>OZ014497.1:19746890-29746890 GCA_963966045.1 Xestobium rufovillosum
AACGTTCAAAAACGAATAATTATCGGAGAAGTGGACGTACGGTCGTTTTCTTGGTCTTTTTCTTGGACGGATTTGACAGCGAGGAGAAATTTATGAAATTTACGAAAGCTCTAGAGCGAGACGCACAAGTCCCTTTGAGCGTGTAAGTCATTTTGAGTTATCAGAATTGTTTAATTGCGCCGCGTGATAAATAGATAATTATTCGACGTTTCCGATAAGAGTTTCGCATTTATTTAATCATCGCCGGCGGAAGAAAAATATAAATAAAAATACTCGAAATGCGAATGAATACGCTTCCAAAAGCTTCCGGGTCAGGTCATTCATACATTCGCCGTGTCGAACGAGCGCCTCTCGAATAATTTCCCTTTTGTGGCCCTGAGAAGGGCCTTTTTCTCTCTCTCTCTCTCTCTCTCTCTACCCCCTGGACCGCTTAAGGTTTCTTCTCGGTCTTCTTGGGCAGCAGCACCGCCTGGATGTTCGGCAGTACGCCGCCCTGGGCGATCGTCACGCCGGACAGCAGCTTGTTCAGCTCCTCGTCGTTGCGGATCGCCAGCTGCAGGTGCCTGGGTATTATCCTGGTCTTCTTGTTGTCCCGCGCCGCGTTACCGGCCAGCTCGAGGACCTCGGCCGCGAGGTACTCCATCACGGCGGCCAGGTACACGGGAGCGCCGGCCCCGACTCTCTCGGCGTAGTTGCCCTTGCGGAGCAGCCGGTGGATGCGGCCGACCGGGAACTGCAGTCCGGCCCTGCTCGACCGTGACTTCGCCTTTCCCTTCACTTTACCTCCCTTTCCTCTTCCGGACATTATCGTTAGTTAGGTTATTATTTATTACTGACTTTTTCTGCTCCGTGACTGCGTACCGGCGACGGCTCGCTGTACTGCTGGACTGGTGCCCGGCGTACGCTTCCCATTCCTTTTATGCGGCTCGGACGGGCGAGCGCCGGACCAACGGCGAGAGAGCTCGTACCGCGCGCCGTCGCCCGTGGGCGGAGCCTACGTGGCCCGCTCGGCGCGCTCATATACGACGGAGAACAGGGTCCCGGCGTCACTTCGCTCCAGCTCTCGCCGCAGCACAGAGTGCAGACTACACAGCATACGGAATACACGCAGATAGAAAGCGGAGAACATGCCGCCCAAGACTAGCGGGAAGGCCGCCAAGAAGGCGGGCAAGGCTCAGAAGAACATCTCGAAGAGCGACAAGAAGAAGAAGCGCCGCAGGAAGGAGAGCTACGCGATCTACATCTACAAGGTCCTCAAGCAGGTCCACCCGGACACCGGGATCTCGAGCAAGGCGATGAGCATCATGAACAGTTTCGTGAACGACATATTCGAGCGAATCGCCGCCGAGGCGTCCCGCCTGGCTCACTACAACAAGCGGTCGACGATCACCAGCAGGGAGATCCAGACCGCCGTGCGCCTCCTGTTGCCCGGGGAGTTGGCCAAGCACGCGGTCAGCGAGGGCACCAAGGCCGTCACCAAATACACGAGCTCCAAGTGAGCGGGCTACCGACCGACCGACCGACCGGTAGATCGATCGATCGCTCGATCCTCCTGCGAAACCCAACGGTTCTTTTCAGAACCACAATTTCGATTCTCCTCGAAAGGTGGACGCGTTTCACGGAATTTTTTTTTTATGCACTTTCGCAATTCGGAAAATCCGCAACAGAAAAAGTATTAAATTGTTTGTCGTTACGAAAATTACAAAAAATAGAATCCGCCAGCCAATTTTCCAGATAATTCATTATGCCGAAAGAAAATTCATGTAAATTACCTACACTTCATTACCATACACGACGTACGTACGTACCTACCTACGTATTGAAGGTGTGTCGCGCAATGATAATATCTTATTAGCAAAATACGACTTACAAGTACCGCCCAAAAATTATGACAACTTAGGATTTTTTATTTGGCCGGACTCAAACTGCCGTTAAACGGTCGGTCGGGTGTTAAAATGCCGTCAATCGAGACGTTGCAAAAAAAATAACAATAAATACAAAATCGGTGATTCGGCGATGGGGAAACAAATGAAAGAAAAACGACAATCATACTTTCGAATTAAACGATGCGAAAATTTTATAACAAGAAAAAAATTTCAAATCTTGCCCGTATTTAGAAACGATTTACATATTTTATGTAAGTATGTACGTATATAGAAAAGAACAAAACTATACAAACGATTGAATTGACATACAAAATTTAAGTCACATTTACCGTAATATGATAAAATAAATCCTGCTCTTACTGCTACGTACTTATTAGTATTAGTATTATTGCTTAATTAAATGCGTATGCACTTATTCATTTTTTCTCTTTTATAAAAAAAAATTTTTCAAATATGTTTCCAAAACCAATTCATAGTTACTGTGCAAATTAATAACTTTTATTATTTGGAAACTTTCGTCTTCGGCGAATACTTTATGCCAGTTTTATACTTTACACTTTCCATTTTACCAGCAAATCTCGACGAAGGCCCCGGGCGGGGCCGGGGCCTGAAGTTCACCAAATTTAAAATATTATGCATATTATTATTAAACAACAGAACACGCACCGAGCACTGCGCTATAGGACGATCCCCGTACGATTTACCGTTTTGGAACGGGAAAGTTTAATTTAATAAGGGAAGGAAATTTAGTTTTCCTTTTGAGAGGTGCGACCGAAGTTTAAGGGGCACGCTCAGAAGACCCTCGGGAATTGCGACGGGAGCGCGTCCGGCTTAGCCGCGAGAGCCTCGTTCGACGGTGCCGGGTGCCGCAGGATCGAATCCGGCTGCCGCCGCGTGTGCGGCGCGCGTTTTTTTTTTTTTTTTTATCGCCGCGTCAATTCCTTCGTTGCTTTGTTCTTCCTTATTAATAACGCTTTCGATTACCAACCGTAAATGCGTACATTTCGAAGGCGTGACATTCTCGAACAAGAAAAATCGGAAATACCGGCTGCCGAATTTGATCCCGCGTGGCCGCTGTGCCTCCTGTCGGTCACCCGAGAATTTTTTCGCGCTTAATCCCGCAGCGCCACCGAACTCCGGAAACGACGTCTCCCTAAACGTACCTAAATACTCAAATACCGAGCCCAACTGGATTTTCAGTTTGAAGACGTCAAATTTCGCAGGTATAATATGAGTAATGAAGTTTGCGAAAATTCTCTCGTGGGGATATTATTTAGGAAGGAGTTCCAACTGTCTCGCCCGTGCACATCAATATCCCCCGAGAAGCGTGTGTTCGTAATTTATTATCGGTACGTACCCTAGCTCAAGTGTTGAAAATTTCGTGCAGAAATTCCAAAAAATGTTTAATTAAGGAATCTAACAATAACTTATTACGAACACCTACCCAACAACTTCTGCAAGGGCGAGACAGTTGAAACTTTCAAATATCCACACACCAAATCTCAGCTACTTAGGTAGGTAGGTAGGTGGTAGGTGCCTATAATTTTCAACTCCCCCACGTTCACACTTCCAATCTGCAGGTAAAATTTTTCTGGAAAAGAAAATTCGTCGGAATTTTGCGCGCTCGAAACTGACTAAAGATGATGATGATGATGATGATGATGATGATGATGATGATGATGATGATGACAATAATAGCGGTAATAGTAATAATAATAATAATAATAATAATAATAACATTAAAATAATAATAATATAATAATAATAATAATAATAATATTAGTAGTAGTTTAAGCGGTGACGGGCACACGTGGAGAATTTTTTTGTCGTAAATTTCTCAGAACATTTTATTCTTCGTGAAAGTTGGCGCGTCGAGAAATTCCACTTCCGGCAATGCCGAATTTCAGGTGCGCGCATGGGGATTGCAAAAAATGTGAAAAACCCGGCACTTCCTCGAAAAGGAAGAAAGAAAATTGTTCTCGGAGTTGGAAAATTAAGTGCCCCAAAATTTTGCGGAGGCAATTTTTTACAATTTTTTATGCATTTTCTCGAGTAAACCGAAGCAGAAAATAGAAATAATAGAACGAACGCGCTCTTTAGCAATCGCGGACCCGGAAACTATCTCTCGTACGAAAAACCCACTTCTGCTTTCACATTTCTAAGCTCTCTTACTAACCGTTTCAATAACGTCGATTTCGAGCAGGTATACTTAATTTTCTTTTTGCCAAGGTGAGTGTGCGTTTCGTACTTCAGGACCACCCCCCCCCCTCCCCCCCTCCCCCCTCGCATCCCCGTATCCTTTTTCGATGCAGAAACCCTCGGCCTCGCCCAGAACGCAATAATATTATCGTACGTGATTAGACGAGCGCGCCTTCTACTTTGCCCGGTATGTTTCTGTTTTGAACAAAAAAAAAAACCGACAAATCGGAAAGCCGCGGTTTAATGAGGCCGGATAATTGAAAGAACAAGAGAACGCTCGTTCGGGAGGGGGTCCGCGGGCCCGCCGCCGCCGGTCCGATTTCGCGTATTCTGCCCCCGGTTTCGGGGGGCACGCGAAGAGCGCCGCAGACCGACAGCCCGGCGCCGGTTCGGACGGAAAGGCTCCCGGGGGCGCGAGGGGGGCCGCGGGGCCGCCGCGGTCGTCGCCGTCCCGCGGCCGAACCCCCGGCCCTCTAGCCCCCGAAATTTCGAGGAGATCGCGCCTCGGGGGGCCGCGCGGCGGCCCTCCCGAAATCGCCGGCCGCCGGAGGCGCGCTCGTCGACTCCGATTTGGGACCGCGCCGCGGCGACCGGAACTCCTCGGGCGCCGCTCGGCGCCCGCCCGTCCGGCGACCCGGGGTTTCCGGAGACCGAGGACGGAGCGCCGCCACCGAGGGGGCAGCCGCCTCGTCCCGGCGGCCGTCCCCGCGGGCCGGTCGCCGTCACGTAGCGGTCGCGCCCGAAAATTTTCACCGGCCGCTGCTTGCTAACATTTCTCGGGAGTTCAGTACTCGGTACGTGCGCTCCGCGGTCGTCCGAGACTCTGAATGTTGCGGGGCCATTCAACAGCCAGACGGCGTCAGAGCGCGCATCGTTCAGATAATATCTATCCGTTATCCGCAGTTTTTTTTCCGAAAGATTAATAGACATCATGGCAGACGTGGCGCAATCACCCCAGACGGGCCCGGCGGCCGCGGCTCCGGCCAAGGCGAAGGCGTCCGGCTCCGCGGCCGGCGGCCAGAAGAAGGCCAAGAACCCGCGGGCCAAGCCGAACCATCCGCCCACCTCCGAGATGGTCAACAACGCGATCAAGAGCCTGAAAGAGCGCGGCGGCAGCTCCCTGCAGGCGATCAAGAAGTACGTCGCGGCGAACTACAAGGTGGACGCGGAGAAGCTGTCGCCTTTCATCAAGAAGTACCTGAAGGCGGCGGTGACGTCGGGAGCCCTCGTCCAGACCAAGGGCAAGGGAGCGTCCGGATCGTTCAAGCTGTCCTCCGCCGCGGGCGGCGGCGGCGGCGCCGGCAAGCACTCCGCCTCCTCCTCGCCCGGCGAGAAGAAGTCCTCCTCCGCCGCGGCGGGCGGCTCCAGGAAACCCGCGAAGGCGAAGAAGTCCTCCGCCGCCGCCGCCGCCGCCGCGAAGACCGCGAAGGCGGCCAAGAAGCCGGTCGCCGAGGCGAAGGCCCGCAAGCCGGCGGCGGCGGACAAGAAGGCGGCGGCCGCGGTCGCCGCGTCCGCGAAGGCCAAGAGGGCGCCCGCCGCGGCCTCCGCCGCCGCCAAGACCAAGTCCCCCTCGAAGGCGAAGAGAACCACCAAGGGGCCGACCAAGAAACCGAAGGCTCCGAAACCGAAAAGGACGAAGCCCGCCCCCAAGTCGATCAAGAAGCCCGCCGCGGCCGGCACTCCGAAGAAGAAGTGAGCGGCGGCGGAAGACGACGACTACGACGAAGGCGGCCGACGCGCCGCAGAAATGGCCCTTTTCAGGGCCACAAACTCATTCTTTTTCGAGAGGTGGCGTAGGGCGACACGAATGAACGAGACGTTTTTAAGGGACTCCCTGGTAATTTTCTCCTCTAATAATAATGACGCGGTCTCTCGATTAATTCATTCCCGACGACGCGTCATTATTCTCTCGTTAATTTTGAGCATTCTTCGGGTGCGACGAGTCTCTCGACGCATTTTACTTTATCCAGATAAGAAGGCCGGCCGGCCCGACGAATTTTCTTCCGCGAGCGTGCCAAATTCGGAAGTAAAACTTTTAATACATATTTTCAAAGCAAACGTGCCGCTATTCGTATTTTCAGCAAAGTATCTACGATAATAATTATATTTGCTCTCGAAAGTGCCGTTAATTGTTTTCTAAATTTTTTTTTAATGGGGTCTTCCTGAAAACAGAAAAAAAGTCACACAGTTTCCGACGCCGCCGCCTTAGCACCTCCGATCGCGGAGACGTAAATTTTTTGGTTCTGAAAAGAACCGGTTTGTTTGTTTGTTTGTCCGCCCGTCGTCCCTGGTGGAGCCGCTTAAGCGCGTTCCCCGCGTATGCGTCTCGCCAGCTGTATGTCTTTCGGCATGATGGTGACGCGTTTCGCGTGGATGGCGCACAGGTTCGTGTCTTCGAACAGGCCGACCAGGTAAGCCTCGCTCGCCTCCTGGAGGGCCATCACGGCGGAACTCTGAAAGCGCAGGTCGGTCTTGAAGTCCTGCGCTATCTCGCGCACCAGCCTCTGGAACGGCAGCTTCCTGATCAGGAGCTCGGTGCTCTTCTGATAACGGCGGATCTCGCGGAGCGCCACGGTGCCGGGCCTGTAACGGTGAGGCTTCTTCACGCCCCCGGTGGCCGGGGCGCTCTTCCTGGCCGCCTTGGTGGCGAGCTGCTTGCGGGGCGCCTTCCCGCCGGTCGACTTTCTGGCTGTCTGTTTGGTACGTGCCATAGCTCTGCTCTATCTCCGTCCGTGCGTGAGTCTGATGCCGGCAGTCTAGATCTTTTTACTTTGGTAAGGTACGAAGTATACTCCTTTTACCTCTTCATCATTATTTCACAAACTTTTCACTTGAATTTTCCAATTTTGTAGCCGTTCTGGCTCATTTCTTTTTTTTAACTAATAGATCTGTAGCTTGTAGATACATTTGAGGGTTTACCAGGTTTACGTATCATGATTGTAATTACTAATTTTTCAGTGTTTAGGAAAGTAGGCTTTTCTAAATATAGAGTTTGAGTTGTCAGCTATTATACTATTTCAGTTCTCCGGCAGGATCTTGAGCGTCAAGTTTGTGACTCCTTCCCTCCCAGGTGCTTTTCTGTTTTCCAACTGCTTGAATTTCGTCTTGCTCCATGGTATTTTCTTAGGGTCTGGTTGTCCGTATCTACCAGTTCCTGATTTATTATCAGATTTGTAGAATATTGTTCTTTAATTACTTCTGTCTTCTCTTTGTCAGATGTATCCTTGTTTGTTGTGCCTTTGCTTAGGGGTGGGTTGTGACGCTTGCATGTTTTCTGCGTCATCGCTCTCGTAAGTCTCCATAATTGAATGTTGTCCCTGGAAAACGTCTCAAGTTTACGATCCCATTCATCATTTTTATGTTGCAGGAGTTGCTGTTTCACTAACGGTCTGTTGAGTTCCATTTTAGCTTCAGGGTCTAACGTGCGGAAGTACTTTTTCTTAGCTTTGTTTTCATTTTTTATTAACGAGGCTAGCTCTTGGGGTAGGCGATTTACTTGAACGATTATATATGTTTTGAATTTTTCTAGGAAAATTGTCAGTTCGTCTTTCTTATATCTGATGCTGTTTGCATTCCAGAATCCGATTTTTATGTTCTTTTGTATTTTAAGCCCTGCCATTTTTGAACAGGTTAATTATTTTTTTTGTTCGTTCTAGAAATTTAACTTGTTGGTCGTGGGTTGCACTGGTTTCTGAGTAGTCTTCGAGCATTTCCCCGAGGGTTAGGAGAAGCTCTTTGTGACTGTCGTTGCTGATGATTTTCGGCTCTTCTGCTCTTCTTTTCCAGACATTTATGGGTTCTTTCGGTTGCGATTCTTTTTCCAACTTCTTGCCGTTTGGATTGTTCGGGCATTTGAGAGAGATTGAAAGATGTTCTCCCTCGCAATTGGCGCATTTTGGAGGTGTCGTTTTTGGTTTCTGGCACTCATGAGTTGAATGATCTTGCCCACATTTCATACATTTAAATTGAGCATGACAATTTTTTTGTGCATGCCCAAATAACTGGCAACGATGGCACTGGATTGTGCCCGACTTGGTTTTTAATGTTTCCACCGTTACATGCAGACCGCAGCATTGGCGGATGTCGTATATTGATTTGTACTCCTTTGAGATTTCTACCAGAACTAGTGGGGCGGGTCCGTTCTTGCCTTTCATTCTAGTTACTTTTGTGGTTGGGTACCCTTGCTCAAGTAGGCTTTCGGCTATTTCTTCCTCACTCAATTCGACTAAGACTCCTCTTAGCACTACTTTCAATTGTTTTTCAGATTTCAGTTCATAGGTATGAAATTGAAGGCCCATACCTTGTAGCTCTTTGTATAGGAGCCTGTAGTCCTCTTCGGTGGCCGGTTCTATTTGTACGCCGCTGCTCACTAGTTTGGCTTTTGTATAATTTATGTTTTTAGTTTTGAGCACTTTGCTGGTCTCATTCCATTTGGTTTTTTCACGTAAAATAATCGGTGAGATTCTTTGTTCTTTATCACTTGATTTCGGCTTTTCATGTTTTTGTCTTGTTTCAGTATTAACCTTGGAATTTTGTGTTAATTTTTCAGTTTGAAGTTCTTGCTCCATGGCCACATCGTTGCTGGAGCCTTGGGATAACACTTCGAAACGATTTTCTGTTGGAAATATGTCAACTTCTTTGGTATGGTTCACTTGTTTATTTGAAACTTTTCTCGCTCTTTTGGGAGGGTTCTCTGCATCAACTGTTGTATCAACTTGTCTCTGGACGTCCTTTTTCTTGGTTGCGATTATGGAGAGGAGCTTCTTCAGCATCACTTCCAGTTCGGGGAGGCTGAGGCTTTCAACTTCCATTTTATGTTTAATTGTCTTTCTAATTACAGCACTATTTGGCAAAAATCGAGCGGCCGACTAGCCCGTAGGCTTGCGGGCAAATTCACTGCGCACTCGGTTTAATCAAGTCTATTTGTCTCTATATTATACATTAGTTAGCACTACACGATCGTTTTAAACACAGTTTATACGAACACGCATACGCGACACGAGCCCGTCAAATTAATTATGATAAAAGTCATTGTGACATCAGTCATTACTTCTTTCAAATTATTTGTCAAGCACTGCGAATTGTCACCCTAATTAAAAGTAGATCTTAGTATGCGCCACTCTGAATTTTCCCAGAAAAGTCATTTTGACATCAGTCACAATTACTTTCAAACATGTCAATCACTGCGAATAATTGAATTCAAAGTTTTGACAATGAACCCGAGTATGAATGAAAATCCGAGCGCGAATAAATCGATAACAGATCTGAACGTAAGCGAACTTGACTCGTTCTTACGGGACGTGGTTACCTACCGCATTAGTACGTTTGGCGATACCAACACCCGCGAAACGCAATGGGCGAAATTGCTTAAAACAAGCTGGGAGTTACCCCGCGAAAGAGACAATAAAAGTGTAGAAAATAGTGCTAATAATAAAAAACAGGACAATAGTGTGAAGACAGACAATGAATTTATTCAACCGAAAGTAGTGGCTAAGAAACGCAAAGTGACAAAGTGTAGTGAAACCCTTGAAACCGTTAACCAATTCCAAGTACTAACTGATGACGAACCCGATCCAATGGAGGATGAAACTGTGGAGGAGGAAGTAGAAGACTTCCCCGAAATAGGGAAACTACCCCAAAAAGCATACAAACCCAAAGTTCAGCCAAGCCAGCCTCGAAAAGAAGAGAAACAACTGAAAGACAAGGTAACCCCGATAATTATTAGGGAGAAACAAAAATGGACAGCTTTAAGCGCGGAAATTAATCGCCTTAAAATTAACTACACAAAAGCTAAATTGGTGCAGTCAGGCATCCAAGTAGAACCGGCTAGCGAGCACGATTATAAAGAACTCCACCGGTTCTTACAAAAAGAAAAAATTGAGTTCCACACCTACGAACTTAAATCCGAAAAACCCCTAAAAGTTGTCATACGGGGTATCATGCTGGAAGCGGAAGAAGACGAAATTAGAGGTAACCTAACAGAGCAAGGTTACCCAGCGCAAAAAGTTATCCGAATGAAAGGAAGAAATGGTCCTATTCCGCTTGTTATAGTGGAAATAGGGAGAGAGTATAAATCCATTTACGACATGAAACATTGCTGCGGCCTCTCGATAACCGTGGAACCACTGAAATTAAGAAATGACGTAATACAATGCCACAGGTGCCAGCTCTTTGGTCACGCACAAAAGAACTGCCATGCCAGATATATGTGCATGAAATGTGGGGAAGAGCATTCAACGCACGAATGCCCGAAACCAAAAACCACACCCCCAAAGTGTGCCAACTGCGGAGGTGAGCATCTCTCCATTTCTCTGAGATGCGAAAAGAACCCAAACAAAAAATCGAGACAAGTGCCACAAGAGCCAAAAGAGAAAGAAAATATCTGGAAGCTCCGAGAAAGTCAAAGGGCAAAGAAAATGATCACGGAAGAACCTACAGTTGTTAAAGAAACTCAATCAAAGAAACTCCACGCCATCTTAGGTGAGATGCTGGCCGACTATGCACAGCTAAAAACAACACAGGAACAACAAATCAAGTTCTTAGAAAGAACTAAAGAAATTATCAATCTCTTCAGCAATTAATGGCTAACCCCAAAAATCATCTACACATAGCGTTCTGGAACGCAAACGGAGTACAAGAAAAAAGAAACGAACTGACTGTTTTCCTAGAAGAGATGAAAATAGACATCATGCTCTTAAATGAGACTCATCTTAAGCCATCAAAATCGTTCAAAATCCGTAATTACCAATGCTACCGCAATGATAGGAGCATACGCTCTGGTGGAGGAACAGCAATCCTTGTTAAAGGGGGCCTCAGACACCTCCAATTACCCACAACACTGGAAGAAGACCTCGAGCACACAGGCATACAGCTCGAAACTACAAAAGGAAATGTAAATATTTATGCAGTCTACCACCCACCGAAAAGTAGTCTGAAAGAAGCGGAGCTAATGAAGCTATTCCACAATACTGTACCTAGCTTGGTCGCTGGGGACCTAAACTCTAAACACCCAAACTGGAACTCGAAAACAACCAATACAAAAGGTAATCAGCTGAAAAGAATTGCAGACCGGCATGGGCTAATAGTCGTAGGACCGGATGAAGACACCCATATAAATCTGGCCAACGGAACAACGGACGTGCTTGACATAGCCATATTAAGGAATATAAATTGGAACTACGAAATGGAAGTGCTAACCCAGCTAACCTCAGACCACCTGCCAGTAGTAATGAAACTCTCCGCCTGCGGACACGAAGAAAACAGAACAGTAAAGTACACCAACTGGTCTAAGTTCAGAAATGAAATTAAAATAATTTCGAAAGACATAACAACAAAAGAAGACATAGAAGAAGAAATAAAACTATTAGAAGAAACAATCCAGGCAGCCATTGAAAAATCCAATTTCATAGCCAAGAGGAGAAAAGTAGACCCACTTCCTGATTACCTCTTGGACTTAATCAGTAGCAAGAACAGGGCCAAGAAACGGCACCTCCGAACGCTACACCCAAATGATAAAACAATTTTAAATCAGCTAACCAACGAAGTTAAACAGCAGCTACTTAAATACAGAAACCAAAAGTGGAACGACAAAATGGAAAAATTGCAAACCGAAGATCTATCACTGTGGAAAATGACGAAAATTCTGACGAAAGGTAACAAACGCTCCAAAATTCCACCGATCAAGCAGGGACAAACACTTGCAATAACTAACCAGCAGAAAGCTGAATTGTTTGCGGACTCTCTTCAAAAACAATTCGCAGAAAACCCACTGAGACACCAGGAAACAGAAGACCACGTGTCTAACACAATCCAAGAACTCGACCAAGCAGAGCATAACAACATAGAACAAGAGACAGTATCAGCAAAAGAAATAGATAACACAATCAGGAACCTCAAAAACAGAATAGCACCAGGCAGAGATGGGATTTCGAACCTGGCGTTGAAATACTTGCCACAAGAAGGAAAGGAAAAGATAGCCGACATCATAAATGCAATGTTCAAAACTCAACATTTTCCGGAGCACTGGAAAACGTCAAAAATAATCCTTATTAAGAAACCAAACAAACCGTCAAATGAGGCGCCGAGCTACAGGCCAATTAGCCTACTACCAGCCATTAGCAAGGTAGCAGAACGGATAATATACCGAAGACTAAGAGAATACACCGCAGAAAAGGAAGTGATGCCCGATCACCAATTTGGATTTAGATCTGAGCACTCGACAGTCCATCAAGTGATCAGGATAACCGAAGACATAATTGAGAAATTCAACCTATCAACTGCAACAGGCGCAGTGTTCCTTGACATAGAAAAGGCTTTTGATAGAGTTTGGCATAACGGACTGCTCTACAAAATGAAAGCACACCAAATCCCAGACTGGATGATAAAACTAATACAGTCATACCTTGGAAATAGAAAATTTGAAGTCAGTATTGAAGGAGATACATCAACAAAAAGGACCATAGAAGCAGGAGTTCCGCAAGGCTCAGTTCTGGGACCCCTGCTCTTCAATATGTACATCGCAGACCTTCCACCCTTAGAAAAGTGTAAAGTGGCTCAATTCGCGGACGATACCGCGCTATACACCCACAACCGAAATGCAAGCGTAATACAGAAATATTTACAGCACGATCTTAACAACCTCCTAACATGGCTAAACAAATGGAAAGTTAAAGTCAACAGTCAAAAAACAGTGGCTATCATATTCAGCAAAAAGAAAAAACAAGATCCTAAACCAATTCTAATTAACGGCCAACAAATACAATGGCAACCAGAAGTTAAATATCTCGGAGTCACCCTTGATAAGAAGATGACTTTCAAAAAACACATAGAAGAAATCCAGAAGAAATCAAGACGTACATTGGGACAGTTGTATCCAATGCTATGTACAAACAGCAAACTCAGCCTCGAGAACAAAATGACTCTGATCAAAACAATTATAATTCCCGCCATGACATACTGCAGCGAGGCCTGGTCACTCGCCTCAACAAGTAACCAATACAAGTTACAAATAGTCGTAAACAAAGCAGTCAGAATAGCTGCAAACGCACCTCGATACATGTCAAATAATGAACTAAGAAACGAGCTAAAAATACCTTCACTGGAGGAAACTATCAAGAAAAGAAGGCACAAGACAGTAACAGCAATGAAAACCCACAGTAACACCCTCATACGCGAAGCTGCAAGAGAAAAAAGGAAAAGAAAAACCGACTCCCACATGGGAATTGTAGCGAAAGATGATGAAACAGAACAGGCAAAACGAAAAAGAATAGAGTAAGATAAATTAAATACAAGACAAAAACAGGCAAACGATGATGAAGAGGCGCAAGGAGTATACTTCAGTCCTTATATAAAAGCAACGATCCAATGTGTTGCGGAATTCGTCACTCGATACGAGAACTCGGCGTAACGCAGAGCAGCTCGCACTTCTATTTACCGTTTACCAGCACCAGAACACGGACACGGAAAGATGACTGGCAGAGGCAAGGGAGGAAAGGGTCTTGGCAAAGGGGGCGCCAAGCGGCACCGCAAGGTGTTGCGAGACAACATCCAGGGCATCACGAAGCCCGCGATCAGGCGTCTGGCCCGCAGAGGCGGCGTCAAGCGTATCTCCGGCCTGATCTACGAGGAGACTCGCGGCGTGCTCAAGGTGTTCCTCGAGAACGTGATCAAGGACGCGGTCACGTACACCGAGCACGCCAAGAGGAAGACCGTCACCGCCATGGACGTCGTGTACGCCCTGAAGCGCCAGGGCCGCACCCTGTACGGTTTCGGCGGTTAGACGGCCGACGCGCGCAGAAGAAGGAAAATACAAACGACCAACCGGTTCTTTTCAGAACCACAAATCTCAGCTCACGACGCGAAAGGTTCGTTCTGGTAACACGCGCGACCGAAAAAAAAAAAAAAAAAATTACATCACATCGATTACAATAATTCCGTCAAATAAATAATCCCGAAACTTTTTCGATCGATCCATCCCCGGTCTCTATTATTATTATTATTATTATTATTTTTTTTAAACACGAGACTTTCAATTTCGACATTGCGTCGTCGTAGGAAACGGAAAATCAAAATCAAAAGGTATTACTGTCAATGTCGAAACAAATTACTTCACGTGCATGTGTCAACCCGTACGCCAAGTACGTAATATTATTCAGACTTTATATATTTGCCTTCTCAAAATTCCCCCGTAATGATTACAGTCTAGTTTATTAAATTAGTATTTTCGCGAGAAAATGTTGGGTTGAATGCAGGAAAATTACGATATTCTGAGTAAACGTTCAAAAACGAATAATTATCGGAGAAGTGGACGTACGGTCGTTTTCTTGGTCTTTTTCTTGGACGGATTTGACAGCGAGGAGAAATTTATGAAATTTACGAAAGCTCTAGAGCGAGACGCACAAGTCCCTTTGAGCGTGTAAGTCATTTTGAGTTATCAGAATTGTTTAATTGCGCCACGTGATAAATAGATAATTATTCGACGTTTCCGATAAGAGTTTCGCATTTATTTAATCATCGCCGGCGGAAGAAAAATATAAATAAAAATACTCGAAATGCGAATGAATACGCTTCCAAAAGCTTCCGGGTCAGGTCATTCATACATTCGCCGTGTCGAACGAGCGCCTCTCGAATAATTTCCCTTTTGTGGCCCTGAGAAGGGCCTTTTTCTCTCTCTCTCTCTCTCTCTCTCTACCCCCTGGACCGCTTAAGGTTTCTTCTCGGTCTTCTTGGGCAGCAGCACCGCCTGGATGTTCGGCAGTACGCCGCCCTGGGCGATCGTCACGCCGGACAGCAGCTTGTTCAGCTCCTCGTCGTTGCGGATCGCCAGCTGCAGGTGCCTGGGTATTATCCTGGTCTTCTTGTTGTCCCGCGCCGCGTTACCGGCCAGCTCGAGGACCTCGGCCGCGAGGTACTCCATCACGGCGGCCAGGTACACGGGAGCGCCGGCCCCGACTCTCTCGGCGTAGTTGCCCTTGCGGAGCAGCCGGTGGATGCGGCCGACCGGGAACTGCAGTCCGGCCCTGCTCGACCGTGACTTCGCCTTTCCCTTCACTTTACCTCCCTTTCCTCTTCCGGACATTATCGTTAGTTAGGTTATTATTTATTACTGACTTTTTCTGCTCCGTGACTGCGTACCGGCGACGGCTCGCTGTACTGCTGGACTGGTGCCCGGCTTTTTTTTGCTTTTGGTCTCTGACAATATTTAGGTCGATGACAGATTGTCATCTTCACCTTTATTAACATGATATGTGATAGTGTGATGGTTAGCCCTTTTGATGGGGAACTGACGGTGGATTAGAGTTAGAAGACGTCCGCGTCCTTTCTGAGAAGGAGTCGCGGGCGTTTCGCCTTAGGGGCGAGGTCGTCAGGAGAATAATCAAGAGCCCTTTTGACTAGGGGGTTTGTGTGTGATGTGGCTTTCACAAAGATCTTGGCGGCAGTGGATTGTGCGAACTTGAGTATAGTGGGAATTTCCAGATCGGAATGGAGCTGAGCGTTTCGTACGAACCAGGGGGCATCAGTGATTGTGCGGAGAACCTTACTTTGGATGACTTGCGGTTTCTTGAGGTGGGTAGCGGCTGCATACCCCCAGCAGGAGATGCCATACGTGATGGACGGTCGAATGACACTGGTGTAGAGAAGACGTTTGCACCTTAAATCCAGGTTTGAATCCCTGAGCATGGGCATGAGCCCTTTTAGCGCCGCGAAGCCGGTGCGCTTGACATTGTTTGTGTGAGATGACCAAGTGAGTTTTGAATCTAGCGTGAGACCGAGATATTTTGCTTCCGTGAT
Source organism: Xestobium rufovillosum (assembly GCA_963966045.1). Taxonomy (NCBI): domain Eukaryota; kingdom Metazoa; phylum Arthropoda; class Insecta; order Coleoptera; family Ptinidae; genus Xestobium; species Xestobium rufovillosum. The sequence continues at coordinate 19,762,766 of OZ014497.1, forward strand.
CCAAGGAACGCGAAGGTTATTAACATAGACTGGCAGTGGAGGAGGGGATCTACGCTTGCTGAAGAAGACAGTTTGCGTTTTGTCGGCGTTGATAGCGATTTTCCATGTTTCCATCCAATCGACGAGCTGATCGAGATTTGTCTGCAGTCGAGTGACTGCTAGCTCGGGACTTCTGCTCTGAGAGATGAGAGCAGTGTCGTCTGCGAACTGGGCGTATTCTATATCGAGTTGATCGGAAATGTCGTGCGTGTATAGATTATACAGCATAGGACCAAGGACTGAGCCTTGTGGGACTCCGGCTTTTACTGTCTTGAGAGAGGAGACAGCGTCTTTGACTGAGACTTCGAAAGTGCGACGGTGCAGGAAGGAGCGGATAGTTTTGACGAGGCCTATTGAGAGGCCTGCAGAGACCAATTTGTGGATTAAACCCTTGTGCCAGACTTTGTCGAAAGCCTTCGAGACGTCTAGGAAGGCAACGCAGGTGACATCGCGTTTTTCGAAACCGGTGGATATCTTTTCGACCAAGCGGAGAGCTTGAAGGTCGGGAGAATGTTCCTTGCGGAAGCCGAACTGCTCATTTGGAAGTAGCTCGAGAGAGTCTACTTCTTCCATGAGCCTAGAAAGTATGATGCGCTCATAGATCTTACCGAAAGTGGACAGCAAGCTGATGGGACGATGATTGGAAGGCTGTGCGAGATCTTTACCAGATTTAGGAATTGTGATTATCCTGGCCCTTCGCCAGGATTCAGGAAAATAATTTAGGCGCAGGCAAGTGTTGATGATGTTCAACAACTTGACCTGGGCTTTCTTGGGCAAGCGCTTTACGGCTAAGTTGGTAACGCCGTCACGACCTGGCGCTTTGCGCCTTTTGAGTGATTTTATGACAGATTGGAGTTCTGTCAGTGTGGCATGATCGAGGCTGGCCGGCTGATTGCCGTCTACCAGTCGTACGCTGTTTCGAACCTGATCTAAGACATCAGGATCATCATCAAAATCGTTGAGCTGACATTGGCTTTCAATACTTTCAGCAAGTATTTCTGCCTTTTCGACATTACTGTACCCAACACCTCGGGTACCTTGAAGCGGGGGAATGACCTCCCTGCTGTTCCTTAGCGACTTTGCTAATCTCCACATGCCGTTGCGATTATTAGAAAGTTCCCTCATTTTACTACCCCACGCATCATTATGAAAATCACGCAGTTTTTGTCTCACTTGATTATTTAACCTCGTTGCCTCGGCTTTGTCATCAGGATGCAGAGTCCTTTGAGCCGTTTTACGCGCTCTCCGTTTCTCTTGAATTAGAAGTAAAATTTCGGCAGGGAGAACCGTGGGGGTATGTGCCGTGCATCTAACCTCTTTAGTACAGGAGGCTAGTGCTGTTTTGATTTCACCACTGAGTGTGGCGATTTCATCCTCAACTTCCAGCGCGGAAGTTAGGGGACGAATACCAGAAATATTCCTTATTAGAACACCGGGGAATTTTTGCCACTGGACGATTGACTTGACTATTTCTGCTGGCACAGGTGTGACGGGATCAATAGTGATGAATATGGGATCGTGGTCAGAGCTGAGATCTGATACCACGGTAACATCAAGGATAGCATCGACGTTCCTGCTGACACATATGTCAAGGATTTCAGGGCGACCTATAGCCCCGTAGTGAGTGGGACAACCTGGAATATGGAGTTTGAGATTGCTGCTCTCAAACTCTTCGAAGAGGCCTTTACCAGACCGATTTGTGCCGTGACAACCCCAAAGGGTGTGTTTGGCGTTTAAGTCGCCGAGAAGAATTGATTTATCGAAGGGCGGAAGAAGTGCCCGGATATCTTCGACGGTGATGTTTTTGTTCGGAGAACAATAGGCGGAAACCAAATTTACAGGACCTTCATTTGTCCGGATTTCGACGATAGTATTTTCAATGACCGATTTACCAGGGGGCTTGAGAACATGAGGGATGTGTTTTCTGATGAGAACAGCCGTACCACCGTGCGGCTGAATCGTCCTATCGCTGCGATACACAACATAATTCGGGATTTTGAACAGGTTATTATTATTTAACCATGTCTCACCCAGTAACATAATATCAACCTTTTCCTCGTCGAGAAAGACCATTAATTCCTGTTTCTTATTAGAAACACCTGCAGCATTCCAATAAGCGACCTTTAGAGTACCTGTTATTGTTGTCGTAGCCATTAACAATTTTTATTTGTTGTGGAATTGAACATTTTGCTCAACTGTTGAGCAATACCTTGCATTTGTTGGTACATACTGCTGAAACTGCTGAAGAGATCAGCGGGGGTGACAGGGGTTGACTCTTGAGCATTAGCCTTAACCTTGCCGGCGTAGCTCGCGTCAGATGTGACGAGAGAGGACTTGGGGCGAGCGGACACTTGCGGGGCGGATTTTACCGGAGCGGACCTGGGTTTGGGCCAACATTTGCAACCCTTATACGACGCAGTGTGTTCACCAGCACAGTTCGCACACTTGGGGGGGACAGATTTCTCCTTCGTACAATCGTACGAGGAGTGATTTCCGGCACACTTGACACACTTGGGGCACGCATTGCAACGACTCTGCGCGTGCCCGAACCGCTGACAGCGGTAACATTGAGAAGAAACCGTCTTTCGCCTTTGCGACTCGACGGTGATTATCACGGAGGCGATATGACCTAGCTGGAAGATTTGTTTCTCTTCCCTGGGAAGTGTGATTAAGACGAGGGGCATGGGGGACTTGTCTGAGCGACGAGTTAGCCTTACTACCGACTTGGGGTGATACCCCAATTCCTCGAGCTCGGATTGCACAAGCTGCGTACGCTTCCCATTCCTTTTATGCGGCTCGGACGGGCGAGCGCCGGACCAACGGCGAGAGAGCTCGTACCGCGCGCCGTCGCCCGTGGGCGGAGCCTACGTGGCCCGCTCGGCGCGCTCATATACGACGGAGAACAGGGTCCCGGCGTCACTTCGCTCCAGCTCTCGCCGCAGCACAGAGTGCAGACTACACAGCATACGGAATACACGCAGATAGAAAGCGGAGAACATGCCGCCCAAGACTAGCGGGAAGGCCGCCAAGAAGGCGGGCAAGGCTCAGAAGAACATCTCGAAGAGCGACAAGAAGAAGAAGCGCCGCAGGAAGGAGAGCTACGCGATCTACATCTACAAGGTCCTCAAGCAGGTCCACCCGGACACCGGGATCTCGAGCAAGGCGATGAGCATCATGAACAGTTTCGTGAACGACATATTCGAGCGAATCGCCGCCGAGGCGTCCCGCCTGGCTCACTACAACAAGCGGTCGACGATCACCAGCAGGGAGATCCAGACCGCCGTGCGCCTCCTGTTGCCCGGGGAGTTGGCCAAGCACGCGGTCAGCGAGGGCACCAAGGCCGTCACCAAATACACGAGCTCCAAGTGAGCGGGCTACCGACCGACCGACCGACCGGTAGATCGATCGATCGCTCGATCCTCCTGCGAAACCCAACGGTTCTTTTCAGAACCACAATTTCGATTCTCCTCGAAAGGTGGACGCGTTTCACGGAATTTTTTTTTTATGCACTTTCGCAATTCGGAAAATCCGCAACAGAAAAAGTATTAAATTGTTTGTCGTTACGAAAATTACAAAAAATAGAATCCGCCAGCCAATTTTCCAGATAATTCATTATGCCGAAAGAAAATTCATGTAAATTACCTACACTTCATTACCATACACGACGTACGTACGTACCTACCTACGTATTGAAGGTGTGTCGCGCAATGATAATATCTTATTAGCAAAATACGACTTACAAGTACCGCCCAAAAATTATGACAACTTAGGATTTTTTATTTGGCCGGACTCAAACTGCCGTTAAACGGTCGGTCGGGTGTTAAAATGCCGTCAATCGAGACGTTGCAAAAAAAATAACAATAAATACAAAATCGGTGATTCGGCGATGGGGAAACAAATGAAAGAAAAACGACAATCATACTTTCGAATTAAACGATGCGAAAATTTTATAACAAGAAAAAAATTTCAAATCTTGCCCGTATTTAGAAACGATTTACATATTTTATGTAAGTATGTACGTATATAGAAAAGAACAAAACTATACAAACGATTGAATTGACATACAAAATTTAAGTCACATTTACCGTAATATGATAAAATAAATCCTGCTCTTACTGCTACGTACTTATTAGTATTAGTATTATTGCTTAATTAAATGCGTATGCACTTATTCATTTTTTCTCTTTTATAAAAAAAAAATTTTCAAATATGTTTCCAAAACCAATTCATAGTTACTGTGCAAATTAATAACTTTTATTATTTGGAAACTTTCGTCTTCGGCGAATACTTTATGCCAGTTTTATACTTTACACTTTCCATTTTACCAGCAAATCTCGACGAAGGCCCCGGGCGGGGCCGGGGCCTGAAGTTCACCAAATTTAAAATATTATGCATATTATTATTAAACAACAGAACACGCACCGAGCACTGCGCTATAGGACGATCCCCGTACGATTTACCGTTTTGGAACGGGAAAGTTTAATTTAATAAGGGAAGGAAATTTAGTTTTCCTTTTGAGAGGTGCGACCGAAGTTTAAGGGGCACGCTCAGAAGACCCTCGGGAATTGCGACGGGAGCGCGTCCGGCTTAGCCGCGAGAGCCTCGTTCGACGGTGCCGGGTGCCGCAGGATCGAATCCGGCTGCCGCCGCGTGTGCGGCGCGCGTTTTTTTTTTTTTTTTTATCGCCGCGTCAATTCCTTCGTTGCTTTGTTCTTCCTTATTAATAACGCTTTCGATTACCAACCGTAAATGCGTACATTTCGAAGGCGTGACATTCTCGAACAAGAAAAATCGGAAATACCGGCTGCCGAATTTGATCCCGCGTGGCCGCTGTGCCTCCTGTCGGTCACCCGAGAATTTTTTCGCGCTTAATCCCGCAGCGCCACCGAACTCCGGAAACGACGTCTCCCTAAACGTACCTAAATACTCAAATACCGAGCCCAACTGGATTTTCAGTTTGAAGACGTCAAATTTCGCAGGTATAATATGAGTAATGAAGTTTGCGAAAATTCTCTCGTGGGGATATTATTTAGGAAGGAGTTCCAACTGTCTCGCCCGTGCACATCAATATCCCCCGAGAAGCGTGTGTTCGTAATTTATTATCGGTACGTACCCTAGCTCAAGTGTTGAAAATTTCGTGCAGAAATTCCAAAAAATGTTTAATTAAGGAATCTAACAATAACTTATTACGAACACCTACCCAACAACTTCTGCAAGGGCGAGACAGTTGAAACTTTCAAATATCCACACACCAAATCTCAGCTACTTAGGTAGGTAGGTAGGTGGTAGGTGCCTATAATTTTCAACTCCCCCACGTTCACACTTCCAATCTGCAGGTAAAATTTTTCTGGAAAAGAAAATTCGTCGGAATTTTGCGCGCTCGAAACTGACTAAAGATGATGATGATGATGATGATGATGATGATGATGATGATGATGATGATGACAATAATAGCGGTAATAGTAATAATAATAATAATAATAATAATAATAACATTAAAATAATAATAATATAATAATAATAATAATAATAATATTAGTAGTAGTTTAAGCGGTGACGGGCACACGTGGAGAATTTTTTTGTCGTAAATTTCTCAGAACATTTTATTCTTCGTGAAAGTTGGCGCGTCGAGAAATTCCACTTCCGGCAATGCCGAATTTCAGGTGCGCGCATGGGGATTGCAAAAAATGTGAAAAACCCGGCACTTCCTCGAAAAGGAAGAAAGAAAATTGTTCTCGGAGTTGGAAAATTAAGTGCCCCAAAATTTTGCGGAGGCAATTTTTTACAATTTTTTATGCATTTTCTCGAGTAAACCGAAGCAGAAAATAGAAATAATAGAACGAACGCGCTCTTTAGCAATCGCGGACCCGGAAACTATCTCTCGTACGAAAAACCCACTTCTGCTTTCACATTTCTAAGCTCTCTTACTAACCGTTTCAATAACGTCGATTTCGAGCAGGTATACTTAATTTTCTTTTTGCCAAGGTGAGTGTGCGTTTCGTACTTCAGGACCACCCCCCCCCCCCTCCCCCCCTCCCCCCTCGCATCCCCGTATCCTTTTTCGATGCAGAAACCCTCGGCCTCGCCCAGAACGCAATAATATTATCGTACGTGATTAGACGAGCGCGCCTTCTACTTTGCCCGGTATGTTTCTGTTTTGAACAAAAAAAAAAACCGACAAATCGGAAAGCCGCGGTTTAATGAGGCCGGATAATTGAAAGAACAAGAGAACGCTCGTTCGGGAGGGGGTCCGCGGGCCCGCCGCCGCCGGTCCGATTTCGCGTATTCTGCCCCCGGTTTCGGGGGGCACGCGAAGAGCGCCGCAGACCGACAGCCCGGCGCCGGTTCGGACGGAAAGGCTCCCGGGGGCGCGAGGGGGGCCGCGGGGCCGCCGCGGTCGTCGCCGTCCCGCGGCCGAACCCCCGGCCCTCTAGCCCCCGAAATTTCGAGGAGATCGCGCCTCGGGGGGCCGCGCGGCGGCCCTCCCGAAATCGCCGGCCGCCGGAGGCGCGCTCGTCGACTCCGATTTGGGACCGCGCCGCGGCGACCGGAACTCCTCGGGCGCCGCTCGGCGCCCGCCCGTCCGGCGACCCGGGGTTTCCGGAGACCGAGGACGGAGCGCCGCCACCGAGGGGGCAGCCGCCTCGTCCCGGCGGCCGTCCCCGCGGGCCGGTCGCCGTCACGTAGCGGTCGCGCCCGAAAATTTTCACCGGCCGCTGCTTGCTAACATTTCTCGGGAGTTCAGTACTCGGTACGTGCGCTCCGCGGTCGTCCGAGACTCTGAATGTTGCGGGGCCATTCAACAGCCAGACGGCGTCAGAGCGCGCATCGTTCAGATAATATCTATCCGTTATCCGCAGTTTTTTTTCCGAAAGATTAATAGACATCATGGCAGACGTGGCGCAATCACCCCAGACGGGCCCGGCGGCCGCGGCTCCGGCCAAGGCGAAGGCGTCCGGCTCCGCGGCCGGCGGCCAGAAGAAGGCCAAGAACCCGCGGGCCAAGCCGAACCATCCGCCCACCTCCGAGATGGTCAACAACGCGATCAAGAGCCTGAAAGAGCGCGGCGGCAGCTCCCTGCAGGCGATCAAGAAGTACGTCGCGGCGAACTACAAGGTGGACGCGGAGAAGCTGTCGCCTTTCATCAAGAAGTACCTGAAGGCGGCGGTGACGTCGGGAGCCCTCGTCCAGACCAAGGGCAAGGGAGCGTCCGGATCGTTCAAGCTGTCCTCCGCCGCGGGCGGCGGCGGCGGCGCCGGCAAGCACTCCGCCTCCTCCTCGCCCGGCGAGAAGAAGTCCTCCTCCGCCGCGGCGGGCGGCTCCAGGAAACCCGCGAAGGCGAAGAAGTCCTCCGCCGCCGCCGCCGCCGCCGCGAAGACCGCGAAGGCGGCCAAGAAGCCGGTCGCCGAGGCGAAGGCCCGCAAGCCGGCGGCGGCGGACAAGAAGGCGGCGGCCGCGGTCGCCGCGTCCGCGAAGGCCAAGAGGGCGCCCGCCGCGGCCTCCGCCGCCGCCAAGACCAAGTCCCCCTCGAAGGCGAAGAGAACCACCAAGGGGCCGACCAAGAAACCGAAGGCTCCGAAACCGAAAAGGACGAAGCCCGCCCCCAAGTCGATCAAGAAGCCCGCCGCGGCCGGCACTCCGAAGAAGAAGTGAGCGGCGGCGGAAGACGACGACTACGACGAAGGCGGCCGACGCGCCGCAGAAATGGCCCTTTTCAGGGCCACAAACTCATTCTTTTTCGAGAGGTGGCGTAGGGCGACACGAATGAACGAGACGTTTTTAAGGGACTCCCTGGTAATTTTCTCCTCTAATAATAATGACGCGGTCTCTCGATTAATTCATTCCCGACGACGCGTCATTATTCTCTCGTTAATTTTGAGCATTCTTCGGGTGCGACGAGTCTCTCGACGCATTTTACTTTATCCAGATAAGAAGGCCGGCCGGCCCGACGAATTTTCTTCCGCGAGCGTGCCAAATTCGGAAGTAAAACTTTTAATACATATTTTCAAAGCAAACGTGCCGCTATTCGTATTTTCAGCAAAGTATCTACGATAATAATTATATTTGCTCTCGAAAGTGCCGTTAATTGTTTTCTAAATTTTTTTTTAATGGGGTCTTCCTGAAAACAGAAAAAAAGTCACACAGTTTCCGACGCCGCCGCCTTAGCACCTCCGATCGCGGAGACGTAAATTTTTTGGTTCTGAAAAGAACCGGTTTGTTTGTTTGTTTGTCCGCCCGTCGTCCCTGGTGGAGCCGCTTAAGCGCGTTCCCCGCGTATGCGTCTCGCCAGCTGTATGTCTTTCGGCATGATGGTGACGCGTTTCGCGTGGATGGCGCACAGGTTCGTGTCTTCGAACAGGCCGACCAGGTAAGCCTCGCTCGCCTCCTGGAGGGCCATCACGGCGGAACTCTGAAAGCGCAGGTCGGTCTTGAAGTCCTGCGCTATCTCGCGCACCAGCCTCTGGAACGGCAGCTTCCTGATCAGGAGCTCGGTGCTCTTCTGATAACGGCGGATCTCGCGGAGCGCCACGGTGCCGGGCCTGTAACGGTGAGGCTTCTTCACGCCCCCGGTGGCCGGGGCGCTCTTCCTGGCCGCCTTGGTGGCGAGCTGCTTGCGGGGCGCCTTCCCGCCGGTCGACTTTCTGGCTGTCTGTTTGGTACGTGCCATAGCTCTGCTCTATCTCCGTCCGTGCGTGAGTCTGATGCCGGCAGACGGTCGCTCGCCCTTTTATGCGTTCTCGGGCAGCCCGACGGAGAGCCGGCCTCCGATTGGTCGGCGCGCAGAGCGCTGGGCGTCGCCTGACAGCCGGCATAAATATGAGCGGGCGCCCGTTGCGGAATTCGTCACTCGATACGAGAACTCGGCGTAACGCAGAGCAGCTCGCACTTCTATTTACCGTTTACCAGCACCAGAACACGGACACGGAAAGATGACTGGCAGAGGCAAGGGAGGAAAGGGTCTTGGCAAAGGGGGCGCCAAGCGGCACCGCAAGGTGTTGCGAGACAACATCCAGGGCATCACGAAGCCCGCGATCAGGCGTCTGGCCCGCAGAGGCGGCGTCAAGCGTATCTCCGGCCTGATCTACGAGGAGACTCGCGGCGTGCTCAAGGTGTTCCTCGAGAACGTGATCAAGGACGCGGTCACGTACACCGAGCACGCCAAGAGGAAGACCGTCACCGCCATGGACGTCGTGTACGCCCTGAAGCGCCAGGGCCGCACCCTGTACGGTTTCGGCGGTTAGACGGCCGACGCGCGCAGAAGAAGGAAAATACAAACGACCAACCGGTTCTTTTCAGAACCACAAATCTCAGCTCACGACGCGAAAGGTTCGTTCTGGTAACACGCGCGACCGAAAAAAAAAAAAAAAAAATTACATCACATCGATTACAATAATTCCGTCAAATAAATAATCCCGAAACTTTTTCGATCGATCCATCCCCGGTCTCTATTATTATTATTATTATTATTATTTTTTTTAAACACGAGACTTTCAATTTCGACATTGCGTCGTCGTAGGAAACGGAAAATCAAAATCAAAAGGTATTACTGTCAATGTCGAAACAAATTACTTCACGTGCATGTGTCAACCCGTACGCCAAGTACGTAATATTATTCAGACTTTATATATTTGCCTTCTCAAAATTCCCCCGTAATGATTACAGTCTAGTTTATTAAATTAGTATTTTCGCGAGAAAATGTTGGGTTGAATGCAGGAAAATTACGATATTCTGAGTAAACGTTCAAAAACGAATAATTATCGGAGAAGTGGACGTACGGTCGTTTTCTTGGTCTTTTTCTTGGACGGATTTGACAGCGAGGAGAAATTTATGAAATTTACGAAAGCTCTAGAGCGAGACGCACAAGTCCCTTTGAGCGTGTAAGTCATTTTGAGTTATCAGAATTGTTTAATTGCGCCGCGTGATAAATAGATAATTATTCGACGTTTCCGATAAGAGTTTCGCATTTATTTAATCATCGCCGGCGGAAGAAAAATATAAATAAAAATACTCGAAATGCGAATGAATACGCTTCCAAAAGCTTCCGGGTCAGGTCATTCATACATTCGCCGTGTCGAACGAGCGCCTCTCGAATAATTTCCCTTTTGTGGCCCTGAGAAGGGCCTTTTTCTCTCTCTCTCTCTCTCTCTCTCTACCCCCTGGACCGCTTAAGGTTTCTTCTCGGTCTTCTTGGGCAGCAGCACCGCCTGGATGTTCGGCAGTACGCCGCCCTGGGCGATCGTCACGCCGGACAGCAGCTTGTTCAGCTCCTCGTCGTTGCGGATCGCCAGCTGCAGGTGCCTGGGTATTATCCTGGTCTTCTTGTTGTCCCGCGCCGCGTTACCGGCCAGCTCGAGGACCTCGGCCGCGAGGTACTCCATCACGGCGGCCAGGTACACGGGAGCGCCGGCCCCGACTCTCTCGGCGTAGTTGCCCTTGCGGAGCAGCCGGTGGATGCGGCCGACCGGGAACTGCAGTCCGGCCCTGCTCGACCGTGACTTCGCCTTTCCCTTCACTTTACCTCCCTTTCCTCTTCCGGACATTATCGTTAGTTAGGTTATTATTTATTACTGACTTTTTCTGCTCCGTGACTGCGTACCGGCGACGGCTCGCTGTACTGCTGGACTGGTGCCCGGCGTACGCTTCCCATTCCTTTTATGCGGCTCGGACGGGCGAGCGCCGGACCAACGGCGAGAGAGCTCGTACCGCGCGCCGTCGCCCGTGGGCGGAGCCTACGTGGCCCGCTCGGCGCGCTCATATACGACGGAGAACAGGGTCCCGGCGTCACTTCGCTCCAGCTCTCGCCGCAGCACAGAGTGCAGACTACACAGCATACGGAATACACGCAGATAGAAAGCGGAGAACATGCCGCCCAAGACTAGCGGGAAGGCCGCCAAGAAGGCGGGCAAGGCTCAGAAGAACATCTCGAAGAGCGACAAGAAGAAGAAGCGCCGCAGGAAGGAGAGCTACGCGATCTACATCTACAAGGTCCTCAAGCAGGTCCACCCGGACACCGGGATCTCGAGCAAGGCGATGAGCATCATGAACAGTTTCGTGAACGACATATTCGAGCGAATCGCCGCCGAGGCGTCCCGCCTGGCTCACTACAACAAGCGGTCGACGATCACCAGCAGGGAGATCCAGACCGCCGTGCGCCTCCTGTTGCCCGGGGAGTTGGCCAAGCACGCGGTCAGCGAGGGCACCAAGGCCGTCACCAAATACACGAGCTCCAAGTGAGCGGGCTACCGACCGACCGACCGACCGGTAGATCGATCGATCGCTCGATCCTCCTGCGAAACCCAACGGTTCTTTTCAGAACCACAATTTCGATTCTCCTCGAAAGGTGGACGCGTTTCACGGAATTTTTTTTTTATGCACTTTCGCAATTCGGAAAATCCGCAACAGAAAAAGTATTAAATTGTTTGTCGTTACGAAAATTACAAAAAATAGAATCCGCCAGCCAATTTTCCAGATAATTCATTATGCCGAAAGAAAATTCATGTAAATTACCTACACTTCATTACCATACACGACGTACGTACGTACCTACCTACGTATTGAAGGTGTGTCGCGCAATGATAATATCTTATTAGCAAAATACGACTTACAAGTACCGCCCAAAAATTATGACAACTTAGGATTTTTTATTTGGCCGGACTCAAACTGCCGTTAAACGGTCGGTCGGGTGTTAAAATGCCGTCAATCGAGACGTTGCAAAAAAAATAACAATAAATACAAAATCGGTGATTCGGCGATGGGGAAACAAATGAAAGAAAAACGACAATCATACTTTCGAATTAAACGATGCGAAAATTTTATAACAAGAAAAAAATTTCAAATCTTGCCCGTATTTAGAAACGATTTACATATTTTATGTAAGTATGTACGTATATAGAAAAGAACAAAACTATACAAACGATTGAATTGACATACAAAATTTAAGTCACATTTACCGTAATATGATAAAATAAATCCTGCTCTTACTGCTACGTACTTATTAGTATTAGTATTATTGCTTAATTAAATGCGTATGCACTTATTCATTTTTTCTCTTTTATAAAAAAAAATTTTTCAAATATGTTTCCAAAACCAATTCATAGTTACTGTGCAAATTAATAACTTTTATTATTTGGAAACTTTCGTCTTCGGCGAATACTTTATGCCAGTTTTATACTTTACACTTTCCATTTTACCAGCAAATCTCGACGAAGGCCCCGGGCGGGGCCGGGGCCTGAAGTTCACCAAATTTAAAATATTATGCATATTATTATTAAACAACAGAACACGCACCGAGCACTGCGCTATAGGACGATCCCCGTACGATTTACCGTTTTGGAACGGGAAAGTTTAATTTAATAAGGGAAGGAAATTTAGTTTTCCTTTTGAGAGGTGCGACCGAAGTTTAAGGGGCACGCTCAGAAGACCCTCGGGAATTGCGACGGGAGCGCGTCCGGCTTAGCCGCGAGAGCCTCGTTCGACGGTGCCGGGTGCCGCAGGATCGAATCCGGCTGCCGCCGCGTGTGCGGCGCGCGTTTTTTTTTTTTTTTTTATCGCCGCGTCAATTCCTTCGTTGCTTTGTTCTTCCTTATTAATAACGCTTTCGATTACCAACCGTAAATGCGTACATTTCGAAGGCGTGACATTCTCGAACAAGAAAAATCGGAAATACCGGCTGCCGAATTTGATCCCGCGTGGCCGCTGTGCCTCCTGTCGGTCACCCGAGAATTTTTTCGCGCTTAATCCCGCAGCGCCACCGAACTCCGGAAACGACGTCTCCCTAAACGTACCTAAATACTCAAATACCGAGCCCAACTGGATTTTCAGTTTGAAGACGTCAAATTTCGCAGGTATAATATGAGTAATGAAGTTTGCGAAAATTCTCTCGTGGGGATATTATTTAGGAAGGAGTTCCAACTGTCTCGCCCGTGCACATCAATATCCCCCGAGAAGCGTGTGTTCGTAATTTATTATCGGTACGTACCCTAGCTCAAGTGTTGAAAATTTCGTGCAGAAATTCCAAAAAATGTTTAATTAAGGAATCTAACAATAACTTATTACGAACACCTACCCAACAACTTCTGCAAGGGCGAGACAGTTGAAACTTTCAAATATCCACACACCAAATCTCAGCTACTTAGGTAGGTAGGTAGGTGGTAGGTGCCTATAATTTTCAACTCCCCCACGTTCACACTTCCAATCTGCAGGTAAAATTTTTCTGGAAAAGAAAATTCGTCGGAATTTTGCGCGCTCGAAACTGACTAAAGATGATGATGATGATGATGATGATGATGATGATGATGATGATGATGATGACAATAATAGCGGTAATAGTAATAATAATAATAATAATAATAATAATAACATTAAAATAATAATAATATAATAATAATAATAATAATAATATTAGTAGTAGTTTAAGCGGTGACGGGCACACGTGGAGAATTTTTTTGTCGTAAATTTCTCAGAACATTTTATTCTTCGTGAAAGTTGGCGCGTCGAGAAATTCCACTTCCGGCAATGCCGAATTTCAGGTGCGCGCATGGGGATTGCAAAAAATGTGAAAAACCCGGCACTTCCTCGAAAAGGAAGAAAGAAAATTGTTCTCGGAGTTGGAAAATTAAGTGCCCCAAAATTTTGCGGAGGCAATTTTTTACAATTTTTTATGCATTTTCTCGAGTAAACCGAAGCAGAAAATAGAAATAATAGAACGAACGCGCTCTTTAGCAATCGCGGACCCGGAAACTATCTCTCGTACGAAAAACCCACTTCTGCTTTCACATTTCTAAGCTCTCTTACTAACCGTTTCAATAACGTCGATTTCGAGCAGGTATACTTAATTTTCTTTTTGCCAAGGTGAGTGTGCGTTTCGTACTTCAGGACCACCCCCCCCCCCTCCCCCCCTCCCCCCTCGCATCCCCGTATCCTTTTTCGATGCAGAAACACTCGGCCTCGCCCAGAACGCAATAATATTATCGTACGTGATTAGACGAGCGCGCCTTCTACTTTGCCCGGTATGTTTCTGTTTTGAACAAAAAAAAAAACCGACAAATCGGAAAGCCGCGGTTTAATGAGGCCGGATAATTGAAAGAACAAGAGAACGCTCGTTCGGGAGGGGGTCCGCGGGCCCGCCGCCGCCGGTCCGATTTCGCGTATTCTGCCCCCGGTTTCGGGGGGCACGCGAAGAGCGCCGCAGACCGACAGCCCGGCGCCGGTTCGGACGGAAAGGCTCCCGGGGGCGCGAGGGGGGCCGCGGGGCCGCCGCGGTCGTCGCCGTCCCGCGGCCGAACCCCCGGCCCTCTAGCCCCCGAAATTTCGAGGAGATCGCGCCTCGGGGGGCCGCGCGGCGGCCCTCCCGAAATCGCCGGCCGCCGGAGGCGCGCTCGTCGACTCCGATTTGGGACCGCGCCGCGGCGACCGGAACTCCTCGGGCGCCGCTCGGCGCCCGCCCGTCCGGCGACCCGGGGTTTCCGGAGACCGAGGACGGAGCGCCGCCACCGAGGGGGCAGCCGCCTCGTCCCGGCGGCCGTCCCCGCGGGCCGGTCGCCGTCACGTAGCGGTCGCGCCCGAAAATTTTCACCGGCCGCTGCTTGCTAACATTTCTCGGGAGTTCAGTACTCGGTACGTGCGCTCCGCGGTCGTCCGAGACTCTGAATGTTGCGGGGCCATTCAACAGCCAGACGGCGTCAGAGCGCGCATCGTTCAGATAATATCTATCCGTTATCCGCAGTTTTTTTTCCGAAAGATTAATAGACATCATGGCAGACGTGGCGCAATCACCCCAGACGGGCCCGGCGGCCGCGGCTCCGGCCAAGGCGAAGGCGTCCGGCTCCGCGGCCGGCGGCCAGAAGAAGGCCAAGAACCCGCGGGCCAAGCCGAACCATCCGCCCACCTCCGAGATGGTCAACAACGCGATCAAGAGCCTGAAAGAGCGCGGCGGCAGCTCCCTGCAGGCGATCAAGAAGTACGTCGCGGCGAACTACAAGGTGGACGCGGAGAAGCTGTCGCCTTTCATCAAGAAGTACCTGAAGGCGGCGGTGACGTCGGGAGCCCTCGTCCAGACCAAGGGCAAGGGAGCGTCCGGATCGTTCAAGCTGTCCTCCGCCGCGGGCGGCGGCGGCGGCGCCGGCAAGCACTCCGCCTCCTCCTCGCCCGGCGAGAAGAAGTCCTCCTCCGCCGCGGCGGGCGGCTCCAGGAAACCCGCGAAGGCGAAGAAGTCCTCCGCCGCCGCCGCCGCCGCCGCGAAGACCGCGAAGGCGGCCAAGAAGCCGGTCGCCGAGGCGAAGGCCCGCAAGCCGGCGGCGGCGGACAAGAAGGCGGCGGCCGCGGTCGCCGCGTCCGCGAAGGCCAAGAGGGCGCCCGCCGCGGCCTCCGCCGCCGCCAAGACCAAGTCCCCCTCGAAGGCGAAGAGAACCACCAAGGGGCCGACCAAGAAACCGAAGGCTCCGAAACCGAAAAGGACGAAGCCCGCCCCCAAGTCGATCAAGAAGCCCGCCGCGGCCGGCACTCCGAAGAAGAAGTGAGCGGCGGCGGAAGACGACGACTACGACGAAGGCGGCCGACGCGCCGCAGAAATGGCCCTTTTCAGGGCCACAAACTCATTCTTTTTCGAGAGGTGGCGTAGGGCGACACGAATGAACGAGACGTTTTTAAGGGACTCCCTGGTAATTTTCTCCTCTAATAATAATGACGCGGTCTCTCGATTAATTCATTCCCGACGACGCGTCATTATTCTCTCGTTAATTTTGAGCATTCTTCGGGTGCGACGAGTCTCTCGACGCATTTTACTTTATCCAGATAAGAAGGCCGGCCGGCCCGACGAATTTTCTTCCGCGAGCGTGCCAAATTCGGAAGTAAAACTTTTAATACATATTTTCAAAGCAAACGTGCCGCTATTCGTATTTTCAGCAAAGTATCTACGATAATAATTATATTTGCTCTCGAAAGTGCCGTTAATTGTTTTCTAAATTTTTTTTTAATGGGGTCTTCCTGAAAACAGAAAAAAAGTCACACAGTTTCCGACGCCGCCGCCTTAGCACCTCCGATCGCGGAGACGTAAATTTTTTGGTTCTGAAAAGAACCGGTTTGTTTGTTTGTTTGTCCGCCCGTCGTCCCTGGTGGAGCCGCTTAAGCGCGTTCCCCGCGTATGCGTCTCGCCAGCTGTATGTCTTTCGGCATGATGGTGACGCGTTTCGCGTGGATGGCGCACAGGTTCGTGTCTTCGAACAGGCCGACCAGGTAAGCCTCGCTCGCCTCCTGGAGGGCCATCACGGCGGAACTCTGAAAGCGCAGGTCGGTCTTGAAGTCCTGCGCTATCTCGCGCACCAGCCTCTGGAACGGCAGCTTCCTGATCAGGAGCTCGGTGCTCTTCTGATAACGGCGGATCTCGCGGAGCGCCACGGTGCCGGGCCTGTAACGGTGAGGCTTCTTCACGCCCCCGGTGGCCGGGGCGCTCTTCCTGGCCGCCTTGGTGGCGAGCTGCTTGCGGGGCGCCTTCCCGCCGGTCGACTTTCTGGCTGTCTGTTTGGTACGTGCCATAGCTCTGCTCTATCTCCGTCCGTGCGTGAGTCTGATGCCGGCAGACGGTCGCTCGCCCTTTTATGCGTTCTCGGGCAGCCCGACGGAGAGCCGGCCTCCGATTGGTCGGCGCGCAGAGCGCTGGGCGTCGCCTGACAGCCGGCATAAATATGAGCGGGCGCCCGTTGCGGAATTCGTCACTCGATACGAGAACTCGGCGTAACGCAGAGCAGCTCGCACTTCTATTTACCGTTTACCAGCACCAGAACACGGACACGGAAAGATGACTGGCAGAGGCAAGGGAGGAAAGGGTCTTGGCAAAGGGGGCGCCAAGCGGCACCGCAAGGTGTTGCGAGACAACATCCAGGGCATCACGAAGCCCGCGATCAGGCGTCTGGCCCGCAGAGGCGGCGTCAAGCGTATCTCCGGCCTGATCTACGAGGAGACTCGCGGCGTGCTCAAGGTGTTCCTCGAGAACGTGATCAAGGACGCGGTCACGTACACCGAGCACGCCAAGAGGAAGACCGTCACCGCCATGGACGTCGTGTACGCCCTGAAGCGCCAGGGCCGCACCCTGTACGGTTTCGGCGGTTAGACGGCCGACGCGCGCAGAAGAAGGAAAATACAAACGACCAACCGGTTCTTTTCAGAACCACAAATCTCAGCTCACGACGCGAAAGGTTCGTTCTGGTAACACGCGCGACCGAAAAAAAAAAAAAAAAATTACATCACATCGATTACAATAATTCCGTCAAATAAATAATCCCGAAACTTTTTCGATCGATCCATCCCCGGTCTCTATTATTATTATTATTATTATTATTTTTTTTAAACACGAGACTTTCAATTTCGACATTGCGTCGTCGTAGGAAACGGAAAATCAAAATCAAAAGGTATTACTGTCAATGTCGAAACAAATTACTTCACGTGCATGTGTCAACCCGTACGCCAAGTACGTAATATTATTCAGACTTTATATATTTGCCTTCTCAAAATTCCCCCGTAATGATTACAGTCTAGTTTATTAAATTAGTATTTTCGCGAGAAAATGTTGGGTTGAATGCAGGAAAATTACGATATTCTGAGTAAACGTTCAAAAACGAATAATTATCGGAGAAGTGGACGTACGGTCGTTTTCTTGGTCTTTTTCTTGGACGGATTTGACAGCGAGGAGAAATTTATGAAATTTACGAAAGCTCTAGAGCGAGACGCACAAGTCCCTTTGAGCGTGTAAGTCATTTTGAGTTATCAGAATTGTTTAATTGCGCCGCGTGATAAATAGATAATTATTCGACGTTTCCGATAAGAGTTTCGCATTTATTTAATCATCGCCGGCGGAAGAAAAATATAAATAAAAATACTCGAAATGCGAATGAATACGCTTCCAAAAGCTTCCGGGTCAGGTCATTCATACATTCGCCGTGTCGAACGAGCGCCTCTCGAATAATTTCCCTTTTGTGGCCCTGAGAAGGGCCTTTTTCTCTCTCTCTCTCTCTCTCTCTCTACCCCCTGGACCGCTTAAGGTTTCTTCTCGGTCTTCTTGGGCAGCAGCACCGCCTGGATGTTCGGCAGTACGCCGCCCTGGGCGATCGTCACGCCGGACAGCAGCTTGTTCAGCTCCTCGTCGTTGCGGATCGCCAGCTGCAGGTGCCTGGGTATTATCCTGGTCTTCTTGTTGTCCCGCGCCGCGTTACCGGCCAGCTCGAGGACCTCGGCCGCGAGGTACTCCATCACGGCGGCCAGGTACACGGGAGCGCCGGCCCCGACTCTCTCGGCGTAGTTGCCCTTGCGGAGCAGCCGGTGGATGCGGCCGACCGGGAACTGCAGTCCGGCCCTGCTCGACCGTGACTTCGCCTTTCCCTTCACTTTACCTCCCTTTCCTCTTCCGGACATTATCGTTAGTTAGGTTATTATTTATTACTGACTTTTTCTGCTCCGTGACTGCGTACCGGCGACGGCTCGCTGTACTGCTGGACTGGTGCCCGGCGTACGCTTCCCATTCCTTTTATGCGGCTCGGACGGGCGAGCGCCGGACCAACGGCGAGAGAGCTCGTACCGCGCGCCGTCGCCCGTGGGCGGAGCCTACGTGGCCCGCTCGGCGCGCTCATATACGACGGAGAACAGGGTCCCGGCGTCACACCACACACCACTTGGTTGCTAGCTGCGAACAAGTGTGTTAGTTATTTTCTCCAGCGCCTTGCGATCTCTGCTAGTTCATTGGTTTCTGTGTGCTGAGGGTGAACCGAGTAGCTTTCAGTATACGGGGCCTTTGGGCAAATATTTCGAGTTATCACTGGTACGTGTGCTGCACGCTTAGCGGCACACTACCAAAGCTTTCTTTGTCTTAGCCACGGCCGCTGCCGTTGGTAACGACTCAAAAATGGATTGTGACTTTAACAGTCTAAGCGATAGCGCACTTCGTGACTTGATAGTCAAGCTATCTCAACTACTAGAATTGCGACTTGAAAAAGAAGCAAATAAACCACGTCCAGTTACCATCTATGATGCGCGTCATGCAAAGCCGTCGACTTTGCTCCGTCCAGCGACTCTTCAGCCACCTGTAAGAGAACGAGATGCCCTTGACGAGTCAGAAAATCAACCTGATCCAAAACGCCTTAAAGGAGCTGTTTTGAAAAACCGTTTTGAAGCCCTTCAAGAGGAAGAATACGATTCTGATTCTGAAATAGAAACAGAAACCACTCAAATGGACATGGAAGTAAACACAGAACCTAAGTCAGTTAAAACAAGTAAGCCTACCCCCCAGCCGTCTCTAAAAATTGGCTCTAGCTCCAAGAATACCACAGATGTATACAACTCTCGTGCCGAAAAGATACCGCCAATAACGCTAACAGACAAATCCAAGTGGCTCATTGTCAGCACGAAACTTGCTGAAGCAAGAATAAACGTTTTAAAAGCCAAAACCACCAATGAAGGAGTGCGTATTCACCTTGCAAGTTCCAGCAATTTTCGCACTGCTGTAAAAATTCTAAACTCGCTGAATTTCCAACATTTTACTTACCAACTGCCCGATGAAAAGGAACTCAGGGTCGTCATTCGTGGTATTCCTGAGCCCATACCTGAGTCGCACATAGTGGATGAATTGAAAAACTCAGGATTCAACCCCAGCTCAGTCAAGCGTATGTGTAGAAACAATGCTGAAAAAACACCAATGCCTTTGGTAGTGGTCTCTGTTCCAAAAACCGAGAAGAATATTTACCAACTCGACCGCCTCGCAGGACTAGTCATTAAAGTTGAATCAAAACACGCCAAGGCAATGATGAATCAGTGCTTCAGATGTCTCCGCTTTGGTCACGGCCAGAGTCGCTGCACTGTTCAACCCAGATGCGTAAAATGTGGCAAGGATCACCTTTCCGCTGATTGCGTTAAACCTTTAGAGACGCCACCAGCCTGTGCAAACTGCGGAGGTCCTCATCCGGCCTCTTACAAAGGATGTTTGAAATGGCCTCAACTGAAACGCCAGAATCAAAAACCCGCAACCGCCACCCGTCCTTCAGTGTCATACGCAGCAGCCGTCAAAACTGCCTCCAACCAGGAAGCCTCACCCGCTCCAGTGTCACTTAATGAACTTTTTGCAAACTTCCAAATGATGTACACGCAAATGCAAGATATGGCCATGAAATTGGCGAAGATGTTCGAAGTCCATGCTCCCAAGCCACCCACAAATGGCGGTACAACCAATAAATAGACCACTCAAAGCATTCTACTGGAATGCGGCTGGTGTCAGCTCTAAGAAGCACGAACTCATGGTCTTTCTATCGGAAAACGACGTCGACATCATGCTGCTAGGAGAGACCTGGCTCAACAATCCTAGCCCTCTCAAGATTCCCAACTACATAGTCTACAGAACAGACAGAGTTGTCCAACCTCACGGAGGCACTGCGGTGCTCATAAAGAAAGACATCCCCCATGAAGCCCTTCCCACAAGAGATGCAGTGATAGAAAACACAGTTATTCGCATTCGAACGCCCCAAGGCGTCATACACCTCGTGGCAGGCTACTGTTCACCCAACCGTACCATCCAAGTGGCTGATATGGAAGCTCTCCTCCCGGCAGCTGAAAAAACCATCGTCATGGCCGACCTCAATGCCAAGCACCGTATTTGGGGCTGCAATACGACAAACGCTTCTGGGCGCGCAGTTCTAGCTTTCCTGGATGCAACCACTGCAGACATACATGTCCCTGCACATCCAACCCATTTTAGTGCGGTTGGCCGACCAGAAATCCTAGATGTGGCACTCAGTAGGAACATCCATGATGACATTCAGCTAACAGTTATAGATGATCTCAGTTCGGATCACAATGTCATCTCAATAACGATCAATGTGGAACGCCCGCCCCCCCAGCCTAAAACGGTGAAGTTCACAAAATGGAACCACTTCCCTGGTTTCCTACTACGAAATATGTCGAACATTCAGCAGCTCTCTACAACTGAGGGAATTGAAGGAGAGATAGCACTCTTCACTAACGAAGTTGTAACTGCAGTCGCTGCTTGCACTAAAGCCGTAGTGTGCAATGCTGTGTCACCAATTCTGGTTCCTGACCACATCCGACAGCTCATTCGAACAAAGAGAAGAGCAAGGAGGCTAGCTCGTCGCACCCTAAATCCAGAGCATGTCGCGGAGGCGACTCGCCTGAATAACGAACTTCGTATGCAGCTGCGAGAATTTCATAACAATTCGTGGAACGAGAAGATGGAATCGTTGAATGGTGACCACACAGCCGTGTGGAAAATGGCAAAACTACTCCGCCGGACACACGAGACAGTTCCCCCACTCCAGGGCCCTCGTGGAATGGGATACAGCGATGAAGAAAAGGCTGAGATACTAGCAAACAGTATTGAACTGCAGTGTCAACCCAATGAGTTTGAAGATGAGGACGAAGACCTCGAGGAGGCAGCTGACGCAAGCCTTGCGATGTTGGATGCTACCCCGGCTGTACCGCTCCCCCATGCCACCTTACAAGAACTCCAAGTGCTTGGCAGAAAACTGAAAGACAAAAAGGCGCCTGGTGTGGACGGCATTTGCAACATGGCGATAAAGCGGCTTCCCAAGAAAGCAGCTGTTAAGTTGCTTAACATCATAAACGCATGTCTTCGTCTAAACTACTTCCCGAGAAGTTGGAAACGAGCCACGGTTATTACGATACCGAAACCCGGAAAAGACCACCGCTTCCCGGAGAACCACCGGCCAATCAGCCTTCTGACGGGCTTTTCCAAGCTCCTTGAACGGCTCATTCTCCACCGCCTTCTGGAAAAGGCAGAAGAATTGAAGTTGATCCC
Source organism: Xestobium rufovillosum (assembly GCA_963966045.1). Lineage (NCBI taxonomy): Eukaryota > Metazoa > Arthropoda > Insecta > Coleoptera > Ptinidae > Xestobium > Xestobium rufovillosum. The sequence continues at coordinate 19,784,616 of OZ014497.1, forward strand.
GGATGAGCAGTTCGGATTCAGAACAGGACACTCCACTACTCTCCAAGCCCTGCGGATTGTGGAGAGAATAAATGATGGTTTCGAACGCAGAGACAGCACAGCCATTCTCTTTGTTGACGTGTCAAAAGCCTTCGACCGCGTTTGGCACAAGGGCTTAATACACAAACTGACTACAGCTGGGATGCCATTCAACTATGTCAAAATCTTGTGGTCCTTCCTCGAGAGCCGTACGTTCACAGTCAGGGTAAAGAACTCCATTTCGTCAGTCAAAGAGATCCAGGCTGGTGTTCCGCAAGGATCTGTGCTTGGGCCCATTCTGTACACGTTGTACATGTACGACATCGCTGCCAACATACCAGCTGAAGTTGCCCTCTTCGCGGACGACACAGCTCTACTGTCCCAGTCACGTGATCCAAATCTGGCAGTCAGGGCACTGCAAATCGCGACGGATGCGCTCGCCGCTTGGATGGAGCGGTGGAAGACTGCCATCAATACAGAAAAAACGCAAACCGTGTTCTTCAGCCGACGAATGGTGACACCAGATGAGTCCATCTACGTTCGAAACGAGAGGATACCGTGGAGCTTGGAGGCTAAATATCTTGGCCTTACATTGGACAAACGCCTCACCTGGAACACTCATACCTCCAATGTGAAGAAGAAAGGCTTCGCATGTCTAAAAATGTTACATCCCCTTCTCCGGAGCCGCCACCTGGGGATTGCCGAAAAGAGACTCCTGTACACATCCATAATCAGACCTGCTCTAGTCTACGGCATCAGTTGCTGGGGTTATGCCGCGAAGACGCACCTCCAGAAAGTTCAGGTGATTCAAAATAAGGTACTGAGGATAATAGTTGAAGCGCCGTGGTTCATCCGAACTGTACACCTCCATGATGATCTAAATCTGCCCAGCATAAGGAAGCTGGCCAAACAGACAGCTACCAAAACATTCGAGACAGCTGAAACCCACACCAACAATCTGGTCAGGAGAGCAGTCGACTACACCCCGCAAGATGGCTTGGTAAATGCCAAGCGGCCCCGTCTGATTCTCCAATTAGAGGCGGGTCCTTTTTAAATCCTTGAACGTGACACCTATCAAGAGGGAGGACACCATTTTTCTGCAATAGTCAGTCTATAGAGGTAAAGATTTATATCGACCTAAAATTCAAATGAGTCCCAAGAAGAGCCCGGCGTCACTTCGCTCCAGCTCTCGCCGCAGCACAGAGTGCAGACTACACAGCATACGGAATACACGCAGATAGAAAGCGGAGAACATGCCGCCCAAGACTAGCGGGAAGGCCGCCAAGAAGGCGGGCAAGGCTCAGAAGAACATCTCGAAGAGCGACAAGAAGAAGAAGCGCCGCAGGAAGGAGAGCTACGCGATCTACATCTACAAGGTCCTCAAGCAGGTCCACCCGGACACCGGGATCTCGAGCAAGGCGATGAGCATCATGAACAGTTTCGTGAACGACATATTCGAGCGAATCGCCGCCGAGGCGTCCCGCCTGGCTCACTACAACAAGCGGTCGACGATCACCAGCAGGGAGATCCAGACCGCCGTGCGCCTCCTGTTGCCCGGGGAGTTGGCCAAGCACGCGGTCAGCGAGGGCACCAAGGCCGTCACCAAATACACGAGCTCCAAGTGAGCGGGCTACCGACCGACCGACCGACCGGTAGATCGATCGATCGCTCGATCCTCCTGCGAAACCCAACGGTTCTTTTCAGAACCACAATTTCGATTCTCCTCGAAAGGTGGACGCGTTTCACGGAATTTTTTTTTTATGCACTTTCGCAATTCGGAAAATCCGCAACAGAAAAAGTATTAAATTGTTTGTCGTTACGAAAATTACAAAAAATAGAATCCGCCAGCCAATTTTCCAGATAATTCATTATGCCGAAAGAAAATTCATGTAAATTACCTACACTTCATTACCATACACGACGTACGTACGTACCTACCTACGTATTGAAGGTGTGTCGCGCAATGATAATATCTTATTAGCAAAATACGACTTACAAGTACCGCCCAAAAATTATGACAACTTAGGATTTTTTATTTGGCCGGACTCAAACTGCCGTTAAACGGTCGGTCGGGTGTTAAAATGCCGTCAATCGAGACGTTGCAAAAAAAATAACAATAAATACAAAATCGGTGATTCGGCGATGGGGAAACAAATGAAAGAAAAACGACAATCATACTTTCGAATTAAACGATGCGAAAATTTTATAACAAGAAAAAAATTTCAAATCTTGCCCGTATTTAGAAACGATTTACATATTTTATGTAAGTATGTACGTATATAGAAAAGAACAAAACTATACAAACGATTGAATTGACATACAAAATTTAAGTCACATTTACCGTAATATGATAAAATAAATCCTGCTCTTACTGCTACGTACTTATTAGTATTAGTATTATTGCTTAATTAAATGCGTATGCACTTATTCATTTTTTCTCTTTTATAAAAAAAAATTTTTCAAATATGTTTCCAAAACCAATTCATAGTTACTGTGCAAATTAATAACTTTTATTATTTGGAAACTTTCGTCTTCGGCGAATACTTTATGCCAGTTTTATACTTTACACTTTCCATTTTACCAGCAAATCTCGACGAAGGCCCCGGGCGGGGCCGGGGCCTGAAGTTCACCAAATTTAAAATATTATGCATATTATTATTAAACAACAGAACACGCACCGAGCACTGCGCTATAGGACGATCCCCGTACGATTTACCGTTTTGGAACGGGAAAGTTTAATTTAATAAGGGAAGGAAATTTAGTTTTCCTTTTGAGAGGTGCGACCGAAGTTTAAGGGGCACGCTCAGAAGACCCTCGGGAATTGCGACGGGAGCGCGTCCGGCTTAGCCGCGAGAGCCTCGTTCGACGGTGCCGGGTGCCGCAGGATCGAATCCGGCTGCCGCCGCGTGTGCGGCGCGCGTTTTTTTTTTTTTTTTTATCGCCGCGTCAATTCCTTCGTTGCTTTGTTCTTCCTTATTAATAACGCTTTCGATTACCAACCGTAAATGCGTACATTTCGAAGGCGTGACATTCTCGAACAAGAAAAATCGGAAATACCGGCTGCCGAATTTGATCCCGCGTGGCCGCTGTGCCTCCTGTCGGTCACCCGAGAATTTTTTCGCGCTTAATCCCGCAGCGCCACCGAACTCCGGAAACGACGTCTCCCTAAACGTACCTAAATACTCAAATACCGAGCCCAACTGGATTTTCAGTTTGAAGACGTCAAATTTCGCAGGTATAATATGAGTAATGAAGTTTGCGAAAATTCTCTCGTGGGGATATTATTTAGGAAGGAGTTCCAACTGTCTCGCCCGTGCACATCAATATCCCCCGAGAAGCGTGTGTTCGTAATTTATTATCGGTACGTACCCTAGCTCAAGTGTTGAAAATTTCGTGCAGAAATTCCAAAAAATGTTTAATTAAGGAATCTAACAATAACTTATTACGAACACCTACCCAACAACTTCTGCAAGGGCGAGACAGTTGAAACTTTCAAATATCCACACACCAAATCTCAGCTACTTAGGTAGGTAGGTAGGTGGTAGGTGCCTATAATTTTCAACTCCCCCACGTTCACACTTCCAATCTGCAGGTAAAATTTTTCTGGAAAAGAAAATTCGTCGGAATTTTGCGCGCTCGAAACTGACTAAAGATGATGATGATGATGATGATGATGATGATGATGATGATGATGATGATGATGACAATAATAGCGGTAATAGTAATAATAATAATAATAATAATAATAATAACATTAAAATAATAATAATATAATAATAATAATAATAATAATATTAGTAGTAGTTTAAGCGGTGACGGGCACACGTGGAGAATTTTTTTGTCGTAAATTTCTCAGAACATTTTATTCTTCGTGAAAGTTGGCGCGTCGAGAAATTCCACTTCCGGCAATGCCGAATTTCAGGTGCGCGCATGGGGATTGCAAAAAATGTGAAAAACCCGGCACTTCCTCGAAAAGGAAGAAAGAAAATTGTTCTCGGAGTTGGAAAATTAAGTGCCCCAAAATTTTGCGGAGGCAATTTTTTACAATTTTTTATGCATTTTCTCGAGTAAACCGAAGCAGAAAATAGAAATAATAGAACGAACGCGCTCTTTAGCAATCGCGGACCCGGAAACTATCTCTCGTACGAAAAACCCACTTCTGCTTTCACATTTCTAAGCTCTCTTACTAACCGTTTCAATAACGTCGATTTCGAGCAGGTATACTTAATTTTCTTTTTGCCAAGGTGAGTGTGCGTTTCGTACTTCAGGACCACCCCCCCCCCCTCCCCCCCTCCCCCCTCGCATCCCCGTATCCTTTTTCGATGCAGAAACCCTCGGCCTCGCCCAGAACGCAATAATATTATCGTACGTGATTAGACGAGCGCGCCTTCTACTTTGCCCGGTATGTTTCTGTTTTGAACAAAAAAAAAACCGACAAATCGGAAAGCCGCGGTTTAATGAGGCCGGATAATTGAAAGAACAAGAGAACGCTCGTTCGGGAGGGGGTCCGCGGGCCCGCCGCCGCCGGTCCGATTTCGCGTATTCTGCCCCCGGTTTCGGGGGGCACGCGAAGAGCGCCGCAGACCGACAGCCCGGCGCCGGTTCGGACGGAAAGGCTCCCGGGGGCGCGAGGGGGGCCGCGGGGCCGCCGCGGTCGTCGCCGTCCCGCGGCCGAACCCCCGGCCCTCTAGCCCCCGAAATTTCGAGGAGATCGCGCCTCGGGGGGCCGCGCGGCGGCCCTCCCGAAATCGCCGGCCGCCGGAGGCGCGCTCGTCGACTCCGATTTGGGACCGCGCCGCGGCGACCGGAACTCCTCGGGCGCCGCTCGGCGCCCGCCCGTCCGGCGACCCGGGGTTTCCGGAGACCGAGGACGGAGCGCCGCCACCGAGGGGGCAGCCGCCTCGTCCCGGCGGCCGTCCCCGCGGGCCGGTCGCCGTCACGTAGCGGTCGCGCCCGAAAATTTTCACCGGCCGCTGCTTGCTAACATTTCTCGGGAGTTCAGTACTCGGTACGTGCGCTCCGCGGTCGTCCGAGACTCTGAATGTTGCGGGGCCATTCAACAGCCAGACGGCGTCAGAGCGCGCATCGTTCAGATAATATCTATCCGTTATCCGCAGTTTTTTTTCCGAAAGATTAATAGACATCATGGCAGACGTGGCGCAATCACCCCAGACGGGCCCGGCGGCCGCGGCTCCGGCCAAGGCGAAGGCGTCCGGCTCCGCGGCCGGCGGCCAGAAGAAGGCCAAGAACCCGCGGGCCAAGCCGAACCATCCGCCCACCTCCGAGATGGTCAACAACGCGATCAAGAGCCTGAAAGAGCGCGGCGGCAGCTCCCTGCAGGCGATCAAGAAGTACGTCGCGGCGAACTACAAGGTGGACGCGGAGAAGCTGTCGCCTTTCATCAAGAAGTACCTGAAGGCGGCGGTGACGTCGGGAGCCCTCGTCCAGACCAAGGGCAAGGGAGCGTCCGGATCGTTCAAGCTGTCCTCCGCCGCGGGCGGCGGCGGCGGCGCCGGCAAGCACTCCGCCTCCTCCTCGCCCGGCGAGAAGAAGTCCTCCTCCGCCGCGGCGGGCGGCTCCAGGAAACCCGCGAAGGCGAAGAAGTCCTCCGCCGCCGCCGCCGCCGCCGCGAAGACCGCGAAGGCGGCCAAGAAGCCGGTCGCCGAGGCGAAGGCCCGCAAGCCGGCGGCGGCGGACAAGAAGGCGGCGGCCGCGGTCGCCGCGTCCGCGAAGGCCAAGAGGGCGCCCGCCGCGGCCTCCGCCGCCGCCAAGACCAAGTCCCCCTCGAAGGCGAAGAGAACCACCAAGGGGCCGACCAAGAAACCGAAGGCTCCGAAACCGAAAAGGACGAAGCCCGCCCCCAAGTCGATCAAGAAGCCCGCCGCGGCCGGCACTCCGAAGAAGAAGTGAGCGGCGGCGGAAGACGACGACTACGACGAAGGCGGCCGACGCGCCGCAGAAATGGCCCTTTTCAGGGCCACAAACTCATTCTTTTTCGAGAGGTGGCGTAGGGCGACACGAATGAACGAGACGTTTTTAAGGGACTCCCTGGTAATTTTCTCCTCTAATAATAATGACGCGGTCTCTCGATTAATTCATTCCCGACGACGCGTCATTATTCTCTCGTTAATTTTGAGCATTCTTCGGGTGCGACGAGTCTCTCGACGCATTTTACTTTATCCAGATAAGAAGGCCGGCCGGCCCGACGAATTTTCTTCCGCGAGCGTGCCAAATTCGGAAGTAAAACTTTTAATACATATTTTCAAAGCAAACGTGCCGCTATTCGTATTTTCAGCAAAGTATCTACGATAATAATTATATTTGCTCTCGAAAGTGCCGTTAATTGTTTTCTAAATTTTTTTTTAATGGGGTCTTCCTGAAAACAGAAAAAAAGTCACACAGTTTCCGACGCCGCCGCCTTAGCACCTCCGATCGCGGAGACGTAAATTTTTTGGTTCTGAAAAGAACCGGTTTGTTTGTTTGTTTGTCCGCCCGTCGTCCCTGGTGGAGCCGCTTAAGCGCGTTCCCCGCGTATGCGTCTCGCCAGCTGTATGTCTTTCGGCATGATGGTGACGCGTTTCGCGTGGATGGCGCACAGGTTCGTGTCTTCGAACAGGCCGACCAGGTAAGCCTCGCTCGCCTCCTGGAGGGCCATCACGGCGGAACTCTGAAAGCGCAGGTCGGTCTTGAAGTCCTGCGCTATCTCGCGCACCAGCCTCTGGAACGGCAGCTTCCTGATCAGGAGCTCGGTGCTCTTCTGATAACGGCGGATCTCGCGGAGCGCCACGGTGCCGGGCCTGTAACGGTGAGGCTTCTTCACGCCCCCGGTGGCCGGGGCGCTCTTCCTGGCCGCCTTGGTGGCGAGCTGCTTGCGGGGCGCCTTCCCGCCGGTCGACTTTCTGGCTGTCTGTTTGGTACGTGCCATAGCTCTGCTCTATCTCCGTCCGTGCGTGAGTCTGATGCCGGCAGACGGTCGCTCGCCCTTTTATGCGTTCTCGGGCAGCCCGACGGAGAGCCGGCCTCCGATTGGTCGGCGCGCAGAGCGCTGGGCGTCGCCTGACAGCCGGCATAAATATGAGCGGGCGCCCGTTGCGGAATTCGTCACTCGATACGAGAACTCGGCGTAACGCAGAGCAGCTCGCACTTCTATTTACCGTTTACCAGCACCAGAACACGGACACGGAAAGATGACTGGCAGAGGCAAGGGAGGAAAGGGTCTTGGCAAAGGGGGCGCCAAGCGGCACCGCAAGGTGTTGCGAGACAACATCCAGGGCATCACGAAGCCCGCGATCAGGCGTCTGGCCCGCAGAGGCGGCGTCAAGCGTATCTCCGGCCTGATCTACGAGGAGACTCGCGGCGTGCTCAAGGTGTTCCTCGAGAACGTGATCAAGGACGCGGTCACGTACACCGAGCACGCCAAGAGGAAGACCGTCACCGCCATGGACGTCGTGTACGCCCTGAAGCGCCAGGGCCGCACCCTGTACGGTTTCGGCGGTTAGACGGCCGACGCGCGCAGAAGAAGGAAAATACAAACGACCAACCGGTTCTTTTCAGAACCACAAATCTCAGCTCACGACGCGAAAGGTTCGTTCTGGTAACACGCGCGACCGAAAAAAAAAAAAAAAAAATTACATCACATCGATTACAATAATTCCGTCAAATAAATAATCCCGAAACTTTTTCGATCGATCCATCCCCGGTCTCTATTATTATTATTATTATTATTATTTTTTTTAAACACGAGACTTTCAATTTCGACATTGCGTCGTCGTAGGAAACGGAAAATCAAAATCAAAAGGTATTACTGTCAATGTCGAAACAAATTACTTCACGTGCATGTGTCAACCCGTACGCCAAGTACGTAATATTATTCAGACTTTATATATTTGCCTTCTCAAAATTCCCCCGTAATGATTACAGTCTAGTTTATTAAATTAGTATTTTCGCGAGAAAATGTTGGGTTGAATGCAGGAAAATTACGATATTCTGAGTAAACGTTCAAAAACGAATAATTATCGGAGAAGTGGACGTACGGTCGTTTTCTTGGTCTTTTTCTTGGACGGATTTGACAGCGAGGAGAAATTTATGAAATTTACGAAAGCTCTAGAGCGAGACGCACAAGTCCCTTTGAGCGTGTAAGTCATTTTGAGTTATCAGAATTGTTTAATTGCGCCGCGTGATAAATAGATAATTATTCGACGTTTCCGATAAGAGTTTCGCATTTATTTAATCATCGCCGGCGGAAGAAAAATATAAATAAAAATACTCGAAATGCGAATGAATACGCTTCCAAAAGCTTCCGGGTCAGGTCATTCATACATTCGCCGTGTCGAACGAGCGCCTCTCGAATAATTTCCCTTTTGTGGCCCTGAGAAGGGCCTTTTTCTCTCTCTCTCTCTCTCTCTCTCTACCCCCTGGACCGCTTAAGGTTTCTTCTCGGTCTTCTTGGGCAGCAGCACCGCCTGGATGTTCGGCAGTACGCCGCCCTGGGCGATCGTCACGCCGGACAGCAGCTTGTTCAGCTCCTCGTCGTTGCGGATCGCCAGCTGCAGGTGCCTGGGTATTATCCTGGTCTTCTTGTTGTCCCGCGCCGCGTTACCGGCCAGCTCGAGGACCTCGGCCGCGAGGTACTCCATCACGGCGGCCAGGTACACGGGAGCGCCGGCCCCGACTCTCTCGGCGTAGTTGCCCTTGCGGAGCAGCCGGTGGATGCGGCCGACCGGGAACTGCAGTCCGGCCCTGCTCGACCGTGACTTCGCCTTTCCCTTCACTTTACCTCCCTTTCCTCTTCCGGACATTATCGTTAGTTAGGTTATTATTTATTACTGACTTTTTCTGCTCCGTGACTGCGTACCGGCGACGGCTCGCTGTACTGCTGGACTGGTGCCCGGCGTACGCTTCCCATTCCTTTTATGCGGCTCGGACGGGCGAGCGCCGGACCAACGGCGAGAGAGCTCGTACCGCGCGCCGTCGCCCGTGGGCGGAGCCTACGTGGCCCGCTCGGCGCGCTCATATACGACGGAGAACAGGGTCCTCCGCCACTATCTGTCTACGTCAATAACCTCCGTGTCCCTTGGACAAAGGAAGCTAAATATCTAGGTCTCACGTTCGATCAAAAACTCACTTGGTCAGCTCACACAGACAACGTCAAACGCATCGGTTTCGGGGCAATCAAAGGGCTACTGCCCATGCTCAGGGATTCAAACCTGAACCTAAGGTGCAAACGTCTTCTTTACACCAGCGTCATTCGACCTTCCATCACCTACGGCATCTCTTGTTGGGGGTATGCAGCCGCTACTCATCTCAAGAAACCCCAAATCATACAAAGCAAAGTCCTCCGCACGATTACCGACGCCCCCTGGTTCGTACGCAACGCTCAGCTCCATTCCGATCTGGAAATTCCGAGCATCATCAAGTTCGCAAAATCCACTGCCGTCAAGATCTTTGATAAATCTGTATCACATTCGAACCCTTTAGTCAAAAGGGCTCTCGACTATTCTATTGACGATCTCGCCCCTACGGCGAAGCGCCCGCGACTCCTTCTCCGAAAGGACGCGGACGCCTTTTAACTTCCATTTTCAAGTCACCCATCAAAAGGGCTAACCACCACAATATCATATATCATGCTAATAAAGGTGAAGATGACAATCTGTCATCGACCTAAATATTGTCAGAGACCAAAAGTAAAGTAAAAGTCCCGGCGTCACTTCGCTCCAGCTCTCGCCGCAGCACAGAGTGCAGACTACACAGCATACGGAATACACGCAGATAGAAAGCGGAGAACATGCCGCCCAAGACTAGCGGGAAGGCCGCCAAGAAGGCGGGCAAGGCTCAGAAGAACATCTCGAAGAGCGACAAGAAGAAGAAGCGCCGCAGGAAGGAGAGCTACGCGATCTACATCTACAAGGTCCTCAAGCAGGTCCACCCGGACACCGGGATCTCGAGCAAGGCGATGAGCATCATGAACAGTTTCGTGAACGACATATTCGAGCGAATCGCCGCCGAGGCGTCCCGCCTGGCTCACTACAACAAGCGGTCGACGATCACCAGCAGGGAGATCCAGACCGCCGTGCGCCTCCTGTTGCCCGGGGAGTTGGCCAAGCACGCGGTCAGCGAGGGCACCAAGGCCGTCACCAAATACACGAGCTCCAAGTGAGCGGGCTACCGACCGACCGACCGACCGGTAGATCGATCGATCGCTCGATCCTCCTGCGAAACCCAACGGTTCTTTTCAGAACCACAATTTCGATTCTCCTCGAAAGGTGGACGCGTTTCACGGAATTTTTTTTTTATGCACTTTCGCAATTCGGAAAATCCGCAACAGAAAAAGTATTAAATTGTTTGTCGTTACGAAAATTACAAAAAATAGAATCCGCCAGCCAATTTTCCAGATAATTCATTATGCCGAAAGAAAATTCATGTAAATTACCTACACTTCATTACCATACACGACGTACGTACGTACCTACCTACGTATTGAAGGTGTGTCGCGCAATGATAATATCTTATTAGCAAAATACGACTTACAAGTACCGCCCAAAAATTATGACAACTTAGGATTTTTTATTTGGCCGGACTCAAACTGCCGTTAAACGGTCGGTCGGGTGTTAAAATGCCGTCAATCGAGACGTTGCAAAAAAAATAACAATAAATACAAAATCGGTGATTCGGCGATGGGGAAACAAATGAAAGAAAAACGACAATCATACTTTCGAATTAAACGATGCGAAAATTTTATAACAAGAAAAAAATTTCAAATCTTGCCCGTATTTAGAAACGATTTACATATTTTATGTAAGTATGTACGTATATAGAAAAGAACAAAACTATACAAACGATTGAATTGACATACAAAATTTAAGTCACATTTACCGTAATATGATAAAATAAATCCTGCTCTTACTGCTACGTACTTATTAGTATTAGTATTATTGCTTAATTAAATGCGTATGCACTTATTCATTTTTTCTCTTTTATAAAAAAAAATTTTTCAAATATGTTTCCAAAACCAATTCATAGTTACTGTGCAAATTAATAACTTTTATTATTTGGAAACTTTCGTCTTCGGCGAATACTTTATGCCAGTTTTATACTTTACACTTTCCATTTTACCAGCAAATCTCGACGAAGGCCCCGGGCGGGGCCGGGGCCTGAAGTTCACCAAATTTAAAATATTATGCATATTATTATTAAACAACAGAACACGCACCGAGCACTGCGCTATAGGACGATCCCCGTACGATTTACCGTTTTGGAACGGGAAAGTTTAATTTAATAAGGGAAGGAAATTTAGTTTTCCTTTTGAGAGGTGCGACCGAAGTTTAAGGGGCACGCTCAGAAGACCCTCGGGAATTGCGACGGGAGCGCGTCCGGCTTAGCCGCGAGAGCCTCGTTCGACGGTGCCGGGTGCCGCAGGATCGAATCCGGCTGCCGCCGCGTGTGCGGCGCGCGTTTTTTTTTTTTTTTTTATCGCCGCGTCAATTCCTTCGTTGCTTTGTTCTTCCTTATTAATAACGCTTTCGATTACCAACCGTAAATGCGTACATTTCGAAGGCGTGACATTCTCGAACAAGAAAAATCGGAAATACCGGCTGCCGAATTTGATCCCGCGTGGCCGCTGTGCCTCCTGTCGGTCACCCGAGAATTTTTTCGCGCTTAATCCCGCAGCGCCACCGAACTCCGGAAACGACGTCTCCCTAAACGTACCTAAATACTCAAATACCGAGCCCAACTGGATTTTCAGTTTGAAGACGTCAAATTTCGCAGGTATAATATGAGTAATGAAGTTTGCGAAAATTCTCTCGTGGGGATATTATTTAGGAAGGAGTTCCAACTGTCTCGCCCGTGCACATCAATATCCCCCGAGAAGCGTGTGTTCGTAATTTATTATCGGTACGTACCCTAGCTCAAGTGTTGAAAATTTCGTGCAGAAATTCCAAAAAATGTTTAATTAAGGAATCTAACAATAACTTATTACGAACACCTACCCAACAACTTCTGCAAGGGCGAGACAGTTGAAACTTTCAAATATCCACACACCAAATCTCAGCTACTTAGGTAGGTAGGTAGGTGGTAGGTGCCTATAATTTTCAACTCCCCCACGTTCACACTTCCAATCTGCAGGTAAAATTTTTCTGGAAAAGAAAATTCGTCGGAATTTTGCGCGCTCGAAACTGACTAAAGATGATGATGATGATGATGATGATGATGATGATGATGATGATGATGATGACAATAATAGCGGTAATAGTAATAATAATAATAATAATAATAATAATAACATTAAAATAATAATAATATAATAATAATAATAATAATAATATTAGTAGTAGTTTAAGCGGTGACGGGCACACGTGGAGAATTTTTTTGTCGTAAATTTCTCAGAACATTTTATTCTTCGTGAAAGTTGGCGCGTCGAGAAATTCCACTTCCGGCAATGCCGAATTTCAGGTGCGCGCATGGGGATTGCAAAAAATGTGAAAAACCCGGCACTTCCTCGAAAAGGAAGAAAGAAAATTGTTCTCGGAGTTGGAAAATTAAGTGCCCCAAAATTTTGCGGAGGCAATTTTTTACAATTTTTTATGCATTTTCTCGAGTAAACCGAAGCAGAAAATAGAAATAATAGAACGAACGCGCTCTTTAGCAATCGCGGACCCGGAAACTATCTCTCGTACGAAAAACCCACTTCTGCTTTCACATTTCTAAGCTCTCTTACTAACCGTTTCAATAACGTCGATTTCGAGCAGGTATACTTAATTTTCTTTTTGCCAAGGTGAGTGTGCGTTTCGTACTTCAGGACCACCCCCCCCCCTCCCCCCCTCCCCCCTCGCATCCCCGTATCCTTTTTCGATGCAGAAACCCTCGGCCTCGCCCAGAACGCAATAATATTATCGTACGTGATTAGACGAGCGCGCCTTCTACTTTGCCCGGTATGTTTCTGTTTTGAACAAAAAAAAAAACCGACAAATCGGAAAGCCGCGGTTTAATGAGGCCGGATAATTGAAAGAACAAGAGAACGCTCGTTCGGGAGGGGGTCCGCGGGCCCGCCGCCGCCGGTCCGATTTCGCGTATTCTGCCCCCGGTTTCGGGGGGCACGCGAAGAGCGCCGCAGACCGACAGCCCGGCGCCGGTTCGGACGGAAAGGCTCCCGGGGGCGCGAGGGGGGCCGCGGGGCCGCCGCGGTCGTCGCCGTCCCGCGGCCGAACCCCCGGCCCTCTAGCCCCCGAAATTTCGAGGAGATCGCGCCTCGGGGGGCCGCGCGGCGGCCCTCCCGAAATCGCCGGCCGCCGGAGGCGCGCTCGTCGACTCCGATTTGGGACCGCGCCGCGGCGACCGGAACTCCTCGGGCGCCGCTCGGCGCCCGCCCGTCCGGCGACCCGGGGTTTCCGGAGACCGAGGACGGAGCGCCGCCACCGAGGGGGCAGCCGCCTCGTCCCGGCGGCCGTCCCCGCGGGCCGGTCGCCGTCACGTAGCGGTCGCGCCCGAAAATTTTCACCGGCCGCTGCTTGCTAACATTTCTCGGGAGTTCAGTACTCGGTACGTGCGCTCCGCGGTCGTCCGAGACTCTGAATGTTGCGGGGCCATTCAACAGCCAGACGGCGTCAGAGCGCGCATCGTTCAGATAATATCTATCCGTTATCCGCAGTTTTTTTTCCGAAAGATTAATAGACATCATGGCAGACGTGGCGCAATCACCCCAGACGGGCCCGGCGGCCGCGGCTCCGGCCAAGGCGAAGGCGTCCGGCTCCGCGGCCGGCGGCCAGAAGAAGGCCAAGAACCCGCGGGCCAAGCCGAACCATCCGCCCACCTCCGAGATGGTCAACAACGCGATCAAGAGCCTGAAAGAGCGCGGCGGCAGCTCCCTGCAGGCGATCAAGAAGTACGTCGCGGCGAACTACAAGGTGGACGCGGAGAAGCTGTCGCCTTTCATCAAGAAGTACCTGAAGGCGGCGGTGACGTCGGGAGCCCTCGTCCAGACCAAGGGCAAGGGAGCGTCCGGATCGTTCAAGCTGTCCTCCGCCGCGGGCGGCGGCGGCGGCGCCGGCAAGCACTCCGCCTCCTCCTCGCCCGGCGAGAAGAAGTCCTCCTCCGCCGCGGCGGGCGGCTCCAGGAAACCCGCGAAGGCGAAGAAGTCCTCCGCCGCCGCCGCCGCCGCCGCGAAGACCGCGAAGGCGGCCAAGAAGCCGGTCGCCGAGGCGAAGGCCCGCAAGCCGGCGGCGGCGGACAAGAAGGCGGCGGCCGCGGTCGCCGCGTCCGCGAAGGCCAAGAGGGCGCCCGCCGCGGCCTCCGCCGCCGCCAAGACCAAGTCCCCCTCGAAGGCGAAGAGAACCACCAAGGGGCCGACCAAGAAACCGAAGGCTCCGAAACCGAAAAGGACGAAGCCCGCCCCCAAGTCGATCAAGAAGCCCGCCGCGGCCGGCACTCCGAAGAAGAAGTGAGCGGCGGCGGAAGACGACGACTACGACGAAGGCGGCCGACGCGCCGCAGAAATGGCCCTTTTCAGGGCCACAAACTCATTCTTTTTCGAGAGGTGGCGTAGGGCGACACGAATGAACGAGACGTTTTTAAGGGACTCCCTGGTAATTTTCTCCTCTAATAATAATGACGCGGTCTCTCGATTAATTCATTCCCGACGACGCGTCATTATTCTCTCGTTAATTTTGAGCATTCTTCGGGTGCGACGAGTCTCTCGACGCATTTTACTTTATCCAGATAAGAAGGCCGGCCGGCCCGACGAATTTTCTTCCGCGAGCGTGCCAAATTCGGAAGTAAAACTTTTAATACATATTTTCAAAGCAAACGTGCCGCTATTCGTATTTTCAGCAAAGTATCTACGATAATAATTATATTTGCTCTCGAAAGTGCCGTTAATTGTTTTCTAAATTTTTTTTTAATGGGGTCTTCCTGAAAACAGAAAAAAAGTCACACAGTTTCCGACGCCGCCGCCTTAGCACCTCCGATCGCGGAGACGTAAATTTTTTGGTTCTGAAAAGAACCGGTTTGTTTGTTTGTTTGTCCGCCCGTCGTCCCTGGTGGAGCCGCTTAAGCGCGTTCCCCGCGTATGCGTCTCGCCAGCTGTATGTCTTTCGGCATGATGGTGACGCGTTTCGCGTGGATGGCGCACAGGTTCGTGTCTTCGAACAGGCCGACCAGGTAAGCCTCGCTCGCCTCCTGGAGGGCCATCACGGCGGAACTCTGAAAGCGCAGGTCGGTCTTGAAGTCCTGCGCTATCTCGCGCACCAGCCTCTGGAACGGCAGCTTCCTGATCAGGAGCTCGGTGCTCTTCTGATAACGGCGGATCTCGCGGAGCGCCACGGTGCCGGGCCTGTAACGGTGAGGCTTCTTCACGCCCCCGGTGGCCGGGGCGCTCTTCCTGGCCGCCTTGGTGGCGAGCTGCTTGCGGGGCGCCTTCCCGCCGGTCGACTTTCTGGCTGTCTGTTTGGTACGTGCCATAGCTCTGCTCTATCTCCGTCCGTGCGTGAGTCTGATGCCGGCAGACGGTCGCTCGCCCTTTTATGCGTTCTCGGGCAGCCCGACGGAGAGCCGGCCTCCGATTGGTCGCCTGACAGCCGGCATAAATATGAGCGGGCGCCCGTTGCGGAATTCGTCACTCGATACGAGAACTCGGCGTAACGCAGAGCAGCTCGCACTTCTATTTACCGTTTACCAGCACCAGAACACGGACACGGAAAGATGACTGGCAGAGGCAAGGGAGGAAAGGGTCTTGGCAAAGGGGGCGCCAAGCGGCACCGCAAGGTGTTGCGAGACAACATCCAGGGCATCACGAAGCCCGCGATCAGGCGTCTGGCCCGCAGAGGCGGCGTCAAGCGTATCTCCGGCCTGATCTACGAGGAGACTCGCGGCGTGCTCAAGGTGTTCCTCGAGAACGTGATCAAGGACGCGGTCACGTACACCGAGCACGCCAAGAGGAAGACCGTCACCGCCATGGACGTCGTGTACGCCCTGAAGCGCCAGGGCCGCACCCTGTACGGTTTCGGCGGTTAGACGGCCGACGCGCGCAGAAGAAGGAAAATACAAACGACCAACCGGTTCTTTTCAGAACCACAAATCTCAGCTCACGACGCGAAAGGTTCGTTCTGGTAACACGCGCGACCGAAAAAAAAAAAAAAAAAATTACATCACATCGATTACAATAATTCCGTCAAATAAATAATCCCGAAACTTTTTCGATCGATCCATCCCCGGTCTCTATTATTATTATTATTATTATTATTTTTTTTAAACACGAGACTTTCAATTTCGACATTGCGTCGTCGTAGGAAACGGAAAATCAAAATCAAAAGGTATTACTGTCAATGTCGAAACAAATTACTTCACGTGCATGTGTCAACCCGTACGCCAAGTACGTAATATTATTCAGACTTTATATATTTGCCTTCTCAAAATTCCCCCGTAATGATTACAGTCTAGTTTATTAAATTAGTATTTTCGCGAGAAAATGTTGGGTTGAATGCAGGAAAATTACGATATTCTGAGTAAACGTTCAAAAACGAATAATTATCGGAGAAGTGGACGTACGGTCGTTTTCTTGGTCTTTTTCTTGGACGGATTTGACAGCGAGGAGAAATTTATGAAATTTACGAAAGCTCTAGAGCGAGACGCACAAGTCCCTTTGAGCGTGTAAGTCATTTTGAGTTATCAGAATTGTTTAATTGCGCCGCGTGATAAATAGATAATTATTCGACGTTTCCGATAAGAGTTTCGCATTTATTTAATCATCGCCGGCGGAAGAAAAATATAAATAAAAATACTCGAAATGCGAATGAATACGCTTCCAAAAGCTTCCGGGTCAGGTCATTCATACATTCGCCGTGTCGAACGAGCGCCTCTCGAATAATTTCCCTTTTGTGGCCCTGAGAAGGGCCTTTTTCTCTCTCTCTCTCTCTCTCTCTCTACCCCCTGGACCGCTTAAGGTTTCTTCTCGGTCTTCTTGGGCAGCAGCACCGCCTGGATGTTCGGCAGTACGCCGCCCTGGGCGATCGTCACGCCGGACAGCAGCTTGTTCAGCTCCTCGTCGTTGCGGATCGCCAGCTGCAGGTGCCTGGGTATTATCCTGGTCTTCTTGTTGTCCCGCGCCGCGTTACCGGCCAGCTCGAGGACCTCGGCCGCGAGGTACTCCATCACGGCGGCCAGGTACACGGGAGCGCCGGCCCCGACTCTCTCGGCGTAGTTGCCCTTGCGGAGCAGCCGGTGGATGCGGCCGACCGGGAACTGCAGTCCGGCCCTGCTCGACCGTGACTTCGCCTTTCCCTTCACTTTACCTCCCTTTCCTCTTCCGGACATTATCGTTAGTTAGGTTATTATTTATTACTGACTTTTTCTGCTCCGTGACTGCGTACCGGCGACGGCTCGCTGTACTGCTGGACTGGTGCCCGGCGTACGCTTCCCATTCCTTTTATGCGGCTCGGACGGGCGAGCGCCGGACCAACGGCGAGAGAGCTCGTACCGCGCGCCGTCGCCCGTGGGCGGAGCCTACGTGGCCCGCTCGGCGCGCTCATATACGACGGAGAACAGGGTCCCGGCGTCACTTCGCTCCAGCTCTCGCCGCAGCACAGAGTGCAGACTACACAGCATACGGAATACACGCAGATAGAAAGCGGAGAACATGCCGCCCAAGACTAGCGGGAAGGCCGCCAAGAAGGCGGGCAAGGCTCAGAAGAACATCTCGAAGAGCGACAAGAAGAAGAAGCGCCGCAGGAAGGAGAGCTACGCGATCTACATCTACAAGGTCCTCAAGCAGGTCCACCCGGACACCGGGATCTCGAGCAAGGCGATGAGCATCATGAACAGTTTCGTGAACGACATATTCGAGCGAATCGCCGCCGAGGCGTCCCGCCTGGCTCACTACAACAAGCGGTCGACGATCACCAGCAGGGAGATCCAGACCGCCGTGCGCCTCCTGTTGCCCGGGGAGTTGGCCAAGCACGCGGTCAGCGAGGGCACCAAGGCCGTCACCAAATACACGAGCTCCAAGTGAGCGGGCTACCGACCGACCGACCGACCGGTAGATCGATCGATCGCTCGATCCTCCTGCGAAACCCAACGGTTCTTTTCAGAACCACAATTTCGATTCTCCTCGAAAGGTGGACGAGTTTCACGGAATTTTTTTTTTATGCACTTTCGCAATTCGGAAAATCCGCAACAGAAAAAGTATTAAATTGTTTGTCGTTACGAAAATTACAAAAAATAGAATCCGCCAGCCAATTTTCCAGATAATTCATTATGCCGAAAGAAAATTCATGTAAATTACCTACACTTCATTACCATACACGACGTACGTACGTACCTACCTACGTATTGAAGGTGTGTCGCGCAATGATAATATCTTATTAGCAAAATACGACTTACAAGTACCGCCCAAAAATTATGACAACTTAGGATTTTTTATTTGGCCGGACTCAAACTGCCGTTAAACGGTCGGTCGGGTGTTAAAATGCCGTCAATCGAGACGTTGCAAAAAAATAACAATAAATACAAAATCGGTGATTCGGCGATGGGGAAACAAATGAAAGAAAAACGACAATCATACTTTCGAATTAAACGATGCGAAAATTTTATAACAAGAAAAAAATTTCAAATCTTGCCCGTATTTAGAAACGATTTACATATTTTATGTAAGTATGTACGTATATAGAAAAGAACAAAACTATACAAACGATTGAATTGACATACAAAATTTAAGTCACATTTACCGTAATATGATAAAATAAATCCTGCTCTTACTGCTACGTACTTATTAGTATTAGTATTATTGCTTAATTAAATGCGTATGCACTTATTCATTTTTTCTCTTTTATAAAAAAAAATTTTTCAAATATGTTTCCAAAACCAATTCATAGTTACTGTGCAAATTAATAACTTTTATTATTTGGAAACTTTCGTCTTCGGCGAATACTTTATGCCAGTTTTATACTTTACACTTTCCATTTTACCAGCAAATCTCGACGAAGGCCCCGGGCGGGGCCGGGGCCTGAAGTTCACCAAATTTAAAATATTATGCATATTATTATTAAACAACAGAACACGCACCGAGCACTGCGCTATAGGACGATCCCCGTACGATTTACCGTTTTGGAACGGGAAAGTTTAATTTAATAAGGGAAGGAAATTTAGTTTTCCTTTTGAGAGGTGCGACCGAAGTTTAAGGGGCACGCTCAGAAGACCCTCGGGAATTGCGACGGGAGCGCGTCCGGCTTAGCCGCGAGAGCCTCGTTCGACGGTGCCGGGTGCCGCAGGATCGAATCCGGCTGCCGCCGCGTGTGCGGCGCGCGTTTTTTTTTTTTTTTTTATCGCCGCGTCAATTCCTTCGTTGCTTTGTTCTTCCTTATTAATAACGCTTTCGATTACCAACCGTAAATGCGTACATTTCGAAGGCGTGACATTCTCGAACAAGAAAAATCGGAAATACCGGCTGCCGAATTTGATCCCGCGTGGCCGCTGTGCCTCCTGTCGGTCACCCGAGAATTTTTTCGCGCTTAATCCCGCAGCGCCACCGAACTCCGGAAACGACGTCTCCCTAAACGTACCTAAATACTCAAATACCGAGCCCAACTGGATTTTCAGTTTGAAGACGTCAAATTTCGCAGGTATAATATGAGTAATGAAGTTTGCGAAAATTCTCTCGTGGGGATATTATTTAGGAAGGAGTTCCAACTGTCTCGCCCGTGCACATCAATATCCCCCGAGAAGCGTGTGTTCGTAATTTATTATCGGTACGTACCCTAGCTCAAGTGTTGAAAATTTCGTGCAGAAATTCCAAAAAATGTTTAATTAAGGAATCTAACAATAACTTATTACGAACACCTACCCAACAACTTCTGCAAGGGCGAGACAGTTGAAACTTTCAAATATCCACACACCAAATCTCAGCTACTTAGGTAGGTAGGTAGGTGGTAGGTGCCTATAATTTTCAACTCCCCCACGTTCACACTTCCAATCTGCAGGTAAAATTTTTCTGGAAAAGAAAATTCGTCGGAATTTTGCGCGCTCGAAACTGACTAAAGATGATGATGATGATGATGATGATGATGATGATGATGATGATGATGATGACAATAATAGCGGTAATAGTAATAATAATAATAATAATAATAATAATAACATTAAAATAATAATAATATAATAATAATAATAATAATAATATTAGTAGTAGTTTAAGCGGTGACGGGCACACGTGGAGAATTTTTTTGTCGTAAATTTCTCAGAACATTTTATTCTTCGTGAAAGTTGGCGCGTCGAGAAATTCCACTTCCGGCAATGCCGAATTTCAGGTGCGCGCATGGGGATTGCAAAAAATGTGAAAAACCCGGCACTTCCTCGAAAAGGAAGAAAGAAAATTGTTCTCGGAGTTGGAAAATTAAGTGCCCCAAAATTTTGCGGAGGCAATTTTTTACAATTTTTTATGCATTTTCTCGAGTAAACCGAAGCAGAAAATAGAAATAATAGAACGAACGCGCTCTTTAGCAATCGCGGACCCGGAAACTATCTCTCGTACGAAAAACCCACTTCTGCTTTCACATTTCTAAGCTCTCTTACTAACCGTTTCAATAACGTCGATTTCGAGCAGGTATACTTAATTTTCTTTTTGCCAAGGTGAGTGTGCGTTTCGTACTTCAGGACCACCCCCCCCCCCTCCCCCCCTCCCCCCTCGCATCCCCGTATCCTTTTTCGATGCAGAAACCCTCGGCCTCGCCCAGAACGCAATAATATTATCGTACGTGATTAGACGAGCGCGCTTTCTACTTTGCCCGGTATGTTTCTGTTTTGAACAAAAAAAAAAACCGACAAATCGGAAAGCCGCGGTTTAATGAGGCCGGATAATTGAAAGAACAAGAGAACGCTCGTTCGGGAGGGGGTCCGCGGGCCCGCCGCCGCCGGTCCGATTTCGCGTATTCTGCCCCCGGTTTCGGGGGGCACGCGAAGAGCGCCGCAGACCGACAGCCCGGCGCCGGTTCGGACGGAAAGGCTCCCGGGGGCGCGAGGGGGGCCGCGGGGCCGCCGCGGTCGTCGCCGTCCCGCGGCCGAACCCCCGGCCCTCTAGCCCCCGAAATTTCGAGGAGATCGCGCCTCGGGGGGCCGCGCGGCGGCCCTCCCGAAATCGCCGGCCGCCGGAGGCGCGCTCGTCGACTCCGATTTGGGACCGCGCCGCGGCGACCGGAACTCCTCGGGCGCCGCTCGGCGCCCGCCCGTCCGGCGACCCGGGGTTTCCGGAGACCGAGGACGGAGCGCCGCCACCGAGGGGGCAGCCGCCTCGTCCCGGCGGCCGTCCCCGCGGGCCGGTCGCCGTCACGTAGCGGTCGCGCCCGAAAATTTTCACCGGCCGCTGCTTGCTAACATTTCTCGGGAGTTCAGTACTCGGTACGTGCGCTCCGCGGTCGTCCGAGACTCTGAATGTTGCGGGGCCATTCAACAGCCAGACGGCGTCAGAGCGCGCATCGTTCAGATAATATCTATCCGTTATCCGCAGTTTTTTTTCCGAAAGATTAATAGACATCATGGCAGACGTGGCGCAATCACCCCAGACGGGCCCGGCGGCCGCGGCTCCGGCCAAGGCGAAGGCGTCCGGCTCCGCGGCCGGCGGCCAGAAGAAGGCCAAGAACCCGCGGGCCAAGCCGAACCATCCGCCCACCTCCGAGATGGTCAACAACGCGATCAAGAGCCTGAAAGAGCGCGGCGGCAGCTCCCTGCAGGCGATCAAGAAGTACGTCGCGGCGAACTACAAGGTGGACGCGGAGAAGCTGTCGCCTTTCATCAAGAAGTACCTGAAGGCGGCGGTGACGTCGGGAGCCCTCGTCCAGACCAAGGGCAAGGGAGCGTCCGGATCGTTCAAGCTGTCCTCCGCCGCGGGCGGCGGCGGCGGCGCCGGCAAGCACTCCGCCTCCTCCTCGCCCGGCGAGAAGAAGTCCTCCTCCGCCGCGGCGGGCGGCTCCAGGAAACCCGCGAAGGCGAAGAAGTCCTCCGCCGCCGCCGCCGCCGCCGCGAAGACCGCGAAGGCGGCCAAGAAGCCGGTCGCCGAGGCGAAGGCCCGCAAGCCGGCGGCGGCGGACAAGAAGGCGGCGGCCGCGGTCGCCGCGTCCGCGAAGGCCAAGAGGGCGCCCGCCGCGGCCTCCGCCGCCGCCAAGACCAAGTCCCCCTCGAAGGCGAAGAGAACCACCAAGGGGCCGACCAAGAAACCGAAGGCTCCGAAACCGAAAAGGACGAAGCCCGCCCCCAAGTCGATCAAGAAGCCCGCCGCGGCCGGCACTCCGAAGAAGAAGTGAGCGGCGGCGGAAGACGACGACTACGACGAAGGCGGCCGACGCGCCGCAGAAATGGCCCTTTTCAGGGCCACAAACTCATTCTTTTTCGAGAGGTGGCGTAGGGCGACACGAATGAACGAGACGTTTTTAAGGGACTCCCTGGTAATTTTCTCCTCTAATAATAATGACGCGGTCTCTCGATTAATTCATTCCCGACGACGCGTCATTATTCTCTCGTTAATTTTGAGCATTCTTCGGGTGCGACGAGTCTCTCGACGCATTTTACTTTATCCAGATAAGAAGGCCGGCCGGCCCGACGAATTTTCTTCCGCGAGCGTGCCAAATTCGGAAGTAAAACTTTTAATACATATTTTCAAAGCAAACGTGCCGCTATTCGTATTTTCAGCAAAGTATCTACGATAATAATTATATTTGCTCTCGAAAGTGCCGTTAATTGTTTTCTAAATTTTTTTTTAATGGGGTCTTCCTGAAAACAGAAAAAAAGTCACACAGTTTCCGACGCCGCCGCCTTAGCACCTCCGATCGCGGAGACGTAAATTTTTTGGTTCTGAAAAGAACCGGTTTGTTTGTTTGTTTGTCCGCCCGTCGTCCCTGGTGGAGCCGCTTAAGCGCGTTCCCCGCGTATGCGTCTCGCCAGCTGTATGTCTTTCGGCATGATGGTGACGCGTTTCGCGTGGATGGCGCACAGGTTCGTGTCTTCGAACAGGCCGACCAGGTAAGCCTCGCTCGCCTCCTGGAGGGCCATCACGGCGGAACTCTGAAAGCGCAGGTCGGTCTTGAAGTCCTGCGCTATCTCGCGCACCAGCCTCTGGAACGGCAGCTTCCTGATCAGGAGCTCGGTGCTCTTCTGATAACGGCGGATCTCGCGGAGCGCCACGGTGCCGGGCCTGTAACGGTGAGGCTTCTTCACGCCCCCGGTGGCCGGGGCGCTCTTCCTGGCCGCCTTGGTGGCGAGCTGCTTGCGGGGCGCCTTCCCGCCGGTCGACTTTCTGGCTGTCTGTTTGGTACGTGCCATAGCTCTGCTCTATCTCCGTCCGTGCGTGAGTCTGATGCCGGCAGACGGTCGCTCGCCCTTTTATGCGTTCTCGGGCAGCCCGACGGAGAGCCGGCCTCCGATTGGTCGGCGCGCAGAGCGCTGGGCGTCGCCTGACAGCCGGCATAAATATGAGCGGGCGCCCGTTGCGGAATTCGTCACTCGATACGAGAACTCGGCGTAACGCAGAGCAGCTCGCACTTCTATTTACCGTTTACCAGCACCAGAACACGGACACGGAAAGATGACTGGCAGAGGCAAGGGAGGAAAGGGTCTTGGCAAAGGGGGCGCCAAGCGGCACCGCAAGGTGTTGCGAGACAACATCCAGGGCATCACGAAGCCCGCGATCAGGCGTCTGGCCCGCAGAGGCGGCGTCAAGCGTATCTCCGGCCTGATCTACGAGGAGACTCGCGGCGTGCTCAAGGTGTTCCTCGAGAACGTGATCAAGGACGCGGTCACGTACACCGAGCACGCCAAGAGGAAGACCGTCACCGCCATGGACGTCGTGTACGCCCTGAAGCGCCAGGGCCGCACCCTGTACGGTTTCGGCGGTTAGACGGCCGACGCGCGCAGAAGAAGGAAAATACAAACGACCAACCGGTTCTTTTCAGAACCACAAATCTCAGCTCACGACGCGAAAGGTTCGTTCTGGTAACACGCGCGACCGAAAAAAAAAAAAAAAAAATTACATCACATCGATTACAATAATTCCGTCAAATAAATAATCCCGAAACTTTTTCGATCGATCCATCCCCGGTCTCTATTATTATTATTATTATTATTATTTTTTTTAAACACGAGACTTTCAATTTCGACATTGCGTCGTCGTAGGAAACGGAAAATCAAAATCAAAAGGTATTACTGTCAATGTCGAAACAAATTACTTCACGTGCATGTGTCAACCCGTACGCCAAGTACGTAATATTATTCAGACTTTATATATTTGCCTTCTCAAAATTCCCCCGTAATGATTACAGTCTAGTTTATTAAATTAGTATTTTCGCGAGAAAATGTTGGGTTGAATGCAGGAAAATTACGATATTCTGAGTAAACGTTCAAAAACGAATAATTATCGGAGAAGTGGACGTACGGTCGTTTTCTTGGTCTTTTTCTTGGACGGATTTGACAGCGAGGAGAAATTTATGAAATTTACGAAAGCTCTAGAGCGAGACGCACAAGTCCCTTTGAGCGTGTAAGTCATTTTGAGTTATCAGAATTGTTTAATTGCGCCGCGTGATAAATAGATAATTATTCGACGTTTCCGATAAGAGTTTCGCATTTATTTAATCATCGCCGGCGGAAGAAAAATATAAATAAAAATACTCGAAATGCGAATGAATACGCTTCCAAAAGCTTCCGGGTCAGGTCATTCATACATTCGCCGTGTCGAACGAGCGCCTCTCGAATAATTTCCCTTTTGTGGCCCTGAGAAGGGCCTTTTTCTCTCTCTCTCTCTCTCTCTCTCTACCCCCTGGACCGCTTAAGGTTTCTTCTCGGTCTTCTTGGGCAGCAGCACCGCCTGGATGTTCGGCAGTACGCCGCCCTGGGCGATCGTCACGCCGGACAGCAGCTTGTTCAGCTCCTCGTCGTTGCGGATCGCCAGCTGCAGGTGCCTGGGTATTATCCTGGTCTTCTTGTTGTCCCGCGCCGCGTTACCGGCCAGCTCGAGGACCTCGGCCGCGAGGTACTCCATCACGGCGGCCAGGTACACGGGAGCGCCGGCCCCGACTCTCTCGGCGTAGTTGCCCTTGCGGAGCAGCCGGTGGATGCGGCCGACCGGGAACTGCAGTCCGGCCCTGCTCGACCGTGACTTCGCCTTTCCCTTCACTTTACCTCCCTTTCCTCTTCCGGACATTATCGTTAGTTAGGTTATTATTTATTACTGACTTTTTCTGCTCCGTGACTGCGTACCGGCGACGGCTCGCTGTACTGCTGGACTGGTGCCCGGCGTACGCTTCCCATTCCTTTTATGCGGCTCGGACGGGCGAGCGCCGGACCAACGGCGAGAGAGCTCGTACCGCGCGCCGTCGCCCGTGGGCGGAGCCTACGTGGCCCGCTCGGCGCGCTCATATACGACGGAGAACAGGGTCCCGGCGTCACTTCGCTCCAGCTCTCGCCGCAGCACAGAGTGCAGACTACACAGCATACGGAATACACGCAGATAGAAAGCGGAGAACATGCCGCCCAAGACTAGCGGGAAGGCCGCCAAGAAGGCGGGCAAGGCTCAGAAGAACATCTCGAAGAGCGACAAGAAGAAGAAGCGCCGCAGGAAGGAGAGCTACGCGATCTACATCTACAAGGTCCTCAAGCAGGTCCACCCGGACACCGGGATCTCGAGCAAGGCGATGAGCATCATGAACAGTTTCGTGAACGACATATTCGAGCGAATCGCCGCCGAGGCGTCCCGCCTGGCTCACTACAACAAGCGGTCGACGATCACCAGCAGGGAGATCCAGACCGCCGTGCGCCTCCTGTTGCCCGGGGAGTTGGCCAAGCACGCGGTCAGCGAGGGCACCAAGGCCGTCACCAAATACACGAGCTCCAAGTGAGCGGGCTACCGACCGACCGACCGACCGGTAGATCGATCGATCGCTCGATCCTCCTGCGAAACCCAACGGTTCTTTTCAGAACCACAATTTCGATTCTCCTCGAAAGGTGGACGCGTTTCACGGAATTTTTTTTTTATGCACTTTCGCAATTCGGAAAATCCGCAACAGAAAAAGTATTAAATTGTTTGTCGTTACGAAAATTACAAAAAATAGAATCCGCCAGCCAATTTTCCAGATAATTCATTATGCCGAAAGAAAATTCATGTAAATTACCTACACTTCATTACCATACACGACGTACGTACGTACCTACCTACGTATTGAAGGTGTGTCGCGCAATGATAATATCTTATTAGCAAAATACGACTTACAAGTACCGCCCAAAAATTATGACAACTTAGGATTTTTTATTTGGCCGGACTCAAACTGCCGTTAAACGGTCGGTCGGGTGTTAAAATGCCGTCAATCGAGACGTTGCAAAAAAAATAACAATAAATACAAAATCGGTGATTCGGCGATGGGGAAACAAATGAAAGAAAAACGACAATCATACTTTCGAATTAAACGATGCGAAAATTTTATAACAAGAAAAAAATTTCAAATCTTGCCCGTATTTAGAAACGATTTACATATTTTATGTAAGTATGTACGTATATAGAAAAGAACAAAACTATACAAACGATTGAATTGACATACAAAATTTAAGTCACATTTACCGTAATATGATAAAATAAATCCTGCTCTTACTGCTACGTACTTATTAGTATTAGTATTATTGCTTAATTAAATGCGTATGCACTTATTCATTTTTTCTCTTTTATAAAAAAAAATTTTTCAAATATGTTTCCAAAACCAATTCATAGTTACTGTGCAAATTAATAACTTTTATTATTTGGAAACTTTCGTCTTCGGCGAATACTTTATGCCAGTTTTATACTTTACACTTTCCATTTTACCAGCAAATCTCGACGAAGGCCCCGGGCGGGGCCGGGGCCTGAAGTTCACCAAATTTAAAATATTATGCATATTATTATTAAACAACAGAACACGCACCGAGCACTGCGCTATAGGACGATCCCCGTACGATTTACCGTTTTGGAACGGGAAAGTTTAATTTAATAAGGGAAGGAAATTTAGTTTTCCTTTTGAGAGGTGCGACCGAAGTTTAAGGGGCACGCTCAGAAGACCCTCGGGAATTGCGACGGGAGCGCGTCCGGCTTAGCCGCGAGAGCCTCGTTCGACGGTGCCGGGTGCCGCAGGATCGAATCCGGCTGCCGCCGCGTGTGCGGCGCGCGTTTTTTTTTTTTTTTTTATCGCCGCGTCAATTCCTTCGTTGCTTTGTTCTTCCTTATTAATAACGCTTTCGATTACCAACCGTAAATGCGTACATTTCGAAGGCGTGACATTCTCGAACAAGAAAAATCGGAAATACCGGCTGCCGAATTTGATCCCGCGTGGCCGCTGTGCCTCCTGTCGGTCACCCGAGAATTTTTTCGCGCTTAATCCCGCAGCGCCACCGAACTCCGGAAACGACGTCTCCCTAAACGTACCTAAATACTCAAATACCGAGCCCAACTGGATTTTCAGTTTGAAGACGTCAAATTTCGCAGGTATAATATGAGTAATGAAGTTTGCGAAAATTCTCTCGTGGGGATATTATTTAGGAAGGAGTTCCAACTGTCTCGCCCGTGCACATCAATATCCCCCGAGAAGCGTGTGTTCGTAATTTATTATCGGTACGTACCCTAGCTCAAGTGTTGAAAATTTCGTGCAGAAATTCCAAAAAATGTTTAATTAAGGAATCTAACAATAACTTATTACGAACACCTACCCAACAACTTCTGCAAGGGCGAGACAGTTGAAACTTTCAAATATCCACACACCAAATCTCAGCTACTTAGGTAGGTAGGTAGGTGGTAGGTGCCTATAATTTTCAACTCCCCCACGTTCACACTTCCAATCTGCAGGTAAAATTTTTCTGGAAAAGAAAATTCGTCGGAATTTTGCGCGCTCGAAACTGACTAAAGATGATGATGATGATGATGATGATGATGATGATGATGATGATGATGATGACAATAATAGCGGTAATAGTAATAATAATAATAATAATAATAATAATAACATTAAAATAATAATAATATAATAATAATAATAATAATAATATTAGTAGTAGTTTAAGCGGTGACGGGCACACGTGGAGAATTTTTTTGTCGTAAATTTCTCAGAACATTTTATTCTTCGTGAAAGTTGGCGCGTCGAGAAATTCCACTTCCGGCAATGCCGAATTTCAGGTGCGCGCATGGGGATTGCAAAAAATGTGAAAAACCCGGCACTTCCTCGAAAAGGAAGAAAGAAAATTGTTCTCGGAGTTGGAAAATTAAGTGCCCCAAAATTTTGCGGAGGCAATTTTTTACAATTTTTTATGCATTTTCTCGAGTAAACCGAAGCAGAAAATAGAAATAATAGAACGAACGCGCTCTTTAGCAATCGCGGACCCGGAAACTATCTCTCGTACGAAAAACCCACTTCTGCTTTCACATTTCTAAGCTCTCTTACTAACCGTTTCAATAACGTCGATTTCGAGCAGGTATACTTAATTTTCTTTTTGCCAAGGTGAGTGTGCGTTTCGTACTTCAGGACCACCCCCCCCCCCCTCCCCCCCTCCCCCCTCGCATCCCCGTATCCTTTTTCGATGCAGAAACCCTCGGCCTCGCCCAGAACGCAATAATATTATCGTACGTGATTAGACGAGCGCGCCTTCTACTTTGCCCGGTATGTTTCTGTTTTGAACAAAAAAAAAAACCGACAAATCGGAAAGCCGCGGTTTAATGAGGCCGGATAATTGAAAGAACAAGAGAACGCTCGTTCGGGAGGGGGTCCGCGGGCCCGCCGCCGCCGGTCCGATTTCGCGTATTCTGCCCCCGGTTTCGGGGGGCACGCGAAGAGCGCCGCAGACCGACAGCCCGGCGCCGGTTCGGACGGAAAGGCTCCCGGGGGCGCGAGGGGGGCCGCGGGGCCGCCGCGGTCGTCGCCGTCCCGCGGCCGAACCCCCGGCCCTCTAGCCCCCGAAATTTCGAAGAGATCGCGCCTCGGGGGGCCGCGCGGCGGCCCTCCCGAAATCGCCGGCCGCCGGAGGCGCGCTCGTCGACTCCGATTTGGGACCGCGCCGCGGCGACCGGAACTCCTCGGGCGCCGCTCGGCGCCCGCCCGTCCGGCGACCCGGGGTTTCCGGAGACCGAGGACGGAGCACCGCCACCGAGGGGGCAGCCGCCTCGTCCCGGCGGCCGTCCCCGCGGGCCGGTCGCCGTCACGTAGCGGTCGCGCCCGAAAATTTTCACCGGCCGCTGCTTGCTAACATTTCTCGGGAGTTCAGTACTCGGTACGTGCGCTCCGCGGTCGTCCGAGACTCTGAATGTTGCGGGGCCATAAATCTGTCCACCAGAATAATAAAATCAGACTGTCCTCCAAACAGTATCCCAAGAGACATAAAAGAAAAGATTAAACTGAAAAATCGTTTGAGGAAAGAATACTCCCATACACTAAACCCAACCACGAAAACAAGAATAAATAGACTGATAAGAGAAATCCAAGGAGAGTGCAAAAATTACTACCAAGAAACATGGGACAAGAAAATAGAGAACCTAAACACGAGGGACAATTCTCTATGGAACATGGCCAAGGCACTTAGAAGAGAACCGGCCCAAACTGCGCCAATCATAGTAAATAACAAAACAGCATCCACGGACGAAGAGAGAGCGGAAGCCTTCGCTGAAAGCCTACAAAACCAATTCCAACCAAATGCTGCACAAAACCAAACAGAAGTGCTGCACGAAATGAAAGTCATGGATGAAGTACATCAAATACTATCACTAAACGACGACGTTGAACTAGACCCAATCACCCAGGATGAAATAGAATGCCACATAAAACTCACAAACAAAAGAAAAGCCCCAGGACCAGACATGATCACAAATAAAGCACTAAAATGTCTTCCAGGAAACGTCTTGAGAAGACTCACCCAAATCATGAACTCCGTACTGCAACTCAAGCACTTCCCAGAAAGGTGGAAACTGGCGAGTACAATAACAATACTAAAACAAGGAAAACCAAAGACAGACCCTACTAGCTACAGACCCATAAGCCTACTAAACACGGCGAGTAAAATATTGGAAAAATGCATCATGACTAGACTTAGGGAGGAACTAGAAAATAAAAAAGTTATACCCGACACGCAAGCGGGCTTCAGAGAAGCACATTCAACAATTGACCAAGTCCTGCGAATCACGACGTTCATAATAGAAGGATTCAATTGGAACCGGAGTACAGTGGCAGTCTTCTTAGATGTGGAGAAGGCCTTCGACAGGGTTTGGCACAACGGCCTTATATTCAAACTGCATCAGCATAAAATCTCCATACCGATGATAAAACTGATACATTCCTACCTCAGCAGAAGACAATTCCAAGTGAAAGTAAACAGTTCCCACTCAACAGCAAGAAGTATCGGTGCAGGAGTACCACAAGGCTCAATTCTGGGACCGATTCTATTCAATACCTACCTAGCAGACGCACCAACTCTAGAAAACTCAAACATTGCCTTCTACGCAGATGACACTGTCATATACTCACAATCACGGAAATCAGACAATGCAGCAAGAAAACTACAGCAAGACATTGGTACGTACATGGAATGGGCTGACATGTGGAAAATCCGCATCAACCCTGGGAAATCTGCAGCAATAAATTTCACCAAAAAGAGAACACACACTAATCCAGACCATCAAATACAAATAAAGCAGCAAGTACTAAACTGGAGCAGCGAAGCTAAATACCTAGGGCTAACGCTGGACAAGAAACTAAACTTCTCCGTTCACGTCAAGAAGACTAAGACCAAGGCAAACAGAATCTTCGGATACCTCTACCCGTTACTGTCGAGAAAGAGCAAACTTTCGCCTGAGAACAAGTTAAAAATATACAACACAATCATAAAGCCTTCCATTTTCTATGGAATAGAGGTATGGGGGAATACATCGGCCTCAAACATACTAGAAATTCAACGAACCCAGAATAAATACTTGAGAACAGCACTCAATCTCCCTTGGTACATTAGAAATGAGAGAATACACAAAGAATCGCAAACAAAAACCGTCAGAGAAATTATCAAACTCACACAAGAGAAAATCAAAAATAGAATTAGACACCACCCCAATGAACAAATGAGAAACATGCTAGAGAAACACAATGAAATAAACATTAAATACAAGATGCCACTGGCATAAAACACCCACAAATCACCGAGGAGAAAAGGAAATTTTTATTTCCATGCTCAACAAACACAGTACACCGACGACTTGCGGGGCCATTCAACAGCCAGACGGCGTCAGAGCGCGCATCGTTCAGATAATATCTATCCGTTGTCCGCAGTTTTTTTTCCGAAAGATTAATAGACATCATGGCAGACGTGGCGCAATCACCCCAGACGGGCCCGGCGGCCGCGGCTCCGGCCAAGGCGAAGGCGTCCGGCTCCGCGGCCGGCGGCCAGAAGAAGGCCAAGAACCCGCGGGCCAAGCCGAACCATCCGCCCACCTCCGAGATGGTCAACAACGCGATCAAGAGCCTGAAAGAGCGCGGCGGCAGCTCCCTGCAGGCGATCAAGAAGTACGTCGCGGCGAACTACAAGGTGGACGCGGAGAAGCTGTCGCCTTTCATCAAGAAGTACCTGAAGGCGGCGGTGACGTCGGGAGCCCTCGTCCAGACCAAGGGCAAGGGAGCGTCCGGATCGTTCAAGCTGTCCTCCGCCGCGGGCGGCGGCGGCGGCGCCGGCAAGCACTCCGCCTCCTCCTCGCCCGGCGAGAAGAAGACCTCCTCCGCCGCGGCGGGCGGCTCCAGGAAACCCGCGAAGGCGAAGAAGTCCTCCGCCGCCGCCGCCGCCGCGAAGACCGCGAAGGCGGCCAAGAAGCCGGTCGCCGAGGCGAAGGCCCGCAAGCCGGCGGCGGCGGACAAGAAGGCGGCGGCCGCGGTCGCCGCGTCCGCGAAGGCCAAGAGGGCGCCCGCCGCGGCCTCCGCCGCCGCCAAGCCCAAGTCCCCCTCGAAGGCGAAGAGGACCACCAAGGGGCCGACCAAGAAACCGAAGGCTCCGAAACCGAAAAGGACGAAGCCCGCCCCCAAGTCGATCAAGAAGCCCGCCGCGGCCGGCACTCCGAAGAAGAAGTGAGCGGCGGCGGAAGACGACGACTACGACGAAGGCGGCCGACGCGCCGCAGAAATGGCCCTTTTCAGGGCCACAAACTCTTTCCTTTTCGAGAGGTGGCGTAGGGCGACACGAATGAACGCGACGTTTTTAAGGGACTCCCTAGTAATGTTCTCCTCTAATAATAATGACGCGGTCTCTCGATTAATTCATTCCCGACGACGCGTCATTATTCTCTCATTAATTTTGAGCATTCTTTGGGTGCGACGAGTCTCTCGACGCATTTTACTTTATCCAGATAAGAAGGCCGGCCGGCCCGACGAATTTTCTTCCGCGAGCGAGCCAAATTCGGAAGTAAAACTTTTAATACATATTTTCAAAGCAAACGTGCCGCTATTCGTATTTTTAGCAAAGTATCTACGATAATAATTATATTTGCTCTCGAAAGTGCCGTTAATTGTTTTTTTAATTTTTTTCTTAACGGGGTCTTCCTGAAAACAGAAAAAAAGTCACACAGTTTCCGACGCCGCCGCCTTAGCACCTCCGATCGCGGAGACGTAAATTTTTTGGTTCTGAAAAGAACCGGTTTGTTTGTTTGTCCGCCCGTCGTCCCTGGTGGAGCCGCTTAAGCGCGTTCCCCGCGTATGCGTCTCGCCAGCTGTATGTCTTTCGGCATGATGGTGACGCGTTTCGCGTGGATGGCGCACAGGTTCGTGTCTTCGAACAGGCCGACCAGGTAAGCCTCGCTCGCCTCCTGGAGGGCCATCACGGCGGAACTCTGAAAGCGCAGGTCGGTCTTGAAGTCCTGCGCTATCTCGCGCACCAGCCTCTGGAACGGCAGCTTCCTGATCAGGAGCTCGGTGCTCTTCTGATAACGGCGGATCTCGCGGAGCGCCACGGTGCCGGGCCTGTAACGGTGAGGCTTCTTCACGCCCCCGGTGGCCGGGGCGCTCTTCCTGGCCGCCTTGGTGGCGAGCTGCTTGCGGGGCGCCTTCCCGCCGGTCGACTTTCTGGCTGTCTGTTTGGTACGTGCCATAGCTCTGCTCTATCTCCGTCCGTGCGTGAGTCTGATGCCGGCAGACGGTCGCTCGCCCTTTTATGCGTTCTCGGGCAGCCCGACGCAGAGCCGGCCTTCGATTGGTCGGCGCGCAGAGCGCTGGGCGTCGCCTGACAGCCGGCATAAATATGAGCGGGCGCCCGTTGCGGAATTCGTCACTCGATACGAGAACTCGGCGTAACGCAGAGCAGCTCGCACTTCTATTTACCGTTTACCAGCACCAGAACACGGACACGGAAAGATGACTGGCAGAGGCAAGGGAGGAAAGGGTCTTGGCAAAGGGGGCGCCAAGCGGCACCGCAAGGTGTTGCGAGACAACATCCAGGGCATCACGAAGCCCGCGATCAGGCGTCTGGCCCGCAGAGGCGGCGTCAAGCGTATCTCCGGCCTGATCTACGAGGAGACTCGCGGCGTGCTCAAGGTGTTCCTCGAGAACGTGATCAAGGACGCGGTCACGTACACCGAGCACGCCAAGAGGAAGACCGTCACCGCCATGGACGTCGTGTACGCCCTGAAGCGCCAGGGCCGCACCCTGTACGGTTTCGGCGGTTAGACGGCCGACGCGCGCAGAAGAAGGAAAATACAAACGACCAACCGGTTCTTTTCAGAACCACAAATCTCAGCTCACGACGCGAAAGGTTCGTTCTGGTAACACGCGCGACCGAAAAAAAAAAAAAAAAAATTACATCACATCGATTACAATAATTCCGTCAAATAAATAATCCCGAAACTTTTTCGATCGATCCATCCCCGGTCTCTATTATTATTATTATTATTATTATTTTTTTTAAACACGAGACTTTCAATTTCGACATTGCGTCGTCGTAGGAAACGGAAAATCAAAATCAAAAGGTATTACTGTCAATGTCGAAACAAATTACTTCACGTGCATGTGTCAACCCGTACGCCAAGTACGTAATATTATTCAGACTTTATATATTTGCCTTCTCAAAATTCCCCCGTAATGATTACAGTCTAGTTTATTAAATTAGTATTTTCGCGAGAAAATGTTGGGTTGAATGCAGGAAAATTACGATATTCTGAGTAAACGTTCAAAAACGAATAATTATCGGAGAAGTGGACGTACGGTCGTTTTCTTGGTCTTTTTCTTGGACGGATTTGACAGCGAGGAGAAATTTATGAAATTTACGAAAGCTCTAGAGCGAGACGCACAAGTCCCTTTGAGCGTGTAAGTCATTTTGAGTTATCAGAATTGTTTAATTGCGCCGCGTGATAAATAGATAATTATTCGACGTTTCCGATAAGAGTTTCGCATTTATTTAATCATCGCCGGCGGAAGAAAAATATAAATAAAAATACTCGAAATGCGAATGAATACGCTTCCAAAAGCTTCCGGGTCAGGTCATTCATACATTCGCCGTGTCGAACGAGCGCCTCTCGAATAATTTCCCTTTTGTGGCCCTGAGAAGGGCCTTTTTCTCTCTCTCTCTCTCTCTCTCTCTACCCCCTGGACCGCTTAAGGTTTCTTCTCGGTCTTCTTGGGCAGCAGCACCGCCTGGATGTTCGGCAGTACGCCGCCCTGGGCGATCGTCACGCCGGACAGCAGCTTGTTCAGCTCCTCGTCGTTGCGGATCGCCAGCTGCAGGTGCCTGGGTATTATCCTGGTCTTCTTGTTGTCCCGCGCCGCGTTACCGGCCAGCTCGAGGACCTCGGCCGCGAGGTACTCCATCACGGCGGCCAGGTACACGGGAGCGCCGGCCCCGACTCTCTCGGCGTAGTTGCCCTTGCGGAGCAGCCGGTGGATGCGGCCGACCGGGAACTGCAGTCCGGCCCTGCTCGACCGTGACTTCGCCTTTCCCTTCACTTTACCTCCCTTTCCTCTTCCGGACATTATCGTTAGTTAGGTTATTATTTATTACTGACTTTTTCTGCTCCGTGACTGCGTACCGGCGACGGCTCGCTGTACTGCTGGACTGGTGCCCGGCGTACGCTTCCCATTCCTTTTATGCGGCTCGGACGGGCGAGCGCCGGACCAACGGCGAGAGAGCTCGTACCGCGCGCCGTCGCCCGTGGGCGGAGCCTACGTGGCCCGCTCGGCGCGCTCATATACGACGGAGAACAGGGTCCCGGCGTCACTTCGCTCCAGCTCTCGCCGCAGCACAGAGCGCAGACTGCACAGCATACGGAATACACGCAGATAGAAAGCGGAGAACATGCCGCCCAAGACTAGCGGGAAGGCCGCCAAGAAGGCGGGCAAGGCTCAGAAGAACATCTCGAAGAGCGACAAGAAGAAGAAGCGCCGCAGGAAGGAGAGCTACGCGATCTACATCTACAAGGTCCTCAAGCAGGTCCACCCGGACACCGGGATCTCGAGCAAGGCGATGAGCATCATGAACAGTTTCGTGAACGACATATTCGAGCGAATCGCCGCCGAGGCGTCCCGCCTGGCTCACTACAACAAGCGGTCGACGATCACCAGCAGGGAGATCCAGACCGCCGTGCGCCTCCTGTTGCCCGGGGAGTTGGCCAAGCACGCGGTCAGCGAGGGCACCAAGGCCGTCACCAAATACACGAGCTCCAAGTGAGCGGGCTACCGACCGACCGACCGACCGGTAGATCGATCGATCGCTCGATCCTCCTGCGAAACCCAACGGTTCTTTTCAGAACCACAATTTCGATTCTCCTCGAAAGGTGGACGCGTTTCACGGAATTTTTTTTTTATGCACTTTCGCAATTCGGAAAATCCGCAACAGAAAAAGTATTAAATTGTTTGTCGTTACGAAAATTACAAAAAATAGAATCCGCCAGCCAATTTTCCAGATAATTCATTATGCCGAAAGAAAATTCATGTAAATTACCTACACTTCATTACCATACACGACGTACGTACGTACCTACCTACGTATTGAAGGTGTGTCGCGCAATGATAATATCTTATTAGCAAAATACGACTTACAAGTACCGCCCAAAAATTATGACAACTTAGGATTTTTTATTTGGCCGGACTCAAACTGCCGTTAAACGGTCGGTCGGGTGTTAAAATGCCGTCAATCGAGACGTTGCAAAAAAAATAACAATAAATACAAAATCGGTGATTCGGCGATGGGGAAACAAATGAAAGAAAAACGACAATCATACTTTCGAATTAAACGATGCGAAAATTTTATAACAAGAAAAAAATTTCAAATCTTGCCCGTATTTAGAAACGATTTACATATTTTATGTAAGTATGTACGTATATAGAAAAGAACAAAACTATACAAACGATTGAATTGACATACAAAATTTAAGTCACATTTACCGTAATATGATAAAATAAATCCTGCTCTTACTGCTACGTACTTATTAGTATTAGTATTAGTATTTTTCTGGAAAAGAAAATTCGTCGGAATTTTGCGCGCTCGAAACTGACTAAAGAAGATGATGATGATGATGATGATGATGATGATGATGATGATGATGATGATGATGATGACAATAATAGCGGTAATAGTAATAATAATAATAATAATAATAATAATAATAACATTAAAATAATAATAATATAATAATAATAATAATAATAATATTAGTAGTAGTTTAAGCGGTGACGGGCACACGTGGAGAATTTTTTTGTCGTAAATTTCTCAGAACATTTTATTCTTCGTGAAAGTTGGCGCGTCGAGAAATTCCACTTCCGGCAATGCCGAATTTCAGGTGCGCGCATGGGGATTGCAAAAAATGTGAAAAACCCGGCACTTCCTCGAAAAGGAAGAAAGAAAATTGTTCTCGGAGTTGGAAAATTAAGTGCCCCAAAATTTTGCGGAGGCAATTTTTTACAATTTTTTATGCATTTTCTCGAGTAAACCGAAGCAGAAAATAGAAATAATAGAACGAACGCGCTCTTTAGCAATCGCGGACCCGGAAACTATCTCTCGTACGAAAAACCCACTTCTGCTTTCACATTTCTAAGCTCTCTTACTAACCGTTTCAATAACGTCGATTTCGAGCAGGTATACTTAATTTTCTTTTTGCCAAGGTGAGTGTGCGTTTCGTACTTCAGGACCACCCCCCCCCCCCCCCCTCCCCCCTCGCATCCCCGTATCCTTTTTCGATGCAGAAACCCTCGGCCTCGCCCAGAACGCAATAATATTATCGTACGTGATTAGACGAGCGCGCCTTCTACTTTGCCCGGTATGTTTCTGTTTTGAACAAAAAAAAAAACCGACAAATCGGAAAGCCGCGGTTTAATGAGGCCGGATAATTGAAAGAACAAGAGAACGCTCGTTCGGGAGGGGGTCCGCGGGCCCGCCGCCGCCGGTCCGATTTCGCGTATTCTGCCCCCGGTTTCGGGGGGCACGCGAAGAGCGCCGCAGACCGACAGCCCGGCGCCGGTTCGGACGGAAAGGCTCCCGGGGGCGCGAGGGGGGCCGCGGGGCCGCCGCGGTCGTCGCCGTCCCGCGGCCGAACCCCCGGCCCTCTAGCCCCCGAAATTTCGAGGAGATCGCGCCTCGGGGGGCCGCGCGGCGGCCCTCCCGAAATCGCCGGCCGCCGGAGGCGCGCTCGTCGACTCCGATTTGGGACCGCGCCGCGGCGACCGGAACTCCTCGGGCGCCGCTCGGCGCCCGCCCGTCCGGCGACCCGGGGTTTCCGGAGACCGAGGACGGAGCGCCGCCACCGAGGGGGCAGCCGCCTCGTCCCGGCGGCCGTCCCCGCGGGCCGGTCGCCGTCACGTAGCGGTCGCGCCCGAAAATTTTCACCGGCCGCTGCTTGCTAACATTTCTCGGGAGTTCAGTACTCGGTACGTGCGCTCCGCGGTCGTCCGAGACTCTGAATGTTGCGGGGCCATTCAACAGCCAGACGGCGTCAGAGCGCGCATCGTTCAGATAATATCTATCCGTTGTCCGCAGTTTTTTTTCCGAAAGATTAATAGACATCATGGCAGACGTGGCGCAATCACCCCAGACGGGCCCGGCGGCCGCGGCTCCGGCCAAGGCGAAGGCGTCCGGCTCCGCGGCCGGCGGCCAGAAGAAGGCCAAGAACCCGCGGGCCAAGCCGAACCATCCGCCCACCTCCGAGATGGTCAACAACGCGATCAAGAGCCTGAAAGAGCGCGGCGGCAGCTCCCTGCAGGCGATCAAGAAGTACGTCGCGGCGAACTACAAGGTGGACGCGGAGAAGCTGTCGCCTTTCATCAAGAAGTACCTGAAGGCGGCGGTGACGTCGGGAGCCCTCGTCCAGACCAAGGGCAAGGGAGCGTCCGGATCGTTCAAGCTGTCCTCCGCCGCGGGCGGCGGCGGCGGCGCCGGCAAGCACTCCGCCTCCTCCTCGCCCGGCGAGAAGAAGACCTCCTCCGCCGCGGCGGGCGGCTCCAGGAAACCCGCGAAGGCGAAGAAGTCCTCCGCCGCCGCCGCCGCCGCGAAGACCGCGAAGGCGGCCAAGAAGCCGGTCGCCGAGGCGAAGGCCCGCAAGCCGGCGGCGGCGGACAAGAAGGCGGCGGCCGCGGTCGCCGCGTCCGCGAAGGCCAAGAGGGCGCCCGCCGCGGCCTCCGCCGCCGCCAAGCCCAAGTCCCCCTCGAAGGCGAAGAGGACCACCAAGGGGCCGACCAAGAAACCGAAGGCTCCGAAACCGAAAAGGACGAAGCCCGCCCCCAAGTCGATCAAGAAGCCCGCCGCGGCCGGCACTCCGAAGAAGAAGTGAGCGGCGGCGGAAGACGACGACTACGACGAAGGCGGCCGACGCGCCGCAGAAATGGCCCTTTTCAGGGCCACAAACTCTTTCCTTTTCGAGAGGTGGCGTAGGGCGACACGAATGAACGCGACGTTTTTAAGGGACTCCCTAGTAATGTTCTCCTCTAATAATAATGACGCGGTCTCTCGATTAATTCATTCCCGACGACGCGTCATTATTCTCTCATTAATTTTGAGCATTCTTTGGGTGCGACGAGTCTCTCGACGCATTTTACTTTATCCAGATAAGAAGGCCGGCCGGCCCGACGAATTTTCTTCCGCGAGCGAGCCAAATTCGGAAGTAAAACTTTTAATACATATTTTCAAAGCAAACGTGCCGCTATTCGTATTTTTAGCAAAGTATCTACGATAATAATTATATTTGCTCTCGAAAGTGCCGTTAATTGTTTTTTTAATTTTTTTCTTAACGGGGTCTTCCTGAAAACAGAAAAAAAGTCACACAGTTTCCGACGCCGCCGCCTTAGCACCTCCGATCGCGGAGACGTAAATTTTTTGGTTCTGAAAAGAACCGGTTTGTTTGTTTGTCCGCCCGTCGTCCCTGGTGGAGCCGCTTAAGCGCGTTCCCCGCGTATGCGTCTCGCCAGCTGTATGTCTTTCGGCATGATGGTGACGCGTTTCGCGTGGATGGCGCACAGGTTCGTGTCTTCGAACAGGCCGACCAGGTAAGCCTCGCTCGCCTCCTGGAGGGCCATCACGGCGGAACTCTGAAAGCGCAGGTCGGTCTTGAAGTCCTGCGCTATCTCGCGCACCAGCCTCTGGAACGGCAGCTTCCTGATCAGGAGCTCGGTGCTCTTCTGATAACGGCGGATCTCGCGGAGCGCCACGGTGCCGGGCCTGTAACGGTGAGGCTTCTTCACGCCCCCGGTGGCCGGGGCGCTCTTCCTGGCCGCCTTGGTGGCGAGCTGCTTGCGGGGCGCCTTCCCGCCGGTCGACTTTCTGGCTGTCTGTTTGGTACGTGCCATAGCTCTGCTCTATCTCCGTCCGTGCGTGAGTCTGATGCCGGCAGTCTAGATCTTTTACTTTGGCAAGGTACGAAGTATACTCCTTTTACCTTATCGTCTTATTTCCCCCTTTTCACTTGAATTTTATTCAATTAGATAGCCGTTCTGGCTCTTTTCTTTTTTAGAGTACCTCCTTCCATTACCGCCAAGTTGGCTATTCCAGTGTGCGTGTCCGTTTTCCTTTTTCTCTTAAGTGCTGATGCACGCTGAATTAATGGGTTTTCATGCTTTTTCATGTTCTCTATTGTCTGGAACCTGTTGTTCCGGGTTATTACTTGTAAAGGTTGTAAGTTGAATTCTCCACGAAGTTGAGCATTACTAATATACCAGGGGGCATTGGCTGCCATTCGCACTGCTATATTTATGACAGTTTGTAAGCTGTTCTTTCTTGTTTGTGAGGCTAAGGTCCAGGCTTCGCTACCGTACGTCACTGTCGGTATAATAATTGTTTTTATTATTTTCATTTTGTTATTTATGTTTAATTTACTCGTCCTGTTTAACAGTGGGTATACTCTGCCTAAAATTTGTCTCGCTTTCTTTTGCGTTTCCTTTATGTGCTTATTAAAAGTCATCTGTTTGTCCAGATGAATGCCAAGGTATTTTGCTTCATTTTGCCAACTTATAAATTTTCCGTTTATCATTAGTGGTTCTGGATTAGGCTTATTTTTCTTTTTGCTAAACTGTACGGCTACAGTTTTATTTGCGTTAATTTTAATTTTCCACATTTCTGTCCATTGAATGATTTTGTTCAGATCCTCTTGCAGGTATTTATGGATTAATTTTGGATTGCGACTATGCGTAAAGATGGCCGTGTCATCTGCGAACTGAGCTATGTGACATTTTTCGAGAGCTGGTATGTCGGATATGTATAAATTAAATAGAGTTGGTGCAAGAATTGAACCCTGCGGCACCCCACACTGAACTCTTCTCTGTTTTGACATGTCTTGATTTACTTTAATTTCGAAACTACGATTTGATAGGTAAGCTCTGATGATTTTGACGAGCCACCGTGGGAATTCCATTTTGATGATCTTGTATAGCAGTCCGGGATGCCAAACTTTGTCGAACGCCTTTTCAATATCCAAGAAGACGGCTCCGGTAGCTATGGTAAGGTTGAAATTTTCAATTATGTTCTCCGTTATTCGAATAATCTGATGTACCGAGGAGTGTTGCTCGAGAAAGCCAAATTGATAGTTGGGTATTGCGTTTTTTTCTTGTACTATTTGTTTGAGTCTCGCATGTATGGTTTTTTCCACTATTTTGCTAAGGCTCGGCAGTAAGCTAATAGGTCTGTAGCTTGTAGGTTCATTAGAGGGTTTTCCAGGTTTACGTATCATGATGGTCCTTGCTATTTTCCAGTGTTGGGGAAAATAGGCTGTTCTGAGTATAGCGTTTGAGATGTCAGCTATTATTCTACTGCAGTACTCCGGTAGGTTCTTGAGCGCCAAGTTTGTGACTCCTTCCCTCCCGGGTGCTTTTCTGTTTTCCAACTGCTTTATTAATACTTGAATTTCGTCTTGTGTTATTTGGTCGAACGCGATTTCTTGTTCCATGCTATTTTCATCGAAAGCTCTTAGGGTCTGGTTGACCGTATCTTCCAATTCCTGGTTTATTGTCGGATTTGGGGTATACTGTTCTTCAATAACTTCTGCGAAAGCTTCTGCCTTCTCTTTGTCTGTTGTTGCTTTGTTCATGCCTTTGTTTAGGGGTGGGATGTGACGCTTGCTTGTTTTCTGCGTCAGCGCTTTCGTAAGTCTCCATAATTTAATGTTATCCCTGGAAATCGTCTCAAGTTTTCGATCCCATTCTTCATTTTTATGTTGCAGGAGTTGCTGTTTCACCTCATTCGTTAGTCTGTTCAGTTCCGTTTTAGCTTCAGGGTCAAACGTGCGGAAGTACTTTTTCTTAGCTTTATTTTTCCTTTTTATTAGCGAGGCTAACTCTTGGGGTAGCCGATTTGCTAGAGTGATTGATACATGTTTCGTGGATTTTTCTAAGGCTGCTAGTATATTTTCTTCTAGTTCCTGTACCTTTTCTTGAATATCTGCTTCGGTGACTATCGGTGTATTTCGCATTTGGATTTCATTTTTGAATTGCGACCAGTTTGTTCGCGCAATTGTGTCTTCTTTACGATAGTTACCTTCATGTAAAACCATAATTACTGGAAGATGATCAGATGACAGCTTGTGAAGTACTGTCATTTCCCATTGCCAGTTGACGTTTTTTAGAATTGCGATGTCTAGGACATCTACCGTATTTGTGGCTGCATGTAAATGGGTTGGTTCGTCTGGGCCACTGATTATTAGCCCTTGATTGTCTGCTAGTCGTTTCAGCTTTTTTCCTTTTTCGTTAGTACTACGGCTATTCCAGTCGCTATGCTTGGAGTTGACATCACCTGCTATTATTGTTGGAATTTTTTGAGGCAGCAGGCTTTTAAATTCATTTTCTATCAAAGTTTCGCTTGGTGCCAAGTAGACAGAGTACAAATTTAATTTTCCACTTTCTGTTTGTAATTGAACACCCGTGTGTTCTAAGTTTGTGTTGTCTTGGGTAGGTAGTTCCAAATGGGCGATGCCTCTCTTGACTAGCACCGCTGTGCCTCCACCAGGACGATTTTGGCGGTCGTTTCTGTAACAGTAGTAGTTTTGGATTTTAAGCATGTGGCTTGCCTTCAAGTGGGTTTCATTAATCAGCATGACATCCACTTTTTCTTCTTCTAGGAAAATTGTCAGTTCGTCTTTCTTATATCTGATGCTGTTTGCATTCCAGAATCCGATTTTTATGTTCTTTTGTATTTTAAGCCCTGCCATTTTTGAACAGGTTTATTATTTTTTTTGTTCGTTCTAGAAATTTAACTTGTTGGTCGTGGGTTGCACTGGTTTCTGAGTAGTCTTCAAGCATTTCCCCGAGGGTTAGGAGAAGCTCTTTATGACTGTCGTTGCTGATGATTTTCGGCTCTTCTGCTCTTCTTTTCCAGACATTTATGGGTTCTTTCGGTGGCAATTCTTTTTCCAACTTCTTGCCGTTTGGATTGTTCGGGCATTTGAGAGAGATTGAAAGGTGTTCTCCCTCGCAATTGGCGCATTTTGGAGGTGTCGTTTTTGGTTTCTGGCACTCATGAGTTGAATGATCTTGCCCACATTTCATACATTTAAATTGAGCATGACAATTTTTTTGTGCATGCCCAAATAACTGGCAACGATGGCACTGGATTGTGCCCGACTTGGTTTTTAATGTTTCCACCGTTACATGCAGACCGCAGCATTGGCGGATGTCGTATATTGATTTGTACTCCTTTGAGATTTCTACCAGAACTAGTGGGGCGGGTCCGTTCTTGCCTTTCATTCTAGTTACTTTTGTGGTTGGGTACCCTTGCTCAAGTAGGCTTTCGGCTATTTCTTCCTCACTCAATTCGACTAAGACTCCTCTTAGCACTACTTTCAATTGTTTTTCAGATTTCAGTTCATAGGTATGAAATTGAAGGCCCATACCTTGTAGCTCTTTGTATAGGAGCCTGTAGTCCTCTTCGGTGGCCGGTTCTATTTGTACGCCGCTGCTCACTAGTTTGGCTTTTGTATAATTTATGTTTTTAGTTTTGAGCACTTTGCTGGTCTCATTCCATTTGGTTTTTTCACGTAAAATAATCGGTGAGATTCTTTGTTCTTTATCACTTGATTTCGGCTTTTCATGTTTTTGTCTTGTTTCAGTATTAACCTTGGAATTTTGTGTTAATTTTTCAGTTTGAAGTTCTTGCTCCATGGCCACATCGTTGCTGGAGCCTTGGGATAACACTTCGAAACGATTTTCTGTTGGAAATATGTCAACTTCTTTGGTATGGTTCACTTGTTTATTTGAAACTTTTCTCGCTCTTTTGGGAGGGTTCTCTGCATCAACTGTTGTATCAACTTGTCTCTGGACGTCCTTTTTCTTGGTTGCGATTATGGAGAGGAGCTTCTTCAGCATCACTTCCAGTTCGGGGAGGCTGAG
Organism: Xestobium rufovillosum; assembly: GCA_963966045.1. Classification (NCBI taxonomy): domain Eukaryota; kingdom Metazoa; phylum Arthropoda; class Insecta; order Coleoptera; family Ptinidae; genus Xestobium; species Xestobium rufovillosum. The sequence continues at coordinate 19,828,421 of OZ014497.1, forward strand.
GCTTTCAACTTCCATTTTATGTTTAATTGTCTTTCTAATTACAGCACTATTTGGCAAAAATCGAGCGGCCGACTAGCCCGTAGGCTTGCGGGCAAATTCACTGCGCACTCGGTTTAATCAAGTCTATTTGTCTCTATATTACACATTAGTTAGCACTACACGATCGTTTTAAACACAGTTTATACGAACACGCATACGCGACACGAGCCCGTCAAATTAATTATGATAAAAGTCATTGTGACATCAGTCATTACTTCTTTCAAATTATTTGTCAAGCACTGCGAATTGTCACCCTAATTAAAAGTAGATCTTAGTATGCGCCACTCTGAATTTTCCCAGAAAAGTCATTTTGACATCAGTCACAATTACTTTCAAACATGTCAATCACTGCGAATAATTGAATTCAAAGTTTTGACAATGAACCCGAGTATGAATGAAAATCCGAGCGCGAATAAATCGATAACAGATCTGAACGTAAGCGAACTTGACTCGTTCTTACGGGACGTGGTTACCTACCGCATTAGTACGTTTGGCGATACCAACACCCGCGAAACGCAATGGGCGAAATTGCTTAAAACAAGCTGGGAGTTACCCCGCGAAAGAGACAATAAAAGTGTAGAAAATAGTGCTAATAATAAAAAACAGGACAATAGTGTGAAGACAGACAATGAATTTATTCAACCGAAAGTAGTGGCTAAGAAACGCAAAGTGACAAAGTGTAGTGAAACCCTTGAAACCGTTAACCAATTCCAAGTACTAACTGATGACGAACCCGATCCAATGGAGGATGAAACTGTGGAGGAGGAAGTAGAAGACTTCCCCGAAATAGGGAAACTACCCCAAAAAGCATACAAACCCAAAGTTCAGCCAAGCCAGCCTCGAAAAGAAGAGAAACAACTGAAAGACAAGGTAACCCCGATAATTATTAGGGAGAAACAAAAATGGACAGCTTTAAGCGCGGAAATTAATCGCCTTAAAATTAACTACACAAAAGCTAAATTGGTGCAGTCAGGCATCCAAGTAGAACCGGCTAGCGAGCACGATTATAAAGAACTCCACCGGTTCTTACAAAAAGAAAAAATTGAGTTCCACACCTACGAACTTAAATCCGAAAAACCCCTAAAAGTTGTCATACGGGGTATCATGCTGGAAGCGGAAGAAGACGAAATTAGAGGTAACCTAACAGAGCAAGGTTACCCAGCGCAAAAAGTTATCCGAATGAAAGGAAGAAATGGTCCTATTCCGCTTGTTATAGTGGAAATAGGGAGAGAGTATAAATCCATTTACGACATGAAACATTGCTGCGGCCTCTCGATAACCGTGGAACCACTGAAATTAAGAAATGACGTAATACAATGCCACAGGTGCCAGCTCTTTGGTCACGCACAAAAGAACTGCCATGCCAGATATATGTGCATGAAATGTGGGGAAGAGCATTCAACGCACGAATGCCCGAAACCAAAAACCACACCCCCAAAGTGTGCCAACTGCGGAGGTGAGCATCTCTCCATTTCTCTGAGATGCGAAAAGAACCCAAACAAAAAATCGAGACAAGTGCCACAAGAGCCAAAAGAGAAAGAAAATATCTGGAAGCTCCGAGAAAGTCAAAGGGCAAAGAAAATGATCACGGAAGAACCTACAGTTGTTAAAGAAACTCAATCAAAGAAACTCCACGCCATCTTAGGTGAGATGCTGGCCGACTATGCACAGCTAAAAACAACACAGGAACAACAAATCAAGTTCTTAGAAAGAACTAAAGAAATTATCAATCTCTTCAGCAATTAATGGCTAACCCCAAAAATCATCTACACATAGCGTTCTGGAACGCAAACGGAGTACAAGAAAAAAGAAACGAACTGACTGTTTTCCTAGAAGAGATGAAAATAGACATCATGCTCTTAAATGAGACTCATCTTAAGCCATCAAAATCGTTCAAAATCCGTAATTACCAATGCTACCGCAATGATAGGAGCATACGCTCTGGTGGAGGAACAGCAATCCTTGTTAAAGGGGGCCTCAGACACCTCCAATTACCCACAACACTGGAAGAAGACCTCGAGCACACAGGCATACAGCTCGAAACTACAAAAGGAAATGTAAATATTTATGCAGTCTACCACCCACCGAAAAGTAGTCTGAAAGAAGCGGAGCTAATGAAGCTATTCCACAATACTGTACCTAGCTTGGTCGCTGGGGACCTAAACTCTAAACACCCAAACTGGAACTCGAAAACAACCAATACAAAAGGTAATCAGCTGAAAAGAATTGCAGACCGGCATGGGCTAATAGTCGTAGGACCGGATGAAGACACCCATATAAATCTGGCCAACGGAACAACGGACGTGCTTGACATAGCCATATTAAGGAATATAAATTGGAACTACGAAATGGAAGTGCTAACCCAGCTAACCTCAGACCACCTGCCAGTAGTAATGAAACTCTCCGCCTGCGGACACGAAGAAAACAGAACAGTAAAGTACACCAACTGGTCTAAGTTCAGAAATGAAATTAAAATAATTTCGAAAGACATAACAACAAAAGAAGACATAGAAGAAGAAATAAAACTATTAGAAGAAACAATCCAGGCAGCCATTGAAAAATCCAATTTCATAGCCAAGAGGAGAAAAGTAGACCCACTTCCTGATTACCTCTTGGACTTAATCAGTAGCAAGAACAGGGCCAAGAAACGGCACCTCCGAACGCTACACCCAAATGATAAAACAATTTTAAATCAGCTAACCAACGAAGTTAAACAGCAGCTACTTAAATACAGAAACCAAAAGTGGAACGACAAAATGGAAAAATTGCAAACCGAAGATCTATCACTGTGGAAAATGACGAAAATTCTGACGAAAGGTAACAAACGCTCCAAAATTCCACCGATCAAGCAGGGACAAACACTTGCAATAACTAACCAGCAGAAAGCTGAATTGTTTGCGGACTCTCTTCAAAAACAATTCGCAGAAAACCCACTGAGACACCAGGAAACAGAAGACCACGTGTCTAACACAATCCAAGAACTCGACCAAGCAGAGCATAACAACATAGAACAAGAGACAGTATCAGCAGAAGAAATAGATAACACAATCAGGAACCTCAAAAACAGAATAGCACCAGGCAGAGATGGGATTTCGAACCTGGCGTTGAAATACTTGCCACAAGAAGGAAAGGAAAAGATAGCCGACATCATAAATGCAATGTTCAAAACTCAACATTTTCCGGAGCACTGGAAAACGTCAAAAATAATCCTTATTAAGAAACCAAACAAACCGTCAAATGAGGCGCCGAGCTACAGGCCAATTAGCCTACTACCAGCCATTAGCAAGGTAGCAGAACGGATAATATACCGAAGACTAAGAGAATACACCGCAGAAAAGGAAGTGATGCCCGATCACCAATTTGGATTTAGATCTGAGCACTCGACAGTCCATCAAGTGATCAGGATAACCGAAGACATAATTGAGAAATTCAACCTATCAACTGCAACAGGCGCAGTGTTCCTTGACATAGAAAAGGCTTTTGATAGAGTTTGGCATAACGGACTGCTCTACAAAATGAAAGCACACCAAATCCCAGACTGGATGATAAAACTAATACAGTCATACCTTGGAAATAGAAAATTTGAAGTCAGTATTGAAGGAGATACATCAACAAAAAGGACCATAGAAGCAGGAGTTCCGCAAGGCTCAGTTCTGGGACCCCTGCTCTTCAATATGTACATCGCAGACCTTCCACCCTTAGAAAAGTGTAAAGTGGCTCAATTCGCGGACGATACCGCGCTATACACCCACAACCGAAATGCAAGCGTAATACAGAAATATTTACAGCACGATCTTAACAACCTCCTAACATGGCTAAACAAATGGAAAGTTAAAGTCAACAGTCAAAAAACAGTGGCTATCATATTCAGCAAAAAGAAAAAACAAGATCCTAAACCAATTCTAATTAACGGCCAACAAATACAATGGCAACCAGAAGTTAAATATCTCGGAGTCACCCTTGATAAGAAGATGACTTTCAAAAAACACATAGAAGAAATCCAGAAGAAATCAAGACGTACATTGGGACAGTTGTATCCAATGCTATGTACAAACAGCAAACTCAGCCTCGAGAACAAAATGACTCTGATCAAAACAATTATAATTCCCGCCATGACATACTGCAGCGAGGCCTGGTCACTCGCCTCAACAAGTAACCAATACAAGTTACAAATAGTCGTAAACAAAGCAGTCAGAATAGCTGCAAACGCACCTCGATACATGTCAAATAATGAACTAAGAAACGAGCTAAAAATACCTTCACTGGAGGAAACTATCAAGAAAAGAAGGCACAAGACAGTAACAGCAATGAAAACCCACAGTAACACCCTCATACGCGAAGCTGCAAGAGAAAAAAGGAAAAGAAAAACCGACTCCCACATGGGAATTGTAGCGAAAGATGATGAAACAGAACAGGCAAAACGAAAAAGAATAGAGTAAGATAAATTAAATACAAGACAAAAACAGGCAAACGATGATGAAGAGGCGCAAGGAGTATACTTCAGTCCTTATATAAAAGCAACGATCCAATGTGTGTTGCGGAATTCGTCACTCGATACGAGAACTCGGCGTAACGCAGAGCAGCTCGCACTTCTATTTACCGTTTACCAGCACCAGAACACGGACACGGAAAGATGACTGGCAGAGGCAAGGGAGGAAAGGGTCTTGGCAAAGGGGGCGCCAAGCGGCACCGCAAGGTGTTGCGAGACAACATCCAGGGCATCACGAAGCCCGCGATCAGGCGTCTGGCCCGCAGAGGCGGCGTCAAGCGTATCTCCGGCCTGATCTACGAGGAGACTCGCGGCGTGCTCAAGGTGTTCCTCGAGAACGTGATCAAGGACGCGGTCACGTACACCGAGCACGCCAAGAGGAAGACCGTCACCGCCATGGACGTCGTGTACGCCCTGAAGCGCCAGGGCCGCACCCTGTACGGTTTCGGCGGTTAGACGGCCGACGCGCGCAGAAGAAGGAAAATACAAACGACCAACCGGTTCTTTTCAGAACCACAAATCTCACCTCACGACGCGAAAGGTTCGTTCTGGTGACACGCGCGACCGAAAAAAAAAAAAAATTACATCACGTCGATTATAATAATTCCGTCAAATAAATGTTCCCGAACTTTTTCGATAGATCCCCGGTCTCCGTTATTTTTGAAACACGAGACTTTCAATTTCGACATTGCGTCGTCGTAGGAAACGGAAAATCAAAATCAAAAGGTACCTACTGTCAACGTCGAAACAAATTAGTTCGCGTGCATGTGTCGACCCGAACGCCAAGTAATATTTTATTCAGACTTTATGTATTTCCCCCGTAATAATTACCGTCTAGTTTATTAAATTAGTATTTTCGCGAGAAAATGTGGGGTCGAATGCAGGAAAATTACGATATTCTGAGTAAACGTTGAAAAACGAATAATTATTTGAGAAGTGGACGGATTTGACAGCGAGGAGAAATTTATGAAATTTACGAAAGCTCTAGAGCGAGTCATTTTGAGTTATCAGTTATCAGAATTGTTTAATTGCGCCGCATGATAAATAGATAATTATTCGACGTTTCCGATAAGGGTTTCGCATTTATTTAATCATCGCCGGCGGAAGAAAAATATAAATAAAAATACTCGAAATGCGAATGAATACGCTTCCAAAAGCTTCCGGGTCAGGTCATTCATACATTCGCCGTGTCGAACGAGCGCCTCTCGAATAATTTCCCTTTTGTGGCCCTGAGAAGGGCCTTTTTCTCTCTCTCTCTCTCTCTCTCTCTACCCCCTGGACCGCTTAAGGTTTCTTCTCGGTCTTCTTGGGCAGCAGCACCGCCTGGATGTTCGGCAGTACGCCGCCCTGGGCGATCGTCACGCCGGACAGCAGCTTGTTCAGCTCCTCGTCGTTGCGGATCGCCAGCTGCAGGTGCCTGGGTATTATCCTGGTCTTCTTGTTGTCCCGCGCCGCGTTACCGGCCAGCTCGAGGACCTCGGCCGCGAGGTACTCCATCACGGCGGCCAGGTACACGGGAGCGCCGGCCCCGACTCTCTCGGCGTAGTTGCCCTTGCGGAGCAGCCGGTGGATGCGGCCGACCGGGAACTGCAGTCCGGCCCTGCTCGACCGTGACTTCGCCTTTCCCTTCACTTTACCTCCCTTTCCTCTTCCGGACATTATCGTTAGTTAGGTTATTATTTATTACTGACTTTTTCTGCTCCGTGACTGCGTACCGGCGACGGCTCGCTGTACTGCTGGACTGGTGCCCGGCGTACGCTTCCCATTCCTTTTATGCGGCTCGGACGGGCGAGCGCCGGACCAACGGCGAGAGAGCTCGTACCGCGCGCCGTCGCCCGTGGGCGGAGCCTACGTGGCCCGCTCGGCGCGCTCATATACGACGGAGAACAGGGTCCCGGCGTCACTTCGCTCCAGCTCTCGCCGCAGCACAGAGCGCAGACTGCACAGCATACGGAATACACGCAGATAGAAAGCGGAGAACATGCCGCCCAAGACTAGCGGGAAGGCCGCCAAGAAGGCGGGCAAGGCTCAGAAGAACATCTCGAAGAGCGACAAGAAGAAGAAGCGCCGCAGGAAGGAGAGCTACGCGATCTACATCTACAAGGTCCTCAAGCAGGTCCACCCGGACACCGGGATCTCGAGCAAGGCGATGAGCATCATGAACAGTTTCGTGAACGACATATTCGAGCGAATCGCCGCCGAGGCGTCCCGCCTGGCTCACTACAACAAGCGGTCGACGATCACCAGCAGGGAGATCCAGACCGCCGTGCGCCTCCTGTTGCCCGGGGAGTTGGCCAAGCACGCGGTCAGCGAGGGCACCAAGGCCGTCACCAAATACACGAGCTCCAAGTGAGCGGGCTACCGACCGACCGACCGACCGGTAGATCGATCGATCGCTCGATCCTCCTGCGAAACCCAACGGTTCTTTTCAGAACCACAATTTCGATTCTCCTCGAAAGGTGGACGCGTTTCACGGAATTTTTTTTTTATGCACTTTCGCAATTCGGAAAATCCGCAACAGAAAAAGTATTAAATTGTTTGTCGTTACGAAAATTACAAAAAATAGAATCCGCCAGCCAATTTTCCAGATAATTCATTATGCCGAAAGAAAATTCATGTAAATTACCTACACTTCATTACCATACACGACGTACGTACGTACCTACCTACGTATTGAAGGTGTGTCGCGCAATGATAATATCTTATTAGCAAAATACGACTTACAAGTACCGCCCAAAAATTATGACAACTTAGGATTTTTTATTTGGCCGGACTCAAACTGCCGTTAAACGGTCGGTCGGGTGTTAAAATGCCGTCAATCGAGACGTTGCAAAAAAAATAACAATAAATACAAAATCGGTGATTCGGCGATGGGGAAACAAATGAAAGAAAAACGACAATCATACTTTCGAATTAAACGATGCGAAAATTTTATAACAAGAAAAAAATTTCAAATCTTGCCCGTATTTAGAAACGATTTACATATTTTATGTAAGTATGTACGTATATAGAAAAGAACAAAACTATACAAACGATTGAATTGACATACAAAATTTAAGTCACATTTACCGTAATATGATAAAATAAATCCTGCTTGCTCTTACTGCTACGTACTTATTAGTATTAGTATTATTGCTTAATTAAATGCGTATGCACTTATTCATTTTTTCTCTTTTATAAAAAAAAATTTTTCAAATATGTTTCCAAAACCAATTCATAGTTACTGTGCAAATTAATAACTTTTATTATTTGGAAACTTTCGTCTTCGGCGAATACTTTATGCCAGTTTTATACTTTACACTTTCCATTTTACCAGCAAATCTCGACGAAGGCCCCGGGCGGGGCCGGGGCCTGAAGTTCACCAAATTTAAAATATTATGCATATTATTATTAAACAACAGAACACGCACCGAGCACTGCGCTATAGGACGATCCCCGTACGATTTACCGTTTTGGAACGGGAAAGTTTAATTTAATAAGGGAAGGAAATTTAGTTTTCCTTTTGAGAGGTGCGACCGAAGTTTAAGGGGCACGCTCAGAAGACCCTCGGGAATTGCGACGGGAGCGCGTCCGGCTTAGCCGCGAGAGCCTCGTTCGACGGTGCCGGGTGCCGCAGGATCGAATCCGGCTGCCGCCGCGTGTGCGGCGCGCGTTTTTTTTTTTTTTTTTATCGCCGCGTCAATTCCTTCGTTGCTTTGTTCTTCCTTATTAATAACGCTTTCGATTACCAACCGTAAATGCGTACATTTCGAAGGCGTGACATTCTCGAACAAGAAAAATCGGAAATACCGGCTGCCGAATTTGATCCCGCGTGGCCGCTGTGCCTCCTGTCGGTCACCCGAGAATTTTTTCGCGCTTAATCCCGCAGCGCCACCGAACTCCGGAAACGACGTCTCCCTAAACGTACCTAAATACTCAAATACCGAGCCCAACTGGATTTTCAGTTTGAAGACGTCAAATTTCGCAGGTATAATATGAGTAATGAAGTTTGCGAAAATTCTCTCGTGGGGATATTATTTAGGAAGGAGTTCCAACTGTCTCGCCCGTGCACATCAATATCCCCCGAGAAGCGTGTGTTCGTAATTTATTATCGGTACGTACCCTAGCTCAAGTGTTGAAAATTTCGTGCAGAAATTCCAAAAAATGTTTAATTAAGGAATCTAACAATAACTTATTACGAACACCTACCCAACAACTTCTGCAAGGGCGAGACAGTTGAAACTTTCAAATATCCACACACCAAATCTCAGCTACTTAGGTAGGTAGGTAGGTGGTAGGTGCCTATAATTTTCAACTCCCCCACGTTCACACTTCCAATCTGCAGGTAAAATTTTTCTGGAAAAGAAAATTCGTCGGAATTTTGCGCGCTCGAAACTGACTAAAGAAGATGATGATGATGATGATGATGATGATGATGATGATGATGATGATGATGATGATGACAATAATAGCGGTAATAGTAATAATAATAATAATAATAATAATAATAACATTAAAATAATAATAATATAATAATAATAATAATAATAATATTAGTAGTAGTTTAAGCGGTGACGGGCACACGTGGAGAATTTTTTTGTCGTAAATTTCTCAGAACATTTTATTCTTCGTGAAAGTTGGCGCGTCGAGAAATTCCACTTCCGGCAATGCCGAATTTCAGGTGCGCGCATGGGGATTGCAAAAAATGTGAAAAACCCGGCACTTCCTCGAAAAGGAAGAAAGAAAATTGTTCTCGGAGTTGGAAAATTAAGTGCCCCAAAATTTTGCGGAGGCAATTTTTTACAATTTTTTATGCATTTTCTCGAGTAAACCGAAGCAGAAAATAGAAATAATAGAACGAACGCGCTCTTTAGCAATCGCGGACCCGGAAACTATCTCTCGTACGAAAAACCCACTTCTGCTTTCACATTTCTAAGCTCTCTTACTAACCGTTTCAATAACGTCGATTTCGAGCAGGTATACTTAATTTTCTTTTTGCCAAGGTGAGTGTGCGTTTCGTACTTCAGGACCACCCCCCCCCCCCCCCCTCCCCCCTCGCATCCCCGTATCCTTTTTCGATGCAGAAACCCTCGGCCTCGCCCAGAACGCAATAATATTATCGTACGTGATTAGACGAGCGCGCCTTCTACTTTGCCCGGTATGTTTCTGTTTTGAACAAAAAAAAAAACCGACAAATCGGAAAGCCGCGGTTTAATGAGGCCGGATAATTGAAAGAACAAGAGAACGCTCGTTCGGGAGGGGGTCCGCGGGCCCGCCGCCGCCGGTCCGATTTCGCGTATTCTGCCCCCGGTTTCGGGGGGCACGCGAAGAGCGCCGCAGACCGACAGCCCGGCGCCGGTTCGGACGGAAAGGCTCCCGGGGGCGCGAGGGGGGCCGCGGGGCCGCCGCGGTCGTCGCCGTCCCGCGGCCGAACCCCCGGCCCTCTAGCCCCCGAAATTTCGAGGAGATCGCGCCTCGGGGGGCCGCGCGGCGGCCCTCCCGAAATCGCCGGCCGCCGGAGGCGCGCTCGTCGACTCCGATTTGGGACCGCGCCGCGGCGACCGGAACTCCTCGGGCGCCGCTCGGCGCCCGCCCGTCCGGCGACCCGGGGTTTCCGGAGACCGAGGACGGAGCGCCGCCACCGAGGGGGCAGCCGCCTCGTCCCGGCGGCCGTCCCCGCGGGCCGGTCGCCGTCACGTAGCGGTCGCGCCCGAAAATTTTCACCGGCCGCTGCTTGCTAACATTTCTCGGGAGTTCAGTACTCGGTACGTGCGCTCCGCGGTCGTCCGAGACTCTGAATGTTGCGGGGCCATTCAACAGCCAGACGGCGTCAGAGCGCGCATCGTTCAGATAATATCTATCCGTTGTCCGCAGTTTTTTTTCCGAAAGATTAATAGACATCATGGCAGACGTGGCGCAATCACCCCAGACGGGCCCGGCGGCCGCGGCTCCGGCCAAGGCGAAGGCGGCCGGCGGCCAGAAGAAGGCCAAGAACCCGCGGGCCAAGCCGAACCATCCGCCCACCTCCGAGATGGTCAACAACGCGATCAAGAGCCTGAAAGAGCGCGGCGGCAGCTCCCTGCAGGCGATCAAGAAGTACGTCGCGGCGAACTACAAGGTGGACGCGGAGAAGCTGTCGCCTTTCATCAAGAAGTACCTGAAGGCGGCGGTGACGTCGGGAGCCCTCGTCCAGACCAAGGGCAAGGGAGCGTCCGGATCGTTCAAGCTGTCCTCCGCCGCGGGCGGCGGCGGCGGCGCCGGCAAGCACTCCGCCTCCTCCTCGCCCGGCGAGAAGAAGACCTCCTCCGCCGCGGCGGGCGGCTCCAGGAAACCCGCGAAGGCGAAGAAGTCCTCCGCCGCCGCCGCCGCCGCGAAGACCGCGAAGGCGGCCAAGAAGCCGGTCGCCGAGGCGAAGGCCCGCAAGCCGGCGGCGGCGGACAAGAAGGCGGCGGCCGCGGTCGCCGCGTCCGCGAAGGCCAAGAGGGCGCCCGCCGCGGCCTCCGCCGCCGCCAAGCCCAAGTCCCCCTCGAAGGCGAAGAGGACCACCAAGGGGCCGACCAAGAAACCGAAGGCTCCGAAACCGAAAAGGACGAAGCCCGCCCCCAAGTCGATCAAGAAGCCCGCCGCGGCCGGCACTCCGAAGAAGAAGTGAGCGGCGGCGGAAGACGACGACTACGACGAAGGCGGCCGACGCGCCGCAGAAATGGCCCTTTTCAGGGCCACAAACTCTTTCCTTTTCGAGAGGTGGCGTAGGGCGACACGAATGAACGCGACGTTTTTAAGGGACTCCCTAGTAATGTTCTCCTCTAATAATAATGACGCGGTCTCTCGATTAATTCATTCCCGACGACGCGTCATTATTCTCTCATTAATTTTGAGCATTCTTTGGGTGCGACGAGTCTCTCGACGCATTTTACTTTATCCAGATAAGAAGGCCGGCCGGCCCGACGAATTTTCTTCCGCGAGCGAGCCAAATTCGGAAGTAAAACTTTTAATACATATTTTCAAAGCAAACGTGCCGCTATTCGTATTTTTAGCAAAGTATCTACGATAATAATTATATTTGCTCTCGAAAGTGCCGTTAATTGTTTTTTTAATTTTTTTCTTAACGGGGTCTTCCTGAAAACAGAAAAAAAGTCACACAGTTTCCGACGCCGCCGCCTTAGCACCTCCGATCGCGGAGACGTAAATTTTTTGGTTCTGAAAAGAACCGGTTTGTTTGTTTGTCCGCCCGTCGTCCCTGGTGGAGCCGCTTAAGCGCGTTCCCCGCGTATGCGTCTCGCCAGCTGTATGTCTTTCGGCATGATGGTGACGCGTTTCGCGTGGATGGCGCACAGGTTCGTGTCTTCGAACAGGCCGACCAGGTAAGCCTCGCTCGCCTCCTGGAGGGCCATCACGGCGGAACTCTGAAAGCGCAGGTCGGTCTTGAAGTCCTGCGCTATCTCGCGCACCAGCCTCTGGAACGGCAGCTTCCTGATCAGGAGCTCGGTGCTCTTCTGATAACGGCGGATCTCGCGGAGCGCCACGGTGCCGGGCCTGTAACGGTGAGGCTTCTTCACGCCCCCGGTGGCCGGGGCGCTCTTCCTGGCCGCCTTGGTGGCGAGCTGCTTGCGGGGCGCCTTCCCGCCGGTCGACTTTCTGGCTGTCTGTTTGGTACGTGCCATAGCTCTGCTCTATCTCCGTCCGTGCGTGAGTCTGATGCCGGCAGACGGTCGCTCGCCCTTTTATGCGTTCTCGGGCAGCCCGACGCAGAGCCGGCCTTCGATTGGTCGGCGCGCAGAGCGCTGGGCGTCGCCTGACAGCCGGCATAAATATGAGCGGGCGCCCGTTGCGGAATTCGTCACTCGATACGAGAACTCGGCGTAACGCAGAGCAGCTCGCACTTCTATTTACCGTTTACCAGCACCAGAACACGGACACGGAAAGATGACTGGCAGAGGCAAGGGAGGAAAGGGTCTTGGCAAAGGGGGCGCCAAGCGGCACCGCAAGGTGTTGCGAGACAACATCCAGGGCATCACGAAGCCCGCGATCAGGCGTCTGGCCCGCAGAGGCGGCGTCAAGCGTATCTCCGGCCTGATCTACGAGGAGACTCGCGGCGTGCTCAAGGTGTTCCTCGAGAACGTGATCAAGGACGCGGTCACGTACACCGAGCACGCCAAGAGGAAGACCGTCACCGCCATGGACGTCGTGTACGCCCTGAAGCGCCAGGGCCGCACCCTGTACGGTTTCGGCGGTTAGACGGCCGACGCGCGCAGAAGAAGGAAAATACAAACGACCAACCGGTTCTTTTCAGAACCACAAATCTCAGCTCACGACGCGAAAGGTTCGTTCTGGTAACACGCGCGACCGAAAAAAAAAAAAAAAAAATTACATCACATCGATTACAATAATTCCGTCAAATAAATAATCCCGAAACTTTTTCGATCGATCCATCCCCGGTCTCTATTATTATTATTATTATTATTATTTTTTTTAAACACGAGACTTTCAATTTCGACATTGCGTCGTCGTAGGAAACGGAAAATCAAAATCAAAAGGTATTACTGTCAATGTCGAAACAAATTACTTCACGTGCATGTGTCAACCCGTACGCCAAGTACGTAATATTATTCAGACTTTATATATTTGCCTTCTCAAAATTCCCCCGTAATGATTACAGTCTAGTTTATTAAATTAGTATTTTCGCGAGAAAATGTTGGGTTGAATGCAGGAAAATTACGATATTCTGAGTAAACGTTCAAAAACGAATAATTATCGGAGAAGTGGACGTACGGTCGTTTTCTTGGTCTTTTTCTTGGACGGATTTGACAGCGAGGAGAAATTTATGAAATTTACGAAAGCTCTAGAGCGAGACGCACAAGTCCCTTTGAGCGTGTAAGTCATTTTGAGTTATCAGAATTGTTTAATTGCGCCGCGTGATAAATAGATAATTATTCGACGTTTCCGATAAGAGTTTCGCATTTATTTAATCATCGCCGGCGGAAGAAAAATATAAATAAAAATACTCGAAATGCGAATGAATACGCTTCCAAAAGCTTCCGGGTCAGGTCATTCATACATTCGCCGTGTCGAACGAGCGCCTCTCGAATAATTTCCCTTTTGTGGCCCTGAGAAGGGCCTTTTTCTCTCTCTCTCTCTCTCTCTCTCTACCCCCTGGACCGCTTAAGGTTTCTTCTCGGTCTTCTTGGGCAGCAGCACCGCCTGGATGTTCGGCAGTACGCCGCCCTGGGCGATCGTCACGCCGGACAGCAGCTTGTTCAGCTCCTCGTCGTTGCGGATCGCCAGCTGCAGGTGCCTGGGTATTATCCTGGTCTTCTTGTTGTCCCGCGCCGCGTTACCGGCCAGCTCGAGGACCTCGGCCGCGAGGTACTCCATCACGGCGGCCAGGTACACGGGAGCGCCGGCCCCGACTCTCTCGGCGTAGTTGCCCTTGCGGAGCAGCCGGTGGATGCGGCCGACCGGGAACTGCAGTCCGGCCCTGCTCGACCGTGACTTCGCCTTTCCCTTCACTTTACCTCCCTTTCCTCTTCCGGACATTATCGTTAGTTAGGTTATTATTTATTACTGACTTTTTCTGCTCCGTGACTGCGTACCGGCGACGGCTCGCTGTACTGCTGGACTGGTGCCCGGCGTACGCTTCCCATTCCTTTTATGCGGCTCGGACGGGCGAGCGCCGGACCAACGGCGAGAGAGCTCGTACCGCGCGCCGTCGCCCGTGGGCGGAGCCTACGTGGCCCGCTCGGCGCGCTCATATACGACGGAGAACAGGGTCCCGGCGTCACTTCGCTCCAGCTCTCGCCGCAGCACAGAGCGCAGACTGCACAGCATACGGAATACACGCAGATAGAAAGCGGAGAACATGCCGCCCAAGACTAGCGGGAAGGCCGCCAAGAAGGCGGGCAAGGCTCAGAAGAACATCTCGAAGAGCGACAAGAAGAAGAAGCGCCGCAGGAAGGAGAGCTACGCGATCTACATCTACAAGGTCCTCAAGCAGGTCCACCCGGACACCGGGATCTCGAGCAAGGCGATGAGCATCATGAACAGTTTCGTGAACGACATATTCGAGCGAATCGCCGCCGAGGCGTCCCGCCTGGCTCACTACAACAAGCGGTCGACGATCACCAGCAGGGAGATCCAGACCGCCGTGCGCCTCCTGTTGCCCGGGGAGTTGGCCAAGCACGCGGTCAGCGAGGGCACCAAGGCCGTCACCAAATACACGAGCTCCAAGTGAGCGGGCTACCGACCGACCGACCGACCGGTAGATCGATCGATCGCTCGATCCTCCTGCGAAACCCAACGGTTCTTTTCAGAACCACAATTTCGATTCTCCTCGAAAGGTGGACGCGTTTCACGGAATTTTTTTTTTATGCACTTTCGCAATTCGGAAAATCCGCAACAGAAAAAGTATTAAATTGTTTGTCGTTACGAAAATTACAAAAAATAGAATCCGCCAGCCAATTTTCCAGATAATTCATTATGCCGAAAGAAAATTCATGTAAATTACCTACACTTCATTACCATACACGACGTACGTACGTACCTACCTACGTATTGAAGGTGTGTCGCGCAATGATAATATCTTATTAGCAAAATACGACTTACAAGTACCGCCCAAAAATTATGACAACTTAGGATTTTTTATTTGGCCGGACTCAAACTGCCGTTAAACGGTCGGTCGGGTGTTAAAATGCCGTCAATCGAGACGTTGCAAAAAAAATAACAATAAATACAAAATCGGTGATTCGGCGATGGGGAAACAAATGAAAGAAAAACGACAATCATACTTTCGAATTAAACGATGCGAAAATTTTATAACAAGAAAAAAATTTCAAATCTTGCCCGTATTTAGAAACGATTTACATATTTTATGTAAGTATGTACGTATATAGAAAAGAACAAAACTATACAAACGATTGAATTGACATACAAAATTTAAGTCACATTTACCGTAATATGATAAAATAAATCCTGCTCTTACTGCTACGTACTTATTAGTATTAGTATTATTGCTTAATTAAATGCGTATGCACTTATTCATTTTTTCTCTTTTATAAAAAAAAATTTTTCAAATATGTTTCCAAAACCAATTCATAGTTACTGTGCAAATTAATAACTTTTATTATTTGGAAACTTTCGTCTTCGGCGAATACTTTATGCCAGTTTTATACTTTACACTTTCCATTTTACCAGCAAATCTCGACGAAGGCCCCGGGCGGGGCCGGGGCCTGAAGTTCACCAAATTTAAAATATTATGCATATTATTATTAAACAACAGAACACGCACCGAGCACTGCGCTATAGGACGATCCCCGTACGATTTACCGTTTTGGAACGGGAAAGTTTAATTTAATAAGGGAAGGAAATTTAGTTTTCCTTTTGAGAGGTGCGACCGAAGTTTAAGGGGCACGCTCAGAAGACCCTCGGGAATTGCGACGGGAGCGCGTCCGGCTTAGCCGCGAGAGCCTCGTTCGACGGTGCCGGGTGCCGCAGGATCGAATCCGGCTGCCGCCGCGTGTGCGGCGCGCGTTTTTTTTTTTTTTTTTATCGCCGCGTCAATTCCTTCGTTGCTTTGTTCTTCCTTATTAATAACGCTTTCGATTACCAACCGTAAATGCGTACATTTCGAAGGCGTGACATTCTCGAACAAGAAAAATCGGAAATACCGGCTGCCGAATTTGATCCCGCGTGGCCGCTGTGCCTCCTGTCGGTCACCCGAGAATTTTTTCGCGCTTAATCCCGCAGCGCCACCGAACTCCGGAAACGACGTCTCCCTAAACGTACCTAAATACTCAAATACCGAGCCCAACTGGATTTTCAGTTTGAAGACGTCAAATTTCGCAGGTATAATATGAGTAATGAAGTTTGCGAAAATTCTCTCGTGGGGATATTATTTAGGAAGGAGTTCCAACTGTCTCGCCCGTGCACATCAATATCCCCCGAGAAGCGTGTGTTCGTAATTTATTATCGGTACGTACCCTAGCTCAAGTGTTGAAAATTTCGTGCAGAAATTCCAAAAAATGTTTAATTAAGGAATCTAACAATAACTTATTACGAACACCTACCCAACAACTTCTGCAAGGGCGAGACAGTTGAAACTTTCAAATATCCACACACCAAATCTCAGCTACTTAGGTAGGTAGGTAGGTGGTAGGTGCCTATAATTTTCAACTCCCCCACGTTCACACTTCCAATCTGCAGGTAAAATTTTTCTGGAAAAGAAAATTCGTCGGAATTTTGCGCGCTCGAAACTGACTAAAGAAGATGATGATGATGATGATGATGATGATGATGATGATGATGATGATGATGATGATGACAATAATAGCGGTAATAGTAATAATAATAATAATAATAATAATAATAATAACATTAAAATAATAATAATATAATAATAATAATAATAATAATATTAGTAGTAGTTTAAGCGGTGACGGGCACACGTGGAGAATTTTTTTGTCGTAAATTTCTCAGAACATTTTATTCTTCGTGAAAGTTGGCGCGTCGAGAAATTCCACTTCCGGCAATGCCGAATTTCAGGTGCGCGCATGGGGATTGCAAAAAATGTGAAAAACCCGGCACTTCCTCGAAAAGGAAGAAAGAAAATTGTTCTCGGAGTTGGAAAATTAAGTGCCCCAAAATTTTGCGGAGGCAATTTTTTACAATTTTTTATGCATTTTCTCGAGTAAACCGAAGCAGAAAATAGAAATAATAGAACGAACGCGCTCTTTAGCAATCGCGGACCCGGAAACTATCTCTCGTACGAAAAACCCACTTCTGCTTTCACATTTCTAAGCTCTCTTACTAACCGTTTCAATAACGTCGATTTCGAGCAGGTATACTTAATTTTCTTTTTGCCAAGGTGAGTGTGCGTTTCGTACTTCAGGACCACCCCCCCCCCCCCCCTCCCCCCTCGCATCCCCGTATCCTTTTTCGATGCAGAAACCCTCGGCCTCGCCCAGAACGCAATAATATTATCGTACGTGATTAGACGAGCGCGCCTTCTACTTTGCCCGGTATGTTTCTGTTTTGAACAAAAAAAAAAACCGACAAATCGGAAAGCCGCGGTTTAATGAGGCCGGATAATTGAAAGAACAAGAGAACGCTCGTTCGGGAGGGGGTCCGCGGGCCCGCCGCCGCCGGTCCGATTTCGCGTATTCTGCCCCCGGTTTCGGGGGGCACGCGAAGAGCGCCGCAGACCGACAGCCCGGCGCCGGTTCGGACGGAAAGGCTCCCGGGGGCGCGAGGGGGGCCGCGGGGCCGCCGCGGTCGTCGCCGTCCCGCGGCCGAACCCCCGGCCCTCTAGCCCCCGAAATTTCGAGGAGATCGCGCCTCGGGGGGCCGCGCGGCGGCCCTCCCGAAATCGCCGGCCGCCGGAGGCGCGCTCGTCGACTCCGATTTGGGACCGCGCCGCGGCGACCGGAACTCCTCGGGCGCCGCTCGGCGCCCGCCCGTCCGGCGACCCGGGGTTTCCGGAGACCGAGGACGG
Source organism: Xestobium rufovillosum (assembly GCA_963966045.1). Lineage (NCBI taxonomy): Eukaryota > Metazoa > Arthropoda > Insecta > Coleoptera > Ptinidae > Xestobium > Xestobium rufovillosum. The sequence goes on from OZ014497.1 coordinate 19,846,414, forward strand.
AGCGCCGCCACCGAGGGGGCAGCCGCCTCGTCCCGGCGGCCGTCCCCGCGGGCCGGTCGCCGTCACGTAGCGGTCGCGCCCGAAAATTTTCACCGGCCGCTGCTTGCTAACATTTCTCGGGAGTTCAGTACTCGGTACGTGCGCTCCGCGGTCGTCCGAGACTCTGAATGTTGCGGGGCCATTCAACAGCCAGACGGCGTCAGAGCGCGCATCGTTCAGATAATATCTATCCGTTGTCCGCAGTTTTTTTTCCGAAAGATTAATAGACATCATGGCAGACGTGGCGCAATCACCCCAGACGGGCCCGGCGGCCGCGGCTCCGGCCAAGGCGAAGGCGTCCGGCTCCGCGGCCGGCGGCCAGAAGAAGGCCAAGAACCCGCGGGCCAAGCCGAACCATCCGCCCACCTCCGAGATGGTCAACAACGCGATCAAGAGCAAACGTGCCGCTATTCGTATTTTCAGCAAAGTATCTACGATAATAATTATATTTGCTCTCGAAAGTGCCGTTAATTGTTTTCTAATTTTTTTTTTAATGGGGTCTTCCTGAAAACAGAAAAAAAGTCACACAGTTTCCGACGCCGCCGCCTTAGCACCTCCGATCGCGGAGACGTAAATTTTTTGGTTCTGAAAAGAACCGGTTTGTTTGTTTGTCCGCCCGTCGTCCCTGGTGGAGCCGCTTAAGCGCGTTCCCCGCGTATGCGTCTCGCCAGCTGTATGTCTTTCGGCATGATGGTGACGCGTTTCGCGTGGATGGCGCACAGGTTCGTGTCTTCGAACAGGCCGACCAGGTAAGCCTCGCTCGCCTCCTGGAGGGCCATCACGGCGGAACTCTGAAAGCGCAGGTCGGTCTTGAAGTCCTGCGCTATCTCGCGCACCAGCCTCTGGAACGGCAGCTTCCTGATCAGGAGCTCGGTGCTCTTCTGATAACGGCGGATCTCGCGGAGCGCCACGGTGCCCGGCCTGTAACGGTGAGGCTTCTTCACGCCCCCGGTGGCCGGGGCGCTCTTCCTGGCCGCCTTGGTGGCGAGCTGCTTGCGGGGCGCCTTTCCGCCGGTCGACTTTCTGGCTGTCTGTTTGGTACGTGCCATGGCTCTGCTCTCTGTGCTCTCGGTCCGTCCGTGCGTGAGTCTGATGCCGGCTTACTAGATCTTTTTATTTGGCAAGGTATGAAGTAGACCTTACCTTACGTTTTCGTCTTATTTCACCCACTTTTCACTTGAATTTTGTTCAATTAGGTAGCCGTTCTGGCTCTTTTCTTTTTTAGTGTACCTCCTTCCATTTCCCCCAAGTTGGCTATTCCAGTGTACGTATCTGTTTTTCTTTTTCTTTTAAGTGCTGATGCACGCTGATTTAACGGGTTTTCATGTTTCTTCATGTCCTCTATTGTTTGGTACCTGTTGTTCCGGGTTATTACTTGAGCATTCTTTTCCCGTAACTTTTTATTTTATCTAAATTTCCACCCTAATTAAAAGTAGAACTTAGAGCGCGCCCAGCTGAAGTTTCCCAAAAGTCATTTCGACATCAGTCGTAACTTCTTTCAAATTTGTCAATCACTGCGAATTGTCACCCTAATTAAATGCAGATCTTAGAACGCGCCCCGCTGAATTTTCCCAGAAAAGTCATTGCGACATCAGTCATAATTATTACTTTCAAATTTGTCAATCACTGCGAATAATTGAGTTCAAAGTTTTCCCAGTGTAAACAAAGCGAAAGTGAACGTACCTAGTGCCAGAATGACTGAATCATCGGGCGGAAGGATAACTATAGACGAGCTTAACTTGGAACAACTAAGAGAACTGATTACATATGCTTCAAGTAGAGTTGAAGCGATTAGTGCGAGTACAAGTACAAGTCAACGAAAGAAGCAGAAACTGGACAATGCGCTTGAGATGGCGCTCGCAGAAACATCGGAAACTGAAGTAAGTGATGATGACTTTACACCAGTCCACAACTCAAGCAGACGTAAAACTGCCACCCCCACAGTCAATGCAATAGTTTCACAAAACCGTTTCGAAATACTTCGCGAACAAGGCGAAGAAGATGAAGAGCCAAACACAGAAAGACCTACGCCAATAGTGCTTAGGGAGCCGCAAAAATGGACGCAGTTCAGCAGTAGCCTAAATCAGAAGAAAATTAATTACTCGAAAGCACGTACAGTGAAGGAGGGTATAAAAATATTCCCGCAGTCTGTTTCGGACCACAGGCAGATGACCAAACTGATGGACGAGACGTCTCTGCAGTACCACACCTTTCAACTAAAGAGCGAGAGAACGCTGAAAGTCGTTCTGAGAGGCCTGAACACGCATATCACAGAGGAAGAAGTCAAGGGAGATTTAGAAGGCAAAGGTTACCCCACCCTGAAAGTCACACGCTTGGTGAGTAGAGAGAAGATTGCCATGCCGTTAGTCCAGGTCGAAATAGAAAGGAAGTACAATTCAATTTACAAGTTAGCCAGCTGTTGCGGACTGGCGATAAGGGTGGAATCCTTGAGGAAGAGGTTCTCCACGGGGCAATGCCATCGTTGTCAAATTTTCGGTCACACTCAGTTCGGGTGTAAGGCTGAATTCAAGTGTCTGAAATGCGGCAAGAATCATGCCACCCACGAGTGCACCAAGCCATTGACGCTCCCAGCCAAGTGCGCGAATTGCGGAGGTCCACATCCGGCAAACTACTCAATGTGTCCCGAGAATCCGAGGAACAGGCCAGATATGCTTTCTCATCCAGTCAGCAGAGAAGAGAACATGGTCAAGACAACGCAAGCTCCGAGGAAACAAGCCTGGGGCCCCCCTCTAACAGCACCCAAGACGTCGGCGGAGAGTCAAAATACTACAAATAAAAAAGAAATAGCGGCGCTGCTCGGGGACCTTCTCATCCAGTTCAGCGAAACGAACCCAACGCAGGAGCAGACGATGAAGTTCCTCACCACCACGACAAGAATTATAAGTCAGATAAAATAGTTTATGGATAAGGGCAAAAGAATACCGAAAAATTTGAACATAGCACACTGGAACGCACAGGGACTGGCAAATAAGAAGCATGAGCTCAAGAACTTCATGGGCGAGCACAATATTGACGTCATGCTCATCGGCGAAACTCTCCTAAATCAAAGACAATTCCCTCAAATACCAAATTACTCGTTTTACAAGACCGACAGAATAACAGCGGATAGGCCTGCGGGGGGCACGGCTATTTACATTAAATCAAATATAAAGCATGGTCCCCTTCCTGATTTGAAATTGGACAGAATGGAGTCCACCGGAATTGCGGTGCACACTGCAAGAAATGGTATAGTGCACATCTTCGCTGTGTACTACCCACCTGGAGATGATCTGCATGTACCCAGTATGAACAAACTAACAGATAGAAGAGAGTCCTTCATCATTGCGGGAGACCTGAACGCGAAACACCAGAATTGGAATAGCAGGGTGAATAACAGCAGAGGCAGGAAACTGGACCAATACTCATCGAACAAAACGTATGCGATCGTGGCACCCATGGAACCGACACACGTGTCAGTATACAACACCTACGATGTACTTGATGTCGCGTTGCTGAAAGACATCAATATGGATTATGAGGTAACTGTACATCAAGAGCTATCGTCGGACCACTTCCCGGTAACATTGATCATGGGTGGAAATGGCGGTGGTAAAGACCAATATGTCAGAAATAAAACTGACTGGGAAAAGTTTGCAGACGACCTTAAAAGTAAAGTAATGGACACCGAAATTACCACGGTGCAGGAGTTGGAAAGTGCAGTTGTAGCAGTAGAAGAGGACATAAAAACGGCCATCAGTCAGTCAACCAGGTCGAGAAAAGTAGATTATTTGCCCAATGGTCTTCCCAGGGCAATAAGAGAAAAAATCAAGCTGAAGAACAGACTACGGACGGAATACTCCCACACCCTTGACCCTCAGACGAAAACAAACATAAATAGGCTAACGAGGGAAATTCAGTATGACTGCAAAAGCTACTTCCAGGAAGTCTGGGACAAGAAGATTGAGAACCTCAATGCACGGGACAACTCTCTCTGGACTGCGGCCAAGAAATTGAGAACGGTGCCGGCACAAACTTCACCGCTTGTTATCAATAACAGAATAGCCACAACGGACGAAGAGAGAGCAGAAGCGTTCGCCGACAGTCTAGAAAACCAATTTAAGCCGAACCCCGCACAAACTCAAGCAGAACTGTTCCATGAGATCGGAATCAAAAACCAGGTCCAGCAGATAATGATGCTTAACGATGATGCAGAACTTGATCCAGTCACCCAAGAAGAAGTCGAAGGTTACATTAAAATGTCCCTCCTAAGGAAATCTCCGGGGCCTGACCTCATAACGAATAAAGCACTGAAGTGTCTTCCGGATAACGTCCTCGACAGACTGACGCAAATAATTAACGCCTCACTTAAATTCAAGTACTTTCCGGAGAGATGGAAACTGGCCAGTACAATCACGATACTAAAGCAAGGGAAGCAGAAAACAGACCCCACAAGCTACAGGCCCATTAGCTTGCTAAATACGGTCAGCAAGATCATGGAAAAATGCATTTTGTCGAGACTGAAAGTAGAGCTGGAGGACAAAAAGGTTATTCCGGACACTCAAGCTGGTTTCAGAGAAGCCCATTCAACAACAGATCAAGTTTTACGGATTACGTCGTTTATAGTGGAGGGTTTCAACTGGAACCGCAGTACGGTGGCGGTCTTCTTGGACGTCGAGAAGGCCTTCGATAGGGTGTGGCATGACGGCCTCATCTACAAGCTACATCAGCATAAAATTTCGATTCCAATGATCAAGCTGCTTCATTCGTACTTGAGCAGCAGAAAATTCCAAGTAAAAGTTAACACATCTCATTCGTCTGTGAGGCCCATCAGTGCAGGAGTGCCCCAAGGCTCGATCTTGGCACCGATTCTTTTCAATACGTACATGGCAGACGCACCTACTCTTCAAAATTCAAGTATAGCTTTCTACGCGGATGACACAGTTTTATATTCACAATCTCGAAAAGCAGATCTTGCGGCAAGGAAATTGCAGACCGATCTAAATTTATACATTGATTGGACCGACAAATGGAAAATCCGCATCAACCCAGGCAAGTCGGTAGCAATAAATTTCACAAAAAAGAGAATATCTACAAATCCAAATCAACAGTTATACATGAAGCAGCAGGTCCTGAACTGGAGTAGTGAAGTTAAGTACTTGGGTCTAACTCTGGATAAGAAACTAAATTATTACGTGCACGTTAAGAAGACGAAGACAAAGGCAAATCAAATTTATGGTTATCTATACCCCTTGCTGTCTAAGAAGAGTACGCTTTCAATTGAGAATAAGTTAAAAATTTATAAGTCAATCATAAAACCGGCCTTACTTTATGGTATAGAGGTGTGGGGCAATACTGCAGCTTCCAACGTTCTAGCAATACAGCAATCTCAAAATAAGTTCTTGAGAACTGCCCTCAACGCTCCGTGGTACATTAGGAATGAAAGGCTTCACAAAGAGTCTGAAACAAAAAATGTCAGGGAAGTTATTGAAATCGTGAAGGCGAAGACACTGGGCAGATTAAAGAACCACGAAAATGAGCTAATTAGAAGAACGCTGGAGAGCCACAACGAGATCAACACGAAATACAAAATGCCATTGGCGTAACAATAGCAGCTCTCCTTCGCAGAAGAAGATGAATAAGACGTAACTCAAACAACACAACGATGAGAAAAGGAAATTAAATCTTTCCAGGCTCAGTAAATACAGCATATCGAACGGATTGCGGGGCCATTCAACAGCCAGACGGCGTCAGAGCGCGCATCGTTCAGATAATATCTATCCGTTGTCCGCAGTTTTTTTTCCGAAAGATTAATAGACATCATGGCAGACGTGGCGCAATCACCCCAGACGGGCCCGGCGGCCGCGGCTCCGGCCAAGGCGAAGGCGTCCGGCTCCGCGGCCGGCGGCCAGAAGAAGGCCAAGAACCCGCGGGCCAAGCCGAACCATCCGCCCACCTCCGAGATGGTCAACAACGCGATCAAGAGCCTGAAAGAGCGCGGCGGCAGCTCCCTGCAGGCGATCAAGAAGTACGTCGCGGCGAACTACAAGGTGGACGCGGAGAAGCTGTCGCCTTTCATCAAGAAGTACCTGAAGGCGGCGGTGACGTCGGGAGCCCTCGTCCAGACCAAGGGCAAGGGAGCGTCCGGATCGTTCAAGCTGTCCTCCGCCGCGGGCGGCGGCGGCGGCGCCGGCAAGCACTCCGCCTCCTCCTCGCCCGGCGAGAAGAAGACCTCCTCCGCCGCGGCGGGCGGCTCCAGGAAACCCGCGAAGGCGAAGAAGTCCTCCGCCGCCGCCGCCGCCGCGAAGACCGCGAAGGCGGCCAAGAAGCCGGTCGCCGAGGCGAAGGCCCGCAAGCCGGCGGCGGCGGACAAGAAGGCGGCGGCCGCGGTCGCCGCGTCCGCGAAGGCCAAGAGGGCGCCCGCCGCGGCCTCCGCCGCCGCCAAGCCCAAGTCCCCCTCGAAGGCGAAGAGGACCACCAAGGGGCCGACCAAGAAACCGAAGGCTCCGAAACCGAAAAGGACGAAGCCCGCCCCCAAGTCGATCAAGAAGCCCGCCGCGGCCGGCACTCCGAAGAAGAAGTGAGCGGCGGCGGAAGACGACGACTACGACGAAGGCGGCCGACGCGCCGCAGAAATGGCCCTTTTCAGGGCCACAAACTCTTTCCTTTTCGAGAGGTGGCGTAGGGCGACACGAATGAACGCGACGTTTTTAAGGGACTCCCTAGTAATGTTCTCCTCTAATAATAATGACGCGGTCTCTCGATTAATTCATTCCCGACGACGCGTCATTATTCTCTCATTAATTTTGAGCATTCTTTGGGTGCGACGAGTCTCTCGACGCATTTTACTTTATCCAGATAAGAAGGCCGGCCGGCCCGACGAATTTTCTTCCGCGAGCGAGCCAAATTCGGAAGTAAAACTTTTAATACATATTTTCAAAGCAAACGTGCCGCTATTCGTATTTTTAGCAAAGTATCTACGATAATAATTATATTTGCTCTCGAAAGTGCCGTTAATTGTTTTTTTAATTTTTTTCTTAACGGGGTCTTCCTGAAAACAGAAAAAAAGTCACACAGTTTCCGACGCCGCCGCCTTAGCACCTCCGATCGCGGAGACGTAAATTTTTTGGTTCTGAAAAGAACCGGTTTGTTTGTTTGTCCGCCCGTCGTCCCTGGTGGAGCCGCTTAAGCGCGTTCCCCGCGTATGCGTCTCGCCAGCTGTATGTCTTTCGGCATGATGGTGACGCGTTTCGCGTGGATGGCGCACAGGTTCGTGTCTTCGAACAGGCCGACCAGGTAAGCCTCGCTCGCCTCCTGGAGGGCCATCACGGCGGAACTCTGAAAGCGCAGGTCGGTCTTGAAGTCCTGCGCTATCTCGCGCACCAGCCTCTGGAACGGCAGCTTCCTGATCAGGAGCTCGGTGCTCTTCTGATAACGGCGGATCTCGCGGAGCGCCACGGTGCCGGGCCTGTAACGGTGAGGCTTCTTCACGCCCCCGGTGGCCGGGGCGCTCTTCCTGGCCGCCTTGGTGGCGAGCTGCTTGCGGGGCGCCTTCCCGCCGGTCGACTTTCTGGCTGTCTGTTTGGTACGTGCCATAGCTCTGCTCTATCTCCGTCCGTGCGTGAGTCTGATGCCGGCAGACGGTCGCTCGCCCTTTTATGCGTTCTCGGGCAGCCCGACGCAGAGCCGGCCTCCGATTGGTCGGCGCGCAGAGCGCTGGGCGTCGCCTGACAGCCGGCATAAATATGAGCGGGCGCCCGTTGCGGAATTCGTCACTCGATACGAGAACTCGGCGTAACGCAGAGCAGCTCGCACTTCTATTTACCGTTTACCAGCACCAGAACACGGACACGGAAAGATGACTGGCAGAGGCAAGGGAGGAAAGGGTCTTGGCAAAGGGGGCGCCAAGCGGCACCGCAAGGTGTTGCGAGACAACATCCAGGGCATCACGAAGCCCGCGATCAGGCGTCTGGCCCGCAGAGGCGGCGTCAAGCGTATCTCCGGCCTGATCTACGAGGAGACTCGCGGCGTGCTCAAGGTGTTCCTCGAGAACGTGATCAAGGACGCGGTCACGTACACCGAGCACGCCAAGAGGAAGACCGTCACCGCCATGGACGTCGTGTACGCCCTGAAGCGCCAGGGCCGCACCCTGTACGGTTTCGGCGGTTAGACGGCCGACGCGCGCAGAAGAAGGAAAATACAAACGACCAACCGGTTCTTTTCAGAACCACAAATCTCAGCTCACGACGCGAAAGGTTCGTTCTGGTAACACGCGCGACCGAAAAAAAAAAAAAAAAAATTACATCACATCGATTACAATAATTCCGTCAAATAAATAATCCCGAAACTTTTTCGATCGATCCATCCCCGGTCTCTATTATTATTATTATTATTATTATTTTTTTTAAACACGAGACTTTCAATTTCGACATTGCGTCGTCGTAGGAAACGGAAAATCAAAATCAAAAGGTATTACTGTCAATGTCGAAACAAATTACTTCACGTGCATGTGTCAACCCGTACGCCAAGTACGTAATATTATTCAGACTTTATATATTTGCCTTCTCAAAATTCCCCCGTAATGATTACAGTCTAGTTTATTAAATTAGTATTTTCGCGAGAAAATGTTGGGTTGAATGCAGGAAAATTACGATATTCTGAGTAAACGTTCAAAAACGAATAATTATCGGAGAAGTGGACGTACGGTCGTTTTCTTGGTCTTTTTCTTGGACGGATTTGACAGCGAGGAGAAATTTATGAAATTTACGAAAGCTCTAGAGCGAGACGCACAAGTCCCTTTGAGCGTGTAAGTCATTTTGAGTTATCAGAATTGTTTAATTGCGCCGCGTGATAAATAGATAATTATTCGACGTTTCCGATAAGAGTTTCGCATTTATTTAATCATCGCCGGCGGAAGAAAAATATAAATAAAAATACTCGAAATGCGAATGAATACGCTTCCAAAAGCTTCCGGGTCAGGTCATTCATACATTCGCCGTGTCGAACGAGCGCCTCTCGAATAATTTCCCTTTTGTGGCCCTGAGAAGGGCCTTTTTCTCTCTCTCTCTCTCTCTCTCTCTACCCCCTGGACCGCTTAAGGTTTCTTCTCGGTCTTCTTGGGCAGCAGCACCGCCTGGATGTTCGGCAGTACGCCGCCCTGGGCGATCGTCACGCCGGACAGCAGCTTGTTCAGCTCCTCGTCGTTGCGGATCGCCAGCTGCAGGTGCCTGGGTATTATCCTGGTCTTCTTGTTGTCCCGCGCCGCGTTACCGGCCAGCTCGAGGACCTCGGCCGCGAGGTACTCCATCACGGCGGCCAGGTACACGGGAGCGCCGGCCCCGACTCTCTCGGCGTAGTTGCCCTTGCGGAGCAGCCGGTGGATGCGGCCGACCGGGAACTGCAGTCCGGCCCTGCTCGACCGTGACTTCGCCTTTCCCTTCACTTTACCTCCCTTTCCTCTTCCGGACATTATCGTTAGTTAGGTTATTATTTATTACTGACTTTTTCTGCTCCGTGACTGCGTACCGGCGACGGCTCGCTGTACTGCTGGACTGGTGCCCGGCGTACGCTTCCCATTCCTTTTATGCGGCTCGGACGGGCGAGCGCCGGACCAACGGCGAGAGAGCTCGTACCGCGCGCCGTCGCCCGTGGGCGGAGCCTACGTGGCCCGCTCGGCGCGCTCATATACGACGGAGAACAGGGTCCCGGCGTCACTTCGCTCCAGCTCTCGCCGCAGCACAGAGCGCAGACTGCACAGCATACGGAATACACGCAGATAGAAAGCGGAGAACATGCCGCCCAAGACTAGCGGGAAGGCCGCCAAGAAGGCGGGCAAGGCTCAGAAGAACATCTCGAAGAGCGACAAGAAGAAGAAGCGCCGCAGGAAGGAGAGCTACGCGATCTACATCTACAAGGTCCTCAAGCAGGTCCACCCGGACACCGGGATCTCGAGCAAGGCGATGAGCATCATGAACAGTTTCGTGAACGACATATTCGAGCGAATCGCCGCCGAGGCGTCCCGCCTGGCTCACTACAACAAGCGGTCGACGATCACCAGCAGGGAGATCCAGACCGCCGTGCGCCTCCTGTTGCCCGGGGAGTTGGCCAAGCACGCGGTCAGCGAGGGCACCAAGGCCGTCACCAAATACACGAGCTCCAAGTGAGCGGGCTACCGACCGACCGACCGACCGGTAGATCGATCGATCGCTCGATCCTCCTGCGAAACCCAACGGTTCTTTTCAGAACCACAATTTCGATTCTCCTCGAAAGGTGGACGCGTTTCACGGAATTTTTTTTTTATGCACTTTCGCAATTCGGAAAATCCGCAACAGAAAAAGTATTAAATTGTTTGTCGTTACGAAAATTACAAAAAATAGAATCCGCCAGCCAATTTTCCAGATAATTCATTATGCCGAAAGAAAATTCATGTAAATTACCTACACTTCATTACCATACACGACGTACGTACGTACCTACCTACGTATTGAAGGTGTGTCGCGCAATGATAATATCTTATTAGCAAAATACGACTTACAAGTACCGCCCAAAAATTATGACAACTTAGGATTTTTTATTTGGCCGGACTCAAACTGCCGTTAAACGGTCGGTCGGGTGTTAAAATGCCGTCAATCGAGACGTTGCAAAAAAAATAACAATAAATACAAAATCGGTGATTCGGCGATGGGGAAACAAATGAAAGAAAAACGACAATCATACTTTCGAATTAAACGATGCGAAAATTTTATAACAAGAAAAAAATTTCAAATCTTGCCCGTATTTAGAAACGATTTACATATTTTATGTAAGTATGTACGTATATAGAAAAGAACAAAACTATACAAACGATTGAATTGACATACAAAATTTAAGTCACATTTACCGTAATATGATAAAATAAATCCTGCTCTTACTGCTACGTACTTATTAGTATTAGTATTATTGCTTAATTAAATGCGTATGCACTTATTCATTTTTTCTCTTTTATAAAAAAAAATTTTTCAAATATGTTTCCAAAACCAATTCATAGTTACTGTGCAAATTAATAACTTTTATTATTTGGAAACTTTCGTCTTCGGCGAATACTTTATGCCAGTTTTATACTTTACACTTTCCATTTTACCAGCAAATCTCGACGAAGGCCCCGGGCGGGGCCGGGGCCTGAAGTTCACCAAATTTAAAATATTATGCATATTATTATTAAACAACAGAACACGCACCGAGCACTGCGCTATAGGACGATCCCCGTACGATTTACCGTTTTGGAACGGGAAAGTTTAATTTAATAAGGGAAGGAAATTTAGTTTTCCTTTTGAGAGGTGCGACCGAAGTTTAAGGGGCACGCTCAGAAGACCCTCGGGAATTGCGACGGGAGCGCGTCCGGCTTAGCCGCGAGAGCCTCGTTCGACGGTGCCGGGTGCCGCAGGATCGAATCCGGCTGCCGCCGCGTGTGCGGCGCGCGTTTTTTTTTTTTTTTTTATCGCCGCGTCAATTCCTTCGTTGCTTTGTTCTTCCTTATTAATAACGCTTTCGATTACCAACCGTAAATGCGTACATTTCGAAGGCGTGACATTCTCGAACAAGAAAAATCGGAAATACCGGCTGCCGAATTTGATCCCGCGTGGCCGCTGTGCCTCCTGTCGGTCACCCGAGAATTTTTTCGCGCTTAATCCCGCAGCGCCACCGAACTCCGGAAACGACGTCTCCCTAAACGTACCTAAATACTCAAATACCGAGCCCAACTGGATTTTCAGTTTGAAGACGTCAAATTTCGCAGGTATAATATGAGTAATGAAGTTTGCGAAAATTCTCTCGTGGGGATATTATTTAGGAAGGAGTTCCAACTGTCTCGCCCGTGCACATCAATATCCCCCGAGAAGCGTGTGTTCGTAATTTATTATCGGTACGTACCCTAGCTCAAGTGTTGAAAATTTCGTGCAGAAATTCCAAAAAATGTTTAATTAAGGAATCTAACAATAACTTATTACGAACACCTACCCAACAACTTCTGCAAGGGCGAGACAGTTGAAACTTTCAAATATCCACACACCAAATCTCAGCTACTTAGGTAGGTAGGTAGGTGGTAGGTGCCTATAATTTTCAACTCCCCCACGTTCACACTTCCAATCTGCAGGTAAAATTTTTCTGGAAAAGAAAATTCGTCGGAATTTTGCGCGCTCGAAACTGACTAAAGAAGATGATGATGATGATGATGATGATGATGATGATGATGATGATGATGATGATGATGACAATAATAGCGGTAATAGTAATAATAATAATAATAATAATAATAATAATAATAACATTAAAATAATAATAATATAATAATAATAATAATAATAATATTAGTAGTAGTTTAAGCGGTGACGGGCACACGTGGAGAATTTTTTTGTCGTAAATTTCTCAGAACATTTTATTCTTCGTGAAAGTTGGCGCGTCGAGAAATTCCACTTCCGGCAATGCCGAATTTCAGGTGCGCGCATGGGGATTGCAAAAAATGTGAAAAACCCGGCACTTCCTCGAAAAGGAAGAAAGAAAATTGTTCTCGGAGTTGGAAAATTAAGTGCCCCAAAATTTTGCGGAGGCAATTTTTTACAATTTTTTATGCATTTTCTCGAGTAAACCGAAGCAGAAAATAGAAATAATAGAACGAACGCGCTCTTTAGCAATCGCGGACCCGGAAACTATCTCTCGTACGAAAAACCCACTTCTGCTTTCACATTTCTAAGCTCTCTTACTAACCGTTTCAATAACGTCGATTTCGAGCAGGTATACTTAATTTTCTTTTTGCCAAGGTGAGTGTGCGTTTCGTACTTCAGGACCACCCCCCCCCCCCCCCCCTCCCCCCTCGCATCCCCGTATCCTTTTTCGATGCAGAAACCCTCGGCCTCGCCCAGAACGCAATAATATTATCGTACGTGATTAGACGAGCGCGCCTTCTACTTTGCCCGGTATGTTTCTGTTTTGAACAAAAAAAAAAACCGACAAATCGGAAAGCCGCGGTTTAATGAGGCCGGATAATTGAAAGAACAAGAGAACGCTCGTTCGGGAGGGGGTCCGCGGGCCCGCCGCCGCCGGTCCGATTTCGCGTATTCTGCCCCCGGTTTCGGGGGGCACGCGAAGAGCGCCGCAGACCGACAGCCCGGCGCCGGTTCGGACGGAAAGGCTCCCGGGGGCGCGAGGGGGGCCGCGGGGCCGCCGCGGTCGTCGCCGTCCCGCGGCCGAACCCCCGGCCCTCTAGCCCCCGAAATTTCGAGGAGATCGCGCCTCGGGGGGCCGCGCGGCGGCCCTCCCGAAATCGCCGGCCGCCGGAGGCGCGCTCGTCGACTCCGATTTGGGACCGCGCCGCGGCGACCGGAACTCCTCGGGCGCCGCTCGGCGCCCGCCCGTCCGGCGACCCGGGGTTTCCGGAGACCGAGGACGGAGCGCCGCCACCGAGGGGGCAGCCGCCTCGTCCCGGCGGCCGTCCCCGCGGGCCGGTCGCCGTCACGTAGCGGTCGCGCCCGAAAATTTTCACCGGCCGCTGCTTGCTAACATTTCTGTTACAAGCAGCGTCTTTGGGGCCGTGAAAATGGCCGGTGCGCTGCGTGACAAAACTCTCTCAGGGGTGGTGGTGACGTTGATGCTGTTGAAAGGAAACACAATGATTAAAATGAAAATTCCCAATAGCTCGCAGAAGCCACGTAGGGGAGTGTTTGGTAGCGGTGTCTTGACCTGGAGGAGCAGGCTGAATTCCTTCTTCTGGGTTCTGATAAGAACCGGCGATGTGAACACCACTTCAGTGCGGTTGACCTGGGTTTATCCCTGAATGTGCTGGATCCCTTGGATTGGCTTGGAGATGGCTTGGATGTAGAAGTTGGCTTGGAGTTGGTCTTCTGACCAGCGCGGTGGCTGGTGTCTGACTGAGTCGCAGATCTCGAAAAGCAACGGCTTTTATGCATCTTCCTGACGTAATGGCGAGCTGCCATTGGTGGAGACTCTTGCTGTGGCACGGTAACACTCCCCCCGCTTGAAGGCTTCAACGTGGCAGCGAGCCAATTGGGCATTGGCTTTATTTTCTGAACACAAGCAAACATTTTACAAAAATGTACAACGTGAGAAAATTAGAACAATGCAAAGCTGAAAAAAAAGGATTAACAAAAAATTGGCAAGCGCGAAAAAAAAGATTGAATTGAACGAAGTGAAGTATGTACATGTCAAACTTAAAAAAGAAACTTAAATCTAACTATGTACATGTCACTTACAGCTACGACCCTGCTTAAGTACTTCACTTAAGGTAGTGCGTAAGCTTTGTTCGTGGTTGACGTGGGGAAACCGCCTGGTTCCCATGGGCATCGGTTGCTGGGCCGGCGTCTTCCGTTGACGCCTGAGTGTGGGTGCGTGCGCCCGTCGGGCGGACTGGGGCCTGGGGCTGGACTTGATCTTCGCTGCGCTTGTGCGTCGCTTCTCGCGCTCTTTCTTGGTGGTGCGTCCGCCTCTGCGTAACGCCGAGGAGTCTTTCGGCCTGACCCTTGTGTCTTTTGTCTCTGCGCCAGGTTTGACAGTCGTGCACCGGCAGGACCAGAGAGTGGCTCTTGGTAGCTCTTCTCTTCTTCCTGGCGGCTGGAAAGACTTGCGTCAGCCGCTGCTTCCTCTGGTGGCTTGGAGGCGTTTACCCTGGGAGACGGGCTCGCCTGGTCTGGGGTGGCAAAAGGAATTGCTGACGGAGGATTTGGCTGGGTACCGGCGATTTGCGTAGCCGGTTTGAGAGAAGATTGATTTGGTTGCGTGTGAGACACAGACTTCAGAAGCGTGAAGTCGTGGGTGATTAAAGCAGCTTCTTCTTCCTGCATGGCGGCGTTTACCCTGGGAGACGGGCTCGCCTGGTCCGATGTGATGAAGGAATTAACCGCTGGAAGGTTTGATTGGGTGCTGGCGATTTGCGTGGCCAGTTGGGAAGAAAATTGCTTTGGTTGTGTTTGGGACACAGACTTCGGATGTGTGAAGTTGTGCGTAGCGTCAATGCATGCAACGGCTGGTTCTTGTTGCATGAAGGCGTTTACCCTGGGAGACGGGCTCGCCTGGTCTGACGCGACGATGACGCTTATGGACGGAGTATCTGGCTTGATGCTTTGCCTCGAAGCTTCTCGGTGCCTCGGAGTTTCTTGGCGCGAGGGCGATAGGCTTCGCCAAGGCGATGGTGCGCCGTGACTACTTGACGGGCGTGAATGTGTTTGTGGAGCGTGCGAGACACCTGGAGTCTCTTCTCGGTGTTGCATGGTATGCATGGAGGCGCTTGCCCTGGGAGACGGGCTCGCCTGGTTTGATGTGAAAACGGGCCTCACTGACGGAGGGCTTGATTGCCTGCTTGGCCACGGAGCTTCTCGGTACCTCTGAGCTTCTCTGTGCGAGGGCGATAGGCTTCGACGAGGCGGCGGCAAATCGTAACTGCTGGACGGGCGGCAGTACGGACGTGGAGCTGGAGGAGACCTGGACTTAACTTGGGCCTCGCAGTCTTCCTCGATGGTGCGTGCGACCTCGATGAATTCTGCAACAGATCTTAAGGCAAAAGATCGTAGGTATTGTCGCATGTCTGGTCTTGTCAAGTCAATGATCGTCTGTAGCATTTGTTCCATGGGCTCGTGGACTTGGAGGCGGCGCGCCAGTTGCACCTTGGTTCTGATGAAAACTTCCACTGACTGGCGGGCTGGTTGAGCTTCCCCATGGTACGCTACGCTGACCTTCCTTCTTGCCCGGTCACTGTCAAACCTGGCAAGAACTTCTTGGCGGAGCTCCGGCCACGGAATGCGGTTATGAATTAGGGGCTCGAAGGCTCGCCGAGCCTCCCCTCTGAAAAGCCGCATTGCTTGCCGAGACCACTGGCGCTCGGGTATCCCCTCGTCCATGAAGTATTTCTCCGCTTCACGGACAAACATCTCGGGATCCTCGTAAAGGTGGCCGGAGAACTCAGGTGGAGGGCCGTAACTGTCAGACGAGCGACAGCACGGACGTGGACCCCTTGCTTCTGCGTGCAGGGCACCTGGGGCCGCTTCTTGGTGCTGCACGGGACCTGGACAGCCGTTGACGGAGTCTTCTCCGGCTGTGCTGCATGTGGAGGACGAACCCTGAGAAGGGCGTGACTGGCTGGCCAGAAACAGCTGGCTCAGCTGCTGAGTTTGTTGCTGAAGTAGCAATTGAAATTGCTGTTGTTGTTCTGCGACCTGGACCAGGGTGTCTTCTACCTTCTGGAACCTTTCGTTAGTAGTTGGGCGCCACTCGGTTGTTACAGTCCGAGAACTGGTGTTTGGGGGCTCTATAACGGCCTCGTCTTCGGCGGCGTAGAGGGTGCCGCTTCTAGTCGCCATTGTGTACCTTTCGAAAATGTCAAACAGCGGTGTGTACCTTTCAATTTGTCAAACAGTTCGTCCTTGCTCCAGCAAGGAAATGCCCCACGTTGCTGGGCGCCAATTGTTACAAGCAGCGTCTTTGGGGCCGTGAAAATGGCCGGTGCGCTGCGTGACAAAACTCTCTCAGGGGTGGTGGTGACGTTGATGCTGTTGAAAGGAAACACAATGATTAAAATGAAAATTCCCAATAGCTCGCAGAAGCCACGTAGGGGAGTGTTTGGTAGCGGTGTCTTGACCTGGAGGAGCAGGCTGAATTCCTTCTTCTGGGTTCTGATAAGAACCGGCGATGTGAACACCACTTCAGTGCGGTTGACCTGGGTTTATCCCTGAATGTGCTGGATCCCTTGGATTGGCTTGGAGATGGCTTGGATGTAGAAGTTGGCTTGGAGTTGGTCTTCTGACCAGCGCGGTGGCTGGTGTCTGACTGAGTCGCAGATCTCGAAAAGCAACGGCTTTTATGCATCTTCCTGACGTAATGGCGAGCTGCCATTGGTGGAGACTCTTGCTGTGGCACGGTAACATTTCTCGGGAGTTCAGTACTCGGTACGTGCGCTCCGCGGTCGTCCGAGACTCTGAATGTTGCGGGGCCATTCAACAGCCAGACGGCGTCAGAGCGCGCATCGTTCAGATAATATCTATCCGTTGTCCGCAGTTTTTTTTCCGAAAGATTAATAGACATCATGGCAGACGTGGCGCAATCACCCCAGACGGGCCCGGCGGCCGCGGCTCCGGCCAAGGCGAAGGCGTCCGGCTCCGCGGCCGGCGGCCAGAAGAAGGCCAAGAACCCGCGGGCCAAGCCGAACCATCCGCCCACCTCCGAGATGGTCAACAACGCGATCAAGAGCCTGAAAGAGCGCGGCGGCAGCTCCCTGCAGGCGATCAAGAAGTACGTCGCGGCGAACTACAAGGTGGACGCGGAGAAGCTGTCGCCTTTCATCAAGAAGTACCTGAAGGCGGCGGTGACGTCGGGAGCCCTCGTCCAGACCAAGGGCAAGGGAGCGTCCGGATCGTTCAAGCTGTCCTCCGCCGCGGGCGGCGGCGGCGGCGCCGGCAAGCACTCCGCCTCCTCCTCGCCCGGCGAGAAGAAGACCTCCTCCGCCGCGGCGGGCGGCTCCAGGAAACCCGCGAAGGCGAAGAAGTCCTCCGCCGCCGCCGCCGCCGCGAAGACCGCGAAGGCGGCCAAGAAGCCGGTCGCCGAGGCGAAGGCCCGCAAGCCGGCGGCGGCGGACAAGAAGGCGGCGGCCGCGGTCGCCGCGTCCGCGAAGGCCAAGAGGGCGCCCGCCGCGGCCTCCGCCGCCGCCAAGCCCAAGTCCCCCTCGAAGGCGAAGAGGACCACCAAGGGGCCGACCAAGAAACCGAAGGCTCCGAAACCGAAAAGGACGAAGCCCGCCCCCAAGTCGATCAAGAAGCCCGCCGCGGCCGGCACTCCGAAGAAGAAGTGAGCGGCGGCGGAAGACGACGACTACGACGAAGGCGGCCGACGCGCCGCAGAAATGGCCCTTTTCAGGGCCACAAACTCTTTCCTTTTCGAGAGGTGGCGTAGGGCGACACGAATGAACGCGACGTTTTTAAGGGACTCCCTAGTAATGTTCTCCTCTAATAATAATGACGCGGTCTCTCGATTAATTCATTCCCGACGACGCGTCATTATTCTCTCATTAATTTTGAGCATTCTTTGGGTGCGACGAGTCTCTCGACGCATTTTACTTTATCCAGATAAGAAGGCCGGCCGGCCCGACGAATTTTCTTCCGCGAGCGAGCCAAATTCGGAAGTAAAACTTTTAATACATATTTTCAAAGCAAACGTGCCGCTATTCGTATTTTTAGCAAAGTATCTACGATAATAATTATATTTGCTCTCGAAAGTGCCGTTAATTGTTTTTTTAATTTTTTTCTTAACGGGGTCTTCCTGAAAACAGAAAAAAAGTCACACAGTTTCCGACGCCGCCGCCTTAGCACCTCCGATCGCGGAGACGTAAATTTTTTGGTTCTGAAAAGAACCGGTTTGTTTGTTTGTCCGCCCGTCGTCCCTGGTGGAGCCGCTTAAGCGCGTTCCCCGCGTATGCGTCTCGCCAGCTGTATGTCTTTCGGCATGATGGTGACGCGTTTCGCGTGGATGGCGCACAGGTTCGTGTCTTCGAACAGGCCGACCAGGTAAGCCTCGCTCGCCTCCTGGAGGGCCATCACGGCGGAACTCTGAAAGCGCAGGTCGGTCTTGAAGTCCTGCGCTATCTCGCGCACCAGCCTCTGGAACGGCAGCTTCCTGATCAGGAGCTCGGTGCTCTTCTGATAACGGCGGATCTCGCGGAGCGCCACGGTGCCGGGCCTGTAACGGTGAGGCTTCTTCACGCCCCCGGTGGCCGGGGCGCTCTTCCTGGCCGCCTTGGTGGCGAGCTGCTTGCGGGGCGCCTTCCCGCCGGTCGACTTTCTGGCTGTCTGTTTGGTACGTGCCATAGCTCTGCTCTATCTCCGTCCGTGCGTGAGTCTGATGCCGGCAGACGGTCGCTCGCCCTTTTATGCGTTCTCGGGCAGCCCGACGCAGAGCCGGCCTCCGATTGGTCGGCGCGCAGAGCGCTGGGCGTCGCCTGACAGCCGGCATAAATATGAGCGGGCGCCCGTTGCGGAATTCGTCACTCGATACGAGAACTCGGCGTAACGCAGAGCAGCTCGCACTTCTATTTACCGTTTACCAGCACCAGAACACGGACACGGAAAGATGACTGGCAGAGGCAAGGGAGGAAAGGGTCTTGGCAAAGGGGGCGCCAAGCGGCACCGCAAGGTGTTGCGAGACAACATCCAGGGCATCACGAAGCCCGCGATCAGGCGTCTGGCCCGCAGAGGCGGCGTCAAGCGTATCTCCGGCCTGATCTACGAGGAGACTCGCGGCGTGCTCAAGGTGTTCCTCGAGAACGTGATCAAGGACGCGGTCACGTACACCGAGCACGCCAAGAGGAAGACCGTCACCGCCATGGACGTCGTGTACGCCCTGAAGCGCCAGGGCCGCACCCTGTACGGTTTCGGCGGTTAGACGGCCGACGCGCGCAGAAGAAGGAAAATACAAACGACCAACCGGTTCTTTTCAGAACCACAAATCTCAGCTCACGACGCGAAAGGTTCGTTCTGGTAACACGCGCGACCGAAAAAAAAAAAAAAAAAATTACATCACATCGATTACAATAATTCCGTCAAATAAATAATCCCGAAACTTTTTCGATCGATCCATCCCCGGTCTCTATTATTATTATTATTATTATTTTTTTTAAACACGAGACTTTCAATTTCGACATTGCGTCGTCGTAGGAAACGGAAAATCAAAATCAAAAGGTATTACTGTCAATGTCGAAACAAATTACTTCACGTGCATGTGTCAACCCGTACGCCAAGTACGTAATATTATTCAGACTTTATATATTTGCCTTCTCAAAATTCCCCCGTAATGATTACAGTCTAGTTTATTAAATTAGTATTTTCGCGAGAAAATGTTGGGTTGAATGCAGGAAAATTACGATATTCTGAGTAAACGTTCAAAAACGAATAATTATCGGAGAAGTGGACGTACGGTCGTTTTCTTGGTCTTTTTCTTGGACGGATTTGACAGCGAGGAGAAATTTATGAAATTTACGAAAGCTCTAGAGCGAGACGCACAAGTCCCTTTGAGCGTGTAAGTCATTTTGAGTTATCAGAATTGTTTAATTGCGCCGCGTGATAAATAGATAATTATTCGACGTTTCCGATAAGAGTTTCGCATTTATTTAATCATCGCCGGCGGAAGAAAAATATAAATAAAAATACTCGAAATGCGAATGAATACGCTTCCAAAAGCTTCCGGGTCAGGTCATTCATACATTCGCCGTGTCGAACGAGCGCCTCTCGAATAATTTCCCTTTTGTGGCCCTGAGAAGGGCCTTTTTCTCTCTCTCTCTCTCTCTCTCTCTACCCCCTGGACCGCTTAAGGTTTCTTCTCGGTCTTCTTGGGCAGCAGCACCGCCTGGATGTTCGGCAGTACGCCGCCCTGGGCGATCGTCACGCCGGACAGCAGCTTGTTCAGCTCCTCGTCGTTGCGGATCGCCAGCTGCAGGTGCCTGGGTATTATCCTGGTCTTCTTGTTGTCCCGCGCCGCGTTACCGGCCAGCTCGAGGACCTCGGCCGCGAGGTACTCCATCACGGCGGCCAGGTACACGGGAGCGCCGGCCCCGACTCTCTCGGCGTAGTTGCCCTTGCGGAGCAGCCGGTGGATGCGGCCGACCGGGAACTGCAGTCCGGCCCTGCTCGACCGTGACTTCGCCTTTCCCTTCACTTTACCTCCCTTTCCTCTTCCGGACATTATCGTTAGTTAGGTTATTATTTATTACTGACTTTTTCTGCTCCGTGACTGCGTACCGGCGACGGCTCGCTGTACTGCTGGACTGGTGCCCGGCGTACGCTTCCCATTCCTTTTATGCGGCTCGGACGGGCGAGCGCCGGACCAACGGCGAGAGAGCTCGTACCGCGCGCCGTCGCCCGTGGGCGGAGCCTACGTGGCCCGCTCGGCGCGCTCATATACGACGGAGAACAGGGTCCCGGCGTCACTTCGCTCCAGCTCTCGCCGCAGCACAGAGCGCAGACTGCACAGCATACGGAATACACGCAGATAGAAAGCGGAGAACATGCCGCCCAAGACTAGCGGGAAGGCCGCCAAGAAGGCGGGCAAGGCTCAGAAGAACATCTCGAAGAGCGACAAGAAGAAGAAGCGCCGCAGGAAGGAGAGCTACGCGATCTACATCTACAAGGTCCTCAAGCAGGTCCACCCGGACACCGGGATCTCGAGCAAGGCGATGAGCATCATGAACAGTTTCGTGAACGACATATTCGAGCGAATCGCCGCCGAGGCGTCCCGCCTGGCTCACTACAACAAGCGGTCGACGATCACCAGCAGGGAGATCCAGACCGCCGTGCGCCTCCTGTTGCCCGGGGAGTTGGCCAAGCACGCGGTCAGCGAGGGCACCAAGGCCGTCACCAAATACACGAGCTCCAAGTGAGCGGGCTACCGACCGACCGACCGACCGGTAGATCGATCGATCGCTCGATCCTCCTGCGAAACCCAACGGTTCTTTTCAGAACCACAATTTCGATTCTCCTCGAAAGGTGGACGCGTTTCACGGAATTTTTTTTTTATGCACTTTCGCAATTCGGAAAATCCGCAACAGAAAAAGTATTAAATTGTTTGTCGTTACGAAAATTACAAAAAATAGAATCCGCCAGCCAATTTTCCAGATAATTCATTATGCCGAAAGAAAATTCATGTAAATTACCTACACTTCATTACCATACACGACGTACGTACGTACCTACCTACGTATTGAAGGTGTGTCGCGCAATGATAATATCTTATTAGCAAAATACGACTTACAAGTACCGCCCAAAAATTATGACAACTTAGGATTTTTTATTTGGCCGGACTCAAACTGCCGTTAAACGGTCGGTCGGGTGTTAAAATGCCGTCAATCGAGACGTTGCAAAAAAAATAACAATAAATACAAAATCGGTGATTCGGCGATGGGGAAACAAATGAAAGAAAAACGACAATCATACTTTCGAATTAAACGATGCGAAAATTTTATAACAAGAAAAAAATTTCAAATCTTGCCCGTATTTAGAAACGATTTACATATTTTATGTAAGTATGTACGTATATAGAAAAGAACAAAACTATACAAACGATTGAATTGACATACAAAATTTAAGTCACATTTACCGTAATATGATAAAATAAATCCTGCTCTTACTGCTACGTACTTATTAGTATTAGTATTATTGCTTAATTAAATGCGTATGCACTTATTCATTTTTTCTCTTTTATAAAAAAAAATTTTTCAAATATGTTTCCAAAACCAATTCATAGTTACTGTGCAAATTAATAACTTTTATTATTTGGAAACTTTCGTCTTCGGCGAATACTTTATGCCAGTTTTATACTTTACACTTTCCATTTTACCAGCAAATCTCGACGAAGGCCCCGGGCGGGGCCGGGGCCTGAAGTTCACCAAATTTAAAATATTATGCATATTATTATTAAACAACAGAACACGCACCGAGCACTGCGCTATAGGACGATCCCCGTACGATTTACCGTTTTGGAACGGGAAAGTTTAATTTAATAAGGGAAGGAAATTTAGTTTTCCTTTTGAGAGGTGCGACCGAAGTTTAAGGGGCACGCTCAGAAGACCCTCGGGAATTGCGACGGGAGCGCGTCCGGCTTAGCCGCGAGAGCCTCGTTCGACGGTGCCGGGTGCCGCAGGATCGAATCCGGCTGCCGCCGCGTGTGCGGCGCGCGTTTTTTTTTTTTTTTTTATCGCCGCGTCAATTCCTTCGTTGCTTTGTTCTTCCTTATTAATAACGCTTTCGATTACCAACCGTAAATGCGTACATTTCGAAGGCGTGACATTCTCGAACAAGAAAAATCGGAAATACCGGCTGCCGAATTTGATCCCGCGTGGCCGCTGTGCCTCCTGTCGGTCACCCGAGAATTTTTTCGCGCTTAATCCCGCAGCGCCACCGAACTCCGGAAACGACGTCTCCCTAAACGTACCTAAATACTCAAATACCGAGCCCAACTGGATTTTCAGTTTGAAGACGTCAAATTTCGCAGGTATAATATGAGTAATGAAGTTTGCGAAAATTCTCTCGTGGGGATATTATTTAGGAAGGAGTTCCAACTGTCTCGCCCGTGCACATCAATATCCCCCGAGAAGCGTGTGTTCGTAATTTATTATCGGTACGTACCCTAGCTCAAGTGTTGAAAATTTCGTGCAGAAATTCCAAAAAATGTTTAATTAAGGAATCTAACAATAACTTATTACGAACACCTACCCAACAACTTCTGCAAGGGCGAGACAGTTGAAACTTTCAAATATCCACACACCAAATCTCAGCTACTTAGGTAGGTAGGTAGGTGGTAGGTGCCTATAATTTTCAACTCCCCCACGTTCACACTTCCAATCTGCAGGTAAAATTTTTCTGGAAAAGAAAATTCGTCGGAATTTTGCGCGCTCGAAACTGACTAAAGAAGATGATGATGATGATGATGATGATGATGATGATGATGATGATGATGATGATGATGACAATAATAGCGGTAATAGTAATAATAATAATAATAATAATAATAATAATAACATTAAAATAATAATAATATAATAATAATAATAATAATAATATTAGTAGTAGTTTAAGCGGTGACGGGCACACGTGGAGAATTTTTTTGTCGTAAATTTCTCAGAACATTTTATTCTTCGTGAAAGTTGGCGCGTCGAGAAATTCCACTTCCGGCAATGCCGAATTTCAGGTGCGCGCATGGGGATTGCAAAAAATGTGAAAAACCCGGCACTTCCTCGAAAAGGAAGAAAGAAAATTGTTCTCGGAGTTGGAAAATTAAGTGCCCCAAAATTTTGCGGAGGCAATTTTTTACAATTTTTTATGCATTTTCTCGAGTAAACCGAAGCAGAAAATAGAAATAATAGAACGAACGCGCTCTTTAGCAATCGCGGACCCGGAAACTATCTCTCGTACGAAAAACCCACTTCTGCTTTCACATTTCTAAGCTCTCTTACTAACCGTTTCAATAACGTCGATTTCGAGCAGGTATACTTAATTTTCTTTTTGCCAAGGTGAGTGTGCGTTTCGTACTTCAGGACCACCCCCCCCCCCCCCCCTCCCCCCTCGCATCCCCGTATCCTTTTTCGATGCAGAAACCCTCGGCCTCGCCCAGAACGCAATAATATTATCGTACGTGATTAGACGAGCGCGCCTTCTACTTTGCCCGGTATGTTTCTGTTTTGAACAAAAAAAAAAACCGACAAATCGGAAAGCCGCGGTTTAATGAGGCCGGATAATTGAAAGAACAAGAGAACGCTCGTTCGGGAGGGGGTCCGCGGGCCCGCCGCCGCCGGTCCGATTTCGCGTATTCTGCCCCCGGTTTCGGGGGGCACGCGAAGAGCGCCGCAGACCGACAGCCCGGCGCCGGTTCGGACGGAAAGGCTCCCGGGGGCGCGAGGGGGGCCGCGGGGCCGCCGCGGTCGTCGCCGTCCCGCGGCCGAACCCCCGGCCCTCTAGCCCCCGAAATTTCGAGGAGATCGCGCCTCGGGGGGCCGCGCGGCGGCCCTCCCGAAATCGCCGGCCGCCGGAGGCGCGCTCGTCGACTCCGATTTGGGACCGCGCCGCGGCGACCGGAACTCCTCGGGCGCCGCTCGGCGCCCGCCCGTCCGGCGACCCGGGGTTTCCGGAGACCGAGGACGGAGCGCCGCCACCGAGGGGGCAGCCGCCTCGTCCCGGCGGCCGTCCCCGCGGGCCGGTCGCCGTCACGTAGCGGTCGCGCCCGAAAATTTTCACCGGCCGCTGCTTGCTAACATTTCTCGGGAGTTCAGTACTCGGTACGTGCGCTCCGCGGTCGTCCGAGACTCTGAATGTTGCGGGGCCATTCAACAGCCAGACGGCGTCAGAGCGCGCATCGTTCAGATAATATCTATCCGTTGTCCGCAGTTTTTTTTCCGAAAGATTAATAGACATCATGGCAGACGTGGCGCAATCACCCCAGACGGGCCCGGCGGCCGCGGCTCCGGCCAAGGCGAAGGCGTCCGGCTCCGCGGCCGGCGGCCAGAAGAAGGCCAAGAACCCGCGGGCCAAGCCGAACCATCCGCCCACCTCCGAGATGGTCAACAACGCGATCAAGAGCCTGAAAGAGCGCGGCGGCAGCTCCCTGCAGGCGATCAAGAAGTACGTCGCGGCGAACTACAAGGTGGACGCGGAGAAGCTGTCGCCTTTCATCAAGAAGTACCTGAAGGCGGCGGTGACGTCGGGAGCCCTCGTCCAGACCAAGGGCAAGGGAGCGTCCGGATCGTTCAAGCTGTCCTCCGCCGCGGGCGGCGGCGGCGGCGCCGGCAAGCACTCCGCCTCCTCCTCGCCCGGCGAGAAGAAGACCTCCTCCGCCGCGGCGGGCGGCTCCAGGAAACCCGCGAAGGCGAAGAAGTCCTCCGCCGCCGCCGCCGCCGCGAAGACCGCGAAGGCGGCCAAGAAGCCGGTCGCCGAGGCGAAGGCCCGCAAGCCGGCGGCGGCGGACAAGAAGGCGGCGGCCGCGGTCGCCGCGTCCGCGAAGGCCAAGAGGGCGCCCGCCGCGGCCTCCGCCGCCGCCAAGCCCAAGTCCCCCTCGAAGGCGAAGAGGACCACCAAGGGGCCGACCAAGAAACCGAAGGCTCCGAAACCGAAAAGGACGAAGCCCGCCCCCAAGTCGATCAAGAAGCCCGCCGCGGCCGGCACTCCGAAGAAGAAGTGAGCGGCGGCGGAAGACGACGACTACGACGAAGGCGGCCGACGCGCCGCAGAAATGGCCCTTTTCAGGGCCACAAACTCTTTCCTTTTCGAGAGGTGGCGTAGGGCGACACGAATGAACGCGACGTTTTTAAGGGACTCCCTAGTAATGTTCTCCTCTAATAATAATGACGCGGTCTCTCGATTAATTCATTCCCGACGACGCGTCATTATTCTCTCATTAATTTTGAGCATTCTTTGGGTGCGACGAGTCTCTCGACGCATTTTACTTTATCCAGATAAGAAGGCCGGCCGGCCCGACGAATTTTCTTCCGCGAGCGAGCCAAATTCGGAAGTAAAACTTTTAATACATATTTTCAAAGCAAACGTGCCGCTATTCGTATTTTTAGCAAAGTATCTACGATAATAATTATATTTGCTCTCGAAAGTGCCGTTAATTGTTTTTTTAATTTTTTTCTTAACGGGGTCTTCCTGAAAACAGAAAAAAAGTCACACAGTTTCCGACGCCGCCGCCTTAGCACCTCCGATCGCGGAGACGTAAATTTTTTGGTTCTGAAAAGAACCGGTTTGTTTGTTTGTCCGCCCGTCGTCCCTGGTGGAGCCGCTTAAGCGCGTTCCCCGCGTATGCGTCTCGCCAGCTGTATGTCTTTCGGCATGATGGTGACGCGTTTCGCGTGGATGGCGCACAGGTTCGTGTCTTCGAACAGGCCGACCAGGTAAGCCTCGCTCGCCTCCTGGAGGGCCATCACGGCGGAACTCTGAAAGCGCAGGTCGGTCTTGAAGTCCTGCGCTATCTCGCGCACCAGCCTCTGGAACGGCAGCTTCCTGATCAGGAGCTCGGTGCTCTTCTGATAACGGCGGATCTCGCGGAGCGCCACGGTGCCGGGCCTGTAACGGTGAGGCTTCTTCACGCCCCCGGTGGCCGGGGCGCTCTTCCTGGCCGCCTTGGTGGCGAGCTGCTTGCGGGGCGCCTTCCCGCCGGTCGACTTTCTGGCTGTCTGTTTGGTACGTGCCATAGCTCTGCTCTATCTCCGTCCGTGCGTGAGTCTGATGCCGGCAGACGGTCGCTCGCCCTTTTATGCGTTCTCGGGCAGCCCGACGCAGAGCCGGCCTCCGATTGGTCGGCGCGCAGAGCGCTGGGCGTCGCCTGACAGCCGGCATAAATATGAGCGGGCGCCCGTTGCGGAATTCGTCACTCGATACGAGAACTCGGCGTAACGCAGAGCAGCTCGCACTTCTATTTACCGTTTACCAGCACCAGAACACGGACACGGAAAGATGACTGGCAGAGGCAAGGGAGGAAAGGGTCTTGGCAAAGGGGGCGCCAAGCGGCACCGCAAGGTGTTGCGAGACAACATCCAGGGCATCACGAAGCCCGCGATCAGGCGTCTGGCCCGCAGAGGCGGCGTCAAGCGTATCTCCGGCCTGATCTACGAGGAGACTCGCGGCGTGCTCAAGGTGTTCCTCGAGAACGTGATCAAGGACGCGGTCACGTACACCGAGCACGCCAAGAGGAAGACCGTCACCGCCATGGACGTCGTGTACGCCCTGAAGCGCCAGGGCCGCACCCTGTACGGTTTCGGCGGTTAGACGGCCGACGCGCGCAGAAGAAGGAAAATACAAACGACCAACCGGTTCTTTTCAGAACCACAAATCTCAGCTCACGACGCGAAAGGTTCGTTCTGGTAACACGCGCGACCGAAAAAAAAAAAAAAAAAATTACATCACATCGATTACAATAATTCCGTCAAATAAATAATCCCGAAACTTTTTCGATCGATCCATCCCCGGTCTCTATTATTATTATTATTATTATTATTTTTTTTAAACACGAGACTTTCAATTTCGACATTGCGTCGTCGTAGGAAACGGAAAATCAAAATCAAAAGGTATTACTGTCAATGTCGAAACAAATTACTTCACGTGCATGTGTCAACCCGTACGCCAAGTACGTAATATTATTCAGACTTTATATATTTGCCTTCTCAAAATTCCCCCGTAATGATTACAGTCTAGTTTATTAAATTAGTATTTTCGCGAGAAAATGTTGGGTTGAATGCAGGAAAATTACGATATTCTGAGTAAACGTTCAAAAACGAATAATTATCGGAGAAGTGGACGTACGGTCGTTTTCTTGGTCTTTTTCTTGGACGGATTTGACAGCGAGGAGAAATTTATGAAATTTACGAAAGCTCTAGAGCGAGACGCACAAGTCCCTTTGAGCGTGTAAGTCATTTTGAGTTATCAGAATTGTTTAATTGCGCCGCGTGATAAATAGATAATTATTCGACGTTTCCGATAAGAGTTTCGCATTTATTTAATCATCGCCGGCGGAAGAAAAATATAAATAAAAATACTCGAAATGCGAATGAATACGCTTCCAAAAGCTTCCGGGTCAGGTCATTCATACATTCGCCGTGTCGAACGAGCGCCTCTCGAATAATTTCCCTTTTGTGGCCCTGAGAAGGGCCTTTTTCTCTCTCTCTCTCTCTCTCTCTCTACCCCCTGGACCGCTTAAGGTTTCTTCTCGGTCTTCTTGGGCAGCAGCACCGCCTGGATGTTCGGCAGTACGCCGCCCTGGGCGATCGTCACGCCGGACAGCAGCTTGTTCAGCTCCTCGTCGTTGCGGATCGCCAGCTGCAGGTGCCTGGGTATTATCCTGGTCTTCTTGTTGCCAAGATGCCAAGTGCCAAGTGCCGTTTAAAGGAGAGTAGCTTATTTTTAAATTATATTTAAATTGTGTATCGTATTTATGGAGTCCGTCCATGGATCGCACGTACCGAAATCAAAATTGCAATTTTATGTTACCGAGCCATAGCAAGAGGCTCCACCAATGGCAGCTCGCCATGATGCCAGGAAATTGCATAAAAACACCGAGTTTCCAAGCTCCGCATTCAGTCAAACATCAGCCACCGTGCTGATCAGAACCTACTGCCGAATTAACTTTTCAGCCTTCTTACCTCGGAGGTGGTAAGAGCAACAGGCCGCCGGAGTTCATTCGATAGCCAGCTTCCAAGTCAAACAGAACAAGCCAACTCCAAGCCAGTTCACAGCCAAGCCAGTCTACTCCAGCTTCCAGGGAAAATTCAGGTGTTCAGAACGACAGTACGGTAATCCAGGTCAACCTTACTGAAGTGGTGTTCACATCGCCGGCTCTTATTAGAGCCCGGAAGAGGACAAGAAGACTCCAGCCCCAGGTCACGAAGCTCCCTTCGTGGCTTCGGCGAGCTATTGGGATATATTCTCAATAATTCCACTGCGTTTCCTTTCAACAGCGTCACCACCACCCCTGAGAGCTTGTCACCGCAGCGCACCCGGCCATTTTCACGGCCCCCTAAGAGGCATGAAAAAGGGGCCTTTTCAGTTCCGCATCTCAGTCGAACATCAGCCACCGCGCTGGCAAGAAGACCAGTTCCGAGCCAATCAACAGCCTTCCTACCACAGAGGTAGTAAGAGCAACAAGACCAACTCCGAAACCAGTCAACTGCCGAGCCAGTCCAAACAAAGCCAACTCCACATCCTTCAGGTCACTTGGCTGACAAGGTGTTCTCAACGCCGGCTCTTCTTAGAGCCGGAAGAAGACAAGAAGCTCTAGGTGATTTAGGAAGTCACGACTGAATCAAGTTAGGTTAGGTGTTCACATTCTCCAGCTCTTTCGAGAGCTCAACAAATGAGAGATGAGACATGCAGTGGGAAGGAAGACTAAAGGATGAAAATCTAGACTTTTCGCAGTTCAAAGTACTCCCCTGTACCTTCTGCGAGTCCACGGGGCTATTTCACCGCCAGGTCTGGGTTTCCTTTCTCCCGCCGACGTCCACCATCCCTGAGAAACCAATCTTGTTACCCCCGATCCTTCTTCCATCTAGGTATGTTGCGGCGAAGTGTAATTTTGCTGTTACCGTGTCGCAAGCAAGTTTCCACCAATGGCAGGTCGTACCAAGTGCTCAATTTCCGGCTCTTCTCAGAGTCCAGGAGATCGGTCCATCCGTGGGAGACGACTCTAGAACGAGAAGAATTTTCATCGGCCTCCTTCACCGCTACGATTCTTGTTCCCCAGTTCTACGCTTTGCAGTTTACGTCCCATAGTTACAACTATGAACAATGACCAGAACAGCATTCCATTAAAAGCACAAATCAGGTGTTCCAGTCGAACTCAACAAAAACAAAGCTGTTGGAGGCAGATGAAAGGACCGATGAATTTTCTTGTCCCGTAAATCGTCTTGTGTTACAGCGGCCGCAACGGCTACTTCATTCATCGTCCTTAAATAACCAGTTCCGTCACAGTGGTTTCATTGCCCAAGCATCCGCCAATGGGATTTCGCCAATTAAGATCCAAAATATGCGGAGCGTCTCTAAGATTGGACGTGGCTTAACAACAGATGCCTTAACCCAAGTTTCCATCGACTTCCATGAACTTACCTACCCAAAAGCGTTTCATTCAACGTTTCATAGTTCATTAAAATAAAAATTGCATTTTTGGAGTTTACTCCTTAAGAATCGGTACGGAAATTTTACGAGTAGTAAAATCAAGTATCTATGGATATGGCTGTTTATGCCTGACTGCATAGAGTATAGAAATAGTGAAAATAGAGTGGCATAGAATAAATATGAGTTGGCGTTGTAAAGTCAGCATTTGCAATGTTTGTCCGTTCCTAAATTTGTTGAATCTTTTGATTTTATATGGAAAAACCTAATATTAAATACTCCAAATATTGCTTAGTGCCGAAATCTGAATCAACGCCTATTCGAACACCAGTGGGATCGACGTTTAGCAGATTGTCACTTAATTACTGAATTTATGAACAATTTATATTTTGATGCAGTTGGACATTTTCGAACATAAACCATCTGATAAATACACATTTGGGTATACATTCGCGTGCACCCTATTATCAAATGATTGAAGCTAAAACTCCAGTCGTGCGTCTGGGCTGACACGCATAAGTTTTTTTATTCACGCTCATAGGAATTCATTTTAAACCGTAAAATTTACGATAAAAATCGCCTACGACTCGCTGCTTTGTGAGATTAATTTTCAGCGACTATGATCGAGAAGATTGATGGGTGGCCATAATTTTGCAGGCTTTTCCCGGGAGTTCCCATAGCTGTTATTTTCAACCATGGGGAAAGGATGGGAAGCATTTATGTGGGAGGGGGGTGCTCACGTCTCCAGTGCATGTTTATCGCACGGGAAATATGTGTAGATTGCATACATGGAAGTTCCGAGACTTGACATTTGTATGATTTGGAGATCTATTAAAAACTGGTCGAGCACATCTTCGAAGTATATATTCTAATACATGATTATTGCAGAACTGGTACGTTGAAGGATATCTACGGTCTTTGACTAATCTTTATTGAGCCTCATGTGCGTTACATTTTACTCTTAATCTCAATGCCAATTTGTTTTCTCGCGTGAGTTTCCAAACTGACGGTCTTGTGCAGAAGCACTACTATATATCAATTCCCAGCGGGCAGCATAGGCTCCACCCCATCCTCAAAATGTTACAGTTCCACCAATGGCAACTCACCATTTTACCGCAAGAAGATATAAAATGTGTGGATTTTCTTTACCGGCAGTTCATTCCAGTGTACTCTTTGCTCTAGGAGATAGTTTACGCTTTTTCGACTCGCATGCTTTTATTAAAAATCGAGTTTACGATAAATATAAAAATGTTATTGAGTTTTTCTATACGTACTTACAAGAAGCCATTGTTATTGTGTATATCGGATCAAATCAAGTTAGGTCCTACCAGGAACCTGGTAGAACCTGACCTGATTTGATTCGGTATACTCAATAACAATGGCTTTTTGTATTTAAATATGTATTGATTTACGCAAAATGTAGTCCAGTGAACGAAATTCGAAAATGGCCTTAATCCTTGTTTATATACATTATAGTTAGCCAATGAAGTCTATTAACCTTTACGCCTTTTAAAGAAGTACTCACATTTCCGCTAGATGGCAGAAGAAGCGCGATTTAGAATTGATTTGGGTTTCAAAAGTATAGATACGCACCTTCTTCGGCAGTTTAAGAAGTCATGTTATAAATCTATTCATTGCAGATGGCGAACAAGAGTTTCGAGTTAACGGGTGGTCGTCGGTGTTCTTGCACTTCGGTGATCAAAAGACACCATCATCCTTTAAACTAATAAAAAATTATGTACCTAGTTGAAAGCCGACAAGCAATGTGATTTAAATGTTCTAGTCATTTTTATTACTTATATATGGATATAAGGGAACTTCAAAAACCGGGAGCTGACAGGTCTTGGCATCCTGTACCACAAATACGTAGGTAGGTACTTAAATTTACAAAACGAACGAAAATGAAAATTAATTAATTTGAGAGGAGCAGCACGGTTACGGTTTTGGTTGAATGCCAGAGCCGCACAAATAAATAGTTGGGTTAATTCTTACTTTTACCTATTCGAAAAGCATTTCAAGGAACATTTTTGTTAAAACAAAACTAAAGCAATATGTTGAAAGGAATGCCCAAAAGATATCAAGGCAAGAATGAGAACATGATTGTTTATTTCCACGAAGAAAGTTAGTTTAAATAGAGATTTTTTTGGTTTCTATGAGATAGTGGAACAGATATAGCTAGTTAAGCATAGAAAAACCCAAGCTGATAATCCAAGTTACTATAATAAAGACAGTAAACCGAAAAATTACATAAAGCAAAAAATCCTCGCCAAGGAACGAAGTATATTCACTTTGGTTATGGGCGTCTCCTCCAAAATTTCCGGGGTGAGGCGAAGCAAAATTTTCTTGGGAGAGGAAGGGGGGAAGAAATGCGTCTCAACGTTTCTTTTCAGTAAATACTAAAAATATTTTTCTTTTTGTAAAAAACTAATCTGAAAAATATATATATATATATATATATATATACTTACCTGTCGGTCGATACCAAGCCCGGCACACATCGCAGGCGACCCGCAGCCCGGCCTTTACCGTATGTATACAGAAGTGTATTTTATACCAAATGAATGGCTTTTATGTAAATAATTCGAGCAATCATAGAGGGGTAAGTTCTTTTGATCTTCAAAAAAACATATATTTAGCAATCGATGGGAGGCCCACTATACACTGTGTTTGTTTCGAAGCCACTTTGTATATAATGTATTTACAAGACCGACGTTAGGAAGCCCGGCTGTGTTGCCAAGTAAATTTAAGAAATCCGCGCTATTTAAGAGGGACACGTACGTAGAAAACAGCTCTATGTTACGAAACGTAGAGCTCTTACTAATAAATATTTTGCAGAAATTTCTTCTTTGTCAGAAAGAAGAAGATTTGTTCTACAATTCTGTCAAACCAAATTAAGAACACATATGTAAATAATCACAGAAACGAGACGTGAAATTTGCGTTTTGGTGTATTTTCAGCAGCTAGAAACTTGGTGCAAAAAGCAAATACTGGAAAACTAATTAGAGCAAAACTTAAACTGAAACTTAACTTAAACAAAAAATTCCTAAAGTCCATGGCCATATTCTTATAATTCTGTCGTAACTTAGGTTCCACTTCATCATCATAAGGTTCTCAGTCCGAAGACTGGTTGGACGCGTACCTCCATTCTTTTCTATCCTGAGCTAACCTACGCATTTCCCTAAAAGTAGAACATCCCACATCCCTAACTATTTGAGAGCAGTAGTCTAATCTAGGCCAACCCCTACCTCTTTTTATTCCTATCTCTGACTCTAGTATGCCGCGAACTATTCCTTCATGGCTTAGGAGGTGTCCTACCATCCTATCTCTCCTACTCTTTATTGTCTTCCATACCTTTCGCTTTTCCCTAACTCTTTCTAATACTTCCCTATTGCTAACCTTATCTATCCACGGTATCTTCATCATGCGTCTGTAGCACCACATTTCAAACGCTTCTACTCTTTTTCGATCCGTTTCTCCTATTGTCCAAGTTTCGCACCCGTATAATGCCGAACTCCATACATACGACTTTAAGAGTCTCTTCCGAGTCTCTATATTAATCTTTCTCGAACATAACAGTTGTTTCTTTTTGTTAAACGCAACTCGACCCTGCGCTATCCTTTGTTTTATATCTTTAGTGCTCCTACCGTCTTGAGTTATTTTACTGCCTAAATAGCAGAAATCCGCGACCTCCTCTATCTTCTCATTTCCTATTTGTATTTCAATTTTAGTTCAATTCTCACACCCCCTACATACCAAAATTTTAGTTTTCTTTTTATTGATTTTCAAGCCGTAGCCCTGTGTCAAAATTGCTTCCATTTCATTCAAAGCCGCTCCTAATTCTTCTTTGCTAGATGCTAACACTGCTATATCATCCGCAAATCTGAGCATGTTAATAGTTTGGCCCTGTACATTAATCCCTGAGGCTGTTCTTTCCTTAACAATATTAATCGCATCTTCGATATATAATTTGAAAACTAGAGGTGACATTGCACATCCCTGCCTCACTCCCTTTCGGATATCTACTTCCCTTCGTTCCTCCTCACATTCTATAACTGCCTTTTGCTCTTTGTAGAGATCATGTATTATTCTTCTGTCCCTATATTTCATCCCTACCTTTCTCAGCACTTCGAACATCTTCACCCATTTTACGTTGTCGAAGGCTTTTTCTAAATCTACAAATCCTAAATAGACGCTCTTTCTCTTTTCTATCGTTTTTTTATAATTACTCGTAAAGCTAGAATGGCCTCGCGCGTTCCTCTATTTCGTCTAAATCCGAACTGATCTTTCTCCTAATATTTCTTCCGCCTTTTTCTCTATCCTTCTTTGCACAATTCTACTTAAAATCTTTGACGCATGGGAAGTTAAACTGATAGTTCTAAAATTTTCGCACCTATCCGCGCCTTTCCTTTTTGGCAAAGCTACTATGATGCTGCGTTTGTAATCTTCTGGAATCTCGCCTGTCAGGTATATGCGACTAACTAATTTCAATAAACGATCTATTACCTCTTGGCCTGCGCACTTTAAGATTCCTGCCTGCAAGTCATCTATACCTGGTGCTTTATTATTCCTTAAACTTTTTAGTGCTAGCTCAAACTCTTCTCTCATTATAGGACTCCCTAGGTTATCCCCTTATAGATTGCTTTCGCTTTCTAATATATCTTGCACTTCCTGTCCCGCATATAAGTTTCCTAAATATTCTTTCCACCTATCTGCCTTCTCCCCGCTTCCGATTAGGATATCTCCTGTCTCATTTCTAATGTTTTTGGTACTAGATCCAATTTCTCTAAAATTTCTCCTAATTATTTTATATGCTTCATCAGTCTTTCCTACTTCGAACTTATCTTCCACTTCTTTGCATTTATTATCGATCCATTGCTCTTTCGCTTTCCTACATTTCCGAATAATTTCCCACTTGATCGCCTTTTTGAGGCTTTGTTTATCGGGTCAAGTTCAGGTCAAGTTTCCCTATTTCACCTAACCTATTTTTATATTCTCGCCTTTCCTCTATTAGACTCACAATATGTTTTGTTATCCAGGGTTTCCTACTTTCATTCTGTTTATGACCCAAAATATCCCTAGCTGAGGAAACTAAACTATTTTTAATGCAATTCCATTCTGCCTCTATGTCCCTAACAATATTTCCACCAGCGCCCTTTAGTACTTCGTTTGTCTTTTTCTCGAACTTATCGCGCATATCATCGTGTTTTAGTTTCTCTGGGTCAAGATACTTTCTTCCGCTTCGTTTCTTCAAAATCTTAAATTTAAGATTGGCCTTCATAACGACTATGTTGTGATCAATATCTATATTTGCTCCTGGATAACTTCTACAATCCCTAACTCTTTGGTTTTAAAGCATTTTCGAAATCACATCAAAAATAAAATTGTCCCGTAGAAGCATGAATGCGAGGAGCTAATAAACTCCAAGAGAGATGTTTTAGTGGACAAGGATTGGGTGAAAGTGAAAACATTGGTATACTATACATATAGGAGCCACGATTAAATGTAGTGCTTAGTATTTCACATTAAAAATTTAAAAATATTTTTTTGCTCCTTTCCACATCCATTTAACTCTACCTTAAAGCAAAATACAGGGTAGTCCACTACGCGCGCGTCGGTCAATGGTCGCTAAACCGTTGAACTTATGGGAATTTTTTTTAAATAAAACTTGTAAGGTTCCATGTTTGCTGCAACTGAAAATTATTTTCAATTATACAGGTTGTCCCATTTCTTCTGCGCAGTGCCTATACGATATTCGCGGAGTTCTGAGACCGCGTCAAAACAAACTTAACTGCGTGATCAGCACGTGTCTATAACGTAGCGCGGTTCTGATTGGTACGTATAACATGGTAACGGCCAGGCGTGGTCGCGACTTCGCATGCTTACAGTGTTACGGCGTTACCAATCAATCGGGTATTGCTTATTTCAGACGACCCAATCGAATATAGTGAACCTTCTTGTTCTGAATACTTTTACATTATAATGGAAGTATATTTTTACTATCTCAGGCATACTGATTCTTTTTCCATGTTACTGTTACGCACCGCCTAAGTGAGCTCTTGTGAATTAAGCATATCGCTGTTCACGCTCGGTTCACGTGCATTTGTTTTGACGCGGTCTCAGAACTCCGCGAATATCGTATAACTCTGTGTTTTTAAGTGGAACACCCTGTATTTGATGGCATTTTGGAGTTCTTTGTTGAATTTAAGTGCCACTTTGTTAACCGTACATTGGATCTAAGTCCCACAGTTTCAAAGTTATTTGATGTTAGAAATCGCCATTTTTCAAGTTTCGCCATTTATAACTTTTAAAAGGTTCGAGATAAAGAAAAATGACTTACATGTCCCTATCTTAGTTTTTAATCCTCTATCTAATGAGGTCCGAAAATACTGCTTCCTGATAGGTCACTTTTTGCCATTTTTTGACCAATCAGGAAGCACCATTTTCCAGCCCCATGAGATAGAGGATTAAAAACTAAGATAGGGACACGTAAGTCATTTTTCTTTATCTTGAACCTTGGACTACCCTGTATAATTACATGATATCGGCATGGGACCTAATTTTTACTTACGTCCCAAGCTAGCGTAATTCCTCTATAACTCGACTGAAGTTGAGGGTATCAAACAAATTTCAAATAAAAGTAGCACCAAATTAACTTCTTTATGTTTCAAAATTATTTTAGATTATACAGGGTATACCAATTTCGCTGTGCATTACTGAACTGAATTTTTTCAAATGGAACACCAGTATATTATTGAATTTTTAGATTCTACAGCTACTTTTAGAGTATTTTTATTTCAGGTTGTTTTTGCCTAAGCCAACTACTTTTTGGGAAAATAGACAGTCTTTGAGAAATTTGATTGTTAAAGCCTCATATTCAGGATTCAACATTTAATACCTACAAAACGAAAAAGGTTGAGATTTTGAATTTTCAGACTTAACTGATAAACACTTTGACTAAGAGAAACTATAAAAATTAGTCTAGCGTGTATGCAAGTACCTCCAAGTTGGCACTTCATTAAAAATTCAGTTAAATGATCGCAACTTTTGTTTTCCAAAGGGAATGGTATATCCATTTTTTCACCACTAAATTTGCCATGAAATTTTCTATAATTTGAGTAAGTACCTACTTGCTATAAGTAAGTTTAATTAATTCATTTTGAAAAAAAAATTTCTCTCATATCCATGGATATATTAAGTATAACAGGTCTATGCTCATACATCAAGTGGGTGCTCAAATTATAGAAAATTTGACGACAAGATCAATGGTAAAAAACTGAATATGCCATTCCATTTGAAAATCAAAAGTTATGATCACTTACATATACGCCAGAAAAATTATTTTTACAGTTTCTCAGTCGAAATTAATTGAGGCTAAAAATTTCAAATCACCGCCTTTTTTCGTTTTGTAGATATTATAATGTAGAAAATGAAGCTTCAGCTGTCAAGTTTCTCAAGATCATTGATTTTCACAAGAACTAGTAAGCTTAGAAAAAACAACCTGAAATAAAATTATCCTAAAAGTAGCTGTAGAATCTAGAAATTCAATAATAAATGGGGTGTTCCATTTGAAAAAATGAAGTTCGTAGTTCGGTAAGGCAAAGAAGAATTGGTACGCCCTGTATAGTCTAAAATAATTTTCAAACATGGAGAATAAATAATTTTAAAACATGAAGAATATGATTTGGTGCAACCTTTATTTGAAACATTTTTTGATGGAGGAATTACGCAAGCCATGTAAAAATGCCTTTTGATCAAGCAAATTAATAAAGATATTATTTAGCAATCAATAGGGTAGTGAAAATCTAGAAATAAAAATTACGACGTTGCAAAACGTACGGGCTTCAAATAACCCATTGGGTATGTAAGGCTTCCTAGTATTGACTGCGTATACACAGTGGATGGATCAAGAACTTTGACGTAAATTCACTATGAATTCTTAATAAGTTAACCCCACACGCCAAAAGACAGTGACACAGTAATTAAACTCGACACGTGTTTCGCTGACAACGTCAGCATCTTCAGGAGTAGAAGATAATCTAAATTCTAAACTTAAATTACGTTGCTAAAAATATCCAACCCCCACTCACCCACCCTCCACTACTGAAGTGAGAAGGATCGATAAACCTATAGGGTTTCTCAGAACTAATTTGAACATGAGTGCAATAAAATTGTATTCTTAAGTGAAAGGGATCAATAACCTATAGGGTTTCTTAAAACTATTAGAGCAATAAAATTAGGGTCTGAAGGGTAAATATTTTTGGCTAGACTTAATCTATCTACCTGATAAATCTATACAGGGTTGAGTTCGGAATCGGACCATAGTTACTGTTAAGACAACTACGTTTATTTTTATATATCTCTATACTTTCCAATGCGTTTAAATCAAATTTATTATTTCCTGGTTTTAAGAGTTTGAGATTATTGCTATTGAATTTATGGCCCGTTTCCAACGCGTGTGACGCCATGCTAGACTTATCAGTGCGGCCGTATTTGTAATGAGCTTGATGCTCCTTAAAGCGAGTTAAAATAGACCGAGTTGACTGCCCGATATATTTTTTGTCGCAATTTCCACATGCTATTTCGTAAATTCCCGCTTTATGAATGGGTTCCGTTTTATCTTTCGCATTTCCTAGTAGATTTTGTAAATTGTTGCTCGAAGTGTGAACCACTTTAAAGCCCGCTTTCCCGAAAATAGTATTCATACCTCTAGTTATTTGCGGTACGTATGGTATTTTTATAAATTTAGTAATTTTATTATCCCAATTTAAAGTGGTGGAATTTCGCAATAGCATTTTAAATTTTCGTTTCCTAATTAACCTATTGACAATATCTGGATCGAAACCATTACATTTACGGTAAACGTAGTATGTTAGAATTAGAGGCGTACAATCTGTACCAAAAACTTACATATAAGCTAGACAGTTTAGGAAATCTAGAATGGGATAATTTTTTGAGGAGAATGGAGGTCACAAATACTGCTAAATATCTGAAAAAAGTTATGTCTAATAAGAAGAAGTTAATAAAGTTGGGAATAAACCCCTGTCAGAAATTAGATGCGACTAATTTCCCTCAGAAAAAGATCGACATTGTAGAAAATCTATCTTCTCAAACCTTTGATAAAGCCGAACTTAACTTATTAAATAAAGGCTTGAAGTTTAGCTTGCCAGAATCTCGTCGCGTAGGCACCGAAAATGTAATAGCTAGTATTGAATCCTCAATTCAGTACTTAAC
Organism: Xestobium rufovillosum; assembly: GCA_963966045.1. Lineage (NCBI taxonomy): Eukaryota > Metazoa > Arthropoda > Insecta > Coleoptera > Ptinidae > Xestobium > Xestobium rufovillosum. The sequence goes on from OZ014497.1 coordinate 19,885,794, forward strand.
TGAATCCAAAAAAAGTATGATTAGGGGAACAGTTGCACAAAAATTATCTGAAAATATTATTAAATATCATGGTTCTCTTCCCCGTCACACAAACCACTCTAAAATTATCAAAGGACTGAGAGAGAAAGATTGTTTTTATCTTAAGGCAGATAAGGGTAACAAGGTTGTTATATTGGATAAATGTGACTATTACGAAAGAGTAAATAATTTAATAGAAAACGGTCCATACGTGAAAATTAACAAAGATCCGTTGCCAAAAATGATTTCAGATACTCAGAAAACATTTAAACTATGTAATAACCTCATTACCGCGGATATCAAACGTAAGCTACATGTGTCTAACCCAAAAGTACCACGCATGTATTGTTTACCGAAGATCCATAAAGTAGGGAAAGCCGTAAGGCCCATAGTTTCAGCTATAGATTCTCCTACTTACAAACTGTCCAAATGGTTAGTCAATGAATTTAATAACCTCGAAATCAAGCAGTCAAGTTTTTCAGTGAAGAACTCTTTAGAGTTTATAAACAAAATTCAACACATCACACTGCATGATAACGAATTATTAATTTCATTCGACGTCAGCTCACTTTTTCCCAGTGTACCTGTACCAAACGCTTTGGAGTACTTGTATGAACTCCTTAATAAAAATAACATTGATGAACAAACTGCCAAAGAATACATTAATTTAACAAATCTGTGTATGCAGCAGAATTATTTCAAAGTCAGTGGATCATTTTTTCAACAAAGTGAAGGTACAGCCATGGGAAATTGCCTCTCTCCTTTCATTGCAGAAATTTTCATGGGCAAATGTGAAACCCAACTGAAAGATGAGCTCACATATTTTCCAAAGGTGTGGGTGAGATATGTAGACGATATATTTGCCATTTTTGACACTAGTAAATGTAACATTGAAGATTTTTTGAGCGACTTAAATAGTAGATTCAATTCTATGAAATTTACCCATGAAATAGAAAGGGAAGGACAGCTTCCATTTTTGGACATTTTGGTAATTAGGAAAGACAGTAAGTTAGAATTTGACATCTATAGGAAAGAAACCAGTACAGCTCGGTATATAACTGCAGATTCGAACCACTGTAGTCAACACAAAGAGGCTAGTTTTGGTTTTTTAGTTAATAGACTGTTGAGTCTACCGTTATCCGTTGAAAGATACCGCAAGGAAGTAAATACAATCAAAGATATAGCGAAATGTAATGGTTTCGATCCAGATATTGTCAATAGGTTAATTAGGAAACGAAAATTTAAAATGCTATTGCGAAATTCCACCACTTTAAATTGGGATAATAAAATTACTAAATTTATAAAAATACCATACGTACCGCAAATAACTAGAGGTATGAATACTATTTTCGGGAAAGCGGGCTTTAAAGTGGTTCACACTTCGAGCAACAATTTACAAAATCTACTAGGAAATGCGAAAGATAAAACGGAACCCATTCATAAAGCGGGAATTTACGAAATAGCATGTGGAAATTGCGACAAAAAATATATCGGGCAGTCAACTCGGTCTATTTTAACTCGCTTTAAGGAGCATCAAGCTCATTACAAATACGGCCGCACTGATAAGTCTAGCATGGCGTCACACGCGTTGGAAACGGGCCATAAATTCAATAGCAATAATCTCAAACTCTTAAAACCAGGAAATAATAAATTTGATTTAAACGCATTGGAAAGTATAGAGATATATAAAAATAAACGTAGTTGTCTTAACAGTAACTATGGTCCGATTCCGAACTCAACCCTGTATAGATTTATCAGATAGATAGATTAAGTCTAGCCAAAAATATTTACCCTTCAGACCCTAATTTTATTGCTCTAATAGTTTTAAGAAACCCTATAGGTTATTGATCCCTTTCACTTAAGAATACAATTTTATTGCTCTCATGTTCAAATTAGTTCTGAGAAACCCTATAGGTTTATCGATCCTTCTCACTTCAGTAGTGGAGGGTGGGTGAGTGGGGGTTGGATATTTTTAGCAACGTAATTTAAGTTTAGAATTTAGATTATCTTCTACTCCTGAAGATGCTGACGTTGTCAGCGAAACACGTGTCGAGTTTAATTACTGTGTCACTGTCTTTTGGCGTGTGGGGTTAACTTATTAAGAATTCATAGTTGACTGCGTATATTCAATATATACAAGTGTATAAACACCTACCGCGAGTCTTGGTGAACTAAACGTGTATGTTTTGAGATAAAAGTCGTCTATGCGAAGCCCACCCGAAAATTCGCATTTGGGGCCTAGGGGCCCCAAAAGGCCCATTTCCAAAAGTATACACGGGGGTCGATCCGAAGCCCGAACCCGGGCTTCCTATCACACCGTCGGGCTTGGGAATTTTATACATGAAACCCTTTCTTTAAAGGTTATATAATTTTGTCTTAAATTTCTGGCTTTCAATTTAAAGCGGTTTGACCTTGAAAATTTCAAAATTTTCGCCTGCGGCGCTAGGGGGGGGGGACAGTCATAGTTCTAGTTGCCTACCCTACTTTCATAGTCACGAGCCGCCACTGCATCGCGACACAACACATCAGAGCGTCAGAGAAGTGTGCACGGGTCATTTCGCTTAAAAAATATGGATGAAGCGGTCTTAATTGAAAAAGTTAGAAATTACGAATGTTTATTCAACGTGAATTCGAAGAATTACCGCAATGAGTGTATGCGGAAAGAGGCGTGGTAGGAGATAGGCAGGGAAATGAATTCTACACGTAAAGCAACAGCATTTTTACTTCACTTGTACTTACATACAGTGTGGAAAAAGTATAGAAACAGTTCTATAAAAAGTTCCCGGTTAATCGGGGACGAAAACGCGCGGTGTGTATACACACTGGAGCTTTTGAGAAATGGGGTAGCACCGGTTTATCAAACGTTGCGTCACAACACGACAGAAACATGTGCACACGTCGAGTCACAACACAACACAACACGACACGACACAACACATCAGAGAAATGTGTTCCCAGCTTAAGTCTATACATACCTACTATAAAATAAACAGATGGATATAAAGTATAAGTTACAACAAACTTCAAGCCATAGAATAAAAAATACATTTTCAAAAAGTGAACAGTTCACATAATCAAAATAAACAAAAAGGAACTGTCATAAAATAACTAAAAACCAAGTAACAGAACCTATATTGACTAGCAATCTTTTCAAACCCGTCGTATGCTCGTGTGATTTAGAAAACTGAAACAATAAACAAATTAACAAAAACAGAGGTTTTTTTAACTTTTCTCAGTATTTTTTGTATACTCACAAATTATATGTACAGTAAACATCAGGGTGGAAACTGGCATAAATAGAAAGTAGGTTAAACAGGCAATTTCAATTTTTTTAAAAGTTGTCTGGTTTACTAGAGAATAAAAGAAATCCTATTTTAGAAAATGTTTAAATATTTCTATAGCTGGGTTGAAACGAAACACCAAAAACATAGTAAAGGAAAAAGTTGTACATTAAGGCCGATTTTGATCAAATTTTTTGTGTGTGTTTGAGTAGGTCCAGGGATGGTTTAGATTCACAATTGGACCCGGTAGGTGGCGCTGCAATCGGGTTCCAGATTTTTTTTACGGCTGGTCCGATTTTGATAAAAAAAATTGTGTGTTTTTGAGTGGGTCCCTGTATGGTTTACGTTCACAGTTGGACCCGGTAGGTGGCGCTGCAATCGAGTTCTAGAAATTTTTTACGGCTGCGCTGGACCGATTTTGATGAAATTTTTTGAGTGTGTTTAAGTGGGTCCCTGGTAGGGTTTCCAATCCCGGAATCCCGGGATCCCGAAATCCCGAAATCCGGGGTTTCGGGATCTACATTTTACCAGGATCCCGAAAAATACCGAAATATTAATATTTACCCAAAAGGAATTTTTCTGCATTGCGAAATTGTATCCCACAAAACGTTACGCCCATGTCCTTGCAAGTTTCTATCAGCGCCGTGGGTCGGTTTCGGCGCCGCACTGCCGCGTGCGTAAATAATCCGGTAAATCACCGACTCACTCCCTGGTCGCCGATTGTATTTGTGTAAATACGTAAATTACGTTTATTAGTTACTAGCGGCCCGCTCCGGCTTCGCACGGGTATAAAATATATAGCCTATGTCACTCACTGAAAAAATGATTAAAATCGATCCAGTAGTTTTGATTTATTCATTACTGCCCGTGGCTCGCACTCGAAATCTCGTAGGGTTCAGCCTGCGTGCATACATAGGGATATAGGGACAGAGAAAGCGACTTTGTTTTATACGACATTATTATTATTATTATTATTATTATTATTATTATTATTATTATTATTATTATTATTATTATAATTATTATAATTATTATTATTATTATTTTGATAAATCTCGTAGGGTTCAGCCTGCGTTTGCAATGTAAGCGGAAAAAATGTAATTATTTCCGACATCACATTAGAAAACTCAAAAATAAAAGTATCACTATTTAATGGATGTTATTATACATATAAACCTTCCTCTTCAATCACTCTATCTATTAAAAAAAACCGCATCAAAATCCGTTGCGTAGTTTTAAAGATTTAAGCATACATAGGGACAGAGAAAGCGACTTTGTTTTATAAGATGTAGTAGATAAATAATAATGGCAGGAATGCAACGTTTAGCGATTTTTCGTAAACGTTTAAACGCGTTCATTAAACGTTAACGGCGTATAAACGCGCACCCTACGCGTAACTTAACAATATTGCAATATTGTTTTGAAACTTGAATAATTAGAAAAAATGAAACGTCGTTTGAAAGTTGGGTTATAAATCATAAAATAATACCTATACCGTTGAATGATGACCGCGGCGATGGCGGCGAAAGTCCTCAGAGGGATGCAAACAATAAATTTGAAAAGGGCATGACGGTTTTGCTATCTTTTAAGTATGGCCGCCTCGCTTTTGCTCTTACGCGGTGCGCGCCTATCACTACCCGCGGCTTTGTTTCTTTGAAATTTAAGGATAACTACGAGTATTTCTAAATTTTATTTGCATTTCGTTTAAACGTTCCCCTAAACGGGTAGTGTCCACACGTGCGGTTACGCGTTACATCCCTAAACAGTAGTGTTTCCTATTTCAACTTCTGAATTTCGGGTTCGGGATTCGATCCCGAAATTGTTACGTTCAATTTTTACATTTATGCAACATTCTAAACTTAGCATCTATTTTTCAGACTCATTACAAGTTTCCGTATATTTGGTTTATAGTTTCTTAGTCACATTTGTACCGATCCGATTCTGATAGTTTATTTTCAAGTTATTCTTCTTTTGGTCCTTCCTCCCCCTTTGTTTCATCCTATTCGATTGGGTTGATGTCCGTCGATGACTTACGCGACGGCCTTGGTATATTGATTCGTTTTATGTATTTTACATTATTGTTTAGTGCCTGAAATGTTAGAGATAGATGGTATATTTTGCTTATCGCTTGATTTGGGTACCTTTAGTCTGAGTTGCCTCTTGTTGATGTCAGCCGTCATGTTTTGAGCATTGCGTTCTCTTCTTTCAATTTCATTTCGTCTGATTGCAAGGCTGTCTAAAAGCATTTTATACTCTTGTTAGTTTACTAGTGGTAGTAATTATAGTGATGCTTTACCTTTTGTACGTCCGTTAGTTTCAGCTATTTCATTTTCGTGTAGCACCTTTTAACCTCCCTTTAGATTTGCCGGTTGAACAGTGGCGGCTCGTGACTTTAGAACTTGGCAGTGCTCTGGAATGAAATCACCGTTCAGGGGTTGGGGGTGGGGTCTGGCGGTTTCTCCCCGTATTTTTTTATGACGTGCTTTAGAAGCCATTTTAAAACAAGAAATTTCACTCACCGCAATATTTGACGAAAATCCCAAATCCAAAAGGTTAAACTTTCGCACACAACTTTTACCGCGACCTTTCGAAAAGTATTTGATACTTCGCTCAGACTTAGGACGTCAATTTCGTTTTATTTCAAGTTTTTCGTCTGTATTATACATATATTTAGAAACCATATTCACTTTTAACTGAATGAAGTATTACAACACAATAATAATATTGAAAAATGCTAAAATCAGGCGACCACTTTGTTAAAGTTCACTCCACAATATTTAAGTGTTCACTTGAATCTGGAACGCAAATTCTGTACTAGCTTGCAAGTGAGCTTTGGACACTTCGTGCTTTCTTATTTTTTCATGCAAATGGTTTAAGTCAGTAACGCCTATACTACTCCAATTCTTATCCATATTTGGAGTAAAAAATAACAGGCATTGAAAACAAAAAAGAGAATTCCTTACCGTACATCCACATATCCATTTGTTTCGTTTGTAAATGTCGCTGGTGAAATGCCTGGTGAAAGACCGACCTTCATTTTTCTTCGCACAAGTTTGATTTAGTTTTAACTTTTAAAACCGGTGTCGGCCTACCTAACCGTTTTATTTCAATTTTTGTGCTCAAGTCCAATAATAAAAAGTTAATTTTAATAATATTGTCAATGGAATTTATGCCTCTATCACTACATAACACGCGCCACCACCACAAACTAAACCACTGGAAATTTCAATATTTAAAAATAATAAACACGATAATACAGCTAATTACTCAAGTTATAAGCAAAGCCAGGAGCTATCTCAAACTTAAATATGGTAAACAAAAAAACAACGCCGCAGAAGTACCAATTCCGTATTATATTATGCATATGCTTAGCACAACCGCAAGTTTCAACTTCCAAGTGTGTACTGAAAAGGCACACGGATACGAGCTAAACTAAAAGCATATATGACGAATTTTCCCACGTCTTGCCGAGTTTTGCCGATCTCGCTCCCATATCGAATGTACGAGTAGGTACCACACCCCACAGTTTCAACACGCCAGACGCTACACTCGAACGTCAGACGGTTTGGATGTATTTGCACATTTGCACGTGTATTCTCTGCTAGGTATTTTGAAACTGACGACGCGGGATGCTTGGCGCGCATACTATTTATTATGTAAACGCTGGAGATTCAAAAAGTTTTAAACTTTAATTTGAACCTTATCAAAAAAAGGTTAACAGCAGTTTTTTGTAGGCAGTGCGCGCGCACGAGCGCACTTATTGAGGAGCCGCCACTGCGGTTGAATAGTCGAATTATGTAGTCTCGTTCTGGAGCTGTGTTGTAATGATATTCTCCGTTTTCGGAATCGTTTTCCTGGTTGATGTTGCCCAGTTTTCCTAATTTTATCTTCATATCCAGTGTGAATGGAAAGGATTGTTTATGTTTTCACTTGACGTTTGGGTGACTGCTGTCAGTTTCTAAGTAGGAGTGTAATCGAGGTTCTGATGTTGGCTAACCTGTATTTTTACAAGGGCGTTCTCGTATGTCTCTTCCGCTTGGGAAATTAATATTCGCGTAGCTTTTCTTCCTTTTATTTTCAATTCTTTCTACTCATATAGTATTGTATCCTTGATATCTTCTTTCCTCTGCTATTCTTCGGCGTTTTTTTGCTTCCTTATCTTTGATTCGCTTGTCCGTGTCCTGCAACGCCACTGGGTTTTGGTGTCTTTGGTTATCGGTCGGTAACCGGAAATTTGCTCGTGCGCGTTTTTTTTCGAAAATTCGTAAGATCCGCTTTGATTTTTCACTTGGATGCTGCTCGTTGAATGAGACGTGTGGTGATTTGAAGAGTTGTGTGAAAATTTGATTTTTGCTCCAAGTATTTGGGATTTTTCTTCAATCACCTCCTTTAGAAGTCGCTTTCGTCGTGTGTGTTGTAGGAAAACGTCGTCTTCCCTTTGGGGGATTTGAAGTCTCGTCGAGCAGTTTCAGTGTTGAAAAAAAACCCCACGTGTTTTTTTTTTCTATCGGGGGATTTGTTCCTGTGAACCCCGCATTTTTGCCGTGCGGCCATTTGTAAACGCCGTACCGTGGAGGCCAGTTGCTATCGTACCACCTGGAGCAGCGAGGTCCCGTCCATCATCTTCTGTAAGGTCAGATTATTAGATCTTTTTGTCCCCAGTCCGTGGAGAGTTATCCCACGGCTGGTTTGTAAGTAGCGCCCGGCACGGCATAAACGTGACCATCACCGTTTGTGAAGATTTTCGTTCTATTTTCGCGACGCCTGTTTGTTCGAGCACCGTTCTCGTTCGTTTTATGTAGTTGCCTGGCCACGGCGTGTTGTGGTCACCCATTTTGTTCTTTTGGACACTTTTTTTGTGTAATTTTCTTTTATACTTAAACTTAGTTTATTTCTTTCATAGTCAGATAGTATTTGATTTTACAGTTTGTTTAAAAGTCAGTTGTTTTCAATAATTTTGCGCATTTGTTTTTTTTGTAATTATTGTGAATATTTGTTTACACGCCGTAGTTTTTTTTTGTCAGTTGAAATTAGTAGCTTTATATATTCATTTTTTTTTTTTTTATTAAATTTTGTATCGGGATTTAGCCACCACTGATACTTCCGGGTGCGTCTCTTGCGTTGGTCAGTAGAGTGCGTGCGATTGACTCGTCGGTGCATTGCGCGCGCGGAGCTCCGATCGCGTTGTGTATTTATCGCGTCATCCGCGCCTGTTTAGTATTTCCATTTTTGGACGTAACTCGGGTACCGGGTGTCTAGATTTTCATTCTGGTTTTTTTTATATTCACCGTTTGTTAAATTCAATAGTTTCTTTCTTTGATTGTTTTTTTTTAAATTGTACATGCCGATCACCTTATTAATTATTATTTTTATTATACAATTGCTATTTGACTACGTATTTTTTTCTTGTATTGTGTTATTACGTGTCAACCCCAGTGCTTACCTGCGACTTTTAGGAATTGTGGTCGCTGGATATTTTCGTAGCTATTTAGGAGGATCAGCCAACAATTCCTTGGCGCCCATTTCTTTTTTGTCTTATGAAATTAACCCACTCCCATCACCGATTTGGGTTTAGTCGAGGCCGGATCCTCCTTTGTGACATCACGTCGTGGTGACGTCACAAAATCCCGAAATTGAATCCCGATCCCGAATTCTGGAAACCCTAGTCCCTGGATGGTTTACATTCACATTTGGACCTGCAATTGGGCAGGACAACGTCTGTCGGGCCCACTAGTACTTAGATGAAATAAACTTCAGAAATATAGAATGTGCAAGCTATAAAAATATTGTCCATATACACGGATTGTTGGGGCCATCCTGAAATACCTATTTCTGGAGTAAAAGTTTTATACCTATTTGGTCTAGTTTTGTATAATGAATGGGAACAGAGAAGAAAACAGATGCAAATGTAAACAGAAGTATTCATTCAAAAAGATACAGGTGGCTATTTGTTTGTTTGATTAGTGCTAATACCGCTCTCCTGTAGCACGGCGGCTTTCGTACCAAGTTAAAATTTCAAGAAGGTCAGTCAAGTTGGCCCCCCCCATGAATTATTTCGAAAAATGTTTATGATGGCTCGATTGCGCCGGTGTTGCGCCACCTTGCGCCGCTTATTTCGTAGCTTGCGCCCTTATGGGTCAGAAACTGTAGCCTATTTTCCTTGGGAGGGGCCAACTATACGATAGCCCCTCCCATTTACAATTCTTCCAAAATTATTATAGGGGTACATTCTAAAGGGCTTGCGCCACCTTGCGCTACTAGAATTTTTGCTTGCGCCATAGTGGTATTGCATATACGCCACGTGACAGAAACTGCGCTGGCCCCCCAAATGAATTATTTTGAAAAATGCTTGTGATGGCTCGATTGCGCCGGGGTTGCGCCACCTTGCGCCGCTTATTTCATAGCTTGCGCCCTTATGGGTCAGAAACTGTAGCCCATTTTCCGGGGGGAGGTAAACTATATGGTAGACCCTCCCCATTTACAATTCTTCCAAAATTATTATACGTATACATTCTAAATGGCTTGCGCCACCTTGCGCCACTAGAATTTTTGCTTGCGCCCTAGTGGTATTGTATATACGCCACGTGACAGAAACTGCGCTGGCCCCCCATGAATTATTTTGAAAAATGCTTATGATGGCTCGATTGCGCCGGGGTTGCGCCACCTTGCGCCGCTTATTTCATAGCTTGCGCCCTTATGGGTCAGAAACTGTAGCCCATTTTCCGCGGGGAGGAGGTCAACTATATGGTAGCCCCTCACCATTTACAATTCTTCCAAAATTATTATACGGATACATTCTAAATGGCTTGCGCTACCTTGCGCCACTAGAATTTTTGCTTGCGCCCTAGTGGTATTGTATATACGCCACGTGACAGAAACTGCGCTGGCCCCCCATGAATTATTTTGAAAAATGCTTATGATGGCTCGATTGCGCCGGGTTTGCGCCACCTTGCGCCGCTTATTTCATAGCTTGCGCCCTTATGGGTCAGAAACTGTAGCCCATTTTCCGTGGGGAGGTCAACTATATGGTAGCCCCTCACCATTTACAATTCTTCCAAAATTATTATACGGATACATTCTAAATGGCTTGCGCCACCTTGCGCCAATAGAATTTTTGCTTGCGCCCTAGTGGTATTGCATATATGCCACGTGACAGAAACGGCGCTGCCCCCGCCCATTATTCGAATTTGAAATTTTTTGTACACCTTTATTATACATTCCAGAGAAAAATTTTGTATGAGAGACACAAATGATTTTTCATTTTTCATTATTCCATATTACTTTCTACTTATACAGGCTGTCTCATTTTTCTACATAACACTGAACTTTGTTTTTTTAGTGAAGCACTTGTATTTGATTGCATTTTTTGATTCCTTACTTGTTTGCTAGAGGTCGTATTAGATATTTTTTCCTTAAAGTACAATATTATTGATGCTACCCACCTGCATTTATAAAAGACTTTGGCGGATGTAGGAGAATTTCAAAAAAATAATGTATTCGGATTGGTCCTGTGGCAGTGATATTTTATTAGGAAAAAGGAATATCCAGCCGAACATAATATACAGGGTATGAGCAACTGCGTGATGAAATTAGAAATTTCAAACCTCATAATTTTATTCTTTTAAGTGGAATCATACATTTTTATGTACCTACGTCACACATACTATTATTAGGTACGTATAAGTTTTGTATACCTGTAATGTTAATAGTACCTGCCAGCAGTATTATTCCTTGCATCTGAATAGTAATAGTATACAGGGTGTCAGTCTACTATAAATTTATTTTTGTCATATATTTTCGAGTCTACTACTATCCTTTTTTTCATAAAGTTCTTCTATGAGTTATTACGCAATGTTATTAGAATCTAAGTTCTGATCTGCTCCCTGTTAAAGGTCTGTGACCAGTCAGCAAATTTATTTACCATTCTTGAGCTACACAATTGAAATTTTCGAATAATGTATAAACTACCTGTGCTAAAACACCTGATAAGCTCTTCGCGTTAGAAAAGGATGGAGATCCGTAAGTAGTACGGGTTGCATACACAACAGATATGCCTCAGAAAGTTTTCACGGGGTAAACGTCAATGGGCCTATCCAGTAGGGATATACATCATTGCAAGCAACAGGCTTGGCGCAGTACCGAGAAGCGCGGGCACTTTCAAGACGCGTGGGGGGTTTTTGTTCGAATCCAAGTGGAGCCTTTTTCTTTTAAAGATTCTTGTAATTTACAGAATTTTGCGTGCATTCCTTGTGTTGTGTCTGGTGGTCCTTCACTAAAGGTATTTGTTTAAAGAAAAGCCGCGATTACTAATGAAAACATGGGAATAATAGCATGCTAAAACATTGCATTAGCAAAATCTAGTTGGGATATACATAAACCCAAACTGGTTATGTATAGTTGCCGGTTCTTCTATATAATTGCAAGAATTATTGGTAAATGTGATAAATAAGTGCAAATGATTAACTTTTACCAGTGATTTTATAAAATTCCCAAAGTACAACGGGCAATTTATTAAATATCTTTGAATTAATTACATTTGCCGGTAATTATGAATAGGTTCCAAGGCGCGGTAGTAATAATACTAAATTATTTTCTTTTCTTCTACTTTCCGTTCAAATTATCAAGTTATGGACCTGTAGTAGTAATACTAGAGTGGGTTTCGAGGCACTTGCGTGCGTGGCATTTGCGTACAAGGCACATTTTATGACATTTGCGTACATAAGGAAATATTAGTCCAGCCGGCAAAGCTCGAAGCAAGTGGGATGTGGGACTTGCGTACTATATAACAATCTGTCAGGTTAAGGTCAAGCGAAGCGAGCGGAGTGTTGTAAGTCTCGGTCGTTAGCGCTTATAACATAATTATCTTCAAAGATCATTCAACAAACATTTTACAAAACAAATCAACGGGGGGATCAAGTTAACTTACCTCAATATTTAGCATAGTGTTCGAAATAAATATTTAAATTAGGAATCCAAATTTTATGTTGTACGCAAGTGCCACTTGCTTCGAGGTGCCCGCTTTGCCGACTGGACTCATATTTCCTTATGTACGCAAATGCCATAAAATGTGCCTTGTACGCAAATGCCATACGCACGCAAGAGCTTCGACACCCACTCTAGTACTACTACAGCTCCATAACTTGATAATTTGAACAGAAAGTAGAAGAAAAGAAAACAATTTATTATTATTACCACCGCGTCTTGGAACCTATTCATAATTACCTGAAAATGTAATTAATTCAAGGATATTTAATAAATTGCCCGTTGTACTTTGGGAATTTTATAAAATCATCGGTAAAAGTGAATAATTTGCACTTATTAATGACATTTACCTATAATTCTTGCAATTATGTATAGAAGAACCGGCAACTATTCATAACCAGTTTGCGTTTATGTATATCCCAACTAGGTCTTGCCAATGAAATGTTCTAGCGTGTTTTTATTAGTAATTGCGGCTTTTTTTAAACAAATACCTTTCGTGACGAGCCACCAGACACAACACATGGAATGCATGCAAAAATTCTCTAAATTAAAACAAGCTTTAAAAAAAGGCTCCGCTTGGATTCGAACAAAAACTCCCCACGCGTCTTGAAAGTGCCCTCGCTTCTCGATACTGCGCCAAGCATGTTGCTTGTATGGCATGAAGTTTAACAGTCTGTTAAAGCCTACGAGCAAATAATAACAGGAGAGAACCTATTTATGGTAGGGGTAGGCAAACCGGGCGACGGAAGTCGGCCATTTAATAAACTTATTAAGAGGGATACGTACGTTGAAAACAGCGCCGATATCAAGCTCTATGTTAGGAACCGTAGAGCTCTTACTAATAAATATTTTGCAGAAATTTCTTCTTTGTCAGAAAGAAGAAGATTTGTTCTACAATTCCGTCAAACCAAATTAAGAACAAATATGTAAATAATCACAGAAACGAGACGTGAAATTTGCCTTTTGGTGTATTTTCAGCAGCTAGAAACTTGGTTCAAAAAGCAAATACTGGAAAACTAATTAGAGCACACTATAATATGAACATTAAATTGCTTGCGTTTCAAATTTGAATGCATTTAAACTGAAAATAAATAAGCTACATTAAATTTACTTCGACAATAAACCCATTTCTAAAAACGGGAGCGCCTCCTTCCACTAGCAGATTCTAACCGCCCCTCAGCAGTCGGTGACAGCCGAGTACGTTCGGGCCGTATCTGGCTGGCAGATCTGTTTCTCTTCGTGTTTCTCCTACGCTGGCTGGTGTAGTGGGGGAGACCGAATGTTTATTTTCTTGAGCAACGTACGTATCCCTCTTAAACTTCATTTGTGGCTGTCAGTTCACGGTCCGTGTTGTTAAAGTTGCAACCCCTCTGCCGCCGACATCCACCGTTCCCCCACTCAAATAAACCTCTTTCTCTGGTATTTCCGTCGCGTGCCTTTAAAGCATTATGTTCTCTCCTGTTATTATTTGCTCGTAGGTTAAAGCGCGTGAAAGTGGAAGTGGCCTACTTGGCAAAACCTAGTTGGGATATAAATAAACGCAACCAGTTTGTTACATTTACTATAATTTGCGCTTATTTATCACATTTACCTATAATTCTTGCAATTATATAGAAGAACCGGCAACCATACATTTCCAGTTTATTACATTACTGTAATATATTTAATATTATTATTATTATTATTATTATCTAAATGAATTTCAAACAAGTAACGGTTGAATCCATCAATAATTGAAAAGATATCAATACTTCTTACACTTTACGGCTGAGTCACTGAAACTTTCAAAATTTCGCGGGAAACGCCCAAACGGAGACGGTGCTGGCAACCATTGAACCCTTGTTTTCGACAAGTCATGTCAAAAAGCCGACAGATTTAGGCAATTTTTTAAAACGCAGTTCAAAAATATTCAAAATACCATTACTCTTCAGATGCAAGGAATAATACTGCTGGCAGGAACCATTAACATTACAGGTATACAAAGCTTATACATACGTTCCTAATAATGGTATGTGTGACGTACATAAAAATGTATGATTCCACTTAAAAGAATTAAATTATGAGGTTTGAAATTTCTAATTTCATCACGCAGTTGGTTATACCCTGTATATTATATTCGGCTGGATATTCCTTTTTCCTAATAAAATATCACTGCCACAGGATCAATCCGAATACATTAATTTTTTGAAATTCTCCTACATCCGTCAAAGTCTTTTATAAATGCAGGTAGGTAGCACCAATAATATTGTACTTCAAGGAAAAAATATCTAATACGACCTCTAGCAAACAAGTAAGGAATCAAAAAATGCAATCAAATACAAGTGCTTCACTAAAAAAACAAAGTTCAGTGTTATGTAGAAAAATGGGACAGCCTGTATAAGTAGAAAGTAATATAGAATAATGAAAAATGAAAAATCATTTGTGTCTCTCATACAAAATTTTTCTCTGGAATGTATAATAAAGGTGTACAAAAAATTTCAAATTCGAATAATGGGCGGGGGCAGCGCCGTTTCTGTCACGTGGCATATATGCAATACCACTAGGGCGCAAGCAAAAATTCTAGTGGCGCAAGGTGGCGCAAGCCATTTAGAATGTATCCGTATAATAATTTTGGAAGAATTGTAAATGGTGAGGGGCTACCATATAGTTGACCTCCCCACGGAAAATGGGCTACAGTTTCTGACCCATAAGGGCGCAAGCTATGAAATAAGCGGCGCAAGGTGGCGCAACCCCGGCGCAATCGAGCCATCACAAGCATTTTTCAAAATAATTCATGGGGGGCCAGCGCAGTTTCTGTCACGTGGCGTATATACAATACCACTAGGGCGCAAGCAAAAATTCTAGTGGCGCAAGGTGGCGCAAGCCATTTAGAATGTATACGTATAATAATTTTGGAAGAATTGTAAATGGGGAGGGTCCACCATATAGTTGACCTCCCCACGGAAAATGGGCTACAGTTTCTGACCCATAAGGGCGCAAGCTATGAAATAAGCGGCGCAAGGTGGCGCAACCCCGGCGCAATCGAGCCATCACAAGCATTTTTCAAAATAATTCATTTGGGGGGCCAGCGCAGTTTCTGTCACGTGGCGTATATGCAGTACCACTATGGCGCAAGCAAAAATTCTAGTAGTGCAAGGTGGCGCAAGCCCTTTAGAATGTACCCCTATAATAATTTTGGACGAATTGTAAATGGGAGGGGCTATCGTATAGTTGGCCCCTCCCAAGGAAAATAGGCTACAGTTTCTGACCCATAAGGGCGCAAGCTACGAAATAAGCGGCGCAAGGTGGCGCAACACCGGCGCAATCGAGCCATCATAAACATTTTTCGAAATAATTCATGGGGGGGGGGCAACTTGACTGACCTATTTCAAGAAGAATTTCAAATATATTGAAACTTCTGCCCCATTTCCTGACTTTATTTTTGAAAATTAAAAGAAAAAAGATAATATAAAAAGTAATATAAAAATTAGCTGTTCATGATGACCGCGGTCGAATTTTGAATTTCGCAACTTGAATTTTTGCATTTTTTATTAGTGAAAATCTGAAACAAAACTCGAAACACAGTCACTGGAATGAGCCGCGTTTAAACCGTATATGTGGTAAAAATTTCAAGTGCATTGGATTAGTAATAAGTTATAATATTATGGGGCAGACGTTTTAGCACACTGCGAAAACAGCCATAATATAAACATAGGTATATGTAATTAAACGTTAAACGATCGAAAATCATATCATACCAGTCGTGCTCAAGAAATAATGCAAACTTAGCTTTTTTACATGCGGAAACCGTGATCATGGCTAGCATTGAATAGGTTATTTATTGCTGAAATACGAAATATATCTACCATTTACCACGCTTATCTAAAAAATTAACGGAGTTCTAATTATTTTTCAATTTTAAATTATTAAAAATGCAAGCTGTCCACGGAAAACAAAAGACACTCGGAAAACGATTTTTAGCTGTCGGTTATTTTGACAATTACTTTATTTACAACAAACTTAACGTAAGGTACGTGCTTTATTTTTTACAAAACTAAGGCGGCATTTTTTCAATTCTGGAAGTCCCGCGTTTTATAAAGAACACAAAGTTGAAATTGCTGTAAAATAAACGCCAAAATTTACAACAGTTATAATGAGAGTTTCTTGGGGGTTTTTGTTTTCCATGGGTAGCTTGCATTTGTACTAATTTAGTACTTAAAAATGTTTGTAACTCCTTTATTTTTTAATACAGGCATGAAATATGGTATACCAGGAAAATCAGCAAAAAATAACCTTTAATAGTATCCTAATCAAATAGGGTTTCTTATTCAAAAAAACTGGTAATTACTGCGTTTGATCATTCGAAATAAATAGTAAATCTAATTTTGTATAACTTTCTCGTTCAACATAAGTATTTCTTATTTTCTATTTTGCGTTTCAAGCTGCGGATAAAAAAGGTTTTCAAATTTCGTAAAATTCCATTTTTTTTGTTGAACCTAGAAGACGTAAGTAACTTCTTTATCAGTTTAACTTATTATAGCCTCTATTTTTCTGCCAGTTTCCAAGATTTCTCTTGTTAATATATAAAAAACTCACCCTCTAGGTAGGTGTGTTTGTATGTTATAAGTTGCAGCATAATCAAAGCGTGTCATGATTTGAAAATGTAATTTATCCGACGCGAAGCGGGAGGATTATTAATGATTCTGTCAAACTGACCAGATTTGTTATTATGTGCAGGAAGTTTGAGACGCGTTAACCCGAAAATTTCGAAGTACGAATCGTATTCGATTTAATAATTTTTGGAGCAATTTCGAAAAATATTTTATTAACACATAGATTGATTTGTTCCTATTCTGTGATGCCCACATTCTGTATCGTTCAGATCCAGTTCTATGTGTCGCTTTCTCATTTCTGTAAGTGTCTTTCTGTAAATTCGTCCTTTTATATCATTTTTGTGATACAACTTTGGAAACACTTTGGCGCGCGTAAACACAAAACACTGTTCTAACTGAGTTGCTCTTTTTATTTTGCCTCACCACCAAAAAGAAATTTTCAATCACATCTTGATTCAGTTTAGAAGTTAACAGAAATCGTTTTGCCCTTTCTCTTTCATCTTCATGAAGCATTAAAATTAACTAAGATAAAGCCATCAAATACAGGTGGTCTGCTTATTTTGCCATTTCGGTCAATTTTTTTAATAGCTACAAAAGTTTGGATTCCTCTCAATAACATCTCTTTTACTTGCGGATTTTCTTCGGAGAGCGCACGTTTAAATTTGTTTTTATCGTACAGATTAAACGAATTAAGGCAGTCAAATTTTCTTCCAAAAAATCCGCCGTGTCTAAAGCAGTGTTGCTTACTAAATCGCCAGAAGTGACAGCTGTTCGGGCTGCGGCGGCAACTGTTTTGCTGATTAATTGAACAGCAAGTTTTACAGACAATTTTTCAAATCCGTTTGGGGATAAATGAGATGGGGTAATTTTTAGTAAAGCTCTAGCTCCAGTTACCGATTTTTGGTCTATTTCGTACGTGCATCTGATTAAAATCGTGTGTTTTGTAGCACTTGCGGAAACAAAATACGTGAGCGGCATTTTCCAGGTGAAGTATAATCCTCTGGACGTAAAAACCAATGCGTCTTTAGCTGCCTTCTTCGTCCGCCCCAGAGTTCCAAAATCTTCTGATCCCTCTATGTTGTCCATAATTTTAGAATATTCTAAATGTTGTATTATAAACTCATTTCGTCAAAACATATGATACTCACTGCACTTTTCTTCTTCCGTCATAGTAGACACTTTCATTTTCATGTCCACCACTCTCTGTGTGTTAAAGCCGGATTTGAAAGTACTTCTCTTACCAATCCACCATTTAATAACTGACACAGATGGTAACACTATTTTGTTCCTGAGCATTTTATACGCCCCCGGCGATTTAAAATATAATCCTAATGCAATTTTTTTTTCATCTTTCAACGACGGAGATTTTGCTTTATGCAATAACTGCATTCTCACCAACGCTTTTTGGCTTGGGGTCTTGGGTAACAAGCAGCATTCAAAATATTTCTTAGGTCGACCGGCGTGAAAACAGCGGCCAAAGATAGCAGCCGTTTCAGGCGAAGATACCCGAAGTCACAGAAATAACTAGTATATAGATCGCGTCTACAGTACTTCTTAACTAACTTGCTGCAAATATGATTGGATAAACCAGATGTACATTTCGGATAATTTTTCTTTACTACATTTATATGCAATAATATGAAAAACATGCGATTAAAGAGTTAATCGCCATTCTAATTATTATTAAACGTGTACAATTATTTTTTCTCCGACTGCATGTGTTTATAAAATCCCCTCTCCCAATGCGCAAATACGATTTTTTTCAAATATTTCACAAAACACGAAAGTATATGCTCAGTTAAAGCTAATAATCATAAAATTTCTTGCAAACCACATTTGAAGGGTTCAATTGCTCTTCTAATTACAGAATTATTGATACCGTCCAGCGCCTTTATAACATCCCCTCTATCTTCCAATGCGCAAATACGATTTCTTTCAAATTTTTAACACAACAAACAGATGCTCAACCAATGAGAATAATCGTACAATTATTCCTTGCAAATCACATTTGAAGGGTTAAATTGCCCTTTTAATTACAGAATTATTGATTCCTTCCAGCGCCTTTATAAAATCCCCTCTATCTTCTAATGCGCCAATACGATTTATTTCAAATTTTTGACACAACAAATACATGCTCAGCCGATGAGAAAAATCGTAAAATGATTCGTTGCAAATCATATTTGAACGGTCAAATCACCCTTTTAATTGCTCCATTAATCATATCTTCCAATGCGCCAATACGATTTTTTCAAATTTTTAA
The DNA here is from genome assembly GCA_963966045.1 of Xestobium rufovillosum. Lineage (NCBI taxonomy): Eukaryota > Metazoa > Arthropoda > Insecta > Coleoptera > Ptinidae > Xestobium > Xestobium rufovillosum. The sequence goes on from OZ014497.1 coordinate 19,904,927, forward strand.
GACAACAAATACAAGCTCAGCCGATTAGAAAAATCGTAAAACGATTCCTTGCAAATCACATTTGAACGGTCAAATCACCCTTTTAATTACACAATTAATTATATCTTCGAGCGTGCTTATAAAATCCACTCTATCTTCCAATGCGCTAATACGATTTTTTTTCACATTTTTCACACAACAAATACATACTCAGCCGATGAGAGAAATCGAAATGATTCCTTGCAAATCACATGTAAACGGTCAAATCACCCTTTTAATTACACAATTAATGTTATCTTCGAGCGTGTATATAAAATCCACTCTATCTTCCAATGCGCCAATACGATTTTTTTCACATTTTTAACACAACAAATATATGCTCAGTCAATGGGAATAATCGTAAAATGATTCCTTGCAAACCACATTTGAAGGGTTAAATTGCCGTTTTATTTACAGAATTATTGGTCCATGTCTGCGGGCGTGTTTATAAAAAACATTTTTAATTGCACAGTCCATATGGGTATAGTCCATATGGGTACACTGCATATCTGCAAAGTGCGAATGGAAAAGTGACGAGCAGTTCTCTAAGTTAAATAAAATTAAAATAGACGTCTAGCTTCCGCAAACTATAAAATTTAAATTTTGCTAAATCTCTAAAAGTGTGTGGCTATCTATTTCTGCAATATACTGACAATAACCATAAAATTATTAGTTTGAGCTTACTGTCGGCAAGTACACGTAAGTATTTTAGATGTTTTCCTCGTCCTACGGACGAGGCTGTATAACACTTTGCTGTTGGGTTTACTGGAGAATGTTTGCTCCAGTGTTTGAAATTATACCTAACTTATGCGTATGTTCAGTTTCTATTAAACCAGATGTTGTGTGGTAGAGCAATCTATCTTTAAACTTATTTTCTTCCAAATTTTATGATTTGAAATATTCCTAGTAGACAGTGGCGAAACTATATCAAATTATTGTTAGACTTCCATTGAAATACTGGACAAAATCCTATACAAATTCCCAATTTCATTTGTAGGGTAAAAATTGGTAGTCCAAATTTTTCTCATCGGCTGAGCATGTATTTGTTGTGTTAAAAATTTGAAAAAGATCGTATTGGCGAATTGGGAGATAGAAAGGATTTTATAAACACGCTCAAAGATATAATTAATTGTGTAATTAAAAGGGTGATTTGACAGTTCAAATGAGGTTTGCAAGGAATCATTTTACGACCATACTCATTGGCTGAGCATATATTTGTTGTGTTAAAAATTTGAAATAAAACGTATTGGCGCATTGGAAGATATGATTAATTGGAAGATATGATTAATTGTGTAATTAAAAGGGTGATTTGACCGTTCAAATGTGATTTGCAAGGAATCATTTTACGATTTCTCTCATCGGCTGAGTACGTATTTGTTGTGTGAAAAATGTGAAAAAAATCCTATTGGCGCATTGGAAGATAGAGGGAATTTTATAAATGCGCTGGAAAGTATCAATAATTCTGTAATTAAAAGGGCAATTTAACCCTTCTAACGTGGTTTGCAAGGAATCATTTTACGATTTTTCTCATCGGCTGAGCATGTACATGTCGTGTTAAAAATTTGAAAAAAATCGTATTTTCGCATTGGAAGATACGATTAATTGGAAGATATGATTAATTGCGTAATTAAAAGGGTGATTTGACCGTTAAAATGTGATTTGCAAGGAATCATTTTATGATTTTTCTCGTAGGTTGAGCTTGTATTTGTTGCGCCAAAAATTTGAAATAAATCGTATTGGCGCATTGGAAGATATAGAGGGGATTTTATAAGGGCGCTGGAAGGAATCAATAATTCTGTAATTAAAAGGGCAATTTAACCCTTCAAATGTGGTGTGCAAGGAATCATTTTACAATTTTTCTCATCGGCTGAGCATGTATTTGTTGTGTTAAAAATTTGAAAAATCGTATTGGCGTATTGGAACGGCTGCTATCTTTGGCCGCTGTTTTCACGCCGGTCTTAGGTCGTTAGTTTGAAGCGCAATACTTTTCCGTTTTTTCTTCATTTAAGAAAGTGTACTACGCTGTTTCTTGAGGTCTTTTCCAAATTTCTCTAACAACACCTTAAGTTTCTTTTTTCTCGGCGTATCTTCTTCCGAAACGAAGGTTAATTTTCTCTTTTATTAGCCATAGAGGGTGATAAAGGCAAATCTACCACCTGCGTAATCCACTTTCTAGTTCCAGGTGAAAGTCCTGCTACTTCACCATGATACATGGAAGATGCATCAGAAACAGACTTTTTAGGGGTGAGCGGTAGCAGACTTAGGCTTGTTGTTGAAGTTGATGCACAATCAAACCTGACGTTGCTGTAAATTCGCCTGGGTTTAAGAACGGGTTCAGGGTTGTCGTCATATTTAATTGGAACTGCTGTTGGTTTTAGATGCTTTCGTGAAAAGGTAAAATCCGATAAAACATAATGGTTATCACAAATAACCCTGTTTCTTAGTTCCTCCAGAGAAAGCGCGTAACTTGGGGATTGCCTGTGGATAAAAATATTGTTTTTCAGTTCTGTAAAATTAACCAGATTTTTTTTATGAAAATAAGTTATTTCTTCGACTACCTCTCGTATTTGTATTAGTTTACACAAAACAAAAACATATTTTCTAATAAGGTGCAGTACACACTAAACTGTAAAAAATATTTATAGCACTACAACGACCTTTCCCGTTGCGTCACCTTTTATGACCATACGGGGTGTTGCTTCTATTAGCAGGTAAGAGTTTCGAAGCGATAACAATTAGATGTTACAAGCGTTTTATTTGCAAATAAAGTAAATTACAAGAAGCACGAACGACAAGTTCAACTTGACAATGACAACTGTATTGATCATAGACATACGTACACTAGAACACACTACTCTTATGTATGATCTAAGACTAACTTCATAAACCATAGACAAAATCTGGGATTGCTTACAGACATATAAAATAAAATCAACACTCCCTTTCAATTCCAGATTTGAATTATAATAAACCTAAATTCTCCCTACAAAAGTTAAATTTACATTTTTGTAAACCTTTCGTAAATATATCTGCGAGCTGTTGTTCCGTGTTTACATAACTTAAATTAATGTACCCTTTTGATACAATATCTTTGACAAAATTGTACCTTATGTCAATGTGTTTTAAGCGACTATTAGGTTTGAAATCTAAAACAAGTCGTAGACAACTTTGATTGTCTTCATAAATATTGGTGGGTATACAAGATTCTAAACCAATATCAATCAAAAGTTTTTGTAACCACAAGCATTCCACGAAGGCTATGCTTAGTGCTACATATTCGGCCTCAGTCGAGGATAACGACACACATTTCTGTTTTCTAGAACCCCAGAAGACAGTTCCCCCAAGAAATTGAAAGATAAACCCCGTTGTCGATTTTCTATCATAACTGTCTCCTCCCCAGTCCGAGTCAACATATCCGATTAAATTTTCTTTAGATCCGGTGTAAGTCAGTTTGAAAGTCTTTGTTCCCTTTAAATAACGTAAAATTCTTTTTAAGTAAGTCCAGTGCTCTTCACTTGGTTGATCTTGAAATCTACTTAAATAAGTGGTTGAGAAACATATATCGGGTCTTGTACAAGTCATTAGATACATTAAACATCCGACTAATTGCCTATATGGTTGTTTAGTCAATGGTGTATTATTACTCTTATCTAGTTTTAAATCCTTCTCAATAGGCGTCGAAACGGTTTTACATGAATCCATTTGAAATTTTGTTAAAAGTTTGTTTATATATTCTTCTTGGCTAAGCAAAATCTTCTTATTCTTTTTGTCTCGTTCTATCTTTATTCCAAGAAAAAATTTAACTTCACACAAATCAGTCATTACAAAATTTTTACTTAGGCCTTCCTTTAGAAGATTCAACTCGGCAATGTCATTTGACATTAATAACAAATCATCAACGTATATTAAAATAAACACGATATTTTTTTCATTTATTCTTCTGTACAAACACCTATCATTTTCAGATCTAATAAAACCTTGTTTTAGTATAAATTCATTAAATTTCTCATACCATTCATATGAAGCTTGTTTCAGCCCGTACAAAGTTTTATTTAATTTGCATACCTTAGATTTGTCCCTTACATAACCTTCCGGTTGTTTCATGTAGACATCTTCTTTTAAAATGTCATTTAAAAAGGCACTGCTGAAATCCATGTGGTGAACTAAGTATTCATTTTCATTTGCTAAAGATAGAAGTATTCGAATGGTTGTGATTTTTGCTACAGGCGAGTATATTTCATTGAAATCTAGCCCTTCCTTTTGACTGCAACCCTTTGCTACCAATCGAGCCTTATATTTTTGAATATTTCCATCTTGATCTCTTTTAATCTTAAACACCCATTTACAATTTATCGCCTTTACCTTTGGGTAAATCAGTTAAAATCCAGGTCTGATTTTTAATCAGAGCATCCATTTCTTCATTCAATGCTTTCCTCCATTCCTCACGGTCAGATCTTTCTCCTATGTCTTCTACATTTTGTGGTAAATCTTCTACATAATCTCCAGCATTCAATGCAAAAACCATATCAGCTGTCATATCGTAATCCACTTGCCAAACAGGAGTCTTTCGTATTCGTTTATTGCTTTCTTGGTTAGCCGTCTCTTCAATGTCTGAATTTCCTTCATCTTCCGTTTCATTTTCCTTTTGATCATAGTGAATATCTTGTAAAACATTTTCTTCTTTAAACGTCACTTTCGGTGCATTGAAGTACTGTTCTTTCTCATTGAATATAACATTCCTGGCCGAAATGATTTTTCTTCCAATTGGATCCCAAAGTCTGTAACCATTTGTACAGTAGCCAACCATTATTAGTTTTTCACATTTAGCGTCGAGTTTACTTTGATTTGGTTTGTGAGCATATGCGATGCTTCCAAATATTCTCAATTTGTTCACATTGGGTTTCTGATTGTACCATAAACCAGCTGGTGTACTGTTATCTCCCTTTTGCTCTAAATAAGCTGATGGACTTCGATTTATTATGTAAGCTGCTGTACGCATCGCTTCACCCCACAATTCTTTTGGTAATCCAGCATCGATGATCATTGCTCTTGCCTTTTCCACTAACGTTCTGTTATATCGTTCCGCAGTTCCGTTTTGCTCGGGGCAATAAGGCATGGTATAGTCTAAACGGATACCACTCGACTTGCAAAATTGTTTAAACTCTGTCGATATATATTCTCCTCCATTGTCTAATCTTAACTTAGCAATTTTTGTTTGGAAATGATTTTGTGCTGCAGACCTATATTCTAGAAAACAATTAAAAGCTTCAAACTTATTTTTCAACAAATAAATGGTTACAAAATGGGTAAAATCGTCAATAAAAGTAATGAAATATTTATGGCCATCCCAAGACACTGGGTTAAAAGGTCCACACACATCGGTATGTATTAATTCAAGTGGCCTTGAGGACCCTTTTCCTTTAAATTTATGAAATGGTAATCGAGTTGCTTTTGAGTTAACACATACTTCACAAAAATTCATCTCAGTTTTACAATTTTTTGGTAAACCCTCAACTAAATCTCTCTTTATAATTTTTAAAAGATGATCTTTACTTAGATGTCCGTATCTCCTGTGCCACAATTCCAAATTATTATTGTCAACAGTAACATTATAACTATGATTTTCTGGTTTAAAAGTTTTAAACACAACTTTATAAAGTTTGTCCTTTCGATAACCTTGAGCATAAGTTACATTATTTTTCATTACATACACTTTAGAGTCTTGAAATGTAATGGATAAACCTAATTCTTCCAATCTTTTAACTGAAAGTAAATTGCACTTCAATTTTTCAATGTACAAAACATTTTCGATTGTTATAAGCTTATCCAATACATTTGACCACACTTTAATGTTACCTCTTCCAGTTGCTTGCATACTTGCATTATTTTTGGCCACGGCAATCACAATTGGGATCTTCAATTCTTCATATTCATAAAAGAAGTCCAACGAATTTACCATGTGATCGGAAGCACCGGAATCTATGTACCACTTGATATCCCCCGCATTATTTCCATTTCCTGCTACGTCTGTCATGAAACATATTTCACTTTCCGATTCGCACACATTTGCTGTCGACTTTCTTTCATTCCATCTTCGATTTTGATACTCCCTTTGAAACACAGGCTTCGGATGGTTAGGTCTGGCACCCTGTGAGTTGCTAAACTTCATGGTTCTACATTCAGATCTTTTATGACCAAACTTGCCACATGCATGACATTTATATTTAAATTTTGCACCAAAGGCTGCCTCAGATGTTGTACTTACAGAAAGATGATCGGTATTTTGACGTTTCTGTTCTTCGTCGAGTAGTCGGGCCTTAACAAATTCCAGCGATAGTTTGTCTTGCTCATGACATTCTAAAACAGCAACAATAGATTCAAAAGACTTTGGTAAGGTTAATAAAAGGTGACATATGATATCGTTGTTTTCAAGTTTTGCACCGGTTCCTCTTAGTTCCCTCACAGTCTTGTCAAAATTCATAAAATGTTTTTCCATAGTATCTTCCTTATCATTATATTTCATCATAAGTAGTTTTTTTCTAAGAAATAATTGGCTTGCTATGCTTTTCCTTTCAAACACAGAATTTAGCGTACTAATTATTTGTTTTGGTGTACTACAGTTTTTAACGTATTCAATATGAGTATCAGATATCCTTTGGATTATCAAACCTTTAGCCTTCTTTTCCATACGAGTTAATTTTTCAATAGTTTTCAATCTAACTTGTTCCTCTCTTGGATCGACTGGTGACTGCGCGAGCCCCCTTGTGATTATTATTTCCGCAAGGTCACATTCCATAAAATCTACCAAATCATTTTCTTCCAACAGGACTTGTATTCTAAACTTCCAATTCCCATAATTTGTCCCATCAAACAATGGAATATATATGTAGGATTTGGCGTGGGCATTGATTCCGCCATTTTTTCGTTGTGCACTACTTACAGATTCCACAAATAATACTTTGTGCCTTAATTTTACTTTCAAGTTTCAACAATTCCGCTTTCGCACTTTCCGAACTGGGCCCGTAACCTATTAGCAGGTAAGAGTTTCGAAGCGATAACAATTAGATGTTACAAGCGTTTTATTTGCAAATAAAGTAAATTACAAGAAGCACGAACGACAAGTTCAACTTGACAATGACAACTGTATTGATCATAGACATACGTACACTAGAACACACTACTCTTATGTATGATCTAAGACTAACTTCATAAACCATAGACAAAATCTGGGATTGCTTACAGACAAATAAAATAAAATCAACAGCTTCAGTCGGTCGGTCGGTGGACTTCTGGTCGTCGATAAATATACCCTGAACTCTAGTCAGAGACAGGGTTCTCTGGAACTATTGCAAAACAAAAATAATACTCACGATGAACCTTCAACACACTCTATTAATTTAACTATATACAGAAAATTGAAATAAAAGCAAAACGAATGTACAATAAAAAGATATTTACAAATTTAATCAAAATAATGACAACCAGCGGTATCTGGCGGTCAAAGTGTCACTGTATACAAAAAGCGTGCGACGGATAGATAACTTATTTCGCTCTTGGCGATGTAGGTTACCGATCGGACACCCACATTCGGAAAATCACAAACCAAAATCAACGAAGGTATGTAAATCGTACTACCTTGGGGTTATTCACGGGGTGTAAATGTTGTTTCAGTGTGATGTAACGGATAGGGACTCTCGCAGCCTTTCGACGCAAGCTTTCCCTAATGAATGTGGGGAGAAGAGAATTATTCCGTCTTTCGAATGGCACAATTCCCTTCAGTGTAAATGATGTCTGTGTTGCGTTATGTAATAGCAAGGTATATACTATGCCAAAAAACTCTGCACTGTATTTACTCCCTAAGAGCGGCTGGTATTTCACCGCCTGCAACTTAGGTCTGTAATAAATTAGGCAAGCCTTTCGACTAGCTCTAATCGATTACCTGCGTTTACGGATTATTGGAAAATGTGCCTTCACGTATGTTCGGGCCCACTTCCAAATTAGTAATCGGGTTTGTAAGACTCTAGGTATTACGACGACACACCATCGACGGTTTCGGTTAGCAACTATCAAGTATTTAATAGTTCTATCGGCGGTACGACAATAAACATTTAATCTCATAAACATTTACGTCCTCGGAGTGTACCTTGAACAATTTCTACTACGCGCCAACACTCGTAGAGAAGTGCTCTCGAGGTCCCGGCGGCATATAGGTAAGTAACATACTGTATCGCCATTCGGCTGCTCGATCGGATTTCTGAATGTAGCAGCCGATATCGCCATTCACTTGGCAATCTCGAGTGTTACTTACCTACCGTCTTACCACCATTTGAATGCTAATTATTATTAAGATATAGAACATTACAATACTTTTTAAAAGAAGCCCTTTTTATTTCGTATTTTAAAACGTTGTCAGCACTTTGTTATAATTATTATTTTTTTGTTCATTAAAAATGTCAGTTTCACTTTTTCTTTTGGTACTCATATTCGATAACTTACCTTATGAACTAACTATTTCTTACTATTCAACTAAGGAAAACGAACAGTTCCAAAACTGAAGTTTTTACGTACCGGGTGTCCCATTAAGAGAGGTCGTCGGCTATATCTCACAAACCGTTAATCATACAGCTTTGGGAAAAAAATATTTTCAGTAAATATGGTCCTGAAAATTCGCTGGAAATTAGTTTCGAGTTCCTAAAACGACCGCTAGGGGGCGTAACATATACGGTCAATTACAAAAATGGCTTTTTCTCAGATATTTTCCGATACAATACATATTGCAGTGGCCCGCATCTCAAACCTCAACATTTTTGCAAACTTTTTGTCCCATGCTTTTTGCTCCATCTCTTGAAATGAAAGGGAGGTGGGACGTCAATCGTTGTTACATTCAAATTGTCATAACTCCGGTTTGGTTCAATAGAATTTAACAAACTTAGTTTCATTGAAAACGTATTTTTCAACTCTATCGTTCACATTACAAACAATACCTGGAATATGTTTTATCTGTCCGGTAGAGGCCGCTATTTGTAAACTCAACAGATTTTTTAAATTTTCGCGTAAATATTAAATGCAATGGTATACCTTTCTTCGCACCTTTAAAAAGAACGAACATTTATCAATAAGTCAGTGAAAACCTCAACTTTATATCTCTTTCCAAACCGGAGATATTAACAAAAAACTAATTATGAAATAAAATAACCATAAAAAGCTACTAATTTTTACTAGTATAGGTATCTAGCTAATAAGAGCATTATCACCCAACTTGGAATCAGTGCCTATTATATTCTGTTTACGTATATTCAAGTATTCATAATTATTTTGTGTTATGTAGTACGCCGGTAATTACCAAACAGTTTAATGATATTTGGGTCTAAGAACCCAGGTGTTCCCTTTTAGCAAGTTGGCAATGAAAACAAAAAATGTATTTTAATTATTTGATACGTCAAAATATTAATTGTTGCGTTAAATTGTTCGAAAATGCCATTTTCTAATGAAGAATCATATAATATGCTAGGGATATATTTCGAATGCATGCAGAATGCAATCATTAACGAATAATTAAAATACACTTTTTTGTTTTCATGGCCAACTTGCTAAAAGTGAAAAACTGGGTTCTTAGACTGAGATATCATTAAACTGTTTGGCAATTACCGGCTTACTTCATAATACAAAATAATTATGAATACTTGAATTATGTAAACAAAATATAATAAGCACTGATTTCAAGTTGGGTGACAATGCTTTTATTAGTTGGATACCTATATTAATAAAAATTAGTAGCTTTTTTATAGTTATTTTATTTCGTAATTAGTTTTTTGTTAATATCTCCGGTTTGGAAAGAGATATAAAGTTGAGGTTTTCACTGACTTATTGATAAATGTTCGTTCTTTTTAAATGTGCGAAGAAAGGTATACCATTCCATTTAATATTTACGCGATAATTTAAAAAATCTGTTGAGTTTACAAATAGCGGCCTCTATCGGACAGATAAAACATATTCCAAGTATTGTTTGTAGTGTGAACGATAGAGTTGAAAAATACGTTTTCAATGAAACTAAGTTTGTTAAATTTTATTGAACCAAACCGGAGTTATGACATTTGAATGTAACAACGATTGACGTCCCCCCGCCCTTTCATTTCAAGAGATGGAGCAAAAACATGGGACAGAAAGTTTGCAAAAATGTTAAGGTTTGAGATGCGGGCAACTGGAATATATATTGTATCGGAAAATATCTGAAAAAAGGCCATTTTTGTAATTGACGGTATATGTTACGCCCCCTAGCGGTCATTTTAGGAACTCGAAACTAATTTCCAGCGACTTTTCAGGACCATATTTACTGAAAATATTTTTTCCCAAAGCTGTATGATTAACGGTTTGTGAGATATAGCCGGCGACCTCTCTTAATGGGACACCCGGTACATTTACTTTACTAGAGTTTTTGAAAATTTTGACAACTTTTACTTCTGCAGTTTATAAGCCATGCCAAAAATAGTACATTAGGTGATGAGTATTAAATGGGTATAGCAGTCTAAACTACACAGGAGGCCCGTTTAATACTCATCACCTAATATTCATCTCTGCAGTCGTTTCAAATTTAATAAAAATAGTACATACAGGGTGATTCATAACGAGTGTAAAAAAATCGAAAGGTGATAGAGGAAGTCAAAACAAGAAAAAATATTTCATGAACATCTGTCCTAAAATCGATCCCAACAAAGATACAGGGTGTAGAAAATTCTCGAAAAAAATTGATTATTTTTAATATCTCCGAATCTACTGAAACTATTGAATTCATATTTTGAGGGCTATTGTCCTTTGTGAACCTCTATCGTCCTAAAAAGATTTGCTTTTATACTGCCACCAGTGGCGCCGCTATAAGCTGGAGAGCCATATCCTTTAGCTTACACGATGTTACGCCACCGGTTTCTAAAGAAAAGATTTAAGTTTTGGATTCTGCGTTCAATTTCAAAGAAAAAAGGTATTCTTCATTTTTTCCGTACTGATAACTTCCGAGTAAAACAGCATTTTGTAAAAACGTCAAAATCTGAATTGTTCTGAAAAAATAAATTATTATCGGATATAAAAGTAATTTTTTATGATAGAGGTCTGCAAGCGACAAATTGTCCCTAAAACTTTAATTCTATAGCTTTCTTAGTTTCGGAAATAACAAAAATAAACAGTTTTTTTCGAGAAACTTGAACACCCCGTATTTTTGTTGGAAATAGTTTTAGGACATACGTTCATCGACTTTTTCTTATTATTTTGACCTCCTCTATCAGCCCTCCAAATCTTTTACACTTGTTATGAATCACCCTGTATAACAATTACCCTGAAAACAACGTAACATAACTTCTAATCCCTAATTTTCTTTTACGTATAACTGGCCATCTTTGGTTGGTCAACTACCAGTCCTAACACTTTTAAACAACTTTTTAACAGTGTTTTAAATAACATTTTATTTTTTCTATTGAAGACAGTATTCACATAATTTTGATACTGTTACTGAAAGTCAATAACTTGCTGTGATGAAATGATTTTGTTTCCAATTACATTTCGCCATTAACTCAAAGATGAGAGTGGAAGAAAAAATAATTAGTTCATTGATGATAGCAAACAAAACTGACATTTTAAGAGCAGTAACGAATCGACGTAGTAAAATGGTGGCAGCGCGCTCAGAAATATATCTAGAATAAAAATTGCCAGTGTGGAAATTTTTCAAAATGAAGATTTACCTAACGTCAAAGAAAAATATTACAACCAAAAGCAATAAAAGTGCAATTTTCCATTTTATTTTTTAGTTTTCCGCGAAATGGTTAATTATCTCAAAAAATATCTTCAGGATAAACAACTTGGACCAACCTATTCTCTTGCTAAGATAACCGAGATCCTAAATGCTGCATGTTAGATTTCGATAAATTGCATAACAAAGCTTGTTTTAGAGAGCATTGTTTTTGAAAAGTAAAAAAATTAGACTCAAATTGTGATAAAGTAACACGCGAGAGCACCAAGCTAATCGTCGCTATCTGGTGTTTACGAGGGTGTCACTTATCGGGCTCCACCGTCCAATCTCCAATGTGACAATTTCCCGCGAAAACACCAGTGCAAGTGCATGCTCACGTGCAGTGGCGGACTGGCAAATTTAGCCAGCCCGGGAAAGTCCTAGTGGACCGGCCCCAAAATAACAATAATAATATTAATAATATAATTAAATAAGAGTAATATAAGGGGCATGTGAATATTTTCACACAACAGCTTGCAAAGCATACATCAACCCAGACAGAGACTGACTCAGATCTCAGACTCATTAGTATCTAGTATCTACAGATAGGTGTGCAACTATGATTCCCAAGTTCCCAACTCAAAGCGCACGCGTAGTATGTGTACGGCAACGGGCGTATTTTTTGCTGATATACTATTTTCGTAAACGTTCTTGCCATCACACCTTCGTGGCTCAGTGGTTGACGTATCGGTCCCCCATTTCGCAACGTTGGGGGTTCGCACCTTACCCTAGTTATTTCTTGTTATGATGATTTTTTTTTCTTTTGAACAAAAAATCGGTCAGGTCCAAAAGGACAGCTAGGGGATCGCAATCACGCGAGGCAGATATCCACTCACTCCACATTAATTGTTCATTTATAAAAATCATTTGACGTGCGTCGACGCGGGATTGGGAATCACAATTGCACAGCTATCTGTAGATGCTAGTTTGTAGTTTCAGACTCAGACATTAGAGCAGTGTGACCAGATTTTATTTTCGCGTGTCGCCAGTTTGGCTGCTAGATGTGGCCTAAATGAAGTGAAAATCGACCAAAACCAAATACCAGATTGTATTTTATAAATTGCGTCAGACAAAAATTTTAAATGGATTAGTAGTACTTTGTAAGGTTAGGATTCATAAAGGGTTTATCAAATGAACAATTTAAATTATAATTTTTGGTTTGGTAACATTTCGAGTAACGTATTTTTAATTTTATCTCAAACAACAGAGGTTATTATAAATTAGAATCGTGAATCGTATGCACTAAAAACTTTAAATAAATGTCGTATAATAAGGTACCTGAACCAAATAAAGCCGTAGTCCAAATAAGGCCGTGCCGTTTTTTATGAAACCGCGCAACTCTCAAATTACAGTTTCCTACCATCGGACGGGTTTCTACAGTACTTCGTTCTGCCACAACGCCAGGCTAATCGGAACGTTTCCAGAAGGCACCACTGCAGCTAAACATAGGGAAGCGTCTAGCTTGTAAATTTCCGCGTAGGCTTTTTTGTGAAAATATTAGAGTGTCCGAAGAAAATTTTTGGCTGTACATACTCAGGTAAGAGTCTAAAATATGTTCACGAGTTTGTTTTCAAATGTCATGTTGCAAAAAGGTTTTTTAACGAACTTTTGTTGTTTGAGGTTAAGTGAGCCTAATAAAGCCAATGTTATTGGGTTCTAATAAGGCCAGTTAGAAACACTGGCACGGTGCAGGTTGTTGTACGCAATTTATTCAATCCTGGACCAATTAAGACCTTAAATACCGGTAATGGTTGAAAAACTAAAGAGGAAAGTTGGTACTGTTTTCTGTGCAACGAAGATGTTGTGCGCGACATGAGACTGTGTGTTGTGTGCTCAAGATACGTCCACGAAGAGTGTGCAGGTCTGAGGAAAGGTGACCGCATATCGTTCGTATGTCCAGATTGTGAAATGTAGCTACCAAACCCTTTAAAATTTTCTAACAATTTATGTTACTTATTTTTAAAATTCCTTTTTATTTATACCTATATATTTATTTTTAATTTTGTTGTTATTATTTGTCACGTTTGTTTGATTAGTGGTATTGGACCGTTCGAACAACTACTCCTCGGGCAAATACCCCGCGAGGCATTGAATTATAGAACTAAATCCAGATTTTTTGTACTACGAGACGTTTCAGACCGCTACCCCATTTAAGATGGCTTTGAAACAATCCTAATTTGTCTCCATGTACGTACGTGCTTTTAAGCAGGTCTCATCAGTACGGTGCTCTCCCCTACACACTCAAACCATGCAATTTAGCTTGCTATATATGCTGCCGCGCTCTGGACAGATATCAGCAAGTGACAACTACTTTGAGTAATTATCTAGTATTAATTAGTGGTACTGGACCGTTCGAACAACTACTCCTCGGGCAAATACCCCGCCAGGCATTGAATTATAGAACTAAATCCAGATTTTTTGTACTACGAGGCGTTTCAGACTGCTACCCCATCTAAGATGGCTTTGAAACAATCCTAATTTGTCTCCATGTTCGTACGTGCTTTTAAGCAGGTCTTTGTTCAAATATTGCATGTTTTGAATGTGTATGGAAAACCGCAGACCAACTGGTTTCGTCCTTCTGGGACTCATCAGTACGGTGCTCTCCCCTACACACTCAAACCATGCAATTTAGCTTGCTATATATGCTGCCGCGCTCTGGACAGATATCAGCAAGTGACAACTACTTTGAGTAATTATCTAGTATTAATTAGTGGTACTGGACCGTTCGAACAACTACTCCTCGGGCAAATACCCCGCCAGGCATTGAATTATAGAACTAATGCGGTTTTCCATACACATTCAAAACATGCAATATTTGAACAAAGACCTGCTTAAAAGCACGTACGTACATGGAGACAAATTAGGATTGTTTAAAAGCCATCTTAGATGGGGTAGCAGTCTGAAACGTCTCGTAGTACAAAAAATCTGGATTTAGTTCTATAATTCAATGCCTGGCGGGGTATTTGCCCGAGGAGTAGTTGTTCGAACGGTCCAGTACCACTAATTAATACTAGATAATTACTCAAAGTAGTTGTCACTTGCTGATATCTGTCCAGAACGCGGCAGCATATATAGCAAGCTAAATTGCATGGTTTGACTGTGTAGGGGAGAGCACCGTACTGATGAGTCCCAAAAGGACGAAACCAGTACGTTTGTTTGAATTTGCAGAAATATATGTTCCGTTGATTTTCATGACTTTGCGTCTATATTAATATCATGGCCTTATTAGAAACCCCCACGTGGCCTTATTAGAACATAGGAGTTCTTAATAAGGCCATGTGCAGTGTTTTTTAAAAAAATAATCTAAAAGAAGAATGATATCTTTGAAAAGTGTCTCACACGGGACAGCATAAACTACATAAACGTATGTAGCTGCAGCTAAAATTTCATGTTTTTTTTTGCTAACAGTATCTGAGTTATTGGCTCTCAAAAATTAGCGTGGCCTTATTTGGTTCAGGTATCTTATATAATAATAATAATAATAATAATAATAATAATAATAATAATAACAATAGGTTTATTCCACAAACACAATATACAATAAATTCAAAATACAGTGAAACAAAAATAGTGTGCAGAAAAGGCCACAGTCAGTCATGAAAATTGAAATTCAATCCTCAAGCCTGATCTTCCCCATGGCCCAATAATTAGAAAATTTTAATCAAATAATTAAGTAAATTTCACATACGAGAAATCAAATAAATTTTAACATTTACAGGCAAATCGTCGCCCAACATATACCCTAACCCACTTATTAAGAACATAGACAAAAAAATAAAAAAGGAAGTATTAAATTTTGAAACTTGGTTCGGAAATAAAAAAATGTTCGCTGCCAAGTAAGCGCCTTAGCCGCCTCTGGTTAAACATGCAGTTGCTGCGTATAGCTACATTCAATGCCTTAGCCGCCACGTATGAGAACGACCCCCGAAAATGTGTAGTCGTGTGACATGGAATAGTCACGAAATTTGCAAACCTTACATTCACATCATGTATTTGTCGTCTAAACGTGATTTTATTCATCAAATAAACCGGTGTATTGCTTAGGAGCACATTAAAACAGAGCTTCGAGTAGTGCAAAAATCTGCGTTGGTCTATCCTTGCCCATCCCAAGGACATTAGTTTTTCACTAACGTGTTGACGCCTCCTCAGGTTGCAGATGAACCGAACACATGAATTCTGGATACACTGCAGGCGTTGACAATTAAATTTACTTAAACAGGGACCATAGACTACATCACAATAATTCAGTTGCGACAGAACCAAACATTCACACAATATAATTTTGGTATTAAAATTGAGAAACTCACGACTATTATACAGGGTGGTCACTTTTACAATGTACACCATTGGAGTCTTCTAAACCAGAAGAGATTCAGAGTTGGTCAAATTACAGAAAACGTGCACTTTTTCCATGCCCTTTAAGGATCTGAAAAGAAATTCTGGATAGCTCTCGTTGTTCCTGAAATATCCTGAAAAGAATTGAAGTATTTCATTTTCTTATTTCTTCCATATATTATTTATTACTTGAGCAAATGTAATGCCTTTCGGCAGGTTTACATAAGTAGGTATGGGCTATCCACTGGATGTTTCAAAATTTGTCTAAGCCTACTACATCTTTGAGTTTTCATAATCATGGCAACTAGATTCTGTAGATATGGAGTGAAATTAGTGTTCCAGAAAGTTAGATGACCCATGTGCGATACATCGTTGAAATTGTATTTTTTTTCTCTATCCAACCTTATGAAAATCCAATATGGCGCCCATAAGAAATTCAAAAGTTGACCATGAAAACTTGAAGATGTAGTAGGCTTAGACAAATTTTGAAACATCCAGTGGAAAGCTCATACCCTCTTATGTAAACCTGCCAAAGGTCATCACATTCGCTTGAGTAATAAATAATATATGGAAGAAATAAGAAAAAGCAATATTTCAATTTTTTCAGGATATTTCAGGAACAACTAGAGCTATCCAGAATTTCTTTTCAGATCCTTAAAGAGCATGAAAATGTGCAACTTTCTTACCGTTTGACCAACTCTGAATCTCTTCGGGTTTAGAAGATTCCAATGGTGTACATTGTAAAAGTGACCACCCTGTATATTAGTTTCAAAGCAGAGTAATATTTTCTTATAATGCCATTAACATGATCCCCATACTTTAATTCAGAATCTATAACAAATCCAAGATTTTTCGCAACATCCGTAGATGAAATAGGCTGATTAATTAATTTTATATTTAATTTTTGAATACATTGCAATCTAGTAGATTTGCGACCAAACAGAATAACTTTCGACTTTGACGGATTCAGCGTCAGGCAGTACATACCTAACCAGATCAGCATTTATATATGAGTTTGATTGTTCAATTAAATTAGCACTACATGAGTAATATATCTGCGTGTCGTCGGCATAAAAATGACTTTTGGAATATTTTAAACATTTTTGAAAAGAAGAAGTATAAATAGAAAATAGAAGAGGCCCTAGTACCGAGCCCTGTGGAACACCACTAGTACATATTATAGGGCTAGATAATTCCTGTTTATATTTAACCATCTGTCGGCGACCAAGCAAGAAACTGCCCATCAACTCCGCAGCAGCGTCATCAAAACCTATATGGTGCAGCTGCGCCAGCATCAGGTCATGATTGATTTTATTGAACGCTTTGGAGCAATCCAAGAGAACAAGAGTCGTGACCAAATTATTATCTGACGCTGTTATAATGTCGTCCGTAACAGATAAGAGCGCAGTAGTACAACTATGATTAACGCGAAATCACGCTAAAACCCCCTAAATTATGCATAAATGAGGACTACTCTATTCACGACTTTAGTTATAATTTAGTATTTACTGCCCTCCTTAGCAGAAAGATCGTATCTGCAATTTTATTTGTTCTTCCAAAATTGGGTTTTTTGTATTGAACGGTGCTTACGGCTTACCGATGTAAAAAAGGATGGATTGGAGATGGCAAACAAAAATTCAATTTCTGTAAAACTAATAAAATGGCAGATGCAACATGTATGTCTAGTAAACGAGATGGCGCTGGCGCTCAGGTGCAGTGCACGTAAATAACGTAAGCGTTTTGTTCCATTTTTCTTCTTGAGGACGAATTAAAATTGCAGAGCAACCTCGATCCAAAAAATCGTCCAAATGGTGACTTGCGATTTTCTGCAAATATTAGTCGCAAGTGCTTCATAAAAGGCCCCCAATCTGGCCGCGTTTGATCGTGGCGGTTCGTACTGCGGTGGGGGGAGTAGGGGGCTACTAATATGCAGTACGCAGCAAATATGAAACCCAGGGTTGGGATGCCTATTACAATCGTAACAATATGAAAACATTGTCGATAGCATAACCATTCTTTTGGTTGAAATGAATAAAAAATGATAATGAGTGAGTACCGGTAGAACATGGCCAGCCGGCCCAGTTGCGGCCGGCCCACCGGGAAATTTCCCGGTGTCCCGCCGGCCCAGTCCGCCACTGCTCACGTGTTTTTTATGCTCGAGTAGAAAATTCCTCTACCAAAATGTATTCATTTTCATTGCCCAATGGTATTTTTATTTAAAAATTAATAATGATAGTGTCCGGTGAAAACCAAAGAACAAGAGAACAAGAGAAGAGTCCGTGACCATAAAAACTTAATATTGTCCTTACACTGTAGTAGTCATTGACAAATGGTTAAATTGTAATACCCAACTACATATTGTGATTATGGTAATATTGAAATATTACTTTATATTCTTATATACTAATTATTGTTTGGCGTTTCTGCTCTGGTTTGCACTATTGTACAGTTTATTGATTTAAATAATTTATATACAATTTAGCATCATGACATCAAAAATTACGATTTAATAGGTATATCTATAAAATTATAAAATATTGACATGAAAAAAGGAGTTAGAGTTTGACAAATTTGATTTCTAATAAGATTAGTGTCTTAAAAATAAAAGAAAGTATGAATGTGCATGATAATTTGGCAATTTTATAAAGGATGTATCATGAATTTTAAAATATTAAAATTCCTTACTTAAGTTTTGGTAATGTGTAATTAATATTTTACATTTACATTTATTTTGGGATGATGCATGCTTTCAACGTGCATCATAACATTGTAGGAGTAATGCAATGGTCAGGTAAGTGACACCCGATAGCGCACATTATGTTGGCGCTATCGTATGTTACATTCCAAAATCCGATCGAGCAGCCGAATGGCGATACTGGATGTTACTTATCTATATGCGTCCCGGCGGCGTCTAGCCATACTCCTGTACAGCACAGAACATACCGTGCTCCAGAGCGCTCGGGGTTTTGGCCGCGGCTCTACTACACTTCGATCGAACAAACCCCAACGCTCTGCAGACAGTCCACTTTCCTAGCAACTCTAAGATGCTTTGGTTTTTGTTGCTTGTAGAGTCATCAGTATTGGCACCATTAGCATGTGAAGTACAGAGCGATTTTTAAATTAATAATTACTAATTAAGTTTAGTGACCAATATTTAAATTTTATTGTTTTTTGGGTCTTGGTTTAATATATTCTTCGTATAAAATGGAAAACAGAGACCGTGAGTGTAATTTGCAGAATTTTATTGAGATAATACAATATGCTGGTGAAAACAAATTCAACAAAACCACAAACACCTACGTATAGATAACATTATTGGAAAATATTCAGTGGAGTTTGGCGTTTGGACGATTTTTTGAAATATTTTCAGCAAGATTATGGAGTCGTTTTAATATTTCCTGTTTGGTCATCCTTCCAGCTTGAATTCGTCCAGATTTCGGCAAATCTTTATTTTTGCGTCTTGAAATAGACGTCGGTTGCACTTTGATTTTTCTTGATTTTCTACCGCAAAGACGTGATTTTGTTTCCATAAAATTTACTATCTGGGCAGGAGTTTTTAAGCCTCGCAGAATGGCATTGAATTTTATAATAGACAATGTTGTCTGCGAGCTGTGGTTTTCTTCGACCGTAGTTGTTATTCGCTGAAGTTCGGAACGCATTTTTGAAATTTCAGCTGCAAAACACTCCTTACCTTCGTCGTCTTCTCCGAGGTTTATAACATTATGAATTCGTGGTGCGGCTATCAGAGCGTTTTCCTCAGAGGGGATATTGAAAACGTCAGTGTCTGTATCCGTGTTCATATTTTCGTAAAAGTCTTCTGGGGCCGAATGTCCCACAGCTAATTTTGCTAATTGCTTCCTGTCTTCAACACTTAGAATTGGTGATGTTTTGAACATGACACCAAACTTTTGTTCTATAGCACACAGGTGCTTGCAAAATTTTCCACTTGCTCCATATGGGCAATCGCAAAATGCAATTTCAGCGTTAATGGTATACAAAAATTTTGGATCTTTTTCAGAAGCAACGCGGAAAGTGTTTTCGTCTATTCTGTATAAAACACTTATATCTTTAGCTTTACGGCACATGTGCGCGTAATCAATTTGTGGTTTAGATCTTCTTGAATTAGCAAACTCCAGCAATTTCCGTTTGTGGTAACTTTCAAATACATTAACTATGAAATCCACTAAGGCGCAGGAATTGAAAACTTTGCATCTTTGTAGAACAATATCTTTAAAGATTCTGATCGAGGCTTCCGTATAATTATTAGTATTATTGCCCCTAGTGATAATTTTTCCTCTGTACGGAAGGCACCACTCCTCTCGACGACTCCATAATTTGTTCAAATGATCCACTAATAATTCATTGCCGGACACGGCATTATCCGATATTAGTGTGTTAAAATGCTCTTCTGCATCTTCCGCGGTGGATGCATAAAGAACATTCCTAAATAGTTCCATCACTGTTCGTCTATCACCCATTTTTACGTTATGATCGGTCAGCCACAACCATCTCCACAACGCCTGACAAACATGAAAAGTGCAGAGTAATAGATGACTATTTGGAAACACCGTTGAAAGTGCACTGCGCTCGGCTTTACTGTCGTCCGTCATAAATACATTGGGCGAAAACTTTTTATTCTCAACTTCTATTGCTTCCAAGGCTGCTGCAAACGCCAACGTATAGTTTGCCTCTGTTTGCGCCGTATGTAAAATACACGCTACTGGAATAGCACCTGTTTTGTTTGAGGCGAACATAAATGTAAGGCAAGTATTGGTTTGATCACAGGATCCACTTGAATCCACAAAAACCATTTCATCCGCAATACCTTCGATAAATGCTCGCCGCATTATTGGCGTAACGACAACTGCAATGAACGGATTTCCTTTGACCAACAGCTGACCTCCAGAATTTTGCAAGACAGGTGTTTTGCTTCTGAGAATTTCTAATACGCTGCTTTCTTCACGATCCCCATACTGATTTGCACGCCATTTATCATATAAGTATTTGATTTGTCTCTCTGTTGGATTTTCTTGTGCATTAGCAAGTATACGGACAGAACTAGAGTTCGATTCGGATTCCATCAGCTTCATTTCATGATAAATTCTGGACGCCGAAGGAGACATTCCTGATACGAAATATGACTCAAAAACTTCTTTAGTTGTGTCACTCACTCGCAAATATCCAAAAGCTTCTGCTACATTTACTTTGTGGGAGTGGTAAAAATCGATTTTTATAACCACGTTTATACCTCGTTTTAAAAGAATATCATTTTTAATGGTATTTCTATTAATTTTTTTGAATACGAAATCTATTGTAGCTTCACAGTTTTTGTTTCGTATTTTACTGTCCTGTCTTTTTCGTGTTACAGCTTTATTTATCTTTGAATGGTGGCAAGCAAACAACTTTCTAAATTCGTATCTGGACGCATTTGGAAATCTTCTTGACGTTATCCAGTTCGTACTTGTTACACGTGAAAACTGTTGCAACCAGTTATTACATTTTTCATCGAAATTGCCCTCTCCTGATAATTTGCATTGAACTTTAAGTTGGAATTGCTCCGTGCCCGCAAAATTTGCATGTAATACATGCAAATCTTCACAAAGAGTTGACAGCGTACTCTTCAAACCTTCTTCGGTTATTACGGTTTCCATGGTCCCAAGAGGTGAACAACACTAGCGTAGTACTAATTAATATTTTTGATACTACACGCCAAGCACTAACGAATACATAAATATTGATACGAACTTTTGCCCTGTCAGCGACGCCCCTGGTGATGACACATTATTTGTCTGAAGGCGGGCCGCATGATTTATTACGGCGCGACCTTGTCGCTGTTTATGATTCCCGAAAAGAATAGCCTATCTCGAAGATTCTCATTCTGGAACAATGTTCGATCGATAATTATTTTCGAGAATCTTCTAAGACCATTATAAAATGGGAAGCAAGAAGCCGAGTCTTACAGTCTTACAGTTTGAAGTCTGAAGTTTGGAAGCGAATGTTGAATGCGATAAGAACCGGGCGTTTAATTGTTCTGTGCGAGTATAAGTCTTCATACGCGTTTAGTGTCGGTACGGTACGCGAGTGCGAATTCTTTGGTGGCGTTTTAAGTGTACCGGGGCGTCTTCGTATGTGATTAACCGTCGGTTGAAGACGAGTGTTTTAGAGAGTTTAAACTGTGGACTTGTGTACTGTGGATTGTTTAGGTTAGGTAATTAATTGTTTAATTGTTCGCTTAATTGTTTAATTTTCACTGCTTGTTGTTACTTACTGCTTGTATATATTTCGCTGCTTATTGTTCAATTTGTTAATTTTAAGTTCTCAAATCACTGTTAATCATTGTAAATATTTGTACATATACATAAAGTCACTGTAAATAAAAAGTGTAAAAGCGAAATACGTTACAATATACAGATAACGCGCGCAGCTATAACCATTCACTGGCAGTTGTAAATTCAAACTGACCGTAAGCTGCAGTAGGGATGTACATCATTGGCTGCAGTCGACATGCTAATGGTGTCAATACTGATGACTCAACAGACAACAAAAACCAACGCATCTCAGAGTTGCTAGGAAAGTGGACTGTCTGCAGAGCGTTGGGGTTTGTTCGATCGAAGTGTAGTAGAGCCGCGGCCAAAACCCCGAGCGCTCCGGAGCACGGTATGTTCTGTGCTGTACAGGGGTATGGCTAGACCCGTCCCGGCGCTTTCGGACTATATCGAGAGGCCAGCGGTCGGAGATTTTGGAAGGAGGCTTCGGCGCGCGGCGCGACCATATTTTCCCAAAATCTAGTAGGGGGCATCCTCGCTTCAAACGACCGGAGAAAATCATTATTCATTTGTTTGAATAATTGTTGCATTTTCTTTTGCATCGTTGCAGCACCTTTCACCGTTTGCATGTGCAGTAAGAGTAATTATTGTTATGCGAAAAGTAGTGAACTTGTTCCAAAAAACCTCAAATTGAAAATTGCTGATTTTAGGCAACGAAACATAGGTACCAAGAATTTTAAGGAAAATTTTAATATTACAGTGAAAAAGCATTCCTTTTCAGAAAATGAAACTATGGCTTGCTACATTTCTGTGGACTACCTGCCCTGTATAGCACAAAACATTTTTAAAATGTATCTTCATGTCACCCTAACTCATTCGTTCACTCACGAAACGTCAAAGAATGAATGGACTTGTCGGCTTGACTGACTCACCCAGTATAGTATTGTTTAATTAGGAATAGAGCTCATGTATTTGGAATCTACGTTCAATTTGGGAAGAAATTGGTATCTTCGAATTATTTTGTAAAATGCTTAGTTTTTGAATGAAATAGCTTTTTGTGAAATCGTGCACATGCACTGAAATTTTCCATAATGCAATGATGGCTTCACCGATATGCAAGGAAAGTGAAAATTGAAAAAAATAGTTTATTAAGAATAACACTAACAAAACTAACAAGAAGAACGAGAAAACACATCAATTATTTCATTACGATATTAAAAAAATATTAAAGTTTTTACACCCTGTATCTTTGATAGTAGTCACTTTAGAACATATGTTCATAATATAAACTTTTCGTCTTATTTGGAGTTCCTCTACCGCCCATTTTAATTTGGCAGGCCCGTTCTGAATCATCCTGTATATTACTTATTTTTTGAAGCGCGCGTTATTTTTAATTATACGGAAAGATCTATACGGACATTAAAGTTGTTTTGCCGAGTTGAAACCCTCCTATAAGCTTTTAATCTATAGGTACATAAATATGTGTGCCTAACAGAATATTAGTCTTCAATGGACGATTTAAAGGTGCGAATAGGTATATGAGGGCGATCAGCTCAAAAATTGCTACATGTAGCAATCAGGTGTAGATGAGTTTTGAAGATTAAATTAAGGCATTAATTTAATCTTCAATCTTCAAAACTCCTCTACACTTGTGGAAATGCTGGTGACTCAAGAAATATGCAATTTCGACAAAAACCACTCTAAACAACCTAACACAGAAATCATCAAGGGAATCCAAAAATGCGCTCAATACAGGTTGTTCCATTATTAAAACATAGAGTAAGGTGCTGTAGAGATAAACTGGGTCGGCCTGTATATGTATATACGTGGCAGTTTTGAATTATGACCCATTAAAAATAATAATGCGACTTTATTAACAACTTTTTAGTATCAAGCTTTATATGAAACTCAGTGACTGGTGACGTGTTAAGTGTAAGCACAGACGTACAAAGATTTTTACTTACCACAGTGAACAATCCATAGCTGCATACGTTCCGTGGATTTAACGGGAAAACGATGCATACCAAGGTCCGGAAAATGTCTCTTACTTTTCCCGCATCCCCAATAGACGCACTTGTTCCCAGACATTTTCTGCAATAAACGTTTCGTTTTATAGTTTGAAAATGTTTTTACACAAAACAGTTAATAAACATTAACAATATAACAAACAATAAACAATGAAGAAACTACAAAATACACTTTAACTCAGTTTTATAGGACTTCTATCGAATTTAAATTTCCGTCAACTAGCAAGCACTAGACAAGCGACAAGCACACTGCATAACATAACAAACCCTGTTACGAAGGTCTAGGGTCTCTAGGTAAGGGACAAGGGAAAAGGCGATTGTCCGCTTGTTCGTTACCACCGCGTCCGCGGTGTCCTCAACAAAAAGAAAAATATATTTCTTTTTATACTACACATCATTACGGAAATTGATTTTCTTGGTCGAAGATATTCTCAAAACATGACCCATCCATATAAAAATGTTCATTTTAAGACACTCTACGAGGGCTCCTCTTCCTATAACTAATACAAAAATCGCAAAATTCGTCTGGCGCTAACATTACCAAAAATTTTTAAGGTTTCATTTAATAAAAACATATATGTAGATATTGATTTTCAGTGCAGGTACTAGGTATAATTTGTCTGAATTCTTCCAGAGTATTCAAAGAAATTTTTAATATTTTCGGCTGCGTTTTAACCCCAATAATTTTAAACTAATAGGATCATTTCATTATATTACAAACCCTCCACCTCAATGGTTGGTATAGTTAGTAAAATAAACCCAGAATTTCAATACCTACTTCAACGCTCCCACTCAATAAGGAAGGAAAAATTAAATTAATCAAAAAATTGTACATTTTAGTGGCCTCTCAAAAAAGCATTTCCGTACACTAAACAAATTTTAAGAAAAGGTGCAGCGGCTTCGTAGTACAAAATATTTGTTCATTGAACAGGTGCATGAAGTACGAAAGAATTAAAAAATTCTTGGAGGGTTAACTTGGGGATTGGACAACCATGCCATACAGATTTTCAAAATGTTTTCAAAAACGAAAATTACTGGAAAAAACAAAAGTGCCCTTTTTGGTTTTTCAAATAATACGTACAAATGTCCAGAGTAAAACTTCTTTTTAGGACTGGCTGTTTATTTTTATTTTTTTGGATCTATGAAATAATGCCAATCATATTCGGCCTGGTGTAACATGTGAACAAATTGGGAAAGACTAAATCACTAAATTAGACATAAAAAAGGATTCTAAATGCATAAATTTCATACAGGTGTTACCGCGACAAAGCGTGCCGCTGTATCCTGCCCCCTGCGGGAAGGAAAAAGCTTATATAGTATTTTTCAGATTTGTTGGCGTTTGCGCCGCCATATCCGATTATCCAAGCAACCGCCAGCAGTTCAGTAGTTTCCAAAATTTTGCTGTTGCTAGGAACCGCGACAAGCGTGTGCGCCGCCCCAAGAAATGTATTCTTTTACCCATAACTTTAGCCCGCTCACACAAAAGACACCGGTTATTTTCTAGTTTGTACTTAAATCTGCTATTGGTTATAAACGCCACAAACTTGTGGCAGAAATATTCACTATTTGTTTTGTTTTTAATTTGTTATTTAAAATTTTTAATGTAATGTTATTTCTTTTCTTTCATGGAATAAATAGCATTCCTTACTTCGGTTTTAATGTTGTCAGTTACATCTTCTTTTTAATTTTGATTTGCTGTGCCTTTTTCCGGGCGTTGAAGGAGACAAACCTCGTTTTTCCTATCCAACTATGCGCGACACGCTGCATAGACTTACTTTTGATGCATCGGCAAATCGCTCCTGGTCACAAGTTAAGGGCAATAGGGGACCATTATTTTCCTTCTCTCGAGTAAAGTATTCAAAAATATTTCGTAAAACTTCTCGACACTGTTTGGTAAAAACATTTCTAGGCATCTTTACACCTGACAATCAAACTGACAGTTATACTTGAAAGGCAATAATTTTTAATAAATTGCTTGGTGACCACTGGATATTGCAAAATAAGCAAATTAATACTGAAACCATTTTGTTTCACACAACCATAGTAAGAAAGAGTGAGATGAAATACGGAAACGTGAGAATATTCTCAAGTCATCTTACGGCAGCAATTAAAATTCAACCAATCCATTTTACAAAAGGGAGAAAAACACATGAACGTAATGCGCAGATTACTGCACACACACGCCAAGATATCTGAAAAGAACTATATTTGATATATCATTCCGCACCGCCGCGCCGCACCGGCGCCGTCTCGCGTCACCCCAGAATTAAAATCACCGTACCTGCCATCTGTTAAAGGTTAAACAATAACAATAACTAAAGCCCCACGATTGCAGATTGAAAACTGGAAGTTTACTAAGCGTATCGAGCCCCATCTAACCTGCTGCGTCCAGAACTAAAATACGTGGCGTCCAAATACCGGTTTCCAATAAATTGCACTGGATTAGTATTAGTATTAGTGTGAACCAAATTAAGTGGGCACTATTGCTAACTCCCTTATTATTGTAGGTATGAAGTCGGTTAAATTAGCAAACTAGTGGGATTTTTTCCGCTGATCACGATCGTCAAAGCAGAAAAACAATCGAGCATCCAGTTCTCGAGTTATTTCCAAAAGTGTATTTTTCTTTAATGGAACGTCCTGTATATTTTTGAGCCAATCGATGTAAATTCAAATTCTGAACAAAAACGCTTCTATAACTTTTTTTGATTAAATTGATAATAACCGAGTTATGTAAAAACACTCTTTGAAACCCTTTAATAATTGCTTAGCTATGGAACAGAACAATAATTTATTTTGTCCACGACTATCTTACAACATACTCTTTATACTTGTGTTTCTTCAATCAAAATTAGATACATTATTCACTGCAGTGATTAATGAATATTATTCACTAAACCAATAGGAACATCGCTTTGACCCTTTTTTACATTTATTTAGTAGGCCGCGATCGCGATGTCTTAGATCAAATTGAAACGTCAAATCAGCATGGTTTGCTTTTAATTTGAAATGCATATTCTAAAAAAGAAGATATAATGAGTAGTGAGAGTGAAAACGAGATTTCTTTAACAGCACCAGCAATAAAAGAAGCTGCAGAACTTGCATCATTAGATTCATTGCCCAAAAAACCAATAAAATTATACCTGAGAGCATATGTATGAATCTTTCTTACACTGGAGAAGGGAAATGAAGATAAATTCTTTCTGGGAATCTGTTTTGATAGTCGTGGACAAAGTATAGTATACAACTCGTTATAATGATGCTATTATTACCTCGGATGATTACAAAACTCGCTCGCTGCGCTCGCTCGTGTTGTAAACTTCATCCTCGGTAATAATAGCATTCATTATAAACTCGTGTATAATATACTATTAGAATTAACAGAACAATAATTTTGCATAGGTGCAATTATGATAACGTAAACAACTATTAAATTAAATGTTCGAAAACGCCGCCTCCTACTTCAAGACATTTTTGGGCCCTTTTCAAAACACTACGTGTTGCGTTAAGTCCTACCATCAATAGAAACCTTACTCTTCTGTAGCGGTCACCTGCTTCTAGGGTTTGAACAGTTTGATATTTGTATGGTGTAAATTTATGTTTCTTCAGAATTCTTTGAATAGTGTTAAAAGCAATGCCGGTTTCTGTATACAAATCTCTTATGGAATTGGTCGGATGCACTTCAAAATATGCCAAAACCGTAGTTTCAATTTCTTCTGATGCAATATAATTTTTTTTGTTCTTTTCTTGGTAAAAACACTTTCATTACTTCTAAATCTTCGATAGAGCTTTAAAAAATAACTCCGGCTCGGTAATTCACGACCAGGAAATAATTCAGTGTAATATTGAAGCGCTATTTGGGAATTTCTCCGACAAATCAAATATGT
Organism: Xestobium rufovillosum; assembly: GCA_963966045.1. NCBI lineage: Eukaryota > Metazoa > Arthropoda > Insecta > Coleoptera > Ptinidae > Xestobium > Xestobium rufovillosum. The sequence goes on from OZ014497.1 coordinate 19,933,233, forward strand.
TTCCACCATATCACACTTTTCAATATGCGAAAAAGGCATTTTCGTTATATGATAAAACTGAGATTGACCTTAACTAATAAGCAGAAGCCCCGGCAGAAGCACAATTATTTTGACACATTAGAATCATTGACAACAATGAATGTTTTTTGTTCCATGGCTAAGCGATTATTAAATGGTTTCAAAGAGTGTTTTTACATAACTCTGTTATTATCAATTTAATCAAAAAAAGTTATAGGAGCGTTTTTCTTCAGAATTTGAATTTACATCGTTTGGTGCAAAAATATACAGGGCGTTCCATTAAAGAAAAATACACTTTTGGAAATAACTCGAGAACTGGATGCTCGATTGTTTTTCTGTTTTGACGATCATAATCAGCGGAAGAAATCTCACTAGTTTGCTGATTTAACCGACTTCGTACCTACAATAATAAGGGAGTTAGCAATAGTGCCCACTTAACTTGGTTCACCCTGTACATAATATATAATAGATAAAACAAATTCTCCGAATCATACAGTACCTACACTTTGCAGAATTCATCGTAACTGCGGAGACATTTTTCAATTTGCAGAGGCATCTGTTTACGCTTTACTTTTATTGTTAATGCATCTTCTATGTTATTTTAAACAATTTTTTGATGCAACGTCTTTCTTTCGCGTGAATCGTTATGAAATAATCTAAATTGTAACGAAAAATTTCAAGCAAAAGACGAAAAGTATTTATCAAATACAAAAAATGTGCTATAGAAAATGTGATTATGGAATATAAAAAACCCAAAAGTGGTTTACCAAATGTAAAGAAAAATATCGAGAAATATCGAGAACGTACAAAAAATTATTTATCAAATATAAAAAAAGGAATTCTAAAAGAACTTAGTCGCTACCTACTACTTATTTGTGTAGAAAATACCTTCCAAGAAAATATACAAAATAGCAATAATTTTAAGAAGCTTAAAGTCTGCATAAAGTAGGTACCTGCCTGTTCCTAGTAGAGTGCCGATAACTGAGGCGTACTGACGTGATTTGTGAATATTTCCTACATAAAAGGTAACAACTACTATGTTTTTACGTGAAATTTAAATTATTATCTAATAATAGTTTCTGCCGTTAGTTTTCTCTGAGTAAATTTAATCTTTTTCACCATTTTAGAATTTTGACAAACATGGCGGACGGAACGAACAAACAGGAAATCTCTACTCTTAGAGAGAATGTAGGATAACGTTATTGATTGGTATTCATTTTCTAACAACAGCTTTTTTACATATAACTGGAACTAAATTAAATCAATATAAGAATTCTTAGTTAGGGATGTAGGATGTTCTACTTTTAGGGAAATGCGTAGGTTAGCTCAGGATAGAAAAGAATGGAGGTACGCGTCCAACCAGTCTTCGGACTGAGAACCTTATGATGATGAAGAATTCTTTATTTTTCTTATGATCTGGCATTAAAATTTAAAAATTGCTGCCGATAAAAAATCTTTGTTTTTATCACCCTTAACAAATTCAGACATAAGAATTCTTCGTTTTTACGTGAAGTTAAAATTTGGATCCCACGTTATTTTTCGAATGCCCGAAAAACTGTTTTTAAAAAACTATATTGTACATAAATTTCAAATACAGATATCGAACATTCAGTGAGTTGAACCAGGGCTAAGTCCTAACTGTCCTCTACTCTAAATACAATAACAGCTTCCAAGTAAAATAATTTTCATCAGCGCAAGCATATCTTGAAGAGATACCAAGTGCGCTTTTATGATGACAGAGCGCTATCTGCATCACGTAACTCCCATAATAGTAGATATATAGAGCCGGTTCTGGCTCAAACCATGTAATTTCTTATGGACAAATTGTTTGCAGTGCGTTTACATGGTTTGAGCTCTGGCTGTAAGAAGATAACCGGCATCATATTCAAGGTTAGCAAATAATTCAATGTGACACTATCAATTTATATGAAAGGTTGTTTGAAAGTCAAAGAACAATCTTTTAACTAAAAAATCTGCCGCTGCTCTATCAGTTGAGTTAAATACTGCGAAACAAAATTTTAAGTCTATCGAGGAGTTTGGTAAATCTATAGAACAATTAATGATACATTTGAGGTTAGCTCAATCGGATGGAAATGATGATGCAGCCAGAGTTTTAGCGAATGCAAATGAAAAAATTGCATTAAATGCCTTTTCAAATGGGTTACGCGATAATAATTTAAGAACAATCGTTAAAGCCAGAAACTATTCCAAATTGAAGGACGCTATTGCAGGAAGTAAAGATGAAGAGGTAACAAATAGACCCGGAAAAAGTGGCGAAGAGATGTTTCACATGCGTGGCCGTGGAAATTATAGGAAGCCACAGGCAAATTTTAAGCGAATGGGTTACAGAAATTATAGGGAGCCCAATAAATTTCATAACGTAGGTCATAAATATTTTAATTATCCAGAGGTAAATTTATTCGAGGTCGCGGAGGCGCGAATCGAAATAATGCCAATAATTATAGAAATTATTATCATATACAAGGTAGTAACGTAGATGCAGAGTCGGAGGACAAGTTTTTTCGAGCGTCAGAATGAATGCGATAATGTAATTATAAATATGAATGGACTGAATTTTGTGAGGGTGAGAGATGGTGGGAATGAGTTAAAATTTGTATTGGATACGGGAGCTTCACTTAGTGTTATTTTCAAATCAAATATAGCATATTCTACTGGTTCAACTCACATGTCTTTCGACCTACATAATATAGAGCTGAAGCATGAGTTTTCTGTATTTAGATTTAGAAAGTGATATACAAGGAGAGTAGTTAGAAATGACAATACTGGGCCAGGCTATCGAGTTCTCCAGGTGCCATCCACTTCTCCAGCAGTGACCTTGAAAGACACCAGAGGCTGCTGCAGATGCCGCTGCTGAAGACACTTCTTCGGCTGCCTCAACGACTCCTGCAGCAGCCTCTGGTGTCTTTCAAGGTCACTGCCGAAGAAGTGGGCATTTCTTCAGCAGCCTCTGGTGTCTTTCAAGTTCATTGCCGAGGTAGTTGTCTTCAGCAGCAGCCTCTGGTGTCTCTCAGAACAAGAGCCTCTGGTGTCTTTCAAGGCCATTGCGCACCCAAGCCGCCATTTTGTGGCCTTTGGCTGTGGGTCAGGCGCCTCGACCGGGAGTCGAACCCGGGTCCCCGCGCACCGGAGCCCTCGCTCCAACCCACTGAGCTAATTGACGACCCACATGCCCGTCTTTCAAATAATCTATACAGTGCCCGTCTAAAGTCCGTTCCCCCCCCTACTAATTTTTGAACCACTTGAGGTACATCCATGAAATTCGGTACAAGGTAGTCACAGGTCACAAGATACTTTTTGACGTAACAATGACAGCTGTCAGTCTCAAGATGGCGGTTAGGCGCCATTTTGAAAAAATATTTTAAATGGGAAGGACGGTCATGTGACACCTCGTTTTAAAGGTCTTATCGAGTGCAATATCATACTAAAATATGGCGTCGATACCTGAAAACGTTACAAAATGGTGGCTAATCAAATTTCTAAATAACCACTAATGTTGCTCTCAATCACGTTTGTATTAGAAACAAAATTCGTTGTCGCGGTAACATCTTGTTTTATACTTGTCAAATGTGGCATGTTTAGTTCCTTCATTTAGGAAAAGTGTGACCATGGCTCGTAGCTTAGACGATAAATTTGAAGCGGTTTTGAATTTTGGAGAAGCTGGAAGAAATTACTATCTAGCGGTAGTTTTTCCTTAATAAACTCTCTTTTCTCCTCTTATTGGTCGACTTCATTAAGAGATTTCACTACAAATTAGAATAAAATTTCGTTAGAAAAATGTTAAAATTTAAAAATTGAACAAAAGACATCGACGCCATGTTTTAGTATGATATTGCACTCGATAAGACCTTTAAAACGAGGTGTCACATGACCCTGCCTCCCATTTAAAATTTTGTTTCAAAATGGCGCCCGACCGCCATCTTGAGACTGACAGCTGTCATTGTTACGTCAAAAAATATATTGTGACCTGTGATTACCTTGTGCAGAATTTCATTGATGTACCTCAAATGGTTCAAAAATTAGTAGGGGGGGAACGGACTTTAGACGGGCACTGTATACTTATGATTGTAAACAGAAGTTACAGAATTAATGTTTTTTTCTCAGAAATTCCAATGTTTGCAATTGTTTATACTAAATAAATATTGATATCAAAGTTTAAGAAGAGAAAGCACGTTCGCCGCCGATAAGAGATGTTATAATTGTTTTTATTATGGGGAAAAACCTTTCAACTCGCAGACAGGATATGCTTGTTTAGGTTTGCACCCACGTTCTATATATGCACTTACTACGTTGCAGACACTACAAGGTGACCCGTTTGTTTGTTTGTATTATTACAATAAAATAACATTCTAGAACATCCTTCAGTTTCTTTATTTTCATATGCACTATGTTTTTAAATTACTTGTTATCTTAATGCGTTTCGGACACGTGTGTAAACCATCTGGTGAGTGCTGGAAGTACTAATTGAGTGTCGGTAATATAGAGCACATGTAGATTTCTGTTACACTTACTGGAAAGTACAAATTGAATGTCGGTAATATAGAACGCATGTAGGATCTTAAAGAGACCATTTATAGTTATTGATATGCAAACATATTAGTTCTCGGTAGTAGAACATCCTACTTTGCTAATTATTTGAGAACAGTAGTCTAAATCTAGGCTAACATCTACGTAAAAACTATGTCATGTGGGGTATCAAATTAAAGGACTCGACGAAAGGTATCGGAATAGTGTGTTGGTTTTTGGGGGTGGTTTTTGGGGGTGTTTTTAGGGGTTGCTTCGAGGGTGGTTTTAGGGGTGGTTTCGGGTGTGTGGTTTTAGGGGTGGTTTTAGGAGGTTGTTTTAGGGGTGGTTTTAGGCGCGGTTTTTAGGGGTGGTTTTAGGGGTGGTTTTGGGGTAGTTTTTAGGGGTGGTTTTAGGGGTGGTTTATAGGGTTGGGTATTAGTGTGGGATTTTAGGGGTGGCTTTTAGGCCCCACTGGACACGCCCCCTTGCCCCGCCCACTTAGGTCATGGTGGGTATCAAATTAACCAGCCCGATGAGACAAATAGGAATCTATAGTTATTTTCCTACTTCAGAATTCTTATCAGTTGTCTGTCTGCCTGTATGTCTGTCTGTCTGTCTGTCTGTCTGTATGTCTGTCTGTGTCTGTCTGTCTGCCTGCCTGTCTGTCTGTCTGTCATCCTCAAGGCCGTTGAATCTGGTAGACTGCACATGCGCACGGTTGTATGGAGAGTATTTAAGCAAGGAAATTAACAGTGCTGTCAGTTAGTACTTGTACTTCAACAAGGGAACCGCATTTGAATAATGACACACATAAACGTTTCGTGTTCTGGACGGTGCTGCTGTAGATGAGTCAGCACGCCGTGTCGAGGTGCACGTACATCAGCCGTTCGTGACAACAACAACATTCAACGCCAATGACGAAATTCGCATACCAATCCACCAACAAGCCGTTTACGTACTGCCGCATCTAAGCTGCATCTACATAGAGGGCAGGTTCATCAATGGTGCAGGAGGCAGAAATTCGGCTTTAACAAATAACACCCTCAGTTTCCTCTTTGATGACGTCCGCTATGAAATAAACGGGGTGGAGGTGGATCGAACAAAAAACGTGGACATCACGAGCACACTGAAGGGTGTAGTTTCTCTGAATGAGGGTGAGGTACGTGCCCTGGAGAATGCCGGCTGGACGAATACGGGTGACTCACCGAGTCCCCTTATCGACGCGAACGGGAACTTTAACGTGTGCATCCTGGGAAGAATCCTGCTGGGATTCTTGGAAGACTACCCCAAACTTCTGTTAAATGTGTGTCAAGAGCTCATTTTGACTCGATCGAAAAACGATAGGAACGCTTTCGTGGGTGACGATGACACCAGAATTGAGTTGTCCAAGGTTAATTGGAGGGTGCCGTACGTCTATCCATCGGATGCTGAATACCTAAAACTTCTCAATATTGTCGAGGAAGAGAGAACGTTGCAGATATGTTTTCGCAGCTGGGAGCTGTACGAGTATCCGGTGTTGCCGCAAGCTACGAAACAAACGGGGGCCGTCAAGACTGCAACACGGTTGGAGAAACCCCGCTACGTTATTGTTGCCTTTCAGACGAATCGCAAAGCGAATTTAGACACGGATTCAAGCAAATATGACCACTGCAATTTGACAAACGTCAAACTGTACCCGAATTCTGAGTGCTTCCTCTACGAGAATTTAAACTTGGATTTCTCCACGGCGAAATGCGCCCTGCTATACGAAATGTACGAGAACTTCCAGAGTTCATACTATGGAAAAGTTGGCGAGCCGCTATACGGCAGGGAACAGTTCAAGGATCTAGATCCCATCGTGGTGATTGACGCCTCAAAGCAGTCGGAAAGCATCAAGCCTTGACCCATAGATATGCGCCTTGAATTTGAGTCGAGCGAGAATTTTCCGGCCAACACAACCGCATACTGTCTCATCCTGCATGACCGCATCGTTGAGTATACACCGGGTAATGAATCGGTCAGGAGAGTGGTGTGAGAAGCTGCAGGGCTTCGATTTGCCCAGAAAATACACGCATGCCTACTCTGTATACAGATTATAGTTTTAATTATATTGATGTAAAAATATATTCAACTTTTTATTTTCGCGAAAACCCCGGCGCAGACGCCTGGGCCACATCAAAAGGCCCAACAGCACCTAACAACAAGATCAGTTCTGATTGGATGCTGCCCACAACCACTCTCATTGGCTGTTGCCCCGCCCACTCTCATAGACTGTGACCAGAGCCCCCGGCGCATGCGCTTCAGCCACTGCCAAAAGCCCCAAAGACACCAGAAGCCCAAGTCGTTGCTGAAGACATGACCCCTTCAGCAGCCTCTGGTCATTGCCGAAGAAATGGATGACACCTGGATGGACTGGCCTGAACAATGAGCAACACGTGTACTTTCAGAGCCCCGGCGCAGGCGCCTGAGTCACAACCAAAGGCCCCAAAATGGCGGCTTGGGGGCGCACTCTTCGGCAATGACCTTGAAAGGCACTCGCTTCTTCTGAGAGAAGCTGCCGCAGAAGTCGTTGCTGAAGAAGACTGTCTTAGCCATTGCCGAGGACATGGATGACAATACTGGATTAAGCCCCGCGCCCGGCTTCCTCCCGCCGAAGCGATCGATCGCCTCGGCGGGCTGGCTCGAGCGCCCAATTGCGTCGGCCAGAAAGACGGGAGCCCGGCTTCCTCCCGCCGAGGCGGTCAACCGCCTCGGCGCGGGGCTTAATCCAGTATTGTCATTTTCTAACTACTGAAGGGGTATCTTCATGATAGTAAATAAAAAGCCTACCGAGTTTGTGTATGGGATGACCCGAATGAGTTGGTTGATCGTTTACGCATCCTCATTGCGTCGAAAGCAGTTGGACAGACCGGTCATGACAACGAAATCATATCCATACTGGAAGAACTGACTGAAGCAAAAATTATAAAATAGAAATTTACTGCAACAATCACTCATTATTCAACAATCCTCCCAATATGACTCTTGACAAATTTGGAAGACATCTTCACAAACCCAAGTGGAATTACAATGTTCAAATTGAGTTTCCTCTATCTGGAAGGGATCAGAACAATTATTATGTTTTCTCGACCTTAAGTAACCGCTTCCAAATACCCTACAAATCTCCAATTATCGACAGCGTAGTTATCTATGGTTTCTTTGGAGGCGTCGTTGTAGAAAACCCAGCATCCGTGGAGATAAAAATTAACAATAAAACATTTAATACAGAAAACATTCAAGGATTACATTTACGAGAAAATGATTTCCTACAAATTTACTTAAACACCTCTACTATTCACTATACCCATTCCCGATCATACATATAAATGTGAAGTAAATGTTAAAATGTCCTACTATCAGAGAGAAAACTATGAGGTCTGCAGTAATGCAAAGAGTTGTCGATGAATTACATAAACCAGCTCGCAAAAATTTTAAAAGGCGACATGTGATAGTAAAAGGATTGAAAGATTTATTTCAAGCTGATTTGGAAGAAATGATACCATATGCTAAAGTCAACAGAGGTGTGCGATATATCTTAGTCGTTATTGATGTATTTTCGAAGTATGTTTGGGCTTATCCCGTCAAACGTAAAACCGGTAAAGATGTTTCTATAGCTATGACAGAAGTTCTATCTGAACGTGTACCGCTTAACCTGCAAACAGATATGGGGAAGGAATTCTACAATAAAGACTTTCAAAGCCTCATGAGTAAATATAATATTAATCACTACAATACATACTCAAACTTAAAAGCCAGTGTAGTTGGAACGTTGCAATCGTACGCCTAAATCAACCATGTGGAAGCGTTTTAGTCTCCAGGGAAACTACAAGTGGTTACAATTGTTACCTGAACTAGTTCGTGAGTATAACTCGCGGAAGCACCGCACAATTGGAATGAAACCTAAGGATGTAACAAAGAAAATCGAAAAGCGATTGTTACAAGAAGTTTATAATCACCCAAAATTGATTGATGTGAAGTTCAAGAAATACCATGTAGGAGACCCAGTTCGCATAAGTAAATACCGCTAAGCATTCTCCAAAGGCTATACAATACACCTAATTGGTTAAACGAAATATTTACGATTTCCAAAGTTCAGTTAACTAATCCCACAACTTACCTTTTAAAAGATGAACGAAACCAAGATATAAAAGGTGGTTTTTATACGCACGAACTGCAAAAAGTTACTTACCCAGACATTTATTTGTTAGAGAAGGTATTGCGAAGAAAGGGACATCAAGTTTTTGTGAAATGGTTAGGATTAGATAAATCTCACAACTCTTGGATTTCTAAAAACAATATTCAATAAATATTTTCTGTTTTATTCCCTTTTGATTATAATACAAAAATATAAAACAGAAAATATTTATTGAATATTGTTTTTAGAAATCCAAGAGTTGAGATTTATCTAATCCTAACCATTTCACAAAAACTTGATGTCCCTTTCTTTGCAATACCTTCTCCACCAAATAAATGTCTGGGTAAGTAACTTTTTGCAGTTCGTGCGTATAAAAACCACCTTTTATATCTTGGTTTCGTTCATCTTTTAAAAGGTAAGTTGTGGGATTAATAAAATTACATTAACGTAATAACTTTTATTATGACAAATAATATTTTTTGTGGTGAAAGATGTACAGTACAAAAAATTGTGATCGTGAGGTTTTGATTAATAATTTACAAATAAATTTTATGGTGAATATGCAAAATGTTATTTTTGAAATGTGCAACTTCACTTTTGCTTCTCACTTATTCCTCCCCCTCGGGTACTTGTCCTAACATTTCCGGTGGTAAAAACGGTTCCAAGACGTATAAGTACCATTTCAGAGTCGTCCCATTAAATTTTTCCAGAAAAAAATCTAGTGTAATCGCCCCTTCTATATACTGATCACACAATTCCATTCCAAAACTATACTCTTCTTCCGCCTCCAATAACTGGCTTATTGTTTCTTCACAGTCGCAAACATCGATACTGTAACATGTTTCAATAGCGTAGTAATTGAACATCGAGCAACTGCAGATTTTAAGTTATGCGCCTCAGCCACGAATTAGCACAATCTTGAACGTTCTGACGAATATTTCTACAAATGGCGAATATAATGCACCACCACAAATTTGAAGGTAAAATCGCACCAAGGTCAAACTTTAATTGCTTACTCTGAATGTAAATTCAGAACCTATTTTCCCTTGGTCAGATATTATAATATTTGGATAGAAATATATCATCTCCATCATGGAGCTTACATTTTCACTATTCTTATTCTCTTCTGGTTTAATAATTTCAGTAAGCGTTGAAATAAAGTTTCCACTGCAGCGAGTTGCCCCTTTTACTGCACTCGTACACAGAGAGTAAAAATCTTGCTTCCGCGCAATATCAACTCTGTACTTTATTAATGATAACAAGCCCAATAATTCAAATAGAGATTCTGAACCCAAGTATACAGAATGATTCGTGCAATTCTCACGTATAACAATGAGGTTTAGATTTAAAAACCTTTAAAACACTCTGTATATGTAAGTTAGCTTTAGATTTAGATATTTGTATGCCTTTCGTACAGCGCCAGCGTTCGTAACACATCTGGGTAGTGTCACATAGGGTTGACAGGTTTGCTACCTGCGGTCTGTGAACAGTTCATTTAGTTGCCCTAGTTTGTAAAATTTAGAAATATTTTAGGATAGTACAGATTTACTCAATTTAGCGAACACACGCATTTCCTTCTTCTCGTTGTTTAAACGCATTTCAATTAATTAATCAATCAGGTCCTTCGAGTTTTATTTAAATTGTTTTATTAATTTGTTTTTGTTTGTTCTGTTGTTTGTTTTCTTTAGTGTTATTAAAGTGTTGTAATTAAAATCAATTTTCGTTTCTTTTTTAATTAAGCGAAGTTTTTTCGGTCGTACCACGGGAACTCTAACATAAATTTGGTCACTTCGAGTCGCGGATATACTTTGTAATCAGCGTATGGACAGTTCAGTGCTACATAAGAAAAGTAAGTGTTTGTGTTTAAACATCGCGTGTTAGTTTGCAACCACATTGGATTGCCATCGAACCTTTTAGTGTAGTTCCCACATCGTAAGGGAAATTCATCAGTTTGTAACTTTATTGGGTTACCACCGTCACCGTATAGTTTTCACATCATCGTCTAGAAAAATATTGTACTGGGACAACTGTTTATCGTAGCGTGGTCGTGGTCACGCATCGTCAAGAAACTTGGAATATCATCACATCGCTAGAAATCAACATACCACGTAGAGCATCGAAGTAGTAAGTGAATCTTGGAATATCATTACATCGCTAGAAATCAACATACCACGTAGAGCATCGAAGTAGTAAGTGAATCCTATTTAGGTAATTATTTTATCCTTCAATTCAAAACATGCCTCCTAAAGTAGATGATACACTTAAACGCTATATCCACCGCCGTAATAAAATTCAAGAAAATTTAACTAAATTTCAAACGTTTTTTGTAAATATTACACGACAACAACTGTTGGATGTCTCTGAAATAGAAATTTCGCAAATAAAAATGCGATTAGAGGTTTGCAAGCAGAACGACATTGAATTCAACAAGATTCAAGGCGAAATCGAATTTATGGACCAAAGTGAAGATCAAAAACACGTCGAAGATGAATATCAAGAATTGTATTATCAAATCATAACCGAAGCAGACTTTTTTATTAAGAAATGTTCGCAGTTACCAAGTGATTCGCCCATTACCATTCAAAGCGCTTCATCGAATAATCTTCGAGGCAACGTTAAACTGCCGACAATACAACTACCAACTTTTAATGGTGCACTAGAAGATTGGCTCAGCTTCCATGATACGTTCAATTCACTAATACATAACGACACGAACATAGATGATGTCCAGAAATTTCACTATCTAAAGGCCAGTTTACAAGGAAACGCAGCAGAGACAATATATACCCTTCAGGTTTGTGCACTAAATTATCCGGTAGCATGGAAAATGTTAAAGGACAAGTACGAAAATAAGAAACTTATTGTTGACGATCACGTAAAAAAATTATTTCAATTACCAGTAGTTCTGAAAGATTCTCACGCATCACTAGAAGCTCTTCGAGACAAGTTTCTGAGGAATATTCGCGCTCTTGAGGCCATCGGCGAACCATCTAGAGACACATTATTAATGCACTTAATAACATCCAAACTCGACTCGGAAACAAAAGATAAATGGGAAGAAGCCACGATTAAAATTGAGCAACCAACATTAGTCCAACTTACAGAATTTTTGAAAGAACGATTACAAGTTTTAGCGCGTAGAAGAAATACGCCACTGGATAGTAAAGATGCCAGCAGGCACCAAAAACGCACGAATAAATACCCAACATCGCACGTTTCAAATACCATAATTTGTCCTTATTGTCAAGAAGCGCATTTTATTTATCAATGTAAAAAATTTTTGGATCTAAGCAGAGATGAGAAGTACGAAGAAGTTAGGAACCTTAGGCTTTGTTTAAATTGCTTGAGATCATCACATTTAGTGTATGAATGCATGTCAACGGGATGTAGAAGGTGCAATAGAAAACATAATACGTTACTGCATATAGAACAACCACCGCAAAGCTCATTTGTCGCCAAGGATGAACAGCAAGATTCAGTGACTAACTCCATAGCAAATGACGACAGATCCACAAAAAATCCTTCACCTGCATTTTCGCACGCTGCGGCTACAACAAATGGTAAAATAAGAAACGAGGTGCTTTTATCAACGGCTGTTGTTGACATAGTAGATTACAGGGGGAATTTGCAACCGTGCAGAGCACTCTTGGACAATGGGTCCCAAACAAACTTCATAACTAGCGTGTTAGCTCGAAAACTTGGGTTACAATCACGTAACCTGGATATGCTGATAGGAGGTATTGGTGAATCCAGTACGAAATCATGGAGAGCTGTTACGGTAACAGTTAAATCAAGGGTTAGCAATTTTACATCCAAACAACTGTTTCTTGTAATTCCTCAAATCACGCAACCATTGCCGACAAATTCTCTGAATATTAAGCACCTAAATATACCGTCACACGTTCAACTAGCAGATTCTAATTTCAACGTACCTGCACCAGTTGATTTGTTTCTAGGTGCTGAAGTTTATTGGGACGCCATTTGCGAAGAAATAATAAAGCCAGTTAGAAATATAATTATGCAGAACACAAAATTAGGTTGGTTGGTGTCAGGTGGAAAATTTACGATATCAAGTAGAGAAAATAAGGTGTCTTGTAATTTAAGTAGGAATTACGATCTTAACGAAACTTTGGAACGATTTTGGAGATTAGAAACACCGCAAGTAGAAACAAGGAGACTTACATTACAAGAACAATATTGTGAACTGCATTTTAAAAACAATACGAAACGAAATAATGATGGCAGATTTGCCGTAAGCTTGCCATTTAAACAAGAATGCGTGTTGGGTGAGTCTTGGACAGCAGCTTTAAATCGTTTCCATTACTTGGAGAAGCGATTACAGAGAGATCCATGGTTGAAGTCACAGTATGTAGAATTTTTGCACGAGTACGAGAAATTAGGTCATATGACACGAATTTCAGAATCAAACAAAGGTGGTTATTATTTACCACATCATGCCGTTTGCAAGGAATCGAGCACAACAACCAAATTAAGAGTAGTCTTCGATGAGTCATCTAAAACAACAAATGGAAGGTCATTAAATAGCGTGCTAGAAATAGGACCAACAGTTCAAGATGAACTATTTTCCATTATTTTAAGATTTAGAAAATATCCATACGTGTTGACCGCAGACATAGCGAAGATGTATCGTCAGGTACTAATTGAGAATAGAGACAGAGTTTATCAAAAAATTTTGTGGAGGTCTGATCCTGCCGAAGAGATTAAAACTTATCAGTTAAATACGGTCACCTACGGAACTTCTTGTGCACCTTATTTGGCAACAAGATGTCAAAAGGAGTTGGCATTTCAAGAAGAGAATAGTTTTCCGATAGAATCAACAATTTTAAAGAATAGCTTTTATGTAGACGACATGTTGACCGGAGCACACTCTGTTAAAGAAGCAGTAAATATTTATAGAGGGATAACTAGACTATTACAGCGTGGAGGCTTTGAGCTCCAAAAATGGCGTACAAATAATTCAGAAATATTAAAGTCTATGATGCTAGATGCCACAAACGACCCGTTAACCATCGACAAAAACGCATCATCAAAAACGTTAGGGTTGTTGTGGAATAATCAAGAAGATAGTTTTCGTTTCTCTGTTGTCTTCAAAAATAAAGGTCCAGTTACCAAACGTACACTGTTATCAGAGATTTCTCAGATTTTTGATCCGCTGGGATTAATAGGGCCAATTATATTTAGGGCCAAAATTTTAATGCAAGCACTGTGGAATTTGAAGTTGGATTGGGACGAGACAGTCCCAGAGAGCATTTTCTCAACATGGAGAGATTACCAAGCAGAGTTGAATCATTTGAGTGATTTAGCAATCGAAAGACAAGCAATTTCTATGGAGAATTACAAGTCGATTGAACTCCATGGATTTAGTGACGCATCGGAAGTGGCATACGGTTGCTGCATTCATTTACGAACGACAGCTTATGACGGCATGTATTATACACGTTTATTGTGTGCAAAATCGAGAGTTGCACCCTTGAAATCCACATCTTTGCCTCGTTTGGAATTATGCGGTGCACTGTTACTGGCTCAATTGGCATCAAGGGTAATAGAGGCACTAGAAATAAAATTTTCAAAGTGCACTTACTGGACAGACTCTACTATAGTTTTAGGATGGATCAAATCTCAATCAAACCAACTTAAAACATTTGTAGCAAATAGAGTGGGTGAGATACAAGATCTCACAAACATAGATGATTGGAAACACGTGCGAACACACGAAAATCCCGCTGACATTATTTCAAGGGGTGTTTCTGCACTAGATTTAAAAATTTCAACCTTGTGGTGGAATGGACCAGAATTTTTATGTCATAATGAAGAACACTGGGTCAAATCACAAACAATAGAGGTTAATAATTTACCAGAAAGGAAAATCGTTGTCATGATACTCATTCCGCATCAAACATTTGATCTTATTCAGAAGTACTCGTCGCTAATTGAACTGAAAAGGGTTGTCGCATATTGCTTACGATTCGCACACAACAGTAAGAATTTTCAAGCAGATAGACGGAAGGGAAATTTAACAGCCGAAGAATTAGAAAATTCGATGAAGGTCTTAATTAAGTTAGCGCAGAAAAATCAGTTTCAACAAGATCTCGAACAGTTGTCCAAGGGAAAGCTTCACCCTAAGAGCAAACTTTTGTCTTTAAATCCATTTGTAGATCACGAAGGCTTACTCCGAGTTGGCGGAAGATTGCAAAATGCTCCCATTTCCTATCAACAGCAACATCCTGTGATTTTACCCAAGGGTCACCACCTAACCACGCTTATAATTAATTATGAACATTTGAGAAATTTACATGGTGGCGCACAATCAGTTTTAGCATCTTTAAGAACGAAATATTGGCCAATCGGTGGAAAAAATTCAGTAAAGGGGATCATCAGATAATGTGTAAGATGTTGCAGAGCGAAACCAATTACATTAGAACAAATCATGGGGAATTTATCAGCAAGACCTTTTTCTAGCTGTGGCGTAGACTATTGTGGGCCTTTCAATTTATATCATAGAAGAAGTCGTGGAGTGTCAATCGTTAAAGGTTATATCGCTGTTTTTGTGTGCTTTTCAACAAAGGCAGCACATCTCGAATTGGTTTCGGATTTAACCACCGACAGTTTCATAGGCGCTCTAAGACGATTCATGTGTAGAAGGGGTAAGGTAGCGAACATTTTTTCGGATAATGCAACTAACTTTGTTGGCGCAAAGAAGGAACTAGCAGAATTGGCCCGACTGTTTGCAAGTGAACAGCATAGAAATAAAATGGAAGCATTTATAGCCGAGGAAGCCATTAATTGGAAGTTTATCCCGCCAAGAACGCCTCACTTTGGCGGATTATGGGAAGCGGCAGTAAAATCAGTAAAACATCACCTTCGCAGAGTGGTTGGCTATTCAGCATTAACGTACGAAGAGATGAACACACTTATAGCAAAAATAGAGGCATGTTTAAACTCACGTCCCCTAACTCCACTTTCCTCAGATCCCACAGACTTAACATTTCTCACTTCAGCCCATTTTCTTGTTGGGGATATGCTTACCGCTCTTCCAGAACCATCACTTCTTAATATAAAGTTTAATCATTTGTCCTATTGGCAAAGGACCCAGCAGATGTTCCAGCATTTTTGGAAAACTTGGTCATCGGAATATTTGTCACTTTTACAAAATCGCTCAAAGTGGAAACACCGCTCACATTTGGTTTTGAAGCCGGGTTTAATAGTAATCATAAAGGAGGATAACATTCCACCTTTGAATTGGAAACTAGGTCGCGTGATCGAGTTACACCCTGGAACTGACGGAATCACAAGGATTGTTTCAGTTCGAACATCATCAGGAACATCAAAGATGGCGGTTTCCCGAATCTGTTTGCTGCCGGTAGACATCAACAACGGAATAGGTGAAAATAGTGCGTAGGGTGATCAGTGCCGGTAATAACTAATTATATGTTGTTCTGTGAATTAAACTATTTGTGCTTTTGAAAGGTAGCCTTTCAAGGTGGGCGGAATGTTTAGATTTAAAAACCTTTAAAACACTCTGTATATGTAAGTTAGCTTTAGATTTAGATATTTGTATGCCTTTCGTACAGCGCCAGCGTTCGTAACACATCTGGGTTGGGTAGTGTCACATAGGGTTGACAGGTTTGCTACCTGCGGTCTGTGAACAGTTCATTTAGTTGCCCTAGTTTGTAAAATTTAGAAATATTTTAGGATAGTATAGATTTACTCAATTTAGCGAACACACGCATTTCCTTCTTCTCGTTGTTTAAACGCATTTCAATTAATTAATCAATCAGGTCCTTCGAGTTTTATTTAAATTGTTTTATTAATTTGTTTTTGTTTGTTCTGTTGTTTGTTTTCTTTAGTGTTATTAAAGTGTTGTAATTAAAATCAATTTTCGTTTCTTTTTTAATTAAGCAAAGTTTTTTCGGTCGTACCACGGGAACTCTAACAAATGACTTTCGTTAATTTTATTTTTTCGAAATTTATAGAAAAGTTTTCTGCTTCTAGAGGTTGCCACGAACTAGTTTCTTCCACGAAGAAATAATTGACAATAATTACTTGATTTTCTAAAAATTGTAACCAAATGTTACAGTACCACTCAGTACCACTCAGTACCACTCACACATTCAATCTGAATTATTGGTTTAAAATTCACGGAATGAGATAATCCAATATTTACCCATTTCGTTTTCGACTTGTTCAGATAATAAGTTTTCTTGTTTACGATTGCTTGGTATATTGCAGGATCTTTTTCCATAACTTGTATTTGCATTGTTAATGTTGTACACCTTTCACCACAAATTCACTTTAAACTACAGTAACGCTAACACAGCAGTATCTCTGATACTACAATCATGTTGAGATGTTCAGTTACCCCGCTTATATATTTTTATGAATAACCTTGAAATATGATAAGAATTGGGGGGTACTTTTAACCTTCACCTTGACTTTGACCTTGAAAATTTCAACAATCCTTCACCTTGAATTCAAATTTTACCTCGACCTTGGAACTGTACAGTGGACAGGTCTGGATGCACCCCCAACCACTCGACCTTGACCCTGAGGCGCAGCCTTGACCAAGGTCAAGGTCGAGTGGTGGGGGGTGCATCCAGAACTGTCCACTTTACCCTGCTTATCTCTACTGTTACAACCAAACGGATGGAGATTTGAAAATGTGTATAAATATTCTAAAACATTACAACAACCGAAGTATAAAAACTTGAGAGAAGTACTGAAACCTATTAAAGGAACAGGTTACTATGAGATTCCGGATGAGGAGAATATGTTTTCCCCGAATGACGTAAAAGCAAATTCGGTGTTTGTTTTTGATGATGTGATTTGTGGTAATCAAAGTACAATGAGGGAATATTTTAGCTATGGGCGACACAATAATATTAACAGTTTATATTTGAGTCAATCATACTCTAAAGTGCCAAGACAACTTATACGAGGAAATTGTAATATGTAGATCTTGTTCGAATAAGATAACAGAAGTATGAAACATATTTATGACGATCATGTAGGAAAAGACATGAATTACTCCCAGTTTAAGGATATGTGTTTTTATTGTTGGAGAGATAAATATGGTTTCTTGGTTGTTGACAAGGATAGTGATTTAGGCTCGCGAAGGTATTGAAAAGGTTTTGACTCTTTCCTTAGCATATCGAAAAAGAGTATCATTTCCATCATCAGTTACTACTTGAACAACAAATTAGCTAAAGAATTGCTTAAAGCGAGAAAGGCTGTGAAGCAAAAACTTCAGAGTCTTAAACAGGATACATATCAATCACAGTTAAATTTAGAAACCTCATACAAACCGTTAACTAAACCAATTCAAGATTTGTTTACCGGTTTCATCAACACTGCTAAATATGAATGTCCTATTAAGCCTGATATGGAATCAGGATTTTGCGAAACAACTCCTACGAAAACTTCACAAACATCTCCAAAAAACTCCTCAAACATCCGTTCAATTTCTGGAGGATGAAGAAGTGATATGTATTTAGACGATACAAGAAATCAAATACGAGAGTTCATAGAATCGGCCGTTTTTGTTGATTATTTACAATAATACGATACTTTTCCACGAACATACATAGAACATCTCGTTACAGATACCGAGGATTTGTTCGATTTCACATTCGGCGTGCGGCACGATTCTCTTACCGAAAAATTTATCATATGGGATTCTGATTTAACATTTGATAGCTCTAATATTTTAGTTCATGTTCTACGCTATGAAGGAACACCGGGACTGTGTGAATTGCTGTTTAAAAAGGAACCAATCGGTTATAAACAGAAAGATTTGGATAATTATATAGATACTAGCGGGCCCGGCAGACGTTGTCCTGCCTAAAATTACTTTTCGTATTGAACTTTTGATTCATTTACCAAATCGTTTATTCAATGTGAAACATTTTTCTGATTACGTTTATGTTCAACCAAATATGTCGTTCCTATCGTCAGTTATGATCGCGAGTGCATACAAAAAATTATGATTTTGACAGTTTGTCCGAATTTCCCGACTTACGCCTATCCATATCATACAAAAATCCCATAGAAAAAATAACTTTCAGTTTTTCCCGAATTTTCCAGTTTTCCGGGCAACTTTTCCAATTTTTCGTTTCCTAATGCCACGTTGGGCCTCTGTTTTGTCGACGTTCCAAATTATTTTGTGCGTAAGCTCCAACTGAGCGCGTCGAACTCGACTGTATCCGTTGTTCCGGAGTCATAATGGATCGCGCTTGAGGCTTGAGAAATTCTTATTCGACTTGGGTCCAAACGCTGTCTACGCACTTCGTCAGTCTCATTGACTCGACGATCATGTAGTTGGCTTGCATTGCGCGTACGCCGACCGATATTTCGACGCCTAACTGCTGGCACTTTTTCCAAAGAAACACCAAATACCTGGTCACCACCGATAACACACTGACAATTCAATTTTTAGAACTGTCAAACTGAAAGTCACATTTTTGTTTGTCTAACAGATTTTCATACAAACATACCATCGAAATTTTCGACTTTCCGGGTGAATTTTCCAAAATTTTTTTTTATACAAACCTTGTCCTGACAATTACGAACACAACAAAAAAGAAATCAGCCGTTCTCAAGTGATGATCTTACATACATGTGGCAATTGATTTTTATTTATATAGATAACTAGCGGGCCCGGCAGACGTTGTCCTGCCTAAAATTACTTTTGGTATTGAATTTTTGATTCATTAACAAAATCGTTTATTCATTGTGAACGTTTATGTTCAATCAAATATGTCGTTCCTATCGTCAGTTATATTACCTGACCCGACCTTCACCCATCTGTTTTCCTAATGAAAGGTATTTTTTATCAAACATATTATGTAAACAAATAAATTGCGGATGGGTTGCCTAATTATATCAGGTAATTAAAAATAATGTAATATTTTTTTATAATTCTTCTGTACGTGTGTATGTCACTGAAGTCCTCCTAAACGGCTGGACCGATTTTGATGAAATTTTTTGTGCGTGTTTGAGTGGGTCCCTGGATGGTTTAAATTCACAATTGGACCCGGTAGGTGGCGCTGCAATCGGGCAGGACAACGTCTGCCGGGCCCACTAGTAATATATAAGTAATAGCTGGTACCCGGCGCGTTGATGCCTTAGAAGAAATAATTGTGGTAAAATCGTTTGAAATTTGATAAACTGCGAATGACATATGACGTTTGACGTTTGCTGCCCGGTACGACACGCGCGGCACCTGCTGTAAGTTAATCTTCAGATTAGCCCAGCGAGTGTTCCTGTGAAGTTTGGTAGCGATCGGATCAACAGATTTTTTTTGTTTTGTGCGAAGCCGGGGCTTGATATGACACATATCAACTGTCAGATTTGACAAATAAAATTTATTTAATACTTTCTGACGGTCTGAATTTTATTTGTCAAATCTGACAGTTGATATGTGTCATATCAAGCCCCGGCTTCTCACAAAACCAAGAAAAAAAATTCTGTTGATCCGATCGCTACCAAAGGTCACAGGATCACCCGCTGGGCTAATCTGAAGATTTCCTGAAAATTTCATCAACATCGGTCCAACCGTTTCGGAGTCTATAACGGACATAGGTAGAAACATTTTTTGTGTTTTATAGATATAGATTAAGAGAACAAATGCAATTCTAAGGAATTATAAAGCAAACAATCAAATTGCTGGAAATAAATCTGGAAATATATTCAGATTATCGGACCTCAGTTATTTAAAAATCGCGAAGGGAAAAAGAATGGAAGGGGTATCTTTATGACAGTAAACAAAAAGGCTACCGAGTTTGTGTACTGGAATGATCCGAATGAGTTGGTTGCGATCAACGATTTTACGCATCCTCATGCTTGGAAAGCAGCTGGGCTTACCGGTCACGACAACGAAATCATCTCCATACTTGAAGAACTGACTGAACCAAAAATTATAAAATAGAAATTTACCACAAAAATCACTCAGTCTCCGACAATCCCCCCAATATGACTCTTGACAAATTTGGAAGTTGAGTTTCCTCTATCTGGAAGGGATCAGAACAACTATTATGTTTTCTCGACCTTAAGTAACCGCTTCCAAATACCCTACAAATCTCCAATTATCGACAGCGTAGTTTCTTTGGAGGAATCGTTGCAGAAAACCCACATAGGCCATGCCATGCCATGCTAAATTAAATTTAGCATGGCATGGCATGGCCTATGTGGCGAGGCCTTAAATTAAATTAAATTAAATTTAGCAGGGCACAGCACAGAGATGTCCATTGTCCACATAGGACATGCTATGTAAATTTGAGTAACTACAGTTTGTATGATGGATCTTTGCGCGTGCGTCACAACTGCTTACATATGACACAAATCATTTCAAGGTCGAGTGTATTGTCAAGCAGTGGCGTGTGTTTTTATTTTGCTCAGGTACAGATATAAATATGGTAATTTAACAGTTACATCATGTATTAATTAGTAGGTATGGCACCAGCAGAAGAAGAAATGAAAGAAACTTAGATTTTTAAGATATATTTTGCGATGCAATTCTAGATTTTAGCGACTTCATAGTACCTATTTAAAAAATAAACTTACCTTGTGCATACATGTTGTATATAACATTACGAATTTCCATTTTTTGGCATTCGTCTAAATCTTCGGTTTTTACTTTTTCCGTGGCCGGGATTTTCCTGGACTAAGCAAAGGCTTATTTCTTTCTGAACGTACTTTGATGCTGGAAACTGTACGCAAGTTAATCTTCAAAGCATCAGAAACACGGTAAAACATTATAAAAAGTTTATAAAATTAATTCCGCATTATGGCATTTACTTGACTGTAGGTACCTACACCACACGCCTATGAACTGTAACGCTGAATGGCGCTTCGACATCACTTCATATAGTCGCATTTGTGTTCCGCTCAATATTGTATTATGAGACGTATGTCTTACAACCAAATGACATACGTCGCTGCATTTATATTAAGGAATGGTACGGGCTAGCAGTAGGCGCGTATGTCTTAACTAATTTTATACACACGCAAAGATCCGTTAAACAAAGTATATAGTTATTTGTTTGAAAACTTATTTTTGTGAGTTGGCAGCTGTCAATAATCATAAATTTAAATAATGGATGATTTTCATAACGTTGCTTTGGGGTTTATTTTACTCCAATGACTATTTTATTTCCATGGAAACGTATCCATAGAAACAGCATAGAAGTCGACTTCGTTGCTACATACTTAAATTACTTTAAACATGAACAATGTGGACACTTGCATTTGAATTCCATTGTCTCTGCTTCTGTGTTTTACATTGGCATAGCATAGCATGGCCTATGTGGCGAGGCCTTTAGACGAACTAGAACGCACGAGGCCATTCTAGCATTACGAGTAATTATAGAAAATACAATAGAAAGGGGAAAGAGCGTCTATATAGGATTTGTAGATTCAGAAAAATCCTTCGACAAGGTAAAATGGGGGAAGATGTTCGAAGTGCTCAGAAATGTAGGGATGAAATAAAGGGACAGAAAAATAATACGTAAACTCTACAAAGAGCAAACGGCAGTTATAGAATTTGAGCAGAAACGAAGAGAAGTAGATATCCGGAAGTGAGTGAGGCAGGGATGTGCATTGTCAGCTCTAGTTTTCAACTTATACCGGGTGTCCGGTTAAGGTTGACGACCGTCTATATCTTAGGAACTATTCGTCCTATAGCTTTCGGAAAAAAATCTTATAAAAACGGCAATGAAAAATTCACCGAAAATATTGTTGATTTTCAATTTTCCCCGCTAGGGGACACAATTTTAAAACAAAATTGACAATCCGCATTTTCTTCAAAAATTCAAATGGAAATGTAGGTATACTTTAGCTTTTTCAAAATCTCCTCGAAATACCCTGCAAATTAGTTTAATAACTTTTTGATCTAACTTACAGTATAAGGGCTGGGGGAGGAAAGAATTCCTTTACAACAAAATATGCTGTATCTCCGGATTGTTTGAACCAATTTTAATGACTTGGTCTCTTTGGAAAGGGAATTTACAGCGTAATAGAAATCTGATTTTACACTTGAATTTCATTTTACGAGGGAGCCGCTAGATGGTGTTATTTAGAAACTTACGAAATTCTCAAATTTTCTCAGAAATTGTAAATGGAATGCTATATTTTTAAAACATGTTGTCATTGCACATAGAATTTAGAACACTATTTCAGCTCGCGCGCTTCGCGCGCTCATTGACCTACCGAAATTAGATGAAAATTAAGTTTTCGCATGGTTTTACCGCCGCTAGTATGTATTATTTAGTACTAACGATGTACTGATATCTTTCTGACATAATTTTAACTACAGTCGAAAAAAAGGCCCCTAAAAATAGTTTAGTGTTTGTATATTGTCAATTACCAAAATTATATTTATAATCTGCATTTCTGTTACCTTTTCTTTTTCTATTTATTTAGGATATTCATTCCAAATGAAAACATCTACACTCCTTAAATAATCTGCTTCTTTTGAATTTTTCTTAATTTTGGAAGATGAATCTAAAAACAGAGGAACAGGTAACCCAAACGTTTTATGAACTGTTCTGCCATGAGGACGTAGTGTTGCTGCTATACTCATGAAGGTCATAGTACAAACAATTTTATTCTTACTCTTCAATAAGGGTTGTATAAACATAAGTCTTACCGGAGCCTCCTGGACCGTTTATATAAAAACATGAAGTTTCAGAAATTGATTCATTTATGTTTGCATCACATTTACCCAAAATAATATCTACAATTTCTTTCTGTTTTTCATTTAGGTTTTTATATTGTCGTGATCCTATTTCTATTGCTTGTTCTTCATTTGAAACGTTATCTGCATATTCCATGTCATTTATTTGTGGCATGGTAGGAAACATTGAAAGATTGTAACCTTCCGCAGAAAGCATGGAACCAATTTGAGTATAGGCCTTTTTTTGTCCTTCAGTATTTCCGTAACGTCTTTCATAGTCTTGTGACACTGCTTCTTTAAATTCTTCCCACAATTCTTCCGGATAAATTATTGGTTGGCAATGCATTAAAATTCGAATGAATAAATATCTCAGCTGTCTGGGCATCATCCAAATTTCAACTTCATTCATGGCTCTTTTCCACTCGTGATCATCTTCAATAAGACATAATTTTAAACACGCTGCAACATAAGATTCCTGTATTTCTCCGTTTACTGTTTTCAGACCTTCAAATCTGGTTGCTCCTTTAACATGAAGTAATAATAATCGCAAATGAAATAGTTCAATTTGACTGGGGCTTACGGAGTACATGCGTTGCCAGTTATAATTACCATTGGCATTATCTTTCTTAAATACATAATGACTCGCTATGTCCCCATATAAATATTGCAGAGCTTCAGAATTCCGAGCATTCAATGCCAAATAATCAATCAACATTGTTTGTTTGTCTAATGCATTTCTGATTTCATTTTCATCATAATCATTGCTGACCACAATATTCTGTTGATTTGGTGAATGCGCTGGTAATCTTGTAAATGAATGACTTTTATCTTGTAAAAGTTTGCTTAAAATTCTCCAAGCAGCTTCTGTTGGACCACCGCATCTCGATTCGATAAAATTACGAATTTCGTCGTGCTCAATAATTGCACTACTATTTCTTTCACCAACTGTTATCCCTGCAGCATCATGACCCTTGTAAATGTACTTATACAAATATTTAACAGATTTTACTCTGGAAACTACTTCAACATTAATATGGGCATTGAAAAATTTTAACAGAGTTGGGTTATAGGGTACAACATGTTGGTTATTACAGATATATCCATCAGAACATTTGAAAGAAGGGCCAGTATTTCTACAATGATAATTAGGATATCCATGTTGATCTAAAGTTGTTTGCTCATTAAATTGCTTTTGAAAATGCTTAGAACAAATGTTCTGTTCCGTTAAACACAAATTTCCACATGGACCGTGAATCATGTCTCTTAAAACAATATCATGTAATAAAGGTTCTTCTGGATTTGGAATTTCCGAAGTTATATATCGATTAACTACTTCACAAATTAATACCTACCACCTTCTCAGCAAATGAATAAAAACCAACACCAAAATTAATAAAATAAGTAGGTACGTACACAACAAATGTTCTATAACCTAGCAAAAATAAAATAGTCTCGACTTACTATTTATCATTTTACATAAACACGCTCGTGCATAATTAGTTGCCTATACTCCACATTAGGAACGTTACCTGTAATATACTTTTACAACAACAACAAACATGATACCTACCTGTGATACTTCAGACGTACGCACTTTTAGCGATCGGCTCCCGTACGTGTTAAAAATAGACGGAAACGAAAAATCTGACCTCGCTAGATCGAAACGGTTCGTCGGTATTGCGCATTTGCGAAGATCCATGTGAATTTTATGGTTGGAAAATACAGCAAATCGGCAGTTGCTATCTTTTCTCAAACGGAAGTTATCACCAAGAATATGTTTTAATGAAATCTCAGTGCATAGGTACCAAATTTCCTCAAAAAATTTTGAATGTAATGGTGCATTTTCAAAACTTGCTGTTATTACACATAGCATGAAGAACAAAATACCGCAAACCGACAGTTCCTATCTTTTTCAAACGAAAGTTGTGATCAAAAATACTGTTTAATCATATTTCATTACATGGATGAATTTTAGAAAAATAAAATACGTAAATGAATAAAATCAATATCAATTTAATGTTCAAAGTGACTGTTACGAAACGATGATTAAATTCTCGAAGGACCAAAAATGTTACGAGACGATGAATAAGAACGCAAAATAACTTATTTATTATTATGTTGAAGAAAAAATGCAATGCACACACAACTGGTCACAATGACAACTCGATATTCGATACCAAAACTGGTTACTAACATACTAACTAAAACTAACAACTGTACATTTATTTATACCTTAAAAACTAGTCTCTACCATAAAACTTGTGTTCATGTACCCCTAAATATGCAAACTACCTGGCGTACTGGGTACCTGCAAAGAAACATAGTAAAGTTCTCAAACATCCCGCCCCCCTTGAAGGCACCGAGGGCTTTAAACAATTGCAAATTATCAAAAAAGGTCATTTTCGTCAGTCAAAGGAGACTCTTAGTTCGTCATATCAGTTCTCCGCTATAGGTAACGGACATAATTTCACAACCGGACGTTTCACTATACCGTTGGTTGTACGCACATTCGCCACCCTCACTACACTATCCTTGCCGGGAATAACTTCTGTAACCCGACCAATGGGCCACTTTAACGGTGGATTCGCTTCGTCCTTAATTAGGACCATTGATCCTACGTGTAGCTTCTTGCATCTTTCAGTTTTCCATTTCGACCTGATTTGTAACGAGGACAGGTATTCATGCTGCCAACGCCTCCAGAACTGCTGTACCATTTGTTGCATTTGTTTATACTCTGAGAGGCGATTTTGGCGAATTTCGGAAACATCTTCTTGAGGAATAGCAGTTAGCGCGTCGCCAATTAGAAAATGGCCTGGGGTTAATGCCAAAAGATCTGCAGGATCATCAGAAAGGGGGGATATCGGACGGGAGTTCAGGACAGCCTCAACTTGAGTGCATATCGTGTAAAAGTTTTCAAACGTTACATGATTGAAATTGACGTTAATTTTTTTCGAAAGCGTTTTTGCGGGCTTTATTGCTGACTCCCATATTCCACCAAAGTGAGGGGAACGGGCAGGAATAAAGTGCCATTTTATCGAATTTTGCAACAAGTAAGTTGAAACGTTTTCGTCCTTGTGGATATTTAATAGTAACTTAAGATCGCGTTTGAGCTGATTATCAGCACCTGTTAAGTTTGTGCCATTGTCCGAATGAATATTTACGCATATTCCGCGCCGCGAAATAAATCTCTTAAGGGCGTTTAAGAACGCTACCGCGGAAAGTTCGCTGACTAATTCCAAATGAACAGCCTTGGACGCGAGGCAGACAAACAAACAAATATAGGTTTTCACAATTTTCCTATTTCGTGTCTTGCCGTCTTTTATAAAGAACGGACCGCAAAAATCGACCCCCGTATTTAAAAAAGGCCTTGAAGGCGTACAACGAACGTTCGGTAAATCCGCCATTTTATAGGCGATTGGGGAAGGTCTTAGCCGCCAACAAGGCAAACATTGCTTTAATGCTTGTTTCACGGAACTTTGCGCCTTAATTGGCCAAAACCGAGATCTAACATTCGCTAATGTACCTTGCACCCCGACGTGCAAATTTCGTATATGCTCGGACATTATTATGAGAAATGTGAGAGGGTGCTTATACGGTAAAATGATCGGATGTTTCTTATCAGTATTCAATAATTTCGAATTGGATAGCCTTCCACCGACTCTTAAAAGACCCCGTTTATCAATAAACGGGCTTAATGAAGAAATGCTACTTGTGTGGTTTACGACATTCGATTTTGACAATGCCCGAAATTCGTCATGAAATCTTTCAGATTGCGCTAATTTTAACAACCTAGTTAGTGACTCATTCAACTCCTCCACGCTTAAAGGACCAGTAGTCGGCCTCTTTTTATTGACAGTGATATTCTTATAAAATCGAATACAATAAGCAACAATTCTCTGCAATTTATGCAATTTGGAGAATCGAGTAAATATGGAATTTGGAGTGGTTGCGACGAATGAAATAACTTGGCTTCGTTTTTCCGGGATATCTTCATTAATTTGAAGATGCGGTATGTTATCAGGCCAAGATGCCTTATCGCGAGAGAGCCACCTAGGACCTGACCACCATAATTCGGAGTTAACAAGATCATCCGGTTCAACTCCTCTAGAAACCAAATCGGCGGGGTTTTCTAAAGAACCAACGTGTCGCCAAGTACAACTTTCCGTGAGCATTTGAATTTTAGCCACGCGATGCGATACGAAGGGCTTTCATGCTCCTGACTCAGAATTTATCCAAGCCAAAGCAATTGTTGGGTCAGACCATAGAAAAATCTGACAGTGATTTAAATCTAACGATTTTATGACTTTATCTACAAGCCGAGATAATAATAATGCTCCGCATAATTCGAGGCGCGGGATTGTTATAGTTTTTAAGGGAGCCACTTTCCCTTTAGCGCATAGTAATCGCACCGAGCAATGAGCGCGCGAATCTACTGATTTCAAATAAACACAAGAGCCGTACGCGGACTGCGAGGCGTCACAGAAGCCGTGAATTTCGATAGTAGTGACGCTCGTCAATAACGCGTGCCTTGGTATTGCTAAATTGTTTAAAATGTGAATTTTGTTTTGCATTCGCAACCACCGTGAAAGCATGTCTGGCGGTAATGGCTCGTCCCAATCTAGTTTGAGCTGCCAGAGTTGTTGGAGAAGCATTTTCGCAATGATAGTAACTGGACCCAAGAGACCTAAGGGGTCAAAAATTTTTGCTATATTTGACAAAACTGTTCGCTTCGTTGCTCGCCTTTCCAGAGCACTAGAGTCAGTTTTAAATGAAAAATGAAACGAGTCTAATTCGGAATTCCATATAATTCCTAACGTTTTCGAGCATATGTCGTCTGTTATGTAAAAGTGAGTCGAACTGTTCGGATCAGCACTGACGTCACTTAAGATTTTGGGATGATTCGACATCCATTTTCGCAGTGTGAAGCCAGCAGAACTGAGAATATCGTTGACGTTACGTTTTAGCGAAATTATATTTTCTATAGAGTCTGAACCAGTAATAAGATCATCTACGTACATATCGTGTAAAATAGTTCTGGCGACTTGCGGAAACTTCAAGTTGGTGTAAACAACGGGTCGCCAAAAAGCTGGCTGGAGCAGTACCGTATGTCACCGTATTCAAACGGAAGTGTTTGAGTTCGTCTTCGGGACTAGAACGCCAAACAATCCGCTGTAAATCGCGTTGGCTTTCAATGATTTTAATTTGCCTATACATTTTTTCTATATCGGCAACTATTACGAAATTATGTCGCCGGAACCGAAGCAAAATTGAAAAAAGATCATCTTGAATGGTCGGACCCACCATTAATATGTCGTTCAGACTATTACCGGCAGTATCCTTAGCGGACGCGTCGAATACTACACGCAATTTGGTTGTTGCTGATGATTCTTTAATTATTCCAAAATGTGGAAGATAGGAAATTGCCTTAGGGCTAAAGTCGCCCTTCTCAAACTTTATTTCCGACATGTGGCCCAATTCTTGGTATTCATTCATAAACGCCGCATACTGTTCTTTTAATTCGGGATTCCGGCCTAATTTGTGTTCGAGAAAATTAAACCGCTTTAATGCGCTTTTGCGTGAGTCTCCAATTTCCGGGCGGTCATTTCGAATTGGCAGTGCCACGACAAATCGGCCGTTCTGATCACGCGAAAACTTTTCAATAAAATTTTGCTCACATTGTGATTCTTCCCGCGTGTAAGCAGGTACAGAGGTACATTCCTCAATTGTCCAAAACCGTTCTATCTGCTGAAATATATCATCTCTAGCAGAGAAATTACAAACTGAGCGCTTAGACTGGCGAGATAGGGACACTAATATTCCTCCGGAAACAATCCAGCCGAGTACGGTTTCTTGCAGAACAGGCTTGCAGTGGCCAAGCTTAATTTGTCCTGCACCTAACAAATCGTAAAATATGCTAGCGCCTAATAGCATATCCACGCCTCGAGATACGTTAAATTCGTTATCAGATAAGTTTATATTATTTGGTATTTTTAGCTCATTTGCATGAAAGGAATTCGAGGGTACATTTTCCGTTATTCGAGATATTACCAAAAAAGGAAGCTCTACTGAATAAGCATTGAACTTAGATTTTATTTTTATGACCACCCGCTCATTTATATTTGTTATCATCTGGTTTATACCTGAGACAGGAATGTTACCCTGTGTCTGCATAAACCAAGACGTTCGACAAAATTGTAAGTAATAAAATTAGACTGGCTACCTGTATCCAGCAATACTCTGCATGGAATTTGATTACCGTGGCGGTCTAAAGCATATGCGATTGCCGTGGATAAAATTCTGTCGATTTGTCGTATTCGCGCACAGTTTGCACTGGTAGACATGATTTGATCGTTGGAGTAATTATTGTTTCCGAGAGAAGTTGGCGTGCTCGAGCAATTAGCAGGCTGGGAAAAATTTGAATTATTTGATGAGCCGCTTTCGTTCGATTTTACGTATTCATCAAAATGTAAACGAGTATTATGCTGTTTTCCGCAAACCCTGCAGCCGCTAGACTTACACTGGGACGAGCTATGGTTTTCCCGAAGACAGTTACTGCATAATTTAGCAGCTTTAATAGTAGCGAATCTTTGTTTAGGATGCAGTTTTAAAAATTCCGAACAGTTATAAATGAAGTGCGACCCTTTTCAGTATACGCATTTTGTACCTGGCATTGAAATATTTGCTACAAGGGTTGTTGGCCGATTATCCGTCCGTCTGTGAAATGTGGCGCCGGCAGGTCTACTTTTAAAACCTGGATTTGAAACGGGCTTTGAATGAAGTGACTGGCAACGTTGCGTTAAAAAGTTTATTAAATCTTCGTATTTAGGATATGACCTAGTATCTGTTGCCATTAAGTCCCATTTTTCTTTTGTCTTATAACTAACTTACTTACTATAATATATACAACTATCGAGGACCAAGCATCGGTCGGTTCGCCTAATCCCTGAAGTGCTCGCATGTTTTTCAAAATTTCGTCAAGAAATCTACGTAATTCGTCGTATGATTCTTTACTTACATGAGCCAACTCAACAAGCGATTGTAAATGAGTATGAATTATAATTCGCTTGTTGTCGTATCGTTCGTTAATCAGACGCCAAGCTATTTCATAATTCGCCTCTGAAATATGTAACGATTGCAAAATGGATGCCGCGTCTCCCTTTAAGCAGGATTGCAAATAATGAAATTTTTGAATGTTCGATAAATTAGGGTCATTATATCAATGACTGAAAGGTTTCATGAAACTGTAAGAATTTTTCGTATGAGCCGTCGAATTCGGGCAAGTTTAAGGTTGGTAAATTTATTCTTTGTGAAACGTTTCTGATAGGACTAGCATGGGTATTTTGAGTATTGGATTCTACTTGTTCAGCAATAATTTGCTTCGCAAGCGATACTTTTTCGTAGAATACACTTTCGAATTCAGAAAACATTGCGATTGTGTTAATTGGATGATCCGTACTGTTCACCGCTTCAATTCTGTCAATTATATGTAGAGCTAAACTCGTCATATAGGCGTTCTATGTTGCTCAAGCGAACCTGCAGTTCAATAAATTTATCGACGTCATGAAAATTATCCACTAAGTCCGCGAAACGTTTCAACTGACCATACAAGAGATTTTTCATGGACAGCAATTGATCTAATTCTGCCATATCGTTATTAATTAAAACTATACAAGTACAATAAACACTACAAGCGAGGAAATAATGATAAAATAGGAACTTGCGTGACGGGAAAGGACGCAATTTACCCTTTCTTCGTTCGTGCACACGGGGAAATAACTTATCCTCCGGTTGAAGATTCTTCAATAATTACTTCTCGAGATGTTGCACTGATTTCAATCCGGCTCGATGTGACCAAAAATATTACGAAACGATGATTAAATTCTCGAAGGACCAAAAATGCTGCGAGACGATGAGTAAAAACGCAAAATAACTTATTACGTTTTATTAATATTATGTTGAAAGAAAAAATGCAATGCACACACAACTGGTCACAATGACAACTCGATATTCGATACCAAACTGGTTACTGGTTACTAACATACTAACTAAAACTAACAACTGTACATTTATTTATACCTTAAAAACTAGTCCCTACCATAAAACTAGTGTTCATGTACCCCTAAATATGCAAACTACCTGGCGTACTGGGTACCTGCAAAGAAACATAGTAAAGTTCTCAAACAGAATGAATAGTTCCTAAGAACCTTAACCGGACACCGGAAGATGCGATTAATACTGTTAAGTACAGAACAGCCTCAGGGATTAATGTACAGGGTGTTCTATTTTCGTTGTGATTTGGGGGTTTCTCATAGAAGCAGCAGAGATAGAGCCTCGGGGTTTTCGCGAACCTGAACTACTTTTTTGAGTGTAATAGAAAGCTGAAACCATAATTTGGATATCGTTTTTAGTTTTCGAGAAACACAATAATGGTAATTTTTATCGTTTTTCGAAAACTCTCTCCAATTCTTTTTGTTCTAAGCAGACTAAAACTGTTACGATTGACTCATATACTCGTAGAACTTTTTCCAAGGAATTCAGTGGCGTACGTAGTTTTTTCTAGGGAGTGTATTTTTTGAGTTATGACATATAGTTAAATTTTTTTTAATGGAAATCATAGTAGGCTTTGGTCTAGTTCGAAAGGTCTTTTTTTAAGCTATCAAAATATATATACTTTTATATTGTTATTTCAAAAAACGGCAACGATTTTGGTACTTTTTACCTTTAGAAAATATAAGATAGGTACATACATCCAAGATACCTGTGATTTTATGTTAGCAACTTTTAATAACAACTGAAATAAAAGTAACAAAAACAGAAAAACAGCAAAACGGCAAAACAAACAAAAACAAGAAAAACATCAAACAACAAACAACAAAATTATAGGAACTGCTCAAATTGATTGCCATGTTTTTCAACACATAATCTACATCTTTTAGTTAATAGATTGATGGCATTAGGTAATTAAAAAAATAGGATGGGCTTGCAAATATCTGAAAGCTGCATGTGTTGCCTCTGCTAGCTCGGCTTGATTGTTGTATCTTCGTATGTATATTTTTTCTTTTAAAAATGCCCAAACAAAAAAGTCTAATATACTCAGATCCGGTGATCTTGCAGGTCACAATATAGGTCCATTTGTACCCAACATCTACCCGGAAAATGATTTTCTAAATAATTTCTAACTATTGCAGAATTGTGTGCAGGGGCACCATCTTGTTGGAAATATACCCTGTTTATGTTTATTAACGGAACATTTTCCATTATCGCCTCTGCGTTAATATTCAATAAATTAATGTATCTCAATCCCGTTAAGTTTCCATCAAAAGTTTGGTATGCTAGTTGACCACCCAAAATAAAACGCGAAACGTTAAATCCAAAACGTCCTTGCCTCTGACGTTCAAAAGTTTGGTGCTGATTTGTATCAGACCAGTGACGCACATTATGTCTGTTAAATAATCCTACGCTGTTTATGGGAGTTTCATCTGTCCAAATGACAGACCGCCCAAATTCTGGATTTTCTTGAATTTTATTTAAGTAACACCTACAAAAATTAAGCCTTCTTTCTTGATCTCCCGGGAAGAAATGGTGAATGATTCGAATTTTATATGACCTATATTTGCCTTTTTTAAATGTTTTTCTACACCTATTTAATTATATGACAATTATTCGGATTTTCTTCGTGAAATATCGTACCCATAATTCACTGCAGTGAATTATGAAATCATAATTCAGGGCATTTCGGCCAATCACAAATATAGATTCAATAATCACTGTTTCCCTGATCCAATGATATTTTATATCGACCGCGATCAACTCTTGCTGGAGCTGACAATCGCTCGGGTGACAGCCAAGTGTATCTCGCCATATTACTCGTTTACGTTTTCCAACGTATGCACTTCGGTCGAGTAGGTACCCATTAATCCGAACAAACTAACAATTCAACCACTAAATCTGCCAGAATTTAACAATGGAAGGGACAACTCCAAATTTATATATTACTAACTGCACAAACTTCAATATATATTCCTAGTAAGTAGCCCATTTATTGAAAAATAAAAATTAATGTATTATGATAGTGTTCCATTAAAGTTATCAAATTTGAGTCTAATTTATTTGTTTAATAGGTGTAGAAAAAGTATAGTATTATATTCGCGATTATGACCATTATTCACTCAGATGATTTGAGCCACTCGCCTTCGGCTCGTGGGCTCAAACATCATCTTCGTGAATAATGGTTGTCATAATCGCTCATATAATAATATACTATTTTTTGAACTTTTTATTTGGAAACACCAACTTGTGATTCGATTTTGCGACAAGAAATTTTTGGTGTCGCCTCAACCAACGATAAAACATTTGTTTCTTCCTCTTCCCTATTTTCTTTATTATAAATTTTGTTTCTTAGGTTGATTGAATGACCCATAGTGAATTAAATTTGATTTTAATCTCGAAAACATCATTTTGCTTGGTTGTCTTCTTTCTGAGTATCTAAATTTAATAAATCGATGGATAGGTAATTTACTGGAAATTGGTAAATAGGAATTTTTTGTGTACCTGTTGAGATTTAGATCCATTGATTCATTTACATTCTCACGACATTCATTGAAAACAGCAATTATGTCGTATTTTTCGAAATTTTGATCATTTTGAAGTGCCATTATGTATATAATATTAATAAAACTAGCTGCATGCAACTTTTGCTAATGTATGTCAACAGATAATTATTCAGTTGTTAACATAAAATCACAGGTATCTTGGATGTACCTACGTACCTATCTTACATTTTCTAAAAGTTAAAACTTAAAAAGTACCAAAATCGTTGCCGTTTTTTGAAATAACAATATAAAAGTATATATATTTTGATAGCTTAAAAAAGACCTTTCGAACTAGACCAAAGCCTACTATGATTTCCATTAAAAAAATTTAACTTTATGTCAAAACTCAAAAAATACGCTTCCTAGAAAAAACTACGTACGCCACTGAATTCCTTGGAAAAAGTTCTATATGAGTCAATCGTAACAGTTTTAGTCTGCTTAGTACAAAAAGAATTGGAGAGAGTTTTCGAAAAACGATAAAAATCAACAAATTTTTCTCGAAAACTAAAAACGATATCCAAATTATGATTCCAGCTTTCTATTATACTCAAAAAAGTAGCTCAGGGTCGCGCAAACCCCGAGGCTCTATCACTGCTGCTTCTATGAGAAACCCCCAAATCACAACAGTAGTTAGAAAATGAGAGTACTGGTCCACATCCCTCGGCGAGGCGGTTGACCGCCTCGGCGGGAGGAAGCCGGGCGCCCGTCTTTCTGGCCGGAGGAGCGATCGGGCGCTCGAGCCAGCCCGCCGAGGAGATCGATCGCTTGGCCGGGAGGAAGCCGGGCACCCGTCTTTCTGGTCGGAGGAGCGATCGGGCGCTCGAGCCAGCCCGCCGAGGCGATCGATCGCTTCGGCGGGAGGAAGCTGAGCGCCCGGCTTCTCCAGGTGCCATCCATGTCTTCGGCAATGGCTATGACAGCCTCAGATCAGTCCATTCAGTTTTCCAGGTGCCATCTACTTCTTCAGCCACGACTTCTGCCGCAGCCTGTCTCAGAAGAAGCGAGCGTCTTTCAAGGTCATTGCCAAAGAGTGCGCCCCCAAGTCGCCATTTTGGGTCCTTTGGTTGTGACCCAGGCGCTTGCGCCGGGGCTCTGGCTATGAGAGTGGGCGGGGCAATAGCCAATGAGAGTGGTTGTGGGCAGCATCCAATCAGAATTGTTGTGGGTGGTAAGGTTCAACTCGTGCTAGATGCCTTTGGATGTGGCTCAGGCGCCTGCGCCGGGGTTTTCGCAAAAATAAAAACGATGAATATATTTTTACATCAATATAATTAAATTGAAGCCCTGCTTCTCACACCACTCTCCTGACCGATTAATTACCCGGTGTATACTCAACGATGCGGTCATGCAGGATGAGACAGTATGCGGTTGTGTTGGCCGGAAAATTCTCGTTCGACTCAAATTCTAGACGCATATCTATGGGTCCAGACTTGATGCTTTCCGAGTGCTTTGATGCGTCAATCACCACGATGGGAGCTAGATCCTTGAACTCTCCACGTCCGTACAGTGGTTCTTTGACCTTTCCATAGTATGAACTCTGAAAGTTCTCGTATATTTCGTATAGCAGGGCGTATTTCCCCGTGGAGAAATCCAAGTTTAAATTCTCGTAGGGGAAGCACTCAGAATTCAGGTTCAGTTTGACGTTTGTCAGATTGCAGTGGTCTAATTTGTTTGAATCTGTGTCCAAATTCGCTTTGCGATTCGTCAGGAAGGCAACAATACCATAGCGGGGTTTCTCCAACCGAGTTGCAGTCTTGACGGTCCACATTTGTTTCGTAGCTTGCAGCAACACCGGATACTCGTACAGCTCCCAGCTGCGAAAACATATCTGCAACGTTCTCTCTTCCTCGACAATATTGAGAAGTTTTAGGTATTCAGCATCCGATGGATAGACTTACGGCACCCTCCAATGAACCTTGCTCAACTCAATTCTGTTGTCCTCGTTACCCTCAAAAGCGTTCCTATCGTTTTTCTATCGAGTCAAAATGAGCTCGTGACACACATTTAACAGAAGTTTGGGGTAGTCTTCCAAGAATCCCAGCATGATTCTTCCCGGGATGCACACGTTAAAGTTCCCGTTCGCGTCGAGAAGGTGACTCTGTGAGTCTCCTGTATCCGTCCAGCAGGCATTCTCCAGGGCACGTACCTCGCCCTCATTCAGAGAAACTACACCCTTCAGTGTGCTCGTGATGCTCACGTTCTTTGTTCGATCCACCTACACCCCGTTTATTTTATAGCGGACGTCGTCAAAGATGAAACTGAGGGCGTTATTTGTTAAAGCCGCATTTCTGCCTCCTGCACCCTTGATGAACCTGCCTTCTATGTAGATGCAGCTTAGATGCGGCAGTACGTAAACGTCTTGTTGGTGGATTGGTATGCGAATTTCGTCATTGGGGTTGAATGTTGTTGTTGTCACAAACGGCTGATGTACGTGCACCTCGACACGGCGTGCTGACTCATCCACAGCAGCACCGTTCAGAACATGAAACGTGTCTACGTTTATGTGTGTCATTATTCAAATACTAGCCTTCTCTTGTTGAATCACAAGTACTGACAGCGCCGCTTGCTTAAATACTCACCCTACAACCGCGCGCATGTGCAGTCTACCAGATTCGGCGGCCTTGAGGAGGACAGACTGACAGACAGACAGACAGACAGGCAGTCAGACAGACAGACAGACAGACATACAGAGAGACAGACAACTGATAAGAATTTTAAAGTAGGAGAATAACTATAGATTCCTATTTGTCCCAACGAGCTGGTTAATTTGATACCCTACATGACCTAAGTGAGCGGTGCAAGGAACGTGGCCTTGGGCGCGGTCAGTGGGTGATCACCCCTAAAACCCATCCCTAAAAACCACCCCTAAAACTGCCCCTAAAACCAACCCCAAGACCACCCCTAAAACAACCCTCAAAAGTCAAAACAATCCCTAAAAACCACCCCTAAAACCACTCCCAAAAGCTACCCTCAAAACAACCCCTAAAACAATCCTCAAAACAACCCCTAAAACCCATCCCTAAAAACCACCCCTAAAACTGCCCCTAAAACCAACCCCAAGACCACCCCTAAAACAACCCTCAAAAGTCAAAACAATCCCTAAAAACCACCCCTAAAACCACTCCCAAAAGCTACCCTCAAAACAACCCCTAAAACAATCCTCAAAACAACCCCTAAAACCCAACTCTAAAACTACCCCTAAAACCACCCCCAACACCACCCCTAAAAACCAACCTTAAAAACCACCCCTAACATCCACCCCCTAAAACCACCCCTAAAACCAGCCCTAAAACAACCCCCAAAACCACCCCCAAAACCACCCCTAAAAACCACCTCAATATTCCTATACCTCTCGTCGAGTCCTTTAATTTGATACCCCACATGACATAGATTTACGTAGGGATTAGCCTAGATTTAGACTACTGTTCTCAAATAATTAGCGATGTAGGATGTTCTACTACCGAGGACTAAGATGTTTGCATATAAATAACTATAAATGGTCTCTTTAAGCTCTAGTAAGTGTAACAGAAATCTACATGTGCTCTATATTACCCACACTCAATTAGTACTTCAGATGGTTCACACACGAGTGTCCGAAACGCATTAAGATAACAAGTAATTTCAAAACATAGTACGTATGAAAATAAACAAACTGAAGAATGTTCTAGAATGTTATTTTATTGTAATAATACAAACAAACAAACGGGTCACCTTTTAGTGTCTGCAACGTATTAAATGCATATTCAGAACGTGGGAGCAAATCTAAACAAACATTATCCTGTCGGCGAGTTGAAAGGTTTATTTAGTATAAACAATTTCCGAGAAAAAAATATTAATTCTGTAACTTCTGTTTACAAACAGTATATATGGATGATTTGAAAGACGGATATGTGGGTCGCCGATTAGCTCACTGGGTTGGAGCGATGGCTCCGGTGCGCGGGGACCCGGGTTCGACTCCCGGTCGGCGGCGGCAAATTTTGCGACGTCGAACACTTCTGAGTACTATTGCATTGCATCCCAGAACTTTTGTGAAAACCCCGGCGCAGGCGCCTGGGCCACATCCAAAGGCATCTAACACTAGTTGAACCTTACCACCCCCAACAATTCTGATTGGATGCTGCCCACCACTCTCATTGGCTGTTGCCCCGTCAACTCTCATAGCCATAGCCCCGGCGCAAGCGCCTGAGTCACAACCAAAGGCCCCAAAATGGCGGCTTGGGGGGCGCACTCTTCGGCAATGACCTTGAAAGACACTCGCTTCTTCTGAGAGAGGCTGCCGTAGAAGTCGTTGCTGAAGAAGTGGATGGCACCTGGAAAACTGGATGGACTGATCTGAGGCTGTCATAGCTATTGCCGAAGACATGGATGGCACCTGGAGAAGCCGGGCGCCAGGCTTCCTCCCGCCGAAGCGATCGATCGCCTCGGCGGGCTGGCTCGAGCGCCCGATCGCTCCTCCGGCCAGAAAGACGGGCGCCCGGCTTCCTCCCGCCGAGGCGATCAACCGTCTTGACGCGGGATATGGCCCAGTACTCTCATTTTCTAAATACTCACAACGAAAATAGGACAGTCTGTACAGAGTCAAACTATCAACATGCTCAGATTTGCGAATGATATAGCAGTGTTAGCATCTAACAAAGAAGAATTAGGAATGGCTTTTGAATGAAATGGAAGCAATTTTGACGATGAAAATCAATAAAAAGAAAACCAAATTTTGGTATGTAGAGGGTGTGAAAATAGAACTAAATCTGAAATACAAATAGGAAATGAGAAAATAGAGGAAGTCGCAGATTTCTGCTATTTAGGAAGTAATATAACTCGAGATGGTAGGTGCACTAAAGATATAAAACAAAGAACAGCGCAGGGTCGAGTTGCGTTTAACAAAAAGAAACAACTGTTATGCTCGGGAACGGTTAATGTAGAAACTCGGAAGAGATTCTTAAAGTCATATGTATGGAGTTCGGTATTATACGGGTGCGAAACTTGGACAATAGGAGAAGTGGATCGAAAAAGAATGGTAGCGTTTGAAATGTGGTGCTACAGACGGACGGATGATGAAGATACCGTGGATAGATAATGTTAGCAATAGGGAAGTATTAGAAAGAGTTGGGGAGAAGCGAAAAGTATGGGAGATAATAAAAAATAGGAGAGATAGGATGGTAGGACACCTTCTGAGACATGAAGGAATAGTTCGCGACATACTAGAGTCAGAGAAAGGAATAAAAAGAGGTAGGGCTAGGCCTAGATTAGACTACTGCTCTCAAATAGTTGGGGATGTACGCTGTATATTCCCGACCTAATTTTAAGGCAAAATGTTTAAAAGAAAATGTTTTAGTATATACATAAAAAGATTATTCTTAATATTTTCTATAGAATCAGACCGTTTCAGAAAGAACATTAAAATGAAATCTACCTAGCCATGAAACAAACGCACTATCATGACAAGTGTTTACTGTCAAGTTGCTGTAACTGTTTAACGAGTACCTATCTGTCTAGTTGTGTGTAAATCAATTCATTTTTGTGGTGTGTGTGAAGCTGTAAACGCGGGGAACTGAGTGATTTAAGACTAGAACATAGAAGGATGATAACGTTTTTGACAAAATATGGATTGCCTTATAATGTATAAG
Source organism: Xestobium rufovillosum (assembly GCA_963966045.1). Lineage (NCBI taxonomy): Eukaryota > Metazoa > Arthropoda > Insecta > Coleoptera > Ptinidae > Xestobium > Xestobium rufovillosum. The sequence continues at coordinate 19,972,833 of OZ014497.1, forward strand.
GTGAAAATTGTTGATCATATTTTCAAATAAAATTCTGTTAAAAGCAGTTCAAATGGGGCAGAGAATTCATTCGAGATGACCCTAAAAGTGGACGACCTGTGGAGGCAAGGAGCGATGACAATATCAAGAAAGTGGAAGAAATTGTACTACAGGATCGACGAATCAAAGTCTCGATTATCGCCCATACAATAGGAATCCGCGAGGCATCTGTGTTGACAATTTTGCATGAAGATTTGTGGATGAATAAATTGTCAGCGCGCTGGATTCCGAACAAAGGTTGTGCAGGCAAGAAATTTGCGAAGAAAACTTGGGGACGTTAGCTCGTGACCAAGACCTTTTCTCGAAAATTGTAACGGGCGATGAAAAGTGGGTGTTCCACTGGGATCCCCCAACAAAACAAGAGAGAATGCAATGGTTGCACAAAGGATCTCCACCACCCAAAACAGCAAAGACGCAAGCATCTGCAGGGAAGCAGATGACGACAATTTTTGGGATAATGAAGGCATTCTGTGGATTGAACATATGCAGAAGGGGTCTACAATTAACGCAGATGTCTACAAAGAAACAATTAAGAATTTAAAAGTTGCGATACGCCAAAAGAGGCCCAAAAATTTTATTGCTGCACGATTTCGAGTGCATAAGGCTCACAAAGTTCGGGAAGAAATCAACAGCCCTAACTTAGCTCCGTCGGACTATTAGGTACCTCTTTCCTAAGCTGAAGAAACACTTGCGAGGACGTCGATTTTCTTCAGATTAAGAACTCAAAAAGGCTGTTTCCAAGTTTTTTGGGGAGTTACGGAAATAATTTTTTTTGAGGGTATCGTGTTATTGGAGAAGCGTTGGACTAAGTGTGTAAGTGTTAACGGTTCGCATATTTACGATTACTACTATGCGTTCGCGATTGCTCGCTGTATCCTGTGAGCATTTGAAAAACTACATTATGGACCAGAACACAGAGAAATTGTGTGCGTCAGCGGTGACGGCATGATAGGTAGGTTACGCATACAATTCTAGTTTGATGTCCTGAGGCTAGGTGGGATCAAATCTCGTAGAGATTATCCCTTTTTTCTTCTGTTTTTAACCCCTGACGCAAAAAGAGGGGTGTTATAAGTTTGACGTGTTTGTCTATGTATCTGTCTGTCTGTGGCATCGTAGCTCCTAAACGGATTGACCGATTTTGATGCGGCTTTTTTTGGTTGAAAGCTGACGTGATCGAGATGGTTCTTAGCTATAATTTATGAAGATCTGTTCAGGCGTTGTGTCGGGGGTTACTTTAAATTTTTAATTTTTTTACTTGTTACATTATCTTTTTCTTACAAAAAATGCGTGTGTCTGGTGGGGGGCAGTTAAGGGGTCTGTTTCGAAAATACTAATAAAATCTGTTCTGACACACACGAAATCACGCTGTCCATATGAGGGATTGTAGTGTACTTCGGTGCACACCAATTACTAACTGATAGACGCGAGCAATCGCGGTCACATATTATATGAGCTATCGTATATGTGCTAACGGTTCATATGGCGAAAAATCAAATTTTGTTTTTTGTCTCGCTCTTTTCTTTCGTGGTTAGGTAGATTTCCTTTTAATCTGCCTTCGTAGGATGGAGGTATGCGTCCAACCAGTCTTCGGACTGAGAACCTTATGATGATGATGATGATGATGATGTGTAAAGAAAGTACCAGGTTCGGCGAGATATAGTTGTTTTCAGTTATTTTGGCTCGTACGTCAATATGACAGTATGGGTCAAATATGTATTGCATTCCAGCAATTCTCAACAAGTAGAATTTATGATTATTTGAAAGAAGGCACCATAGATTAATAAATTGCTGGAAAATGCATGCACTTATATCTATGTATGTAATTCCCAAAGTAGTTTAACGATTCAATCAGTATAATAATTACTATATTTTCGGGAGTTTCATTGGAATATAGCGACGCAGATAAATTACAGAAGTTCAATTTTAGCTAAATGAACAAAACTTAATGCAGACAATAACTAAAGTGATGCTAAATAAGTGGTCGGTAATACGTAAACAAGTATAATATAAATAAAATACAATTATACATGTTACCTAACTGAAATAATGAACTGAAGAAAGTTGAAAAGAAAATTAATTTGAAACATTTACGAAAGAAAAAATTTATAAAAAAGAATTCTAATTAATTGTCGTAATAACTACATATTAGGATCTTAAAAAAGTTCAAAAAATGTATCGTCTTCATCTTCAGAATCTTCAGATGAATCATTCAAGTTTATTATAAGCGGTTCAACTTCATCAAAGCGCACTTCACGTTCCCAGTCTTCCTCCACAATTTTTTCCGTGTGATTTATACAATTTTTCCAAACATCTGGAGTGACTTGGTCTAAAGCTTTTTGCCACATATCTAAACTTGTTTGTCTCCAAAACCAACTTCTCCAATATGCAGGTCATAATATTGTTTGCAAATACCCCACACCAACTCTATTGTATTATACTGACAGTGGTAGGGTGGCAGCCTTAGGACTTGATGACCATGCTCTTGGAGCATTTCGTCTATAGCGTACCTTGGCTGCTGTTTATTCTCTTTACACAAATTTAGAAGTTCAATTTTCAAAGCCGTTTCCGAAAATGGCACATTTTTAGTTACAAGCCAATCTTTTAATTTTGATTTATTCCAGGATGCATGGGGAACTGGCTCTACTAAGAAGCTATGGTATGATGCATTATCCATTACCACTAGCGACGGTTCCTCAAGGTTTGGTATTAGTTTTTCTAAAACCCACTTTTTGAACGAATTCTGATCCATTGAATCATGGTAGTCCGCCGATTTTGATTTTGTAGAGAACAGCAGCGATGCATTCGGTACAAAACCATGCCTAGTTCCTGAATGAAGTACAACAAATCGCTTCCCTAGTGATGCCCACGAGATCTTGCGAGACGAGACTTTGAAAAGTCTCGTCTTGTCTCGCAAGAAAAATCGAAAGTCTCGTCTCGAGTCTCGTCTCGCAACTAAAAGTCTCGTCTCGTCTCGTGTCTCGTGCGAGAGTCTCGCGAATGTCTCGCAAAATTTTCCGGACGTATAAGATAGCTTCAAAGTTCCCTCTATAAGTGAAATATTTATATAATATTAATACGAACTTTTATTATTGTGAAAAAACCATTATATCATTATCCTACATACCTACATTAGCATTACAATAATAATAACATAAGCGCAAGTAAACAAAAACATTAACGAATAATAAGATAAACATGTTATTTCAATTTATTGTAGAAATAACGTTTTGATTTCCATCCACATTAATACATTTTCATAGAGATATATGTAATTAACTAAAACTGTTCTGTTACCAAAAAAAAAACAAAATATAACTAAAAAAAACTTGTGTGTGTCAGCTCCGACGCACGACTGGAGTTTACTCCTTACGAATGATTATTTAAACTTCAATCACTTGATAATTTTGTTTATTCTACAAAAATATGCGTATCCATAGATACATACATAATTTCAATGTGAAAGGTGCGCGCGGTGCGTTGCGCAGAGGAACGTAACGCCTCCCTTTTAGTTATCGCTTGATTTTACTCCTCAAAATTTCCGTACCGCGGGCTATAACTAAAAATCGATTCTTAAGGTGTAAACTCCAAAAACGTCTGCCTTATTTTTGATTTTTGAATTAAGTTCTTCAGCAATTTTTGTAGTTTACTCCTTAAGAATCGATTATTAGTTATAGCCCGCGGTACGGAAATTTTATGAGGAGTAAAATCAAGCGTTAACTAAAAGTGAGGCGTTACGTTCCTCTGCGCAACGCACCGCGCGCACCTTTCACATTGAAATTATGTGTGTATCTATGGATATACATATTTCTGTACAATAAACAAAATTACCAAGTGATTGAAGTTAAAATAATCGTAAGGAGCAAACTCCAGACGTGCGTCGGAGTTGACACACACAAGTTTTTTTATTTCTAGCCCAGTCATTAAGACACAAATGACATCTTGCTGACGCATTATTGATCTGATTTCGATGTTTTCTTATCGTTAATGACGCACGTGAAAAAAGTCTTTCCCTTGCCATCGCACTTATAACTGGAAATTTAGAAGCATGGTCCTTCCACCATTGTAATATATTCGTTGTTTTATCAGAATTTTGTCTTGTTTGATATTTATGAATTTCACGCGATACTGCGAGGCTTTTGCGAGACTCTCAAGTGAGATTCGATTCGAGACTTTTCGAAAATCTCGTCTCGTCTCGCAAGGAAAATTTAAAGTCTCGTCTCGAGTCTTGTCTCGAAATCGAGACGAGACAAGACGAGACTCTCGCAAACGAGAATATCGTGGGCATCACTACGCTTCCCATTTGAAGCATGGCCTTTCTTACAGCTTTTAACGCTTTCATCTTGCCATGTGCGCTTACTTCCTCCTTTAGCAAAAATCCATGTTTCGTCGAGAAACACAAATTGTCTGGAATGTTCGCTTTTCATATTTTGTATGTATTCTCGTAAAAACGCAATGCGCTTGCTTGCAATGTGAGGTTACTCACAAAGAAAACGGCGATTATTCTCTGTTTTGAAACAAAACCCCAAGTTCTTTAAAATACACGCCACATACTCGTATTAGATACATCTATGACACCCCTTTGCTTTGCTAATTCATTCAGCGTATGAATTGTAATGTGTTTCTTGTCTTCTCTCATCATATAAAACGTGTTGCGAATTTCGCATTTTATTTCTTCACTTACATCGTCACTCTTAAACTTTCGCCTGTTATGCGATTTTCCGGTGGTAGTAAGAGGATCACCAGATGTAGATTCTGCTTTGATACGACCTATGGTTCTTAAACTTATTTTCAACGCGGCAGAAACTCTCTCGTTCACAGAAGAAAATGGAATCAAAGGTCCTTTATTTTCTGCTTCTGCCTTAAAATACTCCATAAGATCTAGTACAAATTGCCTGCACTGTTTTGTTATAGTACACCCAGGCATTTTAGTTTAGTATTTCAATACCAAAATTGTTAGAAATAAATATTGGAAATTACTAATTTGACAGTTAATGAAATAAACTTGACGTTACAACTTATGAAATGCCAAAAAACATTTTTGTGCGTTCTGTTTCCAAGGAATTAAGATTGCACGTACGTTAGCTGCCACAAAGTAATAAAATTTATACATATTTTGATTGATACGTATGGCGTTTATTGCATCAACATACGTTCAATACAAAAACCATTGTGATTTGAACGAAAACATCATAAACATGAGGCGTTGCTTAGTGCATACACACGCCAAGATAGCTGAAATGAACTATAGTTTTTGAGATATTCGACTTTGAAAAATTGGTGTTTTGTTTATTTTGAAAAATTCAGTGGGCTTATCAGTTGTCAGAATAATGAAAATAATTGGATAAAATGTGCAACGCCTAATTATAGCAAAATAATGTGTAAAGAAGCAACACAATCGCACTATTTTCTGCTTTTGTTGGAAATTATATAACACAAATATGACAAAACTAAATATACAGAAGGTAAATGTGTCATTCAATAGATGTTACAAACTTTTGGGATGTATATTTCCGACCTAATTTTAAGGCAAAAAGTTTAAATGAACACGTTCTAGTAATATACAGGGTGTCCCAGAACAACGGGGCAATATTTCTGGAGCATATAGTTTGGGTCAAAATAACACTTAAATCATATAAAAAAAATTTTTCTTGGACGCCTCCCTTCGAAGCTATTCGCCCTTAAAGGTCAAGTCCTGAAGAAGGTTTTTTGCTGGTAACTTTCAAACTACTGTATCGAATGTTATAAAATTTGGACTGTAGACATAGTAAGCAAGTACCTGTGATCGAGTGACATGACATCTTCCATATCTTGCCTAGGAAGCCGGGGGTGGAACACCCCTAATGCTTTTCACCCCTTAACTTTTGCGTTGATGCTTTTAACGAATTTGTAATGACATTTTTAAATTCCTCAAACAATTTTCTCCAAAAAAGGTACTCTTTTTGAAACCGTTAGAACGGCCCGTTCCCGAGAAAAAAATTATACAAGGACATGATTTATCATTTTTACTACACAAAAACGTATGCGTCTACAAGGTCACTTCAAAAATTTTTTGTAGCTGCTATTATGTTTGCAAAACCAATTGTTGATACATTCTCACTTCATTTTCATTTTCTCACATGTTTCATGAAGCAGTTCATATTTCATAGCCTGGCTTGTATAGTAACTAGTTGTCAATGCATTGACAGAACAGCTTCCTAGCCACAGCCACAACTGAACTGGAGGGCGCGCTTGCCGCGCGCCCTCTTTTCGTATTTTTTTTCTCAATTTTTTCCTTATACAACCTATTACGATTTTCGCACATCGTGTAGCGAAAAATATCCTCTATCCGATGCAATGCAAAAATATATATACGGCCTCATTGAAAAAAATGTTCGATGACGCCATATCTTGACTCAAAAGTGCTTAAAAAAACCGCCCCGTCATATTCCTATGGACCATCTCTGTTCTTAATTGTTCTGTATCCAGTTACTTTTTTTACAAAAACTAACTTTAACGTGATTATCGTTTTATTCCTCTCTTTTTTACAACAACTTGACAAATCAATAAAAATATTCATTCCGTTTTTTTTCTCTCGCCTTCCTCGATATAAATCTTTAAAATAAAAATGTTTATCATGGCAAATGAGATTCAGCACGTATCACATAAATTAATAAATAACTCGAATCTCCAACATGCCCCCCGCATTGGAAATGCCCTGGACTGTGCAATTGCAACAGTCAATCCTTGGTGGTGTCTTCCAAATCAGTTGTAGGAAGAGGGCAAAGCTTGGAAAAAGACCGCTTCACTTCACCCTTTGCAGTCTTGACTGTGGCAACTCTACTTATATTATCCTTGCCGGGATGTATCTGGACTATTCGTCCAAGTCGCCAATTAAGAGGCGGAGCATTGTCCTCCTTTATGATAACTAACGCCCCGGGTTGCAAACTAGAGCGCGACCCTTTCCACTTAGAGCGCTGCTGTAGCTCTGCGACATATTCCTTGTGCCAGCGGCTCCAAAAATGTTGCTGGCACTGTTGAATATGCTGGTAGCGATTTAAGCGGCCAACAGGCAACTCTCTGATGTCACTGCCTGGCAGGGCGACTAATGGCCTACCGATGAGGAAGTGAGCCGGGGTTAACGGCACCAAATCGTTTGGATTGTCGGATAGGGGAGAAATTGGCCGAGAATTGAGTACGGCCTCCACCTGAACTAGCAAAGTATTGAGCTCTTCAAACGTCAAATGAGCGTTACCTAGAACCTTTCTTAAATGTTTCTTGCTGGATTTAACACCAGCTTCCCACAAACCCCCGAAATGCGGGGAATAGGGAGGAATTAATTGCCAATCAATTCCTTCATTTGTGCAATAATTTTTAACGTGGTTGCCTGAAATTTTAAGAAATTCCCCCAATGATTTTAACTCTGAACGAGCTGCAAGGAAATTACTGCCGTTATCGGAAAATAACCTTACTGGTTTCCCGCGGCGTGATATGAATCTCCTCAAAGCCATCAAGAACGAATCTTTTGACAAGTCAGATATGAGTTCTAAATGAACCGCCTTAGTTAAAAAACAGATGAATAATCCTATGTAACATTTACTAATTTTTCCCCCGCGACCCTTTCGATCCTTGATTTGTAAAGGACCCGCGTAGTCTACACCTGAGACCGCAAATGGTGGTTCTGGCTGGAGGCGTGACGCAGGCAAATGACCCATTTTTGGGGTAATAACTCGCGGCTTATTCTTAAAACAAGTGATGCATTGTCTGACCACCCTCTTTGCCAAACTTCTGCCCAGCACAGGCCAAATTCGATCTCGAACTGAGGCTAAGAGCTGTTGTGGACCAGCGTGGAGTAACATTGCATGTTCATTTTCAAAAATTAATTTTGTTAGGTGATGTTTTGAGCAGATTAAAACAGGATGTTTCTTGTCATAAGTATAACTTGAGTTTTGAAGACGCCCGCCTACTCTTAGTATGCCTTCATTATCAATAAATGGATCTAAACTTAATATTCTACATTTAGAATTCAGCGGCAGGTTTGCCTTTAAACACGCAATGTCTTGAGAAAAAGAATTCTGCTGAGCGCTTCTGATGAGAGTCTTGAATGCTGCATTTAGCTCTAATAACGAAAGTGGACCTATGATCCTGTTTTTCTTTTCGTTTTTACTATTAATGACGAATCTGAGCATAAATGCCACAGTGCGTTGCAAACGCAACAATTTCGAAAATCGTTGAAACGGAAATGGTTCTGTGTTTGTGACACAAAACTATGAGTATTGTCCCTTCTCATATCAGGAAGTTCGATGCTTGTATTCGTTTCAAAACCTTTAGTTTGTGGCCAATTTTCAGAAGATTCGGACAGCCAGGTAGGTCCGTGCCACCATAAATCTAATTTCAGAATTTCACTCGGTCGTACACCGCGTGATAAAAAATCAGCAGGATTGTCTTTACTTCGCACATGACGCCAAGTATCGTTGCATGTAATTTCTTGAATTTCACCTACTCTGTTGCTCACGAATGTTTTTAATTTATTTGGTGGTAGTTTTAGCCAAGAAAGCACAATTGTAGAATCAGACCAAAATATGCGTTTGCCCAAACTTAGCCGCAGTGACTTGGCAATCTTGTCCGCAAGTCTGGCTACAATTAAGGCTCCTGACAATTCTAGCCGTGGCAGTGTGACTGTTTTTAACGGGGCCACCTTAGTTTTTGCACATAGCAGGTTCACGACCGTTTTACCATTCTTATCTGTGCTTTTTAAGTACACGCAACCGCCGAAAGCCTTTTCAGACGAGTCACAAAAACAATGCATTTCTACGTTTTCATAATCTTCACAAATCACGTGCCGATCAACAAGTAAGTTGTTCAGCTCATTTAATTCGCAACGAAACTCGCGCCAAAATGTATGAATGTTCGCATGCACCGTTTCATCCCATGTAACTCGTTCCAACCACAATTGCTGAAGTAGAACTTTTGCTGTCACGATACATGGACTAAGCAAGCCCAGGGGATCGAATACCTGCGATATGCTTGACAATATAGTGCGTTTATTCACCCTTCCCGGCTCCGGTGCCTCGCTAATTTTGTACATTAATTGATCGTTTGTAATACACCACGAAAGCCCTAAAGTTTTGGCGTTTTCGTTGGCTCCGAATTCCAGTATTTTTGCTGACGATTTATCTTCGCAAACGTACCTTAGAACGTCGCAATTGTTTGAATAAAATTTTCGCAGATTGAAACACCCCTGTTTTAGAATATTCGCAACTCCTCTTGCAATTTGAGCCGCTTCTTCTATGGAATCTGAGCCCGTCAACATGTCGTCGACGTAGAAGTCTTCTTCAATTATCCTCGCGAGTAACTCATTTTCGGCCTTGTTTTCTTGTGCCAATTGCTGGATGCAGCGAATTGCTACATAGGACCCAGCTGTCGTACCGTAAGTTACCGTTGCGAGCTCAAATTTTTCTATGGGATGTTCCGGTCTTTCGCGCCATAGAATACGCTGTAGAGAACGTTGATTTGGTGCAATTAGAACCTGGCGGTACATTTTTTCGATGTCTCCCGATACGACGTATTTATGTTGACGAAATCGCACAAGAATCGAAAATAATTCGCTTTGAGTTGAAGGGCCCGTCATTTGTAAGCTATTTAAGGAATGGCCAGTGCTTGTTGTTGCTGAAGCATCAAATACGACGCGCAGTCTCGTGGTTAGACTTTCCTCGCGAATTACGCCGTGATGAGGCATGTAGTAAGCAATTTCAGCGACGTCTGGCAATCCTACTTTCGACATATGACCTAGGGATTCGTATTCACAGATGAATTCTGTATAGCTCGATTTTAAATCCGGCTTAGAATGTAGCTTGCGCTCGAGGGACAAAAATCTGCGCTCCGCTTGTATATAAGAGTCACCTAACTTGTCGAGGCTATCCTTTAATGGGAGGCTGACGATGAACCGTCCATCAGATGCGCGTTTTGTATTTTTCATGAAATGTTCCTCACACGCAACCTCTTCTTGGGAGAGTGGCCTGATCGGACTGCACTCTTCTAGTTCCCAAAAACGTGCTAGTTGCGCCTGAATATCGAGATGCGTGAAATTACAGAAAACCGTTGACGACTTTTTTGATGTGCCAAATTTTCCCGATATGATCCACCCTAAACGTGTTTTTTGTAGTACCGGTTTATTTTTTCCCAAACGAATTTGCCCAATGCACATTAAATGCCAAAAAAGCTGCGCGCCGATAAGCATGTCAATTTTCTGTGGCGTCGAAAATGACGGATCAGCCAACTTCAGATTTTTTGGTATATTGAGCTTTGAAGCGTTCAATTGTACACTTGGCACATTGCCTGTAATGTTAGGAACAACAAAACATATAAGTTTTTCAGAAAAATCATTGTGCAAAGCCTGTATAATGACCTCGCAGCTCGTATCTATATGGGACCAAGTATTATTAAGTGCAAGTACAGAGATGGGTTGCTTGGATGTTTCTAAATTTAAAATTTTGCACAATTCTTCAGTTATGTAGTTCGACTGGGAGCCCGAGTCAAGTAAAACCCGTATAGTATGTGGAGTTTTTTGCTTATCTAAAACTTGAATCAAAGCAGTGGATAACAGCACGTGCGCGTCAAAGACACCGGACGACAATACAACACTATTAGGATTAGACGACGAAAATTCGGTTGAGCTGACAGCGCCGTTGTTATGCAGGAGCGTGTGATGATTTTCGTTACATTTTTGACAGGTTCCTCGGCGACAATTTTCGTTTGAATGACCTGGCCTTAAGCAATTTTGGCAAAGCTTTAAGCTACGAACCTTTTCGACCTTTTGGTTATGTGACAGCTGCAGGAATTCTGAACAATTCTGTATGTAATGTTGCTTCTTGCAAAACCTACATCTTACTACGAAATTATTGGTGCCTTGTTTATTTCGCTGCTTGTTTTCTGTAACTAAAAATCCCCTGGTTCCTTTTTTGTCGGTGGGTTTGTCACGTTGGCATGACTGCAATGTTTCAAGCAAATCCGCGCGAGATTTTACAAAAGACTTGAGGTCTTGCAACGTGGGTACATCTTTTCCGGTTTTATGATTCTCCCATTCGCGAAGCGTTATTTTGTCAAAGTTTGAAGATACTATAAAAACGATGAGAGTATCCCAGTTGTTTACCGGCTCTTGAAGTTGCTCTAGAGCGCGTAGATTTTTTGTTACAGAATCCAACATTATTCGCAGACCACTGGCCGATTCCCTTTGCAAACACTCTAAAAAATAAGGCCTTAACGTGATTATTAACTAATAATCTCCGATTATCATATCGATCACACAATGCATCCCACACCACTGGGTAATTATTAGCTGTAAATTCCAATGAACTTATGACCTGCGTGGCGCCACCTGTCAGAGATGCTCTGAGGTAATGAAATTTTTGAATCGGACTTATGGACGCATTTTGATGTATTAGAGATTCATACGTGTCACGGTATTCCAGCCAGTTAGAATATGATCCGTCGAACTTAGGTAGTTCTATTGTCGGTAACCTAATGTGCTGACCAGAAACTCTATTGCTATTTACGGAAATAACCTCCTCGCCATCGCCACCGTCGGATAGAGCAGAAGAAAGGGCACGAGAGGACGCTACAGTACGTTCATGATCGTTAAGAATCTTTTTTGCTTGTGCTGTTAGCTCAAAGAATTTATTTTCAAATGTGTAGCGCTCCCTAGCCTCGTCTTCAGCATTCTCGGCGGTGCTTTCGATTATAATTTGAACTTCTTCGAATTCAGTTAACAATGTTTCGATTTTGGTTAACCGATCATGTAACTGCAACAAGTCTACAACGGTTTTGTGAACCTTACTGTTGAGTTCAGTTAAGAATTTTGAAAAGTTTGTTAACTTAGTCTTGCAAGTACCTCTTTTTTGAATTGGCGAAGCCATCTACAGTTTAATGGAAATGCACTGATTAAACTATAAATATATGCGTAAAAAGAGCCTTGCAATAATTACTAGCGCAGGAGGAAGCCTTTCAATTACAAATAAATGGCACCGCTGCGCTGCACAGGTAAATAAGAGGAACGAGCTCACTTTGTTTCGGAGAGACTTCTGGAATTTTCTGCCCCTTACAATGAATGTGGGTCTATGTTTTGATACTGGACAGCAATAATTGATCCACAGGTTCAATGTGCGGCGGGAACACGAAGACGTCACACCGGTATCTACGGAAGCGCTGAACGGCCACACACTTTTATTTTTTTTATCCCAACATTAATTTCGACTTGGCCAGAAATAGACAATATTGTCGACTTAATGTCGATATTAATGTCGAGTTTCCGGAAACACGACATTATTTTCGAGTTTATCTCGACATTAATGTTGAGATAAACTCGACAATATTGTTGACTTTATTTATCCATTAATGTTGACTTTCTCAAAAACTCGTCATTAATGTCGAGATTATCTGGATATTATTGTCGAGTTCTCGCGTTTTATTGCCAGTTTATCTCACGTCGCTGAAGTTAGATTTGGATTTAGATTTTCAAGTCGCGTTTTTGCAGAGGTCCAGATAAATACTCATCATCATAAGGTTCTCAGTCCGAAGACTGGTTGGACGCGTACCTCCATTCTTTTCTATCCTGAGCTAACCTACGCATTTCCCTAAAAGTAGAACATCCTACATCCCTAACTATTTGAGAGCAGTAGTCTAATCTAGGCCTACCCCTACCTCTTTTTATTCCTATCTCTGACTCTAGAAACTGCCTCTACGGCCTCATCACTGTAGTTAGAAGTGGGCATATATACCTGTATTATTACTGTTTTTACAGGTTTCGAATCTAACCTAACCATAACTACCCTGTCACTTTGCTGTAAGAAATTTTCTACACTCTGTCCTACTTTTTTCCGCATAACAATTCCTACTCCCGAATTTCCTCCTACAGATCCTGTGTGTATTACTCTAAAATCTCCGCTCCAGAAGTCTCCAGCTTCTGGCCATCGCACTTCACTGATACCTACTACGTCTAATGCTAACCTATCCATCTCAATTTTCAAATTCTCTAACTTCCCTACTTGTTTCATGCTTCTAACATTCCACGCTCCGACTCGTGAGATGTTACACTTATCATTTCTGACGAAGCAGTCCCCGCCCGGAGATCCGAATGTGGGACTATTTTACCTCCGGAATATTTTACTCCAGAAGGTGCCATCATCATAAATTAAAGTACGCTGTACTAGGGATAAAATAATGTGGTGGTTTCCCGTTGCCTTCCACATCGCAGTAGTGTGTATCACAGTGCCATACCAACCCTCACGATCTCTGCCACTATGATTACTGAAAGAGCTGCTGCCCCCTTCCAGGGACTTGATTTAGTCTGGCTTCTCAAATAAAAACCCCTCCAATATGGTTAAACCTATGGTTCGGCTCTTTATATCATTGAAGCGCGCAAGCCATCCCACCCGTCCCAGTATTACTAGAACTGCGTCAAGGTACACGTCCTTTGGGATTATGGGGCGCCGTTTGTAAAGTTCGCACACATTAAAAAAACCGTGTAAAATGCATCATTTAAACTGAAAACAGGGAAGTTTACCTAGGTTTTATTCTACATTTATAAATCGCAAAGTTATTTAATTAAACATTTTGCCATTTATTATATTGCAAGACATTTAATAAATCACAAGACATTTAATAAATGACAAGTTATTTAACAAATCGCACGGTTTTTTATTTAAATGCACTGTGATATATTAAATTACCTGTCATTTAATAAATAGCAAGTTATTTATAAATATCGACTTTTTTGTACAAATAACTGGAGATATATTAAATAACTTGCTATTTATTAAATGACAGGTAATTTAATATATCACAGTGCATTTAAATAAAAAACCGTGCGATTTGTTAAATAACTTGCCATTTATTAAATGTCTTGCGATTTAATTAAATGTCCTGCTATTTATTTTTAACGCTGGTGTCAAGCGAGTTGGAATGAAGTACGATAGTAGTTCTGTTGAATCCGAACATATAACCTCACAAAAGCAATCTTCAGCTTGACAACTGTCAACAAAATGAACTGAATATGCATTAAAACTCCCAAAATTTGTAATAATGGCTCGAAAATAACTTAATATAACCCCCCCAAACAAACGTCAGAAGGTATGTTTAATATACTTTTGGAATTAACTTTTGAGAAAAAGAAAATGTAAGTTTTTGGCGAGAATTGTCCATCTCAAACCATCAATCGAATTCGCCCCTGCTGCAGGAGTAATCAGCTACAAGTGATGGATGAAAAATGAAAACATCTATAAAAATAACTTTAATTGATTCCACGGTTGGCACTAGGTGAAACATAACTAATATAAGAATAAAAACACTCGGTTTTGTTGTTTCACTTTATATTGAAGTAAATTCTAACATGTTTTCACCTTTCGGTGATTATCAAAGAATAAGATTTACATACACTGATACTAAACTAAAAGTAGAAAGTTTAGGTATAGTAGTTGTGTGGTGTTATACTTACCTGAGATGTAGATTTTGGACCTTCTACTATAAATATTAGTGCCCGGTCGCAGTGAATTTTTATGAAAAAGTGCTGAAATAAACTACCCTTAATTTTGGGCTTGGAGGGTGGATAATCCTGGCAGTAGCTGTAGGATATTATATTGATGTGAGATATAGAGTTTGGGCCATCTGCTGCAAATATTAATGGTTGGTCAGTAAAGTTCTTATGAGAACATGCAAAAATAAACTATCCTTAATTTTGGGGTTGGAGGGCGGATGATCCTGGCAGTAGTTGTAGGATATTATGCTTATATGAGGTATAGAGTCTGGACCTTCTTCTGTAAATATTAATGGTTGGTCAGTAACTTTTTGTGGAAAAATGCAAGAATAAACCCCCCTTAATTTTAGGGTTGGGGGGTGAATTTTCTTGGTAGTAATTAAAGCACGTTAAGCGACGAATAAGTGGGAATGGGATATGCATTTTTGAACTTGTGCTATAGGGGCAAGAGTGTGGTCAGTGAGTTTGTATGTTGGTCAGTAAAACTTTGGTTATTAAAAATAAGAACGGAAAAATGATTAGAAATAAAAGATAAAATAAGTTATAGGCAGTTTATGTTTCATTAGTAGAGCCGCAACACGCTGTGTACTATGTGAATACAATAAATAGTATGAAAATAGATCATTATCACGGGCGTCGCCAACGGGGGCAGGGGGGGCTTCCGCCCCCCCTGGCTTTTGGTACATAATGACCATATGGTAGGTACTATATTACTATAATGAAAACCAATCAATTATATGCTAAGAAAATTTTGCCTTGCCCCCCCCCCTGGAAATTTTGGAGGCGACGCTGATGATCATTATTCAATATATACTCAAACTTTCTGACGAGTGCAAGATTGAAGATGATCTTCCAGACTGTAATGTAACACTGTGATCTAAAGATCTAATACAATAAATAATTTTGTTCATAAAAAAGTTTTTTACTTACTCAAACATACGAAGCATAAACGCACTGGAAAACGTTTTTGGTTGATTACAAAATTATGGTGTTTAATTATACAATGCAAATATATTGTACTTAGTTACAAATGTGTTGCATTCTAAAAAGTTAGGCCCTTGTCTGGTTGCACAGGAAACTGGAGAAACCCTAATTAAGTATTGTTTAATTTGTGCCAATTTTTGAATACCACTGCTCAACAAAATATTAAATTACATTTGAAATAAAACATAAGCCGATGCTCTTAATGCTACATTTATTATATTCTCTTAACAGTATTTTATACAAACATTATTTTCTGTTAGGAATTATTAATGAACGTTAAATACTGTGTAATTTTGTTGAAAAATTTAGTTTGAAAGAAAAAACCTAAAAGTATGAACGTAAAATTCAAACTTACATGCTTCATGCTATTTTGTACAAATCTATTCGATAAAAGCTACGTTTCACCAGATACAACTAACACACAAAAATGATAAGCTTCACTCTTCTTTTAGGCATTCACATCTTCGGTATTCGGTTGTCGTTTAGAAATAGACTGTGAAAGAATCTTGTTTGTCCAAACTTACTAGTTCACCTGTTACATATTATACAAAATACTTGCTACATAATATTCTCAGATTGTGATCAATTTGATTCTTAATAAATAATTTCTCTTAAGGACAGCTATCCACCTATTTCTTCTGAGTGTTCACACATGCTTTCGAATGAAGTTCATTTTGTCCCTCTAACTTCGGCTTCTGCAGCTTACCACTAAACACCAGACGGGCATATCACTTAATTGTTAATAAATGAGGGAAAAAACGCGTAAAAACTTAAATTATAACCAGTCACACAAATCTGTTATTTACAAATACGTCCTTATTAAACAAATGTAACACTTCACTTTAGTTTACCATCTTAAATGTATTCATCCATTAATTCAAAAATACCTTCTTATTAATTAATTTTAAGTTTAAATAAGACAAAATTTATTAAATTCACATTTACTACCATGCAATATAATATATGCCTTTGTGACAGACCAGGCTGATGACCTACAAGGAATGACATTTCGGATTTCGTGCAGATATTGACTTCTAGAAGTCAATGGTGCTGATGCCTAATTCAGTCGGAAGCTCGGAACAGAACATACGACCGAACTTGAACGATTAGAACTACTATCGTACTTCATTCCAACTCGCTTGACACCAGCGTTAAAAATAAATAGCAGGACATTTAATTAAATCGCAAGACATTTAATAAATGACAAGTTATTTAACAAATCGCACGGTTTTTTATTTAAATGCACTGTGATATATTAAATTACCTGTCATTTAATAAATAGCAAGTTATTTAATATATCTCCAGTTATTTGTACAAAAAAGTCGATATTTATAAATAACTTGCTATTTATTAAATGACAGGTAATTTAATATATCACAGTGCATTTAAATAAAAAACCGTGCGATTTGTTAAATAACTTGTCATTTATTAAATGTCTTGTGATTTATTAAATGTCTTGCAATATAATAAATTGCAAAATGTTTAATTAAATAACTTTGCGATTTATAAATGTAGAATAAAACCTAGGTAAACTTCCCTGTTTTCAGTTTAAATGATGCATTTTACACGGTTTTTTTAATGTGTGCGAACTTTACAAACGGCGCCCCATATGGGATAAGATAAATACAGCACTGTAATATTCTACACGATATTTTTCAATTAAAAATAGTATTAAGGAGCACGAATAATAATAAGCAAATGCAGATAATGGATAGTTAACAAATTGTGGAACAAATTCAGAAACAGAAATGCTTAAATGAAATACGGCAACTGAAGCTTTACTAAAACATGCATTTAAAATGTATTATAGGTACAAAATTAATGGATTACTATGGGGCGTCATTTGATACAAAATTGAAACTTTTTTTATATCAAGTAAAATGATATTTACAACTCAAAAACGTAAATATAAACCAAATATTGAAATGTGGCAACTAAAAAATATTTCAAGTAAATAAATGCAAGCAAAAAATATTGGAACTAAAAAATATTTTGCAAGTAAAAAATATTTGAACCAAAAAGTTTTGCAAACAAGAAATGTTTAAACCAATGTCAAGAGAAATGCCTCTGGAGCGTTTACTTATATTCCAACTAGGTTTTGCCGAATTTAATGCTCCGCAAGTAACGGTCGTGGCTCTATACGAGAATGTATAGGGACTTTTGTTCGAATCCTAGAGGATCCTTTTACTTCTAAAGTTCACTGTAATTTACAGAATATTACATTCGATTTATTGTGTCCGGTCTCCCGTCAGAAAAAATATTTTAGAAAAGAAAATTTGTGATTAGTAATGAAAACAAGGGAACGCTAAAACTTTTGATATCTGTGCATTGGTAAAACCTGGTTGGGATATAAATAAACGCTATATGTTCTCGTTAGGTTAGCACGTCACGTTCGAATTGTTCTTTAAGTTTGTATTAGTAAACAATGAACCCTTCTGGAAGTCATTGACATTTTTGGGTTCAATAATGCTGATGATACTATTTTGCTGCCAGAATTGCTGCAACAGACTGCGCGTTGTAGGAGTCGATGGTACCCTAGGGAATGCAGGTATGTTTTACGGCTTCTTATCTTCTGTGGGTACTAGATACGGAAGCGTAGAAGGGACATAAAGTACCTCCATACCTCGAAATCGCCAGTTAGACACTCGAACTGTCTATTAGACACTTCAACTGTCTAGTAGACACTTGAACTGTCTAGTAGACACTTCAACTGTTTATCAAACACTTGGACTGTCTAGTAGACAGTTGATGTGTCTAATAGACACTCGAACTGTCTATTAGACACTTCAATTGTCTATTAGACACTTGGACTTTCTAGTGTGTCTTCAACTGTCTATTAGACAGTTCAACTGTCTAATAGGCCAATAAGCGTATACGCTTATTGTGTTGCTGTAGGGAAAAGGGAAGTATACCTAGGCACTGTGACCACCCAGCATGCACGTTTAACAAAGCATATTATTTAAAATAAATATGTTGTCGTACTGCTGATATTTATAAATATACCCAAGCAATATTAATTAATCAGCGCTGAGCAGGTAGATAGACAGGTGAGCAGAAACTTGCAAGGGTGGGGTAGAGTCCATTACAATGTAAAACAAATATTTTCAATGGGGTTTATTTATTAAAAATTACCCGAATGAGTTTAAAAAACAAAATTGGATTAAACTTTTATCAAGAAATGCTCCATTGTAAAATCCTTCATCTTTCAAACCATGGAACATATTCATCCAAAACTGAGAATGGTGTTTACGCAGTATTGCCCACCAAGCTTCAATCCTCTGGTTTGCTGGGCTAGTACCGTATAAAAAGGGCGGTAATGAAATATCTCCAAAATAGTTATCTCGCAGATAAAATTGAAGTTGCGCTACAATTCCATTTTCTGTCCCCATGTCGGAACAAATTGTTCGAGGACAGCCGCCCAAAAGTTTAACAGCTTCAAGATAATGAAAGCCTATAATAGCTGGATCATTACTGTTATTTTCGCACTTTAGCCATATGATATATCGAGAAAATCCGTCAATGCATCCACTAATACAAATTTTGAAGGGCTTTAGTTTATCGTAGCAGTCAATATGCCAAATATAATTTGGCCCTTTACTGAAATACTTACTGCATTCTTCGAAGCCGATGTCTTTTTCGCAGATCCACTCCAGTTGAGTCCAATATTTGTAGAAGCATACGAACCGTCTCTTGGGTAACTACTAGATTGTTTTGGATGCACTTAAGATGCATCCACCTGTATCCATGCAAGTAGCCATGCTTGGAAAGTTGTTCTTCAATAAAATCAGCAACATTATACATCAGAAAAATTCTTCCTCCGTTATAAACCGAGACGTCTTAGCTGTCTTCTTAAATGTCTCACACTGATAAATATACATATTGTGGTTTCGTTGGAGGCAAGCCCTTGTTTCATTGAGATGTAGTCCCATCTGATGGTAAAATCTAATTAAGTTATCCATACCATAGTCTTTGTTGTGTGAAATACTGTTTATTGCCTTAAACAGTAATTGTTAAATTTAAAAAAAATATATGTTTATTCTCTTACCTGTTTAAAAAATATGGAACCACAAGGACACTATTAAAATATAATTGCTTTTATTACTGATATTCATAAAATGTATTACAGTCTAATACAGCGTTAGTGTCAGTAGGAACTGTAGTTCAAATTTTTAGAGACAGTTCAAGTGTCTATTAGACACATCAACTGTCTATTAGACAGTTGAAGTGTCTAATAGAGAGTTCGATTGTCTATCAAACATATCAACGGTCTACTAGAAAGCCAAGTGCCTACTAGAAAGCCAAGTGTCTAATAGAGTTGAAGTGTCTAATAGACAGTTCGAGTGTCTATTAGACACATCAACTGTCTACTAGACAGTCCAAGTGTCTAATAGACAGTTGGAGTATCTACTAGACAGTTCCAATGTCTAACTGGCGATTTCGAAGAATGGAGGTACTTTATGTCCCTTCTACGCTTCCGTAACTAGAGGTGTGACCGCGATCGCTATCGCTGATACTAAGAACTAGTTCTCTGAACGACTGCGCTATGAGCGATGAGAGCTACAACCACATTGCAAACTATAACTTCGAAAGCAATAGCCGACCTGTCCCAAACGGCGCTCCATAGATTACGCGAACCTAATAATAATTTCAAATAAAAATTCTCCAGAATAATAATTTTTAGCAAAATTCAGATAATCTTTTCAGAAAAGATTGCAACACTAAATACGCCGTAGGAGTAGTTTCCCCTTTTAAGGAAATCTTTTTTAAAATTCACATTTCTAATTGCACCAAACTAGTTTTTTCTTTGTATGAGTACCAGTGGTGAACCGATGTTCTGTCAAAAAATCGTATAATCAAATTTGCCTTTGGTTTGAGACAAACTCGCCCATTTGCAATACATTTCTAAAATTCCCGTTCTTAACTGTATCAACCTAGATTTTTCTCTGTATGATAAAGGGTGGCCCCGTCAATATTCAGTAAAAATGGGAGGAACAGATTTCCCGTTGGGGTTGAAGTAAAGTGCAGCGACACTTATTTGCAAAATATTTTTTTAAATGCACATCAACCTAAATTTTATTCCAAATGATGAAGGGCATATTTTGCAAATAAAGGGGACTGTATCTCAACCCCTACGGCATATCTGGGGATGTGATTTTCAACGAACATCGACAGGGACCCTTTATAATTTGTAACAAAACCTAGGTTGATACAGTTAGTATCGCGAATTTAAAAAAATATTTTGCAAATAAGGGTGGCTTTAACTCCTACGGTATATCTGGGAATCCGATTTTCACCGAACATCAACAGGGGCTTCCTTTATCATTTGGAACGAAATCTAGGCTGATGCAGTTAAAAGCCCAAATGTTAAAAAATATTTTGGAATTAAGAGTGGCTGTACCTCAACCCCTACGGCAAATCTGCTTGTGCGATTTTCACTGTACACAGGCAGGACATTCCTATATAATTTGAAACAAAATCTATGTTGATGCAGTTAGAATCGCGAATTTAAAAAAATATTTTGCAAATAAAAGGGTGGCTTTATCTACGGTATATCTGGGGATCCGATTTTCACCGGACATCTACTGGCCTTCCTTCATCATTTGGAATTAAATCTACGCAAAGCATGGATTTTACAAAATATTTTGCAAAAGGGGTGGTTGTATCTCAACCCCTACCGCATATCTGGGGATGCGATTTTCATCGAACATCTTCAGGGATGCCCTTCATCATTTGGAATAAAATTTAGGATGAAGCAGCTAAAAGCGCGAATTTTAAAAAATATTTTGCAAATTAAGTGTGTTGCTGTACTTACTTCAACCCTAACGGGAAATCTGTTCTTCCATTTTTAGTGAATATTGACGGGGCCACCCTTTATCATACAGAGAAAAATCTAGGTTGATACAGTTAAGAACGGGAATTTTAGAAATGTATTGTAAAGGGTGTTAGTGAATCTCAAACCAAAGGCAAATCTGATTATAAGTACGACTTTTTGACAGAACATCGGTTCACCACTGGTACTCATACAGAGAAAGTTTGGTGCAAGTAGAAATGTGAATTTTAAAAAAGATTTCCTTAAAAGGGAAACTACCCCTACGGCGTATTTAGTGTTGCAATCTGTTCTAAAAAAATTATTTAAATTTTCCTAAAAGTTATTATTTTCGCGAATTTTTATTTGAAATTATTATTAGGTTCGCGTAGTCCATTAATTTTGTACCTATAATACATTTTAAATGCTATAATAATAATTTCAAATAAAAATTCGCGAAAATAACAACTTTTAGTAAAGCTTCAATTGCCGTATTTCATTTAAGCATTTATGTTTCTGAATTTGTTCCACAATTTGTTAACTATCCATTATCTGCATTTGCTTATTATTATTCGTGCTCCTTAATACTATTTTTAATTGAAAAATATCGTGTAGAATATTACAGTGCAGTATTTATCTGGACCTCTGCAAAAACGCGACTTGAAAATCTAAATCCAAATCTAACTTCAGCGACGTGAGATAAACTGGCAATAAAACGCGAGAACTCGACAATAATATCCAGATAATCTCGACATTAATGACGAGTTTTTGAGAAAGTCAACATTAATGGCTAAATAAAGTCAACAATATTGTCGAGTTTATCTCAACATTAATGTCGAGATAAACTCGAAAATAATGTCGTGTTTCCGGAAACTCGACATTAATATCGACATTAAGTCGACAATATTGTCGAGTTTATCTCAACATTAATGTCGAGATAAACTCGAAAATAATTTCGTGTTTCCGGAAACTCGACATTAATATCGACATTAAGTCGACAATATTGTCTAGTTCTAGACAAGTCGATATTAATGTTGGGATAAAAAAATAAAAGTGTGTGGCCCTTCAGCGCTTCCGTAGGTATCTTCTCCGCTCAAGCTGGATAATCACTTAATTTTTTGCAAAGTAACTACGCTCTGCTACCATTTTATGTTCTTAATTGTTCTGTATCCAGTTACTTTTTTTACAAAAACTAACTTTAGCGTGATTATCGTTTTATTCCTCTCTTTTTTACAACAACTTGACAAATCAATAGAAATATTAATTCCGTTTTTTTTTTCTCTCGCCTTCCTCGATATAAATCTTTAAAATAAAAATGTTTATCATGGCAAATGAGATTCAGCACGTATCACATAAATTAATAAATAACTCGAATCTCCAACAATCTCTGATATACGTATGCAAAATTTCAGCACCCACGCACGCACGCACACACACACGCACACACCCACACATACATACGGACGGAAATGTGCCACCTTGCCAAAAAGTCTTAGAATGGACACATTTGATGAAAAAACACCATGGTCAAAAAACGGCTATCACAATAGCTACCTAGCTCGGCTAGGAAGCTAAAAATTTGTAAAAATGATAAACCATGTCTTTGTATACATTTTTAGCTACCTAGTTTTTTTCATCAAATGTGGACGTTTCAGGTCATTCTAAGACTTTTTGGCAAGGTGGCACATTTCCGTCCGTATGTATGTGTGTGCGTGTGTGCGTGTGTATGTCTGTTGGCACTTTTACGGGAAAACGGCTCGACAGATTTTGCTGAAATTTTGCATACGTATATCAGAGATGGTCCATAGGAAACTGACGGGGCGGTTTTTTTAAAGCACTTTTGAGCCGAGATATGGCGTCATCGAACATTTTTTTTAATGAGACCGTATATATTTTTGTATTGCATCGGATAGAGGGTATTTTTCTCTACACGATGTGCGAAAATCGTAATAGGTTGTATAAGGAAAAAATTGAGAAAAAAATTACGAAAAGAAGGAGCGCGCCAAACGTGCCGTCCAGTTCAGTTGTGGCTGTAGCTAGGAAGCTGTTCTGTCAATGCATTGACAACTAGTTTTTCTTGAAAACGGGCCGTTTTAACGGTTTCAAAAAAGAGTACCTTTTTTGAGAAAATTGTTTGAGGAATTTAAAAATGTCATTGCAAATTCGTTAAAAGCACCAACGTAAGAGTTAAGGGATGAAAAGCATTAGGGGTGTTCCACCCCCGGCTTCCTAGACAAGATACCGAAGATGTCATGTCACTCGATCACAGATACTTGCTTACTATGCCTACAGTCCAAATTTTATAACATTCGATACAGTAGTTACCAGCAAAAAACCTTCTTCAGGACTTGACCTTTAAGGGCGAATGGGTTCGAAGGGAGGCGTCTTAGAAAAATTTCTTTTATATGATTTAAGTGTTATTTTGACCCAAACTATATGCTCCAGAAATATTGCCCTGTTGTTCTGGGACACCCTGTATAAAAAGATTATTCTTCATATTTTCTATAGAATCAGACTGTGTCAGAAAGAAACGCTCAAAACAAGCATTATGGTATGTTAGGTTGGGTTGCTCTGTTATTCTATTACAAAAACTGTGGTTTGACTGTTATAGATGTATTTAAATAATGTTATTATAATAAACATCCAAACGTCGAAGTCTTCAAAGACTTAAAGTAAACAAACGAAATGTCATGTGTCAACAAGATACAAACCGGTAACAAACACGGGGTGGGCGAACAAATGTTCAAACTGGCGGCTTTCATGTGGTCCCACTAAAATAGAATGCGCCATCGAATAAGCTCATTCTCTTACTTCATATCTGATGCTGTCCCTGAATTCACTGTTGTCCGTTAGTCCATTCCGTAATTCCGTTTATTGTACTTTTCAATACTTGATTGCATTGGATTATATTAGGAAATAAGAACAGTTCTAAGTCCGAATTATGGACAAACAAGAAGTACTTTCTCCATCAAGAAACGGCTAGACGCGGGCATTTTTCAGTTGACGGCAAATAGCGAATTTTAATTACATATTTATAAAGTTTCATCATCATCTTAAGGTTCTCAGTCCGAAGACTAGTTGGACGCGAACCTCTATCCTTTCCTATCCTGAGCTAACCTACGCATTTCCCTAAAAGTAGAACATCGTACATCCCTAACTATTTGAGAGCAGTCTAATGTAGGCCTACCCCATACATCTCTTTGTTCTTATTTCTGACTCTAGTATGTCGCGAACTATTCCTTCGTGTCTTAGAAGGTGGCCTACCATCCTGTCTCTCCTATTCTTTATTGTCTTCCATACCTTTCACTTTTCCTCAATTCTTTCTAATACTTCCCTATTGCTAACCTTATCTATCCACGGTATCTTCATCATGCGTCTGTAGACCACATTTCAAACGCCTCTACTCTTTTTCGATCAGCTTCTCCTATTGTCCATGTTTCGCAGCCGTATAATGCCGTTACTCCATACATGCGTCTTTAAGAGCCTCTTCCGAGTTTCTACTTTGACCGTTCCCGATCATAACAGTTGTTTCTTTTTGTTAAACGCAACTCGACCCTGCGCTATTCTTTGTTTTATATCTTTAGTGTTCCTATCATCTCGGGTTATTTAACTTCCTAATTAGTAGAAATCTACGACTTTCTCTACCTTCTCATTTCCTATTTGTATTTTAGTTTCAATTCTATTTTCACTCCCTCTGCATGCCAAAATTTAGGTTTTCTTTTTATTAATTTTCATGACGTAGCCCTCTGTCAGAACTGCTTCCCGTTCATTCAAAGCCATTTCTAATTCTTCTTTGCTAGATGCCAACACTGCTATATCATCCGCAAATCTCAGCATGTTTAATAGTTTGACCTTGTTTATCAATCCCTGAGGATTTTCTGTCCTTAGTTATTTCTTAAGGCTGGGATACTCGAATACCCGAGAAGCGTTCTCCTCGCTTCTGAGACGGTGTTAATACAGACAGTCCAGCTCAAAAACTGTATTACTCATAGACATGAATTATGGTTTAAAAGAAATATGAGGGTTGGTAGAATACGCTTATAATTATTTTATTTGCTATATTTACACTGTTGTTAAAATAAACGAAGTTGAAAACTGGCACATTTTAACGGAAAACTTAGCATTATTCACACACAAATTGTACATTCGGATTGTAGTTAACAGCCAAATAAAATATATGAGCATATTCCCCGATCTTTTAGCTTTATTTTAAGACTATATTTGCCTAATTTCGTTGTTTCAATTTTCTGCTGGACTGACTGTACCAAGCGGTTGCTAAAGCTATGTCTATTTCTGTCTTACACATGTACTGCCGATCTCCTGTCCTTTCGTTGCGTATCCCACCCTTAACATATTAATCACATCTTCGAAATATAAATTGATGCATTCGCTCTCTGGATTCTGATGCGTACACACGTATTTTGATCCGATAGCGTCTTACTTCTGTCTGCTCTGTGCGAGTAAGCTTTTAGCTTGCGTTATACAGTGCTCACCGAGATCTACGACTACAGCAACACGGTGTTCTTATAGCGTTTTTCAACGCTTTGGAATTTTTGAGTTTAAGCTTGCTTAGACAAGAATTTTCCGAAGAGACGCCGCCAACATGGACGGAGAAGCCCCAGCCGGGGACGCCATCTTGATGCAGGAGAACCGGAGCCTGCGTGCCCAGCTGAACGAGCAGTCCCGCCGGATCGACGAGCTGACTAGGACGATCCAATCGCTCTTGGAGAAGCTCGAGTGGTTCGGCTCCCAGGACTTCGTTCCAGCCCGGCCCCAGACGATTTACGACGTGCGTCAGGCACAAAAGAAGAACAGCAGAGGTAAGTCTGATATTTCTAATAACTGTGAGTTTCCAGCTTTGCCCAAGAAAATCAAGCTGACAAACCAGTTCGAAGTCCTGGCCGTGGACGAGGACCCCGCCGCAGAGATGGACGTAGTACCAAGTGAGGACCACGAGCCGCAGCCCTCGCAGCCGCAGCCCCCCATTCCGAAGCCGCAGCCCCCGAAGCCGCAGCCCCTGAAGCAGCAGCCCCCGAAGCCGCAGTCCACGAAGCCGCAGCCCCCGAAGCCGCAACCAACCAAGCCCGAGTCCACTAGGCAGCCGCCCAGGCCGCAATCACCCAGGACACCCTTGCCTCCGGCAATCGCAGGAGACGCCACCGACACTGACGCCACCGAGCGCACCGAAAAAGTTCCGCCCGTTATCCTGCGAGATAAAACAAAATGGACACATGTGAGTACACAATTCAACTTACACAAGGTTAATATTACAAAAGCCAAGTCCACCACTGAAGGCATACGCATACACTTGAGTACTGTTAATGATTTTCGTGAGGGTACTAAATTATTGTCTCGCTTGGGTGTTGAATACCATACTTTCGCTCTCCCCTCTGAAAAATTATTACACGTTATTCTGCGTGGGGTTCCCGAGCCGGTTGAGACTCTGCTTGTTCAATCCGAGCTCGAGGAATTGGGGTACCACCCCAAGTCGGTAATAAGGTTAACTAGGTTTAAAGACAAGTCGCCCATGCCCCTCATTTTGGTTACTCTACCCAGGGAAGAAAAACACATTTTTCAGCTAGGTCGCATCGTTCATGTGGTCATCACCGTCGAGTCGCAAAGGCGAAAGACGGTGTCCTCCCAGTGTTACCGCTGTCAACGGTTCGGACACGCGCAGAGTCGCTGCAATGCATGTCCCAAATGTGTCAAGTGTGCCGGTAATCACTCCTCGTACGATTGTACTAAGGAGAAATCTGTACCCCCCAAGTGTGCGAACTGCGCTGGTGACCACACTGCCTCATATAAGGGTTGCAAATGTTGGCCCAAACCCAGGTCCGCTCCGGTAAAATCCGCTCCCCAAGTGTCCGCTCGCCCCAAGTCCTCTCTCGTCACATCTGACGCGAGCTACGCCGGAAAGGTTAAATCTAACGCTCAAGAGGCAACCCCTGTCACCCCCGCTGATCTCTTTAGCAGCTTCAGCAGTATGTACCAACAAATGCAAGGTATTGCTCAACAACTGAGCAAAATGTTCAATTCCACATCCCCTAAAAATTGTTAATGGCTACGACAACAATAACAGGTACTCTAAAGGTCGCTTATTGGAATGCTGCAGGTGTTTTGAATAAAAAACAGGAATTAATGGTCTTTCTCGACGAGGAAAAGGTTGATATTATGCTACTGGGTGAGACGTGGTTAAATAATAATAACCCGTTCAAAATCCCGAATTATATTGTGTATCGCAGTGATAGGACGATTCAGCCGCACGGTGGTACGGCTGTTCTCATCAGAAAACACGTCCCTCATGTTCTCAAGCCCCCTGGCCGCTCGGTCATTGAAAATACAATTATCGAAGTTAGGACAAGTGAAGGTCCAGTAAATTTGGTTTCCGCCTATTGCTCTCCGAACAAAGTTATCACTATCGAAGATATCCGGGCACTTCTTCCGCCCCCTGAAAAATCAATTCTGTTAGGTGATCTAAACGCCAAACACACCCTCTGGGGTTGTCACGGCACTAACCGGTCTGGTAAGGCTCTTCTCGAGGAGTTTGAGAACACCAACCTCAAACTCCACATTCCTAGTCACCCTACTCATTACGGTGCTATAGGGCGTCCCGAAATTCTCGACATATGTGTCAGCAGAAATGTTGCTTCTGCAGTTGACGTCACGGTGGTATCAGACCTCAGCTCTGACCACGAACCAATATTCATAACCATCGATCCTGAAACAGAAGTGCCCACTGAAATAGTCAAGTCCATCGTCCAATGGCAAAAATTCCCCGGCGTCCTCATCAGGACCATTTCCGGCATACGTCCCCTAACTTCTCTGCTGGAAGTTGAGGAGGAAATCGCCACACTCAGTGGTGAAATCAAAGTAGCACTAGCCCTCTGTACTAAAGAGGTTAGATGCAAGACACGTACCCCCACGGTTCTTCCTGCCGAGATACTTCTTCTCATACAGGAGAAACGGAGAGCCAGAAAAGTGGCTCAAAGGACTCTGCATCCTAACGACAAAGCCGAGGCAACAAGGCTAAATAATCAGGTCAGGCAAAAACTGCGCGATTTTCACAATGAAGCGTGGGGTAACAAAATGAGGGAACTTTCTAATAACCGCTGTGGAGATTAGCAAAGTCGCTAAGGAACAGCAGGGAGGTCATTCCCCCGCTGCAAGGTACTCGCGGTATGGGGTACAGTAATGCTGAAAAGGCAGAAATACTTGCTGAGAGTATTGAAAGCCAGTGCCAGCTAAATGATTTCGACGATGATCTTGATGTCCTAGATCAGGTCAGAGCCAGCGTACGACTGGTGGACGATAGTCCTCCGGGCAGCCTCGATCATGCCACACTGCCAGAACTCCAATCTATCATCAAGTCCCTCAAAAATCGTAAAGCACCAGGTCGTGACGGTGTCACAAATTTATCCGTAAAACGTATGCCCAAGAAAGCCCAGGTCAAGTTGTTGAACATCATCAACGCTTGCCTGCGCCTGAACTATTTTCCCGAATCCTGGAGGAAGGCCAGGATTATCACGATTCCTAAATCTGGCAAAGATCTCACCCAACCTTCCAACCATCGTCCCATCAGCTTGCTGTCCACTTTCGGAAAGATTTACGAGCGCATCGTACTTTCCAGACTCATGGAAGAAGTAGACTCTCTCGAGCTACTTCCAAATGAGCAGTTCGGTTTTCGCAAAGAGCATTCTCCCGAGCTTCAAGCTCTCCGTCTGGTCGAAAAAATCGCTACCGGTTTCGAAAAACGCGATGTCACCTGCGTTGCCTTCCTCGACGTTTCGAAGGCTTTCGATAAAGTCTGGCACAAGGGTTTAATCCATAAGTTGGTCTCTGCAGGTCTCTCAATAGGCCTCGTCAAAATTGTCCGCTCCTTTCTGTACCGTCGTACATTCGAAGTCTCCGTCAAAGATGCCATCTCCACCTTAAAGGCAGTAAAAGCTGGAGTACCGCAAGGCTCAGTCCTCGGTCCAATGCTGTACAATCTGTACACGCATGACATTTCCCATGAATTCACCATGGAATTCGCTCAGTTTGCAGACGACACTGCTCTGATTTCGCAGAGCAGAAGCCCCGAGCTAGCAGTCACTCGACTGCAGACGCACCTCGATCAGCTCGTCGACTGGATGGAGACATTGAAAATCGCCGTCAATGCCGATAAAACGCAAGCTGTATTCTTCAGCAAGCGCAGATCTCCTCCGCCACTATCTGTCTACGTCAATAACCTCCGTGTCCCTTGGACAAAGGAAGCTAAATATCTAGGTCTCACGTTCGATCAAAAACTCACTTGGTCAGCCCACACAGACAACGTCAAACGCATCGGTTTCGGGGCAATCAAAGGGCTACTGCCCATGCTCAGGGATTCAAACCTGAACCTAAGGTGCAAACGTCTTCTTTACACCAGCGTCATTCGACCTTCCATCACCTACGGCATCTCTTATTGGGGGTATGCAGCCGCTACTCACCTCAAGAAACCCCAAATCATACAAAGCAAAGTCCTCCGCACGATTACCGACGCCCCCTGGTTCGTACGCAACGCTCAGCTCCATTCCGATCTGGAAATTCCGAGCATCATCAAGTTCGCCAAATCCACTGCCGTCAAGATCTTTGATAAATCTGTATCACATTCGAACCCTTTAGTCAAAAGGGCTCTCGACTATTCTATTGACGATCTCGCCCCTACGGCGAAGCGCCCGCGACTCCTTCTCCGAAAGGACGCGGACGCCTTTTAACTTCCATTTTCAAGTCACCCATCAAAAGGGCTAACCACCACAATATCATATATCATGCTAATAAAGGTGAAGATGACAATCTGTCATCGACCTAAATATTGTCAGAGACCAAAAGTCAAAGTCAATGCACATTCCTGTCTCTCCCTTCCGGATATCTAATTCTCTTCGTTCCTGCTCAAATTCTATAACTGCCGTTTACTCTTTGTAGAGATTATGTATTATTCTTCTGTCCCTATGTTTCATCCCGACCTTTCTGAGCACTTCGAACATCTTCCCCCATTTTACGTTGTCGAAAAGGCTTTTTCTAAATCTACAAACCCTATACAGACGCTCTTTCCCTTTTCTATTATTTTTTCTATAATTAGGTACTCGTAAAGCTAGAATGGCTTCGAGCGTTCTTCTGTTTGGTTTAAATTCGAACTGATCTAGTATTCCTACCGCCCTTTTCTGTATCCTTTTTGCCCTGTTAATCATTTGAGACCTAAAAACAGCATGTAGTATTTATTATTTTTTCATGCTGCCCGATGGGTAAATACATGGAGTAATCACTGTCCTTTTACTTACAATGTATTCATTACATCATCAAGAATTTAGAGTTGCTTTAAAGTAATTATATCCGTAATACCATAATCATACAAGAAATAATGTAAGTACTGTAACGTATTTCGTTTTTACACTTATTTATCAACAGTGACTTTATGTATATGTACAAAGATTTACAATGATTAACAGTGATTTGAGAACTTAAAATTAACAAAATGAACAATAAGCAGCGAAATATACAGGGTGGGCCAATAGTGTGTAGTCGGCCCAAATCTCTGGTTCTATTCAAGGTATCAAAATAAAACTTTACACGTATGTTGAGAACCCCACGGAGCATCTGATAAAATTATTTTGGTATATACAGGGTGTTCACACTCTGAGCACCAAACCAAAGTTATGTTTTTTTAAATGGAACGCCCCATATTTGCTTACATAATTTGAATTCCCAATAAAATTTTATGAAAGATGGTGCACCACATGATGGGGTTTAGAGTGAGCGATTTTAAGATATTACCATTTTAGTGCCAGTGTGGCTCCAACATTGAGGAGTTGCTGACATCTACTGGTCGAAGCTATTTAAGATTTATTTATTGGACTAGGTTCACAGACTGCTCTATTTGTAAAATTCTTGAGTACTTTTGTCACAAAACATAATATCATACAGGGTGGAGAGCTTACGGAATAAGCATTTTTTCTTAAAAATTTCAAATGGAACACCCCATATATTATTTCCATAGACAGTTTACTAAGCTTTTGATTGATGTAGATATTGTTAGGTCTGCGACTGACGGTTTCGGTAGAATTGAAAATTGAACTTTAAAATGTAGTAAATTGACCGGTAGTTTATTCATTTCTCCCATATTTTAGCACCCAAAACACAAAATATGATTTCCATTTTGTTTCTGGAAGTTGATTTCACATTGAGACAAAAAATTTCATCGCCAGATTGCTTCTTCATAGTCATATTCTTAAATAAATGGTAACTTATTAAACCTAGGTATAAATTGAAACAAGGAGTGCCATGGAAGAAAACCGTTCTTTCAAGAAGTAATCTTGCAATGAGATTTCTTGTGCCGATGTAAACTCTGTTCGCTAAATTTTCTGTAAAAACAAAGTGTAAGCATTTTTCTGAGTTTTTGGTGGCAAAATGGGGGAAATTCTCCAAAAATGGTACAAAATTACGGCAAAAATTTCAATTTTTAAGGTTCAATCTTTATTTCTGCCTAAATTATCAGTCGCAGACCTGCCAATATCTGCATCAGTTAAAAGCTTAATAAACTGACTATCAAACCTGCAAATAATATACGGGGTGTTCAATTTAACATTTTTGAGAAAAGCTCCATTTTGCGCACGTTGACCACTCTGTACAATATGAACTAATTTGAAAAAAGTGATAATGGATTTTACAAATAGAGTATCCTCTGAACCTAGTCCAATAAAAAAATCATAGTTAGCTATGACCAGCAGACGTCAATAGCACCACAAATTTGGGTTCACACTGATACTAAAATGGCCATATCTTAACATCGCTTACTCTAAACCCCACCGTGTAGCATATCAATTTTCATGGAATTTTATGGGGAATCCAAATATGCAAACAAATGTGGGGCATTCCATTTAAAAAAACATAACTTTGGTTTGGTACGTAGCACGTGAACATCCTGTATACATCAAAATAATTTTAACAGAAGCTTCGTGGGGTTCTCCACACACACGTAAAATTTCATGGTGATGCCTTGAATAGAATCAGAGATATGGACCGACTACGCACTATTGGCCCACCCTGTATACAAGCAGTAAATAACAACAAGCAGTGAAATTAAACAATTATTAGCGAACAATTAAACAGTTAATTACCTAACCTAAACATCTAAACAATCCACAGTACACAAGTCCACAGTTTAAACTCTCTAAACACTCGTCTTCAACCGACGGTTAATCACATACGAAGACTTATACTCGCACGGAACTATTAAACGCCCGGTTCTTATCGCATTCGACATCCGCTTCCAAACTTCAGACTTCAAACTGTAAGACTGTCCACTCGACTTCTTGCTTCCCATTTTATAATGGTGATAGAACATTGTTCTATCTCTAGAAAATTCCAGTATTGGAAAATTCTTTTATTTCTCGAACTTTTCGGAAGCCGAAACAGCGACAAGGTCGCGCCGTAATAAATCAAAGGCGACTCGCCGTCAAACAAATAATGTGAGTCACTACCAGGGGCGTCGCTGACGGGGCAAAAGTTCGTATCAGTACTTAAGAAATCACGTAATATCATCTTTAATTATTAGTGAAATCAGGTAATTAAGCTGCAAATTCTAAAACTTCAAATTTCGTGCCCCTATTTGCGCATGCGCTACGCATTTTGTATTTACATATTTCGCGCGTTTTCAAATGGGTGATTGTGCAAAGGTGATTTTTGCGGTAAAATTTGGAAAATGTTAGCAAATTTTGAAGATTGTGATATATGGGATCTGTACAAAATGAAGTACAAGGCTGGTTTTCCTAAGTATCTCATTAACATATTAAAATTAAACGGTTTTGAAAATAAGAGAGCTATTTCTCATCAAATCAAAGATCAAGATATTGATGAAATGCAAAAATCTGTCAGGGAAGAACTGATACATTTTCATAATGATGATGATCCTCTGGTAGAATGTTATGGAGTTTACCATAAAATCAAAGAAATGCGTGAAAGATTTTAATTTCTGCCGGGACGCATATTTACATAACCTATGTCGTTGTGGCACCAGGGTGCTAAAATCGCATAGTGAATGGAATTGTTTCTCCAACTACAAACGCTACGCTATTTGTGCACGCCAAGAACCAAAAAGAATTTCTAGTTCAGTTGCTAACACTTTTTACTACGCGGTTTAAACTGTTTCTATGTTGGAAACATGTACGAGTAGGTATTATATACAGGGTGGATTATAAAAAACGCCCCAAGCCATAACTCCATTATTTTTAAAGATATGACGATACTTCTTGGAGCAAAGTTGCATAGTTTATTGTCATCTATTTTTTGGGGTAGATGCTCGATCAATGCCGCTTCCTGTTTAACCGGAAGTGACATCAACTTCAGTTTTTTAAATAGAACACCCTGTATATTTTATTATTTTTGGATTCCTCGTTAAATTGTCTTTTAAAAAGTGTTGTAGTACCATATGCCTAAAAGTAATACTTAGTGAGATATTTAATAAAGTACTTATACTGTGGAAAGAATTGAAAATTTTTATTCACTTTATCTAATACAAGGGAACGACTAAACTTAATTTATTACAGATATTGCTCAAACAATCCACCATTCTTTTGAACACAATAACCATACCTTCTGGCTATTCCACTGGTAACATTCTGTATAAAGTTTGATGGTATTTCCGCGACAAGCGTTGATTATTCGCTGCCTCAAAATTTCCTCGTTTTCTGGACGTGTGAAATAAACAAGATCTTGTAGGTACCCCATAGCCAAAAATTGAGGGGTGTTAGGTCTGGCGATCGTGCAGGCCGCCTAACTGGTTCATTTGTTCCGATCCACCATACACCAAATTCGACGTTTAACCATTCATCATTAATTCTAGAATTATGAGGCGTACCCCCATCTTGATGAAAAAATACATTGAATTCGTTCAGCAAGAGGCAAGTTGTCAACAAAATTAACAATTTCTGTAGTCAACAGTTGACTATATCTTTCTTGATTTAGCGTTCCGTTTATGAAAAAGGGCCCAATCAGTCTATTAGCTAAAATGAGGGTTAAAATGCCACACCACACATACTCTCTCCTCGGAAACCGCACGGTGCAAAGGCGTAGTGCTCTCCCACTATTTCTACTACATTAAAAATATACTTGAATCATGACTGTTAACACATTGTAATCCATGATTATTACCAAAAAGTATAAAAACTCTAAGCGAAAATGCGAACTGATGACAATATTATCAACATTATTTTATACTATT
The DNA here is from genome assembly GCA_963966045.1 of Xestobium rufovillosum. Classification (NCBI taxonomy): domain Eukaryota; kingdom Metazoa; phylum Arthropoda; class Insecta; order Coleoptera; family Ptinidae; genus Xestobium; species Xestobium rufovillosum. Next base: position 20,007,405 of record OZ014497.1, read on the forward strand.
GTTTTCCACTGCCTACTTTATTAAATACATTAATTGACGAATATCTCACTAAGTATTGCTTTTAGGCATATGGTTCTGCAAAACTTTTTAAAAGACAATTAAACATAGAATCCAAAAACAATAACATATACAAGGTGTTCCATTTAAAAAACTAAAGTTGGTGTCACTTCCGGTTAAACAGGAAGCGGCATTGATTTGGTATCTATCCCAAAAAATAGATGACAATAAGCTGTGCAACTTTGTTCCAAGAAGTATTGCCATATCTTTAAAAATGATGGAGTTATGGCTTGGGGCGTTTTTTATAATCCACCCTGTATTATTGAATTAAAAATGATAAATTGTTTATCATGCTTCATTTATTATAATTTTCAATAAAATATAACTAAATGAAAATCGCCAAAAAATAAATTTAATGTCTATTTTCATGACCTTTTAAATTAGGCTAATTTCATCTTCATAAAGTTCTCAGTCCGAAGGCTGCTTGGACGTATGCATACCTCTATCCTTTCCTATCCAGAGCTAACCTATGCATTTCCCCAAAAGTAAAATATCCTACATCCCCAACTATTTGAGAGCAGTAATCTAATCTAGGCCTACCCCTACCTCTTTCTATTCCTATCTCTGAGTCTAATATGTCCCGTACTATTCCTTCGTGTCTCAAAAGACGTCCTACCATCCTATCTTTCCTATTTATTGTATTCCATACCTTTCGCTTTTCGCCAACTCTGTCTAATATTGCTATCTAATATCCCTATTGCTAACTTTATCTATCCACGGTATCTTCATCATGCGTCTGTAGCTCATTTTTTGGCATTATATTTTTAACCCCCGACGCAAAAAGAGGGGTGTTATAAGTTTGACGTGTCTGGCTGTGTGTCTGTCCGTGGCATCGTAGCTCCTAAACGAATGGACCTATTTTGATGAGTTTTTTTTTGTTTGGAAGCTGACGTGATCGAGATGGTTCTTAGCTATAATTTATTAAGATCTGTTCAGGCGTTGTGCCGGGGGTTACTTAAAATATTTAATTTTATTACTTGTGTATTAAACTTTTCGTTCGCTTCTGTTTTTTTGTTTGATAATTCATTATTAGCTGGTCGTCCTGTTTGAATTTTCCTTGATCCACAAGATAATTCACACAAATAATCCTTACCAAAGTCTTTCTTCTTTACTCTATTATATGTTTTCGCCACAACCCAGTTCGTATGAGTTTTTTTTGTAATACATATTCTCCCACTTTTGAGATTCTTCATTATAATCACTGCTGGAAAACTTTGTTCTTGGTTTCTAAGTTACTTCTTCGCGATCGTTATTCATTTTTATTGTTTTACACAGTGAATCAAATTAAATTACTCTATAGCTATAATGCGAAAGTGCCGAAGACGTGTAGTAAATGTATCAACTACAATTCATTCCTATGAGGTTTAGGCACCAAGAACTGACGAACATGCTCAAACAGCGTAGCGTTTGTAGTCGTAGAAACAATTCCATTCAATATGCGATTTTAGCACCCTGGTGCCACAACGACATAGTTTATGTAAATATGCTGCCGGGACATATTCGGACATATTAAAATTTTAAAAGAAAACATTTTGTTAATTTTTTATGCGTTTTTCGACTTAGGAAATTTTCAATAGGGTTGACACTATAGTAAAAATTTATTTCATTTAGTACCTTATGGTGCTGGTGAGGAATGTTACAGTCTAGTAATTACAAAATTTTCAGAAAAAAATTAAGAAGTAAGTGTTTCCATGTCAGCGCAGAAATTGGTAAAAAAACTAGAAACTGGTTAAGTTCAAATTTAAAAATAAACAAAAATAGACTTAACAAAGATGAAACTATTTCTAATTGATGTAAATGTAAATGTAAATTTTAATGATAAAATATTCATAAAAATGTTTTTTCGATTTAATAACATCATCATCATAAAGTTTTGAGTCCGAAGACTGGCTGGACGCGTACCTCCATCCTGTCCTATCCTTAGCTAACCTACGCATTTTCCCAAAAGTTGAACAATCTACATCCCTAACAGTAGTCTAATCTGGGCCTACCCCTACCTCTTTTTATTCCTAACTTCGACTCCAGTATGTCGCGAACTAAGCCTTCGTGCCTCAGAAGGTGTCCTACCATCCTATCGCTCCTATTCCTTACTGTCTTCCATAAATTTAGTTTTTCTCCAACTCTTTCTAACACCTCTCTGTTGATAACCTATCTTCATCATGCGTCTATAGCACTACATTTCAAATGCTTCTTATTTTTTCCTATTCGCTTCTCCTATCGTCCAAGTTTCGCACCCGTACAATGCCGTATTCCTTACATAGTTCTTAAAAGCCCCTTCCGAGTTTATACCTTTATCATTCCCGAGCATAATAGTTGTTTCTTTTTATTAAATGCAACTCTGCCCTGCGCTATTCTTTGTTTTATATCCTTAGAGATCCTACCATCCCGAGTTATTTGGCTTCCTAAACAGCAGAAACCTGAGACTTCTCTATCTTCTCGTTTTCAATTTGTATTTTCGTATTAGTCCTATTTTCACGCCCCCTACACACCAAAATTTTGGTTTTCTTTTTATTGATCTTCATACCATAGCAAGCCGTCAAAACCGCTCCCATTTCGTTCAGGTCCCTTCCTATGATTCTTCTTTGCTGGATGCTAATGCTGCTATATCATCCGCGAATCTGAGCATATTAATAGTTTGGCCCTGTATATTAATTCCAGCAACTGTTTTCTGTCTTTAACAGTATTAATCGCCTCTTCTATATATAAATTGAAAACTAGAGGCGATGAGGCACATCCCTGCGTCACTCCCTTTCGGATATCTACTTCTCTATGTTTCTGCTCAAATTCTATAACTGATGCCGTTTGCACTTTGTATTGAGACTATAGATTATGAATTATTCTTCTATCCCTATACTTCATTCCTACATTTTTGAGCACTTCGAACATCTTCTTCCATTTTACATTGTCGAAGGCTTTTCCAAATCTACAAATCCCATATAGGCGCTCTTTCCTTTTTGGCAAAGCTACTATGATGTTCCGTTTGTAATCTTCTGGAATCTCGCCTGGTATATACAGCTAATTAGTTTAAATAAGCGATCTATTACATCTTGACCTGCGCACTTTAAGATTTCTGCCTTCAAGCCATCTATACCTGGCGCTTTATTGTTTATTAAATTTTTTAGTACTAGCTCAAATCCTTCTCTCATTGTAGGGCAGCCTACGTTGTCTCCCTCTACACTACTTTCCCTTTTTAATATATATCCCCTACTTCTTGTCCCGCATATAAGTTTCCCAAATATTCTTTCCACCTATCTGCCTTCTCTCCGCTTTCGATTAGGATAACTCCTCTCCTCGTTTCTAATGTTTTTGGTACTAGATCCAATTTCGCTGAAATTTCTTTTAATTATTTTATGTGCTTCATCAGTCTTACCTACTTCGAACTTATTTTCAACTTCTTTGCATTTAATACCAATCCATTGGTCTTTCGCTTTCCTACATCATGTCCGAATAATTTCCCACTTGATCGCCTTAATCTTTGTTTCCCTCTTTCATCTAACCTATTTTTATATTTTCGCCTTTCCTCTATTAGACTCACTAAGTACTCACAATATGTCTTGTTATCCAGCGTATTTTCATTCTGTTTATGACCCAAAATATCCCTAGCTGCGGAATCTAAACTATTTTTAATGCAATTCCATTCTGCCTCTATTATGTCCCTAACCATATTTTCACCCGCGCCCTTTAGTACCTACTTTGTTTGTGTTTTTCTCGAACTTATCACGCACATTATCATTTTTTAGTTTCTCTTCTTCCGCTTCGTTTTTATCAAAATCTTAAATTTAAGATTGGCTTTCATAACCACTATGTTGTGATCACTATCTATATCTGCTCCTGGATAACTTCTACAGTCCCTAGCTTGATTTCTAAATGAGAGTGTAATCTATTTGATATCTCCATAGGTCTCCTGGCATCTTCCACGTACTTATAGAGTTTCCTTACCCCTTACGTGATGGTGAAATAGAGTGTTCGCGACCGTTAGGTTTTGTTTATCGCAGAACTCTATCAGTCTAACTCCCCTTATCGTTCCTATTGCCTAATCCAAAGTGGCCAACTATTCCGTCTTCTCTCCCTGTGCCTACAACTCCATTGAAATCTCTTACAATTATTAAATTTTCGTTCCTCTCACAAAATCTAGCACATATTCAATATCACTATAAACTGCCTCTACGGCCTCATCACTATAGTTAGAAGTCGGCATATATACCTACCTGTATTATTACTGTTTTTACATGTTTCGAATCTCACCTAACTACCCTGTCACTTTGCTGTAAGAAATTTTCTACACTCTGCCCTACTTTCTTCCGCATAACATTTCCTACTCCCGAATTTCCTCCTACAGATCCTGTGTGTATTACTCTAAAATCTCATAACTTTCCTACTTGTTTCATGCTTCTAACATTTAATAACATTTTAACAAAAATTTTTGGAAGTCCAAAAAATGTATACAAATTAATAACAAATTTCCTAACAGCTGAATGAAAAATTACCCATATGCACTAACGGTAGAGCTGTGATTTGTATGCAATTGCAAAAATTGTTTTCTCGTATTCCCGTAAAAATTACATACATGTACTCTTGAATCTTTCAAAGTTACATAAATTGTTAAAATTCTATGGTGTATACCGGGTGTCAACGAGAGCATGTAACATCCCACCACTTGTTTACTTTTTGAAATAAACGTTTAAAATTAGGGTCATATCGTCAAATTCATAGCCAACGTGACTTTTTCATTTAACGCACTCTGGACGTAAAAAATATGAAGTTCTTGGGTATGTATGATACATGGTTAGTAGTTAGAAAATGAGAGTACTGGATACGAACCCCTTCGGAGCACATAGCGCCATCGAGTTCTCGAGGTGCCATCGACTTCTTCGGCAAATGACCTTGAAAGACACCAGAGGCTGCTGAAGGAGTCGTTGAGGCATCCGAAGAAGTGTCTTCAGCAGCGGCATCTGCGGCAGCCTCTGGTGTCTTTCAAGGTCATTGCTGAAGAAGTGTGCATGTCTTCAGCAGCGTCTTTCAAGGTCATTGCTGAAGAAGTGGTGTTCAGCAGCAGCAGCAGCAGCAGCCAGGCGCATGCGCCGGGGCTATTCCTCAGATCAGTCCATCGAGTTCTCCAGGGCGTGTCTGCAGCAGCCTCTGGTCAATGCTGAAGAAGTGGTCTTCAGCGGGCAGCCTCCGGGGCTGTCGCGTACAAAGCGCGTGTTGTTCAGGCCAGTCCATCCTGGCCCCATCCACTTCTTCGGCAATGACCAGAGGCTGCTGAAGGAGTCATGTCTTCAGCAACGGTGTCTTTGGGGCCTTTGGCTGGTATTACAAGAGGTAGCAAACGATTACCTGGTGATGGCAGGCCACCAAAGGAGGTAACTGTTGTAAAAAAGAGGCCCAGAAATTTGACTATGAATATCAAATTAAATCGCCAGAACGCGAAATCCCATGGGAAATTCCATTAGTAGTTATGGAAATATTATGTACTGTACCTAATACACGTAATTAAATCCAGACATTTAAGGGAGGAAAGTATACTTACGGATAAACTATCAGAAGTATAAAGAAGTTTTTTCAATTTACTGGCTGTACCTTTTAACAATGTTTTCGGACCAACAATTATCATAGAGATGTACATACATATACTGCATTCTCCCAATATGGATTGGATGGAGAACTCCAACTAGTTCTATACCTTGGATGCTCATGTGAGATATAATGTTATCATTTTTTCGAATAAACAAGATGTCAGTGGTGGTCCCCAAATTTGAATCGCACCTGAAGTACCAATTTTCTCCTCTACCACCTTTAAAACTTCCAAGTAATTTGCAGTTTGAACAATATCATCTTTCGAGAGTGTTTCTGATCGTTTTAGTTACCTACTTATTAATTTATTCTAATCGTAATTTTATCACGCTTATTAGGTACCTACTTGACACCTGCCGCTAAAACTACAGAAGTCGTTTGATTTAAGTAATAGTTATTAATATTAGTGTTAAAAATGTCATTTTGTGAGAAGGGAAATTAGATCACGAGCGTAGCTAGTGATCTAACCCTTGTAGTGCAATCTAATGTATATTTAAGTTTTTGTGTTCGTCATTAAACTTGATTATCATTTTGTTTTTCAATCAGATTAATCAGGAATCGTTTCTGAAATGTAACGAACCCTCTGCTAAAAATGTTTAGGGTTTCCCTATACAAATTATGTTTTTAAATTCAGAATTAAAACAGATTATAAAACAAAAATAAGAAATATGTACCTACCTACATTTTCTAAGTATGATGTACCAAATCGACCAAAACTTTATTGAAATATGTTGAAATTAAGAATAAAGAGTGGTAAGGAAAACCAAAAGATTAAAACCCTTCTTTATAGATGTTTTAGGAAGGATAAGCGACAGAACCCTTTTTTAGTATTTTAGTCTTATACCAGTGCCAGTATCCCACTTAACTAACAACTAAAATTTTTAATTTTAAGTACGTAGTCAACACTTCCAGTGAGAAATATGTACCTACCTGTTGTTTTTTAACGTGATATTTGTATAACAAACAATGCCATGTAATACCAAATCTGGATAAAACTTCCAGTTATTTACTGCGACGCAGCCCCTTTTAGTTATATCACAGTCTAAACTTCATGAACGCTTACGACGTTTTAGTTCTAGGTCTAGGACTTTTTGCATTACTGTCGCTAATATTCTAAGTGTATATCAACTCGCCGCAGCAGCGTCCAAACCAATGAAATACTCTGATTATTGACCGTTGGCGTAGGTCTGTAAGGTATGCTTATATGCCTCCCGGATAGACCAGAGTTGGATTTGAAATGGGCGTGGCACAGTTTATATCGTTAATTTAGTTGCAACATATGTCTAGTGATCTAGTTGTATTTTTATATGCAAAGAAAGAGGATAGAGAAAAAACTCTTCGCCAATACTTTTCGCGTGCAATTTATGACTCTTTTATTGCCTAAGACTATTGGGGATTGGTTCGGAGGTGCATTTAACACGCTGGCAGACACTTATCAAGTCCATGTGGACTGCCGCGGCGCGGCGCGGCGCGGCGGTGCGACATAAAAGATCTCTTTGTCCTTTGTCGGTTGTTTTATGAACATCAAATGGAAAATAGATTCATGGAATGAAAGCTACAGCTGCGGGGGTAATTTTAAATCTCCACACCACAGAACCTCTGTGCTCAACACATTGGGATCTCCTCAAGTATCTCAGATACAATGTTGGTTAAATTAATTAAAATTTCTGTCATTACGGGGTCAACACATAGGCACTTTTATACAGGGTGTCTCATTGTATTTCGACGCATTTTAACACCTTATATCTACCGAACCGCTTGGTATACTAGTGTGCGGTTTGCACCAATGAGTGATGTATAACTTCAAGTTTTTTTGAGTACTTCGAAAATAAATATAAAATAATATAAAGTTACACGTACCTAATAGGCGAGTAGGGACAACAGACGCGAAATGTTGCCAACAGGCAAAAGTAGCACGTCAGGCTGTGACGACAGCTAGATTATGTGACGTCGATACGACAGCTCACGGCCAAATGGCCCACTAGCGCGTGCTCCGCGATTTGAAACTAAAATGAAATTATATTCTTATTACTACATAAAATAGTCTCATTTTATACAGTCATGATAAACTCGGCACATATTTTCGAAATATGATAGAAAAAGTGCGAGTTTCAATTTATGCAAGTAGGTACCCAATTGCAGTATTATGAAAAGTGACCTTTTCTGGTCCTTATGAACTGGAAGCAGTAAAATATTAATTTTCAAAGTAGGTAGTCAAAAAAACTTGAAGTCATTGAACTCATTGGTGCAAACCGCACACTAATATCTCAAGCGGTTCGGTAGATATAAGGTGTTAAAATGCGTCAAAATATAATGAGACACCTGTATACTCCGACAAAATATTCCTCGATTCACAGAATGCCAAGAAAATTTTGCTTCGCTCCATCCTGTAAATTTTGGAGGCGACGCTAATGAGGTAAAGGTGCCTATTTGGAATATATTATCTAATTTCTAATATAGGTATTCATAGACAGAACAAGAGTAAGGGCTTTACCTACGTACCTACGTGGCCGGGCATCTAGCCTTAAGGCTAGACTCCCGGGTTTCGAAGTATTATATTCTACGTTATCTACCAGTCACACATTACTTTTAAATTTTAAAAAAATAGTCCTTGGCGCTTGGTTCCATTTCTAGTAACACCCTCCAAATAGAGTAGATACTGGGCCTTGGATAGATGTAATGAAAGCTACAACTTACGGGGGTAATTTTAAATCTGAACACACTGGGATCTCAGACACAAGCTTGATTTAATTAAACAAAATTTCTATCAGTACGGGGTGAACACATAGCAGTTTTAAACCAACAAAATATTCCATGATTTAGAGGATACGTACCTATGTACAACACAAGTGTCGAATTTGACAGCTCTGTGATATTAAATTTGTAAGGTTTCTTGCTATATAAAAAATGTAAATAAATTCGATTTTTATTTAGGTCCTCAAAGTAACAGTCATAGATCTGATTTTGTATTTTAGAGCAAATTTATGTAGGTAAAATTTTTTTTCTACGGATTTTCATTTCCTACGGCCACATTGTAAGGAAATATTCATTTCCTCCGAGTTTCATAGGCTACTAAACTGTCATTGAGACATTTTAATTCAATGATTAGCGTCATACATAGAGAATCAACCGCCTCTAAGAGGCTTTGTCAGTTTGACAAAGCATCACTGTCACTGTGCAAGGCAGTCTCCATAAATTCAGTCAATTTTATGCAATAAAACACTATTCTTAAGTAGAAGTAAATATGGATAGCGATTGTTACAATAAAATATTAAATTTAACACCCCCAGGTATCGTAGAAATGGCGATAGTAACCTGTTTAAATTTACTTCCAAAAATATCGAAGAGAAAATACGAAAATTCGTACAGAAATTTCATGGATTGGCGCAAAGATTTTTTTGGAATAAATAAAGTAATCGTAGAAAAAGTATAGTGTACAACTCGCGCGAAATTACCCTTTCCCACTCGTAGGCACATGAATAGTTTGTAGCACGAGCGAAGCTAAAAATAAAGTTACTGTTTTATGAATAAATTTGTCTTCTTAAGGGGTCGTGGGAAAAATAGTGTACATAACTCGCTGGAAAGTGTTTTTCCTATAAACTCGCGTGATTTCTGCACGAGGCATATTAAAGAGCTTCAAATTGTAAAACTTTTTCCCCATTTAAACATGTTTCTATCTTTAAAGATAAGTGAGATAGCAATGCTGACGAGGCTTATCTGGGACACCCTGTATATAATACATTTTAAAATTTAAAACACTGACAGAACAAGTAAGGGGTTTTACCTATGCGCACAACAAAATATGTATACTGGAACTGCACAATCTGAAAAAATAATTCTCCGGGATGGTGGTTTTATACGAAAGCGCCTAAGGGTCACGAAAATATTATAAAATTAAATTTAAATTATTATAAAATTAAATTTAAATTATTATAAAATTAAATTTCTTTCCAAAAAATCCTAGGTACATGTGTAAATATAGGTATAAAAAAATCTATAAGTATACAGGGTTATTCAAATTCGAGAGCTACCATTGGGATCTCGCTTATTTCAACTACATAATAGAGGGTATGTTTAAATTTGACACTTTTGCAGAATATGGTTTTATTATTATTTCGTTGAGAAATCTGATCTACATATCTCAAACGGTATAGGAGTTTTGGCAGAAAACTTTTTTTGTGTTTGCCATGTAGATCGATTATTTGCGAGATTATTTGACTTCGTATCAGAACGATATGAACTCATTATTAGAGCACTTTCCTGTGCTTTATCTGCACATTCTCATGGATTTACTGAAAATCGTTTCGTTTAGATAAGACCATCATCAACTTTTTTTCTTACGGGTGCCATTTTTTTGCACTTTACTGAAAGAAGCATGTTTTTCTGATTTCATTGGTACAATATAACTTGTTCATATTATATCCAATATTGTGGCCACTACAGTCAGAAAACAGAAAATTTTAGCAAAAATCAAGTGGGCCTTGCAAGAAAAGAAATAGGAAACAGTCATCAGTTTTGGTGTAATTTAAGCAAATAGGTGCATATGCCAAATATTGTTGGTGCTATTCTGAGACGCATTTTTCGATTTTTTTTTGCAAAAGTGCCAAATTTACACCTATCCTGTATCATTTCAAATAAGCCGGATCCCAATGGTGGCCCTCGAATTTGAAGCAACCTGTGTAGAAAAAAAAATCCGACATATAGAAAAAAAATCCGACATATAGAAAAAAAATCCGATTTTCTACCTACATTATATGTAGAATTTTTTTCCGATATGTACGATTTTTTTTCTATATGTCGGATTTTTTTCTAGATGTAGGATTTTTTCCGATATACATATAGGATTTTTTTTCTATACGTACGATTTTTTTTCTATATAATAATAATAATAATAACGTTTATTTAGCTTCAGCTATACATAAACAAAAATAGAAGAAATTACAATAATACAACATGATCTTTACCTAACCTTACACTAAAAGTATCCGACATTACCTAAATATGAAACTTATACTAGTATATCTTTCTACCCTAATTGCAGTCTCCTCTTATGACTTATATAACATTCAACACGCAATACTTACTAAATAATTAATTTGTACTATTAACAATTACGCTTAACTATTGATCACAACAACAATTTATCCAATTCCATCCTAAACCTATGTACATCTTTAATTGCCTTAACACTATCACCTAGTTTGTTGTATTGTAGGATTTTTTTCTATATGTCTGATTTTTTTCCGATATATCGGATTTTTTTTCTATAGGTATGTAGGATTTTTTTCCGACATGTAGGATTTTTTCCGATATATCGGATTTTTTTCTATATGTAGGATTTTTTTCAGATATGTAGGATTTTTTTTCTATATGTCGGATTTTTTTCCGATATATCGGATTTTTTTTCTATATGTAGGATTTTTTTCCGACATGTAGGATTTTTTTTCTATATGTCGGATTTTTTCCGATACATCGGATTTTTTTTCTATATGTAGGATTTTTTTTCCGATATGTAGGATTTTTTTTCTATATGTCTGATTTTTTTTCTATATGTCGGATTTTTTTTCTATATGTAGGATTTTTTTCCGACATGTAAGATTTTTTTCTATATGTCGGATTTCTGGAAAGAAATATAATTTTATAATAATTTCGTGACCTTTAGGCGCTTTCGTAGTTTTGTTTCCAAACAATAAAAATTATGAATCCTCAACTTTTATTACCCAAGCGGCTCTACAAAGAAATATTTACAAACACTGGGCCGCGTTTGACATGCCGACAAGAAATAGATGGGCGGAGCTACATTTTTCGATGCGTCCCGTCGTACCTACCACATACCACAATTGATTTCAGGGAATTTTGCTGGAATATTAGGAATTTGTTTTCCATTTTTTGACCTTATTTTCAGAGATTTTTGAAAAAATAAATCGGTTTATTATTGCTGAGCGCTGGAAAATTTGATCTAAACTCAACAGTTTCCAATTTTTTAAAATTTCTGTTTTTATTTAAGGTCTTACAAACAATTTCAAAAAAATATAACTTTGTACATCTAGACATATTTTTTTCAAGAATTTTCACGCAAATTTGGAAGGTTTTTGATGAAAAATAAAGTTTATCTAACCCCGCTATGAAATGTCAGATTTTAAATGCATTTTTGACATTACAAAACGTCATATTTTTCATAACTATCAGTTCATTACGTAACTAGTTATGTAATGAACTTTCATTACATGAACTTTCATTACATAACTAGTTATGTAATGAACTTTTACGTAACTGAATATTTAAAAGCAAAAACAAAAATAAGAATTTATAACGTATAATTAAATGCGTGTAATAGCAAGAAACTAAAATTAATTTTAAACATGCAATTCCGAATTGTTAGGGTTACAGTTGTGGTTGGTTTGTATGTACATTAATAACAAAATTACTACAAACACAGTTACTAAACCTAAGTCCTGAACCTGACGGTATATTCATTTCTTTCTTCGAAATAGCAACCTGCTCGTGGTATTCTGAGCCCGATAGATTTAATTGGATTGAAGCAGTTCCCTCGGAATGTTCTCCTAGTAGGTATGTTATTTGCAGTTCTTTTTTTGTTGGCCAAAGAATTTTCGATGTAGCTTTCTGCCACAGTACTCGATTTCCAGCCCCCATGCTGCTTAATCTTTAAAATGTCAGCTCCTGAATCTGCGAGCAAAGATGCAGATGACCGCCGGAAACAATGTCCAGTATAACCGGCAGGATTTGGTAAACCAAGATGTTGGGCAATTAATTTTGGTAAGGATCCAAATGTATTGATACCTACAGGCTGCACTCCACACTTGCTATTACTATATTTAACAAAAAACGATCATGCTTTGTAATTTGTGGTCGCAGGTTGACGTATTTTCGAATAATATCAACCAAATTGTCTTTATATCCAGAAATGTTGCTATTTGTGACTACAAACTCCCGTATCACATGTGTTTTTGTGTTTGGAATAGTAATTTAAAAAAAAATTCCTTCATTTACAACATCTCTGATACGCATCTCAGTCAGTTCCGCTTTTCTACAAGCACCGGCTACTCCAACAATCATTGCCACCTAAAATAATCAATAAATTAGAAACGGAAATGTTTCAAATACAATGACAGTAAATTATACCTTTGCGAATAAAAACTTCCTGTCATCACTCATCAGCCTCTCTAATGAAAGTTCCAAAGTTTTCTCTTGTAAAAATCATAGATTTTTTGGCGTGATAACCCGCAGATCTGCGCTTCAAAAATGCTGCTAATGTAGTATACTTTTGGATGTTAATGCTTCTTTTGACATTTAATTCTGCCTTTAACATTGAATACATACTCCATACTGTAGATGATTTAGTTTTTCATTGTTTCGAAGTACGCTAACAGAACCTTTTCACAAACATTTTTTACTCCTTTTTCTTGGCACCATTTTTCAAATTTCTTATATGTATCTTCATACCTACTTCTTGATTTACAGGGTATTATTGAATCTATTGCCAAATTCGCTGATTCTTCTATATCAGAAGGCATATCTACCTCAGAATAATCCATTTTTGGCGTAATTTGCAATAAAAAAACTCATCACTGACAATAGTTATTTATAGTATCCATACCAACGCCAAGGTAAAGCGATGAAGTTGAATTTATTTGTACGGCTACAAGGGATGTTACATTTAATTATTTGGAGTAGCACAATTCTTTTTTATTTTTTAAAGCGGAGTTGGATAAAATTTTGTACTTAACACGTTATGAAAAGGCTAATCTTATTTGACTCATATAATTTGCAAAACTCGCTCACTTCGTTCGCTCGTTTTGGCAAATATTATATTCGTCAAATAAAATTAGTCTTTTCATAACTGGTTACGTAAATAACTATTACAAATGGAGAAAACGATTTCGTGACCGGGCATCTAGCAATTGGGCAATAAAAAATAATTTTTTCGTAATCATTACTTCAAAATGTAATCTTGTACCAATTTAACCCCAAGTATTTACCCCTCGATGCTGCCCAAAAAACTAAGATTTCAATGGGTGGGCCAACTGAAATGGGAAGTGGCCCGTATATTGATTGACCTGGAACCCTGCAATCTAAAGTGACTATTTGGGGTAAAACATGTAAAGTCTTCTTTTGAAGTTTCATTTTTTGTATTTTTGTAAGACAAAATTTTGAAATAAAGATTGCTAAATTAATTAAAATACGATTACCTGACCACGACGGCCTAGGGTGACCAGACGTGCTCTTTTTCCCGGACAAGTCCTCTTTTTAAGGGACTTTATCCGGATCCGGTATCTTTTTTGTAAATTGTAAGAAATGTCCTCTTTTTTAACATTACGGGATCTTTTTTCTTCATCTTTATTCGATCCGCGACTTCAACTTCCACGAGTGCAGATGGATAGAAGCACATCTATTGGTTACCGTTTCGCGGGCTTATATTAATTTGTCTATCTCTGTCGCCCATTAGAAGATAGAAGCGGGACGCCAAAGCCCAAGTTGCCAGTTTACTCGATTTACTTTTTTGTATTTTATACTCGATTTTATGTTTGTTTTTTGTTTGATAACAAAGAAGACTGTTGTTATGTTTCTTTTATGAAAATATGTTGTTAACTGAAATTTTTTTAGGCATTGAAGTTTTAATTTGGGACAAAACACCTAAATCTCTTTTATTCTATCAGATGCATTTTTATTATATTGTTTGTAAATTAATAATTTTGTCTTTACATAAAATAAAAAAGTTAAATAAGCTTGTATCATTAATTTTGAAAAATATTAAGGGTGGCCTCAAACTGAACGTGAACTTTGAATATTTTTGTAAGTGTAATAGCTTTATTTTTCTGTCTTCTAATAATTTTCCGGGGAGAAAAACCCCGGCACCCTCCCGGAGCCCCTCCCCCGCACACCGCACCTCGATGGCGCTTTAATTGTTACATGTGTCCTCTTTTTTGCAAAGTGGAATCTGGTCACCCTACGACAGCCCCAATCCACTTCAGTAGGCTATTACAGATCAGAATCTTCCAGATGACGTTTTTAAACCATCATGATACAACAAAAACAGTTTTTGTTGAATATTTTCTTCGTAAACCCTGTACGTTCTATTCAAACGGGTTAGACGACGATAAAGAAAAGCGACGCACATTTTTAGAATTTTTATTTGTTACAGGTATATTTCCAACCTTGCTCGTTAAGCGTGTATAATAAATGTATAATAAATGTGTTTCATTTTCAAACTAAACTTCTATAACGCTACAATATACGAATCGAGTATTCTCTCTTCGTTTTAAATACAAAAAGAAAATACGGCGAATAAAATACTTTTGTTAAACGTAAAATAAAGACACAAAGAAAGAATAAACGTGTCGAATGGCAGTTCCCGTTCACCAGCTCCGCTATAAGGCACAGAAACAAAACGACCGTGCCAAAAATAAAAATACGTTCGGTCGCAGCTGCGGAAATTTTATTTCTGCTCAAATACAAAGCTCAAAAATGAAAAAGTACGGAAATCATCCGACGGACCGCCGAAATACACAAATTCCCATTCGCAAATTACACTTCAACAAACTTAATGGCAATAAAATATTCTTAAATGCAACTCGAAGTTTTAACGAAAATTTACTCTTTTCACATGATTTTACACTTCTCGTCGGTCTGGGGGTCCCCCGACTGATGGTGCAACTCCTCCGCACTCAGATACCCCGGTCCGAATTCCCTGTGCCTCAGCTGCGCACTTGACAACTGCCTTCTTACTCTAAACAATAAGAAAGCACCGTTAAATGAATCAAATACGTACTTTCAAGTTATCATTACATGCGTACGCCAAACAGTCCAGACTTCTGGAGATGCAGGGATAGACGCCAAAATTTTAGAATTTTTGGTGGCAATATTTTCAAAAAGTTTGGTAAAAATGTATTAGTTGTAACTAGAAAACAGTGGATTGATAACAAATGCAAAGTGGAAGATAAGTTCGAAGTAGGAAAAACTGACGAAGCGTATAAAATAATTAGCAGAAATTTCAGAGAAATTGGATCTAGCAGCACCAGGTGTAGACGGATTGCAGGCAGAAATTTTAAAGTGTGCAGGTCAAGAGGTAAGAGAGCGTTTATTTAAACTAGTTAGCTGTATATACGAGACAGGAGGGGTTCCACAAGATTACAAAAGGAACATTATAGTCGCTTGGCAAAAGGAAAGGTGCAGATAAGTGAAAAAAATTTTAGAACTATCAGTTTCATTTCCCACGCGTCAAAAATTTTAACTAGAATTGTGCAAAGGATGGAGAAAAGGGAGGAAGAAATATTAGAAGATCAGTTCAGATTTAGACGAAATTTTGAAAATTTCATAACTAGAAAATTTCTGAATTTGATTTTTTTACTTTTGGACATTGTGAAAATGTTGAATGTTTCTGAAACTTCATTTAATAATTTAAATACAGTAGACTTGCTCTAGCATAAGCAGAGCATTTTTCAAAATATTGTGTAGTATGTAGTATGTACGTAGTAGTGTTACATCTACATCATCATCATAAGGTTCTCAGTCCGAACACTGGTTACTTGGTTGGACGCGTACCTCCATCCTTTCCTATCCTGAGCTAACCTACACATTTCCCTAAAAGTAGAACATCCTACGTCCCTAACTATTTTAGGTCCGGTTTTTCAAAGAAACCAATCCCGGATTAAGTCTAACACCGACTTCGTTGCTATAATACTGGATTTCCGATTGGTTGTATCATAGCAACGAAGCCAGTGTTAGACTTAATCCGGTGTTGGTTTCTTTGAAAAACCAGACCTAAAATAGTTGGGGACGTAAGATGTTCTACTTCTAGGGAAATGTGTAGGTTAGCTCAGGATAGGAAAGGATGGAGGTACGTGGTACGTGCCCAACCAGTAACCAGTGTTCGGACTGAGGACCTTATGATGATGTAGATGTATCTACTACGTACATACTATACAACGTGTCCAAGATAAGGAGGGCCAGTATGGGGATACTGGAAATGACAAGAGATACGGATTTGGTTAAATGGGAAAAAAGTTGCGTAATTAAAGGATCAATAAAATGGCGCCTAGAAATCCTTGATATAATTTTCCGTTTTTGAGTTATTTTGAAAAAACTGAATTTATGGATTTTTAACTATGTATATTTTTTTCTGACTTTAATATTAAAATTAGAGCGAAACTAACAAAACTTCTTCGTAGCAACTTTTGATGAAATTAAAGATTTCATTGCCAATTTTTTTATTCTACGTTTCGTCTTCGGTCAACCATCATCAATTTCATTTTTTTAAATACGGTCCTGATTTTCTGATGTCAAATTTTATGAGCCCTTCTTATTCTGAATTCAACAATGTACCACACATTATGGTTTAATTACGTTTCGACCCGTTTTTGACCATCATCAAGAAATTTTTAGGATACGGACCTGCATTTCTCTTGATTTTCTAAAAATTATGAGAAATACAGTTAGTTGAGCTTTCTTCTGATACCAGAAACGAACAAGATATTCCAAAACTGCAAGATGCGCTATGCTTAGAGTAGGGCAGGTGCTTATCGCTAGTATCATCTAACAGATGCGTAAAACTCTTGTGGTGCACTTAAAAATTGCCCAACTTATACTGTATGTACATATTTTTTACAAAAAATGAAGTTGATGATGGTTGCTCGAAGACGAAACGTAGAATAAAAAAATTGTCAATGAAATCTTTAGTTTCAGTTGCTACGAAGAAGTTTTGTTAGTTTCACTCTAATTTTAATATTAAAGTCAGAAAAAAATATACGTAGTTAAAAATCCATAAATTCAGTTTTTTCAAAATAACTCAAAAACGGAAAATTATATCAAGGATTTCTAGGCGCCATTTTATTGATCCTTTAATTACACAACTTTTTTCCCATTTAACCAAATCCGTATCTCTTGTCATTTCCAATATCCCCATACTAGCCCTCCTTATCTTGGACACGTTGTATACTACACAATATTTTGAAAAATGCTGTGCTTACGCTAGATCAAGTTTACTCCATTCTTAAAAAATCGGTGTTGACCGATTTATTTCCTATGCTATTGGTTCTTGGTCGGAGGTTATTAATATCCCAATAGTGTTTATTATTTCTAATCGGTACTAAAACCTGACCTCGGCGTAGGCATGACATCATGTCACGAACCGCGAAGCAGCGGCAAGTTCATTCGCCGGGCCTCCCAAATCTCACAACGCCTGTATTACACCCTTGAATGAAAGTGTATAATAAATTGTAGTGGTTTGGACGTTTTGGTATACAGGATGTCCCAAAACGTTTTACACAGATTATAGCTCCAAAATTATAACAGATAACGAAATGGAACAAAAACCACTTTGTAGTGTTGATGAAGGAGTAAACAACTCGAAGAAAGTAATCACCCCCGGGGCTGCCGCCTCCGACATACCACCCCTAATTGTTATTTTTTAAATAGCACCCTGTATATTCTGTGAAGGAGCGTGACGAATTCAAATTCTCTATCTAACATTGTTTTTAAAATTTAAAATTGACCCATTTTTTATTTATGTTAAAATTGGCCATGGAATTATTAACATTTATTGGAACTGATAAGCAAATGACTACCGGCTACAGGCGTAAATGTCGAAGTTAATTTGAGTTTTGTGTTGTGTTCTGAAATGCCTGCTTTATTTATGCCATATGAGTATGGGGACATACTTTTTCTTTAATAGTTTTAATAATTCCATGACTAACGTAAAAATAAATAAAAAGTCTGTTTTGATGGGCCAATTTTTATTTCAAAAAAATCTTGGATAGAGAATTTGATTCTTTGTCATATTCCTTCACGGAATATACAGAGTGCTATTTGAAAAAAATAAGTGGGGTGGTTTGTCAGAGATGGCGACCCCGGGGGTCGTTACTTTCTTGGGTTTGTATACTCCTTCATCAACACTACAAAGTTGTTTTTTGTTCCATTTCGTTATGTGTTACAGTTTTGGAGCTATAACCTGTGTAAAACGTTCTGGGACAACCTGTATAGGGTAGGTAAGTAGCGTTATGCCCATTTTTCAAATATCGATTTTATAATAATTGCAGTATTTGCAAAATAACAAGTAAAATTAACAATTGCGTATACAAGATTGTGTACTTATTATTGTACTTAACAATAATCTATTTACATTGACACACAGGCATGGGAAGACGGAAAATTGATCCTGCTACTGACGAGAAAGAAGCATTTCAATGTTTGCGGCGAAAGAGACGTGCAGATAATGAACGAAGAAGACATGATGCTCGGTGTGCCCAAAAGTTTCAGACTTTAAAACAACAAAAAATTAACAATGAAATTGTGGAACATTATAAGGGAAAATGGATGTTTTATTTAAGTTTTATTTAAGTATTGGCATTTTGTTGTTAAAAAAGTAGCTAACAAGGAGGATCTTTTAATGATTGTTGTAGTCATGGATGGTACAGTGTTTTAGATACTTTACCTATTTTTCGACAACCGCTTAAAAGTTTATTTGAATCCACTGATTCACAGTCAAAATGTTTTCGTGAACGAATACGTCCCTATAATAATGCTTTTCATTTACATCGTTTAACGCAAATTTAGTCAAATTAAGATCAAAACGTCCTGGTCCATATTGTTTTAAAATTCAAGGTCAAATTTACTATCATTTACCCCGATCAGGGCGTATCTCCAAGTTATGGTCAACTGTTTATTGTATTGTTGATCCTAGCGAAGTGACAACAAATCGTTCAAATAACAATAATCAACTAGATGTTGAATTGTTACAAAGCCTTGATAAAATTATGCCGGATAATAACGCATTTGCCCAATCTTATCGGGTGATGCACGAATAGGTGAAAAGACAAGAAGAAATGGAGTTGTACAATAACGAAGCCTGTCCTGAAATGCTACTGCTTTTCACACTAAAGCCTGGCATAAATCGTAGAAGATTTAACTTTCAACAGGTCAATGAAGTTGCTGTTGCTTTTCTACTGCTGATGGTGAGATTTTAGAATCATACGTTACTATACGCAATCGAAATTCAAAAGAACTGCAATGCCTAAGTTCAATGGATCCAAATGTGGAGCCATGGATTTATCCATCATTTTATCCTTACGGTACCCAAGATTGGCATCGCAATTTAATGAAAGTAAATAGTAAGAAGAGTGTTTCGAGAACAGCTTATTAAGGGTGGGATACGCAACGGCAGGACAGGAGATCGGTAGTACATGTGTAAGACAGAAATAGACATAGCTTTAGCAACCGTTTGGTACAGTCAGTCCAGCAGAAAATTGAAATAACGAAATTAGGCAAATATAGTCTTAAAATAAAGCTAAAAGATCGGTGAATGTGCTCACATATTTTATTTGGCTGTTAACTAAAATCCGAATGTACAATTTGTGTGTGAATAATGCTAAGATTTCCGTTAAAATTTGCCAGTTTTCAACTTCGTTTATTTTAACAACAGTGTAAATATGGCAAATAAAATAGTTTTAAGCGTATTCTACCAACCCTCATATTTCTTTTAAACCATACTTCATGTCTATAAGTAATACAGTTTTTGAGCTGGACTGTCTGTATTAACACCGTCTCAGAAGCGAGGAGAACGCTTCTCGGGTATTCGAATATCCCAGCCTTAAGTTTCGAATGGCCGTTCGTGACGAATTTAACGCGTTTCTACGAGGAGGTCGATTATTTCAACAGTGGCATGTAGATAACTAAGTTAAAATTGAAAAAGACAGATTAATGTAGGTACAATTAATGTTATTATCATTATTATGTTGTTATATTTTAATATTTTAATTATTACTTCATATTATGTTACTATTGCATTATTTCCATTAGCTATATTTTTATAATAATATGCAAGTATTTTTTCTCTTTATATAACAATATTTTTCAACATTGTCAATAAATTATATCTTCTTGTCATAAGTACTCCCGCATTTAGATATGATTTCAGGTGAACACACATGGACTCGATATTTTTATCCCATCAAAATAATACATATTTATGTTGTACTTTCGAAAATCGAAAATCGGCGCGCGCTAAAAGCGCGCGTTTTGGAATCTAGTGTATTTAAATTATTAAATGAAGTTTCAAAAACATTCAACATTTTCACAATGTCCAAAAGTAAAAAAAATAAATTCAAAAATTTTCTAGTTATGAAATTTTTGCAAATTTTGAAAATATTTGACTTAAAATTTTCGAAATGTAAAAAAATGTACAATTTCCTAAATTTTAAAAACGTAAAAATTTTTAAATTAGATTTTTAAGATTTTGGAAATTTCTGAATTCAATTTTTCATTAATTTTGGAAATTTTCAATGTATTTTTAAATGAAGTTTCGAAAACTAGGTACACAGAATTTTTTAATTTCTAAAATTACAAAAATTTTAGATGTAAAAAAAATTCAAAATTTCAGCAATTTTCGAATTTTGAACATTTTCGGCTGAAAATATCAAATTTTTCAAAATTTTTGGCCGTCTGAAAAAAGCTCAAGAATTTTGAAAATTTCAGGAATTTCTGAATTTTAAAAATTTAAAAAAAATATGAAATACATGATGTACAATAGACTCTAACATGAACTTAGAGTCTATTGTACATCATGTATTTCAACATGAACTTGGGTGTTTTCATCTTTGCGAGATTGTTTATGTTTGGAGAAGTTTATGAGAAAGAAGCAAAAAGTAACTGAAAAATGGCTTTATTTTTTAGTAGCTGTAGCTGTAACTACTACTACTACTACATACTACAAAATATTTTTAAAAAACTCTAATTTTTGTTGGCTGAATGCCACATTTTTTCGCTAGGTAGTCTACTGTATTTAAATTATTAAATGAAGTTTTAAAAACATTCAACATTTTCACAATTTCCAAAATTAAAAAAAAAAACCAATTCAAAAATTTTCTAGTTGTATGAAATTTTGAAAATATTTGACTTAAAATTTCCGAAAAAAATTTTTAATTTTAGGAATTTAAAAAACGTTCGAATTTTTCAATTCAAAATTATTTTAATTTTGGAAATTTCCAAATATGAAATATTTTTAAATGAAGTTTCAAAAACTAGGTTCTCCAAATTTTTAAAATTTCTAAAATTACCATAATTTCAAAAAATTTTGACATTTGAAAACCTGAAAATTCTGGTAAAAGCTCTAAAATGTTGCAAATTTCAGGAATTTTTGAATTTTAAAAATTGTAAAAATTTTGAATATTTAAACCTCAGAAAATTTAAAATTTTAGAAATTTTTTTTAATTTTGGAAATTTTCAAATATGAAATATTTTTAAATGAAGTTTCAAAAATTAAGGTTCTCCAAATTTTTAAAATTTCTAAAATTACCAAAATTTAAAAAAAAATTTCACATTTGAAAACCTGAAAATTCTGGTAAAAGCTCTAAAATGTTGAAAATTTCAGGAATTTTTGAATTTTAAAAATTTTGAATATTTTTAAATCTCGGAAAAATTTTGTAAGTACATAATTATTTTAAAAATTTTGAAAAATTTTTGACGCGGAAAGTTTGAAAAAATTGCGAAAATTCAGTAGATACTGACCTTTCGTGAGTGGCTACTTCCTCTCCGCTGTTATTCAAAATTGTAGTCGTCATGTTGTCTGAGACGAACCACTTTTGCCCTTTCATGACCAAATTGGAGGGGGGCTCGTGGTCCTTACCCAGGTCCGAAGACCAGACGGTCACGGTGCCGTTGGGCTCCAACTTCAATGTTCTGTGGAACTTGAAGGTTGCCTCCAAATCGCCGGCCTTCCTCACCACCTGCCAGCCACCCAGAGAAACTTCTTTGTTCGACTTGTTGTAGATTTTGACAAATTTACCATCGGCATCTGCCTCCCCCACTTCGATGTCACCTTTCGACGAACTGTTGATGGAGTAGTCATTTAGGGAAGCTTCTTGGGTTTCCTCGAGAAGGGTGCGCTTCCTTTTCGCACCGGTACGCACGGGTGTGCGTCTCTGGGAGCTGGAGCGTACTGAACGAGTAGTAATATCCACACCACCTAGATCAATGCGAAAATAATTTATTATGTGGCGAGTATGGAAAATGGCAAATGCATTTACAGAACTTTCGACTCTTTATTCAACAATTGAAATGATCCCCGAATACAGTTGCATATTTACATGCGTTAACACTCCATATTTGAATGCCCCAAACCCAATAGCTAAATTTGTAAAAATTAATTAGAGGTCGAATCAGAGAAATACGGCTCAGTCGATCAAAGTATGTACATACCTGAAGGAGTAATATTCAATCTAGCTTCTTCGGACTCGAGCAGTTTTCTGTACGCCGCAATTTCCAGGTCCAAAGAAACCTTAATATCCATAAGGTCTTGATATTCTTGCAACTGCTGCGCCATTTCGTCCCTGAGGCGACTCAGCTCATTTTCCAACAGGGCCAAATCTTCCGCGTGACGTAATCGCTCATTCTCCAACATTTTCTCTAGATCTCTCGCTCTGTTTGTCAAAGATGCATTTTGATTCTCTAGTTCCGAGATTCTATTGGTTAAACTATCGATTCGAGTTCTGGTTTGTCGTAACTCTTCGATGGCCGCTGACGCGGCCCCGGAATTACGGTTCGCCGCCGTTTGCAAATTTTTGATTTTCTGTTCGTACAACAATTCGATTTCTTGGCGATTGTTGGCCATCTGCGACTCATATTGGTCGCGTAAATCCTGCAGCGCTTGCTGCAATTTCGCTTCATACTGTTCGGCGAGGCGGCCGTCTATTTCACTTATTTCCACTTGGCGGCGAGTACGAGTCTCCGTCAACTGTTGCTGATAAACCTAGAAGCATTATTGAGAATAATAGATCAATTCCGTTCAAAACGCACCGCATAACAGAGCCATTTAAAAGTTATACAAGAAATGGGACAGCCTGAATAAAGAAAAATAAAAATAACAAATCACTTTTATCGGAGATCGGACTAGTCGTGGTTATTTAAGATTGATCTTCACTGGCACTAAAATAAACTTAATTAATGTTCCCATTAGGTAGGTACCTACACATTTTAAAAGCGTAAACATAAACGTGAAGAAACCTTTTAAAGAAAACTAGTATTTCAAGGCCAACTAAAATGTCACCCGACATTTTTGTAAGTGGAAAATATTTCGCGGGTACATGTTTTCAATTACATCAGGAACAAATATAAACCGGTATATGAAAAAATAATACATCTAACCTAAAAATAGCTACGTACAATTTACGTCACTTTGTGCCACTAACCTACAAATTGACTAAGGCACATTCTTGGCGAAATAATTCATTTCACTTCCGCCGCTATCTGGCGGAATAGATTAACATATTAAATTTATATTCAGTAATAGAAGGTAAACTTTAAGTAGGTATTAACAGCCATGATGTCATTAGGATAATAAATCAATAAAAAAACAAACAGAAAATGATGTCACCAGTGAAAGTAGCTGGTTACATAAAAAATCAATACCTATTTTCCCTTACAAGAAACGGCGGCCCTTTCATAACCCAAATCAAACGAAATGTAAACAAGTGGAAGATAAACAAAAAACATATGTGGCTCTTACCTGATCTTTAAACGAAAGCTCTTCACGTAAACTCTGATTGTGGTTCTCCACATCGACCCTCGCTAAAGATTCTTCTTCCAGTTGCTTACGAAGCTCCTCCACCTGTTTCTTTAGCTTGTCGCGCTCCTTCTCCAGCTCTCGAGCATCGGCAATAGCCTTCTTCGCATCAGCTTGAGCTTGATTTGCCTTTAAGGTCAACTCATTCACTCGGGTCTCTAATACTCTTACTTGGTTCTCCGCTAGTAACAAATCTTTAGACTTACGAGCCAAATTTTGTTTTAGATCTTCGTTTTCGTCCCAAAGACGCTTGGTATCAATCTCCAATTTGGCTTTTTCCCTGTGAGTTTCGTCTAACAATCGTCTAGCGTCTGATAACTCATGATCGTACATAGACTTTATGTTAGATACTTCCCTCGTAACAGTTTCTTGGGTAGTTTGTACTTCACGCGTGAGACGATTATTTTCCGCTTCCAAATACCTCACTTTATCGATGTAGCACGCCAAACGGTCGTTCAGATTCTGTAAATCGGCTTTTTCCTGAAGTCGGGAGTGCCGGGTGGGACTCAAAGGGCTCGCCGGCCGCTGGGTTGACGGTTGGGACACCGGCGTTGTACTTTTTTTCGATTTTGAAGCCATGTTTTCACAGCACAACACTAACTGAACAGAATGATGTCACCCACCTATTCGGAAGAACTGACGCCAAACAGTCCAAACACCACACACAAGTTAAATAAGAAAAGGCGGTCGAGGTCTCTCGCTACGAGGTAACCAAACTATTTTGGGCGATGATGCCAGATGCCAGCGCACACAGTCATAAAATCAACGATATAATTTACAAACGAGCTCTTTCAACAGTTTTCTCTAGAATCTGACAGCAATATCCGATAGCGGACTTTCACAGAATCAGTCGGTAAAATAGTAAATAGATATAGGTTCTGCCGTGCCATCTAGTTCACAGACGCAATCTTACGGAGTAGCAAACGTTTTTGATATTGAGTAGTTACTTTCCAAAATGAGGAAGTTAGTAGTTTGGTTTATGCAAAGATATTTATACCACAGACGAAATTAATTTCGTAGTAGTAGGTATTCTCTGATTTCGTCTGTGACTATATACTAAAAATAGAAAGTCTTCGGGTTTATGATTCAATATCGCATTACAACTCCTGCCGTCCGTCTCGAGATGTCGCCGTCGTCGAGTTCCGAAACGTTTTAAGCGGGGTAACCCCGCCGGGGTTTGTCCAAGGGTGATAAGGTAACAGCTCATAATTATAATTATTACCATAAGATATGGAAAAATTTTCAAACCAGTCTAAATTTTTCGAATATTTTTTCATTCGATCCCTTTTTCGTTGGATTTTTGAGTTTTGTTGGTTTCCGATTATTTTTTTGCACGACTTTTTTCGATTATTTCTGTATTTCATTTACGGTCGGGTCGGTTAATTTTTCATTCGATTATTTTTGGATTTTTGCGCTCGACTTTTTCTCAAATTTCTTGTCTTCTATTTTATCGATTGTTTTTCGATATTTTGTATCCGCTTCTTTCTCTTCTTCATCGTTCGATTCTTTTTGATTTTCTTTCGATTTTTCAAATTATTTTTGCATTCCACACCTTTTCCGATTGCTCTTGTATTCAAACTAACTCGCTAAGAAAGTTCAGTGACTGAATTAGCGCCCATATACCTATAGATTTTCTAGAATAAATCAGCCCTTAAAATACTTTTTGTCTTTTTCATTCACAGGGTGTAACCAATAAAATAATTTGGACATTTTAAATTAAATACATTTATTTACGTACCCTCTACAATTTTTTAAGTCTATTTTTGAATGACTACACTAACATGTATTTACAAACATTAAACATGTTGTTGAACAACATTTACCCATGTTTACACGAAACATACACGTTGATTGACGTTTAAACTTCGCTACATATTTTATATAAAATATAAATATCGAAATGAATAATTTTTTCTTCACGTTTATCAGCAAAATTTTTGGCCGCGCTTCTTAACGCCGTCCTATGACCTATGACATTTAGATAAATCTAGTATTTGCACCAATATTTTTTCTTTACACAGAACACCTTCACGAGAAATAAATTTTGCGCACGAAAAATTTCAGTAATATGCAAAACACTCGCTTTAACGATACGTTTTCATTCAGGCACTACAGTTTTTTTTCTTTAATGTTAACTACTAGTAAAACGTCCGGAAAATGAACGCTCGAGGCTTGATAAAAACAACGGTAAATAAATATTTAATATTAGCAAATTCGAGGGTCCATTTTGCTTACTTTAAATTATATCATATTTGTGCAACGATAGCTTAAGAAAAGGTTAACAATATTTTGTACGTTATGCGTTGCGAGAAGTTGCGAAAAATGATATGTTCTCGTTCTAATTTCTTCCAACTCAAATCGAAAAGAATAAACCGGGCCAACTATTTCGGATGATCCTTTTCTTAAACTACATTTAACCTAGTCTTATGAACAGATGATGTCCCGTTTATACGAAAATGTGATATACCGGGTTTTTGGGTAGGTTTCTATAGTGCTGGCAGCAAAAATCGATTTTCGATTAATCGCGATTTTGGGAAAAATCAATTTCTAAAGTCGACTTTAAAATCGATTTTAAAAATCGAATTCTAAAGTCGACTTTAAAAAACGACTTTGAAATCGATTTTAAAAATCGATTTTTAAGTCGATTTTAAAGTTGACTGAAAACCGATTTTCAAAATAGGTAAAGATGGTTAGGTTTTTTTAAATAAATTATTAGTTATTTAATGAACAAGTGTATTGTCGAGATTAGTAATCGCTTTTTAATATAATACAAAATTTTGCCGTCGACTTTTAAAGTAAAATCTTGGTCAACATCCATTTATTAAATTTTGTACGAATTACGATTTCAGAAACTATAAACTTGACAGTGACAGATCTTGATGACATGACAACTTGATTTGGATATTTCATATACAGTGACCGGCAAAAAATTAGCACCAAATGGGAAAAATTTTTATATTTTAATTCAGTAAATGTATTTTAGGTATAGTGAAAAAGTCCTGCATGTCCTTAAACCAAAATATCACCCACCGAACTCTCTAAAACTTTTGTAGTATACGAGGGAGGGGCGAAAATTTCAAATTGCTCCAAGAGTAAAGTACTCTCATTTCTCATTTTAGAAAATAATTTTATAAGGAAAATTTATTTGTAATTAAAAGTTATGCTAGAATATACAGTGTCAGATCTTTAAGATAGAAAAACTGTTTTTGTCGTCTTTCCGGGTCTACTCCCGTATAACAAGTTGAGCAATTGTGTGAATGTACTATTCACTATTCCATTACTTAAAAATGTTGCTTCGTTCGTAAATAAAATATGCTGTTCAAAATATGAATAATTATCTTCTCTTGTACCTTGGAACCAAAAACTGAAGTCAACGCGAGCATCCAGATCCCTTTCTTGAAGAGTGGGAATAAATTTTGGCTTGTAAGGCCTGTACTTATTTTTCTTTAAAATTCTTCGAATTGACTTTTCAGAAATACCAATTTCTTGCCTTGCCGCCAGTGGAGTCGTATGAACTTTATTAGCCGACCATAATTTTACCATTTAAACGATAAGTATGGTAATTCTATTTTTTCTTGCGAAGATAACTTCGCCGCTTCCACTTCTGGTACCTTAATAAAATCACCGATTATCAGCTTGGGTCAACTATTCTATCTTCATGGCTGCTTTGATCTAAACAGAATTTGTATTTTTCTTTGAATTGAATTACCGATGCTGAAAAATGATTGCACACAATATTGTAGGTTTAAGGTCTCTTAAAAATTATGTATTGTAGAGGTATTGTGCGTACCAGTGTTACAATTGTATTTAGTTTTTATAATATCCCATAAAATAAAATAAGGTGTGCACCAAAGAAAATCTTAATTTTGATTTTATTTTTGGACAGGCTCTATCATTTGCTTACCTAACTTTATTTAAGCGATAAATATGTTTTGTTATGTAAAGGAGCCTACAATAAACGTACTTGGGCATTGGATAATTTCGCTAAACTTGTTATACAGGGGGTGCATCTGAAAAACGGCAAAAACTCTTTTTCCATCCTAAAGAACTGAAATTTTATATTCTGGAGTAACTATTAAACGGAAACAACTTTTCCTAATAAAATTCTTCTCTAAAATGAGAAATAAGTGTACTTTACTCTTGGAGCAATTTGAAATTTTCACCCCTCCCTCGTATATTACATATGTTTTACCGAATACGATTTGTGATGTTTTGGTTTAAGGACATGCAGGACTTTTTTATAATAAAACAAATTTATTAAATTAAAAGGTAAAACATTTTCCCATATGGTGCGGACTTTCTGCCGGTCACTGTACGTGTTGACCGCATGTGCCATCTGCAAGTGGTGGTGAAAACTACATTTTTTTCTTGAACGACACCAATAGCCATTGGATGGACCGTCTATATTCAGCCAAGGCAGTTGCTGATTTTATCACTATTTGTTCGCGTCTACGATTTCGGCAAAATCCTAAAACATTTTGGTCATCATTCGTTTGTATGATGATAAATAGTAAAATGCAGTTGAGTAATTTTAATACCTAAGAAAAGAATTACGTCCGGGCCTGGTGTACAGGTGTCCACACAAGAATGGACCAAACTTCAAATCTAGTTTCCTCAGGTCAACAGAAACTGATCTGAACCAATTTATCTTAGTACAATTCTGCTTCCTTAAAAAATTTATGGGACTTCGAAGAACAATTTTTTATTTCACCTTTCCATAATTCCCCCATGCGCACTGCCTCATGTTCTGCATGTTTGGTGCCTACTACGGTTAATGTGCTTAAAACAGAGGTCGAATTCTTGATGAGCGTCGTCGATATGCCAAAGTAGCATTGACTTCATAATGCATTTTTCTCTAAAATCACATGTTTTAGTGATTCGCAACCATTTTTACAGTTAATCGAGTGCTCTTTCCATAAAATTAGTATTGTACCTAGTAATTGTTTTGAAATTTGTACCCACCAGCAAAATTGATAAAAATGAAAGAAGATGTAGGGTATAGCTGGCGCCTTCTATGGTTTACTCAAAAATAACTACATACACAAAAAGCCTTCCTATACCAAGTTTCACTAAAATAACTGCAAAAGTGCGCCAGAAATAATGAAAACATTAAATAAAAAATTGTTCTTCATTCTTCAAAGGCCCATAAGTTTTAAGCCGCGTATCCATTTGTAACAAATGTCCCGTAACGTAACACCAAACATGTTACGTTACATCTAGTGGAGACGGGAAACTGTTGCATGTTACGCGTAACCAATTTGACACGCGTAACGAATTTGGACCGAACCACCATTTGTCGGTTTTTAGCCGTCGCATCAAAGGAATGCAACGGTACGCGTCGCGGCAAGTTGGGACGGGTTGGCTTTATCGCCGTAACGTTACCAGTTGCGTTCGTGATTCTGTCTTGTTTTGTCTTTTGTCAGTCTGGTCTCTATCGTTTACTAGTAAAGTGCTCAGGGAGTGGAGCAAGGAAGACATTAAGAAATGTCGTCGTGTCGTGTCGTAACCCTGTTTTGTTACGTTACGAAGTGAATGATACGACCTAAACTAAACCGCTTTCGTAGCGACCCGTGTCGTTTTTGCAACAGGCCGTTGTTACGTTACGGGACATTTAACACAAATGGATACCCACCTTTAAGGAAGCAGATGTACTAAGATAAATTGGATGAGATCAGTTTCTTTCCAAGGAAACTGGATATTTGTAGTTTGGTCCAGTTTTTACTGGACACCCTGGTTACCGTCACTCTTGTCGTGTTAACTTTATACATATTCAAAATCGGTTTTCAAACCAAATTTTAAAGCCCATTTTAACATAGACTATAAAAGCCGATTCTAAAATCGACTTTAAAAATTGATTCTAAAGATCGATTCCAAAATCGACTTTAAAAATCGAAATCGACTTTGAAAATCGATTCCGAAATCGACTTTAAAAATCCATTCCGAAATCGAGTTTAAAAATCGATTCCAAAATCGACTTTAAAAGTCGATCCTAAAATCGACTTTCAAAATCGATTTCTCTCTATCGTCGATTATTCGATTTTTTCCAAAATCGATTTTTGAGAAAATCGATTAATCGATTTTACATTTCTGCCGATTTTGCCAGCACTACTTTCTAATTCGTCGTAGTCTACTTTTAAAATTTCAAAGTAAATTAATATTAAAAAATAGCGTATTAAATAGACATTTCTTTGATATTTGGAAAATAACGTTACATTAACTTAACTGCTTAACTGCTTATAAATATACAGGGTGAGTAGTGTTGGATTCTTCGATACAACCTAAGCAGTTGGAAATACTAAAAAATGTTGAATATGAAACTTGTTCCCTGTGACAAGCCGTTCCAGCTAAAATTATTTTCAGCTATAGGTACATCTTTGCCCATATCTATTATATGCAAGTCAACTTCGTTATTTTAAATGGAATACTTCATTTGCGAATTTCTTTGCCGATTTTACAATGAAGTTGCGTAAAATGAGTTTTGCCTAATCTTCATAGTTCTCGAGTTAGGGTAATTTTTTTAGCGGATATTGGCAGATGCCCAGCGATTTTGAAATTTAAATATCTAGGGATTGAATGAAGCCGTAGCAGTAATAATTTGGAAGAATGAAAGCAGTATTTAGGAATACCTGCTGCTGTAATAAAACATCGAAAATATTATACAGGATATCAGCAATTACGTGACCAAATTATAAATTCCATTTCTAATTGCTAATAGAATCCTATGGTCTTTAAACCATTATTGAAATACTTGTATTTTCTTGAAAGAAATGTCAAATTAGATAACTGAAAGCAGTCAAAAACTTCAATTAAACGGCAAAAGTTAAATTAACGACAACTTTCCACTGTTTTTTTAATTAAGTCGAGATCGAGGTATTTACCTGATTTGATTAATTAATTTTGGTAAAGGTGAAAGGTTATGTTATTGGGATTCCAACAGTGGTTTAAAAACCGTAGGATTCTATTTGGAATTAGAAAGTTATGGCGTTCCGTGTACCTAATTGATAATATCCTATATAATACTTTCGATTTCTTTATTCGGCAACAAATAATCCTAAATATTGCGCTTTCATCCCTTCGTAAATATATTTAAATTTCAATATTTTTGCGCATCTGTCAATATTCGCTAAGAGTTGGCTGTAACTCGAGAAATATGAAGTTTAGACAAAACTCATTTTTACCCAAATTCAGATTCCCTAATTTAAAACGAACGTGCTATAAAATTATAGAGAATTAAATAGTGACGCGCAATAAAGACGCGAAGTCGCTTAACCGTATAAACGGGACAAACTGTACGATAAAATTTGAAATATATTACAATAGGTATCGAAAACATTGAAATTGCAATTTGACATCGAATTAAAGTACTAACTATATTTACGATAATTTGTAATTTAAACGGAACTTATTGTACAAATCAAAGCCTATAAAATTTCATTGCAAAAACATTCATTGTTGATACCACTTACCTAAGTAATAATAATTTTATTCACACATGGGGCTAAAATTGCGAAGCGCAAAATATTCGTTATACCTGCACTTTTTGGGCAAATTTAACCTTTAAGTAAGAAAGATATACGTTATATTAACAGCGCATACCTTAAAATCCTAACCTAAATAACATTCATAACAATATGTTTTAACATTACAATATAATTAAGGTATCACAAAAAATACTTTTTTCGGTTAGAAATTGTTTTCACGCGCGTCGCATTTTGCGTCATTTTTGCCGAGGGCGTTAACGAAAAGGTGATTTAGCAAATTCCGTACTTTGAAAATGAGGCACGCCAAATATACAGTGTGTGTTAGCAAAAATAAATCGTTAACTCTGCCATCTCATGGGCGGATAGGCGAGACAAGTTCAATTACAAGCGGTACTTGAAAATTATTGTCAATCTGCTTGAAATGAGGTAATTATAGGCAGATGGAAGTGTAGACAGTGGACGACAGGAAATGGAGAATTGTCGGGAATCCGCAGAACGTTAAATTCCGCTTAATTTTTATCGCGATTTATCCTTTAATTTAAAATTTGGTTTCCCATACGTAAAATTTTCCGCTTTACATAATTTAAGGTAGGTATGCCGAGAGATGCGATGACTGAAAGAAAACTTTCTCCGGATCCCCGACTAACAAGAACCGCCATGAGATATCAGTACCTTTCAGGGAATAAAAATAAAGGGATACCCACGTAAAAGTCTATTTGCCGTTTTATTGTTAATAATTTTTAATTTATTCAGGCTTCAGTCTATGCCATTGCACGATGGTCTGTCTCGGTTTTGTTATCATGTCTTGCCAGTGCTTCGTTTCTGAGGCACCCGAACCATTTTTGCCTGAAATACAAATACACTTTTTTATATAACCATCAGAAAAGTACCTATTAAACATTATAATTTTGAAAATCTCTTCCTATATTTTCTTAATTTTATACGCCCTTCTAAAATATAGTGACATGCACAGGGGAACCAATCACCCTAAAACGTGACCAGAATTCGGATATCGGATTTAAGAGTTTCCTACAAGCGTTACTAAAATGGTCTTATTTTATAGAGAAAATTCTATAGTTTTCTTTATTTCGGTAAAACTATCAGGTACCGGTACCTAAAGTACGAGGTCTTGCACCTCACTTGCAAATTTGTTGTAGTAGCGAAGTGCGTGTACGAATTACTGTGTTATATTTTTAAGAATTGCGTTATGTACTAGTTATATGCTATGTTTTTAGTATTGAGCTATAAAATTAGTCTCGTTCTATTTTCTTAAGGAAAGAAAAGCTCATGTGCTGGTAATCTACCCTAAAAATTTAGCTACCAAAGAGTTGCCTATCTTAAAGATACTGAATTTTTTGCCGCGGAATGGTTCGTGGTGAATGAAACCTAAAGTAATACTCGCACTCATTTATTATTTGTCCTTCTTCACAAACACTTGCATTTTTAATTATAACTTATAAGTATGTTTGTCTATTTAATTAAAGTTTCTTTTAATTGTGAATCATTCATTTGAAATTCCCAACATTGAATCGATGGTGCACGCTTAGGGTACTCATTCCTGACGATCCGTTAAATGGAGTCCAAAATGAGGTCACTAGAATTCGCTTTATGATTAACATCTCCAGAACATTTTATGCCAAACTTATTTTTTATTCTTTAAATAACGCCTATCCCAACGGATTTGTACTTTGACGCAGTTCCAGTAGCTAATACTGAAACGGGTAGGATGGCTTGTGTGCTTCAATGATCTAAAGAGCCGAACCATAGGTTTAACCATATTGGGGGGGTTATTGAGAAGACAGACTAAATCAAGTTCCTGAAAGAGGGCAGCAGCTCTTTCAGTGGCAGAGACTGTGGGGATCGGTATGGCACTTTGATATTCACTTTGCGATGTGGAAGTCAACGGGAAACCACCACATTAGTGTATTCCTAGAACATTGTACTGATAATTTTATGATGGTGGAACCTTCTGGAGTAAAATATTCCGAAGGTAAAATAGTTCCATATTCGGATCTCCGGGCGGGGACTGCTTCGGTGGGACTCATCAGCAATAATAAGTGTAACATTTCACGGGTCGGAGCGTGGAATATGAGGAGCATGAAAGAAGTGGGAAAGTTAGAAAATTTGAAAATATAGATGGATAGGTTAGCATTAGACATAGTAGGTATTAGTGAGGTGCGATGGCCAGAAGCTGGAGACTCTTGGAGCGGAGATTTTAGAGTAATATGCCCAGGGTCGACAGGTGGAAATTCGGGAGTAGAAATTGTTATAAAGAAGAAAATAGGGCAGAGTGTAGAAAATTTCTTACAGAAAAGTGACAGGGTAGTTATGGCTAGGTTAAATTCGAAATCTGTAAAGACGGTAATAATACAGGTATATATGACCACATCTAATTATAGTGATTAGGCTGTAGAGGCAGTTTATGGCGATATCGAATATGTGCCAGAGTCTGTGAAGGGGCATGAAAATTTACTAATTGTAGGAAACTTTAATGCAGTTCTAGGTGCATGCCCTTTTGGATTAGGTAACAGGAACGAGAGGGGAGTTAGACTGATAGATATAACCTAACCGTCACATTTATTAGGAGGCGCTATACATGAAAAATGCCAGGGGAACTAGGGAGATATCAAATAGATTACATTCTTGATAGGCAAAGACTCAGAAATCAAGTTAGGGACTGCAGAAGCTATCCAGGAGCAGATATAGATAGTGATCACATCATAGTGGTTATGAAGGTTAATCTTAAATTTAAGATTTTGAAAAAACGAAACGATAGGAGACACCTTGACCTCGAGAAATTAAAAGACTGGGATTCGCGCAATGAATCCAGAGAAAGACGAATGAAGTACTAAAGGGCGCAGTTGAAAATACTGTTAGGGACGTAGAGGCAGAATGGAATTGCATTAAAAATGGGTTATGTTCTGCAGCTATAGATACATTGGATCACAAACAGAATGAAAGAAGAAAACCCTGGATAACAAGGGATATTGAGACTCTAATAGACGAGAGACGAAAATATAAAAATAGATTAGATGAAGCAGGGAAACAAAGGTATAAAGCGGTCAAGTGGGAAATTATTAGGAAATGTAGGAAAGCAAAAGAATAGTGGATTGATAACAAATGCAAAGAAGTGGAAGTTAAGTTCGAAGTAGGAAAAACTGACGAAGCTTATAAAATAATTAGGAGAAATTTCAGAGAAATTGGATCCAGCATCAAGGACATTAGAAACGAGGCAGGTGACATCCTAATCGAAAGGGAGGAAAAGGCAGATAGGTGGAAGGAATATTTGGGAATCTTATATGCAGGACAAGAACTAGGAGATATATTAGAAAAGGAAATCACTGTAGAGAAGGATAACCTAGGCTGTCCCATAATAAGGGAAGAATTTGAGCTAGCATTAGATAGTTTAAAAAAACAATAAAGCACCAGGTGTAGACGGATTGCAGGCAGAAATTTTAAAGTGTGCAGGTCAAGAGGCAAGAGAGCGTTTATTTAAACTAGTTAGCCGTATATACGAGACAGGTGAGATTCCACATCATAGTCGCATTGCCAAAAAGAAGAGGTGCAGGTAAGAGCGAAAATTTTAGAACTATACTATCAGTTTAACTTCCCAATAGGGAGGTATTAGAAAGGGTTGGGGAAAAGCGAAAGGTATTGAAGACAATAATGAATAGGATGGTAGGATGGTAAGACACTTTCTAAGACACGAAGGAATAGTTCTCCACATACTAGAGCCAGAGGTAGAAATAAAAAGAGGTAGGGGTAGGCCTAGATTAGACTACTGCTCTCAGATAGTTTAGCCGAGTAAATAATGGGGAAAATTGTGTCGTTTTTTTTTGATGAGTTTAGAACAAGATCAGACCCAGTGGGTATTGTCAACAACAGCATTATACACATAGATACTCAAAATACGACATTTTTTAGCGGTTACATTTTTTATTTTAAAAAAACTATAAAATTTTATATTTTAAAAGTCTTGCTTTTTTGCATACCTACTGGCAAACGAATTGAGCTATCGACGTAATCTTTCTTTTGTTTTAAAGCACACACCTATGCGCTCCTTTGGATGTATAATAATAATGGTACTGTTTTTTAAATAAATGATAAAGACGCCGATGATCTTGGACGTTCAGAAACTATGCAGGTAAATTTTCACTAATCGAGAATCTTTTTTGTTTTGGAAATTTTTATATAACATGATGCGAAGGAAATATAGCCTAAAGGCCAAAAAAGTTTTTAGAAAAAAAATCAGGATATTTTCAATAGTTTTTATAATATGATTTTTTTAGTTTGGATGGTAATAAGTTTGCGGGCATGGTGCAAAAATAGTGTTAATGGTTCGGCACCTTTAATTTTGCTGTATTTATTGCCTATTTTTAGTATTTTCGGTTATTGATCTGCAATGCTTGGGCATCTCAAATACAAATTATTAAAGCCTGACCAAGTTTAAAATGGACTAGTGCCTTTAAAATATTGGAAGAGTTTCCATGTCAAGTTTATTTTTGTAAATATTTCATCGTTCTTTTGTTAAACTCAAAGGACTTAAAGGGTAAAGGCTCTGGTCGTTTTGGAAGGCTAAAAAAGGGCAATAGGTATGTGTCGAAAGGGAAAATCAAGATCTTCTAAGCTTAATGAATAAGGACCTTTTCTAGGTATATTTTCACCTATAAACGTAATGTTTTCTAAACGTTGCTGAAATACCAGTATATTTTCCGTGGATTGTGTCCTCATTTAAATTAAAATTATCTATACTCGCGTGTGTGTGTAATTTTTGATTGTATTACCAAAACTTTTACCTGGAGGTACATAAATTTTGTCATTACTAATTCTTTGTTTGGCAATGTTGGTTGTTAATAATTGTCTAATATCGTTATAAGTACAGCTAATACCAATTTCAGATAGGAAGTCAAAAAGTTGTCTACTTCGTAGTAAATGGTGTACATATTTATAAGCCTAATCCAAATTTAAAAAGTTTTTTTATATAACTTGACGAACAACGCCATAATAAGACTGCAAGGAATAACAGCTTTTGGATTTATATTTTTTTCTAACGTTATAACTATCATCGTCGATAAGCCAAGATATAAATTGTAGCAATATATTTGGTACTTGCTTTGCAAACTCATTATGATTAATATCATGAGGATTTGAGAAACAGGAAAATTTGTTCGTGGAGAACTGAAATTGTGTTTTTTAAAAATTCCAGTTGCTTGATGCAAAATTTCATATTCATTTTGATAAACTTCTTCCTTGCAGACATCATTATTAGCAGTTTCAGATACAAAGGGAGAACTTGAATCTGATTCTCTCGTAGATTCTATTTTATCAGAGTTTGATGAAAAAGTCGGGACTTGGGCTAATTTTTGGTTAATTTTCAATTTATTTCAAATTGCTTGTATGTTATACATATTTCGAAATGTAATGACTATAACACGACCTATGATATTTCGCATCATGCGCAAACAAATCGTCATAACCGGTGAACTTTGCAGCCATTCCAATATCGCCCCTCTTTTTGGCCGCTTTGATTATTTATACGTAAGTACTTTTTCCTGTCCCCTCAATAGATTAAGATAAATAGGCTATTGTAGTACATATTCTTAAAAGTTTTTATAATTTTTTATTGTACGCTATCCGGTTTCCTATTTTTATATTTTAAGTGTATTTTATCCTAATATAAGTCAGCAAACAAAAGTGTAGACTGTAGGTACCTCAGTAGTTTTTTATTCTGACGTAGGCACTTACAAGTTACAACCTCACTCTCGACCTAACCCAAAAAAATGATCAGTTTGGAACTTTTTTATTTCATATATCAGTGGTATATTTTTATGCATGTTTTTATTTTATTAATGTTTAATTTAAATCAGAATTTTTCGAGTTTTATTTTTGTTTATCTTTTGACTGACGAAACCCCTAAAATAATAAAAAGAAATGGGTAGGTACCTAATACAATATGCAAACTTGTTTGTATAAATGTTAATTTTTGCATTTTCTTTGTCCCTTTTTGATTGCAAATAAGGCACATTTCACGTATTTTAAATGATTCCATGTTACACCTACTTTTTGATGAACCTGGAATGTCTCGCGGAATATTTCTGTCTCCGCCCGAGCTATTACTATTTTCGCAAACCATCTCAATATTGTCATTGCTGGTATAGACCTTCCTGCAGTCTTTATGATATTTTACTTTAATTTTTCCGTTTAAAATATAATTCTTGATTGCTAAAATTTTCTGTTCAAAATCATCTTTTCTCAGTTCCTCAGCCCTAATTATTGTCTCTAAACCCCACTTCCAAGGCTTATGCACAACAAGTTTATCTTTTTCCTCCACAACTTCACCAGCTAATAAGCACTTCATTTTAATATTTAGCTTATCTATCTTGAATATTTTTAAGCAGTAAAAATTAAAGAACTCGCCACTATCAATAAGAACTACGTGTGTAAATAAAAGACTATTTATTTCTTTCATGTTATATCTCGCACGCGTCGATATTGTCATCGGTCGCTCCTTATTATTAGCCGATATAAAAAATCATAGCGCCTAAACTACAAAAGTCACAATCACAATTATGCTGCCAAAAATTTTTTTGGTCTTTTGGCGGCATTTCCTTCGTAGCATGTTATATAAAAATTTTCAAAACAAAAAGTTTCTCGATCAGTGAAAATTTGCCTGCCTAATTTCTGAACTTCCTAGGTTATCGGCGTTTTGAGCATATTAAAACAAAAACCACCAACCAATACTATATGCTTAGAAAGAAGCGCCTAAGTGTGTGTTGTGAAACAAAAAAAAGATCATGTCGATAGCTCAATTAGATACCTAGATATTAGAGTGGATATATAAAAAAGCAAGGTTTTTAAAAAAGGTACGTATCCACTTTTTTGGAAAAAAAAAATTCGTGACCACAAAAAAATGTCGAATCTTGTGATTTCTCATAAACAATGAACTAACTAATAAAATGAGATATGTCTCAGTTTGTTCTAAGATAAAAAAAATAAAATCGAGAAGGAAGCGACTCTTGCCTTGGTTTTTACTCCACTAGTTAGGGATGTAGAATGTTCGACTTTTAGGGAAATGCGTAAGTTAGCTCAGGATAGGAAAAGATAGAGGTACGCGTCCAACCAGTCTTCGGGCTGAGAACCTTATGGTGGTCATTTTACTCATTGTTTTTCCCATTCTTGCGTATAATTTTCTTTATTATTATTATAACATAACTATTCCTAAATTAATTTTTTTAATCCTTTCCAATTTATATTTTTTAACAGTATAATTTTATTCACTCTCTATGAACTAAAAACTAGAAATTTATATTGCTTTTTTTAATTTTACAAGAATTCCAAATTCCAAATTTGTGTGTCGACATATTTTTTCTACATCTAGAGAACAACCCCTTTTCAATTTTTTTAACATTTTTCCCATAAATGTCTGCCCCCTTGCGAGCCACCTTGTAAGTTCTAGAATTTTGGTCACCTTTTCAGGCAATTGGTCCCGCTCTTTCAAAGAGTTTAAGTCGAATTAATTATTGTCCACCTTTGGAAGTTTCAAATTATTAACATTTTAAGTAGACGTAAAACGAGTTGAAACAGATCGAGTTGATCGACTCATATTTTTTCTTTGAAATATACCTCTCACTTCACATTTGGAAAATATACAGGGTGGTCACTTTTACAATGTACACCATTGGAATCTTATAAACCCGAAGAGATTCAGAGTTGGTCAAATGTTAAGAAAGTTGCACATTTTCATGCTCTTTAAGGATCTGAAAAGAAATTTTGGATAGCTCTCGTTGTTCCTGAAATATCCTGAAAAAATTGAAATATTGCGTTTTCTTATTTCTTCCATATATTATTTATTACTCAAGCGAATGTGGTGACCTTTGGCAGGTTTACATAAGTGGGTATGGGCTTTCCACTGGATGTTTCAAAATTTGTCTAAGCCTACTACATTTTCAAGTTTTCATGGCCAACTTTTGAATTTCTTATTGGCGCCATATTGGATTTTCATAAGGTTGGATAGAGAAAAAAAATACAATTTCAACGATGTATCGCACATGGGTCATCTAACTTTCTGGAACACTAATTTCACTCCTTATCTACAAAATGTAGTTGCCATGATTATGAAAACTCAAAGATGTAGTAGGCTTAGACAAATTTTGAAACATCCAGTGGATAGCCCATGCCTACTTATGTAAACCTGCCGAAGGGCATTGCATTTGCTCAAGTAACAAATAATATATGGAAGAAATAAGAAAATGCAATACTTCAATTCTTTTCAGGATATTTCAGGAACAACGAGAGCTATCCAGAATTTATTTTCAGATCCTTAAAGGGTATGGAAAATGTGCACGTTTTCTGTAATTTGACCAACTCTGAATCTTTTTTGGTTTAGAAGACTCCAATGGTGTACATTGTAAAAGTGACCACCCTGTATAGCTGCTCATCTCACGATGACTTCTGAGATGAAAGGAGAGAGGCAATTTCCCACAGTTGTACCTTCACCTTGTTGATAAATAATCCATCATTTCAAATAATTACAAAATATTAATTTTTTTTAGCCACCTTCGTTAAACCCTTGTTACATTTTTGTTAAATCATAGTGAGAAGAAATTTGTAGCAATAAACATTTATCGAAAACGCAAAATTAAGGGCACTCACCGGCTAATAAAATTCTTCCTATGAGCTCGTTACGACCTATATTATCGAAATCCATCACCATCACGTCTAATGAGCATTCTCTGATTTTCTCCCAGGGTACGTTAAATGAAAAGGTGTCGTTGAAAACTGGATTCAACGTGCACTTGAAGATGGCGGTCTTGCGTTTTTCTATGCGCTTATCACCAAATTGTAACCATACTTTTACATAAGGATCTGAAAAAGAGGGAGAAAGTAATAATGGATACGTGGAATTTCTTTTGCACAGTCACAGCACTTACCAGATTTTCCGTTAATATCTTTCGCCTTTAAATTCCGCGCCTTGAGCAAAGTAAGCGTTAAGATGCTGTTGCTTGGATGATAACACAAAGAAGTAAGTAACTCTCCGCATTTGTCTTTAGCGGGCGGCTTGAGAGCTTTCCAAAAAGACGGTTTCTCGCTCAAGTCC
The DNA here is from genome assembly GCA_963966045.1 of Xestobium rufovillosum. NCBI lineage: Eukaryota > Metazoa > Arthropoda > Insecta > Coleoptera > Ptinidae > Xestobium > Xestobium rufovillosum. Next base: position 20,048,188 of record OZ014497.1, read on the forward strand.
ACCTGACAGAGTGGCAAGAAAACTTCCCCTATGGAGTCATCCCTCGAAAACCTGTCGTAATCGAAAACGTGCAAATGCAACACTCTAGACTGCAACTTCTGAATCGGAAATCCCTCGAAATAGAAAGTTTCGTTCCATCTCGGGTTTAAGGTGCGCCGTTTGATCTTCGTTTCTAACCTGTGTTTTTTATCGGGCAGCAGAGTAACTCGCACATAGGGGTCGCTCGTGCCAGACAAATCTTTCGCGGGAAGATCCTTACCCTACGGAAAATGCGTTTTAAAATTCCGAACTGAACATGTTGCTCTCGAACCAAATTAAAATTTATTTCTCGTGATTTCGGTTTAGACTTTCCGAAGAGTAATTAAAAAAAGGGAAGAACAATTTGCCTAATTGAAATTTTCGTCACCGCTAATTAGAAACAAGTTCTACTTTAAGGGCTAACCAATTTTCACCCTTATTCGCCGTCACTGCCGTCTGTTTATTAATTAGAGCGTGGGTAATTAGATTACGCGGTCTATCCGTTCACCCCAGAAAAAATCTCTCACCTGTAGTATTCGAAGGATGAGGGTGGTATTTTGAAAGTCGTACTCCAAGGAAAAGTGTATCTGTCCCACATTTTCCGACGGTTCCGAGTTGTCGATGTACATGTCGACCAGCGAGATTGAGCGGTTTTGAAGAAACGCCATCTGAAACGGAAAATCAACATTCAAAGTTGCACCATAAGCAATGCCTTTCGTAAAAATTTACGTATAAGTTCAGTATTTCTGGAATTTCCCCGAACTCGTCGATTTTCTTTTTTCAATACTAGATTTTCGAACTATACAGAGCGATTCAGAAATAAATTTCAGACTGAACTCATATTTTTAAATGGTATATACATACATATATCTATTCTGTACGTTTTTGCATTTTTAAACTATTGCATTTTTAAACTATTATAATACTACGGTACTGAAATAAGCAAGCGGATCAAGAAAATGAACGGGTTTGTAATATGGTACTACAGATGAATGATGCAGGCGACGTACGTATTGTTATCTCCTTGGCTTATTGGTAAAGTTCTTCCGTCATTCTCTTCCCTGTGTACGAAAAAAATCTTTCAGTACTTGATAGACGCATGCGATATTGTATTGTTCGGCTAAAACGATTTTATAAATATGTTTCTTAATTTGCTGGTTGCTGCTATGATTGTATATACGTATTTTCTGTTTGTTATTTGGCGGCAAACAGGTCTCCCAACTTTTAGGGTTGAAGATTTCCAGTTGTTCCATAGTTCCGCGAATTCGGTTGTTTGTAGAAACAACGAATTTTAGGGCACAAACAAGCGGCCTCGCAACTTTTTTGTACAATAGACAAACCGCCCAAGGTGGCGTTTAAAAAGCAAGTCGCTTAATTGAACTCACCGAAGGATGGTCCCCTTTGACATTTTGCAGAGCTTTGTTGGCCGGCGTAGCTGTGGGCGTCCTGGCTTCCGACGGGAGAGCCCCCGCACTGCTGCCTGCCGGCGACTTCGCCTGCGGACTTCCTGTAGTCCTGCGACACATTAAAAAGCAACATGAACCGTCTATGAATTTTCGAAAGCGAAAAGAAAACTTATAAACCGAAATCTGAGAGAAACAGTGATCTAAATAATGACACACTAGGAACCACAAATAGACTGCAACAAAAAAATTATGAGTGATTTTGGCATTAATATTGACATTGACAACATCACAGAACTGGAGAAATAATAAAATTGCGATGACTAATAGGACTTTTCATTATAAAAAAATGCTGAGGCGCATGCGCGAACGCGCCATGACAATTTCGGACGAATGTCAAAGTCTTGTATCAATATCCCCTAGAGGGGTAGGCGGTATTGCTTGTTTGAAAGTGTTTATTAATTCTTTGGCAAAATTTTACTGCAAACGTGCAAAATTAGTAATAGTTCGGAACTAAAACACTATGGAGCATCCAAGCATTGTGCTTTTGGTGACTGCCAAGGTGATAGCAGTTATCGCTTGGGATTACGATTTTATCCATTTCCTAAACCCTGCCTAATACTGGGAAAAATCGAAGTTAATAACTAGGATGGTGACCATGTGAGGAAGTGAGGATTAGTTCCACCTATATAAATGATGTTGCTTGGATAAAAATGTGTAAGAGGCAAGATTCGAAATGGAAAAGTGTATTGAACGTTTCCAGGTTTTATGTCATTATTTGTTAGGTCTTTAAAATAAGAATTACTTGTAGGTACATACATACATTTCAGAAAAATACGCACCTGTACCTATATTAGATCCTTTTTTTCAGTTTTCTTTTAAAAAATTGATTAATTTTCAGGGATATATTAAAAACCTACATGATTGAAGTATCTTGGTTAACATTCCCGTATTTCAAGCAAGGGCCAGGAGCCAGGCACGCGCCTTCGGGATTCAGCCTCACAATTTTACGAGGGATATCACTTGGAACTAACATTTGTAATAATTTTCCGTCTTTCAAACACCCTCCTTATTTGGTATTCTACTATTTACTTACGAATATTCCACACGAAGTTTATAACGCCTGGCAGCTGACAGTGACACTCGTCCGAAAATCTAAGAACAGCTGATTGTCAGCACATGCGCACTAAAGGCGCCCACTCACACACGTACTTGCGTTAAGTTTTGAATGAGCAGGCAAAAACGTGCATTCAAAATTGTGCGTGTGTGGTGCAAGCCTTAAGACTTTTTTGAACTGCGCAGTTGAACCATTCATTTCAAGTCTGTCTTGAAATTTTAACTGTACACCGACGATTGAGCATTCAAAATTGTGCGTGTGTGGTCAAAACTTCAAGCTTTGTTTAATACAGTGGCGCGCGGCAGGTGACATAGTTTTAACGGTTTTATTTGATTTTGAGTAGTTAATATAATAGAAGTAGATAAGTAATTTTTTATATATATTTATACTAAACGTATTTTTGAACATTATTATGTTTTTTCAACAAAAACAAGCAATTCGACTATAATTTCACCCGTCCATCCGTCCCACAATCGTCAACCTCGCCCCGAATAGCGGCGAAAACGTGAAAAATAGAAAATATTTTTTTAAAGAACGAAAACACGGGCGAAAGCAACCTTTGATCTGGATAAAATTTTAAGAAGTTCAAAGGCGGATTCGTCCCGGATCCGCAGTGACCATCTCGATTTTTCCAACTCCGGTAAAACACCCCGTTTCCAAGCGATAACGAACTCGGCGTACCGGAAGGGGCCGAAAATAGTCCATCGCACCCAGAAGAACAAGCCATGCGAAAAAACGGGCGTCGTCCGCTCTTCCGCCGACAAAAGTTGTAGGTCATAAGGCGATCTCGAACGCGGGAGTCGAACCGCCAGCGAGATACGACGCCCTCAAAATAAGGATAGTTTTTTATAACGGCCAAGCTGGGGTCGCCGGGTAAATTTGAAGGCGGATTCCGATAGCCCAGTCGATCGGACCGAAAATATTCAAAAATCATCTCCCTCGCATAGGGGTTGATGGGGGAAACATGCATGCATGCAAAACGGGGGCCGAATTCGTCACTGGAGGTCGAAGGGGGAAGTCTAGCGGGGTACGGTTCGAAAGGGGAAAGTTCAAAGGGTGTTAAGTTGGGCGGAATTTTAGATCGGTCAACGTTTAAGGGTAGAAAAATGCATTAGAAAATGGTAAACAAAAATTTCTGGTGATCGCGAAATCTTCCAAGATCAGACACCCGCCTGTCAAATTTTTCGTCGAAATTGCGCATTTTATTATGCTCGGGGTGACTTTCACAGACCGCCCCGACGAGTGCAACTCTTCTAAGAGATTAATATGTGAAAAGTGATCACGTTTCAGCAACCAATGTTTCTCCCATTTGCCCCGACTGAATCTTTGTTTATTTTTCTTTTTCAAAATAATCAGACACGCCACTGATAATAAATTTAATTCTTCTCTCTGCGAAGTGAAAATTGTGTGTGTGTGGAGAACCTTCGCGCAATATTCCGTTCAAAACTTTTGAATGTACAGTTTTGAATTAACTCAAAATTGCGTGTGTGTGGGGCCCTTAACGAACACAGAACGAAATGAAAAGGCCTAATAGTGTCAAGTTAATTTTTCTTCTACACATTGTTGTCTCGTACTATGATAAGAAAATGCAACTGGCAGACATTTTCTGCAGTCAAGGGCAGAAGGCAGACGTTGGGGGGTTGGTGAGGGCTCGGTGACAAATTAATATCTACATTAAAATTTTTGCGCATATACTTTGATCCCTCTATAACACTCCTCTGTTTGCTTGACAGACGGACACTAATTTGTCACCGAGCCCTCACCAACCCCCCAATTCAGTATGTCTGCCTTCTGCCCTTGACTGCAGAAAATGTCTGCCAGTTGCATTTTCTTATCATAGTACGAGACAACAATGTGTAGAAGAAAAATTAACTTGACACTAATTAGTCATCGCAATTTTATTATTTCTCCAGTTCCACAGATCTGCCTCCATCCTAAGACATGAAACAATGTCTGCCTGTTCTAAATTCTGGGTCGCCGATAGTCAAGTAATACGTGCAAAAGATATGAGCCAGACACAAATTTGTCACACGACCTGTCCAATAGGTAAAAATAGAAATGACTGCAAGCGACAATTTTGTCACATAGAAAAAGTGTCTGCCTGCCTCTGAACTAGTGATTGGTAAAGTTCCAGCCTGACACTTTTTTGTCCAAAAATGACGCTAGCTCTCTAACTATAATTTTCAATATTTTCCATTCTAAACAATTTTCTTCTGGAGATGGGAATCTGTCAGTCTCCGAAATGAAAACCATTTGATAATATTGGACTACGTGGCTATTAAAAGTTCGTGGTTGTTGGACAATGTAGATATTAATCTAGGTATATGAATAATTCAAGGAATTATAACCTGAAATCCCTTGTTCTAGGTAATGAAAGGTAAATTTGCGATCCCAGTTTCTCACGAAATCCAAACTCATATAAAATATAATGTAAAATATTGCTGAAGGCGACCGCCTCGTATATCAAGATAAATTTTATCTATCGAATTGAAAATTTCTCGCGTTACAGTCTTGCAAACTTACACCCTATACCGTATCTACATGATTTCGACTCGCTTAAAAAGAGGTCGCCGAGATACGGAAATTAATTTCAGTAACGTCTGTCGCTACTAGCTTCGGATATTGCACCCCGTGGCTTCCTCTGCACACCCAAACTAATTTAGAAACACAATTTACGCCAAGGAAAATCCGAAACACACTTTCTGACAGATTAAACAATGTCTTCCCGAAGGTAAAAATTTCTCTTCCGTATCCTTGGATCGTGCCACAACCTCGGCGCGTCGGAATTTAATTTTGCCCTATAGACTATAAGAGAAATTTTAATCGCCCAAGCGTCTGCAGACAGAATTCTTTTCTAATATGATGACTTCTTTGGTACCACAAAATTGTGCAATTTAGAGTCAGTTTGTAAAATATGTATATGCCTGATACCACTAAGTGCAGAGCGGTCGACATTGGCTAGTATCTAAATATCTAACTGATGACCATTTTCTAATCTATACAGTTGCATTTAACAAAAAGAAATAACTATTATTGTCGAGAATGGTAAAGGTAGGAACTCTTAAAAACGTATGTATGGAGTATTGCATTGTGCGGGTGCGAAACTTGGACGTTAGGAGAGACGCATCGGAAAAAATTAGAAGCGTTTGAAATGTGGTGCTACAAACGCATGATGAAGATACCGTGGATAGATAAGAGAGGGCTTAGAAAGAGTTGGAGAAAAGCGACATTTATCGAAGACAGTAAAGAATAGGAGCGATAGGATGGTAGGACACCTTATGAGGCACGAAGGCTTTATTCGTGACATACTAGAGTCAGAGATAGGAATAAAAAAGGGTAGAGGTAGGCCCAGATTAGACTACTGCTCTCAAATAGTCAGTCTTCGGACTGAAAACTTTATGATGATGACAGTAATTTATTTTCTTCAAGAATGGGAACATTGTGACTATTTTCGAAAAAATAATTTGCAAAATTTGAATCGTCATTACTCAACAGAAATGATTCCAAATGTTCTTATATCTTATAATGAATAGTTCTGTCAGGTCTATAGGGTTATCCCATCCCTAGACGTGAATTTTGACAACAATAATTAATTAGTAGGTAATTATTTTTTTCAATACAAATTTTACACGCATTCTATAAATATTATTTTAATTGACAATATTGATTTGAGATTTTTCTAAAGTATCCGCTATTAATTATTTTAAGCATCTTTTAGGTGAAGTATTATGAAACATATCTTGAAGAAACTAAATTGCTGCATACACTAGAAAAAGGTTATCAGTTAGATAATTTAGAATCTATAGAAATTCATAAACATAAACATGATCAAAACTGTAACTTACTTAAGGAACAAATTGATTTGATACAATTTATAATCTGTTCAGGAAGGGGAGAAGTGTACATGACCATGTTTTCACAATAAAAGACATAATACAAAAAACACTGAGGAGCAAGACAAAATCATACTTTGCATTTATAGATCTAAAAAAGCCCTTCGATCGAGTGCAAAGAGGGAAAGTATGGAACAGTTTAATGAAACTAAAAGTAAATCTGAAACTTGTAAGAACAGTAAAGAGCATCTATAAAATAAACAAAAATTATGTAGCTAGAGCGAATAAAGCATCGGACCAGTTTGAAGCAAGAGAAGGGTTGAGGCAGGGAGGGGTGCTGAGCCCGGTTTTGTTTAACATACTGATGGACGAAGTAATCAGAGCAAGTAAACCGAACCTAAAGAAACTGAAGGTAGGATAAACAAAACTTCAACCAGTTGAAATCTGGGAATGTGCTTTTGCGGACGATGTTGTGATTATGGCAGATAGTGAAACGGGATTACAGGAGAACATAAATGTTTGGATGGAAAATTTGAGAAAACAGGACATGAAAATCAATACAAGGAAGACCAAGGTAATGATGACAGCTCAAAAAGAGGAAGCAATGAATATACAAGTTGGAGGAGAGAACATTGAACAGGTTACACATTTTAAGTATCTGGGAACAATAATAGAAAGTAACGGTAGACAGGAGAGGGACATAAACGAAAATCTTGAGAAGATGGCAAGAACGTACCACGCAATGAGACCAAAATTTGTTAATAAAAAAGAGGTAACCAAGAAGACGAAAATGACGATATTCAGAACAGTTTATAGACCAATACTAACTTACGGAAGCGAGACATGGGTACTCACAAGACCAATAAAAAGCAAAATACAAGCGATTGAAATGAAATATCTAAGGGCAGTACAAGGAGTAACAAGAAAAGATAGAATTCGAAACAATGAAGTACGAGAAAACCTCGAAACAGAGTCAGTGCTGGAATACGTGGAAGAAAAACAACTCGGCTGGTGGGGACATCTATACAACGAATGGAAGAAACAATATTATCACAGTAGAGAATATGGGAGGCCAGAACAACAATGAAGAGAAGCAGAGGAAGACCAAGAAAAACTTGGGAAGACGCAATAGCAGAAAACATACACAAAAGAGGTAAAACGATAATGGAAGCAAGAAGGGTAGCGCAGGATAGAAAACGATGGAAGAGCTTTGTGCACCGAACACAATAAAATCAAAAACCCCACACCGGAAGGTACAAGGGGAGTACGGATTATATATATAATCTGTTTAAATTATTGAAAATTATTTCTTCTGATGTCTATCAATAATAATAAAGCTGACGGTAGGCACGGCTGTCTAGTTGATCCCCGTGTGCTCTTAGTTATTTATAAATAATTATTAATTATTAATTTATAATAATTATTTATAAATAATAATGTCAAAGCCACTCATAATTTCCTTGTTGCAGTTATTATGGATTTTGAGCAAGTCATGAATTTTTGAGATTGTTTGGTTCTCTTGGAACTCTATTTATTTATATTTTTCAAGACTATTACTAGAAACAAATTCTTCTGAAGATAGGAAGCAATTTCCAAAAAATGCGTTGAAGAAAGTGACTTATTGGTACGAAACATGCAGTCTAAAGTTATTTTCATATATACAGCATGGCCCATGTAAGCTTTTGCTGGTGGGGTGTTTTAGATCAGATAATTGTGTTTCTTGTAAAGCGTGTACATATTTATAAAATAAAATAATTTTTACTTACTCTAGCTGTGCCCTATTTTTATTCGGCGATGAAGATCAGGCATGAAAAAGAAACAATAATATGTTAGTTAAATGCTTGTTAAAAATTATTCGGAAACATTTTATTGCAATTCATATTCGACACAATCTTTTATAACATGATTTCGCACTGAGAAAGAAATATAAAACTAGCGATTCGTATGGGAAAAACCTTCGGAGCTTGTGTGAAAATTTATGGCTCCATTTTACGTCCGAACTTCATATCTATAAATATTGTTTTCCGTTTTCCGGACTTAACAACGTCCATTCGTCTCACTTAACGACATCATTTAATTGCTTTTAACAGTTTCCGCAATTTAACATTAAATAAAACACAGGGTGTCCCAGACTAGGCGTGCACTATCTTTTACGGGAAAACCACTGGAGTTGCGACACCGGGAGACATGTGAAAAATACTTTCAGTTATCGTAGAAAAAGCGAAAAGTACCACAAAATAATAATAATATATCGATTTTTCTGAAAAAGGGGTAGACACTGGAAGGGAGTGGAGATTGTCGTTCCTAATACGCCCCGTTCTACCCATTAGTTGATTGAACTAACGCAGGTGGTTGAACAGTTAGACTAATCCAACAATCGTGTTTAATATTCATTTTAGCATCGAGGAATAGGTAATCTACCTTATCAAAGTTTTTAGAAACATAAAAGGTGTAAAATGTGCAGAAATTTTAATGATATAAAATATTTTACCCTTTCGTTCATTCACTGTTCAGCGTGGCATTTAAACGTAAATAGACAAATCGCAATTCGTTTTATTTTCGTCATTAATCACCCGAGAGAGAATCTAAACGAAACTGAATTACAAAACTTTTAAGTTACGTGGCAGACAACTGACATCTGCTCATTATAGAAGAATGAGAGATTAATCGAACCGGCCCCTATTTATATAGGAGCCGTTTTTAGGGGCGGGTTGATTTAGAGAGGGTGGAGATCCATTTTGTGAAGTAGTAGATATTGATTTGTGTATTTTCGTTTGAAAGTAAATATGTTTACATACAAAGCACATTTGTTTGGATAAACCTCGCATTAACAGGGTGGATTCACATATTCTCAGACAACTATGAAATTTTGAAATTAATGTATTTTATTATTCAACTGAAAAATGTGTTTCATATAGGTGATGCCGAGTGTCAGGATTAAAGGCTCCCTGATGCTAGCCTAACTAAGTATTAACATCCCGTCGTTTACAGAGCCTCAATTCTTTTTTATAAAAATCTTCCGTTGATTCTTGTATTTAAGAATACAAAAACTCCAATCTGCCTAACGGTTCACCCAAATTGAATTCATTCGGTAGAAAAGAGGGAACAATTTTAATAACGCTTTATATTTAAGTCACGTTCTCCTTTGTTTCTGGAGCTAACTAGGACCATTTTTAACCGAGCAACGAATGCAAATTTTGCTCCAAATTAATATTTTCGATCTGCATTAAAAATGCTCCGAACTTTTCTCTCTTTGACTGAATAACATTCATGAAATAACGGGTCAGACGAATTTATAATATTTCCGTGGGTCTAACACATTAGAAATCAAACCACGCGTGCACTTCTCGCGCTTGAAACAAAAGCCCCACGTAATGGAGACTCGCTTGCTGCGATCGAACATGATCTGGACCGTTCGACGAGTCATCCGTGACCGGCCTAACAATACTACTACGAAACAGTCATAAAGGTCAAACTTAAATCGTGCATCTGGTGCCCACAAAAAATATGATTTCTCAATTAAAATTATGAGACCAAAAGGCGATAGCAATTTAGGAACTAAACGGCGAACATAATAATACGTACAGAGCAAAAGTTTTCCTATATCTTTCAGTGTGACATGGGAATACATTTTTCTCATTTTTCAGAACCTATAGTACACTTATAGATCGGTATTCTATTCCTTGCAGCAGCAACGCTTTGCAGACACTCTAAGCAGACTAAGAAAGATTAAGCCCGTAAAATATTTTTTGATAAATCTGCAGTCACCTTAGGGATATCGCGAGTTAAACAAAGTCTTACAGAATGGATTTTGGGGATGGGTTAGTTCAGGACAGTAAGTGACAGAATGACCGAATGCAAGGAACAGAAAATTGCACGCGCGGACCGAAAACGGAGCGCCACGTTACTGTGTAGTAAAATCTGTGCAAGTGTTGTAAACAATCATACCTCGCACTGTAATATTCGAAGAATGCCACCAGAATTTCTAAGGATCTGGAAAAAGCGGCCCACATTTTTCATGATGGCCCGCCGAAATACGACGTTCGTCCAAAAGCTTCTTTTTTAAACACTCTCGAGTAGAACACTGGTAGTCTGTTCGGATTCATCATTTGAATTCATGTCACCCTAGGTTTAAGCGATACCAAAAAGCACGACGCGAACAACAGTAATTCTAAACAATTATTAGGTATATTGGCTGAAAAATAATAACGTAATATTTCAATTAAAATAACTTTCCCGGCTCATTCCATTTTGCTATTTATATTCAAATGAAGTATGTATTTAGGGGCTGCCTTCACATTTTCGAGAGTATATTATGAGTTCGGACACGGCATGCAAAATACCCCGACTCGTTGAAACCTCAATTAGAGATAGGGGCGCGCGCGCCCCGACAATTAAATGCAGCCACTTTGTGGTTGACTATGTGCAGTTCCAACCTAATTTACGTTCGTTTTCACGTTGCCAACTTAAAAATGCTCGCGTTAGATTCAGAAGTGTCCAATACAATTAGAAAATCTTAGGTTTCTTAATTTGGAATGTCGGACTTGTTTGGAAACTGAACTTGATGCTTACGAACAAACTAATGTCGTTGAAATTTGTTAAAAAAAGGCCAAATTCAAGTTTACTTTTCATTAGCTTTTGCATTAACCGCAGAAACTTGATGTGGCAAATAAATCGAATTTAAGTTAAATCTGGAAAAACGTTCGAAACGTATCATCAACATTGCCCTCTGTGAAATTGAAATTGCTGCTAGAGTGCACATTCAATTTAGTTTTGACTCGCATTTGACTATATTTCAACACCATTTAAATATGCGGAAGCACTTTAAATCTCTCAACAGCTTCTCTGTTGATAGTTTTTCCATATCAAAGAGTTTAGTTATGAAGTCGTCAAATTACAGACTATAACAGAGAAATTGCTAATATACCCCAGTTGACAACTTATCTCGAATGTAATATGAGTCAAAACAGGAGGTAGAATTTCGACTGACACAATAGCGTTAATGGTTTGGCTGCCGCGATACGCGGAACGTTAAATGCCTGAAACGATTCTAGTTGAATGGTTATCTCCGCACTATGTTAATTTAATACCAGATGATGAGCTGCTTTCAACGAAATTCTATAGAATACCAAGAATTTAGTTTAAGTACAGAGAAGCAACTTTTCGAAATTTCTAATTGCAAGTAAGGTGCAATTTTAACATAGAGTATAAAAAATAAGTTCCATTGTCGCAGATTAGAAAGAAATATTGCATTACGTATTTAAAATTTTAGAGGTATTCTTATGAAAGAACATTTCGCTTCCATCTCTGAGAAATTTCATATAGACATCGTCCAGTCGTGTCAAGTCATTTTGAATTTTAAATTGCACCCAGAACTCCCGTTTCTCTACCTCAAGAGATTTCAAGGATTTAAAGGTTATTATTTTCCGTCTCCGATCGCCAGTCGTTCTTATTTCACTAATTCTAATCACCGAAATAACTTATCCTACACCAAACAACGAAAAACACCGATTGTCGACAACATTCCCGCGCGATTATTGCGAACGCGTCGAAAATCTTGCACGTCGCGGCTCACTGCGATTCGCGACGGCCGCCACTTGTAGCTCGTACAGGAGGTACTAGGCGAAGTGTTGTCCCCCGCGAGCGAGCGTAGTATGCACAGCTGGCCAGCCGGGACTGAATCGATATTACCATGGTAACGTAGTACTCGCGCCAGTAGTTCTTTTGACGCCACTTTTACACGATAATTGTACCATAGGCGCTACTTACTGGATCAGGACTTTGCCATCAAATGAACTAGGTCAGTGTGGAACAAAAAAAAATGTTACTGAAACTAACAAAGTAAATAAAACTACAGTTTGTCAAGGTGACCTCTTTTATTTATTATTACATACAACGTTTCATCTTGATCTTGAACTTCAAATCAAATATGTACAGAAGATCAATTAATAATTCTTTTATAGGATGAACGTCCGAAAATAAAGAATAAACTGTCTTGTATACTTAGGTTGCCATGGAAAATAAACATTCCCCAGGGTTGACCTCTTAAATTTAACGTTGTGACCTTTCGCTCCTTCTCTTTACTTTCTCGACCGCCGAAGTCAACTAACTGACGATAGTAGGTATGTTTATATTCGTAAAACGGTAAAAGCCTGTATCACGCCGGATGTGTAAATTTGTCAATTGCTAAATTGGCAATGTAGCACAGTCTTAAATGTCTAATGTAACATTCTTAAGCAGCCCTGTTTCGAATCTGATACTGACCATTTTTAAAACTAGGTATTTCTCGACAGATATACATGGGTCCTTATCTGTGAAGATAAATTTCACACGTCACACTGCCGGTTTCTGAACTAGCAGTCTTTAATCTTGCAAATTTTGTAGAGACCACTGATCCCCTGCAGACAAATGGACCGTCAGGCTGTCTCCATGTTATCTGATATCCCCAAACATTCGAGAATTTTTTTTCATGCAAAAACTTATCATACTCCCTTCAATTAGTAAACACCCCAAATCGCATTAAACACACAGTGGTAAAGTGGTAAATTCACTGTGAATAATTCATAGGATTACCTGATACTCCAAAACAGTGGCACAGTAATTAAACTGAACATGTGTTATACTGGCAAAGTCAGCGTCCTCAGGAATATATATATATATAACAATAAATAGGTACACAAATCAAAATTTCCGGTGAAAAAATGTCGGATTTAGTAGGAAAATCACAATATTTTCAAACAAATCATACAAAAAAATTTAATAATGGATTATTGAAGAAATATATATATTATAATTTTGGAGGGTGAAATTTTTGGAGAAAATTCATAATTTTGAAGAATTTGACAGGATGCAAGTTTTGGCAGAAGGCATTTTGGATTGAATGGGCAAAATTCGGGCAAAATTTATTTATTTCTTTTAGAAATAACTCAAAAACGAAAAATATTTTGTGAGATTTTTTAAGATCAATTTAATAGTCTCGTAACTCACCATTTATCCAACTCGGTATATTATAGTGGTTAATTTATTAATACGAATTTTTGCCCCGCAAGCGACGTTCATGGTTATGAGTCATGCTATCTGTCTGCAGTCGCAGTGGTTTATTACGGCGTTGGCCTTGCCACCTGTTTATGACTCCCGAAAATTATGGAACAATCGATAGTTTTCCAATACCAGAATATTCGAAGAAGACTATAAATCGGGAAGCAAGAAGCCGGGAGGACAGTTTGAGTTTAGACAGTTGGAAGTTAGTTTTAAGTTTGAAGCGAAGAAGGGCGATAGAACCTGGTTATTACCTATACGAGTTTACGAGTATATGTCTTACACGCGATTTGTTTAGCGGCTTGGTGTCGGTATGAGTGTGAATTCTGTCGCATTTTTAAGTGGACCGGGGCGTTTTCGGACGTGATTAACCGTTGGTTGTAAGAGTACTTGAAGAAGTTCGACCTGTGGATTTGTGTACTGTGGATTGTTTAGTTTAAATAATGAACTGTTTAGTTGTTCGCTGGAAACTATTTAATTGTTATTGCTTGTTGTTGTTTGTTTATTGCTTTTATATTTCGCTGCTTATTGTTTATTCTAAAATTGTTTGTTCTCAAGTCACTTTTATCTGTAAATATTTGTATATAGTCACTGTAAATAAATTGTGTAAATAAGAAAAACGTTACAACTGGTGTCAGAAGTGCGATTTGTGGAGCCAAGAAGAGCGAAGAACGTCGTGGAAACTGGTGGAAAATTGAAGAATTTTCTGGACGTTAGCTGAATTGAGTGCGAATTTCGACGTTTTTGGACTCCGTAGTGACTGATAGTGGTTTGAGACTTGTGTTTGAACTTCTAAGTGTTTATGCCGGTTACAAGAAGAGCCACAGCGATGGAGCAGCAACTTCAAGCTTTTATGGAGTTAACGAAGAATAATTTGGAGGAAATATAGAGCAGTCAAGAAGAAATGAAGAACCACCTTGAAGAAACAGTGAAGAGCAGTCAAGAAGAAACGAAGACAAATCGAGAAGAAATAAAGATTACCCAAGAAGAAATGAAGATCCATCTAGAAGAAGCAATGAAGACCAACCAAGAAGACTGAAGTAAGATCCCAATTAGAGACTCGCATTACAGAAGAAACACAAGAAATAAGAAAGGTGATGGATGAAGAAATATTGAAGATGAATGAGAGAGTGGCAGAACTAGAGAAGAAGAAGACATTGAAGACAGAAGATACTGGGTTGAACGAAGAAAGAAGATCTCCTGTGGTTAAGGTGAAGCCGCCTACATTTGATGGGAAGTCCTGGTGGCATACCTACATCAAGCAGATCGAAGCAGCAGCAGCGGCGAACCAGTGGGCCAGTACCGACAAGGTAGTGAATTTTTTGGTTGCATTCCGAGGAGACGCCTTAAACATCCTGGATACCGTGACAGCCGAACAACAGGGTGATTATAAGGAGTTAGTTAAGCGTCTGGAGATGAGGTATGGCCATCAACACCTCCAGCAAGTCAATCAGGCTCAGCTAAAGGGTAGGTCTCAGCGCTCCAACAAGACACTGCAAGAGTTTGAGGCCGACATCGCCCGACTGGTCCGGTTGGCATACCCAACAACCCCGGAAGAGTTCTTGAAGAGCCTGGCCGTGGAAAACTTGATTGAGTGACTGCGTGACAGTGAAACGAAGTTTTTTTTAGAAATGCGTTTCAACGTTTCTTCTCGGTGAATGCTAAAAATATTTTTCTTCTAAAAAAACAAATCTGAAAATTATATAGGTACTATAAAATAAACAGATGGATATAAAGTACAAGTTACAACAAAATGGGTGTTCATTAGAATAAAGAATATCAAGCCATAGAATAAAAATCATCGAAAATATTTTGTTGCAAAGTGCCGCAACCCAACCAGATGTGGTTTTAAGTAACAATTTATTACTTTTTAAGACAACGTATTGGTCACCGATTGACCAATTCGCGGGATTCGCTTTTGATATGCGGAATTGTCCAAACCATAGGAGGCTCTGTTCAGACACCTTTTTATAGCTGGCGGCAGTACTAGCGATCTCTGATAAAAAGTCAATGGTACCGAATTGCTATGGATGACTGGAAAATTGCAACAAAATTATTTGTGAATATTAATTTAGCCATTTTTTAATTATTTAGCATATAGTTGATTGGTTTTTATTATAGTAATATAGTTAGTACCTTCCATATTTCTTTATTTACCAAAAGATAAGGGGGGCCTGCCCCCCCCCCTTGGCGACGTCCAAGGATTGATGGAATTATTGATGGCAGGAAGACCGAAATTACCATCGATATAGCAGCCAGTGACACCATAGTCAGAAAAGATGTTGTGGCTGAGTGGAGAATTAGGCCGACCAATCAGAATATCCGATTGGGTACTGCTACCGGCGAGACAGCACATATATATGGAGAGACAGTAATCGACATAGGGATGGAATATGTCGTCATTCCGCAGAGAGTTCTTGACGCCGACATTGTGGATGAAGTGATAGGTACTTTGCCTGGATTGTATGAAGAAGCACGGGATTGTGCTTGATGTTGGTGCCGGTATACTTCGAATTGGAGAAGAAGAACTAGTAATGAGTTCTCCTGGGCAGAAGAACTGTGTGTACCGAGTGGATGTTGAAGAAGATGTCGTGTTGTCTGCCAGATCCGAGAACATCGTATGGGTCAATGAGGAAGGTGCTCCAAAGTGCTTGGTGGGATTGGCCGAGCCGTTGTACGAGAAAGTGAAGAAAGGATTACTGATTGGGAAGACGTTGGTAAGACCTGGTCAACGTCCAGTATTCGTAAGGATAGCGAACATTGCCGAATTTGACCAGAAGATTTGCAAGGGTACGTTAGTTGGTATGTGCGAGCCCGTATCTAGGATTGCCATAGTGAAGAAGAATGAGAAGAAGGGAGAAGATCTGAAGATGTCCACGACCAGTTTACCAACTCTCCTGGAAAAGATGGTAGAAGAGGGTTCCGTACAGCTGGATCAGATACAGGGTGAGAAGTTGACTCAACTCCTGATGAAATACCAATATGTCTTCTCATTGCAAGATGGTGATCTAGGACGGACGGGAGTAATTCAACACACCATCAACATCGGTGATCATACTCCTATTAAGCAAGCTCCTAGAAGAGTACCCTTGGCAAAACAAACCGAAATGGACAACCTGATCAAAGACATGAATAGGCAAGGGGTAATTGAACATTCCCTGTAGTGCTGGTGCTGTAGTGCTGGTGAGCAAGAAAGATGGCTCTACTCGTTTTTGTGTAGACTACAGGCGGTTGAATGATGTCACCAAGAAGGATAGCTACCCCTTACACCGGATTGACGATACCCTAGATACAGTGGCGGATTCCAGATGGTTTCCCACCCTCGACTTGAAGATTGGTTATTGGCAAGTCGAATTGCATCCCAAAGATAAGGAGAAAACAGCGTTCTCTGACGGAACTGGTTTGTGGCTCTGCAACGCACCCGCCAACTTTAAAAGACTGATGGAGACGGTACTACGAGGATTGCATTAGAAGACTTGCCTGGTATACCTCGACGATATCATCGTGATGGGGAAGACCTTCGATCAGCACTTGAATAACTTGTGCAATGTCTTCGAGAAATTGAAGCAAGCTAACCTGAAATTAAGTCCGCAGAAGTGCCAGCTGTTTAAGAAACAAGTTAAGTTTTTGGGGCACATAATTTCCACCAAAGGAGTTGCAATAGATCCGAAGACGCTTTCTGGGATTGTGCACCTACTATCGCCGTTTCGTGAAAGGGTTTGCAGATATCGCGAAGTCCCTACATCGGTTGACTGAGGAAGGTAGGCCATATGAGCGGACGCAGGAGTGCCGAGGAGTAATTGAAGAGTTGAAGAGGGCTCCGTGTTCTGCTTTAGTTTTGACGTATCCGAGGCCTGGAAGCAAGTTTGTTGTGGATACCGATGCAAGTAGTGTGGGCATAGGCGGTGTATTATCCCAAGAAGAGAATGGGGAAGAAAAGGTTGTGGCCTATTTTAGTAAGGCCTTGTTGAAACCTGAACGTAATTACTGCGTCACTAGGAGGGAGCTGTCATCAATCGTGTGGATCATCGAGCACTTCCACAAATATCTGTGCGGGCAGGACTTTCTCATAAGAACTGACCATGCTTCCTTGAAGTGGTTGCTGCAATTTAAGAACCCAGAAGGTCAGTTAGCCTGTTGGATTGAGAGGCTGCAGCAGTACAACTTCATCTTACAACATCGGATTGGGAGAAAACATGGCAATGCTGATGCGCTTTCGAGAAGACTTTGCCAGGAAGATTGCAAGTACTGCGTGAGGCAAGAGCTGAAAGAGCATGTACACCGCATCAGATGCCACCAAATCCCGGTTCAAGTCGAAGAATAATACCTTCAATCCTGGAGAGATGCCCAAGATAAGACCTTGGAACATCTGCTAAGATGGAAGGAATTTGGTAGAAGACCGGAGCGGATAGAAGTTTCTGACAAGAGTGTGACCCTGAAGTCATACTGGGCACAATGGGATTCTCTTGTGATCGAAGACGGTTTTCTGAAGATAATGTGGGAGAGCACCGACGGAAGAGAGAGAAAGCCCCAGGTCGTGGTGTCGAAGGACAAGGTTCCGGAAGTACTAGCAAAGGCTCACAATGGAGTCAGTGGAGGACACTTAGGTGTTCATAAAACAACGACTAAGGTCAGAGAGATAGAAAGATACTATTGGCTGGGCTACAGAACAGACATTATGAACTGGTGCCGAAGATGTGATGACTGCGCGTCGAGCAAGGTTCCTAAGACAAGGAGCCGTGAAAGAATGCGTCAGTATAATGTGGGAGCTCCGTTTGAGAGGATTGCAATTGACGTGGCAGGTCCGTTTCCTACATCAACTGATGGAAATAATTACATTCTGGTTGTGACGGACTACTTCAGTAAATGGCCTGAGGCATATGCGATACCGAATCAGGAAGCAACTACTGTGGCTGAAGTACTGGTGAATAATTTCTTCGTCCGATTCGGTATACCCATGGAGCTTAATTCCGATGAGGGATGGAACTTTGAGTCTGCGGTGTTCCAGAATGTTTGGAAGTTGTTTGGGAATATGGAAGACCAGGACCACTGCATTACATCCCCAGTCAGATGGTATGGTTGAGAGATTCAACAGGACCATAGAAACCATCTGAGGATAATGGTGGACGAACACCAGACAGACTGGGACCGACATATTTCACTGTTCCTGATGGCATATCGATCGGCTGTGCACGAATCAACCGGAAGAACACCTGCCAGTGTGCTATTCAGAAGGGAATTGAGGCTGCCAATGGATGGTTTGTTTAGGCATCCTGAAGATAGGCCGGAGCCTGTAGATGAGTATTCCCGGGAATTGGCAGAACGACTCGAGGTAATTCATGAGGCTGTTCGGGATCGGATACGCCTAGAGAGTAACCGAATAATGACGCAGTATGATGCCCGAGCGAATTCTGTGGGTTTCCAAGCTGGCTATCTGGTGTGGCTGTATAATCCAGCCCGGAAGAAAGGCCGCTCGCCGAAATTACAGAAGAACTGGGAAGGGCCATACCGTGTAGTGACCAGGATCAACGACGTTGTTTACCGGATTAAGCGTTCTCCACGATCAAAGATGAAGTTAGTCCATCTGGACCGGCTTGCTCCGTACCATGGGAAAGAAGGAGATAATTTCTGATCGGGGGGTAATCAGGCTTTTAAGGAGGGGACAGTGATACGAACTTTTGCCCCGCAAACGACGCCCCTGCCTGTGATTCACGTTATTTGTTTGACGGCGAGCCGCCGTTGATTTATTACGGCTGACCTTGATGTCTACGAAGACTAGAAAAAGTCTGTCTATGGAACATTCGAGAATTTGCAGCTCCAGAACCTACTAAGAATCTTCTACGAAAGTATAAATTGGGAAAGCAAGAAGCCGAGTTTTCAGTGTTGAAGTCTTACAGTTTGAAGTCTTGTAGTTTGAAGTTTTGGTTCGAGATAATATTGCGATAGTTGTGCCGTTGCGCGGGCGTTATATGAGAAGTGTTTACATGCGATTGTAGTGTCTGGTGTCGGTACGAACGTGAATTTAGTTATTGCGTTTTTTAAGCGTACAGGGGCGTTTTCGTACGCGATTAACCGTTGTGTGCTTTCTAGAGAAGTTTGAACTCTTGATTTCTGTACTGAGGATTATTTAGGTTAGGTAATTAATTGTTTGATTATTCGATAGTAGTTATTTAATTGTCATTGCTTGTTATTGTTTGTTTTGCTGCTTGTATATTTCGCTGTTGTTGTTTATTTTAAAATTGAAGTTCTCAAATCACTTTTGTTAATTATTGTAAATATTTGTACATAGTCACTGTAAATAAATTGTGTGTAAAAAACGAAATACGTTACGGTAGTATTTGTCCGAGCTTATAAGAAAGAGAAGGGAAGTGCGAGGGGGGAATCGGGCCGATTTTCCATATTTCGCGCTTAGGAAATGCGACGCGCTCAAAATGTATCATGTCATAACTCCCTCAAAAATTGTCTTATCGAGTTGCAATTTAAAAAAAAATATTTTTTAAACTTTCAGGATGCTCACGAAATCTTTCAAATTGCAATTACATAATTACTTTTCATTCCGCTTTGCGATTTTCGAGACGTTGTCTTTTTGGTGCAGCGGAATTTTCACCTATCGAGGAACTATGCTCATTTTTAGAATTTGGACAAACTTCCAGCGGCAAAGTTATAGAGAAAGGGTTGAATTTTATTTTACACCAAGATTCAATTCATTATCTCGCATAGAAAAAAAGTTATGGCGATTTGAACACGATAATCGTTCTGAGCGCGTAACTCTTGAAATTGTATACCTGTCAGTGGCAACCTGTTCCTTCCTTCAAGAGTTACGCGCTCGAAACGATTATCGTGTTCAAATCGCCATAACTTTTTCTATGCGAGATAATGAATTGAATCTTAGTGTAAAATAAAATTCAACCCTTTCTCTATGACTTTGCCGAAGGAAGTTTGTCCAAATTCTAAAAATGAGCATAGTTCCTCGATAGGGGAAAATTCCACTGCACCGAAAAGACAACCAACGCAACGTCTCGAAAATCGCAAAGCGGAATGAAAAGTAATTATATAATTGCAATTTGAAAGATTTCGTGAGCATCCTGAAAGTTTAAGAAACAATTTTTGAAAAATTGCAACTCGATAAGACAATTTTTGAGGGAGTTATGACATGATACATTTCGAGTGCGTCGCATTTCCTACGCGCGAAATATGGAAAATCGGCCCGATTCCCCTCTCGCACTTCCCTTCTCTTGCCTATAAGCTCGGACAAATACTACTTACCTATTCCTTTACTGTATGCATGAGAGTCGATACACTTGTCTTATCCACTTTGCTTTATACACATGCAGCTTCCGTTTGATATCAGTGCTAATGAGGTTGTTACATAGTTTATCTACGTTTCTCAACGCACTCATTTTGGGAGCGTTAAGGAGTTTATTACCGCACTCGTTTTTCTTATCGCACTGCTTTTCAACCAATCCAATTAAGTCAATGACAGTAGGATTAAATATATTACTATGTCAATTTTTATAACCGTCATCTCGATGTGTCGCCAGTTTCAATGTTCTGATTTTCTCTATAAGTCATGACAAATGTCAAATTATAATTACCGTGCTACGCACTCGTTGTGCGTACGTTAAAGCTCATATCCCACTTATATCGTAAATAACCATTAAATGTCTTCTGAGTATCTGAAATCATTTTAAGCAGAGGATCTTTGTTCATTTTCACACAATATATTTGTCCAATACAACAACATTGTTATGAGTGAAACCTGAAAAACTGCCAAGTTTCTCTACTTTGGGCACATTCATTCTATTTATTAATTTGAATTTTTCTTGGCAAATATTAGGAACAATTCCTTCTAAATGCCATAAGTACCTACCGGGTAATATTGATTGAGTTTGTTTAGTGTATCGCGAGACCCTGACTGGCAAAAAAGACTGGGGCGTATTGTTTCGAAAATTTACACATCAAGTGACACGGTCATTAATATTATCGTGGCCCCGTGTTCGGCAGCAATCGCTATCCATAGGTGCCGTGATTTATGAAACGTACACTGGATAAGCATTCTTCGACGTGATCGGGCCAAATCCAGATTGATCGTTCATTTTTTTGACGGGTGGCCTCTCTCTGCGGCGCAGATCACGGGGAAAATTGTTTCTCTCTGCGATGTTTACATTATTTAGCATTTTTTTCGGGTTGCAAGTTGCAGAAACTTGACCGCAAATGTAAAATCGATACAGCCTCGCGGCGAAGAGAAACACGCCAATTCGAACAAAGAAAATTTACACTTTCCCTACAGCTTATCACTCCTTGCTTCAGCCATAAAAATGATTAATGTTCGACCCATTTTATTCTAATAATCTCTCGCTATATTATATATTATGCAACCTGTTACGCGGAATATATTTAAAAACACGGTTAAAAATAATTGGTCCAAGTTTAAGCTGAAAAATGTGAAATTCGAGCATTTATCAAGACTACAGAGGTTGTATTCTAAACGCCTTAGCAGATTTTCAAGTCACGTTCTTAATTAATTCCTTTCTATATCTGGGTGAGTCCAGGAATGACTTCATTTTGGAAGATTGGCGTCTGTCAAAAGTATTATTTCAGGACCCTTAATTCCTTATTATTAAAAATATTTCGGTTCTAAAAAGAATTGAGAATCGAAAATGGAAAATGGAACATAAGTACGCATTACAATTTTTACAGCCCCAAAATCGCCGCTAAAAAATATGTAGGTGCATTTAAAAAGTTTCCCGGCAAACTGCTATGTTAATTATTTAGAATTTGGACACATGAATATCGAGTCAAATGTTGCATACTTTTGTTGGACACGCTGTATATTTAATCGAATTTTTTACTTAGGTGTATGCCGCCGTATTTAAAATTCCATTTCTCGAAAATTATTAGACCTAGAGAACCGAATTTTGCTTTAAAAACTTTTCTGTAGTTCTGTCTACAATTTCCAATAATTTACAAAGCAAGTCGTCGGTGTACTGTGATTGTTGAGCATGGAAATTTAAGAATTTCCTTTTCTCCTCGGTGATTTGTAGGTGATTTATGCCAGTGGCATCTTGTATTTAGTGTTTATTTCATTGTGTTTCTCTAGCATGTTTCTCATTTGTTCATTCGGGTGGTTTCTAATTCTATTTTTGATTTTCTCTTGTGTGAGTTTGATAATTTCTCTGACGGTTTTTGCTTGCGATTCTTTGTGTATTCTCTCATTTCTAATGTACCAAGGGAGATTGAGTGCTGTTCTCAAGTATTTATTTTGGGTTCGTTTAATTTCTAGTATGTTTGAGGACGATGTATTCCCCCATACCTCTATTCCGTAGAATATGGCAGGCTTTATTATTGTGTTGTATATTTTTAACTTGTTCTCAGGCGAAAGTTTGCTCTTTCTTGATAGTAACGGGTAGATGTATCCGAAGATTCTGTTTGCCTTGGTCTTAGTCTTCTTGACGTGAAGGGAGAAGTTTAGTTTCTTGTCCAGCGTTAGCCCTAGGTATTTTGCTTCGCTGCTCCAGTTGAGTACTTGCTGCTTTATTTGTAATTGTTGGTTTGGATTTGTGTGTGTTCTCTTTTTGGTGAAATTTATTGCTTCAGATTTCCCAGGGTTGATGCGGATTTTCCACATGTCAGTTGTCAGCCCATTCCATGTACGTACCAATGTCTTGCTGTAGTTTTCTTGCTGCATTGTCTGATTTCCGTGATTGTGAGTATATGACAGTGTCATCTGCGTAGAAGGCAATGTTTGAGTTTTCTAGAGTTGGTGCATCTGCTAGGTAGGTATTGAATAGGATCGGTCCCAGAATTGAGCCTTGGGGTACTCCTGCACCGATGCTTCTTGCTGTTGAGTGAGAACTGTTTACTTTCACTTGGAATTTTCTTCTGCTGAGGTAGGAATGGATCAGTTTTATCATCGGTATGGAGATTTTATGCTGATGCAGTTTGAATATAAGGCCGTTGTGCCACACCCTGTCGAAGGCCTTCTCCACGTCTAAGAAGAGTGCCACTGTACTCCGGTTCCAATTGAATCCTTCTACTATGAATGTCGTGATTCGCAAGACTTGGTCAATTGTTGAATGTGCTTCTCTGAAGCCCGCTTGCGTATCGGGTATGACTTTTTTATTTTCTAGTTCCTCCATAAGTCTAGTCATGATGCATTTTTCCAATATTTTACTCGCCGTATTTAGTAAGCTTATGGGTCTGTAGCTAGTAGGGCCTGTCTTTGGTTTTCCTTGTTTTAGTATTATTATTGTACTTGCCAGTTTCCACCTTTCTGGGAAGTGCTTGAGTTGCAGTACGGAGTTCATGATTTGGGTGAGTCTTCTCAAGACGTTTCCTGGAAGACATTTTAGTGCTTTATTTGTGATCAGGTCTGGTCCTGGGGCTTTCCTTTTGTTTGTGAGATTTATGTGGCATTCTATTTCTTCCTGGGTGATTGGGTCTAGTTCAACGTCGTCGTTTAGTGAAAGTATTTGATGTACTTCATCCATGATTTTCATTTCGTGCAACACTTCTGTTTGGTTTTGTGCAGCATTTGGCTGGAATTGGTTTTCTAGGCTTTCAGCGAAGGCTTCCGCTCTCTCTTCTTCTGTGGATGCTGTTTTGTTGTTTACTATGATTGGCGCGGTTTGGGCCGGTTCTCTTCTAAGTGCCTTGGCCATGTCCCATAGAGAATTGTCCCTCGTGTTTAGGTTCTCTATTTTCTTGTCCCATGTTTCTTGGAAGTAATTTTTGCACTCTCCTTGGATTTCTCTTATCAGTCTATTTATTCTTGTTTTCGTGGATGGATTAAGTGTATGGGAGTATTCTTTCCTCAATCGATTTTTCAGTTTACTCTTCTCTTTTATGTCTCTTGGGATACTGTTTGGAGGGCAGTTTGATTTTATTATTCTGGTGGACAGATTTATGGCTGACTTTATGTCTTCCTCTAGGCTTATCACCGCGTCTTCAATATCTTCTACTGTTGTAAGGTCAGATTCCATTGTTTTAACCTTCAGATTTTCTGTGAATTTTTCCCAGTCGGTCTTATTTCTGGTGTATTGGTGTTTTTCTCCATTTGATCCGCCCATGGTAATTGTTACCGGGAAATGGACTGAAGACAGCTCGTGGTGTGCGGTGATTTGATAGTTCATGTTAATGTCTTTCAGAATAGCAATGTCAAGCACGTCATAAGTGTTGTAAGTTGACAGGTGCATGGATTCTGAGGGTGCTACGATGGCGTAAGTTTTGTTTGTTGAAAATTGGTCCAGTTTTCTTCCTCTTCTGTTGTTTACTCTACTATTCCAGTTTTCGTGCTTTGCATTCAGGTCTCCGGCAATTATAAAAGGTTCTTTTCTGTCTGTTAGAGAGTTTATACTCGGAATGTGTAGATCATCTCCAGGTGGATAGTACACGGCGAAGATGTGCATTATACCATTTCTTGCGGTTTGTACTGCTATTCCGGTGGTTTCCATTGTGTCAAGTTTTAGATCGGGAAGAGGGCCATGTTTGATATTTGACTTTATGTAGATAGCAGTGCCTCCTGTTGCCCTCTCTGCCGTCACTCCATCTGTTTTGTAAAAAGTGTAGTTTGGTATTTTAGGATATTGTCTTGGTTTAAGATGGGTTTCTCCAATGAGCATAATGTCTATATTGTGTTCAGTCATAAAGTTTATCAACTCGTGCTTTTTGTTATTGAGGCCCTGTGCGTTCCAGTGCGCTATGTTGAGGTTTAGGGGGATTCTTTTGTTTGTATCCATAAACTATTTTATTTGGTTTATTATTTGTGTAGTGGTTGTTAAGAATTTCATTGTCTGTTCTTGCGTGGGATTTGTTTCACTAAACTGTATCAGTAGATCACCGAGTAGCGCAGCGATCTCTTTTTTATTAGTCGTGGATTTGTTTGCTGGGGTAGATTGTGTTGATGGTAGGGGGACCCATGCTTGTCTTCTCTCTGCTGTGGGCACTGTTTGCGATATTCTTGCACTATTTTCTTCTCTAGTGGTGGAATAGGTTCCTGTTATAGGTTTGTTTCTTGGATGTTCTGGGCACATTGAATAGTTGGCCGGGTGCGGCCCTGCGCAGTTTGCGCACTTGGCTGGAAGTGTGGCTGGCTTTGTACACTCGTGTGTGGAGTGATTTTTTCCGCATTTAACACATTTATATTCTGCCCTGCATCCGAACTGAATGTGTTCGTAGAGCTGGCAACGATGGCACTGTCCTGAAGAGAACCTCTTTTTGAGAGATTCCACCCCTATTGCTAGTCCTCAACAGCTGCTTAAGTTGTATATAGATTTATACGTACGATCTAGTTGTAACTGTACTAATGGCATGACCTCTTGGTCTCTGTTTAACATCCGCGTGACTTTTATGGCGGGATAGCCTTTGTTATGCAGATCTTCTTTTATCTCTTCTTCTGTGATATATGTATTAAGGCCCCTCAGAACTACTTTTAGGGTTTTTTCGCTCTTTAATTGAAATGTATGGTATTGTAATGAAGTATCGTCCATTAATTTAGTAATCTGCCTGTGGTCTGCGACGGTTTGTGGGAAGATTTTTATTCCTTCTTTCACCGTACGTGCTTTAGTATAATTTATCTTCTTTTGGGTGAGATTGCTACTGAGTACCGTCCATTTTTGTGGTTTTCTGAGTACTATCGGGGTGGGTGTCTCTGTGCTTGATTCTTCACCTTCTTGTGATAAGATGTTGAATCGGTTCTGTGTCTGTATTTCGTTTGTAGTCACGTTTACAATGGGGGTAGCAATTTTGCGTCTATTGTAGCTTTTAGCAGGAATAAAGTTTTCTCCTACCTCTGTGTCCGGTGCTTGATCTACTGACATATCAGCTTCATTGTCTAGTTTTTGCTTCTTATTCTGGCTGGAAATTTCACTTTCACTTTCTCTAATACACTCAACTCTGCTCGAGGCATAGGCTATAAGTTCTTTCAATTATTCTATTGTTAAATCGTCTATGGTCACCTTTCCGCCCGAGCAGCACGCGGCAAAGTTTTTAACGCACGAATTTGTCATTGGTGATTTTAGAGCTCATTTTCTCGAAAAGTCTTTACGTTTTGGAAATTTTAGAAGTCCTTTTAGAAGCTTTCTGTTTCCAAAATTTGTCCAAAATTTCAAACTCTCAGCTTAAATCGTTGGTTTAAGAACACGATGTAATTACGTTTTGAAAAACACATTTTGTGAATAACTTCTTAGCAGGAAAAAATTACAAAATTATGCTCTATATAATTAGCATATTTTACTCCATTAATGAGACTAAAAGAAGTGCCAAAATGCATTAACGTACCGGCGTAGGTGATATTCTCTATACGTTAATATAATATAAACGAGTGATTAGGGATCTACCTAGAATATCCGTCGCTTTTTAAGGGTGGTTTCGCTTATACCGGGCAATAATTTAAGGTCCATCCCTGCGGACATCAACGTGACTAATTGCTGTTCGTTGTGGAACATATTGCTCGAACAGCCTAGAAATTGTCATGTGGTGGGTTTCCGAGCCGAAATAAAATCCACATTTTTTGTTGCATAACCTGGGTTTTCACGTTAAGTACGGGCATTTTTTTAAGTGAACATTGCAAAAACTAGATGTAAAAAACGAAATCATCTTGGCCTATAAAACGCACATCAGCTGCTAGAAGGGTACCTCTAACCGTTCGCCCGTAATTTCCCGGGAACGGAAGTTTACTTCATTACAACAATAATTTAGTGCGATAGGCCCGAGCCGGAAATGCAATTGAGCGTAATACGTGACGCTAATACCACTTTCTTCCACATAAATATATCCAGAGGAACGCTTTTTCATTTTAGGATTTCCGCATTTCGTGCTTCGGGAAAAAATAATCACGTCATATCTGACGCTTCCAGCGTTAGCTATATTTTGAATTTAGAGGCAGTTGTAGAGGGAATAATACAATGTATGCCTTGTTTCAAACGTGGATTATAACAATACAATGTAAAGCGCCAGTTATAACCGAGAAGACGTTAACAGAAACTGGTGTATAGCAACAGGTAATCGATATGGTATCACTTTCATGATTTTACGCTCTTTTGTTCTGTGGTATACATATACGTATATGTACCTACATTATCTGAGCGATATTGTCTCTCGGAAAATTGCTCTCAGATACACCCTGTTACATATTTATTCCAATTTTGACATAGATTTCTTTTGAAGCACTTTACTGATTGCTTTCAGCTATTGATACAATTTGCATCAAAACCTAGGGCCTCTTTCAAACCGTTCTTTAGATTCCGCGGGAAAATTTTGGCTCTTAAAAATAAAAATGGAAAACGATAGACATGCTGTGAGGCAAGAACGCGAAGAAATGTGGGATAGGGATTCACTTTGTCAGCTCCAGTACTTAGAGTGTTTCTAAATTAGTGGAGGTGGAGACCCATCCAAATAAGAACGAACATTTAAAATCGACGTGCTTATATAAATCAATAAATTTAGTACAGTGTCCCTTCTCGTAAAACAAGCTTATATAGTAGAGAATCGATACCACTAAATTAGATATGTAGCCGTCCTTTATTACGAAACTTAGTGCTATTTGGTTCAGAGTATATGGCCCATTAGAAGTTTATAATTACAAACTTTCAGAATGAGACACTCGGTGTATTCAATTCGGTTACAAACATATTTATTCCAGCGAGGTTTTTCTCCTACAACAGATTAAAAAAAACGAGCAAAACTTGGTAAAGGCATTAAAAAGTTGGCCTAAACTCGTCCCCATATTTTATTCGCTCGGGGAGACTATAAAAAGGTGGAGAATAAAAAATTTGTTTACACTGGCCTTTAGACTTTTTCGGGGCAGTAATCTCGAGCGGCAGAAACTTTGTTCATTAGCGAAAGCGTCAAATGGGACACACTTTTCATAATAACATCCTACGGATCGACTTAAGACAATGACTTATTTTTGCCATTCTTGCGTAAATGTTATTATTTCGTTTCATATTGTTCAAGAAATGTACTGAATAATATCTACCTCATCCCTTTCACAGCGATCCATGTTGAAATGCTCAAGCAAGGGTAGTCTTCGGGCCAAGTAGTATTGCGTTTATTTCTTTTTCTTATAGTAGCGAAACGCGCCATTTATAACACAAAATTCGCAGCTTAATTGCTTTGGAACACGCGTACACCTGTTATCTTAATCGCAGTTCACGAAAATATACTACTAGTATGAGGTTCTTAAAATACGCCTGCCTCTTATCACCGACTCATTTACTTTACCAGCTTGCTCTTTTATGTTTATCAAAAACAATTACTTTACGAGTTCCCAAATTGCAGCAAGATAAGAAAAATGTAAATACAGGCATATAAGTGAGCCTAATGTTGTGGATAAACGATATTTGAAATTCTATGTTATACAGGGTGTGCATAAATTGGCGAAAGAACTACAAGTGACAATGTCAATCATAAAATTCAGAGTCAAAAAGCTTAATAAGTGCCAAAATGTTGGACCATGCTTCCTATGTCCTCAGGAACCATTTTAAAGAAACATACATTTGACAACATTGGATCCACACAGTTGTAACTAAAGATGTTCTGTAACATTACTTAAAGTTGGAAAGTCTGCACACAGAGTTAAAGAGTTAAAGTTTTATTTTGAAAAAAATGGAGCTCTCAGAAACGAGTCATCCAAGGCTTTTTGAGATGAATATAAAATTCATTTACAAACTTTGGAGGCACCGTTCTTATTCAGGAAGCGCGGTACAACGTTCTGATTCTGGTATTACGATTTTTGACTCAGAATTCTATTAGTGGTACTGGACCGTTCGAATAACGCATATTGTATAGCAAGTTAAATAGGGAGGTTCGGAAAAAAATAAGATATATATTTTTGGCATGAAAATGACAGAAAATTGTTATTGTAATTGATTTACGGCGAAATTTTCTTTAAAAAAATTTTTTTGTAGCGTAATAAGCGAAAGAAATTAACTTATTACGCCCACGTGCTAGTTCGCTTTGTGATTGGTTTGACGTCAGAGCTTCGTATGGCGCTTCTCCCACTTTTCTTGAATGCCCGCGAAGCGGTAGGTACCTATCTCGTAACATAATTATTGGGACTATTTCCAGCGTGAATTTTGAAAGTGAGGTGACAAGAAAACATAAAACAAAGACAATATAATTGATTAATGATGCAACAAGGGTATCAGAAGTTCGATTCACATAATTTGCCATATGTATGCAAATGTGGAAATGGTTTGTGATTTTTTGAATCTAACACCAATTTCATTCAACCTCAAAAGCCCAAAACAGTGGTGTAAAGGCAGACCGGCATAAGTAAATCAAAATGAACAATTTATTAACTGCACATGCCTTTTATAATTCAGTTTAAGCAGGTATACCTGCTTACTTCTGTTTGTAAAATGCGTACACCTATATTCTCTATAATACAATACCTACAATACATAAGACCGGGCATAAGACATACCTAATGCCTATACCTACTCATTTATGTAGGTATACCTAAGTAAACGACAAGTTATCAAGTTAATAGTTTTATAATGGATTGCAAATTTTCAAACGAAAGCAAATACAACTCACGCGAATAAAAAAACTACGTACTATTTTTTTAACAAAAAGAAACAACTGCTATACTCGGGAACCTCGGAAGAGGAACCTCGGAAGAGGAACCTCGGAAGAGGAGTAGTTGTTCGAACGGTCCAGTACCACTAATTAAAGACGCATGTAAGGAGGACGTCATTACGCGGGAGCGAAACTTGGACAATAGGAGAAGCAGATTGAAAAAGAGTAAAAACGTTTGAAATATGGCGCTACATACATATGACAGGTGATGAAGATACCGTGGATAGATAAGGTTAGCACTAGGGAGGAATTAGAAGGAGTTGGGGAAAAGAGAAAGATATGGAAGACAACAAAGAATAGGAGAAATATCTTTTAGGATGGTAGGACAGCTTCTGAGACACGAAGGAATAGTTCGCAACATACTGGAGTCAGAGATAGGAATAAAGAGGTAGGGGTAGGAGCAGGTTAGACAACTGCTCTCAAATAGTTGAGGATATGGGATGTTCTTCTTTTAGGGAAATGCGTACGCTAGATCAGGATAGGAATCAGTCTTCGGACTGAGAACTTTATGATGATGGATGACGTACTATTTAATTATTGTAAAATTCGATAGTTACTAAAATTTCCTTTTTTTAGTTCAGAGAGAGAACGGTACGGCGATTCAGTATTTGGCTCCATAATGCTCCTAGCATCCTTTGTTTCAAATTATGCTAACAGGAACACGTTACCAAGTGGTCCCAGAAAACTACCGATACCTTACATTATGGTCGATTTTATTCAGAGTGGTTGCAATGACAGCCAATAATTTTATAAATTTTTCAATGATAAACTAACTCGCGAAAATATCGATAATGCAGGCCGATTTTCCTTCTGACTGCAACGAACCACTTTTTCCGTTTTATTAGCATACTGTACTAGTACATCTGGGTACAACACAGACAACACCAGTTACAGCCCGACATTTTTTTATACGCAGTTAATAATATTTAACAAA
The DNA here is from genome assembly GCA_963966045.1 of Xestobium rufovillosum. Taxonomy (NCBI): domain Eukaryota; kingdom Metazoa; phylum Arthropoda; class Insecta; order Coleoptera; family Ptinidae; genus Xestobium; species Xestobium rufovillosum. Next base: position 20,079,112 of record OZ014497.1, read on the forward strand.
ACATGCATAATATGGGACTCTCTGAGCGCTGAAGCTGGGACTCGTACTAACCACCGACATCACGCGGCCCAGTCTCGCTGCAAGGTACGATTTCTAGCCTCTTTGCAACTTTGCAACGGCCTCCCACGCGATGGATTTTTTTAAACAAAAATTAACAACATAACTGCCTTCAGTATAACAAACTCTATCAATTTTAACGAAATTTGAAAATCACCGAACCTGCATGGTTTGAGTGTATAGGGAAAGCACCGTACTAACGAGTCCTAGAAGGAGGAAACCAGTTGGTCTGCGGTTTTTTATACACATTCAAAATTCAGAATTTTATGATCAACATCGCCACGTGTAGTTATTTCTCCAATTTATTCACACCCTGTATATAGAACTACAATTTGCAAAATTAAAACTGTTTGGCAAATTATTTGCGTGGAAAACCCTGCGTACCTAACTGTTCATAATCATTCTAAAAGTATGCTTTCCTCTATGCTAGATTTTCTACGTAAATCTAGCGTAATCTAACGAATTTAATTATTCGGCTAAAACTGAAGTTAAATGCGTTTGATCCACAAAAAAAACGTTTGTTTTAGAAATCCGAGGCTATTCAGGCGCATCCCTTTAATCTTAGGTCTTATTAAAGAGCCTATAGAAGACCGATTTCGTTGTTCGCGTTTCCAAACACTAAAGGCTATTATACCCTTTAATATTATTCCAAAACTTGAAGTGCAGCAACGACAAAATTAAATCAAAACTTTCGTAAATTCAAAAATCTCTACTTATCATTAAATATAACTATTAATTACCTTATAATTTGCTCGCAATTGTTAACGACACCGGCCATAAAGTAATACATTTTGAGGGCATAATTTATAGAAAAAATTTTAGTATCTAAAAAAATATAAACGTGAAAAGCGCGCGCTGTTTAACGGTAGACACAAAACCGCGTGGCGCTTCGAGGACGCACTCAAAATCCCGGACAACGTCTGACTAACAGCATCGCAGATACCCTTGCAGCCGAGGGCTCTAAAGCAAACGAGTCTATTCGGGACATACGTCGCGCGACACAGTTACCTTCCGCAGCCGTCTCGATCATCTACAGACGAAAAACAGTTTCACTGATATGAATGAAATAACCTTAGACACAGAAAGAGATGGGACTAAGAGAATAAAATTATTATTTATGCGTAGCCATAAAGTTCGCCATTTTGAATAAAACATCGGGTGCTTGGGGTTTTGTTACGGACCTTTTGGGGGGAGGAAAATACGGGGCACGACTCGAATTACTCGCATAAAATGAAAGGGTTAAAAGATTTCCAGCGATGAACAAAGTAAAATTGTTAATAGGTACTAGGGATGGAGATGGCTTTACTTTCACAGCCTCTGAAGACCTTGAAGAATTGTAAAGATTATTTTTCCGTAAATGTTGTTTTTCAGCCTCAAAAACAATAATTCTTCATTAACTTATGATTGTAAAGAATAGTAGCAGCAACTATTCTAAATTTTCGCAACTATAAATTACTCCTGTCTCTATACCGTCAAAGTTTGACGAGTGACAAAATTTTCAAGTTGACGAGCTTTTCTTAACTCTGTATCATCGTTGCTTTTCTCGTGGTTACTAGTATTTGTTATTAATTATTGTGTTTCTGCTTATTTTCGTTTTCTTGTTTCATTCACTAACAATGGATTTTACGTTCAGCGAGTATGCCGATATGTACATGGTATTTGGTTAATGTAATGGAAATGGAGACATGGCAGAACGTGAATATCGTGAACGTTATCCAAACCGGAGGCATTCTAGGGCAAATGCATTTCTAAGGCTGGACCAACGTCTTCGTGAAACTGGTTCATTTGTTCGAGGAATTTAATAAGGCCACTCGCAATGAGAAATGCAAACGCTGCTCGACCAAGGCAACGGCGCACAGTACAACTGGAAGAGCAAATTTTAGATGCAGTACAAGATGATACCTCCATCACCACTCGGCAGATATGCAACATATAATATTCCTAATAATAAGACCGTTCGTTTGGTTCTACAAGAAAACCTTGTTCATACATATCATGTCTCCAAAGAACAGCCAGTTTATGGAAATGATAACATAGCCCGATTGAATTTCTGCAACATGGTTTTAAATAATAGAGGCATATTATACTGGAGATGGTGTGTTTAGTACATTGGGATGATGAAAATTATGAATATCGAGAATATATTCATGAGAGAAGATTTTCCGTTAATGTTTGTCTGGGCATAATAAACCATAGGGTTGTTGGACCAGTTTATTCACCCAAACGTCTTAATGCCGATGAATACATCTGCTCCGCTTCTGATCATTTTGCCCATAATGCAAGGACGAACACTTGCCAAATAGATGGATTGGTAGCGGCGGTCCTATCTTATGGCCCGCGATATCCCACGATCTCAGTCGATTAGTTTTTTTGTTTGGGGTTCCATTAAAGGAAATATTTAAGCTACGACTCCACAAAATGCTGACGAAGTTAGGAATAGAATTGATGCGGCTTTATTAGAAATTAGAAATCGCCCCGAAAAAACTTGGACGACTGATGGAAACTACACTGCTGGACAAAAAAAAACCGGACACATGTTTTTATTTTTATTTTGAGGCCCTACAATATTTTTATGTTACTTAACTTACGCAAATAATTAACGTTTGCCCTACAACTGAGGAAAAAGGAAGTTTTAGCTGAATATTGCACCTTTCGTAAGCCTAAACAGCCAAATCAGCATTTTGACTCTTCATGCATCTTTATTGAAACATCAAAATCTTTTACCTTATTGGGTTGCTATCTATTTTCTATTGGTTTTTTGGTGAAATTTCATTAGTAAATGTCAGCTTTCAACATTTTCCATACATTGCACCCCGAAATTTCTTCACAAATTGTTGCTTTAAGCCACGATGGCCGAAGAGTGCGGTATATTGCTCAAGTGCTGAATATACCCCGTAACACAGTGCAAAATGTACTCTTGCGATTTCGTGAAACTCATGGGTTTGAAAGAAGGTCGGATCTGGTCGTCCACGGACTGCGAACCATTAAGATGTCCGTTTTCTCTATGTTGCTGCGCTGCCCGATCGAGCATTGTCATCACCTATTCTTGCTGGACGGTTAGCCGAAGTTCGAGGAGTGTCAGTTTCAGCCAGAACAGTTCGGAAAAGGCTAAACGAATATGTTTTGACTTCAAGAAAGCCAGCTACGGGTCCCCTGTAGACCGTAGAACATCGCAGAGCATGACTTGCATTTGCGCGGCAATACGTAAATTGGGACGAACATCAATGGAGGAACGTGCTCTTCTCGGACGAGTCAAGATTTAGTGTCAGGTCACCAGATGGACGTGAAAAGGTGTGGCGAAGGCCAGGGGAGCGGTGCAGTCAATGTTGTATATCTTCCAGGGTCAGTTTCAATGGTGGTAGCATTACGGTGTGGGCCGGAATATCTCTGAGGGCTCACACAGAATTGATTTTTATTTAGAATGGAACAATGACTGCACACCGAAACATTGTTGAGTGCCTGGATCCCCATGTCACACCATATATGCCATTTATAGCGGACAATTTTGAGTTTATGGACGACAAAGCCCACCCATACACTGCAACAATTGTTACCGAGTACCGTGAAGAGGTTGGTATTGGATGTCTCCCATGGTCAGTCAATAGTCCAGACCTGAATTCCACTGAACATCTATGGGATCAGCTTGGGAAACGGATTATACGTCGCCAACCCCTACCAGAAACATTAAATGGCGCTTCAAGAAGAATGTGAACAAATACCCCAAGAATCTATTGGTGGTAACACCCATTATTAATTTGGTTCTACTAGTGTGTTTTTCCTTTTAATATTTTTTTTGTTTGTCTTTTCAAGTTCTTAAGTAACAGGTTGATCTCTAAAAAATACTTTTGTTAGGTTTTTGTTGACGAATCATTTTATTTCTTGTTTTTTATTTATTGTTAAGATGAAAAGAATATAGTTAAATATCATTTTAAACCGTCCGTTGTTTTTTATTCACTAAAATAGTAATTCTGAGAGTGTCCGTTTTTTTTTGTCCGGCAGCAAAGAGGCTTGGATGAATCGCTTCCGAGAGCCCCATTTTCCTCCTAATAAATGTTTATCTCTTTAATTTAACTCTGGGTGTAGACTTTCTAACTTTAAGTTGCCTATATTTAGTAGAAAAATGTAACATTATAGTTACAAGACATCCTTGGTTACACCACCGGTGTAGATCCAATGTTGTCAAATGTATGTTTCTTTAAAATGGTCCATATTTTGCATTTTGGGTATTAACGTAGACTGAATAGCTCAAGACGCCTTATACAAACGCAGTAGCGGTTTTTAATTTTATAGTAATTGACAAATTTCATAGATGGCGTATACGTACAAAATTCATATTTCTTAGCTTCAGCTGTGAGAATAAATATTTTATTTTTCAGGCATCTGCCTTCAGGGTATATAGCACGTGACAACTCAAACAGGAATCGCCCAGGGTCGGCATCAGTACATCTGAGTATAAGAACTTGCCAGTAATTATTGCAAACTAAGCCCAACGTTTTCAACATTTTTATTCGTTGTGGAATATAATTTATGAATCGAAAATTAAATTATCATTATGTACCTTTTAGTAATGAAAATTTTAAAGCTGGCAACCCTGGTTTTGAAGTACAACTTTGTTCTAAAGCTGAAACCTTAAAAGTTGTCATACCTCAAAATCATATTGCCACCTGTAAAAGACGATTAAATAAATTAAAAAATCGTGCAGTGGTTGTAGTCGTGGAGCAGGCCGCCTGAAAGATACGTTTTAAAACACTTTCTATACATCTCGAATACACACAAGAAAATGAAGCTGATTCTCATATAAAATGATCTGCCGGATTCGAATTTTAAAGTCGCGAAAGGATCGGGAATTGCGAAAATGCTGGAAAATCGGTATTCCGTAAAATTTTCCTAAATAAATTTTCGGCCATTTTTAAAACTTTTCTCGTTGTATTTCAGCAACGAAAAGAGTTAGAGATCTGTTTTTTTCGTGGAATATACACTGAAGTGTGCTGATCATCACAGTGTACTCACGTTGTCTCTACAATTTTCCAATTTTATGAAAAAAATTGTGTCTTTCTAGACCACAAATTTGTGTAATGTATTTTTCATGCACCAGGCAAGTAATCTTATTTTTCGGAATTAACATATACATATGCGAGACCAAACACGGACAAAGGCTCGAAATTATTTTTGGTGAAGAAACGAAACATTAATGTTGTTGCTGAAAAAAGTTACAGCGAGTTAAACATAAATAATTCGTGGGCTCTAGCCGCGCTGATGGGTTGATAGGTAGCGACATGGGTTCGGACGCTTTTATCCTTGAGCCGAAACTCTTGGCCCCCTGAATTAATTTGAAACGTAAACAAAAATAATTCTAACAAATATGTGGATTCAATTCTACATTTTATTGAAATGTTTTATCACATGTAAGGTTATTTTTACGGAAGGAGTACACGGCCAGGAATTAAATTTAAGAAAATGTCCGAATGATTTTTTTTTTGAAAAGACCGAAGTCTTCGCAAAATGTGAGAAACGAAGATGTCAATAACGAGTATATCCTCCTCTGTTCTCGAGCAAAACATTGACACGTCTGTACATTCCAATAAAAAGGTTATTAATGGCTTCCTGCGGTATATTGTTCCATTCTTCTTGAGCAGCAACAATTAGCTCTTGAAGGATGAAAAAGGGTTATCTCTATTTAAAATGGCCCATTTTAGCATATCTTTCACGTTCTCACAAGGATTCATGTCAGGTGAGTTTGCTGGCCAATTCATTCTTTGAATATTTCCTTCCTATAGCAAATTGGCGAACCTTCTTGTGCGGTGGGGCGTGGCGTTATCGTCCATAAAAACGAAATTTCCTCCAATGGAAGGATGATTGGTTGGATAATGTTTTGGACGTCATGGTTTGCGGCACGTGAGTAAGTTGAGTGCGACCACCATACGTTATACCCCCCTCAAAACATTACTGTTCCGCCTTGATAAGGAACAACTTCTCTGGCAAAAGTAAGTCTTTCTTCCCGGTCCCCTAGAGACCCTTTCACGTCGATAATTACTCACTAACCCAATTTTTGTCTCGTCAGAAAAATGATATGTTTTGCTTTCAGATATCTCTGCCTCCTACGGAAAACGCATTTAACTTTCATGTTAAAAGAGCTTTTTTACAGTGTGCTGTATATAAAACGGTTTGGCAAATAAGCCCAAATATTCCAAACACCCTGGAATGTGGATGGTACATGGAAAATTACGTTATTATGCCAATAACATTCACAAATAGCTCTAAAATGGATTGGGTTACTATAACACAGTTCTGTAAATTAAAAATTTTACCTGTTCTTTTCGATGTGCATGCATGAAATCTAATGTGCAATGTATAATATCATGTTTATGTGAAGGGAAATGCAATTTGTCGGAATAAAAAATACCAATATTCTCGATATTAAAGCAGCGCTTGTACGCCCGCACATAAACCACTACTACACGGCTCAGCGCGGCTAGCGCCTACGAATTATTTATGATTTAACGCCCTGTAACTTTTTTCAGCAACAACATTAATGTTTCGTTTTTTTACCAAAAATAATTTCGAGCCTTTGTCCGTGTTTGGTCTCGCATATGTATATGTTAATTCTGAAAAATAAGATTACTTACCCGGTGCATGAAAAATACATTACACAAATTTGCGGTCTAGCAAGAAACCATTTTTTCATAAAATTGGAAAATTGTAGAGACAACGTGAGTAACGTACTGTGATGATCAGCACACTTCAGTGTATATTCCACGAAAAAAACAGATCTCTAACTCTTTTCGTTGCTGAAATGCAACGAGAAAAGTTTAAAAAATGGTCGAAAATTGATTTAGGAAAATTTTAGGAAAAATCGATTTTCCGGCATTTTCGCAATTTCCGATCTTTTCGCGACCTCAATATTCGAATCCGGCAGATCATTTTACATAAGAATCAGCTTCATTTTCTTGTTTGTGTTCGAGTTGTATAGAGGGTGTCGAATTAGAGTGCCTTGCTCCCCGGCTATTGGAACAGTTTAGTTATAAAGACAACTTGACTTAAATTTTATAAATAAAAACATATATCTGGAACGTGATCTTCCTCTTAAATACCTACAGTCTTTTCTTCATAAGAATTCCAACAATGATTCCTTCGAAATAATTCTAATTTACGGGGAGTGCATCCGCAACGCTGCCCTCATTCAAGGAGGTGCGCGAGTTATAGTAATAATTTCGATGAAGTTACACATTGATCAATGGCCATGTTGGAAAAACCGTTTACCTACTCAAGATTCCAAAACAAAGTATTTTCATATTCCAAAAATTTATTTTACCTGAATATAATGCCCATTGTTTACATCTGTCTGTATCTTTCCACGGGAAATTGAACAGTTTTAAACCCGGGTTTTTATATTTACTTTTACGGCAGTTGAAATAATTGCATAAATTACTAGCAGCGGACATTTTCACAATGGCAATCACAAATCACAATTGAATGGGGCTCTGTACTTCAGATTGCTTTCATTAGAGGCATTTCTTTATTGGTGTAAAGTCGTAAATCATTCAAAGCATAGGTATAAATATTGGATTTACGTCATTCTTCTTATTCTAATAAATACATTGGCATACTTGTAATCGTAAGTCGCATCTTACATGATACAATATTTCCTTTAAAATCTGGTTACAATTTTTTAGATAAAAATGTTTAGTTTCCAGTAGCTACGATAGAGTGCAAAAGATGAATATGAGTCTTGCAAAAGCTTCAGAACTACCTATATTTGCCTCTAGTGACATCTCTAAATTTGCCAAAACTAACGTTTAAAAACCAAGCCATTGATTGGTGAGGCGTCTTTAGTTATTTAGTCTACGGTATTAAGATTTTCGACTCAGAATTTAAATCAATTATGTACATAAAACATAAACTAACTAAAAGTAAAAAATGATGGAATATTAAAACTGCAAAAGAAACGCATATGCGTTTCAGAAATAGTTGTTCTGAAAGCTATAATTGTAAAATCCAAAAAGAGGCTATTTAATACAGTTTTTGTATATTTTTTCAAGCGATGTAAAGGGGAATTCTGTTCGTTTTTCAAGAGATCTATAAGCTAAATTCAAACAAAGGCATTGTCCCCATGCCGGACCTATGCAACACATAAGTTTGTTTTATGAAACAATAAGAGATAACAAACCTTTTGTTTCATAATGACAATCCAAACAGAGAGATACGAAAAGGTCCATTCTGCTCTAGTTGTACATGACCACCACTTGATATCAAAATTATCCTCTTTCTTATCTGCCCTCATATACAGGGTGAATCAGGTTTTAACGTAAAGTACTTCAGGTATATACAGAACACATCAAAATAATGCATGTCTATCCAAAAATCCACATTTTCAAAATATTTTTGTTGAATATCTCGAAATATATGAAAGTTATTGATTTCAAATTTGGTTAGTGGTTTTCATTGTAGGTGTAGTTAATATTCGTAACGTTAATCCAGCGGAGCAGTTACTGGGGTTCTTCACTCCTTTCCCATACATTTCGCACGCCAATGAACATTTTCTGGAAAATGGTAAAAGTTTCAAAATCCTTGGTAGACTTTTGAAAAAAACTTTGTCTTGCGAAATTTTAGTGGACTCGCCGTTTTCAAATTATTCGCTCTGAATTATTTGATTGTACTTACTTTCCTTTGAAAATTTAATTACAAAGAATTTCCAGGCTGGGCTTATTACTGCAATAAAAACTAACAAACAAAACTAATGGTATTTTGATTAATTGATGATATAACAAACATGCACGCATTATTTTGATGTGTTCTATAGGTATATCCCTGAAGTATTTTACATTAAAGCTAACTCACCCTGTCTATATACATCCAGCAGCAAGTCGCTTAAAAATGCAATCAAGTATGAACTAAAGACTTTCCTAATCAGAAACATGAATACTTGACAATTTGAAAAAGAAGATATCTGCACTAGCGGAATCTTAACTTAAGAAAGAAATCCCTCGACAATTATCGCGTGCTTTCAAAGTTTAAATTTCAAAAGTTTCCTCTGTGTTTCGGATGAAAGAGGCTCATTTAGAAACAGTAATTACACATGCGTAACTGAGCTACGCTAAAAGTTTAGGGAACTCAGCATGTTCAACTCGTTAAAACTATAGAATAATAGGTTTAGGCGAATGATCAGTGGAATCATATGTAGCACAGTCCCCTCGGGGTCTCCCGGCTTGCCAGTGGGACATGGTACGTAGGATAGAGTTGACCTGACCAATTTATGTTGCCAGCAACTGTTGCAGATTATTTATTATGTTGTATATTCCAACTTTTGCCTCTCTCGTGTATCGTCAGGCCGATACCTATCGCAACAGACAGTGATGGCCCACATGCCACGAATTTTTGCATGAAAAGCAAATTAAAATCTTTTATAAAATATTCTCGTAAAGCTCAAGTTTAGAACAGAAGGAATAACTTATTATTCTTGCTTACTTGTTTCCAAATTATTTATACGCCTAGGTCTGTAATAAATATTGTTAGATAATAACGACAAAACTTTTAAAAGTATTTTCGTTGCAGTTCCTTGAACAAAGAAGCGTTCAAGCTGAACGAGTAAACATCTTTGGAGTTGTTTGTTTCAAGAGCCAATTCATTTCCTTAAGTGTAAGAGGCATATTCTTTAAATTTTAGTGCCAGTCAAATTGTATACCTCCTGCCTTGATTACGTTTTGAGAAGTACCACAAATTAAACACACTGCGATAAAATGTAGTCTGTGAGCTATGTATCCTGTTTTAGTCTAATTTTAAATTTAATTCGACGTACCTACTTCTAGCTGAATGTTTCAGTGAAGATCAGAGCAAATGCTCTGGCCTCCATTACTTATTTAAGGTCGAGAGCGAACGAGATATTGCGGTAAAGATTTTTACTGTCTGCGCTAAAATGATTTTAAAGACAAGAGTGGTTTGTAGGAGGAAACGTGTTTAAATTTAGATTTTCCCAAAAGGAAGGCACAGTGTATCAAACCTTACTGTTCCAATTCTTATCATTACGAACTATGAAGTGAATCTTCTTGATCTTCTGTTTGTGATAGAGTCGAGGTTTTCCTCTTTACTCATTATCTCATTTTTCCTGGGTCTTTGGGATTTGATGTATGTTTAATTTGCAGTCATGTTTTTAGTACTCATTTAGATCTGTCATTTTTGGTTTATTGTATTTTCTTACGGCTTCACCATAGATTGCCGCTTGGGTTACTAGGTCATTGCTGTGGTTTTCCATTTTTGCATAGGTTTTTTCTGAATCTGTCTTCCATGAATTTTGTCAGTTTTGGGATGCTTAGTTCTTCGCGAATTTGATTATTTCTAAGGTATCGCGGAGCATCAAAGATTAGTCTGAGTGCTTTGTTCTGTACTCGCTGAAGTTGTAGGATTTGGGTTTTGGATGCAATTCTGAATAGTTCGTGACCGTAGGTGATTTGGGGTCGGATAATTGAAGTGTAAAGCAGGGTTTTGTTTGGGATTGTGAGTTTGCTGTTTCGGCAAAGGAGGCAGAACAGGACTCCGATTGCTTGGCGGCCTTTTTTCCTCATTTCCTTGATGTGCTGTGCGAAGTTTAGCTTGGAATCTAGTGTTATTCCTAGATACCGGACATTCGGTTTCCATTCTATAGGATGATTTTTGATTTTTACGTTGACTGTCGGTCTTCTGGTGGGCCTTTTGGTGAAAAAGATAGCTTCTGTTTTTGTTTCATTGACTTGGAGTTGCCATCGGTGAAACCAGTTTAGGGTGTTGTCTAATTCGTGTTAAAGGTTTCTCGTGATTATGTTTGGTTGCCACGATTGCGTGTATATCGCAGTATCATCTGCATATTGAGCTATTTCTGCGAATTTCGGTTCAGGAATATCACTTGTGAAAATATTGAATAGTTGGGGGCCAAGAATCGATCCTTGGGGAACCCCTGAAAGTATGCCTCGACGGTGGATTTGGTATCTTCAATTTTTATTTGAAATTTTCTGTTTTCAAGATAGGATTGAATTAGTTGGACGAGGTCTGTTGGGATGTTTGTTTCGTGGAGTTTGACAATCAGGGCCTGATGCCAGACCTTATCAAAGGCCTTGGCGACGTCTATAAGTACCATTCCTGTTGATTTGTTTTTGTTGAAACCGTCATGATTTTTTCCACTATTGGAGTGGAGTGTTCTTTTCTGAATCCAAATTGGAATTTAGGTATCACGTTTTTATCTTCGCAGGCTTCAGAGAGTCTGCTAGAGATTGTCTTCTCTATGATTTTACTTAGCGATGACAGGAGTGAATTCGGTCTGTAACCTGAGGGATCGTGCTTGGATTTTCCGGGTTTGGGTATTAGGACGACGTCTGCTAGTTTCCATTGCGTTGGGAAAATTTTTAGGTCTAGGATAGAGTTTGCAAGGGTTGCGATGTACTTGTGTATATTTCTAGAACAATTTTTAAGGATCTGGTTTGTGATTTTGTCAGGACCAGCAGCTTTCTTTTTTGGAAGGGTTCTGATGGTCGCTGTTATTTCTTCAGGGGTCACCAATGAAGTAGTTCTTGTTGTACCACTATTTATAATTTCTTCATATTTTTCGTTAATGAGTAGGGCTTGGTTTTGGTTTGTTGTCGGGTTTGGTTGAAATTGTTTTTCGATATGAGCTGCGAAGACTTCTGCCCTGTCCTTTTTGGAGACCACCCAACCTTGTTTGTTTTTAGGGGGGCGCTGTGCTGTTTTTTGCTTCGAAGATTTTTAGCTATTTTCCAGTATGTGTCGCTGTGTTCGTTTGATTTTATTAAAGTTTCATTCCATTTGTCATTGTAATGCTCTTTAAGCTTCTCTCTAACTTGCTCAGTTAGTCTGTTTAGTTCCTGCTTGTCTGCTGGGGAAAGGGTTTTGTAGTATTGCTTCTTTTGCTTGTTTTTCGATTTTATTAGTTGTATAGTGTTAAGAGGTAAGGTAGACGGAGGCTGTCTGTGGATTTTACTAGTTGTTGAATTTTCCATGTTAGTAATGAGGTGCTTTTCTAGTTCGTTTGTTGCTTTTTCCAGTTCTTTTTTGTTTGAAATATAGGGAACTTTGATGTTGCAGAGCTGCCTGAAATTTTCCCAATTTGTTTTATTTGTAACGAAAGTGTCAGTTTCATTACGGTTTCCAAATTGCATTATCACTGGCTTATGGTCTGACGAGAGGTCGTCAGTGACAAAGATGTCGTGATTTATATCAACACCTTTAAGCAGTGCGATGTCCAGGATGTCAGTGGTCTTTGTAGGGGCATGTATGTGTGTTGGTTCGTCTGGGGCGGAGATGATGATGTTGTTAATTTCTGCCATTTGCTGCAGTATTCTTCCATGTCTGTTTGTTTGTCTACTGTTCCAGTCGGTGTGTTTTGAATTTAGATCGCCGGCAAGTATCGTTGGTTTTGAGCTGGAGAAAAGAGCAGATATTTCTTGAGGGTCCATAACTGCATGGGGCGGGCAGTATGCGGAGAAGATGTTGATTTCTTTGTTGAAGATTTGTATTGCTACGCCGTTAGCTTCTATCGAGGTTGCATCTATTGGTGGCAACTCGGAGTGATTCAGTCTTCTTTTTATCAGGATTGCTGTGCCGCCTCCTGGTTTGGCCGTTCTATCGTATCTGTAGCACTTGTAATTTAGTATGTTAAAATTTCGACTAGGTTTTAAATGAGTTTCGTTAATTAACATAACATCAATGTTATAGTGGTTTAAAAATTCCATTACTTCTTGTTTTCTATTTTGTAGACCATTCGAGTTCCAGAATGCCATGGTCAGAGATGTTTTATTTGCGATTTTTGTATTCATTTATTTTTGAACAGATTGATGATTTTTTGAGTTTGTTCTAGGAACAGTTGTTTCTGTTCGGTCGTTGCGTTTGTCTCAGAAAAATTTATTAGCATCTCACCAAGGGTTGCCGCCAGGGTGGACAGGTCATTTGATTTTGCTGTCGATTTTGTGTTTCTTTCTGTAGCAATTTCTTCGTTGCCTGCTTTGATTTCGGGGACTTTCTTCCAGGGATTTGAGGTTGGTTGGTTCTTTACTGGCTTGTTCACCTTTGTGTTGTTTGGGTTTTCCGTGCATTTCAAAGAGCTGGAAATATGTTCACCGTCACAGTTTGCACACTTTGCTGGTGTGGTTTTTGGTTTATCGCAAAGATGTGTGGAGTGATTTTCCCCGCACTTTAGACATTTATATTCAGCATTACAATTTTTCTGGGCGTGCCCGAAGAGTTGGCACCTGTGGCATTGGATTATTTCCGTTCTTGTTTTGAGGGATTCAACGACAATTGAAAGGCCGCAACAATATTTAATGTCATAAATTAACTTATGTTTCTTGTCTATTTCAACCATTATAAGAGGGGCTGGCCGGTTGTTTTTGCCATTTAGGCGTACTATTTTGCTGACAGGATATCCTTGATCCAGCAGGTCTTGCTTGATTTCGTCTGACTCTATTTCTTGAATAATTCTCCTGAGGACAACTTTTAGTGGTTTTTCCGAATTTAAATCATAGGTGTGAAATTCTATTTTCATGCTACCTTTAAATAATCTGTTCATTTTCTGTAATCTTCTTCGGTAGCAGGGTCTACTTTTATGCCACTGGCTACCATCTGTGCTTTTAGGTAATTTATCTTATTGCTATTTAATACTCGACTTACTTGGGTCCATTTAGATTTGTCTCGAACTATTATCGGTGGTACTTTTTCTTTCTGTACAGGCTTCGGTGTAGGTTTATTTGGTTTTCTGTTTATATTGTTTGTTTCCGGTGTTATGGTAAATTCCTGGGTGGATTGTTCTCCAAGGGGGTCAAATATGTTTTTGCTTATCAAAGCTTCATTTTCCGGTATGACTTCTCGGATTCTCGCTTTCTTTCTAGGTAAGATAAATGAATTCTCCGGTGATGTAGCTCCGGCTGTCACATTATTTTCCGTGTGAATCTTGGAAGGTGAACTAAAAAATTATAATGCTTGGATCGGTGCTCTGTTATCCGTCCGTGCGTTAAAGATCCCAACTAATCCTTGGAGCATTGAGTTACCATACATTTCAACTAAAGAGCGAAAAAACCCTAAAAGTAGTTCTGAGGGGCCTTAATACATATATCACAGAGGAAGACATAAAAGAAGATCTGCAAAACAAAGGCTATCCCGCCATAAAAGTCACGCGGATGTTAAACAGAGACAAAGAGGTCCCATTAGTACAGGTACAAATAGATCGTACGTATAAATCTATATGCAACTTAAACAGCTGTTGCGGACTAGCAATTATGCTCATTGGAGAAACCCATCTTAAACCAAGACAATATCCTAAAATACCAAACTACACTTTTTACAAAACAGATAGAGTGACGGCGGATAGGGCAGCAGGAGGCACTGCTATCTACATAAAGTCAAATATCAAACATGGCCCTCTTCCCAATCTAAAACTTGACACAATGGAAACCACCGGAATAGCAGTACAAACCGCAAGAAATGGTATAGTGCACATCTTCGCCGTGTACTATCCACCTGGAGATGATCTACACATTCCGAGTATAAACTCTCTAATAGACAGAAAAGAACCATTTATAATTGCCGGAGACCTGAATGCAAAGCACGAAAACTGGAATGGTAGAGTAAACAACAGAAGAGGAAGAAAACTGGACCAATTTTCAACAAATAAAACTTACGCCATCGTAGCACCCTCAGAACCCACGCACCTGTCAACTTACAATACTTATGACGTGCTTGACATTGCTATTCTGAAAGACATTAACATGAACTATCAAATTACCGCACACCACGAGCTGTCTTCAGACCATTTCCCGGTAACAATTACCATGGGCGGATCAAATGGAGAAAAACAACAATACATCAGAAATAAGACCGACTGGGAAAAATTCACAGAAAATCTGAAGGATAAAACAATGGAATCTGACCTTACAACAGTAGAAGATATTGAAGACGCGGTGATAAGCCTAGAGGAAGACATAAAGTCAGCCATAAATCTGTCCACCAGAATAATAAAATCAGACTGCCCTCCAAACAGTATCCCAAGAGACATAAAAGAAAAGATTAAACTGAAAAATCGATTGAGGAAAGAATACTCCCATACACTTAATCCAACCACGAAAACAAGAATAAATAGACTGATAAGAGAAATCCAAGGAGAGTGCAAAAATTACTACCAAGAAACATGGGACAAGAAAATAGAGAACCTAAACACGAGGGACAATTCTCTATGGAACATGGCCAAGGCACTTAGAAGAGAACCGCCCCAAACTGCGCCAATCATAGTAAACAACAAAACAGCATCCACAGATGAAGAGAGAGCGGAAGCCTTCGCTGAAAGCCTACAAAACCAATTCCAACCAAATGCTGCACAAAACCAAACAGAAGTACTGCACGAAATGAAAGTCATGGATGAAGTACATCAAATACTTTCACTAAACGACGACGTTGAACTAGACCCAATCACCCAGGAAGAAATAGAATGCCACATAAAACTCACAAACAAAAGAAAAGCCCCAGGACCAGACATGATCACAAATAAAGCACTAAAATGTCTTCCAGGAAACGTCTTGAGAAGACTCACCCAAATCATGAACTCCGTACTGCAACTCAAGCACTTCCCAGAAAGGTGGAAACTGGCGAGTACAATAACAATACTAAAACAAGGAAAACCAAAGACAGGCCCTACTAGCTGCAGACCCATAAGCCTACTAAGCACGGCGAGTAAAATATTGGAAAAATGCATCATGACTAGACTTAGGGAGGAACTAGAAAATAAAAAAGTTATACCCGACACGCAAGCGGGCTTCAGAGAAGCACATTCAACAATTGACCAAGTCCTGCGAATCACGACTTTCATAGTAGAAGGATTCAATTGGAACCGGAGTACAGTGGCAGTCTTCTTAGATGTGGAGAAGGCCTTCGACAGGGTGTGGCACAACGGCCTTATATTCAAACTGCATCAGCATAAAATCTCCATACCGATGATAAAACTGATCCATTCCTACCTCAGCAGAAGAAAATTCCAAGTGAAAGTAAACAGTTCCCACTCAACAGAAAGAAGCATCGGTGCAGGAGTATCCCAAGGCTCAATTATGGGACCGATTCTATTCAATACCTATCTAGCAGATGCACCAACTCTAGAAAACTCAAACATTGCCTTCTACGCAGATGACACCGTCATATACTCACAATCACGGAAATGAGACAATGCAGCAAGAAAACTACAGCAAGACATTGGTACGTACATGGAATGGGCTGACATGTGGAAAATCCGCATAAACCCTGGGAAATCTGCAGCAATAAATTTCACCAAAAAGAGAACACACACTAATCCAAACCACCAAATACAAATAAAGCAGCAAGTACTAAACTGGAGCAGCGAAGCAAAATACCTAGGGCTAACGCTGGACAAGAAACTAAACTTCTCCCTTCACGTCAAGAAGACTAAGACCAAGGCAAACAGAATCTTCGGATACCTCTACCCGTTACTATCGAGAAAGAGCAAACTTTCGCCTGAGAATAAGTTAAAAATATACAACACAATCATAAAGCCTGCCATATTCTACGGAATAGAGGTATGGGGGAATAGGTACATCGGCCTCAAACATACTAGAAATTCAACGAACTCACAATAAATACTTGAGAACAGCACTCAATCTCCCTTGGTACATTAGAAATGAGAGAATACACAAAGAATCGCAAACAAAAACCGTCAGAGAAATTATCAAACTCACACAAGAGAAAATCAAAAATAGAATTAGAAACCACCCCAATGAACAAATGAGAAACATGCTAGAGAAACACAATGAAATAAACACTAAAAACAAGATGCCACTGGCATAAATCACCCACAAATCACCGAGGAGAAAAGGAAATTCTTAAATTTCCATGCTCAACAAACATAGTACACCGACGACTTGAGTTACCTGCTGGAGGTTTTCCACCGGCAGAAAGTATTACGTAAAAAGCGTCTGCTGCCTATTACCAATACCCCTTTTATCTAAAACAAGATGGTGCGCACGTGTGTCATTGTGTGAACTTCGTAATGGCCTACAGTGATATGAAATTACCAACTTATGTTTTAGCCTGACCTAAGCTCGGCCACACTAGGCTGTTCGCATTCTTGATTACGGAAACTGAACTAACTTAGTTAGGATCGGGTTCAGGGGGTTCGGATCCCCTACAGTCCACTCTCAAACTACCCCACTCGTTAACTCGATAGCAGTCTTGGCATAAAAAAACCTTCGAGGTGGAAAACCGAGGAAATAAATGTAAATTTTAAATTTAAAAAAAACTGTCGCTGATGTTGATGTTTAGACGCTAATAATGAACTCAGACACGCAACAAATGTCGCGGAATTAGGTCACTGTTAAAAGAAATTTATTTTCTTAAAACACATTAAACATTACCAAATTGAAAATAAAATCATTAGAATTGTCACCTCAAAACCGATAGGCCAAAAATAAATGTATGGATTTTATCTAACATATTACGTAATTTATCCCAAAATGTGACGTAGCGCCATCTGCTCCTACCTAGGACGCACTAAAAACCCGTAAGCACGGTCGAGTTTGCTCCTGCAGGATCTGTCCTAAACTAAACAAAATAAAATGGACGCCTAGCGGAGACGTAACGAAATTCAGTTGTTTCACTTGTTTGTCGCCAGAGAGAGACATATGTCTGCCCTGCAACACCAAGTTAAGAAATAAACTCGCTAGTTGGAACTTCGCCGAAAACTTTCTTATGAAAAAGATTTTTTTCTCGTTCTCGAATTTCTACGTTTGAACTTAAATTCATAATTTAAAGGGTTATGAAGCAAAATAAAATAAAGAAAGAACGTATAAGCCATGAAACTGTTGCTCGTTATCGAAAAATCAATGCAGCAAGTCTTCAGTAGTTGTACTTGTTATTACACGAATCTTTTGATTATAGTATAAAAAGAACCTTTCATGATTATGGCGCACCTTATTAGGGGTATGGATTAATACGAGTTTTACCAGTGTTTTTGGGTGCTAGTTTTAAGTTTGGATTTGTATTGGTAGCAATTTCTTTAATAGGTGGATTTTTTGTGTCTTTGGTTTGTTTACGGCAAAGGGATGTTAAGGCTTTAATTGCTTATTCATCAGTTATCTACAGTTTCTACGAGGTATAAAAAGTTTTTGTATGAAAATGCTTACAAGAAGCAAGACAAAGTGCTCGATTGTGTAACTATTCGCATACGCCAACATCCGGTATGAGCAATCTTCTGTAAAATGTGAATTTTAGAATACATTTCCCGGTTGGTATAAACTCCACTAAGTAACTCCTTATTGAATTTCTACAGACCATAACCTCTCGCGATCACTCTAATGCATTTTCCGGGTAATTTACCGGAACCCCGAATTCTCCAAGTTAACTTGTACAATTCGCAGTAAGCACCGTCTTAACCCCCAAACAATGCAACTCTCAAATTTTCAATTAATACTGAGAGTTCGTTCGATTCGTTTGGTCTTTGGAACTGCACCGGAGAAATCAGAGGGTTCTTTATCGCTCCCATAAATCAGCAAGGGATGATTGCATTCAATGGGCCAGAAAAAATAAAATACCCTACTTCTGATCGCAGAAATTTAACGTCTATGTATAGTATAATTGCTATTAGGTAAAATTTTTAAACGTGTTCTACATATTTTTTTGTTGCGTGCGTGGAAAAATCTTTCGATAAATCTGTTGTTCTACGGTAGGAAAATTACAAACAAACATGCACCGATTTCTAAAAATTTCAGACTGTTTTACTACAACTGTTGGTATGTAGGTATAGTCCAAATCTCCACCATAACCTCGATCAAAGCAAATTTGAACTCGAGAACTTTCACCCAATTATTATCGGCTCGAATAAATCTGTAATGTCTGATAAATTCGAACTGTGTCTATCATCAATCATGACTCTCAACTTCCAGAAAATGTTCCTCCGCTGGATTCACACCCACACATTTCGCAATGACACGCGTTACTCTGTGGAGTAAGTAATGACGTTTGTGATATTCGGGGCAATTCATTAAATTTGACAGCCAGAGGGAACTCATTCTATCTGTTGTTGGACAGATCCGGGTTACTCTAATGCGCGGTGGCCCAAAATTAAGTTGAAATAAAACAGAAATTGAATTCTCTGAATTCGATCACGCGCAACTTCTCTAGAAATATATATCTCTTTCGTCAAGTAGGCCTTTTTTGTCGAGATATATTATGGTGCTCGGATGCCATGGACCATAAATCAGCTTGGCAGCTGTACAAGACATTGGAACGGTCCTTCTCAGGGCTAATGACATTTTATTACCCCTAGGCAATGTGCCAATTTATAAACATTGTATAGAAAGTGGAAGAGTATATCAACAGGTCCACACAAGATCAACAGAAAGAAAAGAGTAGGTACTTACAGAGACTGCGATAAAAATCTTGACAGAGTCTTGTTATGTCTGAGGCCGTCCAGAAACTCCATTAAAATATCACACAAATTTTAACATGTATTTAAAAATTTAACGGTTATTTATAAAGTAATTTAAAGTCGTAACATTAACAGTAATTCTTATATATCACCATTGATTTCGCTGGGAACAACAAGTTTTATTTAAGAAACGAATCCCTGGAACATAACTTTCTGTACACGACAAATGACAAATCTTAATTGCCCAAGTTTTAGCAATTAAGTCACCTCCTAACAATTTAAAGTCTACTGGAGACGAAATTATAAATGCTAATAACTGACGATTTAGAAATGAGACGTACCTCGAGGTAACTCTGACCCTAATAACCTTTTTGGCAACAGGCTGTATCTGTCAGATTCTGCAGTTTTACATGACAATTAATTATTGTAAAGCCATTAAAAGGAGGGCCATTTATTTATCATAAAAACAGTTAGTTTTAAGTCTACGGTATTGTGAGTCTAATCAAGGAAAAGCGAAAATGCATCCACTTTTTACCAAACACCTTACAGTGGAGTGCGCGACTCCCTGCAAAATGCGTAAATATTGTTTGAATACAGTAAAAAATTCATTCCACTTTAACATTTTTTCCGTTCTCATGGCTTAATCCCTAATGGTTAAATGAATTGCATTGTTTCCAACATTTACGTAATACAACTGATTTTGACTGCACGATTGACCAGATAGGTGCTACTTCCCCAGTTTTACCCATACTTCCTCCTTTCCCGGTTCACATCACACGTGGATTGCGGAAATAAGAAGGGTATGTATAATTTTTTGATCTATATGATAGGTATAATTTCTTGAATTTATCTGTTTTCTTACAGGCTGTGCAAGTAATATACAGGGTGACTCAGACCACCCGTACATTATCTTTTACGGGGAAAGTATCGGAGGTACGGACTTGGGGAAAAAATCCTTCTAATTAAATTGCCGGTGAAGAATTTAATGAAAATATTTTCATTTTTCTCGAAGCCACCCCTTCCGAGGTGCATTTCTCAAGAATTTCAAATAGGAAGGAGGGTCGTGTGATACATCATTAAAACGGAATAGAAAAAGACGCATTTTTTATCTAAACATTTTTTCAATTATTCCAACCGTTTCAAAATGACTGCCAATTTACAAAAAGAATTGGGGATTGCAAACATTTTTTTTGTGATCAACCTCAACGATTCAGAACGAATTCAAAACTAGCTTATGATTGTACAAGGGTTTGCCTTTCGTATCATGTATTACAAAATGTTATTTTGCCAAAATTAGTATCATCCCCACACCGCTAGAATTAAGGATCACTCAGGGGCGGTTTTCTCGAAAAACTCAAATAGCAGTAGGTGTTGAGTTCCATCTCACTCAAAAGACCCTTTCAAACCTGACAACTTTTGTCTGAAAACTATCCCTCTAAAGCAAGTCACTCTTAAGGCATTGCTTAATTTTAAAAAACTGTTAAAATAGCCCAAAACGATCAAAAAAAGAGTTGGCTGGTGTCATTGAGCTGTCATTTTATGTTTGGCGTTCTTTGCGCTGAATGAGAATTTCTGGTTGTTGTTTTTGTTCTTGTTCCTGTTCCTGTTGTTTTCGTTTTGTGTTGTTGGTATTCCTCATTAACCCTGTTCCGTTTTGTTGAGTATTCCGTGTTGTTGCAAATTGTTTCGATTTTCGATTTTTTACGTTGTTTCTATATTTTTTAAAGTGCCTTATTCTAATGAAGAAGCTTTTGATATGTTGTTGCGCCTACCATTTTAAGAAAAAGGTGTATAACATTCCTTTTTCAGATCCCTACTTTTTTGACCATGTTTTAAACGGACACAATTATCGAAGATTTCTGTTAGACACTTTACCGGTTTTGTTGAAAGACGTTCCTCTAGAAACTAGGCAGTCGATGTGGTCTTAACATGATAGGTGCCCTGCTCACTTCTCTATCAAATATGCCCAAAGAAATAGATTGGGAGAGGTGGTCAGGCAGCCTGGCCAGCCAGGTCACCGGATCTCACTTGTGTGGACTTTTATTTATTTGGAAAGTTGAAAGGGGAAGTGTATAAAGATCGTCCAACTGATAGGCAGGTCAGGACAGGTCAGGATTTCTGAAGAAGAACTTCGTCGCGTTCACGTTTCTTCTGAAAACAGACTACAGAAGTGTTTGGAGAACAATGGGCAACAATTTGAATTTCTTCTTTAGTTTGCTTCGTTAGTAACGCTGTCAATACAAACATAAAATGACAGCTCAATGACACCAGCCAACTCCTTTTTTGATCGTTTTGGGCTATTTTAGCAGTTTTTTTAAATTAAGCAACCCCTCAAGAGTGACTCGTTTTAGAGGGATAACTTTCAGACAAAAGTTGTCAGGCTTGAAAGGGTCTTTTGGATGAGACGGAAATCAACCCTTACTGCTATTTGAGTTTTTCAAGAAAACTTCCCCGAATTATCCTTAATTTTAGCGGTGTGGGGATGATACTAATTTTGGCAAATGACATTTTGTAATACATGATACGAAAGGCAAACTCTTGTACAATCATAAGCTAGGTTTGTTTTTGTTCTTAATCGCTGGGGTTGATCACAAAAAAATTGTTTGCAACCCTCAAATTTTTTCGTAAGTTGGCAGCCATTTTGATACAGTTGGAATTATTGAAGAAATGTTTAGATAAAAAATGTTTCTTCTTCTAATTCATTTTGAATAATGTATCGCACAACCCCCCATCCTATTTGAAATTCTTGAGGAACACACCCCCACCCCCTATTATCTCGGAAGTGGTGACTCCGAGATAAATGAAAATATTTTCATTAAATTCTTCATGGGCAATTTACTCAGCAGGATTTTTTTCCCAAGTTTGTATGTAAATATATAAAGGGTGTGTACAGGGTGATTCAGAACGGGCGTGCCAAATTGAAATGGGTGCTAGAAGAACTCCAAATAAGACTAAAAGTTTATATGAACATATGTTCTAAAGTGACTACTAACAAAGATACGGGGTGTAAAAGTGTTCATATTTTTTAAATATTTTTTTATTATCTTAGCAACTAGGAAAGTTACTGAGTTGAAATTTAAGGTGTCGTTTTCATTTGCCAAATTCTAATTTTCAAAAAAAATTTGCTCTGCTAGCCCCATCAGTAGCGTTGCTACGGGGTAGGCCGTTTATTTATTTCCCCAATTCAATGCTACGCCATTGGCCAATGCAGGTGATATTAGTGTATTCGAAATCTACGTTCAATTTGGGAAGAAATTGGTATCTTCAAAATTTTTCGTAAAATGCTTAGTTTTTGAATGAAATAGCTTTTTGTGAAATCGTGCACATGCACTCAAATTTTCCATAATGCATTAATGGCTTCACCGATATGCAAGGGAAGTGAAAATTGAAAAAACTAGTTTATTAAGAATAACACTAACAAAACTAACAAGAAGAACGAGAAAACACATCAATAATTATTACATTACGATATTAAAATAAATATTAAAACTTTTACACCCTGTATCTCTGCTAGTAGTCACTTTAGAACATAATTATGTTCATATAAACTTTTCATCTTATTTGGAGTTCCTCTAGCATCCATTTTAATTTGGCACGCCCGTATAAATATACAGGGTGTCCCGGTGAAGGTGGGAAATCTCTCGGGCGCATATACATATATTACACGAAAATAACATCGCAAGTTCATATAAAGTTTTCTCCTACGACCATCCCCTGCCGAGATATTTTCCCTTAAAATAGAGAAATAAAAATCGTTTTTTTTACATAAAATTTTTATTTTTAATTTTATTTCGATAATTTTCTTGGTGACATGCATAGTGATTGAATGTCGATAAGATAATGTGGCCCGTTTTCTGATAGTGCATCAGAGGAGCAAGGGGTGAACTACCCCTTACATTCACAACTTCATATGTTTTAAGGGAGTTAATATTTTTAATATTTAACCGCATTTTTCGTTTCCCCGGACATTTTGCTAATAAAAAGTTACTCTTGCTAGGTTTCGATAAAATGAAGCGTTTTAGAGAAAATAACAATCAAAGAGTAAGAGGAAGAGGTACAGTGTATTGCCGATTTTTGTTTTTATTTTTTCTCACATTATATTCTAAAAACGGGCCGCATTATCTTATCGACATTCAATCACTACGTACGTCACCAATAAAATTATCGAAATACAATTAAGAAAAAAAATATGTAAAAAAACTATTTTTATTTCTCCATTTTAAGGGAGAATATCTCGGCAGGGAAGGACGTAGAAGAAAACTTTATATGAACTTGCGGCATTATTTTCGTGTAATCTCTATACGCACCTGAGAGATTTCCCACCTTCACCGGGTCACCCTGTATATGCATGTAAGAAAAGTAAGGTGGGCTGTATGATTTCATGACACAGAAAACCCATGCAAATCCACATACAACTCGAGCAACAACAATGCTATTTTTTAAAAATTGTAAGAAATACCCTTCAAAAATTTTTGTGTCCCACATTAAAAAACTTGTGTTCAACTGTACACGACTCATTTCTTGATTTTAGTGCCCTTCTGCGCGTTCCCATTTTTGACAGCTTTATCGTAGTATATGTATAAGTTAGATTATAACTGCAACACCCCCACGGTTTGAATAGAAAAACGACAGTCACCGGTTACTCCACTATCAAAATAAATTATCTCGAAACAAAACTCCCTCCTTATCCTGTATGTTCACGATAATAATAAAGTGTTTCTCAAGCTCACTACCCATCTTAAGTATATAAAATGTATAGTCTTCTTCGCCTCTCCTGCCTTTATCCAACCGCAGTCTAAAAGCTAATGTAGCTCTAAAGTACTTTGCCGACATTAATGCACCTGTAGAAAACCTACTATTGATTTCCGTTCATTTCCTTAAACAAGTATTCCCCGCAATCTCCAAACCTGTTTATACCTCCACACGTAAAGTTAGACAAGGCCAGACTGGCAACCCCCAAGAAGGAACTTCTGGATTAGATTAAGTTATAAAAGTTTCACCCAGACCCGGTTGCCCACATATTCAAAGTATTCCAAAGGAATATTTCTACGCGAGAAACTTAATTTATTATCCTTTTCTGGAAAAAAAGGTACCAATCATGCAGACAACAATCAAAAATTATTTGGTAAACATTTATAAAGGCACATCTATGTTTCTTACCTTAAAATATAAGAACTGCAACAAACAAAAAATTAGTGTAGTAGTGTGTGAAATAAAAGCCAAAAAAGCATAGACGTGAGTTTGCATGAGCTTGTTTAAATGTAAAGCTTTGTAATAGTGAAAATGGCATCAGACATATTGATTTTGTGTTCGTGGACCAGAATTTATGGGACGTTGAGGTCAAGGGTTGCAACGTTTGGTTGAGGTACCTATTCTAATACAGACTAAATTAATAAACTTAAACACTCTGTTCCTCCTTTTTGGAACCACGCAAAATTACCCTGCTTGCCATTGGAATTAAAATTTATTGAACCACCCAAGCGAAATGTTCTCAAATAAATTACCTTATCGTCCGCTTCCTGAGGGTCCTTGCTTTAGTTTAATTCTGATATACACTTACTCAAGTTAAATACAAAAAACACCAAAAGGATGAAAACAAACCAAAAATAATTCCAATTTTCTTCGGAGATTGGTTTCTGTAATAACGCACCCCAGGCTTGTAACGGCGATTATTAGTTAAAATGGGGGAGGGCGGGAACTACCCTTAACTACGGAAGTAATAACTGTTAACCGAGTAACCCAGGTGCGCTGCAGCAACGACCAGAATTAGCTTTGCACTTCATATATGCATATAGGTACCATACAAGGTATCAAAATAAAGCGATCGTAAAAGCTGCATTGTTTTTGATTCCCCTACTTTGTTTACAATATGGGACTGTTCCCATACATCAATACGCCCTCGTATCAACGGAAAACAAAAAACCTGCGTGAAACACAATAGGTATACAAGATTTAGTTTTTCACGTCCCTATACTATTAATCTTACTTATAGGGTTGGGAATTGACAAGCACTCTTTTGAATTAAATTGATGGATCCATCGACAAAACAATAAAAGTTTTCGAACAGATACCATAAGCTGCCTCCCCGACTCCCTAATTCGTTCAAAATATATACAAAACTTTATAACTTTTACATAAGGAAAAAATATAAATCAGACGGATATTATTTTATTGGCATACTATACAGAACATGATATTACCCAGTTTTACGGTTTTCCTTTAAACTCAAATAATATTTTATTGTACAACATAAAATACGTACTTACCTATACATATTAAAACTTTTTTAATTAAAATATTTGTTGTGTCCAATAATCACATAATAACTTAATCGTTATGGGCAAACACATTTTTTTTCTTTGGTTTAATGTCGAAATTAAAAAGCTTCTAGATTCCAGACGTCATTTAATTATATTCGACGTCAACTTTAATAAAAAGGGGAAATTCGACATGCTCGTTTTGTTTCAATCTCTTTTTTATGTCCCATTTGCATTTTTTGTTCATCTTCACAAACAGTTTGTTAAGTACAGAACTGCTTAATTGGTCCGTACTTTAATTTGTCTCAGGTCCTTGAGTCTGGATCAGGGTAATAAAGACAGGTATCCGCACGGAGCGCTCGTTCGTGGAACCTTTTCGTTGCCAGTCGGATTAGAGAGAGACAGAGCATAGAGGGGGCCGGCCGTAAAAGATTTAGTTAGCCCGCTTTTGATTTAAAACTCATATAATTTGATAATAGGTAACTGGACTGAGTTTATACCGATGTTTATACATTTAATCGAGATAAATAAAAGTAGCTTACCGGATAGAAGAAATACTTTCATATAGTGGTAGTTGGTAGTTTATCATTTCTATTTGAAGGCATATCTATACATGTATTCGATTTCATAATGAGTAGACGTTCATGTTATAATGGGTATGGGAAGGATAAATAAAATAATGCAAATTGAACTTGGTGAAAGAATTAATACTTTTTGGAATTAGTAGGTACCTACAGATTTAGAACAAAAAATAAGCACATTATATTGGATCTTAAATACTTTGTACCTACTTATTATAACACACAATAAATAAGATAAACAGTTACGCTAATATGATTTCAATTACAATACATCTAAATTAAATCAAATTGTAATCTTCGAATACACTTAGAAAAGGCGACGCATAATATAACTATGTTTCACCAACTTGGCGTAATTGTCTAGTTCCTCAAAGTTAACCAAACGGTGAAAAAGGATTAGGATAGTCTATTGCATTTCCCCATATGGTTACCTTTTTCGGCAACTGGACAATTACGCAAAGTGGAGCGATATACAGGGTGATTAATAACGAGTGTAAAAGATTTCGAGGGCTGATAGAGGAGGTCAAAATAATAAGAAAAAAATCGATGAACGTATGTCCTAAAATTATTTCCAACAAGTTTCTCCAAAAAAAACGGATTATTTTCAATACTTCCGAAACTAAGAAAGCTATTAAATCACGTCTTTGCTAGTTAAAGATCTATCTTTCCTGGGAATTTTCTTTCCCCATTGTTCCAGTTTGTTTTTTGGTATAAAAAGCAACGAAATTTTATTAGCATTGGAGGCATAACCGCTATGACAGTTCGGTACGACACAGCACTTTCCCATATTCACGTAACAGTAATAACGCAACACCTGTCCTAAATAGTTATATAGGTAGGTACCTAAATCAGAACATTATCACATTTGCTAAAAAGTAAAAACAACTCAGTAACTGCGAACAAGTGTCAGCCGCAATTTGACATTATTAGTTTAACAGATCTGTTTTATAGAATTATTGATACAATTTTGTCAAAAACGGACAACATTAAGTACCTATATTCAATAATACAATAACGACATATAACAAATCATATTACATATGTAGTGATTGCAGAATTGCGAATAATTAAAATACAAGAGCTTAACACAGTAAACCCCGATGCACTTCTGCACATAAGTTACATTGCCGCGCTTTCGAAGGACGCCCTCTATGCTCCGTCCTTTTCCATGCCTCTCGCTCGCACACTGACTACGACTTGGGTCCGCCACCGCATGCAGCCCAGGATAGCTTGTGCGGATACCTGTCTTTATTACCCTGGTCTGGATCCATGTATACATTTTAGAGAAGATAGATAACTGCAAAATAATTGTGCAGTCCGTCTAATAGAAGCAATTTCTAATTAACCAAATTAATGTTCAAAGCACTACTATTCCACTTGAGCTAAATAATTTATAACAATTTAAACAGATTAAATTGTATCAAATTAATTTGTTCGTTAAATAAGTTATAGGTTTGATCGTGTTTATGGTTATAAATTATTAACATCTAACCCATATTAATAATATTAATAATTTAGTTTCTTCGTGAATGGGAAATCTGGGATCATTTTCGAAAAAATGATTTGCAAAATTTGAATTGTTATTCCTCAACCGAAATTACTTTTTGAGACTATTTGGTTCTCTTGAAATTCTGTTTATTATTATTAGGCACCGATTTAGAAATCAAGTTGGGGACTGCAGAAGCTATCCAGGAGCAGATATAGATAGTGATCATAACATAGTGGTTATGAAGGCTAATCTAAAATTTAAGATTTTTGAGAAAACGAAACGATAGCAGACACCTTGACCTCGAGAAACTAAAAGACTGTGATTCGCGCAATGAGTTCGAGAGAAAGACGAATGAAATACCAAAGGGCGCGGATGCAAATACTGTTAGGTTCTGCAGCTAGAAATATATTGGGTCATAAACAGAATGAAAGTAGAAAACCCTGGATAACAAGTGATATTGAGACTCTAATAGACGAGAGACGAAAATATAAAATTAGGTTAGGCGAAGGAGGGAAACAAAGGTATAAAGCGGTCAAATGGGAAATTATTAGGAAAGCGAAAGAACAGTGGATTGATAACAAATGCAAAGAAGAGAAAGATAAGTTCGAAGTAGGAAAAATTGACGAAGTGTATAAAATAATTAGGAAAAATTTCAGAGAAATTGGATCTAGCAGTAAGAACATTAGAAACGAGGCTGGTAACATCCTAATCGGAAGATTGGAAAAGGCAGATCGGTGGAAGGAATATTTAGGAATCTTATATGCAGGACAAGAACTAGGAGATAATATTAGAATAGGAAATTGGTGTAGAGATGGATAACCTAGGCTGTCCCACAATAAGGGAAGAGTTTGAGCTAGCATTATAAAGTTTAAAAACAATAAAGCACCAGGCGAAGACGGATTGCAGTCATAAATTTTAAAGTGTGCAGGTCAAGAGGTAAGAGAGCGTTTATTTGAACCAGTTAGTCTTATATATGAGATAGGTGAGATTCCAGAAGGTTACAAAAGGAACATCATAGTCGCATTGCCAAAAAGAAAAGGTGCAGATAAGTGCGAAAATTTTAGAACTATCAGTTTAACTTCCCACGCGTCAAAAATTTTAACTAGAATTGTGCAAAGAAAGATGGAGACAAGAGCGGAAGAAGTATTAGGAGAAGATCAGTTCGGATTTAGGCGAAATAGAGGAACGCGGGAGGCCATTCTAGCTTTACGAGTAATTATAGAAAAAACAATAGAAAAGGAAAGAGCGTATACATAGGACTTGTAGATTTAGAAAAAACCTTCGTACCTTCGACAATGTAAAATGGGGGAAGATGTTCGAAGTGCTCAGAAAAACAGGGATGAAATATAGGGACAGAAGAATAATACATAATCTGTACAAAGAGCAAACGGCAATTATAGAATTTGAGCAGGAACAAAGAGAAGTAGATATCCGGAAGGGAGAGAGACAGGGATGTGCATTATCACCTCTGGTTTTCAACTTATACAAGGTGTTACAAATTAGTAGGTCAAGCCGTTAACCACAGATTACCTGGCCGAAATTAATGGGACTTTCCTTATGCCATTTTTCATTTAGGCTTCTTTCTTTCAAGATACAGGGTGTTAAAGTTAAAATTTAAAAAAACTATTTTTAATAATAACTCCTTTGTTTTTTGGAATATTTAGTTGAAACTTTGTACAACATTTTTTCATATACCGGCACAATGTTTGTGTAATTTTGATCAAAAAAATCGATGCGCGAACGGAGGAAACGGGGGGTAGTAATACCCATTGAACCCCCAACTTTTCCCTGCGCACGTTTTTAATAATAAGCGTTCATTTCTTTAATTTTTTTCACTCTTGTAAAATTTTGATTTAGGGCTTGGTTTACGAGATATTGCAATCCATTTGACTATGTGTTATTGATCCACACGCTGTTGTTTAAATCTCCAAATTTTTCTTAGGTGACTAACTACGCTCGAAAAAAATGTCCTTGGACGGATATGTTCCTGCATAACGACTAAGCTTCAGAAAAATGTCCTTGGATGGTTCTGCATAATAGCCAAATTGGCATCGGAAAGAAAAGAAAGTATAGCCGTAGGGCATTCTTAAAAAAATAGTGTATTTTGAAATATTGAGGTTAATTTGGGTAAGGGTTTTGGTTAAACGTACAATTATTATGACACAACGTGGTGTATTAAATTACCTTTTCCATATTATCTAGTAGGTTCACAAAAACGAAATGGGAGAACTAACAACAAAAAATAAAAAAAATCGAAGTTAAAACACACGATTAAAAATTGGAAACAATTAAATTAAATTAAATTTTCAGTATGTGTCCCACCTTCGCGAATGCACACTCGCGCTCTTTTGGTGAGAGAGAACTGAATATGCTGGAAAATTTGTGGTTTCAGCCTAAATTGCTCTCCACCTTCTACAATTCGTTCTCGCAAATGTTGCTCATTTAATATTGGAACCATATAGACGAAATCTTTCATAAACCCCCAAAAACAAAAATCTAACGGGTTGAAGTCGGGGGAACGAGGTGGCCAGCGAACAGGCGCATCTTGTCCCCGGCCAATCCACCGGTTAGGAAAGATCACATGTAAATAGTCTCGAACATCTCGACCGTAATGGGGGGAGCACCGTCAAGCTGAAACCACATATTTTGACGAACCGCTAGAGGCACATCATCATGCAAATCTATTAAATCATTTTGTAAGAAAAGTTAAAACTCGGCAGCATTTACATGGGGTGGTAAAAAAGCCGGGCCTAAAAGAAAATTGCCAACTATTCCCGCCCATACGTTTACTTTAAAATTTACTTGATGATGTGCCTCTACAATGGCTCTTAGATTTTCTTCCGTCCATACGTGGGTGTTATGAATATTCGTTACTCCATTACGAGTAAACGTGGCTTCATCGGAGAACAAATTGGATCTCGTAAAACGAAGATCGCGATTATTTTCTTGGTAAAGCCAATGGCAAAATGCGACTCTTGCTTCAAAGTCTTGTGGTAGAAGCCCCTGCACTCTTTTAACATGATACGGGTGTAACAATTGCTGTTTCAAGACTCGATGCACATCAGAAGAGTTAATATTGCCCCTT
Source organism: Xestobium rufovillosum (assembly GCA_963966045.1). NCBI lineage: Eukaryota > Metazoa > Arthropoda > Insecta > Coleoptera > Ptinidae > Xestobium > Xestobium rufovillosum. The sequence goes on from OZ014497.1 coordinate 20,109,983, forward strand.
TCGTTATTTCCCATCTGTCTGGCTATTATACTAGTACTGGTACCGGGATTGCGTCTGCCATTTGTAAAATTTGCTCCTCCTGATTTGGACGAAGCTTATTTTGCCTTTCACATTGACCCACCCTCTGTTGCTTAAATTGCCCAAATTCTCTCGAATTAAGCTTAAGAAAAATCTCCTCTTTGGATGGTACCGATTCGGATATTTTTCCGCATAACGCCGAGCAGCTAAATTAGCATTGGAATTACATTCTCCCATAAAGTATGGGAAATTATTTAGTTAAAAATATTAAAATAGTTATTAATTTTCAAACCCATCATTAACAGCATATCTGTCATATGTGAAAATGGCAAAAAATTTTCCCTATTTGCCATTTTCTTTCTTTAAATTCGCTAGATACAATATCAAGAATAATAATTTTTACTTAGATGCCTTTTTTGTTAATCATTATTTTGACAACTAAACGCCTACTTGTTTTTCTTTCCAATGTTAATTTGACTGTTAGATGTTATGCAGGAACGTATCCGTCCAAGAACATTTTTCTCGAGCGTAGTTAGTCACTTAAGAAAAATTGGGTGATTTAAACAACAGCGTGTGGATCAATAACACATAGTCGAATGAGTTGCAATATCTCGTAAACCAAGCCCTAAATCAAAATTTTCCAAGAGTGAAAAAATGAACGCTTGTTATAAAAAACAATACCTTTGAACGATAGGCGTGCGCAGGGAAAAGTTGGGGGTCAATGGGTATTACGACCCCCCCCCCTTTTGATCAAAATTACAAACATTGTGCCGGTATATGAAAAAACATTGCACAAAATTTCAACTGAATATCGTAAAAAACAGAGGAGTTATTAATAAAAATAGTTTTTTTAAATTTTTATTTCAACACCCTGTATCTTGAAAGAAAGAAGCCTGAATGAAAAATGGCATAAGAAAAGTCCCATTATTTTCGGCCAGATAATCTGTGGTTAACAGCTTGACCTACTAATTTGTAACACCTTGTATGTATATGTATAGAAAATACTATTAACAGCCTCAGGTATTATTGTACAGGGTCAAACTATTAACATGCTCAGATTTGCGGATGACAGCAGTGTTAGCATCTAGGAAAGAAGAATTAGGAATGACTTTGAATGACTTTGAATGGAATGGAAGCAGTTTTGACAGAGGGCTATGGCATGAAAATCAATAAAAAGAAAACAAAAATTTTGGTATGTAGAGTGCGTGAAAATAGAACTAAAACTGAAATACAAATAGGAAATGAGAAGATAGAGGAAGTCAGGGATTTCTGCTATTTAGGAAGTAAAATATCTCCAGATGGTAGGAGCACTAAAGACGTATGCGTTTAACAAAAAGAAACAACTGTTATGCTCGGGAACGGGTAATGTAGAAACTCGGAAGAGACTCTTAAAGACGTATATATGGAGTACGGAATTATACGGGTGCGAAGCTTGGACAATAGGAGAAGCAGATCGAAAAGGAGTAGAAGCGTTTGAAATGTGGGGCTACAGACGCATGATGAAGATACCGTGGATAGATAAGGTTAGCAATAGGGAGGTAAATTTTAAAGAGTTGGGGAAAAGCGAAAGGCATGGAAGACAATAATACAGAATAGGAGAGATAGGATGGTAAGCACCTTCTAAGCACGAAGGAATAGTTCGCGACATACTAAAGTCAGAGATAGGAATAAAAAGAGGTAGGGGTAGGCCTAAATTGAACTACTGCTCTCAATACTTAGGTTAGCTCAGGATAGAAAAGGATGGAGGTACGCGTCCAACCAGTCTTCGGACTGAGAACCTTATGATGATTATTTTTCAAGACTAAAAAAGAAACAAATTATGCATTAAAGAAAGTACTTTTTTGTGTTTTATATAGGATGCGTATAAATTGGCGAAAGAACACACGTAGCGATGTTGATCATAAAATTCTTAGTAAAAATCTTAATACCAAAATGTTGTACACTGCTTCCTCAAAATGCGCGAGGTCTCTAGAGTTTGAAAATGAAGGCTTTTAATAATAGTGTTTTGATTCACTATTATATTGATAGAAAGATCTTCAAATTCGAACAAAGAAGAATTATTGTAAAGATTATTTTTTCCGTAAATGTTGTTTTTCAGCCTCAAAAGCGTGTTATAACATTTCCTCTTTAACTTATGATTGTAAAAATTTCATATGGCAACAATTGATAACAATAAATTGTTCTAGATTGCTATGACTCTAAATTATACCTGTCTTTATACCGTCAAAGTTTGACAAGTAACAAAATACAGGGTATTACAAAAAAGTAGGTTACGCCGTCAGCCACAGATAATCTGGGAATAATGGGACTTTCCTTATGCCATTTTTCATTTAAGCTTCTTTCTTTCAAGATATAGGGTGTTACAGTTAAAATTTAAAAAACGATTCTTATTATAACTCCTTTGTTTTTTACGATACCCATTCAGTTAAAATTTTGTGCAACATATTTTCATGGGTATTACAACCCCCCTTTCTTCCGTTCGCGCATCGATTTTTTTGATCAAAATTACACAAACATTGTGCCGGTATTATGAAAAATGTTGTACAAAATTTCAACTGAATATCGTAAGAAACAAAGGAGTTATTAATAAAAATGGTTTTTAAATTTTAAGGTAATAAATCGTTTATTTAGACTAGTTTTAGTCATATATACCTGACAGGCGAGATTCCAGAAGATTACAAACGGAACATCATAGTAGCTTTGCCAAAAAGGAAAGGCGCGGATAGGTGTGAAAATTTTAGAACGATCAGTTTAACTTCCCACGTGTCAAAAGCAAAGAAGAATTAGAAAGGCCTGTGAACGAAATGGAAGCGGTTTTGACGGAGGGTTATGGTATGAAGATCAATAAAAAGAAAACCAAAATTTTAGTGTGTAGGGGGCGTGAAAATAGAGCCAAAACGAAAATACAAATTGGGAACGTGGAGATAGAGGAAGTCTCTGATTTCTGCTATTCGCTATGGTACGAGCTCTAGAGATATAAAACAAAGAATCGCGCAGGGCCGAATTGCATTTAATAAAAATAAACAACTATTATGCTCGGGAATGATAAATGTAGAAACTCTGAAGAGGCTCTTAAAACATATGTATGGAGGCATTGTACGGGTGCGAAACTTGGACGAAAGGAGAAGCGGATAGGAAAAAATTAAAAGCATTTGAAATGTGGTGCTATCATGATAAAGATACCGTGGATAGATAAGGTTAGCAACAGAGAGGTATTAGAAAGAGTAGGAGAAAAGCGAAATTTATGGAAGACAGTAAGCAATCGGAGAGATAGGATGGTAGGACACCTTCTGAGCCACGAAGGCTTAGTTCGCGACATACTGGAGTCAGAAATAGGAATAAAAACAGGTAGGGGTAGGCCAAGATTAGACTACTGCTCTAAAATAGTTAGGGATGTAGGATGTTCGACTTTTGGGGAAATGCGTAGGTTAGCTCAAGATAGGAAAGGATGGAGGTACGCGTCCAACCAGTCTTTGGACTGGAAACTTTATGATGATAGTCATCAGAGAAGGTTTCCTATTAATGCTTGGCTGGGCATAATAAACCACAGCGTTGCTGGGTCTATTTATTTGCCCAATTGTCTTAATGCCGATGAATACATAGATTTTTTGGAACGAGTAATTTACGAGATTTCGTTGCAGAAAAGACACGATACGTTATGCATGCAAGATGGAGCTCATGCTCATTTTGCCCGTAATGCGAGGGAGTAGTTGGACGAACACTTGCAGCGGTCCCATCTTATGGCCCCCGAGATCCTCAGCTCATTAGACTATTTTGTCTGAGGCTCAATTTACATAGTTACACCTGCGTGGATCAAGTGTTGTGAAATGTATGTTTCTTTAGAATGGTTCCTGAGGACAGAGAAAGCATGGTCTAACATTTTGGTATTAAGATTTTCGACTCAGAATTTTATGATTGACATCGTCACGTGTAGTTCTTTCACCAATCTATTCACACCCCGCATGTATTATTGGTATGAAGCATGGTAGTTCAAAATCTCAATTATGTAATACACTACCAAAAAGTGATTGTCCCCTACATGTTTCAACAATAACCAATAGATTCTGAATATGAAAATGTGAATTATGTTAACTGCATGGCCTTACCGATACGCACGAGGCTTTTGGAATAAATTGAAAGCAGGAATTACATTATAAAAGCTCTCACAGGACGAGGGCGCATTTCCGTGTACAAAATAAAAATAGGCATAATTTTCGTTATTAATGTGAAACATTGTTGTCTTTAGTCTGCGACGCGTGGTGCTTGAATGAAAAAGGGTAATTTGTAAAACCGCCCACGTCGAGACCATATTCGCTATAAAAATCGAAAAAATTAAACTTTACCCTTGTTTGATGTGCAGATTTCTCGAGTTAAATGATAAATGAACTGTGTTTTGTCTGTTTCTGATTGAATTTTCGAATTGTTTCGACGTGAAATCCGAAATGATTCATATTCAACCCGTGCCTGTATACAGATTACTATGATGGAAGACTCGAGGCTTCTATAAAGTCTCCTTGCTCTGAAAAGACATGAGAGCGTTTCAAACCTATCTCGGAGACAAGTCAATGTCGAGATTTAACGTGACGAACGTCCCAAAAAATTATTTTCAACCAGTGAAACGCCAAAAGAGAAAAAAACGAACACTCGCTTTATCTCGAATTCGTAGAGCGTTCTCCGTTTTTTATCAATAAAAGATCAGCACGAAATGTGTATTCTACGTTAAATTGACCGTTTATTTCGCGAATAAAGTAACAAGGGGTACTCTGTATTGGGAACGTTTTCTTCAAATATAAAGCGAAAGAAAAGTTTTCCAACGCCTCGCCGAGTCTTTCATGAAACATTTTTCATCTAGAAAATTGCTTGCCCCACTCAGCTGAATACGATTCTCCTCCAAAAACTACTTGGCAATGTTGAAAATTAAGTTATATCTGCAGTTCATTTACCTAGCCTATTCTTATATTTTTATATTTTACTTGACTAATTTTGCTTATTAATTAATTTCTGACAAAAACTTGTCTGTGCGTTTCGCAAGAACACAATGTAGTTACAAGTTAGTTTACCAACTTTAAACCTATTATCACTATTTTTACAGGTTTCAAATCTAACAATATGAGATAACCAGACTTCTCTTTCAAAGATTCCTCCCTCTGGAGAATAGCAGAAGTTAATTATGTCTTTGAAATTTCACTGCGATTAAGTGTATTACAATATCAAACCAATTTAATAAATACCAGTCTGAGGCTTTGAATGGAACAATTGTCAAGATAATCCCAGTATAATACAGCTATTTTCTCCGTGGACAATATAAAGCTTTCTGTCTAACCGCAAACGCGTCAAATATGTAATAAAGCGACCGTTCATACAATAATGTTTTTATTAAAGCGTTTTTCTGTGGAATCACATGTATAATGCAATCATTTTTCGGACCTTGAGGCTAAGGCCTCTTCAGACAAAACGAGAAAAAATATGATGAAATGTTTATACGTGGCTGGGGAGATAAACGACGTACTTTTAGGTGACAGGCAAGATGGCACTTCCAGATTTGAGGGCATTAATAAATTTGGCACTATTTGTGCGACACTTTTTCTTACCGCACTTGTCTTGATAAATCTTTTGGAACCTGAGTTGTTCTTATACATTATTGGAGTACAATACAAAGCATTTAACTTTGAAGGCCATTATGGATTTTATGGGGTAGAGGATAGGTTTAAATCCTCAGTTTCTTAATATCCTAATAGTATGGACATACTGTAGAAATAAATAAAATCCGGACGAGATATGTTCTTTTGTATCAAATTTGCAACAAAAATATAGCAATTCTACAGGTGCATGAAGTCGTGCTGATAGAGCAAGAAACGTTGTTCTAATAATGAATATTCAAATAGGGGATCTAATATACAGAGCGACCTACCTAATATTCTTGCATCTGTAGCTCTCGTATAGGTACTCACTTTGGGAAGAAAATTAAACGACATATCTCCACTTTATTTTTAATTCTGCATTATGCCTATAAATGTACCGATTAGTTCAATTTCAATTTAGTGATAAAAGCATGTACATGATGAAACAAAATTGTTACATCGTTCCAATTAAGAAAAATTAAGTTATGACTCTTTAAAATTTTGTGATGTAGGTACCTAATAAACTGCTTGTACCATGTATATTGTCTGTAAAATGAATAATCGGGATATATGAATAAATTAAAAAAAAACAAGTCACTTGCTAAAACGAAGAAGTGGGGACAACCTGTATGAACAAAATTAGTTTAAACGTATGGGGAATCAAAAATAACGAGCAGTATACGTTATTCTATTGAGTTACTTTCTACTTTACACTGTGTATAGAAAAGCTAAGAAAGAAATGCCAATACAATTTGTTTCGATGGAAAGAACAAAGAACATGAAGAAATAACAGTTTCTATGTATAATGTAATCACAAGAAATAATGACTTGACTGTTCTCCGCGTACACAATTTTAATAATTAATTTCTCATTTCCCTTGTGGACCGTGAATCAACCCTTTCATAGAGACAGAATCTAGAGCACCTTGGAGGTATGCAAATCGGTCAACCCGAGTGTCAAAACCCCAAAAAGGCATTCGTTTCTAAAATAAAGTAATATTTGAACCCGCACATACAAACCTGCCAAAAATATTTCGTTATCACTAAATTCGTTATAAAAAATTAACTTTTAGAATTAGTTTGCGTTGTAAAGCACAGTTTTGGGGTTAATATTAATATATTAAATAAGTTTTTGGCACAACAAATCACTTTTTGCACCAAACACAATTTCTAACCACGGGTGAAATAAGTTAACCACCCGAGAGGCCAAAGAATGAAAGGAGAAGTACAGAAAAAGTTATCTCGTCGAATTTGTTCTTTATGAGCAGAAATAGAAACGAGTTAGAGTTGGAGGAAACAGCCGGGCCGCTATCATGATGCTACAGCACTGAAATTTTCCCTCTCGGTGCTGCAAGCAGAGCCATGCGTTGTGAATCATACGGCGCTCCGTGGAAGGCGTGGAGCACAACATTCAAATTCGTTGTCAACAATGATACGAAGTGTACACTTCAAAATAAAATCTTGAACGAAGAAAAACGAAATTTTCCTATATTTTCTGATATATTCATTACATGTTTAGTAGAATAAAATTTTCTGCGAACTCAGTAACAAAAAAGTTGCACACTTTTCTGGACACATCATATTTACGTAAATAGCATATTACGTAACGAGCATGGAAAGTGACAAATTTCATATGAGCGTGAAATCACGCGAGTTTATAGGAAATACACTTTCCATCGAGTTATATACACTATTTTTCCCACGACCCCTTAAGAAGACAAATTTATTCATAAAATAGTAACTTTATTTTTAAGGATTTGTTGTCTATGTTAACAGATGTCAAAATTTCCAAATAGCCTACTAACTTACTTATGAGCATAATATTCTAATAATTCCGAGCGGCTCATGAATGACACGTTGATTTGTTATTTTGCCCGTCAATTCAGAAATGACCAGTTCGTACCTACCTAAAATATTTAGGTCTTCCACGGAGTAGCCATTAAAATGTTCAACTGCCGTACCTTTTAAGAGATTTTTCTGATAAAAAATTATTAGATTTAAAAAGAGACGCGACAGGATATTTATTCAGTAAACGTCAAAATCGCAAAGCTGCCTATACAAAATTTGAATGAGCCTGTGCGATTTTCTGTAGTAATACAGTGGTCTGGAATTGTCGGAAATTTTACGAAAGCTGTTGCGTTGCTTGGTAGCCACGAGTGCAAATTTGACAGTTAAAAGCGCGAGTGATCTTCTGTCAAATTTACACGAGTGGTTAGTAAAAGCAACAGCTTGAGTAAAATTACCTAAAAATTCTAGACCACGAATTGAATCGGTCAGTTGAAAAACAGTCAAAAAATGGCCATTTTGAACTGAGATAGCAAAACTACGCCAAATTTGTAGCTTTATCCATTGAGCCGAAAAACAGTATTATTAATATGGACGCTACGGCTGTATGGCCCGTCTATTTACCACAGTCAGTCAAAAAACAGTACTAGTCCGGGACTAGTGCTGACTTTTGAGTGACCGGGCATTTGAAAAGTGGGTATTCTGTCTTTACTAATATGGGTTATTTTAAGTAACACGTTCGCTTGCTTGTGTGTCCTCGTTTATTTTCACTAATTATTAATGTTATAATAATTTAATACATACTTAGAAAATGTCTGCTAGTGACCGATACTAATAGTAAAGAAAATACCTACAGCTCAAAAAAACGTAAAAGAGATGTCAACAGTTGAAAAAATAATCAAAGAATGATTGCACGCCTAAAGGCCTAAAGGGTTAATACAACCCCTCGATACGTAAAGTATTATGATTTTATCAACGGCTTCATTTCACACACCTTCAAATTACTAAAACAGAATGAGTCTCTCCGCAGGTCCCCAGCTATCCTGCTTATTCTAAACCATTGCCAATTAATTACAAAAAAACGGTGGCTTATAAAAAGTAATGCAGTATGTCACAGGTGAAAATTTACAGTTTTATTACCATGCAACTTCATGGAAAACTACAGATACTGAAGATGTCTGAAACCACATTTTTTTCTTCTGTCTTACCTGGTATTTTTCTTTAGATATAATGTAATAAAACATGTTATCTGCACTATTAATTACCCTAATGTAAATTGGATTAAAATGGATTATCTAAAGAAACATTAAAAAAGTTCACTTCAAGAACAGTACATGTCCACAGCTTCCCTTTTGCTGTGATTCATTCTCCGAATGTCTTTTTTGGCAAATTCCTTTTCTTGTATATCCATCTTGTTGGACACTACAATTTCGTAATTCACTCAAACAGTGTATAATCAACAGATACAGAAATAATAGTATATTATACATGAGTTTACAATGAATGCTATTATTACCGAGGATGAAGTTTACAACCCGAGCGAGTGAAACGAGCGAGTTTTGTAATCATCCGAGGTAATAATAGCATCATTATAACGAGTTGTATACTATACTTTGTCCACGACTATCAAAACAGATTCCCAGAAAGAATTTACCTTCATTTCCCTTCTCCAGTGTAAGAAAGATTCATACATACGCTCTCAGGTATAATTTTCTTGGTTTTTTGGGCAATGAATCTAATGAGGCAATTTCTGCAGCTTCTTTTATTGCTGGTGCTGTTAAAGAAACCTCGTTTTCACTCTCACTACTAATTATATCTTCTTTTTTAGAATATGCATTTCAAATTAAAAGCAAACCATGCTGATTTGACGTTTCAATTTGAACTGACACATCGCGATCGCGGCCTACTAAATAAATGTAAAAAAGGGTCAAAGCGATGTTCCTATTGGTGTAGTAAATAATATTCATTAATCACTGCAGTGATTAATGTGTCTAATTATGATTGAAGAAACGCAAGTATAAAGAGCATATTATAAGATAGTCGTGGACAAACGTTTTTTTATGATTATCTCAAAACAACAATTTTGGACTAGTACTGTTCTTTGACTGACCGATTCAATTGTATTTAACATTATTATTTTTTGAATCGAAGCAAGGTAGTTCAAAACGAAATTTTATTTCAATTAATTCACATACAAAGAAATGTGTTGGGAATGGTACTAAAGTAACTAGATTATATATTATAAATGCGCCTACAAATTCGCAACTATGGCAACTTATCAACAAGCAAAATTATCGAAAAAATTACCGTATGTAATATCACAAGAGAGTGAGAATTACTTGAAAATAATTCGACAGATTTTCGAAAACTTGTCGCCAGGCAGTAGACACGAGAGCCCGTAGGGCTCGAGTGGCTATTGCCGAATGGCGACAAGTTTGAGTAAAATGTGGAGAATTATTTTCCAAGTTATTCTTACTGTCGTGTGGTATTCGAAAGGTTATTTTTTGACGTTCAAATATGAAACAACTGTCAATATTATTCTTTCAATGTCACAATTTGCGATTAAAACATATAAGACAATATGTCAAAACCAGAAAACAAGTCGTTTTATCAACAAAAACAAAATACTAAAAAAAATTCCCGCTGGGATAAGTTAGGTAAAAAATTCTCACTATAATAATGATTTAATTGGTCAGAATTAAACGCGTGATCAAAAATACTGTTCATTTATTGGAAAATAGAAACGGCAAAAAATAACCGTATGTAATATCACAAGAGAGTGAGAATTACTTGAAAATAATTCGACAGATTTTCGAAAACTTGTCGCCAGGCAATAGACACGAGAGCCCGTAGGGCTCGAGTGGCTATTGCCGAATGGCGACAAGTTTGAGTAAAATGTGGAGAATTATTTTCCAAGTTATTCTTACTGTCGTGTGGTATTCGAAAGGTTATTTTTTGACGTTCAAATATGAAACAACTGTCAATATTATTCTTTCAATGTCACAATTTGCGATTAAAACATATAAGACAATATGTCAAAACCAGAAAACAAGTCGTTTTATCAACAAAAACAAAATACTAAAAAAAATTCCCGCTGGGATAAGTTAGGTAAAAAATTCTCACTATAATAATGATTTAATTGGTCAGAATTAAACGCGTGATCAAAAATACTGTTCATTTATTGGAAAATAGAAACGGCAAAAAATAACCGTATGTAATATCACAAGAGAGTGAGAATTACTTGAAAATAATTCGACAGATTTTCGAAAACTTGTCGCCAGGCAGTAGACACGAGAGCCCGTAGGGCTCGAGTGGCTATTGCCGAATGGCGACAAGTTTGAGTAAAATGTGGAGAATTATTTTCCAAGTTATTCTTACTGTCGTGTGGTATTCGAAAGGTTATTTTTTGACGTTCAAATATGAAACAACTGTCAATATTATTCTTTCAATGTCACAATTTGCGATTAAAACATATAAGACAATATGTCAAAACCAGAAAACAAGTCGTTTTATCAACAAAAACAAAATACTAAAAAAAATTCCCGCTGGGATAAGTTAGGTAAAAAATTCTCACTATAATAATGATTTAATTGGTCAGAATTAAACGCGTGATCAAAAATACTGTTCATTTATTGGAAAATAGAAACGGCAAAAAATAACCGAAATAATACACGCTTCTAGACCCAAATGGAATGTTCCTATTGGTCAATTTGACGATGAAAAAAATAATCAACAGTAATTTGACGAGTACTTTTTATTTTGCAGGATAATTTTTTGTTTTGAACGAAATTTTGTTGCTAGGCAATTTGACGAATAAAACTGACAGCCAGTAGGAGCGCAGTTTAGCGCACGGACAACACAATTGTCAAATTTCCGGCCTAGTATGCTGTATGCAACGTGCCGCTTTCCTAGGGGGCCGTGGGAAAATAAAATTATACCTTAACATTCAAAATTCCATTCTTACTACAAAAAAAACTAATTGCAATTTTCCAAGCGAACAAAAAGGCGATCTAATCGCGGACAGTTAACTCTTATCTGCCGAAATGGCCTCTCTTTTAAAACACACACACAAAGAACAACCCCTCGACGCTTATCTAAATTTGTCTGGGGTTAAATACAGATCGTGACCCCTGGAGTACACTTTAATTGAACAACTTGATCCCGCTGATTAATTGGAGGCAGAAAAATTAACCCTCTCAATTAAGAGTGGAGTAATTCGTCTTGCAGTGATCGTTTATATTGGTTCAGCTTTTCCCAATAAATACATAAATGTTTAGGGCGTTTTTCTGACGTATCGTCATAAAGATTTTTATGGAAGGGTGACCTTAATATTACGATCTAATAACTTCATGTTCACCTATACCGTAATTCGTGATCCTTAACTTTAGAAAAGAACAGGGGAGCGCAGTCTGTCGGGATCCTCTAAGCTGTGCCGGCGAAGATATTACGTAATTATTGAAATAGTTGAGGATTAACTATGCATCCTATCTACTCACAAATATTTGTTCGCCTCTTCCATATACAATCGTTTCGTCTATAGAAGGTTTGCACTTAAAAATATCATAATTGGGTGTAGTACAGAAACATCACTCTACATCTCATCGGAATAAATTTAAAGAACAGTTTCAAAGTCCGTCTAATGAAAATTATGCGAAATGTAGAGAATGGGCTTTCAAAATGATATATCCCTACATGTACTGCGATCCAAAGCAGAGAATGCGTCTGACATGTCGTTTGTTCAACAGAAAAGGTCGAATGAGCGCATGGGACTTAATGAGTCTGTGCCATATACAAAAGGTACCTGCCCTCGGTATAAATTGCACTTTTTACGTCCGTGCACTTACGTATATGCAGATATGGTTTTATCTTTGACATTATTGAAATTAAAGGCATATGGCACTTTCCGAGATAAAATTTTTCAATTAATTTGCCTGTATTGTTATATGAAATACCTAAAATACATTTCTCTAATTATTCACGATAACTCAATTTACAATAATATCCTTTAGGTAAGCATTCCTGATGCTCCCTAACTATATAGAAATTAAGTGGCAATATAATTACAAGCAGTCCTGAACCCGAAAGGTTCCTTTCTATCTAAATTCTACAGACGTAACTGCGTAGTTATATTAATTAGCGCTGAAACCAAAAGTACAAGTGGGCTAACAAAACAAATACATATTTTTTTCAAAGTAATTGAGAAGTTGCTTTTCATGAAAATTTTATACTGTATAAGAAGAAACTCATTTTGCAACAATTTCTAACGGATATTGCGCATTTTTCACTGTTACACCCTTTTTTCACTGGTCATATTTAAAATTATGCTAAAGCGAGGGATGAAAAATGTATGTAAATATCGGGGCTACTCGTAAATTTAAAACGCTTTCCACATAACTTATTTATTATACCATAATTTTTTTTTCTGTAAAAGTAAAATCTGGCTTTTACGACACATTAAACGGCGAGGAAAGCAAAGAGGACATTACAGAGATATTGGATATAACTTTCGGAGATTATAAGCTCATTCAGATTGGCGAGAAATCGCGTTCAAAATACATATTTTATTTGGTTTATCAGAAAGTTCTGCAAGAGATCAGCTTTCTTCGCATGTTTGGCGTTATCGGTTCCAGAAAAGAGTTCACGATTTCGTACATAAATCTTTGATATCGCACTGTCTTTCAGCCTGAAGCAAAAGACACTTTTTTCTTTTCACTAGATATAAATACATACAGGGTGTTACTCCGAAAGCTATTAATTGATTTTAGAATGAAGTTATGACAAAATTCTAGATTTACAGGCATTCTTAAAATTAAATAACTTCTACAGAACCCTGTAGGTCTAGCAGTAGTATTTTGGTGGTATACACGCAATATAGGTACTTAATGTAATACAAGCCAAAGATATTATTAGCAATTACAAACAACAAAATAGGAAAGTCCCGAAAACCTCAACTTAATTTGCATCTTTGTAACCGTGTAGGAGATTAAATTAGTTTCTTGCAGAAAAATTTACGTAGAATGCTGTATGTAATATTCTTCTGTGTACTTCTTTTTTCCTTTTTTAAACAACCATTTCCAGAACTATGTGTTTATTTTAACAGTAAACTATAATAATAAATTTAAGAACAGTTAATTGACATTAGATATTTTTTCTATATTATTTTCTTGTTATTATTTTTCCTTGGTAACCAAAACTTAACAAACTTGATCAAACGTTCTCGACATGCCCCCCGCCTTGGAAGGCCCTGAATGGCACTTGCAATCACTTTAACTCTTTTCGAGATTGACCAATGTTGACGTCTGGACTGGGAAGTGGACAAAGTTTAGTGAAGCACCGCTTAACGTCGCCCCTTGTCGTCTTGACTGTTGCCACTCTACTAACGCCGTCTTTGCCAGGATGAACTTGAACGATTCGTCCAAGTCTCCAATGTAATGGTGAAGAATTATCTTCCTTAACTAAGACCATAGCACCAACTTGCAGTTGACCTTGTGGTTGTTTCCATTTAGAACGTTGCTGAAGTTCTGAGATGTACTCCAGATGCCAACGGTTCCAAAAATGTTGTCGGCATTGCTCGATATGTTGATATCTAGTTAATCTTCCCACTTGAGCTTCTCGAAAATCTTGTTCCGGTACTGATGTTAAAGTTCTTCCCACAAGAAAGTGAGCAGGAGTTAACGGGCATAAATCAGAAGGATCGGAAGATAAAGGAAAGAGAGTTCGGGAGTTTAGTACTGCCTCTATCTGCACAAGCAGAGTATTTAGTTCCTCGAAAGTAAGTGAAGCATTTCCCAATACTCTTTTTAAGTGTTTTTTGCTAGCTTTAATACCGGCCTCCCATAAGCCTCCGAAGTGAGGCGAATATGGTGGTATGAAGTGCCAATCAATACCATCCTGAACTAAGAAATCAGGTAAATCAACGTTTAACTTATTTAAAAATTTACCAAGTTCTTTCAATTCTGAATTCGCGGAAACAAAATTAGTTCCGTTATCAGAGAATATTTTGGCTGGCTTTCCACGACGCCCTATGAATCGTTTTAAAGCCATTATGAATGCGTCTTTTGTTAAGTCTGAAATTAACTCTAAGTGCACCGCTTTCGTAGAAAAGCAAATGAACAATCCAAGATAACATTTGTGTATCTTACTTCCACGACCCTTACGGTCCTTAATTTGGAGTGGGCCAGCGTAATCAACACCAGTTACGTTAAACGGATAACTTGGCTGTAAACGCGGCTTGGGTAATTGGCCCATGATAGGCAAAATAGTTTTTGGGTTATTTTTGAAACAAGAAAGGCATTGTCTCGTAACCTTTGTAGCTAGAGTTCGACCTGAAATCGGCCAAAACTGTTCTCTGATATGCGCTAAAAGCTGCTGCGGACCGACATGCAACAATTTCACATGTTCATTTTCAAATATTAAACGCGTCAAGTGCTGCTTTGCACACAAAAGAACAGGATGTTTTTTATCATTTGAGAAATCAGAATTTTTTAGACGACCACCAACTCTTAAAATACCCTCATTGTCTAAAAAAGGGTTTAAATTTAAAATTCTACATTTAGAGTTTATTAACGGTTTGCTTGCCTTTAAGAGGAAAATTTCCTCACCAAAAGAAATCATTTGTGAAATCCTTATTAATATAATAAATGCGCTGTTTAATTCCTCGATCGACAAACCTCCAAATCGACTTAAAGTATTCCTTCCCTTTGACAAACAATTAAACTTAAATCTTAGTATCCATGCTGTGACTCTTTTTAGCCTAGACAATTTTGAAAATCGTTTGAATGGAAATCGCTCAACATTTTGACAAATTAACACATGAGTTTTAGTTTTTACATCGGGTAAGTCTAAAATTTTATTTACATGAGTTTTAAATTGAGACCAATTATTGCAATTCTGTGACAGCCATGCAGGACCGTGCCACCATAATATCGAATTTTTTAATTCGCTTGGTCTAACGCCTCGAGACAGCAGATCAGCCGGATTTTCTTTACCTTTAACGTAATGCCACGAACCAGTGCTAGTTAGCTCTTGTACTTGTGATACTCTATTACTTACGAAGTTTTTTAATTTGTATGGAGGTAACTTTAACCAACTAAGGACAATAGTGGAATCCGTCCAAAACATTTTTTTATCGATTTTTAACCTAAGTGACTTGACAACCTTATCTGCAAGTCTAGCTAGCACTGCCGCTCCGGAAAGTTCTAACCGCGGCAAAGTTATAGTTTTTAACGGTGCCACTTTGGACTTTGCGCAAAGTAAATTGACGAAATTATTATCATGCTGATCTATACTACGTACATAAAGACACCCGCCGTAAGCCCTTTCGGAAGCATCTGCAAACCCGTGCAATTCAATGCGTTTTGGGTTTACGCATAACACATGACGATCTATTCTCAAAAAGTTAAGCTGAGTCAACTCGCTTCTAAATTCGCACCAAAATGAATGAATGTGCAATGGCAGTCCTTCGTCCCAGGACAATTTTTCTAGCCATAATTGTTGCAATAAAATTTTTACATTTATAATGCAAGGACCTAGAAGCCCAAGCGGATCGAATACCTGTGATATGCTAGACAAAATAACTCGCTTGTTTATTTTTGTATATATTGGTTCACTTATGTTATACATTAATTTGTCACCTTTAGGACACCATGATAAACCGAGGGTTTTTGCATTTTCGTTTATACCGAATTCTAATGTTTTTATCGGTGAATCATTTTCTGAAACGTATTTTAAAACTTCGCGATCATTAGCATAAAACTTGCGTAATTCGAAACAACCTAGTTTTAAAATATCAGAAACTCCCTTTGCAATTTCCGCCGCCTCTTCAATAGAATCGGCGCCTGTCAACATGTCATCGACATAGAAATCTTCTTCTATTATTTTTGCTAATTTCGGTTGTTTGATTTTACAATCTTGGGCTAATTGGTACAGACACCGCACAGCAAGATAGGGCGCTGCGGTGGTACCATATGTAACCGTGTTTAACTGTCACGCCACACTATTCGTTGTAGACATCTTTGTTCCGGTGTGAGCAGAACTTGCCTATACATTTTGGCAATGTCCCCTGCGACTACGTACCTATGTTGCCGAAAGCGTAATAAAATGGAAAACAATTCGCTTTGAAGTGTAGGTCCGGTCATTTGTAAATTGTTTAATGAATAACCGCTATTTGATGGAGCCGAGGCATCGAAAACAACGCGTAATTTAGTAGTAATGCTTTCTTCTTGAACCACACAATGATGCGGCATATAATAAGAGAATTTTTCTGATTCAGGAACTTCTACCTTAGTCATGTGCCCTAAGGTTTCGTATTCGTGTATAAATTCGGAATATTGAGCTAGTAATTCTGGCTTTGAATGCAACCTTTTTTCAAGCGCAAAAAATCTACGCTCCGCTTGGTGATACGAATCACCTAAAATTTCAACAGAATCCTTTAGTGGAAGAGAAACAACAAATCTACCGTTGCTATTACGCTTCGTTGTTCTTGTGAAATGAGCTTCACAATCAGTCTCTTCCTGGGAGAGTGGCCGTGTCGGACTGCACTCTTCCAGTTCCCAAAACCGAGCCAACTGAGCTTGAATGTCAATTTGTTGACTAAAATTGCAAGAAACAGCGGCTGATTGTTGCTTTCCGATTGGTCCGGACACGATCCACCCAAATCGCGTCTTTTGTAGGATGGGTTTGTCGGGACCTAATGAAATTTGTCCTATACACAATAAATTCCAGAAAATCTGGGCCCCTATTAGAATATCGATTTCTTTTGACATAAAGAAAGATGGATCGGCCAACTTTAGACTTTTTGGAATATTAAGCTCTGAAATGTTTAGATTAACACTTGGCATGTTATCTGCAATTTTAGGAACAACGAAACACGATATATTGGCAGAAAAGTTATTATGCAACGCTTGAATATTAATTTTGCATTCTGAATCAATGTTAGAGATCGTATTGTTCAATCCGCATATTGTAATTATTGATTCCTTTGAAGTAGTAAGTTTTAACCTTTTGCACAAACTCTCCGTAATGTAATTTGATTGAGAACCTGAGTCGAGTAAAGCGCGTACAGTATGAAAGTTCTTGCACTCATCTAAAACTTGAACGTATGCGGTTGACAATAATACATGTGCGCCAGAGGTTCGTGCCGATAGAGAGACACTATTTTTACTATCACTTAGCCTTTGATGATCATTCAAATTTTGCCCTTATTCAACATGCAGCAAGGTATGGTGCCTTTTATTGCACTTTCGGCAAGTTCCTCGACGGCAAACGTCACTGGTATGCCCAGGTCTAATGCAATTTAAGCAAAGTTTGAGACTTCCTAAAATTTCTAATTTCTTATTATTTGAAAGCTGCAGAAATTCTGGACAGTTTTGAATGTAATGTTGATTTTTACAGTACTTGCATTTTATAATATAATTACAATGATTATTATTTGAAGTATTATAAGTTTGACCTTGCTTCTTTTCAGTTGCTAAAAAGCCTCGTGTATTTTTTGAGTTATACCTTTTGTCCGCGGTTTGTTGACTTGATTGTACAGTTGCAAGTAAATCTGCGCGTGACTTTAAAGAATCCTTTAGATCCTCGAAGGAAGGAAAATCCTTAGCCGATTTGTGGATTTCCCACTCTCTCATTGAGATTGGATCCAATTTGTTTACCATCATGTAGACAATGAGCGTGTCCCAATTATCGGTGGGCTGCCCTAACTGTTGTAAAGCGCGTAAATTTTTTGATACTGAGTCTATCATTTTTCTAAGACTGATTTCCGATTCCTTATTGATGTATTCAAGATTGAATAATTCTTTGACATGGTTGTGCACTAGTAATCTACGATTATCGTATCTGTCTATTAGTGCATTCCACGCAACTGAATAATTTCTTGAGGAAAATTCTAAAGAGCTGATAACCTGTGAGGCACCACCTGTTAGAGACGCCCGCAGGTAATGGAATTTTTGTATCAGGCTGATACCATCATTGTCGTGTATTAATGATTCGTAAGTATCACGAAATTCCAGCCAAGCAGAATAGGACCCATCAAACTTTGGAAGTTCAATTGTCGGCAACCTAATGTTTTGACTATTATTATTAATCAAACGGCCGCTGTGAACACTTGAACCTTCGCAGTCTGCGTCCTGTGACTTAACTGAGTGTCCAGACTGAGCTGCAGGTGGGGGGGTATTATCTTGTATTATCTTTTTTGCTAAGGAAATTAAAGAAAAGTAGTTATCTTCAAACTCTGCCCGCTTTTGCAGTTCACTCTGTATGTTTTCAGCTGTGCCTTCGATGATCGTTTGAATATCATCGAATGCATCTAATGTCGTTTGTATACTAGCTAACCTATCCTGTAATTGGATGATCTCTGTTTCTGTAACTTCAGACCTACTCTGTATTTCTTTCACATACTTATTAAAATTAGTCAGTTTTGCATGCAAAGCACCCCTTTTTACTGTAGGTGTAGCCATTTTTTATCTTGTTTGTGTATTTCCACGTAAACCGAATTAAAAAACACTACCCTAGAATTAGGAAATGCAACACTATTTGTGTAAATGTGACTAAATTTTGTAAGCTCAGACGTACTTAATGCAGGTGAAGCAATACATATAGGACTTAGGTAAGGTAATATAGGAATTGACCGTTAACTCACTGTTTACTGTTCTGTACTTGTCTTTCATAGATTCAAAGACCCGAAAATGATTCGTTTTTCTTGGAAAACTACGCTCTGCTACCAAATTATGTATGTAACATTCTTCTGTGTACTTCTTTTTTCCTTTTTTAAACAACCATTTCCAGAACTATGTGTTTATTTTAACAGTAAACTATAATAATAAATTTAAGAACAGTTAATTGACATTAGATATTTTTTCTATATTATTTTCTTGTTATTATTTTTCCTTGGTAACCAAAACTTAACAAACTTGATCAAACGTTCTCGACAAATGCTATACCTAATACAGGGTGTCCCACGGTGGCGGCCTGTTAGAAGTTTATGGAGAACGAAAAATGGGATAAATTTGAAACTTTACATGGAATTATAGTTGGTAATGATCTACTTTTCTAACATATTTTCAGACTTCTAGCACTTCCGATTATACCGGAAGTTGACATAAAGTTCAGTTTTCTAAATATTACCACCCCCAAATACACCAATATTTGGTTTTATCAGACGAGTTTGAATTATTTTTACTCGGAAAGTATTTTGTTATCTCTTCTCTTTTTTGAGATAAAAATTATTTTTCGAAATTTTCACACATTTCCTCCACTTGAAAAATCGCTAATAACTTTTGATCCAAAACACTCACTAGCTTAAAATTAGGATCAATTCGTTGCTAATGAATGTTGCTCTATGAGGAATCGATTAAATAGGCCACTTTATGAATAGGAAATCTAAAAAAGTCTTCTAAATGAACACAAACTTCAAACGCTTAAAAGTCCGTTTTCTTAAATGGAACCCTATGTTCTTAATCACACCTGCGAATAGCGGAGAAAGTTTTCTAAATAACCATTTATTAGGTATCCCTATATCCACATTCGACGGCTTTGGAGATATTTACGAAAATTCTTTAAAATCCTAATTTTTGTCATTTCTGTGTAAGAAGGCTATGAAATTGTGTGTCAAACGATTGCTAAATTAAATGAATTTTCCTAGATTTCCCAGATTTATTCTAAATAAATTTCAGGAACTCAGTTTGCTAGTTCATTTAAAATTTAAATACATTTGCCTAGTATTATTAATTTCAAATAACGTGAAATATTGCCATTATTTTAATCGACTTCAAGTTGACAGGGAAATTATTTTACAAAACTGTCCCTGGTTGCTAAGCATACAGTAAATACTTATCATAGTCTTCTTATGCAGAAATGACAAAAATTATGATTTTTAAGAATTTTTGTAAATATCTCAAAAGCCGTCGAGTTTGGGTATAGGGTTAATTAGGAAACTGTCTCCGCTATTCACAGGTGTGATTAAGAACATAGGGTTCTATTTAAGAAAACGGACTTTTAAGTGTTTGAAGTTTGTGTCCATTTAGAAGACTTTTTAGACTTCTTAATTGTAAAGAAGCCAATTTAAACGATTCTTCGGAGAGCAACATTCATTAGCAACGAATTGACTCTAATTTTAAGCTATAGTGAATGTTTTGGATCAAAAGTTATTAGCGATTTTTCAAGCGGAGAAAATGTGTCAAAATTTCGAAAAATAATTTTTATCTCAAAAAAGAGAAGAGATGACAAGAAACTTTCCGAGCAAAAATAATTCAAACTCGCGTGATAAAACAAAATATTGGTATATTCGGGGGTTGTCCCATTTAAAAAACTGAACTTCATGTCAACTTCCGGTATAATAGGAAGTGCTAGGAGTCTGAAAATATTTTAGAAAAATAGATTACTACCAACTATAATTCCATGCAAAGTTTCAAATTTATCCCATTTTTCGTTCTCCATAAACCCCCCGTGGGACACCCTGTATAAATTTGTATTTGTATTTATTCTAATCATAAGTTAATGAAGAAATGTTTAAAACTCTCTTTTGAGGCTGAAAAGCAACATTTAAGGAAAAATAATCTTTACAATACTTCTTTATTCTAATTTGCAGCTCTTTCTATCAACATAATAGTGAATCAAAACACTTATCAAAGACTTCATTTTCAAACTTTGAGAGACCTCGTGTATATTCAGGAATTACGGTAAGTACAACATTTCGGTATTACGATTTTTGACTCAGAATTTTACGATCAACATCGCCACATGTAGTTCTTTTGCCAATTTATACACACCCTGTATTTGTCTGTTCCGGTCAAACTACCTACGAATAGAAGTCTGTGTGTGAATCTTGAACATTTTTGGGCAAAACACGCGTTTTCTTTCTTTATTACAAATAAACATATTCATCCGTTACTGCGCAGATTTTATACGCCCTATTCCGTAAAGGGTGCTATATAAAACAAGCTTCTTGTACCCATTTTAATTCCCCGCTATGCCAAACAAACATTTCCATTCTATTTTACGATCTACAAACGGAGAAAATAGTAGATGACAACATTTACTGTATGAAACTATTTGACAGCACAGTAGTTGTATAATGGGTAATTTTCTGTATACTGTATATGCTTTTAGGAATTTATTTCGCCTCATGTAGTTATGTGACGGCAATTTCAGCAGTTTCCTTCAAGAATACGAAACGAATTGAAGCGTTTCAAATAGGTATTTTAGTACGCGAATATGAATATTGTGTTAGAATTGCGAAATTTCTTGTCGGGTTTCCGCTGACTGAGTTTGAGAGACATTAACAAGACCCTCTTCGTATATAAATTTCATAAAATTTTCAGAGGCTTCTTTTGTCCTAACAAAGTAACCTGCCAATAAACTCACCCTTCCGTTTTTCATTTAGGGTTTTAATAATAAAAAGTGTAAAGGAAAATAATCCTCAACTTTCGGTTGTTCGGAGAGCAGAAAAAAACCTGGAGCTTCGTGTTTTGCATCTACGCTAATGAAATACGTCTTCCAAGGGATTTACTTGTTACGGCCTTGTTTATTTCTTACGGAAAAGCAAATCTCATGAATCTTCCCTGGTGTTTGGCAAATTGTATCTGAGAAATCTGAATGCTCAAATGAATAAGGATTTCGAATTTATAAGTAGGTCGCGGAAATCGGAGAAATACCGTATTATTCGCTGTTAGAAATTCGAGATTATAACGAAAAAACAAGAATATTTCGAATAATGTCAAATGGATCATGTTTAACTATCCGAGAGAGTTTAGATATCAATACGTACTCAAAGCACCATTTTCATTTCGTTCTTAATTGCTTCCTTTTAAGTTTCTATTTAGTCAAGCGAGTCAGGGCATCCTGTAAGTGGAATCCTTGATCGTCTGCTCTTCTTCCAGAAATAAATCTTAATCCCAATTTTCACTTTCACGCAGATCGAAAAGCAATAAAATTAGAACGCAAGGGTCAATTTGTGTCCTGACACGAGACTACTTGGGAAATAAAAATGCAAGTCGGAAAGCAATTTACGCCCACTACTAGCATCAGTGTGTCGTAGAAAAAGGCACTTTCAGCACAAAAAGCATCTTCTGCAGACGAATTATCTCTAAGAAGTTAACGTTTCCAACACATGAAAACTAGTTTAGAGCAGGCCATAGTAAAAAATCGCTCGTTTGCAGGGGCGTTTCGATATACAGGGTGTGTATAAATTGGCGAAATAACTACAAGTGGCGGTGTTGATTATAACATTCTGAGTCAAAAATCTTAATACCAAGACGTTGTTCCATGCTTCCCGAATATGCACGAATTCTCCAAAATTTGAAAGTGAAGTCTTTCAATAAGTGTTTTAATTCACTATTATATGTTGACAGAAAAATCTACAAATAAATAAGTAGTAAATAAGAATTGTAGAATATTTTTTTGCAAATATTGTTTTTCAGCCACAAAAGCGTATTTTAAACATTTCCTCATTAACTTATGATTGTAAAAAATACATATGCCAGCAATGTAAAACAACAAATTATTCTAGAT
Source organism: Xestobium rufovillosum (assembly GCA_963966045.1). Lineage (NCBI taxonomy): Eukaryota > Metazoa > Arthropoda > Insecta > Coleoptera > Ptinidae > Xestobium > Xestobium rufovillosum. Next base: position 20,132,913 of record OZ014497.1, read on the forward strand.
TGCTCAGACTAAATTACATTTGCGGCTACGTCCCGACACTTCTCAAATTATCCCAGCACAAGTGCTGTTAACTATTTCTACGTTAATTCGAATTCTTCAGATAAATCCCCCCGTGTTCAGATCGCTAATGCGTTGGTTTTGTAATCGAGATATCTGCGGATCAAACCTAGTTTAATGCAGTTTTTTTCGCTTGTTACTGTTTTTTTCGTTAACTCCGAATATATCTTTAAAGTTTTACAGCTCAGAATCTGTGCATCTGTTGTCCAGTCAGACAAGGGAATCACATTCAAAGATTTATAACACCTCAGGTCTCCCGAATCCAGCCGAGGGCGCATACCGGTTACATAAGAATTTGCGCCTGTCAGACAGCTGCTCGAACCAATGATGTGTAACCAACAGGGGACTATATGGAATCGAAAGTGAAGCTTCTCAAGATTTAGACAACCCACAATACTTACGTATCTCCTTCTCTTTTTAAGTCAGTCTATTCTTTGCCCTCTGATACAAACAGCCGTTTAACTTGTTTAAACGAGTAACAGGCGAGTTGATATTTCTAAATTTTAATACATACACTTGCTTTTTCGGACTCTTCATTTAAGGAATCAATAAAATGTATACAAAACTCATCTCACGTAAATGTATTTTCATTTTTCAAGCACATTATTGTTATTTTACACGTTGATTTACAACTTACGAGCATACCACTGTATCATGGAAGTAAATATACAGGTAGGTTTCTGGCCCCTAGCACTGAAGCTCAAGCTTATTGTGCCCCCAAACATGATTATCTCATAAGTTCGGTCCCCTCAAGAAATGTTAGGACAAGACTTATGGGTGCATCTGCTATTACTTTTTGGTTCTACAAACATAGCTCCAAAGCTTGTATGTCTAGCTACTCAAGGAGCCCGACATTCGCATAGTATGTGATGAGGAGTTTCCTCCTCTTCTCCACACATCCTGCAATCAGGATTGTCCTTCACTCTAATAGTGGTAAGATGTCTCATAAATGAACAGTGTCCCGTAAATAGTCCTACTGCCCATCTCAGCTGGTTCTTACCCAGTCGTATTAACTCGTCGGCTCTCTTACTGGATGGTCCGCTAATGAACATCCGTGATTGCCTCAGTCCAGGAGTCCCCATCCAGTAAGAGGTATGTTTTAGTCTTAATAGGTCCTTTATCACCTCTTTGCCAAACGACACGTAGGTTCCGGCCCTATCAGCGGGACTTTGGCTCCCTTCTTCGCGAGTCCACACAGTCTTTAACTGTTCTGGATTGTATCTTTGTAGCTTCCAGAGCTTTCAGTGCTGTTGGCTGTCTCTGAGTATCTAGATCCTCCTTTTTTGAAGCGACCTCCTGATCATCTCCTGCGCACATACGGAAATTGCAGTAATTTCTGCCTGGAAAACGGTTGCAAGGCTGCCCAGGTTTATGCTAATTTCATTCCCTGGGCTTTTGCCAGCAATACCAACTCCAGTATTATGTACAGTTTTAGACCCATCTGCAAACCAAATGTTTCCATCCTATTCTCTCGCCCTTTGTGAACTGCCCTCCACTCCCTCTATCAGCAGTGTTAAATAACAACTAAGGTTTTGGTTAGGTAGTATTTTAAATACTCAGAAAAAATTTTAACCGCTCGGTAAATTTCAGCTTTGTTTTGTATTTTGTACGAAACCTAAAAATATTGGCTAAGTTAGGGCAGACAACAGAGTTGCTTATATCCAAGCAACTATGTGGGACAGACCGAGGGTCAAGCATAAAAAAATACAAAAACATAGTGTAATGAAAGGCAAATAGCAAAATATTGAGCTTAGAATTATTATTTACTATGTATTTAGTATTTTCATACTATGTGCCAATTGTTATAGGTACTTACCTATTATTTTAAAATGGGAATCATTATCATAAAGTTCTCGGTCCGAAGACTGGTTGGACGCGCCCCCCCCCCCAACTCTTCCTATGCTGAGCTAACCTACGCATTTCCCTAGAAGTAGAACATCCTGTATCTCCAACTATTTGAGAGCAATATCGTAATCTGGGTCTGTCTCTAGTATGCCGTAAACTATTCTTTCGTGTCTCAGATGGTGCCATACCATCCTATCTCTCCTATTATTTATTTATTTATTATTTATTTTTATGAGAACATAGCATAAGTTTTTAGACTGGGTAAACGAGTTGTAAGTGTTACAGGAGCACTAAATACAACAGAAACAGTAATAATTATACATTACAAAATAAAATAGTTTTCGTTTCTGGAGCAAAGTGACGTTTTCACCTTATATTTTCTCAGTAACCTTCTTTGCATAACTATTAAGTCTAATTTTCAAGTACGTTTCAGCTATTTTTTTATTCAGTTGCACTTTATGTAAATCCTCAACCAAATTTGTTGCTTACCCATGAAATGATAAGTTATTACCAGGCTGCTGAAGGCTTTTACAGTCGAGTCTAGTCGTAAGCAACGAAAAATATCACCATGGTACACAAAAAACTGCTACCTGTGCTAAAACACCTGATAAGCTCTTCGCGTTAGAATTTATTTACCCAAAATATATTAATGTTTTGGAACAGGTAATTGACGAGATTCCATCGTAGATTAAGACACGATGTGTGGTTGGATGAACACTTGCCAAATGGATTGGTCGCGGCGCCGGCAGTCCCATCGTACGGCCCGCGAGATCCCCCGATCTCAATATATTAGACTTTTTTGTTTGGAGTTTCATTAAAGGAAATTTTATGCTACCCCTCCACCAAATGCTGACCAAGTTAGAAATAGAATTGATGCAGCCGTATTAGAAATCACCCCGCAAAAACTTGAACCAGTGATGTAGTAAACTACACAACAAAGGTTACAACTGTTTTTGTAAATAGACGGTTTTCAGTTCGAACAATCATTATAAATTAACTTCGATCCAACATTTACGGGGTATTTAAAACAAGTAAATTTTTGCTGTGCATTATTTTCTTAATAAATAATTTCTGCACTTATTACTTAATTATTAAATTTTACATTAATCGCAAAGAATCTTGGATAACTCGCTTCTGAGTTCTGAGAGCTCCATTTTCTTCCAAATAAAAGTGTAACTCTTTAATTCAACCCTGTGTGTAAACTTCCAACTTTAAGCTGGCTCAATTTAGTAGATAAAATTATAGTTACAGGACATCCTTAGTTGCACCTGTGTGGAGCCAATGTTGTCAAATGTATGTTTCGTTGAAAGTGTTCCTGAGGGCAGAGGAAGCATGGTCCAACATTTTAGTATTCAAATTTTCGGCTCAGAATTTTATGATTGACATCGTCACGAGTAGCCAATTTACACACACTCTGTATAGTTAGCCATGGTGCAGAAGAAAGTTCCGTTACCATAGCAATCAACAAAATTACTTCTTATTGTGAACTTTCACTTCAAAAATCTCGTGCATGCCACCGAAATAGGGAAAAGTGACAAATGGAAAATTATAAAAAGGGTGACCCAAATTGGGTGCAAATATGGTGTATCTTGGTAAATATTAGTGATAGAGAAAAACTGATAAAGTACTTGCGATCTTTTTTTTTACGTTCAAGTCGATGGTGCAGAGAAACTTTCGAAATTGTTTTTAATTTCCGAGCCATGGCCGAAAATTGAGTTTTTTGACATTTCGAGGAATTGTAAGAGATGGTGGGATGCAATGTAGACATTCTTAATGCACTTTTTGAATAAAATTCAGGGGCGTAGTCAGACTTTTAATGCCATGAAGGGTTAATGAACTGAGTGCCAAACTTGTGTAATTTTAAACGGCGGCCATATTTGATTGTCACACGGTTGAATGGAGGATTTTTTTCTGATTTCAGAAACATATAGTTTGATATACTTAACTTCAATATTAACGCAGCTATATCGAATTTTCTGTTTCATTATTTAATGCGGATAATTACTATGTCTGTTGAAAACATAAGGTGGCTATGGTGAAACAAACTAACGCAGCATCTGACTTTTATGTATGATTTGACATTTCAACAATTATTGTTCGTGCTAATGCTGGGATCATTAACACAAAATGTAATTTTCTAATTTGGAGAGATATAATATGATGAGTGTTATATTCTAAGCAATAAACATGCCAACACAGCTGCCGATTTATATTTTGAACGCTATCCCGAGCGTCAGCAACCTCATCCGTCCGTATTCAGAAGACTCTGCTGCTTGAAGATCCAAAATCAATGAAAATGTTCTCAAATCTTCTTAATATTTGTGGATGAGGTAGGCGATGCTCGAGATACCATTCAAAATATAAATCGCCAGCTGAATTGGCATGTTTATTGCTTAGAATTTATAATAATAGTATCATTCTGTATGTCTATTTGTGATAAAAATTTGATATGTAGGTATTTATTCGTTCATTATCTGCATAATTTAATTTGATTGTTATAAATAATTTATGCCAATTTAAAAAATAGTGACGATATGTGTCGAAAACATAAGATGGCTATGACTGTGAAACAAGTCTATATTATTACGTTTTATGTTTAAAACAGAAAATTCGTCATGACTCCGTAATTATTGAAGTCAGATATGTCAAACTATATATACAGGGTGAATCAGGAATCCTTCTATGTATTGGTATTTTTGTTATTTGAAGAGCTACAAAGTCGGTTAAATGAAAGAAAAGTTGCACTATTTTGGGGCCATCTTAAATCTACTTTCAAACTTTCAAAAATTTTCACAGCTTTCTAGATATAATTAAAAAATTAAAATTTCCGATTTTTTTCTTTTGTTGATAACTCAACTGTGGTTTGTGCAAATGACTTGAAACTTGGAATGCTTACATAAAAGAACGTTGTGCATCGTTTGGTGACATTGGCAGTGCAGTGCGATCTGTCATTTTTGCAGAGCGACAGTCAACTTTTTTTTTCTTTATGGCAGCCATATTCATTTCTGCCGCTGACATTAAGACGGCATTATTATGATTGCAACGTTTTTTTAATTTTTTAAATCGAACCTCAAATAAAGAAGTTACAGAGAGAAACATGTTAGCACATGTAATCAAGGTAGCCATGCAACAAAAGAGCTGCGGTAAGTAAAAATCTTTATCAATAAACAATTTAATTTGAGTGGAAGCCCACGTATTCCCACTTGTTCTATTTGAAGAGATAGAGGTTCGGTTAAATCAGCGAATACTTGCGAAATTACTAGCAATAAACGGTGTTTTACTTTTATTAACTGATCTTTAAAGAACGAAAACCAATCTTAAAGGAACAACCTCTTCCATATCCTCAATTTTAAATGCAAATCCTGGCGTGAATTTGTCCCAGGAACTGACAGCAGGAAGTTTATGTCAGTTGCCGTTCGATTTCAAAATTGCATACAAATTCTTATTAGGTATTAGTTGGCCGTGGTCTTATTAGATTGTTTTGTCCTTGTTTGACATAATTGTTGTATTTGACTTACTGTTGTTTTGACGTACCTATTTCAATGGCAACTTATAGTGAGGATGAACGGTATAATATGTTCTGCGTTTACATTTCTTGTGGACGGAATGCAGAGAGAAGTGCTGAGAAGTATTGGAGAGAATACCCCGAGAGAAGGCAACCCCACATCTCGCAATTTGAGAAAGTTGCACGACAAGTGTATGAAAATAAACATTTTTCAAATGCCAAAAAACCACGCAGGCTCAATGAGGTGGCAGAGATCAATGTGTTGGCATCTTTGGCGACAAATAATGGCGCATCTTCCCGACAGCTTGCTTTAATAGCCGGCACTAGTCAAATGACTACAATTCGAGTGCTTCACAAGCACAAGTACAAACCATACCGTAAGAGATGTGGTCATACCCTTCATCATGAACAGGATCCCAATCGGCGCTCCGAATTTTGTACATGGTTTTTAAATCAAACGGAAACCGATGGAAACTTTCCCCGGTCAATTCTTTGGACGGACGAGTCCAAATTTACAAATTGTGGAATTTTCAATAGGCACAATGAGATATTATGGCGGCAAGAAAATCCTAATCTTCTACAAGAAGTGCGACCCCAAATTAAATTCGGTTTTAATGTGTGGTGTGGTATAATTGACAATAAAGTGATTGGTCCAATTATTTACAACCAAAATTTAAATGGGCAGAGATATTTAAACCTCCTTCAAAACGCCATTGAAAATGAACTCGACAATTTACCAATAGTACAACTAAGAAAAATACAATGGTTCCAACAAGATGGTGCTCCTGCCCACAACACTCAGGTTGTAAGGGAATACTTAAATCAAAAATTTCCGGGGAGATGGATAGGCAACAACGGCCCCATATTGTGGCCGGCAAGATCGCCTGATCTCACGCCCCTTGACTTTTTCCTGTGGGGGTATTTGAAAGACAAAATTTACAACACCGTGTATGATACAATTGAGGAATTGGAAGAGGCCCTTCGTGCACACATTGTAGCATTGCCAGGAAGACAAATTAGGAGTGCTATTGATAGTGTCTCCAGCCGCTGCAACAGATGTCTACAAAATAATGGTAGACAATTTGAATACTTGAGTTAATTAAAGTTGCTTTGCTGTTTTATGGCATTTTGTTAAATTGTTTATTCGTTGTTATTGTTATTTGTTTTATTGTTCTTTAAAGTTCCATAGTTAATCAAAAAGTAAAAGAAATGTAGGATTTTATTTTAATCCAAGTACTAATTGACCCTTTTCAAAATTTCCATAAATATTTTGACCACAGCCGATTTTTTAAACTCTTCGGGAACCACCGTTTATTGCTAGTAATTGCTCAAGTATTCGCTGATTTAACCGAACCTATATCTCTTCAAATAGAACAGGTGGCAATACGTGGGCTTTCACTCAAATTAAATTGTTTATTGATAAAGATTTTTACTTACCGCAGCTCTTTTGTTGCATGGCTACCTTGATTACATGTGCTAACATGTTTCTCTCTGTAACTTCTTTATTTGAGGTTCGATTTAAAAAATTAAAAAACCGTTGTAATCATAATAATGCTGTCTTAATGTCAGCAGCAGAAATGAATATGGCTGCCATAAAGAAAAAAAAAGTTGACTGTCGCTCTGCAAAAATAACAGATCGCACTGCACTGCCAATGTCACCAAACGATGCACAACGTTCTTTTATGTAAGCATTCCAAGTTTCAAGTCATTTGCACAAACCACAGTTGAGTTATCAACAAAAGAAAAAAATCGGAAATTTTAATTTTTTAATTATATCTAGAAAGCCATGAAATTTTTTGAAAGTTTGAAAGTAGGTTTAAGATGGCCCCATAATAGCGCAACTTTTCTCTCATTTAACCGACCTTGTAGCTCTTCAAATAACAAAAATACCAATACATAGAAGGATTCCTGATTCACCCTGTATAGTTGAAAGCAGAAAAAATTCCTCTATTCAACGAAATGAAAATCAAATATGGCCGCCATTACAAAGCTTGGCCCGCAGTTCCGAAACCCTTTATTCTATAAAAATTTTGACTACGCCACTGTAATTTACTCAAAAAAGTGCATTAAGAATGTCTACATTGTATCCCACCATCTCTTACAATAAGCGAGATACAAGCATTCCTCGAAATGTCAAAAAACTCAATTTTCGTCCATAGCTCCGAAATGAAAAATAATTGCGAAAGTTTCTCTGCGCCATTGATTTGAACGTAAAAAAAGAGATGGCAAGTGCTTTATCAGTTTTTCTCTATCACTATTATTTATCAAGATACACCATACTTGCACCCAATATTAAACATTACTCCTAAATCTTTACCTTAATTGTGCTTAATAGAAACATTATTACGGACAAATAGAACAGGCGGGATAATGCAAATATTGGTGGCAAATATATAAATTGTAACGGCTAAATATCAACTTATTTATCACAAATAGAACAACCCAAAACTTTAGCTTTATTTGTCACAAAACTTTGGATTATTATCACGATGTATATTTCTATTTGTGACAAATCAGTTAAAACGTAGTCTACGGTTAAAGCTAGATAGACATTCTATTTGGCACATTTTTCTCAGTGTACTTTGCTTCCTTATGGGGTGTCCCATTAAGAGAGGTCACCGGCTATATCTCACAAACCGTTAATCATACAGCTTTGGGAAAAAATATTTTCAGTAAATATGGTCCTGAAAAATCGCTGGAAATTAGTTTCGAGTTCCTAAAACGACCGCTAGGGGGCGTAACATATACGGTCAATTACAAAAATGGCTTTTTCTAAGATATTTTCCCATACAATATATATTCCAGTTGCCCGCATCTCAAACCTCAACATTTTTGCAAACTTTTTGTCCCATGTTTTTTGCTCAATCTTTTGAAATGAAAGGGTGGGGGGGCGCCAGTTGTTACATTCAAATTGTCATAACTCCGGTTTGGTTCAATAGATTTTAACAAACTTAGTTTCATTGAAAACGTATTTTTCAACTCTATCGTTCACATTACAAACAATTCCTGGAATATGTTTTATCTGTCCGATAGGGGCCGTTATTTGTAAACTCAACATATTTTATAAATTTTCGCGAAAATATTAAATGGAATGGTATACCTTTCTTCGCACATTTAAAAAGATCGAACATTTATCAATAAGTCGGTGAAAACCTCAACTTCTCTTTCCAAACCGAAGATATTAACAAAAAACTAATTATGAAATAAAATAACCATAAAACAGCTACTAATTTTTATTAATATAGGTATCTAGTTAATAAGAGCATTGTCATCCGACTTGGAATCAGTGCCTATTATATTCTGTTTACATATATCCAAGTATTCTTAATTATTTTGTGTCATGTAGTACGCCGGTAATTGCCAAACAGTTTAATGATATCTGGGCCTAAGAACCCAGCTGTTCCCATTTAGCAAGTTGGCCATGAAAACAAAAAATGTATTTTAATTATTTGATACGTCAAAATATCAACTGTTTCATTAAATTGTGTTCTTTGTCATCGAAAATGCCATTTTCTAATGAAGAATCATAAAATATGCTAGCGATATATTTCGAATCCATGCAGAATGCAACAATTAACGAATAATCAAAATGCTTATTTTTTTTTCATGGCCAACTTGCTAAAAGGGAACACCTGGGTTCTTAGACCGAGGTATCATTAAAATGTTTGGTAATTACCGGCGTACTACATGACACAAAATAGGTAATTATGAATACTTGAATATATTATGTATGTAAACAGAATATAATAGGCACTGATTCCAAGTCGGGTGACAATGCCCTTATTAGCTAGATACCTATATTAATAAAAATTACTAGCTGTTTTATGGTTATTTTATTTCATAATTAGTTTTTTGTTAATATCTTCCGTTTGGAAAGATATATAAATTTGAGGTTTTCACTGACCTATTGATAAATGTTCGATCTTTTTAAATGTGCGAAGAAAGGTATACTATTCCATTTAATATTTTCGCGAAAATTTATAAAATATGTTGAGTTTACAATTAGCGGCCTCTATCGGACAGATAAAACATATTCCAAGTATTGTTTGTAATGTGAACGATAGAGTTGAAAAATACGTTTCCAATGAAAATAAGTTTGTTAAATTCTATTGAACCAAACCAGAGTTATGACAATTGGCGCCCCCCCCCCGTCCTTTCATTTCAAGAGATGGAGCAAAAAATATGGTACAAAAAGTTTGCAAAAATGTTGAGGTTTTAGATGCGGGCAACTGGAATATATATTGTATTGGAAAATATCAGAGAAAAAGCAATTTTTGTAATTGACCATATATGTTACGCCCCCCACCGCCACCGGTCGTTTTAGGAACTCGAAAGTAATTTCCAGCGATTTTTCAGGACCATATTTCCTGAAAATATTTTTTTCCCAAAGCTGTATGATTAACGGCTTGGGAGATATAGCCGGCGACCTCTCTTAATGGGACACCCGGTACATTGCTTATACCATACACGTTCACGGAATTTTTCTCTGCGATAAAAAAATGAAATAATCAACGAATATTTTATTTATTGGAAAGTTTGATCGGTAAAGCATGCGTCTGCAATTGCATCAATAATGTAATTATTTAACTCTGGACGAGCATGACCTTTTTTTCCTATTTACTCAGTCAGTTATATCTGATGAAATTAATTTCGGTGGCCAGAACAGATACGATTGAGTTTTGATTGAATTTGCTGAATTAGCTTTATCGAACTGGGGGATTTCCAATGCGAAACGAAAATGCCATTGGATTCATTTTACTCATAATAAAGTTTTCAGTCCAAAGTGTGGTTGAACGAGACATCTATTCCTTATCATGACCAAACCTGAGACTTCCTCAAAATACTAACCATGCATCTCTAAATCCACAAAGAAAATTAATGCAGTTGCCGTAGAGTTCCAGGAAGAAATTGAGATGGCTAATCAGTTTAAAAATGCATTTCTTTTGTCATCAAATACAACTCTTCAAACCGTATGCACACTAAACACACATAGAAGGCAAATGGCAAAGTGAGCCACCCAGTAAAAGCATATTCCTCTTTCAGTCATGCTTCAAAAGAGAAAATTGCGAAAATTTACATAAGCATTCATTTGAACGTTTATTGCAAACGGATGAAATTTCATTTACACTCGTCTCTGCAATGAATAATAATGATAATAGTCGGGTTCTTGTTTGTAAGATAAGGAGTCGTCGTGAAGTTGTAAGAGAACCTGTCACAGCAGAATTGTACCTACATCACAGCTGGAGCGTACGCAAGGTCCTGTTAGAATTCACGTAGCTTCGAAGAAAATTAAAGGGTATACATCTGCGCAAAAAACCCAGTGTTTATCTGCCCCTAATGCCAGACAAGAGTTCGCGGGCGCCCGCCCTATGTTGAAGCAAATATTTGAACTGGAATATTGCCGGCGGAGTTGTGGTGTACTTGTCATATTTTTGATCCGCGAAATTTGATCCTCCGCCACTTCCGAGCCCCCCCGTGTAACTCACCCGACTGTGTCAGACGCAATCAATACTACGAGAGAGGACAGCCTGTTTTTCCAGTTTACTGTAAAACCACATGGCAATTACATATCGACCTAGTTTTTGTCACTTGATATCCTGCGATAAAACTCCACAGGGATGTTTTCGGAAACAAGAACAAAGAAAATAATGGATCGGACAGTTGTCACAAATATTCTAAAGGCGGAGAGGAAATTGTAACAAATTTCTCAAGTCTGAATTATTCAAATAAATTTCTGTTATCACTGGCACGATCAATTTTAATGCATTTTTATATTCGAGGTTGTGAAACTTTATTGCATTTTCCTACAAATGCTTCTCTATTAATCAAGCTAACACTTAAGCCGTCCGTTGGGAATACTAAAATTTCATGATTAATCATCCCCTCAGTTAATTGCTAACTGAATAGGGGCCTTATACAGCTAGCGGTAAAGTTGATGTCTAGTTAGATTCGATAGTTCCTTTCCCATAGACTTACGTTAAACAAGGCATTTAACCATAACTTTAACAAAAATTGCAAATGGGGATGTAAATAGCATCTAGAAACCGACAAATATTACATACTGCTGTATTCTTCATCTCAATATTTGATTTTCAGATTATTGTTGTGTGGAAATTGTTGTGGAAATATATCAACACACCATCGTAGCATCTTTAGAAAATGAGGCTATAAATTTAGATTTCTGCCGTCTTCGAATCCAATTTTTGTCGGACAAAATTATAGGAATATGACATTTGAAATGGGATGAAGAACATGCCGTTTTTTACATTTACGGATAGCACCGTTTTGAAGGCGGGCTTATCGCTACCGTCCGACGACACAATCTGAAATTGGACACAGGATAGACTGCCTTTTTTGAGCAGGATAAGGACCCATTATTTTATGCTATCTATCTGCACACGTGTTTGTATGTCTGAAGCCATAAAAGATGTATTACTCAAAATCGCAGTCGCCAAAAACCCGTTTTCCTTCATAAACGCGATTTGCAAAAAAAAATTGGGGGAAGAAGCAACATGTAATTGATTATTTCCAAATATCGAAAATAAAATCACTGGATATTAAAAAAAACTGAATGGACAATCCTCATTTTACAATTTACATACAGAATTTTTTATCAAGAATATATTTTTTCGATAAAATGCATATTAAGGAAGATTTTCCTTCTTGTGACTCCATTCGTAGACCCAGTTCTAGACACACTGTATAAGTATAAATATTTGTCCAAAAAATAAAAATCACCGCATCGCATAAAAACAAAATAAAATAAACATGTAAATGTTTTTCCAAAAACAGCGAAAATATCGATTTTTGAAAAAAAATTATGCAACGATAGATTATCCCAAAAATCTGGAAAAGAATCGATTTTTCCAATAAAATTAGTACAAAAAATTGAGTATGTATTCCAAAAATCTAGAAAAGAATCGACTTTTCCAAAAAAAATGATACAAAAAATCGATTATTCCAAAAATCTAGAAAATAACCGATTTCTGCAAAAAGTAATTGGGATGCAAAGAATCGATTATTCCAAAAATCTAGAAAAGAAACAATTTTCTTCAAAAAAGGAATTAAAATATCGAATGCAAAGAATCGATTGTTCACCACCACACCACAGTCACATAAAATAAAAACTTACCCTAAAGTCTTGGTGGAAATCAATGGCGTCTTCAAACTCAAGAAACCGTTCAACTTGGATTTCTTCTCTCCACCAGCTTCCAATCTGCTCGTCCTGCATTCCTGGGTATCTTCATCGTCATCATCCTCGCGCTTACGTCGCCTCTTGTGGAAGAAGTAGCACGCTGCTGCCACGCCGGCAATTAATATAAGAGCTGCCAAACTCGAGAACACCGCCGTCAAAATGACGTCACGTTTCTGCATCATAATCTGGAAAAAACGTAAAGGAAATTTTACTCCCGATGTAGAAAAATCGTGCCTATTCGAAATAAATAGAGCAGAACAGTGTAATTTGTCAAAACGCAATATTCTATTGTGCCCATTGTTATCATTTTCGGCCATCATTGTCGCTACTTTTATATAAAAATTAATATAGTACACATAATTTAGTCATTTTTAGGCAGAATGAAGAACGTAGTGTTAATTTTTCTTGTTATTTCCTTATTTTGTCAGGTAAATTATTTAAATAAATTCTCAAACACTAATAAGATAATCTCATTTTTAGTATAAAACTATATCAAGCGATCAGGAAGTGGAAAGCCCAAAAAGTAATCCAAAAAGAAATCAAATAAACTACTACGGTTACGCCAGTGGTTACGGATATGGACACCCAAACGCAGGAACAATAGGTAAAAGAATGAGTACAAATTCATTTTCAGGAATATTTGCAAAAGAAATCAAATTTTTTTACAATGAACTGTTTTAGCAGTCAGTGTTATACGAGAAGTATCAAATTTAATTCAGACTATTGCCAATCCCTTCGAATCTATCGCTGAAACACTCATTACATCGATATTGGGCGGAAGGAATACAAGAAATGATAATAAAAATTAATAAAAATTAATATTTAGTTTAATTTCGCGCCCTCTGTTGCTTAATAACGTAAGTTTCATACTCTCTATAGTTCCCTCTAGAGGGAACCGTAGTACTAACTTCCTAGCCGATCAATACACGAAATGGCGCATAGCTTATGCGCAAACCAAGATCAATAAGATTGCGTAATGCGTAATGTTCTGTGGTTTGAGTATGACATTAGACATTTCGCTAGTCGGTAATGTCCAAAACTATACTGAGTACATTCAAAATTGTTTATTTTTGCATTGTTTAATAGTTTAATTAACAATGGAGCATTATTTATCCGAAGAAATTGTTATATTAGCAAGACAACTAATTCACAACGTAATTGGCTTGAAGGTAACGTAAATTATTATATATAAACATTTCGTAACCTAAAAAAATTTATAGGAAATTAGGGAAGATTATAAACGATTAGAAAAGCATACACTGAAACACCTAAAACAGGCAGATTCAATGTATTTTCTGAACCACAGGGAAATTAATAATACTGTAGCGAGTTTAGCGGAAAAATTTATATTTCACGGGTTTGAAAATGAGGCTAAATTGCTGCAAAAAACTTATGAAAAATATATGAGCACTGTATCTACTAGTAGCGAGAGGAACAACGCTTTAAATGTTGTTAAATTCATTATTTGTATGTCTAATAGCCCTACGAATAATATAGAAAAGTTCCCGCGAAAAATTTTAAACGACGATCATGAAGAAGTTGTGAATTGGCCTGAGTATTTAAAGGAGGGCATCCCCAGATGGGTTCCAGAACTCAATTCGGATAGTAGCGTAAAAGTTTACCCTAAAACAGGTTTCCATCAAATTATAATCGTTATTTTAGGAGTGGTCTGATTCCGATTCAGAAATTAATTTTTCTGGGGCAGCTACGCAAGGAACAACTAAAATGCAACCGGCCCCTGATTTAAACTTCACAATACACGATGTAAATACAGATTTCATAAAAGATTATACCAAGAAACGGCGAGAAACTTTGCAAATTATACAGAGGAACTGGTTCAATCAAGGGGACGTCAGAATTTTACCAAATAGCAGCTGGAGCGAGGCTAACGTCGCCATTTCATGGTAAATTAATTTTCACGTTTGAGTCCTGAATCACAACGTTTAGCCCAGTTTATTTCTTAAGTCAAAATGGAGCTTTTCATAAAAAATATTAATCTGGCAAAACGATGAGATTTTGGAGCTCGTAACTACTTTTCTTGTTTTTAATTTAATTTCTTAGGGAAAATTATTTAGAACAACAAGTGCACGGATTGATATCTATACCAAAGACAAATATTATCACCGAATATCAAATTATGAGAGAGATTGTGTGGCAATTATGGGAGCCGCACGAAAGCTTATGTTTCAAATTTTGCGTTAACAAGTTGGTGATATCACCGAATTTTACTATTTCTAGTGCTAGACCGGTAAGTTAATTGGACTGTCCATTTAAATTGCCATCGGTAAAAAATGGTGCGACTATACTATTGTATAAACATTACCTTTTATTTTCAAAACTCGACTAATTCACGGAGTGTTTACCAAAATTTCTGTTGCAGAATGCCGTAAAAATATTTTTAAACGAATTTTTGCCTTACATACAACTTTTGAACGACTTTCGCACATTTTCCAATTCGTTAAGTATGAACGAAAATAATTCGTGGGAAAATAACCCCCCGGATACTTATAGAAGTTACGCTGACTCGATCCAAACAATTATAAACCCAATTTATAAAGAATTAATACAAATTGAAGATACCATAAGAAAGCAAGGTAAATTCAAAAAAGAAACTTGTAAAAAAATTAAATAATCAATATTTTCTTTAGAAACGACAACAACTTTATTAAGACTGTCGGGACAGTTGAGAAACCTCTTTAAGCCAATAGAACAATTAAAAGAAATTCACGAAAATGTAATTTTGGATCACAAAACCAATTCAAACGTAAAATGCGCCACAAACTTATTGGTAAAACTTCACGACGGTTTGTTGCATTCATCGTCAAAATTAGAGCAGGATTTGTACTTAACTCTGTATCTAGGAAGTCTACGAAAATATCTTACAGTCATCGATAGATGGTTAACGAAAGACGAACTGCACGATGCAGCGGAAGAGTTTGTTATAGTAGAGTAAGCATCTTTACATTTTCTAATTCGTTATTTTTGCTTTGTTTTTCTTTTTAATTTCCGCAGTTCAAATCCTAAAGAAGCGCACAGAGTTACAACCAGTAATGCTTTTCATGTCCTACCTAGGTTTGTTTTTGTTTTGCCTTTTAAAAATTAAATTTCGTACTTTTGTAACGACCTTTTTGTGTAGTTCGAAGAACGAAGGACATCAGGATTGGCAAATGGAGTTCATGTTACGTCAAATTGACGAAAACGTCGCGTCAGATTGTTTGTTAAAGTTGATATGTACTCGGGTATTGAACATAGGGAAAAATGTTCATTTGCTTAGACTTATGGGGAAGATGCATTTGATCAATGAAAATTACGAAATACGAACAGGTATAAATACAATAGCTTTTTATAATGTAATATGGGAAAAAATTATTCCAGAAAGTGTCTATGAGGATTTGGTAATGAGGGTGTTAAAAGAAATATCTATGTATGTATCCAAAGAAGAAGAGACTGAAAATGCTCTTATTAAATTCACGGAAATTTCAGACGTTTGTACGGATTTCGTTTTAAAAATACCAGGGTTAGAATCTAGTACGACTGAATTGAGCAAAATAGAAAATTCTATTGATATAACCGATGGATTTTGTATGAAAGCTTTTGCTTCATATTTTGTTGAGAAACCCAAAGATAATGACTTTGAAGAAAATGTTAGCTTATTTGAAAAAATATCGAGGATAACCACAAATCTGTTTCCTACACAATACGTGATAGACAGAGTTTTTTCTGAACTCCTCAAAGATCGTTTTACCTTCTCTGGATTGATTGTTAAGAACCTCCTGATCAACGAAAACAATTTAGAACAACACTTGAATTTCTTACAACACATCTTTCTTTTCAAAGACGATTTGATTTCCAATTTTTATCATCGTATATTCCAACAAATGGACACGCAGGGCCCCTGGGGCAATGATGTGTGGTTGACTTCCCATTTACAAGACTTGCTGATGGACCACTATCCCAATTTCTATGAAAACTGTTCGGTACAGGTTCGAGAAGACTGGAGGCGCTGTAGTGACCCTCTAAAAGCCTGCGGCATCATCAACCTACACTATATCGTTCATTGGCCTCTGAACATCATAATTCGCAAAGAGCACCTCGATATGTACAGAGACCTGTTCAAATTCATCATGAACATCAAATGGGCTTTGTACACCCTCAACCACTTGTACTTTTGTGGTAAGAATCGATACGAGTATTTTGAAAAATAATCAATTTTTTTTCTCTATTAATAGAATTGAAAGTGAATCAAAAGAAAGGGGTGGTGGATAATTTAATGAAAAATCTCAATGTTTTGAGATTCAGTTTGTTGCACACTTTTAGTAATATTCAGCATTACGTTTTTGGGTATTTATATAGTTGGCAGGTGAAGAAGTTTGAGTTGAACTTCGAGAAATCTTGGGATATTGATTCGTTAGTAAAAGCCCATGAAGATTTCGTTAAATCGTTGCACGGAACTTGTATGGGTTTTAAAGAGTTCAAAAGCAATACTCACGGGTTTTGCTTGGTAAGATTTGGTTGCTTTTTTTTTTGTGTGAGTTAGTTTCTTTTTGTAGCTGTTGTACTTAGTCAGAAAATTACGATTGATTTGGAGGAAAGAAAAGGAAATTTCTGGGAAGGAACTGAAGGATATATATTGTTCTTATCGGCAGTGCGTTGAAAATATCGAAAATTTTATTGTACCTACTTATAATACTTTATAATAATAAATTACTTCTGCTAATAACTCTTTTAAATTCATTTTCGGGAAATTGCATCCCATCTTACCTTGCACCAAGAAAGAAATAAAATGTAGCATACTTTTTAAAAAAAGGTATGTATTAAATATCCAATAAAATAATTTCAATTGAAATTAAAAGATTAATTAAAAAATTTGTAATAATATTTTTGAAAGTAATTATACATATAATAATAATGTCAGACTTTTTCAAGACACCTGTATATTCAAAAATATGTATATAGGTAAGTGGAAATTCCCTAAAAACAAATTTGTATTTGCAGGCATCAGCAGTTTTGTTAATCAAATAATAATTGATAATTTTATGCATTTATTTCTAAAATACATAATTTTAGGTACAGGGAAGTGTATACTCAACTGAAAGAAAATTTGAAAAAAGAGTGCGTTGATTTTAATATTGACAACAAATTTTTGAACACTGTATATCGTATCCACAATTTTATCACAGCACTGACTACTTCGAGCCGAATGTACATCAAGTCTAAATTTTCTCCCTGGCAACGTTTATCCCTCCATAAGGAATTTTCAAAATTAGTCTGCATATGTGTCAAAATTCAGAAATAATCGAATATAATTCATAAACTATTAATTTTAGACATATGGAATGGAATCTGTAACAATTTTGTCTTAAAATTAATCAAGGAATTGAAATATACAGAGTTACCCATTTGAAATTTTTATTTGTTGGTCGATTTCAACATTTTTTTCTGATTGATAGAGCTTCTGAAAGGGCCGTCTGACACGAGACTGATTTTAGGACTAAATTCAGTACAATTTCAGGGTGCACAGAGTTTAGTTTGAAATTTAGAGTGACAACAGAATTGTGTATGGCATATAAATATTAAAATAAGTTCTGTGCGATCAAAATCAAGAGTTATAAAGACAAACATGCTGAAATATATTTGACATTTAACTTAATTTGGATCACTGTGCATGCCCACATAAGTACTTATTTTAGTATTTTATCAGTCATATACAATTCTGTTGTCACTCTTAATTTCAACTAAACTCTATGCACGCTGAAATTGCACTGAATTTAGTACTAAAATCAGTCTCGTGTCACGTGTCAGACGGCCCTTAACTCTACTGTGGTGCCAAATGCAGAATGCAATTTTAAATTTCAATGCCTGCTTCCATTTTTTTCAGGGCCAAAAATCAAAAAACAAGGTTAGCTATTCTTTTATCTCTAATCTGAGTACGCCACTGGATTTAGGACACGTTCAAATGGGTGTGACCGAAATTTAACAAAAAAAACATCCACTTTTAAATAATTATGGCTTCTAATTTAACTTTACTGGAAAAAATGTAAACTAATATTTTTTTTAAATTTCAGTCACACCCATTTCAAAGCATCCTAAAGCCAGATTAAAGATAAAAAATTGCTAATCTCTCGGATTCTTCGCCTTGAAAGAAATTCGAAGTAGGCCTTGAAATTTATTGGCATCACAGTAGAGCTATTGAACACTTAGGCCTGTGAGATTATTACTTTTCATAATCGATTATCGATTGTTATAAAGTAATCGATAAATCTGATTAATCGATTATTTGATTAATCGGTTGATCGATTTTTCCATTAATCGATTATTTGAATAATCGGCTGATCGATTTTTCGATTATTTGATTAATCGATTATTCGATTAATCGATTATTTGATGAATTGATTATTTGATTAATCGATTATTTGATTAATCGATTATTGTAAAATCTATAATCAAATAATCAATTAATCGATATTTCGATTAATCGATTATTTTGCACATCCCTAGAAATAACGTGTTTGCATTTAATGCACTCGCCAGAATCTCCTTTTTTCACAAAATAATTCCGCGTTTAAAGTCCATTGTTTAATTACGTAAATGTATCGAAACTGACGCCCCGAGTTACAGCTGGCGTTGACACGAACAGGTACTTCCCCGACTTGCGAGCTTGCGCTGCGCGGACTGGCTGCGCTAGCAACAGCAACACCAGCAACTATCGAGCTAAGACTCAAGCGGAACTTTTCAATTTAAACATTTTGAAATACTGATATTTTAAGGAATTGGAAATTTTTCGTTTGCATTTTCTGTTTTTAATTATCCACGATCATGCCTCGTCCCAGTATCTATGCGATATATCAGTTATAAAAATAATAGCTCTAGAATAGCTTACCATAAGAAAGTACTCATTTAATTAATCGATGGAACAAAATATTCAATTAATCGCTTAATTAAATAATAGATTAATCAAGTGAACAATTGATCAAATAAACGATTAATCAAATAATCGATTAACCAAATAATCTAACAATCGATCAGCCGATTAATCGATTAATTAAATACTCGATTAATC
This sequence comes from Xestobium rufovillosum, assembly GCA_963966045.1. NCBI lineage: Eukaryota > Metazoa > Arthropoda > Insecta > Coleoptera > Ptinidae > Xestobium > Xestobium rufovillosum. The sequence continues at coordinate 20,152,575 of OZ014497.1, forward strand.
GTTTTTTAAGTAATCGATTATCGTTTTCTTGAGTAATCGATGAATCGATTATCTGATTAATCGATTATTTGATTAATCGATTAATCAATAATTTGATTAATCGATTATTCGATTAATTGATTATTCGATTAATGGATTATTTGATTAATCGATTATTCGATTAATCGATTATTGTAAAATCTGTAATCAAATAATCGATTATATTTCGATTAATCGATTATTTTGCACAGCTCTATTTACCCTATTTACAGTGTCCCAGGATTGATGTTACAAGAGGTATGATTGACTGAAAATTTTGCAATTGCAATTTGGTATTTTGAAAATAAGCCCTGCTTTGTTCGAAACTAATTTCTTGTATATTTTGGTATGTTTTAAATCAAGAGGGCTATGCCATCTAACGAAAAACAATTTTTGCGTCAGGTAAACGACCTCATCGGTTCATAATTCGGCAAAATGTTATTAAGAAAGGTTGTCCAGAATATTAGATTATGCCGCCCTCCAAACATTCAGGCAGGTCTGGCTACTTTTTCAGAACACCCACTGTTTCTAATTCATAAATTTAGTATTTACAGAAAGGTGGATAATAAGGAATGGTCCAATTGCGTGGCCCCCAAGATCACCGGATCTGACAATATTAGATTTTTATTTATGGGGTCGAGTTTATTCTCAACCTGTCCGAAACGATACAGAAATACTAAAGGAACAGATAGGAGACACCGCAAATCAAGTATAGGTACGTTTAGAGGAAATTTAAAAATGCTTCAGGCATCAAATAAGGTATGTGCAGAAAACGGTGGCAATTATATAGAATAATTGATAAAATGATATTATTACGTGTTGTAAATGTTATTAAATTACAATGTGTTACTCCACTTGTTTAATGAAGCAATTGAGCATTTCCATCTGAGAAAAAGGGTTTTAACAAAGTAGCCGGATTTGCCTGAATGTTTGTACATAAGCATAAAACATTCTCAACAACTTTTCTTAATATCTAACATTTTGCTGAATTATGAATAACCGATAAGGTCGTTTACCTGACACGAAAATAGCTTTTCTTCAGTTGTCATGACCCTTCTGATTTATAAAAAAATGAAATGTACTAGAAATTAGTTTCGAATCAAGCAGCACTTATTTCCGAAATACCAAACTGAAATTCCAAAATTTTTAGTCACTAACACCTCTTGTAACATCAATCCTGGGACACACTGTATATTTACACGAACTATTTACAAATATTTACAATTATCAATAATAATAATAATAATAATAAATGAACTTTATTAGGGATACTCCCCAAGGCTATCGACCGAAGTCCTTCTGCCCGTGTAAGATGTGCATAAATGTATACATAAAAGTTGTTTGAATAATGGATATAAAATTTTCATGCAAAAAAAAATACATTATGTTATGTAAGTAGTTAGAAAATGACAATACTGGGACAGGCCATCGAGTTCTCCAGATGCCATCGACTTCTTCGGCAGTTGACCTTGAAAGACACCAGAGGCTGCTGAAGGAGCCGTTGAGGCATCCGAAGAAGTGTCTTCAGCAGCGGCAGCAGCCTCTGGTGTCTTTCAAGGTCATTGCCGAAAAAGTGTCTTCAGCAGCGTCTGGTCATTGCTGAAGAATTGGTCTTCAGCAGCGTCCAGGCGCATGCGCCGGGGCTATTCCTCAGATCAGTCCACGAGTTCTCCATCCACTTCAAGTGGGCGTATCTGCAGCAGCCTCTGGTCATTGCTGAAGAAGAGCCTCTGGTGTCTTCCAAGCTGCCATTTTGGCTGTGGGTCAGGCGCCTGCGCCGGGGCTTAAAAAGTGCGCGTGTTGCTCATTGTTGCGCAATGGAAGAATGTTCTGGAAATGCTGATGCAATAGTACGCAGATGTTGCAGAATTAATGTTTTTTCTCCTTCTACGTGTTTACCAGAATACGTTCTAAGTTTTGAAGGAAAATAAAAAACTGTTGAATTTATATTTTTACGCTAATATAATTAAAACAATAACTACAATTTGTATAAATAGTAAGCATGCATTTACTATAACGCTAAACATATTTAACCTATAAACAAATAATGTGAATATATTAACAGGTTTAATCTTTTCCTGTTTTACAAAACTGGCAATCTTTCTGTAGTGGAGGAGGACCATCAATAGTGTCGCAATCATATGTTGTTGACTCGAATCCCCAGTGATGGTAGCAGTAAGTGTATGCATGAGAACTTATATTTTTCTTCTGCTCTTCGGTTAACATACCCAGTTCGACACATCTGCGTAAGTCTGACGGATGTACGTAATATTCTAGGAATTCCTTGGGCAGTTCGGCTATGTGTGTGGGATCCATTAGCAGTAAATGCTCACCATTGTTAAAGAACTTGCCAATGGCCTTCCCCACACGTTTTCGCAGAGTTAAAGTTTGCTCTTGTGGTTGATGTTCTTGCAATTCTGGCGGTTCCAGGTATTTCAGGATCCAGTTCCGCAGCAGTTGAGCGTTAACTTCGGAACAGATGGCGCTGCTGTTTGCGTAATGCTGAATGCAAGGTTCGATAACACGGGAATTTTCTTCTCGAAGTTTCTTTAGCGAGGGGCAGCAGTTGAGCGAATCCAAGTCGAAACACTCGACGTTGCCGGGAAGCACGTTTTTCAACCAAGACACTTTATCTTTACCCTTCACGTAGATCCTATCACAATCGGTCACCGATGACTTTAACTTCGATCGGATATCGTCGTAGTTCTCCGTGCCACAATTCCAGCTCAAGCCGTGGTAGAAACGTGTCAACCAATGAGCTTGACGTCTGTCACACTCCCTCAACTGGTTCAGGTCGAATGGTGGCTTGAATACCCAGTGGTAGTTGCTGCCGCCGCCGCCGCCTCGATGATTCAACGCAATGAGTGAAACTTCTTTGAATATGAATTCACCGACTGCAGTCATGAAACCCTGAACGTCCGCGACGTACTCCATGGTTGACATGCGAACAAACCCAACGCGAGACTGGAGCGCTCGGTGTGCTTGTGCGACTTTTATACCAGGCGTTTGACAGAGCCGGTGGAGGGGGTATACTCGACGATGCGGTCATGCAGGATGAGACAGTAGGCGGTTGTGTTGGCGGGGAAATTTTCGCTCGACTCAAATTCCAGACGAATGTCCACAGGACCGGACTTGATGCTTTCCGACTGTTTTGATGCGTCAATGACTGCGAGTGGGGCTCGATTCTTGAACTGTCCCCTGCCGTATAGCGGCTCGCCAACTTTTCCATAGTACGAGCACTGAAAGTTCTCGTACATCTCATACAGTAAGGCGTATTTCCCGGTGGCGAAATCCAAATTGAGATTCTCGTAGGGGAACGACTCAGAGTTCAGATGTAGTTTGATGTTTGTCAGATTGCAGTGGTCAAACTGGCTCGAGTCCGTGATCGCATTGCCCTTGCGATTCGTCTGGAAGGCCACAATGACGTAGCGCGGTTTCTCCAAGTGCGTTGCGGTCTTGATTGCCCACGTCTGTTTCGTCGCTTGCGGCAACAGCGGATACTCGTAAAGTTCCCAGCTGCGAAAGCACAGTTGAAGTGTTCTCTCGTCTTCGACGATCTTGAGGAGATTTAGACGTTCCAGATCGGAGGGGTATACATACGGTACCCTCCAATGCACTTTGCTCAACTTGATCCTGCGTTACCCACGAAGGCGTTCCTATCGTTCTTCGAGCGATTCAGAATGAGCTCGTGACGCACATTCAACAGCACCTTGTGGTAGTCTTCTAGGAATCCGAGTAGGATTCTTCCCGGGATGCACACGTTAAAGTTTCCGTTCGCGTCAAGTACATGGGTCGGCGCATCACCGGTCGTCGTCCAGCCGGCATTCTCCAGCGCACGCGCCTCACCCTCATTCAGAGAAGCTATACCCTTTAATGTGCTCGTGATGCCCACGTTCTTCGTTCGATCCACCTCCACTCCGTTGATTTCGTAGCGGACGTCGTCCAGCAGGAAAGTGAAAGCATTGTTTGTGAGAGCGGCAGCGGCCCCCTCACCCTCACCCGTCACGAATCTACCTTCCATGTAGATGCAACTGAGGTGCGGTAGTATGTAGGCGTCCTGTTGCTGGACTGGTATGCGTATTTCATCGTTGGCGTTGAATGTCGTCGACACGTACGGTTGATGCACGTGCACCTCTACGCGCCGTGCGGACTCGTCCAAAACAGCACCGTCCAGAACATGAAAAGTATCCACGTTTATGTTTGTCATCTTCAATAAAGTTCACGTGACAGACCGATGACGTAAGACAGTGAGAAGTAAATATACCCTTCAACCAAGCCCACAACAAACTCTTCTTGGTACTCAAGTCCTCTTCCTCCTTTGTTTCAGTCGATATCCCAGGGACGTCAATATTGCTTTGCTATCAGCGCTAAGCTGGCGGATTTGTCGATGAGCTTTGTTCGCGTGGTGTACAGCTGGACTGTTGCTTGTCTGCTGCTGCTGCTCTGAATCACAAGTGATGCCCGTTCCAACAACGTACCCGGTTATATACCTGTTTCGAAAGGCTATGCCCATAATGCTCGCTTTAATGCGCCCACGCGAGTGTCCTCCCTCGCTATTTATAGTCTCTTTATGTGCAACCGGACAATTATCTCTTCACCGCGAAAATTCACCAGTGTGCCGTTTTGATCGACAATGCGCACCGTCACGTTGTCTATACTGTTGAGAGCGATGGGCAGGTATATTACGTTGGTGGGCACCTCAACAATCTTGTAACCGGGGGGCACGAGGGGGAAAAATTCGTGTACGGTGTGGACTAAGTTACCATTTACGTACGATCCGGTGGTGATGTTGCACTCTACGCGTATCACGTCCACTTTCAGTATGCTGACGGGCAAGTCCGACTCGTGCCATCTATTCGGTGCAAGTATGCGTCTATTGAATCCAAGCAGAGAAGCCAAACAGTTGTCTCTGTCAAAGTTTATCTGTTTCCCGAATTTAATTTCGCACTTCAGGGTGCTGTTGTTGGCGCGCAGAATAAAGCTGGTATCACCCGAGGGTAAATTGTTGCGCAGGTACTCGTTCAGGTCTTCGATCTCATATGAACCAGTGGGTATGACGAGTTCCGCGTCACCGCTACCATAATAGAACTTATTGTTTGATTCGTCCACGTTCGGCACCGAGTTGAAGGTTTGGAACAGTACAAGCCCCAGCACGTAGTTGCCGTCCTCCAATTCGATAGGTGGGAAAAAATTGCTGCTCATGACCGAACTGTTTCCCGTCAACGACACCGTCAGAGACTTGGTGGTGGTCATGATCCGCTGTTGTTGTACAAAAACTTTAAGCACAGGTGTCCACAGATGGGTGAGTTGAAGCTCTGCTCCCAGTCGTGATTGTACTGTATGGTGGTGGTGCGGCTACCGAGGTATTTAACGAGTTCTGCGGGCGGTCACAGGTTGCCAAAACTGTCAAAGTAGAGGACGCGCGATCCTCGCTTTATGTACGCTACCCAGTGGGTGCCAGGACCGCTTGCGTCATCCAAATTGACGATAGCTGTCTCGTTGCGTTTGGGTTTCCCCGCGGGCAAGCCGTTGCGCATGAACACTCCCCGGAAGTGGGGAATTTTCAGATCGATTGAAGCGTACTTGTTTAGATCGATGTCGGTGAGTGGTCTTCTCGGTAGCCTCAGTAGCGGTTTTTTGCCGGCGCCAAGTACAGACCCAAGCCTTTGCGATATGGTTTCAGGTAGAGTCCGCTTCCCGGTTTACCCATAGCAATGGCCTCCATGGTCTGATTGTGGCGTTGATGTTCGCCTAGCTCTTTTCGGGCCTGTGAAGCATCGTTCACTGCCTTAGCTACACCTGCCGCCCCTCCAGCTAGCGCACCGAGAGCCGATAGACCCGCAAAAATTGGTATCAGGGGTAATATTCCACCAGTCTTCGGCACCGGGATGACGCGCGGCAACGGCTTCCTCTCTTTGCGTCGAATTACTTGCTTAGCCGCTGCCAGGGCTCTGTTCACCGCCATAACCGTATCCTTGGTGTTCTTCACTGCAGCTCGCGCCTCTCTCGTCACTCTGCCGAGCGAAATACGATCTTTGACCGTCTTCTTCTTCTTCTTGGTGCCGACACCCATACCCAACTTGACTTTAGCTTTCATTGCGTTAGTTATGGCCCAAGCGGCTGCACGTTCACCCAGAGATGCGTCCTTTGCCAAAACCCTGTGCCACGCACTGTCCGCCAGTCTTCGGTCAGCTTCGTGTCGTTTCGCGAGCTCCTTCGATTGCGAGTAGGCAATGTCGTGGGATCTGCACGCTTCGTCCGTGGGATTTATGCCCCGATCACCTCTTGCCAATCGCTCCTTAAGTTTTGTACCTGGACCACAGAAGTTGTAACCGGGCAGGTGCAATTCCACCGGCAGTTTTCCAATCAAATCGTTTAAGAGTCCTTTCCCCTTGCGTGGTTGTCGTCGTCGTCGAAGTGGTTTGACTGTCGGAGACATACTGACTGGAGTATAAAAGGTTTCGACGCGTCTATATATACTAGTTCGACGACGATGAAGTTCGTGAAACAATCGGAGAGTTTACCGGTCATGAATGTATGCGGCGCAGGCTTCGAGCCACCCGCCAACAAGAGACTCAAACACGGACTCCTCTTCCCCGGCACTGTGAGATCCATCATCTGCGGTCCCTCGAACTGTGGCAAAACGAATTTGATTTTGTCGCTGCTGTGCGCACCGAACGGGTTGCGTTTCGAGAACGTCTACGTCTACTCCAAGTCCCTGTACCAACCAAAGTACCAACTGCTGGGGGAGATTCTGCGGGCGGTGCCGGGTGTCGGCTACTTTGCCTACGGAGATTGCGCGGACATCGTGCCACCCGAGAACGCCCTGCCCAATTCCGTGTTCATCTTTGACGACGTGGCCTGCGACAAGCAGAACGTTATGCGCGACTATTTCGCCATGGGAAGACACAAGTCCACAGACTGCTTCTACCTCTGTCAGACGTACACGCACATTCCCAAACACCTGATACGCGACAACGTCAACTTTCTTGTTCTCTTCAAGCAGGACGACTTGAACCTACGTCACGTGTACAACGATCACGTGAACACCGACATGGACTGGTCGGTGTTTCGTTCAGCTTGCGCCGCATGTTGCACATCCAAGTACGGATTCCTGGTGATAGACAAGGACAGCGATATGAATCAAGGGCGGTACAGGAGGGGCTTCGATCAGTACCTGATCATATAAAAGGGAAGCTGTTGACACAGACAGCTGTATTCGCAAACATCATGGCTGCTGACACAAGCAAGAATAGGATGAGAAAAAAGGATCGGATGCTTAGCAAAGAGATTATCAAATCAGCTGACGCCATTCGACGCAAGTACCGCTCGCTCAAGTCGATCCAAACGAGTGCCGAGGAGCGCCTGAGACGACGCTTCCAACCTCTCACCGAACCGCTGCAAGAAATGACCCGCAAACTGGACTCTCTCAAGGAACCCTCAACGCTAGCGCCCGCCCTGACGCAGCCCCCTAGTTTCGCCAACGACCTCATCGATCTGGACGGTGAAGCGGCAGCAGCGCCATCTTTCGATGACAAAACTCCGCCGCCTACACCTACGATGCCCGGTCCCAAGGTCAGCCCGCACATCGAGAGACTGCTGCGCAATGAGAATCGCAGAGATTTGGACACCGTGTACGGAGTCAGAAGACAAGCCGGCGATGTCGACGACTCGTTCATGATTGGAAACTCAGCCATTCAGTTTGTCGACGACGCTGTCTACGTGCAGGACAAACGGTATCCAGGCACCAGCGGTCTCTACGAGCTGCTCTTCTACAAAGACCCGCACAATTACACCAAGCGTGATTTGAACGCGTACAAGAACATAATACTGACCACGAATGCTCACAAGGTGGGATTCAGGGATCAAGCTCGTACTCGGGGCACCAACAGCACCAAGTACAAGAGCATCATCAAACGATTTACAAAGGAGGGTGGTGGTGGTGGACTGTTGATGCGCGTCACCGATAAAAACAGCGAGTACGTGTATTGGAATGACGTAAATGAACTGGTTCAACGTTTGTAATTGCTGCATGCCTCCAGAGCGGCCGGCAACACCTCACACGACAACGAGATTGCGTCTATTGTGGAAGAGCTTATGGAGGAGGGGGTTATAGTATAAGAAGGGGAGCAGCAGCAGCAGCGCGAGCCTCAATCATGTCCGTGGACAAGTTCGGACGACAGCTGGTTGGACGATCCAAGAAAGCATCTTCGCAGGCGTTTGTTCTGCGCGGACCGCCTGGAGTTGGTTTCCTGCTGACCCAGTCCGGGGACTATAACATAGAGAACAAGCGTCTGACCAATGTTGCTAACGCAATCGAAGACCGCGACGCTACCAATAAAGCTTACGTGGACAGTTTATTTGCAGCACTGGGACTGTCAATTGATCACGCGGTGCGTACAGGAGCGGTGGCCCCTCTCGGCCGGAAACTAGAAATAGTCGAGCAAGACCTGGAAAAGGTCAGAGATAGTGTAGCGTTGCTGTTTCGCGAACACAGTGATAGACTGCACGCGCTAGAATTAGGTTTGGAGCAATTGCAAAACGACAAATATTTGGTGGGGGAATGAATGAGAAGAAGGGGCTGATTGACGAGTTACACAAACCCGCACGACGAAACTTCCCGAGGCGCAAGGTGATAATCCGCGGTTTCGACGACCTCTGGCAAGCGGATCTGGTGGAGATGATCCCGTACGCGAAGGTGAATCGCAACTACAAGTACATTCTCATGGTGTTGGACACGTACTCCAAGTACGGGTGGGCGGTGCCACTAAAGACGAAGACGGCATCGGATGTGGTGCAAGCGTTCGCCCCTCTGCTGCAACGACAACGATCACCGAAGAATTTGCAGACCGACGACGGCAAGGAGTTCTTTAACGCACGCTTCAAGGCTCTGATGACTGAGCACGGCATCAATCATTACTCCACGTTCACGGAGAAGAAGGCGAGTTGCGTGGAACGCTGGAACAGAACCATCAAGGAGAAGATGTGGAGACTGTTCAGTTTACAGGGCAACCACAGATGGCTCCACATTCTGCCTCAACTGGTCGGCGAGTACAACAAAACAGTGCATTCTGTGACGGGAATGCGCCCCGCTGATGTCACAAAGGATACGAAACTGAACTTTGGAGCGGCGGCAGCGGTCAGGGTGCAGACAAAGTTTAAGCTGTGGGACAAGGTGCGCATTTCAAAGTATAAGCACGTCTTCAGCAAGGGGTACACTCCAAACTACACCACCGAGGTGATCACCATCGTCAAGGTGAAGCATACGAACCCAACCACGTACCATCTTGAAGATTACCAAGGGCAACCGATTCGGGGATGTTTCTACGAACAAGAGCTGCTGAAGACCAATTACCCCAACACATACCTGGTGGAGAAGGTATTGCGAAGGAGGGGCGATCGCATGTTTGTGAAGTGGCTCGGATTTGATGACTCACACAATTCGTGGATAGATAAGGGTGACTTGTAATAAATAAAACAGGAGTTGTTTACATAGAACATTTTTATTGAAAATATAGATAATTTATCAAATACATGCATTTATTTACAAACTATTCTGGTCCATAATACTATAGTGCCCGAGAGGTAGTGTGTTTACACCATCATCGAGCGTGTGGCGTTTGTCATCTTCGGCACACAAACTTTTCTTGCTAATCTCGTACGAATAGAGCTCGTGATTTTTCGATCGAATCGAATTAAAGGTGGCCTGAAGTTTCAAATTGCCAAATAATACTCGTTTATAGTCGTTATGCGTCAACTCCTTGACTGCTGAACGGCCGATTCCCTTGGATTTTTTAATTTCAATAGCGTCATCCTCGCACAGAATAGAGTACATTTTCGGTTTTAGTGCTACCAACTCTGTAATAATTTTACCATCCAAATCATGCTTGAACTTGCCAATGACTTTTTTGTTTACCGGCGGAATATTGTAGGGATTCCCTGGGGGATAGCCGGAAGTGTCAAAATGATCCTTCGCATCGGCTCTAATTATTTCGTACAAGTCGTCAGTGCAGCACTCGTAAATAAAACTGTCCGTATCCGTGTAACAAAGCGAGGCATTTAAATTTTTGTGTTCTTTTACATAGTCGTAGTGAAATTTGTACATGAGTTCTTTTGCCAACTCCAACACGCAAAATCCCACATAGATTGGCTTATTGAAGACTATTTCTGTCTTTTGTAATTCAATGGCCACCAAGTTCTCCGAAAATATCACGCAGTTCTTAAAATTGGGTTTTGCTATCAGAGACGACGCGCCACAATTACCATCCCATCGCGTCACCAATTTGATGTCGCGCCGTTTCCTAATATTTTCAATTGTTTTCCCATACACTGCATTATTCATGAATTTGTACTGATCCTTTTCAAATTCATCCTTGGACTCTGTTCGTCATTTCGTGTTCAGATCTATGTACGGTTTGAGCCATTTAGACTGCTTAAATCGCAAAACTCTGTGGACCTTTTTTAACAGTAAACCGTGATTTAAACATTGCTGTAGATTTCTATAATGGATAACGTATCGAGATTTATCGTGAAGGGTTAGCATCAGTTTCGATTGGTTGGATAGGTCTGATGTGCGATGTTCTGAGCAGAAGGGGAAGTCCGCGTGATGGTCATGTATTGTTTCCGGATACTCCAGATCCACCTCTAGCGCATACCCATACTCTTGATCCCCTTCGAATAAGGTGTATTTTTTCTCCAATAGCTGTTGCTCGATCACTGCAATCTCACTGTCCTCTAACCACGCAAACCCTCCGTACGGCAGCGGTTGTGACAAACTGTGTCCGTACAGATTGTTTGCATCTATGTAGAAGAGAAATTTAGACGGTTTCGACGGATCAAAATTTTTCATATATTTGTTATTTGCTCTAGAAAATTTCTTGTTTGCCACAACCACTCCTCCTCTCAGTGAACGTTCGAAAAAATTTATCATTTCCACGTCTGTCAGCAGTTCGAGTTTGACCTTTGTCATCTTGAGCATTGCTTGAAACGTGTATCCCGCTAAAGTGAAACAGTGAAATGGATCCAACGAATACGTTTCCAAACACACGGAACGAAATTTATTCACTACATCTGTCAGAATTAATGTGTCCAGTTTGAGGTAGATGTCGGAGTAGTCTGCTAGAGTCTGACAACCAAATGTCCGCCAAACCTTCTGCGCATGTGCATAGTCCTCTTCCGTAATGTCGCTGTCGTTGAGTTTACTGTAAAAAGCATTCTTCGGTGGGAGTTCGGTTTCTTCCAGACGTTCCCACGAGTTCACGTAATCATATGGGAACACTCCCTTCCTACAAATCAACTCTAAATTTTCCGGATTGGAAAAGTATCTTCTGGTTACGTTGTACTCGTTTGGATTCAAATTCTGCGCCAATTTCTCTAAGGACGATGGTATGAAACGATACGAGTCTAGAAAGCGCATTTTAACCCCACCCATCTTTTTCGAAAACGAAATGTAATTTTCCATCGTTATGGGCAGTAGATCAATTGGTTCCGTGTCGTAGGCCAACTCCTTTATGATTAAATGTCCGTCGTAACCGCTCAAATTGTGAAATAATACGGGTACGAATCTGCAAGTTCGATATAGCAAATTGCATTGCGCATGCGCAGGTCCCCGGTACTTCCCCGTTATGTGATCGTGATCTTTCACTCGCTCTTCCAGTAAACCAAAAGGTTTCTCGCACATGTGGCAAATGTTGCACGTTTGAAATTCACGCAGCTGGATGTCATTCAATGGTTCCATACCCACGTCTCCGGTCACTATTGGCTCTATAACCGCAGCTATTTCTCGAAGTTTCGAAACAAACCAGCTGACGCAATCTTTTCCGCGATAAATCTCAAACCTTGACAGGCTATCGTCATAGTTACAAATCAGGTAAAAGGCAACGCTATACGGCTCGTGTTTCTGATATGCAAGCGTACTCGAAATGTCGGGATCATTTTTACATGCGGAAATTGGACGGGTGAATGCTTCAAAATCACCGACGATGAGGAAGGGCACCGGCTCTTTAAACCAATAATTTTGAAATTGCAAAATGTCATTATTCCCCTCCGTTGGTAGCGTAATTTTGACGTGACATTTTTTTGCCGAGCAATCTGGTATATGCCTATCGTATTTTTCCAAGGAATAAAATGTGATTAAACACCGATCGCAAACGTGAATCTGACCGTCGTGTCGTGAAAACTGAGGTGAGCATAGACGCGACATATTTTTAATCCACGCGTAATGCCCTATGCTATTATTCTCATTCGTAATGTATAATAAATTCACATGCCTTTCGCGTTTCTCCTCGGTATAATACAAAGGACCAATTACGTTACACTTATTGTCTAATCCAAACACATTAATAGATATGTTATTCTGTCTTTCAAACTTGGAAATGTCGGTCAATTTCACCGGAATGGGAATACCTGTGGTGTCCAAAACATCCGTATACTTTGGATAACTTGACACTCGACTAACGTTCTTTGCGCTGACTGGATATATCGCACAAAGTACAGCGTGGAAGAAACAAGCCATATCTGTATTACGTACATTGATGACAGCCTTCCGTACAGCTATTAATTCTGGCAGTGGTAAATAGCTGGACGTTCCACCACGCAGTGGATTGTATTTATTAATATTTACAGCCAACGAAATGACTTGGGTGAAGGACCAACCACTGTTTTTCGCAGAAAATTCCACTAGCTGCAATAGTATGAACAAAAAAATGTTAGTGACACGGCACACACAAGAATTGATTTGTAAACAAGTGAGCTCGTATCGTTTTGAATTGTGAAGATGAGGTCGCGCACTGGTTTCATGAAAAAATGTACGCTTATAATGAAACAATAAGAAACATTTTATATAGTAGTCAAGCCTTAAAAGCAAACCACCCCCATATTCCGATCCCCCTCGTCGAGTCCTTTAATTTGATACCCCACATCACGTAGTTTTCCGTACGGGTAGGCATAGATTAGACTACTGTTTTCAAATAATTAGCGCTGTAGGATGTTCTACTACCGAGAACTAAGATGTTTACACATCAATAACTATAATGGTCTCTTAAGATTATAAGTTGCTTACGTACCTTGGTTTTAAGTTTATCCGTTACTTCCTTGTACCAATTTGCCATCTCGGACGAATCAGAGAAAGACGAAACGGTAACTATTGTATTGCTGGAATTAAAATATTTGCACTCTTCAGCCGCAGTCTCTCCTTGTCCACACAGTTTAAATGTGCAACAAAGGCTAAAGTTGACCTTTGCTGCAGCCTCTCTCTTTAATATATTCTTTAGTCGCGTCTTAATGAGATGGTAACAATCTTCAATGAACGCATCTGGATCAGTATGACGCTTATTGATTATTAAACCGGTCCTTATTCTACTGGTAAAAGCCGAAGCGATGTCTCTCCAAATAATTCGACCAGAACGCTTCTTATTTGAATTTGATGCAATTCCAGAACCCAAGTGCCTCTGGTTTTGTATTATATTTAAACATACTTTAATATTTGATATGTTACACTCTACATGTCTGCGCTGACCGAGAGTAAGTTTATCACCAGTTTTCAAATATTTATAGTGGGTCCTGAGCATGCGCTTACATATCTTCGAAAAAGAATGAATTTGTTCCACAGACAAACTCCTTTTATTAGCACATACCTGTCAATTATTATTCGAATTAGCGCATGCAAAAATATGTGGAAACAAAGAAAACAAACTTACTTCAAATAATGTTTTCACCATTCTGATGATAGTGTCTGTATTTCAGATTGCGATTCCATCGTCAATACTGCCTAATCACTCGCACCACAAAATATTATGTCCTTTGTTGAAACTCAAAACGTAATGTCAACACTGCTTTATCACTATAGAACGGTCATAAAACAACTGGCGGATGCCACCCAATCTCGCTCTATTTATACAGATTCTTATCTTCGCAGAACATTCCAGAAGAATCCTTGAGTGTTATCAATTCTAAGAATTACTTTAGTGCCGCGTGCAAATAATTTATGTATGTGTCACGTCTTATCTCCTTGTTAATCGAATGTTCCAGAAGAAACCTTGAATTTTATCGCTTCTAAGAATTAATTGAGTGCCGTGTGCAAATAATTTATGTATGTGTCACGTCTTATCTCCTTATTCATCTGGAAAGTTCCAGAAGAAACCTTGAATTTTATCGCTTCTAAGAATTAATTGAGTGCCGTGTGCAAATAATTTATGTAAGTGTCACGTCTTATCTCCTTGTTAATCGAAAGTTCCAGAAGAAACCTTGAATTTTATGGTTTCTACGAATTAATTTAGTGCCAAAGCGGTGAGGAAGTCTTTGATCTTTATCAACAAATAACATAAATTTTTCGAATTGATAATCATGTTTATTTTGACAGGGTCTTTAAACACTCATGAGTTTATTTTTATAACGCTGTTTAATAGAATGTTCCAGAACAAATCGGTGAGAAAGTCTTTGATCTTGCTCGATAATCATTAATTATTCGAACTGATAACATAATGCTTAATTCGGCAGAACTTAAGTAAACATGACTTCCCAGAATTTTGTTTTTATGTCATGGAGGGGAGGTGTCCATCATACTAATTGTTAATGTCAAAAAATCACGCTTCTAGCACACATTTATTGGAAAAAGCACACAACAAATTAATATTCTAACATAATGGTGAGTATTATTCAGTAATCAATTCATTAGTTCAGTTGATTTCCACGGAATACGGTAAATTATATAATATAATTTATTATATTAAAATACATTTTGTCAATTAAAATAATAAAATAGTGTTCATAATATGATCTATTAAAATACATTTTATTCATTAAAATAATATAACAGTGTAATCAAGCTCGTGACGCTGCTTATACATCGTTGGCTGCAACAAGAGAAAAATATCATAGTTAAAAATTATACTAGTAAACAAACAAACAAACAAACACACAAACAAACAAACAAACAAACAAACAAACAAACAAACAAACAAACAAAGAAACAAACAAACAAACAAACAAACAAAGATGAGAAGTTATACTAGTAAACAAACAAACAAACAAACAAACAAACAAACAAACAAACAAACAAACGGACGGAGGGACAAACAAAGAAATGCATTCATTCATTATAAAAACAATTAATTTTTCACCACTAGAATTGTGAATCAGAAATCCCAATTTTCCACTACTAAAATTGCGAATCAAAAATCCCCAATTTCACACTACTATCACTGAATATTAAAAAAATCTAAATGCTTTACTTACGATCTACAATATTGATCCAAATGACCGAAAGTTCACTGCACGATTCCAACAAAATTATCGTTGTTTCTTTCTCCATGAATAGGCCCGAAAATAACACATTTTCTGTTGTTGTTGACGCCATGTGTGGCACATTTCCACACATTATCATTTTGGGTCTGTTCTAAATATAGAAAATAGTTTACAATTAGATAATATGTATGCTTTTAATTACTTATAATGAAATTATTATGAATGACTTCTATTATGAATGAGATTTATTAACATACTGCTTGGACAATAAAAGAAATGATTACTGCAAATGGACTTACTTTTATATTTTCCGGCAAGTTTTGCAGGATAAAATGGTACAATAAAATATCCCCAACATCGTCTTGGCTAATTACCACATCCATATTGGGAAACTAACTTTTACCGCACCTATTCCGTGGAAATCAACTGAACAATTGAACTAACTACTGAATAATAATGCTCGCGATTAGATTCGTTCTATTTATTTCGCAGCTTTTGCCGAGTTTGCTAAATTTTGATAACATGTAGAAGTTATCAGAAAAAACAATCAATTGAGCATTGTTTATTTATCTGGCGGTAAGCTTCGAAAATGTTCTTATTTTATTGTAATAATGCAAACAACAGGGTATATAATAATCTCGGTCACCTTGTAGAGTTTGAACATATTAAGTGCACATGTACTTATTGGCATGCAGACCGTGGGAATCAAGCCAAAACAAACATTATGTCGGCAAGTTCAAAGGTTTTTTGTTTCCAGAACTTTCCTAGATATTAATATTTAATCATAATAAAAACAATTATAACATCTCTTCGGGCATGTTTCTTTCTCAAACTTTAATATCAATATTTATTTAGTATAAACAAGTGCAAACGTTCGAGAGAATGCAACATCTGTGTACTATTGCATCAGCATTTTCCAGAACATTCTTCCATTGCGCAACAATGAGCAACACGCGCACTTTTTAAGCCCCGGCGCAGGCGCCTGACCCACAGCCAAAATGGCGGCTTGGAAGACACCAGAGGCTCTTCTTCAGCAATGACCAGAGGCTGCTGCAGACACGCCCACTTGAAGTGGATGGAGAACTCGATGGACTGATCTGAGGAATAGCCCCGGCGCATGCGCCTGGACGCTGCTGAAGACCAATTCTTCAGCAATGACCAGACGCTGCTGAAGACACTTCTTCGGCAATGACCTTGAAAGACACCAGAGGCTGCTGCCGCTGCTGAAGACACTTCTTCGGATGCCTCAACGGCTCCTTCAGCAGCCTCTGGTGTCTTTCAAGGTCAACTGCCGAAGAAGTCGATGGCATCTGGAGAACTCGATGGCCTGTCCCAGTATTGTCATTTTCTAACTACTTATGTAATGTGTTACGTAGGTAAATTAATATAAAAAAAATATAAAAAATATAAAAATCAAAATGAAATGAAATGAAATGAAATGGAATGAAATGAATGAATGAAATCAACTCAATTTAAATTAAATCAAACTAAATCAATCAATCAAACAAAATCAAATTATATTTTTTAGAAGTTGATAGTGAAAAAAAACAATGAAATAATTATTAACTAGCAGACTTCATCCATCTCCTTGATCTGGATGGTGCATAATTCCTTTACAATTATTATTAATAGTGATTAATAACATTTACAGCAACAACTTAACGAACACACACTAACGAACAAATACAATTCCAATTATTTCTATAACTCTCTGAACACTCCTCGTAACATGACGCGTCCATTCATAATCTAACTTACTGGGCTGATCGTCGGTTCATTTATAGTCAAGTCGAATATTCTGTAGTAATACAATAGGTGGTCTGGAATTGTCGGAAACTTTACGAAAGCTGTTGCGTTGCTTGGTAGCCACGAGTGTAAATTTGACAGTTAAAAGATCAGGAGCGTCAGCATCCTCAGGAGTTGAAGATTAATCTAAATTCAGATTAATCTTCAACTTCTGAGGATGCTGTGTGGTCAGCGAAACACGTGTCTAGTTTAATTACTGTGTCACTGTCTTTTGGCGTGTGGGGTTAACTTATGAAGAATTCAGTGAATTAACGTGAAAGTTCTTGATCCAAACTACTGTGTGTTCAATAACTCTACTGTGATGCATCTTCAGGATCTAAATTTAGATTAATCTTCAACTCCTGAGGATGCTGACGTTGTCAGCGAAACACGTGTCGTGTTTAATGACTGTGTCACTGTCTTTTGGCGTGTGGGGTTAACTTATTAAGTATTCATAGAGAGTTATTAAAGCTCAATCATTCAGAAAAAAATCGTTTAAATCAGCCAACAAATAAAAATTTCAGAGAGGTGCCCCCCTTTCATATGGGTCACTCTGTATGTATAGGAAGTTTAAAACAACGAAGCAAGTGTGTGCCCAATGAAAATGAGATGGCCTACATAAACGACAACAATTTTAAAATGTGGAAATTTTTAATTGAGGCGGGATTTGTTAAAACTTTCTCCCGTTAGAAATCTTCCGAAAATTAGTCGGTCAATTATTTCTGTAAAAGTTGCGCGAGAAAAATGGAAAATTGACCCCAAGAAAGTGACAAATCTATGTCGGGTGCGCTGTTCTAGTTGAAATTTACAAACTTTGAAACCCTCTATTGGACTTATTTTTGGTTGCATAATTATTTAAGAAATTACATAATTAAAAACTGGCAGAAACTGAATTTTTAATTTCTCAGTATCAATAAAATAAGTAAAAAAATTAAGTTAAACGGTTTTATTGTAAAGAAACATAATATTGATGCAGATAATGTACTAAAAGGTAAAAAATAATTAGGTAGGTACCAGGTACCAATCATCACACCACTCTCCTCATCAATCTAGAGCATTGATCAGACTAAAATAAAATCGTGGGCCGAGTCGAATTTCTATTATCTACAGTCAACCGCTCATATCATTATAGATATGCTTTGGATGCATCTTCTCAATAGAAAACATCGCAGAACGATCATTTACGTATTTACTCAGGTTACGCTACGCCCTACGACTTTATTTTAGTCAGATCAATGCTCTAGATTGATGAGGAGAGTGGTGTGATGACTGGTACCTACCTAATTATTTTTTAGCTTTTAGTACATTATCTGCATCATTATTATGTTTCTTTACAATAAAACCGTTTAACTTAAAATTTTTTTTTACTTATTTTATTTCCAAGTTTTTAGGTTTTTTGTTTGTTTTTTGTTTGTTTTTTGTTTGTTTTTCTTTTGTTATTATTTTTCTAAAGTGTACTGTGTTCTACTTGTCAAGCCCTTTCATTTGATACTCATATTGAGGGGATTGGAAAAAGTTATCCTCCATTTTGTGGTGGCGGCCATATTGGATTTTGATTTTTTCATGGTGTACTGTATTCTACTAGTTAAGCCCTTTCACTTGATACCCATATTGAGGGGATTGAAAAAAAATCTAATCCGCCATTTTGTGGCGGCGGCCATCTTGGATTTACAATGATACTGAATATACATAATTGTATTGTCATCACAACTAAAGGTGTGTACCAAATTTCAGATCAATCGGTCAACAGGAAAAGGGTAAAATTTCAATTACTAGATTTGACCCACACAAAGAAACAAATAAGGCAAGCTAAATAATAAAACCGTTTAAAAATCTAGCCCTGTCAATTGATTTGTTTGTGTTTAAACTTTATGAAAATTTCAAGGTCGGCGGAATTAGTAATGACTTCGGGCTCTCAAATTTTAACACATTGCGAATATCCGAGAAAACCAAATAATTTTTCTTCTTTAAACTCAAGTGCTTTCATTAAGTACGGAGACTGATCTGAATAAATTTCCATATTTTTAGTACCTACCTTTAAAATTAAGGGACAATTTCACCCTAAAACGGATATTAATCTTTATGTACCCCTATAATTTGAGAATTAATGGTTTTACACTTGACCTTTCACGCAAAACCCCTAAAAAATTTCACGGCGAAGATTTTTTAAATAAATTTGAAACAATGTCGGATTTTCACTTAATTTAACCGAGAGCTTTTTACCAACGCTGTTCAAACAATTTAATTATTCGTGCACACGTGTTATTAATTAATTAGAAAGCAAGATTAGGGACGGGAGGATCGCGTTCTATTTCAACATTTGCAAACAACATTCAGAATTAGATTATAGAGAATCATATTCCTGAGGTAGGTAACAAGAAATTTCATGTAATCAACAAAATTTTCTATTTCAATTTCCGCTTAAAATTTTATAGTGTATCCCACGCTAGCGTATTTCCTCCATAACTCCACTACTGGTAGAAATACGAAAGAACTACCAAGTACAAAAGTGTTGCTCTAATTTGCAAGCTGCAGATTTCAAAATTATTCTCAAAGATGGCGGACTTTCGTTATTTTAAATTTTTTATTCAACTTTATGGTCACTTTGTTAAAAACTCTTTGAACCTAAGACGCACCGTTTGGTCGTAATTTGACATTTTTTGAGAAATTTGAAGTTTGTAGTTCTTTAAAAAATTAATGATGTCTCTGAAACTAAGAAACTAATAACTAAGAGGAAGAACTAAGAAGCTGCGATTTTGACAGTTGTGTTAAAAACAAAAGAACGTGCCTGCTACGTTACAAACTTCATTTTAGAGAATTTGGAAAGTTCATAGTATGGACCATTAAATTTCAAATTTTTCAAACATTGATATCTCGACTTTTTTAAATGGAACGGTTTATTAATTTTTACACCATTAAGCGCAGATTTTTATCCTCTTTCAATTTAACTCAAACCATTTAGGTCTGTCTAGGCTAGTTTTTGAAATATTTCGAATTTTCTGATTTTTTTAATGCGTTTTCACATTTTCAAGCGGTAACAAGGTGGTTTTGTTTTGCAATTATACTTTTATTAACAAAAATCATTATAGTGGCTTTATTGTTTCGTAGCTTATTTCTGATCGTTTAATAAGTATGTCGCTAACTCGAGAAGAATAATTGGTAGATATGACATTTATTCTTGGCGAATATCACTAAAATCTTTTATTGGCATCGCGGATTTATATGGAACGTTTTCCGAATAGACAATATTTACAAGATCCTTCGCTTCGAAAGTTGTTAGAAAGAAAATGTGAAAACGCATTAAAGAAAAATCAGAAAATTCGAAATATTTTAAAAACTCGCAGACAGACCAAAATGGTTTAATTAAAATTGAAATAAGGTAAAAATCTGCGTCTGGTGGTCTAATTAATAATAATTAATATACAGGGTGATTCAGAACGGGCGTGCCAAATTAAAATGGGTGCTAGAGGAACTCCAAATAAGACCCACGGAGTAGCCATTAAAATATTCAACTGCGGTACCTTTTAAGAGATTTTTCTGATAAAAAATTATTCGATTTAAAAAGAGACGCGACAGGATATTTATTCAGTAAATGTCAAAATCTCAAAGCTGCCTACAAAATTTGAATGGACCTGTGCGATTTTCAAATATTACAGCACAGTTGCGAGTTTAGCGCACGGGCAACGCAATAATTCTCAAGTTTCCGGCCCACTCTTCTGTATGCCGATTTCCTAGGGGTCGTGGGAAATAGTATATTGTATAACAAGCACGAAATGATACTCATTTCCCCCGAGCAGGCACATGAATAGTTTGTAGCAAATAGTTTGTTAGCAAATATTCATTATCAGGAGCTTCTTTGATAAATTTGTTTATTTCTTGTGCTGTAAAAATTTTTAATTTTTTAGGTTGATACCATCCGACTGCCTTTTCAGCAAAGCTTTTAATTTGTTATATTTAGATATAACCAGATCTTCATAGTCGACATTGATTTTCACATTGACTATTGGCTCCAGAGAGTGGTGGATTTAAATTCCAAATATGTTAATAAAATATTCTCCGAAAATGAATGTATGTGCTGGTCTTTGCGCCAATCCATGAAATTTCTGTACGAATTTTCGTATTTCTCCTTTGGTTATTTGATATTTATGGAAGTACCTAAATTTAAACAGGTTACTTTCACCATTTCTGTGATATCTAGGGGTGTTAAATTTAATATTTTATTGTCACTATCGCTATCCATATAGTGTTTTAATGTACTATCAACGCCAAAATTCCTGTTCCACTTTACGGTTAAATTCCGCTTAAAATGGCATAACTAATTACATTCTGAGGTAAAAAAACCTTAGCAACTGTCCGCCAATTAAAGTTTTGAAGGCGGATCTAAACGATTTTATTTGAATGAAAATTTTTTACCTATACCATAATCCAATAGAATTTGTGTATCTACAGTCACGTGTTCAAAGACAGCCAATCAGGAGAACATTTAACTGAAGAGTGCTTATGGGCTATTTTCACTTATGCCATCTGGATTACTGTAGCAACGGAAAAATGTCTGTTTTGCTCTGCTGTCGAATTTTTTGCACAAAATGTCATTTCCAAGATTGTTCTTTTCAATTTTAATTTCTTTTTAACAAATTGTTCTTTTTGGGCAAAAAATTGTCTTACCGAATAGCCCTCGAGTCTTGATAATTCGAAATAACTTGATAAATTTCCTCAAGCGGGTTTCTCTGTGGCAACATACCTCCGCCTTCGGCGTCGGGATGTTGCCGAGCAACCCGCTTTCGAAAATGTATGAAGTTATTTCGAATTATCAAGACCCTTGGGCTATTATAAGTGACAACAAACGTGTTAGCCTTGCACTAGTAAACAAAGGGCAGCAAAATAGATAAATAATCCTGTTCTTTTAACGAAAAATCACATCGTCTATGGGGGGGGGGACGTCCGGCATAAACGATTCGCATCGCAAACTGGAACACCACTTTTGGAATTTATAGTACAAACTAGCTGGCACCCGGCGCGTTGCTGCCGTTTGACGTTTGCTGCAATTTTTAAATTATGTTGAAAGGAAAGAAGATATTGTAGAATTGCAGAAATATTATTTCAAATACATTTCCCGGTACAACGCGCGCCACCTATTGCCGATTGTCAATTGTCAATTTTTAAATTATGTTGAAAGGAAAGAAAATATTGTAGAATTGCAGAAATGTTCTTTCAAATACATTTCCCGGTACGACACGCGCGCTACCTACTGTAAGTTAATTGTACTATGCCTATAACCTTCGCGCAAGTGCGAGCAATAAGTTGACTAAGTTTTATCGCAATGGAATGAACGGTATGGCAGCGCATAAATACGAACAAACAAATACATATAGCGGTACCCGGCACGCTTTGCTGCACCAAAGAAAGAAGCACAATGGCAAATATTTATATTTATTTTTTTATTTTATTTATTTATTTATTTTTATTTATTTATTTTTTTATTTTATGTATATGGCACGTAATGTGTTCATAGTACGCGGCGCGTGACACAATCAGACTCCTAATTTCTACATTTTTTCAATTTCTACACAGGAAACCTGAATATTTCCGAAATAAAAAGTAGTCTAGATTAATCTCTGAAAAGTCCTTTACCTGATAATGAAAGTCTTATCAAATTCGGTTCAGCCATTTCCGAGATTAGCCCGGACAAACAAACAGACAGACAAAAAATTGAAAAATGCGATTTTATGTTTTGGTAACGTGCGAAGTATCATATGAGCTTAGAAAAAAGCATTTATTTCGAAATCACAGACCGACACTTCAATTATTTTATTTATATGTATAGATGTATAGATTGACTGAATTTATGGCGACTTGCATAGTGACAGTGATGTTTTGTCAAACTGACAAAGCCTTCTAGAGGCGGTTGATTCTGTAGCTATGATTGGGTATGATTCGCTAATCATTGAATTATGTTGACTCAATGACAGTTTAGTAGCCTATGAAACCCGTAGGAAATGAATATTTCCTTACAATTTGGCCGTAGGAAATGAAAATCTGTATACAAAGATGTAACTTTCTTAATGAATGGCGCATATGAAACTTTTACTTTTCTTTATAATCGTAGAAAAATATAATATTTCACCAGGGAAGATTTATTTAAAACGTGCATAAATCGCAGTACAAAAAATAGGAAAGCAAATTGCCAAACTTCAGCAAAATAGGTACCAACAAATTCCATGCTCCATGGTAAGGATCGTAAAAAAGTATTCTTTCTCTCTGGAATGTGCAAGCCTACTTGTTACTAGGCCTGTGCTATTATTACTTTTCATAATCGATTATCGATTGTTGTAAAGTAATCGATAAATTTGATTAATCGATTATTTGATTAATCGATTAATCGATTATTTGATTAATCGATTATTTGATTAATCGATTATTTGATTAATCGATTAATCAAATAATCCATTATTTGATTAATCGATTATTTGAGTAATCGATTATTGTAAAATCTATAATCAAATAATCGATTAATCGATTAATCGATTAATCGATTATATTTCGATTAATCGATTATTTTGCCCAGCCCTACTTGTTACCAAATTAATAGTTTTATTTAATTTGCGTGCTATACAAGGGAGGCTCGAATTATTGTCTGCAATTTATTGTTAACTTTGTTTTTGTGCTACATTTATCTAGGAATCATATAATTGTGTAAACAATAATTGTTCAAACAATAATAAAAGACAGTAATTAATTATTCATTACTGTGCCTTTTATGCTAACGAATTAGAGGTGATTGGTAAACTAATATTATAAAGGCTCTGGCATTAATGTTCCTTGCTTTTTACCGTGATTAGCCGACTGCGACCTACCTACCTTATTTTTCATATCAGAAATGTCCCCTAACATTCCGAATGACAAAATGTTAGAAGAAATTTGCAATTCAGAAAAGCCCTACGCCCACGGTTGTTTTGTACTGGAGATATCAGTGAATAGATAGGTATGCTATTTTGGTACTGCATCCGATAATTGGATACCTTGTTATCATCGCAAAATATGCCCTTAAAAAATACTATGAAAAATAACTGACAGAAAAAAGGTACATCAAAAAACTGGCCCTAAATCACCTGTCTCTTTAAAAATCTAATGAATTAAATAACCCCAACAAAAAAATTTATATCGATTAAGCTATCTCCTTGTGTATCAAAATTCATAAAAAGCATTTTTGTCCTTTTGTTGTCGATGAACTTGGACCTGCATTGCGAAGATATACGACGCTGTGATTGTACATACACACTGTTTTTAATGAAGGTAAAATTTTTATAAGTATATCTCATGGTCAATCAATTTCTGCGAACTTTAGCACACCTTGTAATTCGATAATCCTTTCTGAGCTCGAGTTTCTTTTCACCTTTCGTCTGATATATCGTATTTTATTTCAAAACACTCTTCTACCCTCCGATCCGAATTCAATTCACGTTTGCAGGGTCCAATCTCCAATTGCTCAGAGCATTTTATGAAAGACGAGCGCTAACATCGGACCGCGTTAGATGAGATTCTTGTTTACTTTTTTCTTTTCTTTCGCTATTAGACAACCACTACACAAGAACATTATTAAGTAGGTAAAATCTGCTACTAATCTTTCCCTGGTTTTGGTTTAGTATAGAAGATAGTTAGTCATTCCAGGAAGCGATTTTCGTCGCCTTCTGAGCAAGTGGGCAAACTTGTTGAGAACCGCTGGTCGACAGTAAACTGACTAAAGCGGAAGAAAATGAGAAAATAATTCTTCGTCGTTTTCTTCGTTTCCTAATTTAATGCTGCCTTTTATTAGCGAAGGGTGTGACTTAGATAGGAGATATGAAGTGTTTCGCGACGAAAATAATAAATTGTTTTAGTTCTGCATCTACTGTTGAAGGTATTTTTTTGTGAAAATTCTGCCAAATTTTTGGGTTATATGTGATTGGTTTGAATCAATTTTATCTATGTACATATAAAATTATTACTTTAATATTTCATTAAGTGTGCATTTATGAGTTGGTGATCGACTTACCGATTTCAGCAAAGTCATGAAACACTTTTCAATTTGATACTATTTATTTCGTATTTCGAATAACTGTACATCTCAATATAACCAGTGAATTAAGAGATCGTTCACAAGTTAGAATTGCAATTTTTGCATAATGCTGAAATAGGTCTCGACGGTCAAATTTCCAGATTTCCTTAAGTTCAATTTCCAGTTTGTAAAACTAGGCCACAAACTTTCAGTTTCTCAATTTGTGTTCCAAATCCGACATAACTTACTTTATTTTCAAAGCGATAGGTACGTAACCAAAAAATCTTGCAGAAGTTTGACCCCGCTGTGGCAATTCCAGAAAATTTAGTTTGCTGCAAATACTGCCCTTACTGACGTCACTAAGATCACTACCAGTGGTCCTCAAAAGTTGCGCAATGGCTAACCAGGTTTTATAGTAACCCATTTTACACTGCTACAAGTTAGGCCAATCTGAAGATATTGAATTATTTGTATAAACTAAGCGAAAAGATAATCCTTGGAACATATCTCTTGCTGTCAAAGATATGGACGGCTCAACGGGGGACTTGAAATTGGCAAAGACTGCTGGTATTACAGATAATATAAGGAACGACAACTTTATAAGGGCGCCAGTATTGTTAGTTTCCTGTTTTCTCAATAATGCAAATAAACCAATTTGAAATAGACGCACATTTTTCTACGACAACGACAAAAACTTACAATTCGTTTCGCTTCGATTTGGACGTCATCGGGGTAGGCTCTCCCACCCTCCGCGACATACTGCCCTCCTAATCCGAGATGAACCATTTTACTTGTCCGCTTGTTTTCTTCCGAGACTTGGAAACTTCTCAAAGTTTTATTTCGACGTAATGAAGGAACTTTACTTATTCGTGGTAGCAGATATTAATTGTTTATCTTATTTCAGTGTGTCTGCAATAATTTGCAGTCGATAAAAAGTAGATTAAAAACCCCGCGTTTCGAGGAAACTGCATCGTTCTTGTTCCGTAATTATTGAACAGTTTTATTCTACTCATAGAAATAATAAAAGCATCTGAACTTCATCTTAAATGCGACACACGCTGTGTATCACATCTACATGAATAATTCAAAAAACAACCCCCAATAAGTAAATTGGAAATCCTATCCTTCCTACAACAAAATTCTTTCAGATTTCACATCTTGTATAACGAGAATTCAAACTATGTTGAGATTTACATTATTTAATCCCGCTCCGGGACCAAATCCCCAAACCTCCGACCACCCCAACCCATCGAACGTATTCTTTACGCTTTTATGTTCCACATAATGCAAATGTCTTGTAGCAGATTTTCCAAACAAAATCGTGGTGACATAAAGTAGGTCGAACATTTTCATCAGATAATCGAATACGAAAAGAATCGATCATTTCTTATTCGGAGGATGGAACAAAGCGATCGTTTAGCGGAGTTTATTTTTAGTCGTTGTGTGTGTTTAATTTTCTTATGGGGGGTGTGAAAGGGGTTTTGTCACGCGATCAGAAACAAATACAAGGGCTCGCTCCCGATTCGCTGTTTGTATAAATGTCAAGTGCAACAAAGAATGTACTTGGCAATAATTTTTCCATAACCCAGATTTGCGAGCCGTGAGGGAAAATCTGGGTTGCGATATCCATTTTATATAGTACCTAAGTGGAACAACGAGGTTAATTTTGGATGTTCCAAGTGACAACGGGATCAAAAATTAAAGAACTACTTAACAAGTTTAGACAAACTGACTGGCGTAGAAAAAGAACACGGAGACTATTCTGTCTTTAACATGAACAAAGATGATGATTGCCATCACTGTGTACTGTCTTAAACCCGATAGAGCACGAGTTTTTTTTTATTTCACTACAGGGATTTTGTAAACCAGCAGAGATAAGTAAGTTAAATAGTGTAATTTTATGAGCTTAATAAATAAGCATTTTCAAATTATTGAAAATTTGCGAATCAAATTTTGGGAAATTTAAAAATATTTCATTGCCTGCTTGAAACGCACAATACAAAAAAATGCAAAAGAAGTTTTACATAGTGAAAGTTAAAAAAACTCGCCCTGTATACCACAGCAAACCCTTTATAATACAAGGTGACTTGTTTCTGCAGCAAATTTCGTTCCTAAATTTATTTAATAACTTGTGCAAAGACAATTTGGGATACGGAAAGTGTCTATTCTAAGGGTGTAAAATCGTAATTGGAAAATTCGCCCACCCCTTTAACTCCATTAACACAGACTATTATGTCGTGTAATGTAATTTCAAGGGTAGATTTTGAACCGGGTAGGTCTAGGTGAGGCTTGTAAATTAGCTATGTTAAATGTTATTAAGTGACGATAGATTGGGTTTCTCAATAGGGAATCAGACTTCGAAAAATGGATAATAATGGTGAACAAAAAAACTGTTTAATTTAGCTCAATCGAGGAATTACAACCTCTGGACTCAGTTCCTTTATTTATGAGACACCCTGTATAAATGCTTGATTAAAAGTAAAATTTTTGAACACGACTGAGTTTTAATTTTACGAAATATAATTAAGCCGTTGTGGAATAGAAAAACCCCGTAAAAGTTATTGTAATAAAAAATAATAGCCTTCATTTATTTAAAACACAAAAAATTCCAATAAAAGCACTACACTTGAGAGAAAATATTAAAACCCCTCATATAATTTCTCCCCTGGAACAAAAACGATGTAGTTTAACCCCGAAACAATCGAGACGCCGCAAAAACTCACCCTCAAAACAAACATACACACCGCCACTTGCACCAAAAATGACAGATAGAGGGTTGATTTTGCTTTGCTAGACAGCGCGCCACCCTGCCGACTTGGACAATACACCTCGGCTAAAATCGTTTGCTTCCGCAAACTGGCGAAGGGTGCTGATGGTCCGGGACCCCTAACCTGACACAAGGTAGGAGAAACCGGAGTTTAAGATTTTCGTTCAACCCCCGGTCGAGTTTAACACGGGGATGATTGATGGGGTGGGCGATTGGGAAATTAATCACATAGGGGTGGTTTGTGTGCTTTATATACTGAAGGAAAGGGAAATTGTTTTTTTTTCTGCAGAATAGTAAACATCGCCGGAGTCAAAAAGTGTAATTAAAAGGCAGTTGGAAATATATCGATTAAATGAACAAAAAAATCGGTAGTATTCCATTCACTTCGTGATTGTTGAGAAAAGGCTTTTTTGCACAGCTATCGCAGTTACGTTCTGCAATGCATTGACGTCATAAAATGAACTTCCCCTACCTCATTCCAATGCCCTACAACTTTATTACGCCTCTTTTAAATAAGCACTTCTAGCTTTCTATTCTGTTCACATTATGAAAATTTTTGAGATATTGTATTATCGAGGGTGTTTCATTAACAATGGGAAATCCGTTAACTGGAGATTCTGCAGGTCAAATAATGACCATTGACCTGAACTTGCCTCATCTGAATGTTCATGGTTTAGGAAATACAGGGTGTTGAAAGTTATACAATTTTATTTCCATTTTTTTCCATAACTACGAATTTTTTTAGGTTGTCAACTTGAAAATTTGCAATCCTATGGTTTTTCTTACGAGAAAGAGATTCCAATATCATTCTTGACGTTGCCCATAGAGGGCGCTACTTATAACCTATTGCTTTGATAAATTGACCCATAACTTTTTACCATGTACATCTAACGTCAAATCGGCTCAAAAATCTGTAAGACCAACCTTTTTTAAATAATAAATGTATTCTTGTCTCATTTTAATATTCCAGCCCATTTTCAGGAAAAAAACGACTTAATGCAGATAGTGTTTAAATCTTAGAAATGAAACTCTTATTAAGTACTTCTAACACAATAAATTTTAATTCACTACAAACGCTTAGGTACAAGAAAAATAAAATTAGGAAACATTAAATTTTAAAGTATGTAGTTGTTCGAAGTATCCACCATTCACTTGAATACATTTTTCAATGCTTTTCCTGAGAGAACTCCGAGTTCTAAACAATGCCCCTGGATTGCCTTTGATTTCATTGGCAGCCGCTTGTTTTCTTCGCCACAGCTCATCGGGTGAATCAACAGCTTCTTTATAAACCATATTTTTCATTCTAGACCACATCGAAAAATCCAGAGGATTTAAGTCGGAGCTTCTAGGCGGCCAAGCAAATTCACTTCCACGGCCAATCCACCGATGTGGAAAGACGTTGTCTAAGTACTCCCGCACCGGCCGGGAAAAATGTGCGGGCACCCCGTCCTGCATGATGCATGAACCGCATATTTTCCCTTAAATTAAGTGGTACTTCTTCAAGCAGTTCGTACAAATTTTGCTGAAGAAAATTTAAATACAGTGGACCGTTCAGATTGGGTGGAAGTTGAAAAGGCCCAATAAAGAAATTTGAAATTACACCGCACCAAACATTGATCTTAAATTCATGTTGGAAGTGCCTTTCTTTAACGGTATGGGGGTTTTCAGAATCCCACAAATGATTGTTTCGCCAGTTGAAAATTCCACGTCGAGCAAACGTTGCCCCATCTGTGAAGAGGATTTTGTTCAAAAAATAATTAGGATCCGCGCCTTGCTGCTCTTGTAAGAAATTAGCGAAACGTAGAAGGGCAGGAGGATCTTCCGGTAACAAATTTTGTACTGGAGTAATGTGGTATGGGTAAAGCTTCTCTTTGTGCAAAATTCTCCAAATCGAAGAGCTACTTATGCCTGTTGCCGCACTTAAACGACGGGTACTTACGCCTGGATTTTCGTGCAATCTAACCAAAACCTCATCTTCCTGCTCAGCCGAAATAATCTTCGGAGCGCTATTTTCACCTTTTGACGTTAGATGTACATGGTAAAAAATTATGGGTCAATTTATTAAAACAATAGGTTATAAGTAGCGCCCTCTATGGGCAACGTCAAAAATGTTATTGGAATCTTTTTTCCCGTAAGAAAAACAATAGGATAGCAAATTTTCAAGCCGACAACCTAAGAAATTTCGTAGTTATGGCAAGAAATGGAAATAGAATTGTAACTTTCAACGCCCTGTATTTCCTAAACCATCAACATTCGGATAAGGCATGTTCGGGTCAATGGTCATAATTTGATCTGTAGAATCTCCAGTTAACGGATTTCCCATTGTTAATGAAGCACCCTGTATTTACACTCAGGTGCAAGAAATATGCTCCATTACTATTTTTCATCAAAATTTTTTAAAATATTAGATTTTCGATATATTTAGTATACAGATTGACATTCGGGCTGACGACAGATAACTTTTTGCTTCAGTTTCTTATAGTCAGGTTGCAAAAATTGTATGGAGCTTTTTTATTGGCACATTTGTGTTCCACAAGACGATAATATCTTCAGTATATGCTTGATATTTCCTTATGTCGACATGTTCGCGCATTGAAATTGAATCAAGTTATCAGTTTGCATATAGTTTTGATTTTGCCTTATCCCTAGCACCACAGGGGATGCAGCAAGAGCAGTTGCTTTAGTTGACGACGGCCGGGGTCAATATTAGGTGATCCAAGTTCTAGGCGAATCTCGTTCAGCAGTTCAAAGAGCCTTTCAACGTTTCAATGAAACTGGTCTATTCAAGAAGACCGCGGGATCAGTCCGAAAAAGAGCGATGTCTGATCACCAAAGAGTATCTGAATATAGTCGGTATGGTGCGATTGAAATGGCCAGTCCTGCAGGCATCTTGCCTGAATCCCATAGAACATCCTATAGGACAGGATGGGTAGACGGATTCGTGAGCGTGTTCCTCGCCCAAGCTGTCTGGTAAAGTTTGTAGAAGAATGGGACCAAGTTGATCAGGGTAACATTAGTACCTTAATAGAGTGAACATGTCTAGGCGTATGCAGGTTGTCATTAGAGTCCGAAGTGGAAAAACCGGAGTGTACATATACCGTGTCGAATAATGTAATAAATTGAGTAGGCAATATTGTTAATCCGGCCCTGATTTAGTTTGTATAAGGTCAATTCTTTGCGTGGGCGTCTATATACAATGTTAGTTCATGTCCTTGTATCCTCAAAATGCCCTTTTCTCCCCAGGCGAGCTCGAGTCCGGTGATACAATTCTTGTAAATCGAGTCTCTTATTGAATTCAAGTCTATCGGTTACTCTATGGACTACAGACACTTTCCTCCAGATGGAAAAAATATTAAAGACTGTGTTTTCATCGGTACGATATTAAACAAATAATCTATTCCTGGTTATTATTTTCAAGGTACTGCTGATAATGAATATTACTTAATACGAGCCAATCGGAGTAACGTATCGCCGCTAGGATTGAGAAAATTCGGGGAATCACTGGAACTCCTGGCGTAAGTATAGTGCGCTGGTGGCCTGTGGGTGTCTATTTTAGAATGTGTGATGTGCTGTATGAGAGCGAACGAGTTTTTAACTTTCTGCGTTTTAATTTAACTTGTGGGATTATATTATTTTATAATTTCATTGTCAAAAATAGTTTCTATCGTTTCGACAGAAATGGGTATGTTTTAAATGATTGTTTATGAATATTAGTTAAGAGTTGCAACTGACCGTACCTATATTATGTAGGTACGTCACCTTTCTAGAGAAAGTACAGATAAAACTTGGTCTGATTTTTTACAGAGTATCAGTCAGTTTTTCTAACTTTCAATTAAATTTAACTTATAATTTTTTCACTTGTATTCTATAATAGTTGCTTTGGGCAGTTTCTTAGCGAGTCTTGGGCTTCCTACTAATTTTTTTTCTAAAGTCTAATTCTTTTTAATGAGTTATATTTAATTTAAAACCATGTTCACTTATGTTCTTCATAGCGTCTCACTTTATTTTTTTAAATGAACAACTTCTACTAAGTGCATTTTTCGATTCTTGTAAAAATATTTTTAAAATCAAAGATCTTGGGATAGAATGAGGCGATATTTTTGTAAAATTCAAAGAATGTTCAGGAGAAAGTGTCACTGCAATGAAAAATATCGAGACAGTATAGTAGCTGTCGATAGCTATTTGGCTAATTTAATATGGGATGAATTCGCCAAATTACTAGGTATTTCTCAAAATAAATCTAATCTAATGTGTCACATAACTATTAGAATAATACAAAGGGAATTTTAAAATCAAAATTGGTGCTGTAGAAGTCATTTTGACGTTTTTGATATAACCAAAGACGTCTTTGGGTATACAGTGTGTCCAAAAAAGTCTGCGGCATATGGCAATCATTTTTATTATTAATTTTTCAGAAAA
This sequence comes from Xestobium rufovillosum, assembly GCA_963966045.1. Lineage (NCBI taxonomy): Eukaryota > Metazoa > Arthropoda > Insecta > Coleoptera > Ptinidae > Xestobium > Xestobium rufovillosum. The sequence goes on from OZ014497.1 coordinate 20,184,842, forward strand.
TTTTATTCCGCATAAAATTTGGTGCTTGTTACTGTACTTCAAATAATAATAATAACAAGAATAATAATAATAATAATAAAAATTCGAGTATGCATGGGGAAATCTCTTTTCTGAAGGTACAAATTAGTTTAAATGGTGACAAAGATGCATATTTGAGAGTTGAATTATGCGTCACCAAGAAAGTTGCGCCATCACTTGCACTTTTTGAGATAAAACAACAAACAAAAATACTTCATTTTTTTGTAGTTTCTGAACAGCAAGAAAAACAATGGGCACATTATTAGAGCAACTTTTTACGTGCCGTACACAGAAAGTTTTTAACACGTTTCGTTTCTCTAAAACCATCGTCAACGTTAATTTTTCTTATGACGAACGTATTGGAAAACAGCACCGTTGGATAGAACGCCTTTTTAGGAGTTCTGTGATATCTATAATAATACTTCATAAATAGGCAGGTTCAGTAATTTTCAAATTTAATTAAAATTGATAGAGTTTATTATACTGAAGGCAGTTATATTGTTAATTTTTGTTAAAAAAAAATTCCTTCACCTACGAAGCCGTTGCAAAGTTTTCCGTCGGTGCGAGGCTAGAAATCGTACCCGCTTCTCTGATTGTCCAAGTTTCGCACCCATAGGTATAATTTCGTACTCCATACATGCGTCTTTAAGAGTCTCTTCCGAGTTTATACATTAACCGTTCCAGAATATAGCAGTTGTTTCTTTTTGTTAAACAAGTACCTAGTACCTACGTAGCGTAGTTTTTTGATTCGCGTGAGTTGTATTTGTTTCCGTTTTTTTTTTAATTTCCAATCCGTTATAAAACTGTTAACTTGATAATTTGTCAATCACTTAGGTACACATACCTACATAAAGGAGTAGGTATGTATTGTATTGTATTAAAGAATATAGGTAGGTACCTATTTTACAAACAGAAGTAAGCAGGTATCTACAATCTACATACCTACTTATACTGAATTATAAAAGGCATGTACAGTTAATAAATTGTTGACTTTGTTTTACTTATACCGGTCTGCCTTTACACTACTGTTTTGAGGTTGAATGAAATTGGGGTTAGATGCAAGAATCACACACCATTTCCACATTTACCGGGACATTTACCTACCTAGTACATAAATATGACAAATTATGTGAATCGGACTTTTGATACCCTTGTTGCATCATTATATCGATTATGTTGTCTTTGTTTTATATTTCCTTGACACCTTACTTTAAAAATTCACGCTCGAAATAGTCCCAATAAGTATGTTATGAGATAGGTACCGCTTCACGGGCACTTCAAGAGAAGTGGGAGGAGCGCCTTACGAATCTCTGACGTCAAACCAATAACAAAGCGAACTAGCATGTGGGCGTGATAAGCTAATTTCTTTCGCTTATTACGCCGCAAAAAATTTTTGTAGAAAAAAAATTTCGCCGTAAATCAATTACAATAACAATTTTCTGTCATTTTCATGCCAAAAATAGATATATTTTTTCTCCTACTCTCGCTGCAAGGTACGATTTCTAGCCTCGCACCGACGGAAAACTTTGCAACGGCTTCACAGGCGAAGGAATTTTTTTTTAACAAAAATTAACAACATAACTGCCTTCAGTATAATAAACTCTATCAATTTTAATGAAATTCGAAAATTACCGAACCTGCCTATTTCTTTTTGATAACTAGATTCTGCGTATTGTATGTAAACCGAAATTTTAGCGCTGAAGAGAAAGTTTATTAATTTAAAGGTATACCTACCTAAAGTTTATTTTGAATAGAGGTTATGATTTTGTACATCCTTACATAAGTAATACAATTATTTTCTGCTTTGATTACTTGAGTTACGTGATACTTGATCGACTTATTGTCGTGGTTTATTGTAAATCGCAAAGTACCTACTATTTTTTTGTGCGATTGACGCCTTTATTTCCCTTGCTGTAACAAATTCTTCTACTGCCTGGTTAATTAGATGGTTGCCATTAATTATTGGCTTTGTTTATGTGAATACCTACCTACTTGTTTATGCCCTTTCGCAATTAAGCTTGGTTTTGTGGTGCCCGATCTGGTAAGAAAATTGCGGGGCCCCTGTGGGTTGGGAGAAGAATACAGGTTTTGCTCGGTTCAATTTTGGAACCGTCACAAAGCGCTGCTTGGACGAGGAACATGCGCACCAATCCGTCTAGCTTGCCTGTTCCATAGGTGTTCTATGGGATTCAGGTCAGGGCTGCAGGCCGATCAGTTCATGCGCGCACCATGCCGACTTCATTCAGATAAGTACTCATCGGTGATTCTAGCTCGGTGCGGGCGGACGTTACCATCTCGCCACCATAAAGTTTTCAGTCCGAAGACTGGTTGGACGCGTACCTCCATCTCTTCCTATTCTGAGCTAACCTACGCATTATTTCCACAAAATTTGAACACCCTACATCCCTAACTATTTGAGAGCAATAGTCTAATCTAGGCCTACCCCTACCTCTTTTTATTCCTATCTCTGACGCTAGTATGTCGCGAACTAAGCCTTCGTGCTTCAGAAGGTGTCCTACCGTCCTATCTCTCCTATTCCTTACCGTCTTCCATAAATTTCGGTTTTCTCCAACTCTTTCTAATACCTCTCGGTTGCTAACCTTATCTATCCATGGTATTTTCATCATGCGTCTATAGCACTACATTTCAAATGCTTCTAATTTTTCCCTATCCGCTTCTCCTATCGTCCAAGTTTCGCACCCATACAGTGCCGTACTCCATACATACGTTATCATCTATAGAAATTAAACCAGTACACCTAGGAATGGTGCAAACGGGATCACATGATCTTCCAGAATGTACCTTCCTATAGTCATATTATCTCCATTAACCACCACTAGCTTCGTACGAGCATCACTGCTTATACCCAGATCATAACAGAGCCCCCTTGGTAGTTGGTACTTTCAACGATATTGCACTGGGCCAATCGCCCTCCTCACTTCTCCAAACTCTCCCACGACCAAAATCTTGAGTCGTCTGAGATCACTTTACGAGATTCCACAGTCCAGTAGGGTTCATGATCTCTAGTGAAAGTTAGTCGTGTTCTACGATGCTTTTAAAACAGTTGTGGACGTAGTGCAGGTCTTCCAGGGCTGGCCGTGTAAATTACCTGGTGTAATTTACACGTTTTTTACGTGTAGAATTTTATGTATTTTACTGAACCCTTGAATATGTAAAATACGTCAAAAACGTAAAATATGTAAAAAACGTTGTCTATTAAGAAAGATCCATGTACCCATGGATCAGCGCTCAAAAAGACAGTCAAGACCAAAGATATAACTTCTAATCTATAGAATACTATAAAATATAATTATAAAAAAACAAAATTTAAATTATTTTCCAACTATTTCTCTTGTTTATTTTTGACATTGTTTTATTAAAAAACGAAAACAACCCAGCAACAACAACTCGACAGACAACAGCTGATTTCAAATAATAACATAACCTCATTTTCTACAAGTTTTTACGTATTTGACATGTTTTACGTATTTTACATTTTTACAGGTAAACTCCATTTTTTACATGTAAAATGTAAAAAACTTTGAAGACCGTGTAAAATCCCAACCCTGAGGTCTTCTTGTCATCAAAGCAGCCGTCGTCGAACTGTCCATCTTCTTACATGCACATTCCTCACATCTTTTAGCAAATTTGCTGCCTCAACGGAAGTCGGAAGCTATATTTATCGCGCAATATTGCAGAAACCAAAAATAGACCGCCACGTTCAAATGTCGTTGTTCTTCGGCCTGATTCCGGCCTCCTTGTAGAGGTACCAGTTTGATTGAAACTTTGAATTGCTTTTTGAACTGCTGGACGAGATACGCCTAGAACTTGAGCCGCTTAATATTGGCTGCGACGGTCTTCAACTAAAGCAATTGCTCTTGCTGCATCCTTTGAGGATAAGATCATTTTCATCAATCAAAACTAATGCAAACTAATCACTTGATCAAATTTCAATTCGTGAACGTCTCGATATATGGCTAAACATCAAGTATTCACCATGCAATTGAAGAAATTATCCTCTTGTGGAACATAAGTGTGTCAATAAAACACGTCGAGCATTTCTTGTAACCTGGCTACCTGGCTATAAGAAATTGGAGTAAAAAGTTATCTGCTGTTAGTCCGAATGTCAATCTGAATGCGTATTGTACACTAGGTCTATCAAAAATCTGTTTGATAAAAAAATTAAGATGAAAAATAGTAATGGATCGGTTTTTTGGCACCTGAGTGTATTTTAAAATATTGGTATCCGAAATATTAGTTCAGTAAATTTAATAATTTCAGATACAATTTTGGCTATTGCTTTAATCACATTTGGAGCCCTTTTTGCGTACTGGAAATGGTCAACAAATTACTGGCACCGCCGCAAGATCCCCTATATTAAGAACAGAGTTCTTAGGGACGAGAATTTAGGTTTAAGTCTGACAAGATGGTACAAAGACCTTAAATTGAAAAATATCAGTTTGGGCGGCGTATACGTACATGGCAACCCCATGTGTGTTATAACAGACCCTTTTTTGATCAAGAAAATTATGGCGGAAGATTTTCGCTATTTCGTTGACCACGGCACGTACTATAATAAAAAATCTGATCCGCTCACGGCGCATCTGTTTAATTTAGAAGGGGCACGATGGAAAATTTTGCGGAAGAAAATGTTATCCATTTTTTCTACGAACAAAATGAAGTTGATGTTTGAATTATTGGTTAATTGTGCAGACCAACTTTTGATAAACATCGAGAAATATAGTCGAGGAAAAGCAGTGGATATCAAAGAGGTTTTTTCTAAGTATGCCACGGATACCATTGGTTCGTGTGCTTTTGGTTTAGAATGTAACAGTTTTGATGACGACGCAGAATTTAGAAAGTATGGTAGAAAAGTTTTTGCGTCTTCTCCTATGAAAGATTTCAAGAGACATTTTCGCTATGCACTGCCAGCTCTAAGCCACTTCTTTGGTTTAAGATTTGTAGAAAGAGACGTCAGCGATTTTTTCATAAAAGCTGTAAAAGATACCGTCGAGTATAGAGAACGTAACAACATGCTAAAAGATGATTTTATGGCACTTCTGATCAAATTAAGGTACGATCCTGACATTAACCTTACCATCACAGAAGTTGCCTCACAGGCTTTTGGTCTGTTCATTGCTGGTTACGAAACATCTTCAATCCTCATGACTTACGCCCTTTACGAATTATCAAAAAATCAAAAACTTCAAGATAAAGCTCGAGAAGAAATTCAAAAAGTATTAGAAAAGCATTCGGAGAAATGGACTTATGAAATTGTTGAAGACTTGAAATATTTGGGCCAAGTTCTGGATGGTAATAGTCATAAATTTCTTCCAGTGTTCTTACGTCCTTAACATTTTTTTAAATTTTAGAAACACTGCGATTTTATCCCCCATTCCTATTCATAAACAGAAAATGTACGGAAGAATGGAACATACCGAATACAACAACGAAACTGAAAATTGGGGATAGAGTTTTGATCCCGACGTATGCTATTCATCATGACCCAGATTATTATCCAGATCCAGAAGAATTTAATCCTGACCGTTTTCATGAAGACAATAAAGAGGATATTGTTCCTTACACGTACCTGCCCTTCGGGGCCGGCTACAGGGCATGCATTGGTACGTATATCTTTTAAAATTATTGTTTAGTAGAAGAACTTACTCATTTGTTATATTATTATATTCTGGATGATAAAAATATGTGACAACTTGATATTTTTTCTGCAGGAGTCAGGTTTGGCTTAATTCAAAGCAAGCTTGCTTTAGCCAAACTGTTGCAGAAATTCAAATTTTCTGTAAACGCAAAAACGATTCAACCACTTGGGATTTCTGGCGGTACCGTTATAAATCCAAAAAATACCATATTTCTTAACATACAAGCCATTTAGTTCTATAAAATTCATATGATTATTGTTGTGTATTGATTTTCTTTACAAATAAAAATAGTGGTTCTTGTTTATACTTCATTTATCATCATTTTATAAAATGAGGAAAATTATACGTCTCTAGTAAATAAAATAAATCCAATGTTTCAACACACACAAAAAATATGTCGAAACATGAAGACGTACAGAGTGTAATGAAACCAATATTCTTGTGGACAAAATGGTTAGGGATGTCTCCATTTCAAATAAAAACAAATACAATAAAAGAAGATAAAGTAATAATGAGTTTAAGTATAATTTTCATGCTGATAATCACGTCCACAAGTCTGCAATTGGTTATTGGAAGGAACTACATAAAAAAAGATCTACTGGATAAAATTCACTATGCCTACCTGCTTTTTGAAGTATCTTGTTTAGTACTGGATGCTACAATGTTAATTTCATTTAACTGTCTTAATAGAAACAAGGTTTGTATACATAGAGTGTTCATAATAGAAATTGACAAATATTTTTAGATTTTACAAACAATTTATGACTTACATAAATTCGACGAAGATCTTAGAATAAGATTCAAGAAAAATACTACAGAAGAAAACAAGAAAATAAAAACGAAAGTAAAAATAGCAATTGCCATATTATTTTTATTATTTTCTTTGACGTATGGTTCTCTTTTTGGAATGAACATTTTCCTGTATAAGATAACAGCGTTTTTGGATTCTTTTATAACGGACTTTGCGAGTAATGCAGTATTAGCTTGTGTGTCATTGCAGTTTTCAACATTTGTTTACGTGTGTCAAAAACGCTTTAAGTTTTTAGAAGAAATATTGAATGATTCCAAAAAACAATTCGAAAATTCGAATTTCGACTTGTTTTATGCACTAAGGACAATCAGAAAATTACACCACAACTTATGCTCTATAACTGATAAGATAAATGCTGCCTATACTGTTCAAATATTCTTCACTACGATAACTCTGATTTTCAAAACTTCCCAAACTTTTTATATTTTGATCGTTTTAAATTTTAGTTTAGAAAGTTTCGAATATATCGCCATTGGTGTACTAATTCTCGGCCATCTTTTTTTACGATTTTTAATATATTTTATTCAAAGTTTGACGATTGTCCACATTTGTACTAAAGCTAAGAAAAAGTCGAAAAACATCATCTCGCTGCTGAACCAAATTAATTCTAATAACAAGTTCATACAGTACGAGGTAAGTATAATTTATGCCACCGTTTGAAAAACTTTAAAAAAGTGTTTTTCTTAATAGATCGAAAATTTTTCTTTCCAAATTTTACACCATCATTCTACTTTTACTGCTTGCAATATTTTTGAAATTGACGAATTTTTGGTGTGTTCTGTAAGTACTAGAAAAACTATCATCATATTATATATTAAAACTTTTTTTTATTTTTTAGATGCTATCTACTATTACCACATATTTCTTTATTGTGCTGCAATTTAAAGTTGATACAGAATAACAATGAAATAATAAATTTATTACGAATAGGATGCGATTGATTTTATTCTAGTTATAATCTAAGTCATTCCATATTCACAAATCAATAAAGCAAATTTGAACCAACAGGCTTTAAATCATGTTCTATTGAAAATTATTAGTGATAATTTATCACAACAAAATTACGGTGTTTAGACACACCTTTTGCAGTGGTTAATAAATAATGACCGTCTAACCGGACCATACCTTATGAAACTAGATTTTATTCTGAACGATCATGCCTAGAGAAACAGACATATACGATGTACTAAAACCTATTTTTCTATCTTCAAAAATTACTGGCATGACCGCCTTTCAAGCAAAAGGAAACGCGTTCAAAGAAAATTTTATAAACTTAATTTGGAGTTTAAGTTTGATGTCTTTTTTCGGATCTATTGGTTTTTATGCAGTTATTGAAAGAAAAGCATTTGAAAAAGGGGTCATTTTTGACGTCACAGATAGTCTACTGATCTGGATAAATGTTTTAAATTTAATTACATCAATTGGATTCAATTGCATTTACAGAAGAAGGGTAAGAATTTTCGCTTCCACCGATTGTTCCTCATATCTCTTTTTCAGATTCTCATGGTTATATACGAGATAAAACAAATAGATTTGGAAATTCAAACAAAACTGACTACAAATATAACCAAGGATAATAATCGTCTAAAATTTAGTCTAAACATATTCCTAGGATTGCTTTTCCTTTCTAGTATTACAACATTTGCTCTAGACCTTTCTGCATACCACATCGGTTTATCAGACCCTGATTTGCCATTGAAAATCGGAAATTTTGTAGCTTACAGTGTGCCTTGCGCTACATCAAACTTTGCCTTATTACAATTTTTTTCTTTAATATTAACTTGTCAACGTAGATTCAAAATTCTAAACAACAAACTAAAAAAGGTCATGGTAGAACCCAAAGAAACTTTTCGAATTCTCAAGACAATTCGAATTTTACATCACAAGTTGTGCACAATTTGCGAAAATATAAATATCTCTTATAGTGCTCAAATATTTTCTGTGATAGCGAAAGTGTTTATGACACTTTTGCAAACCGTTTTTGCTTGGGTTCAAATTCAGATGACGTCAAGAAAAGCGTTTGAAAGTAGCCACGGGGACGGAGTCTTTTACTACATGTACACATTTTCCATATTTGCACTAAATGTTTTGCAAATAATGGCATTAGCTTTAATATGCTCCGAAGTGAAAGGGGAAGTAAGTTATCAAACTATACACTCTGTAATTTATTTATTTAAAACATTTATTAAAAAAAACTTCAGTTTAAAACTTTGGATTTTTGACTCAGAATTTTATGATCACGCGTGTAATTTTTTTGCCATTTTATATACACCCTGTATTTTTTTAGTCTCAAATAACTGGATCCATCCTGGGAAGCATATATTCTTCATGCAGTAACGCCCAATTGGAGGTAACTTATAAAAAATATTTTAATTCAAAAAACTTCAAAATGTTATTTTTAGCTTTCAAATTTCTCTACCCAAATAATGCACCACCACGTACAATTCACAGCACTAAAAATTTTTACAATAGACGAAACTTTATTATTTTCTGTAAGTATTTTGTGCATAAACTTTTTGTACGTACTTTGTAGGTATAACATTTTTGGTTCCAGATAGTCGCTTCCGGAGTTACCTATTTATTAATTGTATTACAGTTTGAAATTGGTAATAAATAAATAAATCCGTCTTGTGTCTTGCACCCCCTTTTTACTCACCCTTACCTTGCAAGTTTGGAATCAATACACGTCATGACGTCATCATTGCCAAGGTCACCAAATCAAACCGCCACCTCTCGCAAATATCCAGAAACTCTCGTATACGACACCTACATAAATTACTAGTAACTAAAGGGGCAATACAGAACTCTGCAGCAGGATATTAATCAATTATTTTGTATGTTCGTGTAGAGCAATAGATGGCGCTGAAATTTTGCTCTACGTTAGAACATTTTAAACTATTTTTCGGCTATTACATAATTATTTTTTTATAAAATGCTCAATTAGGCCAAGTTTTATTCCGACTATTCCTTTGAGGATTTTATAGCTGGAAAGTTTCGTAGATTGTTGAACTTTTGAAACTTAAATGAGGAAAGTTCTGGGTCGAAAATATGTTAATTACTTTTCTTGTTATAAAGAGGCACAATTGAGAGGTTTTGGGACAATAGAAAGCTTTTTAAAAAATAACTTCGAATTCCAATCTTTACGTTGATGTTTCTGTATTAGGCTGTCAAACCATCCTTCTCTAACATTTCTTAGATACAGATTCTTAAATACTAGGATTATTCTCAACCTCAAGAGGCTTATATTTAGGATACGTTCTGAATATGCAAAGAATATCATTATTTTACAACATAAACGTGTTACTGGATTCTGTATTTTTGACGACGAATGAGCGAGAAACATCAACAAGGATGAAGTATCATCACATCTTGTACTAGTATAAGCTACTCGTATATACATGCAAAGTTCACCCCACACTGTAATATATTAGAAAGGCTTCCAGGCATTTACCCAAGTTGTTGAACAATTGTAAGCCACGTATAGCATTTATATTAGGTACCCAACGTTCGCTTCCCCCAAATAACCCACTTTAATATTACAGTATCCAAACATGTTTTGCATCGCTTTTAGAAAAATAACTGAAGCCAAAGTCTTCCCGGAGCATTTACAACAAATTGAATAGGCAGTATGTTGGAAGTTTTAGTCACGCAAAATATGGAGAAAATTATTCTAACACGCCACGTATATAAATAGATTTCTATCACCTTTGTGGCAAGAAAATATCCAGATAGCATATTATATTTATTTTCCATTACAAATATGATGCTGTTATTCTCAAAACGTCGTTCTGACCAATTATACTCTCACATTCTTGCGATCCTTGCGACCTTCGAGGACATTTTCGTCATGTTCTGTCACATTATATGAAACGATCGAAGCCGAAAATTTCTGTTTGATGTCAATCGAGAGAGCAAACAAAATGGGGTGTATCAGAGCATAAATCGTGTCTAGAATCTAATCCAACATGATGTGAACTGAGTGATAAATATTTTCAAGCAAAGCAGCCCAGATTATAGCGAAAAATTCGGGGTAAACGAAGCCAGAGAAACACTTTTTTCATTTTAATCTTCGTGACTCTCTCGTTGTTGCAAAGTGCCACAGCTTCCGTGTATTGTATAATAATATGACTGTAGCTGACGACGGTTTCGTTTGTAAAGGCTTAATATGAAACGTGGGATACCTGGACCCTTTAGGGTTGTGACAAGGGTGAGAAGAATACCCGAGATAATGTCAGTAAGTCAAAAGGAAATACGAATCACAGGAGGGCGGTTTCATTATGATAATTATTACTGTCGGGATTTTCTACAAATTATAACGGAGTGTGTATAAATTGGCGAAGGAACTACACGTGACCATCTGACCATGTCAATCATAAAATTCTGATTCAAAAATCTTAATACCAAAATGTTGGATTGTGCTTCTTCTGTTCTCTGGGACCATTTTAAAGAAACATACATTTGACAAAAGAAGTTTCACTTCAAAAAACTCGGTCGCCACACGCGGTAGAGGAATGAACTGACGCTTGCCTGAGAGAAACAGAGCGAAGCATGAGACATAGCGTGGCTAAAGAAAGGGGCGGCGTCACGAGAAATGAAACGTTGTGGTGTCGCTTCACTGACGCTTGCCTGAGAGAAAGAGCACGAAGCATGACAGAGAGCGTGGCTAAAGAGTGGAGCGTTCAATATTCCCTTTCTCCTCTGCCCGTCTTCTCAGACTGCTCCTCTCAATTCGTTTCACTTTTCGTGACATCGTGACGCTCGCATTTGCCAACACAGGAACTTACTCTACCGAGACAAAAGAAGTTTCACTTCAAAAAGTGTAATGGATTGAGATCGGGGGATCTCGCGGGCCATAAAGGGGTTGTACTTTGAATGAAAAAGGTTTTCTTGTAGAACCAAATGAACGGTTTTATTACTGGGAATATTAAATGTTGCAGATAACTATGGGATCTTCTGTGTGAAAAACTGAGTCCAAGCTAGCTTCTTTACTCTTGAGCTCAATGGATGTTTACAGTGATTTGGTCATGGTGTAAAATACAGGAGCTTTACAAGCTGAGGTCCAGAGTCGAAATCGGAGTTTTGTATTTTCTATGGAGTTCGAATTCCACTGGAGGGAGTCTGGCAATCTCGTTTGGGTGAGCAATAATTTTGTGATAGAATTCTGTTGATAATTTGTTGAGGAAATCTATTAGTTTTGGGATATTTGTGTCTTGGTAACATACCAGAGGGCATCCAGGATTATGCGGAGCATTGTGCTATGGAAGGACTGCAATTTTCGCAGATAGGTTTTTGGTTTTTGCGGCAAGGCGGTATATTTCGTGTATGTAGGTTATGATTGGACGGATGCAGGAGGTATATACGAGTATAAGTAGTTTGGTTTTTGTGTTCAACTGCCGAGGGCTGACGGAAGGATCTTCTTATACTGCATCTAAAATTTGCTCTTCCAGTTATAACGTGCGTCCTTGCCTTGGCCGACCAGCGTTTAAATTCCTTGGAACAAATGAACCACTTTCACGAAGACGTTGGTCCATTCTTCGAAATACAGTTGTGCTAGGGTGACTCCTGACTCCGGTTTAGGTAATGTACACGATATTCACGTTCTGTCATGTCGTCATTTCCATTACAGTACCTAACCAAGTACCATGTAAAATCCATTGTTACTGAACAAAGCACGAAAACGAGAATAAACAGAATTACAGTATCTAATACTAATAACCACGAGAAAAGCATCGATGATACAAAATCAGAAAAAGCACGCCAACTTGTAAATTTTGATACGGAATAAATACAGGAGTAATTTAGATTCCCAGAAATCTAGAATGATGTATTGTTTTACATTGCTGCCATACGCATTTTTCACAATCATAAGTTAATGAAGAAATGTTTAAAACATACGCTTTTGAGGTTGAAAAACAACATTTACGGAAAAATTTTCTTTGCAATTCTTCTTTATTCTAATTTGCAGATCTTTCTGTCAACAATAATAGTGAATCAAAACACTAATTATTAAAGACTTAATTTTCAAACTTTGGAAACCTCGTCCATATTCAGGAAGCGTGGTACAACAACCAGAAAATGTAATCAGCCCTATTAACTCTGAATAAGAAAAACAGTCTATTTGACGAGGAACATATTAAAAAGCTGTTCACCATGAAAGAATGTTATGATTCAATACAATGTACAGGCTGTCCTATCTTCGTTGTGATTTGGGGGTTTCTCATATAAGCAGCAGAGATAGAGCCTCGGGGTTTTCCTTTTTTAAGTATAATAGAATGCCGAAACCAGAATTTGGATATCGTTTTTAGTTTTCGAGAAAAAAACTCTCTCCAATTCGTTTTGTACTAAGCAGACTAAAACTGTTATGATTGACACCTATAGAACTTTTTCCAAGGAACTCAGTGGCGTACATAGTTTTTTCTAGGGGGCATGTTTTTTGAGTTACGACATAAAGTTGAATTTTTTAAATGGAAATCATAGTATGCTTTGGCCTAGTTCGAAAGGTCTTTTTTAAGCTATCAAAATATATATACTTTTATATTGTTATTTCAAAAAACGGCAACTATTTTGGTACTTTTTAAGTTTTAATTTCAGAAAATATAAGATAGGTAGGTACATCCAATATGCCTGTGATTTTATGTTAACAACTGAATAATTATCTGTTGACATACATTAGCAAAAGTTGCATGCAGCTAGTTTTATTAATAGATACTTAGTATATACATAATGGCACTTCAAAATTATGAAAATTTCGAAAAATGCGACATAATTGCTGTTTTCAATGAATGTCATGAGAATGTAAATGAATCAATGGATCTATATCTCAACAGGTACACAAAAAAATTCCTAGTTACCCATTTCCAGTATAATACCTATCCATCGATTTATTAAATTTAGATACCCAGAAAGAAGACAACCAAGCAAAATGATGTTTTCTAAATTAAAATCAAATTTAATTCACTATGGGTCATTCAATAAACCTAGAAACAAAATTTGTAATAAAGAAAATAGGGAAGAGGAAGAAATAAATGTTTTATCGTTGGTTGAGGAGACACCAAAAACTTCTTGTCGCGAAATCGTATCACAAGTTTGTGTTTCCAAAACAAAAGTTCAAAAAACATTAAAAAAGGCAAATATAGGCCATATAAAATTCCCGGGAGATCAAGAAAGTATGCTTAATTTTTGTAGGTGGTTCTTAAATAAAATTCAAGAAAATACAGAATTTGGACGGTCTGTCATTTGGACAGATGAAATTCGCATACGCAGCGTAGGATTATGTAACAGGCATAATGTGCGTAACTGGTCTGATACAAATCAGCACCAAACTTTATAACGTCAGAGGCAAGGACGTTTTGGATTTAACGTTTCGTGTTTTATTTTGGGTGGTCAACTAGCATACCAAATTTTTGATGGAAACTTAACGGGATTGAGATACATTCATTTATTGAATATTAACGCAGAGGCGATAATGGAAAATGTTCCGTTAATAAACATAAACAGGGTATATTTCCAACAAGATGGTGCCCCTGCACACAATTCTGCAATAGTTAGAAATTATTTAGAAAATCATTTTCCGGGTAGATGGTTGGGTACAAATGGACCTATATTGTGGCCTGAAAGATCACCGGATCTTTTTTGTTTGGGCATTTTTAAAATAAAAATATACCTACGAAGATACAACAATCAAGCCGAGCTAGCAGAGGCAACACATACAGCTTTCCGATATTTGCAAGCCCATCCTATTTTTTTAATTAATGCCTTCAATCTACACTGAGAAAAATGTGCTAAATAGAATGTCTATTTAGCTTTAACTGATTTGTCACAAATAGAAATATACATCGTGATAATAATCCAAAGTTTTGTGACAAATAAAGCTAAAGTTTTGGGTTGTTCTATTTGTGATAAATAAGTTGATATTTAGTCGTTACAATTTATATATTTGCCACCAATATTTGCATTATCCCGCCTGTTCTATTTGTCCCTAATAATGTTTCTATTAAGCACAATTAAGGTAAACATTTAGGAGTGATGTTTAAATATCTGTAGTAAGTAAGAAACTATGAATCGGAAATAATCGATAAAAATCGTGCATATGCAACCCCGGCCGAGAGGTTGCTGTTAATGTTTTTAGCGTTAGTTCGGAACTAGCATTTGTGTGGTGGAGTTACAGTTACAGTTGACTTGTTCATATTACATAGCTAATTTTCTGAGTTACGGGGTGTTAAATTTGAAAATAAAATACCTAATGGTGTTCTTTAATTACTAAATAACTGCTCACAATAAACTCCGCTGAAAAACTGACGTAATGCGGGATTGAAATTTTCCGAATTATGTTAAAAGTCGGGAAAGAGTATTTAACTTTATCCAAAAGAGGCCTTCTTGTCGGAACTCAGTAGATAAAGATTTGACCGTCGCCGTCGATCAACAATTATTTCGTTTTCTCTTGGAAGCAGTGCGTTCTGTTAAGTTCTAACTACAGGGTCTTTCTTAGATAAAATGGAATGCTCTCAAGATTTATAATAAAATTTCAATCCTGCGATACTTTTCTTTATAAAAACATTCATAGGTACCTCCTCCCAGTCTCCGCAACTGTATATAATAAACAATAATTTTCTGTTCAAATAATTTGCTCTAAGATAACAAGTAATCATGAATTTGTTGGGAGCAGTTATTTAATGTAATTAAAGAAAAAATACCAGTATTATTTTACTTTTAAATTCAACACTCTGAATCCGAGAAATGACCTATGTTTATATAACATTTTATTCATAAAATGATGCCCTTTAATGATTGTTGATGTCCTGCTAATAAAAACTCGGAAAAACTGTATATAAAAGGGTTAAATATGAAAAACCCAAATAAAAACATATTTGTGACTATAAAGTCACGTTTTAGCCACAAATAAAAATAATATTAGTGCCTAATGTTTTTTCTCATTTGGGATGAAAACTAACAATTCTGTCATTAATGAAAAAGTATTACCAGTAAATGTTTTCTCTATTTAGGATAAAAAGTTAATGAACTGTCACAAATACTGTTACCTATTCAACACAAATACGAATACATTGGTGACAAATATTGCAAAATTTAGTGACAAATCAGAAAATGTGTTGCAATAAATAAGAACTTCTATTGTTCACAATAATGTGTAATTATTTACGGCTATAAAACATCTACTTGTCCCCTATTTAAATAAGAATTCTATTTACTGCAAATGTTATTTTATTTAGGAGTAATAAAATTTTTTCTCAGTGTATTAACTAAAAGATGTAGATTATGTGTCGAAAAACATGGCAATCAATTTGAGCAGTTCCTATAATTTTGTTGTTTGTTGTTTGATGTTAGATGTTTTTCTTGTTTTTGTTTGTTTCGCTGTTTTTTTTTTCTGTTTGTGTTGCTTTTATTTCAGTTATTAAAAGTTGCTAACATAAAATCACATGTATCTTGGTGTACCTACCTATCTAACATTTTCTAAAGGTAAAAATTACCAAAATCGTTGCCGTTTTTTGAAATAACAATATAAAAGTATATATATTTTGATAGCTTAAAAAAGACCTTTCGAATTAGACCAAAGCCTGCTGTGGTTTCCATTTAAAAAATTCAACTTTATGTCATAACTCAAAAAATACGCTCCCTAGAGAAAAACTACGTGCGCCACTGAATTCCTTGGAAAAAGTTCTATAGGAATCAATCTTAACAGTTTTGGTCTGCTTAGTACAAAAAGAATTGGAGAGAATTTTTGAAAATCTATAAAAATCAATATTATTTTTTTCTCGAAAAATAAAAACAATGTCCAAATTCTGGTTTCGGCATTCCATTATACTCAAAAAAGTAGCTCAGGTTCGTGAAAACCCCAAGGCTCTGTCTCCCCCAAATCACAACGAAAATATGACACCCTGTACATACCTGAAATATTTTGTCTAAGGACGAAGCATTTCACTAATTCAAAAATTTACATTGAGTGTACGAGCGTTTTAGAAATCTGTAATTAAATTTGAGACGTCTTATCTAAGACGTCAAGTTGCAGAAATAATTGCATTTGTCGGCAGATGAGACAAAAGCATAGCTTCGTTAAGACATTCTGTTCATTAGGGGAAATTCTCGAGCAGACGATAATGGAATTAGTTTATCCGAAAATTATTGGATATAAATTTTAAGCTCTTATGAAAATTGCTTATTACAAAAAGAAACTGCCGTGTCGCGCATTTAGAAATCTAGGTGTTATATTTATATACTTTAGGCATGAGGAGCAGATCTAAAAAATGGGGACGCTTAGAATATGGTACTAATGAAAACACTTTACAAGGCTTATGTTCTCAAACACAATCAGGTGTAAAAAATTTTATAGAAAAGAATGATTATTTTCTATAAAATATTAGATTTTCGGTATGGCATACAATACATTCAGATTGACATTCGGACTAACAAGAGATACCTTTTATTCCAATTTCTCAGTCAGGTTACAAAAAATGTACGGCGTGTTTTTATTCACACACTTAGGTTCCACATCAGTTGATAGAGCACCGTAGAGCTCGACTAGCTTTCGCTCAAGATCATGAACACTGGAATCTCGCAAATTGGAGCAACGTCCTGTTAACAGACGAATCGAGATTCTGTTTGAAATCTCCAGATGGTCGTGGGAGAGTTTAGAGAAGGCGGGGAGAGCGATTTGCCCATTGCAATATCGATGAAAGAACCAGCCACCGAAGAGATTGTGACATGGTCTGGAATAGTAAAAGCAGTGGTACTCGTATTGAGCTAGTGGTGGTTAATGGAGGTAGTATGACTGAAGAAAGATACGTAAACGTCATTCTGAAAGATCATGTGATCCAGTTTGCACCATTCATAGGTACTGATTTCATTTTTATGGACGATTATGCCCGCACGCGCTGTGCTGTGAATGAAGTGAATGAAGTCTGCATAGTGCGTACGAACTAGTCAGTCTGCAATCCTGACCTGAATCCCATAGAAGATCAAAGGGACAGGCTAGGGTAGATGGTTTCGTGCACGTGTTCCTCGTCCAAGAAGTTTGGTAGAGCTTGCTGCAGAGCTTAAAGAAGAATGGGATCAAACTGACCAGAGTGACATTAGGACCCTAATAGAATTCAGTCCTAGGCATAATGCAGGCTGTCATTGGAGTCTGAGGTGAAAATACTCGAATATTATTAATTTTTTTTCGTTATGGGACAATTTTAATTTTAATATAATTTCAAATTTTCTGTTTTTAAATGAATAAAATTTCTCGACATTTCTGTAAACTATTCTTTTCTTAGTCAAAATGTCCCCTCTTCCATCTAATACTATACTCGAAAAATTATAATTACTGAGTGTAGTTGGGGACGTACGATGCTCTACTTTTAGGAAAATGTCAGTATAGAAAAGGAATGGTGGCAAGAAATTTATAAGACAGATGCTTGATATACAGTGTGTTCAGCGAGGAATGGGGCAGTCCCGTATCTCGGAAACGGGTGGAGATTTCAAAATTGCGAAAATGTTTTAATAAACCTCACTTAGGGGGGACATATTTTGTGGTAAAAAATAAAAATAAAATACCACCCATCATTGCTAGGTGGCGCTATCTGACTAATTTTTTAAATGGAATGATATATGTTTTATCGCATTTTTGGATTCTATAACATATTTCTGATAAGTTTTATTAAAACTTCTACCAACCTATCTCTTTTAGTTTCCGAGAAAAAAAATGTTTTCAAAATTTTAAGTCGAAAACATGTTTTCAAAAAATCCCATTGACATTTGAGTGAATAGATATATAAGAACAAATTTTTTATTAAATGATGGAGAAAACATTGTCTTTTTCCACAAAAATATTGATATTCCATTTTTTATACGTGGTGCTTCCAATAGTTACTATCACTTACTTTAAACGATAAATGTATTTTTTCCTTGACGGTGTCGATTGGGAAACCGGGCAGCATACAATTCTTGTGCAGCCCTGGAATTCTCCATAAATTATTATCATATCAAAATATTCTTCGTTAGAAAACGTAAATAATTATGATAATTTAATTAATATGTATGAAATCTCGTAAGCCGTGATGTTTTTGTCAGATTGACAGTGAGAAAAGTTAGCCCTAACTATTACAGCGATCATTATTTTATTTACCTTTTGCTGCCATGTCGACGTTGCAAATTTCGTATTTTTGATTGTAAAATGTTTAAAAATCGAGTCTCTCGTATGCGTACTCATATTTATTAAATTATCTAGCCGAATTAGACTCGAACTTTTTATTTTGCCTGAATAAATAAAAAGTACTCGTCAAATTACGTATATGAAAATTGAAACTATACAAAAGATGTTCAAAACTGACAATCTCAATTTTGAGAAACTTCATTAGACATTTGTTTTCATAGCATGCTAAATTTTTGTTCAATTTTTGATAGATGGTTCTTAATCAATGACTGCGGGGACTTGACTTATACTTTTTCAATTTATGTACTTACAGTGTTGTTGAATTCTTTTGGCATTATCTGCATTAGATTTGCGAAAAAACGTCTTTTGTCTGTCATTTGGTAAAATACTTGTTAAATTATCTCTATTCCCTCAAGTGTCAATGCGATTTCTTGAAAACATGTCTTAGTCTTTAAATTTTGAATTTTTTCTCGGAAACTAAAAGAAATAGGTTGGTAGAAGTTTTAATAAAAGTTATCACAAATATATTATAGAATCCAAAAATGCGATCAAAAATATGTCATTCCTTTTAAATAATTTAAGTCAGATAGCCCCACCTAGCAATGATGGATGGAATTTTACATTTTTTGCCACAAAATATGTCCCCCTGACTGAGGTTTAATAAAACATTTTCACAATTTTAAAATCTTCACCCGTTTCCGAGATATTGCACTGTCCCATTCCTCGCTGAGCACACTGTATATGAGACAGATATCTTGTTTCCTAAAAGATTAATCGTAGAAATAAAATTACAATGCAAAATTACTTACATGCACGGATTAACTGGAACCGGACTAGACCGGAGTCATCAACTGCAAAGAAAATAAAAAATATCAACAGTATCTAACAAAATTCTATAAATCAAAAACAATGTAATTTTGTGTTCAATATATCGAAACATGGAAGATTTGGTCCATTTATCAACGTTTACGGTATATAAAGAGGGTCCACTACAGGATACAATCTACTCTTAAGTCTTAATAGAGAATTGTCTCCACTCGAAGTCCATTATATAGAAAGGCGAATCAATATTATCCCTGTAAATCTCCATTAAACTAAATGAAAGTGTTCTCGAGAAAAAAACAACGAAGGCACTATACTTGAGACAGCTTCAGATAAAACGTTTCATCTAAGTAATAAAATAATTGACCAATAGTCGCTCAAATATCCGTTCTTCCAAAGGAACCTTGGTTCATTCTAAATTACAGTTTTATTGCATTTTAAAATTTATCCACAACTTATATCCATTCTGATTTCCGTGTAATAGCATTTTTCGCATTGACCTTTTAGTGGGAAAGGGCGCTAACACTCCCCACAAAAACGAGCATCTATTATTAATCCAAACGGGCCCTTATTTTCATTGAAATTTGTTGAGCATAAGTTAGTCAATACCCCAATCTACGCTTTTTATTAATTGAGAGCGATAAGGGAAGCCGCCCGAGTGATTATTTAATGACCAAAACATCCCCTCTGTATACACATACGCATTTCTGTGGGTTTTCCCGATGTTATTTTAGGTACTACGAGGAATTTACGGACGACTAAACAAAGGGAAAATTCAAAGAGATTAAACAAACAAAGACTTTCTTTGATAAAACTAAAAATACACCATGCATGATTATGAAAGACAACAGCAGTCAAGGATTACTAAAAATGGGGTTACTCCTAATTCGGAAAAGGAAACTTTTATAAGGTTGGCTGTGTAGGTACATGATCCTGAATTAACTAGTTTTTCTCGATATGAGAGATGAGACTAAATAGCCCCATTTCTCCGATCGGCAAAGAAAGATGGCTGAATGGTGAATGGCTTTCCTATTTTCATTAATTCTCTGGATTCCTCGGAATAGAAGCGTCAGATTTTATCGGGTTTATCATTATTGTGAAAGAGGGGACTGTTTGTAGTAAATGTATAAGGAATGCGCGAGTGGAAGGTTTACTTGCCAGATTATAATTTAATTTGAGTGTTTGTTCAACAAACTTGGGTCGTCTCTCTTATCAAGTTACCGCTTCATTCTGCGAGCTGATTGTTCGAAATGTGGTGTCTGCAAAACTGCACAAAAAATAATACACTTCTAACTCTAACTACAATATAATAATCTTTCAGTTCGTCCAATTATTTGAACAATATTCCTCGGAAACTTTAAGGGTATTATTTGCACAGCGCTATTACATGTTCTCGTATGAACTTGACAACAAAGTTTCCCGTAGACTTGCAAAACACATTTCATGCGGAAAGTGGATAATCGTAGCACGCTGGCCTCCAGAGATTGTTAAAACGCCTTAGAGCTGGAGCAAAATTCTCTTGCGGTATACAGTTTTTATATAACGTAGTGACTGCAGTGCGATGCAGCTGTGGGGGAGGTTTATAGTGAAACGATTTTGCAAGGGGTAGAGGGGGCGAGGATTTCATAAATGAATTAATAGGTGATATACTAGAAAAAGAAATCAGGGTAGAGGGTGATACCACATGCTGTCCTATAATGAGAATATACCGTGGACAGATAAAGTTAGCAATGGGGGGGTAATAGAAAGAAGACAGCAATGTTGTTTCGGTTTAGCATACATCAATACACCCTCGTAGCAATAGGATATTCACAGCCAACTTGTCTTATGTGGGTCAGCCCACGAACAATATTGACGTACACCGTCTGATTGGGTTATAGAACGATCCCTGTGTTTATCAAGGACATATAAGCCTGATAGGGGTCAATCCCAAGAATACAGACGTCAGTGTCACTCTGTAAATATTGAATTACACGAAAAACTAACAAGAAAAAGTTGATACCGAGTCCTGAAAGCACCGAAACAAAAAGTGGTGTCCGATGACAGACTTAAGAGATTTTTTCTTTACTTTTAGATTTTCATCGTAGGTACGAAGGTACGTAACAATGGCCCCATTTTGGGAAAGCAGATCGCGTTTCTGTTTAATTGAACATCATCCATCATTCTCTCCGTAGCGAAATCAGTGTGTAACCGAGATCCGGGTTGGAAGTACACAACAAAACAAAATAAACCGAAACTGTAAAATCGAATACCCACTTTGGAAGCTAACCGGAAAAATTGCGGTTCACTATCTCCCCGATATCTCGCAAATGCACCATTTACCCTCGGATTCAATATTTGAAATATTGGTTTAAATTGTTGGAATTTAAAATCGGAAATCTAATACCTATGCGTAAGAAATTCAGTAATTGTGTTTGTCAAAATATTATAGTAATGCTAGTTTTCGTCGATTATCCATTAACTTTTTTGTTATTTCCTGGAAGAACACCTGTAAAACATTTTCCTTTAAAACTACTGTAACTTGACGGTTTCCTGGTGTCTCTAACAGCAGTGGAAACGAGGTCACTTTACGAACTCTAAAACAGAAGCCAGGGTTATTTGTAAAACTCATTACTACGGTAAGTCGAGCTTTGCGGTTTAAACGCGACCTTTTTTACCTGAATGGTATACTGCAGGAAATCGCCATTCTCGAGTGCATTTCATGAAAATGACCGTCGTAAAACAGACACCCTCTTGATTTATGATGGAAGGAAATTTTTCTTTGCTGGTTTTTAGATTATCATTATTGAATTGCTGGACAAATATCACAGCGAATAATATCCATCAGTAGGTAAAAATACACTCAGGTGCATAAAATTCGAAGTAATTGAATGTTTTCGATTTTAGTAAGAATGTTCTTAATTATAATTTCTTTCGACGATATTGCACTGGGCAAATCGCTCTCCCTGCTTTCTCCAACCTCTTCCACGACCATCTGGAAATCTCAAAGAGAGCCTTGATTCTCTGAAAATAGGATATCGTTCCAGTTTGCGAGGTTCCAGTGTTCATGATCTCGAACGAAAGCGAAATAACAAATATTTTTAAGAATTTTGTTTTGCAATGTACCAATGCAGAGTTTGTGTGGCTCGACTAAGAATGACAATTCGAAGGCACCCTGGAACGCGCAACTCCCGATTAGGCTTAGGGATGGAGATAACTAAACCCATCCGAAAAGAAATATTTTAAAAATTTTATTTTACGATGTACCAATATAGAGTTAGTGTGGCTCAACTGAGAATGATCATTCGAAGATACATTGGTACATACATTGTGAAATAAAATTTTCAAAAATATTTCTTTTCGCATGGGGGTAGTTATCTCCACCACTGAGTGTAATCCAGATGTGCACGTTGTAGGATATCTTCGAATGGTGATTGTTGGTCGAACCACGCACACTTCACATTGGTACATCATAAAATATTTTTTTTTTAATATTTCTTTTCGGATGGGGATAGTTAACTCCACCCCTAAGCCTAATCGGGATTTGCGCGTTGCAGGGTGCCTTCAAATGATCATTCACAATCGAACCACACAAACTCTACATTGGTACATCGTAAAATAAAATTTTGAAACATATTTATTTTTGGATGGGGGTAGTTACCTCTACCACTAAGCCTAATCGGGATTTGCGCGTTGAAGGGTATCTTCGGATGGTTATTCTCAGTCGAGCCACATAAATTCCAGATTGGTACATCGTAAAATGCGATTTAAAAATAAATTTTTCGTATGGGTGTGGCTTTCTGCACCATTGCACCTAATCGGTGTTTGAGGGTTCCAGGTTATCTTCGAATGGTCATTCTCAGCCAGACCACGCAAACTCCTCGTTTGTACATATAAAAATAGATACGATCTTGAAAAGTATCTGTTTTCGAATGGGGGTGACTATCTCCACCCCTTCGCCTAATCGGGATTGCACGTTACATGGTATCTTTCTATTATCAATCTCAGTTGAACTACACAAACTCCACATTGGTACATCGTAAAATGCAATTTAAAAATAAATTTTTCGGATGGGGGTGACTATCTTCACCCCTACGCCTAATGGGGATTTGTGGGTTGCAGGGTATCTTTGGGTGTTTTTTTTCAGTCGAACCACACAAACTCCAAATTGGTACATCTTAAAATGTGATTTGAAAATATGTTTTCCGGATGGGGGTAGCTTTCTACACCCCGACGCCTAATCGGTGATTGAGGGTTCCAGTTTATCGTCGGGCGGTCATTTTCAGTCGAGCAACACAAATTTCAAGTCGGTGCAATGTAGAATACGATAATTTTGAAAAGTATTTGTGTTCCAATAGGGGTTAGTGTGTCCAACCCTACGCGTAACTCGGGTTTTAGCGTCACAGAATATCTTATAATGGTCATTCTCAGTCGAAACACACACAATCCATGTTGGTACGTCGTAATATATTATTTAGGAAAATATTTATTTCCATATTGGGGTTTGATTGTTTCATCTTATGATGGTCATTCATAATCAAGCCACACAAGCTCTAGGTTGACGCATTGCAAAATAATATTTTAAAAAAATGTTTTCGTATGGGGGTGGCTATCTCCACCCTACGTTGTTGTATTAAGGCAAATTTTAAAAACACTTGCCTTTATAAGAGAAGGTTTCATTTTATGAATAATTCATCTTTCAAGTAATAGGTACTTTATTCTAATTGATCCACTGTAAAAACGCAAATCTAAACTTCAGCTTCATTAGTCTGCAGTAACTTCGTTTTGCGGACTTGGAAACAAAACGAACGCCATATTGCTTTCTCTCCAACTGTAATCTATTAGTTTCGCTAGCCACCGATTGATGTCACTCATCTCTTATCTAAATATTAACACCATTAGTGCAAGCTTTCACTAATAGATTATCTGATATTCCTACTCTATTCTTGCCATATTTTCAACACATAAAAATGTCTGAAAATGAATAATAGTAGCGAGACTGCAGGCAGCCAAGTTTGATGGTTTATGAATGTGCTGTGATATTGTTTAGCATATTCATGAACCATTAAAATTGGCTGCCTGTAGTCATGCTACTTTTATTTATTTTCGGGCATTTTTATGTGTTGAAAATACGGCAAGAATAGAAAATTGGTTGAAGTAGGAACGTGGTATTACCTATTTGTAAAAGCTTGCACTAGCGATGTTAATATTTAGATAAGAGCCGAGCGACATCAATGGGTAGCTAGCGAAACTAACAGATTACAGTTGGAGAGAAAGCAATATGGCGTTCGTTTTGTTTCCAAGTCCGCGCAACGAATTTACTGCATAGATGAGCCGTAGGCAAGTTAATTTCGTCTGTGCCCGAGCTCATAAATTCTTATGCGTCTGCAAAATAAGTAGGTATATGCGTTGGGGATAAGGCAATTGTCATAAATCAAAACTAATGCAAATTAATCATTTCGATGCGTGAAAGTGTCGACATAAGGCTAAACATCAAACATATACTGAAGAAAAACACGCTGCACATTTTTTGTAACCTGACTGCAAGAAACTGGAGTGGAAAGTTAGCTGTTGTTAGTCTGAATGTCAATCGAATGTATTGTATGCTGTTACAGAAAAAATTCAGATGAAAAATAGTAATGGATCGATTTTTTTGCACCTCAGTGTATAACCAGTACAACGTTCAAACGTAGAGAAGTCAGAATTTCTGCTATTTGGAGAGTCAACTAACTCACGATGGTAGGAGTACATAAAACAAAGAAAAGCGTCTGGGCCGAGTCGCTTTAAACAAGAAGAAACATCTATTATGCTTCGGAAACGGTAAATTTAGCAATGGCTATTTTCCGCAGCATGCCATTCACGTCTAAACTGCAAAGCCCGACTGTAGTAACGAGTTTTACAAATAACGTTAACTTCTCTGAGGGAATTTATAAAGTGACCTCGTTCTACTGACTACAGACATGGGAAATCGAAAAAGTATGTATTTGAAACAGTAATTTTATTTTTATTTGTTCACAAATTGGATTAACTAAAATCGACAATAAATTGAAACAAAATTAAGCGTATACTTCTATAATAAGCATCGCGTTGAGGATACTAGAGTAAAGAGAGTAAAAACGAAAAGTTCAGCGCAGTTTTCTCATTACTTACTAGCGTTTTTCTCGAGATAAGGACTTCTGAATGTTTAACTGGGGTTTTTCAGCGAGAAATTATGTCAAGAAGATGGATACTCGATGAAAAGGGTAGATGTTTGATGGAACCTTCAATAATTATCAGGGGCTGGAGGGTTTTTTAATGCGTTCGGGGCTAAAAAAGGCGTTCGATTTTACTCGTAAAATATTTGTCGTTTCAATTTCCCTGTATGCGCTGCGAACAAGAATATTGGGATACCATTCATGAATGACGTGAGACATTTTACGGAATAGCACAAAAAGGGAAGGCCTCTCTAGGGATATATGTTTTTCTGAGTAAATAACACAAAAGATAAATAGCATGTCTGAGCTAAAGTAGAGAGACGCTGTTTGATTTTTCTTTTCGGGCAATAAAATAAAAATAGAAGACTAAGTCTATTAATTTGTATACAATTGAAATGTGGCTGGCCCGTAGCGTCATATATTAATGACCCTACGAGAAATTTAGCATAGAATATTAGAAAAAAACTACATTTAAAAATTTTACTCCCAAATTTGGTTTAAAAAATTCGGTACATCTTATAAAATTTTCAGTCCTAAAGACTGGTTGGACAGGTAGGTACCTCCATCCTTTCCTCTCCTGAGCTAACCTACGCATTTCTCTAAAAGTAGAACATGTACATCATCAACTAATAGAGAGCAGTAGTCTAATC
Organism: Xestobium rufovillosum; assembly: GCA_963966045.1. Taxonomy (NCBI): domain Eukaryota; kingdom Metazoa; phylum Arthropoda; class Insecta; order Coleoptera; family Ptinidae; genus Xestobium; species Xestobium rufovillosum. Next base: position 20,211,124 of record OZ014497.1, read on the forward strand.
TGGGTCTACCCCTACTTTTTGGAGTTTACTCCTTAAGAATCGATTTTCAGTTATAGCCCCCGGTACGAAAATTGTATGAGGAGTAAAATCAAGCGTTAACTAAAAGTGAGGCGTTACGTTCCTCTGCGCAACGCACCTCGCGCACCTTCCACATTGAAATTATGTATTTATCTATGGATACGTATATTTCTGTATGTACCGGGTGGCGTAAAGACATTGTTTACTACGGTGCAACGCAACACCAAGTTGTATCATAGTAAGGAATGGCGAAATTAACCGGGCTTTTGCTTTGGCAATCTTTACTGCGATGCAACGCAGTCGGATGTCCACATGGCAAGAAATCATGGGAGGATCTCCGACCAATTATATTTGGGCCGCCGAACAGACGAAATTAACGCCAGTTTTGCTTTGACAATCTTTACTGCGCCTGCGATACAACACCACCCTAATCTGTAGTGTAGTTTTAGTAAGCACTGAAGTTGGATTTTTTTTAAATTGAAGGATTCATTTAATTTAATTTGAAATAATGTTCTGAACGTAAACATTAAAATTAATAGCGTTAAATCAAATTCACATTTACATGTTCAGGTACAGAGTGGGCCACATAATTTAACCTATACAGAGTGGTCACTTTTTAATGGCCCACCATTGGGATATCCGAAAAGGTAAGCGATACAGGATCGGCTAAACTAGACCAAAGTTGGGCTATTTTGTGCTCATTCAAATGTCGCCGAGAAACCCATGATATCTACAGGGAGTTCCGAAATATCTGGCTATAACTGAAAATTGCGATTTTCTTAAATTCGCTCACTTCATTCGCTCGTTTTGGCAAATATTATATTCGTCAAATAAAATTAGTCTTTTCATAACTGGTTACGTAAATAACTATAACGTGCTTATTTGATGATTTTTATTTAATAACAATTTATTTAATACCGATTAATGTAAAATGTAAGCATTTTCCCAAAATTACTAGCGGCGTCGGTTAATCTGACAGCGCCACGCGAACTTGCGAAACACAAGTTCAGGCGGCGCGGCGTCAAAAAATGAATGAACCTATACTTGGGCCGCCCAACAGACGGAGTGATCATCCTGCAATCATGAGCTCTAGGCAGGACCACTATCAATTTAGGACGACCGAACCGCAGTGATGCGCTTTCTTTAGACCCAACGAAGTCGCATCACTCCAATTCGGTCGCAATAAATTAATATTGGCCCCGCTAGAGCACGTTCTTGCAGGGTGATCTTTCCGTCTGTTCGGCGGCCCAAATATAATTGGTCGGAGATCCTCCCATGATTTCTTGCCATGTGGACATCCGACTGCGTTGCATCGCAGTAAAGATTGCCAAAGCAAAAGCGCGGTTAATTTCGCCATTCCTTACTATGATACAACTTGGTGTTGCGTTGCACCGTAGTAAACAATGCCTTTACGCTACCGGGTGTCCAAATAAGAAAGGATGCCGGCCATATCTAAGGAACCGTTCATGGTACAGCTATGGGAAAGAAAAAATAATAATAAAAGTGACCAAGAGAAATCGCTGGAAATTATTTTCAAGTTTCTAAGTTTGCTGCTAGAGGGCGTAATAGTCATAGTCGACAAAAAAACATGGTTTTCTTTAAAATTTACCCAGATAAAGTAGATCAAAAATACGAATATTGCAATCTTGAATATATTTTGTATAATTTTGGTTTGCCACTTTGGTTTACCACGGTTGATTGTGAAGATGCTTGTAACTTCGGTTTGGTTCAACATAATTTGACAAACTTGGTCTCGTTGAAAAGAGCTCTCTTCGGTTAATTATACGCTTTTATGCGCTAGGTTCTTTTAATTCTTTATTGATCGCTAGGGGGCGCTGTTTGAAAGGCCAGCAAACTTTTCAAAATTTCTTGAAAATTTTAAATGGAATGGTATAATAATTATAACATAGTTAAAAAGAGGATAGAATGATGAAAGGAATAGTGAAAACCGCGCATTGATATCTTTTTTATAACCGGAGATGTAAACAAATTGATGTTAGGAGTTAGGATTGGGAGGATGGGGGCAAAAATTGTTGGTAACACTCGGTTTAACATTTGCAATTAGATATTGTGTAGTAGTGATAAACTTGTGTAAAGTTTAAATCATATAACTTGGCGTATGGGTTGACACATGCATGTGAACTAATTTGTTTCGACATTGACAGTACTGTGACACTAATACTAGTTTCCATGATAACATACGAGACAAGCAAAGACGTACAAATACATTGTTATCCAACATTATAAATGAGAATGAGTGAAATAAAAAGTTACAATGGAAAATTTGATTATTTCATCTTACGTTAATAATTAGCTGCCATATCAACTATAGTTGCGTGCGAGAGAGACATAAAACTAACATGATGCGTAGATTATTTCAATCATACGCCAACTTATATTATTCAGACTTTATGCTTTGATGCTAATATAAAAGTTATATGATAAAATAGCTTTTGTTATAGTTTGGAGAAAGTTTCCTATCTTCCGAAAATTTAAGACATTTGTAGATATCAAACACTTGAGATTGTGCTGAATCTTTTTGTTTCAACGCCAGCTTGTTTTATAAATATATTGTGCACACAGTGGTTGGATCAGTAACTTTGGCGTAAATTCACTATGAATTCTTAATAAGTTAACCTCACACGCCAAAAGACAGTTACACAGCACACCCCTGAGGACGCTGACTTTGTCAGCGAAATATGTGTCGAGTTTAATGACTGTGTCACTGTTTTTTGGCGTGTGAATTCATAATAAATATTGCAATTTACAAGAGTATATTTTAATACCTAAAACATAGGTTTTTGCTTTAAAAAATGGTAATTTCCACATTTAAAACGGCCACGAAGAAGTAACATATAATTTTAATGATTATGATATTTTCAAAATGTCTTTTATATTCGGTGGCATGTATAAAGGTTAGCAATTAACCGGTCCTCCCGCCCCTAAAACTCTTTTGTCCATATCTCCTGTTAGAAAAAAGATATCAATGTGCGGTTTTCACTGTTTCTCTCGTTATTTTGCCCTCTTTTTAATTAATTTATAATTATTATACTGTTCCATTTAAAATTTCCAAGAAAATCTGAAAGTTTGCTGATCTTTCAAACAACGCCCTCTAGCGATCACTACAGAACAAAAATGACTTAAATTATAAAAGTATCTGATTAAAGGAAGATACCTCTTTTCAACGAGACTAAGTTTGCTAAATTCAGTTGAATCAAACCGAAGTTACAAACATCTTCACGACCAGATGCTCCCCTTCCCTCTTCGCTGCTATTTGATGAGCTAGAGCAAGAAGTGGTAAACCAAAATTATACAAAATATATTCAAGATTGCAATATTCTTATTTTTGATCTACTTTTTCTTGGTATATTTTACAGAAAACCATGCTTTTTTTGTAGACTATGACTATTACACCAGCAGCAAACTAAGAAACTTGAAAATAATTTCCAGCGATTTCTCTTGGCTACTTTTATTGTTATTTTTTCTTTCGCATAGCTGTACGGTTCCTTAGATATGGCCGGCATCCTTTCTTATTTGGACACCCGGTACAATAAACAAAATTATTAAGTGATTGAAGTTAAAATAATCGTTCGTAAGGAGTAAACTCCAGTCGTGCGTCGGAGCTGACACACACAAGCAACGTACGGCATAAACGATTCGCCTCGCAAACTGGAACACCACTTTTGGAGTTTATAGTACATAAGCATGGTAAACTTTGTTTATTGTGTAGATTGGAAAGTGGTGTCTCCATATTGCTCCAGCTATCGGGATTACTTTCTTACTTTTTAGTAGTAATTTCATGATTAATATCGCCAATTTCCACACACCCTGTATTAATTCTTCCACTAGAAATTTAGCTAAAAATATTAAAAATACCTATATTCAAAAACATTGCAAACTTTACTTCCAAATTTGGTTTAAGAAATTCGTTAGATCATAACTATAATACCAATAGGTTCATTTTCAGTTTCTTTTGCTGTAGAAAATATTATGTTTTATTTTCTAATGTTCCACCTAAAGAATGCTTAAAATTATTAGCAGATATTTTAGAAAAACCTCACACCAATATTGTCCTTAAAATGAATTATTAGAGGCTGCCTTTGAAATTTGTATTGAACAAAATTATTTTCTATTCAATAATAAATATTATTGTCAAAGTTTAGGTCTAGCGATGGAGTCGCCTACGAGCAAATTATTAAGACATGTTTATGTCTAATATTGAAGAAAATAATTATTATTAATTCAAATCTCAGAAAACATCAGAATTATTTTCTTTGTGTCGTTGCACCGTTATCGCCTTGCACGCAAATTCCAAAGTTATAAAGCAGCGTTAGACACTTAGATTGCGTCCTAGTAAATGTGCCTTTGTTACAGGATAACGACAATTAAATAAGTTGATTAGAGCGCTCTTGAACGGGTTAACTAATTAGTTCTCTAGTAATTACGTTATACCGATAACGCAACCTGAGCAAATCAGTGCAAAGTGTTTCCTACCAGATTCACCTCGCAGACAAACGAAATTAGAAAAATGAATGATTGACTCGGTCGGTGTAATAAAATTGAAATTTTCTTGATGAAACTTCTTGACTAAGCCGTCTTTACGGATTTAACTTTAGCGATCGTTTGAAATTCTGAAGACGTCAAGAAGTAAGACTTTCCATTATGTAACATGAAGGCTCCCTTTGTTTTAATGACTTGCTCGCTCGTGTTTCAAATAAAAGTGACAGATAAGTCGATAAATGAAAGTAAAATACGGCCCACAGTAGAATAATTAAGTACGAGTATAGCTACATAAGACGTAATACGATTATAAATGATACAGCAGTAGCCTGCGGGAGTTTAATGCCTACAGTGTGTCGATCAGTATATAAATTTTCTAAGTAATTTTCATGGACTGAGACGCGAAACTGTCTCGTATGACACCACTATACAGGGTTAATGAAGAACCTGTCACGTGTTCTGCGCGAAAAACCAATTTACGTAGGACGGGTCTACAATGAAGTAATGGGGGTGTCCGCTGTTGCTGACAGCTGCAGTGTCGCGTCGGCCTTTATTGTTAACATGTTTATGCTGTTGTGTGTGTAAATGTGCTATTGAGGAAGCAGTCAGTGCGCGTGAGCGACCACGTGACAGGTTCTTCTTTCGCCGCGACAGGTCTATCGTCAAAGTTTGGCAAATATCAAAATTTACAAGATGACGTGCTTTTTCTAATTTTGCACCATCGTTGCTTTTCTCGTGATTATTAGAATTGGTTATTAATTATTATTGTGATTCTGTTTCTTTCCGTTTTCTTGTTTCATTCACTAACAATGGATTTCACGTTCGACGAGTATGCCGATATGTACCTACATGAAATTTGGCTCATCATCATAACGTTTTCAGTTCTAAATTTAAATTTTGAAAAAACGAAGCGGAAGAAGGTACCTTGACCTAGAGAAACTAAAAGATGATGATACGCGCGATAAGTTCGAGAAAAAGACAAACGAAGTACTAAAGGGCGCGGCCCTTCATAACCACTATGTTGTGATCACTATCTATATCTGCTCCTGGATAACATCTACAGTCCCTAACTTGATTTCCAAATCTTTGCCTAACGAGAATGTAATCTATTTGATATCTCCCTAGGTCTCCTGGCATCTTCCACAAAAAGCGTCTCCTAACGTGATGGTGAAATAGAGTGTTCGCGACCGTTAAGTTATGTTTATCGCAGAATCTATCAGTCTAACTCCTATTGCCTAATCCAAAGGGGCCAACTATTCCGCCTTCTCTCCCTGTGCCTACGACTGCATTGAAATCTCCTACAATTATTGAATCTTCGAGCCCTATCACAAAATCTAACACATATTCAATATCACTATAAACTGCCCCCACGGCCTCATCACTATAGGCAGAAGTGGGCATATATACCTGTATTTATTACTGTTTTTACAGGTTTCGAACCCAACCTAACCATAACTACCCTGCCACTTTGCTGTAAGAAATTTTCTACACTCTGCCCTACTTTTTTCGCATAACAATTCCTACTCCAGGATTTCCTCCTACAGATCCTGTGTGTATTACTCTAACATCTCCGCTCCAGAAGTCTCCAGCTTCTGGCCATCGCACTTCACTAATACCTACCACGTCTACTGCAATGAAAATAGAGACATGATAGAACGTGAATGTCGTGTACGTTATCCAAACCGGAGGCATCCGAGAACAAAAAAATATTTAGAAGGCTGAACCAAAGTCTTCGTGAAACTGGTTCATTTGGTCCAAGGAATTTAAACGCTTGTCGGCCAAGGCAACGGCGGACAATACAACTGGAAGAGCAAATTTTACATGCAATACAAAAGAAGATCCCTCCGTCAACAGTTATCTGCAACATTTGGTTCTGCAAGAAAACCTTCTTCATCCATATCATGTCTCCAAAGTACAGCCCCTTTTTGAAAATGATAACATATCAAGATTGAATTTCTGCAACACGATTTTAAATATAATTCGTTACAATGACGCGATTGGTTCATGTTTACTAGAGATGCTTAATACACATAATATTCACCATTGAGCTAATGAAAACCCGCACAAATATGGAAAATACAGTCAACGGAGAAGATTTTCCACTAATGTAAGGCTGGACCAATTTATTTACCCAATCGTCTTAATGCCGATGACTATATCAATGTTTTTGAACAATAATTAACTAGATTACATGCAGGATGGAGCTCCTGCTAATTTTGCTAATACGAGGGAGTGTTTGGTCGAACACCTTGCCAAATTGATGGATTGGTCGCGACGGTTTAATCTTATGGCCCGCGAGATTCTCCGATCTCAACATATTAGACTTTTTGTTTAAGGTTTCATTAAAGGAAAAGTTTATGCTACATCACCACGAAATGCTGACGAGTTAGGAATAGAATTGATGCGATTACAAATCACCCCGCGAAAATTGAATGAATGATGCAAACTATACCATAAACAGAAGGTTTCCAGTTCGAACAATTATTATAAATCCAAAATTCACGGGGTATTTGAAAAAAATTGTTACGCATTATTTTACATTTTTCTCGAATAGTCTTGGGCGACTCGTTTCTGAGAGCTTCATTTTCTTCCAAATAAAAGTTTAACTAGTTAATTTAACTTTGTGCTTGTATAGACGTTCCAAATTTAAGTTCACTCAATTTAGTAGATAAATGAGTGGTACTGGGCCGCTCGAACAACTACTCCTCGGGCAAATACCCCGCCAGGCATTGAATTATAGAACTAAATCCAGATTTTTGTGTACTGCGAGATCTCATAGATGCTACCCCAAACATATTGTTGGGCTTGGAACATCCTTAGATCTCTACACGCTTACGTGCTCAACTAGCAATAGTAGTAATTGTGTTAGAAGTTTTTCAATATTGCATGTTTCAAATGTGCATGGAAAACCGTAGACCACTGGTTTCGTCCTTTATGGGACTCATCAGCACGGTGCTTTGCCCTACACACTCGAACCATGCAATATTGCTTGCTGTATACATATATACACAGTGGATGGATCAAGAACTTTGACGTAAATTCACTATGAATTCTTAATAAGTTAACCCCACACGCCAAAAGACAGTGACACAGTAATTAAACTCGACACGTGTTTCGCTGACAACGTTAGCATCTTCAGGAGTAGAAGATACTCCTAACTCGTCAGCATTTCGTGGAGATGTAGCATAAACTTTTCCTTTAATGAAACCTTAAACCAAAAGTCTAATATATTGAGATCGGAGAATCTCGCGGGCCATAAGATTAAACCGTCGCGACCAATCCATCAGTTTGGCAAGGTGTTCGACCAAACACTCCCTCGTATTAGCAAAATTAGCAGGAGCTCCATCCTGCATGTAATCCAGTTAATTATTGTTCAAAAACATTGATATATTCATCGGTATTAAGACGATTGGGTAAATAAATTGGTCCAGCCTTACATTAGTGGAAAATCTTCTCCGATGACTGTATTTTCCATATTTGTGCGGGTTTTCATCAGCTCAATGGTGAATATTATGTGTATTAAGCATCTCTAGTAAACATGAACTAATCGCGTCATTGTCACGAATTATATCTAAAATCGTGTTGCAGAAATTCAATCTTGATATGTTATCATTTTCAAAAAGGGGCTGTACTTTGGAGACATGATATGGATGAAGAAGGTTTTCTTGCAGAACCAAATGTTGCAGATAACTGTTGACGGAGGGATCTTCTTTTGTATTGCATCTAAAATTTGCTCTTCCAGTTGTATTGTCCGCCGTTGCCTTGGCCGACAAGCGTTTAAATTCCTTGGACCAAATGAACCAGTTTCACGAAGACTTTGGTTCAGCCTTCTAAATATTTTTTTGCTCTCGGATGCCTCCGGTTTGGATAACGTACACGACATTCACGTTCTATCATGTCTCCATTTTCATTGCAGTAGACGTGGTAGGTATTAGTGAAGTGCGATGGCCAGAAGCTGGAGACTTCTGGAGCGGAGATGTAAGAGTAATACACACAGGATCTGTAGGAGGAAATCCTGGAGTAGGAATTGTTATGCGAAAAAAGTAGGGCAGAGTATAGAAAATTTCTTACAGCAAAGTGGCAGGGTAGTTATGGTTAGGTTGGGTTCGAAACCTGTAAAAACAGTAATAAATACAGGTATATATGCCCACTTCTGCCTATAGTGATTATCTTCTACTCCTGAAGATGCTGACGTTGTCAGCGAAACACGTGTCGAGTTTAATTACTGTGTCACTGTCTTTTGGCGTGTGGGGTTAACTTATTAAGAATTCATAGTACTGTATATATACTTACACGCTTGGTGTAAGTATTAGCAAGAATTAATTATTTGCCGAATTATGCGGCAGACATGAGTGGTACTGGACCGTTCGAACAACTACTCCTCGGGCAACTATCCCGCCAGGCATTGAATTAGTATAGATAAATGTAACATTATAGTTCCAGGACATCTGTCTTTACTCCTGTGTGAATCCAATGTTGTCAAATGTACGTTTCTTTAAAATGGTTCCTGAGGACAGAATAAGCACAATCAGTGGCGTAGTCACACACCCGCGAGACCCTGCCATGATGGGGGGGGGGGGGGCGTAAGTTTCAGGGGCCCTGCGCCCTGCCACGGATTAGAAAATGTTGAAGCTATTTCAGACTTTACTAATATGAAAGGACGAAAAAAGAAATTTTAGGTTTTATGTAATAGTACCTAAGTTACTACACGCTTCTGTGTTTTAAGAATCCTCGACTTCATTTCGTGTTTCTGAGGATTTTTTTAATTATTTTGTTAATGTGAGCGGAGAGTTATTTTTGTTATTTTAGGTTATTAGAAAAAATAAAATAAAAAATCCGTACTATATTTTACTTTCTCCTAACTTCATGATGCTCAATTTTCTTAAATCTGAAAATGTTTTTAAACATGCGAAATTTAAAACGTTATTTTTCATAGTCATTGACAAATTTTGTGAAAACCCTAGAATTTGACAAATGCAAAAATGCACATCTTGAATTTCCACAGCTAAAAATTTAACTTACCTATACGTATTTTCTTTACTTTTCTGTGATCTGTAAACGAACATACTCATAATGATATTTCTTGTTTGAAAATGCTTTAAAATGGTTTCTAAAACGCAAAATTTAAAAAAAAATCTCCGGGGGAATAATCCCCGGACCCCCACTTAGTGGCGGGCTGCCGCCCACCACCACACCCTCCCCCACACCCTCCGTGGGTAAGGGTCTTTGAATTTTTTCGCAGGGGGGGGCAAAAATTTATAGTTACGCCACTGAGCACAATCCAACATTTTCGACTGAGAACTTTATAACCGACATGATCACGTGTAGTTCTTTCTCCAATTCATACTATGCACAGGCTTTATATCCTCGTACTGTTCTGATGCCAGAATATTTTACACTAGAACAAACAACAAAATTTAAGTAGGAATTAGCATTATAATTTTTAATCCAGTCGAGTATCTGCCTCTTTTATTTCCTATCTTCCAGTAATAAAAATAACAATAAATAAATTTTAATATAAACCACTAATGAAATGTCGCCCTTTGTTTATTTCCTCATCACTACCCTATAAATTCCATCATTCCAAACAATCCCCAGGCGGTCCATTATTTTCTGAATGAACCACGTCCAGGTGTCCTAATAAATTATATACCAACCCCTAACTCTTACCAACCCTTGAAATAAACTTTAAGAAGCTTTTTCATCAAATTAAACTTTAGAACTTTCGTCGAGTTTGCTTAATTCTATGAAATTTGCTGACGCGTTACCTTTCAGTTCAGAGATTGCGTGAACGGAATAAGAACATATTTACGGGGTAGTTGTATAAAAATTTAAATAAATAAAGTTCGAATCTACACTCGGGTGCATAAAATTCGAACCAATTTTCGATTTGAATGTAAATGTTCTTCTAGCCATTCTAGCTAATTATAGAAAAACCAATAGAAAATGGAAAGAGCGCATATACATATAGGATTTTTTGTAAATTTAAAGAAAGCCTTCGATAACGTAAAATGGGGAAGATATTTGAAGTGCTCAGAAAGGTAGGGATAAAATAGGTATATGGGCAGAAGAATTACACACAATCTCTACAAAGTGCAAACAGCAGTTATAGAATTTGAGCAGGGATGAAGAAAAGTAGATATCCGGAATTGAGAGAGACAGGGATGTGCATTGTAACATCCAGTTTTCAACTTAGATATGAAAAATACAATTAATATTTTTAAGTACACACAGTAGATGGATCACGAACTTCGACTTCAGATATTCATTGGTGATTCTAACATGAATGGTGCAAACGGGATCACATGATCTTCGCGAATGACGTTTATGTACCTCACTACCTACATAGGACCATCACTAGCTCCATACGATCAGATGTCGCTCTTTTTCGACCTAACCACTGTCTTCCTGTATAGGTACCACAGAGTTGCTTATATACAAATAGAGGGATAATGCCTCCTACCTGCGCGTTGAAAAATGACCCACCTACGGAGAAATAATTTTGCCAGTTGCGGGGTAGGGGAGCATGCGCTCTGAATTTGCTTGGTCTGTCACTTGTCATCCAAATGAACTAAACTAAATGTCATTTGTCACACGTCGTTTGCTATTTTTTGTACGAACGTTTGAGTTGCTGTGAAATTGTTGAAATTTATCATACATTGATTGATTCTTTGAATTATTGTTATACGTACATTGCTACAAAAAGTAAATAAAGTTGGAGATGCCACGTATATGTATGGTAGATACCTTTTTGTAGCAGTCGATCACCAGCGCCAGTTGTACGTTTTTTCTTCGGTAAGTATACAGTTTGTAATAATTATTTTGAAGTAATTGCATGATATGTAAAACTAGGATAACTGTCTAATGTTGCTTTCACTGCTTTAAGGCTCTTTACTGCAAGACGAGAGTCGTGGTTAGCTGCTATAGGAAGTGAGCGAATTTTCATCCAGCGCCACCATTTAAAAGTTTTGGTGGTACTGGGCTGTCAGATTTGACATTTATATTTTTTTGCAGTTTTAATTGTCAACAGTATCCATTGCTTAAATTTACGCGGGAATGTCAAACTGACAGAGGTGTCACCTGCTCTGCCAGTTTGACACTTAGTTACTACCAAAAGTTTATAATTGCGCCGCCTTGGTGTCGCTGCTAAGCAATATTCGCTCACTTCCTATAGAATGCAGTTTGTTCCCGCCACTTTGCAGAGGGTGCCTTCTTGAATAATGGAGAACTGAAAAAGGACGCAATTCCAACATTGAGATTGAAACCAAAAAAAACAATATTAATCTCTAGTAAAAGTCGTGTACGTCTTGAGTATGTTTTTTAGATACCTACTTATATATATCGGGATCTGTTACACATGCATTTTTGCAGCTTTGAAATGGATGAACTTCTTCCGCTATCTGGGAAATAAGTCTCACAGCCCTCAACTTCCAGTGATGCTTATGTTTATTTTTAATGTCTGTATAATTGCTTAACAATAATTGTTTACTGACTATTATAGGCCTTCAACATCTGAAATGAATTTAGAGACTGTTCTGCATGAGGATACAGATACGTATTGTAGTTTGTATTTGCAGATCGTCACTTGCGAGTACCATATCACTTAAAACATCCCGTGCTATGTCAAGTGGTGATATGAAAAGGGGAAGAGATGAGGGTGAAGTGCATATTTCTACTAGTGATTCTATAGGTTTGCGAGGATCTGCGAAGAAAAGAAGGCGATTGGTTAGGCTGGATCATATGTATTAGTAAGCACTGTATTTTTGTATTAACCAGTAAATAATAAGTACCTAATTTATAGTTGAAGTCCAAGGAAAATGAAATCTACAGTAATTGAAGCTCACTCTACCCAAAAGTTGTTACGGCAGAAAGAAAGGACACAAAGACGAAGAATTAAAAGATTTGTAGAGAAAGTGAAGGGTCTTAAGTCACTTACTGCTCATTTGTGGAGCAAAAAATTTATTAATGATGAATCACACTCCATTATTAAGAAGTCCTGCCCTTGTGTACTGAAAGTTGTAACTAGCAGTAAGGGATTATTGTTGGCAAAAAATGTATCGATAGTAATCGAGAGTCAAACGCAGGATCTTCTGTTTGCCGGCTGGAGTTCTGCCTGTTGGAATTTGTGATAGCTCAATTTGTAGGGCACCTAATCAACGGAAGATCCTGGGTTCCACTCCTGATCAGCTATCCATAAATTTTTCACGATTGAATACCAAAAATGCCAATAAAAATGCATTAACTGTATATGTAGGTATATACATTGTTTGTTTTGTTATCATTACCAATATTTATTTATTTATTGTGTTATTCTGCCCACAGGTAAATAGTGTGGGTTCTGGCTAAATATGTTCCTTATTATCTTTGTATCAAAATAAAAATAATTTCGTTCTCTTTCTAAGTAACTGAATTTGTTTTAATTATTTACTTTTGTCATCTATTATATAATTATATGCTTCCTACTCACTTTCTTTTTTGTAAGAAAAATTAAACCCTGGCTTGTCTTAACAACTTGCAGTAATTCAATTCAAGTTTTATTCAATCCCATTTAAATTCAGCCTAGAATCTTTGAATTATTGTCTCATCTCCGACATAATAATTATCTTGAGGTGAACTGACATTCTCTCTAAATAGAATGCAAGCAATATTTTACAAAGTTAGTACTTTATTTAATGAACTACTTATAAGTGGCTTTTGCGATATGTGAAAGGGCCTGAAAATTTTATAAGCCGCGCCTGTGCTTTGAATACAATTTTCTGGTACCTGCTCTGTGTTTGCACTACGCGCATGCTCCCCTACCCCTTGCGCAGTTTCAATTTGGGTCAACTTCTCAACACGGCATTATCCCTCTATTTGTATATAAGCAACTCTGTGATAGGTACCAGCTTCACTGAAACGTTGAATGACTCTTTGAACTACTGAGCGAGATACGCCCAGAGTTTGAGCCGTATAATATTGGCTCCAGCCATCGTCAAATAAAGCAACTGCTTTTGCTGCATCCGCTGGGGATAAGGCCATTTTCCTCGATCAAAACCTTGCAAATTAACCATTTGATTCAATTTCAATGCGTGAACTTGTCGACATAAGGCTAAGCATATACTGAAGAAATTATCGTCTTGTGGAATACAAATGTGTCAATGAAGACACGCCGTACATTTTTTTAAAAACCTGACTATAACGAAATTGGAGTAAAAAGTTATTTTGTCCGAATGTCAATCTGAATGTATTATATACTATACCGGAAATCTAATATTTTATAGAAAAATATTAAGAGGAAATGGATCGAAGTGTACATGTTGAGACCAAAATTTGTGCTCCGTTTTCCGTCCGCGCACCTGGGCCTGCTGGTGATATGTGCAGACTTTTTTCTCCCAGTATTCTCATTCGGTAAATTGTAGTTTTCCAAAACGAAAACCCCGATTGAAACTCTCGCGACTTAATCATTCCGAAGTGTGACACTGGTGTAAATTCAGCTCGCCCAAAAATGAAATATGGTTACGAAAATAAACCCCTCGTAACAAATGAATGTAGAAGGGTGGATCGGCTGTATTTTACACATAAAAGAGAATCTCGTGCGGGAGGACGCGTATTTGAAACAACAAAAAAAACTTCATTTGCGGATTTTTACGAGGGAAGAACTGTTATGAAATTTTAATACATAGATAAGAGGGTTGATATTTGCGGTTGGTTCTACCAAATTAATTTGTAGTTGCATCAATACAGTTTACTTGGAAGGCTATAAAACGTATGACAAAGAATTTACGGCCCATAAATTTCTACACACATATTGTATGCAGTGAAGTTTTCAACTCCTATTGATTTATACCGTGGGTAGCGGCCGTTTTAATTACTATTTTTTTTTCAGAAGTGCCATAAACTACACACTAGAACTGAAATAATTATAAAATTCTATTTTCATACGATTGTTGGCAAAAAGTTACAAATATTCAGTACAAAAATGTTCCCAGCCAAACTTTTAGTGTATCAACGAAACGGGGACTCAGGATTTCGTAAATTTATTGTACTGTCCGCAATGCAGTGGAAAGGTCACAAAACAGGGGACGAGTGTTACACCTCAACTCGATAGAGCCTAATTTTATATGTACGGCTGAACTGGCTGGTTTTCGGTGTAATGCAAATCAGCTTTTACGCTTTAAACGGCAGGAATAAATTTGTATGTGGAAAGACGTCGGCTTTACAGACTTGAAAATGAACATGGGCTACTGAAAAAATTCAGTCTTTATATTGATTTTAAACTTCCCTGGATATCGATATCTAAATCGTCGTGTTTTGAAAACACTATGTATGGTCTCCATTCTTGAACATTTAAAACTTAATGAATAAATACACTTCCAACAAACCATTTAAAACCTTTCTATGAAAAACTTTATAAAACGAGGCGAACAAAGACAAAAAACTACCGTAACAAAAGACGGAGTGAGTCAATTTAATAAGTTAATTAATTAAAAAATACTGAAAGCGTTTCTGGAAAGAAATTACGCCGAAATTTTGCAGGCCGCTGAAAATATGACACTCTAATTTATTACTGCAACATTCTCCCTCGACATTAATTCGGACGAATTTTTCCCCTTTCGCAACGAGAAACGGGAAGCGGAAACGCATTTTCCCGTGTGTGAACGTGCATGTATGTTTGAGGCATGCCAAGAATGTTGTTCACGCTATTTCTACCTTTACGGAAATTCTATTTCCTTATTTGCAAACAAATTCAGAATTCACGAACAGACAGAATAAAAGAGCATACATGAAAGAAAAGAATAATAATAAAATTTTAGTGATAGAGATAGTAGAACTATAAACATACACAATATCATTGCTTTTAATGTTGCGGTTACGAACGCTGTTTGATTATAAAATTTATGTAAGAACAGTTTTTAGTTAATGTACAGACTGTCCTATTTTCGTTGTGATTTGGGGGTTTCTCATAGAAGCAGCAGAGATAGAGTCTCGGGGTTTTCGCGAACCTGAGCTACTTTTTTGAGTATAATAGAAAGCTGAAACCATAATTTGGATATCGTTTTTAGTTTTCGAGAAAAAAAATAATGTTGACTTTTATCGTTTTTCGAAAACTCTCTCCAATTCTTTTTGTACTAAGCAGACTAAAACTGTTACGATTGACTCATATAGAACTTTTTCCAAGGAATTCAGTGGCGTACGTAGTTTTTTCTAGGGAGCGTATTTTTTGAGTTATGACATAAAGTTAATTTTTTTAATGGAAATCATAGTAGGCTTTGGTCTAGTTCGAAAGGTCTTTTTTTAAGCTATCAAAATATATATATACTTTTATATTGTTATTTCAAAAGACGGCAACGATTTTGGTACTTTTTACCCTTATAAAATATAAGATAGGTACATACATCCAAGATACCTGCGATTTTATGTTAGCAACTTTTAATAACATCTGAAATAAAACTAACAAAAAAAGAAAAACAGAAAAACAGCAAAACAAACAAAAACAAGAAAAACATCAAACAACAAAATTATAGGAACTGCTCAAATTGATTGCCATGTTTTTCAACATATAATCTACATCTTTTAGTTAATAGATTGATGGCATTAATTAAAAAAATAGGATGTGCTTGCAAATATCGGAAAGCTGCATGTGTTGCCTCTGCTAGCTCGGCTTGATTGTTGTATCTTCGTATGCATATTTTTTCTTTTAAAAATGCGCAAACAAAAAAGTCTAATATACTCAGATCCGGTGATCTTGCAGGGCACAATATAGGTCCATTTGTACCCAACCATCTAACCAGGAAAATGATTTTCTAAATAATTTGTAACTATTGCAGAATTGTGTGCAGGAGCACCGTCTTGTTGGAAATATACACTGTTTATGTTTATTAACGGAACATTTTCCATTATCGCTCTGCGTTAATATTCAATAAATTAATGTATCTCAATCCCGTTAAGTTTCCATCAAAAATATGGTATGCTAGTTGACCACCCAAAATAAAACACGAAACGTTAAATCCAAAACGTCCTTGCCTCTGACGTTCAAAAGTTTGGTGCTGATTTGTATCAGACCAGTGACGCACATTATGTCTGTTAAATAATCCTACGCTGTTTATGTGAGTTTCATCTGTCCAAATGACAGACCGCCCAAATTCTGGATTTTCTTGAATTTTATTTAAGTACCACCTACAAAATTTAAGCCTTCTTTCTTGATCTCCCAGGAAGAGATGGTGAATAATTTGAATTTTATATGGCCTATATTTGCCTTTTGTAATATTCTTTAAACTTTTGATTTGGAAACACCAACGTGTGATTCGATTTCGCGACAAGAAGTTTTTGGTGTCGCCTCAACCAACGATAAAACATTTATTTCTTCCTCTTCCATATTTTCTTTATTATAAATTTTGTTTCTAGGTTTATTGAATGACCCATAGTGAATTAAATTTGGTCTTAATCTCGAAAACATCATTTTGCTTGGTTGTCTTCTTTCTGGGTATCTAAATTTAATAAATCGAGGGATAGGTATTATACTGGAAATGGGTAACTAGGAATTTTTTGTGTACCTGTTGAGATATAGATCCATTGATTCATTTACATTCTCACGACATTAATTGAAAACAGCAATTATGTCGTATTTTTCTAAATTTTGATAATTTTGAAGTGTCATTATGTATATAATATTAATAAAACTAGATGCATGCAACTTTTTATAATGTTGTTAACATAAAATCACAGGTATCTTGGATGTACCTACCTATCTTATATTTTCTAAAGTTAAAACTTAAAAAGTGCCAAAATCGTTGCCGTTTTTTGAAATAACAATATAAAAGTATATCTATTTTGATAGCTTAAAAAAGACCTTTCAAACTAGACCAAAGCCTACTATGATTTCGATTTAAGAAAATTTAACTTTATGTCATAACTCAAAAAATACGCTCCCTAGAAAAAACTACGTACGCCACTGAATTCCTTGGAAAAAGTTCTATATGAGTCAATCGTAACAGTTTTAGTCTGCTTAGTCCAAAAAGAATTGGAGAGAGTTTTCGAAAAACGATAAAAATCAACATTATTTTTTTCTCGAAAACTAAAAACGATATCCAAATTCTGGTTTCAGCTTTCTATTATACTCAAAAAAGTAGCTCAGGTTCGTGAAAACCCCAAGGCTCTATCTCTGCTGCTTCTATGAGAAACCCCCAAATCACAACGAAAATGGTGCACCCTGTACAGTAAAGATTTTAAGCGTATTATATGAAACTTCTGGTTGAGCTTGTTCATTTGCAAACGACCCAAACTTTTTAATTAAGCTGAAAATTCGGAATTACAATTATCCTCGTCTTTTAAACTCAGTTTAGGTGTAATGGATTTAAACCCACCCTTGTAAACATGTACGCAAACTTCGCCTGATTTATGAAATAAATTATTTATTACAATATGACATATAAAAATATATATGATTATACTTATACAACTGAAGTGTTTAAAAAATACTTTTTCGTTAAATACCAAAGGATATTAAAAAGCCTATTGCCTTTCAACCCTTAGTAAAATTTTTAATATACTTAACGAGATAAAACTATTTTTCAAGCTCGGCTATTCGATCCAATTAATTTTTATCTGGTCCATGATACAGGCGGAAAATGTACATAGCCAGAGAGATACTTTCCGCTTCGGAGATTTAATACTCGGAATTTTATAGAGATTACTTTGCAGTAACTGCGTGGTAAAAGAATTACGAAAATATCGAACGCATAATTCGAACATCAACAAACAAGACAAATAGTAATTCAACGTCTCGTGCAATTATAGTAATAACTAGGCATGGAACCAAATTATTACTCATAATTTTCCAACTCGGTTTTCACTCTGAATATCACCCGGCAAAAGCATAAAAAACTTTCTAGACGTCTATCCATCTTAATTTGCATGTGAGTACTGATCCATAAACCGAACAGCCGACATTCTCATCTCCATTACTCTTCCCCCTATCAACCCCCCTTGTATTTAATATATAAAAGATCAACATACAGGATATGTATAAATTGGTAAAAGAACTACACGTAGCGATGTTGATCATAAAATACTGGGAAAAAGTGTTGTACCATGCTTCCTGAGTACGCACGAAGTCTCCGCAAGTTTAAAAAATAATAACATAGCCCGATTGAATTTCTGCAACACGATTTTAAATAGAATTCCTTACAATGACAGCTTCTTGAGAGCTGGCGTGTTTAATACAAATAATATTCACCATTGGGCTGACGAAAATCAGCACGAATATCGGAGAAAATTTTCCATTAATGTTTGGCCTGGCATAGATAATCGTCTTAATACCAATGAATACATAGATGTTTTGGAACAAGTGATTGACAAGATAATATACGTTATACATACATGATGGAGCTCCTGCTTGCTCATTTTGCCCGAAATGCGAGGGACTGGTTGGACAAACACTTGGATTGGTCGCGGCGGTCCCATCCCGATCTCAATCCATTAGAAATTTTCAACTTATACATATATCCAAGATGCGATTAATATTGTTAAGGACAGAACAGCCTCAGAGATGAATGTACAGGGTCAAACTATTAACATGCTCAGATTTGCGGATGATATAGCAGTGATAGCATCTAGCAAACAATTAGGAATGGCTTTGAATGAAATGGAAGCAACCTTGACAGAGGGCTAAGGCATGAAAATCAATAAAAAGAAAACCAAAATTTTGGTATGTAGAGGGTGTGAAAATAGAACTAAAACTGAAATAAAAATAGGAAATGAAAAGATAGATGAAGTCGTGGATTTCGGCAAACGTATGGAACATAAGTTTCGAGAAAAATGTCATACCTAGGTAAAAGTCGAATAGTAACAAGAATTTTATTGAGACTTAAACCTAGGGAAATTATTATATGTATACTATTACGTTATACAAAAACTAAATTCACAAAACTGATAGGGGCCCATGGTCCTCAATCGCACGCAATTTTGGTAGAATTGTCCCCGTCATTCTCTAGACGGCGATTATGTTCACTTTTCGAATCTTCTGGAATATTCTGGTTCGTAACTGTGCTTGATTTTGGGCTTCCCAACCCTTATCATACACTTTCCTGCTTAGTAGTGCCCAAAATTCCTCAATGGGGCGCGCCTGGGGAACGTTGGGGGGATTGTCGTTCTTAGGTACATAATTCACATTATGTTCAGTTAACCAGTTCTGAGTGATTCTGGCATAGTGGCATGAAGCCAGATCGGGCCAGAATATTGTTTCATCATTTTGATGAAATTTATCAATTTTGGTAGACATTTGCGACATTTGCTTGAGAAATAGCGCACCAGACCAAAACCTTGTCGGCAAATTTCGCTTTTGTTTTGAATTTTACGTCGTCTGGACAATTTTCAATATTGGGCGTGTAAAAACCATCGTTACCCTTGATTTCAGAATTAGATAATGTGAAATATTTCTCGTCGTCCATAACATTAACTCTGTTGCCAATAAAATGTTGACACCTTAATGTTCGACAGTATCTGGGGATTCTGTCTAACTGGGCTGCGGTGTATTTGGGACATTTCCTTCTTTTTCGATATTTTAATCCATTTTTAGTGAAAGTCCTGCCAACAGTCGTATGCTAAACTCCAAATCGGCGGCCTAACTTGCGAGTGGACGTCCCAACTCTGTCTTGAGCAGTTTGGATGAGTCTGTCTACTTCATTTAGGGAAAAAAATTGAGGTCGTCCACTTTTCGGTAAATTCATGCAAGGCATACCTTCTTCGCATTCCTTAATTGTACGGTAAATGGTTGACAGTTCAATATTTTGGTCTCGAAAAATGTTAACAATTTCGCGGTTATGCACTCGTCCAACTAAATTATACACAGATAGATTTTCAGATTTCAATCTTGTATGACATCTTGCAAAACTATTTCTGACAAATCTGACATTTCGCCGTAATAACCAACAAACGAGCTTGTTTTCTATCACAGTGGTAACTAGATTAAGTTTTGTTTAGCAATAAAATTCCTCGGTAAAAAATGTTCTCAAAACTTATGTTCCATACGTTATTTGGGAAGTAAAATAACCCGATATGATAGGGGAACTAAAGATATAAAAGAAAGAATAGCGGGTCGAGTTGCGTTTAACAAAAACGGGAACGGTTAATGTAGAAACTCGGAAGAGACTCTTAAAGACGTATGTATGGAGTACGGCATTTATACGGGTGCGAATCTTGGACAATAGGATATGCGGATCGAAAAAGAGTTGAAACGTTTGAAATGTGGTGCTACAGACACATGATGAAGGTTCCGTGGACAGATAAGGTTAGGCTAGGGAGGTATTAGAAAGAGTTGGGGAAAAACGAAACGTATGGAAGACAATAAAGAATAGGAGATATAGGATGGTAGGAAACCTTCTAAGACACGAAGGAATATTCGCGACATACTAGAGTCAGAGATAGGAATAAAAAGAGGTAGGGGTAGGCCTAGATTAGACTACTGCTCTCAAATAGTTAGAGATGTAGGATGTTCTACTTTTAGGGAAATGCGTAGGTTAGGTCAGGATAGCAAAGGATGGAGGTACGCGTCCAACCAGTCTTCGGACTGAGAACCTTATGATGATGATTTATCTAATTGTACATTCATCTCAAAGAGTCGCTTCTAGCAGCTGCCAGTTACTTCCAAATTTAACTCTGTATGTAGACATTCCAACTTTACGTTGGCTGAGTTTAGTAGATAAATGTAACATTAAAGTTACAAGACATTCCTAGTTACATAGGTGTGGACACAATGTTGACAAATGTATGATTCTTTAAAATGGTCCCAGAGGACAGAGGAAGCATGATCCAACATTTTAGCATTAAGATTTTCGACTCAGAATTTTATGATTGACATCGTCACGTGTAGTTCTTTTGCCAATTTATACACACCTTGTATACTTAGAAGAATTGACATCTTATGAGAACCACATGAAAGATTTGTCTTTAGTTATCACACAAATACTAACTAATCCATCTGACTACAAATTCGTTATAAGCTTAGTCTACACGCCAAAACTCGACGCGTGTTTCAAAGCAAACATTAGCATCCTCAGGAGCTTGAAGGATACCGAAGGAGTTTTTCCTATACCTCCCCGTCCTTTTCGTCTTTATTTTTGAAGCTTACAATACATAAGAAAACTCGTTCCATATAATGATATATTTACTTCGATATTAGCAAACTACTATGCATGCATAAGATACTGCTTGCAGTTGTGAAATGTTTGCCCCAAATTCTGCAAGATATTAAGCTTCAAAATGTAATAGGCAATATTTAGATATTAACACCACATTACATTCTATGTCAATACAAGTGAAGTAAATGACATATTACATGCCAATTCTGAAACTATTGTGTTTATACGAAGAGAGACACACAGTGTCTCAAAGTTACGTGTTTACGATTGTCTTGTTTCAAGAGATATGGAAATACACTATGGTACATAAATTTCGAACTAATTGGATATTTTCGATTTAAATGCGAATTTTTCGGGTAGTATCAGCTCGAAGAAGAGACATTTTGAGCAAGAAAAGAATAGTTTACAGAAATATCGAGAAATTTTATTGATTTGGAAACAGAAAAAAATTGAAATTATAAAAAAATGACAACCTGCATACGCCTAAACACAAACTCTATTAGAGTCCTAAGGTTACCCTGATCAATTTGGCCTCATTCTTCTTCAAGCGCTGCAGCGAGCTCTACCAAACTGCTTGGACGATGAATCCGTTTATCCGTTTATCTAGCCTGTCCCATAGATGTCCTATGGGATTCAGGTCAGGACTGCAGGTCAGTTCATATGCACCATACCACCTCCATTAACTATTACTAGCTCCATGCGAGCATCACTGCTTATATTGTACCATCAAATACTATAACAGAGCTCCCTTGGCAGTTGGTTTTTTCAACGATATTTCACTGGGCAAATCGCTCTCCCTGCCTCCTCCAATCTCTCCTACGACCATCTGGAGATCTCAAACAAAATTTTAATTCGTCTTAGAACAGGATGTTGCTCCAATTTGTGAGATTCCATTGTTCATGATCTCGAGGGAAAGCTAGTCCCAGCTCTTGCTCTACCAACGTCAAAGCAGCCTTCACCAGCCGTCGTCGAACTGTCCACCTGCTTGCACATTCCTTACTTCTTCTAACCTATTTGCTGCCTCTACAGAAGTCAGAAACCTATCACGAAATATTGCAGAGACCAATAATCGATCGTCACGTTCAGATGTCGCTCTTCTTCGGCCTGATCCTATCTCGTGGAGCTTAAGTTTGTCAATAAAAACACGCCGTACATTTCTTGTACCCTGACTATAAGAAATTGGAATAGAAAGTTATCTGTTGTTAGTAAGAATGACAATTTGAATGTTTTGTATACTATACCGAAAATGTAATATTTTATAGAAAAAAATTAAAATGAAAAATATTAATGGATCGAGTTTCTTGCACCTAAGTGTACAAAATTTTCAAATGTTTCTGGGCAATTGCCGGGGTGGATTATACGTACGTCAACCTGTGCAGGTATGTTTTTGTTATTTCCTGTTACAAGTTTTCCTGATCTTTATCAAAATGACGCTGTTTGAATTACCGAATATTGAATTATTAGAGGCAATGCGCGTGTTTACAAAGAGATAAGCAGCTATTGATGAGTTTTGATATCAAAGGCGATCAATACGGCAAAAGCAATAACAGAAAAACAAACCATATGCCAGGTAAACGAAGAGAAATCTGGCCATGGAAGAAAATTTTTGCGAGGAGGTTGCTGGTGTGCAAACAAGGGCTTGTTTTAGTTTGTGTTCAAATTTAACAATATTGAATAATAATAACTAGTATGCACAGTTTATTGCCAAATTGGGGGGGAGAGTTACGAGTCGCCACTGGCAGCATAATGGCTTAAATCCGAACACTAATGATGTCTTTGCAAAGTTAATGCGGAAAAAACTTTATATTCCAAGTTCGTTTGGTCGATATCCTCGTTCTACTATAACCCAGATAATTAATTTTGTATCCTGACAAATGGATAGTAAATTCGCTTTTCAGAGTTTTCAATTCGTATTGAAATATTTACTAAAGTTATTGGCGTTTAAACTGATACGTCATAAAAATATTATGATTTATTATATGTATAAAATTCTATATTTAGTGCACTGATTTCTTTATTATTTGTTATGACATAATGAAAGAAATAATGTATTATGCATTTCTGTTTTTAATCAAAAATTTCTGCTTTAATGATAGAGTTTGTGGGACATTTTATACGGAACACGGAACTTTGTGATAAATATGAAACATGAGTGTTATAAATCCTGAAAAAGTGCCAAGAACTTTAAGAAAAACTTGCGTTTCTTTTAAAGCCTTGCTTGAAAAATATCGCCGAACATTTATTTCCCTGATAAAATAAGATTATGCCAGGAAAATACAATAAGTATAAAAATACCTTATGTACCACGGATAATCAAATGATCAAGCGAACTTACCTAAGTGATGTTCGATCATAATAGATCACTCCCTCCCTCCTTCCCAACCCTTTCTTGGGACAATTGCTTTAAAGTATGATTTAATGTTCATTTGCTGGGGCTGGGCCGGTTCGAGACAGAGTTTTTTACTCTACCTTGATAACGTGGTGATAGCAGCGCATAAAACCGGGAAACTACATATAGGCCAGGCAAAATAAGACAAAAACAGTCCGAAATCGGAACTAATTAACCTAAAGCTGATTTTTTAGAGAAACGATGTTTGATATGTGTAAAACGCGTTGTAAAAAATCCCCACAAATCCGAGTGTCGGAAGACCTTGAAAATGGGTCGACAATCTGCGCTCTGAAAATGTCGCGCAATGTCTCTGCGGTTGCTCAATTCGCTCGGCGCTATTGGCAATTTTGTGTGTTAATAGGTGCCTCTGAAAAGGAATTAAAAGAATGTTTCCAATTTGAGATGCCAACTTTTCCAACGGCTCTCTTTCAGGGCGAATAATTAAGAAAACTTAGTAAATGTTATAGTTTTTAAAAGTTTTCGACAAAATTATAACTCCAATACCTGAAATTATTGGCAAAATTAATTTAAAATATGTGAAAAATGGAGGACATCTGCTGCATTTAGTTGCATGGCGAAAGCCCGCCAGTTTTCTGAAATATGCTCAGTACCAAATCTATGTAAAATCTCAATTTTATTGTAGTGTTCGATGACTAACAACAAAAAATTACAAAATAGCAGGAAAGAATACAACTAGGTTTAGGCAGGGCAACTGTTGTTGACCTATTAACTATGACTACTGCAACCAGAGTAATCTGAATTTTTCTTGAATAATTCAAATGAAGATATATTTATCCGTATATTAATCAGTAATTTCAAGGACGTTACCATTACTGCAATTCAAGCACATGTACCTACGGTAATAGCGAAAACTGCAATTAATATTGCCGGGCCTAAGAATACAATAATTGTTGTGGTAAGCGATGGAACTGAGGTATTTGTCTTTCTTCATCATCCTCAAGTATGGATGTTTGATTCCTTCGCAAACGAAAAACGGGATGATCATTGAGAAACTGCAACTTTCTATTGGAAATTTCAAGGAATCATTGCATTTTATATGCTTTCTGGATGCGAAGCTATAAAGTTGGTGTGTCGAAATTTGCGGGTATGAGCTATATAAGAAAAAAGTTGCAGGATTATCCCTTGCATTGCATTTCGTCTAAGCATTTTGTCTTCTGCAGCAGTGCAGCAGGTGCTGTAAAGCAACATGCATTGCGTGTATTTCACCAGGTACAACAATAATGGATCAATAGTGATCTATATCGAACAGAATCAGGATGGTATTTTAAGAGTGATGAACTTAGGCTCTGTTTTGGCATGCAGAATAAGGGACCCGATTTGTCCCTATCGAGGTCAATCTTTTGCAACTGTAGGGAAGGTTGTGGAAGCGTGGGTTCCTGCCAGCGGTCGTACACTACCCAATTCAATGTGGCCAGTGCAATGGGTTATCTTGCACAAACAAGGATGCTGATCGCATTTGGGAAGATGAAGATTTAATGGACAAGGCTTCGGAAATCGACAGAACTCGAAAAAATAATGAGGATTTTCTTAATAAACTTATGCACAATTTCTGAGATATATTTTTCAGTTTAGATCCTCAACTTTCTAAATTAACTAAGTAAGTAATCATTTTAATATTTGGTACACATGATTTTATCCCACACTTTTTCATACCACGCTATTGACTATACATAGAATGGAACCTGGGATTCCTTACTCAACTTTTATCACTTTTGTCAATTTTTTATATTTCGCTTGATTTAAAAGATATTGGCCAGAATTCAATCCCGTGACATTCTCTAATTATTGAAATAATTACATTTCCATATTATTTAGCAAAATGATAAATCACAAGAACTGCTGGTGCGGATTGTGGTGTAACAATGTTATCAAAACTGCTGTTTTAATGATAACAAAAACAAACTTTCGTAGAATACTAACAATTATTAGATAAATGCTCTGTATTCCAGAAATTGGGCATCTTTCAAAATATGTTTATTAAGAATATCCCTACTATTTTCTTGGGTTCTATCAATTTCGGAAGTCTTGCACATTAATATTTGACCACGCTGTATACTAAAATAAGCAAAACGTGTACCAAAATAAAGTTATAAAAATGAAATGTAAAATTTCCTTAATAATAATAATTTTCAGCAAATTTCAGGGTCTTCCGACACTCGGATTTTTGGGGATTTTTCATAGAAGAGATTACATACCACTAACTACATTTCCTGAGAAAATCAGCTTTAGGTTAATTAGTTCCGATTCAAACCCTAATTTGCCTGGCCTAATAGTGATCTAGAAGACCGGGCGGGAAATATATTCGGAGATATAAATTCGATTTTCGGGAAATCAGGCTTCAAATTTAAAAAATAGGAGAGTTTAAATTGACTTCTAAAAGATTTTTTGATTATACAATACAGTGCGTCCACGGATGGACTTAACTATACTTGTAAAAACTTTTATTTTCAGTTTTTCGAGAAAAAGTCATTCTTTATAATGTCTTTTGCTTGTTATATAAATACGATTCACGTTGAGAAACT
The DNA here is from genome assembly GCA_963966045.1 of Xestobium rufovillosum. Taxonomy (NCBI): domain Eukaryota; kingdom Metazoa; phylum Arthropoda; class Insecta; order Coleoptera; family Ptinidae; genus Xestobium; species Xestobium rufovillosum. The sequence goes on from OZ014497.1 coordinate 20,237,691, forward strand.
TTAATTTTGTTGTACAGGGTACGCAGAAAATACAAAAATGTATATTTGCAAAATTAAAAATTTTTGAATCAATCTTTTTGAAGTCTCACAATGAAGCAGCTTAGAAGGAGAAATCGAAATGCCAAATAAAGTTTTTCCATAGAAGTTACACCTAGTTACCAAGAAATACCGGGTGTCCGGTTAAGGTTGGCGACCGGCTATATCTTAGGAACTATTCATCCTAGAGCTTTCAGAAAAAATCCTCCTATAAAAGTGGCTATGAAAACTTAATCAAAAATATTTTTAGCTTTCAGTTTTCCCCGCTACAATTTTAAAAGAAAATAGACAATCCGCATTTTCTTCGAAAATTCAAATGGAAATTTAGGAATCCTTTAGCTTTCTCAAAATCTCCTCGTAATACCCTGCAAATTAGTTTAATAACTTTTTGATCTAGCTTATGAAATAAGGAGTGGGGGAAGGAAAAAATTCCCTTACACCGAAAATGCCATATCTCCTGATTGCTTGAACCAATTTTAATGAATATGGTATTGTTGGAAAGGTAATCTATAGCGTAATACATTTGAATTTAATTTTACGAGGGAGCCGCCAGATGGTGTTATTTCGAAACTTACGAAACTGTCAAATTTTCTCAAAAACTATAAATGAAATGGTATATTTTTATAATACGTTGTCATTACGCATAGAATTAAGAACAAAATGCCGCAAACCGAAAGTTTTTATCTTTATCAAATGGAAGTTATCATCAAGAATATCGTTTAATCAAATCCCAGGTAACCAAATTTTCTCAAATTTTTTTGAACGAAATGGTACATTTTCACAACATAACATAACATAAAAAACAGAATACCTCACATCGAGAGTTGTGATCAAAAATACTGTTTAATCATATCTCATTGGGTGGGTAAATTTGAAAAAAATTAAATAATTATATTATTACTTAGTTAAGTTATACTTAACAATTAGTGACAATACTATGACCAAGTATTTGTTTTTATTTTCCATGAAGTGCTTTTTGATTGTAATATTTCTTATAATTCTGTCTGATGAGAGATACAAGAATGCCCTAATATTCTTTAAATGAAATGTGATTAAACAGCATTTTTGATCATAACTTTCGTTTGAAAAAAGATAGGAACTTTCGGATTGCGGCATTCTATTCTTCATGCTATTTGTACTAACAGAATGTTATGAAAATGTACCATTTCATCCAAAAAATTTTGAAAAAATTTGGTACCCATGCGCTGAGATGTGATTAAACCATATTCTTGATGATAACTTCCGTTTGAGAAAAGATAACAACTTCCGGTTTGAGCCATTTTGTTCTCAATTCTATTTGTAATGACGCCATGTTATAAAAAATATACCATTCCATTTAAAGTTTTTGAGAAAATTTTACATTTTCGCAAGTTTCGAAATAACGCCTTCTGGCGACTCCATCGTAAAATTAAATTCAAGCGTAAATGCAGATTTCTATTACGCTATAAATTCCTTTTCCAACGAGACTAAATTCATTAAAATTGGTTCAAGCAATCCGGGGACATGGCATTTTTGGTGTAAGAGAATTCTTTCCTCCTCCCAGCCCTTATTTCATAAGTTAGATCAAAAAGTTATTAAACTAATTTGCTGGATATTACGTTGAGATTTTGAGAAAGATAAAACATTTCCATTTGAATTTTTGAAGAAAATGTGGATTCTCTATTTTCTTTTAAAATTGTAATTGTGCCCTCTAGCGGGGAAAATTGAAAGCTAAAAACATTTTTGATGAATTTTTATGGTCACTTTTGTAAGAAGATTGTTTTCCGAAATCTGTAGGAAGAATAGTTACTAAGATAGCCGGTCGCCAACCTTAACCGGACACCCGGTATATCTTAGCGACTACTAAGTATAACTTATATGGGAAAACTTTATTTGGCTTTTCGATTTCTCCTTCTAACAGACATTCCCGCAATTTACAAAATTAAAAAAAGATTTTGTCCACGACTATCTTATAACATACTCTTTATACTTGTGTTTCTTCAATCATAATTAGATACATTAATCACTGCAGTGATTAATGAATATTATTCACTACACCAATAGGAACATCGCTTTGACCCTTTTTATATTTATTTAGTAGGCCGCGATCGCGATGTGTCAGTTCAAATTGAAACGTCAAATCAGCATGGTTTGCTTTTAATTTGAAATGCATATTCTAAAAAAGAAGATATAATGAGTAATGAGAGTGAAAACGAGGTTTCTTTAACAGTACCAGCAATAAAAGAAGCTGCAGAACTTGCCTCATTAGATTCATTGCCCAAAAAACTAAGAAAATTATACCTGAGAGCGTATGTATGAATCTTTCTTACACTGGAGAAGGGAAATGAAGGTAAATTCTTTCTGGGAATCTGTTTTGATAGTCGTGGACAAAGTATAGTATACAACTCGTTATAATGATGCTATTATTACCTCGGATGATTACAAAACTCGCTCGTTTCACTCGCTCGTGTTGTAAACTTCATCTTCGGTAATAATAGCATGCATTATAAACTCGTGTATAATATACTATAACAAAATTGCACAACCGAGTAAATAATTCAAAATACATTTGAAGAAACCGTGCATCATTTTAATTAAACTAAGGCATTTAGAGAATAATCCAATTTTTCTGTTAAAGTGCAGAGAGCGGGATATTCCAAATTTTTCAAACTACATCGACCCCAAACAAATTATTAATTTAGAAAATTCTCATTATAATCTTAAAATTAACTACATTTTTTATTCCAAAAATCATGTGTAAATAATGTTCTCATATTTGATTGTAATATACAGTATGTCATCGGATTGGGTTGCAAAGAGGACACAAAGAATAGTTTTTAACTTTTTTAACTTTTAATTTGTCAAATTATCAAAAAACACAATAATTCATCATCTGCTACAATAAATAGAAATGAAAGAGAAAGTTTAAATAACATAAAAATGACAAAACTTATTCTCAAAAATAACTTCCAAATAATTATTTTAAACCCTGATAAAAGTAATAAAACAGTAATCAGGAACTCTATACTCCATAGATTTATAGGTACACATCCTATATAAAAATAGCAATTCAGCCATATTATGTAAACATATCAAAAATACGAATCACGATTTCGATTTTAATGGCACTACAATTTTGGAAAAAGAAAACTATTTAAAATCTCGACTATTTTTAGAAATGTTACCTAAGTACATAAATAATAAAAAGGAAGACAAAAATTCTATGAATGACAGAACAGATATTCAAAATTAAAGTGAAATTTATAATAATATGTACGAGTATAATAAGATAAATTCTGCTCTCTGTTACTAGCTTGTTATCAGTGTTGCCGCTCCTGCCTTGATTTCCGTACCGACTTTTCGTTCCAAAACGTACTGAATCCCGGCCCTTCCGTACTGACCGGCGCGAAATTTAAATGAAACAACGCCTAGCGTTTCTCCATTTATTAAAAAAAACAGTTTTAATAGTACAAAAAACATTGTTGTTCAAATAACAAATAAAACCCAACTGTAAAACACAAAATTTAAAAAAAAAATCAAAAATTCTCAAGGCCACTATTATAAAACAATAATATGAATACTAATCTGTCAAAATTTTTATTAAATATCAATATCTACTCCAAAGAAAACATACATTTTGCTTACTAACACTTTAGATCCGCAGAACAACACTGCTGTAGACTTCAGTCAGCCGCCGCGCGCTGCGGGCCCTTTTGCGACATGCCGTCAAAACGATAATAAGCCGCATGTCGGCAAACTGTGTGGCCGAGTTTTAAAGCTATGATTTTCAATTTGACAAGTTTGCAGATTGATTGTTGGCAGAAAGTTATCGCTGTTTTGGTAATAAATTTCCTATAGCTGGTTTCGTACCGAAAACTGCATAAATTTAAGAAAGTAGTACTGACGTATTGAAATTACAAACATAGTACTGAATTCAGTACATTTGTACTGAAACGGCAACACTGCTTGTTATCTATTCAGAAAATCGAGATGTGACTTCAAGGCCGTTACGCCGAAATGCGCGCGCACTCGAGTGTAGGTAGATTCGCTCAGACCCACAGAGAATATCAACCACAAGGAGCGACAACGGTCCGGATTAATATAATCCAAATCTGCATGCGCATGTCTGAAGCCGCCAATATTGGAAATTAGAAATGCTTTAGACAAATAGACGATGCCGATTGATTATTTTATGGCAAAGCCTTTTACTTTTGGATACATTTTGTTTCGAAAGTATCGTAATTATAAAATAACGTTGTGTCGGAAATTTGAAGTGGGAAAGTTCGCGTAGCAGAAAAATGATACCTAAAATTGAATTGTTGACGTTTCAGTCCTCTTCAGGGTCTTTGTAAAGATTTTTTAGATAAAATTGTGTAATTGTATATAAATATAGATGACAATGACTGACTTTTAAATGCTTAAATGCTTTAGACAAACAGACAATGCCGATTTTACTTTTGGCCATACTTTGTCAGGAAAGTATCATAATTATAAAATAATGTTGTGTTGTTGAAGTGGAAAAGTTCATGTAGCAGAAAAAAGAATGTATTGTATATAAATATAGATGACAATGACTGACTTATTTTAAATTTTTTTATTTCTGAAATTTGAAGTGGATAAGTTTATGTAGCGGAAAAAATAATATCTAAAATTGAATTGCTGACGTTTCGGCCCTTCTCAGGGTCTTTGTCAAGATTCATTAGATAAAATTGTATGTATTGTATTGACAATGATAGACTATTTTTAAATTTATTATATTAAAAAATAAAAAAAATTAAGAAAAAATTTTAAATAAAAAAAAAAATAAATATAAAAATAAAAAATTTTGTTTTCCCCACATAAAATTCACATGGCTCTTCGCAAATGCGCAATACGGACGTACCGTTTCGATCTGGCGAGGTCAGATTTTTCGTTTCCGTCTCTTTTTTATACGTACGGGAGCCGATCGCCGAAAGTGCGTACGTCTGAACTGTTCATTTGCGCGAATGCGCCGAAGACGTCTTCGCGCATCGAAGTTTGTACAATATTTTTTGAAACGAACATTAGAATTTTTTAATTATTACCTAATACGGTTCCAATTTAAAATTTAAAAAAATCAAGTAGGTACATTGACAGATTTTCATTTAACAATAAATTGTAGAAAACGACATTGGGTTTAATTTGTTGAATCGAGTTGCCAAAGTGTCAATCGAATTATATGTAGTATGGAGTTCGTTTTCGTGTTTCATTTGCAACATTTATACGAACCCAAGCGCTAGCGGCTAAATGCGAGAGCCTGGCGGCAGGAGTGGTTTGTAGAGGTGGTTGTAGGGGTGGGTTTGGAGGTGGTTTGTAGGGGTGGTGTTAGGGGCAGTTTTAGGGGTAGTTTTTGGGGTTGATTTTAGGGGTGATTTTTAGGAATAGTTTTGGGTGTGGTTTTCGGGGGTAGTTTGTAGGGGTAGTTTTGGGGGTGGTTTTTTGGGGTGGTTTGGGCGTGGTTTTTAGGAATGGTGTTGGGTTGGATTTTGGGGGTGGTTTTCAGGGGTGGTTGTTAGGGGTGATTTTTAGGAATGGTTTTGGAGGTGGTTTGGAGATGTGGTTTGTGGGGGTGATTTTAGGGGTGGTTGCTAGGAGTGGCTTTTAGGAATTGTTCTGGGGGTGGTTTTCAGGGGTGGTTGTTAGGGGTGATTTTTAGGAATGGTTTTGGAGGTGGTTTGAAGATGTGGTTTGTGGGGGTGATTTTAGGGGTGGTTGCTAGGAGTGGCTTTTAGGAATTGTTCTGGGGGTGGTTTTCTAGTTTTAGGGGAGGTTTCCTTTGGTGGTTTTGGGGGTGATTTTAGGGGTGGTATTTTAGGGGCGTCTTTGAGGATGTTTTGGGGTGGTTTTTCATATTTACAAATAGGTAGGTACCAAAACCCATTGTCCATATTTCCGTTACAAACGCGATGCCTAATAGGTAGGAAGTACCTGTTGTATAATTGAAATGAAGTAGTCCCCCTTGAATTTAGAATCTGGTGTATTTGTAAGTGGCATCTGGTGTTATGGTGTTTATTGCGAGTTGGCAATGCTGCACGTGTCTTTCTGTACCTAACCTAAGAGGTACGGTATGTTCCTTTCGTTCAGCAAATGAAAAGGTACCCATACCCAAGTAAAAACTATATTTTGCTTACGCCACACTGTATTGTCGCCAGATGTAAGCGAATCAATCTCCTCATTGGATGTTAATGAATTATATTAAAAATTATTCAGAAAGTATTAATCAAATATGCAAGTATATGGATAGTATATACAAAAATATCAAATCAAAACTGAAATAGTACAACGCTCATTATTTAAGTATAGTTGGAAAATTTAAAACAATGAAAAGATAGTAACAAGATGAAAACGAGAATGAAAACCACGTCTTCAGTTAAATATTAGATACCTATACACATTTTTAATTATTAATTTCATTGATGGGGAAAGATTTGAAAAAATCCGTAATACATAAAAATAATTTCCTCAAGCACTCAATAATCCGCCAAAAAGTTTTTTAACAAAATTACAATTTCCTCATGATTCTGCCAGCGTGTAAGAACCGGCTTGTGTTTCACAGTGTGCAGAATCCTGACGGTTCTGAACTGTTGGAACCAAATACTTCTAGAATGGTCCTAGCGTCCTTATGCAACAGCTGATTTTGTTTTGAAGTCTACACGTTCGTAGGCCAGCGGGTCGCGGGTAGCGTTGTTTGTTATCAAAGTTATTATATGGGAAGTTGCCTAATGCGAGGTTCGTTCTTAGTCGGTAACGATCGGAAATTGACGTCACCACGGGACCGCAATTTCCTGCCGCACATTAGCCGATAAACGGAGCGCATAGAACGGTGGAATAAAATAATCATCGTTAGGTATAAAGTAATAATTATTTATTAGTAACCCAAAAACTAAATTTCGGTGAAAATCTGTTTCAGTAGGTACGTACACTTTCTTCGCCATGATGAGTGATGAATCAATTAATGCACAAAATTCAGTACTTACGTAGGTACCTAATAGACGCTTCCAGCAGTGTTGCCAACTCGGATTTTGGAAAAGACGTACGACAGACTAGAAAATTACGTAGAATTAGTAAAAATTGCATATGAAAAGTTCGTAGATCTACGTGTTTTTTATTTTAACTTCATTTACTTTAGGATTTCGATTTTAACGGCGAAACTTGCTCACGTTTTTTAGTAAAAATGTGAAAGTGCTAACTTTTTTACATTTAAAACGCAATAAAGAACAGAAAAAAGTGTAATAAGATTAGTGTGTTCCAGTTTTGTCTTCGTTTTGTAATCAAAAGACTATCTTCATCTTCAGTGACTAACTTATTATTTTTTGCAAAAATTTATATAAAGCGACATCTCTCGAATTATGTTGGTACTACATGCGACATCTAATGGCAATATTTTACTCACAAGACACCACTGAAATAAAATAATAATTTATATCAGTGCCAGACACCAGAAGCTCTGTGGAATGGAATAGACCTTAGATTTATGCGGAAGCAGAATGAAAAAAAAAATGAAACGGACAGTTTCTAAACTTTTTCTTTAAGGGAAAGGAAATGATCCCATTTGGTTGAAAGTACGTAGATTCTGGACTGAAGTTCGTAGACTTGCGAGAAAGGCCTAAAATACGTAGATCTACGCAAAAATACGTAGAGTTGGCAACACTGACTTCCAGATTAGTCTCGGGAATGATATTAGGCAAGTAGGTACGTATTTATTCGAGTAGTAGTAGTAGGTATGAAGGCAGGTAGCTATTAGTTAGGTACATACTTAGTTTTGCTTTCAAAAACACATCGGCGAGTAGAAAGTGTTTAGAAGTAAGTATTTTTATTCAAATAACTGTACATAATGTTATCTATATCTATACTGCCTACTACATTTCAAGTTATGCGCATACTTTTTTCAACTTTTTACTTTGTTTGGAATTAGTCGGGAGTATGGGTGTATGTATTTATTTCTGAAAATAAAATACTGGATGTGAATTTTAGTTTTTAGTAGGTATACTGTTATCTCCAGTTAGAAATGAACGGCATCGAGGGCGATTTCATGTTCAATCTAAATTTAACTTTATTAGGTTAACATTGCTAATTCAAAAATGTAAATTACTCAACAATATTAGAATACGATAATTTTCGCTTTAAATTTTACAAATTACCTATCCATATAGGTAGTTAAGTTTCAGTAATAATTCTTAGGAATACCAGAAATAGTCAGGCCCACGCCCAGAAGAAACTATAGAATCCGTGAAAGTCCGTAAGTATCGAATGAATGAAATTCCAATTTGAACCTGACTAGATATTTCTCAATGAAATGATCCGCCGTTTTTACAATTACCTACCTACGGAAGTAACAAGTCTCGGAAATTTAGTGCGGGAATTTGAGGTAGGTAAGTGCCTACCTTTAGGACCTTTACTTACACCCTGCAGAACGATGAAACTTCATAGCAACGCAGGTTATACATAAATTTATGCCATCAGAGGCATGCATAAAGCGCGGAAATCGGGAAACACATGCAGACATCTGTACAAGTATGCTTGCGGAGCGCGGCCGAGGTCCGACGCTGACGTCACATGCTTCCCCCACTCGTACTTCACGCGGTGCTACAGCGCTTTACGGGCATTAGGCAACTTCCTATATAATAACTTTGGTTTGTTATTAGATTCAAGCAACGGACCAGACGAATGTTCCGCGATATTCTGTTTCCGCGGCGGCACCTGTTTACTACACAACTGGTCGACTGTTTTGTTTTGCCTTTTCCACACACAAACGCTTAAATAACATCTCCTATAGGTGGTGGCGGCTTAGACTGTGAGTATTCCCCCTGCTTCAGTCGAAAATGTAAATATGTCCCCTCTACAAGTCTTTGGTTATAACAATCGTGCAATTCAACATTGACATGATTTGATTTGATTTGATTGATTTGATTTGATGACCTAGTTATTGTTAAAATTGATATTCATATTATGCCAATTTCTTTCTCTTAAAAAAATTTTATCAAATGTGCTAAATTATAAAGCACCAGGTATAGATGGCTTGCAGGCAGAAATCTTAAAGTGCGCAGGTCAAGAGGTAATAGATCGTTTATTTAAACTAGTTAGTCGCATATACCTGACAGGCGAGATTCCAGAAGATTACAAACGGAACATCATAGTAGCTTTGCCAAAAAGAAAAGGCGCGGATAGATGCGAAAATTTTAGAACTATCAGTTTAACTTCCCATGCGTCAAAAATTTTAACTAGAATTGTGCAAAGAAGGATGGCGAAAAAGGCGGAAGAAATATTAGGAGAAGATCAGTTCGGATTTAGACGAAATAGAGGAACGCGCGAGGCCATTCTAGCTTTACGAGTAATTATAGAAAAAACGATAGAAAAGAGAAAGAGCGTCTGTATAGGATTTGTAGATTTAGAAAAAGCCTTCGACAACGTAAAATGGGGGAAGATGTTCGAAGTGCTGAGAAAGGTAGGGATGAAATACAGGGACAGAAGAATAATACATAATCTCTACAAAGAGCAAAAGGCAGTTATAGAATGTGAGCAGGAACAAAGGGAAGTAGATATCCGGAAGGGAGTGAGACAGGGATGTGCATTGTCACCTCTAGTTTTCAACTTATATATCGAAGATGCGATTAATATTGTTAAGGAAAGAACAGCCTCAGGGATCAATGTACAGGGCCAAACTATTAACATGCTCAGATTTGCGGATGATATAGCAGTGTTAGCATCTAGCAAAGAAGAATTAGGAGCGGCTTTGAATGAAATGGAAGCAGTTTTGACACAGGGCTTCGGCATGAAAATCAATAAAAAGAAAACTAAAATTTTGGTATGTAGGGGATGTGAAAATAGAACTAAAATGGAAATACAAATTGGAAATGAGAAGATAGAGGAGGTCGCGGATTTCTGCTACTTAGGAAGTAAAATAACCCAAGACGGTAGGAGCACTAAAGATATAAAACAAAGAATGGCGCAGGGCCGAGTTGCGTTTAACAAAAAGAAACAACTGTTATGTTCGAGAACGGTTAATATAGAGACTAGGAAGAGACTCTTAAAGTCGTATGTATGGAGTACGGCATTATACGGGTGCGAAACTTGGACAATAGGAGAAGCGGATAGGAAAAGAGTAGAAGCGTTTGAACTGTGGTGTTACAGACGCATGATGAAAATACCGTGGATAGATAAGGTTAGCAATAGGGAAGTATTAGAAAGAGTTGGGGAAAGGCGAAAGGTATGGAAAACAATAAAGAGTAGGAGAGATAGGATGGTAGGACACCTTCTAAGACACGAAGGAATAGTTCGCGACATACTAGAGTCAGAGATAGGAATAAAAAGAGGTAGGGGTAGGCCTAGATTAGACTACTGCTCTCAAATAGTTAGGGATGTAGGATGTTCTACTTTTAGGGAAATGCGTAGGTTAGCTCAGGATAGAAAAGAATGGAGGTACGCGTCCAACCAGTCTTCGTACTGAGAACCTTATGATGATGCTAAATTATAATTCATATTTTTTTAAATCTATACAGGGTGTGATTTTTAAGCGTGGACGGGCTATTAGTCCGTAACAAGAGCAGATACAGAAAAAATGTTCAAAGTAACTTGAGTTTATTTTGAAAATTCTATCTCCTAAAAATATTTTCAATTATACGAGGTGCATCCTAATAGTAGTAATCGTACGCAACTTTCTTTTTTCTTATAAAACAGGTATAATTTTATATTTTTTTCTGATTCCTCATAACATTTTAATGTCACTTTATTAATCATACTTTATGGTTATCTTTGTGAGTTTAAAAGAAAAAAATGTTTTTCTTGCAAATTTGACAGGTAAGTGGTACATTTTAAAAATTCATATCTCAGGAATGGTAGCGTATGCAGGAATAAAATTTTTATGCAAGATGCCCATATTAGTGTAGTTTACGTCGGATTGCTCGAATTATTTGAAGGTTATACCGGGTCTGTGAAATAAATAATTGTCTTAAAACGACAAAAATATCGCAGAAAGTCATTTTTTTCAAATGCAATGGTGTATTTTTTCTTGCACCAATGAAAAGAGCTCAAAATTCTGAATAGGAATAGTTAATAATTTGTAATTGTTGTGTAACAAAATTTAAAAGATATATCAATTTTTTTACAATTTTGCCCAATAATTGTAATCATGTTATCCTTGAACAATGAAATAATTATTGATATTACGCGTACTACAGTATTAATCTGTCAGTTTTTCAGGTGGTCGATAATTATAAATTTAAAATGAATTTTTCTCAAAAAGAACTGAGAGACACGATGTACATTTTGGGCGAAAACAACCAAAATGCTTACATGTACAGGGACCAGAATCCTAGATTCACCAGAAGAATAGACAACCAGCATCGGTGGAGAGTGAATATTTGAGGTGGTGTTAATCGGAAACTGTGTTATTGGGCTGTATTTCATAGATGGACATTTAAATGGTAATGTGTACCTAAACTTCCTGGAGCACGAGATGCCCGAATTGCTTCAAGAGGTCCCCTTGAACATTATTAGGTCCATGTGGTACCAACATGACGGCGCTCCCGCTCACAGCACGCGCTTAGTTCGAGAGTTTTTAGATAGACAATTATTAATCATTATACCTCTCTGTAAAATGAGACAACGATACGAAACAATAATTTAACACATTAACATGCTTTCAATTTTGGGTACTAGACATCCAGTAGACGTAATGTCAATAATTTCATTGTTTCATTGTTCAAGGATTACAATTAAGTATTGGGCAAAATTGTAAAAAATTTGATATTATCTTTTAAATTTTGTTATACAACAATTACAAATTATTAACCATTCCTATTCAGAATTTTGAACTCTTTGCATTGGTGTAAGAAAAAATACACCATTGCGTTTGAAAAAATTGACTTTTTGCGATATTTTTGTCGTTTTTAGAAAATTATTTATTGAACAGACCCGGTATAACTTACAAATAATTTGAGCAATCCGACGTAAACTACACTAATATGGGCATCTTGCTTAAAAATTTTATTCCTTCATACGCTACCATTCCTGAGATATGAATTTTTAAAATGTACCACTTACATGTCAAATTTGCAAGGAAAACATTTTTTTCTTACAAACTCACAAAGGTAGCCATAAAGTATGATTAATAAAGTGCCATTAAAATGTTATAAGGAATCGGAAAAAAATATAAAATTACACCTGTTCCATAAGAAAAAAGAAAGTTGCATACGATTACTACTATTAGGACGCACCTCGTATAATTGAATTTATTTTTAGGAGATAGAATTTTCAAAATAAAGTCAAGTTACTTTGAACATTTTTTCTGTATCTGCTCTTGTTACGGACTAATAGCCCGTCCACGCTTAAAAATCACACCCTGTATACATAGTTAGGTTATAAATAATTTGTATTGTTTAAAATTGTATTATAGATACAATTTGTCATTTTTCATTTCTATATAAATCATAACAAAGGCCCCAATCGAGGTCAAAAACATCGAATTTTCGAGTTTTTATTATTTTTGTTATACGTACGGGTATATGGCAGATTTTCACAAAATTAAGAACAAATATTTCGTATTTTAAAAATCAACCAAGTCATTGGTGGGGGGAAAATAACTGCTCGTTTTTTTATTATTTTAATTAAACTCAGGATATACAAGGCGCATAATAACTGATGGATAAACCTAATTGCATTTTGATAATAGAGTTTGAACTAGTTCGGTTCTCCAGTTCCGTCTGGTATTGATTTTTAATCATAAATGTGGCTTTTCCTAGATAGCATTTTCTATACCTTTTTCAAGTTTTGCTTCATCAAGCACTCACAACAATGAGCAAAATGAATTTTATTCAGAAAACTAAAGTTTAATTTAATTCTTGTCATCCATAGAAAGCCTGTGGGGATATTTTTTCCCAATTAGCCTCAATCGTTTCCACCGTATGCCACCAATTTGTTATTCAAATGAGTTTTCGAATTACAATGCAAATTACAGGATAAATATTAATGATTTTCGCGACTTTGACGACGTTACTATTGAATAAAATGCCAGACCCAGTTTACTGAATTTCATGAAATATTTGTTCCGCCAAGAACTGGAACGCGAACGCTACCAGCTGTTACCTTTGAATAGATTTATTACCTTACAAACTGCTGTTATTTAAGATTATTTTAACGAGAATAAATCTTATCGTTGAGGAGAGACAACACAATAATAGGAATAATTAAAAAATGTACTCACCACCTATATACCTTCAACCATCTTGGAGTAAGTATCCAAATTCTGTCCAAAACCCCGAAAAAATAATAACACCACCGCACAACAAAAACACTCACAGAAAAGTATTTTCGGCTTCCGAATGGAACCTAGAACGAAGAAAACAATAATACAATCACTTATTACAATACGGAGGTTCGGAGAAAAATAAGATATCTATTTTTGGCATGAAAATGACAGAAAATTGTTATTGTAATTGATTTGCGGCGAATTTTTTTTCTAAAAAAATTTTTTGCGGCGTAATAAACGAAAGAAATTAGCTTATCACGTCCCACATGCTAGTTCGCTTTGTTATTGGTTTGACGTCAGAGATTCGTAAGGTGCTCCTCCCACTTCTCTTAAAGTGCCCGTGAAGCGGTACCTATCTCATAACGTCATAACATACTTATTGGGACTATTTCGAGCGTGAATTTTTAAAGTAAGGTGTCAAGGAAACATAAAACAAAGACAACATAATCGATATAATGATGCAACAAGAGTATGAACAGTCCGATTCACATAATTTGCCATATTTATGTAGTAGGTAGGTAAATGTCCCGGTAAATGTGGAAATGGTGTGTGATTCTTGCATCTAACCCCAATTTCATTCAACCTCAAAACAGTAGTGTAAAGGCAGACTGGTATAAGTAAAACAAAGTCAACAATTTATTAACTGTACATGCCTTTTATAATTCAGTATAAGTAGGTATGTAGATTGTAGATACCTGCTTACTTCTGTTTGTAAAATAGGTACCTACCTACCTATATTCTCTAATACAATACAATACATACCTACTCATTTATGTAGGTATGTATACCTAAGTGATTGACAAGTTATCAAGTTAACAGTTGTATAACGGATTGGAAATTTTTTAAAAAAACGGAAACAAATACAACTCACGCGAATCAAAAAACTACGCTACGTAGGTACTAGGTACTTGTTTAACAAAAAGAAACAACTGCTATATTCTGGAACGGTTAATGTAGAAACTCGGAAGAGACTCTTAAAGACGCATGTATGGAGTACGAAATTATACCTATGGGTGCGAAACTTGGACAATGGGAGAAGCGGATTGAAAAAGAGTAGAAGCGTTTGAAATGTGATGCTACAGACGGGTGTTGAAGATACCGTGGATAGACAAGTTAGCAATAAGGAGGAATTAGAAAGAGTTGGGGAAAAGAGAAAAGTATGGAAGACAATAAAGAATAGGGGATAGGATCGTAAGATGGTAGGACACCTTCTGTGACACAAAGGGATAGTTCGCGACATACTAGAGTCAGAGATAGGAATAAAGAGGTAGAGGTAGGTTGGAGCAGATTAGACTACTGCTCTCAAATAGTTGGGGATGTAGAATGTTCTACTTTTACGGAAATGCGTAGGCTAGCTCAGGGAAAGGATGGAGGTACGCGTCCTACCAGTCTCCAAAAGAGAACTTTATGATGACGTACTATTTAATTATTATTGTAAAATAGTTAATAAAATTTCCTTTTTTAGTTCAGGGAGGGAACGCTACGGCGATTCAGTATTTGACTCCGTCATGCTCCTAGCATCCTAGCAACCGTAACACGTTACCAAGTACCAAGGGGTCCCAGAAAACTGTCGATAAATTACATTATGTTCGATTTTATTTAGAGTGGCTGCAATGGGGCAGCCGATAATTTTATAAACTTTTGCAATGATAAACTAACTCGCGAAAATATCGATAATGCTGACCGATTTTCCTTCTGGCTCCAACGAACCACTTTTTCCGTTTTATTGGTGTGCTGTACGATGTATTAGTCTGGGTACAAAACAGAAAACACCAGTTAGAACCAGTTAATAATATTAAACAATTTAACTACACATGCATATGCATAATACTTATGGGACTGCTGCGCGCTGAAGCTGGGACTTGTACGTTATACTAAGTTCTGACGTCACGCGGCCTACTCTCGCTGCAAGGTACGATTTCTAGCCTCGCACCGACGGAAAACTTTGCAACGGCTTCACAGGCGAAGGAATTTTTTTTAACAAAAATTAACAACATAACTGCCTTCAGTATAATAAACTCTATCATTTTTAATGAAATTTGAAAATTACCGAACCTGCCTATTCTTATGCTTTGTTGAAATGTGCCATTTTAGCATCAGTTAGGTACCTCAAATGATTAGCAGTATTTCAGAATTGTTGGTTATTAGAAAACTATTTTTAACGAGAATTTTATCGATTTTAATAATTTCCATTTGTTTACAAAATTGAATGATACACATGAATTTTAATGCTTTTTTCTTCGTCGATTCAGTTCAATTTGAGTTTATATGCTATTAACAAAATTATCGTTTTCTTTTGATCTATAATTTATTGATTTTTATTATTCTGCAATAAAAGTTCACGGATTCGTAAGATGACTTTTTCTCAGAAATCCTTCCATAATTGGTAAAATATGGCAACAAAGCGATAATAGAGAACACCCACACGAATTTCCACATAACAAACGTTTTATTTCTTTTTCGTTCAATAGTAAATGAATATTTGAAAAGTTCGTGAGTAAACCAACTGTATAATGGAACATTAAAGGGCTTTCGAAAATTATTTTCACGGTTCACTTTATCGATTTATGTTGAATTTATCATTAAGAGGCGCCGAATTCGCTCAATGGGAAATGCTCTCGTTCTGTGCAAGTATAAACATTAATAAGTTGTTGGGAAAATCTTCGATTCAATACAACGTTTAATAACAGCAAAACACTTGTATCAATTCAAGGAAATAAATACACCGCAGATAGGGATGTAGGTGTATTATGTTATACAAAACAAAGCGATAATTTGAAAAGGTGGGGTGTTCCCGATCTGATCAAAATTGAAAGCACGTTTTACACCTACGAGTAAATTTTAATCAAACGGAAGTACCTATCCAGAGCGAAATGAGAAGTCTTTTGGAAGAAAAGGTAGTAGTATTATAGTTTTAAAGGGAACGGGCCAAGGTTGAAAACAAAAAAACAAGATGCTTGATGAAGCGTTTCTCAATAATAAAAATCTATACCATTTATTTATTTTTTTTACTTAGACCGACTATGATGATGGCACCTTCTGGAGTAAATACGGTAATAATACAGTTATATGCTTATGCCCATCTCATATCTAATTATAGTGATGAGGCTGTAGAGGCAGTTTATAGTGTTATCGAATGTGAAAATTAAAAATAGGAAATGAGAAGATAGAGGAAGTCGCGGATTTTGGAGAAAAGCGAATTGGAGAAATAGGACGGTAGGTTGGTACGACACCTTCTAAGACACGAAGGATTAGTTCGCGACATACCAGAGTCGGGGATAGGAATAAAAAAACTAAGGGTATGCCCAGATCAGACTATTGCTCTCAGATAGTTCGGGATGTAGAATGTTCTACTTTTAGGGAAATGCGTAGGTTAGCTCAAGATGCGAAAAGATGGGGGTACGCGTCCAATCAGTCTTCGGGTTGAAAACTTTATGATGATGAGGCAAGGTTGTATTTCTTTGGTTGTATACGACTAAGGACATGAAATGGGAAATCATACAAAGAGGTGACAAGTTCTAGAAAGAAATGCGAGTGAAACTGATTTTTTTTAATTTTCGCCACGTTTTCCAGGAGCTTGTGAATGGCAGATTTAAAACAGGAATATGTTTGCAAATCAATTAAAGATCAAAGAAAGCGATAATATTGCTAAAAGCGTACATAAACTCAAATTAAACTGAATCAGCAGATGTAAAAGCACATTAAAAATCTGTTTACTCGTGTACCACCCGGATTCAAAAACAACTGTATTTTTTAATGATTAGTACAAATCAAACAATGCGTATACCAAATCAATAATACTTCTCGTTAAAAATAATAAATATCATATTCCAACCATTAAAATGCTATCCATTTGGTATACAACTCTTATAAATGCTTATTGTTATTATCCTGAGGAGTAGTTTTCCTAATAACCAATGATACCATAAAAAAGCAAAATAAAATACGCCACACACAGCGGAATATTTCTAAGAATCGTTCTCTTTATAGTGCATCAATAAATTATTAAGTCCTAACAACTCTGTAAATAGGTAATACAGGGTCATTTGGGATAATTGATCGCAAAAATGTCAGAGTTACTGCCCCCATTAATTATTTCTATTCATACTTTCTTGCCTTTTCAGAAAAACTTTCTTTTAGATCTTTTCTCTAAAATTTAATTCAACGTTGACTACCTAACAAATTACTACGCTGGCTCTACATAGGTTGAAAGCGCTACACATTTATTTGACCCTCTTAAAGGGCAAAGGGTGAAATCGAAAAGCATACATTATTTGTAAGCTGTAAATTAGAATAATCCCCCTCAATACCTTTTCTTTTTTATTGTAATTCAGACAATCGTTTAGGATTATCTTCTCGCATAAAATAAGATTATCATCATCCATTTTAACGATTTCGGGGTACTTTGAAGTATCAAAGGGAATTTGTCATCCGATTCATAATTTAAATTATTATTAGACACAATTTAACTCATCATCTTCCACAGTGTATTGATAGAATCTGAAAAATGACAGACTTATCCTTGAAAAGTTGATGCAGTCATTAAATTCCTTCTGTTGTTTTCTTTTTAATACCAGACAGGTGAGATTCTAGAAGATACAAACGGAACGTCATAGTCGTTCTGCCAAAAAGGAAAGGCGCTATAGGTGTGAAAATTTTGGAATGATCAGTTTAACTTCTCAAGCGTCAAAAATTTTCCAGAAAAGGGCGGAAGAAATATTAGAAGATCAGTTCGGATTTAGATGAAGTAGAGCAACGCGCGAAGTAATTCTAGCTTTACGAGTAATTATACAAAAAACGATAGAAAATGGAAAGATCGCCTTTATATGTATAGGATTTTTAAATTTAGGAAAAGCCTTCGACAACGTAGAATGGGGGAAGATGTTCGAAGTGTTCAGAAAGAAGATGAAATATAAGGACAGAAGAATAACACACAATATCTTACAAAGAGCAAGCGGCAGGAGTCACGAGCGATGTGCGTTGTCACCTCTATATATGTAGTTTTCAACTTGTACATACAGTATGACAAACTTCCATGGGTACATGGGAAAATAACATGGGTACTTAATTACGTTTTTGAGGATTCCTGCTCCCCATGTATAGTTACAATGGTGGTAAAGGTAGCAATCGAAAGATTATTTTTTTCTGCGTATGATGATATCAAAAACTCTGCAACTTTCCAATTTATGAAACCATTAAAAGCAAAAATTACACTAATAATTTTCAAACTAAAACACAGAAATTTATCAGATTATCCATGACAACTTAATTTACTCTAATCAAAGACGTCTTCGATTCTTATGGATTTTGAAAATTATTAATGTAATTTTTGCTTTTAATGCTTTAATAAATCGGAAAGTTGATAGAGTTTTTGATATCTTCATACGCAGAAAAAAATAATCTTTTCTTTACCACCACTGTAACTACACATGGGGAGCAGGAATCCCCAAAAACGTAATTACCCATGTTATTTCCCCTTGTATACATGGAAGTTTGTCACACGGTATATAGAAGATGCGATTAATATACAAGGCCAAACTATTAACAAGCTCAGATTCGCGGATGATATAGCAGTATTGGCATCCAGCAAAGAAGAATTAGAAATGGCTCTGAATAAAATGGAAGCAGTTTTGACAGGGCTAAGGCATGATAATCAATAAAAGGAAATTAATTAAAAAATTAATAAGACCCTTAGCCACGCAAAATTTTAAACACTATACAGGGTGTCCCAGAATAACGGGGCAATATTTCTAAAATAATACTTAAAGTATCTATAATTTTTTTCTAGGACGTCTCCCTTCGAAGCTATTCCCCCTTAAAAGTCAAGTCTTGAAGAAGGTTTTCTGCTGATAACTTTCAAACTACTGTATCGAATGTTATAAAATTTGGACTGTAGACATAGTAAACAAGTATCTGTGATCGAGTGACATGACATCTTCCTTATCTTGTCTAGGAACACCCCTAATGCTTTTCACCCCTTAACTTTCACGTTTTGAAGCTCTTAACGAATTTGCAATGACATTTTTAAATTCTTCAGACAATTTTCTCAAAAAGGGTACTCCTTTATTTAAACCGTTAAAACGGCCCGTTCACCAGAAAAAATGTATACAAAGACATAAATTATCACTTTTACTACACAAAAATGTACCTATGCGTCTACAAGGTGCTCACTTCAAAAATTTCTTGTTTATTTATTTATTTGTTTATTTATTGTTATTATGTTTTCAAAACCGATTAGTCATACATTTTCATTTCATTTTCACTTTCTGACATGTTTCATAGCCTGGTTTGTATAGGAAAAATGATAAACCAAGACTTTGTATACATTTTTTTTCTCGGAAACGGGCCGATTTAACGGTTTCAAAAAAGAGTACCTTATTTTGGCAAAATTGTTTGAGGAATTTAAAAATGTTATTGCAAATTCGCTAAAAGCATCAACGTAAAAGTTAAGGGGTGAAAAGCATTAGGGGTGTTCCACCCCCGCCTTCCTAGACAAGTTACGGAAAATGTCATGTCACTCGATCACAAATACTTGTTTACTATGTCTACAGTCCAAATTTTATAACATTCCATGCACTAGTTTGAAAGTTAACATCAAAAAACCTTCTTTAGGACTTGACCTGACCTGACCTTTAAGGGAGAATAGCTTTGCAGGGACGCGTCCTAGAAAAAAATTATACATACTTTAAGTGTTATTTTGACCCAAACTATATGCTCCAGAAATATTTCCCCGTTGTTCTGGGACACCCTGTATACGTATTTCGGCAATGAAGTTGCTATCCTCAATAGTACCAAAAAATATACCTAACTCACCCCACTCTGAAAATACCGAAGTTCACACGGCCAGATCTCAAACGGTCTCTAACATCTTAGTCCATTTAATAAAAAGAAAAAAAATTGGTGGCGTGAAAATAGGATTAAACCTAAGACACAAAATAGGGAATGAGAAGACAGAGGAAGTTGCGGATTTCTGCTATTTGGGAAGTCAAATAATTAGCGGTGGTAGAAGCACTAGAGGTATAAAACAAAGACTACCGCAGGGCCGAGTTGCGCTTAACAAAAGAAACAACGGCTATGTTCAGGAAAGGTTAATGCAGAAACTCGGAAGAGACTCTTAAAGACGTGTGTATGAAGTACATGTACATGTACGGGTGCGAAACTTGTACAAGGAAAAAGTATAGAAGCGTTTGAAATGTGGTGCTACAGACACATGATGAAGATACTGATGTGGATAGATAAGATTAACAATAGGGAGGTAAAGCGATAAACAATATGAGGGATAGGATGGTAGGACACCTCCCGAAACACGAAGAAATAGTTCGCAACATACTAAAGAGTCGGAGTTATGAATAAAAAGAAATAGGGGTAGTCCCAGATCAGACTACTGCTCTCAAATGGTTTGGGATGTAGGATATGCTACTTTTAGGATAGTGCGTAGGCTAGCTCAGGATAGGAAAGGGTGGAGGTACGCATCCAATCAGTCTTCGGACTGAGAACTTTATGATTATGATGAGACTATAACTTATTATACAGTAAAATTTACTTTGGCATAAATAATTTTGGGTCTGCAGTACATCAGAAGGAAATGATTAAAATTAGAACACCGATTTCAAATTTAATGAATATGCATGATGATAACGCCAACATTTCCGTGAGCCGTACAATACGGTCTATATAATTTTGACAATGATTAATACGATATAATTATTACTATCCTTTCGTTAAATCATCCCTTCAGTAATCAATTAATAAGTATTCCATGTACTTGCGAAAATTCTGAAATCCAATCTTATACAGTAGGTACCTTTTAAACAATTTCTCATTTAATGGAATGTGCGAAGAAGTCACATTTGATGAACAAGTGGTACTGGGTAGTTCGAAGAAATACTACTAGGGCAAATAATCCACACTAAATTATATAAAAGTATGTACGTCCATTTTTTATACTATGACACGTTTGAAAGTTCTACACCAGCTAAACAAACTACCAATACTTCCTCGTGAATTTAATTCTAAATACAACTCAAATGCATTCAAATAAATCGATGGTAAAAGCCAAACCATGTATATTCACAAATCCGCCGAAACTGGTAGGGAACACGAGAAACTTTTTTTACCTTTTGTGCATATCAAAAGGTGGATATATTCTGAAAAGCACGAGAATACACGCGCACTTAAAAAACGACTATAAACAAAATATAATAAATATTACACTATACAGCACATTTATTTTTAGTAAACAAAACAAACATCAACATTTTGCTAACTAGCACACTTGGATAATGAAGGGACACAATGCGCGATAAGAATACAGAGTTTAGATTATCAAATGGAGCGGTGCAAAGCTCGCGGCGCCGCTTTCTGAATCTATATGTATAGACGGTTATACAGCGTCGGTTTAGAACGGCGACGCATCCACAACTGGCGATGCTGATGCCACGACGTGAAGTGCACATGTAGGGGTGGAGTTTCGGGCATCATCATAAATGGAACTGCACCATAAATTATTCAGAAACTAAACTGGAAAAATCGATGTGTGTGTTTTCCAATAAAAGTCTATAAAATACGAATATAAACTCGTCTTCAAGAATTGAGGAACTCACGATGCTGGTTGGGATACAACCAGCCAGTTCGTGGGTTTCGGTAAACAACATGTTGGGAAACAAACACAAGAAACTGAGGATTTGAACGAGTACGTGAAGATAGAAGTATAAAACGTTAACGACTTAAGAGGTGATTGAGGAATTTCAGAAATTAGTTTAGGTATGAAAAGACTGCAATCGAAGATGGTTGTGTGAGCTACCAAATACAGCAAGTCAACGAGTCACTTTTTTTAAGAAAATATGTATGTTGAAAATTTAAATTCAAAATTTAGAAGTTATTTTTTGGACGAAACATGTGTTTTTTCGAACGGGGTGGGTCGAAATCCTAGCAGGAAAACTCGGCTAAATCAGTCAAAAGAAAAAAAAGGTTTCAGTTCCGGAAAGATTCATTATCTTGTATGTTGATTCATCCACCGGATTTGTTCCTGAGCCCATCCTAGAATTTCTTGAACAAAAGTGCTACCATAATAGCATGAATCATAATGAATCTTTTGAAAAGTGGCTAAAAGAAATGGTCTATGGAATAAAGGTTTCCGGGCTGGTTGCCACGTCGTCGTTGGTAATCTGTAACACTAAAATTACAATTAACATTAACACTTGACGTTTCGACTCGCATATCGGAGTCTTCTTCAGAAGCTACTCTGAAACTGCTGACTTGTCCGTCCGTTGGTTCCTGACATCCCTCCTGTGCTCTTGTAGCTTCGTGCTGATGTGTCTCTCCGTTTATCCGATGTATTCCTTACGGCAGATATGTGGGATGCTGTATACTCCTGGTCCTTGATGCTCCTTCTGCTCTCCTATTATCCTAGGGAAACTTGCATTCCTGGACGTCCTCGTCAACCGCAAGACTGATGGAAGCTTGGGACACAGAGTATACAGGAAGCCGACGCACACGGATCGCTATTTAAATGCCGCTTCTCATCATCACCCGGCACAGAAGCAGGGAATCATCAACACCTTGGTGCACAGAGCCCGCCAAATCAGCGAACCGGAACACTTGGAGGAAGAACTGGCGCATCTGAAGACAGCCCTAAGAAAGAATAGATATTCTCTACGAGCCATAGAGTGTGCTATCAGGAAGAGCGACCAACGGCGAGAGGAATCAGAAACCTGCATTGCGACGGCCTACATTCTTTAAACATAGATGGATGCACGGACAAAATCGGACGCCCTCTCAACAGACACAAGATCAACGTAGTGTAAAATCCGCCTGGAAAGATTGCTGCAAGTTTCCCTAGGACAATAGGAGAGCAAAAGGAGCATCAAGGACCAGGAGTATACAGCATCCCATGTATCTGCGGTAAGGAATACATCGGAGAAACAAAGAGACACATCATCACGAGGCTACAAGAGCACAGGAGGGACGTCAGGAACCAACGGACGGACAAGTCAGCAGATGCGGAACACTCCTCTTTGCCAGGACACGAGATTCGATTCCAGGATGCTAAGGCGCTAGCAAGGATTCCCAATTTCTGGCCCAGATGGATCAGGGAGGCTATAGAGGTCTTCAAGAGACCCAACTTCAACAGAAATGGAGGAATGGATCTACCGGTTACTTGGAAATCACTGTTCCGTGAAAGCGTCGCGCTTCAGTTATTACCGACGAGTATAAATAGAGTCACCTGCGTAATTTTAGTGTTACAGATTTCCAACGACGACGTGGCAACCAGCCCGGAAACCATTATTCCATGGACAACGGCCACGAAAGCCTTATATTCTTTTTATAACATTTGAACCTAAAATGTACTATCTTCCCTTGTCTTACTTAAAAACATACTTCGGGTAAATACTTTCGCCAGAATTCGTTTAAGGCTTGTAAATATGGGTTGCATTTCGAAAAATTATAAATTTTAAAACTCTGAACGTACCCAAATGAAACTTATTTATTTGTTGTTTTTCGAGTTGAAAGTTTAAATCAGATCCTCCACTTTTTTCGCACACATTTCGAGAAACCCTTTTTTAGATAATTGCGTGACGTCAGACACGAGTACCTTTGGCTTTAGCATCAACAATTGTCAAACTACGATGGTATTGTGCAATCTTCTTTGAATAAAAAATAACAACAAACATTATATTTTATTAGTTATTATCTTAAACGGCTAAAACAGTGCAAACTGTAGAGAGATCACCGCAGGGGTGGCATAAGTAGTTTATTCAGTGGATGACGCCATTTCGTCGCCAGGTTTTCGATAAACCCCTTAATGCTACATATATTCTGTTTTAAAGCAGTTTCTGTGACGCTGAACTAACTTTATTAAGGTTTTTCAATCAAGCTCTCTTTTGAGTTTCCTGCAATGCCTACTAATTTGTTGCGCGTACAAGAAATTTGATTTTCTACCACACACTGAGGCTATAAAGCAAATTTAGATTTTACGTTGTTGTTGATTTTGCAAAGCGGTTGTTAAAGTTTATTTATGAATCGTAAAAGCAATATACAAAGTAATAAATCACTGGAAAAAATCCACTTACAGTGGAATAGAATGGGTGTCGGTTTTTAAGTTGAAAGTTAATATTCGATTATAAAATATTTGGAAACTTTTTTTTCTGCTTTTGCCGGTGCAGAATGCGAAATACGTAAAGCGCAAAGTTTCGCAGTCTCAGAAAGTTTTGCAGATTTCTATCGAAAGAAACAAATTGAACGGATTTTGAAGTTAAACTTTTTAAAATGAATTGAAATGTGGACTTTTTGAATTGCGTGGTACAGATTCAAGCACAAACAAACATATCCTAATTTCAATATAAAAATATATATTTGAAGTTGATGTAATTTAAAAAAATTATAAATTATTATTAAATTACACAGGTGTATATAAATTGGCAAAAAGCTACACCATAAAATTCTGAGTCGGTCAGAAAATGATGGACCATGCTTCCTCTGTCCTCAGGAACCATATTTTGGATCACAAAAGTAGAAAACCGCCTAGATAACAAAGAATATTATGAGTCTAATAGAAAGAAGCAAAAAAATAGGTTAGATGAAAGGAGGAAACAATGATGTAAGGCGATCAAGTGGAAAGGTATTCGGAAATGTAGGAAAGCGAAAGAACAATGGATCGATAATAAATGCAAAGAAGTGAAGAGGTGAAGATAAGTTCGAAGTAGGAAAGACTGATGAAGCATATAAAATAATTAAGAGAAAATAGGAGAAAACGGGAGAAAATCTTATGATTTTGGTTTTTGAATTATTGTTTTTTGTTATGCATCAATACACCCTCATACAGCCGTGTAGGCGAAGGGTCGGTCGCTTCAGAAAACAGCTTAAAGTTTCCTAATTCGAGATTTTGCAGCTCGGACGGGACATTTTCCCAATTTCCCTGAGCGCATTATGCATTTTAAGCGACGCGAGTGGAACTTCAGTCGAGTCTATCTCCTCGTGAAAGTTTGTTGGTTCGGGGTGGGCCAAACACTACTACTTTTGGCTAGATCAATAAACGACACACCTCCTCAAGGACGGTCAAGGATAGAGCAGTTTTTCCCCGTCATTTTATAATCCCTAAATCTCATCTGCGCATTTCTTGTAATATATCTGCTTACTAACGGCATATGAGTACAGTTTTTGGTACAACAATAAATTGGAGAAACGGCTTTGGAAACAAATAATTAATTATTTATCGGCGCTCTAGATCTGCAAACAATAGGACTATACTTAGCTCGAATTAATGTCCGTAATACACACAATTTCCTAGACAATTGATCTTTGTTTCAGCTGTCTTTCTTCCGCATGATAGATGGTTTTGTGTGCATTTTCCACTAAAGAAATTAGACTGACACCGTATTGTGTTGCCCCAATTTCGTAGAATGAATTATATGTTTAATGAAACTTTCTAAGGGTCCAGAACTAGAACTAGAACTAGAACCCCCTAGACACTTCTCCCAAAATGTCCAATTGAATTATTAAAGACCGTGGATCTAAAATTAACTAACCTTTGGTAACCGCGGTGTTAAAGCGTTGTAACCACATTTATGGGACACATATTTGTCCTAATATTTAGTTCTAACTTGCTCTGCCCTCTGCTTGTGCTTTCATTTCGTTAATTATCTCAATATTCCTAAAAGCATCAATTACTAACTTTAACATCCTTGTTGTACACGCAGAAACTCCTGTTTTAATAATTAAAGAGAACTGCCATGGAATGTTTAAAGCTAAAATATTAAAGCGTGGATAGGGAAGTTTTTAAAATTAAGTAAATATGGTCTTGATGTGGTCCAAATAATTTTTGAATTTCCTTAAATTTCGCAGAGCAGTTTGTGTTAAAATTCAAGATCCTGACAGCCTTGCACACAGTAGAAATCAAAGACAATTCACGTAACGTGTTACCTATTGAAATTCTGATCACGTTTATAGAAAAAAGTCTAAAAAGTAATTTTACGAGGTAGTCGAGAGGGATTTTTCCAATTTTACATCAAGTAAAAGCAAACACACTTGAAATGCTGAAGTGCAAACTTCAAAAAGCACACCTAGTGTACATAACACAAAATCGATTAGAGCGCCAGGAAATTTAGACACTCCGTGAAGTTAACATCGCAACGCTCATCTAAAATTGAAAATACGGGGCGTAACAACCGTACCGATTTTATACAAGGCAATAGAGAGAACATTCTACATATCAATCAAATTACTATCATCAAAAGATTTGCACAACTTCATAAAAAAATACAATAAATTAACTGCAGTGACAAAAATTGAATATTTTTGGTGAACTTCTATTCCTAAAAATTTGGTTACGGCCATAAGAACCCGTAATCTTGTGAATAAAAATGCATATACAGGTTGTCCCAGAACGTTTTACGCAGGTTATAGCTCCAAAACTATAACAGAAGACGAAATGGAACAAAAACCACATTGTAGTGTTGATGAAGGAGTACATAACCCGAAGAACATAAACTCCCCCGGGGCTGCCCCTTCCGACAAACCGCCCCTACTTATTTTTTTAAAGAGCACCCTGTATATTCTGTGAAGGAGCGTGACGAAGAATCAAATTCGCTACCTAACATTTTTTTGAAATTTAAAACTGACCCATCAATAGTGGAGAAAACAGATTTTTTATTTATGTTTGAGTCGGCCATGGAATTATTAACATTTATTGGAACTGATAATAGTTATTTAAGATATAAGTATCGTAACAGTTCATATTATGATACGAGATGGGAAAATTATCAAACGAGGCCGAAGGCAGAGTTTGATAACCCATCGTGTATCATAATATGAAGTTACGATAAGAGTATCTTACAACGTTTTATCTACTATCATCGAGACCATACGACATCAAATTTGCTTAAGAAATAATAAATTAATTAATTAATAATAAACGAGAAATAATAATTATACACAAAAAAGTAGCAGGCGGGTACGTATATATTTTTGCTTCCGTCAGTACTTTTTTGACATCTCTGCGAATGAGAAGTTTTTCCTCGGACATCGAGATAGCAGCAATGTGGTTGTGAAATGTCTTCCTTCAACAGCTTCTAGTGTTGAGTTAATACCTATATTAAATTGCGCAAATTTTGTAATTAACGTTTACAAGTAAGTTTCATTTGATTTTAGTATTAGTTAGTCGTGCAATTCACTTCACAAAATGCGTGCCATAAAGAATATCTATTTGGCATTCTTTAGCGCGTAAGAGCGCTAAAGCATGTCATTAGAACATTCAAATGAATGTCATAAAAATTATATTATGTATTGATAGTAGATAAACAAATAACTACCGGCTACCGGCATAAATGTCAAAGTTAATTTGAGTTAACTGAAAAGTAGTTTTCTGTCATATTCTGAAATGCCTACCTTATAGGCTAGGCATATTAGGATTCTCAGAGGAAAGTTTTCTATAGTCTTTATTTTCTCACCCTCCATGTTTTTTTGGGTCGCTGAACACGAATTTGAAGTTTTCAGCCAAAAATTGGCCCGGAACTTTGGTTTTTTAGCACTTGTTGCCCAAATTTTGGAATTTTTCTCAGTCCTTGGCCTATATCTCAGAAAGGAAGCGTTTTTTTGACAAGCCCATTCCATACAAAATTAAAGTAGACAAAATTTCTTGCATTTTTCATATATCACTTTTTTGTAAGACTAACCATTCCACCGCTAGAGCGCGCCAAAAAAGACGTATTCCCGGACCCAGTATACCTTGCATGAATAATGAATATAGGGACAGTAATTGAAAGAATGGAGACAAACGAATGAAATACAGTTATTACTAAAGTAGTTATGTACAGTGTATTATAGTCAGTAGTATAATATATGTATACCTACTCATATCATTATAATGATAAGTGTTGCGAATGATGAATGTCGCTGCCGTCATAAATTGGACAGCCTTAATCATCTGCAACAAATAGGAGATGTTATTTTATGGATTTATTGATAGACGAGGTGAGTAGTAATCCGCACATGTTTACTGTTGAAGATACTGTTGTGCAGACCTTCGTTTTTCAAGGAACTGTCACATCCTCTTCAGTCCGTTCATCTATATTCTCCTTATTTTTTCAGGTGTGGTGAGTCTGTAATGAACAGAAGATATTATGGGCCAGCTTGCACAGGCGCCCATAGGCACTGGATTGCTGGATTCCTTAACCTACGTGCCTGATACTTTATTTTGTAACTTGCAAATCACATCCTGACATTGAAAATTCAACATTTTCGCCTGCGGCGCATTAACAATTTTTGCATACATATCACATATTTTTGTTTTGCCCCCTCCTAGAAAATTCTCTATGAGCGCCCTTGCCAGCTTGTACATTCATAATAACTACTTCAGACAGGTACATTTATGCTCCAAGTGTGTGATTGTCGTTTTTGCGGAAGGAAATGTGACATACCTTCGTCCTCCTTGTCCACACTTTCTTCGATGGTCCCAACAACCGGGGAGAAGGTGAAGCCCAGTTCGTCCTGTACTTCGACGTCGAATGGGTATTTGTGAGATCTGTCTCGATTGTCATGTTGTTGCAGGACCCCTCACAGTTGATGCACAGATTGGTGCGATCCAGTGGCGGTTTCTCCTTAAGGTCAATTGGTCAATGACCCTCCTAAAATATTCTAATCAAAACCATAATTTTAATTAAAATATTTTTTGTCTAACAGTCTCAAATTTAAAATCCTCAGCGGACTGCATTCGCAGCAATACTAGAAATAGCCAAGCGTCAAGCCGCGCTGCGCGCTCGCTAGCAAGCCGGGACATTATTCAAATTGACCCTGCACAGCTCTTATGGCTTATGGAGAAATGCATGTAAAGAAGAACAGTGATAGCAGATGGCGAATTCTTGAGTGGAAGTGAGAGTCACCTTTTACTCCTATATCTCCAACGTGGTCAATGTCCCGATGACAACTGCGCAGAATCGAGTTTAGTTCAACAGTATTCAGTTATATTTTCTCTGGATCTCAGTACTCTGCTCAGTTCTTCTTAGATAGCAGGCGGGAAATCTTTCTTTATTGTCGCGGTTGTGAACTGTGATAGTTGTGAAGTTCTGATCGTTGAGAAATTTTGTGTGTGTTTGGCAAAACAAGATGAGTGTTGTTGAGGATATATTTGCCTTAAAATCAGCTGGAACATTAAATTATGAACGCCGGCTTGAAAAGAGGGAAAGTGGACGGCCGAAACCAAAACTGAATTTGAAGCAGACAACAAAGGATAAAGGTAAAAATGTCCAAAGCTATTTTAAAGAATCGATGTACAATTTGTGCGACTGGATTTGTGGATGCAGTGTTAAAAATGCGTTCTTTTGCTATCCGTGCTTATTATTTTCAATTGATGCTATATGGGCTAAAAATGGAGTAACCGATATTAAACATTTAAAAGACAAAAACAAAAAGCATGCTTCTTTCCGTACTCATATAAATTGTTCAGTTACGCCAGTTTAGGGCGTGTACACATAAGACAGCAACTTTATAGTGTGTATCACAAAATCAGTGCACGACTTTAATGAATGAATACTTAGGTATATTTTAAACAAATTAATTGATTGTGTAAAATTTTGCGGAGTCTTTGAAATTGCATTGCGCGGTTATGTATATATTTTTAGTATGTATTAATTATAAGTCCCAAAACTAAAATGACCTCCCTGGATATTAACCCACGAGCCGCCACTGGTGCGATCGAGGCCTGCTTATTTGCAGCTACATTTTTTGCGCATGTCTTGATCATCTGCATGACACCAGACGCAGCAGTTCGGGAGGAGCAGGGGCTTGTAGAGAGGTAATCGGTTCCAGGCAATTTGTTGCTCGTTTCCAACCTCAATCTTCAGCATTTTTCTCAACCCCCAGCCATTGCTGTACCTGGTGATACACCCTTAAACTGTGCTATGTAGCTGCAGCAGCTGATGGTAGTAGTGCAGCTATTTTTGATGAGGCCTTGAAAGCTGCCTTCTTATAATTAATGTACCTCAGACGGTTTATCGACGGTTCAGTCCTTCCTGTGTAGCCGTACACGTTGACCAGGAATCTCTCCTCTGCTGCTGCAATGCTTTCTGGAGTTCCCTCAGGGTTTTTGAACACACTTACAACATCGGCAAGGTGGAGGTTTTTGGTGAGAGTTCTCACAAACTTCAATTTCCCTTGGTTGTAAGGTGCTGAAGTCGTATCACACCCACTCTTTGCGTGAAGAAACATGATGAATGTGTTCTTTAATCCATGAAATAACATCTCCTGTTTGTTCCAGATGATTAAGGCAGTCCAATTTATGACGGTAGCGACATTCATCATTCGCAACATAAATCATTATAATGATACGAGTATATATTATACTACTGACTATAATACACTGCACATAACTACTTTAGTAATAACTGCATTTCATTCGTTTGTCTCCATTTTTTCAATTTCTTTCCCTATATTCATTATTCATGTAAGGTATACTGGGCCCGGAAATATGTTTTTTTTGGCGCGCTCTAGCGGTGGAATGGTTAGTTTTACAAAAAAAAGTGGTATATGAAAAATGCAGGAAATTTTGTCTACTTTAATTTTGTATGGAGTGGGCTTGTCGAAAAAAACGTTTCCTTTCTGCGATATAGGCCAAAAACTGAGAAAAGTGCCAAAATTTGGACAAAAAATGCCAAAAAAATTAAGCTCCGGGCCAAATTTTTGCTTGCAAACTTCAAATTCATGTTCAGCGACCCAAAAAACATAGACGGTGAGAAAAGCAAAACTATAGCAAAACTTTCCTCTGAACCCCCATTTTTTCCTAATATGCCTAGCCAGTAGTTAGAAAATGAGAGCCTCAGGCCAGGCCATCGAGTTCTCCAGGTGCCATCGAGTTCTTCGGCAGTGACCTTGAAAGAGACCAGAGGCTGCTGAAGGAGTCGTTGCGTCATCCGAAGAAGTGTCTTCAGCAGCGGCATCTGCAGCAGCCTCTGGTGTCTTTCAAGGTCATTGCTGAAGAAGTGTGCATGTCTTCAGCAGCGTCTGGTGTCTTTCAAGGTCATTGCCGAAGAAGTGGGCATGTCTTCAGCAGCGTCTGGTGTCTTTCAAGGTCATTGCCGAAGAAGTGGTCTTCAGCAGCGGCCAGGCGCATGCGCCGGGGCTATTCCTCAGGTCAGTCCACCCAGTTCTTCGGCAATGACCAGAGGCTGCTGAAGAAGGGCCTCTGGTGTCTTTGGGGCCTTCGGTTGTGGCTCAGGCGCCTGCGCCGGGGCTTAAAAAGTGCGCGTGTTGCTCATTGTTGCGCAATGGAAGAATGTTCTGGAAATGCTGATGCAATAGTACGCAGATGTTGCAGAATTAATGTTTTTTCTCGGAAATTCCAACGTTTGTAATTGTTTACACTAAATAAATATTGTTATCAAAGTTTGAGAAAGAAACAATAGATTCGAAGTCGATAAGAGATGTTATGATTTATTGTTTTTATTATGATGAAATATTAATAGCTAAGAACGTTCTAGAAAAACCTTTCAACTTTGCCGACAGGAAATGTATATTTGTTTGGTTTGACTCCCACATTCTGCATGCTAATAAGTACATGTGCACTTAATATGTCGCAAACTCTACAAGATGATCGAGATTATTTTATACCCTGTTGTTTGTATTATTATAATAAAATCATTCTAGAACATAAAAAGTTTGAAGGCCACCGCCAGAAACATAAACACTCGATTGATTGTTGTTTTTGATAACTTCTGCATGTTACCAAAATTTTGCAAGCTCGGCAAAAGCTGGGAGATAAATAGAACGAATATAATTGCGAGAATTATTATTTAGTAATCACTTCAATAGTTCAGTTGGTTCCCACGGAATAGGTGCGGTAAAAGTTGGTTTCCCAATATGGATGTTGTAATTGGCCAAGATGATGTTGGAGATATTTTATTGTACCATTTTATCCTCCAAAATTTACCGGAAAATTTAAAAGTAAGTCCATTTGCAGTAATCATTTCTTTTATTGTTCAAGCATTCTGTTACTAAAACTCATTCATAATAATTTCATTATATGTAGTTAAAAAGCTCACGTATCTGTTCCATAATTGTAAACTATTTTATATCTTTAGAACCAACCCAAAATGATTATGTGCGGAAATGTATCGCACATGGCAACGGAAACCGAAAATGTTTTATTTTCTGGACTATTCATGGAGAAAGAAACCAAGATAATTTTGTTGGAATCGTGCAGTGAACTTGTGGTCATTTGGGTCAATATTGTAAATCGTAAGTAAAGTATTTAGATTTTTTAATATGCAGTGATAGTAGATAAAAAGTGTGGATTTTGGACTTCCCAATTTTAGTAGTGGAAAATTGCCGATTTTGTGATTCACAATTTTAGTAGTGGAAAATTAATTGTTTTTATAATGAATGAAGTTATTTCTTTGTTTGCCCGCCCGTTTGTTTGTTTGTTTGTTTGTTTGTTTGTTTGTTTGTCTGTCCGTTTGTTTGTCCGTTTGTTTGTTTGTTTGTTTGTTTGTTTGTTTGTTTGTTTGCTTGTTTGTTTGTTTATAATGAATGAAGTTATTTCTTTGTTTGTCCCTCCGTTTGTTTATTCGTTTGTTTGTCCGTTTGTTTGTTTGTTTGTTTGTTTGTTTGTTTGTTTGTTTGTTTATTTGTTTGTTTGTTTGCTTGTTTGTTTGTTTGTTTGTTTGTTTGTTTGTTTGTTTGTTTGTTTGTTTGTTTGTTTGTTTGTTTGTTTGTTTGTTTGTTTGTTTGTTTGTTTGTTTCCTAGTATAATTTCGTAACTATGATTTTTCTCTTGTTGCAGCCAACGATGTATAAGCAGCGTCACGAGTTTGATTCCACTATTTTATTATTTTAATGAATAAAATGTATTTTAAATATAATATTATCAAATCATATTATGAACAGTATTATATTATTTTAATTGACAAAATGTATTTTAATCGTCACGAGTTTGATTACACTGTTATATTATTTTAATGAAAAAAATGTATTTTAATATAATAATATCATATTATGAACAGTATTATATTATTTTAATTGACAAAATGTATTTTAATATAATAAATTATATTATATAATTTACCGTATTCCATGGGAACTAACTAAACTAATGAATTGATTACTGAATAATACTCCCCATTATGTTAGAAATATTTGTTGTGTGCTTTCCAACAAATGTATGCTAGAAGCGTGATTTTTTTTGACAAGCTGTCTGTTGACACCAGACAGCTGTTGACCCAGACAGCTGTTGACACAGACAGCTCTATTCGCAAACACCATGGCTGATGACACAAGCAAGAATAGAAAGAGGAAAAACCCCTCTATGTAGATGCAGCTTAGATGCGGCAGTACGTAAACGTCTTGTTGGTGGATTGGTATGCGAATTTCGTCATTGGCATTGAATGTTGTTGTTGACACGAACGGCTGATGTAACAGACAGACAGATAGACAGACAGGCAGGCAGGCAGGCAGGCAGACAGACAGATAGACACAGACAGACAGACACAGACAGACAGACAGACACGGACAGACAGACACAGACAGACAGACAGACACAGACAGACAGATAGACAGACAGACAGACAGACAGACAGACATCTGATGAGAATTCTGGAGTAGGAGAATAACTATAGATTCCTATTTGTCTCATCGAGCTGGTTAATTTGATACCCTCCATGACCTAAGTGGGCGGGGCAAGGGGGCGTGTGCAGTGGGCCCTAATCTACATGCGTTCTATATTACCGACATTCAATTTGCACTTTCCAGTAAGTGTAACAGAAATCTACATGTGTTCTATATTACCGACACTCAATTAGTACTTCCAGCACTCACCAGATGGTTCCCACACGTGTCCGAAACGCATTAAGATAACAAGTAATTTCAAAACATAGTACGTATCAATATAAACAAACTGACGAATGTTCTAGAATGTTATTTTATTGTAATAATACAAACAAATAAACGGGTCACCTTGTAGTGTCTACAACGTAGTATGTGCATATACAGAACGTGGGAGCAAACCTAAACAAACATAATCCTGTCGGCGAGTTGAAAGGTTTTTTACCCATAATAAAAACAGTTATAACATCTCTTATCGGCGGCGAACGTGCTTTTTTCTTTTAAACTTTGATATCAATATTTATTTAGTATAAACAATTGCAACCATTGGAATTTCCGAGAAACTTCTGTTTACAATCCTAAGTATATATGGATGATTTAAAAGACGGGCATGTAGGCAGCCGATTAGCTCAGTGGGTTTAGCGAGGGCTCCGGTGCGCGGGGACCCGGGTTCGAATCCCGGTCGGCGTCATTTCCAGAACGTTTGCGAAAACCCCGGCGCAGGCGCCTGTGCCACATCCAAAGGCATCTAGCAGTAGTTGAACCTTACCACCCACAACCACACCCATTGGATGCCGCCCACAACCTCTATCATTGGCTGTTGCCCCGCCCACTCTCATAGAGCCCCAGCGCAGGCGCCTGAGCCACAACCAAAGGCCCCAAAGACACCAGAGGCCCTTCTTCAGCAGCCTCTGGTCATTGCCGAAGAACTGGGTGGACTGACCTGAGGAATAGCCCCGGCGCATGCGCCTGGCCGCTGCTGAAGACCACTTCTTCGGCAATGACCTTGAAAGACACCAGACGCTGCTGAAGACATGCCCACTTCTTCGGCAATGACCTTGAAAGACACCAGACGCTGCTGAAGACATGCACACTTCTTCAGCAATGACCTTGAAAGACACCAGAGGCTGCTGCAGATGCCGCTGCTGAAGACACTTCTTCGGATGACGCAACGACTCCTTCAGCAGCCTCTGGTCTCTTTCAAGGTCACTGCCGAAGAACTCGATGGCACCTGGAGAACTCGATGGCCTGGCCTGAGGCTCTCATTTTCTAACTACTCTAGCCTATCATTTAAGCCATATGAGTATGTGGACAAGCAGCATGTAGAAGAAATTATTGTGCATGTTAGAAATGTGTGTTGGCGCAGAAGGACTCCAATTTGAAAATTTGATCAACTGCGATTACGTTATCACATTATTAGTATTATTATTTTAACTTACCTATGTTTAAACTTTTTATTTATTTAAATAAATAAAAAGTATGTTTTCTTCACCACTAACGATACAAGAAAATTAAAACACAATATTCTTTTGAACAAAAAAATATCGTGGAATTGAAATTTTACGCATTTTGTTAAAAATTGTGAAAGAGTAGGTACCTACTTAATTTTACCCAAGAAATGCTCTCTTGTCAATAAAAACCGAAATTGCTAATTGGCGGTTAAAGCATGATTCTTCATTATATGAGACCTAGCACCTAGGTACGTAAAATAAATAGAAAACTGAAGTGTCGAAAAGCTCAATCAAAATCATTACTTCTCTTCAGTTAATTAATTACACCGATTTATATTAAATTCTTGAACCTTTCAATTTTCTAATAATTTTACGTAGATCTCACATAATGTAAAATCGTATATTTATTATGATTTGACTGCCAATCAAAAATGTCGGTTTTTCTTGGAAACGCTGGGTTCTATTGAGTTCAGACAAGAGTGACTCTTTCAAGTTTTTAACAAAATTCCTAAAATTTCAATTATTGCTAATTCTGCATGAAAACTTGTTTCTAAACAACAAGCTTGAATGAAGAATTATCTGTTATTTTTGATGCACGGACAGTGTTTAATGGGCAATTTCTCGAAAACAGGCACCCTTATTTTTAAATTTAACCTGCCCAGATGACGTTCCTAGAGGTGAATTATCGCTGAAATTTTTGACATTTGCAGGTGACTTTTCGCTATAATTCTACTATGATTGGCTTAAATCTGTAAAATTCTATTTTTATTGGTCGTTACATTTTGATGGAAATTGCCGGGGGTAACATTATAAGTGCAACAAAAATTAGTGCATGAAAGCTTGTTTCTAAACAAGCTTGAATGAAGAATGAAGAAATATAAGTATGTTAATGGGCAATTTCTGGAAAATAGGTACTTACCCTTATTTTGATTTAATCTGTCCAGATGACGTTTCTAGAGGTGAAGTATCGCTGTAATTTTTGGCATTTGCAGGTGAATTTTCGCTGTAATTCTGTTGTGATTGGCTCCAATCTATAAAATACTGTATTTTTATTGGTCTCTACATTTTGAGGGAAATTGACAGTGTAATTTCACCTAGGGTACCCAACAGGAAAAAATTCCGGAAACAAAAAATTTCCTGAAATAAAGAAAGAAAGGCCAGACAGAAAACTGTGGGTTGTTTTTCATTTGCTTCATTCGCGACTTCGTGGCAGGAGTCATATTCCGTTTTAAACGCACTCAAGTCGGCCACTTAACCAAAAACAACTATTAACGTCAACAGCCACACGATAATTGGCACAAAATCGGTGCCCGGTGCCCGCAAACGTTCCATATTATTGTCCATATACCTTCCTCCCCCGATATTGATGCGAGGATTTCAAAAAATCTGGATTTTCGTCAATATCGATCATCAATCTACCTATACACTCCGCACACCATCAATATTATTATCAATTCACGATATTGTCAATAATATTGATTGTGTGCGGTCAGCTTTTTCACTGTTTTCTTGGTGTTGTGAAATGCTATAATAGCGTGCCTGTAAAATATATGGTGAATCATAATATTAAAAGCGAACTGGCACAACACTGTACGGGTGGGGATATCGGTCGCTCGGTCTTTTTTCAACTGGCGGTGATCGTATGGGTGAGGTCGTGCACTCGATCAGGTGTTTCTTTAACGCAAATAAGAAAATTGCATCGGCATCATTCCGATGGACGCTTGGATCTGCTCAGCGCTGTTCGCAGTCGCAGTTCAACCTGAGGTTCAACGTCGCACCCGTAGGTAGAAAGGGTTCTTGCCGCATTAAATTAAACGCAATTATTTAAGAATATTCTATGGGAATATTTTGTGGTGCACCTACGTTTTAAGTATAATAACTACACCGATTCACCACTACGTAAAAGTCGTGGAGCGTAGCCCACGGGTTCATCTAGTTTTAATTATTTCTCGGTCATAATCATAAAGTTTTCAACCCGAAGACTGGTTGGAAGCGTACCTCCATCCTTTCCTATCCTGAGGCAGCCCACACATTTCCCAAAAAGTTGAACATCCTACATCACCAATTATTTGAGAGCAGTAGTCTAATCTGGACCTACCTCTACCTCTTTCTATTCTTATCTCTGACTTTAGTATGTCGCAAACTAATCCTTCGTGCCTCAAAAGGTATCCTACCATCCTATTTCTCCTATTCTTTACTGTCTTCCATAAACTTCGCTTTTCTCCAACTCTATCTAATACCTCTCTGTTGCTAACCTTATCTATCCACGGCATCGGCATCTTCAACATGCGTCTGTAGCACCACACTTTAAACGCTTCAATTTTTTTCTGATCCGCTTCTCCTATCGTCCAAGTTTCGCACCCGTACAATGCCGTACTCCATACATACTTTTTTACGTTTTTAAGAGCCTCTTCAGAGTTTATACATTCACCATTTCCGAGCAAAACAGTTGTTTCTTTTTGTTAAATGCAACTCGGCCCTGCGCTATTCTTTGTTTTATATCTCTAGAGCTCCTACCATCGCGAGTTATTTGACTTTCTATATAGCAGAAATCTGAGACTTCCTCTATCTTCTCGTTTCCGATTTGTATTTTAGTTTTAGTCTTATTTTCACGCCCCCTACATACCAAGATTTTGGTTTTCTTTTCATTTATCTTCATACCATAGCGCTTCCATTTTGTTCAGAGCCATTCCTAATTCTTTTTTGCTGAATGCTAGTACTGCTATATCACCCGCGAATCTAAGCATATTAATAGTTTGGCCCCATATATTAATTCCAGCGACTATTCTGTCTTTCACAATATTAACTGCATCTTCGATATATAAATTGAAAACTAGAGGCGACAACGCACATCCCTTCCTCACTCCCTTTCGGATATCCACTTGCCACTACCCTACGTTCCTGCTCAAATTATATAATTGCCGTTTGCTCTTTGTATAGTGTTACGCATTTGGATTCAAGCAAACACTCTCTATTTACAGTGCCTATATATTTACACGAACTATTTACAAATATTTACAATTATTATTAATAGTGATTAAGAACATTATTTGATTAACAGCAAATACAATTTAACATTTAACAAACACACAATTTTAACAGTCCCAATTATTTCTACAACTCTCTGAACACTCCTCGTAACATATCGCATATAATAAACTGTCCCATCCATTCATATACTAACTGACTACTCACATTTAACTTTCGGCTTTTATGCTCAAAAATATTCTCAAATCTCCTACTTCGAGTGCGGTTACGTTTAAGCCAGAAACAGATGGAATAATTCTCTTCTCTTCCAGAGAGTAATAAATTATTAATTTATAAAACTGTCACACATAGGGTTGCCATATGTCCCGATTATTCGGGATTGTCCCGATTTGAGACTTTCTGCACCGATTAATTTTCCTGTCCCGAAATGTCCCGATTTGAAATGCCAATTCTATTTGAATTTTGAACTCAAAAATACTTTTTAATATTTGTTATTAAAGCGCTTGAAAAAAATGTTTATTTATAAGCAGAGTTTAAATTTTGTTGCATTTTATTGGAGTTTACTCCTTAAGAATCGATTTTCAGTTATAGCCCGCGGTACGGAAATTTTATGAGGAGTTAAATCAAGCGTTACGTTATCTGTCACATTGAAATTATGTACGTATCTATGGATACGGCTGTTTATGTCTGACTGCATAGAGCATGGAAACAGTGAAAATAGAGTGGCATAGAGTAGGTATGACAGTTGGCGTTGTAAAGCCAGCATTTGCAGTGTTTGTTCGTTCCTAAACTTGTTGAATTTTTTGATTTAATATGGAAAAACCTAATGTTAAATACTCCAAATATTGCTTAGTACCGAAATGTGAATCAACGCCTATTCTAACACCAGGAAAAGAATTTATTTCATTGCCAGTGGGATCGACGTTTAGCAGATCGTCACTTAATTACTGAATTTATAAACAATTTATATTTTGATATAGTTAGACATTTTCGAACATAAACCATCTGATAAATACACATTTGGGTATAAAACTGACATTCGCGCGTACCCTATTATCAAGTGATTGAAGATAAAATAATCGTTCGTAGTGATGGACGATATTTCACGAACTGTGATTTAATCACTGATATCAAAAAATCACTGGTAGCGACTGTTACTAAAGGTCCTACAAAACTGTGACGGTATCACGACATTCCGTTGTTCCTTATCCTCGCTCGATAGCACAGAGGTGCTCGATAGCGAGATTAGCGAGGCAGTGAAATGTTGTGATCACGTATACGCTCGTAGGTATAATACTACTAAGTCGTGATCACGTCACGTTTTAAAATCACTGATATAGAAAAATCACATTAACAATTCACAATGTGATTGAAAAATCACGATATCGCCCATCACTAATCGTTCGTAAGGAGTAAACTCCAGTCGTGCGTCGGAGCTGACACACAAGTTTTTTATTTTGTTAAACAAAAAATATATGCATATTGTATTTTCCTTTCTTACGAATTGTGTCTTATTCTAAAAAATATATGGGAGGGTGGGTGGGGGGTATGCGCCTGTGTCCCGATTTCGTATTTGCAAATTATGGCAACCCTAGTCACACATAAACAATTGCAGATGACTCATACCATACGGCGACACTTATTCATCAATATACTGCATTCATAACACTGCACCCTCCTTAAAGGACTGATCACCTTCGATCACACATCATCTCCTTCAATACCAATATACGAAGTAAGCCGGTCTAGATGAACCACCT
Organism: Xestobium rufovillosum; assembly: GCA_963966045.1. NCBI lineage: Eukaryota > Metazoa > Arthropoda > Insecta > Coleoptera > Ptinidae > Xestobium > Xestobium rufovillosum. The sequence continues at coordinate 20,277,758 of OZ014497.1, forward strand.
TTATCTTCGAACGCGGAGATTGTTGGATCCGATAGACATCATTAATCCTGGTCACCACTCGATATGGCCCCTCCCAATTCTTCTATAGTTTCGGCGATCGTCCTTTCTTTCGTGCTCGATTATACAGCCACACTAAATTGCCCTCTTGCAAACCTACCGAATTAGCTCTGGCGTCATATCGTGTCTTCATGCGGTCACTCCCAAGGCGTATGCGGTTCCGAGCGGCTTCATGTATAGCTTCGAGCCGTTCTGCTAAACTCTGGGAATACTCATCCACAGGCACCACCTATCTTCAGGATAGGTACCCAAACAACACGTCCATATGCAACCTCAATTCCCTTCCAAAGAGCACACTGGCAGGTGTTCTTCCAGTTGACTCGTGCACCGCTGATCGATACGCCATCAGGAACAATGGAATATGCAGATCCCAGTCTGCCTGAAGTTCGTTCACCACAATCCTCAGATGGTTCTTTATGGTTCTGTTGAAACGTTCAACCATACCATCTGACTGAGGGTGCAAAGAAGTCGTTATAGTCTTACGTCCTCCCATTAATTTGCACACATTCTGGAATACCATTGTTACTCAAAGTTTCGCCCCTGGTCCGAGTGAAGCTCCATGGGTATACCGAATCGGCTGAAAAAGTTGTTAATCAGAACGTCAGCCACAGTGGTAGCTTCTTGATTCGGTAATGCATAAGCCTCGGGCCATTTACTAAGATAATCTGTCGCAATCAGGATGTACTTGTTACCATCTCCTGATGTGGGAGATGGACCTGCGACATCAATCGCAACCTCTCGAATGGAGCTCCAACATTATACTGGCGCATTCTTCCACGGCTCCTTGTTTTGGGTCCCTTGCTGAACACACAGTCGTCACATTTCCGGCACCAGTTTATTATGTCAATTCGATAGCCCAACCAATAGTACCTCTCTCGGATCTTCAACATCGTCTTATTGACACCTAAGTGCCCTCCACTCACTCCATTGTGAGCCTCTGCCAAGACTTCCGGAATCTTATCCTTCGGTACCACGACTCGCGGTTTTCTCTCCCTTCCATCAGTACTCTTCCACATTTTCTTCAACAGACCGTCTTCGACTACAAGAGAATCCCATTGGGCCCAGTGCGACTTCAGGGTCACACTCTTGTCGGACACCTCTGCCCAATCCGGCCTACGTCCTGCTTCCATCAATCTCATCAGAGGTTCTACGTACTTATCATTCTGTTGAGCGCCTCTCCAGGTCTGTACGTGTTCTTCCTCGATATGTATTCTGATTCGATGGCATCTGACTGGCTATATGACCTCCTTCTTCTCTTGCCTTACACAGTACTTGTAATCTTCCGGGCAAGGTTTCTAGAAAGCGCATCAGCGTTGCCATGTTTTCGTCCTATTCGGTGTTGGATGGTAAAATTGTACTGCTGTAGCCTCTCTATCCAGCGAGCCAACTGACCTTCCGGGTTTTTAAATTGCAACAACCACTTCAGGGAAGCGCCATCAGTTCTAATAAGGAATTCCTGCCCGCATAAATACTTGTGGAATTGCTCGATAGTCTTTACTATGGCTAACAGCTCCCTTCTTGTGACACAGTAGTTTTTTCTGATTTAGGCAAAATGGCGGCGGTAATAGGTGCATAAACCCAGGAAACTTCGAAGCTGATGCTTATCCCTCGGCACTGGCCAATTTCTTCTCCGGGTCGGTTGCAACGCCCTTAGTGGAAATAATGTGCCCCAAAAACTTAACTTGCCTTTTAAAAACTGGCACTTCTGCGGGTTTAATTGACAAATTGGCTTTCCTTCATTTCTCGAAGACATCGCACAAGTTCTTTAAGTGTTAGTCGAATGTCTTCCCCATCACGATAATATCGTCGAGATACACCAGGCAAGTCTTCCAATGCAGCCCTCGCAGTACTGTCTCCATTAATCTTTCAAAAGTGGCGGGTGCGTTGCAGAGCCCAAACGACATCACATTGAACTGCCACAAACCGGTTCAAGCAGAGAACGCTATCTTCTCTTTATCTTTGGCATGCAGCTCAACCTGCCAATAACCACTCTTCAAGTCAAGGGTGGAAAACCATTTGGAACCCGCCACCGTGTCCAGGGTATCGTGAATTCGGGGCAAGGGGTAACTATCCTTCTTCGTGACGTCATTCAACCGCCTGTAGCCCACACAAAAACGAGTTGAGCCATCTGTCTTGCTCACCAATACTACAGGAGAGGTCCACGGACTTTGGGAAGGTTCGATTACCCCTTGTCTGTGCTTGTCTCTAATCAGGTTGTCCATTTCAATTTGTTTTGCCAAGGGTACTCTTCTAGGGGGTTGTCTGATAGGAAAGTGATCACCGGTGTTGATGGTGTGTTGGATCACATCCGTCCGCCCTAGGTCACCATCTCTCAGTGAGAAGACATTTTGATATTTCGTCAGCAGTTGAGTCAGCTTCTCACTCTAAATTTGGCCTAACTCTTGGGCACACTTTCACCATTTGACCCAGCGGAGTCGGTAAATTTATGGCTGACACCGTCTGGTCTTCATCTTTCTTCTCCTTCTTATTTATCAATGCAATTCTCGACACTGGTTTACAATTGCCAACTAATGTACCCTTGCAGATCTTTTGGTCATATTAGGCGATGTTTGCTACCCTTACAAATATTTGATGTTGACCAGGTCTTACTAATCCCATCAGTAGCCCCTTCTTCATCTTCTCATATATCGACTCGACCAATCCTACCAAGCAACTGGGAGCACCTTCTACGTAGACCCGTATGATGTTCTCGGATCTAGCAGCCAATACGACATCTTCTTGGACGTTCACTCGGTACACATTGTTCTTTTGCCCAGGAGAACTCATCACCAATTCTTCCTCACCAACACGAAGTACACCGGCGCTAACATCAAGCACAATCTCGTGCTTCCTCATACAGTCCAGGCCCAGTATCACTTCATCCATAACATCGGCCACAAGAACTCTCTGCCGAATGACAACATCTTCTATCACCATGTCGATTTCTACTTCTCCATAGACTGGTGCTTTTTCACCGGTAGCAGTAACCAATGGGATCTTCTCATTGGTCGGCCTGATTCTCCATTCAGATACGACATCTCTTCTAACTATCGTGTCACTGGCTCCAGTGTCGTTGGTAATCTCAGTCTTCTTTCCGTCAATAATTCCATCGATTATAAACTATTCCCAGCTCGAGCCAATCTCGACACCTTTACTTCTTCTCCTGGGACTTGGTATGATTGGACCAGCTTTCGTCCTTCAAAACTGGTCGACTCTAGTTTCCCCTGATACCCGGAGGTACCAGCCTCATACTGGACTCGCCTGGAAGGGTTCCTACATCTGTTACAGAGATGACCTTTCTCTCCACAATTCCAACACCTTAGGAATTCCCTTCTGTCAACCCACTCCCTGCGAGTCCCGTTGTTATCAACGTCTTCTATTCGCATATCAAGCTCTAGTTCCAGTTTTTGCACAACTTTCTCCAACAGATCTTCGTTTGAGTAGTCTTTCGTCTGGAGCTGACGAACCTTGGTGTATCCCCTGGATGTCTGTTTTGCGGCCTCATACTCCAAGGCGTCCGCCAAAGCATCTGCCAATGCCTTATGTCTAGCTAACTTCAGTGCAAGCTTGGTTTCACTTTCTAGCAGTTCTCGACTGCCAGGCTCTCCAAGAATACCTCCGGGGCTGTTGGATATGCTAGCCGGACCAAACGGGCAATGTCAGCCTCGAATTCTTGCAAGGTCTCGTTGGACCGTTGAGACCTTCCCTTAAGTTGGGCCTGGTCCACTTGTTGAAGGTGTTGGTAACCAAAACCTCATCTCTAGACGCTTTACTAGTTCTTTGTAGTCGTTTTGCTGTTCAATGGTAGTACATTCAAACGGGGGCGTAATTACGCCCCGCGAAGCCCGCCACCGCGGGCGGGCCCCGGCCCTTTTGGGGCCCCATGCTTCGCTTAATAATTCCGGAAACAAATGTTTTCAAAGTTAAAATTATGTTTTTTGTTAATACAGTTTTTACTTTAATTTGTTTTTCAATGAGGAGGGGGGCATCAGAAATTTTGCGGGCGGGCCCCTATTTTGAAGTTACGCTACTGCATTCAAAGATTCAAAGCGTCTCCCCGCAGTGCAGCCACCAAATTAATCGCCTTCTCCATGTTGGTCCGCCTATTCGGTGCTGCAGCTGCTTCGAACTGTTTAACGTAAGTAGGCCACGAAGACTTGCCATCGAACATAGGCGGCTTCACTTTAATAGAGGCTCCATGGCGACTCCACTTCTCGTTACAGGCATAAAAACAAATAAAAACCCACGTCCAAAATCACTAGTAGTCCTTACAGTCACTATCGAGTTCAAAAACGTCGAAATTCCACTTACTACGGCTAACTTCTAAACCTTCCGTAACTTTCTAAGGCTCTCCAGCCGCCCTTGCCTCTAACGCACTCTCCAGGGTATCCACAAACCCAAAATGCCGAAAGCCCACACAGAAACCAAGTTTCACAGCTTGTTCTGGAAAATTCACCATTTTCACTCTACTCGCCCATAGTGCTCCAGGACAAAGCCCAGTGGATCCCACTGAGCAAGGAGATGGCGAGCCTAGGTCTAAGGACCACCAAGGCGCGAAATATCCAGGATGGCATTTCGATGCAGCCAGCGACGGTCGAGGACTTCAGGGTAATTAACAGCCTCCTGAGTTCTCGTAATTTAGAATCATATACTTTATGTTTATAGGAAGAAAATCCTCTGAAGGTGGTCGTGCGAGGACACCCGAAGGACATCTCCGTAGACGACATCAAGGAGGACCTGATGGCGAAGGACCTTCCAGTCACAGCCGTGGCCCGGATGATGGGCCGTAACAAGAAGCCGTTGAACCTAGTGATGGTTTCACTAGAGCGCTCTGAAGAGGCCAAGGCGATTTTCAAGGTGACAGCCATCTGTTACCTGAAAATCACCTTAGAGTCGCAGAGGAAGAAGAGCGGCACCTCCAAGTGTCACCGCTGCCAGAGGTTTCACCACGGCCAGAGCCACTGCACCGCCGCCCCCCGCTGCGTCAAATGCGGCGAGGGACATCACACGGTGCACTGCCAGATTGAGTCGACCGCTGCGGCGAAGTGCGCCAACTGCGAGGGCCCCCACCCGGCCAGCTACAGAGGTTGCCCGGCTTTCCCGAAACCACAGCCCCAAATCCGGCCGCTAGAGCGACAGCCAGATCCACCGCCCCTGCCGCCTCGTCCGCACGAGTGACAGCTGGCCGCTCCTTCGCTGAAGCTGCAGCCTCTACATCCTCGAGGACGCTCCCAGCGCCACAGTCCCAGGCCTCTCCGGCAACGAAGACAACCGACCTCGCAAGCGACGCTTGCTCAGCTCTACAACAAGATACTGGATAAACTGGTAAGTAATGGCGGTACACAAACGTAAACCCATTTCTTTACAGGTCGCCTTCTGGAACGCCAACGGCCTCCAGGAGAAGAAACTGCAGCTTCGGGAGTTCGCAGAGCGCCACCGCTTGGACGTCATTCTTGTAAACGAGACTCACCTGAGGGGGGCGGACAATGCAAAAATCGCCAACTATCAGCTGTACAGAAACGACAGACAGGACCGTAGGGGCGGAGGGACGGCCGCCTACGTCAAATCAGGTATAGATCATTATGTAGTTAACATAAATGATTTACAGCACCTCGAAGCGACAGCTGTCGAAGTGGTGACAACCCCCAGAACCGAAGGCTCCTGGATGCAGATCTGGACACTATAGCGGCGGTGAATGCGGCGACCGTGGTGGCAGGCGACTTCAACGCCAAGCACCCATCGTGGAACAGCCGGATGACCAACACCAATGGAAGAGTGCTCTTCGACTATGTCGAGAACAGGGACCTGGCTGCAGTTGGGCCCCTGGAACCGACCCACTTCTTCCCTCGAGGGGTACCTGACGTACTGGACATCGCGTTACTCAAGGTCACCCTAAACCACCGTCTGACGGCGTTCGAGGACCTAGACTAGGATCACAACCCCGTGATCCTGACACTCGGAGACGGACCCGATCGTGAAGCGGTTTGGACCAAGACTCCTCTACAACTTGATGGAAGCCGAGATCCACCCTGGGTTGATCAGAATCGTGGCGTCGTACCTTCGACACCGACGATTCAAAGTCAAACTGGGGGAAGTGCGTTCGACTGAGCGCCTGATGGAAGCGGGCGTGCCCCAGGGCTCGCTGTTCTCGCCACTGCTGTTCACGATGTTCACCAGGGACATGCCGAAGACGGAGATAACCACCCTCTCGCTCTACGCGGACGACACATCTGTGGCTTCCAGGTCCATGGCCCCCCATCTGGTCACTCGGCGGCTCCAGGAAGCCGTAGAGAAGCTGGAGGAATGGTTCACGACCTGGCGCATCCGCGTCAATCCCGAGAAGAGCAGCGCGATATTCCTGTCTCGCAGGAGACACTTTCCCGAGGACGACATCGAAATGTTCGACCGCCGCATTGCCTGGAAGAACGACGTGAAGTACCTGGCCTCACGATCGACCGAAGACTCACCTGGGGGCCGCACGTGGCCCGCTGCACCACCAAAGCCAGGGCGGCGATGGCCGCTTTATACCCTCTCCTCAACAGGAGAAGTCAGCTAGGCGCAGAAAACAAGATCCGACTCTACAAGGTCGTCATCAGGCCGATGATTACCTATGCGTCCTCCATATGGGGGTACGCAGCACCCAGCCACATCGCCAAACTGCAAGTGGTGCAGAACAAAGCCTTGCGCGTGGCCCTAGATGCGCCTTGGTACGTCAGAAACGCTCGGATTCACAAGGATATCGACATCCCGACAATATCCGGGTTCATCCGCAAAGCGGCATAGAAGTCCACGTCAATCCTCTCGTCAGAGACCTGGGGAACTACGAAGAAGCAGACTGCCGAAAATACAAGAGGTCGAAAATGGTACTGCGATTAGATTAAGGTCCGGTTTTTCAAAGAAACCAACACCGGATTAAGTCTGACACTGGCTTCGTTGCTATGATATCGGCTTTCTGATTGGTTGTATCATAGCAACGAAGCCGGTGTCAGACTTAATCCGGTGTTCGATTCTTTGAAAAACCGGGCCTAAGTTACTTACTTAAGCAAGGCCTGTCATTATGACAGATAGTTTCTTAGATACATTGTAATATCTTAAGTACCCATTATAACCTGTCATTAGGACAGTTACTTTTAAGTTGAAATATCTTAAGGCTATAATGTAATTTTACAACCGTGAGTTTAGAAACTCGTGCGAGAAAACATTGTCATTTAGATTAAGAGTAAAATGTAACATACACATGAGGCTCAATAAAGACTATGTCAAAGTCAAAGTCACCCAGTTACTAGAATTTTGTAAGTCGTGTCCATGGCAACGAAACAAAAAAAACTTAAGTTTGTGACTGGACCATAATTATTATTTATACGTATTTTACGTAGGTAAGTAGGTATCGAAACCACCAAATTAAACTTTTTTTGATATGCGAAATACAGGAGGAGTGTTCAGAAATAAAAGGAAAACAACGGCTTTTCGAAAAAAATATTTATTAATGCACAAATACCATACAAATCTAAAAATTAATATACCAAGAAGTACTATACGAGGGAGGTTCAATAGAAAAACTCCCGGGAGATTGTTTTATCATTTTTAAGCACGTTAGCACCTAGTATGTCATATATAATTTACAATTTGGACCAATTTTTTACGTTCTCGCCAAAAAGAACGGAAAATAGCTGCGCATAGGTAAAATGAGCAAAAATTACATATATGTACTGATATGTAAAAAAATTTGTAGCCAGCTACATTGTGATTATGTCGATTCTGCGTTGTTTAGGACCTCTCGGCTTGTATATGGGGGTGGGGGATCACTTACACCCCTCACGACTTCCGAATACGCCGGCGGTTGATCCAAGATACGTGTTCTTCCTAACCTAAATGGAACTAAAAGCGGATTTGATATTTCGCAATTTTCGGAAGAATTTGTGTTAGGCCTCGTCCCTCTAGTGAAGTTTCTGTAAGTTCTGACGTCACAAGGGAAATTTCGGCGATAATTCAAGGGGTCGTTTCGAGTCAGATGTGTCCGTTGGTGCATCGAAATTTCTTCCAAATTAAAATGATTGTTACGAGCCTGGACGTACGCGGATTTTTTCGCGAAAATTAAAACTTTCGATAGAATCATCAAGAGAAGGACAACCGAAAAAAAACTGCTCAAAACGCCTGAAATAGAATGAGAAACGTCAAACTTACCCGACACCTATTGTAGCTTGCAGTCATATTCCTCGTCTGTTGCATACAAAGACGTTCTATAGATACCAAAATACCAAAATACACTTTAATATCGCCGAAAACACGTGCGACAAGAAAATATTTTCCGTCCTAGTTTGAAGCACGCAAAAATGGATTTTGCATCTATTTTAAGACAAAAAGTCAAATCTGACATTAAGTCAGATTGACATTGATTTCACAAGTTTCCAAGTTGTTAGTAAGTATTAGTTGTCAATTAAATACGAGAAAATTGAATCTTTTATGAGAGTGAGCATCGAGTAGGCAAGTTAAAATATTCTAGGAATATTTTAAAATATGTACGTGTAGTTTCTTTAGTCAAGTACCTAGTTATCAAGTAACAGAAATGCCTAGGCAAAACTTGAATAGTGACAACTGATAAGTTTACTCGTGCACACAAAATAAAAATTCAAATGACAAGTTGATTTGACGTTCAAATTTCATGCAATTTACCTAATTAGCGCACTACACCAAAAAAATCATTTTTACTTTTTGTCAAAAGATGTATGACCTTCACATGACAAAATTAGGTAGAAAAAGAGGGAGAGAAATAGGCACATCTTTTATGTTAGAAATAAAGTATATATGCCGAATACGTGGGATCTTGGAGCCTATTAGTATAGAATAAGGGCCGCCAAATAAAACTGCAACGGATTACACTGAAGCAAAGTTGTACTATACTTGGGCCGCCCAACAGACGGAGTGATCACCCTGCAAGAACGTGCTCTAGGCGGGACCATTATCCATTTAGGACAACCGAACCGCAGTGATGCGCTTTCTTTATACCCCACGAAGTCGCATCACTCCAATTAGGTCGTCATAAATTACTATTGGCTCCGCTAGAGCACGTTCTTGCAGGGTGATCACTCCGTCTGTTCGACGGCCCAAGTATAGACCTTTGCGAATACTAAATAGATGGCAACAAATCGAATCGGAAATGCAGGCCCCTACGTACTATTGCAAGCATTGGTTCTAAAGATGGCGCCAGGGCGCTGTACGCTGTGCGCATGAGTCAAATTGAAATTGAATTTTGAAAAGACGCTTGAGTTTGAAATATTTTGCGATTGTGTTGTGGGTGTTGTGTTTCGTGCGTTCTGTCTGTTTGGTGTTTAAGCCCGTGTTTAAGATTGCGATCAATTTGAAAACACGTGTTTTTTTCTGTTTCAGTTTAATTTATTACTTATTACTGAAGGTGATAATATTATTATTGAGCTTTATTAATTACACGTTTATCTAGTTCTGTTATAAAGAAAGTAAGCCCAGTAGTGTACCTACCTAATAAATGTGTTTGAATTTAAACATTTTTTGAAAACTGTCTTTAATTTATACAAAACATGACCTTAATTAACTTCAACTTAATTGTAGGTATAATTTTAGTTAAGATTAAGGGTACAGGGTACTTTTACATAAGCAGGTGAAGTATGTACTTGCTACACATTTTTCGGCACAATATGTTACAATTACTGTTAAGGCGCCCACTCACACAGAGGGAAGAATGCGCGGGTTTGACTGCACACTTTTACGTTAAGTTAAACCTGTAGCCTATCCTTCCCCACACACACAATGAGTAAAATCGTCAGTTTGGGGTGCGATGGCATCACGAAAAGTCCTTATGTTGATGACAGTGGCGTGCTTAATAATAAAAAGACTAAGTGCTACAAAAACCAAAAGACCTAGATCCAAATGGGGAAGGAATGGTTGCTGAAACGTCATGAATATTTTCACGTGAACAATTCAATAAACTCCGTTAAAAATTCGAGTGAAAAATTGTGTAAATCCGACTTGTTGATGCGTCAAATCGCGGATGCAATGCTGCTAAACAAACGCCACTGGCCAGGGCCTGACCTGCACTAGCCCGATCCGAGGCGTGCACGGACTTGTTCACCATACACGGTGGCTCTTCCCCGTGCAGTTATAACTGCACACTCCAAAAATCAAGCAGCCTTATACAAAAATGTACATGCAACAACCTAAGTGGGGTAGTACCTTCAGGATGACAGTGATTTGAATTTGGCCCCAGCGGCTGTTAGTTTGCGAATATGTACTAGATGGCAGTAAACAGCTTCAAACATGGCTTCAAAGAAGAGCATTGCAGGTTGCGTTCTATTTATATTGTCTGTTCAGTGGTATAAAACGTCTTTGCATCACGGATACAATGAGAATGATACAATACAAATGTCATTGGAAAACAAAAGGGATTATGACTGCAGCTATTACGTATTTGAGAATTTTATTGAAAAAACCGGTATACTTACAAACTGATATGAATAAGTAGCGGGCCCCATTGCTTTTGACTTGCTTTATATTATAAGGCACGTACCCGTATTCCATTTCTTCGTACGCTACAAGAATATTGAACATAACCCTACTTTTCAGGGGCGTCGATTTTTACAACTTACGTTCCGATAATAATTGGCAACAAGTTGGTCTATTTGTAACGTTACAATTTAAGTCGTGATGTCTATCGCAACACCAATCAAAGGGAATGCATCTACCGTCCTCGCATAGTAGTTTATCTAAACATTTACGAAGTCACAAAAAATTAACGGAAGTTCATGCAAACTGACCTTTGCAAGGATCTCCGTTGCAAATATCCCATTGTTCATCCGAATGATCCTTACAATCGGGTTTACCATCACAAACGTAATGTTTCGGGATGCAAACGAAACTAAATCGGCATTTAAACATATTGCTGTTACAAAAATCGGTAAAGAATGGTATCGTAACATTGTGTTTCCTAGGTTGATCATTCTTAACGAACAACTGCACTATTTTAAATAAATTGTGCTTCAGACTCATACAAAAATATCTCCCGCCATCTGACAGTCGCAAGGGGCTGAATTTCTTTACCCCTTTATTAACATCGCTGGGTTTCAAAAATGATTGTATTTTCGCAGGATTTGTCGCAGCCCACTGGGCTAAATCACTTTCATTCTTAAATCTAAAATCAGTTGTTTCCTTTCCCCAGCTGATTTGATCATCGAAATGAGTATTGTCATTTTCCGAAGACACCAATACGCATTGCAAGGCGAAATCTGTCCCTATCTTCTCTTCCACTACCAAATTTGTGGGAGTATAAATATCATCTATATTCTTAATTATCTGTAATTTTAATTCACCTAGAAAAAAGCCAAAAGCAAAATATTTTCGTTTGAAAAAACTTAACCAAAATTTCGTGCAAATCTAAAAAAAGGCTTGTAACTCACATTTTGCGTAATTTATAAAACCTAAAACTATGAAATATATAACAATTAATTGCATTTTAAAGCATTTTAATTAGTAAAAAACGGACATCTTTTTATGCATTTTTAAGGTGGCTAGAGTTACGTACGTTGGGTGCGTGCAAATCAAAAGTATCTTGAATCTTGCATTTTGCTTGCGAATCAATGCTTTTACAGACCTTTGGACTTCTTTTGAGTCAAGCTATAGGCCCTAAAACATTTTGCCCTCTCTGGATCAATGGAGAGAAAAAATTGGAAGTCAATTATCCCAGTAGACTTTAATATTCAAAGGACACATTCTGTGATTGGTAAACGACAGCACGTTTCACGCTCCTTGCCGTAGCCGAATCCACGACAGGAATTGATAATGTAAATGACGTTTAAAACGTCAAAAAATATTTTAATACTTTCTAATCCATTCAAGACTTGAACATTTCAAACAATGCCAAACAATATTTATTTAATATAACACACGCAACACGATACGACTGATAAAGCGATTATAAATATCAAAATAAAAAGATTTTGCTTTCGTATTCTACGTAACCTCATACGTGTCAATTTCACCTATAAGAGAGTTGTGGTTTTTCGTTTTTTCATAAATAATTTGTGTTTGTCATGGAAGAAAAGCAAGTTATTTTAGTTACTGGAGGCTCAGGGTTGGTTGGCAATGCCATTCGCACAGTTGTAAATGCCGAAAATCGGAGTAACGAAGAGTGGATTTTCGTTGGCAGCAAAGACGCAAATTTGTGGTATTTGAGCTCGTTAAACCGAATTCATAGGGCTGTTTAACCATTTCTAGTGTTGCAGCGACTATTCTGAGACGAGAAAATTGTTTGAGAAGTATAAGCCAACCCATGTAATACATTTGGCTGCGATGGTAGGCGGACTATTCCATAATATGTCCCATAATTTAGACTTCTTGGTATGTACTGCTAATTTTCAACGCTCTAAATGTTCAATGATATATTTCAGAGAAGTAATTTGCATATGAACGATAACGTTTTGCAAATAAGCTATGAAACTCATGTTACAAAAGTCGTGTCCTGTCTGTCGACATGCATTTTCCCAGATAAAACAACATATCCAATTGACGAAACCATGGTAAGTTATTTTCAATGCAGTTCGAACCTCACTATACCTTTTAGGTACATGATGGACCACCACATCCGTCAAATTATGGGTACAGTTATGCCAAGAGACTTATCGATGTTGCCAACCATGCCTACCATGAACAACACGGTTGTAACTTTACTTCCATCATTCCTTGCAACGTTTTTGGGCCTTACGATAATTTTAATTTAGAAACTAGTCACGTTATACCAGGTTTAATTAGAAAGTTACATGAAATTATCGAAAACGGTACAAATTAAAATCAATCGAATGCGGATGTTAAATTTTTAGTTTTCCAACTTTTAGGGGATGATAAATTCGTGGTAATGGGTACAGGGAAACCTCTAAGACAGTTCATTTATTCCCTAGACTTGGCTAAATTGATTTTATGGGCTTTACGCGAGTACAAAGAAGTTGATCCGATCATTTTGTCGGGTATAAAAAATTTGATCAATTTTCGTAATTTTTTACAAATTCTTTTGCAGTTGATGAGAAAGCTGAAGTAAGTATTAAAGAGTTGGCCAAAGAGTTGGTAAAAGCCTTCAATTTCCAAGGAGAAATTGTGTTCGATACCACGAAGGCTGATGGCCAGTACAAAAAAACCGCTAGTAATGCAAAGTTGCGGAAATATTTACCTGATTATCAGTTTGTATCATTCGATCGGGCTATTAAAGAAACTGTTGATTGGTACGTGAAGAATCAGGATATTGCACGAAAATGATGTATTAGGTATATTGTTCAATAAAAGAATGTTTTAGTGGACATATTTTTATTTATTATTCATAAGGAACTCTAGTGGTAATGGAAGTGTCATTTAACGATGGTCGAATAAATCAAATATGTGAATCAGATCCCTTTTAATTTATGTGATAAACATTTGTTGTAGTCCGTACACATAATTAGATTGGTGTGAGCATTTCTCAAAGAAGTGCAGCTGCTGGATACTGGTTGTGCCAACGACTTCCCGGAATGATCGGCTTCTCGTACTATCGGAAAACTGGTTAGGTGAACTGTTGAAGTTCCGGTATTGGCTACGTATACACCATTCTCAATCTCAACTGTCATCGCAGTTGTCACTTGTCAAATCAGTGATATAATTTTCCTAAAAATTTTGGGAGTAAAATTCCATAAAAAATTGTTGTATCTGCAAAAAATGGGTTCTATAAACATTGGTTTTTGAAAAAATATAAAAATATGGGAGTGAGTGTATGCGAAATTAATTTTTTTTATGCGGTAACTTTTTTTGGTTTATTTTTAAGACAACTATGACTTTTGACAATCCTTATACTTTACAAGAACTTTGTTTGGAAACTATATGCGAGGAAGTATTGAACGTATTTGAATTATATTATGAAACGATAGGTCTGAACAACAATTTACGTACTGACAAGATAGATGAACACTTCGCGAAAGATATTAACGTGGTACATAAAAAATTTCGATTCAAAGATGACAGCATATTTTTATTCAGCGAAATTTCGGAGAAACTGCTGGAAAAATTTGGAGAGAAAAATATTCTGACGGATTCGACCCTAAATTTGTTTTCCAATAAAAATACGAGGTTGAGGAACGTGAAAATTAAGAATCCTAAGAAAGTTACGGCAGATGGTTTAAAAATTTTGAAAGGTCATAAAATAGTTGAATTGGAATGTGTCAATCTCAAGACTGTGTATATTAGTAAAATTTTAGGTTGGTTTACATTTTTTTAACATGTTTTGTAGACTAAATTGAGTTCTTTTTAAGATTGTTTAGGAGATTGGTCTATAGACAATTTGATCCACTTAAATCTATCTCAGTGCACATTCATTGATTTAAGTGGATACAGTTTTATGGTAAATTTAACCCGACTGAAAAATCTAAGATCACTAAACATCTCTTACACCGAATTAAACCAACAAAGTCTGCAAATGATCTGCGAAGATCTCAAATACTTGGAGAAATTGAACATTTCCGGTACTTTTGTGCAAGAATTGCAACCTCTTCTGCTAAGAACAGAACAACTCATTAGTATTACCCTAAGTGTAAGTATTCTTAAACCTTTTTAATAATGAAACTATTTTTAATTTTAATTTACAAACTACGTTGCTCCAAGACATTAGATGCCTTGAACCTACAAGTTGAACTTTTTGCTGATACTTCAAATAGTTGCTGAAAAGTTTCGAAACAACATCTTAAACGTTCCGCGAATACTTTATATGTATTTCGAAAATCCGTATACAAAAATTGCGAAATGTTTTTCCCCAACAGGATTTAAAATTGGCTCCGAATATGGCCTCTGTTATAACACGCTTGCACAATTTGCGCCACTTGGACATCAGTTTGGTAAACGAGAAACTGGACGACAGCAATATCGTTGGGGAGATTTTAGACGAATGCGATTCGCTCAGAGATTTGATTTCCCTGGATATTTCTGGTTGGCAAGAGTATATCAGTCGGAAAACATTAGCAAAATACATTCAGTGCCATCCGAAGCTCAAATATCTCGGTGTAGTGTTGAATCATGTGGCGTTTGAGCCAATTTTTTGCGATTCCGCTTATCACGGGTACAAGCCTGATTTGATGGTCGCTGGTTTGGGGAACGAGGCCCAGATCAACGTGACTTTGCGGAGACATCGAGAACGGCCTTTCTATGTCCAGAAGGCTCTGTATCACCTCTTCCAGCTGACGATTGGCTTCCAAGAAGCTCGACCTGATGTTTTCGAACTCGTTTTATCAGCGATGGCTGCTCATCCTAACAAATTTGGGGTACAAATGGCCGCCACTGCTTGTCTGTATAATTTGACGCGAGGGGAATTATCTAAGGATATTCACCCAAAAAGCTTGAGCCGGGGGGTCCATTTGACGTTGAACGCCATGGAATATTTCCCGAAGGAGTACCAGCTGCAGAAAAATTCGTTACTGACCCTGTGCAGCGACCACATCCTTCAGGAGGTAAGTTTGTTTTCTGACTTTTGCTCTCCGCAACTTGTTGGTCGTAATTTTAAAATCTAGGTGAACCTGGAGCGTTTCCGGTGCGCCAAGCTCGTCCTCGACTCCCTCTGTACCTTCGAGGATGTGAACATGAACCGCATGGCAGTCGCTATCTGCAGTATTTTGGCCGCCAGAGTTTCGACGGCTGAAACATCGGAATTGGGTGCTCGACCAGAATACATGTGTAAATTGCTGGCGATGGTGCGGGGTAGGGTCGAGACGAAAATGTCCGATATCACCATGAAGTTTACGCTTAGCGCACTGTGGAATTTGACGGATGAAAGTGCTGCAACGTGCACTGTATTCTTAGAGCAAGGCGGGGCCACTCTTTTCTTGGACGTTTTGAAAACGTTCCGAAACGATAGCGCCATCGAGACAAAGGTAAATCTTGGGTCATCACTCTAAACAGCTACGTTAAAATTGCATTTTCATCAGGTTTTGGGCCTTCTAAATAACATCGCCGAGGTTGAGCGACTTCGACATAGTTTGATGCTCAATTCGTTAATTACTGAGCTGCACTCTCTATTAAAATCGGAACACATCGATGTGAGCTATTTTGCGGCCGGTATCGTAGCTCATTTGGCTTCGGATGGCGAGCAAAATTGGACGATAATTTCTCACACTAGAAGCGAAATGTTGAACGAATTAAGGACGGCCATTTCGAATTGGACAGTTCCTGAGTGTGAAATGGTTGCTTACAGGAGTTTTAAGCCATTTTTTCCGCTCTTGAGAAGAGATATGGATCCCCAAGTGCAACTTTGGGCAGTCTGGGCGATCCATCACGTTTGTACGAAAAATCGTGAGTATTTTGCGAAATAATTTTTGTAACATGCTTTTACCTGTGCTGCTGCATTAGAATATACCTGTAAAATTCTGATTTTAGCATAAATTAAATGACAGTTCATAAATTTATATATGAGGGTTTTTTGCTATCATTTTTACCTTTTATCGTTTCTAGCAAAACGATATTGTCAAATGCTGAAAACGGACAGCGGAGTGTACCTTTTGAAAGAATTAGCAAATTACGAGGACGCTCATCCCGAAATTAGGCATATATCTACCGAAATTTTAGAAACGTTAAATCAAAATGTGACGTAACCGTTGTGATCCTAAAGAAAACATAATTTTTTTTGCAATATTTTAATGAAAATTAGTATTTATAATATAGATATGGTTGTATGCTGAATGAAATGTGCTTGAAAGGTTTTAAATTTGACGCGAAGGCTTTTTTTTCTGTTACTTCTTGTGCCAAAGTCTTATTTTATGGAAATTTTATTGACGTGTAATTTTAAAATGCTTAGGTTTTTAAGTAAAATGTAGGTATGCTAGTCAAAATATATTAATCTGTTAATAAATGTTGCGTTTTGTTCTTTATTTTACCCAAGAATAGTCTTTAAAAGTACTTCAGTAAGCACCTTGAAGAAGACTCCTTAATCTTTGTGTTCAGATTTTATTTCTTTCTTTCTTTCTCTTTACCTCAAAAAAACAAGCTTTATTTGAAAATTACAATTAACTATTTACTGGTTGTCAGTTTTATTCGGCAAATTGTCTGGCAACAAAATTTCGTTCAAAACAGTTATTTATTCGGCAAAATAAAAAGTCCGTCAAATTGCTATACACCACAAAAGTGGCGCGTCACAAACGTCAGATTTTCATTTCAAACAAAACAAACCCACGTGCTATCTGACGTATTAACCTAACCTATGCTATATAATTATAGTCGGTTTTACACGTAAACGTAACACACAAATTGAAAATAAATTGTTTTCACTCTAAAACTTCTAGAATTATATTGCACAAATTAACTTAAGACGTTAAATAATACTGATAAACGTCAAATGGCACGTGCATTTGTTTTGTTTGGAATGAAAATCTGCCGTATGACGGAACCACTTATGCGGTGTATTGAGAATTCCAAACTGTTTTGTTAATGTAAAACTTATTGGTACGTTAGAGGCACTTCAGACACGATACGTGCATTTTGAGTTTTCTTTATAATTTAGTTTAAGAAAAGTATACAATACCAATGCGCGGATCAAACTACATAAATAGGTAACGTAAAATTTCTATTTACTATTATTTTTTGTTTAATTATTACGAAATAGGTTAGGTGTACCCTTTTCACTTTCAAGACTTCCTATCTTTAAAAAATAATTCTATTTATGAGCACTATGTTTAAAATTTGTAAACCACTTTATAAACACAGTTTATTAGCTTTTATTTAACATTTTTACAAATTAAATACATTTTCACCGCATGTGGCGACATCTAACAAATTGTCCCTTAGCTTCTTATGTCTTAACAGGGAAAATGCCAATATGTATTTTCTTTAGATATTTTCATCATAAAACCTTGTTAAACGAGTTGATTTACTCTTTTACTTATATAATTCTGGTATATTTTGCAAATAATTTGTTTTTACAAGCTTCATTTTGATTAGATTGGTATCGATTTTTACTCCCTAAACCTTGAGTTTATTTTTAGAATAAAAACCCGAAAATTTAGGAATTCACATCAAATTTCGAGTACGAAACTGTTTGTTGCCAGGCGTTTTTTAGATTCATGCAGTATTACATCATCTAGAAGGCCTTTTTTGCATATTAACAAGGACTTTCTATAATTTTTCTTTGGCATGCGCTTGCGCAGTCTTATCTGGGTTATTTTATGTTGTTTGTGGTGGCGTGACGTCAGCGTGGGAGCACGCGCAGTAGTCGTATAATTTCGTGCGTCCGATCCCCTCCTCAGTCTTTTCGGGTGCACCATGTTCCCCGTTTCACAGTGCGGAGTGGAGAACTGTAGAAAACGCAATGTACCTCCGCCATTGTTGCCGAGTAGAACTACGCAAAGTTCTGGCAAAGTATATTCGGTTTTATCGTTACAAACCGACTTTAAATGCAGAATAACGTAACAGAATTGACGCAGAAATTACTACGATCGTTAGATAGTAATTACAATGTAAGGAAATGTTGATTTATGAAGATATTAGTGGTTTTCTCTGGTGCTAGTTTCAGAACCAGGTGGACTGTACTGTACTCGTATTTCGCCAAAGTATGTAAATAAAAGTTGGTTAAATGAAACTTTTTTGGATTTAAGTTAGGTTTTGGTGGGTTTCCAAACGGATTTCTGTTAGTTTCTTGAGCGAATAGGCGAAATTTCGTAACGTGACAAATATTTGATTTACATAAGATTTGACCAAATTACGTTAACAATGGGGTGTATCATATTATTCTGAAAGTGTATTGGCTTTTAATGGGGGTAACCTAAATTTGGGCTTTTTTTGACAGTACAGTGCAGGTCATTATGGTTTTTGGAATATATATGTCAAACGTAATGAGAAATTGGTTTCTTTAAGGTCATCGACATGCCTTCTGTCATCGAGATCATATCGTTGTTGGAAAAAGTGGCAATTACCAAAGAATTACTCGAGGTGAGTTGTTTTTTTGGTGGTTGTAAACGCATGCTTCATAGTTGTAGTTTTTGTGTAATTGCGATGGCTTTTTTATGCTTAGACCACCCGATTGGGGAGACACGTGAATGAGCTTCGTAGGAAGGCGACGAATGAATCATTAGCCAAGAGGGCAAAAGAGCTAGTGAAGAAATGGCGCAGCATGGTGATACCCGAGTCCAATGGGCAAACGCCTGTGGAACTCGAAGAGAAAAGCAAGAAACGAGCTAACAAGGAGAGATTAGAGAGTGTCCCCATGAAACGGCCGAAAATGAACGGGCAAACAACCGAATATGACTTTTCGGATAACTCTAATTCTAGTTTTAAAGATGTGATAAATACTGCGGATGCTAAACGCGATTTAATGTTAATGAACACGGATTCCAACTCAAGCTGCACTGATAAACAGGACCCGTTACTTTTACAACAGTTACCGAAAAAGCGGGGACGCAAAAAAGGCTCGAAAAACCACCGGAGTTTATTAGACGAGGCGGAAACGTCGTTTACAAATAAAATGGCTGTTTCGCGTGGTAACGCCAAAGTTAAAACAACCCAAGAGCTAGTGGCAAGTCTGCACAACAAGAATACGGTGCTGGGGACTTTAACGACCAAACCGATTGAGGATTTGAACGAGAGAGCTGCAAAACTAACCGAGAGAGTCTCGTACATTGATCAGAAGCTAAACACGAACGCGAGTCGATATAAACACACACAACGCAAAAAGCAAGAGAAAGTAATCGAATCGGGCACCGTGGTGAACCAAAATAGCGCCGATAAAGAAGAGGAAATCATCGTAGTTGATGATGTGGACTCTGAAAGTAATTCCGTAACGTCTGAAGCAAAGTTGACTGAAGAACCAAAAATCGAGGCACCGAGTGTGGTTGTTCCTACTTCTCTGAGTGTCGAAGAAGCTTTAGCGCGTCTCCCCCCCATCGATCCATCTCTAATCACCTCTGAAGTCCCAGAGCCTGTTTGCATCTGCCAGATGACTGAACACAAGTCCGATTTCTCTGTAGACGAGGAAGAAACTGATTTGGGCCCTAAATTCGAGTTCCTGGAGGATTCCGAATGCCCTTCGCGCAAATTTCTCGAAGAAAAATACCATTTGCACGACGTGACTGAAGATAAAGTGTATATACTTCATGCCGAGTCTCTCCCAGGTATAAACGGAAATTGCAGCAAAGGGACTGAAAAGCCGGAGCCTGAGTTACGCGAGAACGGGCTGTTTGTTAATGTAGTGCCTAATGTGAATACGGAACGATTATCTAAGGACCCAAAACGGGACTTTCCTACAGAAAACTACAAGAAATACAGTATTTCAAATGAAGGGGACGCAAGTTGCCCTCTGAGTGAAAAAAGTGACAGTGTTAGTGATAAAAATGATTGTACTTTTAGGGAGTGGCACGAGTGTGTCGAAACACCTTCGTACAATGGGGAGATCCTAAAAATTTTACCCTACGTTATTATAGATTGAGATACTAGTCGTTTCCACTTTATACATAAAATTTTTTTTGTGCAAATCCTCTGCTTGAGATCAGCAAAATTCTTGGGAAATCTCAAACTATTTTTACTAGTTGTGTTGGCCAAATTTCATCGAACTATTTATACGAGAAGCATCAATTTTGGTGTCCGTTTGAACCGTATGTAAATCGCAAAATTTATCATATTTTCCTTAATTTTTCAGA
Organism: Xestobium rufovillosum; assembly: GCA_963966045.1. Taxonomy (NCBI): domain Eukaryota; kingdom Metazoa; phylum Arthropoda; class Insecta; order Coleoptera; family Ptinidae; genus Xestobium; species Xestobium rufovillosum. The sequence goes on from OZ014497.1 coordinate 20,298,469, forward strand.
ATGTAAATTTACATGAGTATTTGCCAGGAAGAGTTTGAGATTTTTACCAAATTTCATATTTATATCTCAAACAGTTTAGAAGTTATTCGATAATTTCGTTTGTTTTCAGGTTTTTAATACTCAAAAAATTGTGTAAATTGTAGAGTGCCATTTTTTCCAATTTTTTTCTTCATTGCCAATTCGTGCCTTGTCTTATTCTGAAAATAATCATGAACAATATATCAACAAAAATGTGCAATTTACACGATTTTCTTGTCCCAAATTCTTTTTGTGTAAAGCACTATTATAATCTGTATATATTTTATATAAAACTAGGCAATTTTTCTGTTTTTGAAGAGTAAGGAAAAATTATTAACTTTGTTGACTGTTAATTTATTTCTTTGTTAGATTTATTCAGCAATCGTTTTTCTTTTTTTTGTTGGGGCGTTAATGAGAAAAGTTGTGTTTTTTTTGCTGTAAATATATTTAAATTGTCTAGTGAAGATCATACCTAAACTGTATGTCATTACATTGCTCTATGTAATGTTTATGATGATATTAATGCCTTCAAATAAGAAAATAAACGATATTTTCTGTAAAAAAAAATAGTTTCATTTGTCCTATCTAGAGACCATAGCGTAGCCTAACGGCCTAAGGCCTAACCAAGTAAGAATTCCTTAAGCTATGTTGGAGACCATGGCCATAATTTCGAGTTGGCTTTCGTTTTGTTTTATCATTGATAAATATAATACTGTTATACTAATAGTACAATATTAATCAATGGTTTTATCGTTTCGTAAGTTTTCAAAGAACTATCTAATTTTCTGGTTTTTAGGAAAAGTGTCAACATAACCTAAAAGTTTTCGCCCAGAAAGTTTCGTGGCTGTGTCTACAGAACCGAATATTCGGAAGAATAATAGGTTCAGTTCCATTTATTATAGAACCGAACAGGCCACTTTGTACTGACGGAAACTTTTTAAAACAGAGCGCGCAGTTCACACACGCATTTTAAACAAAGCCCTTAGTTGCCCTCTCGCACCAGCCACATGCATTTTTTGCAAAAAAGATAATGTAAAAACCTAACCTCAAAAAACTAACCTTTACGGGAGCCGTTCCTACCCGGGCTAAGCATACCAAATTACCAGTTCTATGCGAGGTATTTAAACCTAAGTATAAGGTAGGGATGTACATCATTGGGTATAACTAGTATTCGGCAGGGAACATAATAAATATTGGGAGTGACTACTGCTCCCTGAAATTTTGTTTGAACACGGTCGGGCATGCGCATTACAGAATGTCAACACAATTTGCATTTTGGAGGCGTAAAAAAAATTAAGCTGAGAGAACGCATTTTAAACAAAGCCCTTTCTTGCCCTCTCGCACCAGACACACGCATTTTTTGGAAAAAAGATGATGTAAAAACAAGCAAAATATATCAAACCGCTGCGGGGTCAGAACTCGTCTAGCCGTAGGAGAACAAAATGGCAGTTCTGTACGATATCCGAACACCCACGGAGACCGTTGGCGTCACTGGCCGATAACGATATTCTTAAACGTCATTTTGCGGACATTAAGAAATGCGCGCGTCCGACCGTATTGGAATAAAATTTCAGGGGGCCGGCGGCCGGAGCAGTAGTCACTCCCATAAATATTAGTGAGTGACTACTGAACAGTCCGGTCCACATACCTATATTATTTATAGGTATGTGGTCCGGTCGCATTACAGAATGTAACCTATATTTGGCATTTTGGAAGTGTAAAAAAACTAAAGCTGGGAGAATGCTTTTTAAAATAGACCCTTACTTGCCCTTTCGCACCAGACACACGCATTTTTTGGCAAAAAGATGATATAGAAACAAACAAAAAATGCGAACCCGGGCGGGCGCAGAACTCGTGTAGCCATAGGAGAACAAAATGGCAGCTTCATACTGTACCCGAACACCCACGGAGATTTTTGGCGACGTCTTTCAATAATGAAGTTCTTAAACCTCATTTTACTGATATTGTGTCGACTGTACTAGAACAAAATGTAGAAGTAACCGTCGAACTGTTCAGTAGTCACTCCCTAAATATTATTTGTCCGAATATTCGGTTCTGTAGCGTCTCCATCGAGGTCTCAATCGAGGTGGAGAACTATCGATATTTGCCAACAGTACTATCGATATTTTTCGATAGTTTTGGAAATTCTCAAAATCAAAATGCAGTTAGGTGCAAGCAAAAAGAATTATTTTTCTTGTAAAATTTAAAACAGTATGAAAACTTGGAATAACTTATATTCATAGAAACTTAAAAAACTACAATAACCAATCATAATTTTTTTCAAAAAAGTTAAATCATCTGCATTTTTCTCTTTAAGCCTTGACCACCTTTCGGAAATAATCTACCTTATTGAACTAAAAATTTTCTCTGATTCCACACATACTTCACACTTCAGCGTATTTGGAAAAAAATGGCTGTTAGTGATATGTGAATAGTGTTTGATCTTTAAAAATGCACCCGTTAAAAATATCGACAGTTCAAAATAATAATCGATATAATTCGATAGTGAGAACTCGGGACATAAGTGCCTCCGTCATACGTAAGATTTTCATTCCAAACAAAACAAAAGGACGTGCCATTTGACGTTTATCGATATTATTTAGAACGTCTTAAACTAGTTTTTGCAATATAATTATAGACGTTTTGCAGTGAAAACAGTTTATTTTCAATTTGTTTGTTGGGCTTACGTGTAAAAACTTGAAAACAACTATAATTATATTTCAGAGGTTAGGTTAAAACGTCAGACAGCACGTGGCTTTGTTTTGTTTGGAATGAAAATCTGACGTTTGTGACGACACACTTATCTCCCCCTCTGTCGATAATAATCGATATTTCTCCACAACCAGCACTCCACAACCAGCACTCAATAGGGGACATAAGTGCCTCCGTCATATTTTCATTCCAAACAAAACAAAAGCACGTGCCATTTGACGTTTATCGATATTATTTACAACGTCTTAAACTAGTTTTTGCAATATAATTATAGACGTTTTGCAGTAAAAACAATTTATTTTCAATTTGTGTTGGGCTTACCTGTGAAAACTTGAAAACTATAATTACCTACCCAGTTATGAAAAAATACATTACGGACCTAATATTAAAACTATTTTGGTAAGAAAAACAAATCATTTAGATAAATACAGCGTATTTACACCAATAAAATATTCAAATCAAAAACTCCTTTTTATATACAATTTTTGCTTTGTCAGTACTGAACTTACGTATTACCCCTATATAAATACATTTTAAGTGCATGTGGAACGGAAAAACATACATTAGCGTTAAAAAAGGTGAGATTTCAATTAATTTAATTAAACACGAAAAGACTCGAAAGAAACCAGAAATTCAGATCTAAACTTGTTCCATCATCAATGGAAAACCATCTTCTTCTTTCATTAGTGCTTCAATATTGTAAAACGAAGCGTGCAGTGTTATTACGAAGAAAGACGCGCCTAAAACCCAAAACATCGCTGCACCAGCACCTGCCAAGTAATATATAGGCATAGAACATAAAATAAGGAGCCCGTATTGTTGGGCTAATGTCAGTTCTCTTCCAAAAATTATGCATTTCGTTTGCTGATGTTTCTTAGACAGTCTGTAGCCTAAAAAAAAGTTAGTCCCCAGAGCGAACAACAACAAAGGTGACGATATCCTAAAACAAGCCAATATTAAGAGAAATTAAGCGAGTTACTGAAACATACACGCAGTAGATGACCAGACCCATAAAAACAAATACATAGTTGCTTTGGAAGTATTCGATATTCCTCATTATCCGTTTACTTAATCTCGGTATCGACGGGGGAACTTTGAAATTCGAAGTTTGCAAAAATTCTGTCCACGGCCTCACGTTTTGTTTTCTCTGTTGAATCCATTCCTGTGGGTCCTGCATTTGCGAAGTAAACTGTAAAAAGCTACGAAAAGCAGGTCGATTTTGTTTGCGTCTGAAAATGGAGAAATACCTGGCGAAATTGGATTTTTTATCGAAATTTTGGGGAGCTTCCATGTCCCCCGATACATCCACAGCTATGTCTGCCATTCTTCTTGGATAAAATGAGTTTTAGGAAAGTAAAATGAGCAAACTATTAATACGGTGACATTTTTTAGGTTAGGAAATACGTGGCGAAAAGTCAGTTACTTGGAATATACATGATTGCACCAGACCAGACGTACTTACATTGGGAAATTACGATTATTATACAATACAATAATTATGCAAGTTTGAAATATTAAAGAAACTCATGAATAAATAATAATCTGTTGAGAAAACCCCTAATTTTCAAAAAAGGTATTTTTTTTTCAAAATACTTTCCTTCCGTGTTCCGTTTCCATTTGTTGGAATTCGGAATTGATCTGTGGGAATTGGGAAAGTTGTTCTGTGGTAAAGACCGAGAACATCAACATAAAGACAGAGTAATTCTGAAATTTAGAGCAGTCATAGAACAAAAACAAAACCTCCAACTCTAGAAAGCAAGCAGTTTCCTGGAAGCTGGGTCTGCCATAAATGAATAAAATTTTACCTGCAAAAGGTTCTGTTTTGGGATTAGTAAAATTCTTGCAAGATAGGCCAAAGTGGTTACAATAATTTTCCAGGTTAAATAAGCAATGCAGCTGCTCTCCACATTTTTCTCTATGATTCTAATAAAGACGCTATCGCCAACCAATCACCCTCTATTGTTTTCGATTGGATGTGTTTTGATTGGTCGAATTCGTATGCTGTGCCAGATGCGTCATCCGCCATTAACCGTTTTTAAGAATACCGTAAATAGCGTGCTGTGTGTCCTATGTGATTTTCTGATGATTTTAAGCGAAATAAGAGTGAAAGTTGTCCGAATTTAGTGTGTATAAGTGTTATGAACCATGTCGTTTTCTAGAAGTTTACAGTCTGAGCTGCAAGATGCAGAGAATGACGAACTAGATACTTCCTCAGGTTGTGATATGAGTTTCGAGATATCTAGCGATAATTTACATTTAATGAGCCCCCCTGGTCATCAGGGGCCCAGGAAATTAGTATTTCAAGAGCATGATTTGAATTCCGAAACGCCCGTACCAAAAAATTTGACGTTTAGTCCTCCTTATAAAAGAGTTAGGGCGTTGAGACTTTTCGATAGTCCACTAACGCCCAAAACCATCTTGCAGAAGTCTTCCGCGTGTGCTACGCCCGCCCCAAGAAGTCGCCTGTTCTCAGCTTTAGAAAAACCAAGAGCCATCGCTTGTGCGTACCCGAAAAATGATAGGCCCGCTGCAAATGTGAACCCCTTCACCCCAAATGGTAAGAACTCAGAAATTATCGTTTTTACATAGAGAATTGTTAGATTCTTGAGGTTTTTCGACTTAAATTCAGTGAAAATGGTAGGAACTGTCAAGTTTGACTATTTTTAAGTGCGTTGGAATGGATACGCGGTTAAAAGTTTGTTCATTTTTACAAAAAAAACTTATCAAATGTAGAAAGCAAGCACATTTTCTTTGTTTTGCTTCCAGGAATGCTTTTAACAAAGAAGAGGACGCGTTCTGTGATTGGTTCTCCAGAAATAACTGTGCCAAAATTTGATTTGAATGATTCCGATGCTTCTGATGTTGAAATTGAACAACCGACCAAACGTGTGGCCTTACAAGTAAGTTTTTTTTTTGTTAATTTGATGGTTTTACTTTAATTTTATATGTGGAGAAATGTGCTTCAAGTCTGCTCCAAATTTGGTGTTTATAACTTCTAAAGTTTGAAAGTTATTCGGAATTTTCTTCCTAGGAAAGTAATATATCGAGATACCATCAAGAATTTCACGAAGTAGAGCTTATAGGGAGCGGGCAGTTTGGTTCCGTTTATAAATGTATCAACAGGTTAGACGGCTGCATTTACGCCATTAAAAAATCGACGAAACCCGTAGCGGGAAGTGTCTTCGAAAAAACTGCGTTAAACGAAGTCTACGCTCATGCTGTCCTAGGAAAACATCAACATGTTGTACGGTGCGTGTTGGATCTCCAGTTTGTCACGTTTCATTAACAATTTTTGCGTAATTTAGGTATTACTCAGCTTGGGCCGAAGATAACCACATGATCATCCAAAACGAGTATTGCAACGGAGGTTCCTTAGCGGATCAAATTGCTCAGGAAGCTCTTAGTGCCATAGAATTGCGCAGACTGTTGTTGCATGTCGCCGAGGGTCTCCGATACATACATTCCGAGGGTTTGGTCCACCTGGACATAAAGCCGGGGAATATATTCATTTCCCGGGAACGGAGGGTGCAATTCACCAATTACGACTCTGCCGACGATGGTTTCGAAGATTTAGACGAGCAGTCCCAGTACGAGGAGGAGATGACTTACAAGATCGGAGATTTGGGGCACGTTACAAGTTTGAGCAATCCGCAGGTGGGTGAAATGTAAATTTGATCGTGAGTCGGTTGATATCGGGGCCGGGGGATTGAAATTTTTTGGGAAGCTCGAGTGTGTACCAATTCATATTTCTGAACAGTTTCATTGTATAATTTTAAGAGGCTATGGGAAATTTTTGGAGAGACATAACCTAAAAAATTTTTTTCTAAAGTTCTAAATTTTCAGTTTTTAATTAAAAGTTAGGGATAAAAATGTACAGGAGCGTTTAATAAAATGTTATTGACATTTTGGTGAATTTCCGTTAGAAAAAACTCAACGGTTTGAAAATTACGAAAGAAAATTATAGGGGCAGTCTGCATGAGGGTGAAATGTAAATTTGATCGTAACTTGGTTGGTTTTGGGACAAGGCGGTTGAAATTGTGTGGGAATCGCAAGTGTGCGCCAATACATGTTTCTGACCAATTTTGTCGACCGATGACCGAGGCATAACCGAGTGAAGAGCGTGTGCAGGCGCAGCTCCCAAGTTATCGTGTATTTCTGACGAATTTCTTTAAAGTTTTTTAAAATCTACATATAAATAAAATTGAAGTGTCTGTCTGTGATTTCGAAATAAATGCTTTTTTCTAAGCTCATATGATTCTTCGCACGTTACCAAAACATAAAATCGCATTTTTCAATTTTTTGTCTGTCTGTCTGTCTGTCTGTTTGTTTGTCCGGGCTAATCTCGGAAATGGCTGAACCGAATTTGATGAGACTTTCATTATCAGGTAAAGGACTTTTCAGGGATTAATCTAGACTACTTTTTATTTCGGAAATATTCAGGTTTCCTGGGTAGAAATTAAAAAAATGTAGAAATTAAGGTGGCAATGTTGGGATTTCCCGCATTTTTCATAAATTCGCAAGTTATTCAAATTTCTATAAATATTTTTAAAAAAAAGGGCTTTTTAGCGACCTAAATAAATTCGACCTTCTTATCCATACACATTTTTTAATCGTATTATTAAGTATTAAAGTCAGAAAACTGCAGCTTCGCGAAAAACGACCCAAATGAATTTATGCAGTGTCTTCATTATATTACACAAGGAAACGATCCAAAAATGTGCATGGGTATAAAGTTTGAATATATCTAGGTCGCTAAAAGGCCCTTTTTTAAACATATTTATAGAAATTTGAATAACTTGCGAATAGGGTATTTGCAAACTTTTTATTTAATGTATTATTGCGGTTATTTGTTATCAAAAATCATTATCTGAAAATCTTTTACATTCAAAATCAAAGATAAATTTGTTACAGTAAATTGAAATTTGAAAACATAAACGCCCGCGTTGAACACCGCGTATGCAAATGGCGGCTTACAGAGCACGCGTGACGTCAGAACTAGGTAAATATTCCCATGCGCTTCTTAGCAGTAGCACGCCGCGCAAGTTGGCGCAAGTTTAGCTTGGAAACGGAAGCGTACACGGCCAGTGAGCAGTGATTTGAACTAACAAAACTTATTAATTATTTATTAAAAGTGAAGTTTAACGTTTTTAGTATTTATTAGATGATACGTACTTACCTATAGTACGTAAATTCGTAAAGTAACGCACAGTATATTAGAGGTTCATAATGGTATATCGTTGGTGCATAGTACCAAAATGCACAAACACAACAATAAAAACACCTCAAAAGAATGCTACGCCCGCATTCTTGTGTAAATTCAAAATTAATTCCTTTCATGGATTGTGCTATTATAATCGCATGTGGTTTGATGAACTTACAAGAACCTTTATTAAATTAAATTAGTTTGTATTTTATGTACCTACCTTCTTTCCATTAGGTATAAGAATTTTGGTCACTAAAATAACACTGAAAATTATAAATAAAGCAAATTTGTCAAGAGTAAATTTATTTATATACCAATGCAATCAGTCTTTAACACTTTTAATTAACAAAGGAAAAATATGTTGTTTCCAAAAATTCACAGACTTCTCTATCACAGACTCCACAAAAGGTTTATCTAAATTGACATTTATAATTGTTACTTTATTATTATTTTCAAAATTAGGATCAGCCACACAAAAGAAACCTGTCTGTTTTTCTAACATAAACATCTGTAACTGTATTTGCGCATAATACCTTTTCTTAATTACGTTGTCTTTTGATATATAATTTGATAGTCTTTTCACTTGATGGGCACTTTATTTCAACAACAAATGTGTCTGATATTGCATCTGGCGAAGCACCAATAACTGGAAACTCTGGTGTTAACATTAATCCTGCTCGTTTAAAATTTACATTCAATTGTTTTTGTAACACTGCACTTACTTTTGATTCTAGCACTTTACCTCGCTTCATAGCAGCACTTTCCTTAATTTTTATTGCACCGATCACAGATTCAACGAATGTCCCTGCCGAATTTTAGAAGCCGTCACTCTACCATAACGCAAATCATGCCACAAACTGCTCTCACTTTGTTCAGTAGTTGCTCGAAAAGCTTCATCGCACAGGTTTTTGTCCATATTTTGTTTCGCAAAACTAACAAAATCATCAAATGAATCGCTTCCTCCTTTCGTAAACTCGCACAGTAGTTGGTGCAGTCCTAATTTATTAAGTGCGGGTTCATCTGTATAATATTTTAGAATTTGACACGAAAGATTGGCTTTCTTTGCACTATTAATGACCTGATCCAAAAATTTCCCCCGTTGTCTTGAACTCGGTGCAGCTTCTACGGTGCCAAATTCTTTTACAGTAATATATTTTAAAGATGTTCCAACACTAGCGAGTTTCGATTTTCTCCAGTAACATTCGATGTCTGTAGGTGATGGTTCTTCGCTACGCCTGTGTAACCACATCACAAATGCAACGGCGTGCTTACAACCTCCTAGAATAAAATAATGTTTAATAGCGCCGAGACTAAACGTACATCGGGTGTACTTATATTAGAAATACATTCGATGTACGTCTAGTCACAGTGTTTTAATAACTCATCTGGTAGAGGTACTGAACTCACCTGCAGAAGTTGCACAGTCTTCACATTCAGCTTTCAAGATTTTTTCGTGTTCTTAATTTATTTCTACAACTAACAGCATAATTTTTGCACGAACTTTATGCTCAGGGCAAACTTTGCTCTGAACTATGCATATTATGCTTTTTTGACGTTTCAGCTGTACATAACCTACAGCATCGTCGCCGTAATTTTCTCGTCCTGCATTGTAATAAAGCACAAAATCACTCAACATCTTTTTATTCCCGTGTGGTGAATAGAAATAACACAAAAGTTTAACTTACCGTTGGATTTAATTCCCGGTTGACGTGGAACTAGGGTTGTTAGCGAAAAAATCGGCAATCATAAGTGAATCTACTTTAGGTAAATTATTTGAATCAGCTTTTACAAAACCTTCCTGCGCCATAATGCCGTTGTTTAAATTGAAAAGTTTGTAAAATAATCCATCCAAGTCGCACAAATCACACAAATCTATTCACTGTTCCAGCGGTCAGATGGCCATTAATGTAAACAAATATGGCGTTACATAATTTAAAAAGTTACAATGGGGAAAACCCGTAAATTTTGAAAATGATCATATTGAATAGTTTACTACCCAAAACAAATTCTGCAACTTTCGATTTTTACATTTGAGTCTTATTTTCGTCATAATTAAATACGAAACATGCGTCACGCTCGAGACACAATATTTGAATGACGCTGGTGACGTACTTGACCACTGGGCCCGACAGATTAGGTAGGGATCTTCACATGCGCAAACCGATCCGTTTGCACCCTGAGGGCTCGTTTATTTCTCGACTCCTCCCACTTTTTCCAGGGAGACGCGTAAACACCGCGGCGCAACGGATAGGTCTCCTACGCCACAGAAAGTGCGCGTTTTAGCCATCCCGGTCATGCTGCTTTCTAAGTTGCAAATTTTTCGTTCAGCACGGCACATAATCAAAATTTTTACGTGGTACGCGATACATATTCTATTTATGCTTGATATTACAGTACTAAAAGTTATAAATTCGATTAAGAGGGTCTTCCCCATTGACAATCGGCAATAGGTGGCGAGCGTCGTGCCGGGAAATGTATTTGAAAGAATATTTCTGCAATTCTACAATATCGACGGCGTCACGACAAAAAGGCGTAAGCGGCTTTTGTCAAATTTTACAGGAGACCAAAAAATTGATAAAAACCTTAAAAAAGGTTGCCTAAGATGCAAATTTTAATTTATTAATGAGTTATAAAATTAATAATAGTGTTTATAGTTAAAGAATGTGTATTTACCACTTGGTCTCATTTTTATTTGCATTTTTGTCACTTACGCCTTTTTCATTTTGCATTTGGTGATTACGCCTTCTTTTGTGGTGCATAAGCCTCTTGAAGTCATTTTTTTTTGTTTTGAAGAGGCGTTTGAGTCTCGCATACGCCCTCACATTTCTCGTGAAATATTTTGATAATCGGTATATACGCCCTCTAATAAACAATAGAAAATTCACAAAATCCAAAATATTTTAAGAAAAATGCTTTAAGAATAATAAAAAACAAGAAACAAACTGAAAATTTTGAAATTTAACTCTCAAAATATTAACTATAAATTTTTATTATATAACATTTAAAGAAACCGACGGAAAATACTATATTTAAAAAGAAACGAAAAACAAAATGAAAATTTTAACCTAAGTAACATTTTTTGGCCACGAGACATCTAAGAAAAGGAAAAAACTACAGGCGTAAGCGACGTATTGAAACGAAAATTCAAAGTCAAATTTGGGGAAACCTGTTGAATCTATAATTAATGTACACTGATATTTAAAAATTAAAGTAGCCTTCTAATCAATTTGTTTAAACATTTTAGCGATCTTGGCATAGGTAATTTTAAAAAACACACTCAAACATTGCATACGTTACGCATGGGGAAATGGCGTTTAAGCCCACCAAAAGTTACTGCATCTAGGAGGCGTAAACGACAAAATCTGTTTTCGAGGATTTTCCCCAATTATTATTAACTCTAAATGCCAAAAACTATGCAATCTAAGCCTTGCCACAATAGTTTTAAGATTAATAATAGTTCAAAACCCATACCTTGTCAGGGCGTCTAATTAATGACGTTTGGCGTAACAGCACGTGCCACTGTGAGATCTTGGCGGTTACTACTTTTATAACCTCATTTTATTGCAACTGAAATTGTCGCTTACACCACTTGAACACAAATTTTCACGACTCTCGAATTTTTGGTGGATTCAACGGTAGTATTAGCCGAAAGGCATGTCTCTTACGACTCGTTTGCTAAAATAATCTCATTTTCAGATTTTTGTCGCTTACGCCTTTTTGTCGTAACGCCGTCGATATCATCTTTCCTTTTAACATAATTTAAAAATTGAAGCAAACGTCAAACGGCAGCAACGCGCCAGGTACCAGCTAGTTTTTAATATAAGTTAATATTAGTGAGTGTGAACCTGTCTGTTTATAATTTGTATACTATAGTGTTAACACGTTCGCTGCGGTGGCGTCTTCTAAATACTTTTTTGAATTGCGGTACGGGCCATATGAACCCCGTATCAGTTTTTCTCACTGTGCGGTTCGGGGTCTATAAGTCCCGTACAATAGCCGTCAGATTTCATTGGCTACTAGAGTTAACGTCATAATGGAAGGGATTGCATTATGGGTGGTGCTTTCTAGTAAGCAGGATCTATAATTGGCTGTAATAGCACGGGGCTTAAATGTCCCGTATAGCATTTAACGACGAAAAACTATTTTTATACATGTTACAATATTTCCAAAGATTCAGAACTACAATAAAGCTTTATTTTTGAAAAATAAAAAAAGAACACTTATATTATTAAAGTAAAACAATTTTTCGTACAAAAATGGTTCAGTTGCCATGCTTTTCGTGGGCAGCGTTGAAACAAGCCAGACAATAGGCCGGCTAAATTCACCAACTGTTTTGCACGACCACTCATTGTTACATTTCTCAACTTACTAGTACGCGGTACTGACAAGAAATGAGTTGAAACCGCATATTCGCAGACGATTTAGCGAACAAGTCCAGACACGTCTACAAACCCTGTATCGCACACAAGTATGAAAATCGTATTCATGTGCGGTACGGGTCGTATAAACCCCATATGATTTTAAGACTTGTGAAGGTAGATGTTATGGGAACTATATATCTTCAATCAAAATGAAAATATTTAAAAAATTACTATGTTTATTTAAAGTCGCACCGCAGGAAAAGTAACGTTTGGAAAGGCCCGCATGCAACGCTGGTGCTGTACGGGGTCTATGTGACCCGTGCCGCAGCGAACGTGTTAACTGAGTGTACAATAATTAACAATGGGGTTTACGCGGAAGCAAATCGCCGAAATAGAAAAAGTCATTCTCGATGCTTTTTCTAAGGATGGTATAGTAAAAACTTTAACAAATATTATCAAGTAGTGTGTAGCATCTGTACTAAAAACGGCGATATCAGACTTGAACGAAAAAGTGATTGTTCTGGAGAGTGAGATAGATGTGTTGAAGAAAGATAATGCGAGTTTAGAGATGAAGGTAGATTTTAAAACTGACCAGCTGGAACAATATATGCCCAGAAGTAACTTAAGATTCTTCAACTTTGAGGAAAGTGAGAGAGAGGATCGCGAGAAAAAAGTTGAAAACAAAGGTACTGATAGAGCCAGAGCAGTTATTGTGAAATTTTCAAATTTTAAATTTCGGGATTACATTTACCGAAACAAACGAAATTTGAAGGGGACTTCAATTGTCATCAAGGAAGATCTGACGAGCACAAGATACAATTTACTGAATCTTGCTGCAAAAGAAGCATTTGTGTTTATTACATAATTTTCCTTGGTTGCTGTGCTATCTACTCACAGTGGTTTTTTGTTTGTAGAATTTATTGCGTTAGTTTGTTTTTTTTGCATTTCTTCCCTATACATAGTTATTAAGCATTTTTGTTTGTTGTGCACTTGCATTTGCCCGTATTACTGTTCTACATTTTAAAAGTTGCCCATCTCAATGTTAGATCCTTTGTGCCCAATCTGAATAAACTGTAGGATGTGATATTGAATTGTAATTATGGTATATGTACTTGCTCTGTCCGAGACTTGGTTAACATCATTGGTCTCTGCTAATATTTTGCAGTTGAATTCGTACAGTTTTTGTCACACTGACAGAAAAACTAGAGGTGGTGGTGTTGCTTTTTATATTTCTAATAAATTAAAATACAACATTCTCCCTAGTACTGATGATATTGAACAGTTAAGGATCTCTGTGGTGTGCTCTGGGGAGAGACTTGTTTACAGGCCTCCAAATTTTAATTATAAGCTTTTCTGCGATTACTTTGAGAACTCCATATCTCACTGTTTGACAATATCAGATAATGTGTGCTGCTTGGGCGATGTAAATATAAATATGCTGCAACCGAATAATACAGATGCCCAGTTTTTTGAGACGTTGCTGAACACGCTGGGCTTGAAGCAAATTATAATCGACCCTACGAGAATTTCACAAAACTCTCATTCACGTACCGCGATTATAAAAACTTCAATTATTCTGCCTTCCGCTGCGATCTGGAATCATTGCCATTAACTGGCTTATATCTCATACAAGACATAGACCACAAGGTCCAATTTTTCACGGAAAATTTATTACACTTGTTCAACATACACGCTCCTTTTAAAACTCAAAATAACACGACATAAATCAGTTCCGTGATAATACAGTAAGCCCCTAATTCCAGTTTATCTTTACAACACAACGCTGTTCGATGCGGAATTGTATGTTGAATTCGCTACTATTGTTTTCAAATAATGTTTTTGTTTGGGGAGAGGGACTTAAACGCTCAGCTCGCTGTGTTGACGAACTTACATGGCGTACCTATCTTTCACATCACGGCGTGACGTCAGAACGTCCAAAGAACACACTAATCAATGTTGATTATCCAATATGTTTACTTTTGCAACGTTACACAGTACAGTTTATATGTATGACATGGAATGTATGACACTTGCGTACAAGGCAAATTTTATGACATTAGCGTCCATAAAGCAAAATAAGGCTCAGCAGGTAAATTAAACAACTCTGATCTAGTGGCACTTGCGTGCAACATAAAATTTGGATTCCTAATTTAAATATTTATTTCAAACACCTATTATGTTAAATATTGAGGTAAGTTAACTTGATCCCCGGGTGATTTCTTTTGTAAAATGTTTGTTGAATGATCTTTGAGGAGAATCATATTATAAACGCTAACGACTGAGACTTACAACGCCCCGCTTCGCTCCGCTTGTCCTTAACCTGGCAGATTTTTATGTTGCACGCAAATGATACTTGTTTCGAGCTGCCCGATTTTCCTGCTGGACATCTTTCCTTATGTACGCAAATGTCACGTACGCAAGTATCTTGACGCCCACCCTAGTACTACTACAGCTCCATGCCTTAATAATTGGAACAGAAAGTAGAAGAAAACAAAATAATTTATTATTAGTATTATTTCCACTGCGTCTTGGAACCCTTTCGCAATTTCCTAAATCAAATATTCTCGAAATTATCAAAAAAGTACTATTTAGAACCCAATAATACCTACAATGGACAGTTACCCAACTAAATTCACATATTAGAGACTAAACTTCTGAAACTAATACAGAATTGTGACAGCACTGTACCTCACCCCACCCTCAAATTGAAAAACTATTGGCCGGTGGATGCGAATGCAATGGATGCCTGCAGATTGCAGAAACTCAGAAACACCTATTACTCATCACACCACTAAAATTTTATTTTCATTCTGATAATGAATAGAATATTAAAATGTATTTCAAATACATATTCTTAAGGGACGTGTGGAGAAATTAATATTTACCGACAAAGTTCTTCTTGGGAAAGATTGTCCTTCCATAAAAGTTGCTATTCAACATTAATTGCTGAAAAACCATTAGGAATCTACTGCTTCGTGCTTCTTTTTCCCGGAAAAAACGATAATTAAAACGAAATCAAAGTTGCTTTAGAAACATTTGGAATTGACTGTTTTACTTCATGAGGACCACATACAGAATTAACGGTTTCGGGGAATTCCAGGGAATTCCCAGATAATTCCAAGGACTTCCAAGGAATTCCAAGGACTTCCAAGGAATTCCAAGGACTTCTAAGGACTTCCAAAGAATTCCATTGGAATTCCAAATAAGTGTACACAAATTTTTCGGGATATTTACCCCTCAGGCCTCAAAATAAAAATAAAAACATGTGTCCGGTTTTTTTTGTCCGGCAGTGTATTATAAGCAACTGAGAAATTTTACAGATGTAGCAATTCGAAATGAAAAGAGGGCTTATTTTCAATATAAATTAGGATTCTCATTAGGATGTAATGATACAAAATCTTTGTGGTCGGAATGCTGAATGTTGCATCTAAAATTAAGAATGTTATCCCTGATAATCTCAAAAACGTTAATGAAATTAATAATTATTTTCTTAATAGTATTCCCCAATACCATAGAAATTCTGATTCTTTAATTAACTATTATAAGAGCAGCAAACTTTCCGATTTTGATACTTTGTTGGATTTTGGCCTAGCGTCATGTGAACAAGTTTCTGATGCGTTGTGTGCCATCAAAACTAAAAGCACTGGTGTAAATCGTATTAGTTCTAAAATGTTAAAGCTCTGTTGTCCGTATATTATTCCGTTTGTAACAAACTTAATAAACACGTGTTTGCTTGAGGGTAAGATTCCTAAAGTATGGAAGCCCGTATGGAAGAGAGCTCAGATCACACCTCTACCTAAAGTTCGATGTCCTGTCAATTTTACAGATCTCCGGCCCATTAGTATACTTCCGTGCCTATCAAAGATACTGGAAAAAATTATCTGTGTCCAATTAAATTTACATCTATCTAAGTACGACCTTTTGGCCCCTTACCAATCTGGATTAAAAAAAAATCATGGTTTTGCCACCGCATTATTAAAATTAACTGACGATATTCTACAGGAATCTGATGCGGATAAATTATCTATTTTGGTCTTGCTAGATTGCTCTAGGGCTTTTGACACCTTACAGCATTCAATTCTATGTGCTATACTTAATTATATAGGTTTAAGTTCCAATTCCATCAGACTTTTTGAAAACTATTTGTCAGATCGCACTCAAATTGTTGTGCTTGATGGTGAATCCTCAAATGTAAGTGACGTTCACACGGGCATTCCACAGGGATCCATTCTGGGTCCGGTATTGTTTTCAATCTATTCTAGCTGACTTTTTTCTAACCTGCAATTTTGTAATTACCATGCTTACGCCGACGATACTCAATTATATCTTTCTTTCCATCGTAATTACATCAGGATGGCGGTAGAAAATATTAATAGAGTCCATTAGTTAGGTTATGTTACTAGTTTCGCGGGCTATCCTACTTCAAAATTCATAACATGGAGCTCTTATGGGACATAGATTTTAAACACTGATTATTTAAATTCAGTGCATTTCTTAACGGGGATTCTGCAAGTGACATATAGACTGCTCTTTCCAGCTGTTACATTTTCAAAAACAACTTAAAATACAACTTAATTTCAGAAATATTTTAAAACGGAGCACAGTACATATTAGAAAAGAATGTATGTCGCGTTCAGACCAGACTAGTGACCTTGGAGATTATTTTGACGTTTGCTGCACAGGGTTTGAGGCTAAATTGTTTATTTCTGCGGGTTATTTATTGTTTAATTTTTATTTAATAGGTGGTTTCAGTTCTTATTTATATTTAAAAAGTGTAAAATGGAAGAAAAAGTGCTAAAAATTAGTGTTGTTAACGACTTCATTTAAATAATCTACTGCGCCGGTTCTATCACCGACATTCTCGCGCCGTAAATTGCAGTAGTTTGTTGAATTTTAGTTTTAAACAAAATGACTGCATAAATAAATGCTTTTAGAAGACAAACGGTGAAAAAAGGCTTCATAGTAATCGCCATATATTGATTTAATGCTAAGAAATCAGGATGAAAGGTAAAAATAGAATGTGAAGTGCAAGGTCATTTAACCTCCATTTAAAATGCATTGACAAATTTTATCCAACTATTCTCTTAGGATAGCGTTTTAAATTTCGCGCTTTGATTTCGCCGTTACACTAATAGACTCTATTCGGACTTGTCTGTTATTTGTAGAAATTCAGAGAAGCACAGCCTATTTTTGAATCCTCCGAAATGTCAGTATATTATTTTTGGCCGAGGGCACACAGTGAACAGTTTAAATGTTGGTGAGATTACTCTGATAATCGGTAATGTTTTGCTCCCAGTCGTCGAAGATGTTAAGAATTTGGCCCTTCGAATAGACAACTCTTTTTAGATTTAGGAAACATGTTTCTTTTTGTATTCAAAAATCTATTCTTGGCCTAAAATTATTATATCCACGTAGAAATTATTTGCCTCATAAAACTAAGAAAATGCTTTTCGATTCGCTCATATTGTCACAATTTAACTACTGTTGTCTTATGTTTGCTTCGAATTTGGATTGCATGACGATGAGACGCATGCAAAAGATTCAAAATTGCTGTTTGAGGTATATATACGGAATACATAAATTTGATCATGTATCCCATAAAATTCTTGACATTGGTTGGTTCAATATGCAAAATCGAATTAATTTACCGTCAGCTTGTTTATTTCATAATCTTATAGTATCCAAGTCTCCAACCTATCTTTTTTAACCGACTTCAAAAAAGGAGGAGGTACGCAATTCGACTGTATTTTTTTTTGATGTGTGTTACCTCAGAACTTTTTTCTAGGTGAACCGATTTTGATGATTCTTTTTTTATTTGAAAGCTGGTGCTTCTCATGTGGTCCCATATAAATTTGATCAAGATCTGTCCAGTAGTTTTTGAGTTATCCTTAATAATGTGTATTTAATTGACTTCGACTACATTGATGATGTTCTCATTGTATATTGAAGTTGGTTTTCTATTTTGCAGGCCAAAAACATTATTAGTAAAATACAATTTCGTGCAGATGTTCATAATATTAATATCAGATTTGAAGGCCTCATCACTCCTCTTATACATAAAACTGCTTTGTACGAATGATCTTTTTTCTTTCATATTTCTAAAATGTATAATTTGCTACCGCCTCTAGTTAAAAGTTACACTATGACTAGGTTTGGGAACTACGTCCTCAATTACTTCTTGCGGGAACAGATTGGGTAATGAATTACTAATTACTGGTTAGTGCTTGTTGTATAATGTTTCACAGGGAGTAGGTTTTGTGTGAGTGCAGCTTATATTTAGTGTTATTTTGTGTGTGTGTGGGTTAACTGAAATTTTGAAATTGCTTTTTTTATCTCGTTCATCCTTATGAGCATGTTCTTATTTGTAGGTAATTGTTTTCTAGCAAGGTCGAAGTGGTAGACCGAGGGGTGAATTTTTTTTCCTGCTTGAACTTCGGCCTTGAGGTTCGTCGTAATTATATTTTTTCCTTATATTACATTATAATAATACTCAATTGCGAGGAATAAATCATTTATTATTATTATTAAATAGGAAATTTTTGGGAAGACGTAACCTAAAAATTGTTTTTGCGAAGTTTAAAGTTCTCCAATTTTCTGTTGATGCTTTGGAATGAAAATGTACAGGAGCGTTTAATAAGATTTTATTGACATTTCATCCAATTTTCGTTAGAGAAAATTAAACCGTTTGAAAATTACAAAAAGAAAATATTTGATTAATCCGCAGGTGGGTGGAATGTAAATGTGTTCTCCAGTTAGTTGGGTTCGGGACAAGGGGACTGAAATTTTGTGGAAATCTCGAGTGTGTGCCAATACTCGTTTCTGAACATTTTTTTTTCAATAATTTTAAGGAGAAATAGGACATTTATGGAAAGGCGTAACGCATAACATACAAATTATTTTGGAAATTTCAAAATTTTTTGTTTCTAATTAACGGTATGGAATAAAAATTTACAGGAACAATTAATGAAAGGTTTTTGATGTTACAGCTAATTGTTAGAAAGAATGAAAGGTTTGAAAATTACGAAAGAAAATTGTTTGCGGAATCGACAAATGGGTGAAATGTACATTTTATCGTAAGTCCATTGGTTTCAAATTTTTTGGGAACCTGAGTGTATGCTAATACACGTTTTTGAGCAATTTGGAGAAATGTAACCTAAAAATTGTTTTCACAATGTTCAAATTTTCCAGCTTCTAATTAAGGGTTGGGAATAAAAGTATACGGGAACCTTTGATAATATCTTATTGACGTTTTGGCTAATTTTCGTTAGAAAAAATGAAACTGTTGAGAAAATTATGAAAGAAAATTATTTTTGGATGACACTTCTAACAATGTTTTTTTTATTTGTGACACATGGAATTTAGGTGCAAAATTGAACTTTCTTTGCAGGTAGAAGAAGGCGATTGTCGATATTTACCCAAAGAGATTCTCCAGGAAGATTACACGCACCTGACGAAAGCGGATATCTTTGCCTTGGGTCTGACCGCTTTAGAAGCGGCCGGTAGTGGCCCCCTGCCTAAAAATGGGGAAATGTGGCATAAAATACGATCGGGGGAACTTCCCACTTTGCCCCAAGCACTCAGCAGGGATCTAACGGAGTTAATAAGGAGCATGATTCATCCTGATCCTGTGTCCCGCCCTTCGGCTATCCAGGTGCTGCAACACAGGGCCTTATCGCCCGCAGGAAATAAATCGAGGGCTCAACTGCACAGGGAATTAAATGCGGAGAAGTTGAAGAACGAAATTTTGTCGAAGCAGTTGGTTGAGGCAGCGAAATGCATCAAGACGATAGCACCAGAGAGTAAACAGTTGAAATCGGTAACGAGGTTAACTTCGCGGCTTATTGGGAAAAAGGTGAATAGGAGTGTGAGTACGACGACTTTTTGAGGCGTTTCGGGAGAGATTCGACCAGTTTTCGGACACTTTAATCGGAAATGATGGTAATTCCTGAAATAAACTAAATTGATTCAGTTTTCTGGATTTTTTGCCCAATTTTAATAGTTTTTAGGTGTCCCCGTGTACTTTTTTGTGTTTAAATTGTTTTTGAAGTGTCCTAAGACCGGCGAATTTATGGTAGCGAAATGGGGATTTTTTTAAAGTCCTTTGCGGAAGCTGTGTTTTTGCCAGGCTGTTACGTTAGATTGAGTGTCTAGCACGGTGTTGAAGTAGGTTTTTCCATATGTTTCGAATTTACTGCGCGTTTAGCGTACATTTTTGTTAGGAGTCTCTTTTTAATCCAATACTTTTTGTACATATTTTAGGCTTGATATTGTTAGATGTTATTTTTCTCCAATGTTTTTTTGTATACGACTTCTTTATTTATTTTTTCAGTCGTTTTTGCGTAAGTTGACTAAAAGTTCGTGCTCTTGCGTCCGTTTCATTTAGGAAACGATTAATTCTTAAAAATTGCTCGCCTTAATTTTTGAATGAAATTTGAGGATTGATGCAATTGCTGTGTCTGATCTTATTTTAATCCATATTAAAACCAAACTCGGTGGACCTCTCAAACTTAATATGTGACACGTCTGTATTAAATTTCGTAGAAAAATTTTAACCGGAAATGCAAAATTAGAAGTGGTCATAATGTAAAAAAATTGCCGTCGTGTTTTCCTATTTTCCAGCAATATTTTTTTGTGAAAGTTTGTATGTATATGTAGAATAATTAGTTTGAGATGCTTACCAATTCTTATTTCTACAACTTGAACGATTCAACAGTTATTTTAAAATTTAAATATTTTTCTGGTGATTGGTTTCTTTTTTCCCCTTTTTTACATAATCTAATTAATAAATGTGCTTTGTTATATGAAATAATTGTGATAAATATTTTGTAGTCTCTTTTAGTGCCTTGATTTTTCTTAAAAAAGACTGTTTTTTATCACGTTCGGTTTTTTTTGTATTAAATTTTGTATCATATTCTGTAAAAACCAAATATATTTTGATAATAACAAAGAAGTGTTATTTCTGTTAATTCCTCTATTTATTTATTTATTTATTTATTTATTTATTTAGAAGTGACGTCACGCTTTTAGGGTCCTAGTAATATTATTTTCCGGCGACGTGACGAGACATTTTTGGTGTACTTATTTTAGGCATCTAAGTTGATATTTTTATTTTTCCCAGCACTTTTCTTTAAATTTCACAGCAAAATTATGAACTGTTATGAAATATTTCAAAACCAATAACGATTAATGACATCAGAGACCATCAACATCGTATTTATTCAATGTCAAGTGGGCACATTGGTACATCGATTAAAACTCCGCCATTGTTTGATAACTAATTCGGCACCTAAGTGCCTCCGTCATACGTCAGATTTTCATTCCAAACAAAACAAAAGCACGTGCAATTTGACGTTTATCGATATTATTTACAACGTCTTAAACTAGTTTTTGCAATATAATTATAGACGTTTTGCAGTGAAAACAGTTTATTTTCAATTTGTGTGTTGGGCTTACGCGTAAAAACTTGAAAACAACTATATGTAATTATAATTATATTTCAGAGGTTAGGTTAAAACGTCAGAAAGCACGTGGCTTTGTTTTGTTTGGAATGAAAATCTGACGTTTGTGACGCGCCACTTATCTCCCGAATTTATGCCGTATGCGTTAATTTACCTTTGGACTTGCATTATCAACATGCACTTCTTAACTTCCCTGTGCCGGCAGGTGAACACCCTAGAGCGATAAGAAAAGAAAGTAACTATATCTATTAGTTTTGACAGATCTAATCTTGGGAAAACATAAATTTTAAAAATATGTTAATACTTTACTGAGTTTTCAATAAAAACCAAATTTTTTAGTGTGATTATCATGAAATTAGTGCTTCTTAAACAAAGTGGTCCAATTTTTACGCAAAATTTCGTTCACGAAAGTTCTGTGTTGTGATTCCATACATCCCTGTTAATCTGCTTAAAAACGCAGATAAAACGTTAATTAAAAATAAAAAGGGATATGATCCGAAAGATAGTGACGTTACTAATGTTCATTTTATGCAAAATCAGTGTTAGTGCGAAACAAAATTGAAGAATAGAAAATTTTTAGGTTATGACTCGATCGAAAGCAAATATTTAACAAAGGCTTTGTTCAGTCATACTTTACTAACAATGGATAATAGTATTGTACGATTTATACTAAAAGGTAGGTCAAGTAAAAGTTTTTATGCATATTTCAGTTGATATAAGAACCATATTGCAGACGACGTCAATAATAAATCGAAATGTTTCGAAGACTTCAAAATTCAGATACAAAAGATCGACGGAGCCACTGTAGATATCCCGAAAGACTTTTCTTATGCAGACGTGCACATTCCTGAAGCTAATTACGATTTCATTAGGTAAGTACGAATAATTTATTATCTTTCTTTGAAACAGCTGCAAAATTAAGTTTATCAAACAACTACAGATGTTCTCGAAATAATTTTCTTGCATGAATTAATAATTAATCATTTTTAACACTTGCTTGCTGATAAGGACTTCTAATGCTTTTTTACTAGTCACAATAAATCTGTATGTCGTTAGGTGCATAAAATGTGGTTATCCGATCAAAAAAGTCGTATATTTAAAATAAAATACTGCAAACTCGAGTAAGTAGGCGTGTGGCACTCATTTTTATTTTATTAAACAAAAACAATTTAAAAAATACTTCAACTCTGTAGGTGGTGACCTCTATTGGAATTAAATTTGTTTTAAATCTTAGTTGTAGTGACTAGCGACATCTATTGGGAGTTGCCGCAAATCACCCATAGCTGCAAACTATTTTCAAGTAGATTTAAGGGTTCAAATTTCCGTATTTTAACAATTTGTTTAACCCATTATTTAAAACAATGGTGTTTACTTAGCGTGACGTAATAGTTAAAGAAAATGGTAATGATCTTGTGCTGTTTTTTGCTTTTTTGTTCGGCAGATCAAGGTTGGAATCTGGATCGCGCCTTTCTCTTAATCCAATTCAGTTTCCATTGAAAGTATGAAAGTTACGCGTATGTTTTGTTCAATAGTGTGTAGTTTTTGGATTTTTACTTGCTGCTATGGATCGTCGTTTTTTTACTAGGTAATTTGTCAACTTTTTTTCCACGTGTTTATATTCGCGGTATGTTCGCATTGTTTCCATCGTTTGTTTATAAAATGCTGAATGATTCCAATGTTGTTATTTTCTTCGTGTAATGTGGGAATTTTAAATAAAAAAGATTTGCCCGTATCTCGAATGCAGGGATCCAGGCATGTCATGTATTCCGATTCGATTTTTCGATTTTCGATTTTTGTTGGGTTCTCAGTTAATAAATGGCTTGTTCTCTTAAACATTGGTAAAGATTTCTTTCAATTTCATTACATATAGTAACTTTTTATGTGCTTATGTACTTACAACTTAATAATCAGCTTACAGCTTGTTATATAACACGATAGTTGTTTGCATGACACTCCAATATGCATTTTCAAATTTTGGAATAAAAACACGTGAAATGTCTAGATCGATTTGTAATTCTGTAAATAATGTGAACAGATTACATTAAACATTCTCAAGTCAGAGAGAAATTATTATTCAGAAGCAGATATGGGTAGTGCATAGTGGTTAGAAGAAGGTGGTTATCTAGGTGGTTATGAAGCTAGTCTAATACTTAATATTTTCAACGTTAGAAGACATTTTGACTTCAAATTGTTAGGGACCTAGGGACGTGAGGGGAGAATGTAATCACAGTAAAAAATCGTACACTATACACGATTTCACGTCGAGATATATTTGGTATACAGGGTGAGTCTACGAGCACATGTACTACTAAAAAACAACAAATATGCGGGGCGTTGAAGTTTCTCGAAAAAAACAAGTACGAGCTTATTCTTATGAAATATGAAGCACGTTGTTATTTTAAAATGTAAGTACAACTATTGGCATGAAGCAAAGTAATGAAGTGAATTTTTCGTATTTGTTTGTTGAAGAAGATGGTGACACATTGATCATGAGGACAGTGATCAATATGTCCTCATCATTTGATTCCGTTTTCATTGTGGGAGGAGACACAGATCTTCTTGTTCTCTTAGTAGCACTGGCAAGAGGTCAGGTCAGGTCAGGTCGCAGAACAAGTATCCTCTTCTCAGAGTTTGCAGGTTGTACAAGTAGCAAATATTTGGTTTTTGCATGCTCATATCGGTTGCGATACGACGTCTGCAATTTTCGGTCAAGGAAAGAACAAGTTCCTAAATATGCTCCAGAAGTCCGAGGAATTAAATAGGATCGTACAAGTGTTGAAGGAATAAATTACGTAGATTCCGACGCTATTACTGCAGAACAATTATTTGGAGCTCGTTAAGGAAACACATCTTTAAATTCTCTCCGGCATCAGCGTTTTACAAGATCTGTGATAAAAGCAAATTAAGTCTCGGTTCACTCTTACCCAACGTAGCAGCTGCACGACAACTTGGACTTATCATCAAGTCCAGATTTGGTACGGTGTCCACAAAAATCCGGAAGCATGCGGATGGAAGAGGAGTGAAATTAGACTTACCCCGGTCAGAACGTCTTAAGACCCTACTTCTTGAGCGCTCCTTGAAAGGAGGTTATGCCTCTCCGTCAGGGGCGGCTCCTTAATAAGTGCGATCGTGCGCGCGCACTGCCTACAAAAATATGTTTTAACCTTTTTTGATAAGGTTCAAACCTTATAAACTAATAAGTTTAAAACTTTTTGAATCTCCAGCGTTTAGCTGCCGCAATATATATTAATTATTATGCGAGATAATAAATAGTACGCACTTCGGCGCTCTAGCCTCTACGCTAGGCAAATGCATATTCGATATGGGAGCGAGATCGGCGCGACTTGAGAAAATTTCGTCGTATGTGCTTTTAGGTGGAAGAATGAAGCTTGCCTCGGAGCGCTGTTTGAGTACACACTTGGTAACTTAGAACTTACAGTTGGGCGAAGCATATACACGGGACACGGGAGTTGGTACTTCTGCGGGATTGTTTATTGTTTTTGTTTACCATATTTCGGTCTGAGATTGGCTCGTTGCTTTGCTTATTACGTGAGTAATTGGCTGTAGTATCTCTCCGTCTTGGTCGAAAAAGAGCACTTCTAATCTAACAAATTACGTAGCCAATCCAAGTTCGAAGTGTGTGACAGCGACAGCGTTTTTCATGTCATTCAGCTGTTTAAATTGATGAGCGTTGATGATTTCCGAATCCTTGCAGAGTTCTACATATACAGAACTAAACAAACGGTGGAACGTGGTAGGTATACAGGGTGTCCCGGTGAAGGTGGGAAATCTCTCGGGTGCGTATAGATTACACGAAAATAACACCCTAAGTTCATATAAAGTTTTTTCCTATGGCCTTCCCCTGCCGAGATATTCTCCCTTAAATTGGAGAAATAAAAATTGTTTTTTTTTACATAAAATTTTTGTTTTTAATTGTATTTCGATAATTTACTTGGTGACGTACGTAGTGATTGAATGGAATATCGATAAAATAATGCGACCCGTTTTTTGATAGTGCATCAGGGGAGCAAGGAGTGAACTACCGCTTACCTTCTTAACTTCATATTTTTTAAGGGGCTGGATATTTTTAATTTTTAACCGCATTTTTTGTTTCCCCGGACATTTTGCTAATAAAAAGTTACTCTTGTTAGGTTTCGATAAAATGAAGCGTTTTCGAGAAAATAAAACTCGCAAGGGGTACCGTGTTTCTACAATTTTCGTTTTCATTTTTTCTGGAATTCGAAAAACCGAAAGCAAGTTTTTAATGTAAATTTTCACTACATTTCTCAAACTGTTAGGGCTATTTTTGTACGACGTTTCGTCTGCTGTCTACATCGTCAATTTGTATTTTTTCTTAATACGGACCTGGACAATAAATTTTTAATGAAGTTCAAAAAAAATAGCTAATGTAGGGTCAAATCATACTTAAACAATTCCTAAGAAGTAATTTATTGAAAGAGCTTTTGATTTTTTGATATCTGAAAATAATGCCAGAAAAAATAAAAACAAAAATCATAGAAACACTACCTCTTGCTCGTCGAGTTTTATTTTCTCTTTAAAACGCTTCATTTTATCCAAACCTAACAAGAGTAACTTTTTATTAGCAACATGTCCGGGGAAACAAAAAATGCCGTTAAAAATAAAAAATATCCACCCCCTTAAAAATATGAAGTTGAGAAGGTAAGGGGTAGTTCACCCCTTGCTCCCCTGATGCACTATAAAAAACGGGCCGCATTATCTTATCGACATTCAATCACTACGTACGTCACCAAGAAAATTATCGAAATACAATTAAAATAAAAATTTTCTGTAAAGAAAACGATTTTTATTTCTCTACTTTAAGGGAGAATATCTCGGCAGGGGAAGGTCGTAAGAGAAAACTTTATATGAACTTGCGGCGTTATTTTCGTGTAACCTATACGCACCCGAGAGATTACGCACCTTCACCGGGGCACCCTGTATACTGAAATTCAGTTGAGTTGTAGGATGTTCTGCTTTCGGTCTTTCGAGGAAGTGCTGTTATTAGCGAAAATGGCAACAGCAGTTCATTTTGTCATTTAATTCCTGCTGATATTGCCAGTCTTTTGGGGTTATTAAGTCTATTAACATAATAAAGTCCATAAATTGTATAATTATTTGTGCCATTTTTTTAATAATTTTAGTAATATTTGTGAAATTTATGGCAAATGAAACACTATGTAAAAATATTATCGACGTTTCGCCTCTGGTTAGAGGCTTTATCAAGATTATATATTTTTAAAAGTTTACAAATTGTGACAAAATTTTTTCTTAATAAAAATGTAAATAACAGTAACTAAGAACTTATATTAAAAATAGAAATTATACGTAGCAAACATGATTTTGTAAAAAAATATGAAGGAGGAAAGAAATGTACATAAATTAGAATCAAGTGGTAGAGAACAGATTTACGTTATTATGTCACTGTAAATTTGACTTAAATTTTGAATGTCAGATCTGTCATTCAAGGAATTTTTATCTTTTTGGATGTGTATCATTTCTAAAACCAGTCTAGCTTTTAAGTTTTTTTCTTGTTCTAAAATAGTAGTATTGTGAAAATCGAAATTGTGTTTAGTATCTTTTATGTGTTTACTGATAGCTGAATTACTATTTTGGTAAGTATGTTGTTTTAACCTAGTTTCAAGGTGATTTTTGGTTTGCCCAATGTATGTTTTATTACAGTTATTACAATTAATTTTGTATACAATATGAGTTTTCATTAATTTTGGAATTGGAGTTTTTAAACGAGAATATAAAAATTGTAAGTTGTTATGCTTTTTATGAGCAATTACAAAATTATGTTTTATTCATAATTTATTGATGTTATGTGATATGTGTTTTATATATGGTAAAGAAATGTAATTTTTAGGTTCTTTTTGGTTTTGATTGTCGTTATTGTTATTATAAAAATGATTTAGTCTATTTTTTATAATTTTGTCAATAAAATTTCTTGGGTAGTTATTTTTTATTAAACAATTTATGGTTTTGTTTAATGCATATTGTCTGAATTGTGGACTGGAGAGTTTGATTGCTCTGTCAGTCAAGCAAATAACGATACTTTTTTTGTGACAAGTGGGTTGTTTGGAATTAAAATGAATATAACGGCCAGACCAAGTGGGTTTTGTGTACCATTCTGTTTCTATTGAATTATTAATTTTGTATAGTGTTAAGTCTAAGAAGTTAATTTGGTTATTTTTTGAAATTTCTATAGTAAATTGTAATTTGGGATGATAATTATTGAATTGATGAAGAATTTCATTTTCTTTGTCGGGAGGAATAGCAGTAAGACAATCATCTACATAACGTACAAAAAAAGGTAGATTAAATGATAATTTAGGAATAACAGTGGTTTCTAAATCTTCTAAAACTAATTGGGCAATAGTGCTTGAAATTGGAGAACCCATAGCACAGCCATCAGTTTGTTTATAAATTTTATCTTTAAATTTGAAATATGTAGTGGTTAAGGTAAGTTCAATTGCTGTAATAAAATTGTTTAAAGTAAGTGACGTGAAAGGTTCAATTTTATTCCAGTTTTTTTTGATTATTGTAATTGCTAGATTTATTGGAATGTTGGTATAGAGAGATACAGCATCAAGTGAAATAAATATATAATTTTCAGGGAAATAAAAATTTTTGCTTTTTTCTTTAAATGACCAAGAATCTTTGATGTAAAATTCATTTTGACCTGTGATGTTAGATAAAATATTAGATAAATATTTTGATAATTTATAAAAAGGACTTTGTATACATGATACTATTGGTCTAAGTGGGATATTAATTTTGTGTAATTTTGGGAGGCCATATATACGTGGGGGTAGGGAATTTTGTATTTTAAGTTTAGTGCTAAGTGTATAAGAGATATTATTTTCATTTAATAATTTAGATATAAAATTATTATTTTTAGTTTGTAAACTAATAGTGGGATCTTTAGGAAGAGGCATATAAATTAATTTGTCGTTTAATAGATTAAACATTTTATTTTCGTAATCAGTGGAATTCATTATTACTGTTTTGTTACTTTTATCGGGTTTTAGGATGATAATTTGTGGGTTGTTTTTAAGGAATGTTTTTGTAATTTTAATGTTAGTCAATAGTTCTTTTTCATTTTTGTTAATTTTTGTATAAGAATTGTTAAATTTTTTAATAATTTGGCAAATTTTATTTCTAATATAATTTTTTTCTTCAAATGGAAGTAAAGTTATACCACTTTCAATAGTGGCAATGATATTATTAATTGGAATTTCAGTATTACGGGTATTTATAGTAAAATTTGGGCCTAATTGTAAAATTTTTTGTACATTAGTTGGAATGTCGGTGGTAGAAATGTTATGTATCCATTCTTTATTAATAGAGAGATTGCAATCATTATTATTAGTATGTTTATTAGTAAGTTTTATTAATTTCTGTTGTTGTTTATTTTTTATGTTAAGAAATTTATAGTAAAATTTTTGATTTTGTGATTGTTTAAAAAAGTTGTTATATGTTTGTGGTAATATTCTATTAATTTGAATCTCGAGGTATTGAAGGGTTTTAGTAATTTTTTGTATGCTGGTGTAATGATCGGAAATGAGAATGTTTAAACAAGATTTTTGACATTTTAAAATAGTATCATGTATTTTATAAGAATATTTTGAATTTTCAATATGTATATTTTTGGGAGCGAGGTAATTTAAAAAATTTGGGATTAAATCGTGTTCTCTACACTTTAACAAAAATATTCTATTATTTTTAAGTTGTGCAATTTTAATGTTTAAGTTAGAATATTGTTTAAGAATATTTGTGGTGTAATTACCAAATTTGCATGTTACTTCTTCATAAAAATTTAGCTTGTTCATTTTCGAGATATTGTGGAATTTTCAGTGTGTGGATATCTTCTTAAATTAAGGGTTTCTTACTAAACTTCTTTGAGAACTTAATTTTCTTCGAATTTTCTTGTTTATATATTCTTCTAAATTTTGCTTCTTAGATTATTTAATTTTCTTAGAATTTTCTTGTTTTTATATTCTTCTCAAATTATGCTTCTTGAAAATAAAATAATTCACTTATTTCTTCAAGTTGTTTATAAATTGTATAATTATTTGTGCCATTTTTTTTAAATAATTTTAGTAATATTTGTGAAATTTATGGCAAATGAAACACTATGTAAAAATTAATATCCCACTTAGACCAATAGTATCATGTATACAAAGTCCTTTTTATAAATTATCAAAATATTTATCTAATATTTTATCTAACATCACAGGTCAAAATGAATTTTACATCAAAGATTCTTGGTCATTTAAAGAAAAAAGCAAAAATTTTTATTTCCCTGAAAATTATATATTTATTTCACTTGATGCTGTATCTCTCTATACCAACATTCCAATAAATCTAGCAATTACAATAATCAAAAAAAACTGGAATAAAATTGAACCTTTCACGTCACTTACTTTAAACAATTTTATTACAGCAATTGATCTTACCTTAACCACTACATATTTCAAATTTAAAGATAAAATTTATAAACAAACTGATGCACTATTGCCCAATTAGTTTTAGAAGATTTAGAAACCACTGTTATTCCTAAATTATCATTTAATCTACCTTTTTTTGTACGTTATGTAGATGATTGTCTTACTGCTATTCCTCCCGACAAAGAAAATGAAATTCTTCATCAATTCAATAATTATCATCCCAAATTACAATTTACTATAGAAATTTCAAAAAATAACCAAATTAACTTCTTAGACTTAACACTATACAAAATTAATAATTCAATAGAAACAGAATGGTACACAAAACCCACTTGGTCTGGCCGTTATATTCATTTTAATTCCAAACAACCCACTTGTCACAAAAAAGTATCGTTATTTGCTTGACTGACAGAGCAATCCAACTCTCCAGTCCACAATTCAGACAATATGCATTAAACAAAACCATAAATTGTTTAATAAAAAATAACTACCCAAGAAATTTTATTGACAAAATTATAAAAAATAGACTAAATCATTTTTATAATAACAATAACGACAATCAAAACCAAAAAGAACCTAAAAATTACATTTCTTTACCATATATAAAACACATATCACATAACATCAATAAATTATGAATAAAACATAATTTTGTAATTGCTCATAAAAAGCATAACAACTTACAATTTTTATATTCTCGTTTAAAAACTCCAATTCCAAAATTAATGAAAACTCATATTGTATACAAAATTAATTGTAATAACTGTAATAAAACATACATTGGGCAAACCAAAAATCACCTTGAAACTAGGTTAAAACAACATACTTACCAAAGTAGTAATTCAGCTATCAGTAAACACATAAAAGATACTAAACACAATTTCGATTTTCACAATACTACTATTTTAGAACAAGAAAAAAACTTAAAAGCTAGACTGGTTTTAGAAATGATACACATCCAAAAAGATAAAAATTCCTTGAATGACAGATCTGACATTCAAAATTTAAGTCAAATTTACAGTGACATAATAACGTAAATCTGTTCTCTACCACTTGATTCTAATTTATGTACATTTCTTTCCTCCTTCATATTTTTTTACAAAATCATGTTTGCTACGTATAATTTCTATTTTTAATATAAGTTCTTAGTTACTGTTATTTACATTTTTATTAAGAAAAAATTTTGTCACAATTTGTAAACTTTTAAAAATATATAATCTTGATAAAGCCTCTAACCAGAGGCGAAACGTCGATAATATTTTTACATAGTGTTTCATTTGCCATAAATTTCACAAATATTACTAAAATTAATAAAGTCCATAGTTTCAAAACTATCTCGCATACTTACTTTTGCTCATATAGACGGTCGCCGTTAAAATATATTTCATTATTAACGTAACAGTAAACAGTAGCCAGTTTTTGTACATACTAGTTGTGATCGAGGTGTTGCGTGACTCACCCTGTATGTGCGCCGAGAATATAATTTATTACATGTGCGTATTTTTTTCGCAACTGATACAGAATGCAATTACCAATTAGTAATTAGCGAACCGATTAGAATAATTAGTATTTTGGTGCCGTGCAGCATGTAATTCGAGCGCATCTTCTCTGCTGTTCTTATCGGCAATTTGTTATTCTATCGCTTTATTTTACATTTATCTGTCGTGAACTTCAAATCAGCCAGTCAATAAATGTATCTAGTGAGTTCGGTTAGTAAAGAACACAGTTCATTGCTCAAAAACAAAAACGGGAGTGGAGGAAGAAATTATTTGACGATGGAAGAGAGGAAACCGCTACTGGCGAACGAATGGTACCGGTATTTTTTGTTCTTTTATGGTTTTTTCATTTTTTCCAGTTGTTTCTGCGTCCCATGTGGTACCACAAGGAATTTATTGCTATTGCGACATTTATTGTATTTTTCTCGAGGGTCATATAATCGTAAATTTCGAGCAGCTCCTCGACAGATAGCAATCGGTTTTATTTCAGTCAGTTTAATGTTTCTATAATGTAATAATTGTGTAAAGTACATAATGGCAATGAATAGGGTTCCTGCGTGATCGCGGATGTGCTAGAAGTTGCGAACCACCAGGTAGTGATCCAGAATTTTGTAATCTTTGATCAGGGCGGTCTTTTGTGACGTCTGTGCGACCACGCGGAAAGTGACTAAAATGAACGCTCTTTAGAATAATAATTGATCCAACTCCGATTTAACTTGTGCGAAGTCTTTCGTGACTCAATTTTTTTAAATGGAACAACATGCCAATTAGAGATAGTTTAGATATTTGAGGGTGGTTTTTACTTGAAAAACGATATTTCGCCAGTAAATTACTTCTATAAAAAGATATTCATGCAACATTTTGAAAAAAATGCTTCATATTACGAAAATATTATTTTTTTGTTTGCGAATTAGCGGCAGTCGAATATTTGAAGGTGATTATCTCAAAAAGAGTAACCTCATTTTAGAGATAAGAAAGTTTGTACATAATCGATTGCATGTTCGACAAGGAATATAAAAATTACATGGTCCCATTATGGCATTTGACAATTTTCTAACAACCATCAAAATATTATTACTACAACTTTCTTGGATCCGAAGATATTTAATTTTCAAAATACCTCTGCATACATCTGTCGGCAGCATTTTCGTCTGGATATTGTTTTCTTCTCACGAAAATATTATTACTCCAACTTTCTTCGATCCTAATATATTTAATTTTCAAAATACCTCTACATACATCTGTCAACAAAATCTTCAATAAATTTTAGGCAAAAACTGTCTCATAGTAAAATCATTTAATGAATCCAAAAATGTTTCATGTAAAAACACAATAAAGTTAGGTAGGTACTGTGCAGAAGAAGTGGGACGGCCTGTATAAGTGAAAATAATTTTACATAACAAAGAATAAAAAAATCAAGGTGGGTCTGACCTATTATGACATTTTTATTTAAAATAAAGCTGCAACAGAAGAAATACACTTAAGCCTGGTTTTTAAGGGTGGGATACGCAACGAAAGGTCAGGAGATCGGCAGTACATGTGTAAGACAGAAATAGACATAGCTTTAGCAACCGCTTGGTACAGTCAGTCCAGCAGAAAATTGAAACAACGTAATTAGGCAAATATAGTCTTAAAATAAAGCTAAAAGATCGGTGAATATGCTCATATATTTTATTTGGCTGTTAACTACAATCCGAATGTACAATTTGTGTGTGAATAATGCTAAGTTTTCCGTTAAAATTTGCGAGTTTTCAACTTCGTTTACTTTAACAACAGTGTAAATATGGCAAATAAAATAGTTATAAGCGTATTCTACCAACCCTCATATTTCTTTTAAACCATAATTCATGTCTATAAGTAATACAGTTTTTGAGCTGGACTGTCTGTATTAACACCGTCTCAGAAGCGAGGAGAACGCTTCTCGGGTATCCGTCGACGGAATTTCGCTGACGGACTCCGTCGACGCACTGCGATGGGGGACTTTGCTGAAATCAAACCTGCATAATTTGGTTGTTGCTAAGTTACACCAATAAAAAGCTGAACATTTTCTGCCGTTCAAACAGCGACAGACTTAAAATACAGCAAACGGAATTCCGTCGACGCAATTCCATCGACGGAAAGTTGTTAAAAATCAAGGCTTTAAGGTTGCTTTTGATAATTTTACTATAAAACTCTCGATAAAACTACAACCAAGTTAACAGTTTTGATTTATTTCATTATTCATTTTTCAAAGTAAATATGGCCATTGCTTTATAAAATCATTCGTCTATTATATTATTAAATGTCTGTCCAGGGAAGAAACAGATTCCTTGGGCTTCCAACCCCTGTTGAACCGGAAGCAAGAAGAAAATGGAAGTTTGCCCCTCAGTCCGACGGGGGATCATATATCTTCTTCGACCCCCTTGATCGAGAGACGGTCCAGAGACAACACGATTAGGGTGAACGTTGACGGCATGACTTGCCAATCGTGTGTTAAAAGTATAGAAGAGACAGTAGGGAGCAAACCGGGGATTCACAGTGTAAGGGTGAATTTGCCAGAGAAATTCGCAATAGTTCATTACGATACTACTGAGTTGTCGCCGGGGGATGTTTGCGGGTATATTGACGACATGGGATTCGAATCGTCACTTCCCTTAAGCGGGGATGACGGTCAAATTAGCAGTTGTACTGTTCATGTGGATGGGATGACTTGCAATTCGTGTGTACAGACTATAGAAGGTAATTCGTTGTAAAAAACTTTTTGGAGTATGTTTGTGTTTTTTTGTAATATAGGTATGCTTTCGGCGAATGAGGCTATAAAAGACGTTAAAGTAAATTTAGGTAATAAAGAATGTAAAGCGCAGTTTTTATCGAGTAAGCTGAGCGCGGACGATATCGTCGAACAAATAGAGGATATGGGTTTCGAGGCGTTTGTAAAAAGTATTAATGGAAGGGCTGTGAATAAGGGTGAGCTTTGGGTGATGGGGCGGTAGAGAAAATTTTTGAAATCGATTTTTTGCGTTTGTAGATAAAAAATCTCACGTAGAAAACGGCGGATCGCTGCAGATACAGTTTAGCGACACGGAGGTTAACTTGGAAAAATGTCAGTTGCACATCAACGGCATGACCTGCGCTTCCTGCGTTGCCGCCATCGAGAAGCACGTCCAGAAAATTCAGGGTGAGTTTTTCCCATATTTTCGTCAGTTCTATGCACTTTGTATAAAATATGACAAAATCGAACACCGACCCAGGGGGGATTTTTTTAAATTGATTTTTTGTTTTACTTTGATTTTAAGGCGATTTTGTGAAATTCATACAGGTTGTCCCAGTTGACTCGCTTGCATGTTTTGTGTGTATAAATGGGACAGTCTGTATAAGTATAAGAAATTTTTGTTGGTTTTTGCTTTTCTTTCATGATCATGCAATACTCGAAAATGTGGACGGTTTGGTTTTTTAAATATATAAATATGAAGCCCAAGAAACTATATTTTCTTAACAATTTTTTTATATTATTGTCTAATTTTTTGTGTTTGAATTTTACCCACCCGAAGGTTGTCTCACATCTCAAAACTCCGAACTCTCCATCCTCTAACCTCTTTTGGAAACACTCTTTCCACTCGTTCTCAAGATCCTTTTCATTTTGTGTTATTTCCGCTTTGCTGTTTTTAATTCATCTTGTTTTAACCTCGTGTGGCGCTGTCATAGTTACATAGCAATAAATCTTTCTTTCCAAAGGTTGCCACAAGATTTTGGTCTCTCTCCTCGCGGCCCGGGCAGAGATTCAATATGACCCATCCATGGTGTCCCCGACGGAGATAGCTGCGTCTATAACCGATCTGGGCTTCCCCTCCTCCGTCCTGAAGCAAAATGGGGCCGGGATTTCCGAAGCGGACCTGGAAATCAAGGGAATGACGTGCGCGAGTTGTGTCCACAAAATCGAGAGCAACGTTATGAAGCTGGCTGGAGTGACCAGCGCTAAAGTTGCGCTTACGACGCACAAGGGCAAGTTCACCTTCGATCCGGAAGTCACCGGGCCGAGGAACATCATCGAGGCCATTCAGAGGCTGGGGTTCGAGGCCGAGCTGTTCTCCAGGGATCGCGGCGACGACTATCTGCAGCAGAAAGAAGAGATTCGGAGGTGGAGGAATGCTTTCTTCTTCTCCCTGACGTTCGGAGGGCCGTGCATGTTGGCCATGATCTATTTCATGGCGATGATGTCGACAGGAGCCATGGCACACGAAGATATGTGCTGCGTTATTCCAGGTAATATTAACAACTTTTGAACCGTGAGGATTTTTCCCAAGACGAAAAGGTGGTAACAATTTTTTTCTCTTTGTTTTTTAAGGACTGTCGTTGGAAAATCTCATAATGTGGTGCCTCTCGACGCCCGTGTTAATTTTCGGAGGCCGGCATTTCTTCGTGCAGGCGGGAAAGGCCCTGAAACACCGCACCACGAACATGGACGTCCTGATCACCATGGCCACCACCATTTCTTACGTTTACAGTGTTTTGGTTGTGACGGTGGCGATGATTTTACAGCAGGACGTATCCCCTCAAACTTTCTTCGACACTCCCCCCATGCTATTGGTGTTCATCAGTCTGGGACGATGGTTAGAGCACATTGCCAAAGGAAAAACGTCCGAGGCGCTTTCCAAGCTATTATCTCTGAAAGCAACGGATGCCGTGTTAATAACTTTAGGGAGGAATGGGGAAATTGAGAGTGAACGAGAGGTGCACGTTGATTTGGTGCAAAGAGGGGATATTTTGAAGGTTTTGCCTGGCGCTAAAGTACCGGTAGATGGGAAAGTACTACAAGGAGCCTCGATGTGCGACGAAAGTTTGATAACGGGAGAAAGTATGCCTGTAGCCAAGAAAATTGGGTCTAGTGTTATCGGAGGCTCGATCAACCAACACGGGCTATTAATAGTGCAGGCCACCCATACCGGGGAGGCAACGACATTATCACAAATCGTGAGACTGGTCGAAGAAGCTCAAACGTCCAAAGCGCCCATACAACAATTGGCCGACAAAATCGCTGGATATTTCGTGCCAATCGTGGTACTCTTATCGATTTTGACGATGATAATTTGGGCTATCATCGGGTCGATAGACGTAAACCTCCTTCCCGTTTCCCAAATGGAACGCCAAATGTACAATAAAACGGAAATAATACTCCAGTTTGTCTTCCGGTGTGCTCTGAGTGTTTTGGCCATCGCGTGCCCCTGCGCCCTCGGTTTGGCAACACCAACCGCCGTTATGGTCGGTACCGGTGTCGGCGCTCTCAACGGTATTCTCATCAAAGGTGCTGAACCCCTGGAAAATGCTCACAAAGTGCGTGCGATCATGTTCGATAAGACTGGTACTATCACCAAAGGAGTACCAGAAGTAGCCCGAATTTGGTTGCAAGGAGACGGTTACGGGCCGGCGCTAATCTTAGCCGTATTAGGTTGCGCTGAAACCAATTCAGAACACCCGATTGCCGCTGCCATCATCAAGTACACCAGGGAAATTTTTAGTGGTGATCTAACGGGCGTTAGTACCAAATTTCAGGCAGTACCCGGCTGCGGCTTGAAGTGCACCATCTCCTCTTTATCCCAAATGGTCAAGAACGCCAAAAATAACGGGGATCTGAGTAATTTCGTCTCGCTGGTCACCGGCGGAAGTTCCGGGCTTTTCACCGTCAACGGAGTTCAGATCGAAGTTTCTCACTTTCAAAATTTAAAATTGGGACAGTTGATTGGAGTGAAGACCGTCAGCGACGACGGTACGGGGAGTTACAACGTCATTATTGGTAACCGAGAGTGGATGAACCGAAACGGTCTGACGGTTCCCGCCGATGTCGATCGCAGGATGGTCGAGGAGGAGGAAAAGGGACGGTCTGCGGTACTCTGTGCCATTGACAGTTAGTACCTTCTTTCAGATGACTTTGTATCTCTCTTGCCCATCAGTTGCCATTGAACATTCTAAATTCAATTTTAGTCTCTTTTATTGATGGGATTGGATTAGTTTTATATCGAAAAATAATTAAAGAATCGAATAAAAAAAATCAATTCTTTTGAAATCTTAGAATAAAAGAATCAATTTTTCCAAAAATAATCGAATAAGACTCGATTCTTGAAATAATCGATGCTTTTGAAAATAATCTAGTAAAAGAATAATCGAATAAAAATCGATAAATTTCTTTAATGTTTTCTTGTGACGGTACTTTTGTTTAGGTCACATTGTGGCGATGGTAAGCGTGGCAGACATGGTCAAACCCGAGGCCTACTTGGCCGTTTACACCCTAAAGAAGATGGGCCTAGAAGTAATTCTTCTCACTGGCGATAACAGACAGACGGCCGTCAGTATAGCGAAAGCGGTTGGCATCAACAAAGTGTACGCCGAAGTTCTGCCTTCACATAAAGTTGCCAGAGTACAAAGGTGATGAATTTATTTTAAATTTCGAGTTGGGATTTTTAACCGTTACATTGTAGGTTGCAGGCGCGAGGGATAAAAGTTTGTATGGTGGGGGACGGGATTAACGATTCGCCCGCGTTGGCACAGGCCGATGTCGGTATGGCCATAGCTGCTGGTACGGACGTGGCTGTGGAAGCAGCTCACGTGGTCCTGATGAAAAACGATCTTTTGGACGTGGTGGCTTGCCTGAAGCTGTCCAGGAAAACGGTCAACAGGATAAGACTTAATTTTCTCTTT
The DNA here is from genome assembly GCA_963966045.1 of Xestobium rufovillosum. Classification (NCBI taxonomy): domain Eukaryota; kingdom Metazoa; phylum Arthropoda; class Insecta; order Coleoptera; family Ptinidae; genus Xestobium; species Xestobium rufovillosum. The sequence continues at coordinate 20,336,860 of OZ014497.1, forward strand.
GCCAGCATGTATAATCTTGTGGGTAAGCTTTCGGAAGGAAGAGTCGTGCGGATTTTACCGATATTTCTCTCTAACAGGTATTCCGTTAGCTGCCGGAGCGTTTAGTACTTTCGGTTTGATGCTCGCTCCGTGGATGGCCAGTGCCGCGATGGCGCTGAGCAGTGTCTCCGTCGTTGGCTCCAGCCTCCTCCTGAAACTCTGGAAGAAGCCCAGAAAAGTGGACTTGGAAACTCCGGAGTACTTCATGGAGAAGAATCGCGCTCCCCTCGACACCATCTCGGTCCACAGGGGCCTGGACGACATCGAACAATTGGAAAGTGCGCCGGTTACATTCTCAAGGTATACTCAGAACTGTACTGTCTGATTTTCAATATTTTTTTTGCTCCGAGATTATTTTTTTGTTTTACTTTGATTTTCAGATGATTTTGTGAAGTACATACAGGTTGTCCCATTTGACTCGTCTGCATGTTTTGTGTGTATAAATGGGACAGCCTGTACATCAAAAAATTTTTTTTTTGTTTTTGTTTCTCCTTCATTTAACACTTGAAAATATGGACAGTTTAGTTTTTTAAAATATGTAAATATGAATTATTTTTTTTTATTTATTATTGTCCAGATTTTTGTGTTTTTATTCTTGAACCCTGTGAATTTGTCTTTTTTATCTTTGTTTTTTTTGTTATTTCTTTTAAAGGCGGAATTAAAAATGTTACCTTCTCCTGTTTTCTTATTTTATGTGTCTGTGTTGTCTATCCTTATATCCACTACACAGAAAAACTAGAAGATAAAACAGTGAAAACTCTTGTAATTTCAGCAATGCAGAGAAGAATAAATGACAAGATTCGGTAATGATTTTCTAGTAAATTAGTTCTAACACTTTTGCTGTGGCCTGTTTTCTTTTTGTTTATAAAATAACTTCGTTGGCATTTTAAAGGCGACCTCGATGCATAAATAACATTCCATAACTATTCCTGCACTTGTTTTTCTGCTTATCTTATCAGTTATTAGTCTTGTCTTGAATGTTGAGCAGTGTGGGGCTTAAGATAAATGAAATTCCCTAGTTTTTTTAAACTTTGCCTCCTATGTGAATTGTACGACTTATTGAAGGGTTCTTTGCAGATTTTTGGGAAGGAGTAGCGGAAGGGAGCTTCTCTTGGGCTCAGGTGATTATGAAGATGACCAAAGTTTAACGTATAAGTCACTTAAAAAGTCATACGCGTGAATCTGCATATTACGGTTGGTACGCGTTCATTTACTTAAACTTGATATACATAATTTATATTATTACTTATTGTTTTTTATTTATATTATATGATTTTTAATAAATTTTATTCTCGCTATGCAGTGTTTCAATTTTAAGCCTCTTTTTGTGATGGATACGAGATAATTTTCTCAATTTCTTTAGAACAAATCAACTAAAGGAATCGGTTTCATTGGAAATCAAGGGATCGAATAAAAGAATCGATTCTTTTGAAATTAATCGAATACAAGGGTCGATTCCTTTGGAAATAATTGAATGAAAATCGATTCTTTTAAAAATAATCGAATGAAAGAATCGATTCTTTTGAAAACAATCGAATAAAAGAATCGATTCTTTTGAAAATAATCGAATAAAAGACTCGATTCTTTTGAAAATAATTGAATAAAAGAATCGATTCTTTTGAAAATAATCGAATAAAAGAATCTATTCTGAAAATAACCGAATATTAATATTTTTCCAGAAAAATTCTTGTTACCAAAGGTCAGACAGTTTAAAATCTCTAAGTTATGACTACTTCATAAAGCACTGAGAAAATGTATAGTCGGGGAGCAAGGTGATCTAATTCGACATCCTCTATACAACTCGAACACACAAGAAAATGAAGCTGATAAAATGATCTGCCGGATTTGAATTTTGAGGTCAGATCAGGTCAGGTCATTAGGTTTCATGCATGCACATCGAAAAGAACGGGTAAAATCTTTACATTTACAGAACTGTGTTATAGTAACACAATACAGTTTAGAGCTATTTGTGAATGTTATTGGCATAATAACGTCATTTTTCATGTACCATCCATATTCCAGGATGTTTGGAATATTTGGGTTTATTTGCCAAGCCGTTTTATATACAGCACACTGTAAAACAGCTCTTTTAACATGAAAGTTAAATGCGTTTTTCGTATGAGGCAGATCTCTGAAAGTAAAACATATCATTTTTTCTGATGAGACGAAAATTGAGTTAGTGAGTGATTATCGACGTGAAAGGGTCTCTAGGGGACCGGGACGACAAGAAAGACACTTTTGCCAGAGAAGTTGTTCCTTATCAAGGCGGAACAGCAATTTTTTGAGGGGGGTATAATGTATGGTCGTCGCACTCCACTTATACACGTGCCGCAAACCATGACGGGAAACATTTACGTCCAAAACATTATCCAACCAATCATCCTTCCATTGGAGAAAATTTCGTTTTTATGGACGATAACGCCACGCCCCACCGCACAAGAAGGATTGCCAATTTGCTACAGGAAGGGAATATTCCAAGAATGAATTGGCCAACAAACTCACCTGACTTGAATCCTTGTGAGAACGTGGGGGATATGCTAAAAAGGGCCATTTTAAATAGATATAAGGATGAAAGGGGGCTTTCATCCTTCAGGAGCTAATTGTTGCTGTTCAAGAAGAACGGAACAACATACCGAAGGAAGCCATTAATAACCTCTTTATTGGAATGTACAGACGTGTTAATGTTTTGCTCGAGAACAGAGGAGGACATACTTGTTATTCACATCTTCGTTTCTCACATTTTGCGATTTCGATATTTTAAAAAAAATTAATTCGGGCATTTTCTTAAATTTAACTCCTGGCCGTGTACTCCTTCCATGAAAATAACCTTACATGTGATAAAGCATTTCGATAAAATGTAGAATTCAATCCATATATTTATTAGAATTATTTTTGTTTACGTTTCATATGTAACTTTTTTGAGCAACAACATTAATGTTTCGTTTCTTCACCAAAAATAATTTCGAGCCTTTGTCCGTGTTTGGTCTCGCATATGTATATGTTAATTCGGAAAAATAAGATTACTTACCCGGTGCATGAAAAATACAGGACACAAATTTGTGGTCTAGCAAGAAACCATTTTTTTTCATAAAATTGGAAAATTGTAGAGGCAACGTGAGTACACTGTGATGATCAGCACACTTCAGTGTATATTCCACCGTTGATTGACTATCAGTCAACGATTCCACGAAAAAAACAGATCTCTAACTCTTCGTTGCTGAAATACAACGAGAAAAGTTTTAAAAATGGTCGAAAATTGATCTTTTCGCGACCTCAAAATTCGAATCCGGCAGATTATTTTACGTAAGAATCAGCGTCATTTTCTTGTGTGTATTCGAGCTGTACAGGGTTTCCCACGACGACCTTACGCGATCTGTATATGGAAAAGTGTATTTAGTAGAGTTACACAAATTTGCAGTGTTGCCAACTATAAAAATTCAGAATTCTCAAAACGTTACCTGAAAATTCACCAGATTTCTCCAAAACCAAGACCGAAATACACCAAAATACATTTGGACATTTTTTGTTGGAAAGGTGTTTGTTTTTTGTTTTGAATGGTTTAAGAGCAACTCCCGCCAGAATAAACAAAAATTTAATAAAAACATTAAAAATAGTAACACTGTTATAGGGGCCATACATTAGCGCACAGCAGTGTGCGGATCTAGTCCGACGGACTTGAGCGCACACCGAATGTGCCAATGTATGGCATTGTCCGCTATAGTCCGCGCACTGCGCATCGGACCAAAAGTCCCCGTGCGCTAGATTGAAACTGCCCGATTTTTCGGACCAAGTCCCGCGGAAATGTGCCAGTGTGTGGTGAACAACAGACGCGGACTTAATTAAACATGGATAAAACCATAAGTACCTATTATTGGTTACGTTATTTGTATTTAAGCCCTATTACGATTGAGCCTGGGATTGAGCTATTTGTAGATTTTTGACACCGTAGTTCGCAAAATCAAATTACCTTTATAAGCTAAAAATAGAGGTCTTCTGATCTCCAAAAACTTTTATTTGATCTATTTACACTTCTGCGTCTGCCTTGTTTCACATATTTAAAGCAAATAATTTATGGAAGTACACAGGTACCTACCCATTTTCTTTTGTCTCGGTAGAGTAAGTTCCTGTGTTGGCAAATGCGAGCGTCACGAAAAGTGAAACGAATGGAGGGAAACAGTCTGAGAAAACGGGAAGAAGAGAAAAGGAATATCGAACGCCCCACTCTTTAGCCACGCTCTGTCTCATGCTTCGCGCTATTTCTCTCAGGCAAGCGTCAGTAAAGCGAGGACACAGCGTTTCAGTTTTCCTGACAACACAAAGCGCTTGGTTAGAAGAATTAGAATTAGAATTCGATTTATTCTTTCATTATTATTATTTTTCATTCCTCTAATAACGTTGAAGTTTCACTTCTATCGCGTGTGGCGACCACGCATCCAGTTTTTTGTTTTTGTATTTTTAGACTCAAGAAGTTAACCGAAAATATAATTCGGAAGAATATATCCGAGGTCTGCTCTAAAATTATCTTGAACTTCCTTGCTTTTGGACGGTAAAATCAAAATGTTATGCGAACTTAAATATGAAGGAAGACGCGTATAAAAAGGCAGTGAAGTACACGAAAGATACAAGATGAGAATGCTCCATTATTACACAGTACACACCCCACTGTCTTCCACTTCATCTGATGACAGAAAAGTGAGCGCCGTGTATGGCAAAATTTTTCCGCTCACAATGTCCGTCGGACTAGATCCGCACACTGCTGTGCGCTAATGTATGGCCCCTATTAAGTATATTGAAATAAACAAAACAAACAATATACATTTAACAGAAGAACAAAAAAATTTTTTAGAACAAAATAGAAATTCTCTTTGGCATTTAGATATATTATGATGTAGTTACCTATCCGGTAACTTTTCGCAATCGCTTTTATATTTGTGCGTGTATTGTGGAGGCACTAAACAAAATATTCTTTAAATATCGAGTTATTAAACAACAAAACGTGGGTACCTACTTTTCAATAATTATGCACAAGCCCAACAAAACAACTTTTGCTATATGCAATGCAGAATACAGTCAAAAAACGAAAACGACAACAATAAAAGTTACTAATTTATTAGGTTAGGTATTGCTAATAAGTTAGTCAGTGTCACTGACAACTAGCAAAGCCATTACCAACTAAAGTACTGACAGTTACTAAAGAGCAAATACTTAACAGCCAGCGACAACCATCGGTTATGGACAAAATACAAATACGTAAAGAGTTAACCAAAGAATTTAAAATATAAAACACTCAAACATGGCAATTTTTTAAATTCTCCAGAATTCTCTGAACAAAATTAGAAATACACCAGCTTTGAGACACTCCTCAAACTCATCTTAAAATTCTCTTTGGCGTGCTGAAATTCTCTAGTTTGGTGAAAAATTCACCAAGTTGGCAACACTGCAAATTTGTACAAATGGGTAATCGAGGATGCTCAATTCGACTAAAATATTTTTGACTTTCTGCGACTTCCGGTTATACCGGAAATAGACACCAACTTCCTCATTTTAAATGGAATGCCCACATTTTTATTACGGATTTAGATTTTTGGTCAAATTTTATGGTCACTTTATGTAAAACATCATATGTGTAAAGTGCACCCTCTTCAAGATATTAGACGTTAAAAGTCGTCATTTTTCAAATTTCATCAATTATAGCTTGGAAACGGTACGAGATAAAGAAAAATGACTTACATATCCCTATCCTAGTTTTTAATTCTCTATCTATTGAGAGTGGAAAATACTGCCTCCTGATTGGTCAAAAAATGACAAAAAGTTGCCGATCGGGAAGCAGTATTTTCCAGACCCATTAGATAGAGAATTAAAAACTAGGATAGGGACATGTAAATCATTTTTCTTAATCTCGTACCGTTTCCAAGTTATAATTGATGAAATTTGAAAAATGATGATTTTTAACGTCTAATATCTCCAAGAGGGTGCACTTTACACATATGATGTTTTACATTAGGTGACCTTAAAATTCGACCAAAAATCTAAATCCGTAATAAAAATGTGGGTATTCGATTTAAAATAAGGAAGTTGATGTCTATTTCCGGTATAACCGGAAGTCGCAGAAAGTCAAAAATATTTTAGTCGAATTGAGCATCCTCGATTACCTAATTGTGCAAATTTGTATAATTCTACTATATATATACTTTTCTATATACAGATCGTGTAAGGTCGTCGTGGGATACCCTGTATAGAGACAGTGTTTAAAACGCATCTTTCAGGCCGACTAGAAGCAATTTCAATTTTGAGACATCAATGGTCCCAGAAGCGCATATCGATCCGTGATTCTCCAAAATCAAAATAATTACATTTCCTTGAAGTTGCCAACAAAATCGTTCGTTCCCATATTTTGCTCCAAGCCTGTTGCAACCATACAGGTGAATAAAACAATTTCTGGAATCAACACATTTACTTTTTTATAAATTTGTATTTTTCTTACACATCGATCATAAATAAAACATAAATAAGTACGGTAGAAAAAATGAAGGAATTTCAAGTTTAACATTTCGACAAACACGCAGAAAAAAATAAAAATGTCCAACTTCAAATTCTTAACAATAATTATAAGTTAATAATACACAATTAAAAAATTATCCTACATATGATTTTTTCATGGATGCTGACTAGACTTTCAATTGGATTTAAGAAAGGCGCGGAATTTTCTAGATGATCAATCCTGGATGAGAAGAAAATAATTTGTGAGATATTTCACAGATTTTGGCAGAAAGAATTAATTATTACCTCTTTCAGTGGATAAAGGAAAGACTGCACTCTATCTTCATCCACTTCGTTTCTAGAAATGCAAGTGTACATTCCCATGTCACTCCAAACTATTGACCTGATTCTCAGAGCTCCATCAGGTAGAACAGAAAATCTGCTATCGTTGTTTTCGATTGGTTGATCGGACGAATCCAGCCAAGTAATTTGAGGTTTAGGATTTCCAACAGTTTGACAAGGAAGAACCACATCTCCCCCTATAAAAATTAATTTTTAGCCCCCAAAAATAGTCGACATTCTCGCATTTGCTAACCTAAAACGTCCATTAATACTGTATTCCATAGCGTAATCCTAGGCCTATGGAAAGCCCCAAGAAACTTAGTAGCCAACAGAGCGGTGAAATTTTTGTCGTGCTCTCCTTTCCTAGTAACACGTAATTTGGACTGTGCCGTCGCCACTTTCGATAAACTCTCGGCAAGACAAGTGAAAACCCCTTGGTGAATAGGCAGAGCATTATTTATCACCAGTCTTGATCGCACTTTTGCCAAACCCCTCGAAGAGTTGTCTAAAATTGTATCGTATCTCTCATTCTGAAATTACATTGTACATTTAGCTCGTTTGTACTTACTAAATTACTAGAACGTTACTAAATTACTAAAAAGTTACTAATTACTAAGAAGTTGCCAATTAAAAATTATTAAATTACTAAAAATTACTTATTCTCGGTTGTTAAATTAGCAAGGCGATTGAAATAAAAAATTACGTGCCTCCGTGAGTGGTTTGTGTCCTTTCAGCCATTGTATTACGGGCGCGGGTGATCCAATAGCTTCGCATTCGAACTCGACCCGTTCACCAATTCCAACGTTGTACAATGGGACGGGTGATACGGTTATTTTGACCCACTCCCTGGGTTCTACGAATCCTGGACTATCTGGATCTACATCGTTCGTCTCGGCCTGCTCATTCAGTCTTCTGCTTGTAGCTAATTCGAGGCAGATAGCCACTACTAATACTGATAGTTTCATCTGAAAAAAGACAAACCTGTATACCAACCCGTTGCCATTGTGCAACAAATTATTATGAAACACTTCCGACCGACGCATTTGCCGGGAATGCAACAAAAAAAATTAAAAAAATGTATATCAGATTTCTCAGAAGCAAAAAAACTTGGCCCGACTAATCGAGCACAGGCGGCCATGAGTTGAGTAAAAAAAATGCAAGAAGGCGACGAGAAAAATGTCACGTAAGTATTTCTTTCAACGAAAGCTCTCATTAATAACTTAATTATAAAGTTTCGTATTGTTTTGCGGAACAAAAAAGACCTAAATTTAGATATTGTCACAGTATTGTGAATTGTGCCGGATTATTTCTAAATTGGAGGTAAAATGCGGAAGTCAAGAGAAATACAGAAATGGACCAAAAATATACACGGTGTCCCAACGAAAACTTGTACCTCCGTAAAACTTGGCAAAATAAACGTTTTGACAAAAATCCAAAAATCGACGTGTTTTCGTTGGGACACCGTGTATATTTCACTAAATCATGGTGCCTACTATATCTATGTACATCGACATAATATGTAACTGACTCCCAAATTTAATAATCCGCATGAGTGTTACTTGGAATTCATATCTGCGATAGTACTATGAGATTTCTCCGGAATTTTGTCTGTAGTATCTGATTACTTGTAGTAAAAAAATCAAGGTTAGATTCAATTAAATGTAATTCCTGGATCCCCTGGCAGGAGCTACTGACCGATATATTGCTTATGCTTACACAACAAAATTTCCCCCGACAGAAAATTCTAACTACATTCGTAGAAATGTTAATGAGTGAATCGGAGACTCGTATAGCGAAAGTTTTTCCAAGTACTTACGCCCCTACCCTTATGTTGTCGAAAACAAACAAAAAGTATACATGGTGAGTCAGTAAATGTAGTTTCGAATTTATACCCAAAAATTAATTTGTAGTAATTATTACTGAACTTCGCTGAACTTTTTGAAATTTTGGGAGGTACGAAGTGTAGTATGTGTTTTGGATGCGCCGTTAGAATTTAGATTTGATCAAACAATTGGACGTTATGGAGGATCCTGCAACAGTGCGCCCGTTATTGTATTGTAGAGAAATAACCCCCTCTTATTTTTAGTTTTCCAGTCTATATTTTAAAACTAATTTCATCATAATCACTTAACTTCGTCTTCTTAAATGAAACACCCTTATTTTGATTGAATTTTTGGATTTCTTAATTGATTTTTCTATGACGTTGTGTAAAATAGTTTTTGCCTATACTTGGGCCGCCCAACAGACGGAGTGATCACCCTGCAAGAACGTGCTCTAGCAACACCACCTATATTCTGTTTAACGAACAGATTCAGTAAAAACTCCTCCCACAAATGAGCGCTAAATTTGAATAGAAAATTACCATTGGTAGACCGATTTTACACAGCTCTACTCCTAGATAAATAACTTGACTGAACAAAACCGATCTGTCATTTTGACGTTGTCACTGAATTTACTGTTATGCCCATTCAGTTTATAATATAGAATTTTTCAATAGGTACTTGCATTGATTAGTTCATTGAATTTTGTGAATACATTAGGAAAAATACGAATAACTGTAAGTATTAACTGATTTTGGATAAGCAAATATTTCTTTCTCCGTCAAAAAGTTGCCAGCTGTCAGCCATAGGTCCTGTTTTTCAATTGAAGGCAAGGAGCGAATTTTAAATATTTATAAAGTTTATGCTCACCAAAACCCTGACAACTCTTTGGTTTACTAAATCAAGTGACAACATCAAGACCGAAAACGTCGCATTTACTGCAAAAGCGGCAGGTAATGTACTAATAATAAATAAACTTTTGACAGATATGTGTTATTTTGTTATACCTAAAATTTTTTGAAGTAATTATTATATTTTTATTTCACATTTTTGAAATTCTCGTAACATTTATTGTTCAAGTTCTTCAACAGTTTTAAACTAGGTATTTTTGAATTCCCCAACGTCTTCTAATTTGCAGCATGTGAAGCTGACTTTTGCGCAATCTGTACTGCGCAATCAAGTCACTCCCACAAATGTCATTTACTGCATCTGTTCAATAAACAGGATATAGATAACTAAAGCCAACCAACTCAAAAAGCGAGTCGGTCTGACGTCATGTTCAAGCGGAACGATGTTCAAAAACGCGTCACCTTTGCATTTTACAAACGTCAAAATTATTGCATTTATACGGTTTATTTTATTTATTATTACTATATTTCATGCAAAATGGTAAATAAATGCTGGGTTCCTGAATTCCTGGAGATAATAAAGAAAAAGTACGTATATTTAAATTTCCCCACGACGAGAATTTAAAGAAAATATGGGTAATGGGTAATTTTCGCATTGGCAATCACACTGTGGTAGAGTCTGTAAAGTTAAAGACTGGGCTGTCACGTGATCAGCGCAATAGACCTGTTTTCGTCCGGAGGCGGAACTCGTAAATCCAGTGGCGCCCTCAAAAACTTCAAGATTATTGTGCGTCCATTGTTGACGTTGTTTTGTTGACCTATGTTTGAGTGTGATCTTTTAGTGGATATTCTGTTTTATTTTGCGTTTTTATTGTGAGTGTTGCTTAAAAGACTAAAAAACTATCATCTTTATACGAAAAACGGAGTTGATCGAGGTAATTAAGACTACAAATTCGTGGAACTGAATTGAAGGTTAACATTTTTTGGGTTTGCAGATTATTCTGCTTATTTTGTCATCTCGGTGTTATTTAAAAGACTTTTGAAAAATCGTCGATAGTATCTGTTATCCAGGTAATACTACAATCAAAGTAATTTTACACATTAAATCCAAGTTGAAATTTTTGACGTTTGTAGGTTAGAAATGTCTCCCAAAAAATTGGCAAATCCAGCATGGTAATTCATAGCCAAGGCCGTGAAATTATCAGTAACGTGATGAAGTTTATGTGGGAAGAAGCACAAAATGGAATTAGGATTCCTTTAAAGAATTACAGGTATGTAGGTACCTACTTCATAATGAGCTTGATTATTGTTAAGATCCAATTGTGTGTTTAAGGCAAAGAGTTATAGAAGCAACAGGTGTTTCGAGAAACACAGATTTTGAAGATTTTGAAGGAATCGAAAAGCGTAGAAGCTGAGCCTAGCACCTCCTTTGCTACACAGCATAAGGAACGACCGCGAAAGAAGCGTAAACTCGGCCTGATTTCTGTGGGAGAAATGGAAACAATATGGGAAATTATACATAATTTTTTTATTTTGGAGAAAAGGAATCCCTCTCTCAATTGTAAGTACATAATTACCATTATAAAAAAGAAAACTTCGTTAAGGTGTGTTTTCATTGCAACTGCTGGCAGTTGTTACTTGTCAAATACGGGGTGATTCATTGTAAAGTTTGCTGAACTTCTTTTTTCATAAATAGAGGGAACGTGGTAATAAGAAAGATATTTTCGTGTATTTTTTGGATTTAATATCAAAAAACCAATTGGGTGCTGCTGTTGCGTAGCCAAGTTATGAAAGTATGAATCACACTTGCATTTTACATTTTAGTAAATGGAATGCTTTGGATTCCGACTTCGATTGTAGATAAATTTCAAGAAACTTACTTTCTGTTGAAACCCAATTATTTTTCAGACCATTATATTTCACGATGTGTTTTGAATGTGTATAGTATATTTTTCATCTAAACATGAATGAAGTATGCAATAACAGAAAGTAATCCCAATAATCAGGGGCTTTTTGAACAAATTATTCTAGGAACAAATGGCAATGACTGCTTTTTTGTGAAATAACAAATGCTACATTTAAATACCTACCTATCATGTTATCTAGCCTAATATCACCTTATATTCCAGGTATTCTACAGAAGATTAAAGATTCTGAACTTTCTTTTTCTGGCTCGAGGCAGTCGCTATGGGTTTTTCTGAAATCTATTGGATTCAGGTATGGCTGCTTTTGTACTTATATGCAAAGTCAAAATATTTCAGATGCCGTTACTACATGTATATTCAAATTTCTGTTTCATTAAATGTTTATGTTTAGAAAATACTTTTATAACAACAGATAGCAATAGTGAGCTTGCTTGAGTGGGACACCTTGTATACTTCTATTTCTATTTAAGGTGGCGAAAGACAGAAGACAACCGTAAGATTTTAATGGAAACCCATGACATTCGCCTGAAAAGGATGAAATACTTGAAACAAATTCTGCAATACCGGGAAGAAGGCCGAATCATTATATATACGGACGAAACGTATATACACAGCAGCCATGTCCAGCCGAAAGGGTGGTATGATGAGTCGACTAAAAACTTAAAGAAGCCGATTTCTAAAGGCCAAGGGCTGATTATTGTACATGCCGGAGGTGAAAATGGTTTCATTCCCAATGCGTTGCTCATTTTTCGATCAGGTAACACATACATAAGTAATTTTAATATCAAAATGTAACCAAACATTGTCTCTAGGTTCTAAATCAGGAGATTACCACGATGACATGAATAATGCCAATTTCATGACATGGGTGCAGAAACAATTACTGCCCAACATGCCGCCTAATTGTGTACTTGTGATTGACAATGCATCATATCACAATGTCCTGGTGGAATAAACCTGACATCTGCGAGCCGAAAAGGTGAGATGGTGAAGTGGCTTGAAGAACGTCAAATACATTTTGATGGCTCAAATACAAAACCTGAGCTTTATGGTCTTATCAAACAAAATTTGTATCGATTCCCAAAGAAATGCAAATTGGATGAGCTTCTTGAAGCCCATGGTCACCGAGTGTTACGACTCCCCCCTTACCACCCGGAATTGAACCCTATAGAGAAGATATGGGCCACTGTAAAGAACTGGGTAGCTAGCAGAAACGTTACTTTTAAATTAGGTGATGTGGAGGAATTAGCACGTGGAAAATTTTCAAATATTAGCTCAGAAGAGTGGAAAGATATATGTGGCCATGTGCAAAAAGTGGAAAAAACTTTCTTGGAGAAAGAGCATCTGATGGACGATGCAATGGATTCGTTGAAGTTCACTGTGAACACAGGATCATCTGATGAGGAGAGTGAAGAAGAATATCAAGTCACAACTGAAGATGATGGTGATGATGATGATGATGATGATGATGATGATGATGAAGACGACGACGAAGACGAGGATTTAGGAGTACAACCACTACCAAGTGATTAACTCTTAGTTGATAGAGTGTCCAAGCGTCCTTCCAGCAGTACGTAGTGTCCTGCTGGCAGGACGTATTTTCAACCCTATTGTTTTCAATTCATTTAATTAGATTTAAATTTCCTATTTTACGCAGATTCAGAAAACAATCAGCATCGCGGGTGCAGTGTTATATTTTTAATGTTTTTCAAGTTATTTTGTACGAGAATGAATAAAAATGTTTCTCAGCAGTTGTTTTATTTAATAAATAGCAAAATTGTTACGTCGCCTATGAAATTTGAGTCCGTACTGCTGGAAGTCGCGCACGTACTGTCGACAGGACAATCCCATTTAAAAATAATGTCCTGCTGGCAGGACTAGCGGCTCTGTCCAGCTGTCCTGCCCGAAGCTCCTTCCAGCAGGACAAATGCCAGGACTTTCTATCATTAGACCTTGTGGTGCGACATGACATACCTCAAGCACCAAGGATTCTTATTTTTTGAAGGGTTTCTGAAGGTGTTTAGTTCTTAATATATGTGAATTCCAATTATTTATTTTTGGTAGTTAATAGAACTCTCTAAATTTTTAATTACAGAATAATAAGTTTATTTAGCAATTCTTTATCTCCAGTGCTGAAAAATAGTAAATTGGATTATTCGGCTTCCTTTATGATTTATTCTAATTTTCTTTTGTCACATAAGTAAACAACTTGTTCAAAAACCTGTTTTCAACTATAATAATTATGTAATTAAGATTATTTGCACATAAACATGCCGATTTCGTAAATGACATAACCTCACACCAAACGTCACATTTATAATTTATCTGTATGACGAAATCCCCTTTCTTCAAGTTCTTAATGTGTTTCGCGATTTTTTCATGCCTTAAAATGCCAATTTTCCTGTTTTGAATGTAACTTTTATGAATTCATTGTTAAAAAATTATAAATTTCACATATACGCCGGTACGCCACTGTTTCTGTCAAAATCATATTTCCCGATACATTTTCGCGCAGCCACCATCTTGTCCGGGCCCAGTCTCTAACTTTACAGACTCTAAGTCTCTAGTTTTCTTTCCAATTTCTCGAAATCTATTATCTAAATAATAATCGTAGGTGTGTCAGAGGAATTTTAATGCCGCCGATATAATATTTACAAGTGCAGTAGACTGAAAGTCAGGGCAGACGATTAGGGTTAATTTGCAAAGACCGCTTCTAAAGTCTGGTGCAGTTCCGCCAATATTTTCCATTGAAGTCCCTTATATTTGAGAAGAAGCCGTAATAACAGAGAGTCGCCTTCTTCGAAAAAGACAAGGATGGAAGCTGGAGCACTTAAAAACGCAATAGTTAAAAGCCTAATTGAAAAAATGATGCTTTAGAGAAAATTTTGTTTTGACACGTTCCATGAATTGTATGAGTAAAAACTGGAACATTATAATGAAACAGGAGGAAATAATATACCTTTATTTAAATTTACGTAAAGCACCCCATGACATAATATTATACACATTGTTGTAAATTATAACTTGAAGCCATCTGTTTTTATGCGGGTGTAGAAATTTCTATAAAGGGGTCAAATAGTGTAAATAGTGTTCAAGCTATTGAAGAATTAATTAAACGTTTTGAAGGCGTTATTGAAAATTGAAGGCGACGAAAAATTAACCCTTAATAATTATTTCTGTTTTATTCACAGGAATTTGTTATTTCTGCTATAACCGTAATTTAGTAAAGCAGGCCCCGTTCTCCGCTTAATGATGACGTCACATCGGAGTTGGTCGGCTTTAGTTATCTAGGTGGTGTTGGCTCTAGCGGGGCCAATATTAATTTATGACGACCGAATTGGAGTGATGCGACTTCGTTGGGTCTAAAGAAAGCGCATCACTGCGGTTCTGTCGTCCTAAATTGATAGTGGTCCCGTCTAGAGCTCATGCTTGCAGGGTGATCACTCCGTCTGTTGCGCGGCCCAAGTATAAAATGCATATTTTTGACGTTATTGATATTTCTTTGAAAGTTTTGACAGATGTAAGGGAGTTTTGGAAAGCAAATATGTATTTTAAAATTTAACAAAGTTGAAGCAGTGATATTTTGATAAAAGAAAGGAGAAGCTGCCGCAGAATTAAAAATAAACGAAAATATTTATCAGGGAATTGGCCAAATTAGAAAATTCAGATCATAAGCAATTTCAAAAAAAGCTTTTTCACTCAGAAACTAAATTCAAAGGTGTCAATTTTCTTCCAAATTGAACGCAGATATCTATTATGTACCTGGCAATTACCTGCATAGATCAGTGGCGTAACATAGTTTAGGCAAACTAAGTAGACGGCCTATCATGTAGCGACGCCGCTGGCAGCAGTACAAAAGCAAAAGTTTTTAAAACAGAAGATGTCTATAAATGAAGATCATCCATAAAATTTCGATTTGATAAATTTCATAGTTTTCGAGATACTGAAATAAGATTCGTTTTTGAAGGAAACTTGTTCATAAAAACTTTTCTTCTCATTTTGAGTTTCTCTATTAGAATATGACGTTTGACGTACGCGTTCTGAATCACCCTGTATACAGAACTTACATTTTTTCTGATTTTAAGTAGGCATGGTTTAACTACATATTTTAATTTCAATATTTTCCGAAATATTTTTCAATAGAACCTACAACTTGTACCTATATCTCGGAACGTACTGAAAATATAATAGCCAAACTAAACTGAAATCAGATAAAAAGTGGACAGATATGTATGTAACAGTATACAGAGTATTTCATCGAGAAAAACACATCTTTACGCCATAGAACTTCTGTAAGTATACAGTGATCAAAAGATTTTCAACTCCTAATTCTGGCGCAACTTTTGCTATCATAAATTTTCGAAAATGTGAGAGATAAAAAATAAGTTTGCGTTGAAAAAATCTGCAAATTTGACTGTCGACACCTATTTGAATATTAAATATTGTAATTGTAAATCTAAGATTGAGATCTTTGAATTCTGAATGCAAAATTAAGAAAAAAATAAAGAAATACAAATCAATTAATTTTACTAGAATTTCTTCACGTCAAAGATACCTAAATTCCATTAAGTTTCGCGTTGGTTTAGAACTGCCCAAATTTGGCAGAAAATTTCAATAAAATTTTTCCATTCACTGCGAGCCTCCCTGTATGCAACTGCCTTTTTAGTTTTTTAGTAGCAAATGTACAGTGTTCATCGAAACCGATATGATAGCATTCTTTCATTTTTTTTCGATCACGTGTTCAAGAACATTGTGAAAGAATTGACGTCATCACAAATCATGCCATGACTGGATTCATTTTGTGCAACCTCGTTGTCAGATAAGGCTTATCGGTGAGAAAGAATTTTTAAAGAGAAACGCCGCTACTGAGCACTGATGTAAGAATACGCAGCAAAAATTTTATGAATGAGCCAAGGAACGCGTGCACACAGAAAATATCGCAACAGGTGAAAATGTTCAAAGACAAATTATATAGCAAACGATAAATAAATTATTAAGTAATAAAATTCAAGACTGATACTCTAATTGATGCAAGTAGAGATAAAAAGTCTTTTCGGCAATTATTAAGTGGCACTCAAAATAAAATTACTCGTTTCGAAGAGGCTCTGGAAACAACTTTTTTAGGGTTGGCCCAACCGCACCCCCACATTCAAAACCCAATTATTTCTCAAGTAGGCCCGGTATTGCATCACCCAACACAAAATGCAGCAAATAGTTTTCGAATATCGCATCAAAATATGCAATAAATATGACTAAAAATATTATTTTTGGAAACTGGGAAATTCCGAACTAAAATACTTAATAGATGAAAAATAGTTCGAATAGTTTCCCAACAGCATCACCAAAAAATTTAATACTACCACGCGCACAAGTCAACCACAACAAACAAAAACCGAAAATAACAATACATTTACAAAAACTCACCGTCGTGCTGTACAGCCGGCACTATAATGTCCCACAAATTTTCAACCCTGCTTATATATACAACGCTTCTTCAAGATTCTGTCCCGCTATCACTCTTTAGCGTATTTCAATTTCTAAGAGAGTGAGAGTGAGACAGACAACCACTTCATATCGAACATAAGAAGTTGATGTAATATTAATATACACACAGGTTGCTCGGAAATAACGTTTGAAAATTCTGTTTTAGTAAACTTTAACAAAATAAAAAGGTAACAATAAGAAAATAATAAATTAATTTAAAAAAACAATTTTTTATTTCTCCCAAGATGAATTTCAAAGAAAACGACGAAAATATGATAGAAACTCGAACACCCCATATTTTTAATCGAAACAACATTTTCTATAAGCACCAACTCGTATTGAGTTCATTAAGTAATTACCAATTACAACCAATTGTACAGGCTTAATTTTCTAGGGTTCTTAATAGGGTTAATTTTATCTAATACAGAAAATTGCTACCCCCTTTCTTCGGAGTTATAATTGAGATTCAGTTTTTTTTGGACAAACTACGCAAATTTCTATAATCAACGCCATCAGATAATTATTTTGAAACAAGATTGTGATGGAAATATTTTGTTATACAGGGCGATTCTAAATAAGTGCGAAACATTTCAGGAGATGATAATTCAAAGCAATTAGTATGAAAGCTTGTGCACTTAAATTACTTGGCCTAAAATCTTAAATTAAATGCTCGTATATAAGACCTGTAGTATCATGTATTAATGTCCTTACTAGATATTTAATTAAAAATATTAATAATATATCTTAAAATATTGCAAATTTTACTCCCAAATTTGGCATAAAAAATCATAAGATCTTACAGATAAAATAAAAGATAAATTTATACCAATAGGTTAATTTTTAGTTTTTTGATATAGCAAATATGTTTTTTATTGTTCTACCTAAAAGGATGGTTAAATTGTTTGCAGATATTTTAGAAAAATCTCAAACAAATATTGTGATTAAAAATGAATTAGAGTGCGTTTGAAATTTATATTGAACAAAATCACTTTCTGTAGTAATACAATAAGTGGTCTGGAATTGGCGGAAATTTTAGGAAAGCTGTTGCGTTGCTTGGTAGCCACTAGTGTAAATTTGACAGTTAAAAGATCACGAGCGCGTAGCGCGAGTGGTCTTCTGTCAAATTTACACGAGTGGTTAGTAAAAGCAACAGCTTGAATTAATTCACATACAAAGAAATGTGTTGGGAATATTTGACGTTTGGCAGGTACTAAAGTGACTAGATTATACATTATAAATGCACCTACAAATTCGAAACTATGGCAACTTATCAACAAGCAAAATTATCGAAAAAAATTACATAAGAGATCATTTTTTTATCGATAAATACATGTTTAATTGTATGAAAGTTTTATTGTCATGGCAAATAAGCTCTCGCGATTTTTTCTACTTCCCCTGATTCGAGATTTTTTTCTGAATGGCAATAAAATTTGAATACAATTTGAAATGTATTTAGCTCATAAAAAAATGATCTCGAATGTATTTTAGGGAGGTTAATACACAACTACATTATACGGACAATTTAATTGGAAATAGAAGATTTAATGAAACAATAAACATTTTAAATTAACAGAACATATTAAAATATTTAAATATATTGTGTAGAGTTTGACTGATCTTTAGTTACATACATATTTTGAACATTGAAAGTGCAATGGTTATATGTTATATTATGACCAGATTTTTTTGCATATTATTATTATTAATGTTTTCAGTGGTAAAATTTTTCTTGCCTTATGTTTATATATCTAGTAGTTTGGATTCCAGAAGGTCCAGGTCTCAGTTTGTTTATTAAACTACCATGATGTTCCTCGTCTAACTGTAAATAAGGGCCTAATGACTTAGCATTTGCATGTCCAGTCATTTTGATGAGCTGTTCTTCCGGGACACCTGATTTAGCAAGATTTGATACAGCATTTGATCGATTTGAATGATTCGTGATTTTGTTTGTCAGAGTATCAAGCCCTATTCTTTCAGCAGATTGTTTGGTCCATTTTCCAATCTCATTTACTCCATAAGGAAGGCATATTAGTAAAGATTTACAGTCAGAAATAGTCGATCTGACGTAATTCTATTAGTGCGTTTAGAAATAAGCTTTTTAAAAAACCTTACCGGGCACATATCGAGATTATTGTAATTAGGCACTAACCACTTACTGTCTGATAATTTTTGAGCTCCACCCTGGCATGTTTTGGAAAAAATCGGGTTGTATTCAATTCTTCCGGTTACGTTACCATTTGATTTCTTTTCCTCTTTAAAAAATGCACTTTGCATTTTGCTGCCTCTCCCCCTCTCCAGGCTAGTTCGAATGCTATTATATGATACAGTTTTTTTGAAGTCCTTCTGGACAATCTTCGTTCCACAGATTCATTATTGTATATATATTTCTTTCTTACTCAGAGCAGTCGAACTTTGCTTCCTCTTTCCGAGAATAGACTGAAGCTGCTTTCGTTTCGCATTTTTTGCATCCCTTGCTTGTTTGAATTCAATGTCTGTAAATGGATTAAATTTTCTGGCGTACTCTTTGTAGTATTTTTCTTGAAGGGGTTTTGCAGCAACATTCCACATATGGTCTTTATAACGCATTCTTTATAATCTTCACCATCAGCTCTCTTCATATCAAAAGCCCAATCATTCATTATCAGTCCAAGCTCTTGATTTGAAGTAATTTCTAGAAGTTCATAATGCTTCTCTTTTAAAAATATTTCGAACTGTTTCCATATTGACTTGATTTTTAACTGTACTCCTCGGAGTAACACTCTGTACAGTTTTTGGAATATCTTCCAAAAATTCTTGGCCAAATCTTGCCATTTCAAAACGATGATGTTGCAAGAAAACTCGAAATTAGATAATATGACAGTGACAGTTGCCAAGGTAGAAATTTCAAAACTATCATTCACAGCATAGTTGATTAAAAGCAAGGCACATATTTATCAGTTATTGGGAAAGGTAGGTAGGTTTTTATCGTTTACAATGACAGTTGATTGGTCGATTTTAAGAAATTGAAGAAATATTATTGGCCCTTAGAATAGGCGTGTAATTAACCGAAATAATACACGCTTCTAGACCCAAATGCAATGTTCCTATTGGTCAAATTGACGATGAAAAAAATAATCAATTTGATAATAAATAAAATAGGAAATTATTCGGAAATGCAGGAAAGCGAAAGAATAACACACAACCACAATTTTGGTACGCAAAGGGCCTGAAAATAGGATTAAAACTAAAATGCAAATAGGAAATGAGAAGATAGAGGAAGTCGCGGATTTCTGCTATTTAGGAAATCCAAACAGGATGGAGGTACGCGTTCAACCAGTCTTCGGACTGAGAACTTCATGATGATGATGATGATGATTCGTCGATTTTGCCAATACAGAATTATAAATCTTGGCGAAGGTTTGGTGAGAAAACAACTTTTATTTCTAAAAATGTCATATCGAAAAACTGCTTTAAGTTTTAATAGAAATACATTTCCATTTGAAAAACGCTCCTTGACACGTCCAAGTCGCACGATAAAAAAGAACATTAATTTTAAAACGGCAATTTGTAAAAAGCTTCATTATAAATGGCGTTCGACCACCGCGGAGAGCGGAGCCGATGCAAGTGTCGGCTGTTTCTCTTTACAAAACTGGTTCGAAATGCATTAATATCAATTCTAAAAAATAAATTAGCGCTTATGGGATGCATATGTCATTTGCAAAGCGACTAAAAATGCAAATAATAATCGTGCGAGTCGCGGTCAGGTGCATGGCGCTGGCAGAAAAAGAAATCGAGACTTGCAATTCATCCACAAAGTCTAATGACGCTGGAATTTTTCATTATTAAAACCTAGAGGGTGCAAGCTGCTGATATACACAGCGAATAGTTCTATTAAAAGTTTAAGTTCGAGAAAAATTTGGCAATATTATCATAGAATATTTTCCATGATATGGTCCCTACAGGCGACCGCGTTGAAGGTGTGATTCTGTATTCGAAAATGTTCCTTACATGGAAACATCCGAACACTATTTTACATACATATAAGAGAAAATGAAATATTTCTCGAGGTTTAGGAACTCGAGAAACATGAAAAAGTACGAAAGAAATTTATATAAAAGATACAGATGCCGTGGTGTGGGCGTGCGAGTTTAAATTTAATGAAAAAAAAATACCACATAATAGACTGAAGCCCTATACATTCCCTATTTTTTTGGAATAGATGTAACCCCGAAACGAACTCGTATTTCAGTTCCCAAATATTTTGTCTGCTATACAGCGTGTAGTATACAGATACAGACATGCAGATTGTCCACCCAATTCGTGTTTCTTCTGTTATGGCTAAATTAACAACTTTAGAAGAAAATGTTTTATATGAAAGTTACATCGTTACAACGGCAGTTATAGAATTTGAGCAGGAACGAAGAGAAGTAGATATCCGAAAAGGAGTGACGCAGGGTACAGGGATGTGCCTTTTCACCTCTAGTTTTCAACTTATAAGAATATATCGAAGATGCGATTAATATTGTTAAAGACAGAAAGCCTCAGGGATTAATGTAAACTATTAACATGCTCAGATACGCGAATGACATAGCAGTGTTAGCATCCAGCAAAGAAGAATTAAATAACTCGCGATGGTAGGAGCACTAGAGATATAAAACAAATAGGTAGCGAAGGACCGAGTTGCTGTTATGCTCGGGAACGGCTACTGTAGAAACTCGGAAGAGACTCTTGAAAACGTACGTATGGAGTACGGCACTGTATGGGTGCGAAACGTGGACAATAGAAGAAGCGGAGCGAAAAAAATAGAAGCGTTTGAAATGTGGTGCTACAGACGCATGATGACGAGATAAGGTTAGCAATAGGAAGGTATTAAAAAGAGTTGGGGAAAGCAAAAGGTATGGAAGACAATAAAGAATAGGAGGGATAGGGTGGCAGGACACCTTTTGAGACACGAGGTACGCGTCCAACCAGTCTTCGGACTGAGAACTTTGTGATGATGAATATGTTGATATCATATCAAAAGCTCTATATTGTAAAATTATTTTCACTTATACAGAGTGAAAATTATTTTGGCGAATTTATATGACTTGGCGACAAATTCGTGTTGAAAAGTTTATGTTCATTTTGGAATTATTAGACCTGTGATCTTGACTTCCTCATGAGACCTAATGAGCATTTTTTATAAAATACCTGTAACAAGATTTACACGCATTATGGAATAGAAAAACCTACATTTTTGAACTTCGTCCTCCGCTTTTCTACATGAACTCCGTACAACAAATTATTTTCCAATTTTATTAATTAGTCCGTCTAAAAATAACTCTTGTTTCCCTTATCTTCATACAGCGGCAAATTGACGATATTTGAATTTAATTGTGCTAATCATTTTTCGCGTAGGGGTTTCTGGTGTATTAATGGATGAAGCCCTTATTTTTACAAGACGTCATTTATTTGTTTATACCGAATGCTCCGCATGTAAGGACGTAATAATGTGTGTTTTACCCTGCTGCAGAAAAAACCCTTAAATACCGCATTCTTGACATATAAAAAAGTATATTTTATCGTGAAATTAAATCCCAATTTTGTGCCCCTTTGGCAATCAGCTCCAACCTTTGCCCCGACATCACTTTGTTGCAGGTCACTTACAAAAACCGATTTTAAAATTTGGAAACACAATCTCTGAAACTTATGTAATTTCTACAATTAATATGATAGGAGATAAGGTTACTGACTCGAGTGTTTTAATTCCTTTTTTGTGAATATAAAATTTCGGCAACATCAAATATTGAAATAACTCAAATTTCCAGATGATTTCATTCAAATATTGAATGAAAGAAGCAAACAACGGAGCATGTGACTGCGATAAGATTTATAGACACCAAGACCTAGCACGGGTAAAAAAGATTGCGAAATGGAACAAAAAAAATAAGTTTTTTACCTGTATAAGTGTTAGCAGATGTAAAGTGTGTCTACCTCGTTAGGAACTAATTCCTGAATATTTTGACAGATATAAACATCCTATATCCTATGTAAAATAATCTGCAGTCTCCCGAAGCGTAGCAAAAGAACATAATGGATCGCGGTTTTGTAGGTGCCCTCGAAACAGGGCTGTAATTTTAAAAGACAACCGTATTACGTCACCCGAAGAATCTACGTGAGAATCTTATTGGTATGACGTGATCCTAGTCTCGTAACGTCAGGGAATTCTTAGTAATTTTAATCAGTACCAATAAAAGAATTTATACTATGCTACTGGTGGCATCTGGTAAAAGCAGGGTTGGGCGAGTAAAATATTCAGCGTAAATTCATCATCATAAGGTTCTCAGTCCGAAGACTGGTTGGACGCGTACCTCCATTCTTTTCTATCCTGAGCTAACCTACGCATTTCCCTAAAAGTAGAACATCCTACATCCCTAACTATTTGAGAGCAGTAGTCTAATCTAGGCCTACCCCTACCTCTTTTTATTCCTATCTCTGACTCTAGTATGTCGCGAACTATTCCTTCGTGTCTTAGAAGGTGTCCTACCATCCTATCTCTCCTACTCTTTATTGTTTTCCATACCTTTCGCCTTTCCCCAACTCTTTCTAATACTTCCCTATTGCTAACCTTATCTATCCACGGTATCTTCATCATGCGTCTGTAACACCACAGTTCAAACGCTTCTACTCTTTTTCTATCCGCTTCTCCTATTGTCCAAGTTTCGCACCCGTATAATGCCGTACTCCATACATACGACTTTAAGAGTCTCTTCCTAGTCTCTATATTAACCGTTCTCGAACATAACAGTTGTTTCTTTTTGTTAAACGCAACTCGTCCCTGCGCCATTCTTTGTTTTATATCTTTAGTGCTCCTACCGTCTTGGGTTATTTTACTTCCTAAGTAGCAGAAATCCGCGACCTCCTCTATCTTCTCATTTCCTATTTGTATTTCAATTTTAGTTCTATTTTCACTCCATCTACATACCAAAATTTTAGTTTTCTTTTTATTGATTTTCATGCCGTAGCCCTGTGTCAAAACTGCTTCCATTTCATTCAAAGCCGCTCCTAATTCTTCTTTGCTAGATGCTAACACTGCTATATCATCCGCAAATCTGAGCATGTTAATAGTTTGGCCTGTACATTGATCCCTGAGGCTGTTCTTTCCTTAACAATATTAATCGCATCTTCGATATATAAGTTGAAAACTAGAGGTGACAATGCACATCCCTGTCTCACTCCCTTCCGGATATCTACTTCCCTTCGTTCCTGCTCACATTCTATAACTGCCTTTTGCTCTTTGTAGAGATTATGTATTATTCTTCTGTCCCTGTATTTCATCCCTACCTTTCTCAGCACTTCGAACATCTTCCCCCATTTTACGTTGTCGAAGGCTTTTTCTAAATCTACAAATCCTATATATACGCTCTTTCTCTTTTCTATCGTTTTTTCTATAATTACTCGTAAAGCTAGAATGGCCTCGCGCGTTCCTCTATTTCGTCTAAATCCGAACTGATCTTCTCCTAATATTTCTTCCGCCTTTTTCTCCATCCTTCTTTGCACAATTCTAGTTAAAATTTTTGACGCATGGGAAGTTAAACTGATAGTTCTAAAATTTTCGCATCTATCCGCGCCTTTCCTTTTTGGCAAAGCTACCATGATGTTCAGTTTGTAATCCTCTGGAATCTCGCCTGTCAGGTATATGCGACTAACTAATTTAAATAAACGATCTATTACCTCTTGACCAGCGTAAATTACCTACACATAATTTACATACCTATGTATTTTACGTGTAAAACATAAATACAATCGGGGCTGAAATGAAACATTTATTTCTGCAAAACAAAAATTAAACTTTAGAAATAAAAATACATACATATACAATGTGTCCCACAAAGTATGTAACAGCAAAATATCTCTTTTATTACTTATCGCATCAAATTTTCGTTCAGGTAAGTTTTTTTTTGTAAAAAGCTCACCTTGAAAACCCAGTCTAATACATTCGTAAAAACTGTTTCGGAAAGTGGGCTTATTCTACGTCGAATCGAAGAAATTCGTTACGAAAGTTTGTTCAGAATCTCAAAATATGGGCTCACGCAAAACATTTACACGATATTCAATCGTTTATTTTCCTCAACAAATTGTCCCAAAAACGTGAATAATAGCCAAATATATATCTCCTTATTTATTACTTTATTACTTACCTATCACATCAAAAGTAATAAACGAGATATTTATCTATTACTTACCTTTTGGGACAATTTGTTCAGGAAAATAACCAGTTGAATATCAGCGCAATTTTTTGCGTGAGCCCATATTTTGGGATTCTTCCTAATGAATTTCTTCGATTCGACCTAGAATAAGATCACTTTCCATGTTTCCATTTAACCGAAACAGCCTTTTTCGTCTTGAACACTCCTCATATAAGACAGAGAGGGAGTTTTTTCACTAGAAATTTTTTTGTCTGAACGAAAATTTGATGCGATAAGTAATAAAAGAGATATTTGGCTGTTACTTACTTTTTGGGACAATTTGTTCAGGAAAATAAACGATTGAATATCGTCGCATTTTTTTGCGTGAGCCCATATTTTTGGATTCTGAACAAACTTACTTAATGAATTTCTTCGCTTCGCCGTAGAATAATACCACTTTCCATTTAACCGATAGTTTTCTTCGCCTTGAACACTCCTCGTATAACATAGAATGTATTAGACTGGGTTTTTAAGGAGAATTTTTTACAATAAATTTTTTTTCAGAGTTGCATGTATTCTACATAATATTACGTATTTTTCTACTTTAAGTTTAAAATAAGTAAAAAATCGCATTATTTTACTTTACTTATTTTACATTTTTTTACATAATTTACTTTTTTTACATGCTTTTCTACACGTAAAGTAAAAAACAATATATTTCCATGTGAAGTTACAACCCTGGGTAAAAGAGATTTTTTTGGTTACGCAACATTATAGTGATTAAAAAAATATGCTACCTTTTTAACACCCTATAAGTACATAATAAAATGTCTATTATATTAATAACAAATTAATTAATTTCAGAATAAAGGTTATACTTTTTTGTTTTAACCTTTCTATTACAATATTCAAGTGTATAAATAAAAATATTGTTGATGTTTTCGTAAAAAGTGTAGCACACTACGTGCCTAATTTAACGTGGCCGCACTAGTACGTATACTCATTAACATTGAGGACGTACTTTCTGATGCATTAGAATACTAAATTAGGTCTACTCTTCCACTAACACTCACACTGTTGTTTATTTGAAAAAAAAATCAACCTCCAGAATTATTTACAAGTGGTGTAAGATCCCACGCAAGCATTCTTTTGTGAAAATATAACTTTATATCTACATCAACAGCTCTTTCAGTAATCAGAGGGGCAGAGACTGTGGAGATCGGTATGTGATACACACTCTGTGATGCGGAAGGCAACGGAAAACCACGGCATTATTTAATATTAATTACTTATATTAATATTAATTACAAAAGACTGAGATCATAACACATATTTGTCCTACAAGAAATTTAAGTGTGCAAAATTTTAGACATATGTGTAAACCTTGAAAAACGAACACTTAGTTCTCAGGGATTATCAATGTGCGCGAGCGGGACAGTTGAAACTTAGTAAAGAAGGATGGATGTCGCCCTGTGCCTCCCACACCTTTGATACGCCTCTGCCTGTTTTCATACATACTCATTTTGTCTTTGTCGCCATATTTTCGACTAAATTCTGACGTACACAACACGTGGATGGTCGAGCCCCCCGAAGTGGTTATCTTCTGTTATGTTTATCTTCCGCAGATTTACAAAAGATAATCTTATTGTTTTGTTTACTTTACGATATAATTTTATCGACTTAGATTTCAAAGAACAAATTTACGTTAAAGAAAAATTACCCAACAATAACTATATTCAATACCATTGACGTATATGTTAAGTCATTATCTATTTAATTTAACAATGAAAAAAATTATATCTCTATTTTCAAATGACCCAGAAAACCATAAATACCGGGGTGTATTGATATATTTTTAGCCTACACCTACTAATAACTGAAAATCAAAAGACAGACAGCGGCAAATGACTCGGAAATGTTGTATAAGAAAAAAACAAAACCCCCATGTTTCACGAGTTATGACCACTGTCCCTCAACTGGAAACTTCTCAAAGATTATTCATTCTTATAATAGAAAATAATTCTATGAATTTCCGATACATATTTTTATCACATATGCGTCTTAGATTAATCTACAACTATAAGTCTTTTTTGTTATTTTATCTTACGTTATTGACCTCATTATTGCGTAGTATTAAGTTCTTCTGACTCCGGAGGGAAATGATTGACAATTTTTTTCTATTGCTTCATTCAGGAAATTACGGAACGTGCGACTCCAAGACGCGCGTTATCTAGAAATACACGTTTTACAGGATTTCATCTTATATACCAGGGAGTATTCAGATCTAGTTAGCCACGCAAGAAAAATTGATCAAGCGATACGAAAATGTTGCCAAATCATCGAAAATGTATTTGGGAGAATAATCAAGAAAAGGATCGATTGTTTTAGATTTTAATGACAATCGAAAATTAACCAGTTTCAAAAATTTTTTCCAAAAAAATTGATTTTTGAAAAATTAATCGATTATTTTTTCTGATTTTTATTTTGAAAATAATCGAAGCATCGATTTTTTGCAAAATAATCGATTCTTTTTCTCCGATTTTCATGAAAATCAACGAAAAAGATCGATTACACTTGCGATTTCCTAAAAAAAATGATCGATTATTTTTTTCGATTTTTATGAAAATCATTCGTAATCAATTTTGGAAAATATTTTCATGAAAATCGATTCAGATTATTTTGACAGTTTGCGTGTTTTCAGTTACGTTTTTCCAATAGTTTTCGGTGTCGATTGCCATGCACGAAAACGTGTCAAACATATTATTGGATATTCTATTTTAAATTCGGGACCTAAGTGCCTACGTCATACGTCAGATTTCATTCCAAACAAAACAAAAGTACGTGCCATTTGACGTTTATCGATATTATTTACAACGCCTTAAACTAGTGTTTGCAATATAATTATAGACGTTTTGCAGTGAAAACAGATTATTTTCAATTTGTGTGTTGGGCTTACGCGTAAAAACTTGAAAACAACTATATGTAATAATAATTATATTTCAGAGGTTAGGTTAAAACGTCAGAAAGCACGTGGCTTTGTTTTGTTTGGAATGAAAATCTGACGTTTGTGACGCGCCACTTATCTCCCGAATTATGAGGTTGACATACATACAGCAAATAATATGGGACAACTGCACTACTGTGTTTATGACTACTGTGATGTATATCCCGCGCTGTATACAAGATAAGCGCCACCTTCACTGCAGAACATATACATTTCCATTACAGGGAATGCTTTTACCGATTTACAATAAATTGTCAACTCAAAAGTTTGAGGTTAGCGCAATCATGACGAAACTTTTAGAGTGGGTTACTGCTTTTTCGGTCTTGTCCGCTGTTTGGTACGCCTTAATAACAAATAAAATAGAAAATGAATTTACCAGACAATATGCGAAATTAATATTTTTCTCGCCGATCATCTTTATCGGCATTTTCGGAGTAAGTATTTAAAAATGTTTCTTGTTTTATTTTGTATCACAAATTTACAGATATATGTATTAATTATACTCTTGTATGGCACACTTACCTTTAATAACTGCGAGGAAGCTGCTGTAGAATTAAAAAAGGTATGCAAAATAAAAAAATGCGTTTTTTGAGGTTATGTTCATATATTTTTAGGAAATCGAAGAAGCAAAAGCTGATTTAACACGATTGGGGTTTCAATTTAAGCAAAACACATAAGATGAAATAAATTGTATAATGGTTTTTTGTTAATTAAATTATATTTTTAATTCTAATCCTCAATTATTAATAGTTGGTTGAAGTTCCGCCAGGTGCCAGCAAAAAGTAAGGGATTCATATCATGAAAACTGAAAGACAAACAAACTGAATGTTAATATATGGATACACTCCTCAGAGTGACCTAGAATCTAAAATTTGTTTAAATAAAAAGTATTTAAATTTTGTGGATATAAGCACCCTTTACATGAGTAAAATATGGGATTTAAATGAAACATTGTACGTTAAATTGTTTTGCAAACGAAAGTTAATCGCCTCGCACCTAAATCTAAATTCCTTACTTCTATCAGAGACAATTGTCTCTGCTTCTATGGTTACTACCACAGATTGCTTTAAAGCCGGTTTACAGCCGGCAATTTTCATTGGGTGCAACTTGCAATTCCTGCAATGCGCATGCGCCGTGGGTAATAATTTGACGTTTATTGCTCACGGCGCATGCGTATGGCAGCAATTGCAAGTTGCACGCACGCACGCCGACTGGAAACGAGCTTTTTTAGAATGCTTGATTTTGACATGCCGCCATTTGTTGTTGGAGGGCACACATTTAGTCATCGTTTTATTTGGGAGGTTAACATTCAGTTTTTATTACCAGAAATAAAATGTCTCGAACATATTCGCCAATTTTTTAATTGGTTTTCGCTCAAAACTCCCCTTTCAAGGCTTTTACCCACATTTCACGTTTCTATTTGACAATTTGTTTAAGTACTCTCCATGATGATTTAGTACAGCAGGAATTCTACAAATTCTTACTAAAACCCTTTCAACTCTCACTCCACAACACAACAAAAGAACATAACAGTGGCACATTAACTATTTATTGGTTTTAGAAAATGACAGTTTACACATAACCTTACGAGTAAACTGTCATTTTCTAAACATTTCTAAACATTTAATGTTTGCCCTCCAGAAGTCAATTGTGTGACATTATGAAATGATCTATTAATACATTTTCCCGTTCAACCAGTTTTGTACAGCTGGGCTAAACGGTTCCTTCGTAGGAGTCGATTCATCGGAATCAATCCTTTTGTCAGAATCGATTCCTTCGATTCGTTCACGATTCTCATTCCTTTTTACCGTTCGTAAATACAATAAACTGCCCACTGGGCAGTGCCCAGTGAATTTCAATTCCGGCTTCGGCTTTAAGAAGCCAAAACCGGATGATACCAAAGAGTAGAAACGCCCAAATTCAAGAGTAGCAAGTATATCTCAAATAGGTACATAAATACATCCAAGAACCTTATTGCATTGCAAACTAAAAATTTAATACCCGCATTTACATAAAGTTATGAAGAGAAGACTGTATTTAGTTAGAAGTTTAGTGCCCTGTAAGAGAATATTTAAAAAAAAAACTGGAAATATTTTAACTCAACTTGAAATCAAATAAACTGTTCAAACTTCAAAATTGTATTTTTGAATTTTAATGTATAGATGTTTTAGTTAGGTTCTTTACCTAATTAGTGGTACTGGACCGTTCGAACAACTACTCCTCGTCCAAGTACCCCGCCAGGCATTGAATTATAGAACTAAATCAGGATTTTTTGTACTACGAGACGTCACAGAATGCTACCCCACCTAAGGTAGCTTTGAAGCAATCATAATGTCTCCATGTACGTACGTGCTTTTAGCAGGTTTTTGTTTAAATATTGCATGTTTTAAATGTATGGAAAACCGCAGACCAACTGGTTTCCATCCACATTCAAAACATAGGCACAATATATTTAAGCAAGGTTCTTTACCTACTTAAATTTTACAAACTGTATTAAAATTAACCTAGATAAATTTTTGTTTGTACAAAACAAGTACTTTTGCCCGATGAAGTATTTTTTTAGTATTAATAAACTGTATGCCGGAACTTACCCTTTCTGCAATGGGTAATGCAAAATGCATTTGGAATTTCCAATTTATATGTT
The DNA here is from genome assembly GCA_963966045.1 of Xestobium rufovillosum. Classification (NCBI taxonomy): domain Eukaryota; kingdom Metazoa; phylum Arthropoda; class Insecta; order Coleoptera; family Ptinidae; genus Xestobium; species Xestobium rufovillosum. The sequence goes on from OZ014497.1 coordinate 20,367,593, forward strand.
CTTTTATGATAGAGTACCTATTTTTTTGTTTTTTAAGTTAAATTATATTTCTATAAAGAAATGAATATTCTTGTTCCTAATAAATTGTACATAAACACCTTTACTACATACTACGTTTGACTTCCAGATATTTCTCTACGATCCTGGCTGAATCTCTATTATACAGGGTGTCCCGTTTTTATTGTTACAAATTGAAACAGGTGATAGAATATGTAATTTTAAGATAAAAGTTTCCCATAAACATATATCCAAAAATACTTCGTAAGGGAGCTGCACCCCCTCAAAGATGTGCCTCTGTTAATGGTTTTCTCCCGTTATTTCAGATACCGTTGCAGATAAAATTACAAAATTACAATATTAATGTGCAGATATGAAATAATAAAAATAAGTTTATTATTTTGTAAAAATTGATTTTGATGCTATTTATGGTCTGTAACATAAATTTTACTTTGGATTTCCTTGAAAACAGTAAGTTGTACCGAAAAAATGCAAGAGACCTGTCTTTTGTAAGAAACTATGAAATTTTAAATTTTGTTGCTGAAAGTGGCAAGAGACTACAGCCAAAACAGTTAGGGCCCTCTTAACCCCACACCCCTTCAGTTTAAATCATCCCTGATTAAGAATTTTAAATTTTGATTTTAGAATTCGATTAGGCATACAAAGATTATAAGCTGCACCGAATTTTGTAATTTCATCTGAAACGGTATCTGAAATAACGGGAGAAAACCATTAACAGAGGCACATCTTTGAGGGGGTGCAGCTCCCTTACGAAGTATTTTTGGATACATGTTTATGGGAAACTTTTGTCTTAAAATTACATATTCTATCACCTGTTTCAATTTGTAATAATAAAAACGGGACAGCCTGTATACTCCAGCGTTTATCGGAATCGAATGGAAGCCGTTCCACTGGCGACACCGCGCGACGCGCGTTTCGAAACCCGGAGTCGGAATATCACGGAATCGAATGTGAGTCGTTCATATATCATATATACATTTATGTGAACTCGCACGGTACAAAACCGTGTTGTCTTTGCTGAGAACTGGAACTGCAGCCGGAATCGTGAATCGTAAAATTATTTGCTGCGGAAATGCGGAATCGATTCCAACGATTCCGACCTCGGAGTCGTTCCTTTTGAACGATTCGTTCAGGACCGACTCACCTCTACAGTTTAGTTCATCTTTCTAGGGATGCTAGTATCGAATGAAAGCATCGATACCTCGCGTTACTTCACACGAAAGTATCGATACCTTCGAGTATCGGTATCGCTTTTGTCTACGCTTTTGTAAAATGTCTACTGAGGGTGTTTTGTGAGAACGTAAAACTGGCAAAAAGAAAGTAAACTTTATTTTTTATAATTACAGCTTTTCAGTAATAAAACATACCTCTGGACTCCCTACAAAACAAAATTAAAACAAAAATAAATTTGAATGGGTGGCGCTAATGAATGAGGTTGGGGCTGAGATAAAAAACTTGATCTTGACGAACAGGTTGAATTCGTCGACTCTGTATCAATATCTGAGACCTCCACAGTCCTTTCCAAGACTACGGAGACATGGAGACATTTTGCATCAAATTTATTAAGCATATAAACATTAAAAGTCCTACCTTTTTGACGGCATGATATGCTACAGCCGGCAAAGCACAGCTCAGCTAGCGCCTATATCGCCTACAGCAGGTATCGTTTATTCGATATCGCTCTAAAAGTATCGATACCAGACAAGCATCGCATGTAAGGTAACGATACCAAATATCGATACTTTTTTGTTGAAAGTATCGATACCTTAGAAGTATCGATGTATCGTTAGCATCCCTACATCTGTCAAAAAACTTTTGCTTTGCGTTGCCAGTGTTGCCAGCATCGCCAGCATCATTAAATTTGTAACGTTTCTATTACGCAGGGTAATCACTTGTTACGTAATTACGCCAGCACAAATCTATTACGTTTTTCACAATCTTGAACATGTAATAGCAATTTATAAAATTTTGAAAAAAAAAACAGAAATATACGAATACTCGCAAATTAAAAATATATTCTAGTCTGCGCCCGATTTTCAAAAGTTGACACACGCATTTTAAACAGACCCCTTAGCTGTCCTCGCACCAGACACACGCATTTTTTACAAAAAAGATAATGTAAAAACGTGAGAAAAAACCTAACCTCTACGGGAGCCGATCCCACCCGACCAGAGAACACCAAATTGCCAGTTCTATGCGATTTGCGATACCTCCGTATCTATCGCCGCTACTGGATGCAGTGTTGACTAACGAAATACGAAAGTATAACTACACTGGCGAGCATAAAATTAGGGTCACTTTGAAAATTGTCAATTTTTCCAAGAATTCAAAATATTAAATTTAATTAATTCTTGAAGGCAATAACACTTGCATTTCTGAGAACTGTTATAAGTTTTTTGTGGTTTCTTTTGCACAACAAAGATTCAATATTTCCGATTTCTAGTAAATGCTTGCAGGTGCGCTACTTGGAAGCTTATTTCTCGGGGTCTATTTTTCAATTTCCTTCATTTATTCACTAACTTTCCTGTGTATAACTTGACGGTCGAAAAGTGTAGTCTTCGTTTATTTCCTTATAATGGCTTTAAATCCTGTCACGGCGGCCAGAATTATAGCGCTGTTGCAAGATGGTCGGGGGCAACGTGTAACGGCAAGAACGGTTGGTGTAAGTCTTTTTACAGTTCAGCGGGTATCCCAACGATTTCAGGAAACTGGTAGGCTGACGAGAAGACCAGGATCAGGGCGGAAAAGAACCACCACCCCAAGGGATGACCGTTTTCTTGTGTCCATGGCTTTACGGAATCGGACTGCTACGGCAGTTTCGCTTCGAAATCTCCTCCAAGAAGTCAGAAATGTTAACATTAGCGAATGGGCAGCTAGGACGCGACTTCGTTCTGCTGGATTATCTTCTCGGAGAATGGCTACGGGTCCTCCACTTCTCCGTCACCATAGAATTGCAAGACTGAACTTTGCTCGAGATCACTTGGGATGGACAAATGACGATTGGGGGAGGGTATTATTTTTAGACGAGTCACATTTCTGTTTAAATGGGTCGGATGGACGTCGGCGGGTATGGCGAAGACCCGGAGAAAGGTATGCCCAGGCTTGTATTGATGAGCGACTTACATTTGGTGGAGGCTCAGTTATGGTGTGGGGAGGAATTTCTTCAGACGCACGTACCGAATTAGTGCTTATCGGCAATGGATCCCTAACTGCCCATAGGTACGTAACGGAAGTTGTAGAAAATCATGTCATGCCTTTTATGACGGTTCTGGGAGAAAATGCAACTTTTATGCATGATAACGCTCGACCCCACGTGGCAAGAATTGTTAGCGGTTATTTGGATGAGGTTCAAATTACGCGATTTGACTGGCCAGCACGGAGTCCCGACTTGAACCCCATAGAGCATGTGTGGGATGAGCTAGGACAACGTGTACGAAGTCATACGCCGTCTCCCACCAACGCACAGGATCTTAGGGAGCTTCTACTACAGGAGTGGAATAACATCCCCCAAAATGTGATCCGTAATTTAATTGAGAGCATGCCACGTCGCCTCCAGCCTGTCAAATGCACGGGGAGGAAACACTCGTTATTAGGGGTCAAAATTTTAACAGTTCCTTGTTTTATTCCAACATTTTTCTCACTACACATTTTTAAGACAATTTTGTTAAAATTTGCTTCTTTACGAATTTTCAATAAAAACATTAGAAAATGAAACGTTTTCTTTTTAAAACATTCCTGTTTAGAGATATGTATACAACGAAATCCATTTACAATAATAAGATACAATAAATAACCAGAAAAGTTGAATTTTTGAAGTGACCCTAATTTTATGCTCGCCAGTGTATGATAACGTTTTGCGTGTATATAATTTTTTAGTTTTGCGTCCACGCTAGCGTGAAAGTAGACACTACCTTCAATTTTATTATGTAACTATGAAATCTATTACGATTTTTAGCGCCATCTATTACGGAAAAAATAATCTCGCTGGCAACACTGGCAACACTGGCGTTGCCCTAGATGCCCACGAAATTCTTTTTTTATTGTCACTTCCGGTACTCTGACACTTTCTAAAAACGTTAGTTTCAATAAATACAAAAAATATATTAAAACATGGATTCTAGTAAGTACCAAACTTTTTCTTACACCAAAAGAAAGAGAAGAAAACAAATAGGTTATGTTCCATATGTTTTAACTAGGAAAATTATTTTTTATCCAGTGTATTTGGTGTTTTAATGCAATATTTACGTAAAGTTGATTGTTTCAGAAACAGAATTAAGCAAGGAAACACTAGACAAGTTCAAAAGTTCGTTTTATGATAACGAGAAAAATATTTTAGCCCAAAACGTGTGTTCCCGAGTAGATCCTTTTACAGTGTGCCTTTCTCGTAAACAAATCGAAGAAACCCAACATGTTTTCAACCATAAGGTCCTGAACTGACATATTGCAAAAAAGTTATACCAAAAATAATTTTTGTAACAGGTAGACGAAGCAAAACCTATGACGGATCAGAAAAGCACCGGGCGATGCTGGATCTTTGCCACACTCAATGTGATCCGTCTACCATTCATGAAACACCACAATATTGAAGAATTCGAGTTTTCCCAGGCCTATTTATTCTTCTGGGATAAAATAGAACGCTGCAATTACTTCTTGAACGTTATCGTGGAGACTGCCCGAAGAAACGAGCCAATCGAAGGGCGCCTGGTCTCCTTTTTATTACATGTAAGTTAAACTTTGCTTCTGACACCTTAATTTGTGTTTTAGATAAATTTTCATTGTTTCAAAATGTAAAAATAGCGATCTTCGTGAAGTGCATTTTTAAAGTAAACAAAAACTTTATTTTGAGTAATTTTATCTACGTCTGCTGATTAGATTTACTATAAAAAGAGACGATAAACAGTTGGTTTTTCCCCTTTTCCAATGGCCCATTTAAGTAAGACATTTCCTCAATTTCCTGGAATTGGAGATGGCAGAAAGTGTTTATGATCCAAAATATCATTTTATTAAAAATTTAGGATCCAACGTGTGACGGGGGCCAATGGGACATGATCTGCAACTTGATCAACAAGTATGGTCTGATACCGAAAAAGCTGTTCCCCGAATCGTACAGCTGTGAATCGAGCTTGCGAATGAACTCAATTTTGAAATCGAAGGTTCGTTGAGCGAATTTTCGCCGATTTTTTCATTGAAACTGGTTTATATTTCTAGTTGAGAGAATATGCCAAAGCGATCAGAGAGAAAATAGCGAAAGGAGAGAACGACGGAGAAATTAAAAGTTTGATAGAACACCAGATGAGTACGATCTACCGTATTGTCGGAATTTGCATGGGAATACCAAACGAAACATTTACCTGGAGTTACTATGACAAAAACAAGGCTTTCCACAGCATCGGGCCTATCACCCCCAAAGAATTCTACGAGAAACACGTCCGACCATATTTCAACGTTGACGATAAAGTTTGCCTAATCACCGATCCACGACCCACCAACGAATACGGAAAAGCCTATACTGTCGACTGTTTAGGGAACATGGTGGGTGGTAGAAAAATAATTTACAACAACCAACCCGTCGAATTACTCGTAGAACTTTGTGGGGAAAGCATTAAAAATGGCGAAGCGGTTTGGATCGGTTGCGAAGTCTCCAAGCGTTTCGCCAGCAAGCAGGGCATACAGGATTTAAAAATGTGAGATAATTTTTTTTTTAAAGGTAGTTCAAAAATGTATTTTGGAAAATAATAGACAAAAAGTCAATCTCGAAGTCAATTATTCGTTCGATTATTTTCAATAGACAAAATTATTTGTTTCGATTTTTATGAAAGTCATCGAAAAATAATCAGTTTCAGAAAATAATCGAAAAAAGATCGATTAAACTTCCGATTTTAAAAAAAAATAATCGATTCTTTTTTTCGATTTTTATGAAGAGCATCGAGAAATAATCAATTTTGGAAAATATTTTCAAGATATTCGAAAAAATGATCGATTCTTTTTTTTCGATTTTTATGAAAATCGTTGAAAGTAATCATTTGGAAAATAATCGAAAAAGATCTTTTTTTGTGGAAAATAAATCGATTCTCTTTTTTTCGATTTTTTATATGAAAATCATCAAAAAATGGCCAATAATTGTGAAAAATAATCGATTTTTCAGTTTTTTTTATGATAATCAGATTGATTTTTTTAGTCAAAATTATTTGTTTCGATTTTTATGAAATTTATCGAAAAATAATCAATTTCAGAAAATAATCGAAAAAAGATCGATTAAACTTTCGATTTAAAAAAAAAATAATAGATTCTTTTTTTTCGATTTTTATGAAGAGCATCGAGAAATAATCAATTTTGGAAAATATTTTTAAGATATTCGAAAAAATGATCGATTATTTTTTTTTAGATTTTTATGAAAATCGTTGAAAGTAATCATTTGGAAAATAATCGAAAAAGATCTTTTTTTGGGGAAAATAAATCGATTATCTTTTTTTCGATTTTTTATATGAAAATCATCAAAAAATGGCCAATAATTGTGAAAAATAATCGAAAAAAGATCGATTTCGCTTTTAATCTATTTAGAAAAATGAGTGATTCCTTTTTAGATTTTTATAAAAATTATCGACAAATCAATTTTGGAAAATCGATTCAGGTTATTTTGACATTGTTGTTCAATTTGTGCCAGTATAATTTATAATATTTTAAATTTGGTGAAATTCTGGCATTAATAATAACACTTTTTATAAAATAATCGTTGTTTCGGCCCCGGGCGGGGCCTTTGACAAGATTTATTTGTAAAATACATATAAGGTTGTATAAAGTTGACATAAATTTTTTGTCAAAAACAAATTTTTCTAAATAATAAAAACTATTTATACAGTAACTATGAATGTAAAAATATAAAAATTTTAACACTTGATTTTGAAAACATTTGATTTTTTTATAAAAAAGAAAAAGAAATAAGTATGTATTTAATTTAACAATAATATGTTAAATGAAATACATATTTCTTTTTCTCTTTTAAAAAGTGTTATTATTAATGCCAGAATTTCACCAAATTTAAAATATTCTTTTGACAGTTGGTGTGTTTTCAGTTACGATTTTCCGATAGTTTTTGGGGTCGATTGTTACACGACGATGTCGAAAGCCGACAGGTTAATATACGGGGAGAGTTCGATGACGCACGCAATGGCTCTTACTGCCATGGCAACCAATGTGAGTTTTTATTAAACTTAAAATTTTTTCACTGAGATTTTTCCCGAGTAGGAAAATGGGGAAATTACCAAATTTCGGGTGGAAAATAGTTGGGGTGAAGAGAGAGGTGAGAAAGGTTATTTGGTGATGACCACCGAGTGGTTTAAAGAGTTCATGTTTGAAGTCGTGGTGGATAAAAAATATGTACCGGAAAATGTCCTGAGCGTTTTCAAGCAAGAACCCATCGTTCTACCAGCCTGGGACCCGATGGGCACTTTAGCACAATGAAAATAAATTCGTGTAAAAATGTACCTGATTTTTACATATTTGTTTTTGTAATTTTATTTTGTTTTTTAACTGTGTATTGTTCTCATCTTTATTTCATCATCTGCCTTAATTATTGATGCCATATTTTGCTCATTTTGTTTTTTATTAATGTAACTAACCATAATTCAATGTACAACTATTATAATATTTTAAAGTTGACAGCTCCTTTGAATTAACTAAACCCACACGTCTTGCATGTAAGTCGCGATAGCACAAAAAATGAAAATCCGATTTATTGTTCTTATTGCAGTAGGTTACCTTACCAATAGATCATTTTAGAATGTCGTCACACAATTGACAGCTGGAGGGCACACATTTGTTTATAAAGCTTATTGGAGGGAAGAAGAGGATGAATAACAAAGCAGATGTTTGTGTTACCATTTGGCACCAAAAAAGGGGCGTAACTTAAACTTAGCCGCTTTACGCCGAGAATTGAACGAAAATTCTTAAAATGATACGACTGGTTGCACTATTGCAAACGTTGTTTCGTTATTTTGAGTTTAATTACATGAACTCTAAACATCACCACTTTGTTTGGCACCAAATCTGCTCAAATTTTGGTAACACTCACGTGCATAACGTTGTGTCTCCATACTCTGCCCTCCAACAGAAAATGGCGGCCTGTCAAAATCAGGACATTCTAAAACAGTCTATAAATACGTCCATTTATCTTCACGTATGCCGCAATCGATACCACATCCTTGACCCCACAAAAAGATTTGTAGGTTAGGTCTTCTGTCAAATTTAGTAAACAAATTTCTCTTCACGATGGAGCAAAAGTCTAATAAACCGAGTAATTTAACAGTGACTTTACCAAGTTACATCCTACCAGGGCCAAGCCAAAGTAAAAATGAGTGTGAAGAAACCATAAAGAATATTCTAACGCAAGATTTACCCCACTCTGACAAGAAAGAGGTTAACCAACAAATTAGCTGGAGTTTTGTTTTAGACAAACATACAACGAATAAAATAAAATCCAAACAAAGCAAGAAGAAGAAATATCTCACCCGCAAAGAAAGAAAAAGTAAAAATTTATTGAAGCCCTTTAAAAATCAAGAATATGAAACATTTAAGAAAATCAACAAAATTTGGAAGGAATACATTAGAAATGCTTTAGACTTGAGGAACAGACCACCACCAAAGAATACTGATGCTGAATGGAACAGTTTTGGAGCAAGTTTGGGAAAAATAGAATTTATAGGGGCAGAAATGATGGTCGTCCGAGCTAGTTGTTCTTCTTTGGTTGGTATTGCAGGAATTGTCGTACTAGAAACCAAATTAACCTTTCAACTGGTAAACTCAAAGTCGAAATTAAAAGGTATACTACCTTTTCTAATACACGCGAACATTAACTAAATGATCTATTTTTTTTTAAGTTATACCAAAAGAAAACTGTGTATTTCGGTTCATTGTTGACGAATTTAAGTTTATGATTTTCGGTAATAATCTACTTACCAGGCCAAGCGAACGCAGTTCCAAGAAGATTAAATCACAAATGATACTGGATATTTAGTTTTTAATCAATAAAATACTCAAACAAATTCCAAAATAAGAGTTTTTTCCTAACCTCGCCAAAAACTGCTCTTCCGCCGTTTTGCGCAATAATTATTAATACAAATGTTTCTATTCGCTGTACTAATTTTCTGTATGATTTGAGCTCACTATACGCTTCAAAATAATACATTTTTTCAAAAATTACAAAAATAATAATAATATGGGACCGTCAACATGGCCGCCAAAATATTTGAAATACGAATATCCCAGTGTTGCCAATCCAGTCGTAAATATTTCGGAAGCTTGGTTGCCAAATTTCGGTAGATTCGGTTTTAAACAGGAAAACAATGAGTACGAATTTTAAATAAAGCCGTGCCGCCGAATCACGGCGCACGGCGGCTTCGTTTTGTTTTGGTTCTAGGTTACTTTGCATAACTATAATGTGCCGCTGCACTAAAATGATACTATACGAGTTCCTAAAGAAGAAAGGAAAAACGCAAAGGCGTTCCTGTTATTTCTTAATGGTGTAGTTAAAATATGAAATTTCGGTAGAATTATGGATCATTTCGGTAGATCTACCGAAATATCGGTAGGGTTGGCAACACTGGAATATTCGGATCGACAGCTACCGCTTTGACAGCTCAAGAACCGATTGGGAGAATCCACGGACGTCTATCTGAACTGGACTATGAATCACAGACGCTTGGATGCGCAAAGTGTTGGCGATATTTTATATATAAAATAAAACATTTTCAAACAATGAATTTTTTTATTCGAAATACTTTTCCCATTAGGAACTAAAATTTCTGAAAGTCAGTCTTAATAATAATAATAAAACCTTAAAAAATAAAATATTCCTAAGTACAATATAAATTAAAAAAAAAACGGCAAATATATACAATAAAAAATCACCTTTTTTATACAGCGTACAACAATTATTTTCGACCAAATATTTACTCACTTTTTTCATCTAATTCACTTTCAACTTACAACGACTGGAAAAAAATTACGAAATTTCGCTTAGAAAACTCTTTTTAATTTTAACACTGCACAAAACGTGATGCGGAAAATATATACAATTTTTCTGAGCAAAAAAAAAATAAATAAGTTAATCGGGAACTTGACGCCGTTCCGTCTTAAAACATAAATATGGCTTTCTAATAACTCGGATCACAAAAATTACTATGAAATAATTTGGTCCAAAAGGCACCGAGCGAAAATTCTCACTCAAAAATGTTTGGATGTCGTGAAAATTCATTTTTTGATTATTCTTTCGACGAAATAAATCGATTGCATTTCTAAAATTTGCCGCTTAATCAAAAAAATCGTATTTTTTCGATAATGTAGTTTTTTGAAATTTAACGAACGTTTCGATCAATCGCTTATTTTGTCAAAGTGAAAAAAATAAACGATTAATCGGAAAAATATCGATTATTATTTCGATTAATCTAAATAATATCTTTTCGATTAATGAGAAAAAAAATCGATATTTTTCCGATTAATCGAAAAAAAAATCAATAGAAACGAATCGAAAAAATAATCGATATTTCTTCGGTTAATCGATAAAATATTTTTGAAATAATATCGAAAAAATAATCGATCTATTTTCGATTACCCAATTTTTTTCGATTAATCGTAAAAATAACCGATCTTTTTTAAATTGATCGGAAAACAAGTTTTAGAATTTTAGTCAAAAACATTTTTCACAGTGGTGCCTCCCTGACCGTTTTTTAGTAACCGACACGACGGCTTAAACATACCGTCATGACAGAATACTGTTCACCGCGTCGTCTAAATCTAACGAAGTGCTTTGCTGCAAGTTTAATATTGAATCTATGGCAGACTGGACCTGCTCATCGATACTGTTATTTTCGGTTTCCGCGCCGTCACTGCCGCGTCCCGAGAACTCGTAATTGTTCCCGCACTGTAAGTTATTCCGGACGCTCTGGCTGACATTGCACGCCATCGAAACCTGCGAGCAAACACTTGTAGTCACTTCCGCGGATTTTTTCGCGTGCTTCTCTACTCGAAATCTTTTCAACGTTTCGAGACGAGAATCACTACTGGCCGACCGTTTCGGGGCTTGTTTGGGCTCTTCCGCCGATTGCAAACAGCCCAGCTCTCTTTGGATGCACGCCCACTCGTCGTACTCTTCTTGAAAGGACTCGGATTGTTGCTGAAGAGGTACGGAATTCGTAGGAGGCTGCTGGCAGTTCTGGATGGGCTGGGGGACATTACACAGAACAGGGGGCGGCGAAAAGTGTGACTGGGAGGCTTCCTCGAACTCCTGACGCATCCGAAGAACGGCTTGCTGCTCTTCAGCCACGAACATTCGATCCAACATCATCAATTCGGAGGTTTGCACGTGCCTCTGGAAATTTTATGAATTTTTGGCAAAAATTAAAATTAAACTCTCAACTCACCATGCTCTCCTTAAGCAGCAAACACTGATACTTATCGACCATCTTCGAGAACTTCCCGATGAAATGTTTGGCAGTGAGCTCGAAGATTTCGTCCGCTTTATTCAGGTCCTTCTGCGAAAGCACCGGCTGATCGAAACAGTGATATCTGATCAACCGCTTGCAGGCATCGGCTTTGTCCCGGAACGGGGAGTGAATATCGGGCTTCACCGCCCCGTTCTGATCCGTGTTCAACTGCTGCTCGATTCTGAAAGAGGATTTCATGAAAAACAGCCACAAAAAATGTGCACTCATTGCAGAAAAATAAGTGACTCGAGTGTCCCAAAATAAACTCATTGAATTCGGATTATCAGCAGATTATCAGCACTGATTACACATCACACAATACTACACATAAAAATCAAAAGTACTTACAATTGGGCTTTCGTGAAAGCGGGCATGTACCTAATCTGGTTCACTGGAGGCTGTGGCTGATGTACCACTTGATGTTGCTGAACTGGATGCTGCAAAGGCTGGTGTTGACTCACAGGCAATACCGCCTTAGTGGTTACCGGCTGCGGTTGCGGCAAATGAAGTACCGTGCTTGCTTGGACCGGGTGAGGGTGATGCTCATTTGCAGGTGCATTCTGCACAATTCGAGGTACCTGTTGCGTCTGTGTTGTCGCCACCTGGTAGAATATACATTAAAATCCACAAATCCACACCAAACACTACTAGATTTCGGAAGATGGGTACTTAATTAAGGAAATATGAAAAATTGTTCATAAAAACCTCACCAACCTGATGAGTACTTGCTGTTTCCACCACGGTGCTCCTCACCGGCAAGGTTCCGTGTCCACTTCCACTCTCGCTCTTGACTTGCGTTACCTGATGTTGGACATTCGGGTTGACGATTGTCAGCTGATTATTATGATAAATAGCAGGCGGTAGAAGCTTCCCAGATGCCAGAATCTTCTGCTGTTCAGCGAACATCAACTTTAGAGCTTTCTCAATCTCCGTATCGCCGGGCGTCATCCTGGTTAGTAAAGCTTGAATTTGAACTTGAATACTCTTCAAATGCTGCTGCTTTTGGGGCGTTAACTGTATGGTATGCACCCTCTGTTGTTGCTGCTGGTTCACGACAGGTTGCGGTTGATTCAAACCAGCCAAACTGCCAATATTATCCAAGTTATTCTCTTCTAACAGCTGCCCAAGTATCCGCTCCACATCTTGCGATGAAGCTCCATTTGCTGCATCTTCTCTCCTATTAACCACTATATTTTGCGTATTAGGATGTACCGGTACTTTCTGTTGAAGCAATTGAGGCTTTTGTTGAACTTTTTGTGCGATAATTTGAGGCAGATGAGGCTTTTCTATCGAAGCCTGTTTATGTGAAATTTGCTGTGGTTGCACATGATTCTGCGTGATCAAATGCTTCGGGGGAGATTGCAAAGCCCTTATGAGACTCGTTTTACCGTCTTTCACTGCCTGCTCGACGTTATTTAAATTTTTTATGCCCACGTTATCTTGCAGAATGCTTTTTATCACGTTCGAGGCGGGAATCTTATTATTCTTCTTTATCAACTTAGTCTTCGGAGACAATTTGTTCTTGTTTTCGTTGTTTTGTGTGACCTATTGAAAAAAAATACGAACTTCAAGCTAACCAATTTTTGAACACTCCATGTATGTAAAAATCATGTAAAAATCCCACAATTATTCCCAAAAAACTTTAAAAACAGACCGTTGCGAGCAAAAAATGCACATTTATTATACGGGGACATCTCTAACAAATTTACCAAAAAAGATTAACCAATAATTGAACAATCGATTTATTATTTATTTTTTGAACCAATTTATTTATTTATTTTTTATGAACTGATATTTTTAATTCATTAATTTTTTATACAGGGTGGCCCACTGAAAACAGTAAGTGCGATTTTATAACATTTAGTATCATTTTTACGAAAAAAGCTCGGACACGTCGATTTTGGATGTAAGGGGGACATCTGAATTCAATGTTTTCATTCATGTAACTTCAACCCCAAAGCGGGAGGGGAAAGCAAATTTTTAAAAAGGAAGGTGGTGTCAAGACGCACACCTTATGAAAGGTCTTTCAATTCTCTTTGTAAGTTTTTTATTTTTAAAAAATTGAACCACTAATCTCCGAGAAAATGCACTTTAAAAATAACATGAATTAAGGCACCTTAACACCAGTAAGTGCGATTTTATACCATTTATAGTGCATTTTCTCAGAGGTCAGTGGTCCGTTCTCAAAAAATGAAAAACTGTTATAAAGAGAATTGCAAGGCCTTTCAAACAGTGTTTCTATTAAAAAATTTAAGGCTGCTGTCCCCTCCAGCTTAGGGGATGAACTTACATGAATAAACATGGAATTCAGATTTCTCCCTTAAAACCAACATCGATGTGTCTGCGCTTTTTGCGTAAAAATGATGTTAAATGGTATAAAATCACACTTACCGGTGTTAAGGTCATCTTGAAGGTGCACTTTCTTGGTGGTTAGAGGTACGATTTAAAAAAATTAAAATTGTTATAGAGAAACAAACGGTGTGTATCTTGATACCACCTTCCATTTAACAATTTAAAGGTGCTGTCCCCTCCAGCTTTGTGGTTACTTACATGAATAAAAACATCGAATTTAGATGTCCCACTTACAACCAAAATCGACGTATCTGAGCTTTTTGCATAAAGATGATGCCAAATGGTGTAAAATCGCACTTACTGTTTTCAGTGGGCCACCCCGTATATGTATTTATTGTAAGCAATATTACTCTCCATTACTACCACAACTCACCTGTTCCGGGATTTTGCTCGTAGCATTAGGCCGTTGCATGAAAATGGTTTGTCCATTGACCGTAAGTTGCCCGTTCCTCTTCAACTGTTCTAGCTGCTCCGGTGTCAAATTGACAACGTACGATGTCGGCGTACTCTGCTGATTGTCCCCCAAACCGTGCTGGTGCTGTTGTTGAGGCGGATGGTGTATTGTTTGAATCGGTTGTGGATGAACCGCGTGAACCGGCGGTTGAGATTTTTGGAACGGTTGTACTTTTAGGACTGGTTGAGTTTGCACCGATTGGTGTGTATGAAAATTCTGCATCGGCTGCGAGACACTGTGCGAGACCATTTGCGGTTGAGACTGGATGGTTTGCAACGGTTGAGATTGCAATAAACTCTGCAGTTGCAGATTTTGTACTGTCGGTTGCACTTGTGAGTGAATTGAATGCGCAATTTGCGGTTGCAAACTTTGAATCGGTTGAGGTTGGACAATCTGCATCGGTTGCGAATGTTGTATAGAAGATAACGGTTGGGATTGAACTGTGTGGTGTTGAATGGTTTGTTGCACGGTTTGCTGAACTGTTTGTGGTTGCACCGTCTGGATTTGTGGTTGTATCGTCTGTAGCGAGTGTTGAACATTTTGCGGTTGAACTGTTTGTTGTTGAACAGTTTGTATAGTTTGGGATTGCACGGTTTGTTGTTGGATAGTTTGTACTGATTGTTGTTGGATGGTTTGAACAGTTTGCGAGTGTATTTGTTGGTCCATGGATGGTTGGAGAACCAAACCACCATTTAAGCTCAAAATACTTTGCAAGAGTAGTTGAGATTGTAAATCTTGGTTTAAAGTTGGGTCGTGTTGTAAAACTAAGCGTCCGTCTTCACCGAGGGTTAATTTAAAACCACCGCTCCTTTGAACCATTAAACCGTTGTTAATGGTGAAGTTCGGGGTGATAAATGGGTTGAATGGTATACTAGCTTGCGGAGGACCTTGTGCAGACATGCCGCTTTGGAAATTTTGGTTTAAAACCTACACAGAAACACAAAAACTAGTCTGAGTACAATCAAAGTACTTTTTGAAGTACTTACTTGTAGCAATGGTGTAGCAGTTGCATTTATAGTTGGTTGCGCAACCGTCGAGATCTGGATATTCCCAATCTTCTTCTCCATATTGGTTTGATGTTGGATAACCGTTTGCGGTTGACTAGTTTGAACTGCAGATGGTTCATTATCATTCTGGGACGTGTCGCTCTCGAATTGAATGTCGTCTTCATCCCCTATCCCAGATATTTTCATTATATCCGCCAAATCGAATTTTTGTTTTTTCTTTTTCGGTTTTTTCTTCGGTGTAGTCGGTTGGGCGGTTGTAATATTGCTTTGTGGTTGATTAGATAGGTGGGTCACAAAAGTGGTTGTGGGGGGAGCTAATTGAACACCGTTGGTCAACACTCGAACCATCGGCTGTGACCGCGGCGGTTGTAATTGTAAAAGTTGTTGCGTACTGGGTTGCAAAATCAAACCGTGTGGCGTAGCTGTTGCCGTTGGTATCTGGGTGGGTATTTTAGTAGTCTGCGGTCTAAAAATTAATTGAACACCTGGAGCCAATACCGGCATTTGGTTCAGAACTAATTGTTGCGTGGGGGGCATCAGAGTTGCCTGTTGATTGGGTATCACAATTTGCGGACTGGAAAAACAGAAAAACAAACAAGTCACTCCAGATTTACAAATCGCTGTCAATTGTTTCAAATGTGTCGAATGGCATTTAAAGATAACCGAAGCATCTTGATTGTTTTTAAATGTCATTTCAGTGTCACTTACCTAACACTAGGCTTCGGAGATGGCTGTGGACTAGCAGACGGTTTCGGTAATATGTTGAGCTGCGGTTTCAACTTAATAATGTTCTGTTGTTGCGTTGCTTGTATCGGTCTCGCCAATAACTGATTATTGTGTATAATTTGCATGACAGGAAAGTGCGGTTGCGGAGTTGGTGGCTTCAAACTGGGCGACGGTGATTTCAAACTTGCCGGCGACGAGTACGGCGAAGGGGGGTAACCCGGACTAGGATTTGAATATGCGGGCGATACGCTGGTCACCATCTGCGGTTTCTTAACGAGATGGATGTTATTAGAACCCATGACGGTGCAGGTCGTGCTTAGGTTTTCGTATTCCATTTTGTCTGGCTTGAGGGTTTGGTAGTTAATAGAATTTTTAGGCGACTTACACATTTTCTTTTGGGGCGTTGAAGACATGTTTCGATTTCGTATAATTTTAAGTACTCATTTTTTTACTCTCAAACAAGTCGAAATAAATACATTTAAAGAATATATTACAACAAGGATGTGCTAACTCATAATTAATTTCAGTCCTTTTTAAAATATTTAAAGCTCCATCGAGTTCTTTTTATCACTTTTAACGCATTATTTAACCGAATTCGAAAAGTGCCATTTTCTCGTTGTGTACCACCAAAAATATGCGCTTCATTATTTCACCGTAAAAATCGAACACATTTTCACTTATAACAACACTTTATTTCACCAAATCCTCAGAAAATCTTCAGATTTCATTCAAAATCTGCAACAAACCAAGGAAAACCATAAAAAACAACCTAACCTAAACAAATCCACTAAAAACCAACTACAAACACCTCAAAATCACCTGTATTATAAACACCAACTAACAATGACTTATTTTCGCCTACTTTAATTTAAAAAACCAGTAAAATCAATTTGTTTATAAACAATTCGCGAATTTGCAAACACTACTAATCAAGTAATCATCCTTCCGCCATCTTTTACGTGAAGCGCCTTTATTTTGATGCCCTTCACCCCTAACGTGAGAAAAATGGACTCATCCCGCCTCATCCTTCAAGGTTTTTTTTCTGGTGCAATTCGCATTATTACGCAACAATTCAAAAAAAACGAGCTGTAATCTGTCCTTTTGTCAATCCACGCCCCCTCGTTTATATGGAGAAAGCCATATAAAAATAATTTCTATTTCTACCATAAAATAATTAAGATGGGTGGGGAGAATTATGCCTCGGTAGTGGGGATACACGCAGCAGGGAAAAACGCAAAAACAAGGCTAAAAAGGCCATAATTGCAATTAAATTAGCCGATCAATTAAATTTGCATTATAAAACTTGCGTAATCATCAATAAAAATTAAAGACGAATAAAAAATCAATATGATAGTTAGGTTATAGATCATATCCCTAACAAACAAGTATCTGTAACATCCAGTGCGAAAAAACTGAACGTTTTTCCAAAAATTCAGCTCGTTTTTGACCGTTTTCTAACAATAAACAGCATGGAACTCCTACCCACACGAATTTCGAGATAAAATGAATAAAATTCTACGTACCTTATAACAATTTTCACTTCATGGGCAAAAACGGGGTTTACTAAAGTGAAAGCACGGAACCCGCCATTCCTATTGGTCAGCGGCGAGCGTCATTTGATACACAAAAAAATAACATTTACTTTGAGGTTAAGCAAGATAAGACGCGATTTTAGACTTTATGGCGGGGACAATTAAAGGTCCAGAGCAAATCTTTAAGATCCTAGCTTTTCGAACAGATAATTCTTAATTTCCTCTCTCAAAAACGCCGGGAACGGGATAATTGTAGTTTTTGGCGTGGATTTGGCCACTCATACTTTCGCCGGACTAAATGAAACAAGTGTTATAATACGCATTCTATTAAAAAAAAAACGACTTAAAGGTACAAAACGAGCAAATACATACGTATAAAATAATCAAAAATTATGAACATTCCATCGTGGCCCAAGAGTTTGAGTTTTCACTCAATGAGGGTACTTCTACGGTCGGCTGTATGGGTTCGTTTTCCGTTAACGCTACCGTGTTACTGTTATTCGAAGAATTTTCCGCATGGGATGTGTCTTGCGCGTTCGGTTCTTCCCAATTTATCTTAAAACGAGTTACTCGAGGTTCTGATGCTAATATATTGCGAATAACCTAGAATATTAAGCTTTTGTAAAGATAATTACTCGTTACATCGACATCAAACGTACCTTATCGAATTGGGGAGGACTGGGCAAATTTTCTCGTAATTCTGGATCGTTATATTCATTGTTTATGAAGTAGCCAACTCTTATGAACTCCTGGCCTCTGTAAGAACAAGTTAGAAGGACCACAGTCACACCTATAGCATCATTTTCTGGGATTCTTGCTACATTTGGAGGATCGGCCTAAAAATCACACTAAATCTCTGTAAACAAAAAAATATCATACTTACTTGGAAAACAAACATATGCTTTCCTTCTGGTACTGGACCAACAAATACCGACTCCAAAACTTGGTCGTATTCTTCACTTTCCGCCGAACCAACATAAATCATTTTCCATTCCAAATCTGCGATTTTAAAATCCAAATAAAATAGAAATGAGCCTGTTTTAAACCATGACTTACCTTCTTTTAGTTCCTCGATGCATTCAAAAGTAATTTCAAATTGAAACGGGTTCGAAAATGGGCTAGGATTGTCCATCACAGTTATATTACAAAGTTGTACTTTTGCCATTTTTTTGACAACAAAATTTTATAGGTTACAGCGTGAGGATGTCACTACACCCTTTTGAGACGTAAAATTCGGAAATTACGACTAAAAAAGTTATTTAGACATTAAATGAACACGAATTTGCAATTAATTATTGATAAATATTGAATTATGCCGGGAAATTATAAAATTTAGGCGCCAATTGCAAACCAGGAAACCAGCGCATCAAACGGAAAACACAAAAAGAAGCTTTTCGAATACCAACTGCTACTGCTTAGTGCTTAAAAGTTACCAGAATCACTGCCAACACCAACTAAAATTCAAAAAGTGGAAAAAAAACTTTTTAATAAATCCAATAAAATTTTATAAAACGGATGGACAAGCTTGTTTCTATTTGCCTTATTAACGTATTACCGTAATCAGAAATGAATTACAAAATACATCATTTAAAACTATATTTCAAATTAAAGTTTCGTTTTCGCGCCAAATCGGGGCTTCGTTTTTGTGCATGAACAATTTTTTGGCTTGTTTGGGGAATAAATGTACAAAACAAACTGCACAGCTAATAATCGGAATATATTTTATTATAATTTAAATATACAGGGTAAGTACAATTTTTTTGATCCAAGGCGTCGTTATTCGTTTTGTTTACAATTTTTCGTTTTTACACATTTTGCGTTGTACCTATAGAAAAATGTTTTGGTGCAATCCCTTAGGTAAAATCTTTTGTATTTGGCTTTGATACATTGATAACTCGTAAAATCTGTTGTCCTATTTGCATGATAAATTTGCTTTAAATTCGTGTACCTAGGTATGCGTTTTTCAATTTTCAACTACTTTTTGTTTCCCTTTTTTGGTTGTAGGGCCTCCAGTTGAAGCAAAAGAAACTCTAACAGAGAAAATTTGTAACTTGGTGTTGGATTTAGAGAAGGATTACAGAACTTTTCCATTTAATCGAAATTCACATCCTAATTTGTACGGGGAGTATTACCAAGGCGTGATAAGCATAATAAAAAATCAAATAATGGATAACAGTAACTTCCTAGAAGCCTGTGAAAGTTTCGACGAATTTTTAAAACAGAACCAAATAGAATCCCAGCTGAAAATTGATAGACAAGTGCGAAATGTTGAACAGAACTTTGACGAAACGATTGAAAAGTCGGAAAACAGAGAAAGTTTTTTTTTCGTAAGTACTTGGTCTTTTTAGATTAAAACACTAAGTGCCGGTTGTTCGAGAAAACACTGACTTGAGTCAGACATAATCAATCAGAAAGCTGGTATCATAGCAATGAAGCTGGTGTCAGACTTAAGCATCTGTTGCTTCTTTTGAACAACCGGACCTAAATGTGTTGAAAATTGTTGTTTCTTCACAGAATCCAGGCAGCCAACAAAGAAACTACGTTAACCAATACTCCGGGTTTAACAATTCGCCCACAATCGTACAACAACTAACCCAAAGTTGTACTTATATAAATAGACCAGTTTTAGTTCAATCATGCATGACAAACTTTGGATATCAGTGGAAAATCGTTCCTAGAGCTTTCATACCACCAAAAACTATCAGCGACCCAAATGAGGTAATTGAAATTTCTTCTGATGAAGACGAAAGTTCTAATGTTCACGACTACCATGAGAAAGTCGTAGTTGAATGCAACCAAGAACTGGAAGGTCCATTTACATCGCAAACCAGTATTAACATAGTTAAAAACGAATTTGACGATTCTGAATACGAAGCGGTCATTTCTGGCAAAAATATATTGAACTCGAGTTTAAATTGGACTAACAAACTGTCAGAGAAGAGGTTAGAGACCACCCAAAACGATTTAGAAGTGAAAATTGTCACGGAAAATGAAAATCAGTCGCAACATGATCGGTTCGTAGAATTTGAAGGAAAACTGGAAAATAAGCAGAAAAAAATTGATGACAAGCAAGACTGTGAAGTAGTTTTAATAAAAGTTGGTGAAGAAAATGAGAAAAATAATATTTCAGCTGTTAAAAATGGAAATTTCGATGAACGAAACGATGACAATTCTATGCCCCAAACTGATGAAAATAGCAATGAAATGAAAGGAAGTACAGCTTTTAAAGCCATCGAGGATCCTCTAGAAACCGATATACCACCAGAAATTGATGATAATAATAACGAAAATGACGAAATTGAACACGATCTCTCTCACAAACTTGGGCCAAATTTGAACAATAATCCAGACCAAAATAAAGAAGAAACCGTCGTTGATGATTTAGAAATACGGGAGAATACTAATTTCGATAAACTAGACAAAAATGTAGATTTGAATGGAAGCGAAAAAATTATCCAAGAGAAAAATACAATAATTCTCAAAAATCGAGAAACTATATGCATCAATTCTTCTACTGAAACCAAATTACCATCAAAAACTGATATTGCAACCGCTGAAATTTATCAGAAAGAGCTGCCAAATATGGATAACATGGAAGACAAGTCTACATCGAAAATTGAGGTTTTAGACAAAATAAAAACAGAAACTACAGAAAATTTCGACATTTTAAACATAGAAACAACAGAAACTATTGAGAAAAAGGTAATAGAAAAGCGTGACGCCGATACCCAAGTCACCACGAGAGATATTCGTGTTACTACAAAGCGGGCAATTATTCGAAAATGTGCCGTTCCGAATCCACTTTGTATGTTAGGAGGGCACTTGAACTTTGTTAGTAATCCTTTTTCTATGATTCGCAAGAAGTACGCTATAAATCCCATGGGTAGAAACAATATTATCAGAAGAAAATTATTTTTACGATTAATGAAAACAAAAATGACTGTCATTAGGAATTTTCACAATTTCGGGTATAAAAAACCTAGTACTTTGAAGGCCTTAGTGTTGCTTGAAGATATCCCAAGAATTAACGAAATACAAAAAGAAAAAGCCCCAAAAAACCGACTGCAACTCGAAGTCGTAAAAACGTATAACTTACGGCCAAGAACTTCGAAGGGAAACAAAGAATCTCCATCGAAAAGTCCTGAAATTCCCGATGCAACTCAAAAAACTGATTCGAACATTTTAGTTCAAGAAAAGGCCCCCAAAAAATCTTCATCAAAAAGTCCCAAAAATCCACCAAAAAAGAAAACGGTTCCCGACGTAACTCACAAAAATGATTCGACCATTTCGGTCCAAGAAAAAACCCCCAAAGAATCTCCGTCAAAAAGACCGAAAAATTTACGAGAAAACGGTAAAACTTCGGTCCAAAAAACCATCGCGAAAGAAGCTAGGCCACGCAGTTCGAAGACTCCGCAAAGAAAGAGAAAAATTGGAAACATAACTCTAAATCACGATCCGAACATTTTGGCAGAAGAAAGCGCCCCAAAAGCAAAACGTCAACGTCATAGTTTACCCATAAATTGGACTATTCCCTATGATTTGCGCCCACGAAAATGTTTGCAATTGAAGTTTTGAGTTTTTTCACGAGCAGAAAATATTAACTGATTCGTTGTATTTTTTTAAGTTTTATAGAGAATTTTATTTAAGTTTACCATTATTTATTGTAATAAAGCATGTTCTGGTTTTTCAATAAACGTATTTTGAAGTTCTGCATCAGTTTTTTAATGTTTATTCTAGATTTTAACCTTAAAATTGGCTGTTGTCGTTTATTACTTTTAATGGCGAATATATACGTTTTACCTTGGAATTACTTTTGGTCGATCAAATAAGATGGTTTTCTTGTAAATTTGTTTCCATTTTTTGGATTATTAGTTTCTCCTCTGGCAAAAATCCACTTGCTATCAGGCAAATAGTTTGACAGATTTTAAATCATAAACCATGATACAAAATTGCACATGAGTGATCGAGGCTTAGAGGAGGGAAGAAGAGGAGGAATAACAAAGCAGATGTTTGTGTTACCATCCGGCACCAAAAAAAGGGGCGTAACCTAAACTTCTTAGTCCCTTTACGCCGAGAATTGAACGAAAATTCTTAAAATGATATGACTAATTGCACTATTTCAAACGTTGCTTTCGTTACTGTTAGTTAAATTACATGAATTCTAAGCAGTAACCTGGTTTCATCACTTTGTTTGGCACCAAACACGCTCAAATTATGGTAACACTCACGTGCATGGCAAAGGTCGGACGTTATGTATCCATACTCTTCCTTCATCTAAGGATCGAGGTCTACCACAATTTAAATATGGGAGTGACTACTGAACAGTCCGCCGGTTACTTCTAAATTTTGTTCCAGTACAGTCGACACAATATCAGGAAAATGACATTTAAGAACTTCGTTATTGAAAGACATCGACAACAATCTCGGGCCCGGTTTTTCAAAGAATCCAACACCGGGTTATGTCTGACACCGGCTTCGTTGCTATGATACAACCAATCAGAAAGCCGATATCATAGCAACAAAGCCGGTGTCAGACTTAACGCGGTGTTGGATTCTTTGAAAAACCGGCCCTATGTGGGTGTTCGGGTACAGTATAAAGCTGCCATTTTGTTCTCCTACGGCTACACGAGTTCTGCGCCCGCACGGGTTCGCATTTTTTGTGTTTCTACATCATCTTTTTGCCAAAAAATGCGTGCGTCTGGTGCGAAAGGGCAAGTAAGGGTCTATTTTAAAAAAGGTTTCTCTCAGCTTTAGTTTTTTTACACTTCCAAAATACCAAATATAGGTTACATTCTGCAATGCGCATGCGACCGGACTGTTCAGTAGTCACTCCCTTTAAATATAGCGCGCAAGTGCAGACGTCAGATTTTCACTCCAAACAAAACAAAAGCACGTGCCATTTGACGTTTAGCGATATTATTTACAACATCTTAGTTTTTGCAATATAATATTATAGACGTTTTGCAGTGAAAAAAGTTTATTTTCAGTTTGTATGTTGGGCTTACGTGTAAAAACTTGAATACAACTAAAATTATATTTCAGAGGTTAGGTTAAAACGTCAGAAAGCACGTGGATTTGTTTTGTTTGAAATGAAAATCTGACGTTTGTGACGCGCCACTTATGTGGTGTATTAGCTTAAGTCGTAAATAATCCACACATAAAAAACTAATGGTAGTGAGTGAAGCCGGGAAAGCGCAGTAGAGACTTGGTAATTCTCACTTCCAAATTCTAATTTATAAATATGTAGGCAACCAGTTGTACGTAGTTGTTTTTCGGGTTCAGGTATTGTGAGTAACCATTACCGGTGTGCCCTGCGCAGTGAAGAAAACAGCCGGTCGATTATGAAAAAAAATAAACGCTGTGTCGGTACCGACTTTAATTTTGATGTCACATTTGTGCCGGGCATTAACTGTTATTTCACAATTAATGTACCCATCAAAACTTTTATGAAATATTGAATTATGTGAGTAAAGCCGTATATAGGTTTGCCGTTGGTAACTTTTTAATATTGAAAATGTTTTTAGGATCCTAATATAGGGTATGATATTCACCGAAAAGAGAGTGTTACATTTGCCACATACGTCACGCACCCAAGCGGTGGCGGTTAGAGTCGAGCGAATGGCGGCCACTAGATCGCTCAGTCTGAGTAAGCTTCATTCAGTGTGGGACCGTCTAGCGACGTGCGTCGCAAATGTGAGAGCCACAACAGGAATGCAATTATTATAAATAAATTTCATGCACGAGGCGCAGCCGACTGCAGAAATCACGCGAGTTTATAGGAAATACACTTTCCATCGAGTTATGTATACTATTTGTTCCACGACCCCTTATGAAGATAAACGTATTCATAAAACAGTAACTTTATTTTTAAGGATTTGTTGTTGTCTATATTAACAGATGATGTCAAAATTTCCAAGTAGCCTACCAATTTACTATATGAGCATAATATTCTAATAATTTCGACCGGCTCATGAATATCACGTTGATTTGTTCTCTTGCCCCCAGCCAATTCATAAATGACCGTTTCGCACCTAAAACATTTAGCTCTTCCACGGGGTAACCATTAAAATGTTCAACTGCCGTACCTTTTAAGAAATTATTTTTTTGATTAAAAATTAGGAAGTGCCTCCGTAACCGGCGCCGGCTACAGTTTTATAGGTGTATTGTTGCCGAAGCCGGTTTCCATAACGAATTATTAATAAGGCAGTTTAAGTACCTTGTTAGTTGTAACGCATCCAGCAGCGATGGTAGGTAGGGAGGTATCGCATAGAATTGATAATTTGGTATGCTCAGCCCGGGTAGGATCGGCTCCCGTAGAGGTTAGTTTTTCGAAGTTAGATTTTTACACTATTTTTTTTTTGCAAAAAATGCGTGTGTCTGGTGCGAGAGGGCAGCTAAGGGGTCTGTTTAAAATGCGTATGCGTTGTATCAGTCTTTTTCGTTCCCAAATAGAAGCGCGCCGGCAACTATACGCAAGGCCGGCGCCGCGCCGGCTGCATTATTCCATTGTTTAAAGATGTTAACATCTTTAAACAATGATGCAATGCTTAAATAAAGACCTGTTTAAAAGCACGTACGTACATGGAGACACATGATTGCTTCAAAAATATAAGGCATATTGTTTAAAATTATTATTTTTGTTAGATTTCATACTGATTATGTCGATATATTTCTTACTGACCAGTATGGAAATAGCGATAATTTCCCATCTTCATCACTGACAATTGATAGCGACAGAAAAAAATGAAATAAATCCGAATAATTTGAGTAAGCGAAAGCTGTAATCTCAATCACATAACACATATGTGTGTTATGTGATCTCATTGGGCGACATAAGTGGCGCGTCACAAACGTCAGATTTTCATTCCAAACAAAACAAAGCCATGTGCTTTCTGACGTTTCAACCTAACCTCTGAAATATATTTATAGTTGTTTTCAAGTTAAAACACACAAATTGAAAATAAACAGTTTTCACTGCAAAACGTCTATAATTATATTGCAAAAACTAGTTTAAGACGTTGTAAATAATATCGATAAACGTCAAATGGCACGTGCTTTTGTTTTGTTTGGAATGAAAATCTGACGTATGACGGAGGCACTTATTATGTCCCCCATAAAGCACACCTTATTTATTGCACTATGTGGGCATCACGTTGGCATGAGCATTGGCAAGGAAATGGCTAAAGTTACGACAGCGTGTTATTTTCTGGCTACAGTAGCAGCGGGCGGTATATTCTCGCCAGGAAAAATAACGTAATTATTATTCATCCACAACCTAATTTCTTTATGTTTAACAGGCCAGGGTGCAAAAATTTGTAAAACGAAAATTTGGTAAGTTACACTTTTATTCAGGGATATACAACTTAAAAAACTAAAGAAAAAGTTTAATACTTTGTCTTCTTGTAACTAGGCTCACCGCTTTTATGGATAATATTTTGAATTTTTTGCCACTCCCTGTCCAAATGAGCCTTTTCATTCTTTTCTTTGTGTTTCCTCGAACGCCGCCCATCCGCCATTTTTACTCCGTACTGAAACGCGGCTTTAGGTAAAGCCTCTTTTTGGTTCATGTAATCAGAGTATTCTTCTGCGGTATCGAAATCCCACCTCCCTATTGGTCCTTTCTTGTTCCCCAAGTCCATTTTGGAATAATCAACTTCATCGTCTGAATCATCGATGGCATCATTCATTTCCTCTAAACCAGGGTAACATTCAGCGTACCCTTCTGGTTCTTGCGTCAAACGATTCAAAATTTGCGCCGATTTATTAATTTTTAAAGTTGGGGCGTTATTCGGAATTAAATCATCCTCATTTTTATCGAAATAATTCGTACGTTTCCTCGAATCTTTATCGTGTTTATTAGAGCGACTCGGAATGTAATCCCCGATATCACCGTATATTGAATCTTCGTTCGGATCATGCTTTTTATTTTCTACGGGCTCTGTATTCTCAAACTCCCTATCTAAAATCCCCCTCTTGTTCTTTTTTCCCTTTCTATTGCCTGCAATACAAAAAAATCCCTTGAAATCCGACAATTTGATACTCCTTCCCGTAAATTGCTTTTAACCAATTTTTTTCATATTTGCACGCAAAAAAATAAACCAAAATACCCTTATTTCAAACGAAACAGCTACATATTCTGCTATTTTAAACCTACCTTGGCGCAAGTAACTCAAAATCTGAGTCAACTTATTGATGACGATATCGTTCGTCGTGAGGGTTGTCGTTGATTCTAAAGACGGTGCATCTGACTTTGACCGCACCAAAGTCGTGGGTATGTCAGTTTCGGCTTCATCATCTGCGATAAAGTCCACGTAAAATTGCTAGGATATGAAAAAGTTGCAAAAAACTTGCCTAAATCTATGACGTAAGCCATCCGTCCCGGAATGAACAATTCGGACCTTTCGATGTGCCGCGACTTCAGAGACAATATGGTATGGTAAATAGAACGCCCAATTTTTGTCTTAAACTGCATCTCTTCCTCCTCCTTCTTGTGCAAATCTTTCTTTTCTTTTTCTTCCATGGCTTTAACGGCAATTCGGTCTAGTTCAATTTCTTGTTCCTGTTCTTTCTGCTGGATCTCGCTACGAACTTTCTGAAGCAAAGCGTAGTCCAGACCTTTTACTAAATGCGTATGTTCCATGTCGCCTCCCAAGAATTTCGATTCCTGGATCATTTGTCTTCTTCGCTCTGCCGCGTCAAAACCAGACTTCAAATCGGGCGCTACAGCTCGATAAGCCTGGGCAGTATTCATCGGATCTTCGCTTTGGTAGTCCGGATTGCTCCCCTGTCGACGCTCGCTAGCCCTATCCCGATATTTCTCCGCTAACTCTGCCATTTTTGTGTCTTCCTGCTTTTTTAACTTTGCGTAATAACTTTTTTTCTTACGTCTCAGTTCATTGCGGTCTTCTTTCGGAGGGGCCATCGTCGTCGCGTTTGCCATTGCTTCTCTAATTGTGCCGGGAGCTGGTGTATTAGAGGGCGTAGCCCTGGGGGTCATCAAAAGTTTCCTGAAGTCGTCATTCGTTAGCCTTTGCGACCCGGGCGTCTGTTCCGGGTTGTTCGGCATTTTAGCACACTTGTTTGTAGCTTACAATACTTATTAATTATATTGGGCAAAAGAATTTACAACCAAATTAAGATTCTTTGGGAAAACTAATCTGCCATTTCAGATAAACGTCAAAATTAGAGTCGGTAAAACAGGGATTCACGATCCACCCATCCACCATTACTGTTCAGTGGAAATAGATCCATGCATGTGAATTAAATTTGACTTTGTAGAAATAAGGTAAATGTACGGAATGCTGACCCAGCACCTAAAACTGACACTTTCTTTAAATGAGTTAAAATAAGAAATCTTAGAAGTTTTTAAAATTCGCGCTAGCATTTACTAAAACGATAATGTCATTACTCTGTCAAAAACATTTTAGGACAGATTAAATTTTAATATCGTTGCCTGGATACGAGTTTCAAGTGATGGTTACCGTCCCTGTCGTATTTTTGTGCTATTTCTTACAAGAATCTTGAGTTTAGGCTCAACTTCCATGTAAGTTTTTTTGTATATAATATTGACTTTCTGTTAGGGCATTTTAAAGATGGTGTTTGTATTGTGTATTTTACATTATATTTCAAGAAATAATTAATTTTTTAAATTATAACCTATAAATTTTGGGTGTGTCACAATTCGGTACAACTTAAAAGCATATTCCCTAATTCTGACACCTGCGTCAGAATTAGGTGAAATATGTTTGTCTCTCTTTTTTATACTAAAATGATGATGATGTTATCTCCTTTGTTGAAAATATACACACTGTAACTTTTTAATGTTGCATCCTAATTCTGACAGGGGGTGTCATAATTAGGCAACTAGCCTGTCAGGTTTAAGAGCATTGTGCTATAAGGGTATTTTTTGTCTTTTACAGTGCTACTTACTTCGATATGTCGGAGAAAAGAAATCGGCGATATGATCCTAATACGTTAAAATTGGTACTTGAATCTATAGCAAATGGCATGCCTGTAAAAACTGCAAGTAAAACTTATAATATTTAAGTTTTACAGATTAAAAATTCAATAAAATTATATAGAAGTGCTGCTTTGTATTTGTTTACATGTTTTTCTTTAGTAATATTCAAATATCTAACTTTTTTTTTGTTTCTGTGGTCTACAAAATTGCATAGTCAGAAATAAGAACATATAGGTGTCACATTTACGAACACTGTCATAATTAAGGCCCACTGAGTGTCATAATTTGGTTAAAACTAAATTTTTAGTGTCAGAATTAGATACATTTACACATGTTTCTAAATAATATATCTTTTTATAAGAAATAACAATAAATACAATTTTAACAAAAATGTGACGTTTTATATATAGTATTTGTCCAGCCTAGTTCATTCAATAAATTTAAAAACTATTAATTAGCAGATTTAGAATCATACTAAATACGTACCTTCCTTAACCTGTCAGAATTCCGTACATTTACCTTACACTAGTACAGAAATAAAAGTCATCCGTAAAAACAACTAATTTTATTAATAATTTACTTAAGAACTAACTAACAAAATAATTCACTACTTATTTACTTAACGTATAAATTATCAAAAGGAACTCTATTAAAAATACTATTGGATAAGCCTTGGAAAATAATTCCGAATGAATCGTCGTATCCGCTCCTTACATCGTTGAAAATCGCGTCCCAATTTTCATTTATGACTCTGTTAATTTCATCTCCCAACAATTTGTCACCGTTGAATAGATTGTCAAACTGGAACACCATACGTTCTGGCACTATTGTAACTTTATATTCTTTAGATCTGATGAATTCTTTGCCTTTTTTCTGATAGTGTTCCATAACACTGGTGTGATTTAACCAGGCGTTTACTAAAACAAAAACGATATGTTAAATGACGATCATGTTAAATTTTAATTTATTAATTACTTAAAGTTATTTTGCACCTCCCTTTGCCTTGAATTGGTAGAAGCAAGATTCTGCCGTTCAGTTCGTAATCTGCGTCTAAGACTAGTTCTGGATTCATCGTTTCTGCATAATGAGTATTTAAATCGTCGCTTACTCTGTAAAATTTGTAAAATAGGTTCCTGTATTAGTTAGATGGCGTATAAGAGAAATAGATTAGTATACCTGTAGCTTAAAACTTTGACGTTAGTAAGGCCGTGAAGTTTGACGTTTTTGAAGTTTTGTTGGACGTTCACTGGCCCACTACCTTGACCAATAACCAACTCAGTTATGTCTAATGGGTCCAGTGATTGTAAACCAACTTCTGGTGCACCTAAGATGATTTTGTTTTTAGAAAATATGAGAGGAATTTAAAATTAGATATATCGTACCTGCTGCAGATTTCCTGACGATGTCTTCAACAGTATACCTGAGACAATCCCCTACATTTGGACCACTTATTTTGCATTTTTTGAAGGAAGCCGCTGTAAATTCAGAATTAACTATGTTACTCGTAAAATATATACTGTTCAAACAAGATGTACAAGTATAAGCAATGCTTAATGTTTAAGCGCAACTTTATACGAGAGCGATGATTGAAAAGGATTTCTCAATCAATGTTCTCGGTTGATAAAAACATATACAGATGACTTTTCAGTTTCCCTACGAACTACTAAATAAACTCATTAATGCGTAGGCTTGACGAAAATTACTATAGAAAAGTTTGTCGCTGGTAAAACGATAAGAGCTAAAATATGACTTAAATTGAATAAAATATTGACTTACGAAGTTTAGCGCTGCCTCCTAGAGCAACCCAACAAAAGATGA
This sequence comes from Xestobium rufovillosum, assembly GCA_963966045.1. Lineage (NCBI taxonomy): Eukaryota > Metazoa > Arthropoda > Insecta > Coleoptera > Ptinidae > Xestobium > Xestobium rufovillosum. Next base: position 20,397,940 of record OZ014497.1, read on the forward strand.
AGAATACCACTCGAGAATAATACATTTTTAATATTTATAGTTTATTTAAAGTAGTTCAAGAAGAAAAACTTTGTGTACTGTCGAGGAAAGCGAACTGTTCTTGTTTTTATATCCTGATCCTCCTACTATTATTCACGTTTTGTGCGTTGCCCGGTGTTAAAAAAAATAACAACAACAATATTTGTCGTCACAGAATTTTAAAAATTAAACCCCGTTGTCTCAGCAGCTAGACGCGCGTCAAGGCAAACTACATTGAAAGACACAAAAATTGCTTTAATTTGACTACTTACATCTCCATTTTTACGCAATAGATTTCATTAGACTTGTTACGTAACAGGAGGGAAAATTGCAAGCATTTTTTATAAAATTAAAGATTGCTTTTTTTGCTTGCATGTTGAAACAACAATAAATAGTTTTTACTACAAAGTAAAGCCCAAGAAAATTTTTATCGTGTTGTCCCTCAAGTTACATAGTTAACCTTATTTCTAAAAAGAACATGGCACTCGTTTGTTTGTGTCTACAAAAGCCACACAATAGCAGAAATAAAAATCAAGGTGAGTGCATAGGTAAATGCATATACAAAATGAAAGTTCAAGTTTCAAAATAATTAAATACCGATATTCATCTTGCTTTCGCTAATGGCTAATGCACATTCTATCGCATGAGTTATTGAAAGATCCCTTCGTATACAACTTAGACATCAAATATTTCGCTCTATTATTGCCACAATTATTATTATTTCTAGATTCATATACCTACACATTATAAACTGCACGTATACATTTATCTATACCTGTTTTCCATCACGTCAGAGGATATTGGAAATAAATAATCAACAACACATAAATAAAGTAAATCGGACTATTTTTAGTTTTCCGAAGAATTTTGACGAAAACACCTGTACTGTGACTGTAATTCGTGACGTAGATGAGTTCAAACTTGAAACATGTGCCGGTTTCATCGATATTTTTCAAGGCGATTGACCTAACATCTTGACCATCACAATGCATAATTCGAGAATTACAAAAAAGTATAGATTCTATTTTTAATATTAAACAAACATATCATATTATGAGTTCTTTCTACAATAACAAATTGATCAAATTATAAAAACATAAACGTGCACGTAAAGTCAAAAAACATATTGTTTGTTTGTGTTTGTTTTTAATTCTTTCTAAAAACCAGGAGCTTTTATTTTAGGGGTTAGGTACAGGTAAGTACTTTATAGTTTGTGCATATTTGTAAGAAGTTATCAATGACCATTTTTGGTACCTATACAAAAAACTAATACATAAGTGTTTTTGCGTTTTAGATCATATTGAAAGAGTTTTTTCCGCACTGTATTTATCGCATTTACTTTTGCGTACATCGGATATCCTCCATTATGACTGATTGTCCCAATTTAAATGTCACTCAAGAACATTTTTTTCACGCAACACAATTTACGTCAATCTTAAAACTAGTTGGATCTAGGAAAAATTCAGCTGTCTAGAAATTTGCCGCTGGCATCCAGTACATTAGTCTAACTTTGTTTTTTTTGCGAGATTAACAAGTAAAATTGATTTCAATGCGAACTTTACGTTGTTTGCCATTTGTGACTGTTTATAAAAATTATGCAACGCATAATATTCACTTTCAATATTACCAAAGTTAATATTGACCTCTTTGAAACGATAATATTCCATCAAGGCTAATAGTTAAATAAAATTATTAAAATGTACCAACATTTTACATTAACACTGGAAACCTGTACATACTTTAATGTTCTCTTAAAATTCGGGTCTAAGTGAGCAAGGGCATCACATTGAACCAGACCTTTGAGACATGTAAATTTATAAATTATCTGATTTACCCTAGAGCAAATTTTCAAGATCACGTTTATACCCAAGAAGAATCTGAAATGCTCAAAAACGCAATGACAGAAGAGCAAAGGGAGGCTATAGAATTTGTGCACAAACGTAGGGAAGTAGATATTGGAAACGGAACAAATTTAGGAACTCGGGGAAGACTCGTAGAATTCTACGCTTTTAGCAGGGTGATTTTTAAGTAGGCCGCATCAATTCTATTCCTAACTTCGTCAGCATTTGGTTGAGGCGTAGCATAAACTTCTTCTTTAATGAAACCGCAAACAAAAAGTCTAGTGGATTGAGATCAAAGGATCTCGTGGGCCGTAAGGACGATTGGGTAAGTTGATCCAACAACTCTATGATTTATTACGCCCAGCCAAACATTAATCTTCTCTGATGACATTCTCGATATGGGTACGTGCCTGTTGTCATCAGCTCAATGGTGAATATTATGTGTATTACATACGTTATCTCTACTAAACATGTACTCATCGCTCCAAAAAATAGGTACGTCTCAATAAGCCGCCATCGTCACGAATTTTATTTAAAATCGTGTTGCCGAAATTCGATCGAGCTAGGTATGCTATCATTTTCATAAAGAGGCTATACTTTGGATATACGGTATGGATGTAGAAGGTGTATAACCAGAGGAACGGACTTATTACTGGGAATATTAACATCCTACATCCCAGAATATTTGAGAGTCGTAGTCTAATCTGGGCCTACCCCTACCTCTTTTTATCCCTATCTCCGACTCTAGTATATGTCGCGAACTATTCCTTCGTGTCTAAGAAGGTGTCTCACCATCCTAACATCCTATGCCTCCTATACTTTATTGTCTTCCATACCTTTCGCTTTTCCCTAATTCTTTCTAATACCTCCCTATTGCTAACCACGTTATCTTCAACATGCGTCTGTAGCACTACATTTTAATCGCTCCTATCCTTTTTTGATCCGTTTCTCATATTGTTCAAGTTTCGCGCCCGTACAGTGCCGTACTCCATACATACGTCTTTAAGAGTCTCTTCAGAGTTTATACATAGGCCGTTTCCTTGTACTGCATCTAAAATTTGCTCCTCCGGTTGTAATGTGCACCGTTGCCTTGGTCAACCAGCTTTTAAATTCCTTGGAACAAATGAACCAGTTTCACGAAGACGTGTTGGTCCAGCCTTCGAAATACATTTGCTCTAGGATTCCTCCGGTTTGGATAACGTACACGATATGCACGTTTTAAAAATAACGAAAAAGAAGAACTTGACGAAGCAAAACTGATCAAGGAGACAAAGAAACTAAAGAATTTAAAAAAATATGCAAATGAGGAAGAAGATGGAAGACATCTGCGAAAGTCGACCAGAAATAGAAACCTTGCGGTAAAACTGAAAGATGATTACATCGTAGATGATAATTCATTTTTAACGTAGGTACAATGAAGCAATAAATGGTTCGGAGAAGGATAATCAAACATGAATATCGGTAGGAACAGAAGAAGCAAAAGATAAGAAACATTTTTCGGTAACAAATAATGGGTTTTTAAAATAAAAGATAATCGAAGGTTCAAGGCTCGTTTGGTAGTCAGAGAATATGAACAGAGGGAAGGTATAGATGAAACATTTAGCCCAGTAATAAATAGTAATGCGTTAAGAATAATATTTACCTTAGCAACAGCCAAGAATTGGAAGATTATGAGTTTTGATGGAAAGACTGCTCTTTAATGTGGCGAACTAAAGAAGGAAATATTATACTTGCAACTGCAGAAAGATATGAGGAGGAAGATAAAGTTTGCAAGCCGAACAAATCATTCATCATCATCATCATAAAGTTTTCAGTCCGAAGACTGGTTGGACGCGTACGGAATAAGCATATTGATGTACGGTTTAATAGTATATTATTATATGAGCGATTATGACAGCCATTATTCACGAAGATGATGTTTGAGCCCACGAGCCGAAGGTACGATATTTCACAAAGAAAATGCTAATAATTGTCATATAATTAAATAGGTGTAGAAAAATTTTTATGTGAAAAAGTAGGTACTTAGAACTTAGTGGCTTGATATACATTGTATATTGTCTGACAGAAAATCAAGTTGCGGATATGTATTCACCAGACCTCTGAAGACTGTAAAATTTGAGAAATTTAAGACGGTGCAGCATCAGCAGCAGCAATTAAAATGTGTTTTTTAAACTTATTGAACTATTTAAAGAAATGTTTACTTTTGTAAAAACAAAAAAACAATGATTTAGGATAAAGAAGGAGCGTATTATAGTAACATAGTGTTTTGAGTGAAATACGTATGTCGGTTGTAAAAAGTAGTCTGTCAGAAATTGTAATAATTTTAATGTTGTTCAATAGTATATTACGTATCGAGGTGGAAAATGTTTCAGTAGGTACAGCCGAGGGGCTACTTAGAGAACAAGGCGCGAAGCGCCAGCGCCGCGGTCAGCTACAGCGCGAGGCTGTAATGAAATTTCCCAGCGAGGGATGTCGGATGTATGCTATTTTGTCCACGACTATCTTATAATATACTCTTTATACTTGTGTTTCTTCAAATTGCCTCATTATATTCATTACCCGAAAAATCAAGAAAATTATACCTGACAGCGTATGTATCTATGTATGAATCTTTCTTACACTGGAGAAGGGAAAAGAACGTAAATTTCTTATAGGAATCTGTTTTGATAGTCGTGGACAAAGTATAGTATAGAACTCGTTATGACTACAAAACTCCCTCGTTTCACTCGCTCTTGTAGTAAACTTCATCCTCGGTAATAATAGCATTTATTATAAACTCCTGTATTATATAATATACTATTATTCATTAGTTTTAATGAACAATAAAGGAATAAATAATTCATTTTATTTTTCAAATATATGTACTGCATTTTCGATAAATCTTTGTAGGCTGTGAAATTGACATTTATATTTTTATTCATTATTAAACTGACAAGCATCGTTTTTTGACATTAAAATAACTGAATATGAAAGAGTATTTCTGGTGGTAAAATATGCCTGGTAGTCAGTTGGAGTACACAATACACTCAAGCAGAACTCCCTGAGACCGCAGAAAAAACGATAGGAAATTTAATTCCAATTTTATTACATAATACATACTTAAGTTATTATAAAACTGTGCGGTTATTTAAAACATGTGGGCAGTGGGTGTCCGCCGAATAAAACTACAAAATCCGTTGTTAGTGAACGAAATAAGAAGACTCAAATGAACAGAATCGCCATAATTAATAACTAATACTAATAACCAGCAGAAAAGAAACGATGGTACAAAATTATAAAAAGCACGTTAACTTGTTATAATTTTGATACTTGTCAAAGTTTGACAGGAGTAATTTAGAGTCCCAGCAATCCAGAATAATTTATTTTTTCGGCAAACGTCAAGAAACATGTGGCTTTAGCGATTCTATGAACGACACTAAACTGTCACTTTTTATGTGGTTAGTCAGAAAAAAGTTTTTTTACTGACAAGTGTGTAAAAATTTTTTACTTACGCTAATCCAAAGCAATCTACCATACAATAGATAAATTAATGTCACTACTGATAATTTTTACTCTTTTTGCTAGCAAAATAATCATGTTTATTGGAATTTAGATAAGTGTATCGACGTTTGCCGAAAAGTAGCATATTTTATGCTGAGCTAAAGTGCTTTTGTGGCTCATCTGTAGTTGCCGGACTCACTTCGTCAAACGTCTACAGATTCGCCACAAAAAGTATCACTTTAGTTCCTTATAAAATAAAATATTATTTTCGGCAAGCGTCAGAAAAACATAACTTTAGCGAATCTATGAACAACACTAAGGTGTCACATTTTATATGTGGTTAGCAACCAGGAGTCGGAAAAGTTTTTTCTATTTTCTTAAAACGTCAGAAAAGCATGACATTTCGCTATTGTATACATGAACTTAAATTTCAACTTTAGTGACAAGGCAGTAAAAGCTACTTTTGCTGCCGCTCACGCCGACAGATGACGAATTTCCTATGTTTCCAGAGATATCTGGATATTTTATTGTTTATTTTGAGTAACAAAAAATTAAAAATGAGAAATGTCATGTTTTTCTGACGTTTGAAGAAAATAACATGTTTTATTCGGAGGAAAAGTGTTTTTTTGTGATCAAAACATTTGCTATTATTAAAAAACATTATTTTCGAACGTTGAAGACCTCGTGTTCAGGAAGCATGGTACAACATTTTGGTATGATTTTTGACTTAGAATTTTATCAACATCGCCATGTATACAGGGTGAATCAGGAATCCTTCTATGTATTGGTATTTTTGTTATTTGAAGAGCTACAAAGTCGGTTAAATGAGAGAAAGTTGCACTATTTTGGGGCCATCTTATAGACCTACTTTCAAACTTGCAAAACTTTTCATAGTTTTCTAGATATAATTAAAAAATTAAAATTTCCGATTTTTTTCTTTTGTTGATAACTCAACTGTGGTTTGTGCAAATGGCATGAAACTTGGAATGCTTGCATAGAAGAACGTTACACATCGTTTGGTGACATTGGCAGTGCAGTGCGATCTGTCATTTTTGCAGAGCGACAGTCAACTTTTTTTTCTTTATGGCAGCCATATTCATTTCTGCCACTGACATTAAGACAACATTATTATGATTACAACGGTTTTTAAATTTTTTAAATCGAACCTCAAATAAAGAAGTTACAGAGAGAAACATGTTAGCACATGTAATCAAGGTAGCCATATGCAACAAAAGAGCTGCGGTAAGTATCAATAAACAATTTGCTTTGAGTGAAAGCCCACGTATTCCCACCTTTTCTATTTAAAGAGATAGAGATTCGGTTAAATCAGCGAATACTTGCGCAATTACTAGCAATAAACGGATTTTTTAAACTCTTCGGGAAGCACCGTTTATTGCTAGTAATTGCGCAAGTATTCGCTGATTTAACCGAATCTCAATCTCTTCAAATAGAGAAGATGGGAATACGTGGGCTTTCACTCAAAGTAATTTGTTTATTGATACTTACCGCAGCTCTTTTGTTGCATGGCTACCTTGATCACATGTGCTAACATGTTTCTCTCTGTAACTTCTTTATTTGAGGTTAGATTTAAAAAATTAAAAAACCGTTGTAATCATAATAATGCTGTCTTAATGTCAGTAGCAGAAATGAATATGGCTGCCATAAAGAAAAAAAAAGTTGACTGTCGATCTGCAAAAATGACAGATCGCACTGCACTGCCAATATCACCAAACGATGCACAACGTTCTTTTATGTAAGCATTCCAAGTTTCAAGTCATTTGCACAAACCACAGTTGAGTTATCAACAAAAGAAAAAAATCGGAAATTTTAATTTTTTAATTATATCTAGAAAGCTGTGAAAATTTTTGCAAGTTTGAAAGTAGGTTTAAGATGGCCCCAAAATAATGCAACTTTTCTCTCATTTAACCGACTTTGTAGCTCTTCAAATAACAAAAATACCAATACATAGGAGGATTCCTGATTCACCCTGTATAGGAAGAAACTTCTCCCTGTGTATTTCAATATTGTTATTCAAGTTCCCGATTTTCCATCGTCAATTTCTTTTTATGTGTAAGCTACCTTGATTTTTACTGCGTGGATTATGTCATTGTTATAGCCAGAAATAAAGGTACAATATTTTTTTCTAAATAATAAGGTTAAGAGTCATAACTTGATGGACAACATCATAAAACTTTCTTGAACTTTGATTTAGTATAGTTAAAACATATTATTTGGTTTAAATAAACTTTGTAGCTACATACATGCTATAAAATGTTTAGGTTCTATTTTAGTGCTTTGGAAGTTTCCTCGTCAGTTTTTCCACCTAAGAAATAAATTTTCCATCCATGTTTTCTATTTCTATTTATTCATCCACTTTTCGTGTGCTGCGTCGAATATAAGCTGTGTTGTGTGTGTTGTGTGTTCATAAATTCAAGGGGATGAAACCCATGTTGTTAGGGGTAAAAATTTTAACAGTTGTTCTTTATTTTGTATTTCGAGGTATTAATATTTTATTTCTTATAACAAAAGTTCAAGTTAACGCGAGTACTACATAGTTATTAATAATTAATTTGTAATTATTAATATTCTAATTTTCTTTTAATTGATTATTGTTGATGTATTTTTAAGTTGAAGGATTTCTAACAAGGGCAAAAACACGCACGAAAATATCTAATCTTTGAACGAGTCAAAAGAAATAGGTAATTGTTTAGTTCTTCATTAATCCGGTTTCTAAGCTGAAATTGACGAGTATACGGTCACGTAGAGCCAAGAATAATTTCACAGGGATAAAAATATAAACATATTCACGTAGGTTAGCCTGAAAATTGTGTGAAAATTATGATTTTTATAAGAAATTTAAATCGAAGCGTGCTTGTTGCCTGTCATTTTAACTTTCACTATTTTCTTTAACTGCAATAAGCAAAATGAAGAAGCTTCATAAAGAATTAACGGAACAAGAAAAATATGACCAGCAAGTCCAACTGGAGGTCGACCTCGCTCGCCTCATGCGAGAGGTATCAAACTGAATAAGTTACAAAAAGAAAAATAAATACAAATTAATAATAAAAATTTTAGTATAGCATTATGGAAAGAAACAGAAGGGCTTACGCTAGAGGAGCGACCGGTAAGCTGGCGAAGCAAAAAAGAGTTGTTAACATTTTAAAAGTGGAACTTCAAAATCTCCAAACGGATCTGAACGTGGCCACAGCTCCGGCTAAAGTAAAAATAGATTCAGAAATTTCAGATAACCTACATGAGTTACTAAAAGAACACGACTATTTCAACGAAAAAATCAACATGAAAAAATCGCATTTATACGAAGTAAAAGGACAAATAGAAAGAGTATCTAATGACACCCTTTTCTCCCTCTTTCATTCTCTTAGCAAACTTTTCTTCAGGTTCAAAAAGACGTTTGCCACTTGGAAGCAAACTTAATAAGCGACATACAGTTTCAAGAAAGAGTCTTAAATGCTAACAAAACTCTAGAAGCACTGGAAAATAAACTAGATGTACAGATAAAGAAATTCTGCTATACTTTAGGTCAAAATAAAACCTTGAGACTAGAAATAGACCATTTGCTCAAAGAGAGAAGTCATTTTAACAACATGTGGGAAAAACTCTTGAAACAACTTAGTTTTGGCAAGAAAATCATGCTAGATCTCATAGAACAAGCTACGATAGCCTATGATCAAAGAGAAGAGTGGTGCAACAAGTTGGCAGCACTGCGTACCAGAGCTCAGAGCGACCTTATAGCACAAACCGAGGTACTTACTAAAGACAATGGCACTTTTATAAGTCGTGATGATCGTTTTATCAGTGACAAACTTTTCTAGCGTCATTTTCGTATTAATTTTATTTAGTAGTATGCAGAGGAACTGAAAAAATCATAAATATATTAGGTTTTATTAACCGAGACAGAGAGTCAAGAGTGCAATCGAAGATATTTGTATGATCCACTAAATACAGCGAGCCAACGATTCACGTTTATAAGAAATATGTTGAGAATTGTAATTCAAAGTTTTGCAAAGTTTTTTTTGGACGAAACATGGGTCATGTCGAACGGGAGTGGGTCAAAATCTTGGCAGGATAACACTATTTAGTTATTTTCTTCAACATCCAAAAGTGCTGACTACCATGACAGCATGAAAGTGACTAAAAGAAATGTTTATTCCAAATTTAGATCAACCCTCATTAATCGTTGAATACAGACAACCAAATTTCTCGTGGAAAAAAGTGGCCGACAAAACAAAATAAAAAATCCCCGTTTAAATTTTTTAAAAACATAATTGCTTTAAATGCCAAAATCACTTATAACACCAAAAATTTACACGCGCTTGACGAAATTTTAAGGGAACATGGTCATGGGGTTTTGCGCTTTCCACCTTAGGGTAGCTTTAGACGATGCGCTTTTTCGAGCATCTTGATGCATGAGTCGTAGCGCAAACAAGCGCATGTCCGCCTGCATGCGTTATTTTATAGCGCACAAGACATTTTACTGAGAGGAAAGGTGACGCAAGTACGTCCCGAGTCTGATGGGAATCTACTAGCATCTACTAGCTTCAAATACTACGTCATAAAAGTCAACAATTAATGCCATGTTTTGAAAACCTGCATTATCGACATAAAAGAAACGCAAAAACAATAATTCAGAAATGGCAAACGAGATGAGTTTTCACACTTTGGCGAAGTAATTGCTCGCAAATTAAGATAACTAAATGATTCACGATTACAAGTTGTACAAAATTGAGAAATATTGTGAAATTCAGAGTTTTATTAAAGCATGACTTTTACAAATTTCCCAGGAACAATTGAATCGCCTTTGCCTGTGTCCATCACATAAATACATCCTTCATAAGCGAAAGTAAGGCAATAAAGTGTGACTAGGAAATTGATTAGGGAAATATAATAGGGCAATACCAATAATTCTCAATCGAAAGTAAATAACCAAGTCTAATTTGGGCTAAATGGGGGAGAACCGGCAGTCAGACGGGCGCCAAAACTAATTCATTGGACGACGGATCGGTACCAGCACGCACCTTAAAGCAAATATGATCAAACTTATTTATTTTATATAGGAAGGGCAATTGTCACGGAAAACATTAATTTAGGAGTGCCACTTAATTTAGTATTTTTGCGGGAAAACAAGCAGCTACGTTTGCCATGGCAACCGAGGTTATAAATACAAGGTAAAAGGGATTATTAGTTGAATTGGGGGTTAGCAAATGCTAAAGTCAGATGGAAATCTGCGCTACGGGGTTCTTGGGTAGAGTACTTAGAATCATTCACTTATTCTCTGGTGGCAGTCGTTTGAGTAATGGTTTGGTGGCATACGAGTCAAAATACTAATTTTGGGTTAAAGTAATAAAGTTAAAAGTGAAAGTTGCGTAAGTTCTTTAAAGGGGATAAGGAGCATTATGGTTATTGGAGTTGGCCGGAATAAGCTATCAAGCTAGAATACTGGGTGATCAACAGGCGTTACATTCCTTCCTGTATTTATGTATTTATCTTGTATTGGTGTCTAGTTATAATTTTGTATGAATAGCTGGCGTCGGTAGGTAGGATGTTAAATATAGGAATTGATGCTATATGTATTTGATAATAATAGGTAATTTATAACACACACTTGGAGAAATGGTGATAGTAGAAGTGCAGAGATATTGTACAGATATAGGAAATAAAGGATAGGGTACAAGGATAACTGGATTTCATTTCATATAAGGAAAATTACCTCCAGAACACATTCAAGATTCAACAAAAATTGTTATGATACATGTTACGACGACAGGAAATCAAGAGCTCATTGAGGTAAGTTAAGATCTCAATGTGCCCAGACAAAATCACCTGGCTGGTGTCATCCTGACTTTTCATTTCATTTCATATCTTATTTATTTTCACATTATAAATAGGCTTTTGTCAGGTGAGCCACGTCTGGCGTCACACTTCTGACGACTCCTTGGACGACTCAGACAGCGCATTAGAGCCTTTTTAATAAAGCGTAATTTTTACCTCTTTTTAGAATACCTATTTGATGCACATTTTTGACGAAATATTGTTCCATGTTTCTTTAACAAACTGTTGTATAGTTCTTAAACTCACATTTTGTGCACCTGATAGTCTATTTGCACAGACTCCAGATTTATTAGTCGTAGATTACCTCTTTCTGTAGTTTCCTTTGCTCCTGTTCAAAGTAGCTTATTAAATGAAGCACCTTTTTAACGCAAGTTGTTCTTGTATGCACACAACCCCAAATCTATACCGGGTGGGGATTTAGTGCGTAATCGGCTCATATATCTGGAACTATTTAAGATATCAAAATGAAATTTTGCAAGAATGTGGGGAACCACACGGAGCATGTACCAAAATTATTTAGGTATATACAGGATGTTCACATTTTAAGTACCAGACCAAAGTTCTATTTCTTTAAATGGAAACCCTACGTGCCCTTGCATAATATGGATTCCCCATAAAATTCCATGAAAATTGATATACTACATGATGTGGTTTTGACTAAGGAATTTAGAGATATTGCCATTTTTGTGCCATTATGGACCCAAATTTATGACGCTACCGACGCATGCTAACCAAAGCCACCTAAAATTTCTTTATTGGAATAGGTTCACGCACTGCTGCATTTTTGAAATCTATAAATAAGTTTATCATAATACTTGAGAAAATACAGGGTGGTTAAGTTATGCGAAACAGAATTTTTCTCAAAAATTTCAAATGGAACACCATGTATATTACTTGTACAATTGATGGTTATTTTACTAAGCTTTTTATTGATGTGGATATTGTCAGGTCTACCAGTGAAAGTTCCGACAGAATGTACAATTGAATTATAAAAATGTAGAGTTTCGTTAGTATTTTACATTATTTTTGACGATCTCCCCTATTTTGTCACCCAAAACTCCAAAAAAGGTCTGCATTTTGTTTCTATAAAATATTTAGCAAATGAAGTTTACATTAACACAAAAAATCCCATTGCAAGATTATTTCTTAATGATAATATTTTCTTCCATGGCACTCCTTGTTTGAACATTATACCCGACTTTAAAAAGACATTATACGTTTAAGAATATAACCATCAAGAAACAATTTTACAATAAGATTTCTTGTCTTTATATTGATACCAATTTGCAAATACAAAATATAAATATTATTGTGAGTTTTGAGCAACAGAATAGGAGGAATTCGCCAAAAAGAGTATAAACTAATAATGAAATTCAAAAATTTCGATGTTCAATCGTAATATCTGCCGAAACTACCAGTAGTAGACCTGGCAATATCTACATCAATTAAAAGCTTAGTTAACTGACTGTCAGTTGTGCAAATAATATACATAGTATTCTATTTGAAATTTTTGAGAAAAATTTCCTTTTGCATAACTTAACCACCTTGTATAATCCTAAGTATTATGGTGAAAGTATTTATAGATTTCACAAATACAACAGTGTGTAAACCACTTTCAATAAAAAATAATTAGGTGGCTTTGGTCAGTAGACGTCAGTAGCGTCATAAATTTGGGACCATAATGACACAAAAATGTCAATATCTTAACAGTCCTTACTCAAAACCACATCATGTAGTATATCAATTTTCATGAAATTTTATGGGGAATCGAAATCACGCAATTACTTGTGGGGTTTCCATTTAAAGAAATAGAACTTTGGTCTGGTACTCAGAATGTGAACATCCTGTATATACATAAATAAATTTACCAAATGCTCCATGTCGTTCCCCACATACGTGTAAAATTTCATTTTGATATCTTAATCAGGACCAGAGATATGAACCGATTACACACTAAATCCCCACCCGGTATAAATAAAAATCAATTGCCGCATGTATGTAAGCTCATCACTTGAGAACGGCTCGACCGATTTGGCTGATTTCTTTTTTGTTGTGTTCGGAATTTTCAGGACAAGGTTTGTATGAAAGAAAATTTTGGAAAATCCACCGGGAAAGTAGAAAATTTGGAAGGTAAAAGTTTGTATGAAAATCTGTTTGACAAACAAAAATGTGACGTTCAGTTTGACAGTTCTAAAAATTGAATTGTCAGTGTGTTATCGGTGGTGATCATGTATTTGGTGGTTCTTTGGAAAAAATGCCACCAGTGAGGCGTCGAAATATCGGTCGGCGTACGCGAAGAGCGTAGACAGCGTTTGGAGCCAAGTCGAATAAGAATTTCTCAATTCGCAAGCCTCAAGCGCGATCCATTATAACTCCGGAACAACGGATACAGTCGAGTTTGACGCGCTCAGTTGGAGCTTACGCACAAAATAATTTGGAACGTCGACAAAACAGAGGCCGAACGTGGCATTAGGGAACGAGAAATTGGAAAATTCGGGAAAAACTGAAAGTGCTTTTTTTCTATGGGATTTTTGTATGATATGGATATGCGTAAGTCGGGAAATTCGAACAAACTGTAAAAATCATAATTTTGGAAAATCGAACGGAAAATTTGAAAATTCGGGAAAAACTAAAAGTGCTTAACGGCTGATTCTTTTCAAAAATAAGGTTTTTAGGGAACGAAAAATTGGAAAAGTTGCCCGGAAAATTGGAAAATTCGGAAACAACTGAAAATGCTTTTTTCTATTGGACTTTTCTAAATGTATAGGCGTAAATCGGGAAATTCGGACAAACTGTAAAAATCATAATTTTGGAAAATCCATCGGAAAATTCGAAAATTCGGGAAAAACTAAAAGTGCTTAACGGCTGGACCGACTTGGCTGATTTTTTTTTGTTGTGATCGTAATTGTCAGGATAAGGTTTGTATGAAAGAAAATTTTTGGAGAATCCACCGGAAAATATGAAAATTCGGGAAAACTGAAAGTGCTTAAGGGTTGAACCGATTTGGTTAATTCTTTTCAAAAATAAGGTTTTTAGGGAACGAAAAATTGGAAAAGTTGCCCGGAAAATTGGAAAATTCGGAAACAACTGAAAATGCTTTTTTCTATTGGATTTTTGTATATGTATAGGCGTAAATCGGGAAATTCGGACAAACTGTAAAAATCATAATTTTGGAAAATCGAACGGAAAATTTGAAAATTCGGGAAAAACTAAAAGTGCTTAACGGCTGATTCTTTTCAAAAATAAGGTTTTTAGGGAACGAAAAATTGGAAAAGTTGCCCGGAAAATTGGAAAATTCGGAAACAACTGAAAATGCTTTTTTCTGTTGGACTTTTCTAAATGTATAGGCGTAAATCGGGAAATTCGGACAAACTGTAAAAATCATAATTTTGGAAAATCGAACGGAAAATTTGAAAATTCGGGAAAAACTAAAAGTGCTTAACGGCTGATTCTTTTCAAAAATAAGGTTTTTAGGGAACGAAAAATTGGAAAAGTTGCCCGGAAAATTGGAAAATTCGGAAACAACTGAAAATGCTTTTTTCTATTGGACTTTTCTAAATGTATAGGCGTAAATCGGGAAATTCGGACAAACTGTAAAAATCATAATTTTGGAAAATCCATCGGAAAATTCGAAAATTCGGGAAAAACTAAAAGTGCTTAACGGCTGGACCGACTTGGCTGATTTTTTTTTGTTGTGATCGTAATTGTCAGGATAAGGTTTGTATGAAAGAAAATTTTTGGAGAATCCACCGGAAAATATGAAAATTCGGGAAAACTGAAAGTGCTTAACGGTTGAACCGATTTGGTTAATTCTTTTCAAAAATAAGGTTTTTAGGGAACGAAAAATTGGAAAAGTTGCCCGGAAAATTGGAAAATTCGGAAACAACTGAAAATGCTTTTTTCTATTGGATTTTTGTATATGTATAGGCGTAAATCGGGAAATTCGGACAAACTGTAAAAATCATAATTTTGGAAAATCGAACGGAAAATTTGAAAATTCGGGAAAAACTAAAAGTGCTTAACGGCTGAACCGATTTGGCTGATTTTTTTCAAAAATAAGGTTTTTAGGGAACGAAAAATTGGAAAAGTTGCCCGGAAAATTGGAAAATTCGGAAACAACTGAAAATGCTTTTTTCTGTTGGACTTTTCTATATGTATAGACGTAAATCGGGAAATTCGGACAAACTGTAAAAATCATAATTTTGGAAAATCGAACGGAAAATTTGAAAATTCGGGAAAAACTAAAAGTGCTTAACGGCTGATTCTTTTCAAAAATAAGGTTTTTAGGGAACGAAAAATTGGAAAAGTTGCCCGGAAAATTGGAAAATTCGGAAACAACTGAAAATGCTTTTTTCTATTGGACTTTTCTAAATGTATAGGCGTAAATCGGGAAATTCGAACAAACTGTAAAAATCATAATTTTGGAAAATCGAACGGAAAATTTGAAAATTCGGGAAAAACTAAAAGTGCTTAACGGCTGATTCTTTTCAAAAATAAGGTTTTTAGGGAACGAAAAATTGGAAAAGTTGCCCGGAAAATTGGAAAATTCGGAAACAACTGAAAATGCTTTTTTCTATTGGACTTTTCTAAATGTATAGGCGTAAATCGGGAAATTCGGACAAACTGTAAAAATCATAATTTTGGAAAATCCATCGGAAAATTCGAAAATTCGGGAAAAACTAAAAGTGCTTAACGGCTGGACCGACTTGGCTGATTTTTTTTTGTTGTGATCGTAATTGTCAGGATAAGGTTTGTATGAAAGAAAATTTTTGGAGAATCCACCGGAAAATATGAAAATTCGGGAAAACTGAAAGTGCTTAACGGTTGAACCGATTTGGTTAATTCTTTTCAAAAATAAGGTTTTTAGGGAACGAAAAATTGGAAAAGTTCCCCGGAAAATTGGAAAATTCGGAAACAACTGAAAATGCTTTTTTCTATTGGATTTTTGTATATGTATAGGCGTAAATCGGGAAATTCGGACAAACTGTAAAAATCATAATTTTGGAAAATCGAACGGAAAATTTGAAAATTCGGGAAAAACTAAAAGTGCTTAACGGCTGAACCGATTTGGCTGATTCTTTTCAAAAATAAGGTTTTTAGGGAACGAAAAATTGGAAAAGTTGCCCGGAAAATTGGAAAATTCGGAAACAACTGAAAATGCTTTTTTCTATTGGACTTTTCTATATGTATAGACGTAAATCGGGAAATTCGGACAAACTGTAAAAATCATAATTTTGGAAAATCCATCGGAAAATTTGAAAATTCGGGAAAAACTAAAAGTGCTTAACTGTTGAACCGATTTGGCTAATTCTTTTCAAAAATAAGGTTTTTAAGCAACGAAAAATTGGAAAAGTTGCCCGGAAAATTGGAAAATTCGGAAAAACTGAAAGTGCTTTTTTCTATTGGATTTTTGTATGATATGGATAGGCGTAAATCGGGAAATTCGGACAAACTGTTAAAATCATAATTTTTTGTATGCGCTCGCGATCATAACTGACGATAGGAACGACATATTTGGTTGAACATAAACGTAATCAGAAAAATGTTTCACATTGAATAAACGATTTGGTTAATGAATCAAAAGTTCAATACGAAAAGTAATTTTAGGCAGGACAACGTCTGCCGGGCCGCTAGTACATGTATAAATTTTAAAACAACACGATGCCATTAAGTTTTCTTCCCTTGGTCACAGCTTTGATTTAAAAAGAAAGCAGTGCCTTTGCATCCCTTATTGAAAGCGATTTCGATGCCAAAAATTGATTGATTTAACAAAACTTTCGAACTTAGAACTGTTTGCGTTCTTGTGACAGGTTGAATGCAGCGATTTAAACAAGAGTAGAATTTTGCGTAAGACAATGAGAGAGCGAGGACGACCATCGTGTGTCAGGCCGTCAGGCGTACTATTCGTTTAAGGTTTGTAAAAAATATTGGTTGCATTTCCAAAAATTATACATTTTTAAATTCTGAACGTATTTAAGTATACCTACCCAAATCAAACTTATTTGATTATGTTGTTTTCTGGAGTTAAAAGGTGAAACTTTTAAATCAGCTGCTAATAATCCGCCACTTTTTTCTCACATACATTTTGAGAAACTCTGTTTTTTTCGATGTACTTAATTTACATGATTACATGACGTTAGACGCGACATATAAGAGTGCCTTTGTAGGTACGTGGCCTACGAGAGCTCTCGTAGGCCACGCTTTGTATCGCTGTTCTGTTGACACTTCGCAAACAGATCAGTAAAGTTGTAGTTTTCTCACACTAGGAAATGAGAAATCTCAACCGCAAAATTGATCACGACAAAAAACTGCACGATTTTATGAGTGTTAAATGCCAAAAACGAATAATGGTCGATTTAGAAAGACAAGAACAAGCAAAACGCCTTAAACAGAGAGAGGAAATTCAAGAAAAGTTGGAACTTTATGAAGATATTTTAGGAAAAATCTTTGTGCGTTCGGTTTTTCCTTCTATCAATTCGTTTTTGTAACTTTACGAGCATTTTATATACAGGAGTTCACAGGTCATAGCAGTCTGGACGCCATTTCCTCCGACTTTAAAAAGAAAGAAGAGGAAAATTTCTCTTTGTTCAAATACATTAATAGTCTTAACAAAGATATGGAAGAAATAGGAGACGAATTGGGTCACTTGCATATGTCCATCGATGAACAAAGAAGTTTAAACGAATCGCGAGCAGTTCAACAAGAAGAGAACATAGGAAAACTACAAGAACAACTGGATCAAGCCACCAATGAGGTTCAAAAATACTTTTCCAAAACATTTTGCGCAATCATAACCGAAATGTTTTAGGCCAGCGACACCCAAAATATCTACGACGATACTCGAAAAAAATTGAATCAACTTCTATCCGGCATTGACAAAATGTTCAAGCTCTGCAAGTGCAGTAACGCACCTCTACTAGAGTTACTCGGTACTATCCTATAGGGTCAAAATAACCCGAAAATTACCCTTAACAAAGACACAGGGTGTTGAATTTCCGAAAAACCTTGAAATTTTACTCTCAATTCTCGGGTAATTTTAGAGGTGCCGCTAAAGAAGTCTCACTTCAAAAATACGTAGTGTTAAAGAAACGTAAAAATATGTGTTCTTCAATCGCAAGAATATTTTTCAATTAGGTTTGTCTTTAAAATCTGTACTGTAAAATACTGCGGTTTTCTTTACCTAGCGAAAGTAAAAATGAAATTGATCAATAAATAAGATTTTGACAGCGGTATTTCAAAACCATTGCATGTACATACTTGTATTTTAATTTAGCGGTATGCACATTGAGCACCCTTTTTGAATTCCGAATTCCTCCAACGAAAAGTTCCTTGGAGCATGTGTGTACAGCTCTTGTGGACGGGTGCGTTGTCTTGATGCAAATTTCAACACTCTGAACCTTGTTTGTTGTATATAATTTTAGGACAGACGTTCTTAGAAACTGTTAATAATATTTTGACCTCTTGTACCAGCGCACTAAATTGTTTATGATTCTCCCTAAAGGTATTATGCGTTTCACAGGAGAACGGACAGTGACGTATTGTGCGCACAAACCGCGGTTGCTTGACAACAAAGACGCGACCGTAGACCTTTCATTTTCCTCTCACTTCGGTGTCGGACAGTCACGGCAATTTATTTCTAACAATTTCTGACTTAGCTAGTGCCGTTCTCATGTGAAACTACCAATATAACTGTTCCATTCCAAAATGTTTGCTGTAAAAATAATTTTGATCGTTATTATTGACTCTTTAAGGTAACAATACGTCCATCAACAAATACAACGTTTTGTTGCATTTGGAAATATTGGAGAAAAACATCAATGATATGATAATAGGGACTTATTACAAAGAAAAGCTTGCAGTAAGTATTAAAGTAAGTATTTATGTAGTTTATCCAAAAGCCCATATTTCAGGCGGAACAAAAGAAGAGGGCGAAAGTTGCGACCCAAGGAACCATTCTAGAAAACCGCAAGCCCGGTGATATTCTTCCCATTGAGCAACTCGTCTTAACGCAACCCTGCCCTCTGTATATTTACAAATCGAAACTCGTATATTCGCAACATAACCTCATATTTATTGCAGATGTATGCAGCACGAGCTAGTAAGTGACGTCATTGACACTTTGCAGTTTGCGTTGACAAAAGAAGAGTTGCAAACTCGACTGTCAGCTAGGTCGAAGTTAGCGGGCAGTGCTGATAGATTGCACAACGTTTCGGCATGTTTCTTGCCAGAATCAAGACAGATAATACAAAGGAGGTATCAATAAAATGAAATGCATATTTTTACGGGACAAATTTTTGTATTTTTACACAATAAAATTGTTTTATTTGCTTGTAATCGCCACAGATGCGTTCAGTTCTTTCTGCGCGCGACTTTTGGCGATCTTTTCGATTCTTTCCAACTCCGAGAGGGTTGCCTTGACGAACAGCAACTGATTTTCTACGTCATCGATGTGACATTTTGCTTCGACTTTGTTTCTCTTGCACATTTGATTGTAGATGTTCCAAACGCCGGTCTTTACCTTGTGCCGCTCGGCCATTAATTCGCAAATCACGTTCTTAATTTGGATTACGATGGCTTCCCATTGCAATGCTCTGGCTTTCGCGTGTTCGTACCGACTTTGTAAACTCGCTACTTGGTTGTTCATGTTCATTATGGCGAAAACTTTTTCTTCTAACAGCGCCATCTGTGAAAATAATTTTCTGGATTGCTTAAACGATTTTACTGTGAAGTTGCGAGTTACTGTAACTTTTCAGAAACAAATTGCGTATGTACAGATTTCTTCTTACCATATCCCCTCTGGCGCTTTCCAGGGCGGTCATTTCGTGCTCCTGCCGTTTGGTTAGTTCATCCCTAGCATCAATGATGGCGTCGTAGCGATCCAAAATTTCATTTATAGACTTGAAAGTTGCGCCTGTTTGACAAACATTAGTCAAATAGTCTTCATATATGCGATAAGTTTTAATGTGCTCTTCCATGGAGGTCTTAATATCCTGCATGTAGAAATATTTATTTTCTAGTTCTTTAATGTCTATGGTGCGCTTTTCTTGTAGACCAATAGAATGTTGAATCTTCTTTTCTGCCCTCTCGCGCTTCTCGAAGTTCTCCCTAACGAACTAATAGAGATGTGTGAGAATCAACAAAATTACTCCTCAAACATTAATATACTTTATTGAATTTGATGAAACTTTGCTTTAATTGTTGCTCCTTATCGTCGAGATACTTCCATTCGTTGTCTAAGAATTCTCTGCGGGCTTTCGAACCATTCCTTTTTTCTGTTAATCTCAAATCGGCTTCTGCTAATTTTCTTCTTGCAACTACCAGTTCCATTGGTGGAGAAATTCTCGGATTGTCCCATTCTGGAAATTTCCTTCGCAGAAAATGGTTTTCATTCTTCAAATAAATACTTACTTGACTTGTCTCTCTTCAACTTTCGATTGCATGTAATCCCCCACCAAATTTTCAGGTGGTAATTTTGGGAAACACATTGGGATTAAGTCCTTTTTAATTTTCTTTCTATTCACGTTCATCTTTAGTTAAAGAATTGTATAATCGTGACGTTTGTTGAATAATTATGGGTATTTGACAAATATTGATCAAACAAATGCAGTTTGTTCTATTTATGCCTTTGTCTGTGGCCGAAGTTCCCAAAATAGCGAGCTGGTAGTCGGTAATGCAGTACAGAGAACATCAACATAGAGAAAGCCCACTTCAATACTAAAATCCGGAGCACTGTTTGTTGTGCCATCTGTAGTTGTGTCATGGAGTTAAAAGAATTTAAATGCAACACAGCTACAGTTTCCTGTAACAATTACTTCTTCTTCTTCCTTCTACTTTCCTTACTTCTTTTAAATTGCACATTTTTGGTTTAGTTTAATGAAAAGAAAATATTCCAGTTTTTTGATCCATTTATTTCAAACTTTGAAATTAAACAGCTGTAAACATAATTACAAAACTAACTGTAGTTTTCATGAAAACAAATTTAAGATTTAAAGAACGGCTCGATACAGTATTGGGTACATACCTGTGGTATTACTTACATAAGCAAAAAAAGTTTGCTTTTTAGCATAAATAATATGAACTTTCTATATTCTAAGATATAAAATACTAATCCATAAACAACAGTACCTATGTATACTGCAACACAGAAGAGAAATAGTTTCACTGCATAGGAAGCACGAAAGTTGAAGGTTGAGTGATAAAGAGTGCTCCAATCGCATATGTTTTGCAATACGGACTTATCATACTTACATACTTATCAAACTAAAACTTTAAGATTCTAAAGAAACATTTCATAATATTATTCTAAGACACAAAACAATATAAACAATAATATTGTTGAACATTAGAACTAGTGTACTAGTGTGCCCTACTCTAAGTGACGGCAACTTGCAAATTCTTAGGCCCGGTTTTTCAAAGAATCCAACACCGGCTTCGTTGCTATGATACAACCAACCAGAAAGCCGGTATCATAGCAAGGAAGCGGGTGTCAGACTTAAGCCGGTGTTGGTTTCTTTGAAAACCGGACCTTAGAATCGTCCGAGTGCGGGTGCATGCAACATGTGGTAGCAGACACTTAAGATATTCATTACTTCGTACGTCCCTCTTTTATTTTGTAGACTTAATACAGTTGTAAAAGAGTGAATTTAATTTCTTTTACCATATCGAGAACTTTTCTTATATTTTTCCAATGCAAGGGATGTAAGCGAATCTTGCCTACCTTTTCGCATATCTTGTCCACTCAAAATTTTATTAATATTTTTAATGTAGCTAAATAGTACTACATTGATTGAAGTTGTGGTGAAAGTTATGATACAGTTTTTATGTAATTCACAAAATAAGGAAGATATTTCAGAAAAAAGATTTTGTGTAATTAAATCATGAAGCTGCGATTTTACTCGATATGTAGCTATTATGCGTGGCAAATGGCTCAGAATGAGAAGTGTGCATTTCTTGAACACAGAGGTAAATTCAAGGCTGGGTTCAATGAGCTTCTTAGCTGCAGAATAATGTCTAGCTCGAATCAGAATATTTTCAGGTAGTACTTCCGGTGCACATAAGTGGCTCTTACAAGATGTGCAATCTCCAATTTTGCATAAACTTAAAATACTTCTTATCACTGAACCTGCTACATATGGTGCCACATAATCACGCAATATTGGAGAAGATTCAGTATAATGACGAGTAGTCGGAAATGTTGGAACTTGGGGAAAATCTACACAAACATCAACAGGGTTTTCAACAAATTCTTTTAAAGTATCTAAAGCCGTCTTACATGCATCCTCCTCACAGTTAGTAGCAACTGAATGTGATGATACAAAATTATTAATGAGTAAAGATTTATTGGAAGAAATGAAAGAGGAACAAGTGGGGTTCACGTTACGAACGCCATGACTTCTTACACAAGAGAAGTAATTTTCCACGGGGTCCTGGTTTAAATTTCTGGGTGAAAGATATTTGAATCCCTTTTGACTTAGTTTACCCCATAACGCAATCAAAGAATGAAGGGAAAATATCCAGTTTTTCAAAGATGGGGCAACGTGTCTCCTATTGTTTGCATCTAAAAAAAACATGGAATTTAAGGTAGGCAGGCAAGAATTCCAGAATGCCACGTGTTCAGATTTTGTTGAAATTACACAACGGAGCTCTTTTCCATGAGAAGGATGTAATGTAGTGCCATTGATACTATCAAACAAGTTGTCGAAAAATAATAACAAGTCTGCCGTATCTTCAGCTTTTGGGTCAATATACAATGGATCATTAATAGGTAGATTCCTGCTCATCATTGCATATACCCGCAATGCAGATCCTACTGTGTGGCTAAAAACTTGCGTACAATTTTTTACGCGCATCTTCTTAATTTTATCGGGCAAAACATGCTGATCAGTTAATTTTTGAAAATGGCTGTAATATTTGCCTTGGCGTTGGTCAGATTCGTAAAGTTGTACAATGTGTGACCAAGATGCTACTTTTTCAACACCATTAATTTTAAAATGTAAATTTTTCTTCAGAAGATTATTGCGAATTCCCTTCATCAAGTGGGGAAAGTCATAAAGATGGATAATCTCTTCGTGATCAACAAGGTATCCATGATATCGATTTTCTATATTATTTCTGAAGCAAAAAGCTTTGGTATCATTAATGAGTGTATTAATGGCTGCTTGATTAGTAGCACCTTGGTCACAGATAGTGCAAACAACTTTTAACCCTACAGCTCTAACTTCTCGAACTATGTCCTTAATCATTCGTATCAAATCAGGAGTAGATGTTGTTCCTTCACAGAATGTAAAACATATAGGTTGCTTCCACTTTCTATAAAGGCCTCTTAACATAAACAATAATGCATGATCGGCAAATCTGGCACGTCTGTTACAACTTCCGAAGTCAACAAAACCTTCTATCATATCCAGTTTTTTGTTATACTGTAATCCTGCTTGCAGCGAAATTTCATCAAACATCAAGCAGCAGTACTTTTCAACGTCTTTCTTTTTCTGAATACTTTTTTTTAAATGATCAAATAAATGTTTGTTGATGCCACATTCAAATGGAAGTTTGTGTAACAGAGATGCCAAAATTTTTCTTGAAGGAAGGCTAAAAATTTTAGACAAATACCTATATGCTTTTCCGCTCTGTTTATATAACGCCAAAGCAAATATCTTGTCATCAATACTGAATCTTCTACCACGAGGTTTCAGTTTTTGGGTAAGCAACTGAGAGGTTACAAATCTTGCGGTAGGTTTATTCACGTGTTGAAAAACATTCAGTGCACTCGGGCGATTCTTTAGATACTGTAATCGCCTTTTCACTAAGCGATATTTTGTTACACCCTGTTGCAAGCTACGTACTTTTTTGTACAGAAATTTAGCTTTTGGGGTTAAATTTTCCTGCCGGGTTAGACCAAGTTCTTTAAGAATTCCTCCTGATCTGGTATCTATGAAGAAAATTTATTTTAAAACATAAATGAGCGTAGATGGTGATCCTGTTTAAGGGGTAGACTTTGCCTAAGACAAAAAGTTTTTATAAGTAAATATTCTAATTAGTTTAGAAATCAAGATCCAGAGTGCCAAAGTTCAAAGATTCTCTATACATATTATGTCAATGGTAAAAACAGGGCCACCCTAACAGGGCTAAATGGGCCATAGCCCCAGGGCGCCAGCCTTTTGTGGCGGCAATTTATCAGTTCCACGATTCTCAAATAAAAATTATAAATTAACTTGTTGAAATTAGCTAATCTGCTCATATAATGTGTACCCAAAGCGCAGGCAATCGATATTACATATTTTCAATCTGCACTTGTAGATTGTGTCTGAGTCTGCATGAGTTTTTTATGTTTATTTGTAATATATTGACTTCTAATCCTGAAACGGTAAAAATGAAAAGATAAATATTAGAATATTAACTACAATACGGACACATGAGCTAATTACATTCACAAGCCCTTTATTCAAATCTTGTACACTAAACCGTTTATAAGTTTGTATAAACTTTTTGTCTTAGAAGTTGAGGAATTAGTCCTCAAAAATTTTCTAGCTTACTTATTGTTGCCAAATAGATTACAGGAAAATATATGAAAATTGTGTGACACAAAAGCTAGGAAATTCCAAATATTAGAAGGTGAACTATTACAGTTAACGTATTGATTTTCTAAATAATATTTCTTAGAGAATTAAACTGCAAGAAATGTGATGAAACTAAAGCGGGCCCGGAAACTAACTTACCTACTTTCATGGCAGGCATTCTGCCCTTAAAACTACCCAAAATGGCAAACAATCTGTGATAGTTAGAAAGTTCAGCGCCTACCCAGAAAGTGGGAAATGTCAGTCTGGATCCCAGTTGCACTCATCCAACTTTTTGTGCAGTTTCAGTCATCATTAACTTATGAGGAGTAATAAATGTCGAAGATTATATGTCTTATTTTCTTGGAAAATACTTACATCGAGGTGTTGGAGTGAAAACTGATCGGTCTGGACTTTCCGGTAAAACAGATATGCCTAGCGAGGCAGCTAGCTCCTCTATCGTTTCGTCTCTAGGGGACCGACTGGTACTCTGTGGAGCAGCTTGGTCAGCTGCTCTTTCTGTGAAAAATAATTATTAGGAATGTTTAAAATTGCAACAATTAGTAACAGGGATGATCTGTTAAGAAGCCAAAATACTGAAAGAATTGAAAGGAAGGGCCAATATATTTACTCATACTGAGTGCAAAGGAAATATTTACAGAACGGGAACAGTCTGGGAAGTATGAGTATTAGCGATAGAAAAGAAAAACAAAGTGATAGTGGTTACTAGAAAGCAATCGGGAATAAGATCAAATCTGACAGTGGCAGAGCACAATTTAAAAGTAGTAAAATATGTAGAAATATGAGTAAGAGTCACTAAGTAAAATAATAAAGCAGAGATGAATGCACACATTGCACAGACAAGCAGAGCACTCTTCTCCTTCAACAAAATATTGATCGAAACACAATCACATAAAGTGGATAAAGATATGTACCTGAAAAATCTTGTGTGAGAGCAATATTACATGTAGAAGTGAGGTTTGAACTATAACGATGAAAGATCTGGCATATTTGAGATAAAAGTGGC
This sequence comes from Xestobium rufovillosum, assembly GCA_963966045.1. Classification (NCBI taxonomy): domain Eukaryota; kingdom Metazoa; phylum Arthropoda; class Insecta; order Coleoptera; family Ptinidae; genus Xestobium; species Xestobium rufovillosum. Next base: position 20,423,709 of record OZ014497.1, read on the forward strand.
GAGAGAGGTTTTTGGGCCAAGTCATGGAAGTGGATACAAAGAGGAGAAAATGAAATGAGGTAAAAATTATATCAAGAGTTCAAGGAAACCAATAGAAATATTTATGAACATACACATAGGCAAGCTAAGAAAGGTGGGAAAAATGGCATAGTATGCTACGCTAAGAATATCAAACACTGAAAGAAAACAAAGAAGGAGATTGCAGAAAAGTTAGAATAAAACAACAGTAACTGAAAAGCATAGCAAATCTTGTACGAGCAAGTATTTGAAGGTTTCAGGCAGGGCATCATAGATTTTTGGCAGGTGTAAGAGCAGAGTAAAATCTGATATAGATACTGTTGGGCCACTGCGTAAGTTTAAGGCACATGAACAAAAATTACATTACTTAAAAATGCAAATTAAATTCTTGAAATTAAAAAAAAAATTGTCTAAATAGGTACTTACGGTAAGAAATAGTTTCGAGCTCTGCTGGCGACCCAAACTCAGAAATTCCTGCTCGACTTGTGCTAGCTTCACCCACAAAAGGTATTTTGCGAGAAGGGAATACTTTTCTTAGAATTCCAACTTTCATCTCAGGACCCTCAGGACTGTAAGTTGTTGTCGATGGATGTATTCTTTGCAAAGCCTCTATAAAAGTGGATAGATAATATAAAAAATGCAATTGCTTTTCCATTATGATGTACATACCCCTAAGTTTTGTTGGTGTCACATATTTATATTCCTTTGCCCCAGGGTAACTAAAACAGCTTTCTGTGGTCCCGTCTGAAATGTACTCTGAAAAAGTGATATGAACGAGTTTTCTTTATTTCCCTATTTGCTGTTAAATATTATTTATTACCTGGTAGATGTAAAGTTGGCAATGAAAATTTTTTCAGTTTACCACTTTCTTTGCAGTGATTTTCAAAATGTATTTCACACACCCTGTAATTTTTTAAGAATTGCTTGTCGTCAGTACCCATTAACTTCGGATTCTTTATGCGTTCAAGCCATATATCTCTAACTCTTTTTTCGCTAGGTATAGCATGTCTAAATCAAGAAAAAATAAAACAATAAAAAATAGTTCCTAACATTTTCACAATCATGATAAGTAATGCATTTCAAGAATCTATAACTTACCTTGCAGATGTTTTATCATTGCAACCTGGAACACAGCACGGTCTCATTTTTTAATCTAACTACCCACACTCTGTCAAAATTAGAAATAACGTAAAAACACTTCCCGTTTTAGTACCTATTCACTAGGATTTAAAAATTAATTACAAGTTGAGACAGTTTGGACGAAACGAAACGCGCAGTCATAAATATTTATTTTACCAAGTATGACGGACGTAAATATATAACTCCAATAACAACTTCACTGAAGAAATAATAATCACTCTAAATTTATTGATGATAATTTGGTGCGTGAAGCGATTTAAGTGTAAAGCAATTCAAACTTTAAAACCGGATAAAAAATAAATAGACAATCAACATAAAATTTAAACGGTTTTTCTACGCATTCGCATTACTCAGTTGATGCCGGAGCGGCGCAAGTACACTTACAGTGCCATCTTACACATTCATCGTGAGACACTAGACTAACTATTTTCATGACACAACTACAGATGGCGCAGAACTTGTTTCTGTTTTTACCAATTAAGTGCACATGCCCTGATGCAGTACTCTCTCTATTTACCTTTCAAAGATTATTGTAGGAAGATATCGCTGTGAGCTTTCACGTTTCGTGTCACAAGACTTAAATGTAAGTATTATATTCAAAAATTCTTATTAAAATTAATAAATCAATCAATAGTTTATCAAGTACTTCAATAGTTTCTAATATTTTGCTTGTGATTTGCAAGATATAACCAGATTATCATTTTGTGAGGTTATGTCTGTGTTTACCACGTTCTGAAACTTCTAAAAATTGCGTCTTTTTTCTAGAATGCGTTACGTGGCTGCTTACCTTTTAGCCGTTATCGGCGGAAAAGCGTCTCCAGCTGCTGGAGACATCGAAAAAATTCTTAGCTCTGTCGGGATCGAAGCCGATCAAGACAGACTAAAAACAGTAATTTCCCAGTTGAATGGGAAATCAGTTGAAGAAGTAATCACTAAAGGTAAGCCGTTTTGCAAGTTTTTTTTTTAATGGTTTTCACGCATTTTTTGTGCAATGTGTTTTAGGACGCGAGAAGTTAAGTTCGATGCCCGTTGGAGGCGGTGCAGCTGCACCTGCAGCTGTAGAAGCCGCCGCTCCAGCAGTAGAAGAGAAGAAAGGTCAGTTGCATCAATTTTCAGCTAAAAATATTCTAAATTCAAGCTTTTAATGATGAATTAAACTTTACACCATCTTTCGGCTGACAAATCGTGCTGATTAGGTTTTTACACTGATAAATTATTATTTTTAAACAAGTTTTGTTGATATATCTTCGTTTTTGATGTTGATTGGTTTTTCATTTACAGAAGCGAAAAAAGAAGAAAAGAAAGCGGAATCGGAGTCGGAAGATGACGATATGGGATTCGGCTTATTCGACTAGAAATTCGTACCTTCTTGACTTATTTTATAAGAATAATTCGTTTCCATGGTTTATTTTAATAAATAAGTTTTAATAAGCAAACTTTTTTATGTAGTTAATATTTTCACTTTTCACTATTTGGTAGAAATTTTTCTTAAACATTTCTGACGATGGGATCGTTTGTAGATCTTGAAACCGGTTAAATAAAATAATTTTGTTTACTTATTGGTAGTACGCAAAGTAATTTTTTAATTAATCAAACTTTTTTATTTTGCGAATTTACTTTGTCGTTGAAGAAAGTATCAACGATGTTGGGATAAAGTAGATCAATACTTTAGTGTAATTTGTTAATTTCTTATTTCTTCTGTCTGATGCTTTTGATTTGGAGTACACTTATTGCATAAATATCGTTCATTATTAATTTTCTTGGAGCTTTGTTTAATTTCTTTAAATTTTGTTAAAGATGTAAATAAGTTCATTAAATATCTATTTATTTTGAACGTCCACGTTGTGTTCATAGACTGACATTGACACTGCCATGTGGCAAATGATAAATACGAAAAGTAGTTCCTGCATAATTGCTATTATTCCTGCAATTTCTGTCATCTTTAAAATTTTTATAATAATAAGGATTAACAAGGATCTTAGGGATTCATTGGTTTCTTGCCCATGAGTATATTTTCGGTGTTAAATTTAAAAGCTGATTTAGCGTATTAATAGCTGTACTACGCGTACCCGTACGCCATCTTGGGTAACCCATTTTGACTTATCTGTCAGTGAAGTTACGTTTTCATCCTCATTATTCTCGTGAAAGTTACATTATTAAAGTACTGGGAGTCTGTTCAGTTTTATTTTGAGGCTGTAATCGCCTAAATTCTTTCAAAATGTCGCAACAGCTATTACCAATTCGATTTCAGGAACATTTACAGGTAAAAATTTTCGATATCGAATCCGCCCCTCTCGTTTAACGAAATTTGAATATAAAACGCATATTTTTGGTTGCTTATGTGGATTTTAGTTAGTTTAGAGTATATCTTGATTAATAAATTCTGCTTCGGTATAAAAGTTTTTAGATTTATTCGGAAAAATACCGGTTGGTGTTTTGACAGTTCGTTTCTAAGAATTTTGAGGGGGCGGTCAGACAACGCATATTTTTCTATTTTTAGACACCTTTGTATCGTTAATCAATAACAAAAACAACGTTTTCATTCTTCGTTCGACGTTTTTTAGTATTTCCAACCTTCTATAGACCAAAAAACTTAAAAATCTCAGAACTGTCATTTTTGCCCTACTTCTGCTGAAATCAATTTTCTTCAGAGCGAATTTGTTATTGATTAATGTCAATTTATTTTTAAAAAGGTCAGTAGCCTTTAACCTTGACGAGGCTTATTGAAGATTTCTTTTAAATTCCTTCAAAATATTAATTTTTACGACATTTTCATCAGCTTACAAATGTCGGTATCAATGTGGCGAACATTTCCTTCGCGTCACTCACAATGGAGAGTGACAAATTTATATGTGTCCGAGAGAAGGTCGGCGACACTTCCCATGTTGTCATTATCGATATGGCCGACCCTAACAACCCAATTCGGAGGCCGATCACAGCAGAGAGTGCTATAATGAACCCTGCTTCAAAAGTGATTGCTTTGAAAGGCAAGGCAGGCGTAGAAGGTGCTTATTTTGCTTTCGCATCAATCCTGTTCTTTTAATAAAAAGTTTTTTAGCCCAAAAAACTTTGCAAATCTTTAACATCGAGATGAAATCGAAGATGAAAGCTCACACCATGTCGGAAGATGTAATTTTTTGGAAATGGATTTCTTTGAATACGTTAGCTTTAGTAACTGAAACAAACGTGTATCATTGGTCGATGGAAGGGGATTCGACACCTGTTAAAATGTTTGATCGGTAAGTTTTTCAACAAGACTATCCTTAAAATTTTTAACTTTTCCTATCTCAGTCATTCGTCCTTAAATGGTTGCCAAATTATTAATTACCGCACCGACCCCAAACAAAATTGGCTCCTCCTCGTCGGCATCAGTGCCCAACAGTCACGTGTCGTGGGCGCCATGCAACTGTACTCTGTAGAACGAAAGTGTTCTCAACCGATTGAAGGTCACGCTGCCTCCTTTGCCACCTTCAAGATGGAGGGCAATCCAGAACCCTCTACGCTCTTCTGTTTCGCCGTACGCACCGTACAGGGTGGGAAACTTCACATTATCGAAGTAAGCCGGCCAATATCTAATAATTTACGAGTTATTTGTGATTTTTTTGGCCGCTAATATAAAAAAAAATATGTTTTAAAAATGTAGTAGGTTCTTTTATAAGTTTATCGAAAATTGGCAATGTGACTTGACAGCCAATATTTAAAAAAATTGGCCTTCAACAGCCAATATTTAAAATTTATCATTTTTCGAAATTTAAAATGTTAAAAGCACTTTAAACATTTTCAAAGATTTACTCGCATTTTTGACGATAACCAATCTTTAAGAAAGTCGGAAATAACTTTCGAAATTGTCTTGAAGGTGGGGCAGAGTCCGGCTGGTAACCAACCCTTTCCCAAAAAGACAGTGGATGTTTTCTTCCCCCCGGAGGCTCACAACGACTTTCCGGTTGCGATGCAGGTGTCCGCGAAGTACGATGTGATCTACTTGATTACAAAGTATGGTTATATCCACATGTATGACATAGAGAGTGCCACTTGTATTTACATGAACCGTATATCGAGCGATACGATCTTTGTGACGGCACCCCACGAGGGTACGGGAGGCATTATCGGGGTTAACAGGCGCGGGCAAGTATTGTCCGTTTCCGTGGATGAGGATAACATTATTAGATACGTGAATACGGTTTTGCATAACGCCGACTTGGCTCTGCGATTGGCGGTTCGCAATAACTTGGCTGGTGCCGAGGAGCTGTTTGTCAGCAAGTTCCAGCTGCTCTTCCAAAATGGGCAGTATACCGAAGCGGCTAAAGTTGCAGCAAACGCGCCAAAAGGTAGTCGGAATTTTTGGTGTGTTTTTTCGCTCGTTTTGATCGTATTTACTTAGGTATATTGAGGACGCCCGCTACGATCCAAATGTTCCAACAGGTCCCGACTCCAGCCGGCCAAAACAGCCCCCTATTGCAATATTTCGGAATACTTCTGGACCAGGGACAACTTAATAGGTATTTCGTTGATTATTGTTTCAGTTTTCCGATGTGACTAAAAATTTTCTGTGCAGATATGAAACTTTGGAGCTGTGCAAGCCCGTTTTGCTCCAGGGCAGGAAACAGCTGCTGGAAAAGTGGCTGAAAGAAGAGAAACTGGAATGTTCGGAAGAGTTGGGCGATCTGGTCAAGCAGGTCGATCCAAGCTTGGCACTTTCCATCTATCTTAGAGCGAATGTTCCGGCTAAGGTAAGCGTAATGTTTGAGTATTCGCTAATGTTTCCTGGAACTGACACGTAGAAATAGACGTTTTGTAAAATTCCTGCTCCCCCTAAAAATATTCCAAATAATAAGGGAAATGAAAAACAAATGAGAAAATTATAAAAAGTAATATAAATAAAGTATGAAAAATATAACAATACATAAAAACAAAGATTTAAATTTAAGAAATGTATAAAATAAAAACATTAGAATTTGAAAAAATTTAGAGAATAAATAAAATTTTAATTAACAAAGAAAAGTGCAACAAATATTTACTGAAACTGAAAAATAAAATCATAAAAAATAATAATAAATACATAAAAACAAAAATAAATGAAATTTGAAAAAATACAAAAAATTAAAGTAAGCAAATGAAAAATAAATACATAAAATTTAAAGTTAAAGAGAAAAATTGAAAATAAAATAAAGAATAAACAAAATTTTAGCCAACGTAGGTCTACACTTATTCGTGTGAATTTCTTTTACTGCGTGATAATATCTTGTAAATCAGTGCTGCGGTTCTTGCCCTGCAGGTGATACAAAGTTTTGCGGAGACGGGCCAGTTCCAGAAGATCGTCATCTACGCGAAAAAGGTCTCGTACAACCCGGACTACGTCTACTTGCTGCGCCAAGTGATGCGAACGAATCCCGATCAAGGGGCGAGCTTCGCCGCCATGCTCGTCGCCGACGAAGAACCGCTGGCCGACATCAACCAGATCGTCGACATTTTCATGGAACAGAACATGGTGCAGCAGTGCACGGCATTCTTGCTGGACGCACTGAAGAATAATCGGCCGACTGAAGGTCATCTTCAGACGCGTCTGTTAGAGATGAACTTGATGTCCGCACCACAAGTCGCCGACGCCATTTTGGGCAACAACATGTTCACGCATTACGATAGGGCTCACATTGCCCAGTTGTGCGAGAAAGCCGGTCTTCTGCAGCGCGCTTTGGAACACTACACAGATTTATACGACATAAAGAGAGCTGTTGTTCATACTCACTTGTTACCGGCAGATTGGTTGGTCGGGTTTTTCGGTACTCTTAGTGTGGAAGACAGTTTGGAATGCCTGAAAGCCATGTTAACTGCGAACATCAGACAAAATTTGCAGATATGCGTCCAAATTGCGACTAAATATCACGAGCAGTTGACCACCAAGTCATTAATAGACCTTTTCGAAAGTTTCAAGAGCTACGAAGGTAAGTGTCGACAAGGTTTTCATGTGTATACGTGATTACAAGTTTTGTGTATCTCCAGGACTGTTCTATTTCTTGGGATCCATCGTCAATTTTAGTCAAGACCAGGAGGTTCATTTTAAATATATACAGGCGGCGTGTAAGACTGGGCAGATTAAGGAGGTGGAGAGGATTTGTAGAGAAAGCAATTGTTACAATCCGGAGCGCGTTAAAAATTTCCTGAAGGAAGCCAAGTTGACCGATCAGCTGCCGCTGATAATCGTTTGCGATCGCTTCGATTTCGTCCACGATCTGGTCCTCTACTTGTACCGCAACTCGTTGCAAAAGTACATAGAGATATACGTTCAGAAGGTGAATCCGAGTCGGCTGCCGGTGGTCGTGGGAGGTCTGCTGGACGTCGATTGCTCCGAAGACATCATAAAGAATTTGATATTGGTCGTCCGGGGCCAGTTCTCAACGGACGAACTTGTGGAAGAAGTGGAGAAACGAAACCGATTGAAATTGTTGTTGCCCTGGTTGGAGAGTCGCGTTCACGAAGGCTGCATCGAACCGGCGACGCACAACGCTTTGGCGAAAATTTACATCGACTCTAACAACAATGCCGAAAGGTTCCTCAAAGAAAACCAATGGTAAGTTCTCTCTGGATCATCAAATGCTTATAGCCCAATAATCGATTGATTTCAGGTACGATTCTCGCGTGGTCGGTCGCTATTGCGAGAAACGCGACCCCCATCTCGCTTGCGTCGCCTACGAACGCGGCCAGTGCGACCGGGAACTCATCGCCGTCTGTAACGAGAACTCTCTCTTTAAATCAGAAGCTCGTTATCTCGTCAGAAGGCGCGATGCGGAACTGTGGGCCGAAGTCCTGCAGGAGAGCAACCCATACCGACGTCCGTTGATCGATCAGGTCGTCCAGACTGCCCTCAGCGAAACCCAGGATCCTGAAGACATTTCCGTGACCGTCAAGGCGTTCATGACCGCCGATCTGCCCAACGAACTCATCGAACTGCTCGAGAAGATTGTCTTGGACAATTCGGTGTTTTCGGATCACAGGAATCTGCAGAATTTGTTAATTTTGACTGGTAAGTATACATATTACATAAATTAATAAACAAATACGGGATTACATACAAAATAATAAACAACGTGTTGTATGGTAGCTATCAAAGCGGATGCGACGCGCGTCATGGATTACATCAATCGCTTGGACAACTACGATGCTCCTGATATTGCAAACATCGCTATAAACAATCACTTGTATGAGGAGGCTTTTGCTATTTTCAAAAAGTTTGACGTGAACACCAGCGCGATTCAAGTTTTGATCGAACAGGTCAATAACTTGGATCGTGCTTACGAGTTCGCGGAACGGTGTAACGAGCCGGCTGTTTGGAGTCAGCTGGCTAAAGCTCAGCTGAACCAAGGACTGGTTAAAGAAGCGATAGATTCTTATATAAAAGCTGATGATCCTTCAGCTTACATGGCCGTTGTCGAAACGGCGTCTAAGAACGATTCTTGGGAAGATCTCGTTAGGTGAGTTATGGTTAAGGTTTTGTTATGTATATACGTGATTAAAGAAATGTAGGTATCTTCAAATGGCGCGCAAGAAGGCTCGTGAAAGCTACATAGAATCCGAATTGATTTATTCATATGCACGAACGGGACGCCTCGCTGACCTCGAGGAGTTCATCAGCGGCCCCAATCACGCCGACATTCAGAAAATTGGTGATCGATGTTTCGACGACAAAATGTACGATGCGGCTAAACTGTTGTATAACAACGTGTCGAATTTCGCTCGCTTGGCCATCACTTTGGTGCATCTAAAAGAATTCCAGGTAAAATACGTGACTATATGCGTGATTATGAATGTAATTTTTTTTCTCTATAAGGGCGCGGTGGACAGTGCTCGTAAGGCAAACAGCACTCGTACTTGGAAAGAAGTGTGCTTCGCTTGCGTTGATGCCGAAGAGTTCAGATTGGCCCAGATGTGCGGCATGCACATCGTGGTTCATGCAGACGAACTCCAGGATCTGATCAACTACTATCAAGATCGAGGTTACTTTGAAGAGCTGATTGGTCTCTTGGAGGCCGCCCTGGGTCTGGAACGTGCTCACATGGGCATGTTTACTGAATTGGCCATCCTGTACTCCAAATATAAGCCGGCCAAAATGCGCGAACATCTGGAGCTGTTCTGGTCGCGCGTAAACATCCCGAAAGTGTTGAGAGCTGCTGAACAAGCCCATTTATGGGCAGAATTGGTGTTCTTGTATGACAAATATGAGGAGTACGATAATGCCGTCCTGGCGATGATGGCGCATCCGACGGAGGCTTGGCGCGAGGGACACTTCAAGGATATAATCACCAAGGTGAGTTTTGGTGGGTAAAATGAACAATATGGTTACTGGTTTCAATAGGTGGCCAACATTGAGCTGTACTACAAAGCGATCCAATTTTACCTCGACTACAAACCTCTGCTGCTGAACGACATGTTGCTCGTGCTGGCGCCGCGGATGGATCACACGAGAGCCGTCAGTTTCTTCGCCAAAACCAATCATCTTCAGCTGGTCAAGTCCTACTTGAGATCGGTGCAAAATCTCAACAACAAAGCTATCAACGAGGCGCTAAACAACCTCCTGATCGAAGAGGAGGACTTCCAGGGTCTGAGGACGTCGATAGATGCCTTCGACAATTTCGACAACATCGGCTTGGCTCAGAGTTTGGAAAAACATGAACTCACAGAGTTTAGACGCATCGCCGCGTACTTGTACAAGGGCAACAACCGTTGGAAGCAGAGCGTGGAATTGTGCAAGAAAGACAGGTTGTTCAGGGATGCTATGGAGTATACAGCGGAGTCTAGGCAAGGGGAACTCGCTGAGGAATTGTTGGCGTGGTTCTTGGAACGAGAAGCGTACGATTGCTTCGCTGCTTGCTTATACCAGGTGAGTCGATGATTTCTCTCTTATGTTTGATTAATATGTGATTACATACATGATTAAGTATTTTATATGTGATTTCGTACATTACTAAGCATTTTATACGTGATTAAGTATTTTATACGTTGTTACATATTTTACTTCAAGTGCTACGACCTGTTGAGGCCGGATGTGATCCTCGAGCTAGCCTGGAAACATAACATAATGGACTTTGCGATGCCCTACATGATTCAAGTAACTCGAGAGTTGACCTCTAAAGTGGAGAAGCTGGAGCAGTCCGACGCCAAGAGGCAGAGTGAGGACGCGGAGGAGACACATAAGCCGATGATGCTGACGGAGCCGCAGCTGATGTTGACTGCTGGGCCGGGAATGGGTGAGTCGATTTTTTTTTTGAGTTTCTGGGCAGTTTTGAGATTGTTTTTCGTTGTTTTGTGAAGGTATTCCGCAGCAGCAGTATGTGGCGCCACAAGGTTACACGCCCCAGCCGGTGTACGCCCCGCAAATGCCCTACCAGGGGTACGGCATGTAATATAAGCTGTACGATAGATGAAATTAGGGTGTATAGCGAATGTTCTTTTTTCGATTTCTCATTTCTGTCGCCCCGGCAAATTTGGAAACTAAATGAAACTACGATGGGAAGAAAAAATAAGTGTATAAAGCTCTTTTTTCAGTTTTTAAAGCAGTTTAGGCATTCAAAACAAGCCTGTGTTTGTTTTTATTTCTACATTTAAATGTCTCTCCGTGTACTTGTACATAATTTTTCTTTTTACGAATTATTTGTTTTTTCGTCCAGTACTATGCATAATGGTTAAGTTTTTTTCTATTGTTCTTTTGTTCAACGTATGTATAGAAGCATTCCCTTCCCCAACGAGAGGATAATTTTTAAGGGCCAATTGTATATTGCGCTAACTTTTTTTTTTGTTTCTTCCTCTTGATATATTTTTTTTAATATTTATATGCGCTCTTGGGTTTTCTCGGGCCCGATCGCTGTTATGATAAGTTTTATAGTTATTTTCCTATGTTATTATTGTATTAGTTATAAATACAAGCTATTATTAAATAAAGGAATTGTAAGAATTATTCTGGTATTTTTATTTGTTTTTTATCAATTCTATTCGATTATCTTCGAAATAATCAATCATTATTTTCCTAGACTATTTACAAATATGTACATAAATCGATTTTTTCATTCGATAATTTTTGCAAAAGTTCATTATTTTCAAAAGAAATCGATTCTTTCATTAGATTATATTTCAAAAAATATTCTTCGATTCGATTATTTCCAAAAAATCGATTCTTTCATTCGATTATATTGAAAAGTATCGATTCTTTTACGCGATTATTTCTAAAAAATCGATTCTATAATTCGATTATATTGAAAAGAATCGATTATTTTCAGAAGTCGATTCCCTTCAAAAGAATCGATTATTTTCAAAATCGATTTTTCATTCGATTAATTTAAGAGAAGTCGATTCTTTTCAAAAAAATCGATTCGTTTACTAGATTATAGTATTTTTCAGATTTGTTGGCGTTTGCGCCGCCATATCCGATTATCCAAGCAACCGCTAGCAGTTCAGTAGTATCCTTGTTTATATACATTATATATGATAGACAAGGGTAGTATCCAAAATTTTGCTGTTGCTAGGAACCGCGACTCTGGTCACGGCACACGGCAATGAGCATTTTGACGTTTTCCTCAAGAAATGTATCTTTTACCCACAACATTAGCACGTTCACCGGTTATTTTCTAGTTTGTACTTAAATCTGCTATTGGTTATAAACGCCACAAACTTGTGTCAGAAATATCCACTATTTGTTTTGAATTTGTTATTTAAAATTTTTAATGTAATGTGTTAGTTCTTTTCTTTCATGGAATAAATAACATTCCTTACTTCGGTTTTAATGCTATCAGTTACATCTTCACTTTTTAATAATTTTGATTTGCTGTGCCTTTTTCCGGGCGTTGCAGCAGACAAACCTCGTTTTTCCTCTCCAACTATACGCGGCACGCTGCGTAGACTTACTTTTGATGCATCGGTCAATCGTTCTTGGTTACAGGCAATAGGGGACCATTATTTTCCTTCTCTCGAGTAAAGTATTCATAGTTATTTACGTAACCAGTTATGAAGACTAATTTTATTTGACGAATATAATATTTGCCAAAACGAGCGAACGAAGTGAGCGAGTTTTGCAAATTATATGAGTCATATAAAATTAGCCTTTTCATAACGTGTTAAGTACAAAATTTTATCTAACCCCGCTTTAAAATAAAAAAGAAATGTGCTACTCCAAATAATGTAACATCCCTTTTAGCCGTACAAATAAATTCAACTTCATCGCTTTACCTTGGCGTTGCTATGGATACTATAAATAACTATTGTCAGTGAAGAGTTTTTTATTTCAAATTACGCCAAAAATGGATGATTCTGATGTAGATATGCCTTCTGATATAGAAGAATCAGCGAATTTGGCAATAGATTCAATAAAACCCTGTAATAAATTCTTACTTTTGTTTTTGCTTTTAAATATTCAGTTACGTAAAAGTTCATTACATAACTAGTTATGTAAGGAAAGTTCATTACATAACTAGTTACGTAATGAACTGACAGTTATGAAAAATATGACGTTTCGTAATGTCAGAAATGCATTTAAAATGCGACATTTCATAGCGGGGTTAGATAAAAAATATTTCGTAAAACTTTTCGACACTGTTTGGTAAAAACATTTCCTGACACCTGATAATCAAACTGACAGTTCTACTTGAAAGGCAATAATTTTTAATAAATTGCTTGGTGACCGCACTGGATATTGAAAAATAAGCATTTTAATACTGAAACCATTTTGTTTCACACAACCATAGTAAGAAAGAGTGAGATCAAATACGGAAACGTGAGAATATTCTCAAGTCATCTTACGGCAGTAGGTAATTAAAATTCAACAAATCCATTTTACAAAAGGGAGAAAGCCATATGAACGTAAGTAATGCGCAGATTACTGCACACACACGCCAAGATATCGGAAAAGAACTATATCTTCAAATAAATCAATTCTTTTCATATGTAATTTGACGAGTATCTACTTACTTTGCCGGATGAATTTCTATTTTGAACAAAATTTTGTGACGGCGGCGGAGTCAGTGGAAAACGCCAGCCATGTATGCCGACCCTGGACAAGCATAAGTAAGGCGAATATTCATTCGATCCGTGAGCTGATTGACGGTGAACGCTGCATTACAGCATGGGAAATGGCTGTACACATCGGGATATCGTACGGGAGTGCCCTATGGCCAGGGGCGGGTGGGGAAGGTTTTACCGGCCCGGGAAACCATTGGCATCGACCGGCCCAATTTTTTGAGAAACAAGAAATACCCATTTTTTATACTTTGTACATGTAATTTTTGGAGTTTACTCCTTAAGAATCGATTTTCAGTTATAGCCCGCGGTACGGAAATTTTTGAGTAGTAAAATCAAGCGTTACATTTCGCGTTAACTAAAAGAAACGCGTTACGTACATTGAAATTATGTATGTATCTATGGATACGGCTGTTTATGTCTAGAGATGTAAGCTCGGTCATATGACGGTGTCACGTCACGGTCATTTTGAAAATGACAGTCATGTCATATTCAATCGTGACATCAAAATGACAAGGCCGTCAGAAGTAGGTCAGTTATTAAAATGACGTGACTGTCATTTTCAGTTTGACTGTCACAAACATGTTACTACAAGTTTCATAATATGTGATTCTCAGAATCTGGATAATATTGTAACGTATTTCGTTTTTACACTATTTATTAACAGTGACTTTATGTATATGTACAAATATTTACAATGATTAACAGTGATTTGAGAACTTAAAATTAACAAATTGAACAATAAGCAGCGAAATATATACAAGCAGTAAGTAACAACAAGCAGTGAAAATTAAACAATTAAGCGAACAATTAAACAATTAATTACCTAACCTAAACAATCCACAGTACACAAGTCCACAGTTTAAACTCTCTAAAACACTCGTCTTCAACCGACGGTTAATCACATACGAAGACGCCCCGGTACACTTAATACGCCACCAAAGAATTCGCACTCACGTACCGTACCGACACTAAACGCGTATCAAGACTTATACTCGCACGGAACTATTAAACGCCCGGTTCTTATCGCATTCGCTTCAATCTTCCAAACTTCAGACTTTAAACTGTAAGACTGTAAGACTCGGCTTCTTGCTTCCCATTTTATAATGGTCTTAGAAGATTCTCGAAAATTATCGATCAAACATTGTTCCAGAATGAGAATCTTCGAGATAGACTATTCTTTTCGGGAATCATAAACAGCGACAAGGTCGCGCCGTCATAAATCAAAGCCTGCGCGCCGTCAAACAAATAATGTGTCACCACCAGGGGCGTCGCTGACGGGGCAAAAGTTCGTATCAATATAGTTATATTTTACCCCTCTTAACTTGTGGTAGTGATTGTCGTGAGTAGTGACAAAATGGTAAGAAAGAATCTGATGCACTTGATTTTTCTAAAGAAGATGACCAGTAAACCTTCATCAAAGCATAATCTATGAAATCTTATATTATGTATTTTGTTTTGTTTTAAAGTAAAACTTCTGAATTTGTACCGTTATATATTTATTTACTTACTTATTTTTGTTAATCATTTTCAAATTTTGTATTAAGCAGTTTATTTAAAAGTAAAAGAATGAGAAATAGATTGGCTAGACATTATCTACATAATAGATGAAAATGACACAAAATGACAATAAATGACGGTCATATGACCGTCATTTTACATCTCTATTTATGTCTGACTGCATTACTGCATAGAGCATGGAAATAGTGAAAATAGAGTGGCATAGAGTAGATATTACAGTTGGCGTTGTAAAGTCAGCATTTGCAGTGTTTGTTCGTTCCTAAATTTCTTGAATCTTTTGATTTAATATGGAAAAACCTAATATTAAAAACTCCAAATATTGCTTAGTGCCGAAATGTGACCCACGCCTATTCGAACACCAGGAAAAGTATTTATTTCATTGTCAGTGGGATCGACGTTTAGCAGATTGTCACTTAATTACTGAATTTATAAACAATTTATATTTTGATGTAGTTGGACATTTTCGAACATAAACCATCTGATAAATACACATATGGGTATAAAACTGACATTCGCGTGTACCCTATTATCAAGTGATTGAAGTTAAAATAATCGTTCGTAAGGAGTAATCTTCAGTCGTGCGTCGGAGCTGACACAAGTTTTTTTATGCACAACCGGGCGCAGCAGGCCACTTTAAATGCTTTGTTTTAGGGCTTAAAGTGTAATTTTATTATTGACAGCTATATTGCGGGCTTTTTTGTACTTTACGGCCCGACGCGGCGGGCCGTAAAGTACTGATCTAGTTTTTACTCAGGCAACAAGTTCATTGTCGCTGCCTTAGCCGCTTCCACAACTTCCGGTGGAGTGCAAGAACTGAAATCTTCATCACTTTCCATTGTGAAATAATTAAAACACTTCAAAAGTTATTTTTCATGTAACAGTAGGTACTTAGGTTGGCGTAGGTAAACGAATGCATAAATTTACAATATGGCTGTCGTTGTTTACGGCGTCTCTATGGTTATTTGAATGAATTCTTAGTTGGGAATAAAGTCAAGTAGCTATCTGTCAGTGTGACTTTATTTTTACGCAACGCAAAAATTTATCAAAAATAATTCTTATGTAGTATTTGCAAGAAGTAAGATGACCGGTTGTGCATAAAATTTTGTATGCACCTCGGGCACAACTAGCGTGTATGGCCAGACGCGTGTTAGAGCCTTCGGCTACGCCTCAGGCTCTAACACGAGTCGGGCCATAAACGCCTGTTTGTGCCCTCGGTGCATAAATAACTATTATTTACTTTTTAATAAAATACAAATCGGATTTTTAAGGTTTTTGATACAAAACATTTCAAAATAGTACAACTAAACTTAAAATCTCGAGAATTTAAGGACGAACGACCGGGTGAGACTCGAGATGGGACGACGAAAGCCGAAAAAACAATAAGCACGCACGATGTGCGGTGCGGGCGATTACCGATTAGACCGGCCGCGCGGTCGCTTTCAAGTTCCAAAATAATCGCATTTTCGGCTGCCCGCTTTGCACTGGCCGCCAATTTTTTTATGTCATGTTTTTTTCACATCGGTCTGCCCAGACCGGCCCCGAAGCAGCCGGCCCTTCGGGAAATCTCCCGAAATCCCCGTTGGCCCACCCGCCCCTGCCTATGGCTACCGAACATTGTTGGCAACGTGGGTTACTCACCACTTGACGGAAGATCAGAAAGTAAACCGTCTTGCAGTGTTGCAGTGGAGTTGGTAAAAATAAAAGTCCGGTTCATTTTTGATTCGCCCTCGTACCTATGGGAGTGAAATCTTAATACATATTTAAAGAGATTCTAAGGCGTGTAAGATATTAAGATTTAACTTGTGAAGTACCAGATTCCCAGAAGTAGACAGGAGGTAACAAGAATCTTAATCAAAGGTCCGGTTGTTCAAAAAAACCAACACCGGCTTTGTTGCTATACCAGATTTCTGATTGGTTGTATCATAGCAACAAAGCTGGTGTCAGACTTAAGTCTGTGTTGCTTTTTTCAACAACCGGGCCTAGGCCCGGTTTTTCAAAGAATCTAACACCGGATTAAGTCTGACACCGGCTTTGTTGCTATGCTACAACCAATCAGAAAGCCGGTATCATAGCAACAAAGCCGGTGTCAGACTTAACGCGGTGTTGGATTCTTTGAAAAACCGGGCCCTAGTGTTTCTTGAGATTTTAAGGCCCTGTTTTTCAAAGAATCCAACACCGGGTTAAGTCTGACACCGGCTTCGTTGCTATGATACAACCAACCAGAAAGCCGGTATCAGACTTAATCCGGTGTTGGATTCTTTGAAAAATCGGGACTAAGTGTCCGACAAAACTTGTTATACGTACCTTCTTTTTATTTTTCGGAGCCCGATTCCTTGCGATTTCAAGTTGTTTGAGAAAAATTTCCATTACCTCTTGTCTGCTTTGAAACGGAGATTTTTATTGCCTCCTGTCTACTTCTTGCAGCCCAATACTTCTGATTATATATATATATATAAATACAATAGCTCTACAGGCCATTAAGGCCTAAGGCTTCTCTCACTATGTCTTTCCACAGTCTTCTATCTTCAGCTTTCCTTCTCCATTCTCTGCATCCCACTCTAAGCAGATCCTCCTCCAGCTCATCAATCCACTTACTCCTCGGTCTTCCAACCCTGCGCTTTCCGCCATCTCTTCTCGCTAACAATTTCTTTGCAGTCCTTTCTTGCGGGAGTCTTGCAACGTGGCCTAGCCATCTTATACGCTGTGCCTTCACCACGTTTGTAATAAGCGGTTCTCCATAAAGTTCTTCTATTTCTTTGTTTGTTCTTCTTAACCACTCATCACCTATCCTCTTACCCCCATATATTCTTCTGAGCATGCGCCTCTCCCATATCTCCAGCTTGTCTCGCTTGCTTTTATTAAGGGTCCATGTTTCAGATGCATATACGACTGTCAGACGCACCACTGTTTTGTAAATGCCTATTTTTGTCTTCCGAGATATATTCTTAGACGTCAGGATTGACATCAACGCACCCGCACTTCTATTTCCCTTTATGATCCTTGTGTTTATTTCTGCGTTACAGTCACTCTCTTCTGATATAATTGTGCCCAGGTAGGTAAATGTGTTCACTCTTTCAAATTCAAGTTTCGTACCTTCCTCCATTTTCACAACTAACGGTTTGCCATCATTTGCTCCCCCACCACTTTTTAAATATTTCGTCTTTTCCATGTTGAGTTTAAGGCCGATCTTCCCTGATGCTTGCACTAATCTCCCTACTATTCTTGTCATTTCTTCCTTTGTCCGCGTTATTAATGTCACATCATCTGCATAGGCCAAGACTTGGTGTCTGGGATCATGTATGGAGCCGTCTCTGTATAACTCACTTGATTTTATGACATATTCCAGGGCTAAGTTGAACAGCAATGCCGACAGCGGGTCTCCCTGCCTCAGTCCGCTTGTGACGCTGAAAGGCTCTGATTTGTTTCTTCCTACTCTAACCGTGCTGATTGTATTTCTCAGAGTCATTCTAACCAGCCTTATCAATTTGTTTGGTATTTCCAGTTCTTTCATAACTGAGAACAAAACCTTTCTTTTTATTGAATCATAGGCTTGCTTGAAATCTATAAACACTAAATGTAGCTGTAGATTGTGTTCATGATGGTGTGCTTGTAATTGTCTCAATGTGAAAATTTGATCGGTCACTGATCTATTGTGCCTAAACCCGCATTGATATTCCCCCAGTATTCGTTCTTCACAGTCACTTAGTCTTGTTTTTATACATGTTGCTAAAATCTTGTATACCGTGTCAAGCAGCACTATTCCTCGGTAGTTTTCGCAGTACGTCCTGTCTCCCTTTTTGTGTATGGGGCATAATATGGCCTGTGTCCATTCTTTGGGCAATTCTTCCTGATTCCATATCTGCTTAATTAATTTCTGTACCTTTGTTATGATCTTTTTTCCTCCAAACTTAATTAGCTCTGCATTTATGTTGCTCTCTCCAGGGCTCTTATGATTTTTCAATCGATCAATAATTTCCGCAATCTCCTTGTCCGTTGGTGGTTCTATTTCATTTTAGAGTCACTTCCATTAACCTCTTCCGGTTCTTCTAAATCGTCTTCACTATTCTGCCTAATTTCTTCTGGGTTCAATAGTTCCCTGTAATACTCTGCCCATCTGTCCATTTGCTTCTTTTCTCCACCAATCAAGTTTCCTTCCTTATCCCTACACAATTTTGTTGCAGTCTGGTAGCCAAGTCGTGCCTTTTTGACATCCTGATAAAAGTTGTGTACCTCTTTGTGAACAAATTTGTCTTCCATTCTCTTCATTCTTTCCTCCATATACTCCCGTTTCTTCTGCCTGCATATCCTCTTTGCCCCACATCTTGCTTTTGCGTACTTTTCCCGATTTTCTTCTGTGCATTTGGCCAACATGATCTTTCTTTCTTCTTGTCTTTTCTCCACTGCTATCTTGCAATCATTGTCAAACCAGTCTTTTTTCATTGTTCGTCTGCTTTGTTTCAGTGTCTTCTCTGCTGCTCCTTGTACTGCCGCTACTATTTCATTCCATTTGTGGTCTATTTCTTTTTGTTCCCTTCCTTCAGTATTTCATTTACTTCACTTTGGTATGTACTTTTCACTTTTTGGCTCTTCAGCTTCTCACAATCGTACCTCATTTCCGTCACTTGCCCTTTCTGTCTCTCCGTTGGTATTTGTTGCTTTATTTCTATTTTGAGTAGAAAATGATCCGTATCGACATCTGCTCCTCTACAGCTTCTGACGTCCTTTACATTATTTGCGTGCTTTTCTTCTATCAAACAATGGTCTATCTGATTTACCGTGTTTCCATTTGGAGCTCTCCAAGTGCCTTTGTGAATTTCTTTGTGCTGGAAGTAGGTACTGCTCAATCTTAGTTTTCTCTCTGTTGCGAACTCTATCAACTTTTCTCCGTTTTCATTTGTGTCTTCATGTTTGCTGTAGTGTCATATCGTCGGTTTATATATCTCCTCTTTCCCTATTTTTGCGTTAAAATCTCCCAGCACTATTTTGATGTCGTACTTTGGGATATTATCATAAACTTTATCTAGTTGTTCATAATATTCAGTTTTTATTTCTATGTCCTTATCCTCCGTTGGTGCGTGAGCGTTAATAATACTTATTTTCCTGTAACTACCTCTTAATCGTAATACACAGATTCTCTCTGATACCGGGGAGAAGTTGACTATTGCTCGCTTTAACTTTTTGTTTACTAAAAAGCCGGTTCCCAGTATCCTTGTTTGATTTCCGCTATTTAAAAAGGTGTAATCTTTCCACTCTACTATTTCACTCCCTTTCTGCTTCGTTTCTTGTAGCGGCAGTACATCTGTCTTATACTTTTGAGCTTCATTCACTAGTGTTTTCATTGCTCCCTCGGCATTGGTTCCTCTCACATTCCATGAACCTAGAATCATAAAGAGGGGCTTACATATTCTGCTCCTTACTATTTTATTCCTTGTGAATTCATTTCCGTTCTCTTTATCCATATTCTCGCCCTGTCCGTACCATGTTTCATTCCGTTTATACGCTCCCACTACATCCTCAAGTTTTTTGACCCTTCTCCCCCACCTTCACTTGTCGTTTCTTGTAATTTCTCCTGGCTCTGGTTCCACATCCATATTTTATTGTTCATTATAAGCTTTTGATAGGCCACTCTCACCTTTTTCCCCTTTTCTCTTTCTTCTTTCGCTAGTCCCCTCAATTTCCCTTGTATATCTCTTTCTATTGGTGTGAGATCGCTATCGATATATATAGTCTTGTTTCCAAGTTTGCCTTTATTCTTCATTATTTCCATCTTACCTTCCATACTGATAACTTTGGCAATAAGTATTCTACCCCCCATTCTGGGATGGATCTCTTCTGTGGATGAGATTTTTGTTCTCACCCCAATTTCCCTTTCTAAGAATTCTTCTACTTCCGTTGCCCCACTACCCAAAGCTGATGTTGTCCCTTTTATAATAATATTGAGCTTTCTCTCTTTGCGTTCTTTCTCCTCCATTATTTTTTCTAAAGTATCGATTTTTCCTCGTAATTCTCTATTTTCAACTTTAATAGCTTCAATTTCCTTTTTGTATGACTGTTGTTCTTGCTTAATGTCCTTTAATTCTTGTAGTATTCCCGCATTACTTTCCAGCAATTGCTTCATCATATTTCTTAACTCATCCATTTCTTCTTCGTTACACCCACTCTCTCTACCTTTGACTGGTGATCTGGCAGTTTTCTTGCTTTTTCTTGAAAATTCTGGAGGGCTTATATCCTTTCTTTTCCTTTCTTCCCCAGGCCGTGTTTCTTCGGGCTCGCTGATTAAGAATCTCTTTATTTCCACATGTTAATTCTCAAGCCTTTTTTGTATTTTTGGAAGTCGAAGGAGAAATCGGAAAACAAAGGCAAATAAACAAAAATTTTATTCATGAAAAAAAAACGTAAATAAACTAAACGAAGAACTAAAATTACACTTTTCTTAATAAGAGGCCATAAGAGACAAAAAAGTAGTTTCAAAGTCGAGAACATTAAAAAAAAACCTTACATTCTAAAGTTGATATTTACAATACTTTTAAAGGGAAAATTATTAAGGAAAAACGTCAAAATAAAAGATTATGAATATAATTAACCCTCAAATTTAATCGTCGACTTTCTCTTCCGCGTGACTTGGTGAATGCCATGTCAGTCGCTCTTCGTAGAATTTTATCACTATTTGGGGACACAACTCATTCGCTTGGCTAGCAGGAACGAGATCTGCTTCATCCCTCCCCGCCCATTTCATCAAAAACATTAGTTTACCTGTAATTCATTTTTTTTTATAATTTCAGATTAAGAACTCTATATAACAAAATCCGTTTAAAAATTACACAAAAAAAACAATATCATGTTTTAAGACCGCCCTTACAAAATTCTCATACAAATATTTAAAATTCGTAAAAATAAACGGTAGAAAAATATAAAAATTACATTACCTGAACTATCGGTAGCGCCAATAATTTTCTCGGGTTCTAACTTCTTATCGAAGCCATGCACCTTCTTTTCTTCGGCCTTTTTCTTTGCTGGCTTACCAGCGTCCCCTAAATTACCAAAATTGCTACAAACTTGTCGGATACATCGTCAAAACTACGCACCTGAAGCGTCACGCTTCCTCCTCCGCTCTTTCTCAAAAGCCTCGATCAATTCGGGACATTTAAGGTTCTCTTTGGGTTCCCAAGTGTTTTCGCTATCGGGGAACCCTCTCCATTTCAAACGATACTCAATTTTGCCTTCGGCCGTGACTCTACGATCGACAATTTTTTCCACATCGTAATCCTCGGGCTCGCCAGGCTCCATCGTGCGTATCTGCTCAGATTTTGAACTTTCATTCATTATCTAAACAAAATGGTAGAACTAAAACTAAAAAACAGAGGAAACGGTCGAAAATGCGTCTGTGCCGGCATCGGCATGTTCAATTAAAACAACAAACGAGATTTTCGAGTACAAAAAATATGTTTTCTCGCTTGTACTGTAAAGAAACAAAGTTATTTTGTTGTTACCTGAATATATGGAGGACGATTATTTAAAAAACAATGCTTATTTATTAATATACCAGTACAAAAGAATGGCCGTCTTTAATTCTTTACTTTGACGATTGACAAGACGCTTATGGTGGGAATAGAGGTCGCTCCGTTACCAACAATTGGCGGGTAAAGAAAACCTGAAGTGTCTGCAACATCACAAAGGGAACTAGAATAGGGGTTTCAACTACCACTGGACTTATTTACAGGAAAACTATTGTATATAGGTGCGTTTTATAGCCAGAATATTATGTTAAGGTATTCAGAGTGTTAGGACTAGATAGAAATAGTTGCGTCCCAACAGAGACCAGTAGTTTGGCCAATCACAGTCTTCCCATTAAGCCTGGTGGAAAAGCGCAACTTGCGCATATTCATACCATGTTTTACTTCCACCACGATCTGGGAGAGTTCCGACACTCGTCTCAAATAAATAACTTAATAATAATATAATAATAATACAAATAAAAACAATAATAATAATAACATAAATGGACATACTGCATAACGTATAACTATGATAACGTTTCGTGTGTATATAATTTTTTAGTTTTGCGTCCACGCTAGCGTTTTTGTTCGAATCCAAGTGGATCGTTTTTCTTTTTTCTTCTAAAGCTTCTTGCAGAATTTTGCATTCCTTGTGTTGTGTCTGGTGCTCAGTGACGAAAGGTATTTGTTTAAAACACATTCGCTGCCGAGGCTGTCACCGGTGTCCGCTAGAAGATATCCGTACAGCGCCATGGCAGACACCCGTGTCCGCCCGACTAGATTAGCTATTGCGCCGGCCGGGCACATTATAGGTTAGATATGAGTAATGGAGTGCCCGCTGCGGCGCGTACGGTAAGCCCTTTCAGTTCTGGTATCCTAATATAAACATTTGAATAACTATGTGTCCGCTAGTTGATGCCGCTATGGCGTACTTAAAAAATTCGTTTTTTTGTCCCCTTGCTGCGCTGCAGCGGACACATATATGTATTTTTGAAAATGCAGTATATGAATAAAAGTATGAAAATAAATATAAATGCTTCAATTCTGTAACAACTGCAAATTAAATTAACACAATTCTTTAATAAACTTAAAAATAGAAATGCAATTCAGGTACAGAAAAAAAAACAAAATAACATAACAAACTTCTTATTTTTCGTGGTCCAAATTGAAGCAATCCAGACAATACCGTGGCCTCCCTGGACAGTCGTACAATAAGTTGTCACTCTTGCTTTACTTTATTTTTGGCAACAAGAGTCTTATTTATCTTTTTTGATAGCCTCGGTAGTATTTTCTTCCTATGAGACTGTTTCCAGGAAATTTCATAAATGCCTGATTTCTTATAAGTACCTACTCGAACGTTTTTTTACCGGAAGTGGTCGCTATGTCATTTTCTTCATTTTTTGCTAGAAGTTCATCAATTATTTGCTCTCGCAAAATCGTGTCCGCTGTCCGCTAATGTGTCCGCTATGGCGTGCACAGATTTCCTAATTTGACCGCCTAAAATGTCCGCTATGGCCTGCTCAGTAATAATCGCAAGTTGGCGCCGCGGAGGACACAGGTGACCGATTTGAATTTTTGATGGTAACTTCTTTAAAATTTAAATAATTGCAAAAATTCAGGTATAGAATTGCTTAATATTTAGTAAAGAACATGATGCGCGCAATGGCGCCTGGAGTAATTTTTTGAAATTTCCCTTGGCAGCGAATGTGCTAACGAAAATCCGCGATTACTAATGAAAACAAGGGGATAATAGCACGCTAAAACATTGCATTGGCAAAACCTAGTTGGGATATAATTAAACGCTTTGCCGCAATTTTCTAACATTGTTCTGATTTTCCATTTAATTTATGGGAGTGACTACTGAACCGTCCGACGATTACTTTAAATTCTGTTCCAAAGCGGTCGGACGTGCGCATTACCCAATGTCAGTAAAATGATTTTGAAGTAATTCGTTATTGGCAAGAACCGCCGTTTTGTTCTCCTAGCTCCTAGGGTTAGATGAGGTCTGTTCCCGTACAGGTTGATTTATCTTTCTTGTTTCTAAATCATCTTTTTTCCAAAAAATGCTTGTCTGGTGCGAAGACAGCTAAATGGTCTGTTTCAAAAATGCGTTCTCTCAACTTTAGTTTTTTTACACTTCCAAAATGTGTTGATATTCCGTAATGCGCATGCCCGGCGGCGTTCGAACAAAATTTTAGGTGACGGAACAGTAGTCACTCCCTTAATGGTTCTGAAATGTCAAAAGTACGAAGTTCCTAACCTAGAGAAGTGAATAGTGAAGTCAAATGGCGTCGTGGACTGGAGAGAATTAATAAACAAACAGGGATTTTCATTACAAAGAAAATGCTGAGGCGCATGCGCGATCGCGCCATGGCATTTTCGGACAGTTACCGTTTCTATGGATATCCGTTTCCATGGAAATAAGTTGTAAAAGCAATGTTATGAACATCATCCATCCATTCGATATTTAAATTTATGAATACTGACAGCTGCCGAGCTGCCAATTCGGGACCTAAGTGCCTCCGTCATACGTCAGATTTTCATTCCAAACAAAACAAAAGCACGTGCCATTTGACGTTTATCGATATTATTTACAGCGTCTTAAACTAGTTTTTGCAATATAATTATAGACGTTTTGCAGTGAAAACAGTTTATTTTCAATTTGTGTGTTGGGCTTACGCGTAAAAACTTGAAAACAACTATATGTAATTGTAATTATATTTCAGAGGTTAGGTTAAAGCGTCAGAAAGCACGTGGCTTTGTTTTGTTTGGAATGAAAATCTGACGTTTGTGACGCGCCGCTTATCTCCCGAATTGACAAAAATAAGTTTTCAGACAAATAACTATGGTTACCCAAATTTACATAGCATGTCCTATTCTATGTGGACAGCTCTGTGCTGTGCAAAGCTAAATTTAATTTAGCATGGCATGGCATCAACACCACCTAGGTGGTGTTGGCCTATGTGGCGAGTCCTTTAGATTACTATCGATCCGCATAGGTGGTGATTTATTCCCTAATGAAATGTAAGGTTATGTAAGAAAGGAAAGAAAAAGTAAAAATAAACGTCTGTTGCTTTTGATGCTTTTACTGACGACTGCTCTAGAACTATAACCAATTAACACTATTTACTTGCGAATATCCTACACGAAATTCAAAAAGTGACAGTGACATTCGTCCGAAAAACTATGAACAGTTAATTGTCACTGTACTTCTGCACATGCGCACTAAAGATATCAAACGAAATGAAAAGGTCTATTGTCTAAATCAATCATTTGCTGTAAGACTTAAAAATAACCTGTAACGTTTCCTAAATTGGATGATGGATGAACACCAAAATAGCGTCAACTTTTATATCACAATTTCGTTCTCATCTTTTACACTCGCCCGTCACTGAATACGGCCAAAAAAGAGGAGTTTCACGGTCCACCATTTCCAGTTTTGACCAAGCGAGCGTTTTCATTTGACGTGCCTTTTTCTTTTCCTACTAGACTTCCTAATGGGAATAGCCTGTTAGCCATTTTTTTGCATCCAATTTTCCTTGTTTTCCTATTCATATTTCAAAACTTTTGCGTTTGCAGTCGTGAGTCATTTCGCTTGCATTCTACGAGTATTACCCGGTTGTTTTACACGGTTTAGTCCCATTTCGTGCGTTCCCGTTTCGGGTGTCGATGAAATTTGTGCCGTTTCGTGCGTCGCCCCAAACCTCTACCTGGTTTGAGTGCCGTTTCGGGCGCTGACTTGCTGATAATGCAGTAAGACCCTAATTCCAGTTTATCTTTACAATACAACGCTGCTAATAACTAAACTTCAATGCGGAATTGTATGTTGATTTCGCTACTATTGTTTTCAAATGTTTTTGTTTTGGGGGGGGGGGGGGGAGACTTAAACGCTCAGCTCAGACCAGAAATAGTGGGCCGTGGAACCACTTTTTTGGCCGTATTCAGTGACGGGCAACTATAAAACACGGTATACCAGAAGTCCCACTTCTTCGGATTTCCAAATTTGCGTTTTCATTCAGAATATCATTCCTAATTTTATTCAGAAAAAGATCGTAAAAGGATTAAAACAAATTACGTTATTCAGGTACAATTTTATTATAAGGGCAACGCACGAACTGGCGCTACTTAATTACCCTGTAAATTCTCGACGCACGAAAACAGGTACCTAAAATCCCAAAAACGCACGAAACGGGAAGATACCGTTTTACATACCCAGCACCCCTATTCGCTCCCTGGTCCCGTATTCTTCTCTACAAAAAGGGAATTTTCCCCAACAAGCCCAAAACACGTTTCCAGTAAAAACACGTAAAAATGGCGATGTACCGTAATGTAAAAAATTACCGTTATTTTTTACTTTGTATTCAGAAAGAAGTGTTTTAGGTGCCGAAATAAAAATTGTTCAAACTTTTCTCATTACGCTGGATAATTAAAATTAGGCAAGGATATTCCCTGACCAATCACAGTTTTCTTATAAGAAAGCCTAGTGGGAATGTGAATTCTTATACTAAAGTCACAGAAAGAAATTTAATGATTGCGCGGTGTCTACAGCCTCACAAACGCAATCGCAAATGAAGTTCAATTCCCACTACACTTTATTATACGAAAGATGTCATCATCATAAGGTTCTCAGTCCGAAGACTGGTTGGACGCGTACCTCCATTCTTTTCTATCCTGAGCTAACCTACGCATTTCCCTAAAAGTAGAACATCCTACATCCCTAACTATTTGAGAGCAGTAGTCTAATCTAGGCCTACCCCTACCTCTTTTTATTCCTATCTCTGACTCTAGTATGTCGCGAACTATTCCTTCGTGTCTTAGAAGGTGTCCTACCATCCTATCTCTCCTACTCTACGAAAGATGTCTTGTTTACAAAAGCATTAGTTTAATATTGACAAAGAAACAAAGATACACTAACGACAGAGATTATTAATTAGAAGAACCATGCTTTTCTAGTCAATTACAATTTTGCTATAAGTACTAGAGTTCCTTACGGGAAAACAGGGATGGGTTAGAGAAATTGGTAAAATACAAGAAAATCCTTGTAATATTTATTAGAAATTTCCTCAACTGGTAGATCAGAAGCCAGATTTAAGTGAAAAAGAATAAAATATAAAATCGAACTAATAATTATCACGTCTGTTGTCGCGACGCTGTCTATTCCACTCTTGCTGCCCTCCCCTATAATTCTGTCTATCCCCTCTGAAATTGCCCTGTAAAAAAACACAAAAATAATACCAGAAAACAACAGAAAAACCGAATAAAAGCACCTGATTTGCGCCTCTCAGGAAGAAATTGCCCTGCTTCGTCTCCAGTATACGCTCGTTAGAATCAACGAAATTATTTATCTTATCAGCCAACTGCAACGCTAAAGATTGCAAACGAGACGGCTCGCTGCGATGCATCACCACAGTTTGAGTCGGATCATCCAAAGATGCCTTAAAAAATATTTTAACATAAAAATACGATGATAACATTCAGAAACTAAAAAAATCTTTGAAGATTTTTCTTTTAATTATTAATATGGATGAATATTTGATTTGCATATTCTGACAAATTTTTATTGAAAAATTCATTTCGGTTTGAGTTCGAGAAACATCGCAAGCGACTAAAATGTTTAATAGGACTCGAAATTGCATAAAAATCAATGCAATTTTTTTCTTCCGCAAAATTTTCAAAAATAATCTCTACCACAATGTCAACCAAATTTTCTGACACATTGTTACCAATTTCCGTTGATAAAAGTTGTAATAAAAAGTTATATTGCGGCTGAAATCTACGAAACACCCTATAAAACTTTCCATACATAAAATATCAGAAAAATATCAGTATGACGATGTCAGGCTAATTACTTTACATATTCCGTCAAATTTTCATGTAGAAATATGTATCGGTTCGGGTTCCGCAAACATCGGTAGTGACAAAAATATTCATTTTGTTTCAAAAATTCTTTTAGAAACACCCAATTTTACCCAAACAAAACTGATTGCTTACCATCAACTCTTCATTGATAATCATCTTGGAAATAACCGAATGCACTAGAGGCTTCTCCAGCTCAAACATTTGCGCCAAAGTCGCCATCGAGATAGAATCGTAAACGTGCGAGTATGTAAACAAATAGGTCCTCAAAGACTCTTCTTTAATCAATTTCGTCAGCATCGCCCTCACCACGTCAGCTTGATAGAACAAATCCCACACTTTGGCATTCATTTTATCGTTAATAATGAATCCGTTACAAGCCGTCCAGTTCCCGTTGCGCATCGCCTTAGCGGCAGCCACGACGTGCTCCCGCATACTCTCCGGCGGTCCGACGAGGCTCTGTCTCTCGGAACTGCGCAACTGCTGATAGAAAGTCTTGGAAATCATGCGACGACGCGCATCGAACTCATGCGCGGCCATGTACGGAATCTCTATTAACATTGCCGAAACTAAATACACGCACTCGAGCAATTCGAGATTGATATGCATGTGGAAGGGCATTTGACGTTGTTTTTCTATTTTCTCTTGTTCTTTACTGCGCTCGTGTTGTCGCTAAGAAAATAAACATAAAAACATAACGAGAATCGAAAGAAAACGGCTCACCTGAGGTAATAAACCTTGGGCGAGCAATTCTTTCGGTTTTCCGGTCATCATTAGATCGACCAAGCAGTTGTGGGCATCTTTGATGTTGGCATGACGGAAAGCGCATAAACCTAGATGCGCTATGGTCCTATTATACAAAATCTAAGAAAGAATCTTTGATTTGAACACAAAAAACATTGGTAATGACTCACTTGAGTACTCGGATCGGAATGCTGTATAGTCTCCTGCAAATGCGACATTAACATCAAATCCCTCGCTTGGAACCAATTGTCGTGCAACGCGTGATGATAAATATGCGAGAGAATAGCCCTGGTCCTTAAACGATCAGTACTATCTTTTGTGTAGATGAATTTACACAACTTTTCCATCTCCTGTACAGACGTCACCAAATCCGCCGGAAGTTCTCCCTATATCAAAGAAATTAGGTGGAGAAAAGTTCTAGAAACATCGCTGAGACTTACAGCTTTTTGTTGCAGCACTCGTGGATCAAATTTGTAGTACAAGTGTTCGATTTTCTTCAGATAGATGCGACAAAGTTCCGATTGAACGCTCGCCTTTTCCAAGTATCCCTGAACTTTATCTATGATTGCCGCCACTTTTGGTTCGTCTTTGAGGCTAAAAAAGGTTTGGAAAACGTTGAAAAATCGCCAAGAAACTGATGATTACCAGAAAGAGTGTGAAGAGAGGGTTCTGTGATTGGGAGAGCTTTCCGTATATGAATTTGTGAGCTGCTTTATGCTGGTAGATTAGCAACAATTGAGACATTAGAAGCCAACATAACTCGGGTTATTGATTGAAAAAGTCCCTCTAAATGATCATCAAAACAATAATAATTATTTATTTCATTTTAATTTAAAGTTCCGTCATGCTCAAAAAACACCCTTTATATTTCTCAGAAATTATAAATAATATTGTTTGCAAATGAAGAGTTGAAAATTATTGAGTATAATCACACAGTATTTGATAGAGAATACAGCAACAATGCCATAAAACGAAATGGACCAGGAAAGTGAATGATAAAGGTGGAGAAGGAACGTAGTGCAGTAAAAACAGGGTTTGAACTACATAAGAATTAATCTGTTCATAAAAATATGGTTGTAACTAGTGAATGCAATACTGGACCAAAATTTCAAAACCGGTATTTCGGTCTTTTCAAAATAAAATACCGGAATACCGGTATTACCTTAAAATAGTCTAGTTAACACAAAAAAATCATACATTAAAAAAATCAAAAACAAAACAATTTATTGTTCAACATCAACATCAACTTAAGGCTGGGATACGTTTAGACAGAACAGGAGATCGGTAGTACATGTGTAAGACAGAAATAGACATAGCTTTAGCAACCGCTCGGTACAGTCAGTCCAACAGAAAATTGGAATAAAGAAATTAGGCAAATATAGCTTTCAAGTAAAGCTAAAACATCGGCGAGTATGCTCACATATTTTATTTGGCAGTTAATTCAAATTCGAACATACAATTTGTGTATGAATAATGCTAAAGATGTTCGTTAAAATTTACCGATTTTCAACTTTGTTTATTTTAACAACAGTGAAAGTATGGTGAATAAAATAGGCATAGGCATATTCTACCAACCCTCAGCTTTCTTTTAAACCGATATTCATGTCATAACTAATAGGTACAGTTTTTGAGCTGGACTGTCTGTATTAACAGTCTCAGGAACGAGGAGAACTCGGGTGTTCGAATACCGCAGCCTTAAATAAAGTATGTAGAACGTGTAATCGAGTAAGTAAGCAAGTATATAACATAACAATATCTTAAAATAGATTAACAAATTTAGAATTTAAGTAGAAAAATACAACAAATCGACACAAACCACAAACTCTTGAAGCAAAATAAATAATAAATTATAAAAATACCGAAATACCGGTATTTTTCTTATCAATACCGGTACCAAGAATATACCCGGTATACCGGTTTTTCGGTATACCGAAAACTGGTATTGCATTCACTAGTTGTAACTCCTATTCGACATGTAGTTTCACAATCCAAAGTGTCCCCAAAAATTGGAGTGGTGGAAATTAGGTTTTTAGGGAGAGGGAGGTGGAGAAATTTTTGAAAATATACTTTTTTGAAAGCGGAGGTGTGGGGAGTCGTTCTCTATGTTTTCTTGCATGCTGAATCGAATGAGACCAAAATCAAGTCAATAGGATCAACCCTTAACGAAGAAAAATTATTCTAATTGTAAAAATACGATAAAACACAAGAGATTTTATTAAAAAAGAACGAAAGATGTACAGTGTTAATGTAGTACATAAAGATTTTTTTGTATGAAGTATGTAGTACTTGGTAATAAGTATTTTATTCATAGAACATGTTGTACTCTTCGCTAGTGATGTCATCAAAGTATGAATCTTCATCAAAGACCTCTGCTGATATGGGTAACACATTTTGCAATTTTGCAATTTTGGTGCAGCTGTTCATGCACAAATTTTGCTCAAAATTGAGCATTCCACACCGCTTTTTACACAGGAGCACTGAGAAGTGGAGCAATTTCCCTTGCAGGTACAGGAAATCAACTTAAGAATGGCCTCTGGAGCAGCGTCAAGGGTTGTCCTGATAGAGTGCAAATCATTGCCACGACGAACACAACCCCACTGTTGTGAATCCAGTTTATTCCTGAGCCACAACTGTACTTGATAGAAGGTACGATATGAATGTTGTGCAGCACTTGCTGATGTAGGAGGAAGTGATTCCAGCTTTGCTACATTTTTAGTGAGTGATCTCTGAAACAAGACGTACCGTAGTTCATCTAACGTATGTTTCCCATCTTTGGAGCCATAAATATACAAAAAAGAGTCTCTCCGGCCTTTTGTACTTCACTGTGAGTTGCTGTAGCAGTTTGAAATACGCGTATGGTGTGGCGCAAACCAGGTTCTGTCTCAAGCAGCTTGATGATGTTCTTTTTCCCTTTTCCATAAATTGCACTTGTGGTGTCACAACCACTAAAAGAGTGAACGAGTAGGATATACGTGTTGATGTGCATATCGTCGCCCTCCTCACGTACTGGCGTAACTGACAATTAGTGAATTTTTCAGAACAAGAAGAAACCTAATTCGCCTACACTTGTAGGACTGCATTAAACACAGTAACACAACCTACGGGTTGTCTTTTTTTATGTAGATTGGTGGTGCAGTTACGCCACTTCGTGAGGTGGTGCAGGTACTAGAGATATGCGTATATACAACGTAACTCAATTTTCACACGATTGTCAGTTACGCCAGTACGTGAGGAGGGCGACGATATGTTAGTTCTGGAGGCTTACTGATAAAAAAAGTTTCTTCTTCGTACGACCGATTTTTGGTTTGAGTAAAAATGTTTCTTGATTCAAAGGAGCCAAAGCAGTCAACAATAGTAAAATATCAGTATCCTGACAAACAATGGCAGAGCCGTGTTTTCCTATGGCTGTTTGGACAATTTTATTTAATGGTTTTGATTGATTTTTTGTTGTAGTTTTCAGTTACAGTTGGGAGAGATCAGTTCCAAATTAAAAAAAAAACACTTTTTATTAGTAATGCTTACATACAGGGCGTTTGATAAATGGAAAAATTCAAAAGGTGATTTTTTGGATGATTTTATGATGATAATACTTTAGTTGCCTACCTATCTTTTTCTCATTTTTCCACTATTAGAACAATTTTTATTGGTTAAGGGTTGATCCTATCGACTTGATTTTGGTCTCATTCGATTCAGCATGCAAGAAAACATAGAAAACGACTCCCCACACCTCTACTTGCAAAAAAGTACATTTTCAAAATTTTCTCCCCCCTCCCTCACCCCAAAAACGTAATTTCCACCCCTCCAATTTTTGGGGACTCTTTGGATTCTTAAACTACATGTCGAGTAGCACTAACAACCAAAGTTTCAAGGACGGACTAATTTTTATGTTGTTGAGGTACTTTTGGCTGCAATTTTCACTGTACTAACGGTCTTCTGAAAATGTATAAAAGTTCAGCAAAAACAACTAGTGAGCATCTACATTTTTCACATGGGCTTCCTTGGCAGTAGTATCACCTGCACATGAAATGATTTCTCCCGTCTGTGAAAGTTTTAACAAGTCGTTAACATAAACGACAAGAAGTACAGGGCTCAAAATATTTACTTGTGGAAAACCGTACTTCATACTCTCTCCATCATTTTTGATTGAAGAAGGAAGCCAAAGTACTGCCGACAGTAGTGGAACCCACATGCTGTTGGGTATATGAGACAATCACGGATGATCAATAGCAGACAATCCATCAAAAGAGGTGGAGAATTATTAATGCTGAGTAAAACCCAGCTGAGATGGGCGGCAGGACAATTTGCGGGGCACATCTCACCACTATTGGGTTGAAAGACATACTCTTGCAACAGACCCAAAAATAAGAGCATGTCTTGTCCTCAAATTCCTTGAAGGGATAAACACATTTGAGGACATAATACGATTGAGCATCAGTCCTAGGAACTAGAAACTTACCCCGTTACAAATAATATATAATAAACATACCATTGTTTTGGAATCACATTTTTGCCTAGATTGTATTTCGGATACAGTTCTGTAATTTTGGAAAGAAAGAAGTAAAAACTCA
Organism: Xestobium rufovillosum; assembly: GCA_963966045.1. Classification (NCBI taxonomy): domain Eukaryota; kingdom Metazoa; phylum Arthropoda; class Insecta; order Coleoptera; family Ptinidae; genus Xestobium; species Xestobium rufovillosum. The sequence continues at coordinate 20,457,052 of OZ014497.1, forward strand.
CCGCTCGACATACTCGTTGCTGTGAGGGTCACACTCCTTCAACAACTTCGTAAACTCGTCGTCCAAGCGTTCCAGGGAAGTTAACACGCAACCCCGTATCATATACGGTTTCTCCTCAAAGTTTTCTTGCTCCTCTGTGATCGATTCGGACATGATTATGTCCGGATTCGCTTCCAACATATCCAACATTTCAGACATACGCTCCAATAACCTTAAAAGAAAAATTAACAAATCTGTCTCGGCAAAAACTTACCGAGACTCACTTCAACCAATATTCAGGCTTCATGGCATCAGAAACTTTTGGATTATAATCGAAGATCGCCGAAATAATAGCGAATTTGATTTTAACAGCCACAGCAGGCCCTAAGTTATGATTATCCGCAACCGCTTGTAACTCGTGTAGAAGTTCGATTTGCTCGCGACGATCTGTACGATTTTTACCTCTAGCAGCCATTATCTCGTTTAATTTCTTAATAACGAGACTCAAATCAATTTCAGCATCTTTCGCGAACATTTTCGGTTTCTCCTGTAAAAAAAAGTTTCCCCAATATCCCATTAATTAAAATTAAACAACTTACGCTAGGAATGACGATCCCGTGATGAACATACTTCCATTCTCCCTCTTCGTCCTGCTCATCTTCCTTTTTCGGCTTCCTACGATCTTTGTCTTTTCGCTCCTTCCGTCTCTCCTCACGTTTTCTCTCTTTTTCCTCATCGTCTTCCGCAGAAGGACCAGTTTTCTTCAAGAAACGCTCTCGCATCGTCTTAAAAGCTTCCTCGTCTTCAGAAGTGGACGAACTAGACTCAGAATCAGAAGGCCACGAGTCTGAATCTTCGGATTCGTCAATGGTATCTGCGGGAGTTGGTTTCGAAGCGATTTTTGATGCGGTTTTAGAAGAAGCTTCAACATCTGACTCCAGTTCTATTTCTTCTACAATAAAATTACAAATAAACAAAAAAATTAATGAATTTTGAAGTTATACATACTTTTCTCTTCGTCTTCATCATCGTCCGGTTGATCAGGATTTTCCCTAAATTTACCAATGTCGTCTTCAAAATCTTTCAAGTATTTACGTAATTTTTGGCGCATAGATGCCAGGGATTTGCTAAAAATTGATAATACAACAGGACATCGAAAATGTATCCAATTTTAAACGAACCTGTTGTTTTTGCTCAAATTCTTTTTGCCATCTTTATCTTCCCACATTTCGTTGATAAAATCCTCCAATTCTACCAAACAACGCGTATAAAATCTCGGAGTTTGTCCATTTTCTTCCTTCGCAACCACAGGAAGAGCTTTCTGATAAGCTCTTTGCAAATTTTCAAAACCTACACAAAAATAATCGTAATATCCAAAAAGAAAATACATATTATATACGAACTTGTCAACATGCTGCTTAAATCTTTAATTTTCTTATAATTACGGATCTGTTTAATCAAATTTGTGAGGTCTTCGTATCGTTTCTCTTTCGTAGATCGTACGACACGTTTTATTTCTTCCTCATCATCACTGAACTATAAATCAACTTAAAAATTACTAAAAGGTATGTTTTCTAACAATAAAAACGTACAGTGAATGTTGGCACTGGTTGGCGTTGTACTGGCTCCTCATCAGATGATGTTTCGGAGTCCGAATCCGAACCAGCAAAAAATCGACTCATTCTTTTACGAAGTTAACCTAAAATATTTTATTAGCAGAAAATAGATGTTAACTTTTTTTATTTAAAATGGAACGTTACATGTATACACTTTTAACACAAAAATTCTTGTGGAACATGTGCTTAACATATGCAAACTTAAGCGTTAGAATAACCAACAAAATAAGGGACATTCTATTTACATCTACATATAATTTAATAAAAAAAGTTGTGTATAAATACCTATTTGAAGTATTAATTAATTTATTTTCAACAATTTTCACAATAAATCAATTCAATATTGACAATTACCACCGGAAACTGACAATCAAATGACAACTGACAGAGCTGCCAACAGCCAATGGAGCCAATCAGCCGATATGAAATGCAGTGGTGCCAATAAATTTATTTCGAATAAAATTTATTTTAACAAGAAACACACAAATAGGCAGCGAGAATACAAACCGCCTGCTGCCACCTGCCACAGCATGAGACCTTATGTACTTACGGCAATGGGCGTATTTTCTACTTATACATATACTAGTTTCATAGACGTTCCTGCAACCACACGTTGGTGGTTCACTGGTTGTGATCTCATCCTACCATGCCGTCACGCTGAGGGTTCGCGGCTCACCGCAGTTCTTTTGTTTTATCATGATGATTTTTTCTTTTGAACAAAAAAGAGGGTTCTGGTCCAAAACGACAAATAAGGGTTGCCATTACGCCAGACAGACATCCACTCATTTGAGTTTTATTATTGCCTTATAATTTATAAATCTCCATTGTTCATAAAATTGTTGGTAGTGGGGGGATTCCTATGCTGTGGCAAGGGGCCGTTTGAATTCTCGCAAATAGGCAAAGAAACCCATTTATTTAATACCTTTTACCAATACACACCTTGAAAACAGAGAAATAAACAAAACGTATTCATTTAAAATAAAAAAATATATTTCCAAAGAAATTTTGTTCAACGTCCTAAAATCTGATGGAACGTTGTTCCTTGATAACCCACATCACTGCTGGCAGCATTATTGAAGACTATGTACATCCTACAAAGTATAAAAATAATCAAACAGTCAATTTCTTGTAAGCGAAAGTACCTATCATCGCTGATACCAATTTCTTTCGTTATTAACTCAAATAGTGCTTTGGAATATTTTTTATTTTGTTCTACACCCAGAGCACCAATGCTCATCAAAGTAGCCTGTGCTGCTGGATCGTCTGTGCCACTCCAAGACATGTTTATGCCCCCAATTACTGTAGCAACACAATACTACAAAAAAAAACCCAAAAAGATGATTAAAAACGAACAAGAATTAATACAACATCGCCCATTTTATTAATAAATCATTTTCTCCCATTTATTTACCATTGCATAATATTATTCACGTAAATTATGTAACGCCATAACCTCAAAAATTTTTACTTACACTTTCTGGTTTTCCCAAAAGGCTGGCGAGCAATTTTGTTATTTTCTTGGGCAAATCTCTTGGAATTCTTTCTGTGGGCACATTCGTTTCTAACCGAAAATGCGGCATTTTAACGTGTAGTTTTAATTTTTGAACTCCTTTCGAGTCTTTCGACTGATACTAAATGCTGCTTATTTATATTTGTATCTCGCTTGTTGCTTTGTTGTGTGGGTGTAGGAATTTCTAACAGTACAGTTGGAAAATCATGTTTTATAAAGCTCTAATTTAATTAGAAAATTTTGGATTGCTGATGGTTCTAAATTCTAATTCCGGTTGTAGTCTGTATCTGTCAAACAGGGTTGTTCCTAGGGAAATTTGAAATGTACTGAAAACAGTGTTGCCAATGTACTGATTTTTGGTACTTTTGTACTGCACATGGTCATCGGTCACATATTTGACCATTTTTCTAACATATTGGGTGACATAACAGTAGTCTGTGCGTCAGAGATAATTATTTTTTTTGTTATAAATACCTGCCTCCTGTTAATTTAGTCTGCTATATGAATGTAATTTTTGTTTCTTTTCCAATTTTCTCTATATGGGTACTAATATAAAATTAGTAAAATTTGGTTTTGCCAACATAAGCATAAGTACTGAATTATTCATTAAAGTACATATTATGTACTTAATTAAAAAAATAATCTGAATTTAATAAAAAAAACTTTTTTATTTGGTGCATTTATTCTAGAAAAGAAAAAGAATACATTCCGGAATATAGATAAACAGCTGTACCAACCAACGCACTTGCTGGTTGGGACTTGGGAAGTGGCAACTGGCAACTTGGGGAACAATAAATATCACCAGATGTAGATTAGATACGTTGATACGTACACGTATTACGTTACTTACGTATATTCTTTGGTGTATCGTATAGGACAAACGACATAAGCCAAATAAAAGAATAGTTTATATTTTTATGCATTATATTGGATTTTGTTTCAGTTTTAATAAATTGTACTGAAAATGGTTGAATTTGTACTGTTGTACTGCATTTAAAGGCATTGTACTGGAATCAGTACAATTGTACTGACAAGAACAACCCTGCTGTCAAAGACTTGTTGAGGGGACTTAGCTATTTACATTTTCGACCGAAGCAGGGTGAATACGCACAGTCTAAGCGTTTGTGTGTGGAAAAGGCAAAACAAAACAGCTGACCAGTTGTGTAGTAAACAGGTGCCGTCGCGGAAACAGAATATCGCGGAACATTCGTCTGGTCCGTTGCTTGAATTTAATAACAAACAACGCTACCCGCGACCCGCTGGCCAACGAACGTGTAGACTTCAAAACAAAATCAGCTGTTGCATAATGACGCCAGGTCCATTCTAGAAGTCTTTGGTATCTGTACTACTGACTATAACTAGGGATGGCAACGAACAACGATGCATCGATGTTTCTAAAACATTGATGTATCGGTAGGCTTGCATCGATGTATCACCATCGAAAGTAATCGATGTTTTTTCAGTTTTATCTATCTCCGTGAAGGACTGATGGCACGATCTGCCCGTCAATAGTCCAACTAAATATTCCATATATCCTCTAACAGCGGACAGATGTCGCCATCACCGTTTAGTCGTTTACCGCGTTCAGCATAACACGGGACTTCCCCTGTTAACAGCACATTCTGATTTCTTTTCACAATCACATTCACATGTTACATCATGTGATATCTCAGTTCCGATTCAAGTCTCAAGTGCAGTATAGACGTGCAGGTGCAGTGCAGTTAAGTTAATGCGCGATGCCACCCAAAAGCGATATATGGTAGGTTGTTGTATACCAAATTTTTCAGTTTCTCATGTTTAGAAATAGATATTTAAATTTTATGTATACTTACAGTATAAATAAAAATGTTTTTGTGGTATTATTGATGATTTTATCATGTTCATCGATGTTTCTGATTCGATACATCGATGGTCGCCCGGACGATGTTTATCGATGTCGGTGTATCGATGTTTTGGAAAAAATTGCCATCCCAAACTCGGGAGATAAGTGGCGCGTCACAAAGGTCAGATTTTCATTCCAAACAAAACAAAGCCACGTGCTTTCTGACGTTTTAACCTAACCTCTGAAATATAATTATAATTACATATAGTTGTTTTCAAGTTTTTACGCGTAAGCCCAACACACAAATTGAAAATAAATTGAAAATAAACTGTTTTCATTGCAAAAACTAGTTTAAGACGTTCTAAATAATATCGATAAACGTCAAATGGCACGTGCTTTTGTTTTGTTTGGAATGAAAACCTGACGTATGACGGAGGCACTTAGGTCCCGAACTATAACTGTAGCACACTGCACAGAACAGGAAGAATAAGAATGTCTGTAGTCCAGTCACGGTGACACGGTGACTGCCGCGATGTGTACAAGTGATACGCCTACTTTTTTCAACAGTATGGCATTTTATTCTGGTTATTCTGTGGTCCTACCGGCTGACAATTTATAGTTATCTGATTTATGACATAAAACATTAAGGGCAGGTTTTTTGAATGTGGATCAAAATGTAAGGAGAGGCTACTTTTAATTTGGCTTTCGTTGCTAAGGTACTAACTTCGCCTTACATTTTGATCTATGTTCGAAAAACCGGTCCTGAGAGGTGGTTATATCGCGAAGCCTTTATTTATATCGCAACTAGGCAGGTTACTTCCACTCTTTCTATTAAACAGTCTATTACCAGTCTACTGTTAAACTTCATGCTATACAGTCAATTACGTTGGCTCAATACCAAAACGCGCTGGGAGTTTTTGTTCGAATTCAAGCGGATCCATTTTCTTTTTTTCTTCTAAAGTTTGTTGTAGTTTACAGAATTTTGCATTCCATGTGTTGTTCCGGTTTTCCGTCAAGAAAGGTATATTTTTTAAGAAAATTCACGATTACTAATGAAAACAAGGGAATAATAGCAAAATGTTGCATTGGCAAAACCTGGTTGGTATATACCTATATAAATGCTACCGCCAGCGATTTGAGGAGTTCGTCCGTATGCGGCAATGCTGCTGATGTATTTCTTACCTTGCATTGCAAGGACTTACAAAAAACAATTTTGTGCTCCCAGCTCTTAACCGATTTTAATTTTAAAAAGCTTATACTGGCATCGCAAAATTTTGAGCATGTTGCCTACGAGTCTTTTCTCATAAGTTTGCAGCAGTAATATGCAGTGGAACGTAAATGTGACTGAAATAGCGTTAATTTCCTGCTTTTAATTTTTTTTTGGTTTCACAGCGAGAAGATGGAAAGACGCCGCATGTAGGATTCAGTTTCAACTTCCAACCTCCAACTTCCAACTATTCACTAGAAAAATTTTACATTTCTGACTTGAAGAAGGGCTGTTTTTCAACTAAAACCGAGCGGTATAACCTCCACTTAAAGTAGAACAGAGAAGACAGCTCCTGTTAGTTGAAACTTCCACTTCTACTAGACTTCCATATAGCAAGAATGCCACCGGGCGGTCTTTTATGTCTCTCGATTGCTACTCGCCGTGAATTAAAGTCAGACACAAGACGTAATTTTAGAAACAATAGTCTATTTTTAAATAAAGCGAACAAATAAAGTTTAATAAACATCAATCAACGATGCCTTTTTCTCTCAGTAAACTATTAATGTGATCAGAAACACTCGTATAATATTTCATTTTTACAATAAATTCTTTAGCCTTTCCAAAATTTCTATTTCTGAAACTTTCAGATACTTCTTTAGAAATTTCTTGTAACTTCTTTTTGTTTTTGATATTTAGACTTTTTAATTTTTCTGGCGTGTCAGCTTCTTCTACCTAAAACACAAAAAGTTTAAAGAGAATAACAATAAATCGGGAATTTAACTTCTTCGTTCAGTTCCATTATTTCCGTTAAAAATTCTGCATTTTCCAGTTTTTCAGTTTCATTTATCTTTTCTCCATTTATTTGTAATAAATGAAGAGCTCTATTTATTGGAGATTGCAGTATACTGAAAGCTTTATTCAGAAGCGAAGAATAATTTTCCGATATTTCCTTTTCCTCGCTAGTTCTAAAATAAATCAACTTTTCAGTTAATTCTAGGGGTTTTTAGAAATCTACATACTTTGTGCTGAATTTGTCTGGATGCAAAACACTTTGCATCATCCTGTATTTATTTCTTAAGCTATTTACATCAACTTCGAAGTGTTCGTCAATTTCAAACAATTTAAAATAGTTTTCTTTTTCGTGTGGTTCTTGAATGACGTGACATTCCTCGCAGAATAAGTCCAGAAAAGACTGTTTTTCCACACCACATTTCCAACATTTTATCACTTTAGTTTGCGCAAATCTTTGCGAAGAAATATTGACATCTACATATTTTTTTAGGTTATGTTGAATTGGATTTTTTGTCGCACAATTTATGAAGAACTGTCTCGAAGAATTATTACCCAAGCTTGATTTACAAGCTAGTTTTAATAAATTAATAGTTTTACTCATTCTAATAATATGAAACCAGCATTGTATAACATTACTAAAATGCTTGACAACAGTAAACAGTAGATTTAATTTAATATGTAGTAGTGGTAGTTCTGCAAGTAACTGCAAAGAGAAAGTTAGGTCGAAGAGCATGTCGGATTCATTTCAGGGTATAGCATTTTACAACTTTTTTGAAATTAAGCATACTAGTCATTCTGCATTATTTCTTATTTTGTTAAGGGAATACTTAAAAGTTCCAACTGTCCCGCACATTAATATTCCCTGAGAATTTATTAGGAGTTCGTAATTCCAACTTTTGGAATCTCCGCACGAAATTTTGAACACTTGAGCTTCACATGTTACATCTGATATCTCCGATATCTCAGTCTCAAGTACTGAAGTGCAGTATAGACGTGCAGATGCAGTGCAGTTAAGTTAATGCGCGATGTCACCCAAAAGCGATATATGGAGGTATGTATTTCACTAAATAAGGGCCAACCCAAGCAAGGTGTAAAGTTTGTGGCAAAGTGCTGAAGACAGCAGGTAATACTTCAAATGAGGGAGATAAGTGGCGCGTCACAAACGTCAGATTTTCATTCCAAACAAAACAAAGCCACGTGCTTTCTGACGTTTTAACCTAACCTCTGAAATATAATTATAGTTGTTTTCAAGTTTTTACACGTAAGCCCAACACACAAATTGAAAATAAACTGTTTTCACTGCAAAACGTCTATAATTATATTAAAAAAACTAGTTTAAGACGTTGGAACGGAAATCAGACGTTTGTGACGATCCGTTTTTGTGATGTATTACGAACACCTATTTCTCAGGGGATTTTAATGTGCATGGGCGAGACAGTCGGAACTTTAAAGCATCCCCTTAAGGACGTGGTTGTATTTGCTATTTAATTTAATTACTTTGTTACCAATAAATAAAATCAAATGCCAAACCTTCACTCTTTTCTATTAATGAAGTCATTGCTCTACTATTATCAGAGACAATCTGTCTGTCTCTGCTATTATATCTATCCTCTATGAATAGTTCACTTGCTCTTGCTCGTCTCTTTGATAGATCAGAAGTTGGCTGTGGTAAAGTTGACATTATAATACGAATTCGCATTAAAAATCAATACAAATCATTATTTTCACCAATTTACAAATTTAATCGGAAATGACGAAAGATAATTCAGTTATATCCTTCATGAAACGCGTCTACAAGGACGAATTCACATGGTACGTACTTTTTAGGTTATGTCTATCATAAATAATCAACTTCTGCTCTTTGTGAACAGGTCTGTGGTAAAAAGCATCGGTTTATTTGCTTTGGGAATAAGAATAGCCCATGAGTGTATAGGAATGGAACTTTTGCCTTCCCAAAATTGATTTTTGTAACTGATTTTTTGTTAAAATTATTTGGTTATCAATATAATGTTTAGATAATTTATCTCGCTGTTTTACTTTCGATTTTGATCAGTTCTTCAAAAATGCGAGTCATTATTGGTTGTTTGGTGTGCTTTTCTTTTATTTCTGCTGTACATAATTTGCCCAATATAATTTTCGTTTTAACAGACGATCAAGATGTTTTATTGGGGTCTTTGGTACGTTTTTAGGTTACGTCTTAAGTGTAAATAATTATTTGCTCGTTTTATAGACCCCCATGGAGAAAACGATTAAACTAATCGCAAATGAAGGTATTACGTTAGAAAATGCGGTAAGTACTAAAATCTACGATTAATATTTATTACACTTAACTTTAGTTTGTTAATACTCCAGTTTGCTGTCCAAGTCGTAGCACTATTTTAACGGGGAAATATTTGCATAATACTGGAGTGAGGAACAATTCGATTAGCGGTAATTGTTCCAGTTCAGAATGGCAGAATAACCATGAAATATTTAGTATATCTTCTATTTTAAAACAAGAAAAGGATTACAGAACATTTTATGCCGGGAAATATTTAAATGAGGTTTTATTCATTTGTTTAATTTTTTGATTGGTTTATTGTGAGTTGGTTCTAGTACGGCTACCCTGCTGCAGGTGGCCCTGAACATGTACCAATTGGATACGATTGGTGGATTGGCTTACGCGGAAATTCCATATATTATAATTATGTTTTATCGATTAATGGAAGTTCACAATCTTTTACAGATTCATATCTTACTGATCTTATTGTATGTATTGATTTAATGATTGAAAGAAACGATATTTATAATACGTTATTTAAGCATGAATACGCTTTGGATTTTTTGAATCAAAATGACATAAAAACGACGCCATTTTTTATGACGTTGGCTACGCCCGCTTGTCATGCGCCGTTTACACCGGCGCCAAGACACGAAAATGCTTATCCAGAAGTAGAAGTTTCTAGAACACCCTCTTTTAATTATACTCCAACAGATGTTAGTAATTATCTACGTAATTATTAAGTGCTTTCGAAATGTCAATTTTACGTTTCTTTTTTATAAATAGAAACATTGGCTGGTCAAGACGGAACCAGTACATCTTCCAGAGAATGTCAGTATTTTGGATGATATTCATAGAAACCGTTTTAGAACTCTTTTAGCGGTTGATGAAATGGTAGAAGCAGTTGTTAATAAACTAGTAGAACTGGATATTTTGAATAACACTTATATTATTTTTACTAGCGACCATGGTTACCATATCGGTAAAATTAAATTTGTGTTGGTATGTTGATTGTCTTCAACAACTTGTTTAGGTCAATTTGGTCAGCCGTGGGACAAAAGAGAGCCCTACAATACCGACTTGAGGATTCCATTTTTTATTAGGGGGCCGAGTTTGGACAAAAACTTAACTTTAAACGCGCCTATTTCAGCTGTTGATTTTGCACCCACTATTTTAGATTTAGCAGGTATTGAAATACCAGATTATATGGACGGACAATCTTTTAAAGATATTTTAACTAGAAATTCGTCGAATACAAACACAGAAAGTAGGATTTTGATCGAGTATTTTGGGGAGGGAGATTCGAATACGAATGATAATGGATGTCCATCTAGAAATGACAATACCCTAAGTGTAAATTAGATGAGTTTTCTTTTAGAAAATTGCTTATTAAAGGTATTTTTTAGCAATGCAGGACTGAATCTTGGTGTAAATGTCAAGATTCTAGAAATAATACTTATTCTTGTGTTCTATATTTTCAGAATACTGAAAGTTTGAAATTTTGCGCGTTCTCTGATAATGACGTAAGTCATGTAAGGTCCATTGAGGTCGTTATTTAGCTCTTATTTTTAGAATTTCGTCGAAGCCTACGATATATTCAATGACCCCTATGATTTGAATAATTTGTTTCAATTTGTGACGCCAAGAAGCGCATTAGCTTATCGGAATCTATTGGATTATTTGAAAAATTGTAAAGGAGCTTCTTGCAGGATGAAGTTAGATACGATCGATGTTATTAATTTGTAAAAATACACTAAAATAAAATAGCAAATTTGAAGAAGTTTATTTTTTTATTATTAAACAACCCATTTCCGTTCTAAACATCTCCGCCTATGTCATTTTAAATTAAAAGCTATCGAATTCATTAAAAGTCTGCATGTGACGATATGACAAATCCTTGGAGCCCAGGCAGAGATATATAAAAGCAGATAATTTATAAAAAAACTATAAAAAGTCAATGTGAAGTGATTATACGGGTGATTATACAAAATGCCCCATTTTCGCTTAGAAACCAATGTTCCCCAAGAGAAGATTCCCAAAGATTTACCAAAGAAAATCTGTGAACTGGTAGCAACTCTTCTGGGAAAACCTGAAGATGTAAGTTATTTTTTTTATTAAGATAAAAGATAATGCCGAAGTTTTTCTTAGCTCGTTGTGGCTACCCTTATCGGCGGGGTCAATGTATCTTGGGATGGGACAGAAGATCCCGCAGCCCAGGCTTCTTTGTTGAGCATTGGAGCTTTGGGGGTCCAAGAAAATAAAAAATATTCCAAAGCTCTTTTTGAATTAATAACCAAAGAAATTGGTATCCGAGATGATAGGTTTGTACATTCAGCTTTTTTACCAAAACAATTCTGATTGTCTTTTATACAGGATGTACATTCAATTCATAAATGCCGCACAAGGCGATGTGGGATATCAAGGAATAACATTCGATGATATTTTTGGATCCTAAAACAGAGTCCCCGTCTTTTTTAAATTTAACATTTTTTTGTTCCTATAATGTGTTCAGGAATTATATTGGTAAAGGGTATTAAATTAAAGGCTTTTTGACTCGATTCCTCTTTTTATTTTTATTGTCTGTTATCAAACCAAAGAATGGTTTACTTACTTTCAAATGGATTTTACTAGAAAACGGGTAGTCCTATATTGAGCTCAATAAGAGCACATTATTGTTGTAGAGAATCTTGAATTTTCATAATTTTATATCAGATCCGAGAAAAAGACAGCAGGAAAGTTGGGGCAGTTTTTTCTCCACCACTTCACTGTTTGACGTTCCCCTAAATAAAATTTAGAGATCGTTATCGGCCATTTTTGTAGGACGTATACAGTGTGTCCCACAAAGTACGTAACAGCCAAAAATATCTCTCCTTATGTACTTACTGCGTCAAATCTTCGTTCAGAGAAAAAAGTTCTTGTAAGATGCTCTCCTTATACGAGGAATGTTCAAGACGAAAAGCTGTTTCGATTAAATGGAAAGTGGTCTTATTCTACGTCGAATCCAAGAAATTAATTAAGACAATTTGCCGTGAACCCGAAATATGCGCTCACGCAAAAAATTATCCAGATATTCAATTTTTTATTTGTCCCAAAAAGTAAGTAACAGCCAAATATCTCTTTTATTACTCATCGCATCAAATTTTCGTTCAGACTTAAAAATTCTCCTTGAAAAGTCAGTCTAATACAGTTTATCTTATATGAGACGAAAAAGACTGTTTCGATTAAATGGAAAGTGATCTTATTCTACGTCGAATCGAAGAAATTTATAAAAGTTTGCCCAGAATTCCAAAATATGGGCTCACGCAAGAAATTGGCACGATATTAAATTGTTCTTTTTCCTGAACAAATTGTCCCAATAAGTAATAGTCAAATATCTCTTTTATTACTTATGACATCAAATAACAGGGGAAATTTGATGTGATAAGTAATGCATGAATGAAATATTTGGCTATTACAATTGAATATCGTGACAATTTTTTGCTTGAGTCCATATTTTGGGATTCTGAGCAAACTTTCCTAATGAATTTCTTCGATTCGACGTAGAACAAGACCACTTTCCATTTAACTGAAACAATTTTTTAAGTCTTGAACGCTTCTCGTATAAGATAGAATGTATTAGACTGGGTTTTCAAGGAGAGCTTTTTATAAGAAAACTTTTTTGTCTGAACGAAAATTTGATGCGATAAGTAATAAAAGAGACTAGATAAACCCGTGGGCTACGCTCCACGACTTTTACGTAGTGGTGAAGAGGTGTAGTAATGGGCAACTGGACACTCATTAAATTTGTGTAATTTTTTCTTTTAATATCACAGTAAATACCACCTTAACACATTACGTCTTGATAAAAGTTTTAAATTCATGGCAAATAATTGTTTAAAATGCTTCCAAACATCCACTTTTTCAAACGAGATTTCAGTGTGGGCGTGGCTGAAACTCAAATGACGTGCATTGCGCTAACCAATGAGCATGATCAAATAGTTTAAAAACCTATTCCCGCGCAGACACCAAACGACAAATACGTGAGTCATTTGAGCTACTGCATATATGTCATTTTCGTTTGTCAATTTCGAGGTTAATTTCTAGTTTCACGTCAGATTCAGATGTCAAAACGGCACGCAAAGGTTATGCAAACGCCAGAAGTGACATCAGGACAGCTGACAGAATCTGATAAAATTGATCATTTTAGAATTTCACACAATTGACAGCTGGAGGGCACGCATTTGTTTGTTTTAAAGCTTATTGGAGGGAAGAAGAGGATGAATAACAAAGCAGATGTTTGTGTTACCATTTGGCACCAAAAAAGGGGCGTAACTTAAACTTAGTCGCTTTACGCCGAGAATTGAATGGAAATTCTTAAAATGATATGACTGGTTGCACTATTGCAAACGTTGTTCCGTTATTTTGAGTTAAATTAAATGAACTCTAAACATCACCACTTTGTTTGGCACCAAATCTGTTCAAATTTTGGTAACACTCACGTGTGTAATGTTGTTTATCCATGCTCAGCCCTCTAACAGAAAATGGCGGCCTGTCAAAATCAGGCCATTCTAAAACAGTCTATACGAATAAACTACTTCCCGTCAAAACCGCTGTGTTGTCATATAATTCAGAGCGAAGTTCAAAAGCCTTTTTATTTCTTCAGTTCCGTTGTCTCGAAATAATTGTAGGTGATACAGTGGTTGTGTCTTGCAGTGTTTCATTTGCATGTATATGTTACGGTTAAAGTACTTACTTAGCTAGTGTATAGACTAGCTGGATGGTATATAAAGTAACCAAGCGGCGGGTTATTTTAGTAGAAATTCATCTTTCCACTAGAATAACTGCGAATCTTGGATAGTTCATACACTATCCAGCCAGTTTATAAATTAACCAAAAATTATGGTTAAAGTATAAACCACAAAGAAAGTAAATAAAACAACCATTGTTCTTAGATAGTTTGTAAAGTATCCATAACTATTTGGATAAAGCATGAACTTTTCATTTCTAGTAGTAGAACATAACTAATTCTCTAGCTAGTACATAAACTAACGAATATTTTCCTTGGTTAATGTTGCAAAATTTATCAAACACTACTTGGGCAAAACACGATGCACGTGTCGCGGTACTGGGGATCATTTGTAAGAAACTGTCTTTAGCAATAGTGGTAGTTGCGTACAGGTACAATCCCTTAGTGACCGTGTACTAGGAGAGCATTCTAAGAATCACCCGGGTTGTTTACCTAGGTACCTGAACATAGAATTTTAAATTTAGTCCCATTTCGTGCTTTCCCGTTTCGTGCGTCGCGTCGATGAAAATTTCTCTCCTATTGTTTTCAAATGTTAATGTTTTTGTTTTGGGGGGGGGGGGGAGACTTAAACGCTCCGCTCGCTTCGCGCTCTCCGTATTCACACCACATTTTCTATTAGCTTAGTTTATATACTAACCAACGAATGAGCTATTTTGTATTACTAGAACTGAAGTTCACACTTTGTCCAAATAGTTATGGATAGGTAGTTTACAAACTGTCTAAAAACAATAGTTGTTTTATTTACTTTCTTTGTGGTTTGTACTTTAGCCATCATTCTCGGCTAGTTTATAAACTGGCTGGAGAGTATATGAACTAACCAAAATTCGTAGTTATTTTATTGGAAATGTGAATTTCTAGTAAAATACCCAGCCGCTTGGTTACTTTATATACCATCCAGCTAGTTTATACACTAGCCACGTAAGTACTTTAACCGTAACATATACAACAATTTAAATAATTCGCTATTTATTAGAAAAGTAGAAATAATGATTTCAAGTTACACAATATGACAATATCGGATGCAAAAGTGACGTCAATTGCACCAGGCAAAATTATTAATTAATTTTTTCCTGCCTTAAAGTGAAGCACAGAGAAAAATGCAAAAATAAGGGTCAAATATTTTCGCCCAAATTTTCATTTTTTCAAATAAAAAAAAGTCGTCCAGTTGCCCATTATACTTAAATCGTAGGTAGAGGAAAGTTGCCTAATATGGGGTACTTTTTTCAAATTGCTCCAAAGTTGTAACTGTTTTTAGGAGAATTTTCACTAGCAAACTTTAAATTTGTTTGTCTTTGAGCATTGTGCTATAAAACAGACCAAAAACAATTAAAATGAGGGAGATGTGCAATAAATAAATTGTCACTTACTACCCCATATTAAGTTTATGCATGTCCTTAATATGGGGTACTCCAAATAATATTAAGGATTTATACTCAAAAAACAATATTTTGAAGAAAGGTTTTTCTTATCAACTCAAAATAAACAAAACATTTTATTCCAATATAAAATATATAAACAAAATAACAAAAGGGAAACAAATAAGTTGTCAAAACTTAAAAAATTGTTTTGGGCAGTATTACTGAAAATTTGCTCTCTATTCCATGATTTGCGGTTATTGGGCATCTGGAAATAATGTATTTCCCACTATACACAGAAATAAAAATGCTAACATTGCTATTCCATCGAATAAAAAAATAATTTCCTCATATATGGGGTACCCCAAATTAGGAACAAATGATTGTTTGGTTATATAGTATTTTCGCAGAAATTTTGCTGCGTTTTCTAAAATGCCACATACATGACAATAAACTGCGCCAAATTTACTGTCGGATGCAAATAAACTAATTTAAAATACTTACTTTTAAGACTCAGTACACTCGCAGGAAAAGCGCGCTCACTAACATTTCAGATGTATACAAACTTTTGAAGCCACCTGGTGGAGAAACGGTGAAAGTAGTAACACCGTTGGTCATATAGGAAAATAGCAAAATAAAGTTGATATTAATTAGCAATGAATTCAACAGGTGGCAAAAATGGAATTGGCCAAAAACGCGGTACGCCATATTAGGAACTATCGTCATATTAGGCGACTTTCCTCTACACCTGGGATCGCAGCACAAAACATTCCCATAGAATATTCTTAAATAATTAATTGCGTTTAATTTAATAAAGCAAAAAACCATTCCACGTACGGGTGCGACGTTGAACCCCAGGTTGAACTACGACTGCAAAGTTCGCAGTGCGAACAGCGCTGAGTAGATCCAAGCGTCCATCGAAATGATGCCGATGCAATTTTCTTATTTGCGTTAAAGAAACAGCTGATCGAGTGCACGACCTCACTTATACGATCTCCGCCAGTTGAAAAGAGGCCGAGCGACCGATATCCCCACCCGAATTTCAAGTGTTGTGCCAGTTCGCTTTTACTATTATGATATCTGGCTGTTACGTTCTTTGTGGGATACACTGTATTTATTGGAACTTTTTAATTAGTTCGAACATAGATTCTGCTGGTAAAGTTTAGCAGGTTAATTTTGGAATACCCTGTATATGTATGTTGCAAATCATAAGTGACACTCCAGAGAAACTTAAGTGTTGTTTTCGCATCGAATAAAATTTTAGGTGGTCCTTAGCTCCAAGTTCCACTTGGGGTCACTTTTAAATGAAGGTGGTGCAATCGGGGATTAGGTAATAATTATAAGCAATCAAGTATATTACATCAATTTAAGCAAGCTATGAATCAGTGACATAGTAATTAAACTCGACACGTGTTTCGTTGACAACATCAGTATCTTCAAAAGTATGAATCAACTTTTTTGCGGATAATGGTAAATGCAATAGTCTGAACAGCATAGAACATCGATTCAAATGACTTTTATTTACAACCGAACTTAATAATCATCATTTTTTCGTATATTAAGAAATATATGTACAGGTAAACAGTGTACAGTGCGTACAATATATACAAATACGAGAACAAAAGTATATGTAGTGACGTCACAAACATGTCCGCTTCGAACTGTCACCATTTGAGCACGGATCACAGAAGAAACTTTGGCACTAAAGTGAAACACTATAATTTTTCTTTTTTCAAAGTAAAATCGATCACTTTGCATATGTCACAGTCTGCTTCAGCGTTACACGAACAATCCGCTTCACATTTCTTTAAATCCTCGCATAACCTAAAGTTTTTAAATTGTCTTAGTTCCTTTTTTATCGCGTTCAGTTCTTCCGCGTTGGTAAAATTAGTCGAAGATTTCTTCGACTGTTATCCCTGTTGTCACATGAAGACATCTTGCAGTTCCATGTTGTTTCCACGTCCTGCAACCTCGTCCTCGAAGGTCACCATTTTTTCGCGGTTCTTGGGCAAGACTTTACGGGGAATTTTGACAGTCAACGGAAGCATGTTTGCTGATATGGGCGTGTCCCCTGAAGCCACAGATAAATCGAATTCGCTGATGCTTCTGGGGACGAAATATTCCACCAAAGGCTCAGCACCTGGAAAATAAATTGTTGCTGAAGACGATGAATAGAAAGTGATGAAGGTACCTATACGTATAAATAAATTTTAACGTACCTAAGATATACCTACCTGCAGATCTTCTCCCAGGCGCGTTCCTTTGAAAATTTCCTTTTCTAGGTAAGCTATTGTGTTGCAACAGCTGTGGTAATTTCTTCATAACAGGAGGGGTACTTACGGGTACTGCTCCCTCAGTTTTAGGTCTCTGTCAAGTACTAACGATTGACATTGGTTCTTCCTCCTTTATTTTACTAATTTCGTTTTTAGAACAAGAAGCACTGAGGAATCTGAGGATGTTAACAACTTCTTCTTGCACCAAGCTGAAGCACATTGCAACTAAAGCCATTCCAGTGAGTATGTAAGCAGAGCAAGCGCATAAAGATATTTCTTCTGTCTTTTGTCCAGGCAGAAGATCTCCAAAACCTATGGTCCCCAAGGAAGTGAAGCAAAAATAGGAACCTTCCAAAAGACTCCAGTTTTCCAAACGATGGAAGAGAATAGCGCCGGAACAGATGTAAGCCAAAACTAGGACCAGACAAAGAGTCACCGGTACTCTAACTGTATTTGTACAGGG
Source organism: Xestobium rufovillosum (assembly GCA_963966045.1). Lineage (NCBI taxonomy): Eukaryota > Metazoa > Arthropoda > Insecta > Coleoptera > Ptinidae > Xestobium > Xestobium rufovillosum. The sequence continues at coordinate 20,475,115 of OZ014497.1, forward strand.
GCATCTGTTCTTCTTTGAAGTATTACCGAAGATTTTGCCGTATAATCGTCGAAAACTTCTGGCCAAAAGATCACCAGTTGTAGACAAGTAAAGCAGCATCAGGGGAATTCCGATCAAGGCGTAGATAATGGTCACCAATTTTCCCCACGGTGTTCTAGGTGAAACTGAACCGTACCCTGAAAAATAGAAAGCAGAGAATGAATGAACGAACGAACGTCAGTTATTTATTTTTATTAAACAACGTTTGTCATTTCATCCGCGTGCGTTTAAGTTATACAAAATTGTTCCAACCTCGCAACTGCACCAGTCAAATAAATAAGCATTCTTGGACAACTTTGACTAAAACTCAAGCGTCTAATGATAATAACTTCAGGCTAAATAATGAGCTCAAAATATCTCTTTAGTTAACAGTTACAGATGTAGGGCTGGAGCGAATAATCTATTGCAACCGTATAGGATTAGGTACTTCAATTTATTCTTTTTGTACGCCGTTTTTCCGTGACCACATGTACTCTGCGTTCAATTTAGCGAAGTAGTTTTGTTATTCCGCTACATTTAATGCAACATTTGTGGGATGCCGTCTCTCTGTTGGTATTTTTAGAGTCCCGGTGAAAATTCACCAGTTCGTATAAATCTTTTACTGGGTGAGCATCGGGAACACCTCATGTCATCTCGGATTATACTCTTCCCGGAAAAACTGGCCGCAGACTGACACAAACATATGTACTGCTGACGTTTCGATGCTACGTGACGTTGAACCACCCCACAGGGTTTGTAAACGTGAGGGCTAAAACCAGGCCGGTTCACACGAGTTCGCAGGCCAGCTGACGTTATCTATAGCCTATAGGTATAACTAAAAATGAATCGCTGAATGTGTTGCTAAGTGCAAAACTCGAGAACGGCTGGACCAGTTCAGCTAATTTTTTTTGAAATATTCCTTGAAGTTTGAGGAAGGTTCTTATGAAGAGAAAAATTCGAAAAATTGCCCGGAAAAATGTAAAAACCCCAAATCAATTGCCGCATGTATGAAAGATCATCACTTGAGAACGGCTCGACCGATTTGGCTGATTGTTTTTTTGTTGTGTTCGTAATTGTCAGGAGAAGGTTTGTATGAAAGAAAAGTTTCGGAAAATCCAAAAATTTGAAAATTCTGGAAAACTGAAAGTGCTTAACGGCTGGACCGATTTGGCTAATGTTTTTTTTTAACTATTCGTAATATTCGTAATAATCCAAATGAGGTTTTAGGGAAAGAAAAATTGGAAAAGAAAATTGGAAAATTCGGAAAAAAATTAAAGTGCTTTTTTCCATGGGATTTTTGTATGAACTCGAGACACCATTCGAACTATGGTTATGCGTAAGTCGGAAAATTCGGAAAAAGTGTAAAAATCATAATTGCTTGTATGCACTCTCGATCTTAAGAGCCAAGTATCCGATCGCCAACATCAAGATTTTTTAGGGACGTAAGACGAGGTATGCTCCGAAGGCGGAGCCACGGTCAAAAACACGTGGCTGGGAAGCTCTTCCAGGGCCGCACTCTGGCTTCGCTTACCAAAGCTTTAATTTCAATTTGTATTGCAGCTTGTATAGGTCTGAATCTGGTTCGGTTTGACGTTTGAAGGGACTATGCAATTGGATTTTTGTCTGTACAGGGTGTCTTATTTTCGTTGTGATTTGGGGGTTTCTCATAGAAGCAGCAGAGATAGAGCCTTGGGATTTTCGCAAACATGAGCCGAAACCAGAATTTGAATATAGTTTTTAGTTTTCGAGAAGAAAAATAATATTGATTTTTATCGATTTTCAAAAATTCTCTCCCAATTCTTTTTGTGCTAAGCAGACTAAAACTGTTAAGATTGATTCCTATAGAACTTTTTCCAAGGAATTCAGTGGCGTACGTAGTTTTTTTCTAGGGAGCGTATTTTTTGAGTTATGACATAAAGTTCAATTTTTTAAATGGAAATCGCAGCATTCTTTGGTCAAGTTCAAAAGGTCTTTTTTTAAGCTATCAAAATTCTGGTTTCAGCTTTGTGTTTGTGTAATTTTGATTAACTTTTCTCTGCGCATGTGTATGGTTCAAAGGTATTGATTTGACACCAAGCATTCATTTCTTTTATTTTTTCCCTCTTGTAAAATTTTGATTTAGGGCTTGGTTTACAAGATGTTGCAACTCATTTGACTATGTGTGTTGTTAATCCACTCGCTGTTTAAGTCTCCCAATTTTTCTAAGGTGACGAACTACCCTGTATATGCTACGGGCATAGTGGGAAAGTAGGGCAATGCTGACGGTGCCCGGGCAATGCAAACAATGACCGTTCATGCTGTCCGGTCAGGTCTTGTAAGGTCAGGTCACGTTGCCCAGGCGCTAACATCGCCCGATTCGTCACTATGCCCGTAACATACACAGGGTGATTTATACCAGGGGGCGAAAAATTAAAATTAGGGTTCAGAGCCACAAATTTGTCAGAAACTCCGGGCGGTCTTACAAGAGATCAAGGTGTTGTTGAAGTTTATGCCCAAAGTTCTTGTAATCTAACCCCGGAAGAAGGTATCGAGAAAAGGAAAATCATATTTTGGAATCGAAACGGGAAGATAAATAAGAATCACAATTACTTTTACCAAATTCAGGGACAAATGCAAAGTACAAAAAGAGGGTATTGTATCTTTACAGTCTGGACACCCAAAGGCATAAAATATGAAACGGCTATGAGAGACAATGAATTTTGGAAAATGAAAATGGAAAATCAACTTGTAAACTTTTATACGAATGTGTTACCAGAATTAAATGATAGAAAAAATAGGAATATGCCTCTACGATGAATGTTGAAAGCCACGCTATTAGAACTCTGGGCGAAATTAGCATTTTTAGTTTGTTCAGAGTTACATTACCTAAATACTTGTTATTTATGAGGATTATTCCATTATAACCCGGAATTACTAAATTGCAGATAAATTACTTGCAATCTTGAAAATATTTGCTCATGTCTACTTTTGGATCAATTTACAAATAAATTATAATAAAATCCCCGCTCATGTCAGAACAACCCTCGTATCGGAAAAAAATTACTGGGTTTTCATTCAGAGATTTTAAGTTGTTGTTATTTGGTTATAAAGAGAACATTATTTAAGGTGAAATTTGAATTATTTTATATCTTGCTATATGTTCATTACTTTCAATAACAAACGTGTTCAAATTGTGTAAATTTACTTTCAGATAAAATCGACTCTAAATTGAACAAAATTATAATAAAAATGTGGGATATGGCAGAGCGCTGCAATTAAGCACAAATACATTAATTCGCAAGACCAAAATTCTATGTTCGCGTATATACGATTAAAATATGTAATGTATGGCGATACAATTATTGAAGTGGGCCCCATACAAAATTCACTGAGTTAGTACTAGCAGTTTACCAAGTGTTGCGCGATGAACAAGCAGAGGGCGTTACAACGCAGGGCATTAGATCGCGTTTGCAAGGGCAGCTCTCTTTACAAATTACTTCCTTATTTATGAACCGATTTTGAAATTGTTTGTTTTATTTGAAAGAAGAAACTTGTGGAAATCGGCCTCTCATCTCGGATTTTTAAAAGAGTAATTTTTTAGTAAGTTATAAGTACACAAAATTAGGGTATATTTGGAGCCGAAAAAGACAAACTTCTATTACTTTTTTTAGAAATCGCCGATGAGACGACTCTTAAGAAATGTTTTCTGAATATGCTTGCAAAATTAGAAAGCAAAATATTAATAAATAACCGTACAGTTTGTAAAGGCGGGAACGTCTGAATCGCTCGAAAATGCAGCAGGGGCTCTTAACTGACGAGGAACGACATACATATGTGGTTGATTCTTTTTCATTTTGTTCGTTATGCTCCCGGGATGGAATTTACTCAATTGAATGTTTCCAGTTGAAAAAAAATCGGGAAGATCTGGAGAAAAATCTGGAAAAACTCATTCCAGCCTTAAGGCTGGAATACTCGAATACCCGAGAAGCGTTCTCCTCGCTTTTGAGACTGTGTTTTGTGTTAATACAGACAGTCCAGCTCAAAAACTGTATTACTTATAGACATGAATTATGGTTTAAAAGAAATATGAGGGTTGGTAGAATACGCTTATAAATATTTTATTTGCCATATTTTCACTGTTGTTAAAATAAACGAAGTTGAAAACTGGCAAATTTTAACGGAAAACTTAGCATTATTCACACACAAATTGTACATTCGGATTGTAGTTAACAGCCAAATAAAATATATGAGCATATTCACCGATCTTTTAGCTTTATTTTAAGACTATATTTGCCTATAATTACGTTGTTTCAATTTTCTGCTGGACTGACTGTACCAAGCGGTTGCTAAAGCTATGTCTATTTCTGTCTTACACATATACTGCCGATATCCTGTCCTTTCGTTGCGTATCCCACCCTTAATTAAAATAAATAATAATGAGGTGTAAAAATTTAGCCAAAGCTTCTTTAGGTCAAAACACAGCAATTAACCGAATATACCTTAGTACCAAAATGCTTCCTTTTCGAGAAAAATTTATTCAAAGATTCAAATGTGTATTAAAAGTGTAGCAGTAAAAATTTGAATTTTTATAATCAAATGGCCATGATTAGACGGTGCACCTGCTTATAATGGCAGATTCGTTACAGAATAGTTAAATAACCATTTCAATGGTAGATGGATTGGCTGATTTGGTCCAGTGATATGGCCTCCTAGGAGTCCCGACTTAAATCCGCAGGATTTCTTTTTATAGGGTTCTTTAAAACAACTTGTTTACCGTGAGGTAATTGACGCCAAGGAACAGTTGCAGCAAAGAATTCTACAGGTTGCAAATGGAATTAATCAACACTTTAATATTTAGCAAGTGCATCTATCGTTAATACGATGGTGTTTCCTTGCTGCCGAAGGTAGACATTTTGAGCGTTTGCTGTAGTTTTCCATTTCTATTATTTTCTTTTTAATTTTGTTTTTATTTTGATGTATTTTCAAATTATTCGGATAATCACTTTTCAAAAAAAATATCAAATTTTTCTTCAACACCCTGTATCTTCTTAAGGAAGCATTTTGGTACCAAGGTATATTAGGCTAATTGCTTTGTTTTGGCCCAAAGAAACTTTACTTTTTACATCTAATTATGACACACCCTGTATAGCCAGGTAAATTTGAAATAGTTTATCTCATGCAACTGGTAACGGCACTTTACTGGCTAAGCAACATATTTTAAATGAATTTTTAAACGAATGAGGTAATTGTGTTAATTTCTAGAATGAAGGAACGGCTCGACGGATTGGACTGTTTTTTTTGTTGGTAATTGTATGAGGGTGGTTCATAAACAAAATGTGTATAAGTGAACAGATAGTGATATTGTCGTTGTTTTCAGTCCTGTTCAATAAGCTTCGATCGTCGAACGAAAATTTCCGTACGTAGAAAAATTACAATTTGTGCTGTTGTTTGTGTTATGATCAATAGTGCAATGCTGCCGATCACACGGAGCAACATTGGTCGTCGCACACGTATAGCAAGAAGAACAGGAAACTCACGACTGAATCAAATCAATGGACAACGCGAAAAGATAAATGAATTGGGGAGACTACGGTTGTCACAATCACGATCTGATCAGGCACAGGAAGAACGGGAAGACCAAAATGCCGACGATAGATTGCGAAAGAGACACGATCGATTACATGACGATCGCATGGAACATAACCCGAATAATCGAAGAATATTGCAGTAATACAAACACGTAATCAGAATTTGACTCCAAATGGAAAAAAATGTTTCACATTGAATAAACGATTTGGTTAATGAATCAAAATTTCAATACTAAAAGTAATTTTAGGCAGGACAACGACTACTGGGCCCGCTAGGGTGTGAAGAACAAAACGCACAGAGTTGTTTGGACCAACCCTATGTGTCATTTGAGGTTTAATTTTTGAAATGACGCTTTCTGTAGATTTTCTTGGCTCCACATTAAAATAGTTCATTAAATTAAGCCCCATTTTCTTCGCTCGCTGATTTAAAAAGCACGCAACACGTTTCTTGGTCTCCATTTTACAGTTTTACTGTTGTACGGGGTACGGGCTACTAAATAAACTCATTAATACGAAAATATCAGACTAGACTGCATTGGGATTAATTTTGTCAAACTTGCATTTCACTTTCTATCGTCTGGAAACACTTACGCGAAGCAGCATTTCATTTCACAGCCGCCTGAGTTTTTTGCGTACCTCACGTCGGATTGCAATCGAAAGCATAAAATTGTGCATCTGCCAAAGAGTTTCCGTGTCGATTCTTTCCAATGAAAATTTCTTGAAGTCCCAAAGCATTTTTCTTATGGCGTTATCGAGAAATGTTATTGCAGGGGCGAAACAAATTGGAATTATATACCGTAACATTAAAGGGTATTTCTAGGGATGTTTCCGCAAAACAATTTTTGTTGGTCGTGAGAAATGGAAAAATAAATCAACATGGCGGACGTAACACACTTTACGATTCGAAGACAAATGGACCAGTCATTTTTTATGTCACAAAATATAAACGAACACAATTTATGTTTTCTACCCCTCGATCTAGGGTTTCCAAATTCTTATTATTCTAACCTGCTTGTTCTCGATTCTATATGACCCCATAAACGGCAATATCTATTGAGTTTGGAGTATCCAGAATGGCTTACTTTGTAAAAATCTTCAAGTATATGTAAATCAATGAACTAAGTAAGTATTCAAAAACTAAAGTACCATTAACTGCTACGTACATCATCTGTTGAGGAAGGGAAAGATTAAGGCGTGTGTTTTAAAAGGGTGTGCACTAAAAATACATTGTTTTTATATACCTAGTACTGGTATATAGCCCAAATGTTTTCGACAGAAAACTTATAAAAAAACACTGTTTCTCTCAGGAATGTTTTCAATATGTTTATAAAACCACTATAAGTGTAAAATTGGCACCATTTTATAAAATACTTCTGTTTCCGTTATTATTTTGTAAAGCCCTTTGCAAACATTACAAAACAATTTTATAAACATTTCTACAGCTCCTAAAAACACTAAATATCAGCATTATAAAATAGTTTTATTAAAGCTTTCCATATACTGCCTTACAAAATATACTTAGACTATTTCTTATATTAGTATTATAAAACAATTTAACAACAGTTTTATAAAAGTTTCTTAGTAGTTTCAGGTGAACCTTATAAAGTAAAATTGCAAGATGAAATAGCAATAATAAAATAAAAGTTTTTTAAAGTTGGTCTAATAGTAGAAGGATACAGTTTTTAATTTATAATGACAAAGAAATATCATCAACAGTAGTAGATAAATGAGAGTTCTGGACCAGCCCCCCCCCCCGCCGAGGCGGTTGACCGCCTCGGCGGGAGGAAGCCGGGCGCCCGTCTTTCTGGCCGAGGCGATGGGCCATTTTGGGGCCCCTTGATTGTGGCTCAGGCGCCTGCGCCGGGGCTCTGAAAGCACACGTGTTGCTCATTGTTCAGGCCAGTCCATCCAGGTGCCATCAATGACCAGAGGCTGCTGAAGGAGTCCTCGAGTAATGTCTTCAGCAACGACTTCTGCCTCTGGTACCTTTGGGGCCTTTGGTTGTGGCTCAGGCGCCTGCGCCGGGGATATATGAGAGTGGGCGGGGCAACAGCCAATGAGAGAGGTTGTGGGCGGCATCCAATGGGAGTGGTTGTGGGTGGTCAGGTTCAACTAGCGCTAGATGCCTTTGGATGTGGCCCAGGCGCCTGCGCCGGGGTTTTCGCAAAAATAAAAACATTGAATATATTTTTACATCAATATAATTAAAACTATAATCTGTATACAGAGTAGGCATGCGTGTATTTTCTGGGCAAATCGACGCCCTGCAGCTTCTCACACCACTCTCCTGACCGATTCATTACCCGGTGTATACTCAACGATGCGGTCATGCAGGATGAGACAGTATGCGGTTGTGTTGGCCGGAAAATTCTCGTTCGACTCAAATTCTAGACGCATATCTATAGGTCCAGACTTGATGCTTTCTGCCTGCTTTGGTGCGTCAATCACCACGATGGGAGCTAGATCCTTGAACTGTTGCCTGCCGTATAGCTGCTCGCCAACTTTTCCATAGTATGAACTCTGGAAGTTCTTGTACATTTCGTATAGCAGAGCGTATTTCCCCGTGGAGAAATCTAAGTTTAAATTCTCGTAGGGGAAGCACTCAGAATTCAGGTACAGTTTGGCGTTTGTCAGATTGCAGTGGTCAAATTTGCTTGAATCCGTGTCCAAATTCGCTTTGCGATTCGTCTGGAAGGCGACAATAACGTAGCGGGGTTTCTTCAACCGTGTTGCAGACTTGACGGCCCACGTTTGTTTCCTAGCTTGCGGCAACACCGGATACTTGTACAGCTCCCAGCTGCGAAAACATATCTGCAACGTTCTCTCATCCTCGACAATATTTTAGGTATTCAGCATCCGATGGATAGATGTACGGCACCCTCCAATGAACCTTGCTCAACTCAATTCTGGTGTCCTCGTTACCCACGAAAGCGTTCCTATCGTTTTTCGATCGAGTCAAAATGAGCTCGTGACGCACATTTAACAGAAGTTTGGGGTAGTCTTCCAAGAATCCCAGCATGATTCTTCCCGGGATGCACACGTTAAAGTTCCCGTTCGCGTCGATAAGGTGGCTCGGTGAGTCTCCCGTATTCGTCCAGCCGGCATTCTCCAGCGCACACACCTCACCCTTATTCAGAGAAGCTATACCCTTTAATGTGCTCGTGATGCCCACGTTCTTCGTTCGATCCACCTCCACTCCGTTGATTTCATAGCGGACGTCGTCAAAGATGAAACTGAGGGCGTTATTTGTTAAAGCCGCATCTCCGCCTCGTACACCCTTGATGAACCTGCCCTCTATGTAGATGGAGCTTAGATGCGGGAGTATGTAAACGTCTTGTTGGTTGATTGGTATGCGAATTTCGTCATTGGCGTTGAATGTTGTTGTTGTCACGAACGGCTGATGTACGTCTCGTCACGGCGTGCTGATTCATCCACAGCAGCACCGTCCAGAACACGAAACGTGTCTACGTTTATGTGTGTCATTATTCACATGCGGTTCCCTTGTTGAAGTACAAGTACTAATTGACAGCACTGTTAATTTGCTTGCTTAAATACTCTCCATACAACCGTGCGCATGCGCAGTCTACCAGATTCAACGGCCTTGAAGAGGACAGACAGACAGACAGACAGACAGACAGACAGACAACTACTGATAAGAATTCGGAAGTAGGAGAATAACTATAGATTCCTATTTGTCTCATCGAGCTGATTAATTTGATACCCTACATGACCTAGGTGGGCGGGGCAAGGACCGTGGCCGGTGGCGCCCTAAAAACTACGCCTAAAAACAACCCCCAAACACCACCCCAAAAACCACCCCTAAAGCCAACCCTACAACCACCCCTAAAACCAACCCTAAACACCACCCCCAAAACCACCCCTAAAAACAACCCCCAAAAACCACCTCTAAAAACAACCCCTAAAACCGCTAAAACAATCCCCAAAACAACCCCTAAAAACCACCCCCAAAAATAACCCCCAAAAACCATCCCTAAAAACCACCCCAATATTCCGATACCTCTCGTTGAGTCCTTTAATTTGATACCCCACATGACACAGGTTTTACGTAGGGGTTAGCCTAGATTTAAACTACTGTTCTCAAATAATTAGCGATGTAGGATGTTCTACTACCGAGAACTATGATGTTTGCATATCAATAACTATAAATGGTCTCTTTAAGATTCTACATGCGTTCTATATTACCGACATTCAATTTGCACTTTCCAGTAAGTGTAACAGAAATCTACATGTGCTCTATATTACCGACACTCAATTAATACTTCCAGCACTCACCAGATGGTTCACACACGTGTCCGAAACGCATTAAGATAACAAGTAATTTTAAAACATAGTACGTATGAAAATAAACAAACTGAGACTGTTCTAGAATGTTATTTTATTGTAATAATACAAACAAACAAACAGGTCACCTTGTAGTGTCTGCAACGTAGTATGTGTATATGTATATGTATAGAACGTGGGAGCAAACCTAAACAAAGATAATCCTGTCGGCGAGTTGAAACGTTTTTTACCCATAATAAAAACAATTATAACGCCTCTTATCGGCGGCGAACGTGCTTTTTTCTTAAACTTTGATATCAATATTTATTTAGTATAAACAATTGCAAACGTTGGAATTTCCGAGAAACTTCTGCTTACAATCATAAGTATATATGGATGATTTGAAAGACGGGCATGTAGGCAGCCGATTAGCTCAGTGGGTTGGAGCGAGGGCTCCGGTGCGCGGGGACCCGGGTTCGAATCCCGGTCGGCGTCATTTCCAGAACGTTTGCGAAAACCCCGGCGCAGGCGCTTGGGCTACATCCAAAGGCATCTAGCAGTAGTTGAACCTTACCACCCACAACCACTCCCATTGGATGCCGCCCACAACCTCTCTCATTGGCTGTTGCCCCGCCCATCGTGGTGATTGACGCACCAAAGCAGGCAGAAAGCATCAAGTCTGGACCTATAGATATGCGTCTAGAATTTGAGTCGAACGAGAATTTTCCGGCCAACACAACCGCATACTGTCTCATCCTGCATGACCGCATCGTTGAGTATACACCGGGTAATGAATCGGTCAGGAGAGTGGTGTGAGAAGCTGCAGGGCGTCGATTTGCCCAGAAAATACACGCATGCCTACTCTGTATACAGATTATAGTTTTAATTATATTGATGTAAAAATATATTCAATGTTTTTATTTTTGCGAAAACCCCGGCGCAGGCGCCTGGGCCACATCCAAAGGCATCTAGCGCTAGTTGAACCTGACCACCCACAACCACTCCCATTGGATGCCGCCCACAACCTCTCTCATTGGCTGTTGCCCCGCCCACTCTCATATATCCCCGGCGCAGGCGCCTGAGCCACAACCAAAGGCCCCAAAGGTACCAGAGGCAGAAGTCGTTGCTGAAGACATTACTCGAGGACTCCTTCAGCAGCCTCTGGTCATTGATGGCACCTGGATGGACTGGCCTGAACAATGAGCAACACGTGTGCTTTCAGAGCCCCGGCGCAGGCGCCTGAGCCACAATCAAGGGGCCCCAAAATGGCGGCTTGGGGGGCGCACTCTTCGGCAATGACACTCGCTTCTTCTGAGAGAGGCTGCAGCAGCAGTCGCTGCTGAAGAAGTGGATGGCACCTGGAGAAGCCGGGGGCCCGGCTTCCTTGAAGAAGTGGGTAGCACCTGGAGAAGCCGTGGGCCCGGCTTTCACCCGCCGAAGCGATCGATCGCCTCGGCGGGCTGGCTCGAGCGCCCCATCGCCTCGGCCAGAAAGACGGGCGCCCGGCTTCCTCCCGCCGAGGCGGTCAACCGCCTCGGCGGGCTGACTCGAGCGCCCCATCGCTCCTCAGCCAGAAAGACGGGCGCCCGGCTTCCTCCCGCCGAGGCGGTCAACCGCCTCGGCGGGGGGGGGGGGCTGGTGCAGAACTCTCATTTATCTACTACTGTTGATGATATTTCTTTGTCATTATAAATTAAAAACTGTATCCTTCTACTATTAGACCAACTTTAAAAAACTTTTTTATTTTATTATTGCTATTTCATCTTGCAATTTTACTTTATAAGGTTCACCTGAAACTACTAAGAAACTTTTATAAAACTGTTGTTAAATTGTTTTATAATACTAATATAAGAAATAGTCTAAGTATATTTTGTAAGGCAGTATATGGAAAGCTTTAATAAAACTATTTTATAATGCTGATATTTAGCGTTTAGCTGTTTAGTGTTTAGCTGTAGAAATGTTTATAAAATTTGTTTGTTTCTAAATTTCTAATACACGCTTACGTTCTCGGACTGTGTTGGCGCAAAATGCAATGCAGAAGAGTTTCGTTTTTCGTTTAAGATTCGACGAGACTTTGCACTTTCAGAGTCTCAAAGAAATTGCATTGATTTAAGTTTCTCTGTAGATACTTTTCTGCAGCGGAAAGAGAATGCTACTTTTACAGGCGAGTTAAGATCGGAAATTGTAAAGTTCTCGCCGCAGCTTGCAGATTTTATTTCTGCGAAATCAAAGGAAAGGCAAACTTATTGCTAGATTTTTCGCTGGGAGTTTTCTGGTTACGTATATTTTTTCTGAGTTAAATCATGAAAAGTTTCTGTTTGAACTACACGCATTATTTATGTAGTCGATTCTTAACTCTTAAAGTTCCTCCGAAAGAATCAAAACAACGATCGAGAATGGATGGGATAATACTGTCGCCCGAAACTTTTGTGGTGTTACGCTGAATATTTAAATATATCTTGATCAGAGTGTGGCGTTTCTCAAAGCTTTTTCACTTACCCCTAGGTGATTTACTCAATGGAATCGATAAAAAGAACTTCTCCTGCTCCTGAGGCGAACTTACATTTTATCGGGGGAAAAATAAATCAGTTTTTAAATTTAAGGGATCATTATTTGTACTTGACATCTACGTATTTTATGTAAAAGTCTCTCGCTGTTAATTTCTATGCAATTTTCCTTGCAAATGTCTGCCTCGCGTTTGAAAAATAATTTAGGAGTTTAAGTTTTGTTATTATCACCCAACAAAACAACCACCATTCAATTTGTAAACGGTCTTCCGACTCCTGTCGCCAACAGCGATTCCTTCTAATTTATAACGGGTTAGACTGAATTCAGGACTGCGATTTCTCCGACCATAAACCTGCTTCGAAACCCCAGGTATTGTCTGAGAACTTACATTCAATTCAATCGTACAAAACTAAAATATATCGCTCCTAATACATTGCCGTAGATCCAACATGTATAGCTAAGTCGAAGCTAAGTAATGAAATTGGTTCCGGGGATATATAGGACACAAAACAACGTTGTTAGAACGTTGTTTACAATGAAAATTCGATAAGGCTTAATTTATTATTCAAGTAGTTCTGGAAGTAAACGCTTATCTTGAAAGTAATTGTTTACACTAGGTTTGCAAGTTCTAAATGGAAACGTTGACAGTTAGAATTCGAAATTGCGTATGTTCCTTCACTAAATTAACTATTTTTGATCGATTGTAGCTCGCATCGCTTTTAGTTGTCGGAATATTAATAAGCACCTGTATAGGAGGTCCTATTTTCGTTGTGATTTGGGGGTTTCTCATAGAAGCAGCAGAGATAGAGCCTTGGGGTTTTCGCGAACCTGAGCTACTTTCGTGAGTATAATATAAAGCTGAAACCAAAATTTGGATATCGTTTTTAGTTTTCGAGAAAATAAATAATATTGATTTTTATCGATTTTCAAAAATTCTCTACAATTCTATTTGTACTAAGCAGACTAAAACTGTTACGATTGATTCGTAGAGAACTTTTTCCAAGGAATTCAGAGGCGTAAGTAGTTTTTTTCTTGGGAGCGTATTTTTTGAGTTATGACATAAAGTTGAATTTTTTAAATGGAAACCACAGCAGACTTTGGTCAAGTTCGAAAGGTCTTTTCTTAAGCTATCAAAATATAAATATATACAGGATTGCCCATTAGTGCGGGGACGGTCTATATCTCTTGAACCATTCAAGGCATCAAAATGAAAGTTTGCAAGTGCTTAGGAAATCCCACGCTGCATCTTATAAAATTATTTTGGTGTGTCCAGGGTCTTCGCATTTTGCGTAACAAACCAAAGTTACATTTTTTCAAATGGAAACCCCCATTTTTTTAATATTCACATTCCCCACAAAATTTAATGGAAAACGATATACCACATTAATGGGTTTCGAGCAGGGGATGTTAAGATATTTCTATTTTAGTGTCGATCTGGACCCATCTTTGTGGCACTACTGATGCCTTTACAGAAGCTGTCAAAGATTCTTTTATCGAACTAGATTCACAGACTATTCTATTAGCAAATTCTGATAATACCTTTGTCACAGTGCTTTAAATTATACAGGGTGGTAAACATACGCATAATTGAATTTTTCTCAAGAATTTCAAATGGAATACCTGTATATTAATTGCACATTTAATAGCCAGTTTACTAAGCTTCTGATTGATACAGGCATTGCCAGGTCTGGGACTGACAGTTTCTACAGAAATTAAGATTAAAACTTACAAATTTCCTATTTCACTGTTATATTTTACATTTTTTTCGGATTTCACCTATTTTTTCACCAAAAACAAAAAAAATGTTTAAATTTGGTTTCTGCGCAAAACTAAGCCAATAGAATTTACACTGACGCAAAAAGTCCCATTGCAAAATTACTTCTTGAAGGTAAAATCGATTTCATTTTTATTAAGTCTACCCGCGTATGCCTAAAACGGGTAGTTTTCAAGATATTCTTACCGAGAATTAGTATTATTGTGAACAAATATAGCAAAAAGAATAAAAATAGCTCGAAATCGCAATGTCTACCAGAACCAAGAAAACTTAAATTTGAGCCACTCACTCTCTAAATCAATTTAGTTACGTACTTTTGTTGTGTGTTTTCAATTTATTCTTCTCAAATTTGGAGTCGTTGCGGAAATCAGAACAGATAAATATTTTAAAGTCAGTAGAAATTATTAATGAGATAAATTTGGCTTTTATCATTAGTGGGAAATGTTGTAATTTAAACAAAAAACTACAGCGAGAACAAGTTTATTGAAATTAAATAAATAAATTAAAATAAAATAAAAAAATAAGAAAATGCAGAAAATCCTTCAAACTATGACAGATGCGAGTTGGAGCTGTTTCGTTTATCACAGGTAACATGATTTCAACGCGATTTGCATTTTGACTACAAAATGATTCTTCTATAAAAAGTGAGAATAAAACAGTTATCTCGAGAAAGCAATGTTTTCGAATTACTTTCCATAAAAATGGCACTGTTAATAAACATTATTTACATTATAAATTTGTTCTCCGTCCAGCTTTTCGTTTAAATTACATTTCCTTTACAAAGTCATATTTAGCTTATTAATAACTTGTATTTACTTTTAACGATTTATCTGTCCTGAAGCAACTCGAAATTTCAAAACAAGGAATTCAAAATACGCAACAAAGTTACCTAACTAAATCGATTTAAAACGGAACAGGTCCGAATTTAAATTAAATGGAGAAATCCGAATAAAATTGTAAAAAATAACAGTGAAATTGAAAATTTTTAAGTTTCAATTTTAATTTCCGTAGAAACTGTCAACCGCAGACCTGGCGATGCCTGGATTAATTAAGAGCTTAGTAAACTGGCTATTAAATGTGCAATTAATATACAGAGTGTTCCATTTGAAATTCTTGAGAAAAATTCAGTTATGCGTATTTTGACCACCCTGTATAATACAAAGTAATGTAGCAAAGGTATTAACAGAATTTGCAAATAGAATAGTCTGTGAATCTAGTTCGATAAAGAAATCGTAAACAGCTTCGGTAAGTAGGCATCAGTAGTGCCACAAAGATGGGTCCAGATTGGCACTAAAATGGTAATATCTTAACATCCCCTGCTGTAAACCCCATAATGTGGTATACCGTTTTCCATACATACGCCACTGAATTCTTTGGAAAAAGTTCTATAGGAGTCAATCATAACAGTTTTAGCCTGCTTAGTACAAAAAAAAATTGGAGAGAGTTTTTGAAAATTGATAAAAATCAACATTATTTTTTTTTCTTTAAAACTAAAAACTATATCCAAATTCTGGTTTCGACATTCTATTATACTCAAAATTCAAAAACGTAGCTCAGATTCGTGAAAACCCCGAGGCCCTGTCTCTGCTGCTTCTATGAGAAACCCCCAAATCACAACGAAAGTAGGACAGCCTGCACATTAAAATTTCTGTTAGCACTGGAAACGAAACGTGTTAAAATTATCACTAAACTGCATCACAAGTCAAACTCAATATTATGATAATACCATCCCCGAACTCCGATCTAGCTTATGTTGCAATCTGCCAACAGTTTCGGTATAAGTAGCAAAGTCCAATAAAAGGATCTAAGTCTAGAAAAGTTCGTCGAACTGATGTAAAAGGTTATGTAGGCATAAGCTCTCCCCTGAGTCTTTCACTTTATGAAGGGAAAATCTCCAGAGAGATTTTAGTCAATCTTAATAGGTGGCGAAACTTCTAATACGTATGACTTATAAAGTGGTCCCTAAGAAAACTCGTAAATAAAACCCCAGCCCCTTGAGGAATCGTTAGCGAGTGATATCTGATCGCGAAAGTGCAGGATGATTATTTCTACCCAGGTGTCTAGAGGGCTGTTATCTCAAGCTTCTGGGAACGAAAGGAGAAATTCAAAATTAAAATGATGAGCGGTATACTCTCGAGATGGTATTCGAGAATGATTTTCGGTGACTGCATTCAGTTTAGGGGTGCTCCCGGGGGTTGCAAAAGGAAGTCAGCGTGCACTATTGAATGGGTCAAGCATATATCAATTTACCCTTGTATAACGCTTTAATTAATTCCGTTTTCCAAAACAAACATCAACATTTTTCATTTCCCCATTCCTACCTTCAAAAAATTCGGAGAGCAGACGAAATAATTAATTTAACTAATTGATCTTTATGCGTAACAGTTTAAAATTAATTTTTTTGCGTGATGAACAGTCGAGTCTTGTTAGTGAAGGCTAATAATCCGTTCTGCGCTGGAAAACCGGGATTGTGCGGTAAAAAACTATTTTTCGACCAACTCTCGTCTACCCCATTTTTCTAGAATCATAAATCAGTCAACGGGTGCGTTCACAAAGGCTAATAGGATTATACTAATGCCCTTATTGTGAATTTGTACGGAATACCTGGGAAATATGCCAGGACGAAAATTGTTTTACCTCAGTATGCACGTTTACAACTACCATATCCACATTATAGAAAGAAATTGTATACGTGCAACAGGACACGGTAGAAGGTGTTGCACCTGGTTGGGTTAGTAGGAGTTCTGGTCCTCGATTGATGAATTTAATGCTACATGTATACTTTAGAGCAGACATCTCTGTTTAAAAGCAAAACACATTTTCCCCGATAAAACAATTACGCGGTACATTTTAAATAAATTAACGGCATACGGCCGTTTTTTACATTGGGGTAGCCATCAAGTACATTAGGTAAAACATCGGTGGGATTGTTCCAAAGGGATCGTAACGTTTTTCAATACAAATTATGCTCTGTCCTGATAATTCCAGCTAATGGCTCGTAAAACAACCATCCAGTAACGCCTGTGCATGTTACAGTAGCCGCAATCATTTCGAAACATATGTTGATAATAATTGTTACCAGAAATTGTGATCAATGTAGTGGAGTGGATCAAATATCGGTCATCAGCAGCCCGGAGATAATTCGGGCAGAATTTGCATATTTATCATACTTTTAGGTAGCTAAAGAGTAAACAAAATCTACATTATTAACGTTGTTCATTTCGTAGTAAATTTTCTCTGCTTTGTCCATATTAAAATTTAGGGTCTGTGGAAACATTGCCTGTGGACATTTCAGAGAAAATTTAAATAAAATGTTGATATTGTCGGCGAAACATGGCGATTTTACATATCGCTGGTTAGCCACATTACCGCCAATTTAATTTAGTGAGAGAAAATAATAATGCAATAACATACACTAAAGAAATTTTATGTGACATTACATAAATGAAAATTAAGTAACATGAGTGACAATAATATTCCATGTAAGGGACAATAATATTTTAATGAACAGGCATACAAAATGTTTTACAATTTATCGCGATCATTATACCGGACAATTTGCGCTATAAAAAAGGGATTGCAACCATTCAGCCCTAATTTATGTCCGCACCAAAAACCCGGCCCTCTGTTATAAATCCCGCACTTAACCCCTAAAAAAGAAACAAAATACTTCATCCTTTGAATTATACCTCTGCTAATCTCGATGAAGTGACGGGATGTTTCTACCCCTAGATGGCTCTTTTTCGTTTGTAGAGATGCATTTAAAATACAGGCGAAAAAGACGATTTAAGGGTTGAGTAATGTTTTCACGTATTATTCGCAGTGATTTGTTTGGAGAGTTATTTTGCTGCGCGAAAATCTTGGAAATAAATACGAGCACATTTTTTGTAACAGAGGAAAAACTTAAAAACTGCAGATATTAGATATTAGTTTTATTAAATACTAGCGGGCCCGGCTAAGAATTACTTTTCGTATTGAACTTTTGATTTATTAACCAAATCGTTTATTCAATGTGAAACATTTTTCTGATTACGTTTATGTTCCTATCGTCAGTTATGATCGCGAGTGCATACAAAAAATTATGATTTTGACAGACAATAGCACTTTCAGTTTTTTCCGAGTTTTCCAATTTTCCGGCCAATTTTTCCAATTTTTCGTTCCCCAAAAACCTTATTTTTGAAAAGCATTAGCCAAATCGGTCCAACCGTTAAGCACTTTCAGTTTCTCCCGAATTTTCACATTTTTTTCCGGTGGATTATCCAAAAATTTTCTTTCATACAAATCTTGTCCTGACAATTATTACGATCACAACAAAAAAATCAGCCAAATCGGTCCAGCCGTTAAGCACTTTTAGTTTTTCCAGATTTTTCAAATTTTCCGGTGGATTTTCCAAAATTATGATTTTTACAGTTTGTCCGAATTTCCCGACTTACGCATATCCATATCATACAAAAATCCCATAGAAAAAAGCACTTTCAGTTTTTCCCGAATTTTCCAATTTTCCGGGCAACTTTTCCAATTTTTCGTTCCGCAATGCCACGTTCGGTCTCTGTTTTGTCGACGTTCCAAATCATTTTGTGCGTAAAGCCTTGGTTTTTAACAACTTTCCGTTGACGGAATTGCGTCAACAACCAAATTATGCAGGTTTGATTTCAGCAAAGTCCCCCAGCGCAGTGCGTCGACGGAGTCCGGCAGCGCAATTGCGTCAGCGGAAAGTTCTTAGAAACCAAGGCTTAAAGCTCCAAATGAGCGCGTCGAACTCGACTGTATCCGTTGTTCCGGAGTCATAATGGATCGCGCTTGAGAAATTCTTATTCGACTTGGCTCCAAACCCTGTCTACGTTCTTCGTCAGTATCATTGACTCGACGATCTTGTAGTTGGCTTGCATTGCGCGTGCGCCGACCGATATTTCGACGCCTCACTCGTGGCATTTTTTCCAAAGAAACACCAAATACATGATCACCACCGATAACACACTGACAATTCAATTTTTAGAACTGTCAAACTGAACGTCACATTTTTGTTTGTCAAACAGATTTTCATACAAACATACCATCCAAATTTTCGACTTTCCCGGTGGATTTTCCAAAATTTTCTTTCATACAAACCTTGTCCTGACAATTACGAACACAACAAAAAAGAAATCAGCCAAATCGGTCGAGCCGTTCTCATGTGATGATCTTACATACATGTGGCAATTGATTTTTATTTATATAGATAAGGACGATTTAGTCTGCTGTTTAGATTGCTGTGGCTATACTAAAACAAAGTTCGTCACTTCGACTGCGTGATGTTTAATCGTTTCAACCTCGCTACTGCACAAATGAAATACGTATTTTTGGACACTTCTTACGACTGAACAAAGATTTATATTTAAAAGAAATTCTCAAAACAGCAAATGAGACGCTTCAAACAAGCCGACTTCTTGCTGATACCTTGTTCCAAGCAATTCCTTTATTTCATGTTTGAAAAATAAGTTGGCATTTGTTAGGAGTTTAAAAGTTGAAACATGCAATGAGATATTTTGCCGGTGTAAATTATGTAGAAGTGCATTTGGAATTCTCAGTGGCAATACATCAGAGTGATATATTTACCTCGGAGGAAAATAGAGAAAAAACACAGCACTAGGAATTTACATTTGAAATTGCGAAAGAAAATTCTTCTGAATTTTAGTTCAGTGGTCAACTTTCAGTTAGTATAGCTAATAAAAATAGAGAAATTTCAATTTCAGAAATTGAATTAGATTGAATTAGATTTGCGTAGTTAAAAAAACTGATAATAACAGATCCTCCAAAAATCATCCTGGTACTATCAAGTAATGTTCGTTGTAAACAGCCGTATATTGAATTTCTCATGTCTGTTTACTCCTATCCCCCTTTCATCTGTTCAAACAGATAAAAAACGAACATCTATTTATATTAATATAAGTTTGCTACCCAAACAGAAATATCTCATCTCACATTTCCTTTCTAAAAAGAAATCTCCTATGCTTATTTCTAAACCAATTTGATTCGAGAGATAAGAATCCTGGCTTTTCTAGATTTTCTGCCTTTTATTTAAAAAGCCATTTTAAAGTCTGCGTACTCCAAGAAAAGATCAAGATGTTTTAGCTTGCAAGAAAAATGATTTCAATAAATCTTGTTTTATCACGCAAAGATGCAGCCGGAGGAGACATTGAAAATGACGAAGCAGACTGTAACCCTTGTGAGTTTGGGATATTTCCGCATACGCGAATCTCTGAATGAAGCTTACTCAGACTGAGCGGTCTAGCGCCTGGCGGCCAGGCGCTCGACTTTAACCGCTACCGCTCGGTTCTTACGCGTGACGTATGTGGCAAATGCAACACAGTCTTTTCGGTAAATATAATACCCATACTAGGATACTAATAACAATTTCAATATTAAAATAGAAATAGACATGTACGCTGTTATTGCCAATTTACAACTACATACATCAAAGTGACAGAAACTGATTAAAAAGGTACTCATGTACTTACCAATCGTAGTGATGAGTGTCAAAGAGTAAAGGAACGAAGAACTGAACGTCCACTTGTGCAGATGGTGTCCATATTGCACGCTTCCACTGGTTGAAGCACCGAGATACTCCTCGGGACTATTTACTGCTCTAAACAAAGCCTCCTGAAACTCCATTACTTCCTCTGCAGCTAATCGAGTCCAATTCTCCCTGTACAAAATATTCAAATTTTCCGTTATACTCCACAACTTTTCGACAGTCTGAGTTCTCAAATTCCCTACAACACTATTATCTTGCTTAGGCCCCGCTTTGGAAGCCGCTACTGCTGTATCTGCGTAAACACCGCCTTCCAAAGCCATGAATACAAAAGCACCTAGTATGGTGTATCCCAGGACTAAACAGCAGACCCCTATTGTTGCTATTATAGAAGTTGAGCGATTTCCTGGGCACGTGTAGCAGCAGCATAAAAAAGTTTCTGCGGGATATGCTTGCTTGTGTTCGTAACAGCATTTCTTGATTCCTGGACTCCCTGGTGGAGATACTCTGCGTAGATAAGGGGAGTGTGAAGGGAATATTGGATAGGAGGGCGAAGAGGGTGGATTTGAATTGGCTCTATTCATGATGGGGTTGTTTTTCGTAACATCATCTGAAAATAATAGAAAATAATAATTAATTTCAATCGTGGTTTCTATGTGTTTTTGTATAGATAGGCCAGAAGTGATATGTTACTTTATTCGATTGATCAGAGAAATGCATTCTCGGTGTTTTCCCTAACGTTCTTAAGGTGCTCGCTATGCTAAGCAGCGGAAATACGGGCCTCTGTGTTTGTGGTCTATTGATTTTCTACCAGGCGTCTTAATGTTTCTGATTGACAGTATACAGGGTTTGTATAAATTGCCGAAAGAACTAAACGTGGCGATGTTGATCATAAAATCAAAAATTGTAGGACCAAAATGTTGTATCATGCTATCTGAATATGCACGAGGTTTCCAAGAAAATCTTCTTTATCCATAAGATGTCTCCAAAGTACATTTGCCGTATGAAAATGATAACATAGCCCGATTGAATTTCTGCAATACGATTTTAAATAGAATTCGTGAAAATGACGGATTCTTGAGATGTATCCTTTGAAGCGATGAGTGCATGTTTACTAGAGATGGCGTGTTTAATGAACATATTGAAAACGCGTACGAATATCGAGAATATGGTCTTCAGAGGAGAGTTTCCATTAATGTTTGGCTGGGCATGATAAACCACAGAGTTGTTGGACCAATTTATTTAACCATTCGTCTTAAGGCCGATGAAGACATCAATGTTTTGGAACAAGCAATTGACGAGATTCAGTTGAAGATAAGTCTTGATACTCGTATGTTATACATGCATGATGGAGCTCCTGCTCATTTTGCTCGTAATTTAGGGAGTAATTGGTCCAACACTTACCAAATATATGAATTGGTCGCGGTGGTCCCTTCTTATGGCCAGCGAGATCCCCGATCTCCATCTATTAGACTTTTTTGTTTAGGGTTTCATTAAAGGAAAAGTTTATGCTACGCCTCCACCAAATTCTGACGAAATTAGGAATTGATGCGGACGTATTAGAAATCCCCCCGCAAAAACCTGAACGAGTGATGCAAATTATACCACAAAGGTTACAATTGTGTTTTCAAACAGATGATTTTCAGCTCGAACAATTATTATAATAAATTAACTTTGATTCAACATTCACGGGGTACTTAAAAGAATAAATTTTTGCTACGCATTATTTTCTTAATAAATAATTTCTACACTTATTAATTAAGTAAATAATTTTATTTTTTTGAATATTACATTCAACTCAAAGAGTCTTGGATAACTCGCTCCAGAGAACTCCATTTTCTTCCGTTTAGCTCTGTAATTTAACTCGGTGTGTAGACGTTCCAACTTTAAGTTGGCTAAATGTATCTGTGTATCGTTATACATATATTTTGTATTTTGCAAAAGTTAGAAAGACAGTCTATCCCAACGGACTTGTATACCTTGACGCAGTTCCAGTAGCAAATACTGAAACGGGTGGGATGGCTTGTGTGCTTCAATGGTCTAAAGAGCCTAATCATAGGTTCAACCATATTTGGGGTAAGTTCCTGAAACGGGGCAGCAGCTCCTTCAGTAATCAGAGTGGCAGACTGTGGGGGTCGGCATGGAACTTTGATACTCACTCTGCGACGTGGAAGGAAACGTGAAGCCACCACATTATCTTATCTCTAGAACAGTGTACTGAAAATTTTATGTTGATGGCACCTTCTATAGAGTAAAATATTCGGGAGGTAAAATAGTCCCACATTCGTATCTCCGAGCGGGGACTGCTTCGGAGGGAGTCATCAGCAATAATAAGTGTAAGATTTCACGGATTGGAGCGTGGGATGTTAGGAGTATGAAACAAGTAGGAAAGTTAGAAAATTTGAAAATAGAGATGGATAGGTTACCATTAGTCATAGTATCAGTATTAATTAGTGGTACTGGACTGTTCGAACAACTACTCCTCGGGTAAATACCCCGCCATGTACATGGAGACAAATTAGGATTGTTTCAAAGCCACCTTAGGTGGGGTAGCAGTCTGAAACGTCTCGTAGTACAAAAAATCTGGATTTAGTTCTATAATTCAATGCCTGGCGGGGTATTTGCCCGAGGAGTAGTTGTTCGAACGGTCCAGTACCACTAATTAATACTAGATAATTACTCAAAGTAGTTGTCACTTGCTGATATCTGTCAAGAGCGTGGCAGCATATATGTATAGCAAGATTAAATTGCATGGTTTGAGTGTGTAGGGGGGAGCACCGTACTGATGAGTCCCAGAAGGACGAAACCAGTTGGTCTGCGGTTTTCCATACACATTAAAAACATGCAATATTTGAACAATAGTATCAGTGAGGTGCGATGGCCAGAAGCTGGAGACTTTTGGAGTGGAGATTTTGGGTGGAAATTCGGGAGTAGAAATTGTTATGAAGAAGAAATAGGGCAGAGTGTAGAAAACAGCTTACAGAGAAGTGACAGGGTAGTTATGGTTAGGTTATATTCGAAATCTGTAAAGACGGTAATAATACAGGTATACAGGGTGTGTTTTTTAAGCGTCCGCGGAAGATTATGCCTAAATGACGAAGAATATCAAGAAAATATTTTAACTAACCCCACCTCATTTTTTACGCTCTATAATCTAAAAATGTTTTTACTTATACCAGGTTAGTCCAAATAGTTGGAATGATGGTCAACTTTGTTTTTCTTATGGAATGTGCATTATTTAATTTTTTACTTGATTCCGAGCAATATTTTAATGGCACTTTCTCAACATAATATTATAGTAATTTTCTTTCTTTTTTGAGATAATATTTTTTTTCTCGATATTTTGACAGTTACATCATACATTTAAAAAATTCATATTTCTGCACTGGTTGAAGATGAAATAATGATATTTTTGACAGCGGTCCTCATGATAGTCATGACTAACACTGTTTGCTCAAATTTTGTATAAAATATACGAGGAGCATTCAATAATTTATCAAATAAAAATGAGAGAAAACCATCAAGAAGTCAGTTTTTTCAAATGACATAGTATATTTTTTATTACTCCATTTGAAAGAGCGGAAAATTTCGCATGGGCTCACTCAATAAAACAATATTGTTACATAACTATAGTTTTTAAATATTTACAATATTGTAATTTACATTTCAAAAATCAAAAATAACGTTAGCCTTGGAATGTCTACAGTTTTGTTGTCGTTTTACTGTAGGGTTTTATATTCTGTGGCTGTATTTTTACAACAAAAGTTTAGTTATCACTATGAAAATTTCAATATTGTAAATATTTAAAAATTATAGTTATGTAACAATATTGTTTTATTGGGTGAGCCCAAGCGAAATTTTCCCCTCTTTCAAATGGAGTAATAAAAATTATACTATGTCATTTGAAAAAACTGACTTCTTGATGGTTTTCTCTTATTTTTATTTGATAAATTATTGAATGCTCCTCGTATATTTTATAGAAAATTTGAGCAAACAGTGCTAGTCAAGACTGTCATGAGGACCGCTGTCAAAAATATCATTATTTCATCTTCAACCAGTGTAGAAATATGAATTTTTTAAATGTATGATGTAACTGTCAAAATGTCGAGAAAAAATATTATCTCCCTCTTATGTACCTACAATTTCAGCAATAAAGTCTTTATTATTATTATTATTATTATTATTGCTATAATATTATGTTAAGAAAGTGCAATTAAAATATTGTTCTGAATAAAGTAAAAAATTAAATAATGCACATTCCATAAGAAAAAACAAAGTTGATCATCATTCCAACTATTTGGACTAACCTGGTATAAGTAAAAACCTTTTTAGATTATAGAGCGTAAAAAATGAGGTGGGGTTAGTTAAAATATTTTCTTGATATTTTTCGTCATTTAGGCATAATCTTCCGCGGACGCTTAAAAAACACACCCTGTATATGCCCACAGCTAATAAATTATAGTGATGAGGCTGTAGAGGCAGTTTATAGCGATATCGTTTGTGATAGAGTTTGTGAAGGGGCATGAAAATTTAATAATTATATGAGACTTTCATGCAGTTGTAGGTACAGAGAGAGAAGATAGAGAGGTCACTTTGGATTAAGGGAATTAGACTGATAGATTTTTGCGATAAACATAACCTAACCGTCGCGAACACTATATTCCAACATCACGTTAGGAGACGCTCATGGAAAATGTCAGGGGACCCAGGGAGATATCAAATAAAATACATTCTTGTTAGGCAAAGTTTTAGAAATCAAGTTAGGGACTTCAGAAGCTATCCGGGAGCAGATATAGATTAGATAGTGATCACAACATAGTGGTTATGAAGGCTAATATTAAATTTAAGATCATGAAAAAACGAAACTGTAGGAGACACCTTGACCTCTAGAAACTAAAAGACTGTGATTCGCACAATGAGTTCGAGAAAAAGACGAATGAAGTACTGAAGGGCGTGGATGAAAATAATGTTAGGAACGTAGAGGCAGAATGGAATTGCATTAAAATGGCTTCGGTTCTGCAGCTAGAGATATATTGGGTCACAAACAGAATGATAGTAGAAAACTCTGGATAACAAAGGGTATTGTGACTCTAATAGACGAGAGACGAAAATATAAAAATAGGCTAGGTGAAGGAGGGGAAAAAAGGTATAAAGCAGTCAAGTGGGAAATTATTCGGAAATGTAGGAAAGCATTCCAGAGGATTACAAAAGGAACATCATAGTCGCTTTGCAAAAAAAGAAGAGAAGCGCGTCAAAAAATTTAACCAGAATTATGCAAAGAAGGATGGAGAAAAGGGCGGAAGAAATATTAGGAGAAGATCAGTTCGGATTTAGACAAAATAGAGGAACGCGCGAGGCCATTCTAGCTTTACGAGTGATTATAGAAAAAACAATAGAAAAGAGAAAGAGCGTCTGTATGGGATTTGTAGATTTAGGAAAAGCCTTCGACAACGTAAAATAGGGAAATATGTTCGAAGTGTTCAGAAAGGTATGCGGATGAAATATAGGGACAGAGGAATAATACATAAACCTCTACAAAGAGCAAACGGCAGTTATAGAATTTTAACAGGAACGAAGAGAAGTAGTTATCCGAAAGGTAGTGAGACAGGGATGTGCATTGTCACCTCTAGTTTTCAACTTATATATCGAAGATGCGATTAATATTGTTAAGGACAGAACAACCTCAGGGATTAATGTATAGGGTCAAACTATTAACATGCTCAGATTTGCTGATGATATAACAGTGTTAGCATCCAGCAAAGAAGAATTAGGAATGGCTTTGAATGAAATGGAAGCAGTTTTGACAGAGGGCTACGGCATGAAAATCAATAAAAAGAAAACCAAAATTTTGTTATGTAGAGGGCGTGAAAATAGAATTAAAACTTAAATGTAAGTAAGCTTTGCATTCAAATGTCAGGCATTTTCTAGGGAGTGTACTTAGTTTTCATTTCGAGATGGAAGAAAAGATCCAGTCTCACGCGCTTATTAGAAACGACCCCAAAAATCACAAATTCACCACCAGAGACGCGCCAATTTCAAATATGCCGCACTATTGGTTTGGTTGCTCTCTCTCTCTTATTTTCCCATTTACTATTGAGCCTATTGACCCTATATCGCGGACAAACTTCGCGGTTGTAGGTTCAAAATAGAACGCTTACAGAAACGTTGAGGTAGTACTTACCTCCGCCAACCATAGATGGCGCCGGATGGCGCTAACACGCTCGTTGCACCAGTCTTAGGGCCGGTTTTTCGAAGGTGGATGAAAATCTAACAAGAGGCTACATTTAATTTGGCTTTCGTTGCTTTGATAGAACCAATCACGAAGTCAGCACCTTAGCAACGCAAGCAGAATTAAATGTAGTCTCGCGTTACATTTTGATCTGGCATTGATATTTTGGCATTCTTCATGATACAAAGAGTCAGTAAAAGAAGAATCCGTTGGTAGAAAATATGTCACGTGACGCTCCTGCTTAAGATAAGTTTGGAGTTTTCTGGCACCCACTCGTGACTTGTAATGTATCTGACACTATTATTTTGGCATTCCTCATGATGCAAAGAGTGAGTAAAATAAGAATCTGTTGGCAGACAATGTGTCAGTAGCAACTTTTAATTTAACCTTTAACTTTGAAAGAGCGCCACCTGCACTGCGACTTAGATGCAACTTTCTTATATCCATATTCTTGTTCCTCGTATTGCATACATTAAGATTAATAATGTCTGGCATGGTAGAAAATACAACAATAATTTATCATTGCGACTCCCTAACTATAAGTACACTCCCTTCTAGAAAATGCCTCACAAAAAGAAACAACTGTTATGCTTGGAAACGGTCAATGTAGAAACTCGGAAGAGACTCCTAAAGACGTATGTAAGGATGCGAAACATGGATAATAGGAGAGTAGAGGCGTTTGAAATGTGGTTCTGCAGACGCACGATGAAGATACCGTGGATAGATAAGGTTAGAAATAAGGAGATATTAGAAAGAATTGGAGAAAAGTAAAAAATATGGAAGACAATAAAGAATAGGAGAGATAGGATGGTAGGACACCTTCTAAGATACGAAGGAATAGTTTACGAAATACTAGAGTCAGAGGTAGGAATAAAAAGAGGTAGGGGCAGGCCTAGATTAGGCTACTGCTCTCAAATAGTTAGAGACGTAGGATGTTCTACTTTTAGGAAAAGGATGGAGGTACACGGCCAACCAGTCTTCGGACTGAGAACCTTATGATGATGACAAAGAAAGTAAAGAAACTTTTTGCACAGACTGTGCCTCATAGTACCTACCCTGTCTACGCGGTAAGTAAATTTAACTAGATTAAATAGTTTTAATTTCTATTACTAAAACTTCAACTCTTAACTAACTCAGCCACCGAGAAAGCAATTATTTCCAAGTATGAGACAACTTAAAATGATGGTATTACAGTTACTGTTTCTTTCAAGTTTTAAGTTTAAACTTCTCGCGGTATGAAAGCTCGCAGCGGTTCTTGGATAATGACGAGCTTTAACATTTTGAAAGCCTAGAGTTGAAATCTTATTATCATATACAGCACCCGAGTGGGATCTAGTCAAATTTGTATGCATCAGGTCGTAGGTAAAAAAATCTGATAATCTCGTGGCAATTTGGTAAAACATACAACCAGGTGGAAATTGTTCGTGGAAGATTATCTGGTGGAAGTTAATTTTATCAAGCAAGAAATTTATTTTATGATCATTTTCAATTTCTTTAGTAAATTTTGTTTTTGGATTAATATTATTTTAAAAATTTAGAAAATTATTCACATAGTCTTACACTGCCTTTCAAGCGAATTAAAATGTCATCGACGTATCTGTACCGAAAGAAATATATACCGTGTGACAAACTTCCATGTGTACATGGGGAAATAACATGGGCAATTACATTTTTGGAGATTCCTGCTCCCCATGTGTAGTTACAGTGGCGGTAAAGGTAGCAATTGAAAGATTATTTTTTTTGCGTATGAGGATATGAAAAACTACAACTTTCCAATTTATTAAAGCATTAAAAGCAAAAATTACATTAATAATTTTCTAACTAAAACACAGAAATTTATCAGATTATCCATGACAACTTAATTTATTCTAATCACGGACGTCTTTGATTTTTATGGATTTTCTGAACTGTCAACATTTAAAAATGAACAAAAATATTTATTCAGTTCAAGAACAGGATTTCATTGTGAAAATATTTTACGGCGGCAATAGTTTGCGCGTAGTCCGTGCCTTATTTTCTGTAAAATTCAATAACGGTCCTATTCCTTCGGTATAACAAGAAATAATTTAGTAGGTAAGAAATTTGAAGGCTGGGAATCTTTCATCGAAAGAAGTTAATTTTTACTAATACATAAGCTTGTTTGTCCACGACTATCTTATAATATACTCTTTATACTTTTGTTTCTTCAATCATAATTAGATACATTAATCACTGCAGTGATTAATGAATATTATTCACTACACCAATAGGAACATCGCTTTGACCCGTTTTTACATTTATTTAGTAGGCCGCGATCGCGATGTGTCAGTTCAAATTGAAACGTCAAATCAGCATGGTTTGCTTTTAATTTGAAATGCATATTCTAAAAAAGAAGATATAATGAGTAGTGAGAGTGAAAACGAGGTTTCTTTAACAGCACCAGCAATAAAAGAAGCTGCAGAACTTGCCTCATTAGATTCATTTCCCAAAAAACCAAAAAATTATACCTTAGAGCGTATGTATGAATCTTTCTTACACTGGAGAAGGGAAATGAAGGTAAATTCTTTCTGGGAATCTGTTTTGATAGTCGTGGACAAAGTATAGTGTACAACTCGTTATAATGATGCTATTATTACCTCGGATGATTACAAAACTCGCTCGTTTCACTCGCTCGTGTTGTAAACTTCATCCTCGGTAATAATAGCATTCATTATAAACTCGTGTATAATATACTATTTTTTATTTAGATAATTCTCATTCGCATTATTATTGTCATTACCTATAGTTGACAATTAATTGATTACTGGTGTGGATGTTTCGTTGGTGAATGCTGGTCCATAGTTTAGGGTAAATTGTAGGTGTCGTCTAACCTATTAAAAAGTTTTTGGGAAAATGTTAAAGCAGTAAAATGAAATAATAAAAATTAAATTACTTTAATTTTTCCGCAATTATGAAAAATTTAACAAGCCGCAACATTTGTTTATTTTGCTCTAATGAATTTTGTAATCTGGCAATTTAATACTTATTTATTTCATATCTAGGTAAGGACAAAAACTTATTAATATACAATGAAATTAAAGTAACATAAAAAAAGAAAAATAACTATAACAAATATTCAAATAAACCCCCATTCTGTATAAGACAGTATCCCAGCCTATTATAGAAAGAATTTCTCACATTCGCAAGTTGCCGATCGTTTATTAAGTTGCATTCCGCAAAAATAGCATTCCTTAAAGAATCAATATTTGGGCGACGAGTTTTATAAATCTTATTTTTTAAATGACCCCACAAGAAAAAGTCGCACGGTGCCAAATCGAGTGATCTAGCTGGCCAGTTTATAGCACCACCTCGACCAATCCAGCTCTCTGGAAATATTTAATTTAATAATTCCCTCACTTGTGCTCCAAAATGTGTTGGGCATCCGTCATGTTGAAACCAGACCTCCCGATTCGCATGTGCAACTTCTTCTAATGCAGGGCCAATATGGTTAATTAAAAGATCTAAATAAGCTTCTGAATTTAAATTTCCCTGTATTTCAAATGGTCCTATAATGCGATTATTAAAAATGCCTGCCCAAATATTGATTTTTTGAGGGTATTGCGATGTAGTGGCTAGATTTATTCTGGGATTTTCCTGGGCCCAATGCCTAACGTTTTGTGAATTTGGCTCTTGATTTAAAGTGAAGGTACACTCATCGGTAAAACAAATTATTAATGAGAGGAAGCTGCGATCCCGTTCTTGCATTTCTTCACAGAAAGTTTGCCTTGATTCTTCGTCAAAAGGAAGTAACTCTTGGTGACATTGGAATTTAAAGGAATGCTATTTGTTTTTTTTTTTAATATGTTAGGGACAGTTTCTCTTGAAACATTACATTCTAGGGCAATAGACCTTAAACTAGTTGTTGGACTAGCAGTTATCGGGCCTATTACCATTTCCCCTACCTCAACATTCAGATTTCTTGGAACGACTAAAAAAATAAATGATAAGATTAATTTTAGTTTTGTTTCACTCCACGTTATCACTTGTTAAATTTCTCATAATCCCAGTAAAATTTAAGTTAGCGAACAATAAGGAATTAGCAACTAGATAATAAGAATAAGCGAATCAGAATTATCTAAATAAAAACCAAGTAAATTTATTAGTAAAAATTACCTTCTTTCAATGAAAGATTCCCAGTATTTCTTAACTAAATTTTTTATTGTTGTTACCGAAGGAACAGGACTGTTATTGAATTTTAGAGATTATTTTTTTCATCGTCAAATTGACCAATAGGAACACTTCATTTGGGTCTAGAACCGTGTATTATATCAGTTATTTTTTGACGTTTCTATTTTCCAATAAATGAACAGTATTTTTGATCACGCGTTTAATTCTGACCAATTAAATCATTATATTATAGTGAGAATTTTTTACCTAACTTGTCCCAGCGGGAATTTTTTTTTATATTTTGTTTTTGTTGATAAAACGACTTGTTTTCTGGTTTTGACATATGTCATATGTTTTAATCGCAAATTGTGACACTGAAAGAATAATATTGAAGAGTTGTTTCACATTTGAACGTCAACAAATAACCTTTCGAATACCACACGACAGTAAGAATAACTTGGAAAATAATTCTCCACATTTTACTCAAACTTGTCGCCATTCGGCAATAGCCATTCGAGCCCTAAGGGCTCTAGTGTCTATCTATTGCCTGGCGACAAGTTTACGAAAATCTGTCGAATTATTTTCAAGTTATTCTCACTCTCTTGTGATATTACGTACGGTAATTTTTTCGATAATACCAGTGTTCATAAGTTGTCATGGTTTCGAATTTGTAGGTGCATTTATAATGTATAATCTAGTCACTTTAGTACCTGCCGAACGTCAAATATTCCCAACAGATTTCTTTGTATATGAATTAATTGGAATAAAATTTCCGACAATTCCAGACCACTTATTGTATTACTACAGAAAATAAGTCACGGACTACCCGCAGACTATTGCCGCAGTAAAATGTTTTCACAATGAAAACCTTTTCTTCAACTGAATAAATATTTTTGTTCATTTTGAAACCCAAATTTTAAATTGTCGATAAATAATGTTGACAGTTCAGACGAATTAGAAATTAGAATCAAGGGAGTCTTTGATTAGAATAAGTTAAATTGTCATAGGTAATCTGATGAATATCCATGTTTTAATTTGAAAATTATTAGTGTAATTTTTGCTTTTAATGCTTTAAGAACTTGGAAAATTGCAGAGTTTTTGATATCCTCATACGCAGAAAAAAATAGTCTTTCGATTGCTACCTTTACCACCACTGTAACTACACATGGGGAGCAGGAATCCCCAAAAATGTAATTGCCCATGTTATTTCCCCATGTACACATGGAAGTTTGTCACACGGTATGTATTGTTTTCCGAGATGTGAATTATGTAGTAATTTTTAAATATATTTTAAATATTTTTAGAAATAATTAGATTGTATTATTTTGTTAATTTTATTTCTGATGTTTCATCTTTTAAAGCTAATTCAGTTTCTGAAATAAAAATTTCTGTACTATTTTTATTACCTATATTAACTTTGATTGTTTAAAACAGATGCTAATGTATTTGCTCATCTTAAGGGTAGTTAACTTCCCTTACTTAGCTTCCTTATACACCCTCATTTATATTACAATGCTCATTCACGTTCATCTTTTATTTCAAATTTATTCAAAAAAAAACATTAAAAGGATAATGCAGTTTCAAAGTCTTTTAGGGAGAAAATAAGGGAGTTTGCAGACTTCCAAGAGGTTTTATGTCGAAAATTAAAGTTTCTTTACTCACTTCAGATGAGCCCTAGATAAATTGAACCCTTAGAAAATAAAATAGGCATACGCAGATCACTTTTAAGATAAGAAAATGCGCTGAATCAAGCCAACTTTTTTTTATCACCGAGCAATGGGATTGTTAATGTTTAAGAACATTCCAAGTTGATGAACATCTATATTATCGGATTGAACAGAATATAAATACACATATTTTTAAATCGAGAAAATGTGTACCCGGAAGCCGATAAATCTCATCCCCATTCTGCGGTGGAACAAATTAGAGCAAGCACAACAAATTTTAGACAAACTATGGCTATTTCCGGCTATCCTTAGAAACCGAAAGCACTTCTTAATCGCTCTTCCGGTTTATAAGCATCTACGCTCAGAATAGTTTCCTTCCGGCCTTGGGCCTATCTTCCGATAACTCAACTACCCCTGGATTACGGTTAGGTGTATCAAGGGTTAGATACAATGTGACAGGAGTCCGATGAATTCGAGTGAAATGTTGTGTTATGACAATTATTACATTCCGTGAATTGTGGACTATACGATGATGAACATCAGAGTACAGTCTATTACCCTTGTAATTTCAACCCCTCGCTGATGAGTTACAGTAACGAGCCGAGGAATTGCGATTTTCACCCTGTCTACACTGCGTTTAAAGCAAGTATTTTCCATTACGAGAAAAGAACTTAACTGTAACCTGCAGTCCTCTTAACTTATCGGGAAGACTCCTGGACGTGTGTACAGATACGGATTTTGCTGCAATGCGCCATTAGCGCTTCTGTCATTTATTCACAAATAATTGATGACTTTCAATACCATTGTATTTGTCTATGAATTGAGTAGAATGGGTTTGACTGTTATCGCCGTTTATTAATACCAAATAATCAGGTTTTTGACGTTGCAATCTATCATTTATTTTGCATTTTCGTGTCCGACGAAATTATGAGATAAAATCGTTATTCATTGTAGATAATTTTATCATTTATTTGTTTACAAGAAGCATTACATTTTCTACACCCTTCGTCCTCCTAGGGTGCGCTGAGGCGTTGATCACTAGAAGATTTAGTGATGAAAAAGTGTAAAATGTACCGCACAAAAGGACTAAGCGAATGAATTTAATCGTCTCGAAGAATTCACATATTTCGTCCACAAAATCCTTTTTGCCTATTTTGATTCAGACTGTTCAAGTGTCCCCACCATCTTAATTGCGTCTTTTTCACATGCTTGCTGACACTTTCAACTTCTAATTTTTCCCTGATACTTTCATTTTTTATCTTATCCATTATAGTTACTCCTGCTACTCGCCTCAAATACTTCATTTCCGCAGCTTCCAATCTCTTTTCCAGTTTCTCTGTGAGTACCCACGATTCACATCCATACAAGGTTGGTAAATATATCGTTTTGTATACGGTGAGTTTCGTCTTATTACTGATCTCCTTCTTATTTAAAAATCCATTTCTTATAGCATGATACAACTTCACCGATGATGCTATCCTGCTATTTACTTCTCTTTCCAATTTTCCCGTTCTGTCTATTACCGCTCCTAAGTACTTAATGTTATCGACCTATTCAACATCCTTTCCATTTATTTGTATTTTGATCCTTTTGTCTGTATTTGTTATTATAATGACTTTCGATTTGCTTAAATTAATGGTCATGCCTTTCTCCTTAAATTTCTCAGTCCTTATGTCCACATTACGTTGTAGTGTCTTTTCACTGTTTGCCTTCAGTATAATGTCATCAGCAAATACACATTCACTTACAGTGACGTTCTTCAATCTATTGTACCTACCCCACATCTATCTTGGCGGATTTCTCACTGCATTCTCTAATTATTTGATCCATGTACAATATGAACATCAGAGGACTGAGTACTCCTCCCTGCCTTACACCTTGGGTTGTAATGAATTTTTTTGTCTCTTGGTTCGCTGTTCTAACTATATTGGAGCTGTTTATATACCGGGTGTCAACGAGAGCATGTAACATCCCGCCATTTGTTTACTTTTTGAAGTACACTCTGGCAATCCGCTGTAAGTATTATACTCCTAAAACCTCATATTTTTATCATATTTGACATATCTAATTACTTCCGGTTAAACCGGAAGTGACATCAACTTTATTATGTTAAATAGCAATATATCATTTTTATTAGATAGTTCGATAGGCCTTTTTATTCTCTTGACAACCATGTATCATAGATACCCAAGAACTTTATATTTTTGACGTCAGAGGGCGTTAAATGAAAAAGTCACGTTGGCTGTGAATTTAACGATATGTGCCTGATTTTAAAAGTTTTAATGAATTAAACTATTAATTCTAACAGACTGTTTTAATGTCCATGGAAAATTTTTCGAATTTGAAGCAGTACATCCGTTATTTTTTTAAAAATAAGTTTAACATAGTCGTTTCAAGGGTTTTGAAAAATGTAATTTAAATTAATAATTGATCATTGAATTGCACTTTTTATGCACTAATTGTGAGGACAATAAACTGAAGTTCGAAAAATAAGAAAAATATTAGCACCTTGCTATTTAGAATTTCAGGAAAAACTCGGTTTCAAAAACTATTTGAAATTTTTAAATTTTAAATATTCGTTTTTAAAACCGAGTTTTTCCTGAAATTCTAAATAGCAAGGTGCTAACATTTTTCTTGTTTTTCGAACTTCAGTTTATTGTCCTCACAATTTGTGCATAAAAAGTGCAATTCAATGATCAATTACTAATTTAAATTATATTTTTCAAAACACTTAAAACGACTATGTTAACCTTATTTTTAAAAAAATAAAGGATGTACTGCTTCAAATTCGAAAATTTTTCCGTGGACATTAAAACAGTCTGTTAGAATTAATAGTTTAATTCATATTAAAACGTTTAAAATTAGGCTCATAACGTCAAATTCACAGCCAACGTGACTTTTTCATTTAACGCCCTCTGACGTCAAAAATATAAAGTTTTTGGGTATGTATGATACATGGTTGTCAAGAGAATAAAAAGCCCTATCGAACTATCTTAAAAAAATGTTATATTGCTATTTAACATAATAAAGTTGATGTCACTTCCGGTTTAATCGGAAGTAATTAGATATGTCAAATATGATAAAAAAATATGGGGTTTTCGTAGTATAATACTTACAGCGGATTGCCAAAATATATTTCAAAAAGTAAACAAATGGCGGGATGTTACATACTCTCGTTGACACCCGGTATAGTGATTTTATAGCTTGAACTAGATTCTCGTCTGCTTCATAGTTGTTTTCTAACGTTCTCTAGATCTGCTGCCTAGGTACTCTGTCAAAAGCCTTCTGTAAGTCTATCAAACACAAGTACAAATCGTTGTCAAACTTTAAGAATTTTTCCCTTTCTTGTCTTTAATTTGCTTTATTGTTCTTTTCTTGTCTCTTCTCATGTTTTTTATGGCCTTGTAAAATAATTTTTGATTACTTTTACTGTCTTCTTCCATTTTTCCTCCAAATTCTTTCCATTCCTTAGCCTTAGCTTCTTTGACTCGTTCTTTTGTCAACCTCCTAGCTTCCTTATATTTGTTGTATGCTTCTATTGTTTGCGTTGTTAAGTAGTCCTTACATGCTTCTTTCTTTTCTCTTGTAATTCTTCTAAGTTCTTCGTTCCACCAATTAGTTCTTTTCTTTGATCCTCCGGTAACTGTAAAGCCACAAGTCCTGGTGGCTGCACTCTTTGCAATATCTTTAAAAATTCTCCATTGATCCTCCAGATTTCCTCGTTGTAGTTCTTCTTTCTTATTCAACTCCATTGTTATCAGTTCAGCATACTGTTCCCTAATTTCCTTATTCTGCAGCTTATAAGTTCTAATGGTTTTTTGTCCTTTGCAGGCAATTTTGTTTGGTTCCTTCATTGTATTTCGTTCTGTGCACATATTCCTGATGGTCGCCATTACTAAGTAGTGATCTGTCCCTAATTCAGCACTTCTGCTTACTCGTACATCTTTTATTATTTTCCGGTTTTGTTCTTCTGTTACAATATAATCTATTATTGATTTTCCTTTCCTTCCATGCTCTTCTCTCGTATATTTATGACACTCTTTGTGCTGGAAAAACGTGTTTTATATTACCAACCCATTTTGTATACAGAACTGGATCAATCTTTCCCCATTTCTGTTCTTTGTGTTTTCTCCAAATTTCCCCATTGTACCCTGCGTTCCCTCAGTTTTATCACCTATTCTTGCATTAAAATCTCCATAAATATTACCGGGTTTCTGCTTTCTTCATATGTAATTTATCCCAGAACTCATCTTTCTCTTCAACTGTGCCATTTTCCCCAGGGCCGTAAACTATTATCACCTTTGTTATTTCTTCTCCTATCAGCTTTTCCTTAATTGCCATTATTCTTTTATTAACTCTCTCCCA
Source organism: Xestobium rufovillosum (assembly GCA_963966045.1). Taxonomy (NCBI): domain Eukaryota; kingdom Metazoa; phylum Arthropoda; class Insecta; order Coleoptera; family Ptinidae; genus Xestobium; species Xestobium rufovillosum. The sequence goes on from OZ014497.1 coordinate 20,512,160, forward strand.
ATCCACTACCTTTCTCATATACTTTGGACTTATCACACAACCCACACCTGCTTCTGCTCTTCTATGTACTTCCGTTCCACTGTATATTATTCCGTGTTCTTCTATAATTATTTCCCCAGTACCCTTCTTTTTTGTTTCCGTTATAGCTAATATTTCCAGTTTTGCCTTTTTAAATTCTTGTATCAATTCAATCTCCTTTCCATTCATACTTCTTACATTCCATGTCCCTATTCTAATGTTTTTACCATTTTTCGATCCTTGGTAGTACCGTTTTCCCGTTCCAGTCTTCATCTTCGCTAGTTTTTTTGGTGCTGTTTTGTTGTTTGGGTCAGGTTTTTCCACTTTCTCTTCAGGTTGTTCCAAATCCATACTTTGTTATCAATTATTATTTTATGATAAGCTACCTTTACTGTCTTTCCTAGTATTCTTTCTTCTCTTGCTATATCTCTGAGCTTCTTTTGTACGCCTCTTTCTATTACTGTCAGGTCATCATCAATGTAGACTTCCTGAAGCTTCAGTTTGCTTTTGTTCCTCATCACCTTAATTTTATTGTCCATGTTATTAAGTTTTGCCACATATATAGATCCTCCTAGTTTCGTATTAATCTTGTTTACAACCTCAGCCTTTATCTTCACCTCTAATTGAGTTTCAAGAAGTTGTTGGACTCCTTCTATATTATCATTGAGAGGATCCATTCCTTTAATTGTTATATTGAACATTTTTTCTCTTTTCTCTTGTCCTTCTATTCTTCTCTCCATGTTATATAGCCTTTCCTTTAGATGTCTGTTTTCCACTTTCAGCTCTTCTTCCTCTTTCCTGTAGATCTTCTGTTCTTCTTTTATGTCCTTCAGCTTCTGTTTTATTACTTCATTGTCAGCTATAAGCTGCTTCATCATACTTTTGAGCTCTTCCATATCTTCTTGGCTCTCTTCTTCTGTACCTGTACCGTTTGTTGGTGTCTTTTGCGTTTTCTTACACCTCTGTGAGAAATCTGGGGGCTATCCTTTTTCCTTTTCTTATCTTCTCCTTTTGTATTTGTCTCTGATTTATCGCCGTTCATCAGCAACTATGAAATTTCGCGTCACCGTTTTGTTATTCACCCTTAAGTAACTGGCTTGCTTATGTGTATGATGGGTTGCCCACTCCGTAAACCAAAAGCGTACCACAGATTCTACTCTACGTATTGGAAATCGTGTACGCACCGCGCTCATATGTCTAGTTTTAATATCAATGTGTGGTATCACTGTCCCAAATACTATTGTTAGGTATGCGAATCTTACCTTTATTGGCGTTAATTAGTGGTACTGGACCGTTCGAACAACTACTCCTCGGGCAAATACCCCGCCAGGCATTGAATTATAGAACTAAATCCAGATTTTTTGTACTACGAGACGTTTCAGACTGCTACCCCACCTAAGGTGGCTTTGAAACAATCCTAATTTGTCTCCATGTACGTACGTGCTTTTAAGCAGGTCTTTGTTCAAATTATTATTATTGGCGTATCAATTCTAACCTCTCCACGAAATGTTTTCTCAAATTGCTATCCAATCACTTGGGTTTGTTCACTCATAACTCATAACTCATAACTCATAACTATTGTTCGTTAGTGTTAACACTTTATTTCACTTTTCACTTTTTTTGGGCTTGTCTAATCACTCAAAATTGCGGTGTGAACGGAACTGACTTGTCAGTATTCGCGTCGCACAGATTTCGAAATTTATACCTCGTTTATATGTTGGACTTTAATATCTGAATTTTGTGTTTTATCGGGATGGAAACCAGCAATATCGAGACTAATCTTTAAAAACTACACTCGGTCTGATGACTTTTTTTGCAGAACCGAAAGATCAACACGATCTGAAAGTAATTAAAAACCAAACTACTCTCTGCCCGTTCATTTCTTCCCATCTTTTATGAATTGAAAGCACTAATCCTCAATTTATATTCCATTTAAGCCTCAGATAAACTCATGATTACTTAAGTTTGGCGGTTTTTATAGGTCCAGTAATTTTAAAAACTCAATGAGGAAATTGAGTAAATTCGAACTGTATCGATTCTAGGCGAGCGAATCTGATATATATGTAACTAGATTTTCTGTTGTTGTCCAAGGAAGCCGTTTGAAAAATTATATTGATATTCAGAGGTCACATCTCATCTTAAAATTGCGCCCTAAAAAACTTATTCGCAGTGAAATATAGGGAAAAGGAACTTTTAAGAATAAATATTTTTTCTTTATCGTGTATATCAACTCAAGAAACATAAATCGCTTTGTTATCGGCACAGCGATAAATTTGGGGCCTTCTGAGGGAAAGGGTATACGAAATCGCTTCGAAGAAAATATTGGTTTATAAAATTAAGTTTTCTTTGATCGTGTCCACAACTTAATTACTCAGACTTCTGATGGAGTTTCATCTTACTGTATATAAATCTCCGGGGAGGACATCGTCTGCTTTAGCGATACAGTTAACAAGCCTAGGAAACAATTAAAAAAGGGGCGATAACAACAGAAGAAAATAAACGCGTAAAATGAAAGCGATCTTTAACAGTTGTGAACTTTCCGGCTCATTAAAATTAAGTGGCGTTGATAAGTTTAATGATTTACAAAGAGCGGGGTTGTTATTTATTTAGAAAGTTCTAATTAAGGGGTTCCGACTTTGCGATAATTCACTGGGAAGAGTGGAATTGTATAAGAATAAGCGGATGGTTGTTCTTGGAGTTAAGGATCACTTGGGTGACATCGTGTCTGAGAAATATAAAATTTACGAAAACTGTATTTTGCGTGATGCTGTGAAAACAATGATCTTTTGATTCTGCTTTATAATCAATGAAAAAATTAAAAATCCGTATATGTATAAGAGGGCAATTTTTGGAGTGAATTTATTTTTATATAATTGAGTCCTCGTACTATTATACTTATACAGGGTGAGTCAGTTTCTTGTAGAAGGACTTTAGCAGTTGATTTGTGAGATACAGGGTGTTGAAATGCACATCTTCCTCTAACTTTTCCTTATAAAAATAACTGTTTGAATTAAAATCCTGATATTGCGGCAAAAGACTTAGTACTTAGTACAAGATTAGCAGTTGGCAGTTGTCAAGATTCCCATAGCAAGATTGTTTATTTAGTTTTTTCTGTTCTGATATTCTGATGTTCAATTGAATTTATTGTTTTTTCCCAAATGGTTTTCTTTAAATTCCTTGTTTTTTCACTTCAAGCTACGTGGTATTCGAATTTCCTTAGTGTTTTTTTAATGTCTCGTAGGTAAATACTGAAATACTGTTATCTAGTTAGCTTATTTCATGGATATCATTAATTATTTGATGTATTGTTTTGTCAATTTTAGTTTCCTTGTCAACTGTTCCCTGTGTCATATTAATTTATTTACAATTTTACTTTATATTTATTTATATTATAATAAACCTTTTCCATTGGTAGTACGCAAGTATTTCATTAATTCAACATGAATTATACTACCAAATAGTCATCATCATAAAGTTTTCAGTCCGAAGACGTGCCTCCATTCCTTGCTATGAGTTAACCTACGTATTTCCCCAAAAGTTGAACATCCTACATCCCTAACTATTTGAGAGCAGTAGTCTAATCTGGGCCTATCCCTACCTCTTTTTATTCCTATCTTTGACATTAGTATGTCGCGAACTAAGCCTTCCTGCCTCAGAAGGTGTCCTACCATCCTATCTCTCCTATTCCTCCAGTCTCCCATAAATTTCGCTTTTCTCCAACTCTTTTCATCATGCGTCTATAGCACCACATTTCAAATGCTTCTAATTTTTTCCTATCCGCTTCTCCTATCGTCCAAGTTTCGTACCTGTACAATGCCGTACTCCATACATGCGTTCTTAAGAGCCTCTTCCGAGTTTCTACGTTTATCATTCCCGAGCATAATAGTTGTTTCTTTTTATTAAATGCAATTCGGCCCTGCGCTATTCCCTAGAGCTCCTACTATCGCGAGTTATTTGACTCTGAATAGCAGAAATCTGGGACTTCCTCTATCTTCTCGTTTCCAATTTGCATTTTCGTTTTAGTCCTATTTTCACGCCCCCTACACACTAAAATTTTGGTTTTCTTTTTATTGACCTTCATAGAATAGCCCTCCGTCAAAACCGCTTCCATTTAGTTCAGAGCCCTTCCTAATTCTTCTTTGATGGTTGCTAATACTGCTATATCATCCGCGAATCTGAGCATATTACTAGTTTGGCCCTGTATATTAATTCCAGCAGCTATTCTGTCTTAATCGCCTCTTCGATATAAATTGTATAAATTGAAAACTAGAGGCGATAACGCGCAACCCTGTCTCACTCTCCCTTTCGTATATCTACTTCTCTATGTTCCTGCTCAAATTCTATAATTGCCGTTTGCTCTTTGTATAGATTATGAATTATTCTTCTATCCCTATACTTTACCCCTACATTTTTGAGCACTTCCAACATCTTCTTCCATTTTACATTGTCGAAGACTTTTTCGAAAAATTTCCCACTTGATCGGGTTATATCTTTGTTTCCTCTTTCATCTAACATATTTTTATATTTTCGCCTTTCTTCTATTAGACTCACAATATGTTTTGTTATCCAGGGTTTTCTACTTTCAATCTGTTTATGACCCAAAATATCTCTAGCTGCGGAATCTAAACTATTTTTAATGCAATTTCATTCTGCTCTATGTCCCTAACCATATTTTCACCCCCCGCCCTTTAGTACTTCGTTAGTAACAGAAGATAATATAAACTACATTTTATTTATGGGTTTGCAGATAGTACCTCATCGGAAGCAGCCAGCGAATATAGGAGAAGATTTCCACATAGGCGTTATTAGAATACATCTGTGTTTGTTAATATCCACCGTCGATTTGTTAATCAAGGGTTAATGACTGTACATATAGGCATGGTCAAAGATAGAATTTCTTAGCGAATTTTGAGTGAATTTAACAGAAATCCAACAACAAATAGTAGGAGTGTCTCCGTTGCTTTCGGTGTTTTCTAAATCAAAGTTTATCGAATCTTCAAAAAGGATCACAGGCATGCTTTCCATTTGCAACCTGTTCAAGGCCTACATCCAGGTGATGAAGAACGGAGACTGGATTTTCGTCGGTGGGTACTCAATTCGATTAAGAATAATAGGAATTTTCTTTTCAACATATTGTGGACTGAGGAATCCTGCTTCACTCGTCGGGGGAATTATAAATTTCCATAATCCAACATGTGTGGGCACATGAAGATCCGCATGTCGTTCGGTCAAGGAATTTCCAAAATGAATTTAGCGTAAACGTTTGGGATGGAATTTATAATATTCACTTGTTTTTTACCACCACATGCGAAAGCCGAAATTTTCCTGCAGTTTTTACAAGCCGAGCATGCGAATATGTAGGAAGGGGTTCCTCTCACTTTAAGAAGATTGGTGTGGTTTCAACTTGATGGTTGCCCAGCTCATTTCGGGAAGAATGTGAGGAAGTGACTGGACAATAACTTCCCAGAAAGATGCGGAGGACCAATTGCGCGGCCTCCACGATCCCCATACTTGAACCCCGTAGATTTTTTTGTGCGGTGATTCTTGAAAAGAAGGGTTTATGCGGCTCCTATTGAAACCAGGGAGCAGCTTATTAATCGCATAAGAAATGCGTGTAATGAAATAAGGATTCAGCAATTAGTGCCCATGAGACGTTCTACTGAAGGTCGATGTGAATTGTGCATAGAACAAAATGGTTCACATTTTGAGAAAATACTTTAATTTATTATTAGATTAAAGTGACATTCAACTTGACTACCTACCTAGTACTTATTAATTGATTTTTTGCTCAAAAATTGCAAAACTTGCAATTGATTAATATCTCTGTCGATAAAATTACCCATAGGCATCTTTCCATCTACGCCACTGAAGACATCGAGAGATAGATTTCAATGTTGATCTATCTGTCAATGCCTTCGTAATATCACGGGTTTAATTCAAACAGTTATTTTTATATTAAGGAAAAGTGAAAGGAAAATGTGTATTTCAACACCCTGTATCTCACAAATGAGGCATCCTAAGATCCATGTTTATTGGAACTGTTTTCTCAAGAGAAGGTCTTCTATCTACTACTGAAGTCCTGCTAAAAAGACTGACTCACCCTGTATAAAAAAAAGACATGGCTCCAAGGTATTACTATCCGCATTACCATAAACGTGTGCAATTTTGGAAATCAAAATGTGGTCAACGAGAGTCACATAAATTGCAACTTGCAACTTGAGCAAGATCCAACTTTTCAAGCAATTGGAGATATTGCTGAACATTGCATGCTAATTAGCAAACGCGAAATTGCGACTACGAGAAACAAACAGAATCTTACATTTTTTAGAGTTGAGTATACATATAGTATGCAGTTTATGAAAACTCCCGAAGAAAGAAATAAAATTGTGTTTTTACTTGAGGGATGTTACACACATAAGCGAAATCTCCCTTACCAACCACCTGCTTTCTTCTATACTTAAAGGAAAACTCCTGGTTCATGCAGTATTCAGAGTGAAAATTATCTTTGGTACTGCACTATAAAGAATATTAGTTATGCGACAAGAGCTCTACTTCTAGTGAGAATGACGCAGAGACCTTTTGCTTCATCCTAATAAAGCTTAACGTAGATTCTGTGAAAAAATATAGGTACGTGTAAGCCTTCTACAGCTCGTAATCGGATTGAACTTCCATACCGATCACAAGAATTATTACCGGAAATCTTATTCACTCGCATTTTCAACTGCAAATGAAATTTTCTGATTGAAAACCAGCATTTTCTATAGTAGTAGCTGCAGCATTAAGCTCGTAAAATACAGTTCCAAGTAGAAAAGTTGATATTGAGAAAAAGTCAACTTATAAGCAGAACATTCTTATAGGTACCCTTTAATTTCATTACATCTAAAATACAAATGATACAAAATAGTAACAAAGTTGTCTACTGGGGACTATCCCAACGAATAAAATAACACCAGTACAACTAGAGCGTTGAATACAAAGCAGAATACCGACAACAAACATGTCCCACGAGAGTCTTTTTGCATGCACAAGGTAGAAAATCAAAAAGTCGTTCTAATATAGATGTACTTATTTCGAGATCTTGCTAGACTGCATCTCGTAGTGAATAGACCGAAACTGATTGCATTTAAGACTTGGAGTACATTGCAGCAATGCAGACGTCTGAGCTCTTAAAGGAATAATCAAGGATGTCGCAGAGGCGTAGACTGTGAGTTTTGATGGAACAAATTGGAATGTTCCTATACAATGTGGTATATCTAAGGGATTGCATATAAAAAAATGTTTAGCTATGGCGCAGCCTGTAGCATCCGCATTCGTAGGAAATAAATTTGATAAAATTCCGGCGAACCATGACTAACTGCGACAGAAATTTAATAAACAAAACAATTCTCGTCGAAAACTTTCATCCTCCTGATCCGGCTGGCGATTTATTTGTATCTGCGGCGGGGCGGCAGAGTTTGAGGGGATAATCGAAAAAAGCGATTCCGATGCCTCGGCAGAAACATTGGCTGGATGAATTATGCATAACCGTAGCCAGCGTCATGTGTATCCCCCGCCGCACGTGTCGCAGGATTAGCCTACGGAATATCTAATGCCCCTAGGAATTCGACAACGGGCACACCGCTAGCGTTGGTCCTTCTGGTTGAATTATGAATTGAATTATTAATTCCGGATCTTCATTTATGATGTCCACGATCTCACCGACTTCCATCCTTTACAAATTATTTTTAAGGCTGTAGAACAGAGAAACCTCAAATGACTTAGAAACACCCTACTCTCAATCAAACAACTTCCATTTTTCTCTGAGATATACCCACACAAATTTTTATTTCAATTAAAATGAAAAATGTCATACCCTCAACTACTCCAAAGGTCGATCTTTAATAATTTGTATTTCCTCGTCCGTAGATCCTACTTGTTCGGCGTGTTGTCTATAGTCTAGACTAGAGATAATTAAATGTAGCACCGCAATTCAAACTCTTCTAATTCGCATTTTATCTTTAAGATAAATAAGTTTTCCATGTTTACGCTTTTCAAGAAAGCCATCTAGTGTCGGTGTGTATCTGATCATGACGCCTTTTCAATTTTCTTTTCGCTGAATTCCTCTGACATCTAATCAACCACTGATATTGACGTCGAAAGCGAAAATATTTGAGATATTCGTGTGAACCTCCACCCTCTCGCTGTGTGTTGGTTATAGAAGCCCCAAAAAGCCATTTTCCCGGTCTCGTTATACTGTAAACACTATCTTTATTGAATTTTCCAGATTTACGCCCACAAGAAACGCGATCCACCAGTTCAAATATAATTAAACCGATGCTGACAAAAAATCATTTTCTGGGGGGGTTGGGAAAAACAACGGTGGGAGGCGCGCTCGGTTTAAATTGAAAATAATAAACCGCCTGTGCCAACAAAGGACGCTGATATGCCTCAGCGCGATAAAAACATTAGTTTTCCTAATTCACTTGGTCAACAATGAAAAGAATAATTATAGAGATTCTTTCACTCTGGAAGTTTACTCCGCGGATGAATTTTGATCGGCATAAAATTTCTACTATTTAAAATTTGATATTATCTTGCCGTACCTACTATAGAATGCGTACAATGGGAGATGGAACTTTCAACTTTTATAGCAGTCGCAATTAAATCCGTTCAGTATTTTTAAAGGAGAAGCCGAAATAAGTAAGCAATGTAAAATTACTAATTCATTAAATGAATATTGAGTTTATCACTACTATGCGCACTACCAATAATTATTATACAACATATAGGTAGTCACTTTCTAAATGCATTTTCGGAAATTTTATTTTCATCATAAGGTTTTCAGTCCGAAGACCGGTTGGACGCGTAAGTAGTTAGAAAATGAGAGTACTGGATACGAACCCCTTCGGAGCACATAGCGCCATCGAGTTCTCGAGGTGCCATCGACTTCTTCGGCAAATGACCTTGAAAGACACCAGAGGTTGCTGAAGGAGTCGTTGAGGCATCCGAAGAAGTGTCTTCAGCAGCGGCATCTGCGGCAGCCTCTGGTGTCTTTCAAGGTCATTGCTGAAGAAGTGTGCATGTCTTCAGCAGCGTCTTTCAAGGTCATTGCTGAAGAAGTGGTGTTCAGCAGCAGCAGCAGCAGCAGCAGCCAGGCGCATGCGCCGGGGCTATTCCTCAGATCAGTCCATCGAGTTCTCCAGGGCGTGTCTGCAGCAGCCTCTGGTCAATGCTGAAGAAGTGGTCTTCAGCGGGCAGCCTCTGGTGTCTTCCAAGCCGCCATTTTGGCTGTGGGTCAGGCGCCTGCGCCGGGGCTGTCGCGTACAAAGCGCGTGTTGTTCAGGCCAGTCCATCCTGGCCCCATCCACTTCTTCGGCAATGACCAGAGGCTGCTGAAGGAGTCATGTCTTCAGCAACGGTGTCTTTGGGGCCTTTGGCCGTGGCTCAGGCGCATGCGCCGGGGTTTTCGCAAACGTTCTGGAAATGACGCCGACCGGGATTCGAACCCGGGTCCCCACGCACCGGAGCCCTCGCTCCAACCAACTGAGCTAATCGGCGGCCCACAAGCCCGTCTTTCAAATCATCCGTATATACTTATGATTGTAAACAGAAGTTACAGAATTAATATTTATTTTCTCGGAAATTTACAATTGTTTATACTAAATAAATATTGATATTAAAGTTTAAGAAAAAAGCACGTTCGCCGCCGATAAGAGATGTTATAATTGTTTTTATTATGGGAAATAACCTTTCATCTTGCCGATAGGATGTGTTTGTTTAGGTTTGATCCCACGCTCTGCATGTGCATTTAATACGTTGTAGACACTACAAGGTGACCCGTTTGTTTGTTTGTATTATTACAATAAAATAACATTCTAGAATATTCTTCTGATTGTGTATTTGAAATTACTTGTTATCTTAATGCGTTTCGGACACGTGTGGGAAAAAAACATTCTAGAACATTCTCCAGTTTGTTTATTTGAAATTACTTGTTATCTTAATGCGTTTCGGACACGTGTGGGAACCATCTGATTGATATATGCAAACATCTTAGTTCTCGGTAGTAGAACATTCTACATCGCTAATTATTTGAGAACAGTAGTCTAAATTTAGGCTAACCCCTACGTAAAAACTATGTCATGCGGGGTGTCAAATTAAAGGACTCGACTAGAGGTATCGGAATATTGGGGTGGATTTTAGGGGTAGTTTTTGGGGGTGGTTTTTGGGGGTGGTTTTTAGGGGTGATTTTTAGGGGGTGGTTTTAGGGGTGGTTTTAGGGGTAGTTTTTAGGGGTGGTTTTTAGGGGCGGTTCTTGGGGTGGTTTTGGAGGGTGATTTTTGGGGGTGGATTTTAGGGGTAGTTTTTAGGGGTGGCCACTCACTGACCGCGGCCCCGGCCACGCTCCTTGCCCCGCCCACCTAGATCATGTAGGGTATCAAATTAATCAGCTCGATGAGACAAAAAGGAATCTATAGTTATTCTCCTACTTCCGAATTCTTATCAGTAGTTGTCTGTCTGTATGTCTGTCGGTCCGTCTGTCTGTCTGTCTGTCTGTCTGTCTGTCTGTCTCTCTGTCTCTCTGTCTGTCTGTCTGTCTGTCTGTCTGTCTGTTTGCGAATACAGCTGTCTGTTGACACAGACAGCTGTATTCGCAAACACCATGGCTGATGACACGCTGTTGACACAGGCAGCTGTATTCGCAAACACCATGGCTGATGACACGAGCAAGAATAAGACTGCGCATGCGCACGGTTGTATGGAGAGTATTTAAGCAAGAAAATTAACGGTGCTGTCAGTTAGTACTTGTGCTTCAACAAGGGAACCGCATTTGAATAATGACACACATAAACGTAGACACGTTTCGTGTTCTGGACGGTGCTGTTTTGGATGAGTCAGCACGCCGTGTCGAGGTGCACGTACATCAACCGTTCGTGACAACAACAACATTCAACGCCAATGACGAAATTCGCATACCAATCCACCAACAAGACGTTTACGTACTGCCGCATCTAAGCAGCATCTACATAGAGGGCAGGTTCATCAAGGGTGCAGGAGGCGGAAATGCGGCTTTAACAAATAACGCCCTGAGTTTCCTCTTTGACGACGTCCGCTATGAAATAAACGGGGTGGAGGTGGATCGAACAAAAAACGTGGGCATCACGAGTACACTGAAGGGTGTAGTTTCTCTGAATGTGGGTGAGGTAGGTGCCCTGGAGAATGCCGGCTGGACGAATACGGGAGACTCACCGAGCCACCTTATCGACGCGAACGGGAACTTTAACGTGTGCATCCCGGGAAGAATCCTGCTGGGATTCTTGGAAGATTACCCCAAAATTCTGTTAAATGTGTGTCACGAGCTCATTTTGACTCGATCGAAAAACGATAGGAACGCTTTCGTGGGTAACGAGGACACCAGAATTGAGTTGAGCAAGGTTCATTGGAGGGTGCCGTACGTCTATCCATCGGATGCTGAATACCTAAAACTTCTCAATATTGTCGAGGAAGAGAGAACGTTGCAGATATGTTTTCGCAGCTGGGAGCTGTACGAGTATCCGGTGTTGCCGCAAGCTACGAAACAAACGTGGGCCGTCAAGACTGCAACACGGTTGGAGAAACCCCGCTACGTTATTGTCGCCTTCCAGACGAATCGCAAAGCGAATTTGGACACGGATTCAAGCAAATTTGACCACTGCAATCTGACAAACGTCAAACTGTACCTGAATTCTGAGTGCTTCCCCTACGAGAATTTAAACTTGGATTTCTCCACGGGGAAATACGCCCTGCTATACGAAATGTACCAGAACTTCCAGAGTTCATACTATGGAAAAGTTGGAGAGCCGTTATACGGCAAGGAACAGTTCAAGGATCTAGCGCCCATCGTGGTGATTGACGCATCAAAGCAGTCGGAAAGCATCAAGCCTGGGCCCATAGATATGCGTCTAGAATTTGAGTCGAGCGAGAATTTTCCGCCCAACACAACCGCATACTGTCTCATCCTGCATGACCGCATCGTTGAGTATACACCGGGTAATGAATCGGTCAGAAGAGTGGTATGAGAAGCTGCAGGGCTTCGATTTGCCCAGAAAATACACGCATGCCTACTATGTATACAGAGTATAGCTTTAATTATATTGATGTAAAAATATATTCAACGTTTTTATTTTTGCGAAAACCCCGGCGCAGGCGCCTGGGCCACATCCAAAGGCCCAACAGCACCTAACAACAATTCTGATTGGATGCTGCCCACAACCACTCTCATTGGCTGTTTCCCCGCCCACTCTCATAGCCAGAGCCCGGCGCATGCGCCTGAGCCACGGCCAAAGGCCCCAAAGACACCGTTGCTGAAGACATGACTCCTTCAGCAGCCTCTGGTCATTGCCGAAGAAGTGGATGGGGCCAGGATGGACTGGCCTGAACAACACGCGCTTTGTACGCGACAGCCCCGGCGCAGGCGCCTGACCCACAGCCAAAATGGCGGCTTGGAAGACACCAGAGGCTGCCCGCTGAAGACCACTTCTTCAGCATTGACCAGAGGCTGCTGCAGACACGCCCTGGAGAACTCGATGGACTGATCTGAGGAATAGCCCCGGCGCATGCGCCTGGCTGCTGCTGCTGCTGCTGCTGCTGAACACCACTTCTTCAGCAATGACCTTGAAAGACGCTGCTGAAGACATGCACACTTCTTCAGCAATGACCTTGAAAGACACCAGAGGCTGCCGCAGATGCCGCTGCTGAAGACACTTCTTCGGATGCCTCAACGACTCCTTCAGCAACCTCTGGTGTCTTTCAAGGTCATTTGCCGAAGAAGTCGATGGCACCTCGAGAACTCGATGGCGCTATGTGCTCCGAAGGGGTTCGTATCCAGTACTCTCATTTTCTAACTACTCGCGTACCTCCATCATTTTCTATCCTGAGCTAACCTACGCATTTCCCTAAAAGTAGAACATCCTACATCCCTAACTATTTGAGAGCAACAATCTAATCTAGGCCTACCCCTACCTCTTTTTATTATTATCTCTGACTCTAGTATGTCGCGAACTATTCCTTCGTGTCTTAGAAGGTGTCCTACCACCCTATCTCTCCTATTCTTTATTGTCTTCCATACCTTTCGCTTTTCCCCAACTCTTTTTAATACTTCCCTATTGCTAACCCTATCTATCCACGGTATCTTCATCATGCGTCTGTAGCACCACATTTCAAACGCTTCTACTCTTTTTCGATCCGCTTCTCCTATTGTCCAAGTTTCGCACCCGTATAATGCCGTACTCCATGCATACGACTTTAAGCTCTTCCGAGTTTCTACATTAACCGTTCACGAACATAACAGTTGTTTCTTTTTGTTAAACGCAACTCGACCCTGCGCTACTCTTTGTTTTATATCTTTAGTGCTCCTACCATCTCGAGTTATTTTACTTCCTAAATAGCAGAAATCCGCGACCTCCTCTATCTTCTCATTTCCTATTTGTATTTCAATTTTAGTTCTATTTTCACTCCCTCTGCATACCAAAATTTTAGTTTTCTTTTTATTGATTTTTATGCCGTAGCCCTGTGTCAAAACTGCTTCCATTTCATTCAAAGACGCTCCTAATTCTTCTTTGCTAGATGCTAACACTGCTATATCATCCGCAAATCTGAGCATGTTAATAGTTTGACCCTGTACATTAATCCCTGAGGCTGTTCTGTCCTTAACAATATTAATCGCACCTTCGATATATAAGTTGAAAACTATAGCGGACAATGCACATCCCTGTCTCACTCCATTCCTGATATCTACTTCTCTTCGTTCCTGCTAAAATTCTATAACTGCCTTTTGCTCTTTGTAGAGATTATGTATTATTCTTCTGTCCCTATATTGCATCCCTACCTTTCTGAGCACTTCGAACATCTTCCCCCATCTTACGTTGTCGAAGGGTTTTTCTAAATCTACAAATCCTATATAAACGCTCTTTCCATTTTCTATTGTTTTTTCTATAATTACTCGTAAAGCTAAAATGGCCTCACGCGTTCCTCTATTTCGTCTAAATCCCGGAACTGATCTTCTCCTAACATTTCTTCCGCCCTTTCCGCCATCCGTCTTTGCACAGTTTCGCTTTCTAATATATCTCCTACTTCCTATCCCGCATATAAGTTTCCCAAATATTCTTTCCACCTATCTGCCTTCTTCCCGCTTCCGATTACAATATCTCCTGCCTCATTTCTAATGTTTTTGGTATTAGATCCAATTCTTCTAAAATTTTTCCTAATTATTTTATGTGCTTCATCAGTCTTTCCTACTTCGAACTTATCTTCAACTTCTTTGCATTTATTATCGATCCATTGCTCTTTCGCTTTCCTACACTTCCGAATTTTCTTTTCATCATCAGAGAATGATTATTATTGAAAATTAATAACAGAATTCCAGTAGAACCCAGCCAAATAGAGTCCATTAGTGTAACGGCGAAATCAAAGCGCGAAATTTAAAACGCTATCCTAAGAGAATAGTTGGATAAAATTTTTCAATGCTTTTTAAATGGAGCTTAGATGACCTTGCACTTCACATTCTATTTTTACCTTTCATCCTGATTTCTTAGCATTAAATCAATATATGGCGATTACTATGAAGCCTTTTTTCGCCGTTTGTCTTGTAAAAGCATTTATTTATGCAGTCATTTTGTTTAAAACTAAAATTCAACAAACTACTGCAATTTACGGCGCGAGAATGTCGGTGATAGAACCGGCGCAGTAGATTATTTAAATGAAGTCGTTAACAACACTAATTTTTAACACTTTTTCTTCCATTTTACACTTTTTAAATATAAATAAGAACTTAAACCACCTATTAAATAAAAATTAAACAATAAATAACCCGGAGAAGTAAACAATTTAGCCTCAAACCCGGTGCAGCAAACGTCAAAATAATCTCCAAGGTTACTGGTCTGGTCTGAACGCGACATACGTTCTTTTCTAATATGTACTGTGCTCCGTTTTAAAATATTTCTGAAATTATGTTGTATTTTAAGTTGTTTTTGAAAATATAACAGCTGGAAAGAGCAGTCTATATGTCACTTGCAGAATCCCCGTTAAGAAATGCACTGAATTTAAATAATCAGTGTTTAAAATCTATGTCCCATAAGAGCTCCATGTTAAGAATTTTGAAGTAGGATAGCCCGCGAAATTAGTAACATAACCTAACTAATGGACTCTATTCAAAAACCTAAAAAAAACCGAGGCACTCTTGCAATCCAAAAAGACTGAAAAAAATAAATATTAATGATTTTCACATCATTATTGACAGACATTTTGGGAAGCCAAAAAAATCAAAATTACTTACCTAAATAATTTAAAAAGATTATATTGTATTAAATCAATTTATTCGTTAAGCAAGTTATATTTTTATGTTTGCGTTTATAAATTTCTATAGATTCCAAAATATCTATCTGAAAACCTTTTTTCAATGTGTACAATAATTTAGTTTCTTTAAGAATAAGAAATTTGTGATTATTTTTGACAAAATGGTTTGCAAAATTTGAATCGTTATTCCTCAACCGAAATGATCTTAAATGTTCATTATATCTTAAATACGAATAGGTTTAAATGCTACATGTACAAGGTCATCATAAAGTACGGGATATATTTCAACTTATTATATTTTTTTAACGAATTAAGCCAATAACAAAAAGTAAACGGAATTTAGTTGCTTACATAATGGGATTTCTTATGTCCATCATTGGTTACCGCAAATATTCCACATGACCTCCACCTTGTTGTTGTAAAATCTCCAATAATTCTACCAAATTCGGGTTCAATTTCCATCTGAGACAATGTTCGTAATGAAAAATCATATCTGAGAGAAAAATCTGACTCATTTAATTCAAACAGCAGTTGCAGTTTATAGTGATACATTTTTAGGATTTTTCGTAAAATTTCCTAAACCGTGGTGCATGGCATTTGCAATAGTTTTGATATCACAGTCACACTACTGATTGCTAGCGGATTAGTGTTGGCTATGTTTTGATTTTCCCGAAAAACTTCTGCAACTTGGGGCATCACTAACCCTTGGTCTTCCTCTGTTTCTAACCTCGGAAGGTCAGTAACAGATCCTGTTCTTTCAAATTTGCTAATCAAATTACGGTACGCTATCATTCAACAGAACCCTGCTCTTAAATCCATTTTCGTACGAAATCTTCGTAATCCAGCAGTGTAATTTCTACTCCGTATTCATAATAACATTGCACAAAACCAATTCTTGTTTGCAAATTCATGTTATTAAGGTTTAAATCGTTTGAATTTACGTTTATGTGAGTTTTATTTTGAGAACAATTTTTTAAATTGCGGATTATTTCGTTTAACACTTTTATCACTAGTTGTCACAACAACTCCTCTGTTTTCCATAGATACACTAAAATCCAATTATTGAAGCAACTAAATTCCGTTTACTTTTTGCTACTAGCTTAATTTCTTAAAACTATATAGGAATTTAAATTGTAGTCCTTACTTTATGATAATCCCATTATACTGTTTTTTGATAAAATACGGGCAATTCTTTCAGAAACATTTCCTACGTAAGTCATACGACAAAGTTTAATACCTGTTTTATCTGATAATTTTGGGTATTTTGGGTAGGTACATGATGCTATTATAACTGATTTTTAATTTTTTATTGTTAATTATTCTACTAATTATTTATATTTTGAATCCATTATTGATAGCAATTCTTCTTATTGTACTTAATTCTTTTTCTACGTTAGATAGAGGAACAGTAAAGGCTCTATGTACCATTGAGAATAAGGTTGAAATAAATTTGATGAAAGTGCGATGTCTGTGTACGTAGATTTCCTAAAAATATCGAAATGAATGTTTTGAATATTGTTTATTAAAGTTAAATCTAAGATCATTTCCAATTTCTTTGGTAAATTTTATTTTTGGATAAATACCTATTATTCAAAAAATTAAGAAAATTATTCAACTGTCTTGGAGTGCCTTTAAAGCAAGCTAAAATGTCACCGACATATCTGTACCAAAAGAAAATATGTTGTTTTCCTAGATCTGAATTAATAATTTTTGGAGTTTACTCCTTAAGAATCGATTTTCAGTTATTATAGCCCGCGGTACGGACATTTTATGAGGAGTAAAATCAAGCGTTACGTTATCTGTCACATTGTAATTATGTACGTATCTATGGATTCGGCTGTTTATGTCTGACTACATAGAGCATGGAAATAGTGAAAATAGAGTGGCATAGAGTAGATATGACAGTTGACGTCGTAAAGTCAGCATTTGCAGTGTTTGTTCGTTCCTAAATTTGTTGAATCTTTTGATTTAATATGGAAAAACCTAATATTAAATACTCCAAATATTGCTTAGTGCCGAAATGTGAATCAACGCCTATTCGAACACCAGGAAAAGTATTTATTTCATTGCCAGTGGGATCGACGTTTAGCAGATTGGCACTTAATTACTGAATTTATGAACAATTTATATTTTGATGTAGTTGGACATTTTCGAACATAAACCATCTGATAAATACACATTTGGGTATAAAACTGACATTCGCGTGTATCCTATTATCAAGTGATCGAAGTTAAAATAATCGTTCGTAAGGAGTAAACTTCAGTCGTGCGTCGGAGCTGACACACACAAGTTTTTTCTTCAATATTAGACATAAAAATAATGTCTGCTAATAAAGGGCTTGTAGGTGATCCCATCGCCAGACCTGAATTTTGACAATAATATTTATTATTATTATTTTATTATTTTATTATTTTTTTTTCAATAAAAGTTTCTAATTCATTTTTAATCACAATATTTGTATGAGACTTTTCTAAAATATCTACTAACAATTTTAAGCATTATTTAGGCGGCACATTAGAATACATATCTCTGTTACATTAAAAGAAACTAAAAATTAACCTATTGTTATAGTTTTATCTTTTATTTTGTCTATAAGATCTAATGAATCTTTTAAATCAAATTTGGGAGTAAAATTTGTAATATTTTTAAATATATTATTAATATTTTTAGCTAAATTTTTGGTAGGGGCATTAATATATGATACTACGGGCCTTATAGGAACATTTAATTTGTGATTTTTGATTAGACCACATAATTTGGGTGCACCAAGCATTCATATTAATTAATTTAGATTTATGATAATTAATTTTAATTGAACTGTTTTGCTGGATTTTTACTAAGCTTACTGATGTTGCTCACTTGTCTTTATAGAGTAGATGCTGGTTTTGTTTGTTCGCACACGGCTGCACGGTACTGATGAGAGCTCCAAAACAGCGAAATCTGATATGCGGTTGCTGTGTGCGAACGAACCAAAACACTTCTTTTCTTCTTGTTAATATTCCATTTTCGTTGTTCATTTTATTTCTATGTGTTCATGATTACTCTTTCACCTTTTAAAGCTAATTCAATTTCTGAAATTAAAATCTGTTCTATACCTATACCTATACCTATACCTATACCTATACCTATACCTATACCTATACCTATACCTATACCTATACCTATACCTATACCTATACCTATACCTATACCTATACCTATACCTATACCTATACCTATACCTATACCTATACCTATACCTATACCTATACCTATACCTATACCTATACCTATACCTATACCTATACCTATACCTATACCTATACCTATACCTATACCTATTAACTGAAAATTTATGACCTTTTGAAAGTAATTCTATTAAATTTTTGTTAAAAATTGTATTGCTGTAATTTATAAATTTTGGACTAAGTGTCATTTTGACAGAATTTTGATTGTCGTTTTGATCATAATAATTTTGAGTATTATTCAATTTTCAATTTTTTTACATTGGTTGAGGTATTTTTTTCACTACTAGCCTAAAAGCACATCATTATTGTCCGATTTTCGTGCCGTGAAATTGTTTTTCTCTATCTCTTACTGATAATAGGTTTAATAATGGATTCACTATTGACCTAGGCCAATAATATAGAATGTCAATCATGAAACAATAGTATATTATACATCAAGGTTGAGAAGTCTATTGACCCAGATCAATAATAAATCCATTTATAACCTGTTATAAGTAAGATGGAGAGAAAAACAATTTTATGGCATAAAAATCGGTCAAGTTGAGAAGTACTATTATTGCCCTCGCGCCTTGTATCCCTCGGCGCCTACGGGCCTCGCGATGCGATATTGGTGCTCGGGAAATAATAGTAAACTTCTCAACCTTGATGTACAACATACTATTTGATGTTCGATTTCAATGAATAACATGACTTCTAATGATGTCATCTAAGTTGTCAAATTGTAAGAGATGTAGTTTATAAGACAGTTCAGAATGTAGAATCTTAAGATAATGATCTTTTTTTATAGAGAGTCCTACATTCCTCTTGAAGTCATATGGTTTCGGCTGCTTCAATTGCCTTCCTTGATACAATTTTGTCTTGCTTCTCGTTTTAATCTGAACGCACTTTGGAATAATCTTCATCCTAAGAAAAAGTTACATTTTTCTCTGGAAAGTTTTGAAATTCAGATTATCACTCAAGTTGTGCGAATCAAGCAAGAATTTTAAATAGTGAAAATAAACTAAATTGTTGCAAGGAGCGTCCAATTAAATATACGATTCATATTAAATCGGGAGCGCTTTGGATTGCCCCTATAGAAAGTTCCAAAATACAGAGCGTGTTATTGAAATTTGTGTAGTTGAATTCCTGTGCCAGTTTTTGTCCGAGCAAATAACGATTACACGGGTTTGCCGCCGTGGAACTTTTGGAGCAAGGCGGATATGGAAATTTTAATAATGTATCTTGTTCTCCGTTACTTTATAAACTCTTATTCATTTCGATTGAATGTGTATTCAAATTTCTGGGGAACAAAATAAACAATCCCTTTCTCTGGAACTGGATGGCGAATTCCATGTAATGGTTTCTCCGGCCTGTCACTTAAACCAATCCTCGTAATGAATGAAAATGAATAAATTGAATTTTCGTTGCCTCGAGATATTCGTCCGAGTTACTTTGACTCGAACAATTTCACGCAAGACAAATAAGAATCTTAAAGTCAAAACGAAATTGATATTATAAGTTTTGTTGGAGGAAAAATTATCGTCGATTGATTTCGATTTTATTTCAAATTTTTTGTCTTCTTAATTTTAAGCTTCCAATCTTTATGTCTAATCATCTAAATTGTTTCTTTAATTCCCATGCGGCTGAACTGGGTTTTCGTAGTTTGGGCTTTTCTGTGTCAACCCTGGTTCTTTAAAATAGAAAGAAATAAATGTATGTTAATTTTAACAATAATAAGTAAGTAGCAGAAAGTATAGGATTTATTTTATTATATTAATGTAAATTCGACTCAAATTTTGTATGTCAGTCTATCATTTATAGAGTTTTATTCTTTTCTTATGTGTCATCATCATAAAGTTCTCAGTTCGAAGAATGGTTGAACGTGTACCTCCATCCTATCCTCTCCTGTGCCAACCTACGCTTTTCCTTAAAAGTAGAACACCCTACATCTCTAACTGTTTGAGAGCAACAGTTTCATCTGGGCCTATCCCTGTTACGAACTAGTCCTTCGTGTCTCAGAAGGTGACCTATCACCATCCTATCCCCTTATTCTTTACTGTCTTCCACACCTTTCGCTTTTCCCCAACTCTTCTAATACCTAACCTAACCTAACCTTATCTATCCACGGTATCTTCATCATGCGTCTATAGCACCACATTTCAAACGCTTTTCTTATTTTCGATCCGCTTCTCCTTTTGCCCAAGTTTCGCACCCGAACAATTCCGTACTCCGTACTAGGTACGTCTTTCAAAGTTTCTTCCAAGTTTCTACATTAACCGTTCCAGAGCATAACAGTTGTTTCTTTTTGTTAAACGGAACTAAATAAATCCGCGACTTCCTCATTCTTGTTATTTCCATTTGTATTTTAGTTTTAGTTCTGCTTTTCTTTTTATTGATTTTCATTCTGTAACCCTCTACCAAAACTGCTTCCATTTCGTTCAGATCCATTCCTAATTCTTCTTTGCTGGATGCCAAAACTGCTATGTTATCCGAGAATCTGAGCATGTCAATAGTTTGGCCCTGTACATTAATCCCTGAGGTTGTTATGTCCTTAACAATATTAATCGCATCTTCGATATATAAGTTGGAAATTAGAGGTGACAACACACATCCCTATCTCACTCCCTTCTGGATATCTACTTTTCTTCGTTCCTGCTCAAATTCTATAACTGCTGTTTGCTCTTAGTAGAGATTATGTATTATTCTTCTATCCCTATATTTCATCCCTGCCTTTCTGAGCACTTCGAACAACTTCCCCCATTTTACGTTGTCAACGGCTTTTTCTAAGTCTACAAATCCTATATACTTAGTCGCTCTTTTCCTTTTGTATTGTTTTTTATATAATTACTCTTAAAGCTAGAATAGTATCCCGCATTCCTGTTTCGCCCTTTTCTCCATCCTTTGCACAATTCAAGTTAAAATTTTTGACGCGCCAGAAGTTAAACTGATCGTCCTAAAATTTTCATACTTATCCGCGCCTTTCCTGTCTCGAATATACGGTTAACTAGTTTAAATAGACGCTCTCTTACCTCTTGACTTGCACACTTGAAAATTTCTGTCTGCAATCTGTCTTAAGAAGTATAGCTCCGACACTCACGCACCACCGCCAAGTAATGTAAAAGGCTTGCATCATCAGCAAGAGAATAATATGCCAAATATGAAACATTCTGAGTTTCAAATTGTTGTTTTTATTGCAGGCTAGAAATTATCAATACGTCCTTGTATATTGTTTAGAAGCAGTACAAATTCTAGCACGAATTACCTACTGACTTAGGAAAACTATTTATATGTATAATAATATAAGCAAAACCCGTGCTTTATGACCTTTCCTTGTATTTCTGGTTATCAATGGGAGTCGACAGCTAATAAATTTAATTTCTCATCTTGTCGGGTTTTGCTAAAGATTTCACGTGTTACACGTCATATTCATTTTTGCTCACATAACATATTTAAACAATAAAGTTAAGAAGCTTTTAATCCTTTTTGGGGCTAGAAATGTACATTATTCCCTTGAACAATAAAAGTTCGCAGTATAACTGAAAAGCTCGCGAGACTCACCCAGCTAGATAAAATCTTCTAGCTTAAAATTTAATTACTTCATCCCTTATTATCCTCGTTTATATTATCAGCACCATTTCTGCTTTAACAGGAAATCGTTGTACGTATACTGCACCAGAAACACTTCCGCGCAATAAAAACTCAAATTCTTTTAGAGTCTTTGAAATCTAAGCACGAAAATTTCCGTAATTAAGAAAACGTTCTTCGGTGGTGGACGGAAGAAAAAACCTTCTCGAAATGCTCCAATTAAAATTAACAACTCAAATTCTCGGAGATTTCAAGCCTATTCTTAATTACATAAACTTCTGTTCTTTTTACTGTTTAGCCTCGTGAATTCTTTCGCCAAGGGAAATTATAAATGTAAGGACAACAAAACGCCTTTACAATTTCAGTTAATTAGTATTCCCAAAAGCATACGCAGGAGAATTTTTATTCTGAATACTGGATAAACGCATAAAAACCTCGGGGTTTGCTTTAAAACGCAAGCATGAAAACTCCAAGGGGGATTTCTCTTGTTATGGAGAGCGACAAACCCCAGATAAAACTAGTGCTGTACGTCAGATCCGGATCGTTTTCAAATCCGGATTAGATCCGGATCTGATCCGGATTTATCAGACAGCGAAATCCGTATCCGGATCGATCCGGATTTGGGTAAGTGATATCTCGGACCCGGATCTTGGAGCCGGATCTCGGATTTGGAATCCTTTTCGCTGGGCTGGTGCTGTTATTTCCTTATTTGAGTTCCAGTGGGTAGCGTCGGCATTAGAAGCTGCATCAAAGAACAAAGGAAAGCCGACTTTTTGGTCGGTGGATGTATCAGCTTTGTGGCGGCTTTTTCTATCTATCACATAAATGATAGCGGTGAAATTTTGAGAGCGTTTTTTATTGTTGTTTGGCAAATGTTTTGGGAGTTATTTTTTATGAAATAATAACGTTGCGTTTTGTATCAAAATATAAAAAAATGCTTCATTGCAATATGTACTAGATACCGTGAGACACCCTGGTTCCATTTAAAAATTCTTATTCCCAAACTTTCGAAATTTTAAATTTAGTTGATGATTTAAATCCCAAATTAACGTTTTTTGTTCAATCATTGCTATCTAGATACAAAATCTAATTTTCAGTTAAAAATTATTTAAGTTAAATTTTTTGTCTAAAGCACACCAAATTTCAAATTAATAGGTACCTTAAGGAACAAAAATGATATAGGGGTGAGCCTGATTTCTTGGTCACCCGGCATATTGATCGTGTGTAGGCCCCTTTAATATATTTAAGGTACATATATTTTTTAAGACAATATTAGGATAAAAGGGCATATTTGTTTTTAGAATGAAATTAATTTTTTGTTGCGAATTTTATCTCTATTACACCTATTTCCCAATGCACTTTCTATTTTCTTCATTTTTATTAAGTAATCTATACTGTCTTCAGAAAACAACAATTTTCAGAACCAGATAGCGAGATCCGGATCTGACACCAGGATCCGAATCCAAGATCCGGATTCAAGATCCGGATCCAAGATCCTAATCCCGAGATCCGATATCCGGATCCGGATCCGGATCTTATAATAAAATCCGGATCCGGATATATCCGGATCCGGGTTTTTTCTAAACGGATCCGGATCCGTCAAAATTTATGGATCCGTACAGCACTAGATAAAACAGCGATTTTATTTGTTTCATAAAACTTATTATTTTTACATTCAACTCTAGCTGTAACCAACATAGGTACAGTTACTTAATGTGTTAGACATCCGACGAAGATTGTGTAGAAGTTGAAAGAGATGGTTATGATTTTGTATGAGTACACCAGTTCCATCTACCTAGTTCCATTAGAGGAGCCAAGCTACGAAATTAACATAGTTATATATTCGTCCTGATTTTATTACAATTTTATTCAGATCGCACATTTAAATCAGAAGCAAGCTACGTACATTTCTTTTAATAACGGCTAATAAATTTGGAATAATCTGCTCCAAGCGCTTAAAATTCCCCAATTTATTGGACAGAAATATCGAAACGTTATTAACCGAAACGCAAAGGGGATCTCTATTATCATTATTATGCTACTTCCTACTTCAATGGGAAGCGAGCCCCAAACGAGGGTAAATTGGAAAACGGAACATAAATTTCTTAACACTTGTATCTCCTTAAGTTGTTAACACAATCAGGGTTGTTTACTCTTTGGTAGTCTATGTAACATGCTTTCTGCCAATAAGTCCAAGAAATTTATTTCGTGATAATTTTCAATTTCTTTCGTAAATTTTTAATCACAATATTTGTTTGAGATTTTTCTAAAATGTTTGCTAACAATTTCAAGCATTCTTTAGACGGATCATAAGAAAACATATTCGGGGTTTTAGCGAACCTGAGCTACTTTTTTGAGTATAATAGAAAGCTGAAACCATAATTTGGATACCGTTTTTAGTTTTAGAGAAAAAAATAATGTTGATTTTTACCGTTTTTCGAAAACTCTCCAATTCTTTTTGTACTATGCAGACTAAAACTGTTACGATTGACTCATATAGAACTTTTTCCAAGGAATTCAGTGGCGTACGTAGTTTTTTTCTAGGGAGCGTATTTTTTGAGTTATGACATAAAGTTAAATTTTTTAATGGAAATCATAGTATCTAGGCTTTGGTCTAGCTCGAAAGGTCTTTTTTAAGCTATCAAAATATATATACTTTTTTATTGTTATTAAAAAACGGCAACGATTTTGGCACTTTTTACCTTTAGAAAATATAAGATAGGTACATACATCCAAGATACCTATGATTTTATGTTAGCAACTTTTAATAACAACTGAAATAAAAGTAACAAAAACAGAAAAACAGAAAAACAGCAAAACGGCAAAACAAACAAAAACAAGAAAAACATCAAACATCAAACAACAAAATTATAGGAACTGCTCAAATTGATTGCCATGTTTTTCAACACATAATCTACATCTTTTAGTTAATAGATTGATGGCTTTAATTAGAAAAATAGGATGGGCTTGCAAATATCGGAAAGCTGCATGTGTTGCCTCTGCTAGCTCGGCTTGATTGTTGTATCTTCGTATGTATATTTTTTCTTTTAAAAATGCCCAAACAAAAAAGTCTTATATACTCAGATCCGGTGATCTTGCAGGCCACAATATAGGTCCATTTGTACCCAACCATCTACCCGGAAAATGATTTTCTAAATAATTTCTAACTATTGCAGAATTGTGTGCAGAGGCACCATCTTGTTGGAAATATGCCCTGTTTATGTTTATTAACGGAACATTTTCCATTATCGCTTCTGCGTTAATATTCAATAAATTAATGTATCTCAATCCCGTTAAGTTTCCATCAAAAATTTGGTATGCTAGTTGACCACCCAAAATAAAACACGAAACGTTAAATCCAAAACGTCCTTGCCTCTGACGTTCAAAAGTTTGGTGCTGATTTGTGACGCACATTATGTCTGTTAAATAATCCTACCCTGCTTATGTGAGTTTCATCTGTCCAAATGACAGACCGCCCAAATTCTGGATTTTCTTGAATTTTATTTAAGTACCACCTACAAAAATTAAGCCTTCTTTCTTGATCTCCAGGGAAGAGATGGTGAATAATTTGAATTTTATATAGCCTATATTTGCCTTTTTTAAAATATTTTTTGAACTTTTGATTTGGAAACACCAACTTGT
This sequence comes from Xestobium rufovillosum, assembly GCA_963966045.1. Classification (NCBI taxonomy): domain Eukaryota; kingdom Metazoa; phylum Arthropoda; class Insecta; order Coleoptera; family Ptinidae; genus Xestobium; species Xestobium rufovillosum. The sequence continues at coordinate 20,537,920 of OZ014497.1, forward strand.
GATTCGATTTCGCGACAAGAAGTTTTTGGTGTCGCCTCAACCAACGATAAAACATTTATTTCTTCCTCTTCCATATTTTCTTTATTATAAATTTTGTTTCTAGGTTTATTGAATGACCCATAGGGAATTAAATTTGATTTTAATCTCGAAAACATCATTTTGCTTGGTTGTCTTCTTTCAGGGTATCTAAATTTAATAAATCGATGGATAGGTATTATACTGGAAATGGGTAACTAGGATTTTTTTTGTGTACCTTTTGAGATATAGATCCATTGATTCATTTACATTCTCACGCCATTCATTGAAAACAGCAATTATGTCGTATTTTTCGAAATTTTGATAATTTTGAAGTGTCATTATGTATATAATATTAATAAAACTAGCTGCGTGCAACTTGTGCTAATGTATGTCAACAGATAATTATTCAGTTGTTAACATAAAATCACAGGTATCTTGGATGTACCTACTTATCTTAAATTTTCTAAAGTTAAAACTTAAAAAGTACCAAAATTGTTGCCGTTTTTTGAAATAACAACATAAAAGTATATATATATTTTGATAGCTTAAAAAAAGACCTTTCGAAACTAGACCATTAAAAAAAATTAACTTTATGTCATAACTCAAAAAATACGCTCCTTAGAAAAAAAACTACGTATGCCGCTGAATTCCTTGTAAAAAGTTCTATATGAGTCAATCGTAACAGTTTTAGTCTGCTTAGTACAAAATGAATTGGAGAGTTTTCGAAAAACGATAAAAATCAACATTATTTTTTTTCTCGAAAACTAAAAACGATATGCAAATTATGGTTTCAGCTTTCTATTATACTCAAAAAAGTAGCTAAGGTTCGCGAAAACCCCGAGGCTCTATCTCTGCTTCTTCTATGAGAAACCCCCAAATCACAACGAAAATAGGACACCCTGTACTGTCTTTTAGCTAATTTTTTAATTTTAATTGCAATTGTTTTGTTGGATCTTTACGAAGTTTTATTGATTTTTCATTGCTGATAAAATTTTTAATTTTTGTTAAATAATCTCTTTTAGGTCTAATTTGTCTGCTTTGGAAATAACTAGCTTGTCTTTAATAACCATTTATTTTATAGAATTTATTGTATTTATTGTATTTAGTTAGTTGTCTTTTGCATTCTAAAATTTTGTTAATAGTAATTGACTTGGATTTTCTGAACAACTGATATATCTGGTAATGAAATTTAACACCCCGTATAAGTTATATCACTACACCTTCATAAGCCCATTATCTTCTTAATAATAAAGGAAACAAGATCTTGACTCGCCCAGGGAGAATTCATCGCGATCCCCCAAGGCGCTGCGAGATCACCAGAAAGAAAATACTCCATCTAAGAAAATGAATAATGCACAGATAAAACTGAAAGAACTCGCTTCTGCTGAAAGAAATAATCTATTTATAACCTGAATTAAAATTGAATACAGCGCAGTTAATCCAGAAAGAAATTAAAGATAACTGGGCTCGTTTGACCGGAAAAATCTGGTTCCTAGAACGGCAGCCATCAAGTAGGCCAAATTGACATTCAATTAGGTAATCACGTGATTAATAGGTTGCCACAAGCAACGAAAATTCCTAATGAGAAATTGATTGCGGACTGGAAGAGACAAATAAGTCTTGATTGGGATCGTTAGATTGTAGCTTGTAGAGAAATAAAGTACCCTTATAATAAATAAATTTGTATCACAAGTAATTTAGTACCTGTATCCAGAACAATTATTACGAAACATTTTGAATCCTCCTAATACAGATCTTATCTAAAAGAGTTATTTGCCAAATTTACATTTTTATTCGCTTAATAACAGAGCAACTCTAGTGCGTTTACAATAATTTCAGTGCGGATATTCTGAAACTCGAATATCTCGTTTCCTCTTGCAAATTATTTCGCAAGAGCTTTTGAAACTGAATCAAGCTTCTCGCAGTATGGACGTACGAGTATGTCTCCAATTTTCCTCAAAGTAATTAATTAGTCGGTAACATCGTCTCGTGATTTTAATAACGAAAATAATTATTACTGTTTGCCAATCTCTATCGAATCATTATAAAGTTTCCGCTAGTTGGACGCGTACCTACCTCCATCCTTTCATATCCTGAGCTAACATATGCAGTTTCTTAAAACATCCTATATCCCCAACTATTTGAGTAGTCTCCAGTATGTAGAGAACTATTCCTTCGTGTCTCAGAAGGTGTCCTACCATCCTATCTCCCCTATTCTTCATTGTTTTCAATACCTATCGCTCTACCCAAACCCTTTTTAATACTTCCCTATTGCTAACCTTATGTATCCACGGTATCTCCATCATGCGTCTGTAGCACCACATCTCAAACGCTTCTATTCTTTTTGATCCCCTTCAAGTATCGCACACTCCATACCGAGGGGTTCGTCACTGCTCAATATTAGGGATAATTTATCTCCTTTTCTCCAAAATCGCCTTGGATCTCTCTGGATCTCCTTGAATCTCCAAGAATCTCCTCGGATCTCCAAGAATCGCCTAGAATCTCCAAGAATCGCCTCGGATCTCCCCAGAATATCTTCGGATTTCCCTAAATCTCCTCGGATTTCCATACATCTTCTGGAAGCTGTATATCGGTGTATCTTCAGCTGTTCTCTCACGATATGATCAAACATGAATTTCATTTTCGATTTATTTTACCGGGTGCAAATTAGAATATTTTAATATGGCACAAACCCGCATACCTACCCTATTTTCCTACTTTCTTTGAAAATCTTTATTTTTTATTCACAAGAAATGAAGGACACTAAACCGTACATTTCGTCACTTCTGTCGAATTTGCATTCAACTTGTAAGTACTGCATTTTTTGAGCATAGTTGCTTTCCTGGGCTCATTTAAATCATTGATCATTTTCATAAGTTTATGATGTCCTTTAGTTGCTTAGTTTCTTCATGTAAATCTAAGGGATCATGTAGTAAATTTTTGAATGAAGACGATGCAGATTTATTCGAAATGGATTGGTCATTAGATGGAATATTTTAAGTCTTTCTAGAAGTTTTCGAGTTTTGTGAAAGTTCTGCAGTTTTCAGTTTTTCACAAAATGCAAGAAAGTAATGTTTTATTATGTCCGGGTAACAGATACAAATTTTGCGGAACTTTTTTATATACAGTGTGTCCACGGATTGAGTTGACGAGAGGAAAAAAATCTTTATTCATGATTTTACGACGAAAGGTCATTCTTTATAAAAAATTTTGCTTGTCGAGAACATGAGATTACCCTAAAAAGAATTGAGATTAGATGTACAGGGTGTTAATAAATTAAGAAAACATGAAAATGCTTCAAGAGATAAGTACCATTATTTTCTATTTTAGACAAAATGTTTAGTAAACAAAGTTGTTTATAATCTAAAATAAAGCCTAAATACAAAATTTTTAATCGTAATTGTAATTTTTACACTTACAAATAATAATAGTGGTTTTTTCGTACATTTAAAAAAATCAAGATAGCCAATTTAGTAAACGTCAACGTAAAGTCAGCATTTTATTTACGCTAGTTAGTATTTTGATTTCGTGACGGTATTTTTAAAAATGTTCACCAAAGAAGAGCGTGTTTATTTAGTTCAATGCTATGGAATTGGAAATGTATCTTATCAATATGCAATTGATTTGTTTCATGAAAAATTTCCTGATACGGCTGTGTCAAAGGAAGCATTGAGAAAACTAATAAAAAAATTCACTGAAACTGGGTCAATAATCATCATCATAAGGTTTTCAGTCCGAAGACTGGTTGGACGCGTACCTCCATTCTTTTCTATCCTGAGCTAACCTACGCATTTCCCTAAAAGTAGAACATCCTACATCCCTAACTATTTGAGAGCAGTAGTCTAATCTAGGCCTACCCCTACCTCTTTTTATTCCTATCTCTGACTCTAGTATGTCGCGAACTATTCCTTCGTGTCTTAGAAGGTGTCCTACCATCCTATCTCTCCTACTCTTTATTGTTTTCCATACCTTTCGCCTTTCCCCAACTCTTTCTAATACTTCCCTATTGCTAACCTTATCTATCCACGGTATCTTCATCATGCGTCTGTAACACCACAGTTCAAACGCTTCTACTCTTTTTCTATCCGCTTCTGCTATTGTCCAAGTTTCGCACCCGTATAATGCCGTACTCCATACATACGACTTTAAGAGTCTCTTCCTAGTCTCTATATTAACCGTTCTCGAACATAACAGTTGTTTCTTTTTGTTAAACGCAACTCGTCCCTGCGCCATTCTTTGTTTTATATCTTTAGTGCTCCTACCGTCTTGGGTTATTTTACTTCCTAAGTAGCAGAAATCCGCGACCTCCTCTATCTTCTCATTTCCTATTTGTATTTCAATTTTAGTTCTATTTTCACTCCATCTACATACCAAAATTTTAGTTTTCTTTTTATTGATTTTCATGCCGTAGCCCTGTGTCAAAACTGCTTCCATTTCATTCAAAGCCGCTCCTAATTCTTCTTTGCTAGATGCTAACACTGCTATATCATCCGCAAATCTGAGCATGTTAATAGTTTGGCCCTGTACATTGATCCCTGAGGCTGTTCTTTCCTTAACAATATTAATCGCATCTTCGATATATAAGTTGAAAACTAGAGGTGACAATGCACATCCCTGTCTCACTCCCTTCCGGATATCTACTTCCCTTCGTTCCTGCTCACATTCTATAACTGCCTTTTGCTCTTTGTAGAGATTATGTATTATTCTTCTGTCCCTGTATTTCATCCCTACCTTTCTCAGCACTTCGAACATCTTCCCCCATTTTACGTTGTCGAAGGCTTTTTCTAAATCTACAAATCCTATATATACGCTCTTTCTCTTTTCTATCGTTTTTTCTATAATTACTCGTAAAGCTAGAATGGCCTCGCGCGTTCCTCTATTTCGTCTAAATCCGAACTGATCTTCTCCTAATATTTCTTCCGCCTTTTTCTCTATCCTTCTTTGCACAATTCTAGTTAAAATTTTTGACGCATGGGAAGTTAAACTGATAGTTCTAAAATTTTCGCATCTATCCGCGCCTTTCCTTTTTGGCAAAGCTACCATGATGTTCAGTTTGTAATCCTCTGGAATCTCGCCTGTCAGGTATATGCGACTAACTAATTTAAATAAACGATCTATTACCTCTTGACCTGCGCACTTTAAGATTTCTGCCTGCAAGCCATCTATACCTGGTGCTTTATTATTCCTTAAACTTTTTAGTGCTAGCTCAAACTCTTCTCTCATTATAGGACTCCCTAGGTTATCCCCTTCTACACTGCTTTCACTTTCTAATATATCTTGCACTTCCTGTCCCGCATATAAGTTTCCTAAATATTCTTTCCACCTATCTGCCTTCTCCCCGCTTTCGATTAGGATATCTCCTGCCTCATTCCTAATGCTTTTGGTACTAGATCCAATTTCTCTAAAATTTCTCCTAATTATTTTATATGCTTCATCAGTCTTTCCTATTTCGAACTTATTTTCCACTTCTTTGCACTTATCATCGATCCATTGCTCTTTCGCTTTCCTACATTTCCGAATAATTTCCCACTTGATCGCCTTATATCTTTGTTTCCCTATTTCATCTAACCTATTTTTATATTTGCGCCTTTCCTCTATTAGACTCACAATATGTTTTGTTATCCAGGGTTTCCTACTTTCATTCTGTTTATGACCCAAAATATCCCTAGCTGAGGAAACTAAACTATTTTTAATGCAATTCCATTCTTCCTCTATGTCCCTAACAATATTTTCGCCCGCGCCCTTTAGTACTTCATTTGTCTTTTTCTCGAACTTATCGCGCGTATCATCATCTTTTAGTTTCTCTGGGTCAAGATACCTTCTTCCCCTTCGTTTTTTCAAAATCTTAAATTTAAGATTGGCCTTCATAACGACTATATTGTGATCACTATCTATGTTAAAAGTTTTTCAATATTGCATGTTTCGAATGTGCATGGAAAACCGTAGACCACTGGTTTCGTCCTTTTGGGACTCATCAGTACGGTGCTTTGCCCTACACACTCGAACTACGCAATATTGCTTGCTTTATATATACTTACACGCTTGGTGTAAGTATTAGCAAGAGCTAATTATTTGCCGAATTATGGGGCGGTTATGAGTGGTACTGGACCGTTCGAACAACTACTCCTCGGGCAAATACCCCGCCAGGCATTGAATTATAGAACTAAATCCAGATTTTATGTACTACGAGATCCATACTGAATGCTACCCCAAACATATCGTTGGGCTTGGAACATCCTTAGATCTCTACGTACTTCCTGCTCCCAGCAGTAGGTTATGTATGTTAAAAGTTTTTCAATATTGCATGTTTCGAATGTGCATGGAAAACCGTAGACCACTGGTTTCGTCCTTTTGGGACTCATCAGTACGGTGCTTTGCCCTACACACTCGAACTACGCAATATTGCTTGCTTTATATATACTTACACGCTTGGTGTAAGTATTAGCAAGAGCTAATTATTTGCCGAATTATGGGGCGGTTATGAGTGGTACTGGACCGTTCGAACAACTACTCCTCGGGCAAATACCCCGCCAGGCATTGAATTATAGAACTAAATCCAGATTTTATGTACTACGAGATCCATACTGAATGCTACCCCAAACATATCGTTGGGCTTGGAACATCCTTAGATCTCTACGTACTTCCTGCTCCCAGCAGTAGGTTATGTATGTTAAAAGTTTTTTCAATATTGCGTAGTTCGAGTGTGTAGGGCAAAGCACCGTACTGATGAGTCCCAAAAGGACGAAACCAGTGGTCTACGGTTTTCCATGCACATTCGAAACATGCAATATTGAAAAACTTTTAACATACATAACCTACTGCTGGGAGCAGGAAGTACGTAGAGATCTAAGGATGTTCCAAGCCCAACGATATGTTTGGGGTAGCATTCAGTATGGATCTCGTAGTACATAAAATCTGGATTTAGTTCTATAATTCAATGCCTGGCGGGGTATTTGCCCGAGGAGTAGTTGTTCGAACGGTCCAGTACCACTCATAACCGCCCCATAATTCGGCAAATAATTAGCTCTTGCTAATACTTACACCAAGCGTGTAAGTATATATAAAGCAAGCAATATTGCGTAGTTCGAGTGTGTAGGGCAAAGCACCGTACTGATGAGTCCCAAAAGGACGAAACCAGTGGTCTACGGTTTTCCATGCACATTCGAAACATGCAATATTGAAAAACTTTTAACATACATAACCTACTGCTGGGAGCAGGAAGTACGTAGAGATCTAAGGATGTTCCAAGCCCAACGATATGTTTGGGGTAGCATTCAGTATGGATCTCGTAGTACATAAAATCTGGATTTAGTTCTATAATTCAATGCCTGGCGGGGTATTTGCCCGAGGAGTAGTTGTTCGAACGGTCCAGTACCACTCATAACCGCCCCATAATTCGGCAAATAATTAGCTCTTGCTAATACTTACACCAAGCGTGTAAGTATATATAAAGCAAGCAATATTGCGTAGTTCGAGTGTGTAGGGCAAAGCACCGTACTGATGAGTCCCAAAAGGACGAAACCAGTGGTCTACGGTTTTCCATGCACATTCGAAACATGCAATATTGAAAAACTTTTAACATACATAACCTACTGCTGGGAGCAGGAAGTACGTAGAGATCTAAGGATGTTCCAAGCCCAACGATATGTTTGGGGTAGCATTCAGTATGGATCTCGTAGTACATAAAATCTGGATTTAGTTCTATAATTCAATGCCTGGCGGGGTATTTGCCCGAGGAGTAGTTGTTCGAACGGTCGAGTACCACTCATCACTATCTATATCTGCTCCTGGATAACTTCTACAATCCCTAACTTGATTTCTAAATCTTTGCCTAACAAGAATGTAATCTATTTGATATCTCCCTAGGTCTCCTGGCATCTTCCACGTGTAGCGTCTCCTAACATGATGGTGAAATAGAGTGTTCGCGACCGTTAAGTTATGTTTATCGCAGAACTCTATCAGTCTCACTCCCCTATCGTTCCTATTGCCTAATCCAAAGGGACCAACTATTCCGCCCTCTCGCCCTGTGCCTACGACTGCATTGAAATCTCCTATAATTATTAAATTTTCGTGTCCTCTCACAAAATCTAGCACATGTTCAATATCACTATAAACTGCCTCTACGACCTCATCACTGTAGTTAGAAGTGGGCATATATACCTGTATTATTACTGTTTTTACAGGTTTCGAATCTAACCTAACCATAACTACCCTGTCACTTTGCTGTAAGAAATTTTCTACACTCTGCCCTACTTTTTTCCGCATAACAATTCCTACTCCCGAATTTCCTCCTACAGATCCTGTGTGTATTACTCTAAAATCTCCGCTCCAGAAGTCTCCGGCTTCTGGCCATCGCACTTCACTAATATCTACTACGTCTAATGCTAACCTATCCATCTCAATTTTCAAATTCTCTAACTTTCCTACTTGTTTCGTGCTTCTAACATTCCACGCTCCGACTCGTGAGATGTTACACTTATCATTTCTGATGACTCCCCCCGAAGCAGTCCCCGCCCGGAGATCCGAATGTGGGACTATTTTACCTCCGGAATATTTTACTCCAGAAAGTGCCATCATCATAAATTCGAAGTACGCTGTACCAGGGATATAATAATGTGGTGGTTTCCCGTTGCCTTCCACATCGCAGTAGTGTGTATCACAGTGCCATACCGACCCTCACGATCTCTGCCACTATGATTACTGAAAGAGCTGCTGCCCCCTTTCAGGGACTTGATTTAGTCTGGCTTCTCAAATAAAAACCCCTCCAATATGGTTAAACCTATGGTTCGGCTCTTTAGATCATTGAAGCGCGCAAGCCATCCCACCCGTCCCAGTATTACTAGAACTGCGTCAAGGTACAAGTCCTTTGGGTAGAGGTCAATAATGAATGTAAAAAAAACTAAAAAAACATACAATGAAAATGACGCAGCTACATTATTAGCATTAAGGTGGCTTTAGACGATGCATCTTTTGGTGCGGCAATGCATGCGTAATTGCATGCATTTGCGCATGCCATAGGAGGCAGAAAACGCATGCCCTTTTCATCATGCATCATAGTATTTAAACAGGAGTTCGTTTCACTCCGCTAGTTGCAAATATGGATTCTGATCTACTATGTATTTGGAGTAGCACATACACCGTCGTCTAGTACACATCGTCGGACAGGGCTTGCTCTATAATTCAATGCCTGTCGGGGTATTTGCCCGGGGAGTAGTTGTTTGAGCAGGTCCATATTGTTTTGTTATTGCCTTTATTATAATAGCAAAGAACAAAAAACGCCAACGAAAATGTTGGACTCGAGCATTTTTAAAAGAAAAGGGCGGCTATTGCTCGTTAGAAAAAATGGTGATGGATGGTGGTTGGTTTTTTCAAAATTTCACCAGAATGTCTTCGACGGACTTTGAACAATTACAATTGACATACATCTTTGAAAACCTAAAAAAATTTTTTGGTTTATTATATCTCATTGTTTATTTTTACGGTTTGGATGGCAACGTTGAGAGCTACAATAGCAAACTTAATAACTGATGCCCAGCACTCGTTGCAAAAACGGAAGGAATGCTATTTAATTTGTCTTACATTTTGGAAAGGCTTCAAGTTAAGTCATCTTTTCTAACTTTTGGCTATCTATCTAGTGAAAAAATTAGGCAAACTCAAAATATGTTCCTCGTTTGGCTATGCAACCAAACGTACACTAGTAGATTAGATGACGGTACTCTTCATTTCTTCGCAAGTTTTGATTAGGTGTTCCCAAATAGCTGATGTAAAATGAGCGAGCTCCATCGTGCATGAACCTAAACCAAAAGTTCACTTCAATGGCACTTCTTGAAGTTATGGAAGCAGCCTCTTCTTTGCAAAATTAAAATATTATTATTGTAGCGCACGAATGATGCAAGTAGATTCCCATCTGACTCGGGACATACTTGCGTCACCTTACTTCTCGGTAAAATGGCTGGTGCGCTATAAAGTAACGCATGCAGGCGGGCATGCGCTTGTTTGCGCTTCGACGCATGCATCAAGATGCACGAAAAAGCGCATCGTCTAAAGCTACCATTAGGGTCAGTACAAGATAATCCAAAATTATCTTTAAGGAGGCGTTCACAAATGCTGAATTTAAGCAAAAGTACATTACAAAAAATTTTTAAGGAAACCAAACTTCATCCTTTTAAGCCAAAGCTGCTGCATACACTTGAACTTGGAGATGAAGAGAGGCGTTTAGGGTTTTGTTTATGGGTAGGTGCAAATTACGTTGAAAACAGAAGATTCCACAGATTTATTTTTTTCACCGATGAATCTACATTTTGTACCAATGGGCACGTGTCTTCCCAAAATAGTCGTCATTGGGCTTTCGAAAACCCTAATTATGTAATCAACAGAAGAAGTCAACGTTACAAAAAAGTAAATGTATGGTGTGGAATTTTCTTTGATCGAATCGTTGATCCATATTTTATAGAGGAAAATTTAAACCATCACGTGTATTTACGCATTTTGGAAACGTTTGTCTTACCATTTCTAAGTACTTTAGAGCCAGAAATACGAAATAACATGTTTTGGCAGCAAGACGGCTGTCCTGCTCATTCCACAGTCCTGGTCAGACAATGGTTAAATCATCATTTTAATGAACGGTGGATAGGAAGGTTTGGCCCAGTCCATTATCCTGCTAGGTCACCTGACATTACTCCACTAGACTTTTTTTTGTGGGGTGCCGTAAAACAAAAGGTGTATTCAAATAATTTGCCACATGATACGGAAGTATTAAAAGAGCGCATACGGGAAGCAATAAATGAACTGAATGTGCCGGAAACTATTGGTCGAGTGTACAAAGAATTTATTAAGAGAGCAGAAAAGTGTGTAGAGGTGGGAGGGAGTTATGTAGAATAAATGTAGAAATTAGAATATCGATGTAAAAATTTGTATTTAGGCTTTATTTTAGATTATAAACAACTTTGTTTAATAAACATTTGGTCTAAAATAGAAAATAATGGTACTTATCTCTTGAAGCATTCTCATGTTTTCTTAATTTATTAACACCCTGTACATCTAATCTCAATTCTTTTTAGGGTAATCCCATTTCCCCGACAAGCAAAATTTTTTATAAAGAATGACTTTTCGTCGTAAAATCATTAATAAAGATTTTTTTCCTCTCGTCAACTCAATCCGCGGACACACTGTATATGTACCATAATAGTTTTCATATTCGGAGTGATCAATCAAATTTATTAGATCCTCTCGTGCTAATTTTTCTATTGATTCGATGTTTGCATCATTTAGAGCTGTTAAAGCTGCCGAGTGGGCGAAGCCAGTAATGGTTAGTAATTTTTTACTCCATTTGGAGGTGCGTTAAATCTTCCATACTAACGCATCTGTGAAATATTATATTCGTTACAAAAGTGAAAAAGAAACACATACGAGTATAAATACTTTATTAAATGATTATATCTAGACTTACGTATGTTTTATACAAGTTATGTATCTATACGACCCCATTTTACTCTCGATTTTACTTCAATTTCCTAAACCTGAATATGAATATGAACAAAAAGGAGTTTAGTGCTTGGTTTAGCATGTATTTCAAAAGAAACAGTTAAAGCAAGAAGGAGTAATGAAGCCTTAGCACATAAGATGTGAATATTTAATTTTAGTAATATTTTAAAATTTTAATTTTGTTTCTGACAATTTGACAACTCTTGTATAAGTCAGTTAAAAAAAAATTGAAAAATTAAAACTGCAATAAAAACCGCATCGAAAACAGTAAACTTCTAACAATGCCTACTCAACAAAATCATACGCGATCTTCTGTAGAGTGTTAAAAATAAACGAAAGACAGATCACTTATTAGTGTAGGTGCTTACCACAGCAAGTAGATCACAAACACAAACGCTAGATATACCGTGTGTCCCGGGAATTCTGAAGCATCCTGTTTAACATGGGAAATTTGAAAATTGCGATTTCTATGTCCCCAAAGTGTTTTAAGGATATTCCGAGTATCAGGACACATACAATGTGCACCAGAGAACGTTCTTGTGTAATTATTTTCAAAGTTTAACAAAAAATTGAAAAAGTATTTCCAAGAATATATAATAATATAATATAATAATGTGAATAATTTTCTAATAAATCCATTTCCAGTTTAATTAAAAATTATGAAGCGTTTAATTATGCATCTTTACTGATAGAAGTCAATCGCCGTTTATTCAAAATAACAATGCAACGTCGGCGGCGGTGCAGCCACTAAACTCACTAAACCATTTCGACACGGCTATCGTGCTTTTTACACTTGCGTTTAAACCTAGTTGATTCCACGCGATATATTTTTGGAAATATTTTTTACATTTTTTGTTAAACTTGGAAAATTATTGCACAAAAACTTTCTCTGGTGCACATTGTATGTGTCCTGATACTCGACATATCCTTAAAACACTTTGGGGACGTAGAAATCGCAATTTTCAAATTTCCCATTGTTAAACAGGATGCTTCAGAATTCCCAGGACACACGGTATAGGTACCACGCAGTAGATTTTACGCGACGCTAACTGACAAAATCTAGACTCGTAATAAAAATAATGCGCAATAAGTAACGGACGCAAACGATGTTTGTCGAAGATTTAAAAAATCCCCTCGGATCTCCTCAGATCTCCTTAGATTTCCTCGGATCTCCTCAAATTTCCTCCGATTTCCTTGGATCTCCACGTATTTCCTCATATCTCCTTAGAATCTCCACAGATCTCCTTTCGATGGAACACAGAATCTCCTCTGTGACGAACCCCTCGCTCCATACGTTCGTTTTAAGTTTCTATATTAAACGTTCCCGAGCATAACAGTTGTTTCTTTTTGTAACAAATTTTTGCCGTGTGGGAAGTTAGTAGTTAGGATATGAGAGCCTCAAGCCAGGCCATCCAGTTCTCCAGGTGCCATCCATGACTTCGGCAATGGCTATGTGAGCCTCAGGCCAGCCCATCCAGTTCTCCAGGTGCCATCCACTTCTTTGGCTGACTCAAGGACTTCTTCAGCTGCGTCAAGATGGCGCCATCGTTAAGCTGTACGTCACAGGCAATGAGAGTGGCTGTGGGCGGGGCAACAACCAATGAGAGTGGTTGTGGGCAGCATCCAATCAGAACTGATCTTGTTGTGGTGGCAATCAGAATTATTGTTGTGGGTGGGTGCTAAGGTTCAACTAGTGCTAGGTGTTGTTGGGCCTTTGGCTGTGGCTCAGGCGAATGCGCCGGGGTTTTCGCAAACGTTCTGGAAATGCTGATGCAATAGTACACAGAAGTTGCAGAATAATGTGTTATAGTCCGGAAAACTGCCTGTGGTGTACAGCTTAACGATGGCGCCATCTTGACGCAGCTGAAGGAGTCCTTGAGTCAGCCGAAGAAGTAGATGGCACCTGGAGAACTGGATGGACTGCTCTGAGGCTCTCATATCCTAACTACTAAAGTTAATCTGATCGTTCTAAAATTTTCACACCTGTCCGCGTCTTTCTTTTTTGGCAAAGCGACTACGTCGTTCCGTTTGTAATCTTCTGGGATCTCACCTGTCTGGTAGCTAACTACCTTAAATAAACGCTCTCTTACCTCTTGATCTGAACACTTTAAAATTTCTGCCTGCAATCCGTCTATACCTGTCTATATTGTTTTTTAAACTTAAACTTAAACTCTTCCCTTAACTGTAGGACCGCCTAGGTTATACTCCTCTACACTGATTTCCTTTTCTAATATATCTCCTAGTTCCTTTCCCCCATATAAGATTCCCAAATATTGATTCCTGTCTTTTCCTCTTTTCAGATTAGGACGTCTCCTGCCTCGTTTCTAAAATTCTTACTGGTAGATCTTTCAAATTTCTAATTAGTTTATACGCTTCGTCAGCTTTTCCTACTTCCAACTTATCTTCCATTTCTTTGCATTTATTATTATCAATCCATAATAATAAATAATAATAATAATAAATGACCTTTATTGTTTCTCAGATACAATACAATAGTTATAAGAATATAACAGGATTTAAAAAAAACAACTGAGGAACAAAAGGGCGAAGTTCAGCCGATATGTTCCACAAGAGGTCAAACACATCTACTGTTCTTCCACTTAGCCCTACAAAAATAAACAGAATTAAATTAGAAAAAAACATGAAGCAGAGGTGAAAAATAAATTCGATTTAAAAAAAGAAATGGTGCGTACATATACAATTGGTTAAAAAAAAACGAAAAATAAAGTTGCTTCTACCCATCCTGACTAGCGACCAAAACATTGCGAGCATATTAGGCAATAAACTTAGATATAGACAATGACTTCACCTCGTTTGAGAGTTTGTTATAGGTGTTGACAATATTGTTCTTTTGTTTTTATACATTTACGAATAATTCCCCACTTGACCACCATATATTTGTGTTTCCCTCTTTCATCTAGTTTACAAAATACTATCCCAGTCAAACATTTTTTTAATGTAACCATAATGCATATGTATACAGGGTGATTCAGAACGGGCGTGCCAAATTAAAATGGGTGATAGAGGAACTCCAAATAAGACGAAAAGTTTATATGAACATATGTTCTAAAGTGACTACTAACAAAGATACAGGGTGTAAAGGCTTTCATATTTTTTAAATATCTTTTTTTTATTATCTTAGTAACTAGGAAAGTTATTGAGTTGAAATTTAAGGTGTCGTTTTCATTTGCCAAATTCTAATTTTCCAAAAAAATTGCTCTGCTAGCCCCATCAGTAGCGTTGCTACGGGGTAGGCCGTTTATTTATTTCCCCAATCCAATGTTACGCCACTGGCGAATGCAGGTGATATTAATGTATTTGAAATCTACGTTCAATTTGGGAAGAAATTGGTATCTTCAAAATTTTTCGTAAAATGCTTAGTTTTTGAATGAAATAGCTTTTTGTGAAATCGTGCACATGCACTGAAATTTTCCATAATGCAATAATGGCTTCACCGATATGCAAGGAAAGTGAAAGTTGAAAAAAATAGTTTATTAAGAATAACACTAACAAGAAGAACGAGAAAATACATCAAATACATACATTACATTACGATATTAAAAAAAATATTAAAACTTTTACACCTTGTATCTTTGTTAGTAGTCACTTTAGAACATAATATGTGCATATAAACTTTTCGTCTTATTTGGAGTTCCTCTAGCACCCATTTTAATTTGGCACGCCCGTTCTGAATCACCCTGTATAAAACAAACAATAAAAGTTCAAGCGGTTGACGGTCCGCATACTACGCACATCGGTCACGCATGCGCGGTAGATTCCCTTGAACGCTCCAGTGAAATAGTTGCTCAGTGAGTAAGCTGTGCCCTTAAAGTTTAAGAGGAAGATTCATTTTCTGCAAAACTTATTGTCGTTCGCCAGCCACGCGTTTTCCCAATATTGACCTTGCGCCTATTCGGAGATAAAAACTCAATCGCCGCAAAATTATCGGGAGCTCAAGTTTGTAAAGTAATCAGAAGTTTGTCGGACAGGGCTGAGCAGAAAACGATGACCATGCTCTCGATTTAACTTAGTGGGGCCCCCGCACAACTTCAAAACTAATCAAAAGCTTCTATCTCACTTTCCGAACCGTGTCCAGAAATAATCCTCGGTATCATAACCCCCATTCTATTAACGACTAACTTGAACAATATTGCTGGAATTTACTAGGGGGAGCCGGATGAGGACCTCATATTTAATAGGGTTTCTTAGGATGCCATAGATTTTATCTTGTACGTGGAGGATTTGAGAAAAAAAGGTATTCTTTCAGCGAAGTAATTTTCAACTTTTCACTACTTCATCAAATCTAAATTATTACATAGAATTTGTAGATTCAGAAAAACGTAAAAGGAGGAAGATGTTTGCAGTGCTCAGATAGGTAGGGATGAAGTATAAGTGTAGAAGAATAATAAATAAGCTCTACAAAGAGCAAACGGCAGTTATAGAATTTGAACATGAACGAAGAGAAATAGATGTTCGGAAGGGAGTGAGACAGGGATGTGCGTTGTCACCTCTAGTGTTCAACTTATATATCGGAGATGCGATTAATATTGTTAAGGACAGAAGGGCCTTAGGGATTAATGTACATGGCCAAACTAATAACATGCTTAGATTCGCAGATGATATATCAGTGTTAGCATCCAGCAAAGAAGAAGTAGGAATCAATGAAAAGAAAACCAAAATTTAGGAATGGAGGGGGCGTGAAAATAGCATTAAAACTAAAATACAAATAGAAAATTATATGTTTTACACAGAGTTATAATGTGCACAATGGCAGTAGTAGTGAACATTGGAATGCTCTAGTCTGTCTCAGTGAAAGCCTTTTCTAAACTAAACATTAAAAATCAAGTGTAAGGAGAGAGAAATGGGGACAGTAACCTCAGCCTATAAATAATGCAAGCTACTAACAGTGCCCTTCTTAGAAGATTGGGTATTATCCAAAGTAACCTTTTGAATATTTGAATAAAATATAACCAACTTTCAGAGAACACGCTCCAGCCAATATATTTTCAATTTAGACTGAAAAAGCATTTGGATTCTCTAATACTCAGCAATTTTTAAAGAATACGAATACTGAGCTCTGAGAGAAACGTCTTGATTTCTGTCCGGATGAGAGGACGAAAGTTTTTTATATAAATCCTGGGGACTGTCGTAAATCTTCTTAGCTCGCAAAATTACAGGGACAAATTTTAATCCTCTGACTTAGGAGC
Source organism: Xestobium rufovillosum (assembly GCA_963966045.1). Classification (NCBI taxonomy): domain Eukaryota; kingdom Metazoa; phylum Arthropoda; class Insecta; order Coleoptera; family Ptinidae; genus Xestobium; species Xestobium rufovillosum. The sequence continues at coordinate 20,554,629 of OZ014497.1, forward strand.
AGATCCATTAGTTCAATACCAAAGTTTCTGGGTGTAATATTTTACGGAATATTTTTTTTAATAAATGTCCTGGAGGATTATTTCAATATATTGATGGATTACCTTTGTGACAGTCTATTGGGATATTTTAATTAATATTTTTTAAGTTGCTAGCACTGGTATACATATTCATATAAGATATAATGAACATTTAAGATCATTTCGGTTGAGGAATAACTATTCAAATTTTCCAAACCATTTTTTCGAAAATAGTCACAAATTTTTTATTCTTAAAGAAACTAAATTACTGTACACATTAGAAAAAGTAGTATAGTATAGTATATTATGTTATAAGGGCGGAAAGTACGCATTTGTTGGCCCGCGACTGGTTGATGCCCGAGCGATAGCGAGGGCAGCAGGCTGAAACAAAAGCTTCAAAAGGTTCAAGAGGAAAATACATGGTTGCTGAAAAATAAACAGAAAGAGTGTGATACATCAGAGCGAAGACTGGAACAATTTAAAAAGGAAATTGATTCAATAAAAAAGAAAAAAGTTCTAGAGTATGATCATTTTCCAAGAAAAGTACAATTCCTACAAAAATAAAATGAATTTTTAAAAAACAAACTTATTGATGTTGAGAAACAATTAAAGAAGTATGTGTTAAAATTTGAAGAGCAGGCTGCAGTAGCATTCAAAGACTTTTTAACCGTAAATCAAATAGCTATTGCTTTGAAGAAAAAATCTAAAGCCAGATGGGCGCAGGATGAATTGTCAAAAGCCTTTACTATAAGATACTTGAGCAAGAGATGTTACGTTTTTTTGAGAGAAAAACTGAAGTACCCTCTGCCAGGAATATCAACCTTGCAGCACTGGGCAGAGCACATAAATTTAAAAAGTGGCCTCTTGGAGGACGTTCTCAATGTGATGGAAGCCGCAGGAAGAACCAAGACGGATTTTAATAAATTGACTTCGTTATCTTATGATGAAGTTAAGGTAGATACTTACATCCTTGACTGACCAAAAGGAAGACGAAATTCTTGGTCGGCATAATTACATGCAAGTGGTAATGGCTCATGGTCTTTTTGATAATTAGAAGCAACCTATTTATATTGGTTTCGATCAAAAGATGACCAAAGAGATTTTGGATGACTTAATAACACGCCTCGATAGAATCAATTACCATGTTGTAGCATGTGTGTCAGACTGCGGAGGTAGCAATCAAGGCTTATGGAGGAAGTTGAAGATTACACCCGAACATACGTTTTATAATCATCCTGTGACAGAGGAGCCAATGTTGAACCAGTGAAGAAGTTGCTAGAAATATGCCAAACAGAAGTTAGCTCATGCCATAAATTAAGTGAACTGCATATAAAATGTGAAAAAACGCAGAGACAAAATGTGAAGTTAGCGGTGCAGTTACTTTCTCATTCAACCGCAACGGCACTGAAGCAGTATTTGCCAGGTCAAAACAAAACTTTGGCGCAAAATGTGGGAAATTTTTTTGAAACTATGAATAACTGGTTTAGTGTGAAGAACATTTACACGCCTTCTGCGCCTTTACCTTTAAGAAAACCTTATGGACTCTGCTTAGACCAACAAAATGATGCCTTAGAAGAAATGAAGAACACCATGTCTGGCATGTTATGTATCGGGAAAATGGCTTGCAGGTTTTTCAGAAAGGTGTGTTAATATCAACAAATTCTCTTCAAGGTCTCTCCAGTCATTTAAAAAACAAATAAGATTGTTTCAAATTCATTTTGGCACACCGTGTTAATCAAGATTTTTTGGAGAATCTTTTTTCCCAGGTAAAATATTAAAGGAGTTGTGATATCTTACAATACATGTATTTTGTTTTTGGTTAAGGACAAGAGGGGGTTTGCATGACCATCCTTCCCCACTCAACGCAATCTACAGAATTCGCATGATAATTTTAGGAAAAAATCCAGGAATGCTGCAAACTGGGGCAAATGTAACGTTAGCTCCTATGGATAATTCGAAAGAAGAGGGAGAATATCTATTAGCCATTGGTTTTAAACAAGCAAAGGTAAACATTGAAGAAACACGTCCAGTTCTAGAGGAAACATGCGCAACACAAAGTCTTGATACTATGAGTGCAGCTCATCTTCAACAACATCCAGTAATAAGCCCGTGTGTGAAAACGACGGTTTAATATACATAGCCGGGTATTTAGCGAGGAAACATAAAAAGAAGTACCCTTCAATTGGGTCAGTACACGTGTGTAGCCGAGAAACAACGGGAAATGGAACTGCAAACATATACCATGCCTTCATGGCTTCAGAACTTTTCCTTTGGAGGACTCACTCAACCTTCTGATGATTGGATGAATAATGATGTAAAAAAATGGAAAAGTATTTTTGCAGGCTACATAAAGAGGGGTTTGAATATAAAAAAAATTTTGCTAATAGCATGAACTACATTTCTAAGAAGGTTGACAACGTGCCCGCTGATTTGTTGAAATCTTTTTGTAGATTAAGAGTTTTTATTCGAATAAAATTTCTTAATAACAGACAACAAGAAGAGATTGAAAATAAAAGAAAAGCGCTACAAAGAAAGAGACAAACACAGCAACACAAAAGACTTTGTCCATTTCCAGTGCGGCTTCCTTATCAAAAATTGCAAAAAAGATGAGCAAAATTGTAAATTAGTATTTCATTTCATTCCTAAAATATGTACTATGTATATTGTTTTGTTATTTCAACACTATTTGTTTATTAAACGTTTTGTTAATTTTTCATATTTTACTAAAACATGTTTCATAAAAAACGGTCAAAATATCGCTGGGGCACCAAGTTTTATTGATACTATCAATAAACCTTGCCGGGGTACGTCGGTAAAAATCCGTCCGTGTGTTCTAGGCACATACAAAATAAAAAATTTCAACATAAAACGTAGGAAACCATATTCTGCGAGCTTATATTTAAATTTCGGATCTGAGTGACGTCATTCGCGCCTATTCGTCAAAGTTCCGATCATAAAGCGATTTAACCTATTCTATCAATAAACCTTGCTCAAGGGCAGAAAATATAGTTTCGGTTATTTTTTTAGGGTAGCCTATGATTCATTTTCAGGTATGCGAAGCGAAAAAATCTATAGAGATTTATAAACATAAACATGATAAAAATATAACTTATGTACTTAACGAACAATTTGATTTAATACAATAATCTAATCTGTTTAAATTCTTTAGGCAGGTAGTTTAGATTTTTTTAGGTTTCCTAATATGTAACAGTGATTTTATATATTATTTTGTAATTGGTGATAAATTCAATAATTATAAAGATTACTTATAATCACAGGAACATACTTAATCGGTAGGACGGATAAATTCGCAGTGCAGATATCCGGAACTTTGTATAGGTAGCTGACTTGTCTTTCAAACTATTTGCGAAAGCGCTTTTGACGAGCTCTCAGTGTATAGAGGTATCGGATTTTATGAAAAGCTCCTCTGTTTTGCCATAATCTAATTAATTTAAGACCGGGACATTGTCTTGTAATGTGAGCTCTGACAGATCCCCAGCGCTTGCCATAGTCTCTTAGTGCTAAATTCATTAAGTAATTATCTTTTAGGGTTCTTTTTCTTTCGATATGGGTGCTCAAATAAATGTTGCCGAAAGTCAATCACCAAATTGACTATTATGTATGGTTCTGTTCAAAGGAAGGACTTTGCAGCACAGTATTTTATAAGTTTCTACCGAAATCACGGAGGAACAACAGGAACAAAAATCTGAGAAATAAAAGATGGTAGCTACAGTTTCCTGTGGCGTCCTACACGACCAATAATTCTGATTTATAGCCATACGTTCGACGTCTAATGGGCCTATAACTTATCTGTGAAGGTGATCATTTGGTAATTTGCGGACAGGAACGTTTCAGACCCCTGTGTCACGTACAGCATTACCAGATGAGATATTCCACGGAAATGTTCAAGAGAATTACGGAAAATCAAAATTCTATCGAAAATAAAAAAAACTGACAGGTAAATCAAACTAACCCTCCGAAAACCACTCCCAAACCAAATCTCACGTATGTTTTTTGAAGCCCCAACATTTACATGCTGAGGGTTTTTATTGCTTTAGCCCGACAGTTCAGCCGGTAAGGGAAACACCTTCTAGTGAATACGAACTCTGAGGGTAGGCACAAAAAACTTCCGGCGTTAAATTTGTGATGTGGAAACTCTTCAGATATCGTTTAGCGCTCCCGAAACTCCTGCATTTTTATGTCAACAGATATGTTCTCATTTTCTGGGGAACGTTTAAGAACGTGTTATAGTTTTTGTTTGGATTGTACCCAAACTTTACGAATAAATTTTGCGAAATATTGGTGATACTAAATACACTCATGCAGGTGCATCAAATTCGAAAAAAATTGCATACTGTATATACAGGGTGATTCAAACTTAGTGACCTATTAGACGTTTATGGAAAACTAATCATGTTAGAATTCTGAAAATTTGCAGTTGTCGATTTTTCATAAGGATTTCCTCGTTAAAAACATTTTCACTTACACTATACTTCCGGTTATACTGGAAGTAGCAATCAACTTTCTTATTTTAAATAGAATGCTCACATTTTTCTCGCATTTTTGGAATCTTCACTCAATTTAACATAAGTTTCATCAGAAGTCCCTATACCTAACTGTCATAGTTTTTGAAGAATTTTTAATTTTTTGAAGGAAATGATATTTAGATGGTATTTTAAAAATCCATATTTTCGAAGTTTCTGGAGATTAAAACCCAGATAGGGCTAGCGTCCTTTTAAAAGTGCTGTGAGTAGATTTCATTTTTAACGTGTTTTAACTATTGTCCAGCAGGTAGCGCCAAGTTTAACATCATGTTTGTTGGTATTTGACCATGTACGCATGCTTATAAAATTTTGTAGTGCACTTTTCTGTAAGTGGTACATTTACAAACATTGTGGTTTTAAGCAGAGGTGACATGTGGAAGTGGAGGTAAGTAAATAAAATTTATTTTGTTTTTATTTTCATTTTTAAATAGAGCTACAGCATGTAGAAAGTGCACTGAGTATGCCTATTTATATGTCATTAGGATAGAACCTACGTACTTTTGTATAGAAAGACAATTACGTCAGCGTCCTTTTAAAAGGACGGTAGTTAATCATAGTTGCTAAATTGCAAAAATTGAGCAAAACACTTTTCATATGTAGTCAAAAATAATTCCGTCAATAAATTGGATTAAAATCCAACATATATCGAGTACCGTTCTTTTTATTATTTCAGAAGACCTTTAACTCTTAGCGAGCTTATTGATGAAGCAGAGAATCCTGACAGAATTCCCGAACCACCAGATGGAATCGTTCTTTTTCCGCCGGATGATGATTTTGTTACTGATGAACACTCTGGCGATGAAAACGCAGTAACCATAAATAATTTGCCAGGGAATCAACTCAGAGCTATAATGCTGAGCCAATTTTCAACAATCAGTCAGATGAAGAAGACTCAGATGCAGAGCTCAACGTACCATTATCATCTTTTCTAACAAACAGAACCAGTTCTGTATCAGAAACGAAAACGTCTTCAGATAGGTACTGTTAAAAGACGCAAACAGATAGATTGGAAAAAACAAGATCTTGATTCCAATTTACCGCAATGGTGTGAAAATCCAACTGAAAATCAAGATATGACAAGTGTAAGTGCTTGTGAAGAACCGATGCAGCTATTCCGGAAATTTTTTGACGATAAAGTCGTGACCATGATAGTAGATTTTACAAATACATATGCTCAGCAAAAAAACGATACTGGTGACATTACTGCTGATGAAATTCTAGCTTTTATAGGATTTCTTTTACTTAGTGGATATTGTGTTGTATCCAGACGTGATATGTACTAGGAGAATTTAGAGGATACTAACAACGTATTTGTATGTAAAGCCATGGCTCGCAATAGATTCAAATTCCTTATGAAAAATTTACATTGCTGCGATAACAATAATCTGAACAAAGATGATAAATTTTCTAAAGTTCGACCTCTTATGAAATACTGAATTACACATTTTTACAATACGCACCACTAAGTGAAAACCATAGTATAGAAGAGGCAATGGTGCCATATTACGGGCGGCACAGCTGTAAGCAATTCATAAGGGGCAAGCCAATTCGATGGGGTTATAAATTTTAGGTTGGCTTTACCCCTTCAGGTTATGTATTATGGTTTGATCCCTATCAAGGTGCGTCTGCAGCTGTATCAGAGTACAAAGATCTTGGTTTAGGTGCCAGTGTGATCCTGAGGTACACAGATACGCTACAGTCACGATGGAAAGATATTTCATTCCACTTATATTTTGACAATTTTTTTACCTCAATCGTCTTATTAGATGAGCTTACGGCCAGAAAAATAAAAGCAACTGGTACAATACGGGAAAACCGAACACAAAAGTGTCCTATGGTATCTACTGAAGCTCTAAAGAGAAAATCACGAGGTGCATATGATTTTCTAACAACAGAAGATAATAACATCCTTCTTTGTAAGTGGAATGACAATAGCATTGTGACAGTCCAGTCAAACGGTATTCAAAAAAAGAAAAAAGGAAGTTTTTGTAGATCAACCAAAACTTTTCTTAATGTATAACAAATATATGGGAGGAGTAGATCGTTCAGATCAAAATATCAGTCTATATCTCATTTCAATTAGAGGTAAAAAATTGTATTTTCCTATTATAAGTCACTGCATTGAAATGGCTTTACATAATTCTTGGCAAATTTATAGACATAAAAATGTGAAAATGGATCACTTGAATTTCCGCAGATCTGTTGCCCGGAATTTACTGGAAACATACCGCAAAACGTCCAAAAGAGGAGTTTCAAGACTGCCTGATTCAGCTCACGAGCATTCCAGATATTACATGATAGAAAAGATCACTTGATAGTCTACAAGGAAAAACAAACTCGATGTGGATTTTGCCACAAAAAAGTAAATTTCAAATGCGAAAAGTGTTGTGTTGGTTTACATCCAAAGGATTGTTTTAAGTTATATCATACAAAATAAATAATTATTTTGTATGATATAACTTGGAACGGCCAGCACAATCCCGCCAGCGCAGCGTGAGTAGGTCTATCCAAATGAACAAAACTATACCCATCAACAAGAATCCGATGATCAGCGATACCCGGCGGCAGTCACGTCTCTGACAAAGTCAATGTCAAAATCTTCTTTAACCTTCTTCTTTAACCTTCAGAGATAGGTATAGGGATGTTATACATACATGGGTTGATAACAACCCATGAAGAGATTGGAAATTTTGTAGCCTGCCCAATGGTGCCATAAAATACAGGGTGTTGTATTTAAGATAATTGATTTTCAGAATTCAAACACGATTAGTTTTCCATATAAACGTATAACTGAGTTTGAATCACCCTGTAGACGACCCACTTACGTTATCGAACATTATTAAATAATACTTTGTAACGCATTTAGCAACTAAGCAAATTCCAACTCATTGTATAACATAGACACCGACATGACACCGACGTTTGCACTTTTGTAAAAAAAGATGGGAATAATCAGAACACGCGCGTTTCTCTACCAATTACTAGATAACGTGAAATACAGTGGGCTACGATGCCCACAACCACACTCAACTGGTGTAAGCAGTTTTGCCACGTGATTTCCCACAAAATAAAATCTTATATCTCTATTCTTCCTGTCTGCTTCATCATCGATGTCAATGAATGCGAATCCGTCTATTGTTCAACGCCGTATTTGAATATGACCTACAATAATTAGCATCGGTAGTATTCACAACAAGCACAATTAGCAAACTTGTTCAGCATTTGTAACCCTTGCAGAGGTTCTAATTATTAGTTTATGCTATAATCAAACACAAAACTAGCCAATCGCTTGATCGCAGATGAAGTCTTTTAAACTGCTTAAATTTGTTGTTTACTCAGAGCTTGTACAGGATGTCCTATATTCGTTGTGATTTGGGGGTTTCTCATAGAAGCAGCAGAGATAGAGCCTCGTGGTTTTCGCGAACCTGAGCTACTTTTTTGAGTATAATAGAAAGCTGAACCCAGAATTTGGATATCGTTTTTTGTTTTCGAGAAAAAAATTATGTTGATTTTTATCGTTTTTCGAAAACTCTCTTCAATTATTTTTGTACTAAGCAGACTAAAACTGTTACGATTGACTCATATAAAACTTTTTCCAAGGCATTCAGTGGCGTACGTAGTTTTTTCTAGCGAGCGTATTTTTTGAGTTATGACATAAAGTTAAATTTTTTTAATTGAAATCATAGTAGGCTTTGGTCTAGTTCGAAAGGTCTTTTTTTAAACTATCAAAATATATATACTTTTATATTGTTATTTCAAAGGACGGCAACGATTTTGGTACTTTTTACATTTAGAAAATATAAGATAGGTACATACATCCAAGATACCTGTGATTTTATGTTAGCAACTTTTAATAACAACTGAAATAAAAGTAACAAAAACAGAAAAAGAGCAAAACAAAAAACAAAAACTAGAAAACATCAAACAACAAACAACAGAATTATAGGAACTGCTCAAATTGATTGCCATGTTTCTCAACACATAATCTACATCTTTTAGTTAATAGATTGATGGCATTAATTAAAAAAATGGGATGGGCTTGCAAATATCGGAAAGCTGCATGTGTTGCCATGTGTGCTCGGATTGATTGTTGTATCTTCGTATGTATAGTTTTTCTTTTAAAAATGCCCAAACAAAGAAGTCTAATATACTCAGATCCGGTGATCTTGCAGGCCACAATATAGGTCCATTTGCACCCAACCATCTACCCGGAAAATGATTTTCTAAATAATTTCTAACATTCTAACTATTGCAGAATTGTATGCAGGGGCACCATCTTGTTGGAAATATACCCTGTTTATGTTTATTAACCGAACATTTTCCACTATCGCCTCTGGTACCAAACACATTATAAAAACTTAGGAGAAAAAATGCATATTAATAGATAAAATGATATTTTTTCATTTTTTCAACTTGGCTTTGGAATTTTGACAATTCCACTGCTTTTTGTTATCAGTTGACATCTCTTACGATGAAAATAATTTTTTTGCAAACGAAATTTTTATTAGCATCTAAGTTTTTATAATGTGTTTGGTATCATTGTATTCAGATTTTTTCTGTCTATTTAATGTGAATAAAAACCAATATGGCGCCCATAAGGAAAACAAAAGTTGACTATCACCCTGCAGAAACTAGTAGGCTTGGGAAGATTATATGACTACTATTAGATGCAGAATATTTGCTTATGCAACGGTACCAAATTTCATTTCAGATCACTATCTCTAATAGCAAAAAAGATATTTAAGATTAAATAAATCGGCAAATTTCACATTTCTTGTTATATCTAGTGATCCATGAAATATTTTCGAGATCTGTAAATGTGTGCGAGATAATTAGGCAACTTTTATCCCATTTGACCAACCTTGTATGTATTACGGTTTCAAATATTCCCATAGTGGCCCTTGAATTAGTTGTAACCCTGTATAATATTAAAAACTAACTGCATGCAACTTTTGCTAATGTATGTCAACAGATAATAATTCGTCGCTATAAAGACAAACAGGCGTATCTCAAAATTTCACTGTTTTGAGTTAAGGTAGTCCGGGTTATACCCTTTATTAATACTATAATTAGCAAACTGGCGTAACTCTAGAAAGAAAACTAAATAAATTAGGTGAAGGCGTAATTCAGCAAATTACATTTAAAATAACGACAAACAGGCGTATCTCAGATTTATGTAACGTAGGTTTGTTTTCAACTTCAACTATTATTGTACGCGTAAATGGCCGCTGCGCGCTGTCAAGAATAAACAAATTTTATTAATTCTCTGCGACACGTGAGCTGTTTGACGGTGTGTAATCATGGATGTGCTTATTAAGTGGAGGGATGGTACGACAAATGTTGTTTCATCTAAGGATCTGAAGTGCGCAAGAAGAGGTGGTAAATTTAAGAAAGGAAATCAAGTTAAAATGTTCTGGGCAGAATATCAAAAGTGGTATGAAGGTGAAATAATAGATACAGAGAGGGATCATAAAATTCTTGTGGATGATAGTGATAGTGAATATTTCATTAGCAGTTTTGAAACAAAGAGTTGTTGGGACCAAGAAAACCCATAGTTTCGTAAGAAAATCTGCATTTCCAGCAGAAAAGGCAGCACAAGAGTGTATTCAAATGGAGAGTACTAGTTCTTTGGAAGATTTTGAGGCGCCGTGTGAGGTTTGTTATTCTTTTTTTCCTGATAATGTGGATTGCAATGACTACTAATTGGAAATGGAAACTGTAATGGAAAATGCAATGGATGACAGTGATAGTGAAGACGACAATATTCCTTTAGCAGTACTGAAAAAAAATGTTAGGCTCAAGAAAACTCATCTTTTGCGACTTTTATGGCATGGCCAGTAGTTTACAACTGCAACGCGAATTTATTTTAAGCCTGGTCCAGACGCTAGGTCTTGCACAAAGTTTTGCCTGCGCAGTCATAAAACGGAATGAAAACGTTGCAAATCAAGAGCGTCCACACGGTGCAGATATCTGTAATTATTTACTCAGTTTTCACGGAATCGACCATGGACGAAGTATTGCTCTGGTCAATTTTTGCATGTTGTCTTGTAAGAAAGAAACAAATGGAACGTTTCAAATGTACCAGGCATTCAAAGTGGTCGAGAAATTGGCTTCTAAAAAGACATTACTTTTCCCACGTAAGGTTACTGCGTGAGTTGGGTGGTGAACCTGAAGATTGGCGAAACTACTTGAGAATGGACATAGACAGCACATAGACACAATCATTTATTGGAGTTAGTAAAACCGCATATTATAAAAGAAAATACTGGTATGAGAACAGCAATATCAGAATATCACCGCATGAAAGGCTGACAGCAACTTCAAATAGAGAAAAACGCTTAAAAACACGGAGCGAACGTCTACACGCACCGACTTGTCCACGCAATTCACGGATAACTATGCCCTCCCGCCTCAGTTGTCGCTGCAACTGCACCGTCTCCACGCAGTTCTCCCAACTGCACAGTTTTCCTATCCACACGCAACGTTTTGTCTGCAACTGTGCAGACAAAACGTTGTGCAAAACGTAGCGTCTGGATCGGCCTTTACGTTACGTTAAGTGCGAGAGGACAAAATAAAAGACAAAAGGAGTTGAAATCTCGAGAAGGAGTAACAGCAATTATTATTACCTCCCAGAAGACGAAAGAAGACGAAAAGTTGGATAGAAATGAAGAAAATGCTTGTGCAGTATTTGACTTACAGCAGGTAATCTTTTTGCCACAAACATATGACAGCAAATTATTTTACAAGAGAAGGTTATCCAATTATAATTTAACAGTTTAAAACATTAAAACAAAAGAATGTGACTGTTTCTCCTGGTCTGAAGCCCAAAGCAAGAGAGGCGCTTCTGAAATAGGATCTTGTCTCTATTTCTACCTGCAATATTTGGACAACAAACGTTGTAAGCATGTATCGCTCTACTCCGATTCATGCAGCGGTCAAAACAAGAATTCTGTTATTGCAGCAATGATGCTTCATTTTCTCAACAAATCGTTGAATGTGAATACGATTTCATTAAAATTTTTTGAACCCTACCACGGACAGAACGAAGGCGACTCGACACACAGTGCAATACATACAGCCTTGGTAAAAGCTGGAGACTTGTTTTTACCCTCACAACTTACCACTGTTTTCATGTTAGCCCGCCGATCACACCCATATATCGTGCATAGTTTGAAATCCGATGACTTTCTTAACTTTAAGCAAATGGTCGTAGATCTTAAGATTCAATTAGTAAGAGAAGGTGACAACGGAAATAGCATAAACTGGAAAGATATTCGCGAAATTAAAGTAGACAAAACATTATTAAATAAAATATTGTTTAAAACTAGCCACCTTGCTGTAGGGTACCGAAGAATAACTCTAAAAAGAACGACCACTTCCCCCAGTACACAACCACAGCAACTTAATGCCCATCCACCCAAATTAGCTTCAGCAAAATTTTACGATTTAATGGATCTATGTAACGGGCAAACACCAGAACATGTACAGTTTTATAAAAATCTACCACATTAAATTTTATTTTTCGTTCCATGTTATTACCTACAGTTGATGTTATAATGTTATGTTTCAATGTTCACAATATACGTTTGAAAAGCAAAATGCGTGTTTTAGCTCAAAATATTTGAAAACTTAGTGGCGTAACTAGTACGACGGAATATTTTTTAAAAACACAAAAGGGCGTATCTAATTAAGGGACTTTTTCCCATAAACTCGGCAACAGATTCAGGTTTTCTATTGTTGCACGCCTGCTTGTAATGGCCTACTTTGCATTTTCGTGGGCCTTGTTGTGATTTTCTTATCAAAATTTGTACGGTCAATTAAATAACGCTCACAGAACATTCAAAACGATGTATCTCGAAATGCCAATTATTGAGATACGCCAGTTTGTCTTTATAGCGACGAATTATTCAGTTGTTAACATAAAATCACAGGTATGTTGGATGTACATAGGTACCTACCTATCTTATATTTTCTAAAGTTAAAACTAAAAAAGTACCAAAATCGTTGCCGTTTTTTGAAATAACAATATAAAAGTATATATATATTTTGATAGCTCAAAAAAAGACCTTTCGAACTAGACCAAAGCCTACCATGATTTCCATTAAAAAAATTTAACTTTATGTCATAACTCAAAAATACGCTCCCTAGAAAAAAAACTACGTACGCCACTGAATTCCTTGGAAAAAGTTCTATAGGAGTCAATCATAACAGTTTTAGTCTGCTTTGTATAAAAAGAATTGGAGAGTTTTTATTGAAAGTCGATAAAAATCAACATGATTTTTTTTCTTGAAAACTAAAAACGATATCCAAATTCTGGTTTCGGCATTCTATTATACTCAAAAAAGTAGCTCAGATTCGAGAAAACCCCGAGGCTCTATCTCTGCTGCTTCTATGAGAAACCCCCAAATAACAACGAAAATAGGAAAGCCTGTACATTTGTCAAAGTCTTTTCCAGTGTTAAATGTTGTTTCAGTTCCAAAAAATGTCTTTCAACTTCTTGAAGAAAATCCCATGCGAAAACTCACGCATCGACATTTTATTCTGTTGTCTCAACGGAAATCCTGAATTTACGACTAATGTGATTTCAGGGCATGTGCCACAGTCAGACTTAGCTAAATTTGTTTTGAAATACGTTCTAATAATAATTGAACTTTCTGTACTTGACAATTTGACTGGTTCATATTCAAACTGCATAATAAATTATTATACCACTGCCGAAAATATCGATTGGTGAACTATTTACACGAAATTCTAATATACATTAGCATGATGTTGCCCATTTAAAGTGTTAGAAAATTTTAATGGAGTAGCAAACTCTGCCTTATGAGGAAATATATACCTACCAAAGCGTGCATCATTTTACTTGTCTTATAAAGCTGGAAAACTTAGAGATTTACAACTTATTATAATTTATTGTAATTTACGAGCGAGAAGGGCGGCTACAATGGCATTTTGCATGCTGATGTGGTATCATATGGGATTTACAGAAAGACGGAAGCATAGGTACGAGCTACGGCAGAGGTTGTTAGTGCGTACGAACGATATTTCTCAAGTTAGTTCATTTTGTGATGAAATATTTCTCCCGGAGCATACATCTGTTACACATATTTCATTTCATGTAATAGCACTGGGGGATGAATGTTGAGTATACTATTATCCGTAAAGCTAGTACACTTAATAACCAAAAATGATCTGATTAGGTCCATCGTGAAAGAGCTCAATAAATTTAATGAACCAATTCAGTAAATTACCCAAAGAACCTTCTGAACTTGTGTTAATACCCTCGCAAAAACTACCCTTCTAAGTTCTTTTTCCAAGACAAGAGAGTCTTATTTATTTAACCCCATCAAACGAAGGACCTTCTTTACCGGCTACTTCAACCCTTCTATATAACGTAATGTTCTATTCAATTTTCTTTATATGTCTGTAATTCTCTTACCCTTCACATCTTTTTCTTATACAACAGATCGCATTCTTTCTCCTGAATAAATCGGAGAGAGCCCTGAATACATAAGCTGTTTAAAAAATGATTTGAAAGCGCCCCGGTTTTAGCAAATAGGGTTATTTTTTTGCTACTTGAGAAACTGTTTTGAATATTGCACACAGACGAATGGTTTCAGCATTTGTAAAGCAATTCCTTACACACTGATCTTGAAAATTTTGGGAATTTGTGACATGTGCATAGAAGAAACACTATACCGTGTGACAAACTTCCTTGTGTACATGGGGAAATAACATAGGCAATTACATTTTTGGTGATTCCTGCCCCCCATGTGTAGTTACAGTGGTGGTAAAGGTAGCAATCGAAAGACTATTTTTTTCTGCGCATGAGGATATCAAAAACTCTGCAATTTTCCAATTTCTTAAAGCATTAAAAGCAAAAATTACACTAATAATTTTCAAATTAAAATGAAGAAATAGAAAATTACTATGCGTACTACCAATAAGTATAAAAATTATTTTATTGACCGGTTTCAAGATTCACAAACGATGAGATCGTATACGCATAGTAATTTTCTATTTCATCATGGATTTCTACCAAATAGTCAAGACAGAAAATATTAACTACATTCAAATTAAAACACGGATATTCATCAGATTACCTATGGCAATTTAATTTATTCTAATCAATGACTCCCTTGATTCTAATTTCTAATTCGTCTGAACTGTCAACATTATTTATCGACAATTTAAAATTTGGGTTTCAAAATGAACAAAAAAATATTTATTCAGTTGAAGAAAAGGTTTTCATTGTGAAAACATTTTACGGCGGCAATAGTCTGCGGGCAGTCCGTGACTTATTTTCTGTAAAATTCAATAACAGTCCTATTCCTTCGGTAACAACAATAAAAAATTTAGTTAAGAAATTTGAAGATACTGGGAATCTTTCATTGAAAGAAGGTAATTTTTACTAATAAATTTACCTGGTTTTTATTTAGATAGGTAATTCTGATTCGCTTATTATTATTACCTAGTTGCTAATTCCTTATTGTTCGCTAACTTAAATTTTACTGAGATTATGAGAAATTTAACAAGTGATAATGTGGAGTGAAACAAAACTAAAATTAATCTTATCATTTAATTTTTTAGTCGTTCCAAGAAATCTAAATGTTGAGGTAGAGGAAATGGTAATAGGCCTGATAACTGCTAGTCCAACATCTAGTTTAAGGTCTATTGCCCTAGAATGTAATGTTTCAAGAGAAACTGTCCGTAACATATTAAAAAAAAACAAATATCATCCCTTTAAATTCCAGTGTCCAATGTCCTTTTGACGAAGAATCAAGGCAAACTTTCTGTGAAGAAATGCAAGAACGGGCTAATCGGGATCGCAGCTTCCTCTCATCAATTTGTTTTACTGATGAGTGTACCATGTACCTTTACTTTAAATCAAGAGCCAAATTCACAAAACGTTAGGCATTGGGCCCAGGAAAATCCCAGAATAAATCTAGCCACTACAACGCCATACCCTCAAAAAATCAATATTTGGGCAGGCATTTTTAATAATCGCATTATAGGACCATTTGAAATACAGGGAAATTTAAATTCAGAAGCTTATTTAGATCTTTTAATTAACTATATTGGCCCTGCATTAGAAGAAGTTGCACATGCGAATCGGGAGGTTTGGTTTCAGCATGACGGATGCCCAGCACATTTTGGAGCACAAGTGAGGGAATTATTAAATGAAATATTTCCAGAGAGCTGGATTGGTCGAGGTGGTGCTATAAACTGGCCAGCTAGATCTCTCGATTTGGCACCGTGTGACTTTTTCTTGTGGGGTCATTTAAAAAATAAGATTTATAAAACTCGTCACCCAAATATTGATTCTTTAAGGAATGCTATCTTTGCGGAATGGAACTTAATAAACGGTCGGCAACTTGCGAATGTGAGAAATTCTTTCTATAATAGGCTGGGATACTGTCTGATACAAAATGGGGGTTTATTTAAATATTTGTTATATGTAGTTATTTTTCTTTTTTTATGTTACTTTAATTTCATTGTATATTAATAAGTTTTAGTCCTTACCGAGATATGAAATAAATAAGTATTAAATTGCCAGATTACAAAATTCATTAGACCAAAATAAACAAATGTTGCCGCTTGTTAAATTTTTCATAATTGCAGTAAAATTAAAGTTATTTAAATTTTATTATTTAATTTTACTGCTTTAACATTTTCCCAAAAACTTTTTAATAGGTTAGACGACACCTACAATTTACCCTAAACTATGGACCAGCATTCACCAACGAAACATCCACACCAGTAATCAATTAATTGTCAACTATAGGTAATAACAATAATTATGTGAATGAGAATTATCTAAATAAAAAAACAAGTTTATGTATTACTAAAAATTAACTTCTTTCTATGAAAGATTCCCAGCCTTCAAATTTCTTACTAAATTATTTGTTGTTATACCTAAGGAATAGGACCGTTATTGAATTTTACAGAAAATAAGGCACGGACTACTCGCAAACTATTGCCGCCGTAAAATATTTTCACAATGAAAACCTTTTCTTAAACTGATAAATATTTTTGTTCATTTTTAAATGTTGACAGTTCTGAAAATCCATAAAAATCAAAGACGTCCGTGATTAGAATAAATTAAGTTGTCATGGATAATCTGATATATTTCTGTTTTAGTCAGAAAATTATTAATGTAATTTTTGCTTTTAATGCTTTAATAAATTGGAAAGTTGTAGAGTTTTTGATATCCTCATACGCAGAAAAAAATAATCTTTCGATTGCTACCTTTACCACCACTGTAACTACACATGGGGAGCAGGAATCCCCAAAAATATAATTGCCCATGTTATTTCCCCATGTACACATGGAAGTTTGTCACACGGTATGTAAAATTCTACTGCAGTGTAAGTAATATTAAACAAGTTAGGGACTATGGCAACATAATTATAAAAGTGTAGTCCAACTTTTGCCTTTGAGATAAGTAATACATTTTTAAGCAGCCAGGTTTCGAATCCCCGGAGGCGGGATCTGTAGTAGCAAATCCCAAAATGAAAAGGTCTCATAGAAACGAGGAACAAAGTTACCAGGAGTTTATTAATAACCAACCGGAAAGTTGAGAATTCGTACTAACAGAATTTATCCTTTCATTCATTATATCAGGCGAATCAGTCATGAATTTGAAATTATTGGAATGTAATATATTAGCAACATGCGTTGATAAATGAGAACATAAGTAGTTTCTTCAGGAATGATGTGAAAAGCGTTTTGTCAGTATGTGGAAACTCCGCGGCAAGCTAGGGATATTTAAAACCAAATCCCCGGCCATTTGAATAAACTCCTACCGATTCCAAAACACAAATATATCTCCCACTGAACAACAGACTTGTCGCCGCCATATTTCACGCTGCTTTTAATAAGTGAGTACCAGGGGACGGCGTCGAGATAATTATAAAACTTTCATAATAAATATCGGAAATGCAATGGCGGATTTTGCGAGAATTAAGCGACGCTTTCCATTCAAACATATTTCAGTTCAAATTTCCGCTCTGAGCACACAGTATTTTTGTTGTTTTCGCCAGGATAGTTAATTGCCGTCACACAGAATTTGATTAGCGATAAAATTGCGTTGTCTTGTTTGAACAGTTTCTTGTTTACCACTGAAATGACCAAGTCGTGGGAAAGGGGGGATTCTTGTCCTCAGAAATGGCTTTCCTCTATTTTTAAACCGATATGACTTTTTTAAAATTTAAACCGAGTACAATTTATTATATAGCTAGGTTCCAACTATTATCCGTGTTAATAATACTTAAGTAGCACCGAAAGTAACAGAATGTCGACAAGAAAATGTATGCGCATATATTAGCACCAGCCTAGAGAGATAGTATACAAACTCTCGAACTCGAGAGCCAAATTACATGTTGGTACAACTTTACTGATAAACACAAATTGCTTGTTATACGATATTAAACACAAACTAATTTACAAACAAATTAAATATGGATCAATACACTTATTTCGGGATTATACATCGGCGCGTGTTAATTGCGGCCACATTAGGAGGCTTTTGACACAAATAATTTGTTGTCTGGAAAATTGAGCATTTGTTCTGTTCAGTGTAAAGTATGTATCTACGTGTGACTCGTCAAAATAACGTCCGATAAAATAGCCCCGAACAAAGCAGCAAAAAACGTTCACGACGTCATTGTAAGAAAGGGAAAATTTGATATATTTTTAGCTTCCTAGCCTAAGCTAGGTATAGCTATTGTGATAGTCGTTTTTTGACCATGGTGTTTTTTCATCAAATGTGGACGTTTTAGCTTCCTAGCCTAAGCTAGGTAGCTATTGTGATAGCCGTTTTTTGACCATGGTGTTTTTTCATCAAATGTGGACGTTTCAGGTCATTCTAAGACTTTTTGGCAAGGTGGCACATTTCCGTCCGTATGTATGGGTGTGTCTGTTGGCACTTTTACGGGAAAACGGCTCCCCAGATTTTTCTGAATTTTTGCATACGTATGTATATCAGAGATGGTTCATAGGAAACTGACGGGGCGGTTTTTTTAAAACACTTTTGAGCCGAGATATGATGTCATAGAAGATTTTTTTTCAATGAGACCGTATATATTTTTGTATTGCATCGGATAGAGGGTATTTTTCTCTACACGATGTGCGAAAATCGTAATAGGTTGTATAACGAACAAATTGAGAAAAAAAATACGAAAAGAAGGCGCGCGCGCGCCAAACGCGCCCTCCAGTTCAGTTGTGGCTGTGGCTAGGAAGCTGTTCTGTCAATGCGTTGACAACTAGTTTAAAATTAATAAATAAACTGACAGGTTGAGGATAGTATTATTTATTGTTGCTACAAAATTAATAATTCTATAGAAACATAATGATACACTAAATCCACCTGGTCTGGCCGTTATATCATCATTATATTAAAAGCGAACTGGCACAACACTTGAAATACGGGTGGGGATATCGGTCGCTAGGTCTCTTTTCAACTGGCGGAGATCGTACGGGTGAGGTCGTGCACTCGATCGAGTGTTTCTTTAACGCAAATAAGAAAATTGCCTCGGCATAATTTCGATGGATGCTTGGATCTGCTGAGCACTGTTCGCAGTCGTAGTTCGACGTCGCACCCGTAGATAGAATGGTTTTTGCCGTATTAAATTAAACGCAATTAATTATTTAAGAATATTCTATGGTGCACCTGGGATGCACCTACGTTTTAAGTATAATTACTACACCTATTCACCACTACGTAAAGGTCGTGGAGCGTAGCCCACGGGTTCATCTAGTTTATTTTAATTCTAAACAACCCACTTTTCACAAGAAAAGTATTGTTATGTGTTTAGCCGCCCACCGAGCATTCAAACTTTCTAGTCTACAATTCAGAAAATCTGCATTATACAAAACCATAAATTGTTTAGTAAAAAATAACTACCCAAGAAATTTTATTATTAAAATAATAAAAAACAGACTACTTACATCAATTTTATAATAACAGCAATATTAATCAAAACCAAAAAGAGCCAAAAAACTACATTTCTTTATCGTATACAGGGTGGCCCGAAATTAGCGTGCAATATTTTACCAGCGTGTTCTGTGGCCAAAAATAAGACAAAAAGCTCCTATAAGCGTACACCGAAATATGCTTCGCAAAGGAGCTATAGCTTTTTAAAAGAGAAGACCTGAAGACGTTTCCTTCTAAATATCTCCGAAACAAGTACAGGTAAAATTATGAAATTTTATGGAATGTGTAAGTACCAAATGCTGAATCTTTTGCTGTAAACATAATTTTTAAAATTTAACAGGGGCGTCTCAAATCTGGGGGTGGTGGAGGTAAGATTTACCCCAACTTTTTTTACAACATGCCGTTTTCAATTTTTCCATAAAAATTTGAAACTTCAGAGTTTTTTGCAAAAAAAATGTGCTCTTGTCTCGTTTTGGTAGGAGGCACCGTTATCGAGCACAATCGATTTAAAAATTTCGCTGCATGCCTCAAATGTCTCAAATCTGGGGGCGGTGGAGGTAAGATTTAGCCCAACTTTTTCAGAACAAGTTGTTTTCAATTTTTCCGGAAGTTTTTCCATAAAAATTTGCAACTTCAGAGTTTTTTTTGCAAAAAAAATGTGTTTCTATCTCGTTTAAGTTTCACAAACGAAGTTTTCCACTTCCTGTAGGAATTTTTTGGGCATGCAGCGAAATTTTGAAACCGATTGTGCTCGATAACGGTGCCTCCTATCAAAACGAGACAAGAGCACATTTTTTTTGCAAAAAACTCTGAAGTTTCAAATTTTTATGGAAAAATTGAAAACGACATGTTGTAAAAAAAGTTGGGGTAAATCTTACCTCCACCACCCCCAGATTTGAGACGCCCCTGTTAAATTTTAAAAATTATGTTTACAGCAAAAGATTTAGAATTTGGTACTTACACATTCCATAAAATTTCATAATTTTAACTGGACTTGTTTCGGAGATATTTAGAAGGAAACGTCTTCAGGCCTTCTCTTTTAAAAAGCTCTAGCTCCTTTGCGAAGCATATTTCGGTGCACGCTTATAGGAGCTTTCTGTCTTATTTTTGACCACAGAACACGCTGGTAAAATATTGCACGCTAATTTCGGGCCAACCTGTATAAAAGACATATCACACAATATTAATAACTTATTAAAAAAGCTAATTTTGTAATTGCTCACAAAAAGCATAACAATCAACAATTTTTATATTCTCACCTGAAAACACCAATTCCAAAATTATTGAAAACTCATCGTATATACAATCAATAGATCATTTTAGAATGTCGTCACACAATTGACAGCTGGAGGGCAAACATTTGTTTTGTTTGAAGCTTAGAGGAAGGAAGAAGAGGAGGAATAATAAAGCAGATGTTTGTGTTACCATTTGGTACCAAAAAAGGGGCGTAACCTAAACTTCTTAGTCGCTTTACGTCGAGAATTGAACGAAAATTCTTAAAATGATAGGACTAGTTGCACTATTGCAAACGTTGTTTTCGTTATTTTGAGTTAAATTACACGAACTCTAAACAGTAACCTGGTTTCACTACTTTGTTTGACACCAAATCTGCTCAAATTTTGGTAACACTCATGTGCATAGTGATGTGTATCTATACTCTGCCCTTCAACAGAAAATGGCGGTCTGTCAAAATCAGGCCATTCTAAAACAGTCTATTGTAATAACTGTAATAAAGCATACATTGGGCGAACCAAAAATCATCTTGAAACTAGGTTAAAACAACATACCTACATACCAAAATAGTAATTCAGCTATCAGTAAACACATAAAAGAAACCAAACATAATTTCGACTAGGTACTATTCTGGAGCAGGAAAAAAATGTAAAAACTAGACTTGTCTTGGAAATGATACATATCCAGAGACACAATACCTTACAAATCCGAAGGGACAAAAATTCTTTAAATGGCAGATCTGACATTCAAAATTTAAGTCAAATTTACAGTGACATAATAACGTAAATCTGCTCTCTGCCACTTGATTCTAATTTAACACATGTACATTTATTTCCTTTTTCATATAGTTATCAAAATCAAATGTGCTAAGTATAATTTCTGTTTAATTTTAGGTAGTTACTGTTACTTACAAATTTTATTAAGAATAGTGTATTTTACAACAAGAGAAGAAAATACTGTTTTTTTCATGAGGTGAGAATTTGACCAGGAACGAAAAAAGCGTATTTCATCTCAAGTAGGAAATGCTATTTTTTCTACACATGTATACATATTTGGGGGTCTGCATGATTCACAGTATTCACTTTCTGAGTCCATTTAAAATGCTATTAAATTATAAGCGAACCCTCACAATGTAAATTAATTCTTCATTTAGTCGTTGCTAGGTAACATAGATTCGCAGGCTACTAAATGAGTGATTCTTTTATCCATTACTAGCGAGCCCGGCTACGGAAGCGCTCTGGTGCCACTTTTTATTTATTTTAATTTTCCGTTATAACTGATTTTTTTCCGTTATAACGGATCTCTTATTTCCGATATAATGGATCTTTTTCCGATATAACGCATCTTTTATTCCGTTATAATCTTATAATAGACTTTCCGAGAACTGTGTAGTATTAAGTATTAATGGGAGTCATTTTACATAACCGGTATGCAGTATAGTGTTACTCGCCAAGTGACTTACGATACCATAGGTATCGATATCCACTTATCGTTCATGTGGATAGCGGACAGCGGTCATAACTAATTGAAAATAAGTACCTACTTTACCAACTGTGGCACTGATTTAAATGAAGACACCAACCTAAAAAGTAAAACCCCAAACAAACAGTCATCTGTTATACTTAGGTTTTAGCTGTTACAAAGTTACATCTTTTGTGGACGAGAATGTTGGAACATATGTGTAAAAAGATTCGTTATATCGGAAATAAGAGATCCGTTTTAACGGAAAAAATATCCGTTATAACGGAAAAGAGATGCGTTATAACGGAAAAAGAGATCCGTGAAAATAAATAATACGTGACACCAGAGCGCTTCCGTACCCGGCAGACGTTGTCCTACCTAAAATTACTTTTCGTATAGAACTTTTGATTCATTAACCAAATCGTTTATTCAATGTGAAACATTTTTCTGATTACGTTTATGTTCAACCAAATATGTCGTTCCTATCGTCAGTTATGATCGCGAGTGCATACAAAAAATTATGATTTTGACAGTTTGTCCGAATTTCCCGACTTACGCTTATCCATATTATACAAAAATCCAATAGAAAAAAGCACTTTCAGTTTTTTCCGAATGTTCCAATTTTCTAATTTTTCTAATTTTTCGTTCCCTAAAAACCTTATTTTTGAAAAGAATTAGCCAAACCGGTCCAACCGTTAAGCACTTTCTGTTTTACCCGAATTTTCACATTTTCCGGTGGATTCTCCAAAAATTTTCTTTCATACAAACCTTTTTCTGACAATTACGATCACAACAGAAAAAATCAGCCAAATCGGTCCAGCCGTTAAGCACTTTTAGTTTTCACGGAATTTTCAAATTTTCCGGTGAATTTTCCAAAATTATGATTTTTACAGTTTGTTCGAATTTCCCGACTTACGCATATCCATATCATACAAAAAAGCCATAGAAAAAAGCACTTTCAGTTTTTCCCGAATTTTCCTATTTCCCGGGCAATTTTTCCAATTTTTCGTTCCCTAATGCCACGTTCGGCCTCTGTTTTGTCGACGTTCCAAATTATTTTGTGTGTAAGCTCCAACTGAGCGCGTCGAACTCGACTGTTGTTCCGGAGTCATAATGGATTGCGCTTGAGGCTTGAGAAATTCTTATTCGACTTGGCTCCAAACGCTGTCTACGCTCTTCGTAAGTCTCACTGACTCGACGATCATGTAGTTGGCTTGCATTGCGCGTACGCCGACCGATATTTCGACGCCTCACTGATGGCATTTTTTCCAAAGAAACGCCAAATACATGGTCACCACCGATAACACACTGACAATTCAATTTTTAGAACTGTCAAACTGAACGTCACATTTTTGTTTGTCAAACATATTTTCGACTTTCCCGGTTTATTTTCCAAAATTTCCTTTCATACAAACCTTGTTCTGACAATTACGAACACAACAAAAATTAAGTCGGCTAAATCGGTTTAGCCATTCTCAAGTGATGACCTTACATAAATGCGACAATTGATTTTTATTTATATACAGGGTGGTCCAGTTTATATCATCAGGATTTCACTAGCCGAAAGTTTATCAAAAAATAAAGGTAGTTTGTCTAATAAAACATGGTTGAATTTTACTTGCATTTTGATGTACAGGGCGTTAAAGAAAATAAATTATTTGGTAATAATTTGCTATAAATCAATAATAAAAAAGCTAGTCTTCTAAAATTTTGCATATATCATTTCTTTTGTATTCTCTATTAAATAGTAGTTGTAATTATTTTATTTAGAACACAGAGGCGTGCGTACGGGTTTCCTCAAAAATACTTTATTTAATAAAATGTATGCCACTGTTTTTTTAGAACACCAAATAGAGAGACGATTTCTCATTCAATTTAGAAACCCTTTTGTAACTTACAATTTTTTGATAACTCAACTCAAAATAAAAAAAACATTCTGAATTCTAAGAAGTAGTTTCTCCTGCGTAGGCACTGGGGTCGCATAGTCTGTGTCTTTAAGATAACCCCACAGATAAATGATATAAAATAATTTATTTTCTTGAACACTCTGTACATCAAAAAGGAAGCAAAATTAGACCATATCTTATTAGACAAACCACCTTTATTTTTTGATGAACTTTCGGCTGGTAAAATCCTGATGATATAAACTGGACCATCCTGTAGATTAAAACTAAATCTGACATTTTCATTTTCACTTCTAGAGATGAAAATATTATCATCTTTAGAGTAAAAAAATGTCACTTTCATACAGAGTAGACAGTTGAAAAATTGCTATTTTTATATAATGTGTAGAAAAACATTTTTTATACTTTTTAAATAAAATCTTGATAAAGCCCCCGATCGGGCGCGAGACGTCGATTTTTACAAAAAGTATTTCAATGTTTGCCAATATATTCACAAAAATTTATAAATTTAATAAAAAATTGACACGAATAATTATATAAAATTCAAAATCTTAAATTTACCTAAGATTTGGCCTTCATAACCACTATGTTGTGATCACTATCTACATCTGCTCCTGGATAACTTCTACAGTCCCTAACTTGATTTCTAAATCTTTGCCTAACGAGAATGTAATCTATTTGATATCTCCCTAGGTCTCCTGGCATCTTCCACGTATAACGTGTTGATACTGTAATTATTATTATATCTCTTTTCTGATATTTCTTGTTATTATCGTGAGAAAGTAGGAATGCTTTTGATTGTTTTACTTGTTTTTTCTGCCTCTTCTTCGGGCATAATTTTTCTTATTGTGCTTCATGTATTACAACGTTATCTTGTAATTGTGTTTATTAAGTTGACAATTAAACATGTTCAAGAAATAGTCCTTGGCACACCAAATCTGAATGTGATAGACATTTTCAGATGGACTATTTGGTGTCTTCAGTAGGGGCTATTTTAAAGGAGGCATTTTGTCGGTGGGTCATTTTGTCGGTGAGCTATTTTGTCGAGGCTATTTTGTCGGTTGCTTCTGAGTATTTATCATAGTTCAATTGCAAATGACCCCTATAAGAACCGTGCAAGAAGCATGATCAATGCATTTCAGTAAATATACATTAATATTCCATAGAGCAACTGGGGATAGCCGGGCGATAATAGTTTGGTAAGCATTAATAGCCAAAGTTTAATTATAAGCTCCGTGCAGCATCTGTTTAACAACTCAAATTGATCAAAACTTGCCCGGAGACAAACCCTGCTACACCATAACTTGCACCTAAAACAGAATAAGGCAGAGCGGAATCAAATCAACTTTTCTTATTGGAAATGTTTCAACACTTTATTGGATATATTCGAATATAAAAATTAGATGAGGCAATTTTTGTGTGTAACCGTTTCTTGGAGTGTAAAATTATTATATTAATTTTAAGTTCTATTCAAGAATTTTTTTTTCACACAACACATGCAAATTTTTACATGCGAAAGAGTATAGGTTTATAATTTTCAGCTACTCTAAAAATGTGTACAATACTTGACAATACACAAAAGTACCTGCTTCGTTTTGATTGACGGATGACAATTTTGTAACTTCAACAGACTGAAGTTCTAAAATTGAAAATAAGAAGCAGTCCTCTGGTTTCTTACACCCCCAAGCAAAAAAATATGGCACTTAATCTTGTAAATTATTTTAAAAATTAATATTGAAAATTCTTACTACCTACTTATAAATTTAAAATTAATAATATTTTTTAAAAATCATATATAAATGTTCTCTCATTACTAATAATTGTTATAGTAGTAATATTTAACCCATACCAGTATATAAAATTAAAATAATTCTTCTAATAATGATGTTAATGGTAAATTATCGCATCTTTTATAGTAATTTTCTATCAGTCAATTTGAGATAACAAAGAGCTTTGTCATCTTACGCCTTGTAAATTTAAATTACAAACAAGATTCTCGTGCATTCTTTGAGTAAACAGGCCAATTACAGAGTCAGGCGAAGCGGAAACCCCATTAGAAGTAACCTGACGTCCAAATCAGATTCTAAATAAAATTAACCAGAAAAATATTATTCAATGTACAAACCTTTGAAACGATAATAAAAGAGCAATTAGCGTGAGAATTTTCCCGACAGGAAAATGACGGAAAAATAATTACGATCCATCATTTTTCTTTTTTGAACAGCGTTGTATTTTCCGGGACATAACAATCACTGCCGATATTTACGCTGATATGCCTCACTACCGTTTCAAAAATGTCAAATTCGCTTTTGTTGCAAACTCATCAATTTTAGTCTAATAAAAAACTCGCTCGTGGTTTGATTTTATTAATTTTTTATTGTTAGCAGGGATATTTAACGGAGATATCAGCGGAAAATGTTGAATATCAGAGTAATTGAAGTAATAGTGAACGAATTATGTACTCTCAGAAATATGTAGACAACAAAAATTGTCGAACAAGAGATGGGAGCATAAAGAGATGGCGAAACATGGCGCAGTCTTCTGGAGTGCCCGCAAAATTGATTGTCGTATTTGCAGAAGTTTAAGCACATTTACATCTCGAAATATTCCGAGATTTTTTCGTCTTTAACCGTCCGTGCGACCCACCTAATCTCGTCTGCTCTCCGCGCCGCCCCCACGGCAAATGTATTCCGAAATCTGCGGTAATAGATGGGTCCCTTTTTATAAATTATGTTACGTTCAACATTTTTCTTGGAGGCACCGCGATTTATTTAGGATTAATGTTATTATTCTTTAAAGTCCCGGGGAGTTACTGCCTTTAAACAGTGCACGAAATATGAAGGTAAAGAATGGCTTTGTTCAAGGGGAGAGTGTTCTATAAAGGAGTAAATCATTTATCTCCATTATAGCTTAAATGCTACATCAATATTTATTAAGGCTTGAACGCGAAATGAGAGTAAATAGGCGTGGCGAATTTTGTTGGATTATTTCACAGCTGATGGGCATTGTAATTTGACTTTACTTTGCGAGGTAATTAGTACAGCTTTATTTTCTACCTAAACGAGACGCTTATTACATCCCGGAATTCAAGTCAAAATTAAAGAGTCTTATTATGAGGTAAAGGTTTCACACTAGTTGATGTTTTCGAGAAAATGCGGCACACAGAAAAACTGGCACTCGTGTCAACTCCTTACTAGCTGGCAGTGAATCGAGTCGCGTAATATTGTGTGAGTCTCAATTGGACTGAAACTGAAATGCCCCAGTTTCTTTAGGAAATAAAGAAATAAAAATAAAATAATTTTGCAAAACGATCAATTCGTTTAAAATCTTGCATTTTTGGGTGATTACTTTCTTGTTAAGAAATATTTTAGTTTTTAAAAAAGTTACCTTCGATTTTTTTGCAAAAATAAATGCACTGTGCTGATGTTAAAGCTATTTTAGTCATATTTCTCTAATAACGTGTCGTAATATTTCTTAAATTAGAAATAAAAATTCACAGACCTCGCATCTTACGCAAGTATCATAGGCGTATTGAAAATACCGACACAACTGCTCGGTTTCTAAGATGTCCAACAAAAGTGATCTGTTCCGTTTCAAGTTGGTATATTATTGATATAATACAATAAATGATTTGTGACAAGCACAAGGCACATAGTCAAACTGACGCAATACGTAACAAAATATTAACGCATCCGTTTTGTACAGTTTGGATTTTTATTGCAACGCG
The DNA here is from genome assembly GCA_963966045.1 of Xestobium rufovillosum. Classification (NCBI taxonomy): domain Eukaryota; kingdom Metazoa; phylum Arthropoda; class Insecta; order Coleoptera; family Ptinidae; genus Xestobium; species Xestobium rufovillosum. Next base: position 20,582,451 of record OZ014497.1, read on the forward strand.
ATATCCCACTTAAACGGTACTCGCCCTCGCCGTACCTTAGTTTACATCTGGCGATCTGGCTAGCCGGTAGCCGCCTCCATCCAATTTATTAGCGGCCTCGACTGCGCGCGCCGCCAACAGAATCTGTCGCGTGTCGATACATTTTTCGTAAGATGAGTACCATATACACGACCCCAGAAGTATTTTCAATACTAAAAATCGTGAACCCTCACACAACAATGGTTCTGCGGCCTCTAATAGCAATACGCTTTTAAATACCTAGAAGACAGGATAAATTTAACGTTAGAACCATGTGTTTAATTTGTGGCCGTGGATAGTAGTCCGCAAGTTACGGATCACTATCATTTGTCATTACGGTTCCGCAAGTTGTGGGCATGCGAACAGGTGTTAAATATTGTGTATCAACGCATTTTAGACAGACCCTTTACTTGTCCTCGCACCAGACACACACATTTTATGCGAAAAAGATAATGTGGAAACGTGAGAAAAAAATAACGTTTACGGGAGCCGATCCTACCCGGCCCGAGAGTAACAAACCACTAGCTCTCTACGATAACCTACCTACCCACAAACGCTGCTGGGTGGGGATTGAACTAACGAAGTACTTATACGAAAGTATAACGCATAACTTGCGGAACTGTAGTACACTTGATGGGATTCCGTAACCTGCGGACTACTATCCACTGCCTTAATTTGTGGAGGATCTGGCAAAAGAAAAAGGAAATCACTTACTTCAATTCAAACTGGTATCGTAGTACTAAATGTTTTATTTGGTTAATTATGTATTGTTTGTCCTTGTTACTATAGGCACGGGTGATTCCACTCGCATAAAAACGCTGCAAGATAGAGAAATGACAATCGTATTATCTCTACTCTAGACTGATTTTGTATGAAGACTTATTTGCATACGATGCAAAATACCACAAATTGTGCTACGCAGAGTACATATCAACCAGAAATATAAATTCCCACAAAAATAAAACTGACAGAAATACAAAAAGTACCGATCGCTTGTTTTCAACATTTTCTTCTTGTATACAAGAACACATCTTAGATGATAAAGAAAAGCTGCCATTAAATACCTGCAGTAACACAAAAATATAATTCTATGTTACGTAATGCAGAAAGATCCCCAATACAATCCTCGAAACTGAAAATGAAATTGTCGAAAAGATTTAAAGGCTCTATTCAATTTATTCGTAGACCAGGTCAGGTCAGGTGATTTGTTGTGTTCTGGCAAAGAACTTTTGACAAAAAAATCAAGCATGTAAATGAGGACGCAAGCTCAACAGACGAATCGTCTGATTTTAATCTGGAAACAACGGGTGATACATTATCAGATTTGCAAATTCTTCACAGAGTGCTGCAATTTTAAGAAAATGTATGGAAAATTTTGCAATACCCAATAAAAATTATCCTTCCCCAGATGATATAAACAGTAAAAGTTTCGCTAAACAAGTACCTACCTCATTTACTAGCATTTATTTCGTGGCTATTACAGAAAGAGAGTTTTGAAAATGCATTGAAAGAAGATTTTAAAGGTGGCATTACAACGCTGTTCTTTTGCATAGTAACTTGGCCGCGTTCTGTCTCCTTCTGGTGCTCGGCTATTCCCCATAGTCTATCCTTTTCACTCGCACGGCTCGTCCCGTGCACCGAAAGTGAATTTTTGACATCGGCGCATTGAAAGTGTTATAGCGGACTTATTTTTGAAACGCGACCATACATTATTCGAAATCATAACTTCGTTATACCATAAGGAAGTTTTCTATGTAAGAAAAAACAAAATCTATATCGGGAAAAAAAAAGTTATCCAGGTTCAAAGTGGAACGTATTGTTACCGATGTGGCGACATATTTTAGATACGGTGCAATAAAATTAGTTTGGTTTCTTGTATTTACACAAAATTTACACCATTAAAAACGTCAATATTTCTTCAACAATTAAAAAAAAACCGCAAAGTTCTACGACTTGTAATTTTCGCGTAAGATGCCCGAGAGTCTCCCGGCGCACGGTGGGATAGATTTACTGCTTTTTCACCCCTAATTTTTTTCGCTACCACCCAAAAAAGTCGTAATTGCCATATTTAGGTGCCAAAAGACTTGTAGAATCATCTGTGAGAGTTTCATCTGGTTATACTTTGGGATCACTCAAAGTTAAAATTTTAGTATTTGCTGAATATCGCTGCACTACGACAGAATCTGTCGCCCTGTCGATACATTTTTCGTAAGATGTGTCCCGTATACATGCGCCCAGAAGTATTTTCAATACTAAAACTGCAAAAACTGAAAAACGAAATTCAGTTTGTTTGACTGACCGCTGCCACCGGCTTCTCTTGCATTCAGTTGCAACTTACATCACATATTGTTTTCTGAGAGCATCAAACTGGCCGCGTCAGAATTAGCATTGCGGTAAAAACAAAAACTGGTTTGCCGAGTATAAATCACCTTAAGGGTGCAGAATTTGAGCAATAAAAACGGGACATGTAGACACATTTTTATTCCAAAACCATTTTGAAATTATACATAGATAGGGCGTTAAATAAAAAAATATTTATCATTAAAGGATCAACTTAGAGACTTGCACTATTTTTATAGTAATATTTTTCGTTCGCCTAAAATAAATCTCCGTCAAATTATTGAAAAATCCGTCGTAAACTCGACGCCTTTTTTACTATTTGTACACTTATTTATCGTACTTAGAAAGTAAGGTTGCCTAAGTTGATTATTCCTTATTCATTTTCGACCAAGAACGTCTTGATACGTTACTTCGTTAAAATGGCGTGTTATATTGCAATATCTCCATTTTGTGCATATTTGGCCGATATGCACAGTAAACTGAACGTTTGACAGTAGTAATAGTGTGACCACAGCAATACAGATGGCAGTGACGCTTCAGTTTACTCTCATATTTCTAAATAGAAAATAATAATTTAAAGATAGGACCGCCGACTAATCCTCCCAGATTTATTCGGTTGCCGCTAAAGCAAAAACCTTGAAAATTCCAAGCTGTAGAGGTTCCGTCTGAAGAGTTTGCAACTGTGATAGAAACCAATCATAATAGATTGTGACTGTATTTTGCATAATCCTAATCACACTTTTGGGCGATAGGTGGCAGCACTTTATAGACTAACAGCTGATATATCCCAGCCTTAATATTACAAAGTTTGATAATTTATTTCTCAATGAAAATAAATAATTATTTTACAAGAGGTGTGTTACGCAAAAGTATAAAATAGCCTGAAAGTTTACATAGAAAGTACTTAGAATATGATAATTCTAATTCAAGAAGGCGGTCAAAAGTGAGGTTATGTCGTAGAGCCCTATGAGGCCTGGTGAAGCTGAACGCGCATGCGCGGCTAACTTCGCACAGCCAACGGGAGTCGACGCAAGCGTTCTGGTTCAGACTTTTATGATCGTGTCTTAACATGTCCACGAACAGCATAATAACGTTGTGTCTGCCACACAGCACCCCTCTGATGCCAGAGTATACGAGAGAGCTAGCGTTGAACTTCAGAGTTGCCTATCTTGTCCGCGGTCACGATGACTTATACAAAAGCAAAGTGACTTAGCAGTTCCTACAATTGTAATAAATTGTGATGGCTTACTTAAGATTATTGCATCATACAACTTTTTGAAATTCATAATAGCGTTGTCGTTTACATATGGTGCACCCCTAGACCCCCAACCACCGTCGCCGGCGATCGGGCTTTTAAGTTTAGACACCCAGCAGTGCGTAACTAATCCTGTCACTGCACGTTTTGGTATTTTTGCAATGATTTAATCAGTTCCGTGAATTATGGTTTGATTATAAACACATTTTGATATTCTTATTTAAATATTTTACATGGTGTTAATGGAACATCCTGTTTAAATAATAAATTAACGTGTGCTTATAATTTTGAACGTGACTTGTATGTAAACACGATTATACAAGTCTGAACTTGAACGTTCGCGTCTGCGCAGGTATGGAGACGGTGGCGGCAATTTTGTCGAACACGCCCTCTCTTCTGATTGGTCACTTGGGCAGGAGTTCCTCGCTCAGTTGGCTCTGATTTGTCACTGGCTCTGCCTCCTTGGCTCCGATTGGTCCTTGACTACGTCCCTCAAACCCCTTTGGTTCTGCGAAGGTAGTCGCGCAGGGCTTCATAGCGCTCTAGGGCATAAACTCACTTTTGGCCGGCATCTTGATTTAGAATTGTACTATCCTATCTACTATAAAACTATAAAATACAACAAAATATAGTGAAATATGCTGAGAGGCAAACTATAAATCATCGGGTCACAAATTTGAGTTCATGCACTGACACTAAAGTGGCAATATTATATGTAACATTTCCTATTCTAAACTCTACCATGAAATTTGTTGAGAATACAAGTGTGTAAAAGGTAAAAGAGGTGTATTTTATTTTCCCATTTTTTTTTTGTTTAGACTGTTTACATGTGTCGTTAAAAAATAAGGAATATTTGAAATTTGGGATTGCTATTTTGAAAGTGTATAATGACACTTTCTATTTTTTAAAAACTGCCGATTTAGACAATTATCTCTTCTAAACCACAGTGAAAAACACAATTTCTACTTAACTAGGTAGCTTTGAGAAAAGGATAGAGATAACCATAACCGTCCAACAAGTCGTCGGTCGGAAAAAGTTTTCCTATGAAAGTGACTTCTCAGAAATGGACGAGACCAATTCCAAATCAATACCTCTTTAAGATCTCCAGATAGAGCTGAAAATTTGTTTTCCAACCTACGACATATTTATTTTTGTCGTGTACACCCACAATTATAGGGGTGTACAGAATTATATTTGGGCCCTTTTCCAGATCATTTACACTCTAGTGCTACTAACAAAGATAAATGAAAATGGAGGTCCAAAAATTCCTGTTTGGTCGACCGGATATACAAACCATCAATCTAATATATAAGCCCTATCCATCAATGTCTTTGCCGAGGATATGCAGACAGCAGACGTAGTATTTTTTATACCATTTACTCTACATATTATTTTAGTCGGGTGTCTTTGAACGATAAATAGAAGAGTTTCTCAACCTCTAAAACCTGATGGAATTTCTCTAACGAGATTTTTCATTTCATCTGGTTTTATCAAATAAAAATGCTCCTTTATAAATTATTTTTATAGAAAGTTTGGCGGTTAAATTTACATCTCATTTACTAGAAAGGTACACCAAAAGTTTTCCTTGTAAACTTTTAATAAAGCCAACGAAAACACAAGTAGGTACTCGGAATGAGATGCTGATTGCTATAACGAAGATCATTTGGTTTAATCACGAATTTTCTTGAAAAAAATAAGATGATACCGATATCAAAGGCGACTTTAAAAAAGTCTTCGACGAACTTATAATTAATCGGATCTGGAATCGGAATATTTTAGACGCTTATGTTGTTTTTCTAAACTTAAAACCACCTACTCGAACAAGTTTCTAGTTAAAACAGAAGTTTTGTTTGAACTATGCTGTATTTGCCTTCTAATTACTGACTTTATATGGCGTCTGTGGTAATGGTGAACGCTTTCAATTATCCAGTAGCAAGCCAATGTGTTCAAAGCATAGTATGCAACTGCAAATTGAACCGATCTTTTCAAAACTAAGCGGCATAATATTGCTTTCCCATAATGCCTAAAACATCTCTGATAAAGCAATAAAGAGACTGATAAGCAGAGTTATCTGCAATACGGTCTCTATCTATGAAAGTTGTTCGAAGGGGACCTGATGAAACTCAGATATCGATAAAACCATAAACATATTCTCTGCCACTCTACTTTGCCATATAAAACATATATTCATCATGGGAGGACCAATAAAAATGAATATCTCACCCTCTAGACGATCGTAAAAACTGAGAGAGAAAAGTCCCAAAACGGGGGCTGCTGCGTTAGCCTGACAAGAAAATTGATTGCTAGAGAAATCAAATATATTACGCCTTCACTGAATACAATAAGACGTGCCCCTATTCTGTTGCCACCCTTTCGCGGAATCTTATCTAACACTTCCTCTTCGGTTATGTTTGGCAACAGACACAAATTCACCCCTCGCCGAATCCATTAGATAAATAATTTAAAGTAATAGTGTTTGGTAATTGAGGGTGGAAATAGACAGATACAGTCGAGCTTCAGTTTCATTTTGAAAACCTTCTGAATAATTACGTTCCGTATTTTTCCACGGTATCTGTCGGTCGATGAGAAAACTGTCACCTACCAAGAAGTAAATAACAAAATTGAGAAATGATACACGTGACATCTCAATAGTCGAGTTTCTAATAAATGAAACAGAGATACACGACGCAGTGGTTCGTGACAGGGCTCCTCCTTATCATATATTTCGTAACTGAGTTTTATCACTTCTGCGTTAGTTGAATCGTATACATCAAAAATACCTTAAGCAATGTAAGAATTCGAATAATATTTAAAATTACTATAAATCAAAATTGCCTACAAATGTTATTCAGGCGATATATTATAAAAGGAAATCAGCATAGAGGGGGACGACCCAGAGAAGAGTTTGAACTAGCATTTGGAAGTTTAAAAAGACAATAAAGCAGCAGGTGTAGATGTATTGCAGGCAGAAATTTTAAAGTGTGCAGGTTAAGAGGTAAGAGAGCGTTTATTTGAACTATTTAGCTGTACGTACCAGACAGATGAGATTCCAGAAGATCATAGTCGCTTTGCCAAAAAGGAAAGGCGCGGATGGGTGTGAAAATTTCAAATAAAGTGTGGCTCAGAAATAGAAGTAGAGACTTTGAAAACAGTTCTGATAAAGAACTTAAATGATGAATATGAAATTGCAGTACCGAAGTTGAGAAATCCCAGAATAAAAATTGTGGGAGTTGAACTTGATGAAGAGATAAGTGAAACTGAATTTGAAAACATGATAAAAAAACAAAATCCTATTATGACAGAAAATGACACACTACACGTAACTTACAAGAGATACGACACTGTGAAAAAAATGTACACTATATTTGCAGAAGTTATAATGGTGGATTACTTGATAAAATCAGAAGAAGCCCCAGGCTGTACATACAATGGAGTAATTGTGCAGTTTATGAAGATAACAAGGTGACTGGCTGTTACAATTGTCAAGGCTTCAACCATACTGCTAAAAAGTGCAATAATAGGAGAGAATGTACATATTGCTCAGAAGACCATGATACGAAAGAATGCCCAAAGCAACAAATGAAATGTGTAAACTGCATATAGGCGAACGACAAATATAAATATTTGAAAAATAACACAGAACATGAAGCTACGGTAAGTACCTGTCCCACATACATTTATTATCAGGATATCAGGAACAATATGATGATAAAATAAAGTATCAATATTAACGGAACCTCTCAAAAACATTAAATATTTTATATATGAACATACGTAGCATGAGAAACAAAATAGAAGATATAGAAGTTTTACTTAATACCAAAGAATATGTACATATATTAGTATTAACAGAAACATGGCTGTACAGCGATGAAGTAAAATATATGAATCTTAAAAATTTTGTTGGTGTGCACAATTGTTGGGATGAAAATCGAGGAGCAATATTTGTGCGAAAAGACATAAATTTTTCGATAGTAAGCAATGATAATATCGCGTACAACATGGTAGAAATAAAACGTTTAGGTACTACTCCTAAAATTACTATACTTTCAATGTACAAACCTCCGAATGTGGGCAATACAGAATTCCTTGATTATACATATAGATAATACCACAGCTTTCAAAAAGAACGCCATTATTATTGGAGATATGAATATAAATTTATTAGAGGATACACACTTTACTAATCAATATAAAAATGTAATAGAAGCAAACGGGTACGAAATTATTAATGACTTAGCTCAAAATCAAATAACAAGAACTCACGCAATTATCAATAACTCAGGAACAATAATAGATCACATGATCACTAATTTAAGGAACTTCAGCCATACAGTTGAAACTCAAGATCACCCACTCATTGATCATAAAATAATAACAGTATCAATAAATAAAGTACAAGTACCACTGCTACCTAGGGAAAACAGATGTATCAAAAAAATTAAACATGATCAGTGTGGAATCTGTTATCTTAAGGCGCGAACTATTCGTTCCCCACTAAGCAGATCTCCGGTTAGTAATTGTGGACTGTAAATTCTCTTGAATGGAAAACTTTTATTGGATGTATCTTGCGATATTTATTACATGGAAAAATTTTGTACAAAAATTATGACATATTATTAAATTATTTTATATAACAACGAACCTTTTTGTTTGTTTACATTTATACAAAAATAGTTGGCCTATAATAAAAAATACAAAATACGGTTACCAAAGACACAGGTTCAAATCCTAATTAAGGCCTGAACATGCCCCCGGCCTTGAAAGGACAAACTTTCAAATTAGAACCCGGAACTAAAAAATTAAGAACAAAGTTTTCATCATAAACCAAATAAATAAATTCACTGCATTGTCGCACTAATGTCCACAGGCAATGGGCACAGTTTCGAAAAAGAACGACGAACAACTCCATTGCGAGTGCGAACGATTCCGTCGCTTCCGGGATGCAGAGAGACAACTCGGCCTAGCTTCCACTGCAGAGGAGCCTGGTTGTCATCTTTGAGCAGAACAAGCATGTATGCTTTCAAATCGGAATGATGAGAGCGCCACTTGGTGCGCTGCTGCAATTCGGAAATATATTCCAAACTCCATCTCTTCCATAGAGTTTGATGAAACTGCTATAGACGTTGAAATGTAGACAAACTTGATTCAGGTATATGTGTGACGTCCGGATCAGGTAACGCTGTTAGCGGTCTCCCAACCAAAAAGTGAGCGGGAGTCAAGTGTTCAAGATCATTTGGATCAGATGATAAAGGTGAAATGGGACGTGAATTTAACGTTGCTTCCACTTGAGCAAGCAATGTACAGAACTCTTCATAATTTAAAATAGAGTTACCTATAACACGTTTTAAATGATGCTTGGAGGATTTGATTCCGGCCTCCCAAAGACCACCAAAGTGCGGACTATGCGCGGGAATGAAATGCCAGCTAATTGCGTCATTAGCAATTATACCTGAAATAGATGAACTTTCTTTCTTCAATAAGTTACCTAATTCACACAATTCAGAATTCGCACCTACAAAGTTTGCTCCGTTGTCCGAATAAACTTGTAATGGCTTGCCGCGACGAGCAACAAAACGACGAAACGCGAGGAGAAATGTTTCCGTAGATAAATCAGTCACCAATTCCAGGTGCACGGATTTTGTGGAAAAACACACGAATAAACAAAGATAGGATTTCAAAATTTTATAACCTCGACCTTTGCGGTCCTTTATCATAAATGGTCCGCCATAATCGATACCAGTGATATGGAATGGCGGAGATGGAACGACACGGGACAAAGGTAAGTTGCCCATAATTGGATGTGTCAATTTTGGAGAAAAACGAAAACATCTAACACATGCATGAAATACTTTTCTAGCTAGATTTCTCCCAGATGTTATCCAGTATCTGTCCCTCAGGGAACATAGCATAAGCTGAGGCCCCGCATGGAATAATTTTAAGTGTTCAGAGAAAACAATTATCTGGGATAAGGGATGCTTACCAGAAAGTATTATAGGGTGCTTTTTGCTATAAGAAAACTGGGAGTGATGGAGTCTGCCACCAACTCTAATGATGCCATCGGCATCCAAAAATGGATTAAGGCTTAGAAGGGACGATGATGATTTTAGAGGAGCTTCTTTCTTTAGATGTTCGACCTCTCCAGGGAAAGATTCATGTTGAGAAATCCTAGCCACAGTTATAAGAGCAAATTGGAGATCTTCAGGAGTAAGAATTCCATAGGATCGATTCTCTTTAGTAACCGAACAGTTTCTACGAAACCGAAAACAAAGTGCTACAGCACGCTTCAGACGTGTGAGACTTTTAAAATTTATTAATGGAAATGAGGAGGGCATTGAAGCAGTAAGACACTCAAGTTCCTTTTTGAACTCAGGAAGTTTTGGGTATGACAAAGAAGAGCAAGGCCAGAAAGATTCATTTTCCATTAGAAAAGAAGGGCCATTCCACCATATAGTGGAATCCCTTAGGGTTTGTGGAGAGACTCCTCTTGAAAGAAGATCAGCTGGGTTGGACTTAGTGGGAACATGTTTCCATGTGGCATAAGAAGTAAGTTGCTGGATGTCAGCAACTCTATTACAGACAAAGGTTTTGAGTAGATTGGGACTGGTTTTTAGCCAACCCAATACTATAGACGAGTCTGTCCATAAAAAACAATGGGAAATTTGCAATTGGAGGGCTTTCAGAACTTGTGTCATAAGCTTGGAAAGTAGTAAAGCTCCACAAAGCTCGAGCTTGGGTATTGTGATAGGTTTTAAGGGAGCCACCTTGGCTTTGGCGCATAAAAGATGGACTTGGACTAAATTGGCTTTGTCACAACAACGAATATAAATGCAGGCACCGTATCCTTGAATTGATGCATCAGAAAATCCATGCAACTGAATATTATGAGGATCCTTGCACAGCACATGGCGAGGAATCCGAAGCTCATTAAGATTAAATAATTCATTACGATACGATCTCCACCTATGTTGGATATTGGAGGGAACTGGGTCGTCCCAGGACAGCTTTTCCATCCAAAGCTGTTGCAAAAGAATTTTGGCACCCAAAGTACATGGACTCAACAAACCCAAAGGGTCAAAAATTTGGGAGATTTCGGATAGCATAGAACGCTTAAGCCCTGGTTTTTAACAACTTTCCGTCGACGGAATTGCGTGGACGGACTCCGTCGACGCCCTGCGCTGGGGGACTTTGCTTAAATCAAACCAGCATAATTTGGTTGTTGCTAAGTTACACAAATAAAAAGCTGAAAATTTTCTGCCGTTCAAACAGCGACAGACTTAAAATACAGCAAACGGAATTCCGTCGATGCAATTCCGTCGACGAAAAGTTGTTAAAAACCAAGGCTTTAGTGTTCTTATCAACTGCCGGTCGTGAAATAGAATACATAAGATGATCTGATTGAAAAGACCAAATTAAACCAAGAGTAGTAGTATGTTCATTACACCCGAACTCCAGGACACTAGGATGTAGGTCGGATGTAGGGATATCTTTCAAAACCTGAGGATCATTGGAAATCCACTTGCGAAGATTGAAGCATCCTCCTTTCAAAACACTTGAAAGGCCAGTACATAGATGCTGAGCTTGCGACAACGTATCAGAGCCAGTCAGGAGGTCGTCGACATAGAAATCTTCTTTAATAATAGCCGTAATATCTGGATAAGAGGTTTCACAATCGAGGCCTAACTGGATTAAAGAACGAATGGCCAAAAAAGAAGCTGATCCCGTACCATACGTTACAGTATTTATATTATAACTTTTGAGTGGATCAGTGGGAGATTTGCGCCAGAGAATGCGCTGCAATGACCTTTGGCTAGGTTCTATTAGAACCTGTCGATACATTTTTTCGATGTCCGCCGAAATGGCATAGCGATGCTGACGAAAACGAATAAGAATAGAGAATAAATCTTGTTGCACTATTGGCCCAACCATTTGAATGCTATTGAGAGAATATCCTGATGTAGTAGGCATGGATCCATTAAAAACTACTCTAAGTTTGGTCGTAAGGCTTTTTTCATTTAGGACCCCATGATGAGGTAGAAAATATGAAGGTGCAGAATGAAAAGAAGAAACGGTCATATGACCTAAATCCTCATACTCCTGCATGAAGCATAAATACCTTTTTTGTAAATCGGGATTTGATTGAAGCCTTTTTTCGAGAGAAAGGAATCTTTTCTGGGCGATTGAGTATGAATCACCTAGCAATTCCACAGGAGATTTGAATGGTATGGAGACAATGAATCTACCATCCGAATCTCTGCGGGTATGTTTAACGAAATGAGCCTCACAGGCGTTTTCTTCCACCGAGAAAACTCTTTCTGTAGGATAATGTTCAATTTCCCAAAATCTGGAAAGTTGATCGGGAGCTTCATTGATACGACTAAAGTTACAGTAAATCTTTGAATCTAAATTGAAACCCATGGGGCCTGACACTACCCAACCGAAGCGAGTTTTTTGTAAAATTGGAAGATTTGGACCTAATCGAATTTGTCCACTACAAAGTATATGAAAGAAAACTGGAGCACCTATTAAAAGGTCAATATCACCTGGTTGATTAAAAGAGGAATCTGATAACCGAATGTTATCAGGAATCTTGAAATGCTGCCTATCTATATGAACACCAGGGATGGTACCTGCGATTTCATCTAACACTAAGCACGACAGGCGAGTTTTGAAAGGGGAATGATGAGCATGTACCTCGACTTCACACTTTGAGTGAACATGGGATGTGACCCTAGTTAATCCAGATATGGAGACATTGGCTGATTGAACAGGTAAGTTCAATCTTCTACATAGATGAGAACGTATGAAGTTAGATTGAGAACCGGAGTCGAGTAGTATTCTAACTGGATGGGAATTACCGGCAGAATCAAGGATCTGCGCAGATACAGTGTGTAATAGAACCTGAGAGGTATTTGACGAGAATGCAGAAATTGATGGAATAGGTAATATAGGAGCACCCATAGAGGAGGAACCCGTTGGCTCCTGAGACGAAGCTGGTGCGGTGTTAAAGTGCAAAAGAGTGTGATGTTTAGACTTGCAACTTTTGCAATTAAACTTTGAATTGCATTGAGGCAAAAAATGGCCTTTAGACAAACAATTAAGGCAAACTTTTAATTCCTTCGCCTTAACTAATCTCGCTTGAGGAGTTAGTTTGTGGAAATCATCACATTTGGAGAGAAAATGGGATTGTTTGCAGAGTATACAAATAGGATTACTAGACACGAACGATTTTGAATGAGTCTTGGGATTATCTACGAATGTTTTGTTTGACCTGTGCTCGCAAGACTCTAAGAGATTAGCAGTATTTTTAAGAAAATCTTTAAATTGATCCAGAGTAGGCAACCGCGACCCTAAATTATTTTTGAAAGATTCCCATTCGCGGGAGGTGGTAGGATCGAGTTTGTTGGAAGTAACATGGATCAAGAATGCATCAAGAAGTTCACCTTCAGTGGATAGCGACTTGAGCGCTGTAACATGCTTAAAAAGTGTATCATTCATTTTTCTTAATTTGGAAGCTGATTCTTTGGATACATGATCAAAAGTAAGTATTGCCTTTAGGTGGTTGTGAACCAACATACGAGGATTGTTGTATCGCTCACATATAGAGTTCCAAGAAATATGATAGTTACGTGATGTAAACTCTAGAGATTTGATGATCCCAGATGCTTCACCAGAGAGACTAGCTTTCAAATAATGCAACTTTTGGATATCGCTGATTTCAGAGTTTTCATGAATTAAATCTCTGAATATCTCTCTAAACTCCAGCCAATTTTCCATATCACCGTTAAATTTAGGCAAATTTATGGTGTGCAATTTTATAAAATTTGAATGAGGGGAATTCACGATAGAATGATGAATCGGTGAATTTAAAGCGGCATGAGAAACATTGGTAGCACAATCAAGTGCGCGAATTAAAAGTTTAGCTTGTGATATTGCTTGAAAATATTCGATTTCAAATCGTTCGAATTGTTCATTCTCATTGTCTATGCTTGTGCTAACATTGATTATTTCTGCATGAACATCTTCGAAATCGGATAAATAAGAAATTGCAGATTCTAAGTATGTTTGCAGTTGCATATATTGAACCGGACTAATATTATGCTCGGGATCTTCATGAGAATTTTGTAATTTTGCAATGAAGTTTCCAAATCGGGTCAGTTTCCCTTTGATTATAGACCTTTTTGATTTCAGAGCATCCATTTCGGTGAAAAAATAAAATATCAACAATGCTTTCCCGGAAGTATTATAAATAGATATAAGCAAATGAGAAAAAAAATCACTAGAACAGACGTAACAAACCTTGTAGCTACATGTACATCTAAGACACAAATGCGTAAAATATAATAAGAAATTACGAAATTAGCTAGCGTCTTAAATCGTGGAAAACAGAAAATGCACTAAATTATGTATTTGAATTAGACATATAAATTGAAAATACTACGTCTGTAATTTGCTTACAGTGAAAAACATGCAATAAATAGGAAAATAACCAATAAAAATTAAAAGAAGTAACTCACTTATTCGCGCAATGGTTGGTGAAACCCACAGCGGTTACCTTATTGTATGAAAAGAAGCAACGCTGCTACGGCTCAACTCTGTAGTCTACGAATTCGGCGGGTTCCAATGAATATCCGTGCTCGTATGGACCAAAATGTGGAATCTGTTATCTTCAGGCGCGAACTATTCGTTCCCCAATAAGCAGATCTCCGGTTAGTAATTGTGGACTGTAAATTCTCTTGAATGGAAAACTTTTATTGGATGTATCTTGCGATATTTATTACATGGAAAAATTTTGTACAAAAATTATGACATATTATTAAATTATTTTATATAACAACGAACCTTTTTGTTTGTTTACATTTATACAAAAATAGTTGGCCTATAATAAAAAATACAAAATACGGTTACCAAAGACACAGGTTCAAATCCTAATTAAGGCCTGAACAATCAGCTTAGAGAGTTGGTACAGGAAAGAATACAAGAAGTACATGTAACAACATTAAAACGATTAATATAATATCATACAAGAGTGTAAACGACAAAGTACAATCACAGTTCACCACAAAGCAAGGAAAAATAACAAATGGTTAAATGAAGAAATAATTGCAGAACTAGAAAAAAGAAATAACTATTACAAAACAATGAAAAGAAATACAAACGAAGAATGTATAAATAAATATAAAGACCAAAAAAGAAAGTTGACAAAATGATACGGCAAGAAAGCAAAATTTTTTAGACTGTAAAATAAAGGAAGCACAAAAAAATTATGGGACGCTATAAATGAAAACCTTGCTCATTCAAAACGACATATACGCAATAATTTTGAAAATCTGGTTCTTGATGGAGAAAAAGTAACGGACAACATAGATGTAGCCAACGCCATGAACGACCATTTTGCTACTGTTGGCACTAGGATAACGGAGCTTAAAAGTGCACTAGTTTGCCCAATTTTCAAAAATGAAAAAAAAATTGAGCCCACGAATTATAGACCAATATCATTATTGAGCACGTTCTCAAAAATATTTGAAAAAGTATTAAAAAAAGAATAGCACATTTCATCAGCAAAACAATAGGGTTTGATGAAAACCAATATGGATTCCAAGAAAATAACAGCACGCAAGCCCCAGCTACAAATTCCATAGATACTGTACAAGAAGGTCTCGACGATGGAAATTATGTTATTACAGTACTAGTCGACCTGAAAAAAGCCTTTGACACCGTTGATCACAACATTCTATTGCAGCAGCTGGAACGAAGGGATTGCGAGGAGCGACCAATGATTTAATGAAATCCTACCTGGAAGGAAGAACTATTATTACCAGAATAGATGACGAATTCAGCAAGTCTTGTCAAGTAAATAAGGGAGTGCCGCAGGGCTCTGTTTTAGGTCCTTTGTTATACTTATTATATATACACAATATAAGTACTATTAAATTGGCAGGAAAGTATTGTATCTATGGGGATGATACTAAAATAATTTATAAGGGTAAAAGTGCAAGGGAACTAGAACAGAAGATAAAAGAAGACATGATTCTGTTTCATAAGTGGTTGACGTCAAACCAGCTTGTCATAAACATTCAGAAGACGGAGTATATAATCTCCAATCAGAAAAATAAAGCAAATATTAATATGAACATTGAAATAAATTGAAACATCATAAGGCAGGTGACGAAGGCCAAATACTTAGGACTCATAATAGATGAGAAGATGAACTGGAGAGAGCAGATAAATAAAGCCTGCAAGAATGTCGTTTCAGTCATTGGTGCTTTGGGAAGATGTCCAAAATTACAGGAAAAGACTGCAAACTTGGTGCATCATGCACATATACTCAGCAGGCTTGCATATCTCATCAACATATGGGAAAGTTCTCCTAATAAATACATAAAACAAATACACATAATGTCATATAAAGCACTCAAAAGCTTATACAAACTGCCAAGGCTACTTCCAACAGATGAACTTTATAGAATAACCAAAAAAGTCAAAATTGAACAATATATTAAAATAGAGAAGTTAAAAGTAATATATAAAATAGTAAATGGTAAAATGAAAAACCAAATTAATGTCAAATTAAACTCGGATTATCATGAACACTTCACCAGAAAAAAGGAAAAACTTTCATTTAAATCTAGTGTCTACAAATGCAGGAAAGACCAGAATAATACACAGTGACCTGATTGAGTACAATAAATTGCCGGAAGCCATAAAGAAGTGTAAAACAGTGAAATTATTTGTGTCGGCATTAGCAGTGACCGATATCTGTAAATAGTGAAATAAAGGCGGGATAACAAAAAGTGCCATAAAATGTTAACGTTGTTTAGTATAGATCATTATTGTAAGTGTTTAATGATTAATAGATAGTAAGGATTAGCATAAGTACCTATATCGTCCAACAGAAGTGCCATAATATTATATTTTTTTAATTTTTTTTTCGTGTTTTCAACTCTTCATAGTTAGTTAGTTAGATATTATTAGCACTGACCTGTTTATCTTTTTTTGTTTTGTTTTCTCGTGTATTGGCTCTCATACCGACAACTCTGTCGCCTGAGCACATCTTTCTTTAAATAAATAAATACATTGAAAATAACATTCTAGCTTTACGAGTAATTACCAACTGACCAATTCCTAGTAGTCCAATTATTTTTTTTAGAGCTACCTCATACTATCTATTATTCATGTACGCAAGGGAAGTTACCCTTGTACACTTAAACCACCCCATTTCGCGTCAAGGTTTTCACGTAAGTTTGCCGGAAGCATCATTAATTCATACAGTTGACCCATATTCCGTTATCTCTTATCGTCCGTTCACCTAATTTATCTTATACTGTGTTTTACGCTAGGTTACTTGATATGGATGCAATTCGAGTTGTTCTTATGTATCTCGGGAATACTTAATACAGTTATACGAGTAATTGTTTGTAAGAGGAGATAGCGTTTAGAATCCGCTTAGGGAGTTTGCGGTTTTTGGGATGTGGAAGGTATTAAATTCGATTTACTTCGAATCGATTAACGTTTTCTTATGAAAATCTCTCTTCTGAGTCAGATTAGAACAATTACAAGTGCATATCTTGATTAGAGATTCTGTTACTGCAGGTAAAAACAAAAATTCGCCCGGCACCTCCACCAAAATATTTTCTTAATTTCTAAATTAAGCGTTGTGTGGGATTCAGATTAACCGCATCTAATTCAGAAGATCCAATTTCATAAGGACATTAGGGTTCAAGAGTCACTACAACCAAAGGTAGGGAACTATTAAAAACTATAAATCTGCTAGATTTTTATATAACTAAAGGGATAAATACCAAATTAATAAAAATGAGTCTTGCTTAGACCTGTCGTCGGATCATTCACCCATAATTCTTACTATGTTTGCAAATATTATGTCTTAGGAAAGACAGCCTCATCTTTATGCAACAAAAACTGATTGGGCGAGTTTTAGACAATATCTAGATGCAGCAATAGATCTACAAATTCCCGTAAGAACTGGATCCCAAATAGATTCGGCGGTACAGGAATTAACCTCAACAATTCAAAAATCAGCTTGGAAGGACATGATTCTTAAGAAACGCAAGACACGTGAGCTTTGGAGAAGAACAAAAACGCCAGAAAACAAGAGGAAACTGAACACAGTCACTAAAGAGTTAGAAATGCTCCTAAATAAAATTAAAAATCAAGAAGTACAGGATTATCTCAGCAATCTAGCGCCCACTAAGGACGTGACTATTCTTTATGGAAAGCGATGAGAAAATTTAAACGCCCACAGTATCAAATACCACCAATAAAATATAACCAGAAATGGTGCAGAAATGATAAACAGAAAGCAGAAGCTTTTGCAGACCATCTTTGTAATGTATTTCAACCACATGCTACAACTGATCAAATTGCAGAAAATGAAATAATTGGTTTCCTTGAAACACCAGACCAAATGGATCTTCCAATTCGAAAATTTAAGCTAACTGAAGTCAAGAGGATCATCCATAAAGAAATTAATCCAAAAAAGGCACCTGGATATGAACTCATAACAGGTTTAGTTCTGAAAAATTGTTCCCTCAAGTGCTTAAAAATTATCACACAAATCTACAATGCATCATTGGCACTGGCTTGTTTCCCAACAAGTTGGAAGGTTGCACAAATCACCATGGTATTAAAACCAGGAAAACATCTAAACGCTACCGCATCGTACAGACCTATCGGTCTTTTGCCTGTTCTATAGCAAAAGTCTTCGAAAAACTTATGTTAACGCGCCTCAAGCCAATACTAGAAGATAAAAAACTAATTCCTAGTCATCAATTTGGATTTAGGACACAACATGGAACAATTGAATAAATACACAGAATAGTAAAACAAATAAACAACGACTTGGAAGGAAAAAGATGCTGCTCAGTTGTTTTTCTCGATATTAGCCAGGCTTTTGACAAAGTCTGGCATGAAGGTCTTCTTTATAAGTTAAAAAAGAACCTACCTATACAGGGTGAGTCGGGGTTAAACGGCCATACGTAAACCATGCATAGGAAATTTGAATTTTAGAATAAAAGTTCATATAAATGTGTACTCGAAAATGCTTTCTAAGAGCGCTACAGTGTTTAGTAGGCTTGGACAAAAATAAAAAAAAAAGATTTATAAAAAACGCTTCGATATAACAACAACTTTATTAGAAACAAATAGACAAAGAAAGAGAAGAAAATGTGTCGTCACACAGCAGTTAATTTTCAAAAATTTATAAAAATGGCTCAAAATGGCCACCATCATTTTCAATGCAAACTTCGCATCTACGGACGACAGATTGTGCAGCTGCGCGGCACTCTGCTGGTGTGATTTCTTGGGCTGCTTCAACAATCCTTTCCCGGAGAGTAGCTTCGTCGTTAACAAGCTCAGAATAAACCTTGCTCTTCATTGTACCTCATACAAAAAAATCTAAGGGGGTCAAATCCGGGGAGCGCGCAGGCCAAGGACAGGGGCAGTCTTGATCGCGACCAATCCATCTTTCCAGAAAATTGTCATGCAGCCATCGTCGGACTGGTAGAGTGTAATGAGCGGGACATCCATCTAACCGGAACCATCTGTTTGCTCTAGTAACTAGACTAAGACTGCTTCAAAATCATTTTCCAAGAAAAGAAGTAAAGCTGGACCATTAAGCCGTGGAGGCAGAAAATACGGGCCAATGAGTGAGTGATCGCTTAATCCCATCCAAATGTTGCACGAAAATTGATGCTGAAACTTGCTGATTTTTATAGCATGAGGATTTTCGTGTCCCCAAATATGAGCATTATGCTGATTAAAAATACCAGCACGAGTAAAAGTTGCCTCGCCAGTCCAAATCACCCTCCGAAAGTAAGAAGCATCATTTCTTATTTGCCCCAAGAACCACTCTGAAAATTCTCTTCTTCGTGGCAAGTCTTCAGGCAGCAAATGCTGAACTTTCTGCAAATGATATGCGTGACGAGCATCTGCTTTCAGAGTCTTGTTCACAATGCTCTGCGAATATCCTAATTGTAAAGAACATCGCCCCGTGCTACTGGAAGGAAATTCATCAAAGTGCTGTAAGATATTTTCTGTACTTCTAATATTTTGAAAGGGTGCGAAAATACCGTCTGTTCGCGATTGCAATGAAGTTGATCCTGTTTCTCTTAGACGTTGAAACGTACTGGAAAATACTGACCTGTGGGGCAATCTCCTTAGAGGAAATCTGCGGGTGTACTCAGCTACTGCAGCGCGCGCATTACCGTCACAGTACCCATAGACAAACACAATATCCGCGTATTGAGCTTTATTGTAAATTTTTGGCATTATTCCGCAATCTACGCATAAACTCACCTACAATGCACTAAAATTACTCACTTAATAAACTGACATGTCAAAAACTGTCAAACTTCGACACAAACAAATCCTCAATTTGTGTCAAAGCCTACTAATTTTGTCAAAACCTACTAAACGCTGTAGCGCTCTTAGAAAGCATTTTAGAGTACACATTTATATGAACTTTTTTCTAAAGATCAAATTTCCTATGCATGGCTTACGTATGGCCGTTTAACCCCGACTCACCCTGCATATCATTATCACATCCTCAAATCTTACCTCACCAACAGATGGTTCCTCGTTAAACAGCAAAACGACTACACTGACCTAAAACCTATCAAAGCTGGGGTACCACAGGGGAGTGTACTGGGACCTATCTTGAATCTACTCTATACCGCCGATATGCCAACTACAAGAATGGTTAAGACTGCAACATTCGCCGATAACACCGCCCTACTGGCATCACACCACAACCCAGCATCTGCTTCAAAAAATCTACAAGTGCAGATTACTAAAATTCAAAATTGGATGAAAACTTGGAAAATCAAAGCAAATGAAAAGAGATATCTGCCCACCAGTAAAACTGAATGAAGTCCCCATTCCCCAAGCAGATATGGTTTAGTACTTGGGAATGTACTCGGGCAGAAGGTTGACATGGCGTAAGCATATATTTACAAAAAGAAAGCAACTAGGTATTAAACTGAGTGAAATGTATTGGATAATAGGTGGGAAATTTCGACTTACCGTGGAAAATAAATTTCTTATATACAAAACTGTACTGAAGCCTATCTGGACATACGGTATACAGATGTGGGGATCTGCAAGCAACTCTAACTTGGAGATCCTTCAGAGGTTTCAAAATAAGGTTCTACGAATGATTGTGAACGCACCCTGGTATCCAAACATAAAATTCACATGGCTCTTCGCAAATGCGCAATACGGACGTACAGTTTCGATCTAGAGATATCAGATTTTTCGTTTCCGTCTCTTTTTAATACCTACGGGAGCCGATCGCCAAAAGTGCGTACGTCTGAACTATCACAAGTAGGTATCATGTTTGCTGTCGTTGTAAAAGTATATTATTGTAGGTAACGTTCCTAATGTCTAGCATCAACCAGTGGAGTATAGGCAACTAATTATAAATGCTAAATAGTAAGTTGTGACTATGATTATCACACGTCCCAAACAATCGGTAGTTCTTTTGTTCATTTCGATCTTCTGCCAATTCATTTGTTGTGTCATATTTACATCACGTACAAAACTGAGTGTATTCAGATTCGTTTTTAAATTAAAGGCGTTGCAAATTGGGTGCTGGTTGTTATTCATTTTCTGAGAAGGTGCAAACAGATTTGAAGATCTGGAAACAGTAAACGGAGAAATACAAGAATCTTATGTAGCAGCATGTTTAAAATTAGGTCTTATTGAAGATGATCACGAGTGGAAAAGAGCCATCAAATTTTGATGATGCCCAGACAGTTGAGATATTTATTCATTCGTATTTTAATGCATTGCCAACCAATTTATCCGGAAGAATTGTGGGAGAAATTTAAAGAAGCAATGTCACAAGACTATGAAAAACGTTATGGCAATACTGAAGGACAAAAAGCCTATATTCAAATTAGTTCCATGCTTTCTGCGGAAGGTTACAATCTTTCAATGTTTCCTACCATGCCACAAATAAATGACATGGAATATGCAGATAATATTTCAAATGAAGAACAAGCAATAGAAATAGGATCACGACAGTATAAACACCTAAATGAAAAGCAGAAAGAAATTGTAGATATTATTATTTGTAGATTTATGTTAGTATCACATTTACCCAAATGAATCAATTTCTGAATCTTCATGTTTTTATATAGACTGTCCAGGAGGCTCCTGTAAGACTTATGTTTATACAACCCTTTACAGCTTACTGAAGAGTAAGAATAAAATTGTTTGTACTATGGCCTTCACGGGCATAGCAGCAACACTACTTCCTCATGGCAGAACAGTTCATAAAACGTTTGGGTTACCTGTTCCACTGCTTTTAGATTCATCTTCCAACATTAAGAAAAATTTAAAAGCCGATTATTTAAGGAGTGTAGATGTTTTTATTTGGGATGAAGCTCTTGTGGCGCCAAGGTATGCTTTAGGCATTATAGACAGAACCTTACGAGACTTTATTAATTGTGCTGTTCCGTTTGGTGGAAAAATTATGATGTTGGGAGGATGTTGGAGATGGAGTTTTGAACGATATGAATAGCAATTTAGAATTGCCATAGACATGTATTGATAATTCAGATATCATTGAACGTATATATGGAGGAATAATTAGAGAAAAGCGATTTATAAATATGACCAAATCAGCTATTCTTTCTGCTAGAGATGCAGATGTTGAAGACATTAACAAAAAGAAAAAAGTGGTAGAACGGTTAGATATAAAAACAGAAAAAAATATATACAACCTTAGATAGTGTTGAAAATTGTGATAATGGAGACTTAAACGATGTTATTCTTCCTGAATATTTAAATACATACTTTAAACTCGCCAAATTTTCCTCCGCATGAATTGAAGTTGAGAGTAAATTGTTATGTGATGTTGATTAGAAATCTCAGCATTAATGAAGGCTTATGTAATGGTATAAAACTGTTAATTTTACAATAATTGGGAGACAATATCTTACAGTGCAAAATTTTAACAGGCGATAAACATGGAGTTTAATTAACCGTATAACGTTGTAATGTGAAAATGTTTATCCTTTTATTTTTAAAAGACGACATTTTCCCGTTAAACTAGCGTTTACAATGACTATTAACAAATCTCAAGGCCAAACATTTGATCAAATAGGAATTAATCTCCGAAAAGAAATATTTACTCACAAACAATTATACGTGGCTTTTTCAAGAGTGCGTTCTTGCGAAGGATTGATAATTTATTTAGAAAATCAAAGAAATAGCCATATAGTTAAAAATTACGTTTTTAGGAAATTATATCAGATGTAAATTATTCTGTAATCTGGCAATAATGCGTTTCTTTGAAGTCACGATTTGACCAGGGTAGTGAGAGCGCGTAGCGCGCGAAATGACCTAGTGTGCCAAACTTTGTAATAAAAGGTGATCTACAAGTGCCCTTAATACGTGAGGAAATCCAAAAATATAGCATAAAATACCATAATAGGCTCACAAATCATCCCAATGAACTAGCAAATAAACTAATTGATTGTGAAAATGAAATAAGACGACTTAAACGGTTTAAACCAACGGACTTAACCACTAGGTTTAATTGATTAATATTATACCACCTCTTAGGATTATCATCTCTACAAGACACAGTCACAAAATTTACCTATTGTTCTAGTGGTTTTTTATACATTATATAGAACAGATTGTAAATAAACATGGAGTTAAAAAAATAATTTCTGTTATATCCTCGCGTTTAGTAGATATAAGCGGCTTTAAACACGTTGAATACAAACGCTAGAATTTCTCTTTTCTATAGGAATACCCCTCATTTTAAAAACCCTTATAACTCGGCAGTGCATTTTCCCCCACTCCCACTTTCTTTTCATTAATCCTGTAATGGGGAAGCGCGAACTGTGAATTACTCACATTTGACGTAGCCAGAGAGTATTTTCCTTGACAGCTTGAAAGAATCCACGGGTAAAACGTATAATGGAAAGCTCCTTTTCAAAACATATTTTGAAATTTAATTACTCGAATTCCATCGCTGGGAATATTCCTGTTTGGGTTTTATAACACCGAAAATACCTTATCGTAGGCTCCCACACTCTGCCGCTCGCTTTACTCTTATTATCTTAGATGGAGAACAGACAGTTCGTTCGATTTTCTTTTGTTTTATGGAACGTGGCTGCGGATTCACGCCATATATCATATCGGACGTTATTGATTATATGAGGAAAGTTCGGGAGAGAGCAGATCGCTCGTTTGATAACCAGACGCCTGAGAAACGAAGTCATTGAATTCAACGGAGCAGAGATAATTAATTTGTCGTTTAAGTTATTTTCAGACACCTTACACCTTACACCTCACAATCGGCATCATCATAAAGTTCTCAGTCCGAAGACTGGTTGGACGCGTATCTCCTTCCTATCCTAAAAGTAAAACCTCCTGCTCTCTCAACTGTTTGAGAGTACCCTACCCCTACCTCTTTTTTCTATCTCCGACTCTAGTATGTCTCAGAAGATGTCCTACCATCCTACCATCCTATCTCTCCTATTCTTTATTGTTTTCCATACGCTTTTCTTCAACTCTTTCTAATATCTCCGTATAGCATCCCATTTAAAACGCTTCTATTCTTTTTCTATCCGTTTCTCCTGTCGTCGAAGTTTCGCATCCGTATAAAGCCCCCTACATACCAAAACTTTGTTTTTTTTTTATTGATTTTCATGCCGTAGCCCTCTGTCACAACTGTTTCCATTTCATTCAGAGCCATTGTGGGTTACCCCCATTAAAATTTCTCGACTGCATGAAGACGAATTCCGATGTCCTTAAAAACACGACTGCCTGAGAATGCCATATATTTCATAGCTTTCAAAGTCAGATTTCTGCGGTCTCCTTCGTTAATTCACCCTCGGTGTCTGGTTAGGATAATCCCAATCCATAAATAAGTCAAAGACTAGCACAAAGGAACTTAATTTATATGTTCCTTGCTGACGTAGAAGCGACAACAGGTTATATTAAAATATTTTCAAGACGTGAAGATATAAATCAGATTTTAAATCAGCCAAAGATCGGTGGGGCCCTTTTTGGCAGAAAAGGGGGCTGCGAAGGGTTGTTCATCAAACCTGAATTTTCAATTAATCAACGCACCACCAGGGGTAACAAGTTAACGAAGTAAGATGTAAAGCAACTCAAGGTAGTGCAATGTACTTTCTTTTCTCTAGGGTCTAGGGTAATTGTCTAATTCTGAGAGAGAGTGGGTTGGATGAAAAAGCACATGTGTTTGTCAACGGAAAGGCATTTATTTTACAAATGGGAAAGCCTTGTTAGCAGATAGATCATTAATTAACTACTGTTTTCTCTACAAATAGAAGTAATGCTGCTATTTTTACAAACAGTTCACAAATTGAAGAACGTACTTGCGTCATCTCATTGGTAAATTGCCGACTCTCTCAAGACTGCCTTGAAGTGAACTGTGTGGTAGCTTTTTAAAAAATGAAAATTCAATAACCACCTCGTAACTGGCGCAGTCGGTAGGACAACCGCAAATTATCGATGAAAAGTAACCACCGTAAAAAGTGTTGGTCGTCTGAAACTTTTGCATGTCGCGCTAATAACAGAATCAGTTCAAGGTAACTAAGCTGGAGCTACTGTATTCAATTTAATTCAGTTATGTGCCACGGGAGCGACTGTCCTTAATGATGTTAAAGTCAAATGAGGTTTAGGGGCACTTTCAAGTACCGCGTATGACTTTGAATTTGATTAAGTCATTACAGAAGGTTTCATAGTTTCATACTTGTTTCATTCTGTCTATTAACGGGAGGTGAATAATAATCTAAGGATGCACACCACTATTACCCTAACGCTTATCACAGAAAATACTAAAAATAAATCTAACTAAGATATAGGTAATACGTACCTAGTTAAGAAAGGATCAAATAACTGCATTACTGGGTTTATTCATTATATTACTGGGGGTTAAATGCAGACTGGAACAGTGGATTCTGACAATGAAGCAATTATATGCGAATTGAGGTAGAAATTAATACAATTAGAGAGAAATTGCACGCCTGAATTATTCCTCAGTTTAAAGATCCCTAACATAAAATAGAGTTACTACACTTTTAGTGTAATGACTACATAATGAAACTGTTAATTTTTTAACACTCTTATTGAAAACTGATTTTTAAGGTAGGATTTTAACTCATACTTTAAGATGTGGTATTTACTATTTCGGCACGATTTAAGGAAAACAGTTCCTTTCTTCCGAGATGCTGCTCTTTCTATTATTTGCTTCACCATAAATACATGATCTTGCGTACTTTTGCCTTTACGGAATCCGCTCTGCGCCTCGTGCAGCATACCTTCTAATTCTGTTCTTAGCCTGTTCTTTAGTATTTTTTCATATATACCTTCAAGGGTGTACTCAATAAGGATATTCCTCTGTAGTTACTACACTGTTTATTATCTCCCTTTTTGTGAATTGGTAATATTAGAGCTGCTTCCCAGTCTTTAGGTATCCTTTCTTGTTTCCATGATTCCTTATAAATTTTTAAAAAGAGCCCCGTCCCTTCTTTTCCCATGTTCTTTAACATTTCTGTCGTGATCCTGTCCACCCCAGGAGCTTTTCCACCTTTCAGTTCTCTGACTGCGCGCTCTGCCTCTTCTACTTTAATTTCTCCTGCACTGTCCTCCGTTCGCGTGTTAATCCGTGGTTCTTCCTTATCGTCTAGTTCTTCATTACCTTCTAACAACGTTTGAAAATACTCCTTCCATCTTTCCATAATAGCCACTTCTTCTGTCAATATTTCTCCCTTAGCATTTTTAAGGCAACTAGCTGACGTGTTCTTTCCCTGTCTTATTGATTTCAAAATTCTGTAAAATATTTTGATGTTGTTTTTACTGTCCCTTTCTATCTTTTCACCGAGGTCCGCCCAACTGGCCTTCTTTGCTTCTGTAATTAAGACTTTAGCAGTCTTCTTGCACTTCTTGTATTCTTGTTTCTCTACTCCGCTATGTAAAAGTATATATGTCCATTTTGCAATACTATTCGCCCATTGCCCTCCTTTTTTGTTTCAGTGATTCCCAAAACATCTAGTCTCATTTTCTCAAACTCATTTTCCAGTTCATCCTCTTTCCCATTTAAACTTCGTAAGTTCCACGTCGCTAGCTTCCAATATTCCTCAATATTTCTCTGTTTTCCATTTGTTCCTTTTCCTGCCTGTGTCGTCTTTGTGTTTCCATCATGTCCTCTTCCTATTAGTTTTTTACCACCAGCTTGTGTTCAGTCTTATCCCATCTCCATATTTCGCCTTCTAAAATTAATTTTTGATATGCTACCATTGCTCTTTTGCCTCTCTTTTTCTCTTCTGTAGCTACTTCTCTTATTTTTCTCTGTATATCCTGCTCGTTCTTTGTCGGATCATCGTCTATATATATATATCTTTCTGCCTTTCAGTCTCTTCTTATTCTTATTGAAAAGAGGAGAGGTAACAAAATCGACCCTTGCGGAACACCCGATGTAACCAAAGCACTTTTAGACATCTGGTTGTCTACCCTGACAATTATTTCCCTTTCAGATTAATAGCTAGTTAGAAGTCGCTTAGCATTTTCACAAAAACCGATGTAATGAAATACAGATTTCAAAATTTTTAAAGTTAATAGAATCAAATGCGTTGCTAAAGTCAAGTAAGTTAAGTAACTAAAATTTCGTCTAAATCTAGACTGTTTTAGAGGTAGAATCTGATAATGGTTCAGATGTTCTTCAATTTGGCAAAACATGGCAAAATACTAATGGATCTGAAGCGCCCCAGCTCCAAGTACAATTTGGAATCATGATGCGGCTTGAATTTGTTTTCGGCATTCTCAAAAAAACACTAAACAACAACATTTTGAATTTTGTGAGGAGCTTTATCACCACTCTGTATGTACCGTTCTATTGTTGTTTGAATTTCTCGAAACATTCGTCCGTTCTAGAATGCATGTTAGTAGAGCGAAAGTGGCAATCCTGGCCCACTTCAAAAATTCAATAATTTTTGTCGATTTAATTTTCTTTTGTTTGTCTGGAAAATTCTATTTATAGTAGCTCGAAAGTCGTGTTGCAGAAAGACGGGGACATTCCGAATGAAAATGATTGAGAATTTATAATCTACTGTTTATTTCATAGTTTATTCCATAGTTCGTAGATCATCGAAGATGAACGATTGTGTACATACTTTAAATCTTGTTTGTCGCATGTAGGTAGCTACATTCAAGACGGGAAAACTTTGATAATGTTTGAATGTCTTAAATCCGTTATTAAGGTAAATTCGTGGAGTAATCCTTTATACAAAAGTCGTTTACTTTCTGACAAACTTCCAAATCCGGCACTTAACCATTTTAATATCCCATCTCTTTTTAAGCTATATAAAGTTAGAATAGTCCGAGACAGATTTGTGTTTTATACTTTTCCGTGACAGCGTCAACATCTACATTTTAACAAAAGCTGCAGCTGAAAGTTCGCGACAACGTAAAAATGATTGGCATCTTTTTAATTATCAATTAAGTTTTCAAGCATTTGTGCTTTTGCAAACCGCTGAATCCAAGACCTTATCCCCGTATTCCACTATAAATTACATGCTTGATGGCTGATCTTTCAGCTTAGTGTGAGCATGTTAGACATTCCTTGAATGAGTTTAAGTGTATACAAAATAAATTTGGGGAAATCCATCATCCTAAAGGTTCGTTAACTTGGCGCGTGAGTGTAATGTTATCAATCTCCACTTTGGGAAAGAAAAATCAGAACAAGCGAAGGCACGAAAAGGGTGGCAGTTACATTAAACTTAACTTCTGTTGACAGGAAACAAATTTCTACCCTTAGTTTTAAGTGAGTTCACTAGCAGAGATCGAATACGCTTACGAAATCCTCAGGATGAAGGAAATGCTAGACGTATACATTGTGTTGTTCTATTAAGCACCTTGTAGTTCCACCCCGACTTTGAAATCTCAAATGTCATCCCTAACTTGGGTACATAATTTTTAAGTGTCTTAAAAATTTCACTTTAGTGAAAGAAAATCAATTGCGACTCAACCAGTTTAATAACTCCTTTGTTAGAGTACGAACAACTAAGCTGACCTAATTTGGAATTATGTTACAAATTGCTCCACGCTGAATATACATATTAGTAAAACTAAGTAGGATTATAAATGTTGAATTCAAATGTAGGTAGGTACGTCAAGAGAATTACATAATATTTAGAAAGGGGTCGCATGACTGAGAATATTATACATGTTTCGTGACCTATTTCTATTTAAGCATGTCGTATTAAAATTTTCACTATCAAAGCGACTGTACAATTTTTTCCGATTTCTGCCATCATTAAATTGACTTTTAAGGCAGATTCCTTTAATCTGAATAGAGGTATTATACTAGACTGAAATCGCTGGCCTTGCTATCATCATGAATATTACTCTTGATCTCTTGCGTCCACATTGTCAAAAGGGAGGAGATAGAAGAGGTCGATCTGATAACATAATCCTTGTGTTTCTACAGCATCTGACCTTTGAAGCACTACGAACCCTGAATTGATTGCGTAAACTAAACGCACCGTTCGAGGACCGCTTCTCTTACAATTTCACTTACCCCTGAGAACTCTAAACCAGTATTTTAATTCCCAAATATGTACATGCACGCTTACGAGGCAATCAAGTTATGTTCCTGCTTTTCCAGGACGTCGCGTCGGCAGAAAAATGCTAAAGCGTCATAATTCTCTGTCGCTCGGCGCTCACCGTATTTTATGATGTAATAACACAAAACGCTATGTTCTGCTGAACGCTCCCAGTCTGAGTGATGAAGACCTTGTTTGTTTTTGAACAGTACATCTAGCAAGCTGGTCCGCCTCGTACAACACCTTATGTGTTAGTAGTTTACACCGGGAATTATTCTTAGGAAACCTAAAAAATCAAAATTACCTGGAAAAATAAGTTACAATAATTTAAACAGACTAGGGCAGTGAGCGCGCGTATTATTGCCTGATTACAGAATAATTTACATCTGATATAATTCCCTGAAAACGTAGTTTTGAACTATACGGCTATTTCTTTGATTTCCTAAATAAATTATCAAACCTTCCCAAGAACGAACTCTTGAATTGCTTGGCCTTGTGATTTGTTAATAGTCATTGTAAACGCTAGTTTAATGGGAAATTATTGTCGTCTTTTAAAAGTAAAAGGATAAACATTTTCACAGTACAACGTTATACGGTTAACGAAAACTATATCTCCATGTCTATCGCCTGGTAAAATTTTGCACTGTAGGATATTGTCTCCCAATTGTAAAATTAACAAATCTCGTACCATTACATAAACCTTCATTAATGCTGAGATTTCTAACCAACATCACAATACAATATACTCTCAACTTTAATTCATGCGGAGGAAAATTTGGCGGGTTTAAAGTATTTAAATATTCAGGAAGAATAGCATCGTTTAAATCTCCATTATCACAATTTTCAACACTATTCAAGTTTGTATATATTTTTTCTGTTTTTGTATCTAACAGTTCTACCACTTTTTTGTTAATGTCTTCAACATCAGAATAGCTGATTAGGTCATATCTATGAATCGCTTTTCTCTAATTGATTCCTCCATATATACGTTCAACGATATCCGAATTATAAATACATCTCTGTGGCAATTCTAAATTGCTATTCATATCGTTCAAAACTCTATCTCCAACATCCAACAAAAACTTGGTGAATTCTTGTTCCTGTGGTAGAGCCCGCATATTTTGTGTTTAAGAAAATTTACGGAAATAACTCCAAAGAGAACTAAATTTGATACTTAAATTCACTGTTTCACAGCGGGTAGCATTTATTTTAACTGGTAACAATTGTCAAAAATCTCCTCGCAACACCATAATTTTTCCACCAAACGGAACATCACAATTAATAAAGTCTCGTAAGGTTCTGTCTATAATGTCTAAGGCATACCTTGGCGCCAAAGGAGCTTCATCCCAAATAAAAACATCTACACTCCTTAAATAAATTTGCTTCTTTTGAATTTTTCTTAAAGTTGGAAGATGAATCTAAAAACAGAGAAACAGGTAACCCAAACGTTTTATTAACTGTTCTGCCATGAGGAAGTAGTGTTGCTGCTATGCCCGCGAAGGCCATGGTACAAACAATTTTATTCTTACTCTTCAGTAAGCTGTAAAGGGTTGTATAAACATAAGTCTTACAGGAGTCTATATAAAAACATGAAGATTCAGAAATTGATTCATTTATGTTAGCATCACATTTACCCAAAATAATATCTAAAATTTCTTTCTGCTTTTCATTTAGGTGTTTATATTGTCGTGATCCTATTTCTATTGCTTGTTCTTCATTTGCATATTCAATGTCGTGGCATGGTAGAAAACATTGAAAGATTGTAACCTTCCGCAGAAAGCATGGAACTAATTTGAATATAGGCTTTTTTGTCCTTCAGTTTGCTGTAACGTCTTTCATAATCTTGTGACATTGCTTCTTTAAATTCTTCCCACAATTCTTCCTGATAAATTGGTCGGCAATGCATTAAAATACTAATGAAAAAATATTTTAGCTGTCTGGGCATCATCCAAATTTCAGCTTTATTCATGGCTCTTTTTCACTCGTGATGATCTTAAATAAGACCTAATTTTAATCACGCTGCTACACAAGATTCCTGCATTTCTCCGTTTACTGTTTTCAGATCTTCAAATCTGTTTGCTCCTTTAATATGAAGTAATAATAATCGAAAATGAAATAGTTCAATTTGGCTGGAGCTTACGGAGTACATGCGTCCAATAACTTTGAATTGTTTCTGACGGCGTATACTTTTACAACGACAACAAACATGATACCTACCTGTGATAGTTCAGACGTACGCACTTTTGGCGATCGGCTCCCGTACGTATTAAAAAGAGACGGAAACGAAAAATCTGACCTCGCTAGATCGAAACCGTACGTGTCTATTGCGCATTCTCCACGACTAACATCACTTTTATTAGATAGGATTAGATTGCATTAAATAAGTTTGTTTGTTTTTGTGATATTCCAAAACTTTGTAATACCTCAAACAACTTCTCTCTTTTAATAGTGTCGTAGGCTTGCCTAAAGTCAATAAGGATCATTAATAAAGGTAACTGGTATCGATAGGCGTTTGTCATTATTTGTTTCATAAACCCACATTGATAGTCCCCTATCAACTGCTCAGATTTACCTTTCATTTATCCCTAATAATCATTGCAAGTACTTCGTATAAAACATCCTGCAATGCGATGCCTATGTAGTTTCCACAATCCATTACATCTCCTTTCTTTAGTATGGGGCGTAGTACAGCATCTGATCATTGATTCGGTATTACCTCCTCTTTCCACACTTGCTGAATCAAATCAACTATAGCCCTTTGAATACTATCTCCGCCTTCTTTTATTAACTTTATTTCCTCTATGGGGTAGGCTTGTTCCAATTCTAACATGCACTGTTGACTCTCTTCTGTACTTATTACATCCTCATCTTCATTTAAAATTTCCTCAAAAAACTCTCTCCATCTTTTCAATTTATCGTCCACTGCACCTATCAATTGTCCATCCTTGCCTTTACAATACACTAGGGTTCTTTTATTTGAGTTCGTCTCCTTCTTTACGCCCGGATAAAAATAACGTCTCGAAGCCCACCACTCTTTGGGCCACCTGTTTTTTAACTATAAACCCCACTCCAAAAATTCTACTATCATCCCCAGTATTGTAAAATACATAATTATCTATTTCCATAATAAATACTCCTCTCTGTTTAGTTTTCTGAATAGCTGCTATATCTACATCATAATCCTTCAAAACGCTAACCAAATTTTTCAAAGCCCCTCTGTAATCGTTCCCTGCACATTCCACGTCACCACATTTATCCTATTTGTGATCTCTCTCATTGTCCTTCTCTTTGCCTGGGTTGTCATCGTGTTTCCGTCTGCTGTTATAATCGCTAGTTTTTTTGTGTCGGTCTTTCATCTCCCTGCTCCAATTCACACCTTTATCTATTCCAAGTCCACAATTTCCCATCAATCGTTAGTTTCCCATATCCCACCCTTACTTCTCGTCCCCTTCCTCTTTCCTCGTTCGCATTATCTCTTATAATCTTCTGTATGTCTCTCTCATTTCCTGTTAAGTCATTCTCTATATATACTAAAGGCCCGTTAAGTTTTCGTAGTTTACTCTTATTTTTCAAAACTTTCATATTTTTTCCTCAAAATTTTGCATTCCTATCACACACATTTTTACACTTATCTTAAATGCTTTCTCTATTTTTACTTCAATCTCCAGATAACTGTTTCGTTATTTTTTTCCCTGAGCTTCCTCTCATCAGGAGCCTCAACCAGATCTATACCTTTAACCACTAGATTGCACCGTTTTTGTTCCTTTTCGTACTTCTCCAATTTGAACTCCATTTTTTCCATTTTGTTTGTAATTTCGCGAACTTTTTCGTTTAGGTCTCTGTTTTCCCTCTGCAATGTTTTCATTTGTTGTTTAAATTCTTGATTCTCATTTCGCATTTCCTTAACCTCCTGCAAGACGAGTTTAAGGGGGCTTGCGACCGTCTTCTCCTGTCTCGCTCGGACTCGTTGATTGTCCCTAAGAACCAGGTGTTCGTTTTTCAAAGATTCCACAGCCAACTTTCAGAGTATCCATGTGATATTTTGCACACTAAAGCTTTTTGTTGTGTAGAAATGCGCTATGATCCCAGTTGTTTTGTAGTTTCAAAAAAAAATGATCATTTTGTTTACTTAAAAGCTAGCATTTTTCTCAAATTTTGTATGTGAAATAAGGCATCCTTTTCTAAAATTATAAAGAAAACTGAGATCATAGCGCATTTCTACACAAAAAAAAGCTTTAGTGTGCAAAATTTCAGGTAGATACTCTGAAAGTTGGCTGTGGAGTCTTTGAAAAACGAACACCTGGTTCTCAGGGACAATCAACGAGTCCGAGCGAGACAGGAGAAAGTTCGACGAGCCGCCTTAAGCATTTCCTTTATTTCGTTTTGGTTTGTCCCATCTCTCAGGGAATCGCTTTGGGATGCCTTAGTTGGTGTTCTCACCAGTCTTCTACTCCTCTTGAAAACATCTCGATCTTCGTCATCCTCTTATTTTCTCTTACGTTCGTCTGACGATTGGCCGTCATTTTCCATTTTTCAAAAACAGCTACCTATTTCCACGTATCACCTATACTTCACTGTAAGTTAAGTTGCCTGTCAGCCGGCGCGGCGTCAGAAAGACATCCACAGGTCGACCCCTCGGGCGAATGACCTCTACCAGCTGATCTCAAAAACACACGGTTCACTTTTACTTAATTTTTGTATTACTCACTCTGTCTGCTATGACTCCCTGCACTATCGACGATCAATAACTGCAATTGTTCACTTTTTACTACACTTTTGTAAGTTTTATGCTCGATATGACCCGATTTACGAATTAATTACCGGAGTACTCAAACTCACTGTTTACATCAGCACAGTTATTTATTTGGTCTCACGTTAGGAGACGCTGTGCATGGGAGATGCCAGGAGACCTAGGGAGATATCAAATAGATTATACTCTCCTTAGACAAAGATTCAGAAATCAAGTTAGGGACTGTAGAAGTTATCCAGGAGCAGATAGATAGTGATCACAACATAGTTATTATGAATGCCAATCTTAAATTTAAGATTTTGAAAAAACGAAGCGAAAGAAGGTATCTTGACCTAGAGAAAATAAAAGATGATGATACGCGAGCTAAGTTCAAGAAAAAGGCAAACGAAGTACTAAAGGGCGCAAGTGAAAATATGGTTAGGGACATAGAGGCAGAATGGAATTGCATTCAAAATAGTTTAGATTCCGCAGCTAGAGATATTTTGGGTCATAACCATAATGAAAGTAGAAAACCCTGTGTTGAGGCGTAATAATATTTTTAAATTCAAAACTTTCCCGGTGCTCGACAAATCTCCCCATATTCTTCCAATAACTCCCCACTTCCCCGTATTATCCAATACGAGGCACAGAAGATCGAAGAGAGGGACGATCTCGCGAACGAACCGAAGAAAGAAGGAGTCGGTCGTAGATGTATCGCAAAAATAGCCGTGCAAGATGACATAATGAATTAATTAGTGTTAAGAACAATCGTTAAAAAATAGTTGTGCTAGCTTTTCGTGTTGTTGTGGCAATTGACATAATTCTCAAATAGAAGAATCAACACCTTCAGGGACGGATAAACCAAAGGTTAGTTGTGCCAAGTTTTCCTCCCTTTCTTAGTACTACTTCCTAGCAATTTTCGCCCCATTTTGCATTGAAATCAATCACCCTGGATAACAAAACATATTGCGAGTCTAATAGGGGAAAGGCGAAAATATAAAAATAGGTTAGATGAAAGAGAGAAACAAAGATATAAGGCCATCAAGTGGGAAATTATTCGGAAATGTAGGAAAGCGAAAGAGCAATGGATAATAAAGGAAAGAAGTGGAAGATAAGTTCGAAGTAGAAAAGACTGACTAAGCATACAAAGTAATTAGGAGAAATTTTAGAGAAATTGGATCTAGTATCAAAAACATTAGGAGATATGATAATCGGAAGCGGGGAGAAGGCAGATAGGTGGAAAGAATATTTGAGAAGCTTATATGCGGGACAGGAAGTACGAGATATATTAGAAAGCGAAAGCAGTGTAGAGGAGGACAACCTAGGGTGTCCTATAATAAGAGGTTTTGAGAGTTTGAGCTAGCACTGAGAAGTTTGAGAAACAATAAAGCACAAGGTATAGATGGCTTACAGGCAGAAATCTTAAAGTGCGCAAGTCAAGAGGTAATAATTAATCTTGAATATTTATCTTGAATATTTGCAAAATGCGATCATTGCGTCAAGAGTGTATGGGGAAAGGTAACCTGGGAAGGCGTCATTTATGACAAAATGGTGTTTACTCGGGTTGCTAGACATAGGCCCGGTTTTTCAAAAAATCCAACACCGGGTTAAGTCTCACGCCGGCTTCGTTGCTATGATGCAACCAATCAGAAAGCCGGTATCATAGCAACGAAGCCGGTGTCAGACTTAATCCGGTGTTGGATTCTTTGAAAAATCGGGACTTAGACTTCGTCTTTGCATAAAAGATGATTCCAAACAATTTGAATATTTATAGGCATTAGGAGTTGCTGTTTTCGTTTTGTTATTTAAAGTTTATTTTTATTATTTTTTATTTGTGCCAATTTTTTAAATAATTTCATAATTTGTGAAATATTACCATATTTAATTATTATTAGCTGAAGAACTCTTTAAATCTACATTAAGGTAGTTTTAAATCCATATTTCAGGTCAGTTTTAAAATATAGATAAAGTGGCAAATTCGGGAGGAATCCCATAAGACTTTTTAATACATTTATGAGTTTATTTATTAATTTTTCGCATTCATAGTTGTATCATTGTTTAAAGATGTTTAAACAATGGTTGTATACATATTTTACAGATATCTACAAATATCTTTTCAAAAGATGGGAGACTTTCTGCAAACTAGTATAATTTTTATATTTATATTTTTATATTGGCATCAAAGCATACACAAGTTTGTCACTACCACATTATAATTACAAATTAATGTTGTACTGGGTGTTCCTAACAATCCTAACATTAATTTGTTCCTATCTCCGGTTAGAAAAAATATATCAATGCGCAGTTTTCACTGTGCCTAATTATTATATCATTCCATTTAAAATTTTCAAGAAAATCTGAAGTTTGCTGTCCTTTCAAACAGCGCCCCCTAGCGATCGCTACAGAACAAAAAGGGCCTAACTCATAAAAGCATATATAATTAATCGAAGAGAGCTCTTTTCAATGAGACCAAGTTTGCCAAATTATGTTGAACAAAACCGAAGTCACAAGCACCTTTACAACCAATCGTTCCCCTCCCTCCTCAGCTACAATTTGTTGAACTAGAGCAATAAGTGGTCAACCAAAATTATATAAAATTTATTCAAGGTTTCAGTAATCGTATTCTTGATCTTCTTTACCTGTGTGTATTTTAGAGACAACCCAATTTTTTTGCTCACTATGACTATTACGCACTCTAGCCGCAAACTTAGAAACTGGAAAATAATTTCTAGCGATTTCTCTTGGCCACTTTAGTTATAATTTTTTCTTTCCCAAAACTGAACTAGGTATGAACAGTTCCCAAGATATGGTCGACGTCCTTTTTTATTTGGACACCCTGTATATTAAACAAAATATGAGATAAAATTTAATTTATAAATGTTGGAACGCAATATTAAATTTCTGTATTCAGTAACGTATCAGACTACCAAATATGCTTTTGAATAATCTAAAAACCATTTTCTATTCGGAGATATTAATAATATTTTTACGTACATCCTATAATACTAAAAACATATTTTCAACGCGATATGAGAGAACCCATAAAGTAAAAAACCGAAATGCTAATTTCTTCAGCTCTGCTAAACTTGCTCGTTTTTTTACGGACCATAAAATTTTTATATTTTTTTACCTTCGATACAGCTGACGCTCGTACTGTAAAATGGAGGGTTGTAACGACTTGCTTTATTACCTTGAAATCTGAAACAGCTTGGGATATTCTTGGATCACACAACAGGACGATGTTATACAAAGTAAAGCGTGGAACTGAATACATCTCTATATCAGTACGTTTCACATAGTGTTGAAGCACTGAGATAAAAGACGAGTCATCAAACACGGTACAGTTTCAATTAAAACTCTAGTTTACAGGATTGTTTGCGACAGTCCAGCGAGTTATTGAGTGCGTGCTTTCAGCAGTCCATTGTTTCATACAATTTGCTGCAATTGGGAAGTTAAACTTCCCTTTTTTGTAAAGCGGCCATGATGTTCCGTTTGTAATCTTCTGGGGTCTCACTTGTCTGGTACATAATACATACTAACTAACTAGTTTAAATAAACGATCCATTGACCTGTTAACCTGCACACGTTAAGATATCTGCCTGTAATCCGTCTGCACTTGGCGCTTCATTGTTTTTTAAAATTTCAAATGCTAACTCAAACCCTTCCCCCATTATAAGACAACCTAGGTTACCTCTCTCTGCACTGATTGCCTTTTCTGATATATTCTAGTTCTTTTCCCGCATAAAACATTCCCAAATATTCCTTCCACCTATTTTCCTTTTCCTCTCTTCCGATTAAGATTAAGATTCTAATGTTCTTGATCAAATGTTTTTGAAATTCCTCCTAATTCTTTTATACGTTTCGGCAGTTTTCCTTCTTCGAACTTGTCTTCCACTTCTTTGCATTTATCAATCCACTGTTCTTTCGGTTTCTTACATTTCCGAAGAATTTCCCACTTTCCAGTTGACCGTTTTATGGCAAAAATCTGTTATGACATTTCGCCACTGTATACATGAACCTAAAGTTAAACTTTACTGCTAAGGCAGTAAAAGCTACTTTTGCAGCTGCTCATGGGCGACAGCAAAAGGTACTTTTACTGCCGCCGTAAGCGCCGATTATACTAGCGATGCCGACAGTTGACGAATTTCCTATGATGTTTTCAGAGATATCTGGATATTTTACAGTTAGGTTAAGAATTCAAAATAATTAGCTATTTCTATTTTCAACGTTTGAAGAAAAAATAGCATATTTTATTCGGAGGAAAAGTGTTTTTGTTATTCGTCTTTGCAGACTTTTCCTCCTTATAAAACAATATACTGTTTTGTTTTATATCGTTACATCTACAGGATGAGTTTTTTTTTTAATTTGACTACAGGGATTTTGGAAACCAGCAGAGATAGAAGGTAGGTTTAATGAGGAAAGAAGCGTAGTTCTTTGAGCTTAATAAATAAACAAATTCAAATTTTTGAAAATTTGCATGGTCTTCTAGATACAATAAAAGACCGAATTCTGCCGGATTTAAAAAAAATCTAGCTCGCTTGTCACGCAAAATATGAAAATATAGTAAAGGAAAATGTTGCGCAGAATTAGATTTACTACTAACTCAAATGGTCAAAAGTCTAATTATACCAGTCGTGTTCGAGAAATAATGTAAATAGGATATTTTTTGCTGATTTCGGCGATATATCATATTCCATGTTTATTTAAAAAAATGACGGAGTTATAAGCATTTTTCAATTTTAAATTAATGAAATATGCAAGTTATCCATGGAAAACAATAAAAAATAAAAAAAATAACATAAG
This sequence comes from Xestobium rufovillosum, assembly GCA_963966045.1. Classification (NCBI taxonomy): domain Eukaryota; kingdom Metazoa; phylum Arthropoda; class Insecta; order Coleoptera; family Ptinidae; genus Xestobium; species Xestobium rufovillosum. The sequence continues at coordinate 20,621,200 of OZ014497.1, forward strand.
TATGTACCCACAAGTCAATCACGGTGGCGTAGTAAACCTTCAACTTGCAGTTACCGACTGTTTTTTATCTTCATGCATTTTATACCCTACAACTAATTTTTTTTTTTAAATAGGTATAGACAATGTTATATCGCAGAAATCAGCAAAAAATATCCTATTTAGTGGTGCCATAGTCGCATACCTATGGTTTCCATTAAAAACATAAGTTTGCATTATTTTTCGTACACGACTGGTATAATACAACTTTTGATTATCTGAGATAGTACTAAGTTTAATTCTGTACAACTTTTTCCTTTGGCATTTTTTCATATTTTGTGTTACAAGCCGGCTAGAAAATATTTTTAAATCTCGCAAAATTTGATTTTTCCATTTTATCTAGTAGACTATGCAAATTTTCGAAAATTTGAATTTGCTTATTTATTAAGCTCAAAGAACTGCACTTCTTTCCTCATTTAAACTTCCTTCTATCTCTGTTGGTTTCCAAGGTCCCTGTAGTGAAAATTGAAAAAAACTCATCCTGTATATACACATACTTACCGTGTCTCCACGGATGGACTGCAAAAACTTTTATTTTCATTTTTTCGAAAAAAGTCCTTCTTCATAATTTCTTTTGCTTGTTATATAAATACGATTCACATTGAAAAACTTTGATTTTGTTGTACAGGTTGCGCAAAAATATAAAAATGTATATTTGCAAAATTAAAAATTTTTGAATGAAGCATCAAAATGAAAGAGCTTAGAAGGAGAAATCGAAAAGCCAAAAATTAATATTTGTTTAACTTAATACATTGAGGTAAATTACAAACAGTAAAGTTTAATTCAACCTGAAACCCTCCAACGTCAACTTTGAAACACCCTTTATACTTAATCTTGCTAATAATAGTTGTACATAACGTTCCATTACAAGTAGTAGTCTTGAAGAAATAATAATAGATATTAAGATATCGTAAAACAAAAAATCGATTTTATTTTTATTTTACTTTTAATATCTTAGTAACCATAACTTCTATGAAAAAACTTTATTTGGCTTTTCGATTTCTCCTTCTAAGCTCTTTCATTCTGATGCTTCAAAAAAGTTTGATTAAAAAATTGCAATTTTGCAAATTTAGATTTTTATATTTTTTGCGCAAGCTGTACAACAAAATCAAAGTTTCTCAACAAAATCTGTCAGTCTAACTCTCCTATCTTTTGCTTTTCTATTACGTAACACAAAGGGGCTGATTATTCGACCTTTTCTCCCTGTGCTAGAACTGCATTAAAATCTCCTACAATTATTAAATTTTCGTGCCCTAGATCGTGATTTTCCCTAGATCATTAGCAAATTGTAAAATACAGTAGAATTATTAGACCCATTGGGATGAAATTTCCCCAGGCAACCCTTGAGTTAGTTTGATTTAAACTACAAAATCAATAGGCCCGGGGTAGTGGGAACTGTGCCAAATATGCGTACTCTCCAAAAATTTACCCTGTGTGCGATATTTTTAATTGTGTCAAATTTAGTATCTAAATCGTTTTTTCCCTGATAAGCACGTTCTTATATATTTTTCGGTGTCATACTCTAGCAAAATTAATGATATTTCCTTAAATTTGAATGTTTATGATCTAGTGAGTATGAAATTTATTATTCTTCATAGGGTTCGGAAATATGTCAGTTTCATGATGAATTATTTTTAGCGAAATGAATGAAAAACTTCCCCTATGCTCTAGTCACGGTCCAAGTATGAGTGTGGAAACAAACTACATGTCAAAATGAGAGGAGAAAAACACCCTTTCAATAGCAAATTTTCTTTTGAACTTTACAAAAATGAATGAGTTATCTTCCATTGTTGAATTTGTGGTTGAAGTGCTGCCCTTAACTGACAGCGTAGACTGAATAACTAAAGACTCCCCACCAATGACTTGGTTTTTAAACGTTGGTTTTGACAAATTTCTGAGATGTCGCTAGAGGCAAATATAGGTAGTTCTGAAAGCTTTTGCAAGACGTGTCGTAAGTTAAACAGAAATACAGCTACTAGAATCCAGACGCGTTTATCTAAAAATTGTAACCACTTGCAGATTTTAGCCAAAAATTCTATAATGTAAAATGAGACCTACGATCCCAAGTATGCCCATGTATTTATTAGAATAAGAAGAATGACGTAAATCCAATATTTATACCTATGCTTTGAATGATTTACGACTTTGCACCAATAAAGAAATGCCGGGAATGTAAAGCAATCTGAAGCACAGAGCCGCATTCAGTTGTGATTGCCGTTGTGAAAATGTTCCCTTCTGGTAATTTTTGCAGTTATTTCAACCGCCGTAAAAGTAAAAGTTTTTCCAACATGGCTATTCATCAATGTGTAACTTCCTCAATAAAGTATGGCTCTTCATCGAAATTAACACTATATAGGTGTCCTAAAACTCGGGCACCTCCTTGAATGAGGGCAGCAATGTGGTTGCACTCCCTGTAAATTAGAATCATTTCAAAGTAATCATTGTTGGAATTCTTATGAAGGACAGATTGTAGGTATTTAAGAGAAAGATCAAGTTCCAGATATACATATTTTCTTATTTATAAAATTTAAGTCGATTTGTCTTTATATTAAACAGTTCCAACCACTGCACGATTTTTTCATTTATTTAATAGTCTTTTACAGACAGCAATATGATTTTTAGTTATGACAACTTTTAAGGTTGTACCCCAAAGTCAGGGTTGCCAGCTTTTAAATTTTCAATAATAAAAGGTAGGTAGATACCTATGTGGGTGTTCCGCTTGCAACGGTATATAAATATAATTCAATTTGCGATTCATTCCACAACGAATAAGAATGTTAAAAATGTTGGGCTTAGTTTGCAATATGTAATTAGGTACTGGCAAGTTCTTGTACTTAGATGTACTGAGGCCGACCCTGGGCGATTGCTGTTTGAGTTGCCACGTGCAACTGTATCCAGATGGCAGAAGCCGGCAGAAGAAATAAAATACTTATTCTCATAGCAGAAGCTCGGAATTATGAATTTTGTAAGTATACGCCCTCTATGAAATTTGTCAATTATGTACTATGAAATTAAAAACCGCCACTGCGTTCTACCGAGTTCTTATATTGGAACGAGTGTTGGCAGATGAACTTTTGGTTTGAAATGAAGTAGGTATGTTGCTTTTTTATTTTTGGACTTTTGTTTAAAGCAAATGGTAAAAGCTAAGCCATCCACATCTTAAGAGCTCCGTAATTTTTTAATAGTGCGATATATCTATGCTTTCTTCATGACATTGATAGGCATCTGTCTATAGTGTTAAAAGTGTCACCTCGTTGAATGTGGGTTTCAAAAAGCGTTTTGTTCTGTAAGTGTTATGGCTCCTTTGTATTCCAATGAGTAACTCACAGGTATGTTGTTGGTGTAAGGATTTTGCCAAGGCAATAGCCGTGAATCTGCAAGGGTATATGGCGAGATATTTCCTAATCGTCGTCTATCGACGTTGAAAGACGTCTTCAGGAAGCTAGTCGTTTTGCTCCTTCCACATTTGACTACAGACGCCATCGTTATGTGAGGACACCTCATGTAGAAGAGCAAATTTTAGATCTCTTAGTACCAGGAACATTGACGTTGACGTAGGTGCATCAAAAGACATTATGCAGAGAGTTTTGAAAGAGCAGCTTTGGTACCCATGTCATAATCAGCTAGTACATGATCTATTAGATTTCGATTCAAAGCAGCGCCTGAACTTCTGTCAATCTATTAGCGATCAGGGAGCTCATGACAATAACTTCTCCAAGAAGATACTTTTTACTGATGAAGTCTGCTTTAATAGAAAGGGGGGCAACAAACTTGCATAACGTACACGTTTATGCTGCTAACAAGGCAGTGCATTACCAACATGAATTCAAAATTAACGTGTGGGCAGGAAGTATCAACAATTTCATAATTGGTCCTACTCTGCTACCGAACCATTTGACTGGGGAGATGTACATAAATTATCTGCAGAAAACCCTTCCCGATCGATTTTTATGCACGATAGCGTACCATCAAATTTTACGTTGAATGTCAGACACAACCTTAATCAGGAGTTCAGGAGTACCCGAATAGGTAGATTGGTAGAAGACATGACGCACCGGTAAGCTGACCACCTCGTTCTCCAGACTTGACGCTCTTGGAGTTTTTAAGTGGGGCGCTTTGAAAACTATGGTTTATTCAACTTTAGTTAATAATGAAGCGGAGTTGTAGAGACGAATACGAAATTCTGTGAAAATTTTAAATATTAATCAAAGAACTATTTGAGAGCAGTAGTCTAATCTGGGCCTACCCCTACCTCTTTTTATTCCTAGCTCTGACCCTTACGAGTTTCTTCATTTATCATTCTGGAATATAATAGTTGTTTCGTTTTATTAAATGCAATTCGGCTCTGCGCTATTCTTTGTTTTATATCTCTAGAGTTCCTACCATCACGAGTTATTTGACTTCCTGAGACTCTCTATCTTCTAGTTTCCAATTTGTATTTTCGTTTTAGTCTTATTCTCACGCCCCCTACACACCCAAATTTTTTTTTTTTTTATTGATCTTCATACCATAGCCCTCCATCAAAACCGCTTCCCTCACCGCTTCCATTTCGTTCAGAGCCCTTCCTAATTCTTCTTTGCTGGATGCTAATATCATCCGCGAATCTGAGCATATTAATATTTTGGCTCTGTATATTAATTTCAGCAGCTACTCTGTCTTTAACAATATTAATCGCATCTTCGATATATAAATTGAAAACTATAGATTCGATAACGCATACATCCCTGCCTCACTCCCTTTCGGATATCTGCTTCTCTATGTTCCTGCTCAAATTCTATAACTGCCATTTGTTCTTTGTATAGATTATGAATTATTCTTCTATCCTTATACTTCATCCCTACATTTTTGAGCACTTCGAACATCTTCTACTTTACTTTGTCGAAGGCTTTTTCCAAATCTACAAATCCTATACAGTATACAGGGTGGCCCATTAGTGCGGGGACGGTCTATATCTCTTGAACCATTCAAGGCATCAAAATGAAATTTTGCAGGTGCTTAGGAAATCCCATGTTGCATCTTACAAAATTATTTTGGTGTATACAGGGTCTTCACATTTTTCGTAACAAACCAAAGTTACATTTTTTAAAATGGAAACCCCCAATTTTTTTTAATATTCACATTCCCCACAAAATTTCATGGAAAATGATATACCACATTAATGGGTTTCGAGCAGGGGATGTTAAGATATTGCCATTTTAGGGTCAATCTGGACCCATCTTTGTGGCACTACTGACGCTTACTTACAGAAGCTGTCAAAGATATCTTTATCGAACTAGATTCACAGACTACTCTATTTGCAAATTCTGATAATACCTTTGTCACAGTGCTTTGCATTATACAGGGTGGTAAAGATACGCATAATTGAATTTTTCTCAAGAATTTCAAATGGAATACCCTGTATATTAATTGCACATTTAATAGCCAGTTTACTAAGCTTCTGATTGATATAGGCATTGCCAGGTCTGCGACTGACAGTTTCTACAGAAATTAAGATTGAAACTTACAAATTTCCAATTTCACTGTTATTTTTTACAATTTTATTCGGATTTCACCTATTTTTTCACCCAAAGCAAAAAAAATGTTTAAATTTGGTTTCTGCGCAAAATTAAGCCAATAGAATTTACACTGACACAAAAAGTACCATTGCAAAATTACTTCTTGAAGGTAAAATCGATTTAATTTTTATTAAGTCTACTCGCGTATGCCTAAAACGGGTAGTTTTCAAGATATTCTTACAGAGAATTAGTATTATTGTGAACAAATATAGCAAAAAGAATAAAAATAGCTCGAAATCGCAATGTCTACCAGAACCAAGAAAACTTAAATTTGAGCCACTCACTCTCTAAATCAATTTAGTTACGTACTTTTGTTGTGTGTTTTCTTCAATTTACTCTTGTCAAATTTGGAGTTGTTGCGTAAGTCAGAACAGATAAATATTTTAAAGTCAGTAGAAATTATTAATGAGATAAATTTGGCTTTTATCATTAGTGGGAAATGTTGTAATTTAAACAAAAACCTACAGCGATAACAATTTTATTGAAATTAAATAAATTAGGGAATTAAAATTAAATAAGAAAATTAAGAAAATGCAGAAAATCCATCAAACTATGACAGATACGAGTTGGAGCTGTTTTGTTTATCACAGGTACCATGATTTCAACGCGATTTGCATTTTGACTATAAAATATGATTCTTCTGTAGAAAGTGAGAATGAAACAGTTATCTAGGGAAAGCAATGTTTTCAAATTACTTCCCATAAAAATGGCACCCTTAATAAACATTATTTACATTATAAATTTGTTCTCCGTCCAGCTTTTTGTTTAAATTACATTTCCTCTACAAAGTCATATTTGGCTTAATAATAATTTGTATATACTTTTAACCATTTATCTGTCCTGAAGCAACCCGAAATTTCAAAAAAAGGAATTCAAAATAAGCACCAAAGTTACCTAACTAAATTGATTTAAAACGGGACAGGTCCCAATATAAGTTAAATGGGGAAATCCGAATAAAGTTGTAAAAAATAACAGTGAAATTGAAAATTTTTAAGTTTCAATTTTAATTTCCGTAGATTCTGTCAGCCGCAGACCTGGCAATGCCTGCATCAATTAAGAGCTTAGTAAACTGGCTATTAAATGTGCAATTAATATACAGGGTGTTCCATTTGAAATTCTTGAGAAAAATTCAATTATGCGTATGTTGACCACCCTGTATAATACAAAGTACTGTGCAAATAGAATAGTCCGTGAATCTAGTTCGATAAAGAAATCGTAGACAGCTTCGGTAAGTAGGCGTCAGTAGTGCCACAATGATGGGTCCAGATTGGCACTAAAATGGCAATATCTTGACATCCCCTGCTGGAAACCCCATAATGTGGTATATCGTTTTCTATGAAATTTTGTGGGAAACGTGTATATGTAAACAAAATTGGGGGTTTCCATTAAAAAAAATATAACTTTGGTTTGTTACGCAAAATGTGAAGACCATGTATGCACCAAAATAATTTTACTATATGCAAAATTTCATTCTGATGCCTTGAATGGTTCAAGAGATATAGACCGTTCCCGCACTAATGGGCCACCTGTATAGGCGCTCTTTCCCTTTTCTATTGGTTTTTCTATTGTTACTCGTAAATGGCCTCGCGCGTCCCTCTATTTCTCCTAAATCTGAACTGATCCTCTCCTAATATTTCTTTCGTCCTTTTCTCCATCCATCCTTCTTAGCACAATTCTAGTTAAAATTTTTGACGCGTGGGAAGTTAAACTGATCGTTCTAAAATTTTCACATCTATCTGGTATATGCGACTAACTAGTTTAAATAAACGATCTATTACCTCTTGCCCTGAGCACTTTAAGAGTTCTGCCTGTAAGCCATTTATACCTGGTGATCAGTGGCGGCTCGTGACTTTAGAACTTGGCAGTGCTCTGGAATGAAATCACCGCTCAGGGGCTGGGGGGGGGGTCTGGCGGTTTCTCCCCGTATTTTTTATGAAGTGCTTTAGAAGCCATTTTAAAACATTTTAAAACAAGAAATTTCACTCAACGCAATATTTGACGAAGATCCCAAATCCAAAAGGTTAAACTTTCGCACACAACTTTTACCGCGACCTTTCGAAAAGTATTTGATAATTCGCTGAGGCTTAGGACGTCCATTTCGTTTTATTTCAAGTTTTTCGTCCAAAGTCTATATTATATATTTAGAAACAATATTCACTTTTAACTGAATGAAGTAAGTATTACAACACAATAATAATATTGAAAAATGCAAAAATCAGGCGACCACTTTGTTCACTTTGTTCACTCCAGAATATTTATTAAGTGTTTACTTGAATCTGGAACGCAAATTCTGCACTAGCTTACAAGTGAGCTTTGGACACTTCGTGCTTTCTTATTTTTTCATGCAAATGGTTCAAGTCACTAACGCCTATACGACTCCAATTCTTATCCATATTTGGAGTAAAAAATAACAAGCATGGAAAACAAAAAAGAGAATTCCTTACCGTACATCCACATATCCATTTGTTTAGTTTGTAAACGTCGCTGGTGAAATGCCTAGTGTAAGACCGACCTTCCTTTTTCTTTGCACAAGTTTGATTTAATTTTAAAACCGGTGTAGGCCTAACTAACCGTTTTATTTCAATTTTTGTGCTCAAGTCCAATAATAAAAAGTTAATTTTAATAATATTGTCAACGGAATTTATGCCGCCACCACCACAAACTAAACCACTGGAAATTTCAATATTTAAAAATAATAATCACGATAATACAGTTCACGTTATAAGCAAAGCCAGGAGCTATCTCAAACTTAAATATGGTAAACAAAAAAACAACGCCGCAGAAGTATCAATACCTGTGTGCATATGCTTAGCGCAACCACACCTTTCAACTTCCAAGTGTGTACTGAAAAGGTGTTCGGATACGAGCCAAACTAAAAGCATATATGACGAATTTTCCCACGTCTTGCCGAGTTTTGCCGATCTCGCTCCCATATCGAATGTACGAGCACCACACCCAAAAGCTCACAGTTTCAATACACCAGACACTACACTCGAACGCCAGACGAGACGGTTGGATGTATTTGCACATTTGCACGTGCATTCTCTGCTAGGTATTTTGAAACTGACGACGCGGGATGCTTGGCGCGCGTACTATTTATTATCTAAACGCTGGAGATTAAAAAAGTTTTAAACTTTAGTTTGAATCTTATCAAAAAAAGGTTAAAAGCAGTTTTTTGTAGGCAGTGCGCGCGCACGAGCGCACTTATTGAGGAGCCGCCACTGCTGGTGATGCTTTATTGTTTCTTCAACTTTTTACTGCTACATCGCAGTAGTGTGTATCACAGTGCCATACCGACCCACACGATCTCTGCCACTCTGATTACTGAAAGAGCTGCTGCCCACTTTCAGCGACTTGATTTAGTCCGTCTTCTCAAATAAAAACATCTCCAATATGGTTAAACCTATGGTTCGGCTCTTTAGAACATTGAAGCACGCAAGCCACCCCACCTGTTCCAGTATTACTAGAACTGTGTCCAGGTACAAGTTTGTTGGGATAGACTCTTAAGTTATTAAAAAAAATAATATGCTTTCAAGAACTTTGACCATCGATACCGCTTCAACCAAGCAACTTTGTATAGAGATTTGTTCTGTCCAAGCAGCATATTTTGGTGTCAGGAAACTGTGGTAGCGTGATGTCCCAACCTTTTAGAAATACCCTGTATAGAATTTCCTGTTTTTCTACCAGTGTTTACTTTGCTTGCGACGACAATCCCGTGTCCTTTATAGAGTTTGGATTTTCAGCAATAAAACAAAGTAGATGTTTATTTAAGAAAACGCTGCAAAGAAAAAGTCGTCGCCCGAGGAATCTCTCATAAAAACGCTACTCGAGCGGACTGAAACAACCTTTTAACAAATAAATAATGCCGAAGTCGACAGAAGCTCCCACGATAAAAATTCTCCATTCTATGGAATTAACGCTCGGGGTAATCTCGACCTAAAATCTTTAGGAAAAACCTTCTATGCCCTAACCGACATCGGTTTGGCTGTTGACGAAGGGATTAACCCACCCTAACTCCACTATCCTACCCATGAATCTGTGAAAATGAGTATAAACGCAACTGAACTCTCAAAAATATTTAGTTTTTACAAGAACAGAACGAAGCTCCATATTTCTGTTAAAACTCCCATCCACAAGCACAGCGAAAATAAAAATTTTCCAAATATGCATGTTTATTCGGTATTTATTCGTACAATAACTGGCACAGGAATTCAACTATACAAATTTCAATAACGGACCCTGTACTTTGGAACTTTCTATTGACGCTTTCCAAAGCACACCCGATTTAATATGCATCTAGACCCTGACGTGAAAGATTTCCTGTTGGAAGTTGAAATGGAAAAGTAATTTTTTATAAGTGACAGTATACAGAACTAATCTTTATACCTACGCCACTTAAAACTTATCGAACCAAAATCCGGTAACGCGCTTGATTGTAATTTGGTAAGTGGTGGAAATGTATAAATTTCGAGGAAATCGCATTTTTTCAAGTTTTACTTCTAATAACTACAAACAGTAGGGAGAATCTATTTTAAAATTAACACACTGTTATATGGCACAAACAACATCATCATAAAGTTTTCAGTCCGAAGACTGGTTGGACGCATACCTCCATCGTTTCCTATCCTGAGCTAACCTACGCATTTCTCCAAAAGTTAAACATCCTACATCCCTAACTATTTGAGAGCAGTAGTCTACTCTGGGCCTACCCCTACCTCTTTATTCCTATATCTGACTCTAGTATGTCGCGAACTAAGCCTTCGTGCCTTAGAAGGTGTCGTACCATCCTATTTCTCCTATTCCTTACTGTCTTCCATAAATTTCGCTTTTCTCCAACTCTTTCTAATACCTTTCTGTTGCTAACCTTATCAATCGACGCACAGTGGGGCCAAATTGACTAAAAGCTGACAGAAATTATGTTTTGGGTTTTTTGGTCAGATAATGATATAAAAACACTTTATTAGAGTTAATTATACAAAAAGGAATAATTGTTTACCTTATTAAAAACGATATTTAATCTGAATTTGAGCCATTGTCATCTGATTCATTATCACTTAAATCCGATTCATTTTCAGGGATTTCTGCCGCCTTTAGCATATCTAAAACCTCTTTATCGAAGGCTTTATTGGGTTTATTAACTTTTTCTAGACTGCTTATATACGGATCTGATGAAATAAGTAGACGTTTCAAAATATCTTCATTTGTTTTCTCCCGTGACATTTTCCTAGAGAAGCTTTCGCGGTATTTCTTAAATACTTTATTATTGGCTTCTTGAGCCTCTTCACTTAGTTGTCCAATCGGCAAAAGTGAATTAGCAATGATAGATGGACTATGTACAAGTATTTTATGAATTGTAGGTGGCATTGGATACCAGCTGTACAGTGATACGTAAAGTTGTGCTGTGTCTAAGGAGTATCTTCTAAATTTTTCACTGTCTATGTTATGGCCACTAGCTAAGGCTTGTAGTATTATTTTAAATCTTCTGATAAGGTCAGCACTGACTCCTGTTAACGCAGATGATTTCTCACGGTCATGGAAAAAGCGTCTGGCGGTATTGCCGTCATTGCTAGTCCCAAAGCCTGATTTAGGCTTATCCAAAATCAAACCAGTCTCATTTTTGAATTTTATTTGTATTTCCTTCTTAGTTCTGGCAACTGACTCCTTGTTGTCCTTTCCACGAGCCTGCCAATTCTTCAGCGGGAGTTTGTAAGCAATATGTAAAATACATTCCAAGAATCGAATCCAGGCATGAAGTACAGATATACCAAATTCATATCTGGTTGTATCAGGTTCGGTGTTTAAAGCTTTTTCTAAATTATTAAAATCCTTTGACGACAAATAATATAACATATAATAATATAACATATAATAATATAATAATAATATAACATATAATAATATAACATATAAAAATAATATAACATATATAACAAATAATATAACATCGTTGTGTGGATGCTGTCTATGTTACTGCATTTAGAACTTTACCATCCACCATTGTAAATGACATCACGTGACTGATTTCAAATTGCCTTTCAGCAGGAGTACAAATACTAGGTTGCAACTGGTTGATTTGTTGATCAATGTACGTTTTTTCTAATTTTGAAAGATCTGCTGTTTCATGAGCGAACTGAAATCTGATGGGTCGACAAAACCTCGTTGATGAGCATCTTCTATTTTGCCATATTATACGCTTTTTGTCATTAGGTTGCTCGTAATAAATTTGTAAGGGTACTAAAGACGTGATAAATATGTTTGCATCACTCGCGTCAGGGTTTGATCCGAATTTTTGCTTATACTCGGATTGATTCGAACCATCAAAACCCCATTTTGAAATCATATGCAATTTTTTTACTAAAAGAACCTCAAGTACTTCACTTTGTGTTTGTACTATTCGTTGGGCAGTGTGATTTAAAAGCCCTTGTAGTCTTACTTCAGCGGTTGTTTCCGATATAATAAAAAAATCTTTGGGAGGGTAACATTCTTTCTTAGCTAACTGAATTACTTTATACGATGGAAAACGATCTATATCTCTTTTTCTTGTTTTATTATATTGTTCTCTAGTTAGGTTAGTCTCAATGAACATAGATAAGGCTTCAGATTTAGGAAGTTTCCTAATATGCATTCGTAACGAGTTTGTTTCGTGTTTCTTGTAAGCTGTTTTACATTTTGATGCACGTTTTGGTTGTGGTCATCGTGATATCCTTAACAATTTTAGCCGCATCTGTCCTACCTGACGAACGTAAACTCATCTGAGCTGCGTATGATAGTTCTTCTGGAGAAAAATTAGAGCGCAGCGCTTCCGTTTTTTGACGTTTTGTGGATTCACTTAAGATATCAAAAGGTTTTTTGGTCTGCCACTGCTCCTCTGAAATGTCTGGGAAAATACAGGAAAGCCCAAGGATGCATCTAACCAAGTTGAATTTTTTTTTAGAAACCTACTCTCCATACGATATGATTCCTGCCATCTGGTTTTGAATTGTGATATGAAATATAAAATATATGTTTTTATATTCGAAGTACACTCATCAGGACAATTAATCCGTGTTTTGACAAAATCGGTCAATAACTTTGTTTGATCTTCGGTGGTTTTCACAGAAGAACTCTTTAATAAGTCATAAAAACTGCGTCTTAGTATAAAAATATTTGAACTCCCACTTCCTGTAAAAGAAACGAATATACAGAGTGTTTTAATCAGAATACTGATTCTTCATAGTGTAAATCTTTAATGGGTTATTTAAGATAAAATGTTTATATTTAACACATACATAATACCTATGTTTCAGTTTTAAGATATATGTGCCAATACAAAAATCGATCATCAAGGGAAAAAACTAAAAGAAAAATTTTGTACATAAAAAACATATTTTTACAAAAAAAAACCTGCGACACCTGGAGGTTTGGGATCTATGTGAAAATAAACTTTTTTCTTGAAATACATTAAAGATACACCCTGAATATTTGTCGCCTTATTACGAAACACCCTTCTCATTGATGAAATGCTAAAAATTATATAAAACTCTTGGTTTTTACCCGAATTTACCTGATATCGTAAATAAGCTGGTATGTCGTTAAAACAGACAGACAGACTGACATTTTTCAAAAACACGTTTTTGGGATGTAGAGATCTCAAAACGTCGAGATTTGTCACTTTCAAAGCTTGTTTACAGTCGGCAATTTTTATTGCCTGCAACTTATAATTCTGGAGATAAGTGGCGCGTCACAAACGTCATATTTTCATTCCAAACAAAACAAAGCCACGTGCTTTCTGACGTTTTAACCTAACCTCTGAAATATAATTATAGTTGTTTTCAAGTTTTTACACGTAAGCCCAACACACAAATTGAAAATAAACTGTTTTCACTGCAAAACGTCTACAATTATATTGCAAAAACTAGTTTAAGACGTTGTAAATAATGTCGATAAACGTCAAATGGCACGTGCTTTTGTTTTGTTTGGAATGAAAATCTGACGTATGACGTAGGCACTTAGGTCCCGAATTGCTGCAATCCCTACCATGCTCATGCGCCGTGAGCAATAAACTTGCAAGTATTGCTCACGGCGCAATAAACTTGCAAGTATTGCTCACGGCGCATGCGCATGGAAGACAATAAAAATTGCCAACTGTAAACAGGCTTTTAGCCAATTGTCATTTTTCGTTCGAATCCAATACTTTTCTTGCCACTTAAGTCATGAAAAGTAAAAAGGTGCAAACATGTGCAATGTTTTGTCAGTGCTAATAAAAATATACATAATTTTGAATCAAAAGACCCACAAAATCTAGCTTGATGGTGTTTGGAAATGTACTAATACCTTTGTCAAATAATTATTAACAACAAATTTAAGGTGACAAATATTATAGTCTTTTTTATTATCGTTACTGGAATTAGAAAAGAATAATTGTATAATCTAGGCGTACATACCTGATGTTGATGCCTCCATAAGTAATTTAATATTTAAACTAAGTAACAACACTGATGGAAGAATTTCAATGCAACACAATTTTTTAAACAAAAATTTCGCCTCTGTGACAGACAAGTTTAAAATGGTTCCTAGGATACACGGGAAGCGTTGCGCGCATTGTTATAGTTTTAAAACATATTTCAATAATTTTTGTGAATTTAATGGCAGTTAAACACTTCGTAAGGAGTATCTCAACGTTTCGCTCCCGATTGGGAGCTTTATCAAGAGTTTATTGAAAAGATTTGTATAACGTATAAAAAATGTGACAAATTTTCTTAATAATTTAATATGCTTCATAAGTCTTTCCTACTTCGAACTTATCTTCCACTTCTTTAAAACATAGTGGGGGTATTAATTTTTAATATAAAATAAAAGTTTGTGTTTCTATTGATTTTGAATGTTACAATTTTTGCCAACTCTGGAATTAATTGGCCCCACTGTGAGACGGTATTTTCATCATGCGTCTATACAACACATTTCAAATGCTTCTAACTTTTTCCTATCCGCTTCTCATATCGTCCAAGTTTCGCACCCGTACAAAGCCGTACTCTATAATTGCCGTTTGCTCTGTGAATAGATTATGAATTATTCTTCTATCCCTATACTTCATCTCTACATTTTTGAGCACTTCGCACGTCTTCTTCCATTTTACATTGTCGAAGGCTTTTTCCAAATCTACAAATCCTATATAATGCTAGCTCCAACTCTTCTCTCATTATAGGACGCCGTAGGTTGTCCCCCTTTACACTGCTTTCCCTTTCTAATATATCTCGTACTTCCTATCCCGCATATAAGTATCCCAAATATTCGTTCCACCTATCTGCCGTCTCCCCGCTTACAATTTGGATATTTCCTGCCTCAGTTTTATGTTTTTCATACTAGTCCCAATTTCTCTAAAATATCTCCTAATAATTTAATATGCTTCATAAGTCTTTCCTACTTCGAACTTATCTTCCACTTCTTTGCATTTATTATCAATCCATTGCTCTTTCGTTTTCCTACATTTTAGAATAATTTCCCACTTGATCGCCTTATTTCTTTGTTTACCTCTTCCATCTAACCTATTTTTATATTTTCGCCTTTCCTCTGTTATACGCACAATATGTTTTGTTATCCAGGGTTTTCTATTTTCATTCTGTTTATGACCCAAAATATCTCTAGCTGCGGAGTCTAAACTATTTTTAATGCAATTTTATTCTGCCTCTATGTCACTAACCATATTTTCACCGGCGGTCTTTAGTAAAAGGTGGGCCATATACGTATATGTTGAATTATAAATTAGCAATGAGAACAAGAAAAATTGAATTTGTTATTATTTATTTTATTTCATGTGATACCGTGTTTATTCCGATTAAGTATGGAAAAAGATTTCATTCAAGTGGCCATCTCGGCTGGCTCGGCAGTAGCCCATCCTGGAACACCAATTTTCGAGCACTTTATTAACAGTTTGCTGCTCTATTTGAGCGATTTGAGCTTGAATGTTTTGTTTCAAGTGGTCAATTGTTTGCGGATTGTCCGCATAAACTTTATCCTTCAATGCGCCCCAAAGAAAGTAGTCGAGTGGTGTTAAATCGCAGCTCCGAGGTGGCCAATTGACATCTCCGGAACCGATAATTACACGATTGTTAAACTTTGTGCGCAAAAGATTGATGGCGAGCGCGGCGGTGTGGCAAGTTGCACCGTCCTGTTGAAACCAGATTTCGTCGAGATTGATATCTTCCAATTCCTGCCACAAATAGTAATTTATCATATCTCGATAGCGGTCGCCATTGACCGTAACGGCGCGACCAGCATCATTCTGGAAAAAAAGGGTCCAATCACGCCACCACTCCAAAATCCACACCACACAGTGACTCGATCTGGATGCATGGGCTTCGTTACGACGACGTGTGGATTTTCCGTGCCCCAAATCCTACAGTTTTGCTTGCTGACATAACCGCCAAGGTGAAAATGCGCCTCATCAGAAGATTATTTTTCTTGCAAAATCAGGATCATCGTTCAACTTGTTTGAAGCCCATTCAGCGAAGCGAAAACGTTGTTGATGGTCAACTTGCTTCAACTCCTGAACGAGCTGGACTTTGTACGGATACATTCCAAGATCTTTGTGCAGAATCGTCCTCAAAGTGGTACGGCAAATGTTGAGTTGTCGACTTCTGCGCCGAGTTGATGTTGACGCGTTGACGCGTTGATGCGGAACATGTTTCACGTCCACCAGCATTCCACTTCTGCGCACTTTATCGATAAAATTCTTAATTCCTTGGTTTGATGGCGCCTCATTTCTTCCAAATTTTCTACGCAAATTTCGCGCCGTCTCGGCAACCACAGAGCCATACTCAAAGTAAGTTTTGAGTATTTCTAAACGTTGATCCAAATTAAAGCGATACATATTCTGTCAGTGGAAGGTTAAAAGGTTAAAACTAAACAACTGTCAACAATTCATGGCATTCTAGTCAACAGCGTAATTAATAGCACGTAGTTTAAAATTCAATATATATTATGGCCCACCCGGTACTTCGTTTGTCTTTTTCTCGAACTTATCGCGCGTATCATCATCTTCTATTTTCTCTAGGTCAAAATACCTTCTTCCGCTTCGTTTTTCAAAATCTTAAATTTTAGATTGGGCTTCATAGCCACTATGTTGTGACCACTATCTGTTTCTGCTCCTGGATAACTTCTACATTCCCTAACTTGATTTCTAAATCTTTGCCTAACGAGAATGTAATCTGTTTGATATCTCCCTAGGTCTCCTTGTATCTTCCACGTATAGCGTCTCCTAACGTGATGGTGAAATAGTGTTCGCGACCGTTAGATTATCTCTATCAGTCTAACTCCCCTATCACCCCCATTCCGCCTTATGTCCCTGTTCCTAAGACCGCATTGAAATCTCCTAATTATTAAATTTTCGTGCCCTCTCATAAAATCTAGCACGTAAGTATTCAATATCACTATAAACTGCCTCTACGGCCTCATCACTATAATTAGAAGTGGGCATATATACTAAAGTGATCATTTATTAAATACGTCAATGACGGACCTTAAGTAAGGTTAGGTTAGAAGTAGGTGTAGGTACCTACATAATGAATTACCAACTTTTCTTTTTATGTATATTGGAAAACAAACTTTTGAAACAACAACAAATAGGTAAAAATGAATAGGTAAGTATTTCGTACCTATCTAAAAGAAAATGAATAAAAAAATATATTACACAAGAAAACTCATACACAAAGACTTCTAGAATGGACCTGGCGTCCTTATGCAATAGCTGATTTTGCTGTGAAGCCTACACGGTCGTGGGTCAGCGGGTCTCGGGGAGCGTTGTTTGTTATT
The DNA here is from genome assembly GCA_963966045.1 of Xestobium rufovillosum. Lineage (NCBI taxonomy): Eukaryota > Metazoa > Arthropoda > Insecta > Coleoptera > Ptinidae > Xestobium > Xestobium rufovillosum. The sequence continues at coordinate 20,638,581 of OZ014497.1, forward strand.
ATTCGCGATTTAAATTAACTTTCCCGCCGTAAAGATGGTGGCCTAATGGGGATAGTGACATAACCTCACAATTTGAATTACAATGCGCGCTCTGTTAATTTGGTATTTTGTGGAATTAAAGTTTACAAAATGGGTCTCTTTAGCAGCTATATTTAGTTATTTAAAGTCTACACCTACATCGCGGAATATTATCGAGGGAGAAGCAATTCTAAATGCAGGCCATATCGTCTTATGCGGTTCAACAAACACTACTGATGGTAGGTATGATTATAAAATACTTATTAAATTTGATTGCGACTGCAAAGACGAATATAAAGTAATGAGTATTAAGTGGGCATAGCAGTCAAGAACAACTACATAGGAGACCCCTCTCACGAAAAATGTGAAACAGGCGCTGACCGGGATTCGAACCCGGACCTTTCGCATTCATGGCGACTGCTCTAACCAATTAAGCTATCTGCGCCGCCACACATGTAACGTGAGAGAAGCCCATATACATGGTGATTCTTTTAAGGCGGCCATTAGAAAATTTCTTATTTGCAAATAAGATAGAAACTTGAAACCTGGGTTCCTGTCATAATCGATCATGGCGAATCCAAAAATACAATTTTCAAAATGGCGGCACTTTCGGAAATACCGGAAGTTGACGCCATCTTTGTTATTTTAAATGGATACCCCCCATTTTTATTTTATTTTTGAATTCGGCGTTAAATTCTGCGTATAATGCACCCAGGCTGTCAGCACTTATCTGTCATAGTTTTTGACATATGTCACTTTTTGTTTTAAATTTAGCATTTGCAGGGGTTCATTTAAAAATTCATATCTCTTAAACCATTTAAAGTGGGTAAATGAGCTTTTTTAGGTTGATTCCCTAAAGATCAAGGAATCATTTTCCAGTAGGGTTAATGTTCAACGACGTTTCCAATAGTTGCTGCGATTTTTTGAAGATGACAATCAAAAAATGCCAAAAAGTCATTTTTTTTAAATGGCAATGGGCAAATTTTATTATGGCAAGCGACGTAGGATTAAATTTGAAAGGGACTTATATCAAGGTTTCCTATACCTATCTCAAATAGTTTTTTAATTATTCGTAGTTTTTTGTAAAAGATTAAACGTTATTCCCAAAAAACATAGAAGCCTCATCATCATAAGGTTCTCAGTCCGAAGACTGGTTGGACGCGTACCTCCATTCTTTTCTATCCTGAGCTAACCTACGCATTTCCCTAAAAGTAGAACATCCTACATCCCTAACTATTTGAGAGCAGTAGTCTAATCTAGGCCTACCCCTACCTCTTTTTATTCCTATCTCTGACTCTAGTATGTCACGAACTATTCCTTCGTGTCTTAGAAGGTGTCCTACAATCCTATCTCTCCTACTCTTTATTGTTTTCCATACCTTTCGCTTTTCCCCAACTCTTTCTAATACTTCCCTATTGCTAACCTTATCTATCCACGGTATCTTCATCATGCGTCTGTAGCACCACATTTCAAACGCTTCTACTCTTTTTCTATCCGCTTCTCCTATTGTCCAAGTTTCGCACCCGTATAATGCCGTACTCCATACATACGACGTTAAGAGTCTCTTCCTAGTCTCTATATTAACCGTTCTCGACCATAACAGTTGTTTCTTTTTGTTAAACGCAACTCGGCCCTGCGCCATTCTTTGTTTTATATCTTTAATGCTCCTACCGTCTTGAGTTATTTTACTTCCTAAGTAGCAGAAATCCGCGACCTCCTCTATGTTCGCATTTCCAATTTGTATTTCCATTTTAGTTCTATTTTCACATCCCCTACATACCAAAATTTTAGTTTTCTTTTTATCGATTTTCATGCCGAAGCCCTGTGTCAAAACTGCTTCCATTTCATTCAAAGCCGCTCCTAATTCTTCTTTGCTAGATGCTAACACTGCTATATCATCCGCAAATCTGAGCATGTTAATAGTTTGGCCCTGTACATTGATCCCTGAGGCTGTTCTTTCCTTAACAATATTAATCGCATCTTCGATATATAAGTTGAAAACTAGAGGTGACAATGCACATCCCTGTCTCACTCCCTTCCGGATATCTACTTCCCTTTGTTCCTGCTCACATTCTATAACTGCCTTTTGCTCTTTGTAGAGATTATGTATTATTCTTCTGTCCCTGTATTTCATCCCTACCTTTCTCAGCACTTCGAACATCTTCCCCCATTTTACGTTGTCGAAGGCTTTTTCTAAATCTACAAATCCTATATAGACGCTCTTTCTCTTTTCTATCGTTTTTTCTATAATTACTCGTAAATCTAGAATGGCCTCGCGCGTTCCTCTATTTCGTCTAAATCCGAACTGATCTTCTCCTAATATTTCTTCCGCCTTTTTCTCCATCCTTCTTTGCACAATTCTAGTTAAAATTTTTGACGCATGGGAAGTTAAACTGATAGTTCTAAAATTTTCGCATCTATCCGCGCCTTTTCTTTTTGGCAAAGCTACTATGATGTTCCGTTTGTAATCTTCTGGAATCTCGCCTGTCAGGTATATGCGACTAACTAATTTAAATAAACGATCTATTACCTCTTGACCTGCGCACTTTAAGATTTCTGCCTGCAAGCCATCTATACCTGGTGCTTTATTATTCCTTAAACTTTTTAGTGCTATCTCAAACTCTTCTCTCATTATAGGACTCCCTAGGTTATCCCCCTCTACACTGCTTTCGCTTTCTAATATATCTTGCACTTCCTGTCCAGCATATAAGTTTCCTAAATATTCTTTCCACCTATCTGCCTTCTCCCCACTTCCGATTAGGATATCTCCTGCCTCATTTCTAATGTTTTTGGTACTAGATCCAATTTCTCTAAAATTTCTCCTGATTATTTTATATGCTTCATCAGTCTTTCCTACTTCAAACTTATCTTCTACTTCTTTGCATTTATTATCGATCCATTGCTCCTTCGCTTTCCTACATTTCCGAATAATTTCCCACTTGATCGCCTTATATCTTTGTTTCCCTATTTCATCTAACCTATTTTTATATTTTCGCCTTTCCTCTATTAGACTCACAATATGTTTTGTTATCCAGGGTTTCCTACTTTCATTCTGTTTATGACCCAAAATATCCCTAGCTGAGGAAACTAAACTATTTTTAATGCAATTCCATTCTGCCTCTATGTCCCTAACAATATTTCCACCCGTGCCCTTTAGTGCTTCGTTTGTCTTTTTCTCGAACTTATTGCGCATATCATCATCTTTTAGTTTCTCTGGGTCAAGATACCTTCTTCCGCTTCTTTTTTTCAAAATCTTAAATTTAAGATTGGCTTTCATAACGACTATGTTGTGATCACTATCTATATCTGCTCCTGGATAACTTCTACAATCCCTAACTTGATTTCTAAATCTTTGCCTAACGAGAATGTAATCTATTTGATATCTCCCTAAGTCTCCTGGCATCTTCCACGTATAGCATCTCCTAACATGATGGTGAAATAGAGTGTTCGCGACCGTTAAGTTATGTTTATCGCAGAACTCTATCAGTCTAACTCCTCTATCGTTCCTATTGCCTAATCCAAAGGGGCCAACTATTCCGCCCTCTCGCCCTGTGCCTACGACTGCATTGAAATCTCCTGTAATTATTAAATTTTCGTGCCCTCTCACAAAATCTAGCACATATTCAATTCACTATAAACTGCCTCTACGGCCTCATCACTGTAGTTAGAAGTGGGCATATATACCTGTATTATTACTGTTTTTACAGGTTTCGAATCTAACCTAACCATAACTACCCTGTCACTTTGCTGTACGAAATTTTCTACACTCTGTCCTACTTTTTTCCGCATAACAATTCCTACTCCCGAATTTCCTCCTACAGATCCTGTGTGTATTACTCTAAAATCTCTGCTCCAGAAGTCTCCAGCTTCTGGCCATCGCACTTCACTGATACCTACTACGTCTAATGCTAACCTATCCATCTCAATTTTCAAAGTCTCTAACTTCCCTACTTGTTTCATGCTTCTAACATTCCACGCTCCGACTCGTGAGATGTTACACTTATCATTTCTGATGACTCCCCCCGAAGCAGTCCCCGCCCGGAGATCCGACTGTGGGACTATTTTACCTCCGGAATATTTTACTCCAGAAGGTGCCATCATCATAAATTAAAGTACGCTGTACTAGGGATAAAATAATGTGGTGGTTTCCCGTTGCCTTCCACATCGCAGTAGTGTGTATCACAGTGCCATACCGACCCTCACGATCTCTGCCACTATGATTACTGAAAGAGCTGCTGCCCCCTTCCAGGGACTTGATTTAGTCTGGCTTCTCAAATAAAAACCCCTCCAATATGGTTAAACCTATGGTTCGGCTCTTTATATCATTGAAGCGCGCAAGCCATCCCACCCGTCCCAGTATTACTAGAACTGCGTCAAGGTACAAGTCCTATGGAACCAAAGAAAAAAATTAGTTTTAGAACTGTCATCTTTTAGTTCTCCATTAATTAAAAGTTAAGTTAAGTTAAGCACGTTCTTGATTTTGTTTCGTAAGCATAAATGGCTTTTTATTCGAATGAAGTTGTTTTTGATTTATTTCTCATACATGGCAACTGCCAAAAAATCGTTGCAAGAACATGTCGCGAGTTTAATGCAAAATATCAAAATTTGCCGCCGATGAATAAACAGAAGTTTTCTAGACTTAAAAACAAGTTTCTTCAGGGAGGAAATATTCATCCTGCAAGAAGAAGGACTAAATTTGTTAGGGAATCTGAATATAATCAAATAAATGTTCTGGGGTATTTTGGCGCATTTCCACGATCATCGATAAGAGCAGCAAAATTTGATTTGGGATTGACGTTCTCATCGATACAAAGAATTTTACATGACCACAAACGACATCCCTATTCTTTTATACGACTACAAAAACTTCGTCCAACCGATTTTCCAAGGCGAATAACTTTTTGTGAAGAGCTTTTGATAAAAAAACAGGAAGACCCAAATTTTTTGAGTCGGATTATTTGGACTGATGTCGCAAAATTTGCACAGGCTGGAGTATTTAATAGGAGAAATCGACATTTTTGGGCCGCAGAAAATCCACACCTGATCTATGAAGTTGAAAATCAAATTGGATAATCGGTTGCATTGGTACATGTATGATGAAAATTTGAATGGAGACAGATATTTAGACATTCTTAACAATGTAGTCCAAGATTTTGTCGATAATCTACCATTGCAGCATGCCGTCAACTTATGGTATCAAATGGATGGGGCACCAGCGCATTCAACAAATGCCGTAGATTTAAGACTAAGACAATTGTTTCAAGACAGATGGTGGGGAAATAGAGGTCCATGGTTGTGGCCCCCAAGATCCCCGGATCTGACACCATTAGATTTTTATTTATGGGGGCGGATTAAAGATATCGTTTATGAAACTGCACCCACGTCGAGGGAAGACTTATTACTAAAAATAACCCAAGCCATGAATGGCATTGATGGGAATGAAATCAGAAACGCTACCAGAGCCGTCCAACGTCGGATTATTGAGTGTTTGAATCAAAACGGTGCACATATCGAGCATATTTTGTAATACCGACCTAGCTCATTAATTTTTGTATTGATTTAGGTTATTTAAATTAATATTTTTTGACACTGTTACTATGTTTGTTGCTTGGTAACAAGCTCGGTAACAAGTTAATCTTAATAAATTATATTTTTTACAAAAAACTACGAATAATTAAAAAACTATTTGAGATAGGTATAGGAAACCTTGATATAAGTCCCTTTCAAATTTAATCCTACGTCGGTTACCATAATAAAATTTGCCCATTGCCATTTAAAAAAAATGACTTTTTGGCATTTTTTGATTGTCATCTTCAAAAAATCGCAGCAACCATTGGAAACGTCGTTGAACATTAACCCTACAGGAAAATGATTTCTTGAACTTTAGGGAACCAACCTAAAAAAGCTCATTTACCCACTTTAAATGGTTTAAGAGATATGAATTTTTAAATGAACCCCTGCAAATGCTAAATTTAAAACAAAAAGTGGCATATGTCAAAAACTATGACAGATAAGTGCTGACAGCCTGGGTGCATTATACGCAGAATTTAATGCCGAATTCAAAAATAAAATAAAAATGGGGGTATCCATTTAAAATAACAAAGATGGCGTCAACTTCCGGTATTTCCGAAAGTGCCGCCATTTTGAAAATTGTATTTTTGGATTCGCCATGATAGATTATGACAGGAACCCAGGTTTCAAGTTTTTATCTTATTTGCAAATAAGAAATTTTCTAATGGCCGCCTTAAAAGAATCACCATGTATAGGTAGCGAAGGAAGTTACAATTATGAATCTCATAATTAACCAACAACAACCTCACTTTTGGATCTAATGCAGTAGTCGCACTTGTTTAAGTGCTTCGGAAAGTCAACTGATCTCCGAAGGATAAATTGTTAATGAGAATCAAGCCCAACATTTATACAATTATTAAATTTGATTGCGACTGCAAAGACGAATATAAAGTAATGAGTATTAAGTGGGCATAGCAGTCAAGAACAACTACATAGGAGACCCCTCTCACGAAAAATGTGAAACAGGCGCCGAGCGGGATTCGAACCCGGACCTTTCGCATTCATGGCGACTGCTCTAACCAATTAAGCTATCTGCGCCGCCACACATGTAACGTGAGAGAAGGCCATATACGAGTATAGGTAGCGAAGGAAGTTACAATTATGAATCTCATAATTAACCAACAACAACCTCACTTTTGGATCTAATGCAGTAGTCGCACTTGTTTAAGTGCTTCGTAAAGTCAACTGATCCCCGAAGGATAAATTGTCAGTTAATGAGAATCAAGCCCAAGATTTATACAATTATTAAATTTCATTTCCTCCAGGACGTGGACATTATTGGACAAAATCACATTATTGGGCAAAATTGGACAAAATCAGACAATTTTTTATTTATTAAATACTGTAAGCATCAATATGGGTTTTCATTTTCATTTGTTTTACTTCTGATAATTATAATATATTAACATTTTTTTTTAAATTTTTGTCGCGTTTTATTGATTTGTTTAATTTCTCCATCAGTATTGATTTTGTCCGGACGGACATAATTGGACAAAATCGTCCAATTATGTCCACTTGGAAAAATTCAATCAACCCTGACAGAAAGGGGTTCGCCAATTTAGAAAAAAAATCATCAACTGATCTCAAATGTATGTGGAGTAAACAGAAATCAGGCCATCTTGGCCAGTATGTGCCACAACCTTTGATGAAATCAAATTGTATTAAGACGAAATTCAAAAATTCTAACAGCAGCAATGCTCATACAAAAGACAAAACACCTTTGGCACTTTAGTTTTCACATCAAAACTTCTTTCTGTTGATTTTTACAACGGCAACCTTAAGCAGCTATCCCCACTGAAGTAGTTATAAAATCTGCCGCCAGGGGCGCTCTACTGTTAGCTAAAATCGCGAATATTCAAGCAACGGATCAGGCGAATGTTCCGCGAGATCCTGTTTCCGTGGCGGCACCTGTTTACTACACAACTGGTGGGCTGCTTTGTTTTGCCTTTTCCACACACAAACGTTTAGACTGTGAGTGTTCCTCCTGCTTCAGTTGTAATTGTAAATAGCTAAGTCCCCTCTACAAGTCTTTGGTATTGTATATGTAATAGGTAATATTTTCGGCACAGAACAGGAAGAATATATTCGGAGAGTGCACGAACACACGTACCTAGTAAAAATTGTCTAGTCTAGCGTCTAATCCCACTCAGCTCTAGTCGTCTAGCCTCATTTCTTATTTCACTTTTTTGCGCGCACTGTTTGAATTCGAATCGAAATTTCAAAATTAATTACCAATGCAGAACATTTTGACGGACACTTCTCTATGCAGGACAAATAACTTGAATAACGGACAATCCGTCAGAATGACGGACGAATGGCCACTTTAATATATACCAGTATTATTACTGTTTTTACAGGTTTCGTATCTAACCTAACCATAACTACCCTGTCATAACAAACAACAATGAAAGACAAAAATACAAACAACATAACTATAGAGCTTCCTTTTCATAGGAGCTGTTTTCGATATCCGTGTAACTCATTCACGAATCTTATTGACGTTCTTTTGCAATAATAGTCTACTTCTGAATACTAACAATATGCATTTTACTGTTATTCTTCCTCAATAAAATCTCTAACATTTTACTGCAAGAAGTGCATATTCAACCGGAAAGCTCCGGGAAAACTACCTCTGCTCGACGTTATGTATATTTAATGTGAAAATTCTGAAGGCAAAGAAAACGTATTTCCAATGCCAAACTGCGTTTGGATACATTGTGATGTAAGAACATCTAACCAAGATGGTCTTCATATAATATTCTTGGAGATTTTTTTTCTAAACTTTATACGTACAATGATTGTGTAGTAAAGTACAACTGTTGCCCACAAGTACTAATTCCATCACATTTCTTACAAATTAGAAGAAAATTGTCTCAGGGGGAGAGTTCATCTCAGTCTTTTCAAGCAGAAATTCTAATGAAAGCTTTCAATTAAGGGAGTTTCTACCCCACGAATTGTTCAGCTAGTTTAAGGGTTCAACCACATTTTTAATTAACTTGAATTCTTGTCTTAAGCAAATTCTTACTAATTTCTTTGAATAACATTCTTAAATCTTGTTTGTTTAATTACTTAGATATAAGTAATCGGAAATTAATGATTTACTCAATTAGAGTATGGAAAGGCAGGCATAATATATCATTTAATGGTAGGTACTTTGATATCCAACTAATGGAAGTTAAGTCCCCTAATCTATCTAGTATATTAGATTAAATGTGTATGTATTTCTGGGCTACCCAACGATTATTAGATTATGTTTCTCTTGCTGAAAGTGTGTTCTCCAAATTCAATAGTACCTAATTCATACAGAATATCTCGGAATTCAGTTACTTTCTTCTCCGATACGAAAATCAAAATGATGTTCCAAAAGTTTGAAAGTTATTGAAGACAAATCATCTGGAACACTCTGTATGTATAAGACACCGATGGTTATTAGACGAACATTTTCATCTAAACTAACCTTTTTTAAAGAACTATCCCCCGTAGAATCATTCCATCCCCTGTTTAGCAACAGGCACCACTCACATAATTATTTCACAACACTTAATTTTGCAAAATGAAAACCAAGGAAAATAAAGTTTCGTATGTAGAGGAAACGTAAAAAATTGTCTTTTCGGAATGCGGGTAGACAATAAATTTTTGAATTTTGTGACGCAGCCTCGACGTTAGTCGCTTGTGTACTGCCGTGGAAGCTGTAAGGGTGGTTGAAAACTAGGGGGAGGCTCGTGAATGTAGCACAAGCGCGTTCTGCGGATGGTAAAGCGAAAATAGAACATTGTTCTATTGTATATATTTGGAAATTAGTTTGTTAATAATTTAGCTAAGATATTAATAATACGAGTATATTTAAAAATATTACAAATCTAAAACAAATATTGTGATTAAAAGTTCATCAGAGACTGCGTTTGAACTAAATTATTTTCAACAGTAATTTGACGAGTACCTACTTTTTATTTTGCCAGATAAATTTCTGTTTTGAACGAAATTTTGTTGCCGTCGCGAGAGCAACTTTTTCTACTTTCCTTGATTCGAGATTTTTTACCGAATGGCAATAAAATTTGAATACAATTTGAAATGTATTTATCTTATAAAAATGATCTCGAATGCCTTTTTAGGGAGATTATACGTACAATTTAATTTAGCCCAGTCAAATGGTGGCTTTCTCGTAACAAAATTGGGGAAGTTTTTTTCTCAGAGGTTCTATATGTTTTTTGGGGTGCTGAATCCGAATTTCAAGTTTGCTGCCATGTAAGAGGTAGGCTTCACAAAGAAAAACGCAAGAAACCTCAAAATTTTCGCACTTTTTTTCAGTTTTTCGCTTATATCTCCTCAAAGACTATGCATTTTTCGAAGATGATCAATTAATGTAGACAAAATTTCCTACAAAATGCACTGGTCAACTTTGATTTTCTGGAAAGAGGTATCGGCGCTAGAGCGCGCTGAAAAACAGCGATTTTTTGAGCCCCTTCTGCGAAAACGTCAAAAACGCCCACTTTCACCCCCTACAACTCGAAAAATATACATGTTATCAACAAAAACCCGTATACCACGTGAAAATACATTAAATTTCCTACAAGTGACGTCTCTAACATTCAATTTTCTCATAAGGTGGGAGGGAGCAAAGCGAAAATTACGAAAAATGCCTTCTGCGCTCTACAGCCAAAACGGTCCCTCCCACCTGTCTATCGGCGCTATACTTTCGATGTATTTCGCTTAAAAGAGGTTGTTTTGGATGAATTGATGGCAAAGCATGTTTGATGAAAACATTAACAAATTATATTTACAACATATTAGGTACACGACACTGAATATAAAGCTGAATATGAAATCTGTATATATTAATGGACATTTGTCATAAAATGAGGGAAAGTCGAACCCAGGATTGGGTCATCACTTCGAGTAGGTTCTCCATCTGGAAAAGAAAGAAGGCATTTAGTGTTAGAACATGGTTACAAGAACAGATAAGTTGTATAGTGAACTGTCGATGTATGAAGAAATACCTGATGTCATGTGCGCAGTTATTTTAGTCGTCCCCGTTTGGTTGTTGGTGGCCCAGGCAATGTCCAGGCTGAACAGTTGAGTTGTTGCTGTTCTTCAACTGAAAAATTGTAATTGAATGATTAATGTTATTATAGAGAAAAATTGATTAGTAAAGATGCATAATGCTGCAAAATTCAGAAGAGGGAGACGACATAGACGAGCCCCTTGCAGCACGACTGTCTGAAGCAGCTGAGGCGACAGAAGGTACTGCTTCATGTAATATTTTGCAGAATTATGCATCTTTACTAATCAATTATTCTCTATAATATCATTAATCATTCAATTACAATTTTTTCAGTTGAAGAACAGCAACAACTCACTGTTCAGCCTGAACTTTCCACAGTCCCTGACCCTTTGCCTGGACCTTCCATTGCCCAACACCCTTCACCTGGAACCTGTACCTTCTAGTGCCCAAAAGACATTATCTGGGCCACCAACAACCAAATGGGGACGACTAAAATAACTGCGCACATGACATCAGGTATTTCTTCATACATCGACAGTTCACTATCCAACTTATCTGTTCTTGTAACCATGTTCTAACACTAAATGCCTTCTTTCTTTTCCAGATGGAGAACCTATTCGAAGTGATGACCCAATCCTGGGTTCGACTTTCCCTCATTTCATGACACATGTACATTAATACATACAAATTTCATATTCAGCTTTATATTCAGTGTCGTGTACCTAATAGTTGTAAATATAATTTGTTAATGTTTTCATGAAACATACTTTGCCATCAATTCATTCAAAACAACCTCTTTTAAGCGTAATGCATCGAAAGTATAGCGCCGATGAGAGATAGACAGGAGGGAGGGATCTTTTTGGCTGTAGAGCGCGGAAGGCATTTTTCGTAATTTTCGCTTTGCTCCCTCCCACCTTATAAGAAAACTGAACGTTAGAGACGTCTCTTGTAGGAAGTTTAATGTACTTATGTACTTTCACGTGGTATAAGGGTTTTTGTTGACAACATGTATATTTTTCGAGTTGGGGGGGGGGGGGTGCACTGAGAAAAAAGTTTTGTCTGTAATATCATAAAAGTTAAATTGAAAAATTACTACGCGTACTACCAATATAACGATTTATTATTATAACTTGACCGGTTTCAGAATCATTGTGAATTCTGAAACCGGTCAAGTTATAATAATAAATCGTTATATTGGTAGTACGCGTAGTAATTTTTCAATTCATCATGAATTTCTACCAAATAGTAAAATCAGAAAATATTAACTACATCATAAAAGTTGCATGCAATACAACATGTTGTTGCTATATATGCGCCAGCTACAACGGATTGTATATTTTACAACAACAATTCTGTAAGAACTTTATGACAAAGAATACGACACAAAATATATAAACATGTCCCTTGTGAAGTTCGCGCATACAAGGCAGTTGTTGTAATAATTAATAGTTGAAATAGTATACGATATTGTGGCTGCTCCGAAATTGTTACGGGATGTGTTTTCTATCATACAGTTAAATTCAATCTATACTTACCGTTTTTACAGTTCTGTATAACATATTAGTTCCATTCTTAATATCTTTGTAGATCGGCTTCTTATACTTTACTCTTTCTTATTTCTTAACTCCGATATCAGCGTATCGACAAGTTAACAAAAAGTAAGAGATAATTGAAAATATTTATGTGCAATTATTCTGGAAGGTATGAAAAAAAATCATGATGAAAATATAACTGCTTTATTTGTTTTAAAAATACAACCTACGTAATCATTAACAAATAAATAAAAAATTAAAATATAAATTTGTATAGTGTACAAACATTATCGGCTATTAATAAAAATTATATTCTATCTTGGACTACCTCAATATTTTAAAACATTCTTAATAGTGAGGTGGTGGTTCATTTTAGTAGGCCCGTAATACAGGGTCTTTCAATTTAAACATACATTAGAGATTAGACATTTTATATGGAAATTTGCTTACGTCTTAGAAGAAGAATTCTAGGTTGATGCCATGGATCCTCTATCCTCTATCCATGGTTGATGCAGATCTCACAGCTAGGTATTTATGTAAAGAAAATAAGATACTGTAAAATGATACCCCTTAAGAAAACCCCGTTTTAATCTTTTAATCAACCCTATCTAAATTTTCAAGGAGAATTCAAAAATGTCATAAAAATATAGCAATCTAGTAATATAAGAATTAATTTTCTGGAATTTAATAAAGAATTGCACACACTTGTAGATGTTTTGGCAGAATGTATAATTTTTTCATAAGGATGTGGAATACAACAGCGTTTACCTTTATGATGAACACCCTGAATAGCAAAAAAAACATGCATTTATGGTGTTAGGCAATGTTAACTTTGTGCTAATTATTAATTGTTCGTAAAACACATTTAAGCTTCAGAAATGTCCTCTTTTACAATCTTCCATGCGCAACCTACAGTAATCTACTTTAAGACTTCCAGAAATAATCATGATTTGTGTTAAGTTCAATGTAATATAGAGAAAAGTAATAGTGCAATATGATAAACGTGAAAAATATTATGTAGGTAGGTACCTAACTGATGTTGCGGGTATACATCATCTAAAACACAGCAAATTTTACTTACCGATAAAGACGAAGACATGTACATGTCTTCCATTTTCAATAACAATAAACTGCAATTGATTTCAGTACTTAACACACACACTAACAGCTCTGCTGCACTTTTGATGAGACGGAAAGGTTGCAAGTTAAAACTAGAGAACAACCGTTTGGTAGTTATGATGTGTTGAGTGTTGCGCAGGTGCGTGGCACCAGCTTCGACCAATCATAAACGAAAACTAGTTAAATTACAACGTCGTTGTTGTAATGCTTACAATTTGAGCAGTATATTATTTACAAAGTCATGAACTATATTACTTAATGTTTGTCGTATGTCTTGCCTGCAATTTGAAGGTATGTATATCGCAAGTAAATGTAATCCATACGAATGAGTCTTAATGATAATAACACTTTAAGGAAATTTGTTTTTCCATAGTATCTTATGCAAGAAACTTGGCGTATGCAAGAATATTCTATTTCAGATTGCTGATACACCCTCCATTTTCGCAATGAGTAAATGTATTCGAAAATGAAAATGTATTGCTGGATACGGTATCTCAAATACAGTTTAAGTGTAATATGAAAAACATTCCATATTGTAAGCAGTGTATAAATATTGAATATGATAGAACATAAAAATGTTATACTATACAAAAAGTTCCCAGCAACTGCATTTTGTATAATTATTTTGTAAAATTTCTCTCAGTGTGGGAGTGGGCGTTTTGACGTGTTCGAAGAAGAGTCAAAAAATCGCTGCTTTTCAGCGCGCTCTAGTGCCGATACCTCTCGCCAGAAAATCAAAGTTGACCAGTGCATCTTACAGAAAATTTTGTCTACTTTAATTGTGTATAGAATGGTCACCTTCGAAAAATGCATAGTCTTCGAGATATAAGCGAAGAACTGAAAAAAGTGCGAGAATTTTGAGGTTTTTTGCGTTTTTCGTTGTGAAGCCGACCTCCTACATGGCAGCGAACTTGAAATTCGGGTTCAGCACCCCAGAAAACATACAGAACCGTTGAGAGAAAAACTTTCCCAATTTTGTTACGAAAACGGCAGTTTTGAACACCGATTGACTGGACTAATTGGAAATAGAAGATTTAATGGCGCAATAAACATTTTAAATTAATAGAACATATTAAAATATTAAAATATATTGTGTAGAGTTTGACTGATCTTTAGTAACACTCATATTCTGAACATTGAAATTGCAATGGTTATATGTTATATTATGACCAGATTTTTTTTTGCATATTATTAATGTTTTCAGTAGTAGAATTTTCTTGTCTTATGTTTATCTCTTGTAGTTTGGATTCCAAAAGGACCAGGTCTCAGGTTGTTTATTAAACTAGCATGATGTTCCTCGTCTAACTGTAAATAAGGGCCTAATGACTTAGCATTTGCATGTCCAGTCATTTTGATAAGTTGTTCTTCCGGGATACCTGATTTAGCAAGATTTGATACAGCACTTGATCGATTTGAATGATTCGTGATTTTGTTTGTCAGAGTATCAAGCCCTATTCTTTCAGCAGATTGTTTGGTCCATTTTCCAGTCTCACATGGTCTTTATAACGCATTCTTTCTAATCTTTCCCATCAGCTCTTTTCATATTAAAAGCTCAATCTGTCATAATCAATCCACGCTCTTGATTTGAAGTAATTTCTAGAAGTTCATAATCCTTCTCTTTTAAAAATATTTCGAACTGTTTCCATATTGACTTTGATTGTTAATTGTACTCCTCGGAGTAACACTCTGTACAGTTTTTTGAATATCTTCCAAACATTCTTGGCCAAATATTGCCATTTTGAAACGACGTTGCAAAAAAACTCGAAAATAATATGATAGTGCGACAGTTGTCAAGGTAGAAATTCAACATTTCTATTCACAGCATAGTTGACTAAAAGCAAGGCTCATATTTATCAGTCACTGGGAAAGCTAGGTAGGTTTTTATCGTTTAAAATGACAGTTAATTGGACGATTTTAAGAAATTGAAGAAATCTCATTGGCTGTTAGAATAGGCGTGTATTAATCGTAGGTAATATAAGAAGTGCTGTGATCATGATCGTTGAAAGCGAACCGCAGATTCAACGAGTCCGAAGGACGAGTTGAATGTGTTGTTCCGGTTTCAAGAGTGATACCCTGGACCCTGGATTATTAATCATAGAACTTCTTATATTTCACGAGATAATATAATGAATAAGAAACATTTAAAGAGTGAAATTTAATTTACATTTGAAATATGACACAAATAAACTATCAGATTTGACAAATAAAATTTATTCAATATATACTTTCTGATGGCCTGAATAGTATCCTATGCCTAACAACGGACCGCAATAAGGTGATAGATTTTTTGTTTTTTACTACCGCTGTAACCAAGTAAATTTTTAATTTATATCGGTGCAAATCGTATAAAGTGAATTATATTCTCAATAGTAATTTGACGAGTACTTTTTATTTTGCCGGATAAATTTCTGTTTTGAACGAAATTTTGTTGCTAGGCAATTTGACGAATAAAACTGACAGCTAGTAAGAGCGCGAAGGCGACGCCTGAGCGCTCTTAGTTGTTAAGGGCTAACTTTTCTCGCTGTCACTCTGACAAAAACATCACGACTTACGAGATTTTATACATATAGAAGGCACTGCAAGGCAATTGGATAATTTTCTAAGTTTCTTAAATAATATTCATCCAAGAATAGTATTTACTAAAGAAATTGGTTTTAAAATAAATTTCTTAGATTTAATTTTAATAAATAATATGCGTATATTAATATGCAGAGCTTGCAATATTAAATACTACACCTTCAATATGTAAATATAGAAATAATTATTAAAGGTAGGTGAAGTTTAATTAGTGATATAGTTCAGGCTATGCCAATACAGCGCACCACTAGCGTTTGCTTTGTGGTCCGGATCCTATTACTGTTACGGACTATTGGGCCTTTTGAGCAATTTCTGACCGTGATAAATAACATCAAACAATACCAGAGGGAAAACCAGAAAATTTATGCTCAATTTGTACATTTGGGTATACGCATAATGCACCGCAAATACAGTAAGAATAATAATGTACATCGCCAATATGCGTTGTAATTATTTCTGAATTAATGCCCTTTTTAAATGGGATGGATAAAGTTACAAATTCTGAGCCAAAAATCAAAGAAGATTGTAAAGATTATTTTTCCGTCAATGTTGTTTTCCATCCTCAAAAGCGTAATTTAAACATTTCTTCATTATGATTGTAAAGTTTGACAAGTATCAAAATTTGCCAGTTTAGAATTCGTGACAATGACGACTTCTTGAGACGTATTCCTTGGAAATGACGTGTTTAGTACACATAATGTTCACCATTGGGCTGATGAAAACAAATATCGAGAATATGGTCATCAGAGAAGACTTTCCATTAGTGTTTGGCTGGGCATAATAAACCATAGGGTTGATGGACCAATTTATTTACCCAATCGTTTTAATGCCCAAGAATACATCGATATTTGGAACAAATAATTAACGATATTCCGTTGCAGATAAGACACGCTATGTTGTACATGCGAGGGAGTGGTTAAACGAACACTTGCCAAAAACATGAACTGATCGCGTTGATACCATACTATGCCCACGAGATCCTCCGATCTCAATCCATCGGACTTTTCTGTTTGGAGTTTCATTAAAGGAAAAGTTTATCCCGCGCCTCCACCAAATTAATGTTGACGAAGTTAGGAATAGAATTGTTGCGGCCTTAGAAACCACCCCGCAAGAACTTGAACCAGTGATGCAAACCGTGACCCATCAAAATAGCCCCCGACAAAACAGTCCAGACAAAATAGCCCCGAACAAAACAGCCGCAGACTAAACGGCCTACTGACATAATAGCTTAGTACAAAATAGCCCAGATAAAATTCATAGCTCGAGGCCAAAAAATGTTCACAACGTCATTGCAAAAAACGGAAAATTTGATATAGTGTTTTAACATTAATAAATAAACTGACGGGTTGAAAATAATATTATTTATTGTTGATTGGAACTCGTCAAGTCTGAAATAGTGGTGTCACCAACTTCTAATCCTTGGAGTTGAGAATATTATGCTCATTTAATATAATATTTAGTCTGGTATCACCATGTATATATCAAACAAAATTATGAACATTTCTAATAAATTAGATAATAATATAGGTAATCAATCTTCTAAAAGTATTAAACAAAGTTGATCATAATAAAAATTTTGATTCGTATTTTATAGCATAAAGCACGAAAGTACAGTGTAATATTAGGTATGTGGGTAGGTATATTTAAAAATGCGAAGATGAAAGTGGCGGAAATATCCAGTTTTTCTTTGCTTGCACGGTAAAATACGCGTCTCTAAAATTAGTTGCTATTTGTATTTCAAATTGTGAAGTCGTGCGGTATTAAATAAAGACATCCCAGAAAAATAAGAACATTTTATTAAAAGACGGTTTTTGTTACTGAAAAGCCCTGGTATATACGGATGAAACTGTTTCGTGGAGGTGCGTCTTTTTTCCTGCTTATCGTCTCAATGAACCATAGAGAGGATTAGACAGCGAACTCAACTATACAGGGTGATTCTTTTAAAGCGCACATTAGAAAATTTTCGACTTCTACTAATGAAACTAATGAAACTTGAAACTAACGAAACTTGGAACCTAGCCATAATCGACGATTCCGAGAAGAAATTAAATATCTACAGGATGACGTCACTCTTAAAAATGACGAAAGTAGACGCCATGATTGTTTTTTCAAATGACAATCGGCCATTTCGATTTCATATTTGAATTCGGCATTTAATTCCGAGTACAACTAGCCAAATTGTTACTACTTATCTGTCATATTTTTTGACACCAATTTACTCAAAAATTGCAAATAGCTCCAAAACGATTGGAGATAGGTACAGCACATGCTAACATAACTCCCCTTAGAATTATATTTTACATCCAACGGTGACATAAAATTTGACACGTGCCATCAGAAAAAAATGAGTTTTTGACATTTTGCGATACCCGTATTCAAAAAATTGTAGCAACTGCTGGCAAACTCGTTTTGACTTGGGTTATCAATCAAAACATTCCTTGGAACTTAGGGAATCGAAGTAAAAAAAATCATCGACTTATCTTCAGCGGTTCAAGAGATATCAATTTTCTAATGAACCCTTGCATCTGCAAATTTGAAGAGAAAATGTGGCATATGTCAAAAAGTATGACAGATAAGTAGTGACAATTTGGTTAGTTGTACTCGGAATTAAATGCCGAATTCAAATATGAAATCAAAATGGCCGATTGTCATTTAAAAAAACAAAGAAGGCGTCTACTTCCGCCATTTTTAAGAGTGACGTCATCCTGTAAATATTTAATTTCGTCTCGGAATCGTCGATTATAACTAGGTTCCAAGTTTCATAGCTCTAGCATAAGTAGAAGTCGAAAATTTTCTAATGTGTGCTTTAAAAGAATCAGCCTGTATACAAATCCTACAAATATTGCCGTTATTGTCATCCCACATAATCTGAAAATAACATCAAGAAATCGAAAAAACGATGACGCGGATCGAATATTCATGTTTGATGCGGAGGAAAATCTTCTTTCCTGTGGGGCAGTGTGTGTGGCGTAAAGTACAAGAACTGGGTTTGACATAAATGTACCAACTTGACGAAAATTTTTGAATTATGTTAAGATGCTTCTAGCATTGAGTTTTGTACCAGTTGAAGATGTTATTGAAGCATTTGAGACCCTAGCAGAAGATTCAACGCATGAAATGGATGAACTTATAAATTACTGGCAAGATACTTAAGTAGAACAGTTGTCACTTTGCCCCCACCCCTTGTTCGATTTCTCCAGACACTTTCGTTCCTGTTTGGACTGCGCAATTCCTTAATTGCCCTAATGAGCCTTTTCACTTCGCAGAATTTTGCAAAACAACATAATTACCTCGACATGAGGAAATTTCCCAAATGATTATTTTCACTTAGAAGTACCCAATTATTTATTTCCAAGTAAACAGAAAGCGATTTCTTATTTTTGCGGAAATAAACAAGTGCGCTATATCTTTCTTTCTTTATCTCATCAGTAAACTCTTCAGTCGAATTTGAAAATTCCGCAAGAAGGACGTGCATTCCGCAAGCGCTCTAGTTCTGTTTAAATTATTTCTGCAGGTAAAATATTATTTTGTTGCTAATATTTCGTTACGTGTTTTATTTTTTATTTAATTAAAATTTGATTCTTAATTATTTTAGCTTAAATTCAAACTATCGTTTTGCGAAAACCTTTTCTTTCTGTTGAGCCCAAAAATATTCGTTTGTTTATTGAAAATTATTTGTTTAATTGAAATTTTATATAAACATACGTTCTAACATATTATTTATCTCGTCTCTTTGGGTTTAAACTAGATTCCTTTGTGGAGGCTCTCCAGAGCAGTTATAGGGGAGTCTGAGTTTTTATGGGACCATCGTCGGAGATGAGAGTTTACTAAGATTATTCGAAGAAAAAGCTTAAACTGTAAATAAAAATTAATATTAGGTATATTGTTTTTAATTTCGTCCTTTCGTATCCTAACATATGCGTTTATCGTAAAAGGAATTACGCATTTCCCAAATATCCTGCATCCCGTCTATTTTATTTCTATGCCTTATTTGATAAAGCCTCCATGTCTGATCTGTGTTCACAGATTATTAATAAATAAATCTCCTATCAAGAATATCCGCGAAATTTTTATAAGCTTATAGTCATAGGGCAATTTATTATCTGGAAATAATTATTAAGTATGTTGTTTTGCAAAATTCCGCAAAGTGAAAAGAATCATTTGGGAACTTTACTCATGTCGAGGAAATTATGTTGTTTTGCAAAATTCCGCGAAGAATTGGGGCAATTAAGGAATTCCGCGGTCAAAATGGAACGAAAGTGTCTGGGGAAGTCGAAAAAGGAGTGGGGGCAAAATGACAACTGTTCTACTCACCAATAACGGACGCGTAAGGCGTAATGGAAGAGCTGAACCACAAAGTCCTATTGAAATTTGGAATATGTACAACCGAGTCGTGGAAGAACTCCCGCGCACGAATAATTGAGTTGAAGGTTGGCATAGGGCTGTTCAGTGTTCAATCAACTGCTGATTGCATGCGTTCATCCGTCACTTTGGAAATTCATCGACAACTTGTTAAAAGAACAAGATAAAGTGGAATTAGATATAGTACTTTTTAAGCCTGGATTTAGAAATGCGTCAGCATCTAAGAGAAAGTACGTCCCATTAAACAGAAGACTTCAAACGCTCGTAGGAATTTCTAATCATAACGAAATTATGAATTATTTGCGAGGTGCAGCACATAATTTAGAGTTTAATATGTGTTGAGACTGTGATGTTATTATTACACATTTTTTGTATTTCTTGTTATTATCGTAAGAACATAGGAATATATTTGATTGCATTACATGTTCTTTTCTGCCTCTTCTTCGGGCACAATTTTTCTTGTTGTATTTCATGTACTACTACGTTATTTTGTTTATTAAGTTGATTATTTTTTTCATCGTCAAATTGACCAATAGGAACATTGCATTTAGGTCTATACTTGGGCCGCCCAACAGACGGAGTGATCACCCTGCAAGAACGTGTTCTAGCGTGGCCAATATTAATTTATGACGACCGAATTGGAGTGATGCGTCTTCGTTGGGTCTAAAGAAAGCGCATCACTGCGGTTCTGTCGTCCTAAATTGATAGTGGTCCCTTCTAGAGCTCAAGTTTGCAGGGTGATCACTCCGTCTGTTGGGCGGCCCAAGTATAGAAGCGTGTATTATTTCGGTTATTTTTTGACGTTTCTATTTTCCAATAAATGAACAGTATTTTTGATCACGCGTTTAATTCTGACCAATTAAATCATTATTATAGTGAGAATTTTTACCTAACTTGTCACAGCGGGATTTTTTTTAGTATTTTGTTTTTGTTGATAAAACGACTTGTTTTCTGGTTTTGACATATGTCATATGTTTTAATCGCAAATTGTGACACTGAAAGAATAATATTGAAGAGTTGTTTCACATTTGAACGTCAAAAAATAACCTTTCGAATACTACACGACAGTAAGAAAAACTTGGAAAATAATTCTCCACATTTTACTCAAACTTCTCGCCATTCGGCAATAGAATGTCGAATTATTTTCAAGTTATTCTCACTCTCTTGTGATATTACATACGGTTATTTTTTGACGTTTCTATTTTCCAATAAATGAACAGTATTTTTGATCACGCGTTTAATTCTGACCAATTAAATCATTATTATAGTGAGAATTTTTTACCTAACTTGTCCCAGCGGGAATTTTTTTTAGTATTTTGTTTTTGTTGATAAAACGACTTGTTTTCTGGTTTTGACATATGTCATGTTTTAATCGCAAATTGTGACACTGAAAGAATAATACTGAAGAGTTGTTTCACATTTGAACGTCACAAAATAACCTTTCGAATACCACACGACAGTAAGAATAACTTGGAAAATAATTCTCCACATTTTACTCAAACTTGTCGCCATTCGGCAATAGCCACTCGAGCCCTACGGGCTCTCGTGTCTATTGCCTGGCGACAAGTTTTCGAAAATCTGTCGAATTATTTTCAAGTTATTCTCACTCTCTTGTGATATTACGTAAGGTAATTTTTTTCGATAATTTTGCTTGTTGATAAGTTGCCATAGTTTAGAATTTGTAGGTGCATTTATAATGTATAATCTAGTTACTTTAGTACCTGCCAAACGTCAAATATTCCCAACACATTTCTTTGTATGTGAATTAATTGAAATAAAATTTCGTTTTGAACTACCTTGCTTCGATTCAAAAAATAATCTTGTCAAATACAATTCGTGGTCTGGAATTTTTAGGTAATTTTACTCAAGCTGTTGCTTTTACTAGCCACTCGTGCAAATTTGACAGAAGATCACGAGCGCTTGCACTCGTGGCTACCAAACAACGCAACAGCTTTCGTAAAATTTCCGACAAATCCAGACCACTTATTGTATTACTACAGACAATTAAACATGTTCCAATTTACCATTTCTTCTATTTTTACGAATCCCTAAAACGAACCACCTGCAGTGGTCATTACTTTGTGTAAGTATACAAAATATGTTTTTTTTTTATAAACAAACCTGTTGTGAACAATAATTTGCGTGAACGTAAGAAAAAATATCGAAATGTGACGTGCCAGGTGGGGCTGCCTCATCTGTTTCAAGTGCAAACACTGGTTTACAAAAATAAATTCTGACGTAATATGCAAGAATTCCGATTAGGCGACGTTGACTTTCACGCGATTTCCGATTGGGTGAAGTGAACTTGGGGACTCTTCAGTTTAATATAATAGGAGCAAAGCTGCCATAACAATTCAGTCATTCGACTCAAACCACTATTTCCAAGCCATTTCTTCAGGGAACGGAATGTGAGACTGCATATCCGGTAGTAGTAATTAAGTCTGAATTTGGCAACTATTTCCAAGTCTCTTAATCTTCCGAGTACAGGACGTGAGACTGCGTGCCTGGTAATGGTCCTAATTCAGTTTTTAAGTTGTAAATATTGTACTTACATACGTTCAGAATTAGAATAAAGTTTAAGTTTTCCGATTTGTAAATAAAAGTGTGTTATCAAGAATAAAGTTTAAGTTGTTATTCTTCAACACAACCAACAAAACCTTTTTATTTATGCCTGGAGCTGTTTTGTACCTGGCTATTTTATCGGGGCAGTTTTATTGGGTCTACTTTTTCGCAGACTATTTTGTCGGTGTATCGAATTTGACTCTTTAATTTAACTCTGCGTGTACATTTTCCAACTTTAAGTTGGCCCAGTTTAAATATATTATATTTACAGGTTATCCTCAGTTACACCTGTGTGTATCCAATGTTGTCAAGTGTATGTTTTTTAAATGGTTCCTGATGACAACATTTCTGTTTTGAGATTCTCGAATCAGAATTTTATTAATGGCATCGTCACGTGTAGTTCTTTCGCCAATTTATACAGACCCTGTATAGTAAGGTCATTCGACTTTTCTTAGAGGCAGAATTTGACGCTACACTGCAGAGGTACGTAACATCGCCAAAAATTCGTGAAATCTAATGCAATCCGAAACGGGGCGTAGAATTTTCCATTTTGCGTAGGCAAAGTGTTTTTAAAAGATCCTATTTCCGTACTTGTCAGTTAATTTCACACGCTTTTAAAGCCATTTAGCGAGGGCTTCTAAAAACCATTAGATATCATTTCTGCACGAAGTGTTTCATAAAAAGGTACATAATCATATTACGGTTTATTTTCCAACTTTTCCTCGGAGCTCGCTTCCGCATGATGTATAAGCTGCTGCAGGAGCACTTGACGTTGCCAAATTTATTTTATTAAAAACAGAAAGAAATCATGGTGGTCCATAACTTTGGCATCACTGCGTATATTATAAAGATAGTTAGTATCTTTGGCTGAATAAATAACCCCCAATTCAATTATATTCTAATTAATCCTAAAGCTGACGAGAGAGCGTTTTCCGCGTTGATCGTGGCTGCGACAGGTTTGAAGTTTGTTTTCTGAAAGGTTGATTACCCAAACAATAATTTTCCATGTTTGTTTAGGCTAAACCCGCAGTCTGCAAGCTCTAACCGTAACGTTTAAAGGGCCTCTTTGTAATAGGAAAACAAGTTACAATGAAAGAGCTAACCTACCCCTTATCTCCTGTAAAACAGGAACGAGGTAACTCTTTGATCTCCAAGGAAATTATATTTTGGAACAGGCTGTTCTTCAACATAATCTTATTGAACATTATTTAACACAATAATTAAACTGTGTAAGCAAATGAATTACGAGTGGCAACAGGAAATTGACGGTAACTTTCCAATTACACCTGGTACATACAATTTTTCTAGCCAAAATCTTTGTACCTCTACTCCACAAACTGTAATACCTGCACTGCGTGGAACAACGCGACCGACAGATTTACATATTCACATGTATAATACGTGTGATTATCCAACTTGTTCAGAGCAAATTCAGGATGATATGAATAAATTAATTATCAAGACGATGTAACGTTCTCAGAGCTGTACATGTACTTGCTTTATTAAATCTTGTTTCGTTCCAAAATTCCGTGCTTTATTCATACTCCAGTTCATCTATTTGAGATGGCAAATATATGTATACAGAGTGTCCTATGTGTTCTGTACACGACTCAGTGGACGCTTAACAAAATTAAAGTAGGTGGGCAGTGTATAGGAATGTAAGGAAAAATACGCAAGTTTTTGAACTTTATTAACAATTGCAATTTGTTTACAACAGGGAAATTAAATATTTTTCATTTCAGTCACTATCATGCATTATCAAGTTTAATAAACCGTGTACGGTAGAGACAGTAACCATCAAGGCATCTCTCTAATAGTAATATATCGTACGTATCTGCTACAGGAACGCTACTTGACCTGCGCAATTATAAGCCATTCGTCTTCCATAGATTTGTACCAGTTGCTTGCTGACAGCTACCTTTTAAAGGAGAGAAAAAATGATACTTAAATATACTCACGAGAATTGTGTCTAACCTGTGTTCTTGTAGAAGTGGAGTTTCAAAATCTTCATATCTGGACTCCTTTTTCATATTTCTATTCGGAAAATCATATGTTCTGTCTTGGATTCAACAAGGGACATTTTTTCTATTAACTAAATTGTACATCCTAAGTAAAACCATTGTCATCTATCGCAACGTAGAATGTATTTTATTGTGTCCATTGAAGAACGAATTTTATGTATTACTTCTTCCTGTAAAAGCGAACGATACAAGAAGCAGAGGATTTTGGCAAAAGTAACTGACCTGCATCAGATTGAAACACATAGCTATCAGTGCCATACCTAACATGAGATACATGGCACAAAATATGAAACTCCAATCTAAAATTGAACTTTTTGCTCCTGGTACTATGTCACCAAAACCTATAGTACTTAAAGAGATGAAGCAGAAATACGATCCATCCAATAAACTCCAAGTTTCCCACCTGGAGAACAACAAAGCTCCTCCACAGATATAGCCCACCATAATTGTTAGGCATATCGTTACTGGAACTGTCACGGTTTGTACATCATACGAATCTGTTGTATCTGTTGCGGAATCTTCGTCCATTTCTGAGGTAACTTTCTCCATTTCTACCATCTGAAATATCCATCATAATTATCTTAGGTCGATGTAGATTTTTAACTAGAATTGTGCAAAGAATGAGGTAGGGGTAGGCCCAGATAGTTGCAAATGTAGGATGTTCTACTTTTAGGGAAATACGTAGGTTAACTCGGCATAGGAAAGGATGGAGGTACGCGCCGAACCGGTCTTCGAATTTCGAATTGAGAACTTGATGATGATGATGTAGAGTTTGAAAACCGACATACCTGCCAACTTTCCAAAGTAATCTGACTGTTCTCGCTTCCGTATTCGATGCTCATCCTTTGTAACTCCCTTCTGCGGGCTCTTACAGCCCTCCTTTTGGCCACACTTGGACACCATCTACAGAGACAGAGCCTTGAATATATCCACTTAAACGACCCTGCCATCAAATCTCCAATATTCGATAGGTACAGCAAGAAAAGAGGCATTCCGATTATGGCGTATACTATGGTAGTGAATTTTCCCTCTAATGTACGTGGATAAAGGTTACCATAACCTAGAAAATGGAAATATATGAAACAGCTAAGATTTGTATGTTAACAAAAAAATTGTGCAGGGTACCGAAAAGCTTGATTTATTACCCTTAAACCCGTGTGGGCAGAGGGTGTAGATATTTTTATTTTCAACCTGTTTTGTTGTAATTAAAATTTATTAATATCCCCTACCATTTATCATGTGTTATGAGGCGGTGGTTAAAAACTGCCCCGTTGAAAGCCAACGTCTGATCAAATTAGGGGTAGGTTTGAAGATGCGCCCCAAGATATTTTGCCTCTATTGTGCTTTAATTGATGGATTAAATTTAGTTTCCCTTAAATTAAGGGAGAATCTCTCAGTTTTGATTACGGAAAATTTGATACACTGCACAATAATTATTATTGTAGTAGAGAGTGCCAGAATTTCTACTTAGGCACTAAGATATGCTACTAAAAATGAATATTGTCGTATTATAATAATTACAATGCTGCAAAAATTGGTTGAGGATTAATATACCTATGTAGGTATTTTGACTTACTGTAAAATATTTTGTCCACGACTATCTTACAACATACTCTTTATACTTGTGTTTCTTCAATCATAATTAGATACATTAATCACTGCAGTGATTAATGAATATTATTCACTACACCAATAGGAACATCGCTTTGACCCTTTTTTACATTTATTTAGCAGGCCGCGATCGCGATGTGTCAGTTCAAATTGAAACGTCAAATCAGCATGGTATGCTTTTAATTTGAAATGCATATTCTAAAAAAGAAGATATAATGAGTAGTGAGAGTGAAAACGAGGTTTCTTTAACAGCACCAGCAATAAAAGAAGCTGCAGAACTTGCTTCATTAGATTCATTGCCCAAAAAACCAAGAAAATTATACCTGAGAGCGTATATATCTTTCTTACACTGGAGAAGGGAAATGAAGGTAAATTCTTTCTGGGAATCTGTTTTGATAGTCGTGAACAAAGTATAGTATGCAACTCGTTATAATGATGCTATTATTACCTCGGATGATTACAAAACTCGCTCGTTTCACTCGCTCGTGTTGTAAACTTCATCCTCGGTAATAATAGCATTCATTATAAACTCGTGTATAATATACTATTTCTATATAGTGGAGTAAAAGCCAAGGCAAAAGTCGCTTCCTTCTCGATTTAATTTTTTTTTATCTTAGAACAAACTGAGACATATCTCATTTTATTAATTAGGTCATTGTTTATGAGAAATAACAAGATACCACATTTTTTTGTGGACACGAAATTTTTTATTTCCAAAAAAGTGTGGATACGTACCTTTTTTAAAAACCTTGCTTTTTTATATATCCACTCTAATATCTAGGTATCTAATTGAGCTATCGACATGATCTTTTTTTTTGTTTTACAACACACACTTAGGCGCTTCTTTCTAAGCATAGTATTGGTTGGTGTTTTTTGTTTTTTTCTAAAAACTTTTTTGGTCTTTTGGCTAAAGTTTCTCCATTAGCGAAAATTTACCTGCATAGTTTCTGAACGTCCAAGATCATCGGTGTTTTTATCATTTATTTAAAAAACCATACCATTATTATTATACATCTAAAGAAGCGCATAGGTGTGTGCTTTAAAACAAAAAAAATATTACGTCGATAGCTCAATTCGTTTTTGAGATATGCCAGTAGATATGCAAAAAAGCATGACTTTTAAAAAAGTAAAAATTTTATAGTTTTTTAAGAATAAAAAATGTGGTGACCACTAAAAAATGTCGTATTTTGAGTTTCTACGTGTATAATGCTGTTGTTGACAATACCCACTGGTTCTGATCTTGTTCTAAGCTCATAAAAAAACGACACAATTTTACCCATTATTTACTCGGCTAATACCTATATACCGTTTAATTGGAAGAAATTATTCGTGGTCGTTTTCGAATACGTCATTTTCCTAGAGTTTCATTTAATAAATTGATCAAAAAGTTCGTTATAAATGGGCGTCGTTAAAAGTTATAAGTAGGTACTCGTACATGTTTGAGTATCCTTTGTTACCAGTATAATTAGGGAATATTCTTTTTGTAACTTGATCTACGTTCATCCGGCTTAACTAATGATACAAACATATTTCAAACTTTTGTTTAAAATCTTCTAAGTAAACCTGACGCTGAAAAAGTGATTATTTGTGGTAAGAGTAGAAGACGGATCAACTCATTCACCTTTCCAAAGAGGAGGAAAATTAAAACTTTAAGTTAAATTGTTTATCTTACCCCTTTTAAAGCTATCTGACTTTAACTCATCGTGATAAATTACTTCCCTGTCTAGGAGAGGGCAAAAACTCGTCTCTCTTGTCTACTAGACTCCACAATACGAGTGTTTTTTGCCATCGTGTCTATTATACCCACTGAGGCTCTCCAAGAAAATGCTGTTATGAAATTTAATCAGCACGCGCCCCATCTCCTTGGTTTTTTATTAAAACGGAGCTGTTAAGAATTCTTGTGAGATCGAATCGCAATGTGCGGCTTTGCCTCAGGTGGAAATAAACGAGAGAGAAAGTAAGACGTCATCATCGCGATGCTTACCAAACCTTGGCGTATTAATATACCAGGTCAATCGATCGCTATTTCATTTCATTTACGAGTAGTGTCATTTGATGTATCAAACAAGTTCTTCAATATTCTTTGTATAGATATAATTACATTATGTAATAAACAACTTAAGATGAGAATAATCTAATAAAAACCACCCTTTTAATGTCAATCCACGTCATTTAAATAGTCCGATAAGACAAATTTTTGTCAATAGAAAGGCTACTCGTATAGAAACATGCTGACAAGTTGACTGATTGCAACAAAACAGGGGTCGAACTCGCCTATTTGTTACTGTCAACCTTTTCATCGATGAGGGGCAATAAAAATCCCTGCCGATATACCAGATACGATCAGAGTCGTTTTGAAAATGTCCATGCTCACCTATAGTTGTTATCACAGTCAATGAATATAAGAACGATCCAGCAAAACTCCAGGAATCTTTGTCGTTGAGGCCATCGTAACCTTCTCTCGTGAGATTCACGAATTTCTTTTGGTACTGCAGGATTTCTGCGTCTACAATACTCCTATACAGACTTTCATTAAAAACATTGAGATCATGCGTGAGCTTCCATATCAAAACCGCCTTCTCTTCCCTCATTCCTATGAGTTGCTCATAAAAATTGGGGCTGCTACCATCCTCGATTTTTCTAAAAATGAATGCGCCAGTCGTTGTGTAGCCTACCTAGAAGAACAGGGTGTAATAGAATCACTCGGTAGTTTCATTAAGAAATTTTACAAATGACTCACCACCAAGCCGATGATTCCAACGTTGCTAAACATGAATGCCAGGAATTTCCTGCAATATTCTTTGCATTGCTTTCCCAATGATTTCTCGTAACGTCTCTGTCTTCGAACAGATCTCTTGCGGTCCATTTTAGAAGAAGAGAGGCATTGTGGGCCGGTGTAGACGGGTTAGAATTTGAGCCTTCCATTGGCGACTATCATTATAGGCCTCTAACTGTAAAACAATAAGAAAAATCGTGGTGAATTTTCAATTTTTTATCGATTAATGTACCTAACCCACAAAATATCTGCAAAAGTTGATTAATTGAATTAATTCTAAAGTTTTGTACGAGTTTGATCAATCAAGGAGCCGCGAGAAAAATAAAATATTGCACATGGAACTTGAAAAATCTATTCGAAAGGAGAGAAGCAATATAAGTTTCCTTATTGAACTCGTTGCCTTGCGGCGAGAATTTTAAAAGAAAATTCCGCCAATATATAGAAGCTGCTCTTTCAATGCATCTAAATCAAATAATTATCCAATTCGTGCCAATTTTGTTTGGATATTTTTATAATTTCGTCAATTATTATCATAAACAATAAAAATTACCTATGAATTCTTAATAAAATTGGTTTCTTAGAACTGGAGGGTAAGTATTTATGGCTAGTCTTAATTTTATCTACCTGATAAATCTATATAGGGTTGAGTTCGGATTTGGACCATAATTACTGTTAAGACAACTACGTTTATTTTTATATATCGCTATACATTCCAAGGCGTTTAAATTAAATTTATTATTTCCTGGTTTTAAGAGTTTGAGATTATTGATATTGGCCCTTTTCCAACGCGTTTGACGCCATGCTAAACTTATCAGTATTAGTAATGGGCTTGATGCTCCTTGAAGAGAGCTATAATATACCTAGTTGACTTCTCGATATATTTTCAGGAGTGACTACTGGACCGTTCGACCGCCACCTAAAATTTCGTTCGAACACGGTCGGGCATGCGCATTAGAGAATGTCAACACAATTTGGAAGTGTAAAAACAAATTATGAACGGGCACCAGACACACACATTTTTTGGGAAAAAAGATGATGTAAGAACATAAGCAAACCAAATCAACCTGTACGGGTGGAGAACTCATCTAGCCCTAGAAGAACAAAATGGCAGCTCTATAAGCTCTATAAGATTACCCACCGAGACCATTGGCGGTGTTTTCCAATAACGAATTACTTAAACGTCATTTTATTGACATTGCGTAATTCGCACGTCCGACCGTGTTGGAAGAAAATTTAATGTAACGGTCGGACGGTACAGTAGTCACTCCCTATATTCTTTGTCACAATTTCCGTATGCTATTTCGTAAATTACCGCTCTATGAATGGGTTCCGTTTCATCTTTCGCATTTCCAAGTACATTTTGTAAATTGTTGCTCGAAGTGTGAACCATTTTGAAGCCTGCTTTCCCGAAAATAATATTCATACCTCTAGTTATCTGCGGTACATATGGTATTTTTATAAATTTAGTAATTTTATCATCCTCATATAGAGTCGTGGAATTTCGCAATAGGATTTTAAATTTTCGTTTCCTAATATTAACCTATTGACAATTTCTTGATCGAAACCGTTACATCTCGCTATATCTTTGTTTGTGTTTACTTCCTTGGGATATCTTTCAACGGATAATGGTAGACTCAACAGTCTATTAACT
The DNA here is from genome assembly GCA_963966045.1 of Xestobium rufovillosum. Lineage (NCBI taxonomy): Eukaryota > Metazoa > Arthropoda > Insecta > Coleoptera > Ptinidae > Xestobium > Xestobium rufovillosum. The sequence continues at coordinate 20,669,383 of OZ014497.1, forward strand.
AAAAAAACAAAACTAGCCTCTTTGTGCTGACTGCAGTGGTTCGAATCTGCAGTTATGTACCGACCTAATTCCTAATTACCAAAATGTCTAAAAATGGAAGCCATCATGGGTAAATTTGATAGAATTGAATTTACTATTTAAGTGGCTAAAAAAATCTTCAATGGTACATTTACTATATTATCAAAAATGACAAATATATCGTCTACCTATATCACCCACACCTTTGGGAAATATGGGAGCTCATCTTTCAACCACTGTGTGTAATAAAAATTACAAACAAACATGAAAAAACCATTTAACTCTGAATGAATTATACTTCAAAGATTCCTGGTCGATTAAAGAAAATTGTGAAACGTCGATTCTTTTACAAATTCTAAAAATATCGCAAACAAGCATTTGTATACCATATACAGGTTGTCCAATGTTTCAATGGCTTTAGGTATGGAAAACAAACCTTCTGTGTTTATTTAGTGTATATCTAGATAACTTAAACTTTATCGTACCAGTTTTTTCCACCGACAGCTGCTTCTATTCCATTCAACAGAAAGAAGCACCTTTACTCAAGACGCAGAGATGGTAAACTAGACGAGGAAAAACTATATATAATCAATTTTCTTTGACGTACGCATTGCTCGTATATAAACGCGTGAATATTAAAGGCGTTTTAATATTTGATTGAGCTCTTGGAATACGTGGATCTAAGCGACTGTTAGGACCGCAATTCTGAGGAGCAAACTAGGTTAAACAATCCGTGCTCTCCAAATTCCACTAAAGAACATCACTTAATGTAAATAATTAGTTTACTAAGATACAGACGAACAAAATCGATGTAGCTAAGTGGCTGGCTAAAATTAGATCAGCAAGAGCAAAGAACGAACGAAAACTGGACAACGATTCAAACAAAAATGGCAAACTGAGACGCTCGAGTATTAAAATCGACTGATTAAACGTGAATTTGAGACAATTTTACTGTCCTGTGTCCTAATGTCAAATAAATGTTCAACAAGCCCTATCGTTGTACGAAGCTATTACTAAGAAAAAAGGAGCAGTTATTCACTTGACAGTAATCGAATAAAAACTGCTCCATGTGACAAAAGATAAAAAATAATGGAACCAAGTCCAGATAAGCCATTAAATAAAAAGGTTATATAGAATCCATCGTCGAACGTTTTGATCAAATTCTCGTACAAAGGAAAACACTTAAGAACAAATAATTAAATTTGTGAGCAACGGTTTTTGATGTTCTATAAAATCAATGTATTGCTTCTGGAGTAACGCCCCTGTATCTGTATCACGCTGGAGATGCTGCCAATGAAGAAGTTCAAAAAAGTTTAGATACGCTGTCAAAAAAAGAAACGCGTAGAAGGGCTCAAAACTCAAAAAATTAGATTATGCAAGCATCTGAATTAAGTACAGACTTTCCTATTTTCGTTGTGATTTGGGGGTTTCTCATAGAAGCAGCAGAGATAAAGCCTCGGGGTTTTCGCGAACCTGAGCTACTTTTTTGAGTATAATAGAAAGCTGAAACCAGAATTTGGATATCGTTTTTAGTTTTCGAGAAAAAAATAATGTTGATATTAACGCAGAGGCGATAATGGAAAATTTGCCGTTAATAAACATAAACAGGGTATATTTTCAACAAGAAGGTGCCCCTGCACACAATTCTGCAATAGTTAGAAATTATTTAGAAAATCATTTTCCGGGTAGATGGTTGGGTACAAATGGACCTATATTGTGGCCTGCAAGATCACCGGATCTGAGTATATTAGACTTTTTTGTTTGGGCATTTTTAAAAGAAAAAATATGCATACGAAGATACAACAATCAAGCCGAGCTAGTAGAGGCAACACATGCAGCTTTCCGATATTTGCAAGCCCATCCAATTTTTTTAATTAATGCCATCAATCTATTAACTAACAGATGTAGATTATGTGTTGAAAAACATGGCAATCAATTTGAGCAGTTCCTATAATTTTGTTGTTTGTTGTTTGATGTTTTTCTTGTTTTTGTTTGTTTCGCTGTTTTGCTGTTTTGCTGTTTTTCTGTTTTTGTTACTTTTATTTCAGTTGTTATTAAAAGTTGCTAACATAAAATCACAGGTATCTTGGATGTATGTACCTATCTTATATTTTCTAAAGGTAAAAAGTACCAAAATCGTTGCCGTTTTTTGAAATAACAATATAAAAGTATATATATTTTGATGGCTTAAAAAAGGACCTTTCGAACTAGACCAAAGCCTACTATGATTTCCATTAAAAAAAATTTTACTTTATGCCATAACTCAAAAAATACAACAACAGAAAAAAACTACGTAAGCCACTGAATTCCTTGGAAAACGTTCTATATGAGTCAATCGTAACAGTTTTAGTCTGCTTAGTACAAAAAGAATTGGAGAGAGTTTTCGAAAAACGATAAAAATCAACATTATTTTTTTTCTCTAAAACTAAAAACGATATCCAAATTATGGTTTCAGCTTTATATTATACTCAAAAAAGGAGTTCAGATTCGCGAGAACCCCGAGGCTCTATCTCTGCTGCTTCTATGAGAATCCCCCAAATCACAACGAAAATAGGACACCCTGTACAAAATGTGAGTTTAAGAATTAAACAACAGTTTGCTAAAGGGACACGGAACAATATTATTACAACAAATGCTAAAAAATCTATTAAAAAGGCTCAAATTCACTGACTGAGTCGTCCAAGGAGTCATCAGAGATATAACTGTCTTTTCTTGTTTGAAAAATTCACGTCTCGTCCACAAAACTTACTTTTCTAAATTTTGAATTTAAATTTTGATATTAATACATATTGACGTAAATTGTTATATGCACATAGTGGCTATTCGCGAGGCTGTTAAAGCTGTATAAAAAATAGCAAAATTCCTCGTATTATTCTGGCTATCTCGCTCAACATTTTCAATATTTTATTGCCCCTATCTAACCCTCTCATGTCCTTTGTAGCGTATGATGTAACAATATAAATCATCGTCTGTTTTCCTGAGGATAATACATCCTTATCATCTTTCCAATGCCCCCTCACTATTGCCTGCAGGCTATGCCATACAGACACACGATATCGCCTCACAGAAAGCTCCGTCAAAAGCTGTAACAAGAACGTCGTCGCCATAGCACTTTGATTGAGTTGCGGGAAGGTGGTACGCCTGATGAGGTAACCGCGTTATATTACCTGACTTTGGAGCTTTTCTGGCAGAGCGTTCGTCCAATTTAATATGGGCCTTGTTTAATTCGTTACAGATCATTAAATCGCGTCCGATGTAGGTAATAGTTCTAGCCGAGTGTTTTACAAGAGTTATTAAAATTAGAAGGAATCGGAGTATTTTTAGATCTTACGGGAACGTTTCGCCTTGTTTTTAAAAATAGAGGGATATATTCTGTTGGAGCAAGGTTCAAATAATTTCTCTACAAACAAATATACACGTAGTACAGTCCCAGAGCTTATAGTCCACGGAAATTAGGTTTTATTAAACCAAAAGTTCTTAAAGTTTAGAAACTTGGCATCAGGAACATTTATTGAAGACAATTCGAATAAAGTTCTAACAGATATCTCAAAAAATCAAGAAAACTTAAATTGTTTATCGAGAAGTTGCCTATGGAATACGTTTCTTTTTTACATTTTGCGTTTTGCATCTCAATCTCTCTTCTGCATCACCCTTAAGGAAGAGTTGATGGAACGTTTTTTTCAAGCGGTTTTTCCTGCAGGCCTAATCCACTGGTTCTGTGTATTCAACAACAAGTCATCATCATCCTCGATGGTGAGTGATCTGTCAGCATTTAGGCAAGCCTGGCCATGGCAATGGGAGCACATTGTTGAACGTTTGAATTTGATGAAACACGCGATAGGCTTGCTGACGTGCAGCAGCAGAAGTCGGGGTAGTTTAGGAAACAGAACATTATTGTCTGTTTTACCAATAAGTTTATTAAGAGCTAAAAATTTGAAGCTGTCAAAGCTTTCTTCGGCAAGCGGAGCTTTGTAAAAAGCGAGAATAAATCGCTCTTCGGCATTTGAAATATCCGATATGACTCGCTTCTTGTTTAAAAATTTTCACGATATCTTGGAAATCCTTTCTGCAGTTGAGAATTTTTAACGTTTCAAAGCGTTAAGCAATTTTTGGGTTAATATGGCGATTCCCTGGCTAATTTGAGCATGCAAGATGCACTGGGCAAAATAAGCATCGACTTTTTATGACATATTTACGAGGATAAATCTCACAGTTCTTTTAAGTTAAACAACAATTTTCGTAACGCTTCAAAATGTGTACTTTTCGCCCAAAAATAGTTCGTCAAGAATATTCCAATCATCCAGAAAATTGATTATAAAAGTGATTGGATTTTAAATTTAGCTTTAGTGCTTGTTATTGGACTATAAAATTTTCTTGTTTACCGAATTTCATAATTCACTTAGGCATGGAATTTTCAATTCCACTTATTATACCAGGTAGGACAAATAAATTTGTATTATAGCAAAACAGTGTAAATAAAAATTATGGGGTACATTTAATTTAGACCCCGTAAAGACAAACTATTAATTGTCTGCCTTCTGCAGCATTAACTGTAACAGAGGACAAACTCTCTGAGTGAGCGAGTGGAATAATGCTATTACATAATTTCCCAGGAGTCCGGACATGATATTTGAGTAACAATAATTTTAGGTTGTAAACACACTTACTTCTGAAAATTTTCCTTCGCCCTGTTACGGTCACTCACCCTCAGAAAGCACCCCCATTTAACAATTCACAGTCTCTTCACAGCATTCAGTTAATCCATCAGTACTAGATTAATATTTTTATTTAACTTATCAGATTAAACAGCAACCGACTGACTCAATTAACAGGTTCAGAATTAGTACTCTGACACTCTTAGGCTATCCAAAAGACTATTCAACCGTCTGATACTCGAACTAGTGTTGGCACTGTTCGAATGATAATTCGATTGTTTAAATCACTCGAAAATTCAAATTCGCCCGAATGTAATAAGCACGATCGTTATGCCTTATCCTATAGGTAGACAACATCATAAATGTTTGTATAATAACAACAAAAATTCCAAATTCGCACAAATGTTTCAAAAAGTTGCGATGTTTCGATTATCAAAATTATTCGATTATGCCCCACCACTGACTCGAACTAGACGGTTTCAAAAGCGTGTAGAGTGTCCAGAAATAGTACTCTATATTTATCCCACTTCATCAGCACCGGCCTGATTTTATACTAGCGGAGTGCCGCAATATTTTTTGCTTGCGTTTGACAACTGTAATAATGTCACCGTTGTCGACGCGTCACTTTTAATTGGACACCCCTTGGCGAACGAACGCCCATGTGTTCGCCAACTATGTAATATACAGAAGAACAGAACGTGAAAGAAAGTGATAAGTTGCACTTTGTAAGTTCTCCAATTGAATGGAAATGCTAGGGGTTTTCATGACTTTTAAAATATCCTTGTATTAGTCCGACCTTTATTAATTTTATGCACGTTTGTTTTTCCAAACAAATATAATTTATTTCTCTACAAAAAACTTCAAAAGAACCTGTTAATTTCAAAATAAAGAGCTTACGATGACAGTTACGAGCCAAACATGTGGAGAATCTCAAAAACTATACATTGTTTTGAAGGTTTCCAAGCAACAAAGAAATTTAATCTGAGAATAATATTGTCTATTGCCTAAAATTTGTTTTTAGTGTGAACGAGTTGCGTGAAACTCCCTGTATTATGAGTTAATTTTAGAAATTGAAATATTCCCCTCTACAATCAGAAGTATGCTAGAAATAACTCCGTAGTACACGAATACATTTTCTCTATATTTTAAGTTTTAAAATTGTTCTTTAAAGATGTAGCATATTCGGTGCAATATTCGTCAAGTTTTCGCAAAATGTCTCGATACAGATCAGATCCGGAAATGTTAGAAAATTTGGAGCCAACAGCTTGTGGGAATTTTCTACATTATTCTTGGAAGACCGTGACATGTTTGTTTTCACACGTTACTTTGGTAACATTGGTAGTGTCTTACTGCATCTTGGGAGCTTTTACGTTTGAAAAATTAGAAGTACAAAGAGAGAAAGATGTGAGTATTGAATTTCATATTAGGCACGGTTGATTTGGCTAAATTAGGTAACTTAGGTAAAGATGAACATAAGCAACATACGGAAGAATGTTACCAATGAACTTTGGAAACTGACAGATCAGGCTATCTACTTAAAACGAGAAAACTTTACTAAAGATGTTAAAGTAATTTTGAAGGAATTTGAGTCCTCCCTCATGCATGCTATCGACAAAGAAGGGTGGAACGGGGAAGAAGAGCAAGACAAGGTGCAATGGACATTCACCGGAGCTTTATTTTATTCCATTATTGTTATCACTACTATTGGTAAGCAGAAGAAGTAGACACCAAGAACTTTATCCGCTTATATTACTACGCGCAGACGCAGTAGCTCGCTTACACCTTCACTGTAGCCAATAGGATTATTCTTATGACATGAAAATTAAAATATAATTTTGGTTTTAACATTTTTAATAAATTACTTAAAAACTATGACAACAACTAATATATTTAACAAGTTAAGTACTAACTTTCTTGGCAGATCTTTCGTAAACACTGTAACCGCTTCCTGTGACACCTGGAGGTCTGTACTGAGTGGAGTATTGTCCGCCGGGACCAACTGCAATCCCATTGTTACCTATTGTATAAACTGGTCTTCCTGAAAATAGAAAATGAGTGCTAAAGTTTTTGAATAATCAAAACAAAATAACTACCATTATAAGGAGGTCGACCAGGTCCTGTAAGAACTCCGTTGACACTCCCATATTGACCACCAGGTCTTATATTATAGGGTGGTCTAAGGTTATGATCGACAGGTCCTCCAGGTCCTGATAAAACCCCATTTTCAACAGAATATACAGGACGTGCGGGCAAAGGTTCTCCTATTACTTTATTAGGGTGTGTTGTATAACAACAATATTGTTTCCCAACATCGCAATGACCCTATTAAGAAAAATTCAATTAAAATTTGTCCAATACCTATAATTTTCGGTAAAAATTGCTTACGTAAGATATACCGGGTGTAGGACAGTTGAATTTAAGGGAACATTTGCATTTGTCGAAATCTTTCAGGGGTGATTCTTTTTCCCAAGATGGTACGGGTCCTGTGAGTATTGGAGGAACACCATTTTGACCTCCATGGCCGTAACTTCCTCCATACTGGGCCTCGTTGCCGTACGCTCCACCTGGTCTACGAATTTTGAAATGTTTCCAATAAGATAAAAAGTGTAACTTAAGTATTTACCTCTCGTTGATAGGAACGAACAGATCTTGGTTAGGGTATGGTCTAGGGACACCTAGAGCACCATCTTCGTAGTGTTCCGGGCGATAACCGGGTCTATACGGTTCATCGTCTTCTATTACTTCATATCTTGCCTTACTGAAATGTTTTTTTTTGTTTGTTATAGTTAATTGTTTAATAGGAAGTTGAATTAGTCACACTTTCTTAAGCAAGTTATTTGTCTCTTTATGGTCGAGGTAATCTGATTAAACACTGTGTTCAGAATTAACGCACCTACATTGTATTTTCAAACTATGCGACTATGTCTCAGGTTATTATACATAGTTCCAGACGTTCTCTTAATTTTCGTCTTTTAATCGGAAGAGAGGAAAAGGCAGATAGGGGGGAGGAGATAGATTAGAAAAGGAAATCAGTGTAGAGGGGGATATCCTAGGCTGTCCTATAATAAGGGAAAAGTTTGAGCTATCATAAGAAAGTTTAGAAAACAATAAACAAAGATATTCTATTTCTATAGATACCAAGATGCAATTTAATATAGCTGAAAACATGCGTGCGACAAGAAAATATTCTCTGTTTTCGTTTGGAGCACGCAAAAATTGATTTTGCATCTTTCTTAAGGCAAAAAGTCAAATATGACATTCACTGGGTAACCTTCATTTCACAAGTTTCCGAGTTGTCAGTGCTAGTTGTCAAATTAGATACGAGAAAATTAAATCTTTTAGGAGAGTAAGCATCGAGTTGTAGGCATGTTGAAAATGGTCTTAGAAATTAATATGTAGCGTAGGTATTTTAAAATAAGTAGGAAGCTGCTGAAGTAAATTATTAAGCGAGTAAGTAAGTAAGTAAGTCTAAAATGAAATGTATTTTGGGTGCTTCTTGTCAGAATCGATGTTACTTATATGTGACAATCGCCGTATTTTAGTACATTTTGGTATGTGTTGAAGAAACTTACTTGTGAAATGAGAGGGTACCATCTTTCGAGTTGGCTCCACAAACACAACAATATGAAACCATTTCTTAAACTAGGTACCAGTTCAGAAAAACACAAAATAGAAACACTTAACAACAAACAGAACAATAAACAGTAGACAGTAATAAAAATTTCTTCTCCCGTACGAAAAATAAAAATTCAAATGACAAGGCGATTTGACGTTTAAATGTCATGCAATTTAATTAGCGCGCTACGCCAAAAAAATAATTTTGACTTTTTGCCCAAAGAGAGATGACGTTAACACGGCAAAATTAGGTAGAAAAAGTGGGAGAGAAAAAGGCACGTCTTTTATGTTGGAAATAAGGTACGTATGCCGAATACATGGGATCTTGGTGTCTATTAGTATAGAATGTCTTTGACAATAAAGCACCAGGTGTAGACGAATTGTAGGCAGAAATTTTAAATCGTGCAGGTCAAGAGGTAAGAGAGCGTTTATTTAAACTAGTTAGCTGTATATACGAGGCAGTTGAGATTCCAGAAGATAACTCGCGGCGGTAGGAGCACTACAGACATAAAACAGAATAGCGTAGGGTCGAGTTGCGTTATGCTCGGGATATAGTAAAATCATTTGGTAGTTTTACCTGGAAAGTTTTCCGGGAGTTTTGAAAATGGGTAATTTTATAGATTTCGATGTGCTCTTTCCGAATTTCAACTTTGCCACCTCGTATCTTTGCCGCTCGAGCCGCCATATTGGAAAGATGGCGCCTAAAAGCAGTTTCTTGACAATATTTCCTTTCCGACTCGTTTTACGATAAAAACATTTATATACAAAATAAAACTAGAGAAAATTTCCTACAATTTATGTAATAAACTTTTTTTCGTAAAATCAATAGTTTTGGCGTACGAGCGCCACAAATTGTAGAGTAAGCGGAGCGTTTTTTTTTAACGTGGTATCCCCAGTAGGCCTAATCCACATGCAATTCACTATTCCAAAATTTAGCGCATTCTCCTTCGCTTCGTTGTTCTTGATGGACCAGGTGTTACGAGTTCATTGTCTTTAGTACCGATCGAAACGTCACAGACCAAAATTTCTTCCACATCATCCGTGATGGGATTATCAGTTACATCGCAATCCTCTTCGTTCTCGATTTCATCATACGTTTGCTCTAAAATAGTCTCCGTTTCTTCTTCTTCATAGCTATCTTGTGATGGAACTTGCGAGTTATCACAGGTACCACTACAATTCGTGCATATAACGGAGCACTTTAACCAAGCCTTTCTGCATCCACAGGCTTTCTGACATCTCTTTTTGCATTTGCAAGAAATAAGTTTTAACAAGCTTTCCGGAGCTGGGGGCTCGAGTGTGGTGACAGGAATTAGCCCGTTCTTGTTTCTTTTCCATCCCCATTTCTCTGCATTTTGTTCGTTCCCATGCCACTGCTGAACCTGGTGATAGATTCGGAACGAATGTTGTCGTGCTGCTGCTTCTGTTGGTGGTAGCGAGGCAATATTAAATTTACTTTTATATGCTGATGTTGGGAAGCATGCATATCTATAGTTGTTTAAAGACATACTTTTCTTACTTTACGCATTACTGTAACTGTATAATTCAAGAAGGGAGCTTTCTCCAGCTTTAGCAATGATCTCTGGATCAGCATTTGGATTTTGAATACCTGGATAACCTCGTTTAAATCTGGATTTTTCGGAGTACATTAATGAATTTCAATTTTCCTTGATTAAATAATGCTAATGTTGTATCACAGCCACTGAAGGCATGCAAGAATAAAACATGATCTGCGGCTGTTTTATCTATGATACATTTTGTTGAATATATTCGTTGCGAAATTTTTCTGGAAAGCTTGTTAAAACTTATTTCTTGCAAATGCAAAAAGTGCTCCGTTATATGCACGAATTGTAGTGGTACCTGTGATAACTCCCAAGTTCCATCACAAGATAGCGATGAAGAGGAAGAAACGGAGACTATTTTAGAGCAAACGTATGATGAAATCGAGAACGAAGAGGATTGCAATGAAACTGATAATCCCATCGCGGATGATGTGGAAGAAATTTAGGTCTGCGACGTTTCGATCGGTACTAAAGACAATGAACTCGCAACACCTGGTCCATCAAGAACAGCGAAGCGAAGGAGACTAAATTTTGGAATAGTGAATTGCATGTGGATTAGGCCTACTGGGGATGCCACGATAAAAAAACGCGCCGCTTACTCTACCTCAAGGTGGTGTGGAAATGACTTTTTGGCCAAAACGCGTGTTGAACTACAATTTGCGGCGCTCGTACGCCAAAACTATGGATTTGATCAAAAAAATGGTGATTACATAAATTGAAGGAAATTTTCTCTAGTTTCATTTTGTATATAAATGCTTTTATCGTGGAATGAGTCGGAAAGGAGATATTGTCAAAAAACTGCTTTTAGGCGCCATTTTTTCAATATGGCAAAGTTGAAATTCGGAAAGAGCGCATCGAAATCTATAAAATTACCCATTTTCAAAACTCCCGGTAAACTTTCCTTTTAGAACCAAGTGACTGTAGTAATAGCTCAGGATAGGAAAGGATGGAGGTACGCGTCCAAACAGTCTTCGAACTGAGAAATTTATGATGACGAATCTGTTTGGTGATATGTTAAAAATGATATGTTATATTTGGAGCTCAGTGTACTTACGCAATTTGTGCTTTTCGACTGTTGTCCTCCCAAATCCATTTCTTCTCTTCCGAATTAATTAATGGTAAGACTACAAAAATGGCAACTGAAAAGAGATTAAACTTTAAGAATAATTACAGGAATGGGTAAAAGTTTTCTACCTACCCCAAAGCAAGGTACATATTTTAAATTGCATTTTTAAATACTAACTATTAACTAATGTACTGCCCAAAGATAGACTTCAGAAACTTTCCAGGATGAGGTAAAACCCTGTAAATCCTTTGTAAAAATGCCAGCGTTGCCCTTTGAAGTTAAAATTAGATAGTAAAAAATTTAAATGAATTAAAAAACTAAAATAGACTTCAAACAGATCTAATCTACTTTTCAATTTGCTTTATTAGAGGGACAATTTGCTTTGCCTCTGCGAACCACCCTGAATATTATTCTATCTTTTACCATAGGAAATAATGATGTTCACCCTTCAATATCCTTAGAAATTTACACAAAATTAATTTGTGCCGGTATAACCGCATTGCAATGAATTCAGTTTTTTCGGTGAAATTAATAAGACTGTGTCGACCTTTTATTTCAATGTTTCGGTTACGTCAACATCTGATTCGTTTGCCTTCAGAGAATGACCCTCTCTTGTGCAAAAATAAACTGTCTACACGATTGAATTTTGATTTTATCATAATGCAAATTTGTTGAACAACAAAGATGCATTCAATTCAAATTTGTTAGGTCATAATGGGAACAAATTGGAATTGTGCTAAATTCATAAATCAGCGGGTTATGTTTTTGAATTACATTTGGGAACTTAACTGTTAAATTGTGTCGTTATTAACTGTGAATAGTCGAAAAGTAGTCATGTGAGTTTGGATTATAATCATCATCTTCAGCTTTTCAAGATTCATCAATAGGTGCACTGCAAGTTTCTGTATCCTTGCAGAATTTTCAAAATTTGGTGAGATAGATGGCGAAAACAGATAGGTAATTTTATTTAGAAAGAACCTTGTTGAACTTTCTCAATATCTGTTAGATATTGGTCAGTTCTAGCAAATGCTGAAGAAGCAATTGGTCTTCAAAATATTTAACTCTCGAAAAAAATTGCAGACTGGACTAATATGAAAAAATAATGGCTATCGAATTTTTTGAAAAAATCATTTTCGTTTTCAGAAATTTTCTTACCAAATTTCAACAACATAATCACTTTTACTGTTACACTGTTTACACTGGTTTGCCTGTATCACTGGGTACAGTCTACTGCTACTATAAATCTTACATAATATCAGATAACAATACGGTTCTTTGGTATATATACAAGTAGCATACAAGAACCCAGAATTCATACATCTCATACCCTCTCTCAAATTAGCTTCTATCTTTTTCTTTCTCGAGAACTGTAACCTGTGAAAGTGAATTGGTAGTACTAGCAGTAGTAACATTGGTAGTAAATATGAATGTCTGTCTCGTAAAAGCGAGAGTCCTCAAAATAGGAACTTAAAACATACAAGGGTGTTTTTATACATTCTTAACCTAGTAGGTATAGAGACAACTCAAATTTGAAATCTTCACCTCTGCAGACATCAATAATTGTATTCGATTTGTAGGAAACTTTTAAACGCTAAAAATCATTATTTTAATGATGATTGGAACAATAATTAAGCATGTTTAAGATAACATGTGTTAATTGTAAATATTCCTTATAATTATAATTTATTTGTACAGACTGTCCTATTTTCGTTGTGATTTGGGGGTTTCTCATAGAAGCAGCAGAGATAGAGCCTCGGGGTTTTCGCGAACCTGAGCTGCTTTTTTGAGTATAATAGAAAGCTGAAACCATAATTTCAATATCGTTTTTAGTTATCGAGAAAAAAAATAATGTTGATTTTTATCGTTTTTCGAAAACTCTCTCCAATTCTTTTTGTACTAAGCAGACTAAAACTGTTACGATTGACTCATATAGAACTTTTCCAAGGAATTCAGTGGCGTACGTAGTTTTTCTCTACGGAGCGTATTTTTTGAGTTATGACAACTGAAATAAAAGCAACAAAAACAGAAAAACAGCAAAACAAACAAAAACAAGAAAAACATCAAACAACAAATAACAAAATTATAGGAACTGCTCAAATTGATTGCCATGTTTCTCAACACATAATCTACATCTTTTAGTTAATAGATTGATGGCATTAATTAAAAAAAATAGGATGGGCTTGCAAATATCGGAAAGCTGCATGTGTTGCCTCTGCTAGCTCGGCTTGATTGTTGTATCTTCGTATGTATATTTTTCCTTTTAAAAATGCCCAAACAAAAAAGTCTAATATACTCAGATCCGGTGATCTTGCAGGCCACAATGTAGGTCCATTTGTACCCAACCATCTACCCGGAAAATGATTTTCTAAATAATTTCTAACTATTGCAGAATTGTGTGCAGGGGCACCATTTTGTTGGAAATATATCCTGTTTATGTTTATTAACGGAACATTTTCCATTATCGTCTCTGCGTTAATATTCAATAAATTAATGTATCTCAATCCCGTTATGTTTCCATCAAAAATTTGGTATGCTAGTTGACCACCCAAAATAAAACACCAAACGTTAAATCCAAAACTTCCTTGCCTCTGACGTTCAAAAGTTTGGTGCTGATTTGTATCAGACCAGTGACGCACATTATGTCTGTTAAATAATCTTACGCTGCTTACGTGAGTTTCATCTGTCCAAATGACAGACCGCCCAAATTCTGGATTTTCTTGAATTTTATTTAAGTACCACCTACAAAAATTAAGCCTTCTTTCTTGATCTCCCGGGAAGAGATAGTGAATAATTTGAATTTTATATGGCCTATATTTGCCTTTTTTAAAATATTTTTTGAACTTTTGATTTGGAAACACCAACTTGTGATTCGATTTCGCGACAAGAAGTTTTTGGTGTCGCCTCAACCAACGATAAAGCATTTATTTTTTCCTCTTCAATATTTTCTTTATTATAAATTTTGTTTTTAGGTTTATTGAATGACCCATCGTGAATTAAATTTGATTTTAATCTCGAAAATATCATTTTGCTTGGTTGCCTTCTTTCTGGGTATCTGAATTTAATAGATCGACGGATAGGCATTATACTGGAAATGGGTACCTAACTAGGAATTTTTTGTGTACCTGTTGAGATATAGATCCATCGATTCATTTACATTCATTGAAAACAGCAATTATGTCGTATTTTTCGAAATTTTGATAATTTTGAAGTGCCATTATTTATATAATATTAATAAAACTAGCTGCATGCAACTTTTGCTAATGTATGTCAACAGATAATTATTCAGTTGTCAACATAATATCACAGGTACCTATCTTGGATGTACCTACCTATCTTATATTTTCTAAAGTTAAAACATAAAAAGTACCAAAATCGTTACCGTTTTTTGAAATAACAATATAAAAGTATATATATTTTGATAGTTTAAAAAAAGACCTTTCGAACTAGACCAAAGCCTACAATGATTTCCATTAAAAAAAATTAACTTTATGCCATAACTTAAAAAATACGCTCCCTAGAGAAAACTACGTACGCCACTGAATTCCTTGGAAAAAGTTCTATATGAGTCAATCGTAACAGTTTTAGTCTGCTTAGAACAAAAAGAATTGGAGAGAGTTTTCGAAAAACGATAAAAATCAACATTATTTTTTTTCTCGAAAACTAAAAACGATATCCAAATTATGGTTTCAGCTTTCTATTATACTCAGAAAAGTAGCTCAGCTTCTATGAGAAATCCCCAAATCATAACGAAAATAGGACAGTCTGTACAGTGCCATATTTTTTATATATTTCCATTATTCTATTTATGGATATCAAAAATAACATTATTTTTTCTTTATAAACTCAGACATGTATACACGATGTTTTAACTAAATTAATGACTTTAGAGGAAAGTGTTTTATGTGAAAGTTACCGATTTATTGGATTTTTTAAAATTTTTCACGTTTTCGGCGTGATGTATCTTCCAAGCAGCTGAAATCATTTACTATTATTAATGATAATTAATAATTCCACTATAATTTGTATTAGTGTTAATAAATCGAGCTCTGCAGAATACGAATATTACCTGCACCTCGACCATGGCGACATTGA
This sequence comes from Xestobium rufovillosum, assembly GCA_963966045.1. Classification (NCBI taxonomy): domain Eukaryota; kingdom Metazoa; phylum Arthropoda; class Insecta; order Coleoptera; family Ptinidae; genus Xestobium; species Xestobium rufovillosum. Next base: position 20,684,391 of record OZ014497.1, read on the forward strand.
CCTAAAATTTTGCGTTAAATTGATAGCACTATGGTCACTAAGCGGCAAATAAATATCTCATTCTTTGACCGTGATAACACCTTAAGAAAAACCACTTTATTTACATAATAACAAGTTTTAAATCAACCTTACTCCATCAGTGGGTTTTCCACTAGATGCAAATTATATTTTTTATGAATTGATTGTTAATTTTATTGTTTCATGAATTAAGTTTTTAGGTTATGGTCACATAGCACCAAAGACAACCTGGGGAAAAGTCGTTACGATATTCTATGCCATCTTGGGAATACCGTTGATGCTCTTATGTCTTTCCAATATCGGCGATGTTATGGCTACTTCATTCAGGTTTTTGTATTGGAAAGTGTGTTGCTATATGTGTAATAAACCGAAAAAGACGAAGAGGAGAGGAAGAGGAGGGACTTTTAAAGTAGCAGAGTTAGTACATTACTCCTCAATTTTTTTAGGCAGTGGGAAACCGTCAATGCATTTGCCATTTCAGAACCAAATCTATGTATAGACCCAGAGGATCATTTCGTCGATCTGTGAGGACTTCTACAAGATCAGCTGATAGTGGTTTTGGTAGATCAGAAATTGGTCAGACTTCCCATTCAGATACAGAACTAAGGTCAGTTGGAACATGTCTCCATAAAATAAATATCTTTGATAATACTTTATAAACATTTGTAGGTACCATGACGAAACCGATTCTCCCGGACCTCGTAGAGGACAGAGTCTGCCAAGAATGCGCACCCCCCAATACAAAAATTCTGATAATAATCGTAAGAGAAATACTTTTCCTAACCCGAAAAAGCAAATTCAAGGTGGATCACTTGACAGAAGAATTTTGTCTAACCATGAAACAGCTTTGGATTTAGATCCTATTTTGGTGGCCAATACTCCTGTATTTTGCAATAAATATGTAGCCGAAGATTTTAATATAGGCCAAAATCATGTTAGCGGTAATAGGAAGAAGGAAGAGGGGTTTGCTCGATCTCCTATGGCAGGAAGAAGAGCTATATCCATGCCCAGAACACCTACATATCTTCAACCACCGAGAGATCCATCTCCCACGGACTCTAGTCGGGAAGATTTAGATTCCTACAAGGTTACTACTAGAAAGAAGAAACAGAGTAAGGGCCGATGATAAAATCTTTTAATAAGGTAGGAATTTTGTAATTTTCCATAGATCCCTTGCCTCCCAAAATGATGACTCCTCTTGGCTATGGTCACAGAAGTAAGTATCTGGATGACGCAGATTCGGATGAAGACTATTATGAAGATGGTTACTACGACTCCGGTCGGGTAAAGAACAAGCCTGTCCCAATTTGGTTATGTGTTTTCCTGGTGGTGGGTTACATCATAGCAGGCGCCTTCTTGTTCCAGTATTGGGAAAACTGGGGCTTCTTAAACTCCGCTTATTTCTGTTTTGTCACTCTAACCACCATTGGTTTTGGGGATTTCGTACCAGCTAAAGGAGTCAAAGAAAATGCCAAGGCTGGAACCATCAGCATAGCACTTTGCTCTTTGTATCTGTTATTTGGTATTTCCTTGTTGGCCATGAGTTTTAATTTGGTACAAGAAGAGGTTATTGCCAACGTTAAAAGTGTTGCAAAAACTTTAGGGATTATCAAAAGTGAAGAAACGGAGACGGAATCTGAGGAAGACTAACCAGAAAATGTTTAATTCTTGTTTTGTGACTGTGTTTCGTGTTCTTTGAATTTTTAATGCTCCAAATGATAAAACTTACATTTCATTAAACATTTTAATTTGTGATCAGTTTAAATGATTTAAAAACTGCCAAGTAAAATTATTATTTATTAGATAATAATTTTAAGATTTTACGAATATCTGTGAAACCTTTAAGAATGTCGAAATATTTGTAATTAGAAAAAATGTTCATTTTTTAATTCTGCATCCGACGGGATAAAAATATACAGGGTGTCCCATTTGAAAAAATGGAGAAAAGCAGCATTACATTTTGAAAAGTTTGGCATTGAATTTTGAACAACCTGTATAAGTTATTTTTACGACATTCATAGTAAGATAAACTGACCTTTTCTTATAAGCAACCTGCTGCTTAGTTTTGGTTTGAAGATGTTTCTTCTATTTTTTATATTTTTTTTAAAACATGACGAAAAAAATTTTTTTTCTTGATTTTCATTTATTCCTCTGGAACTATCAAATCAAATTTAATAATATTCTAGGGATATGTACAGTAGCTCGAAAGAGTCTCAAAAATCAATAAGACTACAGGGCATTCCATTTAAAAAAAATACAACTTTGATGCACCACCAATTTTCGGGACATCCTGTATATTCAAAAATATTTTTAAAATTTGCTCTCTAACAAACAGTCTAATGTCACGTTTCAATCATTTTTCTAAAATAAATCGTTTAGGTGTAGTAGAAGACGGGAGGTGAGATGCAGGACCCTGTATATAAAAATCAATTGCCGTGCGTTAGTCTCGCAAAAACTCGAGAATGGCTCGACCGATTTTGATCAAATTTTTTGTGTGAGTTTGAGTAGGTCCAGGGATGGTTTAGATTCACAATTGGACCCGGTAGGTGGCGCTGCAATCGGGTTCTAGAAATTTTTTACGGCTGGGCTGGACCGATTTTGATGAAATTTTTTGTGTGTGTTTAAGAGGGTCCCTGGATGTTTTCATTCACAATTGGACCCGGTAGGTGGCGCTGCAATCGGGCTCTATAAATTCTTTTACGGCTGGACCGATTTTGATAAAAAATTTGTGTGTTTTTGAGTGAGTCCCTGTATGGTTTACATTCACAGTTGGACCCGGTAGGTGGCGCTGCAATCGAGTTCTACAAATTTTTTTACGGCTGCACCAATTTTGATGAAATTTTTTGTGTGTGTTTAAGTGGGTCCCTGGATGGTTTACATTCACAATTGGACTGGGTAGGTGGCGCTGCAATCGGGTTCTAGAATTTTTTTACGGCTGGGCTGGACCGATTTTAATGAAACTTTTTGTGTGTGTTTAAGTGGGTCCCTGGATGGTTTACATTCACAATTGGACCCGGTAGGTGGCGCTGCAATCGGGTTCTACAATTTTTTTACGGCTGCGCTTGACCGATTTTGATGAAATTTTTTGTGTGTGTTTAAGTGGGTCCCTGGATGGTTTACATTCACATTTGGACCTGCAATCGGGCAGGACAACGTCTGTCGGGCCCACTAGTCATATACAAAATGAAATCTCAAACAAAAAGTCTAATGGATTGAGATCGGGGGAAAGCATCGCTACAAAGAATATCTCCTAAGAAGCCGTCATTGTCACGAATTCTATTTAAATTCGAGTGGGGCTACGTTAACATTTTCATAAAGACGCTGTACTTTGGAGACATGATATGGATAAAGGTTTTCTTGTAGAACCAATGAATGGTTTTATTACTGGGGATATTAAATGTTGGAGATAACTGCTGGGTGATGACGTATCCAGGGTTTTCTACTTTCATTCTGTTTATGACCCAAAATATTATAATATTATAAATTTAATTTTCTAAATAGTTATTTCCATACATTCAGTATTTAATTTTGGCCTCTCTAAACAAAGAATTTGGTTGTGTTGTATAACAGGGTTTTTAAATGACATGGAATATGGCCTCGACAGACCGAGTTTTCCCTTTTTCCCCAGTTTTCGCGCCATTAAAATCCCGGGAGAGACGGTGCAGAGTATTTTCATAAGGAAATTAAATTGTAAATATGTGAAATATGGAGCTGACAATGTAGTAATACTGTTTTGCTAGGGGTTGGAGAGAGAAATTTAAATGAATTATTGATTTACGTGGAGCTTTTCACATAAAGTTCTGTATTCTGCAGTTCTAATGAATAAAATTTATATGTAATACACTGGAAAAAATAACAAAATACCAGTGTGGTTGAGATCGTCGGGGGACTTCTAATAATTTAACGTAGCGTCACATGTCTATACCTCTTTCTAAAACGGACAAGCGGTCCTACATGGCAGGATATAAATTCGGCTGATTTGACTAAAACGAGGAACCCTAAAACTATCCCTTTTCAACTAAATTTCCGGCAGCTGTCCACAAGTACATTTCTAACAGTACGCAGATTAGACTTCCATTACGTACCACAGCTTGTTTATATCATATAGGTAGTAGAGAGTTTTTGCAATCGCAATAGTTAAAAATTACCTATTTGTCTTAAATGTTTATTATTAGCACTGAATAAAGAGCAGATTGCTGGAAATTACGGAATAAATAAACTCAATTTGATGTATAAACCATGTATCTTTCAGCGAAAGAGTTTGTTTTAGAAACCTTTTTCTTTTTCGACGTTAATTGAAACAAATTGTCTGTATATTACGTCATATGATGACGCTCTTGGAATTCTGTCTAAATTAAAAGTTTCCTGTGATGTACAGAAGGTATCCCGAAATTTGAATTAAATTCATAAAACTATATACACTGCCGGACAAAAAAAACGGACACTCTCAAAGGACTTGTACCTTGACGCAGTTCTAGTAATACTGGGACGGGTGGGATGGCTTGCGCGCTTCAATGATCTAAAGAGCCGAACCATAGGTTTAACCATATTGGAGGGGTTTTTATTTGAGAAGCCAGACTAAATCAAGTCCCTGAAAGGGGGCAGCAGCTCTTTCAGTAATCATAGTGGCAGAGATCGTGAGGGTCGGTATGGCACTGTGATACACACTACTGCGATGTGGAAGGCAACGGGAAACCACCACATTATTCTATCCCTGGTACAGCGTACTTCGAATTTATGATGATGGCACCTTCTGGAGTAAAATATTCCGGAGGTAAAATAGTCCCACATTCGGATCTCCGGGCGGGGACTGCTTCGGGGGGAGTCATCAGAAATGATAAGTGTAACATCACACGAGTCGGAGCGTGGAATGTTAGAAGCATGAAACAAGTAGGAAAGTTAGAGAATTTGAAAATTGAGATGGATAGGTTAGCATTAGACGTAGTAGGTATTAGTGAAGTGCGATGGCCAGAAGCCGGAGACTTCTGGAGCGGAGATTTTAGAGTAATACACACAGGATCTGTAGGAGGAAATTCGGGAGTAGGAATTGTTATGCGGAAAAAAGTAGGGCAGAGTGTAGAAAATTTCTTACAGCAAAGTGACAGGGTAGTTATGGTTAGGTTAGATTCGAAACCTGTAAAAACAGTAATAATACAGGTATATATGCCCACTTCTAACTACAGTGATGAGGTCGTAGAGGCAGTTTATAGTGATATTGAACATGTGCTAGATTTTGTGAGAGGACACGAAAATTTACTAATTATAGGAGATTTCAATGCAGTCGTAGGCACAGTGCGAGAGGGCGGAATAGTTGGTCCCTTTGGATTAGGCAATAGGAACGATAGGGGAGTGAGACTGATAGAGTTCTGCGATAAACATAACTTAACGGTCGCGAACACTCTATTTCACCATCATGTTAGGAGACGCTACACGTGGAAGATGCCAGGAGACCTAGGGAGATATCAAATAGATTACATTCTTGTTAGGCAAAGATTTAGAAATCAAGTTAGGGATTGTAGAAGTTATCCAGGAGCAGATATAGATAGTGATCACAATATAGTCGTTATGAATGCCAATCTTAAATTTAAGATTTTGAAAAAACGAAGCGGAAGAAGGTATCTTGACCCAGAGAAACTAAAATATGATGATACGCGCGATAAGTTCGAGAAAAAGACAAACGAGGTACTAAAGGGCGCGGGCGAAAATATTGTTAGGGACATAGAGGAAGAATGGAATTGCATTAAAAATAGTTTAGTTTCCTCAGCTAGGGATATTTTGAGTCATAAACAGAATGAAAGTAGGAAACCCTGGATAACAAAACATATTGTGAGTCTAATAGAGGAAAGGCGAAAATATAAAAATAGGTTAGATGAAATAGGGAAACAAAGATATAAGGCTATCAAGTGGGAAATTATTCGGAAATGTAGGAAAGCGAAAGAGCAATGGATCGACGATAAGTGCAAAGAAGTGGAAAATAAGTTCGAAATAGGAAAGACTGATGAAGCATATAAATTAATTAGGAGAAATTTTAGAGAAATTGGATCTAGTACCAAAAGCATTAGGAATGAGGCAGGAGATATCCTAATCGAAAGCGGGGAGAAGGCAGATAGGTGGAAAGAATATTTAGGAAACTTATATGCGGGACAGGAAGTACAAGATATATTAGAAAGTGAAAGCAGTGTAGAAGGGGATAACCTAGGGAGTCCTATAATGAGAGAAGAGTTTGAGCTAGCACTAAAAAATTTAAGGAATAATAAAGCACCAGGTATAGATGGCTTGCAGGCAGAAATCTTAAAGTGCGCAGGTCAAGAGGTAATAGATCGTTTATTTAAATTAGTTAGTCACATATACCTGACAGGCGAGATTCCAGAAGATTACAAACGGAACATCATAGTAGCTTTGCCAAAAAGGAAAGGCGCGGATAGATGCGAAAATTTTAGAACTATCAGTTTAACTTCCCATGCGTCAAAAATTTTAACTAGAATTGTGCGAAGAAGGATGGAGAAAAAGGCGGAAGAAATATTAGGAGAAGATCAGTTCGGATTTAGACGAAATAGAGGAACGCGCGAGGCCATTCTAGCTTTACGAGTAATTATAGAAAAAACGATAGAAAAGAGAAAGAGCGTATATATAGGATTTGTAGATTTAGAAAAAGCCTTCGACAACGTAAAATGGGGGAAGATGTTCGAAGTGCTGAGAAAGGTAGGGATGAAATACAGGGACAGAAGAATAATACATAATCTCTACAAAGAGCAAAAGGCAGTTATAGAATGTGAGCAGGAACGAAGGGAAGTAGATATCCGGAAGGGAGTGAGACAGGGATGTGCATTGTCACCTCTAGTTTTCATCTTATATATCGAAGATGCGATTAATATTGTTAAGGAAAGAACAGCCTCAGGGATCAATGTACAGGGCCAAACTATTAACATGCTCAGATTTGCGGATGATATAGCAGTGTTAGCATCTAGCAAAGAAGAATTAGGAGCGGCTTTGAATGAAATGGAAGCAGTTTTGACACAGGGCTACGGCATGAAAATCAATAAAAAGAAAACTAAAATTTTGGTATGTAGATGGAGTGAAAATAGAACTAAAATTGAAATACAAATAGGAAATGAGAAGATAGAGGAGGTCGCGGATTTCTGCTACTTAGGAAGTAAAATAACCCAAGACGGTAGGAGCACTAAAGATATAAAACAAAGAATGGCGCAGGGCCGAGTTGCGTTTAACAAAAAGAAACAACTGTTATGTTCGAGAACGGTTAATATAGAGACTAGGAAGAGACTCTTAAAGTCGTATGTATGGAGTACGGCATTATACGGGTGCGAAACTTGGACAATAGGAGAAGCGGATAGAAAAAGAGTAGAAGCGTTTGAACTGTGGTGTTACAGACGCATGATGAAGATACCGTGGATAGATAAGGTTAGCAATAGGGAAGTATTAGAAAGAGTTGGGGAAAGGCGAAAGGTATGGAAAACAATAAAGAGTAGGAGAGATAGGATGGTAGGACACCTTCTAAGACACGAAGGAATAGTTCGCCACATACTAGAGTCAGAGATAGGAATAAAAAGAGGTAGGGGTAGGCCTAGATTAGACTACTGCTCTCAAATAGTTAGGGATGTAGGATGTTCTACTTTTAGGGAAATGCGTAGGTTAGCTCAGGATAGAAAATAATGGAGGTACGCGTCCAACCAGTCTTCGGACTGAGAACCTTATGATGATGACTCTCAGAATTACTATTTTAGTGAATAAAAAACAACGGACGGTGTTAAATGATATTTAACTATATTCTTTTCATCTTAATAAATAAAAAACAAGAAACAAAATGATTCGTCAACAAAAACCTAACAAAAGTATTTTTTAGAGATCAACTGTTACTTAGGAACTTGAAAAGACAAACAAAAAAAGTATTAAAAGGAAAAGCACACTAGTAGAACCAAATTAACAATCAATGGGCATTACCACCACGAACTCTTATTACTTCCCTTAAACGTTGTGGCATGCCCTAAATGAGGCTATCAATAGATTCTTGGGGTATTTGTTCACATTCTTCTTGAAGCGCCATTTAATGTTTCTGGTAGGGGTTGGCGACGTCTAATCCTTTTCCCAAGCTGATCCCACAGATGTTCAGTGGGATTCAGGTCTGGACTATTGGCTGACCATGGGAGACATCCAATACCAACCTCTTCACGGTACTCGGTAACAATTCTTGCTGTGTGTGGGTGGGCGTTATCATCCATAAACACAAAATCGTCCTCTATAAATGGCATATATGGTGTGACATGGAGTTCCAGGCACTCCACAATGTTTCGGTGTGCAGTCATTGTTCCATTCTAAATGAAAATCAATTCTGTGTGAGCCCTCAAAGATATTCCGGCCCACACCGTAATGCTACCACCATTGAAACTGACCCTGGGAGATATACAACATTGACTGTACCGCTCCCCTGGCCTTCGCCACACCTTTTCCCGTCCATCTGGTGACTTGACACTAAATCTTGACTCGTCCGAGAAGAGCACGTTCCTCCATTGATGTTCGTCCCAATTTACGTATTGCCGCGCAAATGCAAGTCATGCTCTGCGATGTTCTATGGTCTACAGGGGACCCGTAGCTGGTTTTCTTGAAGTCAAAACATATTCGTTTAGCCTTTTCCGAACTTTTCTGGCTGAAACTGCCACTCCTCGAACTTCGGCTAACCGTCCAGCAAGAATAGGTGATGGCAATGCTCGATCGGGCGGCGCTGCAACATGGAGAAAACGGACATCTTGATGGTTCGCAGTCCGTGGACGACCAGATCCGACCTTCTTTACAAACCCATGAGTTTCACGAAATTGCAAGAGTGCATTTTGCACTGTGTTACGGGGTATATTCGCACGTGAGCAATATTCCGCACTCTTCGGCCATCGTGGCTTAAAGCAACAATTTGTGAACAAATTTCGGGGTGCATTGTATGGTAAATGTTAAAAGCTGACATTTACAAATGAAATTTCACCAAAAAACCAATAGAAAATAGAGAGCAGCCTAATAAGGTAAAAGATTTTGATGTTTCAATAAAGATGCATGAAGAGTCAAAATGCTGATTTGGCTGTTTAGGGTTACGAAAGGTGCAATATTCAGCTAAAACTTTCTTTTTCCTCACTAGTAGGGCAATCGTTAATTATTTGCGTAAGATAAGTAACATAAATACATAAAGATATTGTAGGGCCTCCAAATAAAAATAAAAACATGTGTCCGGTTTTTTTTGTCCGGCAATGTATTTTATATAATATAAAAAACACACTTGGGTAAGTTCTACATATATGTATTTTATTCACTCGACGATCGTTTCGGAATGTTATTCCATCCTCAGGAGTACAGAGGACAATTTATACTAAATTCCAAAAGAGCGTAAGTACAGACTATTTACACTATTCTAGGTATAAAAACGGGGTGGGGGGAGAGGTTTTTACAGTGGTGACAATTGAAGATCTAGTTGATAATTCGTAACATTTTTCTTTTCGCTGATGGCTTCTTGAATCTTTAAATTTTCTAATAGAGTTAGTTTTCTGCCTTTATTACGTAAATGGAGGCGTTTGAAATTAGTGGTACCAAAATCTGATTATTTTAATACCACTAACTTCAAACCCCTCCACTCCTACAAATATTCTGTAAAATCCAATACCCCCCTCCCTCGTTTTCCTACCTAGAATAAGTAAATAGTCTGTAAGCTCTTTTGGAATTTGTTATAAGTAAATTTTGTTCTCTGTACTCCCGAGGATGGAATAACATTTCTGAATCTTCTGAAGTTCTCCATATTATCGAGGTATGTTCTTTTATAACAGGGAAGTAAAAGTCCGTTTATGTTCCTCGACACTTCTTATTTATTTACTAATAAATGCGACCGGTTTCGGGTTCATCTACTAACAACCCATCATCAGGCCGGAGAAGTGTTCACAAAGACATTCTAAAGTCACAAAATATCTCCATTTACGGCACCAACTACTTGTAATGAAGACAAACTATCGGTATAATGATCAAAAATTTCGCAAAAACAAATTCATCATCATAAGGTTCTCAGTCTGAAGACTGGTTGGATGCGTACCTCCACTCTTTTCTATCCTGAGCTAACCTACGCATTTCCCTAAAAGTGGAACATCCTACATCCCTAACTATTTGAGAGCAGTAGTCTAATCTAGGCCTACCCCTACCTCTTTTTATTCCTATCTCTACCTCTAGTATGTCGCGAACTATTCCTTCGTGTCTTAGAAGGTGTCCTACCATCCTATATCTCCTACTCTTTATTGTCTTCCATACCTTTCGCTTTTCCCCAACTCTTTCTAATACTTCCCTATTGCTAACCTTATCTATCCACGGTATCTTCATCATGCGCCTGTAGCACCACATTTCAAACGCTTCTACTCTTTTTCGATCCGCTTCCCCTATTGTCCATGTTTCGCACCCGTATAATGCCGTACTCCATACATACGACTTTAAGAGTCTCTTCCTAGTCTCAATATTAACCGTTCTCGAACATAACAGTTGTTTCTTTCTGTTAAACGCAACTCGGCCCTGCGCTATTCTTTGTTTTATATCTTTAGTGCTCCTACCGTCTTGTGTTATTTTACTTCCTAAATAGCAGAAATCCGTGACCTCCTCTATCTTCTCATTTCCTATTTGTATGTCAACTTTAGTTCTATTTTCACATCCCCTACATACCAAAATTTTAGTTTTCTTTTTATTGACTTTCATGCCATAGCTCTGTGTCAAAACTGCTTCCATTTCATTCAAAGCCGCTCCTAATTCTTCTTTGCTGGATGTTAACACTGCTATATCATCCGCAAATCTGAGCATGTTAATAGTTTGACCCTGTACGTTAATCCCTGAGGCTGTTCTGTCCTTAACAATATTAATAGCATCTTCGATATATAAGTTGAAAACTAGAGGTGACAATGCACATCCCTGTCTCACTCCCTTCCGGATATCTACTTCCCTTCGTTCCTGCTCACATTCTATAACTGCCTTTTGCTCTTTGTAGAGATTATGTATTATTCTTCTGTCCCTATATTTCATCCCTACCTTTCTCAGCACTTCGAACATCTTCCCCCATTTTACGTTGTCGAAGGCCTTTTCTAAATCTACAAATCCTATATAGACGTTCTTTCTCTTTTCTATCGTTTTTTCTATAATTACTCGTAAAGCTAGGATGGCCTCGCGCGTTCCTCTATTTCGTCTAAATCCGAACTGATCTTCTCCTAATATTTCTTCCGCCTTTTTCTCCATCCTTCTTTGCACAATTCTAGTTAAAATTTTTGACGCATGGGAAGTTAAACTGATGGTTCTGAAATTTTCGCACCTATCAGCGCCTTTCCTTTTTGGCAAAGCTACCATGATGTTCCGTTTGTAATCCTCTGGAATCTCGCCTGTCAGGTATATACGACTAACTAATTTAAATAAACGATCTATTACCTCTTGACCTGCGCACTTTAAGATTTCTGCCTGCAAGCCATCTATACCTGGCGCTTTATTATTCCTTAAACTTTTTAGTGCTAGCTCAAACTCTTCTCTCATTATAGGATTCCCTAGGTTATCCCCCTCTACACTGCTTTCGCTTTCTAATATATCTTGCACTTCCTGTCCCGCATATAAGTTTCCTAAATATTCTTTCCACCTATCTGCCTTCTCCCCGCGTTCGATTAGGATATCTCCTGCCTCATTCCTAATGCTTTTGGTACTAGATCCAATTTTCCTAAAATTTCTTCTAATTATTTTATATGCTTCATCAGTCTTTCCTACTTCGAACTTATTTTCCACTTCTTTGCACTTATTATCGATCCATTGCTCTTTCGCTTTCCTACATTTCCGAATAATTTCCCACTTGATCGCCTTATATCTTTGTTTCCCTATTTCAAATTATAAATGTAAAATCGATAGGGAAGCTATCCGATCTACAAGGTTGCACGATGGCCAATTTTATCAAACGTGGTAAAGCACTTGCATGAGGTGAAGCCCCATTCCAAGCGTGATCAAAAATCTTCGGGAACGCAAATATCTGTTGCAATCCACTATACAGCCAAACATCTGGCAGCACTCATAAGAAGTGTCGAGGAACATAAACGGACTTTTACTTCCCTGTTATACAATAACATTTCTAAACGAAAATTATATACAGGGTGGTTCATTAGTGCGACGAAGGGTATATCTCTTGAACCATTCAAGGCATCAAAATGAAATTTTGCAGGTGCTTAGGAAATCTCGTGCCGCATCTTTTAAATTTATTTTGGTGTATACAGGATCTTCACATTTTGCGTAACAAACCAAAGTTATAATTTTTTAAATGCAAATTCCCAATTCTTTTTGCATATACACCACAATGCGGCATGGGATTTCCTAAGCACCTGCAAAATCTCATTTTGATGCCTTGAATGGTTCAAGAGTATAGGCCGTCGCCCCACTAATGAACCACCCTGTATATTTTGTGTTTGTCACATAAGTGCCTATCCAACAACTCTCTGTTTATTCAGTCCCTTTCGTTCGTGTTTTTGGGTTAAGGGCAGATTCAGGGGATAAATCTCTCTGCGTGAAAACTGCTCTAGATGTTAAATAATCCTCCTGTCCCTTTTCCTGGCATTTGAAATTCATATAATACTCCTAGGAGTAGCTAAATCTGTATAGATTTAATACATAATGTGTTGCGGTAACCCTGCATAGCTATTGGACGCTTCTGTGCATCATCATTATTTTTAAGTTATTAACACAATCATAATTTACTTTTTAATATTGTATATGCACTTAATTAAGTTCTTATAATAATACAATAATATCCATACCATCATCATAAAGTTCTCAGTCCGAAGCGTATCTCCATCCTTTCCTATCCTGAGCTAACCTACGCATTTCTCTAAAAGTAGAACATCCTACATCTCCAACTATTTGAAAGCAATAGTCTAATCTGGGCCTACCCCTAACTCTTTCTATTCCGATCTCTGATTCTACTTTGTCACGAACTATTCTTTATTGTCTTTCATACCTTTCGTTTTTCCACAATTCTTTCTAAAACCTCCCTACTGCTAATCTTATCTACCCACGGTCTTCATCATGCGTCTGTAGCACCACATCTCAAACGCTTCTATTCTTTTTCGATCCGCTTCCCCTATTGTCCAAGTTTCGCACCAGTACAGTGCTGTATTCCATGCATAAATATGTCTTTAAAACTCTCTTCCGAGTTTCTACTTTCACCGTTTCCGAGAATAACAGTTGTTTCTTTTTATTAATCGCAACTACTGGACCCTGCGTTATTCTTTGTTTTAGGTATATCTCTGCTTCTCTAGTGCTCTTACTATCGCGAGTTATTTGACTTCCTAAATAGCAGAAATCTGCTTCCACCTATCTGCCTTTCCCTCTTTTCCGATTTATCTTCTGCCTCGTTTCTAATGTTCTTGCTTTGTTGTGATCACTCTCTACATCTACTTCTGAATAGTTTCTGCAGTCTCTAACTTGATTTCTAAATCTGTCTAATAAGAACGTAATCTATTTGACATCTCCCTATCCATATTCCATGTATAGCGTCTCATAACGTGATTGGAAATAAAGTTAGGTTATGTCTATCGCAAGAATTTATCAGTCTAGATCTAGATCACCTATCGTTCCATTTCCTAATTCAAAGGGACCGATTATTCCACCTTCTCTCCTACAATTGCGTTAAAATCTACAATTATTAAATTTTCGTGCCCCTTTACAGAATCTAGCACATATTGTTATAAAATGCCTTTACAGCCTCAGCACAAATTTGCCTACTTGTTTCATGCTTCTAACATTCCACGCTCCGACTCGTGAAATGTTACACTTCTTGTTGCTGATGACTCCCCCTGAAGATCCGAATGTGGGACTATTTTGTCCCCGGAGTATTTTACTCCATCAAAAGATTTTGGTACGCTGTTCTAAGGACAAAATAATGTGGTTTCTCGTTGCCTTCCACATCGCAGAGTGTGTATCACAGTGCCATACCGACACAGTCTTTACCACTCTGATTAAAGAGCTACTGCCCTCTTTCAGGCAATTTGATTGGGCTCTTTAGATCACTGAAGCACACAAGCCATGCCATCCGCTTCAGTATTGGATACTAGGACTACGTCAAGGTACAAGTCCGTTGGGATATCTATTTAATATGTAAAAAGTCACTGTCTAGTAATTGCTTCCCATCTTCAAAAGCATGATATATATTTTTAGTTTTAATTGAATTAAGGGCAATAAATCGTTGCAAACGGCACATAAGGCGGTGCTATTCAAGTCACATCTCTCCTTTGAGGCTACCCTAAACCGAATTACACCCCCAAAAATCGAGTTATCTCATTTGAAACAACATAAATCACCCGACAAAAGACCAAAATTAAGTTCTCGTCTGCACGTACACATGTTCTGCGGCATATCTCTCCAAGCAAATTCATCTAACAGTCGACTTCCTCTCCGCGGATTAATTTCACCGGCGATGTCAACGATACCGCCATTCTTGTATAAATCGCCGCCACATGTCTCCCTGTGCATTTACAATAGCTTATGACGGTGACATCCCCATGGCACACTTAGATGATTAACGAGTGCCCGTGATTATTAGAGGCATTTTGTGCTAGGTGTGAAGCCCGCGTAATTGGCTGACAGTTAGCTACTGATGGCATCAGATGGCGGCCCTCTGAATTCGTCAGATTCAGTCTGCAAAGTCACTTTGTACCAGGGAGATCATTTAAATTCAGTATATGCACACAGGTCTTGTTTTCTTGCGAATCTAACAAGAATTACTGCACCGATTTTTACGAATCAAACTTTAGCACTTGTAATTTTATTGTAAATATGGTGGCATATTCTATCAACGAATTCAGCTTGTATGTCAATGTAAATTCAAGTATTTTCAAAGAAATATAACTTATTTATTATGACGATTATTTAGATGGTTTGGCAGAAATCAGGAAGAGATAAGTTCAAATCAATGGTCGTTACACAATTCTAAAGTCATATTTTCCCGAAGATTCTCATAAAACATTTGACCCATATTTTATTATTTTTCTCACAGAGAACGTTTTAGGTATCTAAACCAGCATCAAAGTTAAGACGCTGGCCCTTTAAGCTTTTTAAATGATGACGTATTCGGGGCAATGCCGAGAATTGTCGATATTAGCCGCAGTGGCGGTTTCTCCTTAAGGTCAATTGGTCAATGACCCTCCTAAAATATTCTAATCAAAACCATAATTTTAATTAAAATATTTTTTGTCTAACAGTCTCAAATTTAAAATCCTCAGCGGACTGCATTCGCAGCAATACTAGAAATAGCCAAGCGTCAAGCCGCGCTGCGCGCTCGCTAGCAACCCGGGACATTATTCAAATTGACCCTGCACAGCTCTTATGGCTTATGGAGAAATGCATGTAAAGAAGAACAGTGATAGCAGATGGCGAATTCTTGAGTGGAAGTGAGAGTCACCTTTTACTCCTATATCTCCAACGTGGTCAATGTCCCGATGACAACTGCGCAGAATCGAGTTTAGTTCAACAGTATTCAGTTATATTTTCTCTGGATCTCAGTACTCTGCTCAGTTCTTCTTAGATAACAGGCGGGAAATCTTTCTTTATTGTCGCGGTTGTGAACTGTGATAGTTGTGAAGTTCTGATCGTTGAGAAATTTTGTGTGTGTTTAGCAAAACAAGATGAGTGTTGTTGAGGATATATTTGCCTTAAAATCAGCTGGAACATTAAATTATGAACGCCGGCTTGAAAAGAGGGAAAGTGGACGGCCGAAACCAAAACTGAATTTGAAGCAGACAACAAAGGATAAAGGTAAAAATGTCCAAAGCTATTTTAAAGAATCGATGTACAATTTGTGCGACTGGATTTGTGGATGCAGTGTTAAAAATGCGTTCTTTTGCTATCCGTGCTTATTATTTTCAATTGATGCTATATGGGCTAAAAATGGCGTAACCGATATTAAACATTTAAAAGACAAAAATAAAAAGCATGCTTCTTTCCGTACTCATATAAATTGTTCAGTTACGCCAGTTTAGGGCGTGTACACATAAGACAGCAACTTTATAGTGTGTATCACAAAATCAGTGCACGACTTTAATGAATGAATACTTAGGTATATTTTAAACAAATTAATTGATTGTGTAAAATTTTGCGGAGTCTTTGAAATTGCATTGCGCGGTTATGTATATATTTTTAGTATGTATTAATTATAAGTCCCAAAACTAAAATGACCTCCCTGGATATTAACCCACGAGCCGCCACTGATTAGCCGAAAAGTACAACCGTTGTTTGCTTATGCTTGCTAGCGCACAGATAGTGTCCAGTGCTGTTTTTCAGTTTGTCTAGTTCCCAAATAAAGGAAGCACTCACCGTTTCGTTTTAATATCTTTCATTGCAGCACTGAAATAGTCCAAATTGTTTTAAATAATAATTGTCTCAATCGGCTTTAACGAAACTTTGCTCTATTTTCCGTACACAACACACAAATATACTAATTGACATAGTAAATAGGAATAAAAACACTGAAATAAACGACAGAGAACTATTTATACACCCAATACAAATAAAAATAATAAATTTCCAAATGTCAAATTCTGATTATTCCTAATAGGGGCCATACATTAGCGCACAGCAGTGTGCGGATCTAGTCCGACGGACATTGTGAGCGGAAAAATTTTGCCATACACGGCGCTCACTTTTCTGTCATCAGACGAAGTGGAAGACAGTGGGGTGTGTAATAATGGAGCATTCTCATCTTGTATCTTTCGTGTACTTCACTGCCTTTTTATACGCGTCTTCCTTCATATTTAAGTTCGCATAACATTTTGATTTTACCGTCCAAAAGCAAGGAAGTTCTAGATAATTTTCGAGCAGACCTCGGATATATTCTTCCGAATTATATTTTCGGTTAACTTCTTGAGTCTAAAAATACAAAAACAAAAAACTGGATGCGTGGTCGCCACACGCGATAGAAGTGAAACTTCAACGTTATTAGAGGAATGAAAAATAATAATAATGAAAGAATAAATCGAATTCTAATTCTTCTAACCAAGCGCTTTGTGTTGTCAGGAAAACTGAAACGCTGTGTCCTCGCTTTACTGACGCTTGCCTGAGAGAAATAGCGCGAAGCATGAGACAGAGCGTGGCTAAAGAGTGGGGCGTTCGATATTCCTTTTCTCTTCTTCCCGTTTTCTCAGACTGTTTCCCTCCATTCGTTTCACTTTTCGTGACGCTCGCATTTGCCAACACAGGAACTTACTCTACCGAGACAAAAGAAAATGGGTAGGTACCTGTGTACTTCCATAAATTATTTGCTTTAAATATGTGAAACAAGGCAGACGCAGAAGTGTAAATAGATCAAATAAAAGTTTTTGGAGATCAGAAGACCTCTATTTTTAGCTTATAAAGGTAATTTGATTTTGCGAACTACGGTGTCAAAAATCTACAAATAGCTCAATCCGAGGCTCAATCGTAATAGGGCTTAAATACAAATAACGTAACCAATAATAGGTACTTATGGTTTTATCCATGGTTAATTAAGTCCGCGTCTGTTGTTCACCACACACTGGCACATTTCCGCGGGACTTGGTCCGAAAAATCGGGCAGTTTCAATCTAGCGCACGGGGACTTTTGGTCCGATGCGCAGTGCGCGGACTATAGCGGACAATGCCATACATTGGCACATTCGGTGTGCGGACAAGTCCGTCGGACTAGATCCGCACACTGCTGTGCGCTAATGTATGGCCCCTATAACATTATTGCCCCCTACTTTACCGATTCAAACTCACGTAACGTTAGCTTTCTGGGTCATTGATCAGAATATCAATTCAGATGACCAATCACAAGCACTTCTAAACCAATGACGGGTGCAGCACGTGTTACTGTTTAATTCTCCGAAGGCGCGCTTCGTGCTAAAATCGTCACTGTTTAAATTTTGGGCTATTGGTAAGTAAATAAATGTAACTCGGAGGGCCATTCAACTTACTTATTTCTACCAAAATTATATCGATTTTCTATTTAGTGCAAGGACCCCATTGTAAATATGTTAAAAGGAAAAGTTTAGCATTTCTCTATTAGAGGTCGCTGCGTAGACTTTTTCGTCCGGTAGCTTTACCAATTATTTTTAATCAAGATAAATTTGTAAATATTTCCGTATTTGCGAATGTTAAAACATGCACTATACAAAATAATCCATCACAATATTAAAATAATCTGACAGTCCACGCAAGTATCGATTTGAAGGCAATTCGCGCCATCTACTCGCAAATTACCAAACTGTTAAAGCAACTGTTTATACAGAAATCTGTAGAGAAGCGAGAAATAAAAATGAATAATTTATTTCTTAACACCTGGATAATAAATTAAAAACAATTCATTATTATACAATTAAACTTTAAAATGATTCAAATCTAACAAAGTTCTGTGAACTCTGCTTATCAAGTCAGGGGCAAACCGCCGAACACGATCGTCTATGATCACACTTTTTTTTAAGTCTGTACATCTTCCGCTGCAGTCAAACCGATAATGTTGTAAATGTCCTAAATCCTTTGGTATTCGGAATTCCCTACAATCATTAAAACACTTCCTAGGAAAATGATTGTGGAGAGCAACAACTCTGTCTGTATTGTGGAAACATTTCACATAATCCGATGGCAAATTGTAGTTTTCTGTACGGTAAATGTGTTGCAACATGTGCATGTACCTTGGAATGTCTTTGAAATAAGAAAAGTTTCTCATGAAGATGTTCAAGAAGTATGTATTCATGGCTACGTAGTGAGAAGTATAGCTTCTATTGGCTACTTCATCTGCTTCTCTTAATTTCCGTAAGAGGTCGTGCCAATCACCGGTTTTTGGCACGATAACTTCGTCTACATCTAGCAGAGCTATGGACCTGTACTTGTAAATGTTTTTGTACCAGCAATCATTGTATGGTATCAACTCAATTTGCCTCTTTCTGATCATTTGTTTTCTTAAGTACATGTGTTGCAAATATGGCAAATTTGGTGCTTTGCCTGGTAGGGTAAATTGGGTAATTTGCACCAAACCCTTTTTTTCATAGTAATCAAGTACCTTCGATATGTTTGGATGCACATTTAAGTTATAAAAAAATATTTTGTCAGCTCCTAGAAGTCGAAGCAACTCTATCCACTCGGTAAGACGCACAGAAATATCTTCGACGGGAAAGTCTAAACCTTTAACACAAACTGCAACGTCTTTTTTCTTTCGAATTTGTTGGTAGAAAATTTTTAAGTTGGTGGTGGAGTTCCCACAGGGGTCTGATATTAAAGAAACGGAATCTGGTATAAGGAATTGTTGGTCGAATGGGATAGGACATGTGATCAAATATGGTTGATCTTCGCCTAGAAAATTGAACAAATCAGTTTATGAAATCATGAAACGTGTTTACTTTACTGACTTACCATTTCCAACATTTCCCCAACCAGGATACCAAATATTATAATTCGAAGATTCGACGATTAAAGGTTTTTCTAAATGTTTATACCAAATTTGGCAATAAGTTTTGATGGTAGGCGATACTCTATCATAGACTCCCAAGATGCGTACAACAGCTTCTTGCCTTACGTCCAAATAAGCTCCAAATAACTTGAATGTACCATTGTAAGTTGATAGCGATTGCCAGTATACGTTGTCGTAATGTATTTGGAAAAACGAAGGAAACATTGCGCAACTTTTGTTGAGTCCTTTGCACTTGGTGCTGTCTTCGAATAGGATACTTGGTAAACTATCTAATTTCCTTTGCACAACTGTTTTTACATCAAATATAGATAACCTATATAAATAGTTATTGGCCTGTTCCAAAGATGTTATTTCATCTTCTAATTTACGTACGCTATTCAGCGAGTTCTTCAGCGGAAGAAGAAACAACACCAATATTATCGTCACCAAGATGGCTGCCACAAAAATAGTTTGTAGAAACTTTCTAAATTTCACGCCCATCCATTTATTTAAAGTTGCATTCAGCTGCTGGATTCTAAGCATAACTTCAAAGAATACTAAATTACTAACAAATATACATAAAACTTAAAGTTTGTAGGGAAAATTCTATGAATTAGTTCTACAATGCTTTAAAGATTTTCATGGATTATTTATAAAAAACCTGTTTATCTAGTGTCAATGTTGACGTTGGCGATAAATGTCAAAATTTCAATTATTCGTTATGAGAATGTTTAAAAAGCAAAAGTCGAATTGTAATCCTGAGATCCGCTTTAAACTGTAAGTACTCTTAAAGTGAAATATGTAATTTTCTTATTTGGAAGAGACAGATGCGAACGATACCAAAATCTTTCGTCTCTAGAGCTCTAGAGCGCATGAGCTTCTATCCAGGGCCGATTCTCGACATGTGGTCGCCCCGTGCACGAAAATTTATTCGCTGCCCCCGCTCTTTCTCTTGTATGGCAAAATTACCTACCTATATTATGAACAAAATAAAGCGCCTTACCATAACGTTTTAATTCTCGTTATTATAGTCAGAGGTAGAAATAAAAAGAGGTAGGGGTAGGCCCAGATTACACTACTGCTCTCAAATAGTTGAGGGTATAGGATGTTCTACGGAAAAGCGTTGGTTAGCTCGGTATAGGAAAGGATGGAGGTACGCGTATAACCAGTCTTCGGACTGAGAACTTTATAAAATATAACGACTACCGTAATATAAAGTAGCGTACAAAGTTTTGTATACTATCAATGTGATTATCTTAAGAAATAATTAGTAAACGAGAAATTAAAATGGTACAAATGTCATAGCAGAAAAAAAAATTATTACAAACATCGCTCTTGGATTAATATTTAATAAAATTTGTTTTATTGTTTTTGAAGAATATTTTTTCCGCGCATTAACGTACCTATGCTTGACCACTTGTGTTTTGTAAATTTAAGTCTAAACGCGTCCAATATAACGTTCATCATTCCTGCACCGGTAAAATCTTTTATTGATACGAAACCTAAAAAAATTCCGATCTTTTAACTTGACCGGGTGTACCTTCGACTATTCTGAACAAGAAGGTTCCCTATGTTGTAAATCTCAATGTTAACCGCGGTATAATTCTTTCAAAATAAACTAAAACTGACCCAAACATATATATTCTATCCCAGGCAAAAAATGTCACATTTACAGTTCCTCGAAAACATCTGGAAACAATTCCCTCGCATGTGCAGGCCACACCCTTAAAATGTTAAAATACATCATTCAAAAAATAAGTGTCAAACGTCAATACCACCTAGGTGGTACTGGCGAACTGGATGTTCATGAAATTGTTTAGTTTTTAAAATTTGGGTTCTTAATTCTTAACTATACTTTTTCGTCATCCGGCCGCCCTCTAACTTGGCTGCCCTGTGCAGGTGCACGCTTCGCACGTGCCTAAGAACGGCCCTGCTTCTATCATAATATGAAGTTAGCTACAAAATTTATTAAATAACAGAGATTCGTGTCGGCTAGAACTTTGTAAAGATCCAACAAAACAGTCTCAATTAAAATATGTAGTATTTTTGAAAATAATTATCATAAATCCAAATTAATTAATTCACCTAAATTATATAAATACTGTATTTGTAAACAAACAATAACGTAAAAAATACAAGTAAAAAAATCAAACTTTGAAATAATTCAAGTCCTTTAAAGTCTGCTGAACTCTGCTTATTAAATCTGGCGCAAACCTCCAAATGCGGTCATCCAGAATCACAGTTTTCTTTAGTTCCTTGCAAGAGTGTTTCGAATCATTCATACAATTCGCCCGGTAATGTTGCAAGTGTCCCAAGTCTGTGGGTATCTCGAATTTTCTGCATTTGTTGAAACACGTTCTTGGAAAATGATTGTGGACAGAAACAACTTTTTCTGTGTTATGAAAACATTTTACGTAGTAAAGGGGTAAAGAATAGTTGGCTGTGCGATAAACATGTTGCAGCATGTGCATATAATTTGGTATATCTTTGAAATAAGGCTGGTTCTTCATGAAGATGTTCAAAAAATATGCATTCCTGGCTGCATAGTGTGAAGTATCATTGCTTTTGGCTCCCACATCTGCTCCCTGCAACTTCTCTAACAGATCGTGCCAATCGCCCGTTGTTGGCACGATAACTTCATCTATATCTAACAGCGTCAAATATCTATATTTATTAATATTTTTGTATAAACAATCATTGTATGGAATCAGTTCGATTTGCCGTTTCCTACCCTGTTCGGTTCTCAAATAGATATGCTGAAGGTGAGGTAAATTTGGTCCTTTACCAGGTAGGGTAAATTGGGTAATTTGCACTATACCCTTATTGTCATAATAATCGAGCAATTTAGACACATTCGGATGCACACTTAAGTTATAGAAAAATATTTTTTCGGCTCCTAGGATACGAATTAATTCAATCCACTCAGCTAGACGCACAGAAATATCTTCGAAAGGAAAATCCAGACTTTTCACGCAAACTGCCACATCTTTCTTTTCGCGGACTTGTTCGTAGAAGACTTTTAAATTGTTGGTGGAGTTGTCGCACGGGTCCACTACCAATGAAACAGAATCAGGTACGAGGTGTTGTTGCTCAAACGGGATCGGGCATGTAATCAAATATGGCTGGTCTTCACCTGCAAATTTCAAATTAATTTTGCTTATTATTTTTGGATTCGTGTATTTTTTATCTTGTTTAAGTTGATAATGGGTAAATGCAAAGAAGTGGAAGATAAGTTCGAAGCAGGAAAAAATGTGATGCTACAGACACTTGATGAAGATAGGGAGGTATTAGATAGAGTTGGGGAAAAGCGAAAGGTATGGAAGACAATAAAGAATAGGAGAGATAGGTAAATGCATAGGTTAGCGCAGGAAAGGAAAGGATGGAGGTACGCGTCCAACCAGTCCTCGGAATGAAAGCTTTATGATGATGATTAAGTTGAAAATTATTAATATAGACACACTGTATCCATAGCGGACTTACCATTTATCCCATTTCCCCAAGCCACATGCCAGATATAAGTATAATTAGACGTTTCGACCACCACAGGCTTTTCCAAATATTTGTACCATATTTGGCAATAAGTTTTTATAGTAGGCGATACCCTATCATAGACTCCCAAGATGCGTATAACAGGTTCTTGCCTCACATCCAAATAAGCTCCAAATAAAATAAAAGTTCCGTTGTATGTTGGTAATGATTGCCAGTAGAGGTTGTTGTAATTTATCTTGAAGATGGTGGGGAAGAGGGCACAGGTTTCGTTTGTTCCTCGGCACCTGGTGGTATCGTCGAATATTATGTTTGGTAAGCTTGGTATTTTTCTTTGCACTTCTTCTATTACATCAAAAAAAGATACTTTTGATGTATTCGAAAAATAGTCATCTGCTAGTTCCAAAGATACTATATCGTCTTTTAATCTATGGAAGCCATTTAAGGAGTTCTTGAGTGGTAGAAGGAAGAACACTAAAACCAACGTCACCAAAATACCCATCAAGAAGATTCTTTTTAGAAACGTCGCCATTTTCACGCTTTTCCATTTACACAATTCACCAGCCATAGCTTCTGCAGTGGAAGCACATCTGAGATGAAAAAGAATTCCTTCCAGAACATTATTAAATTATTAGGAAGTGTACATAATAATTAAATTTCAAGAATTTATTGCGTAAGACTTTAAACCTTTTCAGGGATTATTGACAGAGAGATCAACAGATTACATCCTGTACGAGCGGAATATATTTTGCGTCAGTATTGACGTATAGATAAAATGTCAGTCTGGTACCATTTCAAAATATTTGACAAGCAAAAAACTTGAATCCAGTTTAAACCCAAAGTTCTTTACAAAGTTTTAAATAGTCTGTTAAAAATTGGAGTAACATTCTCAATATCAAAAGACTTGAATTGAAATTGAGGAAAAAGAAACTTTTAAAATGCTTACCTTTCTCTGAATCATGGCACCAAAGAAAATATCAAACAGTTCACGCGAAAAAATTTACGTCTTTTCTCACAGCCTCAAAGAGATACTGTTGATAAAATTCTACTTTATTTAAACGAAAATAATGATAGTAAGTTATATCAGCTTGGTGTTAATTCCAAACAAAACAGAGTAAAGTATTTACAAGCTTAGTATTTTGTAGTTCATCTTCTAGATTACCTTTTTAGGACAGAAATTCGCCTGCCATATTACCCAGTACACTTGCTTGTATTGCTGGTTGCCTGATACATATTCAGGTCTGCATCTCGAAAACGGACATTCGACAATATTGTGTGTTTGTTAAAACAAATTTGCAGATACTTATACATTTGTATTCCAAGACTTATAAAGTTTATCAGTCTAAAAAACCTTTCAGAAATTAAATAATAAAAAATACTATCCACTTTTTCAAACAAAAAAAAAACATTAAATGAAATTATTAAACTAAAAAAATAAATATAAAATACAGTACATTGTAAAGACTAAATTAAAGGCACATTATGTTCTCTATAAACTAAATACAGATTCATATTAACAATGGCATGATAAAAAGAAAAACTAATAATATTCACAATAGTAAAGTCTAAAAACAGTTTTTATGTACAAGTTTTTTGAATTTCTATAGGCGTCTACAAACATCTCACTGGCTGAGAATGAAACAAAAACAAAAAATGATCACAGAAGAAAAAATAAATAACCAAAAACAAGTTTGGTTTACGACTTACATTATAATATTAAGGCACTATCGAATATCAACAATAATATCATCATGAAGAATTTCTTTTCGATTTCCGATATTCGTTATCTGGCAGATCCTAAAACAAGTTTTTTTCCCATTTATCACATTATTAAGTCGAATTAAACTACAAGTCTTTTTCTCCACTTAGAAGAGGAACATTTTGAATATTAGTTTTTATAAGGAACTCACTAAAAATTGAGCACTGACAAATAAATACACTTAATTTACAACTGAATTTCGTCATCGGCCACTAATCTCTTTGCTATCACCATGGAAAAAACCTAAAGTCCTTAGCGTCTTGGAAACTCTGGCTACCAGAGGATCTTTGAATTTCCATATGGTGGTATCCATGACGCTGGTTTTTCTAAAATCTTCACATGATTTTTTTAAGGTTTTTACACAGTCTGCTCTGTAATGGTGGAGTTGGGCATCAGTGGTTTCTATAGGGTATGAAGTACAGCTACTTCCTAAACAGGATAAAGGGAAGTGATTATGAAGAGTTAAAACTTTGTCTGTGTTGTGGAAACATTTCACATATTGCCCAGGTTTCGTAAAATTTTTCGTTCTATAAACGTGTTGAAGCATATGCATATATTTAGGGATTTCTTTGAACCAACCATGATTATGGATGAGGTCATCCAAGAAATAGACATTGCGTACGTTATAAGAAGCACGCTCGTTTTTATTGATGGCTAAAGCTTTTGGAAGAACCCTCTCCATCAAGGCTTTCCAAGTCATGTCCTCCAAAGGCATTATTACCTCATCTATGTCTAATAAAGCGATGTATTTATATTCATACATATGTTTATAAAAACAATCATTATAAGGTATTAATTCATTTTGCCTCTTGTGGTTAGTCTTCTTTGTTAAATAAAGATGTTGAAATGAAGGTGCGTTTGGTTGGCCTCCTGCTAAATTTATAGGAGTGACATGCACCTTACCTTCTTTTTCATAATGCGACAAAATTTTGCTTATATTTGGATGCACTTGTAGCTCATAGAAATAAATCTTTTCCGCCCCTAAAATATTTAGCAATTCAATCCACTCTACCAAACGCACCGACAAATCTTCATGAAGAAAATCTAAACCTTTAACACAAACAGCAAAATCCTTTTTTTCCTTTGGTTTTTCGTATATAACTCGTAAGTTATTGGTAGCACTGTCGCATATCTTTTCTACCAAAGATACTGATTGCGGTATCTTATCTTTGTAAGGACTAGGGATGATACACGCTATTAAGTAGGGTTGGTAAATTCCTTGTTTATAGTTTCCCCATTTTTTATACCAAATATATTTGTATTCAAAACTTTTGGTTATGACTGGCTCCTTTTTCCCGTCGAACCAAAATTGACAGTGGGTGATCACCGTTGGTTCAATTCTATCAATCATTCCTAAAATCCTCACAGCCGGTGATATTCTATTCTGAGGTCTCACATCTAAATAGGCGCCGAATAATTGGAAGGTTCCATTTGAGGTTCTCAAAGTTTGCCAGTATAAATTGTTGAATTCCAAATCGAACATACTGGGAAACTTGGCACAAGTACTGTTATACCCAATTGCTTTATTCTTATTCTTATTCCAATACGCAATGGGTAAATTCGGCATCCTCTTCTGTATATCTTCCACTAATTTATCATCAGATAAACTAGGGCTTTTATCGATGAAAGGTTCTTGATCGTTGCTTTCTGTTGTCGAGTCAGCATGTCTGGTTAGAGGATCCAATTTCTTCTGTAGTAGAAACCTGCTGTTGAGGTGAGGGACTTGGACATCTAAGTTGATTGTTCTTAGTTGGAATAAGGTGAAGATTATGATGGCCCATAGGATGGTCAATCCTAGCAGTTTGCTGATGAATCTACCACCTCCTGGTTTGATACAGCAAGCTGCCATCATGGGAGGGTCTTCCTAGAAACAGAAGATTGGTGAAAACGTTTTGAAAAACATAAACATACTTGAAAATATCATCCACTCGAGATTTTAACAAATTATTAACAAATTTCGATCATGACTGATTACTAAGAGTCATTTATATTTAAGGTGATCACCTTGTCTATGTTTACTAATACTTTTAGGAACCTACCATTATATAAATATTTTTCGTTAAAATATTGCGTAAGCAGAAATCTGAGGAACATTACGTTAATATTTGAAGACAAAACTACAGGCTAGCAAATATTTTTATAAGAGCTCTTTTATTGATAATTAAACAAAAAATCCTTGACTAAGGCTATGAATCATGCTTTGAGCAGGTTGGACATGGAAAGTCTTCATCAAATGAAATTGTATCTTTGGAGTCATGCATAAATCTTGAGGGGGTATAATACGTTTTTACCTGAGAAATCATTGCAAATAAGAAATACTGATGCACTAAACTTATAAAGGTATCTAATCGGCCTATGGAACATCACATACTGAAATAATTTTTATTACTCAAGTGCCAAGATAATCTGAGATGTGGGTACACTAACCATAAAATACTAAACAAAATTAGCGACCTCGTTAACGCTAATTAACTGGTCCATAAAAATTTGATTATTTTGTTGTTAATAACACGAAATGTATTATACATTGTCCTCTGTGCTAAGAAAATATGATATAAGAGATGGGCGACCTTTTAAACATGCTATTCTACGGAAATACTGTAAGAGAAGAAAGCGACTCTACTAACACAGCAGCATACTGAAAATAAATAGTACACAGAGTGATTTTTTATTGAGCCCATTAGAAGATTTCAGAAGATTTTCAATTTGTAATCGAGCTAGAGATTTGAAATCTGTAACCCGGCCATAACCAACGTTGCCTAATTCAATGATAATATTTTCAAAATGGAGGCGCTTCCGGTTATATCGAAAATCGATACTAACATTCTTTTTTCAAATGCAAACTCCTATTTTTTTATTCGATTTTTGAATTTCGCTCACTTTATTGCGTATGATAAACCCAAGTTGTTATAACTTATCTGTCATAGTTTTTGACATATATGTCATTTATTCTGTTAAAATGCTCATTGCAGAGGTCTATTCAAAAATTCATATCTCTCTTACTGTAAACCCAAAAGGCAAAAGGTTTTTTTTGGTCGCTAGCCTAAAGTCTGAGGTATATTTTAGTATGCCACTTGTTGAGAAAATTATCTTGTTTGACACTGCAATAAAACTTTGAAAATGCCAACGACAAAACTTCAAAAGCTCAATTTTTTTCAAATATGTAGCTCGTACCTATTTTTATATCGTCATCCGATAGAAAACTAAATTTTAAGGGCACTTTTATTACCCTTTTTTATGTCTATTTCCATTATTTAAGGAGATATTTGGGTTTTTTGAAAATTTTCTATAGGTACCAAATATCGTGGAAGAAAATAAAATGAAAATAATGTTTTGGGATATTTTGCCGCTTTTCCAAGAGCGCCGATAAGAGCGGCGGCCAATGATTTGGGATTGAGCTAGGTATTCCTCAACTCACAAGATCCTGTCTTTGCATAAACTTCATCCCTACTCCTTTGTAAGACTGCAAAAACTCCGGCCAACGGATTGCCTTTTGCGAAGAACTTTTGGTCAAAATACAAAAGAATGAGAATATTCTGAAACGGATTATCTGGACGGACGTGGTCAAATTTGCTCAAAGAGGAGTATTTAAAAGAAGAAATCGTCATTTTTGGTCACCGAAAATCCTCATTTGGTCATAAGTGAAAAATAAAAACTAGTTTTCAATCAACGTTTTTTGTTTGTTGTTGGACAATCGCGTGGCATGGTACATGTAAAAAGAAAATTTAAAAGGGGAACGTTATTTGCAAATTATTAGCAATTTGCCTTTGCGAGAAATGATTAATACGTGCTATCAAATGGGGCACCAGCATATTTTACAGCAGCCATCGATCGGAAACTCAGAGATTTGTTTGAAGATAGGAGGTGGGGAAAAAGAGGTCCGTAGCTTTGGCTTTGGCCGGACTTAACACCACCCGAATTTTACTTGTGGGGACGAATCAAAGAGGAAGTGTACCAAACAGAACCCAGAACTCTGGAAGACTTGATTGACAGAATTACGCAAGCTACGAACTCTCTGGATCGACATAAAATAAGAAGAGCCACAAACGAAGCCGTTCAGAAATGTATTATTGAATGTTTGAACCAAAATGGTGGACACATTGAGCATATATCTTGTAGTCTAGTAGTTGCAAATTATTGCCCTAAGTTAATTTCATAAATAAACCGTTTGTACCAAACCAAATTGCTCATTCTTCAATAATTGAAACTGCTTCTGGTTTGATTCAGCATTTATTGTTATAGCTACGTGAAAAGAGAACTACATATTAATTTGACAACTAAAAAAAGTTATGACAGTAGCAGCATTTATTTTACGTTCATGGCCAACTAGCCGCTCGCAAAAATGATATTTGCAATAGAAAATTCTCAAAAAACCTAAATATCTCCTTAAGTAATGGAAATAGACATAAGAAAGGGTAATAAAAGTGCCCTTAAAATTTAATTTTCTATCGGTGGGTGCCATTTGAAGAAATGAATTTTTGAAGTTTTGTCGTTGACATTTTCAAAGTTCTTTTGCAGTGTCAAAGAAGACAATTTTCGCAACAAGGGGCATACTAAAAGATACCATAAACTTTGGGTTAGCGATCAAAAAGAACCTTTTGCCTCCTGGGTTGACAGCAAGAAAGATATGAACTCTTGAATAGACCTCTGCAAATGAGAATTTTTTACAGAATAAATGACATACGTCAAAAACTATGACAGATAAGTTATAACAACTTGGGTTCATAATACGCAATAAAGTGAGCGAAATTCAAAAATCGAATAAAAAAGGGGTTTTCATTTGAAAAAACAATGTTAGTATCGATTTCCGGTACAACCGAAAGCGCCTCCAGTTTGAAAATATTTTCATTGAATTGGGCAACGTTGATTATGGCAGGGTTCGAAATTTTAAATCTCTAGCTCTATTTCAAATTGAAAATCTTCTAATGCGCTCGTTAAAAAATCACGCTGTATAGGGTGGTAGGTCAGGTCACTTGATTTATAAACCTTTGCCTATCAAGAATGTAATCTATTTGGTCGTTCTAAATGGTGCATGTAACTTAAATAAACGATAGTTGCAAATTTTTTTCTGATTACTCCTGTTACAAACTTACGGCATCGGCACCAATATTGTCATAACTGCTAACTTGTAATACTTTATGCTAAACTAATCTATTCTCTTGCACAATGCTAAATGCAGGAAGAGGACCATTTAGAAATGAATAGGCACGAAAAGTGCCTTATAATGAGACACTTAAGAGCATAACGTGATTTCGTATATGATATTACTTAAGCAGAATACACTTTGGATATAAAAAATTATGTTAACTGAATTTAAGCACTTAGAAGTTTTTTTATCCGTATATTACGTTAAAGTACAAATGGATATTTGAATATTTTAGAATAACCGTTGGTTCATGAACTCATTTTTAGCTCCAGATATTAATTCATGATTTAACGACACCTTTAACGTCTTTTGTTCACTTTACGATCTGCTATTTTCGAGACGGCATTGGCATGGGTACTCATGACTTTTCTCATAAAATTACCCATTGTCTTAGCCGTCAGTCATTTAGAACAAATGCTAAGTACCTGAAATGAACCTCGATTTGTAATTCATTCACACAACCCAATAATTTTCAATTGTAACGTAAAATGCAAAAAGTGCAAAGAATTCTGTTCGATAACTTATTTTTAAAAGGCCGTCATATTTGCGTGGGTACTCATTGTTTATATAAAACTAAACTATGACGTAATTTACTATAAAGACATCCGAGATTCGCGTATGATTATTTTAATAAAAGTGATGAGCTAATTATAGTAAAAACGGCCTTCTAAAGGTCACGTAACATCGCAATGGTCAAGAGGTACGCAGAATTCTTTAATAAGCAAGGCAGTAAAGATAAACTTTCAAACTTTTCCTGTGTTACTTAAAATTTTAAGTATGTACTTACAAATTTTCTGAATCTTCCGAATATAGGTACTTACTTCAGTGCAAAAGGTTTTAGGAGAACTTTGTTGATATAACGACAACGTGACATGAACTAAAGTTAAAAAGTACAAGTGAAACTTAAACAATGGTGTACCTGGTGTTTTTCATATATGCAGGCTCATGCGTGGAAATCTATAATGTTTATTTTTTTATTTGTGTTACTCTCTACCAACGTGAGTAATTCAATAAACAGTATATTATACCGGGTTGTATGTGTAAGACAGGATATCAATTAGAAAATTAGATATTTTTGAATTCTACGTCAAAGACTACCTTCGTCGGGTTGATCGAAAAATGTATCTTCAGACATAATTTATTTGCTTAATTCTTATTTTTGCAATAGATCGGTGTTAATTATTTAATTAGGCAAACTAATTACAAGTTTTATCAAGGTTACCATTGAATATCCGGTTAGTACAAGAAATTTATATTTACCTGCTGAAGTGAGTACAAAACCAGTTATCAAACGCAATAAAAATGGCGAACTTCTGAATTTGAAATTAGGTGTTTTTAATATCTACAGTTTAAAATTTTAATACGCGATTTCTAAGATGCTAATACTGATTTATTGTAGATGAAAGTTCAGAGGTTATATTTGCGAAAGCTAGGCAAGAATAACATCTACATACCGGGAGCAACATTGAAATGAATCAAAATCCTAATTGACAGTCTGTATATGAGTATAACAAAATGTATAATAATGTTCATTCGATGAGAAATAGATGAAAGAATTTTGTTTATTTAAATTACAGTGACATCTGGCGCACAGCAAAAACTGGAGAATTTGCTCTAGTTTCTCGAGACCATCATAAAAAGCAGATAATTTATTGAAAGTGGCATATGGTTTGCGCAATTTAATACATCCGTAACCCATATTCGTTAATTCTAAGTTATGCTATACTTTGAAGAAAGAGCGTAGGTTGTTTAGTATAGAATTTAGTACTTTTCCTGTTTCGTCCAGGAAAACTAACAGTCTCAAAATAATTACTGAGGATATTGCGTCCTGATGGGCAGAATTAGTCGTGTTAAGAGGTCATCCGCGATTCTAATCTACCAACAAACTAGGAAACACTAAAATATGTACATTCTATCGGAGGAGATCAGTGACCCCTCGTGGATGAACTTAAACTTGTTTAGAATACCCGATTAGTCGCGGATTGGTAGGCAGTACAATCTCTATGCGGTTTCAGCGACCAATTTTTTTGTTAATAAAATTCTATGGTGAATCGAATTCGAAGCTTTTTATTCCTGATTTTACGAATTAATCCGAAAAGTTACGGTGGTCAGATATGACCTTGCTTTTGGCTCGCGCTGAATTCGGTTTTGTAACGATTTCTTGATGATCTACTTTAATCAAAAAAATCACAAAAATTACTAATTGATGAATTATGCAACTAATTTCTTAACTAGATAGCTTGCAGTTGTCCAAATCTTCATAATACATCAATGTACACTTAAACTCGGTCATCTAGATCAGCAACATTTTTTTAGAAAGGAGGATGGATACACTCGACGAGTTTACGTTCACTTGACATTTTAAAAGAAGAATCAATTCATTTTCGGTTGATACGTAACTGCAATGCTTAATTAGTTTAAGTATCTACGTGGTATAGAAGCTTTATGCAATATTTTCATGCCGTCCTTGATTATATTTTTATTTATTGAAATGTATGTCGCAGTGGACGTACCGTGTCAAAGTCAAACATCGATTGCCATTCGCCAAATGTTTT
Organism: Xestobium rufovillosum; assembly: GCA_963966045.1. Lineage (NCBI taxonomy): Eukaryota > Metazoa > Arthropoda > Insecta > Coleoptera > Ptinidae > Xestobium > Xestobium rufovillosum. Next base: position 20,716,798 of record OZ014497.1, read on the forward strand.
GCGTGTGCAGTTTATTTGATTGTGGAGTAAAGCACGTCAGAGGTGGCTTGGCTAATTAAGAACCAAGGTTATGCAAAATAGTGTCTTCTTTCGGAGTTGTTTAGAAGATACTTATTCATTTTAATGCATCAAGCTGAACACGTCAAAATTTTCCGAAAAAAATCAAGAAATCAAAAACTACGGTATGGTTGTGAAGACATTATACAGGGTGTCGCATATAATCCTCGACAACATTGATATCTCACTTATCTTTAAAAATAGAAACACGTTTAAATGGGGAAAAAGTTTTATAATTTGGAGCCCTTTAATATGCCCTCATAAAAATCGACTTCGCTCTGTTGGTTTCCCACATTTTTGAAAAAAGCAAAAATTAGCGATTCGGTTCTTTTGTTAATAACTTCGTTATTTATTAAGATTTTGACGATTTGTAAAAACAAGTTTAAATGGTTGTTTAACCCGCATAATTTTACAGTACTCTAAAATTGTCTCCGACGTTTCATACACTTGCAGTCATCATCAGATTTATTTTTCCTTATGGACGCCACATTGAATAAATTGTTATCACTATGAATTCTTAATAAGTTAACCCCACACGCCAAAAGACAGTGACACAGTAATTAAACTCGACACGTGTTTCGCTGACAACGTCAGCATCTTCAGGAGTAGAATCTATAATTTATAGCAGTGGGCACTGCCAAGAAATATGCTGGTTAAACAACCATTTAAACCTGTTTTCACAAATCATCAAAATGTTAATAAATAGCGGAGTTATTAACAAAAAACCTAAATGCAAATTATTGTTCCTTTTTTACAAATATCTAGGAAACCAACAGAACGAAGTAAATTTTTGTGAGGGCATATTAAAGAGTTCCAAATTGTAAAACTTTTTCCCCATTTAAACGTGTTTCTACCATTAAAGAGGCTTATCTGGGACACCCTGTAGGTATACATATGTATATGTATTAAAAATGAAAAGGGAAATCTAACTAAGGAAAAATATACAGGGCATTTTATTTAAAATAAGAAAATGGGGTAATATTATAGATTATTTTTTTCATCGTCAAATTGACCAATAGGAACATTTCATTTGGGTCTAGAAGCGTGTATTATTTCGGTTATTTTTTGACGTTTCTATTTTCCAATAAATGAACAGTATTTTTGATCACGCCTTTAATTCTGACCAATTAAATCATTATTATAGTGAGAATTTTTTAGCTAACTTGTCCCAGCGGGAATTTTTTTTAGTATTTTGTTTTTGTTGATAAAACGACTTGTTTTCTGATTTTGACATATGTCATATGTTTTAATCGCAAATTGTGACACTGAAAGAATAATATTGAAGAGTTGTTTCACATTTAAACGTCAAAAAATAACCTTTCGAATACCACACGACAGTAAGAATAACTTGGAAAATAATTATCCACATTTTACTCAAACTTGTCGCCATTCGGCAATAGCCACTCGAGCCCTACAGGCTCTCGTGTCTATTGCCTGGCGACAAGTTTTCGAAAATCTGTCGAATTATTTTCAAGTTATTCTCACTCTCTTGTGATATTACGTACGGTAATTTTTTTGATAATTTTGCTTGTTGATAAGTTGCCAGAGTTGCGAATTTGTAGGTGCATTTATAATAGGAAGTGCCTCAGTAACCGGCGCCGGCTACAGTTTTATGGGTGTATTGTTGCGTGTGTCTGGTGCGAGAGAGCAGCTAAGGGGTCTGTTTAAAATGCGTATGCGTTGTATCAGTCTTTTTCGTTCCCAAATAGAATCGCGCCGGCAACTATACGCAAGGCCGGCGCCGGCTACGGAGGCACTTCCTTTATAATATATAATCTAGTTACTTTAGGATCTATAAAACGTCAAATACTCCCAACACATTTCTTTGTATGTGAATTAATTGAAAGAAAATTTCGTTTTGAACTACCTTGCTTCGATTCAAAAAATAATCTTGTTAAATACAATTCGTGGTCTGGAATTTTTAGGCAATTTTACTCAAGCTGTTGCTTTTACTAGCCACTCGTGTAAATTTGACAGAAGATCTTTTAACTGTCAAATTTACACTCGTGGCTACCAAGCAACGCAACAGCTTTCGTAAAATTTCCGACAATTCCAGACCACTTATTGTATTACTGCAGAGAATTCGTAAAATATCTATAGTCAGACAATTTTTCGTAAAATTTGAAATCTTCGTTACCTAATAATCTTTTTAGAGATATTGTTGCGAATTTAAAATAAACCATTGTATCGTGGTTCCGTCTTTCTAATAATATATTTAGCGCTTCCTTACATGCATTCACTAACGTAACAGAATTATACGGGGCAGCTCACAAATTTATTTGCCAAACTTTTTTTAAATAAAATTTGATATGTTCAGAACGGAGAGATAGTAGAATTTTGTTTTTACCAGGCTACAAAAAATTTCTCTTGAAGCACGCCGATACATCCTTTTCCAACAGGTTTTTAATTGTATATTCATTTATTTCCTAAGAGTTTCTATTAAAAAATTTACGGCTTCCTTGAATAATTTGGCACCTCTAATCTTCAGGAAAAAAACATAAATTATTGTACTTGAAAATGTTCAGTGCTCCGAAACTAATACACAAGTAATAATAAAGAAAATCGCGGAAAATAACTAAACAGAAGTATAAAATTGGAGATGTTAGTAACGAAATTCAAGGGCACAGGAAGTATCCCGTAATAAGCGTGTTATTGCAAAAATAAACAATACTGCAATTAGTAGGTAGGTAATGGTTAAATAATAATTGTATTTGTAAAAACCATGATAATTTATACGTCACAATATCCAAATATCGGAAGAGAGGCAAGGAATATTTGAGAATCTTACAAAATGTTAAAACTTTAAAAAACTGTCTATATAAGACAGACGCCTCCCTCATCTCCTGTCCTAACACCCATAAAAATCAACTAGTGGTTTTGTACGAGGTGCAATCAACCCAACACTATAAATACTTAACGGTTAGTCCTCATATTTTTAATTATAAAGCCAACGATCCGCAAAGCCGACATGTGTTAAATGCTCTAAGCAGATGCAGCAAATTAAATTCGAAAATCTAATTATAAATTTTAATACGCGCAGGCTGATGACCCTAACAACTACTTTATTGTCCCAACTGATGCTTACAATTATTTTATAGTCTTAGAAATTTATTACTAACTTATGATCTTATGAACAAAACAACAACAGAAAAACGTCGTATTTCCTGTTCAACATAAAAACTACTTCGAAAGTTTTGACATTTGGCGTGCGCACATGCTGAATTAACTCAATATATGTTAGCAATAATTATGTGAATAATTGTCCGCCAGCCGAATTAAGATCAAGTTTAAAATTGATTCGTAGCACTTATAATTTATGATAATACAAGGAGATCAACTTATACTGTAGCAAGGTCTTTTCGTACAGAGCTATGTCAGTCAAATATATGGTAATTTTGTTAATTTTGATATGCGGAAGCATAATGGTCTCAAGAACTATAGTTCTGACATTAGTGCGAGGACGGTCTATATCTCTTGAACCATTCAAGCCATCAAAATGAAATTTTACAATATGCGCCATAGGGTTTCCTAAGCACTTGCAAAATTTCATTCTGATGCCTTGAATGGTTCAAGAGATATAGACCGCCCTCGCACTAATGGGCCACCCTGTATAGTGTATACATACGGTGAAAACTATTTGAGAGCAGTAGTCAGATCTGGACCTACTCTTACCTCTTTTTATTTCTATCTCAGACTCTAGTGTGTTACGAAATAATTCTTCGTGTCTCAGGTGTCCTACCATCCTACCATCCTATCTCTCCTATTCTTTATTGTCTTCCAGTCTTCCATATGTCTTTCACTTTTCCCCAATTCTTTCTAATAACTCCCTATTGCATCTTCAATAGACAATATGAGTTGAAAACTAGAGGTGACTCACAATCTTGTCTCACTCCCCTACTTCACAATAGATGTTCTTGCTCAAATTCTATAACTGACATTTGCTCTTTGTAGAGATTATGTATTAATCTTCTGTTCCTACCTTTCTGAGCACTCCGAACATCTTCCCCCATTTTACGTTGTCAGAGGCTTTTTCTAAATTTACAAGTTCTGTAAAACCTAAATAAAAATAATATAGGTGTTCTTTCCCTCTTCTATTGTTTTCTTTATGATACTCGTAAAGCTAGAATGTCCTCGCGCGTTCCTCTACTTCATCTAAATACGAACTGATCTAATATTTTTTCCATTTTTTTCTCCATCCTTCTTTGCACAATTCTAGTTAAACTGATCGTTCTAAAATTTTCACAGCCTAGGTTATCCCCCTCTACACTGATTTATTTTTTAAAGTGTCTTTTAGTTCTTGTCCTGCATATAAGATGCCCAAATATATCTACCGTTCACCTATCTGCCTTTTCCTCTTTTCCAATTAGGATATGTCACCTGCCTCGTTTCTAGTGTTCTTGCTGCTCGATTCGTAAGCGTTTCTACAAGATCAACTAAACAATACATTTCTCTTTGAGCAATACTCTTAGAGGTCATATTCAGAAAATGTCACCTATAATTACTATTAATATTAAAACAATTACTATTAAGTAATGCAGAGGTATTACTTATACATTATTAACCTACTTATATACCGTCTGACATAGAAAACCATGAGCCAAGTCTAACAACTCTGTGTAGAAATTAGAAATTGCTCAGGTTGCTATTAATTAGATTAGCGTAAACCAAGAAAGTGTGTACATCATTTTAATATTTATATTGTCTCATCTCGACCTTTTAATAAGGTTATATAATTGCGAAGTGACATATATCACCTAAATTTTCGATTATTATCTAAATCCTGATTGAAACTAGCTAACAATGAAAAGCTACCTGACATTACCAATTGATTCCAATCTCTCGGGCGTGTTGCAGACAGGCCAAGTGACTTTCATTCTTCATATAAATCTCAGTGAGCCGATAAAACGGCGTTGTCTTATAATAACGAAATGTCAAACAATTCATTTTCATCTTAATTTCTAGATTTTCGGTATAGTATACATTCAAATTGATATTCGGACTAACAACAGATAACTTTTTACTCCAATGTACAAAAATGTACGGCGTGCTTTTATTGACACATTTATGTTCCATAACGCAACCGTAGAAAGATGCATCAAGAATCAAGATAACTCAAATCTACTTTCAATTCTGCATTCTCCCAAGAGATTCAGCCAGATTAAGTTTGCAATAAATATTCGTAACCTTTCGAAGACGTGTTATTTTAACCCCTTTCACTATGCCATAAGCACGATTTTGAAACCCACGCTAAAGTAGCTGTACAAGACATTCAACTATACCACAAACTTCTGTGGGATTCTTAGAATTGTGTAGGATAGTTGCGGTTATCATTTTATCGGCGACAAACCTTTTTAATGTCAGAAGGACAGCAAAATGGTGAGTTAAAACGTCTTTCGGGCTAATTAAATCATTTTGCGAAGGAAATGGTGCTAATTTAATAAGCTATTTTGAAGAGGGGCAAAGAAAACCTATAGAAAGCGGTGACCTAAAATCCAGAGTTTGTTTATAAGAAATATCAGAAGCCCTAAATGCGAGTATAAGAACCGTACAAAGGATTGTAAAAGAAAATTGCAACAATATTCCGGCGAAAAGAGAAAAAGAAAACGCCTAAAACGAGTGCGTGAAGATGGAAGTAAGAAACGTTATATTATGTATACGACTTGTACAAATCAAATGTACACATAGTTTTAAAGAACGCTTGGAAGGATCTGGAGTTTTGTCTACTGCAGACCACGGACATTTGATTTCAACAATACCTTCTTCTCCAATTTATCCATCAGGACTAGCAGACAAATAAGTATACTGCTTATCAATAAACATCCCACATTTCTCCAATTCTTGGCGAAGATAGCTCCCAGCAACCATTTTTGACAGCTCGCTTGTCAATCAAGTAGGTACTAATGCATATCCTGAATCTCTCACTAATTTATACAGAGCAATTCATATGGAGTGCAAAAGATTTCAGCAGGCGACAGAAAAGGTCAAAATAGGAAAAAAAGTTTGTGTAATGTATGCCCTAAAACAATTCCCAATAAAGATACAGGGTAGGGTGCTGAAAGTCGTCGAGAAAAACTGATTAGGTTTCTTCAAAATTACGAAACATTGAATTAAAATTTTATGGGTGATTGTTATAAGTAGACCTCTATTGTTTCAAAAATATTTGTTTTCTAGGAAAATGGCATCGCAAATAGAACTGGAACAACCGATTGTCGAAAGAATGGAGACTGAACGATTCCATAAAATGCGATTTTACTCGGAACCTAAAGTTGTACCTATACGGAAAAATTCAAAAATGCCTATTTGTTTCCAAATTGAACGCTGAATTATTCAAAAATTCAAAATTCAAATTCAAAAACAGAAGTTTACAAAGGACAATCGCCATCAAAATATTATTTCAATAGCTTCAATAGATTATTTCCAGAATCTTCAACATCTTTGTTGGGAGTGGAGCAGTCTTATTAAAATTGAAAAAGCACCGGGCGTGGCCTAAAACGCGCTGTGAATTGAGAACCAGCTTATTTGCACCAATTCAGTGGCCAATTACAAACCAAACTGACCCCTACCCCTAATGACATGTATTTTATTTCTATACTTTCAAATAAAATGTTTTTTTCTACTATTTGCTTTTAATACTTCCAGAAGTATTTTATACTCGTTATGTGTTCATGTATATTTGCAACCTACCCAGCAACTTGTTTACTTACCTATTTGTAATTTCGTAAAAGTTTTAACTCATTTTCTGAAAACTCCAAATACCTATGTGATCAGAAAAACAGTCGAACATCTGGGACAAAAATACAAATTGAACTAAAAAAGCGACATTTTCCAAGTGGTTAATAAAGCAAACTCAAAATACCAGTCCAAAATTTATTAAAAGCAGAATTACTTTCAATAATAATAATAACTGTAATGTCACAGAAAACACAATTTAAATGTTAACAACAAACGGAGAAATGCAGCAATGGGCTGAGAATTCAATCGTCTGTAATAATATGGACTATTCTTCCATTCCCACTTTTGGAAAAAGAAAAAAGTGCAACTTAAAACAAGCACAAAACAAAAAAAAACACAAACAAGGACTCTCAAATGCACACCCCCAGCAAGCAAACATACATGTACATAAAGAAGAGAAAGGAGACAAAGGAAGGGAGAAAAAGAGAGAAGATAGATAGGTGGAGAAGAAGAGAGAAGGGCAAGAAAATAGGATGGTAACACACAGACACTACTGGAGAGCAAATAGTGACCATCTATATTTTTGAAGAAATGTTTCGCAAGACATAACGACAAGGTCAACTGACCGAATTTTATTCATGCAGGTGGCAAAGTCGTAGGGAAATGATCTTTTATAGATTTCCTTACGGTGTCTCGGTATGGTAATTAGTCCCTTGCAACTAATATTAATATTGTGAATGTCTGTTCTGAAAGTTAACTTTGTGAACAGATAAGGTGGAACTTTAAATTTAAGAATCTTGAACGAAAAGCATATTCAGCCAATCCACTTCCTTTATCTTATGAGAAATATGCTGAACCCTCCTCGCCCCATAAGCAAGACGCACACAAGAATTTTGGGCATTCTGCATACGTCTGGCATCAGAACCATCAGTGCACTGGCCCCAAACAGAATCTCCATAGTTAAAGTGACACAAAACGAAATTATCACAAATCTTTATACTTATTTCGACTCAAAAAGAATGTCTCACTGGGTAATTAAGTTTCAGTGCAGTATAAGCTCTCTTAATTAACATGGCCTTTGAATCTAAGTTTATAATCTAGAAAGATACCAAGATTTTTTACGCAGTTCCTAAAAATAACAACCCCACCACCGACAGAGAACGCAAGCTCCCCCAGGGCAACACTTCTTAGGCTATCATTATCAAACATGACGACAGCCGATTTTCCTGAATTTATCTTTAGTAAATCATTGTTTGAAACTTATACTGCTAAGGCCTCGATTAATTAGATAGCACGTTAGAAACCTATATGAGAAATCAAAAGATTAAAGTAGCTGCGTAACATCAGCATATTATAGATGGTAATTACAACATTTGATATGGTCAAAAAACAAGGAAGTATGTAGTGAGTAAAGTAGAGGACCAAGTAAACTGCCCCGAGGGACACCACACGCAGTCACCAACTGGACCGAGGCCACCAAATCCAACACCACGGTCTGCATCCTACCCGATAAAAATGAAGATCATATTCAGGGACCGCACAACCAAGCCACAAAAACGCAAAATCATATCAAATTTCGCAACCGAACAAAATCGCACTCTATACACACGTCTCTCTTCTGAGTTTCTACATTAACGGCCCCCGAGCATAACAGTTGTTTCTTTTTGTTAAATGCAACTTGACCCTGCGCTATTCTCTGTTTTATATCTTTAGTGCTCCTACCATCTCGAGATATTTGACTTCCCAAATAGCAGAAATCCGCGACTTCCTGTACCTTCTCATTTCCTATTTGTGTTTTAGTTTTAGTCCCATTTTCACGTCCCCAACATACCAAAATCTCGGTTTTCTTTTTATTGATTTTCATGCGGTAGCCCTCTGTCAAAATTGTTTCCATTTTATTTAGAGCTCTTCCAAATTCTTCTTTGCTGGACGGGCTAACACTGCTATACCATCTGCGAATCTGAGCATCTTAATACTCGTAGTTTGGCCATGTATATTAATCCCAGATGCCGTTCCGTCCTTAACAATATTAATCACATTTTCGATATATACGGTGAAAATTAGAGGTGACAACGCGCATATAAGATTCCCAAATATCCCTTCCACTTCTCCGATTCTTCTAATGTTCTTGCTGCTAGATCCGATTTCTCTGAAATTTCTCCTAATTATTTTATACGCCTCGTCAGTTTTTCCTACATCGAACTTATCGCGCAAATCACAATCGTTTAGTTTCTCGAGGTCAAGGTGCCTTCTACCTTTTCGTTTTCTCAAAATCCTAAATTTAAGATTAGCCTTTATAACCACTATGTTGTGATCAGTGATCACTATCTATATCTGATTCTGAATAGCTTCTGCAGTCCCTAACTTGATTTCTAAATCTTTGCCTAACAAGAATGTCACTCTTCTGTAAGAAATTTTCTACACTTTGCCCTATTTTCTTCTTCATAACAATTCCTACTCCCGAATTTCCTCCTATAGACCCTATGTGTATTACTCTAAAATCTCCGCTCCAGAAGTCTACAACTTCTGGCCATCGCACCTCGCTGATACGTATACCTGCCTAATGCTAACCTATCCATCTCAATTTCCAAATTTTTTAACTTTCTTACTTGTTTCATGTTCCTAACCTTCCACGCTCGTACCCATGAAATGTTACATTTTTTATTATTGCTGGTAACTCCCCCGAAGCATGGTTAAATCTACGTTTCGGCTCTTTAGATCGTTGAAGCACACTCGCCACACACTGGAACTACGAGTACGTCAAGGTACAATTCCGTTGGGATAGACTTTAAATCAGCACTTTTTTTCTCACATACATTTTGGGTGACTCTGTTTTTTCGGTGTACTTAATTCAGATGATTGTATGACGTCAGAGTGCCTTTGACTTTTAAGATTAAAATAAATTTATCTTCACAAGAACAAATTTTGGAACAGATTAATATTTCGAAAAACTCACCAGGAACTTGGCGAACGCTTGCACATAACTACACTGAAAACTACGACTGGAACCCATATGTTCGATAATTAACAAACATATTCAAATTGATAGCAATTTATTATGCCTTGTAGATAACATTTTACCTTCAAACTGAGCATCGCGTATTCTATTACCCATATTACTTGCCAATGTTACCCGCGCTGAATTTCAATTTTTAATTCACGTCAGCAATTGTCAATATGTATATTGAATTATTTATATAGGTAAGATACACAACTGGTAAAATAATGTTTTTTTTCTTCCATCTCTTTCGAGATCTTTTTCCTTAAAAGCAAATACATGAAATTCTAATGTTTACCTTGCTTTTAATGACAAATGTGTAAACTAATAAAATACCTTATATGAAGATAATTCAATCACGGTAGGCTTTGAAAATCAATAGAGTAATTTAGTCATGGATTACTTGATTATGAGGGTTTGTGTAAAATATTTTAATTTATTCTCTTTAATTAAAAATTAAAATTCTTTTTGTGTAACAATAGTTTATACAATGTTTTTTTTGCAAAACAATTGTTATATAAGATTCTCAAACAGAGAAAATATAAATATTGATAAAAGTATTATTGAAATGGTTGATAATGGTAATGGAATATACCTGTTTACGATTTGGGAATACATTGTATCAATCACAGTCCTTTTATTCTGCCTCCTGTCTGTTAATACGTCACGCTAATTCTCTGCAGAACTAATATTCTAGCACTATAGAAATATTTGACAGTTTTTTCGAATATAGTTCCGGATGGAAATCTAAAAATAATTTCTGGAAAATCTGGCTACGATGATGTTATTGGTTACGTTTTCACCAATTAATTACGCAAAAATAATTAGCATCTTAGAATGTAAACAAAATATATTATGATACAACAATTCTTTGGCGGATGATCTCACTAGAGAAGATGAACAATCCCTGTTTGTATAATAATTATAAATAATATAAAATTGTTAAAGGATCTTCGTTGAGAAAAACACAAAAGATTAACCTTCGATATTTTTGTCGGAACGCACTTAAAATTGTAAATTGTTAGTTATTGGTAAGTCACCTTGGCGAAAAAATTCTTTTCCGAGATAATGGTAAAATTAGGCACTGGATTTAAATAATAAAAAATGCAATGTTTGTTAAATTTGTATAATTTCGTATACAGCGTGGCCATTTAATATCTTCGTATATGGATAATTAATCTTGGTTCTAGAGATTTCTTGGAACGTAAATTTACCTATTTATTAACCTAAAATAACTTAGTTTGTGCAACTGATGCCAGTCGTTCTACACATTCTTGCATAAATTTGCAATAAATTTTGAATTTTTAATTAAATCTAACCTTTTAATTGGCAAAATACGAACCACAATAATTATTTTTAGAAAAACAGTTGGGTAGGTAAAAAAAAAATTTTAAATGCGTAAAATTACCAGTTCTTCTACTTCTAAGCTTTTAACCTTCTTTCTTTTAAAGTTTCTAAAATTACAACTATTCGTCTTATCAAAAACTAAATGTCTTTTGCACAACATAACAGTTTATTTTAAATTTTAGTTTTATTCTGTTTTGTTTTTTGTATAGCATAAAATACAGGTGCCCCGTCAGCATTTAAACATTATGACCCTGGATCTAGCCAACTACTCTCGCCTACTAAAATGCCGTTAATCGATACGTTGCAAAAAATAACAATAAAACTCAAATGGGTGGATGTCTGTATGGCGTAATGGCGACCCTTATTTGTCCTTTTGGACCAGAACCCATTTTTTGTTCAAAAGAAAAAATTATAAAAAAAAAGAACTGCGATGAGGTGCGAACCCTCAGTGTGACGGTATGGTAGGATGAGATCACAGCCAGTGAACCACCAACGCGTGTGATAAGAAAGTCTACGAAACTAGTACGAGTATATAAGCCGATAAAAACGGCAGTTTAAGTCTCTTGGCTAGATCCAGGGTCATCATAATATTAAAAGCGAACTGGCACAACACTTTACGGGTGGGGATATCATCCTTCCGATGGACGCTTGGATCTGCTCAGCGCTGTTCGCAGTCGTAGTTCAACCTGGTGGTCAACGTCGCACCCTTTGGTTCAACCTGGTGTTCAACGTCGCACCCTTTGGCGTTGAACACCAGGTTGAACTACGACTGCGAACAGCGCTGAGCAGATCCAAGCGTCCATCGGAATGATGATATCCCCACCCGTAAAGTGTTGCGCCAGTTCGCTTTTAATATTATGATTATTAAATGCGTACCGTCAACTGGGATTACTTGAAACTGTCGGGTTCTTGAAAGAAAGTGTATAATTTTTATGAGAAGGTCAATATCGCCCTCTGGGTTTCAATTTCCGAAGCGCTGAACAGATATTTTGCTACGCCGAACTTGTATAATGTCGTAGTCACATGGTGTAGTCCAGTCAGTTCATGAAAAGTGTGAACCGCCAGCAGGCTTTTAGCGAAACAATTCTTGATTAACCATATTTTTGAGGCTTTGTTGATCAGGTCAGGTGCAGGGCAGGTCCGGTCAGATGATATCCAGTAAAACGACATAATTTTTCATAGTTTTGGTTTGTTGAATTTTCTAATATTACACAGTCTGCCTAATATTTTCATGAAATGATGGCTTTAGCTATGTGAAATATGCCAAGGAAGTACCGCAGGCTCACACAGATACTGTGATTATGAGTCAGAACATTTAGAGCAAGCTTTGGAAGACGTTGCCAATGAGGTTCTTAGTATGACAAGAGCCAAAGAGCAGTATAAAATTCCCAAGGCCACACTCAGCAGAAAATTTCGTGGGCTGCTCCCGAAAACACCCGGCAGGCAACCAGTCTTAAGTTATCGTGAAGAAGAGGAAAAGCATTTGAAGAGGTGATAAAGAAGCACTTGCATCAGTGGAACCATTGCCAAAAAGAAAGAAAATGAACATCAAGCCAGGAGAATATGTCTCCTTAAACAGTTTGGATCAAAATTTGGGTAGCATTGATTCACTTGAAGACAATAATGCACTTGAAGATCGAGAAGAGGATCGAGAAGAGGGTCAAGAACTTCGTCAAGAACCTATAGACGACGAAGAAAATTCTGATAATGAAGAAACTGATACAGAAATTCTTGAGCACCCTGTAACCAAACAAAGCCTTCAAATAGGTGATTTTATTGTACCCAAAACAACTTGTTGCCGAAATTATATCTTTAAATAAAAAAACATATTATGCTGTAAAATGTTTGAGGCGTTATAAGGAGACAGACAATATTTTTGTTTGTCCTGTTATTGAAGATACAAAGGTGATAAACTATAGTAAGATAAAATCTGTGCTTACTAAACCTACGCTTAGAATTTTTTGTTGCAATGTTGAGTTGTGAACATTGTTGCTTTTTCTGTTTGTTGTTTAATGTATAAAAATGTTTTATTTAAGACTTTTGCATTTTTTTAATCAGTGTATGCTTTTGTTGCATTTAATAAAGTTTTTTATCTATTTGCACCTTTTTTCTGAATAATTTTTTTTTGTGTTTCAAGTTACCAAATATAAGAGCAAATATCATTTTTAGGGCATCGTTAAAAAGATGTAAAAAGTGGTTCAAGTAGGTAACCCCAGTTGACGGTACTTTTAGCATACCTAATATGTATTGTACATAAATATCATTAGTGTAACTCGCGTATTAAGTAGAAACGCCCTATGTATCAAATATCATACCGTTTGACGTTTAATCATCAAATGAAAATGAGCCGAACCATATAGGTAGCCATATTGCGGAGGTTTTTATCGAGAAGACAGACTAAATCAAGTCCCTGAAAGAGGGCAGCAGCTCTTTCAGAAATCAGAGTGGCAGAGACCGTGGGGGTTTGTATGGCATTGTGATACGGTGAGTGATACGGGAACCACCACATTATTTTGTCCCTAGAACAGAGTACCAAAATTTGATGAATGAGCAAAATATTTCGGGGGTAAAATAGTCCCACATTCGGGTCTCCGGGCGGGGCTGCTTCGGAGGGATAAAATTTTGTTTTTAGTTTTGACTGTAAATTGTAAGTTTTGTATCAAATAATTCTCATACGACGGGGGCAAAAATTTTAATACGTATCTTTTATTAATACCCAATTAAGAAATAATGTTGAAATCCCGTAACGGCAAAAATTTATTCAACATTAGCGAGATGAGACTTCAGTTTTATTCTTTAAAGCATACTTAATTCCTAACGGTATATGATCTATATGCACTTAGGAAGTCTCTTAACAAAATCTCTAATAAGCAGTTAGTTTGAGATTAGTAATTATTATGAGTTTGAATACCTGCATAATTAAGTGTTTTTCTACACGGCTATTATTATCTAGAATGTACAAGTTCTATTCAATTTACCTAACCGTGTTGCACAGAGAATTGAAAGGCAGTTTATATAGGGTGCTCGCGAGAAACGCGTAGGCAAGTTTACCCTGTATACCTAGTGGATTTGAATTCAGAAGACAAGTAATACAAATTTTATATGAAAACTTACGCAAAATAATTCGTCTTTATTATCTGACAATCTCTCACCTTGCCATCATCGTCCAACAAAATTTCTTGACCACTAACAAAAAATAGAACACCATTTTTTTATCTATCTATTTTTCGAGATAGACAGTCCATTGCCACATTGTTACGAACTATTGCAGAAACTTTTCTTAAAAGCGGACACCCTGTGGCGTTTTTGTGTTGACTAATAATGCACCAGATTATTTATTAACAATAAAATCGAGATCGATATTAATTCACTACGCGATTTTAAACTATATGTATAACAGAATGACGGGTATGACTCAACACTGCCGGTAAATTTGCGATATTTTTAACACTTCGCAAAAGCGTGCATTGAAAGTAGGTACATAATGTATACATGGGTTTTGTGATCGATACTGTGGACTACAGATTATACAAAAACTTTCAGTTTGTTATCTACTTTTCCCCATCGATAGAAGTACAGACAAGTTTTAATCCATATGATTAAGTTAGAGATAAAGAAACATTAAATGCTTAAGGAAGTAGACAAATATTTTTGTTAATTATAAATATTCAATTTTTTCTTTTACACCATGTTTCCTGAATACTTATGTACAGGATGTCCTATTTTCGTTGTGATTTGGGGGTTTCTCATAGAAGCAGCAGAGATAGAGCCTCCGGGTTTTCGCGAACCTGAGCTACTTTTTTGAGTATAATAGAAAGCTGAAACCATAATTTGGATATCGTTTTTAGTTTTCGAGAAAAAAATGCTGATTTTTATCGATTTTCAAAAACTCTCTCCAATTCTTTTTGTACTAAACAGACTAAAACTGTTACGATTGACTCATATAGAACTTTTTCCAAGGAATTCAGTGGCGTACGTAGTTTTTTTGTAGGGAGCGTATTTTTTGAGTTATGACATAAAATTAAATTTTTTTAATGGAAATCATAGTAGGCTTTGGTCTAGTTCGAAAGGTCTTTTTTTAAGCTATCAAAATATATATATACTTTTATATCGTTATTTCAAAAAACGGCAACGATTTTGGTACTTTTTACCTTTAGAAAATATAAGATAGGTAAATACATCCAAGATACCTGTGATTTTATGTTATCAACTTTTAATAACAACTGAAATAAAAGCAACAAAAACAGAAAAAAACAGCAAAACAAACAAAAACAAGAAAAACATCAAACAACAAACAACAAAATTATACGAACTGCTCAAATTGATTGCCATGTTTTTCTACACATAATCTACATCTTTTAGTTAATAGATTGATGGCATTAATTAAAAAAATAGGATGGGTTTGCAAATATCGGAAAGCTGCATGTGTTGCCTCTGCTAGCTCGGCTTGATTGTTGTATCTTCGTATGAATATTTTTTCTTTTAAAAATGCCCAAACAAAAAAGTCTAATATACTCAGATCCGGTGATCTTGCAGGCCACAATATAGGTCCATTTGTACCCAACCATCTACCCGGAAAATGATTTTCTAAATAATTTCTAACTATTGCAGAATTGTGTGCAGGGGCACCATCTTGTTGAAAATGTACCCTGTTTATGTTTATTAACGGAATATTCTCCATTATCGCCTCTGCGTTAATATTCAATAAATTAATGTATCTCAATCCCGTTAAGTTTCCATCAAAAATTTGGTATGCTAGTTGACCACCCAAAATAAAGCACGAAACGTTAAATCCAAAATGTCCTTGCCTCTGACGTTCAAAAGTTTGGTGCTGATTTGTATCAGACCAGTGACGCTGCTTATGTGAGTTTCATCTGTTCAAATGACAGACCGCCCAATTTCTGGATTTTCTTGAATTTTATTTAAGTACCACCTACAAAAATTAAGCCGTCTTTCTTGATCTCTCGGGAAGAGATGGTGAATAATTTGAATTGTATATGTCCTATATTTGCCTTTTTTAATATTTTTGAACTTTTGATTTGGAAACACCAACTTGTGATTCGATTTCGCGACAAGAAGTTTTTGGTGTCGCCTCAACCAACGATAAAACATTTATTTCTTCCTCTTCCCTATTTTCTTTATTATAAATTTTGTTTCTAGGTTTATTGAATGACCCATATTGAATTAAATTTGTTTTTAATCTCGAAAACATCATTTTGCTTGGTTGTCTTCTTTCTGGGTATCTAAATTTAATAAATCGAGGGATAGGTATTATACTGGAAATGGGTAACTAGGAATTTTTTGTGTACCTGTTGAGATATAGATCCATTGATTCATTTACATTCTCACGACATTCATTGAAAACAGCAATTATGTCGTATTTTTCTAAATTTTGATAATTTTGAAGTGCCATTATATATACAGGGTGGGGCAAACTCCTGGGGATGGACGATAGAGGCCATACGGTTGTAGTTAGAAAGAAAAACTAATAACAAACCCTATCTCGTTTCAAAAATTCTATTCCATAAAAATATTTTCAATTATACCAGGTGCGTCCAAATAGTTGGAATTAAGTACAACTTTGTTATTTCTTATGGAATGTGTATAATTTTATATTTTTTCCGGCTTCAAAATGATAATTTAATGTTACTTTGATAACATGATTCTATGTCTATTGTTAATGGTTATTGAGAAATAAATTTTTTCCCGAAAATTTTGACAGATAAATTGTAAATTTCAAAAATTTATATCTCGAAATTGGTAGAAGTTAAGAGGATGAAATTGGTATTGGTATTGGTAAATATCACGTAGTTTTTGACAGATTTGTTGAATATTATTTATACTATACAGGGTGTTTGCAAAAAGATGTTTTCTGAAACTGTCGAAAAAACATCATAAAGTCGAATTTTTCAAATGGAATTGTATATATTTTCTTGCACTATCTGAAAGAGCTCAAAATTTTGAATGAAAATGGCCAAATAAACTAATGTTACATAATGAAGTTTTTTAGCAAAATCCCGTTTTCTTCAATTTTATGTAAAAATGAGGGATCGTGAAAATATCATTAGCCTTGAACGATTATTGCTTGTCAATCTGAAAATGGGTTTATTGTTATAATCTTGTTCTGTAGTGAATTCATTGTCATTATTATTGGTGTTACAACTAATTGTTTTTGTTGTTCCCGTTTGTTGTTTTCATTTCTGTCTTTGTGTTTAATCACCAATTTTATTATTTTTTTAAATGAATTTCCAACAACAAGAACTTGTTGATATGCTGTCCGTATTTATTGAATGCAACAGAAATTCTCTTCTGGCTTCTCGAGTTTATGGGCAAAGATATGAACAGCGTCGTCATCCACGCGTGGAAGCTTTCCAGAGATTGGTGGATAGATTTGAAAGAACTGGTTTTGTTCTCTACGAAAAACGCAATGAAATAACCAAATCCGTATTAACCGATGTGACAAACGAAAATGTATAGCTGGCAATAGCTGAAAATCCGCAGACAAGTGGCAGAAGAATTGAAACAAAATTGAATATTTTCAGGAGAAGCATACATAGAGTTTTAAAAGAAAACCGTTACCATGATTATAAACCCCGAACATGCCACTTTTTAAATGAACAAGATCATGTCAACAGAACCTTATTTTGTGATTGGGCTCAGGGGAAACTGACAGAAAATGAAGATTTTTCCAAAAATATTTTGTTCACAGACGAATCAACATTTCAAAATTTAAATAAAGTTAATAGAAGGAATGTCCACTGTTATGCACAAGAAAACCCACATTTTCTACAAGTCTTTGATAGACAACATCAGTGGTCAGTGAATGTTTGGGGAGGAATAATTGGAAGAAATGTAATTGGGCCACATTTTTTTGAAGGAAGATTAAATGAAAATGTTTACCACAATTTTTTGCAAAACAACTTACCTGTACTTATTGATGAAGCCAATGAAGAAGTTAATATTGAAAATATGTGGTTTCAGTATGATGGAGCTCCAGCTTACAGCGCAAGATTAGTTCAAAATTTTTTGAATGAAAATTTTGGAGAATAGTGGATAGGGATTGGGAGTCAAAATCCGTGGCCTGCAAGGAGTCCTGATTTAAATAAATTAGACTTTTTTCTTTGGGGTTACGTGAAAGATATTGTGTTTAGTATTCCTCCTACTACACCAGAAAACATGCGCCTATACGAATTCAAAATGCATTCTCGGCTATTACTCCGGAAGTTTTGGATAACGTGGATAGATCCTTTCATCAAAGAATTGCTCTTTGTTCCAGTGAAAATGGCCAGATCATTGAGCATTTGTTGTAATCTGCTCATTATTTACAGATTAATTTTTTTGATTTGTAACAAAGTTTAATAAAAATTCAACCTGCATAATGTTTGCTTTTGTTTTTAATGTTTTCTTAAAAAAATATTTTTTTATTTATTAAAGAAATTTATTAGAGGTACAACAGAATAATAAAATAAAATTAGTAATAATGATAATCCAAAGGTAGCCATAAATCTAATATTGTTGTGATTTTTAATATGAAAAAGTTATGAAACTCTCTTCATTTATGTAACTTT
Source organism: Xestobium rufovillosum (assembly GCA_963966045.1). Taxonomy (NCBI): domain Eukaryota; kingdom Metazoa; phylum Arthropoda; class Insecta; order Coleoptera; family Ptinidae; genus Xestobium; species Xestobium rufovillosum. Next base: position 20,735,440 of record OZ014497.1, read on the forward strand.
AGTATTTTGTTAACCGTTCTCATGAACATGAATGATTTTCATAAGCCTTTTGCAGGGTGCAAGAGAATGTAACAATGAATTTAAATTGATGACAAAACTGAAACGGAAATAATAATCGGGAACAACACAAATGAAAAAATAACACCAATAACAATACATGATAGCAATGCCATTAAATTCTTAGCAAAATTATAACAATAACCCATTTTCAGATTGACAAGCAATAATCGTCCAAGGCTAATGATATTTTCACGATCCCTCATTTTTACATAAAATTGAAGAAAACGGGATTGTGCTAAAAAACTTCATTATGTAACATTAGTTTATTTGGCCATTTTCACTCAAAATTTTGAACTCTTTCAGATAGTGCAAGAAAAAATATACAATTCCATTTGAAAAATTCGACTTTTTGATGTTTTTTCGACAGTTTCAGAAAAAAAACTTTTTGCAAACACCCTGTATAGTATAAATAAAATTTAACAAATCTGTAAAAAACTACATGATATTTACCAATACCAATACCAATTTCATCCTCTTAACTTCTACCAATTTCGAGATATAAATTTTTGAAATGTACTATTTATCTGTCAAAATTTTCGGGAAAAAAATTATTTCTCAATAACCATTAACAATAGACATAGAAACATGTTATCAAAGTACCATTAAATTATCATTTTGAAGCCGGAAAAAATATAAAATTATACACATTCCATAAGAAATAACAAAGTTGTACTTAATTCCAACTATTTGGACGCACCTGGTATAATTGAAAATATTTTTATGGAATAGAATTTTTGAAACGAGATAGAGTTTGTTATTAGTTTTTCTTTCTAACTATAACGGTATGGCCTCTATCGTCCATCCCCAGGAGTTTGCCCCACCCTGTATAATATTAATAAAACTAGCTGGATGCAACTTTTGCTAATGTATGTCAACAGATAATTATTCAGTTGTTAACATAAAATCACAGGTATCTTGGATGTACCTACCTATCTTATATTTTCTAAAGTTAAAACTCAAAAAGTTCCAAAATCGTTGCCGTTTATTGAAATAACAATATAAAAGTACCTATATATATATTTTGACAGCTTAAAAAAGACCTTTCGAACTAGACCAAAGCCTACTATGATTTCCGTTAAAAAAAATTTAACTTTATATCATAACTCAAAAAATACGCTTCCTAGAAAAAAAACTACGTACGCCACTGAATTCCTTGGAAAAAGTTCTATATGAGTCAATCGTAACACTTTTAGTCTGCTTAGTACAAAAAGAATTGGATAGAGTTTTCGAAAAACGATAAAAATCAATATTATTTTTTTTTCTCGAAAACTAAAAATCTTAATCCTTTTTAAAAACGATATCCAAATTATGGTTTCAGCTTTCTATTATACTCAAAAAAGTAGCTCATGTTCGCGAAAACCCCGAGGCTCTATCTCTGCTGATTCTATGAGAAACCCCCAAATCACAACGAAAATATGACACCCTGTACAATGTCTCCAAATTCAAAGTTTAATAATGAAGTCTCTTAATAAGTGTTTTGATTCACAATTATATTGACAATGAAGGCTTCTTGAAGCGTATTCTTTGGAGTGATGAGAGCATGTTTATTAGATAATAATAATAATAATCACCATCGGGCTGATGAAAATTCCCAGGAATGTCAAGAATATGGTCATCAAAGAAGATTTTCCATTAATGTTTGGTGGAGCATGATAAACCAATTTATTTAGCTAATCGTCTTAATGCCGATGGAACAAGTAATTGACGAGATTCCGTTGCACAATAAGACTATAAAAGTGAAGAAAAATATTCGCATTCTATATTCACCTTTGCAGTTTTATTAAAGGCAGGTCGTAATAAGGGGGTTTTACCTGCATATAGAAAGACCAACAAAACAGGTTCTGTTCCATCACACTCACCCAAAAAAACTTTATATAGACTTTAGGGTATTTATAACAAGAAAAAATACATGCTCACTTATACTCGAGAAGAAATTTCATTTACAAGGTCATCAAGTTGTTGTGGCAAAGAATTCTGATATAGTCGATGGATTTTTTCTGCCTGATCAACGAAAATTGGTTTCACTCATTATTAAATGAACTGTAACTAAACAACAAAATAGAAAACAGCAGTTCTTTGTAACAATTGCATTTTGTGCATTATGCATAGTCAGGGTCATGGTGGAATTGAAAAAAAGTCAATTATAAACCGAAAAATGATGATATAATACACTCGGGTGCATAAAATTGGAACCAATCGAATACTTTCTATTTGAATGCTCTTTATTATAATTTTTTGGATAGTATTGGGTGACATTTTGATCGAGAAAATATTCGGGTACTGTCTATTACATATACCGAAAATCTCATATTTTATAGAAAAAAAATAAAATGAAAATAGATATACAAACTTATGTATAATAGAGTTGCGCGTCCCAAATTATAAATGAAAGGTAAAAGTATACACGTACATAAGAACATAAGTATATTTTTTGTAGATAATTATTGCATTGGCTTGGGCAAATATTGCACTGAAACTTACGAAAGATTTGTGTCTTTTTTTGTCGCACTTTCATGCGAAAATTGACAGCTTGTTTTGGATTATTTTGCATGCTGTCTCTTGAACCAATTACAGAAAGAATTTGCTGCGTGATTGAGTGATTATCTGCATTTTTATTATAAGTAATAGCTTCATTTCTGTTTTTATACATCCTTTGCAATTATCTTGAAGACGTAATTGATGAAAATTAGTTTGTTGTCTCTTAAACGCCCACTGTAAGGTCAAGACGCGGTTGTTAGTATCTTAGCTTGAGAAGATTTTCATTTACAGTTAGTAAAACACTTATTATCTAGCCTGGGGTTATTGGGAAATTATACCATGTCTCTTGAATTATTGAACTATTATTCAAAAGTTTCTTGAACCATTCAAGGACATGTAAGTATGTGAAGCGAATAATTTCGAATTTTTTTAATAACATCATGTATGTGAACTAAAAATCTAGTTCACCTCGGTCACAGAACTCGTCTGTCTGGAAAGGCGGGTACAACTAGACGCTAAATACAAAATGTTATGTCCCTGTTTCATGTAGTACATAGACTACCAAAAAGTAAACTGCGATTGTGTTAAAAACTTGGTCCTGGAGCGCTAGTAAACTGGCCTGCGGGATCACCGGATCTAAACTCACAAAATTCGCAGTGTTTATACAGAGCATAGGTGCAGTTAGCTGCCTAAGATTTGTACTTCCTGAATGTATCTTGTAGCGTTACGTTTACCTATAAAATCGAGACAACTGAAACAATTTTATATAAGTAATACGGTTAGCCTTGCTCTAGATTGCGAGTAAAGGTGTGCCTTAATGCATATTTCTACAGCTGACGCACATCAGAAATATCTTTTTTATTTAATATAAATTAACAAAATTATTCATTTTTTTAATGGAAGCAGAAGGAAGATCCGATGCGTTATCGTGAACAAGAATGCAAATATTTTGGAGAAATCGTTTTTATGCTAGCATTGCGACATTCGTTATTAGAATTTTCTTATTTGTCAATAATAATTACAGACTTTCTCGATTGATTCATACTTACACAGTAGAGTAACGGAAAAATGCCCTCCAACTCTCAAGGTCATGACTGTCTCGTCTGTTACTGTAAAATGGTGAAATTTTCTCTTCTTAGTCTGAGACGATACCGCAAATACCGGTGTTTAAAAATAGGATAGGTACATCCTGTCGTACTGAATGGGGTTGTAGTTTTAGATAAAGTTAACTTGCTATTTTTGAAAAACAAACGTTTCGATCTAAATTTGAAATCTAGCAGATCACTTAGTTAATCTACTTATCGTGAATAAGAGTTTTGCATTACCAGAAAATATTGAAGCAAACAGCAGAAAAGTCATTGGCCGACATATTCTGACCTCCAAGACATCCAATTAAATTAGATTATTTTCTCATAATGGTTTCTATTGTTCGGAACAGTTCAAGCTGTATATCCAGTACCGTTAGTTCATTTAAAAAAATATTGAAAGTGTCCCGAATTAATTTCACTGACATTTTAGAGCAAAACGCATAAAAGCAATATCTAGAAATTACATTTAAAAAAACCGACATGTCTCTAACGTAGAAGACGTTGATTTAAATATTTGTGAGGTTCACTTCCTGGACGATGAGACGATGAGATGGAAGTGAACAAGTTGTTTGCAGCCCAAGACAAAATATTCTTTCTGCGGGTGGTAAAGCTCTTGACCATCATTATACCAAGTATGTCAACGTCTTAGGGGGCCATGTTGAAAAATAAAAAAATCCACCCTTCCAAGCATTTGCTTCTTTGTCAGGGACATATTTGAATAGTCCACGAACCACACACGAGCTAAAATGCCAACATTGTTTGTTCCGCACATCTTGGAAAGTAAAAGTTGACATTTCATATGCAAAAGAATTTGTATTAAGGTCATTGGGAAATATAAGGATCTTAGTTCAACCCACTTCTTGTTCACCTACACAATGAAAAGGGAAAATAATACGTAGACATTGCAGTGGAGCCGATTTTAATAGTATTGAACCATGAGTCACTTATAGGTGAAGTTATAATTCGGCTGCATTTTATCATAGGCAAAAAATCCTCCATTGTATGCTAATGAGACAATAGCTTAACTATTGTCGTCTACAATTTTTTCGTTTCAGGATTTTTTTCTTTTTTGTTTGTCACATCAATTCTCTCGGTTACATAAGTGCGCGATTATTATCGACAGTTGATAATCTAATACAAGGTGTGTATAAATTGGCAAAAGAACTAGATGTGACGATGTCAGTCATGAAATTCTGAGTCGACTATTCTTCCTCTGGCCTCAGGAACAATTTTAAAGAAACATACATTCATTTATCAACATTGGATCCACACCATACATCTGAAAAAACATTTGTTTAGACGAATGGAGCAAAAGGAGACTGAAACGGTTGATCAGTTTCTCAACAAAATTAAAGCAATCAGCTGATATGTGTAATTTTGGTAACCCGGAAAGTGGAATTTTGGATCAAATAATCAAACAATGTTTATCGACTAAATTGAGGCGGAGGCTAATTCAAGAACCGTGTAGCATTTGATTTTGTTTGCAAGAACGATGAAAAGTGAGAGTCAGGTTACGATGATGGAAGAGAAATCGCAAGAATCAAAGGTAAACAAAATCTCCGAGAAGAAAGAAGTTATTTGTTATAGATGTGGAGAAAAGGGAAGTTATAGTGGTTGTAAAAAGTGTCCAGGAAAGAAAATGGCATGCAAAAAGTGCAAAATAATGACATGCCACGGAAATGTGTAGAACGAAAAGCAAAAAGAAAGACGATAACAGAAGTAAAGTAAGAAGTAACAACAAAAGTTATCATGTTGAAGAACATACAAGTGGTTCAGAGTAAGCCTGTGCGATTATTACATTTCATAATCGATTATCGATTGTTGTAAAGTAATCGATAAATTTGATTAACCTATTATTTGATTATCCGATAACTTGATTAATCGACTGATTGATTTTTCGATTAACCGATTACGTAATTAATCGATTACTTGATTGATCGATTAATCGATTATTTGATTAATAAGTTAGTCGATTGCCAATTAATCGATTGTTTGATCTATCGGCTTATTGATTGTTTAATTAAGCGATTAAGTCTTTAATTAACCGACTAAGCTATTATCTGGTTAATCGATTAATCAAATACCTAGTCGGTAGGACATATTGAGTTTTCACAATTACTATGCTTTCTACTAATTATAATACACAATATAAAGTCTGTCTTTAATGCATGGAAGACAGAGACTTTATATTGTGCATTATAATATGCGATATATCAGTAATAAAAATAATACCTCTAGAATAGCTTACCATAAGAAAGTACTCATTTAATTAATCGATGGAACAAAATATTCAATTAATCGCTTAATTAAATAATAGATTAATCAAGTGAACAATGGATCAAATAAACGATTAATAAAAAATCGACTAATCAAATAATGGAACAATCGATAAGCCGATTAATCGATTAATCAATAATGTGATTTATTAATCATTCGATTAATCGATTAATCAGATAATCGATTAATCGGTTTCTTGAGTAATCGATTATTTGATTAATCAATTATTGTAAAATCTATAATCAAATAATCGTGATTATATTTCGATTAATCGATTATTTTGCACAGCCCTAGTTCAGAGTAGGAATACCCATTTACAATAAATGCTGTGAGAAAATGGGAAAATGCTCGATATGATAATGGTATCAAGCTCGATATGATGGCGACTCTGAGGCAAATTGTAACGTTATAGACCTAAAGACGTGGAAATTTTTAAAGGCTAATAAAAAAAAGAGTGTGGGTCAACAAAAGTGCAGCAAGAAATAGAAGTATATGGGTTAAATAAGATTAAACTGATAGGAAAGTTCAATACGAGGGTAGAATATAACAAAAGAAGTGCAGATGCGGTTGTCCTAGTTATAGCAAACCAAGGAATACCAATTTTAGGAAGGAAATCGTGAATGGAATTAGAAATTCTAAAAATTGGGCAATTAAATTTTGTGGAAAATGATGAGTTAGCAAGCAAAATAGTAAATAATTTTCCATTAGTTTTTAAGGTCATTTTCTACATTACGTTACATCGGCATTCCGCGATGATCGCGGTGCCAACGGATAGGATTCACCTTAGAATGCCATGTGATCCACTTTTCTTGCGGCGGAAATCACTACCCCCAGAGAAAATCACAATTTCATTCTCACCTTTCGTACACGCCCAACACTGAATACGGAGTCATTCCGGATCACCGTCTCCGTCGACATTTCTTTTGACAAGAGGTTGCCCAGCTGTATCCTCCAACGGATCACACATTGCAATAGGTGAGTTTCTGTTATTTCCAAGTGGTGAACCTAATTCTGAGCATTCTCTAAACACAATTCCTACTTATTTCTACTCACTTGCACTTGTATATTCTCCTCTTCACTTGCAAAGAAGAGGGTTCTCACGGCCCACTATTTCCGGTTTTGGTCAAGCGGAGCGAGCGTAGCGAGCGGAGCGTTTAAGTCTCTCCCCCCAACGAAACAAGATTAATTTCTCTATTTTCACCCATTTTTTTCCACCCACCACCCCTATTCGCTCCCCGGTCCCGTATGTTTCTCTACCAATAGAGGATTTCCGCCAACAAAATACAACATTGGAAGGTGTTACAAGCCCAAAGCAACACGCTTTCGGCAAACACGCGGAAAAATGGCGATGTAACGTAATGTAGAAAATTACCATTTTTAATAATACAAAAAATACTCCTGGGAAATAGAAAAATTGGCGGAAATGTGAGACCAGTGGCACAGCATGCTAGGAAAGTACCATTTAATTTAATTTAAGGAAACGATTTGAAAAAGAACTTGAGGAATTAGAGAAAAATGATATAATAGAAAGAGTGGAAGGTCCTCCGGAAGGGCGAACTCCGTGGGTATCACCAGTTGTCACAATACCTAAGAACAAAGGAGCAAAAGTGAGACTTTGTTTGAATATGAGGGTAGCCAATAAAGCTGTGATCAGAGAACGTTATCAACTAGGTACTGACGTTTGAAGAAATACAAGCAATTGGAAGTGCAAAAGTGTTTAGCAAAATTGACATAAAGTTAGCCTATCATCAAATTCAATTAGAACCTTCATTAAGAATAATTACAACCTTCAGTACACACAGGGGGCTGCTAAGAGATTGAATTTTGGTATCTCCTGTGCGCCAGAAATGTTTCAAAGAATAGGTAATGCATCAGGTGTCAGCAGGCTATGAAGGAATGACGATATTTATGGATGACTAGCGGGCTCGGCAGACGTTGTCCTGCTCGACATTAAAAAAATTTCCGTAAAAAAAATCCTAGAACCCGACTGCAGCGCCACCTACCGGGTCCAATTGTGAAGGTAAACCATCCAGGGACCCACTCCAACATACACAAAAAATTTCATACATTAAAAACATTTTCGTCAAAAAAATTCCTAGAACCCGATTGCAGCGCCACCTACCGGGTCCAATTGTGAATGTAAACCATCCAGGTACCCACTCCAACAAACACAAAAAAAAATCATCAAAATCGGTCCAGCCGTTCAAAAGAACTCCTGGAACCCGATTGCAGCGCCATCTACCGGGTCCAATTGTGAATGTAAACCATTCAGGGACCCACTCCAACACACACAAAAAATTTCATCAAAATCGGTCCACCCGTTCAAAAAAATTCCTAGAACCCGATTGCAGAGCCACCTACCGGGTCCAATTGTGAATGTAAACCATCCAGGGACCCACTTCCAACACACACAAAAAAATTCATCAAAATCGGTCTAGCCGTTTAGGAGGAATTCGGTGACATACACGCGTACAGACTGTCAAACGCGCAAAGTTAAAATAGTCGTTACGTTTTCTCAAATTTTCCAATTTTCTGCGCAATTTTCTTAATTTTCCGTTCCGTAAGAACCTTCTACAAAGTATTAGAAACCATAAAAAAAGATGAATGAAATCGGTTAAGTCGTTCTCAAGTTATGGCGTGACCAAGGGAAATAGGGATTCATTTTTATATATATAGATTGTTCATACAGAAATACTAAAATCACAATTAAAAAATGGGGTGTGGGGGTAGGAGGGTGAAAAATACTTTACGACCTATTCTCATACCTACCAAAGGTACAAAAAAAATCAATTATTTGGATATTGTTCATACAAAAATACTAAAATCGCGATTGATAAGTAGGGGTTGGGGGTAGGAGGGTGAAAAATACTTTGCGACCTATTCTCATACCTACCAAATGTACAAAAAAAATTTCATAAAAATCGGTCCAGCCGTTTCGGAGGAGTGCAACCACAAACACCGTGACACGAGATTTTTATATATTAGAAGAAGATATAGTTATAGGTAGGTATATGGTGAATCAGTACAACAGCATAATCAAAGGTTAAAGAAAATTGTGAAAACAATAAATGAACCATCGAGGGAACTGGCAAGAAAAGTGACAAAATTTCGTTGCGAGAAAAGCAAGAGGATGCTTTTCAAATTTTAAAACAAGGAATTTCCAAGTGGGAAGTTTTAGAAATTTTCCAGAAAGCAGCTCGAACGCGGATGCCAGTCCGGTAGGTCTCGGAGCGGTGCTCACACAAATTCCGGGAGATACTGTGGATCAACTCGTATGCAAGTCGGAACTTCACAAAAACAGAAAAGAAGTATTCGCATGTAGAGAAAGAAGCTCTATCAATAGTGTGGGGAGTAGAAATGTATTATATAGGTATGTATCTTTTGGGAATGGAGTTCGATTTGATTACGGATCATCGACCCCTACAGTTCATATTTAATGAGAAATCGATATCATCAGCAATAATTGAAAGGTGGGTGTTAAGAATACAGCCATTTAAATATAAGGTTATACACACGTGTTTCGCTGACATCGTCAGCATTCTGAGGAGTTGAAGGTAGTATACGAGAAATGAGAGAAAAATATTCCGGATCCTTTGTCACGGACTATTCAAAATTGACGAAATAAAAGGCGGTGATTTTTATGTCAAATGGATAGCAGCAAATTCTACCCCAAGAGCATTAACAAGAAGATAAATTCAAGAGGAATCAGGTAAAAATCTTATATTAAAGGAACTGAATGGTACGTTAAGAGATGGAAGGAATCTCGGAAGGAACTTTGGGGAGAATCTAAAAGAATGTAGGAGATTCAAAGAAGATTCAAAAAAGGGCTACGTATAGTTGGAAAATTAGTAGTTCGGGGACGAGGATATGAAGGTCATTTGGGTCAAACATCGATGAAAAGAAATTTGAGGACAAAGGTTTGGTGATGGCCAAATATGGACGTACAAATAGAGAAACGTTGCAGGACTTTTCACGAATGTCAATTAGTGGCTCAGCCCAATCCTCTAGAACCAATGAAGTGAACAAAATTGCCAGATGCACCTTGGCAACACCATTGTGGCCATAAGCCTCACCATAAGCTAACGGGGAGATTGAGACAAAATGTTTCAATTTTAAAAAAATTCAAATATAGCGAATATATTCTGAGTACTGTGAGGTGTGGATCTGTTCGACGCTCTAGGCAAATGCACATTCGATATGGGAGCGAGACTGGGGCGACTCGGGAAAATTTCGTCGTATGTGCTTTTATAGGTGGACTTGGAGCGCTGTTTGAGTACACACACTTGGTAACTTAAATTTTAAAACTTACAGTTGGGCGAAGCATATACACGAGAGCGAGCACGGGAGTTGGTACTTCTGCGGCATTGTTTTTGTTTACGATATTTAGGTTAGCCCTAAGATTGGCTCGTTGCTTTGCTTATAACATGAGTAATTAGCTGTATTATCGTGTTTATTATTTTTAAATATTGAAATTTCCAATAGTATGGCTAGTGGTAGTGGTTTGGTTCAAGTGAACATTTAAACATTCTGGAGTGAATTTTAAAAAAGTGGCCGCCTGATTTTTACGTTTTTCAAAATTATTATTGGTTTGTAATACTCCATTCAGTTAAAGCACTTCATTTAAAAAAATTACGGAGGAAAAACCGCCAGACCCCCCCCCCCTACCAACCCCTGAGCGGTGATTTCATTCCAGAGCACTGCCAAGTTCTAAAATAAGGAGCCGCCACTGGTTAAGAGTCGGTTGGGTGTCAGTTAGTTGTCAGAATAAAGCGGAAAATGAAAGTTGGAAATAAACAAGTAAATCCATAAAATTTATTATTAATTATACTAGAGCACGCCAACTTGTAAATTTTGATTGGTCATATTTTGAGGCTGAAAAGCAACATTTAGGGAAAAATGATCTTTACAATATTCTCCTTTATTCTAATTTCAGATCTTTCTGTTAACATAATAGCGAATCAAATTTATACACATCCTGTATACCAGGACGTATAGATATACTCCTGTTGAATTTTAGTGATACTTTGTTAACCGTAACGCGTTCCTTGAAACTTCAGTCACAAAAATAAATAATGATTTCCACGAAGCTATCAACGGTAATCATCACGTAATTGTATAGTTTTTTCGTATTTAGATGCGTTACGAATTGATACCATCATCTTTATTTAAGTTAAAGAAGATAGAATTTCCTGCGATCCAAGGCCTTAGCTACCTGGACTAGCTACATCATGCATATACAAGCAGGCAAAAAGTAATAAGGCGCAATTATTTTAATTTCCTGTATACAGCGTGTAATGCATACAAAAAAACCATAAAAAACTTGGATATCGGTAATACAGCCCAACAAGTGAAGACTTGCATGTTGTGTTTCCTGACTGCTCTGCTGAGTCTCATAAAATGTAATGAGGTTGTAAAACTGGAATATGGATTGGAATTTATTAATTAATTTATGATAGTTTCTTTCTTGAAGTTTATAAATACTGTAACTCATAATTTGAATAATGTAGGTAAATAGATATCATTTTATAAGCTATTTTGAAGAGGGGCAAAGAAAATTTATAGAAAGCGGCATGAATAATGAGTCTTTTGAAAAGTAGCTAAAAAATGGTTATCCAAGTTCTAAAGGTATGACAAGACTCTTTAGACCTTATTACAGAAGACTATTGGAGAAAGTTGGTAGAACGTACCGAAAAATTAAATTCTACGGCTGCTTAAAAATAATTTGAGATAGGAATTCTAAATCTAACACCCTGTAATTGGAAGTCTGTGCATCATAAAGCGTTTTTATCACATACGGTTATACTCGTATGTAATTTCCTTTTCCATATGTTGCTGTACCAGCTGCTCTAAGTTTGAATGGTTGTGAACAGAAGCCTATTGAAAAATGTTTTTATATGAGGCACCTCTTCAAACTGCAGATGTTTGTAACAGGGTCCTTTAAAATATCATACTTCATGCATGCTTATCCCATGGAACGGTCTGTATTATTAATTCCGTACGTATATTCAACAGTTACTGTTCATAAATTGATAAGACGATGGGGAAAATGTTAGAATTTAGGTTACATACTTTCCAATAATCACATATACATAAATTTATTACACAATGTCATTACCTAGTTCATGTAAATATAAGTTGAGCCGGAAAATAAGGAATAATTCCAATTATATTTATCACTTCGTAAAAACATGAGTAAATATTGGTTTATCTTTTCCTGATAACCGATAAAAATACATGATATATATTGTATATCTACGTAGAACAGTGAACTTGAACGGATGTTTTGCAGTGAATAATTTTTCTGTAAAAACCTAAAAAAAATTTGGTCTTAGACAACTGTAATTAGATTTACAATAGGTAATAATTATTGCAGGGGTTCTTATAACATTCTAATATAGGTAGGCTTCTCAGCACGCAACTAGAATTATCTTGTTTAGTAGCTCAACTAATCACTTTTTATGCCAGACAATACAATTATTATTTTACGTTTCTAAAAATGTTAACACCGGTTAACAATATATTATTACAAGTTATCATGAAAAGCATGGCTGCCTGATTATAAAGTTTAGTCAAAACGTCCCATTGTGTTGTTTGCTTTTCATATCCTGTTAATTCTCTACAGTGTCAATAAGTCAAAGAAAAAATCGTTCAACAATAGACAAATGAGACTATGCATGTTATGATGTTACTCGGTTTTTCACCACAAGCTCTGACGTCGTTAGTAACCAATATTCTTGGAAGAATATTTTATCCAGCCTAGTAATAATGTATTTATAAGCTACATAAGGTAGGTATATAGGATAACTTGTACAAGTATCGACCAAACTTAAGGAACATTCAACCCCTATTTTCATTACCTATTAGTATATTAATTATGTACCTACGTATATATACATATGGCATTATTGTCAGATTACATATTTCATCGTTCAAAAACATCTACACAATCAGTAAATTTTTGTAAATAAACAAAATAAAGCATAAATAATTTAGTGCCGATTTGAAGTTGCAGAGATTTCAACGATAGATGCAGTTGAAGACTTCACCCCAAGAAACATACCTACATGAACTTGTATATGAATTAACGTAATCAAAATAGTTATAAACACCGAAAAAGTCCATTAAAATTACCCTACCTTATTGTGTGTGTGAAATTCCCTACGTGCCAACCTCAAAAAGACCCAAAAGTAATCCAACAATCCCTACCATACTCCACCGAAAGAGTCACGGCCACTAAATTAAGTCATCTCATCCAAAAGTACCAGCAGAATAAGTCCAAAAACACATGGAATCTCAACAAAAATTGGGTATTAAATACACTGGCACTCTAACATTGGCTACTGCCGGAGGACTGCAGAGCATTCTCTGTCAAAACTTGTTAAACTCCAACGCCGAAGAAGTGTTGCGGGGCGCGCGCGCATTGCTGTTTGTCTGACCGGTTCCTTCGTAAAAAACACGTGGTTTTCCATTTTTTTGGAGGTTACCGCGTCGCTGCAGTCCTGCAGTGATGATGGTTATATTATTTTACTAGAGGTTGTACCATATATATGGGACTTTTTATTGGCCAGAAATTTTAGAAATTACGTATGTATACTATTGTATTTTTCAAACAGGAATGCCATACAGGGTGTTTCAGGAAGAATGGTACATACTTCAGTATGTTATAGTAACGTTCATTTTGAACAAAAAGTTCATATGAACAGGTGTCCAATTTCCAATGGCTACTGAGATGCAACAATTTTAATGTGGAGTGCATTACAGAGCAATTATCCAGTACGCTGCTGTAAAACAATAATTGTAATTTGACATTTAGCACTATTAGGGTCGACCATGGTGGCCCTTAAATTGACCAGCTAGGTCCCCGGACTTAACTCCATCGGATTATGGGTTATGGGGAGGGATGAAAATTGATGTTTATAGAGAAAAATAGGCACACGTGATGAATTAATCGCCTGTGCTATAAGAATAAACGAGCTCTAGGAAGAACTGCAAAGTTTGGAGGTGGGATTTTTGAGCCATTCCTCTAAATTTTGTACTTTATTTTGTATATCAAAAGCTAGTTGTCAGAATTAATGAAGTAATAAATTCTTTTTGCAGAAATTCAGCTGGCTGTAACTCAGTAGTCATTGAGAATTGGACATGTGTTCATATAAACTTTTTTGCTCAAAAGGAGCGATACTATAACATACTGAAGTATGTACCGTTCGTCCTGAAACACCCTGTATACTATATTTCCACGATTTTCTAATGCCAATTTATGCTGATTTTCAGATTCGGCTAAAAATGTATCACAACACCCTCATAGTATAAAATCCTCCAATTACTTCTATTGTCCCAGTTTTCTTTGCAACAATGTGCTGCATGCATCAAAAATTAATAACACACTTTAAAATTATCAGTTATTGAAATGCCAAACCACAATAACTGCAAATTAATACAAAACTATGTTGGGCAATAAGGAAATTATTTAGTAACGTGCATCTCTGTGTACAGTACCAATGCCTTCGTGAAATAGGAAGGCATTGACAGTACTTGCAATAAACAATTATCTTCAGCTAGATTCTACCCAGTTCAAAGATCTTTGTTGAAGGTCAAAAGCTGCAGAGGTCGGGCATATTAGCACATTTGTTGTAAATAAAATTTTAAATTAAGTTTCTATACGGAAACGAGTTAACAAAACTTGTTTTTCGAAACTCATTGGGATTTGAGAAAAAAACTTTGTGGAGGTGCCGGGTATCGATCCCGGTACCTCTCGCATGCTAAGCGAGCGCTCTACCATCTGAGCTACACCCCCTCGAAATCTCGGTGTTTCAATAGCAGCATATAAAGATAATAACCGCTTCTACAATTTATATTATACATTAATCGTGTTTTTAACATTTTTATAAAGTTTAAATATTTATACTTATTTATTGAGAAACCCAAACATAAACATTAAATTTTTTTGTATGTCTTACACCATCTGTTGTAGATTATAATAAACATACAAATGTCGGTATAGTAGATATTATTTGCGACCTAAACTAGTATATTTCGAGTTCTACGACAAGATGGCGGCCTCTCAGCCTACTAATATTTCTTCGATTTCTAAGAAAATCGTATTTTCACTCCTAAACAAAAAAGATTTGGCATCTATGACCAAATTTTCTGTGTTTTCATGCACTTTAAACCGAAATTTCTTCACAACCATAGCTACACCAATTTTTACTTGCAATAAACCAAATCGTAGTCCTAAAAACAAACAACAATAAACCGTTAAATCAGTTATGATTTAAAAATATGTACCTATATACCTACCTATACAATTCCTGGGACCTTCACCAAAAGGCAGGAAAGCGTGTGGAGGTATTTTTCCCTTATTCTCTTCATTAAACCTATCCGGATTGAAATTTTCCGGGTTTGAATAAAAATCTGGATCATGATGAACACCATAAGCTGGTATAAGAACAGATGTACCTCTTTTAATTATTATGTTTGTTTCTGGAATTTTGTAGTCCTTTACGCATTCTCTGTTAAGGGTAGGTACGGGGGTGTACATCCTCATTGTTTCTGGAAGAGAAATATTGATTATGCTGTCAAAATTACGTCGAAATTGTTGATGTTTGCAATCACAAAGTTGCAATAAGCTAGCCGTACGCAGTCGAAAAGTCTTGTGCAATGAATATAAGTAAATTTTGATTGATTCTTTGGTTGCTTATTATTTTTGGGTAATAAACTCACCGTCCAAAACTTGTGCTAAATATTTCATGTTTGTAACAGCCTCGTATGTGAATCCTCCATACTTTTCAACGCATTCGTCTATTTCTTCCCTGAGTTTTTGTTGTATTTCTGTGTTTCTTGCTAGTTCGTACATGCAAAAATTCATGGCAGTAGAAGATGTTTCGAAACTTGCTATGAAAAATAACAAACATTGCGCCAAAACTTCGTTTTCTGTTAGGTTTCTCTTTAGTTCGTCTATATTTTCTTCTTTTTCTTCCATTGAATATATAAGAGATTGTAATAAATCGCTATTGTTTATGTTGTACTTTTTTCTGTACTTTATTATGTCTTCAAATGTTGTTTTAAAGTAATTTGTAACTTTTCTGTCTCTAGTTACAATGCCTATATTTCTAGCAATTTTTGGCATTGCTATGGACAGAAAATGTTTAATTTCCTTCCTTAAATTTGTCTCGAAAAATTTTCTACCAAACTTCCTAAAATCCACGTCATGATCAAACAGACTTTTGCAATTTAGTCCAAAAGAACAAAGGGCATTTATGTCAGTGGTGTAACAACAACAGATTTCTTTAATATCGACCGGGTCGTTTTTGAACGTTCTCAGAATTTCGTTCATGTTTTCTGCACATTGCACTAACATTTGGAACAGTAGCTTCATTTTTCCGGAACTGTAGTTTGGGGATAATCTGGTCCTGATGTTTTTCCATCTTGGTCCATCGATGTTGAAAAGATCAGGAGCTAAGGGATCAAAATTTTCGTTGTAATATACTCCTCGTGCCGAGAAGTGTTGAAAATCTTTTGTCATTATGTCCCGAATTAGTCCTAAGTCCACTGGGATGAATAATGGATTAGTTAAGGCGTAGACACCTCCAAATTTACAGCCCCGTTTCTTAAATTCATCGTAGAATCTTCTGGTAATGATGCCAATGCCTTGACCACCCACCAAACTATTCAAATTTCCGTAGGGAAAAGTAGGTTCCAAATACGGAACACCCTTACGACACCAATATTTATAAGCAACTTTCACATATAAATAAAAACAAAAACATAAGGAAATTAAAATTACAGAACAACTCGTCAACAGTTCCATGGCGAAAACTTTGTTTATACTGAAGCTCAATCTCTTTATCGTAAATAACAAATTAAAGACACTAAAAGGAGGGCAAAAAATTCGATAAGAAATGCGCAATTGTATATAGTGTGCTTTAGGAGCAGAAATTAGAAGAAAACAGAAAATTACACTTCCACCAAAATTATTTTTGTCTCTTAAAATCATATTTGATTCCCGTATCTATTCTAGCTATAAATTATTGACCTTAATTATCTGCGTAAACGTTATTAATTACAATTCACATATATTATCTGTATCTCGCAACAACTGTTCACAGTAGATTTTCCTCATATTAGTATTAAAACGTTTTTAGAGAGTGTAAATCCAGAAAAATGTTCTCTAATAATTTCATCTTAAATTCAGTAGTTGTTTTCTTAATAACGCTAGTGCTTGTGGTGATCATTTACTTTAAATATGCTTATTCTTATTGGAGAAGACGAGGAACACCATATCTGGAACCATCCATCCCTTTTGGTAATACGAGGAAGCCTGTTAATGTTGGTCTTCATTTTGGAATAATCACCACTGAGTGGTATCGACAATTAAAGACAAAAGGTTATAGGTATGTAATTACTAATCTTCCCAAAATAATTAGTACAGTCATTTGGTATTTTTACCTAGAAAGTTTTCCGGGAGTTTTGAAAATGGGTAATTTTATAGATTTCGATGTGCTCTTTCCGAATTTCAACTTTGCCACCTCGGTATCTTTGCCGCTCGCGCCGCCATATTGGAAAAATGGCGCCTAAAAGCAGGTTTTTGGCAATATTTCCTTTCCGACTCGTTTCACGATAAAAACATTTATGTATTTACAAAATGAAACTAGAGAAAATTTCCTACAATTTATGTAATAACCTTAAACCGTAAAATCAATAGTTTTGGCGCACGAGCGCCGCAAAGGTATTTGAACACGCGTTTTGGCCAAAAACTATCATTTCCACACCACCTTGAGGTAGAGTAAGCGGCGCGGTTTTTTTAACGTGGTATCCCTAGTAGGCCTAGGTAATCCACATGCAATTCACTATTCCAAAATTTAGCGCATTCTCCTTCGCTTCGCTGTTCTTGATGGACCAGGCGTTGCGAGTTCATTGTCTCTAGTACCGATCGAAACGTCCCAGACCGATATTTCTTCCACATCATCCGCGATGGGATTATCAGTTACATCGCAATCCTCTTCGTTCTCGATTTCATCATACGTTTGCTCTAAATTAGTCTCCGTTTCTTCCTCTTCATCGCTATCTTTTGATGGAACTTGCGAGTTATCACGTACCACTACAATTCGTGCGTGTAACGGAGCCTTTTATCCCAGCCTTTCTGCATCCACAGGCTTTCTGACATCTCTTTTTGCATTTTCAAGAAATAAGTTTTAACAAGCTCTCCGGAGCTGCGGGCTCAAGTGTGGTGACAGGAATCAGCCCGTTCTTTTTTCTTTTCCATCCCCATTGCTATGCATTTTGTTCATTCCCATACCACTGCAGAACCTGGTGATAGGTTCGGAACGAATGTTGTCGTGCTGCTGCTTCTGTTGGTGGTGGTTGCGACGCAATATTAAATTTACTTTTATATGCTGATGTTGTGAAGCATGCATATCTATAGTTGTTTAAAGACATACTTTTCTTACTTTTCACATTACTGTAACTGCATAATTCAAGAAGGAAGCGTTCTCCATCTTTAGCCCAGAAAAATACGTTCTGATAAAGGAGCAAAAGGTGACAAGAACTCAACCACACCTATTAAACATGAAAGAAAAACTCGATGCGCTAGATACAATACGCAGAGTACTAAAGACGGACCAGTCGGAAAATGCATAAATATAAGACTTACAAAAACATATATAGGGAAGAGATTATAAAAACCATAAATACAAAAAATACAAGTGCCATTGCATATTCAAATAATAAACCCAAAGCCATATGGAAAGTCATTAATGAAGAAACAAAGAAAATTAGAAATGGAAACGCAGTACCAATCCCAGCTGAAGATCTTAACAACTTTTTTGTAAATGTGGGAAAAGAGACCTCGGAAACAATACAAAATCTTAATAAGGGTCCTTTCGATTATTTAAGAAATGTAAGTGGGGCAACTTCGTCATTTTATTTGTTCTGGGTAACTCCAGACAAAGTGATAGAAACTGTGCGGAGGTTAAAAAGTAAAAATTCTAAAGGTACCTATGTAGGGTTTCTCAGCTGTGTTTGTGAAAAGAATTATAAATCAAATCGTCGCACCATTGACTTACCTCATAAATATCTGCTTTAAAGAGAGTGTTTTTCCAAATTGCTTAAAACAAGCTAAAATAGTACCTATCTTTAAGTCTGAAGATAAAATGCTGCCAAAAAACTATAGACCAATATCTATTCTCCCTATACTATCCAAAATATTAGAATGCCTCCTAAAAAACGGCTAAGAAAGTTTTTAAATAAGTTTAAAATGTTATCACCTAAACAACATGGTTACCTCGACTCAAAATCGACCATAATTGCTATGATAAATGTAGTGGAAAAACTTTCAAACTCGTTTAATTCCAAACATAGTGCTACAGTATGAGGCGCCGTTTGTGTCTTTAATAATTGCTTGATAACTATAATTTTATTTGATAAATATAATTTTTTTCCAAATATATTTAATTTATTTCATAAATATAATTTTTTCCTAGTATATTTAATTTTTTTAAATATATATAATATTTTTTCAGAAATATATATTTTTTTTAACAAATCGTCCCTCTCATCACGTAAGGGCGTATCTAACAGAAATGGTAAAATTTGAGTTACGCCAGTAATGGGCATTTCGGGGTTCCTCTTTTCTTCTCACGTACAGGCGTATCTCTATCTTGTATAGTATTCCTGTATGTACTATGTCAATGATAGACGTAAGTGATTGAATAACTAAAATATTCCTCACGTAGAGGCGTATAAGTAGATACGCCCCTCCGTGATATAAAAAAAATCACACATCGCAAGAGCGAACTGACGGCGTATATGAAAACCGGCGGATCTAAATAGGAATTCTAATTTCTAACCTAAAAAACTTCGATGTTTAATAACGTTAAAGTGTGTGTTTTTTGTTTCGGCGTTTGTTAATTTTTACCTAAAATGGATGTGCTTGTGAGATGGAAGGATGGTACAGTTAATGTAGTGTCATCCAACGAATTACAGATTATAAAATGTAAAGAATTTGAAGTGGGCTGCAAAGTTAAAATGTTGTATAAAAAACGGTGGTATTACGGTGAAGTGATAGCAGTGGAAACAACTGATAATTACACTAACGAAGCCAGCTTTTCGTCTGATGAAAGTGCATCACTTGCAGAATTAAACATTAAAATTTTTTGAAACCAACCACGGCCAAAGTGAGGGTGATTCGGCGCATAGCGCCATTGCAAGTGCAATATCAGCAGCAGGAAATATCTTTGTTCCTTCGCAGCTACACCCCATAATTCGCTTGGCCCGACGAAAACAGCCGTACATAGTTTTTCCAATGAATTTTGACGATTTTATAGATTTTAAATCATTTTCAAAGGAGCTCCGACTTCTATCACTCCGACAGACTGATAAAGGTGATAGTGTAAAATGGACTGATGTAATGGACGTGATGGTGACAACAGAGCATCCCACAAAATTGTTTATCAAGACAAGTCATCTTCAGGTGGATTACGATTCAATTGCTCTAAAACGTTTAACACCCAATTTGCCCGATGTTCAGCTGAATAAACTGAATACCGAACCTATCAAAATTACAAAAAAAAAATATGAAGATTTACTTTCTTTATGCTCAGGAATTACTCCGCTTATAAGAATTACCGAATTTCAAGAATTCTATAGGGGATTGTCTCATGATGCTGTGTAATTAATTAATATTATACCAAGTATCAAGGACGCTAGTTTTTTTATATTATGTAGTGTCCCTTGTCACAATAATAATTATCAATAAAAAATTTCAAGCAGTCATTTGGGTGTTTTTAAAACTCAGTTAAATTTAATATTTACATCTAGTTTTGTATAGATACAATAAAATAAATAACTGTTTTAAGGACGTATCTTATTGTCAATAAAAAAATATATATCACGTAGAGGCGTAACTGCAAACTTAATTTTTTTTTGTTTAAGTGCCAAATAGAATTTCAACTATTGCTACATGATGCAAATGCTAATGTCTTTAAAAAGCTTGTACCAAATTAGAGTCAGTAATACTTTAAAATGAGGTGGGTAGAGCAATTTATGTAACCGCAGTTTTCGTTTTTTTGCTCTCCTGTAAAATTTCTTAAATTCAGATACGCCCTTACGTGATAAGGGGGACGAAATAAATAATTATTTTCAAAATATAAATATTTATTTGAAAAAATATTTATATTCATTAGCAAACCGAATAAAAATATAATTTAGGCTTTGGGTACCAATCGCGTGGTGGCGCTGTCAGTGTTTTTGAACGTGGTGTTGTGGCAACAGTGTTGGTGCAGTCGACCTACCTACTCCGCGGTCTGTTCGTGTTCCTTGTAGTGATAGAAATAATCCAGAGATTTTAATAATCGATTATTAATAATCGACGTATTTCAATAATCGAGATAATTAGTAATTCAAATTTAGTAGTTGTATGCAGGTGTTCCTATTCATAAATTCAATTCATATGACATGGCATAGGCGGTACATTGCAAAGGCCGGCCTTATCCAAGTACACTGCTTTCATTCGCCGACAAAGGGTTGTGGGTTGTAAACACAGCCGACTCTAAAAGCGCGTCACGTTTTTGTTTTACTTTTTTTCTAGCGTAAGTGGAACCACATCTCTGCTTTTAGCTAGGTATATTTTGTATTTTTTACGTAGTACAAGCCAGAATAATCGAGAAAAGACGCAGCTTAGTGGTTTTCACTTCCCTATCTCGATCACTGTCATCGATATTCTGACTTGATTCTATGCGTAGGTACAAAATTAGTTAACCTAATAGGGGTGCGTTCTGTTCTCTGTCCGCCGGCCTAGCTACTACTAATTTCATCATCATAAGATTCTTAGTCCGAAGACTGGTTGGACGCGTGGCGTATCTCCATCCTTTTCTATCGTGAGCTAACCTACGCATTTCCCTAAAAGTAGAACATCCTACATCACTAACTATTTGAAAGCAGTAGTCTAATCTAGGCCTACCCCTACCTCTTTTTATTTCTATCTCTGATTCTATTCACGGTATCGTCATCATGCGTCTGTAGCACCACATTTCAAACGCTTTTACTCTTTTTCAATCCGCTTCTCCTATTGTCCAAGTTTCGCACTCGTATAATGCCGTACTCCATACATACGACTTTAAGAGTCTCTTCGAGTTTCTACATTAACCGTTCCTGAACATAACAGTTGTTTCTTTTTGTTAAACTCAACTCGACCCTGCGCTATTCTTTGATTTATACCTTTAGTGCTCCTACCATCTCGAGTTATTTTACTTCCTAAATAGCAGAAATCCGCGACCTCCTCTATCTTCTTGTTTCCTATTTGTATTTCAATTTTAGTTATATTTTCACACCTCTACATACTAAAATTTTAGTTTTCTTTTTATTGATTTTCATGCCGTCGCGTCGCCCTTTGTCAGAATTGCTTATATTTCATTCAAAGCCGTTCCTAATTTCTCTTTGCTAGATGCTAACACTGTTATATCGTCCTCAAATCTGAGCATGTTAATAGTTTGACCCTGTACATTAATCCCTGAGGCTGTTCTGTCCTTAACAATATTAATCGCATCTTCGATATATAATTTGAAAACTAGAGGTGACAATGCACATCCCTGTCTCACTCCCTTCCGGATATCTACTTCTCTTCGTTTCTGCTTAAATTCTATAACTGCCTTTTGCTCTTTGTAGAGATTATGTATTATTCTTCCATCGGTCCCTATATTTCATCCCTACCTTTCTGAGCACTTCGAACATCTTCCCCCATGTTACGTTGTCGAAGGCTTTTTCTAAATCTACAAATCCTGTACATATAAACGCTCTCTCCTTTTCCATTGTTTTTTTTATAATAGGGGACATAAGTGCCTCCGTCATACGTCAGATTTTCATTCCAAACAAAACAAAAGCACGTGCCATTTGACGTTTATCGATATTATTTACAACGTCTTAAACTAGTTTTTGCAATATAATTATAGACGTTTTGCAGTGAAAACAGTTTATTTTCAATTTGTGTGTTGGGCTTACGTGTAAAAACTTGAAAACAACTATTATATTTCAGAGGTTAGGTTAAAACGTCAGAAAGCACGTGGCTTTGTTTTGTTTGGAATGAAAATCGGACGTGTGACGCGCCACTTATCTCCCCCATTAGTAATCGCGGATTTTCTTTAGAAAAATACCTTTCGTGACGGGCCACCGGACACAACACATGTAAATCAAAATTCTGTAATTTACAACAAACTTTAGAAGAAAAATAACCCGCTTGGATTCGAACAAAAACTTCCCGCGCGTTTTGAAACTGCCGCGTCATTCGGCATTGCGCCAAGCCTTTTGCATGCGTGGCATAAAGTTTAACCGTTGATTGACTTATTAGTCAATCAACGCTTAACAGTATCAATGCGCGTGAGTGGCCTATTCGGCAAAACCTACTTGGGATATAAATAAATGCGTACATGCAAGGAGTGCTGACTACGGAGTAGGTACTAGGTAGGTCGACTGCACCAACACTGTTGCCACAACACCACGTTCAAAAACACTGACAGCGCCACCACGCGATTGGTACCCAAAGCCTAAATTATATTTTTATTCGGTATGCTAATAAATATAAATATTTTTTCAAATAAATATTTATATTTTGAAAATAATTATTTATTTGTTAAAAAAAATATATTTCTGAAAAACAATTATATATATTTAAAAAAAATAAATATATTAGGAAAAAATTATATTTATGAAATAAATTAAATATATTTGGAAAAAAAATATATTTATCAAATAAAATTATAGTTATTAAGCAACTATTAAAGACACAAACGGCGCCTCATACTACAGTGGCCTGATACGATCTAAGTAAAGCTTTTGACACTATAAACCATGACATTCTACTCCGAAAACTAAATTTTTATGGTGTCGAGAGTTACCTACAAAGCAGACAACAGAAAGTAATGTATAACAATAAAGAATCCAGTTGGAAACCAGTAACACACGGCATACCACAGGGGTCGTTTCTGGGCCCTCTCCTTTTCGTAATCTACATAAATGATTTACCAGCCAACTTGGAAGCGGACACAGTAGTAATTTTTGCTGATGACACCACAATAATAAACTCCAGTGAAAACCGAGAGAATTGTAGGATGAAAACGGAAAAATGC
The DNA here is from genome assembly GCA_963966045.1 of Xestobium rufovillosum. Taxonomy (NCBI): domain Eukaryota; kingdom Metazoa; phylum Arthropoda; class Insecta; order Coleoptera; family Ptinidae; genus Xestobium; species Xestobium rufovillosum. The sequence continues at coordinate 20,759,459 of OZ014497.1, forward strand.
CTTAGACAAGCTGAAGAACGGTTTTGTGCTAATATAATGAAAATAAATGTAAGCAAGACTCACCTGCAAGACTTTAACACCAAACCTGAAAAAAGAGACGAATATGTTAAGTTGCTGGGTCTCTATCTGGATCCCAGTCTGAAGTTTGACATACACACGGATCACATTACAAAGAAATTATCCACTTACCTATATGCCTTGCGTAAACTACAGAGGGTGGCTGGATATCAAGCAACAAGAGATGCCTATTTCGCTTTTATCCACAGTACCATCTCATATAGACTCATTATATGGGGAAGTTCTTCGGGAGCCCATGATGTCTTCTTGAAACAAAGAGAAGCCATTCGAATACTGTGCAATGCAGAGTACAGAAGCAGTTGCAAACCACTATTTCTCAACTATTTCTCAAAGAAAAAATACTTACTTTGTTCTCCTCATATATACTTACATGTCTAGTTTACGCCCATGAAAACCAACATCAGTTTCGGAGTCATAGTGAGATATATAGCCATAACACAAGAAATAAAAGCCAGCTTGTAATACCCTACCACAGGGTTAATTGTGCCCAACAGGGAACAAATTATTTATGAATTAAAATGCATAACAAAATGCCACAACACATAAAGGACCTGAAATTGAAGAAATTCAAAGCAGTGTTGAAAGACTACCTAATTGGGAAAGTGCTCTATAACCTGACAGACTTTTGTAATTCGTCTCTAGATGGGCTCCAATCCTAAATTGATTTGTAGTTTTATTTCATTATCGCACGATTGTTTCATTCATTCTCATTTTTTAGATGTTGCTGTGACGTGTCATGTATTTTTGATGTCGAATAAAATGATTATTATTATTAATATTATTATTATTATTAGCAATGATCTCTGGATCAGCATTTGGATTTTTGAATACCTGGATAACCTCGTTTAAATCTGGATTTTTCAGAGTACATTAATAAATTTCATTTTTCCTTGATTAAATAATGCTGATGTTGTATCACAGGCACTGTGCATCGGCTGCGACCAAATCATTAACATGCTCGAGATGCTCAACAATCGCTCGACCCCAGTCATCATTACGAGCTCGAGCAAGTTCTGAAATACTGTTTTTCATCGATAATTTACGTACGCTATACACAACATTACGATCGCACAAGCGCGTCTGCTTTTGTTTCGCTATAAACTCTGCTGTTATACTTCGGCCGCCCAACAGACAGAGTGATCACCCTTCAAGAACGTGCTCTAGCGGGGCCAATATTAATTTATGACGACCAAATTGGAGTGATGCGACTTCGTTGGGTCTAAAGAAAGTGCAACACTGTGGTTCTGTCGTCCTAAATTGATAGTGGTCCCTTCTAGAGCTCATGCTTGCAGGGTGATCACTCCGTCCGTTCGGCGGCCCAAGTATATCTCAGCAGCCCACAAAAAACAATGATTTCTGAATGAGAATGTTGGGCGCGTAGATCGCAGTTGTGGTTGAGAAGTCGTGACATCGCTTCCTCTACGCAAAAATGCAGCGATTAACTTCTCATTATTGTATCGTTTCGAACATACATCGTGAACCACTATCGATCTCAGTCCCACCAAAAGTTTATCCTTGTTGTCCTTTCTTTTAATACTTGACTTACGAAAAGTCTCCAATCCTTTTTCCTTCACTCCACATTCTTTAAGGATTAGCATAAATAATAGTATATTATACACGAGTTTATAATGAATGCTATTATTATATAAGTTTACAACACGAGCGAGCGAGTTTTGTAATCATCCGAGGTAATAATAGCATCATTATAACGAGTTGTATACTATACTTTGTCCACGACTATCAAAACAGATTCCCAGAAATAATTTACCTTCATTTCCCTTCTCCAGTGTAAGAAAGATTCATACATAATGCTCTCAGGTATAATTTTCTTGGTTTTTTGGGCAATGAATCTAATGAGGCAAGTTCTGCAGCTTCTTTTATTGCTGGTGCTGTTAAGAAATCTCGTTTTCACTCTCACTACTCATTATATCTTCTTTTTTAGAATATGCATTTCAAATTAAAAGCAAACCATGCTGATTTGACGTTTCAATTTGAACTAACACATCGCGATCGCGGCCTGCTAAATAAATGTAAAAAGGGTCAAAGCGATGTTCCTATTGGTTTAGTGAATAATATTAATTAATCACTCCAGTGAATAATGTATCTAATTTTGATTGAAGAAACACAAGTATAAAGAGTATGTTGTAAGATAGTCGTGGACAAAACAGTTTACTTCATTAGAAGCCATGGCTCTGTAAATGCAAACGATACTGTGAAACAACAGACGTGTACTGATGATTCAGACTAAATATTTCTATTGGCCATCTGCACGAAATGTCAATTTCTCCATGACAACCGTTTGGTCGGCACACATTCTCTACGTTGCATAGCTGTCAATGTTAATGGAGATGGAAAAAAAACAAGAACAGGCTAATTCCTGTCACCACACTCGAGCCCCCAGCTCCGGAAAGCTTGTTAAAACTTATTTCTTGCAAATGCAAAAAGAGATGTCAGAAAGCCTGTGGATGCAGAAAGGCTGGGTTAAAGTGGTGTAGTGCACTGAGAAAAATGCATTGTTACATATACAAGAAAAACACTTTCTTTTACTACTCGTAGCTGTTAAATAGGCGCCAAAAACAACACATAATATCAAATACAACTACAAATTAATATACTCGTTGTTGTATATTACGCTGTAAATAACTATTAATATTACACTTACCAGTTGTTGTATCATCTACAACTACAATGTAGTATACCCACTGGGTGTGTATTTTTTAATTTTACAACTACTTGTTTGTATTGCATAGTTCACAATATATTTTATGTAGTGCCTATTATGATATAAATGATAACATTTCTTGTATAAAGTTACAATAATCTTTATTATAAAATACTCTCAATTGTTCGTATTATAATACTGTGTGTACTATGAATTCTTAATAAGTTAACCCCACACGCCAACAGACAGTGACACAGTAATTAAACTCGACACGAGTTTCGCTGACTACGTCAGCATCCTCAGGAGTTGTCAGCGAAACACGTGTCGACTTTAATTGTCACTGTCTTTTGGCGTGGGGTTAATTTATTAAGAATTTATAGTGAATTTCCGTCCAAGTTCTCGATCCATCCGCTGTGTGGAATGCTGGGTGCAAACAAATCCACGTTGCTGCATGCAGGGTGGAAAAGTATAACATATTTAAAAAAAATTAATATTTATTTCGCTGAAATAATAATAAAATATGTCTATTTAATATAAATAATAATGCCGTTTTCCAACGCTGAAGCGCCCCTCGATGCACCCTTGCAAGCAATCCATTTTGGGGAATCATTCTTTTTCCAATAGAAGCTTAAATGTTTGTTTCTTCGTTAATATAATTATCTAAATAAGAACAAAGAAATTAGAAATACCCGTTACAATCCTTGCTGCTACAATAATTTTCTGTTGTTGGCAATCATAGGAAAACAATGCCAACTCTGTTTACTTGACATCAAATTAATTTAAATCAAAAATGTATTCCATCAACGTACCCACACACAACATACAGAGTAATTCAAAAAGCAAAAATGGTGTGGAGAATACTTTTAGTTTAATACAGATAAATTTGATCCATCTGTGGTTTTAGATTTGAAATATTTGAGGTTATGTACAAAATACAAGTGGGTCTCTTGTGCTTTTTGAATTATGATTTCAGAATCAGAACGTCACACGGCAAATAGGTACATGCTTTTAATAATTAAATGAATTCCCTGCACCACACTAGCACCTTACCTACCTTTAAAAACCGGAATTAGTTCAGTCAGATTCCGATTTTCTAAATGTTTCTCCATGATGATGAAGGGCACTGACCCGAATAAAACACCCTGACGAGATCACTTCACATCACGTATCACAAATAAATAATTGTAAATCACGGTACAAGTAAATGTAAACTGGAAGCAAAAAAATGCTGCTCTACAACGATTATGGGCTGTTGGGCTGAACGCGAAGGAGACTGCAGACGGACGACGGTTGAGAATTGCGATTGTATAGTAGAAACTTGAAGAACTCGGTCTGCTCGGCGCATGTGCACTTTTTAAAACTGGTCATTTAAGTCAACCAATCGTATTGCAAACTGCTCCCGCAGTTGTATGATATACAATGTTACCGTTGTTTTATTAGAATATTGGCTTATACAACTACGACATAGTATTACATACAAATGCAGTTGTGTTTTTTACTAATACAGTTTACTAATTTGTATTTGTATGACTTAGAAGGTGTAGTTGGAACAGTTGCGTCTACTAGATACAACCCTTACTATTTGTTATAGTTTTCAGAAAAAGAAAAACAATACTAGACTGGTAGCTTTAAATACCATAAGTACATTTTTCTCAGTGTGGTACCTGTGATAATTCGCAAGTTTCATCACAAGATAGCGATGAAGAGGAAGAAACGGAGACTATTTTAGAGCAAACGCATGATGAAATCGAGAACGAAGAGGATTGCGATGAAACTGATAATCACATCGCGGATGATGTGGAAGAAATTTCGGTCTGCGACGTTTCGATCGGTACTAAAGACAATGAACTCGCAACATCTGGTAAATCAAGAACAGCGAAGCGAAGGAGAATGCGCTAAATTTTTGAATAGTGAATTGCATGTGTATTAGGCCTACTGGGGATGCCACGATAAAAAAACGCGCCGCTTACTCTACCTCAAGGTGGTGTGGAAATGAGTTTTTGGCCAAAACGCGTGTTGAACTACAATTTGCGGCGATCGTACGCCAAAACTATTGATTTTACGAAAAAAAGGTTATTACATAAATTGTAGGAAATTTTCTCTAGTTTCATTTTGTATATAAATGTTTTTATCGTGGAATGTGTCGGAAAGGAGATATTGCCAAAAAACTGCTTTTAGGGGCAATTTTTCCAATATGGCGGCGCGAGCGGCAAAGATACGAGGTGGCAAAGTTGAAATTCGGAAAGAGCACATCGAAATCTATAAAATTACTCATTTTCAAAACTCCCGGAAAACTTTCCAGGTAACCTCTTTTTTTAGAACCAAATGACTGTACTAAATGCAAAACGTTTCAATAAGCTGCAGGCTCTCAAATGAGCACTCCTGGGCACATTATTGTAGAAAATCTTGAATTTTCATAATTTTACACCAGAACCGAGAAAAGGACACATACCTACAGAAAAGTTTGGGAAATTTTTACCCCATCGAATTCCTATTTGACGGATCCCCAAATCAAATTTAGAGATTGTCACCGACTAATTTTGTTGGGCATAATAAGATTTGTGAATTCCCAAAATTTCACGTATTATCTACATTAGTTTCGGAAACATTGAATAAAAACCATCTTCATGCTGAGTGACCAATTTCTTGATCTTTTCAGCTATGGAGGAGTTTATGGATTCACCAAACCATTCTTTGTTTTGGGAGAGCCCAGATTGATAGAGAGAGTTTGCATCCAAGATCTACATTTCGTTAACTATAGAGGAATGTATTACGACGAGAAGAATGACCCACTGAGTGGCTCATTACTCACCTATCCATCTGAAAAATGGAGAAAGAATCGAGTTAAATTAGCCCCGTTGTTTTCTGCTTTGAAACTAAAAATGTTGTTTAATTTGGTGAATCAGTGTTGTGGATATATGGAAGAAGCTTTGAAGGCACATGCGAGGAATGGAACGGTGGAAATGAAGGAACTAACAGGGTGTTTTACCACTGATGTCATTGGTTCGGCAGCTTTCGGTTTGGATTGCAACAGCTTCAAACATAAAGATGCAGAATTTAGAAAATTTGGACGACTGGTGTTTTCACCAAATTTGTTGGTAAACATCATCCAATATGCCACTATAGTTGCACCTGAACTATCAAAGAAATTGGGTCTAGGAGTTACAGATAAAGGCGTGATTGATTTCTTTACAAAAGCAGTGGAAGATGCCGTCCATTACCGCAAGGAAAACAACATTAAAAGACAAGACCTTCTACAAACTTTAATAGACATGCGCGAGGAAACCAAGAACACCGCAGAAGAGATATCCATGGAAGAACTAGTTGGACAAGCCTTTTTATTGTTTACAGCCGGATACGAAACTTCAGCCACTACGTTAACATTTGCTTTGTATCAGCTTGCTAGCAACCAAGACTTCCAGGATAAAGCACGCGAGGAAATCAGGAGGGTGCTAGAAGAACATGGCGGAAAGTTGACATACGAAGCTATTAAAGAAATGAAATATGTCCATAAAATTATTGACGGTAAATTTTTATACTCGTATGTTTATATGGAACAAGTTAGTTTTCTTATTTTCCAGAAACTTTAAGGAAACATCCCCCCGTTCCGGTTTTGGAAAGGTGTTGCTTGGAAGATTACAAGCTCCCTGGTACTGATATCATTTTGGAAAAAGATATTCTAATACTTATACCAACTTACGCCCTTCATAACGATCCAGAATTTTTTCCGGACCCAGAGAAATTTGATCCGGAACGCTTCAACGAAAAGAATAAGAAACTGATTGTCCCTTACACGTATCTTCCATTCGGTGCTGGGCCAAGGGTTTGTCTAGGTAAAATAAAATACGGTTATTATTTTTACACTTAAGTGTATATTTTTATCATTTTTTAGGACAAAAACTGGGACAGATGCAAATCACCATGGGAATAGCTACAATTTTGAAGGATTATGCCTTCACAGTAAATAATAAAATGGGTCCAATAGAATACGAGCCCGAGGGTTTCTTACTGCTAACGAAGAATAAATTTATTTTAGATATCAAGAAAACAGAATAAAAAAATAACAGAATAATTTAAATAAAATGATCTGTATCAGCATACTTAATAATTATAAATAAGTATATGTTGTATTAGAGGTTAGAAAAATACGCATTTAATATTTAATAGTATGTAAATTAATTTAAATAAAGTCTGACCTTCGAGGAGTACTTAGTGATGAAAATAAGACAACCATGAGGGAAGTAGATCTTATTTTTATTTTTTGCTACAAACATATTATATTAGATTTTAGTGCACTGCAAAATTAGGTCATTCTTGGTCGTTAAATTAAAGGTGTAGTCGTTGAATTCAACTGGTTTCATAGTAGGATGCACAGTAAAATGGAAATCTTTAACCAGTCTGCTTATACCAATTTTCGATTGCATCAAACCGAATCTCATGCCTATGCAGTTTCTTGGGCCTTCGCCAAAAGGTACGTAAGCATATGGTGGAATACTTGACTTGTTTTCTTCACTAAAGCGTTCAGGAATAAACTTTTCTGGTTCCGGAAAGTGTTCAGGATCATGCTGAAGTCCAAAAGCAGAAATGAGAATTTTTGTTCCTTTTTCTAAAGTTATATTAGTATCTGGGATTTTATAGTCTTTCACACATTGCCTATCTAAACCAGGAGCTGGTGGATACAGCCTTAGAGTTTCTAAACAAGAAATTGTTTGTTAATAAAGAATTTCGTCTTGGAAATTCTAACTTACCATCTGCAACTTGAGAGAGATATTTCATTTGCATGAGTGTTTCATACGTCAAATTGCCACCATTTTTTGCAAAAGCATTGTTGACTTCTTCTCTCAAAGTGTTTTGGGCTTCTTGGTTTTTGGCTAACTCGTATATGGCGAATGATATTAACGTTGAAGAAGTCTCGAAACCTGCTATGAAGAATAGGGAACACTGGGTCACTAGTTCATGTGAAGTCAAGCCCTTTCCACCAGAACCTTGCATCATGTCCATCAAAATTTGCAAGAAGTCATTTCTTCGAGTGTTGGTACTGGATCGGAATTTGACGGTGTCTCTGATTACTTGCGTGAAGAATTCCCGAACGTCTGAACTAAAGACTGACATATCTAGAAAAAATAAAGTGAGTTAATCGTAGATAAACTTGGGACAGGGATCGGAAACTTACTGAAATATGAACAGATCTTTGGAAACGATAATCCCAAAACTCCTTTGATATTGGTGTAGACACTTCCAGTAAGCATCTTCTTGCCGCATGTTCTAAATTTTGCCTCCTTTCCTTTAAAACTGTTGCACTCTAAACCAAAAGCGACGGAACCAATCACATCTGTGGTGAAACAAGCAGCAATTTCTCGTATGTCTAGTGGCATTCTTTGGCGAGTTTCTAAAGCTTGAACCATATTGTCACTGGCTGCTAGTACAGAAGAAAACATGATCTTCATTTTTCCACTAGTGAAAGTAGGAGTTAATTTAACCCTTAAATCTTTCCATTCCTTTCCTCCAAATGTGAATAAACTCGCACTTAAACAATTCTTTCTGCAGAAGTACATCCCTCTGTCAGTAAAGTATTCAAAATCTTTGCTCAAAACCGATTTGACCAAATCTAAATCCAGAACAACCACCATGGGTCTTGGTCCAGCGAAAATTCCTCCAAATTTGCACCCTTTTTTCTTCAGTTCGTTGTAGAAGATGGCACTTATGTATCCCACCGATGGACCTCTCAAGAAAAAACTGCGTATGTTCCCTTTCGGAAATTTAGGTTCCAAATACGGTATGCCTTTGTTTTTGAAGAAATTGAAGACATTCTTGTAGTACAAGTAGACACTAACAAACACAGAAATTAAAACTACCACGAGTTCAGCGAAAAATGGCAACTGCAACATTATGTTGATTCTAGATTCTTCCAAAGACACTGAGTATTTATCTTCAATTTTCTTCCTTATATATTTATAAGTTTTTCTTATCTAAAAACTTAACAAAGACTTGCACTTCTGTTAATATTCAACAACAATCAACAATCGAAATTTTTTTTGAAAAGTCATCCTAACTTGCCAAAATTCTTTTGCAAGTTAGGATGACTTCAAAAATTCTTTTGAAAGTCATGATGATTTTCAAAAATTTTTGATGACTTGTTATCAAAATTGTTATTTTTTTCAACTCTTATCATCGACCTTTTGTACCACACGAATATAAATAGAAAAATTCTCGTCAATAATATTGCGCCTAAAAGAAAATAAATGATGATGCGATTGTCTTCAATGTAGACAATAAGTGACGATTTTATTTTACTTCTACCTTTTCTCTGTTAGGTACACATTTACAGCACGTTAAATTTTGGTGCACTGCAGAAGTAAGTTATCCTTTGCTGTCAAATTAAAAGTGTCCTCGTTGAATTCCAACGGCTTCATGTCAGGATGGACAGTAAAGTGATAATCCCTAATCAGCCTGACTATACCAATTTTCGATTGCATCAAACCGAATCTCATGCCTATACAGTTCCTTGGACCTATACCAAAAGGCAGATAAGCATATTATGGAGGGATAGTAGACTTGTTTTCTTCACTAAAGCGTTCAGGAATAAACTTATCTGGCTCTGGAAAGTATTCTGGATCGCGTTGGAGTCCAAAAACCGAAATGAGTACTTTCGTTCCTTTTTCTAAAGTTATATTAGTATCTGGAATTCTGTAGTCTTTGACGCATTCACGGTCTAAATTAGAAGCTGGTGGATACAACCTTAGGGGTTCTGAAAAATAAAGGGTTTATCAATAAGAATTTTGTCTTGGAAAATGTAGCTTACCATCTGCAACTTGGGAGAGTACTTGATTATTTGTATCAGTGCCTCGTAAGTGAGATTTCCACCATCTTTAGCAAAAGCATTATTAATTTCTTCTCACAACTTCTTTTGGACTTCTTGATTTCTAGCTAACTCATATATGGTGAAAGCCATTAATGTAGAGGATGTCTCAAAACCTGCTACGAAGAATGCCGCACATTGGTTAATTGCTTCATGCAAAGCTAAGCCATTTCCAGTAGAATCACGCATTAAGTCAATTAAAATTTGCAAAAAATCGTTTCTTCTTGTATTGGTATTAGTCCGGAATTTGACGGTGTCCTTTATGACTTCAGTGAAAAAGTCCCGAGCGTCTGACCGTACGATTGGCATATCTAAAATAAGTTTGAAAATCATTTCTATCCTTGTACTACTCATAGATTCTAGCTTGAGAGCTGATCGAGTGCACTTCGATTCTTTCGGAGTGGTGAGCAGAAAATACCTGACCTATATTATTGTTATTGTCACTATCATTGTTTCACATCATCATTATTGTTGTTATTATTATTGTCATATATATAATTGTTTTTTTTTTGCATTAATGTTATTGCTATTTTTATTACTATAGGTTTTTCCCTGCTACTGAAGATGGCAGCTTAGCTGCCGAAATGCGTATACCGGGTGGGGATTTAGTGTGTAATCGGTTCATATCTCTGGTAATGCTTAAGATATTAAAATGAAATTTTACACGAATGTGGGGAACCACATGGAGCATTTCGTAAAATTATTTATGTATATACAGGATGTTGACATTCTGAGTACCAGACCAAAGTTCTATTTCTTTAAATGGAAACCCCACAAGTATTTGCGTGATTTCGATTCCCCATAAAATTTCATGAAAATTGATATACTACATGATGTGGTTTTGAGTAAGGACTGTTAAGATATTGACATTTTTGTGTCATTATGGTGCCAAATTTATGACACTACCGGCGCCTACTGACCAAAGCCACCTAATTATTTTTTATTGAAAGGGGTTTATACACTGCTGTATTTGTAAAATCTATAGATACTTTCACCATAATACTTAGTATTATACAAGGTGGTTAAGTTACGCAAAAGGGAATTTTTCTCAAAACTTTCAAATAGAACACCATGTATATTATTTGCACAACTGACAGTCAGTTAACTAAGCTTTTAATTGATGTAGATATTGCCAGGTCTACTACTGATAGTTTCGGCAGATATTACGATTGAACATCAAAATTACTGAATTTCATTATTAGTTTATACTCTTTTTGGCGAATTCCCCCTATTATGTTGCTCAAAACTCACAATAATGTTTATATTTTGTATCTGCAAATTTGTATCAATATAAAGACAATAAATCTTATTGTAAAATTGTTTCTTGATGGTTATATTCATAAATGTATAATGTCTTTAAAGTCGGGTATAATTTTCAAACAAGGAGTGCCATGGAAGAAAATATTATCTTTAAGAAATAATCTTGCGATGGGATTTCTTGTGTTAATGTAAACTTCATTTGCTAAATATTCTATAGAAACAAAATACAGACCTTTTTTGGAGTTTTGGGTGACAAAATAGGGGAGATCATCAAAAATAATGTAAAATAATGACGAAACTCTACATTTTTATAATTCAATTGTACATTCTGCCGAAACTTTTACTGGTAGACTTGGCAACATCCACATCAATAAAAAGCTTAGTAAAATGACCATCAATTGTACAAATAATATACATGGTGTTCCATTTGAAATTTTTGAGAAAACTTCTGTTTTGCATAACTTAACTACCCTGTATTATCTCAAGCATTATGATAAAATTATTTATAGATTTCAAAAATAGAGCAGTGTGTGAACCTATTTCAACAAAGAAATTTTAGGTGGCTTTGCTTAGCATGCGTTAGTAGCGTCATAAATTTGGGTCCATAATAGCACAAAAATGTCAATATCTCAACATTCCTTAGTCAAAACCACATCATGTAGTATATCAATTTTCATGGAATTTTATGGGGATTCATTTTATGCAAGGACACGTAGGGTTTCCATTTAAAAAAATAGAACTTTGGTCTGGTACTCAGAATGTGAACATCCTGTATATACCTAAATAATTTCGGGAAATGCTCCGTGTGGTTCCCCACATTCGTGCAAAATTTCATTTTGATATCTTAAATAGTTCCAGAGATATGGGCCGATTACACACTAAATCCCCACCCGGTATAGTATTTCAAAATTTATGTGGTTAGGGGTACAATTGATTCTTGAATTGACTACTCATAGGTTAGGAGAAAGTCACTTACTGAAATATGAACAGACTTTTGGAAATGCTAGCGCCAATAGAACTTTAAAATTAGAATAAAAGTCTCCAACGAGAAAATTCTTGCCGCAGGTTCTAAATTTAGATGCCTCTCCTTCAAAACTGTTGCATTCTAAACCGAAAGCGATAGAACCGATCGCATATGTGGTAAAGCAGGCAGCAATTTCTCTGATATCCACCGGTTTATTTTGTGAAATCTCCAAAGATTGAACCACATTGTCACTAGCTGCTAGTACAGAAGAAAACATAATCTTCATCTTTCCGCTGGTGAAAGTAGGGGTAAACTTAACCCTTAAATCTTTCCATTCTTTGCCCCCAAGTGAGAACAAATTCGCAGACAAACAGTTTTTCCTACTGAAGTAGAATCCTCTATCAGTAAAATGCTCAAAATCCTTACTCAAAATCAATTTAACCAAGTCTAAATCCAACACCAACAGCATGGGTCTTGGTCCAGCAAAAAATCCTCCAAATTTAAAACCTCTTTTCTTCAGCTCGTTATAGAAGATGGAACTTATGTAACCCACAGATGGGCCTCGAAGGAGGTAAGTACTTATATTCCCTTTTGGAAATTTAGGTTCCAAATATGGTATTCCCTTATTCTTGAAGAATTTAAACACATTCTTGTAGTACGAGTAAACACTAATAAACACAGAAATCAAAACAATCACGATTTCTGCAAGAAATGGTAACTGCAACATTTTTTTAATTCTTTGTCTCTAAACAGACGCAGTTCTGTTACTTCATCCATATATAATGTTTTTATCTAATACGTGTGAAATAATTGCTTTTTTTTAATATTTAACCGTCATTCACAATTAAAAAAATTAATAATCATTCGAACTTGCAAAAATTTTTGCTGTAAGTACTGATGATTTTCCAAAATGATCGCCGATAATTCCGGCCCATATACATTTCCAGAAAATTGATGCTGAAGACGAACTTGTAATATTTCCCGGTTATTGAGAAAATTAATATAGACGTCTAGAGCAGTTCATAGGCAGAGATTTTTCACAAAAATTGTGAATAATATACAATTATTAACAATATACGTATGTAATATTTTAGGATATATTTCAATTCTTCAATTCTTCAATTCCTACAACCACCGTCAATTGACAATCTCGTAACCGAAATGAACAGGAAGATTTCACTAGAGTCTCTAACATGAACAAGTGCAACTAACTTAAATTTAACGGCACAAATATTTAATTTCAAAAATATTACCTACAACTTGTCTAACCTGACCAGTGACAGAATCGATCAAAATTCAAAATGCACAACTTATTAAATGTAACAAATGTACCAATACAAACGTATGATGTACAAAAAAATGATAACATAACAACACATAGCATATGAAATAAACTTTACTAACAAAAAGGAATTGTCATGCGGAAAAAAGCAGGGCAGAGGGTAGAAAATTTCCTACAACACAGTGATAGGGTAGTTATGGTTAGGTTAGATTCGAAACCTGTAAAAACAGTAATAATATAGGTATATATGCCCACTTCTAACTATAAGTGATGGGGCTGTAGAGGCAGTTTATAGTGATGTTGAATATGTACTAGATTTTGTGAGGGTGCACGAAAATTTAATAATTGTAGGAGATTTCAATGCAATCGTAGGCATATGGAGAGAAGGCGGAATAGTCGGCCCCTTTGGATTAGGCAATAGGAACGATAGGAGAGTTAGACTGATAGAGTACTGCGATAAACATAACCTAACGGTCGCGAACACTCTATTTCACCATCACGTTAGGAGACGCTATACGTGGAAGATGCCAGGAGACCTAGAGAGATATCAAATAGATTACATTCTCGTTAGGCAAAGATTTAGAAATCAAGCTAGGGACTGTAGAAATTGTCCAGGAGCAGATAGAGATATTGATGATCACGACATAGTGGTTATGAAGGCCAATCTTAAATTTAAGATTTTGAAAAATCGAAGCGGAAGAAGTTATTTTGACCTAGAGAAAATATTAAGAAATGATGATACGCCCGATAAGTTCGAGAAAAGGTCAAACGAAGTTTAGATTCCGCAGCTAGAGATATTTTGGGTCATAAACAGAATGAAAGTAGAAAACCCAGGATAACAAAACATATTGTGAGTCTAATAGAGGAAAGGCGAAAATATAAATAGGTTAGATGAAAGAGGGATATAATAAGATATAAGGCGATCAAGTGGGAAATTATTCGGAAATGCAGGAAAGTGAAAGAGAAATGTGTCGATAATAAATGCAAAGAAGTAGAAGATAAGTTCGAAGTAGGAAAGACTTATGAAGCATTATAAAATAAATAGGAGAAATTTTAGAGAAATTGGATCTAGTATCAAAAACATTAGAAATGAGGCTCAAACAGTTAATGATGTAGGAAGTTAGACTTTTGGGGAAGTGCGTAGTTTAGCTCAGGATAGGAAAGATGGAGGTACGCGTCCAACCAGTAACCGGACTGAAAACTTTATGATGAACAAAAAGGAATTATGTAGTAATGGAACGCAGAACTTCAAACTAAATTTAAAATATCAAAACTATAAAAATTAGTAGAACGGAATAATTCATCTGTGGGCCAATAAAGGTAAGTATGATTGTTTTTAGTCGATGCCAATTGTGGAATGTCCGGCATTCTTTTCAATCCAAGGCTTTATTCTGAACGCTTCACGAACTCCTTCGTATGGAATTTGCGTAATTTGGAAACCCTCAATGTCGGTTCGGTCATTTGGCATGTAAGAGTCTCTATATTTTGGGATCCATTTTTATTCACCCCCGGTGTCGCATCTATGTTTAGCACCATAATACAGTTTCCTTCTGCATACTGATGTGATTCTTTATGTCTTTTGTCGGAGTACATTTTATTATATTTTTGGGATTCCTGGATTCTATGTGAAGCTTATTCTCTTCTCAAAGCTAAATGCCGTGCAAAATTTTCTTCAATATGCTATATCGGAACATTTTCAATTTGCCCTCTTTGGTCTACAGTCTACACGAAACAGCAGTCTACTTGGGGTATCCGTTGTGGAACTATTGACAGTATCATTTAACACAAATTATAGAAACTTTGGAAGTACAGTATCCCACTGGTTTATCTCAAGTGCAAGTTTTGCCAATATATGTGTTATATCTCTGTTGCTCCTTTCCATTTGCCCATTAACCCTGGGGATCCATCAGCAATTAACACTAAGTCAACATTCGTCGATTCGAAATAATTCTTAAATTCATGTGAATAAAATGATGAACCTCTGCCTGCTATTATTCTTACTGATTGTAGTTACGAAAATAACTTGATAAATATTTGATCACTTCTTTAGTGTTAGTTGTTTTACAAAAGGATGCAATTTCACAAATTTGGAAAAACCGTCAGTGATTTCAAAAATATACTTAAACTTAAGAGAGTAATGTCCAAAACGGAACTTTTTCTTTGTCATTGTTATGAAGGAACCCGTCTCTTTCCAGATTTTGGAGAATAGACAATGCATTTTAGGCAATTACTTATGTGTCGTTTAATTATTCTTTGCGTCAATCTTGGAAACAAATATGTTCCCGAAATCAACTCTACCACCCTGTTTAATCCGACATGTCCAAACCAACGTTATTTTCATACATGGTCATAACTTGCTTTTCCATTGCTTCTGGTCATCATCATAATGTTTGCAGTCCGAAGACGGTTGGACGCGTACTTTCATCCTTTCCTATCCTGAGCTAACCTACGCATTTCCCCAAAAGTTGAACATCCTACATCCCCAACTATATGATACCAGTAGTCTAATTTGGGCCTACCCCTATGTTTTTTATTTCTATCTCTGGCTCTAGTATGTCGCGAACTAAGCTTTTGTGCATCAGAAGGTGTCCTATCATCCTATCTCTCCTATTCCTTACTGTCTTCCATAAATTCCGCTTTTCTCCAACTCTTTTTAATACCTCTGTGTTGTTAACCTTATCTATCCACGGTATCTTCATCATGCGTCTATAGGACCGCATTTCAAATGCTTCTAATTTTTTCCTATCCGCTTCTCCTGTCGTCCAAGTTTCGCACCCATTTACTCCATACATAAGTTTTTAAGAGCCTCTTCCGAGTTTCTACATTTATCATTCCCAAGCATAATAGTTGTTTTTTTTTATTAAATGCAATTCGGTCCTACGGTATTCTTCGTTTTATATCTCTAGAGCTCCTACCATCGTGAGTTATTTGACTTCGTATATAGCAGAAATCTGGGGCTTCCTCTGTCCTCTCGTTTCTAATTTGTATTTTTGTTTTAGTCCTATTTTCACGCTTCCTACACATCAAAATTTTGGTTTTCTTTTTACTGATCTTCATACCATAGCCCTTCCTCAAAACCGCTTCAATTTCGTTCAGAGCTATTCCTAATAATTCCTCTTTGCTGGATGCTAATACTGCTATATCATCCGCAAATATGAGCATTAGTATTAATAGTTTGGCTCTGTATATTAATTCCGTCAGCTTTTCTGTCTTTAACAATATTAATCGCATCTTCGATATACAAATTGAAAACTAGAGGCGATAACGCACATCCCTGCCTCACTCCCTTTCCAATATCTACTTCTCTATGTTTCTGCTCAAATTCTATAACTGCCGTTTGCTCCTTGTATAAATTATGAATTATTCTTCTATTCCTATACTTCATCCCTACATTTTTGAGCACTTCGAACATCTTCTTCCATTTTACATCGTCGACGGCTTTTTCCAAATCTACAAATTCTATATAGGTGCTATTTCCCTTTTCTATTGTGTTTTTTCTATTATTACTCATAAAGCTAGAATGGCCTCGCGCGTTCCCATGTTTCTTCTAAATTTCATGCCCCTTCACAAAATCTAGCATAAGCACATAAATTGTTTGTCAATAATATTTTCTATGAAAATGTAATGTACCATCCGTAACTTGAGAGAGTTACCTATTTCATAAGTCAAATTGCCATTATCTTTTACAAATTTCTTGTTGACTTCTCTTAAGTTTTTGAACTTTTTGATTTTTGAATAATTTGTATAATGATGAATGATAATAATGTTGAAGAAATCTGGAAACCTGCTATAAAGAACAGAGAACACTAGTTCATGCAAAAGGTAAGCCTTTTCTATCCGAATCTTGCGTCAAGCCGATCAGAATTTGCAAGAAGTCATTTCTTCTCGCGTTGGTAGTGGTTTGGAAATAAAATTAAGGGATGGTGTCGAAGATATCTATTTTATTTTATATTTCTACCTTTTATCTGTTACATCATGTTAAATTTTAGTACAATGCAGAAGTAAGGGATTTTTAGTTGTCAAAACAAAAGTATTGTCGTTGAATTCCACTTGCTGCATGCTACGATGAACAGTAAAATGGTAATCTTTAATAAGCCCGACTATACCAATCTTCGACTGCATCAAACCGAATCTCATGCCTATACAAATCCTTGGACCTTCGCCAAAAGGTAGATAAGCATATGGTGGAATAGAAGACTTGTTTTCTTCACTGAAGCGTTCAGGAATGAACTTATCTGGCTCTGGAAAGTATTCTGAATCACGGTGGAGTCCAAAAACAGAAATTAATATTTTCATTCCCTTTTCTACAGTGATATCAGTACCTGGGATTCTGTAGTCTTTTACACATTCACGATCTAACCCAGCAGCTGGTGGATACAACCTTAGGGTTTCTAAGAAATAAAAGGTTTGTCAATAAGAATTTTAAAGATATTTATCTTGTTTCAACTGTTTTTTATTATCTGAATTTATATTTTATTCGGGGACGCAGTCTTGTAGATAAATAAAAACTCTTTGTATTTTTTCATGCTTTCGGCAATTTTTTATTGTGAGTGGTACTGGACCGTTCGAACAACTACTCCTCGGGCAAATACCCCGCCAGGCGTTGAATTATAGAACTAAATCCAGATTTTATGTACTACGAGATCCATACTGAATGCTACCCCAAACATATCGTTGGGCTTGGAACATCCTTAGATCTCTACGTACTTCCTGCTCCCAGCAGTAGGTTATGTATGTTAAAAGTTTTTCAATATTGCATGTTTCGAATGTGCATGGAAAACCGTAGACCACTGGTTTCGTCCTTTTGGGACTCATCAGTACGGTGCTTTGCCCTACACACCCGAACTATGCAATATTGCTTGCTTTATATATACTTACACGCTTGGTGTAAGTATTAGCAAGAGCTAATTATTTGCCGAATTATGGGGCGGTTATGAGTGGTACTGGACCGTTCGAGCAACTACTCCTCGGGCAAATACCCCGCCAGGCATTGAATTATAGAACTAAATCCAGATTTTATGTACTACGAGATCCATACTGAATGCTACCCCAAACATATCGTTGGGCTTGGGCTTGGATTTAGTTCTATAATTCAATGCCTGGCGGGGTATTTGCCCGAGGAGTAGTTGTTCGAACGGTCCAGTACCACTCATAACCGCCCCATAATTCGGCAAATAATTAGCTCTTGCTAATACTTACTCCAAGCGTGTAAGTATATATAAAGCAAGCAATATTGCATAGTTCGGGTGTGTAGGGCAAAGCACCGTACTGATGAGTCCCAAAAGGACGAAACCAGTGGTCTACGGTTTTCCATGCACATTCGAAACATGCAATATTGAAAAACTTTTAACATACATAACCTACTGCTGGGAGCAGGAAGTACGTAGAGATCTAAGGATGTTTCCAAGCCCAACGATATGTTTGGGGTAGCATTCAGTATGGATCTCGTAGTACATAAAATCTGGATTTAGTTCTATAATTCAATGCCCGGCGGGGTATTTGCCCGAGGAGTAGTTGTTCGAACGGTCCAGTACCACTCATAACCGCCCCATAATTCGGCAAATAATTAGCTCTTGCTAATACTTACACCAAGCGTGTAAGTATATATAAAGCAAGCAATATTGCATAGTTCGGGTGTGTAGGGCAAAGCACCGTACTGATGAGTCCCAAAAGGACGAAACCAGTGGTCTACGGTTTTCCATGCATATTCGAAACATGCAATATTGGAAAACTTTTAACAATTTTTTTATTGTCTTCGTCAGGAACCACAAAACCATTTTTACATTAAACATCGCTTAATAAATACTGAAGATTTACTTACAAACTACGGTGAGATGATAAAATTTGTGTTAAATAAAAATACATAGGTACATACGTACATACGTACTTAGGTACATAGGTATACATAGGTGTGTATGACATGACAAAATTTTAAATTTTATTCTGATGATTTTTATCCAACTAGTGTATCAATTTTGAGGATTTTTTTTATCGACGCATAGGTATTACTAGTTGGCAAAAACCATCAGATTTACAATTTTGTCATGTCATCGCAGGAGTTTTTCGGAGTCTAGTGGGGGAGACGGAGCACCACATGAAGAACTCTGGACATTTCATCGAGAAGATACGAGGGATACAACTAGAATCAGGAGACATTTTGGTGAGCTTCGATGTCACTTCGCTCTTCATGAAGGTACCCATCGAGCACGCTTTGGAGGAGACCCGTTGCAGACTGAGGCAACTAGGAATGGAAGACCTCGCGGATTTGGCTCGACTCTGCACGAAATCTACGTTCTTCGCCTTCGACGGGGAGTTCTATGAACAGACCGATGGAGCAGCGATGGGATCACCTCTATCACCAACATTAGCCAACATCTACATGGAAAGCTTCGAGACCACGGCCCTGGACACAGCGACTCTCAAGCCGAAGTGTTGGTTCAGGTATGTGGATGATACCTTCATCGTGTGGCCCCATGGATCGGACGCCCTGGGAAATTTCAAGAAACATCTGAACGTACTGCACCCCAACATACAGTTCACGATGGAAATGGAGAAAGACGGTGCCCTCCCATTCCTGGACGTCCTCGTCAACCGCAAGGCTGATGGAAGCCTGAGACACAGAGTATACAGGAAGCCGACGCACACGGATCGCTATTTAAATGCCGCTTCATATCATCACCCGGCACAGAAGTAAGGAATCATCAACACCTTGGTGCACAGAGCCCGCCAAAACAGCGAACCGGAACACTTGGAGGAAGAACTAGCGCATCTGAAGACAGCCCTAAGGAAGAATGGATATTCTCTGCGAGCCATAGAGTATGCTATCAGGAGGAGCGACCAACGGCGAGAGGAATCAGAAACCTCCATTGCGACGGCCTATCTTCCTTACATAGATGGATGCACGGACAAAATCGGACGCCTTGTCAACAGACACAAGATCAACGTAGTGTACAATCCGCCTGGAAAGATTGCTGCAAGTTTTCCTAGGACAATAGGAGAGCAGAAGGAGCATCAAGGACCAGGAGTATACAGCATCCCATGTGTCTGCGGTAAAGAATACATCGGAGAAACGAAGAGACACATCAGCACGAGGCTACAAGAGCACAGGAGGGACGTCAGGAACTAACGGACGGACAAGTCAGCGGTCGCGGAACACTCATCTTTGCCAGGACACGAGATTCGATTCCAGGATGCTAAGGCGCTAGCAAGGATTCCCAATCTCTGGCCTAGGCGGATCAGGGAGGCTATAGAGATCTTCAAGAGACCCAACTTCAACAGAGATGGAGGAATGGATCTACCGATTACTTGGAAATCACTGTTCCGTGAAAACGTCGCGCTTCAGTGATTACCGACGAGTATAAATAGAGTCACCTGCGATAGATTTTCAGTTTCAGAGTAGCTTTTGAAGAAGACTCCGACATGCGAGTCGAAACGTCAAGTGTTAATTTTAATTTTAGTGTTACAGATTACCAACGAAGACGTGGCAACCAGCCCGTAAACAATTATTCCATGGACAACGGTCACGAAAGCCTTAAGAAGACCCTGTATGTATCAATAATTGAAGGCATCCTGGCAAAGGTATAAGTGGTCACTCACGGTGTTGAGTATATGGTTCCTTCAATTAGATATACTTAGCAAAAATATTTTTTTATTTGGTAATATTCAAAGCCGAAAATTTTAAACAATATTTAATATTTTCAAAATATCTGGCTTTTTTAATATGGTTATTTTATAAAAGTACTCTTATAAAAACAAGCAGAGTTGAAATCTGCTTGCAAAAATATTGCCTTAAATTAAAAAAAAATGAAATTGGTAGACATTTCCGGCATACATAATCGGAAGTTTCATGACTGAAAATATTTTAATTGGAAATCTCTTATTAGGCTCTATAGTTTCCGTGAATCATCCTATATAATATACAGGGTGTCCCAGAACAACGGGGCAATATTTCTGGACCATATAATTTGGGTCAAAATAACACTTAAAGTATGTATTTTTTTTTCTACGACCCACCCCTTCGAAGCTATTCACCCTTAAAGGTCAAGCCCTGAAGAAGGTTTTTTGATGGTAACTTTCAAACTACTGTATCGAATGTTATAAAATTTGGACTGTAGAAATAGTAAGAAAGTATCTGTTATCGAGTGACATGACATTTTCCGTATCTTGTCTAGGAAGCCGGGGGTGGAACACCCCTAATGCTTTTCACTATTTAAATTTTACGTTGATGCGTTTAGCGAATTTGCAATGACATTTTTAAACTCCTCAAACAATTTTCTCAAAAAAGGTACTCTTTTTTGAAACCGTTAAAATTTCCCGTTTCTGAGAAAAAAAATGTATACCTCCAGAGACATGGTTTATCATTTTTACTATAAATACAAGCCAAGGCTATGAAATATGAACTGCTACAAGAAACATGTGAGAAAATGAATTGAAAATGTAGGAACAATCTGTTTTAAAAACATAATAGCCGAGATAATAGCGGCTACTATAAATTTTCGAAGTGAGCACTTGTAGACGCATACATTTTTGTGTAGTAAAAATGATAAATCGGGAACGGGCCGTTTTAACGGTTTCAAAAAAAGAGTACCTTTTTTGAGAAAATTGTTTAGGGAATCTAAAAATGTCATTGGAAATTCATTAAAAGAATCATCGTAAAAGTTAAGGGGTGAAAAGCACTAGGGGTGTTCCACCCCCGGCTTCCTAGACACTTGATCAGAGATCCTTGCTTATATATTTTATTATATTTACACAAATTAAGGAGAGTTTTCTATATAATCTTATGACCTAAAGTACACCCTTCTCTAGTTCCACCCCTCCAAAACAACAACTTCCAAAAATGGCTGGCTTTCTGAATATGGTTATTTCATAAAAGTCAAGGATTAAGATGTAAGAGACTGTGGTTAAATAATCAATTCAAGAATCAATTGTACCCCTAACCACATAAATTTTGAAATACTATATACGCATTTCGGCAGCTAAGCTGCCATCTTCAGTAGCAGGGAAAAACCTATAGTAATAAAAATAAAAATGGCAATAACATTAATGCAAAAAAAAAAAAAAAAAAATTATATATATGACAATAATAATAACAACAATAATGATGTGAAACAATGATAGTGACAATAACAATAATATAGGTCAGGTATTTTCTGCTCACCACTCCGAAAGAATCGAAGTGCACTCGATCAGCTCTCAAGCTAGAATGAACTCCGCACGGAGACAATCCCCAATATATACTTAAAGTGACGTAGCACTGACGTTACTTGTGACATCAACATTAATCACACTAGGATAGAAAATTCAATATCCGGGCATACGCTCATTTTTATACCACTCTATTCTTATTTTCACTATCACAAATGTACAAAAAGGTTGCCATTGCCATCTTTACTGCAGTTTCAATTAAAATATCCTATCTTCAGGATAATTGACTCGAATGAAACAAAAATAGAAAATGAATCCCATATTACCAAATTAATAACCTCGAAGGTCCATGGCTTATATGGGCTAGCAAATAACTACAGTAAACTGCAATAAAGAAGACCTTGACCCCTGCACCCTTTCATTTTTCTGGTTAAACCCTGCACGCCTACACATTAACAACATCTAACAATACGGAATCAGAAATTGGACCTAAATCTGAATTAATAAGTTTACCTTCATACTTGCGAATAAACATACTCTCATAAGCGTCTAATTCCCTATTGTCCGATACCGACCTCATAAGCCGAAGATCCTTCTCATGTACAGGATGGCCGGTATCAAAGATATGTTGGGCAACACTTGACTTCTCAATTCTATTATATCTAAAATGTGCCATATGTTCCTTAAACCTAGTGACGATTGTACGCCTTGTTTGCCCAATATAACTCTTGTCACAACTACTACACTTTATTTCATAAATTCCCGACTTCTGCTTGTCTTCTACTTTATCCTTGGGATTTCCCAACAGCTGCTTGATGGTATTCTTAGCGGTATATGCTACACATAAATTTTGCGACTTAAAAATAGGTTCCAAGCCTCTGGTATGTGCCAAACTATACGGAATTTTAACATATTTCCTATTCTCAGTAGGTGACATAGAGAAAGTCGTGGAATCCTTAACAAACTTTTTGTGTCTAATTCTGCTTATCAATCTATCAACTAAGACAGTCGTGTACCCATTATGAATCGCAACATCTTTTATATATTTTAATTCTTTTTGATATCTTACCTTTGACAGAGGAAATGACAACAATCTGTTGACCAAAAAGTGCAAAGCCGAAAGTTTATGTTGTATTGAATGTTGTGAATCATTCACAATAAACCTACTTATATTAGTATCCTTCCTATACACATCAAATTCCAATCCGCCAATGCTGTTCCTAACAACCAAGACATCCAAAAAAGGGATTGAACCATTTTGTTCCATTTCAAATGTGAATTTCACACTATTATAACGTGAATTTAAATTATCTAAAAAATCCTCAATTCTACTCCTCTTGGTATCGAAAACAGCGAACACGTCATCCACATAACGCAACCATACTCGAGGGAAGTACTCACTGTCTCTTTTAAACAACGCTTCAAACCTACTCATGAACAGATTAGCCAAAAACGGAGATAAACTATAATTGCCCATAGCAGTCCCTTCCTGCTGTTCAAAAAACTTACCATTAATCTGAAAACAATTCTGGGACATACATAATGAGGTCAATTTTAAATATTCATCCACTACAATTCTGTCCACTTCATTTTCAGTCAGTAGCTCCTCCAAATATGCAAGCGTAGTAGGTATAGGTACACTTGGAAACAACGATACAACATCGAAAGAAACCAACACCTCGCCCTCATCAAGTACTATATTTTTAATTTTATTAATAAACTCCAACGAATTCACAACTGAAAAACTTTCCGGAGCTGTGGGCAATGCGGTGAATTCCTTCGTTAGCCATTTAGAAAGCAGACAGGTTGGCGAGTTAATACCGGAAATGATGGGTCTCACCGATCTACCTGGTTTATGAATCTTAGGATTTTTTTTTTTTGTTTCATTCGAGTCAATTATCCTGAAGATAGGATATTTTAATTGAAACTGCAGTAAAGATGGCAATGGCAACCTTTTTGTACATTTGTGATAGTGAAAATAAGAATAGAGTGGTATAAAAATGAGCGTATGCCCGGATATTGAATTTTCTATCCTAGTGTGATTAATGTTGATGTCACAAGTAACGTCAGTGCTACGTCACTTTAAGTATATATTGGGGATTGTCTCCGTGCGGAGTTCATTCTAGCTTGAGAGCTGATCGAGTGCACTTCGATTCTTTCGGAGTGGTGAGCAGAAAATACCTAACCTATATTATTGTTATTGTCACTATCATTGTTTCACATCATTATTGTTGTTATTATTATTGTCATATATATATTTTTTTTTTTTTTTGCATTAATGTCCATTTTTGCCATTTTTATTTTTATTACTATAGGTTTTTCCCTGCTACTGAAGATGGCAGCTTAGCTGCCGAAATGCGTATATAGTATTTCAAAATTTATGTGGTTAGGGGTACAATTGATTCTTGAATAAAAGTCAACTTTTAAAAACAAGCAGAATCGAAATCTGCTGGCAAAAATATCGACGGCGTTACGACAAAAAGGCGTAAGCGACAAAAATCTGAAAATGAGATTATTTTAGCAAACGAGTTGTATAAGAGACATGCCTTTCGGCTAATACTACCGCTGAATCCGCCAAAAATTCGAGAGTCGTGGAAATTTGAGTTCAAGTGGAGTAAGCGACAATTTCAGTTGTAATAAAGTGAGGTTATAAAAGTAGTAACCGCCAAGATCTCACAGTGGCACGTGCTGTTACGCCAAACGTCATTAATTAGACGCCCTGAGAAGGTATGGGTTTTGAACTCGACGGCGTTACGACAAAAAGGCGTAAGCGACAAAAATCTGAAAATGAGATTATTTTAGCAAACAAGTCGTAAGAGACATGCCTTTCGGCTAATACTACCGTTGAATCCACCAAAAATTCGAGAGTCGTGAAAATTTGAGTTCAAGTGGTGTAAGCGACAATTTCAGTTGTAATAAAGTGAGGTTATAAAAGTAGTAACCGCCAAGATCTCACAGTGGCACCTGCTGTTACGCCAAACGTCATTAATTAGACGCCCTGACCAGGTATGGGTTTTGAACTATTATTAATCTTAAAACTATTGTGGCAAGGCTTAGATTGCATAGTTTTGGGCATTTAGAGTTAATAATAATTGGGGAAAATCCTCGAAAACAGATTTTGTCGTTTACGCCTTCTAGATGCAGTAACTTTTGGTGGGCTTAAACGCCATTTCCCCATGCGTAACGTATGCAATGTTTGAGTGTGTTTTTTAAAATTACCTATGCCAAGATCGCTAAAATGTTTGAACAAATTGATTAGAAGGCTACTTTAATTTTTAAATATCAGTGTACATTAATTACAGATTCAACAGGTTTCCCCAAATTAGACTTTGAATTTTCGTTTCAATACGTCGCTTACGCCTGTTGTTTTTTTCCTTTTCTTAGATGTCTCGTGGCCAAAAAATGTTACTTAGGTTAAAATTTTCGTTTTGTTTTTCGTTTATTTTTAAATATAGTATTTTCCGTCGGTTTCCTTAAATGTTATATACCTAATAAAAATTTATAGTTAATATTTTGAGAGTTAAATTTCAAAATTTTCAGTTTGTTTCTTGTTTTTTATTATTCTTAAATAAAGCATTTTTCTTAAAATATTTTGGATTTTGTGAATTTTCTATTACTTATTAGAGGGTGTATATACCGATTATCAAAATATTTCACGAGAAATGTGAGGGCGTATGCGAGACTCAAACGCCTCTTCAAAACAAAAAAAAATGACTTCAAGAGGCTTATGCACCACAAAAGAAGGCGTAATCACCAAATGCAAAATGAAAAAGGCGTATTGACAAAAATGCGAATAAAAATGAGACCAAGTGGTAAATACACATTCTTTAACTATAAACACTATTATTAATTTTATAACTCATTAATAAATTAAAATTTGCATCTTAGGCAACCTTTTTTAAAGTTTTTATCAATTTTTTGGTCTCCTGTAAAATTTGACAAAAGCCGCTTACGCCTTTTTGTCGTGACGCCGTCGATATGGAGTTCCATGACTTTGAAACTATTTTCATCGAAAAGCTTGAATTAGGCGTTTAAGCCTGAATCAAAATTTTTAGAATTGTAACTGCATTGTGCGAGGAATCACCCTATATATACATATATAAGTTGACTGCTTCCCACTAAACTATCCAATATAGAAATTCTACAGCCACTTAAACAAATTTAATATCTATAAGAATATATGTTTTGTATTTATATATTTTTTCTGTTACACATTTACATTTTGTTAAATTTTAGTACACTGCAGAAGCAAGTGATTTTTAGTTGTCAAAACAAAAGTATTGTCGTTGAATTCCACCGGCTTCATGTCAGGATGGACAGTAAAATGGTAATCTTTAATCATCCTGACTATACCAATTCTCGATTGCATCAAACCGAATCTCAAGCCTATACAGTTCCTCGGACCTTCACCAAAAGGTAGATAAGCATATGGTGGAATAGTAGATTTCCTTTCTTCACTAAAGTGTTCAGGAATAAACTTATCTGGCTCTGGAAAATATTCTGGATCATGTTGAAGTCCAAAAGATGAAATGAATATTTTCGTTCCTCTTTCTATAGTTATATTAGTATCTGGAATTCTGTAGTCTTTTACGCAAGTACGGTCTAAATTAGGAGCTGGTGGATACAACCTTAGGGTTTCTAAAGAAGAAAGTGTTTGTGAACAAAAATTTTGTCTTGGAAAATGCAACTTACCATCTGTAACTTGGGAGAGATACTTCATTTGCATCAGTGCCTCGTAAGTTAGATTTCCATCATGTTTAGCAAGAGCATCATTGATTTCTTCTCTCAACTTCTTTTGAATTTCTTGATTTCTAGCTAATTCATACATGGTGAATGCCATCAATGTAGAAGACGTCTCAAAACCTGCTGCGAAGAATGCCGCGCATTGGTTTACTAATTCCTCTAAAGATAAGCCTTTTCCGGCTGAATCTTGCATTAAGTCTATCCAAATTTGCAGGAAATCGTCTCTTCTGGTGTTGGTGGTAGTTCGGAATCGGACGGTATCCTTGATTACTTCGGTGAAAAAATCCCGCACATCTGACCGTATGATTGACATATCTAAAAAAATCCAAAATAAATCTGTAGATATTTTTCGTTATTGTAGTAGGTACTTGTAGTTTACGTACTGAAATAAAAACAGATTTTCGGAATTGCCAACGCCAAAACAGATTTGAAATTAGTATATAAGTTTCCTGCAAACATATTCCTGCCACAAGTTCGAAATTTAGCTGCCTCTCCTTTGAAACTGTTGCACTCTAAACCGAAAGCTACGGAACCGATTACATCTGTGGTAAAGCAGGCAGCAATTTCTCGAATAACCAGTGGCTTTCTTTGTTGAGTCTCAAGAGCTTGTACCATATTGTCACTAGCCGCCAGTACAGCATTAAACATGGTTTTCATTTTTCCGCTAGTAAATGTAGGGGTG
Source organism: Xestobium rufovillosum (assembly GCA_963966045.1). NCBI lineage: Eukaryota > Metazoa > Arthropoda > Insecta > Coleoptera > Ptinidae > Xestobium > Xestobium rufovillosum. The sequence goes on from OZ014497.1 coordinate 20,787,133, forward strand.
AACTTGATCCTTAGATCTTTCCATTCTTTCCCACCAAGTGTGAAAATACCCTTACTCAAACAGTTTCTTTTGCAAAAGTAAATTCCTCTATCAGTAAAATGCTCAAAATCTTTACTCAAAACCGACTTAATCATGTCTAAATCCAATAACATCAGCAATGGGGTCGGTCCAGCAAAAACACCTCCAAATTTACATCCTTTTTTTTTCAGCTTTCCGTAGAAGATGGAACTTATGTAACCAAAAATTGGGGCTTGAATGAAGTAACTGTTTACGTTTCCATTTGGAAATTTAGGTTCCAAGTAAGGTATGCCCTTATTCTTGAAGAACTTAAACACATTCTTGTAGTACAAGTAAACACTAACAAACACAGAAACCAAAACAATCACGATTTCTGCGAAAAATGGCAACTGTAACATTTTGTTATTTCTTCGTCTTCACACAGACGCAGACCGTTCACCACTCAAAAATATTTCTCCATACACACGCATTTATATGTTTTGTTATCTAATACCTCTTAGCTTGGCAAATAATAGCATTTTTGTTAATATTCAGTAGTCACTCAGAATTTAAAAAAAATATAATCATCCTAACTTGCAAAAAATATTTCTTATAAGTCCTCATGATTTTCAAAAAAATTTGAATTGTAACAATTGCTCCTAGACAATGTTTTTATCTTACCAATATGTCACTTTTATATAGGGTTTTCCACGACTACCTTACACGATCTGTATACAGTATGTCCCTAAAGTTTGGAATAAAATTCATCAAATTAAAATGAAAGCTTTTTGGAGAAACTCCTCGGACACGTCGATTTTTATTTTCAAAATAACGCCTGTAGGGATTGTTTTCAACTTTTTACCATCACCCCCCTAACCCCAACAACCCCAACTTTAAAATTTTAAATACGAAGATACCCCGTCATATACCTCATTTTAAAGCATTTCTTGTGCCGAAATCAACAAAAAAATTTTTTAGAAATTCGGTTAATAAATAACGGAGATATTCAACAAAATGGAGCTATACCCTTAATTTTACTATTACGAACAACGAAACTCGACAAAACAGAAAATTTTACAACAGTTGTTCAAAGTGACCACCATTCTGAACTTGGCAATAACCTATTCGATCCTGGACAGCATTTATAGAAGAAACAATTGTGTCAGGCGGAATTTCGCGAATAACTTCCCTTATTCTAATCTTCAGTTCTTCAATGCTTCCTGGGCGACTCTCGTAAACCTTGCTTTTCAGGTAACCCCATAAATAAAAATCTAAAGGGGTTAGATCTGGAGATCTTGGGGGCCATTCTACTGTTCCTCGCCTGCCTATCCATCTGTTTGGAAACGTTACGTTTAAAAATCTTCTAACATTTTCAGCATAATGTGCAGGAGCACCATCATGCTGGAACCAAATACGTTCATGAACCAAATCGGGTTCACCATCATGTGGGAACAAGACTATTAAAGCCGGCAATAATTCGAATTGTAAAAAATTCAAATACACATCTCCGTTCACATTTGCCTCGAAGAAATATGGTCCCAAAATTCTATCGCCAATTATTCCTGCCCAAACATTAACTTTTTGTGATCTTTGCGAATGGGTCTCTTGTATCCAATGAGGATTTATGTCATTCCAGTATCTTGTAGTTTGTTTGTTTACGTTGCCTTTAAGGTTAAATGTAGCTTCGTCTGAGAAAAGTACATTATGCAAGAAGTATGGGTCATCATTTATTCTGATCGACACTGTTTCGCAAAATTCCAGTCTTCTGTCAGCATCATCAGGTAGGAGCTCCTGAACTTCATGTACTTTAAATGGAGACCATTTTTGTTTTTTTACATAACGATGAATTGTTGATTTCGAAACGTCATATTGCTGAGCTAATTTTCTCATCGAATTAATTGGTTTCTCCGTTAAATAGAGCATTACTTGAAGCCTCAAATCATCATTCAATTTTTTGGGTTGGCCTGATCTTTGCATATCTTTTACAGAGCCCGTTTGTTCAAATTTGTGGTAAATTTTACTCACGGTTGATTGTGAAATTTGTTGATCGGGATAAACATTGTTAAACATATCGCAAACTTCAAGCTGACTTCTCATTTTATCTCCACATCCAATCATAATTAGGATTTCAATTCGCTGCTTTTCTGATAAATTCGGCATATTGAAAATAGCTGCAATTTGACAAATTATCTTGTGTACAAATGCAAAACGAACCGCAGTGACTGATAAATGTGATTTTCAATGTACTTGTCAAACACAAACGACCAGCAATTGTTTTTAACTCCTTATTACTAGATCTGCATAGATACCCATTCGAAAAGATTTTTGTTGAATATCTCCGTTGCTTATTAACCAAATTTTGAAAAAAAATCTTTGTTGAATTCGGCACAAAAACTTCTTTAAAACGAGGTATCACACGGGGTATGTTCATGTTTGAAATTTTAAAGTTGGGGTTGTTAGGGCTTAGGGGGTTGGTGGTGAGAAGTTGAAAACAATCGCTGCAGGTGTTATTTTGAAAATAAAAATCGACGTGTCCGAGGAATTTCTCCAAAAAACGTTCATTTTAATATGATAAATTTTATTCCAAACTTTAGGGACATACTGTATAGAGAAGTATATATAGTAGAATTACACAAATTTGCACAAATAGGTAATCGAGGATGCCCAATTCGACTAAAATATTTTTGACTTTCTGCGACATAGACACCAACTTCCTTATTTTAAATGGAATGCCCACATTTTTATTACGGACTTAGATTTTTGGTCGAATTTTAAGGTCACCTTATGCAAAACATCATAAGTGTAAAGCCCACCCTCTTCAAGATATTAGACTTTAAAAATCGTAATTTTCCAATTTCATCAATTATAACTTGGAAACGGTACGAGATAAAGAAAAATGATTTACATGTCCCTATCCTAGTTTTTAATTCTCTATCTAATGGGTCTGGAAAATACTGCTTCCTGAATGGCAACTTTTTGTCATTTTTTGACCAATCAGGAGACAGTATTTTCCAGACCCTTCAGATAGAGAATTAAAAACTGGGATAGGGACATGTAAGTCATTTTTCTTTATCTCGTACCGTTTCCAAGCTATAAATGATGAAATTTGAAAAATAACGATTTTTAACGTCTAATATCTCGAAGAGGGTGCACTTTACACATATGATGTTTTGCATAAGGTGACCTTAAAATTCGACCAAAAATCTAAATCCGTAATCAAAATGTGGGCATTCCATTCAAAATAAGGAAGTTGGTGTCTATTTCCGGTATAACCGGAAGTCACAGAAAGTCAAAAATATTTTAGCCGAATTGAGCATCCTCGATTACCTATTTGTACAAATTTGTGTAATTTTACTATATATACTTTTCTATATACAGATCGTGTAAGGTCGTCGTGGGATACCCTGTACAGCTTCGTTCAATACAATGATATCAATTCACTTTAACACATTGAGTAGAAGAAATGAGAAAATCTGTATAGGTACTTAAATGAAAATAATTTTAGGTATACTGGCCGTTGAATTTCCTATATATTCATCCTTGTTATGTTCTTGTACCTGCTTGTATCTTTAATCTATTTCACTCTTCATATTACACCCAATTATTCTTCTGTTCTCTATTTCTATAGTCCTGGTAAAGCTTGGCCTGATTTTCTTCCAACCTCGATTTCTTAGTCCCTCCCTTCCTTATTTCTTCCCAACATTGTCTTGCCAATTAGTTACCACTTCCGCCTCTTAGCTTTTCTTCAAACTTTATAGCTCTTTTCCCTGCTATTGTACTCAATTTATATCTTTTCGTTTCTTTCCGGGGTTGTCCAGTCTGGACCTAGCGTCCCCTTTATAAATTTTTCTTGTTGTCTTTCAACCTTGACTCTCTTTTCCCACCCGCAGATCTCGGCACCATACATGGCTTTGCTGCTTACCAATACACCAAACAATCTTATTCTTCCCTATTCCCCATACTTGCTTCATGGCTATTGTCGCCCTTCTTGTTTTGTCATTAATATGTTTACCCTGCCCCCGTTCCTCTGCAGCGTGAAACCGAAGTACTTGAACTCTTCTACCTCTTCTATCCTTTCCCCTTTCAATTCTCAGCTTTCTTCCGCCTCTTTTCCGATACCTAATTACCTATTTTTGTTTTGTCTACGAGCAAGATCAATTCTTTCATATCTAAGCAATGTTCTAACCTTCTTAACATCTCCTTCAGTTCTTTCTCTTCCTTTGCTAGTAGCACCACATCATCTGCATACGCCATTGCCCAAAACTTCTTCCCTCCCATCACTACCGCTCATGCCTGTCTCTTTCTCAGGACCTCTACCAAATCTGATATAAAGATGTTAGTAAGGTATCAGCTCAGTGGACACCCCTGTCTAACTCCCCTTTCAGTACAGAACACCTCACCCGTTCCTTCTTCCATCCCCACTCCATTTTTCTTTGTACTATAAGATTTCTTGTATCCTATTTGTCAGATTCTTACTTACTTGACTTTTTCCAACATACTCACTCACTGTTCACTGTATCGAGCGCTGCTTTGAGATCCACAAAACATGCCATTATCTTTCCTCCCTTCTTGTTCACCTCTCTTCCGACTAGGTACATGATTCGGGATTTGTTGCCATGCAGTTGCAGTGGCGTGCGATGAATGAGAAAAAAACTGTAATTTGGCACTTGCGGCAAATGTATAAAACACACATCGTTGATTTAAAAGAAGGCGAACATCAGCCCCAAGATAATTAAACGAAACATTGTTACAATCAGAATAATTAGACTTATGCTACTGTCACACGTGTACATTTTTCTGTACGCAACTCTTCAAGTACTGCAATAAAGTTGCAGACTGAGTTCAGACGTATACAGAAAAATTGCATAAATGATCAAATTTAATGAGAAAAAGTTGCAGCAATATCTAGATATTGCAGTGCCCTTCACACATAGGCAATATTTATTCTGCAAGTTTGAATGCGCAATTTGTGTCCTGCAACTTTTCCTTCCATCCAGTATGAAACTTCAGATGAGTGCTACTTGATTCATATGCAGTACGTCTGAAAATGTATTCCTCCGAAGACGAATTTGACGCTATTGCTTGTTTGGAAGTTAATTTGATTAAAAGAAAGCAAAGAAAACGACGGCGTCCAAAAGATTGTGGACCAGAAATCGGATTTTAAATCGTGACCAGTGGGGTGCTGTCAATAATTTATTAGAAGAACTACGTGCAGAAGATCCGGCATGCTGTAGGAATTTTGTGAGGATGTCAGCTGACGATTTCGATTATTTACTCAAGAAAGTTACACCTTTAATCGTAAAACAAGATACCATTATGAGAAAGGCAATAACACCAGCTGAACGTCTTGCTGTAACATTAAGATACTTAGCTTAGCTTAAGCGCTCTTTCTCGTTTGTCCCTGTTACGAAACTCCTTAATTACTACGTTCCACAAGCAGGGATGTTCCTCAATTAATTGAATGAGTTGGGATATTTCTGGAGAAGTCCATTTTCGAGACATTTTGCCAACACACGCACGAAGAACCAACAACACCTGAGCACCTGACTGATAACTTCGTCGCTGCATGCTGCGAAGCATATGTATAATGCACTTGCAATAAAAACTAGCACAAGAAAATAACCAACATGTTGGTTTCTTTTTCACTTGCGCAGCTTTATTGCATGAGGGGTGTCACACTAGCAATTTTTTAACTGTACACAAGTGGCAATACTGCCTGCAATTCCAACGTATTGCGCCAGTTTTCCGACTTGAGGCGTCTTTCAGACGAAGCAATATTTAACTTGCGCAATTTTTCGTATCGCGCAATACAAAACTGTAGACGTCAGACAGTACCATTAGGGTTCTTTATTTAAAATAGCATGCGCGTTTACCTTATATTATGGTTTGTTATTGTAGTTTCCTATAAAAGGGTAGCCAATAATAGAGATCTTCGATAGAATTATCGATCAAAGCCGTTAGATGGCTCTTCTAGTACCGTATTTTTAGAAACTACGCCGTATTAATTCGCTTCTGGATAGTTCTGCAAGTTGTAACTTGCCAGTGATATTTTGGCTATGCTACAATACGCACGTATGAATTCCTAGCTCTCTTAGTTTTGGACTAGCTTCATGTCCCCGGAATTCGTCCGGATTTTGCCAAAAGAGTAGAAAATATCGAAAATCTTAATAGTTGCTTGCAAGATTCTTCGATGCCTTAAGAAAAGGGTTTATTTCTCAGTGTCGTAATATTGCATACTAGTTATTTAAACCAAAGACTTATAGCGGGGACTTAGCTATTTACATTTTCGATTAAAGCAGGGTGAATATTCACAGTCTAAGCGTTTGTGTGTGGAAAAGGCAAAACAAAACAGCCGACCAGTTGTGTAGTGAACAGGTGCCGCCGCGGAAACAGAATATCGCGGAATATTCGCTTGGTCCGTTGCTTGAATATAATAACAAACAACGATCCCCGCGACCCGCTGGCCTTCGAACTTGTAGGCTTCAAAACAAGATCAGCTGTTGCATAAGGTCCATTCTAGACGTCTTTGATTTAAACCTCCAATAATTGGAATTGGGGTAAGTCCCTCTTTCTAGGTTTCCTGGCTAGTTATTTGACTTACAGTTCTTTTATTTTTTTAAAGGTTTTTTACGGTTTTTTAGTTAGGCCCCGAATCTTATCCGGCCCATATAGTATTTTGGATAGATAGAGGATAGACTTTTCTTCGCTGTACAGCAAATAATACAGAATACAATAGACAACACCGAAGACAAGCTAAGTACCTAGACAGACCGAGTAGTTTTTAAATTTTTTTACGTTCCGAGACAGCCTCGCCGTCGGTAGTTCATCAAAAATAAAATACTGAATTTCCAATAAATAAATATAGTAAATAAGAGTAAATTTTTAAAGTGTTTGCATATTTTAATTTGTTAATATTCCTGTGAAGCTGGCGTTAGATCTACCGCATATCTACACTGCGCTGCATTTCAAAATTATTTTAGTTTCCACTGATTTTCTAAATTTCGCGAAGTTTATTGTTTATTATTTTAATAGTTATATTGACTTTGTTTATGAGGCTTGAACTTTATTTTATATATTGACTAAGATCTGATTGTGCATCATATTTGACCTGAGTCTGACGAAACCGAATATTAAATAAATATTATTCTTTGTTTTATTATATTGAGACTTTGATTGCTTGATACCCATTTTAGTAGCCTTCGTTGGACAGCAGTAGCACCTTCGTAGGTAAGTCATCATTTGGACTGTGCTAGGTGGCGCCCATTTTATTTTCCATATTTGACTCTCGTTTTATACGTAAGATTTTGAAATCTCGTAGTAGACGACCCACTCCCTTCTTCGACTGCTGCCTTAGCCGAGGCCAGAGAGTCCACTGGGCTCGTTAAATCTATTATTTCCTTAAGAAGCCCGATTTTGGTAATAACATAAATAAATACCAACAATCGACATTTTTATCATGTAGGTATTGCAGAAAACATCCACTTTTTATACATGACTAAAATTTCCCAATTAAACAAAAATTCAGCATACAAGTTAGTGATGATTAGATTTTGTTCAGTTTGGTCAAGAAGGAATCCACCTAAACGGATTATAGGCAACGAAGAAGTAGAAATGAATTTTCGGCAAATCCGCATACCTACTTCTATCGGCAGTGCTGAGGAGTATTTGGGTGTCAGCAGAAATTCGGTGCAGAGAATTTTCAAAAGCCACCATATGCACAACTTTAAATTTTCTATTGTGCAAGAACTACATCCGCAAGTTGTCGTCCATAGAATTGTTTCGTGCGAATTCTTACTGGTAAAAATCCAAGAAGACAACAATTTTTTAAGTAACTTAATTTGGGCAGACGAATCTAAATTTTTGCATGAAGGTATTTTTAAACGGTTTTATTTAGCTTGCCTTGTTTGTTTGTTTGTTTGTTTGTTTGTTTGTTTGTTTGTTTGTTTGTTTGTGTGGGTCAAATCTAGTAATTGAAATTTTACCCCTTTTCTGTTGACTGATTGATCTGAAATTTGGTACACACCTTTAAGTAGCATTTACATTGACTTTCATCACAAATTGAATTCGAAATTTCATTGCTTGTCATATGCTTTTATACCTTACCATTTACATTCAAAATTCAACTTGAAATTGAAGTCGTGCAAGCGAAAGCTCCTGCTTGGAAAAGGCAAGCAAATACGCCAATTCGTTCTGAAATTGTCATGCGCAGTTGATATTTCACGCAATGCGCACAATCCAAAAAAGAGGTTTTCAAAATTTTCTTGAATTCTTGGTAGTTGATGCAAGACTTGAGTGCATTTAAGTTTCCTTTCAATATATTTCAATTCTATTTGTTAATACAAATTATTATCTTCCATAGAACATCTTGTAAAAAATACGAACATAACCTACAAATTTGACAAAGCAATCTGGCAATGTAAATGCTTTTGCACTTCCATCACAAATTTAAGCCGATGTGAAATTGAATATAAATGAAGCTGTGATGATTATTTTTTTCATCGCCAAATTGACCAATAGGAACATTGCATTTGGGTCTAGAAGCGTGTATTATTAATTTCAGTAATTTTTTTCGATAATTTAAGTTGTCATAGTTTCGAATTAATTTGTAGGTGCATTATTTATAATGTATAATCTAGATACTTTATTACCTGCCAAACGTCAAATATTCCCAACACATTTCCTTGTATGTGAATTAATTAAAATAAAATTTGGTTTTGAACTACCTTGCTTCGATTCAAAAAATAATCTTGTCAAATACAATTCGTGGTCTGAAATTTTTAGGTAATTTTACTCAAGCTGTTGCTTTTACTAGCCACTCGTGTAAATTTGACAGAAGACCACTCGCGCAAGCGCTCGTGGTCTTTTAACTGTCAAATTTACACTCGTGGCTACCAAGCAACGCAACAGCTTTCGTAAAATTTCCGACAATTCCAGACCACTACTTATTGTATTACTACAGACAATACAATTTTGTATATTCAGTATCATTGCAAAATGGCGGATTTGATATTTTTCCTAACCCCCTCAATATGGGTTTAAGATGAAAGGGCTTAACTAGTAGAATCAATGATGTACATCCCTACTGGATAGGCCCATTGCCGTTTACCCCGTGAAAACTTTTTGAGGCATTTCTGTTGTGTATGCAACCCGTACTACTGACGAATCTGCATCCTTTTCTAACGCGAAGAGCTTAACAGGTGTTTTTGCACAGGTAACAGTTTTTTGTGTACCATGGCCATATATTGCGCTGCTTACGGCTGTAAAAGCGTTCAGCAGCCAGGTAACAACTTGTAGTTTCATGGGTAAATATTACATGCCAATGTGAAATGTGATCCTATTCATTTTTGCCCTCTAAATTAAATAATGTGCGTCTAACCTAAAATTTTAGATTCCCGTTTCATATGAATACCCCGGAAATTAAGTTTCTTGAGTTTCAATCTTTTTTTTTATGATTGATAATTCTTTATCATTGACCTTGTTCAATAATGAATTCATCATTAACCTATTACAAGAGGTGCGAAAAATAATTTCACAGCGCAAATGTCGGTCAATAATGAAGTGTTTTAAGGTTAGTAGTGAAAAAACAATTTTTTTACTCGGCTTAGATAGGATTTTATTTAAATACTAGCGGCCCGGCAGACGTTGTCCTGCCTAAAATTACTTTTCGTATTGAACTTTTGATTCATTAACCAAATCGTTTATTCAATGTGAAACATTTTTCTGATTACGTTTATGTTCGACCAAATATGTCGTTCCTATCGTCAGTTATGATCGCGAGCGCATAAAAAAAATTATGATTTTAACAGTTTGTCCGAATTTCCCGATTTACGCCTATCCATATCATACAAAAATCCAATAGAAAAAGCACTTTCAGTTTTTCCGAATTTTCCAATTTTCCGGGCAACTTTTCCAATTTTTCGTTGCTTAAAAACCTTATTTTTGAAAAGAATTAGCCAAATCGGTTCAACAGTTAAGCACTTTCAGTTTTTCCCGAATTTTCACATTTTCCGGTGGATTCTCCAAAAGTTTTCTTTCATACAAACCTTATCCTGACAATTACGATCACAACAAAAAAAAATCAGCCAAATCGATCCAGCCGTTAAGCACTTTTAGTTTTTCCCGAATTTTCAAATTTTCCGATGGATTTTCCAAAATTATGATTTTTACAGTTTGTCCGAATTTCCCGATTTACGCCTATACATATACAAAAATCCAATAGAAAAAAGCATTTTCAGTTGTTTCCGAATTTTCCAATTTTCCGGGCAACTTTTCCAATTTTTCGTTCCCTAAAAACCTTATTTTTGAAAAGAATTAACCAAATCGGTTCAACAGTTAAGCACTTTCAGTTTTTCCCGAATTTTCACATTTTCCGGTGGATTCTCCAAAAATTTTCTTTCATACAAACCTTATCCTGACAATTACGATCACAACAAAGAAAAATCAGCCAAATCGGTCCAGCCGTTAAGCACTTTTAGTTTTTCCCGAATTTTCAAATTTTCCCATGGATTTTCCAAAATTATGATTTTTACAGTTTGTCCGAATTTCCCGATTTACGCCTATACATATACAAAAATCCAATAGAAAAAAGCATTTTCAGTTGTTTCCGAATTTTCCAATTTTCCGGGCAACTTTTCCAATTTTTCGTTCCCTAAAAACCTTATTTTTGAAAAGAATTAGCCAAATCGGTTCAACAGTTAAGCACTTTCAGTTTTTCCCGAATTTTCACATTTTCCGGTGGATTCTCCAAAAATTTTCTTTCATACAAACCTTATCCTGACAATTACGATCACAACAAAAAAAAATCAGCCAAATCGGTCCAGCCGTTAAGCACTTTTAGTTTTTCCCGAATTTTCAAATTTTCCGTTCGATTTTCCAAAATTATGATTTTTACAGTTTGTCCGAATTTCCCGATTTACGCCTATCCATATCATACAAAAATCCAATAGAAAAAAGCATTTTCAGTTGTTTCCGAATTTTCCAATTTTCCGGGCAACTTTTCCAATTTTTCGTTCCCTAAAAACCTTATTTTTGAAAAGAATTAACCAAATCGGTTCAACCGTTAAGCACTTTCAGTTTTTCCCGAATTTTCACATTTTCCGGTGGATTCTCCAAAAATTTTCTTTCATACAAACCTTATCCTGACAATTACGATCACAACAAAAAAAAATTAGCCAAGTCGGTCCAGCCGTTAAGCACTTTTAGTTTTTCCCGAATTTTCAAATTTTCCGATGGATTTTCCAAAATTATGATTTTTACAGTTTCCCGATTTACGCCTATACATATACAAAAATCCAATAGAAAAAAGCATTTTCAGTTGTTTCCGAATTTTCCAATTTTCCGGGCAACTTTTCCAATTTTTCTTTCCCTAAAAACCTTATTTTTGAAAAGAATTAGCCAAATCGGTCCAACCGTTAAGCACTTTCAGTTTTTCCCGAATTTTCACATTTTCCGGTGGATTCTCCAAAAATTTTCTTTCATGCAAACCTTGTCCTGACAATTACGATCACAACAAAAAAAATCAGCCAAATCGGTTCAGCCGTTAAGCACTTTTAGTTTTTCCCGAATTTTCAAATTTTCCGTTCGATTTTCCAAAATTATGATTTTTACAGTTTGTTCGAATTTCCCGACTTACGCATATCCATATCATACAAAAATCCCATAGAAAAAAGTACTTTCAGTTTTTCCCGAATTTTCCAATTTTCCGGGCAACTTTTCCAATTTCTCGTTCCCTAATGCCACGTCCGGCCTCTGTTTTGTCGACGTTCCAAATTATTTTGTGCGTAAGCTCCAACTGAGCGCGTCGAACTCGACTGTATCCGTTGTTCCGGAGTTATAATGGATCGCGCTTGAGGCTTGAGAAATTCTTATTCGACTTGGCTCCAAACGCTGTCTACGCTCTTCGCGTACGCCGACCGATATTTCGACGCCTCACTGGTGGCATTTTTTCCAAAGAACCACCAAATACATGATCACCACCGATAACACGCTGACAATTCAATTTTTAGAACTGTCAAACTGAACGTCACATTTTTGTTTGTCAAACAGATTTTCATACAAACTTTTACCTTCCAAATTTTCTACTTTCCCGGTGGATTTTCCAAAATTTTCTTTCATACAAACCTTGTCCTGAAAATTACGAACACAACAAAAAAGAAATCAGCCAAATCGGTGGAGCCGTTCTCAAGTGATGAGCTTACATACATGCGGCAATTGATTTTTATTTATATAGATAGATAGATTAAAATGGGTATTTTACTATGGAGAACCCTATACTTACAACTTCGTTTCTCTGTATTTTTCAATTTGCTTATCCTTGCACTGTTTTTACATGCGAAACTAAACTGGAATTTACCCAGCATTTAATATTTTTTTCGGAGTATTTAAAATACTACCTAACCAAAACTTTAGTTGCTGAATTTTTTGTTGTTCCCTCTGAAACTCAGACTGCTGCGACTTGTTGACTTGTAGGGTATAATTTACTTCTATGATACAGGGGTATGCTCATAAGGTGTAAATCAACGTGTAAAATAACATGCTAAATAAATAATGTACTGTAGTGATCATTTATAAATTTAAATTTTTGCGCCTTACGTTGTCTCTACCTTACCGACATTTATGTATTTAGTGGGTAAGGTAGAGGCCAGGGCAAGTTAGGTTATGTGTGTGTGTGTAATGGCGCCTTCCTGCGCGTTCCATGTTTGTTGCTAATAAAACCAACAAATTTAGTTATTTATTTTATTTTGAAAACCGCCGCCGTCCACTACAGTACTTGAAAATACATTTACCTGAGATGAGTTTTATTTATATTTTATTGATTTCTCAAATGAAGAGTCCGAAAAAGCAAGTGTAAGTATTAAAATTTAGAAATATCAACTTGTCTGTTACCCGCTTAATCAAGTCATACGGCTGTTTGAATGAGAGGGCAAAGAAGAGACTGACTTAAAAAGAAAAGGAGATTCGTCAGTATTGTGGGTTGTCTACATCTTGAGTGGCTTCACTTTTACTTCCATTTAGCCCCCGGTTGAGTAGAATACAGTACACCATGAAAAATTCAAAATCCAAAATGGCCATCACCACAAAATGGCGGATTACTTTTTTAATCCAGTAATTTAAATTTTACCCCCTTCCTGTTGATCGATTAATCTGAAATTTGGTACACACCTTTAGTTGTGATGACAATACAATTATGTATATTCAGTATCATTGTAAATCCAAGATGACCGCCGCCACAAAATGGCGGATTAGATTTTTTTTCAACATCCTCAATATGGGTATCAAATGAAAGGGCTTAACTAGTAGAATACAGTACACCATGAAAAATCCAAAATCCATGATGGCCGCCACCACAAAATGGGGGATTACTTTTTTCAATCCCCTCAATATGGGTATCAAATGAAAGGGCTTAAGTAGAAGAATACAGTACACCATGAAAAATTCAAAATCCAAGATGGCCGCCACCACAAAATGGTGTATTAGTTTTTTCCAATCCCCTCAATATGGGTATCAAATGAAAGGGTTTAACAAGTAGAACACACTACACTTTAGAAAAAGAATAACAAAACAAAAACACTGTTTGATTCTCGGGCTCCTACACGTTTTTTGTTGATTTGCTTGGAGTACCACGTGAATCTTTTCTTGTTTTATGGTGGAATTAGAAAGCAGACTGTATTTGGTTTTAATATACTTTATTGCTTACTTGCAATTCAGACGTTTTTTTTCTTTCTGACTGACTGTCACACACACCTGCATGATTTCCATAAAACAATACTTTCCAACAGTTGGCGGAACGCAACAAAAACTAAAAACTTGAAAAGAAAATAAGTAAGAAAGAAATTTTAAGTTAAACGGTTTTATTGTAAAGAAACATAATAATGATGCAGATAATGTACTGAAAGCTAAAAAATAATTAGGTAGGTACCAGGTACCAGTCATCACACCACTCTCCTCATCAATCTAGAGCATTGATCAGACTAAAATAAAATCGTGGGGCGGGTCGAATTTCTATTATCTACAGTCAAGCGCTCATATCATTATAGGTATGCTTTGGATGCATCTTCTCAATAGACAACATCGCAGAACGATCATTTACATATTTACCCAGGTTACGCTACGCCCTACGATTTTATTTTAATCTGATCAATGCTCTAGATTGATGAGGAGAGTGGTGTGATGACTGGTACCTGGTACCTACCTAATTATTTTTTAGCTTTTAGTACATTATCTGCATCATTATTATGTTTTTTACTTATTTTTTAATAGAAGAAACAACCACATGATCCGCTGAACATCTTCATAACGGGTGATTTTTTTAGTATGTCCGAATTTCCGATAGGGATCGCTGTCAAACGAACTGTCACTTTGCGCGCTTATAGTGTCAAAATTATTCAAAATAGTCTGGTAAATCATAATGGGACGTTTAACATCAGAGCAACGCTTGCAAATTATCGAAATTTATTATCAAAATCAGTTTTCTATACGCCAAACTTATCGGGCACTTCGTGAATTTTACGGTGCACATAATCGCCCAACCGAACGATGTATTCGCCTAATTATCGTCAAATTTCGAATGCATTTCACTCTGCTCGATATTAGAACAAAAAGAAGACAAAAATCTGTGCGTTCCCGAGAAAATATCGCCGCTGTTGATGAAGACCCAAATTTGTCAATTCGTCGACGTTCCCAAGAAGTTGGACTTTGTTATTCGACTACGCGGAAAATTTTGCGTAAAGATCTTGGTCTGGTGCCTTACAAGATCCAGCTTTTTCAAGAACTCAAGCCTCAAGACAATCGTTTGCGTCGTACATTCGCTGAATAATATCCATGAGATCTTGACAGTAAAAAATAAGCCAACTAGATAATTAAATTTCAATATTTATCTACGAGGCATTAGGAAAACTAAACATAGAAAGGAAATTCGAATCCCTCGTAGCTTGAAGGGAAAAACCAATGACTTTAAAGAAAACTATTTGGGAAAAAACAATAAATTCAATTGGGAAGAAACCTCAAAGTGAAATATCAAATTGGACAAAAATAAATAAAGAACAAGTAAAATGCAAAACTCTACTGTTCAGTATTGGAACACTCTGTATATCGAAGAAACTGTTAATATTGTTAAAGATAGGGCAGCTCCAGAATTAAATAATGAAAATAAAATTGAAATCAAAATCAAAATCTGCAGTTAATGAGACTGACTATTCCAAACCAAATTTTTGCAGTCTAGACTCCATCCATCGATATACCGCAGAGATCAATCTATGCAACGCAATGTTAATATAAATAAACAATGGAAATTTTTCAAATATGCAATACACGAAAACAATGATAAGAATTAAAAAAAATGATCAAAGTTGATAACAAGTCATCGAAAATTTTCAAGAATCATGATGATTTGTAAAAATAATTTGCAAGTTAGGATGACTTTAAAAAAAGTTTTTTTAATTTTGATGATTGTAGTGACTGTTTACAAAAACACGATTATTTGCGATAATTCATCCTAAATTAAGAATATTAGATAACAAAAACGTATCTACACTCCAAAATTTAAAATAAATAAATAATCTAGTATTCGTCTTGGTCAATAAGCAACAAAATGTTGCAGCTGCCATTGTTCGCAGAAGTTGTTGTAGTTTTAATTTCAGTGTTCATTAGTGTTTATCTGTACTACAAAAATGTGTTCAGTTTCTTCAAGAATAAAGGAATACCATATCTGGAACCTAAATTCCCTAAAGGCAATATAAATAGTTACTTCCTCAGAGGTCCATCTGTGGGATACATAAGTGCCATCTTCTACAATGAATTGAAGAAAAAGGGGTGTAGATTTGGAGGTATCTTCGCTGGACCAAGACCCATGCTCCTGGTTCTGGATTTAGATCTGATCAAATCGGTTTTGAGTAAAGATTTTGAGTATTTTACTGATAGGGGAATCTACCACAGCAGAAAAAACTGTATAAGTTCGAATTTGTTCACACTTGGAGGGAAAGAATGGAAGGATCTGAGGGTCAAGTTCACCCCTACCTTCACTAGTGGCAAGATGAAGAGCATGTTTTCTTCTGTGCTAGCCTGTAGTGACAATATGGTTCAAGCGTTGGAAGGCCACCAAAGAAAACCACTGGATATTAGGGAAATAACTGCCTGTTTTACTACAGATGTGATTGGTTCTATCGCTTTCGGTTTAGAGTGTAACAGTTTTAAAGGAGAAGAAGCTAAATTCCGAAATTGTGGTAGGAACGTACTTAAAGGAAGTTTTTATTCTAATTTCAAGGGTGTTTTGGGATTGGCGTTCCCAAAAATCTGCTCATATTTCAGTAAGTGGATAATTTTATTTCTAAGAATTTTTTAGTTGTGCCACACACGGTATATTAGAAAAAAAGTTATCAGTTAGATAGTTTAGAATCTATAAAAATAATTTCATACTCAATTATTTTTTTAGATATGTCCGCCATAAGATCGGACGTTAAAGAGTTTTTCAACCAAGTAATCAGAGATACCGTAAAATTCCGAACTAGTACCAACACAAGAAGAAACGATTTCTTACAAATTTTGATAGACCTAATGCAAAACTCGAATGGAAAAGGTTTAACAACACATGAACTGGTTAATCAATGTGCTCTGTTCTTCATAGCAGGCTTTGAGACTTCTTCAACGCTTATGACATTCACCATTTACGAATTAGCCAAAAACCAGAAAGTTCAGAATACTTTGAGAGAAGAGATAAATAATGCTTTTGCAAAAGATGGTGGAAATTTAACATATGAAACATTAATGCACATGAAATATCTCTCTCAAGTTGTAGAAGGTAAGCTACATATTTTCGAAATAAATTTTTTATTGGCAATCCCTTTCTTCTTTAGAAACCATGAGGCTGTATCCACCAGTAGCAGGCTTAGATCGCGAATGTGTCAAAGACTACAAAATCCCAGAGAGTAACATAACTTTAGAAAAAGGGTCGAAAATTCTCATTTCAGTTTTTGGACTAAACCATGATCCTGAATATTTCTCGGAACCAGAGAAGTTTATACCCGAACGCTTTAATGATGAAAATAAGTCTGCTATCCCACCATATGCTTATCTACCTTTTGGTGAAGGTCCAAGGAACTGCATAGGCCTGAGGTTTGGTTTGATGCAATCGAAAATTGGTATAATCAGATTGATCAAGGATTACCATTTTACCGTTCATCCTGACATGAAGCCGATAGAGTTCAACGATTATACGTTTAATTTAACGACAAAACATGACTTAATTTTGCAGTGCTCCAAACTATGACATATAGGTACCTATAATACGAGTATGTGTGTGTAGAATTTCCTCCCTGTAACAGTTGAACTTATGAAGTTAAAGAGTAGCTAGCCGGTTCAATTAATGAATAATACAAAAAAAAATTATCCGGATTTTTCAACTTCATTCATTCAAAGGTTACTAGGGGTAGGGGAGGGTTTTGCATTGGGAATACACATGTTACAAAGGAAGAAATATTCACATCATCTGTGCGATCACTAGATTCTTGCTTCTGAACAGAAAGGTGCCTGCGAGTCATCTGCAATATCCCTGTTAGATATTATACTCGACTTATTGATATCTTATTTTTTCATGTTACTTTATTACTTGCATATTTTGTACTTACGTTTCTTGTACTTTTCATGAATAAAAAAATAAAATAAGGAAAATTTACTTCACCCTAGTACCTATATTTCATTATTTCAATTTTGTGAAATTCTGGCAGTATACCGGGTGGGGATTTAGTGTGTAATCGGTTCATATCTCTGGTAATGCTTAAGATATCAAAATTAAATTTTGTGGGGAACCACATGGAGCATTTCGTAAAATTATTTAAGTATATACAGGATGTTGACATTCTGAGTACCAGACCAAAGTTCTATTTCTTTAGATGGAAACCCCACAAGTATTTGCGTGATTTCGATTCCTCATAAAATTTCATGAAAATTGATTTACTACTTGATGTGGTTTTGAGTAAGGACTGTTAAGATATTGACATTTTTGTGTCATTATGGTCCCAAATTTATGACGTTACTGGCGTCTACTGACCAAAGCCACCTAATTATTTTTGATTAAAAGGGGTTTACACACTGCTGTATTTGTGAAATCTACAAATACTTTCACCATAATACTTAGGATTATACAAGGTGGTTAAGTTACGCAAAAGGGAATTTTTCTCAAAAATTTCAAATAGAACACCATGCATATTATTTGCACAACTGATAGTCAGTTAACTAAGCTTTTAATTGATGTAGCTATTGCCAGGTTTACTACTGATAGTTTCGGCAGATATTACGATTGAACATCAAAATTAATGAATTTCATTATTAGTTTATACTCTTTTTGGCGAATTCCCCCTATTCTGTTGCTCAAAACTCACAATAATGTTGATATTTTGTATTTGCAAATTGGTATCAATATAAAGACAATAAATCTTATTGTAAAATTGTTTCTTAATGGTTATATTCTTAAATGTATAATGTCTTTTTAAAGTCGGGTATAATGTTCAAACATTGCCATGGAATAAAATATTATCTTTAAGAAATAATCTCGCAATGGGATTTTTTGTGTTAATGTAAACTTCATTTGCTAAATATTTTATAGAAAATGCAGACCTTTTTTGGAGTTTTGGGTGACAAAATAGGGGAGATCGTCACAAATAATGTAAAATACTAACGAAACTCTACTAATTGCCCAGTCTGTCGAAACTTTTACTGGTAGACTTGACAATATCCGCATCAATAAAAAGCTTAATAAAATGACCATCAATTGTACAAATAATATACATGGCGTTCCATTTGAAATTTTTGAGAAAACTTCTGTTTTGCATACCTAACTTAACCACCCTGATGTATTATCTCAAGTATTATGATAAAATTATTTATAGATTTAAAAAATACATGTGAATATTTAGGTGAACCTATTTCAATAAAGAAATTTTAGGTGGCTTTGGTTAGTATGTTACAGTAGCATCATAAATTTGGGTCTACAATAGCACAAAAATGTCAATATCTCAACATTCCTCAGTCAAAACCACATTATCTAGTATATCAATTTTCATGGAATTTTATGGGGAATCCATATTATGCAAGAACACATAGGGTTTCCATGTGAACATCCTGTATATACCTAAATAATTTTGGGAAATGCTCCATGTAGTTCCCTACATTCTTGCACAATTTCATTTTGATATCTTAAATAGTTCCAGAGATATGAGCCGATTACACACTAAATCCCCACCCGGTATAATAAACATTGTATTAATCGATGTTTCGGGCCTTTGTCAAGATTTTTATTAAAAATGAAAAGTATAAAAATGACAATTATTTTTCTAATAAAATTTGTAAACAGTAACGTAACGTAAAAATGGACATTAAAAATTAGCACATTTTATTTTGATAAAATTATGAATTAGGAAAAAATGTGCATACAGTAGGATTCACGAGAAAAAAACAACTTCGTCATCAGTAATAAACGAACGGAGTAAGCGAAGAACATATGTCTGAGTTTGTGCCACACTTCCTGTGTTTACATCCAGAGAGCCGGTATCTTTGAAAACTATAAAAAATGTGAGGTTATATTATTCGGGCCTAATAATAAACCAGTTATGTTAGGAGAACTGTATCACAGCATAATGCAGCAGTATTTTAGTTGCATTTGGTAGCCTCCAACTTTAAGTGATTTACTACCGCGGCGTTGTATTAATCGGTTTGACACTGGTATTAACTCGGCGACGAACTGAAAAGAACAAGTGCGCAGTTTGAGAAGTTGCGCGGGCTACGCTGCGCGAGCTAGACAATTTAGGGAGAACTGTTCTGTTGTATTATGTTGTGATTGTATCGTATAGAGATTGATTCCGTTGAACTTGCGAGGAAACGGAAGAAAGAAGAGGGATGAGCCAGCTACTAACAAACTTACATTTCAACTGTATTATTTATTATTACCTTAACAAGCATGTTCACAAAATCAGTTTAAGGTGTGAGGTAGCTAAATTAGAATGAAGATATTTAATGCAGCATTGGATATGGTAAATATAATTTTGCATCACTAAAAAGATGGTAACAGGATAGCTGAAGCCTTTGTACAAAAGTAAGTGTCCTACACAGTAACATAATCAGAATCATTTGCTCAATTTCTCCGTTGTGATCTGTGATAAGGACTCTCCCCGCATTATTGCCAAGACATGTTCGTCACCATTTCCGTCTCAGCATTAGAAAGTTTAAAAAACAATAAAGCACCAGGTGTAGACGGATTGGAGGCAGAAATTTTAAATTGTATAATTATTTGTGCCATTTTTTTTAATAATTTTAGTAATATTTGTGAAATTTATGGCAAATGAAACACTATGTAAAAATATTATCGACGTTTCGCCTCTGGTTAGAGGCTTTATCAAGATTATATTTTTAAAAGTTTACAAATTGTGACAAAAATTTTTTTTTTCTTAATAAAAATGTAAATAACAGTAACTAAGAACTTATATTAAAAATAGAAATTATACGTAGTACACATGATTTTGTAAAAAAAATATGAAGGAGGAAAGAAACGTCGATAATATTTTTACATAGTGTTTCATTTGCCATAAATTTCACAAATATTACTAAAATTAAAGAAATTTTAAAGTGTGCAGGTCAAGAGGTAAGAGAGTGTTTATTTAAACCAGTTAGCCGCATATGTGAGACAGGTGAGATTCCAGAAGATTACAAAAGGGACATCATAGTCGCTTTGTCAAAAATGAAAGGCGCGGAAGAAATATTAGGAGATCAGTTCGGATTTAGACGAAATAGAGGAATGCGCAAAAAGCAATTCTAGCTCTACGAGTAGTTACCTATAGAAAAAAAACGATACAAAAGGGTGAGCGCCTATATAGGATTTGTAGATTTAGGAAAAGCCTTCGACAACGTAAAATGGAGGAAGATGTTCGAAGTGCTCAGAAAGGTAGGGATGAAGTTTTGAGGAGGAACGAAGAGAAGTAGGTATCCGGAAGGGAATGAGACAGGAATGTGCGTTTTCACCTCTAGTTTTCAACTATATATGGAAGATTCAATTAATATTATTAAGGATATAACAGCCTCAGGGATTAATGTACAGGGCTAAACTATTAACACGCTCTGATTCGCGGATGATATAGCTCTGGACGAAATTGAAGCAGTTTTGATAGAGGGATATAGCATCAAGATCAATAAAATACAAATAGGAAATGAGAAAATAGTGGAAGTCGTGGATTTCTGCTATTTAGGAAGTCAAATAACTCGCGATGGTAGGAACACTAGAGATATAAAACAAAGAATAGCGCAGGGCCGAGTTTCGTTTAGCAAAAAGAAATAACTGTTATGCTCTGGAACGGATAATGTAGAAATTCGGAAGAGACTCTTAAAGACGTATGCATGAAGTATGGCACAGTATGGGAGCGAATCTTGGACAATAGGAGAAGCGGATCGAAAAAGAATAGAAGTGTTTGAAATGTGGTGCTACAGACGCATGATGAAGATACCGTGGATAGATAAGGTTAGCAATAGGGAGGTATTAGAAAGGGTTGGAAAAGCAAAAGGTGTGTAAGACAATAAAAAATAGGAGGGATAAGATGGTAGGACACCTTCTGGGGCACGAAGGAATAGTTAGCGACATGCTACGAGTTGGAGATAGGGATAAAAAGAGGTGGGGGTAGGCCCAGATGAGACTACAGCTCTCAAATGGTTGAGGATGTAGGATGTTCTACTTTTAGTGAAATGCGTAGGTTAGCTCAGGATAGAAAAGGATGGAGGTACGCGTCCAATCAGTCTTCGAACTGAGAACTTCATGATGATGATGGTAATGAATTTAATAGGCCACCAGAAGGACAAGTATACACAATAAAAAACATTAAAGTTTCTTGCTCTTGGAGAATACGGAAGATGTGGTAAGAATTATGCTAGAGTGACAACGGTCTCTAGCAAAGAAATGCTAAACTTTTATTTTTAACTCTGACGGTGATTTTTTTCGTCAGATTTCTACCAAACCAGAAAAATTTATTTTTACCCATGGTATATTTCGTAAAAATTCTAGTTCCATATTTATCCAAAACTAATAACACGAGACAAACATGAAAAAAGAAAACAATACTACTTTCACAAAAAAGTTGTAGGTAAAACAGTTTATTAAGATCTACGGTTACGCTGTACTGATTTTCCTGGCATTTAACCATATTCCACCTTTGGCGCTGGTCAGGAAAGATAATGGATCCAGTATTAGTGGCTCTTCGGTTTTTGGATTTGGAACGAACTCGTATTTTGATAAAAGGACCGCCAAACCAACCTTAGACTGCATTATTCCGAAACGTAAACCTAGAAGAAAATGAAATAAACCCTTAGCTCTTTACTTTCCACTATTTACTTACCAATACAGTTTCTTGGGCCATCACCAAAAGGGAAATAAGTGAACGGTTTGATCTTATCTTTGTTTTCTTCAAGAAATCTTTCCGGCTTAAATATTTCCGGCTCAGGAAAATGTTCTTCATCATAGTGTAAACCATAGAGAGATATGTTGACGGCTGTTCCCTTCTCTAAAATAACCTCTGTACCTGGTACCTGATAATCCCTCGTGCATTTTCTGTTTAATGTTGGAACTGGAGGATGAAGACGAAGAGTCTCTAGAAAAATAAAAAAAAGAAATATGTTGTTGTGGACGGCAATCTTCATTTTACATTTCATAATAAATACTTAAGTTTGAAACTTACCATCTACAACACCACCCAGATACTTCATGTCGTAGACAGCCTCATACGTAAGATTTCCGTTGTGTTGTTCCAATACCTTCTTCACTTCTTCCCTTGCTTGCTTCTGAACTTCTGGGTACTTGGATAGTTCATACAAAGCGTACGACATGGTGGTAGCAGAAGTTTCGAAACCAGCCAAGAAGAAGACGAACATTTGGGCAGCCATTTCTTCAGAAGTTAGTAATTCTTCAGTTTTGTTGATGTTCATCAATAAATTAACGAAATCGTTCCTTAGAACCTCGTTTTTCTTCCTGTATTCTATGGTGGACTTAGACATGTTGAGAAAGAAATCTGCTACTTCCTTATCCAAGACTCTTATGTGAAGAAACCTTGCTAGATCTTGAAAAGAGATTCTGAAGATTCTTAGTAAAGCCTGCGCTTGAGTTAACGTGAATATCCTCTTCCCATATTTCCTAAAATTTGAGTCTGGGTCTACGAAACTGTTGCAGTCCAGTCCAAAAGCACAGGTTCCTATAACATCTGTAGTGAAGTTGCCCAAAAGGTCCTTAATATCTATTACATCTCCAGATTTGGCATATTCCTCTAAATTAGACAACATTGGCTTGGTACTTTCTAATATAAGAGGAAACATAAGTTTCATTTTTCCTGACGTGAATGTTGGTGTTAACCTAGTCCTCAGCTTCCTCCATTTTACAGTATCTACAGCAAATAAATGGGCACTCAGGGGATCGTCCTTTTCATTATAATAGATTCCTCGATCTGAGAAGTACTGGAAGTCTCTTTGAAGAATGTTTTTGATATACTCCAAATCGACAGGCATGTAGACTTGTCTGATTATTGAAACAACACCTATGAAATAGAACAGAAGCATTTTGTAAGTGTTGAACAAGTACCTCGTTCAAAAACATACCTCCATGTTACAAAAACATACCTCCATGTTTAAGTCCTCTTCCTTTGAGTTCATTGTACATTCTCTTGAAAATATCTCCAATGGCTTCCTTCCTGAACAGCACAGACCTTCGTAGTCTTACAGAACGCAGGTTCCTCCTGTCCCAGTAATTCAACCTCCATTTACTATAGACTACCAATACAGCAATGAAAGAAACCACCAGCGACAATATTGTTAAGTACGACATTATTCTAATATTTCGTACAATGTAACAAATTTGATGCGAGTTTTACATTTTATTAGACAGTTGTGTCAGTATCAGTGTTTATAAATCATACTACTTTCCTGAGTCATTCTGATGTATTTTATCTCCGAAACAAGGTGTTTATCTTTTTAATATTCACCAATTCAGGTGTAGCACATTGTTTTTAAATGGCTTCCGAGAAAATTGTGTTAATATTTGACAAGATGAATAAGTGCTCTAAAGGTAGGGTTTCAATAAGTAGCTATTCAATGCCAACGGTTGGAGAGTGCATTATATTTTTAGTAAAAGTAAGGTCTATCTGATATAAGAATGCAGTGGTGGGCGTGGCTTGACCACCCCATTTTACACAGAAATATTAATTACAAGAGCGACATTCAATGACATATGAAAAAAAATAGATTAATGAGGTTTTACTCATTCTCGCACTAAATGGTGGGTAGAGTACTAACAACTGTAGGTCGTTCCTGTGACGCACCTGCGGCCAATAGTAATATGCCGCCTCCTCCGTCCCGCACAAGCTATATAGTTAGCTTCTGGGTCTAACCTTAGGGTTAGTTTGGAGTGAGTAGAGATATTATTATTATTATTATTATTACAATTTAAAAATCAAAAATAGTACAAAATAAGATTCGATTTATTTTAATGGTATAGGTAGATATGCACCTGTTGTAGGGCCTAGTTTAGATCTAATTATATACTACTTGACCTCAAATTAACAACGTATTCACACTGAGAAAACCAGATAATAGAAAGTGTATTATAAAGAATTTTTATTAGTCCCTATAAACTATTATTTTATACCATAATAGGTCAGTTTTTAAGGGCTACACTATTTTTATTATAGAAATTTGTTCATAATCGCAATCTATGATGATATTAAAGATAATTAACACATTCCCTTAATTTAAGTTAATTTTTATGATAAAGATAATTTATGTTACAATATTTATAATAATAAAGTAATGGTATTAAGATTATTATACAGGTTATTCAACAAGTATTTTAAAATTTGGTCTTTATAATCCAATATTTTGAAACTTATTTTCTATTTTTATAAATATTTCTCGTTATAATATTTTGATATTAAGGGCTATATTCTCGTCTAATAGAATCACAAGCACGCAGCTGCTTGTAAAATTGCGTCATTTGCAAACCAACTAAGGTGCAGTGCGGTACCTACTATGCGAAATAATTTGTGATAGACGTAAAAACGAAAACATCAGTTTCTTCTTTTGTTGTATGGAAGTATGGAAGTTCCAGATATATTCTGAAATCATGGGGATTGGATGAAAATTTTGCTGTAAGCTGTAAGTATATTTTGTATTTAGAAATTTCTTGACTCATTTGTATCATGACCATTTTCAGTCATTTGAAATAATAGAAACAAAGGATTATGACTGCATTAATCGTTGTGAATTACCTTATTATTTGCCAGTGCTGCGCATTAATGTAGAAAAAAAGATTTTTGTTACGTTGAAATATTTAGTTTAATTTATTTTTACATTTTTTATGTACCTGGGATATTTTTTATTTGGTAACAAATAAAACTTCGTTTAAATCTTATTCTGTTATTAATCCATCTCTACCCGCTTCACCACATTAGTAAGCTACATGGCATAAATCATGAAAAGCTGATTTTTATTTAAATGTGTGCATTTCAGATGTTGCTTTTATGAATTTTAAAAATATGTAATGTGACTCAACCTAACACTAGTTCTTAAAAATGTATAACTGACATAACTACCTACCTAATATTGTGAAATCACATAAAGTACTAACTACTAAGTAAGCTTAAAAAGGTACGTATAGTAAAATGTAAACCATTCAATATTATACAATAAATTTAACTCACTTTAAGGGTCGGTTGTTTGTATTATTTGATCAGTGATTAACCACTGATTTTTTAACCAGTGATTAGAGTTGCTATGATTCCGATTTTGTGATTAGTTGTATCTTAGCAACTAATCACTGGTTAGACAAATCAATAATTAATCTCGGGTCAAATGTAGGAACAACCGGCCTTTTTATATTGAAAGTTATTTATTGTTATTAACAGTGTGTTTGACAATTATTAGCACTGCTAATAAGCTTTACTATAATTGTAAAATAGAATGTATAATATAATGATATTATAATTAAAATAAAAATATTAATATCTATTATAATATAACATAAGGGTTATATTAGAAATCTCATAGGGGGTATTGAAAAGTTTATTTAAATTAATTATTGCAATATCATAGTCGCTATAAACAAATAAAATTACTTCTACATACTTATTTGCATACGAAAGTTATATACTGATATATTAAATGATATAATATTCTTTTATAATATTAATTTAGTAACGGTTACTAACAGCTTCATTTATCCCTATAGTTAACGTCAAATATAATAATGGGCATAATATTTCTTTTACTGCGTATTATAAATTTTTCTCAGTGCAGTATTATTCTGGTATTGACAATGATAAATTATATTGACATATAAACTTTTCCAGTTGTCATCGATATCATCTTATTTTGGAAGGTTTGATTAATAAAATTACATTGGAGGGTGTAAATCTGTCTCACGTCTACACGAATCAGAAATCGTTACATTTGCTCCCATATCAAACAACACTGCATTCTTATATCAGCCAGATTATAGTTCGTATTATTTCGGCATATACCCTACAATAACAATAATAATAATAATAATAACATTAACATTAATAATAATAATAACATTAATAACATTAATTTTGTTTAGCAATTATGCTATTTATATGAGTGGTACTGGACCGTTCGAACAACTACTTCTCGGGCAAATACCCCGCCAGGCATTGAATTATAGAACTAAATCCAGATTTTATGCGTACTACGAGATCTTATACGAGATGCTACCCCAAACATATCGTTGGGCTTGTTCCACAAAATCTGGATTTAGTTCTATAATTCAATGCTTGGCGGGGTATTTGCCCGAGGAGTAGTTGTTCGAACAGTCCTAGTACCACTCATAACCGCCGCATAATTCGGCTAATAATTAGCTCTTGCTATTACTTGCACCAAGCGAGTAAATACAGGGTGTTACAAAAGAGTAAGTCAAGCCGTTAACCATAGATTATCTGACCGAAAATAATGGGACTTTCCTTATGCCATTTTTCATTGGGGCTTCCTTTTTTCAAGATACAGAGTGTTAAAGTTAAAATTTAAAAATCGATTTTCATTAATAACACCTTTATTTTTTATGATATTCCGTTGAAACTTTGTAAAACATTTTTTCATATAACAGCACAATGTTTTTGTAATTTTTATCAAAAAAATCGATGCGTGAACGGAGGAAAGGGTGCGTTGTATTACCCATTGACCCCCCAACTTTTCCCCGGATTCAAAGATATTGTGTTTTATACCAAGCGTTCATTTCTTTTATTTTTTTCCCTCTTGTAAAATTTTGATTTAGGGCTTGGTTTACGAGATGTTGCAACTCATTTGGCTATGTATTGTTGATCCACTCGCTGTTTAAATCTCTCACTTTTCCTTGGGTGACGAACTAAGCTCCAGAAAAATGTCCTTGGATGGATATGTTCCTGCATAACGTCTAAGCTTCAGAAAAATGCCCTTGGATGGTACCTTTTTATTAATAATTATTTTGACAACTAAACGCCTACCTGTCTTTCTTCTTTCCAATGCTGTTATATACGTTATGCAGAATCGGTACCATCCAAGGGCATTTTTCTGAAGCTTAGACGTTATGCAGGAACATATCCATCCAAGGACATTTTTCTCGAGTTCAGTTCGTCACCTAAGAAAAACTGGAAGATATAAACAGCGAGTGGATCAACAACACATAGTCAAATGAGTTGCAATATCTCGTAAACCAAGCCCTAAATCAAAATTTTATAAGAGTGAAAAAAATTAAAGAAATTAACGCTTGGTATGAAAAACAATACCTTTGAACCATAGGCGTGCGCCGGGAAAAGTTGGGGGTCAATGGGTATTACAGCGCCCCCTTTCCTCTGTTCGTGCAACAATTTTTTTATCAAAATTACACAAACATTGTAACGGTATATGAAAAAATGTTGTAATAAAAATTGTCTTTCAAACTTTAACTTTAACAACCTGTATTTTTGAAAGAGAGAAACTTCAATGAAAAATGGCATAAGGAAAGTCCTATTATTTTCGGTCAGATAATCTGTAGTTAACAGCTTGAGCTACTTTTCTGTAACAACCTGTATACTACATGTATAATAACTGATCTACTTAAATCTTACGTTATTATTGCATTCAGACCTGATATAATTTAGAACCGGTGACATTAATTAAAAAAAGGGTAACTTTATGTAAACTAAACTATATTTATCCTAACTTACTTGTATCTTCATATTGCTTTTTATTTATTTATTTATATAGGAACTGGTAGGCAGGTTGCACTGTCTCTGGTACATCTCAACTAAACTCCTTTTAAATTGGTCTAAATATTGCATGTTTTGAATCTGCATGGAAAACCGCAAACCAAGTGGTTTCTTCCTTCTGGGACTCATCAGTACGGTGCTTTCCCCTACACCTGCAAACTCAAACCATGCAATTTAGCTTGCTATACAGGGTGTCCCGGTAAAGGTGGGAAATCTCATCGAGTGCGTATAGATTACACGAAAATAATGCCGCAAGTTCATATAAAGTTTTCTCCTACGATCTTCCCTTGCCGAGATATTCTCCCTTAAAATAGATAAATAAAAATTGTTTTCTTTACATAAAATTTTTATTTTTAATTGTATTTGGATCATTTTCTTGCTGGCGTACGTAATGATTGAATGTCGATAAGATAATCCGGCCCGTTTTTTGATCGTGCATCAGGGGAGCAAGGGGTGAATTACCCCTTACCTTCTTAACTTCAGATTTTTAAGGTGGTGAATATTTTTAATTTTTAACCGCATTTTTTGTTTCCCCGGACATATGTTGCTAATAAAAAGTTACTCTTGTTAGGTTTAGATAAAATGAAGAGTTTTCGAGGAAATAAAACTCAACGAGCAAGAGGTACAGTCCCGGGTACAGTGTTTCTACGATTTTCGTTTTTATTTTTTCCGGCATTATTTTTAGGGTTGGGCGAGATCGAGATCTCGGCGAGAGTTGGCCCACTCTCGTCTTGATCTCGAAAATTCTCGAACCTCTTCGGTCTCGTCTTGATCTCGAACAACTCTCGACTGCGAAAATCTCGTCTCGCCTCGAGACTCTCGGTTCTCGATCTCGAATTTATTAAGAGGTAGGTGGTATCCTTTGTACTTTGGAAGCCAAGTACCATACGGTCGATTTTCGCCTGCAATAAGGGGATTGTGTATCGCATGACGCGGCACCAGCAGCTTTCGTATCAGGACCCCGTTCAGAACAGTTTGTTTGGGCTCGGGAACGTTTTTAGAACGCAGAATATTGAAATAAAAAATTTCCAGAATACAAATAGATATTCAAAACATTTTTTAACAGAACGTCTTATAAAAAGGTACAGGATGATCCAATCAAAATACCATCCTCGTAATTATGAATTGAAGAACATTTTTGGGTGTAATGACGCAGATCTGTTCTTATTAAGTGAACCACAGGTTGCAACAAAATACTTACCTTTTCTTTTTCGCGATTGAACGATTGAATATTGTGTTAAGTTTGGATTTTAAAATAAGATGCCTTTGTAAAAGTTTCTATAAGCGGATGCAGTTTTAAAAATTGAAAAATAAAAGCCCTTACCACAATATTTCACAAAATTTAGTTGTACTAAATACGCATTTAGCCAGCAAAGATGCCAAAATACGTATTTAGTACAGATACACAATCTCGTAGCTCGTAGACTACTGATGACGGCACCTTAGCTGCCGAAATACGTATTTAGTACACTTCAATGTCCTGAAATATTGTGGCAAGGGTTTTTATTTTTCCATCTCTATTAGCAAAACCACACGCGATCCGTAAATATTGGATTAAGTTTTGTTTTTTGAGTTGTTCTGTAATGTATTGTTTTTGCACTGAAATGTATGTATTGTACAAGGTGTCCCAAACTGGACGCGTTCTTATGGGAACACCCCTTATTTGAAGAGATAGAAAAAAATTTACCAAGGTATCCGGAGCTCAAATTTAATGAGAAAACCACTGGCGCAAACAAAACTTTGCTATCTCTTATCGTTTGGCCGCTAGAGGGCGATTCTCAAATTTCGTCGATTTCTTTTATGTCCTATAACTTGTTTATTAATAAAGATAATTAATTTTGGTAAAAACTTTCTTAAGGCACTTTTTTCCGTAGAATCCATTGCAATAGGCAGTTTTTTTACAGGGCGTTTAGATTTTCGTGCACCACCCCAAACTAATTTTTTTTATATAGATCACCCTATATACTATGAGATTTTTGAAAAGCTCGTAAAATTTCCTAAATTTTGATGTATCACTTGTCATGTTTATCTTAACCATTAGCAACATTTAAAGAATTATTAATTTAATATAATAACTATGAGTACCTAATCTTATCATGAAACTTTAGATCTGTGATTTTAATCATAACATGTTAGCATCCTATGTCATTTTATTAGTCATGGCAATCTTGATTTCTGTAGGCACAATATTTAAATTTTTAAATCGTAATGTTGCTAATGGTTTTTAATATAAACATGACAAGTGATACATCAAAATTTAAGAAATTTTACGAGCTTTTCAAAAATCTCATAATATGTAGGGTGGTCTCTATAAAAAAATGAGTTTGGGGTGGTGCACGAAAATCTAAACGCCCTGTAAAAAAACTGCCTATTGCAATGGATTCTACGGAAAAAAGTGCCTTAAGAAAGTTTTTACCAAAATTAATTATCTTTATTAATAAACAATTTATAGGACATAAAAGAAATTGACGAAATTTGAGAATCGCCCTCTAGCGGCCAAACGATAAGAGATAGCAAAGTTTTGTTTGCGCCAGTGGTTTTCTCATTAAATTTGAGCTCCGGACACCTTGGTTAATTTTTTTCTATCTCTTCAAAAAAATAAGGGGTGTTCCCATAAGAACGCGTCCAGTTTGGGACACCCTGTACATATATCGTGTTTAAATCAACGTTTCTTGTGTTTTAGTGACAGAAATACGCAAATTAAGTAAAACTGAGTTATTGCAGAAAAGTTATCAAGGGGAAACTTCACAATTATATTTTACAAAATCTAACAAAATGACACTTACCTATTTGCATCCGTTGGAAATTTAAAGAAACGGACACAGCATTTTTCGCACTGTTTTTACATTATTTTTATCAATTTACTATTTTCCAAATAAGTATTTTTGTTGTGATATTAACGAGACATTAATTATGCAGTTACTACGATTTTATTTTAAATTTATTTTCTAGAAGCTCCTATATTTTGCTTTACAAAAATAAATATAACTAGATGAACCCGTGGGCTACGCTCCACGACTTTTACGTAGTGGTGATAGTTGCCTAGGTTTTTCCCTGCGGTTTTCATGTCGCATGTACGCTGCTCTGTATGTCCTTTTGTCCATAATTAATTGCGTTTAATTTAATGCGTACGACAAAAAACCATTCTACCTATGCCTACCCGTGTAACGTTGAACTCCGACTGCGATAACAGCTCTCAGCAGATCCAAGCGTCCATCGAAATTATGCCGATGCAATTTTCTTATTTGCGATAAAGAAACACCTGGTCGAGTGCACGACCTCACCCATACGATCTCCGCCAGTTGAAAAGAGACCGAGCGGCCGATATCCCCACCCGTTGCAAGTGTTGCGCCAGTTCGCATTTAATAATTAATTGCGTTTAATTTAATGCGTACGACAAAAAACCATTCTACCTATGCCTACCCGTGTAACGTTGAACTCCGACTGCGATAACAGCTCTCAGCAGATCCAAGCGTCCATCGAAATTATGCCGATGCAATTTTCTTATTTGCGATAAAGAAACACCTGGTCGAGTGCACGACCTCACCCATACGATCTCCGCCAGTTGAAAAGAGACCGAGCGGCCGATATCCCCACCCGTTGCAAGTGTTGCGCCAGTTCGCATTTAATATTATGATTTTCTCACATAACGGTTTAGTTTAATATTATTAATTATCACCTATTATTCTTGACAAAAATACAGAAAAATAACATTGATCAAAAAAATAATGTCGAGAAATCGAGACTCTGGACGATTTCTCGAGCGAGAGTCTCGATCTCGTGCAATTGACTCTCGGTCTTGATCTCGATTTCATTGGACAGTTCTCGTCTGGGTCTCGCACCCGAGATTTTCATTCACTCTCGATCTCGGCGAGAATCGGAAACGAGAAATGCACAACCCTAATTATTTTCAAAGATATCAAAAAATCGAAAGCTCTTTCAATAAATTATTTCTTATGAATTTTTTGAGTATGATTTAACCTCTAATGTACTATTTCTTTTGAAATTCATTAAAAGTTGCCCAGGTCCGTATCAAGAAAAAATTAAAATTGACGATGTAGACAACAGACTAAACGTCGTATAAAAATAACCTTAACAGTTTGCGAAAGTTAGTGGAAATTTACATGAAAAAAATGCTTTCGGTTTTTCGAATGCCAGAAAAAATGAAAACGAAAATCGTAGAAATACGGCACCTCTTGCTAGTTGAGTTTTATTTTCTCGAAAACGCTTCATTTTATCGAAACCTAAGAAGAGTAACTTTTTATTAGCAAAATGTCCGGGGAAACAAAAAATTAAAAAATTAAAATTATTCAGCCCCTTAAAAAATATGGAGTTAAGAAGGTAAGTGGTAGGTCACCCCATGCTCCCCTGATGCACTATCAAAAAACGGGTGACATTATTTTATCGACATTCAATCACTTCGTACGTTACCAAGAAAATTATCGAAATACAATTAAAAATAAAAATTTTATGTACAAAAAACTATTTTTATTTCTCCAATTTAAGGCAGAATATCTCGGCAGGGGAAGGTCGTAGGAGAAAACTGTATAGGAAGTGAGCGAATATTGCTTAGCAGCGACACCAAGGCGGCGCAATTATAAACTTTTGGTAGTAACTAAGTGTCAAATTGACAGAGCAGGTGACACCTCTGTCAGTTTGACAGTCCCGCGTAAATTTAAGCAATGGATACTGTTGACAATTAAAACTGCAAAAAATTATAAATGTCAAATCTGACAGCCCAGTACCACCAAAACTTCTAAATGGTGGCGCTGGCTGAAAATTCGCTCACTTCCTATATGAACTTGGGGTGTTATTTTCCTGTAATATTTCTATACGCACCCGAGAAATTTCCCACCTTCACCGGGACACCCTGTATACGCTGCCGCGCTCTGGAAAGATATTAGCAAGTGACAACTACTTTGCGTAATTATCTAGGCGTAATCAGTAATCAGTGGTTATTGATTAGATACTACTTTTAAATGATTTACCTAGTCAGACTGCAAATGCTATTTGGTAAAGTGTTGTACTTAACCAGAGTTTTGAAAAACAGGAAATTTTAGGAACCTTTCCTATTTTTATGATCCAATATGAATTTATTCTGGTTTCTAGTATTGTGTTTGCAAGACGTTACTAAAACACTTAGGCACTTCCCCTATTATGATTTTATGTATAAATATTAGAGCCCAAATTTCACATATCTCTTCTACGGCACACCACCCTAATGACCGCAACATATCTTCAATTTTGGTGTATCTCCTGCATTTTAATATTATCCTCATGGCCCTATTCTGCAGCAACTGCAATCAATTCATATCGCCTTTTTAGCATCTATGTTAGCAGACTCCCCTCTGGGGTCTGATAATGGACTGACCAGGAAAGTCACATGATGTCAGCAGGACGCAGGACGGTCGAGCCGGTAAAAGGAGGGGCAGTCGTACCGGTAGATCGGAGAGCACATGTAGCGTACTTATTATTACATAGTAGAAATAAAGTTTCCTTGGGGCTAAATCTGCATTTTATTGGGGTAAAACCCTTACCACGTTAACATCAGAAGTGGGATTGTGCCTGTGCAAAAATAAGATAAACTTTGACAATAATTCAAACAAAAGTGTAGTGAAAATGGCGGATACAGACAGTTCGCGTTGCAACGAGCCCATCAACGAAAATAATATCGCTGAGGATTCGGAAGAAGAAATGTCTTCACCAAGTCCAAAGCGTGCAAAAGTGACGTGGCAAGAGACACTAATTAATTTGGTAGCGACGCAACAGCGACAACTTGCCGAGTTAACCCGCCAGTCCAAGATGGCGAACGCATCATCGCCAACGCCTAGTACGTCCGAAGCAGAAAGTTTAAATGCGCATGCGACCACGTCGAGGCACGTGAACGCGTCTTTTAAGCTGACTAGCTATGACCCAGATAAGAGCGCTTACTCAATAGAGGAGTGGTTGAACGACGCAACAAAACTAAAAGAAGAGCTTGCTGTTAGTGATATCCTAATGATCGCGAAAGCTGGCGAGGCATTAACGAATCGTGGTTACCGTTACTATTGTGACTGGAGGCCTCTTTGTAGAAGTTGGGACAATTTTTGTGCCGACTTAGTTATCGCTTTTCCGGATCGAGAGACACCCGGTTCTCGTGCGTATCGCGCCGCGACGCTACGAAGTCGTGAATGTGGTTCCTTGTGCGAATATGGCAATCAAAAGTTACGTAGTATCGTCAGATTCTATGACAACTTGCCATGGAATACGACCTTGAGCATGGTTGAATATGGTTTAGATCGTGAGGACGTACGTTCCGCCCTGCACATACGAAAACCCGATTCGGAACGTGAGGTAATGAAAATACTAAGTGACTTCGATGCTCGACTTGATCGATCATCGCGAATGTTTAGACACTCAGAAGCAACGGAAGGGTCCAGATGGAAATCTGAACTTCGACCAAGAGAGCGCCAGGACAGTGGACATGCAAGACCAAAGCTGAAGTTGCAAGGACCTTGTTTTAAATGTGGCCGTCACGGTCATAGACAGGCTACATGCCGTAGTAAGGAGGAGCCCAAAGAAGAGTTACCTAAAGCTATTTCTAATGTCAAATTTGACTTTACGAAAATCCCATCCTGCAATCACTGCAAGAAGATGGGACATATCGAAGCTAATTGCTATTATAAACATGGAAAGAAAGCATTTCTGGTTAAAAAATGACGCCATTTGAGTACCACACCAATAGCCACATTATTGTGTAATGAACACGCTCCTTCGTTTTAGTATCTTATTGACAGTGGAGCTGACGTTTCAATAGTTAAACACTCTGTTATAAAAGCCTTAAACGGCATAATACGACCAGACGAAACCGTACGTGCTTTGGAAGGACTTGGGACTAAATTTGTTTGTGTTATTGGTGTGTGTGACCTAATAATTGTTTTACCGACACTGACCCTAGAAGTGTGTTTTACGGTTGTTCCAGATACTGTTGTTCCAGGCGATATCGATGTTATTATAGGTTGGGACGTTATAAGTCGACCTTGCCTGCGAGTTGACAAAAATGCTGACGGACTCGAATTACATCATAATGTAACAAACACAAATTCTCGCAAAGTGTTTACTATAAAGGACGCGAATGGTGTAAAAATAACCCAACTCGGATTAGAGAACAGTTTGAAATTAAAATTGGAAAACTTGTTGGTGACTTATAAAAAGCAAACACCGGATCATATTACTACCGGGAAAATGACAGTAAAGTTGAAAGATAATACTCCGGTAGCGTATAGGCCGCGACGATTAGCTTACGGAGAAAGAAGGGAAGTTAAAAGGATTGTAGAAGAACTTTTACATGATGGTATTATCCGCGAAAGTCGGTCGGAGTATGCTAGTCCCATTGTGCTCGTTCGGAAAAAGAACGGTGACGTTAGGATGTGCATAGACTATCGCGACGTTAACAAGAAAGTGGTAAAAGAAAGGTATCCACTGCCTCTCATTCAGGACCAAATTAATGCTTTGTGTGATGCAAAATATTTTACGACGTTGGATATGAAATCTGGCTTTTATCAAATGGAAATCGAAGAAAGCTCGAAACATATAACAGCTTTTATAACACCGGATGGGCAATATGAATTTAATCGCATGCCATTTGGCTACCTGAACGCACCATCCATTTATCAGCGAGCTATTGACAAAGCACTGGGTAAACTAAAAGGCAAAAAAGCGTTCGTATACCTTGATGACGTTCTTGTGCCTAGTACGACAATTTCAGAAGGGCTACAGAACTTAGAGGAAGTGCTTAGTGCTTTATCCACATCAGGGTTTTCACTGAATTATGAAAAGTGCGTTTTCTTTGCTACAGAAATTGAATATCTCGGTGTACTCTTAAGTGATGGGTCAGTACGTCCTAGTCCGCGAAAGGTTAGTGCTCTGACCCGAACGCTTCCTCCTTCGGATGTAAAAGGTGTGCGCCAGTTTATGGGACTCGCCGGATATTTCCGTCGGTTCATTAAGAACTTTTCCCGAATAACCGCACCGATATCCGCATTGTCACGGAAAAATCGCGTATTTGAGTGGACCCCAGAATGCGAACACGCAAGACAATTAATCATAAATAAATTAACTGATTCTCCTATTTTACGTATCTACAACCCTAACTTAAGTTGCGAGTTACACACAGACGCAAGTTCGATAGGTCTTGGAGCTGCTCTTCTTCAGAAGGAAGATGGTGTTGCGCGACCCGTTGCGTACTTCAGCCGTCGGACTACCGATCACGAGTCCAGGTATCATTCCTATGACTTGGAAACACTCGCCATAGTTGAAGCAGTCGAACATTTTCGAGTGTATTTGTACGATGTAGGTACATTTTACGGTATATACCGATTGTAATTCAGTGCGAGCGACCGCCTTGAAGAAAAACTTGCATCCACGCGTGGCCCGCTGGTGGATCAAATTACAAGATTATGACTTTACGATCGAGTATCGGCCGGGAAGCAAAATGTCCCATGTTGACTATTTAAGTCGCAATCCTTTGGATAATGATTGCGCTTTAAAAATAAGTGTTTTGAGAACCATAAACATAAACAAAATAGCAGACATAAAAACATTACGCGAATTTCAAAACAATGACGTGTTTTGTCGCGAGATATTTAATAACCCTGACAGTAGCCCAGATTTTACCGTAATAAACAATGTGATTGTTACCAAAACAAACTCTCCAAAGTGTTTTGTGCCAATCGCTGCCCGTTTATTGACTATGAGACTGTACCACGATGAATCATCGCATATCGGTTGGGATAAATGCATCGCGAAAATGAAAGAAGATTTATTTTGGCCGAAAATGGGGCAATGTTTGAAAAAATACATTAGGAACTGTAGGGCATGTGTCATTGGGAAATCACATACTGGTCGTCGACAAGGATTATGGCAACATGGTAAGAAACCAGATGATATACTAGACACATGGCATGTTGATCATGCAGGGCCTTTGGTGAAATCTAATGGTTGCACGCAAATTTTAGTAATAATTGATGCATTTTCAAAATTTTGTCGATTGCAACCAATCCCAAAGAAAACTTCTGAAGATTCAATTCGTGCATTGTTGCCAGTTTTTGAAGAATTGGGGAAACCCAGACGTATTATAGCCGACAGAGCAGCTGCTTTCACTTCAATAATGTTCAAAAGCTTTCTTAGTGAACAAGATGTGCAACTGCATCATATTGCAACCGGTGTACCTCGAGGAAATGGGCAAGTTGAACGTGTAATGCGAACCATCTTCAATTTGCTCCGAGCGACACTTACCGCCGAAAAGGAAAATACATGGACAACTGCAATAGCTGCAATCGAAGACAATTTGAATTCAACAATTCATTCGATAACTGGTTATGCACCGGCTGTGTTGCAACTTGGAACGAACCCGAGATTGGCCGCTACACTGCAGTTTCTGGGTGACGCACCGATAAGCGATAGCTTTGTTGATCCAGACAAGGCCATTGCAGAAGCCCGAGTTCGGATAACAAACAGTGCAAATAAGCGAGCTCAGCAATTCAACGTCACTCGGTATCGTGCCAATTTGTTCGATGTGGGAGACATCGTGGCTATTGAAGATTCGCAGCTGGCCGGCGGAGGAAAATTAAAGCCGAAATATAAAGGACCATACACCGTTCGCAATGTACTTTCCAATGAAAGGTATGTGCTGCAGAAGAAAGGACAACGAATTACAGTGGCCGCTCATGAGCAACTGAGGCGCTGGCCTTCTACAGAGTAAAAAGAAAAGGTGAGCCTCAAGTTTATTTTTATGTAAATACTCATTACAGATAGACAGTTTTGTTTCTGATGAGAAAAAAAAATAATAGCACTAGGTATGCCTGCAAATAATAACAACACTGCCTCCGATTATTTGAGTTTTGAGAGTTAAAAAAAAGAAACAAAAAAAAATGAAAAAAATGAAAAAAATAAAAGAAGTAGTACCTCCTTGCATGCAACATGCGATGGAGAGGATACGGATAGTGAGGGTATCGCTATCTAAGAGGGAGACCATATCTCCTTGTAACATTACATCTTATGAGAGGATACCTCCTCGCATGCAACATGTGAGAGAGAGGATACGGATAGTGTGGGTATCGCTATCTAAGAAGGAGACAGTAACTCCTTGCATATCTTGATACGAAAATAAATTTGGCACATGATATAAGTCTTCGTATTTAAAAGTTAAATGTTTGTTCGTTGATTTGGTAACAAGTGTAGGTGTGTTAGAATAAATTCTGTTGCTGTGTTTCCCTACTTTTAGAAGAATGCCTAACACCTACGGTGCGAGGACGCCCCGATTGCAGGATGGCCGTGTTAGCAGACTCCCCTCTGGGGTCTGATAATGGACTGACCAGGAAAGTCACATGATGTCAGCAGGACGCAGGACGGTCGAGCCGGTAAAAGGAGGGGCAGTCGTACCGGTAGATCGGAGAGCACATGTAGCGTACTTATTATTACATAGTAGAAATAAAGTTTCCTTGGGGCTAAATCTGCATTTTATTGGGGTAAAACCCTTACCACGTTAACATCTATACAGTACTCCCAATTTTTTTTTTTTACATGGTGTAATCAATATGTTCTGAGAAATTATATTTTATATCTACGCAAAACTCCAAATATTTGTGGGATTGTGCAATATACAGGGTGTTTCAGGAGGAATGGTACATAATTTAGTATTGTAATGATCCAGCTCTAGGGGTCACTAATTCCTGACCTCGACGGTGGAAGTCAGACGTAAACACAGCTGAGAATGCAGTGGAAAACAAATACTAGTCCAGACTTTAAAAAGGGGACGCATTTTAAGGGCATTCCGGTTTTAACTATCGCACTGTGTTCACGCGTTCAGAGAATTGTAATTTAATTTCTTTATTGTTAATTTTATTGTGTTAAACTGTGTTTCACAAGGTAGGAACTTTTATTTTATTTGTAATTTTTAGGTGTAGTATCAAACAATGTTTTAAGTCTTTCATTTACTTATTTTAACATTGAAAATGTTTATGTTTTGGCAAGTACGGAGTTCGTTTTCGTGTTACATTTGCAGCCTATCTTCGTGAGAATTCGGCAGTGACGAATAAGGCCGAGCGTCTGGCACAAAACTATGAATGACACATGTGGGATGCGGGAACGAGAGGTGGTTTATATGCGTACACACACAGCTTGCCGATTAGGACAACATAACAAAAGAATATTTATTTAACATTGAAAATGTTTTTATTTTCGTAGTATGGAGTTCGATTTCGTGTTTCATTCGCAGCAGCATTTAACCAAACAGACCCGACTGCTAGCGGCTAAATTAATGCGAGAGCCTGGCGGCTCTGAACTTATTAGATTTAAAAAGAAACGCGACAGGGGTAGTTTGTAGAGGTGGTTATGGGGGTGGGTTTAGGGGTGGTTTGTACGGGTGGTGTTAGGAGCAGTTGTTAGGGGCGGTTTTAAGGGTGGGTGTAGTGGTGGTTTATGGGGGTGATTTTTGGGGTTGGTTTTAGGGGTGATTTTTAGGAGTGGTTTTGGGGGGGTGTATAGGAGTGGCTTTGGGGGTGGATTTTTGGGGTGGTTTTCGGGATTGGTTTTAGGTTTCGTTTTTGGGGGTGGTTTTAGTTGTGTGGTTGTAGGGGTAGCTTTGGGGGTAGTTTTGTAGGTGCTTTTAGGGATGGTTTTTAGAAATGGTTTTGGGGGTTGTTTTTGGGGGTTGTTTTTCGGGGGTAGTTGTTAGAGGTTTTTCAGGAGGTAGTTTTAGGAATGGTGGTTTTGGGGAATGATTTTTGGGGATGGTTTGTAGGGGATGGCTTTAGGGATGGCTTTATGGGGTGGTTTTTGGGGGTGCCTCTAGGTGTGGTCTTGGGGCGTGGTTTTAGGGGTTGTTTTAGGGGTGGTTCATGGGGGTGGTTTTTGGGTTAGGTTCAGGGGGCTGCTTTTGATGGGTGGTTTTGAGGGGTGGTTGTGGGGTTGGTTTTTAGGAATGGTTTTAAGGTGTGGTTTTAGGTGTGGTTCTTGGGGGGTGGTTTTGGGAAATGCTTTTTTGGGGGTGGGTTTTGGGGTGGCGTTAGGGGTTGTTTTGGTGGGTGGTATTAGGGGTGATTTTTAGGGGTGGTCTTCAGGGGTGGTTTGCCTGCTGGGGTTTACCTGTATTTCCGATTCACCTGATAATGGGCGCGTGCAGCGCGCTCATTTTTCCCACGTATTACACATCGACGCTTTTATTTCTACATTACACTTACCTCTAATACATATCGATAATACTGTTGCACTTTACGTTATAAATCAACACTAATTTTCATTTTTATCATATTCCAAATCCCACAAGATTACCACTAGGTACTTCATCATTTTCAATGCCCCCGATTGCATCTTTGCAAAAGCCTGTGAATTTTTTGATGCCAAATTTATGAATTATTCAATTTATTGTAGTTTTAACTCTTCCGTTCATTTTAATTCTTCATCAGCTCATTTAAATGTCTGGCTAATCAATTTATAATGTAACGTAACGCTTGTTTCATTTTCATTCATCTTTTACTTGTTCCGCATTAACAATACCTAATTCCATCTTTGTTTGTTGATTTTAAATTCATCATTTGGG
This sequence comes from Xestobium rufovillosum, assembly GCA_963966045.1. Classification (NCBI taxonomy): domain Eukaryota; kingdom Metazoa; phylum Arthropoda; class Insecta; order Coleoptera; family Ptinidae; genus Xestobium; species Xestobium rufovillosum. The sequence goes on from OZ014497.1 coordinate 20,827,963, forward strand.
TAATATGTACTATAAATTTCCAAAAGTGGTGTTCCACTTTGTAAAGGGAATCGTTTGTGCCGGATGTTGCTGTTTTCGTCAGTACCCCCCCCCATAGATGATGTGATGTGATTTTCCGTTATCTGATCTCGATACTTTGAATTTGTGATGCACTTAAAATAATTAACAATGATAATAATAAGAAATTATTGTAATAAGTACTTAACATTTAAAACTACAAACATTGAGGGAAGTTAACAGTCAGAGAAAAATAATAAATAATAACGTTCTAATGTATTTGAAGTTCTTCCTAAAAGTCAAAAATTCGCCAACTATGTTAAAAGAATATGATTATTTATCTATTTTTTGCTGCCCTTTGTTTACTGTTGCAAGGCTAACATATTTTGTTTCATTCAAATAAAATCGTTTAGATCCGCCTTCAAAACTTTAATTGGCGGACAGTTGCTAAGGTTTTTTACCTCAGAACGTTATTGGATATGGCATTTTAAGCGGAATTGAACCGTAAAGTGGAAGACCAGTTTTGGCACTGATAGTACTTGTGTGGTGACTGAATTATTTAGTGATTGTGTATAACATTTACATTATAATCCAACCAGAGAATGTGTGAATGAGCCTTGATGTTGTATACTAACATTTTCTAGCGTGGAGCGCGAAAGGCACTAAACTGTAATGTGCAGGCCCTTGATTAGCGGTATTCGGTGACCTGGGTTGCCCCCTTTATTAACATTTCTTCTGTTTTAAATGTAAAAGTGTATGTTTTGAGATGAAACGCCCTCTCCCCCCTCACAACAACTTACCGTGTCTCTGGTAATGGATTGAGGTGGCGGTTTTATGCGCGTTACTGTTATTCGTTTACGGCATTATTTCCTTCAATAACAATTGTAATAAATTTGTTTTGATAATTTCTGCTCTTTAATTTATAACATCTGCATTCTCACCCCTTTCTGTCAACTCTTTGTATTCGAACTTTTAGTTTAATATAAATACAACGTAGGTAAAGACGATCACGCGGCTTTTAGGTTTTTTTTTGGTAATTTGAGATTTTTATTGTTCATTTGCGTTTTTTTGGTTTTATTCATATTAATGGGAAATTATTAAGATTTGGGCAAAATTTATATTACTTTTATTAATTATGAGATGTTGGGGGGGTTAGGACCATTACAGTATGTTATAGTATCATTCATTTTGAACAAAAAAGTTCTTATGAACATGTGTCCATTTCTCAATAATTATTGAGTTACAGCTAGCTGAATTTCTGCATAATCAAATTTAATACTCTATTAATGTTTCAGGAGGAATGGTACATACTTTAGTATGTTATAGTATCATTCATTTTGAACAAAAAAGTTCATATGAACATGTGTCCAATTCTCAATAATTATTGAGTTACAGCCAGCTGAATTACTGCATAAACAAATTTAATACTTTATTAATTCTGGCAACTATCATTAATTATACAAAGTAAAGTATCGATTTTACAGAAATGGTTCAAAAATCCCACCACCAAATTCAGTACACTTCGCTGTTCTAGCGCTCCACATTAAAATCGCTGTATCTCAGTTACCATTGAGAATAGGACACATGTTCATATGAACTTTTTTGTTCGAAATGAACAATATTGTAACATATTAAAGTATGTACCATTCCTCCTGAAACACCCTGTATAGTTCTGTCGCTTTCATACGTATAATAAAACCATCATCCCTCCAAACATTAATCATTTTCTCTTTACCAATTAGCATTGAGTGCATTCAGCAGATCACATCCCTCAGCAACAATTGCGGAGCAGCTCACTACAAGTCTGCAATTCCTGTGTGTGTCGGGCTCTTAATGGGTCAGATATCTGGCTGTAGGTAACTTTATACACGGATGTTGTAAGTTCGTCTGGACTCCCTTTATTTGCCATTGAATTTATTATTGAGCACAATTTTTTCTTATCTGCTAAACTAAAGCTTTCAAAACATTTATCATTAACAGACTATTCGTGGACAACTATTGGTGTCACTTTGAGCTGGTATATCCCGAGCAATTTAAATAAATTATACTATTTACATCGTAAGTCCCGCCCTTAAATTAAATTAAACTCGCAAGAATTTATAAACATTTTTTTCAGGAAATTTGTATAATTATCTCATTTATAAAATGATATCTACAATAATATTATCCAAAATTGTATAGGTAATATCAAAATTAATAAAACAAAACTAAATTTATTATGTATCAACCTTTTCAAGGTTTAACCACAGGCCTCCTTCGACACTACTCAAGAACAAGTTGGGATCATTCACCAATGGTTCCTGGGTTTTTGGGTTACAAGTAAACTGATATCTGGGCAGGAGGACTGCTAAACCAACCATTGATTGCATTATGCCAAAACGCAGACCTAAAATTTAAAAAAATATACATATAAAGCATATTTATTTTGAGATGACAGTTTATCATGTACTGACCGATACAATTCCTGGGCCCGTCACCGAAAGGTAAATACGTAAAAGGTTTAATTTTGTCTTTATTTTCATCCAAAAATCTTTCTGGTTGGAATTGTTCTGGTTCTGAGAAATGATTTGGGTCGTAGTGAATTCCATAAACTGAAATGAATACTGCAGTTCCTGCTTCTATTTTTACATCTGTGCCTGGGATATGATACGTGGAAGTACATCTTCTGTTTAGGGCTGCTACTGGCGGGTGAAGTCTCAAAGTTTCTAGGAAAAAAAAGATTTTGCTATAGGAATTTATAGAAAAAAATAAGACATACCATCGACAACAGCACCTAGGTATTTCATATCATAGACTGCTTCGTAAGTTAAGTTTCCACCATGTTGTTCCAGAACCTTTTTCACTTCTTCTCTGGCCTTTTTTTGAATTTCTGGATACTTTGATAGTTCGTATAAAGCATATGACATGGTAGTAGCAGAAGTTTCAAAACCAGCAAGGAAAAAAACAAACATTTGGGCCGCCATTTCTTCGGGAGAAAGCAATTCTTCATCTTTGTTGATGTTAATCAGCAAATTTACGAAATCATTCCTTAAGATGTTGTTCTTCTTTCTGTACTCGATAGTGGACTTGGACATACCCAAGAAGAAATCTGATACATCTTTTTCTAAAACTCGCACGTGAAGGAACCTGGCTAGTCTTTTAAAAGTTGCAGCAAACAATCCTCGGAGATTTCTGAATCTTGTGGTAGTGAAGACTTTTTTCCCAAATGTTCTAAATTCTGATCCTGAATCTGCGAAACTGTTACACTCTAGTCCAAAAGCACACGTTCCTATAACATCCGTTGTAAAGTTCCCCAATACATCTTTAATATCTATCACATCTCCTGATTTAACATATTCCTCCATGGTGGCCAACATCGGCTTGGTACTTTCTACTATGAGAGGATACATTAGTTTCATTTTCCCTGATGTAAATGTTGGTGTCAATTTTGTCCGCATTTTTCTCCATTTCCCTGTATCCAAGGCAAACAGATGTGCACTCAGGGGGTCATCTTTCTCGTTGTAATAGAGCCCACGGTCTGAGAAATGTTGAAAATCTCTTGCAAGGATGTTCTTGACTAATTCAATGTCTATGGGCATGTACACTGGATTCACTATAAAATAAACCCCTAGAAACAAGAAATTGTAAAAACAGGTAATAGGTTAACAGAACAAAATAAGAATGTATTATAAATATATTTACCTCCATGCTTGTGTCCATCTCGTCTGATGTCGTTGTACAGCTTCCTAAAAACATCTCCGAACGAAGATTGACGCAACACAATATCTTTGACATTACCAAACGGAATGCTGGGTTCGATATATGGTACTCCCTTCCTCTTCCAATACTGATGTTTCCACTTTATGTAACTAACTACCAAAACTAGCCCAGTAATTACTAACGCTAGAATGTCGTAGGAGGTCATCTCTGCGTTTGTACCGAACGAGGCTCAAAATTGATAATTGCCGGTATTACGATCGGCGTCAAGCAATTTAAGTGGCAATATAATGTGGAGTCACTGTGATGCTGCAGATTCCTTTCATAGAATTATGACTCACGCATTATCCTCACTGAATAACTTTCAGCAAATAATTACAACGTACGTCTCCAGATTTTGAAGATAAACTTGGAAGATAAATACCTATCAAGATATGGGCATAAAGCTGTAGTTTCACCACACTTTTAGCGTAATTTTAACCAACTGACTGATTACCACTAACATATTCCTCTACAAAGTTTACAGTCATGAATACTCATTCAATATTAACATTAAAATTAATTTTCGGTATAATACCTATATTTTAATGGGAATTAAATATCTATGTTGTATCCGAACTAGTGTATCCTTCTGAAACAGCACAGTTGTCAAAATTTTGCCACGTAACTGTGTTGCGCTCAAAGTGTGCACACAACTATTACTTCTAGGTAATCTACAGTGGCGGCTCGTGACTTGTTAAATTGGGAGGGGCTCTGCAGTGGCAGCTCGTGACTTTCTCGGTATTTTTTATGAAGTGCTTTAGAAGCCATTTTAAAACATTTTAAAACAAGGAATTTCACTCACCGCAATATTTGACTCCAATTATTCTTATCCATATTTGGAGTCAAAAATAACAAGCATGGAAAACAAAAAAGAGAATTCCTTACCGTACATCCATCTATCCAATTGTTTCGTTTGTAAATGTCACTGGTGAAAGACCGATCTTCCTTTTTTTTCGCACAAGTTTGATTTAATTTTAAAACAGGCGTCGGCCTACCTAATCTTTTTATTTCAATTTTTGTGCTCAAGTCCAATAATAAAAAGTTAATTTTAATAATATTGTCGAGAGAATTTATGCCGCTACTAATGTAACCACCAACACTACACGCGACACCGCCACCACCACAAACCAAACCACTAACCAAACCACTAACCATGCTACCTATTGGAAATTTGAATATTTAAAAATAAAAATAAACTTGTGTGTCAGCTCCGACGCTCGACTGGAGTTTACTAACGATTATTCAATCACTTGATAATAGGGTACGCGCGAATGTCAGTTTTATATCCAAATGAGTATTTATCAGATGGTTTATGTTCGAAAATGTCCAACTACATCAAAATATAAATTGTTTATAAATTCAGTAATTAAGTGACAATCTGCTAAACGTCGATCCCACTGGCAATGAAATAAATACTTTTCCTGGTGTTCGAATAGGCGTTGATTCACATTTCGGCACTAAGCAATATTTGGAGTATTTAATATTAGGTTTTTCCATATTAAATCAAGAGATTCAACAAATTTAGGAACAAACAAACACTGCAAAAAATGCTGACTTTACAACGCCAACTGTCATATCTACTCTATGCCACTCTATTTTCACTATTTCCATGCTCTATACAGCCGTATCCATAGATCCATACATAATTTCAATGTGACAAATAACGTAACGCTTGATTTCACTCCTCATAAAATTTCCGTACCGCGGGCTATAACTGAAAATCGATTCTTAAGGAGTAAACTCAAATAAACACGATAATACAGCTAATTACTCACGTTATAAGCAAAGCCAGGAGCTATCTCAAACCTAAATATGGTAAACAAAAAAACAACGCCTTAGAAGTACCAACTCTAGTGTCCCGTATATTTTATGTAGTATATGCTTCGCGCAACCGTAAGTTTTAACTACCAAGTGTGTACTAAAACAGCGTTCGGATACGAGATACGAGCTAACTAAAAGCATATATGACGAATTTTCCCAAGTCTTGCAGAGTCTTGCCGATCTCGCTCCCATATCTAATGTACATTATTGCCTAGAGCAGTGCTTCTCAATTAGTGTGGCAACATTTAGCTCACGGACCGGCACCGGTCCGCGGACCACAACTTTGAGAAGCACTGGCCTAGAGCACCACACCCCACAGCTCACACAGTTTCAACACGCCAGACGCTGTACTCGGACGGTTGGATGTATTTGCACATTTGCAGGTATATTCTCTGCTAGGTATTTTGAAACTGACGACGCGTGATGCTTGGCGCGCGTACTATTTGTTATCTCCCATTATAATATAAATATACATATATTGCGGCGTCTAAACGCTGGAGATTCTAAAAGTTTTAAACTTTAGTTTGAACCTAATCAAAAAAAGGTTAAAAGCAGTTTTTGTAGGCAGTGCGCGCGCATGAGCGCACTTAAACGAGCCGCCACTGGGGTTCTGCCAAGAAACCTGAACATCGTTTAGGTAAAATATAACTCGGTCTGAAACAATGTTTCTTAAAAGTATTTTTACTTTAGCCAAAACAACGCAAACATCAGAAATGAATGTTTAAAGGTAAAGTCCAACATTTAAAAGTAAATAATATCTCAAAGAAACGTCCAATCTTTTACAATTTAGGAAAACTTAAGAGAGTTGTAGATTTCAGTAATCTGCTTACCGCTATTATTAGAGACAGTTCTTTTCAATTATTTCTTATAACTATAATAATAAGCAACTTGAGAATCGTGCATAGTGCATCTTACGCGAAATAACTACTTGTCTTCACTCCCTGGAATTTTTTACTTACCTATCAATTTATTTTATGTATAAGAATAACATTTTTTCGACAATTACATTATGGAGCACCTGTTTGATACCAGGGAAATTGGGACAATGTGTGTCATTCATTTCATAAAACTACCCTATTTGGAAGGGAATGTTTCTATCAGTACTTGAATTTTTTTTTAATTTGTTACCAACATGAAAAATATTTCGTCTCAAGAGATTTCAAAAATTTTATTCAATACCTCATTGCTGCCGAAATAAATGGAACAATACAATGAAAAGCACAAACTAACCGCGTCGAAGATAGAAACCGGGCTTACTGAATCATTAAACCGATACTCCATCCACCGCACCATCTTTACTGCGGTAGGTTATAGCTTAACAACACGTATTTATTCTACTTATACTGTACTTCGCGTATACTACAATCTCCATATTTCAGTCAAACCGGGAGTAGGCCTGCGCGATATTGAAAATTTGATATCGAATATCGATATCAAAAAGATATCGATATATATCGATATATCGAAATATCGATATATGTCGATATATCGAAATATCGATATATCGATATATCGAAATATCGATATATCGAAATATCGATATATCGAAATATCGATATATCGAAATATCGATATATCGAAATATACAGTGTGTCCAAAAAAGTGTGTAACAGGAGGAAAACTCATATTGATTTCTTAGAAAACTTTGTCCTACGTAAAAGTTGGTGCTTGTTACTAAACGTAAGACGAATAATATCAAAAATTAGGCAGAGTTGCTAGGTTCCCACACGACCGCATGCATTATGGAAGAAGCTATTCATTTCTGTTTTAGAATATGTATTTACCTCTACCCAGTAGGGAGACCAATATGTCCGCCACTGCCTCTATCAATCAGAAAGAAATATTCCGTGCTCATTATGAAACGTCTTACTCCTGCCTGTAATTGTCACACTTTCCATTTTGATGTAAGTAGTCCATTAATTCTTCTCCAAAATAAGACAAATTTTAGGGTGGGAGTAATTTATTGTCACCTGAATGCTTGGCTGCATGTTGAAGGATAATAAGGCAAAGCTAAAACTCCAGGTCACAAACAATATTGAATTCAGTGGCGTGATTAGAATTTGGGGCCTCCCCACTCCGCCAGCAATACTTGAAAGGAGGCCCCTTAGTTTGAAAAATGGCTACGATTTTTTATTGTAGTCATATAACCAAAAATAAGACCAAACATTGTTTCGTTCTGAATGACCAGGGTAACCAAAGACAACTGGTTTCGTCCTTTTTAGGACTCGTCAGTGCGGTACAGCTCTATATATTAAGAACGAAACATACTTATATACCGACTTCATTAATTATTTATGAGATTCTAATGATATTGGATAGTTCCAACAATGTTCGGGCAAGTTCGAGTACCATACCAGGTGGCTGTCCTGTACATTTACAGCAAAATAATGTGATCTGATCTATTTATTCTAAGCAAACCTTGTTCGCTATTCGTATGTACTAATATCACTTATAATAGCCCAAGGGTCTTGATAATTAGAAATAACTTGATATATTTTCGAAAGCGGGTTGCTCGGCAACATCCCGACGCTGAAGGCGGAGGTATGTTGCCACAGAGAAACCCGCTTGAGGAAATTTATCAAGTTATTTCGAATTATCAAGACTCGAGGGCTATTCGGTAAGAAAATTTTTTGCCCAAAAAGAACAATTTGTTAAAAAGAAATTAAAATTGAAAAGAACAATCTTGGAAATGACATTTTGTGCAAAATATTCGACAGCAGTGCAAAATAGACATTTTTCCGTTGCTACAGTAATCCAGATGACATAAGTGAAAATAGCCCATAAGCACTCTTCAGTTAAATGTTCTTCTGATTGGCTGTCTTTGAACACGTGACTGTAGATACACAAATTCTATTGGATTATTGTATAGGTAAAAAATTTTCAGCAAAAGTGGTGTTAGTTCCAGTTTGCGATGTGAATCGTTTGTGCCGGACGTTGTTATGTTTTCGTCAGCCCCGCTCCCCATAGACGATGTGATTTTTCGTTATCCGATCTCGATACTTTGATGAATGCCCTTTGTTTACTAGTGCAAGGCTAACACATTTGTTGTCATTCAAATAAAATTGTTTAGATCCGCCTTCAAAACTTTAATTGGCGGACAGTTGCTAAGGTTTTTTTACCTCAGAACGTAATTGGTTATGGCATTTTAAGCGGAATTGAACCGTAAAGTGGAAGACCACTTTTGCTGTTAATAGTACATAGACACAATGAACTGATACTGATACTGGAGGTTATACGTCTTGAATTTAGTTTCAAAACAACGCTTCTAATCTAAAGAATTATTCAGCTATTCTTCAAGTATGCTTCAAGTTAGGGCATAGTTAAAGGATTGAAATAATTGTATCCTACATGCGGCATAAAATTAATGTAATTTCAGTTACTTTCACATTGCAACTATGTTTTAGGTTTTACTGTTGCAAACTTTACTTGGAAAAACTCGACGTAGGCTCAACGGTTTCCGGTACCAGAAGTTATTAAAATCATTGTAAAACGTCGACACCGCGCTAAATCGATATATCGATATATCGAAATATCGACATATCGAAATATCGATATATCGAAATATCGATATATCTAAATATCGATATATCGAAATATCGATATATCGAAATATCGAAATATCGATATATCGACATAAAAATATCGATATTTCGATATATCGACATTCCGGTATCGTTATTCGATATATCGATATCAATATCGATATATCGAAAAAAGTCGCAGGCCTAACCGGGAGGCGAGCTGATCGCACCAGTTTGACATTAAGTAGGTACTCTCAGCGCGCTAGTTAGCGCATGACTCAATTCATTCCAGCGTTAGGGTCGAGTTGATGGCTGAATAATCGATTAGGTATGTGCGCTCTGAATATCATAGGCATAAGACAGATAAAAATGTAATATTTTATTATACTCAATTAGATAAAAATTAAAAGGATTAATATTCGTTACGTGATTTTGTTTAATTTTCTTTTAGAAATTCTTGGGAGGGCGGCGGCCTAGAGCCCTTCATTACGATCCGCCGCTGGTAATCTGCGATAAAAGTTGTGTGAATGCTTCTGGTGTAACACTGGCTGCAGACGTCTGTTACCTGAGATTACTTACTTAGAAGTAATGGATGTGTGCACCTTTCGGATGCAGCACAGTTACGAAATTTTATACCATTCCTTCTATCTGTATCTTAGGGCCGTCTGACACGAGACTGATTTTAGTACTAAATTCAGTACAATTTCGGCGTGCACAGAGTTTAGATTTAAAATTTATTAGAGTGACAACAGAATTGTGCATGACAGATAAGCACTAAAATAAGTAAGTGGGCATGCGCATTGATCCTAATTAAGTTAAATGTCAAATATATTCCGGCATGTTTGTCTTTATAATTCTTGATTTTAATCGCACAGAACTTATTTTAGTACTTACCTGTCATTCACAATTCTGTTGTCACTCTAAATTTCAAACTAAACTCAGTGCCGCCGAAATTGTACTGAATTTAGTACTAAAATTAGTCTCGTATCAGACGGCCCTTAGTTTTAGTTCTATTTCCACGCCCTCTACATACAAAAATTTTGATTGATCCCTATTTACCTAAATATATAATATTTTTTATACTTTTAAATCAGATAATGTTCGAAAGCTAGTCCACCTGCTTCGATGTATAACAAGCCTATTTATGAAGGATCTACAAGTTTTTTGTAATATGGCGGTTGTCATAAATACTTTGAAATTCCAGAATTATTCTATTTCTAGGTCTAGGTACGTTTTCAATCTATCACAAAACCCCACATAGAGAAGTGCATTGCTGTAAGATCTGGCGAACGGGGTGGCCATGGTACTTGATCAAACCTTCCAATTCGCAGATCATCGTATTCTTGATTTAAATAATTGGTTGCTGGTGCAGACGAGTGGGGTGGTGCGCCGTCTTGCATGTACCAACTGTTTCTCTCGGCGGTCAGTGGTAGTCCAGTTCAGTTCGTCCAGTCTCTCTTGCAAAAAATTGAAGTAAGCCTCCACAGATAAACGATTTTCGAAAAAGTGCAGTTCTATAACATAATTTCCCAAAATCTCTTGTTGAATTTTCTTTTGTTTGTCAGACATTCGTTTACGAAGTCATTCGAGTTGCTAAGACAGCACACGACTTTGTGAATGAAATTTCAACGTTAAAAATTTAAAATTACTATGTCTATAGCTTTACTTATAATTTAACTTGTTTTTGTGAATATGTAAGTATATTAATTTGAACCAAAGCTAATTCATTTACAAAAACATGCACAACAAAAAATGCTTTTTGTTTACACTGAATCATTTGTGTTGTTCAAAAATAGCTAGGTGCCAAGGTCAATATAAGTTGGGGTAGGGTGGGGACAGACTGATTTAATTCACGAGTAGCGCATAGCGGTACAACAACTTTTAGTTTCAGTTCTGTAACAATGCAGACGTTTTTTACTGGTTAACTTTACGGTATGTTAGTTTTAATTATTATTACCTGCACTTTCTTGGCGTTTTCGCTTATTACTTCGGACCATGTGATCGGTGTTGTGATATTTTTGATACAATATTTAAATTTAAACAAATAAAATTATGGAAAGATAAGATATTACATCTCCAAACATCAATATTTTTAAATTTTAAACTTTTACATGCCACAGTGCTTGGGAAGACCAATTTATCAACGCTTTTGCCTGCTTATTGATTCCAAAATATGATTAAGTATGACATATTGAATGGACTTTGAAAGAAAGCGTAGAAATTTACTGGCACCTATTTTAAAAATATCGCATTATTTTCAACGATTTCGAACTTTGTACCTTAGTTGTGTCTTATCAGCTAGAGATAACAAATATTTACTGATAGCTTACGGGGTGTAATATGCCTTTATAACCACGATGTTGTAATCACAATCACTATCTACATCTGCTCCTGGATAGGTTCTGCAGTCCCTAAATTGATTTCTTAATCTTTGTCTAACAAGAATGTAATTTGATATCTCCATCTCAATTTTTAAATTTACAAACTATCCCACTTGTTCCATCAAATTATTGCAGATGTCGTGGTGTGTTGGAGTACTAGCAGTCTTTTTGGCCTTCCTAGCAGTGATCGTAGCCTACTCCAAACGGGCATACAAGTATTGGGAGAGGAAGAATGTTCCCACCATCAATCCTACTATTCCCTTCGGTAGTTTTGGAAATCCATTTTTTAGAAAGATCACCCAAACTGTTGGATTGAGCTATATGTATAAATATTTAAAGGAAAGAGGATACAAACATGGAGGTAAAAAGTATTGCTCTTTTTAAATCTTAAAGGTAGTTTCAATAACTGTTTTAGGTGCTTTCCAGATGTTAAGACACATCTACATTCCAGTTGATTTAGAATTAATAAGAAACATACTGACGAGAGACTTCAATTACTTTTCCGACCGTGGTCTGCCTTATAAAGAAAATGACCCAATCGGAGCTAATTTGTTTAACTTAAAAACAAAGCAGTGGAGGCACGTCCGAACTAAGTTAACGCCTACGTTCACTTCTGGCAAAATGAAGATGATGTTCCCACTTTTGGTCGAATGCAGTGTTCCTCTGGTCAAAACGTTGGATGATTATGCAAAAACTGGCGAAGCAGTAAATATAAAAGAAGTTTTAGGCTGTTTTACAACAGACGTTATAGGAACCTGCGCTTTTGGCATAGAATGCAATAGTTTCGATAATCCTAATTCTGATTTCCGCAGATATGGAAAAGCTGTTTTTCACGTATCCAGACTCCAAGTTATAAGGAACATAGTATCTGCTTCATTTCCAAAAATTGTTTTTTTTATAAATAAGTTTCTTGAAAGGGAAAAAGTTTCAAAATTTTTCGTCGAATTGGTTCAATCAACAGTCCAGTACAGAAAGAAAAACGACATAGTCCGCAACGACTTTATGCAACTGCTGATTAACCTTGGAGACGAACTGACATTAGAAGAAATGACAGCTCAAGCATTCGTCTTTTTCGTTGCCGGATTCGAAACTTCTTCTACGACTTCTTCTTACGCTTTATACGATTTAGCTGTTAATCCACACATACAAGACAGATTAAGGGAAGAGGTCAATGCAGTTCTAAAAGAACACGATGGAACGCTAACGTATGAAGCACTTCATGACATGAAGTATATGAATCAAGTAGTAGATGGTAAATATTTTTTAACATTGAAAATGTTATTAGTACCTATCCTAGTATAAGGATCAAATTCACGAAAAGCGTGAATGCTGCACGTGACACGTTGAGACCCGAGCGCCAACGCAGCGGTTCAAAGCCAAGCGGCTGCCAGCGCGGACCGCGGAGCGCGCTCATTCTTTTCTTCTCTGGCTAGCAACACTAGTGTGAGAGATTGCAATCCGCGCAAGTTATTTAACGCGCTATAACGTATGCGGAAATATTTCAAAAAATTAATAGAAACTATTCTTCTATTTCTCACTTCCAAAAACAATCCATGGCCCACTTGGAATCCAGGAAGACTGCAAAATGGAAACTATGAGTGACTTTAACATTATAATATTGATAGACATCTCAAATCTTAGAAAACCTAAAAAATTACCTACCCAAATAATTCAAAATAATTTAAACAGATTGCATCTTTTTTTAAGTTTTCTTCAGCTAAAGGAACAGAGAAGGCTCTATGTGCCATTAAGTCGTAAGCAGATATTTTTTGAGAATAAGTAAGAAATGAATTTGACGAAAGTGTGATGTCTGTACGTAGTCTTCCTAGAAATATGAAAATTATTTTTTCTTCAAACGTCAGAAAAACATGACATTTCGCGACTGTATGCATGAACTTAAAGTTCAACTTTACTGCCAAGACATTAAAATGTACTTTTACTGCCGCTCACGGGCGGCAGCAAATGCTACTTTTACCGACGCCCGTAAGTGCCGACTATAGTAGCGACGCCGACAGTTGACGAGATTCCTATGATATTTTCAGAGATATCTGGATATAGAAATAGCTAATTATTTGAATTCTTAACCTATTTCCAACATTTTGTTCGGAGGAAAAGTGCTTTTTGTGATTCTTCATGTTCATCACTAAAAAATGAGACTTTTCCTCCTTATAAAACTACGGAAGCGCTCTGGTGTCACGTATTATTTATTTTCATTTTCCGTTATAACGAATTTTTTCCCGTTATAACGGATTTGTTTCCGTTATAACGGATCTCTTTTTCCGTTATAACGGATCTCTCATTCCGTTATAACGGATCTCGTATTTCCGATAACACTTTCCAAGAACTCTATAGTACATAACCGGTGTGCAGTGTGGTGTTCCTCGCCAAGTGACTTACGATACAATATCGATATCCACTTATCGTCCATGTTGGTAGCGGACAGCGGTCATGACTAACAAATAAGTACCTACTTTACCAACTGTTGCACTGATTTAAATGAAGACCCTAACCTAAAAAGATCCGTTATATCGGAAATAAGAGATCCGTTATAACGGAAAAATATCCGTTATAACGGAAAAGAGATCCGTTATAACGGAATAAGAGATCCGATATAACGGAAAAAGAGATCCGTTATAATGGAAAAAGAGATCCGTTATAACGGAAAAAAATCCGTTATAACGGAAAATGAAAATAAATAATACGTGACACCAGAGCGCTTCCGTATAAAACTGTTGTGATCATTTCCAATCTCTCTAATAAATTTTATTTATGAATAAATATTACTTAAATAAATCAGGAATTTATCTGTCTTGCAGTGTCTTTAAAACAAGCTAAAATGGAATCGACGAAAAGAAAATATGTCACAATTAGCTAAATTATAAAATTTACTATTTTCCAATTTCAGAAACGCTTAGATTGCACTCACCAGCTGCCTTATTAATAAGAAAATGTGTCAAAGACTATCAAATACCTGATAGCGATGTAGTAATAGAAGCCGGCACAAGGGTATTTATTTCTACCCTGGGTATCCACCGCGATCCAGATTATTTCCCCAACCCAGAAAAATTCGATCCAGATCGCTTTAGCGAAGAAAATAAGAGCAACATAAAACCCTATACTTTCATGCCATTTGGAGAGGGACCGCGAAATTGCATCGGTAAGTAACTTACGGGCGCGCCTCTAAAGCACTACTTTCATTGGTGGAGGCGTGGTTTGAATAACTCCTTCTCATTTGTCGTTGTAGGGTTACGTTTTGGCGTAATGCAAACCAAGGCCGTCTTGGCGATATTATTGAAGAATTACGAAGTTTCTTTGAGTATTAAGACTATGGTACCTTTCACCGTCGATACAAAAAGTTTTATTCATTGGGTCAAAGGCGATATTTGGTTAAATTTTACAAAAATTGAACAATAAAACATCTTTTTATTTGGGTAATTTTATTAATACTCCTACTCCATTATCCCGTTCCGTTTTCTGAATATACCGTACTTTCTAAAAAGTACGTACGATGCAAAATATAACAAAAAATATGATGCTGGTACTTTTCGTCACACATAGACCAGTATATAAATAAAGACACGTGATTGATTAAATTTCTAAAGATATTAGGAACAAATGAGATAGGATTTAAATGAAATAACACACTTATATTTTTTATTCCTCTATTTTCTTTAAAGTTAACCAAATATCACCTTTCACCCAATTTATAAAACTTTTGGTATCTGCGATAAAAGGTGTATGAGTCTTAGAACTTAAAGATATCTCGTAATTGTCCAATAAAATCGCTAATACAGATTTGGTTTGCATCAGTCCGAATCGTAACCCTGGAACAAGTAATATCCAATCAGATGTGGTTAATCAAGCCACGCCCTCAATGTACTTACCGATGCAATTTCTGGGTCCTTCACCGAATGGCATGAAAGTAAAGGGTTTTATGTTGCTCTTGTTTTCTTCATTGAAACGCTCTGGATCGTATTTTAGGGGATCAGGGAAATAATCAGGGTCGTGGTGGATACCTAGTACTGAAATAATAACTCTTGTGTCTGCTTCTATTACTACTTCACTGTCGGGTATTTGGTAATCCTTGATGCATTTTCTCATTAGCAAACCGGCTGGTGAATGCAATCTTAAAGTTTCTGAAATAAGATTTTGATGAAAGCTCTTGGTACTACACCTAAGAGGAAAATTATTTACCATCTACTATTTGGTTCATGTACTTCATATCGTGAAGAGCTTCATACGTTAGCTTCCCATCGTGTTCTTTTAGAACTTTCTTCACCTCTTTCCTTAATCTGGTTTGTATGTCTGGATTAACAGCTAAATCATATAGAGCATAAGAAGAAGTGGTAGAAGAAGTTTCGAAACCAGCCACAAAAAAGACAAATGCTTGGGCCGTCATCTCTTCCAAAGTGAGTTCCTCTCCTAGGTTGATCAACAACTGCATGAAATCGTTCCTGACTATATTGTTCTTCTTTCTGTAATCCACCGTAGATTGGACTAACTTGACGAAGAATTTTGAGACTTCCTCTCTTTCCAGAAATCTATTTAGAAACAGAGCTAGTTTTGGAAATGAAGCTGATACGACGTTTCTGACAAGTTGCAATCTTGATACATGGAAAACTGATTTGCCATGTCTTCGGAAATCAGAATTTGGGTTATCGAAACTGTTACATTCTATACCAAAAGCGCATGTTCCTATCACATCGGTTGTGAAACAACCTAAAGCTTCTTTAATATCCACAGCTTCACCAGTTTTTGCATACCCATCTAAAGTTTTTACTAAAGGCCCACTACACTCGACCAAAAGCGGAAACATCATCCTCATCTTCCCCGAAGTGAAAGTAGGGGTCAATTTGGTGCGTATGTGCCTCCAAGGTTTTGACTTTAAGTTGAACAAATTTGTTCCAATCGGATCGTTTTCTTTATAAGGAATTCCACGTTCAGAAAAGTGATTGAAGTCCTTTGCCAATATGTTTCTTACTAATTCTAAATCCACTGGAATGTATATGTGTCTGAACATTTGGAAACCGCCTGGAAATGTGAGAAGATTGAGTAACAGCATTAAGAAACAAGAGTATGTCCTCACCTGCATGCTTGTATCCTTTCTCCTTCGAGTCCTTATACATGTGGCTCAACAAACTCGTCAGAGTAGTCTTCCTAAAAAACGGATTCCCAAAGCTGCCAAAAGGAATGGTGGAATTAACCGTAGGAACATTTTTTCTCTCCCAATATCTATACGTCCATTGGAAGTAGGCTGTAATCACACAGAGCAAAGCCACAAAAACCGCCAGTGCTTCAAAATACCACGCCATGTTTGCTTCATACACACTTCTGCAACATAATGGTGACTGTTAGTTTTAAATGGTTTATATCTGAATATGTTATCAGCCAAAATAAACATTTTATTGTTAGCTGATTAATTAACATCCACTACTACGTATGAGATGGTTAAAAATCACATGATATACGTTCCTGCAGGTGTGATTTTTTCGCGCTAATCTCAAAGTTCATCCAACAAATTGTGCTCGTCATATTTTGTGAAAAAAATTGACTGAATGTAACGGTTGCATTTAAAGATGAAAAGAGAGATTGATGCTTAAGTATACAGGGATAAGTTAACTAAATATTTATTCGCGATTTCTTTTCAACTTGTTCATTTTATCGGAACCCCGTATATACACTCAGGTGCAAGAAATTCCATCCATTAATATTTTTTATCTTAATTCTTTTCTATAAAATATTAGATTTTCGGTATACCATAAAATACATTCAGGCTGACATTGGACTAACAACAAATAACTTTTTATTTCAATTTCTTATAATTCCAAATAAACGTAAATAAATAAATTCCAATCTTTCGTCTTGTCCACTTATTTTGCAGCCCCCGCCAAGCTCCCCCCTCCCCAGCTAGAAATTGCGTTAATTTTCCCACTTAAAGGAAGGCAATCGTATCAAATAAAATAAAAAAAATTGCTTTCGATGTTCACGAAAAATTGAAGTGTTCAAATTAGGAGAAATCAACATGTCGTCATAGAAGTATTAATTGTATGCGAATATTTTACAGCTTTATTTGTTAAAATCTGATATTTCTTTTACACACAAAAGCAAAAGACTCCATCCTCTGCAATTAGGCACGTGCATCGGCCCGTTGCAACACATTAATAGATTACCTTATTTTTTAGCAGGTAGGAACCATTGTAAAACTATTTTTTTTAAATCCACAATTTGTTTGAATAAATAACAACACAAATTACAGCCAGAGCGAACCAGCACAATAAAAAGAAGTAAATATTTATGTAGCTATTTACAATAACACAGATAAAGGAAATCAAATTAACTAAAATACAAATCAAGTAGGTAACGAAGTAACTAACTTCCGCTGAATGTCATATCATTCGTATTATTGCAGAACTGGTCTGCATCAATTTGCCCCCTCTCTATATCTCTTAAGTTTGCTGACCTTGACAAGACAGATGATCAACAGTTTGCATGTTTTGATGTTAGCATTCGCTGACTCATTCTTGTTTTCTGTCTTGTCATAGCAGCGCCCCTTCCACACTTCTAATTTAGAAAACAAATTTGTTGCGAGTATATTTAGAAAAGACTTATGTCAACAATACAGTTTGTTATACTTTGTCTATTTTCTTGACGTTTAACCATATCCCTCCTTGCGGGCTACTCAGAATCGAAAAGCGATCCAAAAGCAGTGGTTGCTCTGTTTTTGAATTAAAACTGAACTCATATCTTGACAAAAGTTTAGCCAAGCCCACTTTTGATTGCATCAAACCGAATCGCAAGCCTGAAAAGATGAAAATAAGTTTAAGAGCGATTAAAAGATTTTTATGTAATATGAACTTACCTATGCAGTTTCTAGGACCATCACCGAAAGGTAAGTAAGTGAACGGTTTAATTTTTTCTTTATTTCCTTCAAGAAACCGTTCTGGTTGAAACTTCTCTGGCTCGGGGAAATAATCCTCATCGTAATGTAATCCATAGAGAGATATGGTGACAGCTGTGCCAACTTCTAAAGTGACATCTGTATCTGGTATTTGATATTTGCTTATAACTTTTCTGTTTAACATTGGAACGGGTGGGTGGAGTCTTAGAGTCTCTAGAAGAAACGTAATTTGATTAGATGAGATTAAATGAAGCAGTTGAACACTTACCATCTACAACAGCTCCCAAATACTTCATATCATGTACAGCTTCATAAGTAAAATTCCCATTGTTCTCTTTAAGAACCTTCCGAATGTCTTCCCTTAATTTCTTCTGTACTTCTGGGTTTTTGGACAATTCATACAAAGCATATGACATGGTGGTAGCAGAAGTTTCAAACCCAGCCAAGAAGAAGACGAACATTTGTGCAGCCATCTCTTCTTGTGTCAACAATTCTTCATCCTTATTGATATTGATCAATAAATTAACGAAATCATTCCTGGAGACGTGGTTCTTCTTCCTGTATTCTATGGTGGATTTAGACATGTTGAGGAAAAAGTCTGACACTCCCTTATTCACAACTCTCATTCCAAGAAACTTGGCCAACGTTGGAAAAGAAATTTCTAGGGTGGTTTGTAAATTTTCCAACCTAGTTAACGCGAAAATTCTTTTCCCATAAACCCTGAAATCTGAATTCGGATCTGAGAAGCTGTTACATTCAAGACCAAAAGCACATGTTCCTATAACATCCGTTGTGAAATTCCCAAGAACATCCTTAATATCCATCGCATCTCCTGATGATGAGTACTCATCCATGTTAGACAACATAGGTTTGGTACTTTCTGCTATTAATGGAAACATTAGTTTCATCTTTCCTGATGTAAATGTTGGTGTTAGCTTAGTCCTTAATTGCCTCCATTTTGCTGTGTCTAAAGCGAACAAGTGGGCACTCAGGGGATCGTCTTTTTCGTTATAATACAGCCCTCTCTCCGAGAAATAGTGAAAATCTCTTGCCAACACGTTTTTTATCAACTCCAAATCCACTGGCATATACATCGGTTTGAATAGAGACCCTACTCCTAAATTCAACACAAAATTGTTTACACTACTTTTTTATAACAAAATAAAATAATATAGGTTCCTACCTGCATGTTTAAGTCCCCTTCCTTTAATTTTTTTATATAACTTCCAAACAATATCTCCAATTGATTCTTTTCTAAGTAAAGCATCTCCGATGAATTCGAAAGCTTCCAAGTTCTTCCTTTTCCAATACTGTTGTCGATGTCTGATGTAACTTATTAACAAAACTACACCTGTTATTACCAGCGATAATATTTGTAAGCACATGTTTACAAACGCGTTTCACGGCAACAAGCGAGGCCGAAACCAACTTTTATTCTGTTGGATCGTAGACGTTGCTTTGAGTATATAAATAACGGTTAACATGTTGATCTCCCACTGGAGAACGTTCGACGTAATATTATTAAATCATGCTCAATATTGCATCGAAATAGGTAACTAATTCCCAGAAAAGGGAGATTAAAAAGTATGATATACTTTTCTGCACAATCAGTTATCACTATCAGATTATATATTTTACGTAAAAATGTTTGAAACGAATTGTGAAATTGAGTCTACTCTATAATTGAAAAGTATTGTAAATTGTAATTAAGGGTGGTACTTATTACAATGATTAAAAATTTCCTTATATTTGTCAGCAAGGACAGCAGTGAGACAATCATCCACATATCTAACAAAGAATGTTAAATTGAAATATAATTTAGGAATGACCGTTGTTTTAAAATCTTCCAAAACTATTGTGTTATGTTTGTTGGTAGTTTTTAGGTTGGCAGCAGGGTTTTTTGCGTTGTGGTCATCTGTCAAGCTGATTAGGATGTTAAGTGATAAGTTGAGTCTGTACGATTCTGGAAATAAAGAGTTAAAACGCAATCAGTGTCCGTAAGTAACCTCCTTAATTCAAGAATCACTCAGACCCCTAACCACACGTAGAAAGAAAAGAGGGGTAACGTGAAGAAGAGAGTGAAAATTTGTTAAGTCTGGAGATCAGTCAACCAAGCGTCATATCAGGATAATTATTGGGAAAATGGCGTTGATAGGATCTATCGAAGTGTGCGATAGTAACACTGATGATGTTGATAGTTATTTTAAAATGGTGGAACAGTTTTTATAGTCAATGAAGTACCACCAAATATTCATTATGCTAGAGCGGAAGAATTTGAGCTAGCATTAGAAAGTTTTAAAACGGTAAAGCACTAGATGTAGATAGACTGCAGGCAGAAATTTCAAAGTGTGCAGGTCAAGAGGTAAGAGAGCGTTTATTTAATATAGTTATCATCAGTATACATGAGACAGGTGAGATCCCAGAAGATTACAAAAGGAACATCATGGTCGCTTCGGCAAAAGGAAAGGCGCGGATAAGTGAGAAAATGTTAGAACTATCAGTTTAACTTCCCAAGCGTCAAAAAATTTACCTAGAATTGCGCAAAGAAGGATGGAGAAAAGGACGGAAGAAATACTAGGAGAACGTCAGTTCGGATTTAGGAGAAGTAGAGGAACGCGCAAGGCCATTCTAGCTTTACGAGTAATTATAGAAAAAACAATAGAAAGGGAAAGAGCGCTTATTTAGAATGTGTAGACTTAGAAAAATCCTTCGAAAACGTAAAGTGGGGGAAGATGTTCGAAGTACTCAGAAAGGTAGGGATGAAATATGGGGACAGAATACAAAATATCTACAAAGAGCAAACGGCAGTTATAGAATCTGAGCAGGAACGAAGAGATTTCAACATATAAATCGAAGACGTGATTAATATTGTTAAGGACAGGACAGATTCTCAGATTCGCGCAGATGATATAGTAGTGTTAGCATTCAGCAAAGAAGAATTATTAGGCATGACTGAACGAAATGGAAGCAGTTTTGGCAGAGGTCTACGGCATGAAAATCAATAAAAAGAAAACAAAGATATTGATATGTTAGAAGTTTTTCAATATTGCATGTTTTAAATGTGCATGGGAAATCGTAGACCACTGGTTTCGTCCTTTTGGGGCTCATCAGAACGGTGCTTTGCCCTACATACTCGAACCATGCAATATTGCTTGCTGTACATACAGGCTGTCTGAAATTCGGTGTGCAACATGGGGATCTCTATACCCTATACTTGGGACGCGCAACAGACGGAGTGATCACCTTGCAAGAACGTGCTCTAGCGGGGCCAATATTAATTTATGACGACCGAAAAGAAAGCACATCACAGCGGTTCTGTCGTCCTAAATTGATGGTGGTCCCGTCTAGAGCTCGTGATTGCAGGGTGATCACTCCGTCTGTTGGGCGGCCCAAGTATAGGTTTAAATTCGGCAAAGTTGCCAAATATTATGCTGACTAATGCCCTCAAAAGAAAATCGAGATGTTCTTAATCGTTCTCGTGAAAGCTGAAAAAAACTGAAAAATTGTGTTTTCGTTTTTTGGCTATAACTTTTTTGTTTGACCTTGTATCTTCATTCTGTAAAAACTTGTACAGTGGTACTTTTTATTCTCTATTCGATAGCATTGTCACTCATTGGCTACGTCAATTCATTTTTGTTTTTAAAAGCCAACTCCATTTTTTCTTATGCGCGTCATATTTGAGTGGCAGGTGAGCTAATCCGCATTATTTTCCTCAATGTGCTTCATGTTGACTTTTTTCATATTTTTACAGTTTTTATACATTTTTGCCGATTTTTATTTCTGCGTTCTAGTTATCTAAGACAAAATCAGAAATAATTGTGAGTTACCATGGAAACAAAGTCACCTAACGTCAAGTTACTAATAATTTTCGCTTCCAAGTTTTTTCGATTTGTGTCGTATTTGTTTACATTTTTCCCGCCTTGAATTTGTCTTTGTTTGGTTCATTTTCATTTTTTGTGTTCCTAGGTTCCTGATGCTGTTATTGCTCCTTCTTTTACGTTTTTGAATTTTTTGTATTACCTGAAAATGTTCCCTAACAAAGAAAAACGAGATATGATTGAACTCTATTGTTCGTTGAGACAGAATGAGCAATTGACTGTTTTAGAATGGCCTGATTTTGACAGGCCGCCATTTTCTGTTGGAGGACAGAGCATGGATAAACAACGTTATGCACGTGAGTGTTACCAAAATTTGAACAGATTTGGTGCCAAACAAAGTGGTGATGTTTAGAGTTCATGTAATTTAACTCAAAATAACGAAAAACGTTTGCAATGGTGCAACCAGGCATATCATTTTAAGAATGTTCATTCAGTTCTCGGCGTAAAGCGACTAAGTTTAAGTTACGTCCCTTCTTTGGTGCCAAATGGTAACACAAACATCTGCTTTGTTATTCATCCTCTTCTTCCCTCCAATAAGCTTTACAACAAACAAATGTGTGCCCTCCAGCTGTCAATTGTGTGACGTCATTCTAAAATGATCAATAAGATTTCAATAATTTGCTATTAGGTTACTTTGTTTCCATGGTAACTCACATTATTTCCTGATTTTGTCTTAGATAATTAGAAGGGAGAAATAAAAATCGGCAAAAATTTATAGAAACTGTAAAAATATGAAGGAGGTCAACATGAAGCAAATCGTTGAATTCAGGAAAATAACGCGGATTAGTTCACCTGTCGCTCAGATATGGCGCCCATAAGAAAAAATGAAGTTGACTTTTAAAAAACAAAAATGAATCGACGTAGTCAATGAGTGTCAATGCTATCAAATATAGAATAAAAAGTGCCAGTGTAAAAGTTTTCACAGAATGAAGATACAAGGTGAAACAAAAAAGTTATAGCCAAAAAACGAAAACGCAATTTTTCAGTTTTTTTCAGTATTCACGAGAACGATTCAGAATATCTCGATTTTCTTTTGAGGGCATTAGTCAGCATAATATTTAGAAACTTTTCCGAATTTAAACCTAGGGTCTAGCTGTTGATAACCAAGATTCCCATGTTGCACACCGAATTTCAGACAGCCTGTATACTTACACGCTTGGTGCAAGTATTAGCAAGAGCTAATTATTCGCCGAATTATGCAGTGGTAATGAGTGGTACTGGACTGTTCGAACAACTATTCCTCGGGCAAATACCCCGCCAGGCATTGAATTATAGAACTAAATCCAGATTTTTGTACTACGGAAACCTACTGCTGGTAGAGAAGGAAAATACGTAGAGATCTAAGGATGTTCCAAGCCCAACGATATGTTTGCGGTAGCATCCCGTATAAGATCTCGTAGTACACAAAATCTGGATTTAGTTCTATAATTCAATGCCTGGCGGGGTATTTGCCCAAGGAGTAGTTGTTCGAACGGTCCAGTACCACTCAAAAATATTGGTATGTAGGGAACGTGAAAATAGGACTAAAACTAAAATACAATTAGGAAATGCGGCGTACTCCGTCCCATTTGCAACAAAAGAA
Organism: Xestobium rufovillosum; assembly: GCA_963966045.1. Taxonomy (NCBI): domain Eukaryota; kingdom Metazoa; phylum Arthropoda; class Insecta; order Coleoptera; family Ptinidae; genus Xestobium; species Xestobium rufovillosum. Next base: position 20,851,779 of record OZ014497.1, read on the forward strand.
GAGGTAGAAAACGAATTCGAACGCATAGTAGGTGAAGACATAATAAAAAAGGTCACACACCGTGAATTTGCAAATCCAGTAGTCATAGTTTCGAAAAAGAATGGCGAATTTAGAATTTGTGTAGATTTTAAGAAAACAGTTAACCCTAATCTTAAAGGAGAGTGTAGAGCACTATCCACTATCATTGTTAGAGGAAATTTTCGTTAAAGTAAGTGGTGCCAGTACATTAATTTATGGTATTGGATCTCACAAATGCTTATTTACAACTGAAGGTAGCGGAACTGGCAAGACCATTATTAACAATAAACACACTCAAAAAGGACTCTATAGATTCCAGAGAATGCCATTCGGCATATCTAGTCGGTCATGAATGAAGTGTTAAAGGGGTTACCTTTTGTAGCGAATTATGTTATTGGGGGATACAGATTTAGAAGATTGTATAAAAAGAACTGAAGAAGTGTTAAAGAGATTTGTGAAGTATAACATAAAAGTTAATTTAGTGAAGAGTGTTTCCTTCAAAGATGAAGTAGTTACTTGGTTACAAAGTAGAAAAGAAAGGTATCAAGCCGATAGAAAGAACCGTAGAGGCAGAAGTGAAATGTCCGATACCTGAGAATATTACTCATTTGAAAAGTTATTTCGGCATGTTAAATTTTTATTCAAAATTTATTCCCATGCTTAGTGCAAAATTACATTGTTTATATTATATAAGTTGTTACAAAAGGGCATGCCCTTTAAAAGGAGTAAACAACATAGTAATATGTTTGAAGATAGTAAAAAGCTTCTTGTAGATAGCTAAACATTATTTGTCATTATGATCCAAAAGAACCCTTAGTCATTGCAGCAGATGCATCCAATTATGCTGTGGGACAAATCTTAAGTCATTTACATGATCAACATGTGGTAGGCGAGAAACTACGTATTTGATTCTAATTAAAGATAAAATTAAACTAGTACATGCAGAGAAGTGGAGCAAGATGAAAGGAAAACAAAACTTATGTCCCAACACGGGAACCAATGGAAACAAATTTACAGAAGACACGAGTACCAGAGAGGGAGCTAGAAATAACAACAATGGAAATAACCGTATTGCCGCAACTGAGAGGACGGGCAACCGAGAAATGAAGGGATCGGCAGAAGTTGAAGAATCGTCTGGGCAAGATGGTCAGATTATTACATCCTCTACCACATTCCCAGAGAAGCCAAATCCTACCCAATTAAATCCTTCATATTCTCCCTAAGTAAATTTATTACAACAGCCACAAATTCAAATTAATTTAAATTTTATCTTTAAAACTGATAAGATAGTGTTTTATTCTATTATAGGAAGTCAAGCCCTTGAAATATCTTTATCACTATAGATACAAATTCTTGCAAACGTTGCCTACCCATTGTTTAGATATAAACTTAGAATTGCTCATCAAATTTTTGATTCACAGAAAATTGATACCTAAGCTTAATAATTCTACAATTTGGTTTTTATCTGTATAAGTAGCTTCTGCATATCTACATCATAAATACTGGGAGATGTAGGTACTTGCGTTGTAATTTTGTGTATTACATAAATAGATCCAGATGAAAACTACATATGAGCCATATACATACTTATCAAACAAATTTTGCTGTATCACAGTGATTCTACGCTAGATTAACCTTTATATTTTTTGATTCAGGACGTAATTTCCAGTAACTTGTTTCGAGTCCTATTGTGTGCAGACGTAGAGATGACTTTCTACGACATTATAGCGTTTGCAATAACTGGAATTGTCTTGTTGATTACCTATATTAAATGGAAACATCAGTATTGGAAGAGAAAAGGGGTACCATATCTTGAACCCAGCATTCCCTTTGGTCATGCCAAAAATGTTATATTACGTCAGACTGCAATTGGGGATACTTTCAGGGATTTTTACAACGAAATAAAGAACGGAGGGCACAAGCATGGAGGTAAATATATTGTGAATTACCTACTTTTTAAGTTACAAGATTCCAAAACGCGCGCTTTTACCGCGCGCCGATTTTCGATTTTCGAAAGTACAACATAAATATTATTTTGATGGGTTAAATATATCGGGCCAATGTGTGTTCACCTGAAATCATATCTAAATGCGGGAGTACTTATGACAAGAAGAATAGAAAGATACATTGTGCTCTGTTGGAAGATATAGTTTATTGACAATGTTGAAAAATATTGTTATATAAAGAGAAAAAATACTTACATATTATTATAAAAATATAGGTAATGGAAATAATACAATAGTAACATAATATGAAGTAATTATTAAAATATTAAAATATAACAACATAATAATGATAATAATAATAATTGTAACTACATTAATCTGTCTTTTTCAATTTTAACTTAGTTATCTACAAACCACTGTTGAAATAATCGACCTCCTCGTAGAAACGCGTTAAATTCGTCACGAACGGCCATTCGAAACTTAATATAAGCTGTTCTCGAAACACTCTTCTTACTATTTACTTTCATTAAATTGCGATGCCAATCTTGGGTACCGTGAGGATAAAATGACGGATAAATCCATGGCTCCACATTTGGATCCATTGAACTTAGGCATTACAGTTCTTTTGAATTTCGATTGCGTATAGTAACGTATGATTCTAAAATCTCCCCATCAGCAGTAGATAGTAGAAAAAACAACAGCAACTTCATTGACCTGTTGAAAGTTAAATCTTCTACGATTTATGCCAGGTTTTAGTGTGAAAAGCAGTAGCATTTCAGGACAGGCTTCGTTATTGTACAACTCCATTTCTTCTTGTCTTTTCACCTCTTCGTGCATCGCCCGATAAGATTGGGAAAATGCGTTATTATCCCGCATAATTTTATCGAGGCTTTGTAACAATTCAACATCTAGTTCATTATTGTTATTTGAACGATTTGTTGTCACTTCGCTAGGATCAACAATACAATAAACAATTGACCATAACTTGGAGATACGCTCTGATCGGGGTAAATGATAGTAAATTTGACGTTGAATTTTAAAACAATGTGGACCAGGACGTCTTGATCTGAATTTGACTAAATTTGCGTTAAACGATGCAAATGAAAAAGCATTATTATAGGGACCTATTCGTTCACGAAAACGTTTTGACTGTGAATCAGTGGATTCAAATAAACTTTTAAGCGGTTGTGGAAAAATAGGTAAAGTATCCAAAACATTGTACCATCCATGACTACAACAATCATTAAAAGAATCCTCCTTGTTAGCTACTTTTTCAACAACAAAATGCCAATACTTAAATAGAACTTAAATAAAACTTAAATAAAACATCAATTTTCCCTATATTAATGTTCCACAATTCCATTGTTAATTTTTTGTTGTTTTAAAGTCTGAAACTTTTGGGCACACCGAGCATCATGTCTTCTTCGTTCATTATCTGCACGTCTCTTTCGCCGCAAATGCTTCTTCCTCGTCGGCAGTACGATCAATTTTCCGCCTTCCCATGCCTGTGTATCAATGTAAATAGATTATTGTTAAGTACAATAATAAGTACACAATCTTGTATACGCAATTGTTAGTTTTACTTGTTATTTTGCAAATACTGCAATTATTATAAAATCGATATTTGAAAAATGGGCATATAGCTACTTACCTATCCTATACAGGTTGTCCCAGAACGTTTACACAGGTTATAGCTCCAACACTGAAACACATAACGTAATGGAACAAAAACCACTTTGTAGTGTTGATGAAGGAGTATGTATACAACCCCAAGAAAGTAACGACCCCTGGGGGCCGCCATCTCCGACAAACCACCCCACTTATTTTTTTCAAATAGCACTCTGTATATTCCGTGAAGGAATATGACAAAGAATCAAATTCTCTATCAAAGATTTTTTTGAAATAAAAATTGGCTTATCAAAACAGACTTTTTATTTATTTTTACGTTAGTCATGGAATTATTAAAACTATTAAAGAAAAAGTTTAAAATAAGTTAAACTAATAACACTAATAATGTGATAACATAATCAGTTGATCAAAATTAATGTTCAAATTGGAGTCCTTCTGCAACAACACACATTTCTAACCTGGGCAATAAATTTCTTCTACATGCCGCTTGTCCACATACTCATATGACATAAATAAAGCAGGCATTTCAGAACACAACACAAAACTCAAATTAATTTCGACATTTACGCGTGTAGCCGGTAGTCATTTGCTTATCAGTTCCAATAAATGTTAATAATTCCATGGCCGATTTTAACATAAATACAAAAATCTGTTTTCTCCGCCATTGATGGGTCAATTTTAAATTTCAAAAACAATGTTAGGTAGAGAATTTGAATTCGTCACGCTCCTTCACAGAATATACAGGGTGCTATTAAAAAAATAATAATTAGGGGCGGTATGTCGGAGGCGGCAGCCCCGGGGGTTCTTACGTTCTTCGAGTTGTGTACTCCTTCATCAACACTACAAAGTGGTTTTTGTTCCATTTCGTTATCTGTTATAGTTTTGGAGCTATAATCTGTGTAAAACGTTTTGGGACATCCTGTAAACCAAAACGTCCAAACTACTACAATTACACTTTTAATTTCAAGGGTGTAATACAGGCGTTTTGAGATTTGGGAGGCCCGGCGAATGAACTTGCCACTGCTTCGCGGTTCGTGACATGATGTCATGCTTACACCCCGAGGTCAGGTTTTAGTACCGATTAGAAATAATAAACACTATTGGGATATTAATAACCTCCGACCAAGAACCAACAGCAGAGCGAATATATCGGCCAGCACCGATTTTTTAAGAATGGTTTATAACACAATCAGTTTTTATATAGTCTTTGTACATAATTGAGTTTATCTATGCTTTCTACCAATTACACATAAGAAGTAGAACATCCCTAAATTTTTGAGAGCAGTAGTCTGATATGGGCTGATATGCGTTGTTTCCATTTTCTATTATTTTTTCTAATTACTCGTAAAGCTGAATGACCTCGCGCGTTCCTCTACACCTAGCGCTTTATCTTTTTTTAAACTTTCTAATGTTAGCTCATACTCTTCCCTCATTATTCCACGCAGGCTAGATTATTCCTTTCTACACTTATTTCCTTTTCTAGTATATCTCCTAGTTCTTGTTCCGCGTATAAAATCCATAAATCCACCTATCTGCCTTTTCCTCTCTTTCAATTAAGATGTTCTTGGAGCTACATCCAATTTCTCTGAAATTTCTCCTAATTATTTTAAATGCTTCCTCTGTTTTTCCTATTTTGAAATTATCTTCTACTTTTTTGCATTTATTATCAATCCACTGTTCTTTCGTTTTCCTTAATTCGCATTTTTTTGTTTTTAGGCGTTTACTTTTTGGCCAATCCAATGTACATGCCCACAGACATCGAATATATCAAAAATATCCTGACCAGGGATTTCCAACATTTCTCAGAGCGTGGAGTTTATTATAACGAAAAAGATGATCCTTTGAGTGCACATTTATTTGCTGTGGATACAGGAAAATGGAGAAAATTGCGTACAAAATTAACACCAACTTTTACTTCTGGAAAAATGAAGCTCATGTTCCCTCTCATGGTTGAAAGTACCAAGCCAATGTTGTCCACTATAGAAAGATATGCTGTATCTGGGGACGTGATAGATATTAAAAACGTCTTAGGGAACTTTACAACAGACGTTATAGGGACTTGTGCTTTTGGACTGGAGTGTAATAGTTTCACAGACCCAGACTCAGAATTTAGAAAATTCGGAAAGGAAATTTTCGTGGCCACCACGCGCAGAAACCTCCGAAGACTTTTTTCTTCATCATTCAGAAGAATTTCCAAAATCCTCCATGTGCGAATTTTGGATAAAGAAATATCAGATTTCTTCTTGGGCATGTCCAATTCTACCATAGAGTACAGAAAGAAAAACAACATCATAAGAAATGATTTCGTAAATTTGTTGATGAACATCAACAAGGATGAAGAAGTACTTTCTCGAGAAGAAATGGCTGCGCAAATGTTCGTTTTCTTCTTAGCAGGTTTCGAAACATCCGCCACTACCATGTCCTATGCCTTATACGAACTATCAAAGAACCCAGAAGTTCAAAACAAGGCCCGAGATGAAGTCAAACGTGTTCTAGAAGAACATGGTGGAAATTTAACTTACGAAGCAGTTTATGATATGAAATATCTAGGTGCTGTTGTTGATGGTATGTCTTTTCAAATCACCTTCCCTGAAAATTCCAATAACAAAATCAATTTTCCTTAGAAACTTTGAGGATGCATCCACCAGTACCAGTTCTTGTCAGAAATTGTATTACTCCTTACAACGTCCCAGGCACCGACGTAACAATAGACACAGGAACTCCTGTAAACATTTCAGTTTATGGACTCCACTACGACCCAGACCATTTTTCAGAACCAGAGCAATTTCAACCAGAAAGATTCCTAGATGAAAACAAAGACAAAATCAAACCTTTCACGTATCTACCTTTCGGTGATGGCCCCAGAAATTGTATTGGTAAGTCATCAAAAAAACTAATGCGTTCAATGATTATATTTAAAAATTTCAGGAATGCGTTTTGGCATAATGCAATCCAAGGTTGGTCTAGCTGTTCTCTTGTCGAAATACGAATTTATTTGCAATCCAAGAACTCAGCAGCCATTGGTGTTGGACCCCATGTTGTTCTTGAGCAGTGCTAGAGGAGGCTTATGGTTAAACGTTAAAAAATCCCTAGATAACTGAAAACCTTCTTATCCTATAGTTCCTATATGAGTTGTACAGATTATTATAAATATCATTTCGTAAATGAGATATGTATGTACTAATATAAATTTTCCGAGAAAAAGTAGTTTTATTTCGCGTACACGGGGTGTAGTGGGGACTCTTATTACCCCAGAATTTTCGAAGAAAATTAAAGGGTAATAATCTTATACCGCGGAGCTATTATTTCTCCCATATTTTTGATAATAATGTCGCCTGCAAAAATGTTGAATAAATACTAAATCTAAATCCCGTGTGTGAATATTGTTCAAATCTATAGCATCATCCGTGAAATTGCAATAGAAGAATTTCAGATATCTCGGTATACCTAGGAGGCATTACTTTCACAAAAAATTGTTGTGCAACTGATGTAAGCAGTTGTTACCAACGAAAACATCATATTTTAAATATTTTTCCTCATCATCATCATAAAGTTCTCAGACCGAAGATTGGTTGGACGCATTTCCCTAAAAGTAGAACATCCTACATCCCTAACTATTTGAGAGCAGTAGTCTAATCTAGGCCTACCCCTACCTCTTTTTATTCCTATCTCTGACTAGTATGCCGCGAACTATTCCTTCGTGTCTTAGAAGGTGTCCTACCATCCTATCTCTCCTATTCTGTATTGTCTTCCATACCTTTCGCTTTTTCCCAACTCTCTCTAATACTTCAATATTGCTAACCGTATCTATCCACGATATCTTCATCATACGTCTGTAGTACCGCATTTCAAACGCTTCTATTATTTTTCGATCCCCTTCTCATATTGTCCAAATTTCGCATCCGTATAACGCCGTACTCCATACATACGACTTTAAGAGCCTCTTCCGAGTTTTTACATTTACCGTTCCAGAGCATAACAGTTGTTTCTTTTTGTTAAACGCAACACGACCCTGCGCTATTCTTTGTTTTAAATCCTTAGTGCTCCTTACCATCTCGAGTTATTTGACTTCCTAAATAGCAGAAATCCACGACTTCCTCTATCTTCTCATTTCTTATTTGCATTTCAATGTTAGTACTATTTTCACACCCTCTACATACCATAATTTTTGTTCTCTTTTTAATTATTTTCATGCGGTAACCCTGTGTCAAAACCGCTTCCATTTCATTCAAAGTCTTCCTAATTCTTCTTTGCTAGATGCTAATATACTGCTATATCATCCGTAAATCTGAGCATGTTAATAGTTTGATCCTGTGCATTATTCCCTGAGGCAGTTTTGTCCTTAACAATATTAATCGCATTTTCGATATATTATAAGTTGAAAATTTCTAAATCTTTGCCTAACGAGAATATAATCTATTTGATATCTCCCTAGGTCCCCTGGTATTTTCCATGTATAGCGCCTCCTGACGTGATGTTGGAATATAGTGTTCGTGATGGTTAGGTTATGTTTATCGCAAAAATCTATAAGTCTAACTCCCCTATGGCGTTCCTATTACCTAATCCAAAGGGACTGTGGCCTCCGTACCTTCGCTACGCAACTGGAGAAACATTTAACCTACTTACGTCTCAAGTAGTACTGCAAGCCTGCACATAGTTTTCGTGTGTAACGTAATGATTAGTAGAACGCTTGCCTTGCACTATTGTATTATAACTAGAACATGCACTGTAAATATATATTCATTCATCAACACAATTAATGTAACAACATACAGACCTAATAAACAACTTAGCAGTCTACGTATTCTTCTTCGTTTCTCCTGCCAGATGAACACGATATTATATGGTCACCATCCGACGTACCATAATTGGTGACTCCCCGACGTGATCCTCGACGTGATGGCACCCCCATAATTGGTGAACCACGACATAACGTTTCGGACGACATCCCCATAATTGATGACCCGAAGTGAGTAACTGGCACGAGAAACCAACGAAAAAACCACCGTCCCGACGTCTACGATTTGCTGACCACCACGACCGCTCCTCTGGAACCCACGAACAAGTAAGCGACAAATTTTGTATTATCTTACTAATGGGCCATCCACAACCGCAAGAGGAGGTCTTCATAGCACAGATTGCAAACCGTGACGTGTCAGCACGACGAACGACTGGTCCAGATCCGACGTCCCACTGACGACCCGATCAGGCCGGGCCGGCGAGAGACGATTTCCAGATCAATTATCGTTAATCACTCCAAGGGGGCTCCTGTGGCCTCCGTACCTACGCTACGCCACTGGAGAAACATTTAACCTACTTACGTCTCAAGTAATAACGCAAGCCTGCACATAGTTTTCGTGTGTAACGTAATGATAAGTAGAACGCTTGCCTTGCACTATTGTATTATAACTAGAACATGCACTGTAAATATATATTCATTCATCAACACAATTAATGTAACAACATACATACCTAATAAACAACTTAGCAGTCTACGTATTCTTCTTCGTTTCTCCTGCCAGATGAACACGATATTATATGGTAACCATCCGACGTACCATAGGACCGATTATTCCGATCTTCTCTCGCTGTACCTAGAACCGTATTAAAGTCTCCTACAATTATTAAATTTTCATGCCCTTTCACAAGCTCTAGCACATATTCTATATGGCTATAAACTTCCTCTACAGCCTCAACACTATAATTAGATGTATTATTACCGTATGTATTATTACCGTCTTTACAGGTTTCCAATTTAACCTAACCATAACTACCCTGTCACTTTTCTGTAAGAAATTTTCTACACTCTGCCCTATTTTCTTCTTCATAACGATTCCTCAGCAATAATGATATCAAATTCAGCTGAGGACTTTCCCAATAGTAAAGTAGAGAGTACTTTACCTTACTCAAAACAATGTTACCTGCTAAACAGCGAATAACTTCTTGTGGATCAATAAATTCCAACTTAAATTTATGACCTACAGAACTCAACTAAACATTTTGCTTTGATATTGTTTATGTAAATTGTTTTCATATATAGGTACATATTCTCAGTATCCGAAGCAGCAGGTCTATAAGTAGTTTATTTACCAAAACGAATATCTCTTAGAAACGTTTCCAGTAATAAAGTTTTAATCCACGTAGAACAAGTTTATTTACACACAGTGGTTGGATCGAGAACGTCAGCATCCTCAGGAGTTGAAGATTAATCTAAAAATCTAAACTTACACTACATTGATATAAATACCCATACCCCACTACTGAAGTAAAATGAATAAATAAACCTATGGGGTTCTTTAGAACTTTTGGAACATAAGATAAATAAAATTGGTTTCTTAGAACTGGAGGGTAAGTATTTATGGCTAGTCTTAATTTATTCTGTCTACCTGATAAATCTACACAGGGTTAAGTTTTGCAATCGGACCATAATTACTGTTAAAAGACAAGCACATTTATTTTTATATATCGCTATTCTTTCCAAGGCGTTTAAATCAAATTTATTATTTCCTGGTTTTAAGGGTTTGAGATTATTGATAATGAATTTATAACCCGCTTCCAACGCGTGCGACGCCATGCTAGATTTATCTGTACAACCGTATTTGTAATGGACTTAATGCTCCTTGAAGCGAGTTAAAATAAACCCAGTCGCAATTTCCGCAAGCTATTTCGTAAATTTCCGCTTTATGAATGGGTTCAATTTTATCTTTCGCATTTCCAAGTAGATTTTGCAAATTGTTGCTCGAAGTGTGCTTTTCAAAAAATCGTAGTCATACCTCTAGTTATCTCCGGTACATATGGTATTTTTATAAATTTAGTAATTTGGTTATCCCCATTTAAAGTGGTGGAATTTCGCAATAGCGTTTTAAATTTTCGTTTCCTAATTAATCTCCTGACAATTTCTGGATCGAAATCGTTACATCTCATATATCTTTGATTGTGTTTTCTTCCTTGCGGTATCTTTCAAGTTTCAACGGATAATGGTAGACTACAAACAGTCTATTAACTAGAAAACCAATACTAGCCTCTTTGTGCTGACTGGAGTGGTTCGAATCTGCAGTTATATACCGAGCTGTACTGGTTTCTTCCTTATAGATGTCAAATTCTAACTTACTATCGTCGCTAATTACCAAAATATTTAAAAATGGAAGCTGTCATTCTCTTTCTATTTCATTCATAAATTTGATAGAATTGAATACGTATACTGTTTAAGTCACTCAAAAAATCTTCAATGTTACATTTACTTTTGTCAAAAATGGCAAATATATCGTCCCTTTGGATTAGGCAATAGAAACGATAGGGGAGTTAGACTGATGAGTTCTGCGATAAACATAACTTAATGGTCGCGAACACTCTATTTCACCATCATGTTAAGAGACGCTACACGTGGAAGATGCCAGGAGACCTAGGGAGATATCAAATAGATTACATTCTTGTTAGGCAAAGATTTAGAAATCAAGTTAGGGATTGTAGAAGTTATCCAGGAGCAGATATAGATAGTGATCACAATATAGACGTTATGAAGGCCAATCTTAAATTTAAGATTTTGAAAAAATGAAGCGGAAGAAGGTATCTTGACCCAGAGAAACTAAAAGATGATGATACGCGCGATAAGTTCGAGAAAAAGACAAACGAAGTACTAAAGGGCGCGGGCGAAAATATTGTTAGGGACATAGAGGAAGAATGGAATTGCATTAAAAATAGTTTAGTTTCCTCAGCTAGGGATATTTTGGGTCATAAACAGAATGAAAGTAGGAAACCCTGGATAACAAAACATATTGTGAGTCTACTAGAGGAAAGGCGAAAATATAAAAATAGGTTAGATGAAATAGGGAAACAAAGATATAAGGCGATCAAGTGGGAAATTATTCGGAAATGTAGGAAAGGGAAAGAGCAATGGATCGATAATAAGTGCAAAGAAGTGGAAAATAAGTTCGAAGTAGGAAAGACGAATGAAGCATATAAAATAATTAGGAGAAATTTTAGAGAAATTGGATCTAGTACCAAAAGCATTAGGAATGAGGCAGGAGATATCCTAATCGAAAGCGGGGAGAAGGCAGATAGGTGGAAAGAATATTTAGGAAACTTATATGCGGGACAGGAAGTGCAAGATATATTAGAAAGCGAAAGCAGTGTAGAGGGGGATAACCTAGGGAATCCTATAATGAGAGAAGAGTTTGAGCTAGCACTAAAAAGTTTAAGGAATAATAAAGCGCCAGGTATAGATGGCTTGCAGGCAGAAATCTTAAAGTGCGCAGGTCAAGAGGTAATAGATCGTTTATTTAAATTAGTTAGTCGCAAATACCTGACAGGCGAGATTCCAGAGGATTACAAACGGAACATCATGGTAGCTTTGCCAAAAAGGAAAGGCGCGGATAGGTGCGAAAATTTCAGAACCATCAGTTTAACTTCCCATGCGTAAAAAATTTTAACTAGAATTGTGCAAAGAAGGATGGAGAAAAAGGCGGAAGAAATATTAAAAGAAGATCAGTTCGGATTTAGACGAAATAGAGGAACGCGCGAGGCCATCCTAGCTTCACGAGTAATTATAGAAAAAACGATAGAAAAGAGAAAGAGCGTCTATATAGGATTCGTAGATTTAGAAAAGGCCTTCGACAACGTAAAATGGGGGAAGATGTTCGAAGTGCTGAGAAAGGTAGGGATGAAATATAGGGACAGAAGAATAATACATAATCTCTACGAAGAGCAAAAGGCAGTTATAGATTGTGAGCAGGAACGAAGGGAAGTAGATATCCGGAAGGGAGTGAGACAGGGATGTGCATTGTCACCTCTAGTTTTCAACTTATATACCGAAGATGCTATTAATATTGTTAAGGACAGAACAGCCTCAGGGATTAACGTACAGGGTGAAACTATAATTATCATGCTCAGATTTGCGGATAATATAGCAGTGTTAGCATCTAGCAAAGAAGAATTAGGAGCGGCTTTGAATTTTGAATGAAATGGAAGCAGTTTTGACACAGGGCTATGGCATGAAAGTCAATAAAAAGAAAACTAAACATTGAGATAATTTCTCTGACATATCAATGTTTTGCCTGAAGGATGCACACACAGCAGAAGTACTTTTATGTAATTATGCAGATATGCCATATCTCGCAACTATTACCGTAGGTTACCTAGAAGTAGTAGTTTTGTGCATTCCTCATGCGCAACACAGTCATGTGGTAAAAGTTTTCTCAACTTTGCTGTTCCCGAAGGGTGTACACAATTATTACCAGAGTGTGTTGAAGTTGTGGGAACTCCTTGGGCACAACATAGTTATGTGATAGAAATTTTGATAACTGTGTTGCACCCGAAGGGTGAATACAACTATAACTCCTTGGTAATCTCTGATAACAGGTGTGTTCCGACTTCACGCGCAGTAGAACTACTTCTACCTTCTAAGTAATTAGTAGTAATAGTTGTTTGCACCATCGGAAACGACAGATAATTAAAATACATTAAGTATATAGAAAATCTATTTTAATAATTTATTCATTATAAACTCTGACGCGAAAAGTGTAGTGAAACTGCAGCTTTATCCTTATATTTTTATAGGTGTTCTTCCAAGTTCATCTTGAAAATCTCTAGACGTACGTTGTTATTATTATTTCATGTATTTACTGAAATTTATTCTAGTGAGGAAAATGAGTCAGTCATAATTATATCAAACGAATCTGCAGCATCACAGTGACTCCACAATATAATACATTGTTTGAAACCGAACGTAATAGTCCGAATTCACAGTATGTAACCTGTTTTGAGCCTCGTTCGGCACAGACAGACGTAGAGATGACCTCCTACGATATTCTAACGTTAGTAATTACTGGAGTAGTTTTGGTACTTGCTTATATAAAGTGGAAACATCAGTATTGGAAGAGGAAGGGAGTACCATATATCGAACCCAGCATTCCATTTGGCAATGTCAAAGATATTGTGTTGCGTCAATCGTCGCTCGGAGATGTTTTCAGAAAACTGTACGATGTCATTAGGCGAGAGGGACACAAACATGCAGGTAAATATATTTAATCCAATAACAATGTTTTTTTTGTTCTGTTTACCTAGACGTCTGAAATTTCTTGTTTTTAGGGGCTTATTTCATAGTGAATCCAGTGTATATGCCCATAGACATTGAATTAGTCAAGAACATCCTGGCAAGGGATTTTCAACATTTCTCAGACCGAGGCCTCTTCTATTACAACGAAAAAGATGACCCACTGACTGCACATCTGTTCGCGTTGGATACAGTAAAATGGAGAGCAATGCGGACAAAACTGACGCCGACTTTCACATCAGGAAAAATGAAACTTATGTATCCTCTTATAGTAGAGAGTACCAAGCCGATGCTGTCTACCATGGAGGAATATGCTAAATCAGGAGATGTGATAGATATTAAAGATGTTTTGGGGAACTTTACAACGGATGTTATAGGAACGTGCGCTTTTGGACTGGAGTGTAACAGTTTCGCAGATTCAGAATCAGAATTTAGAAAATTTGGGAAAAAAGTCTTCACTTCTACTAGATTCAGAAATCTCCGAGGATTGTTTGCTGCAACTTTTAAACGGCTTGCCAGGTTCCTTCATGTGCGAGTTTTAGATAAAGATGTGTCAGATTTCTTCTTGGGGATGTCCATGTCCACCATCGAGTACAGGAAGAAGAACAACATTTTACGGAACGATTTCGTAAATTTACTAATCAACATCAACAAAGATGGAGAATTGCTTTCTCCTGCAGAAATGGCGGCCCAAATGTTCGTTTTCTTCCTAGCTGGTTTTGAAACTTCTGCTACTACTATGTCATACGCTTTATATGAGTTATCAAAGTATCCAGAAATTCAAAAAAAAGTCAGAGAAGAAGTCAAGAAAGTTCTGGAACAACATGGAGGAAACTTAACATACGAAGCAGTCTATGATATGAAATACCTAGGTGCTGTTGTCGATGGTAAGTCTTCTCAAATTAATCTCTTATATAAGTCCTATAGTAAATTTCATTTTTTTCTAGAAACTTTGAGACTCCATCCACCAGTAGGTGTCCTAAACAGAGAATGTACTTCCGCGTATCATATCCCAGACACAGATGTAACAATAGAAGCAGGAACTGCAGTATTCATTTCTGTTTATGGAATCCACTATGACCCGAATCATTTCTCACAACCAGAGCAATTCGAACCAGAAAGATTTCTGGGTGAAAATAAAGACAAAATTAAACCTTTTACGTATTTGCCTTTCGGCGATGGCCCCAGGAACTGTATCGGTAAGTATACGATAGATAAATATGCTCTATAACATTTACAACTTTTTTAAATTCAGGTCTGCGTTTTGGCATAATGCAAACAATGGTTGGTTTAGCAGTCCTGCTGCCCAGATATAAGTTTACTGGTAACGCAAAAACGCAGGAACCGTTGGTGAATGACCCCAATATGTTCTTGAGTAGTGTCAAAGGAGGCTTGTGGTTAAACCTTGAAAAAGTTGATGTATAATAAATTTAGACTTGTTTTAATAATTATGTTATCATTGCCTGTATAATATTGTTGAAGATATAATTATATAATAATCAAAATTTTCCGTGAAAAAATAGTTTAATGCAATTGAATTGTTGGATTTAAAGTTTAGGGCGCAAAATGCAGCAGTGGCATTCGGACGAATTAAAAATGTCCAGAATGTTCCGTCACTTGGGCGAGGAAGATTGCACTTCGACACATTTTATGACATTTTTGGCAAAACAATACAATTCCGCGTACAAAGAGAAATTATATTCGTAAAGAAGAACAGAAGTGCGGAAGCACTTTACCAAAAAGACTCAGGACATGAGTCACGTGGAACAACAACTATTTATTCAGAAATCTATTGGCGCACACATATTTTAACATAGGTTAACTAGAAGTAATAGTTGTGCCCGAAGGGTGCACACACCTAGTACATCTAATCAATCTCTGGTAATAGACGTTTGCAGCTTGTGTTACGCCAGAATGGTGTACACAACTAGTAATAGTTGTGTGCGCAAGAGAGATATGCAAGAGAATCCTAGCAATGTCGTCCATTACTGCATTACTAAAGATTACCTAGAAGTAATAGTTGTGTGCACCCTACGAACGCAACACAACTATTTGGTAGAAGCCAGGAGGGCTTTCAATAGGTCCAGAAGAACAGGCAACTGGGATGCCTATCGTAAAGCCCTAACCAAATATAACAAGGAACTTAGAAGATCCAAGAGACAATCCTGGAAAAGTTTTTGCGAGGGGATTAATGAACTTCCCCCTGCAATTATTCGCCTTCAGCAAGTCCTTTCAAAGACCACACGAATGCGATGGGACTCCTTAAAAAGATTCTTGCGGAGTTTATACCGAGGATCATCGGGGCAGCTTTAGAGTTTTGCTACAGACACACTTCCCGGGTTCAGAGGAGGTTACTCAATCCAGAGATCAGGCAGAGCCGAATTGCCTGGGGAGCGTGTTGTGCAGCTCCACTAGAGACAGCCGAAGTTTAGCAGGGCTTATTTTTACCCTTAATAAAGTGATTAGGGCGGTGTCAGGTTTCAAGCCCTATAAGTCACCGAGCAGTGATGGAATTATTCCTGCAATGCTGCAAAAGGGCATAGCGTATATCGTCCCTTGCCTGAGAGCTATCATCAGAGCTAGCTACTCACTAGGGTATGTACCCCGGTCATGGAGGAAAGTAAAAGTTATCTTCATACCTAAAGTAGGGAGACGCCCTCCCCCCTCTTTTCTTCTAAAAGTAATGGAGAAAATCTTAGAAATTCATATAAGAAGCAACATTGTGCTTCACAGAAAGCAATTTGCCTATCAGACAGGCAAATCCACAGTAGATGCCCTACATCATTTAGTGAAAGATACAGAGAGGGGGCACTTTTGGAAAAAGAAGTCGCGATTGGGTTATTTGTGGATATAGAGAGTGCTTTTGATAACACCTCTCACAAATCTATCAGGAAAGCTGCTTCAGAAAAAGGAATTGAACCTTCCACCATTAGATGGATAGAAGCCATGCTCAAAGGCCGAATTATTACAGTCTCCGCGGGAGGGGTCGAGACGGTAACTGCAGTAAAGGGATGTCCACAAGGTGGAGTACTATCACCCATGCCACGGTATATCGTTGCGGATTACCTTCTCAATAGACTAAATAATAGCGACCTTAATTCACAGGGTTATGCAGACGACCTAGTTGTTATTATTAGAAGCAAGCATGATGGAGTCCTGTCAAGCCTAATGCAGAGTGCTCTAAACACGATCAGCAATTGGTGCCTGAAGGAGGGACTTAGTGTACATCCAGGAAAAACCACCGGAATTCCATTTACAAGACGAAGGAAACTGAATCTACGAGCTCCACAGTTAAATGGACAAACAATTGAATTTTCTAGCGAAGCGAAATATCTTGGTATATTCCTGGATAGTAAGCTGGACTGGAATTTGCATGTCAATAAGACTCTCTCCAAGGCTACGGCGGCCCTATGGATATGCCGCAAACTTTTTGGAAATACATGGGGACTACAACCGAAAATGACTTAGTGGTCTTGCACAACGGTCATAAGACCCATCGTCACATATGCATCTTTGGTATGGTAGACGAAAACTCAAGAAATTACAACGCAGCATAAACTGCAAAAACTGCAGCAGCTCGCGCGTATGGGAATAACTGGGGCTATGAGCACACCTCCCACGGCAGCCATAGACCTGCTTCCACTTTACTTACAAGTGAGAAAGGATGGTCTGCTAGCTGCCTTAAAACTTTCCCAGACTGAAAAGTTTAAACAAGGGAACTGGCAAGGACATTTAAAGATTCTGGAAGAGATACAGACAGAGTTTTTGGAAAAACCATCGGACCTAATGCCGAAAGTGTTTGACTTCGAAGTGCCGTTTGAAGTGGTCAATGAGGGCCGCCAAACGGTGAGAACCAGTTTAAACCAATTAGATCTAGACTCGTCCATATGGTACACAGATGGATGGATCGAAAACAGATGATGGAACACGCATAGACATATATGGACCCAAATACAGGGCATCCGTGGCCTTGGGAAGCTCCCCAACCATAGGACAAGCAGAAATTCTTGCTGTCGATCTGCGTGCCCAAGAGTGTTTACGAAGAAACCTCAGGGGAAAACGGATCTACATTATGACGGACAGCCAGGCAACCATCAAATCACTAAAGGACCACAGCCTTGAGTCGAGGTCGGTCTGGGAATGTCGACAATCCCTAAAACAACTGGCAAGGGGTAACAAGCTTACCTTTATGTGGGTGCCGGGTCATCAGGGAATACCAAGCAATGATACGCCGACGAACTGGCTAGAGCAGCCTCCAAGACACCACCCATTGGACCGGAACCGTTCTGTGGTTTGAATAAATCACACAGACGGATAGAAGTCGAGCGGTGGGAAAGGAACAGAAAACGATCCCATTGGGGGAAGATTTCAGGTCAGAGACAGGCAAAAAAGTTCATTGACTACTCGCCAGGGAACGCCAGAAAACTCCTTGATATATCCAGGAATGATCTGAGGCTCCTTACAGGCCTCCTTACCGGACATTGCCCAACGAGATATCATCTCAATAAACTGGGTAAATCAGATAGTCGCTTGTGTAGACTATGTGAATCGGAAGACGAAACCTCAGAACACTTACTGTGTGAGTGCGTCGCAATTGCTCGCGCAAGGCTTTCTCACTTTGGCAGAGTGGAATTAACACCTGACGAAGTGAGGGAAAAGTCTCCTAGGGAAATACTAGGCTTCGCGAGGAGACTGGAATTCCTAGGAACCTATTAGATGAAGGGTAAGAACAAAAGACCTTGCTGGTCGCAGTTCAGAAGGGCCCAGCAGCCGATCGATCCATTTGCAAAACTAACTGACTAAAACTTGGTAGAAACTTTGGTAACTCTGATGCGCAAGAATGGTGCACACAATTACTGTTGAGCAATCTCTGGTAATAGACGTGTGCAGCCTTCGTTGCGCCCGAAATGTGGGCATAACTATTACCGTAGGTTACCTAGAAGCACTGTAGTGCTATAATGTCTACAGGCACAAATGCAACTCTGGCTCCCTGGCTCCGGACTTGCACAAACGCTGAAACAGAGCAAAACAGAAAATTGAGTTTAAGTAATTCGTTACTAGTGAACACATCCAACGGTACCGGTGGGAAAGCAGGTATCGCATAGAGTTAGCGTTCTGATGTCCTCGGGCTGGGTGAGTTCTACTCCCGTGTAAGTTGGTTTGTTTTTCTCAAGCTGTTACACCATCTTTTCTTATAAAAATTGTGTGTGTTTGGTGCCCCATCAGCTAAGTGGTCTGTTTCAAAAATACATTCTGTTAGGTTTCCGTTAGTAACTTTCGTTTCATAAATTTCTTTGTTACACTTGCAAGAGTTGCATTTGTGTCTGTAGGCATTAGTAGAATTTACATGCACAATATATCTGCCCCCCTTTATTCCTACCTCCCAATTATCCATACCGCGAACTAATCATTCGTGTATCAGAAGGTACTACACCGTCACATCTAAGTCATATAACATCTTTAAACACATGTTCTTTTAAAACCAGTGGCATGTTTCTTTTTCGTGGGCAGACTGTATAGTATACATTTCTTATCGATGAAGATTGAACGTGTAAAAGATTTAGATAACATAATTGCATTGCCCAATGGGTTTTCTGGTGGTAGTATCAAGATTGATTTAGAGTTCTTGCTACTAAGAAATGCCGATACAGCATCATAATGACTTCACAGAGAATAAACATTTATATTTGGTGGTCTTGCGCGGAGCAGCTAGTAACTGGTTTTTAGACTGCTGCGTGTAGACTCAGAATGACCTTATCGGACATTATTGCGTGGGTGACAACGGGATTTATCTTGGTCATCATTTATATAAAATGGAAACATCAGTACTGGAAAAGAAAGGATGTACCGTACGTGCAACCTAGCATACCATTTGGTAACGTTGGAAGTGCAGTGTTACGCCAAACTTCAATCGGAGAGGTTTTTAGAGAAATCTATAATGAGCTTAAGCAGAACGGCCACAAACATGGGGGTGAGTAGGCACATTCAGACGACTATTGTTTAATGCATATAAAATTTTCAGGAGTATATTTTTTGATAAATCCAGTATATGTACCCATAGACGTTGAATTCATAAAGAATATTCTGTCAAGAGATTTTCAAAATTTCTCAGATCGTGGAATATATTACAATGAAAAGGACGATCCTTTGAGCGCTCATTTATTCGCTTTGGACACAGGAAAATGGAGAAAATTGCGCACAAAATTGACACCAACTTTTACATCAGGAAAAATGAAACTAATGTTCCCTCTCGTAGTAGAGAGTACCAAGCCCATGTTGTCTACCATGGAGGAATATGCTAAATCAGGAGATATAATAGATATTAAAGATATCTTGGGAAATTTTACAACAGATGTTATAGGAACGTGTGCTTTTGGGTTAGACTGCAATAGTTTTACAGACCCAGATTCAGAGTTTAGAACATACGGGAAGAAAGTCTTTGGTTCTTCCATACAGAAATCCATTAGAGGCGTGTTCTCTGCTACCTTTAAAACACTTGCCAAAAGTCTTCATGTGCGAGTTTTCGATAAAGATATAATAGATTTTTTCTTGGGTATGTCTAGATCCACAATAGAATACAGAAAGAAGAACAACATCTTAAGAAATGATTTCGTAAATTTATTAATCAACATCAACAAAGAAGAGGAGGCACTTTCTCCTGAAGAAATGGCCGCCCAAATGTTCGTCTTCTTTTTGGCTGGTTTCGATACATCTGCTACCACCATGTCTTACGCATTATATGAACTATCAAAGTATCCAGAAGTCCAAAAGAAGGCCAGAGAAGAAGTAAAAAAGGTTTTGAAGGAACACAACGGAAATTTAAGTTACGAAGCAATTTATGATATGAAATACCTAGGTGCTGTTGTTGACGGTATGTATTAATCCACTTGATAATTCAAACAACAAAAACATTTATTTTCCAGAAACTTTAAGACTTCATCCACCAGTACCATTTCTAAACAGAAAATGCAGCAACTCCTACAGAATCCCTGGTACTGATGTAACGCTAGATCCAGGAAATGCTGTAATTATTTCCGTTTATGGACTTCACTATGATCCAGATCATTTTCCTCAACCGGAAATATTCCAACCAGAAAGATTTTTGGGAGACAACAAAGTCAAAATTAAACCATTCTCATATCTTCCCTTTGGTGATGGACCCAGAAATTGTATTGGTCAGTACTTAACACACATTTTTTCCGAAATCCGTAATTAACAATGTTTTCTTTTTTTAATTTTAGGTCTGCGATTTGGAATTATGCAATCCAAAGTTGGCCTAGCAGTTCTATTGTCTAGATACGAATTTACTTGCAATCCAAAAACCCAAGAACCTTTGAAGCAGGACCCCACGCAGTTTTTGAGTACAACTAAAGGACCATTATGGTTAGATGTTAAAAAAATTGACACATAACATTTTACCAACCGGATATTATATCTATATAATAAAACACAGTTTCATATAAATTCATACATAATATTAAGACTAATAATCTTAACATCACTCTTGTATTTTCTTTAGATTCAACCAAATCCCTCCTTTTACCCATAAAATAATGCTAGTTCTGTCTACTGTTAAAGGTGTTATTGTCTTAGAACTCAAAGAAATTTCATAATTCTTCAATAAAATAGCCAATACCGCCTTCGTTTGCATCACGCCGAAACGTAAACCTAAAACCAATAACAGCCAATCAGATGCGGTTATTTAAACCACGCCTCCACTAATAGAAGTAATGGTGTAAGAAAACATCCATATATTAGTTACCAATGCAGTTTCTAGGCCCTTCACCAAAAGGTAGGTAAGTATATGGTTTTATTTTACTCTTGACTTCCTCGTGGAATCGTTCAGGGTCGAATTTTTGAGGATCTGGAAAATATTCTGGATCGTGGTGGAGACCTAATATAGAAATGAAGACTCTCGTCCCTTCTTCTATTATTACATCGCTGTCAGGGATTTTATAGTCTTTAATGCATTGTCTTAGTAATAATCCGGCAGGTGGATGCAATCTAAGAGTTTCTGAAATTTAAAAGAATGTTTTTCTGGAGGAATATTAGAAAATTATTTACCATTCACAACTTGGTCCATATACTTCATATCATGAATAGCTTCATATGTTAACTGTCCATTATGCTCCTTCAACACCTTATTTACTTCGATTCTCAATCTAGTTTGAATGTCCGGGTTCACAGCTAGTTCATAGAGTGCATAGGAAGAACTGGTAGAAGATGTTTCGAATCCAGCGACGAAAAAGATGAACGCTTGAGCCGTTTTCTCTTCTAAGGTCAATTCATCTCCCAGGTTAATAAGCAGTTGCAAAAAATCGTTCCGAATTACATTATTATTCTTCCTATATTCAGTAGTTTCTTTAACCAAGTTGACGAAAAACTGCGAAATGTCTTCTCGTTTGAATAGCCAATTCATAAGCGGACTTAATCTTGGAAAAGCAAAAACAATCACACCCCTAACAGCCTGTATAGTGCTCATGCTAAAGAATGCTTTTCCATATCTTCTAAAATCTGAATCAGGATTAGCGAAACTGTTACAGTCTATGCCAAAAGCACAAGATCCTATCACATCGGTTGTAAAACAACCTAAAACTTCTTTAATATCAACTGCTTCACCAGTTTCTGAATACTCATCTAAAGCCTTGACCAAGGGTCCACTACAATCAACCAGAAGTGGAAACAACATCTTCATTTTTCCAGAAGTAAAGGTAGGAGTCAATTTAGTTCTGATGTGCCTCCACGGTTTTGTTTTTAAGTTGACCAAATTTGCATTTATGGGGTCGGTTTCTTTGTATGGTATCCCTCTCTCAGAGAAATATTGGAAGTCTTTGGACAATATGCTTCTTATTAATTCTAGATCTACAGGCAGGTACAGATGCCTGAGCATCTGAAAACCACCTGAAACAAAACTTTGTATGACAATTTGACGTGTTCAGCTGATTGGTAGCACTTTATTGTTTTTAATAGACTGGTAGGATTATACAGGTTGTTCCATTAACAATGGGAAATCCGTTAACTGGAGATTCTACAGGTCAAATAATGACCATTGACCCGAACATGCCTCATCCGAATGTTGATGGTTTAGGAAATACAGGGTGTTGAAAGTTACAATTTTATTTCCATTTTTTGACATAACTACGAAATTTCTTAGGTTGTCGACTTAAAAATTTGCAGTCCTATGGTTTTTCTTACGGGTAAAAAGATTCCAATAACATTTTTGACGTTGCCCGTCGAGGGCGCTACTTATAACTTATTGTTTTGATAAATTGACCCATAACTTTTTACCATGTACATCTAACGTCAAATCGGATCCAAAACCTGAAAGACCAACCTTTTTTAAATAATAAATGTATTTTTGTCTCATTTTGATATTCCAGCCCATTTTCAAGAAAAAACGACTTAATGCAGATAGTGTTTAAATTCCAAACTTGTTCTAATAGGCCGTTCCGCATTAAACAAAATATTATCTAGATAGCTGCGTTTTACAAACAGACAGTCGATAGTAATATGACATTAGTTTTAAAGTGTTCAGTGTTAACCCAATAGCTTTTTCATTAACTTTCTTATGGAGAAATTTATAAAAATTTATGATATGACATTTTTGTTTTTGCTCAAACCAATTTTAATGGGGTCGCTACAGCCCGAAGGAATTCAGAGTTATACCCCCTCCGAAGGAAACCAAATCGTAAATTATTTATAAATCTGTAAAATCGCTTAGGCGAAAGAGGATCTTTCCGTCCAAAAGGTGAAAATAGCGCTCCGAAGATTATTTTGGCCGAGCAGGAAGATGAGGTTTTGGTTAGATTGCACGAAAATCCAGGCGTAAGTATCCGTCGTTTAAGTGCGGCAACAGGTGGAAGTAGCTCTTCCATTTGGAGAATTTTGCACAAAGATAAGCTTCACTCATACCACATTACTCCAGTACAAAATTTGTTACCGGAAGATCCTTCTGCTCGTCTACGTTTCGCTAATTTTTTACAAGTGCAGCAAGGCGCGGATCCTAATTTTTTGAACAAAATCCTCTTCACAGATGAGGCAACGTTTTCTCGACTTGGAGTTTTCGACTGGCGAAACAATCATTTGTTGGATTCTGAAAACCCCGTTAAAGAAAGACACTTCTAACATTAATTTAAGACCAATGTTTGGTGCGGTGTAATTTCAAATTTCTTTATTGGGCCTTTTCAACTTCCACCCAACCTGAATTGTCCACTTTATTTAAATTTTCTTCAGCAAAATTTGTACGAACTGCTTGAAGAAGTACCACTTAATTTAAGGGAAAATATGTGGTTCATGCAGGACGGGGCGCCCGCACATTTTTCCCGGCCGGTGCGGGAGTACTTAGACAATGTCTTTCCACATCGGTGGATTGGCCGTGGAAGTGAATTTGCTTGGCCGCCTAGAAGCCCCGACTTAAATCCTCTGGATTTTTCGATGTGGTCTAGAATGAAAGATATATAAAGAAGCTGTTGATTTATCCGATGAGCTGTGGCGAAGAATACAAGCGGCTGCCAATGAAATCAAAAGCATTCCAGGAGCATTGTTTAGAAGTCTGGGGGTCTCTCAGGAAACGCATTGAAAAATGTATCCAAGTGAATAGTGGTTCCTAATTTTATTTTTATTGTACCTAAGCGTTTGTAGTGAATTAAAATTTATTTTGTTACCATTACTTAATAAGCGTTTCATTCCTAAGATTTAAACACTATCTGCATTAAGTCGTTTTTTCTTGAAAATGGGCTGGAATATCAAAATGAGACAATAATACATTTATTATTTAAAAAAGGTTGGTCATTCAGATTATGGAGCCGATTTGACGGTAGAAGTACTTGGTAAAAAGTTATGGGTCAATTTATCAAAACAATAGGTTATAAGTAGCGCCCTCTATGGGCAACGTCAAAAATGTTATTGGAATCTTTTTCCCGCAAGAAAAACCATAGGACTGCAAATTTTCAAGTCGACAACCTAACGGATTTCCCATTGTTAATGAAACACCCTGTATAGGAAAAAGTGTGTATTGGTAGGTACTGCGAATTTTTAGAAAAACATCGTCCCCTTATAAATAAGGGTTGGTTTTGCTTTGTATAATAAACCCGCAAAACCGCACTTGTGTTTTTATTATAAACATAACTTTTTTGAGTGGGTAGCAGGATTTGATAAACAAGATTAGCACAGATCCTTACCACCATGTTTACATCCTCGATCCTTCAGTTCCTTGTACATTTGACTTAGGGTGACCGACAAAGTTGTTTTCCTAAATATTGGATTCTCAGTACTTCCAAATGGTATAGTCGGTTTGATAAATGGTACGTTCTTCCGTTCCCAATATTTATATGTCCATTTATAGTAGGCTATGATCACAGCAAGAAAAGCCACAAACACTGCTAGTACATCAAAATATGACATGTTGCGATTCGAGAAAATTACTTTAATGCAATGATTATCGTTCAATTTGAATTGGATTATATATGTGAGTCTTATCAGTTGATGTGTTCTCTGACAAACTGCTGTGTCACTCTTTGATAGAGCGGTTTTAATTCGGAACTTGTGCCAAATTTTTAAGTGAAACTAAACTGCCCAAAAAATACCAAAATATATAAATACATAATTGTATATGTGTTTTTATTGTTTAATAAGTAGTATTTAACAATTTCGTATAAACATTTTTAGAAAAGAGTACTATTTTAATTACTTAATTAATTAATTAATTTTAAATTTCGAGTTCATTAGAATAATTTCGAGCTTTCTTTACTTAACATCACTCCTGTATTTTCTTCAGATTCAACCAAATTCCCCCCTTAACCCATACAATAATGCTAGTTCTATCCACTGTTAATGGTGTTATCGTTTTAGAACTCAAAGATATTTCATAATTCTTCAATAAAATAGCCAATACCGCCTTCGTTTGCATCACCCCGAAACGTAACCCTAAAATAAATAACAACCAATCAGATGCGATTATTTAAACCACGCCTCCACCAATAGAAGTAATGTTTTGAGGAAACGCCCACGGATTAGTTACCAATGCAGTTTCTCGGTCCTTCACCAAAAGGTAGGTACGTATATGGTTTTACATTGCTCTTGACTTCTTCGTGGAATCTTTCGGGGTCGAATTTTTGAGGATCTGGAAAATATTCTGGATCGTGGTGGAGACCTAGTATAGAAACAAAGACTCTTGTTCCTTCCTCTATTATTACATCGCTATTAGGGATTTGATAGTCTTTAATGCATTGTCTTAATAATAATCCGGCAGGTGGATGTAATCTGAGAGTTTCTGAAATAAAAAAAAATATTTTTCAGAAAGAATATTAGGAAATGACTTACCATCCACAACTTGATTCATATACTTCATATCATGAATAGCTTCATAAGTTAACTGTCCATTGTGGTCCTTCAAGACCTCATTAACTTCTTTTCTCAAACTATTTTGAATTTCTGGGTTTACAGCTAGTTCATAGAGGGCATAGGATGAAGTGGTGGAAGATGTTTCGAAACCAGCGACGAAGAAAACGAATGCTTGAGCTGTTTTTTCTCCTAAAGTTAATTCTTCTCCTAAGTTAATCAGCAATTGTAAGAAATCGTTACGAATTATGTTATTTTTCTTTCTATATTCAATGGTCTCTTTAACCAAATTGACAAAAAAATTGGAAATATCGTCTCTTCTGAAGAACCAATTCACAATCGGACTTAGTTTTGGAAAGGCAAAACTGATCATACTCCTAACAGCTTGTAGAGTGCTTAGGCTAAAAACTGATTTCCCATATCTTCGAAAATCAGAATCGGGATTGGCAAAACTATTACATTCTATACCAAAAGCGCAAGATCCTATCACATCAGTTGTGAAACATCCTAAAACTTCTTTAATATCCACCGATTCCCCAGTTTTTGTATACTCATCTAAAGTTTTGACCAAAGGTCCACTGCAATCGACCAAAAGTGGAAACATCATCTTCATTTTTCCAGAAGTAAAAGTTGGAGTCAATTTAGTCCTCATGTGCCTCCATGGCTTTGTCTTTAAACTGAACAAATTTGCCCCAATGGGGTCATTTTCTTTGTATGGCAACCCTCGATCAGAAAAGTACTGGAAGTCTTTGGACAATATGTTCCTTACTAAATCTAGATCAACGGGGAGGTAGAAATGCCTTAACATCTGAAAACCACCTACAATAAATTGAATGAGACACATACCATAAGGGATAGATAGAGTTCCTTACCACCATGTTTACATCCTCTTTGCTTGAGCTCTTTGTACATGTGACTTATAGTTATCGAGAGAGTTGTTTTCCTAAATACTGGATTCTCGGTACTTCCAAATGGTATAGTTGGTTTAATAAATGGTACATTCTTCCGTTCCCAATATTTATATGTCCATTTATAGTAGGCTATGATCACAGCAAGGAAAGCCACAAAAACTGCTACCACATCAAAATAAGACATGTTTTCTTATAGTTAAAGAATTCACTGATGATTGTACAGTTTAAAGTGGATAAATATATGTATATCAGTGAATCTTATCAGCAATTGTAAATATTATACAAGTTAAAATACAATTGGAAAGGTATATTAAAATAATATGATTCAAAACAGGCGAATCTGTAAAAGTCACCTTGGTTTACCACAATACAATATATTAACTATGTACATGTTTAGTAAGAATATAAGTACTTTATTAACAACTTAAACTTAGATTCACAAACTGAGTATCAGTTGTTGTTCTGAATCTTCTTCAAATTCAACCAAATTCCTCCTTCCACCCAGGTAACCAAACTGCTACTGTCAATTATCAAAGGTGAAGCAGTTTTTGGATTTAAAGTAACTTCGTAATTGTTCAAAATGATCGCCAATACAGCTTTTGTCTGCATCAGACCAAAACGTAAACCTTCAAGGAAAGATTCTAACTAAATGGTCCTTAATACACAGAGAATACTCACCAATGCAATTCCTAGGACCTTCTCCAAACGGCATATAAGAGAAAGGATCAATATTCTTCTTGTTTTCCTCATTGAATCGTTCCGGATCGAATTTTTCTGGTTCAGGGAAATATTCTGGATCATGATGTAGACCGTATAGGGAAATGAATACTGGTGTTCCAGCTTCTAAAACTACATCACTGTCTGGAATTTTGTAGTCTTTGAGTGATTTTCTTACAAGGTGACCAGCAGGAGCATATATCCTTAATGTTTCTAAAATCAAATAATAATTAGAGGAATTTAATTTTATGTAAATGACTGATTTACCTTCAACAACTTGGGTCATATACTTCATCTCATGGATGGCATCATATTTAAGTTGTCCATTGTGTTCTTTTAGAAACTCTCTGACTTCTTCTCGCAATTTGGTTTGAACTTCTGGATTTGTTGCTAGTTCGTATAAAGCGAAAGCAGAGGTTGTTGACGACGTTTCAAAACCAGCGAGGAAAAACAAGAAGGCCTGGGCTGTCTTTTCTTCTAAAGTTAGCTCATCTCCCATATTAATCAACAGCTGCATAAAGTCGTTCCTGACGATGTTATTCGTCTTCCTGTATTCAATAGTGTCTTTAACCAAATTGAGGAAGAACTTTGAAATATCTTTCCTTCCAAATGTTAAAGTCATTATAGGTCTTAAGAACGGAAGAGAAACTTGGATAAGACCTCTGATGAGTTGCCATGTAGATTGGATTAAAATAGCTTTCCCATATCTTCTAAAATCTGAATTAGGATTCTCGAAACTGTTACAATCTATTCCAAAAGCACATGTTCCTATAACATCAGTGGTAAAGCAACCCAATGCTTCTTTGATATCAACAGGGTGGCCAGCTCTTGCATGTCCATCCAATGTTTTCAGCAAAGGACCACTACACTCAACTACCAGAGGGAACATCATCTTCATTTTCCCAGAAGTGAATGTGGGTGTTAACTTCATCCTCAGATGGCGCCATGGTTTTGTATCCAAGACGAACAAATTTGCCGCAATTGGATGGTTTTTGCGATACGGCATTCCACGATCAGAAAAGTATTGGAAGTCTCTCGTCAATATGTTTTTTATCAACTCTAAGTCTACTGGTATGAACATGTGGTTCAATAACCTAAAGGCTCCTAAAATAAATTAAATTAATATTATAGAATGAACAAGTGAAAGTATGGTACCTCCATATTTGCATCCCCTTTCCCTTAACTCCTTGTGCATGTACCCCAAGGCTGTTGATTCAGTGGCTCTTCTGAAGATTGGATTCGGAATGCTTCCAAACGGAATACTTGGCCTGATGTAAGGAACATTTCTCCGCTCCCAATATTTATACGTCCATATATAGTAGGCTACAATTGCAGCAAGAAAAGCAACGAAAACTGCCAGTACATCAAAATATGACACCATGTTTTCATACAGTATTCAACAAAACAGTAATAATTGTTATCAGGACGCGAAAGGATTTATATCTAATTCTTATCAGCAGAAACAATTACACGACAATTTAATTTTATATTTGAACCTTTCGATGCAAGTTTTTAAGTATATACGTAGATATTTGTTTTGTAAGTCATCATTTATTGTTTAAAGTTCTGATGATAAATGCGTTGTCAAAGTAAAAGTTAACGAACCTGATGCAGCTCTAGACAGCCTATTAAAGCTAGCAGGGCTACCAGATACAGCAGGATTAGCAGTACAAGTTTAAAATTACAACTTAGCAAAAAAAAAGAAGTTTTGCAAAGAAAATTACTTGGGGTGGTAAATGTTATAGCGGAGAGATGACACTAGGTGAAATTGGAGGGATGAAACGCGAAAGACAGCACTTGGCCGTGTAAAGCATCGCAACTTCATTCAGTACAAATTTATGTTCCGGACGCTTTCTTTCGAAGCAAGAAGATCTTGAAATTCAGATATATATACATATATGCAGGATGGGGCAAACTCCTGGGGATGGACGATAGAGGCCATACGGTTATAGTTAGAAAGAAAAACTAATAACAAACCCTATCTCGTTTCAAAAATTTTATTCCATAAAAATATTTTCAATTATACCAGGCGTCCAAATCGTTGAAATTAAATACAACTTTGTTATTTCTTATGGAATGTGTATAATTTTATATTTTTTCCGGCTTCAAAATGATAATTTAATGTTACTTTGATAACATGATTCTACACTGCCGGACAAAAAAAATGGGACACTCTCAGAATTACTATTTTAGTGAATAAAAAAACAACTGAGGGTTTGAAATTATATTTAACTATATTCTTTTCATCTTAACAATAAATAAAAAACAAGAAACAAAATGATTTGTCAACAAGAACATAACAAAAGTATTTTTTAGAGATAAACTGTTACTTAAGAACTTAAAAAGACAAGCAAAAAAACATTATTAACAGGAAAAGCACACTAGTAGAACAAAATTAGTAATGGGTGTTACCACCAAGAACTCTTATTACTTCCCTCAAACGTTGTGGCATGCCCTAAATGAGGCTATCAATAGATTCTTGGGGTATTTATTCCCATTCTTCTTGAAGCGCCATTTAATGTTTCTGGTAGGGGTTGGCGACGTCTAATCCTTTTCCCAAGCTGATCCCACGGATGTTCAGTGGGATTCAGGTCTGGACAATTGGCTGGCCATGGGAGGCGTCCAAAACCAACCTCTTCACGGTACTCGATAACAATTCTTGCGGTGTGTGGGCGGGCGTTGTCATCCATAAACACAAAATTGGTCCTTATAAATGGCATATATGGTGTGGCATGGGTTTCCAGGCACTCAACAATGTATCGGTGTGCAATCATTGTTCCATTTTCAATGAAAACCAATTCTGTGTGAGCCCCCAGAGATATTCCGGCCCACACCGTAATGCTACCACCATTGAAACTGACCCTGGGAGATATACAACATTGACTGTACCGCTCCCCTGATCTTCGCCACACCTTTTCACACCCATCTGGTCACCTAACACTAAATCTTGACTCGTCCGAGAAGAGCACGTTCCTCCATTGATGTTCGTCCCAATTTACATATTGCCGTGCAAACACAAGTCGTGCTCTGCGATGTTCTACGGTCAACAGGCGACCCGTAGCCGAGTTTCTTGACGTTAAACCATATTCGTTTACCCTTCTTCGAACTGTTCTGGCTGAAACTGCCACTCCTCGAACATCGGCTAACCGTCCAGGAAGAATAGGTGATGGGAATGCTCGATCGCGCAGTGCAGCTACATGGAGAAAACGGTCATCTTGATGGTTCGTAGTCCGTGGACGACCAGATCCGACCTTCCTTGCAAACCCATGAGTTTCACGAAATCGCAAGAATGCATTTTGCACTGTGTTACGGGGTATATTCAGCACTTGAGCAATATACCGCACACTTCGGCCATCGTGACTTAAAACAACAATTTGTGAACAAATTTCGGGGCGCATTGTAGGGAAAATGTTAAATGTTAACATTCACAAATGAAATATCACCAAAAAAACAATAGAAAATACAAAACACCCCAATAAGTTAAAAGATTTTGATGTTTCACTAAAGATGCATGAAGAGTCAAAATGTTGATTTGGCTGTTTAGGCTTACAAAAGGTGCAATATTCAGCTAAAAGTTTATTTTTCCCCACTAGTAGGGCAATCGTTAATTATTTGCGTAAGTTAATTTACATAAAAATATTGTAGGGCCTCAAAATAAAAATAAAAACAAGTGTACCGTTTTTTGTGTCCGGCAGTGTATATCTATTGTTAATGGTTCTTGAAAAATAAATTTTTTCCCGAAAATTTTGACAGATAAATAGTAGGTACACTTCAAAAATTTATATCTTGAAATTGGTAGAAGTTAAGAGGATGAAATTTTTGCCGTATTGGTAAATATCATGTAGTTTTTGACGGATTTGTTGAATATTATTTATACTATACAGGGTGTTTGCAAAAAATGTTTTCTGAAACTGTCGAAAAAACATCAAAAAGTCGAATTTTTCAAATGTAATGGTATATTTTTTCTTGCAATAACTGAAAGAGCTCAAAATTTTGAATGAAAATGGCCAATAATAAACTAATGTTACATAATGAAGTTTTTTAGCAAAATCCTGTTTTCTTCAATTTTATGTAAAAATGAGGGATCGTGAAAATATCATTAGCCTTGGACGATTATTGCTTGTCAATCTGAAAATCGGTTATTGTTATAATTTTGTTAAGAATTTAATGTCATTGCTATCAATGCATTGTTATTGGTGTTATTTTTTCGTTTCTGTTGTTCCCGATTATTGTTTTCGTTTCAGTTTTGTCATCAATTTAAATTCATTGTTACATTCTCTTGCACCTTGCAAAAGGCTTATAAAAATAATTCATCTTCATGAGAACGATTAACAAAATACTAAAGTTACATAAATGAAGAGTTTCATAACTTTTTTCATATTAAAAATCACAACAATATTAGATTTATGGTTACCTTTGGATTATCATTATTACTAATTTAATTTTTTTATTTTGTTGTACCTCTAATAAATACATATCTTTAATAAATAAAAAAATTTTTTTAAGAAAACATTAAAAATAAAAGCAAACTTTATGCAGGTTGAATTTTTATTAAACTTTGTTAGAAATCAAAATAATTGATCTGTAAATAATGAGCAGATTACAATAAATGCTCAATGATCTGGCCATTTTCATTGGAACAAAGAGCAATTCTTTGATGAAAGGATCTATCCACGTTATCCAAAACTTCGGGAGTAATAGCCGAGAATGCATTTTGAATTCGTAGGCGCATGTTTTCTGGTGTGGTAGGAGGAATACTAAACACAATGTCTTTCACATAATCCCAAAGAAAAAGTCTAATTTATTTAAATCAGGACTCCTTGCAGGCCACGGATTTTGACTCCCAATTCCTATCCACTGTTCTCCAAAATTTTCATTCAATAAATTTTGAACTAATCTTGCGCCGTGGACTGGAGCTCCATCATGCTGAAACAACATATTTTCAATATTAACTTCTTCATTGGCTTCATCAATAAGTACAGGCAAGTTGTTTTGCAAAAAATTGTGGTAAACATTTGCATTTAATCTTCCTTCAAAAAAATGTGGCCCAATTACATTTCTTCCAATTATTCCTCCCCAAACATTCACTGACCACTGATGTTGTCTATCAGTGACTTGTAGAAAATGTGGGTTTTCTTGTGCATAACAGTGGACATTCCTTCTATTAACTTTATTGAAATTTTGAAATGTTGATTCGTCTGTGAACAAAATATTTTTGGAAAAGTCTTCATTTTCTGTCAGTTTCCCCTGAGCCCAATCACAAAATAAGGTTTTGTTGACATGATCTTGTTCATTTAAAAAGTGGCATGTTTGGGGTTTATAATCATGGTAACGGTTTTCTTTTAAAACTCTATGTATGCTTCTCCTGGAAATATTCAATTCTGTTTCAATTCTTCTACCACTTGTCTGCGGATTTTCAGCTATTGCCAGCAATACATTTTCCTTTGTCTCATCGGTTAATACGGACTTGGTTATTTCATTGCGTTTTTCGTAGAGAACAGAACCAGTTCTTTCATCTATCAACCAATCTCTGGAAAGCTTCCACGCGTGGATGACAACGCTGTTCATATCTTTGCCCATATACTCGAGAAGCCAGAAGAAAATTTCTGTTGCATTCAATAAATACGGACAGCATATCAACAAGTTCTTGTTGTTGGAAATTCATTTAAAAAAAATAATAAAATTGGTGATTAAACACAAAGACAGAAATGAAAACAACAAACGGGAACAACAAAAACAATTACTTGTAACACCAATAATAATGACAATGAATTCACTACAGAACAAGATTATAACAATAACCCATTTTCAGATTGACAAGCAATAATCGTCCAAGGCTAATGATATATTCACGATCCCTCATTTTTACATAAAATTGAAGAAAACAGGATTTTGCTAAAAAACTTCATTATGTAACATTAGTTTATTATTGGCCATTTTCATTCAAAATTTTGAGCTCTTTCAGATAGTACAAGAAAAAATATACCATTCCATTTGAAAAATTCGACTTTTTGATGTTTTTTCGACAGTTTCAGAAAACATTTTTTTGCAAACACCCTGTATATTATAAATAATATTCAATAAATCTGTCAAAAACTACATGATATTTTTACCAATACGGCAAAAATTTCATCCTTTTAACTTCTACCAATTTCGAGATATAAATTTTTGAAATGTACTATTTATCTTTCAAAATTTTCGGGAAAAAATTTATTTCTCAAGAACCATTAACAATAGACATAGAATCATGTAATCAAAGTAACATTAAATTATCATTTTGAAGCCGGAAAAAATATAAAATTATACACATTCCATAAGAAATAACAAAGTTGTACTTAATTCCAACTATTTGGACGCACCTGGTATAATTGAAAATATTTTTATGGAATATAATTTTTGAAACGAGATAGGGTTTGTTATTAGTTTTTCTTTCTAACTTTAACCGTATGGCCTCTATCGTCCATCCCCAGGAGTTTGCCCCACCCTGTATATAGTCCGGTCACCTTTTACCACTCGGTGTAGGTGTTATCACTGAATTTAACCGTGCACAAATGTCGACCATTTCTTCCTGTCTTGCGCTAACTGTTTCGCTTCTACCACCGTCTTGCCCTTGCATCTCATAATCTTTGCACCTACTTTATCCCAGTTGCCTTCCTCTAACTCTTTTCGTCTGTTGTCTTGCCTTCCACACTCTTCTCACTTGTCTATTGTCGTCCATTCTTTCTAGGTGTCCCCACCATGCCAGCTGTCTTTCCTCTATGAAGTTTAAAACCGACTTGCACTCTAGCTCTTCCCTTACATCCCGATTTTTTACATGGTCTCTCATGGTAATGCCTTTAACTCTACGGAGGTATTTCATTTCAAGTGCCTGTATTTTGCTCTTTATTCTTGGGGTAAGTATCCAGGGCTCACAGCCGTATGTCAGTACTGTTCTATAGACTGTATTGTAAATAACAATTTTTGTTTTCCTGCACACTTCTCTCTTGCCGATAAAGCTGTCCTTCATAGCATGAAACAGTTTTGCTGCTTTTTATATCCTCTCGTTGATATCTGCTTCTCGACCTCCTTTGCTTTCTAGCATTACTCCCAAGTATTTAAATGTTTCCACTTGCTCAATATTTTTTCCGTTGATTTCAATATTTATTGCTAGCTGATCCTTCGATACTGCCATTACTTTGGTCTTTGCTGTGTTCATTTTCATCCTTTTTTCTGTAAGCACTTCGCTCCAAACATTCAGATTGTTCTGTAGAGCCCTCTCACTTCCTGTCATCAAAACAACATCGTCAGCAAAAGCGCATTCTGACACATCAACAGTGTCCAAATTCTTGAATCCAGTGTGTAACTTTTTTAAACGTGGAGTGCACTCTCTTATTACGTCGTCCATGAATACAGTGAACAGAAGTGGACTTACAACTCCTCCTTGCCTCAACCCATTTTTTGTTTCAAAAGTTTCTGATTTAAAGTTTTGCTAATGACGTAGTTTGTGTTTCTAGCGTATAAGCTCTTCACCGCTCCTGCAAGATTGCCTCTGATGCCTCTGTTCTTCAGACTCTCGTAAATATTTTCACGCTTAACTTGGCCGAATGCCTTTTCAAGGTCAATAAATACAAAATTGGCTTTGGTTTGACACGTCAGGGTTTTAGAAATTATCTGCTTGATGGTAAAAATGTGATCTTGTACACTTCTTCCCCTTCGAAATCCACTTTGTGCTTCGCTCAGTGTCGGTTCTATGATTCCTCTCAACCTCTTTTCTAAAATTCTTTCATATACCTTTCGTGCTGTACTCAGTAGAGGGATTCCTCTATAATTGTTACAGTCCTTTGCGCCCCCCTTTTTATGAACTATAACTCCAACCTCCCAGTCCCTAGGTATTTTTCCTTCTGTCCATGCTTTGTTAAATATATCCAGTAATAATGTTGTTGCTTCTGGCCCCATGTACTTCAGCATCTCTGGTGTTATCTTGTCATGTCCCGGTGCTTTACCATTTTTTGTTGTTCTTTGTGCATCTCCCACTTCCCTCATTGTTATCGCTTCTGTTTCATCGTCAGAGGTCTCTGAACCAACATTTATGTCATCTTCTTTATCTTCATCTTGTGATACTAATAACAGCTGTTGGAAATACTCTTTCCATCTTTCCATTATATGTTGTTCGTTAGTTAATATGTCACCTGCCTTGTTTTTAATTGCTAGGCTTTTAGTTGTTTTTCCTTTTCTCATGTTTTTCAATGTCTTATAGAATAACTTTTGGTTTGCTTTATAGTTCTTCTCCATTTGCTCTCCAAATTTCATCCAGCTTTCTTCCTTCGCTCGTTTAACCATGTCTCTCACTACCTTGCGTTGTTTCTTGTATTCATTATATCTTTGATCACTCCTGTTTTGCAAATATTCCATCCACCTTCTCTTTTTAATCTTTATTTGTGTTTTATATCCTAACTCCACCAGGCTGTTTGCTTTTTCTGGTTAGTTATCTTCTTTACACCACATGCTTCCTTCGCCGACTCCATAATAATTTCCTTAAACTTCTTCTATGTCTCGTCTACATCTTCAGTTTCGTCTATTTTATAACTCTGCTCTATCATTTTTGTTTTCATTACTTCTTCATATCTTTCAGCTGTCTCTTTGTTCCTTAATTTGTATGTCTTTATGGCCTCATGCTGTACTAATTCTCCTTTTCTCTGTGTACGTTTCTTTGTCACCACGTCGCTTCCTGATCTTTGCTTCCACGAGATAATGATCGCTAGCTATTTCAGGCCCTCTCCTAGCTCTGACATCCATTTTAATTTTTCTATTGCTTCTTTCAAACAATATGTAATCAATTATCGATTTTTCTGTTATAACTGGCCCCTGCCTCGTGTACATATGTATTTTCTTGTGTTCAAAGAATGTGTTCGCTATTATTAGGTTATTTAGTCCGCAGTAATCCATCAATCTAACCCCATTATTGTTTCTTTTGTCCTCTCCGAAATCACCTACAACATCTGTAGTGTTTCTGTCTCTTCTTCCAACTCTCGCGTTAAAATCCCCGGCTACAATTATTACTCTCCCTCTACTGTTTTCTGTTACTCCATTTAAGTCTTCCCAAAAGCTGTCTTTATTTTCCTTCTTGTCATCTTCGTTTGGACCATAAACTACTATAACCGTTATTACTTCATCATTTTTCCGTTTTAGTTCTACAGTAAGAATTCTTTCAGAGTGCCCCTCCCAATTTTGTATCCGACTCCCGCTGCTGCTCTCCTCTCCTGTGCTACTCCCCTGTATATTAATTGATGGCCCTCTTCCAGTTCCATTTCTCCCTGTCCCTTTTTCTTGGTTTCCGTGATTGCTAATTTATATCTAATTCGAGTCTTTCAAAGTCACTGCTCAATTCCAATTCTTTTCCATTCAGGCCTCGTACATTCCATGTAGCCAACTGCCAATACTCATTTTTTCTTTCGTTACCTTCCTCTCGTGTACCATTATCTTGCCTTGTCGTCGTATTTTCGTCCGTCTTATTTATCTTTTTCACTGAATTATCGTGTATGTATATCACTCTTTTTCTCCAATTTACCATTTTTGCTGTTCCAAATCCAAGTAATTCCAACAAGAATGAGCTTCTGATACTTAATTTTAACTGATTTATTCATTTTCCTCTCGGCGTCTGCAATTTCTTTAATTTTTCTCTGTATTACTCTTTCCTTTTCGGTGAGATCACTGGTTATGAAGACCCTTTTATAAATTCCCTGCCTCAGTTTGTATTTATTTCTCATTATTTCTACTTTTTTCTCGAAGCTGTCAATTTCTATCATGCACAGGTTAGCACTGATTTTTTTTGTCTTCTTAGTTTCGAGGCCTCCGAAAGTCACCTGGAGTATACAAATATTGGCAAATTTGACAGTTGGGTGTTTGAATTTAGAAGATTTCGAGATGGCCGGAAATTTTTCAAGCAAAATAATAAAACTAACGTTGTTAATAACATTACTCGTATTTATAAGTACAATACAATAGAAATCACAAAGTAATAATTTCTACAAAAAAAATCCAACGACTAATTTGGTAATTTCTTCAAATCCAACCATATTCCACCTTTGACCCAAGGAACTGCACTTGATGTGTCCACTATAAATGGGGTAATAGTTTTGGGACTTAAAGAGACTTCATAATTACTTAGAATAATCGCCAGTACTGCTTTAGATTGCATCAAGCCAAAGCGCATACCTAAAAATTGGTGGTTAGGTGAAGACAGATTGGAAGTGTTTACTTGTACCAAATTCCTACCAATGCAGTTTCTGGGTCCCTCCCCGAAAGGTATAAAAGACATAGGCTCCAATTTCTTTTTGTTCT
This sequence comes from Xestobium rufovillosum, assembly GCA_963966045.1. Taxonomy (NCBI): domain Eukaryota; kingdom Metazoa; phylum Arthropoda; class Insecta; order Coleoptera; family Ptinidae; genus Xestobium; species Xestobium rufovillosum. Next base: position 20,889,710 of record OZ014497.1, read on the forward strand.
CATCAGAGAATCTTTCTGGATTGAATTTATCTGGGTCGGGATAATATTCTGGGTCGCGGTGTAGTCCAATCAAGGAAATGAATATTGAAGTGCCTGCGTCTAAGACTACATCAGTACCAGGGATTTTGTAGTCATTGAGGGATTTTCTCTGAATGATACCTCCAAGGTTGAGTCTTAAAGTTTCTGGAAAAATGAATTTTTGGTTCTTCGTTTGTGAGTAAGTATAGTAGCTATGACTTACCATCGACAACTTGAGACATGAACTTCATTTCGTGGATTGCCTCGTATACCAATTTGCCATCGTGTTGTTTCAAGAAATTTCTGACTTCTTCTCTTAATCTACTTTGGTATTCTGGGTTTACTGCTAGGTGGTAAAGAGCAAAAGCTGAAGTTGTGGATGACGTTTCGAAACCAGCGATGAAGAATACAAAAGCTTGAGCTGTCTTCTCTTCTAAAGTTAACTCATCTCCAAGATTGATTAATAGTTGCATGAAGTCGTTTCTTACTATGTTGTTTTTCTTTCGGTGTTCAATAGTTTCTTTAACCAGATTCATGAAGAATTCACCAGTTTCGTTGTTTCCCGTGAACAAATCGAAGACGAGTCGTAATTTTGGGAAATACGTGATTAGAAGTCCTTTTAATATCTTGCCTACTGACTGATATAGGGCACCCTTTCCGTATCTTCTAAATTCCGAATTAGGGTTTTCAAAACTATTACACTCTATACCAAAGGCAACCGTTCCTATAACATCTGTGGTAAAACAACCCAGGTACTCTTTGATATCCACGGGTTCACCAGTTTTCGAATGTCGATCTAAAGTTTTGAGTAAAGGACCGCTACATTCAACTACCAGAGGGAACATAATCTTCATCTTCCCAGACGTGAAGGTGGGAGTCAGCTTCGTTCGTATGCGGCGCCATGGTTTGGTACTTAGAGAAAAAAGATTCGAACCCGTAGGATGATTTTCTTTGTGAGGCATGCCACGATCCGAGAAATTTTGAAAGTCCCTTATCAAAATGGTTTTTATCAACTCCAGATCTACAGGTATAAATACGGGCTTGACTATCTGAAAAGCCCCTAAAATTTAAAAAAATATGAGAAGATTCAAACAGTGACTAGAATGGAAGCTTTGGCATTATTCAAATCGTTCCTTACCTCCATATTTGCAGCCCCTTTCTTTTAACTCCTTATGCATGTACGACACAGATGTGTAGATGGTGTCCTTCCCAAAAAAAGGATTTGACATACTTCCAAATGGTATTGTAGGTCTAATAAACGGCACATTCTTTCTCTCCCAATACTTGTACGTCCATTTGTAGTAGGCTATGATCACAGCCAGTAAACCAACGAAGACAGCAAGTACGTCAAAATAGGACATGTTTATTCGATCTCCTGAAAAACAATGACGATTATGAGGCATGAAAGGATTTATATCTCTAGAGTTCTTATCAGTAAAGGTAATTATTACATAGCAGGTTAATTTTAAATTTTATATTTGACTGTGTCTAAGTACTTATGTATGTCTTTTGTAAGTCACGATTACTTAAAGTTAGTTCTGACAATTGAAATTTTTATTAAGTGGTTTATCTTCATGCAAAACAATCAGTTTTTTTGTTTATTTGTGTGTACAACTAGTTTATCAAACGGTTAACTCTAACTTCTATCTGTCTATCCATTTCTTGAAGTCCAACATCAAAATTTCACAAAAATAATTATGGTGGTTATAGAATTCTGTATAGGTATCTTCAACGTTTATCAGTACAACTAATAATGTGATGTATTATGTTCACACTTTTTAAATAATCTGATGAAGCAGATTTCTAAGGACATATATATGTCCCGACCAGGAAATACGAAAATTACCTTGTTAAGTTCAATGAGACGTTGAATTGACTGCATACATAGATCTACCGTTAAATATAAGTTTCCAACATTTATATTCAAAATAAAAACTTCAAAATATAATAAAGAAGCATACAGAACAACACACTAAAAGATAGCACTAAAACAAATATTGACATAATAAAAGTTTTTAACATGGATCCTGCGTAGAAGAGTTGCTATTCTGGTATACAGAGTAGCTATAAATACATGCGAAACATTTCAAAAATTAAGGGGAGTTTACAGAACGGGTATTATTTCCTTGCCATGGTAAAAAGCAGTTAATTTTAGCAACACAAATAATATGTTTCTTCAATAAATATATCATTTCTATCTCATGAATAAACAACAAAATAACATTTCAGAAATAAAATCAAAAGAAATTCTATCATCTTGCAACTGACAACTGGCCTTGAATCCGAAAAACGAAAACATAATATCGAATTCCACATGGCCATGTACAGACTGTCCTATATTTTCGTTGTGATTTGGGGGTTTCTCATAGAAGCAGCAGATATAGAGACTCGGGGTTTTCGCGAACCTGAGCTACTTTTTTGAGTATAATAGAAAGCTGAAACCATAATTTGGATATCGTTTTTAGTTTTCGAGAAAAAAAAGAATGTTGATTTTTATCGTTTTTCGAAAACTCTCTCCAATTCTTTTTGTACTAAGCAGACTAAAACTGTTACGATTGACTCATATAGAACTTTTTTCCAAGAATGTCAGCGGCGTACGAAGTTTTTTCTAGGGAGCGTATTTTTTGAGTTATGGCATAAAATTAAATTTTTTTAAATGGAAATCATAGTAGGCTTTGGTCTATATATACTTTTATATTGTTATTTCAAAACCGGCAACGATTTTGGTACTTTTTAAGTTTTAACTTTAGAAAATATAAGATAGGTACATACATTCAAGATACCTGTGATTTTATGTTAACAACTGAATAATTATCTGTTGACATACATTAGCAAAAGTGGCATGCAGCTAGTTTTATTAATATTATATACATAATGGCACTTCAAAATTATCAAAATTTCGAAAAGTACGACATAATTGCTGTTTTCAATGAATGTCGTGAGAAAGTAAATGAATCAATGGATCTATATCTCAACAGGTACACAAAAAAATCCTACTTACCCATTTCCAGTATAATACCTATCCATCGATTTATTAAATTTAGATACCTAGAAACCAAGCAAAATGATGTTTTCGAGATTAAAATCAAATTTAATTCACTATGGGTCATTCAATAAACCTAGAAACAAAATTTATAATAAAGAAAATAGGGAAGAGGAAGAAATAAATGTTTTATCGTTGGTTGAGGCGACACCAAAAACTTCTTGTCGCGAAATCGAATCACAAGTTGGTGTTTCCAAATCAAAAGTTCAAAAAATATTTAAAAAATGCAAATATAGGCCATATAAAATTCAATTTATTCACCATCTCTTCCCGGGAAATTAAGAAAGAAAGCTTAATTTTTGTAGGTGGTACTTAAATAAAATTCAAGAAAATCCAGAATTTGGGCGGTCTGTCATTTGGACAGATGAAACTCACATAAGCAGCGTAGGGTTATTTAACAGACATAATGTGCGTCACTGGTCTGATACAAATCAGCACCAAACTTTTGAACGTCAGAGGCAAGAACGTTTTGGATTTAACGTTTCGTGTTTTATTTTGGGTGGTCAAGTAGCATACCAAATTTTTGATGGAAACTTAACGGTATTGAGATACATTAATTTATTGAATGTTAAGGCAGAGGCGATAATGGAAAATGTTCCGTTAATATACATAAACAGAGTATATTTCCAACAAGATGGTGCCGCACACAATTCTGCAATAGTTAGAAATTATTTAGAAAATCATTTTCCGGGTAGATGGTTGGGTACAAATGGACCTATATTGTGGCCTGCAAGATCACCGGATCTGAGTATATTAGACTTTTTTGTTTGGGCATTTTTAAAAGAAAAAATATACATACTAAGATACAACAATCAAGCCGAGCTAGCAGAGGCAACACATGCAGCTTTCCGATATTTGCAAGATCATCCTATTTTTTTAATTAATGCCATCAATCTATTAACTAAAAGATGTAGATTATGTGTTGAAAAACATGGCAATCAATTTGAGCAGTTCCTATAATTTTGATGTTTGTTGTTTGATGTTTTCTTGTTTTTGTTTGTTTTGCTGTTTTGCTGTTTTTCTGTTTTTCTGTTTTGTTACTTTTATTTCAGTTGTTATTAAAAGTTGCTAACATAAAATCACAGGTATCTTGGATGTATGTACCTATCTTATTATATTTTCTCAAGTTAAAACTTAAAAAGTACCAAAATCGTTGCCGTTTTTTGAAATAACAATATAAAAGTATATATATATTGATAGCTTAAAAAAAGACCTTTCGAACTAGATCAAATCCTACTACGATTTCCTTTAAAAATATTTAACTTTATGTCATAACTCAAAAAATACGCTCCCTAGAAAAAAAACTACGTACGCCACTGAATTCCTTGGAAAAAGTTATATAGGAATCAATGTTAACAGTTTTAGTCTGCTTAGTACAAAAAGAATTGGAGATAATTTTTGAAAATCGATAAAAATCAATATTATTTTTTTCTCGAAAACTAAAAACGATATCCAAATTCTGGTTTCAGCTTTCTATTATACTCAAGAAAGTAGCTCAGGTTCGCGAAAACCCCAAGGCTCTATCTCTGCTGCTTCTATGAGAAACCCCCAAATCACAACGAAAATAGGACACCCTGTACAATCAAACCTGATAGTGAATTCTGCCGGAAATAATTTCAAGTGATGCAACCAACTACCTTTGTATTCCTCTTCCAAAGATATGCTTAAGCAAGCAACTTTATGGCAGGTACTCTTTCAACACAAGTATCTTCGTCACCATTCCATTTTCACTAACAGCAATCCAACAATCCAACTTTTTTAGGTCTAATTTCCTTATCCAATAATATCAAAAAATAATTTCATTATTAAAAACATCATTTATTATACCCAATAAACACTCAACAATTATTGTAAGAAAATAAAATAAGAAGCAACTAATTTTGAATTTTCTTGAAGTTCAACCATATTCCACCTTTAACCCAAGCCACTAGACTAGAATTATCGACTATAAACGGCGTAATAGTCTTAGGATTCAACGTAACTTCATAATTGTTTAGAATAATGGCCAATACAGCCTTCGTCTGCATCAAACCAAATCTTAAACCTAGAAAGAAAGAAATATTACTTAATTATTTATATTTTCTCAGAAAATGGGCGTGGATTAAATAATCAGAGTCTATAGGTAGCTAGAGTGAAGACCAATGTGAAGTGTTTAAATTTGCCATGCCCACACGAGGGAACACTCACCAATGCAATTTCTAGGGCCTTCCCCAAAGGGCATGTACGAGACAGGGTCCAATTTCTTCTTGTTTCCTTCAGAGAATCTTTCAGGATCGAATTTTTCTGGTTCAGGAAAATATTCTGGATCATGATGAATTCCCACTAAAGATATGAATATTTGCGTGCCAGCTTCCAAGATCACATCACTTTCTGGGATTTTGTAGTCTTTGATGGATTTTCTCATTAGGGTGCCTGCTGGGTTGTGGAGCCTTAAAGTTTCTGAAAGATAAGAAGTTAAAGAAGATTTAGAGTATATATTTGAAGTATATTACCATCGATTACTTGAGTCATATATTTCATTTCGTGGATTGCTTCGTACACTAGGTTGCCATTGTGTTCGTTTAGGAAATTTTTGACTTCTTTTCTTAATTTGATTTGTACTTCTGGATTAACTGCTAATTCGTATAGAGCGAAAGCAGAGGTTGTTGAGGAGGTTTCGAATCCAGCTATAAAGAACAAGAAAGCTTGGGCAGTTTTCTCTTCTAAAGTCAACTCATCTCCTAAATTTATTAAAAGTTGCATAAAATCATTTCTGACAATGTTGTTTTTGTGTCGGTATTCGATGGTTTCTTTGACAAGATTGACGAAAAACGCAGAAATATCTTCTATCCCCATAAATGCATTTAAAATGGGTGTTAGTTTTGGAAAGGAGAACGCTATAAGTCCTCTGATTAACTGAAATGTTGATTGGACCAGTACAGACTTTCCATATCTCCTAAATTCCGAATTTGGGTTTTCAAAACTATTACATTCTATACCAAAAGCGCACGTCCCTATAACATCTGTAGTAAAACACCCCAGAATTTCTTTGATGTCCACTGCTTGCCCAGTTTCTGCTTGACCGTCAAGGGTTTTGAGTAAAGGTTCGCTGCATTCAACCACCAGGGGGAACATCATCTTCATCTTGCCTGATGTGAAAGTAGGAGTCAGTTTCGTCCGTAGATGGCGCCATGGTTTCGTGTTCAAAACAAACAAATTAGCACTTATTGGGTGGTTTTCTTTATAGGGTAATCCGCGATCAGAAAAATTTTGGAAATCTTTGATCAGTATGTTTTTTATCAATTCCAGATCCACTGGTATAAATATTGGGTTAACTATTTGAAATGCCCCTGAAATTATGAAATTTAGAAAAGAAATCATAATGGAATTTCTCACCTCCATATTTGCATCCCCTATCTCTTAGTTCTTTGTACATATACTCCAAAGATGTCGATAAAGTTGATTTCTTGAATATTGGATTCGGTATGCTTCCAAATGGGATAGCTGGTCTGATGTAAGGTATGTTCTTCCTTTCCCAATATTTGTACGTCCACTTGTAATAGGTTATGATCACTGCCAGTAAGGCAACAAAAATTGCCAGGATATCAAAATACGACATGTCTTAGACGATCGTCTACAAAAACAGTGATGATTCTTACTTAGGAATGGATTTATATTTTAAGTAGTGTTATCAGTATGACATTAGCTTCATAATATTTATCTCCGAAAATCTGATGAAGCATTTTCCTGCGTACAAACGTACTTGTTGCGTAAGTCATGATCGGCGAAATATATAAATATAATCAGTTACCTTTTTCATTAAGTTACTGCAATAAAACTTATAAATCCATAAACGTGATTAAGTATTACGAACACTTTTATAAATACTTTGCAAAATCGACAACCTAAAGATAAACTAAAATAAATATTGACATATGCCGAGATTGAGTAGGGACGCGTTATGGTACAAGTTCTGTCTCTCTCACAAATATCTAACCTTGGCCTTGGAGAATGAAACATCAAAATTTATTAACAAAATCATTTATTATAATACTTATGGTTATGACTCAGTCTTCAATTTTGTGCACATTTAACCAATTTCCTCCCTCTATCGCCAGAATAAAACTTGCCGGATCCAACCTGAATGGGGTCCTGGTTTTTTCATTTAAAGAAAACGCGTGATCTTTCAGGAGGTAGGCCAGGCCAATCTTCGTCTGCATCATCCCAAATCTCAATCCTAAAAGTCATTTAAGTACAGTATTGTACGAAATGTTACGGATAACTCACCTATACATATCCTAGGGCCTTCCCCAAATGGTATATACGTGAATGGGATGATTTTACTCCGGTTTTCTTCATTAAATCGGTCAGGATCGAACCGCTCTGGATCGGAAAAGTAATCAGGATCATTTTGAAGGCCTAGCACTGAAATAAGAATCCGTGTTCCTTTCTTGAGCACAACATCTGATCCTGGTACTTGATAATCAGCAGTGCATATACGGTTTAAGAAGGATAGCGGTGGATACTTCCTCAGGGTTTCTGAAATATGCAGACTGATTAAAGAATAACTATAAAATCACTGCCTAATGAATTTTTGTAATACAATTTGTAATAATTTTAAATGAATTATTAATATTTTTAGCTAAATATCTGGTAGGTGTATTAATATATGATAATACAGATCTGATATCTTATGATTTTTGATTGGAACACACAATTATTAATTCGAATTTATCTTATCTATTTACATATACAATTTCTAGGATTATTCTTCAATAAATACCTTCTATGACTTGAGTCAAGTACTTCATTTCTTGGATAGCCTCATAAGTGATCCTCTCTCCATGTTTCCCTAAAACTACCTTGATTTCCTCCCTCACTTTCTTCTGTATCTCTGGATGCCTCGATAGTTCATAGAGACAAAAATTTCCGGTGGTAGATGAAGTTTCAAAACCGGCCAAGAAAAACAGGAATGCTTGGGCAGATAGTTCATTTAAGTTTATACCACCAGGGCTTCCTGAGTCACCATCTTTTTTTAAATTCAGTAAAAGTTGCATGAAGTCCTTTCTGGTATCGTTTGAACTCTCTCTCATTGCCACGGTTTCCCTAGTTATTTTCAAGACGAATTTTGAAACATCTCTTTTTGTTGTCATGAGTCCTAATTTCTTCGCAAAATTCGGAAAGCTGAACATGAACATAGATTTCATGATATCGGGAATTGAGTTGTGCAGGGCTTTATGGAAATATTTGACGAACTCACTTTCTTTGTTTTCGAAGCTGTTGCAGTCTAAGCCAAAAGCACATGTACCTATGGCATCCATGGTGTACCTAGCAAAAGCATCTTTAATATCCAGGGGTTCCTTACTTGAACATTTTTCTTCTAAAATTCCAGAAAAAGGTTTGGCGCAATTAACCACACTATCAAACATCATCTTCATCTTTCCTGTGGTGAAAGTTGGTGTTAATTTAGCCCTTAAATTCCTCCACCTCGACCCCTCTAAACTTAATAAATGAGCACTTAAAGGATCATTCTTCTCGTTACAATAAAAACCACGGTCGTAGAAGTATTGAAAATCTTTGGATAAAATACATTTAACCAATTCTGGGTCTGCTACCACCAAATTAGGAGCTGCTAATATGAAAGCACCTCCGAATCTCCATTTCCTCGCTTTAACATCTTTGTACCACTGGGCAAATTTTGATACTTGAGCAGAGTTTTCATCCCATGGAGCATCTAAATTACCGAAAGGAAAATTCGGTTCCAAGTATGGTAAGCCCAAGCGTTTAAAATGTCCATGAGACCATTTTATACACAGACACACTACAACTATAATCGCTATGAACACTGCGATTAATTCGGTAAAAACACTTTCAAACACCATGGTATGCGGCTGTCAAATGCTTAATGATGTCAAGTAAGTAGAATAGCAATCTGTAATCGCTAATGCTTAGTGCTAAATATAGTAACAAGGTCAATACAATTTTTAATGGGTGTGATGTAATATAATTTAATTTGTATTTCGCGCATCATCATAAACTGTATGTAGTTAATATTTTCTGATTTTACTATTTGGTAGAAATTCATGATGAATTGAAAAATTACTACGCGTACTACCAATATAACGATTTATTATTATAACTTGACCGGTTTCAGAATTCACAATGATTCCATCATCAGAAATGAATAAATAAAATTATCGTAAACAAATTATTATGACAGTTGACAATGAAACTAAAATTGACAGAACAATACAAATAATAATGATATCCATGAAATAAGACAACTAGATAACTGAATTTCAGTATTTACCTACGGGGTATAAGAAAAACACAAAGGAAAATCGAATACCTCGTAGCTTGAAGGGAAAAAACATTGAATTTAAAGAAAACCATAAAGGAAAAAAACAATAAATTCAATTGAAAAAACCTTCAAGTGAAATATCAGAACTAAATAAACAAAATATCCATGGAATCTTGACAACTGCCAACTGCTAATCTTGTAATGAACTGTGTGGTCAAGTCTATGTGTTCTGTCTTGACAACTGCCAACTGCTATTATTATTTGTAATAAACTAAAAAAGAGAAATAAGTCAATAAATGTCATAATGGCAAAAAAGGAAATAAGTCAAGGATTAAGATGTTAGAGACTGTGGCTGAATAATTAATTCAAGAATCAATCATAATAATAACAATGATAATAGTAATATTGAAGATGATGATGATGAAAACGATGATAATGTCAAAATTAAAAATAAAACAAAAAGGAAGAAAGTAAATCCCATATTGCCAAATAACCTCGAAGGTCCATGGTTTATATGGGCAGCAAATAAACTGCAATTGATTCTTGAATTAATGTCATAATGGCAATAATAGAACCTGTCCCATAGACACATGAGAATCATTTACAAAAGTTTAAATAAACTAGATTGTATTAAATCGACTTGGTCATTAAGTAAGTTACAATTTTTATCATTTTTATGTTTATAAATTTCTATAGACTCTAATATATCTAATTGATAACTCTTTACAAAATTAAACAATAATTTAGTATTCTCCGGAGGAGGGAATCGATGATTGTTATCAAAGAAATGATTAGCAAAACTTGAATGATCATTTTTTAAACGAAATGATCTTAAATGTTTATTATACCTAATACGTATAGATCTGCCAGTTTGTCCGATATATATATGCTGTTACAGTCTAAGCAATTTAGTTGATAAACTCCTGTGTGGTCAAGTTTATGTGTTTTGTCTTTACTGTTAAATAAAATATGTGATAATATATTTGATGGTTTAAATGTGACTTGTATGTTGTTTTTTCTTAAAATACTGGCAATCTTTTCAGAAATATTTCCAAAATAAGTAATTGTGATAAATTTGGTAATTTTATCATTAGATAATAATTTAGGATATATGTTGTTACAAGCAATTTTAAATTTTTTATTGTTAATGATTCTATTGATGATTTCAATCTTAAATCCGTTATTTATTGCAATTGTTCTAATTATGTTTAGTTCTTTATTCAATTTATCCAAAGATAGCGGTACTGTAAAGGCCCTGTGTATCATAGAGTTATAAGCAGAAATTTTTTGACAAAAGGGGTGAAATGAATTTGATGAAAGAGTAATATCTGTATATGTTGGTTTCCTAAAAATATCGAAATTTATTGTATTACATTCATTTATTAAAGATAAATCTAAGAAATTAATTTTGTGTTCAGTTTCTATTTCTTTAGTAAATTTAATTTTTGGATGAATACTGTTCAAAAAATTTTGAAAATTGTCTAATTGTCTTGTTGTTCCTTTAAAACAAGCAATAATATCATCTACATATCTATACCAAAATAGAATATGTTGTTTGCCTAATTCTTAATTCATAATTTTATCTTCAAAATCTGACATGAAAATATCTGCTAATAAAGGACTAATTGGTGAACCCATAGCAAGACCTAAGTTTTGAGTATAATATTTATTATTGAACTGGAGATAATTTTGTTCAATACAAAGTTGGAAAGCAGTAATAATATCATCTTTTATAACAATACTAGCGGGCCCGGCAGACGTTGCCCTGCCCGACATTAAAAAAATTTCCGTAAAAAAATCCTAGAACCCGATTGCAGCGCCACCTACCGGGTCTAATTGTGAATGTAAACCATCCACGGACCCACTCAAACACACACAAAAAATTTCATGAAAATCGGCCTAGCCGTTTTTAAAAAAATTCCTAAAACCCGATTGCAACGCCACCTACCGGGTCTAACTGTGAATGTAAACCATCCACGGACCCACTCCAACACACACAAAAAAATCATCAAAATTGGTCCAGCCGTTCAAAAAAACTCCTGGAACCCGATTGCAGCGCCATCTACCGGGTCCAATTGTGAATTTAAACCATTCAGGGACCCACTCCAACATGCACAAAAAATTTCATCAAAATCGGTCCAGCTGTTCAAAAAAAATCCTAGAACCCGATTGCAGCGCCACCTACCGGGTTCAGTTGTGAATGTAAACCATCCAGGTACCCAATCCAACAAACACAAAAAAATTCGTCAAAATCGGTCCAGCCGTTCAAAAAAACTCCTGGAACCCGATTGCAGCGCCATCTATCTGGTCCAATTGTGAATGTAAACCATTCAGGGACCCACTCCAACACACACATAAAATTTCATCAAAATCGGTCCAGCCGTTCAAAAAAATTCCTAAAACCCGATTGCAGAGCCACCTACCGGGTCCAATTGTGAATGTAAACCATCCAGGGACCCACTCCAACACACAAAAAATTTCATCAAAATCGGTCTAGCCGTTTAGGAGGAATTCGGTCACATACACACGCATGTACAGACTGTCAACGTGCGAAGTTAAAATAGTCGTTACGTTTTCTCAAATTTTCCAATTTTCTGCGCAATTTTCTTAATTTTCCGTTCCGTAAGAACCTTCTACAAAGTATTAGAAACCACAAAAAAAGATGAATGAAATCGGTTAAGTCGTTCTCAAGAAGTTATGGCGTGACCAAAGGAAATAGGGATTCATTTTTATATATATTGTTCATACAAATATACTAAAATCGCGATTAAAAAATAGGGGGAGGGGGTAGGAGGGTGAAAAATACTTTACGACCTATTCTCATACCTACCAAATGTACAAAAAAAATTTCATAAAAATCGGTCCAGCCGTTTCGGAGGAGTGCGACCACAAACACCGTGACACGAGATTTTTATATATTAGATTAGTATGAACAAAATTATCTCCAGTTCAATAATAAATATTATACTCAAAACTTAGGTCTTGCTATGGGTTCACTAATTAGTCCTTTATTAGCAGATATTTTCATGTCAGATTTTGAAGATAAAATTATGAATTCAGAATTAGGCAATCAACATATTCTATTTTGGTATAGATATGTAGATGATATTATTGCTTGTTTTAAAGGAACAACAAGACAATTAGACAATTTTCAAAATTTTTTGAACAGTATTCATCCAAAAATTAAATTTACTAAAGAAATAGAAACTGAACACAAAATTAATTTCTTAGATTTAACTTTAATAAATGAATGTAATACAATAAATTTCGATATTTTTAGGAAACCAACATATACAGATATTACTCTTTCATCAAATTCATTTCACCCCTTTTGTCAAAAAATTTCTGCTTATAATTCTATGATACACAGGGCCTTTACAGTACCGCTATCTTTGGATAAATTATTGAATAAAGAACTAAACATAATTAGAACAATTGCAATAAATAACGGATTTAAGATTGAAATCATCAATAGAATCATTAACAATAAAAAATTTAAAATTGCTTGTAACAACATATATCCTAAATTATCTAACGATAAAATTGCCAAATTTAGCACAATTACTTATTTTGGAAATATTTCTGAAAAGATTGCCAGTATTTTAAGAAAAAACAACATACCTACAAGTCACATTTAAACCATCAAATATATTATCACATATTTTATTTAACAGTAAAGACAAAACACATAAACTTGACCACACAGGAGTTTATCAACTAAATTGCTTAGACTGTAACAGCATATATATCGGACAAACTGGCAGATCTATACGTATTAGGTATAATGAACATTTAAGGTCATTTCGTTTAAAAAATGGTCATTCAAGTTTTGCTAATCATTTCTTTGATAACAATCATCAATTCCCTCCTCCGGAGAATACTAAATTATTGTTTAATTTTGTAAAGAGTTATCAATTAGATATATTAGAGTCTATAGAAATTTATAAACATAAAAATGATAAAAATTGTAACTTACTTAATGACCAAGTCGATTTAATACAATCTAGTTTATTTAAACTTTTGTAAATGATTCTCATGTGTCTATGGGACAGGTTCTATTATTGCCATTATGACATTAATTCAAGAATCAATTGCAGTTTATTTGCTGCCCATATAAACCATGGACCTTCGAGGTTATTTGGCAATATGGGATTTACTTTCTTCCTTTTTGTTTTATTTTTAATTTTGACATTATCATCGTTTTCATCATCATCATCATCAATATTACTACATATTATCATTGTTATTACTATGATTGATTCTTGAATTAATTATTCAGCCACAGTCTCTAACATCTTAATCCTTGACTTATTTCCTTTTTTGCCATTATGATATTTATTGACTTATTTCTCTTTTTTAGTTTATTACAAATAATAATAGCAGTTGGCAGTTGTCAAGACTGAACACATAGACTTGACCACACAGTTCATTACAAGATTAGCAGTTGGCAGTTGTCAAGATTCCATGGATATTTTGTTTATTTAGTTCTGATATTTCACTTGAAGGTTTTTTCAATTGAATTTATTGTTTTTTCCTTTATGGTTTTCTTTAAATTCAATGTTTTGTCCCTTCAAGCTACGAGGTATTCGATTTTCCTTTGTGTTTTTCTTATACCGTAGGTAAATACTGAAATTCAGTTATCTAGTTGTCTTATTTCATGGATATCATTATTATTTGTATTGTTCTGTCAATTTTAGTTTCCTTGTCAACTGTCATAATAATTTGTTTACGATAATTTTATTTATTCATTTCTGATGATGGAATCATTGTGAATTCTGAAACCGGTCAAGTTATAATAATAAATCGTTATATTGGTAGTACGCGTAGTAATTTTTCAATTCATCATAAACTGTATGTTAAAACATACTGGGGTGAGTGTTATGCGACTGTCTCTCTAGATATGTAATGTTTGTATTTACGACCATAATATAAACACTATGGTATGCTACGGCGCATATCGCTCCTTGCTCCTCCCACTTCGATGACGTAAAATCGAGGTGGCGGTTCGAGAGACACCAACCATATACCTACTTAGATCTACATATGTGACAAACAAATAGCGCGAATGCAAGATTTGAATTGTTACACTTCAAAAAATTGTAGCTGTCAAACTCTTCTCAATTAGGTAATCATTTTCTTGAATAAGCTCGCCCCCATCCAAAATTACTCGTCTTCATCTCCAACAAACCATTTCTTAATTTCCACACAAAAACTTTTTTCAAATACTGTAATTTTCCTATTTGACTCAAACATTTTTCACTGACAATTTCTATATTAAGTCAAACTTGTTCCCTTTTTAGCCACCGCCCAATTTGGCATTTTGACGCTTGTCACTTAACGTTCGCGACGATAAAGCAAAAACATATCCGCCAACCAGATCTTTCGGAGACTTCTCGCGTCAATTTCGCCTCGATGTGACGTCATGCGCAGTGCGAGACGGATTCCGGTCGGCAGCGTAGCAGGGCATGTTTACGACTAAAGAAATTCGAAACACCCATAAAGATAAAATAAAAAAGAAACAAAACCAAACACAATTATGAAACAAATTTTATGAACAATTGTTTCTTAGTTTATTAGATTTATTTGTAAATTAAAATGTATAAAAAATGATAAATTATTTATTTCAATAAAAATTATTTATAAGGTAACTATGTAGATATGAAAATAGGAATTATAAATTGATAACTTTGTGGAATACTGGCATATAATCAATAAACACTATTGATACGAACTTTTGCCCCGTCAGCGACGCCCCTGGTGGTGACACATTATTTGTTTGACGGCGAGCAGGCTTTGATTTATGACGGCGCGACCTTGTCGCTGTTTATGATTCCCGAAAAGAATAGTCTATCTCGAAGATTCTCATTCTGGAACAATGTTTGATCGATAATTTTCGAGAATCTTCTAAGACCATTATAAAATGGGAAGCAAGAATCCGAGTGGACAGTGTTACAGTTTGAAGTCTGAAGTTTGGAAGCCGATGCCGAATGCGATAAGAACCGGGCGTTTAATAGTTCCGTGCGAGTATAAGTCTTGATACGCGTTTAGTGTCGGTACGGTACGCGAGTGCGAATTCTTACGTACGTAAAGTTAGCTTCGGCTTCGGATTCAGATTTATGGAAATTACAGTGGTCCAAACAAGTAGTCGGCACATTTATAAAAAGGCACATATTAAAGCAAAATCTAAAGAAAAGCTCGTGCAGATCGCTTTCAAGCATGAAAATAAACTAAGATACAAAAGCATGGGGTCAACATGCCCACCATTTTTTTCAAATTCACTGGAAATACCTACCCTTGTAATTACTACGGGCATTCCTAGGTACCTTGGAGATAACCTAAACATCATACAATGGAGCTGAGACATGCCAAACTACTTCCTCCAGTGCTCTTAACAACGTGCAGTAAAATTCCAACTCCAGAATCACCTCGGGGGCAGGGGGGGATATATAAGTTACCCCTAAGACGCATTAATTTTTAAAAGCCGTAGTGCTCTTTGTAACAGCAAAGCTGGTGGTCAACATTACTTGTCTGGGTGCTTATAAACCACAGTAAAATTACCTACTCCAGAATCACCTCGGGGGTGGAAAAGCAACCCCTAAGACATAACCATTTTACAAACGTTATCGTTCCTTGTAACAGCGAAGCTGGAGGTCTAAATTACTCATGTTGGTGCTTATAACCCACAGTACAACAACCAGCTTCAGAATCACCTCGGGGGTGGAGATATAAGCGACCCCTAAAAAGCATTAATTTTTAAAAACCGTAGCGCTCTTTGTAACAGCGAAGCTGGTGGTCAAAATTACTTATTATAAACCACAGTCAAATTACCAACTCCAGAATCACCTCGGGGGAGGAGAAGCAACCCCTAAGCCATACATTTTTTAAAAACGTTATCGTTCTTTGTAACAGCGAAGCTGGAGGTCTAAATTACTCATGTTGATGCTTATAACCCACAGTAAAACAACCAGCTTCAAAATCACCTCGGGGGTGGAAATATAAGCTACCCCTAAGAAGCATTAATTTTTAAAAACTGTAGCGCTCTTTGTAACAGCGAAGCTGGTGGTCAAAATTACTTATCTTGGTGCTTATAAACCACGGTAAAATTGCCAACTCCAGAATCGCCTCAGGGGAGGAGATATAAGAAACCCCTAAGACACATTAATTTTTCAAAACTGTAGCGCTCTTTGTAACAGCGAAGCTGGTGGTCAAAATTACTTATCTTGGTGCTTATAAACCACAGTAAAATTACCAACTCCAGAATCACCTCGGGGGAGGAGAAGCAACCCCTAAGCCATACATTTTTTAAAAACGTTATCGTTCTTTGTAACAGCGAAGCTGGAGGTCTAAATTACTCATGTTGGTGCTTATAACCCACAGTAAAACAACCAGCTTCAGAATCACCTCGGGGGTGGAGATATAAGCTACCCCTAAGACACATTAATTTTTAAAAACTGTAGCGCTCTTTGTAACAGCGAAGCTGGTGGTCAAAATTACTTATTATAAACCACAGTAAACTTGCCAACTCCAGAATCACCTCGGGGGAGGAGAAGCAACCCCTAAGCCATACATTTTTTAAAAACGTTATCGTTCTTTGTAACAGCGAAGCTTGAGGTCTAAATTACTCATGTTGGTGCTTATAACCCACAGTAAAACAACCAGCTTCAAAATCACCTCGGGGGTGGAGATATAAGCTACCCCTAAGACGCATTGATTTTTAAAAACTGTAGCGCTCTTTGTAACAGCGACGCTGGTGGTCAAAATTATTTATCTTGGTGCTTATAAAACACGGTAAAATTACCAACTCCAGAATCGCCTCGGGGGAGGAGATATAAGATACCCCTAAGACACATTAATTTTTAAAAACTGTAGCGCTCTTTGTAACAGCGAAGCTGGTGGTCAAAATTACTTATCTTGGTGCTTATAAACCACGGTAAAATTACCAACTCCAGAATCGCCTCGGGGGAGGAGATATAAGATACCCCTAAGACACATTAATTTTTAAAAACTGTAGCGCTCTTTGTAACAGCGAAGCTGGTGGTCAAAATTACTTATCTTGGTGCTTATAAACCACGGTAAAATTACCAAACCACAGTAAAATTACCAACTCCAGAATCGCCTCGGGGGAGGAGATATAAGATACCCCTAAGACACATTAATTTTTAAAAACTGTAGCGCTCTTTGTAACAGCGAAGCTGGTAGTCAAAATTATTTATCTTGGTGCTTATACACCACGGTAAAATTGCCAACTCCAGAATTGTCTCGGGGGAGGAGATATAAGATACCCCTGACACATTAATTTTTAAAAACTGTAGCCCTCTTTGTAACAGCGAAGCTGGTGCTCAAAATTACTTATCTTGGTGCTTATAAACCACAGTAAAATTACCAACTTCAGAATCACCTCGGCGGAGGAGAAGCAACCCCTAAGACATAACATTTTTTTTAAAACGCTATCGGTCTTTGTAACAGCGAAACTGGTGATCTAAATTACTCATGTTGGTGCTTATAACCCACAGTAAAACTACCAGCTTCAGAATCACCTCGGGGGTGGAGATATAAGCTACCCATAAGACACATTAATTTTTCAAAACTGTAGCGCTCTTTGTAACAGTGAAGCTGGTGGTCAAAATTACTTATCTTGGTGCTTGTAAACCACAGTAAAATTACCAACTCCAGAATCACCTCGGGGGAGGAGAAGCAACCCCTAAGACGTAACATTTTTTTAAAACGTTATCGGTCTTTGTAACAGCGAAGCTGGTGATCTAAATTACTCATGTTGGTGCTTATAACCCGCAGTAAAACAACCAGCTTCAAAATCACCTCGGGGGTGGAGATATAAGCTACCCCTAAGACGCATTAATTTTTAAAAACTATAGCGCTCTTTGTAACAGCGAAGCTGGTAGTCAAAGTTATTTATCTTGGTGCTTATAATCCACGGTAAAATTGCCAACTCCAGAATCGCCTCAGGGGAGGAGATATAAGAAACCCCTAAGACACATTAATTTTTCAAAACTGTAGCGCTCTTTGTAACAGCGAAGCTGGTGGTCAAAATTACTTATCTTGGTGCTTATGAATCACAGTAAAATTACCAACTCCAGAATCATCTCGGGGGAGGAGAAACAACCCCTAAGACATAACATTTTTAAAAACGTTATCGTTCTTTGTAACAGCGAAGCTGGAAGTCTAAATTACTCATGTTGTTGCTTATAACCTACAGTAAAACTGTCAACTCCAGAATCACCTCGGGGGAGGAGATACAAGCTGCCCCTAAGATGTTATAATTTTAAAAAAACAGTAGCATTCTTTGTAACAGCGAAGCTGGTGGTCTATAAAACGAAGACAAATACCAGTCTTTGGTCAAGTATTTAGTGCGGGTACATGTACAACACTAGTTGCAACTGAAGGTACTTATAATATGTCATCATCATAAAGTTTTCAGTCCGAAGACTGGTTGGATGCGTACCTCCATCCTTTCCTATCCTGAGCTAACCTACACATTTCACCAAAAGATGAAATGAAACAAAAGTTGAATGAAACGAAATGTAAAATAACGTTAAGAGAAATATATAAAAGTAAAGATTATGCATAAAACATACGGCAATCAAAATAAACTATATATATATATTGAGCCCATTAAAACAAACGCCAGTTGGAACTAACAGTGTATGTATAAGACAAGACATGAAACAATATGTTCACAAAATCAAAGGAATATAAATTCTGTATAAAATCAAAGGAATAGATAGATTCGGTATAAACTCAAATAAAAATTCTACAAACTGAGGCATATAAATCGGAAAACCGATGGAATGGTACAACACTAAGAAAATGAACCGAAAAGAAATTCTGGATAAGCAACCAAATAAGTATTATAAAAACAAACGTCCGCTGGAACTAACAATGTTTGGAATAATAAAACAAATCATGAAACAATATGTACATAAAATGAAAGAAATACAAATTCGGTATAAAATTAAATCAAGGCATAAATTTCTGCTAAAGAAATCAACAAAATAAGAGTTCTACATACTAAGGCATATAAATAGAAAATCCCATGGAATGAAACAACGCCAAGGAAATGAAAGGAACATAAATAATTTCTCTTTAAGCAAACTGAAAATCACTGAAATAAATATTTTCAAAACTTTTCGATATACCTATGCAAATTAAATAGCATTTAAAACTTCGTCTAGCGTATATGGGGAAGGATACTCCCAAGATTTGCAGCCTGATAAAATTTGAAATCTTGATTCCATATCTAAATCACCTGCATTAGAACCATAATAGAGACAGTATATTAGATCGCATAAGTGGCCCAAAAGAACAAAACATATGAATTCATTGTTGATTTCCTTGATTTCATTCTTTATTTGACGACATATTTTTAACGAGGTTTGAAAATCAAAATATGTTGTAAAATAGGTCCATTTTATGTTATCCAAAGAAGTAGCTTCTTCAAATCTCTTTGCGATCGGATGGGTACGCCTGTTTTCATATATATTAGATAGATCTGTCTTATGCCGGGAAACAATAATACAAATTTCAAAGTCTGAAATATTTATATTCATCGAGTGCTGCACCGATGCAAAGGGATCACCGTTTGTCGAACACAGTTGGCAGGTGAAAATAAAGGAGTCCCGTTTTATGTCTTCAAAGGAGGCCTCTTTTAAGTAATCTCGTGTGCAATCGCCAAAATGCAACCACCTCTTGCACGATTGGCACTGAACACAATCAGTTTCAGCATTCAAACCGCATTTGAGACATATCGTTCTCATATCTAAAGATTCCAGAAGTAAAGATTTCTGAATCGCGAACCGAAAACATTCTGGGTCAAAGGCAACCTGGGAATTGAAGAGATCATTGTTTATACCTTTAACTCGCGCCAAACGATAAATGTAATAAATGACAAAAATGCCACAATTAAAGGCGTCTTTCTGTTTGGGGTAAGCCTTCAAATTTCCCAATTTCCATTTTCGCGCATTCAATTTCTCCTCTGTATGAATCCTATCTCTTGTAGATATATATTTCTTAACGTGATATAACGCATCATTGGCAAGAGCATCAGACGCATTGTTGTTTGGATCTAAATAATAAACAGTGGTATTTCTTATGTCTAAAACAATCAAAGTCCAGTGTACATTATTTACATTATTTGGTATTAATACAAAATCAATTTTGGACAGAGACTTGGTGTAGGGATAAAACTTATTAAGAGACGGAGTGTCTTTTGTTCTAGAAGAAAACAAAAGATGACTTGAGACACAGTCAATATAAAATAATTTTTCAACATTTTTCAAAATTACTGCGGATGCTGCGTCTATGCAATAATCAGTTATCCATTTTGAAATTGGTGAACGATCGGCAAGTTTTGAACTGTTCTGACAAGATTCCAATGTACGATAATCTGAACTGCTCAATTTGATGGTATAATTTTCTAGTTTATACATCCCAACAGTGAAATCAACATCTTTTAAAGCACAGTCCATATAATAATCGGAATTATAGAATAGCCCCGAACATTCCGAAGCACGCAAGTCAGTTTCCCATGTTTGTGACATGTTGCTTGTAACGTTCTTGGGAGAAGGTTGACATTCTAACTCATCTTTGGCAACATCGCTGTCAGGCGTTACCTTAGCTGGAACCAACTCTTTAAATGCTGTCTCAATTTTTCCAAAATATGTTTTTTTATTCGGTCTTCTTCTTTCCCAAATTTCTTTCGTGCTCAAATTGTCTATAAAATCTTTTGGTGCATTTTCGCCTTTTATCGTCTCTTTCCCCTTTTTATCGTCGGGTACACTGAATGCAGTCTCTTTAAGCTTGCTTGCTAAATTTTCTTTTAGGTATTCTACAAATCGACCTACTTTTAGGTTCGTTTGTCCGTTTAAAATTTCTTGTTTAAGAATTTTGAACCAGCACTCTACGTTTGAATTACTAAGCCTGCATAATGTGCTGTCATCAAATGAAACATTTTCCTTAATGGGAAACATTATACCTGTCCATAGTGGAACATAAGGCATATAGTCCATCATAATAAATTTTGCAACCGGTATGCAACAAAGGCCATTCTTTTTGAAATTATCGATAGGTTCTTGGTCATTAGCATGTTCAAGATTTGAATACATTTTCAGGAAATGTAAATAATATGGAGAGTCTGTGGCTCGTCCATGCACAGAGTAATCCTCTTCGGCGTCCTCGTACTCCGAAAACTCAGACTTGGCCGATAGCAATGAATCAAAAGTTGCTTCATCCATGTGGTTGTTCAGAAACTGCAGAGATTCTTTTACAGCAGCATTTTCATTTTTGAGCACAAGTACTACCATGAACGCTTTAAAATATTTTTCCAAGTCAGCCAACGTTGTTCTTGTTATTAATAAAGCTATGCAGCTCAGAACAAACTTTTTTACGGATTTACTCACGCCCAAGCGGGAGAGTCGTCTGGACACCATGTGCACAAAATGTGCACAACAGGTATGGATAGTAATTAAATTTGCACAATCTGTGTAGGTACTTGAAACGACACATCTGTATGTTAATTTTAAATATTGATGTAATGTTAAATCATTTAAACCTTTGCAAAGAGCTAATATAATTGCAAAGCTCCAATCCGAAACACAATGTGCAAATATTGGCCATTTACGTCTGCAAGAAGTGGACACAAAGTGTTTGAAATTAATGAAAAAACAGGTGAGTGTGGCAGCATCATGTTTGGAAGATATCAATTCACAAATCGGAACAATTTTATTGCACACATTTACTACACCGGCGTAATAATATATTTTTTTCCCAATTTCATATTTCGTGGGCCTTACCAAAGACCCTGTAGCGTCAAAATATAACACATTATTTTGTCTATATTGTGGTTTAATGAGCGTCTTTATTTGAGCCTTGCTGTACAAATAAACCAAAATTCGGCCGCTGGGAAACTGGATGTATTTTGTTGCATCTCGAATTTCTGAATTACTGCGAAGAGCCAAATCAAGAAATGCATCTTTATGCATATCACCATCCGCAAGTGCTTCAGATTTGGCTTGTCTGTAAACTGCTCCTTTTCGAATATTTTGCAAATTTCCTTCTAGCAAGAGATCTTCATCAGCATTTCTTATTGCATCACTGCGAATTCGGAACGGCTTTGTGTGCAATAACTGAGCTTTAACCATTTTGCGTTCTTCACCCCGCAATGGATAACCATGCTGTTCTGCAGAATGATTTTCTGTTGTTGGGCCAGAAAATTTTATGCAGACTAAAACTTCGTCGGCTTTCAGATATATGTCAAAACGATATTGCCGACAATTAGAATGCTTGCAGATACCGTATTCTACAACACATTTGTTCTTTTTTCTATAATGCACTCCTTTAAATGCGATAACACAAGAAATTCCGATAGAAGGTAATTCATTCCGAAAAAAAGCTCGACGCTTTTCGCTACAGTCAAACACCTCCGTCATTTTGTGATATTTCAGTTCTTTTAACAAAACAAATTTTGGAAGTAGCCGACAAACAGATAACTTTTCTTTTGAATTTAACCTGCCGAATTTCTCGGATTCTTCAGAATTTAAGTTGCAAGATTTCCCAGGCTCCAATAAATCACGCAATACAGCTTCATTTCTCACATAGAACATATAAAGAAGTACTTTGTTTTTGTAGGTTTCAGCTAATTTCAAGAATTTACAAAGCGCACTGTAAGGTGAAGCAATATTTCTGAACGACTTCTTCAAATCTACAAAGGAAACTTTGCAAGCAATTGCGGCATCTACAAACTGTACTAGACTAAATTTGTTTTTATTTTTTTTGTAACCCATAATGTCAGCTTTTCTGCAAGCCTTTAAGGTAGAACTTTGGGGATGTGAATAGAAACGGTGGGATATGTAAAAGCAAGACAGTCTTAAGCAGGATGTACAGATGTGAATGTTTAAACTTTATGAAAAATAATGTTAAGCGAACTGTAGAAGAACAAACTAACGAAAAATAGATATAAGTAGTGCAAACTATTGTACTAACACAGCTAAATAAAGTAGCGTAGACTGAAGGTTTATATTGCATAAGAATATATTACCTTAATGTTGCGCGCTGTGTTCTTCGATTCATAAGGTAAACTTTTTCGGTGGCTTTGCGGTAACCCGAATAACGTAAAAAGTGACGCTCTAATCAAAAAATTCTAAAGAACAAAATGTGTTTCTTTTCACGTTTTATGTACAATGGCGTCATCAACAACTTAAAATAAAATAGAAACGCATTACAGCGCACACACGGTAAGTTGATAAATAAAAGTTACAATTTATTAAACTAAGTTGTAAATGCAGCCAATATTTACTTCTTGGAAGTCTATGTACATAACAGAGTTTTTAACACTTGCATGCTTTTTACCAATAGTACAGTTTGTAAATGTTGCAGTTACTTGCAAAGATTCCATTGTAGAGTTTCTAGCCCAACAACAGAAAATCATTCTTCAGAACAGCTTGGTTAACCACCGCGAAGCGAAGAACGCTAAATGGTTAAAGCGCAGTTCTTGCACACGAAGTCGATTTCGCAGTGATGCAATAAGAAATGCGGATGAAGATCTCTTGCTAGAAGGAAATTTGTAAAATATTCGAGAAGGAGCAGTTTACAGACAAGCCAAATCTGAAGCACATGCGGATGTTGATATGCATAAAGATGCATTTCTTGATTTGGCTCTTCGGGGCAATTTTGTTGAATCTCGAATTTCTGAATTATTCAGAAATTCGAGATTCAACGTAATACATTCAATTTCGGAAAGGTCGAATTTTGGTTTATCTATTACAACAAAATATAGGCACAATAATGTCTTATATTTTGACGCTACACGTTCTTTAGTAAGACCCACAAAAGGTGAAGTTGGGTAAATGTGTGCAATAAAATTGTTTCGATTTGTGAATTAATATCATCCAAACATGATGCTGCCACACTCACCTGTTTTTTCATTAATTTTAAACACTTTGGGTCAACTTCTTCCAGACGTAAATGGCCAATATTTTCACATTGTTTTTCGGATTGGGGCTTTGCAATCATGTTAGCTCTTTGCAAAGGTTTAAACGACAGAACATTACAACAATATTTAAAATTAGCATACAGATGTGTCGTTTCCAATACCTAACAGATTGTGCAAATCCATACCTGTTGTGGAAATTTTGGCACATGGTGCCCGGATGACTCTCCTGCTTGGGCGTGAGTAAATCCGTAAAAAAGTTTGTTCTGTGCCGAATAGCTTTAATAAAAACAAGAAGAACGTTGACTGACTGAAAAATATTTTAAAGCTGGTAGTACTTGTGCTGAAAAATGAAAATGCTGTTGTAAACGAATCTAATTTCTGAACAAATCATATGGAGGAAATAAGTTTTGATACATTGCTATCGGTCAATTCTGCGTTTTCGGAATACCAGGACGCAGAAGAGGATTACTTTGTACATGAACGAGTCAGATTCTCCATATTATTTGCATTTCTTGAAAATACATTCAAATCTTGAACAAATTAACGACCAAGAACCCATCGCAAATTTCAA
The DNA here is from genome assembly GCA_963966045.1 of Xestobium rufovillosum. Classification (NCBI taxonomy): domain Eukaryota; kingdom Metazoa; phylum Arthropoda; class Insecta; order Coleoptera; family Ptinidae; genus Xestobium; species Xestobium rufovillosum. The sequence continues at coordinate 20,914,566 of OZ014497.1, forward strand.
AAAGAATGACCTTTATTGCATACCCGCAAAAATTTATCATGACGGACTATATGCCGTAAGTTCCCCTATGGACAGGTAAAATGTTCCTCACTAAGGAAAATGTTTCATTTGACTGCAGCACATTATATATTAGGCTCAGTAATTCAAACGTGTAATGCTGGTTCAAAATTGAAGAAATTTTGTAATTTCTTATCAAGAAATACGTTGATCTAATTTTCGATGATCTAAATTCTAAACTAAATCGTAGGAAATGAACATTATGACTATGAACACAAAGGCGAAAGTCTTCAGAACCGACATGATCCTGCTGTTTAGTCCTGCGAGATTTTCGTTTGATGATATTCTATAAATACAGCTTATGGTAATATTACTGTCGATTGCAATCACAAACATAAATAATTTATACCATCACACCATCAGCTTCGCTGGTACAAAGAACAACACCGTTTTTAAGTATCACAATATCTTAGGGGTAACATATTCCGCCCCAAAAGGTGATTCAAAAATGGTAATTTTGCTTCGGATTATAACCACCAACATGAGTAATTTGGATCACCAGCTTACAAAGAACGATAACGTTTTTAAAAAATGCTATGTCTTAGGGGTAGCTTATATCTCCTCCCCCTAGGTGATTCTGGAGTTGATAATTTTAACGTGGGTTATAAGCAATAACATACGTAATTTAGAGCACCAGCTTCGTTGTTACAAAGAACGATACCGTTTATAAAAAATACTATGGCTTAGGGGTAGCTTATATCTCTTCCCCGAGGTGATTCTGGAGTTGCTAATTTTACTGTGGTTTATAAGCACCAAGATAACTAATTTTGACCACTAGCTTCGCTGTTACAAAGAGCGCTATGGTTTTTAAAAATTAATGTGTCTTAGGGGTAGCTTACATCTCCACCCCCGAGGTGATTCTGAAGCTGGTAGTTTTACTGTGGGTTATAAGCACCAACATGAGTAATTTAGACCACCAGCTTCGCTGTTACAAAGAACGATAACGTTTTTAAGAATGTTATGTCTTAGGGGTTGCTTCTCCTCCCCCGAGGTGATTCTGGAGTTGGTAATTTTACTGTGGTTTATAAGCACCAAGATAAGTAATTCTGACCACCAGCTTCGCTGTTACAAAGAGCGCTACAGTTTTTAAAAATTAATGTGTCTTAGGGGTATCTTATATCTCCTCCCCCGATGCGATTCTGGAGTTGGTAATTTTACTGTGGTTTATAAGCACCAAGATAAGTAATTCTGACCACCAGCTTCGCTGTTACAAAGAGCGCTATGGTTTTTAAAAATTAATGTGTCTTAGGGGTAGCTTACATCTCCACCTTCGAGGTGATTCTGAAGCTGGTAGTTTTACTGTGGGTTATAAGCACCAACATGAGTAATTTAGACCACCAGCTTCGCTGTTACAAAGAACGATAACGTTTTTAAGAATGTTATGTCTTAGGGGTTGCTTCTCCTCCCCCGAGGTGATTCTGGAGTTGGTAATTTTACTGTGGTTTATAAGCACCAAGATAAGTAATTTTGACCACCAGCTTCGCTGTTACAAAGAGCGCTACAGTTTTGAAACATTAATGTGTCTTAGGGGTAGCTTATATCTCCACCCCCGAGGTGATTCTGAAGCTGGTAGTTTTACTGTGGGTTATAAGCACCAACATGAGTAATTTAGATCACCAGTTTCGCTGTTACAAAGACCGATAACGTTTTAAAAAAATGTTATGTCTTAAGGGTAGCTTCTCCTCCCCCGAGGTTAAAAATTAATGTGTCTTAGGGGTATCTTATATCTCCTCCCCCGAGGCGATTCTGGAGTTGGCAATTTTGCCGTGGTTTATAAGCACCAAGATAAATAATTTTGACTACCAGCTTCGCTGTTACAAAGAGCGCTACAGTTTTTAAAAATTAATGCGTCTTAGGGGTATCTTATATCTCCACCCCCGAGGTGATTTTGAAGCTGGTTGTTTTACTGTGGGTTATAAGCACCAACATGAGTAATTTAGACCTCCAGCTTCGCTGTTACAAAGAACGATAACGTTTTTAAAAAATGTATGTCTTAGGGGTTGCTTCTCCTCTCCCGAGGTGATTCTGGAGTTGGTAATTTTACCGTGGTTTATAAGCACCAAGATAAGTAATTTTGACCACCAGCTTCGCTGTTACAAAGAGCGCTACAGTTTTTAAAAATTAATGTGTCTTAGGGGTATCTTATATCTCCTCCCCCGAGGCGATTCTGGAGTTGGTAATTTTACCGTGGTTTATAAGCACCAAGATAAGTAATTTTGACCACCAGCTTCGCTGTTACAAAGAGCGCTACAGTTTTTAAAAATTAATGTGTCTTAGGGGTATCTTATATCTCCTCCCCCGAGGCGATTCTGGAGTTGGTAATTTTACCGTGGTTTATAAGCACCAAGATAAGTAATTTTGACCACCAGCGTCGCTGTTACAAAGAGCGCTACAGTTTTTAAAAATTAATGTGTCTTAGGGGTAGCTTATATCTCCACCCCCGAGGTGATTCTGAAGCTGGTAGTTTTACTGTGGGTTATAAGCACCAACATGAGTAATTTAGATCACCAGCTTCGCTGTTACAAAGACCAATAACGTTTTAAAAAAATGTTACGTCTTAGGGGTTGCTTTTCCTCCCCCGAGGTGATTCTGGAGTTGGTAATTTTACTGTGGTTTATAAGCACGAAGATAAGTAATTTTGACCACCAGCTTCGCTGTTACAAAGAGCGCTACAGTTTTGGAAAATTAATGTGTCTTAGGGGTAGCTTATATCTCCACCCCCGAGGTGATTCTGAAGCTGGTAGTTTTACTGTGTGTTATAAGTACCAACATGAGTAATTTAGATCACCAGCTTCGCTGTTACAAAGACCGATAACGTTTTAAAAAAATGTTACGTCTTAGGGGTTGCTTCTCCTCCCCCTAGGCGATTTTGGAGTTGGTAATTTTACCGTGTTTTATAAGCACCAAGATAAGTAATTTTGACCACCAGCGTTGCTGTTACAAGGAGCGCTACAGTTTTTCAAAATTAATGTGTCTTAGGGGTAGCTTATATCTCCACCCCCGAGGTGATTCTGAAGCTGGTTGTTTTACTGTGGGTTATAAGCACCAACATGAGTAATTTAGATCACCAGATTCGCTGTTACAAAGACCGATAACGTTTTAAAAAAATGTTATGTCTTAGGGGTTGCTTCTCCTCCCCCGAGGTGATTCTGGAGTTGGTAATTTTACAGTGGTTTATAAGCACCAAGATAAGTAATTTTGACCACCAGCTTCGCTGTTACATAGAGCGCTACGGTTTTTAAAAATTAAAGCATCTTAGGGGTCGCTTATATCTCCACCCCCGAGGTGATTCTGAAGCTGGTTGTTTTACTGTGGGTTATAAGCACCAACATGAGTAACTTAGACCTCCAGCTTGGCTGTTACAAAGAACGATAACGTTTGTAAAAAGGTTATGTCTTGGGGGTTGCTTTTCCACCCCCGAGGTGATTCTGGAGTTGGTAATTTTACTGTGGTTTATAAGCACCCAGACAAGTAATGTTGACCACCAGCTTTGCTGTTACAAAGAGCACTACGGCTTTTAAAAATTAATGCGTCTTAGGGGTAACTTATATATACCCCCCCTGCCCCCGAGGTGATTCTGGAGTTGGAATTTTACTGCACGTTGTTAAGAGCACTGGAGGAAGTAGTTTGGAATGTCTCAGCTCCATTGTATGATCTTTAAGTTATCTCCAAGGTTGGAATGCCCGTAGTATTACAAGGGTAGGTATAGGTATTTCCAGAGAATTTGAAAAAAATGGTGGGCATGTTGACCGCATGCATTTTTATCTTAGTTTATTTTCATGCTTGAAAGCGATCTGCACGAGCTTTTCTTTAGATTTTGCTTTAATATGTGCCTTTTTATAAATGTGCCGACTACTTGTTTGGACCACTGTAATTTCCGTAAAACAGAATCCGAAGCCGAAGCTAACTTTACGTACGTCGAATTCTTTGGTGGCGTTTTAAGTGTACCGCGGCGTCTTCGTATGTGATTAACCGTCGGTTGAAGACGAGTGTTTTAGAGAGTTTAAACTGTGGACTTGTGTACTGTGGATTGTTTAGGTTAGGTAATTAATTGTTTAATTGTTCGCTTAATTGTTTAATTTTCACTGCTTGTTGTTACTTACTGCTTGTATATATTTCGCTGCTTATTGTTCAATTTGTTAATTTTAAGTTCTCAAATCACTGTTAATCATTGTAAATATTTGTACATATACATAAAGTCACTGTAATAAATAAGTGTAAAATCGAAATACGTTACACTATTGTAATGAATTTTGTCAGTAAAATTTTATTAGACAAAAATAATGATTCAGTCTTCAACTTTATGAACATTCAACCAATTTCCACCCTCAATGGACAAAATAAAGCTGGCTGGGTCCAACTTTAACGGTGTTCTGGTTCTCTCATTTAAAGAAAATGCATAATCCTTTAGCAGGTAGGTCAGGCCAATCTTCGTTTGCATCATCCCAAACCTTAAGCCTAAAAATAAAATAAAAAATATGTTAACATCAAAAATCTGTAGAAACAATTACACACACACAGACACCTGCACACACTATTGAGTTTATCATTTAATGACATCTTTAACATCGTAAGTCTTATGCTACAGAATAATCACCTATGCATATCCTAGGCCCCTCCCCGAAAGGTAAATACGTGAAGGGTACAATTTTACTTCTGTTTTCTTCACTAAATCGATCAGGATCGAACCGCTCTGGATCGGGAAAGTAATCAGGATCATTTTGAAGACCTAGCACTGAAATAAGAATCCGAGTTCCTTTTTCCAGTACAACATCTGATCCTGGTACTTGATAATCCGAAGTGCATATCCGATTTAAGAAGGATAGTGGTGGATACTTTCTCAGGGTTTCTGAAATATGAGACGCAGTCAAATTAAACGGATACAGCTATTTATAGCAACAATATCTTACAGGTACATAATTACAAAGATAACTGTTACTAAGTACTGATAATAAATACCTTCTAGGACTTGTGTCAAGTACTTCATTTCTTGGATGGCCTCATAAGTGATCTTGCCTCCGTGTTTCCCCAAAACTTCCTTGATTTCTTGCCGAACTTTCTCTTGTATCTCTGGATTCCTCGATAGCTCGTAGAGACAAAAGTTGCCTGTTGTTGAAGATGTTTCAAAACCAGCCAAGAAGAATATGAACGCTTGGGCGGATAGTTCGTTTAAGTTAATACCATCAGGATTCCCCAAATCGCCCCCTTTCTTTAAATTCAGTAGAAGCTGCATGAAGTCTTTTCTGGTATCGTTTGAAATCTCTCTTAGTGCCACAGTTTCCCTGGTTATTTTCAAGACGAACTTCGACACATCTCTTTTATTAGACATTAATCCTAACTTTTTGGCTAAATTTGGAAAGCTTATTATGAACATGGCTTTGAGGATATCAGGAATGGAGTTATGCAAGGCTTTGTGAAAGTATTTGACAAACTCACTGTCTTTGTTTTCGAAGCTGTTGCAGTCGAGACCAAATGCACAAGTACCAATGGTATCCATGGTATATCTAGCAAAGGTATCTTTGATATCTAATGGTTCTTTACTTGAGTATTTTTCTTCTAATATTCCACTTAAAGGTTTGGCACAATTAACCACACTATCAAACATCATCTTCATCTTTCCTGTGGTGAACGTTGGGGTCAACTTAGCCCTTAAATTCTTCCATCTTAACCCCTCTAAGCTCAACAAATGTGCGCTTAAAGGATCACTTTTTTCGTTATAATAAAAACCTCGGTCACAAAAGTATTGAAAATCTTTGGATAAAATACATTTAACCAATCCTGGGTCTACCACTACCAACGTAGGGGCTGCTAATAGGAAAGCACCTGCAAATTTCCATTCTCTCGCTTTAATATCTTTATACCATTGCACAAATTTCGATACGTGAGCAGAATTTTCACCCCATGGTGCATCTAAATTACCAAAAGGAAAATTCGGTTCCAAGTATGGTAATCCGAGTCGTTTGAAATGTCCATGCGACCATTTTATACACAAACACGCTGCAACTATAATCACTATAAACAGCGCGATTAATTCGGTAAAAACATTTTCAAACACCATCGTATCTGACTGTCAGATACATAATAATGTGAAGTGGGAGACCGGTAATTTTAAATAATATCATGTAGGCGTAGTTATAAATATAGTATCAAGGTCAGTAGGTATAATTCTCATGGATGTGATTTGTGATGTAATATAATTACATATTCAATTTGCATTTCGCAGATTCAAAATAATAATAATCTATTGTTGGTAAAAAATTATCCTCTGCATTTCGTTGAAGATTTTAACAGAAGTAGATTGGATTGGATGGGACAGATCGAGGGGCAGATTAATCAAAAGGACTGCATCAGATAAAAATAACTTTTGTAAGACAACATACGGGGTCGTAATTTTTTTTTTTTGTTAATTGTTATTTACTGTTTTACGTAAAAGTTCAATTCCTTATCAGATACACATAAATGTATAATATACGCAAATAGGTGAACAGATAACTCACCGTTCTTAAATGAATTTTGTATTCGACCCCTTGTTAACAATACAACAGGAAGAGCGTATGGCTGTTACAACGTGGGAGGTGATCCGGGGCGCTGTTAATTTTTCATTGGTACTGCCTGTAATAATATAAAATACTCCTGAGCACCTTTTCCCAGTTAAAGAAATCAAAAGCTACATCTATATTTACTGTCTATTTCTTTACTTTATTTTGGCTTTGTCAACTATGGATATATTTTCCAACACTGAGGGATACTCCGCAAAGTGTTGACTTCATTATTAAAAACGTTGGCTAGCACTGAGTGGTGCAATGGGGACCCAGGAATATGGCACACGTGATCCCCGCTCCAGTTACTAACATCTAAAGTTGGCTAGTACGAAGGGGTGCAATAAAGACCCAGGAATATGGCACACATGATCCTCCCCCCGTTTTACTAACTTTTACCGTTGGCTAGAACTGAGTAGTGCAATGAGGACCCAGGAATATGGCACACATGATCCTCGCTCCAGATATTAACATCTAAAGTTGGCTAGTACGAAGTGGTGCAATGAAGACCCAGGAATATGGCACACATGATCCTCCCTCCGTTTTACTAACTTTTACCGTTGGCTAGTATTGAGCGGTGTAATGAGGACCCAGGAAGTTTAGCGCACATGGCCCCTCGCTCTAGTTACAACATTTAAAGTCTTTGTAGAAATTATATCCACACTGTATATACGCATACCGATTTTATGCCTTTACTATTATGAATTGGTATCTTAAATGTTATCGCTGTCGGTGAATTTATAAGTAATGTGCTCAAGCCAAATCTTTGATACGTGACAATATGCAAACATACCTAATAATATTCCTAAAGCTAGAAAAAGATAGCTCAGTGAGAGACTCACCCCTAATTCCAGAGTATTTTCAGAACAACACTAAGAAGGACACTTTGTTCCACTATCGAACTCACAAAACTAAGGACAGAAACGTAAAATATAATCGGGCTATTGCCGACTTTTGTTTTGGCTAAGCGGCCGCGGTATTGATACGCCTAGGTTCGGAGAATTTGTCATTGTATTAACTATTTATAGATTCTGCAAATTAGCAGTTTTCGATCTCAGGGCATATTTGAGAACCTATTAATTTATTTCATTTATCGCAAAAGGATTTTAGTTGTAAAAACCAAAAATATTAAAAATTGTCTTACACTTTATTCGCGCGCGCACACAGATAGCCTTCTTCTAGTACTCTACTAACTTACGAATAACCTCTGTGGCCCAGGTTCCGTTTCCGGCTTCTAAAGGATCAGACAGTTCTAACACAATATTCGAATTGAACGAAGTCGAAGCAGCGATATATTGGCGACAGAAAAATAAGAGCCCAACACATACAGGAATTTTGGGAGCACGGTAGACGTTAGATTGTTTGTAAATATTTCAAAAACTGTAAATGATATTAAATTGTTTTTACTTGTGTAGGACAGGAAAATTAATATATCTTATTTTCCCTGAAATATTGGAAACTGTTTCCCGGTCATTGAGATTAAGTATTATAACATGGCATGTTTAAGTTAACCACTCATTTAGATGAATGGCAACCCTGCATACTTAAGTAAATGCGTGACCTGTCTGACGGGGGTCGGAGGGGTTAGTTCTTGGCTATGCGTCTCAAAACTACGGAATAGGGCAGTCAACAGTTCTGGGGTGGTAGTGGATGAAGCGTGTACCTTTGTAGAGGGTGTTTGAATAAGCCAGTGAGTAAGAAGTGGATCAGTGTGGTCCGATATGTGTACTCTGTGAATGGGCAGCTAGGTGTGCCGTATACGAGGGTGCTAAAACAAGTCAAGGACTTGTGTGGAAAGTTACCCGAACCAGGGCAGATTATGTGTGTTTGGTATATACAGTTTTACCCCAGAGGGGGGCAGATCAGATATAGAGTTTTACTCCAGAGGGGGGGGGGGGCAGATCAGATATAGAGTTTTACCCCAGAGGGGGGCAGATAGGCAGTTTTACCACAACAGGGGCAGATAGAGAGTTTTAAGAGATTGAGAGTTTTACCCCGACGGGAGCAGATCCAGAGTTTTACCCCGACGGGGGCAGATCCCCTACAGTGGCAGATCCAGAGCTCGAGCTGGGCAAATAATGAGGTTCCCAAAGAGGAACAATGAATATGGTACTTATCCCCAAAGTTATCCTGTAAATAGAGTAGGTAGATGTAGAGTTATTCAGTAGCGTAGACGTAGAATTATCAGAATAGAGTAGATACAGATTTATAAGTGCAGCTACTCATTATGAGCTCGTTAAGAGCAGTGTAATAACCTTCCCATAGGGCTATAGGTAACGTCCCTTTTCCGCGGGTGTCGCATCTGGAAGACGCCTGGAGGAGGCTTCATTGTTAGGGGTGTTCCGAAGACGTACCCCAGCCCAGCAGCCGAGGGGGATGCTAGCGGGTGGAGGACCCGCCGTAAGTAGTGTAACCCTTTGCCACTTATTTGCTCTAACAGGTATTATCTCTTTATTTCCATGTTGCTGTTCTTGTTGATGCTACCATGAGCCTGACAGATGCGCTAAATATACTATTCTTCATATTTTCCATATCGGAGTTAGCAGATTAATCGAATAATCACTTGAATATGTCATAATAATGTAACAATAAAGGGTGAGAATGACATCTTGCTATTTTAATTATTAAATTAAGAACCGTGCTCACTACACTTGCAAACAGTTCTTAAAATATAAATCTATTATTGCTATTTAGAAATTTGTTAAAAAATATGAAAACAATAAACGAAGTCGCATATGTTACAAGTGGCGAAAAACTGTTTTTTATAGAACCTAATAAAACTTTCCTGAAAAGAAAATCTCAGAATCTGGTTAATGGCAATAGTAGACTGAACCTCTGGCTTGTAAGAACACAAAATTTTCAATTTCGACCGAAAAACAAAAACGATATTAGTAAACAGCAATACCGTTGCATTCGGAGTTTTTCGTCGTAGCTCGTGCTCTAGCTTGTCTTTCGACTTCTGATTAAAGCGTAGCCTACCGACACCTGTCAAGACTAAGGTCAAAGTCGCACAGCTGCCAATCAATCCCGGAATAGGGAGTGCACGCAACAAATGCATTCTCAGTATTAGTTTGGCCGACTAGCTATCTGCTCTTCCAGAAAATTTTTGACGTCCGTTCTAGGTCCGTACCTCTGAACCCCCAGATTATTAGTGAATTGGTGAATGACGAAAATATTAACTACCACACGATTAATAAACAGAAAATATTATACAAGGAATTAGCAATTGAGAGCCATCATTATAAAGTTTTCATTCCGAAGACTAACCTATGCATTTCCCCAAAAGTTGCACACCTTACATCCCTAACTATTTGAGAGCCGTAGTCTAATCTGGGCCAATCCTACCTCTTTTTATTCCTATCTCTGACTCTAGAATGTCGCCAATTAAGCCTTCGTGCCTCAGAAGGTGTCCTACCATCCTATCTCTCCTATTCCTGTTAAATGGAACTCGGCCCTGTACTATTCTTTGTTTTATATCTCTAGAGCTCCTACCATCGCGAGTTATTTGATTTTCTAAATAGCAGAAATCTAAGACTTCCTCTATCTTTTCGTTTCCAATTTGTATTTTCGTTTTAGTCCTATTTTCACGCCCCCTACACACCAAAATGTTGGTTTTCTTTTTATTGATCTTCATACCCTAGCCCTCCGTCAAAACCGCTTGTATTTCGTGGTTCTTCTTTGCTGGATGCTAATACTGCTATATCATCCGCGAATCTAAGCATATTAATAGTTTGGCCCTGTATATTAATTCCAGTAGCTATTCTGTCTTTAACAATATTAATCGCATCCTCGATGTATAAATTGAAAACTGGAGGCGGTAACGCACATCCCTGCCTCACTCCCTTTCGGATATCTACTTCTCTACGTTCCTGCTCAAATTCTATAACTGTCGTTTGCTCTTTGTATAGATGATGAATTATTCTTCTATCCCTATACTTCATCCCTACATTTTTGAGCACTTCGTACATGTTCTTCCATTTTACATTGTCGAAAGTTTTTCCAAATCTACAAATCCTATAGTCGCTCTTTACCTTTTCTATTGTTTTTTTCTATTATTACTCATAAAGCTAGAATGGCCTCGTGCGTTCCCCTACTTCTTCTAAATCCGAACTGACCTTCTCCTAATATTTCTTCCGCCCTTTTCTCCATCCTTCTTTGCACAATTCTAGTTAAAATTTTTGACGCGTGGGATGTTAAACTGATCGTTCTAAAATTCCTTTTTGGCAAAGCTACTATGATATTCCGTTTGTAATCTTCTGGAATCTCGCCTGTCTGATATATGCAGCTAACTAGTTTAAATGAACGATCTAGTACCTCTTGACCTGCGCATTTTAAGATTTCTGCCTGCAAGCCATTTATACCTGGTGCTTTATTGTTTCTTAAATTGTTTAGTGCTAGCTCTAACTCTTCTCTTATTACAGGGTAGCCTACGTTGTCACCCTCTATACTGCTTTCCCTTTGTATTATATCTCCTACTTCTTGTCCCGCATATAAGTTTCCCAAATACCTAATCTTTCCACCTCTCTACCTTCTCCCCTAGGGTTGGGCGAGATCGAGATCTCGGCGAGAGTTGGCCCACTCTCGTCTTGATCTCGAAAATTCTCGAACCTCTTCGGTCTCGTCTTGATCTCGAACAACTCTCGACTGCGAAAATCTCGTCTCGCCTCGAGACTCTCGGTTCTCGATCTCGAATTTATTAAGAGGTAGGTGGTATCCTTTGTACTTTGGAAGCCAAGTACCATACGGTCGATTTTCGCCTGCGATAAGGGGATGGTGTATCGCATGACGCGGCACCAGCAGTTTTCGTATCAGGACCGCGTTCAGAACAGTTTGTTTGGGCTCGGGAACGTTTTTAGAACGCAGAATATTGAAATAAAAACTGTCCAGAATACAAATACATATTCAAAACATTTCTTAACAGAACGTCTTATAAAAAGGTACAGGATGATCCAATCAAAATACCACCCTCCTAATTATGAATTGAAGAATATTTTTGGGCGTAATGACGCGGATCTGTTCTTATTAAGTGAACCACAGGTTTCAACAAAATACTTACCTTTTCTTTTTCGCGATTGAACGATTGAATATTGTGATAAGTTTGGATTTTAAAATAAGATGCCTTTGTAAAAGTTTCTACAAGCGGATGCAGTTTTAAAAATTGAAAAATAAAAGCCCTTACCACAATATTTCACAAAATTTAGTTGTACTAAATACGCATTTAGCCAGCAAAGATGCCAAAATACGTATTTAGTACAGATACACAATCTCGTAGCTCGTAGACTACTGATGACGGCACCTTAGCTGCCGAAATACGTATTTAGTACACTTCAATGTCCTGAAATATTGTGGCAAGGATTTTTATTTTTTCATCTCTATTAGCAAAACCACACGCGATCCGTAAATATTGGATTAAGTTTTGTTTTTTGACAGCGGCGGCGCCAGCTTTATTTTTCAGGTGGGCGACAACCGGCATAAAAATTTTAAGGGTGGACGATGCACATTATTGATTTTAACGGCCGCGCGGGGGGGGGGGGGGGGTAAGTACAAGTAAAACAAGTAGTAGAAAAAGAAATGAATTTCAATATATAGTCAAGTTAAAAAGCAAACGAAGAGAAAATGGCACCAATAAGTAGGTACATATTTGTTATAGTATTTTTTATAAAAGCGTTATTCTTCTGTTATTATGTTCAACAGCAAATGAGTCTATAACTGCTTCTGAATCTAGATTTTTTACAATATTTTTTTCCACATACAAAACGCCTAAATCGGCGAGTCTATCTTGGGACATGGTTGTTCTTAAATAATCTTTAATTCTTTTGAGGCTGCTGAAAGATCTTTCACAACTTGCGCTAGAAGATGGTACTGTTAATGTGATGTTACATAATTTATACAGTTCATGAAAAACTAAATTGAACTCGTCCAAAAGAACTGCAAGTTCAGATATTGTTTTTATTTTGGTATTGTGATTTACTTCATATCTGCTTATGGTTTTTGGCAATAATTTTATTTCTGCTTCAATTGAGGCTATATCACAACGATAATTGTTGGCTAATGGAATTAATTGCTCCAGATTTAAAAAAGTAGTGCTAGATGGATTTAAGCTGTTAAATCCTTTAAAAACATTGGCATTTTCGTCAAATCTACGTGATAGTTCCGAAGTAATTCTGTCAATTATAGGAAAATATAATTTAGTTTTAAATTGATTTTTCTCAGTGACGCATTCATTTTCAAGAGAAGTGATTTTTTGAATTATTATGGAATGATCAAATTTAGCTAGTAGTTTTCTAGATCTTTTAGTGTTCACATCATCTAATTTAATACCATTATCTGTGGCATTTTCAACTGCCCTATTCCATAACTTTTCAAATTCGTCTTCATCTCTATATGACATAATCAATTGCTTCACTGATTCTATTAATGTCATGCACTTCAAAATGTCACTATTTAAACCTTGAAGATAATCAGAAACAGTTTTTATTTTTGGTAAGAATTCACAGAAAACATGTAAATTAAATAAAAAGGTAAAATTAATACTATTTAAGAGTCTGTTTGCCTCAGGAGATCGACTGTTATTTGTTGTCGCATATTGATTGAGTAAAACCAATACTGCAGGTAATGTTCTTTTTAAAGCCAAACAGCTTGATACTTGAGAAGTCCATCTTGTATCACCAAGTCTCTTCAATTCAACAGGATTATTTTCTGGATCTAATTGTTTCTGTATATCCAAAAAGGTACTGTGTACTGCAGATCCGGAAGTGAACACATAAGTCTTCAAGGAGAGAGAAAAAAATATTACAGTCTTTTAAATTTTTACAAACATCTACCACAACTAAATTCAAGGCATGGTTAAAACAATGAACGTATATAGCCTGTGGGACCTCTTTCTTAAATAATGCTTGCACTCCCCTAATTTTCCCGCTCATCACATTAGCACCATCGTATGTTTGTGCCACACAATAATTTATGTCAATTTCACACTGACTTAAACGCTTTTTAATAAACTGCAAAAGAGACGCGGCGTCTAATTTCTCTGCTGCTTCATAACCCAAAAAACGCTCGTACAATGCACCCTTTAAATAATATCTTATTGTTATCGATAACTGCTCAGTTTTACTTAAATCTTTAGTTTCGTCTGCCATTAAAGCAAAATAACGGGCTTCCTTAACTTCACTACTGATACGTTTTAAAGTTAATTCAGCGATACTGTGTATAAGTTCATTTTGAATTGAATGATGGGTGTAACGAGCGTTTTTTGGCCCCTTTTCTAATCTATCTGACAATATGGGATTATCATGAGACATGAAGTGTAGGAATTCTAAAAAATTCCCTTTATTTTCACTAGTTTTCGATTCATCATGCCCCCTGAAAGCAAGACCTTGAGTAGATAAATAAATTATGCTTCTGATGATAGTTTTAATGTATTCTCGATTTTCTTTAATAAATTTAGAATGGGCAGTAGTTAGTTGTGCAACTACTGACTGTTGTTTCTGGCTACTTTTGTAGGATTGCCACGTGATCATTGCACTTTTGTGCTGATGACTATTGTCATGCTTTTTGAATCCAGAATTTGTTTCTGAAGCTCTTTTCCAGTTTTGGTAACCTTCACTAACAAAACCTCTGGGCCCACCTTGTTTGGAAAAAAATCTGCAAGGGTAACAGAATACAGCATCTTGTATAACGCTATATTCGATCCAAGGATAAATCTTGTAATAATTAGATTTAAAACTACGAAGATCAGAACCATATTTCCTTCTAGGAAAACTAGCTAGGACCGGTTGCCTTGGAGGCTCATTTAAAGATTGGGCCAAATCTAAAGTAGGATCCTCATCTAAATCTTTGGCTAACACCCTATCAAAGATAAATTTTATATTTAGAAAAATATGGCCGAAATAAGAAGGGTAAAATTCTCACGATTCTGATTCAGCAAAACTAGGAGCATTTTCACCTCTGTCATCACTGTCGCTATCGCTAGAAGTGGAAGACTCATCACCATGAAATACCTCATCCTTTTGTAATTTTATTTTTTTCGAAGTGCCGCCTTCAGTAGCTTCAGCATTACTGTCGCTTTTGTAAGGTTTTACGCTATCAGGTGTTCCTGACTTTTTAATTTGTGGTTGAAAAAAGTCACTTATGGTACGTTTGGTACTCATATTTTATTCAAATCTAAAAAGTCACTACGCACAACAAAAAACAAGAAATAAATGCAGCACCAAGCACGCGTACACAAAATAAGAACAAGTGTCTGGCTGGACGCTCGAAACTCATTTGCAAATATCTGTATCTGGGGTACGGTTGCACGTGCCATTTGACAGGGAGGTGTTTTGTTTTTGTAAAAGGCCACAAAGATATCTTTGAAACACCGACAGACCGACACTCGATAAGAAGGCGGCAAAAACGTCACCAGATGTACACCATTGCCAAAGTTATTATATTATGATAATCCCATAATAACTTTGTATACCGCTGTCGCCTGCCGGCCACCAGCCAGTTGCAATAAATTGCCTCCATAAATATGCTATATTGTTCGCCCTATCCCATACCTATCACCATTATTACATGATATGAAGCGAACATTGATATGATTTTTCTTAATTTTTTTGCGTTTAATAGGGTGGGCAGTTGGGTGGGCAAGAAGAATTTTAGGTGGGCACTCGCCCACCCGCGCCCACCCCTAGCGCCGCCACTGGTTCGTGAATGTGAATGAGACTGCTGAAAGAAAGGCCAACAAGGTCAGGGATATAGGAAATACGCAAATTAAGTAAAACTGAGTTATTGCGAAAAAGTTATGAATTGGAAACTTCACAATTATATTTTACAAAATCTAACAAAATGACATTTACCTATTTGCATCCGTTGGAAATTTAAAAAAGCGGACACAGCATTTTTCGCACTGTTTCTACATTACTTTTATCAATTTATTATTTTCCAAATAAGTATTTTTGTTGTGATATTAATGAGGACATTAATTATGCAGTTACTACGATTTTATTTTAAATTTATTTTCTAGAAGCTCCTTTATTTTGCTTTACAAAAATAAATATAATTTTCTCACATAACGGTTTAGTTTAGTATTATTAATTATCACCTATTATTCTTGACAAAAAAAAAAACGAAAAATAACATTGATCAAAAAAATAATGTCGAGAAATCGAGACTCTTGACGATTTCTCGAGCGAGAGTCTCGATCTCGTGCAATTGACTCTCGGTCTTGATCTCGATTTCATTGGACAGTTCTCGTCTCGGTCTCGCACCCGAGATTTTCATTCACTCTCGGTCTCGGCGAGAATCGAGACGAGAAATGCACAACCCTATTCTCCCCGCTTCCGATTAGGATAACTCCTGCCTCGTTTCTAATGTTTTTGATACTAGATCCAATTTCTCTATAATTTCTCCTAATTATTTTATATGCTTCGTCAGTCTTTCCTACTTCGAACTTATCTTCCACTTCTTTGCATTTAATATCAATCCATTGCTTCTTCGCTATCCTACATTTCCGAATAATTTTCCACTTGATCGCCTTATATCTTTGTTTCCCTCTTTCATCTAACCTATTTTTATATTTTCGTCTTTCGTCTATTAGACTCACAATATGTTTTGTTATCCAGGGTTTTCTACTTTCATTCTGTTTATGACCCAAAATATCTCTAACTGCGGAATCTAACTATTTGTAATGCAATTCCATTCTGCCTCTATGTCCCTAACCATATTTTCACTCGCGCATTTTAGTACTTCGTTTGTCTTTCTCTTGTCGCCCGTATTCTAAATCTTTGCCTAATGAGAATGTAATATATCTGATACCACCCTAGATCTCCTGGCATCTTCCACGTATAGCTTCTCCTAACGTGATGGTGAAATAGAGTGTTCGCGACCATTGGGTTATGTTTATGACAGAACTCTATCAGTCTAACTCCCCTATCGTTCCTATTGCCAAATCCAAAGGGGCCAACTACTCTGCCTTCTCTCCCTGTGCCTAACGACTGCATTGAAATCTCCTACAATAAGTTATTAAATTTTCGTGCCCTCTCACAAAATCTAGCACATATTCAATATCACTATGCATAGCCAAATTAGAAAATTTCAAAACTTTATTTTCTCAAATTGAACCATATAATTTTATGTCATAATTATTGTTTTCCTTGTCTAAAATCCATTCAATAATTCAATTTTATAATTTTTAAAATTCTTCTTTTCTCTTTCTCTTAAAATTATACAAAAATACATGTTATTTCGAAAAGTTTCTCTTTGGCGGATCAAATGGCGTGACAATCAGTTCTCGAATCTGTAACATAAAAGGAGCAGTTAAAAACAGAAAAAATATATTATTGACTGAAAATCCTAATAATAGTAATAATAAAAATTAATTTCAGGCTAGTCGAAACCGTGGGAGTCCCTATAACACTAGGATGAAACAAGTAAGAAAATTTGAAAAATATTTACCTGTACATGAGGAGGCGTGCTCACTACATATAAAACAGCCTCTGTAATGTCTTCAGGATCCAAAATATTCATTTGCCCAATGTGCTTTCTCAGCAGTTCTTCTAATTCTGGATCAGGAGTCGATGAAATTTCTGTTCTAACTCCCCCTGGACTCACACTCTACAAAGCATCCAAACTTTCCATTAAATTTCAAACGGAATTCATCTAAATACTTACTGTGACTTTAATTTTGCTAGCACTAGCGTCCAGCTCTTGCCTCAAAGTTTCTGTTAGGGCAGTTAGAGCAAATTTACTGGCAGGATAAACATTCAATCGTGGATAGTTCAGAACTGTATGACCAGCAATGCTGTTGATATTGATGATGTGCCCATCTATTTTGCTTTCTTCCATACTTTTGATAGCCTCTCTTGTAGCTACTAACACACCAATCACGTTTAAATCAAAAGTCTGTTTCCAAATTTCCGTATTTCCATGAGCTGTGTCTGTTTTCATTTGAACACCTCCTGCGTTGTTCACCAAGATACTTATAGGTCCAATATTCTTCTTGATGTAATCAAAGGCTTTTATCACCTCATCTTCTTTGGTTACATCTCCTTGCACTGCGTAGAGCTTTCCAGCTTTTCCTTCAAGCTTTTTTGCTAATTCTTCTACCCGATTATTACGTCTAGCAAATCCAACAACCTAAAATTCAATAGTGAAATAAAACTATATTGGACAATAATTTTACGACAGTGTATATTTAACTTACTTTCAGTCCTGCGTTGACCAATGACTCAGCAATTGCTGCTCCTATTCCTGCACTGGCTCCAGTCACAACTGCAACTTTACCTGTCCAGCGATCCATCTTTGCAATACCTCTTCTAAACAATAAATGCTTGTTTAAATGCCTGTTGGCTTCTGATATATCACTTGATTATAATCTTGAATTATTTTTAGTGACGGAAATTCGTAGATCATGGTTAGAAAACGAGACGTCAAAGTGATTCAGCAAATAAGACTATATTCCGCTACATATTAGGTACTTTATCTACTTAATATATAAATTTTGGAACGATTAATCTAAGTTTTCGCCGTGGCCATCGAAAGGTCCCAAAGTGATCTAGTGATCTAGTTATCTTAAATGAATTCATGACAACAATTTATTACATACAGGGTGTCCAGTAAAGAATGGGCCATACTTCAAATCTAGCTTCCTTGGGTAACCGATCTGAATCAATTTATCTTAATACAATTCTGCCTCCTTAAAAAGTTACGGACCTTAGAAGAACAATTTTTTATTTAATTTTTTCATTATTTCTCATGCACTATTATAGTTATTTCAATGAAATTTGGTATAGGAAGGTTTTTTGGGTAGCTAAACAATAATATGCAATTGCTTTTGAGTAAAACATAGAGGACGCCACCTTTCACCACACGCCTTCTTTTGTTTTTGTAGTATTTTGTTCGCTGGTACAAATTTTAAAACAATGACTAGTTTTATGGAAAGAGCAATCGATTAACTGTACAAAAGTTATACTTGTTGCGAATCGCTAAAACGTACCCTTTTAGAGAAAAATGCATTTAAAGTGCTGACGCTGATCAGAATCCGGTCTCCGTTTTAAGTACATTAATAATGGTAGACGCCAAATATACCGAAACATGGGACAGTCAACAATTTTCATTTGAAAAAAAAAATAAAAATAAAAATGTTTTCTAAAACCCATCTGAACCAATTTATTTTAGTACTATTTTGCGTCCTTATCGGTTTCCGAAGAATTTTTTATTTCTTATTTTACAAATGAAAATTGTTGGCTGTCTCATGTTTCTGTATACTTGACGTGTACCATGATTAATGTGCTTAAAACGGATGCCGGATCCTGATCAGCACCATTGGCATACCAAATTAGCATTAACTTTAAATGCTTTTTTCTCTAAAGCGGTACGTTTTAGGGACTCGCAACAAGTTCATATACCTTTTTTACAGTTAATCGAGTGCTCTTTCCATAAAACTAGTAATTGTTTTAAAATTTGTACCAGCGAACAAAATACGACTAAAACAAAAGAAAGCGTGGGGTGAAAGTTGGCGCCCTCTATGTTTTACTCAAAAGTAAGTACATATTATTGTTTAGCTACCCAAAAAATCTTCCTATACCAAGTTTCATTGAAATAGCTTCAAAAGTGAACGAGACATAATTAAAAAATGAAATTAAAAATTGTTCTTGGAAAGCTCCTAACTTTTTAAGGAAGCAGAAATGCACTAAGATAAATTGGTTCAGATCGGTTTCTCTTGACCCAAGGAAGCTAGATCTGAAGTATGGCCCATTCTTTACTGGACACCCTGTATATTACAGTTTTCATAATATACAACGAAAATCAAACTTTAATTAGCAATTTTAAATTCTATGGTAATACATTGAGATATATGCAGCTATAATAATAATAATATCGTTTATTTAGCATATTCTACATCAACAACAAAAATAATAAGAACACATTTAGGAATAAAGAAAAAAAGCATATTGCATTAACGTTAAACCTTATAGAAAATATTTCACTAAGAAATAATATAGAAAAATAAAAATTAATAAAAAGAAAACTAAAAATTAGAAACACTACAATGCAAACTTACAAATATACCTAGAGAACAATAAACAAAAAATTATAAAAAATAACATTAAAAATTTGAAACAGTGCTACACAAATTGCAGCTGTTAAGATTTAAGTAGTTTTGCTTAAGCTCTCTTTTAAATTCTTTTAATCCCACGTTTTCTGTTCACCTTTCAGGTTATTCTACGCCTTACCTCCTTTGTGAAAAACAGAGTTCCTTCTTACTTCTCTTTGTACTGGGCGTAAGTAAAAATTATTTTTACCCCGCGTGTTGTGGCTATGATAGTCTACAAATTTTGTAATGCAATCGTACATATAGTTTGGCATCATCCCTAATTTTATCTTATGGATAAATACAAGTGTTTGGTAGTCTATATATTGCCTTACATCTAGCCACTGGAGAGCATTCAGCATGTGTGATTCTTGTATATCTATTGCATCCTAATATTACCCGCATTGCTCTATTTTGTAATACTTGTAATCATGCTAAATCTCCTTGTTGCGCTAAATATAAGACAGTGCCTGTGAATGTAAAATGAGGTAACACAATTATATTGTAAACGGTTATTCTTGTCTTAACTGTGAGATGTGTACTGACCCTTTTCAAAATACCTATTTTATTTGCAACCTTTTTACACACGTAGTCTAAAAATGTTCTTTAAAATTCAATCTTCTATCAACGATTACTCCCAGATATTTGTTTTTCTCTACGATTCCAATATTTTCCCCTTTAATTGTAAATTTCATATTTAGTTCTGCAAATCTTCTGTTTTCTCCTTCCGTAGCGAATAGCATTTCTTTTGATTTCCTTGTATTTAACATTAATTTATTAAACACCAACCACTCCCAGATCTCCATGTCCTCATTTATCGTGTTCAGTACGTCTGTACTGTTTTCCCCAGATGTACAAATGATTGTGTCATCCGCGAATAAATGAAATTTACATTTTTTCAAAGCACTCTATTATTTATTGTCAACAAAATTCAAAATTAAAAATATTTTAATCAATATTTTGTAATTTCTTCAAGTTGCTAGTTTTAATTTAATATCGCTTTAATTTCTTGAAGAAGGAACAAACTGTTCCGAAAGCTCGAAATAAATAACGAGTTTACTTTTTCAAGCCTTATTGCTGTTAAACCCGAGATGAAATAACAGCAGAAAATCCTAAATTAAATTACAAATATATCATTTATATATCGCGAACAATAGCGGTCCCAAAATACTTCCTTGCGGCACACCCACATGAATGTCAAGATTCCCAGAGAGGACTTCTCTTCTATTCTGTAAATAATTTTTGAACCATTTTAGGACCCTTCCTCCCATACTGTACGACTCTAGTTTAACTAACAATATTGACCTATCAACAGTTTCAAACGCTCGTTTTAAATCCAGAAACACAGCACCAACTATACTTTCCCATTGTCTATGGCTGATTTCCAGTCATTGAGAATAAACTGTATTGCGCTCTCAAAATTGTACTTTTCCCTAAATCCTGACTGATAATCTGATAGAACTTTGTTAATTTTACAAAAGTCATTAGGTAAGTTGTATAAATACTGAACGTTCCAAGATTTTTTCAAGTACCCGAAGCATATTTATAGGTCTAAATTCACTACCATTTATTGTATTGACCACTTTTCGAATAGGAAAATCACCAACCAAAATCAACGAAGGTATGTAAATCGTACTACCTTGTGGTTATTCACGGGGAATAAATGTTGTTTCAGTGTGATGTAACGGATAGGGACTCTCGCAGCCTTTCGACGCAAGCTTTCCCCAATGAATGTGCGGAGAAGAGAATTATTCCGTCCTTCGATTGGAACGATTCCCTTCGGTGTAAATGATGGCTGTGTTGCGTTATGTAATAGCAAGGTATATACTGTGCTAAAGAACTCTGCACTGTATTGACCCCCTAAGAGCGGCTGGTATTTCACCGCCTGCAACTTAGGTCTGTGATAAATTAGGCAAGCCTTTCGACTAGCCCCAATCAATTACCTGCGTTTACGGATTATTGGAAAATGTGCCTTCACGTATGTTCGGGCCCACCTCCAACTTAGTAATCGAGTTTGTAAGACTCTAGGTATTACGACGACACGCTATCAACGGTTTCGGTTAGCAACTATCAAGTATTTAACAGGTCTATCGGCGGTACGACAATAAACATTTAATCTCATAAATGTTTACGTCTTCGGAGTGTACCTTGAACAATTTCTGCCGAGTGTCAAAGCTGGCAGAGCAATGCTGTCGAGGCCTCGGCGCGGTCGGACTATATCGAGAGGCCAGCGGCAGGAGATTTTGGAAGGAGGCTTCGGCGCGCGGCGCGACCATATTTTCCCTAAATCTAGCAGCGGGCAACCTCGCTTCAAACGACTGGAGAAAATGATTATTCATTTGTTTGAATAACTGCTTCATTTTATTTTGCATCGTTACAAACTTATCGCGCGAATCACTATCTTTTAGTTTCTAGAGGTCAAGGTGTGTTCTAGTGTTCCGTTTTTTCAAAATCTTAAATTTAAGATTTACCTTCATAACCGCTATGTCGTGATCACCATCTATATCTGATCCTGGATACCTTCTGCAGTCCCTAACTTCATTTCTAAATCTTTGCCTAACAAGAATGTAATCTATTTGATATATCCATAGGTCCACAGGCATCTTCCATGTATAGCGTCTCCTAACGTGATGTTGAAATAGAATGTTCACGACGGTTAGGTTATGTTTATCGTAAAAATCATCCAAAAGAACCGATTATTCCATCTTCTCTCCCTATACCTACAACTACATTAAAATCTCCTACGATTATTAAATTTTCATACAACTTCTAGCCACAAAATCTAGCACATATTCGAGGTATGCGTCCAACCAGTCTTCGGACTGAAAACTTTATGATGATGATTCGATATTGCTACAAACTGCCTCCACAGCCTCATCACTATAATTATATGTGGGCATATATGTATACCTGTATTATTACAGTCTTTACAGGTTTCGGATCTAACCTAACCTAACCATAACTACCCTCTCACTCTTCTGCAAGAAATTTTCTACACTCTGCCCTATTTTCTAGTTCAAAACAATTCCAGTTCCCGAATTTCTACCTATTACTCTCTGCCACTCTGATTGCTGAAAGAGCTACTGCCCTCTTTCAGCGACTTGATTTAGTCTGTCTTTTCAATAAGCCCCTCCCTCCAATATGATTATACCTATGGTTCGGCTCTTTAGACTTTAGATCATTGAAGCACACAAGCTTTGCTTTGGAGATCGAATTGTGAGCCGACGCGAGTGCCAATACATGCTTCTACATTTTTGGAGATAATTTCTTTAATTTATTATAATCCGATTTTAAAAATTTAGAAACCAGTAGACTCAAACAAATGAAACTCATAAAATATTATCAATGGTCATTTTTGATACCTGCAATCGTCTTAGAGATATCACGAGTTAAACGAAGAATTACATAATGCCATAATTCCAGGTATAATTATTATAATTACTTTCTTGTGGATTACATCAAGTACAAAATTAGTTTGCAAGAAACGAAAAAAAAATTATTTTGAAAAATCTCTTCGTGGGGGATCAAAGGGAGTGATCATCAACTCACGTATCTGTAAAATTTTATTGTTAAAGAGAGTGAAGCTCCACTTTAGTAAAGGAGAAAGACAGGTTTACCATTACATGTGGAGGAGTGCCCAGAACATACAAAACAGCTTCCCCTATGTCTGCTGGTTCCAGCATGTTCATCTGATCTAGATACGGCTTCATTATTTCTTGAAATTCTGGACTTGGATTAGCAGCTGTCATAATTCCTGTTTTTACACCACCTGGACTTAGGCTCTACAAATTAGCGAACTGTCCACTAATTTGCAAAACAGATTTCACTAAAACACTTACGGTGATTTTGATTTTACTGGCTGTAGCATCCAATTCTTGCCTCAACGTTTCTGTCAAAGCAGTCACAGCAAATTTACTAGCAGGTGTGATATTCATATTCGGAAAATTCAAAACAGCGTGACCACCGATACTATTGATATTAATAATGTGCCCATCTATTCTGCTTTCTTCCATGCTTTTTATAGCTTCTCTTGTAGCAATTAGCAAACCTATTACATTGACATTGAAAGTCTGTTTCCAAATGTCTGTTTTTCCATGGGCTAAATCCGTGGTGTTTAGAAGAACACCAGCATTGTTTACCAAAATACTTATGGGTCCAATATTTTTCTTTATGTAATCGAAAGCTTTGATTACCTCATCTTCTATGGTGATGTCTCCTTGAATTGCGTATAGCTTTCCTGGTTTTCCTCCAAGTTTTTTGGCTAATTCTTCTATGCGATTTTTGCGTCTGGCAAATCCAGCAACCTATAGAATTAGTAGAAAGTTTGTAAGTAGGTATACTTCAAATGGAACATCATAACTTACTTTCAAGCCTGCATTGACCAAAGCTTCTGCTATTGCTGCTCCTATTCCTGCACTAGCTCCAGTCACAACAGCTACCTTACCTACCCAGCGTTCCATAACTTTCACTGATATACTGTGTCATTAACATCAAACCTGGCGTAAATATTATTGGGAAACAAAATTTAAAAACAGGAGTCATGTAGACCAAGCAAAAATGTACTTTATTTCTATCTTATCTATAATACTGTGACTTTACAAAGACCTTACATTATACAGTGAAGTTCCTTTTTGGCGGATCAAAGGGTGCAATTGTCAATTCATGAATCTGCAACCGAATTTTCTTTTATTAAATTAACGAATCGACTAAATTGCCAATAAATATTACCTGTACATGAGGAGGCGTTCCCACTACATACAGAACGGCTTCAGCTATATCTTCAGGTTCCAAGAAATTGTGACTCTCCAAAAATGGACTTACTATCTCTGTCTGTTCTTTAGTGGGATTTCCTCCAAAGAGTAGTTCTGATTTCACTGCTCCTGGGCTTAAATTCTGGAAGAAATCGAAGATAGGCGCATTAGGAAAAAGATAAATAAATTGTGAAATATGCTTACAGTAACTTTAATCTTGCTCCCACCAGCATTCAGTTCCAGTCTCAGAGTTTCCGAAAGAGCAGTGACAGCAAACTTGGTTGCAGGATAGACGTTTACATTAGGGAAATATTCCACCCTATGTCCTAGTACGCTGCTTATGTCAACAATATGACCAGCTATATTGCTTTCCTCCATGCTTTTAATGGCTTCTCTAGAGGATATGAGCAAACCAATTACGTTCAATTTGAAAGAATAATCCCAGGATGCTGTTTTGCCATGAGCTAAGTCTGAATCAAGTCTTACAGTACCAGCATTGTTAACAAGTATACCAACAGGTCCAATGTTGTTTTTAATGTAATCAAAAGCTTTGATTATTTCCTCTTCTTTTGTTAAATCTGCTTGGACAGGGTAGAACTTTCCTGGTGCATGCGATAGTTGTCCTGCTAGATCATCAAGGCGATTCTTGCGTCTAGCTATTCCAGCAACCTAGAAGTGAAGAAGATATTTTATCACAAATAACTTAACTTTGTTCTATTTTTTTTTGTAATAACAAAAAAGATGCTTTGGGGACCAATAAAATCATGTTTGCTGAACAAAACTTTTTTGTTCCAGGACAGAAAGGACAGAAAGGACACTTTCACTTCAGTCAACAGCAACAAAGTGTAACCTGTGCAAAGCAATTTTATCCAGCTAAATCAGCTGTTCTCAACCTGTGGGGCGCGCCCCCTTGGGGGGCACGAAATAACGGTAGGGGGGGGGGGGCGCGAAGACGTGAGAAGAATGAAGCAAAAGTAATGAAATTCGAAAGCAGCATAAAATACGTTACAATATATAAAACGAAATGTCACGCCAGTAGATAAGTACATAAAACTAAAAATCAACAATAAATATAACAATTAGTGGCTCCCTTGAGCAGTGGCAGACTAAAATAGACTTGAATTATTAGGTATTCGTATTTTATTAGTACTCCAATAGAACGTTTGGAAGGGGGGCGCGGTTAAAATTAATTCAGAAAAATGGGTCCCAGATACTAAAACGGCGAGAATACAAACGGCCCGTTGCCACAACATAGGAATCCCCCACTACCAACAATTTGATGAACAATGGAGATTTATAAATTATAAGGCAATAATAAAACTCAAATGAGTGGATGTTTGTCTGGCATAACGGCGACCCTTATTTGTCCTTTTGGACCAGAAACCCTTTTTTTTGTTCAAAAGAAAACGAAACAACTGCGGTGAGGAGCGAACCCTCAGCATGACGACATGGTAGGATGATATCACAACCAGTGAACAACCGACGTGTGCTGCCGAAAGCGCTTACGAAAATAGTATATGTATAAGTAGAAAATACGCCCGTTGCCGTAAGTATAAGGTCTCATGCTGTGGCCGCGGGCGGTTTGTATTCTCGCACTAAAACGTTGAGAAGTGCTGAGCTAAATAAATCACGGTGGTAACGCTTTTACTCTGTTGACAAATAAATTTTGTTACAGGCACTAAATAGTATTGTTTGCTCTTAATAAATATTTTTGTTCATGCAACATTTTTTAAAAAAATATTGACTTCTGTACGCTATTTCTTGATTGACATAAAACATTCATTAAGGGAATTAAATTTTGGTTAAGAGGACAAAGTTATTATTTTCTGTGTACTGGGTGTCCTATTTTCGTTGTGATTTGGGTGTTTCTCATAGAAGCAGCAGATATAGAGCCTCGGGGTTTTCGCGAACCTGAGCTACTTTTTTTGAGTATAATAGAAAACTGAAACCATAATTTGGATGTCGTTTTTAGTTTTCGAGAAAAAAAATAATGTTGATTTTTATCGTTTTTCGAAAACTCTCTCCAATTCTTTTTGTACTAAGCAAACTAAAACTGTTACGATTGACTCATATAGAACTTTTTCCAAGGAATTCAGTGGCGTACGTAGTTTTTTTCTAGGGGGCGTATTTTTTGAGTTATGGCCATGGATAGAGGATAGGGAAGGTAGTCCGACGACCGCTTGAACCGTTGCCCATGAGTGTGGCTCGATATTTTAGACAAGGACGGACAACCCGCTTGGCTCAACACCCCAGCCGTTCGAGTTTTACTCATACGGTTACAGGACAGAAACTATTACTTTATATGCAGGAAACAAATAAACATGATAACTAAATGTTATATAATGTATATTGAATGATAGTGTACAATTCCAAAGAAAGCTAAGCATGAATATTATAATACAAGATAATCCTAATACAAGATAAGATATTAAACATTCATATTCATATTCATATTATTCATATTATTATACATTGCAGGACGTTCCTGATGTATTATTGCATAATTTTTTATTTTTACAAGAAGATAAACAATAAATCACAAATTTCTTACTCGATGGGTTTATTTTGTGATATTACAATAATCTTTGTATATAGCCAGAACTCCGGGAGGAAAATAATTTAAGAACGCTGTAATTTCGATCTTTTCTTATATTATCGACGACGGCAGAATCCTAATTTTAACTGATTTTTCGCTAGGCGCTTGGTAGAACATGATTAACTATATAATATAAACAAACACACTTGGGTAGGTTCTACGTATATTTTATTTTATTTTATTTTTCCGATACGATCGTCGAGTAAATAAAATATACGTAGAACCTACCCAAGTGTGTTTGTTTATATTATAGAATCGTTTTTTAGTGTCCCTTATTCTTGCCTATAATACTGTTTCACTCTCATGTACGTATAATAAAAAAACCCGTTGGCTAATATTTCATGTATTTGAGACTCAAATTTTACCGACCTATTTTCTTGAACTGAAAAGAAATCCTATAATGTATTCTCAAAAACATCAACAGAGGCAATATGTTTAAATAACACTTTTTCTAATTTTTTTAATAGACTATGAATAATTTTATTGGGATGATTCAACCATCCTCTAGATTTCAATTCGTGTAGTTCAGCTTCAAGTGGTAAAGCGAGGGGCAAGTTTGGATTATAGAGAAGCTATCCTGACAGAGTTTACATTTTGACTCTTTGAAAAGCTTCTTGCAGATAATTAATTGACGCGGTTCACAATTTTAACTTTAAAACTTACCGAATAAGTTTCTATGACGAGTTCGCGTATGACATCTTCTTTTAAAAAGTGTTTTTCGTACAAAATGTCATTTGTTAATTGTTTGACCACAAGAGGAATCACACCACTCCACTCTTTTAATTTGTAGTTGGGCACCTTAAATAAAGACACCTTTTCTTTATTGCCTCTGTAGCCACTAAGGCATCCAGGTACAAAACAGTACCGGCGGGACATTGTCAAAAATTCCGAATCGCAAAATCAGTCGCAAGATGAATGAGAACAACACTTTGAAAAATGAAATGAAATAATTAAAGAAATAGCACGATAGTTATATGTAGTTGGCGCAATGTGTACTCTTTGACAACTAATTTCTGATTACTGCTGGTGGGAAATAGCTAAAAAAGCTTTAGTATCTCTACCATGGTATCTACACATTTATTGCCTCTTTAAGCGTGTCTAATTTAGCTACAGATGACACTTCCAGGACAAATTGTAAATAAAAATAAATTTATAACGCAAAAATATATCATCTTATAAAAGAAGGCTGAAAACTCTTTAACAAGTAAGTTACCACCAAAGTTATTATATAGGAAGTTGCCTAATACCCGTAAAGCGCTGTAGAGTCTGTAAAGTTAGAGAATGGGCCCGGACAAGATGGTGGCTGCGCGAAAATGTAGCGGGAAATATGATTTTGACAGAAACAGTGCCGTACCGGCGTATATGTGAAATTTATTATTATTTTAACAATGAATTCATAAAAGTTACATTCAAAACAGGAAAATTAGCATTTTAAGGCATGAAAAAATCGCGAAACACATTAAGAAGAACTTAAGAAAAGGGGATTTCGTCATAAGTACAGATAAATTATAAATGTGACGTTTGGTGTGAGGTTATGTCAATTACGAAATCGGCATGTTTATGTGCAAATAATCTCAATTCCATAATTGTTATAGTTGAAAACAGGTTTTTGAACAAGTTGTTTACTTATGTGACAAAAGAAAATTAGAATAAATCATAAAGGAAGCCGAATAATCCAATTTACTATTTTTCAGCACTGAAGAGTTAAAGAATTGCAAAATAAACTTATTATTCTGTAATTAAAAATTTAGAGAGTTCTATTAACTACCAAAAATAAATAAGTGGAATTCACATATATTAAGAACTAAACGCCTTGTTGACCTTTCAAAAAATAAGAATCCTTGGTGCTTGAGGTATGTCATGTCGCACAAGGTCTAATGATAGAACGTCCAGGCATTTGTCCTGCGGGAAGGAGCTTCGGGCGGGACAGCTGGACAGAGCCGCTAGTCCTACCAGCAGGACACTATTTTTAAATGGGATTGTCCTGCCGGCAGTACGTGCGCAGCTTTCGGCAGTACGGACCCAAATTTCATAGGCGCCGTAACAATTTTGCTATTTATTAAATAAAACATCTGCTGAGAAACATTTTTATTTATTCTCGTACAAAATAACTTGGAAAACATTAAAAAATAACACTGCGCCTGCGATGCTGATTGTTTCCTAAATCTGCGTAAAATAGGAAATTTTAATGTAATTTATTACCTGTAGTATAATTAAACACTTGCCATTCTTTTGTAATAACTCAGCACTAATTTTCGTTTTTGTATTGTTCAATTCTCGCTGAACTGTCACAAGACCCAGAGACCCAGAGATTTTAGTTACTCTTCCGTTGCATACGGCGCTCAAATAATTGTCTCCAAACGCGGACATACACCATTTAAAATCTGGTTTTTTATCAAAATTCTTTGCTTTTGAAAAACCCGCGGCATAATTAGCGTGCAAGCCACTGTACGTGCGAGATTTTTTTCAAGAGTTGTCTCCTTCTCCGTAGCTTGCCTCCTACTGAAACTTACACTTTAGATAGGCAAAATTTTACGACAAATCCGATGGTGGTGGTTACGTTCTCATATGGGGACGCAAATGTACTGAAAACAATAGGGTCGAAAATACGTGCTGCTGGAAGGACGCTTGGACACTCTATCAACTAAGGGTTGTACTCCTAAATCCTCGTCTTCGTCGTCTTCATCATCATCATCATCATCATCATCATCATCATCATCACCACCATCATCTTCAGTTGTGACTTGATATTCATCTTCACTCTCATCATCAGATGATCCTGTGTTCACAGTGAACTTCAACGAATCCAATGCATCGTCCATCAGATGCTCTTTCTCAAAGAAAGTTTTTTCCACTTTTTGCACATGGCCACATACATCTTTCCACTCTTCTGAGCTAATAATGGAAAATTTTCCACGTGCTAATTCCTCCACATCACCTAATTTAAAAGTAACGTTTCTGCTAGCTACCCAGTTCTTTACAGTGGCCCATATCTTCTCTATGGGGTTCAATTCCGGGTGATAAGGAGGAAGCCGTAACACTCGGTGACCATGGGCTTCAAGAAGCTCATCCAATTTGTATTTCTTTGGGAATCGATACAAATTTTGTTTGATAAGACCATAAAGCTCAGGTTTTGTATTTGAGCCATCAAAATGTATTTGACGTTCTTCAAGCCACTTCACCATCTCGCCTTTTCGACTCGCAGATGTCAGGTTTTTTTCCACCAGGACATTGTGATATGATGCATTATCAATCACAAGTACACAATTAGGCGGCATGTTGGGCAGTAATTGTTTCTGCACCCATGTCATGAAATTGGCATTATTCATGTCATCGTGGTAATCTCCTGATTTAGAACCTAGAGACAATGTTTGGTTACATTTTGATATTAAAATTACTTACGTATGTGTTACCTGACCGAAAAATGAGCAACGCATTGGGAATGAAACCATTTTCACCTCCGGCATGTACAATAATCAGCCTTTGGCCTTTAGAAATCGGCTTCTTTAAGTTTTTAGTAGACTCATCATACCACCCTTTCGGCTGGACATGGCTGCTGTGTATATACGTTTTATCCGTATATATAATGGTTCGGCCTTCTTCCCGGTATTGCAGAATTTGTTTCAAGTATTTCACCCTTTTCAGGCGAATGTCATGGCTTTCCATTAAAATCTTACGGTTGTCTTCTGTCTTTCGCCACCTTAAATGGAAATAGAAGTAAACGAGGTGTCCCACTCAAGCAGGCTCACTTTTCCTATCTGTTGTTATAAAAGTATTTTCAAAACATAAGCATTTAATGAAACAGAAATTTGAATATGCATGTAGTAACGGCATCCGAAATATTTTGACTTTGGATATACAAAAGCAGCCATACCTGAATCCAATAGATTTCAGAAAAACCCATAGCGACTGCCTCGAGCCAGAAAAAGAAAGTTCAGAATCTTTAATCTTCTGTAGAATACCTGGAATACAAGGTGATATTAGGCTAGATGATGCGATAGGTAGGTATTTAAATGTAGCATTTGTTATTTAACGAAAAAGCAGTAATTGCCATTTGTTCCTAGAATAATTTGTTCAAATAGCCCCTGATTATTGGGATCACTTTCCGTCATTGCATATTTCATTCATGTTTCGATGAAAAATACATTATACACATTGAAAACACATCTTGAAATATAATTGTCTGAAAAATCATTGGGTTTCAACAGAAAGTAAGTTTCTTGAAATTTATCTACAATCGAAGACGGAATCCAGGAAGTTAAATATCCAAAGCATTCCATTTACTAAAATGCAAGTGCGATTCATACTTTCATAACTTGGCTACGCAACAGCAGCACCCAATTGGTTTTTTGATATTATATCCAAAAAATACACGAAAATATCTTGAACTTTCTTATTACCACGTTCCCTCTATTTATGAAAAAAGAAGTTCAGCAGACTTTACAATGAATCACCCCGTATTTGACAAGTAACAACTGCCAGCAGTTGCAATGAAAACACACCTTAACGAAGTTTTCTTTTTTATAATGGTAATTATGTACTTACAATTGAGAGAGGGATTCCTTTTCTCCAAAATAAAAAAATTATGTATAATTTCCCGTATTGTTTCCGTTTCTCCCACAGAAATCAGGCCGAGCTTACGCTTCTTTCGCGGTCGTTCCTTATGTGGTGTAGCAAAGGAGGTGCTAGGCTCAGCTTCTACGCTTTTCGATTCCTTCAAAATCTTCGCTACTGTGTTTCTCGAAACACCTGTTGCTTCTATAACTCTTTGCCTTAAACACACAATTGGATCTTAACAATAATCAAGCTCATTATGAAGTGGGTACGTACATACCTGTAATTCTTTAAAGGAATCCTAATTCCATTTTGCGCTTCTTCCCGCATAAACTTTATCACGTTACTGATAATTTCACGGCCTTGGCTATGAATTACCATGCCGGGTTTGCCAATTTTTTTGGGAGACATTTCTAACCTACAAACGTCAAAAATTTCAACTTGGATTTAATGTGTAAAATTACTTTGATTGTAGTATTACCTGGATAACAAATACTATCGACGATTTTTCAAAAGTCTTTTAAATAACACCGAGATCACAAAATAAGCAGAATAATCTGCAAACACAAAAAATTTTAACCTTCAATTCAGTTACAAGAATTTGTAGTATTAATTACCTCGAACTCCGTTTTTCGAATAAAGATGATAGTTTTTTAGTCTTTTAAGCAACACTCACAATAAAAACGCAAAATAAAACAGAATATCCACTAAAAAAAGCACACTCAAACATGAGTCAATAAAACAACAATGGACGCACAGTAATCTTGAAGTTCTTGACGGCGCCACTGGATTTACGAGTTCCGCCTTCGGACGAAAACAGGTCTATTGCGCTGATCACGTGACAGCCCAGTCTTTAACTTTACAGACTTTAGCACCGCGTGAAGTACAAGTGGGGGAAGCATGTGACGTCAGCGATGGACCTCGGCCGCACTCCGCAAGCATACTTGCACAGACGTCTGCATGTGTTTCCCGATTCCCACGCTTTATGCATGCCTTTGATGGCATAAATTTATGTATAACCTGCGTTGTTATGAAGTTTCTTCGTTCTGCAAGGTGTAAGTAAAGGTCCTCAAGGTACGTACTTACCTACCTCAAATTCCCGCGCTAAATTTCCGACGCTTGTTACTTCCGTAGGTAGGTAATTGTAAAAACGGCGGATCATTTCATTGAGAAATAGTCAGGTTCAAATTGGAATTTCATTCATTGGATACTTACGGACTTTCACGGATTTTATAGTTTCTTCTGGGCGTGGGCCTGACTATTTGTGGTATACCTAAGGTTTATTACTGAAACTTAACTATATAAATGGATAGGTAATTTGTAAAATTTAAAGCAAAAATGATCGTATTCTAATATAGTGTGAGTAATTTAGATTTTTGAATTAGCATTGTTAACCTAATAAAGTTAAATTTAGATTGAAAATGAAATCGCTCTCGATGCCGCTCAATTTTAACTGGAGATGATTAAAATAACAGTATACCTACTACAAACTAAAATCCACATCCAGTTTTTAATTTCAGAAATAAATACATACACCCATACTCCGACTAATTCCAAACAAAGTAAAAAGTTGAAAAAAGTATGCGCATAACTTGAAATGTAGTAGGCAGTATAAATAGATATAGATAACATTATGTACAGTTATTTGAATAAAAATACCTACTTCTAAACACTTTCTGCTCGCCGCCGCCGATGTGTTTTTGAAAGCAAAACTAAGTATGTACCTACCTAATACCTACCAACCATCATACCTACTACTACTCGAATAAATACGTACCTACTTGCCTAATATCATTCCGGAGGCTAATCTGGAAGTGTCTATTAGGTACGGTAGTACTGAATTTTGTGCATCCATTGATTCATCACTCATCATGGCGAAGAAAGTGTATTTAGGTAAATACTGAAACAGATGTTCACCGAAATTTAGTATTTGGGTTAATAATAAATAATTATTATTCTTGTGTATCTTCCTTTCGTTCGATTAAAGGAAACGCAAAAGTTTTGATACGTATTTTATTTTAATATAATACAAAGATCGACTGCTCGCTACGCGTTCTAAAAAGCGAGTTTTTTCTCATCTTCTCGTAAAACAGATACACACACACACAAAATTCTTATCTCTAAAATATAAACACATGGCTCGGTTCTTTATACAAGAATATAATACAAGGTGTTCGGAGTTTCTATAATTATTTTATACCTAAATATTTATTACACCGTTCTATGCGCTCCGCTTATCGGCTAATGTACGGCAGGAAATTGCGGTCCCGCGGTGACGTCAATTTCCGATCGCTGCCGACTAAGAACGAACCTCGCATTAGGCAACTTCCCATATAATAACTTTTTGAGTTACCACTGCTAGTTAAGTGGGTCAAATTCTAAAAAAGGTTTAGTAGGTACCGACACATTTATTGCCCCTTGAAGCATGCCCAATTAACTACAAATGTCACTCCAAGAAAAAATTGTAAGTATATAAAAGTAGATTTACAACACCTAAATTTCTCAACATGTCGAAGAAGGCTTTGCAGATCTGTAAGACGAATTAATTTGTGTCAGTTTTTATTGCTACGTGTGTGTAAAACAAACCAATTAATAAATTTATAATCTATCACCAATATATCACCAATATATCGCTCAACTCGCCAAATTCTCATTAGATATTAACCAATAGATTTATCAGTACAGTTCGGCAATTATTTACAGATAAATTGCTCAAATTGGTCGAAAAATCTTTCCGCGTATACTCATAGCTAATAAACATAAGCACGGCTGTATATCTATAAACACCTGATACAATTTTTGTCATAAAAAATCTGTCTTATTGCATAAATATTAGGTACCCCACGTTTGCGTTCCAAGCGGGTTGTCCGTCTCAGTCGCTACCCTCTCTGTCGCACACTGACCACACACTCAAAGGCCACTGTGATGCGGCCAGAGCTTAGGTCGTCGGATTACGTTCCCTATCCTCTATCCATGGTTATGACATAAAGTTAAATGTTTTTTAATAGAAATCATAGTAGGCTTTGGTCTAGTTCGAAAGGTCTTTTTTTAAGCTATCAAATTATATATACTTTTATATTGTTATTTCAAAAAACGGCAACGATTTTGATACTTTTTATCTTTAGAAAATATGAGATTGGTACATACATCCAAGATACCTGTGATTTTATGTTAGCAACTTTTAATAACAACTGAAATAAAAGTAACAAAAACAGAAACAGAAAAACAGAAAAACAGAAAAACAGCTAAACAGCGAAACAAACAAAAACAAGAAAAACATCAAACAACAAACAACAAAATTATAGGAACTGCTCAAATTGATTGCCATATTTTTCAATACATAATCTACATCTCTTAGTTAATAGATTGATGGCATTAATTAAAAAAATAGGATGGGCATGCAAATATCGGAAAGCTGCATGTGTTAGCAGAGGCTTGATTGTTGTATCTTCGTATGTATATTTTTTCTTTTAAAAACGCCTAAACAAAAAAGCCTAATATACTCAGATCCGGTGATCTTGCAGACCACAATATAGGTCCATTTGTACCCAACCATCTACCCGGAAAATGATTTTCTAAATAATTTCTAACTTTTGCAGAATTGTGTGCAGGGCCACAATCTTGTTGGAAATATACCCTGATTATGTTTATTAACGGAACATTTTCCATTATCGCCTCTGCCTTATTATTCAATAAATTAATGTATCTCAAACCCGTTAAGTTTCGATCAAAAATTTGGTATGCTAGTTGACCACCCAAAATAAAACACGAAACGTTAAATCCAAAACGTCCTTGCCTCTGACGTTCAAAAGTTTGGTGCTGATTTGTATCAGACCAGTGACGCACATTATGTCTGTTAAATAATCCTACGCTGTTTATGTGAGTTTCATCTGTCCAAATGACAGACCGCCCAAATTCTGGATTTTCTTGAATTTTATTTAAGTACCACCTACAAAAATTAAGCCTTCTTTCTTGATCTCCCGCGAAGAGATGGTGAATAATTTGAATTTTATATGGCCTATATTTTCCTTTTTTTAAATATTTTTTGAACTTTTGATTTGGAAACACCAACTTGTGATTCGATTTCGCGACAAGAAGTTTTTGGTGTCGCCTCAACCAACGATAAAACATTATTTCTTCCTCTTCCCTATTTTCTTTATTATAAATTTTGTGTCTAGGTTTATTGAATGACCCATAGTGAATTAAATTTAATTTTAATCTCGAAAACATAATTTTGCTTGGTTGTCTTCTTTCTGGGTATCTAAATTTAATAAATCGATGGATAGGTATTATACTGGAAATGGGTAACTAGGAATTTTTTGTGTACCTGTTGAGATATAGATCCATTGATTCATTTACATTCCCACGACATTCATTGAAAACAGCAATTATGTCGTATTTCTCGAAATTTTGATAATTTTGAAGTGCCATTATGTATATAATATTAATAAAACTAGCTGCATGCAACTTTTGCTAATGTATGTCAACAGATAATTATTCAGTTGTTAACATAAAATCACAGGTATCTGGGATGTACCTACCTATCTTATATTTTCTAAAGTTCAAACTTAAAAAGTACCAAAATCGTTGCCTTTTTTGAAATAACAATATAAAAGTATATATATTTTGATAGTTTAAAAAAAGACGTTTCGAACTAGACCAAAGCCTACTATGATTTCCATTAAAAAAATTTAACTTTATGTCATAACTCAAAAAATACGCTCCCTAGAAAAAAACTACGTACGCCACTGAATTCCTTGGAAAAGTTCTATATGAGTCAATCGTAACAGTTTTAGTCTGCTTAGTACAAAAAGAATTGGAGAGAGTTTTCCAAAAACGATAAAAATCAACATTATTTTTTTTCTCGAAAACTAAAAACGATATCCAAATTATTGTTTCAGCTTTCTATTATACTCAAAAAAGTAGCTCAGGTTCGCGAAAACCCCGAGGCTCTATCTCTGCTGCTTCTATGAGAAACCCTCAAATCACAACGAAAATTGGACAGTCTGTACTACTATACATAATGCTTATGTTACCGGAAATATTATCAATAAAACTAGTCCAATGTTTATCATATTATTACCTGCAATCCTGCTAGTACTAAAGCTGTAGCAACTGCTGCCCCTATCCCTGAACTTGCTCCTGTGACAACAGCGACAGTACCGTTCCATCTTTCCATATTCACAACAGTTTTATATCTTTCGCCAGCTTTAACTTTAATACTAACATTGGTAGAGTCTCTTTTATATTAATATGCAAAATAGATAAAGTAAATGACATCAGAAAAGCAGTTGAGCATATTGATTCATCCAAAGAAAGTGCTGAGTAATGGTGGGAACTGATAGGAATAAGTAACTAGATAGAAGTTGATGGCATTGACGATTTTTAGCCGACTGTATAGTAGAGGTTGTTGTATCTGAGAGCATACAAGGTGTCAGTCAACCGTTTTTACGTCAAATAATAAAACAGACATGAAAAACATTTTATTTAAATATGTATTTTACATCAAGTTCATTGGGAAAAATCTCTCTTGGGTGCATCAAAATTTGCGATTATTAACTCACGAATTTGGACGTGAGGTTTCGTTCCCAATACGTACAAAACCCCTTCAGCTATATCCTCAGCATTCAAATAATTCCTGTTCGCAAATATCTGCTTCACCCACTCTGAATTATCTTCTCCAGGTTTTCCAGCAGCCCCCTGAAACTCAGTATTGACCAAACCCGGGCTTAAATCCTGAAAATTTCTATGTAAATCACTTCGGCAAACATATCAGTTTATAACAAATACTTACAGTAATTTTTATCTTGCTGGCACTAGCATCCAATTCTAGTCTCAAAGTTTCAGCCAAAGCACGAACAGCAAATTTGGTACCTGAATATACGTTTAAATTCGGAATGGGACGCACCACGTGACCTAGCACACTGTTAATGTGGATGATGTGACCATCAATTTTGTTTTCTTCCATACTTTTGATGGCTTCTCTGGTAGCTATCAGCAAACCGAAAACATTTATGTCGAAAACTTCTTTCCAGACTTCAGCACTCCCATGGGATAAATCAGAATATGATCTAGCAACTCCCGCATTATTTATGAGTATGCTCACTGCACCAATGTTCTTCTTGATGTAATCGAAAGCTTTAATGATGTCTTCTTCTTTGCTTACATCGGCTTGGACTGCGTAAAGTTTTCCTGGTTTTCCCTCTAGTTTCTTCGCTAGTTCTTCGATTCGTTCTTTGCGTCTGGCTAGACCAACAACCTAGAAGAAGCAAATTTTTCCTAAAATTACATATGGAATAGCTTGTTGACCGCTTTTTAATCGATCATTTGTATTGCTAAAATGGAAGATAATGTGCGACGATATAATACGAAAATAAATTAATAAGATAACGAAATTAACTGATGGACTTACTTTCAATCTAGCATTGACCAGTGCCTCAGCAATTGCTGCTCCTATTCCAGCGCTAGCTCCAGTAACAACAGCTACTTTTCCTATCCAACGTTCCATGTTTTATTTGATAAACAATTCGTTGGTAACTTTAATCCAACAAGACTGAAAATTATTGCATAATAGATAGGCACATATTCGGGAGGAGTAGATAAGATAAGGAATTCGGACGCAAAACTAAAGCGTACAACACAGCTTCAGCTATATCTTCAGAATATACTTAGATAATTTTCATTTTCACGCAGCAATTTGCTTTGTTTCGAGTTGTCTTCTCCTGATTTCCCAGATACATCGACCATCTCCGTTTTCAAGCAACCTGGACTTTTATTTTGCCAGCACTTGCATCCAATTCTAATCTCAAAGTTTTGGCCAAAGCCCGAACAGCAAATTTTGAAGAAAATTTGATTATTAATTATTTTTCGTCTAAATTTTTTGGGGACAAATTGATCAGCGTGAAAATTAGAAGATAGTCCTTTACAACTATCATGAAATATGTAGTGTCCACATGCTATGTATATTTATTTTGAAATATTAAAGTGAAATTTTAAATGTTACAAAATAAAGATCCACAGATCGAAGAATTTTGACAAAAAAGTACTCGAACTTTATTTTCTTCAAGTTTCACACATCTTGAAACCTCTTAGGCCCTTCGAAATCTGAAATGATCAATTCACGAATTTGCACGTGTGGTTTGGTGCCCAAAACATACAAAACAGATTCAGCTATATCTTCAGGATTCAAATAATCTTGGTTTTCAAAAAGCGATTTGACTTGTTCCGAGTTATCTTCTCCTGGCTTCCCAGATGCCCCAAATATCTCTGTTTTTACAAGCCCTGGACTCAAGTCAGTAACTTTAATCTTGCTAGCATTCGCGTCCAATTCCAACCTCAAAGTTTCTGCCAAAGCCCTTACAGCAAACTTGGAAGCAGGATAAACATTTATTAGAGTAGGAAAAAGACTGTCTACTTGATGACCAACAACACTGTTGATGTGGATGATATGACCATCAATTTTGTTTTCTTCCATGCTCTTAATGGCTTCTCTAGTGGCTATTAATAAACCAACAACATTTACATCAAAAATTTCGTTCCAAACTTTAGTGGTTCCATGCGCTGTATCTTCATATAATCTAGCAATTCCTGCGTTGTTGACAAGGATACTCACAGGTCCAATGTTTCTTTTGATGTAATCAAAAGCTTTAATTATGTCTTCTTCTGTGCTTATATCAGCTTGAACTGTGTATAACTTTCCGGATTTCCCTTCTAGCTTTTTGGCAAGTTCTTCAACACGCTCCTTACGTCTGGCGATACCAGCAACCTAGAAGATGGAGATGGTGTTATCAATACGATAAAAAGATGAACTAATAAACTTAGGTACTTTTAATCCTGCACTGACCAAAGCTTCAGCAATTGCTGCTCCTATTCCTGCACTTGCTCCAGTAACAACACCAACTTTTCCTTCCCAGCGTTTCATGGTTTTATTTCGGTGCAGTTACTGCAGAAGTTATTATAAAATTTAGAACAACCAGACAGATAATTTACTTATATAAAACTGATAAAAAAGATAAGTTATCCAATTCAAACATAAACATTCTCCTTTAATATTTTAGTACTGAAAGGAATCGCAATCTAATTAACTGGTGTATGTTTGGTTGCATAACAAAGCTTTAGAAATGCACGTTGGGTTGCCTAGTTCGTTTCGTTAAATAGGTAGCAAGAAGCGAATAAAGGCTTAGGTTCTTATACACGGACGACTTCACTCGAAGGTTTCTTCCTAATACAGATAAATAGGTTTTTTCCAAAAGGTTTTCCTAAAATATAAAAGAAATACAAAAGGTTTTCCCTTCGAGCGGTGAGATCTCAGATAGTGCTTATTCTAGTTGTTTTTAATATAAATTATTATCTCCTATCTCATTGGTGAATACTGAATAGTCATTAGTAATTAAGTTAGCTAATTTTAGTCTTTGTTATTGTAATCCCCATTGTTAGGAAATCCTGTAATCATAATTTAGAATCTCTAATTTATTTCAATAGGTTATTTCCGGGACAGACTATATACTTAGAAAGTTGCGTTCATTGGAATGTAGACTAACATTAACAAAAGTAGGTTTAGAAGGGTAGACGCCATACGGCAGAGGGTAGAGAGACGCGGTGTAGGTTAGTTAGGCAAGGGGCAAGGTGCTTAGCACTTGAGAAAGGTAGTCGCGTCTTTCAGATAGATTCCACCAATAAAATAATTATAGATTCATTTTAATATAAATATAAGTTCAAAGTGATTATATCAGGTATGTCTGAATACAATTTTATTATTTTGTATATTAATGTAACTGTATATTATAATACAAAGTGTACTTAAAACGTCGTGAATTCTAAACTGGCCAAATGGTCGCACTTATTATTGACTTCAAGTCTTTTAGCTCAACAAATGCATAATTATAAATTATTCTATTATATTTAAAAATAAGCATGTATCGTGTTT
This sequence comes from Xestobium rufovillosum, assembly GCA_963966045.1. Taxonomy (NCBI): domain Eukaryota; kingdom Metazoa; phylum Arthropoda; class Insecta; order Coleoptera; family Ptinidae; genus Xestobium; species Xestobium rufovillosum. Next base: position 20,955,064 of record OZ014497.1, read on the forward strand.
ATTATGTGATATTCGAGAAGAGGCCCACTGGCGTATCCTAAGCCAGATAAAAGTTCAGTAGGCGGGGATGGTGGGTCAGGCTCGTTAGCGAACCATCTAAGAATTATTACTACAATAGACATCACACTGGTTAAATCCAACCATATATTTCTGCTTCGTTATAAAGGCGATAACCGTTAAGGAGAACGCCAATAAACGTAAAAAGAAACAAAACTTTAACGACAGCTGTTTGATTGTTGTCAGTAATATATTACAATAAATACACTTTGCACCTCGATAGAGAATACTAAACACTTTTTATTTATGATTATTGCAGATGGTAACCAATCTGATTTTGTACGAAAATGATTAACGATAATTGAATAATGCTTCCAACGATTATGAATAAATCTTGATGTCCCAACTTTATTTGTGTCTATTATTAACATATTCGCTTGTGATTCTTTCTTATCAAAGTAATGGGGTCTGTAATGACATAAGTAATACACAACGTAGGTAATAGACGATCACGTGGCCACTTCGACAGGTATCGAGGTAAAATTTTAATTTGGTTAATTAATCAGTGCTGAGCAGGTAGATAGACAGGTGAGCAGAAATCTGCAAGGGTAGGGTAGGGTCCGTTGCAGTACAATCCTCTATAAATATGCTGTTACGTACCTACTCTAGTGGTGAAATTAAAATGACGTCAAGAACAAGCATACAATCAAGGAAAATAAATCAAACAGTGCGCCATTGAAGTGACAGATAAATGTTGATAGATATTCAATATTGGATACGTTAATTTAAAATTAATTGTAAAAAAATGAGCTCATGGCAAGGATGTCACATTGTATAATTAACCAAATACTTATATGCGAAATTGATAACGATATCTTCTCTACTAACCAAATAATTCCAGTATTATTGCCCAGACCAAATATATTTGTTTTAATAACAACAATTGGAATTGAAGCATGCAACGCTGGGTTGGAAAAGTTGCTGTTATTACTGGAGCAAGCTCTGGAATAGGAGCAGCAATTGCTGAGTCTTTGACGAATGCAGGATTGAAAGTAAATGTAGTAAATAAACTCTGTATCCTCTAGCCAATATTGTTTTTCAGGTTGCTGGTATCGCCAGGCGTAAAAACCTAGTTCAAGAATTGGCCAAAAAACTGGAGGGAAAACCAGGAAAGCTTTACGCAATTCAAGCTGACATAAGCAAAGAAGAAGACATAATTAAAGCTTTTGATTACATCAAGAAGAACATTGGTCCTGTAAATATCCTTATAAACAATGCAGGAATCAGTAGATTGAGTGAAGATACAGCACATGGAACCACTAAAGTTTGGAAGGAAGTATTTGACGTGAATGTTTTTGGTTTATTAACAGCCACGAGAGAGGCCATCAAAAGCATGGAAGAAAAAGCAATTGATGGTCACATCATTCACATCAGCAGCTTGGTTGGCCACCAAGTGGTCTCTCCTGTTCCGAACGCAAATGTTTATCCAGCTTCCAAATTCGCTGTTCGAGCTTTGGCGGAAACTTTGCGATTAGAATTGGGCGCGCGTGCTAGCAAAATTAAAGTCACCAACTTGAGTCCAGGATTGGTAAAAACTGAGATATTCGTTACATCTGGAAAGCCAGGAGCGGAAGTCAAATCGCTTTATGAAAACAGTCGCTATTTGTTTCCAGAAGATGTAGCTCAAGCTGTTTTGTATGTTTTGGGGACAAAACCGCACGTACAAATTCGGGAACTGATCATTTCCAGTTTCGAAGGGCCTAGGAGGTTCTGAGATATGTGAAGTTTATTTAAAAAATAAATTTGTTATCGAATAAGACCAAGTAGTTTTGCAACCGCCAGAATTGAAATACATAATAATTATTAAGTGCCCATATACCCGTTTTCAAAATCGAAATGCTGAAGATCGGACCACCAACCAGTAAATTTTTAGGAGACAAAATTGGGCATCCACACCGCGGGAATTTCAACATTAACCTTCTTTCAAAAAATACTGGTGTGTTCTTAAAATAAATAAATTTGATTAAAATAAAATAAGTACCAATTGATTGGATAACGACTTGTAAATTTTACAAGTCGTTTTTGAGTTATTTCCGTAACTGTAGAAAATTGCTATCCCAACGAACTTGTACCTTGACGTAGTTCTAGTGCTTAATACTGAAACGGGTGGGGATGGCTTGAATGCTTCAATGAACCATAGGTGTAACCAAATTGAGGCTAAATCAAGTACGGTCCCTCTAGAACAGCGTACTAAAATTTCATTATGTCACCTTCTGAAGTAAAATATGTCGGAGGTAAAATAGCCCCACATTCAGATCTCCGGGCGGGGACTGCTTCGAGAGAAGTCATCAGCAATAATAAGTGTAACATTTCACGAGCTGGATCGTGGAAAGTTAGGAGCATGAAACAAGTAATAAAATTGGAAAATTTGAAAATAGAGATGGATGGATAGGTTAGCATTAGACATAGTAGTTATCAGTGAGGTGCGATGGCCAGAAGCTGGAGACCTTTGGAGCGGAAATTTTAGAGTAATACCCGCAGGGTCAATAGGTGGAAATTCGGGAGTAGAAATAATTGTTATGAAGAAGAAAATAGGGCAGAGTGTAGAAAATTTCTTGCAGAAGAGTGACAGGGTAGTTATGGTTAGGTTAGATTCGAAACCTGTAAAGACGGTAATAATACAGGTATGTGCCCACCTTTAATTATAGTGACGAGGCTGCAGAGGCAGTTTATACCGATATCGAATATGTGCTAGATTTTGTGAAGGGGCATGAAAATTTAATAATCGGAGAATATTGTAATGCAGTTGTAGGTACAGGGAGAGAAGATTGAATAACCGGTTCCTTTGGATTGAGTAATAGGAACGACAGATGAATTAGACTGATAGATTTTTACGATAAACATAACCTAACCGACGCGAACATTATATTTCAACATCACGTTAGGAGACGCTATACATGGAAAATGCAAGGGGACCTAGAGAGATATCAAATAGAGCCAAAGATTTAGACATCAAGTTCGGGACTGCAGAAGCTATCCAGGAGCAGTTATAGATAGAAGATAGTGATCACAACATAGTGGTTATGAAGGCTAATCTTAAATTAAAGATTTTAAAAACGAAACGATAGAAGATACCTTGACCTCCAGAAGCTAAGAGATTGTGATTCGGGCGTTAAGTTCCAGAAAAATGCGAAATAAGTAAAGGGCGAGTATTAAAATACTGTTGGGGACGTAGAGGCAGAATGGAATTGCATTAAAAATAGTTTATATTCTGCTGTATGGGTACAAGAAATGAGAACGTAAATTTATTTGTGGGCTTTTGTGCGACAAATAACTTGGTGATAGGCGGAAGTCTGTTCCCGCACAAAGAAATTCGTAAAGCAACGTGGACATCCCCAGGGAAAAAATATTATAATCAAATAGACCATATAGCAATAGACAGGACATTTAAAAAATGGTTATTGGATGTAAGAGTAAAGAGAGGTGCTGACGTAGGATCAGACCACACATTGGTTAGAGTAAAAATGATGGTGAAACTAAAAAAACGAGAGGGACCAGGACCACAAGGGAAGAAACACTATTTCAATGTACAGTGGATGACAAAATCTAGGGAAGTGGAAGATAAGTATGTACAAGAACTAACAGCTCAAAGAAAAACCCTAGGTGACCTGAAACAATACAGCATAGAAAAGCTGTGGAACAGGTACAGAACAATGATTAAGGAGACTGCAAAGAAAGCAATAGGAATAAAGCAAACAACTGTCAAAGAGTGGATGTCTAAAGAAACGTGGGATAGGATAGAGGAGAGAAGAATTACAAAACTAAAGCTCATGAATGAATTGCGGAAGGAAGAAAAAGCAAAATTTGAAGAACAATATAGGCAAATAGACAAGCAAATCAAGAGGGGTGCCAGAAATGATAAAAGGAGATATACAGAAGAAATATTGAAGGAGGCCGAATCCGCGGCAGCAAAGCAGGATATGAGAACACTATATAATACAACAAAAAAGATGACGGGAGGGAAAACAAACTATCCCAAGCACATAAGAAACAAAAAAGGTGAATTATAAACCAACGAAGAACAGATACTTGGAAGGTGGGAGGAACATTTGAGAGAGCTATACAACGTAAATCAAAATGCTGGAGACAGTGAAACACAAAGGAATATGGAGGAATATGAGGAAGTAGAAGAGGCTGCAAAAGAACCCAGCTGCGAAGAGGTACGAGATGCTATTGAAATTTTGAAAAATAACAAAGCAACAGGAATAGATGGCATACAAAATGAACTAATAAGAGCAGCCCCAGAAGTTAACACGGAAATCATCACATGCCTAATAAGGAAAATATGGGAAGAAGAAAAAATACCAGACGAATGGAAGATAGGAAAACTAATAAATCTTCCTAAAAAAGGAAACAGAACACACTGTGAAAACTGGAGATCCATAACGATTCTAAGCAGCGTCAGCAAAATACTGGCACGCATAATATTAGACCGAATTAAGCAAACAGCAGATGGAAAACTCAGAAACAATCAAGCGGGGTTTAGATCCAACCACTCCTGCATAGACCATATAGTGACATTACGAATTATATTGGAGGAATGCAGAGAATGGCAAAAGGAAATCCACCTACTGTTCATCGACTTTAAAAAGGCGTTTGACACTATCGACCAACAAATTCTTTGGCAGGTCTTACAAGAATACGAAATCCCTAGGAAATTAGTAAATATGATTAAAATACTGTACGAGGACTATGGAGTGATAATGGAATGTGGGGAACGAAAAACAAAGAAAATCAATGTAAGCAAAGGGGTGTGTGCTCTCTCCCTTCTTGTTCTTGATTGCCACAGATTGGATAATGAAGAACACAATGAAGAATCAAAATGGACTAACATGGAAATTTGGCAAATATCTGGAAGACCTTGAGTTTGCGGATGACGTAAGCCTTATAACAGAGAAAACTAAACATATGCAAAACAAAATAGACAGCCTCCGGGGAAAGGCGAGGATAATAGGTTTGGAGATAAACTCTAATAAAACCAAAATGATGTCGATAAACTCAAAGGACACAGATTATGTAATGATAGACGAACACCCAGTAGAGAGAGAATCAGAATTCACATATCTGGGAAGTATACTGGATGAAGACGGAACTTGCCATAAAGATATACTAAATAGAATAATTAAAGCACAGATAACATTTAATGGACTGAGGAAGATATGGTCATCAAAAGAGCTAACAACAAAAAACGAAAATTAAGATCTTTACAACTAACGTTAAAAGTGTTTTACTCTACGGTTGCGAGTCATGGACAATGAGCAAGACCGATGGCACCAGAATCCAAGTTTTTATTAACAAATGCCTGCGAAGAATAATGAATATATATTGGCCCAACTTGATATCAAAAGAGGATTTATGGCATCTCACCAACCAAGAGCCAATGGAGACAACAATAAGAAAGAGAAAATGGAAATAGATCGGACACACCCTACGGAAGGAAGATGCGGATATTACAAGGCAGAGTTTGGATTTTAATGTGAAGGGAAAAAGGAGAAGGGGACGCCCAACAAACTCATGGAGGAGGGGTACCATTAAGGAATCAGAGAGGAGTAGTAAGACTTGGGCTGAAATAAAGCAAATTGCAAGAAACAGAAAGGAATGGAAGGAATTTGTGGGCGGGATGGGTAACCAGGAACAACATTAAACCAACTCAACACAGGGATTATGTACATAACAGAGAAGGAGAGTTAAAGTTAAGGCACGTTAGGCTGACGACCTAACTGCAAACATAGTCACAGAAACATCCGCAAGGATGCCCTATGCGAAAAAGGAGTTACTACTACTACTATATTCTGCAGCTAGAGATATTTTGGGTCACAAACAGAATGAAAGTAGAAAACACTGGATAACAAAGGATATTGTGATTCTAATAGACAAGAGAAGAAAATATAAAAACAGGCTAGATGAAGGAGGGAAGTGGAAAATTATTCTGAAATGTAGGAAAGCGAAAGAACAGTGGATTGATAACAAATGCAAAGAAGTGGAAGATAAGTTCGAAGTAGGAAAAACTGACGAACCGTATAAAAGCCGAGGGGTCAGTCTTACAGTTTGAGGTCTGAAGTTTTAGTTCGAAGCGGATGAGAATTCGATGATAGAACCGGGCGATAATTTATAGACGGCGATTGGTAGTTCCTGTACGAGTAAACGCGTGTTTTGGTGTCGGTACGGTACACGTGTGCGAATGAAGTTATCGCGTTTTTAAGTGTACCTGGGCGTCTTCGTATGTGATTTACCGTCGGTTGAAGACGTGTGTTTTAGAGAGTTTAAAATGTGGATTTGTGTACTGTGGATTGTTTAGGTTAGGTAATTAACTGTTTAATTGTTCGCTAATAATTGTTTAATTTTCACTGCTTGTTGCTATTTACTGCTTGTATATATTTCGCTGCTTATTGTTCATTTTGTTAATTTTAAGTTCTCAAATCACTTTTATCTGTAAATATTTGTACATATTAAAGTCACTGTAAATATATTGTGTGTATAAAAACGAAATACGTTACAATAATGAGGGAAGAGTTTGAGCTAGCATTAGAAAGTTTAAAAAACAATAAAGCACCAGAAGTAGGCGGATTGCAGGCAGAAATTTTAAAGTATGCTAGTCAAGAGCTAAGAGAGCGTGTATTTAAACTAGTAGAAACTAGAGAGAGACTCTTAAAGACGTACGTATGGATTACGGCACTATACGGGTGCGAAACTTGGACAATAGGAGAAGCGGATAGAAAAAGAATAGAAGCGTTTGAAATGTGGTACTACAGATGCATTATGAAGATACTGTGGTTAGATAAAATAAGCAATAAAGAATAGGAGGGTTAGGATAGTAGGACAACTTCTGAGGCACGAAGGAATAGTTCGCGATATTCTAGTCGGAGTCGGAGATAGGGATAAAAAGAGGTATGGGTAGGTCCAGATTAGACTACTGCTCTCAACTAGTCTAGTTGGGGATGTAAGCTGTTTCACTTTTAGGGAAATGCGTAGGTAGATTAGCTCAGGCTAGGAAAGGATGGAGGTACGCGTCCAACCAGTCTTCGGACTGAGAACTTGATGATGATGAGAAAATTACATTTTTTGTTTGATAATAATTCATAACAAACCCTATTGCCCTATTTGCTTCCTATAGGATGCGAGCGTCAGTATTTTCTAATAAGTCGAAGTTTAAGAGTACTAATATGTTTCTGCACGAAGATCTAACCAGGATAAGGATAGATATTATGCAAATGGCTATTAAAATTTTGTTCATATTCCCGGCTGTGGAATTGTGAGGGTGATGGACAGAGACGGCAGAGTTGACGGGGTCGCGATTTACATTGCAGATGTTCTGAGGAATGGTATTGAGCAGCCGTGGGTCAAAATTATTTATGATAGGGTGTCGTTTTCGGTTGGTGTGTTGTATAGGCCACTAAGGTCAAACTTGTATGATTTTCTTATGTCGTTGGAAAGATTCATCTCATCTGTGCTGCCTTTCCCTGATTTTATTATTTTTACTGGTGATACTAATATCGATTTTTTTAATATTGATACGACCTTTTGCCCCGTCAGCGACGCCCCTGGTGGTGACACATTTGTTTACGGCGAGCAGGCTTTGATTTATTACGGCGCGACCTTGTCGCTGTTTATGATTCCCGAAAAGAATAGTCTATCTCGAAGATTCTCATTCTGGAACAATGTTTGATCGATAATTTTCGAGAACCTTCTAAGACCATTATAAAATGGGAAGCAAGAAGCCGAGTGGACAGTCTTACAGTCTTACAGTCTTACAGTTTGAAGTCTGAAGTTTGGAAGCGAATGTTGAATGCGATAAGAACCGGGCGTTTAATAGTTCCGTGCGAGTATAAGTGTTGATACGCGTTTAGTGTCGGTACGGTACGCGAGTGCGAATTCTTTGGTGGCGTTTTAAGTTTACCGGGGCGTCTTCGTATGTGATTAACCGACCGTCGGTTGAAGACGAGTGTTTTAGAGAGTTTAAACTGTGGACTTGTGTACTGTGGATTGTTTAGGTAATTAATTGTTTAATTGTTCGCTTAATTGTTTAATTTTCACTGCTTGTTGTTACTTACTGCTTGTATATATTTCGCTGCTTATTGTTCAATTTGTTAATTTTAAGTTCTCAAATCACTGTTAATCATTGTAAATATTTGTACATATACATAAAGTCACTGTAAATAAATAGTGTAAAAATCGAAATACGTTACAACTGGTGTCAGAAGTGCGATTTTTGTGAGCCAAGAAGAGTGAAGAACGTCGTGGAAGCCGGTGAAAAATTGAAGAATTTTCTGGAAGTTGGCTGAATTAGTGGGAATTTCGACGTTGTTTGGACTCCTTAGTGACTGTTAGTGGTTTGAGACTTGGATTTGTACTTGTGAGTGTTTATGCCGGTTACAAGAAGTGCTGCAGCGATGGAGCAGCAACTTCAAGCCTTTATGGAGCTAATGAAGCATAATTTGGAAGAAATAAAGAACAGTCATGAGGCTGTTCGGGATCGCATGCGCCTAGAAAGTGACCGAATGAAGACGCGGTATGATGCCCGAGCGAATTCTGTGGGTTTCCAAGCTGGCGATCTGGTGTGGCTTTATAATCCAGCCCGGAAGAAAGGACGATCGCCGAAATTACAGAAGAACTGGGAAGGGCCATACCGAGTAGTGACCAGGATCAACGACGTTGTTTACCGGATTCAGCGTTCTCCACGATCCAAGATGAAGGTAGTCCATCTGGACCGGCTTGCTCCATACCATGGGAAAGAAGGAGATAATTTCTGATCGGGGCGATCAGTCTCTTAAGGAGGGGGCAGTGATACGACCTTTTGCCCCGTCAGCGACGCCCCTGGTGGTGACACATTTGTTTACGGCGAGCAGGCTTTGATTTATTACGGCGCGACCTTGTCGCTGTTTATGATTCCCGAAAAGAATAGTCTATCTCGAAGATTCTCATTCTGGAACAATGTTTGATCGATAATTTTCGAGAACCTTCTAAGACCATTATAAAATGGGAAGCAAGAAGCCGAGTGGACAGTCTTACAGTCTTACAGTCTTACAGTTTGAAGTCTGAAGTTTGGAAGCGAATGTTGAATGCGATAAGAACCGGGCGTTTAATAGTTCCGTGCGAGTATAAGTGTTGATACGCGTTTAGTGTCGGTACGGTACGCGAGTGCGAATTCTTTGGTGGCGTTTTAAGTTTACCGGGGCGTCTTCGTATGTGATTAACCGACCGTCGGTTGAAGACGAGTGTTTTAGAGAGTTTAAACTGTGGACTTGTGTACTGTGGATTGTTTAGGTAATTAATTGTTTAATTGTTCGCTTAATTGTTTAATTTTCACTGCTTGTTGTTACGTACTGCTTGTATATATTTCGCTGCTTATTGTCCAATTTGTTAATTTTAAGTTCTCAAATCACTGTTAATCATTGTAAATATTTGTACATATACATAAAGTCACTGTAAATAAATAGTGTAAAAATCGAAATACGTTACAATATTCACGGTGACAGCACTTTGAGATTTGCTTCTTTGTTGGACTCTTTCGGTTTGTTTCAGGTCATAATGGAGCCAACGAGAATATCATCTACAATGATTGATATAATGTGCACTAATGTGACCGATATAGCCATTTGTGGCGTTAGTCAGTCGGAACTTTCAACAATGGTCCGTTTTGCAACTTTCCTTTGAAAGGAATGTAAAGATTTTAGAAAATTTGATTGTAACGATTTTACAGGCGATGTTAGAGAACTTCCTTCTAATGATGTATTTTATATTCCGGATATTAATCTGAAAGCCGCACATTTCAATAATTTGTCGCTGACTGTGTTTGATAGGCTTGCCCCCGTTAGGACCTTCAGAACTGCAAAACCGTATACTCCCTGGGTCACAGACAACATCAAATTGATGTGCAGATTGAGAGGTCCCAGTTTAAAAAGATATGAACAGATGAGAAGTCCAATACATTTTGAGTACTCATTACTATTAGCAACTCAGAAATTACACCACTAAAGCTATAAAACAAGAAAAGAATTCGCGTTTAAATTTTAAACTTGCATTGTGGTAAGTATATAATTATTGTGGAAGGAGCTAGAAACAAATCATTAAATTAAATTGTGTGTGCTATCCTGTGAGGACACTTTGAAGAGTGGTATACACCACGGATCAATTTTGGGCCCTCTGCGTTTCTCTGTGTTCACTTCAAGTTAGTGTTGTTATTTACACAAGATCATTCTATTCGGCAGCCACCTTATCTTTACAATAAAATTCGCTTCCGTACAGATATTCATAATATTAACATCGCAAGGAAGTCTTTGATTGTTATTGAGGGCTGAGGGCTGTTCCACTATATTTTGTCTTAGTTGTGTATTATTTCATAAGGAAATCTGCAACTTTCATATAAAACATTTTCCGCTGAAGTCATTAATTTAGCCATAACAGGTGACACCCTGTATACGTGAATTAATACATAATATTTTCCCAAATGTTTATTTATAACATCTGAAATTGATAAAGTTATCTTCTCTGCCCGATATGGAGCAAGGAATTTGACTTATTGCACATCATAAAAATATCTGTTGCAGTAATTATATCAGAACTGAAGCATGGAACGCTGGGTAGGAAAAGTTGCTGTTATTACTGGAGCAAGTTCTGGAATAGGAGCAGCAATTGCTGAGTCATTGGTCAAAGCAGGATTGATAGTAAGTGCACAAGTTCCTGTCATCTTATACACAAATTATTGATTATTTCTTCAGGTTGCTGGTATAGCCAGGAGAAAACACCGCGTTGAGGATCTTGCCAAAAAATTGGAAGGAAATTCAGGAAAGCTATACGCAATTCAAGCTGATATAAGCAAAGAAGCAGATATAATTAAAGCTTTTGATTACATCAAAAAGAGCATTGGTCCTGTGAGTATCCTTGTAAACAACGCAGGAATTGGTAGATTGACTGAAGATACAGTCCATGGAACCACCAAAGTTTGGGAGGAAATTTTTGATGTAAATGTTATTGGCTTATTAACAGCTACTAGAGAAGCCATTAAAAGTATGGAAGAAAGCAAAATTGACGGCCATATCATCCATATTAACAGCGTAGTTGGTCATCAAGTTACTGATTTTCCGAAACTAAATGTTTATCCAGCTTCCAAGTTTGCCGTTCGGGCTTTGGCAGAAACTTTGAGGTTAGAATTGGACGCAAGTGCTAGCAAAATTAAAGTTACTGACTTAAGTCCAGGTTTGGTAAAAACTGATGTATTCACTGTGTCTGGGAAGCCAGAAGAAGAAGTTAAATCGCTTTTTGAAGACAGTGATTACTTGGTTTCTGAAGATATAGCTGAAGCTGTTTTGTATATTTTGGGAACAAAACCTCACGTTCAAATTCGTGAACTGATCATTTCAAATTTCGAAGGACCAAAGAGGTTCAAAGATGTGTAGAGTTCATTAAATATAAATAAAATTTGTCATAGAAAATGTCCAAGCTGTTCTGGGTCGAATTCATTCACTCCTGGACTCCTGCTGTAATCAAGTCGAAGGACCATATTATCCCACGTTAATATAGTCATTTGACAAGGTGTCCGAACATTGATTTTTAACAATAACCTAATTCAAATTGCCTTTACTTTGCATTAAACAACGTCACTAAATCAAGAAAAAGCACTAATAAGCGTTTGAAAAAAGAATACAAATTCCAGTCATGTCATACATTTTTATCGGTAGATGTCCGAGATTAATAAAAGGGGAGATAAGATATAGAATTCGGATACAAAATAGTTGCTTCAAAAAATTCGTTTATTCACTTGATGCCGTGATGGCAGTTTGTGTTTAAATCAATGTGCATCTTTATAATAAACAAAAAGTTAACAGTACATCGAAATAATAAATAAACCAATTTATTATTTCACATAAAGACCCAGAAAATATTTTTTTTTCAAAATTGCTAGTAACATTTAGATTTTAAAGGGAAGAATTCTATGGTCATTGTAGATTACTTCTTTAAATGACTGGAAATTTTAACAACAGCAACTTTTCCCACCCAGCGTTCCATAGTTCATTTTTGATGAAGCTTTTGCAACAGATATTTAGGCTATTCAGTTAATCATCCAATAATCATACTCCCCCACACATCCACTACCCTCACGTAGTGAGGAAGATTTTGGAAGATGTTGAAAGAAAGAAAATGGGTTATCACGATTACTGGACAAAATATTCCAAGTACAGGTATATCTGATCTGAAGTTGATAGCGATATCTTCTATATACGGTAACTATATTAAACGATAAATTTCTGTATCGCTGTCCAGAATAACAATATTCGCTGCAGTATCTACATCAGAACTGTGCCATGGAGCGATGGGTAGGAAAAGTTGCTGTTATTACTGGAGCAAGTGCGGGAATAGGAGCAGCAATTGCTGAGTCATTGGTCAATGCAGGATTGAAAGTAAGTTTATAAATTCTTGTTTTCTTATAAACAAAGTGTCGATTATTTCTCCAGGTTGCTGGAATTGCTAGACGTAAAGAGAGGGTTGAAGAACTTGCCAAAAGACTGACCGGGAAACCAGGAAAGTTATACGCAGTTCAAGCTGATATAGGCAAAGAAGCAGACTTAATTCAAGCTTTCGATTACATCAAGAAGAACATTGGTCCAGTCAGCATCCTTGTAAACAACGCAGGAATTGGCAGATTATATGAAGACACAGCACATGGAACAACTAAAGTTTGGAAGGAAGTCTTTGACGTCAATGTTTTTGGTTTATTAATAGCGACTAGAGAAGCCATAAAGAGCATGGAAGAAAACGCAATTGATGGTCACATCATCCATATAAACAGTCTAGGCGGCCATCGAATTCCTCCTTTCCCGAACATAAATGTCTATCCAGCTTCTAAATTTGCTGTTCGGGCTTTGGCAGAAACTTTGAGATTGGAATTAGATGCCAGTGCTAGCAAAATTAAAGTCACTAATTTGAGTCCAGGGTTGGTAAAAACTGAGATATTGGAAGCATCTGGGAAACCAGGCGAATATAACTCAGAACAAACCAAAAAGTTTTTTGAGAACAGTAATTATTTGAATTCTGAAGACATAGCTGAAGGAGTTTTGTATGTTTTGGGGACAAAACCTCATGTTCAAATTCGTGAGCTGATCATTGCACATTCCGAAGGGCCTAAAAGATTTTAAGATGTGTAGAATTATTTACAATTATTGTGAAATTGATTATCGAAGATGACTAAGCAATTTTTTTCTGCTGCCTGTTATATTTGAATCCTTTATCACCTTCTCCTTTCACATGTCGATTACATTACAAGGTTCAGCCTTTTTATAAGAGAATAATATTATTATTTCAGTGGTTAGGTTTATTCAACAATTTATTACATTATAGACAACAAACACAAAGAAGAGTAAAATAAAAAATATAAGACAAATAAGAAAGTTTATTGCGAGAAATTCCTCTTGGGCAAATCAAAATTGGAAATGATCAATTCGCGAATTTGGACATGAGGTGGTGTCCCCAAAACATATACGACACCATCAGCTATATCCTCTGGTTGCAAATGGTTCATTTTATCGAAAATTTCATCTACTATTTCTATATTTTCAGCTCCTGGTTTTTGGGCAGCTCGGGCTATTTCAGTTTTAACTGCTCCTGGACTTAAATTCTACAATATGTTTACAACAATAATTGTTGTTCTAGTGATATTAGTATCAGAATACTTACGGTAACTTTAATTTTGCTCGCGCTAGCATCCAATTCTAACCTCAAAGTTTCTGCTAAAGCACGAACAGCAAATTTAGAAGCTGCATAAACGTTTAAATTTGGGATTTGTTGTACTTGATGACCTAATACGCTATTGATATGGATGATATGGCCATCAATATTGTTTTCTTCCATACTCTTGATGGCTTCCCTCGTTGCTATTAGCACACCAAAAACATTTACGTCAAAAACTTCCTTCCAAACTTCCGTAGTTCCATGTGCAGTGTCTTCATATAATCTTACGATTCCCGCGTTGTTTATCAAGATGCTGATTGGACCAATGCTCTTCTTGATGTGATCAAAAGCTTTAATTATATCTTCTTCTTTGCTTATATCTGCTTGAATTGCGTAGAGCTTTCCAGGTTTTGCTTCCAATTTTTTGGAAAGTTCCTCGACTCGTTCTTTGCGTCTGGCGATCCCAGCAACCTGTTTTCATTATGGAAAATTAAATGCAATTCTAAATTAATCCAAAATGGATAACAAACTTTCAATCCAGCACCGACTAAGGACTCTGCTATTGCTGCTCCTATCCCTGCACTTGCACCAGTTACGACAGCTACTTTTCCTACCCAACGTTCCATGACTCAGTTTGCTACTGAAAGAAAATAGAAACGATACGTTTGGATTATGATAGAAACAATAATTGCGTAATCTTTTACCAGGCGGCTTACAACATATTTATCAAAATGTAGTGGGGATATAGTCAAACAACAAAATCTTACACTCTGTTTTGGTTAGAAACTAAAATCACACATCTACTCAAGATTCCATCACGTATTTCTGGATGATTGGTGAAATTTAGCTGAAGTTCTAAAACAATTTCACAGTATTATAGCGAATGAGTGGACATAAATTTGTTCGCTTCTAGTACCTAAATTTAGAAATAAAACTTATCGCGCCTCTCAATATCTGATATAAAATTCTCATCCACATATTTAATAGAACCTAGTAGAGTTACTTCGACAAAAGCACGATTTAAACAATAATCATGGAACGGTGGGTAGGAAAAGTTGCAGTTGTTACTGGAGCAAGCGCAGGAATCGTAGAGTCCTTAGTTAAGAAAGGATTAAAAGTATGTTTATTTTTCTTATTACAAAAAAATAATCTTCATTCTTCAGGTTGCTGGTATTGCCAGACGCAAAGATCGCCTTGAAGAACTGGCCAAAAATTTAGAAGGAAAACCAGGAAAACTTTACCCAGTCCAGGCTGATGTTGGCAAAGAAGAAGACATCATCAAAGCTTTTGATTACATCAAGAAGAACGTTGGTCCTATCAGCATCCTCGTAAACAACGCGGGAATAGTTAGATTGTATGAGGATACAGCTCATGGGACCACTAAAGTTTGGAAGGAAACTTTTGATGTTAACGTGTTTGGTTTATTAATAGCTACTAGGGAAGCCATCAAAAGCATGGAAGATAACAACATTGATGGACATATCATCCACATAAATGCTCTTCTTGGTCATCAAATTCATCCTTTCCCAAACATAAATGTTTACCCATCTTCTAAATTCGCTGTCCGGGCTTTGGCTGAAACTTTAAGGCAAGAACTGGATGCCAGCGGCAGCAAAATTAAAGTTACTGTAAGTATAGTTAATTTAATTCGGCTAAAAAGAAATTCTCATGATTTTTCTAGAATTTAAGTCCAGGTTTGGTCAAGACTGAAGCAACTTTAACTAGTCAAAAACCTGGGGAGCAATCAGAAGAGAAAGCAAATGAGTGGTTTAAAAACATGAATTACGTAGAAGCAGAAGACATTGCGGAAAGTGTTGTTTATGTCTTGGGGACAAAACCTCATGTCCAAATTCGGGAATTGATCATAACTCACTTCGATGGCCCCAAGAGGAATTTTTTATCCTTGAACAAATAAATTATATTTAAAATAAATTTTGTTGTTTTTATTTTTTCCATTTGAATAGTACCTACTACCTATTCCAGCGTTATTATTGAAGAAATTGAAATTTCTTTACAGTTATTCTGTTTCACATAAAACCAGCATCTATTCAGTACGTTCATGTCTGTTAATGATTACAAGAGTACGGATGACCATTACTACACGCAAGTGGTTTTATTTCACGGTCAAATATTTAAAACAGTTCTCTCATCAGATTATTAGTGTGTATGACTTGCGAAATTTAGGTGTTATGCTAACAGAATTATTATGAAAACTTTCACAATATTATGGGACACTCGTGAATGACTTGACATGATTTTATTGCATCTCATGCCTATGATTGAAAATGTAACTAATCTGCGCATCTCAATATCTGATATAAAACTAAATCCTACATCGATGGCAGAAGTTCAATTCAAACTGTATACAAATACACAATTTAAAAAATAATCATGGAACGTTGGGTAGGAAAAGTTGCTGTTGTAACAGGAGCAAGTGCAGGAATAGGAGCAGCAATTGCTGAGTCCTTAGTCAAAGCAGGATTAAAAGTAAGTGTTATTTTTTCATTTTATTCGGTGTACCTCATTTTTTATTATTGGTTTTTTATTATTGCTTTTATTTTCCAGGTTGCTGGCATTGCTAGACGCAAAGATCGTCTTGAGGAACTTGCCAAAAAGTTGAAAGGAAAACCAGGCAAGCTCTACCCAATCCAAGCCGATGTAAGCAAAGAAGACGACATTGTCAAAGCTTTCGATTACATCAAGAAGAATATAGGACCTGTTAGTATCCTTGTTAACAACGCAGGAATAGTTAGATTATATGAAGACACAGCTCATGGAACCACAAAAGTTTGGAACGAAGTATACAATGTAAATGTGTTTGGTCTCTTAGTAGCTACGAGGGAAGCCATCAAAAGCATGGAAGAAAACAAAGTTGATGGTCACATAGTCCATATCAACAGCGTTATTGGCCATCAAGTTCTTCCATTCCCGAATGTAAATGTATATCCGTCAACCAAATTTGCTGTTCGTGCTTTGGCAGAGACTTTGAGGCAAGAATTGGATGCTAGTGCTAGCAAAATTAAAGTCACTGTAAGTATAAGTACATTTTACATCCTGAATTTGGTTACTTGAGTAGAAATTTATCTTATTATTTTCAGAACTTGAGTCCGGGTTTGGTCAAAACTGACATAACCATGGCTGGCCAAAAGCCAGGGGAGGAATCAGAAGAAAAAGCGAATGAATGGTTCAACACTATGAATTACATAGATGCAGAGGATATAGCAGACAGTGTTTTGTACGTTTTGGGGACTAAACCTCATGTCCAAATTCGTGAGTTGATCATTACAAATTTCGAGGGTCCCAAGAGAAGTTTTTATCCATGACAGAATTGTTTATTTAGTATTTAAGAGTTGTAAAATCTATAATTTAAAATAAATTTTGTTATTACCTGCTTATACATAATATATTAGTTTTCTCCTTTCACTTATTATGCAGGGTAAAGGATATACAATGTGTCCTATAAAGTTCTCTACATATGGGAAACTTTTTTATTATCCGTTTATGGAAAAAAAATATTCTTCATAAAAAGCTCTGAATAGGCAGATTCGGTAATTTTCAAATTTCATTAAAATTGATAGTTTATTATACTGAAGGCAGTTATGTTGTTAATTTTTGTTAAAAAAAAATCCTTCGCCTGTGAAGCCGTAAGTATTATGCATATCCAAGTGTAGTTAAATTGTTAAATATTATTAACTTGTTCTAACTGGTGTTTTCTGTTTTGTACCCAGACTAATACATCGTACAGCACACCAATAAAACGGAAAAAGTGGTTCGTTGGAGCCAGAAAGAAAATCGGTCAGCATTATCGATATTTTCGCGAGTTAGTTTATCATTGCAAAAATTTATAAAATTATCGGCTGCCCCATTGCAGCCACTCTAAATAAAATCGAACATAATGTAATTTATAGACAGTTTTCTGGGACCCCTTGGTACTTGGTAACGTGTTACGATTAGCATAATTTGAAACAGGATGCTAGGAGCATGACGGAGCCAAATACTGAATCGCCGTAGCGTTCCCTCCCTGAACTAAAAAAGGAAATTTTATTAACTATTTTACAATAGTAATTAAATAGTACGTCATCATAAAGTTCTCTTTTGAAGACTGGTAGGACGCGTACCTCCATCCTTTCCCTGAGGTAGCCTATGCATTTTCGTAAAAGTAGAACATTCTACATCCCCAACTATTTGAGAGCAATAGTCTAATCTGCTCCAACCTCTACCTCTTTATTCCTATCTCTGACTCTAGTATGTCGCGGACTATTCCTTTGTGTCTCAGAAGGTGTCCTACCATCCTACGATCCTATCCCCTATTCTTTATTGTCTTCCATACTGTTCTCTTTTCCCCAACTCTTTCTAATTCCTCCTTATTGCTAACTTGTCTATCCACGGTATCTTCAACACCCGTCTGTAGCATCACATTTAAAACTCTTCTGCTCTTTCTCAATCCGCTTCTCCCATTGTCCAAGTTTCGCTCCCATAGGTATAATTTCGTACTCCATACATGCGTCTTTAAGAGTCTCTTCCGAGTTTCTACATTAACCGTTCCAGAATATAGCAGTTGTTTCTTTTTGTTAAACAAGTACTTAGTACCTACGTAGCGTAGTTTTTTGATTCGCGTGAGTTGTATTTGTTTCCGTTTTTTTAAAAAAATTCCAATCCGTTATAAAACTGTTAACTTGATAACTTGTCAATCACTTAGGTATACATACCTACATAAATGAGTAGGTATGTATTGTATTGTATTAGAGAATATAGGTAAGTACATATTTACAAACAGAAGTAAGCAGGTATCTACAATCTACATACCTACTTATACTGAATTATAAAAGGCATGTACAGGGTATCCCACGACGACCTTACACGATCTGTATATAGAAAAGTATATATAGCAGAATTATACAAATTTGTACAAATAAGTAATCGAGGATGCTCAATTCGACTAAAATATTTTTGACTTTCTGCGACTTCCGGTTATACCGGAAATAGAAACCAACTTCCTTATTTTAAATGGAATGCCCACATTTTGATTACGGATTTAGATTTTTGGTCAAATTCTAAGGTCACCTTATGCAAAACATCATATGTGTAAAGTGCACCCTCTTCGAGATATTAGTAAAGTAAAGTAAAAGTAAAGTAAACGTTTATTGTCTAATTGCAATAGCGTACAGACAAAATACAAAAAGAAATGTATGTATACATAAAAAAAGAGAGAGTTGGCAGCTGAACAAAATACAATGAGCCACTGCAACAAAACTCACAGGCGACGCCCAAAACAAAACAACATCCCTCCAAAACAAATGCAGCAACAATTTAAACATTAAACATTAAAAATCGTCATTTCTCAAATTTTATCATTTATAGCTTGGAAACGGTACGAGATAAAGAAAAATGACTTACATGTCCCTATCCTTGTTTTAAATTCTCTATCTAAAGGGTCTGGAAAATACTGCCTGCTGATTGGTGAAAAAAAGACAAAAAGTTGCCAATCAGGAAGCAATATTTTACAGACCCATTAGATAGAGAATTAAAAATTAGGATAGGGACATATAAATCATTTTTCTTTATCTCGTGCCGTTTCCAAGTTATAATTGATGAAATTTGGAAAATGACGATTTTTAAAGTCTAATATCTTGAAGAGGGTGCACTTTACACATATGATGTTTTGCATAAGGTGACCTTAAAATTCGACCAAAAATCTGAATCCGTAATAAAAATGGGGGCATTTCATTTAAAATAAGGAAGTATATTAAGTATTATTAAGGTGTATATTTCCGGTATAACCGGAAGTCGCAGAAAGTCAAAAATATTTTAGTCGAATTGAGCATCCTCAATTACCTATTTGTGCAAAATTATGTAATTCTACTATACCTAGTATATACTTTTCTATATACAGATCGTGTAAGGTCGTCGTGGGAAACCCTGTACAGTTAATAAATTGTTGACTTTGTTTTACTTATATCGGTCTGCCTTTACACTATTGTTTTGAGGTTAAATGAAATTGGGGTTAGATGCAAGAATCACACACTATTTCCACATTTACCGGGACATTTACCTACCTGCTACATAAATATGGCAAATTATGTGAATCGGACTTTTGATACCCTTGTTGCATCATTATATCGATTATGTTGTCTTTGTTTTATGTTTCCTTGACACTTTACTTTAAAAATTCACGCTCGAAATAGTCCCAATAAGTATGTTATGAGATAGGTACCGCTTCAGGGGCACTTCAAGAGAAGTGTGAGGAGCGCCTTACGAATCTCTGACGTCAAACCAATAACAAAGCGAACTAGCATGTGGGCGTGATAAGCTAATTTCTTTCGCTTATTACGCCACAAAAAAATTTGTTAGAAAAAAAATTTCGCCGTAAATCAATTACAATAACAATTTTCTGTCATTTTCATGCCAAAAATAGATATCTTATTTTTCTCCGTACCTCCCTATTGCCCAAAAACCAAAATGCACTCGCAACATTCCAAAAATATCTGATAATATACTGGGGAGATCAAAAAATAATAATGTGACTAAGGAGTAAAATACCCTTAATTTTTAAAATAATGAAAAATGTCACTTTGGAAAGTTATTCAGTATAAAATGTTATGGACTATTATGAAATACCAGCCACCTATGGTCATATTTATTTTTCTACATTACAAACGTGTTAATTCTAATAAACAACTAAAATTGTTTTAAATTAACTTAAATTTAAATTAGAGCACTTCCTAAACTATTGCCTCAAGATATCCACAATTTCTCTCCATGCAAATTGCTGTTCTTGAATTTAATTCAGGAAAAATAAATTTGATAATAGTACATAACTTTTTATACTGAATAACTTTCCTGAATAACATTTTTCATTATTTTCAAAAATAAGGGTACTTTACTCTTTAGTCAAATTATAATTTTTTGATCTCCCCTGTATATTATCCGATATTTTTGGAATGTTGCGAATACATTTTGGTTTTTGGGCAATTCAGAGCTTTTTATGAAGAATTTTTTTTTCATAAACGGATAATAAAAAAGTTTCCCATATGTAGAAAACTTTATAGGACACATTGTATTTTGGGTCACAAACAGAATGAAAGAAGAAATCTCTGAAGACGGCTGAACATTCAAATTTGGTAGTGGCAGAATTGTATGTATCAGAACGCTATTAATATGGATGATGTGGCCATCAATTTTGTTCTGTTCCATGCTTTTGATTGGACCTATGTCCTTCTTGATAGGTAATCAAAAACTTTAATAATGTCTTCTTCTTTATTTACATCGCCTTGGACTGCTTATAGCTTTCCCGGTTTTCCTACCAATTTTCTTGCCAGATCCTAAACGCGTTCTTTGCATCTGGCGATGCCACCAACCCGGAAAAGGATTGAAAGACACGAATACCGAAACTTGCAGAGGATGGCTAATAAGCAACCCACATAGAATTCACAACAATATAAACATGTATACTGATTAAACCAAACTGCATCTTTATTAAAAAGTAAATGAAACCTCGCAGAAATAATAGGTTACTTACTCTCAATCCTGCAATTACTAAAGCCTCTGCAATTGCTGCTCCTACTCCTATACACTAGCTCCTGTAACAACAGCCACTTTATCGATCCAACGTTAAATTTGTTGTACTTACGCAAAATCTTTAATTGCTACTTTGTAGAACTTAGCTATATGAATATTATATTAGTAATATTCGGTTGCCCAGATAAGATTATGTTTACAAACACAAACTGCCAAGTTCGTCAATACCATTCCAGAAGTTTTTATAACAGTAATTCTGTTAAGTGAGTACCGCGCATCATCTGCACTAATAGTCTGTTTTGAGATCTATTTTTAACATTTAACCATGAATTTCAATTATTATATAAGTATGTGATATTCTGTCGGGATAAAAACAATGATCGCAGTACATATTCAAACGTGGAAAATATTAGACAGGGTGTTGGTACTCGAGCGGTGTTATGCATCACATATGTAATAGGTAATGAATGACTTGCAAAATTTATTTTTAAGCTCGAGAATCTCATAATTAACTTCTATTATCTTATCTCACCTTCTCAATATCTATTTAATACTGAGAAATCGCATCTCCGACAGTAGTTCAATACAGTTAATCCGTCGGAACACAATATGGAGCGCTGGACAGGGAAAGTTGCTGTTGTTACTGGAGCAAGTGCAGGAATAGGTGCAGCAATTGCAGAAGCTTTAGTCAACGCAGGATTGAAAGTAAGTTGCCTGTTGTATTTTCATAAACAAATTCAAAATTATTTTTATCCAGGTAGCTGGAATCGCTAGACGTAAAGAACAAGTGGAAGAACTTGCCAAAAAACTAGCTGGAAAACCAGGAAAGTTATACCCAGTTCAAGCTGATATAAGCAAAGAGGAAGACATAATTAAAGCTTTTGATTACATCAAGAAGAACATTGGTCCAGTCAGCATCCTTGTGAACAACGCAGGAATTGCCAGAATATATGAAGACACAGCGCATGGAACAACTAAAGTTTGGAAGGAAGTCTTTGACGTAAATGTTTTTGGTTTACTAGTAGCCACAAGAGAAGCGATCAAAAGCATGGAAGAAAATAAAATTGATGGGCACATTATCCACATTAATAGCGTACTGGGGCACGTAGTTTTTCCTTTACCAAATATTAATGTCTACCCTTCATCTAAATTTGCTGTTCGAGCTCTGGCAGAAACTTTGAGATTAGAATTGGATGCCAGTGCTAGCAAAATTAAAGTTACCGTAAGTAAAAGTTCATAAACTTCTCAATTTCTGGTTATGACTTGAATTTGTAGAACTTAAGTCCAGGGTTGGTCAAAACAGAGATAGCTGCAGCTTCCCAGAAACCAGGAGAATTATCTATTGAACAAGCGAATGAGTCTTACGAGAAAGTAAATCATTTACATCCTGAAGATATAGCTGAAGGGGTACTGTATGTTTTGGGGACGAAACCTCATGTCCAGATTCGTGAGCTGATCATAACAAACTTCGAAGGACCCAAAAGAGATTTCTCGTAATAACTGAAGACTGCACAATTTATGATCAAGTATAATTTTTTGTGTTCTCTTAATATTGATATACGAATTGTATACATTTACAAATAATTTATCAGTTTGAATAAAACAATATTAAAAATCTGTCCGTTTTTTTCTAGACAATAATAATTCTGAAGGCAACACTCGACAAGACCAGAAATAAGCCATTGAACAGAAAAACAAAGACAGACTATTATGTCGTACACGTCCGAGACAGAGACAACCAACCTTACAAGGTCAAACAATTGTCAACAATTCATTCAGTTTTCTCTTGACTGCTATGCCGTTAAAAGCATACCCTAAAGGCCCATGGCTTCAATTTTCTTCACTATAAGTCTCCATTTTTTCCTATCTTCTGTTTTCTCCTGCTAGTCCCTGCTTCTATGCATTTCGATTTTGGTCTTCCCCTCCTTCACCTGTCTCCCTCCCCAAAAAAGAGTTTTTCTTCCAATCTGGCATTCTGTAAACATGAACCAACCATCGCGCTCTCTGTGCCCTAACCCTTTGTGTTATGTTAGGCTGATTGCACAGGCCCATTACTTCTCTGTTTGTTCTCCTTCGCCACTGAACCTCATCATCGTGCACTCCGCCATAGAGTCTACGTAGACTTTTCCTTTCCCATCTCTCCAGTTTTTCAGCGGCATTCCCATTGAGAATCCTTGTCTCACACCCATACAAAACTGTTGCTTGTATCACTGTTCTATACACCCTAAGCTTGGTTTTTCTTGATATCATTCTTGAACTCATCATCCTGGTTAACATTCCCGTGGCTTTACTTCCATTTGTTAGTCTCTTGTCTCTTTCTATGTCCTCCTCATTCTTTTTTGTTATCTTTACCAAAAAATAATCAAACTCAACTACCCTTTGAAAACAGTACTCCTTGCCATTCTCAGTTTTAATTTTTATCTCTTCATTTTCCCTTTCACCAGTTGCCCTCATCTCCAAATATTTTGGTGTCTCCTCATTTATATTGATACCGGACTACGTCGAAATCATGTTCGGCTCATGTACCCCGAGCCTCCTGCCAAATTTCAGCCGCCTCCGACCACCGGGGGCCCAGTAAATCGCGTTTTAATACTCTCCACCAGGCACAAATACACAAAGAATTGGCCGTATTAGTGAACGCGTTAGCTCGCTTTGTCTCAGTGCTAATGGGCCAATCAGAGACGAGCGCTAAGCGTGGGTGACGCTCATATAAAAACTGAGGACGCGTTCTTAGCGTCACCAGTTACGCAATTCTTTCGGAGCCACTCCACGCTGGTCTGCGCTCCGCCCGAGCTCTAATTTCATTGATTACCGGTGCATTTCCGCTAATTATACGCGAGTTAGCGCCCGCGGAACCGCGTATAATTAAGTCACGGACAAACCGCGTGTTCGCGAGTCGTTTCACGCGGCACCGCGCGACGGAGCTACTTCCGCCGCCCAAACAAGCACCCCCGGCTCTTTCCAGAGCCCCCCCTGCGACCGGACTGACCACCCCCAACGTCCGCCGCCGTTTCTACAGCCGCCGCCGGCCGACGCTGCAAAACACGCCGTTTGCGGCATAAATCGTGCTTCCGCGTCTCCCGGCCGTTGGAACACGCCCTCCGGTCGCCAACCGAAGCTCCGCCGCCCCCGGCATCCAGAACCGGTTACCGCACGACGCCCCGTCATCCCCCGCGGAAGTTACAGCCCGAAATCCGCGAAACCGCGAGAACCGCGAGAAACTCGCGGGTGCCCAGTTTAGCCGAATTCGGGCGAAAAGTGTCGTGCCGCCACCGGGTGTGTTGGTGAATTGTGCCGCCCCTAGCCGCGCGATCGCCGCCAAACTCGCCACGCGTGCGCTCCGCCGTCCCCGCTACTCCCACGTACTATTTTAGTTTTAGTTTTTCAGACAATTCCTAGGATTAAGTGACTTTTAGTGTAAGTTGACAAGGGTGAGTTTAGACAATAATTGCGCCACCCCCGACAGTGCGATCTCGCCGCCCCCGCTGTCACGAGTGCGGAGTGAAACCCCCTACCCCCTCTATAAACAATTACCGCCCCAAATAGACGATCTTCATTAGTTTTTAGACATTATTTTAGAACTGTATTTTTAGGGAATAAAAACAATTTTTTTTAACCTTAATTTTATTTTTTTTATTAATTATTTTTAAACATCCTTCTCGCCCTGCCCCCAGGCGAGTTGGTGTCATGTGGCGCTCTAAACGTGGGGCTTAGTGTATTCAGTGCGAGTAAACCGTCCCCACCCCCTGATAAACGTTAAATAAACTTTTAAAAACATGGTGAACACGCGCTCTACCAGTGACCCCGCCGAGTACGACTCCTCCGCGCGCGGGAGTCACGACGAGAACCCCGGGTCTCAGTTCCCTCAACCAACTGAGTGGCGCCCAACTTACGAGGACCTCCTCCGGCTTCTCATGCACCCCCAGAGGACGGCTCCTCCTCCACCACCCGCGCTGCGCGACTCCGACCTCCCTGAGTTCGCGGCAGCCCCCCATCAAGACTGTGCGCGTTTTTGCGACTCAATGGAGAGACATTTTCGGGACATACACCTGCCGGACCACCGTCGGGTCAAATTAGCCGCGTCGCGCCTCCGCGGAACAGCCGCCGAATTTTACGCGGCTTATGAGGACTTAGACGAGTCATGGGACGAGTTCCGCCAACGTCTCCTGGCTCAATTTGATTCGTGGGTGCATCAAATGCGCCTGATACGGGGTCTGTTTGCGGAGGATCAGCCCACTCAAGAGCCAGCTGATCACTTCGTTAGCCGGCAGTACACACTATTCAAACGTGTGCTGCCCCAGCTCACGGAAGACTTCGCCGTGCAGCTCATCCGCACCCAGCTGAAGCCTCAGCTGCAGCGTGCCCTGGTGACAATGCCTGTCCCCGACATACCAGAGCTTACGCGTCTAGTGCGAGAACTGGAGGCCAGCACTAGCCGCCCCGTGCTCAAACCCCCGCAGGTCACCACATCACAGCCCAGACAGCCTCAACGACGTCCTCCGTCGCCACCTAGGCGCCGCTCTCCACCCAGGAGACACTCGCCTCCACCGAGGCCCCTGAGAAGCCCGCCGCCGCCACGAAACACGCGGCCCCCGCAGGACCCGCAGTGTCACTACTGCCCCGGCCGTCACTGGCACCGTGACTGCCCCGTGATCCGCACCCAGGCGCCTAGAGCACCCAGACCGGCATATGAGGACGCCCGACCTCCTAGGGCCTCCTAGGTCGCCTCCGTACCCCTAGGGCCACCTAGGGGGGACCATTCACCTCCACGCACCCAAGACAGAGCCATGGAGATCACCGCCGCTGACAGTGGCAGTCAGCCGACGGTGCAAGTATATTTCCAGGAGGCACATCAGAGTGTGATGGCCCTCCTAGACACCGGCGCCACCGCCAACTTCGTAGACGGCACCCAGGTCCGTCTACAGTATGTCAGCGACCCCCAGGACGTCAGCCTCGCTTCTAGGGGCAAGAAGCTCCGGATCGCCGGCCGCGCCGAAGTGGACGCCGTAGTGGGCAGCCACCGCTACCGCTTGCCTGTCCTGGTGACAGCCGAGCCCCTCCGCCACCCCGTCGTGCTGGGCATGACCTGGATGTTGGCAGCCAACGCCCAGGTGAATATGGAGACGCGCTGCATCTCGCACGGCAGCCACCCCCGCACCTACACCACCTGGGTGAGTGACAGACGCCCTGCGTCTCCTCAATTACAGGCGTCGGGTCCGTCGAGTCGGCGGCCCACCTCAACGACGCCCTCCGCCGTCCCCATGTGCCGCCACTGCCCTAAACGGCACTGGCACCGCTCGTGCCCCGTTTTCCGAGCCCGGCGCTTTGCCGACGCCGCGTCATTCCCCGACGCCGGCACTTGCCGCCCCCGCACCCTCGCTATTTCTAGTCCGGGAAACTCTCAGTAGGCCGGGCCATGATAAGTCATGCCGTGCGCCCGGCTACTTCCGACGTCCAGCCCTTTATCGACGTTTTAATCGGCTCGGACGTCCATACAACCGCCCTTCTCGATACAGGTGCCACCAATAATTTTATTGACGGTACCTGTATCCAAATACCTTTCAGACAGGCTCCGTCTGAAGCCGGTCTCGCCGCTGCCCGCGGCGGCCTCCAGATCGCCGGGGAAGCCAAACTTCCTATCTCCCTGAGCGGCAAAGCGTATGACATCGACGCCTTCGTCACAGCCGAGCCGCTCAGACATCCCGTAATTCTTGGGGTCACCTGGATGTCCGCCTCTAACGCCACAATGGACTTTCAACGCCATTGTGTGCATCACGGCTCTGAACAGCGCGTCACAACGTACTGGCGACGATGCGCACATCCAGACGCCCCCCGCGACATCCAGCTGAATTGGGACCAAGTTCAGGCCCAATTCCCCGAAATTCACGCCCCCAAATTTCACACGACTCTCGAAAATTTTTCTGACGTCTTCGCCGAGAGCCAGGCGAACGTCACCACCCGCTCCACTGTCCACCAGGTCGAGTTAACCGATACGCAGCCTTTTAACGTCCGTCCTTACCACTACTCTCCAGAAAAACGCCGCATTATTCTCGAGCAAGTAAGCGAGATGCTTGCCTCAGGGGTCATTGAACCCACCACTTCTCCGTACAATTCCCCCGTTGTAATTGTTAAGAAAAAGGACGGACGCCCGCGATTTTGCGTTGATTACCGGAAACTTAATTCTGTGTCACGCGACTTACCCTCAAGTCTGCCAATAATTGCCGAAACACTCCGCGACCTGGGGACAGCCTCCATATTCACCACCCTCGACCTTCGTTCCGGGTATTGGCAGGTACCCCTCCACGAAGACACGAAGCCCCTCACCGCGTTCACCGTGCCTGGAGGCGCCGCGTATCAGTTCCGCGTGATGCCATTCGGACTGAAAAACGCCCCGGCGACATTTCAGCGCCTCATGACCCAGCAAGTTCTAGCCGGCTACCTGCAGCACTTCACTCTCGTCTACCTGGACGACATCATCGTGTACTCGCGCTCGTGGGACGAGCACCTTCGCCACCTGCACCAGGTATTCGAGAGGCTACAGCAACACGGGCTTCGCTGCGCCCTAGAAAAGTGCCATTTCGGCAAACAGAAATTGCACTACCTGGGTCATGTGATTACCTCTGAGGGTAACACGCCGCAACAGGAGCAGCTGTCCAAGCTACGCGACTTTCCGCGGCCCACGACTAAGAAGCAGCTGAGAGGCTTCTTAGGGACGTGTAATTGGCTGCGCGACTACATTCCGCGCTTTGCCGACCTTGCCGCCCCCCTCACGGACCTGCTCACCAACCGCCCCCGCTGGACCTGGACCGACGCCGCCGAGAAGGCCTTCACCGACGTCAAGGACGCCTTCTCCCAGCCCCTGCAGCTACACCGCCCGGATTTCACCCAGGACTTTGTGCTCCAGACGGACGCGAGTGCCATCGGTATAGCCGCCGTCCTATACCAGGAATACGGGAGTGTACGCCGCATTGTGTCCTATTCAAGTGTGCGCTTGGGCCCCGCGGAACAACGTTACCACTGTAACGAGCAGGAGTGTTGTGCTGTGGTGTGGGCAGTGAAAAAGTTCCGCGCCTACCTCGAGGACCGCCCGTTTACATTGAAAACAGACAATAGAGCCCTCACCTGGCTCCAGACAATGAAGGACACAAGGTGTAAATTAGCCCGCTGGGCATTGCTACTACAAAACTTTTCATTCCGCGTAGTGCATTGCCCCGGGAAGCAAAATGAGCTCCCTGACGCTCTCTCGCGGCATCCCGCGGACGCCCCCGTGTCTCCGGACGTCCTGGACGAGGACGTCCTCCTGCCGCCGCCCGCCGCGTCCCTAGTGACCCCGCCGTCCCCAGAACTTTCAATTATTACCGCAGAAGATCTCGCTGCGCGTATTCGAGCCGCCCAGATAAACAATGCCGAATTACGCGTAGTGCGCTGGCACCTTAATAATGTGCGCGAAAGGGGCCCCCAAACTCAGCGCGAGTTAAATTTTTTAAACTTTTACGAAGTGGAAGGTGAAGTGTTGTACCGCCGCGAAGGGCATAAACTCATAATTCCCCGCCCCGAGTTACCGCGAGTGCTGTATTACGTTCACGACGAATCACTCGCAGGTCACCCCGGTACCGAAGAGACACTCCGCGCCTTCACCGACCGCTTCTACTTCCCCGAAGCCGCGAAATACGTCCGCGAGCACGTGCGTAATTGCATAATATGTGCGTGCGTGAAACGCGGGCCGTATCAGCGCGATGTGCCCCAAAGGCCTCATCAACCGCGCCGCCCCTGGGAAACAATGGCCCTAGATATCATGGGGCCATACCCCGTTACACCTGCCGGCAACAGGTACATTCTCGTTGCCACGGATATGTTTTCCCGGTGGATAGAAACCGAAGCCGTGCCGCGAACGCCTACCGCGAATCTCGTCGACTTTATCGACCGCATCTGCCTCCGGTACGGCTTCCCGAGCAACCTGCTCACCGATAACGGCCCCCAGTTCACCAGTATCGCGTGGGCACACGCCTGCAACCGCTGGGGCTGCGCCCAATGGACCACCGCCGTCTACCACCCCCGCGCAAATCCCGCGGAGCGACGCAACCAGGAGGTGAAAAAGACATTGCGTGCCCATCTCTTTGGCGTCCATCACGCGAACTGGGACCGCCACCTCGGGGCTACCACTTTCGCCTTAAATTCGCGACAGAACACCGTCACCGGCTATACCCCGTCAGAGTTACTTCTCGGGTATACGCTACCGCGACCGGGTGAACGTCCCCCTGCTGACCTCGAGCGGGAGGACAATTTCGAGCGCCGCCGCCAGCTGGCCCGTCTAAACCAGCACAGGTACCAGCAGGTGCGCTACCCCCACCGTGCCCCGCACGTCACGTTCGAACCTGGAGACCGCGTGCTTGTGCGCGCTTTTAATACGCCCGGACGCCCGTTCGCCCCCAAATGGAAGGGCCCCTATCCAGTACTTGCCCCCGCCGGACGCTCCATGTACTGGGTAGACGTCGCCGGGACCCACACGAAATTCCACGTGGACCGGATTCGGCCCCTGGACCGCCGAGTTCGCCACCCGCAACCGCAGGCTGAAGAGGCGCCTGCTGACGACGCAGCTCCCGAAGAGGACGCCGCCGACGACCCGGACATCACCGAAGACAACCCCGGCGCTCAAGGGGAGCGTCCCGACGCCCCCGGAGCTCACGGAGAGCGCCCCGACGCCCCAGCGCCTTCAGAAGACCCCGGCGAACTACCGGACGTACCTGAAGACGCCGCCCACGTCCTCCAGTGAAGAGGAGGACGCCGCGCACCGAGTGTCACCCCGTAAGTGCCTGGTGGACCCCCTCTAGCCGCCATCACCTCTCACACCTAGTTCTGCTCCACGTCAGTCTTAAAAAAAGAGCAGCGCGCCGTAAATTCTACGAGAAAAATAGCCCCATTGTTATTTTTTTCAATTTTTTTTCACTTTTTTCCATTTTTTGTACATAAACAAAAGATCACGGGTACAAAAGAGGGCACCCGTGCAACCAGCTAGCGCCAAGACTGACCTGGAGCCCACCACCGGCAGGTTGCCTCGCGGTACATTCGCCTAAGCGAAGGGGGGCCGTTTGATACCGGACTACGTCGAAATCATGTTCGGCTCATGTACCCCGAGCCTCCTGCCAAATTTCAGCCGCCTCCGACCACCGGGGGCCCAGTAAATCGCGTTTTAATACTCTCCACCAGGCACAAATACACAAAGAATTGGTCGTATTAGTGAACGCGTTAGCTCGCTTTGTCTCAGTGCTAATGGGCCAATCAGAGACGAGCGCTAAGCGTGGGTGACGCTCATATAAAAACTGAGGACGCGTTCTTAGCGTCACCAGTTACGCAATTCTTTCGGAGCCACTCCACGCTGGTCTGCGCTCCGCCCGAGCTCTAATTTCATTGATTACCGGTGCATTTCCGCTAATTATACGCGAGTTAGCGCCCGCGGAACCGCGTATAATTAAGTCACGGACAAACCGCGTGTTCGCGAGTCGTTTCACGCGGCACCGCGCGACGGAGCTACTTCCGCCGCCCAAACAAGCACCCCCGGCTCTTTCCAGAGCCCCCCCTGCGACCGGACTGACCACCCCCAACGTCCGCCGCCGTTTCTACAGCCGCCGCCGGCCGACGCTGCAAAACACGCCGTTTGCGGCATAAATCGTGCTTCCGCGTCTCCCGGCCGTTGGAACACGCCCTCCGGTCGCCAACCGAAGCTCCGCCGCCCCCGGCATCCAGAACCGGTTACCGCGCTACGCCCCGTCATCCCCCGCGGAAGTTACAGCCCGAAATCCGCGAAACCGCGAGAACCGCGAGAAACTCGCGGGTGCCCAGTTTAGCCGAATTCGGGCGAAAAGTGTCGTGCCGCCACCGGGTGTGTTGGTGAATTGTGCCG
Source organism: Xestobium rufovillosum (assembly GCA_963966045.1). Classification (NCBI taxonomy): domain Eukaryota; kingdom Metazoa; phylum Arthropoda; class Insecta; order Coleoptera; family Ptinidae; genus Xestobium; species Xestobium rufovillosum. Next base: position 20,986,205 of record OZ014497.1, read on the forward strand.
CCCCTAGCCGCGCGATCGCCGCCAAACTCGCCACGCGTGCGCTCCGCCGTCCCCGCTACTCCCACGTACTATTTTAGTTTTAGTTTTTCAGACAATTCCTAGGATTAAGTGACTTTTAGTGTAAGTTGACAAGGGTGAGTTTAGACAATAATTGCGCCACCCCCGACAGTGCGATCTCGCCGCCCCCGCTGTCACGAGTGCGGAGTGAAACCCCCTACCCCCTCTATAAACAATTACCGCCCCAAATAGACGATCTTCATTAGTTTTTAGACATTATTTTAGAACTGTATTTTTAGGGAATAAAAACAATTTTTTTTAACCTTAATTTTATTTTTTTTATTAATTATTTTTAAACATCCTTCTCGCCCTGCCCCCAGGCGAGTTGGTGTTAATATGAAGTCCATATTCCTTCTCTGAAGCTTCCAGTTTCCTGAATATTCTCTCGAGTTCCTTCTTCGATCTTGTTATTAAGGCAATGTCGTCGGCGTAAGCTATCAGTTGGTATTTATTATAATATATTATTCCTCTTGTTCATATTCCGCTTTCCCTTGAGATATTCTCTAGTCAGGTTAAATAATGATGTTGACAATGGGTCATCTTGCCTTAAGCCCCTATTTACTGGAAATGATTCCGACAGCTTCCTCTCTACCCTTAGATTTTCCATCGCTCCATACAATTTATTTCTATTTTTGGAGTCGTAAACTTGCTTATGATCAACAAATAGTATAAATGTAACACAAGTTGTATTGTTAAGATCTGGTCCATTGTCAATCTACCTTCTCCAAACCCACCCTAATATTCCCCCACTCTGTCATTCACAATTACCTTGTAGGTTACGTCCAAGAGTGCTATCCCTCTGTAATTTTCGCATACGGTTTTTCACCTTTTTGTGCAAAGTTCATATCACTGCATTCTTCCATATTTCTGATAGTCTTTCATCCCGCCATATTCGTTTAATTAATTTACTTATTCTCTTGTGTAGTAGTTGTTAGTTGACCTCCTTCTTTCGATATTTCTTCCGTGATACCGTTTTCTCCTGGACGTTTGTTGTTCTTCAAACTGATATTGATTCTTCAATTTCTTGTTCTGTGGGCTCTTCTATGTCACACATAACATCCTAGAGACGTAGAATGTAAATAAATCATTGAACGGAAAAAACAAAGACAGACTAATGTGTCGTACACGTCCGAGACAGCGACAACCTTACAAGTGTCAAACAATTGTCGGGGGTAAATACATAAGAGATCATTTTTTATCGAATAATACACGCCTATTCTTACAGCCAATGAGATTTCTTCAATTTCTTAAAATCGACCGATCAATTGTCATTTTAAACGATAAAAACCTACCTAGCTTTCCTAAACTGATAGGTAAATATGCGCCTTGCTTTGAATCAACTATGCTGTGAATGGTAGTTTTGAAATTTCTACCTTGGCAACTGTCACTGTCATATTATTTTCGAGTTTTCTTGCAGTGTCGTTTTAAATTGTCCGTATAATGTAGTTGTGTATTTATCTCCCTAAAATACAATCGAGATCATTTTTTATAAGATAAATACATAACAAATTGTATTCAAATTTTATTGCCATTCGGTAAAAAATCTCTAATTCTCGATTACTTATTTGCCATGACAATAAAACTTTCGTACAATTAAACATGTATTTATCGATAAAAAAATGATCTCTTATGTATTTACCCCCAATAAATACATGTTTAATTGTATGAAAGTTTTAAGGCCGCATTTCACGTAGCTGGTCCAGCCGAGCTGGTCCCGCCCGGCTGGACCAGCCGCAATCTGAAAAGCATTGCCGCTTATGGAACTGCACTCACGTAGCTTGTAAACCCGCTTCAGTCCGGCTGGTCCAGCTCGATTTGTAGAAATATACAACTTCGGCGGGACCCGCTCGGCCGGTAATTGCAAATCCACCAATAGATTTGCATTCTTTGAAACCACGTGGATAGTACAGTCCAGATAGATTATTGTGCATTTGCAAGCCCTTCATAATTCATTAATATTTCATGAACCAAGTATCTCTTGCGTTTATATAGCCTTCTATTGCTTACGGTTGATGATAATTAGTAGACGGCAATGAATTCATCGTCACTTGTCGACATCTTTGCGCAACCTCAAGATGGCTACTGATGAATATAAGCAGTCGGGCACGAAACAATACAAGAAAATTGCTCTACTTACTGTACATATAGAAAACTAATGAAATTTACAAGCCGTGTGAGTGCAGAAACGAGCGGGTCCAGCTGGGCGGCACCAGCTCGGCTGGACCAGCCACGTGAAATGCGGCCTTTATTGTCATGGCAAATAATCGAGAATCAAGGTAGTGAAAAAATCGCGAGAGCTTGCTGGAGCGATTTTTTCTACTTCCCTTGATTCGAGATTTTTTGCCGAATGGCAATAAAATTTGAATACGATTTGAAATGTATTAAAAAAATTATCTGGAATGTATTTTACGGAGATTAATACACAACTACATTATACGGACAATTTAAAACGACGTTGCAAGAAAACTCGAAAATAATATGACAGTGACAGTTGTCAAGGTAGAAATTTCAAAACTACCATTCACAGCATAGTTGATTTAAGCCCTGGTTTTTAAGGCCCCGACGGAATCCGTCGACGCACTGCGCTGTCACAATTTTACCAAATTATATGTTTGTTGCTAAGTTACACCGATAAAAAACTGAAAATTTTCTGCTAGACAGACTTAAAATACAGCAAACGGAATTCCGTCGACTGAAAGTTGTTAAAAACCAGGGCTTTAAGCAAGGCGCATATTTATCAGTTAATAGTTGCCCATACACGAGCAGATATATCGGACGAATTTGACTCGTACGGATTTGATCCGCAAGTCGGGTATGCCACAAGCTAAAACTGTCTTTATTTTAGCGCACCTCCATATTTGATCTCCCGATTAGATTAGCGGGTTAAAAACTTTACGTTAGTGAGCCAAAACTCGTCATAATAGAGCAGTTTTTGCTCGGCTCGTAGTATTTTAAGCAAGCTAAAAGTTTTTGTTGGTTCGAATACATCTTCGGTCGAAGCCCCACTTCTTTTAGATGCTTCCACTTTTTTCATTTCTTTACGAAAAGCCACACGCAGATTTTGAACTTTTTTATTACAAATTCACGATTAGCATTGGGTATAGTATTTTTGGTAAAATCCACTAGTTCGTCGTATGCCTTATTTTTTTAAATTTTTGTTCTTATATTCTTTACATTTTACTCGCCAAAGACAAGGACGACTTCTATAGATGTTTATAAATAGACTCTGTTATTGCAGTATTTGAACAATAAAATGAATTATTTATTCCTTTATTGTTCATTAAAACTAATGATTGTGAATAAAATAGTATACATACCTACTCCAACAGTGACAAATCGGGTTTCTCTGCTCGGGCGTCAATTATGCAACGACTCTTCCTTGTGATGCTCTGGAGCCAGCTATACAACGCGCTCTTTCCGTTTCGGTAACTAGGACGCTCTGTATAGCTAGGCTATAGGGTTGCCAACCGTCCCGATTTTGGCGGGATTGCCCGCTTTTTAAAGCCTTCTCAAACCGACGCGGAACGGCGGGAGCGGGCGCGGGAGCGGGCGCGGTAGCGAAAATTACGATACTGATGCGAGACGCCGGAAATTAACAAGTATTTACACCAGAGCGAAACATTTCGTCATTTTTGACGTGAATTTATTACTACCGGTTTGTGTAACCTAATTTTCGACACAAAATAGTATGTTCTCTTCGGATGATGAAGAAGAAACAAGGATCTGGCCCCTGCGGTATAACTATTCGCTGTCATGCGCAGTTAGGTTTTACGTGTTGTGATCAGCAGATCCCAGATCAGCTGTTTGTTTCAACTCGGGCCTGTTTTATTTGAGCACATAACCTAAGTTTATGTTTTGTTTTCATGTAAAAATTAAATTAGTTAAATGAAGAAAAAACATAATATATGCGAGTTAAGGCACGTTTAACAATGCCAAAGTTGAAAGTCCCAGAAAAAATATGTTGTCATTATTTATCATACCACCACTAGGCATACAGAATCGCAGGATATTTCCATAACATCTGAAGCAATATAATTCAGAATCGCAGGATATTTCTATAACATCTCAAGCAATATAATTCACAACATTCGAAGTTTTCGGTATGGAAAACTGGTGTAGAAAAGGAATCACAAATGCACTTTATTTTACAAGGATCAAGGAATGACATTGTATCTTTTGTGATAATTAGGAAATATGTGATAGGTACAGAAACGATCAGTTGAAATTGAAAGTGGATGACATTGTAAACTAGGCAGGTAGTTACTTTCGCACACAAATAAATTATACGATTAAATTTCGTGCCACACATAATATAATACCTACAATTCCTTTGCACTGATTTTCTTGATGACAAATAAACACTCGTAAACTTAACTACATTTATTATTTCCCTTGTATAGCTTGTACAGATTGCTTACAGAAAATGCACTTTGATTTGAATGTTGAAGAACAGAGTACCTAATTAACTAGTGCGACGAATAACAGAGTAGTGTCTTGATAATGACGCTGAAGAACTAATAATCCTCCAAATTAGGGTAGCAGTAAGATTTTTTACAATACAAATACAGTTAAAGAGGTAATCGAAAACAATTTGAAGTTCAATGATGAAACAAATGACAACAAAGATATTTTTACTAAGGGTGTAGGTACTATAAATTCCAAAAGTGGTGTTCCAGTTTACGACGCGAATCGTTTATGCTATTTTCATCAGCACCCCCCCCCCCCTCGCAAAGACGATGTGATTTTTCGTTAAAAGAACAGGATTATTTATCTATTTTTTTGCTGCCCTTTGTTTACTAGTGCAAGGCTAACACGTTTGTTGTCATTCAAATAAAATCGGTTAGATCCGCCTTCAAAACTTTAATTGGCGGACAGTTGCTAAGGTTATTTTACCTCAGAATGTAATTGGTTATGGCATTTTAAGCGGAATTGAACCGTAAAGTGGAACAGGAATTTTGGCGTTTATAGTACATGCGTGATTTTCTATTGTAAATACATGATATCATAAAAACAGAAACGAAATAGAAATATACAATAGCTTGATATGTTATGTAAGTACATATTTAATTAAGTAAACTAAATGCAATATTATTACTTTCATCTTGAGTAGGTTTAGATATAGGATTTTTTCGCGTTCCCTTCTTTTTCGTACTAAAAAGTCTCTGATGATCTATTTTTTTGTTGTGCGGTACAGGGGCTTGTGTGTCTAGAAAACTATTAGTCGACAACTTTAATGCAGCTAAGGTTGGCTCAACTCTGTCCATTGCTTTTGCCATAACTTCAATTTCTTCTTTGCTTTTAATATTATTTAGGATGGAAAGACATCTGTCGTGCAACTGTTGTATTTGTCCGGCAAGGGATTTTTGTTTCGGTCGTTTAGGTTTTGGGTACATTGTTTCAAAAATTGTTTCCATTTCCATCTTCTTATTGTCCATGAATATTGCCAGATCTCCGTTTCCTGCATAAATGTGTAATTTAGAAACGAAAACAAAAATGTAATAATACAGTATTCTAGATTCACTTCTTGATGTGATACCCAATTATAAATGAGAAAGAAAAAAAATAATATTTGGAATATTTAGTAGTTTTATATACTACATATTTTAACGTGCTAGGTACTTATTTTTGTTTAAAAAAGTAGGTAGTCTTTATAATTTTGCATCAATTCAAGTGAGCACGCATTGCACTGCACTAAATATCTGATTAAAAAGAGTATATGTAATCCCAAATGTAATCAAAGAACCACAACCTATAGAATAAAATTAGGGGAAACAAAAAAATGAAACTAAAATGCGCCACAGCTACCCTTAAAGATTCACATTCTACATTTAATACACACACCATAATACCACATCTTAATAAATATGTACCTGTAGTAGATTTTCACCGTAGCAGCTGAAAAATTATTATGGGTCAGATATTTACAAAATAAATAATTTAAGGAAGAGTTTCGTATGTAACAGTCTCCGCCATTTGCGGACCTCTATAAGGTACAATAGAGGGCCGCAATTTGCGGACCCCGAGACTCTTCCATAATTTAATAATGTGAATAACATGTGGTCCATTATGAATAGAAATAAATTGTACCTTTTTCAACTTCAGACAGCTGTTGTGGACGTGATTCTTCCAACTTTTTGTATTTGCACAGCAAATGTATATGTTTGCACATATTCCATCGTATTGCGGAATCAATGCAACTACATGAATATCTGTGAATGCACTTTTCACAATGTGTGCAAATCAACTGACAATCACAGTTGTTGTCATTTTCGTATATATTATATATTTCGTTTGAAGATGAAGAAACAATTTGCCAAAAATCACCTGTTTTGGTTATTGATTGCGGATCCAATTTGTCACTGGTCTGGTGTCGTTTACGAAGATCTCTAAGTTTTGATGAAATTTTTCCTTTGCTGAGTACAATTATTCGATCATACAATTTATCACGTACAAATCTCATAAGGGCATGAACAGATTTGTCTAGCCTTTTGACTTTCTTCCCACCTAAATATATGTATTTGACCGTGCGGTGCATACGTTCAATATGCATGTTTGTGTTAAGTTTACTGTGCAACCTGTAGCAATATGCCCATGATTTGGTTTTCTTGACATAATTGTCCTTAAAATAAGTGCCAAACACAGATGTCTCAAAATCATTCAAAAGATTTGTTAAAAATTGCGGCAACATGCGTTCAAAAGCTATAACGTCCGATTCTTGCAAGAGCGTTCTTAAAGTTTTGTATACTTCAGCCTAAAAATGTACAAGAAGCTAATAAAAAAGTCAGTAATATATAAAATAAAAATACATAAACCTGTTTATCCTTTGAGCTGATCAAACTGAGTTTTCTTCTCCACGCCTTGTCCACGTGCCAGGTACAGTACAAGCTGTAGGTAATGAATGGAAGATAGGTGTCATTAATACCTAATGTTGTAACGTAACTTACCGAAACTCCGGTTCTGTCATTACTTTTGACCACGCATTATAGTATGCCTCTGCCATGTCTGTCATAAACACAGTTGTTCGAACAAGACCGCATTCCTTTTTTACGCATTCGAAAAATATTTTAAACATAATTTCATCACTTCGATTAGAAATACAAAAGGCACATGGGAATCCTTCCCTTAAAATGTCTAAAACCAACAAAGTATGGAGTTCAAAATCATAGTTATTAATTCCAAAAGTTCCATCCAAACATATGCAGTCTTGCGAGAATGCCTTAAAAACACTTGCTTGTCCTTCATTCATTATGATTAGAGCGAAGTCCTCATTTTTCAGTTGAGGATATTCGTCTAAAATGGTGTTTTGAGGTTTATAGAAGAGAACACTGTTGTTATCTGCATCATTAACCCAAGCATCCAAACTGACTGCATCATTCTGATGCCTTGCCTTACTGAGGCGGATTGTAGACTAAAACTTTTTTCTATATTATACAGATCTTTTTTTGTCAAAAGATGTAATCTTTCCAACGATGAAGAAGGTGATATACTGTCACGGATTGAGTCCAATATTACATTAAATGAAATTCCAGTTGCTATTTTTGTAGCAAGGTTTTTTCGTTCTGTAGGTTAGCAATAGGGAAGTATTAGAAAGAGTTGGGGAAAAGCGAAAGGTATGGAAAACAATAAAGAGTAGGAGAGATAGGATGGTAGGACACCTTCTAAGACACGAAGGAATAGTTCGTGACATACTAGAGTCAGAGATAGGAATAAAAAGAGGTAGGGGTAGGCCTAGATTAGACTACTGCTCTCAAATAGTTAGGGATGTAGGATGTCCTACTTTTAGGGAAATGCGTAGGTTAGCTCAGGATAGAAAAGAATGGAGGTACGCGTCCAACCAGTCTTCGGACTGAGAACCTTATGATGATGATGAGGTGTTAGAAACAGATGGGCCAAATCATTGCCATGGCCAACGTGTGTTTTCACAAAATTTACTGAGCATTTTTTATCTTTTTCTGAGACAACTACACTTATCGTTGCAGGACAAATTCCATTTAGTTTTTTTGTGCCTTGTGTTTTAATGTGCCGCAATCCTTTACCTTCACAATTGTAAAATCCTGAACGGTGACATATATAATTAACGGTGCCATTTCTTGGTCCTCGTTGTAAAATAAAATGCGTTTGTGATTCCTGTTCTACGCCAGTTTTCCATACCAAAAACTCGTCAAATGTTGTAAATTCTATTGCTTCAGATGTTATAGAAATATCGTGTGATTCTGTATAGTGGTGGATCAGGTCTTTATGATAAATGACAACACAATCACATAAAACACATTGTTTTCTGCGACTTCTATCTTCGCTTGTATCCAACGAACTGTGGTTTTTCTTAATATGGAATTTTAAATTAGCCTTATGACTAAAATTTTTCTTACAAACACTACACGTGAACGGATAACTCTTAGCTACATTTTTGTCTGGATGGCATTGTTTAGCGTGCCTCGTTAACTCATATATTCGCTTGTATGTTTTATTGCAATCACTGCACTTAAAAGGCATATTTTTTGTTGTCTTTAAAATTATTTCATATGTACATGAAAAATAAAAAGAAAACAAACTTTAAGGTTGTGTTCAAATAAAACGCGCGACCCGGGTTCAACCAAACAGCTGATCACAACAAAACCACAGAAAAAGGAAACTCCCTCTATGTAACAAAACCATGGAACACGTAAAACTCTACTGCGCATGACGGCGAATAGTTATACCGCAGGGGCCAGATCCTTGTGAAGAAGAAGCTCTTCTGTTACTGGCAGTAGCAGACGACCAAAGCAGGTTTTGTTTTAGTGTCAAACCAATTTCGTCCCATACTTTGTTCTTTTTTCGTATATTTTTATATTCGGTATTAGATAAATCGTACAAAATCGGATAATTCTTGACAGTTTCTATTAATTTTTTTGTCTCCATGATAGTTAGTACGTATACAGTGTGTTCAACGAGGAATGGGACAGTGCAATATCTTGGAAACGGGTGAAGATTTTAAAATTATAAAAATGTTTTAATAAACCTCAGTCAGGGGGACATATTTTGTGACAAAAAAATAGAATTCCATCCATCATATTGCTAGGTGGCGCTATCTGACTTTAATTTTTTAAATGGAATGACATACTTTTGGTCACAGTTTTGGATTCTATAACATATTTGTGATAACTTTTATTAAAACTTCTACCAACCTGTCTTTTAATTTCCGAGAAAAAAATTGTTTTCAAAATTTTAAGACGAAAACATGTTTTCAAGAAATCGCATTGACACTTGAGTGGATAGAGATAAATGAATAAATTTTATATTAAGTGATAGAGAAAATACTGTCTTTTTCCACAAAAATACTGATATTCGATTTCTTTATACGTGGTGCTTCCAATAGTTACTTTCACTTACGTTAAACTAACACACTTTATTTATTTTATTGCCATTAAAACAATTTAAGCAAAATTAAAAAATATCAAAATTAATCGAGCCGTGGGATCTTGCTGGCATGCGCGAGTTTGGTTATGGATGGGTGACCCATTTCTGCGCTGTGGCTAGGGCGCGCCTTGGATCGCCTATCCAGCTTTACCTAATGAGGTTTTCCAGGTTTTCCTCATTCTCGCACTAAATGGTGGGCAGAGTACTAACAACTGTAGGTCGTTCCTGTGACGCACCTGCGGCCAATAGTAATATGCCGCCTCCTCCGTCCCACACAAGCTAGCACTAGCTTCTGGGGCTAACCTTAGGGTTAGTATGGAGTGAGTAGAGATATTATTATTATTATTATTATTATTATTAAATAAGCGTACAAATTAAATTAAATGTTCAAACGTTTCTCCATTATTTTTCAACACATTTTTCATACCTCTTAATTAATGTAGCACTGGTTACCGCGTTCAACGTTTCACGTGATATGCTCGCACATAATTTTAAAAATTGAAACTGTACAAAAGATATTCAGAACTGAAATCTCAATTGTGAGAAACTTCAATAGACATTTGTTTTCATGGCATGCTAAATTTTTGTTAAATTCTTGATGCATGGTTCTTTCGCAATGACTTCGAGAACTTGACTACTTTTTGAATGTATTTACAGCGTTGTTGAATTATTTTGGCGTTATCTGCATTATGTTTGTGAAAAAAACATATTTTGTCTGTCATTTCGTAAAATATTTGTTAATTTATCTCTATGCACTCAAGTGTCAATGCGATTTCTTAAAAACATGTTTTCGTCTTGAAATTTTGAAAATCATTTTTTTCTTGGAAGCTAAAAGACATAGGTTGGTAGAAGATTTAATAAAAGTTATCACAAATATGTTATAGAATCCAAAAATGCGACCAAAATTATGTCATTCCATATAAAAAATTAAAGTCAGATAGCGCCACCTACCAATATGATGTATGGAATTCTATTTTTTTGCCACGAAATATGTCCCCCTGACTGAGGTTTATTAAAACATTTTCACAATTTTAAAATCTTCACCCGTTTCCGAGATATTGCACTGTCCCATTCCTCGTTGAACACACTGTATACTAGAAGCGGGAACTGCGCGGTAGCGAATAAAAATGCTGCAAGCAGCGAACTGTAAACAAGACGCTGCAGTCCCTCGCGGGCTTTAGCGGGAAGTTGCTTCGGTGTGCATGGTACAATATCCCGCCATATGTTTCTATCCCGCGACGCTCCCGCTCTCGCTTCCGCTCCCGCTATCCCGCGTCGGTTTGAGAAGGCCTTAAGGCCTTAATGCCTTAAGGCCTTCTCAAACCGACGCGGAACAGCGGGAGCGGTAGCGGTAGCGGTAGCGAAAATTACGCTACTGACGCGGGACGCGGGAAATTAACAAGTATTTACACCAGAGCGAAACATTTCGTCATTTTAGACGTGCATCTATTACTACCGGTTTGTGTAACCTAATTTTCGACACAAAATAGTATGTTCTCTTTAGATGATGAAGAAGAAGCTTTTCTGTTACTGGCAGTAGCAGACGACCAAAGCAGGTTTTGTTTTAGTGTCAAACCAATTTCGTCCCATACTTTGTTCTTTTTTCCTATATTTTTATATCGGTATTAGATAAATCATACAAAATCGGATAATTCTTGACAGTTTCTATTATTTTTTTTTTGTCTCCATGATAGTTAGTACATGTATACTAGAGGCGGGAACTGCGCGATAGCGAATAAAAATGCTGCAAGCAGCGAACTGTAAACAAGACGCTGCAGTCCCGCGCGGGCTTTAGCGGGAAGTTTCTTCGGTGTGCATGGTACAATATCCCGCCATATGTTTCCATCCCGCGACCCTCCCGCTCTCGCTTCCGCTCCCGCTATCCCGCGTCGGTTTGAGAAGGCCTTTATAGGCATTCTCAAACCGACGCGGGACAGCGGGAACGGGAGCGGCAGCGGGAGCCTCGCGGGATAGAAACATATGGCGGGATATTGTAGCGGGAAGTTGTTTCGGTGTGCATGGTACAATATCCCGCCATATGTTTCTATCCCGCGACGCTCCCGCTGCCGCTCCCGTTCCCGCTGTCCCGCGTCGGTTTGAGAAGGCCTTAAGGTTCGTGTCCCGCGTCCCGCTCATACCCTTGGCGGGACGCAAATTGTCCCGATTTCTCATAACCTACGCGTTTAGTCAACATTGGAACGATATTAGAAATCGTTTATCCGTAGAACACGTCAAAGCAGAACTACAGTTAAAGGTAAATTACACCTATTCTTGTAAAGAATTTTACAAATACGTTACTTCCAAAAAAAGTTGCTACAAGCGGCCAAATCCCAAAACAAATATGTATTCAAATAAGGACTTAATTTATATGTACCTATTTTCTTTTCGTTTGTTGAAAATAGTTTCCTTTGTTTTGTTAAAAGTTGCGAGAATGCCGTTGTTTTGTTTTTTTATAAATATATTTTAAGTTTATTTAAATGCAATAAAAAACTTTGAAGTGTCCCGATTTTTTTTGTAAATCCCGATTTTCTTAAAGCCTTGTCCCTACAAATGCATTAAAGGAGTTGACAACCCTACTAGGCTACTCGGATCGTTATCTTATTAACGATATATCGGGGTTGCATCTGGTCGATTGGGTTCGTAGATAATACCCTTGCTCAAAAGTCGAAGAAGGGAGGGTTCGTTATTGCTAAACGGTGAAAATTATAAAACATAAACAAATTAAAAGGGTTTCTATTAATTTACCTATTTACATTTTATACGGAAATTGAATGGATATTTACAATAATATGTACATGAAAATAAATGTGAAATTCTGGCATTAAAATTCCGGGCGGTACTGTAACCGTAACCGGCTTCCCGAACGAGTAGCGCACGAGAACCGGGCTAGATGCCAAGCTCGTGGACTGTTCCCTCGGGATCAGCTACTACTTGAATACCAGTAGCTTCGTCGTATGACGATACTGGGGGTTTCATAGTAGCACTTCTAGTGCAAGCAGTCGGGGGTTTCAATCTGGGATATACGTCGTTACACCTAGGATGTAATCCTGTGTGAGACAGGTTTATTAACCGGCATCTATCTAGCCCTCGGCTGTAATGAAACATTTTCCATCTCGATACGTAATATACAATATTACTATCAACATATTAACTTCATTCTATATGGCGTGTTTTGGAGTACAAATATTTTCAACCCCCGACAAAAAAGAGGGGTGTTATAAGTTTGACGTGTCTGTGTGTCTGTGTGTCTGTCTGTGGCATCGTAGCTCCTAAACGAATGTACCGATTTTGATGCGGTTTTTTTTGTTTGAAAGCTGACGTGATCGAGATGGTTCTTAGCTATAATTTATATGCTTATTTTGCAATATCCAGTGGTCACCAAGCAATTTGTTAAAAATTATCGCCTTTCAAGTATAGCTGTAAGTGATTTTGCATAGTTACGGTGGAGAAACCTTAGCAACACCGTCATCTAATAGAATGTTATAAAGATACCTATGTCAAGGAGTATTTGATCTCGTAATTAATTGTGATGTTAGTTTTCAAATTATTAGCGTTTACAGGTTTTTAATTACCCCGTAGCTCCTAAACGAATAGACCGATTTTGATGCGGTTTTTTTTGGTTGAAAGCTGACGTGATTGAGATGGTTCTTAGCTATAATTTATGGCGATCTGTTCAGGCGTTTGATGATGTGTCGGGAGTTACTTAAAATTTTTAATTTTGATTATAATACGCTTGAAGAAAAACACTGTTTTTCACATCTGTTTAATATTCTTTTAATTTTAAGCTGATGAACTGTACGCTATTTTTGATATGACGTGATCCAGAAGAAAACTCTATGAAGAGATGGGCTTTGGAACAAATGAGTATTTTTATGTGAATGACTTGCGTAAAATGGTAAATCCAAATATCTCATAAATAGAAATTATCTCAACTTATCTGATTTTCCCAATAGCTATTTAATACCTGAATGCTGTATACACGCCTACAGTTCAATATAAGAGACCTATTGAAGTAGAACATGGAACGCTGGACAGGGAAGGTGGCTGTTGTTACTGGAGCAAGTGCAGGAATAGGAGCTGCAATAGCAGAGGCTTTAGTCAATGCAGGATTAAAGGTAAGATCAGAAGTTCCTCTCTTCTTCTTATAAACAAATCCACAATTATTTTTCCAGGTTGCTGGTTTAGCCAGACGAAAGGAACGCATTGAAAAGCTTGCCAAAAAACTGGATGGGAAACCAGGAAAGTTACACGCAATCCAAGCTGATATAAGCAAAGAAGGAGACATAATTAAAGCTTTTGATTACATCAAGAAGAACATTGGTCCAATCAGCATCCTTGTGAACAACGCAGCAATTGGTAGATTCTATGAAGACACAGCTCATGGAACTACTAAAGTTTGGAAGGAAATCTATGATGTAAATGTTTTTGGTTTGCTTATAGGCACGAGGGAAGCAATTAAAAGCATGGAAGAAAACAAAATCGATGGCCATATCATTCATATTAATAGCGTAGTGGGGCACGTAGTTATTCCTCTACCAAATATTAACGTCTACCCTTCATCTAAATTCGCTGTTCGAGCTTTGGCTGAAACTTTGAGGTTAGAACTGGATGCTAATGCTAGCAAAATTAAAGTTACCGTAAGTAAATGCTTCCAAAGTCTGCAATATCTTGCTAATTTTTAAATCTGTAGAACTTAAGCCCAGGGATAGTAAAAACTGAGGCATTACTAAATACTCAAAAACCAGGAGAGCAATCAGAAGAAGTAGCTAATGAAATGTATGAAAAATCGAATTATATGTATCCAGAAGATATAGCTGAAGCGGTTTTGTATGTCCTGGGAACCAAACCTCATGTCCAAATACGTGAACTGATCATATCAAACTTCGATTTGCCTCTAAGAAATTTTTCCCATTAAATGTAACATTTATAGCCAGAAATAAATTTTTTATCCAAACTTTAATACTTTCAATCTAGGTTTGTTGCTGACTGCGCTTCTGAAAGTGCGTAAATTCTACGGCCCCAACTTATTAAACTATTTAAAACTCCTATAAAAATTTAAAACAAGACGAACAAACTTCCTTTATAGTCACATCCAATCTTGGATCTCGAGGGCGACAGTACATTCGACAACATTTTTCTTCTAATACAAAAAATAATAAGTTTGGTTGTCTCAGATTTTCTTGTGTATTCCAGGGGAAAAAGTACCTGCTAGAAATTATTTTATCGGTGGTTCACGGCCAATAGGTTGTTAGGGGGAAAAAACCCATATTACAAAGACGAAAATATAAGAAATGGACTAGATGAAGGGGGGCAGTTATAGAATTTGAGCAGAAACGAAGAGAAGTAGATATCCGGAAGAAAGTGAGACAAGGATTCGCGTTGACACTTCTAGTTTCTCCGTTTATATTACTTCAGATTTGTAAGCGAGTATCGAGATTGATGGATGGGTCGAAGGGATGGATAGCACCGATAGGCCGTCTAGATCACACAACTTTACGCCACTGCGAGGATATCTTTTAATGAGAATTTCAAAATCGTTTGTATTATTATTTTAAATATCAAAAAGAGTATTCTGTATGCAAAATTCTATCAATGATCTAAAAAATAACAGAAGTGTTATTTTAATGAATCATTTATAGTCCAAGAGCCAGCAACGCTTTCGTTACGTTATTTTTAATCAGACTAGAACTTCAACGACGAATCCCTTGCAACGTAGTAACAAGGGAATCAGAAGTCTGGCAGCCGTCCGAGGGTGGCTTTCGCGCCTCTAGCATTTTTAAGGGCGAGAAAAAAATTTAAAATTACATTATTATAATCATTATGGCACTTCGCAATATTAAAGTTAATACTATTTTAAATCAATTAAAAAAATGCCAGACGAGTGAGTGGGTGGAAAGTGGGTGCCAGAGGGGGATAAAAGTGAGAGGTTCTATGCAAGGGCCCATCGTACGGAATCTAGTCGACCACATTATCATTCCCTGGTCATGGGTCACCATGGAAACGTTATATGATGACAGTTTGTTTGCGATTTTGGAGATGCACAGTTGTGTTTGAGTGCAATTTGATTCGCCATGTGCGATATCCTCAGGATTCAAATAATTCATTTTCTCAATTTCATTCGCCTTCTCAGCAGATTCCCCTCCTGGTTCTTGGGAAGCTGCTAATGTTCCAGTTTTTACCTGACCGGGACATAACTTCTACAAATTTAAAGAATAACAAACAAATTGCAAAGCTTTCAAACAATCACAGTAACTTTAAATTTTCAAACACTAGCATACAGTTCTAACCTCAAATTTTCTGCCCAAGCTCGAACAGTAAATTTAGAAGTCGGATAAACATTCAAATTTCGTAGTGGCAGAAGTGTATATCCCAGAACGTTATTAATATGAATGATGTGAGCGTCAATTTTGTTTTCTTCCATGCTTTGTATTGTTTCTCTTCTGGCGATTAGCAAACCGAAAACATTGACGTCGAAAATTTCCTTCCCAAGCTTTAGTGGTTTCATGGACCATATCGATATTCTTCTCGATGTAATCAAAAGATTTAATCATGTCTTCTTCTTTACTTACATCGCCTTAGACTGCGTGTAGCTTTCCCGATTTTCCTTCCAATTTTTTGCCAGTTCCTCAACGCGTTCTTTGCGGCGTCTGGCAACGCCAGAAACCTGAAAAAGAATAAATTGGATACTGAAACTTGCAAAGGATGGTCAGTAAGCACCCCATCTAGAATTGACAACAATAAACATGTATACTGGTTAAATCAAACTACAGCTTTATTAAAAAGTAAGTGAAACCTCACAGCTGCAGCGTTCACAGATTTATTAGGTTACATTGGACTTGCTGTCAATCCTACATTGACTAAAGCCTCTGCAATAATCGCTGCTAATATTCCTACACTGGCTCCAGTAACCACAACCACTTTGTCTATCCAACGTTCAATTTTCTATACTTATGCCAAATCTTTAACTGCTACTGTGTAGAACTTAGCTAAGTATATGAATATTATATGTATTAGTAATATTCGATTGCCCACATAAGATATGTTTACAAACACAAACTGCCAAGTTCGCCAATACTAGGTATTCCACAAGTTTCTATTAATGCTGCTATGTGAGTACCGCGCATCATCTGCATTAATAGTCTGTTGAGAGATTTATTTTTAACATTTTACAATGAATTTAATTAGATAAGTATGTGATATTCTGTCGTGTAAAAACACTGGCCACAATACATATCCAAAGGTGAAAAATATTAGACAGGGCGTTAGAAGTCGCAAAAATAAATTTAGGGGTTGACCCAGATCAAACTAATGCTCTTATATAGTTGGGGATGTGTGATGTTCTACTTTTAGAAAAATGCGTAGAAAAATAAGTAGGTAATCAACAATATAACTGCAAAATAAAAAGGCATTCTTTGGCATTTTTGTAATTGCACAGAGTAACAAACTGAAAAAAATCACATGGGTGAAAAATTAAAAGTTTTAATTTATTGCAACTTTATTTAAGAGGAGGTTATACCGCTTGGTTTTACGTGAAAAATAGCCCTTCTAATCTAATAGATTATTAAGCCATTCTTGAAGTTAGAAATGTGAAATCTTTCTAGTGCATAGTTAAAAGGTTGGAATTGAATCCTACATACGGATTTTTTCAATTTTCAAGAAAAAAATATTTAAAATGCACAAAATTAACACAATTTCAGTAACATTTACAATTCACTGCATATTACTGCTGCAAACTTATGAGAAAAAAACTCCATAGGCACCAACCAACTAAATACGTGTATACTTTACATATATCTACTAGGATATACTCGCAGAGAATAAGAAACAACTATAAGTTAACACTTTTATTAAAGAAACAACCTTCCACCAACACGAACTTAACAAGAATGCCTTTTATTAACTAACTAGCGGCCCGCTCCGGCTTCGCACGGGTATAAAATATATAGCCTATGTCACTCACTGAAAAAATGATTAAAATCGATCCAGTAGTTTTGATTTATTCATTACTGCCCGTGGCCCGCACTCGAAATCTCGTAGGGTTCAGCCTGCGTGCATACATAGGGATATAGGGACAGAGAAAGCGACTTTGTTTTATACGACATTATTATTATTATTATTATTATTATTATTTTGATAAATCTCGTAGGGTTCAGCCTGCGTTTGCAATGTAAGCGGAAAAAATGTAATTATTTACATCACATTAGAAAACTCAAAAATAAAAGTATCACTATTTAATGGATGTTATTATACATATAAACCTTCCTCTTCAATCACTCATCTATTAAAAAAAACCGCATCAAAATCCGTTGCGTAGTTTTAAAGATTTAAGCATACATAGGGACAGAGAAAGCGACTTTGTTTTATAAGATGTAGTAGATAACTTATCATGTTTATGTAATGACCCTTGGCCAGGTAGGTAACGCAAGTGATTCACCGTCTGCACGGCCATCCTGCAATTTCATTCGTCCTCGAATCGCCTATACCCTGTTACTAGGACTTACTGAAACAATAAGAAGACAAAAATATTAAAACTTCGAACTTATCGCTTTTTGTGAAGAGTAGCAGCTTTAAAAAGCCACAGACTATTTCTTGTCGCCATCGAGGGATAATTTGCCATCAAGGGCGATCTTTTGCCATCTGGGGCTGTCTTTTGCCATCTAGGGCGGTCTTTTGCCATCTGGGGCTGTCTTTTGCCATCTAGGGCGGTCTTTTGCCATCTGGGGCTGCCTTAACTCTCAGTGCATTGTATGCTTACCTTAGTGTCTTTGAACTTCAAAAAGTTTCATGTGCTCTGTACCAACAACGCCTTCATATGGACGGTTGGATCTTTCGGTATGTCGGTTTTCTTTCACTCTATATCGATCATTTGGTAGAACTTCTACGACCTTGAAGGGGGCTTTGAACTTTGGTAGAAGTTTCTTGCTTTCATTTGTGGCGGGAAAGCTGGTAACTTTTGTTAATACCAAATCTCCTACTTGATAGATTTTTGGTGGGCAGCGCTTTTTGTTAAAGTCCAAGTTTTGCTTGATTCTATTTTTGTCAAGCCTTTTAGCTGTCTCTCTGCGAATTTTTGTAACATCTACTATATTTTCTTCTTCCACATCGTGGACATCGGTGTCGGTTTTAAGGTGAAAACCAAACAAGAGTTCTGCGGGCGTGTATTGTGTTATTCGGTGTTTTGTGCTGTTCAAACCTTGCTGAACTTGTGTAATATTTATGTCCCAATTATCTTGAGCAGTGTCAGCACCTTTAGTAGCTAATGCGTCTAGTAGAGTTTTGTTCATTCGCTCCACTTGTCCGTTTGCTCTAGCCAGTCCTACAGCTGCCACATATAACCGTATGCCTTTACTCTCGACGAAATCTTTGAAAGCCTTTGATGTAAATGCTGTCCCTGCGTCTGTTATCAATCGTCTTGGATTACCAAGATCTTTAAAAATTTCCTCTACCTTCTCAATTGCCTGCCTCGTAGATGTGTCTGGTACTGCTTTGAGGTATGTGAATTTAGAAAATCCATCGACTATTACCAGTAGATATTTATTGCCATTCTGAGTTTTTATAAATGGGCCGAGGTGATCTAGGTGAAGCGTGTGGTGAGGTCTAGCATACTTGGGAACAGAGTGTAAATAACCGGGCTTCTTCCCGCCACGTTCTTTGTGGTAAAGACAATATAAACAAGCGTTTATGTACTTTCTTACGAATCTATTTATTTCGGTAAACCAATAATTTGATTTGATTCTTTCTATAGTTTTGTCGAAAGCAAAGTGACCAATGTCATCGTGATTTGCTTTAACGATTTGCCATCTGCATTTTTTTGGTACTAACCATCTTCGACCTGTTGGGGTTAACTTGAAAACTTTATTGCCCCGTAAATCATAGTTATTAAATATGTCTCTATGATTCTGTATATCGCCGCTTGATAAAATCTCTTTAATTGATCTAATGTTATCATCTTGGTCTTGCTCTTTGCGTAAGTAATCGTCTTCCTGAATTAGCAATATTTTCTCAGATTCTAGGCTCTCTGAGTTTTGAAAATTACGACTCAACACATCTACGTGTTGCATTCTTGAGCCTGCTTTGTGCTCTATTTTGAATGTAAAATCTTGCAACAACAAGACCCATCGTGCTATTCGTGGTATTATCGTTTGTTTGTTTAAAGCATTTTTAACTGCATTGCAATCGGTAATTATGGTAAATTCATTTCCTTTTAAGTAATATTTAAATTTTTCCAGGGTTTTGACAATTGCTAGTAATTCCAATTCAAATGAGTGATAGTTTTTCTTAGGTTCTATAGTCTGTTTGCTGAAAAATGCTATACTGGGTTTTCTTTGTTATTACGCTTTTGAACCAAAATTCCTGCGTAACCCTCACGACTTGCATCAGTATAAACTGTTATGGGTAATTTCGGATCAAATATTGCTAAGATAGGTTTTGCGCAAATCTTTTGTTTTAGTTTATCGATTATTTTTGTATAATCGTTTGACC
Organism: Xestobium rufovillosum; assembly: GCA_963966045.1. Taxonomy (NCBI): domain Eukaryota; kingdom Metazoa; phylum Arthropoda; class Insecta; order Coleoptera; family Ptinidae; genus Xestobium; species Xestobium rufovillosum. The sequence continues at coordinate 21,006,140 of OZ014497.1, forward strand.
ATCTCCAAGTAGAATCTTTTTTAAACAGCTTTGTGAGGGGAGATGTTTGGCGTGCATAATCATGAATGAATTTCCTAAAATATCCAGTTAGACCTAAAAATTGTCTTAGCTGATGCGGATTTTTGGGACAGGGAAAATTAAGTACAGCTTCTATTTTTGAAATCGAGGGAGTTATTTCATTGAATGAAATTTGGTAGCCCAAATAAGTAATTTCTTCTACTAAAAACAATGATTTTGAAATATTTATGGTAAGATTATGTTCTTTTATGACATTGAGGATCTTGTTTAATAAGTCTATACCTTCAGAAATTGTTTTTGAAGGGATCAAAATATCGTCCAGGTATGGACAGTGGCGGCTATTACATGGGAGCACATGAGCACGTGAACCCCCGCGGCTCGACGACTTCAAACAATAAAATTAATTTTTATTATTTCTCTTCTCTACAAAAATTATTTTCTCATGCATGTTCATGCATGTACTCTTCACACAATTATTTGTTTATTACATTATCAATTTTCAATTGTCACTGACGCCTGACGGGACCTTAAAAAATTGTAATTATCCGCGCTCAAATTGCAGTCTGCCCTTCAGAGCAGTCTGTCTGTATGGAACCCCACGATGCACGCATCCAGCCGAACATCCCAACATCGCACGTGCGATTGATTTGGGTATCTAAGGGGCGCGCAGCGTGGAGAGGGATCCGATGCTTTACGTTGATAAATGCGCACAGTTTCAGTGTGCTCACCGGCGATTAATTGGTGCATTGAGGGAGTTTGATTTAGAATGGCTAGTGTTAGTACGTGCCATAATACAGTTGAAGAAATAAAAAAACATTTTTCCTCATTACCCTTGGCCAAGAAAATAAAAATTAAGGATTTAGGCAGGCCAGTGCCAGCGCTATACCTAATTTACTTCAAATTTGTACTGTGACTACAATGAATTTGAAAAGAGGTACTTTATATAAGTAGGTAAATTTAGCAAACTGTACTTATTTAAAAAACATTCTGATCTCCCATTTAAGAAGTTTGACCTTGACAAAATTTGAATTATAGCCTCCGTCGCATTTTTTTATTTTTCGCCCATTACTCGTGAACCTCCACGACAAAAACTCACCAGCCGCCACTGGGTATGGAATAATATGCAATGCTCTAAACGGCTGTAAAATTTCATTCATGAATTGTTGGAATACAGAAGGGGCGTTACACAGCCCAAACGGAACTCTAATGTATTCATAATGACCTTCCGGTGTTACGAAGGCGGTGAACGGGACTGACTTCTGGTCCATAGGAATTTGATGATAACCTGATGCCAGGTCAAGACTGGTAAAGTACTTATAACCATTGAGATTGTCAATTATGTCCTCAATAATTGGCATGGGGAAACTATTTTTAACGGTGATCTTATACAGTGCTCGGTAGTCTACTACTAGTCTTTTGCTGCCGTCTGTTTTATTTACAAGTAGAGCAGGACCAGTGATGTTCCAGTTGGTACTATCGTACCAGATTTGGTACTTTTTAGTAACTAAAAGTACGCTGGTCCTCCCCAGATCATTTTGGTACGCATTACCTCCAAAAACCTGACTTGATAATATCATTGCTGACAGAAATTCAAATATTCAAATGTTGGTAGCCTTGTATTCGGCAGTAGTATCATTAATCTCGGGCAGTAGTTTTCTGTTCTGTTCTATTCCGATCCATCATTCAATTTCTGCTTCGATTCGACGCAATCGCAGTGAATACAGATCAGTTTGAATGTTTTGAATAGACTCCATCTTGTAATATGACCAAACATACCTACTAGCATAGTTTAAGAAATTGTTTCGGCTATGATACTAGATCATTTATAGAAATGGAGGAAGTTTTGGAAGACGATTTTGAATAAATTACCTTTTCGGAAAATACCAAAATGTATTTTAGTTACCTATAAAACCAAAAATTAAACCTAGTTTGGCGCCACAAAAAATTTGGTACCCAACTTACAAAGTTGGTACTGAACTGACAAGTGAACTGATCCGCGCTAAAGTTACTGCTGGAACACCACTGAGCAGGACTCGAATAAGGAGATTTACTTTCTTGAATTATGTTCAGAACTAATAATTCTTTAACGATTCTTCTAAATGTTATTTTATCTTTTTCACAACAACGGTATGCACGATGAACAACCGGTTTATTTGTTGTTAACTCTATTGATAATGTTACTGAATGTGTCTTACCCAGAGTATTCAAATTTTGGGATACGCAACTCTGATAGTCCTTTAAAATGTTATGAAACTTGCATTTATGGACGTCTGACAAATTTCCGTGTTTAACATTATGTAGCCACGCAGGAGTATTCACTTTATTTTTAAATGATAATGTGTCATCAATTCGGTAATATATAATACTTTTATTTTCAGTAAAATTTCTACCGATTAATACTTCCATGCTCCAATCTTTATCATCGATTACATAGTACGTTACATTTAATTCAACCTCGTCGATTCGCGTTAGAGATTCAACATATTGCGTAACGACTGTGCCGATTCCTAAAAATCCGGATAAGGTGATGTTCTTTTTTAAAGGTTTTATTTCTAATTTAAAATTGCGTGCTACCGTACTTTTTATTAATGAGCAGTCACTCCCGAAATCTATAAATGCCAAAATATTTTTTTGGTTTAAATAAATTTGTTTATGAAACTTGGATGAAACATCATTATTTTTAATAAGATTAACTTTTTCGTTTTTGGTTTGTTTACTTGTAGAATATTCACCCTTCTCTGTTTTAAAATCTTTTTTAATATTAACATTTTTTTGTTTCCGCAGACAGTTTCTTTCGATATGGCCTTTAATTTTACAGAAATTACATATTTGTTTTCGATGCGGGCATGAGAAGCGATCGTGACCTTTATAGCCACAAGATGTACAAGATAAATTGTTATTAGTGGATTGGTTGGTACTATAACATTTAGAGTGTGTGCTGCTCGGCTGATTATGCATGCTTTTAGGATACTTGTGAGCAATGGTATCTTTTTTTGTATATATTTTATTTTTTAAATACACTCCTAAAACACTAGGGTCTTTAATATCTGATGCTTCAACTGCCGTGGTTATAGCGCTATCATTGATAGCACCAATAATCAAAGAGACTTTATCAGCGTCAGAAAAATTTAATTTTAACTTGTTAATTTTCGCTAAATGTTCAAAGTGAAAATAATATAATGAACAGTTCTCTATCGGTCTGTGATTAGTTAGATCCATAAGCAACTGATAAGCATTACGCGTACTTTTGAATGTAGTTTGAAATATATCTTTCCAATGCGCCCAAGTAAACGTAGACCACCCTATTTCACTCTCAATGTAACTGTCGTACCAAGTTTTGGCAGTTCCCTTTAGTTTATTTAAAGCTTGATAAACTGTAAAATTATCAGACCAATCATATATTTTTGCATTATATTGAATTATGTCAATCCAGTCTGTAATTTCCATTAATTTGGGGTCAAATTCTGGGATTATATTAGACGTAGTAATACTTGAGTTAAAATATGCATTGTAGGACTGACATGGACTTACGGATTTACTTCCTCGTCTTAACTTTCTTTGCCTATGCTTTTTGTGCCGACGATTATTGTTGCTACTGCTGCCGCTGCTGCTGCTTTCTGAAGATGAGGACGACTTACTCGAACTGCTAGAAGAGGACGATGTAGATTGATGTCTTCTTGCCTCTTTCCTTTGTTTAGGCATTTTCTTGAGCACTATACACCAGTTACACAGTTCAACCACTTCTGATGTAGACTTTACATATATCTACTAGGATATACTCGCAGAGAATAAGAAACAACTATAAGTTAACACTTTTATTAAAGAAACAAACTTCCACCAACACGAACTTAACAAGAATGCCTTTTATTAACTAATAACTTATAATGTTTATGTAATGACCCTTGGCCAGGTAGGTAACGCAAGTGATTCACCGTCTGCATACGTTACTGAACTGTCAGAATAGCTACGGACGTATGAAGAAAATTGAACATTCATTTAAATATTTTTTTCCAAGCGCGGTAAAGTGGAAAAATAAAACACTAAGTAGGAAAATATTTATGTTTAGGACACATCTAGTCAATTTAGGTCAACAACAGTCAATTTAGGACTTTAGGACCAAAAAAACATTTGTAAAAACCCTTATTTTTACGCGAATCGTGGATATATACAACTTTCGTTCATGTGCCTTATTAATTCTAGGCCAAAAGGCATTTTACCTAGAATCCGGTCTCTACACATGAGTAATAATGAATGACTTGTAAAATTTATTTTTAAGCATCTTATAATTAACTTTTATTATCATATCTCGCCTTCCCAATATCTATTTAATACCGAGATATCGTATTTCCTACAGTAGTTCAATACTTAATCAGTCGAAACACAATATGGAACGCTGGACAGGGAAAGTTGCTGTTGTTACTGGAACGAGTGCCGGAATAGGTGCAGCAATTGCAGAAGCCTTAGTGAATGCAGGATTGAAAGTATGTTGCCTGTTGTATTTTCATAAATAAATTCAAAATTATTTTTATCCAGGTAGCTGGAATCGCTAGACGTAAAGAAAGAGTAGAAGAACTTGCCAAAAAACTCGCTGGGAAACCAGGAAAGTTATACGCGGTTCAAGCTGATATAAGCAAAGAAGCAGACATAATTAAAGCGTTTGATTACATCAAGAAGAACATTGGCCCAGTCAGTATCCTAGTGAACAACGCAGGAATTGGCAGATTATATGAAGACACAGCGCATGGAACAACTAAAGTTTGGAAGGAAGTCTTTGACGTAAATGTTTTTGGTTTACTAGTAGCCACAAGAGAAGCGATCAAAAGCATGGAAGAAAATAAAATTGATGGACACATTATCCACATTAATAGCGTACTGGGGCACGTAGTTCATCCTCTACCAAATTTCAATGTCTACTCTTCATCTAAATTTGCTGTTCGAGCTCTGGCAGAAACTTTGAGATTAGAATTGGATGCCAGTGCTAGCAAAATTAAAGTTACCGTAAGTAAAAGTTCCTAAACTTTACAATTTCTTATTATCACCTGAATTTATAGAACTTAAGTCCAGGACTGGTCAAAACTGAGATAGCTGCAGCTTCCCAGAAACCAGGAGAAGGATCTATTGAGCAAGTGAATGAGTTTTACGAGAAAGCGAATCATTTAAATCCTGAAGACATAGCTGAAGGGGTCTTGTATGTTTTGGGGACGAAACCTCATGTCCAGATTCGTGAGCTGATCATAACAAACTTCGAAGGACCCAAAAGAAATTTCTAGAAATAACTGAAGATTAGAAAATTTATGATCACTTCTGTTCCTATTGCTATTCGAATTGTAGACATTTACCTACAAATAATTTATCATCAGTTTGAATAAAATAGTATAAAAACCTGTCCGTTTTTTTTCTAAACAATAATTCTGAAGACAACACTTGACAATGGTTCTTCTAAAAGAGTAAATCTTCAAATTGGATCAGGTATAAGAACGCTCAAAAACTTGTCCACGGCAAAATTATTCATTATTTTTTTTCTGCCTTAAAATGAAGCACAGAGAAAAACGCAAAAATAGGGGTCAATATTTTCATCTAAATTTTCAATGTTTCAAATAAAAAAAGTCGTTCAGTTGCCCATTGCAAATTATCGCAATTGTGCGCTCAAACTTATTTTCAATATTTTCAATATTTTTTTCGTTTACTTTCCTAGTATTCATTCAATTTCTAATAATACATTTGCAAATCATCGCAATTGTGGGTTCGAATATTCCAATGTAAATAATTTTCATAATATTAGTCTCGTTAATAACTCAATTGCAAATCATCGCAATGGGCAACTGGACGACTTTTTTTTATTTGAAATATTGAAAATTTGAACGAAAATATTTGACCCCTATTTTTGCGTTTTTCTCTGTGCTTCATTTTAAGGCAGAAAGATGAATGATGAATAATTTCGCCAGACACAATAAATTGACGTCAAGGGTGCCATATGCCATTATGTAACTTGAAATCATTATTTCTACTTTTCTAATAAATAGCCAATTATTATTTAAATCGTATACATGAAAATGAAACACCTAAAATTATGTGGAGAAAACGGAACAGCGGTTTTGACGGGAAGTAGGATATTCGTATTTTATCAGATTATATCAGCTGTCCTGATGTCACTTATGACGTTTGCATAATCTTTGCTTGCCGTTTGCTATCTGAATCTTACGTGAAACTAGAAATTGACAGACGAAAATGACAAATATGCTGTAGCTCAGCAGCTCAGTCCTCCAGTTCCCGGGCGTCCTCCACCCGCTGTCACCAGGACCTGGCAGTCAACCACTCCAGAGGGTCAGCCCCGGACACCAGCAGGACCAGGCAACTCGGCCCCAGCTTTAGGGCGTCCTCCACTAGCTGTCACGAGGACCTGGTCAGCCCACCACTCCAGATAGTCAGCCCCAACCACCATCAGGATCAGGCAACTCGACGTCCACTTGGTGGACGCTTATCAACCAGTCCCCCCCCAGGAGGCACTCGCTGCAGCTACACCGGTTCCGAGCTAACTTCGAGGACGACACCTCTGCTGCAAGCCACCGCCGTGAAGTCACTCACATCCGGGTGACACTCTCTTTGCTTTCTTCGCTTCCACGTTATTGCGAAGATGCTGCCAACCCATAACCCAGGAGGTGAACCTCCGCGAACACGAAACCGAACATTTTATACTCGTACAATATACTCCCATCCGATTGTATACATATATTTTTTCCAAAGAAATAGTAAGGAGTCACAAAGCCGTTAAAAGAACAACATCAAAGAGCCTCCGTTGCAATTTCCCCTTCACATATACATCAAAAAACGGGGGGGGGGGTGTATCGATCAAGATCTTTTTCTTTGGCAAGGTACGAAGTAGACTCCTTTTACCTTTTCGTCTTATTTCACCCACTTTTCACTTGAATTTTGTTCAATTAGGTAGCCGTTCTGGCTCTTTTCTTTTTTAGCGTACCTCCTTCCATTTCCGCCAAGTTGGCTTATTCCAGTGTGCGTGTCTGTTTTCCTTTTCCTCTTAAGTGCTGATGCACGCTGAATTAACGGATTTTCATGTTTTTTCATGTTCTCTATTGTCTGGAACCTGTTGTTGCGGGTTATTACTTGTAAAGATTGTAAGTTGAATTCTCCACGAAGTTGAGCATTACTAATATACCAGGGGGCATTGGCTGCCATTCGCACTGCTATATTTACGACAGTTTGTAAGCTGTTCTTTCTTGTTTGTGAGGCTAAGGTCCAGGCTTCGCTACCGTACGTCACTGTCGGTATAATAATTGTTTTTATTATTTTCATCTTGTTATTTATTTTTAATTTACTCGTCCTGTTTAACAGTGGGTATACTCTGCCTAGAATTTGTCTCGCTTTCTTTCGCGTTTCCTGGATGTGCTTCTTAAAAGTCATCTGTTTGCCCAGATGGATGCCAAGATATTTTGCTTCATTTTGCCAACTTATAAATTCTCCGTTTATCGTTAGTGGTTCTGGATTAGGTTTATTTTTCTTTTTGCTGAACTGTACGGCTACAGTTTTATTTGCGTTAATTTTAATGTTCCACGTTTCTGTCCATTTAATGATTTTGTTAAGATCCTCTTGCAGGTATTTGTGTATTAATTTGGGATTGTGACTATGCGTAAAGATGGCCGTGTCATCTGCGAACTGAGCTATGTGACATTTTTCGAGAGTTGGTATGTCGGAGATGTATAAATTGAATAGAGTTGGTGCGAGAATTGAACCCTGCGGCACCCCACACTGAACTCTTCTCTGTTTTGATGTGTCTTGATTTACTTTAATTTCGAAACTACGATTTGATAGGTATGCTCTGATGATTTTGACGAGCCACCGTGAGAATTCCATATCCAAGAAGACGGCTCCGGTAGCTATGGTAAGGTTGAAATTTTCAATTATGTTCTCCGTTATTCGAATAATCTGGTGTACCGAGGAGTGTTGCTCAAGAAAGCCAAATTGGTAGTTGGGTATTGCGTTTTTTTCTTGTGCTATTTGTTTGAGTCTCACATGTATGGTTTTTTCCACTATTTCAGCTGAAATACACAAGAAAATCTGAAACAACCCGATTTATTATCTTATGTATTAGAAGAAATGTTTTAGAAAGTACTGTCGCCCTCGACGTATGTTCTTCTTGTTTTAAATTTATATAAAAGTTTAATGTTTGGATAAAAAATTGTTAAAAATGTTACATTTATTAGGAAACATTTCTTAGAGGCGCATCGAAGTTTGATATGATCAGTTCACGTATTTGGACATGATGATTGGTTCCCAGGACATACAAATCCGCTTCAGCTATATCTTATGGATACATATAATTCGATTTTTCATACATTTCATTAGCTACTTCTTCCGATTCTCTCCTGGTTTTTGGGAAGTTAGAAATGCCCCAGTTTTACCAGCCCTGGACTTTAGTTCTACAGATTTAAAAATTAACAAGATATTGCAGGGTTTAGAAGCGTTTACTTACAGTACCTAACTTTAATTTTGCTAGCACTTTCATCCAGTTCTAACATCAAAGTTTCTGCCAAAGCTCTAACAGCAAATTTAGATGAAAGACAGACGTTAATATTTGGTAGAGGAATAACTACGTGCTCCACTACGCTATTAATATGAATTTTGTTTTCTTCCATACTTTTAATTGCTTCCCTCGTGGCTATAAGCAAACCAAAAACATTTACCTCATATATTTCCTTCCAAACTTTCGTGGTTTCATGAGCTGTGTCTTCATAAAGTCTACCACTTCCTGCGTTGTTCACAAGGGTAGTGATTGGACCAATGTTCTTCTTGATGTAATGAAAAGCTTTAATTATGTCTCCTTCTTTGCTTATATCAGCTAGAATTGCGTGTAATTTTCCTGGTTTCCAGTCCACTTTTTGGCAAGCTTTTCAATGCGTTCCTTTCATCTGGCTATACCAGCAACCTGTGGATTTGTTTATAAGAAGAAGAGAGGAACTTGTGATCTTTCGTTTAATCATGTATAATGCATTACTTTTCTCTTTTCATATTCCTGCACTTGCTCCAGTAACAACAACCATGTTCTACTTTAATAGGTCTGTTATATTTATTGAACTGTAGTAGAGGATGAAGCATTCAGATCAGATAAGATAATAATTTCTATTTATGAGATATGTGACTTTCATATTTTGTGCAAGTCATTCACATAAAAATAATCATTCGCTCATGAGAAGTAGGTATACAGGTATTGAGAAAAACTCTTCATGGAGTTTTGTTCTGGATTATTCCATACCAAAAAATACCGTGCGAAGCTAAACGTAATTTACAGTTCAGCTGGAAATTAAAAAAATTTCAAACATTTGTGAACAGTGTTTCTTCTGCTATCTGGCTTAATAACTGTAGAGGGACATTTGACGTCACGCGTGTATCCGATATTGTCATATGTAACTTTTCTAATAAATAGTGAATTATTTAAATTGTATACATGAAAATGAAGCATTGCAAAACACAATGACTGTACATACCACCTAAAATTATTTCGAAAACGGAACTGAAGAACTAAAAGCGCTCTGAATTATATGACAATACAACGGTTTTGTCGGGAAGTAGGTTATTCGTATGGACTGTTTTAAAATCCCCGATTTTGACAGGCCGCCATTTTTTGTTGGAGGGCACATATTTAGTCATATTTTATTTGAGAGGTTGAAATTAAGATTTTATTACCTACCAGAAATGAAATGTGTAGAAATATTCGCCAATTTACTCCCCTTTCAAGGCTTTTACCCACTTTTCACGTCCTCTATTTGACAACTTGTTTAAGTCTCTCCTTGATTATTTAGTGCCGCAGGAATTCTAAAAATTCTTACCAAATCCCTTTCACCTCTCAATCCGCACTCCACAACACAACTAAAGAACATAACAGTGGCACATTAATTATATATTAGTTATCGAAAATGACAGTTTACTCGTAAGGTTATTTTTGTAAACTTGAAACAAACAAATGTTTGCCCTCCAGCTGTCAATTGTGTGACGACATTCTGAAATGATCTATTTTATCAGCTGTCCTGATGTCACTTATGACGTTTGCATAACCTTAGCTTGCCGTTTTGACATATGAATCTGACGTGAAACTAGGAATGACAAATATGCTGTAGCTAAAATATCTCACGTTTTAATCGGTTTTGAGAAATGTACGTCATTGAGGTTAAATGGCGCGCGAGCGAAAAAACTCGTTTGAAAAAGTTACTCTTTGGAAGCATTTTAAACAATTATTTCAATTTTTAACTTTTATCAAGATGTAGTTAATATTTTCGTCATTCACTGGTAGAAATTCATTAATCATCTCATCATCAGAAAATATAAAATTTTACATTTTTCGATGATCTTGAAACCGGTCAAATCCTAGAATAAAGTGTTAATTGGTAGTATGCAGAGTATTTTAATAATTCATACGTTTATCAAGACGTAATGTGTTAAGTTGGTGTTTACTACGATATTAAAAGAAAAATCCCACAAATTCAATTAGTGTCCAGTTGCCCATTGTGCGCGACAAAGTACCTCATAGAAGTTATTTTATCTGTCAAATGTATATCGAAATCCTGTAACTCTATTGATATTTTGCGTTTTGTTGAATAAATACCCACCTTCACAAATTTTTGTTCTTCAGTGAGTAGGTACTATCTACAACCCTCACTTCTTGTAAGAAGTCTTACAACAGTAAGATAACCAGAACCTATCTAAGTACTTATCTTTATTAAAAAAACATCACGATTAATTTCTTGCAAATCACGTTTATTTTTGGGTTCGATATCTTATTTATCCTTAAATATATTCATTACATAATCGTCTGTCGTAGTGTAGACTGTAGTACAAAGCGATCATCAAAAGAAATCATGGAGCGCTGGTTGGGACAGGTGGCTGTGGTTACTGGAGCTAGTGCAGGAATAGGAGCAGCAATTGCTGAGTCATTAGTCAATGCAGGATTGAAAGTAAATTCATAAATAATTTTGTACTCATTTCGAGGAATCAGTCTTCATTTTCCAGGTTGTTGGTATCGCTAGACGCAAAGAACTTGTTGAGGAACTGGCTAAAAAGTTGGACGGTAAGCCAGGAAAGCTATATGCAGTCCAAGCTGATGTAAGCAAAGAGGAAGACATCATCAGAGCTTTCGATTATATCAAGAAGAATATTGGTCCGGTGAACATCCTCGTAAATAACGCAGGAATAGTTAGATTATACGAGGATTTAGCCCATGGGACCTCTAAAGTTTGGCAAGAAGTTTATGGTGTCAATGTTCTTGGTTTGCTAACAGCAACCAGGGAAGCCATCAAAAGCATGGAAGAAAACAAAATAGACGGTCACATAATCCACATCAACAGCCTCCTTGGTCACCAAGTCCTTCCTCTTACAAATATAAACGTCTATCCATCTACGAAATTTGCTGTCCGTGCTTTGGCTGAAACATTAAGGCAAGAACTGGATGCCAGAGCTAGCAAAATTAAAATCACTGTAAGCACGATTCATTCTCGGTTATAAGAGTGCATAAATCTTCTTGTATATTTCAGAATCTAAGCCCTGGACTAGTCAAAACTGAAATAACATTCGCGGCACAAAAGCCAGGAGAAGAAACCGAAGAGATAACCAACGAATGGTATAATGTAATGAATTATATAGATGCCAAAGATATAGCTGATGGTGTTTTGTATGTCTTGGGAACACCACCACATGTACAGATACGGGAATTGGTCGTTACACATTTTGATGGGCCCATAAGGGATTTTAAAAGATAAATTTGTAAAATAAAGTTCTCTCTAACATAACAACTCTGTAGTTATTTTTATCTATCTTCTGTTCATATCTTATCTAAAGTAATTTGTGTCTCTTATACAATAGTTGCAACTGTGACAAAAATCCTAAAATATAAAGAATGGAACGTTGGATTGGACAGGTGGCCGTTGTTACAGGAGCGAGTGCAGGAATAGGCGCTGCAATTACAGAGTCCTTGGTCAGTGTAGGATTGAAAGTAAGTCCTTTAATTGCATGCGTCCATCTTATGGATTAATTTATCTTCATTATCTAGGTTGTTGGAATCGCTAGACGTATAAACCGCCTAGAAGATCTTACCCAAAAACTAGAAGGAAAACCAGGAAAGCTTTACCCAATTCAAGCTGATGTAAGCATAGAAGAGGAAATCATAAGAACTTTCGGGTACATCAAGAAGAACATTGGCCCTATCAGTATCCTTATAAACAACGCTGGAGTCATAAGAGTACATGAAGATATAGCCCACGGATCCACTGAAGTATGGAAGGAAGTCTTTGGAGTGAATGTTTTTGGCTTATTAGTAGCAACCAGAGAAGCCATTAAAAGCATGGAAGAAAGCAATATTTATGGTCACATCATCCATATCAACAGCACTGTTGGTCACCAAGTTGTTCCTCTTTCGAATTTAAATGTGTATCCAGCTACTAAATTTGCTGTTCGAGCCCTGGCAGAAACTTTAAGGTTAGAACTGGACGCAAGTGCTAGCAAAATTAAAGTCACCGTAAGTAACTTTTTAATTTCATTCAAAATCTATTCATTAAATCTGCAGGATCTAAGTCCAGGAGTTACAAAAACTGAGATTAGAATTGCTGGCCAAAAACTGGAAGAAGAGTCGGCGGGAAAAATTGCAAATCAAATGTATGAAAGCTTAAATTATATGGATCCTGAAGATGTAGCTGAAGCTGTCTTGTATGTTTTGGGTACGAAACCCCATGTTCAAGTTCGCGAACTGATCATTGCAAACTTTGATTTACCTAAAAGAGATTTTTCGCAATAAAAATTATGCTTATTTAAGTTCTTTCGTCTGGTGGGTAGACAACCAGTTGACCATGAACCTTACATATACAGGGTGTCTCTAAAATGCCTGTACAAAAAGCTACCACATATTGTTTAGACCAAAATAAGTCTATTTAACCAAATTTACCTATATCCAAAATTCCTTCGTTTAGGCGCTAGAGGGTGTCAAAGTTCTTAAAAAATTTTTAACTTTTCATAATAACAAAAAAAGTCTTCTAGTTATATGAATTAATTTTGGCCTGCGAGTTTGTACTTCAAAAGACTATTTTTGGTACTGATTCTTTGTTCTCTGTTGTTACGTTAATTGTCAATAGTGGGTCATCCACATCTTAAGACGTTCATATTTTTTTTTAAGTTTTGTTAATGTTCACCGAAATTTTGTGGCTTATAGCCACTTTTATTCTGATCATTTTTTGTCTCTTATTCGATTTCGCTATCTATCATAGTTTAGGCAGCAGAAATTGTTTTATTTTCCAATGCGTCGTACAGTGTAGCTATGATGCTAAACGTAGTAGGCTCATCTAACGTTATCACAATTTGACTAATAAAAACTAGACAAGTATTGAAATAATTATTGCAACTAAATCTAAAATTTGAAGAAACAAAACATTACAATGAGACAAAACACTACAATAAATGTTCAAAATGTCTATCATTTTCACGCATACAGAGATCAATGCGACGTAAAAAATTAAATTGTACTCTTTGCATAACGTCAATGTCATTTTTCAGTGTATCTATGGCATTTTGTATGCACCTCCACAATTCTTGTACTGTATTTATAGGCCTGGAGTACACCGTTGTTTTTAGGGCTCCCCATAAAAAATAATCTAATGGCGTTATGTCGGGAGAACGTGGTGGCCAGTTTATCGGAGCATCATTCCCTCTGCCTATCCACCTATTTGGATAATGTGCATTTAAGAAATTGCGAACATTTAAGGTGAAATGTGGTGGTGCCCCATCGTGCATAAACCACATTTCTCGACGAAGTTCCAATGGCAGATCTTCTAATAAATCTGGCAATGTATTCTGAAGATGCTCCAAATAAGTTTCACCATTTAATCGCTCCGGCAACATGACGGGTCCAATAATATGATTGTCGATTATTCCTGTCCAAACATTAATTTTAAATTCGTGCTGGTAATGCGTTACTTTAATGGCATGTGGATTTTCATCTGCGTAGACATGTTCGTTGTGTAAATTAGTTACACCCCTTCTTGTAAAACAAGCCTCGTCTGTGAATAAAATGGTTCTGGTAAAATTAATATTGTGTGCTCTTCGCTCGTTAATGAACTGACAGAATCCGAGCCGTAGATCTTGCACTGGTTGAAGATGATACGGATGGAGTAGTTGCTCTTTCAGAACTCTGTGGACGACATCCTTGGATACTCCTACTTCAAGACCCAAGCGTCTGGTACTTAATGTTGGATCTTCTGCAACCCTTTCCAAAATCTCGTCTTCAGTATCAGCAGTTCTTACTGTTCGCTCACGTCCGTGGTCCACAGTTGAAGGTGCAAAACTACCTGTTTCCCGAAGACGTCTCTCAATAGCGGCAAAAGTTTGATGGTTCGGCACCCGACGATTTGGAAATTTTTCTCGGTACACTCTGACAGATTCGCGCCCATTCCCTTGGCAAAATCCATATACCATTAACATATCCGTAAGTTCTCCATTAGTGTATTTTCCGGCCATAATAAAGAAAATTACAAAATTCAACAACGATTTACACAGCGTCTGCTGTTGGAACTGACAGTTTGATTAGATTTTGAAAGGTGGCAAAGCCCTCTTACTTAATTGCGATTTTTGTGTTGACAATCCAATGCCACTGTGATAACATTGGATGAGCCTACTACGTTTAGCATCATAGCTACACTGGACGACGCATTGGAAAATAAAACAATTTCTGCTGCCTAAACTATGATCGATAGCGAAATCAAATAAGAGACAAAAAATGATCAGAATAAAAGTGGCTATAGGCCACAAAATTTCGGTGAACATTAACAAAACTTAAAAAAAAATATGAACGTCTTCAGATGTGGATAACCCACCATTGACAATTAACGTAACAACAGAGAACAAAGAATCAGTACCAAAAATAGTCTTTTGAAGTACAAACTCGCATGCCAAAATTTATTCATATAACTAAAATACTTTTTTTGTTATTGTGAAAAGTTGAAAAATTCTTAAGAACTTTGACACCCTCTAGCGCCTAAACGAAGGAATTTTGGATATAGGTAAATTTGGTTAAAAAGACTTATTTTAGTCTAAACAATATATGGTAGCTTTTTGTACAGACATTTTAGAGACACCCTGTTTAATGTCTATATAGGTACCTGTTTTCTTCTTTATATCTCTGCATCCAGCAATACATCACAACCAATTCTGATCGAGTAAACCGAAAAAACCGGCAACTTTCAAAAACGGTTTTAAATAATAGTTTTATATACAAAACAAATTCTGAAACTTTCGATTTGATGACTAAATTCTGCTTGGCGACTATCAACAATAAAGAGTTAACCATAACTTCGAGTCTCGTTAAAGAATGAATCTGTCCTTCTACTTTAAAATTAAAAAAATGTATTTTTACGAAAGCGACATTAAAATTTGTCATTTTTTTGCAAGTCATGGTTTCGATTGACATACTTATCTTATCAGTTAAAGTCTAATAAAGTCTAATAAAGTTGAGCTCAAATATTGGTTACACCATACACCAAAATAAAATCATGGAACGCTGGATAGGAAAAGTAGCAGTCGTGACAGGCGCAAGCGCAGGGATTGACTATGCTATTGCACAATCGTTAGTCAATTTAGGATTGAAAGTAAGTCCATTAGTTCCTCTCTTCATTTAATAAACAAACTCATCTTCCATTTCTTAGGTTGTTGGTATTGCTAGACGTAAAGAACGTATTGAAGACCTAGCAAAGAACCTATCTGCAAAACCAGGAAAACTTTATGCTGTTCAAGCTGACAAAAGCAAAGAAGAAGACATCATAGAAGCTTTCGATTACATCAAAAGGAATATAGGCCCTGTGAGCATCCTTATTAACAATGCGGGAATTGCTAAGCCTTCAGAAGAAACGAGACATGGAACCACTAAAGTTTGGAAAGAAGTTTTTGACGTAAATGTTTTTGGTCTACTGATAGCCACCAGAGAGTCCATAAAAAGTATGGAAGAACACAAAATTGATGGGCACATAATCCACATCAACAGCCTTTATGGCCACCAAGTTCCAAATTCTCCAAAAATAAATGTATATCCAGCTTCCAAATTTGCTGTCCAAGCTTTGGCAGAAACTTTGAGATTAGAATTGGATGCTAGTGCGAGCAAAATTAAAGTTACTGTAAGTAGTTTGCTGATAATCCTCTAAATCTATTACTTAAATCCGTAGGATTTAAGTCCAGGAATGACGAGAACTGAGATAAGACTAGCCAGCCTAAAACCTGGTGATCAGACCGCAGAAACAATTCATCAAATGTATGCAAATTCTAACCCTTTGGATCCTGAGGATATAGCTGAAGCTGTTGTATATGTTTTGGGAACAAAACCTCACGTCCAAATTCGGGAATTGATGATTTCTAATTTTGATTTGCCCAAAAGAGATTTTCCGCAATAAAAATTCTGTTAACAAAAGTAAATTTTCTTTTACATTTCTTCACATTTACAATTTAATAATAATTGCCTTCGTCAGCTTTCTTCGGAAACATTTTTTTATTAAAACTTTTTTTGCGTTATTTTGGACGCAGATTTGGCGGGCTATAATAAATAGTAATTAATTTCTTGCTGTAACACTAATTATTTTCAATACCCCTCGTATAAACGACTTTTTATATCGGACAGACGCAATTAACAATTCAAGGTCGCATGAGTTGTTTTTTTAACTTTTATAAATGGAGAATTATTAGATCAAACAGAGTTCTATATAATATCTTAATACTGCATCATATTCTTCTGTTTTTTCTATTATGTAAGTAAACAGATTCTATTGTGTTGGGCCAATAACCTCAGAAGTACCGTCAAAAGATAAGAATTTTATTTAAATATAAGTGCGAGCGGTTCCTTGCAACAGTTCCAAGACGAGATGTTCAAGTTTGTGGATCTCAGTTTAATTGTTGTCAGTGTTTTTGTATCCTTAACAACTTTTATCTACCTCTACTTTAAATGGAAATTTGGTTACTATGAGCGACGTGGACTCCCGTATATCCCACCAAGATTTCCATTTGGAAACCTAGCAATTCCTCCAACGAAGGAGTACCTGGGAGTAACTATGATCAAATTTTACAAGCATTTTAAAAGCCAAAATGAAAAATTAGGTGGATTTTTCATTTTTGATAAACCCGCGTATGTTGTGAGTCATCCGGAGATCGTCAGAAAAGTCATGGTGTCAGATTTCAATCATTTTATGGACCATGGAGCTTATTACAACGAAAAAGATGACCCACTCAGTGCCAATTTAGTTTATTTGAAAGGAGAGAAATGGAGGAGTTTGAGGAACAAACTGACAGTGCTTTTCACTTCAAACAAATTGAAAACTACCTTTCCTACATTGGTGTCTTGCAGCAAATTGTTGGAGCAGAGTATAAGAAACTTGGCTGAGAATAAGGTAAGTACGACTTGTTTGTTTTTATAAACTGTACTGTACTTTTTAACAAGTTTTGTAGGAACCCATTCAAATTAAGGAAATCTTCGGGCGATTTAGCACTGATGTTATTGGTTCCTGCGCTTTCGGATTAGACTGCAAGAGTTTCGAAGGGGAAGACGCAGAATTCAGGAAATACGGACGCAAAATTTTCGCCATGTCCCAATTTAAAATGCTCTTCAAACTCTTTTCCTTGGGTTTCCCGAATTTCGCCAGGTTCTTCAAAGTCAAAGTGTTAGACGATGACGTTTCGAAATTCTTCATGAAGATCGTCAAGGAAACCATAGATTACAGGGAAAATAATAAAATTACTAGGGATGATTTTATGCAATTAATGATAGACTTAAAAAATTCGGGGAGCGGGTTGAGTTTAAACGAAACTGCTGCCCTTTCTTTCGGTTTCTTTACAGCTGGTTTTGAAACGTCTGCAACAGTGGCCAGTTTTTGTCTTTACGAGTTATCCATCAACCAGGACATACAAGACAAACTGAGAAGGGAAATACGAAAGATGCTGGAGCAAACTAACGGTGAATTCGACTATAACGCTTTGGTTGAACTAAAATACTTGGGACAAGTATTAGATGGTGTTTATTATTTTATTTAGTTATTCGTGCAACATCCACTTTTAATTTAATTTTAGAAACCTTGAGGAAGTACCCTACCGCGATAATCACAGATAGAGAGTGTACAAGAGATTGGGAATACCCAGAAAGAAGATATACAGTAAAAAGAGGCCAAAGAATGTTCATTCCTGTCTACAGTTTACACTACGATCCTGAATATTTTCCTGAGCCAGAAAAATTTGATCCAGATAGATTTAGTGTTGAAAATAAGGATAAGATAGTGCCATATACCTATGTTCCTTTTGGAGAAGGTCCAAGACAATGTATAGGTAAAGCACCAATGATTTTATAAATCCGTCCATCATGGTTCATATTATGTTTAAGGTCTACGTTTTGGATTGCTCCAAAGCAGGATTGGTATAGCAGGTCTTCTGAACAAATTCAAGTTTACTTTGAGTGATAAAACTAAATTGCCGTTACGAATTGGATTAGCTTCGCCATTATATGTTAGGGATCCGATATATCTAAATGCGGAAGAGTTGAATATTTCGTAATATGTTCCACGGTTGTTTATGAAATTTGTTAAAATAAAACTGAAAAAAATGTTAGTAGAATAGGTAAGTTGAGAAACAGAAGCCACAACGCACTCACTTCCGGATATCTACTTCTCCTCGTCCTCCTCAAATTCTATAACTTCCGTTTGCTCTGTGTAGAGATTATACAGGGTGATTCAAACTGGACGTTTATGAAAAACTAATCATGTTAGAATTACGAAAATTTGCAGTTGTTGATTTTTCATAAAGATCTCTTCATTAAAAATATTTTCACTTACTTTGACACTTCTGGTTATACCGGAAGTCGGAATCAACTTGTTTTAAAAAGAATGCCCGCATTTTTCTCACATTTTTTTGAATCTTCACTCAATTTTAACATAAGTTTCATCAGAAGTCCCTATACCTAACTCACAGTTTTGGAAGAATTTTTAATTTAAAAAAAAAATATATTTAGAGTATAACTGAAAAATCCATATCTTTGAAGTTTCTGGAGATTAAGGAAATAATATCTACTTCGATGAAAACAATGCCCTTACCATAGTGAAATTAAACAAATATTGTAGAGAATGTTCAATATTCAATGCTACGTTGCGCAATCTAGTGCCTAATTGAAATTTTACACCCTTCCTGTTGACCGATTGATCTGAAATTTGGTACACACCTTTAGTTGTGATGACAATACAATTATGTATATTCAGTATCATTGTAAATCCAAGATGGCCGCCACCACAAAATGGCGGATTACTTTTTTTCGATCCCCTGAATATGGATATCAAATGAAAGGGCTTTACAAGTAGAACACACCGTATACGTGATAGAAGTGAAACTTCTATGCGCGTCACTCTCTCTCTCTATCTTTCGTCTCTCTCGTAGAACGAAATGCTCGAAAACGTGACGCGACTTTGAAATTTTACTCTCAATTCTCGAGGTGCCGCTAAAAAGTTTCACTTCAAAAAACAATCAACAATCGCCGAATAGACTGTCAACGTGTGAACAAAAATGGCTGCAAGTTGCAATCAACGCTTGCGCCTTCGTACAGGGACCTGTACAGTTTAGAGTTACTCTAGCGCTACCTATAAAGTAAGGGCGAACTATAACTGAACGCAAAACGTTAATGCGTGACGACCTTGAAATTTTACTCTCAATTCTCTAGAGTGTCTACCTGCAGTAACATATTTTCATGCTATGATGGCATTATAGTTATACCTTCTATATAGGTTTAAGTATTTCGTTAGTCAAACTGCACCCCGCAGCAGCGGTACGTGGAGAGGTATCGCATAGAACTCGTAATTTGGTATTCTCGGCCCGGGTGGATCAGCTCCCGTAGAGGTTTAGTTTTGAGGTTAGGTTTTTACATTATCTTTTTTGCAAAAAATGCGTGTGTCTGGTGCGAAAGGGCAACTAAGGGCTTTGTTTAAAATGCGTGTGTCAACTCTGGGGTCTGTTACTCGTGTATTATCCACCAACATGACGTCATGGTACGGAAATGTGTTACTGCAGGTAGACACTCGTCAATTCTTGGGCAATATTCGAGGTGCCGCTAAAGAAGTTTCACTTCAATATTATTCCTAATCCAAAATAGCGTCCGAAACAAAATGGCAGATCATAGAGTTTAGACCTTAGAGGAGGGAAGAAGAGGAGGAATAACAAAGCAGATGTTTGTGTTACCATTCGGCACCAAAAAAGGGGCGTAACCTAAACTTCTTAGTCTCTTTACGCCGAGAATTGAATGAAAATTCTTAAAATGATATGGCTAATTGCACTATTTCAAACGCTGCTTTCGTTATTTTCAGTTAAATTACATGAATTCTAAACAGTAACCTGGTTTCATCACTTTGTTTGGCACCAAACACGCTCAAATTTTGGTAACACTCACGTGCACGGAAAAGGTCGGGCGTTATGTATCCATACTCTTCCCTCATCTAAGGTTTAGACAGTCAATATATTAAAACTGAAATCTAGGTATCTAATCAAAACAAAGTACTTTGTCAACTTAAAATCGTGATTCAAGCATGAATCCCCCACCCAAGTGAAGGTTTCGTATCGTGTCGTTAGCGTTTTCTCGTCAAGGCTTGGGCACATCTTGTTGTATAAAAGCCTTGCCCCCTGTATTGGGCATCTGGGGGGAGGGGAGGGCGACCGTTATAATGTCCATTACTCGTGGGAACAAAATGGTAAAAAATAATAACAAAACAAAAACAAACAAAAACAACTAAAAACTTGAAAATAGAATAAGTAAAAAAATATTTTTAAGTTTAACAGTTTTATTATAAAGAAACATAATGATGATGCAGATAATGTACTAAAAGCTAAAAATAATCAGGTAGGTACCAGGTACCAGTCATCACACCACTCTCCTCATCTATCTGGATTTTATTTTAGTCTGATCAATCGTGGGGTGAGTTTATTTCAGTCTGATCAATGCTCTAGATTGATGAGGAGAATGGTGTGATGACTGGTACCTAGTACCTACCTAATTATTTTTTAGCTTTTAGTACATTATCTGCATCATTATTATGTTTATTTACAATCAAACCGTTTAACTTAAAAATGTTTTTTTTACTTATTTTATATTTTACCACAAAGGTAAAATCCAATGGGGTAAGATCAGGCGATCTCTGAGGCCAATGCAACGGACTCTGGCGGCCTATCCATCTATCTTCGAATATTTGATTAAGCTCTTGGGTGATTTCATGGGAACTGTGAGCTGGGGCACCATCCATTTGATACTAAGAACTTAAAAATTGGTTTAGTGGCAGATTCTCCATGAAGTCAACAACAACAGTTCGTAAAATTTCTGAATAACGTCCGCAGAATTTAAGTTATCATTGTAAACGAAGAAGCGCACTTGATTTTCCATCAGAAGGGAGAATACGCTGAAGCTGAATTTATGTTGGAAGCTTATTTCTCTAATAAAGTGTGAATTTTATTTTTCCCAAAAATGACAATTATACCAGTGAAATATTCCTACTTCTGAGAATTTAGACTTGTCCGTCAAAGTGATGTTTGAGCATCAAAATAAGCCAAAACATAAATTTCAATAGTTTCTTTTCCGATTACACGTCTACCAGTCTTAGCGGTGCTTTGACATTACCATCATCATCATCATAAGGTTCTCAGTCCGAAGACTGGTTGGACGCGTACCTCCATTCTTTTCTATCCTGAGCTAACCTACGCATTTCCCTAAAAGTAGAACATCCTACATCCCTAACTATTTGAGAGCAGTAGTCTAATCTAGGCCTACCCCTACCTCTTTTTATTCCTATCTCTGACTCTAGTATGTCGCGAACTATTCCTTCGTGTCTTAGAAGGTGTCCTACCATCCTATCTCTCCTACTCTTTATTGTTTTCCATACCTTTCGCCTTTCCCCAACTCTTTCTACTATTTTCTACTCTTCCCTATTGCTAACCTTATCTATCCACGGTATCTTCATCATGCGTCTGTAACACCACAGTTCAAACGCTTCTACACTTTTCCTATCCGCTTCTCCTATTGTCCAAGTTTCGCACCCGTATAATGCCGTACTCCATACATACGACTTTAAGAGTCTCTTCCTAGTCTCTATATTAACCGTCCTCGAACATAACAGTTGTTTATTTTTGTTAAACGCAACTCGGCCCTGCGCCATTCTTTGTTTTATATCTTTAGTGCTCCTACCGTCTTGGGTTATTTTACTTCCTAAGTAGCAGAAATCCGCGACCTCCTCTATCTTCTCATTTCCTATTTGTATTTCAATTTTAGTTCTATTTTCACTCCATCTACATACCAAAATTTTAGTTTTCTTTTTATTGATTTTCATGCCGTAGCCCTGTGTCAAAACTGCTTCCATTTCATTCAAAGCCGCTCCTAATTCTTCTTTGCTAGATGCTAACACTGCTATATCATCCGCAAATCTGAGCATATTAATAGTTTGGCCCTGTACATTGATCCCTGAGGCTGTTCTTTCCTTAACAATATTAATCGCATCTTCGATATATAAGTTGAAAACTAGAGGTGACAATGCACATCCCTGTCTCACTCCCTTCCGGATATCTACTTCCCTTCGTTCCTGCTCACATTCTATAACTGCCTTTTGCTCTTTGTAGAGATTATGTATTATTCTTCTGTCCCTGTATTTCATCCCTACCTTTCTCAGCACTTCGAACATCTTCCCCCATTTTACGTTGTCGAAGGCTTTTTCTAAATCTACAAATCCTATATATACGCTCTTTCTCTTTTCTATCGTTTTTTCTATAATTACTCGTAAAGCTAGAATGGCCTCGCGCGTTCCTCTATTTCGTCTAAATCCGAACTGATCTTCTCCTAATATTTCTTCCGCCTTTTTCTCCATCCTTCTTTGCACAATTCTAGTTAAAATTTTTGACGCATGGGAAGTTAAACTGATAGTTCTAAAATTTTCGCATCTATCCGCGCCTTTCCTTTTTGGCAAAGCTACTATGATGTTCCGTTTGTAATCTTCTGGAATCTCGCCTGTCAGGTATATGTGACTAACTAATTTAAATAAACGATCCATTACCTCTTGACCTGCGCACTTTAAGATTTCTGCCTGCAAGCCTTCTATACCTGGTGCTTTATTATTCCTTAAACTTTTTAGTGCTAGCTCAAACTCTTCTCTCATTATAGGACTCCCTAGGTTATCCCCTTCTACACTGCTTTCACTTTCTAATATATCTTGCACTTCCTGTCCCGCATATAAGTTTCCTAAATATTCTTTCCACCTATCTGCCTTCTCCCCGCTTTCGATTAGGATATCTCCTGCATCATTCCTAATGCTTTTGGTACTAGATCCAATTTCTCTAAAATTTCTCCTAATTATTTTATATGCTTCATCAGTCTTTCCTATTTCGAACTTATTTTCCACTTCTTTGCACTTATCGTCGATCCATTGCTCTTTCGCTTTCCTACATTTCCGAATAATTTCCCACTTGATCGCCTTATATCTTTGTTTCCCTGTTTCATCTAACCTACTTTTATATTTGCGCCTTTCCTCTATTAGACTCACAATATGTTTTGTTATCCAGGGTTTCCTACTTTCATTCTGTTTATGACCCAAAATATCCCTAGCTGAGGAAACTAAACTATTTTTAATGCAATTCCATTCTTCCTCTATGTCCCTAACAATATTTTCGCCCGCGCCCTTTAGTACCTCGTTTGTCTTTTTCTCGAACTTATCGCGCGTATCATCATCTTTTAGTTTCTCTGGGTCAAGATACCTTCTTCCGCTTCGTTTTTTCAAAATCTTAAATTTAAGATTGGCCTTCATAACGACTATATTGTGATCACTATCTATATCTGCTCCTGGATAACTTCTACAATCCCTAACTTGATTTCTAAATCTTTGCCTAACAAGAATGTAATCTATTTGATATCTCCCTAGGTCTCCTGGCATCTTCCACGTGTAGCGTCTCCTAACATGATGGTGAAATAGAGTGTTCGCGACCGTTAAGTTATGTTTATCGCAGAACTCTATCAGTCTCACTCCCCTATCGTTCCTATTGCCTAATCCAAAGGGACCAACTATTCCGCCCTCTCGCACTGTGCCTACGACTGCATTGAAATCTCCTATAATTATTAAATTTTCATGTCCTCTCACAAAATCTAGCACATGTTCAATATCACTATAAACTGCCTCTACGACCTCATCACTGTAGTTAGAAGTGGGCATATATACCTGTATTATTACTGTTTTTACAGGTTTCGAATCTAACCTAACCATTACCATAAGCCAACAAATTTAACTCCAATCTCCTGAATTCCTTTCCGGACATAGGTGGCAAATGAAGATTTCTTTCATTGCAAATACGACATGTTCCGCTAATAACATATATGTTTGAATAATTTTAATTTTCCACGTTGAACACCAACAAAAAAGATAAAGATACTAGCAACTACACCAGTAATGGCAACAATAATTGCTAATGTCACATCCTCAAATGTTATTTTCCAATCCCTACTTGTTGGGGAACTATCACAACCCCAAGAAAATATTCTAAAGAAAAGTCGATAATTTATAAGCTTTCAGAGATAGGTATAGGGATGTTATACATGAAAAGATTAGAAATTTTGTAGCCTGCTCAAAGGTGTGATGAAATACAGGCTGTTGTGTTTAAGATAATTGACTTTTAGATGTTTGAAGTTTTGCGCAAATCAAAATTCAAATATTTAACACTCTGTATAAAATTGTGTTGATTTGATTATGTCTTTCGAGAGAATAAGGACGTTGTTATCACCACTGTAGATGTGTTTCCTTAATCTCCAGAAACTTCCGAGGTACATATTTTAAATGATATACTCTAAAAGTCACATTTTTTCAAAGATTTAATTTTTTTCAAAAACCATAAGAGTTAGGTAAAGGGACTTCTGTTAAAAATATGTGAAGATTCCAAAAATAAGAGAAAAATATGGGCATTCTATTTAAAATAAGAAAGTTGCTTCCAACTTCCGGTATAACCGGAAGTGCAGTGTAGCTGAAAATATTTTTAATGAAGAGATCGTTTTGAGGAGCAAATGCAAATTCTCAGAATTCAAATACGATCAGTTTCCCATAAACGTCTAATAGGACACTGAGTTTGAATCACCCTGTATATCATTCTTCTGCCCCTATATTTCATCCCTAACTTTCTGAACACTTCAAAAATCTTCTTCCATTTTACATTGGTGAAGGCCTTTCCGAAATAAATAAATAAATAAATAAATAAATAAATAAATAAATAAATAAATAAATAAATAGCAATATTTGCGGCAATGATGGCGAATTAAGTTGACCTGTAGATTTTCAATTTCTTTAAACAAAAATTTAAATCTCATCATCATAAAGTTTTCAGTCCGAAGACTGGTTGGACGCGTACCTCCATCCTTTCCTATCCTGAGCTAACCTCTGCGTTTCCTCAAAAGTTGAACATCCTACAGTCCTAACTATTTGAGAGCAGTAGTCTAATCTGGGCCTACCCCTACCTCTTTTTATCTCTATCTTTGACTCTAGTATGTTGCGAACTAAGCTTTTGTGTCTCAGAAGTTGTCCTAACATCCTATCTCTACTATTCCTACTGTCTTCCATAAATTTCGCTTTTCTCCAACTCTGTCTAATACTTCTGATCTGTTGCTAACCTTATCTATCCACGGTATTTTCATCATGCGTCTATAATACCACATTTCAAATGCTTCTAAATTTTTTCCTATCCGCTTCTCCTATCGTCCAAGTTCGCACCCGTACAATGCCGTACTCCTTGCATACGTTTTAAAGAATCTGTTCCTAGTTTCTACATTTATCATTCTCGAACATAATAGTTGTTTATTTTTATTAAACGCACTTCGGCCCTGCGCTATTCTTTGTTTTATATCTCTAGAGCTCCTAACATCGCGGGTTATTTGGCTTCCTAAATAGCAGAAATCTGAGACTTCCTCTATCTTCTCGTTTCCAATTTGTATTTTCATTTTAGTTCTATTTTCACGCCCCGTACACAACAAAATTTTGGTTTTCTTTTTATTGATCTTCATACCATAGCCCTACGTCAAAGCTGCTTCCATTTCGTTCAGAGCCCTTCCTAATTCTTCTTTGTTGGATGCTAATACTGCTATATGATCCGCGAATCTGAGCATATTAATAGTTTGGCCCTGTATATTAATTCCAGCAGCTATTCTGTCTTTAACAATATTAATCGCATCTTCGATATATAAATTGAAACCTAGAGGCAATAAAGCGGCGGTCACATTGGGCTACTTTGCCAGCCGCTGGTTGCTGCTAGCTGATAGCAGCCATCTAGCATCGTTGTGTGAACCTTCACCAGCCGCTGCCACCACCAGCCGGCGAGTAAATTTGCCAGCGGCTGATTGAGTAGCGCATGTTCAACTTTAACAGCAACCAGCCGGTCACGTGACTTCGTTCTCGCTGTTATCAGCGCTCCACCAGCCTGTGTGAACTCCCGTGTTGTGTCACTAGCGGCTAAAGATTTTCTTTTTCCTGTTAAGTACAAGTTGTTTTAGTTGCAATTGATATTTTAAATGTGTTGTTATTAGATATGGCGGAAATAAAATGGACTTCAAATGAAATTATTCAGTTTCTGGATATTTATCAAAAATATGATTGTCTGTGGAACGCCTCGTCTCCCGATTATATGTATAAAGAGAGATGCAAGAGATACAGCTTTTAGAAAAATAGTTGACGAATTAAGTGTTGTTGGCTTAAAAGTTACTCTGAACCTTTAAAAAAGAAAATAAAAAGTATACGAGACACATACCGCAACGAATTGAATCGTATTAAGAAATCAAGAAAGAGTGGCGCCGGGACTCAGGGTATTTACAAGCCGAAGCTTGTTTGGTTTTCGATTGCAGATTCTTTTCTACACTACGTCTTTCATGGAAGGGAGTCAAGTTCAAATCTGGTAAGTTTAGCATTCATAAATTTTTATATAATAATAAGTAAGATGTTGTAGTACCTAAGTCATGTACACTTCTAGCACATTTATATAATTTTTATTAAGAAATATCATTGAATGTGGCAATTTTAATTTCCGGTCAGGCATATTTCTAGAAAAAATGTAATTACACTGTATTTTTGCAATATCAAACACAGTCTTCATCTAACAGTCGTGGTCATCATCATTTTGCAAGTCGTTATTGCCACCATTCCCGTAAATCTGTACAAACTTCATTTGCCATGGTACAGCCAATCGTGTTGTAAACTCTTGTGTGTACCATTTGCGAACTTCTTCTCCACTCTTCTTGTAGTTGTTCGATGAATATAGAGGTCCGACCGGACGCATCAAAGTTGGAACATTTCGCCATGCACCAGGGGAAATCTCACCTGTGGTTAAATCGTCTTCATCTACTGATCCGGGTGGAAAATATGTCCGCGATGAAGTGATTCTCATCCAGTTATGAAGAGCACAAGCAGTTTTTACTAAAGTTTCAATGGTGTCAACGTTAAGAGGTATTGCTCTGCTAAAAATACGGAACCGGGAGGCCAAGATACCGAAGGCATTCTCAGCAACGCGTCTTGCTCTCGACAAGCGGTAGTTGAAAACTCTCTGCTCAAGTGTAAGGCCTCTTTGTTTATATGGCTTCAAAAGGTGTGGTTCAAGAGGAAAGGCGTCATCCCCTACGCAAAGCCCGCCGTTAGGCCAGTTTAGAAGATTTTTCTCCATTGCTATTCTTAAGGTGGAATTGCGGAAAATAGTACTATCACTAGCACGACCGTCACTACCGACGTCTATGAACCTGAAGCAATAATCCGCATCCACCATTGCAAACAAAACAATACTATAAGTCCCCTTATAGTTGAAGAACAAAGATGTACTATTTGATGGACGTTGAATAACTATGTGTTTTCCATCTAGGGCGCCGCAGCAATTCGGAAAATTCCATTTGCTCTCAAACCCTTTCTGAATCTCTGTCCATGAATCAGTAGTCATTGGCACCTGAAAATGAAAATGAAATGATCTTTTGGTACTTATTTCAAAGGTTGTATTTTCTTATCTTTTTTCTATTGATATCTCCCCTACTTTGACAGTTTATTTTTTCGATACATTCGCAATTTACACTTTTAGTATTCAGGACCATTAAGATAACCCCGACGCGCGCTCACTAGCGAATCCTTTGGAAAGTAACCTAGTCAAGAACACTCGGTGGGGTATACGGATCAATTTGCACTTTGTGTGAACAAATACACATACATGCATACATAGCCGCTAACCACATTACCTCTCCTCCTTCTGTCCTACTCCTAGTTAGGTAAAAAAAATCGACATAACATTCTTTTTCAGGAAATTGATGCACAGTCATCATGTTCACAGATGGAGGAAGAAGATGCCCCCGAAACACAACCTCCAACACACATAAGTGACTCTGAAGATGTGGAATCGCCGCACTCAATTCACATGCGGGAAAGCACTATGAACCAAAAACGAATGCAAGTTGTGTCAACTCCTCGATCATCTCAGGGAGAGAAAAGGTCTCCAAGAAAAATGCCACCTCCGACATCTCGTCCCGCAAATGTTTTTAATCTACCTAAGCGTAAGAAGGCTTCAAATAGGTTTGAGTCAGCAGTAGATAAACTACATGACATAGCACAGTTTACTACGACAGACGTTGAAGATCAGTATGACAAATTTGGTAAACACATTGCTGCACAACTCCGTGAGCTACCGCTCAGAAGCTTTTTATTATTCCAAGATAAAATACAAAATCTTTTAACACCAGAGAGACTTTCATGGATAGATCCAGAAATGTCTATCCCTCGAAGACCGGCATCATCTAATAGCAGTCATGGTGGATTTCACCATGAGCCTGGGCAAATAGTTCAGCGATCGTCAGTCGCTTATTATCATAGCAGTGACAGTGACATTAGTGTGTCTCAACACTCATCCCCGTCTTCTTATGGCATTGACAATGGTCACGGCGGTGGTGACAACTCTCAGAAGGAACAAATTTCTCAAGAACTATATCCGACACCCTATAACACCGACAGTGACCATGGTGCCGGCCCTCAGCAGGAACAAGAACAAGGATACGATATTATCGAACGTGCACTGCTCTATTCTTAGTAACCTTCCTTTTTTATTTTTCTTTGTATGAAATATATTACTTTGTAAGTTTATTCTCTGTTTAGTTTCAAATGTTCTGCTTTTGATGCACAATAAAAATAAAAAACACCCTAAAACGTATTTTTTATAGTAATTCATTCCTGCAGAAGTTGAAACAAATTAAATTTTGCATTAAACGTGTGCACACTAAGTTAATAAATATGTGCTGAGGTAGTACTGTTGTTAATTTAAAATATATCCACTTACCTGTATGTATTCTTGTAGAACGTCATAAATGGCACTCAGTACTTCAGGTAGAAAACACGAAATTGTGTTGTGTGGTACTCGAAACAAATACATGAGGGATTTGAAGCTGTCCCCGGTAGCAAGGTATCTTAGGGCAATCTCAAGTTTAGTTCTACACGAAATAGCTTCTCTCAAATGAGTATCTTTCTTTCTTATGATCGGCGAAACTAATTTTAGCAACTCTTCAAACTTTGGAATGGACAATCTTAATATGTTCATGTATGATGCAGGGTCCTCTTCTGCAAGCTCCCTCAAAAGTCTTGTGGAAGCTCCCAATTCATTTCTTCGACTTATCCAGTCCCTAACCCAAGTGCGCTTTTTCTTTCTCTTCTGTAGCAATACCTTTTGGCAAAGTTCTCTCGCTCCCAACGCCAATGCATGCCGTAAGAACTGTCTTCTCTGGGTAGTCGTAGTAGACATGTTCGATATTAGTATACTACTGTACTGAACTAAAAAATGACAGCCCACTACTAGCTGCTGTAATACCAGCGCTGTTAATACACATTAAAAAAAATGTGTGAACCCAAAACAGCCGCTGGTTGCTATTGCTGATGGTAGCCAGCAGCAATCAGCGGCTGGCAAAGTAGCCCAATGTGACCGCCGCTTAACACACATCCCTGCCTCACTCACTTTCGAATATCTACTTCTCTATGTTCCTGCTCAAATTCTATAACTGCCGTTGGATTATGAATTATTCTTCTATCCCTATACTTCATCCCTACAATTTTGAGCACTTCGAACATCTTCTTCCATTTTACATTGTCGAAGACTTTTTTCAAATCTACAAATCCTATATAGGCGCTCTTTCCCTTTCCTATTGTTTTTTCTATTATTACTCGTAAAGCTAGAATATCCTCGCGCGTTCCCCTATTTCTTCTAAATCCGAACTGATCTTCTCCTAAAATTTCTTCCGCCCTTTTCTCCATTCTTCCAGCTCAAACTCTTCTCTCATTATAGGGCAGCCTACGTTGTTCCCATATACACTACTTTTCCTTTCTAATATATCTTCTACTGCTTATCCCGCACATAAATTTCCCAAGTATTCTTTCCACCTATCTGCCTCCTGCCTCGTTTCTAATGTTCTCCTAGTTTATTATTTTATGCTTCATCAGTCTTTCCTACTTCTTTGCATTTAATACAAATCCATTGCTCTTTCGCTTTCCCACATTTCCGAATAATTTCCTACTTGATCGCCTTATATCTTTGTTTTCCTCTGCCATCTAACCTATTTTTATATTTTCGCCTTTCCTCTATTAGACTCACAATATAATAATTGGCAAATAAAGCAAAATATTATTGAAAAGTTTATTACAACGAACACGAAAGGAGCTAGTGTGATCGGTTTTCACTCTGAATTCAAACTTCTTTCTATGTGAAACTGAGTTATCTAACCGCATTATCAGATTAAGAAATTCTTGTTCTATTTGAAAACAAAATTCAGCACCGAAGCACCTGACCACTCGAGGGTTTCTTGTTTTCGATATTTTCGGTGATAAAATAAATTATATCTCCATGAATATCACATCACGATTGTATCCATAGATAAATCAAAATTTCATTAAAAAAGTAAAGTTTTATATTTTTTATTTGTAACAAACTAAATGTAACTAGTCTCCAATTTTTTTAACATCTAGCCATATTCCGCCGACCGGAGAGAGAAAGAACGCCTTGGGGTCCATCTTTATAGGAACTATCGTTTTTGGGTTCAGACTAAACTCGAAATTTCTCAGTAAATTAGCCAGTCCGACTTTTGCTTGCATAATACCAAATCTCAAACCTAAAAGCTATTCTTATTAGATCAAACAGTAATATTGACATTTACAAAGTACTCAAAAATAAACGCACTGTTTTAAAATTACATTATTCGAATCATCATCATCAGAAAATTGTAGACAAACATCTTTAAAATACGTGCGTAAATTGTGGAGTACAAAATATTTTTTGCCTTACCAATGCAATTGCGTGGGCCTTCTCCAAACGGTATATACGAATAAGCTTTAATGTTGCTCTTATTTGATTCACTGAATCTATCAGGTTCGAACTTCAAAGGATCGGGGAATAGATCCGGGTCTGTGTGGAGACCAGTTACGGATACCGTTATTTTTGTACCTTTTTGGATAATAACGTCAGTATTTGGAATTCGGTAATTCTTTGTACACACTCTGTATAACATCGGTATTGGTGGATATAGTCTTAAGGATTCTAAAAAATAAAGGAAATAAATCAGAGAAAAATGACATTAAAATAATGTTATCATATAAAAACTGGCGATAAGTGAAATAGATATTTTATTTGAGTCAATTTTTTCAGCGTAAAAGATAAGACTGGTACTCGACTTACCATCAAAAACTTGACTCAAGTATGTCATGTCTTTTACTGAGTCATAAGATAATTTTCCATCGTGCTTCTGCAACACTTCCAATATTTCCTTCCTCGTCTTCTTCTGTATTTCTTGATTGGTTGCCAGTTCATATAAGCAGAATGTCATGGCAGTAGAAGAAGTTTCGAACCCAGCTATGAAGAAGAGTAAAGCATTTGCAGCAATTTCTGTAATAGTCAAATTCGTGGAGTTCCTCAAATCGATGAGTAATTGAAGAAAGTCTTTCCTAGTATGCCCAGTTGATTCTCTGTAATCAACCGTGTCCTTCACCGTATTGAAGATAAAACTTGATGCATCTGGGTCCAGCACGAGAACACCAAGATTCCTGCACAAATTCGGGAATAAGTAAAGCCCAAAAGCTCTCAGAACTTGCAGCAAAGTTCCTGTGGTGATTTTTTTGGAACACGCCGTGAAGGGGGAGTCCTCATCTTCAATCGTCTTGAAATCCAATCCAAAAGCACAGGAACCTATTACCTGTAAGGTGTAAGTGAGCATTGTATTTTTCATTTCCATCGTAACTTTATCATCTTGATTCATCTGTTTATCTATGGATACTTTCATTTGCTCAGCACAGTCCACTAAAGTTTGGAACATGATCCTCATTTTCCCTGAGGTAAACGTTGGGGTTAATTTGGCCCTCAAATTCCTCCACTTATTTCCACCTAAGGCAAATAAATGGGCACTTAATGGGTCGTATTTTTCGTTGCTTATAAATCCCCTATCGACGAAATGTTGGAAATCATTTGATAGAACATGTTTTATCAACTCCAAGTCAACGGGCATGTATACCGGTGTAGAGAACAAGTAGGCACCTGCATGTCTCTGTCCTTTCGATTTAATTTCCTGGTACCACGCACTATAAACTTCCCCATATGTGACTTTTCTTTTGAAAGGATTATCGCTATTTCCAGTAGGGAATACAGGTTCCAACTGAAATAGCCCCTTTCTTCTCCAATACGAGTACGACCACTTAAAGTATACAACAACAACAAACGATAGGGCAACTAAAATAACTAAAAAGTTCACAAAATATTGTACTAAACAGGCAAACATTGCGTACGACCCGCTGCCTTACATCTGAGAGAGTTCAAAAAAGATTTTTACCGATGTTATAAGATTTTACGTCACCGTATCTTTGAGTGTTAGATAATGCCCGGTTGTTTCTCAAGTGGTTGAAACCAGAGCCGTGTTTAAGTATACTTTATGTTTGAACTTCCTACTTCTGTAAAGGGGGGAAAAGAAGTGGAAATGGAGTAGAGAATGAGTTGTGGAATCGATGGTAGGCGACTGCAGGGTTAAAGCGATCTCAATGGAAGAGGCAGACAGGAACATGAGGCAGTTGATGAGGATATTGAAAAAAGTTTTTGCCTCAAAAGAGCTTGAAATTAAATAGAGAGATCATGAGGTCCAAAAGAGGAAGTGGATGGACCAATGAAGAAAACTGGGCGTTATCATCGTAAGGTCCTCAGTCCGAAGACTGGTTGGACGCGTACCTCCATCCTTTTCTGTCCTAAGCTAACCTACGCATTTCCCTAAAAGTAGAACATCCTACATCCCTAACTATTTGAGAGCAGTAGTTTAATCTAGGCCTACCCCTACATCTTTTTACTTCTATCTCTGAGCCTAGTATGTCGCAAAGTATTCCTTCGTGTCTTAGAAGGTGTCCTACCATCCTACCATCCTATCTCTCCTATTCTTTATTGTCTTCCATACCTTTCGCTTTCCACAACTCTTTCTAATACCTCCCTATTGCTAACCTTATCTATCCACTATATCATCATGTGCCTGCAGCACTACATTTCAAACGCTTCTACCCTTTTTCGATCCGCTTCTCCTATTGTCCAAGTTTCACACCCCCTCCATACATACGTCTTTAAGAGTCTCTTCCGTGTTTCTACGTTGACCGTTCCCGAGAATAACAGTTGTTTCTTTTTGTTAAACGCAACTAGACCCTGCGCTATTCTTTGTTTCGTATCTTTAGTGCTCCCATCATCTCCAGTTATTTGACTTCCTAAATAGCAGAAATCCGCGACTTGCTCTATCTTCTCATTTCCTATTCGTATTTAAGTTTTAGTTCTATTTTCATAGTTCAAAAACTATCAGTCTCGTGAAAAAAATAAAAGACACAAAAGAGTTTCTAAACGAATCAGGCTTTGCAAGCCACATTTTTATTTGATAAAATTCTGGTCCGAAAAAAATTTAAATAAAAAAAAATATGATGGGGGTTGCTGTTTTCACCGATTTAAATGATAAGGGATGGTTGAAAAAATGTTCCTTGCAAGCGTTTTCGATGGTAGAAAATCTTCATCAAAATTATTTTTTTCATCTTTCACCAAGTTTGAGAAAAAAAATAAAAGCTTAACTTTAGCCTATGTCTTTGGAGGGAGGCAACTCTTTAATGAAGCGTTTCCGGACATACCCTCATAGGAACTTTTTTTCTCATTTTGAGGTCCTGCATTCATGCTCCTAACATTCCAAGCTCCGACCCGTGAAATGTTACACTTATTATTGCTGATGACTCCACCCGAAGCGGTCCCCGCCCGGAGATCCGAATGTGGAACTATTTTACCTCTGGAATATTTTACTCGAGAAGGTGCCACCAAGAAATTTTAGTACACTGCTCTAGGGAAAAAACTAATGCGCTGGTTTCCCGTTGCCTTCTACATCGCAGAGTGAGTATCACAGTGCCATACCGACCCCCCACAGTCTCTGCCACTCTGACTACTGAAAGAGCTGCTGCCCTCTTTCAGTAACTCGATTTAGTCTTAATGAAGGCAGCGAAAATCTCGATAGTAAGTGGCACAGGTGAGCATTACGGAGAAAAAGAGACAATCTAGGTCGGGCACAATTCCACTGACTAAAATACGGACCTGCGATTTGAAATGACAATCAGTAGGCACAACAATGCTGTACTTTGCTACTACAATTTTTAACTTATCAACGATTACTTTGCAGATCACGCACTGAACGGTAGTAAGAAAAACATAAGTACTAAAAAAACTACAAGCGATAAAATATTTCGTTATTTTTACACCTTCGATTTCACCCTTGAAGTAAGAACATCCTGTATAACACAGATAAAGGATTATCGTAATACAAATGCGTCATCCAATGAATTATTGAAATCGCGCAAAACACTCTATAGAAGTCATATTTAAACGTCGTACGCAACGTGTGTGGTCCTGAATTCTATAATTAAATGTTACAACAATTGCTTGCGGCTTCCTAGAATGACAACAAAGTTAGCCAGTGGCTTCAATTCCAAGCTGCAATTAGCATAAATTCTGTTTGTAATTGTTTGACCATATGTCGGCGAAAACATCATAAACCCAAACACAATGTGCATTGTGCAGGTAGAAATTGTTGTGTTGTGGAGCTGGTTACGGTTTAGTTGTGAAACAGGGTAGCTTTATCCCTTGTTCGTGGGTGTTATACCTGAGGATTTTGTACAATGTAAGTATGAGTTTTTCGTAATTCATAGAAATAACTTGTACATATGTAAATACCACTTTCCTGGAGAGCATCTTCCATCTTCAATATTACAATTACAAGAATCTTATCTACCATTGTTTTACAAATATACAGACGTTCGGCAACATGTAACAGTTAAGATAACAATCTAAGATTATCCCCCCCATGCTCACAATTTCAATTTTGTTGTTTGAATTAAGCGACAGCCTGATTGCGAAATAAGATAACACTATTCCCAAAAATAATGCAATCTGTCTTAAGGAATTCTTTATCTCTAAATTGCAACTCATACTGCGAATTATAACATCATATTGTTTGTGGCTCTTAAGAAAATCATCAGTAACATTTCGCCTTTGTGTTTGTAGACTTGTGAAGAAAATGGTGGCAATTTTGGCTTGGATTGTTTACAACATCTTGGTACTGCTAGTGAGTTTAGTAGCTGTTGCTTATGCTTACTTCAAATGGTCCTATCAGTATTGGAAACGCAAAGAAATTCCGTATTTTCCTCCACGAATACCAACAGGTAATTTTCCTAGATCTAATAAACATATTGGTGTGAGGATAGAAGAATATTACAAAGAATTTAAGAAAAGGGGGTATAAACACGCAGGTTTATACATGTTAGCCTCTCCACTATACCTTCCAATAGACCCAGATATCATCAAGAATATCATCATAAAAGACTTCAAATATTTTACTGATAGAGGTTTGTACCAAAACGAAAAGGATGAGCCTTTGAGTGGACATCTAATAGCAATGAGTGGGAGCAAATGGAAGAATTTAAGGGCTAAATTAACACCAACTTTTACTTCAAGCAAGATGAAGATGATGTTCCCAATTTTGGTGGAATGCAGCGACGGCCTTCAGCAGACAGTACAAGAATTATCGAAATCAAAAGAGCCTTTAGAAATCAAGGAAATATTGAGTTGTTTCACTACTGATGTTATTGGTTCATGTGCTTTTGGTCTTGAGTGTAACAGTTTTAAAGAAGAAGATGCTCCGTTCAGAAAATATGGAAGAATGGTTTTTAAAATATCAGGTTTCTTAGCAATCAAACGAAGATTTTGTTTCGCTTTCCCAAGTTTGGCTAGAGCCTTAAGATTACGAGTAATGCTACCAGAAGTTACCAATTTCTTCCTGAAGATCGTAGAAGAAACTGTTCATTATAGAGAAACTAATAAAATTACTAGGAATGATTTTATGCAGTTACTAATAGATTTGAAAAACAACAAGGATTATGAAGGAGAAAAATTGGGTATTCAAGAAATGGCTGCTCAAGCATTTGCGTTTTTTGTAGCTGGATTTGAAACATCATCAACAACCATGGCTTTCTGTTTATACGAACTTGCTTCTAATCTAAACATACAACAGAAGGTGAGAGAAGAAGTTGTGCAGATCTTGGAAAAATATGACAACCATCTGAGTTTTGAAGCTGTTCAAGAGATGAAATATTTGGGACAAGTCTTAGATGGTAAGTATTCTTATAATTTCGTGTACCTTTTCACAATTTCATCTTCCAGAGACACTGAGGATATACCCAGCTATTCCAATGTTAAATAGGGAATGCATAGAAGATTATAAGATTCCTAATGAAAATTTGGTGTTGGAAAAAGGGACAAGACTTATAGTTCCAGTTCTTGGTCTTCAGCATGATCCAGAGTATTTTCCAAATCCAGAAGTTTTCGATCCGGATAGGTTTACAGAAGAAAATAAAAGAAATATCCATCCTTCTACTTATCTTCCTTTTGGAGAAGGTCCCAGGAATTGCATTGGCTCAAGATTTGGGCTTCTACAAAGTAAAGTAGGATTATCAGTTCTCCTGAAAAATTTTGAGTTTGCGTTGAATTCCAAAACCAGTAGACCACTCACTATGAACCCTACTGGTTCTGTGCTTTTGGCCAAGGGTGGTATATGGTTAAACGTCAACAAAACCAACCAATAATTTTGTATACTTATTATTATTTATTTATACTATATCCTAATAAAATACACGATTTTTATGATGTGTTCATTGGGAAAAATCTCTCCTTGGCAAATCAAAATGCGAAATGGTTAGTTCACGAATTTGGACATGAGGAGGCGTGCTCAAGGCAAACAACACGCCTTCGGCTATATCCTCAGGATTCAAATAATTCCATATTTTGTAAATTTCGTACGCTTTTTCCTCCGTGTATTCTTCTGGTCGAAGGGCAGCTCGGCCAAGGTCAGTCTTCACCAAGCCGGGACTTAAATCCTACGATTTTAAAAATAAATTATTAGGAACTGACTAGAGAGAAAACTTACAGTTACTTTAATTTTACTAGCAATCTCGTCCAATTCAAATCTCAATGTTTCTGCCAAAGCCGTCACAGCGTATTTAGAAGCTGGATATACATTTACATTTGGAACAGGAAGTACTTGATGGCCAAGAAGACTGTTTATATGGATTATATGACCATCAATTTTGTTCTCTTCCATGCTTTTAATTGCTTCTCTTGTAGCTACCAGTAAACCAAAAACATTTACGTCAAAAGTCTCTCTCCAAACTTCAGTAGTTCCATGAACTAAATCCTCATATCTTCTAATAATTCCTGCGTTGTTTACAAGAATGCTAACTGGGCCAATGTTCCTATTGATGTAATCGAAGGCTTTGATGATTTCTTCTTCTTTACTTACATCGGCTTGGATTGTGTAGAGCTTTCCTGGACTTTCTTGAAGTTTTCTGGCCAGTTCTTCGACTAGCTCTTTGCGTCTGGCGATACCAGCTACCTGCAAAAAAGGAAATTTAAGGATGAATCTTTGAATATGATGAAAATAGAGGTAATAGAACTAATGAACTTACCTTCAAACCTTTTTTGACCAAAGCCTCTGCAATTCCAGCGCCTATTCCTGAACTGGCTCCAGTAACCACAGCAACTTTTCCTTCCCAACGATCCATTATGTAATTTTCTTCGTTTTAACTACGATAATTCAGGCAAAACTTAAGGAAGTCTTTATTTATAGCAGTCATTTGAAAGCCCGGATATTATTGCTCTCTAAGTTCAAACATACACGACTTTTGGATTTTTTTGGAGTACATAATTAATTTTATTTATTATCGGATGTCAGCAGAATATGATTTCCTTATTAATTTTGTTTTGAAATATTTGCAAGTACATTGGGTTCTAAAATTAACAAGTTCAGAATAATACGTTTCTTGTGATTTCTTTGGGATTACACTTCTGAACTGAGAAGATAGAATTTAAAGACACTGTTAGTTTATAAATTGTTGCTTCATTAATGTTCTTTCCAGATAGTTTTTGTTTTACTGCTTAAAATCTCGTTTGGGCAACTCAAAATTTGAAATGATCAATTCTCGAATTTGGACATGAGGAGGCGTACTCAAGACATATTATACAATAGCTTCGGTTGTATCTTCTGGATTCAAATAATTCGATTTTTCGTAGAACTATATAATAGACTTACTTTTAAGGCTTCTTTGACTAAAAACTCAACAATTGCTGCTCCTATTCCTGCCCTAGCTCCAGTAACGACAGCAACTTTTCTGAAGTACTGTTCCATGATTTACCTGCTTTTAAATTACAGCTGCAGATACTAAGTGAAAAGCTATTTTTGAATAGTACATATTTGGAAGAAGAGATAAGATAAAAAATACTAAAATATAAAATATGACTTGTATAAGATTTTATTAAAATCCAGCAATATTATACATATATCTAATTCATGTGATAGGAGACGCTGAAAGAGTTTTCTACTTTATCGACATAAAAGTAAGAGATAGTGATAATAGATGTCAATGAACGAGGATTCAAATTTTACTGTGTTATTTACTCGACTTATCTAGGGGTTTAACAATAACTAAACAGCGTTTTGTATTAAAATAAATTGAAAAGCATTAAAAACGGGATTGGCATAGTTTAAAATTGTCAGCAGAGCTCGACTTCAGCAAAAATGAGGTGTGATGCTGATGGCAAACTAGAACAACTACACAACTTGCACTTAATCGTTTTAATCAA
Organism: Xestobium rufovillosum; assembly: GCA_963966045.1. Lineage (NCBI taxonomy): Eukaryota > Metazoa > Arthropoda > Insecta > Coleoptera > Ptinidae > Xestobium > Xestobium rufovillosum. The sequence goes on from OZ014497.1 coordinate 21,045,401, forward strand.
ACAAAACTTGGATTACAGTTACAAAGAATCATTTTAAGGAAAAAACAAGAACGTGCTAACAAGAAGAGAAAACTGTCATTTTTTTACTTGACTTGAACTTTTGCTCCAATTTCTTAGTCCTACCAGTTAACATTAGTTGTACACTAAAAAATATTACTTCCAGCTAAGTAAAATAGCAAACTCATACATGTTAAAATTGTCCCATTCTAACACACCCCCTCAATTTAAACATGATTGACAAATAAATGGTGAAACATCAAAGTAAACTAAAAATAACAAAAATAAGCATCAACACAAATTCCAAAAAAAACAAACATTAAATTTTTAAGTTTCAAGTTGGTTTACACCTAAGTCAGAACGTAAAGCACAAAACTGGTTTTTAGCCACACCTTTAGTCAGTATGTCTGCAATTTGGTTTTTTGAAGCCACAAATTCAACATCGATCACCTTTTCATTATACAGATTTCTTAAAAAATTATATTTAACATCAATATGTTTCAGTCTTTTATGTTGCCACTTATTCAATAAATGTATCACTGACTGATTATCTTCGTATAACTTTGGAGGCGTTTTAATCACAACACGAAAATCTGCAAGCAAGTTTTTCAACCAAATCACTTCAGTTGCCGCGGTTGCCAAAGCAATATATTCCGCCTCAGTTGATGAGAGTGAGACACAAGTCTGCCTTTTCGTTGCCCAGCTTACACTGTTTCCGTACACTTTGATAACGTATCCTGTTGTCGACTTTCGATCCTCTCCACTCCCCCAATCTGCATCAGCATAACAAGCAAGAGGTTCTTGGTTTCCCTTTTCGTATAGCAGACCCATATCGAGTGTTCCTTTTATGTATCTCAATAATCTCTTTAGACCCTTCCACAATATTTCAGTTTGGGCATTTTGATACCGACTAAAGAAATTTACTGCAGCACTAAGGTCTGGTCTTGTTCCAAGCATTGCGTAAATTAGGCATCCGATTAACTCACGATAAGGTTTATTAATTTCGGCATTTCCTGGTACGCCAATTTCAGGCTTAGCCTCCATTGGTGTTCCAATTGGATTGCAGTCCAGCATGTTGAATTTTCCCAAGAGACTTCTGAGGTAAATTGGTTGGCTCAGAATCATAGTTCCATTTTTCCTAATGATATTGATTCCCAGGAAATTTTCCGGTTCACCCAAGTCTCTTATTGGAAATCTTTCCTTGAGTTTAGATTTCAAATCTTCAATAATGTCTTCATTTCTTCCAGCTATTAAGATATCATCCACATATAGTAATAAGTAGATTTTACTCCCTGAAACTGTTCCTGTATAAAGACATTTATCCACCTCTGACTGCAATAGGCCTAGATTCTTAACAAATTCGTCGAATACTTGATTCCATGCCCTTGGTGCCTGTTTTAAGCCATAGAGTGTTTTATTTAGCTTGCAAACAAGATCTCTTTTATTTTCCATGCCTTCCGGCATCTTCATGTAGATCTCTTCTTGAAGTTCTCCTTGCAAAAAGGCATTTTTGACATCTAGCTGATTGAGAACAAGATTTCCTTGATTGACTAAACTTAGTAACGTTCTAAGTGTTTCTAGTCTTGCTACCGGAGCATAAGTTTCCTCATAGTCAAAACCCCTTTTCTGCGAACACCCTCTTATCACTAGTCTGGCTTTATAGGTTTTTATATCCCCATTTTTGTCTCTTTTGATTTTAAACACCCACTTGTTACTTATTGATTTCTTTCCTTCTGGTAGATTTGTGATAGTCCACGTTTTATTTTTCAACAAAGCGTTGAGCTCTTCCTGGATCGCTTTCATCCATTCCTCTTTGTCTTCACGACCTTCAATTTCTTCTAAGTTTTCCGGGACATCATCTACATAGTTTTCTGCATTTAGTGCAAAAACTGCATATTCTTCGAGGTATTTAGGTAGTTTTCTTTCTCTTGTACTTTTGCGTTGAATTTCCACGTATTCTTCATGGCTATCCGTTTCAGTGTCATAACTTACATCTCTGCTTTCTTCTCCTTCATCTGTTTGATTTTCCGGGATCCAATCCTCACTAGAGGTTCCTTCCAACAAATATTTGTTTTCTAAAAATACTACATCCTTCCCAAAAATAATCTTTCCATATTCTGGGCACCAAAGCCTATACCCGTTAGGACAATATCCAGTGAAGTAGCATTTCAGGGATTTGGAATCCAATTTTCCTTGTCTTAACTGTTTTGGTTTGAGTAAATAAGCAACGCATCCAAATACTCTGTTTTTCTAGGTTAGGTTTCCGACCAAACCATAAAGTTGCTGGAATATTCCCATCGAGTGCTGTAGTTGGACTTCTGTTAATAATGTAGACTGCCGTTCTACATGCTTCGCTCCAGAAAGTCTTCTCTAAATTGCATACAAGAATAAAACACCGAGCTTTTTCGATTATGGTGCGGTTCATCCTTTCCGCAACCCCATTCTGTTCCGGCGTATATCTAATAGTATATTCAAATGAGATTCCTTTTTCTTCAAAATATTCCTTAATGTCATTTGAGATATATTCCCTTCCTTTATCACACCTAAATCTGCTTACTCTTGAGTTAAAATGGCTCGAGGTCATTTCTACATACATTTTAAAACATCTAAATACATCTGTTTTCCTTTCTAACATGTATGCCACAGTAAAATGTGTAAAATCGCCAATAAAGGTCAGCACATACCTTTTATTGTCAAAACATGTTGGAGTTATAGGACCCATCAGGTCGCTGTGGATCAATTCCAGCGGTCTTCTTGCCCTGTCCCTTGTTTTGTTGTGAGGCAACTTGGTTTGTTTACCCTCGATACATTTTTCGCATTTTTCCATTGGTACCTTTGTTTCTTCAAATTTTACTCCATCTACTTTGTCTTTCATTTTTATGATGCTTTCATGGTTCAGGTGTCCTAGTCTTTTGTGCCAAAGATCTAGAGTTTCAGCTAGTAAACATTTAGAAAAAGGAATGTTCTTTTGAACTAAGTTTAATACATAAAGTTCCATATCATCTCTATGTGCAATGGCGATAGTTTGATTTTCTTTCATAATTCGGCCTTCACCATTCGCAAATACTACTTTTAGACCACTCATTTCGAGTTTTCTAACTGACAGCAAATTATTTTCCAATCCTGAAACCGAAAACACATCTTTTATTTTAATCTTGACTTCCTTACCTTGCATTCGGGTAGAAACTTCCAAGTTTCCAACTACTTTTGTTTCCATAAAAGTTCCAGACTTCGCAACCTTTATTTTTATCGGTTTATCCAAGATTCTTTTCTCGATAAGTTGAACAGACGAATTTACCAGATGTTCAGTAGCACCTGAATCCAGAAACCACTTCATTTCTTGCTTTGAATGACCATTGGTTGATAAAGAAAAAATTAAGAATATTTATCTTCTGATAAATCTTCCTTCAAATCTTCCTCTGATGATTTTGAAGCTGCATTAGCTGAATGACTTTTACTTTGGTTCTGAGGAATTTTCACTTTACACTGCCCGCGAAAATGTCCAAGTTTACCACATCTGTAGCACGGAAACCTATGTTGAGTGGATTTCCTTGAGTCACTTTTACCAGCTTGTTTTGATGAACCAGGATCTCTTCCTCCGGTTTGAGTTGAAAAAACTGTAGTTGATTTTGAGTCGAATTTTGATTTTTTGTCTCCTGTTTTCCGTTTCGTTTCTTCATCTAGAAGTCGGCTTTTAACAAAGCTTATTGTTAACTGTTTCATAGAGAGGGTTTCCAAAGCTGTTACTATGATGTCATATTCTGCAGGCATCGTTAGTAGTAGGTGACAAACGACATCATTTTCCTCTAACGTTGCACCAGTCGATTTCAACTCACGCACCAGTTTATCAAACTGTAAAAAATGGTTCGCCAAGGGTTCCCGATTTGAATCGTACTTTAGTGTCAGTAATTTTTTCCTTAAAAATAATTGACTAGCCATGCCTTTCCGCTCAAATGTTGTTGCTAATGAATTCCATAAGACAAAGGCATTTTCTTTTTCTTTAGCATATTCCAGGTGGCTATCTGAAATTCGTTGAATTATTTGTGACATGCACCTCCTGTCACCCTTCTTCAGTTCATTTAGTTTTCTTTTTCCGCACGTTGTTCCGCTGTGTCAGTTCCATGAATTTCCACCATCTCTGTGTATGGCTTTTCCACAAATTGTAATAAATCCAGCTCGTCTAAAAGTGTTTCCATTCGAAACTTCCAGTTGTTGCAATTGTTCCCGTCAAAAAGTGGGATTCGATATTTTTCTATTTCCATTGCCATTTTCCTCTTTTTTATTTTCTTTGTTTTAAAAAAACCACACCCTAAACCTGGACCATAACCTGTCAGCAGAGCTCGACTTCAGCAAAAATGAGGTGTGATGCTGATGGCAAACTAGAACAACTACACAACTTGCACTTAATCGTTTTAATCAAACAAAACTTGGATTACAAGAACGTGCTAACAAGAAGAGAAAACTGTCATTTTTTTACTTGACTTGAACTTTTGCTCTAATTTCTTAGTCCTACCAGTTAACATTAGTTGTACACTAAAAAATATTACTTTCAGCTAAGTAAAATAGCAAACTCATACATGTTAAAATTGTCCCATTCTAACAAAAATAATTATGACACTTTCGAAATAATTATTTCAATGCTATTTGATGCATGTTATCTCTCATAAACGTTATTAGGTGGCCTGTGTGTGGAATAGTATATTACGTAACGAGCATGGAAAGTGACAAATTTCATACGAACCTGAAATTTTATTTTTAAGAATTTGTTGTCTATGTTAACAGATGTCAAAATTTCCAAGTAGCCTACTAAAACTTACTATGACCATAATATTCTAATAATTCCGACACGTTAATTTTTTCTCTTGCCCGCCAATTCTTAAATGACCAGTTCGTACCTAAAATATTTAGGTCTTCCACGGAGTAGCCATTAAAATGTTCAAGTGCCGTACCTTTTAAGAGATTTTTCTGATAAAAAATTATTAGATTTAAAAAGAGACGCGACAGGATATTTATTTAGTAAACGTCAAGATCTCAAAGCTGCCTACAAAATTTGATGAACCTGTGCGATTTTCAAATATTACAGCACAGTTTCTAGTTTAGCGCACGGGTAACGCAATTGTCAAGTTTCCGGCCTACTGCTGCATGCTTTCCTAGGGGGTCGTGGAAAAACCAATTTACAAAAAAATTATAATAAAAGTCGTTAAAATAGTAAAAGAAAACGTCATCGACAGCCATATTTTCCTCATCGGGAGTGTCCAAACTACCTGTCAAGAACCTCGACTTTTATTACTGTTTTGTTAACTATCGATATCGAATATGTGCCAGATTTTGTGAAGGGGCATGAAAACTTAGTAATTCTAGGTACAAGGAGAGAAGATGGAATAATCAGTCCCTTTGGATTAGGTAATAGGAACGACAGGGGAGTTATATGGGCCGCCCAACAGACGGAGTGATCACCCTGCAAGAACGTGCTCTAGCGGGGCCAATAGTAATTTACGACGACTGAATTGGAGTGATGCGACTTCCTTGGGTCTAAAGAAAGCGCATCACTGCGGTTCGGTTGTCCTAAATTGATAGTGGTCCCGCATAGAGCACGTTCTTGGAGGGTGATCACTCAGTCTGTTCGGCGGCCCAAGTATAGACTGATAAATTTTTGTGATAAACATCACCTATCCGTCGCGAACACTATATTTCAACATCACGTTAGGAGACGCCAAAGGATCTAGGGAGATATCAAAAATAGATGTCTTGTTAGGCAAAGATTTAAAAATCAAGGTAGAAACGGCAAAAGCTATCTAGGAGCAGATATTGAGCACAATATAGTGGTTATGTAGACGTCCAACCAGTCTTCGGATTGAGGACTTTATGATGATGAACCATTATTTCCTTAACTCTTGGGGCTTATTAATAATGTTTATGGCGCTGAAAGTAAATGTGTTGATATAAGGAATGCAAATTAATAGAATATTACGAAAATTAGGCATAACCTTAGAATAATTGTTCAATTCAAGTTATCTTTGTACCGGGTGTCCAAATAAAAAAAGATGCCAGCGATATCAAAGGAACCGTTCATAGTACAGGTATGGGAAAGAAAAAATAATAATAAAAGTGACCATGAAAAATCCCTGGAAATTATTTTCAGGTGTTAGAAACTTAAAGTTTGCTGCTAGAGGGTCTTAATAGTCATAGTCGGCAAAAAACATGGTTTTCTCTAAAAACTACCCAGATAAAGTAGATCAAAAATACGAATATTGCAATCTTGAATATGTTTTGTATAATTTTGGTTTACCACTTATTGCTCTAGCTCATTAAATGGCAGCTGAGGGGGAACGGGAGCATCTGGTTGTAGAGATGCTTGTAACTTTGGTTTTATTCAACCGAATTTAGCAAACTTAGTCTCGTTGAAAAGAGCTATCATGCTTTTATAATTTACGTCATTTTTGTTCTGCAGTGATCGCTAGAGGGCGTTGTTTGAAGGATCAGTACACTTTTCAAATTTTCTTAAAAATCTTAAATGTAACAAGATACTACTTATAAATACTTATACGTATAATATTAAACTGCTTCGGCAGGTATATTCATTTTCTCTCATTTCTCCAGAAGCCCCTGATGCAAATCCACCTGATCGAAGAAAGTTATAATAGTCTTGGAATCTACTTCTAAGAGCCAACTAACTTGGGAAGTGTCAAAAATAATTGGATCCATGGAACACTGGAAAGATAACATATTATGGCAGTTAGTTACAGGTGCATTTCAGAAACTGTAGCAGCTATAGCCGAATCCTTGCTAGAGAATGGATGCAGATAATATTTTATACTTTTTATCTACAAATACCTACTAAAAATTAATCGAAAACCAAACAACCGGTGAAGATTTTCTTGAGCTTTTATTTCTATGCGTCACCATACTTTCCAAAGAGTTTACATCAAATTTATTATTCGCTGATTTCAAGAGTTGATATTGAATTTACTCATAAAACGGGAATTTACGAAGCAGAGCACGCAGAAGTTTCACTGAGTTTGAAGATCAGTGCAGTAGGGTTATAGATTTAGTTAGGTATCTGAGAAAGTACAAAAAGTATCTGGAAAAATATAACCAACTCAAGCAGAAGACATACTAGCAGCATTTGAACGGGTAAAGAATCACTTGGGTGCTATCCACGTTTTGGTTAACAACGCAGGAGTCAGTAATCTTTGAAAGATTATCTTTCAAGTCTTTCAAGATTAGCCATGGGTAACTCTTTATCGAACCGGCTCAAAAATCTGTTTCACTGGTTGAGCTGCAGAGAGCTGCTTCGCGACGCATTTGGCTCGCGGTTCACGGTTCGCAAGTTCGCGTAGTTCGTAAGTCGTCGTAAGTCGACGAGCGTGTCATGTTGGATGCACCGGCTCGATGCCGCGGCTAGCGGTTCCGCGGGTCTTGCTTCTTCTCTGTCTATTCATTTATTTATCTCGGCTCGGCTGGTGCTGCATGCTCTGTGACGGAGCGTTGATTCAACGATGCGAAAGTTGTATTCATTGTGCATTTGCAGTGTTTTGTATTATTGTAGGTTACAGCTACACTTTTATCTTATAACGTGGAATTCAGGTAGGTAAAAAAATGAGTACAGGACATCGATTGCTTTACTTTTACACGCCACAGAATGCAGATGCACTCGTAAACTTATTAAATAGCTAGGTTACATACATTACAAACTTACTGATGCTTCTGTTATTTCGAGAATTTTTCAGGTCCCAAGGTATACTCAATACTAGCAAAATACTTATACATTCATTGAACCCATTATTTGAGTAAAAGGCATCAGGTAAATATTTGAAGAATAATAAATTTCACTTTTACAGTGGAAAATACCCAGAAATTCACCTCGTTTATGAAATTTATTTCAAATCATAATTCAATAGAAATGTAAAATAAAAATAAAATATGGTGGTGAAAAATATTTTTATTTATTATAACCCCAATTATAATATACATAATGAATGGTCAAAAAACTAAATGAGCCTGTGTACGAATCGAAATATCGATTGATAATTTTGCTTTGCATTGCATGCAGGCTCTCGTTTATGAAATTTATTTAAAATCATAATTCAATAGAAATACAAAGCTCTCGAGTGCGTCCTGGCTCCCGAGTGCTGTATCGCCTGTGCACTCCGCAGTTTGCGATTATCGTCTTTTTCTTTTGAGTGCTTTGCGAGCCATGTGACTCATTTGAACCGGTTCAGTTCTGCGGTTCGCCATCTTTGAGCTGAACTGAAGTTTCAGATCGCGAAAATTTTACGAGTTACCCATGACTATTCAAGATTTCAGTTCAGTTCTAGACACGAATGTCACATCAGTAGCCATAGCTACCAAAGAAGCTTTTAGAAATATAAAAAAGTTGATGGCCATATTGTTCACATAAACATTTATCCTGGTATTGGGTGGTATGCATAAAAAGTAGTACATGCTAATACTTCAAGTATTTACTTCGCAAGTGAAGTACCTACTACACCATTGTAGTACTTACTACCCTCGTTTAGTAGTAGTACATATATAGAAGTTTCTACTTCGCTGTAGAAGCACCTACTCTACCTCTCGTAGTATCTACTACAAAATCCAAAAATTATCGCTGCTTAGTAGTATCTACTTCAGTTTCAGCGAAGTTGCTGTTTGGGAAACTTCAAATAAATTTTCTCTCGCAAAAATATGACCGCTTTTATGAATATAGGTACCTGCTGTAAAAGTGTGCAATGAATTAAGAACATACGGGGAAAATGAATATCGAATATTATTCAGATAGTTTCTGAAAAATTTGTCTTTCAAAAATTATAATAATAATAATAACAACAACAATAATAATAAGAATAAAAATATAACTAATACTTTTATTCATTCCCTCAGTGCAGAGCATAGGTATAACCAACAGGCCAATTTTTATAGAAGTTCATACATTCAAATTCAAAGGCGAATAAAAAAGGACAACAAAACTCACTGAAACCGGAGTAAAAATCCAAAACAATTTGGAAACACGCATATTTAACTAAAAGAAGCACTCATGGAAAATATTAATTACCTATTCAAGGAAATTCCTGACCAAGTTTTCCAAGAGAAGATAAGTAGAATTCAGTTTGAGGAGGTCCATCAAGACATCAAGGGGAAAGAATGTAATTCACAGACACATATTGAGACAAAAGTAAAATGGTAAACAACTATGTATATTTCAAAGATTTATAACAGATGACATTGGAAAACTTTGAAGAAACCACAATTTGACAGAGTCCATAAGAAATTTTTTCTCTTCTGCGCCTCCGCTGTGCTCAATATGCGTTAATCAGTTTAAACCTGTGTTTCACAGATTTCACTCTGTCTCGGCTGTTCCTATGTTGTCTCTGCGCTATGCTCAATGTGCGGCCGACCTAACACCAGCCTGACATGCTCGCGGTAGCATATTCATATCTCACATATCGTATCGAAATACGAAGTAACATGAAGTCGGCTCATATCCAACGTGCGAGATCGCTCTCCAAGTTGCGATATGGTACGTGGTTTATAAATCGACAAATAACACTAGTTTCTGTTTTAGAGAATAGAACGCATTTTTGCAACAGACCGCTTAACTGACGGGGACCAGACACACGCATTTTTTGTAAAAAAGATAATGAAAAAACGAGTGTAAAAACACAAGAAAAAGAAACTAACCCCTACGGGCGTCGAACTCACCCAGCCCATGGACATCAAACTACTAACCGTTTGCGATACTTTCCTACCAACGGAAACCGCTGTCGCCATTCGCAAGTAACGAATTACTTAAACGAAAAGAATAACGAACCAACTTAGTGTTACTTCAGATTGCCACACGATTCGTGAGATATGAATATGCCTCCCGGTACGCTATACAGCACTGGATTATTTTATACGTTCCATAGATTATAGAATTATTGCTGCCACTCAGACAAAATATATTTTTTTGTTTCATATCTTAACATTTTTTCAATTTTAATTTTCATATTGTTAAATTTTTAAAACTTTTTTGTGTCAAGTTCCTTTTTCGTGTTATGATTAAATTCAGCAGTTAGCTCTTTTAGTGCCTCCTCTTTTTCGTTTTTAACTTTTGGAATCTCTTATCAAACAAAATTTTATAATATTTTACAAGAAGAACAAAGCAGAACGCATTCATTTATTTCTTCTTCGAATTCTTGTTCTCTTTCAGAATCGGAATTCATTTTTATGCGAATAAGAAAAAGCTTTTGAAATCGGCAAATAAATTTGGTTTAATTTGAGTTAGGTATTTTGAAAAATGAAAATCTAAATTTCACAAGTCAATTCTTTTTACTTCGACCCGTAGTAGTAGCCTACTTCAGTATTTAGTAGCACGAAGTATATGCTTTGCATTGTAGTATAAACTTCGTTTGTGTAGCATATGCTTTGGATAAATTTTGTTCAAATATTGCATGTTTTGAATGTGTATGGAAAACCGCAGACCAACTGGTTTCGTCCTTCTGGGACTCATCAGTACGGTGCTTTCCCCTACACACTCAAACCATGCAATTTAGCTTGCTATATATGCTGCCGCGCTCTGGACAGATATCAGCAAGTGACAACTACTTTGAGTAATTATCTAGTATTAATTAGTGGTACTGGACCGTTCGAACAACTACTCCTCGGGCAAATACCCCGCCAGGCATGTGGATTCCTACAGAAATTGACTTTCTAATTTAAAAACAGGTATTAGTGCCATTACATCTTTATTTTTTGAAAGCAGGAATTTCATTTTTCCAAGCTTCCCTTCTAATTTCGTCGCTTGGAAAGGTGAAAACGGAAACGTATTCTCCCTTATAATAATTTGTCTTACATCCGGGCACACAACAACTTTTAGGCATAGTTGCTTCAATTAAAACTTTGTCTAAATATAATAATAAAATACCTGATTAGTAACAGATCCAAAAAATGAAGCACAAACACTAACAGTTCACTAGAAATTAGAAAACTTTAACTTTACACAGCAAAAACCAGGCTTTAAACACAAAGCCACGCCACGCCACTACACTTTAACTCTAAACAGTATTAAAAACGTTCTAATAAATCAATTTATATATTAGGTATTGACCTGACCTAACCATCAATCAACGGTTAGAACCTTTGACTTTGTATAGTAGGATACGCAATCGAATCACACCTGAAGCGTACACCTGTATAAGGCAAATCACAATGCATTCACCCAAATGCTTGTTCCGCTCGGTAAACACAACATAAAATAGCCCGACCCAATGCCCCAGCTGATCGTGACGTCACGAGGTTTAGCCGATGGCCAGTATCTCACGAAGGCATTGACCGTACTGATGAGTCCCAGAAGGACGAAACCAGTTGGTCTGCGGTTTTCCATACACATTCAAAACATGTAATATTTGAACAAAAGACCTGCTTAAAAGCACGTACGTACATGGAGACAAATTAGGATTGTTTCAAAGCCATCTTAGATGGGGTAGCAGTCTGAAACGTCTCGTAGTACAAAAAATCTGGATTTAGTTCTATAATTCAATGCCTGGCGGGGTATTTGCCCGAGGAGTAGTTGTTCGAACGGTCCAGTACCACTAATTAATACTAGATAATTACTCAAAGTAGTTGTCACTTGCTGATATCTGTCCAGAGCGCGGCAGCATATATAGCAAGCTAAATTGCATGGTTTGAGTGTGTAGGGGAGAGCACCGTACTGATGAGTCCCAGAAGGACGAAACCAGTTGGTCTGCGGTTTTCCATACACATTCAAAACATGCAATATTTGAACAAAAGACCTGCTTAAAAGCACGTACGTACATGGAGACAAATTAGGATTGTTTCAAAGCCATCTTAGATGGGGTAGCAGTCTGAAACGTCTCGTAGTACAAAAAATCTGGATTTAGTTCTATAGGGAAAGAAAATGTAGCAACACGCCACCTGCTGGGCGTAATTGGTACTACTACGAAAAGTATGGTAGCCTTGATAATAGATCTTTTGACAGTATTTATCTAAATAGTTTGGTAATTATTTTGCATAAATAAAATGGAAATAACAGCGAAAAGGAGCGTTTATAACACTACCTGCTGTATGGTTAATTGTCATAGTAAGAAAGAAAGAGAATCCAAGCTAACCTTTCACACATTTTCAAGAAAGAAAAGTGCAACTATTATTTAAATCAATTCATTGTGTTTAACAAAAAAGGTGGATAAATGTAAGGCTTGAAAGTAAAAATTAAATGGAAATGCTTCATAGTTTTTAGATGCATTGCCTTTTTCCTTTTTCCAGTAGCACTGAATGTCAGTAGCACATAATAGATACTTCAAAGTCAATAAATAATACCAGACCTAGAACAAGTACCTACACAAACACCAGAAACACAGAAATAAATAAACTTTCATTTGCTTTTTTATTAAATTGCATACACTTCATTTGTAGCTCATTTATAGCAAGTATAATACATAATACAACCTGGCAAACAAGAAGAGTAACGCAGCAACATGCTCACACCGTGAAGATTTTCCAGCTTTGCAACTGCATTCTTTATATGCACAACTGAACCCTCCAGAAAAAAGAAACGTCTAGTTCATGTGAAATAATACCGCAGATCACTCGTATTTAAACACAAAGCATAAATAACACACAGAACACTATTTCAGTTTCTAACCTCTAATGCCGCGTAAAATTATATCATTGGCATTTAAAACTGCTTGCCCTTCTATTATACAACGAGAAGTAGAACTTACCTCCAAATAATTGAACAAAAAACCGATTCTTAACACGAAATCCATTTTGGAAAGAAGATTGTAGCAAGTAAATTATGAGAAGAAAAGTAAGTTGTTTACATAACATACTTCTCTTCGCCGCCATTACAGCCGCGATTACAGCGCCTCTATAGTTCATTTTTTTCCCTATAATTCAATGCCTGGCGGGGTATTTGCCCGAGGAGTAGTTGTTCGAACGGTCCAGTACCACTAATTAATGCTTTGGAACTGAAGTAGATACTACATATATAAAAGTAAATGCTACGAAGTAAATACTTTTTCATGTAGCATTAGCATAAATATACTACTTTTTATGCATACCACCCATTGTTGATACAGAAATTTTTCCGAAAAGAAGCCTTCGGCACTTTTTGGATAAGAAGAAAGAAAGTTTTGTTGTTCAGACTTCTCAGGATATAGCTGACGCACTGCTATTTGCTTTGGGAACCCCACCTCATGTACCTACATAGAAGTAAATGAGCTAATATCTTAATAGTCCAGTCAATCGGTGTTCAAAACTGCCGTTTTCGTAACAAAATTGGGGAAGTCTTTTTCTCAACGGTTCTATATGTTTTTTGGGGTGCTGAATCCGAATTTCAAGTTTGCTGCCGTGTAGGAGGTCGACTTCTCAACGAAAAACGCAAAAAACCTCAAAAATTTCGCATTTTTTTCAGTTTTTCACTTATATCTCGAAAATTATGCGTTTTTCGAAGATGACCACTCTAAGAAAATTAAAGTAGACAAAATTTCCTACAAAATTCACTAGTCAACTTTGATTTTCTGACGAACGGTATCGGCGCTAGAGCGCGCTGAAAAACGCCGACTTTGTGCGCTTCTGAGAAAACGTCAGAAACGTCCACTTCCGCCACCTACAACTCGAAAAATATACGTTATCAACAAAAACCGTTATACCACTTGAAAGTACATTAAATTTTCTACAAGAGACGTCTCTAACATTCAATTTTCTCATAAGGAGGGGGGAAGCGAAGCGAAAATTACGAAAAATGCCTTGTGCGCCCTACACCCAAAACGTCCACTCCCACCTGTATAATTCTCATCGGCGCTATACTTTCGCTTAAAAGAGATTGTTTTGAATGAATTGATAGCAAAGCATGTTCGATGAAAACATTAACAAATTATGTTTACGATATACGTATATAGGTACATGACCCTGAATATAAAGCTGAATATGAAATCTGTATGTAGTAATGTACATGTGTCATGAAATAAGTGAAAGTCGAGCCCAGGATTGGGTCATCACTTCGAGTAGGTACTCCATCTGAAAAAGAAAGAAAGCATTTAGTGTTAGAACATGGTTACAAAAGACAGATAAGTTGTATGGTGAACTATCGATGTATGAAGAAATACCTTATGTCATGTGCGTAGTTATTTTAGTCGTCTTTGTTTTGTTGTTGTTGGTGGTCCAGGCAATGTTTCTTGGGCACTAGAAGGTCCAGGTGAAGGATCTTGTGCAATGGAAGGTCCAGACAAAGGGTCAGGGGCTGTGAAAGGTCCAGGCTGAACAGCAAGTTGTTGCTGTTCTTCAACCTCGTCTTCAACTGAAGAAAATGTAATTGAATGATTAATGTTATTATAGAGAAAAATGATTAGTAAACTAAGAATAATGCTGCAAAATATTACATGAATTAATACCTTCTGTCGCCTCAGCTGCTTCAGACAGTGGTACTGCAAGGGGCTCGTCCAGGTCGTCTTCCTCTTCTATATCCAAATTGTCGATATTGGAGCACGACTCTTCACATTGCTGGCACAGTTTCGTGCAGAACAGTCCTGTTCGCCTACACCCACAACGACCTTGGCGAGTTGGTCACATCAGTAAGCTCACTGATATTGTGAATAGAACCAGAGATATGGACCGACTACGCACTATTGGCCCACCCTGTATGTACTGAAAGGGATCGCAGTCTACTCAACCGGTGTATGTTTGGTTGCATAACCAAGCTTTAGGAATGCATGTTGGGTTGCCTAGTTAAATATATAGCCAAAAGCAAAGACAGAATTAGGTTCTTAGACACTGATGACTTCACTTGAAGGTTTTCTCCTAATAAAGATAAATGGGTTTTTCCCAAGAGGTTTTCCCAAAATATAAGAAAAATTCAAAAGGTTTCCCTTCGAGCGGCGAGATCTCAGAGAGTGCTTGTTCTAGTTGTTTTATCATGTAAATTATTCTCTGCTATCTCGTTGGTAAATACTGAAGACATTCCAGTAATTAAGTTAGCTAATTTTAGTATTTGTTATTGTAATCCCCATTATTAGGAAATCCCGTAATTATACGTGAAAATCTGTATTTTATTTCAATAGGTTACTTTCGGGACAGACTGTATACTTAGAAAGTTGCGTTCATTGGAATGCAGAGTGTAGACTAACATAAACAAAAGTAGGTTCATGGGGGAGACTCGAGATGCAGTGTAGGGAGACGCGGGGAAGGTTAATTAGGCAAGACACAGAAGGTTTTGGTCCTCGAGAGCAGTAGTCGCGTCTTTCAGCTAGTTTCCACCAATACAATAAAATAATAATATATAAATTTTAATATATATATCAGTGTAAAGTGATTATATCAGGTATGTCTGAATACAATTCTATTATTTTGTATATTTAATGTAACTGCAGTATAATACAAAGTGTACTTTAACGTCGTGGCTTCTAAACTGACCATTTGGTCACACTTATTACTGACTTCAAGTCTCTTAGCTCAACAAATGCATAATTAATAATTATTATCATGTATGGTGTTTATTATGTGAGATTCGAGAAGAAACCCACTGGGTACCTTAGCCAAATAAACCATGCAGTAGGCGGGATGGTGGGAAAGCCCAGAGCGCCCATCTAAGAATTACCACTACAATAAACATCCTAGTGATTAAATCCAACCTATATTTCTGATCCGTTATAAAGGCGATAACCGTTTAAGGAAACGCCCATAAACCAAACAAAAAGAAACAAAACTTTAATGACAGCTGTTTGATTGTTGTCAGTAATACATTATAATAAATACCGTTTACAACTCGATAGATAATAATTAAACACTTTTTATTGATGATGACTGCAGATGGTAATCAATCTGATTTTGTACGAAAATGATTAATGATAATTGAATAATTCTACCCAAGATATGAATAAATCTTGATTTCTCAACTTTATTTGTGTCTATTATTAACATCCTCGCTTGTGATTCTTTCTTATCAAAGTAATGGGGTCTGTAATGGCATAGGTAATACACAACGTAGGTAATAGACGATCACGTGGCCACTTCGACAGGTATTTAGGTAAACTTTAATTAGGTTAATTAATCAGCGCTGAGCAGGTAGATAGTCAGGTGAGCAGAAACTTGCAAGGGTGGGGTAGGGTCCATTACAGTACGTAGCACCTGTTTGCTGTTTGGCGGCAAACAGGTTATTCACATTTTAGGAATAATTGTTATTGTATACTATTATTGCCTTAACTCTTTCCCAAAGGCTTGCATCAGTAATGTTTATGGAATTAATATTGAATGGGTTCTTATGGGGGATTCAAATTAACGGAAAATTAGGCATAACCTTAGAATAATAATTTTTCGCTTTAAGTAATCTTTGAACACGTTCTTAAGTACAAACAATAATGGTACTCTAATTTACGTACAACAAATTGATGGCGAAAATATAAGAAGCTTAATTTTTTTCTAATGGATCCATTCAAGTTTTTAAAAACTGTTGTTGTGAAATATAATATTAAACTGCTTCAGACTACGTACTTTCTCCACTTTCTCCAAAAGCCGCTATCCTAAATCCACCTGATCGAAGAAAGTTATTGCAGTCCTGATATTAACTTCTAAAAGATAACTTGTGAAGTGTTAAATATGGTTGGGTCCATGGAACGTTGGAAGAATAACGTGGCAATAATCACTGGTGCTAGTTCAGGGATTGGAGCAGCTGTAGCTGAAACTCTTGCTAAAGAAGGGATGCAGGTAATATTTTATAGTTTACATCTACAAATACTAGATATGAATTAATCGGAAACCAAAACTAAGGAGGTTACATCAAATTTATTATTCGTTGACTTTAAGAATTTCAAATTATTGATATTGAATTTACAAGAATTTAGAGAACAGCACCCAGAAATCTCACTGAATTTGAAGATAAGTGTAGTAGTGCCATAGATTTAATTAGACTTATTATTTTCAGGTTGCAGCTCTGGCTAGACGCAAGGAACGCCTTATAGAGTTATCCGAGAAAGTCGAAAAAGAATCTGGAAAAATATACCCCATTCAAGCAGATGTTACTAAAGAAGAAGACATACTAGCAGCATTTGAATGGGTAAAGAAAAACTTGGGTCCCATACACGTTTTGGTTAATAATGCAGGAATCAGTAGACTTTCAAGTCTCTCAGACGGAAATACAGAAGATTTCAAGGCAATTCTAGACACGAATGTCTTAGCAGTAGCCATAGCTACTAGAGAAGCTGTTAGAAATATGAGAGAAAACCAAGTTGATGGCCATATTTTCCACATAAATAGTATTCTCGGTCACAAAATCGCTTCATATCCCAATTTGAACCTGTATCCGGCTTCTAAGTATGCTGTTACAGCCATGACGGAATCTTTAAGGACCGAATTAATACTATCTGGAAGCAGGATTAAAGTTACGGTAAGATTATACAATCACTCATCAGTATCAGTACAGTATCATCTGCATATTTTTGTTCACAGAGCATAAGTCCTGGCATTGTTGATACAGAAATTTTCGAGAAAATCAACTCTCAGCACGTTTTGGAGCAGATGAAGAAAAGTTTTGTTGTCCTGGATTCTCAGGATATAGCTGATGCACTGCTGTATGCTTTAGCAACTCCACCTCATGTACAAGTAAATGAATTAACCTTACGACCAGTAGGACAGCTAGAATAATATATAATTAAGAAATTAAACTTAAGTATACATCTTTTTATTTTGTTTCAATTTATTTTCATCTACCAGGTAACTCAAAAAAAACACGTTTATACTAAAACACCAACTGGACGCAACTCAATATCATGCACCTAAAAAAAATTAAATTTTAAAATAAAACATTTTTTTAGAAAATTAAAACTTTTAAACCTGAGTATCGGCAGGTGTCGACAAAATATACTGAACAGCATCAGTTACGTCATCTGTTTTCAGTTTTTTCAAATCCTTTAATACTTCGTTGTCCCCGGAATGTAAGAAGTCTGTATCTATCGGCCCCGGACTTACTGCCTAAAAATATAACAAAATTAAGAAATGTTTTTCAATTTATGCCAGTCTATTTCGAATATTATTCCAATTTTATGAATAATATTAAAAATTAAGAGAAGAAAACATAAAAAAATTACAGAAATTTTAATTTTGCTTCCCACAGTCAATAACTCTTGCCTCAGCGTTTCAGTCAGAGCCGTAACAGAGAATTTGGAAGCCGGGTATACATTCAAATTTGGAATATTATAAATGTGATGTCCCAAAACGCTGTTGATATGTATAATTTGACCATCTATGTTGTTTGCCCTCATCTGTCTAACAGCTTCCCTAGTAGCAACACACAACCCCAAAACATTCGTTTCCAATACTTTGCGCCACATTTCGGTGTCGCCATCTATGAGAGAAGTTTCGTGAGATAACCCAGCCGAGTTGATAAGTATGTGAATTGGCCCCAGATTGTCTTTGGTCCACTCGAAAGCCTTCAGTATGTCTTTTTCGTTCGTGACATCTGCCTTGAACGGATGGAACCTGCCCCTCTTCTTTTCAAGCTTTTTTGAAAGGTCCTGAAGATTTTCCAAGCGTCGGGCTAAGCCAACAACCTGAGAAATACACAGAGGGTATTAAAAATTTTCCAAAACGTCCCATGTGTCAGTTCCACAAAACTTTACTGTACAGGATGTCCTATTTTCGTTGTAATTTGGGGGTTTCTCATAGAAGCAGCAGAGATAGAGCCTTGGGGTTTTCGCGAACCTAAGCTACTTTCTTGAGTATAATAGAAAGCTGAAACCAAAATTTGGATATCGTTTTTAGTTTTCGAGAAAAAAAAATAATATTGATTTTTATCGATTTTCAAAAATTCTGTACAATTCTATTTGTATTTACTAAGCAGAGTAAAACTGTTATGATTGATTCCTATAGAACTTTTTCTAGGGAGCGTATTTTTGAGTTATGACATAAAGTTGAATTTTTTAAACGGAAACCACAGCAGGCTTTGGTCTAGTTCGAAAGGTCTTGTAAAAACTTTTATTTTCAGTTTTTCGAAAAAAAGTCATTCTTCATAATTTCTTTTGCTTGTTATATAAATACGATTCACGTTGAGAAACTTTTATTTTGTTGTACAGGGTGCGCAGAAAATACAAAAATGTATATTTGCAAAATTAAAAATTTTTGAATCAAGCTTTTTGAAGTCTCAGAATGAAACAGCTTAGAAGGAGAAATCGAAAAGCCAAATAAAATTTTCCCATAGAAGTTATACTTAGTTGCTAAGATATACCGGGTGTCCGGTTAAGGTTGGCGACCGGGAACTATTCTTCCTACAGATTTCGGAAAAAAATCTTCTTACGAAAGTGACCATAAAAATTTATCAAAAATGTTTTTAGCTTTCAATTTTCCCCGCTAGATGGCACAATTTTAAAAGAAAATAGACAATCCACATTTTCTTCAAAAATTCAAATGGAAATGTAGGTATTCTTTATCTTTCTCAAAATCTCATCGTAATATCCAGCAAATTAGTTTAATAACTTTTTGGTCTAACTTACGAAATAGGGGCTGGGAGGAGGAAAGAATTCCCTTACACCAAAAATGCCATGTCTCCGGATTGCTTGAACCAATTTTAATGAATTTGGTCTCGTTTTGAAAGGAATTTATAGCGTAATAGAAATCTGCATTTACGCTTGAATTTAATTTTACGAGGGAGCCGCCAGATGGCGTTATTTCTAAACTTGCGAAAATATCAAATTTTCTCAAAAACTTTAAATGGTATGGTATATTTTTTATAACATGGCGTCATTACAAATAGAATTGAGAACAAAATGGCTCAAACCGGCAGTTGTTAACTTTTTTCAAACGGAAGTTATCATCAAGAATATGGTTTAATCAAATCTCAGTCCATAGGTACCAAATTTTTTCAAAAATATTTGAATGGAATGGTACATTTTCATAACATGCTGTTAGTACAAATATCATGAAGAATAGAATGCCGCAAACCGAAAGTTACTAACTTTTTCAAACGAATGTTATGATCAAAAATGCTGTTTAATCACATTTCATTGCATGGGTAATTTTAGGAAAATAAATTTTTTTAAAGAATATTAGGGCATTCTTGTATCTCTCATCAGACAGAATTATGAGAAATATTACAAACATGGAAAATAAAAACAAATACCTGGTCATAGTATTGTCACTAATTGTTTAGTTTAACTTAACTAAGTGCCTATTAATTATTAGTTAATTTAAATTCGATTTCAGTGTCTTTTCGCTAGAATTTATTATAACTTTTTAAATAATGTCTAGCTCTGTTGCTGAAGCGTATGACAAGCTCGCGGTGTTTTGCAAAATGAAGAAAATGCCGTTATTGCTTCCCGAGCCTTGTCAAGGCGTTTGAGGAAAATTGAATATTTACTAAATTAAATTGATATTCATTTAGGCCTTTAATTTTTCTCAAATTTACCTACGCAATGAGATATGATTAATCAGTATTTTTGATCACAACTCTCGTTTGAAAAAGATAGGAACTTTCGGTTTGCGGCTTTCTGTTCTTTATGTTATGTGTACTAACAGCATGTTGTGAAAGTGTACCATTCCATTCAAAAAAATTTGAGAAAATTTGGTAACTGTGCACGATATTCTTGATGATAACTTCTATTTGATAAAGATAAAAACTTCCGGTTTGCCGCATCTTGTTCTTAATTCTATTATAAAAAATATACCATTCCATTTATAATTTTTGGGAAAATTTGACAATTTCGTAAGTTTCGAAATAACACCATCTGGCGGCACCCTCGTAAAATTAACTTCAAAATGAAAATGCAGATTTCTATTACGCTATAGATTCCCTTTCCAACGAGACCAAATTCATTAAAATTGGTTCAAGCAATCCGGAGATATGGCATTTTTGGTGTAAGGGAATTTTTTCCTTCCCCCACTCCTTATTTCATAATCATCATAAGGTTCTCAGTCCGAAGACTGGTTGGACGCGTACCTCCATTCTTTTCTATCCTGAGCTAACCTACGCATTTCCCTAAAAGTAGAACATCCTACATCCCTAACTATTTGAGAGCAGTAGTCTAATCTAGGCCTACCCCTACCTCTTTTTATTCCTATCTCTGACTCTAGTATGTCACGAACTATTCCTTCGTGTCTTAGAAGGTGTCCTACCATCCTATCTCTCCTACTCTTTATTGTTTTCCATACCTTTCGCTTTTCCCCAACTCTTTCTAATACTTCCCTATTGCTAACCTTATCTATCCACGGTATCTTCATCATGCGTCTGTAGCACCACATTTCAAACGCTTCTACTATTTTTCTATCCGCTTCTCCTATTGTCCAAGTTTCGCACCCGTATAATGCCGTACTCCATACATACGACGTTAAGAGTCTCTTCCTAGTCTCTATATTAACCGTTCTCGAGCATAACAGTTGTTTCTTTTTGTTAAACGCAACTCGGCCCTGCGCCATTCTTTGTTTTATATCTTTAGTGCTCCTACCGTCTTGAGTTATTTTACTTCCTAAGTAGCAGAAATCCGCGACCTCCTCTATCTTCTCATTTCCAATTTGTATTTCCATTTTAGTTCTATTTTCACATCCCCTACATACCAAAATTTTAGTTTTCTTTTTATTGATTTTCATGCCGAAGCCCTGTGTCAAAACTGCTTCCATTTCATTCAGAGCCGCTCCTAATTCTTCTTTGCTAGATGCTAACACTGCTATATCATCCGCAAATCTGAGCATGTTAATAGTTTGGCCCTGTACATTGATCCCTGAGGCTGTTCTTTCCTTATTTCATAAGCTAGATCAAAAAGTTATTAAACTAATTTGCAGGGTATTACAAGGAGATTTTGAGAAAGCTAAAGGATTCCTAAATTTCCATTTGAATTTTCGAAGAATATGCGGATTGTCTATTTTCTTTTAAAATTGTGCCCCCTAGCGGGGAAAATTGAAAGTTAAAAATATTTTTGAAGAAGTTTTCATAGCCACTTTTATAGGAAGATTTTTTTCCTGAAAGCTGTAGGATGAATAGTTCCTAATATATAGCCGGTCGCCAACCTTAACCGGACACCCGGTATTTCTTAGCAACTAAGTATAACTTCTATGGAAAAACTTTATTTGGCTTTTCGATTTCTCCTTCTAAGCTGTTTCATTTTGAGACTTCAAAAATCTTGATTCAAAAATTTTAAATTTTGCAAATATACATTTTTGTATTTTCTGCGCACCCTGTGCAACAAAATCAAAGTTTCTCAACGTGAATCGTATTTATATAACAAGCAAAAGAAATTATGAAGAATGACTTTTTCTCGAAAAACTGAAAATAAAAGTTTTTACCTTTAGAAAATATAAGATAGGTAAGTTTTTCACCCCGAAGGACAGCAGGATCCATAGGAGTTCATCCCAGTAGGATATTACTATGGGCCCTTTAGTCAACCTTTGGGGCTTTGGGCCCACACCTCTTATAGGCTACATTTTTCTAAAAAATACCGTACATCCAAGATACCTGTGATTTTATGTTAGCATCTTTTAAAAACAACAGAAAAAAAAGCAACAAAAACAGAAAAAAATAGCAAAACAAACAAAACAAACAAAAACAAGGAAAACACCAAACAACAAAATTATAGGAGCTGCTCAAATTGATTGCCATGTTTTTCAACACATAATCTACATATTTTAGTAGGCTTTAGTGGGCTTTCAAATATCGAAAGCTGCATGTGTTGCTTCTGCTAGCTCGGCTTGATTGTTGTATCTTCGTATGTATATTTTTTCTTTTATAAATGCCCAAACAAAAAAGTCTAATATACTCAGATCCGTTGATCTTGCAGGCCACAATATAGGTCCATTTGTACCCAACCATCTACCCGGAAAATTATTATTATTTCTAAATAATTTCGAACTATTGCAGAATTTTGTGCAGGAGCACCATATTGTTGGAAATGTACCCTGTTTATGTTTATTAACGGAACATTTTCCATTATCGCCTCTGCGTTAATATTCAATAAATTAATGTATCTCAATCCCGTTAAGTTTCCATCAAAAATTTGGTATGCTAGTTGACCACCCAAAATAAAACACGAAACGTTAAATCCAAAACGTCCTTGCCTCTGACGTTCAAAAGTTTGGTGCTGATTTGTATCAGACCAGTGACACACATTATGTCTGTTAAATAATCCTACGCTGCTTATGTGAGTTTCATCTGTCCAAATGACAGACCGCCCAAATTCTGGATTTTCTTGAATTTTATTTAAGTACCACGTACAAAAATTAAGCCTTCTTTCTTAATCTCCCGGGAAGAGATGGTGAATAATTTGAATTTTATATGGCCTATATTTGCATTTTTTAAATATTTTTTGAACTTTTGATTTGGAAACACCAACTTGTGATTCGATTTCGCGACAAGAAGTTTTTGGTGTCGCCTCAACCAACGATATAACATTTATTTCTTCCTCTTGCCTATTTTCTTTATTATAAATTTTGTTTCTAGGTTTATTGAATGACCCATAGTGAATTAAATTTGATTTTAATCTCGAAAACATCATTTTGCTTGGTTGTCTTCTTTCTGGGTATCTAAATTTAATAAATCGATGGATAGGCATTATACTAGAAATGGGTAACTAGGAATCTTTTTGTGTACCTATTGAGATATAGATCCATTGATTTATTTACATTCTCACGACATTCATTGAAAACAGCAATTATGTCGTATTTTTCGAAATTTTGATAATTTTTAAGTGCCATTATGTATACTTCGATGTATACTAGGTATTAATAAAACTATAACTGCATGCAACTTTTGCTAATGTATGTCAACAGATAATTATTCAGTTGTTAACATAAAATCACAGGTATCTTAGATGTACCTGCCTATCTTATATTTTCTAAAGTTAAAACTTAAAAAGTACCAAAATCGTTGCCGTTTTTCGAAATAACAATATAAAAGTATATATATATTTTGATAGCTTAAAAAAAACCTTTCGAACTAGACCAAAGCCTACTATGATTTCCATGATTCCAAAATTCAACTTTATGTCATAACTCAAAAAATAGGTACGCTCCCTAGAAAAAAACTATGTACGCCACTGAATTCCTTGGAAAAGTTGTATAGGAGCCAATCATAACAGTTTTAGTTTGCTTAGTACGAAAAGAATTGGAGAGTTTTTGAAAATCGATAAAAATCAACATTATTTTTTTTCTCGAAAACTAAAAACGATATCCAAATTCTGGTTTGGGCATTCTATCATACTCAAAAAAGTAGCTAAGATTCGCGAAAACGCCGGGGCCTCTATCTCTGCTACTTCTATGAGAAACCCCCTAATTACAAAAAGTAAAAAGTAAATAAAGTAAAAGTAATTATTTCACTTTTACTGCTTTTAGTAACATAGATAAAGAATGTTACCTTGCTGTTAATAATAAAAGCAATTCAAGGTTCTATTTTACAAAAAAATGCGCTATTAAAACTGTCCTTCTGCTGCCATTTTTTCTGAAGATGCAATTAAACAACCATAAAGTTATTAGCAACTAAATCAAAACAGAAATTATGTTTTGCTTGTTTTACCTGTATGCCAGATTCCACAAGAAATTCGGAAATCGACGCTCCACACCCGGAACTGGCACCTGTAACTATAGCGACCTTGCTTATCCAGCGGTCTATTGAAAGCACCATGTTCACTGTTAGAATGTCTGACAACTAATTTTAAAACATAGGTAATTGAACACAATTTTCGTGCGAATAGAAAATGGTGGGGAAAGAAAAACCTTCATTTAATATTTAGTAATTTATTACTGTATTCTGTTCAGCTACGTGTCTACTAGCGATGATTTAATTCAGCAAAGGAACGTTTAGAATATGTCCGCCACTGGCCTAATTATTAAATCTGTTACCTAAAATATTAAAAAAAATGTTGAATAATAATATAGAAAACTAAACATTTTTTACCTGGACATGTGGTGGTGTACAAAGAACATAAACAACTGCTTCTGCAATATCTTCTGCATTCAGATGAGGCGCATTCTCCAAAAATTCATTTGCCTCTTCAGAAAAACCTTTTTGGAACTCAGTTTTTACGTATCCTGGACATATGCTCTAATAAAAAAAAACGGAAAATAACGATTTTAACGAATTTAATTCGTTAAATCCGTTTCTCACCGTTACTTTAATTTTAGTTTTAGCTTCTCTTAACTCATGAGTTAAAGACTGAGTTAGAGCAGTTACTGCATGTTTAGAAGCAGCGTATACATTGAAAGGTATGTTGGGAGGAACAATATGACCAACGATGCTGTTAATGTGGATTATATGACCATCTATGTCGTTGTCTTTCATGATTTTAACGGCTTCTCTGGTGCAGATGCAAAGAGCCAGTACGTTGACATCGAAAGTTTTACGCCAGAGTTCTGTTGAACCATCTTAAATAAATTGAAATTGGTTTATTTTGGACAAGAGACATTATAAACGTCACCTATTAGACTTGTGTCTGTCATGAGTCCTGCATTGTTAACCAAAATGTGGACTGCTCCAAAACTGTCTTTAATCCACTCGAAGACACGTAAAATATTGTCTTCCCTGGTCACATCACATTTGATAGGGTATAACTTGCCTGGTCCTTCTTCCAAAGATGAAGCTAATTCTTCCATTTTGTCTACTCTTCTTGCTAAACCGATTACCTAAATTTTTCGATAATTCGGGTCATTTTGTTTTGGAAGAATTGAAATTCCTTACCACCAAACTTTTTTCTACTAGACTCTTACATATTGCAGCGCCTATTCCAGAACTAGCTCCTGTTACAACAGCAATTTTGCCTTCCCAACGATCCATGTTCTCGTTTCTCTTGTATGTCGGCTCAACTAATTCTTTATATTTCTGATACAATGTTTGTAATGTGTGTACCAATAGTCGCCTTAATGGTGTTATAATTATTATAGCCATTTAGAATTAATTCGATCAATAGAAATGAACGATTACCTACGTATTGGGAATAATTTAAAAAAATTGTTTGGAATCGCACAGGTCCGACTTCAACAAAATTATTATGGGACAGCAAGTAATTTATTAAGGCTGTAGATCAGCGAACATTCCAAGGGTAATTTCAATATTTTTTGGGAACGGTTCCAGACAAAGGGCTCATATTTGTTAGGTATGCCTAAAATATCATTAACTTAGGACAGAGTCAGTGGCGGTTCGTGGGTTAATAACCAGGGGGGTCATTTTGGTTTTGGAACTTATAATTAATACTAAAAATACCTATACACCCTGTCCAAGATAAGGAGAGCCAGTATGGGGATATTGGAAATAACGAGATGCGGATTTAGTTAAATGGGGAAAAAGTTGTGTAATGAAATGACCAACAAAATGGCCCTAGAAATCCTTGATAAGATTTTCTGTTTTTAAGTTATTTTGAGAAAACTGAATTTATGGATTTTTAACTATATTTTTTTCTGGCTTTATTATTAAAGTTAGAGCGAAACTGACAAAACTTCTCCGGAGCAACTTTTGATGGAATTAAAGATGTCATTGTCAATTTTTTATTCTACGTTTCGTCTTCGAATAACCGTCATCAACTTCATTTTTTTAAATACGGTCCTGATTTTCTGATCTCAAACTTTATGAGTCCTTTTTATTATGAATTCAACAATGTACCACACATTATGGTTTAATTACGTTTCGACCCTTTATTGACCATCACCAAAAAATTTTTAAGATACGGACTAGCATTTTTCATAATTTTGTCAAAAATAGGTACATACAGTATAAGTTGTAAAATAAAATGTGCTGTTGACTTCGCTACTTTCTTCCGATATCAGAGACGAACAAAATTTTCCAAAACTGCAAGATGCGTTATGCTTATCGCTAGCATCACCTAAGAGATTCGTAAAACTCTTGTAGTGCACTTAAAAATTCCCAACTTATACAGTATGTACCTATTTTTTACAAAATTATGAGAAATACAGGTCCGTATCTGAAAAATTTTTTGATGATGGCCAAAAAGCGGTCGAAACGTAATTAAACCATATAATGTGTGGTACATTGTTGAATACAGAATAAAAGGAGGTCATAAAATTTGACATCAGAAAATCAGGACCGTATTTAAAAAAATGAAGTTGATGATGGTTACTCACGAAGACGAAACGTAGAATAAAAAAATTGGTAATGAAATCTTTAATTATATCAAAAGTTGCTACGAAGAAGTTTTGTCAGTTTCGCTCTAACTTTATAATAAAGCCAGAAAAAAATATAGTACCGTTAGTACTTATGTGACCAAATCACCAGTTTATTGTATTGTTAATAATTTCCACATTCTTGTGTAATATTATGAAAGCAATATATTCTATTCTATCTTTATCTTATCCATAAATTCAGTTTTTTCAACATAACTCAAAAACAGAAAATCTTATCACGGATTTCTAGGCGCCATTTCTTTTGTCGTTTAATTATACAACTTTTTTCCCATTTAACCAAATCCGTATCTATTGTCATTTCCAATATCCCCATACTGGCCCTCCTTATCTTGGACAGGGTGTACACATATATGTACAAAACTTCAAAAATATAAGGGGACATATTGTTAAAATAAAACATACCTTAAACGTGCTTATACGGGGTGAGTCGGGGTTAAACGGCCATACGTAAACCATGCATAGGAAATTTGATTTTTAGAAAAAAAGTTCATATAAATGTGAACTCGAAAATGCTTTCTATGGCCCGGTTTTTCAAAGAATCCAACACCGGGTTAAGTCTGACACCGGCTTCGTTGCTATGATACAACCAATCAGAAAGCCGGTATCATAGCAAGAAAGCCGGTGTCAGACTTAACGCGGTGTTGGATTCTTTGAAAACCGGACCTAAGAGCGCTACAGCGTTTAGTAGGCTTGGACAAAAATAAAAAAAAAGATTTATAAAAAACGCTTCGTTATAACAACAACTTTATTAGAAACAAATAGTCAAAGAAAGAGAAGAAAATGCGTCGTCAAACAGCAGTTAATTTTCAAAAATTTATAAAAATGACTCAAAATGGCCACCATCATTTTCAATGCAAACTTCGCATCTACGGACGACAGATTGTGTAGCTGCGCAGCACTCTGCTGGTGTGATTTCTTGGGCTGCTTCAACAATCCTTTCCCGGAGAGTATCTTCGTCGTTAACAAGCTCAGAATAAACCTTGCTCTTCATTGTACCCCATGCAAAAAAATCTAAGGGGGTCAAATCCGGGGAGCGCGCAGGCCAAGGACGGGAGCGGTCTTGACCGCGACCAATCCATCTTTCCGGAAAATTGTCATGCAGTCATCGTCGGACTGGTAGAGTGTAATGAGCGGGACATCCATCTAACTGGAACCATCTGTTTGGTCTAGTAGCTAGAGGCATGTCATCTAAGACTGCTTCAAAATCATTTTCCAAGAAAAGAAGTAAAGCCGGGCCATTAAGCCGTGGAGGCAGAAAATACGGGCCAATGAGTGAGTCATCGCATAATCCCATCCAAACATTGCACGAGAATTAATGCTGAAACTTGCTGATTTTTATAGCATGAGGATTTTCGTGTCCCCAAATATGAGCATTATGCCGATTAAAAATACCAGCACGAGTAAAAGTTGCCTCGTCAGTCCAAATCACCCTCCGAAAGTAAGAAGCATCATTTCTTGTTTGCCCCAAGAATTCTCTTCTTCGTGTCAAGTCTTCAGGCAGCAAATGCTCTGCGAATATCCTAATTGTAAAGAACATCTCCGCGTGCTACTGGAAGGGATTTCATCACAGTGCTATAAGATATTTTCTGTTCTTCTAATATTTTGAAAGGGTGCCAAAATACCGTCTGTTCGCGATTGCAATGAAGTTGATCCGGTTTCTCTTAGACGTTGAAACGTACTGGAAAATACTGACCTGTGGGGCAATCTCCTTAGAGGAAATCTGCAGGCGTACTCAGCTACTGCAGCGCGCGCATTACCGTCACAGTACCCATAGACAAACACAATATCCGCGTATTAAGCTTTACTGTAAATTTTTGGCATTATTCCGCAATCTACGCATAAACGCACCTACAATGCATTAAAATTACTCACTTAATATAAACTGACATGTCGAAAACTGTCAAACTTCGACACAAACAAATCCTCAATTTTTGTCAAAGCCTACTAATTTTGTCAAAACCTACTAAACGCTGTAGCGCCCTTAGAAAGCATTTTCGAGTATACATTTATATGAACTTTTTTCTAAAAATCAAATTTCCTATGCATGGTTTACGTATGGCCGTTTAACCCCGACTCACCCTGTATTTCAAGTCAATTCTCCTCTCCTTCTGTTCTGCAAAATGGTCTATGACTTTTTCGTTGAAGTTTGGAATGCTATTGGCAAGCGTTTTCTCGATGCTCAACATAGACAAGGCATTAAGTCTAGACTGTCCCATTATATTGCGTAAAAATGTTTTTACCCATTTCAAAGTTGAAAAACATCTCTCACATTCCACGGTTGTCATCGGTAGTGTAAGTACACAAGATATTTAATAAGTTCACTGCTTTAGAAAATGTTTCAAACAAATTCATGTTAATAAAACGTTGAAGTATGGCAACTGCACCAGCATTGTTACGAAAATCCTCACGACAATATATTACAACCGCAACCCGGCCACTGTCTGAGAAGAACTGAGAACGAGAGAAAATATAACTGAATACTGAAGAACTATTAACTCGATTCTGCGCAGTTGTCATCGGGACATTGACCGTATTAGAGATATAGGAGAAAAAGGTGACTCTCACTTTCACTCAAGCAAGAATTCGCTATCTGCTATCACTGTTATTCTTTACATGCATTTCTCCATAAGCTATAAGAGCCGTGCAGGGTAAATTTGGATTACGGCCCGGCTTGCTAGCGAGCGCGGCAGCGCGGCTTGACACTTGGCTATTTCTAGTATTGCTGCGAATGCAGACAGCTGAGGGTCTTAAATTTGAGACTGTTAGACAAAAAATATTCTTATTAAAATTGGTTTTGATTATATTTTAGAAGGAGAAACCGCCACTGGACTGAGTGGCCTATTTTCGTAAAAATTCACTCGCATCTGTCGTCTGCCGTGTCGTAAGGTATTTCCTTCTAACTCTTCACTCACTTCTGTTGAATATCTTTTCATTATCCGTCACGTCTAACCTAAAATACTGATAGTTGATTTTTAGTACAAGCAAGAGAACAAAACTGTTAGTTTAGCCATTGAGGAAAATAATTGTTTCTTGAACATTGATCAAGACCCCCGCACCTCCACCGTGCAACTGGTGCAGCTCCCATACTCCGGATCCGGAAGAGTTTGTTTGTCATAACGAAATCAGAGCAAGAAATGTTAAATTTTATTTTATTTTTTATTGCGAACAAAAATGTATGTTGACAAGTGACAAAGAAGTCCTAAAATGGATCGCCAACTGGTTTGATAGTCAATTCTTCTATCTATAACAAAAATATGTACGCAAAACACACTGTATGTGCAATTAAATAAGATACTCACCTGTACATGAGGAGGGGTAGATAACACGTATACAACTGCCTCGGCGATATCCTCAGCATTTAAATGCGGCAGGCCGCTCAAGAAGTTACCATCCTCCGGCAAAGGCATCCCTTTTTGAAACTCTGTTTTGACGTATCCAGGACTGATGCTCTGTTTAAAAGAAAAATGTTGAAACAAACCTCCACAACTAACCCTTTGCCAATTTAGTTACCGTCACTTTGATTTTGGTCCCAGCATTTCTCAATTCATGAGTTAAACACTGTGCAAGAGCCGTTACTGCATGTTTGGTGCCAGTATAAACGTTCAAAGGTACATTAGGAGGGACAACATGCCCAGCAACGCTGTTCATATGAATAATATGGCCGTCTATGTCATTTTCCCTCATGATCCTCACTGCTTCCCTAGTACAGATGCATAGTGCTATAACATTTACGTCGAAAGTTCTGCGCCACAGATCTGTAGAACCATCTAAAACAATTATTAAGGTTATGGGCCCAGTATTTCATATTCGCTGACGTGTATTTTATTAATCTTGTAATTGTAATGGAAAATGTTACCTATCAAAGTAGTAGGTTTCATGAGCCCTGCGTTGTTGACCAAGATGTGTACAACACCAAAGGTTTCTTTGATCCACTCAAAAACTCTTAGGATATTGTCTTCCTTAGATATATCACATCTAATAGGGTAGAGCTTTCCTGGTTCTCCTTGTAAGGAACCGGCTAATTCTTCCATTTTAGCGATCCTTCTAGCCATTCCTATCACCTACAATAATTGTATTCCTGTTTATACAAAAACATAACGAGTATAACCTATCGATCTAACTTTTATATTTAGCATCTACTAAAAAATTTAACTAAACATTAAGTGCTCAGAGTTTCTTATAATAACAATTTCTTACCAGCAAGCCCTTTTGCACTAAACTTTTGCATATCGCTGCCCCAATTCCAACACTAGCTCCCGTTATGACGGCAACCTTTCCCTCCCAACGTTCCATGTTAATTTTAGACAAATCTATGAGGCAATCGGTCGATTCACCAACTGACACAAATATCACGAAATATTTGTTCAACCCCTTAGAACCGGGGGAGGTAAACTTATTGATAGGTACTTTTATGTCTATGACTTGCAGAAATTACAAATGTAGGTATGACAGAAAAATGTGTAATTATGTAATAACCTTTAGTTGGAGAATATTTCGTTCCATGTTCCTGAATAAAATATGTGTTGTTGCAGATATGTTATTTTATTTATTTTTTGTTTCTTTAAAATTGTAATATTTTTAAAATTTTAATTATTTTAATTTTTTAAATATTTTTATTTTATTTATTTATTTTTTTTATTTTCCTATTTAATATTTTATTTTTTTATCCTACTGGAATAAATAAATAAACAAACAAACGAGTGAATAAATAAATAAAACAAGAACGTCATCAATAAAAATAAACTAAGATATGTTTTTATTGCCTTAAGTACAACAGTACTTTCCTCGATCAAAAACATGGTTTAAAACACCATATTCGAGCAGAAAGTACATAAATTACAAAAATATACATCACAATTGCGGCAAGAACCACATCATCTATAGTATATACAAATAAACAAAATATATAATAAAAATATTTGCAAAGTATTTACAAATAAGAATTATCTTACAAAAAATCACTAAGTACTCTTGGGGTGAAGTAAATGAGCTTTGGCAAAAAGAACAGAATCGTGTATGGTCGGGAAAATCTTAAATTGACTATCCTTTCCTTCGTACTTATCACATTTTTTGAAAGTCTCGAATACAGGACCCGAACAACCAGCAATGTACAGTTCAACGTCCAGAGCATTATAATCACTTTGAAGTTGCCTTAATAATCGAACTCCTGCAGGATCCACGAAAGTTAAAGCAGAAAAATCTAGAATTACACATCTCAAATTGAGGTCGAAAATATCGGAATTATTTGCGTTTTCTTCCAGTTTATTCCTCTGAGAAATCACCAAAACCGGATCCAATCCAATCCTTTTATAAAGCAAATTTTTGAAAGAATCTTTAGAGGCAAAACTAAGTCCTCCACAGTAATGGAAAATCTTGATTCCATCGATTTCATTAGTCTGTAGTATAGAAAATAAAATCATTGATAAACAATGCGCCACTCCTATACAATATTACCCCTTTGTATCTCTTAACATCCAAATACAAGTCTGTATTGGGCACTACGCCCAACAGACAAGTATACGGTTTATAGCCTTGGATGAAAATACTGCTAAGTGACACTACCACTCCTGCTGCTAATCCAATACTAATATCAACGAATGCAGTTACCACAAAAGCCACAAACCATACAGTCGCATCCCATTTACTCAATTTCCAATACTTCCAAAATTCTTTTACCTTCGTCAACATACTTTGGAGAGCAATTACTATAATACTGGCTAAAACACACTATGATCTTCTGTAATTCATGTTTACCTTTTGATTGATAATGTGTTAAAGACTCACCCTTGGTAAAGACTCGAAACAAGGCCCTATCCACAAAAGTACAAACAGCAGAAGGAAACAGGAGACGACTGAAGCTAACTGCGTTACTCCACCAACAGTTTGTTGGATCATGGATCTGGATAGAGACGCTGTGACTGGAAGGCAAGAGAAGAAGGAACCAACTCCGTTGCTTAAAGACTGAAAAAAACAAATTTTCATAACACATTTAAATGACAAAGTTTTTTTTACCATAGCTAGTAATTCTTGGTTTGAATCGATTTCGTATCGAAGTTTTTGTGCAAAAATTATCCCCATTGAAAGAGTGATAGTATAGGAAACTACGGTGATGACGAAACAATCGAAGAGAATTTTGGGCAACAAAGGAAAGGCTGGTGGTACTGGAGCTGGTAGACCAGTAGGAATCTCACCGACCACGCTTATATCATACTTGTGTTTAAAATCCATGAAATAACTGCACATGGTGCCTATGACAACTGCTACCAGTTCAATTGGA
Source organism: Xestobium rufovillosum (assembly GCA_963966045.1). Classification (NCBI taxonomy): domain Eukaryota; kingdom Metazoa; phylum Arthropoda; class Insecta; order Coleoptera; family Ptinidae; genus Xestobium; species Xestobium rufovillosum. The sequence goes on from OZ014497.1 coordinate 21,078,774, forward strand.
AAGAGCATCTTGGTCCTCTTGTCCAACCATGGCTGAAACATTCATCAATCATCAATCATTCTACGTGCTCTTTATTGTTGGTGGTTACCTTGAACAGTTCCTTGTTTAAGGTCAAAATAACGCAACAAGTCAAAGTTACAATGAGCACATAACGATTTGCTTGAGGTATAGCCAAGATGCAATCATATACTGTCTGTAAAAAAACAATAGTAGAAAACATAAGCATAAATTCCATCCTTACCAGCAATAAAGAAAACAGTCCACGCCTCTTCGCGATCGGCAGTCCCAAGAGGTCTTTAAGTTGAGAAGCTACCACATGAAAGGCAGCAGCACACGTAAAACCACTGACTAAAGTTTCAGATAAAAGTGTCGATACGATTCCTAACCTAAAAATGTACATGGTCATCTGAAAAAAGACAATATAAGGAACTTTATCTTAAACGCGAAAAGAAAACGGCTTACTTGCAAAATGGCCACTCCAAAAGTGACTGTTGTAGCTACTTCCATATTCGTGTAATGATTAACATCGGGCGATTTTGGTTCCAAGGCTATCCTCGTACCGTTCTGCAAGATGTCTTCAGTGGCATGCAGTGTGACTACTTTTCCAGTCATCAGACATATCACAGCAAAAGTTCCTAAAAAATTGTCGTAAATAGCACAGGACCCAAAACAGTTTCTTGAGATACTCCTCGAAATAGCATTTGCCGATTGGCGTAACGAGAACAGAGTTACATACCCATGGAAACATGCCTCGAAGTACCAAAGAAAAAATATACGAGCACTGGGAAGAACGCCATGTATATACCGACGATTGGAGGCACGTTCCCCAGTAACCCATAGGCCATTCCCTAAAACAGTACCACTGCATATTTTTAAAATTTTAAATTTTAAAATTGTTAAGTTTTTACCTGAGGTATGTGCATAATGGCTACCGTAATTCCTGCCACAACATCACTGAGAAAACTCTTTTTCCAGCTGTATTCAGGCAGCCACTCTAACACAGGGATTGTTTTTAAAATACACGAAGTTGAACAACATTTCCTAGCTTCATCTTTCAGACCTCTAATCACTAAAATATTCATAAATTAATTTTATGTTTTATCATTTCAGTTTATTTATACTATGGGAAGATGGTTTGGCATATAAAGTTTCCCTATTGAGATCATCTTGCTGGTAAACGGGCCTTTCCACCTGTAAATATTCCAAATCATCATCACCGGCCATCACCCTAAAAAAATAAAACAAAATTTTAAAACATTCCACTGAAGGAAACAACAAAATCAAGCGTCACACAAAAACAAAACTAAAACAAGAACACACCGTGTGCCATTGTAGCGAATGAAAGTTTTTTGACAAAGCAAAGGTGATGTTTTTGACTTTTTTCTATACAGCAGAGGAGCCGTCTCTTCTAATTTATCCATATCGATTCAAATAATAACAAACACTAGCCACAGATCGTTGTCTATCACTTTACAAACATCAACTGGGTCTAGAAGCTCTTTTATATTGATACAAATTTCAATTGATATATAGGCGATAAGGAGCAGTGTGGAGCTTCATAAACGTAGCTAGCGGGGTAGTGGAATGACGTCATATTATACGGCCAGTTCGAGACCTAGTTTCTTCGTTATTAATAAAGAAATGAACAATAAAATCTTATCTGATATCGATTATTGTCGTAACCTTTGAGAGCACAGAGTTCCACAGTTTGAGGGACGATAACCTAAACGGTTATTTTTCTATTTCACATGTAATATCCTTCTATTTACCAAAAATGTCGAATTACTACGCCCATGGCTGTTATCTTCAGTAAAGGCATGTGATTTCTCAGTCTGGTTAATTACGACAACATTTTAGATTAAACGGTGCATTAAAATAATTATTTTAATGACCTCCAACGTATTGTAAGTACATAAGTCTTGAATCACGGTTTTTCTCGAAAAAAGGAGAAATTTTGTACGATCACGTTCATAATTTTACGATAAGTGGCTTACTATTTTAGGAAGTACCTACCTACTACGGGAATTCTTTTCTATATTGGGTGTTAATTTGTTAACTAAGCTCTTAGACATTTCCAATATTTGACTGACCGTTCCAACACTAGCAGCAACTTCAAATTTTTTGATCATTACCACATTCGTGAAGTTTCTTCTTTTCTGAATAATTTGCATTCGCTGAAGCTTCAAGCATCTCTTGCATAGATAGTTTTCTATTCATGTTTTAGTAAATTAATAGATAAGTACGTCTGTACTTCTAACAAACTACAAGGGTAGTGTGTGATTGAAAAGGCTGCATTATCTAACAAGGGCAATCAACAATCTTTTCCAAGGTTACCTACTAGTAAAATTTATTGGAAATCTCATAATGAAGCATTACTTATCGACAATTTTACGTGGCATGTATCAAGTCTCTCCAAGTGAAGTGGATTCTACAAGTCAATCATCAAAAACTACATACGACATTCATCTAAATCAATTACTCATCATTATAATTATTGCTAAATAAATTTGATCATATTCTTTCTGTTTGCCTTTCGAAATATTATTTTACTTTATCAACTGCTATATACCTACTTATTTGCTTTCGTTGTTTTCAAATCTATATCAGTGCTTTATTTTTAAATAGACGCACTACCAAATAATTTCCATTTGAAATTGTATTTATTTTGTTGGGTACACTTTTTAATTGTTTGCACACAGCTATTTGTTTAGAATATTCGATTTGTACACCTTGTTTAATAAGTTGGATAAATATAAATAGCAGTCATTTGAAATAAGGTAGGTAACAGTAAAAAGGCAAAGATTTAAAAATCGAGTTAGGGACAAAATAGCCCCGACAAAATAGCCCGACGACAAAACAGCCCCAGGCAAAGTAGCTCCAACAAAATAGCTCACCGACAAAATGCCCCACCGACAAAATGCCTCCTTTAAAATAGCCCCGCCATTAAAACAAACAAACAAAACGTGCTAGGTATATCTAATTCCACCTTATCTTGTTTTTTTAGGAAGTGGCCGACGAATTTGAAAAGTAGCGGATGAATGCAATCAACAGTTGATTGAAAAGCCCTTTGTCAACATTCAACCGAATTATTCGTGCGTGGGAGTTCTTCCACGACTCGGTTGTACATATTCCAAATTTCAATTGTGGTTCAGCTCTTCGATTACGCCTCACTCGTCCGATATAGGTCTCTTCCCAGTAATTTATAATTTCATCCATTTCGTGCGGTGAATCTTCTGCTAGAGTCTCAAATACTTCAATAACATCTTCAACTGGTACAAAACTCAATGCTAAAAGCATCTTAACATGAATTCGAACGTTTTCGCCAAGTTGGTACATTTATGTCGAACCCAGTTCTTGTACTTTACGCCACAAACACTGCCCCAGATGAAAAAAGCAACCTACTAAATTGACGCCATTGAAAACACGACACACCGCAATACTGAATTGCTTTCTCAATGTCTATTAAAACACCAATCGGTTGCAATGATGGTCTTAAATTACAGATTTTCTCTAAAATCCTAACATAAGAAACGTCGGGCTTATTTTGCATCAAAACGTAAATTAAAGGCAATGCTGGATTGTCGACAAGGGCATGAACGGTAAATACTTCAAAAAACGGTGCAATTTTGAAAGTTCCGTCAACGAACCAATGGCAATGCTCCTCGATTGCAGGAAGATTTTCCTCTGTATCGCACATTAATATTCGATCCGCGTCATCGTTTCCGGAGTCCCATAAAAGAAAATTTCAATTTCTTTATGTTATTTCCAGATTATCTGGGATGACAATATCGACAATATTTGTTAGATTTGTATATGGTTGAGTTCGATGCCTGATCCTTTCTATGGTTCCTTGGAAAGATGTATAAGCTCATAAAAAACGGCAGCTTCCGTCGAAGTGCCATTTGTACAAACTGTCCTATTTTCGTTGTGATTTGGGGGTTTCTCATAGAAGCAGCAGAGATAGAGACTCGGGGTTTTCGCGAACCTGAGCTACTTTTTTGAGTATAATAGAAAGCTGAAACCATAATTTGGATATCGTTTTTAGTTTTCGAGAAAAAAATAATGTTGATTTTTATCGTTTTTCGAAAACTCTCTCCAATTCTTTTTGTACTAAGCAGACTAAAACTGTTACGATTGACTCATATAGAACTTTTCCAAGGAATTCAGTGGGGTACGTAGTTTTTTTCTAGGTAGCGTATTTTTTGAGTTATGACATAAAGTTAAATATTTTTAATGGAAATCGTAGTAGGCTTTGGTCTAGTTCGAAAGGTCTTTTTTTAGGCTCAAAATATACACTGGCGAGCATAAAATTAGGGTCACTTTGAAAATTGCCAATTTTTCTAAAAATTCAAAATATTAAATTTAATTAATTCTTGAAGGCTAGAACACTTGCATTTCTGAGAACTGTTATAAGCTTTTTGTGGTTTCTTTTGCACAACAAAGATTCAATATTTCCGATTCCTAGGAAATGCTTGCAGGTGCGCTACTTGGAAGCTTATTTCTCGGCGTCTATTTTTCAATTTCCTTCGTTTATTCACTAACTTTCCTGTGTATAACTTGACGGTCGAAAAGTGTAGTCTTTGTTTATTTCCTTATAATGGCTTTAAATCCTGTCACGGCGGCCAGAATTATAGCGCTGTTGCAAGATGGTCGAGGGCAACGTGTAACGGCAAGAACGGTTGGTGGAAGTCTTTCTACAGTTCAGCGGGTATCCCAACGATTTCAGGAAACTGGTAGGCTGACGAGAAGACCAGGATCAGGGCGGAAAGGAACCACCACGCCAAGGGATGACCGTTTTCTTGTGTCCATGGCTTTGCGAAATCGGACCGCTACGGCAGTTTCGCTTCGAAATCTCCTCCAAGAAGTCAGAAATGTTAACATTAGCGAATGGACAGCTAGGAGGCGACTTCGTTCTGTTGGATTATCTTGTCGGAGAATGGCTACGGGTCCTCCACTTCTCCGTCGCCATAGAATTGCAAGACTGAACTTTGCTCGAGATCACTTGGGATGGACAAATGACGATTGGGGGAGGGTATTATTCTCAGACGAGTCCCGTTTCTGTTTAAATGGGTCGGATGGACGTCGGCGGGTATGGCGAAGACCCAGAGAAAGATATGCCCAGGCTTGTATTGATGAGCTCAGTTATGGTGTGGGGAGGAATTTCTTCAGACGCACGTACCGAATTAGTGTTTATCGGCAATGGATCCCTAACTGCGCATAGGTACGTAACGGACGTTGTAGAAAATCATGTCATGCCTTTTATGACGGTTCTGGGAGAAAATGCAACTTTTATGCATGATAACGCTCGACCCCACGTGGCAAGGATTGTCAGCGGTTATTTGGATGAGGTTCAAATTACGCGATTTGATTGGCCAGCACGGAGTCCCGACTCGAACCCCATAGAGCATGTATGGGATGAGCTAGGACAACGTGTACGAAGTCATACGCCGTCTCCCACAAACGCACAGGATCTTAGGGAGCTCCTAATACAGGAGTGGAATAACATCCCCAAAAATTTGATCCGTAATTTAATTGAGAGCATGCCACATCGCCTCCAGGCTGTCATAAATGCACGGGAGGGAAAAACTCATTATTAAAGGTCAAAATTTTAACAGTTCCTTATTTTATTCCAACATTTTTCTCACTACACATTTTAAGACAATTTTGTTAAAATTTGCTTCTTTGCGAATTTTCAATAAAAACGTTAGAAAATGAAACGTTTTCTTTTTAAAACATTCCTGTTTAGAGATATGTATACAACGAAATCCATTTACAATAAAAAATACAATAAATAACCAGAAAAGTTGAATTTTTGAAGTGACCCTAATTTTATGCTCGCCAGTGTATATACTTTTATATTGTTATTTCACACTGAGAGAAATTTTACAAAATATTTATACAAAATGCAGTTGCTGGGAACTTTTTGTATAGTATAACATTTTTATGTTCTATCATATTCAATATTTATACACTGCTTACAATATGGAATGTTTTTCATATTACACTTAAACTGTATTTGAGATACCGTATCCAGCAATACATTTTCATTTTCGAATACATTTACTCATTGCGAAAACGGAGGGTGTATCAGAAATCTGAAATAGAATATTCTTGCATACGCCAAGTTTCTTGCATAAGATACTATGGAAAAACAAATTTCCTTAAAGTGTTATTATCATTAAGACTCATTCGTATGGCTTACATTTACTTGCGATATACATAATACCTTCAAATTGCAGGCAAGACATACGACAAACATTAAGTAATATCCTTCATGACTTTGTAAATAATATACTGCTCAAATTGTAAGCATTACAACAACGACGTTGTAATTTAACTAGTTTTCGTTTATGATTGGTCGAAGCTGGTGCCACGCACCTGCGCAACACATCATAACTACCAAACGGTTGCTCTCTAGTTTTAACTTGCAACCTTTTCGTCTCATCAAAAGTGCAGCAGAGCTGGATGTGTGTGTGTTAAGTACTGAAATCAATTGCAGTTTATTGTTATTGAAAATGGAAGACATGTTAAACCTTTGTGGATTTCAAGATTTGGTACCTATGTACATGTCTTCGTCTTTATCGGTAAGTAAAATTTGCTGTGTTTTAGATGATGTATACCCGCAACATCAGTTAGGTACCTACCTACATAATATTTTTCACGTTTATCATATTGCACTCTTACTTTTCTCTTTATTACATTGAACTTAACACAAATCATGATTATTTCTGGAAGTCTTAAAGTAGATTACTGTAGGTTGTGCATGGAAGATTGTAAAAGAGGACATTTCTGAAGCTTAAATGTGTTTTACGAACAATTAATAATTAGCACAAAGTTAACATTGCCTAACACCATAAATGCATGTTTTTTTGCTATTCAGGGTGTTCATCATAAAGGTAAACGCTGTTGTATTCCACATCCTTATGAAAAAACTATACATTCTGCCAAAACATCTACAAAGTGTGTGCAATTCTTTATTAAATTCCAGAAAATTAATTCTTATATTACCTAGTAATTTTAAATAGATTGCTATATTTTTATAACATTTTTGAATTCTCCTTGAAAATTTAGATAGGGTTGATTAAAAGATTAAAACGGGGTTTTCTTAAGGGGTATCATTTTACAGTATCTTATTTTCTTTACAGAAATACCTAGCTGTGAGATCTGCATCAACATCAACCATGGATAGAGTATAGAGGATCCATGGCATCAACCTAGAATTCTTCTTCTAAGACGTAAGCAAATTTTCAGATAAAATGTCTAATCTCTAATGTATGTTTAAATTGAAAGGCCCTGTATTACGGGCCTACTAAAATGAACCACCACCTCACTATTAAGAATGTTTTAAAATATTGAGGTAGTCCAAGATATGTAGAATATAATTTTTATTAATAGCCCTTAATGTTTGTACACTATACAAATTTGTATTTTAATTTTTTATTTATTTGTAAATGATTACGTAGGTTGTATTTTTAAAACAAATAAAGCAGTTATATTTTCATGATTTTTTTCATACCTTCCAGAATAATTGCACATAAATATTTTCAATTATCTCTTACTTTTTGTTAACTTGTCGATACACTGATATCGGAGTTAAGAAATAAGAAAGAGTAAAGTATAAGAAGCCGATCTACAAAGATATTAAGAATGGAACTAATATGTTATACAGAACTGTAAAAACGGTAAGTATAGATTGAATTTAACTGTATGATAGAAAACACATCCCGTAACAATTTCGGAGCAGCCACAATATCGTATACTATTTCAACTATTAATTATTACAACAACTGCCTTGTATGCGCGAACTTCACAAGGGGACATGTTTATATATTTTGTGTCGTATTCTTTGTCATAAAGTTATTACAGAATTGTTGTTGTAAAATATACAATCCGTTGTAGCTGGCGCATATATAGCAACAACATGTTGTATTGCATGCAACTTTTATGATATTACGGACAACACTTTTTTCTCAGTGCAAAAAACGGCAACGATTTTGGTACTTTTTAAGTTTTAACTTTAGAAAATATAATATAGGTAGGTACATCCAAGAAACCTGTGATTTTATGTTAACAACTGAATAATTATCTGTTGACATAGGTACATTAGCAAAAGTTGCATGCAGCTAGTTTTATTAATATACATAATGGCACTTCAAAATTATCAACATTTCGAAAAATTCGACATAATTGCTGTTTTCAATGAATGTCGTGAGAATGTAAATGAATCAATGGATCAACAGGTACACAAAAAAAATCCTAGTTACCCATTTCCAGTATAATACCTATCCATCGATTTATTAAATTTAGATACCCAGAAACCAAGCAAAATGATGTTTTCGAGATTAAAATCAAATTTAATTCACTATGGGACATTCAATAAACCTAGAAACAAAATTTATAATAAAGAAAATAGGGAAGAGGAAGAAATAAATGTTTTATCGTTGGTTGAAGCGACACCAAAAACTTCTTGTCGCGAAATCGAACCACAAGTTGGTGTTTCCAGATCAAAAGTTCAAAAAATATCAAAAAAGGCAAATATAGGCCATATAAATTCAAATTATTCACCATCTCTTCCCGGGAAATCTAGAAAGAAGGCTTGTAGGTGGTACTTAAAATTCAAGAAAATCCAGAATTTGGGCGGTCTGTCATTTGGACAGAAGAAACTCACATAAACAGCGTAGGATTATTTAACAGACATAATGTGCGTCACAAATCAGCACCAAACTTTTGAACGTCAGAGGCAAGGACGTTTTGGATTTAACGTTTCGTGTTTTATTTTGGGTGGTCAACTAGCACACCAAATTTTTGATGGAAAGTTAAAGGGATTGAGATACATTAATTTATTGAATATTAACGCAGAGGCGATAATGGAAAATGTTCCGTTAATAAACATAAACAGGGTATATTTCCAACAAGATAGTGCCCCTGCACACAATTCTGCAATAGTTAGAAATTATTTAGAAAATCATTTTCCGGGTAGATGGTTGTGTACAAATGGGCCTATATTGTGGCCTGCAAGATCACCGGATCTGAGTATATTAGACTCTTTTGTTTGGGCATTTTTAAAAGAAAAAATATACATACGAAGATACAACAATCAAGCCGAGCTAGCAGAGGCAACACATGCAGCTTTCCGATATTTGCAAGCCCATCCTATTTTTTTAATTAATTCCATCAATCTATTAACTAAGAGATGTAGATTATGTATTGAAAAACATGGCAATCAATTTGAGCAGTTCCTATAATTTTGTTGTTTGTTGTTTGATGTTTTTCGTGTTTTTGTTTGTTTTGCTGTTTTGCTGTGTTTCTGGTTTTTTGCTGTTTTTGTTACTTTTATTTCAGTTGTTATTAAAAGTTGCTAACATAAAATCACAGGTATCTTATATTTTCTAAAGGTAAAAAGTACGAAAATCGTTGCCGTTTTTTGTAATAATATAAAAGTATATATATTTTGATAGCTTAAAAAAGACCTTTCCACCTAGACCAAAGCCTACTATGATTTCCATTTAAAAAATTTAACTTTATGCCATAACTCAACAAAATACGCTCCCTAGAAAAAGAACTACGTACACCACTGAATTCCTTGGAAAAGTTCTATATGAGTCTATCGTAACAGGTTTATTCTACTTAGTACAAAAAGAATTGGAGAGAGTTTTCGAAAAACGATAAAAATCAACATTATCTTTTTTCTCGAAAACTAAAAACGATATCCAAATAATTATGGTTTTAGCTTTCTATTATACTCAAAAAAGTAGCTCAGGTTCGCGAAAACCCCGAGGGTCTATCTCTGCTGCTTCTATGAGAAACCCCCAAATCACAACGAAAATAGGACACTGTACACTCACGAATAATTCGTGATATAAATTTATAGAATAAAGTAAAATGCAAAATAATCAGTGCGTTAGAATGCTGAGATTACACCCTAAAACGTTATTAATGCATAATTTTCTATCAGAGTGCGAATAAAATAGATATGACGGTGTAGAGCGCTAATCTGTCTAAACATTAAGGTCTGTTTCAATAGGGCCCGGCAAAGGTTGGGGTTGTCCATTTAATGCCATGCTTTTCGGTCGTACAAAATATGCTAAAATATATAGTTTTCTCCGTCTTACACACCTGAGCTGTGGTAAGTGCAAACTACACATTGTGAAGATTCAGATTGTAACAAAAAAATTTTGTGGTGTTTTTTACATTTTACCCCCTTCAGCCACCCCGTACAGGACGATTTTTGACGCCTTCTGGGTTTCGATATATTTAATGATGAGGAATCAATTAAAATTGGTTCCAGCTTTTAACCACAAAGTGCAAACAAAAATCATTTGTAGACGACTTTGACGGAGCTGTGATCTCTACTCAAGGGCATTATGTCTCCTTTACGAATATCCAAACGTGCCGCGATTCAAAACAGACAAAGTAGTTGGCACGGTCCGATTTATAACGCGTTTACGCAGCGTCGAAATGTCACTTTTGAATCAATTTCAATGATCTCGCACGAATCTCCCAACATGTCGTCGAATATTAAATGTTTTTTGCTCAATCCTGCCATAGAAACATGTTGTTTCACCCTTAGATACTATGCGAGAAAGCATTACTTTTGTTCACTCACTTTGTTTCTTTGTGAACGGGTGGGCGAAAGCAGTGAGCGAAAGTACTTTCGTTCACTCTTATTACTTTCACCCACTCCATTTCTCAATAAAATTACAAAAATATTCAAAATTAATCATGATGGTTTCTGTCAATAATAAACTAGCTCAATTGTCAAAAAATTTTATTTGTGTGCGTTTTAATAAATTTGGGCATACATTCAAAATTAATTAGATATTTATTTAATATTAAGTAGGTACTGTCAACATTTCTATTAGGTAATATGAAAATTTTTACAGAGTTAAAGCCAATACTTTTAAAAACTATACCAATGAAACTTACTTGCTATGTAAGTAATATCTACTTTTTCAAAAACAAATAAAATTGTCTTCAACATAGAATATGTGGACCACAAAGAAGATGGCTCGTAATTTTCTACCAATCCATTAAAGTAGGCTAAGATCACTTCCTCCGTTATAAGATGAACTTTCTTTGTATGCATCAAATTACCGAATTTTGTCAGCTCGTTCATATACCTTCCTTTAGATTTCTGAGGCAATTGTATGCAGCGGCATCAGCTTCTTTTAATATCGTTTGGTAAAATTAAACCGTAATTTTTACCATATTTTCTCAGTAAAATCTTATTTTAGGTACAAATTTAACTGAAACGTACAAAAATTGACTTCTTCTAGCTTGTTTATTATTTATAGTAACGGTAACCATAACAATGACTCTATGTTATTATGTTGTATATCTGCCCAATTGTCAGACCAATTTGAATTATTAATTTTGAATCTTTTTTAAATAATATTTAGTTCAGTGGCAGGATTGAACAAAACGTTATACAGCACTCGTGGAGAAACCGTTTCGCTCACTTATTTGCCTTTACACACTCGCCTGGCGGCTCGTGTGCAAATCTGGCAAATTGCGTGAGAGAAATTTTCAGTTTCTCCACTTGTACTGTAATATACTATTGTGTGGTGCACAATTGACATCTGTCACTGTGACACCTGTTAATGGTAATGGTAACTAAGTCATGATACAAAGAACTAAGTAACTACAGTCCTTCTTTTTAACTTGATCCTTACGTCATCAACGCACTGTGTAAGTTACTCCACACGGGCAGCTGTAATATAGTGCATGTTGAAAAGAGACACTTTCGAAAAGGATGTCTGGAATGCCGGTATGGTGATTTGCATTGTGCAAAAAAGGACGGTAAATAAAAGTAGCGGCTGAGTTGCATGCCGGCTTACGTTCTTTTCAGCGTTCGGACTGCTGGACTGAGTGACATTAGGATCAAGTTAAAAAAGGACTGCATAGGGAGGAAGTAACTAGGTAAATTTTCTCTATTAAATCATGCTGAAAAAGCAACACGCGTCACACTGTTGCTGAATTTCGGGCCTATACTACAAAATAAAAACATTTCCAATGTTAAAAACTTGCGCGCGCCGGCTGCCGAATTCTCTGAAAATGACGCCGCGTAGCGCGTTATAAATCGGGCCGTGCCACCTACTTAGACTGCTTTGAATTACGGCACGCTTGGATATTCGTAAAAGGGACATAATGCCCTTTCCATTGAGCTTTATTTCAAGCCGTTAACACAAACATGACGGGAATTTGTCCGAGTTACGGGCTGCAAAAATGTCGCCGTGCCGGGGATTTGTACTAGGGTAAATGATGGCACGGATACCGATTCCAATTCAATTAATCGCAGGCTACAAGATGACACAACTTTCATCTCGTTAACAAATCGCGAAATTTTCCGCAAATTTCCGTACCGGAAGTGCCATTGTTTTTACCTTTTTGCACCAAATGGTGACCGGTACGGGTGCCGTTCCGTTGAGTACGATGTTTTTACATGCCTTTGCCGCACATTCCATTTTGCAGCGGGATCTCGGCCTATATTTACCCGGGCTTTTCGCTAACAAAAACCGTCTTTTAACAAATTGTTCTTATTTCTCTGGGATACTATGGCCCTGTTTTTCAAAGAAACCAATACCAGATTAAGTCTGACACCGGCTTCGTTGCTATGATACAACCAATCAGAAAGCCGGTATCATATAGCAACGAAGCCAGTGTCGGACTTAATCCGGTGTTGGTTTCTTTGAAAAACCGGACCTATAACTTCCATTTTTGCAAAACCACAAACTGTCTTTATTTAAAACCGCACATACAAATACAAATAGCAACTAATTTTAGAGGCGCGTATTTTACAGTGCATTTAAAGAAAAACTGGATATTTCCTCCCCTTTCATCTTCGCAATTAAATATACCTACCTAATATTACCCTGCGCTTTTGTGCTATAAAATACGTATTCCAATATTTATTATTATCAACTTTGTTTAATGCTTTAAGAAGATTATACGAGTATTATCCAATTTATTAGAAGTGTTAATTATTTTGTTTGATACATTGGTGGTATGTACCAGACTAAATACTCGTAATATTACATATTATACTAGCTGATACCCGGCGCGTTGCTGCCTCAGAAGAAATAATTGTGATAAAATCGTTTGAAATTTGATAAACTGCGAATGACGTTTGCTGTCAATTGTCACTTTATAAATTATAGCGACCCGCCCCGGCTTCACATAAACGTATAAAAAAATTCTGTTGATCCGATCGCTACCAAACTTCACAGGAACACCCGCTGGGCTAATCTGAAGATTACCTGAATATTTCATCAACATCGGTTCAGTCGTTTCGGAGTCTATAATGGACATAGGTAGGTAGGTAAAAATATTTTTTTTGTTTTATATACAGTAATAATCGTTAGACGTGATAGCGAGTAACAGAGATGCGCAGTTGAGTAATTCCCACTATTCATCCACTACGCTCTCGACCGGGATTGGTTTTCGGTGGACGCACGCAACTGTCAGTGGCGCACGATTAACTTCATAATAAATTCATCTATAGTCCAGGGAACCTCGCGCCATCACGTTTGACGGTTGCTGTATATAGATTAAATGGAAAATTAAATGTCCAAATGTTCTCAACTCCAAGGATTTGAAGTTGATGACCCTCTATTTTTTATTTAATATGCACACCACTATTTCAGACTTAACGAGTTCCAATCAACAATAAATAATATTATTCTCAACCTGTCAGTTTATTTATTAATTTTAAAAAATTACAGTGACGTCGTGAACGTTTTTAACGGCGAGCAATTTATTTTATAAGGGCTCTTTTGTACTGAGCTATTATGTCGGTAGGCTAGTTAGTGTGGGGCTCTTTTGTTCGGGGTTATTTTGTCGAGGGCTATTTTGACGGGTCACGGAATTGTTATGCGGAAAAAATCAGAAAATGTAGAAAATTTCTTCCAACAAAGTGACAGGGTTAGGTTCGAAACCTGTAAAAACAGTAATAACACAGGTATGTTTGTATGCCCACTTCTAACTATAGTGCACTGAGAAAAATGCGTTGTTACATATACAAGAAAAACACTTTCTTTTACTACTCGTAGCTGTTAAATAGGCGCCAAAAACAACACATAATATCAAATACAACTACAAATTAATATACTCGTTGTTGTATATTACGCTCTAAATAACTATTAATATTACACTTACCAGTTGTTGTATCATCTACAACTACAATGTAGTATACCCACTGGGTGCGTATTTTTTAATTTCACAACTACTTGTTTCTATTGCATAGTTCATAATACATTTTATGTAGTGCCTATTATGATATAAAACATAACATTTCTTCTTGTATAAAGTTACAATAATCTTTATTATAAAATACTCTCAATATTGTTCGTATTATATTACTATGTGTGCTATGAATTCTTAATAAGTTAACCTCACACGCCAAAAGACACAGTAATTAAGCTCGACAAGTGTTTCGCTGACTACGTCAGTATCCTCAGGAGTTGTCAGCGAAACACGTGTCGACTTTAATTACAGTGTCACTGTCTTTTGGCGTGTGGGGTTAACATATTAAGAATTTATAGTGAATTTACGTCAAAGTTCTCGATCCAACTACTTTGTGTAATACTGGGTGTGCGTACCGCACTGGCACGTACGTATGCACGCATGGATGCAAACAAAGCCACGTTGCTGCATGCAGGGTGGAAAAGTATAACATATTTAAAAAAATAAATATTTATTTCTCTGAAATAAACAAATAAAATATGTCTAATATAAATAATAATGCAGTTTTCCAACGCTGAAGCACCCCTCGATGCACCCTTACGAGCAATCCATTTTGGGAAATCATTATTTTTCCAATAGAAGTTTAACTGTTTCTTCGTCAATATAATTATCTAAATAAGAACAAAGAAATTAGAAATATCCGTTACAATCCTTGCTGCTACAATAATTTTCTGTTGTTGGAAATCATAGGAAAACAATGCCAGCTCTATTTAGGTACTTGACATCAAATTAATTTAAATCAAAAATGTATTCCATCAACGCACGCGCACACAACCCACAGAGTAATTCAAAAAGCAAAAATGGTGTGGAGAGTAGGTACTTTTAGTTTAATACAGATAAATTTGATCCATCTGTGGTTTTAGATTTGAAATATTTGAGGTTATGTACAAAATACACATGAGTTCTTGTGCTTTTTGAATTATGATTTCAGAATCAGAACGCCACACGATAAATACATGCTTTTAATAATTAAATGGATTCCCTGCACCACACTAGCACCTTACCTTTAAAACCGGAATTAGGTAGTTCAGTCAGATTCGTTTTCTAAATGTTTCTCCATGATGAAGGGCACCGACTCTAAATAAAACACCCTGACTAGACCACTACTTAACTTCACGTATCACAAATAAATTGTAAATCACGGTACACGTAAATGTAAATTGGAAGCAAAAAAATACTGCTCTACACCCGTTATTGGCGGTTGGGCTGAACGCGAAGGAGACTGACGGTTGAGCATTGCGATTGTAGAGTAGGTACAAACTTGAAGAACTCTGTCTGTTTGGCGCATGTGCACCTTTTAAAACTGGTCACTTAAGTCAACCAATCGTATTGCAAACTGCTCCCGTAGTAGTATTATTTACAATGTTATAGTTGTTTTATTAGAATATTAGCTTATACAACTACGACATAGTGTTACATACAAACCCAGTTGTGTTTTTTACTAATACAGTTTACTAATTTGTATTTGTATGTTTAGAAGGTGTAGTTGGAACAGTTGCGTCTGCTAGATAGAACCCTTACTATTTGTTGTAGTTTTTAGAAAAAGAAAAACAATACTAGACTGGTAGCTTTAAATGCCATAAGTACATTTTTCTCAGTGTGATGAGGCCGTAGAGGCAGTTTCTAGTGATATTGAATATGTATGTGCTAGATTTTATGAGAGGGTAAGAAAATTTAATAATTATTGTAGATTTCAATGCAGTTGTAGGCACAGGGAGAGAAGGCGGAATAGTTGGACCCTTTGGGTTAAGCAATAGGAACGATAGGGGAGTTAGACTGATAGAGTTCGACGATAAACATAACCTAACGGTCACGAACACACTATTTCACGCTATACGCTACACGAGGAAGATGCCAGGAGACCTAGGGAGATATCAAATTGATAACATTCTCGTTAGACAAAGATTTAGAAATCAACCTAGGGACTGTAGAAGTTATCCAGGAGCAGATATAGATAGTGATCACAACACAGTGGTTATGAAGGCCAATCTTAAATTGAAGATTTTGAAACAAAGAAGCGGTATCTTGTGGATCTATTACAGTAGCATTGCACCATTAAATTTATTCAACGCATCCCTCCCCATAGAAATGTTTAAAATACTGAACTCAGCCCCTCACAGGCAAAAAAATATTAATTTTGCTTCGTCCCTTTGCGTCTTCTATTGCACCGCATTGCACCACAAAACATTTTTGTAATGCTGCATCGAATAATGCATCATTTGGATGCTAACGACTCAGACTTACAACACTCCGCTCGCTTCGCTCCGCTTGACTTTAACCTGACAGACTTTTATTTTAAAAAGTGTCAGTCGTTAGCGTTTATATTATTATTTTCAAATATTATTCACATGAAAATGAGCAACTTTGAAGAGAATAACATTATAAACGCTTACAACTGACACTTTTTGTCCAAAAATCTGTCAGGTTAAGGTCAAGCGGAGCGAAGCGAAGCGAGTGGAGCGTTGTAAGTCTCAGCCGTTAGCATTGAATAATTTTAATGGTGCAATAAATTTAATTTTTTTCTCAATATCTACATTATTGTTAAATTGTTATTTTTTATTTCGCTGCTTAACTTAAATAAAAATTGTATGTATGTATCATATAACAGGCCAAACATATTTTGTACTGCGTAAGTATTTACAGAACTACTTGTCCCACGATTTCTAACAGATCCATTCTGATTTCATGATTGCACACGCGTTACTGCCACTTTATTCATTTTACTGCCCAATTGGATTGTCACGCATTCAAATATTTATTGAGTTACTCATTTGAAGATATGTTACTCCTCGTTTCCACTTTTTTACTGCTCATATTTTACCGTTCAATCTGTTATTGTACATACAATTTGTACTTTCACTCTGGCCAAAACTGTAATATAGTACCGCCCCTTTAAATAATAGCCATTCATAATCTATACACAGAGCAAACCGGCAGATATAGAATTTTGAGCAGGAACATAGAGAAGTAGATATCCGAAATGGAGTGAGGCAGGGATGTGCGTTATCGCCTCTAGTTTTCAATTTATATATCGAAGATGCGATTATTATTGTTAAAGACAAAATAGCTGCTGAAATTAATATACAGGGCCAAACTATTAATATGCTCAGAATCACAGATGATATAGCAGTATTAGCATTCACTAAAGAAGAATTAGAAAGAGCTCTGAACGAAATGGAAGCATCAGTTTTGACGAGGGCTATGGTATGAAAATCAATAAAAAGGAAACCAAAATTTTGGTGTGTTTGGGGCGTGAAAATAGGACTAAAACGAAAATGCAAATTGAAAACGAGAAGATAGAGGAAGTCTCAGATTTCTGCTATTTAGGAAGTCAAATAACTCGAGATATGGTAGGAGCACTAAAGACATAAAACAAAGAATAGCGCAGGGCCAAGTTGCGTTTAACAAAAATAAACAACTGTTATGCTAGGGAATGAAAAATTTAGAAACTCGGAAGAGGCTCTTAAAAGCGTATGTATGGAGTACGGCATTGTACGGGTGCGAAACTTGGACGATAGGAGAAGCGGATAAGAAAAAATTAGAAGCATTTGAAATGTGGTATACCATAGACGCATGATGAAGATACCGTGGATAGACAAGGTTAGAAAAGGTATGGAAGACAATAAAGAATAGGAGAGATAGAATGGAAGGACACCTTCTGATACATGAAGGATTAGTTTGGGACTTGGCTATCTACCTAATCTACCTATCTACCAAATCCTTTTCATAACTCCCTAAATACAAAATGCAGTAGTATAAGATTTAAATTTAGACGAGAAAACACGCAACAATGTGCCAATAAAATATATTGTATATAATTATCTACAGATAACATTAAATGATATAAAATAACAATGTAATAACGAGTACTTTTAATCGACTATTGCTAAACCAAGAGTTATATGAAATTAAAATTAACTACAAAAATAAATCGTACCGATCCTGTATATGTCTTTCCACTGAACCACTACAAAAACTATTAAAACATGACACCATGTGGTCACACACATTTCCAAACAAGACGATAACAAATTAAACAAAAATAAAAACATGGAGCGAACTTACCCTTTGTCGAGTATCAGTTCATCCTTGGTAGCGTTCATTTTCATGGCTGACCGCGACCGTTCGTGAACAATTAATGACGTTAAAATTTGCACGTGAAATTGTTAACAACTATCACCGATATCGCACTGGGTTTTAAATCTAGATTAGCCAGATTGTCATTCGGAGCAATTAAAAGTAATCTAGATCGTAAATTTTATTGGACTGGTCTCTCACCATCTTCTTGTCTAGTGACCTGATTTTAAGCGTCGCTTATCTTAATTTATTTTTTTAAATTCAGAGTTATCGAAATTTTATAATTTTGATCATTACCGAGCTGCGTCTTTGGCGTAAGTCGAGCCAACGGACTATTATCTGGAAAATTAGAAAAAGAATCCTTGAAGCAAACAATTTGTTACAAATTCTACTTCAATTGATGGAAATCACGCAATAAACAAATTAACACTAGCGAGTGTTGCAAGCGTCTGTTGTTAAGGAACATTGTTTACATATTACTCAATTTAAATAATTTTGTAAGAAGTTGATATATACAAATAAGTTTCATGCAATCAATCTATAATCGTATGACTTACAACCACCCTGTATATTTTTTGTTTGTCAATGATTTCTTGTATTTGTCCAAAAGGTATTTTGTTCTTTGTTTTGTTTTTATATTTATTTTAAATTTATTGCAAATTTTGCCTTGTTGTGTCAATTAACGTTTTCCAACCATGAGCGACAGAGGCAGGGAATTAAGTTTCTTGGGCATTGACAGTATCCACTGACAAAGTCGGTTAACTAACGAAATTCTTGTGTTTTATTATGTTGTAGTTTGAGATGTTACATAATTGCATGTTATTTTTTTGCATTTTATTTAATTTTGCCCGATAAATTTCCGTTTTAAACGAAATTTTGTTGACGATTAAAACTGACAGCCAGCAAGAGCGTGAAGGCGAAGCCTGATCGCTCTTGGCTGTCAGTTTTATGAATGGAATTGCCGTCTAGCAAGAAAATTGAGTTTATCCAGGCAAAATAAAAAGTTCGAGTCCAATTCGGCTAGATAATTTAATGAATATGAGAATACACATATGGGAGACTCGATTTTTAAACATTTTTAAATCAAAAATACGAAATTCGGAACGTTGTCATGGTAGCAAAAGGTAAATATTAAAATTATAGCTGTTAATAGTTAGGGCTAACTTTTCTCGCTGCCATTCTGACAAAAACATCACGGCTTACGTGATTTTATACATAATATGAATTAAATTATCAACAGTAATTTGAAGAGTACTTTTTATTTCTGTTTTGAACGAAATTTTGTTGCTAGGCAATTTGATGAATAAAACTGACAGCCAGTAAGAGCGTGAAGGCGAAGCCTGATCGCTCTTGGCTGTCAGTTTTATGAGTCGAATTGCCGTCTAGCAACAAAATTGAGTTTGCAAAACAGGAATTTATCCAGGCAAAATAAAAAGTTCTAGTCAAATTCGGATAGATAATTTAATGAATATGAATATGAATATGAATATGAATATGAATATGAATATGAATATGAGAATACGCATAAGGGAGACTCGATTTTTAAACACTTTACGATCAAAAATACGAAATTTGGAACGTCGTCATGGTAGCAAAAGGTAAAAAAAAAATATCGCTGTAATAGTATAAGGTGGCTTTAGACGATGCATCTTTTGGTGCTGCGTAATTGCATGCATTTGCGCATGCCATAGAAGGCAGAAAACGCATGCCCTTTTCTTCATGCATCACAGTATTTAAACAGAAGTTCGATTCACTGCGCTAGTTGCAAATATGGATTCCGATCTACTATTTGGAGTAGCACATACACCATACACCGCAGTCTAGTACACATCGTCGGTCAGGGCTTGCTCTATAATTCAATGCCTGTCGGGGTATTTGCCCGGGGAGTAGTTGTTTGAGCAAGTCTAGATCGTTTTGTTATTGCCTTTATTATAATAGCAAAGAACAAAAAACGCGAACGAAAATGTTGGACTCGAGAATTTTTAAAAGAAAAGGGCGACTATTGCTAGTTAGAAAAAATGGTGATGGATGGTGGCTGGTTTTTTCAAAATTTCACCAGAATGTCTTCGACGGACTTTGAACAATTAGAATTGACAGACATCTTGGAAAACCTAAAAAAAATGTTTTCCTTTATTATATCTCATTGTTTACTTTTACGGTTTGGATCGCAACGTTGAGAACTTCAATAGCAAACTTAATAGCTGATGCCCAGCACTCGTTGCAAAAAGGGAAGGAATTCTATTTAATTTGTCTTACATTTTGGAAAGGCTTCAAGTTAAGTCATCTTTTCTAACTTTTGGCTATCAATCTAGTGAAAAAATAGGCAAACTCATAATATGTTCCTCGTTTGGCTATGCAACCAAACGTACACTAGTTAGATTAGATGACGATTCTCTTCATTTCTTCGCAAGTTTTGATTAGGTGTTCCCAAATACATAGTTGATGTAAAATGAGCAGGAGCTCCATCGTGCATGAACCTAAACCAAACGTTCACTTCAATGGCACTTCTTGAAGTGATGGAGGCAGCCTCTTCGTTGCAAAATCAAAATATTATTATTGTAGCACACGAATGATGCAAGTAGATTCCCATCTGACTCGGGACGCATATTTACTCGTACATAAACTATACCGTTGTGGCACCACGGTGCTAAAATCGCATATTGAATGGAATCGTTCCTCCGACTACAAACACTGCTCTATTTGTGCACGCCCGAAACCACACAGGATTTGTAGTTCAGTTGCTAACATCTTTTACTATACTATGCGGTTTGAACTTTTTCAACGTTGGAAGTATGAAGGTATTATTGAATTGAAAATGATAAATTGTTTATTATGCATCATTTATTACTTCGATAAAGTAGAACCAAATGAAAAATCACTAAACAAATAAATTTAATGTTCATTTTCATGACCTCTTGAATTAGGCTGATTTAGCAATATATTTTGCATTAAACTTTTCTTTCGCTTCAGTTTTTTGTTTGATAATTCACTACCTATTAGCTGGT
Source organism: Xestobium rufovillosum (assembly GCA_963966045.1). NCBI lineage: Eukaryota > Metazoa > Arthropoda > Insecta > Coleoptera > Ptinidae > Xestobium > Xestobium rufovillosum. The sequence goes on from OZ014497.1 coordinate 21,100,097, forward strand.
GATTCTGCTTGAATTATCCTTCATCCACAAGATAATCCACAAAAATAATACTTACGAAAGTCTTTCCACATTATTTTATTATTCAGGTGCTCTATAACGAGTGTAGCAAACTTGGAGGGTAGATAGAACAATTAGAAATGTTGTGAAGATCCCTAATGAACATACGTCTAAAAATGGAAACTAAATGAGATACAGGGTGTTGAAATTTTTCTTAAAAAATATAATATCTGCTTCTGCCGTTACATACTAATTTCAACTATTTTGTTATCTTTTTGAGAATTTACATGCCACTTCGATATTAACAACGCTTTACTGTTACAAAGGTAGGTAGCTGATAATTTCGTTTTTAAACTACGCACCATGTTACACAAAATTAACTCTCTCTGAAACTATTCTTTGTACGCAAAAAAACAAAAGAGAGATTTTTTCTTGTAAATAAAACAAGGATTCAGTTATTTTGCAACATCTATGTGTAAGCCAGAAGCGTAACATAGTTTCGGAAATATATGTGGTCTCCCCACCTCTCAGTGACGCCAATGGTGAGAGTGCGAAATTCAAAATTTATAAGTTAGTAAATAATTTCAATAAACTATTTATACCCCAAATTTCAAATGAATAGCTCTGGTAGTTTCCCAAATATTTAAAAAAAAAAAAACATTTTTTAAGAAATTTCAACAACCCGTATCTCGCTTATAGTCGGCATTTTTGGACATATGTTGATTAGGGTTTTTCGCATTATTTTTGAGTATTCTATCTACTCTCGAAGTTTGTTACACTCGTTATAGATCACCCTGTATGTTTTCGCCATAACTCAGTTCGTAGGTATGAGTTTTTAGGAATATGTATTCACCCACGTGTTACGTTATAAATTTATTTAGAAAAGTTAATAGAAGTTTCGACAGTTTATTCAAGTTTTGTTAAAATGTAGTCGCATTATTTGTTTATCCGCATAGTATTCCAGCTGTTCTTTTGCCCTTTTTGCCGATAGACTCTCAGTTTTTGTCTGCTTTCTTCTATTCTCGACCGGTTGGATTTTTAAAAGGATTTCACGCGGAAGGCACTCTTCGAGCGTCGTTTGAGGGTTATAGTTTTCCTTGTTGATGGAAATTAAAACCGTAAGGGATTATCCTCATATCGATTAATTGAATTTTGAAGTTGTCGTTGAATTTGTTTTGTCTTCAAAATTACGCCAAATTTTTGGGATTAAAAAAAACTCGAAAAGTATCTCATACTTTTGTTAACGTTACCACGCAGTTTCCCTCTTGTGAGGTAGGTGATTCTTTTTAATTTATTCCCCAGGTTAAATGTTTACATTATTTTAGGGAACTTGATGCGACTAACTAGGTTGGACACTTATAAGTACCGAACTATCTAGATCTGGCGGTACGAGTTGGTATTGTTCATTTGGAATTATTTGCGGCAGCCGTTTGTTAGTTTGAATCGTACGCAGAATAATAAATTGTAGAGGAGAATCTGGAATTGCTGTATCGTCCGGCAGGATCCAATTCATTAGATCAGCAGATAAGCCATTGAGTATTTTTTTTTAATAATTACTTATAATAAAACGCTTCGTTTTCTTACTCCAGTACTTGAATTATTTTAGCGCTACCATCAGTTGGAAGTAGCAATACTTATTTTCGTGTTGTTTACATTCTTTTTCTTTGCACACCTAATAAAAAGATTCTGTTAAAAATTGTATTTGATACTATCTATTAAAAGAAAACGTTGCTTCACGAATATTAAGATTGATTTCACTGCTTTCATTTGTACTTTTAGAAGTGATTCATTTTCACCATTTGTTCAATTAATTAATTCTTAACAGTCAATTCAAATTATCTTACATATATAATTCTAAGTCAGAAAATCTTTTGTTGTATGATTTTGTGACACTGGGGCATAGCGCTATGTTTGGGTGATTAAATATTTTGTCGAAGAAAAGAAATTGCATATTTGAAATAAATTAACATTTCTCCTTTTGTAAGAGAATTTCTTACATTTGTATTTGACGTATTAATATTATTAATATTATTGATTAATTCATATTATTATATTAATATTATCGCGTTGCTGTCTTAAAGAATTTATGAAGTTTTGTAGTTTGAGAATTATTAGATATTTGAATTTAGAGATTTACCCGTTTTCGAATAAATCGTACTTTGTTACCGCTTGCGCAAACCATCGTTTATTATTTTCTTTTTCCTCACTACACTTGTGGACATTAGACATTGATTATTGCAATACCATTTGCTTGGTGTATTTGTGTTTCCAATTTTGTCGCGAATTCATTATTACTACCACCTTGGTCTGGCTACAAAAATTGGTGGCGCCCCTTTATTTTTTTTCGTAAGTATTCGTCTAATTTGGTTTGGAAAAACGAACCCAGCCTTCTCCACTCGAGCAAAGCCGAGGACCAGCAGCCCGCTGTAATTAGTATTTTGTCCGGATCGTTCATCTCATTTAAGACCGTGACACACGTCTAAGATTCTTCATTATATCAGTGCTGGGCAACTTTGTTTTTGATTCCCGAGATCCGAGATAATCCTTCACGATCGTTATTAATTTATATTATTTTACACAGTGAATCCACTGCATTTACTCCATAGCTATAATGCGAAAGTGCCGAAGACACGTAGTAAATGTAGCAACAATATTGAACTACAATAATTCCTATGCGGTTTTGGCACCAAGAACTGACGAACGTGCTCAAACAGCGTAGCTTTTGTATTCGTAGATACAATTCCATTCCATATGCGATTTTAGCACCCCGCCCCGGTGCCACAACGTCATAGTATATGTAAATATGCACTCGGGACATACTTGCGTTACCTTGCCTCTCGGTGAAATGTCTGATGCGCTATAAAGTAACGCATGCAGGCTGGCATGCGCTTGTTTGCGCTACGACGCATGCATCAAGATGCACGAAAAAGCGCATCGTCTAAAGCTACCATAAGGGGTAACTTTTCTCGCTGTCATTCTGACAAAAACATCACGGCTTACGAGATTTTACACATACGAATTAAATTATCAACAGTAATTTGACGAGTACTTTTTATTTTGCCGGATAAATTTCTGTTTTGAACAAAATTTTGTTGCTAGGCAATTTGACGAATAAAACTGACAGCCAGTAAGAGCGCGAAGGCGAAACCTGTCAGTTTTATGAGTCGAATTGCCGCCTAGCAACAAAATTGAGTTTGCAAAACAGAAATTTATCCAGGCAAAATAAAAAGTTCGAGGCAAATTCGGCTAGATAATTTAATGAATATAAGATTACGCATATGGGAGACTCTATTTTTAAACATTTTACAATCAAAAATACGAAATTTGGAATGTCGCCATGGCAGCAAAAGGTAAATAAAAAAATTATCGCTGTAATAGTTAGGGATAACTTTTCTCGCTGTCATTCTGACAAAAGCATGGTGGCTTACGAGATTTTATACATATGAATTAAATTATCAACATAATTACACATTAATATATGTTAAACATAATGCTCTAAAACGACTGTTGGCGTCAGCACAAGGCAGATATACGTAGTACTTGTTACTTAAAATAACTGATAGATGGCTAGACACTGACACTACACTATTCAAGTACCATCAGTTATGGATTATTGTAAATATAGAAATCTGTACATATGCACTACTATATTTTTGTATTCCCTTAAACCGTGAGGTTTGTCTAAGCTGCTTCTAAAATATTTATTTTTTAAAAACTATTAATTAAGAACTACAAATTTACCTCAATCTAATCCAAGAAAACACTATTTTAAAACGTTTTTAAGAAAGCAGTCACCAATAATTAACAAACAGTAAAACACATCTCAGAACATCAGTCAAAAAATATAGGTAACACATCTACATAAAAAATTTTGGCGTCATTACACTTCAAATTCAAGTACACAACTGACGATTATACCTGGGATTTTATTAGCAATAATCACGTATTTCCCAAAACTCGTTAACCGCAGATAATACCTGCTTCTATTAGCGATATGACTAAAACAAATACAACAATCGACTATAAAGAGAAATATGACAAGACGAACAAACTAAACTAAACTAAACAAAAGTTAAATTCTAATTTCCCAGAAGGCCGGCTTTTCGATGGATATTTAGAGGCGTGAAATTAATAAGTCACGGTGCAATTAGACCCCTTTTTCAAATATTTATTTCTGTAATAAACTTCTAAGGTTAAAATGAACACAAATTTTCCCGAACAGAAAAACGTTCATTTTTTCTGAATCTTTTGGTCTGTGGTTAGAAACTAATAAGGTCAAAGAACTTTCCATCAATTAATCATTTGTGTATCTAGATTAGCTAAAAAATAAAACAGTTATGAACGAAAGTTTTGATGAATAACATCTGATAAGAAAATCGGCAAACAATATGCCGGAGAGATTTTAACCCGATGATTTTCCATTGAAACTTAAAATTTAAAACAAAGTGATCCCTAAATTTCGGAAGTTATTGTATTTAGTGGTATTTTTAGACATTCATGAAAAACTAAAGGTATGGAAGACAATAAAGAATGTAGGATGTTCTACTTTTAAGGGAATGCATAGATTAGCTCAGGATAGGAAAGAATGGAGGTATACCTGCGTTATTTTATCAAAATATGAAAAGAAAATGAATTACTCACTTTTCTTGGCCTCGATTTCAACTTCATGTGTAATAATTATTGCCCAAAATATACAACTGTCTAATCGTATCATTGATAGGTAGCTATTTTAATATTCCACTGCAGTCTACTTCCATTTTCTACTTTGAAAGTCATATTGAAATTTATTGCGTAACGTACATTGCAAAGTTATTAAAAATTCTTATTGCGACAACAAAACAGCTGATCGACAGCGAACACCACGTGTTGACACTGACGTTTCTTAATGGCAAACGTCATAAGAGCTATTTTCGTTTGACAATCAATCGATAACTTTAAACAGGGAATCTCAAACAAAATCCTTGCACAAAACTCAGAGAACCTCAAACTTTTCGCGATTTCCTAACGTAAAAATATAAAAAACAAAACAAACATACAAAAAAGTCACATTTTATTAACACAACAATATTGGTAACAGTCAAATACTTAATCAGTAATAAAAAATTGAGATATTAAATTAACAAAACCTATAATAATGATGATCACATAAAAAAATAATTTTAAGGGTGTTAGTGCCCCTTGCTTACGTAAGGATGATATCCTTAGCAAACTAGGTAAAGCAAAAATGTATACCATTCCACTAAAAGCACCAGTATACCTAAAATTAATAAATAAGCAAATTATGCCAAGAAAATGAAGGGTGTCGGCGAAAAACGATCAGAGTCCATTTCTTGTCGAAAATGAGTTCATGGTGCCTTATTATAGTTTACTACCAACAGAATTAAAGCATGGATAGCTTCGGCAAAGAAAGATCATAGTACTCTATAAAATAACAGTGAAAGATATGGGGTGCCGCCTAACAACGATCAAAGTCCGCGCGCCCTCTGGTAAAAACGATCAGGGTCCAAAAACACTCCCGCCAAATTCTCACTTGTGCGGTTTGTTGTTAGTCGCCATTTAGTGATTGTTAGTCGCCATTTAGTGAACTGTCATTGCTAGTTGATCGCGTTAACGTTATATTTAATTTTTTGCCGTGTTTCTGTAGTACAGTCTATCATGTCGAGTGATTTTAGTGATACGGATAGTGCAGAGGGAACTGACATGCAGAGATGTGTTAAGAAGAGAAAAAAGACTGGTAAGATGACTGATGTTATGAAAAAGTTACGTGCGAGCAGTCATGAAAGTGGAGACGACTGCAAATGTACTAGGTTAAAGTGTTTTCAAACCATCATTCCCGGCGAGCGACAACGCATAATATCCCATTTTAATCAGTTGGAAGATTACAATGCACAGAGTAAATATTTAAGTGGACTAATTACCATTGTACCTGTTCAGCAGCGGCGCAACAGGAAGGATGAATCTGAGGCAATTTTTCATACCTCATCTTACTGCTACAGAGTTCGCGCTCGCGTAGATGGCAAACTACAAGACGTAAGTGTTTGCTATAAAGCTTTTTTGTCACTACACGGCATCTCTAATCGTCGTGTACAAACTATTAAGAAACATTTGACCGAATTCGGTGATGCTAGGACGGATGGCCGAGGAAAACACGGCAACAGGCCTCATAAGTTATCTGATGAAACCAAATCAAAGGTCATGTGTTTCATAAAGTCTCTCAAGGGTAGAAAATCTCATTATTCCTTGAAAGATACGTCTAAAATATATTTGCCGGAGGAACTTAATGTATCCAAACTTCACAGAATGTATAACGAATCCCATAACAAAAACCAACTCGGGTATACTACATTTCGTGAAATTTTTGAAGGAAATTTTAACATCTCCTTTGGTTTTCCTCGTAAAGATACGTGTAGCACTTGTGACACGTTTAAAGCTGAGATTTCGGTTGTAGAAGAGAAAATAGCCAAATGTGGGGACGAAGAAACCAAGAAGTCGTTGAACAAAGTGCTGAAGAAGAAAGAGGTAGAGAAGAAAGTCAAAGGCTGCTAGATTTTATTCTTTGAAAAAAAATTACAGAAAACGGTCACGAAAGAATGCGGAGATTGAAGCTATTGCAATGGACTTCCAAAAGAATCTTCCAACACCAAATATAACAACATCCGATGTTTACTACCGTCGCCAACTCAATTTCATATCGTTCAATGTTCATGTGTTGTCTGACTCAACGTCAGTGTTTTACACATATGATGAAAGCGTTGCTCGAAAGGGGGCTGATGATGTTTGTTCAATGCTGGATCATTTTTTTTCTAATGTACTAGGCCCAGAAGTAAGACATCTAATAATTTTTTGTGACTCCTGCGCGGGTCAAAATAAAAATTACACGGTAATTCGCTTCCTGCATTACATGGTGAATAAGGTGGACCGTTTTGACAGCGTGAAAGTTGTATTTCCCATCCGCGGACATTCGTACTTGGAATGCGACAAGGATATGAGCCTTGTTAATTCAAAATCTTATACTGAGACAGCAGACGATTGGAGGGATGTTCTGAGAAATAGCAGAATCAAGCCTTCGCCTTTCAAAGTGATAAACTGTGCTGATGAAGTCAATTTTCAAACTTGGACAGGGTTTCTTTCAGAGTCATACACACCGAAATGTCCCATGCCAACAAGACCAATTAGGGTGATGAAAATTGACAAAAATGATCCGAGGTTCATTTTACACAAGGATGCTTACTTTGGGAACTACCTGAAGGCTGTTGTGGTTCCCTCACAAATCGAAAAAATAAGCGGAAAAGGAAAACGATGGATCCCTCCACACTGAGAAAGCTCTACCATGGACCACTATCTATCAAAGCTGCAAAGTTGAACGACCTGTTACACCTGACTCAGTTCTTGTCCAAACCTGATGCTCAGTCTTTCTATCGAGCATTGATTTCTGACAACAGAAGAAGGGAAGATGAAGTTAGTGACATCGAGTTTGCAGACGATCCACCTATTGATGAAGATCTTTAACAGAAAAGAACGATCAATGTCCCCACTTTTACTGAAAAAAAAAATGTTTTTTTAAATTTCAAGAATATTAAAATTATTTGTTCTTAGATTTTTGATAATAAAAGGGTTTCTACCACAAAGTGAGCGCAGGTACTTATTTTTTTCCTTATCTGAATTTTGCATTTTAGACTTTACACTTTAAAATTGAAATTCTGCGCAATCTGCAAACATTGACCCTGATCGTTTTTCGCCGCCGCCCTTCAAATGTAACTTTTTATTTACCTTATAAGCGTTCCGATTCTAGGCAAGAAACACGCAAATAGAATACAAATGACTACAACAAATAAATTCAGTAACATCACTCTACAATAAGTAAAATCACCATAGTTGCAATTTTTGAAAATGGCATTTATGTTTGTTAAAATATCCATACGTAGCATATACGTCATCAAAGGAAACACTGTGAACAATTGGAACAAAAATAATAGCCTCGCAATGATGGCCAAGACGTCATGTTTTTCGAAATTATTCAAAAAGTTCTGTAAGGTAATAAATTTCATTTTAGTTTGTTTGTTTGTTGTCATATACTCACATCTTCAATACAAGTTTTGGCCAATGGAAAAGCGGTATAAAAAAGTACAGCAGTTATTAAATACGTAAATAATACCAGAGCAAAAGCTATACTGAGATCCCGACCCTACAAATGAAAAATAGATAATCGAAAAATTCAATAAAGCGGAACCTTAAATGCTTACATTATTTTCTTGGTCCCTATTGTGCCTCATCACAGAAATAACAATATTATGGATAAAGTAACTAAGAGACAGCATCCCAGTAAGGGCACAAAATGATGATCTCAGATCGAGTTCATTTGACCAGGAAGGCATATTTATGCCCCAAATTGCTGATTTCACACAAACAAAGGCAATTATATACAAAACACTAAGAGTACCTAAAAGCAGTTAAAGTTATATATTAGAAGCAATTGTAATTTGTATACCAACCTAAGCTGTTAAATTTGGTGAAAAATGTAGCACTTTTGAAGTTAAGTAACGGAAACATGATGAATCCTAGCAGAATAGGCACTGTGGAATGCATGTCCCAAAATCTTAAATAACTGGAGGCTTCTAAAGTTTCAGTTTTTGTTAAATTGTTTATAATTTCCTTGGGACAAATAACGGTATTATTTAGAATTATTTGTTCTGCAGGAGCACTGATATAACCTGCAAAAAATTAAACACGTTAAAGGATAAAACTTAAAGAACTAAGTTGTCTTACCATAAAGAAAATCTACAGAATTATAAAGAAAATTGGACATCAATATCCAGTAGACAATGTTAGCTCCAAAGAGAACGATCAGAGAAAAAAATTTGGCTAAAATTTCAGCCCATCTACCTAACAACATTCGACATAATTCTGGTACTTCAGTAAGTTGATCCAAAAGTCCTGGAACAAATAGAGTTTTAGCAAATTTTAAGTGATACACATAGTGCCAGAATTCACCATGAGTTTCATTAACATCAAGCAAAAGATAAGCTGTGTACAAGCAGATGCCTCCAACGAAGACATTTAAGAGTATTCCAGGAAAAAGCCCAGATTTTTCTAGGCCCCAGGACATCGCGAGGAGAGAGGATCCTATTATCGTATTCCAAATAGCGAATCTGTAAATATAAACATACAGACAGCTGACCCCACATATTAAAAATAGGGCATTGAAAAACCTGATGAAATACTTGGAGAGATTGGATCATTCATTGTTGACAGTTTAACAGTACGAAAGATCGTATAACAAGGTCATTACAGTCGAACATACATAGATAACTGTGGAGAAAAGGGATGTAGTAGAAAAATAAACTCACATTGTTACCACTGAACCATGGGTGGCAGAGCATTCCAGTTCTGTGATATCCTTGTACGAAATGTTCAACAAACTTTTGTGCTGGATCTGTAAAACACATGACTACTTATTTTTCGACAAAAAAACTTTGTAATCAACCCGGATTTGATCAAATAAACACGTCTATTTTTACCAAATAATTTTAGATAGTGCTTTTGTATCACATTCCAATAATTTCCGAAAAAGGGTATTCCTCAGACAAGAAGGAAACTCCTTGAGTTACACAATAAATGACATTGGTAAATTTAACTGATAACCAGTTCATGGTCAAAAGAAATTGATAATATAAAGAAACATTGACCTAAGTAAACAATGTAAAAATTTCATTGTCTTAACGTTTTTGTATTTTTTTTTTAATTTAAACTACTGTCACATGAAGATATGGTCACCAGAGAAGATTTTCTATTAATGTTTGACTGGGCTTAATGAACCGTAGGGTAGTTGTACCAATTTATTTACCCAATCGTCTTAATGCCGAAGAATACATCAATATTTTGGAACAAGTAATTGACGAGATTCCGTTGCAGATAAGACACGATATGTTATATATGCACAATAGAGCTCCTGCTCATTTTTCCCGTAATGCGAGGGAGTGGTTGGACGAGCACTTGCCAAATAGATGGATTGGTCGCGTCGCGGCGGTCCCATCTTAAGGATGTCGGAACGCTTGGAATCTTTGAGGGATGTAACGTTCCCGCTGCCAATGAATTATTCCAACATGGTTTAAGATATTCGCGTGATTATTTTTTTCTTGTTTCAATTAAACATAGATCTAGGACTGTTCGCTAATAATTTTCATTAAAAACCAGAAAATCAACTTTAAAATCTACTTCACAATCTATGAAAATCGAACATATTGTAGCTAGAATATTTATCACATTTTTCTTTTTTTTTAGAAATTATAATCGTAGAGTCATAGATTACACTTTTCATTTTGACGGTATCAAAAAAAAATTTAATAAATTTTTGATAATAATGAAGTAATCAATTGGCTCCTGCACCTCTGCATTCGCCTTTTCAAGGGCCTAATCTGAGATTATCTTCTACTCCTGAAGATGCTGACGTTGTCAGCGAAACACGTGTCGAGTTTAATTACTGTGTCACTGTCTTTTGGAGTGTAGGGTTAACTTATTAAGAATTCATAGTGATCATTAGTTGCATTCGTGAAGACTACGTTATAAGTACCAAATTTCACGATTCTACTTTAAATAGTTCCCAATTGCGACAGGGGGACGCAACTGACACTCCCCGCATGTGGTCGTACTGAACTGTAAAAAGATAAAAACAAAAAAATGTTTCACATGCTCTAGTGTTGCAAACAAAAAATATCATTTGACCCCTTTTCGATGTTTCGATGTTTGAAAACCGCCCTAAATATGAGCACAAAACAAACAATTTAGATTTTTCCGAGTTTGGGCCATTACATATGCGTCAATTTTATTGTTGTATAGCACTTATAGTTCAGGAGATAGAAGACTGTGAGGGACAAACAGACATACAGACTGAGAGACACACGGACTAACAGACAGAATGGTAAAACAAAGAGGGGTCTCTCATATAACTTCGCATAAATGGATAAATGGATCAACCTGTATAACAGATTCCCGAGGAGTGAATCACTGGTGGATTTCTTGTACACTGCCTTTGGATATACAGCATGTTATTGGCCAAATGAGAACACATAACACATCCTATGAGCACCGGATTGGACTAATTTAGTATAAAACGTTTTTAGACAAGTAATATACGTCAACTTCCAACTACATCTTCCGTTATTTCTGTTCTCTGCGTCATATCAGGTAAAATCTGTCACGGAATAGGGGACATAAGTGCTCCCATCATACGTCAGATTTTCATTCCAAACAAAACAAAAGCACGTGCCATTTGACGTTTATCGATATTATTTGCAACGTCTTAAACTAGTTTCTGCAATATAATTATAGACGTTTTGCAGTGAAACCAGTTTATTTTCAATTTGTGTGTTGGGCTTACGTGTAAAAACTTGAAAACAACTATAATTATATTTCAGAGGTTAGGTTAAAACGTCAGAAAGCACGTGGCTTTGTTTTGTTTGGAATGAAAATCTGACGTTTGTGACGCGCCACTTATTTCGTCCATTACGATGGAAAAGAAATTAACCGGGAAAGGGAAAGTTTAAAATTTGTGTTGTCACAGAAGGATTGGAATTTTAACATTTAATGAACTGATTATTAAGAGTGGCTTGTACCGTGGATTTTCCGTTGCAGTCAGATACACACTCAACATGACAAAACATTTTTTACCGTTTAGGAATTTGGAGCACAGGTTCATGGAAGTCTATTCCAAATGTTAGAACGTTATGGAAAAAAATCAGTTACAATACGTAAAGTGCTAAAAGAGGCTTTACTGAGCGTGTCTGACTGCGGCAGATGATAACGGTACAAGTCATTATTAAGGAAATTTAGACTCAGCAAACCATTTTTTGTTTATTATTTTTTCCACCGCGCGGCTAGGTCTGGGGTACTGCCTCAGAGGTAGCCAGTTCGATGCTCTCAGAAAAGAAAATGTGATATGACATGATGACTGAACCCAGAAAAGGCCACCGAAAGTGGCCAGTCAAAAAATTGAGTTTTCCGTTTTTTGCAGTCTATTTTTGATTTAAGAAATATTGCAAAATTTTGTTAGAGAAATGCTATTAAAATAGCTCTAACCACACGAACTTTTCGGTCAATCGCAAAACATATTTACCCAGTTTTTCTTTTTTACTTATAAGTAACCCATTGCGCTTTCTTGGGGAATCCAGCATCCCGAGACGAGTTTTGTTTCTCCGCCTATATTTTGGTTCAACGTTCCTTCTTTTCTATCAGGTACTCGTCGGAATATAAATACTATACTATGATATTCAATAAACCCCGCGTTTCGTCTGTAGCTTCGGTGTTGTGTTTGTACTAGCTCAAAGTGAATGGAAAGCTCCGAGTCCTACTCTGTACGCTGCGAAATGCTCCCCCTAATCTAGCGCGCCCAGTAATTTTTGCATTCAGTGTCCGCCTACTTTGTACTTTTGGAATGCTACGTCCCTTCCGATACCCCCCCGCAGTAACTGTTCGTCGGCATTCCGACAGCCTTAAGGCCTGCGAGATCCCCTGATCTCAGTTCATTGGACTTTTTTGTTTGGGGTTTCGTTAAAGGAAAAATTCATGCTACACGTTTATTGACTGGACTATTGCGTCTATTGATGTCGGAAATTTTCAAAGGTCAAGTAAACATGCGAAAATTTCTAGAGCATTTTACGTATTTCTGTTATCTCGGGTACTACCGAACGCGTGCAATGAGCGAAACTTTATCAAAACATGAAGCGAATTTCAGTATGACCTTTATGCCCCTAATTCCTGAACCAAAAGTCTAATTAATTCATTATCTAAGTAGAAAATAATTACTTACCAAAGGGGTATCGCTCAACATTCCGTTTGTTGTAGGATAAAAAGTGTAGTGTAGATTTTCATAACTGTTATACGTTTTTAAAATGGTAGGTTCATATCTTCGAGGAAAGCAGAAAGACCTCCTAGAGTAAAAGAAATAAAGTTCAAAATTTTAAATTTCGCGCCTTTGCAGTTTATTTGTGAACCTACCTGTACATAGGTCGTGGTGCTGCAGTTGTCAATGTGACTTGCGTTGGCTTTTCTGTCTCATAATCAGTAGTGTCAGGCGATTCAGGAAATACTATGTTTTCTCGCAACGTTCTGTTTCAAAATATAATTAATAGCTTCTTAAAGATGCAGTATGTTGATCATTGATACTCACTCGTAACTAGATGCTGTTGAATGAGAACTTACAAGAGGTTGAGATTCTGCCTCAGAATCTGAAACGTCTTTTCTTTTTGCGGCCATTTTGTAATTTCTTAATAAATCTGCAAGAAAATTTTAAAATTTTTGTGAGTGATTTCAGAAAATGATCTCACCCCTCATCTTCACTGTTTTCACCAACAATTCTAACACTTTAAAATTATAAAACTACACATCCTCGTAAAAAATACATAAATAAATTACCAAGAAAAATATTTTAAGTAAATTGTACTATCGCGTTGTTTATTGTATTTAAATGAGACCGTTGAATGTTGAAATATAAACTGAATTGCGAGATAGAAGAAATGAGTATATATGTCTTATAAATTTAGATAAAGCAAATGATACACTACATAAAAAATGCATCCTTGTTATGTCAATGCTGCTTCCGCGAAAATATTTTGAATTATAACACCATGTATGGTCACTAGGGGATTTTTTACAAGTCAATCCCACACGTCAAAACAAGACCCAATAATGTCAAATTCTAACTTGCTACCAGAATTTCCAAAATTGAAGCTGTGCTCTTTCTATTTCATGGGTAAATCTGATAGAGTTGAATCTAATATTTAAATCGCTTAAGAATCTTCAATGTTACATGCATTAGCATCAAATGCATCATCATCATAAAGTATTCTTTCCGAAGGCTGGTTGGACGCGTACCTCCATCCATTCCTATCCTGAGCTAACCTACGCATTTCCTAGAAAGTTGAACATCCTACAGTGCCAACTATTTGAGATCAGTAGTCTAATCTGGGCCTACCCCTACCTCTTTTTATTCCTATCTCTGACTCTAGTATGTCGCAAACTAACCCTTCGTGCCTCAGAAGGTGTCCTACCATCCTATCTCACCTATTCTTTATCGTCTTCCTTAATTTCTCTTTTCTCCAACTCTTTCTAATATTTCTTGTTGCTGACCTTGTCTATCCACGTACAGATAACTAGAGGGGAGGATGCCAATCGCTGCTATTCCACAATGTAAATCGCGTGGTATCGTTCTTAGCTATGTCAATTTGAAACCGCCAGATGTCAACTGAATCGCTAATGCTTGATTTTTATTACGAGTTAAACGGGGCGTCCGAGAATTTTATTCAATATTTCTGAATATAAGGCAACAAAATGGTTCCAAAAATTTCTGTGGAAGCTTTAATTATAAAAGAGTGGTATAACATATATTTTTTTGCAAATTTTATTTTTATTTTCTGTATTAATACAATAAGTGGTCTGGAATTGTCGGAAATTTTACGAAAGCTGTTCGCTTAGTAACCACGAGTGTCAATTTTCACGAGTGGTTAGTAAGCAAACAGTTTGAGTAAAATTACCTAAAAATTCCGGACCACGAATTGTATTCGACAAGATTATTTTTTGAATCGAAGCCAGGTAGTTGAAAAAGAAATTTTATCTCAATTAATTCACATACAAAGAAATGTGTTGGGAATATTTGACGTTTTTCAGGTACTAAAGTATCTAGATTATGCATTATAAATGCACCTACAAATTCGCAACCATGACAACTTATCAACAAGCAGAATTATCGAAAAAGATTGCCGAAATAATACACGCTTCTAGACCCAAATGAAACGTTCCGATTGGTCAATTTGACGATGAAAAAAATAATCACTTATAATACCACAAGAGCTTCAAAATTATCGGGTATTTCCCGATAGGTTCGTTGCAAACAAATGAAGGAGTCAAGTTTTTCAGGTTAAAAAATCACGAGCGCGAAGCGCGAGTGATTTTTCTTGAAAAACTTGACGACTTTATTTGTTTGCAGGGAACCTTGAGGGAAATGCCAGATAATTTTGAAGCTCGTGTGGTATTCGGGGGATTATTTTTCCGTCCCAAATGTCGGCCAATAGAATTGCACCATGAGATGAAATGAACAGTTAACAAATAAGAATTTCATAATGAATAAAACAACATTTAATTAAGATTCAGGCTAGTGCAATTAAAAATACAATTGTTGTAAACATTGGTGCATGTTTTCTTCAAGTCAGAGTTATCGGTAATGGTCCCAGAAGAGGTAGATGGCATGAGGTTTATGCTGTTGATGGCATTTTCTGCAGTAGGCTCACTCCTTCGCAGTTTCTTGACAATTAATTCGTGGTGTTCCTGGTCGAGTTGGAGATACGGCTTGATGGAGTTACTGTTGGCATGTCCAGTTATTTTGATTATCTGCTGCTCTCCCAGGCCCGATTTCGCTAGATTGGAGACGGCTGTTGCACGACTGGAGTGATTGGTGATTTTTTTGTTACCAAGGTCAAGCCCAGCTTTTTGTGCTGACTCCTTAACCCACTTTGAAATCGTGTTTTGGCCTACTGGGGAATCCTTGTACCACCTAGCGCCTGGAACTTTATTCCAGAATGGATTTTGGGTCAGGAATAGTCTGTCGCTCTTGATATTGGCATCTCTCTTCTCTCTCAATTTCTGGAACAGTCTCACTGGGCACTTGTCAGGGATTTCCCGATTCTCCACCAGCCACTTGCTGTCTGATAATTTTTTATCACCACCTTGTGTGGTCTTGCTGAAAATTGGATTGTATTCAATTCTCCCAGTTGTTTCCCCGTCATTTCGCTGTTCTGCCTTGAAGTGATGTATTGACGCCATGCTGCCCTCACCACCTCTCCAAGCCAATTCCACTGATATTATCATGAATAATTTTTTCTGGAGGCCATCAGGAGTTTCCTCGTCCCAAACAGTGGTCATTGCATCCCAATCTTTTTCCTCCAACGCTGCTGCACTTGCCCTCCGTTTTTCCGGAATAGATTGTAAAGCCTTACGCTTGGCATCACGAGCTCCTCGAGCGGTCTTGAATGCAGCATCCGAAAATGGGTTGATTTTGATGTCGAAATCGTTCAAATACTTTTCTTGAAGTGATTTGGCAGTCTGATTCCACATTGTTTTTATTGTACCTTCCTTATAGTCTTCTCCATCCATTTTCTTCATATTGTAAGCGTAATCTTTCATAATGTTTGCCAATTGCGCTTCACTCGTTTCAGCACTCAATGTGTATTCCCTCTCAGTACAAAAAGTAGTAAATTGGTTCCAAACTGTTTTTTTTGCCTTCTCCGTATTAATGGGAACATTTCCTTTGACTTTTTTATCGATGGTGGACAGAGAACAAACTCCAAATCGACTCATTTTCATGCAAAATCTCCGATTTTCACAATTGAATTCAACCTGTCAGTTTGACGTGTGGTTAATTTGACTGGATTATGTTTTGTTTTTTATATATAGCAACTACCAGAGAAAATAATCAAAAAATTATCAGTATAATACCATGTAGGTTGTACCACGTGACGTCGAATGGTGCAATTCTATTGGTCGATATTTGGGTCGGAAAAATAATCACTTATAATACCACAAGAGCTTCAAAATTATCGGGTATTTCCCGATAGGTTCGTTGCAAACAAATGAAGGAGTCAAGTTTTTCAGGTTAAAAAATCACGAGCGCGAAGCGCGAGTGATTTTTCTTGAAAAACTTGACGACTTTATTTGTTTGCAGGGAACCTTGAGGGAAATGCCAGATAATTTTGAAGCTCGTGTGGTATTCGGGGGATTATTTTTCCGTCCCAAATGTCGGCCAATAGAATTGCACCATGAGATGAAATGAACAGTTAACAAATAAGAATTTCATAATGAATAAAACAACATTTAATTAAGATTCAGGCTAGTGCAATTAAAAATACAATTGTTGTAAACATTGGTGCATGTTTTCTTCAAGTCAGAGTTATCGGTAATGGTCCCAGAAGAGGTAGATGGCATGAGGTTTATGCTGTTGATGGCATTTTCTGCAGTAGGCTCACTCCTTCGCAGTTTCTTGACAATTAATTCGTGGTGTTCCTGGTCGAGTTGGAGATACGGCTTGATGGAGTTACTGTTGGCATGTCCAGTTATTTTGATTATCTGCTGCTCTCCCAGGCCCGATTTCGCTAGATTGGAGACGGCTGTTGCACGACTGGAGTGATTGGTGATTTTTTTGTTACCAAGGTCAAGCCCAGCTTTTTGTGCTGACTCCTTAACCCACTTTGAAATCGTGTTTTGGCCTACTGGGGAATCCTTGTACCACCTAGCGCCTGGAACTTTATTCCAGAATGGATTTTGGGTCAGGAATAGTCTGTCGCTCTTGATATTGGCATCTCTCTTCTCTCTCAATTTCTGGAACAGTCTCACTGGGCACTTGTCAGGGATTTCCCGATTCTCCACCAGCCACTTGCTGTCTGATAATTTTTTATCACCACCTTGTGTGGTCTTGCTGAAAATTGGATTGTATTCAATTCTCCCAGTTGTTTCCCCGTCATTTCGCTGTTCTGCCTTGAAGTGATGTATTGACGCCATGCTGCCCTCACCACCTCTCCAAGCCAATTCCACTGATATTATCATGAATAATTTTTTCTGGAGGCCATCAGGAGTTTCCTCGTCCCAAACAGTGGTCATTGCATCCCAATCTTTTTCCTCCAACGCTGCTGCACTTGCCCTCCGTTTTTCCGGAATAGATTGTAAAGCCTTACGCTTGGCATCACGAGCTCCTCGAGCGGTCTTGAATGCAGCATCCGAAAATGGGTTGATTTTGATGTCGAAATCGTTCAAATACTTTTCTTGAAGTGATTTGGCAGTCTGATTCCACATTGTTTTTATTGTACCTTCCTTATAGTCTTCTCCATCCATTTTCTTCATATTGTAAGCGTAATCTTTCATAATGTTTGCCAATTGCGCTTCACTCGTTTCAGCACTCAATGTGTATTCCCTCTCAGTACAAAAAGTAGTAAATTGGTTCCAAACTGTTTTTTTTGCCTTCTCCGTATTAATGGGAACATTTCCTTTGACTTTTTTATCGATGGTGGACAGAGAACAAACTCCAAATCGACTCATTTTCATGCAAAATCTCCGATTTTCACAATTGAATTCAACCTGTCAGTTTGACGTGTGGTTAATTTGACTGGATTATGTTTTGTTTTTTATATATAGCAACTACCAGAGAAAATAATCAAAAAATTATCAGTATAATACCATGTAGGTTGTACCACGTGACGTCGAATGGTGCAATTCTATTGGTCGATATTTGGGTCGGAAAAATAATCACAAAAATACGTGTAACTAACGTGCCTGTACCTAGGTAACTTATATAACCTATAAGCTTTCTGACTTAAAACGAAATAAATGTAAAATTGCTCTTTAATATGCAAGTATATAAAATTAATAATTTAAGCGTTTATGCACAATAATTAAGAATTATAAAAATGTATGCAAAAACTCTCAACTGGTCAACCTAAACCGTGCAAATTTGACGTCAATTTTCGATCTAAATAACCGAAAAAAAGGTGCAAAAGTCGTATAATTTGTTCAATCTATTTCGACGGGAAAATATTTCTAATTTTGTGTTGAAATCTCACGGCAATTAATATAATAATTTAGGTTATGCTCGGATGCCAAATGTAAAATCTTAATTCTTAGTTCAAGTAGGATAAACTTGTTTTAAGTCTCAAATGTAAGTTAAATATGAAAATACAAGTGGTTGGTACCTTTATTGTAGAACTTATTTTAATTTCAACTATTTATATGGTGACGAATTTTCGAATTTTATCACACTGTGCAGGTGGGTGTATCAATTTGTATTTTTTAAATACCTGTTATAAACGAATTCAATGTTAATAAAACATTTTGCACCTTGATGCCACAAATTATTTGATGTAAGTAAGTCTGTTCTTGATTTCGTGAATAAAACGTAAAAAATACAAAAATTTAAACCTTAACTATCTCGTAATCTACCAGATTAACAGATGATTAAAACAAGGGAGTGCCAAAAACTCAAACTATACTTGGGCCGCCGAATAGACGGAGCTCTAGGCGGGACCACTATCAATTTAGGACGACCCAACCGCAGTTATGCGCTTTCTTTAGACCCAACAAAGTCGCATCACTCCAATTCGATCGTCATAAATTCATATTGGCCCCGCTAGAGCACGTTCTTCCAGGGTGATCACTCCGTCTGTTCGACGGCCCAAGTATAATGACATTGCGCGTAATTCAAATTTGTAACAGCATCACCTGCTTTATTCTTAAAAAATTAAAATTCCATGTGCAGAAACTTGATTCTTGCAAACAATCTTCTTTGACTAACTCATTTTAGACAACTCATTAAAAAATTTCCATTTCCCCCTAATCTTTTGATTTTCTCGTAGAAATTTATGTTTGATATTTCCATAAGAGAAAGAGCCTATAATAAAATCAGGCATTGTAGTCACACGCGCCGTCTGGTATGAAGCGAGGAACGTCAAATACAGCTGGAAAACATGTCCAACTTTATGACTGTAGTTTACAAACCTCTCCTATAGGTAATCATATTATATCTACGGTATTTTCATCGTGCGTCTGTAGCACCACATTTCAAACGCTTCTAATTCTTTTCTTGCATGGCACTCCTTGTTTGAACATTATACCCGACTTTAAAAAGACATTATACATTTAGGAATATAACCATCAAGAAACAATTTTACAATAAGATTTATTGTCTTTATATTGATACCAATTTGCAAATACAAAATATAAACATTATTGTAAGTTTTGAGCAACAGAATAGAGGGAATTCGCCAAAAAGAGTATAAACTAATAATGAAATTCAAAAATTTGGATGTTCAATCGTAATATCTGCCGAAACTATCAGTAGTAGACCTGGCAATATACATGGTATTCTATTTGAAATTTCTGAGAAAAATTACCTAAGTGTATTTTTAGATTTCACAAATACCTACAGCAGTGTGTAAACCCCTTTCAATAAAAAATGATTAGGTGGCTTTGGTCAGTAGACGTCAGTAGCGTCATAAATTTGGGACCATAGTGACACAAAAATGTCAATATCTTAACAGTCCATACTCAAAACAAAACCACATCATGTAGTACATCAATTTTCATGAAATTTTATGGGAAATCGAAATCACGCAAATAGGTACTTGTGGGGTTTCCATTTAAATAAACGGAACTTTGGTCTGGTACTCAGAATGTGAACATCCTGTATATACATAAATAATTTTAAGAAATGCTCCATGTCGTTCCCCACATACGTGTAAAATTTCATTTTCATTTCTTAAGCAGTACCAGAGGTAATAACCGATTACACACTAAATCCCCACCCGGTATAGAGCTCCTACCATCGCGAGTTACTTGACTTCCTAAATAGCAGAAATCTGAGACTTCCTCTATCTTTTCGTTTCCGATTTGTATTTTAGTTTTAGTCCGTTTTTCACGCCCCCTGCATACCAAAATTTTGGTTTTCTTTTTGTTGATCTTCATACCATCGCCCTCCGTCAAAACTGCATCCATTTCGTTCAGAGCCCTTCCTAATTCATCTTTGCTCGATGCTAGTACTGCTACATCATCCGCGAATCTGAACATATTAATAGTTTGGCCCTGTATATCTTTAATCGCATCTTCGATATACAGTGCCCGTCTAAAGTCCGTTCCCCCCTACTAATTTTTGAACCATTTGAGGAACATTCATGAAATTCGGTATAAGGTAGTCACAGGTCACAAGATATTTTTTGGCATAATAATGACAGCTGTCAGTCTCAAGATGGCGGTCGGGACACCTAGTTTTAAAGGTCTTATCGAGTGCAATATCATATCATACTAAAATATGGCATCGATATCTGAAAACGTTGCAAAATGGTGGCTAATCAAATTGCTAAATAATCGTGAATGTTGCTTTCAATCACATTTGTATTGGAAACAAAATTCGTTGTCGCAGTAACATCTTGTTTTCTAATAGTTTTTTGTTAATAAACTCTTTTCGCCTCTTATTGGTCGACTTCCTTAAGAGATTTCACTGCAAAATTTAGTTAGAAAAATGTAAAATTTTAAAATTGAACAAAATATATCGACGCCATATTTTAGTATAATATTGCTCTCGATAAGACCTTTAAAACGAGATGTCACATATGACCCTCCTTCCCATTTAATTTTTTTAAATTCAACAGAGATTTTCAATTAACACGTGGTGTGGAATTTTTAATTAACGGTCGTCTACTGCCAATACAAATTCTCCCACATCATTTAAATGCTGCCTTATATGTGTATAGGATTTTTGAATAATAACTTGTACGAGTTATTGGAAGATGTTCCGTTTACACTGCGCAACATGATGTGGTATCAGCACAATGATAGAATATGGTTAGACCACAATTTTAATGGAAAGTTGATAGGTAGACGCGGTAGACTGCTAGATCGCCAGATCTAAATCCACTCAATTTTTACTTCTGTGGTCATAAAAAAATAGTTTATGCAGAAGAAATACACAATAAAGAACAATTACAAAATAGAATTATGAATGCTGCACTTCAAACTCAAAATAATCAAGATTTTGCAGCAGTTACTAATTCATTGGTTCAACGTTGCCAGGCCTGCATCGTGGCTGGCGGTGGACTATTCGAACATAATTTATAATGTTTTTATTTTCTGGATAACTGTTATGTTCATTAAATTAGATATTTCGCATGACCTACTATTATGAGGGATGATTGAAGGAATATCTCAGAAGCGTTCCTATTAGTATAGGTAGTAGGTGTGCCAAAATTAATTTTTATACCAAAATTAATTTTTATATCTTTCTCAAAAATTGAGAAAAAATAAAAACCTAATTTAATAGCCTTCATCTTTGGAAGAGCATAACTTTTAAACTAAGAATTTCCGGACATACCTTCATGGAACATTTTTTACTTAATTTGTGACTCTGAACCCTGGTATAAATTACCTTTTATATGTAGGTGTAGGCACGGTATTTTTCAACTTCAATTCTTTTAAAGCTGGTTGAATCCTAAAAGCTTCTGTAGCTCAAGAATTCCTCTTCAGTCTTGTGGCCCAAATGACAGTACATCCATAACGTAGATTTGCAATCCTTCGCATCATTTCTCCAGTTGGCTTTCCATTTTTATTTCGTTCGTACACCAGTTTTAGACCCAATGTTCCCCTAATATATCGAGGAACCCGCTTGGCTCGTTTCCATGCTTCTTCATTTGGATTATTCTGGCATTTGCCGGAATAGCTTTATTATTATTATTTTTTTTATTTGATGAAAATTAGAATTGTGTTGATCTACCGCAAGTAATAAACGTAATGTTATGTTTTGCGACCGGTGCATAAATTTCACCGTAGTCGATTCCCTGCTTCTGTAAGAAACTTCTTGCCACGCGCCGAGCTTTGTATCTCTTTGCAATTCCATTTTCATCCCTTTTATTCTTAAAGATCCAGTTGCAGTCAATAATATTTTTATTATCGGGTGCCTTCACTAATTTCCAGCGTAGTTCCCTTGCATCAGGCTTCCTTCCAAACCAACCATAGTTCTGCTGGAGTCTTCTTCAAATTTTCTTCTCTCGCAGCAGCTGTTGGACTACTGCTTGTTAGGAATGTTGAGGTCATTACGGCTTCACGGCACAAGTACTTTGGTAGATTGGTGTCAAAAATCATAGCCCTTGCTTTGCTGAGTACTGTTCGATTAAACATTAAATCGTTTAGAGACCCCGGTCTGCTGTGTATTCCAGATGTATTCCAAGATCCTCACAAAATTCTTTTACACTCTTCCACACGAGCACCCTAACTAATTAATCGAACATCAGAAAGTAATCTTCAATATTTTTGTCTTCTTTTTGTATTTCATTGTAAAGATTTTCTTCCGTAAATAAAGTTGGCTTGATACACTCTTACGTTGAAAAATTAAGTTTGGTGTTTCCATTATTTTTTCTTTCACATATTCCAAATGGCTATATGGAATACGTTGAACTAATAACGGCTTACACCTTTTCTCTTTCTTCTTAATCTGCTCAACTTTCTTTACTCTTTGACTTTCCTTCCGAGAATTTTATACTGTAGGTAGTAGCCTCGGTAGTAGCGCTTAAGTCAGTTCATTTACTTCCTTAGCTGCATATTCCAGTAGATCATGTTCTTCAAGAAATACTTCCATTCTGTATTTCCAATTGCTATAATTATTTGGGAACAAATTAGGTGCTCGATATTATAATCATACTGCAGAGTACACTTTCCCGTTAATTTATACTAATGCATGATTAAGAAATAGAAATTCGATATAAATAACAGACACTCGATTATTATAATGAATGCTCGGTATATAATTCACATGCTCGCTAATATAATAAATACTCGATAAATATGATAGACGCTCGATAAATGTAATGAAAGTTTCATACAAAATTCAAATACCTCCCAAAATAATAAATATTCGATAAAAAATTATAAACTCTCAATTATTATAATGAATGTTCGGTATATCAAGGTATACAAAACGAACTGCTTTGTTTTATACTTGCCCGTCACTGAATACAGTCAAAAAAGTGGTTCCACGGCCCACTATTTCCGGTCTTTGGGCAAGCGGAACGAGCGATGCGAGCGGAGCGTTTAAGTCTCCCCCCCGCGAGCGTTTATTTAGTACCCCATCGGGATAATTCAATTATATCGCAAAATTTGATTTAATAGTGAACCCGACTTATCGAGCATTTACATTTTTTAGAGCGCTTATTTGATTAAAGTAGCGACCAGAACTTATAGTGCAAATGAGATACTTTATCGGGTGAATTTCTTTAAAATACAAAGCATATTATTGTATTACTTTATTCGGCATTTTTATATTTTATCGAGCATTTATTACATATTTTATATCAAGCATTAATTATTTTTTAGTATGCAAAATGCATTAAATTATCGGGTGTAAATTACGACCCTAATTATTTCCATCAAACAGCGGACTTCTATGAAGAAGTTCTGCCATTGCGCCACTGCAGTAACCAAATGCCACGTATATCGGCATACTCGTTGATCGTAAAATCCATTGTTGGTGAACGAAACAAGAGAACGAAATAATTAATAACTAATACTAATAACCACGAAAAAGGCAACGATGATGCAAAATTATACAAAGCACGGCAAATATTTAAAACACGCTTTTGAGACTGAAACACTGCATTTGCAAAAAAATAATCTTTACAATTATTCTTCTTTATTATAATTTGCAGATCTTCCTGTCAACATAATAGTGAATCAAAACAGTTATTAAAAGACTTCATTTTCCACCTTTGGAGACCTCTTGCAAACATAACAAAACTTATAAACGAAATAGAGAGTTTCAAATTTTTTCATAAAAGTTTCTGCAATAAAGGGAAAGAGGCTATACTTAGGTATAATAAATGTCAAATCTTCGATAATAAAAGTTTGAAAACATTCCAAATTCAATCTAATATAATACTAGTAAAAGTAATATTTTAAAAATTTCCGTAATTAAAGACTTAATGAAGTGACCAAAACTGCTTTCAGATGTGCTAATTTTTCGAAAATTTGTTAATAAAAAACTTAAGTGATGGCATTGTTTACAACTTCTAACATAGTTATGTCATTGCTTCATACCTAACAGGAACCAGCGGAAAACGAGTCTAAATCGAACAGAAATCTGCAAGATAACCTTGGGCATATAAGGACAAGGCCACATTACAGGAGTAAGTATAAATTTTGTAGTGGGTGCTGAAAACTTGTTTTTGTAAAACTCGTATTAGGATTTTTGACGATTTCATGCAGCTGGAACTGCAATGACGCTTTAGATTTAACAAGAAATCATTGAGGACTTAAAAGAACTGGCATTCGTTGATAAAATCACGAGAATTTCAGTTTCTTTAGCATAATTTTTGAGAATGTTGAATGGGTTAGGCGCGTTGCTTATGTTTACGTCAGTGAAGAGCCTTTAAAGGCACGCAAAGCGATTACCAGCTTTAGTTCACACTTTATGATGGCTCAGATTTGAATGATATCATCTGGCATTTTGGGGAGGTCAAGATTGAGAATAAATAATTTTTACAAAGCTGTGACTTCCATAAACTATTCCTGTTCAGTTCAGTGCTAGGTGTTCGTCCCGGCAGAAGTAAAAGATTAACGTGAGTCCCATTCAATATTTTTCTAATTATTTTTACATTTTAAAACTATTATTTTGCTAAGTACAAATTGTAAATATTGTAAATCGTACCAGAATTGTCCAAAAGTTTATAAAGGGTTTTTGCTATTTTTTAAAATTCTAAAAAATATATCCTACAAAAAGTACCACGTGTCCTACATCAAAAACGCTTTCGTGTTCTGGGCGATCCTGTACATAACACATTCTTCTTCTTCGCGTTCACATTTTTGAAAGCTTTTGGATTATGAATTAATGAATATTTAATTCGACGCCTTCTATATCAGGGACAATAATATTTGAATTAACCTCATTAAATAATTTAAGTACTTTATGGATCCTTTTTTCTAGATGGGAACTTTAACAATATTGTTGTCCACTTTGGCCGCAGTCCTTTTGGTACCTTCGATACTAGGTGAGCCCGCTCCTGTGCCTGAACCTGCGCCTAAAGCTGCGCCTGAGCCAGCGCCCGATCCTGCGCCCGCACCTGATCCATCTTACAACGAACACAGCATTGTAAATCAAGACACGAAAACTTCTTATTACACCAACACCTACAGATCATATCCTGATACAGAGACTTATTACACTAATTACTACACGAGTTACCCATATAGATATCGGTACGCCAACTATCAACCAGCGTACAGCTATTCGACGTATAACTATGCACGTTCGCCAAGTTATTACACCGATGATAAAGTTTACATCACTGACAGATATGGACAGACCAGGGTTTCTACATCTGCCCAAGTCAGAGGTGCTTACAAAGTAGCAATTCCTCTCTTTTTCGCCTGTGGCCCAACCAAGTTTACTATTTTAAAATATTGCATTTTTAGATCCTTCTGTCCAAAGACTGGCTGAACGCGTACCTCCAAACTTTCCTATCCTGAATTAACCTACTTATTTCCCCAAAAGTAGGACATCCTAGATCCCCAACTATTTGAGAGCAGTAATCTGATTAGAGTTATTATTCTTAATATTTAAAATAACAAAGTTAGTTGGGGCACTGGCAGAAAGGAACAACCTATGTACATTAAAATATTTAAAAACTGCGTCACCCAAAACAAATAATTGGGATTCTCCGTTTTTAGGACTCGCACTGTAAATATGGAATATTTTTAATCTCCTTATTGTTCAAGTCTTCCTGCATCAAAACAAAACAGTTTTATTTAGTAAACTAATCGCTATCGTATGGCGTAATTATTAAACAAATTTTTCCAATGAATTGCACAAATACACAGTGTCCCACTTAACTTGTTTAGTATGGGGAACTTTTAAACCGCGGTAGTTACAAGGGTGCTCAAATGGGAAAAAATGTTGCTTATTATAATTGTAATTTAGCAGTACCAAGAGAACTTCGAAAACTATTTCTGTTTCTGAGAAAATAGGGAAAAGGCGAAAATGGAAGAAATATTGTTTTTGTTCTAGAGTCCCTATTTGTTGATATTTTGATATTAAATTTTAGAGCAAGTTGTGGTTGAAAATTCTCAACAGGCTGGTGGTATCAATTTTTATATATGGTGTTTAATTTAAGCGTACCAGAGGTTAAGTTTGTTTTTTCTTATGGTCGCCATATTGGTACTGGTCATATTCGATCAGACGGTTTCAGGAGCTCATCAACCATGTATAATAGTGAGCATAAAAACCTTTAGTATTGACGGGGAAATTCTCTAAGAGCGGTCACTACAGCTGCCCTAAGAGCATATTCTTGACTGTATACGTGATTTTTATGTAAACCCACAAGAAAAAATCTAGGGGTGTTAAGTCCGGGGAGCGAGCTGGCCAGTGTATGGATCCTGTATTCCATGTATATTAAAAATACGTCGAGTGTAACTTATTACTATCATAAATGTGAAACATACTTATCTATTTCTCATCAAATAAATTGTTTAGATACTGACGAACCCTATGTGTATGGTGAGGAGGTGCACCATACTGCTGCAACCAAACGTTCTGAACTACATTTACCTGCGATAATTAAGTTGTCTTATTTAATTGTTGTCATAATAAACATAATGCTTTGTTTTCCATAGCTTGCTAGAGAAGAGAAATGTGGCATTCTTAATGGACTGTTAATCTTAAAGGCAAATTTTTCGATTTTCATTGTTTTGTTAACTAAAGGTTTCTATGCGGACTATTATACATGGTTGAAAAGCTCTTGAAACCGTCTACTCGAATATGACTAAAACCAATATGGCGGCCATAAGAAAAAACAAACTTAACCTCTGGTACGCTTAAATTAAACATCCTGTATAAAAATTTATACCACCGGCAATGCCACCGGCCTATTGAGAATTTTCAAGCATAACTTGCTTTAAAATTTCGTATCAAAATATCAACAAATAAGGGCTCTAGAGCAAAAACAATATTTCGGCCATTTTCACTTTTTCCCGATTTTCTCAGAAACAGAAATAGTTCCTGAAGTTCTCTTGGTACTGCTAAATTACAATTATAATAAGCAACATTTTTCCCCATTTGACCACCCTTGTAACTACCGCGGTTTAAAAGTTCCCCCTACTAAACAAGTTAAGTGTGACACTGTATGCCCATGTTTATGTTTTCATTATGATACCAAATCTTTTATCCAACAACCAAGAACGGATTTAATCTAGTATTCTTTTTGTATAGCTCTGAATTACGGTGGAACAACGGGCTGCAGTTCCGGCGCATGCAACTGGCTGACATATGGTGCATCAACAACAGGTTGTGGTTCTGGTACGTGTGGTGTGAATGCACACTGTACAACAGTAGCAGGTCGTCCAGTATGCTCCTGTTTGAGAGGATATACAGGAGACCCAATAACGTACTGCAAGAAAGCTGAGTGTTTGGATACGTCGGATTGCAGGGGACACCAGGCCTGCAGGTCAGAACACTGCGTCAACGTTTGTGACGGAGTTTGTGGGGTCAACGCGAATTGTGATGCCAGGAACCACATCCCAACTTGTACTTGCCCACCAGGATATACAGGGGATCCTTTCCAGTCTTGTAGAAGGTTTGATCCATGTAAGGTTTTATGTCTTTCACTTTACACCCTTTGAAAGAACATTATTAATTTCTGATTCTAGCTGAATTATGCCATCCCAGTCCGTGCGGTCAAAACACAATTTGCGAAGTTCCAAATGAAGTCCCAACTTGCAAATGTTTGCCGGGATATCATGGCAATCCTTTAACAGGATGCAGACACGAATGCGACTCTAATGCAGAATGTGGTAGCCATATGGCTTGCATTGATTTCAAGTGCCAAAATCCTTGTACCTCTCAATGTGGTATCAATGCGGAGTGTGAAAGTGTTGCCAACCATGCTGCTGTTTGCAAATGCCCTAGGGTATGCAATAGTAAAAGTCGGAAAAAAGATAAAAAAATTATCACATTCATTTTTGTATATAGGGATATTTTGGAAATCCATATTCATCTTGCCAACCAGAATGTGTTACCCACAGCGATTGCCCTAGAAATAAACCTGCTTGCTTCTACAATTCTTGTAAAAACCCATGCGATGGCGTTTGTGGACTCAACGCTAATTGTGAATTGAGAGATATAACTCCTGTATGCTCATGCCCAAGAGACATGACTGGTGATCCCTTCGACCACTGCAGACCTTTCGAAAAATGTATGTCTCTGAAACACGAGGTATTGCAGCAGCTTATACATATCTCATTTCTTGTACAGATGACTTATGCGAACCCAACCCTTGTGGAGCTAATGCGAGGTGTCAGCCAGGATACGACAGAACCAATAATGAAAGACCTGTCTGCACCTGCCTTGTAGGATATTTAGGTGATCCTCTTACAGGGTGTATCAGAGGAGAGTGCACGGAGGATGGCCATTGTGCAGACAGTCAATCATGCATTGATTACAAGTAAGTTATCTATTATTTTTTTTGAAAATAATTAGGAGAAATGCATTTATTAGACATCATAATGACGTTCTCAGTTCGAAGGCTGGTTGGACGTGCGTACCTCCATCCTCCTTTCCTATCCTGAACTAGCCTACGCATTTCCCTAAAAGTAGAACATGCTACAACCCCAGCTACTTGAGAGCAGTAGTCTAATCTGACCCTACCTTTAGGGGTATTTGTATTCCCGTCTCTGGCTCTAGTATGTCGAGAACTATTCCTTCGTGTCTCAGAAAGTGCCCTCTCATCCTACCATCCTATCCCTCCTATTCTTCATTGTCTTCCATACCTTTCGCTTTTCCCTAACTCTTTCTAACACCTGTCTATTGCTAACCTTGTCTATCCTTGGTATCTTCATCATGCGTCTATAGCACCTATTTCCTATTTCCGCCTATCGACCCTGGTGTGTATTACTCTAAAATCTCCACTCCCTAAAGTCTCCAGCTTCTCGCCATCGCTCCTAACTGATACCTACTATGTCTAATGCTAACCTATCCATCTCTATTTTCAAATTTTCTAACGTTCCTACTCGTTTCATGCTCCTAACATTCCACGCTCCGACTCGTGAAATGTTACACTTATTATTGCTGATGCCTCCCCCAAAGCAGTCCCCGCCTGGAGATCCGAATGTATGGGACTATTTTACCTCCGGAAATTTTACTCCAAAAGGTTCAAAACATGCAATATTTGAACAAAGACCTGCTTAAAAGCACGTACGTACATGGAGACAAATTAGGATTGTTTCAAAGCCATCTTAGATGGGGTAGCAGTCTGAAACGTCTCGTAGTACAAAAAATCTGGATTTAGTTCTATAATTCAATGCCTGGCGGGGTATTTGCCCGAGGAGTAGTTGTTCGAACGGTCCAGTACCACTAATTAATCCAAAAGGTGCCATCATAAAATGTTAGTAGGCTGTTCTAGGGACAAAATAATGTGGTTATGTGATGCTTTCCCGTTGCCTTCCATATCGCAAAGTGAGTATCACAGTGCCATATTGACCCCCACAGTCTCTGGCACTCTGATTGCTGAAAAAGCTGTTGCCCTCTTCCAGAGACTTGATTCAGTCGCGTCAATAAATACATAAAACAGGCAATCTTCGGAAGTCCTCAAGAACAGCTTCGATTTTAATGATTTTTTTAATTTTTTGTTTTTTTATATTATTTAAAATCAGAAACCTTTTGAACTGGGGAAATAATTATTTATATTGTTTAAACACTATTTATGATATTTATATAAAAAAATCAGTTTTTCATACAATACTTATTCTACAATTAATACCTATACGAAAGTAAATTAGAAAATTATTATGAATCGTGGATTATTTATTATTTTATGAGACATTTATAAAAAAAATTAATTAAAAATTGTTCATCAATACTTGTAGGGAATAATAGATCAAAACAATTATGTATGTACATAATACATAATACATGAAATATGTAAACGAAAATTACTAGTAGAGAACGTTATTCTAAGCAAAAAATTCACAGACCTCGCATCTTACGAAAGTATCATAGGCGTATTGAAAATACCGACACAACTGCTCGGTTTCTAAGATGTCCAACAAAAGTGATCTTTGCCGTTTCAAGTTGGTATATTATTGATACAATAAAATAAATGATTTGTGACAAGCACAAGGCACATAGTCAAACTGACGCAATACGTAACAAAATATTAACGCATCCGTTTTGTACAGTTTGGACTTTTATTGCAACGCGATATCCCTCTTAAACGGTACTCGCCCTCGCCGTACCTTAGTTTACATCTGGCGATCTGGCTAACCGGTAGCCGCCTCCATCCAATTTATTAACGGCCTCAACTGCGCGCGCCGCCATCGCCAACAGAATCTGTCGCGTGTCGATACATTTTTCGTAAGATGAGTCCCATATACACGAGCCCAGAAGTATTTTCAATACTAAAAATCGTGAAGCCTCACACAACAATGGTTTTGCGGCCTCTAATAGCATCAATACGCTTTTAAATACCTAGAAGACAGGATCAATTTAACGTTAGAACCATGTGTTTAATTTGTGGCCGTGGATAGTAGTCCGCAAGTTACGGATCACTATCATTTGTCATTACGGTTCCGCAAGTTGTGGGCATGCGAACAGGTGTTAAATATTGTGTAACAACGCATTTTAGACAGACCCTTTACTTGTCCTCGCACCAGACACACGCATTTTATGCAAAAAAGATAATGTGGAAACGTGAGAAAAAAATAACGTTTACGGGAGCCGATCCTACCCGGCCCGAGAGTAACAAACCACTAGCTCTCTACGATAACCTACCTACCCACAAATGCTGCTGGGTGGGGATTGAACTAACGAAGTACTTATACGAAAGTATAACGCATAACTTGCGGAACTGTAGTACACTTGATGGGATTCCGTAACTTGCGGACTACTATCCAGTGCCTTAATTTGTGGAGGATCTGGCAAAAGAAAAAGGAAATCACTTACTTCAATTCAATCTGGTATCGTAGTACTAAATGTTTTATTTGGTTAATTATGTATTGTTTGTCCTTGTTACTATAGGCACGGGTGATTCCACTCGCATAAAAATGCTGCAAGGTAGAGAAATGACAATCGTATTATCTCTAGACTGATTTTGTATGAAGACTTGTTTGCATACGATGCAAAATACCACAAATTGTGCTACGCAGAGTACATATCAACCAGAAATATAAATTCCCACAAAAATAAAACTGACAGAAATACAAAAAGTACCGATCGCTTGTTTTCAACATTTTCTTCTTCGATTCAAGAACACATCTTAGATAATAAAGAAAAGCTGCCATCAAGGGCGTAGCCAGGGGGGGGCAGGGGGCCAGAGCAAATCGCCTATAAAAATTTAAAAAATAAACCAAAAAAATCGTTTTTATTAAAAATGGATTGCTTGCAAGTTACTTTACCCCCCCCCCTACTCAAAATTCTGGCTACGCCCTTGGCTGCCATTAAGTACCTGCAGTAACACAATAATATAATTCTATGTTACGTAATGCAGAAAGATCCCCCAATACAATCCGCGAAACTGAAAATGAAATTGTCGAAAAGATTTAAAGGCTCTATTCAATTTATTCGTAGACCAGGCCAGGTCAGGTGATTTGTTGTGTTGCTGGCAAAGAACTTTTGACAAAAAAATCAAGCAGGTAAATGAGGACGCAAGCTCAACAGACGAATCGTCTGATTTTAATCTGGAAACAACGGGTGATACATTATCAGATTTGCAAGTTCTTCACAGAGCTGCTGCAATTTTAAGAAAATGTATGGAAAATTTTGCAATACCCAATAAAAATTATCCTTCCCCAGATGATATAAACAGTAAAAGTTTCGCTAAACAAGTACCTACCTCATTTACTAGCATTTATTTCGTGGCTATTACAGAAAGAGAGTTTTGAAAATGCATTGAAAGAAGATTTTAAAGGTGGCATTACAACGATGTTCTTTTGCAGAGTAATTTGGCCGCGTTCTGTCTCCTTCTGGTGCTCGGCTATTCCCCATAGTCTATCCTTTTCACTCGCACGGCTCGTCCCGTGCACCGAAAGTGAATTTTTGACATCGGCGCATTGAAAGTGTTACAGCGGACTTGTTTTTGAAACGCGACCATACATTATTCGAAATCATAACTTCGTTATACCATAAGGAAGTTTTCTATGTAAGAAAAAACAAAATCTATATCGTGAAAAAAAAAGTTATCCAGGTTCAAAGTGGAACGTATTGTTACCGATGTGGCGACATATTTTAGATACGGTGCAGTAAAATTAGTTTGATTCCTTGTATTTACACAAAATTTACACCATTAAAAGCATCAATATTTCTTCCACAATAAAAAAAAAACGCAAAGTTCTACGACTTGTAATTTTCGCGTAAGATGCCCGAGAGTCTCCCGGCGCACGGTGGGATAGATTTACTGCTTTTTCACCCCTAATTTTTTTCGCTACCACCCAAAAAAGTCGTAATTGCCATTTGTAGGTGCCAAAAGACTTGTAGAATCATCTGTGAGAGTTTCATCTGGTTATACTTTGGGATCACTCAAAGTTAAAATTTTAGTATTTGCTGAATATCGCTGCACTGCGACAGAATCTGTCGTCTGTCGATACATTTTTCGTAAGATGAGTCCCGTATACACGCGCCCATAAGTATTTTCAATACTAAAAGTTCATATGAACGTATGTCCGATTCTTTACCATTACTGAGATAAAAGATTTTCTAAAAGTGCCATTCTTGTATTCGTGCACAAGGATTAGAATTTGAACGTTTTTTCAAATTTTAATTTATTTTTATGTTCTTGTTCCGTTTTATTGTTGACTATGTACCTACTTTGTTCTGTTTATTATAATAATTTTTTATTTTCGATTACGAATTTTAAATGATGCATGATGTTGCTTTAACTACTATAGAAAATTAATTATATCTTGATAATGGTTGGAAATGGGAAATTAGGTTCATATGAACTTTTTTGCTTAAAATGACTTATTTCTTTTAAGTAGCCGTTTTCGTTTGGTACCGCAGTTCATCTGCATTTCATGGCAAGCTAATAAATTTGAGTAGAAAATTATTTGTAAAATAAGAAACTTTTAGAAAATCTTTAAAATTACTTATCTCCGTAACGGTAAAGAATCGGACATATGTTCATATGAACTTTTTTGCTAAGAATGACTTTCTCTACTAGCAATTTTCGTTTGGCACACTCGAAGTGGGACACCCTGTATACATAAAAAGTTTATTTTTCATCATCATTTTGTATATTGAAGACTTCATCTTCTTCAAGTGGTGGGTGATTGTCGCAGTCACTTCCACTGCAAATCACGCGGGCAGGTGAGCAATGAAGGCCACTTTTTCTGCAGCCACACGCTGATCCACGTCCGGTTTTACAAGAGCAAAATATGATTTTCAAAACGTTTATAGGTGCTGCTGGTAGTGTCATTTTTATTGGTTTTAAGTGATTTTCTATTTTCTAACCCCATTCTTCAGGAGGTATTTGAGCATTATTTTGCCATTGTTGAACTTGTAAGTACTCTTTTAATATGTTGTTTTGCTGCATCTTCTGTCGGAGGTAACGAACTGAGTTGTACGCTTTTGTCCTTTGACGCTAATGTTATGAAACTTTGTATCGAAGTTCATTTAAGTTTTTGGCAGTTTTGGCACCATACATTGTGAGAATACAATTAATACCTTCATTCAATAGTATATTATACACGAGTTTATAATGAATGCTATTATTACCGAGGATGAAGTTTACAACACGAGCGAGCGAAGCGAGCGAGTTTTGGATGATTACAAAACTCGCTCGTTTCACTCGCTCGTGTTGTAAACTTCATCCTCGGTAATAATAGCATTCATTATAAACTCGTGTATAATATACTATTGAGTCCCACTTTGGCGGTAAGTTTATACTAGAAGTACGCAAGGTACACGCCCATCTGGAGGGAAAATGACAGTAAAATAAAAACACGATGATATTTTTCATTATTTTACAATGGTGCACAATATTCACAAGAATTGATGTCGGTTTCAGAAGCACAATCTGTAACAGTGTCTATCAACTTCTTCCACTGCTCATCCGTGCTATATTTATACAGATCTTCTATCAAATCTTTCAAATCTAAGTTGCTTGGGCCAGTTTCACATGGTAACTTCTCTATATAACTCTGTATGTCTTCTATCGTGGTCAGTTTTGACAAATTTCGTAAAATATTTTCATCAGACATGTTGTGTTCTTCACTCGAGTATATTTTAGTTTTCCTATCGGTTTTTCCGAAAAATCTCGCTACTTGTATTACTACGAATATACTTAATGTAATAATTATTTTATATTTCTCTAGCACTGACGGAATTTCCATTTATTTTAAAATTTGATGACGCGTTGAAAAAATGACAGAAAAATGCGTTTTGACTTTCTG
This sequence comes from Xestobium rufovillosum, assembly GCA_963966045.1. Classification (NCBI taxonomy): domain Eukaryota; kingdom Metazoa; phylum Arthropoda; class Insecta; order Coleoptera; family Ptinidae; genus Xestobium; species Xestobium rufovillosum. The sequence goes on from OZ014497.1 coordinate 21,135,041, forward strand.
AAGTCATGGGTAACTCGATTTTATTTTTAGGTGTCAGAATCCTTGTATAGGACAGTGCGGAATTAACGCCAACTGCAATCCAAGACGACATATAGCAGTCTGTACCTGTCCAGATGGATATAATGGTGATGCTCTTTCACATTGTTACCCAACTCAAGAGACATCAGCAGTTGGTCGACACTTAAGATACAGATACTAAATAAACCCTTTTTAAGCACAAAAATGACGAAATAATTTTTGTAATAAGTAACACTGCCGAATTTCGAAAACGTTCTTGTATATTTTGTTGAGTTAATGTTTAATACAGACTAATTATTGTTACGATTTTTATATGTTTATTAAAAATAAAGCAAGAAAGTATATTTATTAATCAATATTATTTATTTCATTTTCCTACATTTTTATTCGATTTATTATTTAAACTAAGTACCAAAAATTTCCGCTATGTATCACAAACAAATCACATTTAAATATCTACAATAATTAGTCCAGTCAATATGGGTTATTTTTTGTGATTGTGTGGTTGTTTTCATATTGAAAATCTTAAAATGTCAGTATCAGATGAAACTTGTTTTGTCTGCAGTGCAAATCTTTTATCTGCGACTGTGCAACATGCTACATGCTACAATTTACTTCTCCTATTATTGTACCGTAAATTCGTCTACAGTGACTGGACTAAATAATAAACGACGTTTAACAATTCACTAAATTGATATTTTCTTATTGGAGTTCCATTATTCATTTGCTGGAAACAAATCAAGTTATTTCTATGAATCGCTTCTATATCACTAGCAGAAAATGCTACCATTGCAGCTGAACGAACGAAAAACAATCCTATAACAAATAAAATTCTAATTCCCGCCTGTTCGCAGAAGTCATCTCGTATCAGTCGGTGCCGCAAGATTGTGAATCGCCTCGTATACTCTTTCCTGCTCTATCTTCAACTTCTTCTTCATTTCTGCTGTATATGGATCGAAATTTAGAGCCTTTTTCTTCCTTCTATAAATACCTTCTTGACGATCTATAGCGCACTGGAATAATCCACTATTTATGGGCAACTCTAAAAATTCTAGCACCGATCTTAGAGTATCGCTGACATTTTCTACTAGTTGCTCGTAAAATATTACATGAGTAGGCCCGGTAAAGTTGTGCAACCATTCCAAATTCAGTTGCTTCCAAGCCCTCAGTTTATCGTTTACAAATTGTTGCCAATCTAAAAGAAACACGAATTGGCACTTACATAGATAGTGATCACAACATACTGGTCATGAAGGCTAATCTTAAATTTAAGATTTTGAAAAAACGAAATGGTAGGAGACACCGTGACCTCCAGAAATTATTCGGAAATGTAGAAAAAAAAGAACAGTGGATTGATAACAAATGCAAAGAAGTGGAACATAAGTTCGAAGTAGGAAAATTGACGAAGCGTATAAAATAATTAGGAGAAATTTCAGAGAAATTGGATCTAGCACCAAGAACATTAGAAACCAGGCAGAAGTCGGAAGAGAGGAAAAGGCAGATAGGGGGAAGAAATACTAGGGAATCTTATACACAGGACAAGAACTAGGAGATATATTAGAAAAGGAAATCAGTGTAGAGAGGGATAACCTAGGCTGTCCTATAATAAGGGAAAAGTTTGAGCTAGCATTAGAAAGTTTTAAAAACAATAAAGCACCAGGTGTGGACGGATTGCAGGCAGAAATTTTAAAATGTGCAGGTCAAGAGGTAAGAGAGCGTTTATTTAAACTAGTTAGCTGTATATCCGAGACCGGTGAAATTACAGAACATTTTAGAACTATCAGTTTAACTTCCCACGCGTCAAAAATTTTAACCAGAATTGTGCAAAGAAGGATGGAGAAGAGGACGAAAGAAATATTGGGAAATCAATTCGGATTTAGACGAAATAAAGATACGCGCGAGGCCATTCTAGCTTTACGAGTAGTAAAAGAAAAACAATAGAACAGGGAAAGAGCGTATATATAGGATTTGTAGATTTAGAAAAAGTCTTACACAACGTAAAATGGGGGACGAAGGAAGATGTTAAAGTGCTCAGAAAGGTGGGGATGAAATATAGGGACAGAAGAATAATACATAATCTCTACAAAAAGAAAAAGGCAGTTATAGAATTTGAGCAGGAACGAAGAGAAGTAGATATCCGGAAGGGAGTGAGACACGGAATGTGCATTGTCACCTCTAATTTTCAACTTAAGTATATATCGAAGATGCGATTAATATTGTTAAGGATAAAAAGCAGCCTCAGAAATTAATGTACAGGGTCAAACTATTAACATGCTCAGATTTGCGGATGATATAGCAGCGTCAGCATCTAGCAAAGAAAAATTAGGAATTGCGTTGAATAAAATGGAAGCAATTTTGACAGAGGGCTGCGGCATGAAAATCAATAAAAATAAAACCAAAATTTAGGTAAGTACGTAAAGGATGTGAAAATAGAACTAAAACTGAAATACAAATATGAAATGAGAAGATAGACGATAGAAAAAGTCACGGATTTCTGCTATTTAGGAAATAAAATAACTCGAGATGGTAGGAGCACTAAAGATATAAAACAAAGAATGGCGCAGGGTCGAGTTGCAACAACTGTTATGCTCGGGAACGGTTAACGTAAAAACTCGGAAGAGACTCTTAAAGACGTATGTATGGAGTACGGCATTATACGGGTGCGAAAAGAGTAGAAGCGTTTGAAATGTGGTGCTACAGACGCATGATGGAGACATCGTGGATAGATAAGGTTAGCAATAGGGAGGTATTAGAAAGAGTTGGCAAAAAGCGAAAGGTATGGAGGACAAAAAGGAATAGGAGAGATAGGATGGTAGGATGGTAGGATGGTTAGGACAACTTCTAGACACGAAGGAATAGTTCGCGACATAGAGTCAGAGATAGGAATAAAAAAGGTAGTGGTTGGCCTAGATTAGACTACTGCTCTCAAATAGTTAGGAATGTAGGATGTTCTAATGCGTAGGTTAGCTCAGGATAGAAAAGGATGAAGGTACGCGTCCAAAAAGTCTTCGGACTGAGAAACTTATGATGATGCACTTACATTTCCCTCTAGTTCTTTTATATCTATCAGGAGAAGCATAACCAACATGGCCACCACTCTGACGATTGAACTCGGCTTGTATTGCAGGTCCTGGTGCTCGCACTAACAAAATGGCTTTGCAGAAGCAGTTTCTTGCTACAGGGCCCCATTCATGTGTTTTCACTACCAGTACGCTGCCGTTGGCTACGTTTTCGGCGGGAAAACCGTTTTTTAATAAGCCATAGTCTTTATACACAGACCCAGTAAAAATACCTTTAAGAAATTATTAATTTATGAAATAGTTTGTTTTATGTTATAATGTTATATAGTTTACCTGTTGCTTGTTGAATTAAATACCTTAACCAGGTATTTCCGCTGCCAGGAAATGACACTAGGGCTACAGCACACTTTGGGGGGTCGTTATACTTCAGTTCTGTGCACCATTGTATTCTAGGCCTTCTCAAAGGCACCCTTAATCCTGTAATTCCGTATTCAAAGGATTTTGCTCTTAAGAGGTTCTTAGAGGCTAAAGCCTGCAAAATTATTATACCATTTAATGTTTTTTTCGCAGATTGGAATAAAAATTGCTCACTTTACTAGCATATGCATTGTTTCTAGGTTCATGTAGAGTTATTATTGATAAAAGGAACACACCAGCTACATAGAAAAACAAAATACCAAGTCCCCAAATTCTTGTTCTAGACATCTGTCCATTTTTCAGCAGTAATAAAAAATATTCTGCCGTATTTCGTCTTGTTGGTCTTCCGAAGATTTTGCCATGAAGCCTGTAAATCCAAAATCAGCATATTCCATATTGATTTGTTAAAAGGTTGTAACACTACTATTAGCAGACATTTTTATGTCTAATATTGAAGAAAACAGCATGTTTCCTCAGTTATAGTTTCAAGAGGTTTGTTTTTCCGCCTTCCCTCGTATAATCGGAAAACACTTAGGGTATTGATTTCTTTAGACAGCAACTGGAGTAATACCCTTAAAGCTTTCCAAGGAAATTAGGATAATGTTTTTCGGGAAGCTATTACATTCAGGATGTAAGAACTTCTTAAATTTTGATTTTTTCGTCACGCACAAATTCGATAACAAAATTCGATTTCCTGTTATCACCAGTTAATTTAAAAGGAAATGACTCCATTTCTTTGGCTTTATGTGAATTGCATTTCTATTACATACAATGATTGTGCTATTTTGCAAGCGGCCAAACAATTTTAAGCGCATTGTTGTGGCTTATAAATAGTTGAAGTAAAACGTCGAGGACGAAGTCGCATTTTCAGCATCTTCCAACATCTTTTTTCTATATTACAGTGTCAAAGACTACATATTTCTAAATCCACAAAACCTGTACGGGACTTTCACACAAAAACTAACAAATTTGAAGTTTTCAAAGATTCCTCTGAAATACAAATAAATACTTTCCTTTAAGAGAAACATGCAGAAACACCTGGTGTTCGTAGAATTATTGATTACGTTATAAACAAAAAGAAACCCTTAAATCATTGGCGTGATTTCCCCACATTCAAGCAGAGAATTAGTGTGTGGGATACACGTACACAAAACGATGAAACTTTCATATAAGCAGTGCGTTTTTACCCGCTGAAAATGTTAGTTTTTCACGCACTCTTGTTGTCGTTTCCAAGGAAACCGTAAACAATATAATTCACATGAAAAGTGACAGTTAACTGATTCATATTCCATACATTATACATAAATTCATGGTTTCAAATATACAGGGTTTTTGGTTACAAATTTGGCTTTATAACCTCAATTTGACGCAATTAGAAACTCTGTGTATGCAAAACCTAGACAAAAAAATATCAAGATATATTTTAGAGTAGCCTATGGAACAAAAATAAATAACTGGCACTTGCTGAGTGACGCTTCGAATTTGTATATTTGAAAAAACAAATATAATCTATTTTAGCTTCGAAGAAAAAAATGAATTAATTAATGGAACAATTTTTAAATTTTCTCTTTATAAACTTCCTACTTATAACACGTTCATATTTTGTAAAAATTGTCGTTTTTTTCAAAAAAAACCATTCATAGTATTTAAACACAAAACATCCAACAAATTATATAAAAAACAAATCAAGCCTTAAATTTAAACAAATAATTTTCATCCAACTCACCTGTTATAAAATTAACAAACAATTACATAAATTTATTAATAAATTAATTCCACAGCACGCAAACATAACATTCCACAGTAATCATCAAAGAAAAATCTTCGACAAATCGTGTCAATTTATACATAGACTAAAATCCCAGTTATTGTCATCGTCTGCGACGAGCCCTAGTTCGTAATTGTAGGATCAAACGGACCTAGCCTAGGGCGTCGTCGTTCACCGAGCCCCACTCTAAATCAAGCGTCTCAAACGTTTCATTTCACAGGGCGTCGCACAGCGGTACTCAAAATCTGAGCTGCATCGGATGCTGCACCAGTGGCGTAACAATAACAATTTTGGAGAAATATTTACCCCATTGTATGTTTTTACGTAAGCCAAGGACAGAGAGATGACAAATTGATGATCGTCCTCCCTCTTCGTCTTGCGCAAAATTCGTCTCTTGTTTAAATCAATTAATTTTTGACATCGAAAGCTTTTCACAGTTTTCAAAGGCCCTTCAAATAAGGGATGCAAAGACATTGCTTCCTTTCTAAATCAAAGTTGATAAGATAAAACGATAGTCGCAATTGACTTTATAAGTAAATCGCATACTGTTTCATCCACAAAAATAAGATACATGTAACGCCACTGGTATGCCAAAAAGAAAGTATTATTTTCTAAAGTTTACAAAGAAGATAATTACGTAAAACTATTGATCCAAGAAACAAGCAAATCAAATCTACCGCAATCCGCAAACCACAAATAACATAACAACAAATTACATAATTTATTATTTATTATTGATATCAAAAATATTACTCAATTATCACTCCCTGCATTACCAACAGTTCATAAAATGACAGATGGCCGGAGACTGCTTTACCGGTATGTCATTAGTGTCATGTGTCAATATTTTAATTCAAATAGCAGTCGTGCAGAATTATTATTAAAAATTTCCTAAAATATGGCTGTTTTACCACCAGATCCTGTGTTTTGCTTAAAAGGGGACATGGGGCATATACATAGTATGTGTTTTATGGATATGAACTACGAATACACATCAAATTTGTTCGCTGCATGTGAAAGTGGGTTCGTTCATTTTTGGGACCTAGAAGTACGTACTTTATTGGACTTATACCTCTTTTAATACAAAGATTAGCAAAGATTCGCAATGATTATCGGTTTTTTCCAGACAAACCGCTGTAATCAGAAGCAAAAAATGGGGGAATCCGTTCAAGTGATACATTCATCTTTTAGCGATATTTTGACGCAAGAAAAAGAAGGAATAGTCAAATTATGGAGCTTACACGATGGCACTGGGTTCGAACTTCAAAAAACATACAATTGCGGGGGTGGGTACTGTAAAAGTTTGTTATTCGACAGTTTTCTCATCGTTCCGCAAGAAAACAGCACGTTAGATGTGGTTTACATAAAAGACATGGAGTGCGTTAAGAAACTAACGTCGAATTTGCAAAAATTAGGCAGTGTAATGTGTATACAAAAGGTAGAACTCAATGAAAGTGTATACATTCTCGCCGGTTTCGAATCGGGCGATATAATCCTTTGGGATTTTGTATCGGCAAAAGCTTGCAGCCATTTGAAACTCAGAGAAAGCATAACTTCGTTGACGTTCGATCCTATTACAGGCCGTGGAATTTGCGGCAATTCATCGAATAAACTTCAAATTTTCACCATCGATAAGAGTTACAGTCTCTCGTTGAAGTGCGAGATTTCGATCGCCAACGAAGGTTGTAGTACTGTTAAACTGAGGCCTGATCGTAAAATATTTGTGTCCGGTGGCTGGGACGGGAGGCTGCGACTCTTTTCATGGAAAAGTTTGCGGCTATTGGTCGTTTTATCCGAACACAGAGCTTCAATAACCGATGTGCAATTCTCGCCGAAAACGGTTAAGTTGTGGAATTCCAATATTATGGCAGCCAGTGCTGCTGATGGAATCATATCATTGTGGAATTTATACAATTAATTCAGACTGTCGACTGGAGAAATTCTCGAATTTGTAGAATTTTCGTTTGATTAATTTTTGAAATATAAATATCTCGAGATTAAAAAAAGGTTTAGTAATAAAATTTTGTAGGTGCATGAATAATGTCCTAAGAAATCAAATGATATAAAAATTATAAAATAATTTCAGAAAAATTGAATTTTTGAGTTTTTATGTTCGCCATACTGGCCATGCGATTATCAACGCCCCGTATAACAATTTAAGATTTTTATTGCTTCGATACTTGCTTAGAGGCCTTGTTAATGTACTCGCTAAATTTCAATACTTATTCTGAATCCATAATGGAGATATTAAATTTTGAAAATAGCTCTACATGTTTTGTAACTTTTGCATATTTTATTGTACTGTTCCTTCTTTTAATTAAAATTGGTCCTGTGATTAAGTTTGGATCTGTATATTTGACTAAAATTCCGTTGGGTTATTCTACTGAAATTTTGTTAGAACTAGCAACGTTGCCATCGTTTAAAATGTGGTATTTCTATAATTGGTCAGATGTGTTCATAATATATTCCTTCAAAGAATTATCGTTAAATTAAATAAGTAATATAATGTTTAGTACAAAATTTAATGTTAATATTTATCTATGATATATTTTTTTATAATTATTGTACCTTTTCTTGATATGTTGTAAGTTGTGAGACTGGTATATGAAAACGTTTTTGTGATAGATATAAGTGATATAATTAATCAAATTGTGCATTATTGTTCTATAAATATATTCAAGATCATTTTCTTATTACCTTATTTATTTATTTTCCTTTAGTTTTAAAAATTCGACAACTTGATATACTGAAATTTTTGATTATTTGTTGACCGCACCTCGTAAGGAGCAGCATAATTTTTTAATGCAAACTGGAACTATAATAAATGATTAAACTACTTTCCTGAATTTGTAGTGAATTTTCGCGGTTTGAAACTCGCGTGTTGCGCGCTTTTTTGATCCGCAAAATAGCAAAAAAAACGGGATGCGCAGAAGCTTTGGAATCCCAATTTTGATTTAATTTTTTTATTTTTATTAGGTCGTAGTAGTAGTGCGAATGAAATTTTTGTTTCGTGTCAGTTGTTTGATTTAACAAGTTATCAATCAGAGGTAAGAAATTAATAATTCTTTGCGGTTATATTGGTGGTAAATGGATTATCCACGTCTTGTGAATTGCGTAAAGTTACATACCGGGAAGTTAACCTTAAAATCCCCCATGTGATTTTCGTAACCCTATGAGTTTTATAATCCCGTCAAAAAAAGAAATGTCTGAAATTTTTTATTTTTGTTTGTGTAATTTGACGTGTTTGAAGTAGTTTTTTTGAGAAAAGCGTACATTTCAAATGACATATCGTGAAATTTTAGAGCTCATCTGGATTACCATATCGGTATTGGCGTTTTTCGTCGGTGAAAACCTAATTTAGTCGTACAGATGTTTGGAAATCAGCATTCTGGGTTTTTCGTAAGTTAAACACAAGAATAATCTATATTTAAAACATGTAAATAAACAATTCTCTAGCAAAACAGACAAGATATGATGAACATAACCAAAGAAAACCAAATTGGTAATTCGGATTCTAATAAAATGAACACAAACAATGGATCTGGCGACAGCAATGATACACACATAGATAAAACTAAGCTCATTGTTAATTACGTACCCCAATTTGCAACGGAAGAAGACCTGGCTTCGTTATTTTCACAAATAGGGCCATTGGAAAACGTACGCATTATGAGGGATTTTAAGACAGGGTATAGTTTCGGATTTGGTTTCGTTAAGTATACGAAGGAAGAGGATGCCGCTAAAGCCATAGATGCCCTCAACGGGCTCAATTTCAGGTAATCTGATCTGTTTTTTGCAATACAGGCTGTCCCATTTCTTCTGCTTATTTAATAACTTTCAACTGTATATTTTTGCATTTTTAGACTCCTTAATTAAATTTATTATTAGGTTGTATAAGGTGTTTTTGGTCTAGAGTGTGTATTTTTTGAGTTAAGGTGATAATTTTGAAAGTTTTGACAGATGTAGAGCGACTTTAAGAATTAAATATCTCAGTATTAAATAAAGCTATATCAATGATATTTTGGTGAAATGAAAGTGATATATGGTGGTAACTTTTACACCGATAAAAACTCAAAAATATACCTACTGTGCGTTATTTATTTTATTAAAAAATAATTCTTGGCTTTGATCGACCTCTATATTATATCTTTAGCTTCCTTAAGTAAATTCATTGCGAGGTAGATGTTTTTGGTCTAGAGTGCATATTTTTTGAGTTACTGTAATAATTTTGACAGATGTAGAGAACTTTAAAAATTAAATATCTCGGCATTAAATAAAGCTATATCAATGATATTTTGGTGAAATTAAAGTAATAAATGGTGGTAACTTTTGCACCAATGAAAGCCCCGAAAAAAGTTTTAATGTCCTCAGTAATACAAAATTTTGCAGAAATAAACGTTTAAAAGTGTCTTACTCCCGGCCGCCGGGGCAAGACATGAAAGACTCCAATCTTTACATTACAAATCTCCCTAAAGACGTTACCGAGGAAGACATAGATCGGCTATTTGGTGAATACGGCGAAATCGTACAAAGAACCGTACTAAAAGACAAAATAACCGGCATGCCACGAGGCGTCGCATTCGTCAGGTCAGTTCTGATCGTTTCGAGGCATTCAAGCAGTAAAACTTTGAGATTTTTACAGATACTCGAAAGGAGAGCACGCGCAGGCTGCTATTTTGAGTCTGGACGGGAAGCAGTTGGAAAACGCGATGTTGCCTCTGAACGTGAGGGTTGCCGAGGATCATGGTAGACAGAAAGCTCAGTTCATCGATAATTTAAACCAGTCTTTCATGTATTCTAGAGGTTAGATTACGTTTACTTGTAATCCTCACGTAATCAGTCAATATTTACGTACCTAATCATCAAATTCATGCACATGATCAAGCTAGTGAGTACATGAACCATTGTAATCTTTACAAAACCATTACTTTTTCATGTAGTCACGAAGTTTTTCACATAACCATCAACTTCTTACACATGATCAACATGGTGAGTGCGTGAAATTAATGTAATCTTCACATAATCAGTAATTTTTCACGTAATCACCCAATTGCTCCCTGCAGGCTTCAACCACATGAGAAACGGTTACGTCCCGTACCGGGACGGACCGCCCCCGATGTCAGGGCGAGGGGCTGCCAGCGGGTTTTCCAATCGTCCGAACCGGATCCAACAGCAGCACAGCGGTTTCGGGAGCACCAACCGGTACATGGGCGGCGGGGACAACCTCACACCGAATTCGCTATACTGGTGAAACCCCGAAACTACACGAACGTCGAATGTTCCCGGGTATAGGGCGCTGCGTCGGCGGCATTTTTAAATGTTTTTCGTCGCTCGAAAAAGAGCAGTGGTGTTGTGTTCTTTCTTTTCCCTTCCCCTGTTTTTTTAATTCGGTTTGTGTTTTTTTAGCATTGCGCCGCCATGTGGCACATTTCCGGGTTGATTCGGCGTGCGCCAATTTTTTTTCGTACGTGTATATTAATTTTTGTTTGGAGCGAAAAGACTGTTTTGATTTTATTTGAAGTGTTTTTCCCATTTTTTTTGTTTGGTTATTTTTTTCAAACGCGACCAGTGCAATAAGCCGATTGAAGCCGATTCTTGGAGTCAGTTTTATTATAGCTCTGTGCGAAGGACGACGAAGGAACCTCTGGTTTTTTCCCCGACTTTCCGACCGCGAAATTGGCGGTTTTTGTATAAAATTGTTGCGCGATGTAAATTTTATAAAATTGTTTTTTTTGTCGAATTTTAGTGCCAGGGGCATCTCTGTCGCTCTTTGCACCCTTTAGATGTATGTTAATTTTATTATTTCATGTTAGATCAGTTTTATTATGTTTTTAAGAGATGTTTTTATTTTATAGCATTAAATGTAATAAAAACCAGGTTCTGAAAAATCTGGAATTTTTGTATTTATATTTTATTTTTGTGTAAATGTGCTGATTGTTTTTTTCTTTCTTATGAATAAAAAGAATTGGACTATGTTGATGTTATTGAGTGTTTTTTCAATATTTTAAATGTTTTGGAGGTTATTTAGCTTTTCTTGCAGTGTTTGTTGTAAAGTATTAATTTATTTGAATAGTGTTTAAGCTTCACAAATGTTCTGCATTTTGTTTTATTTTGTAATTTTAGTGCTAATAAAGTTAATTTTAAAAAAATCAATTTTCTTTGTTAGTTTTATGCAAAAATCGTTTGACCCAATCTATTTGTGCACATTTTCCCCATACATTATTTTTTGATTAGGCAAACCGTTAACAAGATGTGTGGGAAAACCGATTTCTGGTGATCTGTTTTTTGTGTGTATCTTCTTGCTCGTTGATTTTGTGAAAAAAATTTCCAAGCCAATCTTGTAGGGAATTCAATTTGTCACATTTCTTTACTCTAATATTTTCCTCAGATCGACGGTTACAACGATATTTTGCAAAAACAGATTTCCGTAAGTCGATTTTTTATCGTATCTTCTTTCTCGTAGAGTTTATGAAAAAATTATTTAAGCCAATCTTGTAGAGAATTGAATTGTGCATTTTTTGCTTTATACTATTTTTCAATCAGATGAGCGGCCACAAAGTTATTCATCAAAAACCGATTTCTGATAAATGGTTTTTTGCCTGAATTTTCTTTCTAGTTGATTTTATGAAAAAATTGTCCAACCCAATCTTGTAGAGAATTAAATTTGCCACATTTCTTTACTCCTTTGATTTTGTCCTCGTATAGACAGTTTGAGATATTCCAGAAAAACCGATTTCCGAAAATCGGTTTTGTGATCAAATCTTTTGAGTCGAATTTACGAAGGCTGTTTGAGCCAATCTTATAGAGAATTGAATTGTGCATTTTTTTCTGTCTAATACTTTTTCTAATCAGATCAGCAGTTATCGAGATATTCAACAAAAAACGATAATCGATTTTGCTTATATTTTCTTTTGCTGATTTATGCAAAAATTGGCCAGGCCAATCTTGTAAAGAATTCAGTTTACCACATTTCTTTACCCTCATTTTAGCATTGAAAATGCTTCTGTTATCGTATGCCATAGCGCTGTATAGGCTCCGTTTTCAGGATAAACGCTCGCAGTTTAAGACAGTTTTGCACCGAGCTGAGTACATATGTACCGAAAGTGGCGTTCACAGGTGGGGATCTAAGCGAGGCTGGAGCGGACGTATGGAGTGGGACGGAGATAGTTAAGCGGTACCTACCAGTAGCACCGATATTCTAATCTTGCGAAGTGCTGGTACGGAGATGCGCACTATTTCAGTAATAAATAATACCATTGAATATTGAATATTCAATGAATATTGAATATTCAATGATAATACCATGAATTCGCAACAACAACATTCAGTAGAAGAATACAATCGTAACGGAAAGTGACAAAAAAAACATTCGAGGATGCAAAAGAATTTTGCAAACAACATTTTTTCGAAAACTGTATCCCACAGTTCAAAAAATGTCATTTTGAAAGCGGTGAGTTCAAGAAAGTCTTTTACATTCTTTTTAGACCAAGAGCCCATAGACCAAAAATTGTGCATAATAGGTTTACTCCAAAAATGCCTGAGATGTTGTGATTTTTGGGTCGTGGAGCACAGAAATGCCCATGCCAGTTTTTGTTTTTGGTACAGTGATGTGTGGCAGACCCGTAAATGTGTAAAAAAATTGCTTAAAAAAGTATTATAGGTTTAGGACTGGGGTTTGCGGGAAGCGCTAAATAATAAAAAGTAATTCAGGGGACGCGGTTCACTTGTTGTGAATTCTGGGACACTGACCCGCTGCAGGGGTCAAACTATGTAAATAAATCACCCCAAAAAAAATCGTAGGTTTACGCATTGGGATTGGAGGGATCTCCTAATTTACCCCCAAACATCATGAATGTCGACTCCCATTCATTTTGGTTGGTACAAAGAGGCACCACTCTCGCGACATTTTGTAAATTCACTCAGGTAAAAAAAATCATAAGTTTATGAATGGCGTTCAGTAACTTGTTTAATATAAACATACTGAGTGCGAAAATACATTCGCCATCGTTGAAAAGTGGTACAAAAGTCTTGCCATTCACGATAATTGATTGTGCACTGAAGCTTCGTTCCTACTGCGTGTAGATTACTGCAGTAAATAGGAAATTCAAGAAATTAAAAAAAAATAAAATGGTTCTATGAAACGTTTAGCTGCACATACCAGACAGGCGATATTCCAGAAGAATACAAACGGAACATCATAGTAGCTTTGCCAAAAAGGAAAGGTGCGGATACGTGTGGAAATTTTAGAACGATCAGTTTAACTACCCACGTGACAAAAATTTTAACTAGAATTGTGCAAAGAAGGATAGAGAAAAGGGCAGAAGAAATATTAGGAGAAGATCAGTTCGGATTTAGAAGAAATAGGGGAACGTGCGAGACCATTCTAGCTTTACGACTACTAATAGAAAAAGCAATAGAAAAGGGAAAGAGACCCTATAAAGGATTTGCCGATTTGGAAAAAGCCTTCGGCAATGTGAAATGGAGGAAGATGTTCGAAGTGCTCAAAACGGTAGGGATTAAGTATATGTATAGTTAGGGAGCCGGTATAGTAAATTATGACTGTATTTTCTACCATGCCGGACAATTATTAATCTTAATGTATGCAACAAGAGGAAGAAGAATATGACTATGAGAAAGTTGCATCTGAGTCGCACCGCAGATGGCGCTCTTAAGAAAAGTTTCGAATTGTCTGGCACCCACTCGCAACTATCTAATGTGTCTGGCATTGATATTTTGGCATTCTTCACAATACAAAAATTCAGTAAAAGAAAAATCTGTTGGTAGAAAATACGTCACGTAACGCTCCTGCTTAAGATAAGTTTGGGGTTCTCTGGCACCCACTCGCGACTTATAATGTATCTAATTCTTCTTTTACTGACTATTTGTATCATGAAGAATGCCAAAATATCAATGCCAGACACATTAGATAGTCGCTCGCGAGTGGGTGCCAGACGATTCTAAACTTTTCTTAAGACCGCCATCTGCGGTGCGACTCAGATGCAACTTTCTCATAGTCATATTCTTCTTCCTCTTGTTGCATACATTAAGTTTAATAATGTTCGGCATGGTAGAAAATACAGTCACAATTTACTATATCGGCTCCCTAACTAATAGGGATAGAAGATTAATTTATTCATAATCTACACAAAGAGCAAACGGCAGTTACAGAATTTGAGCAGGAACATAGAGAAGTAAATATCCGAAAGGGAGCGAGGCAGGGACGTGCGTTATTGCCTCTAGTTCTCAATTTATATATCGAAGATGCGATGAATATTGTTAAAGACATCAGAATAGCTGCTGGAATTAATATACAGGGTCAAACTATTAATATGCTCAGATTTGCGAATGATATAGCAGTATTAGCATCCAGCGATCCAGCAAAGAAGAATTAGGAAGGACTCTGAACGAAATGGAAGCGGTTTTGACGGAGGGTTACGGTATGAAGATCAATAAAAAGAAAACCGAAATTTTGTTGTGTAGGGGGCGTGAAAATAGGGCTAAAACTAAAATACAAATAGGAAACGAAAAGATAGAGGAAGTCTCAGATTTCTGCTATTTAGGAAGTCAAATAACTCTAGATTTAAGACAAAGAATAGCGCAGGGCCGAGTTGCATTTAAAAAAAAGAAACAACTATTATGCTCGGAAATGATAAATGTAGAAACTCGGAAGAGGCTCTTAAAAACGTATGTATGGAGTACAGCAGTGCCCGGGTGCGAAACTTGGACGATAGGAGACGCGGATAGGAAAAAATTAGAAGCATTTGGAATGTGGTGCTATAGATGCATGACGAAGATACCGTGGGTAGATAAGGTTAGCAACAGAGAGGTATTAGAAAAAGTTGGAGAAAAGCGAAATTTATGGAAGACGGTAAGGAATAGGAGAGATAGGATAGTAGGACACCTTCTGAGGCACGAAGGCTTAGTTCGCAACATACTAGAGTCAGAGATAGGAATAAAAAGTGGTAAGGGTAGGCCGAGATTGGACTACTGCTCTCAAGTAGTTAGGGATATAGGATGTTCAACTTTTAGGGAAAAGCGTAGGTTAGCTCAGGATAGGAAAGATGGAGGTACGCGTCCAACCACTCTTTGGACTGAAATCTTTATGAAGGGTGAAAATTTATAATTGCTTTCTTTCAAGCTTTCTAGCGGGCCCTTGTACCACCGTTCAATGATAAGGAATGTATTTTTGTACTCATCAGATTCATCATAATCAAATTCTTGAATGCCATTCATATACTTATGGTTTTTTTACGCAATTTTTTTTTTACAAAGTGTTGCGACTCTAGCGCCCCCCTGTACCAATTTTTTTTATCGGCAACAGTGAATACTCGACTTTTGTGATTGAAATAACTTGTCTCCAAGTTATGAAGAGTAAACTTATGATTTTTTTTACCTGAGTGAATTTACAAAATGTTGCGAGAGTGGCGCCTCTTTGTACCAACCAAAATGAATGGGAGTTAAGATTCATGTTTGGGGGTAAATTAGGAGGTCCCTCCAATCCCCATGCTAAACCTATAATTTTTTTGGCGGTGTTTTATTTACACAATTTGACCCCTGTAGCGGGTCAGTGTGCCAGAATTCACAACAAGCGAACCGCGTCCGCTGGATTACTTTTCATTATTTAGCGCTTCCCACAAACCCTAGTCCTAAACTTATAATACTTTTTTAAGCAATTTTTTTACACATTTACAGGTCTGCCACACATCACTGCACCAAAAACAAAAACTGGCATGGGCATTTCTGTGCTCCATGACCCAAAAATCATAACATCTCAGGCATTTTTGGAGTAAACCTATTATGCACAATTTTTGGTCTATGGGCTCCTGGTCTATTACTTGTACGTTCTGTAGACAAACAACTGTAGTCTTGACGCTTGATAAATATCATGTAAAAGTAAACTTCTAATGACAGTTTTCGAAAAAATAAGTTTTTTAGGAAATTCACTTTCCATCGAGTTTAGGGGTGGTTTTGGGGGTGGTTTTAGGGAGTGGTTTTAGGGATGGGTGTAGAAGTGGCTATAATTGGTAGTTTTTGAGGTGGTTTTCGGGGTGGCTTTTAGGGGTTGATTGTGGGGGTGGTGTTTAGGGGTTGGTTTTAGGGGTGGGTTTAGGAGTGGTTTTTAGGAATGATTTCTAGTAGGCGGTTTTGGGGTAGTTTTTAGGGATGGTTTTAGGGGTGTTTTTAGGGGTGGCTATAGGGGTTGACTCTGGGGATAGTATTTAGGGGTGGGTTTTGGGCGGTTTTTAGGGGTGATTTTGGGGGTGCTTTTTACTGGTTGTTTTTAGGTATTAAATGTCACGCCCCGACTCCGAACCCCAATAAAGTACCCCAGATTTGTTTACTATATTTTATAAGTGCCTAGTTAAGAATACATAGTTCCTGTGTTTGGGACGTGGGAAACGAAAGCATTCTATTAATTCCTGAACTTGATTTTATGCAAGGCGACACGGAATAAACAGTTTGCATTATAAGCTTGAATTTTGTGTCTTTATCTGACAAATGCCAGAATTATCTCATACACGACAAGGTAAAAACAAATTAAGTGTATTTCGAGTTTCAAGACAACTCGTAAATCGCAAATCGTAAATAGCCACAAAACATGCCCCAGTCTCTTGGGCTGAAAGTCCTAGGTCTGTAAATTTTTTACTCAGATCGACGGTTACAAAGCTATTCCGGAAAAACCAGTTTCCGAAAATCGATTTTAAAAATTTATTTTGCAGTGTAATTGTACAATTTTGCCCGTTATTCCAAAACTTATTCTGCCAGAAAATCGTTAATTCTAAATTAATAACTTTCTTCAAAAATGTTTTCTTTTGAGCACTTTTTTAATCAAATTAACGCCCACCAAGTTATTCGACACAAACCGATTTCCGATAATCGGTTTCTTGCTTGTATTCTTTTTCCAGTTGATTTTATAAAAAAATTGTATGAACCAATCTTGTAGAGAATTGAATTTTCCACATTTCTTTACACCTTTGATTTTTTCCTCGAATGGACAGATGCAGAGATATTCCAGAAAAACCGATTTCCGAAAATCGATTTTTTGCCTAATTGTCTTTCTCGTTGATTTTACGGAAAAATCGTTTTAGCCAAACTTAAGGAGAGTCGAATTGTGCATTTTTTCTACCTAACACTTTCTCCAATTAGATCAGCGGTTACCGAGATATGCAACAAAAACCGATTTCCAAAAATCGTTTTTTTGTCCCGATTACACAAACATCATTTAATTAAATATTAATTTTTATTTCTATGTATTTGTATATATAATTAATTACACAGTACGTAAATCTATTGTAATCCTATTTAAATGCATATCTAAACAAATTTACAAGATAAAAATAAATTTCCTAATTTACTGCCAATCCTTTAAATTCAACCAATCACTTTCCGTAAAAACCAATGATTTTAAAATACAGATGAATATATGTACGCAAGACAGGCACCCCAAAAACAATCACAACTGGTTTGCTCCCAAGCTAAATAACCGAAAACACACATCCAACCATATTTTGAAATCAATGATTCCTAAGAGTGACCAAAATCGAATTCCGACATTTTCAGAACAGAATTTACTGTTACACAATTTAAAAAGAATTACACACTTTTGCAAAAATTGACTGCAAAAAGGAACTGACGTATACACAGTATTTTCACATCGAAAAGTGTAAAGAAAACTACAGTTCTGTGGAAAAACTACGTGTTTCTTTTCTAACGCGTCCAGCGGAAAAATCAAGTCCGATAATTCACTCTTATATGTCTCGAACAACCCTGTTCTGCTTTCAAACACCCTCTGGGATTACTCGCTAATTTCTGCCGAATTCACCATCAAAATTGCAACTGTACACAACAGTATACAAAATAAAACGATTTGTTCCGATATCTCGAATGTACAAAACATCTGTACATATAAACACAGCCAGGACGATACCCAACCGAGACTACGAGACCCACAAGTAGTTCAAATGTATCCAGTAACCCATATGTAAAGAGTAGTTCAAATGTACCGGTTGCATAGAGTAGTTCAAATGTGCCAGTTGTGTCGAGTAGTTCATCCGACCGATAACTACTGCCGCAGTCTCAGTTGGGCCCGCCTAACATAGACGTTAACAGTGATATAATTTTTCCATTTAGTTTCTCAAAGTCGAAAATAATCGAATAATAATAATTGTGCTCCAATCAAAACCACGGTGAGCATCCAATTTTGATATTATTTACAAATCGATGATAACTTACATGTGACTAACAAAAAGAGAAAAGAAAACTGCACACCTACTGAAAGTGAAATTCTACGCAACAAGTCCTTGGATCCTTAAATTTAATGAACCTTCTTCATCACAGTACTCAATTTTTACATATTAATAATATGTTCAACATATCTCCGAGTCTTTAAAAAGTGATAAAATTTTACACAAATGCGAAACGACCGATCGGTCTGGACGCCGTTATTTCCTGACTAGAGAAGAATTAATAAAACAATAAATAAAATTTTGATAAAATCCGCGGCTTCGCATTTTACTAATTTAATCAAAACCGGGGAGTTTCCACTGCAAAAATCGTCACATATTCGAATATGCGAACATTTACACGAATATGTGATACTGCATACAATTTATTCTAAAAAACCAAGAGAACACTGCTTACAGAAGAAATATAGATTTTTCAAATATGTGATACAAATGTTTATTATGTGATAAGAGCCCAGAAATTCTCATATTCGAAATTTAATGTGATAGATGCAGCAACACTCATCTACAGTTACTTACCATGACTCGTCCAAACCGATCCGATGGCTCCATGAAACCCTACACATTAAAAATAATAATAAAGAACTGCACTAGCGGACGCTTCCCTTTTATACAAAACACGGTAATACTGGAAAAAATATTATTTGCAAGTCTGTCAAGCGAAAGCGTCCGGGGAAAAATGCAACACAAACAACAGCAGTCACATTTTTTTTCGTTCGCGTTCGATTCGCGGGGCCAGTCTTTTTCTTTTTTTATCCTGCATTTTTCGCTGCTGCTGCTCAGTTGCTAGACGCCGTTATCTGCGGGTTGTTGTTGGTGGCCTGCGGCGGGCCGTGCTTGCAGTGCTCAGGCAGTTCGCCGCAGTCACGACGTATCTTAGAGAAGCACGTCGTGCACACCCTGACGGGGTTGTAGAGCTGCTCGGAGGGCAGCGGGGTGCTGTTCTCCGAGCAGTCCGCGCAGAATATCCTGCCGCAGTTCCTGCAAGGAATTACGACCAAATTACGCATAATTAAAAAAAAACTGGGTAATTAGTGATACTTAATTAAGAAGCAATTCTTGAGTAATTACACAAAACTAATCCACCATAATTAACTGAAATTACTGAAGGTATAACGAAAACTGTTCAAATTGTGACTAATTAGCTAAGAATTAACACTAAGTGTAATTAGTAGTAATTAAGGGTAATAATGAGGTAATTAAGTTGTATTACTTATTTCCTGAAACATAATTATTCAGGATTAAGAGTAATTAACAAAAGTACGGCTATAACTTTGAAAACCAGCATTAATAATCAAGACCAATTAACAAAAATTAGGGCAAAATTAAAAGATCAAAGTGAGTATTTTAAGGAAAATTACTCGAAAGTGAAAATAATTACGCCAAAAGTAGGTGTAATTAGGGGTAATTTAAAAACATGGAATAAGCTTTAAGCGAAATTATGGGAATTTAGTCACAATTAAAACTAAACTTTATAATTAAGGGTAACTAGAAGAAATTATGGTCAAAATACCAACAACTAAATCATGTAATATGGAGAGTAATTAAGAACAATCGGCGAAATATTAATTAAGAGGTAATTGCAGTAGTTAGGCGAACATATAACAAAATATGGGGTCTAAGGCCAGGAATGGTGCACTGGCTATACACGAGAGTGGTCAGACCAGGAATAATGTATGAAGCTTTAGCATGGTGGCCCAAAGTCAAACAGATAACTACTAGGCTAAGGCTAAGCAAAATTCAGAGGCTTGCCTGCCTAGGGATAACAGGGGCGATGCAGACTTCGCCAACTGCAGCCATAGAGACTCTTCTGGGCCTTCCCTCTCTCCACTTAGTTATACAGGGGGAGGCGAGACTGGCACTATACAGACTGCAAAATTCTTTTTACCGTGTCCGTCTGGATACAGAGCACACCGTCTGGATACAGAGCACACTAGCATTATTGAGGACATAAAGGATCCCATGCTCGACATGAGGACGGATTACATGGTCCCCAAGAACACCACACCAACCACTCTTTCAGGTCACAATCGATGACCCTAGAGTAGAGAACCAAATTCTGTACAGCATGCCTTCCGCAGTCTAATCTGGTACACCGACGGTTCTAAGACCAACACAGGTGCTGAGTCAGGACTGTTTGGAGATAAACCAAGAGTGAAACTCAGCTCCTCTCTGGGCAAATATGCCTCTGTCTTTCAAGCAGAGGTCTACGCGATACTACAATGTGCGCAGGAAAACATTAAGAGGGGCTACAAAAATCAGCGATCTTTATCTTATCAGACAGCCAGGCAGCTTTGAAGGCTCTTATGAGCCCAAAGATGTCTTCCAGACTGGTGTGGGAATGCTTCGAGCAACTTAATATCCTAGCCATGCGGAACGCAGTGAGACTGCTTTGGATTCGAGGTCACTGTGGGCTAATAGGGAACGAGAAAGCCGATAAACTAGCAAAGCGGGGCTCCAACGATCCTTCCATTGGACCGGAACCTGCCCTAGGCATAACTAAGAGTGCCGTCAGACACCAAGTAAACGTATGGATTCGCGTTCAACATCACAATTACTGGAACATGATTCCAGGACACAGGCACAGCAAGTCGTATGTAAAGGGACCTTACAGGAAAAGATGCTCAGAACTACTTTGCCTTAGTAGGATGCAAATTAGAATCGTAACAGGCTTCCTAACGGGACACACGGCCATTAAAGAACACCTGTGGAAGATTGGCAAATATTACGGAGACCTTAACTGCCGCTTGTGTAATAAGGAACGGAAGACAGCTATGCACATCTTGTGCAGATGTGAAGCTCTAGACCAAAAGAGGCAGCAAATTTTCGGGCGATGTCTGATGGGAGTGGAAGAATTTTCCACGCATTCAATTTTTGGCTTGATCCGTTAGGTCCAAGGCACCAAGGTAATGGAATGGGTGTGACTTAGAATGAGGGTGAGCACAATAAGCCCATTTTGTGGCTGCAGTGCATCTGAGCCTGTGAGCAGGCAGGCCCTAAGGGGGAAAAAGAGGTAATTTGAAACACAAGACGAGGAATTGAGCGTAAAATTAATTAAGGCAAAATTAAGGGATCAAAATTGGTAATTAAGCGAAATTAAAAGATAATAAATTCGCCAAAAATTGGGAGTAATTATGAAACTTTCGATAACTTTTGGATGAAATTGTCTCCGACCAGTGCGCGCAAAATATCCGGTTCCTAAAAGGAATTACGACCAAATTACGCATAATTAAAAAACAATAGGAAATTGAACTAAATGGCAATTCTTGAAAAACAAAGCAAGTAAAGTAACTGAGGGAAATTACATAAAATTAAAGTTCCACATAAATAATAGGGAAAATAACTGACAATGAGAAATTACTGAAGGAGTTACATAAACTATCCAAATTGTGACTAATTAAAAGAGAATTTGAACTAATTATGTGTAATTAGAAGGAATTAACGAGGGATAACGGTTTAATTAATCGTAATTACATATATCTGAAACATAATTAGTGAGGAAACCAAGGCAATTAGAGTAATTGCGAAATTGTGGAAATTAGTAAAAAACTAGAGCTAATTACATAACAATAAAGGGCATTCAGAAGAAATTATGGTCAAACTGCCAATGTATTTGAGTGATTAAGAGCAATTAAGTAATTAAGAGAAATTAGCAAAAGTGGGGATGAAATCTCTTAAAGTTAGCGCTGATTAACACAAAATTAAGACCAATTAGCGATAATTAAGGCAAAATTAAGTGATCCAAAGTGAATAATTAAGCAAAATTACTGGAGAAAGATAATAATTACCGCAAAAATGAGGTTAATTAAGGGTAATTATTAAAAATGCAATGAGTTCTTGGCGAAATTATGGCTAATTAGCCCCAATTCGAACTAATTGCTTTAAAATTTAGGGTAATTAGAAGATATTGCGTTTGAAATATTACTAATTGAGAAAATCATGCTAGATTCTGAATAATTAAGGAAAATTAAGAACAATTAAGGGCGAAATACAAAATCATATTTATTTCAATTACTTTTAGGAACAATGAGGTGTATAATGAAGAAAACTGTCAATTATGTCACAAACCTGCAGTGGTGTTTCCTCCTGCCCAACCAAAACTCCGTCTGGCACCCGGTGCACCTAGAAACGGCGTGATCGGGCACCCAGAGAATCGGAGCACCCTCAGGAACATTGTTGTCCTCGACCGCCTCCCAGGACATGTCAGACCTGAGCGACTCGACGGCCGAAGCCTGGCCTTCCCCCAGACTGCACACGGACCCGACTAGCGAACTCTGAAATTAAATAAAATACCCCCATCATAAGGGAAACGAGAAAATTTTATACAGGGAAAAACGAGTTAATGTCGATCGGCGCATGCAAAAAAACACAATTAAAAAAAACTTGGGCAAGAGTTAAAAACTAACATTTTAAATCAAAAATGAAGCATGCACATTTTCCACTCCAACAAGGCAAAGAAAAAACCAAATCAATCGAAAAAAGCTTCGTTCCAATGAAAAACACTGACCGACTCTACTGGACTCGCAACTTGCACCGAAGTAGCCGCAGAATTCGCGCTAAAGTGCATCCCTCCCTCTTCCGAACCCTCCTCGCTATCACACTGAGAGAAACAAAGTAGAAAATGAAAAACTCCGACACAGAAACGTCCCAAAAAAGCTCAGCCCCCAAAATCCGAGTTAGTCGCATTTTCAAAATAAATACAGGTTCAAAAAATTAATTAAAAACGGTAAATAAATAAAATTCTTGCCTTTCGTGTTCTTTTTTTACAAACTTAAGTCGGCTGGGAGCATATTCCGACTTACCGCATCGTCCTGCTTCTCCGCCTCCAGGTGATTGCACTTGTGGCACACCTGCTTGATCAGTGCTTGCCTGTAAGTGTGTAGCTCCCTCTGCAGCGCCTCTTCCACTCTCTGAAATAGAGGAGAGACAAAAATTCCATATATACGTGATTACAGTTTCTCCAGATACATGAATGCACTCGACCTACCTTGTGCTCCTCGATGATCTGCCACAGCCTGTCCTGCATGTCGGACCTCAGCGGTATCAAGCCATCGTCGCCCAACGGAAAGCTACACGAATACACATTCTTGTTGTGGTTTATCAAGTTCAAACTGCTGTCCCAACCATTCGCGCTCGATGTCCGCGAATACAACTTCGGCGTCGAATACTGAGATGTTTTGCCGCTAGTGCTACCACTCTCATAATTACTACAATTAAATTTAATTGGTGACATGTCTCAACGTAATCGTGATATTTTATACCCATTATGTTTTCCGTTCACGAATTTGTAATTTTGCACGCAGACTTTGCAAACGTCGCTGTTACCATTATAAATATCGGGACTGGAGAGTTTCTCGAACCCCAGAATCTCTTTGGGCGAAGAACTGGAAGGAATTCGCACAAATACGTGATTACTAACAAAAACAATGATGTTTATGCATAATAACATAAATGATTATGGAGATAAAAAGCACTTGGTCGCAAAAATAACGGCATCCATACATGATTAAACACATGATTATTAGAATAAAAAGCAGTCAGCCGCACATCACGTGAGTAATTAAGGGTAATTACTCTAAATCAAGTCCCTGGAAGGGGGCAGCAGCTCTTTCAGTAATCATAGTGGCAGAGATCGTGAGGGTTGGTATGGCACTGTGATACACACTACTGCGATGTGGAAGGCAACGAGAAACCACCACATTATTTTATCCCTAGTACAGCGTACTTTAATTTATGATGATGGCACCTTCTGGAGTAAAATATTCCGGAGGTAAAATAGTCCCACATTCGGATCTCCGGGCGGGGACTGCTTCGGGGGGAGTCATCAGAAATGATAAGTGTAACATCACACGAGTCGGAGCGTGGAATGTTAGAAGCATGAAACAAGTAGGGAAGTTAGAGAATTTGAAAATTGAGATGGATAGGTTAGCATTAGACGTAGTAGGTATCAGTGAAGTGCGATGGCCAGAAGCTGGAGACTTCTGGAGCGGAGATTTTAGAGTAATACACACAGGATCTGTAGGAGGAAATTCGGGAGTAGGAATTGTTATGCGGAAAAAAGTAGGACAGAGTGTAGAAAATTTCTTACAGCAAAGTGACAGGGTAGTTATGGTTAGGTTAGATTCGAAACCTGTAAAAACAGTAATAATACAGGTATATATGCCCACTTCTAACTACAGTGATGAGGCCGTAGAGGCAGTTTATAGTGATATTGAATATGTGCTAGATTTTGTGAGAGGGCACGAAAATTTAATAATTACAGGAGATTTCAATGCAGTCGTAGGCACAGGGCGAGAGGGCGGAATAGTTGGCCCCTTTGGATTAGGCAATAGGAACGATAGGGGAGTTAGACTGATAGAGTTCTGCGATAAACATAACTTAACGGTCGCGCACACTCTATTTCACCATCATGTTAGGAGATGCTATACGTGGAAGATGCCAGGAGACTTAGGGAGATATCAAATAGATTACATTCTCGTTAGGCAAAGATTTAGAAATCAAGTTAGGGATTGTAGAAGTTATCCAGGAGCAGATATAGATAGTGATCACAACATAGTCGTTATGAAAGCCAATCTTAAATTTAAGATTTTGAAAAAAAGAAGCGGAAGAAGGTATCTTGACCCAGAGAAACTAAAAGATGATGATATGCCCAATAAGTTCGAGAAAAAGACAAACGAAGCACTAAAGGGCACGGGGGGAAATATTATTAGGGACATAGAGGCAGAATGGAATTGCATTAAAAATAGTTTAGTTTCCTCAGCTAGGGATATTTTGGGTCATAAACAGAATGAAAGTAGGAAACCCTGGATAACAAAACATATTGTGAGTCTAATAGAGGAAAGGCGAAAATATAAAAATAGGTTAGATGAAACAGGGAAACAAAGATATAAGGCGATCAAGTGGGAAATTATTCGGGAATGTAGGAAAGCGAAAGAGCAATGGATCGATAATAAATGCAAAGAAGTGGAAGATAAATTCGAAGTAGGAAAGACTGATGAAGCATATAAAATAATTAGGAGAAATTTTAGAGAAATTGGATCTAGTACCAAAAACATTAGAAATGAGGCAGGAGATATCCTAATCGGAAGTGGGGAGAAGGCAGATAGGTGGAAAGAATATTTAGGAAACTTATATGCGGGACAGGAAGTGCAAGATATATTAGAAAGCGAAAGCAGTGTAGAGGGGGATAACCTAGGGAGTCCTATAATGAGAGAAGAGTTTGAGATAGCACTAAAAAGTTTAAGGAATAATAAAGCACCAGGTATAGATGGCTTGCAGGCAGAAATCTTAAAGTGCGCAGGTCAAGAGGTAATAGATCGTTTATTTAAACTAGTTAGTCGCATATACCTGACAGGCGAGATTCCAGAAGATTACAAACGGAACATCATAGTAGCTTTGCCAAAAAGAAAAGGCGCGGATAGATGCGAAAATTTTAGAACTATCAGTTTAACTTCCCATGCGTCAAAAATTTTAACTAGAATTGTGCAAAGAAGGATGGAGAAAAAGGCGGAAGAAATATTAGGAGAAGATCAGTTCGGATTTAGACGAAATAGAGGAACGCGCGAGGCCATTCTAGCTTTACGAGTAATTATAGAAAAAACGATAGAAAAGAGAAAGAGCGTCTATATAGGATTTGTAGATTTAGAAAAAGCCTTCGACAACGTAAAATGGGGGAAGATGTTCGAAGTGCTGAGAAAGGTAGGGATGAAATACAGGGACAGAAGAATAATACATAATCTCTACAAAGAGCAAAAGGCAGTTATAGAATGTGAGCAGGAACAAAGGGAAGTAGATATCCGGAAGGGAGTGAGACAGGGATGTGCATTGTCACCTCTAGTTTTCAACTTATATATCGAAGATGCGATTAATATTGTTAAGGAAAGAACAGCCTCAGGGATCAATGTACAGGGCCAAACTATTAACATGCTCAGATTTGCGGATGATATAGCAGTGTTAGCATCTAGCAAAGAAGAAGTAGGAACGGCTTTGAATGAAATGGAAGCAGTTTTGACACAGGGCTTCGGCATGAAAATCAATAAAAAGAAAACTAAAATTTTGGTATGTAGGGGATGTGAAAATAGAACTAAAATGGAAATACAAATTGGAAATGAGAAGATAGAGGAGGTCGCGGATTTCTGCTACTTAGGAAGTAAAATAACTCAAGACGGTAGGAGCACTAAAGATATAAAACAAAGAATGGCGCAGGGCCGAATTGCGTTTAACAAAAAGAAACAACTGTTATGCTCGAGAACGGTTAATATAGAGACTAGGAAGAGACTCTTAACGTCGTATGTATGGAGTACGGCATTATACGGGTGCGAAACTTGGACAATAGGAGAAGCGGATAGAAAAAGAGTAGAAGCGTTTGAAATGTGGTGCTACAGACGCATGATGAAGATACCGTGGATAGATAAGGTTAGCAATAGGGAAGTATTAGAAAGAGTTGGGGAAAAGCGAAAGGTATGGAAAACAATAAAGAGTAGGAGAGATAGGATGGTAGGACACCTTCTAAGACACGAAGGAATAGTTCGTGACATACTAGAGTCAGAGATAGGAATAAAAAGAGGTAGGGGTAGGCCTAGATTAGACTACTGCTCTCAAATAGTTAGGGATGTAGGATGTTCTACTTTTAGGGAAATGCGTAGGTTAGCTCAGGATAGAAAAGAATGGAGGTACGCGTCCAACCAGTCTTCGGACTGAGAACCTTATGATGATGATACTCTAAATTAAAGCAATTTTAATGAGTAATTTACAAGCAATTAAGAGAAATTACTGGAAGTGCAGTGAAAGCTGACTAATTAGACGATAATTAAGGCTAATTAGCAGAAATTAAGGGAAGTAACGGGGTAATTAAGCATAATTATATAGAATTCAAGAAAAATAGGGCAAAAATTAAGAAAATGACGACCAAACAGCAGTAATTCTGGCAAAATTTAGATAAATTACTAAAAAAAAAACAATTACGTAAAAATTTAGCGTAATTATGAGTAATTACAAATTACTTTACAAATTTTTGGCAAAATTATGACTAATTAGCCCCAATTAGAACTAATTATGTATAAATTAACAGTAATTAGAAGGTACAGTGGACAAAATTTTGATCCTTATAAAGAAATCTTGAAAAATCTGGAGTAATTAAGAATTAAAAACAATTTATTATAAGCGAAACAACAGAAAGTGAAAGTTATTCCAATGCATTATAAATATTGGGACTTGAGAGTTTCTCGAACCCCAGAATCTCTTTGGGCGAGGAGTTTGAAGGAAATTGCAAAAATTCGTGATCACCAACAAAAATAATGACATCTGTACATGATTACATACTAGGGCTGTGCGAAATAATCGATTAATCGAAATATAATCGATTATTTGATAATAGATTTTAGAATAATTGATTAATCAAATAATTTATTGATTAATCGAATAATCGATTACTCAAAAGACTGATTAATCGATTATCTGATTAATCGAATAATCAATAAATCAAATTGTTGATTAATTGATTAATCAGATAATAGATTAACCGGCTGATGGATTATTTGATTAGTGGATTATTTGATTAATCAATTATTTGATTAATCGTTTATTTCATCAATTGTTCAATTGATTAATCTATTATTTAATTAAGCAATTAATTGAATATTTTGTTCCATCGATTAATTAAATGAGTGCTTTCTTATGGTAAGCTATTCTAGAGGTATTATTTTTATTACTGATATATCGCATATTATAATGCACAATATAAAGTCTCTGTCTTTAATGCATTAAAGGCAGACTTTATATTGTGTATTATAATAAATTAGTAGAAAGCATAGTAATTGCGAAAACTCAATATGTCCGACTGACTAGGTTTTCGATTAATCGATTGACCAAATAATCGCTTAGTTGATTAATTAAACACTTAATCGATTAATTAAACAATCAATAAGCCGCTAAATCAAACAATCGATTAATTGAGAATGGGCTAACTGATTAATCAAATAATCGATTGATCGATCTATCAAGTAATCGAAAAATCGATCAGTCGATTAATCAAGTTATCGGATAATCAAATAAACGATTAATTAAGTAATCGATCAGCCGATTAACTGATTTATCAAATAAACCATTAATAAAATTTATCAATTACTTTACAACAATCGATAATCGATTATGAAATGTAATAATCGCACAGGCCTATTACATACATGATTATTAGAATTTTAAGCACTCGCAAAAATAATGGCATCCACACATGATTACATACGTGATTATTAAAATAAAAAGCACTCACACACACATCACGTGCGTAATTAAGTGTCATTACTTTAAATTAAAGCAATTTCAATAGATAATTTACAAGTAATAAAGAGAAATTACTGAAAGTAAAGTGCAAGCTGACTAATTCGAGGGGTTTACCACTAGGAAAAAATCTGTCCCAAGTATTTCCCATTTCCAAATATGCCCTTACTATTTCATACTATTTCCTTGCAATTTCTTACTATTTCCTACTATTTCCTCACTATTTCTTAGTATTTCTTAACTATTTCTTATTATTTCCTCACCATTTCTTAGTATTTCTTCACCATTTCTTACTATTTCTAAGTATTTCCAGAGTATTTCCTAGTATTTCTCTACCATTTCCTAGTATTTGTTTACCATTTCCGTGTATTTCTTCACCATTTCCAAGAATTTCCAGTGTTCCCGAGTATTTTTTACAGTTTCATTCAATTCGTACCTTTTACCTCGCCTTTTACTATTACAAAAATAGCATACATTATCTATTTTCTTCTTGTGAAATAATTTACTGCACATTTAATTTTTGTGTTGTAAAATAAATGTGTCACGATACAAACGATTATAAACGTCACTTGAAAAACAACCCCTATACAATTTATTAAATTTTGAAGTATAACGCCCATTTTCTTTAAGAATTGACATAAAGTGAAGTTATGCAGGGTGTCCAAAATTAAGTGCGTACCATTGTTAATTTTGTTATTATTGGACCTACGAGGTTGGTTAAATGGGCAAAGAATTAGTCGAGGAATTAGTATTTCTTATTACGAACAATATAGTGAACATCGCATTTTCGCGATATTCACACAAACAACAATGTTTTAAATGGAACGCCCTACATATTTCTGTAAGTGTTGAAAGAGAATAAAAGTCTGAATAAAAAAGTCTTATGGAACAATTATGCCGAAATTGAAAATAACATGGCTTTTGAAGCTCGTTTTGAAGGATCAAAACAGCCCGCAGACGCTGGTATCAAGTTAGGTCTCGAGTTAGGTAGTCCATAAAACAAATTTGGTTGGCTCCCATGTTTAAAATTCGCAAATAAGTAGTAAAAATAACAATCAAATACTGTTAACACCCGCCGACAATAATTATGACGCAAAATTAGTTTCATGGCCTACCTGATGTGATATACTGGGCTCGATACTGGGGCATTTTTTATGCTCCAAAAGTCAAGTTATTTTTAATTTTCAAATACGTTCATGTACACAATTTTATTCTCTGTTTAAATATGCAAAAATATACATGTTGTCCCATTTAAAAAATTATCGTTTATTTTATGTGAATATCTCGAAAATGCGATGTTCGATTGTGTTTTTTGTTTTCACCATCTTATTCTTAACGAAAAACACTAATTCTTTGCCCATTTAACTAACCTTGACCGTCCAATAATAACGAAGTTAGCAATGGTGGACACTTAATTTTGGATACCCCGTATATGTATGCATGATGCGTTAGGAACTCTTCCCTAGTTTGGATGTGTGTTTCATAACCTCTC
This sequence comes from Xestobium rufovillosum, assembly GCA_963966045.1. NCBI lineage: Eukaryota > Metazoa > Arthropoda > Insecta > Coleoptera > Ptinidae > Xestobium > Xestobium rufovillosum. The sequence continues at coordinate 21,165,278 of OZ014497.1, forward strand.
TAATTAATATTTAAGTATTGCTTACTAATTATGTTACTCAATTGATAAAACTTAATTTCCCTTCCTTGCATAATTAACTGAAATTTTAGCCCCCACGGTCGTGGTTTTCATAAAAATGCGAAAACAATAAACATAATAACAATGCCATTGTATGTCACCTCTCGCGCCACCGCCGTGTCTAAATCGAGACCTACATAACATGATTACCGATATTTACAATAACTAAAATGACATGTGTTCGAGTATGTATTCAAAAAATGCTAGATATTCTTGCAATTCGCGAATGGTCACCACAGTTAAATACCGACAATTCTAGATGACCAAAGTAGATACTGAAAAGCCGGCAAATCGGGGCAAATAGTCCCGAGATATTACATAACTTTAATCAATCAAAACCGAATTTATCAATTTAAGTTTATTCGTTTATATCGAGGTTCATATTCGCTCCCAAGAGTTCCGACATTTGAAAGATTCCAAACATAATTATGTGACAAGGTCTTGGACACGGTAGTTAATATTATCTTCTATATTATCCCTCAATTTCGGGCTCAGTTTAATTCACCCCGCATCGATCTTGTCCAATGCTATTTCTTAAATTATAGGTCCACAAATTGCATAAAAAGCGAGTAAAAATTACAGTATACCTCGCGGTATACCTAAAATTTCATTTTGTTGAACAGTGTATACCTACGAGTACCTAACTAAAATAATATAAAAGTCTATCGTTAAAACCTCCACTTAAAAAGCTCTTCTCTTCCAAAAATTGTTATCCGATTTTATATGAATTTTGGTACCGATCATGCTATTTGCGGGGATATTTACAAATATTTTTTAGAGTTTAAAATAGGATGGCAACTATCAATTTTCATTAATATAATAAATCCAGGAATACTTGTAGGTATAAAGTTCATACCATTTTTTACTCGATTTTTTATTTGCTTTGAATGCTCACCATGACCCTACCACTCACTGTTGCTACAGAAGAAACTTATTACATATTGTTCACGTGCCCACAATTGAGTCAAGTCGAAGTCACGCAATTGGCCATCTACTGTGGCCTCATATTTGCTTCTGCGCCGCGGAGAACGCGACCGGCTTACCGGCCAATTTTTTTACTAATACTAGTACGTTTGGCGCGAAGAGGGAGTAGAAAGTTTTATAAATATCGGTCGACTATTTCCAGTACTTCCTAGATATTTCCCTTACTATTTCCAGTATTTCCCTGAGTATTTCCAGTATTTCTCAGACTATTTCCAGTATTTCTTTGAATATTTCCACCATTTCTTTACCATTTCCTGGGTATTTCCCACTATTTCTGAGTAAGAAATACTATTTCTGGACTATTTCGCAGTATTTCTGCACCATTTCCACCATTTCTCACCATTTCGGAAATACTATTTCTTGACCCTGTCCCAACCATTTCCTTAGTGGTAAACCCCTCGGACTAATTAGCAGATGATTAAGGCTAATTAGTGGTAATTAATGGAAATTACGGAGTAATTAAGCGTGATTATATAAAATTCAAACAAATATAGGTCAGAAATTAGTGCTAATTAAGACAACACCAAACAATTAGCAGTAATTGCGGCAAAATTGAAAGACTAGATTTTGTAATAAGGCTAGATTACTAGAAAAATACAATTTCGTCCAAATTTAGGGTAATTATGAGTAATTACAAAATACTCAATAAATTTTTGGTAAAAATTATGACTAATTAGTCCCAATTAGAACTAATTATGGTTAAATTAACCGTAATTGGAAGATACAGTGGAGAAAATTTTGATGAAGAAATCGTGAAAAATCATGGGTAATTAAGAATAATTATGAGTGGAATAACGGAAAAAGAAAGTTATTCCAATGCATTTGCCATTATAAATATTGGGACTGGAGTTTCTCAAACCCCAGAATCTCTTTTGGGGGAGGAACCTGAAGGAAATCGCGAAAATTAGTGATCACCAACAAAAATAATGACGTCTATACATGATTACATACATGATTATTAGAATAGAAAACACTCGCTCGCACTTCACGAGAGTAATAAGCGTGTAATTACACTAAATCAAAGCAAGTTCAATAGAAATTATAAGTAATTAGGAGAAATTACTCAAAGCATTGCTAAAGCTGTCCAAATTGTGACTAATTAGCAGATAATTAAGGGTAATTAGCGTAATTATTTAAACATAAAACAAAAGTAGGACAAAAATTAGTGCTTATAAAGACAATAAAAATACAAATTAGCAGTAATTGTGGAAAATCAAGACACTAAAATGGGTAATTAAGCGAAATTACTAAAAAAATACAAATCCCTCAAAAATTTGTGGTAATTTGGAGTAAATACCAAACATTTTTCACAAAATTATGACTGATTAGCCCCAATTAGAATTAATCAGTCTAAGTTGAGGGTTGGTCAAAATTTTGATAATTATTAAGAAATCGTGCAAAATCCTGAGTAATTAAGAATCAAGAGCAACTACGGACAAAATAGCTAAAAATAAAATTATTCCAAAGCATTTGCTATTATAAACATCTGGACTGGAGATTCTCAAACCCCAGAATCTCTTTGGGCGAAGAACTGTAAGAAAATCGCGAAAATACATGATTACCGGGAGAAGATCCTGGAGGAGAGGTGGAGTGGAAGAGAAATGAAAGAATAAATAAAGGATCATAGTTTTGCATAAACTTAAACTGAGAGGAACGAAAAATAAAGGAGATTGCAAGAGAACAATTTATGGAAGGGAATACAGTGAAAGTGGGATACCGGAAGTTGACCATAAATGGAAAACTATTCGAGTGGAATGTGAGGGAGGGGAAACTGCAGGATGCAAGTTATTCAAAAAACTGGAAAGATTAGGAGTACAAGAGCCGGACGGATTAATGATGAGGACTGCATGGAAAAGGATTATGAGGAATGAAACGGAAGAAAAAAGAAGCTCAGATGACAGAAGGAAGAAGAGAGGAGCTCGTACCAAAGAGATAATTAGAATAGGAACATGGAATGTGAGATCAATGTTAAGACCAGGAAAGATGAATGAAGTAGCGAATGAACTGAATAGATATAATATGGACATAACGGCAATACAAGAAGTACGATGGCGTGGAAATGGTGAAATAAGTAAGGAAAACTTTGTAATGATGTATAGTGGAGAAGAAAAGCAAGGCAGAAATGGCACAGGATTTATAATAAATAATAAAATGAGAAATAAAATACTACAATTTAAACCTATCAACGGAAGAATGTCACTATTGAGAATGAGGGGAAAAATAAGAAATATAACACTCATAAATGTTTATGCACCAACAGAAGACACAGAAGAAAGTGAAAAACAACAATTTTATGACGATTTACAAGGATTAAGTGAGAAAGTACAGAGACATGATGATTTAATAACACTAGGAGACTTTAATGCGCAAATAGGGAAAGAGAATTACATAAGAGAAGTTGCAGGTAGAGAAACGATGCATGAAAAAACAAATGACAATGGACATAAATTGTGTAATTATGCAATGGCTATGGAAATGAGTATTAGCAGTACCAAGTTTATTCACAAAAAAGAACACAAGGAAACATGGGTCCACCCTGGTACAAAACAAGGTAACCAAATTGATCACTTGCTTATAACAAGAAAAAGAGCAAAAGATGTCAGAGATGTAAGAAGTTATAGAGGAGCAAATGCGGACTCAGACCATCACTTAGTCGTGGCTACAGTGAAACAAAAGATTGCAATTGAGAAACAAAAACAAAGAAAAAGACCAAGGTGGAACTCAGAAAATCTCAAATCGAAGAAAACACGTCAAAGATTAGAAGAAAAATTGAATAACAAAATTCATGCGATGCCAAGGGTAGAAGAGATAAACCAGGAGTGGAGAAACATGAAAAACGCAATATTGGGTGTTTCAGAGATGGTAGTTGGGAGCAAAGAAAAAGAAAAAGGGGCTGATTGGTTTGACAATGAATGTAAAGTACAGATTCAGAAGAAGAACAAGATTAGATTGAGATGGATGCAAACCAGAACAGAGGAAGATTACGAACAATACAAACAACTAAGGAAAGATACGACCAAAGAACAAGGTAAAGAAAATGTAATCAAAGTCCGAGCTCTCAAAAACAAAGAAGGGGAATTAATAAATGATAAAGAAAAAATTAAAGGAATATGGAAAGAACATTTCAGTAGCTTACTGTGTAAAGAAACAGAAGATGAGAATATAGATTTAAATGAAGAAGATATAGAAATTGAAGATCCATCGTATGAAGAAATTATAGAAATAATATCAAAAATAAAAAATGGTAAAACACCAGGCAGTGACGATATAATCGGAGAGTTACTAAAGTATGGGGGCAAAGAAATACATGGAAGAATATACAGTTTAATATTGTCAATATGGAAAAAGGAAGAAATGCCAGAGGAGTGGAAGAAGGGAGTAATCATACTCATACACAAGAAGAGTGATCGAGAAGATACTGATAATTACAGGGGAATAACCTTACTGAATACAACTTATAAAATAATGTCGGCAATGTTATACAGAAGACTAGAACCGTACGCTGAAAAAGAAATTGGGGAGTATCAAAATGGCTTTAGACCCGGGAGATCAACTATTGATGCACTACATATAATGAACCAAATATTAGAGAAAAGCTTAGAGTTCAATATAGAACTACATATGTTATTCATAGATTTTAAACAAGCGTTTGACAGTGTCGATAGAGGAGGTATGTTTGAGGAAATGAGAAAATTGAATATTCCTATGAAACTCATTAACATGATAAAAATAACAATGAGGAACACCAATGCTGTAATTAGAACACAGGAAGGCATAACAGACAGCTTCGATGTCAATATAGGAGTGCAACAGGGAGATGCTTTATCAGCCATACTATTTAATTTGACATTAGAAAGTATAACAAGAAAAATTGAAGATCATGGAACCATAAACACAAAGACAACACAAATAATTGCATATGCAGATGATATGGTAATCATAAGTAGATCAAAGAGGTACCTCATAAAGGCATTTAAAGGAATGATTGGGGCAGCAGAAGGTGTAGGAATACAAGTCAACAAACAGAAGACTAAATATATGAGATATGGAAGGCATGTAGGAGATGGAGATCACAGTCTACAGGTGGATAATTACAAATTTGAAGAGGTAAACAACTATCGCTATCTAGGAACGCAAATAAATATAACTCAAGGACATGAAGTGGAAGCAAGAATACAGTCAGGATATAGAGCATACTTTGCAAATAAAAATATATTGAATAATAGACAGATAAGAAAAGACACGAGAATTAAAATATAAGAAACGATGATAAGACCTGTAGTCACATATGCGATGGAAACCAGAAGCTTAACATTGACAGAGGAAGAACAACTGAGAATTTTTGAACGAAGAATATTAAGGAGAATACTTGGACCAAGAAAAATAAACGAAAATGAATATAGATCGTTAATGAACTTCGAAGTAGTGGAAGAGAGAAAAGGAAAAGACATAGTAAAATATATCAAAGCACAAAGAATAGGTTGGTTGGGACACATAATACGGAGCAATGGAACAAGAGCGATACGAAAAATAACGGAATGGAATCCCTGTGAAAGAAGAGCAAGAGGGAGGCCCAGAATGAGATGGTATGATGAAGTTTTGAATGATCTAAGGGTACTGAAGGTGGATAATTGGAGAGAACAGGCGCAGGATAGAAGAAGATGGAGAGGGATAGTGGAGGGAGCAAAAAGCCACAAACAGATGTGAGGTGTTTATGATTGAACAAGATGTGGGGACTGATCCACCCCAAGAAAAAGGATTTGGGAAGTATTACATACATGATTATTAGAATTTTAAGCACTCGCAAAAATAATGGCATCCACACATGATCACATACGTGATTATTAAAATAAAAAGCACTCGCACACACATCACGTACGTAATTAAGTGTCATTACTTTAAATTAAAGCAATTTCAATAGATAATTTACAAGTAATAAAGAGAAATTACTGAAAGTAAACTGCAAGCTGTGACTAATTAGCAGATAATTAAGGCTAATTAGCGGTAATTAAGGGAAATTACGGAGTAATTAAGCGTAATTATATAAAATTCAAACAAAAATAGGTCAGAAATTAGTGCTAATTAAGGCAACACTATATAATTAACAGTAATTGCGGCAAAATTAAAAGACTAGATTTTGTAATAAGGCTAGATTACTAGAAACATACAATTTCGTCCAAATTTAGGGTAATTATGGGTAATTACAAAATACTCAATAAATTTTTGGTAAAAATTATGACTAATTAGTCCCAATTAGAACTAATTATGGTTAAATTAACCGTAGTTGGAAGATACAGTGGACAAAATTTTGATGAAGAAATCGTGAAAAATCCTGGATAATTAAGAATTATGAGCGGAATAACGAAAAGAAAGAAAGTTATTCCAATGCATTTGCCATTATAAATATTGGGACTGGAGTTTCTCAAACCCCAGAATCTCTTTTGGGGGAGGAACCTGAAGGAAATCGCGAAAATTAGTGATCACCAACAAAAATAATGACGTCTATACATGATTATTAGAATAGAAAACACTCGCTCGCACTTCACGAGAGTAATAAGCGTGTAATTACACTAAATCAAAGCAAGTTCAATGGAAATTATAAGTAATTAGGAGAAATTACTCAAAGCATTGCTAAAGCTGTCTAAATTGTGACTAATTAGCAGATAATTAAGGGTAATTAGCGTAATTATTTAAAGATAAAACAAAAGTAGGATAAAAATTAGTGCTTATAAAGACAATAAAAATACAAATTAGCAGTAATTGTGGAAAATCAAGACACTAAAATGAGTAATTAAGCGAAATTACTAAAAAAAATACAAATCCCTCAAAAATTTGCGGTAATTTGGAGTAATTACTAAACATTTTTCACAAAATTATGACTGATTAGCCCCAATTAGAATTAATCAGACTAAGTTGAGGGTTGGTCAAAATTTTGATAATTATTAAGAAATCGTGCAAAATCCTGAGTAATTAAGAATCAAGAGCAATTATGGACAAAATAGCTAAAAATAAAATTATTCCAAAGCATTTGCTATTATAAATATCTGGACTGGAGATTCTCAAACCCCAGAATCTCTTTGTGCGAAGAACTGTAAGAAAATCGCGAAAATACATGATTACCGGGAGAAGATCCTGGAGGAGAGGTGGAGTGGAAGAGAAATGAAAGAATAAATGAAGGATCATAGTTTTGTATATATTGTATAGGTGTAATAAATATTGTATTCCCAGATGGGAAACAATAAATCTAATTATCTATCGATCTGCATCATTACCGACAAAAATATTGACATCCATACATGATTCCATACATGATTATCGGAATAAAAAGCACTCACCTGCACATCACGTGCTCGGAGACCAAAGTCTCAGTGCTGGTCTCCACCGACCTCTGGACGTCGACGGGTTTACTGGCCCCGTGGAACAACACCGTATTCTCGGATTTGCTCTCGCTGGGATCTGTACATTCGGTGTCGGAGTCCACGTCCTCCCCATTTCGATTCTCGTCCCTCCTGATGGTCGTCGTCACTTGAGACTCCAAGCATATACTTTCGAAAGCGTTAACCGCGGCCAAATACAGGTCTTTATTATTATCTCCGCCCTTGCCGCTACTCTCAGTCTTATCGTTTCCAAATATCACATTTTCATTGTCCTCTTCCTCGTCTCTGTCGCCATAGGAAGAAGACGCGTCCACCTCATCCAGGGAGGGAGCGATAATCGTTTCCGGTCTATCACAGCAAATAACCAATGGTTCGTTGGCCGGAACAGGATCCAAAACGTCGTCCAGCAGATCACCAGTTAAAAAGTCAATGGGGACGGACGGATCGTGGTTCCCGTTGACGACGACGACCCCGTTCTCCGGATGCTGATCCGGAAAAAACTGAAAGGTGTTGAGCTTCCTAGAAAAATAACAAAAAACATATACAAATATTATACGTGATGCTCGAAAACAGCTCATACATGAATACAACAGATTGAATGATTATACGTGATTGCTTACCCTTCTAAGTTGATGTTGGGGTCACTGCACCGTCTGTACTGGTTCGGCATGTCGCAAGCAGTGATCAAATCGGCGTAAGATCTCGTTTTTGCCATGTGATGGTTGGAGATGTCTGGTGGGCCCGGACAAGCGTTGCAGCTCCCGTCTCCCGACAGTTGAGTCTCCAGCGAGCCCAAATACACCTCGGACCACAACTGTAAATCACGTATGTTGCACAGAGGCCACAGTACCTAAACATAATCACAATAGAGATGTATGTAAAGAAAAGCGAGAAGGGAATAACTCACTTGAGTACCAAGAGAGTTGGTAGGTGGCGTATAGAGATGATTCCTAAAGCGGCCAGTATTCAGAAAGCCCCACACAGAAAAAGTGTTGTCGTTCACTCGTTCCATCCTTTCCTGCTTCGTGTTGCACAAGAAAGTTCCGAACAGATTCGAATAAGTATGTTGCGCCAATTTGACAAGACAGGTGTGCGAAAACTCGAAAGCGCAGGGAAACTGGACAACCAACTGGTGCACGCAATCCAACCACTGCAAGAAAACCGGACACCTCTCGTTTTGATCATCGCTGCCCGTAGCGTGTCCGCATCTATCCGCAAACTTGTGTCCGAAGGCCAACCATTCTCGCTCGATCAAAATTCGAAAACCCTGTAGACAGAAAGCTCTTCAATTTTTGTCCCTAGTACTACGAAGGTCAAGTTTTTCAAAGAAACCAACACCGGATTAAGTCTGACACTGGCTTCGTTGCTTTGATTCCGGCTTTCTGATTGGTTGTATCATAGCAACAAAGCCGGTGTCAGACTTAATACGGTGTTGGTTTCTTTGAAAAACCGGGCCCTAGTGTGCTAAACTAACGTCAAACGTCCGGTAGAATGGATCTAACAGTAGCTCGGCCAGTGCCACAATCTGAGGCGTCCTGTCCCAACCGTCTGAGCAATGGACCAACACCGGTCTCGCGTCCCTTTCGACGGCCGTTACCAAAGTCACGGCGGCTCTCATAAGACCAGACATATGGTGGAACCATCTGGTACCTTCCAGGTGACTAAACCAACTAAAAAAAATATGTGATCGTCTACAAGAACATGTCGTCTATTATCACGCAAGATATTAGCGTTAAATACGTGATGGCAGTTAAGAATTTGTTATTTTCTGTTAACGTTTCCAAATATGTATGTGTTGAAATAATGTGTTGAAATAATCAATTTACCACCACCAAAACTACATGAAACAGTGTTTTCGAATATGTGACCATTTTCAAATATGTGATCAGTTTCAAATATGTGATCAGTTTCAAAATGTGATCAGTTTCAAAATGTGATCACTTTCATAATGTGATCATATTATGTTATCATTTTAAAAATGTGATCACTTGCAAAAAAGTGATCATTTTCAAAAAATTTTATAATTTTGAAAAATGTATTATTTTAAAAATGTGATCATTAAAAAATGCCATCATTTTAAAAAATGTGCTAATTTAAAAAAATGTGATCACTTTTGAAAATGTGATCCCTTTCAAGAAATTTATTTTCAAAAATGTGATTATTTCCAAATGCGACCATTGTCAGTAAACATCAAATTATCCTTAGAAAATATGTGATAAATTACAACAGGTATGTGAATATGTGAACTTACGTTGGCTGATCGGCAGACGACGTGCACAGCTGCCTCAGAGCATGGAAACTCTTCCTGATCGAATGGATGTTCGCCAAATTCATGAACTGTATGTCGCAACTCGGGTAGTACTCCGGGCATTCACACCCGCCTCCTCTCGCCCTGTTAGCAAAAGCGGTAGCGTACGACCTGGCGTCCATGATCAACACTTTCTTCTTCTCTTGCATGTTGATTTCGGCATGCTGCGCTTGGACGGCGTCTTCCGAATGGGCGGAAGTCGGCGAATGGGACAAGTTGGTATCCAACATGGTGTTAGGGCCTCTGTCGTAGTTGCATGCGTCGGATATGGCTTTGAGCAAATCCTCATCTTCGCCGGAACGCCAGCCGAGCCAGCCCACTTCCGGCTGGCTGCAACGGGCTATGACAGCTCCATTTCCTACGTGTCTAAGAAAATTGTTTGGAATAATCGGACAAATCGATAAGGGTATAAGAATTACCTCCAAACGATCACGGGGATGCGTCTGGAACTACGGAATTTCGCCACAGTCTCCAGGGTTTCGTCGGTGATGCAAGAAGGGACGAGGAGCTGCGGCGGATAACTAGGGCAAAGTTTGTAGTTCTTGTTAACGGAACTGATTCGCCAGACGCCGTGGATATCGAATTTTAAACGGTCAACCTATATGACAACAAATTTAGATTCCTCTAAAGGAAAGTCAGTGGAATTCGACACTTACTTCACTTCTGAAAGTGTTTTCGTCGTACACCAGAGCTCTCTGATTCTCCAACTTTGTAAAAATCTCCTCGCCACCTTTCTCCTTGGACCAAACGTAATAGAAAAAAGCGAAGAGTTCTTCGAGCTGACGAGGAGGCGACGACGCCTTTAAAAGACGACTGAACCAATCCAAGCAGTTCTCGTTGTTGTCAAAGGTGCACCTGGCAAAAAACAAATTTGCCAACGTGCCACGTGATTCTTCGTCACCTACCTGTAAGTCCTGGCATCTTTACACCCAATATGCAAATAAAACAAATCGCGGTGTTCGACAATTTCTATCAGGCCCAAGGGAACATGGTGTTGGGTCTCACAAAGTTGCACGTACAACCTATAGTTCGTCAACACCAGAAGACCATCCACCGAATTCCCTGAATGAACAACTGCTTCTCCACAGAGCAGGGAAAAGGGTAGACAGACTGTGGTGTCCGTCGTCGGCAGCTGATACATCTGTATGGGCTGCACGTGGCATATCGAATTCGGTTGATCAGTTGCATCCATTTTCTGCAAAGTCAACGGAACACTGAACATTTTTTGGACTAACTAACCTACAGAATTTACTTTGTTTTGCATGACAACCACTTTTGTCTGTCCACTTTGCCAAAAAATCATAGAGTCTCTGCCAAAAACTCACGCCCACAAAATAATTCGAAAACTTCAAAATGCACCTGTTGCCTCAAAACTTACATGTCATATTTTTGTAATATGTACCTAGTCCTGATGGACTTTGTTCAAACCAAACAGAAATCAAACTGACAAATAGTGTCATTGAACTTTTACCACAAAATTGCAGATAAAACGTGATAACAACAATCTTTATTATTATTTATCAAGAATAACAATAGGAAATGTCAATTTCAATACAAGGCAAGAGCAACAACATTGTACATATTAATATTAAGTAGGTACCTACACGCAATATGATCCCCATAACGCATCGTTTTACTCAAACACCCTGTACACTAAATTAAAATAAACTTATTTTTAAATTTGTTATTTTTACAAGACAACAACTGAAAATTACCCTGAAATAACTATCGACTACAAGAAAAGTAATTTTGGGACAATAAAATGCTACGCCCTTGAGAATTCAGCTGATCTACTTGAAAATATTTACAACAATTTCATTAGTGATTATTTTTATCAATAACCACTAAAAAAGCACATTTAAACAGCGATAATACGAGGAATACTTCTATTAATAAGTTAAAACCAGAAAAATAAGGCCAGATATGAGCAACCTACTTAAAAATTAAATTGACAGCGTGTACCATGTGTCAAAATACTAAAATGGCAAAAACTACACAAAAAAGCCAATATGTACTCACTTATTTTCCCAGATGAAATTAGTTAAAATCCATATTACATAACAACGAAATTCCCCACAATAGTAGTATTACAAAAACTGCTAATTTGTTTACAAAAAAAAACGTCCTTACACAGGCATCGTGAAATATGTCAAAAAGAAAGCTAGGTCGGAAATTATTTGGAATACTCACTTTGTCTCAGTTTTATCGAAATTTGGCGCCGATCTTCACTGAAATACACCACCATGCATTTTTTTCCGATAAGATACTCGCGATAAGCTTGGAAAATAAACACCACCGCTAGCTAATAATAAAAACCTGTGATCCACAAATTTTCTACATGAAGAACGACCTTGTGACAGTCAAGATGGTGGACGGGCATGACGTAGCGCGCTTACGACATCACAGTGCGTTCCGAAACTACTTCCAGCAGCACTTTTACAAATAACTGAATTTCCTCTACAATTCGGGAGATAAGTGGCGCGTCACAAACGTCAGATTTTCATTCCAAACAAAACAAAGCCACGTGCTTTTTGACGTTTTAACCTAACCTCTGAAATATAATTAGTTGTTTTCAAGTTTTCACACGTAAGCCCAACACACAAATTGAAAATAAACTGTTTTCACTGCAAAACGTCTATAATTATATTGCAAAAACTAGTTTAAGACGTTGTAAATAATGTCAATAAACGTCAAATGGAACGTGCTTTTGTTTTGTTTGGAATGAAAATCTGACGTATGACGTAGGCACTTAGGTCCCGAATTTTCCCCTAAACCCACACTTTTAAAACTGAAAGAAAACTAATGAAAACATTTATTTCTTACATATTAACTTAAACATTACAAAAAACCTTAAATACACAAATAAAATTTATTTTAATTTAAACAAAATTCTGAAATGTAGAAATCTAACTTTTGTACAATAAAACTCAAAGTAACTGTGAAATTAAGTCGCAGAGTTATCTGTAGAGGATTCAGTGCTGGATTCGTCGCTTATTCTAGTTTTCGTGGGCCGTCTGCTGTTTTCATCATTATTGTGATTATCAGAATCGACAGTTTCAGAATCAACTGGGTCAGAATTTATAGAATCAAATAAATCTTCTAATTCTTCTTCACTTGCATCGAGATCTACAAAGAAACATGATCTCGTCCATAAAATTTAAGAAAAAAAAAGCACACGTCGACTGGATTTGAAGCCGGCCTTCTTTCAAAAATTCAACGCCTTTGCAACTGAGTCATTTGTGAGATTTATTTTTATTTATTTGTATACCTACCGCTGTCTTCTGAATCAGACGTGAAAGTGTCGTCCAGCTCCGGGTCATAATCATAATCATCATCGGCAGCTTCAATATCATCAGAAAAATTCAAATTATTGCCGATATAAATGTAGTCGTCGGTATCGAAAAATTGGAAATCATCAGATTCACTCAAATACATTTCATCATCTTCCACTTGGGGTTTTATAAACTCTTCTCCTTCAATTCCCATCGTGAAAAATTGATACCTTTTATCCAAAAGTAAGATTACGTGAAATTAATTCCGTTGTTCCTAAAATCAAAATAGTCACTTTTCCTGAGAATTAAGGCTTTTATTATAAATTAGAATAATTATTGACTACCATTACATTACAATCAAAATAAACACAAATTTGAATCAAGTTGAGACGTAAATGACCTTGAAAATGGAACTACTAATAAATTCCCTGTTCCTTGAAATAAACACCGAATTTAGAGATTTGTTGGGTTATTTTATGATTTTCTGACCGAATTCTACTAATGAAACTTCAATTTTCCACTTCTGCAACTAGGAAATTGGACTTTTTGAACATAACCTAAGATTTAGTGCAAAAGCAGATGCTAACCAAAATAAAGTACACTAACCTTATGTTTCGAGAAATTTCGGTATTTTGCAGTACTTGACTACTAGCAAGTATTGGAATTGCTTATTATTTAATTTGTTTGTGAAATTTTCGAGAAAAGAATATTTAATACAGTTGTGTTTAAAACCACGGCGTTTTAAGTTTTAAGAATACCATAGAAGTAAGTAGTTATAGACATCACACACACATTTTATTAAGAATACATTTTTTTCTACATTTATTTCGCTAAAAAAGCTTATGATTTAACTAAATTAGTGTCGGTATCTTGGAACTGCAGCAGTATTACAAGATATGTAGTTACAGAACCTGCAATCTTAAACAAGAAATCATAGAAATATAAATATTTATAGAAAACAATAACTTACAGCAGTAAAAAGTTGTCTGTCAATTTTAACCAATCCGCAGGAAGAGAATTCAAGGGGTCTAAACATTATTTGTGAGCCCAGTAATGTTACTTGTTTCCTCAACGGCTTCTCTAAATCAGTATTGAGTAATTTACAAATGATTGCTGTGGTAGACTTCATCTTAAAAACAATCTTGTTTTTGACTGGTTGAAAGTAATATTTGTGTATTACCTCTTCTAGGCAACCATTGCAGGGTTCTATGACTATTAATAACCTGAAAATATGCGCTAAAAACCAAATGGATGGGATAGAGATTGACAATACGTCTCTAGGTCCTTTGATTTCCAGCAGAAGAAAGTATGGAGTTATTACCAAGTGTAACAAACAACTTAAAATGATTATCTGTAATTTTTTATGTATGAGGCAACTAAATCCTTTTGGGGATTTTAACAACTGTCAAATTATGGTGTCAGGAGGCACTTATCAAAAGTATGTAACCAAAGCAGGGCTGCAAACCGAACCGTAACCGTAACCGAAAACCGAACCGTAACCGTTATTTATGTCGAACCGTAACCGTAATTCTGTACCGAAATGAACTGAAAGAAAATACCGTAGCCGAAAACCGAAACCGTAATTATGGGATTCGTGAACCGGTTTTAAACCGGTTTTTAGGCATTATGCGTAGATTGTTCAGCTTACAGTTTTCTGTATTGTAGCTTGTAGGGTAGGCATCTAATTATAAGTTAGTTACTACTAGATGGTGCAGACTGCAGATATAGTTCTGAAATATTTATGACAAAACACAGGAGACAGAACCACACGAAAAACAGGCGGTGTTTCTATTTAATTTCTAAACAGTTAACCGGTTTGGGTTAAAACCGGTTTGAACCGGTTCAAAATGGTTTTTAACAGGTTCGGAAATAGTACAGAACCGAAACCGAAATTAAAAACCGAAACCGTTTTGTCGATGAACCGAAACCGAAACCGAACCGAAATTATAATTTCGGTTTGCAGCCCTGAACCAAAGCATTTGTTAATTTCGAAAACTGCGCCGCATATTTTTTGGTAGACATTACACAAATTTTCAGGAAATTCTGCTGCAAAAGTTTCGTCGTGTTCATTCGTTGAATTTGCAAATCGTTTTTTTGTTGTTAGGTATTAGTTGCAACTGTTGAAAATCTTGATAAGCCAACGGAGATATTGTTCTTGGGTGTTCCTTGATCGTTATTTTATTTTTGGTAATTTGTATTAAAATTTCCCACCGATCAACGATGTAAGTTTTTTTTTCCTACGACGCCCTAGGAAAGCGGCACGTAGCACACCAGCATAGTAGGCCGGAAACTTGAAAATAGCGTTGACCGTGCGTTAAGAGTCCGGCAAACCCCTTTAAAATGAACCTGAAAACTGACTTCGTAGTACTATGCTCATTTCTAAACGGTGAAAATTGAAGTGTTGAATTTTGGACAGTTTATAAACGAAACTTTATTTTATGTTTCCATAGAAACAAAATTTGAAAATTTTATCTTAGAAAGTGTCAGTTCACTCATGATGTTGACCAACTTCACGCGTGCATAGCGCCAAGAGATTTACAGTTTTCGAAAAATTGTTTCAATGGAAACTTAAAATATACCTTTATTAGCACGAAGGTTTAATCGTGGTACAGCGAGAGCACTGCAAACGCAAAATATGCCTTGGTATGTGCTGCCGCCCGGTGTCGACTGAGCGTAAACTCAGAGCGGCGTTGAATGTGCGTTGTTCTTGTGCCCATAAATGTGTTTAGCGCGACGGTGTTGCAACACAGCTGATAGTTTGCTCCGATTTCTAACGGATTCCTCACCGACCCGATGCCACGCAGGTGTAACTTTTGATCTGCCTTGCCGGGCTCTTAAACTCAAACCTGTTCTGTTTTTGAAAATCGCACAGTTCATTCATATTTTGTAGTCTGTTTTGAGATTTTGACGTTTACTGAATAAATATCCTGTCACGTCTCTTTTTAAGTCTAATAATTTTTTAGCAGAAAAATCTCTTAAAAGGTACGGCAGTTGAACATTTTGATGGCTACTCCGTGGAAGACCTAAATATTTTATAGGTACGAACTGGTCATTTTATGAATTGGCGTGCAAGAGAACAAATTAACGTGTCATTCATGAGCTGGCCGGAATTATTAGAATATTATGCTCATAGTAAGTTAGTAGGCTACTTGGAAATTTTGACATCTATTAACATAGACAACAAATCCTTAAAAATGAATGTAGCTGTTTTATGAATAAATGTATCTTCTTAAGGGGTCGTAGGAAAAATAGTGTACATAACTCGATGCAAAGTGCATTTCCTATAAACTCGCGTGATTTCTGCACTCGCCTGCGCCTCGTGCATAAAATTTCACGCTCGTATGAAATTTGTCACTTTCCATACTCGTTACGTAAATAACTAGTACAGTTGACAATTTTGTTTATTGTTAATTCTACATTTAAACTAGAGTAATATAGCAGGCAATAAGGAATGTAAGACGTAAAGAAAAAAGTTCTGTGGACTTTTCTAGCAGCCAATATCCAACGCAATTGGAATAGCTCTTTGAATATTTATTGTCCCATTTATGTTGTTATACCTGAAATTGTGTTACTTTTTATTAATATGAATATTAGATGAATTAATATTAATATAATATTCATTTACTTGGCTAAGCAAAACACCAAAGCGTTCCAATACCTGGACAAACGATAAGGCAAACTGAAAATAATTGAAACCCCTACTGGCAAACCAGTTATGATATTTCATCAAGGCAAGCCAAGTATCCTGGTAGGTAAAGAATTGTGCATTCTTACTGCATCGTGGTTTAAATTGTAATGATGCGAACTTTTGCCCCGCAAGCGACGCCACTGGCTGTGATTCACATTATTTGTTTGACGGCAAGCCGCGCTGTTTTTATTGCGGCGCTGGCCTTGACTCCCGAAAAGAATAGTCTATGATTTTATTTTGCTCGAAGATTCTATTTCTGGAACAATGTTCGATCGATAACATTCCAGAATCTTCTAAGACCATTATAAAATGGGAAGCAAGAAGCCGAGTGGACAGTCTTACAGTTTGAAGTCTGAAGTTTGGAAGCGGATGTCAAAGCGATAAGAACCGGGCGTCTGATAGTTCGATGCGAGCGAAGTGTTGATATGCGTGTTTTGGTGTCGGGACGGTACGCGTGTGTGCGAATGAAGTTATCGCGTTTTTAAGTGTACCGGGGCGTCTTCGTATGTGATTAACCGTCGCGACGGTTGAAGACGGGTGTTTTAGAGAGTTTAAACTGTGGACTTGTGTACTGTGGATTGTTTAGGTTAGGTAATTAACTGTTTAATTTTCACTGCTTGTTGTTATTTACTGCTTGTATATATTTCACTGCTTATTGTTCATTTTGTTAATTTTAAGTTCTCAAATCACTGTTAATCATTGTCAATATTTGTACATTTACATAAAGTCACTGTTAATAAATAAGTGTAAAATCGAAATACGTTACAACTGGTGTCAGAAGTGCGATTTGTGGAGCCAAGAAGAGCAAAGAACGTCTTAGAAGCCGGTGGAAAATTGAAGAATTTTCTGGAAGTTGGCTGAATTAGTGGGGATTTCGACGTTGTTTGGACTCTTTAGTGACTGGAAGTGGTTTGAGACTTGTGTTTGAACTTGTGAGTGTTTATGCCAGTAACAAGAAGAGCCGCCGCGATGGAGCAGCAACTTCAAGCTCTTATGGAATTAATGAAGAACAGCCAAGAAGAAATGAAGAATAATTTGGAAGAAATAAGGAACAGCCAAGAAGCAATGAAGACCGGACAAGAATAAATGAAGAGCAGTCAAGAAGAAATGAAGAGCAGTCAAGAAGAAATGAAGAACCACCTTGAAGAAACGGTGAAAAGAAGTCAAGAAGAAACGAGGAGAAATCTGGAAGAAGCAATGAAGACAAATCAAGAAGAAATGAAGATCACCCAGGAAGAAATGAAGAACCATCTAGAAGAAATGAAGTCAGCTATAGAAAGAAGTCAAGAGCAAGTAGCTGAAAGAATTACCGAAGTAAGATCCCAATTAGAGACTCCGTATTACAGAAGAAACACAAGAAATCAGAAAGGTGGTGGATGAAGAAATATCAAAGATAAATGAGAGAATGTCACAGTTAGAGAAAAAGAAGACCTTGAAGACAGAAGATACTGGACTGGACGAAGAAAGAAGAGCTCCTGTTGTTAAGGTGAAGCCGCCTACATTTAATGGGAAGTCCTCGTGGCATACCTACATCAAACAGTTCGAGACAGCGGCAGCGGCGAACCAGTGGGCCAGTACCGAGAAGGCAGTGAACTTGGTAGTTGCACTCCGAGGAGATGCCTTGAACATCTTGGATACTGTGACAGCCGAACAACAGGCTGATTATAAGGAGATAGTTAAGCGCCTGGAGATGAGGTATGGCCATCAACACCTCCAGCAAGTCCACCCAGGCACAGCTAAAGGGTAGGTCTCAGCGCTCCAATGAGACCCTGCAAGAATTTGAGGCCGACATCGCCCGTTTAGTCCGGTTGGCGTACCCAACAGCCCCGGAGGAGTTTTTGGAGAGCCTGGCGGTGGAGAACTTCATTGAGGGGCTGCGTGACAGTGAAACAAAGATGGCGCTGAAGCTAGCAAGACCTAAAGCTTTGGCAGACGCTTTGGCCCACGCCTTGAAGTTTGAGGCAGCAAAGCAAACATCCCGAGGATACTCCAAGGTGCGACAGCTGCATACAAATGAAGAGCCAGACGAAGACCTGGTGGAAAAAGTTCTAGAGAAAGTTGTACAGAAACTGGACAGACGGACTGAGGTCAGTAACAATAATGGGACTCGAAGGGGATGGCAAGAGAGGAAAAATTTCTTACGATGCTGGAATTGCGGTGCCAAAATACATCCAGACGGCACGAGGGCGAGGCTGGTACCTCCGGGTATCAGGGAAACTAAAGTTGACCAGTTTTGGGGGGCGAAAGCTGGACCCTACCAAGCCCCAGTACAAGATGTGAATGTGTCAAGATTGGCTCGAGTTGGGGATAGTTTGATGATTGATGGGATTACTGATGGCAGGAAGACTGAGATTACCATCGATACAGGAGCCAATGACACCATAGTCAGAAAATATGTTGTGGCTGAGTGGAGAATTAGGCCGACCAATAAGAATATCCGATTGGTTACTGCTACCGGCGAGACAGCACCTATATATGGAGAGGCAGAAATCGACATAGGAATGAAAGATGTCGTCATTCCACAGAGAGTTCTTGTAGCCGACAGTGTGGATGAAGTTATACTGGGCCTGGATTGTATGAAGAAGCACGGGATCGTGCTTGATGTTGGCGCCGGTGTACTTCGAATTGGAGAAGAAGAACTGGTAATGAGTTCTCCTGGGCGGAAGAACTGTGTATACCGAGTGAATGTCGAAGAAGATGTCGTGTTTCCTGCCAGATCCGAGAACATCGTACGGGTCCGTGTGGATGGTGCTCCAAGCTGCTTGGTGGGATTGGTCGAGCCGATGTACGAAGAGGTGAAGAAAGGATTACTGATTGGGAAGACGTTGGTAAGACCTGGCCAACGTCCAGTATTCGTAAGGATAGCGAACATTGCCGAATTTGACCAGAAGATTTGCAAGGGTGCGATAGTTGGTATGTGTGACCCAGTATCTAGGATTGCCATGGTGAAGAAGAATGAGAAGAAGGGAGAAGATCAGAAGATGTCCCAGACCATTTTACCAACTCCCCTGGAAAAGATGGTAGAAGAGTGTTCCCAACATCTGGATCAGATTCAGGGTGAGAAGCTGACACAGCATGAAATACCAAGATGTCTTCTCATTGCAAGATGGTGATCTGGGACGGACGGGAGTAATTCAACACACCATCAACACCGGTGATCATGCTCCCATTAAGCAAGCTCCTAGAAGAGTGCCCTTGGCAAAACAAACCGAAATGGACAACCTGATCAAAGACATGCATAGACAAGGGGTAATTGAGCCTTCGCAGAGTCCGTGGACTTCCCCTATGCTGCTGGTGAGCAAGAAAGATGGCTCCACTCGTTTTTGTGTAGACTACAGGCGGCTGAATGATGCCACCAAGAAGGATAGTTACCCCTTACCCCGGATTGACGATACCCTAGACACAGTGGCGGGTTCCAAATGGTTTTCCACCCTCGACTTGAAGAGTGGCTATTGGCAACTCGGGTTGCATTCCAAAGATAAGGAGAAAACAGCGTTCTCTGCCGGAACTGGTTTGTGGCAATTTACGGTAATGCCGTTTGGGCTCTGCAATGCACCTTTGAGAGACTGATGGAGACAGTACTGCGAGGACTGCATTGGAAGACTAGCCTGGTATACCTCGACGATATCATCGTGATGGGGAAGACTTTCGATCAGCACTTGAAGAACTTGTGCGATGTCTTCGAGAAATTGAGGCAAGCTAACCTGAAATTAAGCCCGCAGAAGTGCCAGTTATTTAAGAAACAGGTTAAGTTTTTGGGGCACATAATTTCCACCAAAGGAGTTGCAACAGATCCGGAGAAGACGGACGCAGTGAGGAACTGGCCTATTCCGAAAGATAAACACCAACTTCGAAGCTTTCTGGGATTATGCACCTACTACCGCCGTTTCGTGGAAGGGTTTGCAGACATCGCGAAGCCCCTGCATCGGTTGATCGAAGATGGGAGGCCGTGTGAGTGGACGAAAGAGTGCCGAGGAGCATTTGAAGAGTTGAAGAGGGCTCTGTTCTGCTCCTGTTTTGACGTATCCGAGGCCTGGTAGCAAGTTTGTTGTGGATACCAATGCGAGCAATGTCGGCATAGGCGGTGTATTATCTCAAGAAGAGAATGGGGAAGAAAAGGTTGTGGCCTATTTCAGCAAGGCATTGTCGAAATCTGAACGTAATTACTGCGTCACTAGGAGGGAGCTGTTAGCAATTGTGCGGACCATCGAGCACTTCCACAAATATCTGTGCGGGCAGGATTTTCTCATCAGAACTGACCACGCTTCCTTGAAGTGGTTGTTGCAATTTAAGCACCCAAAAGGTCAGCTAGCCCGTTGGATTGAGAGGCTGCAGCAGTACAACTTCATCATACAACATCGGATTGGAAGAAAACATGGCAATGCTGATGCACTTTCGAGAAGACCTTCTTCGGAAGATTACAAGTACTGCGTGAGGCAAGAGTTGAAAGAGCATGTACACCCCATCAGATGCCATCAAACCCGGATCCAAGTAGAAGAAGAGCATCTACAATCCTGGAGAGACGCCCAGCAGAAGGATAAGACCTTGGAACCTCTGCTAAGATGGAAAGAAGCTGGCAGAAGACCGGAGTAGATGGAAGTTTCTGACAAGAGTGTGGCCCTGAAGTCATACTGGGCACAATGGGATTCTCTTGTGATCGAAGACGGTCTTCTGAAGAGAATGTGGGAGAGCACCGACGGAAGAGAGAGAAAGCCCCAGGTCGTGGTGCCGAAGGACAAGGTTCCGGAAGTCCTAGCGGAGGCTCACAATGGAGTGAGTGGGGGACACTTAGGTGTCAACAAAACAACGATGAAGGTCCGAGAGAGATACTATTGGCTGGGCTACCGAACAGATATAATGAACTGGTGCCGGAGATGTGATGACTGTGCGTCAAGCAAGGGACCCAAGACAAGGAGCCGTGGCAGAATGCGCCAATATAATGTGGGAGCTCCATTTGAGAGGATTGCAATTGACGTAGCAAGTCCGTTTCCTACATCAACTGATGGAAACAAGTACATCCTGGTTGCGACGGACTACTTCAGTAAATGGCCTGAGGCATATGCGATACCGAATCAGGAAGCCACTACTGCAGCTGAGGTTCTGGTGAACAATTTCTTTAGCCGATTCGGTATACCCATGGAGCTTCATTCTGATCAGGGAAGGAACTTTGAGTCTGCGGTTTTCCAAAATGTTAGTAAGTTGCTTGGAATAAGGAAGACCAGGACCACTCCATTACATCCCCAGTCAGATGGTATGGTTGAGAGGTTCAACTACAGGACCATAGAAAACCATCTGAGGATAATGGTAAACGAACACCAGACAGACTGGGACCGACATCTTCCACTGTTCCTGATGGCTTATCGATCGGCTGTGCACGAGTCAACCGGAAGAACACCTGCCAGTGTGCTATTCGGAACGTTGTTTACCGGATTCAGCATTCCCCACGATCGAAGATGAAGGTAGTCCATTTGGACCGGCTTGTTTCGTACCATGGAAAAGAAGGAGATGATTTCTGATCGGGGGCGATCAGTCTTTTAAGGAGGGGGCAGTGATGCGAACTTTTGCCCCGCAAGCGACGCCCTTGGCTGTGATTCACATTATTTGTTTGACGGCGAGCCGCGCTGTTTTTATTGCGGCGCTGGCCTTGACTCCCGAAAAGAATAGTCTATGATTTTATTTTGCTCGAAGATTCTATTTCTGGAACAATGTTCGATCGATAATATTCCAGAATCTTCTAAGACCATTATAAAATGGGAAGCAAGAAGCCGAGTGGACAGTCTAACAGTTTGAAGTCTGAAGTTTGGAAGCGGATGTCAAAGCGATAAGAACCGGGCGTTTGATAGTTCGATGCGAGCGAAGTGTTGATACGCGTGTTTTGGTATCGGGACGGTACGCGTGTGTGCGAATGAAGTTATCGCGTTTTTAAGTGTACCGGGGCGTCTTCGTATGTGCTTAACCGCCGGTTGAAGACGAGTGTTTTAGAGAGTTTAAACTGTGGACTTGTGTACTGTGGATTGTTTAGGTTAGGTAATTAACTGTTTAATTTTCACTGCTTGTTGTTATTTACTGCTTGTATATATTTCACTGCTTATTGTTCATTTTGTTAATTCTAAGTTCTCAAATCACTGTTAATCATTGTAAATATTTGTACATATACATAAAGTCACTGTTAATAAATAAGTGTAAAATCGAAATACGTTACAGTATATTATACCAAGAATCACCAGAGAACTGTAACAAGTCATATTTGGCAATTATCAACCATAACAACAAATAAAAAGTATGTACCACTTAGAGAATTGAACTTAAGATTTATATTTAGCAAACAATCGCTTCGGGTATCGAGCCATAAAAAATTATTGCTTACCTATTTTCTGTGATTGTACGGGGTATCCCATTAAGAGAGGTCGCCGGCTATATCTTCCAAACCGTTAATCATACAGCTTTGGGAAAAAAATATAAAAATATAAATATAAAAAATATGGTCCTGAAAAATTGCTGGAAATTAGTTTCGAGTTCCTAAAACGACCGCTAGTGGGCGTAACATATACGGTCAATTACAAAAATGGCTTTTCTCAGATATTTTCCAATACAATATACATGGTATGTATAAGGTGTGAAAATAGGACTGAAAGTAAAATACAAAAATAGGAAATGGGAAGATAGAGGATATATTCCAGTTGCCCGTATCTCAAGCCTCAACATTTTTGCAAACTTTTTGTCCCATGTTTTTTGCTCCATCTTTTGAAATGAAAGTGCGGGTTGGGCGCCAGTCTTTGTTACTTTCAAATTGTCATAACTCTGGTTTGGTTCAATAGAATTTAACAAACTTAGTTTTATTGAAAACGTATTTGTCAACTCTATCGTTCACATTATAAACAATGCTTGGAATATGTTTTATCTGTCCGATAGAGGCCGCTATTTGCAAACTCAACAGATTTTATTAATTTTCGCGAAAATATTAAATGGAATGGTATACCTTTCGTCGTACATTTAAAAAGAACGAACATTTATCAATAAGTCAGTGAAAACCTCAACTTTATATCTCTTTCCAAACCGGAGATATTAACAAAAAACTAATTATGAAATAAAATAACCATAAAACAGTTACTAATTTTTATTAATACAGTACAGACTCGATAATCCGGATCAATAAAAACATGGGCGATCCGGATTATTGAAAAATCCGGATTATTAAATCAATCTATATTTGTTAATAAAAGAACTGAACAAGAGGGATTTTTAATTATTTCATTGTAAAAATATACAAAACAGGTAAAATGAACATAAAAACACTTTTGCATAATTGCTTCTACTACATTAATAAATAAAGTCTGTAATTTTAGTTTGGCTGACCTTCTGCTGACTCAAACAAAATGCTTGATGCCTGAGTATTAACATTCATTTAGGGGTGCGTTGTTCTTTTCATCCCAATCTATACATTGTTGAATGCTTAAATCTGTCTAATCGGCTTCTGTGAATTCAGGGCATGGGGTAAAGAGCATTTATACAGTGTTGAAAAATAGTAAAGGTACACTTTCGTTTGCGCCGGTAGATGCGGCACGTACCGGCGGCCGACACGCGCGACGGACACAGTCGCATTTGAACGTGAATGCACCGGCCGGCAGGTGAAACGCACACACGAGAGCAGTTCTATTTAAATACTAATGGAGAAGTCGGCTGCCGGTACACGCCGCGTCTACCGGCGCAAACGAAAGCGTACCTTTAGCCGTGAATTTTGAATTTCATCAAGCAAAGTCGTTAATGTCAAAATGTTCTCGAACTCCAATGCGACGGCTCTTTATAGACGTCGGTATTTCCTTTGCAAAACAAAGAAGCCGCCTCGGCATCCATAAGCTGCAAGGAAGTGTGCGGATTGCCGGCATTTTTATTTTCACCCTTTGATATCCGCGCCGCTACTCCCAGTTGACCAAAATCAACTTATACCAGTGGAGTAGCCAGCATTAAATCGGAAAAAGAATTTAAAATGTATTTTTGTACAATCAGGTCAAAAATGTACTAGATTCATACATTTGTACTAGCTGTGGCAACGCTGATTCGGGTTCGCCGCCGAACGCCTGATTTGGCAAGTATTTGGGGATTGGTTAGAAAAACACCTTAGGAGGTGGTGACGCGCCCGCAAAGCGTCTAAAAGGTACTTTAGAGGCGCATCCGGATTAGCGAAACTGAAATTATCCGGATTACAAAGTATGCAATGCAATCAAGGAACTATCCGGATTACCGAATAATCCGGACTATTAAGGATCCGGATTAATGAGTCTGTACTGTACCAGGTTATCTCGCGCGCTACGCGCGCTCACTGCCCTTGTCGAATCATGACTTCAAAGAAACGCATTATTGCCTAATTACAGAATAATTTACATCTGATATAATTATCTGAAAACGTAGTTTTGAACTATACGGCTATTTCTTTGATTTCCTAAATAAATTATCAATGTTTCCCAAGAACTAACTCTTAAAAAAGCCACGCATAATTGTCCGTGAGTAAATATTTCTTTTCGGAGATCAATTCCTATTTGATCAAATTAATGTTTGGCCTTGTGATTTGTTAATAGTCATTGCAGACGCTAGTTTAATGGGAAATTATTGTCGTCTTTTAAAAGTAAAAGGATAAACATTTTCACAGTACAACGTTATACGGTTAACGAAAACTATATCTCCATGTTTATCGCCTGTTAAAATTTTGCACTGTAGGATATTGTCTCCCACTTGTAAAATTAACAATCTCGTACCATTACATAAGCCTTCATTAATGCTGAGAGTTCTAACCAACATCACAATACAATATACTCTCAACTTCAATTCATGCGGAGGAAAATTTGGCGGGTTTAAAGTATTTAAATATTCAGGAAGAATAGCATCGTTTAAATTTCCAGTATCACAATTTTCAACACTATCCAAGTTTGTATATATTTTTTCTGTTTTTATATCTAACAGTTCTACCACTTTTTTGTTAATGTCTTCAACGTCAGAATAGCTGATTTGGTCATATCTATGAATCGCTTTTCTTTTATTGATTCCTACATATATACGTTCAACGATATCCGAATTATAATTACATCTCTGTGGCAATTCTAAATTGCTATTCATATCTTTCAAAACTCCATCTCCAACATCCAATAAAAACTTAGTGAATTCTTGTTCCTGTGGTAGAGCCCGCGTATTTTGTGTTTAAGCAAATTTACGGAAATAACTCCAAAGAGAACTAAATTTGATACTTAAATTCACTGTTTCACAGCGGGTAGCATTTATTTTAACTGGTAACAATTGTCAAAAATCTCCTCGCAACACCATAATTTTTCCACCAAACGGAACATCACAATTCATAAAGTCTCGTAAGGTTCTGTCTATAATGTCTAAAGCATACCTTGGCGTCACAGGAGCTTCATCCCAACTATAAACATCTACACTCTTTAAATAATCTGCTTCTTTTGAAATTTTCTTAATGTCGGAATATGAATCTAAAAACAGAGGAACAGGTAACCCAAACGTTTTATGAACTGTTCTGCCATGAGGAAGTAGTGTTGTTGCTATGCCCGTGAAGGCCATGGTACAAACAATTTTATTCTTACTCTTCAGTAAGCTGTAAAGGGTTGTATAAACATAAGTCTTTCAGGAGCCTCCTGGACCGTCTATATAAAAACATGAAGATTCAGAAATTGATTCATTTATGTTAGCATCACATTTACCCAAAATAATATCTGCAATTTCTTTCTGCTTTTCATTTAGGTGTTTATATTGTCGTGATCCTATTTCTATTGCTTGTTTTTCATTTGCATATTCAATGTCGTGGCATGGTAGGAAACATTGAAAGATTGTAACCTTCCGCAGAAAGCATGGAACTAATTGGAATATAGCCTTTTTTGTCCTTCAGTATTGCTGTAACGTCTTTCATAATCTTGTGACATTGCTTCTTTAAATTCTTCCCACAATTCCTCCTGATAAATGATAAATTGGTCGGCAATGCATTAAAATACGAATGAATAAATATCTCAGCTGTCTGGGCATCATCCAAATTTCAGCTTCATTCATGGCTCTTTTCCACTCGTGATGATCTTAAATAAGACCTAATTTTAAACACGCTGCTACACAAGATTCCTGTATTTCTCCGTTTACTGTTTTCAGATCTTCAAATCTGTTTGCTCCTTTAATATGAAGTAATAATAATCGAAAATGAAATAGTTCAATTTGGCTGGGGCTTACGGAGTAGATGCGTCCAATAACTTTGAATTGTTTCTGACGGCGTATACTTTTACAATTTACAACGACAACAAACATGATACCTACCTTTGATAGTTCAGACGTACGGACTTTTGGCGATCGGCTCCCGTACGTATTAAAAAGAGAAAGAAACGAAAAATCTGACCTCGCTAGATCGAAACGATACATGTCTATTGCGCATTCTCCACGACTAACATCACTTTCATTAGACTAGGTCAATGAGCGCGCGAAGTGCGCGAGCTGACCTAGTAAAATCAAATGAAAATTACCTTTTCATAATTATGATTTTACCAATAATTTTAACTACAGACGAAAAAAACCGGGGCCCTCAAAAATAGCTTCGTTTTTGTATATTGGCAATTACCAAAATTATAATTATAATCGTTTCCATCCGCGTTTCTTTTTATATTTATTTAGGATATGAATTTCCACATGGCATTAACGACAAAAATTCAGTTAGAAACTATTATAAAAATATAAATGAAGTAGGTAACACTTGATTGGAGATAAAAATAAACTGATTCCTGAAAACGAATAAATAAGAATTATGGGAAATAGGAATAGGTATATAAGTGGCATTATTGCCTGTAACGATGTAAACATAATTTGTAAATGCATAAATACATTCAAAGACGCATATTTTTGATTAAAAAATTGAAAATGCCTAAGAAAGGCCCAGGTTAAATATTTTGTAATATATATAATTATATGTAGCAATAATGTGTACCTCACATGCAAAAAAATATGTTTTGTTGTTTAATTCTCTTCGAAGTTTAACTGCAAAATGATAAAAGTTGACATTTGGTAAGTCTGATAAAGATATACCTTATTAACCTTTGTAACAGCTTTGTTTGTATCTGAAACTGTTCTGTGATCTGAAGAATAACGTTTCCTTGCCACTGCTCCTGCTGCATCGTCCTCATGCAGTTTCTTGGGGTGTAAAAAACTGCATTCATTTCTTCATCGCTTAAAATTAAAATACTCACTGAGCTTAGCAACGCTCAGATGTGATTTCCGAATGCCAGTTGTCAACATTTCTTCATAATCTTCGTTTTCCTGGCTTGGCAACACTTGATATGAAAATTCGCCCAAATGGCGACTTGCAATGGAATAATCACCCCCACAAACCACCCCAAAACCGCCTCCTAAAAGCACCCCTAAAATCCACCTTCAAAAATCGCCCCCAAGAACCACCCCTAAAAACCACCCCCCAAAATCACGCTCAAAACACCCCTAGTGCCCCCAAGAACCCACTCCTCCACCCACGCCTAAAAACCATCCCTAAAAACCACCCCCTAAAACCACCCCGTTAAACCACCTGAAACCAAAAATAAAGACCATCCCATAACCTCCCTAAATACCACCCCTAAAATCACCCCCAAACCGCCAAAGAAAACCTCCCCTAAAATCATCCCCATAACCATTCCTAAAAACAACCTCTAAAAACCACCCCTAACAACCACCCCGACAATCACCCCCCAAAACCACCCCTCAAAACCACCCCCTAAAAACCTCCAAAACCATTCCTAAGAACCACCCCCATAAACCACCTCAACATCCACCCCTAAAAACCACCCCAAAAACCACCACCCCAAACAATTCCTAAAAACCACCCCAAAATCACCCCCAAACTACCTCTAAAAACCACCCCTAGAACAACCCCCAAAACCACACCCGAAACCACTCTTAAAAATCACATCTAAAACCAACCTCAAAAATCACCCCCAAAAACCACCCCTAACAACCGCCCCTACACCACCCCCAAACCCACCCCTATAATCACCCCTACAAACTACCCCTGTCGCGCCAGGCTCTCGCATTTAGTCGTTAGCGCTCGGGTCTGTTTCGAATAAATGCTGCAAATGAATCAAGAAATCGAACTCCATACTACGAAAATAAAAACATTTTCAATGTTAATAAAGATGCAGTTCAGGCTCTTCATTTGTGTTATTAATTGACCTTTGACTTTCCAATTCTTCACCCATCATTTGATATGTTCACGCATCAAATTCTCAATTACTTTCATAAGTTCTGAATCACACTGTGAATTTTGCTGTAAACGAAATTCTACTGCTTCATGAGGATCCACAATAAATAGTTGAGAGTTGACCATAACTTGGGTACAGTGCTGTATTTATTTGATAATATATTTATCCTTGTATTTTAAAAACAAAATGAACCTCTACATGTTCAATTAAAATTTACCAGATTAGCAAAAGAAAATGTACTGTTATAATTTCGGTTATGATTAAAAAAGTTATTCGATTTTGAATGAGAACCATTGAAAACTCTAGGACTGCAGGATTTAGCATTTTACATAAACACGTCCGTGCATAATCAGTTGCCTATTCCACTGGTTGATGCTAGGAACATTACTTTTACAACGACAACAAACATGTCAGTTCAGACGTACGCACTTTCGGCGATCGGCTCCCGTACGTATTAAAAAGAGACGGAAACGAAAAATCTGACCAGGCTAGATCGAAACGGGTTCGTCCCTATCGCGCAATTGCAAAGATTCATGTGGATTTTATGTTGGGATAGGAAAGGTATCTAGCTAATACCTAATAAGAGCATTGTCACCCAAGTTGGAATCAGTACCTATTATATTCTGTTTACATAAATGTATATTCAAGTATTCATAATTATTTTGTGTCATGTAGTACCTAGGTACGCCGGTAATTACCAAATATTTTAATGATATCTCGGTCTAAGAACCCAGGTGTTCCCTTTTAGCAAGTTGGCCATGAAAACAAAAAATATATTTTAATTATTCGTTAATTGTTGCATTCTGCATGCATTCGAAATATATCGCTAGCATATTATATGATTCTTCATTAGAAAATTACATTTTCGATGACAAAGAACACAATTTAATTAATATTTTGACGTATCAAATAATTAAAATACATTTTTTGTTTTCATGGTCAACTTACTAAAAGGGAACAGCTGGGTTCTTAGACGGAGATAAATCATTAAACTGTTTGGCAATTACCGGCGTACTACATGACACAAAATAATTATGAATAATTGATGTAAACAGAAAATATAATAGGCACTGATTCCAAGTTGGGTGACAATGCTCTTATTAGCTGGATACCTATATTAATAAAAATTAGCTTTTTTATGGTTATTTTATTTCATAATTAGTTTTTTGTTAATATCTCCACAGTTTGGGAAGAGATATAAAGTTGAGGTTTTCACTGACTTATTGATAAATGTTCGTTCTTTTTCAATCTGCGAAGAAAGGTATACCATAATCATTTAATATTTTCCCGAAAATTTATAAAATCTGTTGAGTTTACAAATAGCGGCCTCTATTGGACAGATAAAACATATTCCAAGCATTGTTTGTAATGTGAACGATAGAGTTGAAAAGTACGTTTTCAATGAAACTAAGTTTGTTAAATTCTATTGAACCAAACCGGAGTTATGACAAATTGAATGTAACAACGACTGGCGCCCCACCGCACTTTCATTTCAAAAGATGGAGCAAAAAACATGGGACAAAAAGTTTGCAAAAATTTACAGACGTAGGACTTCCAGTCCAAGAGACTGGGGTATTGAAAATGTATCAGGATAGGATAGCATGTTTTGTGGCTATTTACGATTTGTACCTAAGTTGTCTTGAAACTCGAAATACACTTAATTTGTTTTTACGTTGTCGCGTATGAGATAATTCTGGCATTTGTCAGATAAAAACACAAAATTCAAGCTTATAATGCAAACTGTTTATTTCGTGTCGCCTTGCACAAAAATCAAGTTCAGGAATTAATAGAATGCTTTCGTTTCCCACGTCCCAAACACAGGAACTATGTATTCTTAACTAGGCACTTAGAAAATATAGTAAACAAAAGCTGGGGTACTTTATTGGGGTTCGGAGTCGGGGCGTGACATTTAATACCTAAAAACAACCAGTAAAAAGCACCCCCAAAATCACTCCTAAAAACCACCCTCAAACCCACATCTGAGACCCACCCATGAAACCCACCCCTAAAATTTCCCCTGAAAACCACCCCTAAACACCATCCCCAGTCAACCCCTATAGCCACCCCTAAGAATCACCCCTAAAACCAAGCCTAAAAACTACCCTAAAACCGCCTACTAGAAACCACAACTAAAACCACCCCTAAAACCCACCCCTAAACAACACCCCCATAATCAACCCCTAAAAACCACCCCTAAAACCAACTCAAAACAACCAATAATAGCCACCTCTACACCCATCCCTAAACCACCCCTAAACTCGATGGAAAGTGTATTTCCTATAAACTTATTTTTTCGAAAACTGTCATTAGAAGTTGACTTTTTTGCATGATATTTATCAAGTGTCAAAACTACAGTTGTTTGTCTACAGAACGTAAAAGTCCTTTACGTCCAGGATGCAGGATGTAAAAAGACTTTCTTGAACTCACCGCTTTCAAAATGACATTTTTTGAACTGCGGGATACAGTTTTCGAAAAAATGTTGTTTGATATTCGATTGCGAAATTCTTTTGCATCCTCGAATGATTTTTTTTGTCACTTTCCATTTAACACATTCTTCTACTAAATGTTGTCGTTGCGAATTCATGGTATTATTTATTACTGAAATAGTTCGCAACCCCGTACCAGCACTTCGCAAGATTCGAATATCGGCGCTACTGGTAGGTACCGCTCAACTATCTACGTTCCACTCCATACGTCCGCTCCAGCCTCGCTTAGATCGTCACCTGTGAACGCCACTTTCGGTACATATGTAGCGAGCATTTATCCTGAAAACGGAGCCTATACCGCGCTGTGGCATACGATAACAGAAGCATTTTCAATGCTAAAATGTTGAGGTTTGAGATGCGGGCAGCTGGAATATATATATATATATATATATATATATATATATATATATACACTGGCGAGCATAAAATTAGGGTCACTTTGAAAATTGCCAATTTTTCTAAGAATTCAAAATATTAAATTTAATTAATTCTTGAAGGCAATAACACTTGCATTTCTGAGAACTGTTATAAGCTTTTTGTGGTTTCTTTTGCACAACAAAGATTCAATATTTCCGATTTCTAGGAAATGCTTGCAGGTGCGCTACTTGGAAGCTTATTTCTGGGGGTCTATTTTTCAATTTCCTTCATTTAGTCACTAACTTTCCTGTGTATAACTTGACGGTCGAAAAGTGTAGTCTTCGTTTATTTCCTTATAATGGCTTTAAATCCTGTCACGGCGGCCAGAATTATAGCGCTGTTGCAAGATGGTCGGGGGCAACGTGTAACGGCAAGAACGGTTGGTGTAAGTCTTTCTACAGTTCAGCGGGTATCCCAACGATTTCAGGAAACTGGTAGGCTGACGAGAAGACCAGGATCAGGGCGGAAAAGAACCACCACCCCAAGGGATGACCGTTTTCTTGTATCCATGGCTTTACGGAATCGGACTGCTACGGCAGTTTCGCTTCGAAATCTCCTCCAAGAAGTCAGAAATGTTAACATTAGCGAATGGACAGCTAGGAGGCGACTTCGTTCTGCTGGATTATCTTGTCGGAGAATGGCTACGGGTCCTCCACTTCTCCGTCGCCATAGAATTGCAAGACTGAACTTTACTCGAGATCACTTGGGATGGACAAATGACGATTGGGGGAGGGTATTATTCTCAGACGTGTCGCGTTTCTGTTTAAATGGGTCGGATGGACGTCGGCGGGTATGGTGAAGACCCGGAGAAAGGTATGCCCAGGCTTGTATTGATGAGCGACTTCCATTTGGTGGAGGCTCAGCTATGGTGTGGGGAAGAATTTCTTCAGACGCACGTACCGAATTAGTGTTTATCGGCAATGGATCCCTAACTGCGCATAGGTACGTAACGGAAGTTGTAGAAAATCATGTCATGCCTTTTATGACGGTTCTGGGAGAAAATGCAACTTTTATGCATGATAACGCTCGACCCCTCGTGGCAAGGATTGTTAGCGGTTATTTGGATGAGGTTCAAATTACGCGATTTGATTGGCCAGCACGGAGTCCCGACTTGAACCCCATAGAGCATGTGTGGGATGAGCTAGGACAACGTGTACGAAGTCATACGCCGTCTCCCACCAACGCACAGGATCTTAGGGAGCTCCTACTACAGGAGTGGAATAACATCCCCCAAAATGTGATCCGTAATTTAATTGAGAGCATGCCACGTCGCCTCCAGGCTGTCATCAATGCACGGGGAGGAACCACTCGTTATTAGGGGTCAAAATTTTAACAGTTCCTTGTTTTATTCCAACATTTTTCTCACTACACATTTTTAAGACAATTTTGTTAAAATTTGCTTCTTTACGAATTTTCAATAAAAACATTAGAAAATGGAACGTTTTCTTTTTAAAACATTCCTGTTTAGAGATATGTATACAACGAAATCCATTTACAATAATAAGATACAATAAATAACCAGAAAAGTTGAATTTTTGAAGTGACCCTAATTTTATGCTCGCCAGTGTATATATATATACAGGGTGACCACGAGATCAGGCTCACACCTATAACATTTTTGTTTTTCAAGATATTAATTCGAAATTTGGGACAGTTAAATGACATGTAAATCTGTATTATTTGGAACAGTTAAAATTTTTCTGGCACTTCCGGTTTCACCGGAAATGAACCAACATTCGAATTTATAAATGGAACAGCCTGTATATTTTCACATTTCTGGAACCATCGTGTCATTCTAGATACGGTAGTGCCACTTTTGAGTAAAAACATTACCATATTAAAATTTTGGACTCAAATTAAATCTTGCATCTAGACATCCATGACTGAAAGAAAACCATTAAGTCTGGGTCCTAAACTAGTGTTAAAACAAAATCATCAAATTAGGTCAAGTAGTTTTTCTGTTATAGCCATTTAAAAATCTAAGACACAGTTTTTCGGGTATAAGTCAATTTTTTTAAATGGAACCATGATGGCTCATCGAGATATTTCCATAGAGCTATTTCTTACGAACCATTTGATATCAAACACGATATCTTTAATTAAAAAATACTAGGAGATATCTTTTTTTGTATCTGCTAAATAGTAAAACAAGTGAAAACTAACACATTTACTCGAACATTTATTAACAACAGTAAACGTAGCATTCTTTCCTGCTTTATCTAAAATTTATTATGAATACAACAGATTATAATAATTATTATTGTGCATTAGTATAAAATAAGGTAGGTACCTGGGTACAATAAGCAAATGAACAAATGAATTCCAGTTACTGTCAAGGAATTTTAATTCCTTTGTTCATGTACTTTATTTCTAAGCCGACTTAGGGTACCCAGGTGCTGACTTTATTTTATACTAATGCATAATAATAATTACTATTATAATCTGTTCTAGTCATAATAAATTTTAGATAAAGCAGCAGTAGGGGAAGAATGCTACGTTTACTGTTGATAATAAATGTTCGAGTAAATGTGTTAGTTTTCACTTGTTTTACTATTTAGTAAATGCAAAGAAAAATATGTCTCCTAGTATTTTTGAATGAAAGATATCGTGTTTGGTATCAAATGGTTCGTAAAAAATAGCTCTATCGAAATATCGCGATGAGCCATCATGGTTCTATTTAAAAAAATTGACTTATACCCGAAAAACTGTGTCTTAGATTTTTAAATGGCTATAACAGAAAAACTACTTGACCTAATTTGACGATTTTGTTTTTACACTAGGTTAGGACCCCGACTTAATGTTTTCCTTTTAGTCATGGATGTCTACATGCTAGATTTATTTTGCGCCCAAAAATTTTTTATAGTAATGTTTTTATCCCAAAGTGGCCCTACCGTATCTAGAATGACACTATGGTTCAAAAAATATGAAAATATACAGGCTGTTCCATTTAAAAATTCGAACGTGGGTTCATTTCCGGTGAAACCGGAAGTGCCAGGAAAATTTTTACTGTTGCAAATAATACATATTTACATAGCATTTAACTGTCCCAAATTTCAAATTAATATCTTAAAAAACAAAAATGTTATAGGGGTGAGCCTGATCTCGTGGTCACCCGGTATATTGTATGGGAAAATATCTGAGAAAAAGCCATTTTTGTAATTGACCGTATACAGGGTGTTCATGGAATCATTCTACAATGGCTAACTTTTTTATTTGAAATCGGAGAAGGTTCGTTAAATGGACAAAGTTTAATAATTTCTCGAGAAGAATTTGATGGTGGTGGCAGAAAAACAATCGAGCATCGCATCTTTGAGATATCGCTATCAACTTCCTTAACTTAAATGGAACGACCAACTTTCAATTACGCCATCGCATTTAAAATCAAAAAATACGCAAGAAATTATAAGGTGACCCACCACCTACAGTCAACTGTTTTGGAGTTGCCGACAACTGTTCACGGAATCGTTCTATAATGGCTAACTTTTTTATTTGAAATCTGAGAAAGATCGTTAAATGGACAAGTTTAATAACTTCTCGAGAAGAATTGGATGGTGCTGGCAGAAAAACAATCGAGCATCCCATCTTTGAGATATCGCTATCAACTTCCTTAACTTAAATGAAACGACCAACTTTCAATTACACCTTCGCATTTAAAATCAAAAAATACGCAAGAAATTATAAGGTGACCCACCACCTACGTTCAACTGTTTTGGAGATGCCGACAACTGTTCACGGAATCGTTCTACAATGGCTAACTTTTTTATTTGGAAGCTGAGAAAGTTCGTTAAATGGACAAAGTTTAATAACTTTTTGAGAAGAATTTGATGGCGGTGGCAGAAAAACAATCGAGCATCGCATCTTTGAGATATCGCTATCAACTTCCTTAACTTAAATGGAACGACCAACTTTCAATTACGCCATCGCATTTAAAATCAAAAAATACGCAAGAAATTATAAGGTGACCCACCACCTACAGTCAACTGTTTTGGAGTTGCTGACAACTGTTCACGGAATCGTTCTACAATGGCTAACTTTTTTGTTTGAAATCGGAGAAAGATCGTTAAATGGACAAAGTTTAATAACTTTTCGAGAAGAATTTGATGGTGCTGGCAGAAAAACAATCGAGCATCGCATCTTTGAGATATCGCTATCAACTTCCTTAACTTAAATGGAACGACCAACTATCAATTACACCATCGCATTTAAAATCAAAAAATGCGCAAGAAATTATAAGGTGACCCACCACCTACAGTCAACTGTTTTGGAGTTGCCGACAACTGTTCACGGAATCGTTCTACAATGGCTAACTTTTTTGTTTGAAATCGGAGAAAGATCGTTAAATGGACAAAGCTTAATAACTTTTCGAGAACAATTTGATGGTGCTGGCAGAAAAACAGTCGAGCATCGCATCTTTGAGATATCGGTATCAACTTCTTTAACTTAAATGAAACGACCAACTTTCAATTGCACCATCGCTTTTAAAATCAGAAAATACGCAAGAAATTATAAGGTGACCCACCACCTACATTCAACTGTTTTGGAGTTGCCGACAACTGTTCACGGAATCGTTCTACAATGGCTAACTTTTTTATTTGAAATCTGAGAAAGTTCGTTAAAGGGACAAAGTTTAATAACTTTTCGAGAAGAATTTGATGGTGGTGGCAGAAAAACAATCTAGCATTGCATCTTTGAGATATCGCTATCAACTTCCTTAACTTAAATGGAACGAAATTATACCGTCGCATTTAAAATCAAAAAATACGCAAGAAAGTATAAGGTGACCCACCACCTACAGTCAACTGTTTTGGAGTTGCCGACAACTATTCACGGAATCGTTCTACAATAGCTAACTTTTTATTTGGAATCTGAGAAAGTTCGTTAAATGGACAAAGTTTAATAACTTTTCGAAAAGAATTTGATGGTGCTGGCAGAAAAACAATCGAGCATCGCATCTTTGAGATATCGCTATCAACTTCCTTAACTTAAACGGAACGACCAACTTTCAATTACACCAACGCATTTAAAATCAGAAAATACCCAAGAAATTACAAGGTGACCCACCACCTACAGTCAACTGTTTTGGAGTTGCCGACAACTGTTTACGGAATCGTTCTACAATGGCTAACTTTTTTATTTGAAATCGGAGAAAGTTCGTTAAATGGACAAAGTTTAATAACTTTTAGAGAAGAATTTGATGGTGGTGGCAGAAAAACAATCGAGCATCGTACCTTTGAGATATCGCTATCAACTTCCTTAACTTAAATGGAACGAAAAACTTTCAATTATACCATCGCATTTAAAATCAAAAAATACGCAAGAAAGTATAAGGTGACCCACCGCCTACATTCAACTGTTTTGGAGTTGCCGACAACTGTTCACGGAATCGTTCTACAAGGGCTAACTTTTTTAATTGAAATATGATTTTATTTTAAATGCGGTGGTGTAATTGAAAGTTGGTCGTTCTATTTAAGTTAAGGAAGTTGATAGCGATATCTTAGAAATGCGGTGCTCGATTGTTTTTCTGCCAGCACTATCAAATTCTTCTCTCGAAAAGCTATGAAACTTTGTCCGTTTAACGAACTTTCTCCGATTTCAAATAAAAAAGTTAGCCATTGTAGAACGATTCCGTGAACAGTTATCAGCAACTCCAAAACAGTTGACTGTAGGTGGTGGGTCACCTTATACTTTCTTTAGTATTTTTTGATTTTAAATGCGATGGTGTAGTTGAAAGTTGGTCTTTTAATTTAAGTTAAGGAAGTTGATAGCGATATCTCAAAGATGCAATGCTCGATTGTTTTTCTGCCAGCACCATCAAATTCTTCTCGAAAAGTTATTAAACTTTGTCCATTTAACGAACCTTCTCAGATTCCAAATAAAAAAGTTAGCCATTGTAGAACGATTCCGTGAACAGTTGTCGGCAACTCCAAAACAGTTGACTGTAGGTGGTGGATCACCTTATAATTTCTTGCGTATTTTCTGATTTTAAATGCGATGGTGTAATTGAAAGTTGGTCGTTCCATTTAAGTTAAGGAAGTTGATAGCGATATCTCAAAGATGCGATGCTCGATTGTTTTTCTGCCACCACCATCAAATTCTTCTCGAGAAATTATTAAACTTTGTCCATTTAACGAACCTTCTCCGATTTCAAATAAAAAAGTTAGCCATTGTAGAATGATTCCATGAACACCCTGTATGTTACGCCCCCTAGCGGTCGTTTTAGGAACTCGAAACTAATTTCCAGCAATTTTTCAGGACCATATTTACTAAAAATATTTTTTCCCAAAGCTGTATGATTAACGGTTTGTGATATATAGCCAGCGACTTCTCTTAAGGGTGCGGAATTTGAGAACTAAAAACGGGCGTTAAATAAAAAAAATATTTATCAATAAAGGATCAACTTAGAGACTCCCACTACTTTTATAGTAATATTTTTCGTTCGCCTTAAATAAATCGCCCTCAAATTATTGAAAAATCTGTCATAAAACCGCTATAAACTCGACACCTTTTTTACTATTTGTACACATATTTATCTCAATTAGAAAATAGGGTTGTCTAAGTTAATTATTCCTCATTCATTTTCGACCAAGAACGTCTTGATACGTTACTTCGTTAAAACGGCGTATTGGAATGAAATTTATATTGCGATCTCTCCATTTTGTGAATATTTATTCGAGTTGCACAGTAAACTGGACGTTTGACAGTAGTGGTAGTGTGGCCGCTGCAATGCAGATGGCGGTGGGGCCTCAGTTTATTTTAATATTTCTAAATAGAAAGTAATAATTTAAAGATACGACCGCCGACTAATCCTCCCAGATTTATTCGGTTGCCGCCGAGGTTGCCGCTAAAGCAAAAAACCTGGAAAATTCCAAGCTGTAGAGGTTCCGTCTAAAGAG
Organism: Xestobium rufovillosum; assembly: GCA_963966045.1. Classification (NCBI taxonomy): domain Eukaryota; kingdom Metazoa; phylum Arthropoda; class Insecta; order Coleoptera; family Ptinidae; genus Xestobium; species Xestobium rufovillosum. The sequence goes on from OZ014497.1 coordinate 21,203,990, forward strand.
TTTGCAGCTGTGATTGAAACCAATCATAATAGATTGTGCATAATCCTAATCACACTTTTGGGCGACAGGTGGCAGCACTTTATAGACTAACAGCTGATAAATCGCAGCCTTAAGGTTTATACTCAGACCCTTCTAGTGTGTTTTACGGACGGTAGATGGCAATGTCGCCAGCTTTGGCTACAGTGGCTTTATTTAACACAGTGGCAACATTACAGGCCCACCCGCCATTTTGAGGCAAATTTCAAATTCTATAGCATTGGAAATTTAAGTTTTTCTTGTGCTGAAATCAATTTAATATAATATAATAAATAATGTACTACTATATTATTTATATATTATTGTCTTTCGACCACAGTTTGAAGAAAACAGAACAACCAACAGAAAATGTCAAAAACGTACAAATTGCAAAGCACAGTCTTGTACCGTTTAATTAGGTACTATGAATATATCACAAAACTTTTGTGACAAAAGGTTACTTTTTGCTGCAGAACAGTTTGCGCATACAAATGCTCAAATGTGGACGCTAATAAATTGGTTCGCAGGCACAATTTATTCGTGAGCGCATAACCCGCACGCGATCCGTTGCTTGTCGGTCTCGGTGCCATGCTCAAAGGAAATTGTGCGCGCAGTTTGGACGGCAAAACATCGGTCCGTGTCAGTTCTTGTTTAGTTGCCAATGCAGAAGAACATATGCAGGTTTATAAAGAATGGAGTGGACAACAGAAAATGTAATCCAATTAATTGATGGATATGAAAAAAATCCCATTTTATGGGATCCAAAAAATGAGCAGCATTTCAACCGAAATAAAAAATTCTATGTAGGAGCTAGGTATGTCAGCCATATTTTCGTGAAATCACACGAACAACTGGATCACGTTCGTGCGCGCAGGCATGTCAAGATGAACGTAAACAAATTAAATCACACGCACGAACGTTCGTGCGTGTACACTGTTCGTGTGCGTAAATTTGCTCAAGTTTGTACTTACCTTTACATTCATACTCTGTCTGGAAACCAACCGATTCGTTTGTTTTGCTGTCCACGGCAGTTGAGTACATTCACGAGGCGAATAATAAACCTATCAAATGTCGTGCACTCCTGGACAGCGCCTCGCAATCAAATTTTATTTCAGAAAGTTTATTACAAAAATTACACCATAAGGCTCAAAAGGTTGATCTCACGGTGTCAGAATTGAACGAAATGAGAAATAATATCAGCAAACGTGTAGAAATTCAGATCAAGTCCACGCATAACAATTACCAAAGGAATTTGACCTTTTTCGCCATAGAAAAAATAACGAACTCGACACCCCAGCAGTTTTGTAATGTACATCACTTGTCAATACCAGCGGGGCGATTCTCGAAAATGAGAGAAGTGGACGCTTTCCTATGGGAAGTGAAAGGTCGCATCGCTACCTTGTTCTCTTAGTAAATTTATCTCATATTCTCGAATTAGTGTGATCCGTAAAACGCATGAGAATACTCAGAGAATATACAACAGTATATGTTTTGCCATATACTTGGGCCGCCGAACAGACGGAGTGATCACCTTGCAAAAACGTGCTCTAGGCGGGACCACTATCAATTTAGGACAACCGAACCGCAGTGATGCGCTTTCTTTAGACCCAACGAAGTTGCATCACTCCAATTCGGTCGTCATAAATTACTATTGGGCCCCCTAGAGCACGTTCTTGCAGGGTGATCACTCCGTCTGTTCGGCGGCCCAAGTATAGTTTGACCAAGAAATTTGCAAGCTTAAACTACTTTTCTATCAATTGTCCTTTGAAGTGTTATTACCTTCGATGATGTTTGTTTTGTATGCGGCTGCATTTTGTATTTATAATGGTAAAGAAAAGAACAGCTCTGGAAATTTGTATCCAAAAAGACATTAATTTAATTTATGCAGTCCGAGATGCAGTCAAATGCACAGTTATAAAGTGGGAAGTTTACTGGCGACTTTACTTTTAAAAAGGCCCAAAAGTTATTAGTTAGGAAGCCGCAATGGTAAATTATTGCGGTACTCGTTGCTGTATTTTCTACCATGCAAGACTTGATTAATCTTAATGTAAGAAACATGAGGAACAAGAATATGGTTATAAGAAAGTTGCACAGTGCAGTATTGCTAACATATTTCCTACCAACAGATTTTCATTGACTCTTTACATCATGAGGAATGCCAGAATATCACTGCCAGTTACATTACATAGTCGCGAGTGGGTGCCAGACAACCCCAAACTTATCTTAAGCGTCACGTGACATGTTTTTCTACCAACGTTTTGTATCATAATTAAGCCAAAATATCACTGCGAATTATATTTCTAATAGTCTCGATACATACTATAAAAGGTATGAGGATGGGGGTCCCTTGAGGGACACATTACATAGTTGGGAGTGGGTGCCAGACAACCCCCAAGTAATCTGAAGAGAGCGATCTGCAGTGCGTTTCATACTCATATGCAACTTTCTTATAGTCATTCTTGCTCCTTGTGTTTCATACATTAAGACTAATACCGTCTGACATGGTAGAAAATACATCAAAAATTCACCATTGCGGCTCCCTAATTATATGGGAAGACACAAGCAAAGGGTTCAATTCCGTCACTAATGGTTCTAACCATTTCAATAAGCTCCTGGGTAAGCTCTGTATTTAGCCTAAAGTTTTTATAAAAGCCTTATCGAACAATATTATACCTGTGATAATAAAAAGAAATTAACACAACGTAAAACATTTAGTACCTACTAACACCCCTTTTTGATTATTGTAAAACACAAAAACGACTGTGCGTGATTCTGTTCTCCTAAAAATTTCCGAGAGAAGGGCGTTCTCTTGAGAGTTAGGAGAAGTGAATGATCCTATGATTCAAGAATAGGTCTTATCAGAATATGAGAGAAACACGCCTACTTTTCCTAGGAGGTGAGCATTCTCTTAACTCGAGAAGCGACACCCAGAGCATATTCGACTTTCTGATCCCGTCTAGCATCGACTTATTGGTAGTCGCGGCCGTCTTTTACGATTTGTTGTGTATAGGCCAAATTAAGCTCGCTAATGGCATGGTCACGTTGCAAAAAATGAAATTAGGTTGGATCGTAACCGGCAGTTACCAAAGTCAAAGCCTCGTCACAAAAAATAGAAAAATTTTGAGAATTAGAGCAGCCATCCGTAGCTGCTAAAGCGTTCTCAAATGAAGAAGCAGAGTGTGAACAACATTTCCTGCAAAATATGATTCGAGACAACACCGGGCGATTTGTAGTAAAATTACCTATAAAAGAAAATTTTGTTAGCCTGGGTGACTCCTTAAATAAAGCGATGAGACGATTATATTCTGTTGAACGAAAAATGGCAACATCACGCGGTAGAAAAACAAGAGAGTACGTCAACAAAACTGAGGGTAGTGTTCGATGCATCCGCGAAAACAACAACCAACATTTCTTTAAATGATGTTAGAAGGTTTATGAGGCGCCGTTTAGGACTTTATTATAATTCTTGAATATTTGTAACTTTTTGCATATTTATGTAAGAAATTGCAATATTTATTAATTTAAACCTGATATTTTTAAAATGTTTATATATAATCCTATTTCTTTATAAATATTAACATCCAACTCATTATTATATTCAAACGCAACAAGGGGACAAAACTGCCGATATTTGGCGATATTTGGGTGCATCTGAATAAAATGTAGGGTTCGTCTTACATCTACTAGAGAGCGCCACTATGATAGATTAACCATGAAATGACAATTTGGCAACACAGGAATAGTTAACAACGAGATGGGAGATGATCATTATAGAATCGGGCCCTGCTGCGTGCGCATCCGTTAAACCATGTTAAACTTTCTGCGTATTTGTACAGTACAGATTTTCTTTATTTTTTACATTTTTACAATTACAACTTGCAACTTAAACACAATTAAAAAAATTTTTCAGTCAGTCACAGTTTACTTTTTTTTTAAACGGTTTTATTTAGCTTGCCTTGTTTGTTTGTTTGTTTGTTAGTTTGTGTAGGTCAAATCTAGTAATTGCAATTTTACCACCTTCCTGTTTCCCGATTGATCTGGAATTTGGTACACACCTTTAGTTGTGATGACAATACAATTATGTATATTCCAGTATCATTGTAAATCCAAGATGCCCGCCGCCACAAAATGGCGGATTACATATTTTTTTCCAACCCCCTCAATATGGGTATCAAATGAAAGTGCTTAACTAGTACAATATAGTACACCATGAAAAAAGGCGAAGATGGCCGCCACCACAAAATGGTGGATTACTATTTTTTCAATCCCCTCAATATGGGTATCAAATGAAAGGGCTTGACACTTTAGAAAAATTCCTGATCAAATGGCGTCCGAAACAAAATGGCGGATCATAGAGTTTAGACAGTCAATGTATTAAAACTGAAATCTAGGTATCTAATCAAAACTTTGTCAACTTAGAATAAACAAAACAAAAACAAAACTAAAAACTTGAAAATAAAATAAGTAAAAAACATTTTTAAGTTAAACGCTTTTATTGTAAAGAAACATAATAATGATGCAAATAATGTACTGAAAGCTAGAAAATAATTAGGTAGGTACCAGGCACCAGTCATCACACCACTCTCCTCATCAATCTAGAGCATTGATCAGACTAAAATAAAATCGTGGGGGTAGCGTAACCTGAGTAAATATGTAAATGATCGTTCTGCGATGTTGTCTATTCAGAAGATGCATCCAAAGCATACCTATAATGATATGAGCGGTTGACTGTAGATAATACAAATTCTACTCGCCCCACGATTTTATTTTAGTCTCATCAATGCTCTAGAATCTAGAGTCTAGATCGATGAGGAGAGTGGTGTGATGCCTGGTACCTGGTACCTACCTAATTATTTTTTAGCTTTTAGTAGGTACATTATTTGCATCATTATTATGTTTCTTTACAATAAAAGCGTTTAACTTAAAAATGTTTTTTTACTTATTTTATTTTCAAGTTTTTAGTTTTGTTTTTGTTTTGTTTATTCTAAGTTTACAAAGTTTTGATTAGATAAAGTTTGAATAATATAACTTGGCATACGATTGAAATAATCTACGCATCATGTTAGTTTGATGTCTCTCTCGCACGTAACCAGTTGATATGTGTGCTAATTATTAACGTAAGATGAAATAATCAAGATTTTCCATTGTAACTCTTTATTTCACTCATTCTCATTTTTAATGATGGATAACAATGTATTTGTACGTCTCTGCTTGTTCCGTATGTTATCATGGAGACTAGTATTAGTGTCACAGTACTGTCAATGTTGAAACAAATTAGTTTACATGCACGTGTCAACCCATACGCCAAGTTAAATTATTCAAACTTCAGTTTTAATATATTGACTGTCTAAACTCTATGATCCGCCATTTTGTTTCGGACGCCATTTGATTAGGAATTTTTTCTAAAGTGTCAAGCCCTTTCATTTGATACCCATATCTAATCCGCCATTTTGTGGCGGCGGCCATCTTAGATTTACAATGATACTGAATATACATAATTGTATAACAATAATAACATACATTTACATTTTGGGATTTGGAAAACGGTGCTGTGTGGGTTTCCGGTTATTACACCCTTGTACAATACAAGTTCGGTAGCGCAACGGTGCCATAATTCTCACTGTAATAGAAACATGACAATAATATACATACCAATTTTATACATTCGAATAAAAGGTAGGTACTTACATGTAATATGTAACCAAAAGAACAGATAAACTTTTTGAATTTATCAATTAATAGTACTTACCAAAATATAAATTCGTATACGGAAACCAAATTTACAAATTATTAGGTACTTAAATTTACGTTCGCTTTTGAAGTTTTACGATGCGACGCGACCCTAGATAAATCAAAAATTTTCCAAAGGTAACCCAGATATTGTTTTATGTTCAGCTTCAACGAAGTAGTCCATGGCAAAAATTTTCCAAAGGTACCCCAGACAACGTTTTAGGTTCAGCTTTAACGAGGTAGTTCGTGGCTCAGCCCTCAGCGTTTAAATTTTTACCGCGATAAACTTTAAAATGGTAACCTAGGTAACATTCCGCGTAGCGCCATCGCGTTTTGGTTATCAAACTAAAAGGGAACAAATTAGGTGCTCGATATTATAATCATACTGCAGAGCACACCTTCCCGTTAATTTATACAAATGCATGATTAAGAAATAGAAATTCGATATAAATAACAGACACTCGATAATTATAATGAATGCTCGGTATAGAATTCACATGCTCGCTAATATAATAAATACTCGATAAATATGATAGACGCTCGATAAATGTAATGAAAGTTTGATACAAAATTCAAATGCCTCCCATAATAATAAATATTCGATAAAAAATTATAAACTCTCAATTATTATAATGAATGTTCGGTATATAAAGGTATACAAAACGTACTGCTTTGTTTCATACTTGCCCGTCACTGAATACAGCCCAAAAAGTGGTTCCACGGCCCGCTATTTCCGGTCTTTGGGCAAGCGGAGCGAGCGAAGCGAGCGGAGCGTTTAATTCTCCCCCCCCCCCCCCCCCGAGCGTTTATTTAGTACCCCATCGGGATAATTCAATTATATCAAGCAAAATTTGATTTAATAGTGAACCCAACTTATCGAGCATTTACATTTTTTAGAGCGCTTATTTGATTAAAGTAGCGACCAGAACTTATAGTGCAAATGAGATACTTTATCGGGTGAATTTCTTTAAAATACAAAGCATATTGTATTAGTTTATTCGGCATTTTTATATTTTATCGAGCATTTATTATTTTATATCGAGCATTTATTATTTTTTAGTATGCAAAATGCATTAAATTATCGGGTGTAAATTACGACCCAAACTAAAAATAGCATAATATGAGTGAACCGGGCCTGGCAGTGGCGGAAAAACTTGGAACGTTAACGTCAAACCTTGATCTTTTGAACTACTTAACCCACAGAACACCGTATAATTTCATTGCTATGTTGCCAAATTATCTTTTACGCGACCAATTCGGGACATAAGTGCCTCCGTCATACGTCAGATTTTCATTCCAAACAAAACAAAAGCACGTGCCATTTGACGTTTATCGATATTATTTAGAACGTCTTAAACTAGTTTTTGCAATATAATTCTAGACGTTTTGCAGTGAAAACAGTTTATTTTCAATTTGTGTGTTGGGCTTACGCGTAAAAACTTGAAAACAACTATATGTAATTATAATTCTATTTCAGAGGTTAGGTTAAAACGTCAGAAAGCACGTGGCTTTGTTTTGTTTGGAATGAAAATCTGACGTTTGTGACGTTTTGCAGTGAAAACAGTTTATTTTCAATTTGTGTGTTGGGCTTACGCGTAAAAACTTGAAAACAACTATATGTAATTATAATTCTATTTCAGAGGTTAGGTTAAAACGTCAGAAAGCACGTGGCTTTGTTTTGTTTGGAATGAAAATCTGACGTTTGTGACGTTTTGCAGTGAAAACAGTTTATTTTCAATTTGTGTGTTGGGCTTACGCGTAAAAACTTGAAAACAACTATATGTAATTATAATTCTATTTCAGAGGTTAGGTTAAAACTTCAGAAAGCACGTGGCTTTGTTTTGTTTGGAATGAAAATCTGACGTTTGTGACGCGCCACTTATCTCCCGAATTGTTATGGTGGCGCTCTCTAGTAGATATAAGACGAACCCTACATTTTATTCAGAAGATGCACACAACTAATATAAATATCGCCAGTTTTGTCCGCTCGTTGCGTTTGAATATAATAATGTCTTGGAAGGATTATATACAAACATTTTAAAAATATCAGGTTTAAATTAATAAATATTGCAATTTCTTACATAAACATGCAAAAAATTGCAAATATTCCAGAAACAGAATAATGTCCTAAACGGCGCTTCATAGAAGGTTGGTCCTACCATTCAAAACGATCTGTTTACAATTTTATTGCGTTTCCGAAGACATCAAGACTCCATGGCGACATAGCTAAAATGTATCGTCAGGGTATAGTCGCGGCCTCCGATAGATAGTATCTTATAGTATCTAGTACCTATAGTATTATATTAATAATTATTATTAGTTAGATTTTATGATCACGACAGCGCTAAAATATAGAATTTGTTTCTCTGTGCATTGTACAATAATTTTTGTTTGTGTCATACAAGTGTCCGTAACTAAAAACAGAGTACTTGCGTGCTTAGCCAATAATTTGACAACTGTCAAAATCGATGTCGGGGCATAAAACAGCGCACCATTGCATTTAAAACGATGAATGAACATTAAATAATAATCATTAGGTATAATATTTAAATTTATTGCAAGGAATTTAAGAGGGGAATAGAGTATTGCATTGCGATATTAGCGCGACTGGAGACTGGCGTGACGTATCTGTTAGACCATCTCCTATTTCGCGAATTGTTTTAATCAACGATTTTATACAGGAAATATGCAAATTTGAGTACCGTTCAGTTTTAAATGCGGCACACTGTTATATGCATACAATGTTTACCAATATGATGAAACCAAAACATTTGTTGATTTCTGTGACTGCTTCACAAATTTTTTGGTGCGCTTTGATAAGCTTTGACATGCTTTCCGATGTTAAACCTGAATAAAAAAAAGTATTATTAGCAGTGAGAATAGATACACTGAAAAACACTCTTTAATAAGCACCTTGTTTTTCTGTGACTGGGAGAATTTTAGAACTTTTGGAAATACTGTCTATCATTTTGCTAATGTTTCTTTCATATAATTTTCCATGCCTTATTTCCATAATCTCTTTGTAGATAAACGCAGAACTAGTTTTTTCAAGCTTGCTTCCAACAAATCTTTTCTTCGATTTATTATTTAAACAGTTATTTAATTCTTGGACGTACATTTTCATGCACCTTATCGTGGTAGCGTAAATATATTCTATTATTATTGCTATAGAATATAGCAAGTAGAAGGCGGTATAGTTCCTGAAAAAACTCTTATTGTGTCTTTGAATCGATACTTCGTACCACTTGAACATATCCGTTCCTAAAAGTATACAGTAACAAAACAGACAGGCTAAAAGAAATTTTGAGTGTCTTTTGGCTCTTTTGTTGTTATCGTTAGAATTCATCAGCAAATCCACCTAGAAATAGTAATAGAAGATGCTTAGATAATAAAATATTAAAATTTACTTCATTCAAGAGATTCACACATTTGAAGTATTTGGGCATTCGGATTGGTATACTGAAAATGCCAACCAATGCTATAAATATTATAAAACTGATATCAACACAGGTGATGTATCTCGACTTCTCTTTCACCATTCGTATAGAGTTTTCCTTGTCTTCCAAGTCGCTTATTATTCCGCAAACCGACAGAGTTACTGCAACAAAAGCGGCCGAACTTAGGTACCCTGCGGCACGCCACATTGACTTACCAAGCACGATGGCTAGGGCAAAACTATAAACTGTATAACAGATAGACCATTTTAACGAATATTTGTCTCCATTTTTGTGAACAGTAAAAGGAAGAACACCAAAAATTCTGCTGATAAACCATATAGAAAATGTAACGTCCAGCATTTTCCTAGGTACCGTAACCTGTCGAGACCACGCCATAATATGGACAAATGCGATTTTAAAACAGTTGAATTTACTTAAAAGATTATGCATACTCTAAAAGAACTTTTATAATATTTGCCTTGTTCTTTGTTTTTCAGTGTAGCGAGCAAACACTGCATCAGGTATAGGTGTCGCAGCGAAAGAAGAACCTGTCACGTGTTCTGCGCGAAACACCAATTTACATAGAAGGGGTCTATAATGAAGTAATTAACAGCATAAACATGTAAACAATAAAGACCGACACGACACTGCAGCTGGCAGCAACAGCGGACACCCCCACTAATCACGAGGCATGTTGTGCTAAACACGTGTTCCTGCAGCTCCTTCGAAATTTTAGTGTCAATTGATACAAACAAATTAAATAAAATTAATTCTTGTTTTTGAGAAGGAAGTGGTAGTAGTCCACAGGACAGCACATCTTTTGAAAATTGATTACCACTCCTCTGTAACGTCGTGTACGGATGTAGTTTTGCGAGTCTACCAAGTTCTGTATATACGTAAGTTCTTGGAAATGCGGCGTTTTCGAGTTCGCGATCGCGAAGGCGCTAATGTGCTGATGCTTTAAAAATGTATGACCATCACATTTTTTATAACTTTAATTAAAAGTGAATGAAATTACAAACGCTAAAAGATATTTGTCCGACAAAAATGGTGCGCCGTTTGGCGCGTCCACCGCCTAGCTATATCTGGTCAAAATAACGACCTATAAGAATTTTACTACCAACCAGCTAATTTGATCATAAATATTAAATAAATATTTCTAAAATTGGATGGTAACATGGTCCGACAAATGTTGTGCGCCATATTGGCAGTCCGACGCTCGGAAAGTGTCAGTTTCGTGATAACATGTTCGCCGATTACCAACAATAACAATCTATTGTTTTTTTATGTCGTTTAAAATGAAGTATAGAGCACACTGAAACGATTGTCCGATAAGATTGCTGCTGCATGTCTTTAAAAATGCTAGTCGCCGTTGGACGGTGTCAATCACGCGACTATCACCATATGTGGCGTGGTCGCCATCTTGTAATAACCGTTTTAAATACATACACATTGTATTACAGGTTCAGATAATATGGATGATGTAGATGATACATCTAAGTATATCATTTTTGCACTACTCGAAGCTCTGTTTTAATGTGCTCCTAAGCAATACACTCGTTTATTTGATGAACAAAATCACGTTTAGACGACAAATACATGATGTGCATGTAAGGTTTGCAAATTTTGTGACTATTCCATGTCACTCGACTACACATTTTCGGGGGTCGTTCTCTTACGTGGCTATGCGCAACAACTGCAGCGAACATTTTATTTTCGAACTAAATTTCAAGATCTATGTTCTTAATAAGTAGGTATATCTTGTAGGTATATCTTGGGCGACGATTTGCCTGTAAATGTTGTCTAAGATTTTTTTGATTTCTCGTATGTGCAATTTACTTACTTATTCGATTAAAATTTTTTAATTATTGGACCATGAGGAAGCTCATGCTTGAGGATTGAATTTCAATTTTCATGACTGATTGATTATTATTATACTACCATACGGATGAAGATGATGATGATGATGTATGCAACGAATTTATTTTATTTTAATTGTAGAGGAAGACACCAACGGATGATTATGATGACGAACGAAATATATTATTTCATTTTTGAGTACAAAATAAATAATACATTTCAAATTTTGTATATTAATCCATTTTTGCGTACAATTTAATAAACAATCCTTTTTGCATATTTTCCACTTTTTTCACGTATTTTAAGAAGTTTGATAAACATTGATTGTCGGGGTCCCAGGTCCTATCTCGGATCTCATCACATGTTGGACATCATATATTTGCAAAGATACGAGAACAATATGTTGTTTATACAACCATATTGGTTGTTATGGTTTGATATAATTACAAATCCCTAATATAATAATGGTCAGACAAATTTGCTGTGTATAAATTTACTGATGTAACAGTTTGCCCTTTTTATTGTCGGACTAGCGATACAGCGCAATATTTTTGTCGGCCATTGTCATTATTGATCACAAAATACGCTTACCTACATGTGTGATCTTTGTCCGACAAGTGGTAATCAGTGAACATGTTATCACGAAACTGACACTTTCCGAGCGTCGGACTGCCAATATAGCGCACAACATTTGTCGGACAATGTTACCATCCGATTTTAGAAATATTTATGTAATATTTATGTAAATAAATAAGGGTAGAAACCCTTATAAAAACAATTTAATTATAAAAGAGTATTTATTTCTCCAAGTTTGAATATTTATTACACAATACGTTCTGCGCGTTCTCGTGTATAATACCGAACTGCTTCCCCACTCTTCATAACCCCTTGACATCAGCGCCGACCGCGGAGGCGCGCTCAGGGCCAGATGCGTACGCCGACTTCTAGTGTTCACGTGCGAAGTTACTTATATCATGACCCGCCAGCGTGATCATCGAGAATACCACATGAGGGTGACCTAATTGAAGCGGGGTTGATCATTAACACGGCCATTCTGCAAAGGGGCGTCCTCGCACCAAGAGTGGAAACTATAACAGAAATTTGATTAAATAACAGCATAAAGACGTCAAAAAATGCCATATGCTCTCGTGTGTGTATTTTTTTTTTTTTAGTTTACAGTAAGTGTGGAAATGCCACAATATTTGCATCTACGTGTGGGGGCGCCACAGGATTTTATCTTTGTGGGATTGCCACAACCTTTGCAACTACGTGTGGGAGCGCCACATATTTTTTTTATATTTTCGACTTGTGGGATCGCCACAACATTCGCAACCAATGTGGGATCGCCACCAAAGGTTTTTATTCGTATTTTCTAATTATTGTGGGACTGCCACAACATTTGCAACCACGTGTGGGAGCGCCACAGGGTTTTATTTTTGACTTGTGGGATCGCCACAACCTTTGCAACCAGTGTGGGAGCGCCACAGGTTTTTATTTTATTTTATCTTTTATTTTATTATTATTTTTTTGATACAACATTAATTTCAGTAATGAGGGAACGCCCCATTAATTTATTTTATTTTAATTGTACATGATCCCTGCATTCAAAACTCATTATTTTTATTTTATATGGACTATTGGAATACTCACAACAGTTCCCGTCAACGTATTTTGTATCTCTATGCCGGCCATAGTCGCAACTGCTGATGAGCTGCCACAGTAGTACGTTTCCCTTTTTTCGACAAGAGATACCGTTCATTGGGTAGTAGCTTCCGAATTTTGTATGGCCCATTAAATTTAGCCCTTAATTTTCCTCCACTTGCTACCTGCGAATCTTCTACTGCAACCAGTTCCCCAACTTTAAATAATTTAGCCGCATACCTCGATAAATCAAAGCGTGCGGCGCGTTTGTTTTCATAACGTGTGATGTTTGTTTGTGCTTCGACAACGGCCTTGTCAGGGTCGACAAAGTTGTCGCTTATCACTGCGCCGGCTAAAAATAACTCTGTAGATGGTAATCTTGAATTTTTAGAGTAGAGTAGGTGCAAATCCTGTGGTAGAATGTACTGTAGCGTTGATATTTTTTTCAATGTCACGTATTGCTGGCACCCATGACTTTTCTTTTTCGGCCGTTAGCGTAGCCCTAAGTAAGTTGAAAACGGTTCGCATAACGCGTTCAACTTGCCCATTACCGCGGGGCATGCCAGTGGCTATATGGTGTAGTTGCACATTTTGTTCATGTAGAAAATTTTGAAACATTATGGACGTAAATGCTGTTCCTCTATCTGCTATAATTCGTCGAGGTTTTCCCAACTCGTTAAACACTGTTGCTAATGCGATGATTGAATCTTCCGTGGTTTTCTTCTTTATGGGTTTTAAACTGCAATATTTGGAGAAAGCATCAACTATAACCAAAATTTGAGTGCATCCATAAGACTTGACAAGTGGACCCGCATGATCGATATGCCACGTGTCTAAAATGTCTTTTGGTTTTTCGCCTTTTTGCCAAAAACCCGCTCGCCGTCCGGTATGTGATTTTCCTAAAGTACATGCACGGCAATTACGAATATACTTTTTAAGGCACTAACCCATTTTAGGCCAATATAAGTTTTCACGCATTTTTGACAAACTCTTATTCAATCCAATGTGAGATGATTTGTCGTGATATAAATTCATTGTTTGTAACCGCGCCGCAATCGGAACAAAAGTCTTTGGGCACATTTCTTTCGTCACAACCAATCCGTCTTGCACTGTGTAATCACCATAGTCACTCAGATTTTCAACAACATTCTTACAGAATTCATCGCTATTCTGGAAGTCTTTTAAAGTCTTGCAAGGCACACTTGCTACTACATAAACTGTCTCGACAGGATTTCGGCTAAGGTAGTCCACATGAGACATTTTATGACCTGGCCTATATTCGACAGAAAAATCATAATCCTGCAATTGCATCCACCATCGCGCTACTCGCGGATGTAAATTTTTCTTTACAGCTGTCGCACGCACTGAATTACAGTCTGTGTACACGGTAAAATGAATGCCACTCAAGTAATTATGGAAATGTTCAACTGCGTCCACAATTGCTAATGTCTCTAAGTCATACGAATGATACTTCGCTTCATAGTCTGTTGTGCGTCTACTAAAGTACGCTATAGGGTATGCAACACCATTGTCTTTCTGCAGCAAGGCTGCTCCGATACCGATAGAACTCGCGTCTGTATGCAATTCACATTCTAAATTTGGATTGAAAATTCGCAGTACAGGCTGATTGGTAAGTTTTTGAATAATCAGCTGTCTCGCACTCTCACATTCCGCGGACCAATCAAACGGTTTATTTTTCTTCACTAACGAAGAGATTGGCGCAATAATCGTTGAAAATCCCTGAATGAATCGTCTAAAATAATTGGCGAGGCCCATGAACTGCCGCACACTTTTTACGTCTACAGGAGTTGGCGCTTTTGTTAAAGCCACAACTTTTCGCGTACTTGGACGCACCTCTCCTTCGCTTACCACCAAACCAAGATATTCAGTTTCAGTTTTAAAAAATGTGCACTTATCGTAATTTAAACGGAAACCTGCTCTAGAAAGAGCGTTTAAAACATTTTCTAATACCTTCAGTCCTTCCTTAATTGTTTTTGATGGAACCAGCACATCATCCATATACACATGCGCTTGCTTTCCTTTCAAATCTCCCAAGGCTTTATCGATGGCTCTTTGGTATACTACCGGCGAATTCACAAATCCGAACGGCATACGGTTGTATTCGTACAATCCATCGGGTGTTATGAAAGCCGTAATATGCTTTGAATTTTCCTCGACTTCCATCTGATAGAAGCCAGCTTTCATGTCTAGTGTTGTAAAGTACCTCGCTTGAGATAATGCATCTATTTGATCCTGGATAAGAGGTAGGGGATAACGTTCTTTAACAGTCTTCTTGTTTACATCACGATAGTCAATACACATTCGCACTTCCCCATTTTTCTTCTTTACAAGTACGATAGGACTCGCATATTCCGAACTACTTTCGCGAATTATGCCGTCTTGTAATAATTCACGCACGATTTGCTTCACTTGGGCTCGTTCAGTGTAAGCTAGACGTCTTGGTCTGTATGCAACCGGATTAGTGTCCTTTAATTTAATAGTTAATTTCCCTGTCATAATGTGATCAGGTGTTTCCTTGCCATACTTCATTACAAGTTCTTTTAATTTACTAACAGTTTGCTCGTCCAATCCTGACACTTTTATGTTAGGCGGATCGTCGGCACTAACAGCAGTCAACACTTTAGGAACACCACTCAAGTCATAATGTAATTCTAAACCGTCAGTTCCCTTTGCGACACATAAATTTTTTCGTTTAATCACATCCCAACCGATAATAGCGTTCGGTGACCCCGGCAAGGCGGCATCCCTTACAACCGTAAACAAAATCTCAAGTGTCACAGTAGGCAAAACCGCTATAAGGTCACACGTACCTACGGAGTAAACAATTTTGGAACCGAGCCCTGATAACGGACGCACATCTGGTTTCACTAAAACATCGAGTTTTTTAACAGTCTCTTCACTTATTAGCGATACCTGAGAACCACTGTCAATAAGATAACTAAATTCAGCGGCCGCGTTATTGCATAGTAATGTCGCAATGGGAGACATGGACAAACCGCGTCTGCGTTCTATCAACATCACTTGTTTCGGCTTACCATGTTTGAACCAACAAGTTTTCTCCGTGTGTCCCAATTTCTTGCAACATGTACACGTAGGGGGCTCTTCGGTGTTCTTTTCCCTGTGACTTCTATTTTGGGTCTCAGTCTTCTTCTGGGAGGACGGACAATTTGCTTGTTTATGCCCTTTTTCGCCGCATCTATAACAAGCTCCGTTTTGTTTCAAATTCATACCTGACGAAGTGCTAGGTCGCCGATCGTTCTGTTTGTACGTAGAAAAATGGGTTACAACATCGGTCGAACGTGATCCATGCAATACACGGGGTTTTCTTCTGCGCGCATCAAATTCACTTAAAATTTTCAGCAGATCACGATCTCCAGTTGGCTGATGAATACGAATTGCAGCCTGTGCTTCAGAATGGTCTAATCCGTATTCGACCATACTGAGAATAGTTCTCCAAGGGAATTCATTATGAAATCGTTGAATTGATCTTAGCTTCTAGATTCCGTACTCACTCAGAGATTCACATTCTCGACTGCGCAGAGTTGCTGCTACAAATACGCGCGCTCCGGGAGTTTCGCGATCTGGAAATGCTACTGCTAAATCCTTGCAAAAATTATCCCATGTTCGGCGTACTGGTCTCCAATGCGCACGTTTTTTGAGTGCCTCTCCACCTTTGGCGATCATTAGGACGTCTCCGATCTTAAGTTCTTCTTTGAGCTTCGTGGCATCCTCGAGCCACTCCTCCATGGAGTACGTGGAGGTGTCAGGGTCAAACTCAACCAACCGAAAAGACGCGTGCGCACCGGTTAACACTTGCGCGTGTGTTTCTCCTGCAACAGGAACGCTCGGCCACCATATTGGACCGACGAGAAAGTTCCGCTAATTGCTCTTGTTGAGCTGCAATTAGCTGTATTAATGTATCTTGCCATTTAAGGCGTTTTGCAGGAGGTTCAGCTCCGTCTCCTTTTTCACTTAAATCACTATTGTCATTGTCACTGCACGGTTCTTGGTCCGCCATCTTACACTAAACTATACTAAACACAAAATAACAGTTTTTTTCTCAATTTAACACTAAATTACGGGTTAATCCCACTTCTGATGTAAGTAAATAAGGGTAGAAACCCTTATAAAAACAATTTAATTATAAAAGAGTATTTATTTCTCCAAGTTTGAATATTTATTACACAATACGTTCTGCGCGTTATCGTGTATAATACCGAACTGCTTCCCCACTCTTCATAACCCCTTGACATCAGCGCCGACCGCGGAGGCGCGCTCAGGGCCAGATGCGTACGCCGACTTCTAGTGTTCACGTGCGAAGTTACTTAAATCATGACCCGCCAGCGTGATCATCGAGAATACCACATGAGGGTGACCTAATTGAAGCGGGGTTGATCATTAACATTTATGAACAAATCGGCTGGTTGGTAGTAAAATTCTTATAAGTCGTTATTTTGACCAGATATAGGCGATGGCGCACCATTTTTGTTGGACAAATGTCTTTTAGCGTTTGTAATTTCATTAGCTTTTAATTAAAGTTATAAAAAATATGATGGTCATACATTTTTAAAGCATCAGCACATTAGCGCCTTTCGCGATCGCGAACTCGAAAACGCCGCGTTTCCAAGAACTTACGTATACAAAACGTGGTAGAGTCGTAAAACTACACCAGTACACGACGCTACAGCAGAGTGGTAATCAATTTTCAAAAGATGTGCTGTCCCGTGGACTATATTATAATTTGTGTAATTATAATGTTGTTCGCCAGGATCGTCCGACTAGAGGTGGTGGAGTCTGTATGTATATAAAAAATAAATATAAGTTTGATATAATCCGTCGATGTTCGAGTGACATTTGCGAAAGTATATGGGTTAAAGTAGTTATTTGTAACAGGGCATATGCTTTTCGACTTTTCTATAGGCCGCCTAATTGTGATGCTTTAGACTTCCTAGATTATTTTGAAAACACCCTTTCTGATAATTTTTCAGAATACGACAATATAGTGTGTTTTGGAGATTTTAATATAAATATGTTAAATATAAACACGAGGGTAGTCGATCATTTAAATTTAATTTCATCTTTCCTATCTGGCCGTACACAACATGTCGATTTGAATGGGTCAATTTCTTCCTCTTTGTCAATTTCGTCTGGCGTTCCCCAGGGCAGCATCTTGGGACCCATATTATATTACTCTCTATACTTCCCAATTTTATCGATATATTAAGAATTGTCAGTACCATTTGTACGCGGATGACACACAAATTTTAAGTTCTTTCCGATTTTCAGACAGAGTTTTGGCGGATAATCTTATAAATGAGGATCTCGATAGAATTTTTAAAATATCTAATGATCATTTATTAAAAATAAATCCATCAAAATCTACTATGGTTATGTTTGGGAGTGACACATATAGGAGTATCGCTATGAACGAATTAAGGTTTGTAATTGGTGGTGAAACAATTATTCCCTATAATGATTCTGGTAAGAGTCTTGGTGTTGCTATAGATCATAAACTTTGTTTTAATGCGCATATAAATGGTTTGATTCGAAAAGCGTATATATGCTGCCCTCAAAGTAGTTTATTTTGTCAGAGGTTTTCTATCGGTATAAGTTAGAAAAATAAGATGTGTGATTCTTTGATTTTGTCTCTGTTTGGTTTTTGTGATGTCATTTACAGTCCTTTCTTGAATTCCATTGACATTAAACGTATATGTTCAATAGGCGTATACCTACTTCATATGAAATGTTTCTATTTTAAAATAATTAAATTCAGAACCACAACTTATTTATATGACAGGTTGCAGTTTAGGACTGACGCTCACAATGTTAACGTTCGTGATAGGATACTGTTGGCGGTTCCTAGGCACCGCAAAGAAGTGTTTAAGAGATCGTTCTCTTATAATGTAAGTATCTAAATATATTATGAGTAACTTACGCATGTCCCATTTCGCGGTGTCTAGAGATTTCTATAAGCGTCATCTTAGAACTCAGCTGCTCTCACATTAATAAAGAATTATCTATTTTATAACTTATCTCTTCTCACTCAGTTTATATCCTCCTGTCATTTCTTTTGTCTCTTTGTCTTCTTCCATTTTTTTCCTTTACTTCCTTCCTTCACTACTTTCTTTTCTTTTCGTTTTCTTTTCTTATTTCATTTATTAAATTGCAGAGACTCTCAACTTATATATAATTACATTTTTTAATTAATGATTAACCACAGTCTAAGTCTCAGTTTGCCTTTTCATGCATTTTTCTTGGTATTTAGGTTTAGCCTTAAAGCTAGACAGTTAGGATGGGGCGGGATGGAAGAACAGGAACCTGGCTTCGGGCAACTGAATTTCGTCCCTTTGTCGAACGTACATTAGTAATATAAAAATACTTATAATATACTTACAATTATCTGAATGTTCATTTGATTTAAGTTAGAATTTATTTTTATTTGTATTTGCGTACGGTCGTCAATAAATGTATTATTATTATTATTATTATTATTATTATTATTATTATTATTATTACTTCATTGTAGACCTGTTCTACATAAATTGGTTTTTCGCGCAGAACACGTGACAGGTTCTTCTTTCGCCGCGACACCTACGTAGGTAGCACTGATAATTTCTGCAAACTGGCAGATCAAATGCATCTAATTAATCGATTCTGCCATGAAACAAAAGCTTGTTGTTTTGTAGTTTGACAGTATAAATTTGGCTCAAATAACTGCAATAGTTATTTTTTTATCTGTCCGTAAAGTAACTCGTGCACAGTGAAAATGCATTTAACCAGAGAAAATTTTAGAGCTATATGATTTATTATGACTTCAAAAGCGGTTTATCTCCTAAGCAGAGTGTCGATCGGCTTCGTGCTGCATTTGATAATGAAGCACCATCTCAGAGGGCGATTTATAGCTGGTACAATGAATTTAAATTTGATCGAGTGTCACTCAGTGATGATTTGCGCGAAGGAAGGCCAATTTCTGCAGTGACTGAAGAAAATGTGGCTGCTGTTAGAAGGATGGTTGAAGATGATAATCGAATCACCTACAGGATTATTAGAAGCATCTTGGGCATTGGCATGACTGCAGTAAACAAGATCTTACACGATCATTTATGTGTAAAGAAAATTTGCTGTCGTTGGATACCTCACAATTTAACAGAAGCGCAAAAGGTGCAACGGGTCGAATGGAGCAGAGCAACTTTAAAAAAATACAACGAAGGCAGGTCTAAAGCAGTTTATAATATCATCACTGGTGATGAAAGTTGGATATATGCATTTGAACCTGAATCAAAGCGGCAGTCGGCACAATGGGTGTTTCCTACTGACCCTAATCCTGTCAAAGTTAAGCAGTCTCGAAGTGTGGGGAAAAAGATGATAGCCTGTTTTTTTCTCAAAATCTGGTCCAGTTGCAACTATAGCGCTAGAGAACAAACGCACAGTTACTGCAGAATGGTATACAACAGTATACCTGCCAGAAGTTTTTCAAATGGCTCGTTTACGTAGTCCTAAAGGAGAGATACGTTTGCATCTGGACAACGCTTCAAGTCACAAGGCAAGGCAAACAATGCAATTTTTGGAGGAGTCTGGAGTTAAATTGTTGGAGCATCCACCATACAGTCCCGACCTGGCACCTTGTGACTTCTTTTTATTTCCACGGTTAAAGGATAAAATGCGGGGATTACGATTTTCAACCGCATAAAATGTAGTGGAACACTTTAAAAACCTCGTTTCTGAAGTGACCCAAGAAGAGTGGAATTTCTGTTTTGACAATTGGTTTTATCGAATGGGTAAATGTATTGAGTTTGGGGGTGAATATTTTGAAAAACAATAATAAAAGTATTTTTGCAAAAAGCGCATTGGTTTCATGTGATTGCAGAAATTTTTGGTGCTACCTACGTATACAAGGAAAATCGCGTTTAATCACGGAAAATTGAAATGAAAAAACAACCACGCCTACTCTAAGTGAAAACAATGGCGACAGTGACATTCAATTTCTGTTGATCAATTTTAAAACGGGGTGAGTTGACATCTTGACATCAGCAAAACTTATTTGTAAAAGGGCAAAAGATGTCAGTCAGGGTGTTTCAAAACAATATACAGATTTTTTGGAGACCATAGAGAAGACAAAAATTAACATTTTTTATCAATAAACTCATGTCCTCCTGGGTTTCGTTAAGTTTCCAGGAGACTAGAAACATTTTTCACTCGCAGCTCGCGATTTCCTGACGGATTGTATCCAGGGCATTGGATTGGTCGGAGTGGACCTGTGGGCTGGCCTCCACGCTCTCCAGATTTAAACCACATAGATTTTTTTCTACGAGGGCGTTTGAAAACATTGATCTACGAGACACCCGTAGAAAATGTTGAAGACCTTGCAGCACGAATAGCAGACAACCCAAACATTATGTATTGGTGTTCACGAATCGCTATCGAGACACCTCGAGAAATTGAAGCTGCTGTAATGTCTACGCATGAGCGGCTCCAACAATACATTGAGTGTGATGGAAGACAGTTCAAGTATTTAAGGAGGCATTAGTTTTATTTCAAAATCGGTCCTTCTTTCTTTTCTTATGCCCCTACACGTTTTTTTAATTGTTTGAACTAAGAATACTGTTATTATTTAAAAAATTATAAAGTTATGAAATTCTATCACTGAATCTTGAAGAAAGACAAATAAATAAGACTAAATACCGGTGTAATAGCGTCTCTCTAAAATTTTATGATAACTAAATTTTCCTTCTTCGATATCTTTGGCTAGGAATAAGATATCGAGATGTGGTCTTCACTAGCCTATTTAGGTATCATTTCACTACATTTTTATGAAAAAAGTCATATTATTGCATTTAATTTTTTAGAGAATTTTGCAATTTTCTGTTATTATATCAAAAAACGCGCTCTAGCGGCATCACTAAGAAATAGACATATCACGGGTAAGATGGATTTGATGGAGCAATAAATGCTTTTTCCAACGAGACCATGTTTGTTAAAATCGGTTAAGTCGTTTAGGAGTTACAGCTGTTTATGCAAAAAAACTTTGAATCACCCCCCACCACTTCATTTTAATAGATACGTCAAAAAGTGTTAAACAAAAATTACTCGAATAAAGCTTATCTTTAAAAAACATATATTTTTTTGGTACATTTACTAGGTGGATTTCAGTCAAAAATCACTTTAAAAGTTTAAGATGGCGGTTACGCCCCCTGGCGACCATCTTGGAAATCTGAAAATATTTTCCACGGTCTTCTCTTGGCCACTTTAGTAATACATTTTTTTACCGCAAGACTCTATGATGAATAGCTTCCGAGATACAGCACTTTGCTGCTTATGATGCTTGAAAGTTTTCCTGATGTTTCCCGAACGAAACATTTTTCAGCCCTCCTCGTACACATGAAAACCCCCCAATGAAACTTCATGAATGACTCCAGCAATGAGTAATAGGCCACCCACAATCGATACTGTCTGCCAGTTTACCCGCAGAGGGCGCTGAATTACTCCTTTCATTCCTAACAAAATCGGCAGAGTCTGCCACACCAAAAAGAGCTGGCCCCCAAAACAAAGGGTCAGAATTCGGGTAAGGTAACAATCCTAGTTTATAAATTAGCAATCGCCCGATGTACCGTGTATTTTAATTTTTTAATTTTGCTTTTTTAAATTGCTCAATGATGATAGGAAACAGCCATTTACGTTTTTATAATAATTGGTGTAATTTTAGTTTAAAAAATTGTGTGGGATGAGATTTGTGTTTGACCTTACGCTTATTTATTTATTTTTACGGCGAAATCTAAATGGATATTAAAGCCAATAAAATTTTTCACTACGTTTACTTTCAGGTCGTAAAAACACCATAAACGATCAAAATGATCCACCAAACTTTAATATTTTTCGTAATTTTCTTTGCTCTTGGGTTTGCCCAAGATTTTGGTCCACAGCCATTAACAACATACAGAGGTAAGTCACACCCTGTATAACTAAAACCAAATAATGCTTTCTCCTATATTTATTTAGCAACAACTGAAACCATAGGAAGCACAACCCAACAAAACGTGGAATACGAGACCAGCATAAGAAGAGCCTTGGTGTGGTTAATCACACAAAGGGACGAAGATTGGGGATGGAGGAATGACACACCTAAAGTCCTGACGGCCCTTCAAGTCGCCGCACAATTTGAACAAACCGCTGTTATACCAAATCATCTAGAAATGCAACTGTCAACCAAACAAATGGAGATTGAGATCGTTATTCTTCTGTGGAGGTAAAAAACTCAAAATTAATCTGCGTTTTGGCCAATCAAAATAAATTTTAAGGCACCATGAGGTCCCGATAACTCCCCCAAAACTGGGGGAATACACCCTGGCGCTTAATGCGTTATGCCAAGACCCTAGGCAATTCCATGGTCACGACCTTATAGGTACCCTTCAACATCATGAAGCCCCCCATGATTTAGATTTCGCTCATTCCACTCTAGCCGCTTGTAGCGCAAGAGCTCATGTACGAAAAAAACAAATTAGAAGATTACTAGATATAGCAAACACAGCTAGAGATCACAATATAGGTAAACTACAAATTCGGCTTCAAAATTCGTTGTATTTTTTACTTCTAATTGTAGATACAATTGCCATGACGATTTTGGCGCTAAAATGCATAGTCAAAGATCACCGCCACAGAAATTTACAACACTTTTTGAGAAGGCCGAGCATTGGTTTGGCGCGCCAACAGCAACAAGATGGCGGATATGGTAATGTGTACAATACCGCCTTAACCATGCAGGTAATATCCAGTGATTTTATCTTTACTTATTAAATACGAATTAACAAACCCCAAACTCAAAAGGCACTACAAAATATGGTCGACACTAACAACCATTGGAACAAAACCGCCGCTAAAGCATACTTAGAATCAAAACAAGACCCAGATGGCGCTTTTACGGACCCCGGTTTGACAGCAGACGTAATTTTAGCCCTAACTTACAAAGGTTTGGGGGCCATAAGAAACTTAGACTGTGGCCACGGCGATTCAGATTTAGAAAACCACGGTAAATAACAAGCCCAAACCTGATTATTTTATAAAAATTGTATTTCTCTCTAGTTGAAATAGATGGTTTAACGAAATCTCTATCAGTCCAAGGGAATGACTCTGAAATTCGCAACATAACAATCACTTATACTCTATGGGTCGGTACCAACATAACAGAAAATGCTACTTTAACAATGGTGGTGCCTCGTAACACCTCATTTTATAGTGTAATGCAAATGGCGATGGAAATAGATCCACATTTCACATTCGAAGCTTCTGAATGGCCAAACGGACATTACGTTCATACTTTAGCTGGTTATAAGGAAGAGCCAATGGGATATAACTATTGGTTGTTGTATAGGTTACCAGAAGCTCCCGACCCAATGGCTCCACCAGTAAATCAGTTGGTAGCACCTGTTGGTAAGTAAATTTGATGCGCAAACTTCACGTCTATAATAAATATGAGTTTCTCATAGGTGTCGACGACCTTTTAATTGAAGAAGGTGATCATTACTTATTCTGGTACAAGAAATTATAAATTTCTCTCGCAAAATACACACACAGCTTAACTACGTCATTTTAAGTTCTGTTTTTATCAGTAAGATTCACACAGTATTAATTACATAAGTATAAAAATAATAACTACAATAATAAATGTACAAGTAGCTATAATTTTCGAAAATAATTGTACAGAAATATATGCCAAAATTTTGACTGTGCGTGGTTGTGATTTTTTGTAAATTTTTGAGGACGTCATTCGCAGGAATTCAAAAAACCTCAAAATATTTGCATATATTTTAAATTTTGATGTAATATTTAAAAGATTCTTGAAGCGACAATACTCTGTTAGTACTCGTAATAATAGGTACTTTGGTGTCATGTTCTTTTATATTAGCAACTAATGTGTTTTATTGTTGAAAATGTGGTTAAAAATTCATTATTTTTGTTAAACATTTGGGCTTGTAATAAAAATATAAATTCGTGAAGTACACACCCGTTTGTCGTAATTGTAACCATTCCCATGTCCCAAATTCGCAAAATGACATTGACGTTTATAGGTTAGTTTGTCTTATCAAATATCAACAAAAATTACTCAAAATACTTAAAACTGATTAAATATAAGTTATCTACGTGGCTTCAAAATGATATCAACTTAGGATTATCAATTTATAAGTGCAAAAACTAGAAATGCTTTCGTTGCCTGGTCGGAATTTGCAAAATTTCGTGAAACATCGCCCGCCAGAGACAATAATAGCTATTTGCTTATTATCTTTCACATTATCAGCATTTTCTTTAGCTTGTTATGTGAAATATGCTGAGAGAGTACTCAATATTGACGAACAAGAGGTTTGTAAATGAATATTTTTTTTCTAAGTTAAGTTTCGTATTTTGTAGAATTGGTCATCTTTCTTTAAATATGTGAACAAAAGAAAGTATTGTATACTAAAAAACGTTACGGTAGATGATAAAAATGATTCTAGTTTATTTAAAACTGTTTTTGTGCCAGCGAAAATAGTTTTTTCGAACATTAATTCAGTTGAACTTTCGGAGTACGACTTGAAAGGAATTTTGCCCTTGAACGGTAAGTTTATGAATTCTACTGTTTAATTATGGTTGTACTTGTAATCAATCTTTTTTGAAAGATTTCGAGTCTAATTGCCCAGGGAATTTCTCGCAAGACGATGTTTATGTAATTTTTTCAATTCCAAAAGTTTCCAACAACAAGAAACGATCGGAAAGGATTTGTATGGCATTGGAGGTGCCAATTGATTTTTATTCGACTAGTTTAAGGCCTGCTTGTGTCCCACCAATCGTTAATACGGTAATTTCTGGTGATTTTACATAGAAATGTTGTAATTTAACATAATTATCGCATTTTAGAAGAAAATTGCTAAAATTACATCTGCTTACCTTCCGACTAAAGAATTTTGTGAAACTGGTATTAAAGTTGATATTCAGATAGACGAAAAAGTCTCAAAAACTTTCGAAATTTATTTGAGCGAGGTAAAAAACTGAAAATACATTTTTATTTGTAATGCATATTTTATTGGTTTTTTAGATCGATCGTGTTGCTGTATATGTTCATTTGTTATGGTTGTGTTCTTTTATGATTTTTATTGTTATTTTGATATTATTGTGTGCTATGTTCACAAAAACAAATAAAGAAGAACAATTTTAAAAGTACAAGTGTTTATTTATTATAATCATAAATAAATTAAAAAAATACATTAGTAGAGAGAAAATATGTATAAATAATGCTAAACATCATTTCTTGGAGGTTCATTTTCTTTATTATACGTAGTACTGTGATACGGACTCTCGATACTAAAGGGACTGTATAATTTTGTCGGAGTCCTCCCCAAAATATTCCGCGAGTAAGTTTGGGGTGTAGCACAAACATTAGGAGTCATTGGACCTTCTTCTAGTATTTGTCTACGTTTTGTGGGCATTCTAAACCTCTAAAACACCAAAACAAACAATTTCCGGTAATACTCAATCTATCTGGACTTACCTGTGTCAACGTCCCTAAAGTGGTCCTAAAATTACTAAAAGTTTTAGTAATTCTTTCACTACTCAATCGCAACACTCTCCTCGTATCATTAAAAGACAAAACAGACAACACACTCCGATCGTTTCTAGCAGAATTATCATCCTCGACTTCTTCAAAGTTGCTTTGAAGTTTTCGCCTGCAATTCTGCATCCTATTCGAGTTTAGGTTGTTCGCGAAAGTGTTTTTGTGGTACATGAATGATTCACTTTTGTTGTCTGCCCGCATTTTTATTAGTTTCGATGTTAATTGCGTTTCCAAATAGCACCTTGCGTGCGTTTTAAATCAAGACCGTTAAAATTAACACCAATCACTGACAGATTGGAAGTTAGTTGCAACCACAGTCCACAGAACTTGCAACTTGTGAGAGAGCCCAGAAATGTCATTTGACGATCAAGATTCAAGGCTAGTTATGTGTAGATTATAAATATACGAATATGGAATATCAGCTTCTGTGCATGACCATAAAGAAACTTATTTGACGCTATAGAAATTAGAAAGTTTCTTAATTATTTACACTTAAAATTGTGTCTATATTATGGAAAAATCAGTAAACAAATAGTTACCATTGCACTATTCAAGAGCGACATAATGGTCGTATGCTGATCGTGATACTTATTTTACCTATCTTCACTCTTCACATTACTATTTGACGTATGTAAGTGAGTTGTCTCAAGTTTTCCATAATTTACGTCTTATTTTTGCTTATTTTCGAATAAACAATAGATAATATGGCTGGGACGGCGTTGTCTTACGAAGGTATTGTAATTTACAACTAAATGTATCGAGGAAATACAATTAACACTTGATATTTTTAACAAAACAAGAAGAACTAACCTCAATATTGACATAAATATTTTTGCTTTTAGACTTGCGAAAGCAAGCCAGGCATTTAGAGAACGATATAGATTTAAAATTAGTAGCTTTTAGTAAGTTGGGAGCTGGAATTAACACACCGCACAGTATACAAGCTGCGGATAAAATACCGTTGTTGTCAGACGAGGATACGTTCGAAGCAATGGCTTTAGAAATCGAACAACTGTTGAATAAAGTAATTTATAACGTTTTTCTGCATCAAATTTTTATGATTCTTACTTGATGTGTTTATTAGTTGACCCAAGTTAACGAGAGGATGTCTGAACAGCCTGTTTCTGGGGCGGCAATGTTGCATACGTTGCAGAGGCATAAAGACATTTTAGCTGATTTGTCTAGAGATTTTCGTAAGACTAGTTCGCAGCATGAGGCAAGGAGGGAAAGGGAAGATTTGTTATCCGGTGGACGATCGGATTCGTTCAGATCGGAAGGAGTAAATAATAGACGGGATATTTATTTGAAGGAAAATACACACATCCATAAGTGAATACCATTTAAAAAATTGTTATTATTTATAACGTTAATGTTTTAATTTTATTTCAGTTCTGACAGGCTTGTAAACGAGCAAATCTCGATTGCTATGGAAACTAGAGAGCATTTGACAAGTCAAAGACATTCGTTGAAGAGACTGCAGACTCGTTTCAATGATATCTCGAATAGATTTCCTATTATTAATAGTCTGGTGCAAAGAATCAATCTGAGAAAGAGGAGGGATTCCATTATTGTCGGTTTGATTGTTGCTGCATGTACTTTTTTAATGTTAATGTATGCTTTTCATTGAATACAATATTTAAAATGTTTGTGTATTATTCGTTTATTTTTTTATTAATATCTATTCGTCATAGTTCTAATATTTTATATGTTTATTTAATAGAAATGTTTGTTATTGTATTTACGAAATAAAGTGATATTTTCCTGTTTTGCTGTGTTTTATTGTTCCTTACATGTTATAGGCATTTTGTTTTTAGAGTAAAAGATTTTCCGTTGGAAGTGGAACTGGATAAGTAAAGAAATGACATGATGCAGGATTGCAGACAGGAACTCTGACTGCAATCGTAAATCAAATTATTTTTAAATACATTTTGCGTATTTTGTATTGGAATTTTGCAAGCAAATAGAATATTGAAATTAAATATTACTTTTTCGAGTCTTATAATAAAAAATTAAAAACCTTTCTCTATAAAATTATAGGCAGGTATATACAGTAATAAATAATAACGGGTTTCACGGGGGACTACCATCATTCCCAAAATGTGGATAACCTGTTTGCCGCCAAACAAAATCTACATACATAATATACAATCATATTAATTAATATTATTTTAGGGTACTTACAATTTAAATGTAGTTCGTCTGTGACGTGTAAGGTGAATTACCAATAAAATAATTGCCCTGCGTATGCTCCACACCCATTGTATTGGTGGAGCAAAATGCGCGCGACCAGTGCGTTGGTTAGTTGCTCGATTCACACAGAAATTAGTTCTCAATTTTTAAGGCTATGATTTGGGATTTTTCTGGTTTTGTTTGTTTATTTGGCTGTTAAAAGTAAAAAAGATTCCATAACTTATTTTCTGAATATAACTTAAAAGGTATAACAACATTCTAGGCTTTAAACAAAAAACAACTAGTAAATGAAACGGAACACAATAAGTTTAAAACAAGAAAATAATAGTTTAATCCACAAAACATTTACTTATATTTAAACCTAAAGATACTTCTAGAAACAATTTAAACCTTTAATCCAAAAAAAAGTATAAAAATTCACAAAGTCAATTTGAAATACCGCCGCTCTTGGGGTTAAATTCGGTGCAGAGTTCTTTAGCACAGAATTTAATTGCTCTTGCACAAACAAACTTCCATCACTTACACTGAAGGGAATGGTTCCTATATCAAGACGGAATAGAGTTCTCTTCTCCACCCACTCATTAGGGAAAGTTCGCGTCGGAAGATGCGTGAGTCCCTCGTCGTTACATTACACCGAAACAACATTTACTCCCAACGAATAGCCATAGTAGGTATTACGACTTACATGCGTCCGTAGATTTTGGTTGGTGATTTTCCAAACGTGTACCCGATCGGTAACTTACATCGCCAAGCGCGAAATACGTTATCTGTAAGTCACATGCTCCGTATATTAAGCGATACCGAATTTGACCGCCAGATACCGCTGGCTGTTGCTATTTTGTAGGGTCCCTGTATTTAGAGAGTACCGCAATCAATAGCTCCACTATGTTTCAGAACTGTGAGTAAACATGGCGGACTTCCGCGTCAGCAGCAAAATGTCATATGTCAGTCAAAGTCCAGCTAAAATGTTGGTTTGTTTGGTGCTCATGCTTTATCGTCTTTTGTGAATCAGTGTTATATATTTCCACAATCTGGTCTGTAGTATTATTCCTCAATGTATTACAGTCAAATTTTATTTGTTTATCGATCAAAAATCAGAAGGTGAATCCGCAATTTGTAACACATGTCAAATATAAAATCTGACGTTCCGGCACAATTCAAATTTGGCGCCTGTTATTGTGAGTAAACATGGCGGAGATTGCGGTACTCTCTCAATACAGGGACCCTACTATTTTGATTTAAAATTGTCGTATCTTTTTGTTGTACATACATACGTTTTTATTTTAACACCGCGATTTTATGTATAGTTAAATTAATAGAGTTTGTTTAATTTCCGATTAGAGTTTATGATATTGATACGAACTTTTGCTCCGTCAGCGACGCCCCTGGTAGTGACTCACATTATTTGTTTGACGGCGAGTCGCCTTTGCTTTATTACGGCGCGACCTTGTCGCTGTTTATGGCTTCCGAAAAGTTCGAGAAATAAAAGAATTTTCCAATACTGGAATTTTCTAGAGATAGAACAATGTTCTATCACCATTATAAAATGGGAAGCAAGAAGCCGAGTGGACAGTCTTACAGTTTGAAGTCTGAAGTTTGGAAGCGGATGTCGAATGCGATAAGAACCGGGCGTTTAACAGTTCCGTGCGAGTATAAGTCTTGATACGCGTTTAGTGTCGGTACGGTACGCGAGTGCGGTAATCCTGTGGTGGCGTTTTTAAGTGTACCGGGGGGTCTTCGTATGTGATTAACCGTCGGTTGAAGACGAGTGTTTTAGAGAGTTTAAACTGTGGACTTGTGTAGGTACTGTGGATTGTTTAGGTTAGGTAATTAACTGTTTAATTGTTCGCTAATAATTGTTTAATTTTCACTGCTTGTTGTTATTTACTGCTTGTATATATTTCGCTGCTTATTGTTCATTTTGTTAATTTTAAATTCTCAAATCACTGTTAATTTGTAAATATTTGTACATATACATAAAGTCACTGTTAATAAATAAGTGTAAAATCGAAATACGTTACAACTGGTGTCAGAAGTGCGATTTGTGGAGCCAAGAAGAGCGACGAACGTCGTGGAAGCCGGTAGAAAATTGAAGAATTTTCGACGTTGTTTGGACTCCTTAGTGACTGTTAAACTTGGGTCGCCCAACAGACGGAGTGATCACCCTGCAATCATGAGCTCTAGTCAGGACCACTATCAATTTAGGACGACCGAACCGCAGTGATGCGCTTTCTTTAGACCCAACGAAGTCGCATCACTCCAATTCGGTCGTCATAAATTAATATTGGCCCCGCTAGAGCACGCTCTTGCAGGGTGATCACTCCGTCTGTTCGGCGGCCCAAGTATAGTGGTTTGAGGCTTTTGTTTGTACTTGTGAGTGTTTATGCCAGTAACAAGAAGAGCCACCGCGATGGAGCAGCAACTTCAAGCTCTTATGGAAAAAATGAAGAATAATATGGAAGAAATAAGGAACAGCCAAGAAGCAATGAAGACCGGACAAGTCGTAATGAAGAATGAATTAGCAAAAGAAATGAAAAGCAATCAAGAAGAAATGATGAACATTCAAGAAGAAATGAAGAACCACCTTGAAGAAACAGTGAAGAGCAGTCAAGAAGAAGTTAAGAAAAATCTAGAAGCAATGAAGAATAATCAAGAAGAAATGAAAAACCATCTAGAAGAAGCAATGAAGACCAACCAAGAAGAAATGAAGTTAGCTTTAGAAAGAAGTCAAGATCTGAGAGAATTACTGGAATAGAGACCAAACTGGAGAACAGAATTACAGAAGAAACACAAGAAATCAGAAAGGTGATGGATTAAGAAATGTCGAAGATAAATGAGAGAGTGGCAGAACTAGAGAAGAAGAAGACATTGCAGACAGAAGATATTGGATTGGACGAAGAAAGAAGAGTTCCTGTTGTTAAAGTGAAGCTGAAGGATAACTTTGGGAAAGTTGTCGAGTTCAATGTCTGGGAGGAGTTCTCCGTTTTTGGGTTTCGCTGAAGCTACTGGCGGAAGCAATATAATAAATATGGAGGCCGCTACACCGTCTAACGAGCAGATTAGGGAGCAAGAGGTCCTGTATGTACTTGAGGTGAACTCAGTGGGACAAATAAACTTCAGCGTAATGCCGGATCTTACGCGGAGTTTGAGCACAAAGGACAAAAGTGGCGAATATTTCGAAAAATTGGATGGGTTAATGGAACTGAATCATGCTGAAATTGTAGAAAATGTAATTCTGGTGCTAGACGACAAATCTGTGGAAAATCAAAATAACTTGATAGAACCGGAAAGTTGGAACGTTGATGAAGAGATTGTGAGCAGTGTAGAAAATCGATTTGTGGCTAAGGGAGTTCATAAAGATGAACAGTTACCTAACAGTGCCTGACGAAAAATACTTAAGTACTTGTTATACGGTAAGCAAAAAATACTTTTCTGGGTGCTTTAGAAAATCATTGAAAAAATTACTATGTTTAGAAAGGGTGTATAAAATTGTGTGTCAAATGCAGTTATAAAAAAGAAGCATGATTTGTTTACATTTTTTATTGTTTTAGGCGGTGGTAGCGGTTGGACTGCTTAGAGCTTATATAAGACTGCCCTTGACGTTATATTTGAGTTATCTAACTCGAATCAGAATATTTTGATATCTTACGTAAGAATGTGCATACAGAATAATCAATCTGTAAAATACATTATCATCATCAAATTTTCAACACGCGTGTATATCTATAACTGCACCCCTGTTCAAAATAAATGGTAAATCCACTAATGAAAAGTCTACACAATAAAAAACATTCAAGTTTTCGTCCTGGGCGAATACGGAAAATGCAGGAAGAATAAATGCTTGAGTTACGACCTCTAATAGAGAAATGCTAAACTTTTGTTCTTAATTCTGGTTATAAATAGTTGGTTTTGTACGAAATCCATTCTAAATAAAACCAGAGACGATTTTGGCGGAATAATCCTTCATAAATTATTTGACAACTGCACTGGAAAAATAATGTTTTTGCTCATTGATGAACCCTGTATACGAAAATTCGTAGAACGTAAGTTATCACGAATTCTTCTCCGTATTTTTGTTATACATAAACATAAATTAATATGGGCCACGATTAATGACCCATTACTTTATACTAAAAGATAAGATAGCGTACAGAAATACTGGACACAACAAACTTAACATTTCAAGCAAATTTTCTGAGCGAAAACTCTAAGATTTGTGAAAACGATAAATTATGCTAAAATCGCAGTAAAAATGGCGTCCTTTCGGATTCTACTAACATTGGTCACAATATTCGAAAACGCAGTTAGTGTAAGTCAAATTTACATAGACTGGTCTTTAGAATAACAGAAATATTTGTTTAATACAGATCTACGACCCTAGCGATCAAATCACCACCAAGTCAACAAGCTACAGAAATATTGGGGTTAAATCCATAAAATGGCAAGATGATGGTTCGTCAAACAACGGAAACAATATTCAAATACACCACAACTATAGCAGAGTTTCTTTTAATAGAGGAAATAACCAAAATTCAGAACAATACCAAAGAAATTCAACAAGTACTGACTCTCCATCAAATGCAAATAAAATTGTGCGAAAAAGAAGAATAGAAATTTACTCCAAATGTCCCAAACACGCTACGGGACAGTTTGTTTACGAATTATCTTGTTATCAATTCTTAAACTGCTGGAAGGGGCGTGGGTTCGTCCAAAACTGCCCCCCAGGTACCTTATTTAATCCAAAATCGTTGGAGTGCGATCACATGCAAAAAGTAAATTGTGTTTCTGGCAATAGAAGAAGCGTTTTGTACAGGCACAGGCAAGAAATTAATGATAAAACACAAGCAAGGTGTCCAGAAGAGTTTTCGGGGTTGATACCCCATTACGGAAATTGTACCAAGTTTATTAACTGCGTCAACGGTGCTGAGACTGTTTTGAATTGCCCCCCAGGTAAGTCTATTCAATTTTATTTCTCGCTGCTTTAGAGGTAATGCTGTTTAGGTACGATATTTGATGTCAACACCAATACATGCAATCATCCCCAAAACGCGCAATGCGTCAAATCTGGCAACAACATACAGTTCGAAAATTATCAAACAGAAGTTAATGAAGATAGTAGATTTCATAATGGCTTCACCAGTAATTTAAATAAAGATACAATTCAATTAAGGGGTAGTTATAATAGGCCAGAATATGTTGAACAAAACAGGAGAAGTTATCAAACAAGTTATGGTTCAAGTCAACAGAAACTTCCAGATTTCAACCCTCAGTGTCCTCCAGGAGCGGTTGGAGTTCATCCCCATCCTCACGACTGTTCAAAATTTTTAAATTGTGCCAACGGAATCACGTACATCCAAAACTGTGGTCCTGGCACGCTCTTCAATCCAACAATCAAAGTTTGTGATTTTCCTTATAACGTCCGATGTAATGTCCAAGAAACAACCCCCTATCCAACCAGAGAAGAACAAATCCATGGCTCCCTCGATTGGGGAAATGATCAAAATGGAAATAAGCGACCTACTGGGGAAAAGAATTTTGATTTTGAAGACTTAGATCAAGGAGGTCAAGAAACGAAAAATGTTGGCCACAGCTGGCTGGAAAACACAACGCCAAAATGGTCTCATCAAAACAAGGGTCTGAACGTGGAATATGAATACGATGACGATATTATTTTAGATCCAAAACCTACAACAGAAAAACTTCCAACCGACTGTGGTCATCAGTATTCTTGTATGAACAGTCAACAGTGTATTGCACATAACAGAGTGTGTGATGACGTTGCAGTAAGTGATATTATTAGTCAATTTTGGATCAAATTCTTCCTATACTAAATATTTTCTTTTCAAATTTAGGACTGTCAACAAGGAGAAGACGAAAGAAACTGCACCTTAGACACTTTCAACAAGAATTTTTATGCAAAACTGAACGTAATTGCTGTTCAGATAATTATAAAAACAACCCCAACATCTTGCGCAAAATATTGCGCGGAAATCAAGAATTTCACATGCAAATCTTTTAATTTCAGGCAAGTTATAACAAAAGCTTGTTATTGTATGCAAACAATTACGTATAACCATATATTTCCAGAAGACAGCAGAGTACTTGTTATTTATTAGACAAAAACGTGGCAGCTTCCGGACCGTTAATATCGTCAATACACAATGATTACTATGAAAAAAATGCCCCCGACTGTACCAGTTCCTTTAAATGTTCTAGTGGCAAATGTCTGCTTCATGGCCAAATTTGCGACGGAGTAAATGACTGCGAGGACAGAATAGACGAGAAAAATTGCGATCCACAAAAAATGGGATATGGTATAAGATTAGTTGGTTCGGATAAAAATAACGAAGGAAGGATTTTAGTAACAGCGTATGGCTTGACTGGTTTTGTCTGCGATGACAAATTTGGACTAAGAGATGCCAATGTAGTTTGCAAAGAACTGGGATATGAATTCGGAGCTTTAGAAGTAAAAGGAAACTCACATTTTTCTTCAGGACTTAAAAAAGACAACATCGTTTTTTTGATGGATGATGTGTCGTGTTTCGGCAACGAAACGTCGCTGAAAGACTGCGATTTTAGTGGATGGGGAGTTCATAAATGTACGCACCAAGAAGTCGTTGGTGTCATCTGCAAAACCCCGGAAGAAAAGTGCCAAGAAGATTTTTGGAAGTGCGACACGAAAAATCAATGTGTTCACAAATTTTGGCTATGCGATGGAGTTGAGGATTGTGACGATAGTTCTGATGAGAATGACGCATATTGTCAGGTATTACATTCTCTATGGTAAATAATGGGGTAATAGTTGTGTGCATAAGTGTGTTGCGCCTGAAGGGTGCACACAACTATTAGCCCACCTTTCTCTATTGTATATAGTGGGGTAATAGTTGTGTGCATCCTGCAGAGGCAACAATATTTTACTAATATTCAAAAAAAAACAGTTGTACATAACCGTGTTGCTCTCGGAGGGTGCACACAACTATTACCCCACCTTTCTCTATGGTAAGTAGTGGGGTAATAGTGGGGTGCATACTGTGGACCCAACACAGTTTCACAAATATTCAAAAAGTTTGCCGTACATAACTGTGTTGCGCCCGAAGGGTGCACACAACTATTATCACACGTTTCTATATGGTAAATAGTTGGGCACCAAATGTGTGCATCCTGCGGACACAACATAGTTTTACAAATATTCCAAAAGTTCGCTGTACATACATAACTGAGTTGCGCCCGAAGGGTGCACACAACTATTACCCCACCTTTCTCTATGACAAATAGTGGGGTAATAGTTGTGTGCATCCTGCGGACGCAACACAGTTTTAAAAATATTCCAAAAAGTCGTTGTACATAACTATGTGGCGCCCGAAGGGTGCACGCAACTATTAGCCCAACTTTCTCTATGGTAAATAGTGGGATAATAGTGATGTGCATCCTGCGGACCAAACATAGTTTTACAAATACTCCAAAAATATCTACAGGGTCATTCCTCATATATTGACACCCCACTTACAGCAGTTATTTGACGAGTTGTTAAAAAATTTTAGAGGCAAAAGATTTATGTTTTACTCTATATTTTTAGAATTCGTCAAATAACTGCTGTAAGTGGAGTGTCAATATATGAGGAATGACCCTGTACATAACTGTCTTGCGTCCGAAGGGTGCACACAACTATTAACAACACCATTTTTTGTGGTAAATAGTAGCCTAACAAATGTGTGCATCCTGCTAACGCAACACAGTTTTACAAGTATTTCAAAAATTCGTTGTTCATACAACTGTGTTGCGCCAGAAGTCTGCACATAACTATTACCCCAACTTTCCATATGATAAGTAGTGTGGTAATAGTTGTGTGCATCCTGCGGAAGCTACAACGTTTTACAAATATTCTAAAAGTTCGTTGTACATTCATAACTGTGTTGCGCCCGAAGGGTGCACACAACTATTACCCCACCTTTCTCTATTCTATGGTAAAGAGTGTGGTAATAGTTGTATGCATCCTGCGGACGTAACACAATTTCACAAATACTCCAAAAGTTCGTTGTCCATAACTGTTTTGCACCCGAAAGTTGCACACAACATTAACACACCTTTCTTTATGGTAAATAGTGGGGCAACAAATGTGTACCACCTGCAGACGCAACATAGTTTCACAAATATTCCACAAATTCGTTGTACATAACTGTATTGCGCCCGAAGTTTGCACACAACTATTACCGCACCTTTCTCTATGATAAATGGTGAGGTAATAGTTTTGTGTGTCCTGCGGATGCACTACAGTACAACAGTTATTTCATTTTAGGCACCAGTAGAATTGCGTTTGGTAAATGGAAGCAGTTCCAAGGAAGGCAGGGTGGAAGTAAGATATCATGGAACATGGGGAACGATCTGCGATGATGATTTTAGTGACAACAATGCCAAAGTAATTTGCCGCTATTTAGGTTACCCAGGAACTGTTTCTATCAGAAAGGAGGCTTTCTTTGGACCTGGTCTGTTCTTAACGTCAATTCTATCGACGGAAACAACGTTCTTTTTCATTTTAGGGAAGGGCCCCATTTGGTTAGACGATGTTAAATGTCAAGGGAATGAGAGTACTATCCAAGAATGCATCTTTGCCGGTTGGGGACAACACAACTGTGAGCACTCCGAAGATGTTGGATTAATCTGTAGCGATTTCGATACGTCAGGATCTGAGAGACATAGCAAGAGTACTCAAGAAAATATTCCAGTACCTCTGGCCGTCCCTTCAACATCTTGTGGTTACAGGAAGGACAACCAGTTTTTGATTGATGATGAAATACATTTTAGGGTAGTCAAAGGAGCTACAGCTAGAAAAGGGGACTACCCTTGGCAGGTATGTCTTTCAGCATCCAATCCAAAAGCCTCAAGAGAAGTACTGTGTACTAATTAAAAAAAACAATCTTTTGCAGGCTAGTTTACGAGTTAAAAACTTGTTACAAAAAACCCACTGGTGTGGAGCTGTCGTAGTATCTTCAAAATTCGTTCTAACAGCAGCACATTGCTTGTTTAAATTTGATAAAAGTTCGTTTGTTGTTGTGGCGGGCGATTATAACATAGATACAGTAGAAGGCACTGAACAGGAATCATATATAGAAGACTTCTATATTCATGAAGATTTTAGAAAAGGCCAAAAAATGAACAACGACATAGCTTTGGTAAAACTTAAAGGAAATGGTTTTAAATTAACAGAAGATGTTCAGCCTATCTGTTTAGTGGATGCCGATACCAAATATAACAAAAATATGAACTGTACCATCTCTGGTTTTGGTTCCATTAGGAGCGGACAATCTGGTAAGTCCTCTTCAACTTATACTCCAGAGAAAAGCAACAAATTTTCTGCTTTAAGCATTCTCTCACGATCTTAAGGCAGGTTGGATTCCAATACAGCCCCAAGAAATATGCAAAATGCCCCATGTTTATGGTGATTCAATAACAGAAGGGATGATATGTGCTGGGTCTTTAGATGAAGGAGTAGATGCTTGTGATGGAGACAGCGGCGGTCCTCTGGCTTGTTTAAATCAAGGTTTATTTACTTTGTATGGTTTAACTTCTTGGGGGCATCACTGCGGCTACGCCAATAAACCAGGGGTGTACGTGAAAATAGCGCATTACAGAACCTGGATTGATGATACAATTAAAAAACATTCGTAATTATGTACCGTGTAATTTATTTATTAATTTTTGTGTATCGTAAAAATATAATAAACCAAAGATTCCATTTCTATTTTTCCACGCTCCATAACAGTCTTTAAAAGTCGCGCACGACAATGGTTATTTGTAATTCGAGAATGGCAATACGAAAAACATCTAATATAACATTTTTGGACAATATAAAAATATAATCATCGTAGCAAAAAAATTCATTTATTTACACCAAATCTACATTCTTTATTTCAACTTCTTCATCTCCCACAAAAGTGATTCTACCTTCTACAACTTGACTAACAGGAGACTTTTCTTTTAAATACTGCACAAACTCATCAATGTCGACAGGGCCAACTCTGTGGTTGATCAAATTGTCCCTTATGACGGTATATCCGTCGCCTCCTGTCACCAAAAATGAATTTACTATAACTCTGTAATACTTTTCCATGTCTACTGGCTCAAATATTGGTTCTGAACACTCATTACATCGCAATTTGAGATCTACTATTCGTGATCCCGCTGGCATTGATAAATTGTAGACAACTTGAATTCCTATAAACATCAAATATTAAAAATGATTGTTAGTATCAAGTAACTAACTAACCTGAAACTTGCAACAAACTAACACTAACAGAAACTCGTCCATAATCATATTCAGAAGTAGTCGACTCAAATAAGTCTTTGATGTATTTTCCTTGCATCTCTCCGACGTCAAAGGTGTTTTCGAACGGTTGAGCTATTGTCATATCACTATAAGTTATATCTGAAAGAAAATAATAGATATTTTATCTCTTGAGAAAAGAATGGTGCATAATCATACTTCCAGCAGGGACTGAGGCTCTTAGTCCACCCGCATTCGTAATCGCTAAAGCTGCGTATGCCCAATGTCCTTCTTCTGCTTCTTCCTGATACTGAATTTATGGTATACATATATTAGTCATATTTATATCAATTTAACAATAGCAAAAAAACGCTGTGTGAACTCTGACTGTTTTGATTTACGACTTTATTTACGCGTGTGTATTTTCGTTTTACCTACCGAATAAACCATGACGTCCGTTACAAAATCGCCCAGAGTGCACTCTCGTGTATAACAACCTGATTGGCTTAAGAGTGTTAATGATTGACCAATTACAACGTTCCCTTGTACATCAATCACTTCTTTCCATGGTTGTAAGAGTTTTGTCATTTCTTCATCTATAAAACATCAAGCGGTTTCATAAAATGTATTTATTTCGAATTAGATGAAATAAAAAATACCATTGTATGTGAAATTACATTTTCTTATACCTATTAAATAATGTCAATACATCTTTGAAATTCTGTTGAGCTGATAATATGGACGCCTTTATTACAGTTTCAAGCATCCTTCACTGTGCAAAATTGTGTTGCGCCCGAAGGGTGCACACAACTATTACCCCTCCTTTCTCCATGGTAAATAGTGTGGTAATAGTTGTGTGCATCCTGAGGACGCAACACACTTAAAAAAATTAAAATTTCTTATACCTATTAAATAGGTATTGTTGTCAGCACATCTTTGAAATTATGTTGCGAGTTGCGTCCGTAAAGTGCACACCATTATTACCTTTTCATTTACTTTATGGAATGGTGGAATAACACTTCAAAAATTCGATTAGGACCGAAGGGTGCACACAACTATTACCACAATTTCTCCCATGGTAAATAGTGGAGTAATAGTAGTGTCTATCCTGCGGACGCAACACAGTTTGATAAAACAATTTAGTTGCCAGTGTAAGGGAGTGTTTTAGTTCGGAACCACGCAAACACCACTACCTACGTGAAAACAAATAAACCTCTTTTGTCCACGACTATCTTATAATATACTCTTTATACTTGTGTTTCTTCAATCATAATTAGATACATTAATCACTGCAGTGATTAATGAATATTATTCACTACACCAATAGGAACATCGCTTTGACCCTTTTTTACATTTATTTAGTAGGCCGCGATCGCGATGTGTCAGTTCAAATTGAAACGTCAAATCAGCATGGTTTGCTTTTAATTTGAAATGCATATTCTAAAAAAGAAGATATAATGAGTAGTGAGAGTGAAAACGAGATTTCTTTAACAGCATCACCAGCAATAAAAGAAGCTGCAGAACTTGCCTCATTAGATTCATTGCCCAAAAAACCGAGAAAATTATACCTGAGAGCGTATATATGAATCTTTCTTACACTGGAGAAGGGAAATGAAGGTAAATTCTTTCTGGGAATCTGTTTTGATAGTCGTGGACAAAGTATAGTATACAACTCGTTATAATGATGCTATTATTACCTCGGATGATTACAAAACTCGCTCGTTTCACTCGCTCGTGTTGTAAACTTCATCCTCGGTAATAATAGCATTCATTATAAACTCGTGTATAATATACTATTTAAATTGTTAATAATAATGGAACTCTGATACCTTTCTTGGTGTCGCGCTACGCTTGCTACCAATCTTTCTTTTAGCATCCCCTGCCGGTAAGCATATTGTATTTGCGTTACAGAACCCGAACGTTTACCTACCCGATTTATTACGAGCGGATACAGACAGCTTGCGAGAATCATTTATAAATCAACAATTACCTAATGTCAAATGAATGGATGTCTGTCTCGCGTGATGGCGGTCCCCTATCTGTCCTTTTGGACCTGACCGATTTTTGTTCAAAAGAAAAAAGTGAAATAATCGTTAACAAAGAATAACTAAACGGCGAGGTGCGAACCCCCAACGTTGCGGTTTGGGGGAATGACACATCGACCACTGAGCCAAGACAGTGCGGTGGCAAAGACGTTTACGAAAATAGTATACAGGGTATTTCTAAACAACATACAGATTTTTTTAGAGACGATAGAGTAGGCAAAAGCGAACATTTTTTGTCAATAAACTCATGTTCGCCTGGGTTTCGTTAAGGTTCCAGGAGGCAACAAACATTCTCAATTAGCCCTGATATCTAGGCAGCCAGACGAATTTACAAATAAATAATAATCATTGTCCCAAATTGCATTCAAATAATCAAGAGGTTTATGTTCAGGCATTGTTTTCCTGAAATGTTATAATAATAATAATAATAATAATAATTTTATAATAATAATCTGTAGTTTTGCCTATGAGGTGAACTCCAAAGCAGAGAACGCAATAAAAATTAAGAAAAAATTAATAGAAAAGGAAATTTATCAAAAATGTTCAAATTGTCTTCCATTTTAACGGTTACAAAGTTCGAGGTGTCTCGATAGCGTTTCGTGAACATTAACAAATAATGTTTCGGTTGTCTCGTACTATTCCAGCCCCGACTGCTATTCTTGCTGCAAGGTCTTCTACGGGTTTCTCGTAGACCAATGTTTTCAAATGCCCCCATAGAAAAAAATCTATGAGGTTGAGATACGGAGAGCGTGGAGACCAGCCCACAGGTCCACCCCGACCAATCCAACGCCCTGGTTACGTTCCGTCTAGGAAATCGCGAGCTGCGAGTGAACAGTGTTTCTAGTCTCCTGGAACCTTCACGAAGCCCAAGAGGACATTAGTTTATTGACAAAAAATATTCGTTTTTGCCTACTCTATCGACTGTAGGAAAATCTGTATATTGTTTTCAAACACACTGTATAAGTAGAAAATACGCCTGTTGCAGTAAATCAGCCAGTTGGGTTTCGCACCGCTTCGTTAAATACAATACGCTGCCGGTAACACTAGCAGAGGTCCGCGCTGCTCGGAGGGTGGAGGTATGCGCGTTACAGCCCCCTCCCCTGGCCCCTAGGTACACGAGACCTTAATAGTAGCTACCGGTTGCATATAATACGCATGCGCACGCATTTTGGAAGTGTAAAAAAACTAAAGCTGAGAGAACGCATTTTAAACAAAGCCCTTAGTTGCCCTTTCGCACCAGACACACGCATATTTTGGCAAAAAGATGATGTAGAAACAAACAAAAGATGCGGGACCCGTGCGGGATCAGAACTCGTCTAGCCGTAGGAGACCAACACGGCAGTTCTGTACGATACCCGAACAACTACCGAGATCGTTGCCGATGTGTTCCAAGAACGAATTACTTAAACGTTATATACTGATATAGTGTAATGGTCACGCCGCATGCGTATTGTATGCAACCGGTAGCTACTATTAGTGTCTACGACTCGTTGAGGGAGAGGGAAGTTCGTCTGTAGGAACGGCTCTTGGGCGAGGTCGCGAGGTATGGTATGGTAAATACCTAGGGGAGTATCTAACTGTTGGAGATTTGCCTCTTGATAACTTCCAGGAGACACTTCTTTTCTTATAATGACGTAGAGGCCATCCCTTTTGGGATCCAGT
Organism: Xestobium rufovillosum; assembly: GCA_963966045.1. Lineage (NCBI taxonomy): Eukaryota > Metazoa > Arthropoda > Insecta > Coleoptera > Ptinidae > Xestobium > Xestobium rufovillosum. The sequence continues at coordinate 21,246,431 of OZ014497.1, forward strand.
TTTTAGAAGTCACTCCTCGGGAAGCATTGCTAGGGGTTTGGGTAACAACCCAAACCTAATCCCCAATCTGAAAGTCAGGGGCCTCTCTCCTTCTTTCGTCCGCCTGTGTATCTTTCGACGGTCTTGGTGCAAGTCATGAGTTTCTCGAACCTGGACCTGTGTTTGGGCCATGAACTTGAGATATAGCGCACAAAGGTACCTATCGGAGTCTACGACTGTCCTGAAGAACTTCGTCAGGGGTATACATTAGGTAACCAGCCGTTCATAGCGAACCGAATGAAAGGCAACTTCTCCTTCGCTCCCTCCAGAATCCAGACAGTATGGTTCTGTCCTACTAACATTGCAAGTCGAGGTTTCAAGCCCCTGTTCTTCCTTTCCACCATGTTAGCTTGAGGCCAATGAACTGGGGTAAACCTCTGCTTGATCCCAAGACAATGACAGATTTGTTCATACCATCGCTTATGAACTGGGGACCGTTGTCACTTATGAGCCAACGTGGTAGACCATATCTGAGGAAAACTTCGTTCACTATAGTCTTGGCGCACTCTTCAGCCGTGGCTTGGCGAGAAGATAGAGGAAGTCTCAGATTTCTGCTATTTAGGAAGTCAAATAACTCGCGATGGTAGGAGCTCTATGCTCTAGAGATATAAAACAAAGAATAGCGCAGGGCCGAATTGCATTTAATAAAAAGAAACAACTATTATGCTCCGGAATGATAAATTAATGTGAAACTCGGAAGAAGCTCTTAAAAACATATGTATGGAGTACGGCATCCTACAGGTGCGAAACTTGGACGATAGAAGAAACCGATAGGAAAAAATTAGAAGCATTTGAAATACTATGCTATAGACGCATGATGAAGATACCGTGGATAGATAAGGTTAGTAACAGAGAGGTATTAGAAAGAGTTGGAGAAAAGCGAAATTTATGGAAGACAGTAAGGAATAGGAGAGGTATGACGGTAGGACACTTTCTTAGTTCGCGACATACTAGAGTCAGAGATAGGAATAAAAAGAGGTAGGTGTAGGTCCAGATTAGACTACTGCTCTCAAATAGTTAGGGATGTAGGACGTTTAACTTTTGGGGAAATGCGTAGGTTAGCTCAGGATAGGAAAGGATGGAGATACGCGTCCAACAAGTCTTCGGACTGAAAATTTAATGAAATAACACTACGCGCGTTACACCAGTATATTTTTGAAGCACTTGCGGCCGTATGGGACACATCATTATTACCTCATTATTTACCATTAACGATGCACCCGACAACTATTACTCCGCCATTTAATGTGGTAAATATAAAGAGGTAATGCAACTATTTCAAAGATGTGCTGACAACAACACTTAATATTTATTCATATTTATAGCATGTGTTGGTATAGTTTCGCAGGTGCTTATAATATTCCGCACCCTGTATAAAAACCTAAACCTCTGATATTTTACATTTCCATTTGTTACATTTTTAGCTAAATATTACGCCACAATGGAAACTTACTCTGAATATTAGTATCTTTTATGCATATTAATCGGCAATATAGAAATAGAGACGCAATTCAAGAATGTGTTACTGAGATTATTGTTCACACCGTGTTAAAATATGATTATGGAAATTATTATGAACAAATAATCCTATTGATGTTTTCCGTTGGTACACTGAATTTTCGGTCGCGTACATTATTAAACATTTGACACTTTTAATAGTTCACTGTAATGTTGTGCTCGTGTAATTTTGTGTTCGAAATTCATAAAATGTAAAAGGTATGTCGATTTTTGTTTATGTGAGTATAGAAAAAAGACCACTCTTCAAACTTCAACGACTAGGTACTTTTTGACCAACATCTGCTTCACGGATGAGTCAACATTTACTTTCCATCATAAACCACATGCGCGAGTATTGAAGAGATATTACCTGGTAGTATACTGTTTTCCAGATAAATTGGGGCCCCTGACCAGTCTCTTACTTCTCCATTTTCGTCATACCATATCGTCAAATTCCCCAAGTATTTTGTGTAAGCCGACGCTTGAACTACTAAAACTTTTCGTCCATCTTCGTGTTCTATGATAGTTGGGTAATCTCCACGGGGTGTGTCTGGACCTGGGGGATTATCTGTAAAAACAAAATAATTACTTACAGACAATACAACAGAAAGAAAACTATATACCACCAGTGTAGAGAAAAGTATGAGAATGAGCACCAACTATTAATCCAATTCTAGCTGTTGCATTTCTTGCTATAGCTTGATCTACGTCATATCCACTATGTGACAGGACTATTACTGTAAAAACACCTTCTTCCTCTACTAACCTATCAGCTTCAGCATTTACAGACGCAGATTCATCTAAGAATTTTAATTTTCCAGTACTAGCAATTTCCTAACAAACATCAGAAATAAACATTAGAAACTAACATCAGAAACAAACATTAGAAACAAACATCAAGAATTGCTTGCTTACATTAGTTGTGGATAATATTACACCAACGATACCAATCTTTTTACCGTGTCTTTCTATTATTGTGCTTTTGTTATACAGGCCTTGTATATCTGGTTCTAAACTGTCATCTATATTAGACACTACAATAGGGGCTTTCATAGCCTTTATGAAAGGTACCACTCCGGCTACTTTATCATCAAATTCATGATTGCCTAGTGTCTGAAATGAAATACTATACAGTCTGTTCCATTGAGACTTTTACGAAACGTACTACAGCATCTGCTGGGAGTAAATTCAGAAAATGTTGAGTCACATTCCACTTGAATACGTTGTACCATAGCGTGCCTTGGAAATTGTCACCAGCGTTTAGGAATACTGAATCTTTTTTTTCATTCATCAGCTTGTGTATCTCGGTGTATAATCTCGCAAAGCCTCCAATGCATTCCGAGAGATTTTGGCAGGATGTCGACTGCTCGGTTTGAGCCTCAAATCTGAAGGCAAACATATATTTTCTATTCCAAACATCTTGTATCTAAACATTATTAATTGTTGAGGATTTTATGCAATTCTTTGCGATAGAATAAATTTTAATTTATTTGTTAGAATACTTGAAAACGTGTAGAAATGAGATCACTTTTCCCGTTCAAAAAATAATTCAAGTTGAACTCTTTCTTATCGCGTAGGTATTCGTAAACAAGTGCATTTTTTGTTGTAAACATATAGTTTAATTTGAAAAGATTTTTATACTATAGTTTTTGTTAGTTACAGATGTTTTATTTTGGATTTTTAACTTTTTATTTTATTAGAAATATTAGACAACATACAATAATAGTAGGTACCTAAAAAGAAATATAAATTTTACCTTGCGTGAAAATCATTGAAATGCACAATAGACAACTCAAGGGTCTCATCTTTCTTTGGCAACACGAAAATTAATGTTACTATCACTGCTGCAGCTGCTGCAACCAAAAGAGTGAAAATGCCCAGTAAAACGATTCCCCTTGCCATGGTTCAAACGTAACAATACACGATTACTTCAATACTGCAGCTGATAACATACGAGTACGTTCGTAGATTTAAAAAATCAAGCGGTAATATTAAAACAGATTTTGAAGATTAAGATATTAGAAAGTTTCAGATAAAATTATGAAAATACGGGGACATGCGAACAGGTCTCGTGATTTGACGTTTAAATTAGTTTCGAGTCAGGGCCACATGCCTTAATGCAGTTTTGTAAGGAACAGTTAGGTAACAACTTAAAGTGTATTATTAGAGATAAGAACAATAATTGAATTAAACACTGATAAATAATCATTTATTCGTCTGTTTAAAAATTAAGTCAACATCACGTAGTGTCAAATAAAAAACTATGTATATATAAAACCTATATAGGTACTACACAAAAATTTTAAACAAAAATATATCCAAAATTCATTTTTTCTTTGGTTCAGGGAAATATCCAAAATTCAGCCTCAGTTGCTCCATGAAAACAAAAAGCAACACTGTGACAGGTCCTATTCGTATGAAAGCAGGAACGTAACCTTTAAAGAAGCCAAGGGGACCCAATCTTGCTGTATACATAATTAAATCCATGGTTCCTTTGAATTCACCAGGTTTTGCGTTCATAGCTCTTGTCTTGAGTACATCGACGGGTTGAGTCAGAGTTGTTGCGATAATACCCTTGGGGTCAAAAAATTAGAGACAGCAGTTTCAGGGAAAGAGAAATATACAGAAAAAAGACTGTTGTTCTTACTGCTGAGATACTAGACGTCATATGAGTAGCCAAATTATCTTCAAATTTATCTGTCTTTAATAGGAAATCCTTGACTTGGTCGTATACTACTAGTTGACCTACTGTCATCAAGATGGCTCTCCCAGTGGCCATGCTTGCCCCGTTGAACAGTGTAGTGAACCCCTCCTCCCTCCATACTCTAATAACCCCATCTATAGCGTGTTTATAACTAAAAATTTCCATTACACTTATATATTTTATAAATGAATGATGAAATTTTACTTTCTTCTTTTATCCGCCGGTAATTTAGAATCGTTTTGCATCCTGACGTTTATAAGATCACCAGGAGTCCCAACAAAACCACCCAAAGCCCCAGCAATAGTAGCTGACCCAATTTTATACAAAACTCCGACATCAGGAGGCATGTTTTGTTTTAAAACTTCGTATATACCAAATCGGGTCATAGCGTATGTCATTTGGCGTAATATTGCAGCTGATAGGCCGTCGAAAAGACCCAGTACACCTACTCAAATATTCCAGTCATTAAGGGATATGTTTATGTTATGTAAGGGTGGAATATACCTCTTCTCTTGATAACATCTCCGAACGCTCCGAAGAATGTTAATTTACCTTCTTGTTGGGTTTGTAAGTGAACTTTTACCAAATCTAAGGGGTGGGTGCAGATAACCGACATACAAGAGGCGGTACCGCCGAAGTACCATCTTGAAACTTTTTCTCTTCTGTCTCTTTCTTCTGGCATACTCTAAATTTATTAGGCGAGATTTTTTTTTCGAATAAGTTTTTGATACTTACAAATTTAGGACGATTATTTTGTATACAAAATTATATTTAATCCAAATTTGTCAGAAAAACATCATTTTGACAGAAACGTATCGAATTGTTTGATACATTTTTTCATGCATTGCTTGCTTTAAATATTTATGTAGGTAAAATTTGTTGGGAACAGTCGATTTTCGTATTTCCATTTGCGTTTATTTATTGGTGATTATAATTTGACATACACAAGCTTTAACATATACACTAAAATTATTTTTTTTTATTACAGTTGTTAGAAATAATTGCAAAAGTAAAACGTCGTAACTATACTAAAAAACGACAATTAGAGGTCAGGTCAAAAATTTTTATTGTCCGTGTATTATAATTTAGAAGCAATAAAGCAAAATAAACCAAAAGTAAATAAAACGATAAAATATTGTAAAAAAAGTTATTATCTTTATTGTTTTGTGGGATATGGATATCTCACGTGTATTGCGTGTGACTTATAGAAGCAAAATCTGAGTTTTTTCTGTTGCTTCGCCATCAGCATCCCTCAACTCGAAGAAACACAACCCAGGTCAAGAAGTAAGAGAGTGCCCAGAGTCCAGACTGAAAACTTTATGATGTATTTCGCATGCAGCGCTAAAGTTTTACATATTGCTTTATAATAGCTCTATTTAATCCTAAAAAAGTCTTGATATATTCTTCTGAAGGCTTTTGGGTAGTTATGTACTTAAGTTACAGATTATTTAACCATTACTGAAAAGGACATACAAATTTGTTAGAATTTATCCCTAAAAATAATTATCCACTTTGTGAAAAAAACTGAAGGCAATTGTTGAATTCTATGCACATTATTTGTTTGTAACTTGTCATACATGGTGTTTCTGTACGATCCGACAATTCACATTGTTTTCCTCACGAAATTTTCTTTTTAAAAGTAAATAAAGTTTGGAATATTTGGTGGAAAATACGTTAATTGAAAAACAAATAATAGTTTGTACTTTCTAATCTTTGGTGCAACACTATACGTTTTATGAACCTTCAGAGAGGTCATTGTCATACAACTTTAATCAATTATTTTACAAAAAAAGGTAGCTCTTGATTTTAAAGGTGTATCTACTCGATTTCTTTGCAATCAACTGTACCTGCTGCAATTCTGAGACACCCTGTATGGCGGGAATCTCCCAACAAATGAATTAACATGCCGAAAACGTTTTCAGCTGTAAGAAACTTTCACTGTAATGAAGTAATGTTCGCACAGGCATAATTACTGGAAAAATTACAATTTTCTAATTATAATACGGCCTAATGGTCGTTTAGATATAAGTATGTAGGATCCTAATTGAGACGTTTCGATTTTTTCTAAACATTTCCGTAGCTGATAGAAACTGCACGAAAGTCATCATTAAGTTGCTACGAGTGTCGCAATAATTAAATATTCTGTACGTTGAATCCATTTGGAAGGTTTGCTACTCTTTTTGCAACAGTGTTATGAATGAAAAATAGGCGGTATATCTGATGAAGGTTAGCACAAATTATTGCTGTAAGAAGTTTTTTGAAAAATCCAAAATGAATACTTTTTCCATTTGATGCCGACTTTTTGGCGGTCACTATGTGATATGTGTACCTATACTTAGTTTTGGATACGCTATATAGCTGATTCATAAAAGCAAAAACGATTGAAAGCTGCTGTAAAAACTTTGGAAATAAGTATAACTAAAATACAAGTTAAATTAATTTTGTGAATAATAAAGGAAAAAATACCTTTAGAGTTTGTCTGAGACAAAAGCGAAAACTATTAATAATTTAAAAAGCATGCAAAAAACTTTTCTTTTGCATTTTAAGTCTGTTTTCAATATAACTCTATGACCTCTGATGTGGTTACCTTTTTTTTAGTTATTATTTCAATACCTGCAATTTCGATACAAAAAAATCGCAGCTAAATCAGGAAACAGTCATTTATTTTAGTACCATTGCCATGAAATTTTACATTATACTATTTATCTATAATTATTGTAAACTGAGAACGCAAGTGATGTACATATAAGTAACAGCAGGGGTACGCCAAATTTGTCAACTTAGACGTAGTGCAGAGGTAGCAGCAGAAGTCGAAATCAGTTGGTAGCGAATTGACAGACACAACGGACCACAGTTTGTGGTGCAACAAAAAATTAAAATTAATAAAATTGTAAATTTATTTGTGCTGCTTTGAATTTAAACCAAAAAATTTTTGGTTATTTTTTGGACGAATATTTTTGGAAAAAAAATGTAAGTTTTTTCAGTCATTTATTTTTATACTCTATTACTCTTATTTTAAATGGTACATGATGGTACATATTATGGTTCTAAAATTTGTCAGAAATATACAAACTCGTAGTTATTATAAAAACAAGAAATAATAGAAAATTTTATAACGTCAAGAAAAATGCGTTTTTTAATTATGTTCAAGCAATAAAAATTATATAATGCACTGAAAATTATTGACATTGAAAATTGTATTGTCAATATGGACAAAAGGTGCGAGATTTACTTCATTATTAATTTGCCAGGAAAACATTTACATTCCTAAGTAAAGAAAAAAAATAAATATGACAAATATGAGTAAACGTTAAGTGGTTAAACGTCAATTACTGATATTAAGAGGTATGATTTTTCAGTTCTTTTTAAAAATTCGTAATTTCTCGTTATGTTTGTTTAGTTACTGGGGTCAACGTAATATAAATGTGGATATTCCACAAATATTGTTTACATTATTGATTAAGTAATTCATGACACGTCCGCGTTTACTTGCTTTGTATAAAAGACAATTTTATTCAAGAGAATGATACAGAGCATTCCACTCTTTTCATATTTTTGATATTTAACAGGTCCTATTAAATGTCTTCCTGGTGCTTGTCATCTGAAGGAACTGACCTTCTGGACGCAAAATCTTGGCAAATTGTTAATTTCGCAGTAATGCGTTCAAGTTATTACTTCATATTTTTATTTATGTCTCTGTTAACTTTGACTGTTCTGATTTAATCTTCTAACAGCCTTGGTTGCTATTCTTCATGTATGTATCTTTTCTTTTTGAACTATTATTAATTTATTAAGAGTACCCTAGAGATTGTAATGAAGATTACCAACTAAAGTAAGGCAATTTTAACATAAAAAACACATTATGATGGTGTTCATATCATATCAATTTTACTTTTGGATATAATGGCCCATATCTGACTTTCGGACATAATGTTGTGTAGTTATTTTAATTATAGGGAATGGAATTCTTCTGACGAATTAACATAGTGGATGTACTTTCTCCAACCCGCTCAAAAGAACCTACCAAATAAAGGAATACCTATACAAGTTTCATTTTGTTACAGAATGACACCTGCAGTGGAAACAGATAATCTAAGTCCGATACAGAAATTTTATTCTGGGTCCAACGTGTTTCTTACCGGGGGCACTGGATTCTTAGGAAGAATCGTCATAGAAAAACTCCTCAGATCGTGCCCTGAAGTTTCGACCATCTACATCCTAGTTCGTAATAAAAAAGGCAAGAATATTCACACTAGGATAGACGAGTTGTTTGATGATCCAGTTTTTGAAAGACTCAAAGAGGAATGCCCCAAATTCAGACACAAAGTGATTGCGGTTGCGGGGGACTGCAGTATACCTGAACTGGGGCTGAATATGCAAGACAGGCAAATGATAATAAATCAGGTACGAATAGCATATTTTGTTTATAAAAACATTAAACATATTCTGTCTTGATAAACCAACGTGAACACTTATAAAAAGCGTTCTCCTTGTAGATTAGTATCATTATGCTCAACAGTTGCTGTTTTGCATATTAATTTTTTATTGTGGAGTTTCCATTTTCGGCGCAGGAGTACAGAAATAAGAAAGCAGAGTACCTCTTATATGTATTCACAAAAACTTCATCATGTTTTGAAATCTTGACAGAATGAGTAAGGTGTTACGCGATTAAACACACGTAGAATGTTAAAATGTAAAGTCCTGCGACGCTTCTATCTACAGGGTGACCCATCGAAGCTGTCGCAGAGTTTTCCAACGACATTTTCAAATATTCTACGCCCATCAAAAAGTTTCGGTATTATTTCTCTTTCCAGGCATCCATAGTATTCCACGTAGCAGCGACGGTACGTTTCGACGAAAAACTCAAGTTCGCTGTGTCCACGAACGTCAAAGCCATTGAAGAAGTTGTCAGACTCTGTAAAGAAATGACGAATCTTAAGGGAGCCATCCATGTTTCCACGGCATACTCGCAGTGCACCACTAGGGTGATTGAAGAAAGATTTTATCCTCCTCCTATGGATTACAAAAATTTAACGTCGCTGATAGAGACGATTCCAGAGAAGCTGCTTGACAACATAACACCCGCGTAAGTACTTCTACAGCAGTCATGCGGAAAAAAATTAAAAGACAAATGCTGACAACTTTCTCGATAGAATTTTGGAAAAGTGGCCCAACACATATGTCTTTACCAAATCAATTGCGGAAGATATGGTTCGTCAAGAGACCCAAGAGTTGCCGTTTGGAATTTTTCGACCTGCTATAAGTAATACAAATTTTCAAAATTTTAATAGACTGGAAATATTCATAGATATGTTTTGCAGTAACTTCTACGTACCAAGAGCCAATCAAGGGTTGGGTAAACAATCTATATGGCCCTACGGGGATTGTCGCAGGGGCATTTGTAGGTTTGATAAGAGCTTGTAATGTTAATGGAGTTCTTCGTTCCAATATTGTGCCAGTAGACATGTGTGCTAATGCTCTAATAGTATCATGTTACGATGTCGCGAAAAAATTCGAAGAATCTAAACGAAACGGTGGAAAATACGAAATAGAAGTATATAATTATGAATCTAATACTGATAATCCTATAACATGGGATAGACTAATGGAATTAAACGAACTTTATGGAATTAATTACCCTACAGTACGCACTATCTGGTACTATTCATTCACCATGTTTGCCAATCCGCTTTTGGCAAAAATTGCCATGTTCTTCCTGCATTTTTTACCAGCTATTGTGGTAGATGGTGCACTCATGTGTGTAGGAAAATCTCCAAGGTAAGACTTTTATTTACAACTCTTTACGAGTTTGAAAATGTATCTTCCAGATTACTTGCTGTTTATAAAAGAGTTCAAAACTTATCCAACACACTCAGTTACTTTACAAGGAAAGAATGGCAATACAATTCGGACAAAATCAAAAATATTTATTCAGATATGACCAGGGAAGACAAAGAAATTTTCTTCTGCGATTTTCGGGAATTAGACTGGAATGATTACTTCAAGGAATACATCAAGGGTATTCGAGTTTACATGGTCAAAGATCCTTTAGAAACGTTAGATGCCGCGAGAAGTAGATTTAGAAGGTAATAAATCTGTAATTTCTCTGTAGATACAGAAATGGCAAACATTTTTCCGATTTTTCAGATTGTACTGGCTGCATCAAGGGACAAAACTTTTGGTGGTATTTCTACTTTTAAGGTTGCTTTGGACGCTTTATACTAACCTTTGATAAAGGGCACCAGCAAAAGAATTGTGCTCTCGTTTATTTTAACCGTACAATCCTTCACATCGATAGTTCTAGTCATTCCATGAAGGCTATCTGTACTAAAAATTACGACTAAGAAATATGAGAAAATCTGCTAATTCTTTTCCACTATTTTATACTTGATTTAATTATTATGACAAAGTTTGTACAAATAGATAATTTTATAGTTCGAAACTTAAATATTTGTTAAACATAAACATACTTAGTTGTACTTAGAAACAATATAATAAAAATATTTTCGATACATTTTCAATTTGGTAAATATACAGGGGAACATAACGGCCTTAAAAATTGAACTCTGAACAGTTCTTGCACCGTTTTTCAACATACCTACCCGAAGTAACATTCTTTACTGTATAACGCAGACAAAGTAACGGAAACTCGTTGACATTGCATTTACTTGTTTGTCTTTTCTATTAGCAAAATTAGTAAAAAATATAATCTATATCTGTCAGTTATACTCAACTTAATTCAGTACCTAGTTCTTTGGCATACGCTTCTGCATTTTTAAGAAGAATGTCACAATATTTCCTAATAATTTTATTATATTTATTATCATTTTTCGTCAATAACTCGCATGTATCTGGGGATGATAACCACCACCATATATCCAAAAGATTTCTACTTTTTCCACCTGCTTCAGTATTTCAAGTAAGTCAAAGATTTATTTAAGAGTATATGCTATATGAGGGTGTATCAATAATCAATGTATTATTTCTTGTAGTTTAGTATGGGCCTGTCATCTCCGCTTATTTTACCTAGAAGATCTATAAATTTAAGTGCTGTATTACAAGTAAATTATGATTATCCCTACAACCTATCAAATTTCATGCCAATGACAATAAGTGCCAGAGGGACAGTTGAAAATTTCTACGATTTGGACCGAAGAACATTCTACAGATTCCTAATTGACCTGCTGGACAAGTAAGTCGGTAAACAAGAGCGCGCAATTATAAAATTGAATTCGTGTTTCAGCATCGGTATTGAAGGAGAGCAATGCTTACTGCGCACAATTTGCGAAATTTCTGAAACACCAATGCATACAGAAGGCAAAAATTTGCTTTTAGAAACTCTTGTCCACTTTATTTTTACGTAAGCCAATATAATTAAATTCTCATGCCCAGTTTATTTGTTAAAATAATTCATTTTTCAGACCCTCTTTGGACCTGACACGACAAAGTCCAATAATTTCACAAAATTATACTCTTAGTTTTAATGATAGGTTATTAATGGCGGAAGATTTTGGAAAATTAGACGAAGATTGTATGAAAGTATTTAATGAATGTGATGTTCCACTGGTTGACTTATTTACAACAAAATATATGATTTCTTGAATAAAAAGAAGTATTTTTATTTTCGCTCGTTTGACGTAATTTTATCCACTGTAGAAATCGTCGAAGATGGCGTCTAGATTTGTTTGAAATTTGACAATTCTCAAAACTGGGTTGAAAAAGTGAAATAACCTAATAAAATCAACTAAAACATTCAAACGATGGAAAATTAACGTAGAATAGATACATTTTAATGTAAATATACCATGGGAGTTGTTCACGCGAAAGTAAGTACGGTTTTTTAGAAGAAATTAGCACTTGATGTCACGTTTAAAAATAACATAACCCAACTTCTTATAGGAAGGAATTCCTCATCACAAAATTAATTACAAATCATGCGATGTAGAAGCAAGGCACAGTGAAGAAGGTGTAACTGAAGTGGTTTTAGATGCTGTTAAGGTATTTTCAAGTTCAATTTCTGTTAATTTAAAATTAATTCGTTAGTTTTAGGCACGTGTCGATAGAGTCCATGTTGAAGGCTTAGCCCGCACTAAAGATGATATTATCCAAGACGCTGTCAAAGAACTATTCACTGCCACCGATTTTCAAGATGTACTTTTAAAAGCCCATCAGGTATTTTAAAAAAATCGTCGTCACATGACATTTCATAATGTCGCAAATGTTGCATTTTTATTCAAGGTACGCTTGAAATTAGACTCGTTGGGATGTTTTAGAAACATTGCCGTATTTATAGACACCAGTAAAGGTTCAAAAGCTACTCCCGATGGTTTGGAGGTAAGTCGTCGAAACTACGTTTTCAGAAATTGAAAAAATCGTAAAATAATACACAGGTAACCTATCATGTAAAAGAATTTAAACGTATCACCGGAGGGGTCAGTACCGAAGTTGGAAATAATGAAGGTAACCTAGTGGTGGGGCTTAGGGCTCCAAATATCCTCGGTAGAGGGGAGAGAGTCCAAGCTGAGTACAGTTATGGCTCGAGACGATCAAACAACTTCAATGTTGCCTTTATAAAACCGTTTCGAGGTGTCCATAACCCAATGTGCGTATTTGCTCTATTTCCATCCTTCTTTTCTATAAATTCTTGCCTCATTTTCAGCTTCACAGGTAGTCTATATCAAGCCAGTTCAGAGTGGCCTCCATCGGGTTACCGACAACTCGACCAAGGTGTTCTCTTAGACATAGGCTTCAATTCTTACCCTCTGGTGATTTTTCCTACCCCCCAAATAAATTAAAAAATTAACCGAAATACTTCCAGTTAAAACATAATCTGCAATGGGATGTAGCGAAACGAGAATACTACACGCTCAGCCGTTCGTCCGCGTTCGATATTCGAGAACAAACGGGAGTCAACTTAAAATCTGCCCTTAGACACATACTATCTCTAGATCTACGCGACGAACTCATATTCCCCACATGCGGCAACTTAGTAAAAGTAACTTCGGAAGTGGCCGGCTTAGGGGGCGACGTAGGATTCATTAAGAACGAGGTGTACTTGCAGTCGAATTATTCTCTTCTATCCGATTTTGTGAGTGAATATGGGTTTTCTAATTACTGTTACTAATTAGTAACTAGTTACTCATTGCTAATTAGCAACTAGTACTAATTAGTAACTAGTTACTAGATGCCATGCAAAAACATACTAATTAGTAACTAGTAAGCGTTACTAATTAGTAACCCAAATTAGTATCTAGTACTTTTCAGGTTCTTCAAGCTACCCTGAACGCAGGTGTTATGTCAGAAATCAGCGACAATTTAAAAATAGGTCTCTCTGATATGTTTTATGTCGGGGGGCCTCTTTCGGTGCGTGGTTTTCAGCATAGAGGTTTAGGGCCACAGGCTGAAACTAATGCCTTAGGTTCTATGGTAAGTTTTTTATTTTGTAATTCTTTTGAATTGTTTTTTATTTATTTTTTTAAGACCTATTGGGCTGGAGGTTTGCATTTATTCACCCCGTTACCTTTTAATCCGGGCAAGGGAGGTTTTGGGGAGTTGTTTAGGACGCATTTTTTCGTAAATGCAGGGAATGTTTTGCAGAAAGGTAGAGAAAGATTTTTTATTTTTTTCACAAATTATGGGAAAATTATTTTAGGCGACGAAAGGGACATAGCGGAGCAGTTATATTCTAACATGAGGCTGTCTTACGGGATCGGTATTGCGATTAGATTGGGTCAGATGGCGAGGGTCGAAGTCAACTACTGCTTCCCTCATTCTTTCAATGAAGCGGATCGGGTCCAGCCTGGGGTGCAGTTCGGCGTGGGGGTACAATTTCTCTGAGTATTTATTTTGAAAATTTTCGAATAAACATCACCTTCACAGTATTTTTATTCGATTGGAATTATATTTTTTCGTCAATGTGGGAGACGCACTGTATATTATGTAAAAAATGGATATCTGTCGAATAAAATAGTTTTCACAAACTGGTTTTCACTCAATTTCTGTTACTAGTTACTAATTTTCAGATTACTAATTAGTAATTAATTACTAGACACTAATTAGTAACTGTTATTAATTAGTAACCTTTGCTAATTAGTAACTCGGCATTGTTTTGGAAAATATTTTTTCGGCAAACTTCAAAAAACATGGCTTTAGCGACCCTATGAACGTCACTTTTTATGTACTTAGCAACCAGGAGTCAGAAAAAGTTTTTTACTGACAAGTCTAAAAAATTTTTTGACTGACACTAATCTGAAGCAATCTATCATATAATAAATGTCACTATTGATATATTTTACTATTTTTGCAAGCAAAATAATCATGTTTATTGGAATTTAGATAAGTGTATCGACGTTTGCCGAAAAAATAGCATATTCAGGGTGTCTAGTAAAGTCTAACCTAAAAATTCCCGCATATTCCCGGTATATTTCGGGGAAATTCCAGTATGATTCTAGAAAATGCGCAAAAAAATTAATTAATGCTATGATTTTAGTAAGAAGTCAGGATATGCAACAAAAGTATTTTATAAAACAACGAAATTTTTTATTGATAAGTAGGTACTCGTAAAAATACATAAATCATTCAAATTTTTTTTTATCAATTTTGCTTAGTTCACTCCTTTTCTCTTCTATTTCTTGCAAAAGTTTAATTTTTTTGCACGCCAATTCTTTTTTTTTCTGGCGCCTTTCTCTTTCTTTCTTCGCTTTTATTCCTCAAATTCGCATCGTCTTTGGCTTTTTGCGACAAGGCTTCTTTATATTTGGAATGGGCACTTCTCACAGCTTGAATAAGGGCTTTACTTAAACAGATGTTCCGAACTCCACCAGCTGCTGACACGGCATCGTAAATTTGACGTTGGGCTATGAGAGACCGCTCTTGTAGGTTTTCCGTCAAGCATTCCTTGTTTACAGAGAAACCTCTTTCCAAATTGGCATTACCATGAGATAAACTCAGCAACATTTTGACGAATTGACAAAGATGATTCCAACGTTCATTGTCTTCTAATACCCGAAACCAAAAATGATCTAGCCTTTCTTCTGTTCTATCATAATTTTTCATTTCCAATTTCACTGTTTCCTGGTCACAAAACGCTCTGAATTGTCTCTCAATGCTATCTGCCATGTGACCAGAAAGTCGATTACCTTGCACAAGAATTTCCAGAGCTGATTTTAAATGCCTAAAAGCACCTACAGTTGACACTATATTGCTTGAGTTTAAGCAGGATATTGCTTTTGTTAACCGGTATTTCAGAGGTGATCTTTCCAAAATCTTTTCTGAAAAAAGTATCAAACAAGTCATACATTCTTTACGAAAAGTCAGGATGTCGATATCTTCAACATTCTTGCACTGCCGAAGTGCACTCCTACTGGCGTATCCTAAGTCAAAATCTTGAAACCCTTTCAAATTTTCCTTTTTATTTAAATCTACTTTAGTTAGTGATTTTTACTTCCATGTTCCGTATAAGGAAATGGAAGTATTGTATTACCGACAAAAATTCGTGTCCGAGATAAGGTCAGATTCGTAATGTACTAACTTCAAAACTTCGAGAAAGTTTCTTTAGCTGCGTGTCTGTGCGTGCGTGGGTGTGTGTGTGTGTGTGTGTGTCCGGAGATTTAATTGGCGTTCGATAACTGCCGTAAAAACTAACCGATTTTAATGATTTTTTTTTGAAAAACGCGTCTCAGCAAGGACTGCAGACCTATTGATTTTGGTGATAATTAAGTTAGGCGTTCAATTGTTATCAACATTTGAATTCTTCAAAAAAATATTGTGGCCAAACTATAAGAGATATTAAAAAAAAGTTTGAATAAAAAATGTTGCGTATTTTAAGGCCAAAAAATTTTGTTACTACCAATTTTTCCCTAACTCAATTATTTATTAAGTTATTTGTTAAGTTATTAACCATTGCAGTAGCTTATCCAACGAGCGAGTTATAAACGTTGTCATAGAAACATAGGTAATATACTAATACGCTCTCTTGAATTTCTGGGACAAGTAAGATATAAATTTGGCACTTCTGTGGCATAGCAACCTTGATGCTGTAACCGAAATTTTCTGATTTACCTTTGAATAATGAACATTCTTAGGCTTCAGGAAAAGCAGGACGCACATGTAATGAAGATGTTATTTGATCAGAGAAAATAAAATTTATTTACTTAAGTATTTTCGTATTTTAATACCAATTTGCAAAAATGTCTATATGTATAGTTTATACTCTAGGCTCTAGGGTTTATAATATTATTGTAGACAGTTGGCAGTAGCCTACGATAGCGTCAATTTCATAGATTCTCGTGATTACTAAGCAGTGTTCTTTTGTTATATACAATGAACATGGAAGTCATGTATGGTTCTCCATACCGATTTTTTTACATCACTCTTAACTAATCTACCCACAACATTTTTTAGAATTAGAGTTAGTGAATCATACAGAAAAGGTGCTAATGGAGAGTCAGTTTGGTATTCCCGAAGAAATGGTTCAATATCTTCCGCAATAGAACGAAAAAAAGCAAGTTTAGCGGGTAACAAAACATCCTTTAAAATTCTTTCGACAGTGTCAAAACTCTTGCACTTGGGTCTCTTGCTCTTGTCTTTAGTTACGGATTCCACATATAACTTCAAATTACGCAAAATTATTTCTGCCCGTTCTGCCACTTTCACATTTTCCAACCACCTCACGGCACAAAATTTCAATAGAAACACTGTGGAACCTGTTATTTTCATGTAGTCGCTACGCCGGGAAGGGATGTTTTTAAACAGGTTGTATATAGCCCTTAAAAATTCGATGAGTTCCCAGCCAGTTGCCCTTACTCCATTTTTGAAAGCACAATGCATAATATGGATTCCGCAAGAGCCAATGTCAAGAAGTTCCGGTCCATGCCCATCATCGACATGCTTAACTTCCTCCTTCAACAGCTTAAGGAATTTAAGATTTACATTAGGGCCATCTATCGACACCTGCAAGATTTTTTCTTTATCATATCCAGAAGTGGCCTTTTTGAATGCATGTAACAAATCTTGTGCGGTACTATGGCCCAAAAATACAGACGTCAGATATCTAGTTGATACTTCATTTTTTGAAGAATCCCAGTATCTCACCGTCACGTCCATTTGTTGTTTCTGAGAAACTTTATTCAGACTTTCATCGAATCCAAATACTAATACAGGTTTGGTATTCGTTTCCAATTCATTTTCAAAGTAGGGTCCCAAACCGTACGTAATAACGTAAGAAATTTTCGCCTTACTGAGTTCTAATTGTTGCACTTCCGAAATTTCGCTAAACATGTATTTGAATAATGAAACCTTAACTTCGGAACTGCGAAGAGAATCGTGATTAAAAACTGTTCCCAAACACCAAATGATTTCTCTCTTTGTTGTTGTTTCCTTTATAAGGTACTGATCCATAATTTTTTCCTTTAATGTTACGTGAAGGTAAGTCAATTTCACTAATGGATGCCGTCGAAACTGCTGCAGTGTTGTCCTTTGTACTAGAAGATTCGCAGCTTGAAGACGGGAGAACGTTTTTAGAAAAGAATGTCGTAAGTAGTATGACTGCACTTCCAGCATTAGCGTTAAAAGACTTCTGATGTTTTTTTGGATTTCGAGTGGCTAACAACAGCTTGTCGGCCCATACTATCAATGGCGAATGCAAAGCTCACATCGAGCTTCAAGGGGCTTATGTTCTACTGGCCCCACCCAGGCAAATTCATTGCTCCATGATGATTGAAATTTGGTAATACCTCGTTTGGCCATTTTCTGGAAGGAAAAATGTTTGTTCCGTTTATATTTTCCAGTGAATTATTAATTATGTATTTTAACTGTATAAGCAATAAGTAGAAATAAAAATTCCAGAACATGACAAAATTACAGTGATATACAGCACAATCCTAAAAATTCGTTGCCTGTAGCGTGACATGTTAACGGATGATAGTTTGCCGTCGGCAAATGACTCGCCCGACATCTATAAAGGTACGGTTTCCTCCAGACGGTTATCGCTAGCGATCATCATTACAGCGATTGTCGCTCTGCAAACGTCAGCTGCAGTTGTGATTCCCTAGAAGCGTCTTATTTGGCAATTGCTAGTGATCTGTGTTAGTAGAAAGTTTTATATACGTATGTGCTTCAGAAGATGAGTATAAAACGAAAACTGTTGCTTGCCTATTGGTTATGTGAAGAAGAAGAAGAAGAAGATGATGAGTTACTTCAAATGTATATGGTACAGCGCGTATACATACGTCAAGGCGAGAGGAGGGCATCTGCATCGGTATTTTATTTTAATTATACCTCTGGAAGCAGACTGATCGCGCGGCTCAGCGTCTGACGTTCGCACTAGCGGCCATCGCTAGCGACAATCTCTCGGAGGAGAGCAGCCTCATAAGAGAAGTACAGCAGCAGACTATTACAATCATCGCTGAACGATTAACGATCAGCGATTATCGCATCGATCGCTTGGAGGAAACCGTACCTTAAGCGCTATATTTTACGTTATGCGTTTATCGCAACAGCGCTCATTTTCCGAATCGCGCACCGTATAATCTACTAATTTATGAAATACAAAAGGCACATTTCTTCGACGAAACAAAAACACATATCCGTGGACATTAATCTGTTCCATTTTTTCGTAAAATCACGTGGCTCACGTTCGGAATTCGCTCGACACTCCACCCCGGCTTATTAGAAGGTCCAGAATATTTCCATCCTCACAACTAATCGTGAAATATATACGATTTGCGCCAAAAAACATTTGTAGACTTCTACTTTCCTTACAAAAATCAGTTCCAACAATTCCTCATTAACAAATCAAAATAAAACTCTAACAATTAAGGACATGTCTCGAAACCGCCAGTTCCGGTAATCTTGTTTTGTACATTAAAAATAATTAATAAGTTACGAGTACTTACCAAATAGGTACCTACGCAAGAGTTCGTTTCCCAGTAAATCAGAACAAAAACCACAACTTTCCACTTCTGTTGTTACTCATAAACTGAAAAATCTGGGGCTTTCTTTCTATATTACATCATTGACAGGTGTGTGAATTTTTATTGCAGTGAAACAGCAGATAGACCCAACTAAAATAGCAGTGAAGGACATAGGCGGTGTTTCCAAGGGAGGTGTAGTTGTGGAATGCAAGAACTTGGAGGAGGCGGATAAACTGAGGATAGAGGTGGAAAACAAGTTGGGAATGAACTATGAAGCGAAACAGTTTAAGAAACGTGTACCTGTTGTGAATGTCATGGGATTGAGCGAAAAGTTGGGAGAGCCTGTCTTCATAGAATGTCTAAAAAAGCAGAATAACTTTCTACCAGACAATATGTATGTGAAAATTGTTCATACCTACCAGCAGAAGTCTAAATATGGTGTCAGATATAATGTTAAGATAGAGGTGGACGGAAAAAGTTTTACCAGAATAATGTCCCAAGGCAAACTTAATATAGGGTGGGACAGGTGCTTTGTACATGAGGATATAAATCTAAATAGGTGTTATAAATGCAATGCCTTCAATCATAAAGCAGACTCTTGTAAAGGAGACAAAGTGATATGGTCCTAGGTGCTCAGAAAATCATGGCTTGAAAAACTGTAAATCACAGACTCTTAAATGTGTGAACTGTACAAAATTATGTAGTTAATATTTTCTGATTTTACTATTTGGTAGAAATTCATGATGAATTGAAAAATTACTATGCGTACTACCAATATAACGATTTATTATTATAACTTGACCGGTTTCAGAATTCAGAATGATTCCATCATCAGAAATGTATAAATAAAATAATTGTAAACAATAATAATTTTTATTTATACATTTCTGATGATGGAATCATTCTGAATTCTGAAACCGGTCAAGTTATAATAATAAATCGTTATATTGGTAGTACGCATAGTAATTTTTCAATTCATCATGTACAAAATTAGTAGAATGTTTGAAATTAGATATTGATACAGCTCACTCGGCAAAGGACATAAAGTGCCCTGTATACCAAAAAAAAGCCGAACAATTCAGAGCTGATTGACTACAGCAGTGAACCTACACATTTTTTATGAAAAGGCATGTTCACCATCAACTGGATGATGCACCGCTTGATAGTCTGAGACAATTAAGAATATCCCATTTAAATGTGAGGTCGTTAATGTCATCGTTTGCGGACTTTATCACTCTTGTGGAGGAAAACTCATTCCATATTATTGGTCTCACAGAAACTTGGTTAACACCTGATGTACCGTCAGACGTTTTGACATTACAAGAATTTAACTTTCTTCGGTGTGACAGAGAGGGACGTGGAGGGGGTGTTGGTCTGTATATACGGAAAAATATCCTATTTGAAAGCTATAATACTGATAACACTGAAGCTAATGGCATCGAATACATCTGGATATTGGCCACCATTGCAAACAAGAAAGTTGGTATTGGGGTTATTTACAGACCCCCAAACATACACTACTCTGCCCTGGAGGTCTTGGAAACCATCATCTTGGACATAGGCAGTAGAACAGATTGTCTTATTATTAGTGGCGACTTGAATGTTAACTTGCTGAGTGATGGTGTGGACAGAAATACATTATACACACTTATGGAGTGTTTTGACTTAAAGCAAGTGATTAGGGATCCCACTAGAATTACAGAAAATTCTGAAAGTTTGATCGATGTCATTTTTGTAAATGGAGAGGTGGAAGTTGTGTCTTCTGGGACGATGGATGCTTCCAATATCTCAGATCGTGAGTTGGTTTACTGTGATTGTGATCTTACAACAAAAAAACCAGAACCTAAATTAGCAACATTACGTGACTTTAAACACATTGACATGAATAACTTTTTACAAGACTTGTCTATTATGAATTGGATTTATATAAAGGAAGAAGAAGACATCAACAATAAAGTTGATTTCTTCATAAATGCTGTTCTTTCGGTATTTGACTTTTATGCTCCTTTGAAGACAGTGTATATGAGGCGACAATATAGACCCTACATTACAGGCTGCATTAAAGAAATGTTGAGGTTGAAGAGAAGAGCTCGCAGTAAATACATGTGGACAAGGAGTGTTGATGATCGACGGAATTATGGTTCTATTAGAAATGAAAATGAAAAACGGATATACTACGAAAGGGAATTGCATAAATGTAAAACTTGCCCAAAGATGTTATGGAAAAAACTACAGCAATGGGGTATCTATAGGAAAAATATTATAGAAATTCCGCAAGAGTTATGTAGGCCTGAAGAGATCAACAACTATTTTCTCCATGCGTGCCAAGCACAGGTGATTACTGATGATACTATGAACAGGTATAACAGTTGTGCCATCCAGAGTGGATTTACAGCATTTGATCCGGTTTCTATAGAGGAGATTAATGATATTCTTAAGACCTTGAGGAGTAATGCATTTGGATCTGACGGAATTAATGTTACAATGATACGCATGATACATAACCATTGCGAAGATGTACTGGCAAATATTATAAACACTTCCCTAACTGGAGGGGTTGTTCCTCAAGCTTGGAAGACATCGGTGGTAAAACCATTGCCTAAAAGAATGAATGCATCAACATATTCAGATCTAAGACCTATAAACATATTACCTGCTTACTCTAAAATATTAGAAAAGGCAATTGCATCAAGGCTGCTACATTATTTAAATGAGAACAAGTATTTGCCCTTAGTACAGTCAGGCTTTAGAAGAAACCACAGCACCGGAACGGCCCTCTTAAAAATTGTGACTGACATCTGCAACGCACTAGACAGAGGAGAAATCTGTTATCTGGTGCTTCTTGACTACAGTAAGGCCTTTGATCTCGTGAATCATGAATTACTATTGGCAAAATTGAAAAACATCGGACTGCGAGGAACAGTATTGAAATGGTTTCGAAATTACCTTCAGAACCGAGAACAGTATGTTGAGATTAACGGAATAAAGTCACAGCCAAAGATTGTGGATACGGGGGTTCCGCAGGGGAGCGTGTTGGGTCCTATTTTGTTTATTGTTTACACTGCTGATCTCCCTTTTGTTGTCAAGCGCTGTATCATTCATCTCTTTGCTGACGACACTCAGCTGCTGAAAAGCTTTACACCAGATAAGATTGATGATGCTATTATGGAAATAAACGAAGATCTTTCTGCGGTTTCTGAATGGTCCCAGGCCAATAGTCTGTCGATAAACCCAGCAAAATCAAAAGCTCTACTTATAGGTCCGCAGAGAAAACGTGAACGGACATTGGGTTTGAAAACATTGGATTTGAGGATAAACGGTTCCATAATAATTGAAGAGAATGAAGTGAGAAACCTAGGAGTTACTTTTGACAGCAATTTAAATTTTGAAAAGCATGTAAACAAGCTGATCAGTCATGCATATCTCTAACTGAAGAGTTTGTATCAGTTTAGGAATACAATAAACTGTGACACTAAATTTTTTGCTTGCAACATGTGGATTTTACCTTGTATTACATATTGCATGGGAGTTTATTATCCGTTTCTCACAAATACATACAAGAAAAAATTACAGAAGATCCAAAATACTTGCAAGAGAATATCTTATGGACTGCAAAGAAGAGAACATGTATCACCACACTCAGTGAATAAGAAAATAATCAATATGGAGAACCACTATATTTTGGCAATTGCTTCGAGCCTTTTTAAAGTTCTCACAACACAGACCAGAGTACCTGTTAGACTTTTTAATAAAGAGATCTAAAGTGCACAGTGTGAACTTGCGTGGTGTGGACCTGGTCTTCACTATACCGCAGCACAGGACTGCTAAATATGAGGGATGCTTCACATATGTGGGACCTGCATTGCTTAATCAGTTCAGTCAGGTTTTTGAATCTAGTGGAAAAATCAGCACGTTTAAAACTAATTTGAAAAACTTGTTAATGTTAGAGCAGGAGTCGGCATTACGGTAGGACTATGTAGCCTATACTAAGGTGCACGGATTGGGAGGGTGGGGGCAGGGATGCTTATTGTTTTTGAGTTGTATTCTTATTTTTGCTTTTTGTACTGTGATGGAGAGAAATTGAAAATCAGTGTAACTGAATTTCTCCAATTGGCTGTAATTTGTTACTTCATTGTAATTTGTTACTTTCCAATAAATATTATTATTATTATTATTATTATTTTAAAACTGCAGATTACTAACTACCCACAAATCACAAAAATATATCATGCCCAACACTCGCCGGCACTCTCACGGCTTCGCCGACAAAGTCAAAGACGGCCGCTAAACTTTACAAGCACCCATAGCCTAAGAAGAAAGAGTATTTCATCTGCAGTGAATTGTTTTAGGCTCATTCACCACACCCAGACGGAGTTCTGGAGGATTATGGAATTCTTTTTATTTTTATATCAATTTTCAAGGATGTCCGCGAAATATCCCGTACATTTCCCGCATTTTCAAGTATACCATAAAAACCCCGTATAATCCCCGGTTTTCCAGGAACCCTGATATTTTATGTGGAGCTAAAGTGCTTTTTGTGGCTCATCTGAAGTTGCCGGACTCACTTCGTTCGTTCGTCAAACGTCTACAGATTTGCCACAAAAAGTATCACTTTAGCTCCTTATAAAATAAAATACTATTTGATTGTCCTGTAACTTAAAAAAAAATTAAAAAATCACTTACCTCAAAACTTCTCCCAACATAGAAGTACGGTGTTTTTTTTTCTCTTTCCGGCAAAAATCAGCTACTCAGTCATCGTCCGTATTTCTGAACCTTTCGTTTGAAATTACTAATTTTTTTGGTGCCCCTCATTTAGAAAATATTAAAATATACAAAAACACATTTTTCATATTTTTTTCTACCAAACTACTTTCATAAATTTAGTATTTTTTGTCAACTTACATTATCATATTTTTTAAACGGCGATCTTTTTTCTTTTTCTTTTCGGGGGCACCTCTTTTTTTCTTATACAATACTTTACAAAAGAAAAATCGCCGAGAATCCAAAAGGCCAAACCACGTGCTTCTGGATTTCCGGCTCACAAATTACTAATAATAGAAAAAATAACCACATCTGCAAGCTACATAGAAATAAATGGTGAGTGCACAAGGTAAGGTGATTTTCTGAAAAAATTTGAGATAAAACATTTTTTAAAAGAACAAGAAAACGTAAAGGAAAACGCCTGTCCAAAAATATACATTAAGCTAAATGAATGCACAAAAATGAACTGTACAGCTATCGCCTCCAAGAACGATCCTCATTCTCATCGTCTTCCTCCTCATCATCTTGCAGCAGGATCTCTTCGTTTATCTCTTGACCCAACTGTACCAAAAATTGATACAATCAAACTTAAAATCATAGAAAATGCCCCAAAAAAATCTCGAAACTATTACTAATATTAGTTACCAGACAGAAAAAACATACTAATTAGTAACCTACCAAATTTTGTGGGCAAACCTTGGTTTTGCTCCATTTCTGTTACTAGTTACTAATTTTGAAATTACTAATTAGTAATTTATTACTAGGAGGCAGAAAACATACTAATTGGTAATAACTACTAATTATTAACTAGTACCCACTATTAATTAGTGGCCATTACTTACGTCGTCTTCTCCCTCCAGCAAACTCTGATTGATGAGATGATCCTCGTCGGACTCGCTCATTAAAACAGTGCGAGTCGAGGACCTGCTGCTCAGCTGCGTGTTCAACTGTTGATTGTTGCACCAAGTTATCGACAGAGTTCGATCTTGAAAATGTTTTCCCTTCAGCAGCGCCATTTCCGCTTCCTTGCGAGTCTTGTAGTTGAGGACTATACTGGGCGTGTCCGCATCGCTGACGTAGTCCACGATCTCCCCATATTGCTACAAAGAAACGAGGGAAATTAAAAAACCGACTTCTTGCGTACCTACGGACATTCGGTCCGAACATTTTCCCACATTTTTCGTTAAAATCAGATAATTTACCGAGAAATTTGAAAAATACCAAATACATACCCCGAAATGCTTTAGGACGCCCTCCTGTTCGTCTCCTTCATATCCAGAGATCAGCAGCCTGGTGGGGCGATGATCGATCGCGTGCTTCTGGAAAACGTTCTTTGTGCCAACAGCGACACCTTTCACGTTACCCTTCGTGGCTGTAAAGAACAAATAAACAATACACAGAAGCACAAACAGAAAGAAAACACCAACCAGCGTTATCGATGAGGTTATTCTTCGTCAGCAGCTGCCTGCTCACGATGGGATTGAACCTGCGTCCTCTGCCCCTCCCGCGGGTCATCCCAACTTTGGCCCTCAACTCCATCAGCTTCCTCTGGAGCTCCGAAGTGTCCCCACCCTCTTGCTGCTTAGTGATCAGATCCAACTCGGCATCCAACATCTCCTTTTGAGCTTCCTCTTTGCTCTTGCGCAAAGTCGAGTTCCTGACCGAATTCTGAGGCTGGGTCAGCATATCCTTACTGATCGCCTCTATGGCTTCTTGCGACTTCTTGATGGTCTGCTTGAGGAGATCCCTCTGAGGACCAGCAGGAGCTGCAAAAGACTCGTTAAATGCGAAAATAAGTGCAAACCGAAATCTACTAACTCTTCTCTAATTTGTCGATGAGCAACTTCTGCTGCGCAAGCTGCTTCTCCAACAATTCCTGCTTCCTCTTCCTCAGATTCTGCGTTATCTTCAATGCCTCCTTCCTCTTCTCCTCCTGATTCTTCTTCAACTTCTCCTTCACAGCCAAAATCTCCTGACCCTTCTTTATGGCAGCGACGGCCTGCGCCTTGTTCTCTTCCTTCTTCACGTTGTTCTTCGTGAAATTTGCCGCCGGCTTCTCCATTGCATTGTTGTTTTCCGTTTCCTCAGCCCCCACAATCTCGTCCGCCTTCGGCTGAACTAAATTCAAGACTTTGTTAGAATTTGGTGGCACCATATTCGGTATGCCCAGGCGGTCTTTGACAGAACGGGGAGGAACGTTCTCTTGTTTCCCTTTAAAACACACAACAGCCACGCTCAACGAACACGTAAACAAGAGAAGAAACGGTCTCTACACTACTGGGCAGTCTCACAAAAGAATAAACACAAGGCATGTTCATAAAATAGACAAACGATCACATATTCTAAAAACACGGTGAATATGTGACTGCGCGTTAGAATATGTGATGTTATGTAGACTCTGGGAATATGTTATCATCCTAAACTCTGTAAACTTGGGGAATAAGTGATGTGATCAAATAAACGATCACTTCTTCTAAACACCCAGTGACTGTTATCACACATTAGAATATGTTATGATAATATGTAGATTCGGGGTATATGTGATGTAATCAAATAAACGATCACACATATTTTGACAATAAGGTGAATGTTCCGCAGACTCTGGGAATATCTGATCACGACAAATTCTGCAAACTTGGGGAAAGCAAGCAAATAAATGTTCACATATTCTAAAAATACGGTGAATATGTGAAATGTTCTGCAGAGTATGCATAAATGCATAATATGATAATCATAAATTCTGTGAACTTGAGAAAAATGTGATGTTCTTGAAGTTCTGTAAGTATCCTGATTATGACAAATTTTGTAAAGTTGGGGCATACGTGACATACTTAAATAAACGATCACATTCTAAAAATAAGATGAATATGTGATTTGTTCTGTAGGCTCTGGGAATATGTGATCATCACAAACTCTGTAAACATGGGGAATATGCGATGAAATCGAACATACCCGGTGTTAACCCCTAGAGTTTGCACGGATTTTACGGAGAAAAGAAGTGCAAAAGCCAACACCAAACTCACCGTCCGTGTTTCCGGAATGCCAGAAAACCTTGATAAACCTATTGTTCAGAAATAGACAAACGATCACATATTCTAAAAACACGGTGAATATGTGACTGCGCGTTAGAATATGTGATGTTATGTAGATTCTGGGAATATGTTATCATCCTAAACTCTGTAAACTTGGGGAATAAGTGATGTGATCAAATAAACGATCACTTCTTCTAAACACCCAGTGACTGTGATCACACATTAGAATATGTTATGATAATATGTTATGTAGATTCTGGGTATATGTGATGTAATCAAATAAATGATCACACATATTTTGACAATAAGGTGAATGTTCCGCAGACTCTGGGAATATCTGATCACGACAAATTCTGCAAACTTGGGGAATGCAATCAAATAAATGTTCACATATTCTAAAAATACGGTGAATATGTGAAATGTTCTGCAGAGTATGCATAAATGCATAATATGATAATCATAAATTCTGTGAACTTGAGAAATATGTGATGTTCTTGAAGTTCTGTAAGTATCCTGATTATGACAAATTCTGTAAAGTTGGGGAATACGTGACATACTTAAATAAACGATCACATTCTAAAAATAAGATGAATATGTGATTTGTTCTGTAGGCTCTGGGAATATGTGATCATCACAAACTCTGTAAACTTGGGAAATATGTGATGAAATCGAACATACCCGGTGTTAACCCCTAGAGTTTGCATGGATTTTACGGAGAAAAGAAGTGCAAAAGCCAACACCAAACTCACCGTCCGTGTTTCCGGAATGCCAGAAAACCTTGATAAACCTATTGTTCAGCACAGCTTCGGTACTCCTGTATGCAGCGTTCGCTTCCGCGTGACTAGAAAACGTGATTATCGCCGCCTCAGGATCGCCGTCGAAGCAAACTTGAATGTTCACGATCTTCCCGAATTTCGAGAAGTGGTTGTTCAGATGGGTGATATTGTTGAGACCAGATGGCACTTTCTTCAGTTCTAGGGAGCAGTTCGAAGGGTTTTTCACCCGCGGTCCCAAGCGATTGTAATCAAACGGCTTCTTCTTGTAGATGTTCTCTGGGTCCTGATCGACCGGGTAACCCATCGGACGCTGGTAACCGCCGGGGAACTGCTCGTTTTGCTTGTTGTCCATTACGGGCACGGATATGAGTTCACGCTGCATGGAAATCGCACAGAAATTATTTTTGTGAACAATGTGGTCACAAAAATGGCTTACCCGCGGTCCAGTAGGTCCCAACATGGGTCTGGGAGGCCCTCTAAACCCTGTCCTATGCCACATCTGCGGAGCCTGCGGGTTGTACTCTGGAGGTAAACCTCTGGGTTGCATAGGATGGATGATGGCAGCCGTAGCATCCGTGATAGGTGTACCTTTGTACGTCAAGACCGTAGTCAGAGCTGAGTCATCGAGAACCACTGGGTCTATCCCGTGATCAAATGGACACATCTCACCCCGCATACAATAACCCTTCTCGTCGAAATCCCGGCATCTCCGTTTAGTGCCACGAAATTCTGTTGTTGGGTTTTGTTGGGCGACCACGGACTGGATACTCTGAGTCGTGTTGGTTAACCTTAAATCCATATCTCCGTGATTGGAGTCCTGGGTTGGTGTTCCGGCACCCGAATGGGTATCTTTGGGTTCTTTCTCGGTTTTTACGCGGTCTTTGGACCGTGATCTACTTCGAGAAGAACTGCGCGGGGGTGAACGGTTTTGATAACGACTTCGGTACGGTTTCGGACTTCTGGAGCGTGTTCGGGCTCTCCCGGGAGTTGGAGTGCGTGATCTACGGCGAACATACCGCCGCGGAGGTGATTTATTCCGCCAAGGACGCCCCCTTTCCCGTTTCTCCCTTTCTAACCGATGTTGCTCGCGATCTCTCTCGCGGGATTTTTCTCGTGATCGAGACCGCCGAGTTCTATCCCAAGACCGTGATCTAGAGCGTATGCGGGGGGAATTTGACCGATGACGAGGTCTTCGAGGTTTAGTATCGTCTTTTTCAGAATCACTCTTTCTAATTTCCCGATCTCTCTTTATCTCCAATTCTTTTTTGATATTTGAACCGTTAACGACGTCATTTAAATTCGGTAGCTCGTTTACTGGGATTATTTGTTTAATTTCTTTTGTACTGACAATTTTCGGCGGTAGCTCCGATTTTATGTTGGGATTAGGTGGATTCGTATTTGGAATCACCGGTGTTATGTACTCTTGTGTTTCCAAGGTTTTGAATAACAATTTTACGAAAGGTTCCGTTTCTGTCAAAGATAAACGAAAAATTAGCTTCACTTTTCTGCTCTTCTTCGTTCTATCGACGCATTTGCAACATTTTTTGACAGATTGGATAATAAAATGACTTACCGTTCTGTAAAAACACTTCTAATTGGTTAACCATACTCTCTCTTAGTAACTCTGGCGATTTATCCTTCTTTACTAGCGCTATCACATATTTTGCTAAAGCTCCTGGATCCGCTTCACAGCTACACGAGAAAAGATAAAAAGTTGGGTTAGAAAACACGCACAAACATACAAAACCACTTAAATTTCATCATATAAAATCTTGTTATTGCATAGTATTAAAAAACTAATAACTATAACAATCAAATTCTCGTATTAACTAATAAAAATGCGTAAAATATGGGCGAACATACATTGGCTTCAAGACTCCTGTTAACCAGATTTTAAAAGCTTCCTGATCCTCGATAATCATTTTTACACGTTTATTATCACAATTTCAACATAATTCTTACAGAAACTATATATTTTAAACACTTTTATATAATTTATTCAACGTAAATTAGCAAAACCAGCTTATCACACAACGTCAAAAAACAACTGACCAACTTGAAGTATCTAAAAATTGTGGGCCACCATGAGCATTAAGCAACGGTTTAAAAATAAATTTACTAAATATAAACTGATACGTGAAAACGTGACAAAAACCCCTCCCAGTTGGGCCTTCGATTTTCATTTTGTTTATAAACACAATATTAATAAATTATTTTCGCTTCCTTCGTCTTTAATTTCCCAATTATTGAACAAAATAATAGGTACCAACTGTTCAGGACAACAAAGACATATCAGCATCAGCTGATTTTTGCTTTGACGTGTCGATCGTGGTTTTCTCCGGTACTTTTTTAATTGTTGTTCTTTGTATTGTGAATGGTTTTCGAAATTTATTAGTATGGCTTGGACGAAATACCAATTATTTCTGGCGGGGTTGATGGTTGTGACAGGCAGCATAAACACAATTACTGCAAAGTAAGCTGAAATAACCATTCTTCTTATATTTTTTTTTATTGGAAGAGAAAAACAGGGAGATTTATCTTATTTCTAGATGGGCCGACATAAGTACAGCAAAGGGAAGCGACGGAATCGAACGAAAGTTCGACCATCCATACGTTCAAGCTCTATTTATGTTTATTGGGGAATATTTATGTTTGGTTATGTTTAAATTATTATATGGAATTTATAGTAGACGACAAGTATGTAAACAAATTATTAATATAATTAATAACTTACCAATGCGCATGCGCAGTTGATGTCGATGGCACATTCTTATTCTGTGCCGCCATTTTGATACGCCGACGTCGATCTGATTGTTAATTTTTGCGCGTGCGCATTGTACCTAATTCAAAATTATAATTTCCCAAACTCAATTTAGGATGGATCTGAAGATTTGAATGAACTAACGAAAGGTAACCGTACATTCAACCCCTTAGTATTCTTCCTCCCCGCTATGTGCGACATGTTAGCAACGTCAACAATGTACGTCGGTTTGAATTTAACATACGCCTCAAGCTTCCAAATGCTTAGAGGCGCTGTAATCGTCTTCGTGGGCCTTTTAAGCATGGGTTTTCTACAAAGAATGCTCAAAGGAAAACAATGGTTGGGCATATTTTTGGTTATTTTGGGTCTCGCCATTGTCGGACTTGCCGATATACTTTTCACCGACGATACCTCACATAGCCGTAATGATATTATAACAGGAGACCTGTTAATCATTATTGCACAAATCATCGTGTCGGTTCAAATGGTTGTTGAAGAAAAATTCGTCTCGGGACAAGACATACCGCCTTTGCAAGCCGTCGGTTGGGAAGGTAAGGTTTTTTATCTCCAAAATCATTTATATTTATAATGCAGATACCAATTTATTGCTTTAATTTTCTGCATATTTTTGTTGAATAGTAATTCGAAAACATAGTTTTCATTGCAATTATCTCGCAAACCGTTTGAGATACCTGCATAATATGCGGTTTTACGTGATCTAATTTGATTCAGACCATTTTTGTTAAATCTCTAGGCAAATATTAGAATTTGAACAGCTTTGGGTTTTGAAAAGATTTTATTTCCGAAACCATTTGAGATATAATATAATTTTAAAGTACTTAGTGTACAATAAATTATTTTTAAGAATTGAAATGTAGAACGCTCCTTGGCTCCTTCAAGTTTCTTATCTCAAAAACCATTTAAGATATGATGGGCATGGATAAATTCAGGACATTTTCACATATTGTTCTGACCTGCCTATTTATAGAACAAAATTGAAACAAAATCTATTCAACTAGTAATAAATTGGTATTATATCTCGAAAACCGTTTAAGATATGTCACTTATAAATTTCATTTTTCATTAATCACTTTCACAGAAAATATTACATAATTTTTTGTGAAGTGCTTGCGAAAATTTATCTCAAAAACCATTTGAAATATGCGATTTATATTGCAGATACCAATTGCTTTTATAATTTTCTGCATATTTTGTTGAATAGTAACACGAAAAAATCTTTTTCAAATAGTAATTATTATCTCACAAACCGTTTGAGATATATGTGGTTTTACGCGATCTAGTTTGATTCCGGACAATTTTTGAATTTTTTGTTCAGTCTTTACTGGTATACTAGAATTTTAACAGCTTTGAATCTCGAAAAGATTTTATTTTCCAAACCATTTGAGATATAAAACGCTGAGATATGCAACTATACTTGATTTGATGTGATTTTTTCGGAATTAGAATAATAAAATTGTTTTAGATCTGTTAGCACTCGCCTCCAAAATTGTTATCTCAAAAACCATTTAGAGTATGGTTGGCCTAGATAAATTCTAGTAGTAAAATGGTTTTATATTTCAAAACCATTTGAGGTGTCACTGTGAAGTCTGCTTTATGTATAGTGAATTTGGCCTACATTTTCACATGAAATATAACGTTTTCATATATTTACGCCACGGTTTTCATAGTAATTATCTCACAGACCGTTTGAGATATATGCGGTTTTACGTGATCCGATTCTTGACAATATTTTGTCCCATATTTAAGCATACATTATACAGGGTGCGTTTTTTAAGCGTCCGCGGAAGATTATGCCTAAATGACGAAAAATATCAAGAAAACATTTTAACTAACCTCACCTCATTTTTTACGCTCTATAATCTAAAAATGTTTTTACTTATACCAGGTTAGTCCAAATAGTTGGAATGATGCTCAACTTTGTTTTTTCTTATGGAATGTGCATTATTTAATTTTTTACTTGATTGAGAACAATATTTTAATAGCACTTTCATAACATAATATTATAGTAATTTTCTTTCTTTTTTGAGATAAAATTATTTTTCTCGATATTTTGGCAGTTATATCATACATTTTATAAATTCATATTTCTGCACTGGTTGAAGATGAAGTAATGATATTTTTAACAGCGGTCCTCATGATAATCATGATTAACACTGTTTGCTCAAATTTTGTATAAAATATACGAGGAGCATTCAAAAATTTATCATATGAAAGCGACAAAACACCAGAAAAAAGTCAGCTTTTTCAAATGACATGGTATATTTTTTATTACTCCATTTGAAAGAGCGGAAAATTTCGCATGGGCTGACCCAATAAAACAATATTGTTGCATAACTATAATTTTTAAATATTTACAATATTAAAATTTTCACTTCAAAAATAAAAAATAAAGTAGCTTTGGAATGTCTACAGTTTTGTTGTTGTTTTACTATAGGGTTTTATATTCTGTGGCTGTATTTTTACAAGGCTAACTTTATTTTTGATTTTTGAAATGAAAATTTCAATATTGTAAATATTTAAAAATTATGCTCATGGAACAATATTGTTTTATTAGGTGAGCCCAAGCGAAATTTTTTACTCTTTCCATTGGAGCAATAAAAAATATACCGTGTCATTTGAAAAAACTGACTTCTTGATGGTTTTCTCTGATTTTTATTTGATAAATTATTGAATGCTCCTCGTATATTTTATACAAAATTTGAGCAAACAGTGT
Organism: Xestobium rufovillosum; assembly: GCA_963966045.1. Taxonomy (NCBI): domain Eukaryota; kingdom Metazoa; phylum Arthropoda; class Insecta; order Coleoptera; family Ptinidae; genus Xestobium; species Xestobium rufovillosum. The sequence continues at coordinate 21,279,647 of OZ014497.1, forward strand.
TAATCATGATTATCATGAGGACCGCTGTCAAAAATATCATTATTCCATCTTCAACCAGTGCAGAAATATGAATTTTTAAAATGTATGATGTAACTGTCAAAATATCGAGAAAAAAATAATATCTCAAAAAAGAAAGAAAATTACTCTAATATTATGTTAAGAAAGTGCCATTAAAATATTGTTCTGAATCAAGTAAAAAATTAAATAATGCACATTCCATAAGAAAAAACAAAGTTGACCATCATTCCAACTATTTGGACTAACCTGGTATAAGTAAAAACATTTTTAGATTATAGAGCGTAAAAAATGAGGTGGGGTTAGTTAAAATATTTTCTTTATATTTTTCGTCATTTAGGCATAATCTTCCGCGGACGCTTAAAAAACACACCCTGTAGTTTTAACAGTTTGAAACCATTTGAGATACCTACTATAATTTTAAAATAGTATCTCTAAAACCGTTTGAGATACAACTATATTAGATTTAAGGTGATTATCTGCAGAATTGGAATAATAAAATTATTAGAACTCTCCTTCAAAGTTGTTATCTCAAAAATCGTTTAAGATAATATGTAGGAGTCTGTAAAGTTAGAGACTGGGCCCGGACAAGATGGTTGCTGCGCGAAAATGTAGCGGGAAATATGATTTTGACAGAAACAGTGCCGTACCGGCGTATATGTGAAATTTATTATTATTTTAACAATGAATTCATAAAAGTTACATTCAAAACAGAAAAATTAGCATTTTAAGGCATGAAAAATCGCGAAACACATTAAGAAGAACTTAAGAAAAGGGGATTTCGTCATAAGTACAGATAAATTATAAATGTGACGTTTGGTGTGAGGTTATGTCAATTACGAAATCGGCATGTTTATGTGCAAATAATCTCAATTCCATAATTGTTATAGTTGAAAACAGGTTTTTGAACAAGTTGTTTACTTATGTGACAAAAGAAAATTAGAATAAATCATAAAGGAAGCCGAATAATCCAATTTACTATTTTTCAGCACTGAAGAGTTAAAGAATTGCAAAATAAACTTATTATTCTGTAATTAAAAATTTAGAGAGTTCTATTAACTACCAAAAATAAATAAGTGGAATTCACATATATTAAGAACTAAACGCCTTGTTGACCTTTCAAAAAATAAGAATCCTTGGTGCTTGAGGTATGTCATGTCGCACAAGGTCTAATGATAGAACGTCCAGGCATTTGTCCTGCGGGAAGGAGCTTCGGGCGGGACAGCTGGACAGAGCCGCTAGTCCTACCAGCAGGACATTATTTTTAAATGGGATTGTCCTGCCGGCAGTACGTGCGCAGCTTTCGGCAGTACGGACCCAAATTTCATAGGCGCCGTAACAATTTTGCTATTTATTAAATAAAACATCTGCTGAGAAACATTTTTATTTATTCTCGTACAAAATAACTTGGAAAACATTAAAAAATAACACTGCGCCTGCGATGCTGATTGTTTCCTAAATCTGCGTAAAATAGGAAATTTTAATCTAATTTATTACCTATAGTATAATTAAACACTTGCCATTCTTTTGTAATAACTCAGCACTAATTTTCGTTTTTGTATTGTTCAAGTCTCGCAGAACTGTCACAAGACCCAGAGACCCAGAGATTTTAGTTACTCTTCCGTTGCATACGGCGCTCAAATAATTGTCTCCAAACGCGGACATACACCATTTAAAATCTGGTTTTTTATCAAAATTCTTTGCTTTTGAAAAACCCGCGGCATAATTAGCGTGCAAGCCACTGTACGTGCGAGATTTTTTTCAAGAGTTGTCTCCTTCTCCGTAGCTTGCCTCCTACTGGTCTGAACGAGATGAAACTTACAAAATTTTACGACAAATCCGATGGTGGTGGTTACGTTCTCATATGGGGACGCAAATGTACTGAAAACAATACGAAAATACGAAAATACGTGCTGCTGGAAGGACGCTTGGACACTCTATCAACTAAGGGTTAATCACTTGGTAGTGGTTGTACTCCTAAATCCTCGTCTTCGTCGTCTTCATCATCATCATCATCATCATCATCATCATCATCATCATCATCATCATCATCATCATCATCACCACCATCATCTTCAGTTGTGACTTGATATTCATCTTCACTCTCATCATCAGATGATCCTGTGTTCACAGTGAACTTCAACGAATCCAATGCATCGTCCATCAGATGCTCTTTCTCAAAGAAAGTTTTTTCCACTTTTTGCACATGGCCACATACATCTTTCCACTCTTCTGAGCTAATAATGGAAAATTTTCCACGTGCTAATTCCTCCACATCACCTAATTTAAAAGTAACGTTTCTGCTAGCTACCCAGTTCTTTACAGTGGCCCATATCTTCTCTATGGGGTTCAATTCCGGGTGATAAGGAGGAAGCCGTAACACTCGGTGACCATGGGCTTCAAGAAGCTCATCCAATTTGTATTTCTTTGGGAATCGATACAAATTTTGTTTGATAAGACCATAAAGCTCAGGTTTTGTATTTGAGCCATCAAAATGTATTTGACGTTCTTCAAGCCACTTCACCATCTCGCCTTTTCGGCTCGCAGATGTCAGGTTTTTTTCCACCAGGACATTGTGATATGATGCATTATCAATCACAAGTACACAATTAGGCGGCATGTTGGGCAGTAATTGTTTCTGCACCCATGTCATGAAATTGGCATTATTCATGTCATCTTGGTAATTTCCTGATTTAGAACCTAGAGACAATGTTTGGTTACATTTTGATATTAAAATTACTTACGTATGTGTTACCTGACCGAAAAATGAGCAACGCATTGGGAATGAAACCATTTTCACCTCCGGCATGTACAATAATCAGCCTTTGGCCTTTAGAAATCGGCTTCTTTAAGTTTTTAGTAGACTCATCATACCACCCTTTCGGCTGGACATGGCTGCTGTGTATATACGTTTCATCCGTATATATAATGGTTCGGCCTTCTTCCCGGTATTGCAGAATTTGTTTCAAGTATTTCACCCTTTTCAGGCGAATGTCATGGCTTTCCATTAAAATCTTACGGTTGTCTTCTGTCTTTCGCCACCTTAAATGGAAATAGAAGTAAACGAGGTGTCCCACTCAAGCAGGCTCACTTTTGCTATCTGTTGTTATAAAAGTATTTTCAAAACATAAGCATTTAATGAAACAGAAATTTGAATATGCATGTAGTAACGGCGTCCGAAATATTTTGACTTTGGATATACAAAAGCAGCCATACCTGAATCCAATAGATTTCAGAAAAACCCATAGCGACTGCCTCGAGCCAGAAAAAGGAAGTTCAGAATCTTTAATCTTCTGTAGAATACCTGGAATACAAGGTGATATTAGGCTAGATGATGCGATAGGTAGGTATTTAAATGTAGCATTTGTTATTTAACGAAAAAGCAGTAATTGCCATTTGTTCCTAGAATAATTTGTTCAAATAGCCCCTGATTATTGGGATCACTTTCCGTCATTGCATATTTCATTCATGTTTCGATGAAAAATACATTATACACATTGAAAACACATCGTGAAATATAATAGTCTGAAAAATCATTGGGTTTCAACACAAAGTAAGTTTCTTGAAATTTATCTACAATCGAAGACGGAATCCAGGAAGTTAAATATCCAAAGCATTCCATTTACTAAAATGCAAGTGCGATTCATACTTTCATAACTTGGCTACGCAACAGCAGCACCCAATTGGTTTTTTGATATTATATCCAAAAAAATACACGAAAATATCTTGAACTTTCTTATTACCACGTTCCCTCTATTTATGAAAAAAGAAGTTCAGCAGACTTTACAATGAATCACCCCGTATTTGACAAGTAACAACTGCCAGCAGTTGCAATGAAAACACACCTTAACGAAGTTTTCTTTTTTATAATGGTAATTATGTACTTACAATTGAGAGAGGGATTCCTTTTCTCCAAAATAAAAAAATTATGTATAATTTCCCGTATTGTTTCCGTTTCTCCCACAGAAATCAGGCCGAGCTTACGCTTCTTTCGCGGTCGTTCCTTATGTGGTGTAGCAAAGGAGGTGCTAGGCTCAGCTTCTACGCTTTTCGATTCCTTCAAAATCTTCGCTACTGTGTTTCTCGAAACACCTGTTGCTTCTATAACTCTTTGCCTTAAACACACAATTGGATCTTAACAATAATCAAGCTCATTATGAAGTGGGTACGAACATACCTGTAATTCTTTAAAGGAATCCTAATTCCATTTTGCGCTTCTTCCCGCATAAACTTTATCACGTTACTGATAATTTCACGGCCTTGGCTATGAATTACCATGCCGGGTTTGCCAATTTTTTTGGGAGACATTTCTAACCTACAAACGTCAAAAATTTCAACTTGGATTTAATGTGTAAAATTACTTTGATTGGAGTATTACCTGGATAACAAATACTATCGACAATTTTTCAAAAGTCTTTTAAATAACACCGAGATCACAAAATAAGCAGAATAATCTGCAATCTGCAAACACAAAAAATTTTAACCTTCAATTCAGTTACAAGAATTTGTAGTATTAATTACCTCGAACTCCGTTTTTCGAATAAAGATGATAGTTTTTTAGTCTTTTAAGCAACACTCACAATAAAAACGCAAAATAAAACAGAATATCCACTAAAAAAAGCACACTCAAACATGAGTCAATAAAACAACAATGGACGCACAGTAATCTTGAAGTTCTTGACGGCGCCACTGGATTTACGAGTTCCGCCTTCGGACGAAAACAGGTCTATTGCGCTGATCACGTGACAGCCCAGTCTCTAACTTTACAGACTTTACTACGTGTTTGGTTGGCCTAGATAAACTCATATTGTTTTGACCTGTTTATACACTGGCGAGCATAAAATTAGGGTCACTTCAAAAATTCAACTTTTCTGGTTATTTATTGTATCTTATTATTGTAAATGGATTTCGTTGTATACATATCTCTAAACAGGAATGTTTTAAAAAGAAAACGTTTCATTTTCTAATGTTTTTATTGAAAATTCGTAAAGAAGCAAATTTTAACAAAATTGTCTTAAAAATGTGTAGTGAGAAAAATGTTGGAATAAAACAAAGAACTGTTAAAATTTAGACCCCTAATAACGAGTGTTTCCTCCCCGTGCATTTGACAGCCTGGAGGCGACGTGGCATGCTCTCAATTAAATTACGGATCACATTTTGGGGGATGTTATTCCACTCCTGTAGTAGGAGCTCCCTAAGATCCTGTGCGTTGGTGGGAGACGGCGCATGACTTCGTACACGTTGTCCTAGCTCATCCCACACATGCTCTATGGGGTTCAAGTCGGGACTCCGTGCTGGCCAGTCAAATCGCGTAATTTGAACCTCATCCAAATAACCGCTAACAATTCTTGCCACGTGGGGTCGAGCGTTATCATGCATAAAAGTTGCATTTTCTCCCAGAACCGTCATAAAAGGCATGACATGATTTTCTACAACTTCCGTTACGTACCTATGGGCAGTTAGGGATCCATTGCCGATAAACACTAATTCGGTACGTGCGTCTGAAGAAATTCCTCCCCACACCATAACTGAGCCTCCACCAAATGTAAGTCGCTCATCAATACAAGCCTGGGCATACCTTTCTCCGGGTCTTCGCCATACCCGCCGACGTCCATCCGACTCATTTAAACAGAAATGTGACTCGTCTGAGAATAATACCCTCCCCCAATCGTCATTTGTCCATCCCAAGTGATCTCGAGCAAAGTTCAGTCTTGCAATTCTATGGCGACGGAGAAGTGGAGGACCCGTAGCCATTCTCCGAGAAGATAATCCAGCAGAACGAAGTCGCCTCCTAGCTGCCCATTCGCTAATGTTAACATTTCTGACTTCTTGGAGGAGATTTCGAAGCGAAATTGCCGTAGCAGTCCGATTCCGTAAAGCCATGGACACAAGAAAACGGTCATCCCTTGGGGTGGTGGTTCTTTTCCGCCCTGATCCTGGTCTTCTCGTCAGCCTACCAGTTTCCTGAAATCGTTGGGATACCCGCTGAACTGTAAAAAGACTTACACCAACTGTTCTTGCCGTTACACGTTACCCCCGACCATCTTGCAACAGCGCTATAATTCTGGCCGCCGTGACAGGATTTAAAGCCATTATAAGGAAATAAACAAAGACTACACTTTTCGACCGTCAAGTTATACACAGGAAAGTTAGTGAATAAATGAAGGAAATTGAAAAATAGACCCCGAGAAATAAGCTTCCAAGTAGCGCACCTGCAAGCATTTACTAGAAATCGGAAATATTGAATCTTTGTTGTGCAAAAGAAACCACAAAAAACTTATAACAGTTCTCAGAAATGCAAGTGTTATTGCCTTCAAGAATTAATTAAATTTAATATTTTGAATTCTTGGAAAAATTGGCAATTTTCAAAGTGACCCTAATTTTATGCTCGCCAGTGTATTATGTTTGTACAAAATTGAAATAAAACCTAACCATCTAGCAGTGAAATGGTTTTATATCTCAAAAAACCGTTTGACATTTTTAGGTCTCTTTGGGTTTACTGTGCTAGGGCTGCTCTTGTTTCCGTTTTATTATATTTATATACCGGCGCCTTTTTCTAACAACCCAAGGGGAGTATTGGAAGATGCCACTGATGCCTTCATACAAATTGGGCATAATCCTGTTATACTTGTAGCTCTTTTGGGTAAAATATTGTTTGCTGTTAACAATTTTTTTTTGATGGAAGTTGTTTTTAAGGTACCATTGTCTCTATAGCTTTCTTTAACTTTGCTGGTATTAGTGTTACAAAAGAGTTATCTGCAACTACCAGGATGGTTTTAGATAGTGTAAGAACCATTGTTATTTGGATATTTAGTCTCGGTTTTTTCGGACAGGAGTTCCACTGGTTACAAGTAAGTTTAGTTTCGAGTTCGAAAGTTTTTTCAGTAAAATAATTTTTAGCTTCTGGGTTTTTTGAGTTTAATAATTGGTATGTGTCTCTACAATGATGTTTCGTGTAGGGCGTTTATTCTGAAAGTGAAGATGTTGTTCATTACGAGGTACAGGCGATTAGACGACGAGGTTATCGAAAATCGTACCGCGGATTTACCCGATGAAAGCCCCACGATCAACCCATAATTTTTTTACGACTTAACTCATAGGTATTTTGTGATTATTTTTTTGTATTATTATTAAAGTGTCTTCGAGATTATTACATACTCTATAATTGGGCCCTATATTCTCCATAAATTAATTCCGTCATAGTTCGAGGTTGTTTTTTCATGTAGATGTTTTGCGAATTTTATGAGTTAATTTTAACTTTAGAAAGTTTACTGAAGCACGTAAAATCATTTTCCTTGCAAATTTCGTTAAATTTGAATGGCGGTTCAAAGTTAATTACTCTCGTATTTCGATAAAACTAATTTAAATAAAAAAAAATACTTTTTATGGAGAAGATAAGGAGTTAGTGGTAGATAAATGGGCAATGTGACCAAAAAAACTAATATTTTTCTTATATTATAATCTGATATCTCTATTGATTCTAATTTTCCAATATTAAAATTGCGTTTTGGGAAATGTGTTTTATTTTTTTTATTATTGAGAGGACAACACATTTTGGTTTCAAACTCCTCTGATTTAGTAACTTTTGGTTTCTGCTGTTGCTGTTGCTGTTATCGACGGTAGAGGCAGTGCTGCCAGGCCTACAGTTTTTGCGGTAGATCTACCGTTTTCGTACTTCGTCTACCGCCCTACCGCAGAGCGTCAAACATACCGCTTTTTACATTGCTACATTTCAAAAGTAATAAATTGGAAGACGAGCACCCAAAGTTCGTAGGTGACTAATGACTATCTGTGATCGAAATCAGCACTCGGAAGCATCGCATTTCCCTCTCTGATTGAATATCGGTACTTCTCGTAGAACAGAACCAACCCGGTCGCTTAGTAGAAGAGACTAATTTTATTTTATTTTAATTTATAAATAAGAAATAGAAATTACATTTAAAGCTAACTGTTAAAATAAAGAATAAGGCGTATTGTACCGATGTTATATTCATTTTCTAACCTACCGTTTTTTGCTTTGAATCTACCGCTTTTTCTGGTACACAACTAGAGTAATATTTTTATAAGAAGATGCTAGGGGCGGAGCTTACGGAAGCGCTCTGGTGTCACGTATTATTTATTTTCATTTTCCGATATAACGAATTTTTTCCCGTTATAACGGATTTATTTCCGTTATAACAGATCTCTTTTCCGTTATAACGGCGGATCTTTTTTTCCGTTATAACGGATCTCTCTTTCCGTTATAACGGATCTCTTTCCGTTATAACGGATCTCTCTTTCCGTTATAACGGATCTCGTATTAACAAATGATGATTAACAAATAAGTACCTACTTTACCAACTGTTGCACTGATTTAAATGAAGACCCTAACCTAAAAAGATCCGTTATAACGGGAAAAATATCCGTTATAACGGAAAAGAGATCCGTTATAACGGAATAAGAGATCCGATATAACGGAAAAAGATCCGTTATAACGGAAAAAGAGATCCGTTATAACGGAAAAAAATCCGTTATAACGGAAAATGAAAATAAATAATACGTGACACCAGAGCGCTTCCGTAGGAGCTAACCAGCGCGAATATTTTCACCAGTGGCGCTAAATAACGCTTGTTATTCTACTTCACAATTTGACACATGCCCCGAAATAAATAAAATTTGTCACCGCCGCTGAACTCGAGGTCGAACATAACCAGCGCTGCTCTCATTGGTCTAGAACCACGGATCAAGTTTTTTGCAAGCATCTTATAAAAATACTACTTTATCGCTTTCAATTTTCAATGCCTGGCAGCACTAGGTGGAGGGCCTTAGAGGAGGGAAGAAGAGGAGGAATAACAAAGTAGATGTTCCTGTTACCATTTGGCACCAAATAAAGAAGCGTAACCTAAACTTCTTAGTCTCTCTTTACGCTGAGAGTTGAACAAAAGTTCTTAAAATGATATGACTAGTTGCACGATTACAAACGTTGCTTTCGTTATTTTGAGTCAAATTATGTACATGAATTCTAAGCAGTAACCTGGTTTCACCACTTTGTTTGGCACCAAATCTGCTCAAATTTTGGTAACACTGACGTGCACGGCAAAGATCGGGCGTTGTGTATCCATACTCTTCCCTCATCTAAGCTAAGCCTTGGGCCTTAGAGCTAGAATGGAAACGACTCTGAGCCATGTAAAAGTCATAAGATTGACCAAGATTTATGTGCCTGTTATTGGTTTCTGTTGGGCAATAAACGATATTATTATTATTATTTGTACCTAGTTTCTGACAACGACTGCCGACGACCAGTGTGGCACAACGGTTAGTTCTTTCGTCTCGTTATCCAGTGCGCTCGGGTTCGATTCCAATTTCGACAACTTTTTTTTGCATTCCACCGTTTATTTTTTAAATAAGAAATCGGTCAGGTCAAAAGGTCAATTGAGCGGAGGCCGTTAGGCCTGAGCGAGTCTGTGTCATTTGATATAGAAACAATGTAAGATAATAGTTTTATTCTATATCTCTTGGAAACTAAAAACCGGCAGTCAGCTTTACCGCTTGGGATCGGTGTATCTTAGGACTTTCACATGGCTCAGGGCCGTTTCCATTTCTGCGGCCTTAGAGGAGGAAAGAAGAGGAGGAATAACAAAGGAGATGTTCCTGTTACCATTTGGCACCAAGAAAGGGGCGTAACCTAAATTTCTTAGTCTCTTTACGCCGAGAATTGAACGAAAATTCTTAAAGTGATATGACTAAATGCATTATTACAAACGTTGCTTTCGTTATTTTGAGTTAAATTACATTATATGAATTCTAAACAGTAACCTGGTTGCACCACTTTGTTTGGCACCAAATCTGCTCAAATTTTGGTAACACTCACGTGCACGGCAAAGATCGGGCGTTGTCTTAGAGAAGGGAAGAAGAGAAGGAATAACAAAGCAGGTGTTCCTGTTACCATTCGGCACCAAAAAAGGGGCGTAACCTAAACTTCTTAGCCTCTTTACGCCGAGAATTGAACGAAAAATCCTAAAATGAAATGACTAATTGCGCTATTTCAAACGCTGCTGTCGTTATTTTGAGTTAAATTACATGGATTCTAAACAGTAACCTAGTTTCATCACTTTGTTTGGCACCAAACATGCTCAAATTTTGGTAACGCTCACGTGCACGGCAAAGATCGGGCGTTGTGTATCCTTACTCTTCCCTCATCTAAGGGCGTTGTGTATCCATACTCTTCCCCCATCTAAGACGAGACCTTAATAGTAGCTCTCGGTTGCATACAATACGCATGCGCACGCATTTTGGAAGTGTAAAAAAAACTAAAACTGAGAGAACACATTTTTGAAACAGACCATTTACTTGCCCTCTCGCACCACACACGCATTTTTTTGGAAAAAAGATGATGTAAAAACAACCAAATATATCAAACGCCTACGGGATCAGAACTCGTCTAGCCGTAGGACAACAACACGACAGTTCTGTACGATGCCCGAATACCCACCGAGATCGTTGGCGAAGTTTTCCAATAACGAATTTCTTAAACGTCATTTTACTGATATATTGTAATGGTCACGCCGCATGCGTATTGCATGCAACCGGGAGCTACTATTAGTGTCTTTTCATCTAAGCCTTGGGCCTTAGAGGAGGGAAGAAGAGAAGGAATAACAAAGCAGATGTTTGTGTTACCATTCGGCACCAAAAAAAGGGGCGTAACCTAAACTTCTTAGTCGCTTTACGCCGAGAATTGAACGAAAATTCTTAAAATGATATGACTAATTGCACTATTTCAAACGCTGCTTTCGTTATTCTTAGCTAAATTACATGAATTCTAAACAGTAACCCGGTTTCATCACTTTGTTTGGCACCAAACACGCTCAAATTTTGGTAACACTCACGTGCACAGCAAAGGTCGGGCGTTATGTATCCATACTCTTCCCTCATCTAAGCCTTGGGCCATCTGTCAATTGTCAAATCAAAAATCAGTCAAATTGAGTTTTTTAGCTGTGGGAATACCCATACATTGCTTAGAGACCAAATTTTGTTATTTATTAACGTAAACAGTATTACAAGAAATGCTTAAATTCCTGGAGATCTTGGATCTATTTAAGGTATTTAAAAAAATACAATTGTTATTAATTTCTAACCTTAATTTGCAGAATCCCAATAAGTTGCCTTTAAATAATTTGGTTGTAACTGTTGAAATGTTGAAAAAGAAGGATACTACTAACAAAAATATCGTTCTTGTAAGTGTGTATTGAGTTTTTCAATGATTTAGTTCGAGGTTTTACAATATTTTAGGAAAAAGAGAAATTAGATGAAGTCGATCAAGGAAAGTTGTTTTCTGTGCAAGCTAAGACAGTACCAGCCCTGGTAAGTTGAACAATATCTCTAGTAGGCTTGTTTATTAAAGAAAATTTATGGTAGGATCCGTTTTGGATATCATCTAACGAGAAACCTTATTATCATTATCAAGAATATTATCCCGCATTCACGATAGAACAGAACAACGGTTTTATAGAGAAAAATGCTCTTTTTCTCGATTCTCTAGATGATTTATTAGATTGTAGCTATCAAAGTTTTTGGTGTCAATTGTTATTTGTGCCGGAAGTTCCTGAAATCATAGCACACTTTGTTACAAATCCCGTTTATTGGTATAACCTAAAATACTTGGACGACACTGCAAGAAATGTTTATATCATAGTAAAAGATAAAGTTTTCGCGGTTTTACAGAGGATGTTAAAGTTTAGACAATCAGAGGTGAGGGTTCTTTTAGTTTTTAAGTTGTTTTTTCTGTATTAAAGTTGTTCCGTTGTTTTCGGTTTTAGACTGAATACATGAGTGCGGATACAGTTCGCAACTATTTAGTGGCTCGACACTTATTAAATACTCCAATTGCGATGAGTCTCTCACTGTTGTATGGCCAAACCAACGTTGATTTTACCCGTAAAGTAGTAGACTTGTATTATTCATCGTCGTATAGAAAAAAATATACGGACGAACTTGAAGTTGTGTTCAAACAAATTTTATTGGTACGTGCTATAAATATTTCACCTATTTTGTAAATATTTGAATGATTATTTCTGTTTTTTAGTCATTAGAAATGATAGGCGGTCAAATATGTGGTTTTGAATCGGATACCGAAATAGTTCATATCTGCGTTAGAAAAAAGCCTCGAGAGTTCGACCCATTTTGGATAGAAGAAGTAGTATCATATTTATTAGATCAATTTGCTTTACTGCATTCCTTTATGCCACTATTAAACGAAGCCATGGATCTTGCTTTTGAGCGCGGCCTACCTTACAGGTGCGTAATGTTATAACTTTTTTCCCCAAATACAGTTTTGACTGAAATTTTCACAAAACCAACAGAAAACATATCTTTGCATCCCCTACAAATTTAGTTCATCTAACTTTAGTTGAAAGATTATTATTTAAGTAAGCGTAACTAAACTTTTTCATGTCTAATTTTTTAAGGATTTCGTATTTTTACGAGCGCGTTTACCCAGAATTATACAGAATGTTAATTAATAAACCAAAATTAGAACTAGATTGGTCTAGATTAGAGGAAAGGATGTATGAGAATTTAGCTTTGAGCCGTTCGGAAGCTGTAGACGTGTTTCATGAGTTTATCCGAAGTTTCATTGAAAGTATAGAGAATTTACAGTAAGTTTTTTTATTGCACTTAAGCCGAAATATTTGTACCGTATTTACTTAACAGAGGAATTCCTGAAGAGCAAGAGAAGTTCGCGGAAAAATACTTAAAACTGATGACATCGACATTCGAAGACGAACACTTTATTTCGGATTATAACCATATCTACCCAATTAACGTGCAATTGGAGATGATCACTTGCTTCTACCCGGAAGTGTATCCTTTATTTTAATACCCCGTATCAATGTAACGTATTATTTTTCCTTAATTTTATGAAATAGTGATCATACCCGAACTGATTACTTAAGGGATTGCCTTCAAAAAATATCTAGTCGCCGTGGAGATGAAATAAACGTTTTCGAACAGCCCCTGTACCAAAAAGAAGAAGGCCCAAAAATATCTATGCTTTATAAAGGACCTACAAATGGATATTTTGTTAGCGGTGAAGAACACGAAGCCGGACCATCGACTTCCTCGGAATCGTTTGTTAGAACCGATAACTCGGACGAAATTCTTCGGGAAAAGGTTAGATGTGTCCAAGAAGCTCTGCCACATCTGGGAGATGGTAAGTTCTTGTCAACTCTGTGAATATTTTATTGAGGATTGTGTTGTGGTTTGTTCATTTCTGAACGTACCTACAAACTGTTATAACTTTTGTTTAAGTTAGTTTCTTCAGGTGAAATTTTAAACAAACATATAGAGAAATACCGTTGATGTTCAGTGAAAATTTGGCTGCTATAGCTTTTCTTGGAAAATTATTATTACATTTTTTATGCATTACCGATGTTTATCAATAAACGGATCGTTGTAACTTTTTTCCCAAATAGGTTTTCGACTGTAAATTTAACAGAACGTGCCTAAAAACAACCTTGACGACCTTCAAAATTTTCATTTATTTAAAATTTCTAGGAAAATTTTTATTCAAAAAGACGCAATTTTTTTGCTCCGCCATCAATTTTTTCATGTTTTTACTTTTAGGATTTATAATGCAATGCTTGGAGCATTATAATAACAACGAAACAGAACTAATTTCAGCAATTCTCGATGAAAATTTACCCCCGCATCTACAGGGAATTCCATTCGATACAATTTACATTCCTCCCGAGCCCGAACCCGAACAACCAATTTTAGCCTATAAAGGCAAAAGACCTGGCTACCGGGACACCAATGAGTTATTAAATGATAAAACCGGCTTAAAGGACATCAAAGATTTAGTTATAAATGCCAGGTATAAAATTCTTCTGAATGATTTCGCGCCAGACCTAATAATTTTTACTCTACGAATATTTAGCGTCGAAGATGACATTTACGACGACGAATACGACGATAGGAACGAGAGCGACGAAGATTTACCAGTTTTAGAAAAGCCACCGGAAATTGAGAACCTGAATTTCAACCGCAAGCTCAAAATTCGTGATCCTTCTTCTTCGGAAGAGGAATCAGAGAATGCTCCTCGACTCTTCCCAGGAGGGAAATTACCGTTTTGTGAAGACCCTGCCGTGGTTAGAGAGCGTCGTGAAGCCCAGTGGCGTGCTAGGGGACGTGGAAAAAGCCGCGACGTCGTCGGGAAGCCTCGTGGACAAGGGCAAGAAAAAACCGTGCAGCATAATCGAGATCATAAGAATACGCATAAGTCCAGTCGAGCTAATCATAACAGGAAGAGCGGGGCCCAGTGGAAAGCCAGCCGAGGCATGTTTTGAGGCACTAGTTACCCCAAAAATTTTTATTACCTATATGTTTAATTTTTTTAAGTATTTTTGTATTCCAGAATAAAATTTAAATTTCTTTGTTCTTTTTGTTGTTTTTATACAATAGATTTTTCAGGATTTTCCATTTTCTGTTGAAGAAAACATTAAAAATTTATAGAAGGTAAGTAAAAGCAACAACTTTTCATAAATTTCTATTAAAATTTTTGTTTGCCTTCAGAAAATCTACAAACGTACTCAATTTTGATTTAAAAATTGTCGTTTCTATAGTAACGCAAAAGAAATACTAAAACGCCCTCATATTGTGTAAGCAACTTGTTTTTTTTTTTGTATATTATCCTGCTATAATTTTGTGTTAACGTTATTAAACGGTCAAAATATGCAATAATTTAGCAAGTTCTTCAGTTAAAAACGGACTTCAATTTTTAAAAAATCGCGCTCTTCAAAATTTCAGTAGAACGGAAAATCACGCTACTGTTTCCGCGTCTTTCTGTTTGGTTTTTAGAGAAGCAAGCTTAGTCAATGCTTAATTGAAATTGCAAAAAATTAATAACATCCTCGAAGTATAATGTATAAAATAGTGTTTAAATAAACACTAAGTAGTGCATTCATGAATATTTTTTAAAACAATACCTATTTCACCGGAAAGCGGAATCGGTTGTTTGGAAGGGTTTTTCTGTGTTGTCAAATTGACGCCGTCAATTCATCGGGGATCCGGGGCGTCTGTCCATTGCTCAGTGTTACATGAGAGAAGGTAAAATTTCATAAAATTTTTTCATGTTGTTTTTATTTGTTTATTTCATGCATGTATTATTTCTAAAAAATATACTGTATAACTGATATCTATGTTTACAATTTATTTTTGTAAAATAAGCAAAAATTTTATCTCTTTTACCATTACCATTCTAACACTCCGGGTATGTATTTGTCGATCAATTTCTCGTAGTAAGGCCACAGAGCTTCAATATCTGGAATTACTGCGCTTTTTGTGTATAAGTCATAGGTGCTGAAATAAAAAAAACCAGGTTAGATTTTCCTGTGATGACGTCATATACTAGTTCATACTTAAATCTCTTCACCCATTCTTTCATTTTTTGGTCTTTTTCGTTGGCGAAATATTCGTAATTTTCAGAGCTGTGCCATGGATAAAAACTGTGATACCGAATGGCATATAGACCTTCTTCAGGAATTTTAGCTTTGTTGTGTTTTAAAACTTGGTATAGGTATTCATCGTGTCCCCATGACATCAGGACGTTTTCTAAGCCGCAGTTTGGTTGGTAAATACCATATTTTGTGCTTGGAATAAATAAAAAGTGTGATTTTCGTCAAGGCTACATAGTAAATACTTTCGCCAAAATTCGTTTAAGGTTTGTAATTATTATGGGTTGCATTTAATAAAATTATAAATTTTTAAATTCTGAATAACGTACCCAAATAAATTTATTTGTTTGTTGTTTTCTGAGTTGAAAGATAAAAGTGTTAAATCAAATCGAAATATGTATGCCCTTACTTGTATTTTGAATTTTTGCCATCTGGATTATCAACAAAAGATGTATTCCTGTAAACGATGTCTTCGCCCCATTCGCACCCTACTACGAAAGTATCGCCTACAACTGCCCATTGGGGTAGTTCATAAAAAGCCATCACCTAAAATATTATTTGAGTAGGTACATACCAACATGTTAGGTACTGGAGAAGTTATCCTGGAGCAGATATAGATAGTGATCACAACACAGTGGTTATGAAGGTCAATCTTAAATTTAAGGTTTTGAAAAAACGAAGCGGAAGACCTAGAGAAACTAAAAGATGATGATACTCGCGATATGTTCGAGAAAAAGACAAACGAAGTTCTAAAGGGCGCGGGTGAAAATATGGTTAGGGACATACTCGTAAAGGCAGAATGGAATTGCATTAAAAATAGTTTAGATTCCGCAGCTTAAACAGAATGCAAGTAGAAAACCCTGAGATATAAAACAAATAATAAAATAATAATAATAAAATGTAGAAACTCGGAAGAGGCTCTTAAAAACGTATGTATGGAGTACAGCATTGTAAGGGTGCGAAACGATAGGAGAAGCGGATAGGAAAAAATTAGAAGCATTTGAAATGTGGTGATATATAGACGCATGATGAAGATACCGTGGATAGATAAGGTTAGCAACAGAGAGGTATTAGAAAGAGTTGGAGAAAAGCAAAATGTATGGAAGACAGTAAAGAATAGGATAGTAGGACACCTGAGGCAAGAAGGCTTAGTTCGCGACATACTAGGCAGATGTAGGAATAAAAAGAGGTTGGGGTAGACTCAGATTAGAATACTGCTCTCAAATAGTTAGGGATGTAGGATGTTCAACTTTTTGAGAAATGCGTAGGTTAGCTCAGGATAGGAAAGGATGGAGGTACGCGTCCAACCAGTCTTCGGACTGAAAACTTTATGATGACTTTTACCAACAAGTAGGTATTCGTAGGTACTTATAGTTAAATTTTTTAAAACTTACTTTGCCTACGTCGTGTATGAGTCCAGTTAACTGAAACCAATCCAAATCGGGGTAATCTTGTCTTATTCTCTCCGCTGTTTGGAAAGCGTGTACAATATTTGGAATGTCCACGTCTGGATCGCTTTCGTCGACTAGATCGTTTAGTTTTATTAGAGCTTCTTTCACCGTTGCTTTAAAATGTTTAAATGTTAACCATTCAGCTTGTTTTGCTGAAAAAATCGTAGAGAATTGTTAAGAGGTATTTAGAAATGATAAAAAGAATTGCGGGCTCAGCCGGGATTTGAACCCGGGACCTCTCGCACCCAAAGCGAGAATCATACCCCTAGACCACTGAGCCGCACGGAAATTTTGTTTTTTATAGTCCTTTTATATTTTAGTGCTAATATAGAAAATTGTTTAAAACTAAATTTCAAATTTATATTGATAAAATAATACGTAATAATATAAACCCCCTTTGTCTAACAAAAACAAATTAATTTTTTTTTGTATTTATGATTTTTTTACCTTTTACAAAATCGACTGTTTGGAAGGTGTGCATTAGGTGGTAAGTTCTTCGAACCCTTTCTTGAATTGGATCATTTTCATCAACCCTATAATCCCTGAATGCCCCGATGGGTTTAGCAGCGAATTTTTCTTCGGGACGAAATATTTCGGAAGGGTCGATTACTGTTACGAGACCATCCGGAACAGCTTGCTAGAATTTTTTATATATACGAGGGAGTTTTAGTACCTAATTAACCAATGCAGTTTTCTAGGCACAAAAGCAACAGAAGTTTACTTCGTATGTTATTTTGAAATTTTATGCCAATATCGGAAAATATATCGTGGTGAGTGGCAGTATTTTGACCCACCTGGGGTATTGCTTATTTTTAAAACAATTGAAGAAAAAAATAATAAGCTTCGTATGTAACTATTTTATAAATATTTTTCTTAGTTTTGCTGTTAAAGTACACGCAGTTATATCGTTTAAAAACTACAGTGCCAATTATTTTTAGGAGTCAAAAATATAAGTCGTACAAGATCCAGTGCCATCAAAAATTACCACGCTAAAACTAATTTACTTACCAAGTACTTCATTGCGTCAACAAACACGACAACTGAAGAGTTCGCAAACGATTTCAAAATTTAAGTAATTTTCCTACTCTTATCAAAATTCAATTAGCAGATACTACTGCCTTTTGGCAGTGGTGGTACTTCGCGGTAATTTTCTTTGGGATCACAGTTTATCTAAATCAATCTAAACAAAGTGTTTAAGAACATCAATTACTAGTAATATTGTTTTATTTTACATGTTTAAATATTTAGATTACGTAGAGCGATTTACGTTAATACATTTTTTTGTTTTTTTTACTATTATGTTTAGTACGAGTTTAGTATCTATATTAATTTCATTTTAAACGAAATATATATTAATTAAGTTCAAGTCTTAATTAATTTTATTTGTAGATAGTATTTTTACTTCAAAAATTAAATGAAATTTCGAAATAATCGATGAACTTCACCGACTAGTTAAATTCTTAATTTAAATGGTTTGCCCAATGGCAAAATGCAATATTTTCGTAATTTAAAGTGTAAACAAGATATGATAATTTGATCATGAATGACATTTTAAACTCGATTTTAGATAACAAATATTAGTATTTAGGTACTTAGAAATAGGGTTTCCACATTTTTTACATTATGAATTGCAAATTACTTAGTCAAAATTGTATTTTTTAGTTTTAAAACAATAATTATTAGATATTTACAATTTCTATTAATAAATTAATATAAAAAGTAAGTACATATATATATTTTCTTATAAACTACATTTATCACAACTATGGTAATGTAAAAGAAAACTATACATTCTACAAAGTTAGTCTTTTTAAATAAATTTTTAACTTCCGCTTCAGTGGCCCAAAGTTATTCATTGTCAAATTTGTCCTTACTTATTTCTTTAGCAGGAGAATGTTCAAATGGCTTTGGTTTTTCAGAAGGTGCCGTCTTTTTCTTGCTATGAGCTAAACAACAGAAAACAGGGAAAAAATATTTATTATTTTTACAGAAGTAATACCGTGAATGTCAAAAATAGGTTGGCTTAGAATCTTTGAAAATTTAATTGAAAACCTCTTTAACATCAACATCTTTTGTGTTACCTGTGATCAGGGTAACTGGACCATCTGGTTTGCTCGACTTTTCATCTTTTGAAGGCAAAACTTGTATCTCATGAGTTACTTTATAAATTGCTAGTGGTATAACCGTTGAAGAAACTGGCACCAAATCTGGAAGGAAATACATTGAAGTCTATAATGACAAAGAAAATTGTTTAGAGAATAGTAAATTAATAAACTGTTATAAACGTACATCACGTTTGACATATCAAACTGCCAACATACAGGTATAAAAACATGTGATTACATACATGTATACCAGTCGATCCAAAATATTGTATCTGATACTGAAAGTAGAGATGCGTGTTCCAGAGCAATATGATTATTATTTTTATTCAAATTTGTGTAAAAGGCGTGTCATCAGCGCATGCATCTAGTATATTAATTAATAATCCATGCATGAAATTTACCACAACAAAGGCTGCTATTTGTGTTCATATATGTAAATACATTATATACGGTTCGTTTGTTGCTATGATGATTTAGAAAAAATGTATCAGATTCAGTCTTCATAACCACTATCTATATCTATATCTGCAGTGCCTAACTTTATTTCTAAATCTTTGCCTATACCTACCTGAATTATTACCGTCTACAGATTTCGAATCTAACCTAACCATAACTACCCTTTTTATTTATTTTTAATAATAGAAACAAATTTCTTCTGAACGTGAATTTATTTTTTGTTTGCTATCTCAATAATAAAATTATTACAAAAGTTAGATATCAAAAAATATACCTGGTTCTAAATTCAAATTCTCGTTCAACTTATACATCGTAGGGTGCGATTGTACACTAAACAAACAAACACAAACCAAAAGAAACACAAACAACTCTCGCAACATTTTAAAAAAAGAACAGATTTTAACAAAAAAAAACTGTATACTCTAGCAATGTCTACGAGCGATTCCGCAACTATCATAGAAAAATATTAATTGGCGTGATCTCAGCCAAGAGCAATCGCACAAACAAAACTTGTTCGTGATGACTAAAAAAAAATACTATAAACAATCACCTTGGCGGATACTTTTCCTTATAAGAGAGAAAGTAGAATAGCCATGCAGCCTACATAAAACATGCTTTGCTTAAGGTTACCGGAGTTCCGATGTTCGATTGTTTTGCTCGTACGTCATAGTAAGTTAGTGTTTTGTTTGGTCTAGAGAAGGATGGGGAGACGGAACAGAGTATGCATGTAGTAGGAACAGGTTGTACTGCGATAGCACAAGTGGAATTGAACCAAGTAACGTTGCGTTTTTCCCTAAACACTTCATTTTAATAATAGAATTTGAGCAGGTCGAAGAGAAGTAGATATCCAGAAGGGAGTGAGACAGGGATGTCCGTTGTCACCTCTAGTTGTCAACTTATAGGTACAGAGTGAGTCACTGAAGCGAAAACTTTTTCAAATAAAAATTTTTTAAAATAAGTGCTTAATGAGAAAAAAATATTTTTAAATATGGCGGACTTCCGGTTATACCGGAAATGGACACTAACTTTGTTATTTTAAATGGAACACCCTGTATATTAGTGCATTTTTGATTTCTCATGAAAAATAAATGTCAGTTTGTTAATCAAACATTGGGTCTCAGTCGAACCGCTCTGGAGTTTTTTTTTAAATTTTGACGTATGCAGTAGTTGGCGCCATTTCGAATATCTTCGAAACGAAAGCACTTAGAGCAATGCGGTTTTGACAGTTCATTTCTGGAAGAAACGGCCTATCAGACACAAGTATAACATGGAATCATGGCTTTTTAATTAAATAAAATTTATCCATGCCAATATTTACTAATTCAAACAGGAATAACTCTTTTCTTTTAAATGGAATGATACATTGGTTCTCGCATCAAAAGACGCAAAATTAAATTTCCTTTCTGACGATGTACGGTTGTTGATATAAGTTACCAACAGTTTTTAAGAAATTCAAGTTTTTTCTGGAAATTTTGAATAATATCATGTTTATGCATTAACAGTGGTTGACGTTTGGCGACTTTGTTTTGTTTTGTCTTACAAAATGTTCGTTCCAAATCTTCTATACTATTTTCAAAACTTCAAAGATCATTAGATAATAACAGCAACAAAAATATAAATTAATGTAATTAGATTAAATGTTCGACATAACCGCCATCCTCACGATGACAAACACACAACCGTTTCAAAAAATAATTGTTCATATTTATCAGCATATCTTCATTGATACTTTGAAATGCATCGCGAACTCGTTCCATCATATTTTCTCGAGTAGTTGGAGGTTCCCTGTAAACTAACTACTTTACGTGGCCCCACAAAATAGTCAAATTTTGTTAGGTCTGGAGATCGCGCTGGCCAAGGTGTCGGACCTCCTCTTCCTATCCATTTATTTGGAAATGCTGCAGTCAAGTGCTCCCTTATATCCCTCCCGTAATTCGCAGGCGCTCCATCTTGTTGATACCACATCTGTTGTAGGTACTGTAGCAAGTGGTAAATTGTCTAACATATCTGGCAAATCGTTTTGTAGAAATTGTAGGTAGCTATTGCCGTTCAAATTTCTATGGAAAAAATGTGGTTCAATTACATGTCGTCCATTGATATCACCCCATACATTCAAAGACCACCTATGTTGATGATCCAATGGCCTTATCCAATGAGGATTATCAGTACTGTAATAATGGCAGTTGTATCTTGAAACAAAACCGCTCTTATGAAACCAAACTTCGTCCATAAAGAGAACATGATCGAAAAATTCATTTCGCTCTTGAAGTTTACGTAAAGCCCACTGCAACCGATTGTTGAAATGATTTTGATCTAGTTCCTGTACCAACTAAACGTGGTACGGGTGAAATTTATTTTTGCGCACTATTCGAGATACAGAAGTTTGACTTATTTCTAACTTCTAATTTCTCTGGTACTTAAATGAGGATCTCGGACAACAGTAGCAGCTACTAAAACTTTTTTTCCTCATGCGTCACTGATTTTACACGTTCTTTCTTCTCGTACTAGGTCATCTCGCGCGCTACGCGCGCTCACTGCCCTAGTCGAATCATGACTTTAAAGAAACGCATTATTGCCTGATTACAGAATAATTTACATCTGATATAATTCCCAAGAACGAACTCTTGAAATAGCCACTCATAATTGTCCGTGAGTAAATATTTCTTTTCGGAGATCAATTCCTATTTGATCAAATGTTTGGCCTTGTGATTTGTTAACAGTCATTTCAAACGCTAGTTTAATGGGAAATTATTGTCGTCTTTTAAAAGTAAAAGGATAAACATTTTCACAGTACAACGTTATACGGTTAACGAAAACTATATCTCCATGTTTATCGCCTATTAAAATTTTGCACTGTAGGATATTGTCTCCCACTTGTAAAATTAACAATCTCGTACCATTACATAAGCCTTCATTAATGCTGAGAGTTCTAACCAACATCACAATACAATATACTCTCAACTTCAATTCATGCGGAGGAAAATTTGGCGGGTTTAAAGTATTTAAATATTCAGGAAGAATAGCATCGTTTAAATTTCCAGTATCACAATTTTCAACACTAACCAAGTTTGTATATATTTTTTCTGTTTTTATATCTAACAGTTCTACCACTTTTTTGTTAATGTCTTCAACGTCAGAATAGCTGATTTGGTCATATCTATGAATCGCTTTTCTTTTATTGATTCCTACATATATACGTTCAACGATATCCGAATTATAATTACATCTCTGTGGCAATTCTAAATTGCTATTCATATCTTTCAAAACTCCATCTCCAACATCCAATAAAAACTTGGTGAATTCTTGTTCCTGTGGTAGAGCCCGCGTATTTTGTGTTTAAGAAAATTTACGTAAATAACTCGAAAGAGAACTAAATTTGATACTTAAATTCACTGTTTCACAGCGGGTAGCATTTATTTTAACTGGTAACAATTGTCAAAAATCTCCTCGCAACACCATAATTTTTCCACCAAACGGAACATCACAATTCATAAAGTCTCGTAAGGTTCTGTCTATAATGTCTAAAGCATACCTTGGCGTCACAGGAGCTTCATCCCAAATAAAACCATCTATACACTCTTTAAATAATCTGCTTCTTTTGAAATTTTCTTAATGTCGGAATATGAATCTAAAAACAGAGGAACAGGTAACCCAAACGTTTTATGAACTGTTCTGCCATGAGGAAGTAGTGTTGTTGCTATGCCCGTGAAGGCCATGGTACAAACAATTTTATTCTTACTCTTCAGTAAGCTGTAAAGGGTTGTATAAACATAAGTCTTACCGGAGCCTCCTGGACCGTCTATATAAAAACATGAAGATCCAGAAATTGATTCATTTATGTTAGCATCACATTTACCCAAAATAATATCTACAATTTCTTTCTGCTTTTCATTTAGGTGTTTATATTGTCGTGATCCTATTTCTATTGCTTGTTCTTCATTTGCATATTCAATGTCGTGGCATGGAAGGAAACATTGAAAGATTGTAACCTTCCGCAGAAAGCATGGAACTAATTTGAATATAGGCTTTTTGTCCTTCAGTATTGCTGTAACGTCTTTCATAATCTTGTGACATTGCTTCTTTAAATTCTTCCCACAATTCTTCCTGATAAATTGGTCGGCAATGCATTAAAATACGAATGAATAAATATCTCAACTGTCTGGGCATCATCCAAATTTCAGCTTCATTCATGGCTCTTTTCGACTCGTGATGATCTTAAATAAGACCTAATTTTAAACACGCTGCTACACAAGATTCCTGTATTTCTCCGTTTACTGTTTTCAGATCTTCAAATCTGTTTGCTCCTTTAATATGAAATAATAATAATCGAAAATGAAATAGTTCAATTTGGCTGGGGCTTACGGAGTACATGCGTCCAATAACTTTGAATTGTTTCTGACGGCGTATACTTTTACAATTTACAACGACAACAAACATGATACCTACCTTTGATAGTTCAGACGTACACACTTTTGGCGATCGGCTCCCGTACGTATTAAAAAGAGACGGAAACGAAAAATCTGACCTCGCTAGATCGAAACGATACGTGTCTATTACGCATTCTCCACGACTAACATCACTTTTATTAGATAGGATCCCACACAACCAGTTCGTTCAAACCTCTCCTTTAATTTTGCGAATGCCGCTACATTTGGATGTCTATGCTCGGGGAAAACGTTGCGCATACATTTTTGAGGCAAGTAAGGAATTTCCTTCTGCTTCACACAAGTAATAGACCATAGTAATTAATTGTTCTTAAGTATACACTTTCAGCGTTCTTAATTATGATATTTATTAAAATTGAAATCAATACTCTGGACTAACTAACTTAAATTGCACTCTTACTGAAAAATAAGTTAATAAAAATGACATTTCGTTGGCAAAACAAAACAAAGTCGCCGAACGCCAACTATTGTTAACGCAATAACAGGATATTATTCAAAATTTCTAGAAAAACGTTAATTTCTTATAAATTGCTGGTAACAGATGCCAACAACCATACATTATCAGAAAGGAAATTTAATTTTGCGTCTTATATATAATGTGAGAACCAATGTAGCATTCCATTTAAAAGAAGATTTATTCCTGTTTGAATTAGTAAATATTTGCATGGATAAATTTTATTTAATAATTAAAAAGCCATGATTCCATCCCAAGCAGCAAAGTTGTTTTATAATTCGGTGGTTCTGAGACTTATTTTATTGGTATTTTGTTAAAGCTTCCAAAATGCAAATTAATTATATTAAAGCTGCACCAAACACTATTCTGTTTTCGGCAAGTTAATTGTTTTATAAATTTATCATCAAAACGTTTATATAGCAAAACTATAAAATATCTTATAAAACAGTCACAAAATTATTGTAGAAACGTTTCAATTACCAACTAATAAAACATTTGATCCTATAAAGTTAAACTATTTTGTAGTAGTTTTGTAGTACCTTTCGGCGATATTGTTAATTTCATTATAAAAACATTTTAAAATTATTTTATAGTTGCTTCATGTAACAGTTATATTAACGTACCTTTAGAGGCAATTTCACTTTTAATAGTAAATTGTCATATTAGTTGCCACTTTATAACTATTTTATAGTAATGCAATTGTACTACAATATGAAAACAACAACAGATTTATTATAAAACTAAATTGTTTTCTTGAATGTAAATATGATGTCGCTAACTACATTATAAAGCATATTTGAGAGAACTGATTTTATACCTACACCGAGTCGGCTGAAGTTCATTTTGGGTTAGGCTCCTAACGTGAAAGGGTTTGTCTTTGTTTTTTGATCATAACGAAAAATTAAAAATGTCAGAAAAATGGAGAAAAATTAAGAAATAAACCAAATGAACAATAATCTCTATAAAATATAGGCAAATAATACTAAACAATAACACTAAACAATAAGTGTGTCACAAAACAACACTACCTCTATAAACAAAAACCACGCTGATTTTATTGGTTATGTTTATGTTTTAGGCGGCAAGTCGCGTTTAACCATCAATTAACAAAAAAATTATCATAAATAAGATAAAATGAAGCAAGGGAGAGTCATTTGTTTTATAAGAGACGCCAAAAAGTTTTATAATAGCTAAACATTTGCTAACTAGCAAAATACGTGCCGGAATCATGTAATTTTGGTTTATAAGAGATGCCAAAAAGTTTTCTATTCGCCAAAAAGTTGCTTACTAGCAAAAGAAGCTGATTCCGTGCATTGAAGTTTGAAGTTGCAACGGGAGTTATCTACTGTGGGTTAGAAAAACGACAGGACCGTACTTCAATATCAATAAATAGTAGGTGGCGCTTAAAAATTTGTTGTAAATATATTATAAGTTTCACAATAAAATTTCATTCGCAATAAAAATGTTGATCTGCAAAACACAATCATCTCCTGTAACAGACGGGTAGGATAATAAATATTAAAATGGCCACTTATTGTAAATATATACGGTTGGTGACATTTCTGTTTTCCTCTCTGTCATTATGAATTAAAAACTGTGTCTTTTGCTACCATTAGAAAATTTTTAAAAAACTTTTATTTTATTATTGCTATTTCATCTTGCAATTTTACTTTATAAGGTTTACCTGAAATTAATAAGAAGCTTTTATAAAACTTGTTAAATTGCTTTATAATATCTACTAATATAAGAAATAGTCTAAGTATATTTTGTAGCGCAGTATGGAAATATTTAATAAAACTATTTTATAATGCTGATATTTAGTGTTTTTAGGAGCTGCAGAAATGTTTATAAAATTGTTTTGTAATGTTTGCAAAAGGCTTTACGAAACACTAATGGAGACCGAAGTATTTTATAAAATGGTGCCAATTTTACACTTATAGGTAGTGGTTTTATAAACATATTGAAAACATTCCTGAGAGAAACAGTGTTTTATAAGTTTTCTGTCAAAAACGTTTTCACAACTTTAATAAAATAGAAAATTGCTGCTTGGGATGTTATACTTGTGACTGATAGGCCGTTTCTTCCAGAAACGAACTGTCGAAACCGCATTCCTCTAAGTGCTTTCGTTTCGAAGATATTCAAAATAGCGCCAACTACTGCAAACGTCAAAATTTTCAACAAAAATTAAAAAACTCCAGAGCGGTTCGACCCAGACCCAATGTTTTATTAAAAATATCAAACTTAGTGTCCATTTATGGTATAACGGGAAATCCACCATATTTGAAAATATTTTTGTCCACGACTATCTTATAATATACTCTTTATACTTGTGTTTCTTCAATCATAATTAGATACATTAATCACTGCAGTGATTAATGAATATTATTCACTACACCAATAGGAACATCGCTTTGACCCTTTTTTACATTTATTTAGTAGGCCGCGATCGCGATGTGTCAGTTCAAATTGAAACGTCAAATCAGCATGGTTTGCTTTTAATTTGAAATGCATATTCTAAAAAAGAAGATATAATGAGTAGTGAGAGTGAAAACGAGGTTTCTTTAAAAGCACCAGCAATAAAAGAAGCTGCAGAACTTGCCTCATTAGATTCATTGCCCAAAAAACCAAGAAAATTATACCTGAGAGCGTATGTATGAATCTTTCTTACACTGGAGAAGGGAAATGAAGGTAAATTCTTTCTGGGAATCTGTTTTGATAGTCGTGGACAAAGTATAGTATACAACTCGTTATAATGATGCTATTATTACCGAGGATGAAGTTTACAACACGAGCGAGTGAAACGAGCGAGTTTTGTAATCATCGTGTATAATATACTATTATCTCATTAAGCACTTATTTTTCAAAAACCTTTAATTTGAAAAAGTTTCTTCCATTTTGAACTGCACGCTTGTTATAGACCGATTTCGCCTTAGTGACTCACCTTGTATAGAAGATGCGATTAATATTGTTAACGAAATGGAAGCAGTTTTGACAGACGGTTACGACATGTAAATCAATGAAAAGAAAACCAACATTTTGGTATGTAAGGCGCGTGAAAATAGGACTAAAACTAAAATACAAATAGGAAACGAGAAGATTAGAGGAAGTCGCGGATTTCTGCTATTTAGTATAGGAAATTATGGACGAATGCGTCCAACCAGTCTTCAGGCTTTATGACGAATACTTTATTTATATTTTCAGTTTTTAAAATGCATATCATCTTTCGGAAACAGCATCACACACACGCCGGATCCTCTGGGACAGCTAAACGTAATTTCCCGGACCAGCACATATATACCTGCCTGCAGGAAAAGGTAGTAAAATTTAGGGACCGGTATATTTCAAATTATATAAAAGTTATGTTGTTTTCAATCATGATGTTCCCTAGGGAGGTCCTTCATGTTATGTAAATGGACCGTTCGAATGCTTTTATAATTTAGAATTGTTAATGAGGGGAAAACACGGTCATGAAATTTACGCTTTTACCTTTTGCCATCTATATAGATACCTACTCATTTAATATATTTGAAGTCCGGGGTGTTTATGCATATGCGAGGCTAACGTTTTCAACTTCCATCAACTTGAACTCATTCGTCACGGAATAAACAGAATTTTTTAGTACTTTACCCTCTACCTACCAAGATTTCAGTTCTACTTTTATCAATCTTTTGTTAATTTTCGTAGAAATGGGCTACACGTGAAATGGTGTTTCATATCTTAACAAAAGAAAACAAACTGCGTTCGCTGTTCCAGCCAGTCTCTGGAATGCATTTAAAATTTCAACCCTGGAAGAATTCCTTTTACTAGTAGAAATATTCACGTTGCAGGCATGGAACAGAAGTAGAGAGGACATATTTAATAAAAGTGCTTGTATATTTACGACTGAATTGCCTTGGGAAAGAGCCGCTAGATGCAGGGGAGCAAACAGCCCTCAGACATATGTACATACTCGTACATGCAAGAGGGCCAGAAAACGATAAATTTTTATAAGACATTTTCATCAGAGTTTCACGCTTTTAAATAGAGATCTCAAAATGAATAAGAATTATCTGTTATAGAAAAAAGTTAAGAGCAAATATTTAATATCAAACATAGGCGATATGTGACTAAACCTTTTGTAAGAGGTAATTGTAGGAAAATTATTGTCGATTGCACTATGGATGAATATTTATTTGAAAAGACGCTTAATGGCTGTATAAAAACAAATCAAGTTTTAAAGAAGAGTGAAAGGGAAACTCAAGATTGGGCCTGCTTTCAGTCCTAAATTTATAGTGGCGTAAAAGGTCTTTCGTGTCCAATGGAAACCAACCGGGTACGTCCGGGCTGCAATAGAAGGATAACAGAAGCAAAGGGACGGAGTCCTTAAACTCCATGCGTCCCCTGGAAACAACGAGGAAGAAATATAGCGATTTCAACCAGAACCAGAGGAAGAAACAAGGGTCACGCAGCTTCCGGAAATATGGCATCAAAATAGGTGCTACTTCCAAATGTAAGTAGCCAAGTGGTAGATACAGATTCATAATTCATAATGTCGTTTCACCACCACGCATCCAACTGAAGGATTACAGGACCACCCTCCAGTTATTTTGCTAGTGAGGACCTTCAAGATGCGTATCTATCTTTATCTATACAGGGTTTCCCACGACAACCTTACACGATCTGTATATAGAAAAGTATATACAGGGTGTCCCGTGACATGATTGCCATAGTTAAATGATATGTTGCCCAAGCAATTTCAAGTCAAAAACGTCTAATGAACATATGTCCAAAACACTATCGTAATTGTACTGCAAGCAGTTGAAGTTTTAGAAAACTACTAACGCACTGCTTTTGAATTCGCTATTAAAAAGTCAGGGTGGCTGTGATTCATCATCATCATCATCATAAGGTTCTCAGTCCGAAGACTGGTTGGACGCGTACCTCCATTCTTTTCTATCCTGAGCTAACCTACGCATTTCCCTAAAAGTAGAACATCCTACATCCCTAACTATTTGAGAGCAGTAGTCTAATCTAGGCCTACCCCTACCTCTTTTTATTCCTATCTCTGACTCTAGTATGTCACGAACTATTCCTTCGTGTCTTAGAAGGTGTCCTACCATCCTATCTCTCCTACTCTTTATTGTTTTCCATACCTTTCGCTTTTCCCCAACTCTTTCTAATACTTCCCTATTGCTAACCTTATCTATCCACGGTATCTTCATCATGCGTCTGTAGCACCACATTTCAAACGCTTCTACTCTTTTTCTATCAGCTTCTCCTATTGTCCAAGTTTCGCACCCGTATAATGCCGTACTCCATACATACGACGTTAAGAGTCTCTTCCTAGTCTCTATATTAACCGTTCTCGAGCATAACAGTTGTTTCTTTTTGTTAAACGCAACTCGGCCCTGCGCCATTCTTTGTTTTATATCTTTAGTGCTCCTACCGTCTTGAGTTATTTTACTTCCTAAGTAGCAGAAATCCGCGACCTCCTCTATCTTCTCATTTCCAATTTGTATTTCCATTTTAGTTCTATTTTCACATCCCCTACATACCAAAATTTTAGTTTTCTTTTTATTGATTTTCATGCCGAAGCCCTGTGTCAAAACTGCTTCCATTTCATTCAGAGCCGCTCCTAATTCTTCTTTGCTAGATGCTAACACTGCTATATCATCCGCAAATCTGAGCATGTTAATAGTTTGGCCCTGTACATTGATCCCTGAGGCTGTTCTTTCCTTAACAATATTAATCGCATCTTCGATATATAAGTTGAAAACTAGAGGTGACAATGCACATCCCTGTCTCACTCCCTTCCGGATATCTACTTCCCTTTGTTCCTGCTCACATTCTATAACTGCCTTTTGCTCTTTGTAGAGATTATGTATTATTCTTCTGTCCCTGTATTTCATCCCTACCTTTCTCAGCACTTCGAACATCTTCCCCCATTTTACGTTGTCGAAGGCTTTTTCTAAATCTACAAATCCTATATAGACGCTCTTTCTCTTTTCTATCGTTTTTTCTATAATTACTCGTAAAGCTAGAATGGCCTCGCGCGTTCCTCTATTTCGTCTAAATCCGAACTGATCTTCTCCTAATATTTCTTCCGCCTTTTTCTCCATCCTTCTTTGCACAATTCTAGTTAAAATTTTTGACGCATGGGAAGTTAAACTGATAGTTCTAAAATTTTCGCATCTATCCGCGCCTTTTCTTTTTGGCAAAGCTACTATGATGTTCCGTTTGTAATCTTCTGGAATCTCGCCTGTCAGGTATATGCGACTAACTAGTTTAAATAAACGATCTATTACCTCTTGACCTGCGCACTTTAAGATTTCTGCCTGCAAGCCATCTATACCTGGTGCTTTATTATTCCTTAAACTTTTTAGTGCTATCTCAAACTCTTCTCTCATTATAGGACTCCCTAGGTTATCCCCCTCTACACTGCTTTCGCTTTCTAATATATCTTGCACTTCCTGTCCCGCATATAAGTTTCCTAAATATTCTTTCCACCTATCTGCCTTCTCCCCACTTCCGATTAGGATATCTCCTGCCTCATTTCTAATGTTTTTGGTACTAGATCCAATTTCTCTAAAATTTCTCCTAATTATTTTATATGCTTCATCAGTCTTTCCTACTTCGAATTTATCTTCCACTTCTTTGCATTTATTATCGATCCATTGCTCTTTCGCTTTCCTACATTCCCGAATAATTTCCCACTTGATCGCCTTATATCTTTGTTTCCCTGTTTCATCTAACCTATTTTTATATTTTCGCCTTTCCTCTATTAGACTCACAATATGTTTTGTTATCCAGGGTTTCCTACTTTCATTCTGTTTATGACCCAAAATATCCGTAGCTGAGGAAACTAAACTATTTTTAATGCAATTCCATTCTGCCTCTATGTCCCTAACAATATTTCCACCCGTGCCCTTTAGTGCTTCGTTTGTCTTTTTCTCGAACTTATTGCGCATATCATCATCTTTTAGTTTCTCTGGGTCAAGATACCTTCTTCCGCTTCTTTTTTTCAAAATCTTAAATTTAAGATTGGCTTTCATAACGACTATGTTGTGATCACTATCTATATCTGCTCCTGGATAACTTCTACAATCCCTAACTTGATTTCTAAATCTTTGCCTAACGAGAATGTAATCTATTTGATATCTCCCTAAGTCTCCTGGCATCTTCCACGTATAGCATCTCCTAACATGATGGTGAAATAGAGTGTTCGCGACCGTTAAGTTATGTTTATCGCAGAACTCTATCAGTCTAACTCCCCTATCGTTCCTATTGCCTAATCCAAAGGGGCCAACTATTCCGCCCTCTCGCCCTGTGCCTACGACTGCATTGAAATCTCCTGTAATTATTAAATTTTCGTGCCCTCTCACAAAATCTAGCACATATTCAATATCACTATAAACTGCCTCTACGGCCTCATCACTGTAGTTAGAAGTGGGCATATATACCTGTATTATTACTGTTTTTACAGGTTTCGAATCTAACCTAACCATAACTACCCTGTCACTTTGCTGTAAGAAATTTTCTACACTCTGTCCTACTTTTTTCCGCATAACAATTCCTACTCCCGAATTTCCTCCTACAGATCCTGTGTGTATTACTCTAAAATCTCCGCTCCAGAAGTCTCCAGCTTCTGGCCATCGCACTTCACTGATACCTACTACGTCTAATGCTAACCTATCCATCTCAATTGTCAAATTCTCTAACTTCCCTACTTGTTTCATGCTTCTAACATTCCACGCTCCGACTCGTGAGATGTTACACTTATCATTTCTGATGACTCCCCCCGAAGCAGTCCCCGCCCGGAGATCCGAAGTTGGGACTATTTTACCTCCGGAATATTTTACTCCAGAAGGTGCCATCATCATAAATTAAAGTACGCTGTACTAGGGATAAAATAATGTGGTGGTTTCCCGTTGCCTTCCACATCGCAGTAGTGTGTATCACAGTGCCATACCAACCCTCACGATCTCTGCCACTATGATTACTGAAAGAGCTGCTGCCCCCTTCCAGGGACTTGATTTAGTCTGGCTTCTCAAATAAAAACCCCTCCAATATGGTTAAACCTATGGTTCGGCTCTTTATATCATTGAAGCGCGCAGTTTTATTTATTTTGACAGGAAACGTCACTTTATTTAATTCGGAGTATTTTTGATTAGTGTTACATTGAAATTAAATTAAAAGTACATAATGTTCATTTCTTCAAATGAGGAATACGTCGACATACACTATGCTTACGGATTCTGTAATGGAAATGGACGAGCGGCAGTTGAAGAATATCGTCCGCGATTTCCGACTCGTAAAGTGCCTTGTAGACAAGTTTTTAGCAATGTTTATAGGTGTTTAAGAGAAACGGGCAAGTTTCCTGCAGCTACTTCTGCCCGTCCCGTGCAACAAGAACTTGTACAGGAAGAAGCAATACTTAATATGATTGACGCTCAACCTGCTACTAGTGTCCGAAGGATATCCAACAGACTTAACCTAAGCCGCATGAGAGTATGGAGAACTTTACACAATTTCGGTTTGTACCCGTACCATATCTTACCTGTACAAGCTTTAAATCCTGCCGACCACGCAGCACGACTTGAATTTAGTCGTTGGTTAGTGAGAAATCGAAGGCTTTGTCGGACCATATTGTTTACTGATGAAGCTACCTTCACCAGAAACGGCATCAATAACACCAGGAACTCACATTGTTGGTTACTTGAAAATCCACGGGAAACTAGGGAAACTCATTTTCAAACTAGATTTTCGGTAAATGTTTGGGCTGGTATGATTGATGACCATCTCATTGGTCCATTTATAATAGAAGAACGTTTCACGGCCGTTCATTATTTACATTATTGGACGAAGTTCAACTCAATGTAAGACGACAAATGTGGATACAACACGATGGCGCACTTCCTCATTTTGGTAGAGAAGTAACAAATTTTCTTAATCGAAATTATACGAACCGCTGGATTGGAAGAGGTGCAGCAGTTGCTTGGCCAGCAAGGTCACCTGACCTTAATCCCCTAGATTTTTTTCTTTGGGGAAGGCTGAAAAGTCTTGTTTATGCAGAAACTCCTGAAAACAGAGAACAACTTGTTGCTAGGATAATGGATGCCGCAGAAAATCTTCGTGACGATCCTGCCTAAGACTGTCAGCAGAGCTACCTCTTCTGTTCTGAAAAGAGCTCGAATGTGTATACAGCAGTTGGGTGGACATTATGAACAATTACTGCAATAAAGCAATTTCTTAACTTAATTGCAATGACATGTTACCTGTTCTTATTAACAATTAAAATTACTGTAGCTTAGTTACGATAGAGTTTTGGACATACGAGTATGTTCATTAGACGTTTTTGACTTGAACTTGCTTGGGCAACATATCCTTTAACTATGGCAATCATGTCATGGGACACCCTGTATAGTAGAATTACACAAATTTGCACAAATAGGTAATCGAGGATGCTCAATTCAACTAAAATATTTTTGACTTTTTGCGACTTCCGGTTATACCGGAAATAGACACCAACTTCCTTATTTTAAATGGAATGCCCACATTTTTATTACGGATTTAGATTTTTGGTCGAGTTTTAAGGTCACCTTATGCAAAACATCATATGTGTAAAGTGCACCCTCTTCAAGATATTAGACTTTAAAAATCGTAATTTTCCAAATTTCATCAATTATAACTTGGAAACGGTACGAGATAAAGAAAAATAATGTACATGTCCCTATCCTAGTTTTTAATTCTCTATCTAATGGGTCTGTAAAATACTGCTTCCTGATTGGCAACTTTCTGTCATTTTTTGACCAATCAGGAGGCAGTATTTTCCAGACCCTTTAGATAGAGAATTAAAAACTGGGATAGGGACATGTAAGTCATTTTTATTTATCTCGAACCGTTTCCAAGCTATAATTGATGAAATTTGAAAAATTACGATTTTTAACGCCTAATTACTCGAAGAGGGTGCACTTTACACATATACGATTTTTTGCATAAGGTGACCTTCAAATTCGACCAAAAATCTAAATCCGTAATAAAAATGTGGGCATTCCATTTAAAATAAGGAAGTTGGTGTCTATTTCCGGTATAACCGGAAGTCGCAGAAAGTCAAAGATATTTTAGTCGAATTGAGCACCCTCGATTACCTATTTGTGCAAATTTGTGTAATTCTACTATATATACTTTTCTATATACAGATCGTGTAAGGTCGTCGTAGGATACCCTGTATACATACATAGAAAATATTGAAAATGTAACTTACAAGTTGGACTCAACATTGGACCATAAGTATCTATATCTTCACACAGATAATAAGGCTAATTTTAAGATATTTGAGAGAGAGATACATATTTCGATGATTTTCTGGATTTAGGAAAATCCATAAAATAATGCAGAAAAAATTTAGGTGTTATTACAAACCATTTATCTAGTTTAGGGTTCATTATAGGTAAGAGTGGGTTAACATCGACACATCGAATCACTTTCCTACGCATTACGAGAGTATCATTTTTAGCGAGCCGTATGAACAAAAAGGTTTGTTTATTAAAACAAAGATATTTTGTATACTTATACAATACAAAGCAATGAATACTGAAGGCGGTTCGTTTTAGGGATTCGTAAAAATAGAAATAAGGAAACAGTAAATTTTAACATGTTTAATCGTCAACTCGATAAAGACAATTACAGAATAACGTTGTAGTACACACAACAAGAAAAATTATGCCCGAAGAAGAGGTAGAAAAAAACAAGTAATGTGTTCTTACGATGATAATAATAATGTATCTTTATTCTCTTTTGCCACAAACACAGCGTGGAACAAGTCATCAACAGACAGACCAATTATTATGTAAAACTACAGGTCACACGAAAAAATCATTTAAGATGTAAAAGGCCTTTTCCATCAATTTCTCCTTCAACGTGCTTAGCAACATCTTACGCGGTAATGCTTTCGTGGTATAGGAAAGATGATTATATATTTTCAACATCATGTACACATTATTCCTATGTATGTTCGAGAAATGAATCTGGGGATGCTTCAAATATCCATCCAGGTGCGTGCCGATGCTGTGATTAAGTTCATACACTTTGAAAAAGTCATTATAATAATTGTTAATTAAGAACTTTATGCGCACTCGTAAATATAAACACTCGTAACCGTATGTATCCTTTTCGTTCTACATGATTCTCTTTGCTTCAGGCCAAAGATACTACGCAAACAGGCCTTCTGATGCACAAAAATTCGATCGACATCTGTCGAGGCTCCCCAAAAAATAACACCGTACGCAATTGAGATGGATAGGTTAGCATTAGACGTAGTAGGTATCAGTGAAGTGCGATGGCCAGAAGCTGGAGACTTCTGGAGCGGAGATTTTAGAGTAATACACACAGGATCTGTAGGAGGAAATTCGGGAGTAGGAATTGTTATGCGGAAAAAAGTAGGACAGGGTGTAGAAAATTTCTTACAGCAAAGTGACAGGGTAGTTATGGTTAGGTTAGATTCGAAACCTGTAAAAACAGTAATAATACAGGTATATATGCCCACTTCTAACTACAGTGATGAGGCCGTAGAGGCAGTTTATAGTGATATTGAATATGTGCTAGATTTTGTGAGAGGGCACGAAAATTTAATAATTACAGGAGATTTCAATGCAGTCGTAGGCACAGGGCGAGAGGGCGGAATAGTTGGCCCCTTTGGATTAGGCAATAGGAACGATAGGGGAGTTAGACTGATAGAGTTCTGCGATAAACATAACTTAACGGTCGCGAACACTCTATTTCACCATCATGTTAGGAGATGCTATACGTGGAAGATGCCAGGAGACTTAGGGAGATATCAAATAGATTACATTCTCGTTAGGCAAAGATTTAGAAATCAAGTTAGGGATTGTAGAAGTTATCCAGGAGCAGATATAGATAGTGATCACAACATAGTCGTTATGAAAGCCAATCTTAAATTTAAGATTTTGAAAAAAAGAAGCGGAAGAAGGTATCTTGACCCAGAGAAACTAAAAGATGATGATATGCGCAATAAGTTCGAGAAAAAGACAAACGAAGCACTAAAGGGCACGGGTGGAAATATTGTTAGGGACATAGAGGCAGAATGGAATTGCATTAAAAATAGTTTAGTTTCCTCAGCTAGG
Organism: Xestobium rufovillosum; assembly: GCA_963966045.1. Lineage (NCBI taxonomy): Eukaryota > Metazoa > Arthropoda > Insecta > Coleoptera > Ptinidae > Xestobium > Xestobium rufovillosum. The sequence goes on from OZ014497.1 coordinate 21,316,123, forward strand.
GATATTTTGGGTCATAAACAGAATGAAAGTAGGAAACCCTGGATAACAAAACATATTGTGAGTCTAATAGAGGAAAGGCGAAAATATAAAAATAGGTTAGATGAAACAGGGAAACAAAGATATAAGGCGATCAAGTGGGAAATTATTCGGAAATGTAGGAAAGCGAAAGAGCAATGGATCGATAATAAATGCAAAGAAGTGGAAGATAAATTCGAAGTAGGAAAGACTGATGAAGCATATAAAATAATTAGGAGAAATTTTAGAGAAATTGGATCTAGTACCAAAAACATTAGAAATGAGGCAGGAGATATCCTAATCGGAAGTGGGGAGAAGGCAGATAGGTGGAAAGAATATTTAGGAAACTTATATGCGGGACAGGAAGTGCAAGATATATTAGAAAGCGAAAGCAGTGTAGAGGGGGATAACCTAGGGAGTCCTAAAATGAGAGAAGAGTTTGAGATAGCACTAAAAAGTTTAAGGAATAATAAAGCACCAGGTATAGATGGCTTGCAGGCAGAAATCTTAAAGTGCGCAGGTCAAGAGGTAATAGATCGTTTATTTAAATTAGTTAGTCGCATATACCTGACAGGCGAGATTCCAGAAGATTACAAACGGAACATCATAGTAGCTTTGCCAAAAAGAAAAGGCGCGGATAGATGCGAAAATTTTAGAACTATCAGTTTAACTTCCCATGCGTCAAAAATTTTAACTAGAATTGTGCAAAGAAGGATGGAGAAAAAGGCGGAAGAAATATTAGGAGAAGATCAGTTCGGATTTAGACGAAATAGAGGAACGCGCGAGGCCATTCTAGCTTTACGAGTAATTATAGAAAAAACGATAGAAAAGAGAAAGAGCGTCTATATAGGATTTGTAGATTTAGAAAAAGCCTTCGACAACGTAAAATGGGGGAAGATGTTCGAAGTGCTGAGAAAGGTAGGGATGAAATACAGGGACAGAAGAATAATACATAATCTCTACAAAGAGCAAAAGGCAGTTATAGAATGTGAGCAGGAACAAAGGGAAGTAGATATCCGGAAGGGAGTGAGACAGGGATGTGCATTGTCACCTCTAGTTTTCAACTTATATATCGAAGATGCGATTAATATTGTTAAGGAAAGAACAGCCTCAGGGATCAATGTACAGGGCCAAACTATTAACATGCTCAGATTTGCGGATGATATAGCAGTGTTAGCATCTAGCAAAGAAGAATTAGGAGCGGCTCTGAATGAAATGGAAGCAGTTTTGACACAGGGCTTCGGCATGAAAATCAATAAAAAGAAAACTAAAATTTTGGTATGTAGGGGATGTGAAAATAGAACTAAAATGGAAATACAAATTGGAAATGAGAAGATAGAGGAGGTCGCGGATTTCTGCTACTTAGGAAGTAAAATAACTCAAGACGGTAGGAGCACTAAAGATATAAAACAAAGAATGGCGCAGGGCCGAGTTGCGTTTAACAAAAAGAAACAACTGTTATGCTCGAGAACGGTTAATATAGAGACTAGGAAGAGACTCTTAACGTCGTATGTATGGAGTACGGCATTATACGGGTGCGAAACTTGGACAATAGGAGAAGCTGATAGAAAAAGAGTAGAAGCGTTTGAAATGTGGTGCTACAGACGCATGATGAAGATACCGTGGATAGATAAGGTTAGCAATAGGGAAGTATTAGAAAGAGTTGGGGAAAAGCGAAAGGTATGGAAAACAATAAAGAGTAGGAGAGATAGGATGGTAGGACACCTTCTAAGACACGAAGGAATAGTTCGTGACATACTAGAGTCAGAGATAGGAATAAAAAGAGGTAGGGGTAGGCCTAGATTAGACTACTGCTCTCAAATAGTTAGGGATGTAGGATGTTCTACTTTTAGGGAAATGCGTAGGTTAGCTCAGGATAGAAAAGAATGGAGGTACGCGTCCAACCAGTCTTCGGACTGAGAACCTTATGATGATGATGATGCAATTCTAGAATGTACATAAGCCCCCACATAAGCATAATATGCAGCCTTCGCTGCTTCTTCGCTCACAAAGTGAAAAATAACCCTGAGCGCGTGAATCCAGCTATCTTTCTGCTCCCTCCAGTTTAGGTGACTGTCTATACTCTATACGAATGCCCAGAAATGTAACACATTTTGAAGAAGCCACCAATTCACCTCCTCAATCCAAGACAAGCTGGTCCTCTCCGCCAAACGAAAAAAGCAAAATGTCAGTCTTCACCATATTCACCCGGAAATTGTTCGACCTGAACCAAGATTCAAGCTGCAACAACGCATCCGAAGCCTGCCGCTGGAGGTCGTGAAGTGAAGTTCTCCTAACAACAACAGAAGTGTCATCAGCAAACTGCGTGACCAGGTGATTCAATACGCTCGGCAATTCATTCGTGTAAAGCAGAAAGAGGAGGGGGCCAAGAACCGATCCCTGTGGTACTCCCCTGCTCGTATACTGCCATGAGGAGTTCACCAAATGTCCAGTACCATCATAGAAACTCACTGCTTGTTTCCTTCTCGTCAAGTAAGCAATAATCCACTGCAAAGGTATTACTCTAATAACCATTCTTTCTAGTTTCACGTTCAGTGTGCCTAAATCAATGCTATCAAAAGCTTTTGTTAAGTCAACAAACATTCCAGCCGTTTTCTTCTTCACGTTCATACCGCTCAAAACTCCCTCCAAGAACTGAAAAACTGTCCTGGTTGTAGAGCGACCCTGTATATACAGTGTAGTCGGCCCATATCTCTGGTTCTACTCAAGGTAGCAAAATAAAATTTTACATGTACGTTGAGAACCCCACGAAGCATCCGATAAAATTATTTTGGTATACACAGGGTGTTCGTACTCTGAGCACCAAACCAAAGTTATGTTTTTTTAAATGGAACGCCCCACATTTGTTTACATATTTGAATTCCCGATAAAATTTTATGAAAGATGGTGTAGTACACGATGGGGTTTAGAGTGAGCAATTTTCAGATATTACCATTTTAGTGCCAGTGCGAACCCAACTTTGAGGAACTGCTGACATCTACTGGTCGAAGCTATTTAAGATTTCTTTATTGGACTAGATTCACAAACTGCTCTATTTGTAAAATTCTTGACTACTTTTGTCACAAAACTTAATATCATACAGGGTGGACAGCTTACGCAATATGAATTTTTTCTTAAAAATTTCAAATGGAACACCCCATATATTATTTCCATGTTTGATAGACAGTTTACTAAGCTTTTGATTGATGTAGATATTGTTAGGTCTGCGACTGACGGTTTCGGTAGAATTGAAAATTGAACTTTAAAATGTAGTAATTTTACCGGTATTTTATTCGTTTCTCCCATATTTTAGCGCCCAAAAGACAAAATATGATTTCCATTTTGTTTTTGGAAGTTGATTTCACATTGAGACAAAAAATTTCATGGCCAGATTGCTTCTCCATGGTCATATTCTTAAATAAATGGTAACTTATTAAACCTAGGTATAAATTCAAACAAGGAGTGCCATGGAAGAAAACCGCCCTTTGAAGAAGTAAACTTACAATGAGATTTCTTGTGCCGGTGTAAACTCTATTCGCTAAATTTTCTGTAAAAACAAAGTGTAAGCATTTTTCTGAGTTTTGGGTGGCAAAATGGCGGAAATTCCCCAAAGATGGTACAAAATTACGGCAAAAATCTCAGTTCAATCTTTATTTCTGTCTAAATTATCAGTCGCAGACCTGCCAATATTTACATCAGCGAAAAGCTTAATAAACTGGCTATTAAACCTGCAAATAATATACGGGGTGTTCCATTTAACATTTTTGAGAAAAGCTCCATTTTGCGCAAGTTGTCCACTCTGTACAATATGAACTATTTTGGAAAAAGTGTTAATGGATTTTACAAATAGAGTGTCCTCTGAACCTAGTTTAATAAAAAGATCAGAGTTATCTTTGACCAGCAAACGTCAGTAGCACCACAAATTTGGGTTCACACTAGTGTTAAAATAGCCATATCTTAACAACGCTTACTCTAAACCCCACCGTGTAGCATATCAATTTTCATGAAATTTTATGGGGAATCCAAATATGCAAACAAATGTGGGGCATTCCATTAGAAAAAACATAACTTTGGTTTGGTACGTAGCACGTGAACATCCTGTATACATCAAAATAATTTTAAGTCCTGTCCTGTCCTGTGTCCTGTCCTGTAATATGCTTCCTGCATGAACTTCAAAACATTGTTCGATGTAACATAGTCATATATGCGCCTTCTCAAAAATTTTAGACACACTTGACACTAGAGCGATTGGCCTATAATTCTTAATGGTACAAGTATCACCCTTTTATGAATGGGTCTAATAAGAGTCATCTTCAGCGCAGCAGGAAATACTCCGGTGCTCATCGACACATTTATTATATGGGTGAGAGGGCCCGCCAGACTCCAGGCACACCGCTTTAGCAGTGCGACCGGGACGCCATCGAAGCCCACAGGTTTCGTGTCGCTCAAACTCATGATAACCTCCACAACCTCTAACCCATCAGTGGGATTCAAGAAAAACGTCCCATGACACCCATCGACGAAAGACGAAGCATTACTTCCTCGATTATTTCCGCCACCACCATTGATATCCTGGTATACATTCAAGTAATTAAATTAAATTAAATTAAAAATTAAATATATCCAGTACTTCCAACTGGGTCTCGTCCCCACTCCGAAAGTTGTCAGTAATAAACTCCTGTCTCCTCCAATTAGGTTCCACGTATAAGATTCCACGTCGCTCTAACTTCATTCTTCGCTTTTAGAATAAAATTCGAGTTGCTCATAATTCTTGCCTCCTCAATTTCTCTTCTAAGATTCTTGCAAAACATGTCATAATTTTCCCAGTAAACTTTGCCTTGTAGGTATCCTTCATACAATTGTCTCTTAACTCTTGCGTCTTGTCTTCATTTTCAGATCATTAGTAATTCAATTTATTTTTCTATTTAATTGGATCTGTTGTTTTCTCTTGGAACACTGAATATCGATTATTATTGACAGTGTATCATAAAATGGTTTATAGCATTCTTCAGCATCTTCCGCAACACAAACTCCACTCCAGTCAACCAAGTTCAATGCCCTACAAACCATGTCCATATTTTGTTTTGAAAATGATATCGTTTCCTGGACTTTAAACGATTTTCTATTCGCAATTTCCCACGACTGACTACAAGTTAGTATAGCCACATTTTCTGTGCATAATGATCAGATAGCGCCACATTAATGTTCTTGCTCGAAATGCATTCAAAATTGATGAAAATATTGTCAATTAACGTTGCATTAGTAGTTTTCACTCGTGTCATAAAATATTGATTGTTTTAGCCCAAAAGACATGAGCAAGTCCGTGAATCTCTGAGTAACTTTGTCCTTGCAATTTAAATTTATGTTGAAGTCGCCGCTCAACACAACTTTCGAATAGCTTCTAAACTCCATTATAGTTTTTAGCATTGTCTCCAAAAGCAACAGGAACTCATCTATATTGCCGGCTGGGGACTTATAAATATTTACAATTACTATGCCATGATTAGTTAATTTTATTGCGCTACAGTCTAAGGTGAATTGTTTGCTTATGTTCCTCAGTTCAACAAGCTCGACAAAGTCAATCCCCTGTCTCACAAGAATACAAGAACCCCCATGTATTCTAGCTTCTCGAGAGTAGCAAGAACCCATCTCAAAACCGTCAAGATGAAATGTTTCCAGTTCAGCATCCCTCAACCTTAACCAATGCTCGCTGAATGCCAATACGTGTGTATTTTCGTCTTCCAGCAACAATTCCAATTCCACATTCGTGTGTGGGAGTGATTCCACGACTAGATTGTACTTATTCCAAATTTCAACAGGAAATTGTGGTTCATCTCTTCGATTACGCCTCCCTCGTCTGATATACGAGTAGGTGTCTTCCCAGTAATTTATAATTCCATCCATATCAAGCAGTGAATCTTCTGCTAAGGTCTCAAATGCTTCAATAACATCTTTAACTGGTACCGAAACTGGTACAAAACTCGATGCTAAAATCATCTTATCATGGATTCGAAAATTTTTGTCAAGTAGGTAGATCCATTTGTGTGGAACCCAGTTCTACTTTACGCCAGAAACACTGACCCAGATAAAAAAGCAACCTACTAAATTGATGCCATTGAAAACACGACACGCCGCATTTTGAATTGCTTTCTCAAAGTCTGTTAAAACACTAAGCGGTTGCAAAGATGGCCTTAAATTACGTATTTTCTCTAAAATTCTAAAATAAGAAACTTCACTCTTATTTTGCATTAAAACGTATATTAAAGGCTATGCTGAACTGCCGACAAGGGCATGAGCGGTAAATACTTGAAAAAATAGTACGGGTGCAATTTTGAAAGTTCCGTCAACGGCAAACCTCCTCCAGTGACTGAAGATTTTCCTCTGTACCAAACATTAATCATGGTTTCCGGAGTTCCAGAAGAGAAAATTTCGATTTCTTGTTGTTATTTCCAGATTATTTGGGATGACAATATCGTCAATATTTGTTGGATTTGTATATGATTGAGTTCGCTGTCTGATCCTTTCTACGGTTCCTTGGGACGATGTATAAGCTGGCAAAAACACGGCCGCTTCCATCGAAGTGCCTTTTGTACACTCACGAATTATTTGTGGATATTTTTCCAGGGCGGTTCTTGCTCGGAAATTATATCAAATTTTCCCTTTCTTACAATGACGTCGTCAAGGTTTTTAATTTTATCGGGACTATTTTGTATACAAAATAGCTATTATGTCGGTAAGCTATTAATTTAGTCTAGGGTGGTTTTGTCGGGGGCTATTTTGACGAGTCATGGCGTGAATTATCATTTCAAATAACAGCTAGAATAATTTAGATCGATCATCCTTACAAGTAAGTTGATCAATGGATCAATTATATTTGATAATATGGGTTATGAAAAATAAAATTGTGTATATAAGATGGTTGCCTACAGAGTATTATTTTTCTAGATATACAGGGCGTTTCAGGATTAACTGGACAAACTTAAAATATGAATTCAGGACCTCGAAATGAGAGGAAAAGTTCCTATGAGGGTATGTCCGGAAATGCTTCGTTAAAGAGTTGCCCCCCCTCCAAAGATATCGGCTAAAGTTAGGCTTTTATTTTCTTTCTTAAATTTGGTAAAAGATGAAAAAAATAAATTTTGATAGAGATTTTCTACCATCGGAAACGCTTGCAAGGGACACTTTTTCAACCATCCCATATCATTTAAATGGGTGAAAACAGCAACCCCCATTCAATTTTTGTTATTGAACTTTATTTCGGACCAGAATTTTATCATTAAAAGTGTGACTTGCAAAGCCTGATTCATTTAGAAACTTTTTGTGTCTTTTATTTTTTGCACGAGACTAATAGGTTTTGAACAAAAAATTAAATATGTTGTCACGACTCATACGGTTATTTGAGAAATTGCATTAGGTAGGTAGTTATTTAAGAAAACGAAAATTGCCTAGGAGGCTGCTGTCAAATAACCGTGTAAAATCGATTATTTGACATCAGCCTATTAAGCATTTTCTATTTTCTTAAATAGGTACCTACTTAATGCAATTTCTCAAATAACCGTATGGGTCGTGACAACATATTTACTTTTTTTTTCAAAAACTATCAGTCTCGTGAAAAAATAAAAGACACAAAAAGTTTCTAAATGAATCAGGCTTTGCAAGCCACATTTTCATCTGATAAAATAAAAAAATATAATGGGGGTTGCTGATGTTTTCACCGATTTAAATGATAAGCGATGATTGAAAAAGTGTCCCTTGCAAGCGTTTTCGATGGTAGAAAATCTTCATCAAAATTAATTTTTTCATCTTTCACCAAGTTTGAGAAAGAAAATAAAAGCCTAACTTTTAGCCTATGTCTTTGGAGGAAGGCAACTCTTTAATGAAGCGTTTCCGGACATACCCTCATAGGAACTTTTTTTCTCATTTTGAGGTCCTGAATTCAGATTTTAAGTTTCTTCTTGATAACAAAATGATTTGTTCTTAAATACCTAACTATTATTTTATACGTTTTATTGAATGTATTCTGGCCAGTAATTTTATTCGTGCTATAAACATGTAAAGTACTAAGTATTAACGTTAACTTTATAAGGTGCGTTTTGTAGTGGGTATTAAACTAAACTTTAATCCATCTTGTTTGCAATTTTTGTTGGGCAGAAACCTATACTGGACTATACGTAAAACAAAGTTCTCTTAAAATTCGTAATATTTTTCCATTTGCTAATTTGCTATCTACATCTTCAAAGAGCTTTGCTGTTAGTTCTCTGTTTGTTTTCTTATCAAGTCTGAAATAAGGGATGTTGCATCTGACTATAATATTGTACATAACTTCATTTGGAAATGTCGAATACACAAAGGGAAGTTATTAGTAAAGGTATTCCGTAGGGATCCACGTTTATTATGCAGACCGAATTAATTCGTACGGAGACTGAGTGAAATACAAAAGAACGATTCACCTGCGCCTCTGATGTCTTAAACATGTAATGGAATTTCGCATCATTTAATATTAGGGATGGGAGAAATCAATCGATTAATCGAACGTTTGATTAATTGATAAAATCAAGAGGCTTAATCGATTTCCCGATTAATTTGGGAAGATTCATCCCAAAAAATATTTTAACAAATCCATCAAGCTTAAATCCCGAGGCACTTTAAAAGGGTTCGGTGGCGTTTTACTTAGCAACTCATTTTTAATTTAATAACCTGTCTTCCCATCACTTCATTCTCTGAACTTTTACGTCAGTTTATACGTTATAACAAACAACCACTCCAAGCTCCAAGTTATATTAATACAAAAGAACGTAATATTCCAGTCCACATATACGCATCTCTGGTATTGCCCCCAAGAAAGCAAACATCTGTTTTTGATATTGCTTAATTAAATCAGTACCTACAAACGACGGAAAGGCAAAGAATTCGCGAACATATTTTGGGTTGAAATTTAGTGTATATTGTTTTGGAAAGGTAGGCTTGTTGTACAACTGGAGATCAAAGGAACAAGCGAGAAGCCTCAAGCAATCCTGACTGTCGTGCGCAAAAATTTCATATGGAAAGTTATAATGGAAACGTAATTGGTAGATGAGTTTACCAGTGGGATGGGAAATGCTTTTGTAAACAACGAAATAGGTACCTAGAGACCAATACGAACATAAAAATGTATGAGTTGTTAACACAATGTACGTATATCAATTGGAGTTTACTCCTTAAGAATCGATTTTCAGTTATAGCCCGCGGTACGAAAATTTTATGGGGAGTAAAATCAAGCGTTAACTAAAAGTGAGGCGTTGCGTTACGTTACCTTTCACATTGAAATTAGGTACGTATCTATGGATACGGCTGTTTATGTCTGACTACATAGAGCATGGACATAGTGAAAATAGAGTGGCATAGAGTAGATATGACAGTTGGCGTTATAAAGTCAGCATTTGCAGTGTTTGTTCGTTCATAAATTTGTTGAATCTTTTGATTTAATATGGAAAAACCTAATATTAAATACTCCAAATATTGCTTAGTGCCGAAATGTGAATCAACGCCTATTCGAACACCAGGAAAAGTATTTATTTCATTGCCAGTGGAATCGACGTTTAGCAGATTGTCACTTAATTACTGAATTTATAAACAATTTATATTTTGGACATTTTCGAACATAAGCCATCTGATAAATATACATTTGGATATAAAACTGACATTCGCGTGTACCCTATTATCAAGTGATGGGGAAGCAATTACCCAAAAATACAAGACAATGACTTTTTATATGCTATTTATTATTGATAACATCATATACGTAGGCTGCTAGATAAGTTTCCGCAAACACATAAACAAAACAAATAAAAGCAGTAGTTTTTGGATTTATTGTTTTTCAAAATATTCGCCTTTATATCTTATACACTTATGCATTCGATTAAACCAATCGCGGAAGACCTGCGCCCATTGATCGGAAGGTATCTCCGAGAGTAAATTTTCGTACGCCTCGACTGCCGCTTCCGGGGTGTTAAAATACATTCCGCGCATTTTATCCTTTATTGTCGGGAACAAGAAGAAGTCGCAAGGTGCCAGGTCCGGACTGTATGGCGGATGACTCATTAATTCCGCACCACAGTTACCCAAAAACTCTGTAGTTCGAGCTGCAGTGTGGGACGATGCATTGTCCTGATGTAGGATCAAGCGGCTTCGTGGTCGTCTTTGGCGAACTTTTTGGAAACTTGTGGGTAAGCAAATGGTCGTATACCACTCAGCATTCACAGTACGACGGTCTTCTAATGAAATAGTGGCCACTGGACCAGATCGTCCAAAGAATGAGGCGATCATCCTTTTGCCTGCACTGCGAGCTCTCTTTACTTTTGTGGGCTTTTCTTCATTTGGAAAGACCCACTGTGCGGATTGTCGTTTACTTTCCGGATCGTAACAGTAGATCCACGTTTCATCACCTGTTACGATGTCAAACACGTGCTTAGATTGACCGTCATCGAATTTGGTAATCATTTGCTTGCACCAATTCACTCGCGCTACTTTTTGAGGTTCCGTTAGTGTGTGCGGAATCCATCGAGCGCCCAGCTTCTTTACACCCAAGTGTTGATGCAGGATGGTTTTGATGGCAGTCCCTGAGATCCCTAAGGATGCCTCGATATTCTTATAGGTGGTTCGTCTGTCCTCTTCTAGCATTCGGCGCACAGCATCAATGTTCCTCTCGGTAACCGCAGACTTTGGTCGACCTTCGCGGTCGTCGTCACCAAGAAAATTGCGTCCAAGACGGAATTCTGCCTACCACTCATAGACCTTCCTCTCTGATGGTGCTTCATTGTCAAATGCATTTCGAAGCCGTTCTATGCATTGCTTCGGAGTTAACGACAATTTAAAGTCGTAAAAGATCATGGCTCTGAAATCTCGCCGACTTAATTCCATTTTTTACGAAACCTAACAACTTTCAGTGGGTGTAAAAATCAAATGAGTAATGATTTTTTAAATCTGTCAACGACAATTTTCTACTAAAATGTCAGACTTTCAAAGCCTGCTACCGAAAAATAAATTCATTAATTCCTTATATGATTTTGCGGAAACTTATCTAGTGGCCTACGTATGTAGTAATGTAAAAACTCAGTTGTAGAAAAATGTCTACCGATTCGTGATTTTTCCCCCATTGTCAACGTCTGCAGAGAACTTGTAATGTTTAGTAAACAGTGGCGGGAACCAGTGGCGGCTCCTCAATAAGTGCGCTCGTGCGCGCGCACTGCCTACAAAAAACTGCTGTTAACCTTTTTTTGATAAGGTTCAAATTAAAGTTTAAAACTTTTTGAATCTCCAGCGTTTAGATAATAAATAGTATGCGCGCCAAGCATCCCGCGTCGTCAGTTTCAAAATACCTAGCAGAGAATACACGTGCAAATGTGCAAATACATGTACATCCAAACCGTCTGGCGTTCGAGTGTAGCGTCTGGCGTATTGAAACTGTGGGGTGTGGTACTCGTACATTCGATATGGGAGGGAGATCGGCAAAACTCGGCAAGACGTGGGAAAATTCGTCATATATGCTTTTAGTTTATCTCGTATCCGTGTGCCTTTTCAGTACACACTTGGAAGTTGGACTTTGCGGTTGTGCTAAGCATATGCATAATATAATACGGAAATTGGTACTTCTGCGGCGTTGTTCTTTTGTTTACCATATTTAAGTTTGAGATAGCTCCTGGCTTTGCTTATAACTTGAGTAATTAGCTGTATTATCGTGTTTATTATTTTTAAATATTGAAATTTCCAGTGGTTTAGTTTGTGGTGGTGGCGCGTGTTATGTAGTGATAGCGGCATAAATTCCATTGACAATATTATTAAAATTAACTTTTTATTATTGGACTTGAGCACAAAAATTGAAATAAAACGGTTAGGTAGGCCGACACCGGTTTTAAAAGTTAAAACTAAATCAAATTTGTGCGAAGAAAAAGGAAGGTCGGTCTTTCACCAGGCATTTCACCAGCGACATTTACAAACGAAACAAATGGATATGTGGATGTACGGTAAGGAATTCTCTTTTTTGTTTTCAATGCCTGTTATTTTTTACTCCAAATATGGATAAGAATTGGAGTAGTATAGGCGTTACTGACTTGAACCATTTGCATGAAAAAATAAGAAAGCACGAAGTGTCCAAAGCTCACTTGCAAGCTAGTACAGAATTTGCGTTCCAGATTCAAGTGAACACTTAAATATTGTAGAGTGAACTTTAACAAAGTGGTCGCCTGATTTTAGCATTTTTCAATATTATTATTGTGTTGTAATACTTACTTCATTCAGTTAAAAGTGAATATGGTTTCTAAATATATGTATAATGGAGACGAAAAACTTGAAATAAAACGAAATTGACGTCCTAAGTCTGAGCGAATTATCAAATACTTTTCGAAAGGTCGCGGTAAAAATTGTGTGCGAAAGTTTAACCTTTTGGATTTGGGATTTTCGTCAAATATTGCGGTGAGTGAAATTTCTTGTTTTAAAATGGCTTCTAAAGCACGTCATAAAAAAATACGGGGAGAAACCGCCAGACCCCCCCCAACCCCTGAACGGTGATTTCATTCCAGAGCACTGCCAAGTTCTAAAGTCACGAGCCGCCACTGGCGGGAACGGAAAAGACAAACCGAAGACCCGAAACACTTAACTATCATAAATGATGCAGGTTATAAATGATTCAGTTAGTTTGGAGTAGGAAATCGATTTTGGATACGACTCTGCATCCATACATACATGGATATAGCACGCCATCCGCTCATTTGCTCGATTGTTAAGATACCTTTGGGAGTTTATGTCCTGCCGCGATGGTTCTATGTCATTAAGACATTAGTTTATCATTTCGTTATACGTACAATCAACTGTTGAATTACTGATACCCACAAAAATCGAAGAGACATTATTCAAAGGGTGGGTGCGGGGGTTCTTAATGTGAAAAATCTGTACACCAAATTTCCTCCTAGAAAAAACTTCCCAGACTTCCCTTTAAACTACCACGTTTTCTGCAAACTTCTCCGGAACTACCCAAACTTCCCCTGACTTCCTAAGACTTCAAAAATTTTCAGATCGTTATATTTTTTCGTTATCCATGTAATCTTCTAATGGATGGTGAAGGAAATCATCCTCTATGTCTGATACATATGGGGCTTGGAGTTTATTACTGTAGAACGTCTTTTGGATTTTTTTTCTGAAAAGTTCTGAGAATATTCTTGTTTCATCCGGACCCCGCTCAATACCCCTGAATTCTCGGGAGAGGTTTCAGCCCCGCTTGCTTTTGTTTCTGTTTTCCTTTTCACGGGAAAAGTTGTAGATTTCAGACGTTCGGTATATTCAATTTTAAACGACTTAAATATTTTATTTCGGAATCGTAAAGTTACGGGAAAGTTGGTAGGAGGCAGCGAAATTTAATATTTAGGAACTTAGGATATTTCGAATGATGGTTATAATATTAAAGGGTTGCGAAAGCGGATACTCGGAATTTTCCGGAGGTTTTAGAAATTCTTCGAAGTTTTCATAATCTTAAGGTATTCCGTCCTAACCGTATACATAAATATTTCTCATATGCCTACAAATATTAACGTACCCTGTATATAAATCACAGAATGTTTGGCAGTGTTAAATTAGCGTTCGACAAACAGTGGAAAATTAAAATTTTCTTTGCACTCTTTTCATGGAAAACTGGGCGTATTTGCAGTAGGAAGGCGGGAGGGCAATGATAAAATGTTCTATTTGAAGAAGCATAATTGAAAACGGCAGACTGAATTGCCCGGAGCTATTTTCTCTGCTTATGGAATCTGCGCATATTTTGTGTTTCCATATAATAATTTGAGATAATAAATAAAGAAATTAAAGCTGAATGACCTCGATTTTCAATGTGATGTGAACAAGCCTTTATGCAGAGGGTGCAGGGGTGAGATCCATACAATTATTGCAAAGGACAGTGACCATTACAAGAATACTCATTTTCGTTGTGTTCATCGTATTATTGTTGGTTGTCATGCAACCCTTAAAAGTAAAGTTCAGTCTAGCATTGAATTCAGAGCTCAGTAATTTTTCATGAGGCACATTATAAGAGTAAAATGTTTCTAATTTAATTATGTATTAGTATCTATTGTTATTATTAGATCGCATGTTCTATATGTTAGATGTTCAATGCATAATGTAGGGGAGCCTTCGAGATAATGGTTACAATTAAGCTCACCGCCAAGCTCACAAATTTCGGGGCTTTTTTCTGTAATACCTCAAATGTTTTGGATGCACCGAGAGCCTGAATTCTGTAATTTAATTTAATTTAATTTAAAGATGAGTTCAGTGGAAGAAGAAATTTTGGTGGCTCTTCTGAATTGTACTCTTTCGGCAGTGATAGGAGCCCCCATCCTGTTTCGTAATCGGATTCAAACCTGTAAATAAACGATTCACAATAAACCGTCCCTCTGCCTTTCACTGACAGACATCAGCAGTGACGTGTAAATCAATAATAGGTACTGGTATTAATTTGAATATTTTAATTTCATGCAAGTCGGCGAATGCGTCTGGTTTGTCTGCCGCATTTAAGGTAAAGTCTGAATAATATAACTTTGTGTATGATTGAAATAATCTACGCATTATGTTAGTTTGATGTCTCTCTGGCACGCAACCAGTTGATATGGCTGCTAATTATTAACGTAAGATGAAATAATCAAGATTTTCCATTGTAACTCTTTATTTCACTCATTCTCATTTTTAATGTTGGACAACAATGTATTATTGTACGTCTCTGCTTGTTTTGTACTAATTAGTTAGTCCCAAGAAAGTTATCATGGAAACTATGTACAATTAGTGTCACAGTACTGTCAATGTCGAAACAAATTAGTTCACTATGCATGTGTCAACCCATACGCCAAGTTATATTATTCAGACTTTATATTTACATAATAAAACCGAAATATCTTCATATATTTAGGCGACAATATTAATTTTAGAGTACTTACATTTTAAATGTAGTCCGTCTGTGACGTGCTAAGGGGAATTGCCATGCTCCACATCCATTGGTGGAGCAAAATGCACGCGACTAATGCGTTGGTTAGTTGCTCGATTCACCCAGAAATTAGTTCTCAAATTTTGAGGTTATAATTTGGGACTTTGGTGTTTTTGTTTGTTTATTTGGCTGTAAAAAGTAGATAAGATTTCATAACTTATTTTCTGAATATGAATAACTTAAAAGGTATAACACAAACAACAAACAACACAACTAATACATGAAACGGAACCCAATAAGTTTAAGAGCTGAACACAAGAAAACAACAGTTATTACTTTAACCTTTAATCCAAAAACAAGCATAACTAGTTGGCAATGCATTGACAGAACAGCTTCCTAGCCACAGCCACAACTGAACTGGAGGGCGCGCTTGCCGCGCGCCCTCTTTTCGTATTTTTTTTTTTCTCAATTTTTTTCTTATATGTACAACCTATTACGATTTTCGCACATCGTGTAGCGAAAAATACCCTCTATCCGATGTAATACAAAAATATATACGGTCTCATTGAAAAAAATGTTCGATGACGCCATATCTTGGCTCAAAAGTGCTTTTAAAAAACCGTCCCGTCAGTTTCCTATGGACCATCTCTGATATACGTATGCAATATTTCAGCAAAATCTGTGGAGCCGTTTTCCCGCAAAAGTGCCAACAGACATACACACTCACGCACGCACACACACATATATACGGACGGAAATGTGCCACCTTGCCAAAAAGTCTTAGAATGACCTGAAACGTCCACATTTGATGAAACAACACCAGGGTCAAAAAACGACTATCACAATAGCTACCTAGCTCGGCTAGGAAGTTAAAAATTCACAAACCCAGTTTAGGTTAATTAAATATGTTGACATTTATTCCACGGCAGTGTTGCCGGCGTTCACGGTTATCGTCGTCGACGGTATGAAAAATTTGTATTACCTTCAGTAGGTATTTTATAAGAAATACTAAAATAACCGGAGGGTAACTCACGAGGCAATGTTTTGTCCCTCAACATTAGCGATCCAGTGGTTGTCAGTGGTTGTAAGAGGCAATCTAGTGGCGAATGTGGTTGTACAGTTGGAATATTGGCTGTATTGTTTCTGTATGTGGCTATAGTGGTGATATGTGGAGATCCACAGGTAATATCTGTGGCTGTAACGTGGCAGTATCTTAATCTTCAACTCCTGAAGATGCTGACGTTGTCAGCGAAACACGTGTCGAGTTTAATTACTGTGTCACTGTCATTTGGCGTGTGGGGTTAACTTATTAAGAATTCATGGTGGCAGTATGGTGATTCCCAACAACGTCGGACTAGTTCGTGAACCCTTTGCGTCATTCGAAACCCGCGCATGCGTTTTTGCTCAGTTACTCCAATTCGTCTTTTTTACCTTGTATCGAAGCAGTGTGTATGTGTGCGTGTCATTAATTAATGCAATATTAATATCAGTACAGTTATTTTTATTATTTCTTTCTAAACTGTAATATATTTTTATGTATATTTTCCGCAACCTTCCGGAAAGTACCCACTTCCCGGACGTTTTTCTTTAAGAAAGTTGCTTTTTTTCGGCCTAGTCCGGGAAATGCAGAGTTACATCGTTGCTATGAAAATGATCAACTGCATTCTTCTAAAGCATACCTGGATTTTCATACCATCTTGTCTACTCGTCCAAAAAAACAGTATTTTCCGGGCTTGATACATAATATACTAATATTACGAGTATGTAATTACAATTTGTAAGTTTTTAACAAAATAATATAAGGATAATACCATTTCAATATTCTTTTGTTCGGTGGAGGTCTTTCAGGATATGTTTGAAAGTTTAAAACTCGGTAGTCGCAAAGGTGTTTCCCTCCGAAAAGTTAAAAACCGTATCAAATCATATTTCTCAAGATTAGGATAATTATTAAACAATTATTATAAAGAATTCATTGGTGATGGATTTAACATCTAAGCAAGTGAAACAGTAGACAATGAATCAAGATACATATTAAATTAAACGGGGGGCAGACCGCCTGAAAGATGCGTTTTAAATACTCTCTAATATCTATACAACTCGAATACACACAAAAAAATGAAGCGGATTCTTATGTAAAATGATCTTCCGGATTCGAATTTTGAGGTCGCGAAAAGATCGGGAATTGCGAAAATGCCGGAAAATCGGTTTTTCCTAAAATTTTCCTAAATCAATTTTTGACCATTTTTAAAACTTTTCTCGTTGTATTTCAACAACGAAAAGAGTTAGAGATCTGTTTTTTTCGTGGAATATACACTGAAGTGTGCTGATCCTCACAGTGTACTCACGTTGCCTGGTACAATTTTCCAATTTTATAAAAAAAAAAGTTATCTTTCTAGACCACAAGGGGGTTATCTCTATTTAAAATGGTCGTTTTTAGCATATCCCACAGGTTCTCACAAGGATTCATGCCAGGTTAGTTTACTGGCTAATTCATTCTTTGAATATTCCCTTCCTGTAGCAAATTGGAAACCTTTTTTGTGCGGTGGGGCTTGGCGTTATCGTCCATAAAAATGAAATTCTCTTCAATGGAAGGATGATTGGTTGGATAATGTTTTGGGCGTAAAGGCTTCCCGTCATGGTTTGCTGCACGTGAATAAGTGGAGTGCGGCGACTATACATTATATTCCCCCCTAAACATTACTGTTCCGCCTTGATAAGGAACAACTTCTCTGGCAAAAGTAAGTCTTTCTTGTCGTCCCAGTCCTCTAGAGACCCTTTCACGTCGGTAATCACTCACTGACCCAATTTTTGTCTCATCAGAAAAAATGATATTGCGCCACTGAGGTAAAAGCCAGCCCCTATCTTCCTGTGCCCATTGGAGACTTGCGGCTATGTGTCGAGGTTGTAACTTAGGTACCCTCAGAGTTCTCCTATAGATCTTAAATTTGCAGAGTGGAGTATCTTTCTTTTTGTGGTCCTTGAGATTTTTCTTCGGTAAATCATTAAAAAATAGCTCTAAACTCGATTGTGTTACAATAACACAGTTCTGTATATGTAAAAATTTTACCTGTTCTTTTCGATGTGCATCCATGAAACCTAATGTGCAATGTATTATCCCTCAATCAACGGTATTATCATGTTTATGTGAAGGGAAATGCAATTTGTCTGAATAAAAAATACGAATGTTCTCGATATTAATGCAGAGTTTGTACGTCCGCACATAAACCACTACTACGCGGCAACGTGAGTACACTGTGATGATCAGCACACTTCAGTGTATATTCCACGAAAAAAACAGCTCTCTAACTCTTTTCGTGGCTGAAATACACCGAGAAAAGTTTTAAAAATGGTCGAAAATTCATTTAGGAAAATTTTACGAAAAATCGATTTTCCGGCATTTTCGCAATTCCCGATCTTTTCGCGACCTCAAAATTCGAATCCGGCAGATAATTTTACATAAGAATCATTTTCATTTTCCTGTGTGTGTTCGAGTTGTATTGAAGGTGTCGAATTAGAGCACCTTGCTCCCCGACTATTAAATTTGACATTTCTCGTTCTATAAAATAGCCTACTCATAATAGAAATACAATGGTATGTTACGGCGCATATGCTCCTCCCACTTCGATGACGTAAAATCGAGGTGGCGGTTCGAGAGACACCAACCATATACCTACTTAGATCTACATAAAGTTTAAATCATATAACTTGGCGTATGGGTTGACACATGCATGTGAACTAATTTGTTTCGACATTGACATTACTGTGACACTAATACTAGTTTCCATGATAACATACGAGACAAACAAAGACGTACAAATACATTGTTATCCAACATTATAAATGAGAATGAGTGAAATAAAGAGTTACAATGGAAAATTTGATTATTTCATCTTACGTTAATAATTAGCTGCCATATCAACTAGTTGCGTGTGAGAGAGACATCAAACTAACATGATGCGTAGATTATTTCAATCATACGCCAACTTATATTATTCAGACTTTATGTGACAAACAAATAGCGCGAATTGTTACACTTCAAAAAATTGTAGCTGTCAAACTCTTCTCAATTAGGTAATCATTTTCTTGAATAAGCTCACCCCCATCCAAAATTACTCGTCTTCATCTCCAACAAACCATTTCTTAATTTCCATACAAAAACTTTTTTCGAATACTGTAATTTTCCTATTTGACTCAAACATTTTTCACTGTCAATTTCTATATTAAGTCAAACTTGTTCCCTTTTTAGCCACCGCACAATTTGGCATTTTGACGCTTGTCACTTAACGTTCGCGCCGATAAAGCAAAAACACATCCGCCAACCAGATCTTTCGGAGACTTCTCGCGTTAATTTCGCCTCGATGTGACGTCATGCGCAGTGCGAGACGGATTCCGGTCGGCAGCGTAGCAGGGCATGAGCCTACTATTTTGTAACTATAGTGAACTAGTGCCACGCGAAGGGGTCAAATTTGTCAAAAATATTAAAAACCGTGGGACTGTTAAAATTAAACCCGATACATTATACATTTCTGGAAAGCAGGAAAAATATGCAATTTAATTACAGTTAGGTACCTAAAATTCGCATTTAACACTTTCGCTGCGGCAGGAAAAATTGACTAAATTCTTCCAGTGCGTTGCCGGTCTCCGGGGACCGGCAAGAGTATTTCCCTATAAATGCGATGGGGGGGTCTTGGCGACCACCATGCAGTGGTTTAGACTTCAAACGCTCGTAGAAAATTATAATCGTAACGAAATTTCGAATTATTTGTGAGGTGTGTAGCACATAATTTAGAAGTTTAGTATCTTTATTCTATTATTATTATTATATCTTTTTTTGGATAGGTATTTCTTGTTATTATCGTAAGAAATTAGAAATGTATTTGATCGCATTACTTGTTTTTCTTCTGCCTCTTCTTCTTAAGGGCGCATTTCACGTAGCTGGTCCAGCCGAGCTGGTGCCGCCCAGCTGGACCCGCTCGTTTCTGCACTCACACGGCTTGTAAATTTGATTAGTTTCCTATATGTACAGTAAGCAGAACAATTTTCGTGCCTGACTGCTTATATTCATCAGTAGCCATCTTGAGATTACGCAAAGATGTCGAAAAGTGACGATGAATTTATTGCCATCTACTATTTATCATCAACCGTAAGCAATAGAAGGCGATATAAACGCAAGAGATACTGGGTTCATAAAATATTAATGAATTATGAAGGGCTTGCAAATTCACAATAATCTATCTGGACTGTACCATCCACGTGGTTTCAAAGAATGCAAATCTATTGGTGGATTTGCAATTACCGGCCGAGCGGGTCCCGCCGGAGTTGTATATTTCTACAAATCGAGCTGGACCAGCCGGGCTGAAGCGGGTTTACAAGCTACGTGAGTGCAGTTCCATAAGCGGCAATGCTTTTCAGATTGCAGCGGGTCCAGCCGGGCGGGACCAGCTCGGCTGGACCAGCTACGTGAAATGCGGCCTTTATTGTTTCATGTAATACAACCTCGACTACGACGTTATAGACCGGGAGGCGATGGACCAAAATGCTTGAACATCGGAGGCCTCTCGGCTTCACATTTATTTTATAGAATAGAGTTTGTACGACGCAATACCCAGCGTCAGCCATGTCGGTTCGGGTGGGTTTGGTTGTGAGGGGGCTGCCAACATGTTAAAAAAATTTCTGAAAAAAATGGTATGAGGCCTGCTGAGATTTTTCTCACGTGCAATTAGTAATACGTCATTATCAAAAAAGGTAGTCAGCCATGCCGGTATAGGTGGAAACTGCGTCAGCTAATTATGATATGTAAGTATATCGAAAAATAAAAAAATATCAAACAACATGAGGTCGCGCCATATTTTATTAGACGATAGTATTGGTCCGTATATGCACAAAAATAACTGTCAGCCAGCTGCTTTTAGGTGGAAATGTCGTCAGCCACCACTATAAAGTGCCGCGCCACGACTCCATGTAGTTCTAGTATTGGCGCTTAGTGCGCAACGAATAATTGCTGTAGCTGACATCTCTCCACTCACGAATCGAAGGCTGACTGTGCTGACACCTAACAGCAATGGTACATTATTTATTAAAAAAAATCGTTTAACACGTAAATAAATTTAATTATAGAACATATTGTTTATATGCAATAATTATATTTCTTCATCGCTGGAAAGGCTTGAATCTTCAGACTCATCCGCATCTGTTTGATTTTCTTCTGGTTCTTCTTCATTTTGTTCCTCTTCAAATGAAAAATCGTTATACAAATTTAATTAGGTTTTACATTTCTATAATAAAAGAATGAGTTGATTCCTACCGAAGAAAAATCTATTTCTTCGTTCAGTTTAATCGAATTGATTGACGACGGTAGTTGATCTCTTCCAAACCACTTAAATATATACTGGTCGTCTTTTACATCCCATCCATAATCATCTGGCGATTCTTCGATAGGAACGGCAAGATGGGCATTTCGCCAAATGCTTGCGATGTATACAGTGCGTAGCAAGTGTTGGCGAATTTCTGATTTTGTAGGTGAAAGCAGCGATCCATCAAAAGTTTTATCAGAACGCTTGAAGACATCATCGTTGTCACTCATTTTATAAGCTTTCATAAATGCTGCAACTCTGGCTTCATTCACATTTTTTATAGTTCTAAAGCCATATATTTGGGAAATAAATTCTTCTGCAGTATTGAAGGATGGGACGGGATGTAAAATACGAGCAGTATACAGGGTGGTCACTTTTACAATGTACACCATTGGAATCTTCTAAACCCGAAGAGATTCAGAGTTGGTCAAATGGTAAGAAAGTTGCACATTTTCATGCTCTTTAAGGATCTGAAAAGAAATTCTGGATAGCTCTCGTTGTTCCTGAAATATCCTGAAAAAATTGAAATATTGCGTTTTCTTATTTCTTCCATATATTATTTATTACTCAAGCTAATGTGATGACCTTTGGCAGGTTTACATAAGTGGGTATGGGCTTTCCACTGGATGTTTCAAAATTTGTCTAAGCCTACTACATCTTCAAGTTTTCATGGTCAACTTTTGAATTTCTTACGGGCGCCATATTGGATTTTCATAAGGTTGGATAGAGAAAAAAAATACAATTTCAACGATGTATCGCACATGGGTCATCTAACTTTCTGGAACACTAATTTCACTCCTTATCTACAAAATCTAGTTGCCATGATTTTGAAAACTCAAAGATGTAGTAGGCTTAGACAAATTTTGAAACATCCAGTGGATAGCCCATACCTACTTGTGTAAACCTGCCGAAGGGCATTACATTTGCTCAAGTAATAAATAATATATGGAAGAAATAAGAAAATGCAATACTTCAATTCTTTTCAGGATATTTCAGGAACAACGAGAGCTATCCAGAATTTCTTTTCAGATCCTTAAAGGGCATGGAAAATGTGCACGTTTTCTGTAAATTGACCAACTCTGAATCTCTTCTGGTTTAGAAGACTCCAATGGTGTACATTATAAAAGTGACCACCCTGTATATTTAAGTGGTTTGAAGGAGATTAATTACCGTCAATTCGATTACGCTGAACGAAGAAAAATCTATAGGTAGCAATCAACCCATTTTTTTATTATAGAAATGTAAAACCGAATTAATTTTGCTTAACGATTTTTCAGTTGAAGAGGAACAAAATGAAGAAGAACCAGAAGAACATCAAACAGATGCGGATGAGTCTGAAGATTCAAGCCTTTCCGGCGATGAAGAAATATAATGATTGCATATATATCTGATCTATAATTAAATTTATTTACGTGTTAAACGATTTTTTTAAATAAATAAAGTACCCTTGCTGTCAGGTGTCAGCACAGTCAGCCTTCGATTCGTGAATGGAGAGATGTCAGCTAGGGATGGTTGCTCCGGATTAGACCTGTTTATTTGAACCTAGTTCGCTGGTCGGAGCAGGTGCACCTAGTTCGAATTTTGTAAATGAGTAGGTCGCTGGAGCTAATCCAGCAAAATGCGGACTCACTATACGGAGTCGCGGTAAATGAGAGTGATGATATGGATGAACCGTCGGATGCGGAGCTGTTTAGACGAAATAATTCCTAAATTTCTCGGAGGTCGGAGCTCGGACTCGGAGTCGGAGTCTCGGATAACAGAACAGATGACGGATTTCGGAGCGGAGTGCCTTCCGCTTCAATGGAATACAGCACGAGTCGGAAGTAACTTGAACTGCCTCTGTTCAGTGATGATTTTAACTGACTACTGCATGGCATCCGCCGGTGAAATAATTCATTTGGATCTTTACAGTTTGAAATAAATTAATATAGTAAGAAATATAAATTGCGCTCCGTGTTCGGCAATCCGTCTCGCTGCTCCCCGACCGGACTGTGATGTATTCAACGTCCGGACGTTTATGAATAACAAGTTAACAAGTAGGTGCGCGGACCTACTTTCTTGCACCTAGTTTGCAAGCGGAGTCGGAATCGGTGCACCTGATCCGCTAAAGGAGCAGGTTATACCATCCCTAATGTCAGCTACAGCAATTATTCGTTGCGCGCTAAGCGCCAATACCGGAACTACATTATGGAGTCGTGGCGTGGCACTTTATAGTGGTGGCTGACGACTTTTCCACCTAAAAGCAGCTGGCTGACAGTTATTTTTGTGCATATACGGACCAATACTATCATATAATAAAATATGGCGCGACCTCATGTTGTTTGATAATTTTTTATTTTTCGATACTTATACATATCATAATTAGCTGACGCAGTTTCCACCTATACCGGCATGGCTGACTACCTTTTCTGATAATGACGTATTACTAATTGCACGTGAGAGAAATCTCGGCAGGCCTCATATCATTTTTTTCAGAAATTTTTTTAACATGTTGGCAGCCCCCTCACAACCAAACCCACCCGAAACGACATGGCTGACGCTGGGTATTGCGTCGTACAAACTCTATTCTATCAAATAAATGTGAAGCCGAGAGGCCTCAGATGTTCAACCATTTTGTTCCATCGCCTCCCGGTCTTTTTATTTTGTAATTGTGTAAGTTGACAATTAAACATGTTCCAATTTACCTTTCTATTTTTACGAATCCCTAAAACGAACCGCCTGCCGTGTTCATTGCCTTATAAAGTACCTATACAAAATATCTTATTTTTAATATTCCCTCAAAATTTGCGAGCATCTGCACCTGACCACTCTGGACTTTCCGAAGTATTTCATCAAAGTACAACACATACCTACACAAACTATTCAAGGCCTCGTTGCATCTGGAGGATGTTCTGCATATTTGCGTGCTGTCCGCTTTCCCTGATAAATTTAGCGAAGCAGGAAAGCCCTCAGGTTCTATGAACTGTTGACGGCTGGGCAGATTCACATGATACTGGTCTGCGTCCGGCCGCTATTACGACAGCCTAAGGGTTGATACGCGTATGTGCCTCATACTGCTATAGTATAGGGTACAGGGAGTACAAAACAATGTTCATTATTGAAACCCCTGGTTTAATAAGGGGGAGAGGGCTGTACATACTTGATTAATAGATATTGCTAAGATTCCTCGTGTCACTTGAGTAGCTAAGGTCTTGAGGGAGGTTTCACGCAATTATTTCTGGTGGTTATAGGCGTTACGTCCTAGATATTTAATACAGGCATCTATATTGTTGGTCAAGGAATTTTCCTTTTCTGGGATGCCTAGGGAGTTATCCTTGTAGACTTTTTACTACGCTTTAATTTCAAAATGATATGTTATTAACATGTGTAAACACTCTTTTATCCATAAACCCTATCAAGAAGTTTTTTATTCAACCCCCATCAGCAGTGGGATAAATTTTATATAAGAAAACGTAAACTGTCTATACCACAATCGATTACTTCGAAATATGTGCCCCATATACATTGGAAGAGATAAAAAATATTGAGTTTTGTGTGCGTTCAGTCGAAGACTGGTGACTGGGGGTGAGCAGGGTGATATGAATAAATGATGGAACCTGCCGTGTTTATAGGCCTCGATCAAGATCTTGGCAAGTTTACGTTTTACTTAAATAAATAATGAGTTTGTTATTGGGGAAAATGGACGTCGGTACACGGAACATTATCAACAGTAAGTTAAGTGTAATGGTCAAACTGTGACCCATCGAAATTTTGCCCCTTATGCAAGGAAGTCGCAACTAAATGACAATTAAATAGGTATTTAAATCGACGCCTTCTATGTCAGGAAAAATAATGCATAATTTGATTTACCAACGCAGAATACCTTTGACAATGTACTTCAAAATATGGACGAATTATAATAATTCAATCCTGTGATAGAGCAAGCAAGTACATATTTCATTAATATTAAATATGCCAGGCTCTTGCTTCCAGCGCATTTGTTTCAACAGAATTGCAAACAGTAAAGAAAACTGAAAACTAAGTATGTACCTAAATAAATTATTTATAAGCTATGCGAGAGGTACCTTTCTACAGTTCTGTTAATATTTGTTCGATTCTGTGTCTCACTTGTTCGGTGTAGGTATGTGTACATTCGGGAGCGAGGGGGTTGGAAAAACAGGGAAGATACGGAAACATGAACTAATTTGAACTTGTGTTTTACCAGTTCAATGTTTATTTTGGTAAAGTAAACGAATAAAAAGGGGGCAAATATAAGAAAATGCGAAAATAAACCGCCTATTTGTTTTACTTGGAAAAGTCGATTTTACAGAAAAAACAAGAAAGTTTTAATTCTTTGTTTAAGTTGTCTCTATAGTTTGCCCAATCGATTTCAGAGCTACTCAGGCGTTGGTGAAACAAACTGATGATAAAAATTTACAGAAGTTGCAATTTAGCAACTTTCGTTAAGACATTGAAAATGAACTTGACTAAGTTTCAAGTATACTCAGTACGTAATAATTTGTAAACAATGAGAATGATAAAATTTTATCGAAATCGAAACAATGGCAGTCGTCCACACACTGCAACAAACAAAACAGTGAGGACTCACTGAAACGTAAGTGACTGCACGTCGCCAATGGCTGTCTGCCAAAAAGTGCGTTTACAAGCTTTTATTAAGTTTAACATGTTTGTCTGTCTGTTAGAAAAGTTTCGCACCCGTACTTAACCGTTCCCGAGCATAGCAGTTGTTTCTTCTCGAGTTATCTGGCTTCTTAAATAGCAGAAATCCGTGACTTCTTCTATCTTCCCATTTCCCATTTCCTATTTGTATTTTGGTTCTATTTTCACGCCCTTTACTTACCAAAATTTTGATTTTCTTTATTTTATTTTCACGTCGTAGCCTTCTCCTAATATTTATTCCGCTCTTTTCTCCATCCTTATTTGCACAATTCTAGTTAAAATTTTTGACGCGTGGGAAGTTAAACTGATAGTTCTACAATTTTCGCACTTATCCGCGCCTTTCCTTTTTGGTAAAGCGACTATGATGTTCCTATTGTAACATTCTGGAATTTCACCTGTCTCATAGATACGACTAACTAGTTTAAATAAATTCGTTCTTACCTTCCACTTCTTAGCATTTGTTATTGCTTTTCTACATTTACTAATAATTTCCCACTTGACTACCTTATACCTTTGTTTCCCCCCTCCATCTAGCCTATTTTTATATTTTCGCATCTCGTCTATTAGACTTACAATATCCTTTTGTTATCCAGGGTTTTCTGCTTTCTATCTTTAGCTGCAGAATCTAGACTATTTTCAATGCAATTTCATTCTACCTCTACGTCCCTTAACAGCATTTTCATCCGCGCCCTTTGGTGCTTCGTTCGTCTTTTTCTCGAACTTATCCCGTGAATCACAATCTTCTAGTTTCTCGAGGTCAAGGTGTCTTCTACCGTTTGTTTTTTTCAAAATCTTAAATTTGAGATTATCCTTCATAACCACTATCTACTCATGGTTATGAATCACGCTGTTTGTCAGCAAGCCGCAGATTTTTTTTATGGCGTCCAGAAAGGCCGATCTCTGGAACAGTATTCCAATTCCCGAATGTTCTACGAAGAGTATTTATTGGGAAGCAAGAGGCGGGGATGACAATTTGAAGTTTTGGTTTTGAGATGCGAAGAAAGCGATAGATCCGGGCGAGTTAAGTGTTACAGCGTATGCGTTTAGTGTCTGGTGACGGTACGTGCGTATTTTTTGTCGCATTTTAAGTGTACTGGGGCGTTTTCGGTCGTGATTAACCGTTGGTTGAAGTTTGAACTGTTGATTTGTGTATTGTGAATTGTTTAGGTTAGTTAGCTGTTTCCGTGTTGTCCAATTGTTGCTGATAGTTATTTAATTGTTATTGCTTGTTGTTGTTTGTTGCTTGTATATTTCGCTGCTTCTTGAATTCAAATGAGCATGTGTTCAAATCACTTTTTAATTGTAAATATTTGTACATAAGTCACTGAAAACAAATTGTGTAAATACGAAATACGTTACAACTGGTGTCAGAAGTGCAATTTTTGGGAGCCAAGAAGAGTGAAGAACGTCGTGGAAACCGGTGGAAAATTGAAGAATTTTCTTTAAGTTGACTGAATTGAGCGGGAATTTCGACGTTTTTGGACTCCATAGTGGCTAGTGACTGTTAGTGGTTTGAGACTTGTCTTTGTACTTGTGAGTGTTTATGCCGGCTACAAGAAGTGCGGCAGCAATGGAGTAACAACTGCAAGCCTTTTTAGAAGTGATGAAGAAGAGTCTGGACGACGCAATGAAGACCAATCAAGAAGAAATGAAGAACCACCTCGAATAAACATTGAAGATCACTAAAGAAGAAATGAAGAACCGCCAAAAAGAAATGAAGTCAGCCATAGCTGCGAAAATTACCGAAATAACTGACCAACTGGAAACACGAACCAATCAACTAGAGACCCGAATTACAGAAGAAACACAAGAAATAAGAAAGGTGATGAACGAAGAAATATGGAAGATAAATGAGAGAATGGCAGAACTAGAGAAGAAGAAGACCTTAAAGATAAAAGATACCGGATTAGACGAAGAAAGAAGAGCTCCTGTGGTTAAGGTGCAATCGCCTACGTCCTCGTGGCATACCTACACCAAGCAGTTCGAGGCAGCGGCAGCGGCGAACCAATGGGCCAGTACCGAGAAGGCGGTAAATTTGATGGTTGCACTCCGAGGGGACGCCTTGAATATCCTGGATCCTGTCGTATGAAGCGAGATGCCCCTTCTATATTTTGGGAAAATATGGTCGCGCCGCGCGCCGAAGCCTCCTACCAAAATCTCCTGCCGCTGGCCTCTCGATATAGACCGACCGCGCCGAGGCCTCGACAGCAATTCTCTGCTAAGCATTTCTCTGCCAGCGTTGACACGCAGTAGAAACTGTTCAGGGTACACTCCGAAGACGTAAACATTTATGAGATTAAATGTTTATTGTCGTACCGCCGATAGAACTGTTAAATACTTGATAGTTGCTAGACGAAACCGTCGAGAGTGTGTCGTCGTAATACCTAGGAGTTTTACTAGCCCGATTACTAATTTGGACATTTGGAGGAGGGCCCGAACATACGTGAAGGCACATTTTCCAATAATCCGTAAATGCAGGTAATCGATTAGAGCTAGTCGAAAGGCTTGCCTAATTTATTACAGACCTAAGTTGCAGGCGGTGAAATATCAGCCGCTATTTGGGGGTAAATTCAGTGCAGAGTTCTTTAGCATAGTATTTACCTTGCTATTACATAACGCAACACAGCCATCATTTACACTGAAGGGAATTGTGCCAATCGAAAGACGGAATAATTCTCTTCTCCGCACATTCATTAGGGAAAGCTTGCGTCGAAAGGTTGCGAGAGTCCCTAACCGTTACATCACACCAAAACAACATTTACTCCCCGTGAATAACCACAAGGTAGTACGATTTACATGCATGCCTTGGTTGATTTTGGTTTGTGTTTTTCCGAATGAGGGTGCCGGATCAGTAACCTACATCGCCAAGAGCGAAATAAGTTATCAATCCGTCGCACGCTTAGTGTATTGTCGCATCTGGGTCAGCAGGGGGTTTCGTTGGGGATCGGGAAAGGATTAACTAATAAGCCTAATGTCCAGTTTTCTTCGGTTTACTTATAAAATTGCGCATGAATTTAAATTCACACTTTCGGAATTTGAAACAATGGAAACAAACAAATAAAGAAATAAACAAATGAAGAAACAATAATCGAATAATGTTACAAACAACGATAATCAAATATTTATAAATCTTACTTACGTTTTCTGGATGATCGGAAATGTCACATTACTTCAACCTTCTTCTGCCGACCCCGTGACGCGACTCCCGTGCCGCGATCGCACATCCGTTCACCTTTGCAATTTCTGTCAATGCTGCAGTTTACTTCAGCAATGAATTTAAAAAGGAATTGATATTATTTATTTATTTAAATTTGAATGTAAAATGTAAATTTGGAATGTTCTAAAATGTTTCTGGGTTAAATTATGCAATATGACAGTATACAGTGATACCGAATCTGACAGCCAGATACCGCTGGTTGTCATTATTTTGATAAAATTTGTAAATAACTTTTTATTGTACATTCGTTCTGGTTTTATTTGGTTGCAAATAATTTTAAATAATAAAACATATTGTTTTGGAGTAATTTACAGGCCACCTAACACTCCCCTACATAATTTCGTAGAAAATTTTGAGGAGACATTGTCTTCTGTGTTGCTGTCCGGTGACTACATTGTTTGTACTGGTGATATCAATATAGATCTTTTAGATTTTCATGGTAGGGGCACGGAGGACTTCTTTTCCCTTCTAAGCGATTTTGGTCTTAAACAATTAATTAATGAACCCACACGTTACTCCTTCAATAAAATGTCACTTCTTGACGTAATAGTCTGTTCTAATGACGTACTTGTATCTGACAGTGGGGTAAAGCACATTGGGCAATTGACAACTGACCATGAATTAATTTTCTGTGCTCTCAGTATTTGTAATTCGAAAATAAAACCGATAATCATAACTTTTAGAGATTTTAAGCATTTTAGTGAAACAGAATTCACGAGTGATTTGGTAAGCACTTCTTTTGAAGAAATATTTTACTTAAATAATATAAATGACAAGGTAGCACGTTTTAATTCCCTAATATTAGATTTATTTAATAAACACGCGCCACTGAGAAAGTGTAAAGTTTCTAAACCACGATCTCCATGGTACACAGATAATGTAAGGCTACTGATCTATTTGAAAAATAGGGCGCTGCTTCGATTTAGAAGTACTAAGAATCCTGTCCATTATGAATATTATAAACAAATTAGAAATTTTGCAAATAAGGCTGTTTGTAGGGAAAAGAAGGCTTATTTAAATTACAAAATTCAAACTAATGCAACTAATGTAATATGGAAAGAACTTGCGAATTTAAATATACAGGGTGGGCCAATAGTGTGTAGTCGGCCCATATCTCTGGTTCTATTCAAGGTATCAAGATAAAACTTTGCACGTATGTTGAGAACCCCACGGAGCATCTGATAAAATTATTTTGGTATATACAGGGTGTTCACACTCTGAGCACCAAACCAAAGTTATGTTTTTTTAAATGGAACGCCCCACATTTGCTTACATATTTGAATTCCCAATAAAATTTTATGAAAGATGGTGTACCACATGATGGGGTTTAGAGTGAGCGATTTTAAGATATTACCATTTTAGTGCCAGTGTGGATCCAACATTGAGGAGCCGCTGACATCTACTGGTCGAAGCTATTTAAGATTTCTTTATTGGACTAGGTTCACAAACTGCTCTATTTGTAAAATTCTTGAGTACTTTTGTCACAAAACTTAAAATCATACAGGGTGGAGAGCTTACGCAATATGCATTTTTTCTTAAAAATTTCAAATGGAACAC
Source organism: Xestobium rufovillosum (assembly GCA_963966045.1). Classification (NCBI taxonomy): domain Eukaryota; kingdom Metazoa; phylum Arthropoda; class Insecta; order Coleoptera; family Ptinidae; genus Xestobium; species Xestobium rufovillosum. The sequence continues at coordinate 21,346,865 of OZ014497.1, forward strand.
CCCATATATTATTTCCATATTTAATAGACAGTTTACTAAGCTTTTGATTGATGTAGATATTGTTAGGTCTGCGACTGACGGTTTCGGTAGAATTTAAAATTGAACTTTAAAATGTAGTAATTTGACCGGTAGTTTATTCATTTCTCCCATTTTTAGCGCCCAAAACACAAAATATGATTTCCATTTTGTTTCTGGAAGTTGATCTAACATTGAGACAAAAAATTTCATCGCCAAATTGCTTCTTCATAGTCATATTCTTAAATAAATGGTCACTTATTAAACCTAGGTATAAATTGAAACAAGGAGTGCCATGGAAGAAAACCGTCCTTTCAAGAAGTAATCTTGCAAGGAGATTTCTTGTGCCGATGTAAACTCTGTTCGCTAAATTTTCTGTAAAAACAAAGTGTAAGCATTTTTCTGAGTTTTTGGTGGCAAAATGGGGGAAATTCTCCAAAAATGGTACAAAATTACGGCAAAAATTTCAATTTTTAAGGTTCAATCTTTATTTCTGTCTAAATTATCAGTCGCAGACCTACCAATATCTGCATCAGTTAAAAGCTTAATAAACTGGCTATCAAACCTGCAAATAATATACGGGGTGTTCCATTTAACATTTTTGAGAAAAACTCCATTTTGCGCAAGTTGGCCACTCTGTACAATATGAACTAATTTGAAAAAAGTGTTAATGGATTTTATAAATAGAGTATCCGCTGAACCTAGTCCAATAAAAAAATCATAGTTAGCTTTGACCAGCAGACGTCAATAGCACCACAAATTTCGGTTCACACTAGTACTAAAATGGCCATATCTTAACATCGCTTACTCTAAACCCCACCGTGTAGCATATCAACTTTCATGGAATTTTATGGGGAATCCAAATATGCAAACAAATATGGGGCATTCCATTTAAAAAAACATAACTTTGGTTTGGTACGTAGCACGTGAACATCCTGTATACATCAAAATAATTTGAACAGAAGCTTCGTGGGGTTCTCCACACACACGCAAAATTTCATGGTGATACCTTGTATAGAATCAGAGATATGGACCGACTACGCACTATTGGCCCACCCTGTATATTCATCTAGAAACCATAATGAAATTCCTGATCATCTATTAAATCTTGATGCAATTAATGATTATTTTATAAATAGTGTAAAAGCCTACCCCAATGGTAATATAAATGATACGATTAATTTTTATCAAAATAATCATAAATGTGATTTTCAGGCAAAACTTTCATTTTCGTTGGTGACTTCCGAAAATATTTACGATATTTTACACTCTATTAAAAGTAATGCCGTTGGTTCCGATCATATATCAATAAGAATGTTGCTGTACTCTTGTCCGCATGTGTTACCGGTGTTAACTAATATTATTAATTCATGCATCTTAGAAAATGTTGTTCCAGTATTATGGAAAACGTCCTATGTGATGCCCATATCTAAAGTTGCCAAACCTCTTAATTATAAAGATCTTAGACCAATAAGCGTTTTGCCTGCACTGTCCAAGGTACTGGAAAGAATTATTTATATTCAAGTCAATAGACATTTGAGCAATTACAATATATTGCCTTCGTTTCGGTCTGGTTTCAGAAAAAAATTTAGTTGTACTACTGCATTAACTCAAGTTACTGATGATATTCTGAGGGCAGCTGACGAAGGTAAATCAACTGCGTTAATATTGCTAGATTATTCAAAAGCCTTTGACTGTCTTAATCATGATATTCTGCTGTCTATTCTGTCGTATTCTGGGTTTAGTAACGATTCAATTGAATTCTTCAAAAATTATTTGTTAGATAGAAAGCAGTATGTCAAAGTCAGATAGATTTTCTCTCGAAGGTGCCTTGGACAGAGGTGTACCACAAGGTTCTATTCTGGGACCTATTTTGTTTTCCATTTATGTATCTAATCTATACAGCTGTGTCGGGGGTTGTGGAGTGCATTGCTATGCAGACGATACTCAACTATATTACTGCTTTAATCCTTCAGATATTGTGCTTGCAAATTCCATCATTAATGAGGACTTGAATCTATTATTACAGGCGTGTCTTGACCATAATCTCATAATTAATCCAACTAAATCAACTCTACTTTTCTTCTGCAAATCTTCCATTCGGGATGATCAGATTGGCAAACTCAATATTTCTATAAACAATGTAAAATTGAACTGTGTTCAAGAAGCGAGAAATTTAGGAGTAATTTTAGATACTGATCTGCGTTTTAAAACTCATACATATATCTAATTGTATTAAAAAGTCATTTGGTGCCTTAAAATTAATATATTCAAATAGACATATTCTTGATCAAAAAACTAAGCAATTACTATGTGATACTTTAGTGCTATCAAATTTTTCATATTGTGATGTACTTTATAACTCCTGCATAGATGCTCACTCGAGGCGTAGAATACAGTTAGTTCAAAATGCTTGTACCAGATTAATATGTGGTGTGAGAAAGCGTGAGCATATTTCACATAAGATTAAAGAAATTGGTTGGTTAAATATGGCCAATCGACGTTTGCTGCATTCGTGTGTTTTCTATTTTACCGTGGTCACTGCTCAGTCACCTCCGTATTTATATAAAAGATCAGGTACAGATGTGATGTTCACAATATAAACATAAGAAGGAAATCATTAATTACCCCACCCTTGCACAGGACCGCACTCTTTGAAAGATCATTTACCTATAACATTAGCAAAATTTATAATAGTATTCCTAAAGAACTAAAGATGTTAAACCATAGCGGGTTTAAATTCAGACTCTTTAGTCAATTATTATCCCTCCAGTGAATTTATCGTACAAATTTTTCTCTTACTTTATTATATTTCTCTTGCATTTAAAAATATTATTTTCTTGTGTGCATCACCCTTCTCGTTCTTCTTGGGGAGGCTCATTTTAGTAATAACATAAGTTTTTCATTTTTGGGTTAAGTGGTAGAACATCTTCACGTGCTTGCATGTGTAAGATGAACTTCGCCTTTTAGCATAGATCATTGTAGTAATGATGTTTGTGCAATACCTGAGTGTTGCTCGTATATCTATGCTAATAAAGATCTATTATTATTATTATTATTATTATTTGAATTTTCTGTGTATATGTAGTTAAATTAATAGAGTGTGTTTAAGTTTCATCGTGAGTATTATTTTTGTTTTTGCATTAGTTCCAGAGAACCCTGTCTCTGACTAGAGTTCAGGGTATATTTATCGCTGACCAGAAGTCCACCGACCGCGACCGACTGAAGCAACACCCTGTATGGTCACAAAAGGCAACGCAACGGGAAAGGTCGTTGTAACGTGTTGCACCGTATGCGTTTAAATACGTGCGTATTTTTGTTGACGCGTTTTAAGTGTACCTGGGCGTTTTCGGCCGTGATTAACCGTTGCTTGTAGAAGTGTTTTTAGAGAACTTCGAACTGTTGATTTGTGTATTGTGGATTGTTTAGGTTAGTTAGCTGTTTGCGTATTGTTCAATTGTTTACTGATAGTTATTTAATTGTTATTGCTTGTTGTTGTTTGTTTGTTGCCTGTATATTTCGCTGCCTATTGTTAATTCTAAAATTTCATGTTCTCAAATCACTTTTTAACTGTAAATATTTATACATAAGTCACTGTAAATAAATTGTGTAAATACGAAATACGTTACATTATGAATCATTGCTGAAACTTCATCTAAACCTTCACCTTTATTCCTCCGAGTACCTACCTAACAATTTTTTGACGATTTCTTGGAGAACAGTATATGTAGTTGTTTTCTAAGCTAAGATGAACTTCCTGTCGTGGATTTTCCAATTTGATGCGCATAAAAATAAGTTGATAGTGTCATAAAACGGTGAAAAACACAGGCATCAACTTTTATTCTTAAATGTAATGACTAATAAAATTTTATTACTGCGCCCAATTAAAAAGAATGAAATGCCCTTTTGGCAGTTAAAAAATCTTATTTCAGTCTTATTACACATCTCTATACGAGGCAGGAGACATCCTGAGAGGAAAAGGCCGATAAGTATGGAAGGAATATTTGGGGATCTTATATATGCAGGAGAGCAATAGGAGATATACTAGAAAAGGAAATCAGTGTAGAAGGGTGTCCTATAACTCGCGATGGTAGGAGCACCGCAGAGGAATACGAAAATAATAGAGTTTTGGAGAACAGTGCTTAGAATTTACATGCTTTGAACGTGCCTAATGGTCAAAATGGGCCACCATAATACATAACTACCCTGTATTAAAATGATCAACTCCTTTATAGTGCAATAGAATGATAATTGCCGTAATAGCATTTAATAATCTGCTGACCACCCATATCTAAAGACTTTTAAGTGACGGGAATAAATTTAAGCCCATTCATCAAAGCTGGTTTTAGCTGTCGAGGGGAAGAAATCTAATGCGTTTTATTCATGGGTCGCATTACGAACAAGTATGTTTAAAAGTCGCTGTTCAAACCATGAAACACATTAATAAAATCAAATATTCCGGACAAACAATTTTTCTAAACTGTACAAACTAATCGAAGTGGTCAATGCTGGTGCAGCAAAATGAAGCATAGAGGTAAATATTTGGATTGAACACAGTACCTAGTCAATTTTTTGAACTGAATTAATTACAGCTTGTTTGCTTTGCAGTTTGAATTCATTAGCTTTGTTGAGAGTGGAGATGGATTGGAACTGTTTTTTTTCTTCAACCAGTATGTGAAAATAGAACTAAAATGGAAATACAAATTGGAAATGAGAAGATAGAGGAGGTCGCGGATTTCTGCTACTTAGGAAGTAAAATAACTCAAGACGGTAGGAGCACTAAAGATATAAAACAAAGAATGGCGCAGGGCCGAGTTGCGTTTAACAAAAAGAAACAACTGTTATGCTCGAGAACGGTTAATATAGAGACTAGGAAGAGACTCTTAACGTCGTATGTATGGAGTACGGCATTATACGGGTGCGAAACTTGGACAATAGGAGAAGCGGATAGAAAAAGAGTAGAAGCGTTTGAAATGTGGTGCTACAGACGCATGATGAAGATACCGTGGATAGATAAGGTTAGCAATAGGGAAGTATTAGAAAGAGTTGGGGAAAGGCGAAAGGTATGGAAAACAATAAAGAGTAGGAGAGATAGGATGGTAGGACACCTTCTAAGACACGAGGGAATAGTTCGTGACATACTAGAGTCAGAGATAGGAATAAAAAGAGGTAGGGGTAGGCCTAGATTAGACTACTGCTCTCAAATAGTTAGGGATGTAGGATGTTCTACTTTTAGGGAAATGCGTAGGTTAGCTCAGGATAGAAAAGAATGGAGGTACGCGTCCAACCAGTCTTCGGACTGAGAACCTTATGATGATGATGAACCAGTATTACGTGTGGTAAAGTCGCATCACATCTGATGCCACCCTGTATAACATATTGAACGGTATCAGTTTCATGTTATTCATTTTTTAAATCAATCAAAACTGCCACGGGCATTATGTTTATATTAAAGTACGAACAGCATCACCCTGGCCGTCGGCTTTGAATTGGTGTTTAAAATTCAAATTTACCCACCCTTTAAAAACCAAAAAATTCAGGTTCGTGCCTCAAACCCTTTTTTTAGAAATGAACAGAGCAATGTTGAGAAAAAAGCGTGATACGAAATTTTCCGCTTGTGTCATGCTCACAGAATCGTCGGGGGTGGAATGCCGGTGTCACGTGACGGGGCGGTTACTCACAGCGCACGCCAGTTCTAACCGCGACGTGCTTGCGGAATAGCAAACGCAGGCGCCGGGATACTTATAGTTTGCGTCAATCTCGATTTACTGCCACTGCCAATTCAATACTATAGAGTTAATATGGGCTGACGCAAAATATTCAGACGATTTTATGACGTCAGACGCCACTTATAAGAGTGCATTTGACTTTATTGTTGTATTGTTTTATCCAACAGTTTACCAGCCATAGCTTGCTGCAGTCTATAAGTGGCGCCGGCTTGAACGTAGGTCGCGACTTGCGCACGTCTTTTTATCTCCCATCTCGGTGTGTCGTGCATTTCGCCGGCCATCATGAAAATTCAGTAGATAACTAGCGCTGGAGGGGAGTGGTCGTCAGACCGCGTTTTTCCAAACACTGAACCGGTATCCAAACACAAAATGATAACAAATATTTATAAAAAACAGCTAAACGTCAAGTACCGTCAACAATCTCCTTGTTGATCGTGTTTGTTTTGGACGGGTTGATTTCTACGAGGGCAACTTGGGCGATTTTTGTCGATTTTAAGAAAGAAACATGTGAATCTTTAATATTGGTATCGATTTCGAGGTTTAGAAGTGTTTTTTGAGATCTTACATGATTTTAATGTACTATAGTGTTTTGTTAGTTTTTGTTTGTGATTCTAGTTTCTTATTTTATTAAATTCTGTGTGAGATAACCCTGGATTAATTTGATTTGTCTTATTGGAGAAGGTAAGAAAATTATTTTTTGTTTGCCATAAATGCTTCTGAACGATCTTCAAATTATTATTCATTAATTTCGAATCGTAGTGTATAATATTCTGTTGCAACTTATAAAAATATGCGAAGGTCACTTTAATAAATAAATTTAAATCTAACATTGTTTATCTGTAGGAATTTGTCTTTCACAATGCGTAAACTATTTTACAACTTCTATTTATACAAGGTGTAAATATTTCACGTCATAAAACCATAAATTTCATTTCGGTTTACTTCAAAATCTCAACATAATACCTACCTAATAAACAGAATTCCAGTTTTTCGAACAGTAGTTTTAAATGACCAAGGGGGCCGGAAGGGGAAAGAGGGTGGAACCTGGCACCTTCAACAACCCCAGGTGCATCCTCCGGTCACCGTGGAAAAGTGTGCAGTCCGTTTTGTGAAAGAAATAAATGAACCTGCTCGGCTTATATCTGGTCTCTTTCGGTTTTCAGGTGATACAAACCGGTCTTGGGGTACTTACAGTTTTTTTTTGCTCCGGAGCCCTTTAGATAATAATGTAGTGTGAAATTTGATGAAATACTAACTGCTAAAAAATTTTGTTCAGACTAAGTACCTATTTTTAATAATCTACTTTGTCATGACATCAAGCTATAGAGGAAACAATAGGGGAAAGGCATTATCGCATTACATGCTATAGACTAATTAAATTTTCCTTGGAATGATGTACTCTCGTCGGTAATCGAATTATTTATGTTAAAAGATGTAAATTTTAACATCTTCTCCAACTGAATCGAGTTAATTTGTTGGATCACGTTGCCTTATATACTTCCAGGATTATTTGCTCAAATTGATTAGACTTTAAATTGGTTTACTTGAAAGCATATCGCGTTTATAACTGCAGTATTATACAAGGGGTACACCGACAAAATGCCTCCTTTAAAATAGCCCCTACTGAAAACACCAAATAGTCCATCTGCAAATGTCCATCCGAGTGTCTAGCATTCCGATTTGGTGTGCCAAGGACTCGACCAAGGACTATTACTTGATGTATTTGAAATATTTTGAATTGACCAACCGAGATTCGCAGCATTACGAGTATAACTCGAGTATAACTTTAACCGTATGGATAAAAAGGTTTGTTTTTATTAAAAAAGGATATTTTGTATACTTACACAATACAAACACTGCAGGCGGTTCGTTTTAGGGATTCGTAAAAATAGAAAACAAGAAACGGTAAATTGGAACATGTTTACTTGTCAACTTAATAAACACAATTACAAAACAACGTTGTAGTACATGAAACATATTATGTTCCAAGAAGAGGTAGAAAAAAACAAGTAATGCAATCAAATACTTACATTCCTATGTTCTTACATTAATAACGAGGAATATTCTGTAGTAATACAATAAGTGTTCTGGAATTGTCGGAAATTTTACGAAAGCTGTTGCGTTGCTTGGCAGCCACGAGTGTAAATTTGACAGTTAAAAGATCACGAGCGCTTGCGCGAGTGATCTTCTGTCAAATTTACACGAGTAGTTAGTAAAAGCAACAGCTTGAGTAAAATTACCTAAAAATTCCAGACCACGAATTGTATTTAACAAGATTATTTTTTGAATCGATGCAAGGTAGTTCAAAACGAAATTTTACTTCAATTAATTCACATACTAAGAAATGTGTTGGGAATATTTGACGTTTGACAGGTACTAAAGTAACTAGATTATACACGGTGTCCCAACAAAAACTTGTACCCCCGTAAAACTCGGCAAAATAAACGTTTTGACAAAAATCCAAAAACACGTCGATTTTTATATCAAGGGAGACCAATTTTTATGCAATAATCATTCTTGCAACTCTAGTCCTGTGCGGGGGCTAGCGACCCCCCAAAATTTTTATATGGGACGGGGGGTCAAATGATCCCTACTTTGGAAGGGTTTTTCATTACTTACACAACCGTATTTGTTTTATTCAATTCGATCAGTTTGTTACCGAGAAATTGCTTCTTGAAATTTCCAAGTTAAAAAATTAATAAAAGCACAAAATGGTTTAAACCAGGCCCGTGCAACCTTTTAAGCGAAAGGGCCATTTGCAAGTTTTATGAAATCTTAGCGGGCCGCACTAGTGTCTATCAAGTGTTCCCTAGGTGTGATGGGATCAGAGTATTTTGAATAATTAAAGACTAACGCTTTAAATATTGAGATTTATAATTGTGAATTCTTAATAAGTTAACCCCACATGCGAAAAAAACAGTGACACAGTAATTAAACTCGACACGTGTTTCGCTGACAACGTCAGCATCCTGAGGAGTCTTGGCATGCTAAAGTTATCGATCCAACCACTGTGGACAGTAGAAAAAGTTAACAACGAACACTTTTTGATAGAAACAAAAACGTTAGGAACACTTGTACATTTGCATGTTTAAAAATAAAAAAAATATTTACCATCAAAACACAAATTATTGAGAAAAATTACAAAAAATAAATATCATATTTTTCAAACAATTCAAATTCAAACTACTGCATCGTCCGTCCGTTACATTAAATTTTGTTCCAACACGGTCGGACGTGCGCATTACGCAATGTTAATAAAATACGCCAACGGTCTCGGTGGGTGTACGGGTATCGTCTCAACCTAGCGCTAGATGAGTTCTACCCCCGTACGGGTTTGATTTGTTTCGCTTATGTTTTCACATAATCTTTTTTCACAAAAAATGCGTGTCTGGTGCCCCGTCAGCTAAGTGGTCTGTTTCAAAAATGCGTTCTGTCAGCTTTCGCTTCATAATCATAATTAGTTTTTACACTTTCAGTGTATTGACATTCAGTAATGCGCATGCCCGACCGTGTTCGAACATAATTTTAGGTGCCGGTCGGACGGTGCAGTATTCACTCCCATTTTTAAATGAATTTTTAACAAAACTTTTAAGTTACTTTAATAAAATAATACCTATTAATAATAAATCAGTGTTTGTCCACAATTTGAGCAATATTCGGGCGGATGTTGGTTGACGCTAATATAAGCGAATTTGTCAATTTCATCAAAGAAAATAATTGTTCACACGTATAATATACTTATGTACTATCACAGACTAATTTAAATTCGTCTGTGGTGCTGTACATGAAACGGTGCATTTTATGTGTTCCTTGTTGAGAGAGACGTTACATTTTTTAATAGACATCACTTTGCTTTTTTTTAAATATTCAGTTCTGTGCCACGCGGGCCGCATAAAAATGTCAGAGGGGCCGCATGCGGCCCGCGGGCCGCAGGTTGCACGGGCCTGTCTTAGATGCTGACGCATTTCTAAACCTAAACTTAAAACGTGCTATATCTAATTCCGCATCCAGTTCCACCTTATCTTGTTCTCTCGCTTGTTCTTTTAGGAAGTGGTCGATGAGTTTTCAAAGTGACGGATGAACGCAAGCAGCAGTTGATTGAAAAGCCCGAGGAAAAGCCCTATACCAACCTTTAACCGAATTATGTGTGCGTGGGAGTTCTTCCACGACTCGGCTGTACATATTCCAAATTTCAATACGAAATTGTGGTTCAGCTCTTCGATTACGCCTCACTCGTCCGGTATAGGTGTCTTCCCAGTAATGTATAATTTCATCCATTTTATGCGTTGAATCTTCTGCTAGGGTCGCAAATGCTTCAATAACATCTTCAACTGGTACAAAGCTCATCATCTTAACACGAATTTGAAAATTTTCGTCAAGTTGGTACATTTGTGTCGAGATTTGTGTCGAACCCAACTCTTGTTCTTTACACCACAAGCACTGCCTCAGATGAAAAAGGCAATATACTAAATTAACGCCACTGAAAACACTAAGCGGTTGCAAAGATGGTCTTCAATTAAGGATTTTCTCTAAAATCCTAACCGAGATCATAACATACGAAACTTCGCGCTTATTTTGCATTAAAATGTTCGTTGTCTGATCCTTTTTATGGTTCTTTGGGACGATGTTTAAGCTGGAAAAAACACGGCCACTTTCATCGAAGTGTCATTACACTCACGAATGATTTGTCGACGTTTTTCCAGGGCGGTTCTTGCACGGTCGCGTATGTTGTGCATAGCCTTCTTTGCTTGGCATTTTGGTGGGTTAGGTGCGTGTAATTTTAGAGACGCGTATTTTACCTAATAATTGGGATTTTCCCATCTTCTAACTACTAAGAAAAATAGCTGCCAATAGCTGCAAAAAAATTTACCTTTTTCAGAATTGAGCGCTGGATATTTCCACCCCTTTAAATATACCTACCCATCTACGCACCTACCTAATATTACACTGCACTTTTGTGCTTTATGCTATGTGCTATGTGCTACAAAATACGAATTAAAATTTGTATTATTATCAACTAGTTTATTTATTAATTTTAAAGAATTATATCAAATTTTCCCTTTCTTACAATGACGCCGTGAACGTTTTTGTCCACGAGCTATTAATTTTATCGGAGCTATTTTCTACTGAGCTATTTTGTCGGGGGCTATTTTGACTGGTCACGATACAGGATGCTCCAGTCAATAAACATTCTTGTTTTGAAATCAAACAGAATTTTCAGAGTCCAAGATTTCCGTTACAAATAAACACAGTTCTTTTTTACACGGAACTCTGCTTAAAGTTGCCGAGGTTTTAGCCTATCAAAATAATTACTGGTTCTTTGGATAACAGGAGGACTACTTGAGACCACTTCGAGGCTATAATTGAGCCATAATTTTAGTGTATTTAAGTTTTTAACACTAAGTGCTGCTACCGGCCGATAACCACTAATTACCAGCAGAGTATGTTTGGAACTGATCCCATTGCACAACAGACTTTGATGTATTTTTATGGCTTTTTGTTATCATAATGCGAACGCCGCGTTTTCAAAGGTAAGAAAAGAAAGAAACTTTTAAGAGATACTCGTAATGTATAGATAAGGCAGTATGCAAGTCTATTTTCGTAACTTCTGTTGTCGCAGGAAGTTGCATGCAGTTGATGACATTCTTGTTGCAGCTCGTTAGGGTCACGCGTATCATGTCATGTCTCAATAATGTAATTACTTAAGTGATGGCGGCAAGTTGACTTGTTTCTTTGGGGGGAAACAGGAAACCCGTAATTACCAGTCTGTACCTCGGTCTGTACTCGATTGAAATGGTTTATTAATATTCGGCAAATAATTGTCACATTTGGACATACCTATCCCCGGGGATGTGTACCTCGAAAACCGGTGCATTTACTCAAGATTTTTAAATCCACACCTATAAAAAACCGACAGAGAAATTAGTATGCACAATACGAGCGCATCTTTCTCGAGTACCCTATAAAATTCTCGGTAGTCTCTAATTAACCTAGTGCGTATAAAACAACAGACGTTACTCCGGGTAATAACCACCGGAGATGGGCAATTAGTGAAATTAAGACCGCCTAGATGGCGCCCGGAGACATAAATTTAAGGTATTAGCGAAATGTCGATGCGGAAAATAATCTTCTCACTTTACGATGTTGTATCTGAATTCGGCAGCGGGAGAAGGGAGGTTTAATTGTAATTAGCAATTAGTGTTAAGTTAGAATTAAGACTGAGCGATGCATCAATTGGTATTACGGTAATAACTTGCTCGAGCCGAATTAAGTGGAGAGGGATTTAAGTGACGAATTCAGATTTCAATGTTTGCATCCCCTAATGACGCAATTACCTGCAATGCAAAAGCGACGGGGATTGTTCAAATACAGCCTAAATCTCTTAAGAAAAGAATAATAGCATCAGAAGTGGGATTATACAGTTATATCTATAAATTTTCTTTGTACTCTAGTAAATTTTCTTATTCCTCCACCTTTTCGCACCTGACTAAACAAAATCTAAGTTCTTGGCATTTCTCGTAAATGGTTTTGTAAACTATCACGAAAACATACTTAAAAATAAGCAATTATCACCAGTTATCAGAGAGTAAACATTTGCTGTCTGTAAAGTACAATCACCTAAAAAACCTATGAGTCAGAAAATATTCTACCTTTTATCAATGCAGCAAATACCTAAGCCATTTCTAGCAACTATGGATTAGAATATGTAAGTACGTCCAAAACTATAGTATCTAAACGTTGAACAGGGAACATTATTGATTAACCCGGTCGGAGTAAGGACATTCCCTTCCACAATCGAAGAATCTGCGACCCTTGAGGCAGTTTTCTCCCCGAGAGTAAAAAATAACATGGGAAGTGTCTACAAACACAAATCCTCGGCGCAAATAACTCATTTAGATCGACGGATATTTACTGCGTTTGCTTTTTGCTCCAACTTCTCTTTTACAGGGCTCAAGTAAGATCTTAAAAGAAATTGAGTGCCAGTGGCGGAACGCTTTCTGATTTTAAGTCTAGAAGCAGTTTGGCCGTTCACTATTAAGGATATGCAGAACATATGTCCCTTGATTTGCTTGCAAAATTCCAATACAAAATATGTAGACCCATGTATTTGCTAAAAGGTAAATATCATCATTAAAAGTACTTGTATTATCGAATTTGTGTTTTTGTGATCCTCCAGAAGGGCTGACCGGCACCATCAATCCCCCTTCCACAAAATGCCATCTGCAATTCCGACTAATTAATATACCCGTTATTAATTAAAACAGCAATGTAAATTTTCATTAAATTTGCGAACAAAACATTAAGCGGGGTAATACGGCCTACTGCGACGACAACGAGTTTTAACACCCCCCCGTCCGCCCCTAAGCCCGGTCGTTGCCGATTCGTCCTCGTTGTTTCTAATATGTACAAGAAATCTCTCGTATTACGAAAGCCATAAATCTAAATTAGGGCCCCTCATGTTAATTTATCGTATAACCCAATTAGTTTCGGGACTCGGATTTTACTTATCAGAGACGGGAGCACAGCACTTTGCGTTCACTCTCAGATAAGGTTGTCAGAGTTTCGATTTTGGTCCAGGTCAAAGCACTCTGCTGACAATTTTGCAAAGAGGCACAAACAAAACGTATGTGCTTATTAATAATTATAATTGCAGTACTTATACCCCGCGATATGTAGGTACTAAAATGGTGTGACGTCACCAAATGACGTAACGTCACAATAAGGGAGGATTCAGCCGCGACTATGCTCAAGCCGAAGACGGGAGTGGGCAAAAAAACAGTAAAAGGGCGCCAAGGAGTTGTAGGCTGATCCTCCAATATAAACGCAAACACAGCGGCCACAGCTCCTAAATTTAATAATAATCGCGACAAAATTGTGTAAAAACAATTCACAGACCTCGTATCTTACGCAAGTATCATAGGCGTATTGAAAATACAGACACAACTGCTCCGTTTCTGATGCCCAACGAAGGTGATCTGTGATCAAGTTGGTATATTATTGATACAATAAAATAAAAGAAATGATTTGTGACAAGCACAAGGCACATAGTCAAACTGACGCAATACGTAACAAAAAATTCACAGACCTCGCATCTTACGCAAGAATCATAGGCGTATTGAAAATACCGACACAACTGCTCGGTTTCTAAGATGTCCAACAAAAGTGATCTGTGCCGTTTCAAGTTGGTATATTATCGTATATTATTGATACAATAAAATAAAAGAAATGATTTGTGACAAGCACAAGGCACATAGTCAAACTGACGCAATACGTAACAAAATATTAACGCATCCGTTTTGTACAGTGACTTTTATTGCAACGCGATATCCCTCTAAAACGGTACTCGCGCTCGCCGTACCTAAGTTTACATCTGGCTAGCGCTCCATCCAATTTATTAGCGGCCTCGACTGCGCGCGCCGCCAACAGAATCTGTCGCCTGTCGATACATTTTTCCTAAGATGAGTCCCATACACGAACCCAGAAGTATTTTCAATACTAATATTAACGCATCCGTTTTGTACCGTTTGGACTTTTTAGGTATATGGGACTTTTATTCCAACGCGATATCCCGCTCGCGCTCACCGTACCTTACTTTACATTTGGCTAGCGCTCTGATATTATTATTATTAGCGGCCTCGACTGCGCTCGTTGCCGACAGAATTTGTCGCCTGTCGATACATTTTTCGTAAGATGAGTCCCATATATAGACACGGGCCCAGAAGTATTTTCAATACTAAAACACACAGGTGGCCACAACAAGCCGTGGCCAGGCATCTACACTAAAACTAGCCGAACAGAGGGGATTCTCGAACGGACTAGCGACGCGAAACACGAAAATACAGATACAAAGTGGCCACAAAAAGCTGTGCCAGGCGCTACACAAAAACCAGCCGTTGGACGCGATGTTCCAGACGGACAGGCGACGCAATAATCAAAATGATATTTCTGACCTTACAAACGAATAAGATGCAGGTCAGCTACTAACAATACCTCTCGGTTCCTTCAGCTCAGCACCCAGGTGGTCGGCGCTCTTATAACTCGAAGGGGAAGTGACCAAAAGTCCAAATTTGCACCCCAAAAAAACCCTAAAATGTCATAAGGACAAATTAGAAAAGAAAACATGAAAAAGGAAAAGAAGAAACAAGGATGATTAAAGATTTAAATAAACGGAAGAATCGGCTTACCACGTGTGATGGGTTTTTTTCCAACTATCCAACTGTCCTCGCGTGAATTAAATCCCTAAAGGAAAAGGCGACGATTTCTAATTCAACCAAAACGCATCAATTAAATCAACGCCAAAAGGAGGTGATTCGAGAAAATCCCAAAATCCTGGCCAGCAAAATTATCCAATTTCACACACAAAACTCTCGAAATCACAACCGCTCACGTTCAGAACAGCATGAAAAGTGAAAAGTGCCGAAGCTAATCGGAATTTTGAAAAAAACCACTAGAAGTAGACCCATCGAATAAATTTCCAAAAGTGTCAGAGGCGTCCGTCACCGAGAGTGGAGGAGTAAACTAAAGAAAAGAAGACGTAAAAAGACTTTCCAACGCAAAAGAAAGGAAGCTAAAGATAATGAGAGACCTGAGCAGAGTTTACGAGAAGGGAGAACAGAGAATAGAAGAGATAAAGGGTAAAAAGATGTGACATGGAGGGAAAAATCAGAGAGCACGCCACTGAACCGCGAACTAATGCGAGCGACTGAGCTAACAGCATTCAGAGATGACATTACAGAACGTACGTAACCTTTCAAACGCGCTGTCATCCAGATCCTATCTAGATCATTGAGAATGTCGTCACACAATTGACAGTTGGAGGGCACACATTTGTTTGTTTAAAGCTTATTGGAGGGAAGAAGAGGATGAATAACAAAGCAGTTGTTTGTGTTACCATTTGACACCAAAAAAGGGGCGTAACTTAAACTTAGCCGCTTAACGCCGTGAATTGAACGAAAATTCTTGAAATGATATAACTGGTTGCACTATTGCAAACGTTGTTTCGTTATTTTGAGTTAAACTACATGAACTTTAAACATCACCATTTGTTTGGCACCAAATCTGCTCAAATTTTGGTAACACTCACGTGCATAACGTTGTGTCTCCATACTCTGCCCTCCAACAGGAAATGGCGGCCTGTCAAAATCAGGCCATTCTAACAGTCTATTAACGACTTTAACTAAATAAACATATAGGATAAAATCTGAAAAATCAAACAATAATTTACAAAAGATTCGCTTAGAAGATGGTGAATATCAGTGAGAAACAACTCCAAGACCAACTAACGTGCTAATTCTGCAGGTAAATCTAAGT
Source organism: Xestobium rufovillosum (assembly GCA_963966045.1). NCBI lineage: Eukaryota > Metazoa > Arthropoda > Insecta > Coleoptera > Ptinidae > Xestobium > Xestobium rufovillosum. The sequence continues at coordinate 21,362,920 of OZ014497.1, forward strand.
TCAAGGTAGGAGACAAAAATGAAACAAGAAAGCATAGAAGTTGAAGCGGCACACAAGACGACAGGGTGAATAAAGTCTAAAGAAAATATAGCAGAGAGTAAACTACAACTTGGACTGGGAACTATAAAGATTAATAAGCTGCAAGACACGACAAGCTATATCTACGATGAAAAGGAGAAACAGCTGAAACGAGGATTAAACAAACCGAAAAAAACCAAGGTAAGTGAAGAAAACCGGTATGAAATAGGTACTAACTAACAATAGGGAATGATTCTAGGCAGAATAGTAACTTAAATGAATGAAAGGCAAATGGAGAAAACAATGTACCGGCACAAGAACCGAGAAAGATCAGAAAACGAGGCAAAAATGTCTAAGGGAGAAACAAATACGTGCAAGATAACAAATAAATCTAAAGTAGTGTCAGAACGGTATCTTCCCGTTTCGTGCGTTCCCGTTTCGGGCGTTTTTGGGTTTCTACCTGTTTCGTGCCGATTCGAGCGTCAAGAATTTACTGGGTAATTAAATAGTGCCAGTTCGTGCGTTATAGGTACTTGTTGCAATAAAGGCATACAAAACGTACTGCGAACTGAGCGTTTAAGTCTCTCCCCCCCCAAACCAAAACATTATTTGAAAACAATAGTAGCGAAATCAACATACAATTCCGCATTGAAGTCTAGTTATTAACAGCGTTGTGTTGTAAAGATAAACTCGAATTAGGGGCTTACTGCATTATCAGCAGGTCAGCGCCCGAAACGGTATTCAAACCAGGTAGAGGTAGAGGTTTGGGACGACGCGACGCACGAAGCGGCACAAATTTCATCAACGCCCGAAACGGGAACGCACGAAATGGGACTAAACCGTCGAAACTAATACTGTTTGAGCGAAATAAACTACAAAATGTATAACATTTTAAATAAAACACTTACTGAAAAATAAAAGCGTAACAATGCTTACATGTCCCCGGGGATATGTACTGCAAAAATTAATTAATACGAATTCTAGTCGGCACAGGTAAAATTTTCTTCAGTCCAGTCAAGATTTATTACACCAAAGGTATGTCTTGATGCTCGTCTTGATGTAACGCAGTATGACGCTTACGGTACCCAACGGTGTCATTGGCAGCCTCACCGAACTACTTCGGTTATTGTTTACGTCCCTTTCCCTTTACCTTTTACGCAAGTTGATGGAGTTCCCTTGCCAAGTTGGCCGCGGTATGTGTATCTACGGACAAATTTCCGGTTGGTATTAAGTTTTACGGGCAGAGGCTCTAATTGCCTCTAAGGCGCAATTTAGATGATCCAATAAAATTGTAATGAGGTATAATTATAATACTCGGGTTACTGCTTGAGGGGTATTTAGAAGACGAGAATCGGATAGGTTACAGGGGCATTAAAACAATTCAGTCACCATAGTCGAATATCACCCAATTTTATGATAGAACTCCAGACCATCATTAATTATAAAACGACAAAAAAAACTAGAAAAAAATCTTTCGTAAATCACTGAATGAAGTTATCAACGCATCTATTAAATCCCATCTCAAAAATATTATGTATTATTTTAACACACCAACGCTTCGGCTCGTATGCCACGTATAAAAAAAAGAACTCGAGAGGGGTATCGAATTTCTGAATCGTAAACGCGTTCGTTTCATGGCTTCCATATAAAATGAATCTCCATCATTTTAATGCTCCGTTAAATTATCTAAAAGTCTCGGATTACATTATGAATATATTTATGTATAATGTAGGTATCAGTTCCATTGATCTTGCTTGAACTCGAGATGTTTCTAACAATTGACTGATGATTATTTTATTACGTACCAGCATGTATTCAACAAGAGAACTATCTTCTTGACTAAACTACCGTACTTATACTTCAGAAAGGGAATCAACAAGCTTGAATTATTATAGAAGACTTTAAAATAAAAACATAAGTACATCACGTCAGTACCCAGGCTATACGTATTACAGTGCTAAAGGTCTGTAGCAAGTATCTATGCTCGACTACGTATTCCGTTATATCTGTCCGGCGCGCTCAAGAAAATTATTGCTGTGCTTTTCTTTTCCACTTATTCGTGTTTTGTAGTTTTAACATTAATTTTCATCTCGCTTTTCATTAATTTTCTGGTACCTGTTTCGTCTCTGGAAAATACAAAATCGATAGAGCTCTAGTGCCAGCTGCCCCGAAATACAATCAAATTATCGCTGTAAAGTGTAAACAATCTGTTAATCGGTTTAAATTGGAAAGAGCATGCCGAACAGATTTGTGGACGTTTATTTTTGGTCAGAAAACGGGGTAGATTTAGCGAGGGAAGTTGTTGAAAAAATACAGGATTATAATAAACTTTGTGGTGGTTTGTAAGTCGCCGGCCGGTGTGAAACCCCAATGCACTGATCTCATTCCGAACCAATATCGACATAATAAGCAATCAAAATGTATTAATTCAGAGGAGACAGCATGGGACGTTTTTGTCTTTAGAACGCCTGAGTTTTCTAATGTATTTCGTAATTACACAATTTATTTACACTTAACAATAAGCAGCGAACTATACAAGCAGCGAACAAACAACAACAAGCAATAACAATTAACTAACTATCAGCTAACAATTAAACACTCTTACAAACAACGGTTAAACTCGACCGAAAACGCCCCGGTACACTAAACGAAACACATGTACTGTAACACAATACATATAGGTACTCGCACGGATCTATCGCTTTCTTCGCATCTCAAAACCAAAACTAAAAAATGTCATCCCGGGCTCTTGCTTCCCAATAAATACTCTTCGTAGAACATTCGGGAATTGGAATATAGTTCCAGAGATCGATCTTTCTGGACTCGTAAACAAACAACAAAGTCAACTGCTACGGCTTGCTGACAAACAGCGTGACTCATAACCAGGAGCGTCGCTTGCGGGGCAAAAATTTGTATCAGTTTTATATAATTATCGTCTTGGTAGACCTCCCGCAGTTTGCCTATACCTCGGTCTAGGCTGTGTGAAGAACTTGGAAAATCAATCGAATTTATTAAAATATAAAGAACAACAAACAATAGTTACGATTTTAACTTTTTTCCACACTATTCTATGTTCAGTTGGTTGAACATATTTACTCACCTGTCGAGTGAGGCTATAGAATTTGTTAAACTTGTATACCTAATATAACTTATGTATTTTGCCTGTTAGCACAGTGCATCTTTAGTGAAAATGATAAAAATAATGATTAACATGGTGATGCGAGGAACTGTTAGGTTCTTTGCACCTCGCTTTGCACTAATTATATTAGATAAGTTAACACTAAACGTGAGAAACTGTTATTTTGTATATGGGTTACAAATATTTACAATCGTCTTCCAAAGTGACATTCACTTTCTAAATGCATTTTCGGAAATTTTCTTTCCACCACCAGAGAATGCTTTCATTATTGAAAATTAATAACAGAATTCCAGTAGAACCCAGACAACTTCAGAAACTTCAAAAAACGAACTAAAGCACTCTTGCAATCCAGAACGACTGCAAAAATAGTCGAAAAAATAAATCATTATTGACAGACACATTAAAAATGAAAATTACGAACCTAAATAATTGAAATTTACAATAATTTAAAAAGATTATAGATTGAATAAGGACAGGGAAGTAAAGGAGGATTTCTACACGAGATTGGAGGAAGTGTTTGACACGATTCCGGGATACGACATGAAAATTGTACTAGGTGACTTTAACGCGAAGATAGGGAAAGAAGAAACGTTTGAGCAAGTGATAGGTAAACACAGTAAGCACGCCACGAGCAATGAAAACGGCAGAAGATTGATTGACTTTGCAGGAGGTAGGAGAATGAGAATATGTGGGACCTTCTTTGAGCACAAGGAGATATATAAGGGAACATGGCTCTCTCCAGTTAAAAGGACAACAAATCAAATTGACCACGTTTTGGTCGAAGAGAGGAATTTCTATTGTGTTAAAGATACGAGAAGTTATAGAGGAGCAGATGCCGATTCAGACCACTTTTTGATAAAGTCAATAATTGCACAGGAAATTCCAAAAGAAGTGAAATTGTCAATTAAGAATAGTAAACATAATGTGGAGGCGCTAAAGGAAAAAGAGTGTGTTAAAGGCTTCGAGGAAGCAATGGAGAAGGAAATGGAAAGGGTAGAAATAGGAGGAAAAGCAAGAGAGATAGAGGATAGGTGGGAGCAGATGAAGGGCATAACACAGAGAGCGGCTAAGCAAGTTTTGGGAAGGCAATCAATGGAACGAATGCAGGACTGGATGGACGAGGAATGCAGGGAAGCAATAAGGGAGAGAGCTGCTGCAAGGCTGAAAATGATGGAGTATAAGACGGAAGAAGCAATAAAGGAATATGAGGGAAAGAGAAGAATAGTAAAAAGAGTATGTAGGCAAAAGAAGAGGAAGTACATGGAAGGGAAAATGAAAAGAATGCAAGAATGTTATGAGCAAAAGGAGATCCGAAACTTTTATAAAGAGGCAAGAAAAAGTAAAAAGGGCGTTAGTACAGATGCCACCTACTGCTACAGTAAAGAGGGTATACTGATAGCAGGAAAACATGAGATGACGGAGAGATGGAGAGAACATTTTATAGAACTGTTTGATGAGTCGGAGAGCAGAGTGGGGGAGGATGATGATGATCAGAGTGGAAATGAAAGGACATAGAGGACACAGGCACCAACAGTTGAGGAGGTGGAAAAAGTAATCAAGTCCCTGAAAAATAACAAAGCGCCCGGAAACGATGGAGTGGAGAGTGAATTAGTGAAATGTGGGGGTCGAGTACTGACCGATCAAATATATTATTTATTGATTAGGGATGTATGGGAAAAACGGGAAATGCGAAGAGAATGGGGACAAGCTATTTTAAGACCTACATATAAAAAAGGAAACAGGCATGAATGTGACAATTATAGGAGGATAGCACTGTTGAATAATATCTACAAGATTTTCTCCAAAATTCTTACAAGTAGGCTGAGAGACCACATGGAGAGGATACTGGGGAATACCAGGGTGGCTTTAGACAGAACATATCGACTATTGCCCAAATCTTCACCTTTAAACAGATTATGGCAAAGAGTGAGGAGAGGAGGGTGCAGTTGCATGTGTTGTTTATAGACTTTAGGTGGGCATATGATAGTGTAGACAGAAAGCAAATGTACCTACAAAGCGATGAAGAATCTAGGAATACCACAGGAAATTGTTAAGATGACACTAAATTGCACGGAATATAGAGTAAGAGCGCATGGCATGACATCGGAGCCATTTACAGTTACAAATGGCTTAAAACAGGGAGACCCATTGTCAGCAATACTCTTCAACATAGTACTGGAACAAGTAGTAAGGGCTAGTGGAATTGAAATGAATGGTATAATTCTTGAAGGACCCCACCAATGTATAGCGTATGCTGATGATATTACACTATTGGCAAGAACAAGAGAAGAACTTAAAGAAATCACGAGAAAACTGGGGAGTGCCGCAGGAGAATATGGTCTTAAATGAAGATAAAACGAAATACATGACAACAAGGGGGAAGAACAGGATAGTCTGGCAATAACAATTTTGAAAGAGTGAAGAATTTTAAGTTTTTGGGCGTGGAGGTAACAAGAAGTGATGAGCAGCGGAAGGAAACAGAGAAAAGAATTATGGCTGGAAACCAGAGTGCAGGAGCGATGCATGGAGTGCTCGGAAATAGAAATCTGTCCAGAAGGGTTAAAGCAATAATATATAAGACTATTATAAGACCAACAGTTACATATGTTAGCGAGACGTGGGTGCTGAGAAAGGAGGACCAGAGAAATTTAGAGGTGTGGGAGCGGAAAATACCAAGGAGAATATTTGGTGGTATAAGGGAAGAAGGAGAATACAGAAGAAGGACAAACAGAGAAATTAAAGAACTTTACGGGGAACCAGACATAGTTCAGTTTATAAGAGCGCAAAGACTACGATGGCTGGGATATGCCGCAAGAATGGGAGAAAGAAGAATACCCAGGATTATGCTAGAAAATGAACCACAGGAACGACGAAGAAGAGGAAGACTGAAGAGGGAGTGGAGGGATTGTGTGGAGGAGGACCTGGAGAAACTAAATGTGAAGGACTGGAAGAGAAAAGCCCTAGACAGGAAAGAATAGGACAAGCTATGGGCCTACTACAGGGCCTGCAGAGCTGAAAATATATACACTCATGGACAAAAATATGGAATATTTTTAAATTTTCATAATAACAGATTACGAAGATAGAAAACTAAAGAATCAAGTTATCTTTGTCTATTTTAAGAGTAATCTAATAACAACGGTTCATCAAGTAACTCCTCAATAAACACCAAATAACAAAAACTTAATCAGTTGAGTATGTATAGAGTGGATAAATTACGGTAGGAGAAACATTAACACCAAAAGCAAGAAACCAGTTACAAAACATGTGCTGCTCAATATCGAGTATTGCCTCCCCGAGCGCGGGGAGATTAAAGCGCTGGAAATTAAATTTTGTGTACTTTCTTTGGGAATTGCATCCCACTCCTGATGTGCGGCAAATCTCAATTGATTTAGCGTCATTGGCACGGAATTACTGGCTCGAATACGAATTTTTAGTTGATCCCACAAGTGCTCTACTAGGTTTAATGGACTGAATGGTGGCCAGTCCAAACTTTGGATTCCCACTTCATTAAGATACCGGTTTACAATTGCCGCAGCATGTGGTCGTGCATTGTGATGCATTAGGATGAATCTGTTGTAACCAATGAAGTCAACGTATGGCACAACATGTTCTGACAAGATGTTTTCAACGTAATTGTCAGTTGTCATCCTTCCGCACTTCTACAAGTTCTGTACGACCCTCCCAACTAATGCCTGCCCAAAACATTATCCCACCTTCTCCAAAATTGACGTTTGGAGTTAGTGCACAGTTAAAATATCTTTCTCTAATTCTTCTGTACTCATGGTTACGTCCATTTGGCTTCCACAGTACGATTCTTGTTTCGTCGATAAACAAAACATTCTTCCATTGGTCAACCGTCCAGTCACCGTATGCTGTAGCAAATTGTAATCTGCGAACCCTAGCATTTTGAGTTAGTCGAGGGACTTTAGCAGGCCGTCTCGCTTTCAAATTTGCTTCCTTCAACCTTCGCCGAACTGTTTTGGAGCTAACATTAACTTGCTTCACATTTAAAAGTTGGTAGTGACTGCAGCATTAAAAATCTGTCATTCCGGCGAGTTGTACAGTCTCTGTCCTTGGCCAGGCTTCTTTTTGAAATTTTCAGTTTCTCTGTGCCTGTTTAAAATTTTTGAAACCGGAGTCTGAGTTTATTCCAACAAATCTTGCAATATGGCTTTGTCTCCCAACCAACATTTCACAAAGTTACAACCTTTGCCATCTCAACTTCAGTACTACATCGAACTGCTGGCATTATCGAAGACAGTAATGCTCAAGAATAATCAACAAGTGTGAAATTTTACCTAGGTTGACGAGTAAACTTAGCTACTTGGTAAAGTTAAACACGAAAGACAATTTCCGAAAATGCATTTAGAAAGTGACGATATGAATTTATATTCATCAGAATACCAGATTCAAAGACCAAAATAGAGCGTACTTCCGAGGTACTTTCACTGTAACAAATATGTACTCAAGAACATGAGTGGAAATATTTCGTAAATATCTGATTTTAAGACGACACATTTCTGGGAGCTTCCATTATTTCTAAGACACGAGAACGGAAAACAAACCTGTAGGAAAAACACCTTTTCTTAAATTCCATCAAAAATAGCAAAGTTTCTCAAACTTCAAAATTCAGACTCATAATACCCGAGCATATACCGGACATTCATTTGGAAGAATGTGGGCTACATTGCTAGCAAATACAGGAGTTGATTTATTAGTTTTAAAACGACATGGTGGAAGGTGGATGGAAGTCGCTGAAAACTACATGGCTGATGCTTTGGAAAACAAACTTGAAATAGCCAATAAAATTATGTTCGACAAAAGTGAAGTTCATTCAACATCATCAGATGTTCTTGCACATAGTGATGCGAAAGGTAATATTACGGCGATAACACTGGGTAATATTACCGGTATTTTAAGTAATATTCTCAGCCAGTAGGTAATATAGGTAACTTTGGCTTTCGACACTTTAGAGATATTGTAACCCAAGGGTCTCCAGCTTTATATCCGCGGGCTCCCGGCGACCGATTTCCGTGTTGAGCCACGACAGTTTATTCAAATTTCATTTTTAACAAGTTTCAAATAATATTTTTAGAATTAAATTTTTTCTGTGTAGTATTAAGCATAATAATTAGGAGAAATTTTAGAGAAATTGGATCTAGTACCAAAAACATTAGAAATGAGGCAGGAGATATCCTAATCGGAAGCGGGGAAAAGGCAGATAGGTGGAAAGAATATTTAGGAAACTTATATGCGGGACAGGAAGTGCAAGATATATTAGAAAGCTAAAGCAGTGTAGAGGGGGATAACCTAGGGAGTCCTATAATGAGAGAAGAGTTTGAGCTAGCACTAAAAAGTTTAAGGAATAATAAAGCGCCAGGTATAGATGGCTTGCAGGCAGAAATCTTAAAGTGCGCAGGTCAAGAGGTAATAGATCGTTTATTTAAATTAGTTAGTCGCATATACCTGACAGGCGAGATTCCAGAAGATTACAAACGGAACATCATAGTAGCTTTGCCAAAAAGGAAAGGCGCGGATAGATGCGAAAATTTTAGAACTATCAGTTTAACTTCCCATGCGTCAAAAATTTTAACTAGAATTGTGCAAAGAAGAATGGAGAAAAAGGCGGAAGAAATATTAGGAGAAGATCAGTTCGGATTTAGACGAAATAGAGGAACGCGCGAGGCCATTCTAGCTTTACGAGTAATTATAGGAAAAACCATAGAAAAGAGAAAGAGCGTCTATATAGGATTTGTAGATTTAGAAAAAGCCTTCGACAACGTAAAATGGGGGAAGATGTTCGAAGTGCTGAGAAAGGTAGGGATGAAATACAGGGACAGAAGAATAATACATAATCTCTACAAAGAGCAAAAGGCAGTTATAGAATGTGAGCAGGAACGAAGGGAAGTAGATATCCGGAAGGGAGTGAGACAGGGATGTGCATTGTCACCTCTAGTTTTCAACTTATATATCGAAGATGCGATTAATATTGTTAAGGAAAGAACAGCCGCAGGGATCAATGTACAGGGCCAAACTATTAACATGCTCAGATTTGCGGATGATATAGCAGTGTTAGCATCTAGCAAAGAAGAATTAGGAGCGGCTTTGAATGAAATGGAAGCAGTTTTGACACAGGGCTACGGCATGAAAATCAATAAAAAGAAAACTAAAATTTTGGTATGTAGGGGGTGTGAAAATAGAACTAAAATGGAAATACAAATAGGAAATGAGAAGATAGAGGAGGTCGCGGATTTCTGCTACTTAGGAAGTAAAATAACTCAAGACGGTAGGAGCACTAAAGATATAAAACAAAGAATGGCGCAGGGCCGAGTTGCGTTTAACAAAAAGAAACAACTATTATGGTCGAGAACGGTTAATATAGAGACTAGGAAGAGACTCTTAAAGTCGTACGTATGGAGTACGGCATTATACGTGTGCGAAACTTGGACAATAGGGGAAGCGGATCGAAAAAGAGTAGAAGCGTTTGAAATGTGGTGCTACAGGCGCATGATGAAGATACCATGGATAGATAAGGTTAGCAATAGGGAAGTATTAGAAAGAGTTGGGGAAAAGCGAAAGGTATGGAAGACAATAAAGAGTAGGAGAGATAGGATGGTAGGATGGTAGGACACCTTCTGAGACACGAAGGAATAGTTCGCGACATACTAGAGTCAGAGATAGGAATGAAAAGAGGTAGGGGTAGGCCTAGATTAGACTACTGCTCTCAAATAGTTAGGGATGTAGGATGTTCTACTTTTAGGGAAATGCGTAGGTTAGCTCAGGATAGAAAAGAATGGAGGTACGCGTCCAACCAGTCTTCGGACTGAGAACCTTATGATGATTAAGCATGTCCTATAAATTCATTTGCTTTGAAAAAAAAACTGGTGTCCGTCGGGCTACAGGTATTCTAGAATGTGCTCTGGGCCACGAAAAGGTCGGGGGCGGGGGATCCCCGTTGCGTTATAACTTAATGTGTAGATGACGCCACGTGCATGTCAGTTGTCGGGTTTGATCATTACCACTGAAATATTTTAGAGGTAATGATTTGATGCATCAGATCAGAATTTACGTGACTTTTCAAATATACTTGGGCCGCCCAACAGACGGAGTGATCACCCTGCAAGCATGAGCTCTAGACGGGACCACTATCAATTTAAGACGACAGAACCGCATCACTCCAATTCGGTCGTCATAAATTAATATTGGCCCCGCTAGAGCACGTTCTTGCAGGGTGATCACTCCGTCTGTTGGGCGGCCCAAGTATAGCACACCATATCTATCATTATATTCTATGTGCTATATGAACTCTAAATAACCATTGGGCGTTTGTTGAATAAACTGCAAAACAGGTTATTGCAGGAAATAATTATAGGTATAGGTATATCATCTGTACCTTTTTTAAAGTTACCAATGTTACCCGTAATATTACCGGTAATTTTACAAAATTATAAATTACCGGTAACTTTGCATCACTACTTGCACATGCCCAGGCAAATTATAATTCAGAATCTTCTGAAAATGCTGCAATTATTGTATCTAAAAACGAGACTGTCGACGAAAATGATAAACTAAATTAGGCCAGTAGATTTGTTAATATTGGAAACTGCTCGAATGGTCAATTTACAGTATAAACTTTAATAGGTAATTGTTCAGGTTAGGCATTTTTCAAGTTTATGAAATTTTAATATTGTGACGTTATTTTTAATAAATTTTATATTTTTCTATGGGGTTTAAATTAATTCAAGCACGGGTAATAATATCCCACTTACCTCCCGATCAGTTCGATCAGTTTTATATAAGTTTATAATCCAGGCTCTCTCGTCATTTAATTGCCATACCTCGTATTCCTATGGTTAAACCGTAAACAGTAATTTTTATCGAGGATCGGGACGGTGCAGCCTCCTGGCGAGAAGGGTTGTTAGTATCATCACCCCCTCGTGCGTAAGCCCGTCGCATAAAACGGTCCTAAATTTATATTTATGCCTGAGGCTCGATACTCCTAACAGCCACCGCCGAATATATTATGTATAGTAAATCTAGTTATTTTGTTCTGGTCGGCGATATAAAACCGCCCTCTATCTCCACTTTAGTGCGCGGGGGTAATTTAACGGCTCCCGCTAATGCCCCATATTGCGTTTTAACGCCGAACCTCGGCTTAATACGAGAACGGGATAATAAAATCACGTTATCAAATTCGGCGGTTTATTATTAATGTCGTAAATTTCTGTTTTGTTTTCTTTTTTATTTTCGGCAAGATCTTTCGGTTACGAATGGCCCTCGTAAATTTCGGTTTATGGGGCTAATGAATGGAAACGATTTCAGTTGAAATGGTCGCCGTAAATAATATGCTTAACGCTAAAATCAGAAGTCAAATTTTTATTGGGGGTTGCTGTGGGCTGTAAATGTGACGCTTATTCGGAAGAGGTCATTTTGGCGATAAACGATAAGTGGGAAAAGGAGAAACTTGGCCGGCGTTTAAAGAAAAAAATCGACCAAAACTCGTCTTCAGAAAGAATAATATACAGGGTGACTAGTATGTCGCGAACTATTCCTTCGTTTCCCTAAATTGACTCAAATCTCCCTACAATAGGAAAATTTCCCTAGGGTTCCCAACACTGGCTAAAGAGGATATTATTGTTTGAAGATTCATTCATTTATTCTCAAGTGAATACTGAGGATATTGCATAGTGTGCATCAGCTACAAACTACAATGTATTTTACGAGAAATTATTAACGGAGAGGACCACCGCAAAAGACCTTACCTTATTAAATTACAAAAGCACGCTACTAAATTTCTAAGAAACATGACATCAAGTTTTCAACCCACTACAAAAATTTTAACATGAAAACAAGTCACAAATTGATCGTGTCCACTGTCCCTCCTTTTAATAAATAATGTTTGGAGTCGCATTTCCAACAAATTGCTGTCAGAGCTTTGTGATATATGAATGTGCATTTCGAATATTACATATCTATCTGTCGGCTTCCATTTAAATTTTCATTTTGAAAAGAATTATGTCCGACGAATTTGTAAGAGACGTTTATGGAAAACAGGAATGAGGAATAGAAGTCTTGAAGGAATAATGCCTACCTGCACATGTCATTTTTAACAAATTAATATTTGTTGAGGATTTATTAAATTTTGTTTCGTATGATTTATGAACTCAAGCTTTAACTGCGGGGCACAAAGATTTCGAAAAATTAAAAGCTCCATCGTAAAGTTCAGACGAGAGTGTTGCTTCTCAATAGTTTAATATTCTTTTGTATAAGTACAAAACAACTCGACAGTTTAATTAAGAACGTCGTATACTTAACACAGATTTATTTTGGTGATTGTATAGTCCATCCGAAAATATTTGAAGAATATTGGCGCCCTGACTTTATATAAACACCCCAACGAAACAATAGGAATAAAGTAAAAGGGCCCTTTTGTGCGGGACTCACTTTGCGATCACAATATCGCGAGCGACCGTCCTAATTGTATACAAAACCAACAAATTAGCGAACAGAGGCGGCGGTAATGAGACGTACATTCCTCTTGCAGACATTCAAATTAATGTGTCGAGTCGTGGATTTTCTAACTTTACTTTCCCGTTCAATGTTAAAGACTGCCTACAAGAGATTTCACTTAGAATTCAGATTGTTTCCACAGCTGTAAATCTTCGAAAAGTAAATAAGTTCATTATAATGGAGGGAAACATTTTGGGGAGTTTCGGTGTACGAGGTATTGTCTATATTTCTATATTTTCGCCTCTCGTCTATTAGAGTCACAATATCCTTTGTTTACCGGAGTTTTCTACTTGTATTATGTTTATGGCCCAAAATATCTCTGGGTGTAGAATCTAAACTATTCTTAATGCAATTCCATTACACCTCTACGATCCTAACAAACAGTATTTTCATCCGCGCCCTTCAGTACTTCGCTCGTCCTTTTCTCGAACTTATCGCGCGAATCGCAATCAAGATGTCGAATACTTTTTCCTTTTTTCAAAATCTTAAACTTAAGATTAATAAAAATAAATAAACAATAACAAATTAAAATATCCTAACATTCGGCCTTCCCTGATACGTTGACGTCAACTACGCACGTCCTTATACCTTTTTTTCTGCTTCATTTATTTATTAGCAATCAGAATACACAATAATCTATGGGCTAATGTGATATCTTAAGAGCTATACGGCCCTTTAATGACGTGATGAGGCCTCACCCAATGGCAAGTCCTCTTTAGCCTTCTCTCAGGTCTGCTGGCCAGTTTCTTTTAAGTCTTCTATCATTCTGTTGTTCCAGTAGGGGGTGTAGTAAGGTATTAGTGTGATTTTCCAGTTTGTCATGATGTTTTATGCTTCTTTCCCTGATAACGTCCTTGACATATGGCACTTGTAGGTCTTCATGTAGTGTTTGGTTTGAGACGTACCAAGGTGCATTTGTGATCATATTCTCGACTGGCTTCTTTGTATTATAATGGCTACACTTGATTTACTGGCACATCCCCAAAGCTCTATTCCGTATACCCAAATCGGTTTGATAATTGTCTTGTATAGAGAATTTTGTTTTCCAATAACAAGTTAGACTTTCTACCGATCAGCCAGTACAATTCTTTCACCTTCAGATCTATCTGTTTGCGTGTTTTGACAATGTGTTCTTTCCAGGTAAGTCTGCTATCCATTGATTTTGATTTTCCACTTCTCTATCCAAGTTTGTATTTGGTCCAAGTGATTTTGTAGAGTATTGGAAGCTGCTACTGGGTCTGCGTGAGATGCGAGAATGACTGTATCATCAGCAAATGTGCCCATGGTCGTATTTCCAGTGGTTGGTAAGTCTGCAGTGTAGAGTACATAGAGCAGGGGTCCAATGACACTGCCTTAGGGGACTCCAGAGTTCATGGGAAAGTTGTCAGAGACATTATCGTTTACCCTGGTTCTAAATTATCTACCACTTAAATATGATTTTAAGAGATGGTAATAGGTAGTGGGAAGGAATCCTTTAATCTTGTATAGCAGACCAGCGTGCCAAACCTTGTCAAATGCCTGGCTAACATCGAGGAATACTGATGCACAATATTTTTTTGTTCTAGCGCTTGATTTATTTCATGGCTTATTCGATGGGTTTGCTGAATGGTAGAATGATTTTGACGAAATCCAAACTGGTGAAGGGGTATCCATTCTTCAATGTGTGGGTCGGTATTTATTCTTTGCAGTAGGAGTCTTTCAAGGAGCTTGGAAATAATTGATAGTAAGCTTATAGGACGATGTGAGGTTACTTTTGTTGGATCTTTTCCAGGCTTTGGGATTATTTCTGTTTTGGCCAATATTTTTGCCTTAGGATTGCGTTGAATATGTAGGTGAGTAGCACTATCCCTATTCTTGGTAGTTCTTTTAACATTTTCGCCGATACTATGTCTATACCTGGAGCTTTTCTAGGGTTTAGGAGTTTTATTTCCTTTTGGATTTCTTTTGGAGTAAAACCTCCAATTGTTGGTGTGTTTGAAGGGATTTCAGACAGGTGCTTATCTATCTCATCGTCCGGATCGTTATCATTTGGAATAAATACTTTTGCAAGACATTCTGCAAACAACACCGCTTTCTCTTCATCACTCCTGGCCCATGGAGAATCGGGTATTGCTTCATTTCGTATAGGAGGAATGTTTGTTGGGTTTCCAAATTGAATTATTAAATCTGTTTAGGTTAGTAATATAATCCTGAAAAGATCTTTCACGCACTTCTTTGATTTTTGATTGTAAATGATTGCTCGATTTAAAACAGTCTTATCTGATGGTGCTTGTGTTCGATGCCACTTTGCTCTCGCTTTTCTTTTTATTGCTACGATTTTTTTGATCTCCGTTGGTATATTATTGTTTGTTTGTTTGTTTGAGCATATCTGATCGAGGCGTGGCAAGTTGGGCTGCCTGTTTGATAATATTGGTTAGAGTTGTTAATGCTTCGTCAATTTCATTTTGAGCTTTAAGGTTTATATTTAAGTTTATGACCTCTTGAATTCTATTCCGATAGTCTTCCCAATTTGTTTTCTTGTTATGTAGTCTAGGAGTTGACTTTTTAGTTATGATAAAACTGCTAATGGTTGCAATGATCGACGAGTGATCTGAGGAGAGATCATAGCTTGGTACTACATCCATGTATACTGATGAGATGCCGTTGGTAATGAAAAAGTCCAGAAGATCGGGGGTTTTATTGGGATCTGTTGGCCAATAAGTTAGAGTGCCTGTTGACAAGAAAGAGTAGCTCTGATCTTGTAGAAGATTTGCCAGGTCTCTGCCTTTGGTTGTTATAAGACGAGAACCCCATAAAGTGTTATAATCACCACCTGTAATGAATTTTGATCCTAGATTCTGAAAGAAGTCTCTGAAATTCTCTTTCTTTATGTTGTGTCGGGGTGGACAATAAACCGCGGCAACTGTTACTTCGTAGGGCATCATCTATACTCTGATTACTGTGGCCTGCAGGATATCTTTCAAATTTAGGCAATTCATAGTGGCTAATAGTATTTTTTATAATTATGGCAGTACCAGCATGTGCAGTGTTATCTGGGCGGTTGGTACAATAAGTTATGTAGTGTGGTATGTGAATATACGATCTATCTGTAAAATGGGTTTCACTTACCAGCATTATATCTATTGCATTATGGTGAAGGAATAGTTCGACTTCGTTTTTGTGCTGCAGAAGGCCATTGGTATTCCACTGTGCAATTCTAAAAATTTAGTGAATTTTACTAATAAGCATGTTTAATACCATGTTGTTTTGCTGTATCAGTTGATTAAACATGACCTTAAATTCTTCCAAAAATTTATCTAAAATACTAATGTCGCTCTCTCCATTTAGAACGTTGCTACCATTACCTCTTGTTGCGTCTGCGTAGCTGATGTTTTGTTTCGGATGACTTGTTGATGGAGTTGTATTTGTGGCGTGAGTAGTAAATGTGTTATTTGTATTTTGTTGGACGTTTAGTCTAGTCTAGTGTTGACGTTGTTTGACCTTGAAAGTCTGTGATAAAATTCACAGGCCTTGTAGTTGGCTGGGTGAGCACCACCACCACCACCACCACATAGAGCACATCTTGCAGGAGTGTCTCTACTTTTCTCACATGCTGAAGTACTGTGCGGGCCTCCACATTTCACACAAACGTATGGTCTGTTACAGTATGTTTTTGTATGTCCATACTGTTGACATCGCGTACATTGAGTACTAATACCTTTGGTCTTTCTGGGTGGTTCTATTTGTATGGTTTTGTTTTGCAGTCTCTGGATTTTGTACATAGATGTATTTATTGTTATTTTTATCGTTGTTCTAAATCGACGAAGAATAGATTTAGTGATTCTTTCGTTACTCTATGTCTTGCATTTATTATGTTTCTAACTTTATGTTCTTTTTGTGTTAGCTCTTCTTCGATCTCTTTTATTTCAATTGAATGATGTAGATAATTTATAACTCTGTAGGCTCGCTCCTCTTTGGGTTGATATGTATGATGTACTATTTTGTTGTTATTAGTTTCCTGTATGTATCTGGAATATTGCAGTTGATTTTTATGGTATTGTCTGCCATACATTTTGTACTGTACTGCTCATCTTCTATTATTTCTCTTAATTTTTTAACCATATAGGTACCTGTTACACGGCGCAAAACTCGTCGCCGCCGACCGGGAGTCGAACCCGGGTACCCGCGCTCCAAAGCCCTGCGCTCTCCAACTGAGCTAATCGGCAACCTTACACGCCTTCTCTCTAACCGTCCATATATACTTATGATTGTAACAGTTCGGCCCGTCCTGACAAGCTAGCCGTCCTCGGCTACCCCAGCCACTGGTTACTTTCAGCGCCCGCGACACGAACATACTACGCACAACGCACCTCATGTGCACTCCACCCGCCGTACTCTACTCTAGCACGCGAGTTGCCTATCCCACTTCTGATATGTTACACGGCGCAAAACTCGTTGCCGCCGACCGGGGGTCGAACCCGTGTCCCCGCGCTCCGAAGCCCTGCGCTCTCCAACTGAGCTAATCGGCGACCTTACACGCCTTCTCTCTAACCGTCCATATATACTTATGATTGTAACATACCTATTTACAAAATAATATTTTCACCCCATTAATAGTCTGAATTGAGGGAATGATTCATTACGCAAATAATAGTATATTATACACGAGTTTATAATGAATGCTATTATTACCGAGGATGAAGTTTACAACACGAGCGAGTGAAACGAGGGAGTTTTGTAATCATCCGAGGTAATAATAGCATCATTATAACGAGTTGTATACTATACTTTGTCCACGACTATCAAAACAGATTCCCAGAAAGAATTTACCTTCATTTCCCTTCTCCAGTGTAAGAAAGATTCATACATACGCTCTCAGGTATAATTTTCTTGGTTTTTTGGGCAATGAATCTAATGAGGTAAGTTCTGCAGCTTCTTTTATTGCTGGTGCTGTTAAAAAAACCTCGTTTTCACTCTCACTACTCATTATATCTTCTTTTTTAGAATATGCATTTCAAATTAAAAGCAAACCATGCTGATTTGACGTTTCAATTTGAACTGACACATCGCGATCGCGGCCTACTAAATAAATGTAAAAAAGGGTCAAAGCGATGTTCCTATTGGTGTAGTGAATAATATTCATTAATCATTGCAGTGATTAATGTATCTATCTAATTATGATTGAAGAAACACAAGTATAAAGAGTATATAAGATAGTCGTGGACAAAAATTGTTACAAGCTACCAAACCCAGTTTTTACTGTAAATGAATAACAGCCCAGCCAAATGAATTTTAAATGTGACCACCACACAAATCGATGTGACACCGCGATAACCTATTAATCGTCGACATATTTTCGTGCTAAGTGAATTATTAATGCGATCGAAGCGCATTTTGTTAATGACCTTTGAATAATAGATCAAGTTGGCGGACCCACGTGGGGTTGCCCTCACTACGAAACAATGGATAGGATTTTCGGTTTACATCCAGTGGATTATTATAGAAACACCACGTACAGGAACTGTGTTCTTTGAAATCCTAACTGAAATAATTTATTACTTTACTACTGCACTTTGTATTTTATATACAGACTGGGGAATTAACACTAAATCCCTGCGTAAACACTATTGATCTTTTTCAGAATTTGTTTTGTCGATGCCCAATGAACTGTTACAATTACAATACCGTCTTAATAGTTGAACACTTCTTTTCTCTTAACCCCTAACGTGAACTATCAAAATGCCACCGCTCTTTATTTTTTTAATAAAATGTCAGCGAGTGCCATACGGCTGATAGCTTTCACAAAAATTAACTATTTCTCGCTCTAGAAATTCCATTCGGGGAAGTAACATTGTTTCGAGAGCATTTTTACCCGAACTAACTGATGAGCCCGTAAACCTGTAATTCAATAAAAATTCTATTGAATTCTAGTATCGAATTCCAGCAGTTCTCTCGCTTTTTGGAATTGGTTCCATTCGCTCCACGCTGAATGTGACTCTCAAATATTTAATATGACCTAGAACAGTTCGGAACTAAATCAAACTTATCTCATATATAGAGTGTGTATAAAATTCTGAGTCGAAAATATTAACTTTTATTTGGAATAAAATCCAAGAAATAAAATTAATTAATAAATGTAGAAATTATTAATTAAGGAAAGAATGCACACTCGTTCAAGTTTTTGCGGGGTGATTTCTAATACTGCCGCATCAAACCTATTCCTAACTTTTTCAGCACCCTGAATACGCTGCGTGGTGTAAAGACGGTTAAAATATTAGGTACAAAATATTTCGTATACGATGGTGCGATTGTTCTCGGGACGATAATACATCAGGATGGGCCGAATGACAAGCAAATTCTAATTTTGTTTTTAAATTCGTCAACGAGTTTAGTATAGTGTGGAGGAACCAAAGTAAACTATTGACTACTATGGCAACTAAAATTTTGTGCTTGAAAATCTGCCTCGTATACATTGAAGTTTTGTCTGATTGCCCTCTTCAGATCTTGGTGTGATTCTATGAAATAGTAAAAAAATAAATCAAATCTTATTAAATGCCGAGTTCCATATGCCGCCCGTCTCGACACTTCCCGTTATCAAGCGACAAAAGAGGCCATTGTCTACTGCTTATGTCAATACGGCTTATGATTGTTGTTCAGTCTGCTATGTGAATAACTCCCCCTGCTCTCTTTGGACTGGACGAGCCCGGCGGGGTGTCCGCTGTACTGTGGGAACCGTGTAATAACCTCATTCTGCGGTACCTAATGACGTAATCCCGGGATTATCTGGCCAAATAAAAAGAGTGTTTTGAACTTTGCGCACGTGACCGTAGAACGGTCGTGAGTACACATAATTTTTGTTGTTTGGCTGCTCCCCTGATTTTATCTTTCGCAGTTTTTTTAAATTTTATTCAGAACGATGGATCGTATAACAAAGCGCTTCTACAACTACAGGACTATTACAGAAGAGAAAATGAGCAGAATTTGCAACAAAAACAAGATTATAAAAAGCAAATTTACACGCTGTGTGGAAACGTTTTTGGCTACCCTGTATGATTGAGAAGGCGCAAACGATATTATCCTCTTGCAATAACTCGATTCATCCAAATGTTGCCACAGGCACAATACGGTAAACTACATGCACGTATTGAGAGCATAACGGGTAGACGGGTATGAAGCTACGAAGTTAGCAAGTTCAGAAAACAGACCATAGTAGATGAGACCTGAATGCAGTTTCTAACTTAAATTAAGTACATTACCGGCGACTTCGCCACAGGTTCGACTTCAAAATTTAACGACGTCTTAATGCACTTTGCTGTTCTAACTTTTGCCATTCACGCAAAGTTCATCATTGTGGCATATCTTCATATACACGGTGTAACTTTATAGCAATCGAATATCGTGATTACTCAATAGTAATACTAGGTATCAGTTACTGTAATTTATCCCAATAATTTCATTTGATAAAGCGACAAGTTTGAGCACAACAAAATAAAATTGAAGTTTCCATTTTTTGGAAACACTAGTGTTAAACAGGGTGATTCTAAATCGTTACTCGTTAAAATAGCCCCCGACAAAACAGCCCCGACAACATAGCTCCGAACAAAACGGCCCCAGACTAAATAACCTACCGTCATTGCAATAAAGGGAAAATTTCATATAATTTTTTAAAATAGATTTTTCGATGAAAAGTAATATACCACATGTTGATTTAGTCCCATTTCGTGCGTTCCCGTTTCGTGCGTCGATAAAAATTTTCCCGTTTCGTGCGTCGTCCCATACCTCTACCTGGTTTGAGTGCCGATTCGTGCGCTGACCTGCTGATAATGCAGTAAACCACTAATTCGAGTTTATCTTTACAACACAACGCTGTTAATAACTAGACTTCAATGCGGAAGTGTATGTTGAGTTCTCTCCTATTGTTTTCAAATGTTAATGTCTCTGTTTTTTTGGGGGAGGGGGAGACTTAAACGCTCCGCTGGCTTCGCTCGCTAAGCTTGCCCACAGACCGGAAATAGTGGGCCGTGAAACCACTTTTTTGGCCGTGACGGGTAACTATAAAACAAAAGCAGTACGTTTTGTATGCCTTTATTGCAACAGATACAACATGTTCAAAGTAAAAGATATCGTTGTGCAACGCACGAACTGGCACTATAATTACCCAGTAAATTCTTGACGCTCGAATCGGCACGAAAACAGATAGAAACCCAAAAACGCACGAAACGGGAAGATACCCATAGTAAATATATTTTCTTCTGATCTTTTGTGTTACAATTTTCTTGCTTATTGTTATATTATCTTTTTTGACAGAGTTTCCTGTGGACCGCCTGTGTTTATTTGTTTGTTAGCTATTTAAAATTTTTTTTTGCACTGTTGCTGCTTTCGTCTTTTGTTTTTTGTAGACATTTTTTATTTTTTTCCCTTTTTTGCAGCGTCATGTGGGGCGACTGTGTTTATGTACCTACATATTGTAATTTTTTTGAATTTCTCGAGTTACCCTGTATTTGAATACAATTCAAATGTATCTGTTGGGTATCCAAAATATATAAATAAATAAACAAAATCCGATACAAATCCAACAAATATTGCCGATAGGTATTGTCATTCCAGATAATCTGAAAATAACATCAAAAAATCGAAATTTTCTGGGACTCCGGAAACGATGACACGAATCGAATATTAATGTTTGACGCTGCAGAAGCATTGCCATTGGTTCGTGGACGGAACTATCAAAATTGTACCGGAACTGTTTTTTCAAGTATTTACCGTTCATACCCTTGTCGGCAAATCAGCAATCGTCAAACGTGATGGCGAGAGCGCACGCAGGTAAGGCCAAGCCCTAGTTTAAAACAGATTCAGACAGTGGCGCGAGGTTCCCTCGACTATAGATGAATTTATTATGAAGTTAATCGTGCGCCACTGACAGTTGCGTGCGTCTACCGAAAACCAATCCCGGTCGAGAGCGTAGTGGGTGAATAGTGGGGATTGCTCAACTGCGCATCTCTGTCTCTCGCCATCACGTCTGACGATTGCTGTACGTTTTACGAGAATGTATTGAAAAATTGAAATCTAGTTCGCCTTGATCATTTGGAGTGCCTCACCAAAATCGTGTTTTCATAGCAACAAATTATGACTTATTAGAAGTGTCAGTGCAAAGTTTCACTTCAAAAAGTTTGAGCATTATACTTGGGCCGCCCAACAGACGGAGTGATCACCCTGCAAGCATGAGCTCTAGACGGGACCACTATCAATTTAGGACGACAGAACCGCAGTGATGCGCTTTCTTTAGACCCAACGAAGTCGCATCACTCCAATTCGGTCGTCATAAATTAATATTGACCCCGCTAGAGCACGTTCATGCAGGGTGATCACTCCGTCTGTTGGGCGGCCCAAGTATAGGTACCAAATACCAAGCAAGAAATTTTCAAAAAAGCATGTCAGCTGCAAGTGAGAAAATCTATAAAATGGAATATCGAGCCATCATTTGAAGACCTGATTTGAAGGGGTTTTACGGGGTAAGGAGATTAATTTACGAAGACATGGTTAATACCCTTCATGATGATAGCCCTTCATATGCCACTGTCAAAAATTGGGTTGCTTGCTCCAAAAGAGGAACATTTTTCATTGAAGATGAAGAGAGACCTGGAAGACTTAGTATTATCATGTTGATTTAGGCATGAAAAAGATTTCTGCAAAATTGATTCCCAAATGCCTGGATGCGGATCAGAAGCGAACACGAGTGGAAACATCGCGTTCAATCTGTGCCCGATTTGATAATGATCCGAACTTTCTGATCGGAGTTGTCACTGTGAATGAAACCTGGGTACATTTCTTTGATCCAGAGACAAAACAGCAGTCAATGGCATGGAGGTCTCCAAGACCAAAGAAATTTCGCGTTCAAAAATCTGCCTGAAAATTCTTGATGATTAAGACAGTGAATCTGTTATATTGTAATTGGTATAGTAAACTCATAGTAGTGACAAACTCAATTATTTTAATAAGCTATTCAAGAATTACCTGCATTCGTATAACACTGATCGAACATCTACATATAGAAGTTTTCCAGCCGAACATGGAGTAAGGATGCACTGAAATGAATGCGAGGGAATATGCATACGTGGCCAAATATTACAATGCTCGGTGGAGTGAACATTACATTCCGTTCGAATTCTCTGGACCGCAGCTTAACTGGAGAATTCGATATGTTAGGTAAACAATACAATGCGGTATTTCAACAATTTTCCCAATACACCATTAAGTCCAAAACAAGGGCTAGATAGAAATTTAGTTTGTACTATTTATGCTGACCTAGTGCTAGTAAACGTATGGTTATATGTATTAGTCTTTTTAGGCCCGTTCAGCAGTTATGTCATACCAACGCACCTGAATCGCTATCGCTAGATACCGTCGAGCAAACAGCCCTCTTAATGCAGAAGTTGTATTTTTTCTTAATAAATTATTACAATACCCCTTCGGTTGGCAGCAATTATTCCATGAATGCGATAAATCTAGCTTCATATCCCATATAATTTTACACGTTTCTCACGGACAATGCATGTCCGTTAACTTTAGCGTTGGATCAGCTTCCTGTATCCGCCGTAATACTTTAACTATAACAATAATTCACGATTTATGTCCGACATTAATTATCATATTTATGGGCCTCCGTTATTTGCTTAATTCAATTTAATGCATAATATCCCGGCGCATACTTTGGTATATACGGTAATTAAATTAGGTCACGTCGGGCACAGGGAACATGGATGTACTTTGATTAAAAAGAAAAAAAAATAGCTTGTCGTTGGATTTAACATAACTCTAGAGTTTATTAACTTTATGTATCAAATAACGCATTTGATTTCACTATTATACTTGGGCCGCCCAACAGACGGAGTGATCACCCTGCAAACATGACCTCTAGACAGGACCGCTATCAATTTAGGACGACAGAACCGCAGTGATGCGCTTTCTTTAGACCCAACTAAGTCGCATCACTCCAATTCGGTCGTCATAAATTAATATTGGCCCCGCTAGAGCACGTACTTGCAGGGTGATCACTCCGTCTGTTAGGATGCCCAAGTATAATTATTCCTTTATTAACTCGTACAAGGAGCAAGCAGTTTCGCTAATTGAAATCAACAGTATTGGCGCTAGAGAGTTAGCAGACTTAATGACCTTCCGACCAGCGTTATCAGACAGTACTAGTGAGCCTATTTCCATGTATTACCGCAAGAGAATGGCCACTGAGCAGAATTATCACTGAGTACGCTAGGTAGAGAGGTCGGCAAGGTTTATTATTATATATTCTTGGCCTACCATACAATTGGACCAAAGAAAGTTACTATATGTTATAAATATTATTGGTACGAGTTACGAGTTATTAAGTAGTGTAAAAATTCAATAGGGTGATCTTGCTGGCCACACTATTATTCTGCGCCTCTAACTTACTACTGTATAAAATGAATCAGCCGTATCCTGCATTTCAATCGCATGAAAACCGGATTAAACTACGTGTAATTAGTGTAATAAACTTCGCAGTAGACGGCTGTAACAAGCTTATAATGACGAAATAATATCCAATAAATAACCGAGGTATGCAGAAGATAAATATTCTTTATCAACGTGCTGGTGTACTGGTGTTTCTCTGTCGAGTCGCCATTGATTTTTCATTTATATGCAGTGCGCTGCATACTTTAATTACTAGTAGAGCGGCCTGTGTTGAATACAGTACCTACTCATTGGCGGCTGGTTTTCTTTATACCAACCACAGCTTGAATGAATTGACTTCGTGGGCAGAGAAGCAAGAAGGGGATACCGGGGGATACTTGAATTCTCCACCGTTGTAGTCTTAAGAAGTTTTGAGTAGAAAGTTTAAAGTAAAATGTGGGATTTATACTAAGAATACCGAGCAAGTTTTTTGGTTAAAGTATAGCATGAAGTGCCATTTCTTAATGAATAAAGTGGACTCCACACTTGATGCAAAGCTGTAGATCAGAATGCTTCAATGTTAATTCCTATATTTTTTAGAAATGGTCTCAGACAAGGTTCATATTTGGTAGGTATACCTAAATACCTGGTTTAGTCCCATTTCGTGCGTTCCCGTTTCGGGCGTCGATGAAATTTGTGCCGTTTCGTGCGTCGTCCCAAACCTCTACCGGGTTTGAGTGCCGTTTCGGGCGCTGACCTGCTGATAATGCAGTAAGTCCCTAATTCCAGTTTATCTTTACAACACAACGCTGTTAATAACTAGACTTCAATGCGGAATTGTATGTTGATCTCGCTTCTATTGTTTTCAAATGTTAATGTATTTGTTTTGGGGCAGACCAGAAATAGTGGGCCGTGGAACCACTTTTTTGGCCATATTCAGTGACGGGCAACTATAAAACAAAACAGTACGTTTTGTATGCCTTTATTGCAAAAAGTACCTATAAACGAACTGGCACTATTTAATTACCCAGTAAATTCTTGACACTCGAATCGGCACGAAAACAGGTAGAAACCCAAAAACGCCCGAAACGGGAACGCACGAAACGGGAAGATACCAAAATACCTTTACCTTGGGACTGAGTAGCGTATGTTCGTCAAAATTTACTTTTTAGAAAAAAGTACCTATAAACGAACTGGCACTATAATTACCCAGTAACTTCTTGACGCTCGAATCGGCACGAAAACAGGTAGAAATCCAAAAACGCTCGAAACGGGAACGCACGAAACGGGAAGATACCAAAATACCTTTACCTTGGGACTGAGTAGCGTATGTTCGTCAAAATTTACTTTTTAGAACAGGTTCTATTACCTCTTCCCAAAGAATATGTTTTGAAAATAAGATAGGTATTTATCACAAAACTTTGTGAAAACGATTACAATTTTAAGAATAACAGGAATTACTGCTTTATTATCTATTATTTATTATTTAGAGCTTTATACATTTGTTACCTAGGAGCGCCACTTTTGGATGAGGGTAAACCGCAGGTGGAAGTAGGTGTACACTCACTAGAATTCCGGTTGAAGTATGTGGAAGTATGTGGAAGTTTGGTGGAGGTATGTGGAAGTAAGTGGAAATTCGGTGGAAGTAAGTGGAAGTTCGGTGGAAGTAAGTGGAAGTTTGGTGGAAGTATATGGAAGTGCGGCGCAATAGACATTTTCATTTCGTTAGTGCGCATGTGCAGAAGTACACTGACAATCGCCTGTTTTTAGATTGTCACTGTCAGGCCTTATAAACTTCCTGTAGAATATTCGTAAGTAAATAGTAGAATACCAAATGAGGAGGGTGTTTGAAAGACGAAAAATTACAAATGTTAGTTCCCAAAATTGTGATACTGAATCCCGAAGACGTGCCTGACTCTTGTTTGAAATACGGGAATGTTAACCAACACACTTCAATCATGCAGGTTTTTAATATGTAGCGGTGAAAATCAATCAATTTTTTAAAAGAAAAAGGAGAAAAGCATGTTTTATTTTATTAAATTTTGGCAGGTTAGAGGTTTTCTATTTTTTTCTATTTTTCTATCAGTTTAAAAAGAAAACTGCAAAGAAAGTTTGTTATTCTTTTAAATTTTATTTAATTCAGGATTTTTTTACCTCGTTTTTTACAGTTTTGTATTTTGTGTTAACTTTCTATGGATTTGATTCTTATGCTTGGGCCGCCCAACAGACGGAGTGATCACCCTGCAATCATGACCTCTAGGCAGGACCACTATCAATTTAGGACGACCGAACCGCAGTGATGCGCTTTCTTTAGACCCAACGAAGTCGCATGAGTCCAATTCAGTCGTCATAAATTAATATTGGCCCCGCTAGAGCACGTTCTTGCAGGGTGATCACTCCGTCTGTTCGGCGGCCCAAGTATAATAATAAATCCGTTTAATCATAAAGGTGAAGTATTTTATTTATTTTGATGCCTATCCTTATCCCAAAACATGTAATCTCGGAAATAGTGAAACAATAATTTTCTGGCAATCAGGTGGAAGCGAGTGTGAAAGTTTGGTGGAAGTAGCGGTTTAAAACACGAGCGAGCGAAGCGAGCGAGTTTTGTAATCATCCGAGGTAATAATAGCATAATTATAACGAGTTGTATACTATACTTTGTCCACGACTATCAAAACAGATTCCCAGAAAGAATTTACCTTCATTTCCCTTCTCCAGTGTAAGAAAGATTCATACATACGCTCTCAGGTATAATTTTCTTGGTTTTTTGGGCAATGAATCTAATGAGGCAAGTTCTGCAGCTTCTTTTATTGCTGGTGCTGTTAAAGAAATCTCGTTTTCACTCTCACTACTCATTATATCTTCTTTTTTAGAATATGCATTTCAAATTAAAAGCAAACCATGCTGATTTGACGTTTCAATTTGAACTAACACATCGCGATCGCGGCCTACTAAATAAATGTAAAAAAGGGTCAAAGCGATGTTCCTATTGGTTTAGTGAATAATATTCATTAATCACTGCAGTGAATAATGTATCTAATTTTGATTGAAGAAACACAAGTATAAAGAGTATGTTGTAAGATAGTCGTGGACAAAGTAACTTATTAAGAATTCATAGTGAATTTACGTCAAAGTTCTTGATCCAACTACTGTGTGTAGTAGAAATTAAAAAAATTAAAAACAGTTCCCACTGATTTGTTTGTTGCAGTGTGCAGACATTTGTCATTGTTTCGATTTCGAGAACATTTTATAATTCCCATTTTTTACAAATTGTTATGTTGATTTATATTAAGTGTACTTAACACTTAGCCAAGTTCATTTTCAAAACCTTAACGAAGGTTGCTAAATTGCAACTGTTGTAATTTTTTATCTAGCGGTACGCCTTATTGTAAGGATTATTAAATGACAAGGCCTTGGCCCATAACCTGTTCTTAAGCGCACTTGCCCTTTCTTAGTAACTTAATTCTCTAAAACTATCTTCCGACACATAACAAAACAAGTAGGAAATCGAATGAGCTGAAACAAGGGAGCCCCATTAGACCGAATCAGAATTACGTTAAGAGACGCCAAGACGGGCATCTCAATCGAAATGCAGCTCCAGTTCAGAACGTATCCTCGTAACTATATCGGTGCAAATGGACGAAAAGGGGGGAGATGGAGTCCAATATCTGCCCCGTGCCGAAACAAATTGAATTTCGCCTCTTCTTCTTGACTCCTGAAACATTATTTCTACCTAATGTTCTGTGGGGAACTAAAGAAAATCGATACCTGCAGTGCATGGGTACACGTGTACTTTTACCTGTTCCGTATGGAAATTTCAAACAATTTATGGTGTACTGTCGGGCACTCTAACAAATGAGGTGGCTAAGGTTAATGCATATGTATGTTTTTGCGAAGACGGTGATTCGTTTTAGCGCGGAAAAGTGGTTTTTCAACGCGTGGGTTTATCGGGAAAGTGTCGCGGCGACGCGGCGCGGTGCTAAATTCACGCCTGTTTAGTTTAAAAGATACCGCTTTTAACAGACTGTGAAGTACGAGGCGCATTCCGCTAATTTTGGCCTTAAATAAAATGCCCATTATTCCTCTCAAATGTTCGTCATTATCTTACATGAATAAGCCTACACGTTTGAATATTTAAATACTGTTATACTCAGAACAACTAATTTGGCATCACGATGGAATATATAATAGGTGCTAGCAGGAGAGCGACTCGCGAGGCTTAAGAGAGATAGAGCAACTTAGGTGGACGATTGCAAAGAATATTGCCTTTAGAACCCATAAATTTTATTTTCTAACGCTCGATTTTGTTAACTTCGACAATGTGTAGATTCTTTGAATGAAAATAAAGGAACGTTACTATTATTACCAACAACAATTCGACTATGATGGCCTATGCCATACTTTAATTGTTAGCATACGTGAAAATGATCATAAACTAAATTTCTTAGAGTTTACTTTAATAAATAATAATCAAAAAATTAATTTCGATATTTTTAGGAAACCTACGTAGGTACACATACGTCACACTTTCGTCAAATTCATTTCATCGTTATACTCGAAAAATATAATAGTAGTGCTAAACAGCTTAAAATCAATAGCGTTTATGTAGGTTAAGTTTAAATTTACTAGACGGAAATGGAAAGAAAACCCTAGCAGTGGTCTCGACTGTACTCGTAAATCGGTTTAGGTCACAAAGATAAATCTTGGAAGAGTGCGGGCGCCGACTTAACCGTGCTGGCAGTAGCGCAATTACACCAAATAAGTAGGAAATATGGGACCACTTAATTTCGGACATAAAACATGTTAAATGCGGTGGACGCCACGATAAGCAGAGAAACATGTGGAGACACCATAAACAGAAACACTATAAAGTTTATCAGAAAGCGCCGAATTTGCGGCATCTCCAGTTAAATGCAGAAGGTCGGCTCTTACACTAAGATTAGTATTGAACCAATTAAATATAACTTGGGCGCACGCGGTCGAGATGACGAACGTTGTTTTTCCTCAAGTACCTCTACTAGCATAAATATGCATCCGACACAATATGTAGTTAGTGTATCGATTACAACAAAATAACAGCAAATTCATATAAACTATAAAGTTTTCTCCTATGACCTTCCCCTGCCGAGATATTCTCCCTTAAAATGGAGAAAGAAAAATCGATTTTTTGTTTACCTAAAATTTTTATTTTTTATTCCATTTCGATAATTTTCTTGGTGACGTACGTAGTGATTGATTGTCGACAAGATAATGCGGGCCCGTTTTTTGATAGTGCTTCAGGGGAGCAAGGGGTGAACTACCCTTTACCTTCATAACTTCATATTCTTTAAGGGGGTGGATATTTTTAATTTTTAACCGCATTTTTGTTTCTCCGAACATTTTGCTAATAAAAAGTTACTCTTGTTAGGTTTCGATAAAAAGAAATAAAATAAAATAAAATAACCCACTCAACGAGTAAGAGGTACAGTGTATCAACGATTTTCGTTTCTTATTTTTTTGACATTATTTTCAGAAAACCGACCGCGTTATCTTATCGACATTCAATCTACCTAGCCACCAAGAAAATTATCGAAATATAATTAAGAATGAAAATTTTATGTAAAAAAATATTTTTATCTCTCCATTTTAAGGGAAAATATCTCGGCGGGGGAAGGTCGTACGAGAAAACTTTATATGAACTTGCGGCGTTATTTTCGTGTAATATACTCGTATACGCACCCGAGAGATTTCTTATCTCCAAGAAAAAGTCCAGGAAATGGAAGCAAAATTTAAGAATATTTGTAAATTTCCTGAGAACGGGGGCGAAACGTCGATTTTATCCTGTGTTTAGTTGAATTATATGCCAGCATTTCACAAAAAAATGGAAATATCGAATTATAACTGGCACAAAATAAATCAAAATTTTTAAGAATGAATTAGATTTATACGGATTTATCCTAAATTTATACATTTCTCTTTCCATTTTAATATTTTGTAATATAAAGAAGTTTTAAAAAGCTGCTTCTAACCTTAAAAGAACTTTTATTGTTACGGTAAACGAGTCCGCTATTCGTCTTGAAAAAACAGAATCTCCCATTGGTTTATCGTATTATAAGTTACTGCGACTGCGCATTGTGTGTGTTCTTGTCATTAGCGTTTACGTTATTTTATGTTTTGCAGTCCGATAACTCCGGGGATAACTCCCATCTTCTTGGACACGTGGTGGTAGCTGAGTACACTCTTTACGCGGTCTGAAATATAAGACTGCCACTATTATGCAAGAAATATGACGTCGACCGTCAATCAGGACCAAAGTTATTATATATAATCAGAACGACCTTAATAACTTACTATTGTTACAGTCTTAGGTATAAATAGATGAACAGAAAGAGGGCGTGTAAGGTCGCCGATTAGCTCAGTGGGAGAGCAGAGGGCTTCGGAGCGCGGGGACCCGGGTTCGACTCACGGTCGGCGGCGGCAAGTTTTGCGCCGTGTAACATTTCAGAAGTGGGATAGGCAACCCGCGTGCTAGAGTAGAGTACGGCGGGTGGTGTGCACAAGAGGTGCGTTGTGTGTAGCAGGTTCGCGTCGCGGGCGCTGAAAGTGGCCAGTGACTGGGGTAGCCGAGGACGGCTAGCTTGTCAGGACGGGCCGAACTGTTACGGTCTTAGGTATAGATGAACAGAAAGAGGGTGTGTAAGGTCGCCGATTAGCTCAGTGGGAGAGCAGAGGGCTTCGGAGCGCGGGAACCCGGGTTCGGCTCCCGGTCGGCGGCGGCAAGTTTTGCGCCGTGTTAACACTATGTGAGATTTTCACATTGAATTTAAATTATGCGCTAAAATTAATCCGCTAACATCGCCGCCAAGGCAGTCGAAAAATAGGAAATTTCAACTTCATTTTAGTGCTGAGTTTGTGGTTTTGCAAAGGGTATGTGTATTTTTAAAGAAAAAGAGCTTTTCCCTGTCAGCAATTTGATTTTAAAATCTGTCATCCCAAAAGCGCTCCAACTGCGATGTTACGCTTTTGTTGCCTGACAGTTTCTCTCGTCAAATGGGGAAAACCCGCAAATTTTCAAAATGATCATATTGAATAGTTTACTACCCAAAACAAATTCCGCAACTTTCGATTTTTACATTTGAGTCTTATTTTCGTCATAATTAAATACGAAACATGCGTCGCGCTCAAGACACAATATTTGAATGACGCTGGTGACGTACTTGACCACTGGGCCCGACAGATTAGGTAGGAATTTTCACATGCGCAAACCAATCCGTTTGCACCCTGAGCGCTCGTTTATTTCTCGACTCCTCCCACTTTTTCCAGGGAGACGCGTAAACACCGCGGCGCAACGGATAGGTCTCCTACGCCACAGAAAGCGCGCGTTTTAGCCATCCCGGTCATGCTGCTTTCTAAGTTGCAAATTTTTCGTTCAGCACGGCACATAATAAAAATTTTTACGTGGTACGCGATACATATTCTATTTATGCTTGATATTACAGTACTAAAAGTTATAAATTCGATTAAGCGGGTCTTCCCCATTGCTAGGCAACAAAATTTCGTTCAAAACATAAATTTATCCGGAAAATAGAAACCTCTCGTCTAATTACAGTCGAGAATACATTATATAATTGTTGAGTTCTTCTGCTTTAAAAATTCCCCAAAATACACAAGTTCATGCACATGCACCACAAGTCAGCATTAAAATGAAGCTGAAACTTCGTAATTACTAACTGCCTTGGCGGGGATGTTGATAGATTAAATTCAAGTTGATACGTCGATACAACCAAGTTCTTGTTAATTTTTTATTTTGCATTTTTATAAATGTTTAACTTTTTTAATCTTTTAATCTTTTAATAAACTTTGTTGTAAGTGTAGGGAATAACATCACGCCTTCCATTCAATCAATCTGGTATTTCCTGAGCGTTAACGCTGCCTCCCCAGTATCCAATACATTCAGATTTCATCGGTATATACCCCTAGAGCTTTCCAATGCCTCAGCGGATAAAAACAGAAAAAGAAAACCTAGCAGATCGTTGCAACGGTGTTTCGCCCCCCGATTAGGAGGGATTTGAAGCCCATCGGTCAACCCTGACCGATGACTCGACTGTATCCTCATAAATGTTCAGTTCACTGCATTTCTGGTTTGTGTATTTGTAGATAAGGGCAGATAACGACGGGAAGGGTTGGGGTAAGCTTTGAAATGATCACGGAAGCGGTGATTCTGAGTTTTATATTGTGTTTTTTTGTTGATTTTGCTGTTCATTCTTCTTGGAAACTTAAACATCCCAAATAATCATTTGTAATAATACTGTTTGCCCATTTATACAGGATGTTAAGTCTAGTTTGGTTCGGTGGGAGCTGTGAGCGTCGTAATACCCTTAGCGCATTAACTAATTAATGATACTTATAATTACGCCCATAAGTGTAGTATATTGTTATTTGTTATCCACTTCTCCTTAGGTAAAGGGATGTGGATTACCCCCTATATTTCTCTGTTATATTGAACCGAAAGGCGACGTAAAAAGACAAACTGCATTCCGTACGAGACTGTCATTTATTTCTTTAACCCCTTTTCTCTCTTTTTCTGTTACAGATCGAGGAAACGTTCGATTAGGTTTTACTGGCAAGTTTTTCAAGATGCAATTTGTAGCTTGGATTGTGGTACTTCTGGCAAGTTGCTCTATACGATACGCGCAAGGTAAGATTGAAAGGAATTATGTATTTATTTATTTTAAGTTTAAAGTTTACATCTTCGGTTTACATATAGGTACCAAGAAATTTTTTAAACAATTTAAAAAATCATATAGGTACATATATACAATTTTTGTTGGTGTTACAAAATGATTCCTGATATTCTAACGGAAATATTCAGTTGCGTTTACTATTTATTGTGTATTTGCAGCTTTACTGTTTTGTAAAATTATACCGGTTCTAGGTACTCGTGAATTTTAATACTTATATTAATCATAGTTTGACTGTGGTGAATTATAATAATATCCAAGTGAAAGAAATCGCCAATATCGTGAACGAAATTCCTTGAGCGTTCAAGTGGCCGACCAAGTTCCGGAAACAGGAACTTCCGGAAATACCGAGTGGCGCTCCTGTAGTACACTGCCGCATAACCGGAAATAGTGTATCGAGCCACGTCGAACTTTGTTAGATAAGATAAGAAGCTCGAATTATAACTTCTGCCACGTCGACTTGGAAGCACGTCCATCGATCATTCTGGATTCTTATCTCGCCCCCGGAAACTAACCCCCGCCCTTAGTTCAGGGAGGAAAGTAAAAAAAGTGACAGGAATTCAGAATCGTCAGGAAATATTATTACCCCGACCGTTAAATGGTACGAACAATAATTTTACTTCACAGCCTGCACCTTATTCGAACAGTTAATTTTACAAGCAGTACAGGGTACATTACAGTTTGTTTTAAACATTTTTAAACCGAGAAAAATAAACCCACTTTTCATGTAAAAAAGGGGCTTGACTCCCAGACACTTCCGATTACCATAAAATCCCAATTTCTTACAAAAATTGCTGTTATTAGATTCGAAATTGGGGTGGTTTTAATATCGCATTCCCGCAACATAAATCCAACCCCCGCGCGACAAATTGCCGAACCAAGTAAACACTTACATGCGTTTATTGTGAAATATTTTCGTTTATCACGTTACACGGTCTCTTTTTCTATTACGGGGACCACCCTCCGTACGAAACTCGCGGGGGTGCGTCTACCCTTTTCACCTTTTCGAATTCACTTAGTGGGCGGACTGTTTCTAAGGGCGCGGGGAAAGAATTAAGGTTATGATTGATTTCTATTGTGTTGTAACATATCTTTATCCCAGGACAAGGGAGTGAGTTATTGATTCCCAAGTTTTTAGGGGAGAAAAGGGAGTTCTTTAAATTTACAAAGAAGGGGTTGTCAATTAGTTGCAAACCTACTCCGCAAAAAAATGTTTTTACATCGGGACAAACAATTCTTATGCGAATCCTTGTATGCTCGTGACCAGTATGCTTGAACGATCGATTTGAGGAAAAATATTTTTTTTACTCGAGGAAGAAGGGTTCAGGGTTTTTTCCAGGTCGTAAATCAAATGTTCACGCATCCAAATGTTCCGCCTATTGAGCCCAAGTGGCACAATAAAACAGCATATTTATGGAAAGAACCGCTCTAGAGTTTGAAATCACGAATACAAAAGTTCTAAAAAATTTCTGTCGAGACTTGATCACCAGCGGTCGCCAACAATCACTGCAAATGCAAAACGCAACTTTTAAAGTAAATAATTAGTACTTTACAGGCGTCTTTAGGTTTATGCTACGAAAAAATGGATATATGACTGGGTAGAATACGTATAAAATGATTGATATTTAAGAACAAATCATTTCGTAATCAAGAAGAAACCTTTTTATTGCAAGTATTATATAACTTACTCACTATTATAATTGTTGTCCAATTCAGCAATAAGTAAACATGAAAAACAACATTATTCCAATTTTTTTAAATTATATCAACCCCAAGCAAATTAATATTGAAAATTCTTACTATAAATTAATTTAAAATTAATAAAAATTTTGTAAATGCCAAAAATCATGTTTAAATATTCTCATTTCCAACTCATAGAACAAGAAAAAGAACTTAAAAATATAGAATTTAAAATTAACAAAATCCTACCTACCACAAACTTACATCAATTTCTTCTATCATTCACAATACCAGAAATTCAATACTACATTTAGTAACGTAAAAGAGAAACAACAACGCAAATTAATAAAACTTACAAACATGAAAAGAACAACACGGTTAACAAAATCTGAATTTAGTTCTATTATAATTCAATGCTTGGCGGTGCATTTGCCCGTGGAGTAGTTGTTCGAACGGTCCAGTGCCACTGATTACAGACTAAATCAACTTGGTCTGGCCGTTATATTTGTTTTAATTCTGAACAACCCACATGCCACAAAGAGAGTATCTATTGTTATGTCTGACCGAGTAGTTAAACTTTCCAGCCCACGTTTTAGAAAATCTGCAATAGAAGAGGTCTAAAGATTGTTTAATAAAAAATAACGGTTCTAAAAATTTCATTATGAAATTTGTAAAAAATAGAATCCATCAATTTTACAATAATAATACTGATATTAAAAAACCAAAAGAAAATAAAAATTACATTTCATTACCATATATTAAAGGTACGTCACGCAATATTAATAACTTATTAGCAAAATACAACTTACAAATAATATCACACAAAAAATAGAACAACTTAAAATTTTTCTATTCTAATTTAAAAACCCCCATTCCTAATCTATTGAAAACTCATACTGTATACAGAATTGAATGTAAAAACATTTAGAGACCAGACTGAAACAACACAAATACAACAACAGTAATTCAGCAATTGGTGAACATATTAAAAACAACAATCATACTTTTGAATTCAGCGATACCAAAATTTTAGAACAAGAAAAAAATTTAAATTAGAAATGATTTATATAAAAAAAGAACCAAACTCTATAAATGATAGAATTGACATACAAAATTTGAGTACAATTTACTGCAATAATAATAAAACTTACTTATTATTACTGTTAAATGAAATACATATGTATTTCTATTTCTCTTTTGTATAAAAAAATTCACAGCCTTCGCAAAGATGCAACCGGGGGAGACATTGAAAATGACGAAGCAGACTGTAACCCTTGTGCGTTTGGGATATTTCCGCATACGCGATAGCGGGTTAAATATTATTCATAAAACACCTGCGACGATGTGAAATAAGTGCATTCCTGTAGTGGCGGCATTCTCTCTTATTTGCGACGCTAGACGATTGCACGCTGAATGAAGCTTAGTTGCTTAGTTGCTTAGTTCTGAAGAGAGGTCCAGCGAAGCCACCGTAATATACAAAGCCTGTACCTCGGCCTGTACCCTGCTCTGATGACGTCACACTTGGTTGTAGATTTCTGCATGGCGAGCTTATTCTGCGGCGAGAGTAATTTTTATGTAATTAATTGTAGTTTCGTTATTATATTAGTGTCAATACGTTATGGGAATGCATTTATCTAGGTAAAATAATCTATTAATAGTTAAAACTTGAGGCAAAACGGCACTGCAGAGTCAACAGCTTTGGTAAAAGAGTAGGGGCAGGTCATCAATTTCTTGTTATTATTTATGCCTAATAGTATTCCCAAAGTTAATAAATTTAGGGTTTACTAATTATATAGCATCGTTTTATTAAACAACTAGTATATAGAAGACAAATAAGAAGCCATTAAATAAAAAGCTAATTTCTAGTTGGGTAAATGACCAAATTAACATTTTTGGTGAATACGTTAATTTTTTTAAATATTTTAATTTCAATATTGTATAACATTTTCTACACAAACATTTATTTAATTTGAGCCACTAATATCACAAGTTTAAACATATCTTAAATGGTTCACTATTTTCCATAATTTCAACAAGCTATTACATAGAGAACTGTGCCCTAACAAACCCAAACATAAGAATTGTTGTAAAGTAAGCGCAAATCTGAGAAAATTTGTATGGAAAACTTTAAAAATAATATCTATTTCTGCGTTTTATAGTAGTTGTTCTGTATGACGTTAACTTTCATTTTTATCTTGACAATTAAGTGCTTGGCATATTTTTTTGCTCGTTCGCCTGTATTTATTCGGGGTTTTGAGCGTAATGCAGGACATACAGGGTGAGTCAGGAGGAGAGGGAAATATTTTGGCTGGTGATAGTATCGACCATTTCGAATAAAAAAGTTTATATGAACATGGTTATTATTCTTAGCAGCTTCAGAGATACAGATGTTTGAATTTTGTTAAATAAAAATTAATAAACTGTAACGAACGCTGCAAATGCTCAAAATTTAAACCTTCAACTTCAATATACTTGTCAACTCGCTTCCTAAGATTGCGCGTTGATCCTCTGAGCGCAATTTGCCTGGCCCTTATGCGAGTAGCAGCATCCAAAATGCGAGCAATCAATTCTTCTCGTGTATCTGGCTTTGTTTTGTAGACTTCCATTTTCAACCATCCCCATAAACAATAATCTAGGGCGTTAAATCCGGAGATCGTGGGGGCTAATTAATCGGACCACCACGACCAATCCATCGCCCAGGGAAGGTTTCGTTGAGGTATTGAGTCACTACACGAGCAGTATGTGACGGAGCTCAACATGCTGATAGAACGCATACAAGGTGTATGCTCGGGTGTATGTGTAAAGATTTCTGACATTGTAAATACACCATAAAACACACTCTTGTCACCACACTTGTCAGTCACTAACTACAAAAAATAAACAAAAAACCACCCCAGACGCAACTTGATCAGTTATTAGATTCAAAAAACTTATGTGTGTCAGCTCTTTACGAGCGATTATTTTAACTTCAATCACTTGATAATTTTGTTTATTGTACAGAAATATATGTATCAATAGATACATATATAATTTCAATGTGAAAGGTGCGCGTGGTGCGTTGCGCAGAGGAACGTAAATCCTCACTTTTAGTTAACGCTTAATTTTACTCCTCATAAAATTTCCGTACCACGGGCTATAACTGAAAATCGATTCTTAAGGAGTAAACTCCAAAAAGCTGTACTTATCTCCGATACCATTAAGAATAATAATCCTGTTCATATAAACTTTTCTATTCGAAATTGTCGATACTATCACCTGTCAAAATATTTCCCTCTCCTCCTGACTCACCCTGTATATATTTCGACCGCTGTTTAAATGTGGGGAAAGCATGATTTGTAAGCTTTGCGGCTTTTCGTTTTAGAGTTAAAATGGTCCCATCGTCGCAATGCAACAGAATCTTTTCGGTGAATATTATCCGCCATACTAGGAATACTAAAAACATTTTCAAATACAATTTTTTTCAAAATCAAGTGCTAAATTGTAATTTCTATTTTTATATTGACATGCATAGTTACCATATAAATAATTTTTATTATTTAGAAAAATTTGTGTTGCCAAATAATTTTATGTCAACTTTTTACATTTAATTCTACAAATAAATCTTGACGAGTGCTCCAAACGGGGCCGAAACGTCGATAAAACTGTATTTATTATTTACCTTTTGCCAGAATTTTACCAAATTAAAATAATGTCTTTATTATAATGTTTTTTATTGAGTATCTAGAAAAATAATACTCCGAACGAACCATCTTGTATCAACAATTTTATTTTTCATAACCTATATTATCAAATATAATACTGGGTACCGAAGGGTTATCTACTGGTGGCATTTGGTGTATATTTCCACAAGCAATACAAGCGTTGCTGGCATCAACAGATCAACAAGTAGTAACCAGCATTATTTGGCAATTGCATACATTTGCAGCATTAATAACTGGCATTATTTGAGCATTGTTGAACAGTAACCGGCATTATTTACGGAGTAATAGGCCATATATTGTAAAATACATCTGATTTTTGGATTATTTTGAATCATTGGCATTGTTTTAGCACGCGTGGCAAGGGTTCTGCTACTAAGTGGTTTCACGGTGTGAAAATGTATGTTATGAATCGAGATAAGTTCAAGATTTGTAGAACAATTGCGATTGTCTGAGGAAAAATGTGAACTTGACATTATTGGAAATAAAGAAATTCAATAAGTTTAATCCCCATACCTACCTCGTATCGTTTCACACGTTATCTAATAATTCAACCACTGCGCAAATTGGTGACCCCGACATTCCATCAGAGTTTCACGAACCAAACATTATTTCGGACCCTTCACGGAATCCTACCCAGGAGCGGCTACTGTAAGAATGAACACAGGCCACAGCAACTGCTCTGTCTAGTCGATTATGTTTGCCAGAGTTTGCGGAAGCCCACGAGTGAATCGAATCCGTATCCCGGTAGACAAACGGTACTATGCGACCAAATCGATTATCTTTTAGTTTGTATTCCGGGGAATGTATCCGACTCGGGGGTTGTTCCCAACCCCTATACAGTTAGTATGCGTATCTCGACTATGTTTATATTTGAGTTATTGGATTGGCGGCGGCGACGCTAATACCCCGTCCGTCGCCCCTCGACACTCCTCGCCGTTATGAGGTGTCAATATGTGAGTTTCAAATCGGGAATATTTCCAGAAGAGGGTAAAACCGATTTTCTATAAATAATAAAATAGGGCGAGTCGCCTTCGTTTACCTGGAGAAGTTTCCGCCTCTTCTCTTAGGAAATTGTGTGGGAGGGTCGATGCGAAAATACTTTCTTTTCTCCGGTGTTTTTTCCAGTTTTAATGAAGTTTTAGTAAGCCTGTTTCGGAGAGATGGAAAGTTCGGGGGTGGACGTGTCCCAGTTGGCACGTGACATCTTATTGACCTATTTTCTGCCGTCAGTGCACTAATAACATAAAACATATGCCAGGGAAATGTGCGACTAATGCTAAATCTCAAAGTGCACGGCTGAAGCGCAAGCCCCTCTCTAGCTTGAGCTGCGGGCCTTAAATTATAAAGAGCCTCGGCCGCATCCGAGACTTACCTGCTTACGATAACTTGTTTAGAATCTTCGACTGGCACTTTTTGAATGCTAATGACGTCAATATAAGTTGCAAACTATAAGTTTTCAAATCTTATCCCTGAGCAAAGTTACTATGAGAATATACATATTTAGAAGTCATTTTGCCTGCTAAGCTGCTTAACTACGTTCAGGGTGTCCTATTTTCGTTGTGATTTGGGGGTTTCTCGGGGTTTTCGCGAACCTGAGCTACTTTTTTGAGTATAATAGAAAGCTGAAACCATAATTTGGATATCGTTTTTAGTTTTCGAGAAAAAAAATAATGTTGATTTTTATCGTTTTTCGAAAACTCTCTCCAATTCTTTTTGTACTAAGCAAACTAAAACTGTTACGATTGACTCATATAGAACTTTTTCCAAGGAATTCAGTGGCGTACGTAGTTTTTTCTAGGGACCGTATTTTTTGAGTTATGACATAAAGTTAATTTTTTTTAATGGAAATCATAGTAGGCTTTGGTCTAGTTCGAAAGGTCTTTTTTTAAGCTATCAAAATATATATATACTTTTATATTGTTATTTCAAAAACCGGCAACGATTTTGGTACTTTTTACCTTTAGAAATATAAGATAGGTACATACATCCAAGATACCTGTGATTTTATGTTAGAAACTTAATAACAACTGAAATAAAAGTAACAAAAACAGAAAAACAGCAAAACAAACAAAAACAAGAAAAACATCAAACATCAAACAACAAACAACAAAATTATAGGAACTGCTCAAATTGATTGCCATGTTTTTCAACACATAATCTACATCTTTTAGTTAAGGGTGGGATACGCTACGACAGGACAGGAGATCGGTAGTACATGTGTAAGACAGAAATAGACATAGCTTTAGCAACCGCTTGGTACAGACAGTCCAGCAGAAAATTGAAATAACGAAATTAGGCAAATATAGTCTTAAAATAAAGCTAAAAGATCGGTGAGTATGCTCACATATTTTATTTGGCTGTTAACTAAAATCCGAATGTACAATTTGTGTGTGAATAATGCTAAGATTTCCGTTAAAATTTGCCAGTTTTCAACTTCGTTTATTTTAACAACAGTGTAAATATGGCAAATAAAATAGTTATAAGCGTATTCTACCAACCCTCATATTTCTTTTAAACCATAATTCATGCCTATAAGTAATACAGTTTTTGAGCTGGACTGTCTGTAGTAACACCGTCTCAGAAGCTAGGAGAACGCTTCTCGGGTACTCGAATATCCCAGCCTTAATAGATTGATGGCGTTAATTAAAAAAATAGGATGGGCTTGCAAATATAGGAAAGCTGCATGTGTTGCCTCTGCTAGCTCGGCTTGATTCTTGTATCTTCGTATGTATATTTTTTCTTTTAAAAATGCCCAAACAAAAAAGTCTAATATACTCAGATCCGGTGATCTTGCAGGCCACAATATAGGTCCATTTGTACCCAACCATCTACCCGGAAAATGATATTCTAAATAATTTCTAACTATTGCAGAATTGTGTGCAGGAGCACCATCTTGTTGGAAATATACCCTGTTTATGTTTATTAACGGAACATTTTCCATTATCGCCTCTGCGTTAATATTCAATAAGACCAGTGACGCACATTATGTCTGTTAAATAATCCTACGCTGCTTATGTGAGTTTCATCTGTCCAAATGACAGACCGCCCAAATTCTGGATTTTCTTCAATTTTATTTAAGTACCACCTAGAAAAATTAAGCCTTCTTTCTTGATCTCCCTGGAAGAGATGGTGAATAATTTGAATTTTATATGGCCTATATTTGCCTTTTTTAAATATTTTTTGAACTTTTGATTTGGAAACACCAACTTGTTGAGACGATTTCGCGACAAGAAGTTTTTGTTGTCGCCTCAACCACGATAAAACATTTATTTCTTCCTCTTCTCTATTTTCTTTATTATAAATTTTGTTTCTAGGTCTATTGAATGACCCATAGTGAATTAAATTTGATTTTAATCTCGAAAACATCATTTTGCGTGGTTGTCTTCTTTCTGGGTACCTATCTAAATCTAATAAATCGATGGATAGGTATTATACTGGAAATGGGTAACTAGGAATTTTTTGTGTACCTGTTGAGATATAGATCCATTGATCCATTATGTATATTATATTAATAAAACTCGCTGCATGCAACTTTTGATAATGTATGTCAACAGATAATTATTCAGTTGTTAACATAAAATCACAGGTATCTTGGATGTACCTACCTATCTTATATTTTCTAAAGTTAAAACTTAAAAAGTACCAAAATAGTTGCCGTTTTTTGAAATAACAATATAAAAGTATATATATTTCCAGAGCTTAAAAAAAGACCTTTCGAACTAGACCAAAGCCTACTATGATTTCCATTAAAAAAAATTTAACTTTATGTCATAACTCAAAAAATAGGTACGCTCCCAGAAAAAACTACGTACGCCACTGAATTCATTGGAAAAAGTTCTATATGAGTCAATCGTAACAGTTTTAGTCTGCTTAGTACAAAAAGAATTGGAGAGAGTTTTCGAAAAACGATAAAAATCAACATTATTTTTTTTCTCGGAAACTAAAAACGATATCCAAATTATGGTTTCAGCTTTCTATTATACTCAAAAAAGTAGCTCAGGTTCGCGAAAATCCCGAGGCTCTATCTCTGCTGCTTCTATGAGAAACCCCCAAATCACAACGAGAATAGGACAGTCTATACCAGGGGTCGGCAAGTAATATTTACTAGGGTCCATATGCTTTTGAAAATTTTTATCGAGGTCCAAAGAAAGAAAAAATGTGAAATGCACCGCCGTTTTTTCCTCTCAAAAACGAACGTGGTTTATATTCTAAAATCTATATTATAGAAATGCAGGCAGTTTCAGAACAAAACTTTATTCAAAATAAAATAAATAAATATTCTTCCATACACCATTCTTGCTGCTTAAAACAATCTTGAAACTTTTATGTTTGTATTTTTGACATAAATAAAAAATATAAGTACTTAATGCGAGAAATTACACTTCCGGTCCAGAGCCAATTTTTTAAAGTTTGGTTCTCGAGGAGAACAACTAATGCGCAGAGTATCCTCAAGATGGGCATCCGTTAACCTTGAACGATATTTGTTCTTTAAAAAGTTTATTTTGGAGAAAGAGGCCTCACAAATGTATGTGGAGCCAAACATGGTAGCCAGGTTGGTAGCCAGTTTTCTACAATTTGGATACTTATCCAAAACATGCTTGCCCCAAAATTCTTCAGGGGATGCGGTTTTGAACATTTTCAAGGAAATATCTTCTTGCAGGTCGATTATCTCCATTTGAAGTAACGGTTTCGAAAGGCTGAACAACTTCGCAGCTACATCAGTCCATTCTCCCACTGGAGAAATTTCATAAGGATTCATTAATAACTGCGACAGTTTCCCTATATCTGCAAAATCTTGAAATCTTGCTGCAAATTCCTTCCCAAGACCAGACATAAAACTTAAAAACACTGCAGTGTCTATTTCCGAATTGTCCTTTCTGTATTCAAGAATTGTTGGAAAATGAATAAATTCTTGTTTTTCAATGTCTTGTTCAAATATATTCAGCTTGCGTCGGAAAGCAGACACACTTTGTATCAGATCACATATTAATTTCCTTTTCCCTTGTAACTCGGTGTTGAGCGCATTTAAATATTTGAGAATGTCTTTCAGGAAAGCCACTGCTAGCATATTACTCTCGTTTGTTAGGAACTCCAAGAACTTCCTTGCTTCCTCTGTATCCAAGTTTTCCAAGAATGCGGTCACTTCTTCTTTTAGTTGCCAAAAACGTTCAATCACCTGGCCCTTACTCAACCAACGAACATTATTGTGTTGCAGTAAGTCAGAATACGCCGAATCACATTCGGACAGAAACTCTTTGAACTGTCTATGCTGAAGAGCAGAACGAGACCTCATAAAATTGATCAACTTGACCAACCTGTCCATTACTTCCTTCAGAGTAGCACTGAGTTTGACACAAAGGGATGTCTGGTGAATTATGCATTGATAAGATAGTATCCCAGCATTCTTATCCCTGATTCTCTTTACCAATCCCTTTTCTTTGCCTACCATAGCCGGGGCACCGTCAGTTGAAATTGACACCATTTTATCATAATTGATATTTGATTCTCTCATGAAGACATCAAAAGTCTTGAACAAATCTTCTTCACGAGTCTTACCTTTAAACGGCAATATTGCTAGCAATTCGTCCCTAAATAAATTTTCTTCGACGTCAAAGAATCGCACAAAAATGCACATTTGTTCAGCATCAACAATGTCACAAGATTCGTCAAGTGCAATGGCGTAGCAAGGTGCCTTTTGTAAAAGTTCGAGCAAGCTGCTTTTGTTATCAGCAGCCAAAATTTCTGTTCTTCTTGTATTGCTTCTTGCCGATAATGGAATACCCTGAATAGCGGCAACGATGTCTTTCTTTTCTTCAAAAAGTGCTGTGGCCACTTCCAACATACATTTTTTAACGATCTCCGAGTCTGAAAATGGCTTCTGGTGCTTATTAAGAGTCCAGCACACACGCAACGGTGCTTCTGCTGATTTTTCTTGCCCGCTCATACACCGAACAAGTAAAGTCGTGCTTTTTTTGTAGGATGACAGATATGCCAGAAGTTTATTTTTACGCGCTGCGCTGCCAGGAGGAAAATTTGTATGGAAATCCTGATGAGTTGTTTCATAGTGTCGCTTTAAGTTGCCACT
This sequence comes from Xestobium rufovillosum, assembly GCA_963966045.1. Classification (NCBI taxonomy): domain Eukaryota; kingdom Metazoa; phylum Arthropoda; class Insecta; order Coleoptera; family Ptinidae; genus Xestobium; species Xestobium rufovillosum. Next base: position 21,407,179 of record OZ014497.1, read on the forward strand.
TTTAACAACAGCCACCGTTTTATTGCATATGAGGCAAACTGGGATGGCTCCAACCCTTTCAGGCAGTGTAAAGCAACATTGTTCGGTCCACACAGTCAGAAACTTCCTATTTTCACTGGCAACTTTTCGCTTTTTAGAATACATATTGATGCATAAAGTTATAATAATTACGGCACAAAAAGCCGAAATAAACAGCAGGATATACGGTAGCTTAATATGTAATTATTATAATTAAACGGACAAACTACACGAGAACTATACAAATAACCTGCGAATGCAAACGATCTCACTTAGACTGAATCAGCGACAGACTGAAACAGCGCACAGGCAGCCGCGCAGACGATAGCTAGTACGCCGGACTTGCGGGTGGGATACGCAAAGACAGGACAGGAGATCGGTAGTACATGTGTAAGACAGAAATAGACATAGCTCTAGCAACCGCTTGGTACAGTCAGTCCAACAGAAAATTGTAATAACGAAATTAGGCAAATATAGTCTTAAAATAAAGCTAAAACATCGGTGAATATGCTCACATATTTTATTTGGCGGTTAACTAAAATCCGAATGTACAATTTATGTGTGAATAATGCTAAGATTTCCGTTAAAATTTGCCAGTTTTCAACTTCGTTTATTTTAACAACAGTGTAAATATGGCAAATAAAATAGTTATAAGTGTATTCTACCAACCCTCATATTTCTTTTAAACCATAATTCATGTCTATAACTAATCCAGTTTTTGAGCTGGACGGCCTGTATTAACACCTTCTCAGAAGCGAGGAGAACGCTTCTTGGGTATTCGAATATTCCAGCCTTAAACTTGTAAATAAGGGAAAACCGGAAAACATCCGTCCATGTTGCACGTACGTGATGGCGCGAAAACAAATTATAGTATAGAAAAATTATAGAATAATGAAAGATTAACTTTTAATAAGGAATATATTGAGTAAGATAAAGATATTTGGCGGTCCGGATTTCTGCCCTCTGCGGTCCGGATTCGGACCGCGGTCCGCCTGTTGCTGACCCCTGGTCTATACAGTTGACAAGGATTTTTTCAAAAAAAGCACAAATTTAACTAAAGGCATTATTTCCTAGGTATTCCAAAAAGATTTGCCCAGTGCGCCCCATCATCTATAACAACGAATACAACAATCATTAAACCCATTATTAGATATCAGATCAAGAAACAAACGCGGTCAGACAAACAGAAAAACATTTTCCGATCGGCTCATTTTCCTTCTCCATTTAAACAAAACCTCGACAGACGTTTGGATGCGCATTCCTATTCTTTTTTAATCCGTCTCTATTCTTTCTCTCGGTCGGGTTCACTTGCAGGGATAATATAATGCTGTTGCTTCAGTTGCACTCGGAACAATGATCAGATAAAAGTTTTAACTGCTGAATTTGTGGAGACAAAAGGAGGACAACGAAATCCGCCTCTGACCGCATCCAGCTGGAAATTGTATCAGGATTTCATTGGTTTGTGTTGAATACCGACTGCGCTATGTTTTCCAAATACTGTACGTAATTCGAATCTAACTGACCAAGATTTTTCGTGTTCTTGTTTAACTCGTTTGTGGGTATGATGTATGATCCTTTTAGTCGAATAAAAGTTGGTCGTTTGCGCCCGCCTTGGTATAGAAGAGACAAAGTGACATCAAATCATATTTTACGCTCTCGACGACGGCCGGGAAAAATTGAAAAGAAAAATATTAGACACGCTTTCTACGAGATGAAATATTCGCACAGGGTGTCAAGTATTTATCATCTTTAAGTTTCGCAGGTGATATTTGGACTCTAATTTTTTTACGTATATAAAAATGCAGTGTTGCATTTTCCACTACAACTTGCGGAATATTTTAACGAGAACTCCCTGGGATACTAAAATTGTACTGCAAAAAAACTTTTAAATATTCATGAGGGCGAGAGTATTGCGTCAAAAGGGGATGATAACATTTTTAACTAATACAAGATGGCGGTTATAGATTACCAACGTCGCGTGGTATTTCAATAAGCGAGAAAAAGTTGGTTGACAACTTCAAGCCCACGCTGCAAGTAGTGCACTTAGGTTATTAAGAATTGCCATGACAAGTTAGCTGATCTGCTTTAGTGACGTAGAATTATTTATCATTTCTTTTGTTTCTCAACCGCTGACACTCAGCATCTGTTGTTTTAACATTAGGCTAAAAGACAACGATCTATATTCACAACTCTCTCTGTTAATTTATGATTCTCCAGGTTGCGCTTTACTGACATAATATTACTGTTGTATTTTGGCTTGGGTATAGTAGGGATTCTTGTGGAGCAGAAACTTTGTAGGGCATCCCCCTTCTGATGCTCAATTGCGGAACAAGCGTTTTGAAACGTAGAAAAAATCCCAAATAAGAGATTATAATTTGAAACGACTTATCGTTTCATTGCGAGGTGTTGACAAGCAGGTACAGCAAGGACTGATGAGCTCGCGATTCGGCCCAGATAAAACTAGACAGTAAAGTTGTTAAGTTTCCGTCCCGATAAATAAAGCATTATCGCCCTCCCAGAAGTTGTTTAATGCGGAAGTTGGTATAATAACGAAAGTTACTGTTCCATTTTAAAGTCTTGGGCATTTACAAATTGTTAAGGGGAGACAAACGCAATTTATTACTCGGCGGTCTTCGCCTTGTTTTATGGGACTTGTTCGTTTAGAGGTATGTTTGAAGTTGGAAGTTTCTTTGGTAACAAAAAGGGACCGAATAGATTACACAAGATTTTTCATATTTTGCTCACTCATGGCGAGACTAACGAGACTTCAGTTGATGTAAAATGTTTGCTAACTTCGTAGCCGCGTTAAATGAATCGAGTCCTCCTTGTCAATCTTCATTGAAAACGTCACCAATTCGTCACCAATTCGTCACCAATTAAAACAATGAGGACTGTTACTCATCTGTTGAGTTCAATGTATACAGTTCCAAATATTTTTTTAATTGAAGGTCTTTTGTAAGAATTAACATCTTTTCGCAAAAGTCTATCCTTCGGAATGAATCTTGGGGATAAAGTTCTTGGACCGTAGTGAATTGAAAATTATGAAATTTATGTATTCTTTTTTCTTACAGGGTTATGGTTAGGTTAGGTTCGAAACCTGTAAAGACGGTAATAATACAGTGTTATGCCCACATCTAACTACTATAGTGGTGAGAGTAATACACACAGGTCGGTAGGAGACGCTGTACATGGAAGATGCCGGGAGAACTAGGGAGATATCAAATAGATTACTTTCTTGTTAGGCAAATATTTAAAAATCAAGCTAGTGACTGCAGAAGCTATCCAAGAGCAGATATATACAGCGTGATTTTTTTAACGAGCCTATTAGAATATTTTCAATTTGAAATCAAGCTAGGGATTTAAAATTTGGAACCCGGCGATAATCAACCTTGCCCAATTCAATGAAACAATTTCGAAATGGAGACGCTTCCGGTTATACCGGAAATCGATACTGACATTATTTTCTCAAATGGAAACCCCTATTTTTTATTCGATTTTTGAATTTCGTTCACTTTTTTATTGCGTATGATGAACCCAGGTTGTTATAACTTATCTGTCATGGTTTTTGGCGTATGTCATTTATTCTGTAAAAAATGCTCATTGCAGAGGTCTATTCAAAAATTCATATCTCTCTTACTGTCAGCTCAAGAGGAAAACGGTTTCTTGTGTTCGCTAGCCCAAAGTTTGAAGGTGTCTTTTAGTATGCCCCTCGTTGGTAAAATTGTCTTGTTTGACACTGCAAGAAACTTTGAAAATGTGAACGACAAAACTTCATGAATTTCTACCAAATAGTAAAGTCAGAAAATATTAACTACATTCAAAAACTCAATTTTTTCAAATGGTACGTGCCTATTTTTGTATCGTCATCCGATAGAAAATTAAATTCTAAGGGCACTTTTATTACCCTTTCTTATGTCTATATTCATTACTTAAGGAGATGTTTAGGTTTTTGAGAATTTTCTATCTCAAATATCGTTTTTGCGAGCGGCTAGTTGGCCATGAACGTAAAACAATTGTTGCTACTGTCACAACTTATTTTAGTTGTCAAATTGATAGTTCTCTTTTCACGTAGCTATAACAATAAGTACTGAATCAAACCAGAAGCAGTTTCAATTATCGAAGAATGGGCAATTTGGTTTGGTACTGACGGTTTATTTATGAAATTAACTTAGGGCAATAATTTATAACAAGACTACAAGATATGCTCAATGCGTCCACCATTTTGGTTCAAACATTCAATAATACGTTTCTGAACGGCTTCGTTTGTGGCTCTTCTTATTTCATGTCGATCCAGAGAGTTCATAGCTTGCGTAATTCTATCAAGCAAGTCTTCCAGAGTTCTGGATTCTGTTTGGTACACGTCCTCTTTGATTCGTCCCTACGAGTAAAAGTCAAGTGGTGTTAAGTCCGACGAACGGTGCGGCCAAATACATGTACCATGCCACGCGATTGTCCAACAACAAACAAAAAACGTTGATTGAAAACTGGATTTGATTTTCCACTTCTATGACCAAATGATGATTTTCGGTGGCCCAAAAATGACGATTTCTTTTCTTTGAGCAAATTTGGCCTCGTCTGTCCAGATAATCCGCTTCAGAATATTCTCATCCTCTTGTATTTTGACCAAAAGTTCTTCGCAAAAAGCAATCCGTTTAAGATAATCCGCTGGCCGGAGTTTTTGCAGTCTTATAAAGGAGTAGGGATGAAGTTTATGTAAAGACATGAGGGGTAAATATCCCGAAAAATTTGTGTACACTTATTTGGAATTCCAATGGAATTCCTTGGAAGTCCTTGGAATTCATTGGAAGTCCTTGGAATTCCTTGGAAGTCCTTGGAATTCCTTGGAAGTCCTTGGAATTCCTTGGAAGTCCTTGGAATTATCTGGGAATTCCCTGGAATTCCCCGAAACCGTTAATTTTGTATGTGTGTTGGAAAAAGAAGCCCGAAGCAGTACCTAGATTCCTAATGGTTTTTCAGAAAACAATGTTGAATAGCAAATTTTATAGAAGGACAATCTTTCCCAAGAACTTTGTCGGTAAATATTAATTTCTCCACACGTTCCTTAAGAATATTTGAAATACATTTTAATATTCTATTCATTATCTGTATAAAAATAAAATTTTAGTGGTGTGATAAGTAATAGGAGGGGTATCTGAGTTTCTGCAATCTGCAGGCATCCATTGCATTCGCATCCACCGGCCAATAATTTTCAATTTGAGGGTGGGGTGAGGTACAGTGCTGTCACAATTCTGTATTAGTTTCAGAAGTTTAGTCTCTAATCTGTGAATTTAGTTGGGTAACTGTCCATTGTAGGTATTATTGGGTTCTAAATAGTACTTTTTTGATAATTTCGAGAATATTTGATTTATTAGGAAATTGCGAAAGGGTTCCAAGACGCGGTGGCAATAATACTGATAATAATAAATTATTTTGTTTTCTTCTATTTTCTGTTCCAATTATTATTAAGGCATGGAGCTGTAGTAGTACTAGGGTGGGCGTCAAAGTACTTGCGTACGTAACATTTGCGTACATAAGGAAAGATGTCCATCAGGAAAAGCGGGCAGTTCGAAACAAGTGTCATTTGCGTACAACATAAAAATCTGCCAAATTAAGGTCAAGCGGAGCGGAGCGAAGCGAACGGGGCGTTGTAAGTCTCAGTCGTTAGCGTTTATAATATGATTCTCCTCAAAGATCATTCAACAAACATTTTACAAAAGAAATCACCAGGGGAATCAAGTTAACTTACCTCAATATTTAACATAATAGGTGTTCGAAATAAATATTTAAATTAGGAATTTTATGTTGCACGCAATTGCCACTAGATCAGAGTTGTTTAATTTACCTGCTGAGCCTTATTTTGCTTTATGGACGCTAACGTCATAAAATTTGCCTTGTACGCAAGTGTCATACATTCCAAGGGTGAACTCCATACAGGGCAGGTCGGTTATATCTAACGTAATTTATTACATTTGCCATACTTGGTTGGTGATTTTATATATCGTCCGGATAATTTAAAAAATCGAATATTTTAAAGGCTTTTATTACATTTACCATTAAGTTGTGGGTATCAAATATAAAAACCAGCTAATTCAATTAATTTCCTACTGCAAATATTAAAGAATTTATTATATTCGCCAAATTTCGTGGTGATTAAGTATGTATAATAACCGATATTTATACAAAATAGCAAGATGAATCACAATTACCGTAACATTTATGTAAAGTTACCTATATTATAGGTTATACGTTCTATGTTCCTTTTTAATGATATTCATTCGTTACACAATACATCTCACTTTTCATGACTTCCATTTTAATAACAGAGAAATAAGTCGTAAAAAGTGAGGCACACTGTATTAGTACCTATTTACGTTTATTTTCAAGCTACTATTTTGTAATTTTTAGTTTAAAGAGCTGCCTTTTTTATATACATACATATATATTTTGTTTTCTTTAATAAAATAATATTTATTTTAAATAATCAAAAATTAGTTTATTTTGTTTCTTTAAGCACTCTATTAAGAAATTTAAGCATAAAAGTAAAAAGGTTTATGCCAGTATTGCACTTTTGTTTGGGATAATTGGGAGGAGATTACCTTCCTCGAAGGCATTCGGAATTCCATAAAATTATTTTGGAAGGCCTCGGAATTCGTTGGAATTCCTTGGAAATCTTTGGAATTCCTAGGAAATCTTTGGAATTCCTTGAAATTCTTTGGAATTCCTTGGAAATCTTTGGAATTCCTAGGAAATCTTTGGAATTCCTTGGAAATCTTTGGAATTCCGAGTCCTGTGTACAAAAATTTTTCGGGATATTTACCCCTCACAAAGACAGGATCTTGTGAGTTGAGGAATAGCTCAATCCCAAATCATTGACGGCCGCTCTTATCGACGCTCTTGGAAAAGCGACAAAATATCCCAAAACATTAATCTCATTTTCTTCACCTCCGGTTATCACTTTAATCCTGTTTCTAGGCGGATTTATTCTTCCACAGTAAGAATGAACTTCTGGCGAAGAGATGAAAATTTCTTTCTATTCATTGGAGGTAACTCTGGATATTTCAAATTAAATTCACGACAGGTTCTTTCCACTGTTTTATCACAGCAAATAAAAAATTAGATTAGTAGTGATTCATTTCAATAGTTTGAGTTACTTGTAACAGACGTACAACAAAACTATCAATTTGACAACTAACTAGCCGCTCGCGAAAACGATATTTGCGATAGAAAATTCTCGAAAAACCTAAATATCTCCTTAAGTAATGGAAATAGACACAAGAAAGAGTAATAAAATTGCCATTACAATTTAATTTTCAATCGGATGACAATATAAAAATAGGTACGTGCCACTTAAAAAAAATTGAGTTTTTGAAGTTTTGTCGTTGACATTTTTTAAGTTTTTTTGCAGTGTCAAGCAAGACAATTTTCTCAACAAGGGGCATACCAAAAGACACCTCAAACTTTGGGCTAGCGATCACAAAAAACCTTTTGCCTTTGGCATTAAGAGATTTGAATTTTTGAATAGACTTTTGCATTGAGAATTTTTTACAGAATAAATGACATACGTCAAAAACTACGGCAGATAAGTTATAACAACTTGGGTTCATCATACGCAATAAAGTGAGCGAAATTCAAAAATCGAATAAAAAGACTTGTGTGTGTCAGCTCCGACGCACGACTGGAGTTCACTCCTTACGAACGATTATTTTAACATGATGAAACAAATAATCACTTGATAATTCTGTTTATTGTACAGAAATATACGTATCCATAGATACATACATAATTTCAACGTGAAAGGTGCGCGCGGTGCGTTGCGCAGAGGAACGTAACGCCTCACTTTTAGTTAACGCTTGATTTTACTCGTCATAAAATTTCCGTACCGCGGGCTATAACTGAAAATCGATTCTTAAGGAGGAAACTCCAAAAATGGGGGTTTCCATTTGAAAAAACAATGTTATTATCGAATTCCTGTATAACCCGAAGCGCTTCCATTTTGAAAATATTTTCATTGAATTGGGCAACGTTGATTATGGCCGGGTTCCAAATTTCAAATCTCTAGCTCAATTTCAAATTGGAAATCTTCTAATGGGTAGGTACGTTAAAAAATCACACTGTATAGTGATCACAACATAGTTGTTATGAAGGCTAATCATAAATTCAATATTTTGAAAAAACGAAACGGTAGTAGACACCTTGTCCTTGAGGAACTAAGAGATAGGTTCGGGAAAATGGCGAACGGAATACTTAATCGTTCGACTTTTCCTCGAACCTCTTTTGGATGGAACTATACCATGGTATATCTTTATTACTTTTAACAAGTTTCGATACAAAAAACTTTCACGAATATTCAAATGTCAAAGTGGGAAGTAATTTAATTATATGCCGCACCAACGGTAGCCCTGGCCGTACCTACATTCCCACAAAAATATATTATTATTACAGGGTGCATTTCGTAACATTTAACACCCTGTTATTTTCTTAAAAAAAACTCTTTAATAATTCCAAAATGTCATGAGAACTTGTTGGAAGTTTTCTCTCGACCCAACTCGCACTTTAATATTTTTCTTTGCCGGCTTGGCATCTGTCTATTTTTAATGACAATATCTTATGAATTATTTACAGGAAAATCGATGGGAACGTCAGGCTGAAGCATTTCCAGCGGAAGAATGTTAAATTATTGAATTTAAAAAAGATGTAGCAGAAACAATGTTCCATTTAGTGTATTCTAAGTTTGTTTATCGGTATTGTTTGAGGAAATATTTGTTCACTGTTGGTACAACACGTAAATGGGAACGTCGGTTATCTTAAGAGTAATTAAGTTGATTAAAAGTGAAAGTAAAGGTGTACATTTTATTCTGATTAGAATTTTGACCCAGATATATTTTTTTTAGTTTTGACAATATAAAAATTAAAAGCTGTTATTCTCATTTTTTGTACTTTTTACCAAGGCATTGCTACAAAGCTCGGCCATAACTGACCTACATAATTCGTCCATTGTTGTGTAGTGATCTATTAGAATTTCGTACTTGCGTCTATTATACCGCCCCTTCGAATAATAAATCATTAATTTCCGAATTCCGATAGCAGGCAGAATACCTCGTTCTCTCGAATTCGAATATTTATCATAATTATTGCTGCGAGATAATTTTGCAAATCCGAGACTACCGATCATCTATCATTTTCTTCTACGCTTCATCTGCAGAACATCTGATATTTCATCACGCGATCGATCACCTCCCCACAGTATTCAACTGCTTGGCCTGGATTTGTCTTGTTAATCCTTACCCTTCCTGGCGTCGTAATTTGACAGAAAAAGTTCTAGGATATGCCAGGGGTGCATGACCTCAGCAAAATTATTTATAATAATTGATTTTGCGAACCTTTGTCGTATTTAGATTCTCATAATCAGGGCTTCCACGGAGTCACTTAAATCACTTAAAAGTAACTTTTTTTGTTCAGTGTCACTTTAAGTCATTTTTCTAACTATTTTGTCACCTAAAGTCACTTAAAACAACAACAACACGCAATCCATGTAATGTAATAATTCATAAAAAAAATATTTCCTGGACTGCAATCGGAGATGTTTGTATTTTAAATTTGAATTTCGGCGGGCGTAAAGGTGGCCATACACGCAACGGTATACCTGACAGGTATTCCTGTTCAGGTCGCCTGTCAGTTATACCGAAGCTTTGACGTTTAGCACACACGTAGCGGCGAACCTGTAGACAGTCTCAGTCAAACTATGGCATCGGCACAGCATGGTAGGATGTTTGCTTACTCGGTTTCGTCGGAAACGTGAAAGGAAACATCGTGAAAAGTGGTGTAAAGCATGGTGGAAGAAGGAAACTATATAGTCACGTCAACTTGATAAGGGAATTGAAATTTGAGCCTAAACGTTACTTCGCAAACTGTTTATGTTTCTTTGTACATCTTTCTTTGGTAGCGTTTGGTTCTACCTTCTTAAGTTGTTCAGAGAAATTAGCATACGTGGTTGCTTTTTTATTTCGGCCGTGGTACTTTTTGCTTTTTACCAGCCAAAGGCAGGGCTCTCATATTTGCACAATTCAATGAAATCTTCTAAAATTATATTGCGCTTGCGAGACGAACGACGCCGAAGTGACTTTTCCTGTTCCCAGTCGCGGAACAACTGAGACCTGCGCAGGTGAGTGCCCCACCACACGTACAGGTTCGCCTGAAGGTTGTGCAACCTGCGCAGGTAAAAATATGAATTTTCAATTATGTTCAGGTCGCCTGAACAGGTGGGTATACCTGCACAGTTTTGTCACACACATGCTCCGGTTCGCCTGTACATTCGTCATTCGACCTGCACAGGTATACCTGTCAGGTATACCGTTGCGTGTATGGCCACCTTTACGCGTTGGAGATTATTGCCGACTCGATGTTGGCATCCATGCGAACAAAAGCACATACAGTTCATGCAAGTGGTGATTGGCTGATTCAAACGTCGCGGGCTGCGCGTCAGCCGTCATTCGAGCTTCTAGAGTGTTCTACTAGTCTGTGATAGATCATAACTTATTTGTTCTGTCCTGTCAACGTCAACAAGTAGTACCCGGCATTTTCGTTTCTGTTTTTGTGTTGTACATTTTTTCGTTTTCTGCTCCTGCTAGCCGATTTAAAGTAATAATCGAGGTAATAATTTATTGTGATACGTTACGGTAATAACCTAAATCTATCGTATTTTAGTAATCAAATCCTTTACTGGGAAATGGGAAAATGCAAAGTTTCAGACGTTTAGTTTAACAACAAAGACGCTGAAGGGAGAAATACAGCCTGTGGTTAAACAAAGTGGACAGACATACTATATTTTGTGTAGCCTGTGGAAAAAACATAAACGTTTTCCACAACGGTTTCAAGACTGTGTTAAATCATGAAAGTACAGTGCATCACAAAAAACAAATTCTAATCAAATTTGGCAGCAAACAGTTGCAATTAACAGGGAAACCCACTGAAAGTGTGTCTGATGATAATCACAATGTGTTGACAGTTTTCATTATTTCAAATTCCACAATAAGGGCTGAATTAGTATGGGTTTTAAAGGCAAACCAGAGTAATATGTCGGCTTCTTCATGTGATGATATAAAAAATGTGTTTAGTTCCATGTTTCCTGGCCAAATTTCTTCAAATTTTTCATTGGGGCGAACAAAGTTTGGTTATTTATTGACGGAAGCATTAGGCCCTTATTTTCGCAAAGAACTGTTAGAAGACGTTGGTAACAAGTATTACACTTTGGCATACGATGAAACAACGAACAGCGAGTCTGCTAAGGAGCTACAAGTACGAATAAGGTATTTTTGAATGTTATTTTATTTAATGTAGTAAAAAGTAAAGACGGTGTGGTGTATCATTTTGTAGATACTGGTCTGATGTTCAAGAAAAAATTGTCTCCGCTCACCTAGAAACTTTTTTTTTGGGTACAGCAACTGCCGATATTTTAGTGAAAAATATTAACAACGCAATTGATAATGCTGGGTTGCCTAAATCGAAATTACTGATGCTTGCATCTGATGGACCTAATGTCAATAAGTCTGTATTTAAAAAATTCAATGATGACATTAAGCAATTAAGGTCTACTGCTTTACTAGATTTGGGGTCATGTGATCTGCACATAGTTCATAACGCATTTTTAAAAGGTCTTCAAGAATTTGGGATGGGTGGTGATGATTTGATAGTAAACATCCATTATTTTTTTAATGGTTGGCCACAACGCGAAGAAGATTTCCGTGGCATCCAAAAGGAACTAAATCTTCCTCAGCACAAATTTATAAAACATGTGACATCTCGTTGGTTATCCTTAAACCCAGCAGCACTACGGCTAGTTGAGCAGTGGCCTGCTATTATACGATATTTCACTAAATTTGTACCTTCCAAAAGACCGAAACTAATGACATCTGCAAACTGTAAATCTATATCTCAGGCTTTGGGAGACGTCTATGTACGAGCTAAAATTAATTTTGTAATAGAGAGTTCTGAACCATTAATTGCCTTTAATAATTTTTTTCAAATGGAGGGACCTCTTGTACATATCCTGTATAATTCACTGAAAGAGCTAGTGACAAAAATTGCATATAAAGTATGCAAAAAAAATGTAAATATTAGTAGTTTAGATCCTGAAATAATATTTGCCGAAGACAATTTACTACCTTTTGTTGAAATTGATGTGGAAGAAAACACGAAAAAACTGATAAATTCGACAAAGACGTTCACGGAGAGATATAAATTATTTTTGCGTAAATCAATTCAGTCACACTACTTAGCAATTTGCAAGCATATACTTTTGAAGTCCTCTTTGGCAGTGGGTTCATTTTTAAAATATTGTGACTCTTTAAATCCCAAAAGTGTTCGTAATGCAAATTCCAGTAGGATTAAATATATGGCAGAAAAATTGCCATTAAACTTAAATTTAAATGAACTCTGTGATGAATGGAGAGTTTTAAAAAGTGAAACATGTGTTTTTAACATTAATGAAAATGAAAATATTGAAAATTTCTGGAACACAATTTTTAATTTGAAATATCCAGTTGGCAATGCCTTCAAATACCCCCTAGTTTCAGAACTAGTCAAAACCTGCTTATCTTTATCCCATGGCAGCGCAGATGTGGAAAGAGGATTTTCAAAATCTAAATTGATTCTCACAGATGACAAGACTTCAATGGGATTGAGAACACTGAATGCAAAACTTTATGTTGTGAATTGTTTGAGGAGGTATAACAATAAGCCATATCTAATACCAATTACTGACCAATTGATTAAAAGCGCAAAAGTAGCACGTTCTAGTTATGAGATTTATTTGGAAAGAGAAAGGTCATATGCAAGAAATGCGCAAAGAGAAAACGAAGAACAGCAACAGTTACAACAGGCAACAAAAGAAAATATGGAGAAACTTGAAGGAAGCAAAAAGGAAATCATGAGTTTAGAAGAAAAGGTTAAGGAAAATAAAAGTACTATTACACTTCAAGAAAAGGCAGCTTCATCTATTTATTATGAAGCTAATAGAAAATTGAATGAAGCTATCCAGAAGGGGCATTTACAGGGTGTAAAAGTGGCAAAAATCCTTTTAAATAATTATGACGAAATTAAACGACAAGAACAAAGTCAACGTAAAGAAATTGAAGTGCTTCAATCGAAAGTGGAAAAAAATAAAAGCTCTCTGATATACGATTTTTTGCAAAAAAAATCCAAAAAGAATTGATGATTGCATAAAGCGTTTTTTTTTTTTTAAATAAAAATATCTGCGTGTAGGTACCAATGTAATGCTGAATGGTCCTACCTGTGTACCTATTGATATTATTGTTACTATTAACTATTTGTGTTTTTTATGTTCTATACATATATTTTTTGTGAAAAAGTTTAGTTTTTATGAACATGGTCAATAAATACATGATTTATTTTGTTCCAACGGTTTTTTTTCCTTTTTATTAGGTTCTTCAATTACATGCGTCATTTAAAGGTAACTTTTCAAACAGTTAAAGGTCACTTAAAGTCATTTTTTATGTAAATGTGGGGTCACTTAATCACTTTCTTTTACAAAGGTTTTCTGAGGAAGCCCTGCATAATGCATAACAATATTTTTATGTAAGTTAATATTTTCTTGTTTTACTTTTTGGTAGATGTTCACGATGAAACAAATAATTACTCTGCGAACTACCAATAACGTTTCATTTAAATATTTGACCGGTTTCAGGATTTACAACGATCCCATCATCTGAAATGTAAAATTGTAAACAAATTATTTTGACAGTTGACAAGGAAACTAAAATTGACAGAACAATACAAATAATAATGATATCCATGAAAAAAGTTAACTAGATAACTGAATTTCAGTATTTACCTACGGGGTATAAGAAAAACACAAAGGAAAATCGAATACCTCGTAGCTTGAAGGGAAAAAACAATGAATTGAAAGAAAACTATATTGAAAAAAACAATAAATTCAATTGAAAAACCTTCAAGTGAAATTTCAGAACAGAAAAAACTAAATCAACAAAATATCCATGGAATCTTGACAACTGCCAACTGCCAATCTTGCAACAAACTGTGTGGTCAAGTCTATGTGTTCTATCTTGACAACTACTGCCAACTGCTAGTATAATTGTAATAAGTCAAAAAATGGTATAATGGCAAAAAAGAAATAAGTCAAGGATTAAGATGTTAGAGACTGTGGTTGAATAATTAATTCAAGAATCAATCCTAATAATAACAATAGTAATATTGATGATGATAATGATGATGGAAACGATTATAATAATGTCAATAATAAAACAAAAAAAGAAAATGAACCCCATATTGCCAAATAAACTAATTGATTATTGAATTAATGTCATAATGGTAATAAGAGAACCTGTCACACCGACACATGAGAATCATTTTGATCAAAAGACATTTACAAAAGTTTAAATAAACTAGATTGTATTAAATCGACTTAGTCATTAAGTAAGTTACAATTTTTATCATTTTTATGTTTATAAATTTCTATAGACTCTAATATATCTAATTGATAACTCTTTACAAAATTAAACAATAATTTAGTATTCTCCGGAGGAGGGAATCGATGACTGTTATCAAAGAAATGATTAGCAAAACTTGAATGATCGTTTTTTAAACGAAACGATCTTAAATTATATCAAATACGTATAGATCTGCCAGTTTGTCCTATATAAATGCTGTTACAGTCTAAGCAATTTAGTTGATAAACACCTGTGTGGTCAAGTTTATGTGTTCTGCTTGTACTGTTAAATAAAATATGTGATATATATTTGAAGGTTTAAATATGACCTGTATGCTGTTTTTTCTTAAAATACTGGCAATCATTTCAGAAATATTTCCAAAATAAGTAATTCTGCAAGATTTGGCAACTTTATCATTACATAATTTAGGATATAGGTTATTACAAGCAATTTTAATTTTTTTATTAATGATTCTATTGATTAATTCAATATTAAATCCGTTATTTATAGTTCTTTATTCAATTTATCCAAAGATAGTGGTACTGTAAAGGCCCTGTGTGTCATAGAATTGTAAGCAGAAATTTTTTGACAAAATGGGTGAAATAAATTTGATGAAAGAGTAATACCTGTATAGGTTGGCTTCCTAAAAATATCGAAAGTTATTTTATTATATTCATTTATTAAAGTTAAATCTAAGAAATTAATTTTGTGTTCAGTTTCTATTTCTTTTGTAAATTTTATTTTTTGGTGAATACTGTTAAAAAATTTTGAAAATGGTCTAATTGTCTTGTTGTTCCTTTAAAGCAAGCAATTATATCATCTACATATCTATACCAAAATAGAATATGTTGTTTGCCTAATTCTGAATTCATAATTTTTTCTTCAATATCTGACATGAAAATATCTGCTAATAAAGGACTAATAATTATTGGTGAACCCATAGCAAGACCTAAATTTTGAGTATAATATTTATTATTAAACTGGAGATAATTTTGTTCAATACATAGTTGGAAAGCAGTAATAATATAATTTTTTAGAACAATATTAGTATGAGTTTTATCTAAAATATTTTCAATTAATTTTAAGCATTCATTATGAGGAATATTATAGGGAACATATTTGTAACATCAAAGGAAACCAAAAAAGACCCTGTTGGAATATTTTTATTTTTGATATTGTTCATTAATTCTACAGAATTTTTTAAACTAACTTTTGATTTAAAATTTGTTGTAGTTTTAAATAATATGTTCTTAATGTTTTTTGCTCAATTTCTTGTGGGAGCATTAATATATGATACTACTGGTCTTATGTTGTTCAAATTTATGTAATGTTTTCCTTAACGATTTCTTTAGTAGTTTAACCTGTTTAGGCAACCAAATGCGCACTGCCGGGTTGTTCGTCCGTTCATCACATTAGTAGAAACTCTATACCATGTTTATCGTGTAAAATTACACACCGTTCTATTGTAAGCATCGATGAGGCAATTGTATTGACATTTGGGGTGGGTTATTAAAGGGGTTGTCGCAGACGCAAACGTCAAAATAATGCGCCACGAATAAATCATAACTTTGTTTTGTTCATTTGATTTTTTACTGACCGACGAAGACATCTTTCTTTATTTTTTTTTCGCTTAATATGACTTGCTATTTAGTAATCAGTGTTTATTGTATTGGGTCTTCTAATTACAAGGTATGAGAACAAAATAATTTCTGTTTTATCATACAGCCTTCAAGTAACGGTAAAAGAAGTACTTAATTGCCACCAGTGTTTCATAAAAAAATACCTGCTCTCTATGTAGAAATTCTTAAAGCGCGTTCTTGCTTTATTAATTTCAATTTAAGAGCAAAACACGAGTGTGCTTCAGTAGTTAATGGGGCGTGGACTTCAAAGAAAACGAAAAATACTCCTACTTATACATTGTATGCCCTGGAAAACATTTCGTGAAAATTCAATTAGCTGCAGTTTCTCGTTGAAAGATGGCATCTTGTAAGTAAAAGAAAAGTATGCCGATTAACAAATAAAAAATTTAATTCATTTTTGGTGGAGTCGCCGGAACAGACATGAGTGTGTGCTCCATTTTCACCACTTAAAAATGAACCTCATCCTTACCTGCGTGCACTTCAAACTGAATGAATGTTATCTGGGAAGGTAGTCCCTTTTATGTCGTTCTCCCCGACAATCCTTTTCCGTGTTCTTTGGTCGGATAAGAGCGTAAATCACGGCGAGTGAAAAGAGAAATGAATAATTACCTACGAGGGTAAATGTAACGCGAAATGGCGCAGGCAGAACTAAGTAATATTCATATTTCAAAAGCATCCATGTGCATGCCATGCTACAGCTTAAAAAGATTTTTCTTTAAAACGTACATTCTCCTATGACCCATAATACTTTCAGTACACAAGACTACTAATAAATGGCAAAAACTCAAACAGATAAGTTTCGACCCTAATTAGAAAGAAACTCATAAGCACCCCGTAATTTTTACCCCAAAACCTCGTTGCAAATTATCCTAAACAGATCGTTATTTCATACTAACCTAATCACCGTAATTACAAACATAATTACCCCTCGCGTTTGCGTTTACACCCCTCTCACACTTCTCTTCTCCCAGGGTTAATTTTAACCCCCTGAAGACGCAGACTGGGTAGTTTGTTCACCCCCGTTGGCGTTAGCTAAGGTGCAACGTAAGCGATGGTGAAACAGTAGGTAAGGGCAGAATTAGTTGTTAAGGGGAGAGCCATCAATTTTCTATTAGTAAAACGTTTAGATGTACCGGGGCACATTGATGTATTTTTAGCCTAAATAGAACAAACATACTGTTGTATAGTTCTTAGGAGAGGGGCAATTTCTGATAGCTGTTGAAAAAATCACATTTTTGACAAAGTTCAGGCTAGCAACTAAAATATGTAATTTACGTTCTTTAACGCGAATAGCTAGGCGAGAGGGGTTAGGAGGAGAGCGGTGCGCACTCACAGTCGAAGCAATTTCAATGTCAAATAAGATTAACCAGTTTACCCTGTCCGTTCTAATACATCCCCACGATATTGTGTTTACATAGGAAGCCCTTGGTGAAGCCCGATTTACGAGAAGCGAGCTTCAAACCCTCTGGATTACAATGGCGTAATTGGAGATTAAGATAGATTAAACTGCGATTATGGAACGCGATGCAGGTGCTCAGGTTTTGTTTGTCAGGGGATAATTTAAGGTGCAATCTATCGGACAGATCAAATTTCCCAACAAAAAAGGGTGCAACTGCCGATGACTGTTTTTATTAATTGCACTAATTCAACTTTATTTCCTTCTCGGTGTAAGTCCAAGAAAATTATTCCGAAATTTGCAGACAGCACGGTAAACTTAGTCTGTGTATCTTTGGAAACACCCCCGAGTAAAACAAGATTTCCGCCCACTCGGCGAAGACGCTTTCCTTTGTTTTAAAATGTGTCGTAATTTTACAAGGAAAGACAATGATGTTCAAACACTCGAGAGACAATTAAGTTACATCAAACATTGCAACTGTTTTAGTAATCGAGCAGGTACACATTTTAACTATGTAACAGTGTTGCCACCCCTATTACAATAGTAATAGATCTATTACTATCTGCTTTTGGCTATTACGCCATTACTATTGAGATAAAATCTATTACTTTTTTATTTTTATTATACTTTTAGGTACTTAATATTTTTACAAAATACATTAAATGATCTGATAATTAGTTTAACGTAATTAATTCAAGGTGTTCAAAAACTTGAGTTGAATCTTGAGCAGCCATAGTTATTTTATGTTTTAAAGGTTTGTTGGTTGACTACCTAAACTAAAACTTCCAGATGGCTGCAATGATGGCTGTTGCTGTTGACAGTCGTTTTGTTACTATGTTC
Organism: Xestobium rufovillosum; assembly: GCA_963966045.1. Taxonomy (NCBI): domain Eukaryota; kingdom Metazoa; phylum Arthropoda; class Insecta; order Coleoptera; family Ptinidae; genus Xestobium; species Xestobium rufovillosum. The sequence continues at coordinate 21,425,538 of OZ014497.1, forward strand.
TGGTGTGTCTGCAGTTTGAAATAGGTATTCAAATTTATTACGTTTTTGCAACGCTGACTTTTGAACTTCTGATTTGTGATTTTGGTTTTTTTGTTAAGGAAATTTGGTTCCAGATAGATAAGTACGCAATTAAGGCCTATATCAGCTCCAAGACTTTTCCAAGATCTTACATTCCCAACCGCCCTGCTTGTATTCATGGTACTTGTATATGATACCCAAATTTCATTATAGGCCAGGTCAGATCAGTTTTATTTTTACTGATATTTTCTGAATAAATGATTATTTTTCATTTACTTTTGTACCTATGTATTTGCCATGCCGAAATACGTAAAATGGGTTTTGAAGCATTTATTTTTTCCCAGGGGAGTTACCTCCCCTTACTACACAAGAACAGAAATCTATTACCCAAACAGTCCGATCTATTACTATTTTTTCGTCAGTCTATCACTGAAAAAAATTTGTAGGTGGCAACACTGCTATGTAACTCGAGTCGTATTTTCTCCTAGAACCGCCATGACATGACTGCCAGTTTCTTTCGTTGCAAGGCTTACACCAACCATCGTACTACAGCGCTACAATCTTTGCCCCCGCAAGAGGATTTAAACATTTAAAGCAATTACATATAGGGAAGTCATACTCAGAAAAATAACGCACCTGCCAAGCGTTTCCTTGAAATCGGAAATATTTGAATTTTTTTGAAGTAACTATAGTAATAATGCCTTTCCCCGAGACACCAAAACATAATTCTTTATTGTAAACCAGTTGAGTACGCTGCACAGACGGCGGTATTCTAGAGAGAATAGGAGATCGATATCTGAAACAGCCCGGCAGTTTTGAGAGGTCGATGGCATCTTGTCTTAAATGTAGTTTGACATCACCTTGTACAAACTCGAGGGAGGCATTCGGTCCAAAACTTAGACGTAGGTACGTCAATTACTAAATTTGGTTGGGCAAAACCAACACAGTTACTAATTTCGTACACTAACAAATACCGGTTAAAATGAAAGAACTGCACTTATAACCTACTCAGTTATACCGTGTGACAGTGATTAAACATTGACATTCTGTTCTCTTACAATTCTTGAACGGTGCGCGCCATTATTACTCCACCATTTCATATGGTAAATAATCAGGTAAAAAGGGTGTGCATCGTGCAGGTGCAACGAATTCGAAGATTTACTGACAACAAAATATTTAATAGGTAAAAGAAAATGCAATTTTTGTAAAACTGTTTGCGTCCGCAGGATGCACACAACTATTACCCCACTATTTACCATAGAGAAAGGTGACGTAATAGTTGTGTGCACCCTTCGAGCGCAACAGTTCTGAACACTAAATTTTTGAAATTGTATTACTCCAGAAGGGTTGCGCCATTATTACTCCACCATTCCATATGTTAAAAAGGTGTGCACCTTGCAGTTGCAACAATTTCGATGATATGAAAGCAATATTTAATAGGTATAAAATGCAATTTTTGTAAAACTGTGTTGCGTCTGCAGGATGCACGCAACTATTATCCGACTATTTACCATAGAAAATGGCAGCGTAATAGTTGTGTGCGCCCTTCGGGCGCCACACAATTATGTACAACGAAGTTTTGGAATTGTATTACTCCAGAAGGACACCCCCGTTAGAATATTTTGAAACACAGGACGCTTGGAGCATTCCGTTTATTTATATCCCAAATAGGTTCTGCCAATACAGATATCCAATGTTTTAGCGTGCTATTATTTCCTTGTTTTCATTAGTAATCGCGGTTTTTCTTTGAAAAAATACCTTTCCTGACGGGACACCGGACACAACACATCGAATGCAAAGTTCTGGAAATTACAACAAACTTTAGAAGCAAAAAGAAAAGGGAACCGCTTGAATTCGAACAAACACTCCTTATGAATTTTAGCACTGAGCCACTCATGTGGCTTGCTTTGCGTGAAGTTGAACAGTCTATTAAAGCTCGTGGAAATGGAATTGTATTGTTCCATAAAAGTGCACGCCATTATTACTCCGCCATTCCATATGGTAAATAATGAGGTAAAAAGGGTGTACACCTTGCAGATGTGACAATTTCGAAGATATAATAGCAGAATTTAATAGGTAAAAGAAAATTTTTGTAAAACTGTGTTGCGTCCGCAGGATGCACACCACTATTTCGTAAAATCCTGTGTACAGTTGTTACTTGACACCGTTACTGTAGAAGTATGAAAATCTATAACCTCCCTCGTCCACTTGTATAATTTCCGTCTCTCCTTATAATATGAAAACTGGGGTAGCAGGGAGAACAATGGCACGTGCATTGCTACCCTATATTCATCTACCCTATTCATTTCCTAAAATACGAAAGTATCATAGACTTCAAAAGATATCTAAAGAGAAGTTCCCCCAAGTATTACCATTATAAAAATGGAAAATATTCAATGTACCGTATTTCTTGGCTTGTACTCATTTTTCTGCCGATGCTAATGTCTTCAGACGCGACCCCGCACGTACCGAACTTTAAAACTCCATCACTTTTACCAAACTTGGGTCCTGTGCAAACAGAAATACCCTCGATACACACCCCCCAACTCTCCGCGGACTTTATAAAATGGAATTTTAGTTTGACTTTCAAAAAATAAACTGCTCCAAATTGAATTTAAAAAGTTTCGAGCGCGAATTTTCTATTAAAGTTGTCGCCCTGTCCCGGCAACATTTTCCAGCGGTTGATCGAAGAACGTGAGATTATTATACAGCATTTGGTACGGACATGTATGGCGGAAGCAATTTATACTTTTTGTCTGTGTAAGTTGTAAAATATGTGTAATATGGAAGTTTAAGTTTTTCATGCACCTAACGTGCGACACCTCTTGACTATGACATCCTAGAAATCATCTCTATAAGGTTATACATACTTTGAAAAATCCTATGCACACAGAGAGGTCTTCTAAAACCGTGACGCCACCCTTTCAAAAAATATCTCGTTTTACATTTTACTCAAAGCAAAAAGTGAAGTACACTCGGAAGTTTTCAATGGGACCGTTCATTAATCCTAAATTCACAACGACCCTTAGAAGTCTCTTGCCGTCGCGGTTCCACTCCTTTCTCTGTCTTTTCTCTCTTTAACACGTGTATCTGCATCCACCCGAGCGCGTGGATCTATACGGAGATGACCCAATTTTGTAATATTAGGGAAAACGCTGTTTGGCTCCAAGTTTCGAACTTAGTTCTTGCGATTGTTACATATTGAAGGTTAATAAGAACTGTATCATCAAAAAACATTTTTCTGTCGTGTTTTGCGTGAAAACATTTTTCATCAAATTATTTTCACTCCCCAGACTGGTTGCACACGTACCTCCATCCTTCCCTACCCTACCCTACCTACCCCTCGTACCTTTCTCTTTTGCTTTGGCGCATGCAATCCGTCAATATTCCTTTTGTTTTATTGTTTCTCAAACTTTCTAAGACTAGGCCACACTCTTCCCTCATTATAGGACAGGTGAGGTTATTCCCCCTACACTTTGTTAATCTCCTAGTGTTTGTCCCGCACAAGAGATTCCCAAATATTCCTTCCACCTATCTGCTTTTTCCTCTCGTTCGATTAGAATGTCTCCTGTCTCGTTTCTAATGCTCTGGCTATTATATCCAATAACTTAATAACAAGAAGTCTGGCGTTCCGAGGTCTCTATGTGGGGTTCCACAAGGTTCTATTTTGGGACCACTTCTGTATGTCATTTACTCTTGCGATTTCCACAGGTCGGTAAGGAACTGCAGTTACCTATGTCACTTAGAATCTGACAAAGCTCTGGAAGCAAGTAATACTATTGGAGAGGATGCCGCTAGTCTTGTGGAGGTGCCTGAGGCTCATGGCCTCATGATCAATCCGGGCAAATTCTTGGTTCTGCTATTTGGGAAACGCGGTTTGGTTGAGCGGTAGTGTGTCGGTTCGGTGGTATTAGCATTTAGTGACTGTGCAAGGAGCTTGGGCTTACAGGTCGATAAATATTTGAGGTTTAACTCTCACATCTCGAAGGTTATTCAACGGGATTATCTAAATTTAGGGCTAATATTTAATAACAGACATTACTTCAATCAAATATCCAAAATTATTCTTTGTGATGCCCTGGTTCTTTCTCAGTTTAACTTTACTGATTGTGTCTATGGGCTAAGTATTACTCTGGCAGATGGATATCGAACCCAAAAAATGCAAGACTCGTGTCTCAGATTCATTTATGGTACACTGAGAGAAATTTTACAAAATATTTATACAAAATGCAGTTACTGGGAACTTTTTGTATAGTATAACATTTTTATGTTCTATCATATTCAATATTTATACGTTGCTTACAATATGAAATGTTTTTTATATTACACTTAAATTGTATTTGAGATACCGTATCAGTGAACACATTTTCATTTTCGAATACATTTACTCATTGCGAAAACGGAGGGTGTATCAGAAATCTGAAATAGAATATTCTTGCATACGCCAAATTACTTGCATAAGATACTATGGAAAAACAAATTTCCTTAAAGGGTTATTATCACTCAGACTCATTCGTATGGATTAACATTTACTTGCGATATACATGCCTTTAAATTGCAGGCAAGACATACGACAAACATTAAGTAATATCGTTCGTGACTTTGTAAATAATGTACTGCTCAAATTGTAAGCATTACAACAACGACGTTGTAATTTAACTACTTTTCGTTTATGATTGGTCGAAGCTGGTGGCTCGCACCTGCGCAGGACATCATAAGCATAACTATCAAACGGTTGTTCTCTAGTTTTAACTTGCAAAATTTCCGTGTCATCAAAAGTGCAGAAGAACTGTTAGTGTGTGTGTAAATACTGAATTCAATTGCAGTTTATTGTTATTAAAAATGGAAGACATGTTAGACCTTTGTGGATTTCAAGATTTGGTACTTGCCTGTCTTCGTCTTTATCAGTAAGTAAAATTTGCTTTTGTTTTAGCTGATGCATCCTTGCAACATCAGTTAGGTACCTACATATTATTTTTCACGTTTATCATATTGCACTATCACTTTTCTCTTTATTACATTGAATTTAACACAAGTCTTAAAGTAAATTACCGTAGATTGTGTATGAAAGATTGTAAAAGAGGACATTTCTGAAGCTTAAATGTGTTTTACTAACAATTACTAATTAACACAAAGTTAACATTGCCTAACACCATTAATGCATGTTTTTTGCTATACAGGGTATCCACCATAAAGGTAAACGCTATTGTATTCCACATCCCTGTAAAAAACTATAAGTACCTAAATAGAGCAACAACAATATTGAAATTTTTACATACATTCTGATTCTGCCAAAACATCTACAATGTGTGCAAATCTTTATTAAATTACAGAAAATTAATTCTAATATTACCTATAGTAATTTTAAATATAATGCTAATATTTTTATGACATTTTTGAATTCTCCGCGTAAATTTAGATAGGGTTGATTAAAATGGGGTTTTCCTAAGGGGTATCATTTCACACCATCTTATGTTTTTACAGAAATACCGAATGGCAAGATCTGCATCAACCTAGAATTCTTCTTCGTAGACATAAGCAATTTTTCAGGTAAAATGTCTAATAAATGTATGTTTAAATTGAAAGACCCTGTTTTAAAAATATTGAGGTAGTCCAAGATAGAATAATATAATTTTCCTTTGTAGTCGTTAATGTTTGTACATACTATACAAATTTATATTTTAATTTTTCACTTATTTGTTAATGATTATGTAGGTTGCATTTTTTTTAAACAAATAAAGCAGTTCTATATTTTCAACATGATTTTTTTCATACCTTCCAGAATAATTGTACATAAATATTTTCAATTATCTCTTACTTCTTGGTAACTTGTCAATACACAGATATTTGAGTTAACAAATAAGAAAGGGTAAAGTATAAGAAACCGATCTACAAAGATATTAAGAATGGAACTAATAATGTTATGCAGAACTGTAAAAATGGTAAGTATAGATTGAATTTAACTGTATGATAGAAAACACATCCCGTAACAATTTAGGAACAGCTGCAATATCGTATACTATTTCAACTATTAATTATTACAACTGCCTTGTATGCGCGAACTTCACAAGGGACATGTTTATATGTTTTGTGTCGTATTCTTTCTCATAAAGTTATTACAGAATTTTTGTTGTAATGTATACAATCCGTTGTAGCTGGCGCATATATACCAACAACATGTTGTATTGCATGCAACTTTTATGATATTACGGACAACACTTTTTTCTCAGTGATTAGGAATCATCAACATATTTCACATAAATTGCTTGAAATAAAATGGCTGGATATGAGGAGCCGACGCACTCTACATGCTGTCAGTGGCGACTCGTGACTTGTTAAAGAGGGAGGGCTTCGCTAAGAAATCTGAACAACGTTTAGATAGAATCTTAACTCAGTCTGAAACAATGTTTTCTGCTCGCGGTTTTCTTTCACTTGCTCTTCACAAGAAAACAAGATCAGAATCAAGAAACCAATATTTAAAAGTAAAGTCCAAGGTTTTAGCTAAAATAACCAAAAATCAAAAATGAATGACTTACCTAAAGCCATGAGGATGATGCCTTTACCTGCATTCTCCTCGCATATGCGTGGCATCCTGCTCGCATCTCAAGAAGGATGAACTCTTTTCTTTTTTAGTTGTTTATGCATATCTCTTTTGTATTTCTTTTTTTCTGTTTTCTCGCTCAAGTACGCATCATTCAGTTTGTGACTCATTACTTTTTTTGTTCTCACCTCATTCTGAATTTAATTTAACTTATAAGGGCTAAATAGAAGAGCACGAGGAGAGGCAAATTCTACTTGCCCATCGAACTGAACTTCGCCCTTTTGTAACGACCCTGTAATTTGCTACGCTTAAAAACTCTATGTCTAATTTCCTTATAATAAGGACTATTATTATTATTATAATTTCTAAGCTAACCCTCATGCCTGCAAGAAGGACGTTAAGAAGCTGCATCGGCTGAATCTACTGCAAGACAATTAAATAAATTTCAGGAATGTGACCTCTTTTACGAAGTTTTTATTGCCTCTGCAGAGATGGATAGTGGTCATTTGCTAACGATTAATGTGGACCATTTGTTCGGCTTGCAAATTTTCAAACATACGATTACAGTCGCCCTGATTATTTCTGGAAATTGACTTTACTTACATACTTACAAACTGATGACCATTGTCACTTTAAAATACGTCACTCGGGTTGCGATACACGTGTCATTCATTTAATTTGAAGTTCTTGATGTACACCTTTCTTTCTTATTAGTTGGCCGTGGAATGAAAGCCCCCTACTGTGATCCTGGTGAAATTACTCAAATCTGATTATCACACAGTACCCCGTGGAAAAGATTTTATGAACTTCAACAACTGATTGACCTAAATTAATATTGACCCCAATACTAAACTCTAAGAAAATCACGAACAACCGGGGGTTAAAATCAAATTAAATCCTACCCTCAAATCAAGGGTTTGTTTTATTAAGACTACACAAGGTAGACGAGGAAGAGGCGCAGAAACTCTTTTCAACAATTTATCGCTCGGTAACTTAAATCTACCTATTTCTCCACGTATTGCCTCATCCCTTACACAGTCGCCACCCTTGATGTCAACGCGCCCAGGATATTGCTTCAATTTAAGCATCTGTTGGCAGTTCACGGCTGGCGTGGATGAATTAATTTATTTGCGAATTTGGTTTAAGCAAAAGGGTATGACATGGATCTCCTATTTTCTGTACCCCTTGCCCGTTACTCTTAAACACACCTGACTCTGCTTGAAACTTATGTTGTGAGTGAATAGCTACTGGACAGTTTGAACAACTACTCCTGTTATGGCTGTATTAAAATGTGAATATTTCACATTACAAGCACCAAAACCAAGATTAACGTCGGTCGATAAAATATTGCACGGAAGCGCACAGAGAAGCGCCAATAACCCTCCCCTCCACCATTCACTCCTTCCTAATTCGAATAAATTGTTTTCGTTCGAATCCTGACAATTCGTTTGATGGATTGTCTAAAGAAATTGTAATTTTTAATCGAATTTGTGAAACGGACCATGCATCTGTCTCAACAGTCTGTCCTTTTCTAGCGCTTTGTCCGTTGTAGGCTACGGTTGTCAGTCTTCCTTCGATTTCGTCGGCGCTTCACGAGATTTATTACCCAGTCACATTTTTTTTCTTTTACTTTGATGAGCATTTCATCCCGTTGAAATGTTTTTTAACGACAACGAATTGGAGGTGAATGTATTTCAGTATATTCTTTGGGGGGGGGGGGCATTTATTTTAAGTTAAATTACTTATTTCACGTGTAAAGTTTCCTACTATCATTTGGCCATTGCGTATGCGTAGGTCATTTTCAGCTTGAAATTTATCTTCACCATTAAAACCCCTGAATGTTGACGTAATTTTCAAGAGACTTACTGACAAAATCTGTTTTAATTCCAGTACAAAAACTTGCGAAGTTTGAAGTCTCTCTGGGTGACTTCACTCCGAAGCAAGTACGCCGTACCTGAGTGCCCTATTAGCATTGATAAGTTTCCTATTGAATTCATAATCTCCGAGATTCATGTGAATCTCTGCGCATTTTCCTTATAAAGGTTTCTCGCCGAAACTTATTTTCATATTCCGCTTCACTGTGCGTGCATATACAACCGATATGGTAGAGAGATTATGTGATTATGGCAACGAAAATGACAGTTAAATTATGAACCATGAAAATGGTGAGTGCACTTTCAATTTTACATGAAAATCGAAAATCACGGGTTAAAGTCTCACTGTCAATTGCCAGTTCCATAGTAACCTTCTTACCTACAATGACTTTTAACACCGGCGTAAACGTACGCCGAATCTGCAATCACCGAAACAATTAAGCTGCAGCCGAACAGAGCAAACAAGTAGTAGGGTTATGTAGGTTCAGCGGCCACCTCCGCCGCATTTAATGAGGGCGTCATTAGCGGTTTCATTAGCGTTTTTTAATTAATTGGTCCGCGCTCGCGATTCCCGATTTTTTAATTAGGTGTGTATTACGGAGTCGCGAGGCCGTAATTCATGCATATAATTAGTTAGTTGTCGCCAATTGTTATTAATAATAATGTTTATGATGAGATTCTTATGAATATCTTGTACGGCGCCTCCGCCATTTGTGGCTATGTGTAAATTTTCCCCGGCTAGAGTGGGTTAACTATACCTACTTGTTGGTAATTGTTATTAATAATAAATATTTTAATTATGTACTGCTGTCCATGATGGCTACGAGTCTTTATTTAGTAGAGTAGCCCAGAGTGAGGATGCCCCATCTTATATTTAATAAAACGACACAATTGAATGAAAAATATTATCTTTTTATTTCCTATAAAATATAAATCTAAATAGCTCATATGCATGCATAAATTATAATAATAACATTAAATCGTTAATATTCTTGCTTTATTTACCTACTTATAAGCTACTACTTATTAAAACTTACTAAAAATTATCTTATTTTATTCAAATAATGGTATTATGATGGGGTGCGCCTGTTGATTTCACTACAATCCATCCGTTCAATAAATTACGCAGCTTCTTCTTTTTTCAACGTGTAGCGGACAACCCCTTATGCACGCTGCCATCCAATGCATTGTAACTTATGAGGGTATCGTGCAAAATCAGAGCGTATACTTTCGTGTTCGCGGGGAAGTGGACTGCACGTGTCTCAAATTCAAGTTTAATGTCAACTGTTGAAGACTTTATTATATCCGACTGATGAGAGCAATCAATGACGAACAATGGATTATTTATATAGGCTCCAACCCCCATCCACGGCTCGCTCATGTCCTTACCGTAATAACTAGTTTGAAAATTTTCGTATGCGTAATAGGCGGGTGCGCAAAGTTTCTTATTAAAGTTTAAATTCCAGCGTTCATATGGGTAAACATCGGAGTTGAGATACAAACGGATATCGCTGACATTTGCATGGGTAAATTCTGTAGCACTTTCAGCCCTATTATCAGAATTGTAGTTATCCTGAAAACCGATGATAATGTAGCGAGGCTTCTCTAAACTGGAGGTCGTCTTTATGGCCCAAACATCGGAAGAGGTTTGTCGTAAAGCCGGTAATTCATATAGATCCCACATGCGATAAGCGATTCTGACATGTGCACTTTCAGAACTCTTATTAATGCGTGAGAGCAGTCTCAATTTCTGTCGATCCTCAGGAACGATATGGCGTATTTTCCATTCAATTTTATTGATTTCAATGGTTCCATTCACCTCCCCCACATAGCTGTTTTGAAAGGTGCGACATATAATGAGAATCAGCTCATGCTTTACGTTTATGATTCCCTTCTTGTAATCCTCGGCAAACCCCATGAGATACTTGAGAGGGAGTTTGCCGCTGAATACCTTGCTCGTCGAATCGAAGATATCTTGAACTCCGGCCTCCAGGCCCCACCCGGACGTCAGCAATGACCGCGATTGGCTCTGGCCGTGTGAAACCAAATGCTTCATGGTCGAAGTAACTCCGGGTTTTCGCACCAGCGCGACTTGCTCGCCGCCCATCTCATAGCGAATTTCGTCGAAGAGAAAGGCCAGTGCATTATTGGACAGGTGACAGGGTTTGGTGGCGTCGGAAGATGTAAATTTCCCCTCGATGTAAATGTAACTGCTTGCGATGTCTAGAATGAGGTCTTGGAAATGGATTGGTATGCGTACTTCATCGGAGTTCTTGTAAGATGGAGAGCCGTATGGTTTGTACGTATGCTCATGCAAACTTACAAGAGAGCTATCAAAGATAGGTTCGTTGAAAACCTCCAATACTTCGCTGGTCGTCATTGCAGTTTATTTTATTGCTTCAACCGCAGTCCCAGCGATTTAAGAAATAATTTATCTTTCAATGATAAGCGATATCGATCACCTTTCACGCGAGCGTTTAACTCTTGAATGGCATCACTCCCTCCTTCACCTCCATACTTATTACATCTCCCCCACTTCGGTTTTGGACGGTGGTGCTGCTGATGGTCATGATGAAAATGACGTAACTGTCCGTTGTAGAGGAAACCCATTAATGTAACTTTTTCAGTTCAATTTTTACGATAATCTTTTCTCCACGGAAATCTATCAGTTCACCATTATCATCCAAGATACTCAGAGTAACGTTGTCAATAAACTGTCGACCTTCTGGCCGAACGCTCATATAAATTATGTTTAGAGGTTCTTTGGACAATTTATATCCCGGTTCAACGTCGATGTCAAACTCGAATAATGTATGCGACTCCACTCCATTCAAATATGAGCCCGAAATAATATTGCAGTCTATACGGATTATTCGTACCTTCATTATGTTAACGGGTAGTGTGGATTCATGATTTACGTTAGCGGCCAACAGCTTCTCTTCAAATCCCAACAAATTCCCTATTGAATGTATGTGGGTGAAATCCATCTCGTGCTTCGACCACAGCTCGCACTTCAGGGTATTGTTATTTGCACGCAGGGAAAATACTTTCTCGGATTCTTCAGGGTTCGCGATGACACCTTTGACCCTCGTAGTTTGATTAATCCCCATAATTTGACGAATTGTCCTCTCGAGTTCTCCAATTTCATAGCAGCCCGGAGGAATTTTCAAGATTTCCACATCAGTATTGCCGCGCCTGAAGGCAAACACATTATTTGTCTCATCTACGTTAAATATAGAATTGTAGCTATAAAATCCGAGCAATCCCAGACCATATCGGCCGTTCGCGTCTAATTCAATCGGCGGGTAAAAATCGGCACTTAGTACACTTGAATGTCCTGATAAAGTAAACGTTCGCGACATGACTGATGAGGTCAGTCGTAAAATCACCAACTTATTGCGCTTTCCCACAGCAGCTGAGGAATATCTTCGACGTTGCCGAGCGTTGTCCGACTGCGTCTTCCGCGGCGGCAGCAGCAGTCATATTTACGGAAACATCTGCTTCATTGTCGCAATCCAGCTGTACATTGCTCATGTTGCAATAGCAGCAGAAAATCTTTCTGGGTGGCGGGCCATCGTTTACATCTAAGCAGCAATCATCATCATTCTCGTTGTCACTTACAGCCTCCGAGCCATTGTGTTCATAACAATATTGATATTTTAATATATCAATGTCGTTTCTAAGACGATCTGGAAGTTTCTCCCACACAAGAGCAATCTCATTAGGCGCACAAGCAATCATAACTTCTTTTGGCATATCCGCGAGCTGGCCTCTGCTCATCTTCGTCAAACTTCTCAAACGAGAAAATGCAAGTAGGGAATGGGCCATTCTCTTGATATCTTCACGGTACATTATCACACCTTATTCTAGAAACTGTATTAATATCGTCGACCAGGAACTTTAAGCACAGATGACCGCACCAAACTGTGTCGAAATCCTGTTCTCGTTCATAGTTATAGTATATGGTTACGTCATTCGGCATTCCCCCCTGCGCATAATGAATAAATTCTTTAGGTGGGGGTAAATTTCCAAAACTATCATAATATTCAACGCCGCCATTATGTATTTTATACGCAACCCAGTGCGTCCCGTTCCCCTCCCAATTATCCAAATTAACTATGCCCCTCTCACAGCATTTCACCCCCGAGGAAGGTAAAGTATCTCTCATAAACACACCTCGGAAATGTGGTATTTTCAGCTCTTTTGCAAAACGCCTCAAATCGATGTCAGTCAGCGCCCTCCGAGGCAGCGTAATTAGTTTTTTGAACTGTAGGGTTTAAGGAAGAGTCCGAAGCCGGATCTATACGGCTTCAAATATAGCCCGCCTCCTCTCTTCCCCAACGCAATCGCCTCCATTGTTTTATTATGTCTGCTGGCCTCTGCCAATTTCCTTTTTCCCTCTTTCGCATCGTTTACAACCTTGGCAATTGCAGAGGACCCTCCAGCTAAAGTGCCGAGCGCGGACAAACCGGCGAAAATGGGTATGAGTGGCAAGATACCGCCAATCTTTGGAACTGGGATTATACGTGGTACCCGCAACTTGCGGCCTCTGCCCTTTTTTAGCGCAGCTTTCGCAGCATTAAACGCTATACCAGCTGCCGACAGCACATCATTTTTTCGCACGGCAGTGCGACCGACACCCTCCTTCAAAGCCCTCCTTGCCGATCCAACAATGTCTCTTCCAAATGATACCTTTTCAACCTTTCCCGCATTCTTCTTTTTTCTGTTGTACGTTGATGATGACACCACCTTTACAGCTCCACCCTTTCCTCCTCCTCCGGATGTCGAGTTGCGAAGTCCCATGCCGAAACGCCTTTTACCCTTCATGATACCGGTAACAAGCCAGGCAGATAATTTTTCACCAAGAGCAGCGTCTTTAGATTTTACTCGCTCCCATGCACGCTGCTCCAGTTCATAATCGGCCTGATGCCTCAATTTCAAGTTATCCGCACTTTTTGAATATGCAATGTCGTGGTTCTTGCAGGCGACGTCTAAGGGATTAATTCCGGCGTCACCCCTGGCCAATCTTTTTTGTAGTTTTGTGCCGGGTCCGCAGTACTGATAGCCCCCAGGCAGATGTAATTCAAATGGAAGTTTGTTAATTAGAGAATTAACAATACCACCTCCAGCAACGTGAGAGCGCCTTCGAGATGTACGTCCATTAGGCTCGACAATCAACATTTAAATAAACGAATTGCCCTGTTTTTAATTTATATAGTATCCAGCGCTTGCACAATGCGTATCGTAGAGCAGAACCAAAAGTTGGGCGTGGAAAATTTAGATGCAAATGTTGGAGAGGGTATCGATAGTCGATGTCGAAGACATGGGCCACTTCTGCCGTTCAGCATCAGAGCACTTATTGTGGGACCATCTAATTGTGGGAAGACAAATGTAATGATTTCACTGATCACGCATCCTCAAGGTTTACGATTCGCTAACGTCTACATATACTCCAAATCCTTATTTCAACCTAAGTATCAGTATTTAAAAAATATATTGACACCCATTAAAGGAATGGGCTTTTTTATGTACGACAACAACGCGGACATAATGCAGCCAAACGAGGCGAGAGAGAATTCAATTTTTATTTTCGACGATCTTTTTTGTCAATCCGCCTCCATAATACAATCATATTTCAGTATGGGACGACATAAGAATGTAGATTCTTTCTACCTCGGTCAAACGTATTCAAAGTTGCCGAAGCAGCTGATACGTGATAATGCCAATTTGATTGTATTATTCAAACAAGATGATACAAACCTTCGTCATATATTCTCCGATCATGTTGCACCTGATGTAAGTTTCCCCCAATTTCAAGAAATGTGCTCCGAATGCTGGAGGGGGAAATTTGGATTTTTAACCATCGACAAGGACAGTGAAATAAATAATGGGAGGTACAGAAAGGGTTTCGATAATTTCATAATCATGGAATGACGGGTGAAAAGAAAAAAAAAATATAAGAACAGTGTAATTCGTATTGTCAGTTTATTTAAGTGATAATTGGCGTAGAGTGAACATATCAAATATTCTGAACGTCAGGGAGGAGGAGGAAAGTGCACCAGCAGAATGAGTGGCAGTAAAAATATGGATGAAGTTATACAAATGAAGCGGAGATTGGTGGAGGCCACCGATGCTGTAAGGAAAAAGTTCAATATGTTAAAGTCGAAAGATGTTAAATCCAGAGAGGTGCTCGAGAAATTTTATGAGCCAATAACGAAACCATTGAAATCGATTTCTAAAATGAGTATCAAAACCCCACCGCCAACAAATCCAGAATCACTCACTCGAAGCAGACCTTCTTCTTCAAATATTCCCATACGGCAGACCAGTAGTAGTATTCCAACAGCAGCTACTTCCATCCCCGATGGCGATGGCTCGCTTGAAGGCAGTGCTGCTGCTGCAGCCATGTCTTACTCCCCATCCGTTCTTGCAATGACACCCGCTTCATCTCCGGCGAGTTCTACGATGGCGAAAGAGGGGGCAGAGGATGTGATTGATTTAGAGGAGATTATTGAAGAAATTCAAACTGGAAAACCTAATTATGATAAGATATTTGGAGTTCGTGTGGATCCACAGGTCGGAAAACTGGTTATGGGTAATGCAACAGTGACAATATCGGGCCATAACATCTCGTTTTGGAGACACAGCAGAAAACTAAAGACCTATAAAGCCACTCCGGAATTATGCGATTTAATATTTTTTAAGCGGCCTGCTGCGTTAGAACGCACTGTCAGCGAGCGAGAGAAGGGGAATTATGCTGAAATCTTAAAGTTGACCAATGTGGTTTATAAGGGCCATAACCCCATCTTAGGTGTAAGAGGAAGCAAGTCCTTAAAGTATCGCCAAATTATAGAACCATTGATTGGAATTAAGAAGGGAGGTGGTCAAGCTTCTTCTTCTTCTTCACGGCTCCGACCGTCAGTAGTGAAATTCGTTTTACCTGCTAAGAAAACCTTTTCAAGCGGTACGGTTATGGATTATGTTTACTGGAATAAACCAAAAGAGTTGATCGATCGATTACGAGTGCTCTCAGCCTCAAAGCTAGCCGGGCATACAGGGCATGATAATGAAATAATGTCATTAGTTGAGGAACTGCGGGAGGAAGGATACATTTATTAAGTTCTAAATATAAATAGCTGTATATTTACGCATTCATGGCCAGTGCGTAATGGTCATGAGCAGTAGACACATCATTGATAAATTCGGACGTCGGGGGAAAATATCCAGAGAGGGGTTGCGCGGTCCTCCAGGTCTCGGATTTACTCTAACCCCGGGCGGTGACTATGATATCAATAATAGACGTTTAAAGAATGTTAATAAACCTATACAGTTGAATGATGCGGCTACGCGAGGCTATGTTGATGAGAAGATTAAGGGTGCCGATGAGATAATATCAGCATCACGACAAGCAGCACGTCTGGAGTGCTCCGAATTACAGCAGCAGAGTAGAAGATACGTGGACGATATGGTCAATGATTTGCGTGGTCCCGTGGTTTTCAGCTACCAGGGTATAAAACAGCCGAAGACTAACTCCAAATGGTATCATATTAATAAGCAAAATCATGTGAAGGCTTTTATATCTTTTAAAGTACTCGAGTGCCAATTAAATGTTAAAACCAACATTTTCGTTAACAGTAAATCGATAGGGGCGGCGGATTTTGTAGGAAGAACGCTACAAAAAGGTGATACGATTCAATTTGAAATGGCTCAGCCAGCGGGACCGCCACTGACCTGCACAATCATCGGGGAATATAAACCGTGGAAAGTGGAGACGACGGGCGAACAACAGTCATCTGAAACAGATATTTCAAAATCCCTCCACCATCTTAGTGCATTTGCGAATTAACCCTTGCATAGTATGGATGGGGGTGAGAAGAGATTGTTAGTGAATGAGTTGTATAAACCAGCTCGTCGCAATTTCCGTCGACGAAGAACAATTATTAAAGGCTACGGCGATCTATGGCAGATCGATTTAGCAGAAATGCAGCCGTATGCCTCGGAAAATAAAGGAAATCGCTATATATTGGTTGCAATAGACTGCTATTCTAAATACGTATGGACGCGACCAGTGAAGCAGAAGACTGGTGCTGAGGTGAGCAAAATGATGAAAAGTATTCTTCATGATGCTAGTTACGCACCGAAGAATCTACAGAGCGATAGAGGTAGCGAATTCTATAACCGACATTTCAACTCTTTAATGGAGCAGAATCGAATCAAACATTACTCGACATATAGTTCGAAGAAGGCGGCGATTGTGGAGCGAGTGATCAGAACACTTAAGACCCGGATTTATAAGGAATTTGCAGTAAGGGGCAAGCATAAGTGGTTAGATATTCTACCCGACATAACGAATGGATATAACAATGCCATGCATCGTACTACGGGAATGAAACCAGCTGACGTTTCTCCTAAAACTCTTCTAAAAGTCTACGATCACCCGAAAATTGTACCGCCAAAAAGCAAATATCGTGTTGGAGACATTGTTCGAATTAGTAAATATAAAAGTGTTTTCGAGAAGGGTTACACTGCCGGATGGACCACTGAATTGTTCAAAATAGCGAAAATTAATATAACAAACCCCGTTACATACGAGCTCAGAGACATGAATGACCAGTCGATCAGGGGATGCTTCTACGAGCCGGAACTGCAAAAGACTCGGCATCCAGATACGTACTTAGTGGAGAAAATACTTCGACATAACAGAAACAATGGCAAAATTTATGTTAAATGGCTCGGATTTACGAATCAGCATAATTCATGGATCAATAAGTCTGATATTGTCTAATTATGTTATACTTACCTCATAATAATTTATATCATATAAACTTACCTTGTATTTGGGAATAAAGTTCTTACAGATTTCAAAATTTTCCTTTTGTTTTATATATTATCTAAGTTAAGAAGCTATGGAAATAAAACTGCAAGGTTTCACATTTTTCGTATTTATTCCTATTATTATTTTACAGCAACATACAGATTGATAAAATAAGATTACAATTTTGAATATTCTTTCATTCCCTGCTCACATTATCGTTAATTTTATAATGCCCCCAGGCTAAAGTTCTGATTCCATCAGACAGAATAAACCTTTTGTCATCGAAAGGTGATAGAGCAATTTTATTTATTTGCTGCGTATATATAATGTGCTTTATGGATTTGAAGATGTTTTGCCTGCAAAGCTGGATTTTCTTATTCAGAAGACAGTCCAAATAAGCTTGATGCTTCAAACGTTTAGTCACACAGCTCTTAACACCTTTGGCCCTTTTTAACACGCGGTTACCCACTACATAATCATAGAGCTTAGCTCTAAGCCCCACGAATTCAGATATTGTCTCACCCTTTGTCTCATCCTTCATTAAACCTAAAACGGCTTTATTCACCAGTGGTATTCCATACGGGTTATCCGGAGAGTAGTTACTTGTATCAAACTTATGAATATTAAGTTTGATATCGTTGTAGATATTTGGCGTTTGGATTTTGTAAATTAGTGAGTCCGTATCCGTATAGAGTAATGCAGCCTTTTCACCATATTTTCTCTTGATAAAATCATAATGGAAGTCGTACATCGTCGTTTTGGAAATATCTAGTACACTGAAACCCACAAATATAGGTTTGTTATATTCAACTTTTACGGGCTTCAATTGGATGGCCACAAAGTTTTCGTTAAACACAGACACACTATGAAAATTTGGTTTTGCAATTAGACATTCGGCACCCCTCTTCTGCTTGTTATTTTTCCAAATATTAACTAATTTAACGTTGACTCGTTTCTCGACTGCCTCCATGCATTTTCCAAAAATTGCATTATTCATTAGTTTATAGAAACTTTTAAAAAATTCGTTGGAGGCTTGTTGCCGCTTTTCGGTGTTGAGGTCGATATAAGGCTTTAACCAGGCTGACTGGTTAAATTCTAAAATTCGGTGAATTTTAGTTACTATCAAACCATGTTGTATTACTTGATACAAATTTCTATAATGGATAATATAGCTTTGTTTATCGAATAAATTGGGTATTAATTTCTTCTGCCGGCTGGTTCCATTGGGTGGGATGATATTTTCTGGACAAAATGGTAACTCATTATGCGCGTCGTGGAGATGTTTCGGATATGTCAAGTCAACTTCTAGAAAAAATCCTTTTGCACTAGTCTCACTGCAGCAATTTGAGTTTATGTTGAATTCAACGATTTCCTCCCTGGTTAGCCAACGAAAGCCGGAATGTGGTAAATATTGGGATAGGGATAATCCATAAAGATTATTAGCATCTAAATAAATTAAGTAGCTGGTATCTTGATCCGGCTGATATTTATAGTTGTTAGAAGAGGTGATTGGAATGTGTTCATTATTTGCCACTGCTCTTCGTTCAACACACACCGAAACGCCTCCTCTGATTGATTTTCGAACGAAATGCAACATATCTATATCCGTTAGTAGCTCTATACGAACTTTTGTAAATTTCAACATTGCGGAGAATGATAAACCAGGGCAAGTGAAAAAATTCGCCGCTTCCAAATTGTACGTTTCCATACAAAGCGTTCGGAAAGATTCGAATACATCGGTCAAAAGCAGTACATCAGTCTTCAAGTACAATTCAGAATAATCCCTTAGATTGGCACAATTAAAAGTTTTCCAAACGTTCTGCGCGTGTTCATACGATGCATCATCTATTCCCGTTTCAGTCAGATCATTATAAAATCTCTCTTTTGATGGAAGTTCTTTCGTCATTTCCAGAATTTCATAGGATTCGACAAAACTGTAAGGGAAGACGCCTTTCTTCATTACCAACTGAAAGTGAAGAGGATTGCTGAAGAACCTACGGGTCTCAACAAACTGATCTTCTTGCAGATTATTTGCGAGTGACTCCAAGCTGCTGGCCATGAAACGGTAGGAGTCTAAAAATCTGAGATCGATACTGGGATGCCTTATCCGATTACCACCCTCCGAAATATTATTTTGGTGCGATTGTTGAAATTCACTCATCTTTATTCTAGCCGAAAACGAGATGTACTTTTCTTTAGTTTGAGGTATAACGTGAATTTCCTCCACTGCAGCGGCCAGTTCTTGAATAAAGAGATGGGTGTCATAGTTGCTTAAATTATGGAAAAATACCGGCACATGTCTGGATGTTCTATATTTCAAATTACACTTCCCATGGGCTGCTCCTCTGTATTCTCCTATATAAATGAAAAAGTGTAAATTGCAATAATGTACCCAATTTTATTAACTCATACCTGTAAAGTGATTGTGATCTGCACATTTAACTTCAGACTTGCTAATATCCATGCCATCGCCATGACTGCTACCGGTAAATTTTTCCCCGCAAATAAAACAATTCGTCGCTTCATCATGCATACGCTTCTGGTTATATGTTAATGGCTTCATGGGTTTAGAGTTTACAAAATAGTCTCTGTATATACGCTTCACGTCTTCAATCAACCATTTTATAAAAATGGTGGCACAGTCTTTTCCAGTGTATTGTCTGAGAACTGATAATGTTTCATCATAATCACATTTTATAAAATAACAGAAATTAAGTGGGATGTGCATCGTTGTGTTTACTGTATATTTTACTTCAGGATTTGCCTGACATCCATATATGGGTCTAAGGATGGATTCAAAATCAGCATACACAACGAAAGGAACTTTAACCGAGTGCTGATATTCCTTGAAGTATAGAAATCTATTTTCGGGGTCGGGTAATACAGTACATACTTTACTGCAATCTCCTCGACTGAGATGCCCTCTCCACTTTGCCTCATCATGGAAAAATATTAAGCATCCATCACATATGTAAATACGTCGTTCATGTTTAGTTAGCTGACTTCTAACCAATCGAGACAAATTTTTTATCCAGCAGTAGTGTCCATCAGGCCCACCACCCTCTCGTTCTATATACAGCAAATTAACGTGAGTCTGTCGGCGTTCAGTGCAGTGATAGATCGGTCCTATTATATTGTAATTATCGCCCTTTCCGCTATTATCACGTTCTAATCCAAATACATTAATACTCAGTCCAGAGTTTTGCCGTTCAAACTTTGATATATCCTTAATTTGAATAGGAAATTGCATTCCATCGAAATTAAGATTCTCGAAATATTTTAAATAATGATTGCATCGATGTGGTGATATTTCAACCTGGTATAAAGCCGAAAGAATGGCGAATCCAAAGCATCGCATGTCTAAATTCTGCACATTAATTACGGATCGGGTATCTCGAATCTTCCGCGGTAGTGGTATATATGACGAAGCTCGCAATGGATTAAATAACGCAATATTAACCTCCATATATAGAATGCCGGCGAGTGCCCAACCGGAGTCCTTCTCCTAATTAAGTGGGATGTAACATAACATTAGAATATTACAGTAAAAGAATTGTTTCAAACTTACATGAAATTCTTCGCTTTTGCGTTTCAGAATCCCCACCAATTCCATGTACAGCTCATTTAAATCAGTAGATACCGTGACTACCATATATTTCGTATTAAAGGATTTTATATCAGAGACATTGTGCCCGGACATCATTTCTTCCTCATCGCAATTATCAAGTTTCGAGGTTAGTATATAATCTGCAAATAGCTCGAAATTGACTTTCAAGGCACTTTGAAATTCAGAATTTTGTAAAGATTCCGTGATCAGCCGTAAAGCCTTGCTTCTATTAATTTCGAAAAAGTTATTTATATCTACAGTGTGCGAATCATCTGCGATGAACAATTTATATGAAGCTATTCGGCCTTTAAACGCAACTCGAATTAAGTTAACCCCCGGCTCTAAGCCCACTGTGCAATTTTGTTTATGTATTATACTGCGGATGTGCGACGCGTATTTATGTTTCTCAACATCCACATTACAGTGCTCACATCTTACAAAAACAGGATTTTTCATTTGTTTAGGGGTTTTTTCTCTAACACAGGTCGAAGTCGATGCCATTGACTCGTTCGCATCATCATGTTTCACTTTCACGCGCTTGCTATTCAATTCTCGTTGTTGATGTCGTTGCTGTTGTAGGGAAATAGCATTTGATTCGGGATGAACTTGATTCATATGCCGTTGTACATTTTCTTTGTATAGAGATGACATTGGACAGTAAAAACACTTGTGGATGGTTACACAATCTTCAGCAGTAGAGTGTTTCAAGCGTCTGTGCTTTGTCAGACTGTCCTTTCGACTGAAAGTGACCCCACAGAGATCACATTTAAAAACATTTCTGGGAGGATCGCAACTCATCTCAATATTGAGAAGATATTTCGTTGGAATTTAGTGGTGGTGGAGGAGGGAGGAATGCGGGGAACTGCAGTTGTTGCGGGAAGTGCATGAATGAAAATAGTATGTAACTGAATTTTTTCTTAACATTCAAATGTGAGCACCTTAAAATAGATAATATGAGAGAAAGAAATATATTTTCATAAATTAAACCAGGCCTTGTTTCGCTAAGTTTATTAGCGTGAGGGTGAGTTCAGATGGGACTTGACAAGTTGTGGTTCAATAAATACACTTTTTGTTATGTTTGAATAATAATTTCCAGAGCAGGTATGTGAGTTTTAGACAGGTCTCGACAAGTTATCGTAGAATTTATATACTTTTGGATATGGTGAACAGGTGATGTTAACTCATGCAGCTGCTAACCGGTTTGAATAAGTCAAAAACAAAAAGGTAGGTCGGAGAGCGGGGTAGGGGGTATATTTAAGGTTCCAGGGCAGGTGTGTGAGTTTAGACAGGTCTCAACAAGTTATCGTAGAATTTATATACCTTTGGATATGGTGAACAGGTGATGTTAACTCATGCAGCTGCTAATCGGTTTGAAAAAAGTTAAAAAACAAAAAATATTGGTTGTAGAGCGGGGATAGGGCGTATATTTAAGGGTAATATTTAAGGAGAGCTAAAAATATCAGCAATCACTTGTACGCCGGTGATATACGTGAGTAGGTGCGATTTGAATAGTGTTGTGAAAGATGGAAGCTGCTAAATGTGATAGGGTACATATTTCAAACAGTTCATATTATGGATGCGGAATAGATGATTATCCGAAGGGTATGAGGCGATCTCTTGAAGTAAGTTCTTGCGAAAGTGGTACATCGGACTCACCTGCAATTAAAACTAGGCGGTGTATTTTTGAAAATAAATTGAAAGATTTAGAACAAGGTGGAGGTTCGTTAGTCTGCAAAGAAGCGAGTCAAATGGAGAGTAATGTGACAGCTGGTGGAAATTCTATAAAACAAATAGAGATGGAAGCAGTCGCGGATGAAGAAGTTCAACTATCACCTAGTACTTGGAGGAACTTCGATGTTATGGTACAGGAGGCTGAGCATAGATATAATGAAACGTTTAACTTAATAGCAGAGAAAACGCTACCTATTGACTTAGAAAATGAGACATTTGTAAATATGGGCATTAATCCGTTAACTATGGAATCCATGCTTAGAATAAAAAGAAAGAAAGCTTGCAGTGTACATGGGGTGTTATCTTTCACACTCACACAGCTCCAAGAATTATTTGAAAAAAAACATCAAATATTGAGTGTGGACGCTGAAATATCCTCCGCTACTGTGGAATGGTCAATAAATATCCTCAGTTTGGAGAATTATAATGTATTTCTACTACCGAAGAGAAATATTATTTTGTTCAATCCATGTGACGAAATACGGCCCAATAAAGCTTGCATGGATGAAACCTGCTCTTTTACAAAGGATACTTTGAAACGAATTTTCGATTTAGAAAATTATTTTATCAAGTATTTGCGCGTGGGTGATATCGTACGAAAGAGTTACATGAGTTTGGACAGATTCACTACTGAGTGTTCACGATTTTTAACGGATCGAGAATTAATGTGTGAGGAGAAAACAATAATTCATTGCATTAAAGACAAATTTAAGGATGATTTTGCTCTGTATGAAATGTATTTAAAATTCCCCAAAACAATAATGCAGGACATAAAGGAGAAAATAAATTCGGCGATGTTATATTCTGACTGATAAAATGTTTTAGTTGCATGACTATGGAAAATGTAAAAATATTAATCAATAAACTATTTGACAATTAATTGCAGCATTTTATTCAAAACAGATAACTTTCTAAAAAATAAATTAATGTAAACTGCCTACTTATATAAGCTGTCTTATTAAAAAATGTTATATTTTTCTAGCACTGTCCTATTGACAACCCTAAATAAAATTAATAGAGATGAATAATAAATATAGAAAAAATGTTAATACCTTTGATTATTTGAGAATTTACTCTATTTGTTGAATTCAATCAGCTGCGTCTGTTTGTAAAGACCCCCGATTCTTTGCCCATCCCTTTAAAGATGAAAATGTATCCACCCTCGTTCATAGTTGAAATTAATTGTTCATTAAAATAACTTGTTAAACGTTTAGGTATGAAAAACCGCTAAACTTTCCATCCCGTCTTATAGCGACATTACGATAGCTCGCCCATAGCGCGTCTCCACTAACTTAACTGATTGAATAGGATATTGTTTTTCTATTTCCAAACTACTGATTGATTTTTCTCCAGTAATGGCGAAATTGCGGAGGCCTGATTTAATTCACTTATTTGACTCATTTTGTCAAGCTTACATATTATTCAAAACAGATAACTTTCTAAAAAATAAATTAATGTAAACTGTCTACTTATGTAAGCTGTCTTATTAAAAAATATCATATCTTTCTAGCGCTATCCTACTGACAACCCTAAATAAAATTAATAGATATGAATAATAAATATAAATGATGACGAATTAGAAAAAATTTTAATACTTTTAATTATTTGAGAATTTACTCTATTTTTTGAATTCAATCAGCGGCGTCTGTTTGTAAACACCCCCCGTTTTTTCGCTCATCCCTTTAAAAATGAAAATGTATCCGCCCTCGTTCATACTTGAAATTAATTGCTCATTAAAATAACTAGTTAAACGTTTAGGTATAAAAACTGCAAAGCTTTCCACCCCGTCTTGTAGCGACATTACGATAGCTCGCCCATAGCGCGTCTCCACTAACTTAACTGATTGAATAGGATATTGTTTTTCTATTTCCAAACTACTGATTGATTTTTTCTCCAGTAATGGCGAAACTGTGGAGACCTGATTTAATTCACTTATGTGTTCCATTTGGCAAGCTTTATCAAATTTAATTAAAAATAGTGTAGGTACTCACAATAAGGAAAATTCGAAAATTCAGTCACAAAAAAACACACGCACTAAAATGAACAATTTGGTGGTGGTGATGGATAAAATGGGGTAGGTAGGTACTGCGTTAATTGGAAATGTTTTTCCAACGTTTGGTAAACTAATGGTTGATAGTTAATTTCAGAATCTTTTTATAGAGAACTGGGATCAACAAAGTGGGGGGGTAGCGTCATTCCCACGCATTTTTTTGCCACAATATCCGCTGTTGATTCGCCCCTCCTTTCTAAATATCAAATAGGTACAATTAAATATGAAGAGCAGCTGTTTCTAAGATTATCGTAGAAGAGTCGTTAATACTTAAAAAACAAAATAATCATAAACGCGGCTAGTCATTTATTAAGCAAAAATTCACGGAAAAATTGCTGTTACGACATTTTTAACCCCATCGCTCCATTGATGTCAAAATTCTTTCTTTCTTTCGGAACCCCAATTGTTCTAAAATATACATCCTACGGCGGTGCGTAATACTTATATTTATTATGCGGAAAAAATAGTATTATAGATTGTTTATATTATCAGAGCAGTAATTACATTTCACATAAAACTTATTCATTAATTATCTAAATAGTATTATAAATTGTTTATATTATCAAAGCGGTAATTACATTTCACATAAAACTTATTCATTAATCTAATCTAAACCATTAATATTTTCTTCATCACTGCTGTAGCCATCATCGTGACGATCAGGGAGCGAATCCGTCGATGCATCCTCGTGAAACACTGTTTCATGAATTACATATGCCATGTATGCATCAAATGCAACGCAATTGTAAAATACGTCGAACCCGTTAACTTCAATACGCCTAGTGGCATAATAGGTGAACACTCCAGATGTATGTGGAAAAAACACCGCGTTTAATACTCGCACTGCTGGATGCTCCCTTCGACGTGTAGGAAATAACTTGAAAATCGGCATCACATTATCTCCCCGTATTGGTCTAAAAAAAGGTGTCGGATTTTGCGAATAATAATACTCCATAATTATTGTCGGTTTTAATAAATAAAGTACTAGTCATACATATTTGCAAACACAATATATATAACATAACTTGATATGGTTGGAGGGGGTGTGTGCACTTTTACATCTAACGAGAAAAAATCGCTGTCAAATAATGACTCTGGTTCAAACTATTCAGCAATCCTAATATAATCCGCAATGATTCCTTGGACAGTATAAAGGAGCGGCGACTACAAAGCTCTTTTTTATAGACACATATGCACACAGTTTCTCACGGAGCCCTTAAAAATAAAAAATTCCATCCTTCACATAATAAAACCCTACCTAATTCGCTTGAAATCATTTTCATAGATAGCTTTACAAATTTTGACAACAAAAAAATATTTACTTGAAGGTGGGTGAAATCTATGAGAATAGCGTCTCAGGCATCGTTGGCGAAATGTAATACGCGAGATTAAGAAGGAAAAAAACGCATTCTTCTAACCAAAACAATATAAATATGTACTATAAAGACTCTAGATACAGTCCTTTTTTAATACACAACCTGTTTGGAATTCCATTCCCACATCAGAAAGTTAATAATTCGAACATCTTTTATTGTGGGAAACGGCCTGCCGGGGCGGAGGGTTTAAAAGGTTCTATTCATATGTTACAATTTCAATTTTTTTGTATACAGCTTTCCATTGTCAGTGACAACGAATTGCATTCTTCTTTAATATAGTGCATTCAGATATACTACATAGGATTCAGGTGCAGTTCTGTTTTTTTTCATACACCACCCTCATTTGCCACACCTGTTTGAAATTCCATTCCTTCAGTAGCGAGTTCATAATTCGAAAATCTTTTATTGTGAATGCCGCCTACAGGGGCGGGCTTCTGAATATAAAAATTGCATTGTATTCCGTATTATTGCCCTCTATACCTTGAAAATGGCGCAATAGTTTGATAAAAGAAGTAGGTACTCTGATTGTATATTGAAAAATTATAATAGAATAAGATTAGAGAGGGAGGGTGGCACATTTCCAGGTGCAGAACCGAGAAGTTTAATATAAAGGTCTGACTGAAGGAAACTTCTTCATTTACTGTTTAGTTCGATACCTTCGCGCAAAATTTAACATTGAATTTAAAAAGTAATGGATTCCATTGCAATGGTTAAGACAGTGTTAATAGTAGATATACGAGGTTATGAGTATGGTGACAATGATGAATTTATCGTGAAAGAGTTAGCCGTCATCACTCTTGGGAGTGGGCGAATGGCTCATTATTTATTTAAAGCTCCATCACTCCAGCGGGAGAGGCACTCAGATGGGAGCGTGGAATTGGGAGAGCTCTCCAGAATATTAGAAAGGATGTGTTTTACGGCAAGCCTGGAGGCTATCATTTGGACAGTGGAAGAATCGGTGGTCATCGTATGCAAAGGCATCCAAAAGAAGAGGTTTCTGCAGAGGCTATTACCAGCCTACTACATATACGATGTCGAAGATCTTGTGCTGCATGTCGATACATCGTTACCTCCACCGCCAACATTTATGGAATCATCTATAACGCTCTGTTTAGAACATCCGGTCGTCCACTGTCAATGCGCGTTAAGCAGTGTTCATAGAATCCGACAATATTTGACGGATATGAATTTTCGCTGTTGTTAAGTGTGAAATGAAGTTTCCACATTTACAGCTTTTAAGTAGGTAAATAAAGCAGGAATATTAACGATTTAATGTTATTATTATAATTTATGAATGCATATGAGCTATTTAGATTTACATTTTACATGAAATAAAAAGATAATATTTTTTCTTTCAATTGTGTCGTTTTATTAAATATAAGATGGAGTTTCCAGATTTTCAACATTTTTCACAATGTAAATAATTTCAAAGGCAAGCAAAATAAACAAAGTTATCCATCCATTTCACATTTTCTTTACCATGTATCTTTCTGTCAGTTACAATGCTCTTTTCACACCTCTTATAATTCTCCTTAAATAAGCCTGTTAACCACTTGACTGGGGCGTCGTCACTACCTGTCGGAGGTTGAGTTGAACACAAAAGAGCGGTCAGGTATATAATCCTCTTCGGCAGACATCGAAAATAATACCTTTTCATGCAATTACGACGTTTTATTAAATGTGAAATGGGGCATTCTTATTCTTACTAAATAAAGGCATATAGCCATCATGGACAGCAGTACATAATTAAAATATTTATTATTAATAACAATTACCAACAAGTTGGTGTAGTTAACCCACTCTAGCCGGGGAAAATTTACACATAGCCACAAATGGCGGAGGCGCCGTACAAGATATTCATAAGAATCTCATCATAAACATTATTATTAATAACAATTGGCGACAACTAACTAATTATATGCATGAATTACGGCCTCGCGACTCCGTAATACACACCTAATTAAAAAATCGGGAATCGCGAGCGCGGACCAATTAATTAAAAAACGCTAATGAAACCGCTAATGACGCCCTCATTAAATGCGGCGGAGGTGGCCGCTGAACCTACATAACCCTACTACTCAAACATCGATAAACAAGACCGTCTACACCGAAATCGCGGGCTTAATTAACGGGGCGCATTCCAAGTGGCCATGATGAATGACTGTTCAAATCTTTACACAGCAAATACATCATCGCGTCACGGCGGAGGCGGCTGCGGCGACGGCCCAATCTGCGAATAACTTTACCCCTAATTCGTCACCATCGAACAGATTGATTAGTCCTGCTATCAGAATTGGGATGAATCTAATTTTACTATCAGAAGTGGGATTCTATATATTTATGCATATGTATAGTCTACTACTGAGTTAATAATACAAAGCTACAGCTGCGTGAAGCATTTTAACTACCATGCCCAACAGCATAGCGAGAGGACAATATACATAATTGTCCTTTAGGCAAGATGCATGCTACTGCCAATTAAAAGTACGATAATTAAGGTAAGCAGTGAATGATTTGTTCCATTTGTTGTCGTTTACTGCAGCGTTCGTTTCTACTCAACCGAATTTATCCCCTTCATCGGCTGCTTTCATAAAAATGTTTTATAATTGGCATCTTGAAATTTTTTCGAATTTCACGTTCTTATAAAAAATGGAACAAATTAGTTGTCCCTTTTCTTAAATAATCCTAGCAGTGGGCTGCTAGAAAGTGAGTTTTATTAATGACCCTAACCAGCATGTAAATTTTCCAAAAATAGACTCATTAACAGTCGTGTTCCTGGCGGACGATCCCACTTCTGAGACCGGTCCCATAAATCTTCGGGCCTAATCATTTATCGTTTATATGATAATCGATGCAATAGCTCCACGAATGGGAAGCTCATTTAAATAATGAATTATATCACTCCTGCATAGTGCCACCTAAAGGTGATAGCAGATGAGTCTATCTATTTTGTCGCTATGTTATTTGGACTGGCTAAAGATATATCTCGTTCAAAAATTGTGCATTTTTTATCCTATATGATTTAAATCATGTCAAGGTGTCGCCCTTAAAGGTTTTTTGTAAAGAATGCCCGCAAATCAGTTTCATGAAGTGAAAACGCGAAATCGATAGTCCTTTCTATAAGATTAACTGGTGGTACATGAGGAAAAGCAATATGTATTAGTTTCAGAAACGAAATAATATTGACACAGAACAGATTCTGTAAGAAAAAAGGGACAGTGTGAGAATGAATTGATATTTAGCAGTTTATACAGGGTTTCGGATCATGGTTCTACCACACTCTTTACCATAGGTAAAAGTGGGGTAATAGTTGTGTGCACCCTTCGGGTGCAACACTTATGTACAAATAATTTTTGGAATTGTATTACTCCCGAAAGGTCCACACCTCTATTACTTCACCGTTCCATGTGGTAAATAGCGTCCGCAGAATGCATACAACTATTACCACACTATTTGCCATAGAGAGAAGTGCGGTAAAAGTTGTGCACGCCACTATTACTCCATTATTCCATGTGGTAAATAATACGGTAATAATGATGTAGATCTTGCAGGCGCAACACAGTTTCAAAGATGTACTGGCAACAATATAGGTGTAAGAAAATGTAATTTTTGTACGACTGTGTTGCGTCCGCAGGATGCACACAACTATTTCCCTACAATTTACCATAGAGAAAAGTGAGGTAATAGTTGTGTGCACTCCTGGGGCACAGCACAGTTATACGCAACGAATTTTTGGAATTGTATTACTTCTTAAAGGTGCAGGCCACTATTACTCTACCATTCCATGTGGTAAATAATAGGGTAACAATGGTATACATCTTGCAGGTGCAACCAGTTTCAAAGATATATTGGCAACAATATTTAACAGGTTTAAGAAAATGTAATTTTTGTACGATTGTGTTGCGTCCGCAAGATGCACACAACTATTACCCCACTACTTACCATAGAGAGACGTGGGGTAATAGTTGTGTGCACCCTTCTGGCGCAACACAGTTATACACAACGAATTTTTGGAATTGTATTACTCCCGAAAGGTGCATGTCACTATTATTCCATAATTCCATGTAGTAAGTAATAAGGTAATAATTGTGTACATCTTGTAGGCGCAACAGTTTCAAAGATGTACTGGAAAATATAATTTTTGTACGATTGTCTTGCGTCCGCAGGTTGCACATAACTATTACTCCACTATTTACCATAGACAACGAATTTTTGGAATTGTATTACTCCCGAAACGTGCACGCCACTTACTCCATCATTCCATGTGGTAAATAATAAGGTGGCACTTAAATTTTATTGTGAATATGGTTAACTCACGTAGCATATTTTATCAAGGAATTCGGTGTTTTTCAACGGTTTTATTTAGCTTGTTTGTTTGTTTGTTTGTTTGTTTGTTTGTTTGTTTGTTTGTTTGTTTGTTTGTTTGTTTGTTTGTTTGTTTGTTTGTGTGGGTCAAATCTAGTAATTGAAATTTTATCCCCTTCCTGTTGACCGATTCTGAAATTTGGTACACACCTTTAGTTGTGATGACAATACAATTATGTATATTCAGTATCATTGTAAATCAAAAAGGCCGCCGCCACAAAATGGCGGATTAAATATTTTTTTCAATCCCCTCAATATGGATATCAAATGAAAGGGTTTAACTAGTAGAATACAGTACACCATGAAAAATTCAAAATCCAAGATGGCCGCCACCAAAAAACGGCGGATTACTTTTTTCAATCCCCTCAATATGGGTATCAAAGGAAAGGGCTTGACAAGTAGAACACAGTACACTTTAGAAAAATAATAACAAAACAAAAACAAACAAAAAAACTAAAAACTTAAAAATAAAATAAGTAAAAAAAAAAGTTTTAAATTAAACGGTTTTATTGTAAAGAAACATAATAATGATGCAGATAATGTACTAAAAACTAAAAAATAATTAGGTTGGTACCAGTCATCACCCCACTCTCCTCATCAATCTAGAGCATTCATCAGACTAAAATAAAATCGTGGGGCGTAGCGTAACCTGAGTAAATATGTAAATGATCGTTCTGCGATGTTGTCTATTGAGAAGATGCATCCAAAGCATACCTATAAAGGTGGCGACTGATTGGAGCGGAGCCTTGTAATGTAATGTTCAGCACGAGCATTACGTTACACGGCTGTTCAGCACGAGCATTACGTTATACGGCTCGTTTATTTAGCGCCACGAATGCTCATTCTGAATGCTTGGCTCAACATTGCTCCACTTCTCCTTGGTTCAGAGATGTCGGATATAGAAGTTGCAAGTGACCGTTACTGATTTGTAATGTAACAATCAAAGGAATTCGCTAAAAAACCGACAGTCAAGTGGAGCACTCGTGCTCGCTTTGAGCGGCTCGGCTCGGCGCTCGTCGTCCGCACTGACTAGCGAATGCACGTGTTACATTACGTTACATTACGGCGCTTTTCTGCTAGTCAGTCGCCGCCTTAATGATATGAGCGGTTGACTGTAGATAATAGAAATTGGACTCGCCCCACGATTTTATTTTAGTCTGATCAATGCTCTAGATTGATGAGGAAAGTGGTGTGATGACTGGTACCTGGTACCTGTCTAATTATTTTTTAGCTTTTAGTACATTTTCTGCATCATTATTATGTTTCTTTAAAAATATTTTTTACTTATTTTAATTTATAATGGAATGTAAATTACATATTAAAGAATTATTTATAACGATTTGGTAGGAATTTGACGAGAAAGGTTCAGATCAATCGTCAGTGTCACGGGTATATTTATAAAAGTTTCAACTATCTCACTCATGTACATTAATATCCCCTGAGAAGTAGGTATGTGTTCGTAATTCTTAGATTCCTTAAACAACTTTTGGAATTTTTACACGAAATTTTGAACTCTTAAGCTACTCTTCAAGCAGAAATGCTCTACGTCCTCAGTTGTTTCGTAATTTTAAGGAAAAGTGTAGTTTTGATTAATTGAAAATCGACAATTTTCTTCCAATTTAAAATGTCAAATGTGTATTCTTTTCTGAAATTACAGAACAACTGAGAATGCAGCGTAATTCTGCATAATGAGTACCTAGCTTAAGTGTTCAAAATTTCGTGTAAAAAGTTCAAAAGTTGTTTTGTGCATGAGCGAGACAATTGGAACTTTTAAATATCCCCTTAAAAATGCAAGTTCAGCATTTCTATAGTAGAGGTCGCTGTCACTTTCACGTTTTGTTATTATTAATGCCAAGTTGTCAGTCTGAATTCTGAACTCTCCCGAGAATTCACCAGATACAAAATGCGGTCAATAACAAACTGTTTGTTTTGACGCTTCAACAGACACAATAATAATTATTAAGATGTCTAGGATCTATTTGTCAATACGTCTCTATAAATCCACTGGTCCTGAAAGTCGTGCCAACTAATTAGGAGGCTCAGCCAATCTGACTATCTCTCTCGACGCATCTTTACATTATAAACTCAAATAGAAGGTCCATTAAGGTTTTGCACATTGACGGCAGTAAGAAAAAAACTGAATGTTCGCCTGTGAATGATAATTTTAGCGTCGTTTTAAAAATAATTTATGGAGCAAGTCAGAAAGCGTAAGCTATAAAGCTTTTAACAAGTTTTTACAAGCGAGCGCGACAGATAAATTAGAAAGAGTCAAGTAGGCGGGTGCGTCTTCATATAAATCAAGATTACTGGAGTGGTAATTCCAGAAAATCGTCTTTATTTACAACGCCAACATATTAAGTTGCGATGGTAGTTCTAAAATTACCACGGGTAATAAAACGCCTTTGTTTTGAAATGTGCTATTTTAAAGGGGGGTGCTTGTCCGGCCCCATTTTGGTCCGTTGAGCCGGATAATGAACCAAATGTAACATTGTTTAAGAATATGCGATCAGTGTATTCAAATTTATTTGCATAGCCGTTCGTCACCATTATTTCCACAACACTTCCTCTCTCACTTATTGATGCGACGAGTTTTTTATTACTTACGCTGTCAGTGCAGCCAAATAAACGGAGCAAAGTGAAGATCTATTGCGATGTTGACGCCGTGAATAATGGCCAGTTGTTTCTCGGGAGTCAGAGAAATATCTGTCACAGTCCGAGATCCGTGTTTTGTATTTTTTCCTTTGGAACAGTAGTAGTCCTTATGCGGGCCATTTTTCTTTTTTTCTTGTTACTCTTGAAAGCTGCTGTAATGGCATAACGCGAGACGTCGCGTTTTGTAAATGGTAATTGCTATGAGAATGGAGAGAACGGCAGTTGCGTTATGTTTTATGTTAGACGAGTTGGATCGTATTTATCTTTTCGGTTTCTTTCTGGTTTCAGTCATGGTTTCAGTATAAGAACTACTTGTTGAGATATTGAGAGAATTTGCTGTTCACCTAATGCAATTTTCGTTTTCAGTATTTTTATTATCTGTCTACAATATTCAAGTTGATATTATTTATTTATGTTTAAAAAGTTTCAAACGCCAATTTTGCTTCTGTTAACTATGAATTTCTCAAAACTGTTACGCCCGTTATGCATACGCCACTGTTACATTATTATCATCTTTTATTACATGGAATAATAGGGCAACACTGTTGTGTACAACGAACTAGTACTCCATCATTGTATATGGTAAATAATGGAGTAATAATGGTGTGTTGCGCTCGCAGAATGCATTGCACTATTACTCCACTATTTACCAGTTATAATAAAGGTAGAAAGAGTTGGGGAAAAGCGAAAGGTATAGAAGACAATAAAAATAGGAGAGATAGGACGGTAGGACACCTTCTAAGACACGAAGGGATAGTTCGCGACATACTAGAGTCAGAGATAGGAATAAAAAGAGGTAGGGGTAGGCCTAGATTAGACTACTGCTCTCAAATAGCTAGGCATGTAGGATGTTCAAATTTTGGGGAAATGCGTAGGTTAGCTCAGGATAGAAAAAGATGGAGGTACGCGTCCAACAAGTCTTCGGCTGAGAACCTTATGATGATGAAAGATAGAGTAATAGTTGTTGTGTGCACCCTTCGGGAGCAACACAGTTATGTGCAACGAATTTCTGGAATTGTATTACTCCCACTGTTAGTAGACTATTACAAATGGTAAATAATGAGGTAATAATGATGTGCACCTGGCAGACCTACCTAACACAATTTCAAAGAAATACGAATACTGTTTAATGGGTATTAAAAGAAAATGCATTTTTTGTATAATTGTGTCGTGTCCGGAGGACACATATATTACCCAGTATTTATCATAGAGAAATATGTGTGCCTTGCGGGCGCAACACAATTAAAAATACCTACTGACAATAATAATTTATAATTAGAAAATCTGATTTTTCCAAAACTGTGTTGCGTCCGTAGGATGCACACAATTATGTATTACCCCACCATTTACCACGAAGAAAGGTGTGGGCTTTGCAGGTGCAACACAATTAAAAAATACCTTCTGACAAGAATATAGTGACTGGCAGAATGTTGGCCGCATATGGAAAACATTTTTCTCAGAAAATTGTTCCCTTGATAAAAGTTTGAGCGTGAAAAAAGAATACTTTTGGCAAAACTAAATTTCAGGTATGATGTACCGGGAGTGTAAAAAATATAAATTAGCACTTTTGCGAAAACAAAATTATCTGAGATCAACATTTTTCAAATTGGAAAATTAAAGGCGTTGAAAATTCAGAGCAAAAAGTGTTAGGTATAAAGTTTTTCGATAGGATTTGTAGTTTTTGACTAAACTGAAGGTGAAAATGGAAAAACTGAAAAAACCTATTCTTTGACTTTGTACTCAGCAGCAAGTATACCTCATATGCAAAAGCTTTATAAGGCTTTTTAATTTTATTTTTATGGTCTCTTACTTAACTGTTTTAAACATGATGATTTCGAATAATTTTTATTTTTCAAAAATGTTATTTTGTGTTTTTGTACTCCCCCGTACGTGATTCCTAAAATATGATATTGTCAAAGACATTCCTTTACCATACACCAACTTTTACCAAGAATACAATTTTCTGAGAAATTTATTAAAAAAAAGTTTTCCATATATGGCCATCTTTCTGCCTGTCACTATATTATTAGAAAATCTGATTTTTCTAACACTGTGTTGCGTCCGCAGGATGCACACAACTATTACCCCACAATTTGTCGTAAAAGTGGGGTAATAGTTCTGCGCACCCTTCGGGCGCAACACAGTTATGTACAACGAATTTTTGGAATTGTAATACTCCCAAAAAGGTGCACGCCACTATTGCTACACGATTACATATAGTAAATAATGAGGTAATAATGGTGTGCACCTGTGTTGCCCCCGCATAATGCATACCACTATTACTCCAATATTTACCATTTAGAAAGATAGGGTAGTAGGTGTGTGCACCCTTCGGGCGCAATACAGTTATGTACAACGAATTTCTGGAATTGTATTAGGTACTCCCAAAATGTGCACCCCACTAGTACTAGACTATTGCATATGGTAAATAATGCGGTAATAATGATGTGCACCTGGCAGGCGTAACATAATTTCAAAGCAATACTAAAAATACTGTTTAATAGGTACTTATAAAAAAATGCAATTTTTGTAAAATAGTCAGGATGCACACAACTATGTATTACCCTACTATTTACCATATTTTTTTATTATTAGAAAATCTGATTTTTCTAAAACTGTGTTGCGTCTGTAGGATGCTCACAACTATTACTCCACTATTTACCATAAAAGTGGGGTAATAGTTGTGTGCACCCTTCGGGCGCAACACAGTTATGTGCTGCGAATTTTTGACTTGTAACTGTCAATACATAATACAATTTAATAAAAGGAACTGTAATATTCGAAAACAGGGAAAGCGTGCAACTATAAACTCCACCACTTCACTGTGTAATTTAACCCCCGGGGTCATTCACCTACGAATGCAATAAAGACCATTGTCCTTCCAACGACTGCAGCATTTCCCACCGATTCTTTCTCCTGAAACCTGACCATCCCTTTTCTGCCGCACTATCGCGGCCGTGTTTTTGTTTTTAGATTTTGCAGTCGTTAATGAGGGCGACGACTTCGGGACAGATGTTCTACAGTCGAAACAAAAAAGGGGGAAGCAGTAAGTGGTTCGGCCGCGATTACACGCCACTCGCACGGTCTATTAGCGCCCGCGTCGGGGGTTGTAAAAGTAGGGGCGCCCGCGCTGGTAATATTCTCCAAATTTTGTCAAGATACCTTTTTCTTGGGAATTATGAAACGAAAACTAACTGTAAGTTAATAATTAGTGATGTGCAACGAAAATCGTTGTTTTGAATGGTGTATGAGCCTTGAACAAAGAGACATTTTCCAGTTATATTGTGTTACGGATTGAACGATGGGGAATGTAAAGAGGGGGATGATGTTTGCAATATGCAATCTGCGGTAGCCGCGTTGATCTATTTATTACGCTCAAATTGATGCCGAATAACGTAGCAGCAAGATTGACAGCCGGAATTAAAATGTTGTTACACGATTTATAACGTAGAGCATTTATTGAAGGGCGGGAGAAATTATCGGCGACTGATTTGTGTATAATTGAGTGGGGGCAGGGGGTAGGTGTAGATTCGGCGGCTTGATGAAATCATCTCTACGATCGAATTTGTGTTTCATTAAGATTTGCTGATTGATGTGTGGAATTGGTCTGACACTTTCTATGATTGCTTGGGAGGTCCCGAATGCAAAAAAATATTTTCTGCATTTGTATTGCTCCCCTAACTTAATATCTACCTGAAGCCGAAACTCCCCCTTACTACCCTTGCCTATGTATTACTATTGTCAGACAATTCCAACGTGAATATTTAACATTTTTTAAAACCTCATGAAGTGCAACTACACCTGTGCTACCGACTGCGCCAGAGACGCCATTAAAAACTCTACCGATGTAAATAATGAAGCAAGAATTGTGTGCATTGTGTGAATTCCCCATACATACTAAGTAATTTGAGTGAAATGTTGTGTATTACAAGAATTTATTATAAAGGTTGTAAGAAGCACGGTAAAATCTCGCTGTAGCTTTCTCTGTCGCTCCTAATTTTCTTAAATTGCTATCCACATCCAGATGGAACAAAATAAACGTATCGCATGTCATAACAACACAAGAATCTCATCCTAACGACAGCATAATTCTATTCTTTCGTTTTCTCCCGTTGACACACGCTCGTTACTTTCATAATGCATCACCCGGGCCTTACGAAAACGAAATACGATACCAGCTCTAAATTAGAAACATCCCACTCCTGATGACGGCGGCGACGGCTGTTTCTCAGCGAAACTCTTCACGCTCTCGACAGATAATGGTTATATATCGCGTTTCCAGTCGACACCTACAACAGTCCCGAGAGTTTTTTTATTACGACTAGCGCGGCAGTTTCGACCGATGACTGAGTAATTAAAGTTTTTGGAAAGACGGGACATGTAGTCAAACAATACGCTCGTCAGACTTAATTTCCATGAGATGAAGGGAAGGAAAACTAAATACAAGTATTAGTTTTATTCCCTTTTGATACCATCAAAAATGCCATATCTTGCATTTTGCTCGAGAATATAACGGGCGATAAAAATTACCCTTATATGTAGGGGTAACATGTTCTCACTTAGTACCCAAGCAAGGGGGTGTCAATCATTTGATATTGAATTCGTACAACGCTCGCTTCTAACGGAGCCGCCGCCGTTCCGTCATCCTGAACTGAATTTTAAAATGTTACATAGATATATATTTATGGGGGGAGAAAGAAAGGTTTTTTTTGCTTGGGCGAAATGCGTTGCAAATACTAAATGACAAATATCGTTTAACCACATTTAGAGTTGTCGAATTTACAGAGAAATTTTCACAATGAATCCTGTGCTACCGACTGCGCCAGTGACGACATTAAAAAACGCTGCCGATGTAAAATTACTTTTAATCGACTTCTAGAGGTTGGGCCCATTCTACTTTTCTTTCTTTCTCTCTCGGCTCTCTAACCGAATTAAGATTGTAATTTCCTAAATTAAAAATACTTATCCCTGAGGACTCAAAATGGGGGAGACGATGCACTCCGCGAGCGAACGAAGATGTTTGGAATAATTCAACAGATTCTTACCTGTAATTAAAAATACATTTAAGAGGGCGAAATTTATTCAGAATTACTTCGTTTGTGAGAAAATATGCGGGCGAGAAATAATTTCTGTGGACTCTGTCGCTAAATTCGCAATTTCTCGTTCGATTAATTTTATTGCCAATATGAAACATCACGGGCAGAACTGATGTTAATAAACGTTATTATTACCGTATAGTCCATGCATGCACTCGCAAACTACCCTTGTCAAATTGTAATTAGTTTTATGGAAACACATCAACGTAGAAATTTCTTTAATACAAAATGAGCTAAGTTTACCAGTTCTACAAAAAACATTAAAAAGTTCCGCTGACCCTTTGGGAATTCTAGATTCGACAAGGTTTTTGAATTAAAATTCATTTCGTAATACACGGACATATTCAACTGTAGTTATGCCAGCGGAAATAGTAACGGGGGTTGTGTAATGCGACCGGGGGTGAAGTGGGATAAAGGGCGGGGTGGATTCGGGTCGATGTAACGTGCGGCCAGAAATAGGGTGAAACTTTAACGGGGCAGAAGGTATCCTAGGTCCGGGCTTGGATTCATTTATACTGCGATTTGTATTTGTATTATTTTATTCCAAGTTTTCTTGACATCAAAGCTTATTAAGGCTCATTACAAATTCGGACCTACAAATAAGTCTGAAATACAGTATGTAAAAATCTTCAACTCCTGAAGATGCTGACGTTGTCAGCGAAACGCGTGTCGAGTTTAATTACTGTGTCACTTCTATTATCTTTATCTAGATTTAGTTAGAAGTGCGTAAACAATTAAAAGAACAAAACACTAGATTTGAATAAACTACACTCATGTTCAAAAAAAACCGGACTAACGTAAAAACATAGCAAACTTGAATATTTTCATAGACTATATTTATAAATAGGTACATTGTAAAAATATTCAATTTTCCCAATAATCATAAGCAAGAATAAACATTTCAACCAAATTAAAATTTAATTAAGGTTTCCAACAAAATAATTGGCATGCTTCCGATGTGAACAGCGATTTCTTCTTAATTGATCTGGTTCCATTCTTCAACAAGGGTCACCCTCAGCTCCTGGACGGACTCTGGTGTTGGATTTAGATTCCTTACACGGCAACCTAATGAATCCCACAAATGGTCGTTGGGATTAAGATCAAGACTTCTCGCTGGCCATCGATATCTGTTGATGCTTACCTCATCTAAATATTGAGTGACTTCTCCAGCAATGTGTGGCCTGGCGTTATCGTGCATCAGGACAAAATTATCCCCGATAAATGGGGCAAATGGTGTCACATGATTTACCAGGCACTGATTAATGTACCTAGCGGCCGTGATTGTCCCGTTGTTTAAGACTACAAGTTCCGTTCTGGCATGCATTGAAATTCCTGCCCACACCATTACTTCACCACCTCCAAATGGTGTTCTTGGAAAATCGCTCGCCTCTCCACAACATTACATCTGGACTCATCAGTAAACAATACGGTACTCCACTGCTCAACGGTCCATTCGGCATGTTCCCGTGCAAATCGAAGGCATTCAACACGATGGCTTCTGGACAAATTTGGGCATGCAGTCGGTCTTCTTGATCTCACTAGGTCTTCCTTCTACGAACAGTTAATGCCGAAATCTCATGGTCATGAACGTTAGCAAAGCGCCGAGCGAGAAGTGTAGAAGGTAAGCGACGAACACGAAGAACTAATAATCTTAGGAAACGGTCTTCACCTTGAGTTGTTATGCGAGGACGACCTGATCCTATCCTCCTAGTGTACTCCCCAGTCTGGTACAACCGCCTGATCGCATCATTTACAGTACTTTTGGCAGTATCTAACACGTTACCGATATATCGCACACTTCTTCCTTCTTCATAATAAAGTCGCTGCTCGTGCTACATCCTCACGCCGCATGTTGTCAAAAACACCGAAACTAACAAATTATAAGTAAGTGATATTCAATTGTATTGACAAATACTTCATAAAACTAAGCCGAATAATCACTTTTCTTAAATGTAAAATTGTCTCAAGAGTACAGAGAAAAACGTCAAATTTATTAGGACTTGCATTTTTCTGCCTTCCGTCAATATGATACATATTATTCAACGCCTACTTGAGAAAAACGGTTGAAATGGTTGCTTGGCTCTCTATTGAAGCTGATTAACAACTCAGATATTGCACGATATTGATGGCTTTCAAAAATATGTAATTGTCCGGTTTTTTAACACTAATGTATATTAATGAAGCCAAGTACAAAGAAAACTTCATCATTTTAACACTTAAAAGCAATACATAATTCATCATCATAAAATTTTCAGTCCGAAAACTGGTTGGACGCGTACCTCCATCCTTTCCTATCCTGAGCTAATCTAAACATATCCCCAAAAGTTGAACATCCTGCATCCCTCACTATTTGAAAGCAGTAGTCTAATCTGTGCCTACCCTTAGCTCTTTTTATTCCTATCTCTGACTATAGTATGTTGCGAACTAAGCCTTCGTGCCTCAGAAGGTGTCCTACCATCCCATATCTCCTATTCCTTAGGTACTGTCTTACATAAATTTTGCTTTTCTCCAACTCTTTCTAATACCTCTCTGTTGCTAACCTTATCTTATCTATCCACGGTACCTTCATCATGCATCTATAGCACCACATTTCAAATGCTTCTAATTTTTTCCTATCAGCTTCTCCTATCGTCCAAGTTTCGCACCCGTACATTGCCGTACTCCATTCATACGTTTTTAAGAGCCTCTACATTTATCATTCCCGAGCATAGTAGTTGTTTCTTTCTATTAAATGCAATTCGGTCCTACGCTATTTTTTTATTTTATATCTCTAGAGCTCCTACCATCGCGAGTTATTTAACACACAAAAATTTTGGTTTTCTTTTTATTGATCGTACCATAGCCCTCCGTTAAAACCGCTTCCATTTCGTTCAGAGCCATTCCTAATTCTTCTTTGCTGGATGCTAATATTGCTATATCATCGGCGAATCTGAGCATATTAGTAGTTTGGCCCTGTACATTAATTCCAGCAGCTTTCCTCTCTATTAATATTAATCGCATCTTCCATATATAAATTGAAAACTAGAGGCGATAACGCACATCCCTGCCTCACTCCCTTTCGAATATCTACTCCTCTATGTTCCTGCTCAAACTATATAACTGCAGTTTGCTCGTTGTATAGATTATGAATTATTCTTTTATCCTTATACTTCATCCCTACATTTTTGAGCACTTCGAACATCTTCCATTTTACATTGTGAAAGGCTTTTCCCAAATCTACAAATTCTATATAGGCGCTCTTTCCCTTTTCTGTTGTTTTTTCTATTATTACTCGTAAAGCTAGAATGACCTCGCGCGTTCCCCTATTTCTTTCTAAATCCGAACTGATCTTCTAATATTTCTTCCGCCCTTTTCTCCATCCTTCTTTGTGCACAATTCTAGTTAAAATTTTTGACGCGTGGGAAGTTAAACTGATCGTTCTAAAATTTTCACGCCTATCCGCGCCTTTTTTGGCAAAGCTATCTATTACCTTTTGACCTGTGCACTTTAATGTTTCTACCTGCAAGGCTGCAAGCCATCTATATCTGGTGCCTCGTCTGGTGCTTTATTGTTTCTTAAACTGTTTAGTGTTAGCTCAAACTCTTCGCCCATTATTATAGGGCAGCCTACGTTGTCCCCCTCTACACTGCTTTCCCTTTCTAATATATCTCCTACTTCTTGTCCCACATATAAGTTTCCCAAATATTCTTTCCACCTATCTGCCTTCTCCCCCCGCTTCCGATTAGGATAACTCCTACCTCGTTTCTAATGTTTTTGCTACTAGATTCAATTTCTCTGAAATTTCTCCTAATTATTTTATATGCTTCATCAGTCTTTCCTACTTCGAACTTATCTTCCACTTCTTTGCATTTGATATCAATCCATTGCTCTTTCGCTTTCCTACATTTCCGAATACATAATTGAGAAACATAAATAAACAATCGATGCCGATTCAGAAAAGACATCACCGATTCATTAGACATTTCTATGATGCTAACACAAGTTAAACGAAAGTATCAGAAGAGATGGAATCTAAAGAAACATCAATCTCTATCAATTCTGCCCAATTTGCAACACCTCCCTTAACCCACCATAACAGAGAGTTTTTTCCTCTTCTATACCCATCATCCCCTAAAAATATGCTTAGACTAAATAGCATAATACAAAAAAACTTCCGGCAGCTCACTATTCTCCCTCTTTCACCCTCTCTCTACCCCCTGCGATTGTTAATAGTTTGACAAATGTATTTTGCCATTTTCGACGCGAGCACCCCGCGGGCGACTTCATGAATCACGGGAAAGGACACCCCGTGGTGATGCCCGATCTGCACCCTCACGATAAGCTACCCCATAGGCGCATCAAGACGGCTGATGCGGCACTATATTTCGTGAAATGTAAACAGGCGTTTTTGGTATGAGTTAATTCGTTGGTTTAAAACGGCGTATCATCGTTTTTGATTGTTTCATTGGCGTCACGTGGAGTTACGCATGAGGGTGGTTTTAATGGGGCGTTTTTCTGGGAAGTAATGCCGAGTAATTGGAAGGAATTAATGAATATTTATTTTTAATGACAATTTTTTTGTTTCACTCATCAGATGAGAGCCTCGCCTCGAGCGGCAATCGTCCGATAATCGATGTCAATTTGTTTGATTGAAAGCATTTTCCTGTTAGCACAACCCCCGCCCTTCCACTCCGCCGTGAAATACGGATTACAATTAATATTAAAGGAACAGCGTGGACCAATTACGTTATTGAATATTTCAGTTTTCGTTATTTGTGTCGTTCCTCTTATTCTTATTGAGCTGCTCATATCCAACTCGAAGGACCAAAGACGTAATGTTAAAGAATAATTTTCTATTGTACAAAACAATTTATTTCGTTTATCCTACAAACTGCGTTTGACATTCAACTGCAATCACAAAATTCGAATTAATTGTCTGCAAAGTTACTTAGTTCCCAATGTGTATACTATTTATACAAATGCGGTTTGTCCACTGGCGTACCTGCTTTTGACAGTGGCGAATAATTGTCGAGTGCGTCGCAGGCAAATCGAATGAAGTTCTATTAAGTTTCGGTGGCTCCGATCGATATGAAACTAAACAGGTCAGGATTGCACCCTACCAACTCTTTACAGTTGAAAATTTTTATTGTCACACA
Source organism: Xestobium rufovillosum (assembly GCA_963966045.1). Taxonomy (NCBI): domain Eukaryota; kingdom Metazoa; phylum Arthropoda; class Insecta; order Coleoptera; family Ptinidae; genus Xestobium; species Xestobium rufovillosum. The sequence continues at coordinate 21,468,798 of OZ014497.1, forward strand.
AAATGTATGGGATGAAGTCCGATTCATTTCATTACAATTCAAACATAGGTATTGTTGGGTATCCCCTTTCTGATGCAGAATTTAATCAATTCATTGGTACTTGAAAAAAGGAGAGGGCTCCCCCGGTAAATTTGCGTGATTTGTTATTATCGAGGTGATGGGTGTCGAGGTCGAGAGGGTTTTGGGCCTATCCCCTATTTTGTATCAATATTATGTATAGGTAGAGATACGACATTTCTTGTCTATTTCTCCACTAGGTCGGGCGACTATTAATATTATAAATAAGAGCACTATTTTGTATATTGGTGGTTGCGTGGGTCACTCAGTGTGTGTCTTATATAGGATGCAATTTTTTCCTTTAAAGCAAACAAGCTATTTTTGCGCACATATGATAAAACCATTTCCATGTTTCCAACTTTGCAGCTGTGCTATAAAAAAAAACAAGAGGTTGCTACTAACCAGAGGTCGTTGTACTTCTCTGCGTTCAATAATTTTGCATTCCCGTTTTGTATGTCACTTGCCCAACATAATAGATCTACTTTTCAGCGTCTATATTCCAACACACACACTCAATTTATAACTGCAGTGTACGAGTATAAGTTTAGCTGAATGGTTAGTAACTTGGTTTCCATAGTCTACTTTTGGGATGAAATTTAGACTGTAAAATGTCTTCGAAATTACGCGTTAATCTTCGAAGGCAGTGTACCGGGGCGACAGGGAGCTCGTTAATTAGTAAAATTCCTGAAATATCCAGACATCTGGGGGAATATTTACGGAAACTGGGCGGACACACATGATTCGTTATCTTATTTATTCTCTTGTTGACTCAGCACTTGAGGAAAGATAATTTTATTTAGTGTATGTAGTTAACTTTTGATTCATGGCATCGTTGACTTGTTAACACGAGATGGGCGGAAGAGACCAACACATATTTCACGAGATGTCAGTAAAAATAACTTAGAATTGAATTTCTGTTCTTTATATTTTAAACTTTAACGAATAAGATCATGTTACTTTTCAAAAATTATGTTTATTGGGAGTTCCAAGAGAGAAAAAATTTACAGTCCTAGGACTTCCAGCCCAAGAGACTGGGGGCATTGAAAATGTATCAGGATGTAGGAAAGCATGTTTTGTAGCTATTTGCGATTTGTACCTAAGTTGTCTTGAAACTCGAAATATATACACACTTAATTTGTTTTTACGTTGTCGTGTATGAGATAATTCTGGCATTTGTCAGATAAAAACACAAAATTCAAGCTTATAATGCAAACTGTTTATTCCGTGTCGCCTTGCACAAAATCAAGTTCAGGAATGAATAGAATGCTTTCGTTTCCCACGTCCCAAACACAGGAACTGTGTACTCTTAACTAGGCACTTATAAAATATAGTAAACAAAAGCTGGGGTACTTTATTGGGGTTCGGAGTCGGGGGGGTGACATTTAATCCCTAAAAAAACCAGTAAAAAGCACCCCCAAAATCACCCCTAAAAACCACCCTTAAACCCACCTCTTAAACCCACCCATGAAAAACACCCCTAAAGCTATATCTGAAAACCACCCCTAAATTGCATCTCCAGAATCAACCCTAGAGTCAACCCCTAAAACCACTCCTAAAATCACCCCTAAACCACCCCTAAAACAACTCCTACAACCCACCCCTAGAAACCACCCCTAAACATTCCTTAAAACCACCCCCCAAAACCACCCCTAAAACCACCCCTAAAACCCACCCCTAGAAACTACCCCTAACACCACCTCAAAAACCACCAATAATAACCACCTCTACCCCCACCCCTAAAACCACCCCCAAACCCACCCCTAAACTCGATGGACAGTGTCTTTCCTATAAACGCGTGTGATAAAACTTAGTTTTGCGAAAACGGTCAGAAGTTGACTTTTGCGTGATATTATTAAGTGTCAAAACAACAGTTTTTTGTCTACAGAACGAAAAAAGTCTTTCACGTCCAGGATGTAAATGACTTTACAAGCTTGTTTGTGACCGTGGTTGCAATCGTTACTGACGCGCCAAAGAATTATTTGATATTAAAATACATACTTAATGTGCAATAAATTATGATGACGTACTCGTACATGTCAAATAAATTAATTGTAAATGTCAAAATTGTCTCTTCACATTTTTAGTAAGCAATAGTAATTTGTGAACTGTGGGATACAGTTTTCGAAAAAATGTTGTTTGATACTCGATTGCGAAATTCTTTTGCATTCTCGAATGATCTTTTTTGTCACTTTCCGTTCAACATGATTGTATTCTTCTACTGAATGATGTTGTCGTTGCGAAATTGCTAATGTATTATTGAAATAGTACGCTTCCCCGTTCGCATAATAACATCCTTTACAGACCTACAGCAACGGGCGAGCTACTTGTAAATAAGTGGGACTTATATATCAACAGTAAAAGTGAAAATGTCCAGGCGTTGATGGTGATGACCTTTCTGACCTTTTGGACCTGAGATCGTATTTTTGTTCATAAGAAAAAAACCGAATCACTAGAACAAAACAAACCCAACGCAGCAAAACGCGAAACCCCAGACTCGCACCTTCGTTGTCGACGAATCTCCTACTGAGCCACGAACTGTTGGCAAGGTTACTTAACTAACTCGTATTTAAGCACTCGCTTTCTTAATTTATGCTCCTATGCTGTAGGTCTGTAAAGGATGTTAATATGCTCCCCGTACAAGCACTTCGCAAGATTCGAATATCGGCGCTACTGGTAGTTGCCGCTCAACTATCTCCGTCACACTCCGTATATTAAGGCTATCGGAACGCTTGGAATATTTGAGGGATGTAACGTTCCCGCTGCCAATGGATTATTCCAACATGGTTTAAGATATTCGCATGATTATTTTTTTCTTGTTTCAATTAAACATAGATCTAGGACTGTTCGCTAATAATTTTCATTAAAAACCAGAAATTCAACTTTAAAATCTACTTCACAATCTATGAAAATCGGACATATTGTAGCTAGAATATTTATCACATTTTTCGTTTTTTTAGAAATTATAATCGTAGAGTCATAGATTAGACTTTTCATTTTGACGGTATCAAAAAAATATAATAAATTTTTGATAATAATGAAGTAATCAATTGGCTCCTGCACCTCTGCATTCGCCTTTTCAAGGGCCTAGAGGTGGCGGTGTCTAGCGGCGATATGTTTAAACTTCCCAGATTCAAGAAACAGGCGTGGCTAGTTTTTGTATGTATTCAGGTAATTATTCTTGGGGCCTATTTTTCGTATCGACGACCTTCCAAAGTAATTTCCGATTCTTCCTAAAATTTATTATTGTTACACATATGAGTTGAATATGCAGGTGCACAGGTATCCCATTTATCAGAAAAAGCGATTCATCTGTATTTTGTAATTTAGAGAAAAATGCCAAATAGATACTTTCTTTGTTTTTAAATTTCCATAATTCAAATTACTTTACATGGCGTCTCATTTCTTCTGTACAGCAGATGCTAATCTACACAACTTGGATTTCTTTAATAGAATACCTGTAATATCATCTCACTTTTTATTTCCCTGTTCGATTTTACTATATGATTGTGTAAGAGTTGCATTCTAGACTGAACTTATTGTGAAACTGGGCATCTGTTCATCATTTTCAAAATGTAATTTTTGAAACATTCCTACGTGTGACAAAAATTTGAAAAGAAAACTGAAACACAAAAATATGGGGTTTAGAAGCAACTTACTTCGTATGCATACTTAGTAAAACCGATCGAAAAATTAAAAAACGCAATATGTATAGAGTGTCCCATTTAAATAATTCATCGAGTATCAACTCCCTTTGTACATAAAGTGTTCCGTACTGGCTAGCAAAGTTTCTGAAGCACTTATATCAGAAACCGCATCCTGAATCGATTTTGATAAAATTTATTTATTGCATAATTAGTTGCAATCGTGAAGACTACGAAAGTACCAAAATTCACGCTTCTACTTTAAATAGTTCCCAATTGCGACAGGGGGACTCCCCGCATGTGGTCGTACTGAACTGTAAAAAGATAAAAACAAAAAAACTGTTTCACATGCTCTAGTGTTGCAAACAAAAAATATCTTTTGACCCTTTTTCGATGTTTCGATGTATGAAAATCGCCCTAAATATGTGCACACAACAATCCATTTAGATTTGTCCGAGTTTGGGTCATTACATATGCGTCAATTTTATTGTTGTATAGCACTTATAGTTCAGGAAAAAGAACACTGTGAGAGACAAACAGACATACAGACTGAGAGACAGACGGACGAACAGACAGAATGGTAAAACAAAGAGGGATCTCTCATATAACTTCGCATAAATGGATAAATGGATCAACCTGTATAACAGATTCCCGAGAAGTGAATCACTGGTGGATTTCTAGTACACTGCCTTTGGATTTCCGTCGCCAACCGGAGATTTCCATTGCATTAATACAGCATGTTATTGGCCAAATGAGAACACATAACACATCCTATGAGCACCGGATTGGACTAATTTCGTATAAAACGTTTTTAGACAAATAATATACGTCAACTTCCAACTACGTCTTCCGTTATTTCTGTTCTCTGCGTCATATCAGGTAAAATCTGTCTCGGAATTACGATGGACGAGAAATTAGCCGGGAAAGGGAAAGTTTAAAATTTGTGTTTTCACAGAAGGATTGGAATTTGAACATTTAATGAACTGATTATTAAGAGTGGCGTGTACCGTGGATTTTCTGTTGCAGTCAGATGCACACTCAACATGACAAAACATTTTTTACCGTTTAGGAATTTGAAACACAGGTTCATGGAAGTCTATTCCAAATGTTAGAACGTTATGGAAAAAAATCAGTTACAATACGTAAAGCGCCAAAAGAGGCTTTACTGAGCGTGTCTGACTGCGGCAGATGATAACGGTACAAGTCATTATTAAGGAAATTTATACTCAGCAAACCATTTTTTGTTTATTATTTTTTCCACCGCGCGGCTAGCTCTGGGGTACTGCGGCAGTACCCCAGAGGTAGCCAGTTCGATGCTCTCAGAAAAGAAAATGTGATATGACATGATAACTGAACCCAGAAAAAGCTACCGGAAGTGACCAGTAAAAAAATTGAGTTTTCCGTTTTTTGCAGTCTATTTTTGATTTGAAATATGTTTGTTAGAGAAATGCTATTAAAATAACTCTAACCACACGAACTTTCCGGTCAATCGCAAAACATACTTACTTAGTTTTTCTTTTTTACTTATAAGTAACCCACTGCGTTTTCTAGGGGAAACCAGCATTCCGAGACGAGTTTTGTTTCCCCACCTATAATTTGGTTCAACGTTCCTTGTTTTCTATCAGGTACTCGTCGGAATATAAATACTATACTATGATATTCAATAAACCCCGCGTTTCGTCTGTAGCTTCGGTGTTGTGTTTGTTCTAGCTCAAAGTGAATGGAAAGCTCCGAGTCCTACTCTGTACGCTGCGAAATGCTCCCCCTAATCTAGCGCGCCCAGCAATTTTTGCATTCAGTGTCCGCCTACTTTGTACTTTTGGAATGCTACGTCCCTTCCGATACCCCTCCGCAGTAACTGTTCGTCGGCGTTCCGACAGCCTTAATACGTACGCTCCAGCCTCGCTTAGATACCTGCGAACGCCACGACTTTCGGTACATTTGCACTCAGCTCGGTGCGGCTCGGTGCAAAACAGTCTTAAACTGCGAGGGTTTATCCTGAAAACGGAGCCTATACCGCGCTATGGCATACGATAACAGAAGCATTTTCAATGCTAAAAGAAAAAAATATATTTATACCAAGCCAAAGCGAGTCTTGAAAAAAGGTCCCTGTGTTCATTCGTCTAACGTATTTAGGTAGGATCGAACGGGTATCGTGGAGCAAAACTGAAACAATACAAAACGCACCACTGCGTCACGTTCAGTGTATTCAGGAATAACTGGGGATTTTCCGCTTGAAACCGTCAGTACAGTGGAGCCAGGATAATTCGATACCTAGCTAACCAAAACTACGTACTGCTGTAGATAACTGCTTCAACATCTCACGCTTCGTCGGCTCTTCCAGGACTCTATGTCTGTATCTTATGTATCTTGTCGATTATTTCAGTAGGTATTACTTGTATAAACTGATGGTCGTCCTCGCTCTTTTATTGCCTTTCGTCTAAAAAGTTTTTTTACATATCTTCTTAAAAAGTGACGAGAACTAATATAACGTTTTACCTTTTCTTTATTGTAGCAAATTTTCGCAACACGAGTTTCAGAATTTCCGTTTAATGTGCACTGCATAACTGAAGTCTGTCAGGCATTCCTGTTAATTAGAATATTAATTAAAACTTTCCTTTTGTTGCAGGTGAGTTCCAGACGGTTTATGAAATATCTGCTGACGGTAAGAAGTTTTTTTCCTGTGACTGCCAGTTCGACATTATCTAAGAATATAATGTTGGGGGTTTTATTTGTCGATTTCATACGGCAGTAGGCTTGTCTGAGCGAGAACATTTTCACTGGCCCAGTGGAGCTTGTATAACGTGAGAGTACAGACAAGTGAATGCTCGGTTTGGGGATCATCCTCTGGAGGGGGGTAGGTTGCCCCCCATCGAAGGATTACAATGCCACAAACACCTGGATTGCCGGCCGTAGCTTGCTCTGTCAATTATATGTCTTGTCACCGGGGCATTATACGGGATAACAGTAAATAATTTGTTATCCAAGCGGAAGGGCCTTCCGCTGTCGCAGTGCACAGACAGATGTATCCAGTCGTTAAAATTTTATGTCCATTTATCACCGGATAAAGCGACCGTCGGCCAGTATGTAATTGAAATTTTTGGATTGATCGAGCTGCCATGGGCGCGTGTATATTGATATACAGGGTGCTTTGTGGTGATTCTGCCATCTACATAAAGTTCTCAGTCCGAAGACTGATTGGACGCGTACCTCAATCCTTTCCTATCCTACGCATTTCCTTAAGTCTGATCTGGGCCCACCCATGAACTAATCGCCAATGCTTAAATATTTTATATCAACACCCTGTACATCCAAATCCTCCGGTATTTCTACGAATAATATCCGCCCACACGAGTCCTCGTGGAAAGCCCGATAGGGCACGTCTGTATTTTCCTATTTTCCTGAATAATTTCGCGCTCGTGTCATTCGATTCAAAACGGCGTCTCGACGCCGCTTGTTTCTGGATGTAATGGAGGAAACAGTTACACCCGCCCGGGTTTGTTTTATATTCCTAATGGTTTTTGCATTTCGTGACTCTCTACAATAAACCTATTTTACTTCCAATGAATTCAGATCTCCGACTACAATCCGTAGGTAGGTACGTTTCTATTTATATTATTTTTATATAAAAATGTTGATTGTATAGTTTGTTTTGAAAGTTTTTGAGTAAATTGAAAAAGTTATTTTCATTTTTATTTTCGAACTTTTTACAAACAATACTACCAAAATTTAATTTCTTATTTAAAATATTATTTCAATTTTGCGAAATTCTCATTTAAAAATATGATATTCACAAAATCAAAAATTCCATACTAAATTTATCAACATAAAAAAGCAACAACGTAAATTAACAAAACTTACAGACAAACATGAAAACAAGAACCCAGTTAAAACTGAATGGATAATACATCAGTTACAAATATCTACAGATTTTCTAAAAATGTTACAGTTATTTCCGTTTTTAACGTAAATACAAACAAATTCCAATTAACAATATTGCAGCATTGCAACTATTTATCGTAATATATCTTTACTTCTTTTAGAAGATAGAAATAATTAGAAATCAAATTTGTAAAGTTATCAAAAAATGCAGTAATTCACATACACAATTAAATAAAAATGAAAGAGAAGTTTTCAATAACATTAAAATACATAACCCTAAAATAATTATTTGAGAATAATTACTTTAAAACCTGATAAAAGTAATAAATAAAACAAGAATACGACAAGAACTTGCTCCAACAACTACTCCCCTGGCAAATACCGCGACAGGTATTGAATTACAGAGCAAGTCCTTGACGATTGCGTGTACTAAACGGAAACACAACAACAGGAAGCCCCCCACTATTAACTACTGTGGGCAAGATGAATCTATTAGATGCTCCTAGCGTACACAAAAGCAGTATAGTGCCCTGCTATGGCCAAATATAATGAAGAAGAAAAGAAATGATTTGGTTTGTTCGCCCACAGCAACCGCATATCATGATTTCGCTCTTTTGGAGCTCATCAGTACTGTGCAGCTATGTGCAAACAAACCAAACCAGCCTCTAGTCTTAAAGGCGAGCGGGACACATCAGTAAGCGAGCGCCAACTCCAAAGAGTTGGCTCTCGCTCACTGACCGTCCCCTCTAAGACATTTCTAGTCAATGTCGAAGAATTTAAATAAGAATAAATAGAATTTAAATAAGAATACGATATTATTAAATAAAACAGTAGTTATGACCAATCAACATATACAATAAATTCTTCCTAAATATGCTACCATGAATTTACAAAATAAAAACAATAATTTCATTTCTTTGATCTATTCGGATTGTGTAAAATACATAAAGAATGTTCATGTAATTGACGAAAGCAGTGTAATTTGCTGTGAAGATATTGAAGATTGTGAGAGTCGCATTGACGACATTGACAGTGTGCGCGTCGATAGATAGAAGCGAATCTACAGGTGAGGTAGAACTTTTTTACTTAAAGACTATCATAAATAATAAAATTTATTATTTTCGTGAAATTATTGGCAACACAAAAAAATAAAATGAAAATAAAAAAAAAATATTACAAATGAAATCTGTCAAATTATTAAAAAATTCAATTATTCATCTATAAAAATTAATAAAAATGAAAAAGAACTGTTAAGTAACATTAAAATTACCAAAACGTTCCTTAAAAGCAACCCACAAAATGATCATCCTAAAACGCGATAAAAGTAATAAAATGGTAATTATGGAGTCCATTGATTACGAAAATAAAATGTTTAATCTACTAAATGACCAATTAATTTATACACCTCTTTACAAACTAGAAATAGCAATTTTATTTCTAAATTACTATCTAAATGAAAATAATATTTCTCCTACTCTTAGCACTAAATTTAAAATACAAATTTCTCTCCCACCACGTATATATGGCCTCTCAAAATTACATAAAATTAATATTCCACTTAGACCAATAGTATCATGTATACAAAGTCCTTTTTACAAATTATCGAAATATTTAGCTAATATTTTATGTATAATATTACAGGTCAAAATGAATTTTATGTCAGATTCATTATTAATAAAACATAATTTTCTATGATCTATTCGCGGAGTTCTGAGAGCGCGTCAAAACAAATACACGTGAAATGAGCGTGAACAGCGATATGCTTAATTCACAAGAGCTCACTTAGGCGGCGCGTAACGGTAACATGGAAAAAGAATCAGTTTGCCTGAGATAGTAAAAATATACTTCCATTACAATGTAAAAGTATTCAGAACAAGAAGGTTCACTATATTCGATTGCGTCGTCTGCAATAAGCAATACCCGATTGATTGGTAACGCCGTAACACTGAAAGCATGTGAAGTCGCCACCACGCCTGGCCGTTACCATGTTATACGAACCAATCAGAACCGCGCTGCGTCCTAGACACGTGCTGATCACGCGGTTAAGTTTGTTTTGACGCGCTCTCAGAACTCCGCGAATATAGTTTAATTGCCCACAGAGAAACAACAATCTGTAATTTTTATATTCTCGTCTAAAAACCCATAGACTCATACGCGTAATCATGAAGGGAGATATATTGTTAAATTACCTTTTACTCGAAGTGCATCTGAATTAGGGAATTCAAGAGAAATAATTGCTTTAAAGCGATTTTGCAACCTGGAAAAGAAATCCGCTAAGCAACCCGCCTTGAAGGTAGCATACACCGAATTCATCAATGAATATATCTCACTTGGGCACATGACCTTAGTTCCTCTTCCAAGCGAACGATCAGGTTCATTCTATCTTCCACATCACGCTGTCTTTAAAGAAGGCAGCCTTACGACAAAGCTACGGGTAGTATTCGATGCATCCGCCAAAACCACATCAGGTACTTCTTTAAATGATGTCCTCAGGGTTGGTCCTACTATTCAGGAAGATTTGTTTTCCATATTATCCAGATTCCGTACGCATCAGTACGTTTTAATAGCAGATTTGGCTAAAATGTACAGGCAAATTCTTATCGATGATTCCCATACGAATGTTCCCTAATTAACCTTAAGGAACGGTTATTTTCTCTTGGACACTTGGTATTCTTGATATCGGAATAAGTAGCACTTTTTGTACAACTAAATTTATTTAAATTGAGTACACTATATTACACTATGAACTTCTATTTTAACAAACTAATATAATTAAACAAAACAGTAACTTATGCTTGGAATTGATAATATAAAATTATAAACTTTGGAATTTGGAAATCGGCTATCTATCGACTATATTACGACAAATATCTTAGGACAACTATATGGCGACTATTTTAGATTTAGCTCGGCTACCTCTTTTATTTCCTTCCCTGATCTATCGCAACATTATACAGAAAACGTTACAAATCGTGACAAAACCATAAACAAAATGTTCGTTACTGACCGATTTTGGCAGTTACACATATATCGGACGACGAACCTTTCTCAGCTGAAATGTAAAGCGGTGATTTTTAATGACTAACTTCTAAAGGAAATGTCTAGAAAATTATATGAAACTCGACTTAAAATAAAATCAAAACTTTGTACACTGAACATAGGTAAAATATGCTGAAATGACATAAATGATAGTAAAAACGTAACAGTTATCTTAGAAATGATACACATCCAAAAAGAGAAAAATTCTTTGAATGACAGTCTAACATTCAAAATTTAAGTCAAATTTACAGAAACACAATAATGCAAATCTTATTGATATAATTTGATATTAATTTTTCCCACGACCCCCTAGGAAAGCGGCACGTTCCATACAGCATAGTAGGCCGGAAACTTGATAATTGCATTGCCCGGGCGCTAAACTCAAAACTGTGCTGTAATTTTTGAAAATCGCACAGTTCATTCAAATTGTGCAGTCAGCTTTGAGATTCTGACGTTTACTGAATAATTATCCTGTCACGTCTCTTTTAAAATCTAATAATTTTTTATCTGAAAAATCTCTTATAAGGTACGGCAGTTGAACATTTTAATGGCTACTCCATGGAAAACCTAAATACTTTAGGTACGAACTGGTCATTTATGAATTCGCTGGCAAGAGAACAAATTAACGTGTCATTCATGAGCCGGTCGGAATTATTATTAGAATATTATGCTCATAGAAAGTTAGTAGGCTACTTGGAAATTTTGACATCTGTTAAAAGAGACAACAAATCCTTAAAAATAAAGTTGCTGTTTTATGAATAAATTCGTCTTCTTAAGGGGTCGTGGGAAAAATAGTGTACATAACTCAATGGAAAGTGTATTTCCTATAAACCCGCGTGATTTCTGCACTCGGCTCACGATCCTATGAAATTTGTCAATTTCCATGCGTCTTTACGTAATATATACTATAACATATACATATGTACAATCAACGCCAAAATTGGTCTTCCACTTTACGGTTCAATTCCGCTTAAAATGCCATAACCAATTACATTCTGAGGTAAAAAAACTTTAGTAACTGTCCGCCAATTAAAGTTTTGAAGGCGGATCTAAATGATTTTATTTGAATGATGACAACAAACGTGTTAGCCTTGCACTAGTAAACAAAGGGCAGCAAAATAGATAAATAATCATGTTCTTTTAACGAAAAATCACATCGTCTTTGGGAGGGGGGGGGGGGGCTGACGGAAACATAGCAACGTCCGGCATAAACGATTCGCATCGAATTTATAGTACATTTATTTCCTATTTCAGATTGCTAAACTTTTTAAATAATAAATCTTGACCCTATCCAGGGTCGAAACGTCGATAATTTACATACAGAAGTTTATGTTGCAAATGCAGTAAATTTTCAATAAACGAATTAGCACAAATAAATGTATAAATATCTAATAAAGACATTATAATAAAGGAATTGCAAAACAAAATCTTGCTGTTGCAAGAAAAGATTTATTTAATGAAGCACCTTTTATCAATGGGCATGTACTAGATGGAAACACCTAGGTACAACTGAGACCCACCACACTTGTAGAGATGACGAAAACTGACAATCCGAAATCGCCTGTGTTGGGAATGCAGAAACCTATTGGTTCGGTTTAGTCCCATTTCGTGCGTTCCCGTTTCGGGCGTCGATGGAATTTGTGCCGTTTCGTGCGTCGTTCCAAACCTCTACCTGGTTTGAGTGCCGTTTCGGGCGCTGACCTGCTGATAATGCAGTAAACCCCTAATTTCAGTTTATCTTTACAAAACAACGCTGTTAATAACTAGACTTCAATGCGGAATAGGCAGGTTCGGTAATTTTCAAATTTCATTAAAATTGCTAGAGTTTATTATACTGAAGGCAGTTATGTTGTTAATTTTTGTTAAAAAAATTCCTTCGCCGTTGCAAAGTTTTCCGTCGGTGCGAGGCTAGAAATCGTACCTTGCAGCGAGAGTAGGCCGCGTGACGTCAGAACTTAGTATAACGTACAAGTCCCAGCTTCAGCGCGCAGCAGTCCCATAAGTATTATGCATATGTATGTGTAGTTAAATTGTTAAATATTATTAACTGGTTCTAACTGGTGTTTTCTGTTTTGTACCCAGACTAATACATCGTACAGCACACCAATAAAACGGAAAAAGTGGTTCGTTGGAGCCAGAAGGAAAATCGGTCAGCATTATCGATATTTTCGCGAGTTAGTTTATCATTGCAAAAGTTTATAAAATTATCGGCTGCCCCATTGCAGCCACTCTAAATAAAATCGAACATAATGTAATTTATCGACAGTTTTCTGGGACCCCTTGGTACTTGGTAACGTGTTACGGTTAGCATAATTTGAAACAGGATGCTAGGAGCATGACGGAGCCAAATAGTGAATCGCCGTAACGTTCCCTCCCTGAACTAAAAATAAATTTTATTAACTGTTTTACAATAATAATTAAATAGTACGTCATCATAAAGTTCTCTTTTGAAGACTGGCAGGACGCGTACCTCCATCCTTTCCCTGAGCTAGCCTACGCATTTCCGTAAAAGCAGAACATTCTACATCCCCAACTATTTGAGAGCAGTAGTCTAATCTGCTCCATCTCTTTATTCCTATCTCTGACTCTAGTATGTCGCGAACTATTCCTTTGTGTATCAGAAGGTGTCCTACCATCCTACGATCCTATCCCCTATTCTTTATTGTCTTCCATACTTTTCTCTTTTCCCCAACTCTTTCTAATTCCTCCTTATTGCTAACTTGTCTATCCACGGTATCTTTAACACCCGTCTGTAGCATCACATTTCAAACGCTTCTACTCTTTTTCAATCCGCTTCTCCCATTGTCCAAGTTTCGCACCCATAGGTATAATTTCGTACTCCATACATGCGTCTTCAAGAGTCTCTTCGAGTTTCTACATTAACCGTTCCAGAATATAGCAGTTGTTTCTTTTTGTTAAACAAGTACCTAGTACCTACGTAGCGTAGTTTTTTGATTCGCGTGAGTTGTATTTGTTTCCGTTTTTTAAAAAAAATTCCAATCCGTTATAAAACTGTTAACTTGATAACTTGTCAATCACTTAGGTATACATACCTACATAAATGAGTAGGTATGTATTGTATCGTATTAGAGAATATATGTAGGTAGGTACCTATTTTACAAACAGAAGTAAGCAGTAAGCAGGTATTTACAATCTACATACCTACTTATACTGAATTATAAAAGGCATGTACAGTTAATAAATTGTTGACTTTGTTTTACTTATACCGGTCTGCCTTTACAATACTGTTTTGAGGTTGAATGAAATTGGGGTTAGATGCAAGAATCACACACCATTTCCACATTTACCGGGACATTTACCTACCTACTACATAAATATGGCAAATTATGTGAATCGGACTTTTGATACCCTTGTTGCATCATTATATCGGTTATGTTGTCTTTGTTTTATGTTTCCTTGACACCTTACTTTAACAATTCACGCTCGAAATAGTCCCAATAAGTATGTTATGAGATAGGTACCGCTTCACGGGCACTTCAAGAGAAGTGGGAGGAGCGCCTTACGAATCTCTGACGTCAAACCAATAACAAAGCGAACTAGCATGTGGGCGTGATAAGCTAATTTCTTTCGCTTATTACACCGCAAAAAAATTTTGTTGAAACAAAATTTCGCCGTGAATCAATTACAATAACAATTTTCTGTCATTTTCATGACAAAAATAGATATCTTATTTTTCTCCGAACCTCCCTATTGTATATTGATTTCGCTACTATTGTTTTCAAATAATGTTTTTGTTTGGGGGGGGGGGAGACTTAAACGCTCAGCTAGCTTCGCGAGCTGAGCTTGCCCACAGGCCAGAAATAGTGGGCAGTGGAACCACTGTTTTGGCCGTTTTCAGTGACGGGCAACTATAAAACAAAGCAGTACGTTTTGTATTCCTTTATTGCAACAAGTACCTATAACGCACGAACTGGCACTATTTAATTACCAAGTAAATTCTTGACGCTCGAATCGGCACGAAAACAGGTAGAAACCCAAAAACGCCCGAAACGGGAACGCACGAAACGGGAAGATACCATTGGTTCTGCGAGTTAACCGACACTAAAAACTCAGGTACCTAAGTTGAAACAGGTGCATTTGGCAGAGAAGCCGAAAGATACACCGTCAGAGAAGAGCCAGCTATAAACAGCTGACTATAAACAGGGGACTGTTGCACGGAAATCTAAGTGGAAACCCGTGCAGAAAAGAACAATGTTGCGACTGGAACAGCGAAGGTTAGGACGGCGATAGTTGCTTGAGAGCGACTGAAAAGAAAGGGTGGCTATACATGGGTAGAGCCAGACCTCGAGCCAGACCTAACGCTACACTGGATGATGTAGGGAGATATCTCCAAAAAGACTTTGTTGTTGAGGAGATACACAAGCATGCAACGAATGAAAGTAGTACAAATCTTTCAAAATTGGAATGAACTTTAACTTGTTACACGAGCTGAAGTATGGCATGAGAATCTGTTTTTAGGGGTAGGTAGCCTCATCAAAGAATAACCTGATTAGGCAAAATGCATCCTAGCGGAACAATGTGGCTTCTATCTTCTTCAGAAAGTCGCACATACATGGATGAGGTTCGTGCATATTCGTCCGGGAAGGTCTTTATTCTAAAACAAATGAGCGTTGAATTAGTAATTTAGTGCAGCGCTGTTGAACTGGTCACATAACATAATTGTCATTAACATTATTTATCAGTCATCAAATGGAAATTTTGAGGGAGTTTTTTGGGCACCTTGCAGATGTTATTAATAATCACAAGTAATCTAAACAAAACCCTACATTGTAGTATATGTAGATTTTAATATAAATTTCTTGAACTCCAATGATATAAATGCTACTTTTTCGTCTGAAACACGTAATCCATGATCCAATAATGATATGCGAAAATTCTAAAACTATTATTGATAATATGTCAATGATTTTAATATCAGGGTGGACAGGTCCGCCTTGTCCGATCATTTCAAGCAAGAAATAATTTTAGTGGTTCTGGAAGGTATCCAATTCCCTGGTAACGTTTGGCTACGTGAATCGACGCATTTTCCAGTGGAAGATGTGGCAGCGCATCTTCGAACAAACAGGTCTACGATTAGAACGATATACTTAGCCATGAAGTGATGGAAGAAAAGTTGCAGCTGTCTTTATGAATTTGTCCAAGACTTTTGACAGTGTGGACCACACCGTGTTGCTTGAGAAACTGGAGACAATGGGTTACAGAGGGTGCGTTCTGAAATTGATCCGCTCCTACTTGGTTGGGAGGAAACAGCATGTTGTGGCTGTTGTAAACGGTAGAGAATTTGTCTCAGGATGGAAAGATGTTGACAGGGGTGTGCCGCAGGGATCGATTCTTGGCCCGCTTCTATCCCTGTTGTATACAAACGATTTGCCGGGCATATCACATCATCTGGTGGGTTCATACGCCGATGACACATCAGTACCTACCATTTGACTGCTGAAATTATTGAATTCCTTGAGAAGAGTGAGGAATTAAATATGCGAGTTGTGAGCAGTTCCAATAAATCAGACTACGTTTTATCGTTCCCCTGTATCAAATTCCTGCTTGTCAAATGTTTATTAGGTTAAAATGAAAGTTACATTTTCTATAGAGTAAAATGTAGAAGCTTGCATACAAAAATTCATGAAATATTCACGTAATAATAAGGAAGGTATATTGCAGTTGTTTGAATAATTTACCAAGCGAACTGTTGCATTTTTAAAATGCTCTAGTGCCTTATTACATTTATGTGTAGCGCGGAAAAATATTAACTCATACGGGGTATGAAGTATAGTGAACTGCAGAGTGTTTTTGAATTCACTCTAAAGGAGTACATTTACTTCTATTGCTAGTTCTCCTAGTTTTTGTCCCCCATATTCCATATTCCAATATTCTTGCTGCTAGATTTAACTTCTCTGAAATTTGTCCTAATTATTTTATATGCTTCGTCAGTTTTTCCTATGATAGTACAAGAGATATGAACCAGCCTGTTGTAATATATCTTTACTCTGAGAGCACAATGAAAGAGTAAATCGACCACAAAATGTTATTCCATTTTGCCCAATACAAAACAAAAAAACAATGCGCGCTTCCGATTTAATAGCAACCCCATCAAACCCCATTTTCATCCCTTCGGGCATATGGATATTAGTTTTGTCAGTATGGATTTCAATTCAAAAACGGAAAAACAAAAATCCCTCTATGATTACTGGAGCATGGCAGTCTGAATAAACAATGGCAATTTTCTGTGATTGCGAACTAAAAAAAACAACGCGACGGACGAACCCCCGGTTCTCATTTTCATTTCAAGGGGTTGGTAATGCAGGAGCTCTCCGTGTCGTGTAAAAATATAGAGCACAAGCAGAAAGTTGATTAACTTTGAATTGCATTTGCAGACCAGACCGGGGTAGTTATTATACTGGGGGTGAGTATTTTCCGATTTGACCTTGCATGGATTGCGAAATCGTTGTGTTAGGTTATGTAACAAAAACGCAAACAGTTGTAAACTCTAAAATTTGGTTAGGTAAATCCTTAAAATTGTTGTGCCAGTATAATTTTATATTATTTTAATTTGATGAAATTCTGGCATAAGGTAAATAATAAATACAGTTTTTTATCCTACAAGTAATTACAAGAAATTGATGAATTAATCCTACAAGAAATTTGAAGAAAATGAACAGCTATGGACAATATCCACAAATAGATTTTTACAAAGAAGTTACAAATAAAGTGCAGAGAGCGTGATATTATTCCAATTTTTTAAAATTATGTCAGCTCCAAACAAATTAATGTTGAAAATTCTTACTATAAATTTAAAATTAATATAATTTTTGTAAAATGTCAAAAACCATGTTTAATATTCTCATTTCTAATTGTTATAGTAATACTCATAGAACAAAATACGAAATTAAAATATAGAATTTAAAATTAACAAAATCCTACCACAAACTTACAGCAATTTTTTCTATCATTCACAAAACCAAAAATACCGCATTAATTTACCAACATAAAAGAAAAACAACAACGCAAATTAATAAAACTTACAAACAAATATGAAAACAACAACTCAATAATTAACACTGAATGGATACATAATAATACACTGGCGAGCATAAAATTAGGGTCACTTTGAAAATTGCCAATTTTTCTAAGAATTCAAAATATTAAATTTAATTAATTCTTGAAGGCAATAACACTTGCATTTCTGAGAACTGTTATAAGCTTTTTGTGGTTTCTTTTGCACAACAAAGATTCAATATTTCCAATTTCTAGGAAATGCTTGCAGGTGCGCTACTTGGAAGCTTATTTCTCGGGGTCTATTTTTCAATTTCCTTCATTTATTCACTAACTTTCCTGTGTATAACTTGACGGTCGAAAAATGTAGTCTTCGTTTATTTCCTTATAATGGCTTTAAATCCTGTCACGGCGGCCAGAATTATAGCGCTGTTGCAAGATGGTCGGGGGCAACGTGTAACGGCAAGAACGGTTGGTGTAAGTTTTTCTACAGTTCAGCGGGTATCCCAACGATTTCAGGAAACTGGTAGGCTGACGAGAAGACCAGGATCAGGGCGGAAAAGAACCACCACGCCAAGGGATGACCGTTTTCTTGTGTCCATGGCTTTACGGAATCGGACTGCTACGGCAGTTTCGCTTCGAAATCTCCTCCAAGAAGTCAGAAATGTTAACATTAGCGAATGGACAGCTAGGAGGCGACTTCGTTCTGCTGGATTATCTTGTCGGAGAATGGCTACGGGTCCTCCACTTCTCCGTTGCCATAGAATTGCAAGACTGAACTTTGCTCGAGATCACTTGGGATGGACAAATGACGATTGGGGGAGGGTATTATTCTCAGACGTGTCGCGTTTCTGTTTAAATCGGTCGGATGGACGTCAGCGGGTATGGCGAAGACCCGGAGAAAGGTATGCCCAGGCTTGTATTGATGAGCGACTTCCATTTGGTGGAGGCTCAGCTATGGTGTGGGGAAGAATTTTTTCAGACGCACGTACCGAATTAGTGTTTATCGGCAATGGATCCCTAACTGCGCATAGGTACGTAACGGAAGTTGTAGAAAATCATGTCATGCCTTTTATGACGGTTCTGGAAGAAAATGCAACTTTTATGCATGATAACGCTCGACCCCTCGTGGCAAGGATTGTTAGCGGTTATTTGGATGAGGTTCAAATTACGCGATTTGATTGGCCAGCACGGAGTCCCGACTTGAACCCCATAGAGCATGTGTGGGATGAGCTAGGACAACGTGTACGAAGTCATACGCCGTCTCCCACCAACGCACAGGATCTTAGGGAGCTCCTACTACAGGAGTGGAATAACATCCTCCAAAATGTGATCCGTAATTTAATTGAGAGCATGCCACGTCGCCTCCAGGCTGTCAAATGCACGGGGAGGAACCACTCGTTATTAGGGGTCAAAATTTTAACAGTTCCTTGTTTTATTCCAACATTTTTCTCACTGCACATTTTTAAGACAATTTTGTTAAAATTTGCTTCTTTACGAATTTTCAATAAAAACATTAGAAAATGAAACGTTTTCTTTTTAAAACATTCCTGTTTACAGATATGTATACAACGAAATCCATTTACAATAATAAGATACAATAAATAACCAGAAAAGTTGAATTTTTGAAGTGACCCTAATTTTATGCTCGCCAGTGTATATCGAACA
This sequence comes from Xestobium rufovillosum, assembly GCA_963966045.1. Taxonomy (NCBI): domain Eukaryota; kingdom Metazoa; phylum Arthropoda; class Insecta; order Coleoptera; family Ptinidae; genus Xestobium; species Xestobium rufovillosum. The sequence goes on from OZ014497.1 coordinate 21,488,099, forward strand.
CAAATATTCCAACAAATATTCAAAAAAATAAGTCCTGACGTTTCTTTAAATACAAATAATAAACACATTCCAAACATTATTGCATCTATAGAAAGCGGTATATCGTTACTTCCTTCTGAAGAGAAGAAATTAATCAAAAATCGAATTTGTCAAATTAAAAAATACATTTTAAATAACCTTAAATTTACAAAAATGTTACTCAAAAATAACCCACAAATAATTGTATTAAAACCTGATACATAAAAGTAATAAAACAGTAATTATAAACTCCATAAATTATGGAAATAAAATTTATGAACTATTAGATGACAATTATCCCTAAAGATCCTACTATTAGCTTACAAAATAAAAACAATAATTTTATTTCTAAATTACTTAATAAAGGTAACATTCCCCTAAACCTCAGTAGCAAACTTAAAATTCAAAATTCTCTACCTCACCGGATATACGTACGGCCTACCAAAATTACATAAAACTGATATTCCTCTCAAACAAATTGTTTCTTGTGTTCAAAGTCCATTTTATAAATTGATGAAGATGAATTTTACATCAGACTCCTGGTCTTTTAAAGATAAAACTAAAAAAAAATTATGTGACCGAAAATTTCAATTTAATTTCCCTCGATGTAATATCACTGTACACAAATATACCCCTAGAACTTGCAATTTTTACCGTTAAAAAAATTGGAATAGAATTGAACCTCACACATCTCTAACATTAAATAAATTCATCACTGCAATTGAACTTACTCTAGCAACTACATATTTCAAATTTAAAAATTCAATTTACAAATCAACAAATGGCTGTGCCTTGGGCTCCACAATTTTTAGTACCATTGCCGAGTTAGTTTTAGAAGATTTAGAAGCAACAGTTATTCCTAAATTATCTTTCGATTTACCATTTTTTGTTAGATATGCAGAAGATTGTCTAACCGCTGTTCATCCTGACAAATATAACGAAATTCTTAATCAGTTTAATAACTACCATCCTAAATTCACTATTGAAATTTCAATAAAAAATCAAATAAACTTTTTAGATTTAACTTTACATAAAATGAAAAATTCAACATAGACTGAATGGTACTTAACACTAAATCAACTTGGTCTCGCCCCGTTATATTATTTGTTTTAACTCTGAACAATCCACATCTCCGAAAAAGAGTATTGTTATGTGTCTAGCTGACCGAGAAATTAAACTTTCCAGCCCACATTTGAGAAAATCCGCAATAAAAAATAACTATCCTAAAAATGTATTACGAAAATTATAAAAAATGGAATCCATCAATTTGACAACAATAATACTGATATTAAAAAACCAAAAGAAAATATAATTACATTTCATTACCATTTATTAAAGGTATGGAACACAATATTACCAACTTATTAGCAAGATGCAACTTACAAATATCATACAAAAATTATAACACCTTAAAATTTTTGTATTCTGTTTATTTACAAACATCCATTCCTAAACTAATGAAAATCCATACTGTATACAAAATTAGATGTAAACACTTTGAAAAAAACATATATGAATTGGCCAATCCAAAAATCATTTAGAGACCATCAGACTGAAACAACACAAATACAAAAACAGTAATTCAGCAATAAATAAACATGAAAAACAACAATAATTATACTTTTGAATTTAACGATACCGACATTTTAGAGCAAGAAAAAGATTTAAAATCTCGACTGTTTTTAGAAATCATTTATATAAAAAAAGAACAAAACTCGATAAATGATAGAATAAACATACAAAATTTGAGTCAAATTTACTGTAATATAAATAAACCCTGCTCTCTGCTACATACTTATTATTATTATTATTATTATTGTTAAATTAAATACATACTTCTATTTATCTTTTCTAAAAAACCTCAAATTTGTTCAAAATCAAAAGTATTTCCTATTTTTATATGTATTTACATCCATAATCTTATATATATATATATATATATATATAAAAGAAAGTCGTTTTAGTTACACTATTTATAACTCAAGAACGGCTGAACCGATTTGGCTGAAAATTGGTGGGGAGGTAGCTTAGAACCAGGAGACGGACATAGGATACTTTTTATCCCGTTTCCCGAAATCGACATTTTCGACAGTTTCACAACAAAATATTACAATTTTAAACTGACAACTTGAAATTAATTACTAACTTGATAATTTTGGTCATTGTACATAAATACACGTATCCATAGTTACGCAGAGGAACGTAACGTTTTTTTAGGTAACGCTCGATTTTATAAATTTTATTTGTCAAATCTGACAGTTGATAAGTGTCATATCAAGCCCCCGCCTCGCACAAAACAAAAAAATTATGTTGATCCGATCGCTACCAAACTTCACAGGAACACTCGCTGGGCTAATCTGAAGATTAACTTACAGTAGGTGCCGCGCATGTCGTACCGGGATCGGGCAGCAAATAATTTATAAAGTGAAAATGCAAACGTCAAACGGCATATGCCATTCGCAGTTTATCAAGTTTCAAACGATTTTACCACAATTATTTCTTCAGAGGCAGCAACGCGCCGGGTACCAGCTATAGGTAATAAACATAATCGTAAGTAAATTTTTTGCAATTGTAATTTATTTTCAAGAATAAAACATCCGAAAATTGATTTTTATACGTGTAAGTATTAGTACAATATGAATTAAATTTGTTTGCATAGCTCTCTTACTTTCCAAGATTCGATAAAAATTTAGCATTAGATCGAAATCAGTTCCCGATCGTGCGTTACCTGTAAAATTCTAATAATACCTGAGACGAGTGAGACGCATGATGACCTTTTCACGCACTAGAAAAGGATGGATACCCCTTCGCGTAGCGGGTTGCATAAAATCGACAGGCGTCACTTTTATAACGTGCAGGCACCATTCCAGTTCCTCTGGATGTAGTTCAATGTGTGTGTTGGAGTGGGCCCCTGGATGGTTTACATTCACAATTGGACCCGGTAGGTGGCGCTGCAATCGGGTTCTAGGATTTTTTTGACGAAAATTTTTTTCATGTCATGCAGGACAACGTCTGCCGGGCCCGCTAGTTACATATAAATAATTTGTATTATTTAGAAAAATTCGTATTGACAAATAATTTTATGTCAACTTTTTACTTTTAATTTTACAAATGAATCTTAACAAAGGCCCCAAACGGGATGCATATTCATATCGAACGTAGCGTATTGCATTCCGAACTGTCGACTTACAGCAACGGGCGTATTTTCTGCTTGTATACTATTTTTGTAAGCGTTCTTGCCAGCAAACCTTCGTGGCGCAGTGGCCGATGTGTCATCCTACCAAGCCGCAACTTTGAGGGTTCGCACCTCGCCGTAGTTCTTTTTTGTTTTGATGATTTCACTTTTTTCTTTTGACCACAAAATTGGTTCTGGTCCAAAAGGACAGCTAGGGGATCGCCATCACGCGAGACAGACATCCGCTCGTTTGACATACCTCTCGCGCGTTGGATATGTTACTTCGGATTGCGATACGATACGTGAGTTATGAATATGCAAACGGGACCGAAACGTCGCTAAAAACCTATATTTATTATTTACCTTATGCCAGAATAATTTCACCAAATCAAAATAATTTTGATCCTTAATTTTTGACATCGAAAGCTTTTCACAGAGTTAACTGCAGAAAACGGTAACAATATTCCGAGTTTTTCCCGAGTTTTGGTATGGGGCGTTTTCTTTTTTCGCCAAATATTATTGCATTTTTCTCTAATAATTCTCTGTGCGGTTCTTATGCTCACATTTAGGGCTTCTGACACTTTTTTTATAAATTTCTGCTGGATACATAGACATTTATTCTTCAAAATTATTTATTTACTAGCTGGTACCCGGCGCGTTGCTGCCGTTTAACGTTTGCTGCAATTTTTAAATTATGTTGAAAGGAAAGAAGATATTGTAGAATTGCAGAAATATTCTTTCAAATACATTTCCCGGTACGACACGCGAGCCACCTATTGCCGATTGTCAATTGTCAATTTTTAAATTATGTCGAAAGGAAATAAAATATTGTAGAATTGCAGAAATGTTCTTTCAAATACATTTCCCGGTACGACACGCGCGCCACCTACTGTAAGTTAATTGTACTATGCCTATAACCTTCGCGCAAGTGCGAGCACTAAGTTGACTAAGTTTTATCGCAATTGGATGAACGGTATGCCAGAGCATACAATACGAACAAACAAATATTGATTTTTATATTATACAGAGTGTCCCAAAACAACGGGGCAATATTTCTGGAGCATATAGTTTGGGTCAAAATAACACTTAAAGTATGTAGAATTTTTTTTCTAGGACGCACTCCTTCGAAGCTATTCGCCCTTAAAGGTCTAATCCCGAAGAAGGTTTTTTGCTGGTAACTTTCAAACGACTGTATCGAATGTTATAAAATTTGGACTGTAGACATAGCAAGAAAGTATCTGTGATCGAGTGACAAGCCATCTTCCGTATCTTGTGTAGGAAGCCGGGGGTGGAACACCCCTAATGTTTTTCACCCCTTAATTTTTACGTTGATGCTTTTAGCGAATTTGCAATGGCATTTTTACATTCCTTAAACAATTGCCCCAAAAAAAGGTACCTACTCTTTTTTGAAACCGTTAAAATAGCCCGTTTCCGAGAAAAAAATATACAAAGATATGGTTTTATCATTTTTACTATACAAGCCAGGCTATGAAATATGAACTGTTACATGAAACATGTGAGAAAATGAAAATGAAATGAAAATGTAGGAACACTTTGTTTTGAAAACATAATAGCCGAGATAATAGCGGCTACAATAAATTTTCGAAGTGAGCACCTTGTAGATACATACATTTTTGTATAGTAAAAATGATAAACCAAGCCTTTGTATAATTTGTTTCCTCGGAAACGGGCCATTTTAACGGTTTCAAAAAAGAGTAACTTTTTTTGAAACAATTGTTTAAGGAATTTAAAAATGTAATTGCAAATTCGCTAAAAGCATCAACGTAAAAGTTAAGGGGTGAAAAGCATCAGGGATGTTCCACCCCCGGTTTCCTAGACAACATACGGCAGATGTCATGTCACTCGATCACAGATACTTTCTTACTATGTCTACAGTCCAAATTTTATAACATTCGATGCAGTAGTTTGAAAGTTACCAGCAAAAAACCTTCTTCAGGACTTGACCTTTAAGGGTGAATAGCTTCGAAGGGGTGCGTCCTAGAAAAAAATTCTGCATACTTTAAGTGTTATTTTGACCCAAACTACATATATGGTCCAAAAATATTGCCCCGTTGTTCTGGGACACCCTGTATAGCGGTACCCGGCACGCGTTGCTGCGCCAAAGAAAGAAGCACAATGGCAAATATTTATATTTACTTATTTATTTATGTATTTATTTGTTTATTTATTTATTTATTTATGTATTTATTTTATTTATGTATTATATTTATTTTATTCAGTTATTTATTTATTTTATGTATATGGCACGTAACATGTGTTCATAGTACGCTCGTGACACAATCCGACTCCTAATTTCTACATTTTTTCAATTTATACACAGGAAACCTGAATATTTCCGAAATAAAAAGTAGTCTAGATTAATGATAATGAAAGTTTCATCAAATTCGGTTCAGCCATTTCTGAGATTAGCCCGGACAAACAGACAGACAGACAGAAAATTGAAAAATGCGATTTTATGTTTTGGTAACGTGCGAAGAATCATATGAACTTAGAAAAAAGCATTTATTTCGAAATTACAGACAGACACTTCAATTTTATTTATATGTAAAGTTTTTAAATGAACCTACCTTACAAATATGAATTGGTACTCCTAGGCCAAACTTTATTTGGTTTCCATGGTTATTTGTCTAATAGTTTTTGATTGAAGTACGTCAAAAATGACTCTGTCAATGTGCAATCGGGTATTTTTCCGTCTACTGAAATCCAATCAAAGTGCATTTAAACGATTTGCTTCTGCGTATGAAGGGTCCATCAATAATCTTAAGATTGGAAAGGATACTTCCGTTATATGCCAAGGGTTTACTGGAAAACAAGGTACTTTCCATTGCAAAAATTCTATAGCGTATGGAACCAAGTTCGTTGGGGGAGTTACCCCGAAAAAGGGTGGTCAAAAGCATCTGGGCCTACCAGTTTTTAATAATGTGAAAGAAGCTAGGAAAGCTACCAACTGTTTTGCTACAGTTATTTATGTGCCACCACCTTTTGCTGCTGCAGCAGTATTTGAAGCAATGGATGCTGAGGTGCCATTGATAGTTTGCATTACAGGTAATACATTGGAATAAATTGAACAAAATTCTCGATTTTGGTTTTGCAGAGGGCATACCACAACACGATATGGTGAAAGTTAAAGACAGACTATTGAAGCAAAGTAAATGCCGATTGGTAGGGCCGAATTGCCCGGGTATAATCGCTCCAGATGCTTGCAAGATTGGTATAATGCCAGGAGTGATCCATAAGAAGGGCAAAATTGGAATTGTGTCGAGATCTGGTACTTTAACATACGAGGCTGTGAACCAAACAACTTTGAATGGTTTGGGACAAACTCTGGTCGTTGGAATAGGAGGAGATCCATTCAATGGTACTAATTTCATAGATTGCTTCAAGGTTTTTCTTAAAGATCCTGAAACTAAGGGTATGATAGTCATTGGAGAAATTGGTGGCTCAGCAGAAGAGGAATTAAGCGAGTTTCTAATTAAAAACAACTCGGGGCCAAATGCTAAACCTGTTGCTGGGTTTATAGCAGGAAGGACTGCACCTCCTGGAAGAAGAATGGGACACGCAGGAGCCATCATTTCAGGCAATTCTGGGAAGCCTCAAAATAAGATAGACGCTCTCAAAAAAGCTGGAGTACAAATTGCTGATTCTCCAGCACACCTGGGCATAACAATTTTAAAGGAAATGCAAAGACTAAAACTAGCTTAGTTTTTTTGAATATGTAAATATTTGTTTTGTAGTTGAACATTAAATATTCCCCGCAATTTCTATTTCAAACTTTGTACCTTTCTCCCGCTGGAGGTAATATTCCTCGTCACTTTTAAGTATACAAAGTTGCTGACGGCCTAGATGAGAGATTGCTAGTTCACGCGAATTCTAAAATTTGTTTTATTATAAGAGAGGATGCCGGGAGACTTGAGGAATACTTGAGAACGTGACAAATTCGTGATCTCAAGAATTTTCTGGCTTCTCGCATTAAGGAGGATTGGAAACCTTTTAAAATTTCACGTGCTATAAATTTGGATTAAATCTCTTTACAAAGAGGAGGATATTTCTTCTTGGCTTTTGTTGTTGATATATAGTCAGTACTTAAAATTAATTGTTTCGGGTAAGCATATAGGAATGTTTGAATAAATTTGCTTCGAATTAGTAAGAAACAAGCTTTCCATCAAAGCGTCAAACACTCACAACTGCAGTGTTTAATTTTTGCCCGCTAAGGGTGTTAATTGTAGTTTACCCTGGAAGAAAATTGAGTGGTAATTTATTCAAGTGTCAATTATACGGGTTGAAAACTTTCGAAAGGACGTCAACCTTACTCTCTCCCTGTGATCTCGTAATGTTTAAATTTAACCCTTTCGTTTTAAGGGCAGTGTGAGTTTTGCATTAGTAGGATGTAGTTTAACGCGGCCCTTTATATCTCCAGGGAAGATAAACGGACAAACCTCGTATATGCAAGATTTTCCAAGAAGAGTTAAAAAATTGTTATATCAATATAAACTACAACGCCCACTAGCAAAACTTTATCCTCATCAGCATTCACAAGGAAATAATCGAAGGTGTCGTGGGCGCAAGTTTGTTAAATGATGTATTAAAATCTGTATCTACATCCGATCTTGTTCGGTATCAAAGAAACAGCTCTACTGGAAACGAATTTGCCAATACCCGAAACCGCCAACGCGTCGCAGGATTAAGACGCCCTCTGGCGACCGCCTGGATATCAATAAAATTATTTCTTTACTCAAGGAGGGTAAAATCTCAGTCTGCCATGTAATTAAAACAGCCACTGTGATTATTACGCGCATCCGCAGCCTAATAAATCCTGCTGCGGGGTGCGTAGGACACACCAACCCTTGCCGAATAGTTTCGGTGTATCATTTGATGTAATTAGAAAATCTGGCCACCGCTACACGGTCGCCTACCCCGACGCCCTCTGGGTAGAATTTTGCTCGAGTTACGCTCCTACGAGCTTTATCTACTGATTTGATTATGAATTACGTGGATCTTATTGTGTTACGTTGTTAGTAGGAATAATTTGTTTATCATACCCACGCCTGTCTGTTGGACAGTCTATTAACAAAATTGTATACTAAGTTTGGATTTGAAGTTTACTGTACAAGTAATACAGGAACAACTTACGTTAAAAGGGCGCTTCATTTAATAAGTTACCTACTTTAAACACGAGTAAAAGAACACACAGTGCTTGGATCGAGAACTTTGACGTAAATTCACTATGAATCAATAAGTTAACCCCGCACGCCAAAAGCGAGAGTGACACAGTAATTAAACTCGACACGTGTTTCGCTGATAAAGTCAGCATCCTCAGGAGTTGAAGATTAATCTAAATCTACACTTCACTGCATTGCTATAAATACATATCTACCCCCACTACTGAACATTCCCCCAAACCTCAGTAATAAACTTAAAATTCAAAATTCTCTAACTCCTCGGATATATGGCCTACATAAAACTAATATTCCTTTCATGTAAAATGAATTTTACATCAGACTCCTGGTCTTTTAAAGAAAAAAGAAAAAACAAATATGTACATAAATTTTTTAGGTTTAACGTCACATAAAATTAAAAATTCAATACAGACCTAATGGTACACTAAATGAATTTGGTCTGGCAGTTATACATATTTGTTTCAACTCTTAATAACCCACATGTCACAAAAAAGTATTGTTATGTGTCTAGTTGACCGAGCAATTAAACTTTCTAGCCTACATTTTAGAAAATCCGCATTAGAAAAGTCTTAAATTGTTTAATAAAAAATAACTGCCCTAAAAATTTCAGTATGAAAATCATAAAAATTAAAATCCATCAATTTTACAATAATAAAAAACCAAAAAAAAATAAAAATTACATTTCATTATCATATATTAAAGGTATGTCACACACCCATTCCTAAACTAATGAAAACCCATACTGCATACAAAGTTCAATGTAAAGACTGAAACAACATATACAGGATGGCCCATTAGTGCGGGGACGGTCTATATCTCTTGAACCATTCGAAACATCAAAATGAAATTTTGCAAGTGCTTAGAAAATCCCATGCTGCATCTTGTAAAATTATTTTGGTGTATACAGGGTCTTCACGTTTTGCGTAACAAACCAAAGTTACGTTTTTTTAAATGGAAACCCCCAATTTTTTTAACATTCACATTCCCCACAAAATTTCATGGAAAACGATATACCACATTAATGGGGATGTTAAGATATTGCCATTTTAGTGTCTATCTGGACCCATCTTTGTGGCACTACTGACGCCTACTTACAGAAGCTGTCAAAGATTTCTTTATCGGACTAGATTCACAGACTATTATATTTGCAAATTCTGATAATACCTTTGTCACAGTGCTTTACATTATACAGGGTGGTAAACATACGCATAATTTAATTTTTCTCAAGAATTTCAAATGGAACACCCTGTATATTAATTGCACATTTAATAGCCAGTTTACTAAGCTTTTAATTGATGCCGGCATTGCCAGGTCTACGACTGACAGTTTCCACAGAAATTAAGATTGAAATTACAAATTTCCAATTTCACTGTTCTCTTTTACAATTTTATTCGGATTTCACCTATTTTTTTACCCAAAACAAAAAAAAATGTTTAAATTTGGTTCTGCGCAAAACTAAACCAATAGAATTTACGCTGACACAAAAAGTCCCATTGCAAAATTACTTCTTGAAGGTAAAATCGATTTAATTTTTATTAAGTCTACCCGCGTATGCCTAAAACGGGTAGTTTTCAAGATATTCTTACCGAGAATTAGTATTATTGTGAACAAATATAGCAAAAAGAATAAAAATAGCTCGAAATCGCAATGTCTACCAGAACCAAGAAAACTTAAATTTGAGCCACTCACTGTAAATCAATTTAGTTACGTACTTTTGTTTTGTGTTTTCAATTTCTTCTTCTCGAATTTGGAGTTGTTGCGGAAGTCAGAACAGATAAATATTTTTGTCCACGACTATCTTACAACATACTCTTTATACTTGTGTTTCTTCAATCAAAATTAGATACATTATTCACTGCAGTGATTAATGAATATTATTCACTAAACCAATAGGAACATCGCTTTGACCCTTTTTTACATGATTACAAAACTCGCTCGCTTCGCTCGCTCGTGTTGTAAACTTCATCCTCGGTAATAATAGCATTCATTATAAACTCGTGTATAATATACTATTAAAGTCAGTAGAAATTATTAATGAGATAAATTTGGCTTTTATCATTAGTGGAAAATGTTGTAATTTAAACAAAAAACTGCAGCGATAACAAGTTTATTGATATTAAATAAATCAATTAAAATTAAATAAAAAAATTAAGAAAATGCAGAATATCCTTCAAACTATGACAGATGTGAGTTGGAGCTGTTTTGTTTATCACAGGTAACATGATTTCAACGCGATTTGCATTTTGACTACAAAATATAATTCTATAAAAAGTGAGAATAAAACAGTTATCTCGGGAAAGCAATGTTTTCGAGTTACTTTCCATAAAAATGGCACTGTTAATAAACATTATTTACATTATAAATTTGTTCTCCGTCCAGCTTTTCGTTTAAATTGCATTTCCTCTACAAAGTCATATTTAGCTTATTAATAATTTGTATCTACTTTTAACCATTTATCTGTCCTGAAGCAACTCGAAATTTCAAAACAAGGAATTCTAAATTCGCAACAAAGTTACCTAACTAAATCGATTTAAAACGGGACAGGTCCGAATTTAAGTTAAATGGGGAAATCCGAATAAAATTGTAAAAAATAACAGTGAAATTGAAAATTTTTAAGTTTCAATTTTAATTTCCGTAGAAACTGTCAGCCGCAGACCTGGCAATGCCTGCATCAATTAAGAGCTTAGTAAACTGGCTATTAAATGTGCAATTAATATACAGAGTGTTCCATTTGAAATTCTTGAGAAAAATTCAATTATGCTTATGTTGACCACTCTGTATAATACAAAGTAATGTAGCAAAGGTATTAACAGAATTTGCAAATAGAATAGTCTGTCAATCTAGTTCGATAAAGAAATCATAGACAGCTTTGATAAGTAGGCGTCAGTAGTGCCACAAAGATAGGTCCAGATTGGCACTAAAATGGTAATATCTTAACATCCCTTGCTTTAAACCCCATAATGTGGTATACCGTTTTCCATGAAATTTTGTAGGGAACGTAAATATGTAAACACAATTGGGGGTTTGCATTTAAAAAAAATATAACTTTGGTTTATTACGCAAAATGTGAAAACCCTGTATACACCAAAATAATTTTATAATATGCGGCATAGGGTTTCCTAAGCACTTGCAAAATTTCATTCTGATGCCTTGAATGGTTCAAGAGATATAGACCGTCCCCGCACTAATGGGCTACCCTGTATATTGGCCAATCCAAAAATCATTTAGAGACCAGAGTGAAACAGCACAAATAAAGGAGCAGTAATTAAACAATCATACCAAAATTTTAAAGCGAGAAGAAATTTAAAATCTCGTTTGTTTTTAGACATGACTTATATGTATAAAAGAAGAACGATAGGTAAACCTTTAAGTCTGGGATAGATGTTGACACACATGCTTATTTCACATCGAGAGAATTAATTTTCATTTTTATTAGAAGAATTAATTTTTTGTACCTAAAAAAAGATTCAATGATCGAGAAAAATCTTCCCCATTCGAATGCGGATAAATGATAGAATTGACATACAAAATTTGAGTTAAATTTATTGTAATAAATAGTAAAATAAATCCTGCTCTCTGCTGTTTACCTACTTATTATTGGTATTGTTAAATTAAATACATATTTCTGTTTCTCTTTTGTAAGAAAGCCCAATATTTTTCAAAACAAAAGTGCTAAATAATTGTAATTCCTATTTTTATATTTACATGCATAGTTACCGTATATCTAACCCGTCGAATAAAATAAAAACACTTCACACGCACATCATACAATTTTTTTATACAAACACTATTAAACAAGGCACTAAAGAGATCAAATATTTTTTTAAATTCAAAATTTAAACCAAAACAATTCGAAATCTAGTGATTTGTGCTCAATTCTTTGATGTTAGTTTGGTAGTTACATAGGAATCATGGGTAGCAACTAATGTTAAAAGTACTCACTTTTAACACTAGTGTTAAAAGTAAATGACTTTTAAAACTGGTACTTTAAATTTATATTTTCGACACTGACAATAAACTTTAATATGTTTGTAGAAAATAGTTATTTACAAAACGAGTGCGAGAAGACATTTTTCGCGCATGAGCGCAATGTTTGAAGCACGAGCGACGAAGGAGCGAGTGCTTCATTTGCGCGAATACGCCGAAGACGTCTTCGCGCATCGAGGTTCGTACAATATTTTTTGAAACGAACATTATAATTTTTTCATTATTATCTAATACGTTTCCAATTTAAAATTTCAAAAAATCAAGTGGTTACATTGACAGATTTCCATTTGACAATTGTAGAAAATGACATTTGGTTTAATTTATTGAATTGAGTTGTCAAAGTGTCAATCGAATTAATAGCGATTTATCTTTATTCTTTCACTATTTTCAACATCCAAATTGGAGAAATGGCGTTTTGTTAACCAAACTTTATTACTATCAAGTCAAATTATTTCTAGAAAGCCTGAAAGGGCCAGTGCTTTTCGCTAGATTTCGCGCACTAGTGCGCAAACACTATGTTTGAGTTTGTCTGTCGGGTTCGCTAAAGCCCGTTATTGCCAGGCGCTTTTTAGGCGGCTGAATCGTTTTAGGCCGCTGAAATTTTCTAAATTTAGGCTGTTGCTGCGCCTAAACCATTTTTTCAGCTGCTTAATTTTTTAATGAGCGTGTCCATTTTATAGGCTGCTGAAAGTAGTGTTACATCATAATTCTGACATTTGCTGTCAAAATGACAGTAATCACAATCAGTAAGTATTAAAATTTAGTTTAATCGTCCACCTCCACCATTAAAATCATCTTATTAACTACTAATTGTTTCTGAACCATTGATAGAATCATGATTATTATTATTTTCAATATTTTTACGCTCAAACAAAAATACAAGTTAAAATACTGACGTACGTCAAAATGCTGACACATAAATTTCAGCGGCCTAATTAATTTTCCTGGCAACAACACCCCGCCTAAATCCAAAATTCAGCGGCATAAATTTCAGCGGCCTAAAACGATTCAGCCGCCTAAAAAGCGCCTGGCAATAACGGGCTTAAATGGCATTTTGAGAGCGGTGAGTTCAAAAATAACTATTATTCTCGCCATTGTTATTTAGAAAAATTTGTATTGACAAATAATTTTATGTCAACTTTTGACTTTCAATTATTATTTATTTTATGCCAGAATTTCACCAAATTAAAATAAAATAATCTATGACTGTAGAATCTAAACTTATTAAAAAATCCAACCCCTCGAGCAGTTTTCAGCTGCATTAGAGGATTAGTTATAAAATTGATTTTAGGAGTGTTTGTGTACTCTAAGGGCAGGAGGAAATTGATTGTCTGCTTCCTCGATATTTATTGGCACAAGAAAATGCGGAAGAGCGCCGTAAAACGGGAGAGGGTAGACTCCCTCTAGAAATTTAAATCGGTAATTAACCGGAACTGGGACACTAAATAAAAGTAAAAAAAATCTACGGGAACGTGACGACGATGTAATTGATATAAAGTGCTCCATAAAAGTACCACACGATAGCAAGTTTATTTAAATTAGGATGAATCGCAGGAGGCAGAATATTCCGTTCCAAATTTCTTGATACCTATTTGGCTATTTCTTCACTAAGACTACCACGAGGTATTTTTATGATAAATTCTGAATTGCCCTACCCTGTATAATGGCTGGGAATAATAAGCGATAACCGAAACGCTTCAGATATTCCATATTTCTAGTACACAGCAAAAATAACACGCCTGCGGCTAGACGGGCGCACTACCTGTTCAAATTATATCTCCTGTTCCCTTTGTTTGCTTTACACAGTTCTCTTATAAACAATCCTGCTACCACTGCCAGGAATATTCGTTTTCGCTACCAGGCTTTAGTTGAAATTCAAATTGTTTCTAGTCTTGATAAGTTGGTGTATGTTTTTGCGTTATTAAATTCTGTCGAAGGAAGAAAGTGAAAAACAAATTACCTTTTTTAAGTTTTTATGTTGCTCGCATTCCCCTTATATTTACAAATTTCTTTTTAAATCGTTTTCATTAAAAATGGAGCAGGCAAATTCTCTTTCATCGCTGGCCCTTTGATCTGCTGTGCCCAGAGATTTATACGCCACCGGAGGGCGGCTACCCCTGATGATGTTTTCGCTAGTTTTTGTTATGGGATAGAAACAGACAGTTTTTATTGAAAACGAGTTTTGTACTTAAAAAAGGAATATTGAGTTTATCACTACTATGTGCACTAATAACTACACTGCTCAAAATTGTCTATGGAACACAAATAATTTTCATTGTATGATTTTTATCCTACAAGTCAAAGGGAGTAGGTTACACTATTTACTTATTTGATTAGCTTGTCTAGTACCAAATTGGTTAAAAATAAACTTGTAATGTTTTACATATCTACTTCAAATCAGCCTATCGATTGCATCTTGTGGCAAAAGGGCCAACTGCTCTCTCAGTGCATTTTCAAATGCAAAACGGCCTTGAATGTTTGCAATAACTGGAAGAAATTGTCTCTGCAGCATGTCCCGCACATGCTCAATGGGGTTGAGGTCGGGAGACTGAGGAGGCCATGGCAAAAGTGCAATGTTCTCTTCTTAAAACCAATTTTGTACCTGATGTGCAATGTTAGGACGATCATTGTCCCGCATATAAACCAAATCGGGACCAGCAGCTTATGAATGTGGTTGCGCAACAGGTACAAGAACTTGTTCAATATATCGCCGCTGGTTCATGGCTCCATCCAGACAAACGAGGTCCGTTCTATGGTGCAAATCGATTCCAACCCATGCCATCACAGATCCTCCTCGGTAATTGTGAACTTCCTGGAAGTGCCTGGTCCTCTCCAAGGCTCCGCTTCTTCGCCACACTCTCGTTCTTCTGCTATCAGGTTGAAATCCGAACCGAGATTCGTCGGTAAACAGAACATTGGACCATTCTGCTTCACCCCATTGAGTGCTCTTCAGCCCATTCAAGACGAGCTTCGCGATTGCCGTGGCGAAGTGCAGGTACTCTAATTGGTCGACGAGGGTGAAGACCAGCTTCATGGATATGATTTCTGATGATTTGGCCAGAAACTGCTACGGCATGTACATTTTGGAGATCCGCAGAAAGTTCTCGTGTCGTAATTGATGCATTACGCCTGGCTTGAAGAATAAATAAATCAGTCTTGGGCAGGTGCTGTTTCTCTTCTACGGCCTTCGTGTCTTTCGGTCATATCGCCAGTCTCCTGGTATCGTGCCCGCAATCGACAGATTACACTTCGGGATACTCCAAATTCGGCCGCCACCTGACTTAGTGAACCACCAAATTCAATCATACAAAAAAAAACATTTCGTCGCGCGCTAAGTGTCGTCGTCGCATTGTAAATTGTTGCCTTATGTTCAACACAGACAACTAAACTGACCATCTATGCTCAGAGATGATGTCAAACAAAAACATTATAAAAAGCGAAATTTTTTATCGTCCACCTTTCTTTGAATTTCAGATTTTTTGGATTAATGAAACGAACAAATCAAGTCCTTTTCTTATCATGCTATGGTATCATATTTTCAATTTGCTACGAATTGTTGGCGAAAATATTTTTGAAATAGGTGATAGTTTTGTTCCTTAGACAATTTTGAGCAGTGTATTATTATATTATAAATAATGAATATTTTTTTAAGATCATTTCGGTTGAGGAATAACGATTCAAATTTTGCAAACCAATTTTTCGAAAATAATCGCAAATTTCCTATCCTTGAAAAAGGTTATCAGTTAGATATTTTGGAATCTATAGAAACTGTTAAAGATGAAAAAAAAATGATTTAATACAATCTAATGCCTTATCCGAATGTTGATGGTTTAGGAAATACAGGGTGTTGAAAGTTACAATTTTATTTCCATTTTTAGCCATAACTACGAAATTTCTTAGGTTGTCGACTTGAAAATTTGCAATCCTATGGTTTTTCTTGCAGGAAAAAAGATTCCAATAACATTTTTGACGTTGCCCATAGAGGGCGCTACTTACAACTTATTGTTTTGATAAATTGACCCATAACTTTTTACCATGTACATCTAACGTCAAATCGGCTCCAAAATCTGAAAGACCAACCTTTTTTAAATAATAAATGTATTCTTGTCTCATTTTGATATTCCAGCCCATTTTCAAGAAAAAACGACTTAATGCAGATGGTGTTTAAATGCCAAACTTGTTCTAATAGGCCGTTCCGCATTAAACAAAATATTATCTAGATAGCTACGTTTTACAAACAGATAGTCGATAGTAATATGACATTAGTTTTAAAGTATTCAGTGTTAACCCAATAGCTTTTTCATTAACTTTCTCCATAAATTTATCAAAAGTATTAAAAATGCCGCGTCATAATGACTTTCAGAATAGTGATATGAGAGATATAATTTGTGTTTTTGCTCAAACCAATTTTAATGGGCTCGCTGCAGAGTTAGCGTAAGTACCCATTGTTTAAGTGCGGCAACAGGCGTAAGTAGCTCTTCGATTTGGAGAATTTTGCACAAATTACCGCATTACTCCAGTACAAAATTTGTTACCGGAAGATCCTCCTGCTGGTCTACGTTTCTCTAATTTCTTACAAGAGCAGCAAGGCGCGGATGCTAATTTTTTGAACAAAATCTTCTTCACAGATGAGGCAACGTTTACTCGACGTGGAGTTTTCAACTGGCGAAACAATCATTTGTGGGATTCTGAAAACCATCATGCCATTAAAGAAAGACACTTCCAACGTGAATTTAAGATCAATGTTTGGTGCGGTGTAATTTCAAATTTCTTTGTTGGGCCTTTTCAACTTCCACCCAATCTGAACGGTCCACTTTATTTAAATTTTCTTCAGCAAAATCTGTACGAACTGCTTGAAGAAGTACCACTTAATTTAAGGGAAAATATGTGGTTCATGCAGGACGGGGCGCCCGCACATTTTTCCCGGCCGGTGCGGGAGTACTTAGACAACCTCTTTCCACATTGGTGGATTGACCGTGGAAGTGAATTTGCTTGACCGCCTAGAAGCCCCGACTTAAATCCTCTGGATTTTTCGATGTGGTCTAGAATGAAAGATATGGTTTATAAAGAAGCTATTGATTCACCCGATGAGCTGTGGCGAAGAATACAAGCGGCTGCCAATGAAATCAAAGGCAATCCAGAGGGGCATTGTTTAGAACTCGGGGGGTCTCTCAGGAAACGCATTGAAAAATGTATCCAAGTGAATGGTGGACACTTCGAACAACTACTTTAAAATTTAATTATTCCTAATTTTATTTTTTTGTACCTAAGCGTTTGTAGTGAATTAAAATTTATTCTGTTAGCAGTACTTAATAAAATAAGCGTTTCATTTTTAAGATTTACATAAACACTATCTGCATTAAATCGTTTTTTCTTCAAAATCAAACAAGAATACATTTATTATTTAAAAAAGGTTGGTCTTTCAGATTTTGGAGCCGATTTGACGTTAGATGTACATGGTAAAAAGTCATGGGTCAATTTATCAAAGCAATAGGTTATAAGTGGCGCCCTCTATGGGCAACGTCAAAAATGTTATTGGAATCTTTTTTCCCGTAAAAACCATAGGATTGCAAATTTTCAAGTCGACAACCTAAGAAATTTCGTAGTTATGGCAAAAAATGGAATTAAAATTGTAACTTTCAACACCCTGTATTTCCTAAACCATCAACATTCGGATAAGGCATGTTCGGGTCAATGGTCATTATTTGACCTGTAGAATCTCCAGTTAACGGATTTCCCATTGTTAATGGAACACCCTGATATTATCTTATAATTGGTAGTGCGCATAATAGTGATAAACTCAATATGATGTAGGTACATACACTACCAAAGAGTAAATAGTGATTGTGTTAACAACTTAAAAAAATAATAGTTTCGAATTGTTTAAAAGGGATAGGGACTTTACGCTCTGGGTCTACTATATTCTCAAATATTAAAAGATTCTCTCTTCATCATAATTTTTAATTTACTTGATATCAGGCGATTCTATAGAGGTACACTGCTCTGTGGAAAGCAATTTTCAGACGAGAATGCCACTTTAAGAAGCCGTTTATAAAGAGCTCTTTTTCAGATATTACATTTTTTGTCTATGGGGAGACTTTTGCACAACTTTCATTAAAGTTGCTTCCAAGACAGAAATTAAATAATAAAGATTTTGTATTACGACATTAATAAACAATCTATAAATCTATAATAATTTCTAAATAGCATTAATCGTCAACACAAAGAATTTTTTTTTCGGACCATCCACTGTATGTACGAATGGTTGGCAACAAATTATTTCTTCGGTTCCGTGAAATGCCATCATCAAAATCTGATACTTACCGCTCCGTTGTTATTTACCTCAATTACTGATAGATCACGCGATAGAACCACACAGATTTATAGCTTCAATTGCGAGAACGAAATGAGTGATTGCAAACGAGCCCGACGAAATTAGCAGTTGATTTATAACGTAAATGTAGAAAAAATACGTCAACCACCCCACGCGACCCACCCCCGAACGTTTGAGGAATTATTGCCCGCCTCGAAATGGACAACGATATAAATCCATCGGTTTTAATAAAAATTGAGCTCGGGAATCGTATTTTGTTGTGAACGCTAAGTTGGTATTGATGATTGCGCTCTTCTCGCCATCAAAGTTTGTATTCCGTTCCCTCTTTGTATCCTTGCGCGATTGGTAGAAATCCGGTTTCAGTGAAGGACCTGCATAAAGCACTAACCCTGTACAAGAAAATTCCGAAAGAAACTCGCAAGTAACAATTTCCCCTATTTATCTGCCGAGTGAGTGTCTTAGTGGAAAATCGTAGTAGACGCCTGGAAAAGAAATTGCTGGGGGTTATTAAAACGGAATACGTTTTAATTTAGATTCCCTTTCGCCGGCTGCTTCTTCCTGGAACAAGGGTGGACTAATTAGGTAAAAAATACAGATGCAATTAAGTCCATGGCTGCCGAATAAAAATTCTTTTGTTTTAGTTCGTAGCGCGGCCGAAGAATGAACTCTTGAAACTCATTCTGAGTATGTTTGTACAGTTTTCGCCTCGGTTTTCGCTTACTCCATGACCTACTAATATTTGAAATGGAGATATGCACTGTATATGGCAGTCTTGGTCAAAGATTAAATAAATGTTTCACAGTTTACACAATTTGTCCAAAACACACCGGCCACGGAACACGAATAATTCACTGCACGATACCACAACGCACAACCGTATATGAAAATGCCGGCTGCCGAAGGTAAACATGTGTTGTATATACTATCGGATGACGTCAACTAACGCAAACCAATAGGAGGGCGTCAATGCGCCATGTGCTTGCAAACGAAATTAGGCAAATTTCATTTGTTTAATTTGTTGTTTAAACGCACAAATAATATATTTTTTCTTTTAAATTGGTTAAATAATTAAATATCCATAGTATTAGGGCATCTTTATGTAAATTTACTTAACGAACAAATTGATTTAAGACAATCGTGTTATATTGTAAAGTGTAGTAGTAATAAACTCAGTTACGTACATAGACTACCAAAGAGTAAACAGTGAGTAGTATACAGATTTCTAAAAATAGCCTCGTTTGTGTTTGATCGAAGTTCGTATATGTCATTTTTTATCCACCCCTTTGAGAAATCAAAGTAATATCACCACACGTGACACACTAGAAATTCTAGCGCAGGGGTGAAAATCTCGGACAAAAAGGCGGCCGCGGGTGATCCGTTTTGCGTCGTTTATACGCCGGTTGTTCCTTTTTCGCCGGGCCATCCCCTCGACGTAAGTGACATCTTTTATAAATTTCCTCGCGAAAATCGTGTATGATGTAAATCCGGGTGTGCCACTCTCGTCTCCAGGGAACAGCTTCGGTCAAAATGATCAGAGAAAGGACATTACCCACGGGATGGGGGCGGTTCCTTTTATACTACCCCGCGTCCTGGGACGGCCAGACGCCGTAATTTAACGGTCAGTGAGATCGCTTGTGAGTAAACAGGGTTTTATGAAAAAACGAGTTATTTTTGAAGTAAGTTATAGTACGCCCCCTGTAACAAGGAACTATTTCCCCCGGTAGGTGGCGCGCGTGCTGCACCGACTGTACTGCCGTGAGGTAAATTTACATCAACGCAAGGCGAATGATACAATAATTTAGTTAAGGCTTACGCCGGTAGGGTAACTCAGTTAGGCTCACAACTGCACTACAATCATATGTAATTACTTTAATGTTATTAACAGCGGTTGAGTCGTGTGTACGGTCTGAAGCGGGTGCCAGTAATGAAGTGAGTTTTTTGTTTGCGAAACTCACAGAGAGAGGGTCATCTGCAGTATTCACACGCAATTATTCGTAATTAAATTTTAGATTTGTTCCAATTATGTGTAGCAAGTTGGAATGAGTAACACATTGTGCTGTGTACACCACAAATCTGGTGTCGTCGTATAAAGCAAGAACTTAGTCTTCAGCTAGTAGCAATACTCCCAACCTATGAGAGTAGATTGGCTGTCCACCCGTCTCTCCAAATTTTTTAACTAGTCGTTCGGGGTGACTATGTTATCAGAAACATTTTTCTCAATAAAAAATGACTCTTATTAATAGACATACGAGTATAAATAAAAGCCACATATTACGTCTACGTTTAGAGAAAAAAAAATTCGGAGTGAAAATGTGCCACTTCACAATTCCATTGATTTATCTTAAACTAGTTAGAATGGCACATTATCGCCTTTGCGTATTGTATCATAGGTCACGTTTGACAATATAAACCAACAAAAAATATTTTTTTTTCAATAACAAACAAAGATCGTCTCTTCCGATTTTTAATCCCACTTCTGACGTTTTAGTTTGACCACGTGTACCATTGCTCGACATCCAAAAACTCTTAAATATGAAAGATTAAGTTTCTTTCCAGACCACATTTCTTCAGGAGTCTTATTGAAAGGTCCAAAACCTTTGCATGGTAAACGATTGATTATACAGACGGAAGTCGGTACTGATTCTGCCCAAAAACTTTTATCCAAATTCGAATCGAATAACATATACACCGTGCTTTTTCACAAGTGGTTCTATTCGTCCATTCCGCTAATCCATTTGCAGTGACGTATCTGGGCAAGTTGTTTGATGAAGTGTACCACAACTTTTTAAATAGTTTTTCAATTCAAAATTACAGTAGTCAGTTCCATTATCTGTGCAAATAATTTTAATTTTATTTTCCATTTGATTTTCTACCTTATTCTTGAATTCCATAAAAACAGCAGTGCATAGCATATTCTGATGACATTGTTGTAATGGCTCGCACAAAGACGGAACTGAGAAGAGTTTTTAAGGTATTAGAAAAGACAGCTAAAGAATAAGGTTTGGCTAAAAATGAAAATAAAACGAAGTATTTCCCAACTGTAACGATGCAAAATAAAATGAAGCAGTTATTCAAACAAATGAATAATAATTTTCTCCGGTCGTATGAAGCGAGATGCCCCTTTCTAGATTTTGGGAAAATAAGGTCGCGCCGCGCGCCGAAACCTCCTTCCAAAATCTCCTACCGCTGGCCTCTCGATATAACAAGACTCTAGCCGCAGCGGCACATATTGGCGGATGGCGGACGACGCACCGGCCGACGGGTGCATCGAATACAAGGCGGGAGCGCAAAGCGCGGAGAAGTAGGTCTGCTCGTGATCACGCTGAATTATTCCGCGCTTTCCCTTGGCATTTTATGGAGTTTTTAGTTACTTTGTTTCTCTGTTTGTGTTGTGGTTGAATGAAGTTTATAGTTTTATTATCAAAATGAATGAGTGTAGTGCTGTAGTGACTGCAAAAAAACTTACACAAGATATCAAGACTTATGAAGACATGTGAAACATTTTCACCAAGAAGATTTAGAGTTAACTGCGAAGCTAAAAAAGAAAAATAACTTGCCCACCGTTTTAGGGACACACTAATGTAGGTAGTGAATGCAAAAAAGATTACATAGGTAAGATATAAAGACTTGAGATTCCATGTAAAACAGTTTCATAAACAAAAGTTGGAGCTAATTACACCAATGAAATAGGTATACAATATACATGTACCGTTTTAGCAGCGCATGAATGTGGTGAGTACAAGAAAACTTACACAAGATATAAGTACTTGAGAAGACATGTAAAACAATTTCATCAAGAAAAGTCAAAGTTAATTGCACCGCTATAAAAAATAAAAATAATTTGTCCACCCTTTTAGGGATACACGAATGTAGCGAGTGCAAAAAAATCTTACCAAAGATAATAAAGACTTGAGATTCCATGTCAAACAGTTTCATCGAGAAAAGTTGGAATCAATAATTGCACCGCTAAAAAATAAATACATATTATCATCAGGTGAATTGAAAACTAAAGCTGACGACCGAAAAAAACAAGAAACACAAACACAGAAACACAAACAGTAACAGAGAAACAAACTAACTAAAGAAACTCCATAAAATGCCAAAAGAAAGGTTGGGAATAACAATTATTATTCATGATGAAATAGAAAATTACTTTGCGTACTACCAATAGGTATGTATATAACAAATTATTTTATTGGTAGTATGCAAAGTAATTTTCTATTTCATCATGGATTTCTACCAAATAGTGAAGAAAGAAAATATTAACTTCAATTATTATTCAGCCATTCAGCGGGATCACGAGTAGACGAACTTCTCCGCGCTTTGCGCTCACGCCTTGCACCCGTTGGCCGGTGCGTCGTCCGCCATACGCCAATATGCGCCGCTGCGGCTAGAGTCTTGTCTCGATATAGACCGACCGCGCCGAGGCCTCAACAGCAATTCTCTGCTAGCATTGCCGGGTAGCAGACTTGTTCAGGGTACACTCCGAAGACGTAAATATTTATGAGATTGAATGTTTATTGTCGTACGGCCGCTAGAACTATTAAATACTTGATGGTTGCTAACCGAAACCGCCGATGGTATGTCGTCGTAATACCTAGAGTTTAACAAAACCGTGTACTAAATTGGAGGTGGGCCTGAGCCTACGTGAGGGCACATTTTTACCAATAATACGTAAACGCAGGTAATCGATTAGAGCTAGTCACAAGGCATGCCTAATTTATTACAGACCTAAGTTGCAGGCGGTGAAATATCAGCCGCTCTTGGGGTTAAATACGGTGCAGAGTTCTTTAGCATAGTATTTGGCTTGCTATTACATAACGCAACACAGCCATCATTTACACTGAAGGGAATTGTGACAATTGAAAGACGGAATAATTCTCTTCTCCGTTCACTCATTAGGGAAAGCTTGCGTCGAAAGGCTGCAAGGGTCCCTAGCCGTTACATCACACTGAAACAACATTTATTCACAGCGAGTAACTACAAGGAAGTACGATTTACATGCCTACGTTGATTTTGGCTGGTGATTTTCCGAATGTGGGTGCCCGATCGGTAACCGACATCGCCAAGAGCGAAATAAGTTATCTGTCAGTCACGCGCTCCGTATATACAGCCGTACCGAATGGCTGTCACTATTTTGATTCAATTTGTATATAACTTTTTATTGTACATTCGTTTTGGTTTTAGTCTAATTTTCCTGTATTATAGTTAAAGTAATATAGTGTGTTTAATTTTCGTCGTGAGTATTATTTTTGTTTTGCAATAGTTCCAGAGAACCCTATCTCTGACTAGAGTTCAAGGTATATTTATCGACGAACAGAATTCCACCGACCAACCGACTGAAGCAAAAGGTGACGCAACGGGATAGGTCGTTGTGCAATAATAGGGGGCAATAGAGAAGAGTCAGTTTTGAAGATAAAGGTATCGGAGAACAAGGAGTACGTGTTTGAGAGAGTGGATAGCTTCACCTATCAAGGAGTTACAGTTGTTAATCATGGTGATGAAACTGAAGAGATTTCAGCAAGAATAGCAAAAGGAAGTAGATGTGCTAGGGCTCTAAACAGATTTTTACATGACAGTTATTAGACCAACAGTGCTGTACGCATGCGAATCGTGGATGATGACTGGAGGTATTCAAACCAAATTGAGAATATAGGAGAGGAAAATTTCTAGGAGAATTTATGGAGGTAAGATGGTAGAGGGAAACTGGAGGAGGCGAAGTAACGGGGAGCTGATGGAACTGTACGGCGAACCGGATGTTGTGCGTGTCGTCAAGTCGCAGAGATTGAGATGGCTGGATCATTTGTTACGTTTGCAAGATGTGAAGGCCGCGAGAATATTGTTGGAGGGAGGAGTAGTGAAAAGGAAACGGAGAGGACGTCCAAGATGTAGGTGGTTGGATATGGTGAAGGAGGATCAGGGCCAACTTGGTGTTGAGGACTGGAAGGGGGAGGCAGCGGACAGAAAGCGATGAAGGGAAACGGTTTTTCGGGCATCAAATTTGTTATATCTGTAGAACGTGATATCAAAGCAGGATTTTAAAATTTATCCAATTTGTACATATTATTAACAAATGAAGCAGTAGCTACAATTTCATTACCCTGAAAGATCTAACATCCTCTGGTTCCAAATCGTACTTCATATCCGTTTTTCACTATTTGACTAACAACTGTGATTTGCATGTTTACATCCCCCTTGTCTGTTACTGGAATTCTTGTGTTATTTGCTACTGCAATTTCTTTGATATATGATATATGATATATTGTGCAGAATTTCCTTCTTCAAGGACATCTGAACTGATACACCAGAGTCCATGTACCAGTCACTTGAATTGACATGTGAAACTGACAACAATTATGTGTCTTCTGGTTTTTATTTACTCTTTACTTTAGTATCTTTAGTATCCTGCAACAACTTTGTTTTTATAGTATGTGTGTAATGATTGGCTTTCAAACTTCTGGAACAACGTGTACAACGGGTGTGCAAGGATTACTGCCAGGCGATGTTCCACCCAGAGTACAGTTTTGCCAATGGATTTTTGACAGCAGAGATGCTTTGTTAAACATTCTCTGGAGCGACGAATCCATGTTCACCAGAAATGGAGTGTTGTTAAATATGCATAATACCCATAATATAAGGCAGAACATGTACTGCAAATGCCTACTCATCCAGTACAACATTATTGCCCCCTAAGGGGTCCAACTTCATTTCGATATTTTCGATCAGCGACTCGCGTTAGACCGACCAATTTCCTCCTGGCACTTGGCAAACGTCTTGAAAAAATAAAATATGGACTGTTTCGTTTGTAGTAGAACTGGAAAGTCTGACCTCGTGAACTGCCGCACACTTTGTTTTGGCGTCTCTGGGGTCGGTAAAAAATCGGCGGGATTATTCCCGGACAAGGTCTGGGCGATTAATCAAAAAAATCTCGTTTTTTATTTTTAAGCTCTGTTGCTCCAAGCAAAACGGTCGACCCACGCTCCGCCGGTTCTTATGGAACCATCACGTAGCACCCCAGACAAATCGCGCCCGATTTCTTTCCACTGAAGTTTTCTTGGGGTGTGATCGCTCGCAACCTGTTTATTATAGGGGCGTATCGGTAAATTCTAAGCTTAGACAGTTTGGAAATTTTTCCTCAACTTAGAAATGGCAACACGCACCGGGAACTCACGGGAAAGCGGGCCAATCTCGGCGGCGTTTTTCTGCAAGACATACGACAATGACTCGGATTTTTTGCCACTCCCGTTTTTTGTTGCTCCGGCACATCCAGCGCTGTAATAAAGCCTTGAGAATAAAGAGAGAAGAGGATAGAGAGTCGTAGAGATGGGGATAGTGGCTGCCACCCTTCAGTAGTAATGAACTGCAATTGTTTTAGCTCTTTTGTCTCGCTGATGTGAGAACTCCGTTTTGAATTTGTAAGTCGGCATTGCTTGATAGGATTTATTAGCCGCTTGTTTGTTTTGCGGGTGCACTTCAATTTTCTTGGGTGAAGACTTTTACATCTTTTACGGATATAACAATAAAACAAACTTAACTGTGAGCCTAGGCCTAGATGAAGAATATGGAACATCTTTGATTTCTTGCAGTTGCAATTTTTAAAGTCAGATCAGAACACTTTAATGGTATTGCCGATATGTTTTGGAAACTGTTTGAAACAGAGAGTTAATTTTTGGTAGGGGTACCTAAAATCTATCTACAACGTGTCCAAGATAAGGAGGGCCAGTATGGGGATATTGGAAATGACAAGAGATACGGATTTGGTTAAATGGGACAAAAGTTGCGTAACTATAGGATCAATAAAATGGCGCCTAGAAATCCTTGATATAATTTTCCGTTTTTGAGTTATTTTGAAAAAACTGAATTTATGGATTTTTAACTATATTTTTTTCTGACTTTAATATTAAAATTAGAGCGAAACTGACAAAACTTCTTCGTAGCAACTTTTGATGAAATTAAAGATTTCATTGCCAATTCTTTTATTCTACGTTTCGTCTTCGGGCAACCATCATCAACTTCATTTTTTTAAATACGGTCCTGATTTTCTGATGCCAAATTTTATGAGCCCTTCTTATTCTGAATTCAACAATGTACCACACATTATGGTTTAATTACGTTTCGACCCGTTTTTGACCATCATCAAGAAATTTTTAGGATACGAACCTGCATTTCTCTTAATTTTCTAAAAATTATGACAAATACAGTTAATTGGGCTTTCTTCTGATATCAGAAACGAACAAGATTTTCCAAAACTGCAAGATGCGCTATGCTTAGAGTAGGGTAGGTGCTTATCGCCAGTATCATCTAACAGATTCGTAAAACTCTTGTGGTGTACTTAAAAATTGCCAAACTTATACTGTATGTACATATTTTTTACAAAATTATGAGAACTACAGGTCCGTATCTTAAAAATTCTTGGATGATTGCCAAAAAAAGGGTCGAAACGTAATTAAACCATAATGTGTGGTACTTTGTTGAATTCAGAATAAAAAGGACTCATAAAATTTGACATCAGAAAATCAGGACCGTATTTAAAAAAATTAAGTTGATGATGGTTGCTCGAAGACGAAACGTAGAATAAAAAAATTGGCAATGAAATATTTAATTTCATCAAAAGTTGCTACGAAGAAGTTTCGTCAGTTTCGCTCTAACTTTAATATTAAAGTCAGAAAAAATATTGTTAAAAATCCATAAATTCAGTTTTTTCAAAATAATTCAAAAACAGAAAATCTTATCAAGGATTTTTAGGCGCCATTTTGTTGGTCCTTTAATTACACAACTTTTTTCCCATTTAACCAAATCCGTATCTCTTGGCATTTCCAATATCCCCATACTGGCCCTCCTTATCTTGGACTCGTTGTATAAGCTTTACCTAACAGTAAACTGAATAACTCAAGACGTTCCATGAGATTGTCACTAGAGGCAAGGCAAATATACATCGTTCTGAAGCTTTTGCAAAACGCATGTTAATCTTTTGCACTCTATCGTATTTCACATCGTAAGTTAAACAGAGATAAAGCTGCTGAAAAAGTGTAACCACATTCAGATTTTCCCTGCAAAATTGTATCATCTAAAATGCGACCTACGATGGCAAGTATGCCATGTATTTATTAGAACAAGAAGAATGACGTAAATCCAGTATTTATACCTGCGCTTTGAATGATTTACGACTTAACACCAGTACAGAAGTGCCGCTAATGTAACAGAGACGACCAGGGTTTAAAACTTTCACCCCACTACTGCATTCTTGTAAAAGGCAGACTAGGTATCATAGTCCCCTTAATTCTGACGTACTGAGGCCGACCCTGGCGCTTGCTGTTTTAGTTACCACGCGCAAATATATCCAGATGCCGATGCCGTCCGGAGAGATAAAATACTTATTCCCCCAGCTGAAGCTAGGAAATATGAATTCTGTACGTATGCGCCATCTATGAAATATGTATGTCAATTACTATAAAGTAAAAACCACGTACTTGAGTTATTCGTCTACGCTTTAACCTTACGGGGGTGTATAAGCCTTAGAAAGCTGGCTTAGTGCGTGTTGGCGAGGGGAGTTCAACTCATCGTGGCGTATTTTGCACTTCAAGAAATTTTTTAACAAACTTAATTTTATTCCAATTTCGTTAACTGGTAATTCATCGTGACTTTTCACTTACTTCTGTTGAATATCATTTCCTTTTTTCAATATTTCATTCAATTTTCAGCTCATTCTCACCATTGTTTTCATTATCCGACACTTCTAACCTAAAATTCTGACAGTTGACTCTGAGAACAAAAGAAGAAAACTATTGTTTTAGCCGCTATGAAAAATATTTGTTAATTGAACTTTTGATCATCAAGGTCAAATTTCCAAACGTCAGCCACAAACTAGAAAGCTGCGACCGGCAGGATTTTGGAATTTGTGATTATGAGAATTGGAGTAATATTTCAAAATTTGCACAGGCGACAATATGTATATTTTTTGCTAGGCGCTAACGTGATGATTGAATACAAACATGTACGACCGGAAACTAAACTGTTATTGCCCTCAGAGCGGGCCAACAGGTAATAGAATACTTGATTAATTAACATTGTTAATTAACAGCGCAAACATCCGGCGTCGAGTCAGCTTTTATAAAGAGTTAGTACCCCATTGCACGAATGCCCCTATACCAAATCGAAGCGGACGATAAACATGGTTGAAGCGAACGGCGGTTCAGCTTGTAATTGCTAGTAAAGGCGAAAATGGAGAAAATGCCTTTAGCAAACCAAAGAAAATTGTGCAGTGATCAATAAAAGGGCGGACAGGACCGTCTTGGACTCATTTTGTTCTCGCTTAGGTATACGAATTGCTTAATGCACAAATAAACCGTAGAAGGAATCATCGACCTCTGAGAGCCATGTCTCGACAAAAACGAGTACAACCAGCTAAAATTCCATATATGAACAACTCCCTTTTTATGACACGAAATCTGACAAACATAATATTTTTATACTTCACAAGTTTACCTGAGTTAAAGCTTCGCTAAGAGCTCTTCTAGTACTCGACGAAACAGATGTATTTTGAGTGCATTTTGTCGAACGCTCCTGGGGTTTGCAAAATAAATAAAGGAACCGACTCACTCCTACACAATGTCTGAGTATAAGATTTTATGTGCCTCTTCGTGTATTCCCATAGAATGGAGATGATTGTTTTGATATAATAACAACTTGTAACGTCGACTTAAACTTTATTCTAATTCTGAACGTACGTATGTACAATTTTTACAAGTTACAACTAAACTGAATAATGACGACCACTACTGGGCAGCTCTCCGTCTTTTATATTAAAGTGGAAAGCACCCCAATTCAGCTTCACCCAATCGGAGTTCTTGAATATGACGTCCGAAGCTATTTTTGTTTGGCGGGTGAGTTTTGCACTCGTTCAGTTGAAGAGGCTTTGTCTTGGGGAACATTACCGCTCTCCATTCAATTGAGAGGGAAGAAGGCGTCCGCCCATCGGGGAAGTAGACGAACTACGCCGCTCGCGATATCCACTTACAGAGTACAGACAAAGAAAATTCTTAAGTTGTTAACACAACTATTGAGTTTATAACACTACTATGCGCACGACCAATAATTATTATATCGTTACTTTCTAAATTCATTTTCGGAAATTTTCTTTCCATCGTCAGGGAATGTTTTCATTGTTGAAAATTACTAACATAATTTCAGTAGAACCCAGACAACTTCAAACAACAAACCAAGGCACTTTTGCAATCCAGAAAGACTGCAAATAAATATTAGTGACTTTGACATTGACAGACAAATTACCTGTCCAAATAATTCAAATTTACAATAAATAGTAGATTGTATTAAATCAATTTGTTTAAGTAAGTTATATTTTTTATCATGTTTATAAATTTCTATAGATTCCAAAATATCTAATTGATAATCTCTTTCCAATGTGTACAACAATTTTTCATCAAGAACAGGAAATTTGTGATTATTTTCGAAAAAATGGGCTGCAAAATTTGAATCGTTATTCCTCAACCGAAATTATCTTATTACTAGCGGGCCCGGCAGACGTTGTCCTGCCCGACATTAAAAAATTTTCATAAAAAAAATCCTAGAACCCGATTGCAGCGCCACCTACCGGGTCCAATTGTGAATGTAAACCATCCAGGGACCCACTCCAACAATCACAAAAAATTTCATCAAAATCAGTCCAGCCGTTCAAGAAAACTCCTCGAACCCGATTGCAGCGCCACCTACCGGGTGAATGTAAACCATCCAGGGACCCACTCCAACACACACACACAAAATTTCATCAAAATCGGTCCAGCCGTTTAGGAGGAATTCGGTGACATACACACGTACAGACTGTCAAACGCGGGAAGTTAAAATAGTCGTTACGTTTTCTCAAATTTTCCAATTTTCTGCGCAATTTTCTTAATTCTTCGTTCCGTAAGAACCTTCTGCAAAGTACCTATTCGAAACCATAAAAAAACAATGAATGAAATCGGTTAAGTCGTTCTCAAGTTATGGTGTGACCAAGGGAAATAGGGATTCATTTTTATATACAGGATGTCCCGGTGAAGGTGGGAAACATCTTGGGTGCGTATAGATTACACGAAAATAACACCCCAAGTTCATATAAAATTTTCTCCTACGACCTTCCTCTGCCGAGATATTCTCTGATAAATTGGAGAAATAAAAATCATTTTTTTTACATAATATTTTTATTTTTAATTGTATTTGGATTATTTTCTTGGTGACGTACGTAGTGATTGAATGTCGATAAAATAATGCGACCCGATTTCTGATAGTGCATCGGGGAAACAAAGGGTGAACTACCCCTTACCTTCTTAGCTTCATATTTTTTAAGGCGTTGGATATTTTTAATTTTTAACCGCATTTTTTGTTTCCCCGGACATTTTGATTTTTAGATAATAAAAAGTTACTCTTGCTAGATTTCGATAAAATGAAGCGTTTACGAGAAAATGAAACTCAGCGAGCAAGAGGTACAGTGTTTCTACGATTTTCGTCTTTATTTTTTCTTGCATTATTTTCAAAGATATCAAAAAATCGAAAGCTCTTTCAATAAATTATTTCTTATGAATTTTTCAAATATGATTTGACCCTTCATTACGCTATTTCTTTGAAATTCATTAAAAATTGTATAGGTCCGTATTAAGAAAAAATTCACAGACCTCGCATCTTACGCAAGTATCATAGGCGTATTGAAAATACCGACACAACTGCTCGGTTTTTGTTGTCCAACAAAAGTGAGCTGTGCCGTTTCAAGTTGGTATATTATTGATACAATAAAATAAAAGAAATGATTTGCGACAAGCACAAGGCACATAGTCAAACTGCCGCAATACGTAACAAAATATTAACGCATCCGTTTTGTAATGTTTGGACTTTTATTGCAACGCGATATCCCTCCCGGTACTCCCGCTCGCCGTACCTTAGTTTACATCTGGCTAGCGCTCTCCATCACTCCATCACTCCATCCAATATTATTATTAGCGGCCTCGACTGCGCGCGTCGCCACAGAATCTGTCGCGTGTCGATCATTTTTCGTAAGATGAGTCCCATATACACGAGCCCAGAAGTATTTTCAATACTAAAATAAAAAATGACTATGTAAACAACAGACGAAACGTCGTACAAAAATAACCTTAACAGTTTGCGAAAGGTAGTGAAAATTTACATTAAAACATTGCTTTCGGTTTTCGAATGCCAGAAAAAATGAAAACGAAAATCGTAGAAACGCGACCTCCTGCTCGTTGAATTTTATTTTCTCGAAAACGCTTCATTTTATCGAAACCTAACAAGAGTAACTTTTTATTAGCAAAATGTCAGGGGAAACAAAAAACGCGGTTAAAAATTAAAAATATCCAGCCCCTTAAAAAATATGAAGTTAAGAAGGTAAGGGGTAGTTCACCCCTTGCTCCCCTGATGCACTATCAAAAAACGGGTCGCACTAATTTATCGACATTTAATCACTACGTACGTCACCAAGAAAATTATCGAAATACAATTAAAAATAAAAATTTTATGCAGAAAAAACTATTTTTATTTCTCCATTTTAAGGGGGAATATCTCGGCAGCGGAAAGTCGTAGGAGAAAACTTTATATGAACATGGTGTGTTATTTTCGTGTAATCTATACGCACCCGAGAGATTTCCCACCTTCACCGGGACATCCTGTATATAGATTATTATTTCCGTTTCTATGGAATGTCCCTTCGTCACAAAATATTTTTTGTGTTCATACATTTTGGCGCATGACAAACAATTTCTTTCACTTTCGCCCAAAGTGTAGACCATGTCTATTAATTCTTGTTTTGCAAAATTAAGAAAACTTAATTCTCAAATCTACTTAAAAACAAAGCGATATTAAATGGGAAAAAAAAATTTGTGACTTAACTTTTTTCATAACCAACTGAGTATTATCAAATCATATTTGCTATATTTATCTGGAAAATACAAATATTTCAAAAACGGTTAATTTTGGGATAGAGAAGTGTATTGCAATAAGAAAAGCAATTTTATGGGGAATCCAACAATGGTATAAAAACAATAGGGTTCTATTTGAAATTAGAAAGTTATGGTGTTTTCATATTTTCTAATTTGGTCCTGTAATTGCTATTATCCCATATAATATTTTCGATTGTTTCTTACAGCAACAGTTATTCCTAAATGTTGTTTACATTCCATCAAATTATTACTGCTACTACTTTATTCAATTCCGAGATATTAAAATTTCAAAATTGTTCTGCATCTGCAAATATTCGCAAGCAAATGCCCATAACTCAAAAAATATGAAGTTTAGAAAAAAATTATTTCATATAACCTCATAGCAAAATCGATCAAGGAATTCGAAAATGAAGTCAAATACAAGGTGTTTCATTTGAAATAACGAAGTTGACCTGCATACAGCAAATATGGGACAAGCTGTATAGCTAGAAATAATTTTAGCTGGAGCAACATGTCACAGAAAACAACTTTTATATGGAAAGTTTTTAGTATTTCTACCGATAGAACGAAGATTCCCGCACTATTGACTCACCCTGTATATAAAGGTAAAGAAATGTAGTTTTTACATTATTTTTGGTTTTTGTTAATATTGTTGTTATTATAAAATTGATGTTTTTTTTATCATTTTGATAATAAAATTTCTTGGGTAGGTATTTTTACTAAACAATTTATGGCTTTGTCTAGTGCAGATTTTCTGAATTGTGGACTAGAAAGTTTAATTGCTGTCAGCTTAACATATAACAATACTTTTTGTGACAAGTGGGTTGTTTAGAATTAAAATAAATGTGACGACCAGACCAAGTAGATTTATTGTACCATTCTGTTTGTATTGAATTATCAATTTTGTAAAGTGTTAAATCTAAGAAGTTAATTTGGTTATTGTTTGAAATTTCTATGGTAAACTGCAATTTGGAATGATAGATACTAAATTGATTAAGAATTTCATTTTATTTGCCTGGAGGAATAGCAGTGAGACAATCGTCTACATATCTTACAAAAAAATCGTAAACTAAAAGATAATGTGGGAATAACCGAGGGAATGTGGTTTATAAATCTTCTAAAAACTAAACTCAATATAAAAATTCTTAGTTGCCTGATACACAGTGAACGCAAAGCAGGTCACATTTTTTTATTTTTCTGTTCACAAATTGATCACAACAAATAGCATGCTGTGTAGAGTTTTTTACCACCGTATACCTCGTTTTTATTTTTGACACCCTGTACCAAACATTCTGAACAGCAGGCTTTACTCAAATAACCTAGTCACTTTTGTAAATTTCAAAACTAAACGAACTCCTCGAACTTTCTTGCGCAGAAAGAATAAATCATGGATAACACAATACCCTCCCACTTTATCATCGTTATATTCTTTCATAGAAACTGTTTTAGGAAAAAATTGGTAGATGCGACCCGCCTGCTCCCAGGAGCGTTGATATTTAAGGGTAACAAGAGAAGGGGATGAATAAAATATTTGGTTCGGAGATAGTTTGAAGGCTGCAGGAATTTCACACTAAAGTTGAGACGGATTTGGAGTTTTAGTTTAAAATACGCATCTGTTTTTCAAACTAAGAAATATTATATATTTTTGCAGTAACACGTAATTTTTTAACTGCCTAATTTGTGAAACTCGGAAATATCCAAGAGAAATATGTATTGTTTTTCACGCTTGACTAATTTTCCTAAATCCTTCCTGCTGTGTAACCTTTCGAGTGGCTTTCCGCCCTTGGCCTGTGATGTTTGATGGTTAGAGAGGGTTGGGGCAGGAGGGTGGTGTTGTTGTTTTTCACGTACCGAAATCCTCGCAGATTAAAAACGATATTACCGTGATCATTCAAAACGGAAGATTCGTTTTATTGTTTTCGATTAATTTTCGAGGGTCCATTTTGATGGCGAAAGCGATCATGTGTATTTGCAACTCCGACTGTTTTCAACAGATAAAATTATTCGTTTGGGTGAATCAAAATTTGTCACGTCTTTTCAACCCAATGCGTAAATGTCAAATATGTATTTTATATAGGGTCGGGCGGAGTTAGTTTAATTTCTAAGTTAGGAGCACAATTTTTAGACTATTTTTCTTTGTTCAAAACCCTGTTCGCGTTTCCCCGACAAAAATAAATATTTTTGTTTTGCTAAATTTCAAACACTTTGTAACTTCTCTTTATGAAACTTTTAGTACTGCTAGGCATTCAAATTAACGTTGACGTCTGACGTGAACTGTGGGGCTTGAATACAAAGTTGAAATGCCACATAAGTTATTCTTAAAGAAAGGTTAAAAGCTCTGACGCCTCGACTCTTGCTGAAACTTACCAGAAAACAATTTATTTTTGCGTTCTATGGTTTATTAGTTGAACTGGAAAATGCAGAATGTAGGATTGTAGACTGTAATTTTATAAATCAAATTATGTACTTAAAAATTAGTTTTTCAAATGTTTCTTCTGTGGTCTTTGTAAAAACCTTTTGTTGATGTGAAATTATATGTATGTTCCTCGGTAAGGGCATAGTTATAATAATATAAAAATTTTAAAATGGGATTTACGAGACTATTAGCAATCATGTTATAATAGGCAGGTTCGGTAATTTTCAAATTTCATTAAAATTGATAGAGTTTATTATACTGAAGGCAGTTATGTTGTTAATTTTTGTTAAAAAAAATCCTTCGCCTGCGAAGCCGTTGCAAAGTTTTCCGTCGGTGCCAGGCTAGAAATCGTACCTTGCAGCGAGAGTAGTCCGCGTGACGTCAGAACTTAGTATAACGTACAAGTCCCAGCTTCAGCGCGCAGCAGTCCCATAAGTATTATGCATATGCATGTGTAATTAAATTGTTAAATATTATTAACCGGTTCTAACTGGTGTTTTCTGTTTTGTACCCAGACTAATACATCGTACAGCACACCAATAACACGGAAAAAGTGGTTCGTTGGAGCCCGAAGGAAAATCGGTCAGCATTATCGATATTTTCGCGAGTTAGTTTATCATTGCAAAAGTTTATAAAATTATCGGCTGCCCCATAGCAGCCACTCTAAATAAAATCGAACATAATGTAATTTATCGACAGTTTTCTGGGACCCCTTGGTACTTGGTAACGTGTTACGGTTAGCATAATTTGAAACAGGATGCTAGGAGCATGACGGAGCCAAATACTGAATCGCCGTAGCGTTCCCTCCCTGAACTAAAAAAGGAAATTTTATTAACTATTTTACAATAATAATTAAATAGTGCGTCATCATAAAGTTCTCTTTTGAAGACTGGTAGGACGCGTACCTCCATCCTTTCCCTGAGCTAGCCTACGCATTTCCGTAAAAGTAGAACATTCTACATCCCCAACTATTTGAGAGCAGTAGTCTAATCTGCTCCAACCTCTACCTCTTTATTCCTATCTCTGACTCTAGTATGTCGCGAACTATTCCTTTGTGTCTCAGAAGGTGTCCTACCATCCTACGATCCTATCCCCTATTCTTTATTGTCTTCCATACTTTTATCTTTTCCCCAACTCTTTCTAATTCCTCCTTATTGCTAACTTGTCTATCCACGGTATCTTCAACACCCGTCTGTAGCATCACATTTCAAACGCTTCTACTCTTTTTCAATCCGCTTCTCCCATTATCCAAGTTTCGCACCCATAGGTATAATTTCGTACTCCATACATGCGTCTTTAAGAGTCTCTTCCGAGTTTCTACATTAGCCGTTCCAGAATATAGCAGTTGTTTCTTTTTGTTAAAAAAGTACCTAGTACCTACGTAGCGTAGTTTTTTGATTCGCGGGAGTTGTATTTGTTTCCGTTTTTTTTTTTAATTTCCAATTCGTTATAAAACTGTTAACTTGATAACTTGTCAATCACTTAGGTATACATACCTACATAAATGAGTAGGTATGTATTGTATTGTATTAGAGAATATAGGTAGGCACCTGTTTTACAAACCGAAGTAAGCAGGTATCTACAATCTACATACCTACTTATACTGAATTATAAAAGGCATGTACGGTTAATAAATTGTTGACTTTGTTTTACTTATACCGGTCTGCTTTTACACTACTGTTTTGAGGTTGAATGAAATTCGGGTTAGATGCAAGAATCACACACCATTTTCACATTTACCGGGACATTTACCTACCTACTACATAAATATGGCAAATTATGTGAATCGGACTTTTGATACCCTTGTTGCATCATTATATCGATTATGTTGTCTTTGTTTTATGTTTCCTTGACACCTTACTTTAAAAATTCACGCTCGAAATAGTCCCAATAAGTATGTTATGAGATAGGTACCGCTTCACGGGCACTTCAAGAGAAGTGGGAGGAGCGCCTTACGAATCTCTGACGTCAAACCAATAACAAAGCGAACTAGCATGTGGGCGTGATAAGCTAATTTCTTTCGCTTATTACGCCGCAAAAAAATTTTTTAAAAAAAATTAATTCGCCGTAAATCAATTACAATAACAATTTTCTGTCATTTTCATGCCAAAAATAGATATCTTATTTTTCTCCGAACCTCCCTATTATAGTTTGTTCTATATTCTTGAGAGGTTTTAGACATGCATAAAAATGCACTAACAAATTTCATAAAAATCAAAACTAAAAATAACGACCAAGAAAAACGATCAGTCTAAGTTATGTCTAAAGAATTCATATTTTTCTGGAATAAATTATTCAAAATGGGAATATCATGCAAATCAACTGCTTACTTAGCAAAATAAAGAGAAACTATTACGTTTTTCAAGCCTTGCATTTAATTACCCATAATAAATTATTTCAGGCTGTTATAATTGAATATACAGAGTGAGTTAATTTTTTGTAGCACGACTTGAAATACAAATAGGAAATGAGAAGATAGAGGAGGTCTGCTATTTAGGAAGTAAAATAACTCGAGGTGGTAGAAGCACTAAAGACGTAAAACAAAGAATAGCGCAGGGTCGAGTTGCGTTTAAGAAAAAGAAACAACTTATGTTCCGGAACGATTAATGTAGAAACTCTGAAGAGACTCTTAAAGTCGTATGTATGGAGTACGGCATTATACAGGTGCGAAACTTGGACAATAGGAGAAGCGGATCGAAAAAGAGTAGAAGCGTTTGAAATGTGGTGCTACAGACGCATGCTGAAGATACCGTGGATAGATATGGTTAGCAATATTGAAATATTAGAAAGAGTTGGGGAAAAGCGAAAGGTATGGAAGACAATAAAGAATAGGAGAGATATGATGGTAGGACATACTCTAAGACACGAAGGAATAGTTCGCGACATACTAGAGTCAGAGATAGGAATAAAAAGAGGTAGGGGTAGGCCTAGATTAGATTACTGCTCTCAAATAGTTAGGGATGTAGGATGTTCAACTTTTGGGGAAATGCGTAGGTTAGCTCAGGATAGAAAAGGATGGAGGTACGCGTCCAACCAGTCTTCGTACTGAAAACCTTATGATGATGACTTTAGTAGCAGATAGAAGATAGAAGATAGAAGAAAAAAAATTCCTATAAACCAGGGTCTTAAAATGCCTCATTTGTGAGATACAGGTTGTTGAAATACCTACACATTTTCCTTTAACTTTTCCTTAATATAAAAATAACTGTTAAAAATCATGATATTGCAGCAAAAGACTATAAGTACTTGAATACTATAGTTCAACATTGAAATCCATCGTTCAATGTTTCCAGTTGCATAGGTGGAAGGGTGCCCTTGAGTATTTTTATTGGAAAAGATATTAACCAATTGGAATTTGTCAATTTTCATTTAAAAATATTGAAGAGCATCTAATTTTCGTTAAAAAAGACCCTCTTGTTACTAATCGATAAAACGCTGCATCTTATGCAGCGTTTTCAAAATAAAGAGAAATATTGGTAATCAGTCAGAAATAATGTACGTATTTAATACTATTAGGTCATCATCATAAAGTCTTCATATCGAAGACTGGTTGGACGCATACCTCCATCCTTTCCTATTTGACGCATTTGACCAAAAGTTGAACATCCTACATAACCAACTATTTTAAAGCATTAGTCTAATCTGGACCCGGGGGGTCACTCACGGGAAATTTGGGGTACGAAATATTGCCACTTTGTGTAATATTGCCAAATATTACCACTGGATCGCTACATACTGCCACTAGACAACCACTGAACAGCCACATACTGCCACTAGATAACCACCGGATCGCCAATATTGCCACTATACCACCACTGGATCGCCACATATTACCACTGGATGCCAATATTGCCACCGGACCACCTCGTATTTCTGCATATTACCGCAGGATAACCACCACTTATCATCATAATATCACCTCTGGACCGCCCCATGCCACTAACCTCATTTTCATTTCTGCATAATATTAAGGGAGCGACTACTGCTTCGGCCGACGGTTGCTTTAAATTTTGTTCGAACACGGTCGGGCATGTGCATTACAGAATGTCAACACGTTTTGCATTTTGGAAGTGTAAAGAAAACTAAAACTGAGATGACGCATTTTTGAAACAGACCATTTAGCTGTTCTCGCACCAAACACGCATTTTTTGAAAAAAAGATGATGCAAATGCGCACGTCGGACCGTCTTGGAACAAAATTTAAAGTAATCGTCGGCCGGAGCAGTAGTCACTCCCTAATATTAATGTTATTTTTTTGATATTAACTTTAACAAAAAAGCACTTTATAAGGTCACAACATGCAGAATACTTATTTTTATTCGCTCACTTTATTATGTAGTTTATTATCTAGATTTTAGAAAAATATTTATTGATTAAAAATGAAACAAGATATTCCCAACTGAATATGAAAAACTTTTCAAAAATAGGTAACAAAGTAAACATAAAATACAGGGCGATTGTTTTATCAGAGGAAATGCATTTTTCTCGTAAATGTGTAAAGGAAATTATACTCTGGGATAATTATTATATTTCTACCGGCTATCGCTCAAAATAAGCATACAAATAAAAAAATAATACGATCGACGTTAAATGTTGCAGCGCTTCAAAAAATTTTTTTCTTAAACATACCACTTTTTGTATTATTTATGTTCTGTATTTTTTAATATTTTCGATAGGTCATATTTTTCTCACAAATAGCTAAACTGAACTTTATTTTACATCTAAACTAGAGTAGACTTGGAAAAAGCAATTCCTGTTAAAGTAGATTACGAATTTGAAAAGAACAATTTTCGACAAACTGAATCTTAAACATTCGGATTCAACTTGAATGGAAGTGATCTCGGAAACAATTTAATTTAGGTCATAACTTTTTAAAGAATATTTTGCCACGTACTGCCACTTTACAGTCACAGATATTACCACTGGATCTCCACATAGTACCACTATACAACCACATACAGCAACAATACAGCCAATATTGCCACTGTGCAACCACATATCGCCACTAGATTGCCTCATACAACCACTGGCAACCACTAGATCGCCAATGTTGAGGGACAAAATATTGGCTAGTGAGTTACCCTCCGTCTGGACCTACCTCTACCTCTTTTTATTCCCATCTCTGACTCTAGTATGTTGCGAACTAGTCCTGCGTGCCTCAGAAGGTGTCCTACCATCCTATCTCTCCTCTTCTTTACTGTCTTCCATAAATTTCGCCTTTCTCCTCTTTCTAATACCTGTATGTTGCTAACCTTATCTATCCACGGTATCTTCATCATGCGCCTGTAGCACCACATTTCAAACACTTCTAATTTTTTCCGATCCGCTTCTCCTATCGTCCAAGTTTCGCACCCGTACAATGCCGTACTCCATTGATACGTTTTTAAGAGCCTCTTCCGAGTTTATACATTTACCATTTCCAAGCATAATAGCTGTTGAGAAGAAGTATTAGGTAGTCACATTTAATGTATTTCATAAAAAAACATGAAACAACTAACAATAACGATAATCAAAAATAAATCCAATAATAAAGTATTTGCTCAAAATGTGAACCATTTTGTTCTATGGACAATTCACATCGACGTTCAATAGAACATCTCATGCGCACCCTTATTTCATTACACGCATTTTTATGCGATTAATATGCTGATCCATGGTTTCAATAGAAGTCGCATAAACCCTTCCTTTTAAGAATCCCCACACAAAAGTCTAAGTGGTTCAAGTCTGGGGATCGTGGAAGCCACGACCAATCCATCTTCCTGGAAAATTGTTGCCCAGCCAGTTCTTCACATTCCTCTAAAAATGAGCTGGGCAACCTCGTGGGCAACCATCAAGTTGAAGAACCACGCCAATCTTCTTAAAATCAGAGGAATTGCTTTCCACATAAATCGGCTTGTAAAAACTGCAAACAATTTTCGACATTCACACGTGGTGGTAAAAAATAGGGTCCAAACAAGTCAATAATGTAAATTCCAACCCAAACGTTTACACTAAACTCATTTTGGAAATTGCTTGGCCGAACGACATGCGAATTTTCATGTGTCCACACATGTTGAATATGGAAATTTAAAATTCCTATTATTCTGAATCGAATTGAGTACCCACCAACAAAATTTCAGTTTCCGTTCTTCGCCACCTGGATGTAGGCCTTGAACAGGTTGCAAGTGGAAAGCATGCCTGTGATCTATTTTCAAGACTCGAGAAACTTTGGTTTGGTTTCATTTGTTATTATCATTATTGCTAGTTGTTCTATATTTTCCACGAGGTTTTTCACGATTTAGATTAAATTTGACATACTTTAATATTAAATAAATTCCTGACTGGTTACAAAAAAATATTTAACTTTATATTGAAAACTCTGCATCTTATCGATTTGTCAGAAGAGGGACTCTTTCAAACAAAATTAGATACTCTTTCATATTTTTGGATAATGATTGAAAATTACCAATCGGGTAATATCCATTCCAATAAAAATACTCATAGGTAG
This sequence comes from Xestobium rufovillosum, assembly GCA_963966045.1. NCBI lineage: Eukaryota > Metazoa > Arthropoda > Insecta > Coleoptera > Ptinidae > Xestobium > Xestobium rufovillosum. The sequence continues at coordinate 21,529,656 of OZ014497.1, forward strand.
GTACCCTTCCATCTACGACACTGGAAACATTGAACCACAGATTGAACTATCTGTATTCAAGTACGAAGTCTTTTGCCATAATATCACTATTTTAATTAAAAAATAATTTTATATTAGGAAAAGTTAAAAGAAAGGGTATATTTCAACACCCTGTACATATGTTTTTAGGATTTTTTTCTTGAGAGAATGTCTTCTATTAACTGCGAAAGTCCTGCTACAAAAAACTGACTCACCCTGTATACAGGGTGTTCATTTTTTGTGTTATGGCTAAATTATTGTTGATACCTTAGGAATTGTATGTCTAATGTTTACTTTGCGTTTGTCTAAATTCACCCTAAATAACGTAATTTATTATCAACTTACTTGTTACTGATGTGCATTATTCGCCTATGAACCGTCAGAAAGTAATTGAATATACAGCTTCAAACGGTTCAAGTCTTGTAAACCTTTCCCGCAATGTTCCAATACATAACATTCTGGCAAAATTCCCCAAACTCTTTCGAATATTAAATTTCACAACTTGACATTCCCAATGGGACACACATTCAGTGAATGATCGCTTTTAAAAGATCGAGGGTGTTTTTCACCCCCTCTTACATTATTTTGTTTCTCGTGTTCCGGGAAGAGTTCGCTGGCTCTATGCGTGGTGTTGTATACGAAATTTATTTGCCATTGTATCGACTATTTCCGTTTACCGGTTTGGAAAACTTTCCCGGCGTGGGAACTCGATAATGCCCTCGATTCCGCCGGGAATCGTGCAACTCTGTATGCTTTGCTGATAGTTTTCAATATTTTTCTCTAATTTTATATTACTAATGTTTCGTTGATAGGATGTTCTACTTTTAGGTAAATGCGTAGGTTAGCTCAGGGAATTGGTGGCCGTTCCGTACATCCCATTTCCGCACAAGGCGAAATCAGTGACAGTTCCGTACACGATGCACGTGTCGCGATACTGGGGATCATTTTCTGTAAGAAACTGTCATTAGCAATAGTGGTAGTTGGGTACAGGTACAATTTTCCCGTTTCGTGCGTCATCCCAAACCTCTACCTGGTTTGACTGCCGCTTCGTGCGCTGACCTGCTGATAATGCAGTAAGCCACTAATTCTAGTTTATCGTTACAACACAACGCTGTTAATAACTAGATTTCAATGCGGAAGTGTATGTTGATTTCTATCCTATTGTTTTCAAATGTTAATGTTTTTGTTTTGAGGAGGGGAGACTTAACCGCTTCGCTCGCTCCGTTTGCCCACAGACCGGAAATAGTGGGCCGTGGAACCACTCTTTTGGCCGGGTGATTCTTGGAATGCTCTCCGATTATATACGGTCACTAAGGGATTGTACCTGTACGCAACTACCACTAATGCTAATGACAGTTTATTACAAATGATCCCCAGTATCGCGACACGTGCATCGTGTACGGAACTGTCACTGATTTCGCCTTGTGCGGAAATGGGATGTACGGAACTACGACGATACCAGCTCAGGATAGTCTTCGGACTGAGTACTTTATGATGAACAAAATTCCGGTTTTATATGTAGCTTTTTTACTACCAATACAAACGATTGGAGGCCGTGAAAAAGGCGAGCAAATCAATAACACGACTGCTCAAGATGTGCTTAACAACCAGCAAAAATAACTATATAAATATATATACGGGCATTTCTTTCGGAGTGCCTGCATCGACTTCGATAACGTCACGTCAAACATCAAATAAACGGTACCAGTTATGTTAAGAAAAGAGAGACGGATAGGGTATTTATTGGGGATCCAAAGTGATCTGTACTGGAGCACATCAAACGTGTTCCGAGATTTCCAATAAGAGTTCGCGGTATTTCCCGTCTTGTTATCGAAGAATATAAATTCTCAAACGCTGCAGTCAATGGGAAAATAAATTAAACGAAAAAAGGCATCTAGTGTCGCCTCGTCCCGATTTTTAATAGTATCGGTACTTTCATTGCGCCACCTAGTTTTTCTTGAGTAGTTACGTGCGCCTGCGCGTGCGAAGCTTCAGCCAAGTAGTGCTCCTTGTTTCAGTACTTTGCATCCAATTACTTATTTTATTAATTTACTGAGAATTTTTCATGTGACCATTCTGTCACTAAGAAGAAATCTCGGGGGTGGCAGTAAAATTTAAGGCTGCACCTCAATCCCGAAAAGGGTTATTACGGACCACTCCTCGTGTCGATTTTACTCGAGTTTACCGAACAAATCGGTTAAATCGAGCACGCCAGTAATCCAAATGCAAAGTAAAGGATTATAGGCCCGTTTTATTGACATCTTCGGGTTTCATCCCTCTTTTACCTCCCTTAGCGACACAAAGGGTCTCTTTTGACGCATCGTCCCGTCTTCGCTTTAAGCCCCTTCTCAATTTTCTAAAATTAATCTTCTCGCGAGGTATTTTTCTATCCTTTGAAGGGCCTAATTTATGAAGAGGCGACGAGTCCTTTTCAGTTTATCTTGGCTTCGCGTTTATTAATAGGTGAATTGGCGCGGGAAAGAGCTGCGGTCACGGTGTAAGGGGTTGGAGGGATGGTTTTCAATGGAGCGTTTTAATATTCCGTTTAATTTCCGGGATAGATTTTTTCTGGATATCAGCGTTATAGCGAGAGAGGAGTTGGGATTTCGGTTATTGAAATAATCCGAACACGTCTCGAGAGTAGAGTTTCGATCAAGCATCAAAAATTTCTTCGAACTAAAACAGTAACTCGGATTGAAATATTTACAAGAGTAGGGTTCTTGAAATTAAAAACGAGCCAAATGAAAATCGTTGTCTTAAAACGAAAATTGTCTCGGAAAAGTCTAAACAAAGCAAACAGAATTACTGAAACGTCTTTTCATTTCACATCCAACCTCCTGCCGACGTCCACCCGCCTCCTACCCTCGCAAAAATCGCGCGCTCTTATGAATATTCCGAGCAATAAAAATTACAGTAGCGTCAACATTTTGCCCTCTGTAAATGGCGTATTAAGGAAGAAGTCGACGAAAAGGGTTGCGGGGGGTGAGAAGAGAAGTGAAGCCGGGAGAACGCAGGAGATGGGTGGTGTCACTCAGGGGTGATAGAGGGTGAGGGCCCTGTCAACGGAACAGACATCAGTCGACCTCTTTTTCGCCATAATTTGACTTGAATCGCTTTGGAAGGTTTTTAAAACTACGGGCAACTTGATTCATTGTCGAGTGAACTGCGCGAGACGCCATCATTATATTTCTTCAAACAGATATAATATGCAAGTAAGAATAGTTATTCTATGAGGAAAATAAAATTGAAATTGGCAAAAAATTTTAGTTGGTGAAAGTAGATATTGTTCAGAATTACCCGTAGAGGAATTTAGGCAATAAATTATCCTAATTGTAATGGCCTGACGAGCGACATTCAACCTCAATAATACCCCGAAGAAGTTTTCCCATTAAAACAAAAGAACTTTCCACGTCTTCACCCTTTTTGCGAGAGGTCATGGATCCACCCCCACCCCAAAAAGACCCTCTGAAACTTTTATTATTAATCCACAAAATTACACGTTACGAAACTCACGTGATACACACTATTTCTCGTGCAGTACAATAAACTATTATTATCTGTGGCAATAAAATGAACATTTTTGTATTAAAAGAGTCCCTAATACTGCATATAGTCGATAATTAGAAAGAGATTAAGGGAGCTATTTGACTAATTGCGACATCGCCTGACGGCATATTGAATATGTAACCTGAAGTAGCGAGGGTGACGTATGGACTCATACGCTGGCTGAATTTTCTGTAGTGGTCTGGAATTGTCGGAAATTTTACGAAAGCTGTTGCGTTGCTTGGTCGTCACGAGTGTAAATTTGACAGTTAAAAGATCACGAGCGCGTACCTAAAAATTCCAGACCACGAATTGTATTTAACAAGATTATTTTTTGAATTGAATCACGGTAGTTCAAAACGAAATTTTATTTCAATTAATTCACATACAAAGAAATGTGTTGGGAATATTTGACGTTTGGCAGGTACTAAAGTAACTAGATTATAATATTTTAAATGCACCTACAAATTCGCAACTATGGCAACTTATCAACAAGCAAAATTATCGAAAAAATTACCGTATGTAATATCACAAGAGAGTGAGAATTACTTGAAAATAATTCGACAGATTTTCGAAAACTTGTCGCCAGGCAATAGACACGAGAGCCCGTAGGGCTCGAGTGGCTATTGCCGAATGGCGACAAGTTTGAGTAAAATGTGGAGAATTATTTTCCAAGTTATTCTTACTGTCGTGTGGTATTCGAAAGGTTATTTTTTGACGTTCAAATATGAAACAACTGTCAATATTATTCTTTCAATGTCACAATTTGCGATTAAAACATATAAGACAATATGTCAAAACCAGAAAACAAGTCGTTTTATCAACAAAAACAAAATACTAAAAAAAATTCCCGCTGGGATAAGTTAGGTAAAAAATTCTCACTATAATAATGATTTAATTGGTCAGAATTAAACGCGTGATCAAAAATACTGTTCATTTATTGGAAAATAGAAACGGCAAAAAATAACCGTACGTAATATCACAAGAGAGTGAGAATAACTTGAAAATAATTCGACAGATTTTCGAAAACTTGTCGCCAGGCAATAGACACGAGAGCCCGTAGGGCTCGAGTGACTATTGCCGAATGGCTACAAGTTTGAGTAAAATGTGGAGAATTATTTTCCAAGTTATTCTTACTGTCGTGTGGTATTCGAAAGGTTATTTTTTGACGTTCAAATGTGAAACAACTCTTCAATATTATTCTTTCAGTGTCACAATTTGCGATTAAAACATATGACATATGTCAAAACCAGAAAACAAGTCGTTTTATCCACAAAAACAAAATACTAAAAAAAAATCCCGCTGGGACAAGTTAGGTAAAAAATTCTCACTATAATAACGATTTAATTGGTCAGAATTAAACGCGTGATCAAAAATACTGTTCATTTATTGGAAAATAGAAACGTCGAAAAATAACCGGGGGTAAATACCTAAGAGATCATTTTTTTATCGATAAATACATGTTTAATTGTATGAAAGTTTTATTGTCATGGCAAATAATCGAGAATCAAGGTAGTGAGCTCGAGCGATTTTTTCTCCTTCCCTTGATTCGAGATTTTTTACCGAATGGCAATAAAATTTGAATACCAATGCAGTCGTAGGCACAGGGCGAGAGGGCGGAATAGTTGGCCCCTTTGGATTAGGCAATAGGGACGATAGGGGAGTTAGACTGATAGAGTTCTGCGATAAACATAACTTAAGAGTCCGGCAAACCCCTTTAAAATGAACCCGAAAACTGACTTCGTAGTGCTATGCTCATTTCTAAGCGGTGAAAATTGAAGTGTTGAATTTTGGACAGTTTATAAACGAAACTTTATTTTATGTTTCCATAGAAACAAAATTTGAAAATTTTATCTTAGAAAGTGTCAGTTCACTCATGAAGTTGACCAACTTCACGCGTGCATAGCGCCAAGAGATTTACAGTTTTCGAAAAATTGTTTCAATGGCGACATAAAGTATACCTTCTTCTACCATAATCAGGCTTTCGTGTTGCTAAATTTACTAGGATGAAGGTGTAATCATGGTAGAGCGAGAGCGCTGCAAACGCAAAATATGGCTTGGTATGTGCTGCCGCCCGGTGTCGACTGAGCGTAAACTCAGAGCGGCGTTGTCTCATTTACTAGGTACCTAACGCGCGGGCTTTGAATGTGTGTTGTTCTTGTGTCCATAAATGTGTTTAGCGCGGCGGTGTTGCAACACAGCTGATAGTTTGCTCCGATTTCTAACGGATACCTCACCGACCCGATGCCCCGCAGGTGTAACTTTTGATCTGCTTTGCCGGACTCTTAACGGTCGCGAACACTCTATTTCACCATCATGTTAGGAGATGCTATACGTGGAAGATGCCAGGAGACTTAGGGAGATATCAAATAGATTACATTCTCGTTAGGCAAAGATTTAGAAATCAAGTTAGGGATTGTAGAAGTTATCCAGGAGCAGATATAGATAGTGATCACAACATAGTCGTTATGAAAGCCAATCTTAAATTTAAGATTTTGAAAAAAAGAAGCGGAAGAAGGTATCTTGACCCAGAGAAACTAAAAGATGATGATATGCGCAATAAGTTCGAGAAAAAGACAAACGAAGCACTAAAGGGCACGGGTGGAAATATTGTTAGGGACATAGAGGCAGAATGGAATTGCATTAAAAATAGTTTAGTTTCCTCAGCTAGGGATATTTTGGGTCAAACAGAATGAAAGTAGGAAACCCTGGATAACAAAACATATTGTGAGTCTAATAGAGGAAAGGCGAAAATATAAAAATAGGTTAGATGAAATAGGGAAACAAAGATATAAGGCGATCAAGTGGGAAATTATTCGGAAATGTAGGAAAGCGAAAGAGCAATGGATCGATAATAAATGCAAAGAAGTGGAAGATAAGTTCGAAGTAGGAAAGACTGATGAAGCATATAAAATAATCAGGAGAAATTTTAGAGAAATTGGATCTAGTACCAAAAACATTAGAAATGAGGCAGGAGATATCCTAATCGGAAGTGGGGAGAAGGCAGATAGGTGGAAAGAATATTTAGGAAACTTATATGCGGGACAGGAAGTGCAAGATATATTAGAAAGCGAAAGCAGTGTAGAGGGGGATAACCTAGGGAGTCCTATAATGAGAGAAGAGTTTGAGATAGCACTAAAAAGTTTAAGGAATAATAAAGCACCAGGTATAGATGGCTTGCAGGCAGAAATCTTAAAGTGCGCAGGTCAAGAGGTAATAGATCGTTTATTTAAATTAGTTAGTCGCATATACCTGACAGGCGAGATTCCAGAAGATTACAAACGGAACATCATAGTAGCTTTGCCAAAAAGAAAAGGCGCGGATAGATGCGAAAATTTTAGAACTATCAGTTTAACTTCCCATGCGTCAAAAATTTTAACTAGAATTGTGCAAAGAAGGATGGAGAAAAAGGCGGAAGAAATATTAGGAGAAGATCAGTTCGGATTTAGACGAAATAGAGGAACGCGCGAGGCCATTCTAGCTTTACGAGTAATTATAGAAAAAACGATAGAAAAGAGAAAGAGCGTCTATATAGGATTTGTAGATTTAGAAAAAGCCTTCGACAACGTAAAATGGGGGAAGATGTTCGAAGTGCTGAGAAAGGTAGGGATGAAATACAGGGACAGAAAATAATACATAATCTCTACAAAGAGCAAAAGGCAGTTATAGAATGTGAGCAGAAACAAAGGGAAGTAGATATCCGGAAGGGAGTGAGACAGGGATGTGCATTGTCACCTCTAGTTTTCAACTTATATATCGAAGATGCGATTAATATTGTTAAGGAAAGAACAGCCTCAGGGATCAATGTACAGGGCCAAACTATTAACATGCTCAGATTTGCGGATGATATAGCAGTGTTAGCATCTAGCAAAGAAGAATTAGGAGTGACTTTGAATGAAATGGAAGCAGTTTTGACACAGGGCTTCGGCATGAAAATCAATAAAAAGAAAACTAAAATTTTGGTATGTAGGGGATGTGAAAATAGAACTAAAATGGAAATACAAATTGGAAATGAGAAGATAGAGGAGGTCGCGGATTTCTGCTACTTAGGAAGTAAAATAACTCAAGACGGTAGGAGCACTAAAGATATAAAACAAAGAATGGCGCAGGGCCGAGTTGCGTTTAACAAAAAGAAACAACTGTTATGCTCGAGAACGGTTAATATAGAGACTAGGAAGAGACTCTTAACGTCGTATGTATGGAGTACGGCATTATACGGGTGCGAAACTTGGACAATAGGAGAAGCGGATAGAAAAAGAGTAGAAGCGTTTGAAATGTGGTGCTACAGACGCATGATGAAGATACCGTGGATAGATAAGGTTAGCAATAGGGAAGTATTAGAAAGAGTTGGAGAAAAGCGAAAGGTATGGAAAACAATAAAGAGTAGGAGAGATAGGATGGTAGGACACCTTCTAAGACACGAAGGAATAGTTCGTGACATACTAGAGTCAGAGATAGGAATAAAAAGAGGTAGGGGTAGGCCTAAATTAGACTACTGCTCTCAAATAGTTAGGGATGTAGGATGTTCTACTTTTAGGGAAATGCGTAGGTTAGCTCAGGATAGAAAAGAATGGAGGTACGCGTCCAACCAGTCTTCGGACTGAGAACCTTATGATGATGACCATTTGAAATGTATTTATCTTATAAAAAATGATCTCAAATGTATTTTAGGGAGGTTAATACACAACTACATTATACGGACAATTTAATTGGAAATAGAAGATTTAATGAAACAATAAACATTTTAAATTAACAGAACATATTAAAATATTTAAATATATTGTGTAGAGTTTGACTGATCTTTAGTTACATACATATTTTGAACATTGAAAGTGCAATGGTTATATGTTATATTATGACCAGATTTTTTTTTGCATATTATTATTATTAATGTTTTCAGTGGCAAAATTTTCTTGCCTTATGTTTATATCTCTTGTAGTTTGGATTCCAGAAGGTCCAGGTCTCAGGTTGTTTATTAAACTAGCATGATGTTCCTCGTCTAACTGTAAATAAGGGCCTAATGACTTAGCATTTGCATGTCCAGTCATTTTGATGAGCTGTTCTTCCGGGACACCTGATTTAGCAAGATTTGATACAGCACTTGATCGATTTGAATGATTCGTGATTTTGTTTGTCAGAGTATCAAGCCCTATTCTTTCAGCAGATTGTTTGGTCCATTTTCCAATCTCATTTACTCCATAAGGCATATTTTTGTACCATTCAGAATTGCTTTTATTCCAGTAAGGATTTACAGTCAGAAATAGTCGATCTGACGTAATTCTATTAGTGCGTTTAGAAATAAGCTTTTTAAATAACCTTACCGGGCACATATCGAGATTATTGTAATTAGGCACTAACCACTTACTGTCTGACAATTTTTGACCTCTACCCTGGCATGTTTTGGAAAAAATCGGGTTGTATTCAATTCTTCCGGTTACGTTACCATTTGATTTCTTTTCCTCTTTAAACAAATGCACTTTGCATTTTGATGCCTCTCCCCCTCTCCAGGCTACTTCGAATGCTATTATATGATACAGTTTTTTTTGAAGTCCTTCTGGACAATCTTCGTTCCACAGATTCATTATTGTATATATTTCTTTCTTACTCAGAGCAGTCGAACTTTTCTTCCTCTTTCGGAGAATAGACTGAAGCTGCTTTCGTTTCGCATTTTTTGCATCCCTTGCTTGTTGAATTCAATGTCTGTAAATGGATTAAATTTTCGGGCGCACTCTTTGTAGTATTTTTCTTGAAGGAGTTTTGCAGTAACATTTCACATTGTCTTTATAACGCATTCTTTATAATCTTCACCATCAGCTCTCTTCATATTAAAAGCCCAATCATTCATTATCAGTTCAAGCTCTTGATTTGAAGTAATTTCTAGAAGTTCATAATACTTCTCGTTTAAAAATATTTCGAACTGTTTCCATATTGACTTTTGATTTTTAGCTGTACTCCTCGGAGTAACACTCTGTACAGTTTTTTGAATATCTTCCAAAGATTCTTGGCCAAATCTTGCCATTTCAAAACGACGATGTTGCAAGAAAACTCGAAAATAATATGACAGTGACAGTTGCCAAGGTAGAAATTTCAAAACTATCATTCACAGCATAGTTGATTAAAAGCAAGGCGCATATTTATCAGTTATTGGGAAAGCTAGGTATATAGGTTTTTATCGTTTACAATGACAGTTGATTGGTCGATTTTAAGAAATTGAAGAAATATCATTGGCTCTTAAAATAGGCGTGTATTAACCGAAATAATACACGCTTCTAGATCCAAATGAAATGTTCCTATTGGTGAATTTGACGATGAAAGAAATAATCAATAGAATCGGTTACACAGTGGTTGTAAAATAAAACAGCAATTCGTTGAATTGAACCTAGTGGACGTCGTCTTCGTAGAAAGCATACCCACGTCAGGGATCTCAACTATCTTTTGTATAACCACCACCGCTATACGATTCTATAATTTTAACCAACTCCAAGGGACGGAGTTTGATTATAATAACGAACCAGATATGAAGGAAACGTACCCGGATCTCGAATACTGTGTCTATTAACTTAGCATTACAGAGACCAAATAACTTTAAACACCGTTCGAGATAACGGTCTTGGAGGCTTGGAGGCGGCGCTCACACACACATAGACCGAAAACGGCATTAAGGAAAGACGTTGGGGTTCTCAACTTTCGCAGAGGCGTGTTCGGAATCACAGATTACCGGCATAGACACTTTATTCATCAGGACGCGGGGGAGGAGCGACGGAATCAGGATAAATCGAAAATCTTGATTGTCCACGACGACTTCTATACTCTACCGGCTCCAAATTAAGATCTTAAAAATCGCACTGAAGTTAAATAAAAGAAGCTGGTTATTTTGAACACCCTGTATAGTAAATTAAGTTTTCTAGTACAAGCACCGATTCATTGGTCTATTTATTATCTAGAGATTCCCAAAAAATAATTATGGAGTAGATACAATATTTTCTTCTCAAATATTTGAATGCCCGAAGAGAAGTTGTGAATTTACAATACAAGTCGCGAGTATATTACTTAAAAGTTATTGACCGTGTAGAAAAAATCATTCATCCCTTACAGAGTGACGATACAATATTAATAGCCCTCCGAATGATAACAAATGCGAAACAATTGCTTTTTTCCGGCTACCCCATTTCTCCTCAGGCCCATTCCTTGTTGAAATATCATTCAAGTTACGCGGTATCGCTATCCTGCAGATATCCAGGGTTTGAGAATTATTGGTAGGGTTCAAACAGGGGTTACCGGTTGCACAGGAATTTCACTTGTAACGAAATTAGATAAACTGAATTCAGAGAGAAGGGTTCACACCCTTTTCTTGAAAATTTTTGTTTGGCGGGAAATAGACTGTGAGGGTAGCACAATTTTGCGGTAATGTGACGAACAGGAAACAGTGCAAGTCAGGTAGCTCCACTCCACACACACTAGTTAAATTTTTTTCCGTCTGGAAAGTTCCAAAATTTTCACATCATAAATCATTAGGTATACAGTTCTCAGCCCGAGGACTAGTTGAACGCGTATCTCCATCCTTTCCTATCCTGAACTAATCTACGCATTTTCCTAAAAGTAGAACATCCTACATCCCCAACTATTTAAGAGCAGTACTACCTTTACCTCTTTTATTCCTATCTCCGACTCCAGTATCTCGGGAACTATTCCTTCGTGTCTCAGAACCAACAGATTCACTGGCGTTAATGCAAGATGAACATTCGTAATTACACAATAAGTTTATAAAAAAAATGCTAAGTAGTATTGATGATAATTTTTGTCTGCAAGTTGTTAAAAGCACAATAATGGTTCATGTGGCAGTATGGCTATTCTACAATTTTAAAAATTAGAGAGAGCCATGGAACTCTTAACGTCAAAATTTGACATTTTGATCATGTAATTTTTAATAGGGCTTTTCATTATAAAAAAATTGATGAGGCGCATGCGCGATCGCACCATGACAGTTTTGGACCGCATTGTATTGTTTGAAAGTGTTTATTATAAATTCTTTAGTTTATAACACTAAGATTTTATTGCAAACGTGCTAAATTAGCATAAGTTCTGAACTAAAAATATATGGATGTATGGAGCGACCAAACATTGTGCTTTTGGTGACTGCAACGGCGATTGTAAAGTGGGTAGACGAGGTTATCATTCTGGACTACGATTTTTTCCATTTCCAAGACCCTGCCTAACGCTGAGGAAAACTACGTCAATAAGTGAGTCCAAGTCCTCGTGAGGACTGGTTTCACGTGTGAAAATTGTGTTGCGTGGATTAAAATGTGTAAGAGGCAAGATTCGAAATGGATAAGTGTCTTGAACGTTTTCTAAGTTACATATTATTTATATGTAGTTACGGTATTTATACAAAAAAAATACCCACCCGTCTTTGATGTGTATTTACACATTGAAACAATGACACTAGTTTGGTTAAGTAATTATTTATTGGTACAACTACACTCTGTTGTACATAACAGTACACGACACATGGAACATCCAACCATCCTGAGGTGAATCAGTCGCGCATGCATGAGAGATGGGAAAATGCGCACACGACTTTTGCTAAGCGCAAAATCCGATCCCCAATACATTACACCACCCCGCCCAAAAATCATAAACATCACTCACGAATAAGTAAATCTGTCGGGTGCCTTCCTGCAACGTACAGGGCGTCCTGAGTCTACCGAACCCGGCCACATATATAGATCACTATATCGCTTGAGAGAGTGCAACTACACTTGTAAAATTGAAACTTGACCTTGGCGCCATTTTTACCTACTTTAGCTGTCAAACAACATAACCCAAGAATTTTCAGTAAGAAGAAACCACAATATTTTGATAAGCACATTGTTGTTAATAAAGCTTCTTGTCACGGCGAATGTAACTTTGTAATATATGGTAAGAGCAGGACATGAATTTATATTTTCTTTTGTAAGAAGAAAATTTTGTGTCTAGTCGTACAAAGTTGTTATTATATTAACAATTTGATTATAGGTATGTACATATAGAGCTCTAGACTCATTAACTTCGCTGAGCAGTACATTATGAGAGTTTCCAGTCAATCAAGTTCTCATACTTTGAACCTGAAGATGAATTACCGGAAATGGATTCTGAAACAAACTATCGCTGCCATGGAGGATCATAGAACATTAGCGGTAACTTTAGATGCTATTAGAGAAATATCAAGAGCATGGGATACAGATGTCTCAGCAACAACAATTCAGAATTGTTTTAAGAAAGCCGGATTCTCCCGACATTCATGAAAATGAAGATCATTCGTTGGATGAAGATGATCTTAGTCTTATTGAATTAAAGGCAACGCTTGCGAAATACAGGGAATCTGTACAAATGGAAGATATTAATTAAAGGCAACGCTTGCGAAATACAGGGAATCGGTACAGATGGAAGATATTGACGTAGAAGAACATTGCCATCGACGACGACATCCAAATTGCAGAATTTCCAACTAATGATGACATTTTGTCTAGTTTAAAATGTCACTCGTCTAATTGCGAAATGTCCGACAGCGAAGAAAATGAAAGTGAAGGCGTTGAGACTGGGATAACAATACCAACAACTAAGCAGTTAGGTGACAGTTTGTAACATTTTTATTTTTTTGTGTGCAAGTGAAGGTCTGTACAGCAATTTTGTGAAAATGAACAGTTATGTCATCAAAAACAGTGCAAAATTACACTTTTTTATTAAACAATGATTTGATTGGTTACAGAATTGTAATAACCTGCATTTTGTATGGGTATATTGTGTATAGTTACGTTATATGTTATTTTGTGAATAATGCAATGTATGGAAATTTTAATAAAATGTTCTTAAACTCGAAATTTCTTTAACTCAATTTTTTTGCATCCCTTGAGATTGAGATTTGACTTATGGGAGTTCCACTGTATTTTTATTGACCTTGTAAGAATAGCAATTGAAAAATTCGATAAATTACATAAAAATCACAATTTATTGTGCATGTTTGATACAAATAAAAATGAACTAGTCCAGTTCCACGCACAAATCACGATGATCCCGTGCTCTGTTTGTATGTCCGCAACCTGGGTCTCGGTGGCTTCAGCAACTGTGCTTCCAAGTCAAAACATCAGGCTCCAATCACGTGGAATAAAAAGGCTGACTCAGGAAACATTCACAATCTATATTTTTACGTCAAAATTATATTAGTTTTAAACGAGTTTGATTCCAAAAGGAACAGCAGGTATATGAGTGCACTAGGAGATGAAAACTTCACACAAAAAAGGAACACTTAAACTATTCCAACTGATCAGAATAATAAATGTATGGGATTTTAAGCCACATTCAATGTTTTATATGTATTTTATTACTGATCATGGATACATTACATGAAGAGACGCATACATGTATCTTACATAGATGGCGACACATATACAACATCTCCCCTCTTAATCACTAAAACTAAAATAAAATATTATTCAAGATACATAACATAATCTTTATATTTAGTAGGTCTATGAACAGTACGACCAACTTTAGTTTGATATAACTGATTTTCTGTGGCTACTACTTCTTCATTTGGATGTCCTAAATTATTACTAATATTAATTTCACTTTGATTTTGCTCAGTTACAACCTGCTCATTCTCATCCATATTTTTTGAGTAAATTATAGGTTTATTACAAGATGGTTTTAAAAATAAACTATTTCGTCTCAAAATGTGATTGTTTTCATTTTGTACATAAAAAGATCTAGGTTCATTAGCCTCACTTATAATTCTACCCGGTTCCCAAATTCTATTTCTTTGAATGACAACATTTTGTCCTGGTACATAATTTAATGTTTTGTTATGAGCGGTTTTGTCATAATAAGTTTTGTATTTTTGTTGTTTATCTCTCAGTCTATCTACCACATTTTCTTGAATTTTTGGTTTTAAATTTAAATTATTAATTGGCAATTTGGTTCTCAAGTTTCTGGCCATAAGCAATTCAGCTGGAGATGCACCCAATCCTGGTATTGGTGTACATCTGTATTCTAACAGAGGTATATACATATCTTTACCTTCTTCTACATTTTTCTTTATTATTTGTTTGGCAATGTGAACAGCTTTCTCTGCCTCGCCATTGCTCTGCGCGTAATGTGGGTTCGACGTAATGCCTTTGAAATTCCATGAGTTTGCAAAAACTTTAAATTCGTAAGAATTAAATGGAACATTATCTGATATTAAATATTTAGGTATACCGTGCATGGCAAATACATTTTTAAGATGTCTTATTATCTCAGTTGCATTTTTACTAGTTAAAAGACAGATATCTAACCATTTTGAATAATAATCAATTAAGACTAAATAATCAACATTTTTATACGTCATTATATCAGCAGCAATTTTTTCGAAAGGTAAGTTGGGTACCTCGTGTGGTAAAAGTGGTTCCTTGATATTGGAAGGTCTAAACTTCTCACAAATTTTACACTTATTAACTATTTGTTCTATTTCATTCATTAACCCTGGCCAATATAGTATGCTCCTTGCTCTCAGCTTTGTTTTGGTGATCCCCATATGACTCTCATGAATTAAATTGATCATAGTCTTTCTTAAACTAGTAGGTATTACTATTCTGTTATTATAGTAAATAATTCCATTATCTACTAACAATTCATTTCTTATGCCGTAAAAGATTTTAATATTACTTTCTATTCGATTTTTCTCTGGCCAACCTTCTTTACAGTATTTAATAATTTTATTTAACACATCATCTAACTCTGTTTCAGTCTTAATATCATACAACTTATTTAAATCATTATTATACCTATTTATACAATGAACAATGCCCTCAATACCTATTTCATCATCGAATTTTTCAGGTAAGTAATCTCTCGATAGGAGATCAGCTAAAAACATTTTCTTTCCTGGTAAGTATTTTAAGTCAATGTCATACTTTAATAGTTTTAATCTCATTTTCTGAAGTCTATTAGAAGGTATTAGAGAAATATCTTTTTTCATTATAGCTAAAAGAGGTGCGTGGTCTGTATAAGCTGTAATTTTCCTACCATATATGTAATAATGAAACTTTCTGCACGCAAATATTAAACTCAGAAATTCCTTCTCTATCTGTGCATATGATACCTCAGCGCTGGTCATGCTACGTGAACCAAATGAGATAGGGCGACCTTTTTGTAACAAACAACATCCTAACCCATCCTTACAAGCATCACTCTGTACTACAATTTCCTTTGTGCCATCAAAATGACTCAGTACTGGTAATTTAGAAATTATTTCTTTAAGTTTATTTAATGCTTCTGTATGCCTTTGACACCAAGCAAATACTATATTATTTTTTAGTAATTCCCTGAGGGGGCTTGTTAAATCAGCCATATTTGGAATAAATTCTCTCAAATAATTTATCATTCCCAGTATCCGTTGTAACTCTTTCTTATTTTTCGGATTTCCTAAATTTAAAATTGCTTCAACTTGTTCTTTATCTGGTGTGACCCCATCTGCACTAAATTCATGCCCTAAAAATTTTATTTTCTTTTGTTTATACTGAATTTTGTTAATATTAAATTTTATATTATACTTTCTTGCCCGATCAACAATTTGTTTTAAAAGAAAGTCATGTTTCTCTTCAGTTTCCGTTGCTACTAATATGTCATCAAAATATATAATATTTTCACTATCTATATTTCCAAAATATTTTTGATTTAGTTTAATGAATGCTTCTGGTGCACATGTTAACCCAAAAGGAAGTCTATTAAATTTGAAATAGCCAAAAGGCGTACTAAAACAGCAAAGATCTGTTGATTCCGGTTCCAGTTCTATATGCCAAAATCCCTGTTTTATATCTAAGACTGTATAAAATTTTTTATTTAGCAACTTGTCTCTTACATTCTCAAATTTTGGTATTAAATAGTAATCCCTTTTAATAAATTTATTTAGCTCATTAGGATCTAGACAAATTCTTAACGATTTATCCCTTTTTCAACAATAACCAAGTTGCTGGCCCACTGCTTTGGCTCTTCTACCTTAGATATTATTTTACTTTTCTCTAACCTGCTTAATTGATCTTTCAACTTGCACAGTAACGTTTGTGGTAACCTTCGTGGCGGTTTAATTACACCTACAGCATTTTCTTCCATTTTAATCTTATATCTGTCAGGAAATTTACCTATCCCTTCGAAAATATCTCTATTATTATTAATAAATTGTTCTTTCTCTATCTTAACCTCATATACTTCATTAATACCTTTTCTTTTTATTAACCCTAACCTTTCACATGCCACTAATCCTAATATTGGTATAGAATCGCAATTTATTATTAAAAATTCTAGCAGAATATTATTCTCACCTGAATTACATCTTAATTTTACACACCCTACTGGCTTGAGTTTAAATCCACCATACGCTTCTAAAGTAACGCTTGCAACAGTATTAATATTTTTCTTATCAAACATGCGTTCATAAATTTTTAGCGGTATTAAGTTAACTTCGCTACCTGTATCAAGCTTAAATTTTACCTTATACCTATTATTAAGTACGACATGCTCAAACCATTGCTTTTTAATTAAGGAAACTTCATAACCTTCTCCATTTCTTGGAACAGCTCCCACTTCTTTATTTTTCTTATTCTTGATAACCCTTATTTGATGAATTCCAAATAAATCTTCCACAATTTCTTCTTGTCCACTTTCTTACACTTCTTGAACTCTTCTAACTGGCCTATTTCTTACTTCGTTATTACTTCTTTCTCCTGGTACTCTTACTTGCGTTCTTAACTTACACCCTACTGCAAAATGATTAGGTTTGGAACATCTTAAACAAGTTTTCCCATACGCTGGACACTCTTTAGCTCCATGCTTCGTATTACATTTTTTACAGAGATACCAATTATTATTACTGTTAGTTTTACTTGCGTTTGGTTTATCATAACCCATCTTATTATTACAAACTTTCTTCTTATCATACCTGACATTATCAACATAACCATTATTAGCATTATGAAAGTTTCTCACTTGATTTTTACTTATTTCAGCTGCACGACAAATATTTACTGCATTTATTAATGTGAGGTTTTCAGTACGTAACAAACGCTCTTGCAGTTCTCTGCTTCTTATGCCAAATACAATACGATCTCTTATCATCTCATCTTTATACCCAACAAATTCACACGTTGCACTTAATTTTTTAATATCTGTTAAGTACCTAATGTTCGAATTCTTCTGCTTCTTTCTGGACACGACTGTAAAATATGAATCTTTCGTAGATCACATTTCGTCTTGGATTTATGTACTCCTCAAACGCGTTGATTATTTCATTTACATTGTCCCTTTGTGCATCTAATAAATTGAAGGTATTAAATAATTCGACGGCGTCCTCACCCATAAAATTCAACATCATGGCTGCCTTTGTTGCATCATCATTTCCTTCTCTTCCGGATGCTTTTAAATAAATTTTAAAACTTTGTAGGAACTTCCTCCAATTCACAGCAATATCTTGGTCAATTACCAAGCTTTTCGGCGGTTTAAACACATCCATTATTAAATTTTTAGAATTCTTTTTCTTAACGCGACTTCGTGCGCAGCGCCATGTTTTATATGTATTTTATTACTGATCATGGATACATTACATGAAGAGACGCATACATGTATCTTACATAGATGGCGACACATATACAACATTCAAAACGTGAAACCAAAGAACATAAGTAACTAAACAAACAATATTTTCTTTGGTTATGTTACTTGACACTTGTCAGTTGTTGAGCCAGCAAGCAACTCCAGATTTGATTGGACCACATCCACCAATCAACCGCGAGTATGTAAAAATGGCGTAATTTTCTATCCCTTTTTATTGCATGACCGGAATTGATGCGCAATGGTCCAAAGGCGGTATATTTATCTAAGTATGTGAACCCGGCGACAAAATCGACGGCACGACCGACACTTCGTCACTGTGCTCACCATTTTCGTCCGTGACACTGTCATCGTCCGCATGTTTCCCAGTGTCGGGAATATTTTGTAAAACAATACCCTCGTCATCGTTAGGGTAAACTGTTTGTATTTGATTACTATGTCTCTTCCAGCGCAGAGACGAATCAAAGGGTTTCACAATTACCACATTTCTACCTAAAATCTTACAAATTTCTGCTTTACACCAAGTAGGTTTCACATTTCTATAATCTCTGGCCAGCACCACGTTTCCCACAGCAAATTCGATCTTCCTTCTCCCCCTATAATATGTTTTGTTTTTGTTTTGTGAAAACTGTAAATTTTGTTTAATTTTTTTTATATTAGCGTAATTGTCAACGACTTTTGTTATTAAGCTCATCGGTTTAATTAAATCCAACCTTGTTCTCAATGATCTACCAAAAAAAATTTTTGCGGGAGATTCGCCGGAAGACAAATGTACTGTGTTTCGGTATGTCAGCAAAAATTTTGACAAATTCAAATTCACATTTGGTGTCCCAGCTACTTTCAGCAAGAATCGTTTGACAGTCTTTACACTATTTTCCGCTTGCCCATTGCAATGTGGTTCATACGGAGGAATTGTTGCACTTTTTATTCCATTAATTTTAAGAAATTCCTCAAACTCTCGTGAAATCAGCTGAGACCCGTTGTCACTAACTACCACTTTGGGTAATCCATAACGAGCAAATAGTTCTCTAAGTTTCTCTATAGTTAACTGAGAAGTAATGCCCTTCATCGGAAAAATTTCGATTCATTTAGAAAATGCATCTAACACTATAAAAAAGTAACTTTTTGCCCGAGTTTCCATAAAATCAATGTGGATACGAGACCACACCCCGTCAGGGACAGGCCAGCCCTCCAAAGGTACTTTTTGCGGGTTGCTTTGTAATTTTTGACATTGTCCACAATTTCGGCAAGTATCCTCAATTTCTTTGTTTAAAGACGGCCACCACACATATTCTCTAGCTAACAACTTCATTTTTACCATACCAAAATGTGCATCATGAAGTTCTTTTAATATGTGTTCGCGTAATTTAAAGGGAACAATTACGCGATTTCCCCAAAGCAATACTTCATCATCGACACTTATTTCATTTTTTCTAATATAATACTGTTTAATTTCGGGATCTATTCGATTCGGCCAACTTTGCATAACATATGAATAAATTTTCGACAAAATTGGGTCTAAACGCGTTTCATTTCGAATATCTGAAATATCGAGAGGTAACTCGGAGTCTTGCTTCACGTAATTAATATTAAAATCAAGTTCCTCTATTTCCAAATTCTCAGTACACTTTTCGGGCAATCTACTCAAAAAGTCGGCAATATTTTGAGTTGTATTGACATATTTTATGTCAAAATCGAATCCTGCCAAGAAGTAAGCATATCGCTGCAGTCTTGTTGTCGCCATTAACGGGATACCGTGCTTGGGTCCAAAAATGGACACCAAGGCTTTGTTATCTGTGATCAAATTGAACTTTATGCCGTAAAGATATTGGTAAAAATGCTTTATGCCCCAAACTATCGCTGTTGCTTCCTTATCTAAGGCAGAATAGCCTTTTTGCGCTTGAGTCAAGGTTCTGGAGGCATAGCAAATTGGTCTTTCAACACCATTACCAAAAGTATGAGATATAACGGCTCCTATACCATAGTCTGAACTGTCTACCGTTAAATTTATTTCCAAATCAGGATTATAATGCACTAATACATCATCAGAACCTAATATATTTTTTATATATTCAAAAGCCTCCTGACAATCGCTATTCCAATTCCAGACTGAATTCTTTTTTAATAGTTGGTACAAGGGATGCAAAACATTCGGGATATTTTCAATAAATCTATTATAATAAGTAATAGCTCCCAGAAAAGATTTTAGTTGCGTTACGTTTTGGGGTTCCGGATTATTCTGTATCGCTGTCACTTTATTTGGATCTTTACGCAATCCCGTTTTATCTATAATAAAACCTAAATAACTAACTGATTCCTGAAAGAAGAAACATTTTTCCCTTTTAATTGTCAACCCCGCGTCTTGCAGCGTCTTTAAAACCTCTCGTAGGTTCTCTAAATGCTCCCTTCTGTCCCTGCCAGTTATTAGAATATCGTCTAAAAAGACGACCACCCCTGGCAATTGTGAAAGTAATTGCTCCATAATTCTTTGGAACTGCGCAGGAGCAGAAGTTATACCAAAAGGCAATCTATTGAACTGAAAAAGACCCTTATGGGTACTAATTACTGTATATGGACGCGATGATGGGTGTAATATGATTTGTTGATAAGCTTGACTTAAATCTAATTTAGAAAATTCTTGTCCTCCTTCTAATTTCGCAAATATATCATCGATTCGCGGTAGCGGGTATTTATCAGTAATGATATGAGGATTAATTGTAATTTTAAAATCGCAACAAATCCTAACACCCCCATCTTTTTTACGGATAGGTACAATCGGTGTGCCCCACTGAGAAAATTCCACAGGTGAGATAACGTTATCTTGAACTAATTTTGCCAGTTCAGCTTCAACCTTTGCTTTTAATATAAATGGCAATGGTCTGGCTTTGAAAAACTTTTCCACCGCGTTTGGTTTAATGTTCAATTTCAGTTGCCACTTATTAAACGTGCCCAATCCATCTGAAAATACTTGCGGAAATTCTGCATTTAATGTGCTTATTACATCTTCATTTACGTAATTGATCTCCTTAAACCCCATGTTATAATGCCTTATAAAATTGCGCCCCAAAAGTGCTGGCCCATCATTTTCCATAACGTAAAAATCCAAATAATTAGTTTTATTGTGAAATTTAACCTGCAAACTCAATTTACCCAATGGACGAATTTTATGACCTGAGAAATTAATTAGAGAAATATTTACATTAACTAATTCATATTTCCGAAAATACAAATTATAAATAGAAAACGGTAATACAGAAACAGCTGCTCCCGAATCTAATTCAAATTTACAATGTTTTTCCTCTACCAAAACATCAATATAAATAGGACTATCCTTTTCGTTTTTATCCGTTTTTATACAAAGAACAGGTGACATTTCGTTCATTTCGTCCAAAAAATTCATACTTTTTGTTTGAGATCTTTTACAGACAGCACTCAAGTGCCCCTTAGTATTGCAAGAATTGCAAACGTATTCTTTAAAACGACAGTTATTTGATCAATGATTTTTCCCGCAATGAAAACATTTCACCCGCGAACCACTGCTACCTGGTTGCGACCCATAAGCCGCTCCACTTCCTTGAGCTCTGCCACTGCCTGAATCACGAAATCCTCGCTGCTGATGGTAGGAGCGACCAAGACGCTCTTGCTGATGCGCAGGACTAGCTTGCATATTACTTACTTGAGGGGGGTATCTTCTAGATACCACGTGAATGTCCTGGTCCATGGGTTCACATTTTATGTGCGCTGGCGTCTCCAGGCATGCTTCTTTAATACCGGCCTGGGATGCTTCTTCTATTTGAGCTGCTTCTAACGCCTTACTAAACGTAACATCTGTCTTTAAGGCGTACAATACATTTCTCACCTTGCCTTCGCTGTATTTTGTAATAAACATGTCTGTTAACTTAGTGTCCAGCCCGTTGCCGAATTCACAATGAACGGATAATTTTTTTAGACGTACACTCCAATCTTGCACGGATTCATCAGTAAATTTATACGCATTGTAAAATTTAGCTCTTTCTACCCATACCACACACGTCCTGTTGTAATAGCTGTTTAACCATTTAACCAGGTCCTTGAACGAACATTCATCCGGGTTTTTCGGAAGACACAAATTTGTAATTAATATGTGCGCTTCATCAGCCAAACTGTACAACAACACTGCCCTTTTAATTATATCGTCTGTTATATTTTTAGCGATAAAATATTGTTCTAGCCTTTTAATGAACACATTCCACTCGCCACCTTTTGGATCGAAGCATAAATTTAGATTTAAATTTTCCACGCTGGCGGCCATTTTATCAAGCTGGTATACTTTCTTTACAGCTTTCTTCACCAAATTTTCACCTCGTCGCCAGTTGATGTGTATTTACACATTGAAACAATGACACTAGTTTGGTTAAGTAATTATTTATTGGTACAACTACACTCTGTTGTACATAACAGTACACGACACATGGAACATCCAACCATCCTGAGGTGAATCAGTCGCGCATGCATGAGAGATGGGAAAATGCGCACACGACTTTTGCTAAGCGCAAAATCCGATCCCCAATACATTACAGTCTTTTATGTCTTTTAGATCCTTTTTCTTTAAAAAATTTATTGATTTTGGCCCTTATTAAAAACCTACATAATTGAAGCATGTTGGTTAACATTACCGTATTTCAAGCAAGAACCAGGCACGCCTTCGGGATTCAACCTCACGATTTTATGAGACCCAAACAGAAGGCATCTTAGTTATAAGGACATCAAAGGTTACAGAAGCTGGTAGACAAAGAAATCCAAATGTTGAAGAAAACGTCTTAGTTAATAGAAAAAACTCAGCCAGGAGCAAGTGCTCGAGGTAATGCTAGAGCATTGGAATTGCATCTGTTCATCGAATTCTTCAGGACGATGATTTGTGTATCCTTATAAAAATCATTAGAAATTAAAAATTATTTTGTTATTATGAGTCGTTTTTTGTTCTTTAAATGTTCTAAATAAAGAAAGATAGGTACAATATTTAAATTATTCCGTTTCAATTTTGCCATGTTTACGCTTTCTTGCGCCCTGATTTTTCTAAATAAAAGTAATGCAATTTCAGTGTTGCCAAGTTTACGTTTCTTTTCTTGGTTTGTAGAAGGAATTGAATCTGGGAATTTTTTCTTTTTAAAATATTTTTTGCATTCTGGGGACGTGAAGGAAGGTTGCTATGAGTTTCTTTCCCCTAGGTTGTGAGACACAGTGTATAAGTTGAAAAACTACAGGTGACACTCTCTTCCGGACATCTACTTCTCTTCGTTCCTGTTCAAATTCTACAACGTGTCCAAGATAAGGAGGGCCAGTATGGGGATATTGGAAATGACAATACGGATTTGGTTAAATGGGAAAAAAGTTGCGTAACTAAAGGATCAATAAAATGGCGCCTAGAAATCCTTGATATAATTTTCCGTTTTGGAGTTATTTTGAAAAAACTGAATTTATGGATTTTTAACTATATTTTTTTCTGACTTTAATATTAAAATTAGAGCGAAACTGACAAAACTTCTTCGTAGCAACTTTTGATGAAATTAAAGATTTCGTTGCCAATTCTTTTATTCTACGTTTCGTCTTCGGGCAACCATCATCAACTTCATTTTTTTAAATACGGTCCTGATTTTCTGATGCCAAATTTTATGAGCCCTTCTTATTCTGAATTCAACAATGTACCACACATTATGGTTCAATTACGTTTCGACCCGTTTTTGACCATCATCAAGAAATTTTTAGGATACGGACCTGCATTTCTCTTAATCTTCTAAAAATTATGAGAAATACAGTAAGTTGGGCTTTCTTCTGATATCCGAAACGAACAAGATTTTCCAAAACTGCAAGATGCGCTATGCTTAGAGCAGGGTAGGTGCTTATCGCTAGTATCATCTAACAGATTCGTAAAACTCTTGTGGTGCACTTAGAAATTGCGAAACTTATACTGTATGTACATATTTTTTACAAAACTATGACACATACAGGTCCGTATCTTAAAAATTCTTTGATGATGGCCAAAAAAGGGTCGAAACGTAATTAAACCATAATGTGTGGTACATTGTTGAATTCAGAATAAAAAGGGCTAATAAAATTTGACATCATAAAATCAGGACCGTACCTATTTAAAAAAATTAAGTTGATGATGGTTGCTCGAAGACGAAACGTCGAATAAAAAAATTGGCAATGAAATCTTTAATTTCATCAAAAGTTGCTACGAAGAAGTTTCGTCAGTTTCGCTATAACTTTAATATTAAAGCCAGAAAAAATATAGTTAAAAATCCATAAATTCAGTTTTTTCATAATAACTCAAAAACAGAAAATCTTATCAAGGATTTCTAGGCGCCATTTTGTTGGTCATTTAATTACACAACTTTTTTCCCATTTAACCAAATCCGTATCTCTTGTCATTTCCAATATCCCCATACTGGCCCTCCTTATCTTGGACACGTTGTATAACTTAGCAGTTATCTCCCGAATTATTTTATACGCTTTGTCAGTTTTTCCTACTTCGAACTTATCTTCCACTCCTTTGCATTTGTTATCAATCCACTGTTCTTTCGCTTTCCTATATTTACGAATAATTTAACACTTGACCGCCTTATCTTAAAATGAAGAATGAATTGCAACGTTCTTTTATAGAAAGAAAATGATGTACAGCATTTTGAGCAATTCCTCCTTTTCTTGTAAGCGCACAAAATGCAATAAATGTGTTAACTCAATTTATCCCCGGTCTGCGTACGGTTTTGGTCGGCAGGACGGCGCGGTAATTACGGTAATGGCCGGTAATGTTTTAACGTCATCACCTAATTTACTAAGAGCAATATGAGGATCCTAGTTGGCATCCCGTCGCTTCCGTCTACGCGACGACGAGAATGCATTACTTCTAGGATGGCTAATTAACCATTACCTCGTAATTCTTAAAATTTCTGCCGCAAGTACTCCGAAGCATTTGACTGGTAATGAGAGCCTTTCTTTATGTCAAAAGGTTGGCCTATTATAGTATAGAATATACCGTGAATTTGCGACGAATCTATCCTTGTCAACTTTGAGATCGTATTTGTATAAAACAGGGTTCGGCTGATCCGCCTGGAATCAAGCCAAATGTCCTCTGTCCTGTTTATTTCCGATCTGTATCAGGATTTGTTCCTTATTGACGAAAATGTTCTTATAACTACAACCATTAGATGTCTTCAGAACGAGCTTCAGAAAATACATCAGCTAATAAAGACTTGTTAAAAGAAAGAAATATTTCATAAACAATACACATCGAGTGTTTTATAGAGTTCTCTTAATAATCATTGATGAGTATCTCGTGGATTTCTCGCGTTTCACCAATTTCAGAAAAAACTTATTTCCAGGGCAGCTGGAAAGTCCCTAATGCCTTACATTAAAACTTGAGAGGCAGAAGCCGAGAGAAAAAATTAATAAAACGAACTTATCTGCCTCATTCATCTTGACAACTGCTCTTTGAACAGACAACGAAGTGATAACGACGCCAACGTTAAAATATAAGTTTTTAAGGCGATTATTTTCGCCTATAAAGTGCATAAATCTTTAGTCACCTAAAGTTTACAGTACAGTCGAATCATGACTTCAAAGAAACGCATTATTGCCTGATTACAGAATAATTTACATCTGATATAATTCCCTGAAAAAGTAGTTTTGAACTATACGGCTATTTCTTTGATTTCCTAAATAAGCTATCAAATCTTCCCAAGAACGAACTCTTGAAAAAGCCACGCATAATTGTCCGTGAGTAAATATTTCTTTTCGGAGATCAATTCCTATTTGATCAAATGTTTGGTCTTGTGATTTGTTAATAGTCATTGCAAACGCTAGTTTAATGGGAAATTATTGTCGTCTTTTAAAAGTAAAAGGATAAACATTTTCACAGTACAACGCTATACGGTTAACGAAAACTATATCTCCATGTTTATCGCCTGTTAAAATTTTGCACTGTAGGATATATTGTCTCCCAATTGTAAAATTAACAATCTCGTACCATTACATAAGCTTTTATTAATGCTGAGATTTCTAACCTACATCACAATACAATATACTCTCAACTTCAATTCATGCGGAGGAAAATTTGGCGGGTTTATAGTATTTAAATATTCAGGAAGAATAGCATCGTTTAAATCTCCATTATCACAATTTTCAACACTATCCAAGTTTGTATATATTTTTTCTGTTTTTATATCTAACAGTTCTACCACTTTTTTGGTAATGTCTTCAACATCAGAATAGCTGATTAGGTCATATCTATGAATCGCTTTTCTCTAATTGATTCCTCCATCTCCATCTCCAACATCCAATAAAAAC
Source organism: Xestobium rufovillosum (assembly GCA_963966045.1). Taxonomy (NCBI): domain Eukaryota; kingdom Metazoa; phylum Arthropoda; class Insecta; order Coleoptera; family Ptinidae; genus Xestobium; species Xestobium rufovillosum. The sequence continues at coordinate 21,556,164 of OZ014497.1, forward strand.
TTGGTGAATTCTTGTTCCTGTGGTAGAGCACGCATATTTTGTGTTTAAGAAAATTTACGAAAATAACTCCAAAGAGAACTAAATTTGATACTTAAATTCACTGTTTCACAGCGGGTAGCATTTATTTTAACTGGTAACAATGGTCAAATATCTCCTCGCAACACCATAATTTTTCCACCAAACGGAACATCACAATTCATAAAGTCTCGTAAGGTTCTGTCTATATTGTCTAAAGCATACCTTGGCGCCACAAGTTTTCATCCCAAATAAAAACATCTACACTCCTTAAATAATCTGCTTCTTTTGAATTTTTATTAAAGTTGGAAGATGAATGTAAAACCAGAGGAACAGGTAACCCAAACGTTTTATGAACTGTTCTGCCATGAGAAAGTAGTGTTGCTGCTATGCCCGTGAAGGCCATGGTACAAACAATTTTATTATTACTCTTCAGTAAGCTGTAAAGGGTTGTATAAACATAAGTCTTACAGGAGCCTCCTGGACCGTGTATATAAAAACATGAAGATTCAGAAATTGATTCATTTATGTTAGCATCACATTTACCCAAAATAATATCTACAATTTCTTTCTGCTTTTCATTTAGGTGTTTATATTGCCGTGATCCTATTTCTATTGCTTGTTCTTCATTTGCATATTCAATGTCGTGGCATGGTAGGAAACATTGAAAGATTGTAACCTTCCGCAGAAAGCATGTAACTAATTTGAATATAGGCTTTTTTGTCCTTCAGTATTGCTGTAACGTCTTTCATAATCTTGTGACATTGCTTCTTTAAATTCTTCCCACAATTCTTCCTGATAAATTGGTCGGCAATGCATTAAAATACGAATAAATAAATATCTCAACTGTCTGGGGATCATCCAAATTTCAGCTTCATTCATGGCTCTTTTCCACTCGTGATGATCTTAAATAAGACTGTTTTCAGATCTTCAAATCTGTTTGCTCCTTTAATATGAAGTAATAATAATCGAAAATGAAATAGTTCAATTTGGCTGGGGCTTACGGAGTACATGCGTCCAATAACTTTGAATTGTCTCTGACGGCGTATACTTTTACAACGACAACAAACATGATACTTACATACCTGTGATAGTTCAGACGTACGCACTTTTGACGATCGGCTCCCGTACGTATTAAAAAGAGACGGAAACGAAAAATCTGAGCTCGCTAGATCGAAACGGTACGTGTCTATCGCATTCTCCACGACTAACATCACTTTTATTAGATAGGATCTTGGAAAACATACTACAATATCATGCCAGTAATGTTCGTGCAATCCCTTTAACGGTTCTGCGTGACTCACGTCCTTGGTTTTTTAGTAAAGTGATTCCATCCTTCTCATTCGCCTTTACGGAAACAATTTCTTTTGACGCGTGTGTTATTTGATTAAAAATGTCATATTTAATAACGAGTTTACATATATTTTTCTTGGTTTTGCTGTTATGATTGCATATGTATTTAGCTTCTGTTTTGTGCGCTGCACTATAAATCCTGCCCTTAAATCTCACCCTTAATGTCAATAATGATGTGCCCAACGCGAGATATATCTTGATTATTTCCGAATAATAGACAAAAATTGCCCGTTGGAGTATTTAATTAAAAATTTCATTTTCATGTTGCTGAGGCTTTAATAATTGCTTCTAAATTAAAAACCCTCAAAATGTAGTACGTAAATCTTTCAATTTTCCGGACGAGCGAAGCAATGTCTTTGCCAATTCGTCCGTGAACGATCCCGCCGCACGGAGGTCTACGGAAAACTTAAAATTAATAGACCACTTTTCTGTTCTCGTCTTAGAGGCGTCAGACTACGTTCAAGAAGCAGAGTAAAGCCCAGTGACATGGGGAATTAAAAACGGGGCAATTAAGTAAATCTTCGCGCAGACTTTTTAAAACTTCTCCAACAGCAGTTTAATGCGAAGGAAAGTTATAATGATTCAATTAAACGTAATCGAAATTAATTCAGAAAAACCGGTGAAGAGAGTAGAGATATTTCGAGAGAGGAAGAGAATTAATTTAATTAAGCTGGAGGACAATTCGTTAAATCGTTAAGGGGGGTCCAGAAGTTCGACGTAACGTTATACTTTACAACAGAATATATAGCAAACAACAAAGATTTCTACCAAAACAATTTCATTTATAGCACCGCCACTTAGCCGCTAAAAGCCCAACCCCTAACGTACTCTAACTTTTAGTTGAGGTCCTGTAGAAAACACAGATATTGCGCCTCTTTATCTTCATTATCAATACCCTCAGAAAAGGTATAAGAGACTGTCTTTATGGAACAAATAAATTTTGTCCGGTCTAATCGAAGGAGTGCGAAAAATACTCACGATTGCTCCATGTTAAAATCAGTTAATCATATCTTCTCGGTATACGATACTTGTGGGATTGGCGTGTCGTCTCCAGAGACCTGGTGCGTGTGTCCTCGCGCCATAATAACTTGCAGATCCCTCTCCTGACGGCGGGTTTCGGGCAACGTTCGGGCACATAATTGGTTCTCCGAGCAGGCGGGACGCCTTGATGTATTATTATCGTAATGCGTCTGACAGTAGCGAGAAAATTATATAGTTCGCACGCGATAATGGCGGATGATTGTATCGACACGATAGGCCCAATGTTTAGGTAAACAACTCATTCAGTTAAACATTCTTGACGGCTTATGCCGAGAAAGACCAAGAAGTTGATCCAACAGTACTATTAGTCGGGGAGCAGACCGCCTGAAAGATGCGTTTTAAACACTCTCTATACAACTCGAATACAAACAAGAAAATGAGGCTGATTCTTATGTAATGATCTGCTGGATTCGAATTTTGAGGTCGCGAAAAGATCGGGAATTGCAAAAATGCTGAAAAATCAGTTTTTCGTAAAATTTTCCTAAATCAATTTTCGACCATTTTTAAAACTTTTCTGGTTGTATTTCGGCAACGAAAAGAGTTAGAGATCTGTTTTTTTCGTGGAATATACACTGAAGTGTGCTGATCATCACAGTGTACTCACGTTGCCTCTACAATTTTCCAATTTTATGGAAAAAAATGGTTTCTTGCTAGACCACAAATTTGTGTAATGTATTTTTCATGCACCGGGTAAGTAATCTTATTTTTCGGAATTAACATATACATATGCGAGACCAAACACGGACAAAGGCTCGAAATTATTTTTGGTGAAGAAACAAAACATTAATGTTGTTGCTGAAGAAAGTTACAGCGAGTTAAAACATAAATAATTCTTGAAACGTAAGCAAAAATAATGTAAGAAATATGTGGATTCAATTCTACATTTTATTGAAATGCTTTATCACATGTAAGGTTATTTTCATGGAAGGAGTACACGGCCAGGAATTAGATTTAAGAAAATGTCCGAATTATTTTTTTTTAAAGACCAAAGTCTTCCCAAATGTGAGAAACGAAAATGCCAATAACAAGTATGTCCTCCTCTGTTCTCGAGCAAAACATTAACACGTCTGTACATTCCAATAAAAAGGTTATTAATAGCTTCCTGCGGTGTGTTGTTCAATTCTTCTTGAGCAGCAACAATTAGCTCCTGAAGGATGAAAGGGGGGTTATCTCTATTTAAAATGGCCCTTTTTAGCATATCCCACACGTTCTCACAAGGATTCAAGTCAGGTGAGTTTGTTGGCCAATTCATTCTTGGAATATTCCCTTCCTGCAGCAAATTGCGGCAGCCCTTCTTGTGCGGTGGGGCGTGGCGTTATCGTCCATAAAATCGAAATTTTCTCCAATGGAAGGATGATTGGTTGGATAATGTTTTGGACGTAAATGTTTCCCGTCATGGTTTGCGGCGCGTGAATAAGCGGAGTGCGACCATACATTATACCCCCCTCAAAACATTACTGTTCCGCCTTGATAAAGAACAACTTCTCTGGCAAAAGTAAGTCTTTCTTGTCGTCCCGGTCCCCTAGAGACCCTTTCACGTCGATAATCACTCACTAACCCAATTTCTGTCTCATCAGAAAAATGATATATTTTGCTTTCAGAGATCTGCCTCCCACGGAAAACGCATTTAACTTTCATGTTAAAAGAACTTTTTTCAGTGTGCCGTATATAAAACAGCTTGGCAAATAAGCCCAAATATTCCAATCATCCTGGAATATGGATGGTGCATGGAAAATGACGTTATTATGCCAATAACATTCACAAATACCTCTAAACTGGATTGTGTTACTATAACACAGTTCTGTAAATGTAAAAATTTTACCTGTTCTTTTAGATGTGCATGCATGAAATCTAATGTGCAATGTATGTGAAGGGAAATGCAATTTGTCGGAATAAAAAATGCGAATGTTCTCGATATTACCTAATGCAGCATTTGTACTCCCGCACATAAACCACTACTACACGGCTCAGCGCGGCTAGCGCGCACGAATTATTTATGTTTTAACTCGCTGTAACTTTTTTCAGCAACAGCATTAATGTTTTGTTTCTTCGCCAAAAATAATTTCGAGCCTATGTCCGTGTTTGGTCTCGCATATGTATATGTTAATTCCGAAAAATAAGATTACTTACCCGGTGCATGAAAAATACATTACACAAATTTGCGGTCTAGCAAGAAACAATTTTTTTTTCATAAAAATGGAAAATTGTAGAGGCAACGTGAGTACACTGTGATGATCAGCACACTTCAGTGTATACTCTACGAAAAAAACAGATCTCTAACTCTTTTCGTTGTTGAAATACAACGAGAAAAGTTTTTAAAATGGCCGAAAATTGATTTAGGAAAATTTTAGTAAAAATCGATTTTCCGGCATTTTCGCAATTCCCGATCTTTTCGCGACCTCAAAATTCGAATCCGGCAGATCATTTTACTTAAGAATCAGCTTCATTTTCTTGTGTGTGTTCGAGTTGTATAGAGGGTGTCGAATTAGAGCACCTTGCTCCCCGACTATATGTTCATCCAAATATTCAAATGGACTGTATACAGAACCTTTTTTCAAAGTTTTGACTTCGAGTAAATTCAATTACTTAATTTTCCCGCAAATTTATTTCAACTTTAGCATTTCTCCGAGTCCCTCGTTGATTCCTTATTATTAAGTTTCGTCCCCGCAAAATGAAAGAAGTGTCTTATTTGATGATCGTCAAGTCCCGGTGAACTCGGGGGATATCCAAACGGATTAAGAAAACGCATAATAAGTAATTAAAAGACTAAGTAATCTGACAAATATTCAAATGTTATTTAAATGTAAATTCACTGGGAAATGTTTACTTTACTCTCAGATACAAAATGAAAAGGAAAAAAAATTAAATGACATAATTCTCAAGAGCAAAGAACCCAGTTAATTAGGTTTTTTGTTTCGTGTGGTTTGTCTCGAAGAATTTGAGGTTGGAATTCATGACACACTTCCCCCCTCCACACTTTCTTCCACAGCCTTCGTCTCTTGTATAAAATTTTTACTTCTGTCTTACTTATAAAGGTTTAAAGGTGGTACAATTTCAAATTTAAAAAATAGTAAAAAAAAATTTAAGACGGTTGAAACTTTCTGGTAAACACAGAATAACAGTTCTGAAAGTTATTTTTCCCCCATTTTGTGCAGTACTGTTATGTACAAACTTTTCAAATCACCATTAGGTAGCTGGGAATTTAACACTTCGTCCCACAAGGCCATAAAGACATAAAAACTTATAGTATATTATGCTAAAATGGTTTTTTATTGCAAGTCTCTGACGACAAACTCGCGCTAATAAACCCCGCTTAGTTTAGAGACTTTTTCGGCAAATTAGGACTGTAATTTGTTGTATTGTTAACATTGAAAGTATTTAAAGGGCAATTGTCACTCAAAATAGCTGGAGATGTAGGAGGTTCTACTGATGATAGTCATCTCAATCACATTTGCTGTTGCAGCAGGTAGGTCATGTTAAATTTTAATAAACTCTCTCAGAGCGCACATATGCTTTTCTTAGGTACTGTATGAACGTATACCCACGAGACAGCACTATAAAGTTGGAAAAGTCTCATCCTACATCCGGTTCCTTCCATATAGACGTACGACATTTTATGAAAATGGCTATATTTAAAACGCTACCGTCATTTTCATATCTCAAAAAGAAAAATACTTTAATATTTCACATTTGAATCAGTTAAACACTGCCTAAAAGCACTTATTTGTGTTATAGCCGCCATATTTACGAGTCTGAGGACCTTATCTTGTAAGTACCTCTCATACAGTCTGACTTTTAAGTGAATGATAAAATGTTTATGGCCTGCATTCGATTCTCGCTTAGTGAAATTCGTTTACTCGAATTGTAGAACAAAATATTGGCTATACGAGTAGTTTTATTTCTATGTAAGCGTGAGTTGTCAATTGGTCAATGACTCTCCTAAAATATTTTAATCAAAATGATAATTTTAATAAAAATATTGTTTGTCTAACAGTCTCAAATTCAAAATTCTCAGCGACCTGAATTCGCAACAATATTAGAAATAGTCATGCCGCGCCCGCACGCAGGCCGGGCCGTAATTGAAATTGACCCTGCACAGCTCTTGTGGCTTATGGAGAAATGCGTGTAAAGATGAACAGTGACAGCAGATGACGAATTTTTGAGTGAAAGTGAGAGTCACCTTTTACTCCTGATGTGGTCGACGGCCCGATGTCCCGATGAATGTTTTGTTATAATTGCGCAGAATTGAGTATTGAGTTACCTCTTACCTAATCAGTTCTTCTCAGACTGCGGATTGGAGTGTTTATAGTCGCAGCTGTGATTGTTGTGAAATTTTGCTTTTATCAAAACAAGATGAGTGTTGTTGAGTAGATATTTGCTTTACAGTCAGCTGGAACATTGAATTATGAACGCTGGCTTGAAAAAAGGAAAGTAGGCGACCGAAACCAAAAATGAATTTGAAGCAAACAACAAAAAAGTGTCAGGCTGGAACTTTGCCAATCAGTAGTTCAGAGGGAGGCAGACACTTTTCTATGTGAAAAAATTTTCGCTTGCAGTCATTTCTATTTTTTATTTTTAATAAAACATGTACCTATTGGACAAATTTTCACAGATCTGCCTTCATCGTAAGACTACAGCATAATACAGCAGTTAAAGTTCTTGGCGGTGTCTTTGAACTATTTTAGCTGCATTTGGTGACCTCCAACTATAAGTGATTTACTACCGCGGCGTTTTATCAAACGGTTTGACGCCGGTATTAACTCGGCGACAAAGGAAAAAGAACACGTGCTTAGCCTGAGAAGTTGCGCGGTCTAGGCTACGCGAGCTAGAAAATTTAGGGAGAGCTGTTCTACTGTATTAGTGACAACAAATTTGTTAGCCTTTCACTAGTTAACAAAGGGCAGCAAAAAATAGATAAATAATCATGTTCTTTTAACGAAAAATCACATCGTATATGGGGGGGGGGGCGGGGCTGACGAAAACATAGCAACATTCGGCATAAACTATTCGCGTCGCAAACTGGAACACCACTTTTGGATTTATAGTACCTACAATTTGTGCGGCTGGATTTGTGGATGTAGTGTGAAAAATGCGTTTTTTTGCTATCCGCGCTTATTATTTTCTAATGATGCTGATGCTATATGGGCTAAACATGTAGTAACTGATAATTAAACATTTAAAAGACAAAATTAAAAAAGCATGTTTCTTCCGCTTCTCATAGACAGTTTTGCAGAACTGAAGGAGAGAAGAATTGACTTGAAATATAAGCATGTTTAAGGTACCTATGCTTTATTTTAACAATATACGACGCGTATAGCCCCTTATATTTTTGAAGATGTGTATAGTCGGTTGCAAGATATTTGGCAATTTGGCCGTAACTCCATATTACTTTACAATGCATTTGCGATCCGTAATCACTGAACCTTTTTATTGGTAATGTAGACATGCAAGAAAATAGGTCCGAGTTACAGACATTTCTGCTTTTGAAGAAAAACAAAGTCGACGATAGACACGACTGTCTAGTTGATAAATAACTAAGAGCACGGGGATGCAGCCAAAGGATTGAGGAAATGAAACTCCCTTTACCACTTATTCAAGCTTTATGATTTATTTAAATCCTTCCTCAGGAAATCTAGCAAATATAAACAATGCAAAAGTCAAAACAGGAACTAACAATCTAAAATTGAAATAGACTTACGGTGATGTGGAAGATCTTACACACATAACGCAAGACGAGCTGAGCTCACCTAGAAAGGACAAGAAAAACGTCCGGATGAAAACATGGACACAAAATCCACTAATATCAAACAGGTGGTAAACTAATATAACTTTACAAACTATCCACTGCAAACTAGTCAGTTAAGACAATGTAACAAAAATTATAACAAAATCTATAAATAAAACTTTTGAGAAAGTAGGTCAAGACGCACGCACGTCAAATTTTAAAATCAATCTAACCTAACTTTTGTTCCGGAAAACCGAAAAAACGGTCGAAATATGACAAGTGACAGAGAAAATCCTAAACTAAACAGATGGAAATGAAAAGTCACTATGGTTATATTAGTTTACCACCTGTGTGGTGTTAGTGGATTATAAGTCTTGTGTCCATGTTTTCATCTGGACGTTTTTCTTGTCCTTTCTGGATGAGCTCAGCTCGTCTTGCGTTAAGTGTGTAAGATCTTCCACATCACTGTAAGTCTATTTCAATTTTAGATTGTTAGTTCCTGTTTTGACTTTTGCATTGTTTATATTTGCTAGATTTCCTGAGGATGGATTTAAATAAATCCGAAAGCTTGAAGAAGTGGTAAAGGGAGTTTCATTTCCTCAATCCTTTGGCTGCATCCCCGTGCTCTTAGTTATTTTTGAAGAAAAACCACAGCGTAACAAAATATAATTAAGTTTATTGGTATTTTATACGTATATTTACACTGTTTGAGAATTTCCAATAATTTTATGGCTGTATTATGGAACCCTAAATTTATTTATGGTATACTGGTATAACAGTAAAAAGGCAGGACCAATTATCTTGCAACCTACGATACATACATATATATTTTTAGTATTAATTATAAGTTCCAAAGTCAAAACGACCCCCCTGGTTATTGACGAGCCGCCACTGCTAGAAGGATACGTCTGTGTGACCGAAAATACAAACGAGACTGTCAGTTGGTAACAATACTCCCAACCTCTGAGAGCGGGTAATCCGATACTTGACTCTTGCAGTCACACGGTTGCAACAATAGGCAGGTTCGGTAATTTTCAAATTTCATTAAAATTGATAGAGTTTATTATACTGAAGGCAGTTATGTTGTTAATTTTTGTTTAAAAAAAATTCCTTCGCCTGTGAAGCCGTTGCAAAGTTTTCCGTCGGTGCGAGGCTAGAAATCGTACCTTGCAGCGAGAGTAGGCCGCGTGACGTCAGAACTTAGTATAACGTACAAGTCCCAGCTTCAGCGCGCAGCAGTCCCATAAGTATTATGCATATGCATATGTAGTTAAATTGTTAAATATTATTAACTGGTTCTAACTGGTGTTTTCTTTTTTGTACCCAGACTAATACATCGTACAGCACACCAATATAACGGGTGGTTCGTTGGAGCCAGAAGGAAAATCGGTCAGCATTATCGATATTTTCGCGAGTTAGTTTATCATTGCAAAAGTTTATAAAATTATCGGCTGCCCCATTGCAGCCACTCTAAATAAAATCGAACATAATGTAATTTATCGACAGTTTTCTGGGACCCCTTGGTACTTGGTAACGTGTTACGGTTAGCATAATTTGAATGCTAGGAGCATGACGGAGCCAAATATTGAATCGCCGTAGCGTTCCCTCCTTGAACTAAAAAAAAGGAATTTTATTAACTATTTTACAATAATAATTAAATAGTACGTCATCATAAAGTTCTCTTTTGAAGACTGGTAGGACGCGTACCTCCATCCTTTCCCTGAGCTAGCCTACGCATTTCCGTAAAAGTAGAACATTCTACATCCCCCAACTATTTGAGAGCAGTAGTCTAATCTGCTCCAACCTCTACCTCATTATTCCTATCTCTGACTCTAGTATGTCGCGAACTATTCCTTTGTGTCTCAGAAGGTGTCCTACCATCCTACGATCCTATCCCCTATTCTTTATTATCTTCCATACTTTTCTCTTTTCCCCAACCCTTTCTAATTCCTCCTTATTGCTAACTTGTCTATCCACGGTATCTTCAATAACACCCGTCTGTAGCATCAAATTTTCAATCCGCTTCTCCCATTGTCCAAGTTTCGCACCCATAGGTATAATTTCGTACTCCATACATGCGTCTTTAAGAGTCTCTTCCGAGTTTCTTCATTAACCGTTCCAGAATATAGCAGTTGTTTCTTTTTGTTAAACAAGTATACCTAGTACCTACGTAGCGTAGTTTTTTGATTCGCGTGAGTTGTATTTGTTTCCGTTTTTTTAAAAAAATTCCAATCCGTTATAAAACTGTTAATTTGATAACTTGTCAATCACTTAGGTATTCATACCTACATAAATGAGTAGGTATGTATTGTATTGTATTAGAGAATATAGGTAGGTACCTATTTTACAAACAGTAGTAAGCAGGTATCTACAATCTACATACCTACTTATACTGAATTATAAAAGGCATGTATAGTTAATAAATTGTTGACTTTGTTTTACTTATACCGATCTGCCTTTACACTACTGTTTTGAGGTTGAATGAAATTGGGGTTAGATGCAAGAATCACACACCATTTCCACATTTACCGGGACATTTACCTACCTACTACATAAATATGGCAAATTATGTGAATACCCTTGTTACATCATTATATCGATTATGTTGTCTTTGTTTTATGTTTCCTTGACACCTTACTTTAAAAATTCACGCTCGAAATAGTCCCAATAAGTATGTTATGATATAGGTACTTAGGTACCGGAGGAGCGCCTTACGAATCTCTGACGTCAAACCAATAACAAAGCGAACTAGCATGTGGGCGTGATAAGCTAATTTCTTTCGCTTATTACGCCGCAAGAAAATTTTATGGAAAAAAAAATTCGCTGTAAATCAATTACAATAACAATTTTCTGTCATTTTCATGCCAAAAATAGATATCTTATTTTTCTCCGACTCTCTCTATTAATTAACTGTAACTTAAGTGTACGCGGTCGCATTGGCAGACGTTTCGACCACAGCGTGTTAGAGCCCACAAGCACAACAAAAATAACCGAAATGCTATAGAAGTACAACATTTTCAGAACCAATTTCGAAGGGATACCAATTCTGGTACGCTGTATTAAGGGTATATTGCATAGGCTGGATGCAAATGCTCTTAACATAAACATTCTACCGGCAACGTAGTGACCATTACTCTACGTCAGATAGTTCCGGTATTTCTAATAGTTCCGGCCGGCTCGCCAGAATTAGTTCATTGTTTATTTCAGAGTGTAGCCACATTTTGTTATTAGAGGCTTCTATTTTAAACTGAACACAGAATTTCTTCCATTTTTTAGTTGGTTAAAGCATTTTACGGTTTGGATGAGTAGCTCAGTGTACTACCGAATGTCACAAATTACTTCAACAATAAAATTAGGTAGGTCCTAATGTCAATAATGAGGTTACCTCTCTGCCTTGTTTTTAAGTCGATCGTTCTACCAATTTCTCCTAGTACTTTCCGAGAGAGGCTCATAATGAACGTAGAGGTAGTGTTCCCGTCGCAAGTTCTATTGATAATAAACCCTAAGTGCCATTTCGAATTCCTACTAGAAACTTTCCCCTATTGCCTCTCGGCGCATTTTCCTTTCTCTACAATCTAACAGAGTGAAATCATCTAGCTCGATTTTAAGACTGGAAAATGGATAAACGTTTAAAATAATTGGAGGTGCATACTTTTAATTTTGGCATTAGTGATTGGTACAACAAACAGCAGTGTTCTAATCAGCGTTAACATGGCGCAGTCGGTAGCGTGTCGTACTTGTTGGTTTGTGATACGAATGCGCTTGTTAGATTGGTGCAAATTTGAAGTCGATAAGAATCTTCTACTGCTATTTTTACTGACTGCCGCTGGTGCTCGTGCTTTTTGATTCAAAACATTTCGCATTATGTATATCAAAACAAGCATAATACGACTTGAGCTTCACTTGAATTCCTCCGATGAAAAGTCGAATAATAAACTGCAAACGGTGTCGACGAAGAGAGTACGAGAGCGAGGGGCGGTGGCGGCGGGTGGCATTGTCCCGCAAAGTGCATAATTAGTTTCGCGGCGGCCCAAGAGTGGTTGTTATTGAATGCTTTGTGATTGCCGGTTCAATTGCCCGATGATTTCGGTAGTTCGGTTGCCGTTGCTTTGTTGGCACGTAACGCCCTCTATACATCGTGTTTCAACGGGCAGACAATAGCCCGCGTGCGTTGCGGGGGCGGCGGATGATGACGCTGCTTGGATCCGCGCCAGGAAACAACCCTGAATCAAGTGCGAAGTCTATGAGATACGGCAGCTGATTGGGAAAATATTCCTAGATACAGGGAGATACATGAACGATATTAAGAAGGGAAACGAAAAATTCGAAATAATTTTGAAAAAAATTAAATATCAAAACTTAGTACCTACCTACATATAAGTTGAATATAAGAGTAGAATCGAATGCAAAATTAATGCAAAATAATCGAAAAGGAATCGAATGCAAGAATGCTCGAAAAATAATCAAATGCAAAAATATTCGACAGCTATTTCTCCGCCCTACCCATGGAATGTGGCAAGTTGAGAATGACCCAAAAATAATTACAATGGCAGCAAGACAGGTGAGAAGCGTCCGGTTCATTTAAACAAATACGAAGACGATTACCGCCCCTATTCACGCAAGCAATTTACCCCCCATTAATTAATACAAATAGCGTTCGCTCTCTTCGCCAGTTCACTTAATATTCATAAAATAAAATAAAATAGCTCCGGAGCTGTACGGAAGACAAAAAAGTATGCAGAACGCCTGGAAAATTACGCCAACCATTTTTCTCTCCCGGTGGAACAGAGCGCGCGGGCATAATTAATTGAACAATAAATGTTGGGCACCGAAAAATGAACTTTAATTCATCGCATAAACAAAAGAAGACAAATATAAACTTCGCGCCGTCCGCCATTAAAAACCGGGACTCATCAATCATATATATCGTCCGCGGAGCCTCGTCATATAAAACAATGAACAGGCATTTTATCGGGGATATTTCACATATTCTGTCACATCCATTATTGGAAGCGTTGATAACGGTGTTTTATGGGTCGCCGAATGCCGGAATTAATAACTGCATTCCCCTCCCATTATCTACGCTACTGCAGGGCCCCAACCCGATATTCCCAAAAACCACAAAATGGTGGTGAGAAAGGTGGTGTAGTGTGCCACTTCTATAAGGCAGGGGCGGGTGGGCCAACGGGGATTTCGGGAGATTTCCCGAAGGGCCAGTTGCTTCGGGGCCGGTCTGGGCCGACCGATGTGAAAAAAACATGACATTATACAAAAATTGGCGGCCAGTGCAAACCGGGCAGCCGAAAATGCGATTATTTTGGAACTTGAAAGCGGCCGGTCTAATCGGTAATCGCCTGCACCGCACAGCGTGCGTGCTTATTGTTTTTTCGGCTTTCGCCGCCCCATTTCGAGTCTCACCCAGTAGTTCGTCGCCGCCGTGTAAAAGGGCCCACACACTATACAGTTTGTTGTACGACAAGTTGTACTACAGATTGGACAGACAATCGGTGCAACAAGTTGTTTACTATTTTACCCACATAAATATTGTTGAACGACAACGCCACAGACTATGCAATTATCGTTTCGATGGACAAATCTACTTGGGTTGTACAACTTGTACAACAAGTTGCATAGTGTGTGTGCCGTTTAACGTGTAAGCGTCTAAGCGTAATTGCGTAATCAGTTCAGTCTTGTGTCTCCAGCGCTTGGATGTTTTCGGGTCGGAAAGACGGTCAATGCATCGTAAACGGCCCACACACTATGCAACTTGTTGTACGACAAGTTGTACAACCCAAGTAGATCCGTCCGTCGAAACGATAATTGCATAGTCTGTGGCGTTGTCGTTCAACAATATGTGGGCAAAATACTAAGCAACTTGTTGCACCAATTGTCTGTCCAATCTGTGGTACAACTAGTACAACTTGTCGTACAACAAATTGCATAATGTGTGGGCCATTTTAGCATCGTACTCGGCGGGCAAATCCGCACAAATAGAAATTGATGTTGACCGAGTAGTTTGGTTGTATTTTCCGTTCGCTTTTTAACCCCGACCCAAAAATAGGGGTGTTATAAGTTTGAGGCGTGTGTCTGTGTATCTGTGTGTCTATCTGTGGCATCGTAGCTCCTAAACGAATGGACCGATTTTGATGCGTTTTTTTTTTGTTTGAAAGCTGACGTGATCGAGATGGTTCTTAGCTATAATTTATGAAGATCTGTTCAGGCGTTGTGTCGGGGGCTACTCAAAATCTGGAATTTTGTTACTTGTTGTTTATTTTTAATCCCCGACGCAAAAAGAGGGGTGTTATAAATTTGACGTATCTGTCTGTGTGTCTGTCTGTGGGATCGTAGCTCCTAAACGAATGGACCTATTTTGATGCGTTGTTTTTGTTTGAAAGCTGGCGTGATCGAGATGGTTCTTAGCTATAATTTATGAAGATCTGTTCAGGTGTTGTGTCGGGGGGTTCTTAAAATTTTTAATTTTATTACTTGTGGTATAGATATGTAGATGGTATTATTATATTTTGCACTTGTTGATTCTCGTTAAATTCTCGAGATTTTAAGTTTAGTTGTACTTTTTTGAAATGTTTTTTATTAAAAACCTTAAAAAATCCGATTTGTATTTTATTAAAAAAATTACATGTATGTATAAAGTATAACAAATGGGTATTTTCTGTTTCTCAAAAAAATTGGGCCGGTCGATGCCGAGGGGTGAACCGCAGAGCAAAATCTTGTACGCCAATTCCTATATTTATGTGTAATTCCTTTTAATTCCCCGCAATTCCTATCTAATTCCTGCAATTCCTCAAGTAATTCCCGCCATTCCCCATGTAATTCCTGCAATTCCTCATGTAATTCCCGCAATTCCCCATGTAATTCCTGCAATTCCTCATGTAATTCCTGCAATTCCCCTACTAATTCCTGGAATTCCCTTACAACTAATTCTTGTATTTCCTGTACGTCCGATACTGCAATAATTTACAGCGCCTGCGCAATCGTTAGTATAAGAAGTGTAAACATTTCTGCAATTCCCTTGCAATTCCTGCAATTCCTCACTAATTCCTGCAATTCCCCAAACAATTCCTGCAATTCCCTACAAATTTATGTAATTCCTCAAGCTTGTACACAAATTCCTCTATTTTTGTGTAATTCCTTTTAATTTCCTGCAATTCCTATCTAATTCATGCAATTCCTCAAGTAATTCCCCAACAATTCCCCAAACAATTCCTGCAATTCCCTACAAATTTATGTAATTCCGTACTAATTCCTCTGAAATTCCTCAAACTTGTACACCAAAATTCCTCTGCGGTTCACCCCTCGGTCGATGCCAATGGTTTCCCGGGCCGGTAAAACCTACCCTACCCGCCCCTGCTATGAGGCGTCTACTTGTAATAATCAATGCAAGAAATCTTCGACGCATGACGTTAGGATCCGTGAGAGGAAGCTGACAAGTATGAGATATGCTTTAAAAGTAAAATTTTTGCATAAACTCAGATACAATTCGAACAAAATTACGGTGCTGTAAAGCACAACAATCGCAATTCAAGCAGTATCTTCCATATTTTAGTCACTACAAAGTACTAAACGGTATTTAACAAAAGAAACCAAAAGGATTTAGTCGCTAATCCTTCCTGGGTTGCGATTGTTCGCATCAAAAGGATCCCAGCGTCCAAGTTAAACCGATCAGATAACAATACCGCGGCCCAAACAGCAAAAAAGAAAAGCAAAATCTCTTCCGCACTGACATTTTTCGATCTTTCGCAGTCCTGTGAAAAACAATCCTCTCTCCACGAGAGACATGGATTGGCTTTTGTTATGAACGCTGAAAAATTTCCAGAGCATACTTCGAACCCGAGAAATCGACGTCGTTTTATTTTTCTACTTCAACAGGATGTCGGAAAGCAGTCGCGGGGAAAATCGATAAGTTTGGTTTTTATTTGAGGAAGGGTAGGGGGTTGGTGGCGATTAGCGTCGACTGAACATCCGAGAGTAGATGGATTAGAATTTTTATTAAGACAGAAATACAATAGAACATTGGAAACAAATTTATAACCTCTTGCATATGTAGGTAAATGCGATCACGTGACTTTTATTTCTTTGTTATTTTTTTGTTTACAAGGGTAAAGAAGGGTAGAGACTCGCCCCTGAGCCGTCATAAGTATTTTCTAACAGCCTCCACGACACCCCTAACACACATTGTTATTCCAAAGCAGTGCGACGCGCGAAACTAATAAACAGAAACTCGAAACAGAAAAAGCGCATAATATCTAATTATATCCGAACGCCCTCTGTCGCCGCTTGAAAAGTTGTCAACCGACTCTAGTGTCTCCGAGTGTAATTAAAGTTCTCTACTCGCTTCTCACTCAAATGGAAACGTGATGTCAAAGTAATAATGCGGCCATATTTCCGTTTAGTGCTAGGCGAATTACTTTCGTCGACTGCATTAATTTCAAGTTGGTTAAAACACTAGTCGTGCGGGACCCCAGGGTGTTTGTTGCCACCAGGTAATTATGAGAATGCATTAGACCAGTAGGGAAGAACTCAGGTCAAATAAACTGCATCGTCTGATCTGTATGTGTTGTTTGGAGGTGAAGTGGTCGATAGTGAACTCCCAAAGTCAACCGAAAACTGGAAGTCCATTTCATAAAGACATCATCTGCGTGAAGTGCGGTGTTGGAGAACAACAGCTCGTAAATAACTAATAAATCAATCAGTTCGAGTGGTCGGAGCTTTGTGTTAAAAAAAATCGCGCCAAAAACAAACCGCTCTAATTTAGCGGCTGTGCCACTAGAGTCAAAAGAGAGACCTCCGATATAACCTCGTGTGTATAAATTGATGGATTGTGCCGCTGTCGGTTGAACATTTTTCCACTTTCAACGCACGTATATCGTTATTGTGGCATCCTTCGGTTTTTTCTGCGTTATGCTATTCATGATCCCTCTCACTCCGGGCACGAAAAAGGGGATTTATCTGCGCCATATCGCGTGTGTACTCTAACCGCAGCCCCGGTCTTTATTCACGATTTGAAAGACTGCGGAAAAAGCATATATTTCACGGGGAAAATGTTACGGTGGCGCTGTTTTGTATGTGTCCCGACTGAATAATTACCGTAAAAGATGAATCAATGCAAGAAATCATGAGTTTGGGCTAGGGCCATACAACGATTATAAATTCTTTGTACTAATCGAGACAGAAAACGCTTCTATCCGTAAGCAACCTTGATGTATTCTCTTCTTGATGCATCATACTAATTGCAGCCATTCTGCAGTATGGATCCGCCCTGACCCCACACTTTGGTGGTTCATGGGAGACTAGGGCATTAACGCATGTTTCTGCTCTATTTAGCAAGAAATTGCGGCCTTCTAAACACTTTGTCATTTGAGGGAATGGATAATAGTCTTGTATATGTTTTTCTCTGTTGATGAGGTATATGCCAAGTTATAGAGAAAGGCTTCAAGGCAAAAAGGAAAACATAGCGCTCAAACGGCGTCTTCTTTAAAACAATAACTGCAAAAAGGGGTAACAATACTTTCTAAAAGGAAGCGCTTGAAGTATGCTCCATTGAAGTTCACTTGTCGGTGTTTAGTTTATATTTTCTTTTGATGAACGCACAGAGAAAGTGTGCATGTACATTTTGTTGCCGGTTTATAAGGCCCAGCGGCACGACTCTTTCCGTTTTCCTCGTCTTCCGACAACTCGTGCTTAAAGCAAGCACACGGAGGTTGTTTATTTTTCATTATTTCTGCTAATTATTTTGCGGGTCTAATTAATATAAATTGTGTACATAGGGTAGTATTTTTTGTGTAAAATATAACTAGGATAATATTTTTTTATTATCACTCGTCTGGAACACGAAATTAATTTTCGTCCTTTTAGGGCATTATTTTAATTAGATTGAGATTTGTGCCGGCATTTTTAATACTCATTTAATTAACTGGGGTGGGATTTTAATAAAATTGAGTACGAGGATTGAAAACGATACGAAATTGTTAGTTTTTGACTTTATACCCGGGCACATTTAAGAATACCGGGATACTGAAAATACATACCCGGGTAAAAGTAATTTAGATATAGAAAACCTTGGGTACGACCCAGGTATAAATTATTGGGGCTGTAGGATGTTCTACTTTCCATGTTTAAACTGAAAATGTTAGGGTACAGCAAAAAATAATACACTTTATGGATTATTTTGGGTTACTACCCTCTCTATCTGCTGTTCCAAGTATCACAAAGCCTTCGTGTAATATTCATGTGCCTAAACAGTCTAAATATACTTTTTAAGCGTATTAGCACGGTATTAGATATTCACAAAGACGCTTGAACGCAGTTCGGTAACAACTAAGAGAATATTTAATGGACTATAACGCCTATCATACCCCTCGACTTATTGAATTAATTTCAGAAAACAAAACTTTACCTATACAAATATATAATATATTTTTCTGTGTAATAAATTAGTGTTGAATAAATAAATTTAAAACAGTACACCGTATTTCGTTTTTCTATATTTTATTTCAGTTTAAATATCAAGTTAGCAGAAATCTTAGATCTTGTATTGTAACAAATTTCGCTTTCCCCTACAACCCTCCAGTAGGTATGTGTATGTGAATATTATGCGTGTTAAGCTTGACACCTCATTAACTTGAGAGCGTAGATTAAATTGGAAATCTGGAGCTCTCCAAATAGTTAACACAATGTTACTCCCAACCACAGTCTTTTGCAGTGATATAAGTGATTCAACTGAACTTAACTTGACACCCTGTTAAATTAAATCCACTTATTATTCGAGGACTGTTCGAATAACATATGTATGTTATACAGGGTGTCTTACGCAAACTGTTCATTAGAAGTCTAAAGTGTTATAATGGAAATTTGCATCTTTTGATAACGGTTTATTTCTGTAGTTTTGACCGCTAACAAACGTTTCGTAAATTCGCTATAACTTTTGTTCAAAAACAGGAATGACGGCTCATATTGTAGCTGGAAGATGCCTCTGTAACTGTAATTTCTTACACTTAATGTGCAGAAAATTGCAATATTCCAGTATTTTTGAATACGTCATTTTTCATTTTTTAAATAGAATGGGCATACTTTTTATGTCACGTACCAATTGGCTGGATTTTGATAAAAAAATATATATGACTCGCTTTGAGTTATTTCCGTAATTGTAGAAGATTGCATTTTATGTTTTATAATACACTGCCGGACAAAAAAACCGGACACTCTCAGAATTACTATTTTAGTGAATAAAAAACAACAGACGGTTTGAAATGATATTTAACTATGGAAGTGCCTCCGTAACCGGCGCCGGCTATAGTTTTATAGGTGTATTGTTGCCGGAGCCTGCGTGTGTCTGGTGCGAGAGGGCAGCTAAGGGGTCTGTTTAAAATGCATATGCGTTGTATCAGTCTTTTTCGTTCCCAAATAGAAGCGCGCCGGCAACTGTATACGCAAGGCCGGCGCCGGCTACGGAGGCACTCCCTTTAACTATTTTCTTTTCATCTTAACAATAAATAAAAAACAAGAAACAAAATGATTCGTCAACAAAAACCTAACAAAAGTATTTTTTAGAGATCAAAAAAAAATATTAAAAGGAAAAGCACACTAGTAGAACCAAATTAATAATGGGTGTTACCACCACGAACTCTTATTCCTTCCCTTAAACATTGTGGCATGCCCTAAATGAGGCTATCAATAGA
Organism: Xestobium rufovillosum; assembly: GCA_963966045.1. NCBI lineage: Eukaryota > Metazoa > Arthropoda > Insecta > Coleoptera > Ptinidae > Xestobium > Xestobium rufovillosum. The sequence continues at coordinate 21,575,994 of OZ014497.1, forward strand.
TTCTTGGGGGTAGTTGTTCACATTCTTCTTGAAGCGCCATTTAATGTTTCTGGTAGGAGTTGGCGACGTCTAATCCTTTTCCCAAACTGATCCCACAAATGTTCATTGGGATTCAGGTCTGGACTATTGGCTGACCATGGGAGACATCCAATACCAACCTCTTCCGGTACTCGGTACAATTCTTGCTGTGTGTGGGTGGGCGTTGTCATCCATAAACACAAAATTGTCCTCTATAAATGGCATATATGGTGTGACATGGGGTTCCAGGCACTCAACAATGTATCGGTGTGCAGTCATTGTTCCATTCTAAATGAAAATCGATTCTGTGTGAGCCCTCAGAGATATTCCGGCCCACACCGTAATGCTACCACCATTGAAACTGATCCTGGGAAATATACAACATTGACTGTACCGCTCCCCTGGTCTTCGCCACACCTTTTCACGTCCATCTGGTGACCTGACACTAAATCTTGACTCGTCCGAGAAGAGCACGTTCTCCATTGATGTTCGTCCCAATTTACGTATTTCCGCGCAAATGCAAGTCATGCTCTGCGATGTTCTACGGTCTACAGGGGACCCGTAGCTGGCTTTCTTGAAGTCAAAACATATTCGTTTAGCCTTTTCCGAACTGTTCTGGCTGAAACTGCCACTCCTCGAACTTCGGCTAACCGTCCAGCAAGAATAGGTGATGGCAATGCTCGAACGGGCAGCGCAGCAACATGGAGAAAACGGACATCTTGATGGTTCGCAGTCCGTGGACGACCAGATCCGACCTTCTTTACAAACCCATGAGTTTCACGAAATCGCAAGAGTACATTTTGCACTGTGTTACGGGGTATATTCAGCACTTGAGCAATATACCGCACTCTTCAGCCATCGTGGCTTAAAGCAACAATTCGTGAACAAATTTCGGGGTACATTGTATGGAAAATGTTAAAAGCTGTCATTTACAAATGAAATTTCACCAAAAAACCAATAGAAAATAGAGAGCAGTCCAATAAGGTAAAAGATTTTGATGTTTCAATAAAGATGCATGAAGAGTCAAAATGCTGATTTGGCTGTTTAGGCTTGAAAGGTGCAATATTCAGCTAAAACTTTCTTTTTCCTCAATCGTTAATTATTTGCATAAGTTAAGTAACATAAAAATATTGTAGGGCCTCAAAATAAAAATAAAAACATGTGTCCGGTTTTTTTTGTCCGGCAGTGTAATTCGGTACACCGACAAAATAGCCTGCGACAGGGACGTAGCAACAGGGCGTGCGAGTGGTGCCGTGCACGAGGGCCCGGCCCCGGCGGGCCCCTCGCCCCTCGGCCAAATTGTTTTTTTGTTGGCTTCAGCTGAGCAAATTAAAAATATTTGAACTTATTCTTTTTGAATAATACGAGTATAAGCATTTGGTACTACCGATTTTTTTGTGAAAGTATAAAGGGGGGGGGGCGTTGTGGCCTTGCACCAGGGCCCGGTTTCGACATGCTACGTCCCTGGCCTGCGACAAATTAGAAAACAGTACAAGTAAAGAAAAACTGGGCATTTCCGCCCCTTTCATCTTCGCATTTAAATATACCTACTTAATAATACACTGCACTTTTATGCTATAAAATACAAATTCAAATTTTTAGTATTATCAACTTTGTTTAATACTTTTGGGCCCGATTTTTCAAAGAAACCAACATCGGATTAATCAGAAAGCCGGTATCATAGCAACGAAACCAGTATCAGACTTAATCCGGTGTTGGTTTCTTGACCTTGAAAATTATATTATCCAATTTATTAGAGGTGTTAATTATTTTGTTCGATACGCATACATTGGTGATACCAGACTAAATAATATTATAGTATTAAATGGAAAATAAAATGTCCAAAATGTTCTCAACTCGCGGCCTCTATCGGAGGCCGCGCTCAACTCCAAGTGTTAGAAGTTGATGACACTTTATTTTTCATTTAATATGCACACAACTATTTCAGACTTAACCAGTTCCAATCAATAGGTAGTAAATAATATTATCCTCAACCTGTCAATTTATTTATTAATTTTAAAAAATTATATCAAAATTTCCCTTTCTTATAATGAGGTCGTGAACGTTTTTTGTCCGCGAGCTATTAATTTTATCGGGGTTATTTTGTACTGAGCTATTATGTCGGTAGGCTATTTAGTATGGGGCTATTTTGTCGGTGCTGTTTTGACGGGTCACGTAATAATTGTTAATAGTAGGGGGCACATGAATGTTTGACGTCGCTATGATTGCTCCTTAATTTCGAAATGTCAAAGTATTGCTGAGGGCTTTGTTGTAAACACAATTTCAGAATGGACAATAATGAATACAGAAATCAAGAAATTTTTAATTTATTCATTATACATGGCAAGTGCGAGAGCATTGTGAGCAGAACTTGTAGAGTTTTTAGCGAAGATTATCCAAATTTACCACCGATGGACAAAACAAAATTTAGAAGATTGGAATCCAATGTTATGTTCAGTTTGGTCAACAGAATGCAAGAAAGATGCAACGTGGTTGAATTCTTAAATTATAAATAAAAATGATGTACCTAAACAATAACTGCTTGACAACAAATAATGAAAATGTTGACCACCAGCATCCAGACACTGTGCAGCACGTGAAGCGGCGCCCCCAAAGGTAGAAATCGAGAGGAGTCAGGTCAGGAGACCACGCTGGCCCGTCCCACAGGTCCAACCGCCTTATCCATCTGTATTCGAACATATCGGTAAGTTTCTGAAATACTCCCTGGGTGCAGTGGGCTCCATCCAGTTGATACCAACATCTCCCTCTTGCAGTTAAAAGCAGGCCGTCCAAAAACTCTTCTACCACAGTCCTCTATATCTCTAAATATCTCTGGGATGTTAGGGTTCCATCGCAAACAGGGCCTAATTTCCCGATAGGCCCGGGCCTAAAAAGGGCCCGGGACCGATACTCGCCGGTGTGACCAAAATTTTTGGACGAAAAATTAAATCTTGCATCTAGACATCCATGACTGAGAAAAAAACATTAAGTCGGGGTCCTAAACTAAGGTAAAAACAAAATTATGAAATTAGGTCAAGTAGTTTTTCTGTTGCAGCCAGCTAAAAATCTAAGACACGGTATTTCGGATATGTCAATTTTTTTAAATGGACCCATGTTGGCTCATCGCGATATTTGGATAGAGCTATTTTTTACGAACCATTTGATACCAAACACGAGACCTTTCATTCAAAAATACGTGCCCGTCTAAAGTCCGTTCCCCTCCTGCTAATTTTTGAACTATTTGAGGTACATCCATGAAATTCGGTACAAGATAGTCACAGGTCACAAGATATTTTTTGACGTAATAATGACAGCTGCCAGTCTCAAGATAGCGGTCGGGCGCAATTTTGAAAAAAAATTTAATGAGAAGTAGGGTCATGGGACACCTCGTTTTAAAGGTCTTATTGAGTGCAATGTCATACTAAAATATGGCATGGATACCTGAAAACGTTACAAAATGGTGGCTAATCAAATTTCTAAATAATCATGAATGTTGCTTTCAGTCACGTTTGTATTGGAAACAAAATTCGTTGTCGCGGTAATATCTTGTTTTCTGCTCTTGTCAAATCTAGTCTGTTGAGATCCTTCATTTAGGAAAAGTGTGAGCATGGCTCGTAGCTTAGACGATAAATTTGAAGCGGTTTTAATTTTTGCTGGAAGAAACTAACATCTAGTGGTAGTTTTTCCTTAATAAACTCTCTTTTCGCCTCTTATTGGTCCACTTCATTAAGAGATTTCACTACAAATTAGAACAAAATTTGGTTAGAAAAATATTAAAATTTAAAAATTGAACAAAAGATATCGACGCCATATTTTAGTATGACATTGCACCCGATAAGATCTTTAAAACGAGGTGTCACATGACCTTCCTTCCCATTTAAAAATCCGTTTTAAAATGGCGCCCGACCACCATCTTGAGACTGACAGCTGCCATTATTACGTCAAAAAATAACTTGTGACCTGTGACTAGATTGTACCGAATTTCATGGATGGTTCAAAAATTACTAGACGGGGAACGGACTTTGGACGGGCACTGTATATACCTGTTTAAGTCAAAAAATTGTGTTTTTTTGTTTGTAGCTGTTTTGTTTAAGACTGTTTTTAGAGTGTTTGTTATGTTGTTTTCTTTGTTTTCTTTGTTTTGTTATTTGTTTTTTATGTTACTTTCTAAATATAGTACTTATTAAAGCATATTAAAATCAATGTTGAGTAACTTACTTAAAATTAAAAAAAAATAGGGGCCCGGGATTGGGTAAGGGCCTAGGGCCCGCTTTGACTAAAAATAGGCTCTGATCGCAAATCAAAAATTCTATCATCTATCATCATACAAAAAACGTTGAAACCAAATCGTTTGCATCAGTGTTGCATGAGAATTTTCAGAGGACAAATGTGGTTGTTTCTTCTATTAAAAATACCTTCACGCGACAATTTAGAATTACCTGTCCAAATTAGTTTACTTAAAAAAATTGCTGTCTTCTTGGATTTTCACCAGCAAGAATTCACACAAAACAATTATATGGGCAGCGTTTTGCGGATGTAGTTTTTGCACCATGGAAAATTTAAAATTGTGCCTTTGGTGACTTTTCAAAATTCTCTGCACCGAATTCCTGCCGACACCCAAATCCTCATCAACGGATAGATGTATGCGGATTAGAGAAAAAAGTCCGTATGCCAATCTGAATGTATTGTACCTAATAAGGTCCAAATCTGTTATTTCAGAGTATGAGGATCCGCCAGACTATTTGCCGATAAATTTCTCTTCCAATTAATAATGGGACATGGCAGAGGAGCCCCGAGGGCAGCAGATATTTTACTGCCGGCGGGGGCGGCCGAGTTCAGACCTCCGCATAAATCTAAAATATGTAAGACGACACGTTAAATGGTATGGAAAATTGATGCGGGAGAAAGACACCTGTGTTTCTGCCGCCAAAAATAATCCACCGCTCTGCGAAGAACAAGTCCGGGGGCGGCGTACGCCTAACGACGTATAATTCAGTCGCGGCTCGTGACGCGGATAAAACTGACATTTTTATTCGTAATGGGTACCGGGGATTTTTTCCTTAATTGTTTCGGTTGCCTCGGATACTCGGAGGCGGCGGGATCCCATCTGCCGGCCGTAATTTCGTGCGTTCGGAGGATATTTTAATGTGTAACTCATTATAAATTGGGGGGCGGTTCGGGCATAGTTGGGGAATTGCTGGAAAGTACGGGAAAGTACACTGAAAAAGAACTCTAATAGCTGGATTGGTCGTGGCGACATCATGATAATTGTCAAATTTATGTATCAACTAAATTGCAACCGACAAAAACCTCGTTCGTCCACCAGATGGACTAAGAAAAACATTAGCATTATCCTCGCAAATGTACGGTCAGCCGCCAAATTTAAAGCTGGACTCGATTAGCGGAACAAAACAGTTTTTTGCTTCCCTGTAGAACTGAGGAACCTCGCATGGGGATGGATGGGGATACCAGTGAGGGGGTTGTGTATGTATTAATTAGAACACATGATGACAAAAACTTCTCATTTCTCTCTGCGATTAGCGGCTGAATAACCGGTCTGTTAATTAACGAAAGTGATAGCGGTCGTTAATTATGTTTTTGATTGTTTTGTTCTGTCTTTCTTTAGACGACAAGCTGTAAGTCGACTATACGAATTGTTGAAAATTTTAAATACAGAAATGACCTCACCATTTTAGATTCCATACAAAAGATTCCCTGTAATAAAAACACCTGGTCAATAATAAAAGATAATGGTGGAAAGCGTTAGCCCATTGAAAACGGAGCACTTAACGCTAAAGCCGTGTAGGAGAAAAGAATAAAAATAAAATTACTTTTCTCATTTTAAGACTGGCGTCAGAATCAATAGGTACAAAAGCTGTAAGGTAATAAAGTTTAAGAGTGTGTGGTGCTTGGCTGAAACATTAGCATACGGTAATACAGTAGCGGGTTGTTGAGCTGGCAAAATCTTCGGTTTGAAAAATTCAGAGCTTTTATTGTTCCTTTGTCTAAAGATAACTTAGAAAAAGAATTAAATACAATAAGAACAATTGCTATTAATAATGATTTCAAAATAGAAATGATTAATAGAATCATTTACAATAAAAAAAATAATAATATAATAAAGAAAGAGAATTCTATCTACCTGATAAATCTATACAGGGTTGAATTTGGAATCGGATCGTAATTATTGTTAAGACATCTACGTTTCTTTTTATATTTCGCTATACTTTCCAAGGCGTTTAAATCAAATTTATTGTTTCCTGGTTTCAGGAGTTTGAGATTATTGATATTGAATTTATAGCCCGTTTCCAACGCGTGCGACGCTATGCTAAACTTATCTGTACGACCGTATTTGTAATGAGCTTGATGCTCCTTGAAGCGAGTTAAAATAGACCGAGTTGACTGCCCGATATATTTTGCTCGCAATTTCCGCAGGCTATTTCGTAAATTCCTGCTTTATGAATGGGTTCGTTTTATCTTTCGCATTTCCAAGAAGATTTTGTAAATTGTTGCTCGAAGTGTGAACCACCTCTAGTTGTGTAGTTGTTTATTTCGTCATATATGCTTTTAGTTGGAAGAATTAAGCTTGTATCAGAGCGCTGTTTGAGTACGCACTTGGTGTAACTTAAAACTTACAGTTGCTCGACGCATATACGTAATAAGATATACGGGACACGGGAGTTGGTATTTCTGCGACAAAAAAACTACAGGGGAGAAACCGCCAGACCTCCCGCAGCCCCTGAGCGGTGATGTTATTCCTGAGCACTGCCAAGTTCTGAAGTCAGGAGCCGCCACTGCAAAAAGTATATCGTATAGTCAACTCGCTTCAAGGAGCATCAAGCTCATTACAAATACGGTCGTACAGTTAAGTCTAGCATTCAATATTAATAATCTAAAACTAATAAAACCAGGACATAATAAATTTGATGTAAACTCTTTGGAAAGTATAGCGATACATAAGAATAAACGTAGTTGCCTTAAAATTATGGCCCCATTCCAAACTCAACCCTGTATAGATTTATCAGGTACTTATATAGAATTTAAAACTAGCCATAAATCCAAAAGTTCTGAGAAACCCTATAGGTTAATCGATTCATTTTCCTTCAGCAGTAGGAGGTTTGGTATTTATAGCAACGTAGTGTAAGTTTATATTTAGATTAATCTTCAACTCCTGAAGATCCTGACGTTGTCAGCGAAACACGTGTCGAGTACTGTGCCACTGTCTTTTGGCGTGTGGGAATAACTTATTAAGGATTCATAGTGAATTTACGTCAAAGTCCTCGAACTAACCACTTGTGTGTAAAAGATTTAGTTTCAACGTTTTTTGTATGATGATAATCGCGTAGAATTTTTAATTTATGATGGACTCCTAACATCCCAGAGATATTTAGAGATTTTGACGACTGTGGTAGAAGAGTTTTTGAACGTCCTGCCTTTAAAAGCAAGAGGGAGATGTTAGTATCAACTAGATGGAGCTGGAGCCAGTGGCGGACTGGCAAATTTAACCAGCCCGGGAAAGTCCTAGTGGACCGGCCCCAAAATAACAATAATAATATTAATAATATAATTAAATAAGAGTAATATAAGGGGCATGTGAATGTTTTCACACAACAGCTTGCAAAGCATACATCAACTCCGACAGAGACTGACTCAGATCTCAGACTCATTAGTATCTAGTATCTACATATAGGTGTGCAACTATGATTCCCAAGTTCCCAACTCAAAGCGCACGCGTAGCATGTGTACGGCAACGGGCGCATTTTTTGCTGATTACTATTTTCGTAAACGTTCTTGCCATCACACCTTCGTGGCTCAGTGGTTGACGTATCGGTCCCCATTTCGCAACGTTGGGGGTTCGCACCTTACCGTACTTATTTCTTGTTATGATGATTTTTTTCTTTTGAACAAAAAATCGGTCAGGTCCAAAAGGACAGCTAGGGGGTCGCAATCACTCAGTCCACATTAATTGTTCATTTATAAAAATCATTTGACGTGCGTCAACGCGGGATTGGGAATCACAATTGCACAGCTATCTGTAGATGCTAGTTTGTAGTTTCAGACTCAGCCATTGGAGCAGTGCGGCCAGATTTTATTTTCGCGTGTCGCCAGTTTGGCTGCTAGATGTGGCCAAAATGAAGTGAAAATCAACCAAAACCAAATACCAGATTGTATTTTATAAATTGCGTCAGACAAAAATTTTAAATGGATTAGTAGTACTTTGTAAGGTTAGGATTCATGAAGGGTTTATCAAATGAAATTTAAATTATAATTTTTGTTTTGGTAACATTTCGAGTAACGTTTATTTAATTTTATCACAAACAACAGAGGTTATTATAAATTAGAACCGTGAATCGTATGCACTAAAAACTTTAAATAAATGTCGTGAATGACCTGAACCAAATAAAGCCGTAGTCCAAATAAGGCCGTGCCGTTTTTTATGAAACCGCGCAACTCTCAAATTACAGTTTCCTACCATCGGACGGGTTTCTACAGTACTTCGTTCTGCCACAACGCCAGGCTAATCGGAACGTTTCCAGAAGGCACCACTGCAGCTAAACATAGGGAAGCATCTAGCTTGTAAATTTCCGCGTAGGTGGTTTAAGCTTTTTTGTGAAAATATTAGTGTCCGAAGAAAATTTTTGGCTGTACATACTCAGGTAAGAGTCTAAAACATGTTCACGAGTTTGTTTTCAAATGTCATGTTGCAAAAAGGTATTTAACGAACTTTTGTTGTTTGAGGTTAAGTGAGCCTAATAAAGCCAATGTTATTGGGTTCTAATAAGGCCAGTTAGAAACACTGGCATGGTGCAGGTTGTTGTACGCAATTTATTCAATCCTGGACCAAGTAGGACCTTAAAGACCGGTAATGGTTGAAAAACTAAAGAGGAAAGTTGGTACTGTTTTCTGTGCAACGAAGATGTTGTGCGCGACATGAGACTGTGTGTTGTGTTCTCAAGATACGTCCACGAAGAGTGTGCAGGTCTGAGGAAAGGTGACCGCATATCGTTCGTATGTCCAGATTGTGAAATGTAGCTACCAAACCCTTTAAAATTTTCTAACAATTTATTTTACTTATTTTTGAAATTCCTTTTTATTTATACTTTTATATTTATTTTTAATTTTGTTGCTATTATTTGTCACGTTTGTTTGTATTTGCAGAAATATATGTTCCGTCGATTCTCATGACTTTGCGTCTATATTAATATCATGGCCTTATTAGAAACCCCCACGTGGCCTCATTAGAACATAGGAGTTCTTAATAAGGCCATGTAAAGTGTTTTTTTAAAAAGAAGAATGATATCTTTGAAAAGTGTCTCACACGGGACAGCATAAACTACATAAACCTATGTAGCTGCAGCTAAAATTTCATGTTTTTTTTTGCTAACAGTATCTGAGTTATTGGCTCTCAAAAATTAGCGTGGCCTTATTTGGTTCAGGTACCTTATATGCAGGAATTCATGCTAAAAACCCCCTAAATTATGCATAAATGAGGACTCTATTCACGACTTTAGTTATAATTTAGTATTTACTGCACTCCTTAGCAGAAAGATCGTATCTGCAATTTTATTTGTTCTTCCAAAATTGGGTTTTTTGTATTGAACGGTGCTTACGGCTTACCAATGTAAAAAAGGATGGATTGGAGATGGCAAACACCAATACAGAAAAATTCAATTTCTGCAAAACTAATAAAATGGCAGATGCAACATGTATGTCTAGTAAACGAGATGGCGCTGGCGCTCAGGTGCAGTGCACGTAAATAACGTAAGCGTTTTGTTCCATTTTTCTTCTCGAGGACGCATTAAAATTGCAGAGCAACCTCGATCCAAAAAATCGACCAAATGGTGACTTGCGATTTTCTGCAAATATGAGTCGCAAGTGCTTTATAAAAGGCCCCCAATCTGGCCGCACTACTTTGGAGTTTGATCGTGGCGGTTCGTACTGCGGTGGGGGAGTAGCGGGCTACTAATATGCAGTATGCAGGGTTGGGATTCCTATTACAATCGTAACAATATGAAAACATTGTCGATAGCATAACCGTTCTTTTGGTTGAAATGAATAAAAAATGATAATGTGTGAGTACCGGTAGAACATGGCCAGCCGGCCCAGTTGCGACCGGCCCACCAGGAAATTTCCCGGTGTCCCGCCGGCCCAGTCCGCCACTGGCTGGAGCTCATGCACCCAGGGAGCATCTCAGCAACTTACCAATATGTTCACCAAATTGAACAAAATTGGATTCCAATCTCCTAAATTTTGCCGAATAATGTGTTTTGAACGAAATTTTGTTAGGACTAACTTTTCTCGATGTCATTCTGCCAAAAACCTCACGGCTTATGAGATTTTATACATATGAATTAAATTATCTGTAGTAGTAATACAATTAAGTGGTCTGGAATTGTCGGAAATTTTACGAAAGCTGTTGCGTTGCTTGGTAGCCACGAGTGTAAATTTGACAGTTAAAAGATCACGAGCGCTTGCGCGAGTGATCTTCTGTCAAATTTACACGAGTGGTTAGTAAAAGCAACAGCTTGAGTAAAATTACCTAAAAATTCCAGACCACGAATTGTATTTAACAAGATTATTTTTTGAATCGAAGCAAGGTAGTTCAAAACGAAATTTTATTTCAAATAATTCACATGCAAAGAAATGTTTTGGGAATATTTGACGTTTGGCAGGTACTAAAGTAACTAGATTATACATTATAAATGCACCTACAAATTCGAAACTATGGCAACTTGTCAACAAGCAAAATTATCGAAAAAAATTACCGTACGTAATATCACAAGAGAGTGAGAATAACTTGAAAATAATTCGACAGATTTTCGAAAACTTGTCGCCAGGCAATAGACACGAGAGCCCGTAGGGCTCGAGTGGCTATTGCCGAATGGCGACAAGTTTGAGTAAAATGTGGAGAATTATTTTCCAAGTTATTCTTACTGTCGTGTGGTATTCGAAAGGTTATTTTTTGACGTTCAGATGTGAAACAACTCTTCAATATTATTCTTTCAGTGTCACAATTTGCGATTAAAACATATGACATATGTCAAAACCAGAAAAAAAGTCGTTTTATCAACAAAAACAAAATACTAAAAAAAATTCCCGCTGGGACAAGTTAGGTAAAAAATTATCACTATAATAATGATTTAATTGGTCAGAATTAAACGCGTGATCAAAAATACTGTTCATTTATTGGAAAATAGAAACGTCAAAAAATAACCGAAATAATACACGCTTCTAGACCCAAATGCAATGTTCCTATTGGTCAATTTGACTATGAAAAAAATAATCTACAATATTACGGAAATAACTCAAAAACGACTTATTTTAGCTATAGTCATATTATAATTTCTTTTGGTAGACAAATTATCCAGTCAATCGGTACCTACGTGACATAAATAGCATCCCATTCTATTTAAAAAAATGAACTATGTCGTATTCAAAGACACTGGAATTTTGCAATTTTCTACACACTAGGTAAGTGTAAGAAATTACAGTTGCCTGTGTTCCGCTCCTGTCCCACATTAGCATATATTCCCTCTAAGTAATCCGGAGTGAAGTAGGCCGTGAACAAAACAGTTATCGTAAAACACAGGAGTAAAAACACAAAATGCAAACATAAACATAACAATTCTTGGGGGCGAATTGCACCTCGGAGGCTCGGAGGGTAACCAAGAGATCCGACCGGCGGCGTCGAGCACCCACACAAGTAGCAAATCGAATTCGTTTCCTTATTACCTCAATTGAATATTGTGCCAGTAGAGTTATTTCACGAAATCGAATCAGAATAACGTCTGGAATAAGTGCGCTCATGCGATAAATTCACTACATACTGTACTGGATATTTTTGTTGGTAACAATTTTCCTTGGCTGCTCTGTTTTGTTGCATAACGGAAGTTTTACTATGGAAATATTGGTAATTGGTACTGCGGCCACGAACTCCAGCTGATACAATAATTGTAAAATAACACAAAAACAAATCCTTAATGCTGGAAATACGGCAAAACAGATTTTCTCTATCCCCAAATAATAACCAAAAACATTAAATCGCCTTACTGGTTAATGCCGGCCGACCGGTCTTTCTCTCACCGCCTCCCACACACATACATCAGCGAAGGCAGCTTTTATCATCCAGGAAGCTTAAATCAAAAAACCATTAATGTTTCAGAGGCTGCCGTCTGATATAATCTTCGGTCTCGGGGGGTACTAAAGCAGTCGCTTCAAAAGGAAACATGTGTATCCAGTATACGCGGATTTTCACAGCGATAGGTGTACTCAGAATTCAAAAGAAGGCCTTGGAAACGCCGCAGGATTTTAAGGAATAGGATGCGTCTTATTCTGTGAAGCATGTGCGAGTTCCAAATCCTATTAGTGTTTTTTAGTGCTCGACAACAAAAAGTATGTCTAACTGCAACAGTGCCCCCCTCCTATCTTTTGGGCAAATTGAATTGTCCGGAGAAAATCGAGGTAGGGGATAAAAGTGGTATTTCGTAATAAATCCCAACTTTTAATTCGGCTAATAGATTTCGAAACTTTTCAGACAACAGATCCTGGAAATAAATTTATCATTAAGAAAAATTCAAATAAATCTCCGCAACTGACAAACCGGGTTTGGCTGCCAAGTTTCGGGGGTTGCATCGACGGCGGCGGCGTTAAGGGTGGCGCCTCTAGTGTTTCTAATGACATTTTGCTAAATCGTTTAATCTAGTTTGTAATGATTTTCTGTGCATGCAGCTGGGTCCCTATGCGAACTAAAGAGAACATTCTTGCAGCGTTTCGGCAGTTTTCAAGATTTAATAGTGCAAGTTTTAATTGTTTTTATTCTCGAGGAAATTTTGTAAAACCATATACTAATGTCGAATGTTTTTGTTCCAGGTGGTTGCCACTTCCCTAAAGAATGGGAAGGTAGATGGTTCCTGTCTGGGGTGCAATTGCCCTTACAAATTAACTCTACTCACATAGAAACCAAGGGAGAATGCTACGAGGAGGGTCAAGGAGATAAATTCCTAGTACACGATAAGTAAGTCGATTTTTTTTCAAAATTCTCGAAAGTTGCATCAATTTTATTTACTTTTCCCAGAACTGACAATTGCTTTAGATGCATGGCAATTCATCAGAAGCATGAAAGCGTCATCCAATATAAAGAAAGTGAGTAATTGTAATTCTGAAACATTTCAACCCCTAAGTAAAAATATCTTCTTCCAATTTGTAGCGTACTGCGAGCCACAGGCTCCACTCGAAACAATATGTTACGGAATAACCGGAGATGCTGCCCTATACAGCATGTTCAGGAAATACCCCGAAGCTAGTCCGGTCCCTTGTCCCTTCAAAAGTGCCCCTTTTACATTTAGCTATAACAGAGGCACAGGGGATTGCAAAGATCCTGTCAGTAAAGCTGAGGGTTGCACGGATGATTCTAGGCTTGTCCTGAAATACCAGGCGTGTTCGGACGTTTCTTCCACTGAGAGCAACGGTGAGCTTCATTTTAGTACACTGGTTCTCAATAGGGTTCTTGCAATATTTTTTGTATATTTTCAATCGATCGGCGGGTGTCCTTTAGTCACAATATTGTTTTGTTTAAATATTATTCACGCTGTAATCAAAAGATATTAATTAATTAAATTTGAGATTGACAATTCCCGGCGAAATAATTCGAGAAAACATGAGAGTACCATGTAACATCTGTGACGTCATCCGTCTGTAAACGGGAAGCGGCCGTTTTCAGTTTGCGATTGTCCCAGTTTATCGAATATTTTATTTGTGGTTTGAGCTGTGAAATATTAACAATGAGTACTTATTATTGGTGTTTCGTGCCTATGTGTGAAAATTACCAACTCCAGAATCACCTCGGGGGAGGAGAAGCAACCCCTAAGACATAACATTTTTTTAAAACGTTATCGGTCTTTGTAACAGCGAAGCTGGTGATCTAAATTACTCATGTTGGTGCTTATAACCCACAGTAAAACAACCAGCTTCAGAATCACCTCGGGGGTGGAGATATAAGCTACCCCTAAGACGCATTAATTTTTAAAAACCGTAGCGCTCTTTGTAATAGCGAAGCTGGTGCTCAAAATTACTTATCTTGGTGCTTATAAAACACGGTAAAATTACCAACTCCAGACGCCAGAAAAAACTTTTATTCGCGTTCCTACTGACGAAAAATGTCGGAAACGTTGGTTCGGATCTGCAGGACGTAACTACAAATCCATTTCTAAAAACAGTATTGTTTATTCTTGTGAAAATCATTTTAATGTAAGTACCCAAACATTTTAAAATTTATACGTCTTTAATGTAACCTATGGTTAGGGAGCCGCAATGGTAAATTATTATTAGTATTAATGTATCAAACACGAAGAACAAGAATATGCTTAAAAGAAAGTTGCATCTGAGTCGCACCGCAGATGGCTCTTCAGAAAAGTTTGGAATCGTCTGGCACCCACTCGCGACTGTCTAAAGCGTCTGGCATTGATATTTTGGCATTCTTCATGATACAAAGGCTTAAAAGTATTGATATTGCACTGATACAAGAACCCTGGATTCACAGAGGGACCATCAGAGGATTAAGGATGATGGGCGACTGGGAGTTAATCAGCCCAGGAGGAAACCATCCAAGAACTTGCATTTTGGCAAAGAAAGACCGTCATTTACTACCCATTCGGGAACTCAGTTCGAGAGACCTAATGGTGGTAAAGTTAGACATAAACATGGAAGGGTACAAAAGAGACCTTATGTTAGGTTCGGCGTACCTTCCGTATGGCCAGCCGGGACAACCACCAACACCGGAATTAAGGAGACTGGTGCATCTTTGCGAAGAAAGCAACACACAACTTGTGCTCTGTTGTGATTCCAATGCACACCACACGGTTTGGGGGAGCACAGGAACCAACAGAAGAGGTAAATCGCTTCTAGAATTCATTGTCAGTAATAATTTAGCAGTCACTGAGAAAAGGAGAGAAGTGATTGACATCACGATCGGTACGCCAAGGGTGTGCAGTGAAATAAATGATTGGCATGTGTCGCAAGATCAATCACTCTCGGACCATAGGTACGTAAGATTTAAACTAGCATTGCCACAGGGGGAAGCCAAAACAAACAGGAATCCAAGAACCTGCAACTGGGATCACTTTAGAGAGATACTAGAGCAGGGGTTGAAGGAATGTATGTCAAGACTGCGAACACCAGTGGACGTGGAACTGATGAATGGCATCATCAAGTCAACGATAATTGGTGCTTACGAGGAAAACTGCCCGTTGAAGGTGAGGAAGGTTAAACGAGAGACCCTGTGGTGGAATCCAGAACTTTCCTCCCTGAGGGCGGAAACTCGTAGGCTTTTTAACCAGGCCAAAAGGACTGGAGGATGGGAAAACTATAAAACGTCCCGTTGAAATTACGTAAGCGCCATAAGAAGGGCGAAAGAAGAATCCTGGAGGAGGCACTGCGAAGAGATTGAAAAATTTCCGGAATGTGCGAGACTCCAGAAGGCCTTGCAGAAAGGCAGTTCAGTGAAAATAGGATCACTGGAAAAAATACAGGGCGGGTATACATTATCTGGGGAGGAGACTCTGAACTTGCTGCTAGAGACACACTTCCCAGGGAGTAGGCCTATACCTGTAGATGATAATGAAAGCCAAGACGTACCGCATAAGCTGGGAACAAAGAAAGGCTGGAAACTAGCTAACAGGCTAGTGGACAAAACGAAGATTATATGGGCGGTGAAGTCCTTCGCACCATACAAAACCTCGGGCCCAGATGGGATATTGCCAATAATGCTACAACAGGGTATTGAAGCATTAGCTTCACCCCTGTGCACACTTTTCAGGGCCAGTCTGGCCCTAAGTTATGTGCCGTATGATTGGCAAAGGGTAAGGGTAGCTTTCATACCCAAACCAGGGCGAGAATCATACGCCCAGGTGAAATTTTCGCCCAATCAGCTTGACATCATTTATGCTCAAAACGATGGAAAAACTTGTTGATAGACATATAAGGGACGAAGTTCTGGGAGTGGCACCCCTACATCGACATCGATGTGCCTACCAAGCGGGGAAATCTTGCGAACTGAGTCTCCATAAGATCACAAGCAGGATCGAAGAGGCCCTGAAAAAAGTTGCATTGGGAACCTTTCTGGATATAGAGGGTGCATTTGACAATACCTCTTTCGACTTCATCAAGAGAGCTGTTGAAAGTCGCGGAGTCGATCGTTCTATTGCAGAGTGGATTGACTCTACGATAAGAGGCAGGATAATTACTGGGCAACGTGACCAGGGGGGTGGCTGCTGCCAGAGGATGCCCGCAGGGCGGGGTTTTATCGCCCTTACTGTGGAGCCTGGTGGTGGACGGTCTCCTCTGGGAACTAGACAGGGAAGGAATACACGCACAGGGTTATGCGGATGATATTACTATTCTAATCATAGGGAAGTTCGGAGGGGTGATTTCAAACCTCATGCAACGAGCCCTAGAAATAGTGGAAAGATGGTGCACAGCAGAGGGACTAACTGGGAACCCTGCTAAGACCACAGTGATAGCTTTCACGAGAAGAAGGAATCTTCAAGATCTGAAGAAGCTTCGGTTGTAGGGCCAGGAGATCGAACTGAGCAGAGAAGTTAAGTATTTAGGACTAACCATAGACACTAAATTAAACTACAACGCCAATCTGGAGAAATTGACCAAAAAGGCTACCCGGAGCCTATGGGCTTGTAGGGGTATGATAGGGAGAACGTGGGGGCTAAGGCCAGCAATGGTCTCTTGGATCTATTCCAGGGTAATAATCCCCACAGTAACATATGGATCCCTAATATGGTGGCATAAATCCAGAAAAAGGGAATCTCCAATTAAGCTAGGGAAATTGCAAAGACTTGCATGCCTAGGAATCACAGGGGCGATGCAAACAACGCCCACTGCGGCCATGGAGGCACTTCTGGGACTCCCACCACTACATATTGTAGTGAAGGCGGAGGCTCTTGGGGCAGCATACAGGCTAAGGATAAACGGTTATAGGCTAACTCTCGCAAGAGCGGGATACCATACCGAAATATTTCAACAAATAGACAAGAACTACATGCTTAGCATGCAGTCGGATAGAACCGTCCCAATCTTAAACTTTCACAAACCTTATCGGATTACCATACCGATAGAGGGAGTGGAGAGCAATTCACAAAGGGCAAGAGAACAGGATGGAAACATTTGGTATACAGATGGGTCTAAAACTGTACATAGTACTGGGGTGGGTATTGCTGGCAAAAGCCTAGGGAATGAAATTAGCATAAACCTGGGCGACCTTGCAACCGTTTTCCATGCAGAAATTACTGCAATTTCCGTATGTGCGAAAGGAGATAATCAGGAGGTCCTTTCAAAACAGGAGGATCCAGATTCTCACTGACAGCCAGGCAGCACTGAAAGCTCTGGAAGCTACAAAGATACAATCCAGACAGTTAAAGACTGTGTGGACTCGCTGGCTCGGCTAGCAGTACATAACAAGGTTATTCTACGATGGGTGAAAGGCCATCAAGGAAGTGAAGGGAACGAAAAAGCAGACCTTTTAGGGAAGAAGGGAGCCAAAGTCCCGCTGATAGGGCCGGAACCTACGTGTCGTTTGGCATATCAGATAGCCAAAGAGGTGATAAAGGACCTATTAAGACAAAAACATACCTCTTACTGGATGGGAACTCCTGGACTGAGGCAATCGCGGATGTTAATTAGCGGACCATCCAGCAAGAGAGCTGAAGAGTTAAGGATACTGGGTAAGAACCAGCTGAGATGGGCAGATGGGACATCTTACCACTATTGGAGTGAAGGACAATCCTGATTGCAGGATGTATGGAGAAGAGGAGGAAACTCCTCACCACATACTATGCGAATGTCCGGCTCTTGGCGCAGCTAGACATACAAGCTTCGGGGCTATGTTTGTAGAACCAAAAGTAATAGCAGATGCACCCATAAGTCTTGTCCTAAAATTTTTCGAGGGGACCAAACTTATGAGATAATCATGTATGGGGGCACAATAAGCTTGAGCTTCAATGCTAGGGGCCAGAAATATACCCCGTAAGAAATAAATAAATGATACAAAGAGTCAGTAAAAGAAAAATCTGTCGGTAGAAAATGACACGTGGCACCCACTCGCGACTTGAATGTACTAGGTGTCCCAAAATTAATCACCTCATTTCATTGGTGTTTATCATTGCAACCAGAAGGACAAAATACAAACTGAATACGGCAAAAAATAGTTTGATTCTTAAAGTTTTATACATATAATTTTTAAAAATAACATCTAACAAATGTTCTCTGTTAGAGCGCTGGCAAATGCGAGCCCGTTCTGTAGCGTGCTCCATGACTGTAGCATTTCTTGTGGGATAGTCGCAATTGCTAATATACAGTAAGTATACCAAAAGAAGGTAGCAGTAAATAACATTTTTTTGCAAAGTTACCTACCTCTCAGCTTTTATTCCACGAATTTCTGCAGATGTATGCAAAGGGCTGTTTTCCATTTTTGGTAAATTGTCGGACTAAGCTTTATTAAAACCTTCGTCAGTCATGGTCAAAGATTAAATAAATGTTTTACAGTTTTACACAATTGTTCAAAACACACCGGCCACGGAACATGAATAATTCACAGCACGATACCACAACGCACAATCGTATATGAAAATGCCGGCTGCCGAAGGTAAACACGTGTTGTATTTACTATCGGATGACGTCAACTAACGCAAACCAATAGGAGGGCGTCATTGCGCCTTGTGCTTACAGACGGAATTAGGCAAATTTAATTTATTTAATTTGTTGTTTAAGCGCAAAAATAATATATTTTTTTCTTTTAAATTGGTTAAATAATTAAATCTCCATAGTATTAAGGTATTTTTATGTAAATTAGTAACTCCTGCAAGAACCCTATTAACAATTATTGATAATCAGTTTGGGAACGACTTCACAAATTATAATATCCCCAAAAATTAATCGTAATGTTTTATACAAAAGTGGAAGAACTGGTGTGTTTGGCGACTTGGAAAGAAGGATCCACACGTTATCTAATAGGGAAAATATCTCAGTGGAACAGAAGAAGTTTAACAACAGACGAAGACCAATACCGCTGTTTCATTTACCAAAGAAGTCCAGAACATGGAAAAACTGTCTACAACGTAGCCCAGTCTGGTGATGCTACTTGCAATGGTTTGCAAAACGCTTTCGAGGGTAGCAGAACGATGAAACTAACGGCTGGTAAAACAAACAATCCATCTATCCTCTCCCCATTTATAATATTCTGCTTGTAGTGGACGATCACCACAACCGATGCAAATTCCCTGTATGGATAACAGAACACCACACATGGTTGAGCCTCGACAAACAAAAAATCTACAAGTTCTCCCAAAGAAATGCTACCCTTAAAATTCTGGACGAAGAAACCAAGGGTAGCAGAAACTTCCATCAAAGACAGCAGCAGCAGCAGACTTTCGTCCAAACGTTCGGCTTCCAAGAGCAAGGTTTCGTCTCTCAAGATCAGAAGAAACAAAACTCGGAAATGCGAGTAATATGCCACGCGATTTTAGGTTCTCAGGAGCAAAGAATGGTTCAACTCGTCGCCCACATCACCGCGGGATGGTGAGTTGATCGTCTTTAAGCAATTACTATTAGTAAAATTAGTATTTTTGTTATATTTTACCTTTTTTGCAGCGATAATGGTTTCGTTTGTATGGTGTTTTACAAAAGAGACAATGGCGTAATCGAAATTCAACAATCTGGTGAGTTTTTTCAAACAAAACATGTTAGAATCAAGCGTTATGTTTGTGTTCTTTTTACTAGATGTTTATGAAGAAAATCCAGATGACGCTTGCAGAAATTTCGATACAACAAACGCTTCATACATAACTTTGACAAGTAGGTGCCTTTAGGTGTATGTAACTTCATGTTTTTCTTACGAAAACTGTTTTACTAGCAATTGCTGTGAGCACGTCGCAGCACCCGAAAAAGTGCCCTCATGTAGGGAAGTACACAGTGATCAACAAAGCACCCATGATTTTAAAAAGAAAGAAGCGGCAAAGATCGACTACAGACAGCAGAGGATCTTCTACAAAAACCGAATGTCTCTCTAGGGATTTTGAAGCTCTTGCTGTAGGTTGCAGTAGCGTCCACCAGATGGAATTTAAATCATCCTGTCTGGAGCAATCCCAGTCCGGTAAATCCCAAAAAATATACCAGTTTATCCGAATTTCATTGTATTTATTCTCCTTTAGCATACACTTGCCATGGTAACTGGCAAGACAACGGCACTTACTACGTCATAGCTTCCCCAGTTATCCGCAAATCAACAGATACCAAACTGTATTGCTTAATTTACACTTTAACGGAACAATTACTAACTCCCACTGTTAATGGAGTACCCGGAAGAAGTACAGGTCCGCCTCTGCTGAGGCTATCAGCAGCTGCAGAGAGTTGCCACAGACATGTGGTGCCTGGAGTGACAGGCAACTGGGCCTTCAATTTCACCAGCAATGGTGAGTTACTTCGCCAGTTACTATTTCTAACTACTAAGTTACTAGTTTTAACCAATTACTAATTAGTAACCGATTACTAATTCGTAACCAAATCGCTAGTTAGTAACCAAATACTAATTAGTAACCGATTACTAATTCGTAACCAAATCGCTAGTTTGTAACCAATTACTAATTAGTAACCGATTGATAATTCGTAACCAAATACTAATTAGTAATTTGCATCGTTTTTTCTTATGCAGGTGCTTGCGCGGAAAACAGCAATCCAAACGTTAGCACAGTAGCAGCGTCCGCGGTCTCAGTGATTGTTCTGTCGCTGCTGATCGCCCTCGTCGTCAGATGATGAAGACGACCGGAACCGCATACGTTAACAAATTATTAAAGCGATTGCAGTGCGCGCGCGCAAGAGATACATATAATATACGAGAAAACAGGGACTTGCGATGCGACTAAAGGCAGACTGTTTCTAGTGAATTGTTCGGCGATGTTGAAGGTGCGGTTCGAGTCCCAGTTGTTGTGATAATTTTTTTTCGTTGTTGGAAGAAAGGATGATTTTTCGGGGCTCGAGTACGACAGCGTGATAGTCAATTTTAAAAAAGATATTTAAAACAAAAACTTATTTAACTGTGTATGTGGTTGGTTTCAGCAGCGATGTGACGAATTGTGACCTTAAAATATTTTTACTTTTTATTATACCGAAACAATTTTGATCCTCCAAAATTCTATCGAAGCAGAGCTTAACCACTAACGGAAACAACGAATTTGTTTACGGGCAAAAATTGTTATTGTTTGTTTTTTCGAGGAATCTTGAGGTCCAAGATATGTTTTGGAAAATAACCGACGATATTAAAGGGCAGCTTTTATGCTTTTTTAACTCGATTTGTGCTCAAAAAGTAGTTTTAAAGTTGAACGTACGGTCTTCAAAGATTTCCCCATCATAATCGATTCTTTTGAAAATAATCGAATAAAAATCGAATGCGAAATATCGGTTTTTTGTGTAATCGATTCTTTTGAAAATATGTAATCGAAAAAAATAATCGATATTTTTAAAATAATCGATTCTTTTGAAATCGAACAAAGATCGATTCTTCGATTATTTTCAAAAGAATCGATCTTTTGGAAATGGTCGAATGAAAGAATCGATTCCCTTTAAAGGAATCGATTATTGCAAATCGGGGAAATATTTGAAAATCAATTTTTTTATTTTATTTATGTCCAAGTGTGTCTGTGATTTTAAAGTCAGGTTTTAAGGCAGCAAATACGAAGAAGAAGAAGAAATTTTCAACGTATTCGGTGCAGACATGGTATATACCGGGTTGCTATTTATTTTAGTATTTTTATTTTACAGGGATACGCGAAATTCTACCAAATAATGTGGGACTATTTCCCTGCACAAATTGCTGCGTATCTCTGTAAAAAACAAGACACTTTTTTCGGAATAATTGCATTGCAAATGTTGCCTATACAGAAAAAGACCTATAGAAATACATAATTCTAAAATAGCAACAAAAATTATAATTATTAAAATAAATGTTTGGAACTGTTCAAACTTTGACGACTACAAAGAAAGTAACACTCAGTATTCTATGCCCTAGCTAATAGGTTTTATATTTATATTTGGTACCAACGCCATGGTGTTTAAAAAACAGGACGAGTTTCTTTTTAAGGTTAAAGTTGGTTGTATTTAACCAATTTCTTGCCTCGGGATGAGCTATTAGTCATTTTCCAAAATTGGAGTGATGCACAACGTTTGTAAACTGGGAGATTGCAGTGTAGGGGTCGGGTCTCGATACAAAACAATTTTTTTTCTCATTTATTTCGTGATAGTCTCATCCTGATTGTATCTTGCCATTGATGGAGCCTAAAATATTTTCTATTTTAACCTTAAATGGAAATTATAAAATGTAAGTAATAAAAAAAAGTATACAGGATCGAAAAGGCTATATTTTAAAAATAAGGATGTAACGTTTGTACATAACTGAGCTAGCGCAGAGTTTTAGAAATATAAAAGAATGTTGCGAGATGACCCAAAAAAGAAAAAAATTATAACGACGAAATAAATTATATATTATACATAAATATAACTCCTTGGAGACTTTTTGTGTACACAAGTTTTTCATGTAAAATAATATTTATACGCAACTTTTGGTATTCCAAAGGATTAGAACAAGGCTGTTCAAAAATATGCAAGGAAAAAGGGTAAAGAGCACGACAATTGACCAGTTACATTTGATCTACCCCGAGCGTTTGACCTACTCGGTACATTTGAACTACTCGATGCACCCGGTACATTTGAACCACTCAATTATTCTTGGCCAGTCTTGCTTTTCTCCCGAAGATTTGTGAATACTGAATTGTTTATTTTGTAAATTATATTATTGTATATAAAAGTGTTAATTTCGCTGAATGTATTTTCTTTTTGATTGTTTATTGATCTTTTTTTGTAATATATGTATAAATTCGTGTGTTTTAACCGCAGAGTTGTACGACAGTTGGCTCGTGTGTTTTTATAGCGTTTATATCCGATTTTTTTCTGTTTTTCACTGTTCAAAAGGGAATCAGTTCGCAAGACGATTTTTTTTGCTTTTTCAATCTCGATGTTGTGTTCCATAAATTGAAAATATCGCCCCCCTCCCTCATAATAGTGTGTCCAGTTTTTGCTTATCATAAACTAAGGGTTTTACAATTATATTTTTGACTATAAAATAAAGAGAATCTTTGAAATGAATGTTTTATTTCTGAACGAAAAATACTTTAATTTCCTTTGGTTGTGTTGTGACGTCACCGATGACGTAATGTCACAAAAGAGGATCTCTGCCGCGACTAAACCATAGCCGAAGATGGGGGTGGGCCAAAACAGGAAAAACGGGCGCCAAGGAGTTGATAAGGCTGATCCTCAAAATATGCCTAACACACAGCGACCACAACTCCTAAAGGAAACTGAGAACAATGGTGGGAACACAAAAAAAACGCGTAATCAAAGCTGTAACTATAATCTATATTAATGGTAAATTACGATCATTAAATTTATTAACAAAATTTAGATAATAATTATAAGAAATGAGGTAGGTACTTACAAAAAAAACAACCGGCAAATATAACAACCCGTTATCAACGTTCCGCCAAAGAAGAAAAATCAAATAGGCGCGGACGACGCGCGGAAAACGCGCAGGCGCACCGACGGTTCATCACACGCACACTACCTACACGAAAGACGTTGCTGGATGTCTAGGCGCAACGCGAATATCGGTTATTACAAAATATCTAAAGAAATAAACAGATTTACGTTAAAGGTGAATTACAAAAATGTATACAAAAAAAACTATTGACATTGAGCAATTTACTAATGGAAAAAAAAATTAACTAAGCGGTATGTGATGATCAAAAGAATTAAACTACTATCTACTTTAATTACTGACGGACAAGTTTTCATTACATTAAAGTGGCCACGATAAGCCGTGGCCAGGCAGAACACTAAAACCAGTCGACAGAAGAAGTTCTGGTCGAACAGGCGACAAATAATTAAGATCTCTGACCTTAGAAATAGCAGTTGCTGTCAAAGTTTATTACAAAACTGCAGTTGACGTTGACGGCTTCCTAACGATCCTATGGAGCTTACGTGCTTACGGCGGCGCAAAGCAACGATCCGCCTGAAGTAGAGAGGGGTCCAGATATTATACCCAAAAAAAGGACTAAATCCTAGGAGAAAAACCCTAAAATCGAAATATAAAAATAGCAAAGAACATAGGGAAATAAACCGGAAAGATAATTATCACAATTAAAGAAAGCAAAAAGAATTATAGAAAAGAATTATAGATGATCGCTTACCTCTAGAGGGTTTCTCCAAGCTCCCAAAGTGGCCTCAAGTACGAAAAAAAATCAATGTGGTAACGACGAAGGTTCCCAAAAATTCCAACAAATTCCAATAAATGAACCTGCGCGTACGTAAATAGTGATCCAAGAATTCTAGAACCCAACACGTGGCAAAACTCAAAGTTGAAAAAAAGACGAAACTTGAAACACATTCGTATCTATTCGCGGTCACCAAAAGAAGGAAAAACTTCCAGAAAGCCAAGCGATCAGAAATTTCGAAAAAAAAAGGCGCGGGAAACATGCCCACGGCGACGCAGTAAAATTCCCCCAAAACTTCATATGAAGACAATGGCGTCACCGGGGTCCGCGTGAAAAAAAACGACAGAGATCACAAGTGGAAAACCAAGAAGGGGCCTAAGAAGACCTACTCACCTTAAAATACCTCAAGGCAACCACTCAAGCCGTCAAACATGAAGAAAACAGGATCTGCAATAAAGGAAAGAATTGAGAAATGAAAAAAATTACGCGAACGCCACTGTAGAAAATGAATTGGCAAGTGGACAATGACCTGAAATTAGCTACATAACCTAAAAATTCTGACAACTAGCTGACAAGTGCAAATAGGAATACTAAACAGAATTAAAAATGAAATTTATCGAAGTTTGGGAAGCAACTGAACAAAATGAGGAACAGAACAAACTGCTAAATGGTATAGGGAAACGTGACAATCGATTGGAGACATTCTCGTCTGAAAGAAAGGTCAGAAAATCAAAATAACCACAACAAAAATTCAAATGGTAAGTTCGATAAAACTAGCAAAGCAGCACATTGTCTAAAGTCCATACACTCACTTCCAGAACAAAAGACATCTCAAGAGGTCACTGAAACAAAGCTGAACCAAGAAATTCTGAACAGTCACAGAAATGCAACAGTTGACAGGAAACCAAAATCATACAAACGCAAAGGAATGGAAATCATTATACAGGGGGGTTTACTAGGTTTAGGTACATTGTGCGAAAAAGACTGTAAGTTAATATTTATTAATAAATGTAGGTCAATAATCGCCAATGAGTTTTCATAATGTAACAGTGTCACATCCTAAAATTACTCGAAAAATGTAAAATCTCGAAGGATATTAAGATTTTGTCTGCAAAGTATCAGGCTCCCAGAAGTAGGTTGTTGAGTCAGAATAGCAGAAAAAAACACATAAGAGTTTTCTACGTAACTTTTTTCTAGATATAAAAATATATGAATTACATTACTTTACAAATACACTTTACAACACTACACTTCAAATTGAAACAAACATTTTCAGTCAGAATCCGAAGAACATTCTTCCACGAACGTCTTTGTTTTCCTATTCCTCCCTGACTGCCTCGGAGTAAAATCCTGATTCTGAGCAGCATTCTCCTTATCGCCTTCACTCGACTCCTCCTCACTATCACTGACCTTTCGCAACCGCTTCTTCCTACCCTTAACTGCACTCCCCTTGGGTTTAAGGAAGCGCCCCTTATTCTTATTCCCCAACATTTTCAGAGGCGTCTTTGCAACCCTACCCGGATCCTTATTCTCAGGATCATCGTTTTCGTCAATATCAAAAACGCTCAGGATCTTCTGTTCCAGCTCTGCTACAATTGGCTGCAGAGAAAGAATAATCGATTATTTAAAAATATCGAAAAATAATCGATTCTTTTGTTTCGATTATTTTTGAAATAATCGATTATTTCGACATCGATTATTTAAAAATATCGAAAAATAATCGATTCTTTTGTTTCGATTATTTTTGAAATAATCGATTATTTAAAAATATCGAAAAATAATCGATTCTTTTGTTTCGATTATTTTTGAAATAATCGATTATTTCGACATCGATTATTTAAAAATATCGAAAAATAATCGATTCTTTATTCGATTATTTTTGAAATAATCGATTATTTCGAATTCGGCGCTAAAAAAATATCGAAAAATAATCGATTCTTTTGTTCGATTATTTTTAAAATAATAGATTCTTTTTGAACAATCCAACATTTTTGTCGACCAACCTTCAAAAAACTTTTTACGTAGTCCTTGTATACTTTTACGTAGATCTTGAAAATTTACTTTAAAAGAATTGAACACCTACCTTCATGGTTGGCACCTTGTTGGCCTCTGTCAAGACCTGCTTGAACAATGCGTATATGTCGTCGACGAGCAGCAGGTGTTTGTAAAGCGGGAAGTTCTCTAGAAGTCGCACGAGACCCTTGTCCGTGTAGTTGACCAGCGTCAGGCAATAGGAGATGTTCCTGCACTTCTTTTCTTCCTCCACGGTGCCGAACTTCAAACAAAAACGATCCACGAGGCACTCCATTTGTTTGTTTTTGTCGATGTGGCCAAACAGAAATCTGTAAAACAAACATGTATTCGAATCGACTACATACACGTCGACTTGACTTACTTCATGATATGTCGAAGTTCGTCTTCTTCCAGTTCCTCGATTTCGCACAGGTGCGAGAACACGTCCGGCAGGATGTTGTAAAGTTTATTGGACTTCTGGGATAACTGCCCGAAAAAACTTTCGCTCATGGACCTCAGTTTCTCTTCCTTGTCGACGATGCACCGCGCCATCTCCGAAATGTGCCCTTGCACTAGGATCATGTCACGCAGAATCAAATCCGCCAAGATGTACAGCGCCGTTTCTCTAACAACAATGTCCGAATCCCTTAAACAGTTATATAACTTTGAAGACCACGGCTCCACGACATTCGGGAAACGTTCCATTAAATTGGAGCAATGCAGCAATATGGATTTCTTCACTTCGGTAAACGTCGTCTTATCCAATATCGTGATCACCAACTGCATATTTTGTTCACAAAATGTGCTAGACACCAACATAAATCTGATGGAACAATAAAAAAAAATGTAGAACTGACGACTGAATTAACAGTCGCAATTCGTACCTGCACAATGCCGTGACAGCTGCACACTGTATGTCCTCGTCGTTGTAGATCACCTGCTTTTCGCAAATTTTCTTGATCAAAGGGGCATAATTGGCGAAAATCCCTTTGCCTGTCACCATAGCATGTTCTAATCTGTATAAAATCAATTCGGAAGTACTGTCTTCTGCCTCACCGCTGTCCAGCATACTCTCTTCTGCCTGCAGAACACAATCCACGAAACAATAACTATTTCTTGATTCATAACACCCGAGATAGCCCGACGGAGTATTTCCTGGCTCTTTATAAAGAGCCGTTAAGGGCTCTCTAGTCTCAGCGAATTATAAATCATGTTATTGCTGAATTCATGAAAATATGTGATAATCGGAAATCATAAATCGATTCGAAATGGAAAATCGATTTTCGATTCGCCAAGTGGCGAATCGCACAGTCTTACTTACTTCTTTCAAAGTAGAATCAGCAGCAGAATTCGTAGAAGCATTCAACATGGATTTGCGTAGTAAAGCCAACGGCATCTTCTTATTCTTACTGCTTCTCCGACGTTTCGAGTTACTCTCCCTGAGGTATTGCCTCCTCTTATCTTCTCTGTATACGTTCTCGTCCAAATAGAACAGTTGCTGCAAAGCCGCTTCTCCTAACAAGAGCAAACATCTGACGATGATGTAATCGGCAACCATTGGGACTTCAGCAGATGTTTCTGTCGTTTTCTTGTAGACCGCACCCAAGGTGTTTTCGAAGAACGTCTTGCAGATCTTCATCGGGTTCGAACATACCTAAAAGTGGATGTCAGAACTCCATCAAAATCGATTATTTTCAAACCAATCGAATGAAAAAATCGATTATTTTAAAAATTGTTGAAGACTCAATTATGTTTCGATATTTTCAGATAATTGATTATTATAAAATATTCGAAATAATAGGGAAAAATAATCGATTAGTTAAAAAATAATCAAATAAAAGTATCGATCATTCTTAAATACTCGATTGTTTTCAAAATAATCGAATAAAAGATTCAATTATTTTAAAAACCTAATAAGAGAATCGATTATTTTCAAAACCGATTTTTGTTAAAAAATCGAGTACATATTTTTAAATAATCTAATCATCGATTATTTTTAAATAATCGAATAAAATAATAATCAATTATTTTAAAAAACCTAATAAGAGAATATGGAGTATGTATTTCTAAACAATTGAATCCATTATTTTTAAATAATCGAATAAAAGTATCGATTATTCTCAAATAATCGATTGCTTTCTAAATAATCGAATAAAAGAATCGATTATTTTAAAAAATTTAAGAAAATCGATTATTTCAAAATCGATTTTTGTTCGTGTTTTTAAATAATGGAGTCGATTATTTTTAAATAATGGAGTCGATTATTTTTAAATAATCGAATAAAAGAATCGATTATTTAGTAATAATAGGGAAAATAATCGTTTATTTAAAAAATACTCGAATAAAAGTATTGATTATTCTCAAATAATCGATTTTTTTCAAAATAATCGAATAAAAGAATCGATTATTTTAAAAATTGTTGAAGACTCAATTATGTTTTGATATTTTCAGATAATGGATTATTATAAAATATTAGAAATAATAGGGAAAAATAATCGATTAGTTAAAAAATAATCAAATAAAAGTATCGATCATTCTTAAATACTCGATTGTTTTTAAAATAATCGAATAAAAGATTCAATTATTTTAAAAACTTAATAAGAGAATCGATTATTTTCTAAATATTTTTGTTAAAAAATCGAGTATTTTTAAATAATCTAATCATCGATTATTTTTAAATAATCGAATAAAATAATAATCAATTATTTTAAAAAACCTAATAAGAGAATATCGAGTATGTATTTCTAAACAATTGAATCCATTATTTTTAAATTAATAATCGAATAAAAGAATCGATTATTTCGTAATAGGGAAAAATAATCGTTTATTTAAAAACACTCGAATAAAAGTATCGATTATTCTCAAATAATCGATTGATTTCAAAATAATCGAATAAAATAATCGATTATTTTAAAAAACTTAAGAGAATCGATTATTTCAAAATCGATTTTTGTTAAAAATCGAGTGTTTTTAAATAATCGAGTCGATTATTTTTAAATAATCGTATAAAAGCATCGATTATTTCCATATAATAGGGAAAAATAATCATTTATTTAAAAAATACTCGAATAAAAGTATCGATTATTCTCAAATAATCGATTGTTTTCAAAATAATCGATTATTTTAAAAAAATTAAAAGAATCGATTTTTGTTAGGAAAAAGACAAAAGAATCGATTATTTTTTCTTTGAAAATGTCTGCATAATACGTACCCCATAAATGAAGCGGATCGTAGCAGTGAGAGCCTTATTGTAAAAGGGCACGGGCTCTTGGAACTTCTGTATCATGAGTCCAGTCAGATCTTTCCATATCTGCTCGTTTGCCGCTATCCTAAATGGCGGGTCTTTGTCCGTGATGTCTTGTTTGTCATTCCCTAGCGACTGCAGAGCTTCACAGGCCGTCATGACCAACAGCATGTCGTTGCTTCCTCTGTCACCGAATGCCACGACGGAAATTACCATGATGTTACGCGACACTATCGTTTTACGACCCAAAGCCATGGTCCCTATTAGTTTCAACGCGGCACGGGATAAATCGGAGCCATCGGAATTCTGCCGAAACAGCTTCCACAGCATGTCGATGATGTGATTGTTTAAGTTGCCTTTGGCGGTCCACTCTTTGATTACGGTTCTCAAGTCTCGCGCGCTGTCATTCGGGATAGTTTGAACCAAATGTATCAACCGTTTCACTATAGTTCTCGAGTGCTCTCTAAAAATTGCCGTTACCACTTGCAATAGAACAAACGGATATAAAAACTTACTCCATATTTTTCGTCGAAGTCACCAAATACATCGTCTTAAACTTCTCCACGACGATGTCTTTCCTATCTTGATCGTTACTGTGCATGATCTTCAGCATCTCGAAAACTCCCTCCATGGCGTTATCAATTTCGAATTGATAGGCTGCCAAAAAGAAATCGGCCGCTTCCTGGAAAACACCGACACTGTCCCACTGCAGCAGTCCCACCATCGGCTCAACGGCGCTGCCGATTATCCTCAAAAACTCAACTTGAGCTTTCAAAAAAGTGATGGATCTGAACATTTCCATGAATTCATTTACGTCAGCTTCTTTGAAATCCTTGAGCGCCTGCTCATTCGCTTTGGAAACAAAAATTTCCATGAAAAGCTTCTTTATAAATGCGACATACATGTCTACTTCGTCGCCGTCAATTTTGGCTCTGTGGAGAGACGAATAAGCAGTGGAAAATCAAAAATATATTGGGTACTCACTTTACCGCTTCCCAAGTCTCCAAAGATTTTTTCTTGATCTTCAAGCAAATATCGAAAACTTCTTCGTACCGCCCGTCCTTTAAACAAAGAATATCTTCTTCAGAAATGCTTTTTTCCGTGTCCTCGCAGTTTTCAACTTCTTGTTCTAGCAAAGAAAATTAGAAGTGATATCAATTCAGTTATCAATATATAAGTTTTGATTTACCATTTGTAAGTTTTTCTTCCACGACAGTTCTCATTTGGTCTTCCCTCTCCTCCCAAATCTGCTCCGCCTGTCCCTCAAAGGTATCCATCTTTTCTAATGCTGGATAACCTTTTTTTTCATAAATTTCAAATTTTTCCTTAAGTTCACGTTCCGTGTCCTTCAGTCTCAACTGCAACACAAACAACGCACACCCTGTACATAATTTTATTACAACAGTTATCTTTGATGTGTCAATAAAATTTCACCACGAAATCTCCACCCAATCGCAAGTTATTTAATTTTGAAATTTGATCGGCAACACTGTCAGAATCGAAAAAAAACAAAAAAATATATACAAAATAAAGTTAAAATAACGCAAATCATTCAAAAATATGATAAAAACAAAAATTGTATATCGGTAAAATCAGTAATCAATTGCCCTCGTATACACCATTCCTGAAAACCTTCGTATATTATCGCAGATATAGATAGATATAGATTTCAAATAGAGTTTATTTAAGGGCACATTATGTCTAAAACGGATAGTTTTTGACTTATTCTCGATTGTTTATAAAATTTGACAGTTGCGACGCAATTTTAAAAATCGCACAGATCGATAACAAAAAGAGACGAAAGAAATATACTTTGCCCATGCAATAACTTACAATAAAAGTATCTGCTCCCGCTATAAAAAAGTCGATACGATATACAGGGTGTCTATAAAAATTCACTAACCGTGTGGTTGAATACGTTGCATTTCAAAAATTCCGTGACACTATTGGCGGCTGCTTTCCTCGCGAGCGCCCCCTTGTCATTGAGTCTGATGACCAGTTTCTTCAAGATCTCGTTTTGCCGGTTGAGAGGGATGGCATTGTCTTTCATCAGCCGAGCAAACTGCTGGAACACTTTGGTGCGGACGTGCACGGATACATCCCACATATGTTCTTCGAGTAATTGGAAAAAGTAGTTCCTGGATTGCTGCTCCTCATCGGTCAGTTCGGGCTTAGTCAATATCGTGGATATCAATTCGGTTATTATGGTTAAAATCGCATTGCGCAGAGTGTACGACTGGAATATCAAACGAATGCTTTCCTCAAGCACGAAAATGCAAAAATATACTTACATCATGTGCCAGATATTCAGCTAGTTGTTCTACTTCTTCAATCATCAATTTCGGCATTAATAAAGCCATTTCTATCATGGCCAACGAACAATTTTTCATTCCCTTTGTGTCAGTAACAGTATCGGCCGTCTGCCATTCCATCACAGCCTTCACGAAGCTCGATACCAAACTTTTGCAGTGATACTGTTCAACGAGAAGTTTGATTCCCTCGGGCAGACACGTCGTCAAATGATCGTGCTGCTTCAACAAATGGAACATCCTCATCACGAACGAGGAACCATGGTTATATTTCGTCACAAGAATTCCTAATAGATGAAAAACTTCCATGCGCAACTCTTTATTTGCCTTTATTGATGGGTCTTCCAAGTAGCAGTAGCATACGTCTGTTATTAAACTAAATGTCGAAAAAACAAATATACTTTGCAAACCTTCCGCTCCATTATAGAAAACTTACTTGACAAAGGACATTTCGACAATCGGAGGGTCCCAGAAGAAGCTAATTTCGCTGTTCATGACATTACTCAAATTCAGTAAAACCGCATCTTTTTTGTAGTCATATTTGATGTCTACATCGTTCTTCTTCTTGCGCCCTGAATTCTAAAGTATTTCCCAATAGTGTACGTGTATAAAAACATCCTTACCTACCTTATATCCAAAATCCAGGGCATTTTTCTTCCCGATCTTCTTTTCGATCGACAACAACAAGCTCGAATACAAATAGACCAACATTTTTATGATATTCAAGTATTTTGTACGTAAATCTGGCACTATACTCTCCCTATCTTCCAACACAAAAACCAAATTCTTATTCAAACTGTCAACAGCTTTGCTTAATTGCCCGAAAGCCTTCATAACAGTTTTTTCTGGCAAACTCTCTAAATGATGGATTACAGAAAAATACGTATCGAAATTGTAAACTATAAACTCCGCTCCTTCCTCTTTCAAAGCAACCTCAGCGTCTACAATAGAAAAAACTTTTATTTGAATCTTGAATGTAAAAAAAGTTTTCACGATCCAACCTGAGATATATCCGGGTATTTCTTTAAAAACCAGCACATTTTTCACGTAATAGTTCTGCGACGTCTCATTTAATAAATCAGACGGATCTTGCGGTAATACAAATGTTAAAAACGACATTTTTCAAATAAAATTAATCACTAAAAATACATTTAATTACTTTTTATAAACACCACGAAAGTAGACACTAGACAGTTAGGAAGCTTCAATTTTCAAACATTTCGGTCGGTAATAATAGCGACATGCGAGATGCAACAGAGCAGCATGTCGGCTTCTATATACATTTGACAGATTCCTATATTAGCCATACCTAATCCTTGCTTTACGTTATAAGATGTCGCTGATACAGACTTCTGTTTGTTTTAATTTTTATATTATTTAATTTAGAACATTTTAAAACATGTTAATTGGTTGTTATTCGCATTTATACGATGTCTGATATTCACAAAAGTAAACCGCATACGTCGAGGCATACGTTCCTAAAAATAAATTTTCTAACTATCTTAAAGAAATTGCTCCTACCGCCTAACCCTTTTGATAGTGAATTAACTAATTGGTTTGCTTCTGACACACCCCTGAATAATACACAATAACCGCCCTTATACTAAGCTTTCAGAGGAATTAGGTTCAGAAATTTGGAAGAACACGTGGAGCTACTTCACACCGTTGCGGAAGAGGAGCAAATGTATAGAGTAGAGAGAGCAGTTACCTAATATTTTCTTCACTGACTTTATCACGAAAGGGACAGATGCATGCGAAGAAGACACAATTGATATTGATAACGATAATTGCAATCAAATAAAAAACGTATTTCTCTACGATCATTCTCAAATTCTATAATAACTGCCGCGTGTACGAATTATTTGATCCTGGACGATCAGCGCCGGTTTTAACTCCTTGTGTGAACCAGCAACAGTACAATCGCTCAAGAATATATTAAAAGAAATAGCGTGGAAATGCTGTTTAAAACCGAATTGGATTACTTTAAGAGGACATCACAGAAGGGGTTGACCACCCCGATTAAAAAATTAAACAAACGCTTACGCATTATGAAGGCAAACATCGGCACATTATTGATAGAGAAGTGAATACAAAAAAGAAATAATTATTACGAGGTACAAATATTACTAAACTTGGGGAATTTTGTCCGCAGAGGGTTAGAACTTAAAATATTGATTTTTCCCACCCCTAATACAAATGTCCACGATTCCGGATAGAAGAACACCGACGGATAAAATCATTGGAAATAACACGAAAATAATTCGGTATAGAAGTTTTTGTATGAGAGATTTTGTGTTTTTTGGTAAATATAAAAGTTGTTTTGGTGTCCAGTGTTCAGTGCGAATTCCGTGTTAAGAAAACTTAAAAAATTGGGCAAATCTTCGTGTATATTATTAAATTCAGAGTGAAAACTGGTGGATTATAAAAACAACAAAACCATGTAACGAACAACAATAAGCGGAATTTAAAATGTGGTTAAAATTAAAGAAATACTTGAATACTACAGTGGATCCTGGCGATGGAATCAAATCGAAACGTCGACGACTTTTCTGACATGTTTCCCGAGTGAAAACGGCCGGAAAATGCAAAAGGAAAATTCCAGTTCTTCGCCAGAAATCCACCAGTATGTAGGCCCTTACAGACTGGAAAAAACCTTGGGAAAAGGACAAACGGGTAAAATATCGTATTTATTGCCTAACATTAATTTTGTGTGTTTCTCCTTCTGTTTCCAGGTCTAGTCAAATTAGGGGTGCAATGCGTAACAGGGAAAAAAGTAGCAATTAAGATTATTAATAGGGAAAAATTAAGCGAAAGCGTTTTGATGAAGGTGAGTTATAAGATTTTTAATCCGGTTTTCTGGGTTCTTTTTACCAGAATTTGGTACTTAGAGGAACATGTTTTTTTTTAGGTCGAACGGGAAATTGCAATAATGAAACTTATAGACCACCCCCATGTTCTAGGATTATCCGATGTCTACGAAAATAAGAAATATTTGTAAGTAACTATTATACAAAATTTGAAATCATAAGGAAACCTTTTTCAAATAAATTTTTCGCGAGATTATGCATCAGTGGGCTGTAAATCTGTTTTCAGATATTTGGTGTTGGAGCATGTATCAGGGGGTGAACTTTTCGACTACTTAGTGAAAAAGGGAAGACTGACACCGAAAGAAGCCAGAAGATTTTTCAGGCAAATTATATCTGCCTTAGATTTCTGCCACAGCCATTCAATTTGGTAAGTATAGAGTGCCTGTAAGCTATTATTTTTGTCAAACTTTAACAGCAGGATCTATCAGCCAGTTTTGCATAATTTTTGAACATGGATTCTGCAGGCTAATTTTGGGACACCTGTATAACACGAATTCTTTGGTTTCAGCCATAGAGATCTGAAGCCAGAAAATCTGCTCCTCGACGAAAAGAACAACATAAAAATTGCGGATTTTGGCATGGCATCTTTACAGCCAATGGGGTCTATGCTGGAAACTAGCTGTGGATCACCACACTACGCTTGCCCAGAAGTCATAAGGGTACATATAACCTTTAAATAACTTAAAATCTCCTGACTTAAACATGCTTTACAGGGTGAAAAATATGATGGGAGGAGGGCAGATGTATGGTCCTGTGGAGTAATACTATACGCTCTTCTTGTGGGAGCTTTGCCTTTTGATGACGACAACTTAAGACAGCTATTAGAAAAAGTTAAAAGAGGGGTATTCCATATTCCTCATTTCGTACCCCCTGACTGCCAAAGCTTGTTAAGAGGGATGATCGAGGTCAATCCAGAAAAGCGACTAACAGTAATTATTATCTATTTCATCTTATATTGTTGTTGTGAGCTTTATTTTCAGTTGACGGAAATCAATAAACATCCATGGGTAACAGCTGGAGGCAAGGGAGAATTAGAACTGGAGCTACCCATGATGGAAGTGGTCCAAACGCATGTCCTTCCTTCCATTGAAGCTGTAGATCCTGACGTGTTACAAGCTATATGCAGTTTAGGTTGTTTCAAGGAAAGGGAAAAACTTATTCAGCATTTATTAAGTCCAAGGTAAAATCTTCTTCTCCAATAACATCTCACGTGATTACTGTTTATAATTTCCAGTCACAATACAGAAAAAGTTATATACTTCCTATTGCTCGATCGGAAGAGAAGAAGGCCAGCTTTCGAAGACGACAGCGATTCTATGCTTAGAATCCGAAGTACGGATGCATCAGATCCACCAAGAAAACGAATAGACACCTGCAGAGTAAATGGCCAAAGTACTCTTCAATTTGGACAAATTAGCGAAGGGTCACCTCTTACACCAAGGAGATCACACTACAGGTACATGTGAGGAAATTGTCTCTTGCTTTCCTTTACCCAATTTGATTTGAATTGATTTGTAGAAGACATCATCCTAGAAGAAGTCCATCTTCTGGAAGCACTCATAGTGTTCTCAGTGTACATTCACCGACGAGGTCCTCAGGAGCGTCCAGTCCTGTACTGTTCAATAGTATCACTCCAACGAACACGCATGGTAAATATAGATTGATCTAGTTGTCTTTTAGTGTGTTAATTTACTTTAATTTTCAGCGGGTATGTCTTCGCCGGTTGGCCAAAGAACTCCTTCCCACCACATCCACAGAAATTCCACCCATGTGACCAGCAACACACATGTTACTGTAACACCGCCGCCTAGTACCCCCACCCATCATAGAGCCAACAGCAGCGGGGGCACCACCGGTCCAACTCTACTGTCAACTTTAACATCACCGGATAGTGACACTGCCAGTTTAGTTTCTGGTTAGTAGACCTTGTACACAGTGACCACATCAAATGCAAACAATTTTCTTGATCGATTTAGCCCTAGTGATTCTTTATTAGTTAGAAATGATAATGCCCTTGGTCCAGAACTAATCATTTCATACTACTAATTTTATATTTTCGTTTTAAAGTTTTATTGCACATCATATATGATTGGCTTCCTAGTATACCAGAGCAAATCTAAAAGCAATTTTATTTCAAACTACAAATTCAGGAAGATGTGACGGAAATATTTTTAAATCCAAAATATTTATTGACGAGCAAATTTATTTGCTTAATACGGTAAACGGTGCATGCTGCTGCGGATCAAATTACCCGGAAAAAGTTTTCCCTATGGGATTTAAAATTGCTGCACTCTACAAATAAAGTCCAGTTAAAAATAAGTGCATACCCACAATTATTGATTTGTGCAATTTTTTCAGGTTCTACGATCCTAACTCCAATGACGCCACCGGGTTCTCCTCATTCTGGTGCAACGAGTCACCACTGGAGATCGCGATTGACCACCATCAAGAATAGTTTTCTAGGTTCACCGCGTTTCCACAGAAGAAAACTCCAAGGTACTTTATACCATGTTTTAGTTTTTTGCGCAAATTTTGACCTCGACTTCTATAAATGAGTTTAAAAAAACACGAAGTTTTATTTGGAGAGTGCATTAAATTCTTTCAGTAAATTTAAAAGGTCGAACATCTGAATAGATGACCACAGATCTACTTGATTTTAGTGTGAATAATTTCGAATTTATTCTTTTCATTTTTTACCTCAACTTTATTATTTTCTAAAATTTCAATAATTTCTGAAGGGTCAATAAATATACATATCTTCTTTCTTGCCTCGTTTCCCCCTAATTTTGAATAATACTTTTTGTCTTAGGGTAAATTGATGTTGAGTTGGACCTTGTGCATTATGTTTCTCTAATACTTTTCCGGGTACTTTTCCTTTACCTAGTGCAAGTTTTTCGGCCACATTTGACATTTTCATAAGTTCGTTTTAATTATTTTCGATGGCTATTAGCATAGTAACTGAAAAATGTGTTATCTATAAGATCTTGGTTGTTTTGAAATAGCAGATTCGTGTTCTGATTAATCTGGAACAGGGTTCTCTGCTATAAACGTAAACGTAAAAATTTATCAATATCAACTTCAGGATTAATAGGTTTTGGGAAAGCTGTGCGAGTAGAAGGCTGTGGTTCTAAATTTTGCTAAATTTCGTAAAAATTCGTAAATGTCGCCAGGTTGGTTTATAATACCTACTTTTGTTCTCTATTGCATTAATTTTGACTCGAGCCAGTAGTTAGGATATGACAGCCTCAGATCAGGCCATCCAGTTCTCCAGGTGCCATCCACTTCTCCGGCAATGACCTTGAAAGACACCAGAGGCTGCTAGAGGAGTTCTTGAGTCAGCTGAAGAAGTCTTCAGCAAGGACTTCTTCAGCAGCCTCTGGTGTCTCTCAGAAGAAGCGGAGGAGAGCCTCTGGTGTCTTTCAAGGTCATTGCCGAAGAAGTAAGCAGAGTGCGCAACCAAGCCGCCATTTTGTAATAATACAAACAAACAAACAAACAAACAAACGGGTATAGAATAATCTCGGTCACCTTGTAGTGTCTGCAACGTATTAAGTGCACATGCTGAACGTGGGAGTAAACCCAAACAAACATATCCTGTCGGCAAGTTAAAAGGTTTTTTTTCCAGAACTTTCTTAGCTATTACTTAATATTTCATCATAATAAAAGCAATTATAACATCTCTTATCGGCGGCAAACGTACTTCTTTCTTAAACTTTCATATCAATATTTATTTAATAAAAAAACAATAGCAACTCCAAACGTTCGAATTTCCGAGAAAAACATTTGTTACAATCATAAGTATATATCGACGAGTACATGAAAGAGGGCGGGTAGGGAGCCGATTAGCTCAGTGGGTTGGAGCGCGGGGACCCGGGTTCGACTCCCGGTCGGAGGCGGCAAACTTTGCGAAACCCCGGCGAATGCGCCTGAGCCACTACTAAAAGCCCCAAAATAGCGGATTTCTATTGTCGAATATTTTATTTCTGCCATTAAGGGGTTCGAGAAGCATATTTATGCTACAGGTCTGTCACGAGGCACCTACTGTTCCTTGGGATAATACTGCACCTAATGCATACTTACTAGCTTCAGTTGTAAGAATCGAAATCGGGGTATTGAAGAACTGAAGCATTGACCAAGAGATCTTTGCTTGTTTGGAATGATTGCAAAAATTCAGAAGAGTGGATAATTTTTGCATCCTTTTTTAAACAGGCAGTTAAAGGTTTAACAACTGTTGCGAAATCTTTGATGAAAGAAAGTCCTTAGAAACTTTTAATCTCTTTTTGAGTGGAAGGAATAAGATAATTTTTTATAGCGTGAATTTTGTAGTACAACTAACTAGAGTAATTACATGTCCGAGATTCTGTAATTCCTTTCGCATAAATTCTGATTTGTCTATATCTGAATTTTGAAATTAGACTCTTCAAGTCTGTTGAAAACTTGTCTTAACCGAAACTATCCTCAGTATAAAAAGTGTCGCGATATTCAAAACTCTATTACAGTGTTCTAGTTGTAAATTTTTAAAAGATCATCATGGTATTTTTCGAAAGGTGGTTCGTCAACCTCGATTTTCTCTACTAAATTTACTCCCGCAATGTTTAAAT
The DNA here is from genome assembly GCA_963966045.1 of Xestobium rufovillosum. Taxonomy (NCBI): domain Eukaryota; kingdom Metazoa; phylum Arthropoda; class Insecta; order Coleoptera; family Ptinidae; genus Xestobium; species Xestobium rufovillosum. The sequence continues at coordinate 21,615,372 of OZ014497.1, forward strand.
TTTCAATCTGTATAGGTTCTGAAAACTCAAGTTTAATAACAGGATTATTTCTTCCGCCCTTTCCTCCATCCTTCTTTGCACAATTCTAGTTAAAATTTTTGACGCGTGGGAAGTTAAACTGATCGTTCTAAAATTTTCACACCTATCCTCGCCTTTCCTTTTTGGCAAAGCTACTGTGATGTTCCGTTTGTAATTTTCTGGAATATCGCCTGTCAGGTATATGTGACTAACTAGTTTAAATAAACGATCTATTACCTCTTGACCTGCGCACTTTAAGATTTCTGCCTGCATGCCATCTATACCTGGTGCTTTATTGTTTCTGAAACTTTTTAGTGCTAGCTCGAAATCTTCTCTCATTATATAGGTCACCCCAGGTTGTCCTCCTCTACACTGCTTTCGCTTTCTAATATTTCTCGTACTTCCTCTCCCGCATATAAGTTTCCTAAATATTCTTTCCACCTTTCCTCCCCGCTTCCGATTAGTATATCTCCTGCCTCATTTCTAATGTATTGATACTAGATCCAATTTCTCTAAAATTTATCATAATTATTTTATATGTTTTAAGGCATCTAAACCAGCGTTAAAGTTAAAACGCTGGCCCTTTAAGCCTTTTAAACGATGACGTATCCGGGGCAATGCCGAGAATTGTCGATATTAGCCGGAAAGTACAATAGTTGTTTGTTTATACTTACTAGCGCAAACATTATACGATCACGTCAGTCTAGTCGTTTGACAGATAGTGTCCAGTGTTGTTTTTCAATTTGTCTAGTTGCTTAATAAATGAAGCACTCACCGTTTCGTTTCAATATTTTTCATTTCAGCATTAAAATAGTCCAAATTGGATAAATAATAATCAATCAGTCAATCATTTCACAAGGTGCTAACTTCGGTAAATTGTCTGAATCGGCTTTAACGAAACCTTGCTCTATTTTCCGTGCACAAATATACTAATTTACACAATAAATATGAACAAAAACACATAAATAAACGACAGAGAACTATTTATTCAACCAATACAAAGAAAAATAACTTCCAAATGTCAAATTCTGATTATTCGCAACATTATTGCTCCCTACTTTACCGACTCAAACTCTACGCAGCACGTAACTTTAGCTTTCTGGGTGTCAAAACATTAATCCAGATGACCAATCACAAGCGCTTCTAAGCTAATGACGTGACAGGGGCAGCACGTGCTTCTGTTTAATTCTCCGAAGGCGCGCGTCGTGCTAAAAACGTCATTGTTTAAATTTTGGGCTATTGGTGAGTAAATAAATGTAACCCAGAGGGCCATTAAATACCTAATTACTTATTTCTATTAAAATTATATCGATTTTCTATTTAGTGCAACGACCACATTAGGTTTTGTCCGGTTGTTTTCTGTGGAACACCAAAATTATTACTGCCATAATGCAAAGCTATATTTAAAAATTCTGGGTCATATTCGGGTTGAGGGTAGTTTAAAGTTTAATTTATCGGGTCGACATTTTCTGGTTCAACTTCCTTGTGAACGGGGGTAGATATATTGTGTAGGAATACCTTAATAGTTTCTTGAAGTTGGATATTCTTGTATTTCTTGTCCGAATAATTCCCGAGAAACAAATTTACTAGGACGGGGTATATTATTTTAGAATTGCTAGAACTAGTGTCCATTGGTTCTGGTCGGTACCTTTGAGTCTTGACATTGTGACTGCCAAGTTTAGGTGTGACAAATTTTGAAAATTGTGGATCAGGTTGAGGAGGAAGTCTATTATAATAATAAACCTGCAAATTAGGTCTCTGTTGAAAATTTAACGTTGTTGGATTTTGCTTAAAATGCGTTAAACGGACTTTGGAAATTTGAGGCTGCCATGGTTGTCGTATGTTTTGTGTCAGTGGCATTGCACGATTATTGAAGTTGCCTTGATGATTTGGCAGAGGTTGCCTGAAATTTGGAAAAGACGGTCTATAAAATCCCGGAAAGATGGCTGAAAATTTGATCGAAAAGGGTTAGTTTGAGGTTGTTGAATTTGTGGAGTTTTGTTTAGTTTATGTCGTTTAACAAAAGGTTTATACGGAGTGGTTTGGAAATTACTCTACAACGAAAGCCAGGGCTTGTTCCAAGCTAGTAGGTTTACGTAACCTAACCACTGTTTCTTTGATCGCTGAAAATTAAATTTAGGGCATCTTTTATAGACTGCCGCGACGTCAATTCAGTGCGACTGCAAATTAAGTCAGCTGCACGATCACGCAATTTACTTAAAATTGTGTCAAATACCTATGCATACGTTTATCGGATCTTTCGGATTCTCGGCGTATTAGAAAGCTCAACTAAAGTTTTCGTAAGAATTTATAAACCTATTTAATTTACGTGGGGTTCCGCCAAAATCTGGAATATTGTCGGCCTGATATCTGAGCAATGCGATATTTACCGGAACATTTACAGGATTTACTGGATTAGCCATTCCTTCCTTCCTTCCTTACTTACTTACTTACTTACTTACTTACTTACTTACTTACTTACTTACTTACTTACTTCCTTTCTTAATGTTAGTTTAATTTATTAAATTGTCAATTAGGTCGTCTATGCCGCCAGTGTCCTTCAATAATCCTACCGACTGCGCCAATTTTAATATCGACTTCGATAAACGAGTTTTTAAGAAACACTAGTTTTACTCGTATTTAAGCAAAGTTTACAGGCTCGAAGTTGAGCGTTTGAAATGAAAATTATTACTGAATACAATTCTAAAGTAAAAGATAGATAAAGATACATAAAATAATACAATTCAGCGTCTTCTTTGTTTATGTATAGTTGAGGCGAATTGCGTACCATAACTGGCAGTTCATTTGTTTACATGTTTGATTGTCAACAGCCTCTTCCGAAGAGGTCCATCTAACTCCCGAGTCATCACCCGAGCTTACGAAGAAGTCTTGGTTTGGAAGTTTGATGACCACAGAGAAAGATGAGACGTTCACAATTTTGGTTAAAGGAAAACCACTCGCTACTGTCAAGGCCGATCTAATACATGCTTTTTTGTCGGTAAGTACGATCATAATATAATGTATTGCACATTATTTTACGAGTGCATTGTGTTATTGTTTTTTCTTGCAGATAGCAGAATTAAGTCATTCAGTGTCCAGCCCGATGTCTTTCAGAGTAGAGTATAAGAGAGGTTCGACAGCGCCCGCCATGTTCCAGCGTCAAGTTCGATTTCAAGTAGATATTTCCACGATCACCAAACAAGCCGGAGATAACATCAAAGAACATCTTTACGCCATTACTTTTACTTTACTTTCTGGTAAGTTGATCCCATTATTTATAATTATAACGCGATAAATTTTCCTCAATTTACGAAAATCTTTTGCAGGAAATATTAGAAGATTCAGACGAGTTTGTGAGCACATCCAAGCCCAAGTTTGCACCAGGAGACCGCCTCCGAGTCCTCGGGCCCAAAGAAAATTCACGACGGAGCTCTCCGAAAGTTCTAGCTGTGGATCGGACTCTAGCGAACTGTACCTCAATGCCAGACAAGTATTTAATATACACTATAGCATAAAGAATTGAGTTTATGCACTTCTCTATGCCTTTATGCTATGTACAGGGTGTCCTATTTTCGTTGTGATTTGGGGGTTTCTCATAGAAGCAGCAGAGATAGAGCCTCGGGGGTTTCGCGAACCTGAGCCACTTTTTTGAGTATAATAGAAAGCTGAAACCATAATTTGGATATCGTTTTTAGTTTTCGAGAAAAAAAATAATGTTGATTTTTATCGTTTTTCGAAAACTCTCTCCAGTTCTTTTTGGACTAAGCAGACTAAAACTGTTACGATTGACTCATATAGAACTTTTTCCAAGGAATTCAGTGGCGTACGCAGTTTTTTCTAGGGAGCGTATTTTTTGAGTTATGACAAAGTTAAATTTTTTTTAATGGAAATCATAGGAGGCTTTGGTCGAGTTCGAAAGGTCTTTTTTAAGCTATCAAAATATATATACTTTTATATTGTTATTTCAAAAAACGGCAACGATTTTGGTACTTTTTACCTTTAGAAAATATAAATAAGATAGGAACATACATCCAAAATACCTGTGATTTTATGTTAGCAACTTTTAATAACAACTGAAATAAAAGTAACAAAAACAGAAAAACAGAGAAACAGAAAAACAGAGAAACAGAAAAACAGCAAAACAAACAAAAACAAGAAAAATATCAAACAACAAACAACAAAATTATAGGAACTGCTCAAATTGATTGCCATGTTTTTCAACACATAATCTACATCTTTTAGTTAATAGATTGTAGGCATTAATTAAAAAAATAGGATGGGCTTGCAAATATCGGAAAGCTGCATGTGTTGCCTCTGCTAGCTCGGCTTGATTGTTGTATCTTCGTATGTAAGTATATTTTTTCTTTTAAAAATGCCCAAACAAAAAAGTCTAATATGCTCAGATCCGGTGATCTTGCAGGCCACAATATAGGTCCATTTGTACCCAACCATCTACGCGGAAAATGATTTTCTAAATAATTTCTAACTATTGCAGAATTGTGTGCAGGGGCACCATCTTGTTGGAAATATACCCTGTTTATGTTTATTAGCGGAACATTTTCCATGATCGCCTCTGCGTTAATATTTAATAAATTAATGTATCTCAATCCCGTTAAGTTTCCATCAAAAATTTGGTATGCTAGTTGACCACCCAAAATAAAACACGAAACGTTAAATCCAAAACGTTCTTGCCTCTGACGTTCAAAAGTTTGGTGCTGATTTGTATCAGACCAGTGACGCACATTATGTCTGCTAAATAATCCTACGCTGCTTATGTGAGTTTCATCTGTCCAAATGACAGACCGCCCAAATTCTGGATTTTCTTGAATTTTATTTAAGTACCACCTACAAAAATTAAGCCTTCTTTCTTGATCTCCCGGGAAGAGATGGTGAATAATTTGAATTTTATATGGCCTATTGCCTATTGCCTTTTTTAAATATTTTTTGAACTTTTGATTTGGAAACACCAACTTGTGATTCGATTTCGCGACAAGAAATTTTTGATGTCGCCTCAACCAACGATAAAACATTCATTTCTTCCTCTTCCCTATTTTCTTTATTATAAATTTTGTTTCTAGGTTTATTGAATGACCCATAATGGCCCGGTTTTTCAAAGAATCCAACACCGCGTTAAGTCTGACACCGGCTTTGTTGCTATGATACCGGCTTTCTGATTGGTTGTATCATAGCAACGAAGCCGGTGTCAGACTTAACGCGGTGTTGGATTCTTTGAAAAACCGGGCCATAGTGAATTAAATTTGATTTTAATCTCGAAAACATCATTTTGCTTGGTTGTCTTCTTTCTGGGTATCTAAATTTAATAAATCGATGGATAGGTATTATACTGGAAATGGGTAACTAGGAATTTTTTTGTGTACCTGTTGATATACATATAGATCCATTGATTCATTTACATTCTCACGACATTCATTGAAAACAGCAATTATGTCGTATTTTTCTAAATTTTGATAATTTTGAAGTGCCGTTATGTATATAATATTAATAAAACTAGCTGCATGCAACTTTTGCTAATGTATGTCAACAGATAATTATTCAGTTGTTAACATAAAATCACAGGTATCTTGGATGTACCTACCTATCTTATATTTTCTAAAGTTAAAACTTAAAAAGTACCAAAATCGTAGCCGTTTTTTGAAATAACAATATAAAAGTATATATATTTTGATAGCTTAAAAAAGTCCTTTCGAACTAGACCAAAGCCTACTATGATTTTCATTAAAAAAATTTAACTTTATGTCATAACTCAAAAAATAAGCTCCCTAGAAAAAACTAAGTACGCCACTGAATTCCTTGGAAAAAGTTCTATATGAGTCAATCGTAACAGTTTTAGTCTGCTTAGTACAAAAAGAATTGGAGAGTTTTCGAAAAACGATAAAAATCAACATTATTTTTTTTCTAGAAAACTAAAAACGATATCCAAATTCTGGTTTCAGCTTTCTATTACGCTCAAAAAAGTAGCTCAGGTTCGCGAAAACCCCGAGGCTCTATCTCTATCTCACAACGAAAATCGGACAGTCTGTACACATTATAAATAATTGGTTATTTCAGCTCAATATGCTCCAGCTCGAAGGCAGCGACTTAGAGAGCGAGTGCAGCGTGTTTGACGTCAGAACGGCAGCGCGCGAAGTTAGCCGAAGAGCGTCGACCAATAACAACACCGAATCTATCGAAACGAACGTACCCAGCACCCCGAAAGCGGTGAGGTCGAATTCGGAAAACGCAGATTCTTGCGAAAAAAAGTGCATAACCACTATGTCGGGTAGTTCTATTGCGTAATATTAACCGGGGGTGGCCATGACGGTTGTTGTTATTATTTAGATAGGGAATTGGGATTTTTGGATCCGGGGTAGGGGGCGAGCCAAATTTAAGTCGCGACGTTTTAATTAAAAATAATTTAAATTTCAAACAAATATACCTAATGTTGTTCGTTGTTTTCTTCTACGTCGTTTTTCTATTTAATGTTAAGTTTCTTAATTGAATTTCAGCTAATTTACAGGGTGATCTCTTGAATATTTCTTACGTAAATTTAGAGTTTAGCATTTTTAATGTTCCCATCTTCAGCTTGTATTTTTGAAGGAAAATTAACCGACGTTCTGTCCCCGAAATTTTTGAAATGTGTCGTCTCGTGCGAAAATTCGAAAAAAGCTTTACCTATGTACATACGCTAGAACTTTTTAAAAGTACCTAACAAAAAACAAGCTTTTGTGATTGATTTTTTCAATGTGGCTCAGCTATAAGTAATTGAAACCAAAAAAGTGGGAATTCTTGTCGGGCATAATTTTGTAAATATAATAGCAAAAAACTCTGATGATAATAATAATAGTTATTATTTAAAATCGAATATGCAGTTTTAAGTATAATAAGAAAAAAATGAATTTTGAGAATTGAATTTGTACAAGGTGTATGGGAACATCTTGTGCAATTAAATTCTTGTATGGACTATAATATAATAAAAAAAATTGTCTTAGTAAAAAAATTGCCGGCCATATTAATGACATATATTTAGAAATAAACAATAGTTATATAACAATATTTAAATCTTACGCGTCATCAAAAGTAATAATAGTAATGATAAAAATTACAAAAATCGTCTCTAAATTCAGTATTAATTTACATTCTTACATTTAACACCCTGTATAAGAAAAAGATGAGGCGATTTGTGTACCTACTCAAAACGCAGCTTAAGCATACTTTCGAAAAAAGCGCGCGAAAAGTCTTCTTTTAATGGCAAACATATCAAATATTCAGCTGGACTCAAAAAAATACTTTCATTGTTCATCAACAAATATTACAGCATCTCTAGGCGAATTTCTTCGTTTGTAAATACTTTTTTTCAACATTTATCCGTTGTTTTCTTTTACTTTTGACTATTGAGTATTATTATATGTATTATACATATTTCTGTTGCGCTGTTTGTTGTTTATTTTTGACATCTGCACTTGTATGTTAGTGTTATAATGAATTATTTTATATAAAAGGAAGAATCAATTGATATATAGTTATGTGTAAGTGCTTGTAAATAAAAATTGTGATAAATAAAAATAATTTGCACAATAATTTTAGCCCCTTTTTAAACATTAATTTCTACAATTTTGTTTCAGCTATACGGCCATATTCTAATTTCTAGTAAATTATTCAGTCAATCGGTACGTGGCATAAAAAGTACCATAATATTTAAAAAATAAATATGACTTATTCGAGAAGACACCAGAATATTGCAATATTCTACACACTTATGTGTAAGAAATGGCAGTTTCAAAATATTCCACTGACAGAGGATGACAATTCGGTTAGGAAAGTAGGGGCAGAATGGAACTGCATTAAAAATGGTTTAGGTTACAAACATAATTAAAGTAGAAAACCCTGGCTAACAAGGGATATTGTGACTAATAGACTAATAGACGAGCACACAGGTATAGACAGATTGCAGGCAGAAATTTTAAAGTGTGGAGGTCAAGAGGTAAGAGAGCGTTTATTTAAACTAGTTAGCCGTATATACGAGACAGGTGAGATTCCGCAAGATTATAAAAGGAACATCATAGTCGCATTGCCAAAAAGGAAAGGTGCAGGTAAGTGCGAAAATTGTAGAACCATTAGTTTACCTTCCCACGCGTCAAAAATTTTAACTAGAATTGTGCAAAGGAGGATGGAGAAAAGGGCGGAAGAAATATTATAAGATCAGTTCGGATTTAGACGAAATAGAGGAACGCGCGAGGCCATTCTAGCTTTACGAGTAATTATAGAAAAAACAATAGAAAAAAAAGAAAGAGCGTCTATATGGGATTTGTAGATTTAGAAAAAGCATTCGACGGTATCGTCGCAGTTCCGTACGTCCCATTTCCGTACAAGACGAAATCGGTGGCAGTTCCGTACACGATGCACGTGTAGCGATACTGGGGGTCATTTCTAAGAAACTGTCATTGGCAATAGTGGTAGTTGCGTACAGGTACATTCCCTTAGTGACCATATACTCGGAGAGCATTCTAAGCAGGGGCGGCGGGTTTTGATTTTTCAGTGGGGTGCAAGGTGGAAGTTGTAATAGTAATATTAATAATAATAATAGATAATACTAATACTACTAATAATAATAATAAGATTTTGACGTTGTGTAAAATGGAAAATATATGTATGTTGTCAAGAAACTACGAGATATTTATAAACAAATTTCAGAATTAATGTTTTTTAAACAAAGTAGGTACACATACACTACAAGATTACCATAAACAAGCAATGAAATAGGTACAAATGTATACAAACAAAATAGTTTTTATAATTAAAAGTAAGGGCAAACCCCTTTAAAATGAACCTGAAAACTGACTTCGTAGTACTACGCTCATTCCTAAACGGTGAAAATTGAAGTGTTGAATTTTGGACAGTTTATAAACGAAACTTTATTTTAGGTTTCTATAGAAAGAAAAATTAAAAATTTTACCTTAGAAAGTGTCAGTTCCCTCTTGAAATTGACCAACTTCACGCCAAGAGATTTACAGTTTTTGAAAAAATGTTTGTATAGAGACATAAAATATATCTTCTTCTACCATAATCATGTTTTCGTGTTGCTAAATTTACTAGGATGAAAGTTTAATCGTAGTACAGCGAAAGCACTGCAAAATATACCTTGGTATGTGCTGCCGCCCCGTGCCGAGTGAGCGTAAACTCAGAGCGGCGTTGTCACATTTACTAGGTACCAAAAGCGCGGGCTTTGAATGTGTGGTGTTCTTGTGTCCATAAATGTGATTAAAGAATCATGTCATCATCAGTGTTGCAACACAGCTGATGGTGATAGTTCGCTCCGTGTTCTAATGGATACCTCACCGACCCGCTGCCCCGCAGGTGTAACTTTTGACCTGTTTTACCGGACTCTTAATTCTTCTTTTTTGCAAATGTTTTACGTCTGACAATTGTCCTGTTAATGAATTCATCAGCTACGTCGTCTTTACTTAAAGAACTAAATAAAACTACCGCGGTCGCGGTGATTTGATTCTAACCAAGAAGTGAAAATAAAGATATCTTTTGCCGTACATATAGGAATCTTCCCCCATCTGTTACGAATTTGCCAATTATTTGCTCCAACAGAAATTATTTCTATAGCAGTAGAAAAGATATAACACTTAATTTTTTTACGATACTTATTTTCAATCCTACAAACATGCTGCTTTGCAATGGGATCGGCAATAAAAATAAAATGCATTGGTGTAATAAAACTTTGTTTCCGAAATTGTGAAGAACCCAACATCTGCTCTGTACCTGCATGTACAAAATAATCTTGTATCCCAACAAAAAGTAAATTTAAGAAATGAAAAATTATTCAGCGGTTTATTGGTTTATTCCTTTCTGCGTTTTTTCAATAACCCGAAGAATTTTTTAAGAACTATAAACCTGGCCGATTCCGGACTTGCATTATTTATTCTTATAAGTAATTATAGTTACATTATAATTATATTCCCATAACCAGGTCTCGATGTAGGTACTAAGAAAAGCTATAAACGCAATAGCTTATTTCGTTCATCCCCAACTAATCACGGCTGGGACGGCCGCGCAATGGGCATATTCTATGGGGTGCTACGCACCCCATAAAATTTTTCCTTGGGTGCAACCGACCCCATGCACCCATGCATTCGCCGCCCCTGATTCTAAGAATCACCCGGGTTGTTTACGTATGCACCTGAACCGGACCAGCACGTTATAGCAATAATAAGAGAGTACACGTTGGGAAAGAAAGGGGTAATAAAACTGAAAGTGGGTTTTTCAAACTACCCCGGAGCGGCCTGCAATTAAGGGTACTAAGGAATGGTGTGCGGTCTTTTTTGACGATCATTCAGTATTTCAGACTCGTTCACTGAACTCTATTTATGTTTCCAAAAACACAGGTTCCTGGAAAATAATACGATTATTGTAGGTGTACTGGTGTAGGGACCCGAATGATTAGCGCTGTTCATTTATTTGCTATTTTGCTGTGAGAGAGTGAGTGTTTATGTACAAGTATATTTTGCATACTGAGTTTACAATGACGACAATCAAAGTTTTTGAGACATCAAAGAGAAAAGCAGCCGCTGTTTTTGATGGATACGAATATCGTCAACATCGAATAAATAAAGAAAATGTTGCGATTTGGTTGTGTACGAACGAACGACGTGAAAGTTCCAGAGGTACGTTGAAAACGTATAATGGACGAGTGCTTCATGTATCAACCCATAGTTGCAAAGGAAATGTTGCCCGAACGGAAGTCAGGAAGCACATTTCCAGCGCGAAGAAACGCATTCGAGAAGAAGAAGTCCCGATTTCCAAAATATATCAGCAAGAACTTTGCCCTCTATTTAATGGTGGATATAACTTTGTTACCGAAGTTCCTACGTATGCTTCTATTAAATCGGCATTTTATCGCATCAGAAGAGCACACCAAGGCGAGACAAGTGAACCGAAAACCGCTGAAGATATTTCGATACCAGAAGAGGTTTTACGAATGGAAGATGGTTCCAGCTTTTTGGTATGCGACAATGTTGATAACAAAAGAATCATCGTTTTCGCTTCAACGACCGGTAGGGAAATACTGGCAACAAGAAAAACGTTCTTTGTCGATGGCACGTTCAAGAGCTGTAGTAAACAGTTTTACCAACTGTACCCTATACATTGTGATATAGGAAGCACATCGACAGAAACAAACATCGTCCCGGTATCATTCGCATTATTGCCAAACAAAACCCGTCAAACGTATGAACGACTTTTTTCTATTATAAAGGAGACCACTAAATGGATGCCGGAAACAATCATCTGGACTTTGAGGAAGCACAAATTTTGGCTGTACAGAAGGTATATCCTGACGCTTTGATAAGGGGCTGCAATTTTCAGGAAGCACAAATTTTGGCTGTACAGAAGGTATATCCTGACGCTTTGATAAGGGGCTGCAATTTTCATTTCAATCAGTGTCTTTGGAGAAAAGTGCAACATTTGGGTTTGGCTACACAGTATAAGGACAATGACGAAATTCGGCTTCATATTCGAATGTGTGCTGCGTTAGCCTATCTACCAGTTGCAGACGTTGACGATGGGTGGCTGTCCATTCAAGAAGAATCAGTCATACATGACGGCTTGCAACAGTTTTATGACTATTTTGTGGATCAGTGGCTGGAGAATCCTACGATAACTGTAGATATGTGGAATTGTTCGAACAGTAATCGAAAGAATTACAACTCTGTCGAAGGCTGGAACCATAAATTCATAAAGTTGCTCGGAAGGCCCCACCCAAAAATTCAACATTTAATTAAAACCCTAAAAAACGAAGCAGAGAACAGCGATTTTTTGTACAGACGAACAGAAATTAATTTGGAAGGAAAAAGAAGAAAACGTGACTACGTGCGTTTGGACGATCGCATAAAACGAAATTTATTGCAGTATGAAAAAAATGGAGACATTAGGAAATGCCTTGTTTCTCTGGCATACATAACAAAACTCGAATAATGATGGCTAAAGACAAAACCACAAAAAAAACATAAAAGCTTAAAACCAAAAAAAAAAACAATAAATAGGTAAAGAAAACGAACATAAAAATAAAAATGACAATGGTGTAAAAACCAGCTTTTAAACATGCCAGTTACGTATTTATACCTATACTGCCAGTCCTAATCCTGGAAAAAGTGCGAAGGGAAGCTAAAAAATAAGCTGCAGCAATTATAGATCATTTTTAAATTTTTACATGATACGACGCATCTCTTTACTATGCATAAAAAATAAAAATGCAAACTAAACCCACAATATTGTAGTTTCCGTTTTGCTCCACAAAATTCTATGTTCAGGTAGGTACCTACGTAAACAACCCGGGTGATTCTTAGAATGCTAAAGGATTGTACCTGTACGCAACTACCACTATGCTAATGATAGTTTCTTAGAAATGACCCCCAGTATCGCGACACGTGCATCGTGTACGGAACTGCCACTGATTTCGCCTTGTACGGAAATGGGATGTACGGAACTACCACCAATTCGCATTCGACAACGTAAAATGGGGGAAGATGTTCGAAGTGCTCAGAAAGGTAGGGATGAAATATAGGGACAGAAGAATAATACATAATCTCTACAAAGAGCAAACGGCAGTTATAGAATTTGAACAGGAACAAAGAGAAGTAGATATCCGGAAGGGAGTGAGACAGGGATGTGCATTGTCACATCTAGTTTTCAACTTATATATTGAAAATGCGATTAATATTGTTAAGGACAGAACAGCCTTAGGGATTGATGTACAGGGTCAAACTATTAACATGCTCAGATTTGCGGATGATATAGCAGTGTTAGCATCTAGCAAAGAAGAATTAGGAATGGCTTTGAATAAAATGGAAGCAGTTTTGAAAATCAATAAAAAGAAAACCAAAATTTTGGTATGTATAGGGCGTGAAAATAGAACTAAAATTGAAATACAAATAGGAAATGAGAAAATAGAGGAAGTCGCGGATTTCTGCTATTTACGAAGTAAAATAACTAGAGATGGTAGGAGCACTAAAGACATAAAACAAAGAATAGAGCAGTGTCGAGTTGCATTTAACAAAAAGAAACAACTGTTATGCTCGGGAACGGTTAATGTAGAAACTCGGAAGAGACTCTCAAAGGCGTATGTATGGAGTTCGGCATTATATGGGTGCGAAACTTGGACAATAGGAGAAGCGGATCGAAGAAGAGTAGAAGCGTTTGAAATGTGGTGCTACAGACGCATGATGAAGATACCGTGGATAGATAAGGTTAGCAATAAGGAGGTATTAGAAACAGTTGGGGAAGAGCTAAAGGTATGGAAGACAATAAAGAATAGGAGAGATAGGACAATAGGGCACCTTCTAAGACACGAAGGAATAGTTCGCGACATACTAGAGTCAGAGATAGGAATAAAAAGAGGTAGGGGTAGGCCTCGATTAGACTACTGCTCTCAAATAGTTAGGGACGTAGGATGTTCTACTTTTAGGGAAATGCGTAGGTTAGTTCAGGATAGGAAAGGATGGAGGTAAGCGTCCAACCAGTCTTCGGGCTGAGAACCTTATGATGAGAGGCATCTTCCAGCTACGATATGAGCCGTCATTCACGTTTTTGTCTTGTTCCGAACAAGTTATAGCGAATTTTCAAATTGGTTGTTAGCGGTCAAAACTGCAGAAATAAATTTTTATCGCGAAAGTTAAAAATATAAGTGTACAAGTTGTTCAAAATTCAACGCGGAATCCAAAAAAGTACAAATACACAGAGCAAATGCAAATTCAAAAAAGAAGAGACATGTAATATCGATGAGAAGAAATTTGAAGTTGTGCCATGTCGTTGTTATTGTCCATATCGTCTAAACCCCACCTGCAGTCAAAGACTACTCGAAGGACCAATTTATGCTTCTTAATTGCAGCATAACAGAGTTTATTTTTTCTTTAAAGGTAAAAATCGACGGACCAAAGATCCGAAATTATTTGAGATTGTCCCAAACGCCTTGTTCATAAAATACTAGTATCAAATCCAATACATATTTAAGTTGTGGTTACATCTACGTACATCAGCGACTACCGAAAGTTTTTAAGGAAATTATTTTTTGTTTTTCTCTGCTAATTGTTGAATGACTTAAATTTAAAACTAACCTGTACAGTCTTTTCTGTAAATAAATACGTAATGCAATTATATAAGAGGAAAGTAACGCAAGAACAGGATGTCAATTTAATAGGGAAGTTGATACAAAATTGATCAAGCAACATATGCTTAGCGAAATAAAGCAGCTCGACTACGTTAAGGGGGCTACCTAGTACCTACGGCCACAGTTAGTTTCTAGGGGGTCCGACGGTGCGGTCGGAGCGTCGGAGGTAGCCTAATGCCGCGATTAGACAATTTATAATTTATACACTTTTATTTATTACTTATCTGTGCAGAGTTGCTCCTTCATAGTAAAGCCCGGGCAATTTCTTTTTATACTGTACAGGGTGGAGCAATTTGAAGGTAAATGATGGGAATGTGTATGAAAGAGGGTAGATATACGTAGAAACTGTATACGCAGTCCGGTGCCAGTTTCTCGAGACAAATTTAATGGTGAACATGAATTTTGAATTTAATGTCGCTTTCGACCTACAAGTCAAAATACATTATGGCCCGATTTCAAAAAATTGTTGTAATTTCGTTAGTACTAAAAATATGAAAACTTCTTAAAATGTTTTGTTATCAAACAATTCAGGGTGTAGTCAGAATTTTTCTAGATTGAAACGATTTCAAAATACAACATGAAATTCAATTTCTTTAAATGAAAACGATAGTAGGCGGTGATCATTTTTTCACAAAGTGCGAAAAATTTCGCATTTTCTTATCCTAAAAATTAGTATAAATCTAGTATGCTATGAACGACTAAATATTTAAACTTTTCATGCCATTACTATTTTGGTAAATACTTCTAAGCATAAGGTTATCCAGAAAATAAGAGAAACGTATATACAGGTGTCCCAAGCTAGCGTATTTCCTCCATAACTCAACAGGAGTTGTAGATATAGAAAAATGATTAATCATTTTCAAATGAAAGTTGCATCCAATCAACTTCCTCACATTTTAAAATTATTTTCGACTATACAGGGTGTTCCATTTCTTTTGCAGAGCACCTTGTTTTCTTTAATGGAACACCCTGTATCTGATTGCATTTTGGAATTGTTTGTTGAATTTAAGGGCCACTTCGTTAACCGTACATTGGCTTCGGCGTTATGTGACGTTAAAAAACGTAATTTTTAAAATTTCATCAGCTATAACTTGGAAACGGTACGAAATAAAGAAAAATGACTTACATGTCCCTGTCCTAGTTTTTAATTCTCTATGCAATGGGTCGGGAAAATACCGCTTCCTGATTGGTCAAAAATGACAAAAAGTTACCACTTTAGTAGCAACTTTAGTAACTTCCTCAGTATTCTCGATTTCCCGTGAAGATATGCCTGGATTTTGCTTCGACATTTCCATGAACTGCAATGCTCCGTATTTCATGTTGGGGCTTTTCAAAACACTAATATTTTCAACTTCCGGTATTCCCGGAAATGTCATTATTCTGAAAATACTCTGATCCGACCCGATTACGGCCACAGCCAAAATTTCAAACAAAACATATTTTTTCGTTCTTTAGATACTTCTAATAGACGACCTAAAAATCACCCTGTATAAATGTGACAATACTGACAATTACCTAAGAAGGTATTTTTTATGTCGAATAAAATGGTGGAAACACAAAATAATAATAATTGTATTCCGAGCTATACCCACAGAATTTCATATTCTCTAAATATACGAATGTCTTAAATAATAAGCAAAACGCAAGTCTTCACCACATAATTCATCCATTCCCTTGTTTGAACACAAGGAAGTAAAAAACATGGTCTTGCAGATCAGTAAACCAGACTTTAAACATATTCATATGCGAAAGAAAAATTAAAAATTATAAGTCTTCGCAGGTAAACTCTCTTTTTACAAGACAAATATCACGCTTATTTTTTAACGAGTAGACTCCAAACCAAACAGGAAACATTAGGTAGATAAAAGTTTCGGCTTCATTATGTGTGTTTTACTTTTTTATTTTTTTGGACTGGTAATGTTTGCCTTTAAAAATCAATGAAAATAGGAAGTTTATGAAAGCGAATATAAGAATTTTCAAATTTTAAAAACGCAGTTGTTGAAGATCGATATTTCTTCTAAACGCCAGCGAAAACCGCGTGTCTGTAACAGTTAAGGTGACAGAAATATTTGGCTTTTCATGTAATGTGGCATGGTAAGAGACCGCATCACCTACGAAATATTTTGATGCAAAAATGAAATAGTCAAAGACTTCAGATGAAAATGAAGAATAATGGGACGTACTGTATAGCTGAAACGGTTTACTATAAATAATACGTTTTCAAAGGTAAGGATACAGACTATTATTAGCTTACAGTAATCGAACTATATCGACACAGGTAGACATATAATTAACCTTTAAAAACGAGGGGAACCATGTGCATTTTACATGCAACCAAACTGAAACCATCCACCGTAAAATTACCTCTACCCCTGCATTCACGTTCATCTCACTTCACCCCATACCTTAAACAAGAGCCACATGCCTATTTCCATTCAATTTTCTACATTGCCGTCACCACGACGTGTTTTTGTTTGTATCGTAGTATAACCTACACCGGCTCCATGCTTTACAATGATTTTGCAACCAAGTCATGTCGAATTGACCAAAGTGCATTACTATGACGAAAATACGGTGCAAAGAATTAGAAACAATGCGGATATCAACACTATATCGGGAACAATGCTCGGCAGCAGTTTCAAAAAACACAATATCATCAAGAAGAACATCTTCGGGCACAAATGGGTTCTGAAGGTGAACGAGGCCGAAACCGGGAATCTCAAGGAGAAAACTAAGTGGAAAATTGTTGTTTATGTGTTGGTGTTTGCGTGTATTGTTGTTGCCGTTTGCTTTGGGATATATTTTTCTATAGGTGAGCACATTTTGCTTAGATTTTGTTTCTTTGGATTTTTTCAATGTAAATGTTTATAGCTACCAGTTTCACTATGAATTCTTAATGAGTTAACCCCACACGCCGAAAGACTGACACAGTAATTAAACTCTACACGTGTTTCGTTGACGTCAGCATCCTCAGGGAGTTGAATATTAATCTAAACTTACACTACGTTGCTATAAATACCAAATCTTCTACTACTGAAGTAAAATGGATCGCTAAACCTATAGGTTTTCTTAGAACTTTTGGAACATAAAAGAAATAAAATTGGTTTATTAGAACTGGAGGGTAAGTATTTATGGCTAGTCATAAGTACAAGTATTGTTTACCGAAGATTCATAAAGTAGGGAAAGCCGTAAAGCCCTTAGTTTCAGCTATAGATTCTCCTACTTACGAACTGTCCAAATGGTCGGTCAAATATCCTCGAGATCAAGCAGTCAAGTTTTTCAGTAAAGAACTCTTCAGAGTTTATAAACAAAATTTAACACAACACGTTGCATGATAACGAATTATTAATTTCATTGGACGTCAGCTCATTTTTTTCCAAAGGCTTTGGAGTACTTGAATGAACGTCTTGGAAAAACTAACACTGACTCGAAAACAACGAACAAACTGTCAAAGAATATATTAATTTAGCCAATTTATGGATGCAGCAGAATTATGTCATAGTCAGTGGATCATTCTTTCAACAAAGTAAAGGTGCAGCCATGGGAAATTGCCTCTTTCCTTTCATTGCAAAAATTTTCATGGGCAAATTTGAAATCCAACAGAAAGATGAGCTCCCATATTTCCCGAAAGTGTGGGTGAGATATTATGTAAACGATATACTTCCCATTTTTGACACCAGTAAATGTAACATTGAGGAGAGGCAGCAAGTTAGAATTTGACATCTATAGGAAAGAAACCAGTACAGCTCGGTACATAACTGCAGATTCGAACAACTGCAGTCAGCACAAAGAGGCTAGTTCCGGTTTTTTAGTTAATAGACTGTTGAGTCTACCATTATCCGTTGAAAGATACCGCAAGGAAGTAAACACAATCAAAGATATATCGAGAAATTGTCAATAGATTAATTAGGAAACGAAGATTTAAAATTCTGTTGCGAAATTCCACCACTTTAAATTGATAAAAATACCATATGTACCTCAGATAACTAGAGGTATGAATACGATCGATTTTCGGGAAAGCAGGCTTCAAAGTGGTTCACACTCCGAGCAACAATTTACAAAATCTACTTGGAAATGCGAAAGATAAAACGGAGCCCATTCATAAAGCGGGAATTTACGAAATGGCATTCGGAAATTGCGACAAGAAATATATCGGGCAGTCAACTCGGCCTATTTTAACTTGCTTCAAGGAGCACCAAGCCCATTACAATTACAGCCATACAGATAAGTCCAGCATGGCGTCGCACGCGCCATAAATTCAATATCAGTAATCCCAAACTCTTAAAACCAAGAAATAATAAATTTGATTTAAACGCCTTGGAAAGTATAGCGATATATAAAAATAAACGTAGTTGCCTTAACAGTAATTACGTTCCGATTCCAACTTCAACCCTGTATAGACTTAAATGCTTCAGTAGTAGGAGGTTCGGTATTCATAGCAACGTAGTGTAAGTTTAGTTCAACTGAGGATGTCAGCGAAGCACGTGTCGAGTTTAATTATTGTGTCATTGTCTATTCATAGTGAATTTACGACAAAGTTCTCGATCCAACCACTGTGTGGAGCTACCAGCTTCATTAAAATGTCGAATAGCTCTTTGCTGCTGAACGAGGCAGTGTGATCCAATTTTTTATTTCCAGAAAATAAATCTGAAAGTGTAGACTTCATCTACGACAATCTCCCAGAAGATTCTGGTAATATTCAAAATCAAGCTACCACTGTAGCCCCGGTTACATACAATTCAATTCCAACAACATGGAGTACAACAGAACCAGGGTCAAAAAGTACAATAACTACCGTAGAAAACACGAAATATACACCAGTAAGCAATACTTATAAAAAAAGTCAATTTTCTTGCTCTTGTCTTTTACTATTTTTTTTCATTTCAGCACATTACCATTACGCCAAAATCACATACCAGCATCTGTGGTGATTGCAAATTAAATAGAACAATTTGCCTGAAGATTTCAGAAACTGATCTTCCAAAATGTCTAACACCTGTTGACAGGAAGGATCCGACAGGTTGTGGGGGACTCTGCAAAATAAACACCC
The DNA here is from genome assembly GCA_963966045.1 of Xestobium rufovillosum. NCBI lineage: Eukaryota > Metazoa > Arthropoda > Insecta > Coleoptera > Ptinidae > Xestobium > Xestobium rufovillosum. The sequence continues at coordinate 21,634,610 of OZ014497.1, forward strand.
AGTACTGCAAATTATTAGACATAGAAACCGGCTTGAGACAATGTATCGACGTCAGAAACATCCTGATATGCCGAAAAAATAATTTCAACTGCGGCAATATGTGCATCCCTTTAAAAAAACGCTGCGACGGCATCTTCCACTGTTCGAATTATTCCGATGAAAAAAATTGTAGTAAGATTTTTTTATTATTTGTTTGCTTTCAATTTTTCACTCTTTATGTTTAGCTTGTGATCTCACAACGCATTTTCAATGCGGGTATGCTACCTCCTGCCTTGAAAAACACAAGAAGTGCGATGGAAACGTCGATTGCTGGGATAAGAGTGACGAAAGGAATTGCGGAAAACGTACGTAGAATTCTTCGAGGGCATGTTGTTAAATGTTAAATCCTGTTTATGATGCATTTACTTTTTGACGATCACTGTACGTAATTTGCAAATTTACCTAGATTCAAAATAATTCGTTAGTTTTGTACTAAACTACGGAAGCGCTCTGGTGTCACGTATTATTTATTTTCATTTTCCGTTATAACGGATTTTTTCCCGTTATAACGGATTTGTTTCAGTTATAACGGATCTCTTTTTCCGATATAACGGATCTTTTTCTTTTATTCCGTCATAACACTTTCCAAGAACTATAGTATTAAGAATTAATGGGAGTCATTTTACATAACCTGTGTGCAGTGTGGTGTTCCTCGCCAAGTGACTTACGATACGATATCGATATCCACTTATCGTCCATGTTGGTAGCGGACAGCGGTCATAACTAACAAATAAGTACCTACTTTACCAACTGTTGCACTGATTTAAATGAAGACATTAACCTAAAAGGATCCGTTATATCGGAAATAAGAGATCCGTTATAACGGAAAACATATCCGTTATAACGGAAAAGATATTAATTATAACGGAATAAGAGATCCGTTATAACGGAAAAAGAGATCCGTTATAACGTAAAAAGAGATCAGTTATAACGGGAAAAAATCGGTTATAACGGAAAATGAAAATAAATAATACGTGACACCAGAGCGCTTCCGAACTAAACACATGCAAAACAGTTCTCATAATAAGTAATTTGCATTGCATCATAAAACACACAGTAGCATCAGCACTTAATAAAATAAGAAAAAAAATAATAAAGCACAAAGTTTTGAAAACACCAAAATGCTTAGTTTTTTACTTACCATAGGCGTGCATGATGATTTTGATGATTACACCGAATTGCATGATGCCAAACAACACCAAGATGATTTTTTAGACCTGCATGATGATTTTATAGGATTCGATGATGAAGTAAGTGTTCACATTCTTTTCGTTTTTGTTGTAACTTTTGTTTTATTTTTTTTTACTTTCAGGGTGCGGCACCGACGAAATCCCATGCACCAGCGGCCAGTGCATAAAAAAGGATCAATTTTGCGACGGGTCCTCCGACTGTAAAGATGAAACAGACGAACCTCAGGGATGCAGGAAATAACAAAAAAAAAATAAAACACATAAATGTAATAAATAAAATGAAAACTCGTTTATTTACAAGTTTGTCATTGTGTGTCAAAAAATATACGTATTATAAATACATAATAATAATAAAAAAAGTTTAAAAATTTAAATTTACGTAAAATTCCGATAAAAAATTTACTAGTAAAGTAAATTTACTAGAAGAGCCGCCGTTACTTAAATACTTTTTTACTAATGTGTCTAAACAACTAGTAATATATTTCAAAGTAACCTGAAAAATAATATTACAAAAATATATTCCCCTAAAATCAACAAAAAATTCACAAACCTCATCCAAGTCGTTCTTAAAAATCCCTACACACTGATTTTCAAAACTATCACAGTCCAGAACCTTTTCTTTTATTAAAAACGCTAAAAATTCTCCAAGAATTCTCCAGGATCTTCCCGGATCTGAGGATTGTGCCAAAAGCACAATATTTCTCTTACAAATCAAAGATTTGAACAAACTATTCGTATCGCCGGCATAATATTCCCATGTTTCCACAAACTTTTTTTGGATTTGTTCTTGAGAAATTATCAAGGAATTGTGAGTCACTGAAGCCAAAAATATTTTTAAAAAACGCAAAAATTTTCATAACTAAAGCGACATTATTCAATACTTACCTAAAAGTAACACTAAATCAACCAACATAACATTCAACAAATTTAAAATACAGTCATTGACATCACAACGTTTTGTGATAGTTTTAACACACTCATCTAAAATCCCCAAAACATTCTCTGACTCTACTTCACTGGGGCATTCCAGAACCTTCCAATAGAGGACCTAAAAATTCAAAATTATTTCCTAAATTCCAGAGAAAATGCAACAAACATACTCTTAGAGAATCGACAAGATGGGGACCACTTAAAGTGTCTTCAAAATGTTGAACATCCCGCCCGCTCTCAGGAAGTTTGAAAACTATTTTTTCTTTGGCTCTCTTGGACTTGTTCATCAAAAACCTTTGCAATTCTGCATCAAATTCCTTTATAAAAATCCCTATAAAGTTTATACTAAAAAGTGTGCCTCATTTTGATTAGTAAATAGTCTCACCCGCTACAACGTGAGTTGCGATCCACTGATCAACTCTTTCCGAACACATTTTACAAGTAATCGACGTACAAGCTTCTTTGGTTTGTGGCAAAACATCCAGAGACAATAAAGAATCTATACTATTAGGTATTTTCTCTTTCATTATCTTAATTATTTCTTTACTACAAATTTCCCGAATTTTTCTTAAACATTCCGTCGCGTGCGAATTAATTTCAGCAGTGACGAGTTTCTAAAAAATAAGCATACTACCCGTAAAACACGGGTTCTGAACACCCGAATTCAACCTACTAAATATTGTTTCGATTCCTTTTCCTTGTCCGTTTCCGGTTTAAGTCGTTCCAGACGCGATTTCCACTCGCCGAAAGCGTATTTTTTATAAGAAGGTACCACCGCATTGCAAATGTGTTTAACGCAAGTGGAGGCCACCCTTTCGCTAACAAATTCGACTGTTTTTCTAACAGAAACTGGCTGTCCACTAAAAAATGCCTCTTCCAACTGTGCCTATACAAAAAAAATATTAAAAATATATATACACCGCTTCGCACCTCAGGCTAATAATTACTTTACCTCCAAGCGTTTTTTCGCTACCCTATTAGGTGATTGTACAGCTGTTAGGGGTGTTATATGCTTCACTGTACCATTAGAACCATTCGAAGTATTGGACAATAACAGCTTTTTCATTTCGTTCAAATATGGACAACAAAAGCGTAAGATGTACTCATCAACCAGCTTCAGTTGATCCGTTGTGGTATTTTCTATTCCGTTCGAAATATTTCCACACTCAATCACCCCATTCGTACAATATTCAAAATACATATTCTCGGGAAAATGGGGTTGTTCAAACAACCATCCCAAACTGAGTCTCACCAACATAAGATTCTCTATGCTGCCAAATCTGTGACTGGTGCATTTTTGGTAAATTTCGAAAAGCACTTTAAAAACTTTCTCGTAATATGGAAGACGCAACGTAACCTGATCTAACATTGAAATATATTTTGTTACCCACGGTATCGTCAATACCAAGTTGCCATTCTTTAGGGAATTCATCAAAATTGACATTAGATCCAAATTAGGCTGGCACTGAAATTGTTTTTAAAAAGAGTAGTAGTGCAATGCCAATAGAAAGTATACAGGATATCCATCTAAGACAAATCATATTTTCGTTACTTTTAATTTCAGGACAAAACTTAACAGGTCGTGGGCCCAAGACACCCTTCTAAACGGCCTACATTATAAATTCGTTTGAATATCTACTCGAAAAAATAACGAAAATATCGGATACCCTCATCTATATTAAGTCCCCACCTTTCGCCTCATTTTAATTTGCACAGAGACCAAACTTTCTGACAGATACGCACAATCTGTCTTGTATGGCAAAGAGTCTAGGAAACCTAAAAATTTCGCTAATAACCTCAAGCAGTTGATTGTGCTTAAAAAAGATTGCCTGGTGGCCAAATCCGCGGTGTCCTCCACTGGAATTCAGAAGAAAAACTTTCGAAAAAAAACTTACCCATCACACTATAATTACAAACTACTTCACCTGCATCTTCCAGTTCACTAAATTTACTGCAGTTCAATTCGAAGATTTCAGATATGAAAGAATCGCCCAAATGTTTTATGAAGGCAAATGACGATGCGTTCAAAATGAAGTCTCTGTAAAATTCCTGCTGTTCAGTAAACACAGGACTTGAATTGATTCCGTTAGACGTCACTTTCGTCACCAATCTGCTCTTGAGCCTGTTTATTTTCTCCAAATTCACGTTAGGTATCGACGACAAAAACGCCAACTGATTATCGGAAACGCCTTCTTCCTAAATTGTGAAAAAACAGATCGTTTTCGTATACCTAACAAGAAAAACTTTCTAAACAAGAAATGGAAGAAATGCGTTTGATACATCCTGCATACCGTGCGACACAGCTTTGCACATTGGGCTCGTTGTTCAATGGTAAATGATACACCGACAAAATAGCCCCCACAAAACGTCCCCGACAAAATGGACCGTCGACAAAACAGCCCCAAGCAAAGTAGCTCCATCAATGAACTCTGCAGGCGGTTCGTTTTTGGAATTCGTAAAAATAGAAAACAGTAAATTGGAACATGTTTAATTGTCAACTTAATAAACATAATTACAAAATAACGTTGCAGTACATGAAACACAATAAGAAAAAATATATCCGAAGAGGCAGAAAAAAACAAGTAATGCAATCAAATACATTTCAATGTACAAGGGCATGAACGGTAAGCATAATTTGAAACAAAGGATGCTAGGAGCATGATGAGGCTAAATACTGAGCTGACTGGTCTACTTAGATTTTCATGCGCTTTAATACGCTGTTAAACTTCATGCAAAGCAAGCAACAGGCAAGGCTCAGCGGATCCTTTTTCTTCTAAAGTTTATTGTAATTTACAGAATTTTGCATTCGATGTGTTGTGTCCGGTGCCCCGTCAGGAAAGGTATTTTTTTAAAGAAAATTCGCGATTACTAATGAAAACAAGGGAATAATAGCACGCTAAAACGTTGGATATCTCTGCAGTGGGATATAAATAAACGCCATGCTCCTAGCGTCCTATGTTCCAAAATATGCGAACGGTAAATACTTGAAAAAAAAACAGTTCCGGTGCAATTTTGAAAGTTCCGTCAAGGAACAAATGGCAATGCTCCTCCAGTGTCTGAAGATTTTCCTCTGTACCAAACATTCGATCAGTGTCATAGTTTTCGGAGTTCCATAAGAGAAAATTTCGATTTCTTTATGTTATTTTCTGTAGTAATACGATAAGTGGTCTGGAATTGTCGGAAACTTTACGAAAGCTGTTGCGTTGCTTGGTAGCCACGAGTGTAAATTTGACAGTTAAAAGATCATGAGCGCTTGCGCGAGTGATCTTCTGTCAAATTTACACGAGTGGTTAGTAAAAGCAACAGCTTGAGTAAAATTACCTAAAAATTCCAGACCACGAATTGTATTTAACAAGATTATTTTTTGAATCGAAACAAGGTAGTTCAAAACGAAATTTTATTTCAATTAATTCACATACAAAGAAATGTGTTGGGGATATTTGACGTTTGGCAGGTACTAAAGTAACTAGATTGTATATTATAAATTAATGCACCTACAAATTCGCAACTATGGCAACTTATCAACAAGCAAAATTATCGAAAAAATTACCGTATGTAATATCACAAGAGAGTGAGAATTACTTGAAAATAATTCGACAGATTTTCGAAAACTTGTCGCCAGGCAATAGACACGAGAGCCCGTAGGGCTCGAGTGGCTATTGCCGAATGGCGACAAGTTTGAGTAAAATGTGGAGAATTATTTTCCAAGTTATTCTTACTGTCGTGTGGTATTCGAAAGGTTATTTTTTGACGTTCAAATATGAAACAACTGTCAATATTATTCTTTCAATGTCACAATTTGCGATTAAAACATATAAGACAATATGTCAAAACCAGAAAACAAGTCGTTTTATCAACAAAAACAAAATACTAAAAAAAATTCCCGCTGGGATAAGTTAGGTAAAAAATTCTCACTATAATAATGATTTAATTGGTCAGAATTAAACGCGTGATCAAAAATACTGTTCATTTATTGGAAAATAGAAACGGCAAAAAATAACCGTATGTAATATCACAAGAGAGTGAGAATTACTTGAAAATAATTCGACAGATTTTCGAAAACTTGTCGCCAGGCAATAGACACGAGAGCCCGTAGGGCTCGAGTGGCTATTGCCGAATGGCGACAAGTTTGAGTAAAATGTGGAGAATTATTTTCCAAGTTATTCTTACTGTCGTGTGGTATTCGAAAGGTTATTTTTTGACGTTCAAATATGAAACAACTGTCAATATTATTCTTTCAATGTCACAATTTGCGATTAAAACATATAAGACAATATGTCAAAACCAGAAAACAAGTCGTTTTATCAACAAAAACAAAATACTAAAAAAAATTCCCGCTGGGATAAGTTAGGTAAAAAATTCTCACTATAATAATGATTTAATTGGTCAGAATTAAACGCGTGATCAAAAATACTGTTCATTTATTGGAAAATAGAAACGGCAAAAAATAACCGGGGGTAAATACATAAGAGATCATTTTTTTATCGATAAATACATGTTTAATTGTACGAAAATTTTATTTATCGAGAATCAAGGTGCTCGAGCGATTTTTTCTACTTCCCTTGATTCGAGATTTTTTGCCGAATGGCAATAAAATTTGAATACAATTTGAAATGTATTTATCTTATAAAAAATGATCTCGCATGTATTTTAGGGAGGTTAATACACAACTACATTATACGGACAATTTAATTGAAAATAGAAGATTTAATGAAACAATAAACATTTTTAATTAACAGAACATATTAAAATATTTAAATATATTGCGTAGAGTTTGACTGATCTTTAGTTACATACATATTTTGAACATTGAAAGTGCAATGGTTATATGTTATATTATGACCAGGTTTTTTTGCATATTATTATGTATTATTAATGTTTTCAGAGGTAAAATTTTCTTGCCTTATGTTTATATCTCTTGTAGTTTGGATTACAGAAGGTCCAGGTCTCAGGTTGTTTATTAAACTAGCATGATGTTCCTCGTCTAACTGTAAATAAGGGCCTAATGACTTAGCATTTGCATGTCCAGTCATTTTGATGAGCTGTTCTTCCGGGACACCTGATTTAGCAAGATTTGATACAGCACTTGATCGATTTGAATGATTCTTGATTTTGTTTGTCAGAGTATCAAGCCCTATTCTTTCAGCAGATTGTTTGGTCCATTTTCCAATCTCATTTACTCCATAAGGCATATTTTTGTACCATTCAGAATTGCTTTTATTCCAGTAAGTTTACAGTCAGAAATAGTCGATCTGACGTAATTCTATTAGTGCGTTTAGAAATAAGCTTTTTAAATAACCTTGCCGGGCACATATCGAGATTATTGTAATTAGGCACTAACCACTTACTGTCTGATAATTTTTGAGCTCCACCCTGGCACGTTTTGGAAAAAATCGGGTTGTGTTCAATTCTTCCGGTTACGTTACCATTTGATTTCTTTTCCTCTTTATAAAATGCACTTTGCATTTTGCTGCCTCTCCCCCTCTCCAGGCTAGTTCGAATGCTATTATGTGATACAGTTTTTTTTGAAGTCCTTCTGGACAATCTTCGTTCCACAGATTCATTATTGTATATATATTTCTTTCTTACTCAGAGCAGTCGAACTTTGCTTCCTCTTTCCGAGAATAGACTGAAGCTGCTTTCGTTTCGCATTTTTGCATCCCTTGCTTGTTTGAATTCAATGTCTGTAAATGGATTAAATTTTCGGGTGTACTCTTTGTAGTATTTTTCTTGAAGGAGTTTTGCAGTAACATTCCACATGGTCTTTATAACGCATTCTTTATAATCTTCACCATCAGCTCTCTTCATATTAAAAGCCCAATCATTCATTATCAGTCCAAGCTCTTGATTTGAAGTAATTTCTAGATGTTCATAATGCTTCTCTTTTAAAAATATTTCGAACTGTTTCCATATTGACTTTTGATTTTTAACTCGGAGTAACACTGTACAGTTTTTTGAATATCTTCCAAAGATTCTTGGCCAAATCTTACCATTTCAAAACGACGATGTTGCAAGAAAACTAGAAAATAATATGACAGTGACTGTTGCCAAGGTATAAATTTCAAAACTATCATTCACAGCATAGTTGATTAAAAGCAAGGCGCATATTTATCAGTTATTGGGAAAGCTAGGTAGGTTTGTATCGTTTACAATGACAGTTGATCGGTCGATTTTAAGAAATTGAAGAAATATCCATTGGCTCTTAGAATAGGCGAAATAATACACGCTTCTAGACCCAAATGAAATGTTCCTATTGGTCAATTTGACGATGAAAAAATAATCAGATTATCTGGATGACAATACCGGCAATATTTGTTGGATTTGTATATGATTGAGTTCGCTGTCTGATCCTTTCTATGATTCTTTGGGACTATGTATAAGCTGGTAAAAACACGACTGCTTCCATCGAAGTGCCATTTGTACACTCACGAATTATTTGTCGATGTTTTTCCAGGGCGGTTCTTGCACGGTCGCGTATGTTGTGCATAGCCTTTTTGCTTGGCATTTTGGTGGGTTAGGTGCGTGGCTATGTTCTGTAATTTGAGTTACCAATTCTTCTCTCACTCTTATGCGGTCAGGACAATAAACTTCAACGCACATCCACGAAACAATCTCGTCCGTATTTACCCGGGCTTTTCGGCAACAAAAGCCGTCTTTTAACAATATGTTCTTATTTTTCTGGGATGTTATAACTTCCATTTTTGCAAAATCACAAACTGTCTTTATTTAATACCGCACGACTTCACAATTCGAAATACAAATAGCAACTCATTTTATAGACGCGTGTTTTACCGTGCAGGTAAAGCAAAACTGGATATTTCTGCCCCTTTCATCTTCGCATATAAATATACCCACCTAATATTACACTGCACTTTTGTGATTTATGCTATAAAATACGAATTCAAATTTGTATTATTATAAACTTCGTTTAATGCTTTTAAAAGATTATATTATCCAATTTTTTAGAAGTGTTAATTATTTTGTTCGATTTCGATACATATTACATTGGTGATACCAGACTAAATACATATTATATTAAATGGAACTCCAAGGATTAGAAGTTAATGACACTTTATTTTTCATTTCCAGCTTAACGAGTTCCAATCAACAACAAATAATAAAATTATTCTCAACCTGTCAGTTTATTTATTAATTTTAATAAATTATTTCAAATTTTCCCTTTCTTACAATGACGTCTTGAACGTTTTTTGTTCACGAGCTATTAATTTTATCGGGGCTGTTTTGTCGCGGGCTATTAAATTAATTTATTATAAAATTCTCCGATAATACGATATCCAGGACAGCAAAAATTCAGACGCCGACCCTGTACAAAACGCTTTACTGGTTTTACAAGTTTTTTTAAATCTCCAGTTTTGAACGAATACACAAAATATGGGCATTTTAATAATTAAATCACCGATTAATTTTAATGGTATTATTATTCTGTCTGACAACTTCAAATCTAGTGGCCAAACATCCGATTGTCAATAATTGGAAATCAGACAGTTGTTCCGAATCATTTTTGAATCAACAAACGGCTGCTGTTTTATAAAAAAAGAGTTCCTATGTAAGTAATTAACATTTTTATTCGTTTGCTTTGTTTATTTTTACTTAAGAAACTGCTTGAAATTTTATTCAAAGTGGAAAAACGCGTCACATTTTGAATAAATTATTTACTACCTAGGTACTTACATATTTATAATTATTGGTTTCTCAAAATGCGTAATTAATTTAGAAAATTAAATAATTATTAAATAAATCAAATTGAAGTGTTGTAGTATTAAATAAAATTAAATCAGCTGTACAAAAAAATTGTTAATACAATACAATGTACTTACACAAGTTTTTCCACATGTGCTCAACAACTGACCCCTAAATAGTCTTGCTAGATGTATGAAATTAACAGGATCCGTATGCATCATCATTAAAGACCGTATTTTGCCAGACAGAGCTATCGAGAAACTCCAGCCCGTCTGACTGCGATTCTTCTCCCATATTCTCAAGATTTCGTAAAACAAATCTCGCTGCTTACGAAACGCATTGAACGATTGATCATTAGGGAAATTTTCACGGTTGTCCGTGTCAGAAATGAAACAGACGTTACTTTGAAAGCTTTCCTCACAAATTGGTTGTTTAATCGAATCATTTTTGGAGTCACACAGTCGAATTAAGTCAGCAAGTAGGGTAGCAGAGAAAAATCGAACGTTTTTGTAGTCTGATAGAAGTCTTAGAGTAGTTTTGTCCAAGATCCGCAAGACGTGAGATTGTTTTTCTAGTGCATTCACCGCGAAATATATAACGTTGTGTATGGAGTTAAATAAAAGTTCTATCGTGCACTTTTCCGGAGAAAAAGCTTCAATTTTTAAGGCACTATCGTTTAAAATCTCTATACCATCAATACAATCCGAATTATACTGCTTACTAACTATCAACGAAATTAAAAAATGTAACTCGCTACTAACGTTTAAAACAAAGTTATTTTCTAATATAACCACATATAATTGAACTAAAACATCCAACGCCTCTTTAAAGCTAACCAAATTGGTTCTCGGAACAATTTCTATTCTATCCGAAGCCACAGAACATATTTTTCTGGGAGGAGTAGTCACGTTGCTAAAACTACCGTTCATCGCTACTTTAATCGTTTCCTCAGCTAAAACACTGCGTTCCACAGGCAACTCTACAATCTCCTCTTTAAAATTAAAACTATTCCCAGTCCGTTTAAAATTCAAGTTCACCGATTTTTGATTCAAACACGTCGGATTGATACGTCTCTGTTTATGCCCCCTATTTTTATGACGCGATTCGTTCTCTTCCCCGACACTCTCCGAAATATTCTTCTGCACCTTTTTCTTTGACGAACTTTTTTTATTACCAACAATAAAATCACCTAAACACACCGAATTGGAATCGAATCTCGATTTATGATTCGACGATTGATTTCTGGTTTTCGGGGTAGAAAAACTGTTATTATGCTTGTATAAAGGTGAAATAGGGCTGAAATAATTACTATCACCCTGGGCGAGAGCTTGTAATGGGCCGGTATTAATTCTCGGAGTACTACACGAGTTTGGCATGTTTCCACTCGAAAAACCGAATAAACTCTTTTTAACCGGCGGAAATGTATTAGATTTATTTAATTTATTCAACAAATCACCATTACTCTTGCTTTTAACTGGCGTATCTCCATTGCTATCGATACTAAAAACATAACCCAATAATTTAAGTAAAACTTCAAATTGAGCCGTTTTTAACTTACATAGGTACTTCTTCGTGTATAGTATTCAAAAAATATGAAAGAAACTCGCCTTTTGTGCAATGGAAATCATCGAATTCCTCGAATAACTACGAAAAACAGGAATGTTAGGTTAAAAAAGTGAGGTTATAAGTAAATAATTGGGCTTTATGTTGATGAAATTACCTGTGAATTTGGTTCTGATATCCATTTTATGGCGTCTTCTACACTTAGCTCTCTTCTTATTAGTTTTAATATGATTATATCGGCCATTTTTTAAGTAGAAATATGTGGGAAATCAAACAAGAATTTGAATGTCAAGCGGCCATGTTAAACTGGTTTATTACGGAACGATCGGTGGGTTATAAATCGCTGGTTAGAATGCAGTTTTGGCCGAATTGGATTGTTAGAAAATTACAGAATCATCTCTGCAGCCCAACTATTTTTAGATGTCCATGTCCAAGTCAACCGAATAATTATTATTTCAATTTCTGAAGAAGACAGTGATACTGTCGCATTTTCTCGTCGGCATATTGTTCCAAAGCAAAGTTTTGCATATTTTGTGCATCTGAAAGTTTTTTTGTACCAACTCTAGATTATTTATTAGGTTGCCGTTTTCTGCAGTTTTCTTTGCTCCTGTTCAAAGTTTCAAAGCTGTTCTAAAACTCCTGAGTTAAAAGTCGAATAAAGATATGAATATAAGGCCAAGTCGCGTTTAAAAAAACAAAAACTGTTGCGTTTGGGATGCATGTTAAAAAGGGGTCAACCAGATGCGCGCAACAGGTAGATGGACACATAACAGTACATCCCTACGTAAAACAATATAAGCAGGTATGTCTATCTAGCTTGGAATTGTTGCCCCCTCCTCCAGTACTCAAATCGGTGGCTGCTTATAGACTCCAATTTTTTTTTTATTCAGTTTTAGTAGCTTCTATATGCTGGCCAGAATATATAATAAGAAAAGACGACAGTGTCGCTGATAATAGTGAGCGTTCGTAAGTTGTGAACATTTTTAAAATGATTTGGCTGGAAAAGGTGTGACAAGAAAAAAACGTTCGCAATTTTGTCGGAAAAAATAAATAGATTCACATAACCAGGTGAGAAATATCGGACGGGAAAAATTTCTTGTTATACCTACAAAACACAATATTATTGTTTTTTTTCTGTGTAGTATGATGTAGGTCAGGTTGCGGATTTATTTGTGCTTATGCGGTTCTTTTTTCTTTATATTGTGTATGTTTATATTGTTACGTAATTTTTTTCTAAAGTAAACTTGCCATCATTTCGAAATTATTGAGAATATTTCTGTCATTTCTATGCCTTTAAACTTTTTAATTATTGTTAATTGTCACAAATAGGTACCTGCTGAAAAAACTCTTAATTTTGTAGGTTTATTAAGTCAGTTTGCTTTTGGTCTAACGGAACTCTAAATTCTGTAGAATGCGACGTACCAGTTTTTGATTCAACCTACATTCTCAGAGAATTTTAAAGTGAATCCAACACCTTATTTTTATAAATTAACGCACTTATATAATTTTGAATAACGAGTTATGCACCAACACTTTTTTTATTACGTTAACGACGAACTTTTTTCTGTAGCAAAATGGAAATTCTGAATGGAGACACGAATAAAATTTCCCAAATTCAAACCTTCTACGAAGGATTAAACGTGTTCATCACGGGCGGTACTGGATTTATGGGGAAAATTCTTATAGAAAAGCTCTTAAGAAGCACGGCTGTCTCTACAATTTACATTTTGATTAGGAAGAAAAAAGGCAAGGACATGCATACAAGGCTCGAAGAATTATTTGACGACATGGTAAGTTTTTTACTAAAATTTGAAGCTACCGAACACCATACAGTTTCGCTATTTTCCGATTTGATGGTCCACGTGCCGTTTATTCCTATAATGAATTTATTCATACTTATAATAATAAAACATTAAAACTGTTTCCTGCAATAGCAATTCGGTGTTATTTCCATTAATTAGACACATATTAATACGTATTATATGAAGGCAGCGTCTTTACAGTGAATGACAAACTAAAACATTTTATGAGTATGTTCATTGTTTCCTTTATACAGTAACAGTAAAAAAATATTCCTAAATTATTTTATTTTGAATGTGATATACCGGGTGATTAACAGCTTTCATGAAGTGGAGGTTTTGTCTACCACAAGGATGAAAATTTCTTACGTTTACTGATCTGGTATTCGAAAAGTAAGCAGGTTACATCAATAATTTTTTTTAATGCCCATATTTCTAATTATATTACATTTATTTATTTTGCACTACTTTATGTCGGGCAAAACGCTTCCGGCCAGCATGTGTTGCGGGTGACGTCATCCATAAGTATAAGGCAACTGGAAGTAGGTACCAAGCAAGATCGATCGCCATATTGGTTCCAGCTTTGTGCGAATTTGTAACAGGCGTGCCAAAGCCAAAGCTGGTTTATTTTTCTAAATTAAATTATTAAAGTAAGTATGAAAAATGTGAAACAAAAAGCGAGTACACATTTACAGCTTAATAAATCATTATATCATTATATCATTATATATGGTGTATTGTGCCCAAGTGCAAAAATACTATAACAAAAACTCCAAATAAAACTTCTATTCAAGTTCCCATCAGAGACCCGAAACGACGGAAACTTTGGTTTGGCGCAGCGAGAGGAAACCATACGCTTACCAAAAGCAACAGCGTTTTAGTCTGTGAGGATCATTTTGATGTAAATATTTACGTAAAAATGATATGAGTACTGCATACAGGATGTTCCACCTAAGATTGGTTCTTCCATAGCTCCCTTTTTATTCATTTTAGAGAAAAAAGTTACAGAAAATACCCTATTTATTTTTTGGCGAATCATCATCATCATCATAGTCCCTAACTACATATTTAATAATAATAATAACAACGACTTTATTGTGCACATACTAATAAATGTACATAAAAATATGATAATAAAAAATGCAAATAAAAATAAAAAACAACAATAAGAAGTAAACACAATGTTGCCCACAAGGGCGAAGTTCAGCTTAGCTGTTCTTACAGTTAACCCTTTGAGAGCAGTAGTCTAATCTAGGCCTACCCCTACCTCTTTTTATTCGTATCTCTGACTCTAGTATATCGCGAACTATTCCTTCGTGTCTTAGAAGGTGTCCTACCATCCTATCTCTCCTATTCTTTACTGTCTTCCATACCTTTCGCTTTTCCCCAACTCTTTCTAATACCTCCTTTTTGCTAACCTTATCTATCCACGGTATATTTATCATGCGTCTTTAGCACCACATTTCAAACGCTTCTCCTCTTTTTCGATCCGCTTCTCCTTTTGTCCAAGTTTCGTACCCGTATAATGCCGTTCTCCACACATATGTCTTTAAGAGTCTTTTCCGAGTTTCTACATTAACCGTTCCCGAGCATAACAGTTATTTCTTTTTGTTAAACGCAACTTGACCCTGCGCTATTCTTTGTTTTATGTGTTTAGTGCTCCTACCATCTCGAGTTATTTTATTTCCTAAAGCAGAAATCCGCGACTTCCTCTATCTTCTCATACCAAAATTTTGGTTTTCTTTTTATTGATTTTCATGCCGTAGCCCTCTGTCAAAACTGCTTCCATTTCATTCAAAGCCATTCCTAATTCATCTTTGCTAGATGCTAACACTGCAAATATGAGCATGTTAATAGTTTGACCCTGTACATTAATCCCTGAGACTGTTCTGTCCTTAACCATATTAATCGCATCTTTGATTCGATATATAAGTTGAAAGCTAGAGGAGACAATGCACATCACTGTCTCACTCCCTTCCGGATATCTACTTCTCTTTGTTCCTGCTCAAATTCTATAACTGCCGTTTGCTCTTTGTAGAGATTATGTATTATTCTTCTGTCCCTATATTTCATCCCTACCTTTAGAGCACTTCAAACATCTTCCCCCATTTTACGTTGTCGAAGGCTTTTTCTAAATCTACAAATCCTATAAAGACGCTCTTTCCCTGATTCAAAAATCAAAACGAGTGTGCCAAAAGTCAAGAGAAAGTAGAGAAGCTTAAAATAAGAAGGAAAGTTTACATAAACAAGTACCCGAAAATGACACCTACTAACAGAGATATACTTGAGCCGCCCAACAGACGGAGTGATCACCCTGCAAGAACGTGCTCTAGGCGGGACCCCTATCAATTTAGGACAACCGAACCGCAGTGATGCGCTTTCTTTAGACCCAACGAAGTCGCATCACTCCAATTCGGTCGTCATAAATTACTATTGGCCCCGCTATAGCACGTTCTTGCAGGGTGATCACTCCGTCTGTTTGGCGGCCCAAGTATAGAGGGTGGTGAAATTGCCTTAAAAATTTTATTCAGTTTCAGTATCTCAATAACTATGAAAGCTATTGAATTGAAATTTTCTGGACGATTTTCATTTGCAAACATCTAGGTACTATTCTACAAAGTTTTACTTTTGTACTGCTTCCAGTGACGTTGCTACATGGTGGATGGTGGGCCGTCAACTTATTTTCCCCAAACCATGTTACGCCACTGATTTACGCAGGTAATTGTGATGTATTGAATGTCTGTGTTAAATTCGGAAGAAAATTGGCAAAATTTCGTAAACTGCTTAGTTTTTGAGTAAAATAGCTTTTTGTGAACTCATTCATAACCTGCATTTCTGGCGAAAAAAACTTAACAATCTATCGTTCCAGAACTACTTGCGATGCCATTTGCCAGTAAAAAACATTTTTTAAAACAATGGAGGTTTACAAAGGACAATAGCCCTAAAAATGTTAATTCAATGACTTTAATAAATTGTAAATAATCGTTCTTCTTTTTAGAAACTTCAACACCCTGTATATTTGTTAATTGTAACTTCTGGTCACACGTTCAATGGAACTTGGGCTCCTCTTTAATCTAGTGAAGTTTGATGTACACGTTCTGAATCATACCCTGTATAGTGTGTCCACGGATGGACTTAACTATACTTGTGAAAACTTTTATTTTCAATTTATCGAAAAAAGTCATTCTTCATAATCTCTTTTGCTTGTTATATAAATACGATTCACGCTGAGAAACTTTGATTTTGTTTTACAAGGTACCTACGAAAAAAATATAAAAATGTATACCTATTTGCAAAATTAAAAATTTTTGAATCAAACTTTCTTGAAGCATCAAAATGAAAAAGCTTCGAAGGAGAAATCAAAAATCCAAATAAAGCGTTTTCGTAGAAGTTATGGTTACTAAAATATTTAATATTAAAAATAAAATCGATATTTTGTTTTTCCATATCTTAATATCGATTATTATTTTTTCAAGACTCCTACTTGTAATGAAACGTTATATGCAACTATTATTAGCAAGTTTAGGTAATAAAGGGTGTTTCAAATTTGACGTTGGAGGGTTTCAGGTTGAATAAAACTTTACTGTTTTTCATTTACCTCAATGTATTAAGTTAAGTAAATTGATTTTTGGCTTTTCTATTTTTCGTTCTAAGCGTTTTCACTCTGATGCTTCAAGACAGTTTGGTTCAAAAAATTTTTAATTTTCCAAATCTATATTTTTATATTTTTTGCGCGCCCTGTATAAATCATAGGTTTGAATTCAGTGGTTTGTTTCGTGAAATAGTCATGATGAACATCATTTGAGCTTAGAAATTGTCACTCAAGAAATTGCCAGGCAACCTCTCGTGACAACTGAAAAATTTTGTCTGTAAAATCTAAGCTCTTATGAAATTATTTATGAAAAATTACAAAATGCACATGTAATTTAAGTGTAACTACCTCTCAGCCGTATACGATCAAGGAGTTGATTGTCGGTAAATTATCTGCCTGAACTTTACAATATCCAATCCTTCTTTCGGCATAACTATACCAGTTAATCAAATCAATTACACTGGAAATGTAACAGCCAAAACACTTGTAACACTTTTAGTCAGTCGAAAAAGAACCTGAGAACTGGAATAACTAAATACGTAAATGAGTAGCCACCATGTTGACGGAAGCCATGACACTTATGCGTGACGTCACACCAATGATAACGCACTCCTATATAGGGGACTATTTTGAAATTCCGGCTTATTTTTATTTGAACGATATTTCAATTGCTATGGGTTTAAAACATTTTTATTATAATATTCATTAACTAGCGCATGTGCCCTATTCCCGTTTTCTTCAATTCCGTCAAGTGTCCAATGGCAAAAATTTAGAAGTCGTTTTTCGCTCTTAAAAGTTCTGTTAACTAACATTTTAGACGTTTCCATCTGGATTTTCAACAATACTTGCCACAGCTTCAATTTTTTTCTCATCATTACTTCATTCGTGGAGTCTGTTTTCAGGTATTCGATAGGTTGAAGAGAGAGTGCAAATTTAAACACAGGATAGTCGGCATTAGCGGAGACTGCTCCGTTCCTGGTTTGGGCCTAAACATATCGGACCGAAAAACGCTGATAGACACAACCAATATCGTTTTCCACTGCGCCGCCACTGTACGCTTCGACGAGGCCCTCAAGCTGGCCTACAAAATCAACGTGCTGGGTACCAGGGACATGCTGAATTTATCCAGGGACATGAGAAACCTGAAGGTAATGGGATAACATGTAATTTAGGAATCTCTCCATATTTTTTTTTAATTTATTCACTT
Organism: Xestobium rufovillosum; assembly: GCA_963966045.1. Classification (NCBI taxonomy): domain Eukaryota; kingdom Metazoa; phylum Arthropoda; class Insecta; order Coleoptera; family Ptinidae; genus Xestobium; species Xestobium rufovillosum. Next base: position 21,652,631 of record OZ014497.1, read on the forward strand.
CTTGGAAGCCCGAACATTCTTATATGTTGTGTTAAAATTAACCCTCTACACGAGCGCTAACTTATTACATAATTTATTGTTTTCTTGAACATTTCGTATAATTCTCGTACGTGCTGTTTTTGAATAATCGTTGATGTATTAAAAGGTGTATTAAATTGATCATATGAATGCAGCAGGTGTCGGGTACCTAAACGTAGTTTCCAAAAATCCAGAGGTCGTCGACTTTATTGGTGCGCGATTCCCAAAAGACAGTACCCGATTCATTATTTATGTTAAGACACGTGCAAATTCAGGTATTGCTAACGTCAGAAGTGCAGCAGTTCCAAGGAAATAGCAAATAATTCTTTGCAAACAAATTATGTACTTAAGTGCTTTATTGCAAACGTCTCATCCCATCACTTATACATGAGAACTTTATCATTATGCTTCTGTACCTACTAAATTTTTTATAGCGAGCCATATGCTCTCCAAAACTAGTTAAAATAAGTTTCTAATCCCTTATAGGCGTTGGTACACGTATCTACAGCGTATGCCAACTGTCAATTGCCAAAAATTGACGAGACTTTCTACGACTATTCCCTAAAAGACGAAGATCTGGAATTTTTATTGGAGAAAATGGACGAAGAGAAAATTAATAAAATGACAAACAGGTAAAAAGGGGAAAAAGTCGTCGAATACCTTGATGGTGTTAGGAAAATTTGCGCTATTCTTTCAGAATTCTGGGGGATTGGCCTAATACTTATACGTTTACTAAAGCAATGGCGGAAAGAGTGATCAAAAATCATGGGGGAGTTTTGCCCATCGCCATATTTAGGCCGGGTATAGGTAAGCGTGTTTGTTTGGTTCTGATTTTGTCGGAGAAACAAATATTTCCTTCGACAGTGGTGTCTACTTTCAAAGAGCCGATGCCCGGTTGGATAGACAACGTATATGGACCAACTGGAGCATGCGCAGCAGCAGCCACGGGTCTTCTAAGGATACTCTATTGCGACAAGGATGTCACGGCTAATATAGTTCCGGTAGACAGCAGCGTGGCTGCCTTGATAGCCATAGCTTGGGATTGCGGGCAGAAAAACAGGTAGTACATCGCTGCCGCGCGCCTCGCGCGTCAGCTGTAATATATCACGCATGGGTTGTCTTTTATAGGGAAGACAGAGATATACCAATTTACAACTACGTATCATCAGAAGACAACCCCATAACTTGGGGGGAGTACAACTCCCTTAACATGGTGTACGCTGAAAAATTTCCGCTGACCAATGCCGTTTGGATTATTCTCTTCCAGACTACTACCAGCAAAACAATTTACGCCATCAAGAAATTGTTTTATCACCTCGTGCCTGCTTTAATATTCGATTTAGCTTGCCTCACTTTCGCCCAGAAACCCAGGTAAGTTACTTGGTTGCCCGAACCGCTAAAATGTGCTTAGAAAGGTAAAAATGTCTGACCTTGGCGTGAGTAGTCAAAAAATCGTCAAAGCTCAGCTCTTGTGAATGCGCCACCCATAAAAGTGCGATTTTCTCAAAACACGGAATTTTCACATCGTTTTAACTCTCGGTATCTCTGAGACGACCGCAAATATCAAAAATTACATTCTATAATAATTTATGCTCTCGATTTTTCTGAGCCTACCTGTTTCTTAATTTTCAAAATCGGACCGTAAATAAAGGAATTGTCTTAAAAGAAGCAGAATCATGTACCGGCTCTCGCGTCAATTATCACTGGCGCTCGCAGCCTCGCAGGGTCTCGCGAACCGATCCCTTCCACGGAGCTCTATATTTTCGAGTAGGTACTCAGATACATATTTTTCGACCATTCACGGATTCTTCGTACCGAGGCTGTACAGGGTTTCCCACGACGACCTTACACGTTCTGTATATAGAAAAGTATATACAGTGAGGTCCTAAAGTTTGGAATAAAATTCATAATTTATTTTTTATTAATATTTCAATGAAATGCTCGGATACGTCAATTTTTATTTTCGATTTAGAATTTTGTGAGGAACATATAAAATATATAGGGTGTTCCATTTTCATGTACGGCTGTCAATGTCAACTTTCTTAAATGGAACACCCTATATACATTCATGTTTCTAAGTAGGCCATTGAAAGACAATTTCATAAATGTGGCATTTGTTACCTTTTACCTCTATGGCTATCGAGATATTAACATTTGAATTTAGATATTCCTCAAAATTAGAATTAGGATATCTGAACTTCTAGAAAAGCTAGAGATTGCCGAGATTGGAAATTAGGTTTACAAAACTACCACGAAATAACAAACAATGTTGAGTAAAAACACAAGCAAGTAATTAACATCAAAAATAATCTAAATGAAATGTTCAGTGTGAGCTCCAAGAACTTGCTAAGCTATAGACAAACTGTACTTGAATTCGTAAAGAACATTTCTAATAACTTCAGGTGTGATTCTCCGAATTTCATTTCGTATTTTCGTTCATAAATCTTTAATGTCGTACGGTTGTGTGAGGTATACTTTGCTTTTTTTTTTGCTTCTAATTTTGACGAATTTCTAAATTCAAGTGTTGATATCTTGATAGCCATGGAAGTAAAAGGAAACAAATGCCACATTTATGAAATTGCCTTTCAATGGACTACTCAGAAATATGAAAATGTATAGGGTGTTCCATTTAAGAAAATTGACATTGACAGCTGTACATGAAAATGGGACAACTTGTATATTTTACATATCCCTTACAAAATTCTAAATTGAAAATAAAAATTGACGTGTCCGAGCATTTCATTGAAATATTGATAAAAAATAAATTATGAATTTTATTCCAAACTTTAGGACCTCGCTGTATAGTAGAATTACACAAATTTGCACAAATAGGTAATCGAGGATGCTCAATTCGACTAAAATATTTTTGGCTTTCTGCGGCTTCCGGTTATACCGGAAATAGACACCAACTTCCTTATTTTAAATGGAATGCCCACATTTTTATTACGGATTTAGATTTTTTGTCGAATTTTAAGGCACCTGATGCAAAACATCATATGTGTAAAGTGCACCCTCTTCAAGATATTAGACTTTAAAAATCGTCATTTTCCAAATTTCATCGATTATAACTTGGAAACGGTACGAGATAAAGAAAAATGATTTACATATCCCTATCCTAGTTTTTAATTCTCTATCTAATGGGTCTGGAAAATACTGCTTCCTGATTGGTAACTTTTTGTCATTTTTTGACCAATCAGGAAGTAATATTTTCCAGACCCTTTAGATAGAGAATTAAAAACTGGGATAGGGACATGTAAGTCATTTTTCTTTATCTCGTACCGTTACCAAGCTATAAATGATAAAATTTGAAAAATGACGATTTTTAACGTCTAATATCTCGAAGAGGGTGCACTTTACACACATGATGTTTTGCATACGGTGACCTTAAAATTCGACCAAAAATCTAAATCTGCAATCAAAATGTGCGCAGTACATTCAAAATAAGGAAGTTATTGTCTATTTCCGGTATAACCGGAAGTCGCAGAAAGTCAAAAATATTTTAGCCGAATTGAGCATCCTCGATTACCTGTTTGTGCAAATTTGTGTAATTCTGCTATATATACTTTTCTATATACAGATCGCGTAAGGTCGTCGTGGGATACCCTGTATACTATATTACTGGCCAGGCCAGTAATATTTTAATTTTTACTTTTCGTAAAATTTACGTAAAATTATTTTGGAACAGGCTGGTAAGTATGTACAAGAAGATACACAAATTGTCGGATGTAATAGCCCATTTTTGTACGAGAGATTGGAAGTTTACTTCGAGAAACACTAAATTATTGTGGGAGAAAATGAATGAAAAAGACAGGGAGGTTTTTCCTTATGATATTAGAATGGTTCATTGGGTGACGTATTTCAAAACTTATATGCTCGGAATCAGGAAATATTTGATGAAAGACTCGATGGACACCATAGTATTAGCACAGAAGAGACAGAGAAGGTACATTTTTCAAAATGAAAAAAAACTCGTGTACCTTTTACAAATATTTTCAGGTTCAAAATTATGCAGTCAGTTGTGCAGTATTGCACGTATTTTCTAGTGGCTCACGTGGTTTGGAGTCAGATCATGTCGGTTTGGAGAACTCTATTTCCCGTGCCAGCTTCTATATGGCACAAAATAACATCGTGAATTTTTTGAACGAATTATTTCCGTTGTTTTCCCACGATTTTCCTCCGCAGTTGTCAGATTATATTCTTAAGAAGTAACATAATTTATTTCGTAAATAAATATAAGGTTTATAAATGCTGGGGTTTTATTTATTTACTTATTTTATTTATACTAAAACAAATAACATTTGTATAGGTATTACAGTTTAAAGATAAATTTAAACAGTTTTTGACTTATTCCAGACAAAAGTCTCATACATTTGAAACATTTTACAGAAATGTTTCAAAACAATTTTTTTGGTTTACTTCTTTCAGAATTTACCGCTATTAAGGCAATCAAGAAAATCAATCTTCTTCGACTTCTTCTAGGCTCTTGCCTCCCGTTTCTGGTAAGACAACATACAAAATTAAAGTGCCCAAAAGAATTATTGAACCGTAAAGCAGGAACATGCCTTTAATGCCAAATGATGCAACTAAACTTGGGTTAATTTTGACGACGACGAAACAAGAAAAAAATGCTATGCTTGTTGATATGCCCACTCCGAAACTTCTAGTGTTTGTTGGGAATATTTCGGCTGCCATGGCCCAAGGCAATGGAACCAATCCGATGGTTACAAATGAAACATATGACAGTAAGAAAATTAGAGTCAAAAAATTGTGTTTTTCACTTTCTATGTATAGAATAGAAGTTAAAAATAATAAAGAAACTGAAGAACCAAAACCGCTAATCATAGTCAAAGATCTTCGACGCAAATACTTTGTTATAGCACACGCGATGATGGACATGAGTAGCCTTATGACGTCAATCAGTAGAGTACCGCCATGTTTGTCTATAGTCGCGCCATCTATGGTACTTTGCACTATACTCACTGAATAGAACGCTATAACATTGATACCAGAAAACTGGGAAATTACAAAAAATAAATTTATGATTCCCAAAGATTTAAGGAACTTCGAACTTTTTACTGCTGAAAATTGATCTTTGAAATTAATCTTCTTATCTTCTTTTTCTAAAATCGCTTTTAGTTCTGCTTGTGTTTCCATTGTCTTTCCCCGTAAAAAATAAAACGACTCTTCTGCCTTTTGACTTTGAAAATTATTGGCTAGCCACAAAAAAGATTCGGGTGCAAAACACGTGGGAATTACGGTAAGTATCGTCAAAAATGTGGCAATCAGAGCAACTTGATTCCAGTGTAAAAATATTCCCAAAAAATGTACTAAAAACAATCCAAAAGCGATCGCCGTAGAAACTGATGGTAGAAATACTCCTCGGTATTTTGTATGACATATTTCTCCTATATATACACTGGTCACTGACGCCAAGAATCCAGCGCATAAACCAGTCAAAAATCGGCCAATCAGAAGCACTACTATTGTTTTTGAAAAATATATAGTAGACCAGCCTGCCACGTAAATCGGAATGGTCGCCAAATGGGCCACTTTTCTTCCAAAATTTTCCGAAAAGACTCCTCCTAAAATACACCCAATAGCCATGGGAAAAGCTGCCATAGATGCTGGAAATATTAAACCAACAAATTTTGTATTTCATTTCATTTTTGCGTCTAATACCTATCCACGATATTTCTTCTATTGTTATCTTATTGTCTGTTGTATTTGCTTCAGTCATTTGTGGTAGTAAAATAGCAGAGTACCCAAGAGTCATCCCTGAGACCACCGTTAATATTATTGGGCCCAAGGAAGTTAATACCTGTTATGAACAAACGTGAAACTTTAGCAGACGAATGGAACTGTTAATAATTAGAAATAAACATGCTTACTTGATTAAAAAGTGGGCGAATTTTATCATCACCAGGTTTTTCTTTAGTTTCGTTTTCAATTTCTTTCATTTTTGCTTCTTTGGGCATACGAATATTACTGGCAAATTCTGGGTACCTCCCGCTATGATCTCCAACTTTATTTTTGCAACTTTCTCTTTACTTTCTATGTCTCAATTGAATTTAATATGCAAGTGTTTAATCAGGATACATATCTACTGTTTAATAATAAATACATTCGGAATTTTTATTTATTAGAATTATGAAATAATAAACAATGTTACACAGAATAATACTATACCTACATCAATTTTAAAGAAGTTTTAAGTTGCAAATCAAGTGCATTTTATAAAGTAGGTACCCATCATATTTGCAACGAAAAAATAAAAAATGGCATTTGCAAAAAACCCACTCAGAATTCTCCAACAAGACCATGTAAATAAAAAAATATTAGCGAAGCAACTGAAAATCAGACGCGAGAATGAACTATTGGGGCCTTACGACCGATACCGTGACGAAAATAAACAAATTTATCAGAAGAAATTAAGACAATTTTACGAAAGCTGCCGAGAATATAAAGAAAACAATAAATTGGCTTTGTTGAACACTGCTAATAAATTGGGCCAATTTTCCGATGAAAAAATAAAATACAATTTTGAAGATGAAACACCAGTTTGCGAAAAGAAATACAACGAAGATGGCGCGAAAATTAGGAAGCGGACTCGAAGGACCATGCACGAAGTAAATTTTTTGTAACGCTTGAATTTCACAGTTAGTTTTTGTACTTCCTTTCTTTGTAGAACATACAGTACGATACGGAAATATGCAATTTGGAACCATGGTTTAGCAGATACTTGATTCTGTCTAAATTCGTAACAGCAGTACGTACGGTGATTTTATACAACAGACTCATCAAAAACTTGGATAAACTAAAAACGGTTGATACAGAACAAATCCTTGAATTAGAAAATCAACATAAAAAATGCGAAAATATTTCGTACGCTGAAGTTTTTGCTAAATTTATTAAATAAAACGCATTTAATTCAAAAATAAATAAATTCATTCTTATTACAAAGAAGTAAAAATACATATATCTAAAGCACCATCAGGATCAGGATCGTCTTCGTCCCAATCATCGACACTACTTCCGGCTTTGAAAGTATGTAGTCAAATTTTCCGGCAACGCATTGTTAAGGTTTTCCTACACCAAAACTGACACGTCCAATTTTTTACGTGGTCAGTAATCAATTCGTTATTATATCTGAATACGAAAATATTTCGTACCTCCACGGAAATGTTTGGAAATTCATGAAATAAAACGAATTTAATTAAAAAATAAATAAATTTATTGTTAATACAAGTAAATATTCATATATCTAAATCGTCATCAGGATCTTCTTCGTCCCAATCATCGACACTGTCGAATTCGTAAAATATTTTAGGTCCACTAGAGGTTTCACTATCACTTCTAAAAAGCAGGTAATTCAGTTCCGGTAAAACCGGAAATACTTCAATGTTTATAAAAAGCTCAAAATTACTTAAATGCATCAATTTGACCAAGAAACGTAAAATTAACCTATTTACTCAAACTTCCGGTTAAACCGGAAGTAGCCAGATTTTGATAAAAATGCATGATTTTGATTGCAGCTCATTATCTAACTCAAAAACGCTAATAAAACCAAATCTGGGTTACTTCCGGTTTAACAGGAAGTAGTAAAAATTTGTTATTTTTAAAGTTTACGAAACAATAGGAGACACATTGACTTCCAGAAACTAAAAGACTGTGATTCGCGCAATGAGTTCGAGAAAAAGACGAATGGAATACTAAAGGGTGCGGATGAAAATACTGTTATGGTAGCTTTAGACGATGCGCTTTTTCGTGCATCTTGATGCATGCGTCGTAGCGCAAACAAGCGCATGCCCGCCTGCATGCGTTACTTCATAGCGCACCAGATATTTTACCGAGAGGCAAGGTGACGCAAGTATGTCCCGAATCAGATGGGAATCAACTTGCATCATTCGTGCGCTACAATAATAATATTTTAATTTTGCAACGAAGAGGTTGCTTCCATCACTTCAAGAAGTACCACTGAAGTGAACTTTCGGTTTAGGTTCATGCACGATGGAGCTCCCGCTCATTTTACATCAACTATTTGGGAACACCTAATCAAAAGGAATGAAGAGAATCGTCGTCTAATCTACTAGTGTACATTTGGTTGCATTGCCAAACGAGGAACATATTTTGAGTTTGCCTAATTTTTTGACTAGATAGATAGTCAAAAGTTAGAAAAGATGACTCAAGACAAATTAAATAGCATTCCTTCCCTTTTTGCAACGAGATTTTGTAATCACAGGCGAGTGCTGGGCATCAGTTATTAACACGGTGATTAATCACCGTGGTTATTAAGTTTGCTATTGTAGTTCTCAACGTTGCCATACTACAGATTTTCTATGAATTCTTAATAAGTTAACCCCACACGCCAAAAGGCAGTGACACAGTAATTAAACTCGACACGTGTTTCGCTGACAACGTCAGCATCTTCAGGTCAGATGCGGACGTCACTATCTTTTGGCGTGTGGGGTTAACTTATTAAGAATTCATAGTGAATTTACGTCAAAGTTCTTGATCCATCTACTGTGTGTTCAGATTTTCTACCTTATTTAATTAAATTATCGGCCTACAAAACTGTACCTTCTAATAAGAGTACTTGCAAGTTGTATCTTCTCCACATAATACCGGAGAATATGCAGATCAATAATAAACAATTTTAAGAGCACAGCTTTGCAGAGGGTAAGAAAATGGTACATATCAACTAAATCACAAAAACAAACAATACGAAATATCAATGGCAAAAACAAACAGTACCAACTATCAAACCGTAAAAATAAACAATGAGATATAATAAACCAAAAATTTTTTTAGGTTTTCAAAGATGTCTGTCAATTCTAATAAATTGTTCAAAGTCCGCCGAAGACATTCTGGTGAAATTTTGAAAAAACCAGGCTCCATCCATCACCATTTTTTCTAATGAGCAATAGTCGCCCTTTTCTTTTAAAAATTCTCGAGTCCAACATTTTCGTTCGCATTTTTTGTTCTTTGCTATTATAATAAAGGCAATAACAAAACGATCTGGACTTGCTCTAACAACTACTCCCCGGGCAAATACCCCGACAGGCATTGAATTATAGAGCAAACCCTGACCGACAATGTGTACTAGCTGGCGGTGTATGTGCTGCTCCAAATAGTAGATCGGAATCCATATTATTGCAACTAGCGCAGTGAAACGAACTCCTGTTTAAATATTATGATGCATGAAGAAAAGGGCATGCGTTTTCTACCTTCTATGGCATGCGCAAATGCATGCAATTACGCATACATTGCCGCACCAAAAGATGCATTGTCTAAAGCCACCTTAAGGGACGTAGAGGCAGAATGGATCACAAACAGAATAAAAGTAGAAAACCCCGAATAACAAGTGATATTGTGACTCTAATAGACGAGAGCCGAAAATATAAAAATAGGTTAGATGAAGGAGAGAAACAAAGGCGTAGAGCGATCAAGTGGGAAATTATTCGGAAATGTAGGAAAGCGAAAGAGCAATGAATCGATAATAAGTACAAAGAAGTGGAAAATAAGTTCGAAGTAGGAAAAACTGACGAAGAGTATAAAATAATCAAGGAAAATTTCAGAGAAATTAGATCTAGCAGTAAGAACATTAGAAATGAGACAGGTGACACCCTAATCGGAAGAGAGGAAAAGGTAGATAGGTGGAAGGATTATTTGGGAATCTTATATGTAGGACAAGAACTAGGAGATATATTAGCGAAGAGTTTGAGCTAGCATTAGAAAGTTTAAAAAACAATAAAGCACCAGGTGTAGACGGATTGCAGGCTGAAATTTTAAAGTGCGCAGGTCAAGAGGTAAGAGGGCGTTTATTTTAAACTAGTTAGCCCTATATACGAGACAGGTAAGATTCCAGAAGATTACAAAAGGAACATCACACTCGCATTGCCAAAAAGGAAAGGTGCAGATAAGTGCGAAAATTTTGGAACTATCAGTTTAACTTCCAACGCGTGAAAAATTTTAACTAGAATTGTGCAAAGAAGGATGGAGAAAAGGGCGGAAGAAGTATTAGGAGAAGATCAGTTCGGATTTAGAAGAAATAGAGGTACGCGCGAGGCCATTTTAGCTTTACGAGTAATAATAGAAAAAACAATAGAAAAGGGAAAGAGCGTCTATATAGGATTTTAGATTTAGAAAAAGCCTTCGAGAACGTAAAATGGGGGGTGATGTTCGAAGTGCTCAGAAAGGTAAGGATGAAATATAGGGACAGAAGAATAATACATAATCTCTACAAAGAGCAAACGGCGAAACAAGTAGTTATGGAATTTGAGCAGGAACAAAGAGAAGTAGATATCTGGAAGGGAGTAAGACAGGGATGTGCATTGTGCATTGTCACCTTTAGTTTTCAACTTATACAGGGTGATCAGTTAAGGTTACGGAGCGGCTATATCACGGAAACCGTTCATGCTACAATGTTGAGATAAAAAATTTATTAACAAATACAGCTAAAAGAATTTAACCAAAAATATTTTTAAGTTCCTAACTTCATTCCTAGGGGTCACACTTACTATGGCGTTACAAAAAATCCTTAATTTTTCCAAATAGCTTTGATATAATGTAGGTCGGAAATACACTTTTCTGAATCTCTGCTCAATCCTCTATAAATTTTGTTTAAACAATTTTTCTCTATTTACCATGGCAGCGGCAGGGTGAAGAACTACAATTTACTATTTTTTAAATGCGGTAATATGCATTTGGCTCAGTGGCGTAACAAAGGATGACAGGGCCCGTATGCAAAACTGCTTAGTATGCCCCCCCCCCCCCGTGTTATAGAAATATTTTGAATGCGAGGTTTCAAAATTAGGAGCAACATAAAAGTTAAAAACTTTTTTTTATTTGACTGCTAAACAAATAAAATAAAACCCAGATAAAAACCAACGTATGTATTAAAATTATTTTCAAACTATAACCATCTTAATAACTAAAATATTATTTTCTTCTGGCCTTACTGCTAGAACAGAAAGGTCATGTAGGCGAATTTGACTAGTCGAATTTCTCAAGTAATTTTTGATAATTTTAAGTTTACTAAATGACCTTTCTGCAGTTGCAGTTGTAACGGGAAGAGTCAAAAATAAAAGTACATAAACAGATTAGTACGTCTGGAAAGTCACTTTCTAGAAAGCTTTATTTTTGAAGCAATATATTTGTTAAGTCTCTCACATGTTTTAATTGATACGGTCTTTCACCATTGAAACCGCATTAACAAACTGAAATGAACATTTTTTTACTAACTGCTTCCGAATATTTTAACTGTATCCTGTCACAGCAATCTACAATTTCGCTGTCTTTCATACTAAGTAAATGTTTGGGCTACGTCAATTGTTAAATAGAACACATTAACCTTAATCCTTAAACAGCATTTCTGGAGTTTGAAAACGTGTACGGAGTGGTGAGCCAAAAATAAGCGATGTCCCACACTTTGAATACCATAGTCGGCGTCTTTGATAAGGACGCAAAACAATTAACATCATAACAGGACACGGCAAAAAGGGATACAATTAGAAGCAAAAAAAGAACATAGTTAAATGTATAATTATTATATTACAACCAATCAAACCCAGGATCGAGCCCAGGAGAAATTCGATTGGAGCCTCTTTTAGAGGTACGGTCAGGTCGGTGTGGTCAAGGGCCCCCCTAGGTGTTGGGCCCGTATGCACCGCATAACAGGGCATACCCTTCGTTACGCCACTGATTTGGCTTAACCGAATTTAACAAACGATGGCTCATTTTAAAGGTCTCTTTAATCTGATTAATTTTATTGTGAAAAAATTAAAAGTTAATTTGTATGCTCAATGATATTTGGCTCCATCCAAAAAAATTTCATTCTCGATCAGATTTCTTAAAGAAATTAAATGCAACCCTACAGCTTTTATTACTCTGTTTGGTATGCCATTAGTTGAGAAAAATAAATATGAAAACCGAAGAACGATATCTCTTTTCGTTTTCACACAATTGCAAAAATAGTAGATGAGGGTCGAAGGATCCCGTCTTTATTTAATTTATGTAGCTTAGGTACGAAAAATACGGCACAATTTGCGTAACAATAATTAAAACAAAATTAACTGAAATACAACAAAATTACTTATAAAATTAATAAATTTATTGGAAATGTTCAAATTGTCTTCCATCGATTTGAATGCTGCAATTTAGCTGCATCCAAATATGCTATTTTATTGTAATAGATCACGGCCCGCTTCGCTATTAAATGAATAATGCTACGATGCCCTTTTTAATAAAAATTAAACGATAAAACACTCCATGTAGGTACTAAAAATACTAATAAGAGAAAGAATAATCATTTATGGACAAATTTCGATAAAGTTTCAACATTTATTGTTCATTTAGAAAAAGTTAATCTTATTTAGGGAATTAAAAAAGACGGGGCCCTCTGATGATCCCCATCTACTATTTTTGCAATAATTTTAAAACGAAAAAGATATGCACCTCTGGTTTTCAGATTTGTTTATTTAAACTAATGGCCTATCAAACAGAGTGAAAAAAGCTGTAGGGTTGCATTTAATTTTTTGAAGAAGCCAGATCAAGTAGGACATATTTTGAATAGCGTCAACTTTCATTTAGCATACAAATTAATTTTTAGTGTTTATAATAAAAGTAAATCGGCTTAAAGAGTCCTTCAAAATGCGCTATAGTTTGTTAAATTCGGTTAAGCCAAACGCATATTACCGCATTTAAAAAATAGTAAATTGTAGTTCTTCAACCTGCCGCTGCCATGGTAAATAGAGAAAAATTGTTTAAACAAAATTTATAGAGGATTGAGCAGAGATTAAAAAAAGTGTATTTCCGACCTAAATCAATAAAAAGAAAGCTGATATACAAATAGGAAATGAGAAGATAGAGGAAGTCGCGGATTTCTGCTGTTTAGGAAGTAAAATAACTCGAGATGGTAGGAGCACTAAAGACATAAAACAAAGAATAGCGCAGGATCGAGTTGCGTTTAACAAAAAGAAACAACTGTTATGCTCAGGAACGGTTAATGTAGAAACTCGGAAGAGACTATTAAATGTGTATGTATGGAGTACGGCGTTATACTGGTGCGAAACTTGGACAACAGTAGAAGCGGATTGAAAAATAGAAGCGTTTGAAATGTGGTGCTACAGACGCATGATGAAGATACCGTGGATAGATAAGGTTAGCAATAGGGAGGTATTAGAAAGAGTTGGGGAAAAGCGAAAGGTATAGAAGGCAGTAAAGAATAGGAGATGTAGGATGTTCTACTTTTAGGGAAATGCGTAGGTTAGCTCAAGATAGGAAAGGATGGAGGTACGCGTCCAACCAGTCTTCGGACTGAGAACCTTATGATGATGAAAGTCTACTCACTTTGGTAAATAAGGCAAAACCAATTTGTCCCTAGATTCCTTCTCTCTATCCTCCAAACTAATTTTGAAAGTAGTCAAATTTTCAGGCAACATCTGGTTAAGGTTTTCCTGCACCAAAACAGACGCGTCTAATTTTTTCAGTGGTTCAGTTATCAATTCGTTATTTTCAAATCTGAATTCTTCAATTTGTTTTACAATTTTACCACCTGCTTTCCTGTAAACGTATACAACTCTGCGATTTTTCGTGTGTAATTTAGGTTCTATTTTTATGCAACACGTGGAGAGATGCTCGAAATATCGGGGTACTCTAACAGGATCTTCTAAAGTGTCTAAATGTAGTATTGCGATCAATTGTAGAACATCTAAAGTAAATAAAGCGATTATATAACTTATAAACCTTTGTACCAAAAACCAGACTTACTTCTTTTCTTACATAATTCGTGGAAAGTCTTATAAACAAATGGCAACTCATACTGAAGTAGAAGTTGTGATAAAGAGTCTATAATAACTAGTTCATTAGCACCGATGCTTTGTAATGCTTCTCGAAAGTAATCCCTACGTTTGGAAACACTCACAAAATCATGAAACACTAAGCTTCCCTCAAAATCTTGGAAAAAGCCTTTGATTTTACTGAAAACACCTTCAAACACAAAATAATTCAGTTTATTGCACTGGGATTTCCTCAAATGTAACCTCAATAAGTAGTGGTATAAATCTTTGCCCCTTTCCTCTATTGTATCTACAAAAAATGAACATACTGAACAGAAAATAAATATCTTTAAATCATTTTACCTTCAATAAGAATAAATTTCGTGTAAGGTAAAGATTTTAAGTAAGTTTTCAACATTATGAGATAGAAAGTTAGGTTAACCAGCTGTCAGTGTCACGTAAGTCGGAAGAGACAAAACCACAGAGCATGCACTAAAAGAGAGCATATTGCCATAGAGACCATGCAAAATATAAACTGCTATAATTGTAATTTATTTATTTATATAATATAATAAAATGGTAATATAATATAATATAGACGTTCCAACGCCTTATACAAAATTTCCAGAATTATCCGATTCTTCTAAAATATGGTTTTACTTCACACATACATTATTTTCGTATTTAACTCCATTCTTCATGAGCTTTTCATAATTTATTTTTGGACTCACAATCACACATCCTTCTTCATCCTGTTATATTCTCTTCTAATTTCACATTAACACTGTGTCGCAATATGCTCCTTCAAATTTGTTAATTGTGAGAACACTTTCTTGCAAATTTTACAAACATGCTGTTTCTGGACAGCATGAGTTCTCATGTGTCTCTGGAGGTAGTAATTTAATCTAAAACCACTGCCACACTCTGCACACTTGAATTTTTTTTCTCCTGTATGAACTCCAACGTGCACGTTTAATGAACCTCGCTTGGTATACGTTTTCTGGCAAATGTTGCATCTATAAGGCCTTTCTCCGGTGTGGGTCCTCATGTGACATGTTAAAGCAAAATGAATGGAGAACATTTTCTTGCAAATCTCACACTTATAAGGCTTCTCTCCCGTGTGAGTCCTAAGGTGTACCTTTAAAGTAGAACGCATACAGAACGCTTTCTGGCAAATTTCACATTTGTATGGTGTTTCTTTGGCATGCACCATTTTAATATGTCTCTTTAAATTTATTAATAGTGCAAATCCTTTCGTGCAAATCTCGCATTTATAAGGTTTTTGTCCTGTATGTGTCCTAAGATGTAGTGACAAACTGGAACGCCTACACAACACTTTTTGGCAAATTTCACATTTATATGGTGTTTTCTTGGTTCGCCTGTCACCCGTACGCGTCTTGTGTCTTGTTTGGAGTTTTTCGCCCCTGCGAATCATCATGTATCCCGTATCAAGTCTATTAAATCCAAAGAATTCAAATGTTTGCAAATATTCCGAACGAACGGACCACTTAAACTAACTTGTAGTTCACAACGTTCCCGGTATTTTATTTATCAAATTGGGTGTGTTAATTTTGTTATCCATCGAGGTAGGAAGTGGACTTCCTAGCTCAATGTTGTTATCTGAACGCCCACCACATAAAAGATAAAACCGCCAACAATTTGGCGTTAGATGTTAGAATGGAATAAACGCAGTGACTAGAGAACCGGTAACGGCTCCCGGCTCCTTATAAAGAGCCTGGAAATAGTCGACATGTGTTGTTCACTATTTCTGCGTTAATTCGTTGATTGAGGGAATATTCCCTCTATCAACGGTTAATTCGAAGATGCCAGAGCCAGACAGCTTCACCCGTGTCTGAAAGGCTAATGCACTGGACAGTGTTGCCGGTACTTCAAGACTGGAAATCGCCGTTTCGCCAGTGATCACTGCGTTTCCCTGAAAAAAAACCAAAATTGCCAAACACCACAAAAATAAAGGACAATGCACCACAAAAGTGGCGCGTCACAAACGTCAGATTTTCATTCCAAACAAAACAAAGCCACGTGCTTTCTGACGTTTTAACCTAACCTCTGAAATAGTTGTTTTCAAGGTTTTATACGTAAGACCAACACACAAATTGAAAGTGAACTGTTTTCACTGCAAAAGTCTATATAATACATCAATACATGACATAAGTACCTCCGTCATACGTCAGATTTTCATTCCAATTTCAATTTCATCACTGAATTCACCATTCGATTTCGACTCGGATGATTTATTTAAGGGTACATTTCATCCGAAAGTGTCCTCATTGGTGAAAATGCTTCTCGCCAAGTCGAATTTAAATATTTTTTCTACTTTTAACATGTAAAGTAGCACTTTTCAAAACTGATTGTCGTTTCGAAACGCCGTACTTTACGTAACTAGTTATATAAGGAGTTACTTTACGTTACTTAACTTGAAATAGAAACACAAAAATAAGAAAAATTTCCCATGTAATTAATAAATTATAATTACTTATACCACAATATCTTAACACGAAGAAGCATGAAACTCGACGTATTTCTATATAAACGAAGCTTCAAACTGACAAGAGATATAAACACACCTAATTAATTTTCATTATATTTCTGAACTCAATTATTTTCATCGGTTTAAAATTTAAAAGAATTTTATTTTTGACAAAATTATAAAAATTCTTGTACGGGAACACGTTAGCAAATGCAATTTTGTGTAACTTTTACGATTTTGCGGGATCTCGCTTCCGCTCGTTCCTAGGGTTGGGCGAGATCGAGATCTCGGCGAGAGTTGGCCCACTCTCGTCTCGATCTCGAAAATTCTCGAACCTCTTCGGTCTCGTCTTGATCTCGAATAACTCTCGACTGCGAAAATCTCGTCTCGCCTCGAGACTCTCGGTTCTCGATCTCGAATTGATTAAGAGGTAGGTGGTATCCTTTGTACTTTGGAAGCCAAGTACCATACGGTCGATTTTCGCCTGCGATAAGGCACCAGCAGTTTTCGTGTCAGGACCGCATTCAGAAACAGTTTGTTTGGGCTCGGGAACGTTTTTAGAACGCAGAATATTGAAATAAAAAATGTCCAGAATACAAATACACATTCAAAACATTTTTTTAACAGAACGTCTTATCCAATCAAAATACCACCCTCCTAATTATGAATTGAAGAACATTTTTGGGCCTAATGACGCAGATCTGTTCTTATTAAGTGAACCACAGGTTGCAACAAAATACTTACCTTTTCTTTTTCGCGATTGAACGATTGAATATTGTGTTAAGTTTGGAATTTAAAATAAGATGCCTCTGTAAAAGTTTCTATAAGCGGATACAGTTTTAAAAATTGAAAAATAAAAGCCCTTACCACAATATTATTTCACAACATTTAGTTGTACTAAATACGCATTTCGCCAGCAAAGATGCCAAAATACGTATTTAGTACAGCTACACAATCTCGTAGCTCGTAGACTACTGATGATGGCACCTTAGCTGCCGAAATACGTATTTAGTACACTTCAATGTCCTGAAATATTGTGGCAAGGGTTTTTATTTTTCCATCTCTATTAGTAAAACCACACGCGATCCGTGAATATTGGATTAAGTTTTGTTTTTTGAGTTGTTCTGTAATGTATTGTTTTTGCACTGAATGTATGTATTGTACATATAACATGTTTAAATCAACATTTCTTGTGTTTTAGTGACTGAAATACGCAATGATTCAGTAAAACTGAGTTATTGCGAAAAAGTTATCAAGGAAAAAACTTCACAATTATATTTTACAAAATCTAACAAAATGACACTTACCTATTTGCATCCGTTGGAAATTAAAAAAATCGGACACAGCATTTTTCGCACTGTTTCTACATTATTTTTATCAATTTATTATTTTCCAAAAAGTATTTTTGTTGTGATATTTATGGGACGCCGTTTGGGTCTTTAATCGTCTATTTAAGGATATGTTACAGATGTCTGTAAATCGGGAATTATGGATATCCCACAGATATTTTTAAATATTTAAAAATATCTCACAGATATTTTTAAATCATATTGGATATCAAACAGTGAACAATGATTATTTTTATCTGCGAGATATCTTTAAATATTTAAAAATATCTCACAGATATTTTTAATTCTATAATTACGGATATCTACTAAGCATTTTGATATCCAAAATTGTGGCGCCACCTATAAGGCGAAAGATGTAATTATTATTTTCTTTTGGGCTGGTGTAAATCGGTCGCGCGGCTCCACAGTGTTTCCAACCCTACCGAAATTTCGGTAGATCTACCGATTTTATATGTTATCTACCGATCTACCGAAATGATACATAATTATACCGAAATTTCATTTTTTAATTATGCAATAGAGTCCATTAGTGTAACGGCAAAATCAGAGCGCGGAATTTAAAACGCTATCGGCTGTCCTAAGAGAAAAGTAGGATAAAATTCTTCAATGCATTTTAAATGGAGCTTAGATGACCTTGCACTTCACATTCTATTTTTACCTTTCATCCTGATTTCTTAACATTAAATCAATATATGGCGATTACTATGAAGCTTTTTCGGTGTTTGTCTTGTAAAAGCATTTATTTTTGCAGTCATTTTGTTTAAAACCAAAATGCAACAAACTACTGCAATTTACGGCGCTAGAACCGGCGCAATAGATGGTTTAAATCGTCCATAGAAGTTCTTAATAACACTAATTTTTAACACTTTCTTTTCCATTTTACACTTTTTAAATATAAATAAATTCTTAAACCCCCTATTAAATAAAGATTAAACAATAAATTAGCCGGAGAAATAAACAACTTAACCTCAAACTCTGTGCATCAAACGTCAAAATAATAATGATCTGGTCTAAACAAGACATAAGTTCTTTTATTATATGTACTGTACTCATCCGTTTTAAAATATTTCTGAAATTAAGTTGTATTTTAAGTTGTTTTTGAAAATGTAACAGCTGGAAAGAGCAGTCTATTTGTCACTTGCAGAATCCCTGTGAACAGCAAACCGTTGTTAATATTGAAGTGGCGTGTAAATACTGTGAAAATATTGTGAAAATCCCTAATGAATATGTGTCCAAAAATGGCTAAAAAAATAGATACAGGATGTTGAAATTTCTTACAAAAATGTAATATCTGCTTGTATCGTTACCTACTATTTTCAGCTGTTTTGTGCTATTCTCGAGTATTTACACGCCAATTCGATATTTACAACACTTTACTATTAGAAAGAATGGATTGACAATTTCGTTTTTAAAATCTCGGACTAATGCACCGTGTTACACAAAATTATTTCTCTCTGAAACTATGCCTCGAACGCAAAAAACAAAAGAGATATTTTTTCTTGTAAATAAAACAAAGATTCTAATATTTTGCAACATATCTATGTAAGTCAGTAGCGTAACATAGTTTCGGTAATAAATGTGGTCTCCCCACCTCGTAGTGACGCCACTGGTGAGAGTACAAAACTCAAAATTTATAAATTAGTAAATAACTTCAAGGAATTATTATGCCCAAAATTCCAAATGAATAGGTCCGGTAGTTTTCCAGATATTAAAAAAATAACATTTTTGAAAGAAATTTCAACACCTTGTATCTCGCTTAGCCGGCATTTTTGGACATACGTTGATTAAGGTTTTTCGCATTATTTTTAAGTATTCTATCTACATACCCTAGAAGTTTGTTACACTCATTATAGATCACCCTGTATTGCATTATACTCCGATCATCTGTTTACCCTACAAAATTTGCATTTCTCTAAAACGTTGAAGATTCACTTCTATCGCGAGTGGCGACCACGCATCCAGTTTTTTTAATCATGTTTTTCCTTGCCCTCAGCGTTCAGGTTATTGCCAATAAGTGGTGCGAATAATATTGAAATATTAATAACGGTCAACGGCAAAACCAGCGCCGGCAACGAAAAGTAAATTTGCTGGCTGCCGGCGGTGACAACGCAGGCACTTCCGGGGATAAATATCCCAGGAAGTACCAACGTTGCTAAGCGTTTCCAATGTGTAAATATCCATCAAGTAGCTCATACAAGAGCCTACCTTGCATCGGCACCTTGGTTAATGGGATACACATGAAGTTAGCGGTTCAGGTAGCTTGGGGTGAAAACCCGCTGGGGATGACTTTTTTAGTCATATTTTTCCTTGTCCTCCAGGCAAAATGCTTGCCGTCTGTAATTTTCAAGCTTATAGTTTCTTAGGGCAAGGGAAAGGTATTTTTTCCCTTGCCCTACAAATGAAAACGACGTAATGCAACGTTGCACATTGGAATTGGAGAAGCTTGACAACGTTGGTATTTCCTACGATATTTAGCACTGATTTTATAATATCATAAAATCACTGATAATTTAGCCGTCCTCTTTATCCTCGGTAAGAAACGTCAGTTATTGCCGAACACGAACACAAAAGTTTCACCAATCAGAGTGCTACCGAGACACAAGTCCTGGGGAAACAGAAAATTCGACCGCGCGCAGGCTGGAGATTTAAAGCGGGAGAGCGCGTAAGTCAGATTTACACTAGACCATAAATACAACTAAGCTTACTTCCTGGAAATTAGAGGGCGCTGCAATTTTGGATATCAAAACTGGCAAGTGATATTCATAAATAATTAATTCTATCTTACAGATAATTCTAAATATTTAAAAATTACCGCCCCATATCTAAAATTGTTGATTTAAAAATATCTGTCGGATAAAAATAATTGTTTGTGGATATCTCACTGATAGCATTAAATATTTGAAAATATCTGTGGGATATCCTGAAACCAATACTATTTTTGCTCACTTTGGATTCGTATGTAATTCTTTAAGCAATACTTACGTGCTAAAGTCAAAGCTAAGCAAAAATTGATTTGATTTAAAACTATGCTATAGATATTTTCAAATATTTAAAACTATGAGTGAGATATGCATTAATAAATATTTATATCTCGCTGATATTTTTAAATAATGAATTATGGATATCTCCGAGATATTTATGTCGATTTAACAATATCTGGTAGATAGAAATAATTATTTATGGATATTACTTGCATGGTTTGATATAAAAAATGTAGCCTTCCACTTGCTATTCTAAATTGGATAATAATTACAACATGTAAAGGATGGTGTAATTGAATTATTGAATCTTTCGCCTTATAGGTGGCGCCACAATTTTGGATATCAAAATGCTTAGTAGATATCCGTAATTATAGAATTAAAAATATCTGTGAGATATTTTTAAATATTTAAAGATATCTCGCAGATAAAAATAATCATTCTTCACTGTTTGATATCCAAAATGATTTAAAAATATCTGTGAGATATTTTTAAATATTTAAAAATATCTGTGGGATATCCATAATTTCCGATTTAAAAACATCTGTAGGATATCCTTAAATGGACGATTAAAGACCCAAACGGCGTCCCATAGATATTAACGAGGATATTATTTATGCAGTTACTACGATTTTATTTTAAGTTTATTTTCTAGAAGCTCTTTTATTTGGTTTTAAAAAATAAATATAATTTTCTCACATAACGGTTTAGTTTAGTATTATTAATTATCACCTATTATTCTTGACAAAAATACAGAAAAATAACATTGATCAAAAAAATAATGTCGAGAAATCGAGACTCTCGACGATTTCTCGAGCGAGAGTCTCGATCTCGTGCAATTGACTCTCGGTCTTGATCTCGATTTCATTGGACAGTTCTCGTCTCGGTCTCGCACCCGAGATTTTCATTCACTCTCGATCTCGGCGAGAATCGAGACGAGAAATGCACAACCCTACTCGTTCCGCAACTATCTCATTCCTTACACAAAATGAAGCATTTCCTAACTTGTTCTGTAAATAGATAGTTCCAAGGAGAATCTTTTCGAATGAAATTTATCCGATGATAAGCGCCCAACTGTGTTTCGGTCAACAAACTAAAAACTAAAGCTGGGTTTGCCCCCTATAGATTTTGAAGCTTTTTTACATTCTAGTACTGTTAATCTTCTTCATTTGAATGTTTTGTAGTGTTTAAAATCGTTGAAAAACTTGTACATTTCATCAAAATATTTCACCATCTTGCATTTTCCCAAAACATTATGTAATATTTTTCATCATGGACACTAACACTCGAATTTGATATGATGTTTGTTTGAAGAATCTGCATGCACTTAGGAAAAATTACACAAATAATGCCGAAAGTTAATTACTTAGTTCATAATAATTTGTTCAAGTTTTCTAACACAACCTGTCATCGCGAAAATAGAAATTTGCTTGGCAAAAAGCAGCAAAAAAATCGGTATGGAGAACCATACATGACTTGTAGGTTACTGCACCTTTATACAAGAATTATAAACCTCGTTATAAACCCTAGAGTATAAACTAAGTATATCGACATATCTAAAAGAAGAAACATTTTTTGCAAAATTTCTTAAAATACGAATATACTTAAATGAATTTTATTTGCTTTGGTCAAATAACATCTTCGTTACATGAGCGTTCTGCTTTTCCTGGAGCCTGAATGTTCATTATTCAAAGGTAAATCAGAAAATTTCGGTTATAGCATCAAGGTTGCTATGACACATAAGTGTCAAATTTATATTTTACTTGTCCCAGAAATTCAAGAGAGGGTATTTATGTGTGTTTGTATGACAACGTTTATAACTCGCTCGTTGGATAACATCTGTAATGGTTAATATAACTTGATAAATAACTTAATAAATAATTGATTTAGGGCAAAATTGATAGTAACAAAATTTTTTGGCCTTAAAATAAGCAACATTTTACAGGGTGTCTTGAAACGAATGTCACATACTTCAATGGTAGGTTCTAGGGAACAAATAAAAGTGGTTCAACCTAGTTTGCTCAAGTAAAAAGTGTCTCATTAAAAACTTATGGGCCTTCAAAGTTTATTTTTTTATCTTTAATTTTTGCATTAATTCTGAACATGCTGAACCGATTTCGATAAAATTTGGCACCTAAGAGATTCAATTGATGTCGAATACGATGGCAAGGTCCATTTTAAATTATAATGTAGAGTGCGCTGTTTTAACCTGGTCTGCAAAATACTTTTTCATTGTATCCTTTTTGTTCAATTTTTTTTCAAAATTTCGCCATAAGAAACAAGTAAGGAATTTAATTCTACACAAAAAAGGCATACCTGTTGAATATCGAAAATAGGCTTCATTTAAGAGATATTGCAAAAAATATGTTTTAAGGTTTTGGAATAATCTACAAAAATGTTCTGAGTAGGCTTTGGGTATTAAATTGGATATCTACGATATCTAGTTATTTCCAATTATTTATTAGTCTGTCAAAAAATTACTCAGTTTAATATTAAGTTCATATTCTTTTTTATTTTATTAAAATGCCTCGTCATAACGACTTCACAAATTCTCAAATGAGAGATATGCTTGTTATTTATGTACAAGAAGGATTTAGCGGCCGGGGAGCTAAGAGAAGATACGAAGAATCTTATCCAAACCGCAGACAACCTAGTCACACACTCTTTGCTGCTCTTTTTAGAAGATTAGGAGAAAGTGGAAGTTTTAAACCAGTCCGCCGAAATGGAAGAAACGTAGAAAGAATAGTGAATCAAGAGGAAGAGATCTTGGATAGGGTAGAAGAAGATCCTCAAATTAGTATCCGGCGACTCTCGACAGTTACAGGTATAAATCGTAATAGTGTGTTTACTATTCTGCACACCCAGCAGCTACGTTGCTTTCATTTTACTCCTGTCCAGAATCTACTTCCACCTGATTTTGTAATGCGGCAGACCTTCTGTCAAAGAATACTACAAATTCATAATAGAGACCACACCTTTGTAGGACGCATTCTTTTTACTGACGAGGCAACATTTACTCGTAGGGGTGTGTTTAATTGGCGAAATTCTCATGTTTGGGATGAAGAGAATCCAAATGCAAGAAAAGACCACCACTTTCAGCATGAATTTTCTATTAACGTCTGGTGTGGTGTCATTGGAAATTACATTTTAGGGCCAGTAGTGCTTCTAGCTCGGTTAAATGGCCAGGCATATTTGTATTTTTTGCAAAACCAGCTTCCTGAACTTTTAGAGGAAGTACCTCTAAATATTCGTGGAAGAATGTGGTTGCAGCATGATGGTGCACCTGCCCATAATGCTAACATCGTAAGAGATTATTTAAATCAACGGTTTCCCCAAAGGTGGATGGGTCGGGGTAGTGAATTTCCATGACCCTCACGTAGCCCTGACCTAAATCCCTTGGACTTTTATCTTTGGGGACATATGAAAGAAATGGTATATGGCAACGTACCTCCTAATACACGAGAGGTACTATGGGAGAGAATACAAAATGCCGGGCAGCAAATTAGAAATCACTATAATTCTTTTTCCGTGCTGCAATCTTTTGTTAAACGCTTAAGGAAGTGCACTGAATTGAATGGAGAGCATATTGAACATTTATTATAAGAAATTTTATTATTAACATTATTTTTTTTAGTTTTTAGTTACGTTAAATTTTGTTCATGTTAAGTTTTGTTTTGTAAGTATGACACTTTATTTTTCTCAATGAATGTAATTATTGTTGTCTAACACTTTTATTTGCTCATTTGCTCTTTCAAACTGTGTATTTTTGTTCCCACAATAAATTTATTTTATACGATTCGACCATGACATATTTTTTGCAATATCTCTTAAATGAAGCATATTTTCGATATTCAACAGGTATGCCTTTTTTGTGTAGAATTAAATTCCTTATTTGCTTTTTATGACGAAATTTTCAAAAATTTCTGAACAAAAAAGATACAGTGAAAACGTATTTTGCTGACTAGGTTAAAACGGCGCCCTCCACATTATAATTTAAAATGGACCTTGCCATCGTATTCGCCATCAATTGAATCTCTTAGGTTCCAAATTTTATCGAAATCGGTTCAGCACGTTCAGAATTAATGCAAAAATTAAAAATGAAAACAGAGACTTTGAAGGCCCATAACTTTTTAATGAGTTACTTTTTACTTGAGCAAAATAAGTTAAATTACTTTTATTTGTTCCTTAGAACCTACCATTGAAGTATGTAACATTCGTTACAAGACACCCTGTATATTCAAACTTTTTTTTCATATCTCTAATAGTTTGGCCATAATATTTTTTGGAGATCATGCAAAAAAATATAAACTGCTATCACTGTAGTTTATATAATATAATAATAATATAATAAAATGGCAATATAATATAGTATAATATACAAAATTTCCAGAATTATCCGCTTCATCTAAAATGTGGTTTTGTTTTACACTCACACTATTTTCGTTTTTCACTCCATTCTTCATGAGCTTTTCATAATTTTCAAACTCACAATCACAATTACTTCTTCAACTGTTATATTTTCTCTTCTAATTTCACATTAACATTATGTATCGCAATATGCTTCTTCAAATTTGTTAATAGTGAGAACGCTTTCTTGCAAATTTTACAAACATGCTGTTTCGTGCCGGCATGGGTTCTCCTGTGTCTTTGGAGATAGTAATTTAATCTAAAACCACTGATACACTTTGCACACTTGATTTTTTTTCTCCTGTATGACTTCCAACGTGCAAGTTTAATGAACCTCGCTTGGTATACGTTTTCTGGCAAATGCCTGTAAGGCTTTTCCCTGGTATAGGTCCTCATGTGGCACGTTAACGCGAACACTTTCTTGCAAATTTCACACTTTTAAGACTTTTCTAACGTGTGAATCCTAACATGTACCTTTAAATTAGAATGCAGACAGAATGCTTTCTGGCAAATTTCACATTTATATGGTTTTTCTTTGACGTGCATCAGTTTAATATGCGTCTTTAAATTTCCTGCATGTGTGAAAGTTTTC
Source organism: Xestobium rufovillosum (assembly GCA_963966045.1). NCBI lineage: Eukaryota > Metazoa > Arthropoda > Insecta > Coleoptera > Ptinidae > Xestobium > Xestobium rufovillosum. The sequence goes on from OZ014497.1 coordinate 21,678,238, forward strand.
TTACAAATCTCACATTTGTAAGGCTTTTGTCCTGTATGCGTCTTAAGATGTAGTGACAAATTGGAACGCCTAGACAACATTTTTTGGCAAATTTCACATTTATACGTTTCGTTTGGTTCGCCTGTCATCAGAGTGTTCTCCGGTATGAGTCCTCATGTGAGTCGTTAAAGCGAAACGCAAGGAGAACGCTTTCATGCAAATTTCACACATGTAAGGCTTTTCTAGCGTATGAGTCCTAAGGTGTACCTTTAAAGTAGAGCGCAGACAGAACACTTTCTGGCAAATTTCACATTTGTATGGCTTTTCTTTGGCGTGCACCATTTTAATATGCACCTTTAAAGTTCCTAATTGTGAAAACCCTTTCGTGCAAATCTCGCATTTATAAGGTTTTTGTCCCGTATGCGTCCTAACATGTGTCGTTAAACCATAATAATCATTGAATGTGTTCTGGCAAATATCACATTTGTGAGGTCTTTGAGCCGTATGTGTCTTTAAGTGTTTTGCTAAAGTGAAACGTACGGTGTACGCCTTCTGGCAAATTTCACATTTGTATGGTCTATCTTTTGTGTGCAACAGTTTAATATGCATCTTTAAAAGTCCGGATTGCGCGAAAGCTTTCTTACAAATCTCACATTTGTAAGGCTTTTGTCCTGTATGCGTCTTAAGATGTAGTGACAAACTGGATCGTCTAGGCAACTCTTTTTGGCAAATTTCACATTTATACAGTGTTTGTTTGTTTCGCCTGTTAACAGAGTGTTCTCTGGTATGAGTCTTCATGTGTCTCGTTACAACGGAACGCACCGAGAACGCTTTCATGCAAATTTCACACTTGTAAGGCTTTTCTAGCGTGTGAGTCCTGACGTGTACCTTTAAATCAGAACGCAAAGAGTATGCCTTCTGGCAAATTTCACATTTGTATGGTTTTTCTTTGACGTGCATCACTTTAGTATGTGCTTTTAAATTTCCTACAATCGTGAAAGCTTTCTTGCAAATCTCACAATTGTAAGGCTTTTGTCCTGTATGTGACCTAAGATGTACTGACAAATTAATGGAGACGCCTAGAAAACACTTTTTGGCAAACTTCACATTTATATAGTGTCTGCTTGGTTCGCCTGTCATCAGTGTGTTCTCCGGTATGAGTCTTCATGTGAGCCGTTAAAGCGAAACGCACAGAGAACGCTTCCTTGCAAATTTCACATTCTGTAGCGTGCATCGTTTTAATATGCACCTTTAAATGCCCTGATTGTGAAAACCCTTTCGTGCAAATCTCACTTACAAGGTTTTTGTCCTGTATGTGCCCTGACATGTCTCGTTAAAGAAGAACGCACACAGAACGCTTTCTGGCAAATTTCACATTTGTATTTCTTTTCTTTGGCGTGCACCATTTTAATATGCAACTTTAAATTTCCTAATTGTGAAACTCCTTTCGTGCAAATCTCACACTTAGGTATAAGGTTTTTGTCCGGTATGTGTCCTAACGTGTCGTTAAAGTAGAATAATCATTGAATGTGTTCTGGCAAATTTCACATTTGTGAGGCCTTTGACCCGTACGCGTCTTGTGTCTTGTTTGGAATTTTTCGCCCCTGGGAATTTATTATCATGTATCTATCCCATATCGAAACTGTTGAATCCAAAGAATTTAAATGTTTGCGAATATTCGTAACGAAAGGTCTGCACTGAAACTTGTAGTTCACAACGTTCCCAGTATCTTATTTATCAAATTGGGCATGTTAATTTTGTTATCTGAACGCAGACCGCGTAAAACCGTCAATAACTTGCCAGAAAATAAACTTGAACAACAGAGAACCAGCAACAGAGAACCAACCACTGGTTCTCTGTCACAGAGAACCAACCACTGGTTCTCTGTGACTTGAACTAGTGTTGGGAATAATCGAGATGCAATAATCGAATTAGTCGATTATTAAAATATCTCGAGATAATCGATTATTCATTTGGAAATTAGTAGTACTAATATTAGTAGTTGCCGTTGCCGATTATGATAGCAAATTTGCCAGCAACCAACTTCATGTAATAATCGAGCACGGAAAATAATCGAACGGCTTCACGAGAGTAGGTGTCTCGTTCTCGTTAGTAGTCAACTTCGATGAGACAAAAGAAAATTCATAATCGAGCAGTTTTCTGACTCATTCAGGGACTGCTAGACGTTTAAAAGGATGGTTTTTGTTTTGTAGGTGGGCGAGCGGATTTCAACTTTAGGTATAGTGCCGTAGTACCGTAGTAGGAAAATTAGAAAATAGGTACATGCTATTTACCAACACTTCATGCGTTATCTACTGGATTGTCCATAATAAAACAGTATATACTTATTTAGAATTTTAATAATATTCAATAGACGCCGACGCCGACAAATAACAAAGCCCTGAATTTATAGCGTTTTTTCTGTATCAATATAAAGAACACTATAGATATAGCAAATGCCCGAGCAAATGTGAACATAAATTTTATTGGTAAATAAACAAGAAATAGAAAGTCGGAACCCTCAATCAGTGATTAGACTTAAAAACTAATCCTACTAATATTAGTAGTTACTAATATCTCGATTATTAAAATATCTCGATTATTCCCATCACTAACTTGAACGTTGAACTGTCATTCCTCTTGTCACCCACCATAGTAGAATAAAACATGGTGTGCCTATACGTGTCCTGCTGCCTAATTTTTCCAAACAGAATTGAATTTGTGGAAACTTTATCATAAATAAATATTAAGTCCTAATATTATTATGATATAATAATATACATAAGATTGAAGCATTCCATAGAACAGAAGCTTAGGAAATATGACTACAAACTTTTATATTAAAACACAACTGCAAACGCTCTATGTGACAGAATTTTTATCGAATTTGAGTGCATTTGACAAGTTATCTCACACTAATATACCTAATAATTATAAAGACGAAAATTTTGTTACGTTACCATTTTAATTTTGTTCGTCATTGAATGCATTAATTATTGTCAGTGCGTGTATGAAACTGTCAAATCATAATGATAGAGGTGGCCTATTTCCTACTATATTGATCTTCTGTTAAAGGCAGTCGAACTATTCATATTTTAGCAAATATTTATACGGACTTACGGACATCATGTTGTGGTGAAATTTCACACCCACTGAATACGTATATCGTATCTTTAGTGTATCTTATCGTTCGCGTTAAGGCATTGTTTAAAATTAGTATTTTTGTGTGGTTAATATTTTCTTCCTTCACTTTTTGATAGAAATTCATGATGAATTAATAAATTACTCTGCGTACTACCAATGTAACAATTTATTATAGTATTTTGACCAGTTTCAAGATTATAAACAATCTCATCATCAGAAAATGTAAAATTGTAAATAAATTAATATTAATAATAAATTGTTACATTGGTAGTACGCAGAGTAATTTATTAAATCATCTTAGTATTTTTGTTATCTTTCATACCGATTATAGGTATCCATGTTTCTTACTGACCAATAAGGAAATATTGGTAGCTTTCCACTGAATCAATATTGACATAAAAGAAGTCTTGTGCAGGAGGCGAAAATTAAATCTAGGACGAGCCCACCTATCTTTTTGCACTATGTTTGAGTTTGAGATTACTGTCATTTACATCAAAACTCAAAGTCCAACTTCCAACAATAAGTTAAAAATTACTGTTTTTGGTGATGATTTCTGTAGATATTTTATAAACAAGGAAGTTTAAATTATTGATAATTAATTATTAGGTATAAAATATAATATTAAGTAAAGGTGTAGTGTAAAAAATGTGGTCGATATTCGTAGATCTCTAAAGTCTAAGTACGAGAAAAACAAAACTTTTTGTTCCAGACTAGATTTCTTCCAGTAATCTCTATTCCCGACAATGAAATGAAGAAATTCGAAGGAGAATGTCAGAAACCAGTCTAAACGTAAGTTTTTTCGACAAATTAAACCGAATAGACTTTTTTTAATAATACGAATTTGAGGTTAGAAGTACTGTCAAATACTAATCATTTTTTAGGATGGAACCGATAGTGAGAGCGTAGAAGAGGAAATAGAACCGAAACTGAAATACGTCAGGCTCTCAAATGACCTGAAAAATATTTTTTTGAAGTCCGCGGCAACATGTATAGCAGTACACCCAAAAGTAAGTTGAGAAACATTTTATGATCATGTTTATTCTAATCTTCGCTATTAGTTTATATGCCTTGGCTCACACTGGGGCATCATCTATGTCCTCGATCACCAAGGTAACAGCATCGTCAGTAAAGGTTTAAAGGCCCACACGGTGGACGTCAATCAAATATCTATCGATTCCGCGGGGGACTACATCGCAACATGCTCTGATGACGGCAAAGTCTTCATCCACGGCTTATTCACCAAAGATAGCTCTAGCACGAACTTGGGCAGACTAATTCGGACAATTGCACTCGATCCAAATTACCACAAAGGCGGGAACTATCGCCGATTTATAACTGGAGACAACAAATTGACGCTTTACGAAAAAGCTTTTCTAGGAGGCCTACGCCCGACGATCCTCTCTAACTCCGAAGGTTTAGTACGGAGTTTGAGTTGGGGAGAGAATTTCATCGCTTGGTCCAGTGATATTGGTGTCAGGGTGTACGATATAAATGCACGATGTTCCTTAGGACTTATCAAATGGGGAGAACATCACGGGTCAGTTATTTCCTTGGTACGAAATTTTAAAATTACGAAATGTTTTTTACAGCACGCCTATCGAGAAATTTCGTTGTAATTTGCGGTGGGCCGACGGCAGGACTTTATTAATCGGATGGGTAGATACCGTAAGAGTTTGTATGATACGTAAAAGGAGTAATATTGAATTAACGGATAAAGACATGCCGGAATATTTAGTTGATCTGGGTATTAAATATTACGAGACGTTGAGGTTCATAATTTTGTTAAGCTATCTATATCTTTTGCAGTCTGTACTTTTCAAACAGAGTTTTATATTAGTGGAATAGCACCTTTAGACCACCAGCTGGTTCTTCTTGGGTTTCAAAAAGAACTGGGTGCGAACCAAAAATCGTTGCGACCACAGTTGTATATCGTCGAATACCGCGATAACGATTACACCGACATTTGTACGGATAGTTTGTCTTTAAGAGGTTACGAAGAATATACCGTCAACGATTACCATTTGGAGTGTTTGATAGACGAAAATAGGTTTTTTATAGTCGCCCCGAAAGATGTGGTTATTGCCAGTCCTTATGACCTCGATGATAGAATACAGTGGCTCATCCAGCATAGGTAAAGAAAATAAACTTAAGTACTGCTTCGGAATAACATTTCGACATTTTTTAGTAAATTCGAAGAGGCACTAGAAGTTATAACGACAAATAACGGAAGAGACGTCCATAAACATACCGTAGAATCCGTTGGTATCGCATATTTAAATCATCTACTGGATAAAGAATTATACAGTATCGCGGGAAAATTATGCATGCAAATTTTTGGTACCAATAAGAACCTGTGGGAGGAAGAAATTTTCAAATTTGCTACAAAACGCCAATTAAGGTATACTATTACTATTAACATCCTTAGTGGAAAAGTGTTTGTATCATTTTTTTAATAATTGTTACAGGGCAGTAAGTCCGTACATACCCCGAACACAAGACTGCAAACTAGACCCGCACATATACGAAATGGTCCTCTACGAATATTTAAAACTTGATTCCCAAGGCTTCTTAAATTTGGTCAAAGAATGGAACCCGAAATTATACAACACTTGTGCCGTGATAAACGCAGTTTTAGAACATCTACTAGTTTGCGACGCTGATAAGAATCTTTACCTGGAGGCGTTAGCCATGTTGTACAGTTACGAAGAGAAATATGACAAAAGCCTCACGATGTACTTGAAGTAAGGAATCTTGTCCTATAATTTCCAGCAGATTTCTGGAACTTCCGGTTTTAAATTTTTTCATAATTTTTGTTTTAAAAGCAAATTCTAGCGTATTTTTAAATTTTTATGAACTTCCGGTTTTACCGGAAGTAGCCAATTTTTTAATTTTTCATCATGTTTGTATGAAAATAATGTCTCTTAAGGCAAATTCTAGTTTATTTTTCAATTTTTAATAACTTCCGGTTTTACCGGAAGTAGTCCAATTTCTGATTTTCAACATTTTTGTATCAAAATGTCTCTGAAGCAAATTCTAGCGTATTTTTCAATTTTTATGAACTTCCGGTTTTGCCGGAAGTAGACTAATTTTCGTGATTTCATAATTTTTGTATCAAATTAATATCGCCTAAGCTAATTTTGGCGTATTTTTCATTTTTTAACTTCCTGTTTTACCGGAAGTAGTTTTAATTTAAATTTTTCAAAGATTAAAACACAAGGACGTCTTCAACTTGATCCAGAAGCACAATTTATACGATGTAATTCACGATATGATAGTGGAATTGATGGATTTAGACTCAGATAAAGCTATTGCTTTGTTGTTGGAGAAGAATACTATACCTCCTGATGTCGTGGTAGAAAAGCTGAAAAATCACGAGCTGCTCTTGTATAAAGTAAATTTCCTTTTTCATCTCCCCAAATACCTACCTATTTCATCATATCTTTTTAGTATTTAGACGCATACGTTAAAAAGGATACGAAAGGTGAATATCACGGAAAATTGGTTAAGTTATACGCGATATTCAACAGAGACAAGTTGTTACCTTTTTTAAAAAGGTCTGATCACTATCCGATACAAGAAGCTTTGGACATTTGCCAAAAGGAAAAATATTACAAGGAAATGGTGTATTTGTTAGGTGAGAGACTTTCAAGAAAATGCGTAGTCGTTCAGCTGCAAAAGAAAACAAATCGTTTTTCAAATTTTAGGTAGGATTGGAGATACAAAAGAAGCCCTGGAATTAATAATAAAAGAACTGAAAGACATGCAGCACGCAATTTCTTTCTGCCAAGAACACGACGACCAAGACTTATGGAAAGATTTGATTGATCACTCTTTAAATAAACCAGGTTTGTGTCTATTTATGCTAAAAATACTTTCTGAGACAATATTTCTTGTCAATTTTTGCAGAATTTATAATGTTTTTACTACAAAGCATAGGGACTTACGTGGATCCTACAATATTGGTCCAAAGAATTAAGAATGACATGAAAATTCCGGGTTTAAAAAACGCCTTGGTGAAGATGCTGCACCAATATAACTTGCAGGTTTCTGTCCAAGAAGGTTGCAAGAAAATTCTCGTGTCGGATTATTTTAATTTGCACAAGAAACTGGTGAAAAATCAGCAAAAGGGCATATCTGTCTCTGATGAAACAGTGTGTGGATGTTGTTATCGGAAAATAATTTTTTCAGGTAACGAATTTGTAAACCAGCTCTATTTTAATTTGTTTTAAAACGCATATTTACTTTTTTAGATACTTCAAGGGTCAACACAGTGATAATTTTTAATTGCAAACACGTTTTTCATGAACAGTGCATAGTTAACACAAAAAATTGTATAATTTGTAACCCAAGTAGTAAAAAATAACAGTGCAATGTGTAAATATAGAAAAATAATCATAAAATGCCTCAATTTACAGCAGTTTGTTTTTATTTTAATGTGTCCGTAATTTTTATGTATTTATTTTTGTTATATGCTGCTCATTGTTTGTTTTGTGTGATGTAATTGATGATTTTGATATTTTATTATTATATTTGCATAAATTTAAAGTGTTTTTGTCGAAATTAGCTTGATTTGGACTACTTCCGGTCTTACCGGAAGTTGCTTAAAATCGACTTTCTCAAGTCCAACGGTGCGTGTGGACCAATGCTGAGGTCGCTGTGAAATTTGGAGCAATTTGGCTACTTCCGGTTTTACCGGAAGTTGCTTGAAATCGGCTTTCTCAAGTCCAACGGTGCGTATGGACCAATGCTGAGGTCGCTGTGAAATCTGGGAGCAATTTGGCTACTTCCGGTTTTACAGGAAGTTGCTTGAAATCGACTTTTATTGAGTCCATTGGTGCGTGGGAACCAATTTTGAGTTCACTGTGAAATTTGGGAGCAATTTGACTACTTCCGGTTTAACCGGAAATAGTCAAAAAACAGCATACTTGATTACCAGAATTTGGTACAATTTATTATTCTCAAAATACATATACAAAAACTAGTGTATTAGATAATAAAACTTTCTGAATCTCCTATATCTTCGAAAGTATTTCTCGGTAATGTACACGGTAAGAACTGGGAGAAATATTCCGTGGCAAAATCCATGATCATGTGTGGTTTCATGGCTAAAATTTGTTGCATAAAATCGGCCACCATGTCCTTAACTTCTGGATGGTCCAACAAGTAGGACTTGACAAATTTTGATTTTTCGGTCTAGGAAAATTACGTTAGACGGAGTAACTTAGTTTGGAAATTATACCTTGGCATCTAGATAAGCGGAAAACAATTGCATATCTTCCTGCCATGTTTTGGTCAAAGAAATTTTTTGGTAGTCGCGTGGTTTCGTATTGAATACTTCGACTGAAGGAATTAGTTGCAAAATGTAATGGCAGTCATCCCAGTCTTGCTTCACGGTTTGTCCTTGGAAAAATCTTTCTTATCAATGGGAATTCGTTGTTAAACACCTTGTATTACCTTGTAAAGTTAGTACAGTTGAACAACGATGAACTATTCCGTGCTCCTCGATTATAATTCTCTGTATTTTACACACATCTAATTTTGTGTCGTTGATAATTCCGCTTTCTGGTCCCTGGCAAACCTACAAAGATCTTATGTCTTAAATGATGCATCAGTGAAACCTGAATTTACTAACGTAAATGTTTCTGCACATGTCCCCATTAATATACATGGTGGTCAACTCGAATTCACCCACGTATCTAGCTATTGCTAGATATCTCATAAGGATTACGTTGGCTCCTTCTCCGATGTAATGTTTCGCTTTTTGTAAGCTATAATATTTTCTGTCAGACACATTTTCTTTTAAATCCTTGTGAGAGACATAATAACGCTTTTTTAACAAACCAACATATAGGTACTTTTCGTCGACAATATCATCACCATCCTTAACGTACCTGTTGCAAAAATATTGCGATAGTTGCCCTTGTTTTAAATAAATTACGCCGTTTTCACAACTTACTCTATGCGTTTCTCTTCGATCGTATGAAGGTTCTGATCGACCCAGGCCGTTACCCTAGACCCCCCATTCTTCCCATCAAAATCAAATTGCGAAGAAATGTGGACCAGAAATTTAGCATTTTCAGATTTTATGTCATTTTTTAAAAATTCCATGTAATTCATTACATTTTCTGTTGAACAGAGACTTGCGTCTATACTATTAGATGAACTACTTTTTCTGTCAATGTCTTCCTTGATTCTTTTCATAAGTATTTCCAGAAGCTGTTGTTCTAATTGGGGCTCGTATCGCTTTAAGGGTTGAGCACCCTTGGCGAGTTGTACGTAGAGACACAAACCCCCCATGGGGTCTGGTACTGGAGCATATTCGTGGGGAAATTTCCCTATCACCAAAGATTCACGGAAACACAAATTTTCGCTTATCTTGTCATCTGTGGTAAAAAAAAATTAAAAAGTTTCTAAAGTAACGTCGATTAAAACACCACACTAATGTACTATACGCATATGCCATCAGCTGGTGATATAATTTTGTGACGCGCTAGGTTAAAGATCATGAATGGGCTATACACGGAACCGGGACAATTTTAACGTTACATACTTAGCTTGTAATCCCTAATAATATCTTTCAAATTAACCAAATCGTACTGGTTATGCTGTTTTAATTTCTTCTCGTAACATTTTTTCAGGGTAAACCGCTTCTCGATACTTTCAATAACGTCTTCCAATACTTCTTTAGCTAATTCAGTGCCGAAAATATCTTCGCCGATGGAACCTGCGCTAAAATCATTTTCGCCAAATATTTGCTCCTGTTGTTCCAAATAATGCAGTATATCTTGCGGTAAGACAGACGATTGCTTCAAGAGTTTATCGGCTTTAGAATCAGAAGCGTCCATTTTATATTTCAAAAATTATATAATTTTGACAACCAAAACGCAAATGATATGCGCCACCTATTCCAAATAGGCCATTCGTTTGCAATTTGCAAATCGAATGCCAGTTATACAGGTTGCAATCAGTGCTGCCGTTTCAGTACAATTGTACTGAATTCAGTACAAACTTACTAAATTCAATATGTCAGTAATATTTTTGAAATAGCTGCCAATTTCAGTACGAAATTATAAAAATGGTAAATTAACATATGTAAGTACTTACTGTAATTAGAAAAAAAATGTTTATACTTGGGCCGCCCAACAGACGGAGTGATCACCCTGCAAGAACCTGCTCTAGCGGGGCCAATATTAATTTATGACGACCGAATTGGAGTGATGCGACTTCGTTGGGTCTAAAGAAAGCGCATATATTTTTCAGTACCTAACACAAAATATAAAATATCGCAAAATAAAATGGTAAATTTTAAACAGATCAACTGTTTATCCTAAAAGAAATGCATGATATGTGTGGAGAATACGATTAGGTTGCCGCACAGGTGTGCAACCAGGTGATGTGTAGATCGGGGATATACGTAACAGCCACTCTCGGCGATTCCTTAATCGGATGGCCATTAATTGTTACGTAAGCAGGTATATAATTGCTCCGAAATTCAACCGGACGAGATGTTCAATCGCTCACTGCATCGGTCGAAGGCAGACGTGCTATTTTCACGGCAAATGCTATTTTCACTGCATGTTTCAATCTGCTTTCGGCGTGTGCGGATTTATGGTTTGAACATCCACGGCTACCCGTAGAATTTCAGAACTAGCTAGCTTTCACCAGATCAACTAACGTATATTTAATCATTGACAGCCTCACAGTCGCAATCATTAAATAACGGCATTTAATTATTGTATCACAGCTAATCACTTCACGCGATGCAGGTCAGGCAGTCAGGTACTCGCGATAATTCTGGAAGTTATTCGGAGAATGTCTGGTATGAGAATGCAGGATTATTGTCTGTCGAATGACTGCTGAGTGAATGTCCCTTAAATGCCGGTGACATCGTGTTTTTTAAATTCTTCCGCCAAAGTTCGTGAATGGCTGGTCGGGGGTTCGGCTCCTCCCATTTGTCAGCGCGCGGTCCTGTACCCTCTTTTTCAACTCTCTTCGGTTCATTGACGCGTGACGTCTTCTCTCATCTGTGCATTTTTTTGTAAGGCGGTGATGTTTCTTCGAAGAAAATAGATAACGCCTAATCTAAGTTTGTTAGATCTACACGCGGTTAATTATGCTTTGTTACAACATACGTACGCACATATACCTACAGGGAAATAAAATCATGAAATTGCGGCAAACGACTACATACTTGAGAGCAAATAGTTTTGTCATTAAAATCCATTGATTAAAATTTCTAGTGACGTCGACAGAGGGGCATGAGGCCATTGTGAGTATTTTAATTAAGAAAAAATTAAAACAACTGGACAAAAATCTAATTATCCCGTATACTTAAAAATTGTAATTAGTATGACAATATGAGTAAAATAATAACACTACACCTATGATATAACATAATAATAATTAATGTTTTACCTATTTTATTCTTCGACTTGCTCTTTATTACTTAAAGATTTTTCGATTTTTGTATTTGGTAAATGTTTTTCGACATCCATAGCACGTACCCATTTTAATAATAAAAATTTTATTACACACAGCATTTTACTTTTGCACCGCCAAACACACTTAATTCACAGTTGTTTTTTGGTTGCGCACGCGTTGGGAGCAAAAGTATCCGCGCTCTGGCTAAGGTCCAGTTGTAAAGTATTTCGGTATGTTCCCCAGAGAGCTATTTTTAAATTGCTGCCCTCTAGTATCAGACGATCTAAGCGAAATAGAGTTGCAATGGTTGCAACTATAACTTTTGTTTACAGCAATTTTTAGCGGGGAATTACAAGAAAATCTTTTGGTAAATTAGTAAATCCTGGAAATTTGATAGCACCCGAGGTTATAAAAGGCTCGAATGCCCGCGGTCATGTTCATGTTCATGCTTGTGTTGTGATTTCAAGACTTAAATAATAAATGGACAGGTAATAATTAAGCTATTTTGAAATTGATTTCATTCCTTTCTAATTTTAAGTGTTTTTTTGATTTTTTATGCGTGCTAAGGTTGTAAAAAGGGCTGAATTTGAGCCGCAGCCTTCAGTTTTCAAAAAACCTGAAATGGAGCCACAGCCTGCTTTATTTTCCAAAAAACCTGAAATCGAGCCGCCAAACTGCCTTCAACCTCAAAAGAGTCCTCGCAGTTTTCTGATGAAGAAAGTAGCAACAATAAATCAGAAACCGATGAAGAGGTCCAGCGTGCCGCCATTGCCAAAAGACGGAAAATCTATAATGTAAAATATCGCGAAACTTGTGAAATGGTACTTTTTACGATTTATCTTCACATATAAACTATATTTTTTAATGAAATGTTTATTTAGGAATTCAAATGGTTAACAAAAAAGTCTGGAAAGTACTAAAGTACTATACATTAGCAATCTTTTTAGGGACAATAAACCTACAATATTGCATTTAGCAACAAAGTTTTAAAACGTAATAGCAGCAGATTCCCTTGAAGACTTGAATTTAGAATGGCAACTTCTTGCGGAATATAAAACTGATGAAATTTTGAAAAATATGGAAGAATTAATTGTTTTCTTGAGAAATCTGAAAGATCATTCGGGAGAAAATATACCTATTCAAAACTTTAATAACATTTTTTGAAGCAATTATCAGCTTACTACATGGAAGTGCGGCAGGTGAGGGGAAAAAGTGAGCTAATAAATTTATGTCATGTTTTTTTAATAAAATAGTTAAAACACAATTACTGATATTGTACCTGTTATGAAACTTTTCTTGTTGCAATAAATATTATTATTTTAAGTTTTCTATAATAAAGAATTATTTTTTATGTATTTGTATCATTTTACCATCACTATGAACTATTTTAGGCTGTAGGACAAGAACAAGTTATTTTAAATGATAGACCTTGATTTAAACTACGGATAACCATAATTTAATAAACATGGTGTTTTAATTTGTTAATTTCCCGCCATTCAGTACGCTTTTTACAGATTCCTACATTTTCTGCAGAAGTTCAGTATGCTTTGTAAACTAGCAGCGGCAGCACTGGTTGCAATAACTATAACTAGGGATGCACAATTCAGTCAAAGTATCGATACTTTTATCAACTCTTTGAAAGGCAATAAATGAAATATCTTTCCCTCTCATAAGTTTAATTTGGTATCCTCTTAGTTCTGTTTTCATTTACTTCAAACAAAACCCGCAAAGGATTTTGCCGGCTCTAAATGTCTGCTGCTGTTTTTTTATCGATACGATACGTATCGAAACAAAAGTATCGATGTTTCGATACCTACGATATAGTTAAAAATATCGATACTTTAAAAAGTATCGTATGCATCCCTAACGATAACATAACGTAAGGTAAATGTCAAAATATTACTCCAGAATCCAATGATTGTCAAGATTTGTTAGAAAACTAAAATAAATTGAATTATTTCTGAGTATTTATTAAAATAATTGCAAAGCAAAAATGGTAAGTTCCGTACTTTTTACTATTAATACACGATTTTTATTTACTGCTGTCGGTAATTTCTATTGAAAAATATTTTGAGGTTAAGTTGTAAATGACAAAGCGATATTTTACGTACTTTTTGGATGTTTTAGGCACTTTTCGAATATTTTACTGTTTAAAACACTCAATTCACGCAATTTTAACAAGAATTTATCAGAAATAAACATGAATTAATCCATAAATTACTTACAAATTCTCTGTTAATGTTTTTTTTGTTTTAGTCGATTTTAGCATACAACGGGGGTGCGATGATCGCCATGAAGGGTGAAAACTGTGTGGCAATAGCAGCTGATAAGCGATTCGGTATTAGAGGTCAAACGATAGCGATGGATTTCCCGAAAATCTTCGAAATGTCTCCTCACTTGTTCGTGGGTCTTCCAGGACTCGCCACAGACACTTTGACAGTCTACGATAAATTACGCTTCAGAAAAAACTTGTACGAGTTAAAAGAAAATCGTACGATTAGTCCAAAAGTGTTCGGATCGATGGTTTCGAATATGTTGTATGAGAAACGCTTTGGGCCATTTTTCGTTGAGCCTATCGTAGCTGGCTTGACGCCCAAGACTTACGAGCCTTATATATGCAATATGGATTTGATAGGGTGTGTTACAGAGCCGGAAGACTTCGTAGTAGGAGGTACAGCTTCGGCACAACTTTTTGGTATGTGCGAAGCTTTGTGGGAACCAAATTTGAAAGCTGACGAATTATTTGAGACGATTTCGCAGGCACTTATAAATGCTTTCGATAGGGATGCTGGGTCTGGTTGGGGTGCCAGGGTTTACGTGATGTAAGAGAGTATCTTCCCTGGATTAATTTTATCTAATTTTATTTTTATTCTAGTGAAAAGGATAAAGTTACGATTAAAGATTTGAAGACTCGTATGGATTAAGATGTATTACTTTTTATATACCAATTTTTCTGTAATTTAATTAATTTTCAATAAAAAATATTTAATATTCTACTTTTTCAAATAATTTTCAGTTTAATTTTTGGCTCTAGGAAGTAGAATTTTTTTAAAAAAATTGAAAATTTAAGTGGAATTCAATTTGGTAAACTACTGGTCTAAAAGTGTTCCTCAATTTTCTTTTAAAATTGCGCCACCTAGCGGGAAAAATTGAAGGCTACAAATATTTTTAGCAAATTTCTTGCTGCCACTTTTATCAAAACTGAACGAAAAAATAATAATTGCACCACTTAAAAATGTCCTCTAGTACTAGTACAAAGTAATTTGGGCGATTTCTTGAAATCAGGTGGGTTTTTCTACGGATATCTAGAGGAGAGGACGCCAATTACAATGCAAATCGCGTGGTATCGTTCATAGTTATGTCAATTTGAAACCGATAGATGTCGTTGAATCACGGAAGCCACGACTTTTCTAAGAGTTAAACGTGATTTCGGACAATTTTATTTTATTTCTAAATATGTATAAGACAATAAAATTGTTCAAAAATTTGTGAGGAAGCTTTAGTTATAAAGTAGTATACCTAACACATCATTGTAAGTTTTATTTGTATCTTCGCAAAAAACGTGTGTAACTAAAAATGTGTAGCCTATAAAAGTTTTCCCAACTAATCTTTTAAAACCGTAAATAAATGAAAAAATTTTCATTGATATGCAAGTAAAATTAAAACTTTATGCACAACAATTTCTTTAAGAATTATCAAAGTTGGCCAACTCATCAACCTATACTTGGGCCGCGCAACAGACGGAGTGATTACCCTGCAAGCATGAGCTCTAGACGGGACCACTATCAATTTAGGACGACAGAACCGCAGTGATGCGCTTTCTTTAGACCCAACGAAGTCGCATCACTCCAATTCGGTCGTCATAAATTAATATTGGCCCCGCTAGAGCACGTTCTTGCAGGGTGATCACTCCGTCTGTTCGGCGGCCCAAGTATAGTCCCTGCATATTTGACATCGATTTTCGATCTAAATAATCGAAAAGAAGGTGCAGCAATAGTCGTATAATTTGTTCACTCTATTTCGCACGGAAAATATTTCTAATTTAGTTTTGAAATTTTGCAACAATTAGAATAATATTTTAAGTTATGCTCGGATGTCAAATCTTAATTCTTAGTTCAAGTAGCATAAACTTGTTTCACTTAAATCTCAAAGGTAAAGTAAGTTAAATGTGAGAACGCTACAGGGTTGCCAGGTGAAAAAAATAAATATCACCAGACTTTTATATGAAAAGTTGCCAGATTTGAAAAAAATCACCAGATTTTTTACTACTCTGCATAGAACTATTTATTTATAATTGACAAATAAATTAAGTATTGGGAACATTAATAATAATAATAAAACAGACTAAAAGGTAGGTAGGCAGGTATTGTAGGTAGGTATTGTAACGTATTTCGATTTTACACTTTTTATTTACAGTGACTTTATCTATATGTACAAATATTTACAATGATTAACAGTGATTTGAGAACTTAAAATTAACAAATTGAACAATAAGCAGCGAAATATACCGAGTGTTAACTTTCAAAGCCGCTCATAGGAAATTAACATTGTAAGTAACGTTTTTGTGAATTCCTGCTCCCCATTTTAACTTACAAGAAAGCTAATGGTATCAAATAAAAGACAAAATTATTCCGCATCGGACAATAAACAAAAGTGCAAGAATACGTTGTAATTTGCATCTATTTTAACTATTTCTTTTTTTTACTTTTTAAACTGTGATTAACAAATTTGTCTCTGTTGCTAAGCAACATGTTTGCTTGTGCGAATATTTCTGACAGTTTGTCAGCGGGTTTTGCAAAAGCGTAGAGATTAAAAATTAAAATGGATAATAATTACTCAAATGTAGAGAGGGTATTTATGGTGAAAATCTTCTATGGCGGGTCTAGTTTAAGGGTAGTTAGAGATTTGTTTTCTGTTCAGTTTAATAACAGACCGATACCTTCCACAATCAACAATTCGAAATTATATCAGAAAATTTGAAGAAACTGCCAATATTTCTACAGAATCAGAAGCTATGGGTGGTAAATATTAATAATTACATTAGAGTTCTGTAGGAAATCGAGGACATGGAGCTTATAATGTATTGGAAGACCGTGTTTTGGGAATGATCAATGTAGATCCAAAATTGAGTAGGTACAAGAGTCATTGCCCATCGCTTAAATGTTTCAAATATCGCGGTATTCAAGATACTAAAGAAACATAGGTACCACCCTTTTAAGCCCCAGTGCCATCAAGAGAACTTCGAAAGGAATGAAGAAGCCAGGCGCATATTTTGTGAAGACATGCAGGAGCGTGCGAATCAAGATGGCGACTTCTTGTCTTCTATCTGTTTCACAGACGAATGTACGTTTACCCTGAATAACGAACCAAATGTTATTAGATTAAAAAGAAAATAATCTATAACTTTAAACCATCAATATTTATAAAAGCAACATTTACAAATTTTGGGTCAACATATAGTAATTTCCTATGAGCGGCTTTGAAAGTTAACACTCGGTATACAAGCAGTAAATAACAACAAGCAGTGAAATTAAACAATTATTAGCGAATAATTAAACAATTAATTACCTAACCTAAACAATCCACAGTACACAAGTCCACAGTTTAAACTCTCTAAAACACTCGTCTTCAACCGACGGTTGATCACATACGAAGTCGCCCCGGTAGGTACACTTAAAAACGCCACCAAAGAATTCGCACACTCGCGTACCGTACCGACACTAGACGCGTATCAAGACTTTTACTCGCATGGAACTATTAAACGCCCGGTTCTTATCGCATTCGACATTCGCTTCCAAACTTCAGGATTCAAACTGTAAGACTGTCCACTCGGCTTCTTGCTTCCCATTTTATAATGGTCTTAGAAGATTCTGGAAAATTATCGATCGAACATTGTTCCAGAAAAAGAATCTTCGAGCAATATAAAATCATAGACTATTCTTTTCGGGAGTCAAGGTCAGCGCCGCAATAAAAAACAGCGCGGCTCGCCATCAACAAATAATGTGTGTCACTACCATGGGCGTCGCTGACGGGGCAAAAGTTCGTATCAGTATTTATTTTTAAATAGAACATAAAATACACTTGTAAACATAAATAAAATAGAATACAACCATAACAATAACAGATTCATGTAAGAAAGTACAAAGATAAATAGGTAGGTAATTATTTTTAAAAATAACATAAAACATTTCTGAAGGTACAAGTGACGGGCCGCATTAAGGAGAAACACGAATTTCACTATTATTTTTAAAAAATTCTAAAAAGAATTTCTTTATATTGAGTTATTGCATGTTTTCTATATTTTTATCTTTATTTACCACAACAAAATAATATAATGACTGGATGATATTGACGGCTGAAAAAAAATACGTGTATATACCGTAAATTAATGCATCAGGCTCAAACGAGTCAGGTTACATCAATCTTTTTCATTCGTTTTTAATCCTCTATCTAATGGGGCTGGAAAATGCTGCTTCCTGATTGGTCAAGAAATGGCAAAAAGTGACCTATCAGGAAGCAGTATTTTCGAACCCCATTAGATAGAGGATTAAAAACTAAGATAGGGACACGTAAGTCATTTTTCTTTATCTCGAACCTTTTAAAAGTTATAAATGGCGAAACTTGAAAAATGACGATTTCTAACATCAAATAACTTTGAAACTGTGGGACTTAGACCCAATGTACGGTTAACAAAGTGGCACTTAAATTCAACAAAGAACTCCAAAATGCGATAAAATACAGGTGTTCCATTTAAAAAAACAGAGTTAGGCACTGCGCAGAAGAAATGGGACAACCTGTATAATTGAAAATAATTTTTAGTTGCAGCAAAGATGGAACCTTACAAGTTTTATTAAAAATAAATTCCCATAGGTTTAGCGACTATTGACCGACGCGCGCGTACTGGACTACCCTGTATGAATAGCTGGATTGGAAAATAGTGTTGACTTGCCCTGACCTGATTGGTAATTTTTTGCAGTTTTTGACAAATCAGGAAGCATTATTTTCCAGCCCCATTTGACAGAGGATTAAAAACTAGGATAGGGACATGCATATCCCTATCCTAGTTTTTAAGCTATTTTTCAATATCTCTTCCCGTTTTAAAGTTTTAATTGATAAAATTTCAAAAAATACGATTTTTAACGTGAAAAGCCCTTAAATTAATAAAGGCGTAGAAAATGCAATAATATACAGGTATTCCATTTAAAAACGAAAAAAGGTGCTGCGCAGAAGAAATGGGACAGTCGGAATAAGTGAAAATTATTTATGCTAAAAATAAATAGGGGTCTTTCATATAGACTTCTTTTAAAAAATGAATATAAGCTATGGAAGAATCCGTTACTTACTGTACAATAATTAGAATAGCAATTTCTTTATTCTTAAAAAATTAAGATTTCTTAGGCGCAGAAAGTTGATTCTTGAAATCGATCTTCTTGGGAGAAGTCATTTTGGACAACTTTTTTAAATACTTCGCCCTAATCTTTTAATTCTAAAAATGTTAATTTATGTTTGTATATTAAAATCGGGGCGTCCGCGTTACACGCGCCGTCTAGTGAGAGGCGAGGAACTTCAAATAGGTATACATCTAGAAAACGTGCCTCATTTTATAGCTGTCGTTTTCAGACCTCTCCTCTAGGTAACCATAGGTTTTTCGAACGGTAGAGGGTCGAAATCCTGGCTAAATCAGTAAAAAGAAAAAAAAGGTTGAGGTTCCGGAATTGCGTCAATTACTTATTTAAAGCGTGTTTGATGTTCAAAATTTATTTTATAGCTTAGAACTGCTTTCGTTCTGATGGCACGTTGAATGCAGCGATTTAAACAAAGTCGCATTTTACAAAAGACAATAAAAGAGTGAGGACGACATACGATTTTCCTTTGACATATGATTTGTATTGCAATAATTAGGGGCTGTTGAGCGCGTAATAGGATTAGAATTACAAATATTACAAAGAGGGGGGCCGTTTTGATTTGCACAAAGCCGTGTGGTCCGCATAACTTGCTGCAGATATACAGTTCGTCTCATTTTAAGTTTGAGATAAATGCTTGCGCAACGGTTTCAGTCACAGTGCGAAAATATTACCGTACCGATGCAATATAAAAATAAAATTACTTTTGCTTCAGTACTATTTTCTTGAAGAAGGTGGATAATAATTCTCCTAAAAAATTGTAAAGTAATGCTCATGATTTTGTTTATATTGTTTACATTCGTGAAGGAGTCAAACTATATATAAATTATAGGCGTAAGCGATTGCATAGAATTGACAAACTGAGTTATTCCTCTAATAAGTCCGATTTGCTTTGGTTAGGGGTGTAACAGTGGAGTTTACGGGCCGGCACCCTCGCACAGATTATATAATGAACGAGCAAGTGCATTATAACAATAGGGGATGATCCGAGTTGTCGCCGGCGACTTTTAATAAACGTATATACTGAACTCTCCCCTCTATACACATATGACTTCTGTTGACGAAATTGTGGCATAATTGCAAGCAGATGTTTTGTACTTTGGCCAGAATCTAATTTGAAATTTTGATTTATGTGGTGAACGAATTGAAAAATATTCGGAGGCGTTTATAATTGATTTTAGGTAAAACTGATACGATGAAATAGGGACGCAGTATAAACTGCATAAAATGGGATAAATAATATACAGTGAAACCTCCCATAACGGACACCTCTATTAACCGCATACCTCCGATAAACGGACACTTTTTAGGGAACGAACTGTCACTTATGGGGCTTTCTCTTTCTCTATTATACGGACATCTCCCATAAACGGACACAAAATCGGTGACCATTGCTGTCCGCTTAAGAGAGGTTTCACTGTATATGTTATAGATAAGAACTGAACAGTCGACTTGTTGAAGCCAAATTGCATGAGAAATATAATATTGTTCTGCAAGAAAATCTCAGTTTAATAATTTCGTCAATAAATTGGCTTCGAACAAAAATGAACCTTATAGCAATCGACAGTAGAGTATTTATTTCGTTGCCATTAAAGGCAACAGTTTGTCGAATTTCTATTGGCTATGTACTCTAATACACAACCCACCCTTACTCTTTCAACCAATGAGAAAATATGAACAGCCACCCCTCGGACATTCAGATATTAAATTGTAGATATTAAATTTGTACAATTCAGTTCTTGATCAAATTTGAGATTCGGTATAACAAATATACTGTTCAACGATACAGTTTCGGGTGCTTCTTGTCTCTGCTAGTGTGTTGAAATTGTTAAAAACAAAATAATACAAATGAAAATGTCTTTTTCGAATGGCGATCATGGTCCATGGGACACTCCAATAAACAACGTAAGATTTTTTTTTATAAAGACAAAATATTTTGTAACAAATATTAATCGTAGAACCCCGAAATTCCAAACTACCCCAATGAAATACCAGGCTACGGGGGTCTATGGGACCCCCATCACTGTTTAGGGGCTCAAAATCCAGCACTTGGTGGCTATTCCGATATAATTACAGCTTTCAATTCGGAATTAGGTAAATTAAATCAAACATATCGAGGTAGGTTAAGTACCTACATAAAATTATAATATATTTCCTATTATACAGTTTGGCCAAGGCAACAATGTGGAGGACTTGTTAGCAACAGGCTCACAAGAAGCAGTGGTCAAAATGGACCTGGAGGACCCCAAAAGAAACCACGAAGAAGGGTTGCGACAATAGCTCAAAGAAGAGCAGCAAATATTCGAGAGAGGCGTCGAATGTTTAATTTGAATGAAGCATTTGATAAATTACGAAGAAAAGTACGTTTTTGAATATATTAATTACATAGTTTCTGAATTTCTTGCTCAACTATACAACAGCATTCATGTAGAGTCTTATTAGACAACTGTTCTCAATCAAACTTCAAAATCATAATCATAACAAAGGGCATGTTTTCCAAACTTGACCTCTCTTCAAGAAATATATCTATACCGAGTGATAAACTTCCATGTGTACATGGGGAAATAACATGGGTAATTACGTTTCTGGAGGTTCCTGCTCCCCACGTATAGTTACAATGGTGGCAAAGTTAGCTATCGAAAGATTTTTTTTTCTGCGTATGAGGATATCAAAAACTATAAGTTTCCAATTTATTAAAGCATTAAAAACAAAAATTACGTTAATAATTTTCAAACTGAAACACCAGAAATTTATCAGATTATCCATGACAATTTAATTTATTCTAATCAAATACGTCTTTGATTCTTATGGATTTTCTAATTCGTCCGAACTCATTTCCTGTAAAATTCAATAACAGTCCTACTCCTTCCGTAACAACAATAAATAATTTAGTGAGGAAATATTTTTGTTCATTTTGGAACCCAAATTTTAAAGTGAGGATAAATTAATGTTAACAGTTCAGACGAATTAGAAAATCCTTAAGAATCAAAGACGTCTTTGATTAGAATAAATTAAGTCGTCATGGATAATTTGATAAATTTCTGTGTTTTAGTTTGAAAATTATTAATGTAATTTTTGCTTTTAATGCTTTAATAAATTGGAAAGTTGTAGACGTTTTTGATATCCGCATAAGCAGAAAAAAATTATCTTTCGATTGCTACCTTTAACATCATTGTAACTATGGGGAGCAGAAATCTACAAAAACGTAATTACCCATGTTATTTCCCCATGTACACAAATGGAAGTTTGTCACTCTGTATAACTAGAACGTTTCTGGGAAACTGAAGAATATTCAGCTCATTCCAAACTCTTTAATTGAGAAAAATGTACAAACTGAATTCAGAAAAATCTATTTCAGAAAATATTACATTCTATTAGTATTTACCTCATCATGGTGTAATGAAATAATCTAGCACTACAAGAAAATTGCCTGTAGTTTTTAAAGGATCTGCTGAAACTTCTAGTGGAACATCTTTAAATGACATTTTCAAAATTAGCCCCAATCTTGACTTGATTAACATTATCCTTCGAATTAGAAATCATAATTGTGCATTTACAGCCGGCAACCAAAAAATACTTATACAGATGCGTCATGGTTAATGAGCGTATTCGTGATTTTCAGCGTATTTTTAACAGACTTCAAAAAAGGAGGTAGTTCTCAATTCGACTGTATTTTTTTATATGTGTATTACGTACCTCAGAACTTTTTTCTAGGTGAACCGATTTTGATGATTCATCATTTATTTGAAAGCTGGTGCTTCTCATGTAGTCCCATATAAATTTGATCAAGATCTGACCAATAGTTTTTGAGTTATCCTTAACAATGCATATTTAATTGACTTCGACTACATTGATGATGTTCTCATAACTTTTTTCTAGGTGAACCGATTTTGATGATTCTTTTTTTATTTGAAAACTGGTGCTTCTCATGTGGTCCCATATAAATTTGATCAAGATCTGACCAGTAGTTTTTAAGTTATCCTTAATAATGCATTGATGATGTTCTCATTGTATATTGAAGTCGGTTTTTTCTTTTGTAGGACAAAAATATTATATTTAGATTTGATTCATCAGATGAATTATGTCATTATCAATTGAATGCCGTAACTTACGGAACTTATTGTGCATAATTTTAGCTACCACATCTTTACGTCAAGTAGATTGAACATAAAACATCTCATTCTCACATTTCTGATGTCATTTTATCAAGTTTTCACATTGACGATCTCTTAACAGGAGCAGATTTCGTTGATGAAGCTAGAAAGCTGTGTTCTAATCTTCTTGATCCACTTGGGCTTGTTGGTCTTTGTATTGTTAAAGTGTTATACAGTGGAAGTACGTAGAACTTGGGTACAATTCGCAGAACATGTCCATGCAATAAATGATATTCATGTACCAAAATATATATGTTATGTTCAAATCCTCCGTTACAGTAGAATTGCACTGTATCTGTGGTAACTCAGAAGGCTTATGGTTGTTGTTGTTCTTTACGTAGTACCTATTGATAATTTTTGGAAAAATATATGTTCACCTTATTTGCGCAAAATTTAGTATTATCAGTCTTCCTCGATTAGAACTTTGTGGAGTTTGGTCAAAGATGGAAAGACGAGACATATATAGGTTTTTAGTAAAATGTTATTTATGAATTTACCAATTTACATAATTATTATGTTTTACTACGCTGTGCATTTAGAATTAGTCATAAATCCTTCTACTGATTCATTTTTAAACAGTTTCAAACAATTCATATACAGTGGAGATGTATTTGCATCAGTGATATTTAGACCGATAACGATACTAATTTTGTTGGTGCAGAGAAAGAACTCCCAAACAAATTCACTCAAATTGAAAAGGATTATAAATTTACCGAATTCTTATCGTTAAATAACATTATTTGGCATTTTTCACCTCCACATGGATCTAATTTTGGTGGCCTTTGGGAAGCTAGCGTTAAATCTACCAACTATCAACTAGAATTATTTTAAGTAACAGACATTTATGAAGGAAGCATTTTTGGGCGTATATTTATTGAAACTTGGCATTATTTTTGAACATTAAAACGCTATTACATGTGTTTTTTAAGGTACCAACATTCGCGTACGAAAAACGCCTAAGCAGAATTGAAACTTTAAGGCTAGCGATAACTTACATCAGTTTTATGACAGAGTTATTACATGGACACAATCCTGACCACAAGGGCGCTGATATTTACCCCCAAAGAGAATACATACCCTATGGACTCATCAACTAAAAAAATGTTTGCGCAACACGCGTAAAAAACTGGACGCTTCCATTACGTCTTCCATTTTGAATTACTGTTGTACCTAGATGTTTTGAATTTACGATAATTTCAAAGTTTGAAATTATTGTCATCAACTTATTAGCATGTTGTGAATTGTAACGCTGTATACTAATATGATAAATAAATCGTTCAAAAAAACTGTGTAAATCCTACCTTTCTTGTAACAAATCAACAAAATTAAACCACCCAACAAACTTAAAATTTTTTGTCGCAAAGCATCATCAGCATCCCTGCCCTTTTTATTTTTTTTAATCCGCCCAGAGAATACCTACTACTATCCGCCTCTGGTGGACGCCTACCGCAATTATTTGTCACTAAACACAAATGGTAATGAAACGCAAACTGACTTACCGGTTATTAATCGAATTGACAGTTGATCTGACAACACCATGTGGAGTTAACCTAAAAATTTAAGTTTCATTAGTTAAAATGATAGTTATTGAATTTTTATTGAGTAATTGAGTTGTTTTGATAGAATTCAACACAATGTCGATGTTGGCTGAAAGGAAACGTAAACAAAAGTGGTCTTTAAATCCAAGAGGCAAAGAATGGAGTGAAGGTTAGTTTTGATCAAAAATACACAAATATTTCCATAATTTTATTATAAAATCACTAAAAATACATTAAACCTCAATGTAAATAATACTTAGAACCACGTGTTTCATAAATAAAAACTAATTTTTATGACTTAACCTTACTTTCCTTTGTTTTAAGATTCCAACAAATTTGGACAAAAATTGATGGAAAAAATGGGTTGGAGTCAAGGAAAAGGATTGGGGGCTCAGTTAAATGGAATAACGGAGCATGTGAAAGTTAGTTTTAAGAACGATAGCCGAGGTAAGTCATTTCTTGCGTAGTATCCGATATCGTAGTTCGTTGATCTAAAAACTGTTTTCTCCCAATAGGAATTGGATTTAAAGAGAACACAGAACAATGGACGGAACACGAAGATAATTTCACTGCTCTCCTAAAGAATTTGACCACAACAAATGGGACAGAAACAAAACCAGAAGTTGAAGCATTAAAACCGCGATCGTTAGAAGAAAAATCGCTGAAATCCAAAGTGAGGGTACACTACCATAAGTTTACTAGAGGCAAAGACTTGGCGCGCTACTCCGAGAAAGATCTTGCGAATATTTTCGGTAAAAAAACCTTAAAAGAAAATACGACGCCCAAGAAAGTAATCGAACAAGAAAACGGTGAAGAAATGCATAATTTCGGAGTTCACACATCGAATTCGGGCTCCATGTTAGATTACTTCAAGAAGAAGTTGCCCACTTTTAATTTTGGAAACAATTACGTCATTGGCAACAACGGCGTCTTACAAAAATCTCACGATTCAGAAAGCGAACATTCGAACTCCTTTGGGTTCGGATTTACTGGTTTCAAACAAACCACCGTCGAAGAAAATTCCATAGAAAACAGTCAACTCGAGAATAAACCAAAGAAAAGAAAGAAAGAACACGCGGAAGATTCCATATCGAAAAAAACACAATTAGATAAAGAGGAAACTGATAGCGTGAAGGAATCTAAAAAGAAGAAGAAGAAACGTGAAGAAATTGATATTGGTTTATCCAATCCTGCGTTTAATCCACTTTTTAACAATATTGTTGTTGAAAAACATATTCTTAACACGATTGAAGAAAGTTACGAAGATATTGATAAATCAAGAGAGAGCTTTAATGAAAATAAGTCAATCAAAAAGAAGAAGACTAAAAAACGTTCTATTGAAGATAGTGAATTAAGTATTCAAGAAGATTGTCCTTCAAATTACGAAGTTAAAAGGAAGAGGAATAAGAAGAAGAACAAAGAAGACACTGCAACTCAAGAGGACTCTTCAAATTCCAAATTGGAAAATGAAAATAAAATTGAGAAGAAAAAGAAGAATAGGGTAAATAAAAATGAAGAAAATGTATTTGATAATCCGTCTTTTAATAACGCAAATGAAGATTCAAGTTCTAATATTGCAGAAGAGAGTTTACCAAGTTTTGAGGTTGCAAGGAAGAAAAATAAGAAGAATAAAAAGAAGAAACTTTGTGAAATTGAAGAAAATGGTCTTAATAACCCTACTTTTGATACAGAAGATGTTTGTTTGTCAAATTTTGAAGTGTTAAGAAAGGAAGATCGAACTGAAGAATTTACCAGTCCCATTGAGAAGAAAAAGAAAAAGAAGAAAAGGAAAGTTGAAGATACTGGTATAGAGAATCCAGTTTTTGAAGAACAATCAGAAAATTTTGGGAATAAAAGGAAGAAACTTAGAGAAATTGAAGAAAACGGTCTAGATAACCCCACTTTTGATACAGAAGATGGTTGTTTGTCCAATTTTGAAACTTTAAGAAAAGAAGGTGGAATTGAAAAAATTACCAGCCCCATTGAGAAGAAAAATAGAAAGAAGAAAAGGAAAGTTGAAGATGGTGGTATAGAAAATCCAGTTTTTGAAGACCGGTCACAAATTTCGGAAGAAAATTGCGGGAAGAAAAAGAAGAACAAAAAGAAGATACTCGAAAATGGTTTAGATAACCCGGTTTTTGAAGAAAATTCTTTGGTGGAAGAAGGAAAAGAACCATCTAAGAATAAAATAGATATTTCAAATGAAGGATCTATGTTATCTTCAGACTTATCCACTGAAGATTTATCTAATAAGTATGAAATTAAAAGGCGGGATATTACAAGTGAAAATGTGAAGAGTGTTGATGATACTTTAATGAATAAAACTGAAGAAACTAAGGAGAATTCGACTGAAGATCAAATTGAAGAAAATTACGATCTTATTTTGAATATTTCCGGGACTCCTGTCGCCCCTATAATTCGAAATAAGCCAAAGAAAAGGGTTGGAAGAAGAAAAAGTGTTAGGTTCAGTGGTGTTAATGAAGAAAGGGTCATTCCTAGCAGAGAGGATTTGCAAGTAACCGAACTTTTCCGGTTGAATTCGCAAGTTATTAAGCAAAGTGTTATTGAAGAATACAAGAAAAAAGGGGATGGACAGGTTAATACTGGGTTTGATTTAAATACGGTCCAAGAAAATATTAGTTCCATTCACAGAACGATTGATAGGTTCCATGCTGAGGTTGAAAATGACATGAACGAAGAAAAGTTCAGAAGAATATATGGAAGTAGTAGTGAGGGTAATGAAAAAGTGGGACATTACAGTAGATTGAGTATCAAGTCTGCAAAATTCTTGGACTCAAACAAACGCTGGTCCAAAGATGTCCAAGATAGCTTGTTCATTGGGCGCAAAGCATATAAACATTTGTTGGACAGGGATGTTATTGTAAAATTTAAGGGCGCAAATCTGCATGATATTGGGGGATATTAGCTCAAAAATTGATTTTGGTTAAACTGGCTTTTTATTTAATTTTGTA
Organism: Xestobium rufovillosum; assembly: GCA_963966045.1. Taxonomy (NCBI): domain Eukaryota; kingdom Metazoa; phylum Arthropoda; class Insecta; order Coleoptera; family Ptinidae; genus Xestobium; species Xestobium rufovillosum. The sequence goes on from OZ014497.1 coordinate 21,705,849, forward strand.
TTGTGTACAAATCTTATTTCGTAGTTTATTTGTATCTAATAAACGTTTTCTTCGTCTATTTTGTGTTTTGTTTTAAAATTATAGTTTTGTGTTATAGTTTTAATTATGCATTTATTACTTTTTGTCTTATTTATTATTTGACAACTCCATACATCTTATCTTTTTGACATAGAATACAAATCTAACTTCTTTGGATGATGTATTATTCGTCCTGATCATTTAATACTATTTCTTAATCTCGATTAACTTCCGGTTCTTCTTCAGACTGAATATGAAAATCATCCTCATATACCAATGTACAGGGTGTCCTATTTTCGTTGTGATTTGGGGGTTTCTCATAGAAGCAGCAGAGATAGAGCCTCTGAGTTTCGCGAACCTGAGCTACTTTTTTGAGTATAATAGAAAGCTGAAACCAGAATTTGGATATCGTTTTTAGTTTTCGAGAAAAAAATAATGTTGATTTTTATCGTTTTTCGAAAACTCTGTCCAATTCTTTTTGTACTAAGCAGACTAAAACTGTTACGATTGACTCATATAGAACTTTTCCAAGGAATTCAGTGGCGTACGTAGTTTTTTCTAGGGAGCGTATTTTTAGAGTTATGACATAGAGCTAAATTTTTTTAAATGGAAATCATAGTAGGCTTTGGTCTAGTTCGAAAGGTCTTTTTTAAGCTATCAAAATATATGTACATATATACTTTTATATTGTAATTTCAAAAAACGGTAACGATTTTGGTAGGTAATTTTTACCTTTAGAAAATGTAAGATAGGTACATACATACATCCAAGATACCTGTGATTTTATGTTAGCAACTTTTAATAACAACTGAAATAAAAGTAACAAAAACAGAAAAATAGAAAAACAGCAAAACAAACAAAAACGAGGAAAACATCAAACAACAAACAACAAAATTATAGGAACTGCTCAAATTGATTGCCATGTTTTTCAACACATAATCTACATGCTACATCTTTTAGTTAATAGATTGATGGCATTAATTAAAAAAATAGGATGGGCTTGCAAATATCGGAAAGCTGCATGTTTTGCCTCTGCTAGCTCGGCTTGATTGTTGTATCTTCGTATGTATATTTTTTCTTTTAAAAATGCCCAAACAAAAAAGTCTAATATACTCAGATCCGGTGATCTTGCAGGCCACAATATAGGTCCATTTGTATCCAACCATCTACCCGGAAAATGATTTTCTAAATAATTTCTAACTATTGCAGAATTGTGTGCAGGGGCACCATCTTGTTGGAAATATACCCTGTTTATGTTTATTAAGGGAACATTTTCCATTATCGCCTCTGCGTTAATATTCAATAAATTAATGTATCTCAATCCCGTTAAGTTTCCATCAAAAATTTGGTATGCTAGTTGACCACCCAAAATAAAACACGAAACGTTAAATCCAAAATGTCCTTGCCTCTGACGTACAAAAGTTTGGTGCTGATTTGTATCAGACCAGTGACGCACATGATGTCTGTTAAATAATCCTACGCTGCTTATGTGAGTTTCATCTGCCCAAATGACAGACCACCCAAATTCTGGATTTTCTTGAATTTTATTTAAGTACCACCTACAAAAATTAAGCCTCCTTTCTTGATCTCCCAGGAAGAGATGGTGAATATATGAATTTGATATGGCCTATATTTGCCTTTTTTCCTTATTTCTTTTCTCGAAAATTAAAAACGATATCCAAATTATTGTTTCAGCTTTCTATTATACTCAAAAAAGTAGCTCAGGTTCGCGAAAACCCCGAGGCTATATCTCTGCTGCTTCTATGAAAACCCTCAAATCACAACGAAAATGGGACGCAGTCTGTACATAGTCTACTGATGTCTTCATTTTAGATTTTGTAACTACACCTTCCATTTTCATATCTGGTATCCACACTCTACCGTTTTCTGTCCCCCAACACTTTGAATAAACAAATCTTCTTCCAATATATCCGCATTCTGTTCAGTATTGTCGAGTGGCATTCTACTAAGTGTGTCCGGAACATCAAATGTCTTTCCAGAAACATGAATTATTGAATGAAATTAATCTCATTCGGAATCTTTGAAGTCTTGCTGATAATTCCGCAATTGGTTTTGTTTTCAATAATGAAACTAAGGGTTTATGGTCGGTAAGAATTTGAAATTCTCTTCCTACCAAATACTGTTTCAGTCTCTCACGTGCCCAAGTAATACCACAGGCTTCTTTTTCAATTTGTGCGTAACGGTCCTCGGTTACTGTTAAATTTTTGGAAATGTACGCCACTGGTTTCCACCATTTTCCATGAAGCTGCTGCAGCACTCCACCAATTCCATAAGAACTTGCATCGGCAAACGTACGTACTGGCAATTTATTATTAAAAATTGATAACACCGGTTTGTTAGTTAGTTCTTGCTTTAATTTTAAGAACATTTCTTCTTCCTGACAAGGCCCCCTGTACAGTCACTATTTTTATTTAGTAATTCGCGCAACACTTTAGTTTTCTTGGCCAAGTTCGGTACAAAGTTCATTAAATAATTAACTGTCCCGAGAAATCTTCTTGATTAACTAACATTTGTAGGTGACGTCATATTTAAAATAGAATTAATTTTCTCAGGGTCAGATTTAACTTCGCTGTACCCAATAATATTTCCCAAAAAGTTCACTTTTATTCCGAAAACACACTTATTTTTATTAAGCGTAACACCATTCTCAGCCAGCCTCTGTAACACTCTCTTCACTCTTGAATCATGTTCTTCGCTATCCTTTCCGAAAATAAGAATATCATCTGCTAGATTCACAACTCCTTCAATTCCTGATAATATTTGAGACATTCCCTTTTGAAAATGTTCTGGTCCGGGATTAATTCCAAATGGAAGACGGTTGAAGCAATATCTTCCGAAATTAGTAATAAAAATTGATAGAGGCACTTGCCAAAATTCACCGGAAGCATCGAGTTTAGAAAATATTCTAACTGAATTAAACTGTGCTAAGGACTCTTCAACCGAAGGTAGCTGTAATCGCTCTCGTAACACGTAATTGTTTAGTTCGGTGTAGTCAACACAAATTCTAATTTTCTTTATCCTTCTTGGGAACCACCACAATTGGAGCACAAAGTTCTGTCGCTTCATTGATTCTATAATTCGGTTTTACTGCTGGTATTAATGCTATCGCTATTAATTCCTCTAGGAGCTGCCACTGCGTTGGGTTCCTAATTAATAGCACACAATTTAATGTCATACTCTTGTTGAAATTTTCCCACACCTGAAATACTTTGGGGAATAATTGAACATAGTCTTCTTCTTTTACTTCGCTAATGCCCCACGTATTAGTTATGTCAAGGCTTTGTAAAGCAGGTCTACGTAATACGTAATACCATTGTTTAAACAATGGTAATACGGTATCCTCTTGGGCTTCAACGACAAATACATACTTCCTGTTCTGATGCCATATTTTTGAATTTCATTGTTGTATTTTACAGTACTTACTTCAATTGGCAACTATTCAGCACCACTCACCACACAGCTTTTTACTTGTATTTTGTGCTTTTAGTTTTAACTTTCTTGCTAATTCCAGAGCACGTACCTCCATCCTTTCCTATCCTGAGCTAACCTACGCATTTCCCCAAAAGTCGAACATCCTACATCCCTAACTATTAGAGAGCAGTAGTCTAATCTGGGCCTACCCCTACATCTTTTTATATCTCTGACTCTAGTATGTTGGGAGCTAAGCCTTCGTGCCTCAGAAGGTGTCCTACCATCCTCTCTCTCCTATTCCTTACTGCCTTCCATAAATTTCGCTTTTCTCCAACTCTTTCTAATACCTCTCTGTTGCTAACCTTATCTATCTACGGTATCTTCATCATGCGTCTATAGCACCACATCTCAAATGCTTCTAATTTTTCCCTATCCGCTTCTCCTATCGTCCAAGTTTCGCACCCGTTTCCAATTTGTATTTTCGTTTTAGTTCTATTTTCACGCCCCCTACACACCAAAATTTTTGTTTTCTTTTTATTGATCTTCATACCATAGCCCTCCGTCAAAACCGCTTCCATTTCGTTCAGAGCCCTTCCTAATTATTCTTTGTTGAATGCTAATACTGCTACAACATCCGCGAATATGAGCATATTAATAGTTTGGCCCTGTGTATTAATTCCAGCAACTATTCTGTCCTTAACAATAATAATCGCATCTTCGATATATAAATTGAAAACTAAAGGCGAAAACGCAAATCCTTGCCTCACTCCCTTTCGGATATCTACTTCGGTACTTTTTTCAAAATCGTTATTATGAATTTAATTGTGTCCCGTTCGGACTCTCCACAGCTCCGTACGTGTTTACAAAAATTTTAAAACCAGTGTTAAAAGTCACCTAACTCCCCGTCGACAATGTAGATATCTGGGTTTTCTTTTTGATTCTCCTAACCTATCATTTCTGATATTTCTTTATTACAACACAAGCCTGTTTGTAAAATTCTAACGTTGGCAAAACTTATCGGCAAATTAGTTGCTGCATGTCCAGCCAAATATGGATGGCTATATTAAAAATTTTTAGAAAGAGCAAAATACTTGGCTCTCAATATTGCTGCATAATATTATTCGTGCTCGGTTAAACTGTCGAATGTTATCTTATCAGATTTGTTGTGGTGGCGAAAGCCTACTCTTAACCAGGACTTAAATATCGATACCCTTTCCTTTTTTTACAATATATTCTGATGCATTCAAATCAGGTTGGGGATGTTCGTGCAATGGAACCCTCACGCGAAGTTTTTTGGAATCCCAAGGAACGGAAGTTCCACATCAATTCTCTACAATTGCTAGCTGCCTTTTACGGCCTTAGAGATGTTGGTCATTTATCCGGAATTCTTCCGCAACAGAATTTCACGCCATTCAAGATATACTGAACCTTCCTAATCGTAAGCTCTTTGTGTTTACCGTCTGTTATACAATATTGCCTGGTTCGAACAAAGATCTTCGTTTACCATCTTCACGAATCACGAGTCAATCACTGGATAAAGGACATCCAGTCGGGGATGACAGTATTCGACATGCGGATACCCGTCATTTCTAGGACTGGCGTGTGTCTATGGGATGACAGGAGAAATTCCTAATGTTAAAAAAGTCGGTAACACCCGCTTGCTCCCGACTCTTCTTGATTTGCAGTTACAAAAATCATCTTCTTGTCCGTTTTATAACAAAGTTTTTTCTCTTTCCTAGCTCATTCTCTTTAAACATCTACATGTTATGTAATTTGACAATGGCACCACGAAATATAATTAACAGATCAATCGACTTACCTGTAAGGAAGGTTGATCCAAATTATATGAGTGGTGCCATTCGAAGAATTACATTCCCGCCCTCGTTTTCTTCATCCCAAACTATTCCGTTATGAACGATCCAGGGCAAAAACTTCAAGAGAGTAATGAAATATAATCCTGGGGCCGGTACGAGATGAACGGAGGCAGTGTTAAACCCGAGTCTTGCTAGACAAAACATTTTTGATTTGAAGATTGAGACCAGTGCTCTGCAAAATTGTCTACTATACTTTTCTATAACTGCCGTCTGCTCTGTCTTTAACAATATTAATCGCATCTTCGATATACGAGTATAAATTGAAAACTAGAAGCGATAACGCGCATCCCTGCCTCACTCCCGTTCGGATACCTACTTCTCTATGTTCGTGCTCAAATTCTATAACTGCCGTTTGCTCTTTGTATAGATTATGAGTTATTCTTCTATTCCTATACTTCATCCCTACATTTTTGAGCACTTCGAACATCATCTTCCACATTTTACATTGTCGAAGGCTTTTCCAAATCTGCAAATCCTATACTTTCCAATTTCTATTGTTTTTTCTTTTATTACTCGTAAAGCTAAAATGGCCTCGGGTGTTCCCCTATATTTCTTCTAAATCCGAACTGATCTTTTCCTAATATTTCTTTTGCTCCTTTCTCCATCCTTCTATGCACAATTCTATGTAGTTAAAATTTTTGACGCGTGGGAAGTTAAGCTGATCGTTCTAAAATTTTCACACCTATCCGCACCTTTTCTTTTTGGCAAAGCTACTATTATATTCCGTTTGTAATCTTCTGGAATCTCGCTTGTCAAGTATATGCGACTAACTAGTTTAAATAAACGATCTATTACCTCTTGACCTGCGCACTTTAAGATTTCTGCCTGGTGTTAGCTCAAACTCTTCTCTCATTATAGGACACCCTAGGTTGTCCCCCTCTATACTGCTTTCGCTTTCTAATATATCTCGTACTTCCTGTCCCGCATATAAGTTTCCCAAATATTCTTTCCACCTATCTGCCGTTAGGTTATGTTTATAGCAGAACTCTATAAGTCTAATTCCCCTATCGTTCCTATTGCCTAATCCAAATGGTCCAACTACTCCGTCTTCTCTCCCTGTGCCTACGGCTGCTTTGAAATCTCCTACAATTATTAAATTTTCATGCCCGCTCACAAAATCTAGCACAACTTCATAAATCTTATCTTTTTGAGATCATACAACAACTAAAGCCTAGTCTACACTACAGTGTGCATACAGGAACAACTTGCATTAAAATGGTGCTTCATTTAATAAGCTACTTTGAACAAGAGCACAGAAAACTACAGAAAGCGGTAACCTCATCTAGAGTCTGTACAAAAATAGTTTATTAAAAGCACATGTAACAATATGTATATGGGACAAATAGGTAGTAGACATAAATATGTGGATGTTTCATAGCCACTGGAATTTATGTTTGGCACCCTGTGACACCTATGACATCTAGGCTAACGTCCGCTTAACTGACATTTTGGTCACTTTCAAAAGCGTAAAAGTCATTTTCTGAAATGCGTGGTAAATTCAAAATGAATTTTAATTCTTCCAGAGGATACCAAATTGCATACCAGAATTTTAATATTCAAGCAGATGGGGTCAAATATTGTCCATTACCGTATTATTTGCAAACAAATTATGTCTACATATGCTATAAAAACGAGCATTGCTGTGAATATGGCTGTTGCATCAACAGCTCATATCATTTCTATTATGTCTGGTATTACTGGTACGTAAAATTTGTTAATAAGTACACAAATTGTAAAAGAGGCTTTTTAGGGTATTAATTTTGATAGTCTTAGCTGCATCTACCAGTAGCTCTTGGTACTGCAAAGAACCACCAGTTAATACAAGACGATTGGGAAGTAGTAGAGCAAGCAGAAGAAATTCTTCATCTGGAAATCCATCGCCAACTTCAGTTAGACCAAACAGCAGCAGCAGAAATATACTTTGCGAAAATTTAGAATGTGAAGATGAGGAAGCTGAAGAAATAGAAGATATTATATTGGACCAATTTTTCGTTTCTTTCAGAAATCGTAAGTACTTTTCTGTTTTCAGAAAAACTCTAACCTCTTTAAATTTCAGGAAATTTTAATCAAAATCCCGGTGATCCTCCAAGTTATAACACAGTCATAGCACAGTACCCCAAATATTTTCCTCCTAAAACAAACCAAATTTACAACGATTATACTGGCCCACCTCCCAAATATAACACCTTGTATTTTGCATCAAATGCTTCCAGCGATCTTCAAACAGATGTGGGAGTCATCAATGTTAACACAATTAGCGACATTAATCTAGAAGATGACAGACAAATTGCGTGCGACACTATTGAAAATTGTAACAGTCTGACGAGTGTTGTGATTTTTGACGACGTCAGTCCGATTTTAACAACGAATTCCACAGAAGAAAACTGTGCTGCTGAAGAATATGTTCCAACACAAACAGTGCCAAACAATTCTAGAAGCGAGAAAGCCAAAGAGGTAACTACAAAAAAATAAATGGCAAGAAATATGTTTTTTTTTATTTGTGAGTTGTATTTACATGCCAGTCATTATATAAATCTTTAATGTTGCCGCTTTTTTGTGTCTAGCATTGGAGAATTTTGACTCCCCAGTTAGATTATAATCAAGAATTTATGTTTGAGATTTTACAAGTATCAAATATCAGCAGTTTTCATAAATTCACCTAACCTACGGTTGTCTTGGTTTTATGTTTAGTCCACAAGTGCTTTTAATTTTGTTTTTGGAATCGCCTCGTCAGTGTTTGTTTCTATTTTTGTATTATTGCTGAATACGAAAGTTAGTCGTCTTAAAACTCTTGAACTGTCAACGTCTTTGTTTTTCCGAATTAAACCATTACACATTCTACCAATTTTATTTAACAGGTTATGGGGCCAGGTACGTAGGGTAGGTACGTTACCTATATGCTGTGCTTATAAAATAGCGTTCGAGTCGTGAAGTAGTCGTGTAGTTTTTGTCGGTTCGAGTCTGTGGTTTAAGTGTTCGCGATGGCAAGGGCAACAAAATTTGAGTTTGGGAACATTCCGAAGTTCGACGGCTCAAATTTCCAATTGTGGAAGTTTAGCATACACATTCTGCTGAAAGCTGAGAAAGTCTTGAGTATTGTTACTGGAGGGGAGAATGAACCTGAAGACAGAAGTACGCCAGAATGGGCAGCATGGGATACGAGAAATTCCAGGACGCAAGTTATTCTGTTGACTACAATTACTCAGGATCAAATGCAGTCTTTGATAAATTGAGAAGATGCAGCAAAGATGTGGGCCAGGTTAATGTCAATACATGAGCAGAAAACGGAGATTTCCGAAGAACTCCTGTGGTAAAGGTTCTATGAATATAGATAGAATGTCTGAAAATGCAAAAATAGCAGAGCATATTTCAGCAATTGAATTGCTGGTAAAACAACTTAAAGACGTTGATGAGAATATTAGTAACAGAGCGATATGCTCAAAAGTGATTAATAGTTTACCGCCTATATAATAATGGTTTTCGTACCTACTGCATGGGACTCGGTCTCCCATGACCAGCAAAGTTTTGAAAATTTGGACAGCGCGATTATTAAAGGAAGAAACGAGAATGTTGAGTGACGATACTGAAACCTCTCTCTTGCTTTGGAAGTGAAGGCCTTGCAGAGTAAACTAGAAGCTTCAAGTTTGAATAAAAAGAAGAATTGAAAGAAATAAAGAAAAGTGTAATTACTGTAAACAAAAAGGGCACTAGGTACGTGATTATAGGAAGAGAATTGCTGACTTAGATAAAAATACAGGCAAATCTACGAGTGGTAGTTCTGCCTATATTTGCGATATTTCATCGCTGTATTCAGGAAGTTCCAATGCGAATAATTCTGAATGGATCTGTGATTCAGGTGCAAGTTTACATATGACCAGTCAGGAAGAATGGTTTACAGAATTGAAACCAATTGACAAACCCGTATATGTCAAAATTGCGAATAACAAGCCTATAGCAGCAGTTGGAACTGGAACGATTGAAATCTAAGCACTTGTTGAAGGGAAATGGTACGATAATTAGTGGTGCCCACGAGACCTTGCGAGACGAGACTTTGAAAAGTCTCGTCTTGTCTCGCAAGAAAAAATCAAAAGTCTGGTCTCGAGTCTCGTCTCGCAACTAAAAGTCTCGTCTCGTCTCGTGTCTCGTGCGAGAGTCTCGCGAATGTCTCGCAAAATTTTCCGGATGTATACGAGAGCTTTAAAGTTCCCTATGTAAGTGAAATACATACCTACTTATATAATATAAATACCAACTTTTATTATTGTGAAAAAACATTATATCATTATCCTACATACCTACATTAGCATTACAATAATAATAACATAAGCGCAAGTAAACAAAAACATTAACGAATAATAATAAGAGAAACATGTTATTTCAATTGTAGAAATAACGTTTTCATTTCCATTCAACATTTACATATTTTCATAGAGATAGGTATTATGTAATTAACTAAAACTGTAACATTCAGTTCCCAAAAAGAAAAACAATTAACTAAAAAAAACTTGTGCGTGTCTGCTCCGACGCACGACTGGAGTTTACTCCTGGCGTGATGGCGACCCCTATTTGTCCTTTTGGACCTGATCGATTTTTTGTTCAAAAGAAAAAAATCATCATAACAAACAAAGAACTGCGGTGAAGTGCGAACCCCCCAGCGCAGCGTGACGACATGGTGGAATGAGACTTCAACCAGTAAGGCCTCTTGCACATGATACGGATTTTGTCCGGCACGGTTTTATTGCTTTTTCCGTACGTTCCAATGGTGCATTGGCTTAAATACAAGCTTGCAGACTATACGACTGCAACCGTCGCCGTGTGCGGCAACGGTTGTCGATCGGTGAACACGGTCGCCGTGCCGTGTAGAAAGAGACGGAAGTTCCAATGAACAATAGGAGCATATGGTGTCTTGCAGACGACACGGATACGTTATTTGTGCCGGACCGGCAGAGGTGTTAAGGAAAATTGTAGATAATAAATTTAACTCAGGTATCAGTAGCGCAGATTCAGAGACGAGCAACGTGAATGTCGATGCAGAATTGCTAATAACTTTATTTGGGGCAAGTCTTGTGCTGTGGGATAAATCCATTGAGGAATAGATATCAGAAAGAACAAAAATTTGACGTTCGCAGCTTGGGCAGAAAACAAAGGATGTACCTAATACATTCTTTCGTATCTACATCTTCGACGAATGTACCTAGCGTAAATACAGTAAATAAACTCACTTTATCACTTATTCAAGCTTTAATTTTTTAATTTTTCCTAGCTGACTTTTGCATTGTTTATATTTGCTAGATTTCCTGAGGAAGGATTTAAATGAATCCGAAAGCTTGAATAAGTGATAAAGGGAGTTTCATTTCCTCAATCCTTTGGCTGCATCCCCGTGTGCTCTTAGTTATTTACTTAAATACAAAACTTTTCTTTTGATCCATGACACTACTTTACAGCACACAGATGCAGCGAATACTGAATAAAATACGTCCCTGTTTACTTCTCCGGAAACAGAAAAATCGTATCATGTGCAAAGGCTTAAAAATCGTGTCCGGCAAAAACAATAAACCGTGCCGGATGGAATCCGTATCGTGTGCAAGAGGCCTAAGAGCCACAAACGTGTGGTGGCAAGAACGTCTACTAAAATAGTATATAAGTCGGGATATAAGTAGAAAATACAACGGCATTTTAGTACCATATCGTTTAACGATAGTTTAAGTACACAGTTTTTTATTTATAAAACTTAAGTCAAGTTGTCTTCACTGCAAGCTTTTTCATTTAATAACTAATTTAATCGTCTCTTACAGGCGGCAATATGATTTTGAGGTATGACTTTCTTATTTTAAATCGAACAACCTGTATATGATTACATTTTTGAAATTTACTCTAAATTCTAATATCTGGCACAATCTCTACCTAAAATTAAGAGTTTTTGCGCTATTAATTTGTTTAAATTCTCGATTTTGAACGCCCTTGTTAAAATGTTGGTCACTGAGTTTCGTTTGTCTAACTGTTGCACAAATCAGGGTTTATGCACCTAATTAAAGTACCTACCTAAATATTTTCTAGGCTATGTTGAGGCAAAACTGTTGTTCTAATATACTAATGTACACAGATTTTCTAAACTAGTGTCAGTCACATTCTTTAGGCCTTGGTTTTTAAGAGTCCGGCAAACCCCTTTAAAATGAACCCGAAAACTGATTTCGTAGTGCTATGCTCATTTCTAAACGGTGAAAATTGAAGTGTTGAATTTTTGACAGTTTATAAACGAAACTTTATTTTATGTTTCCATTGAAAGAAAATTTAAAAATTTTATCTTAGAAAGTGTCAGTTCACTTATGAAATTGACCAACTTCACGCGTGCATAGCGCCAAGAGATTTACAGTTTTCGAAAAATTGTTTCAATGGCGACATAAAGTATACCTTCTTCTACCATAATTAGGGTTTCGTGTTGCTAAATTTACTAGGTGTAATCATGGTAGAGCGAGAGCGCTGCAAACGCAAAATATGGCTTGGTATGTGCTGCCGCCTCGTAGCGACTGAGCGTAAACTCAGACCGCCGTTGTCTCATTTACTAGGTACCGAACGCGCGGACTTTGAATGTGCGTTGTTCCTGTGTCCATAAACGTGTTTAGCGCAACGGTGTTGCAACACAGCTGATAGTTTGCTCCGATTTCTAACGGATTCCTCACCGACCCGATGCCCCGCAGGTGTAACTTTTGATCTGCTTTGCCGGACTCTTAAGAACTTTCCGCCGACGCAATTGCGCCGACGGACTCCGTCGACGCACTGCGCTGACGGACTTCGCTGAAATTAAACCTGAATATTTATTTGTTGCTAAGTTACACCAAACAAAAAACTCAGAATTTTCTGCCGTTCAAACAGCGACAGACTTAAAATACACCAAACGGAATTCCGTGTTGCCAATGTGTGAGGAATTCCTCAAAATGTGAGGAATTTGAAACTTTTGAGGAATATGTGAGGAAAGTGTAGATGCGAGGAAATTCGAGGATTTTGGACAGGGAACCTTTAGCCCAGAAGACAGACCAGTTTAACGATTATTTCGTTGTCGTTTTTCACTTATTGCAACTATTGCCGACTATTTCTGTATCGTATGTCGGTACCAAAGGGATTGTTTTGTCTGTGGTCCAATCTGAATAAATCCCGGATTTAGCCGTGCGAGTGCGATGGAGACGTAGTCTATGACTATGAGTCCAAGTTCCAGCCTTGATCATAGATGGCGCGTGAGGAATTTTGAGGAATTTCTGAGCAGCCGTGAGAGAACCGGCGACGATCCATTGGCAACACTGCCTTTATCAGTGCGTCACTTACAAAACAACTATCTATACTTGGGCCGCCCAACAGACGGAGTGATCACCCTGCAAAAACGTGCTCTAGCGGGGCCAATATTAATTTATGACGGCCGAATTGGAGTGATGCGACTTCGTTGGGTCTAAAGAAAGCGCATGACTGCGGTTCTGTCGTCCTAAATTGATAGTGGTCCCGTCTAGAGCTCATGCTTGCAGGGTGATCACTCCGTCTGTTGGGCGGCCCAAGTATAGAACCAAACTTTTGCAATAAAATTTGGTAGTTCTGCAGTGGAAATAGTTTATGCTTGAATTTCAGATTTGGTTTTTTGTATTATTTTAACTTCAATCACTTGATAATTTTGTTTATTGTACAGAAATATACGTATCCATAGATACATACATAATTTCAATGTGAAAGGTGCGCGCGGTGCGTTGCGCAGAGGAACGTAACGCCTCATTTTTAGTTAACGCTTGATTTTACTCCTCATCAAATTTCCGTACCGCGGGCTATAATTGAAAATCGATTCTTAAGGAGTAAACTCCAAAAACGTCTACCTTATTTTTGATTTTTGAATTACGCTTCTTCAGCAATTTTTTTATGTCTAACTCAGTCATTAAGACACAAAAGACATCTTGCTGACGCATTATTGATCCGATTTCGACGTTTTCTTATTGTTAATGACGCACGTGAAAAAAGTCTTTCCGCCGGAACGGTGAACGGATGTACGATGTAGCTTGGATACTATGGAAATCCCTTGCCATCACACTTATAACTGTAAATTTAGAAGCATGGTCCTTCCACCATTGTAATACATTCGCTGTTTTATCAGAATTTTGTCTTGTTTGATATTTATGAATTTCACGCGATACTGCGAGTCTTTTGCGAGACTCTCAAGCGAGATTCGATACGAGACTTTTTTAAAGTCTCGTCTCGTCTCGCAAGGTAAATTTAAAGTCTCGTCTCTAGTCTTGTCTCGAAATCGAGACGAGACAAGACGAGACTCTCGCAAACGAGAATATCGTGGGCATCACTAACGATAATGCATAATGTTCTGTTTATTCCAGAATTCAGCAGAAGTTTGTTTTCAGTGTGAGTGATGATGGTAAAAATTTTGCTCACCATTCTTATAAAAACCGTTGTGAGTTTCGCGATCGTGATGGAAACGCGAGTGAAAACGTGTCATGTGTCGGTACGCGAAATAACAATTTGTGGGTTGCAACGATTACTTTGTCTTCTCTACTCGGACGTCACTTATTCAACGTTCAACGACGTTCTCGGTTCGGACTCCTAAACATACACCTGTGTCCCTCGGTCTCACTTAATGGAACACACTGTATATCTGCACGTTCGCTTATGAACGTGTTCGGCATTGTCTGTACGGTCTGGTCGGTGGAAGATTTATTCGTTGTTCACCCTTAAGCTCTTAGTCGCAGAAGGGCGGGTTCAATTACCTACTATTCCTAAACGCCGATGAAATAATAAGCAGAATAAACAAAGTATAAACGGACTCTATTACTTTAACTATATATACATTTTAATACGGTAAAAGAAAAACTGACTATAGATACAAAATATTTACATGAAAATAAAATGCGGTTCTCACGGAGTATCCCTAATAGTACGGTAGGCCCGTCGTATGATCAAAACTGAACTTTTATGGTGTTTCGGAGTATCCGTAGTAGCAATAAAATATGCCGACTCCTAGACGGGCTTCGGTGAGAGATTTTCGTTGCAGCAACTAGATTGCGATCTCGTTGGGGAACGCCGCTAGGTTATTCGTGACAAGTAAATAGTTCGCTCGCCCTCTGTATGTCACCAGTGACCCTCAGTTACCCAGGTGCAATCGATTCCTGTCATCTCATTCATAGACGCTGTCGCACAAGATTGAGAAATAGATTTAACCTTCACTGTACAGGTCCCTTATTACTGAGTTTGAACATATTAATGCTCACTGGGCACGGACAAGATAGGCCAGTCAGCTTGTGACTGGGGGATGTTTAATTGGTGATATTTTTTACGATAAAAGCAAGTGAACACCAGGCATTTATTCAAAGTTATCTTACTCAAATATTTATAGGACGGTTACTATCAGTTTGATCACACTGCCAAGTCGGAAAGGCCTATCAGGTACTATTTGTTCGGATGTCAGCGGCCAGCATCATCTCGGATGCTGGGAGTATTTGTTGCAGCTGAGGGCCGGACGGACAAATACTGAATTTTCTTCTGCGGAGCACCCACTTTTATAAGCGGTGAGTGGGGGCTTCGGCGGCGGTTGACTTCTAGATGTCCAGCGGTAGGAGTAGTGTCGAATGTAAAATGCAACGTCAGATTGGTGACGGCCGCAACTACCATCCATCTCGCTTGACGGCGATCTTGTATGGCGCGCGCTTGTTTGTATGTCACATCTCTTCGGGATCCGGGCGTGTCGTAAAAACGTTCAAAGCAAACACGAATCATCTTGATTCTTTCACGTGTTTACTTTTGCAACGTTACAGGGTGATGAAGTTTAGAAAAGCAAACGCTCCATTATAAAATTGTGTATTCGAATACGTCAAAAATTGAAACTATTGGTTACACTGATGCAGATTACGCTGGATGTTTTCAGTCCGTAGACTGGTTGGAGGCGTACCTCCATCCTTTCCTATCCTGAGCTAACCTACGAATTTCCCCAAAAGTAGAACATCCTACATCCCTAACAATGTCGTACTCCAACATACGGTTTTAAGGCTGCCGTTAGCTCTTTGAATAGATTCTATCTTCTATCCCCATACTTCATCCCTACATTTTTGAGCACTTCGAACATCTTCCATTTTACAATGTCGAAGGCTTTTTCCTTTTTCTATTATTACTTGTAAAGCTAGAATGGCCTCGCGCGTTCCCCTAATTATTCTAAATTGCAGTAGTGTGTATCACAGTGCCATACCGACCCTCACGATCTCTGGATGTGCAGACACAAGAAAATCTACCAGCGGATATTATGTCTTTGTAATGGCAAATGGCCCCATTACATGGGAAAGTCAGCACGGCGGACGGAGAGCACAAGAGGTACGTTGTGCGTAGCAGGTTCGCGTTGCGTGCGCTGAAAGTAGCTAGTGGCTGGGGTAATCGAGGACGGCTCGCTTATCAGGACGGACCGAACTGTTACAATCATAGGTATATATAGACTAGTAGGAAGAGAGCGAATAGGTCGCCGATTAGCTCAGCGGGTTGGAACGCGGGTTAAGATTGCGGGTAGCGGGTACCCGGGTTCAATTCCCGGTCGGAGGCATTTTTACGGAGTTTAACACTTGATAAATTGAACTTGTCATAAATGTGTAATCAATTGTTTAGTTGAAATGTTTGCTTGCTTGCTGTTTTTTTGAGACTGAATTACTTTGTATTTGTTATATAAAATCCTAAATAAGTGGGAGTGTTAGAAGATTATAATCAAGAATTTATATTTGAGATTTTGGGACGAGCGACTTGCAAGTATCAAATATCATAACGTACCTAATCTACTGTTGTTTTGGTTTTATGTTTAATCCACAGGCGCTTTTAATTTTGCTTCTTGGAACCGAATCCGAACCGAATAGTCAGTGTTTGTTTCTATTTTTGTATAATTGCTGAATACTAAAGTTAGTCGTCTTAAAACTCTTGAACTGTTAACGTCTTTGTTAAACCATTCTATTTAACATCCTCATAAAAAATTGGTTAACTATTTTCAAATGCCATTCGAAGCCAAACAAGTGCTATTCGAAATAAGTGATCAATAATCATACGGCGGCGTACGGCAGTAACACCGTACGACAGGCTACCGACCGGCGGCCGATAACACATCGCGACGCCAGGGCGTCGGCGTCTAAATACGCACTACGAAAATTTTCTCGTAAAAAGCTATGAACTTATCCGGATATCGTGTGTGACCTGTTCCGTTGTGTTTTGCTTTTATAATTTAGGTCAAGGATTAAGATATTAACAGGTGGAAGCACCTGTTTTCGACAGGATAACATGAGTGCCAAAGTAAGTCACTTTTTACGTTGTTTTTTATGTTGTTTTCCGTTTGTTTCCCTTCTCGGATAGCAACAACATGACATCTAGAACAGTAAGTTGATCTGTGTATACAAGGTCCTTGAGGATTAAGCGATAAAGGACGCTAATAGGCTGTCCACACTATGGCATTCTTGGATTAAGCTTTTAATGGGCATTTTAATTAAAAACAATTAAATACAATAATAATATTCAATTCAAGATAGAAAACTTTAATTTAACAGTTGTCCAAAAAGAACAGCATGTTAGTTTATTTACTATTATTATTAGATAAGAAGATAAACTCTGAAAACAACAGTTTGTTAAAAGCATATGATAATGTTTACTAAAGTCTTAAATGGTAATACAACACACATGCAAGTGTTTCAATTAATAATATTAAAGTTTAAAGGCTAAGGCGGCCCAGTTTATCATTTGAACTAGCTGAGCAACACCGCATTATGTTTATAGCCGTCCAAAAGTAGTCTGCGTAATGACCGAATCCCGAATAAAATTCTGGGAATATGATAGACCATAAACTCACAGTAAACACAATTTTTTTATTCATTTAAAGTCTGGAAACCAAACTACTGCGACGCACACGTTGTATAAGTATTGAAAGGAAAACAATTTAGGCAAAACAGTAATTTTGCAAAGTGTTTAATAACAATGTTAATTTGAAGTGAAAGTGAAAATCGTGTGTCTAATTTTCAAAATGCATTTCTTCAATAGATTCCGAAATGTAAGTCTTTCTTACCATTTTGAGTCTGTAAGGTGTATGTACAAACTCATGCAGAACACGACATCGGCCGTTCTGTATTAGCTGGAATATTCTATATAAGGAAAACATGCCGAATAGCTTCAATTTCTCCAAAGAAAAGTGTTGTCCCTGCGTCTGCACCCGATAGAACATATATTTATAGTACAAGTTTATTTTTGGTACGCAAAAAAGTTGATTTATGCGAAAATATAGCAAACTCAAAACATTTCGTCCCAAAATAGTTACGACATTTAGATTTCGTTGGGCTGTTTTAAGTTTTAGAATATTCTCTGCAATTTCATTTAATTGCAAATCGAAAAAGTATTACCGAAAATTATTTTTAGAATTAAGGTTATCTTTGATTTGCTGGTGTACGAATCTGTGTTTGTAACATGCTCTGATTCTAAAAACTTAGGCTATGTTTATAAGCCAGTTTGCCAAAAATTTGTCTCGGAAAACAAACAGTATAGAATGTATTCGAGAAGTACTTACACAATTTTATCCATCACAGACATAACTATTATGTGCAAGCATCATAGTATTGATTTCTTTGCAGATGACCAGATACAGTCATGCCGATTTTGCTGACGATGACAGTGTCAACAGCGTGCAGCTTGCAGAAGGTGACTTAACCACGATTTAGTAGAAGAAATTTTGGGATTCTAACTCGACAAATTACGATATTTTTCCTTGTAGGTGTCAGCAGCAGCGCTACTCATATAAGGTACCACACAGGAACCAGTATGTGGCACACAAGGAGTGCCTTAGAAAGAGCACTTTTTGTACTAGTTGGTACTTTACTATTTGTAACTTTGGTGCTGGCCACCATTTTACATTCTTCCGAAAGATTAGGTGAAAATAGAGTACGGTTAATGCTAATTATGTGTACACAGAATGTCCACTAACTTTTTTAACTCTTTTAGATAGTACACGTTCAAACATTAGAGATGCCTTGCTTAAACGAATCTTGTATTCACATAGCAAGCAAAATTTTGGAAGCCATGAATTCCACGATTGACCCATGCGACGATTTTTATTCTTACGCATGTGACGGATGGATTAAAAACAACCCCATTCCTGATGGAAAATCGTCTTGGGGAACATTTATGAAATTAGAACAACAAAATCAGCTAGTTATAAAACACGTCTTAGGTAATAATCCTCTAGTAACGTACATTACAGCTCTACACGAGTGCGTTTAAACGGCAACTACAAGTACACTTTTATTTTCATGCAGAACAACCAATAGAGGCGTTTAAATCTAAAGCAGAACAAAAAGCCAAGATGTATTATGAGTCCTGTTTAGACGCCAATGAAACAATTGAATCTTTAGGGGCAGAACCAATGATTAAACTGCTGAAAGATATGGGAGGTTGGAATATCACAAAAAGTGGATTTGATGTTAAAAAATGGAGTTTGCAAAGTGTCTTACAGAAAGTCCTTAATGTGTATAATGTTGGGGCGTTATTTTCTTATGCTGTTGGAGAGGACGATAGAAATTCTACAAGACACATACTTCAGATAGATCAGAGTGGGTTAGATTTACCAACAAGGGATTATTACTTGAATAAAAGCGAACATCAGAATGTTTTGGACGCTTATTTGGATTATATGATTAAGGTATTTTAATAAATTATTTGACACTTTGAGGAGAGTATAATGTTTATTTGCAGATAGGAGTATTATTAGGTGGAGAACCAAATTCGACTAAGGCTCAAATGGAAGACATCCTCAAATTTGAAACTAGATTGGCCAATATAACGACCCCAAGTGATCAAAGACGAAGCGAAGAAGACTTATATAACAACATGACGATTAAGAAACTGCAAGAAAAAGCTGGATTTGTAGGTCGAATTTTATTTATAAAATCAAATTTATTCGAGGTACTTTTGTAGATCCAGTGGAGGGAGTTTTTTGAAGATGCCCTAAAATTCTGCTATAAAGTCACTTCCAAAGAAAACGTGGTTGTATACGCCCCTGAATATTTAGACAACTTAACACTTCTGATTCAAGAATATCAAAACACAACAGAAGGGAAAATGTAAGGCAATTCTTTACGGTATACCGACAAAATAGCCTCTGCAACAATATAGCTTCGACAAAATAGCCAGCCGACACAACAGCCCCAGGCAAAGTACCTCCGACAAAATGGCCCGTCGACAAAATGCTTCCTTTAAAATAGCCCCTACTGAAAACGCAAAATAATCCACATGCATATATGTCTATCACATTCAGATTTGGTGTGCCACGGACTATTTCTTGATGTCAGTGGCCGCTCCTGACTTTAGAACTTGGCAGTGCTCTGGAATGAAATCATCGCTCAGGGGTGACGTCGTGAACGTTTCTTGTCCGCGAGCTATTTAATTTTATCCCGGCTATTTTGTACTGAGCTATTATGTCGGTAGCCTATTTAGTCTGGGACTGTCTTGTTCGGGACTATTTTGTCGGGGGCTACTTTGGCGGGTCACAATTCTTTAATATATACTGTTTGTTTGAAATTTTTGCAGAACTTTAAATAATTACTTGGTATGGCAAACAGTTCGAACCTTTGCTTTTTGTCTGTCAAAACAATTCAGAGACGCGTACAAAGGTGTGAGGAAAGCCCTTTTTGGGGATGGCGGGGAAGAGCCTCAATGGAGGTATTGCATTCAAGATACCAACAACGTTTTGGGTAAGTAACTATCTTGATATTTTATTTGCCTGCTACTGGTCTTCTCCCCATGCATAATCTACACTTCCACAGGTTTTGCTGTTGGAGCAATTTTCGTCAAGGAAGTCTTCCATGGTGACTCCAAAGCGCAAGCAGAAGAGATGATCAACAACGTAAGAAATGCTTTCAAAAGGAATTTCAAGAACTTGGAATGGATGGATGAGGAAACAAGGAAAGCAGCGGTCATCAAAGCTGATGCCAGCTCGGATATGATAGGATATCCGGAATTTATAAAAGACATCAATGAGTTGGACAAGAGATACGAGAACTTGACGATAAGGAACAACACTTATTTTGCAAACAATTTGAATATTAATTTGTATAACTTGAGGAAGAATTTGGAAAAGATTAATGAGCCTGTCAACAAAACGACTTGGGGTAACTCTCTCTGCTTCTTATTTATCTTATTATTAAAAAATGTAATGCTTCTCCCCAGGGATGTCGCCATCAACTGTTAACGCTTACTACACTTCCACCAAGAACCAAATGGTGTTTCCTGCTGGGATCTTGCAACGACCTTTCTACGATCCCTCGTATCCACCTAGTTTGAACTATGGGGGCATGGGTGTTGTCATGGGACATGAATTGACCCATGGTTTCGACGATCAAGGGCGCGAATTCGATAAAAATGGGAATTTGAACCAGTGGTGGAAAAATGAAACCATCAGCAGATTTAAGAATAGGACCCAATGTGTTGTTCAACAGTATGGTAAGTTTCTGATATCTTTTCATGGCTTTATGGTTTTATCTTCCGATATCTCTCTTTTAGACGACTATCAAGTTAATGGTAAAAACATAAATGGTAATCAGACACTTGGAGAAAACATAGCTGATAATGGTGGATTAAAAGCTGCTTACCACGCTTATTTAGACATAATGAAACAGCAGCCGGAGCCCCAAATGCTTCCTGGTCTTCCTCTATCGCACCGACAATTATTTTTCGTTGCTTTTGCTCAAGTTTGGTGCTCAGTAGTCTCCAAGGAATCGAGTGGATTGCACATGGAAAAAGATCCTCATTCTCCAGTAAAATACAGAGTTATCGGATCCCTAAGTAACTTAAAAGAATTCAGCGAAGAATTCAAATGCAAAGAAGGCAGTAGAATGAATCCAACAGAAAAGTGTGAGGTGTGGTAAGAAGAATAGCAGAAAATAGTGAAGCAACAGAGTCGAACTAGTCAGATAAGTACTTTAACTATGAAGACAAATTTGTACAATATCAAAATCAAATTTAATTGCCAAAAGATACCAATTTTCTTAGGAGTACAAAAAAAATAAATATCATCAACATTTTCATTTTGGAGATATGAAACCCCAAACAAAGAAGTCTAATGGATTGGGGTCGGGGGATCTCGCGGGCCATAAGTATTTTTTGGTACACTTTAATGACGAAATCCTGCAGGTTGTAACCGCAATTCGGCTACAGAAACAATTTTTAAACTTTTCGCAGCGAGAACTGTACTAAAAGGCCTAATTGTCAAGAAACCATAACAAAGATAATCCTTTTTGAAGTAGGCACTTAACAATTATTTGTATGTTTGTTTAATCGTTGATTGTTAAAAATATTTATGCCTATTATTCATTATTATAAAACTGGGCCAGTCGAAAATTTTTAAATACTTACCGTTTTCGAATTATTTGACTTCCGAAAAGCACTCTGGCACAACTTTTTTTCTGTAAAATATACAGGGTGGCCCGAAATTAGCGTGCAATATTTTACCAGCGTGTTCTGTGGTCAAAAATAAGACAAAAAACTCCTATAAGCGTATACCGAAATATGCTTCGCAATGGAGCTATAGCTTTCTAAAAGAGAAGGCCTGAAGACGTTTCGTTCTAAATATCTTCGAAACAAGTCCAGTTAAAATTATGAAATTTTATGGAATGTGTAAGTATCAAATGCTGAATCTTTTGCTGTAAACATAATTTCTAAAATTTAACAGGGGCGTCCCAAATCTGGGGGTGGTGGAGGTAAGACTTACCCCAACTTTTTTTACAACACGTCGTTTTCAATTTTTCCATAAAAATTTGAAACTTCAGAGTTTTTTGCAAAAAAAAGTGCTTCTGTCTCGTTATGATAGGAGGCACCGTTATCGAGCGCAATCGATTTAAAAATTTCGCTGCATGCCCAAAAAATTCCAACAAGAAGTGGAAAACTTCGTTTGTATATTTAAACGAGACAGGAGTACATTTTTTTTCAAAAAACTCTGAAGTTGCAAATTTTTATGGAAAAATTTCCGGAAAAATTGAAAACGACATGTTATGGAAAAAGTTGGGGTAAATCTTACCTCCACCGCCTCCAGATTTGAGACGCCCCTGTTAAATTTTAAAAATTATGTTTACAGCAAAAGATTCAGCATTTGGCGCTTACACATTCCATAAAATTTCATAATTTTAACTGGACTTGTTTCGATGATATTTAGAAGGAAACGTCTTCAGGCCTTCTCTTTTAGAAAGCTATAGCTCCTTTGCGAAGCATATTTCGGTATACGCTTACAAGAGTTTTTTGTCTTATTCTTATTTTTGACCACAGAACACGCTGGTAAAATATTGCACGCTAATTTCGGGCCACCCTGTATAATGTGTAATTAGTTTATTTCTACCTCTGATCTGCTGGATCGGCTAGTCTTTTATTACAATGGTCCCTTGACAGAATTATTTCGAAATTTTCTATTGGACTGCGCTGTATTCAAATTTGTACGTTATATTTGTATATTTATATTTTTTTCGGTATTATTATGTACATACATATAATTAGTATTTACAAAAATGTGTAAATAATATAGATATAAATCTGCAAAAGTAACCCCAACTGTAATCATGTTGTGTATATGATAATAATATACAGGTGTCCCAAAATTAGCCTGGCAAACTTCACCGACAAGTTCTACGTTCAAAAAAATGCAAAGAGTTTGAATAAACTAGGATTGAAAAATGCTTCTAGTCCAAGAGCCACGGTGAAAAATACCACGCGAAAAGTATACAAAGAATGAATATGCTCATGTAATTGCCGTAGGCATTGGTAACACAAAACCGAGCGTCTGTCGTTTAATAGCGGCAGCTTTTAAGCGGGGGCGGCGCTGAATCATGTGAATTTTGGAAAAAAATTGCGTGATTTTATACAACATGAAATATATACGATCCGATAGACAAATTAATGTGGAATACAATTCCCATTGGCAGACGTCACCAATCGACAGCTTTCTACGCGGCAGACGCAGCGCAATGCGACAAAATTAATACAAAAACACGGGAATTTTATACAACTTGAAACTATCACCAAAAAATAGAGAAAAATTCCTTTAATATCATGAGTCAAAGAAATTCCCGGCAGACGGTAGCGTTTCGTAAACAGACGCCCATAATTAACCGCATTACATCTTTGTTCAGACCGTTACAGTCAGCGCGTTAGATAAAGATGGAAAAATTGCAAATGTACATAGCAACTTTTTATCAATTTATAGTGTATTTGAACTATGCAATAACAAAAATAAAATGTTGTTTTGTATAAACAAATAGTATATTATACACGAGTTTATAATGAATGATTTCAAAACTCGCTCGCTTCGCTCGCTCGTGTTGTAAACTTCATCCTCGGTAATAATAGCATCATTATAACGATTTGTATACTATACTTTGTCCACGACTATCAAAACAGATTCCCAGAAAGAATTTACCATCATTTCCCTTCTCCAGTGTAAGAAAGATTCATACATATGCTCTCAGCTATAATTTTCTTGGTTTTTTGGGCAATGAATCTAATGAGGCAAGTTCTGCAGCTTCTTTTATTGCTGGTGCTGTTAAAGAAATCTCGATTTCACTCTCACTACTCATTATATCTTCTTTTTTAGAATATGCATTTCAAATTAAAAGCAAACCATGCTGATTTGACGTTTCAATTTGAACTGACACATATCGCGATCGCGGCCTACTAAATAAATGTAAAAAAGGGTCAAAGCGATGTTCCTATTGGTTTAGTGAATAATATTCATTATTCACTGCAGTGATTAATGTATCTAATTATGATTGAAGAAACACAAGTATAAAGAGTATGTTGTAAGGCAGTCGTGGACAATAGTATATTATACAACGACGTTATAATGAGTGCTATTATTCCCTAGGATGAGAGTTACAATTATTACAACACGAGCGACCGAAGCGAGCGAGGGATGTAATCATCCGAGGGAATAGTAGCACTCATTATAGCGAGTTGTATACTATTCTTTATCCACGATTAATCTGTAACACAATTTTCTTTTCAAAAAAGAACGAAGTTTACCATATTTTTCAATGTACACGTCGTGATTAATTACCAAAAACAATTCTCAACATGGAGCAGAATGACCACATTGAAGAATATCTGGTGGTGTACAGAAAAATTCACCTTCTTCTTCACCTTTCATCACAAAATCGCAACAAAAAACGCACACAACTAACTTTTCACAATTATTTGTTTAAACAGTAATTTTATTTATCACCGTTACGGTGGTCGTCTTAAATTTCACAGAAACCATGATTCAAGTACTATTTTCTAATTAGTTTACGAGAGGTATTAATAGTTTATTATTCCCTCACCATTATTCCCTAAGGGAATAACATAGGGCATTATATTACAAAAATTACAGTTATAATACTTATATTATGTATTAGCCGTGGGTAAACATTTTTTATTTATACAAAAAAATATTTTATTTTTGTTATTGCATAGTTCAAATACATTATAGATTGATAAAAAGTTGCTATGTATGTTTGCAGTTTTTCCATCTTTATCTAACGCGCTGACTGTAATGGTCTGAACAAAGATGTAATGCGGTTAATTATGGGCGTCTGTTTACGAAACGCTACCGTCTGCCGGGAGTTTCTTTGACTCATGATGTTAAATGAATTTTTCTCTATTTTTTGGTGATAGTTTCAAGTTGTATAAAATTCCCGTGTTTTTGTATTAATTTTGTCGCATTGCGCTGCGTCTGCCGCGTAGAAAGCTGTCGATTGGTGACGTCTGCCAATGGCAGTTGTATTCCACATTAATTTGTCTATCGGATCGTATATATTTCATGTTGTATAAAATCACGCAATTTTTTTCCAAAATTCACATGATTCACCGCCGCCCCCGCTTAAAAGCTGCCGCTATTAAACGGCAGACGCTCGGTTTTGTGTTACCAATGCCTACGGCAATTACATGAACATATCCATTCTTTGTATACTTTTCGCGTGGTATTTTTCACCATAGCTCTTGGACTATTCCTGATGGAGCTGCATCCCCTTAAATATGCCTCCCTGAAGACGATTTTTATTCAGTAAAATACCGAGAAAAATAAATATACAGAAACGTAGGGGCAGTTCCTACCCCACCCCTATTTGACGCACCCCTGAATAAAATGTTGCGGTTGCTATGAACCCATCTTGTTGAGCATAAAAAGATTAGTAAATTTCCAAAATTTCCCTCTATGATCTTCATTAGTTTCCAAGATACTGAATAAAAATTGTCTTCAGGGATGCACATTTAAGGGGCTGCAACTCCCTCAGGAAGCATTTTTCAACCCTAGTTTATTCAAACTTTTTGCATTATTTTTTAAAGTAGAACTTGTCGGTGAAGTTTGGCAGGCTAATTTTGGGACACCCTGTATACAAGGTGTTCGAACTAAGATGGATGTTCGATAACTAAAAAATTATTATTATTCAACACAATGCTCAATGAAAATTTTATTTCAGTCACTTTTTTTTTCTAAATAAGTCGTCTTAACTGGAGCAGCCTGTATTATTATCAAAGATCTAGTGTCATGATTGTCGTATTTTTTTTGTTTAGGTCCCTAAATACACGTTTTAGTTGGGCAGCGTATTTTTTAATTTTAAACGTAAAATAAAAATCAAACAATTTTTTTTCTTCTAGTTTAAATCGTATGATTTCCAAGTATGGTTCAAGAGTATAATAAAAAAACCCATATTGCAGAAAAATAGTTTTAAGTGAACATCGAGAATAGTTTAAGAAAGTCTCCATAACAATATAGAAAACTAATAGTAGATAATAAATAGAAAATAGAAAGAATTTTGATTTTAAATGTATGTTGATATTTTTTCTATTTTTTTTTTATTAATGAAACTTTTTCATATCGTCGACATCACTGCTACCGTTTGATGTTAAAAATGTGTATATTTTTACTGTGATATATAAAATACATGTAACTAAACATAACATTATGTTTTGTGTGTTTCTTTAATTTGATTTGCAGTTTCTTATTATAATTTCCAAATGTTCAACGTCCCTGACTAGCGTCTGATTATGCAATTGATTTTTGAGGTATTGTAATGGACCCTACCCCACCCTTGCAGATTTATGCTCACTTGTCTATCTACCCCATTAGTTTTATAATAAAGAATATTAAATTATCGATAATCATTTTGGTACAAAATCAGATTGTTTACCATCTGCAATAATCACAAATAAAAAGTGTTTAGTATTCTCTGTCGAAATGCAAAATGCATTTATTATAATTTATTGCTGACAACAATCAAACAGCTGTCGTTTAAAGTTTTGTTTCTTTTTACGTTTATTGGCGATCTCCCTAACGGTTGTCGCCTTTTTTTATTGGCGTTCTCCTTAACAGTTATCGCCTTTATATAACGAAGCAGAGATATATGGTTGGATCTTACCAGTATGATGTCTATTGTAGTGGTAATTCTTAGAAGGGTTGCTAACGAGGCTGACCCACCATCCCCGCCTACTGAACGTTTATTTGGTTAAGGGTATCCCAGTGGACCTCTTCTCGAATATCACATAATAAATACGATACGTGATTATTTTTAAATATAATAGAATAATTACAATTATGATTTTGTTGAGCTAAGAGCCTTGAAGTCAGTAATAAGTGCGACCATTTGGCCAGTTTATAATTCACGACGATTTAAGTACACTTTCTATTGTAATATGCAGTTTTTACATTAATATACAAAATAATAAAATTGTATTTAGACATACCTACCTGATATAATCACTTTACACTGATATTTATATTAAAATCGGGGCAAACGATCTTAAAAACGCGACTACTTCTCTCAAATACTAAACACCCTGTCCCATGCCTAACTAACATACACCGTGTCTCTCTACCCTGCCGTCTGGAATCTACCCTTCTGAAGCTACTCTTGTTTATGTTAGTCCACATTCCAATGAACGCAACTTTCTAAGTATATAGTATGTCCCGGAAATAACCTATTGAAATAAATTAGAGATTTTAAAGTCTGATTTCCTAATAATGGGGATTACAGTAACAAAGACCAAAATTAGCAAACTTAATTACTTGAATGACTTCAGTATTTACCAATGAGATAGCAGAGAATAATTTACATTTTAAAACAACTAGAACAAGCTCGCTCTGAGATCTCACCGCTCGAAGGGAAAACCTCTTGTATTTCTTTTATATTTTGGGAAAACCTCTCGGGAAAAACCCATTTATATTTATTAGGAGAAAATCGTGAAGTGAAGTCGTCAGTGTATAAGAACCTAACCCTTTTATTCGCTTTTGGCTATACATATATTTAATGAAAAGAACTAGGCAACCCAACGTGCATTCCTAAAGCTTGGTTATGCAACCAAACATACACCAGTCGAGTAGACTGCGATTCCTTTCAGTATTTATCCCCAAAAGAAAAAAGTCCATGGGCGTAATATCTGGATATCTCAGGGGCCAAGGGAAATGCAGGAAACTCATTTTTCTTTCAAATGGTAGAAAAGTCACTTCGTGAAAACATAGCATCAGACCACGGCGAATTAAAGGCTGCCTTCCATGCTTATTTGAATTTAATGAAAGAGTAGCCTGAGCCCCAAAAATGCTTCTTGGTCTTCCTCTATCCCATCGACAATTATTCTTCGTTGCTTTTGTCCAAGTTTGGTGTTCAGTAGTCTCCAAAGATCGCCATTCACTAGTAAAATACAGAGTCATTGGGTTCCTAAGTAACTGAAAAGAATTCAGCGAGAAATTTAAATGCATAGCAGGAAGATTAATAAAAGAAACAACAGATTGGAATAAAGAAATATTTATTGTGCAGTTTCATTCACATTCGTGAACATCCATCTCTGAAAAGCCCCTTCTTTGCAGTCCTCGAGTATTAACCCCTTCCCTTCTTCTACCCTGTTGCTACTCAAGCACTTCTGAAACAGAGGATTAAAAATACTGGAAATATTCACAAAATATTCCCAGTACTGCTTCCTCTTATTACTATGACATTCTGTCAGATGCACAGTCATATTAATGTACGCTTCAGCGCAATATTTTTCATTCCTCAATTGTCCTCGAAAGTTTAACTCGAAAAACTGGGTGGGCGACATGGAAGAATGGCAAGAATACAAACCTAAAGGACCCACCTCTCCGCCCAACTGCAAATCATCCAAACACATATTGAAATTGTTACTAATTTGTCCAAAACCTTTAGCGTTCTCAGCCAAGACGTATTTCTCTGGGTAAATATTGTCTAGGTACCATTTGAACGATTTACAGTTTAATTTTTGACGTAAATTTTTACGGGCAGTTAAGTCGCCTATGTTAGAATCGTTTTTTAACTCTGGTTGGTACATGAAGAACAGGAATTTGTAATCATCCATCCAAACGTGTGCCATACGCGCTGTGTTAATAGCGTGGGTCTCCAAAGAGTAGGAATGATAACCAGTGAATATGTGACCCACCCTCGAACAAGGCACCTAAAAGAATACAAACATCAATTTAAAAATGGTGTATACTCTCTCCCATTTATGAATAGGTTCGTTCATCTGCAGTCTCAAGCTTCTGGCCATCGCACCTAACTGATACCTACTATGTCTAATGCCGGCCTACCCATCTCAATTTTCAAATATTATAAGGTTATTATAATGGACGAATGCTACTATTACGAAAAACTGAACAATTTAAATAAACAAGGAACTTACCACTTCCAATTTCCCCCCACATTGCCAAATTCTGAAAGACATTTCCAAATTTTCTCCACCCCAACCATCCATTTGTTCATCGTAAGACCCAATTTCCCAAAAATATTTATGCTCTATGGCGAACAAACCGCCGGGCATGGCAGGAGACTTCACAGGTGTCAACTTGTCTTTATCTTCAGGATGAGGTACTTTAATCCACAAAAAGTAGCCGTCCCAAGAGAAACCAGCCACTTCAAAATCATCACCTGCCAAGAAGGATCCAAAAGTTATTTATTAAGGCTAATTTACAATCTGGGCGTGGTTAGAGGTAGCGTTTTATAACGTAGGTTAACATTACCATTAGTGCTATACTTCATAGTATCAGGTAGTATGGAATCAATAATAGGCATTACTACAGCAGATCTGTCTTCTTCAATTCGGGACAAAAGTGGTTCTGCCCATCCCAAAGTAGCTTCACAATGGGCGTCCAAAAATATCAAAACATCCCCTGTAGCTTGCCTAGCACCTTTCAAACGCGCTTTAATCAACCCGGATCTGTATTTGGAATATAGTAAGTAAACATTATGGTCCTTCAACCTCGTTCTTAAATAATATTTTAATAAATTGTGCAAATCGTCTGAAAAATAAAGTTTTGCTGACGATACTATAACAGAAGAGTATAGAGAACTCACCGTCTGTACTGCAATCGTCGACCAAAATTATTTCGTGCAACAAGTGACTTGGTGTTTGCAAAATGACGCTCCATACCGTTCTCAATATAGCACTCAACAATTCGTTATAAAATATGATAATAACAGAAGCTTTCAACGAAGTATTGTAAATAAAACTGCTGCACCTAAAATGTATGACTCTGGACACATGTTTCGCATCTTCAGGAGCACTACTTACTTCTTGTGGCGTACATCCCTTATGGTTCTGTTTAGCGGAATGCGATCGCTGAGCACAGTGTTGAAGGCAATTTTTTTAAACGTTTCTTCACCATCTTCTTTGTCTCTTCCTTCTAGATAAGCTGGTTCTCCTAAGTACCCCAAATTCGGTATGATCCGTTCCTCTAATTTGAGTAATTTATCTTCTAGAGTTTGGTCCTCTTCAGTTAAAGATTGTTTAATTACAAATTTAAAATACGAAATCAAAAAAATTAGGAAACTTGAAGGAACGAGTATTCGCAGTAAAATACTCCGGAACCTCAAACGCCTTATCAACATTTTATAAATCGATTCAATCGCTTAGTACAATTGATAAACATTACAATTTAATAGCTGAAATACCAAGCCAAGATATCTCCATTATTCTTGAAGCAAGTTTACACAACAAAATTAATGAAAATCCCCGACAAATGTTTAACTTTTAAAAATCGATATTTTATTGTCGTTATTACCTACATAAGATTATGTCTTTTATTATTAAAATTTTAAACCTTAGTTGTCTTTTTTGAACCAACATGCCCAATAATAAAATATTTTAATTTTAATTTCAAATGATATGATTATGAATACGCCATGGTATCTCAGAAATTGAGACGCGAACAATAGTTTCCTAATTTAGCAGCAGTTACAGAAACCTGCATCACCATTGGGAGTGAGACGCTATTGTGTACAGATGGCGCCAAGCGGTCGGTAGATATATACAGAAATCTAGCTCACAGTCACGTTAGTCCATCCTATTGCGCCATCTAGAGACGCACTCATACATTGCCTATATAAATTTAGACGTTTTCTGTGCTCCTGTTACCCGACAGAAATTTTCGAGAACGAGCTAAGGAAGAATACTGAAAGAAGGTTTTGGAACTAGTTCGGGCACAAATCAGGCTGGCAGAAAAAATAATTAACCATCTGAAGAACATATTAACATATTAACCGTGGATCAACTGCGCTAACAATAAAAATAAAATTTAAAAAAGTTAATTGAGAACTCTAGTATACAGGCTATTTAGTAGTTATCTCCAGAAATTACAGTCACTTGCGTAAATAATAAATTGACTATCGACTAATAATTGTTTTTAAATAGATCATGAGCGTACCAAAAGCGTGTATAATAATATTCTAACATCACGATAATTTCAAAGTACATATATTTTTTAGTTTGATTGTCTAAACATCTCAAACCTAGATTCATGGAACCGTGTATGTTCGGTAAATTTGGGAGGGGCTAGACACCCTTAGTCACCCGATGGGAGCGCCACTGATTAACACTGATTGCCACAAAAACAAAATCTTTCATGCAAAACACGTTCCCATCTCTTTAATTTCCCATGGTTTGTTCTAACAATTCATTGTCAGCGTTTTTCTGTCATTGTCACGTTATTTGACTCATACAACTATACTGATTACTTTACTGTTTATTTTCACTAAATGTACTTATTTATTTTTATTTATTTTTTATGAAACAGTTATCGTAATATCGTACATACAAGGTAAAAGTCGTTACTCAAACATGAATGCAATATCTACACACGAATGCGAAAGAAGTACAGGACAAATTTATTGAAGATTCTGAATTAACTAGAAAAGTGGGACTTTAATAACAATCAGGACAGAAAATTGTAGTAACATTGGTGATTATGTAAACCGTATTAATAGCACTGTACACAAATTAACAAGTATTGGATAGGAACACTTTTGCTGGCAGGACTTCCAACGATTATGGGTATTGAAAGTTCCGGTGTTTCAATAACTGGGGATGCTATAAAAACAAAGTTGTTGTAGTACTTCTTTTAGCAACAAAAATAATATGTAATGTTTTTCATAGTAACTACAGTACCTAAGTACAACAAAGTAAGATACCAAGGTCCTCGTTGTTACTCATGTCACAAATTTGGACACAAGTCGAACAATTGTTCTAAGAAAAACGGAGCAAAATCAGACGGTATACAAGGGCAAGTGAATAAAAGTCAGAAGACGCATGTTGGTTTCTGTAAGAAATTTGGAAAAATTGAAGAATGGATTAGTGTTTGGTGTTGACTTTCACAATAAAGGCATGAACTGTCATTTAAAGTGTATTGCTTGTTGTAAAGGTAACCAGAGTCGCCTACCATTCAATAAAGAAGGAAGTAGAGCTGGAATTCCGATTCCGATTGATGTGGTCCATTATACCATGAACGTTTTTGTGTATTTTCTAAAATATAAATTTGAAGTTCAAGCTGTTTTTATGGAATTCCAGAATAAGGCAGGATATAAAATGGAAAATAAAATTGAAATTCTTGCCACAGATAATGGAACTGAATATTATAATTTCGAATTTAAAATGTTGTGGTATACTTCATCAAACAACTCGCCACAGCAAAATGGATTGGCGGAAAGGATCAATACAACCATTTTTGTGAAAAAGCACGGTGTATGTTATTCGATTCGAATTTGGTTAAAAGTTTTTGGCCAAAATCAGTAGCGACTTCCATCTGTACAGGGTGGACCAATAGTGTGTAGTCGGCCCATATTTCTGGTTCTATCCAAGGTATCAAAATAAAACTTTACACGTATGTGGAGAACCCCAAGAAGAATGTGTTAAAATTATTTTGGTGTTCCTCGGGGTGTTCACACTGGTAGTTTATTCGTTTCTCCTATATTTTAATGTCCAAAACACAAAACATGATTTCTATTTTGTTTCTGGAAGTTGACTTCGCATTGAGACAAAAAATTTCATCGCCAGATTGTTTCTTCATGGTCATATTCTTAAATAAATGGTAACATATTAAACCTAGGTATAAATTGAAACAAGAAGTGCCATGGAAGAAAAACGTCCTTTCAAGAAGTAATTTTGCAATGAGATTTCTTGTACTGGTGTAAACTCTGTTCGCTACATTTTCTGTAAAAACAAAGTGTACGCATTTTTCTGAGTTTTGGGCAGCAAAATGGGGGAAATTCCCCAAGAATGGTCCAAAATTACGGCAAAAATTTCAATTCTTAAGGTTTAATCTTTATTTCTGCCAAAATTATAAGTCGTAGTAGACCTGCCAATATCTACATCAGTCAAAAGCTTAATAAAATGGCTGCAGATAATATACGGGGTGTTCCATTTAACATTTTTGAGAAAAGCTCCATTTTGTCGAAGTTGACCACTCTGTACAAGGTGTCCCAAACTGGACGCGTTCTTATGGGAACACCCCTTATTTGAAGAGATAGAAAAAAAATTAACCAAGGTGTCCGGAGCTCGAATTTAATGAGAAAACCACTGGCGCAAACAAAACTTTGCTATCTCTTATCGTTTGGCCGCTAGAGGGCGATTCTCAAATTTCGTCGATTTCTTTTATGTCCTATAACTTGTTTATTAATAAAGATAATTAATTTTGGTAAAAACTTTCTTAAGGCACTTTTTTTCGTAAAATCCATTGCAATACGCAGTTTTTTACAGGGCGTTTAGATTTTTGTGCACCATTTTTTTATATAGACCACCCTATATATTATGAGATTTTTGAAAAGCTCGTAAAATTTCCTAAATTTTGATGTGTCACTTGTCATGTTTATATTAAAAACCATTAGCAACATTACGATTTAAAAATTAAAATATTGTGCCTACAGAAATCAAGATTGCCATGACTAATAAAATGACATAGGATGCTAACATGTTATGATTAAAACCACAGATCTAAAGTTTCATGATAAGATTACTCATAGTTATTATATTAAATTAATAATTTTTTAAATGTTGCTAATGGTTTTTAAGATAAACATGACAAGTGATACATCAAAATTTAGGAAATTTTACGAGCTTTTCAAAAATCTCATAATATATTGGGTGGTCTATATAAAAAAATTAGTTTGGGGTGGTGCACGAAAATCTAAAAGCCCTGTAAAAAAACTGCCTATTGCAATGGATTCTACGGAAAAAAGTGCCTTAAAAAAGTTTTTACCAAAATTAATTATCTTTATTAATAAACAAGTTATAGGACATAAAAGAAATCGACGAAATTTGAGAATCGCCCTCTAGCGGCCAAAGGATAAGAGATAGCAAAGTTTTGTTTGCGCCAGAGGTTTTCTCATTAAATTTGAGCTCCGGACACCTTGGTTAATTTTTTTCTATCTCTTCAAATAAGGGGTGTTCCCATAAGAACGAGTCCAGTTTGGGACACCTTGTACAATATGAACTATTTTGAAAAAGTGTTAATGGATTTTACAAATAGAGTATCCTCTGAACTTAGTACAATAAAAAAAACTTGTGTGTCAGTTCCGACGCACGACTCCACGACTGGAGTTTACTCCTTACGAACGATTATTTTAACTTCAATCACTTGATAATAGGGTACACGCGAATATCAGTTTTATACCCAAATGTGTATTTATCAGATGGTTTATGTTCGAAAATGTCCAACTACATCAAAATATAAATTGTTTATAAATTCAGTAATTAAGAGACAATCTGCTAAACGTCGATCTCACTGGCAATGAAATAAATACTTTTCCTGGTGTTCGAACAGGCGTTGATTCACATTTCGGCACTAAGCAATATTTGGAGTATTTAATATTAATTTTTCCACATTAAATCAAAAGATTCAACAAATTTAGGAACGAACAAACACTGTAAATGCTGACTTTACAACGCCAACTGTCATATCCTACTCTATGCCACTCTATTTTCACTATTTCCATGCTCTAGGCCAGTGTTTTTCAACCTTTTTGAATACGCGACCCCTTTACAAGTAAAAAAGTTCTGGCGACCCCCCAAGACCGTAATAAAACTGTCAGTGATTTCAAAGGCGCCGTATTTAATTTTTTTTCCATAGTTAAGTACATACCAATCAAGATATCAAATGCAAGGTGGTCGCGAGCGCTCTGCCACAGCGTAATACAGCAGTTAAAGTTCTTGGCGGTGTCTTTGAACTATTTTAGCTGTATTTGGTGACCTCCAACTGTAAGTGATTTACTACCGCGGCGTTTTATCAATCGGTTTGACACTGGTATTAACTCGGCAACGGACGAAAAAGAACGCGTGCGTAGCCTGAGAAGTTGCGCGGGCTACGCTGCGCGAGCTAGAAAATTTAGGGAGAGCCGTTCTGCTGTATTATGCTGTGGCTCTGCGGGCAGCAATATACATATTACTTTGCCGGGAAGGTAGGGCGGGAGGCGAGAGCACAGAAGAAGGGGAGTCAGAAGTTGCACTTAACGTCGGCACTTTGATGTCGGTAGTTAAAACTTGAACGTCGCGCAACTTCCACGCTCAACATTTTCATTATAATAATCATTATGTACAGATTTGCCTGACAACAAACCCCGGCCATTTACAGTAGCAGCTGACAGACACTCTATGGCCACAGCCCCAAAGCAAGCTGCGCGTGGAAGTTGCGCCAGGTGCAGGTTGCGACCGCGACCCCCTAAGCAAGACTATGCGCCCCTCCTGGGGGTCGCGACCCACAGGTTGAAAAACACTGCTCTAGGCAGTCAGACATAAACAGCCGTATCCATAGATACGTACAAATAATATATGGGGTACTTAAAACTAAAAGAAATGCAAATGGAGAAGTTGTAACGTTGTAAGGTTATAGTACTGAGAGGTTGTGCACAGAAGGGCATAGAACATAGATTATGAACACACTTTCTCGCCAGTTGTACGTTACAGTACAATTAGATATTTGATTGCCCTGGCAGCAAGATACGACTTAGAAATTAGTCAAATGGATGCTGTTACTGCCTTCCTTCAAGGAGATTTAGAAGAAGTAGTGTATATGGTACCTCCGAGTGAATTTTATCAAGGTAATAAGGTATGTCGTCTGAAGAAAGCTATTTATGGGTTGAAACAGGCAAACCGACAGTGGACTAAAAATTTAAGTGAAGCTATCAAAAATATCAATTATTTAAATTAAGAATACCTTACACCAATGGGTCGTTCCATTTAAAAAAAGTAACTTTAAAGTGCTTAAGTCTTCTGACTTTCACATAAAATTTTTAATACTCTGTATAAGTAATGTTGATTAACGTACCATACATTGCATTTATTACTGATAAAACATTGTGACTTGATAAACAGTATGTTTCTGGACTTATCGCAAACCGCTGTATCGATTTTCCAACAGAAATATATTCAGAGTACCCCTCATTTTTAAAAAATTCCGCAATATATCAAGAGCGTTTGTAAATGAAACCGATAAATTCACTTTTTATTTCCTGAAATGTACATTTCGCCGAGTGATTATGATGTATAAGACCACAATTTTTCCAGTTATAGCCCGACTGTGGGAATTTAGGAATTAAAATTTTTACTGCCCCCGGCGCTTTGGCAGCGAATACGATTTTAAAAATAAGTTTTCTTTTCGTGGTTCACTGCATGTTGCTGAAAAAATCTTCATAAAGTTTTCAGTCCGAAGACTGATTGGACGCGTACCTCCATCCTTTCCTATCCTGAGCTAACCTACGCATTTCCCCAAAAGTTGAACATTCTACATCCCTAACTATTCAAATGCTTCTAATTTTTTCCTATCCGCTTCTCCTATCGTCCAAGTTTCGCACCCGTACAATGCCGTACTCCATACATACGTTTTTAAGAGCCTCTTCCGAGTTTCTATATTTACCATTACCGAGCATACCAGTTGTTTCTTTTTATTAAATGTAATTCGGCCCCGCGCTATTCTCTGTTTTATATCTAGATCTATCATCGCGAGTTATTTGACTTCCTAAATAGCAGAAATCTAAGGCTTCCTCTAAATTCTCGTTTCCAATTTGAATTTTCATTTTTACGCCCCCTACACACCAAAATTTGATTTTCTCTTTATTGATCTTCATTTCTTCATTTCATACCATACTTGATGGCAATATGTCTTTGTTTCCCTCTTTCATCTAACCTATTTTTATATTTTCGCCTTTCCTATATTAGACTCACAATATGTTTTGTTATCCAGGGTTTTCTACTTTCATTCTGTTTATGACCCAAAATATTGTAATTATAATTCTCGCCCTGTGCCTACGACTGCATTGAAATCTTCTACAATGATTAAATTTTCGTGCCCTATCACTATAAACTGCCTCTACGGCCTCATCACTATAGTTAGAAGTGGGCATATATACCTGTATTATTACTGTTTTACAGGTTTCAAATCTAACCTAACCATAACTACCCTGCCACTTTGCTGTAAGAAATGTTCTACCCTCTGCCCTACAGATCATGTGTGTATTACTCTAAAATCTCCGCTACAGAAGTCTCCAGCTTCTGGCCACCGCACTTCACTAATACCTACCACGTCTAATGCTAACCTATCCATCTCAATTTTCTAACTTTCCTACTTGTTTGATGCTTCTAACATTCCACGCTCCGACTCGTGAGATGTTACACTTATCATTGCTGATTACTTCCCTCGAAGCAGTTCCCGTTCAGAGATCCGAATATGGGAGTATTTTACGTCCAGAATATTTTACTCCAGAAGGTGCCATCATCATAAATTAAAGTACGCTGTACTAGGAATAAAATAATGTGGTGGTTTCCCTTTGCCTTCCACATCGCAGTAGTGTGTATCACAGTGCCATACCGACCCTCACGATTTCTGCCGCTCTGATTAGTAAAAGAGCTGCTGCCCCCTTTCAGTGACTTGATTTAGTCTGTCTTCTCAAATAAAACCCCCTCCAATGTGGTTAAACCTCGTTGTACCTTGTAACTTGTACATAACACTCCGTAAGTACAGACAAGATCATGGTACCGTTGCATCAAGGAAGCACAGTCAAAATAATACCTCTATATTTATTCATAAAGGCACACTGAAAGTCAAGTGTATGCATACTTTCAGAATCAGATATTTCTTGAATAAGAAAGTCATTAATATTTATAAGATGACACAATCTTTTTGATGATCATCGCTGTATTCAAATAAGTTTTTCAAACAATCTTTTTTCTATACGAGAATTATGATGAATTATTCAAGAATATTCCAAATATTCAATCTAACATTAAACAAAATTAAATCATATACAGTAATATCTATATCAGAAGAGGCAACTGGATGGTCCAAATGGAGTAAGTTGTTCGCATATTTTGCCAACACACCTGAATCTTTGCTCACCTAGCTTAACATACAGGAAAAACAAAGTTCAAGCGTGCCGACTTGATCCAAAACTGGGAAGGGTAAAACACGTGATCCATTAAAAGATAGACAGCTTGAAGACGAAGGCGCATAGCAACTTTCCACACACCTGAAACTTTGCTCACCCTGTATAATGAACGGGAAGGCAAAATTTCAAGTCCGCAGACAGTTCCTGTCAAAGTACCCCAATTAATGGCCGGGCATCACAAAGTCAATTATCGGGATCGTTGAGTATATCTTGGATGTTTGAAACTCTCGTTAGGTCTAAAAATACCGCCGTCTCCATCGGAGGATGAGAAAGCACCTGAAACAACAACCAAGAATTTCTATTAAAAATTAAAAATAAATAAAACGTAAACAGGCTACGCGTAATGAGCTTAAAATCAAATGCCACTTTTCGATAACGAATTAATTTATTAATTAATAATTTTCTGGGCTATTTCAATTTGTATTACACTTGATTGAACAATTATTACTGATCTATGATCTATTATCGTGTCTGGAGAGAATTAAAATTATTTAATTGTCAAAGTTATGGCACTATGTTCGAACTTGAGTACCGAGTCCCAGAGGTTACTAAAAATGTCCCGTACCAGACTAGTAAATAATTCATAGACGCAACCCCACTTTAGGTAAAGCCGATTCTTCTCCAGGGCCCTATCTGTATTTTCTCTTTGCTAAGCATTAATTATGAACAAGGAAAACGAGGTTGCAAACGAGGCTGAGATTTTCCTTTTACGAGGAGATTTTTGGGTTCATTCGTTTCACGGAGAGATATCTTATAATCAGCATTCTTTTTTAATACTCCTGTGGCGTCCGTACAATCCCCCCCGAGATTTGGTCGAGCACCAATTCTGCCTCGCCGGCCTCGATAAGGACGTACGTAACAGGCAATATGGAACCCAAATTTACAGCGGAGGTACGTGATATTTTAATCAACCCTCTCGCTAATAACAAATACCTTAAGCTCAAGACCGAGCTTATCAAGGCTGTGAGCGTCTCGATAACAAAAACGCCCCAGTTTTTGGAGCATGAGGACATTGGCGACCGTAAGCCGCCACAATTTCTAAGGCATCTGCGTACCCTAGCCGGTACCGCTATACCCGACTCCATCATCCATACGCTCTGGAAGCTCCCGATCTTTTCCACGGAACTTGCTCAACCTGTTGGTACCTCAGAAAATTCGGTGCTAAAGTCGCGGAAGTCCAGCCGCCTTTCCGACAGGGTACTCGAACACAGTTTTTAATTGATTCTGGATCAGAACGCAGTGTTTATCAGCGAAGCAACATTCGCTACTCCCGCAATAAGACTACTTATCTTCTCCAAGCGGCAAAAGG
This sequence comes from Xestobium rufovillosum, assembly GCA_963966045.1. Classification (NCBI taxonomy): domain Eukaryota; kingdom Metazoa; phylum Arthropoda; class Insecta; order Coleoptera; family Ptinidae; genus Xestobium; species Xestobium rufovillosum. The sequence goes on from OZ014497.1 coordinate 21,745,196, forward strand.
TACACTCATCCTTACATATGGTTTTGGTCACTCTCAATCTCAATCTAAGCCTCCGAAGATCTTTTTCTTGGAGTTTCGTGTCGAAACCTAGCAGATTCTGTCAATCATAATATACAGGGTGTCCCATTTATGCTTCAAAAAATGATATGCAAGTTCTTCAAGTTAAAATAATGGGGGTTTGTCATATAATTTTTTCTCTTAAAGGCTTGGTTTCCTCGAACAGTCGCGGAGAACGGACAGTCTGTCGACCGCTCAGGACGACGATTTCGGTTCGAGATGGTTTGCTAGAAATATAAAATTTTCTAGTTTCTTCCAGTCCGTTATAGTGTGCGTCTACTCTCTTCACCGAAATAGATTACAGCATGGACAACAAAAAATTGGTTGCACTTTTAATGTTGGAAGAAAGAAGAGGAAGATTTTTCACCAATTTCAGACAATTTTGTGTTCAAAACAACGGTAAAAATGCAAACGCGGACTGTCAGTTCAGTCGAGCGATTCGGTTGAAATCAAACTCAACAGATTCGAACAGAGGGGTCGCTGTGCGCTGCGGAAACGTTCAGCTGAGCGGACTCGAAGAAACCAGGTTCATTTAAATCCTCGAGTTGGATAAAATCGTCAGATCGCGGCGGTCGACAGACTGTCGGTTCTCCGCGACGGGAAGTTCGAGGAAACCAGGGGTTTAGACGCTTGTTGGCTGAGATACAAGGTGTTAAAAGTTCTGCAAAAAAATGTTAAATTTAGCATAACTTAAAATATAAATGAGATTTTTATTTCAAATTGTGCTCGCCTTTCTTATTTTTCCTTGCCTACTTTTTTATAGTGCAATCAATAAAAGAAAAATAACCAGTGGCGTACAAAATGAATGAAGTTAAAATCCTTTTTGAAAAATAAATAGTACGTCACTGGTTTTTGCAAGTTTTTTTGTTTAATTTTGAAATCTACCATTGTTTCCTCAAAAATTGTTCTTACTTATAAAAGGTCTGTAGAACTCGCCGTTTTCGAGATAATTAATGTTGAAATTTTGGGTAATTGATGCAAACGTAAAAAATTATATAATTTAATTTTAAAATAATGCTATTTTCATTTGAACTGAATAACTTCATCAATCAAAATGTAATAAAAAGTTTTTTTAATGATTAGCTTAACTTTAAAAAGAAAAATACAGAAAGTATCAGTAGAAACAAGAATGAATTTAACAATACAAAAATAAACCCTTAAATCCTAATTAATTAAAGAAGATGCTCAAATTGTTGACCATTAACTTCTGCATATAAATTAATGCGACGAATAAGAGACTGCCTTGTCCGAAATGAAACTCCTACATCTTGGCGAACAAGATCTGATGCATTCAAAATGCGTGCCCAACACAGGCGTCTAAGAAACAAAAATTATATGACGAACCCCCATTATTTTAACTTGAAGAACTTGCATATCATTTTTTTGAAGCAAAAATGGGGCACTCTGTATAACCTCTTAGAGTTGACGTAAAGAATCAACGCCTCCTAGATCCCTTCACCCACATTTCTGCACATGCACGAAAATGCCAAGACTCCATATTTGTATTGGCACCATTTCTGGATCCTCTCCGCAGCATCAACGCCAGTTTTTCTTTACTTGCGCGGTAAAATACGCGAATTTGTTGTTATTTGTATTTCGAATTGTGAAGCCGTGCGGTATTAAATAAAGACAGTTTGTGATTTTGCAGAAATGGAAGTTATAACATGCCAGAAAAATAACATTTTGTTAAAAGATGGTTTTTGTTACCGAAAAGCCTTGGTAAATACGGGCGAAAGGGTTTCGTGGAGGTTCGTTGAAATTTATTGTCGTTGCCGTATAAGAGTGAAAGAAAATTTTGTTAACTCAAATTACAGAACATAGCCACGCACCTAACCCACCAAAATGCCAAGTTGAAGATGTTATTGAAGCATTTGAGACTCTAGTAGAAGATTCACCGCATGAAATGGATGAAATTATAAATTAATGGGAAGACACCTATATCGGACGAGTGAGGCGTAACCGAAGAGCTGATCCACAATTTCCTATTGAAATTTGGAATATGTACAACCGAGTCATGGAAGAACTCCCAGTCAACTGTTGATTGCGTTCATCCGTCACTTTGGAAACTCATCGACCACTTCCTAAAAGAACAAGATAAGGTGGAATTAAATCTAGCACGTTTTAAGTCTGGGTTTAGGAATGCGTCCGCATCTAAGAGAAAGTCCGTCCAATTCAACAGAAGACTTTAAACGCTCGTGGGAAATTATAATAGTAAGGAAATTTTAAATTATTTGCGAGGTGTAGCAGATAATTTAGAAGTTTGGTACGTGTTAATACTGTAATATTATAATTATTATATCTTTTTTTGGATATTTCTTCTTCTTCTTCAGGCATAATTTTTCTCATCGTGTTTCATGTACTACAACGTTATTTTGTAATAGGGAGGTTCGGAGAAAAATAAGATATCTATTTTTGGCATGAAATTGTAATTGATTTACGGCGAAATTTTTTTTAATAAAAAATTTTCTTGCGGCTTAATAAGCGAAAGAAATTAGCTTATCACGCCCACATGCTAGTTCGCTTTGTTATTGGTTTGACGTCAGCGATTCGTAAGGCGCTCCTCCCACTTCTCTTGAAGTGCCCGTGAAGCGGTACCTATCTCATAACATACTTATTGGGACTATTTCGAGCGTGAATTTTTAAAGTAAGGTGTCAAGGAAACAAAAAACAAAGACAACATAATCGATATAATGATGCAACAAGGGTATCAAAAGTCCGATTCACATAATTTGCCATATTTATGTAGTAGGTAGGTAAATGTCCCGGTAAATGTGGAAATGGTGTGTGATTCTTGCATCTAACCCCAATTTCATTCAACCTCAAAACAGTAGTGTAAAGGCAGACCGGTATAAGTAAAACAAAGTCAACAATTTATTAACTGTACATGCCTTTTATAATTCAGTATAAGTAGGTATGTAGATTGTAGATACCTGCTTACTTCTGTTTGTAAAATAGGCACCTACCTATATTCTCTAATACAGTACAATACATACCTACTCATTTATGTAGGTATGTATACTTAAGTGATTGGCAAGTTATCAAGTTAACAGTTTTATAACGGATTGGAAATTTAAAAAAAAAACGGAAACAAATACAACTCACGCGAATCAAAAAACTACGCTACGTAGGTACTAGGTACTTGTTTAACAAAAAGAAACAACTGCTATATTCTGGAACGGTTAATGTAGAAACTCGAAAGAGACTCTTAAAGACGCATGTATGGAATACGAAATTATACCTATGGGTGCGAAACTTGGACAATGGGAGAAGCGGATTGAAAAAGAGTAGAAGCGTTTTAAATGTGATGCTACAGACGGGTGTTGAAGATACCGTGGATAGACAAGTTAGCAATAAGGAGGAATTAGAAAGAGTTGGGGAAAAGATAAGAGTATGGAAGACAATAAAGAATAGGGGATAGGATCGTAGGATGGTAGGACACCTTCTGAGACACAAAGGAATAGTTCGCGACATACTAGAGTCAGAGATAGGAATAAAGAGGTAGCGGTTGGAGCAGATTGGACTACTGCTCTCAAATAGTTGGGGATGTAGAATGTTCTACTTTTACGGAAATGCGTAGGCTAGCTCAGGGAAAGGATGGAGGTACGCGTCCTACCAGTCTTCAAAAGAGAACTTTATGATGACGTACTATTTAATTATTATCGTAAAATAGTTAATAAAATTTGCTTTTTTAGTTCAGGGAGGGAACGCTACGGCGATTCAGTATTTGGCTCCGTCATGCTCCTAGCATCCTGTTTCAAATTATGCTAACCGTAACACGTTACCAAGTACCAAGGGGTCCCAGAAAACTGTCGATAAATTACATTACGTTCGATTTTATTTAGAGTGGCTGCAATGGGGCAGCCGATAATTTTATAAACTTTTGCAATGATAAACTAACTCGCGAAAATATCGATAATGCTGACCGATTTTCCTTCTGGCTCCAACGAACCACTTTTTCCGTTTTATTGGTGTGCTGTACGATGTATTAGTCTGGGTACAAAACAGAAAACACCAGTTAGAACCAGTTAATAATATTTAACAATTTAACTACACATGCATATGCATAATACTTATGGGACTGCTGCGCGCTGAAGCTGGGACTTGTACGTTATAATAAGTTCTGACGTCACGCGGCCTACTCTCGCTGCAAGGTACGATTTCTAGCCTCGCACCGACGGAAAACTTTGCAACGGCCTCACAGGCGAAGGAATTTTTTTTTAACAAAAATTAACAACATAACTGCCTTCAGTATAATAAACTCTATCAATTTTATTGAAATTTGAAAATTACCGAACCTGCCTATTGTGTTTATTAAGGTTATTAAGTTAAGAATCCTTAAAACGAACTGCCTGCAGTGTTCATTGTTTTGTATTGTGTATCGAGTATTTTTAAAATAAAGTAACATAAAATGAGCGAAACTTTTTTTAGGAAATTAAGAAATACTAAAACCTATAACAGTTAAAAATAAAAGATAACAAAAAATACCAATCTTTTGCGAGTGTACATTTTTTCTGAAGTCTTCTTCACGGTCGAGAGCAGGACACAGTACACAAGAAAATCTCTACGGTGCGGAGGAAGTCATTTGTTCCGAAAATTTACCGCGGCCGTCTATTGTTTTCTGTAATATGCAAAGGTTGGGTAAATCCGTAATCTACGCATTGATACAGAAAAAGAGAGAGAAAGAGAACGAAACTCCAGCGTTGTGTTACGTTGGATGCCAGTCTCGTAAGTTCTCTTTTTAATTTAGAGTTCCCCCCGGTCGATGGCAACGTAAAGGTTCTTGTTTTACAAAATATGTACTTACTATACCAAAGCATATTAGGGCATATGCGAAACGTTTCCTGGTAGTTGGATAGGCTGCAATTTAGTATTCCAATTATTTTAATACTCTTAGGCCCGGTTTTTCAAATGAAAGTTAACTTGTAGGTTAGCAAACCCTAACTTCAAAGTTAACCTTAGGTTGTGTTTTTCACGTTAATTATAATTTCTGGTTAGGAAACCGGGACTACTGTCAGAAATGTGGTGAAAACCATGGAAACAGCTTAATTTTTAACTTTATGTATGAAAGTCAAAGTAGGCCAATTCAGGGCGATTATTAATTTTTGAAGTTTGTTGTTTGTTTAGATTTAAATACAAAAAGTGTGTTCTAGGAAGTAGAAGCCGTATTTGATGTTATAAGGTCTGTGCCGTGTTATTTTCGGTCCTTTTATTACCTCCTCATCATTACTTTGTACGTTAATTTCCAAGTTGTTCATATTTTTTATTTACTAGATCAAATATGGTGTTGTCAGTGTCATTTATTCAGGATATTATGCGCAAGTTACTGGTTAACCCATACCCCACGTCTAGGTTAAAGTTAACTAACAGTTAGGACGTAACCCTGATTTGAAAAACATCTAATTGAAAATAACTGAAGGTTTAGTCCTAACTGACAGTTAACTCGAACTTGAAAAACCGGGCCTTATTGACTAGTCTAAAGACTAAAAAATATGGCTCCTTACGTTGACAAAGTACAAAAATGGCCATGATAAAAGGCTTTAATTTCAAGCGAATTACAAAAAAGGAAATGGCTCTAAATATGTTTGAAGAACGTCCCATTGGGTGTAATGCATTAATTAATCGCGTTTTTTACTCTCGTAAATTTGCCAGGCCAATCATTTTCTATAAAGCTATCAAAAAAGTGTCTTATCATTTGTCGCAATTTTAGGTGACTGTTTTTTGTGCTTGACTGATTAGAAGAAGACACGCCCTCCGAAAATTTGTTATTAACGAATGTCTTTTTCCTCCTGTGGTGCAGAATCTGCATTAAATGCATTCAGTCGATCGACGTAATAAATAAAAACAATTTTTTCTAAAACGATTATTTTTGGAATATCACCAATAAACAGAACGTCACAAAAATGTATTTAACATGCAAATAATTGACCAAATTTACACATAATGTTTATATCCATTTTCTTGTTTATATTTATATTATCGTGCATTTCATGACGCACTATTATTGAAAAAGTTCAGTTATCAATGGCAAATTCTTATTTATAAAACCTTATAACGTAAGTAGCTTATCCAAAAACGTCAATTAAATCATCTGTTTTGCGGTGAATAGTGCTGTTTTCCACCAGGAAGGCGTGTTACATATATGTCGAAATTTGACAAGAAAAATGTGCTGCCAAATTAAGGCTCGTTGTATCAAAACATTTATGTAAACCTTGTACCAATTGTCACATTGTTAAGGAAGGAATTTACGATGCGTTTATTATATGGAAAACATCTCGAAAATTACTCACCAATTCGAAATATAATTTACGAAAAAATGTTACCAAAATCCTCAAGAGCGAAAACTTTCATCCACCCCGTATGTAGTTTCAGTTTGTTGTTTGGTGTCTAACAGACTGTCCACATCCTTGGGATGACGATTCCAAGTTGCTTCATAGTCCCGTGATTTGAATTTCTCTGTCAATTTGAAATACCGTTCAAAAGCGCTTATGTGAACCGAGCCTTGACATTACCTATTGTTAAAACAAGTACCTTAATCTTCATTTAGGACCAAGAATTTCACAACTGTACCGTAAAATGAAGTAGACTTAAAAAAATGTGTGGTGAAATGGGTAAAACTGTGCTGTTCTCGTTTAGAACGCCAACAAAGAAGTTCAAACGGAGATGCAAGAAACGGTGTCGGAAACAGAATTTCTTTGTTCTGTTCTGGCCGAGGCGGAAGTGTGTCTTAAAAAGCGCATTTTAAGAATTCGCAAGATTTGGTTCTGCAAATGAGTCCGACGGTCTACGGATCGGGAACTTTTTTTATTTTCTCTGGTGGCCATATCACGTGTTGCTTTATTAATTTACTGTTAAAGAATCGGACGAATACTAAGCCCACTGCGATATATAAGCACAAGACTTGGAAAAACACTTGAATATGTCCACATAAATTGACAGCTGTCAGTGTTTTCGACATCAACGCAAACAGATCGTTATTATTATTGTTACAGGTAGCTTCTGCTTGTTACGTTTTGAGTATGTGTGTGACCTACAAAATAATGAGGCATAACAATCGTATTACATACGTTGTTATCGTCAAAAATGTATTTTCTGGTTACAGAGAACTTCTTTTGGTACTAAATTCAATTTTATGTCTTAGGATAAATAAGAAAAGAAATTCGACTACAGAACTGTGTAAATTAAAAAAAATGGGTGAACGCACTATTAAAAGCGTTCACAAAAAATTTTACGTCCGTTTTTTAAAACCGTCCATGACGATACGCTCTGAAGTCACGTTCTTGAAGTAATAATGCCGTACCTAACCGCTCGTGGAAACTTGTTATGACATAACAGCATGAGTAATAGAAATTTAAACAATTGCACCAATTCTTCCGCTCCTACGTCCAGTTTTAATAACCAACACACTCGGTCATATATTACAAGATTTTATGTACATGCCCTTAGACTTCTCAATAGCGTTTCTCCTTGGTTTTATGGGAGCTGAAAGCAACATTTTACTTTTTAATGGTTGGGCATGATTCACGCATCAATACTGTTCAAAAATAACGCTTACTCTTATTAGTTTCATTGCTCGGGTTTTGGTTACGCTTTTTTTATTGAATGTATGCCGGAAAATGAATTTGTGCATTTTCCTGAATTAATCTGCGGTGCTCTATAAGACCAAGTGCCATTTTCACGTTTTATCCCTTCGTCCCCGTCCAGGGGGTGCGAAATTTTAAATCTTAAATAGTGCAACTGTTTGATAAGAAGGCAATTGAAAAATGTAGCCTGGCTATGGTAACTGTAGTTGTACATTTTATGTTGATTTGGTCACTATATAAAAAAACAAATAAGTTTTGCTGTATGATATTGCTGAAATAATAGTATATAGTACCTATATACCACTAAAGTGGTACTTTTTATCCCGAAGCGAAAAGTTTGTAGCCTGAGCTACAAAATTTTCGATATTCAAAGCAAAGATGGATATTCAAGCTGCCGCTGAAGTGGCCATAAAAGAACTTTTATCCGAAAAATCAAGGCAACTGTATCAAAAACAGTTTGGCATGTTTAAAGACTGGAGTGGGAGAAAAAAACGTTGAGAATTATGGTGAAAACGTGCTGCTGGCATATTTTCCAGAGAAATCGAAGGTTCTCAAGGCTTCAACTTTATGGTCGGTGTACTCGATGCTGAAATCTAAGCTAATTATAGAAAATAATTTAGATATCAGCAAATTTCCAAAGCTACTGGCATTTCTGAAAAAAAAGAACGATGGGTACAAGCCCAAGAACTCAAGAGTTTTGGATGCAGGTCAAGTTCAGAAATTTCTTCAAGAGGCACCAGATGAAGATCATTAATTTGCTAACAAAGGTAGGGGAAATACTTTTTGTACTTCTTATCCCCGTTTTGAATTTCAGGGATAAAAAGTGACACTTTTGTCCCTAAAATTAAATATAAAAAGTGCACTTTTTATCCCAGAAGTGCGAAAAACTGGTTTATTTGCAACTCTGCAAAATTTTATTAATAAAAAGTGACGGGCCAAGTAGGAAGAATGCCAGCGGAAGAACTTCTCCATAGAATTCCGTTGTTTGATGGAAATAATTATAGCAATTGGAAATAAAGAATGGAATGGTAGAACAGGATCTACTGGAATATACAGTTAAGGAAGCAAATGAACCGATTACAGTAGAAAATGCTCGGGAGGAAAGTCGAAGAGTAAAAAAGTTGAACAGACTAAGAAGAGAAAAAATGTAGCCATTTGGAATATGTGAATACACTGAAGGAAATAATGGAAACACTAAACTCAATTTTTCAATGTAAGAGTGTATTAAGCCAACTTCATTTATGGAGGAAATTACTTATAATGAAATACAAAGAAGAAAGGAAAATTTCTAGAGTAAGGTGCGATATTGGAGGAGAGTGTATAGCCAATCATGTAAAAGAATTTTGTGAGGGTCTTGGAATATAACTGGAATACACAATGCCAAATACACCACAGTAGAACGGGGTCTCTGAACATTTTTAAGTAATAGAACAGTACTCAACAAAGCAAGGGCTATGATTTTTGACACAAATCTACCAAAGTACTTGTGGGATGAAGCCGTAATGACCGCAACATTCCTAACAAACAGAAGTCCAACAATTGCTGCGAGAGAAAAAATTTGAAGAAGACCAGCAGAAATATGGTATGGAAGGAAGCCTGATGCCTATACGCATGCGCCTACAGAAAAGAGAAGCAGTAAACTTGATAGAGGTCAGTCAAGAATTTTATAGTTGGTTATACTCCCAATGGTTATCGTTTGTGGAATTTTGATAGGAACAAGGTTACTATAGCCAGATATATTGTGTTTGTTGAAGAATTAGCTGCAACAAAACAAAATGAATATACTAGATATATATCCTATGGATGAAGAGATGAAAAACGAAGAAATCACAGTAAACTATAAAACGTAAAATGAAGAAACAAAATAATTGCATCTTCAAGAAAAAACTAATGAAAACGAAGGAAGAAAAGCACCAGTGTGGCATAAGGATTACGATATGTCAGCCATGCTGAATCATTTTTGGAAAATGTTAAAGGAAGACCTGATGAAGAGAGATGGATGGGAGCAATTAGCTCGGCTCGTGGCAGCAGGTTTCTTACAGAAGCAAGGAATCGAATATAGTGAAATTTATGCACTTGTCGTTAAATTTACAACATTACGTTTATTACATGCGATAGGAAATCACACAATTTTCATTTTTCATCAAATGGTTGTGAAAACTACTTTCTTAAATTGAACATTAAAAGAAATCATTTTCATGAAGTGTACTGGAGGTCAGGTCAGGTAAAGATTTAGTCTGTAAATTGAACAGAACTATCTATAGATTGAAACAATCTCCCCAATATTGGAATGAACGATTCAATGATTTTACGATGCAGATAGATTTTACCAGATTGGAATCTGACCTCGAATCTTACTATTGTTTGTACATAAAAGGTGAAAAGAGTGTATGTTCGTGTTAATATTTGTTGATGATTTGATTCTAATGCATAGAAGACTGGAAAACATAGAAAAATTGAAACAACAGTTAAAAGGAGAGTTTGAAATCGAAGATACGAATGCCTTAAACTATTTTCTCGGATTAAAAATTGGAAAAAATGTGGAAGAAGGTATACTGATTATAGATCAAAAGCAACACTTAAAAACAGTACTTCAACGCTTCAATAAGGAAGATAGTAAACCCGTTTTAACATCAGTTGAAACATTTTGTCAACTGTCTATTCAGATAACAAAAGAAAGTTATGATAAACCATATTGACAGTTGATTGGTTGTTTGATGTATGCTCTGTTGGGATCTAGACCTGCTTTTTAAGTATAGCAGTGAGCTAACTTGGCAGATGCCAGAATAATCCAAACGGAGAAGCAGGGAAACGAGCCAAGGGTGTTCTTCTATATATTAGAAGAACATTGGATCTAAAACTGGTGTACGGACGAAATAAAAATGGAAAGCTACTTGAAGGTTTTGTAGATGTCGTCTGGGAAAATGTGAAGAACCGTAAGCCTATCACAGGACACCCTTTTAAGTTCACTGGCTGTTCCTATCGATGTTCAATACAACCTTTTACAAGAAATCTACTAAATTATGTACTCCTGTATAACATTTCCTTTAATTAAACTGATTTAATTGAGTTGGATCAAAGTTTATCAAACCTATCCTCGGTTTTTCTGGTCCCCAAACCTAACAGCTCCATAAAATTAATTTTGAATTTCAAACGTTTAAATTGTTTCATGACTCCCGCTCATTTTAAATTAGACGACTGTATTAAAATTAATACATAAAAATTTCTTACATTATTGGATCTCAAGGATACTTATTTTTTAATACCACTCCATAAAACCCATAAAACAATCTAATGGTTCACTTCCGTTTGGTTTATGCACAGCACCTTTCGTTTTCACAAAAATTCTCAAGTCTGTGCTATAAAAGTCCTAAGAACGAAAGGACTAGGATGTGTTGCAAATTTGGATGACATTATTATTGTAAGTCAAACGCAGGAGGATGCACATCGGAAATGTCAATTTACCAAGTCCTTTCTGGAATCTTTGGGATTCATTACCAACGTCCAGAAGAGCTCATTAGTGCCTTCTCGCGAGTGCAAATTTATATTTAATTCGCGTTATTTTTACGAATATCCTTACCAGACGATGAAATAAAATTAATTTTAGAAATCATATCAAACCTGTTATCAAAGGGAAGCTGCTCCTCACATTAGTGAGAAAGCTTGTAGCTTCATGACCTATATCACACGGAAAGGTTCACTCGAGGGGGCATCCGCAGTGGAGGATATCTGACGAACACACATGAGGATAACCTAGGATACCCGAGGATATCCAAGGAAATCTAAGTATATTTTGAGTATATCCGAGGAAATCGGAGAGCATTTTGAGGCCATGACCACTCTGCTATAAAATTTTAAATTTTATGTAAATCATTCTATTCTTCAAGAAATATCGTATTTAAATAATAGGGTCGTACACCCTTTCAAGTATATTGGGTATTATTAAAGAATAGCGGAAATAAGGAGGCCCGTGTTTCGTGATTTTTTGATGCGACCTCTAATAACGCGACAAATAATGGTTAAAAATGAAAAAAATAAATTCCCGCCCAAGCTCAGACATTAAATTGACGTCATAGAACATTCGACCTTGAATACAGTAATACATATGCAGTAATGAAGTAATATGGCGTCGCTATACTTTTGAAGTTTGCCTGCTTTGGCACACTCAAGGAGAAATCAGACGAAATCAAGGGGAAATCAGAAGAAATCAAGGGGAAATCAAAGGCAATCAGGGGAAATCAGAAAAAGGCACGACAAACAAAAAAGAATTGTAGGTAAATGAGATTTATGTTTGTCTTTCAGCTGAGGTGTTAAAATTCTTTTGTAATTCTTTTGTTCTTATATTACCATTTGATATGCCCATGGATGTATGTATTTGAGAAAATTACAATTTTCTTTCTTGGCCAATGAGAAGATATCGAGAAAGACTAAAGCAGAAGTCTCGTAAGAAATTTTATGCTCTTTCAGTTTAGTCATATGCATTTTTCACATAAAATGAATCACTTCTAAAGCATTGCAAAAAACCGGAAAAACCCTAATTCCGCCATTTTTCCACGATGGCAGACTTAGAAACCCAATTTTCATCATTATATTTCATACAATTGGATACCTTCCAGGGGCAGAATCTGTTTTCCGAGCCGCTGGATAACAGCTGCCTTTTTCACCCTTTAAATACAACCGACGCGACATAATTTATGTTTTCTATCTTTCCCGGCTTCAAGGCTATGTTACTTTTTTGAACCGTATCGTATACAATGGATGATACTTGGACGCGTTTCTGTGACCCAGAAATGAAGCAGAATTTGATTTAATGGGAACACTGAGGTTTTCCAAGGTCCAAAGAAGTTTGAAATACAAAAATCTGCTGGAAAAATTCTTGGCTGTTTGTTAAAGTGGAAATCGAAGGAAATCAGAGGACATCAAGAGAAAATCAGGGGAAATCAGAGGAAATCAAAGGGAAATCGCAGGAAATCATCAAAAAAGGGAAATCAGGTGTACAGATTTTAAGCCGTGGTTTACCCCTCGGGAATAACTGAGGATATCTGGGGATATCCGGGGAAATCTGAGGATATCCTTGCTTGAAAGGATATCTGGTGCACAAAATTTTACAACAGGATGTCCCCTCGGATTCACCTTAAAATGTTAGAAAGGTTTTGGCGTTACAGCATAGTAAGCAAAATTATACTCGTAAGAGGAAGATGGATCTTACATCAATCATGAAAGTGACCTTCAATGATGGTATCATTCCCTCTAGAAATACCGGTGGAACATAGTAGCATGGTAGAAAATTTGTTTTGGAAATATTCTCATTTGCCTCTTCAACCCGGGGGGAGGGGGATATTGCAATGAGCTATCGACTCACGGTTTTGGCATTTTTCTGAATTGCAGTTGCATATCAATTCCTTAAAAATATTCCATAAGCCTTAACTCATCCACTGCCAGATGATCGACCTCCCCTTACTGGAGTATATAAGCCCTACAACTAATAAATAACGCCTCAATTCTTCTTACGATTGATAACACAACGGCTATTGCCTGTATCAACCGTACGGGTAGTGTACGATTTAAAACACTAATTTAATTACACGAGATTATGGAATAGGTGTTAAGTTCGTTGTTTTTGCTTCATAAACACCAAATAACGTCCTGACAGAGGACAGTCTATTGAAACAGAATTGTCACCTGCAGCTTTTCAACAAATATGCTCAGTTTGGCAAGCCCACAATAGATCTACAGATCTATTTGCTTACTAGATATTTTTCTTGAACACCAGACCTAGGGGAATATTTTTATGCGTTTCCTCCGTTGTCTCTGTTTTCCACCTGTTTGCGGAAAATTGCCAATGAACAAGCAGAAGGAGTATTCCTTGTTCCGAAAATTGATAATACAAGAACAAAAATTTTAGTGCCAATAAAACTTTGATTTTGTCCCCTTTCAGGCAGTCATCCTCTATGGAGACGACTTATCCTGGAGGTTGGAGCTTTATCCGGCAATTGTTTATTAACAGGGGATTTCCAGCAGTAGGTCTTCATGCAGTCCAATCTTTTGTTACTCCATATATGTTACAATACAATGGTGGAAATTTTGTTCAAATAGCTGCAGAAATCCTTATGATTACATTAAATATGGTCATATCCATTTTAAATGATCAATTTGGATTGGGTGTACATCATACTCCACCCTTGATTTTTAGTCAATACAAGGTTTTAGAGTAATACACACAGGATCTGTAGGACGAAATTCGGGAGTAGGAATTGTTATGCGGAAAAAGTAGGGCAGAGTGCAGAAAATTTCTTACGTTCTTAAGTTATCTAGGTATCTAGGAGCAGATTTATGTAGATAGTGATCATAACATAGTGGTTATGAAAGCCAATCTTAAATTTAAAATTTTGACAAAACGAAGCGGAAGAAGGTATCTTGACCTAGAGAAACTAAAAGATGATGATGCGCGTGATAAGTTCGAGAAAAAGACAAACGAAGTACTAACTAAATGGAGCGGGTGAAAATATGGTTAGGGACATAGAGGCAGAATGGAATTGCATTAAAAATAGTTTGATTCCGCAGCTAGAGTTATTTTGGGTTGTAAACAGAATGGAAGTAGAAAACCCTGGATAACAAAACATATTGTGAGTCTAATAGAATGGCGAAAATATAAAAATAGGTTGGGTGAAAGAGGGAAACAAAGATATAAGGCGATCAAGTGGGAAATTATTCGGAAATGTAGGAAAGCGAAAGAGCAATGGATCGATAATAAATGCAAAGAAGTGGAAGATAAGTTCGTAAGTTGGAAAGACTGATGAAGGATTCAAAATAATTAGGAGAAATTTTAGAGAAATTGGATCTAGTATCAAAACTATTAGAAATGAGGCAGGAGATATCGCAATCAGAAGCGGGGAGAAGGCAGATAGGTGGAAAGAATATTTGGGAAACTTATATACGGGACAGGAAGTACGAGATATATTAGAAAGGGAAAGCATTGTAGAGGAGGCCAACCTAGGGTGTCCTATAACGAAAAGAGTTTGAGCTAGCACTAAAAAGTTTAAGAAACAATAAAGCTCCAGGTATAGATGGCTTGCAGGCAGAAATCTTAAAGTGCGCTGGTCAAGAGGTAATAGATCGTTTATTTAAACTAGTTAGTTGCATATACCTGACAGGCGAGATTCCAGAAGATTACAAACGGAACATCATAGTAGCTTTGCCAAAAAGAATAGATTCAGAGAAAGTTTCTCACCAGCGTTTTCCCAAAGGTGTTATGAAAAAAAAATCCGAGGCCAAAATACCAAACAACTTGTGATCCGCATTCTGTTTTGACTTATTTGTCAAAACTTTACCTCTTAAAGCATGTATAACAATCAAACTTGTCACCTTATTAGGTTTATTCACAGAACACCGTATACAACAGAGTTTATACAAAATCAGTGTTCAAAATATTCATCGTTTTGACGACAGGTTAGAAATTACAATCGCAGATCAAAGAAAAATTTTAAATTCACCGAGTTTCCAACCATTACTGGTAATTCCCTGTTTTAAAGAGAATCGCAAATTGTTTTTAGCTCCAGTGAATAAAATTTACAAAGAACATAATAATTGTCGTAGTGGAACTAACTTTTTAGTACTAACTTACAGAAACCCTCTCCATACAGCAACTACCCAACGCATCAGTAATTGGATAAAGATCGCACTCGCAGAGGGAGGAGTAGAACGCTCTTATAATCGTCCCTTATGTCGCGATCCCACCATTTTTGCAAATGAAGTAATAAAACATGCTAATTTGTGAACGAATTGTCTTTTATGTTAATTCGTTTAAAGTTTTGTTACTGGATCTAGATCGTCTTGCTTTAAACATCTACAAGTTGTTACAAGTAATTCGAGAACGGCAATACTTATATAATTTCGATCAATATTCCTTACAAGTAAGTCAATTGATCATTTAATTATGAAGGGTTCGACAATTAGAAATTAATACAATATTATACAAGTAACTTCAATAAAGCACTCAATTCACAGGCGAACATTATTGTTTTGATAGTTTTATGCATTCCAAAAATCTTTTAATTCTTCTAATGTGCCGTTGAACTTATCTCTGTCGCATGGTCCTATGCCTTTTACTGAATGTGGCTCTTCTCCACTTTTCCCATCTGTATATTGCCATATAACCCATTTTTCCCATCCTCCAGGTGGTATTGGATTAGCTGACCATTTTGCTACCCATAACGGACATTTAGTTAAAATCGGGGTTGCAAAATCTTTTAGAAAAGAAGGACTGCCATAGATCAGTGGTAAACGACCTGTGACTTCATGAACTTTATCAACAAAATCCTCTGCTTGTTTGGGTGTTATGTTTTCCCCATCTTGGTTTTTCTCGACATCAAGCGCTAGCAATATTTTAGAATGATCTCCGACTGTTTCCAAAAAATGTTCAGCTTGATCTTTTCCGTTATCTCCGACACCAAAATGATATGCTCCCCACATCAAGCCCTGCTCCTCAGCTGCTTTTCTTCTGTTTGCATACGTCGGATCAGAATACTTTAACCCTTGTGTTGCTTTATGGATGATTCCCAGTATCCCATCTTCTTTTGCCAACTTAAAATCCACACTTTGATCCCAGTGAGAAAGATCGACAATTACGTTTTCTATCTGATGCTGTTTGTGCAACCACAAGAAATAAATTTTTGTTATACTAAACGAAATAAGAGTTGAAGGTATTGCTTACCGAAAATGTCCAAAAGGTATCGTAGCATTCAAAACACAAGTTTTTAAGGAGCGATGGTCCATGAGTTTCAAGACCCCAACTGAAAAAGAAAAACGTTAATTCTGACTATGTTCGCGAAGAATATCTCAATCACTGCCGTGAGGGTTTTTTTCCAGCTTAAATTCAGCGGAACTACGCAGCTGTAGAACAAAAGCCGGACAGGACTAGGTACACCAAGCATCACAGAACAATAAAAAAAAATAATCTCGTGCACATCTCATGGAGCAGTCAGTGGGTCAGCCAGGTCTTTGTTTAAAGTTAAGTTCAAAGCAAAGCGTTAACCTTTAGAGTGAATCGCGATCGTCGCTTTCATGGACTTGTCTTTTACAGCCAGAGGAATACCTGCTTTGTCACTAGAGTGTCCTAGACCGGCACAAATCTACATCCGAATAGTTTTAGAGGTATTCCAAAAATCATTCGCCAAGTCACATCATCATTTGATTTATTTACTCCAGAAATTAACTTTCTCAAAAATGTGCAATCTTTTTCTCTCTAGACGCCCACTTATATTTTTAGCAGAAAATGAAGTTTATCGACGAACTTAAAATTGAAGCCAGACTTTCCATACGATATTATTAGCAATTACGTTGCTTCAGGGTCTCTTTATGCTAAAATAGCAGCCGTGGTTTAATGTACCGAAATCAATAGGTGTTCTAAATTCCTTGCACTTAACCGCGCTACCCGGTCGAATAATATCGTGTCTTGTTTAGACTACGAACACATTTCGGTTTCTAATGTTTGGTGCGTAGCTGAAATTCCCTGGATTTCCAGGTATTTTTCTTCTCGCCACAGTTTACATACTTCTTCATAAGTAAAAGTAAATATACGAGGTGTCCAAACCGATGTTTACGACTGAAACGAGAACATTTAGCGGTGTATTCGAAATACAATCTACGCGAAAAAAAGTTATTCCGAAACACTGATATGATGATGAGGTAATTCAAATAGAGTACCGGTACCTATTGCCAATAGAGGATAAAGTACGATCTCGATTTGCGAACAAATTGTTATTGTTTCGCCTGACTCACGTCCTTGGTTTGTTGGTAAAGTAGCCATGGTTCCGTCCCTCTCGTTCGCCTGTACGAAAATAATTTATTTTTGTCCCTGTCGTCTTTTTATTATCCTCTCGATACACTCCCATCATCATTTCGCAAAGTCTTAACCCAATAATTACGTGGGTGGGCGAAGATCTTAAAGCACAATACCGTAGGAGTCTAAGTACACGCAACAGAAAACAGCTATTGGATTCATAGTGTGCGATGCGTTCTGTACGAAGTTGAAACCTTCCGCTGTCACCTCTACCGAGATTGAATGCTGCAAACCCCCTCGGGCGGTCATCTGTTGCGCCTTCGCGGTTACGTTGCCATTTTCGGAATCCCGGACGGATTTACGATTGTTGTCGTGCGGACCGCATATTGAGTTGCGCAACTTATTACATAAAATGTAATTGTTGAACTAAGTAAGTATTGGTTTGGTTTACATGAGGTACACCCTCGTTAGTTTATGATTAATGTATTTGCAAAGATAATGGGCAAACTTTTCTGCCTTTCATTGTTCAGTTTCACATCTCTTGTTGGATAGAAATTAAATTTGTCCCAATAATATTTCAGATTACTACCCTACTCGACCCTACCCTTCTATTAGTCATGAAAATTTCAGTTTTAATATTGTGTTACTAACATTGCCATCTTTAAAACTGTGTTGCGTCCGAAGGATGCACACCATTATTACCTTTCTATTACTAATGTTAACCAAAAGTACCTTAATGGTGTACCTACACCCTTCAGGCGCAACACAGTTAGGCACTGTGAATTTTTGAAATAGAATTACTACGGAAAGGTGCACGCCACTATTACTCCACCATTCCATATGGTAAATGAGGTAATAACAGTGTGCACCTTGCTGGCACGACGCAATTTCAAAAATATACTGCAAACAATATTTTGTAAGAAAAACTTATTTTCGTAAAACTGTGTTGCAACCGCAGGATGCACACAACTATTACACCACTATTTACCGTAGGAAAACTTAGGTAATAATTGTGTAAATAGTTGTGTGCACCCTTAGGGCGCAACACAGTTATGCACTGCGAATTGTGACATTGTGTTACGTCCGAAAGGTGCACGCCACTATTACTCCACCTTCCCAAATGGTGAATAACGAGGTTGTAAGCACAACGCAATTTTCAAATTATACTGCAAACAATATATTTTATGTGAAAAACTGATTTTTGTAAAACTGTGTTTCATACGCAGGATGCACACAACTATTACCCCCTATTTACTGTAGGAAAATGTGGGTAATAATTGTGTGCACCCTTCTACACAACACAGTTACGTGCTGCGAATTTTCTGGAATTCTGCTACTCCCGAAAGGTGCACGACACTATTACTCCACCTTTCCGTAAGGTAAATAATGAGGTAATAATGGAGTGCATCTAGCAGGCACGACGAAATTTTAAAAATGTTCTGCAAACACTATTTCTTATAAGAAAACTGGCTCTTGTAAAACTATATTGAATTCGCAGGATGCACACAACTATTATCCCATTATTTACCAAAGAGAAAGGTGAGTAATAGTTGTGTGCACCCTTCGGCGCAACGCAATTTCAAAAATATACTGAAAATATTTTTGATATAAAAATATACTTCTTGTAAAATTGTGTTGCGACCGCAGGAAGCACATAACTATTACCCCACTAATGGAGAAAAGTGAGGTAACAGTTGTGTGCACCTTTCGGACACAACACAGCTATGTACAACGGTTGGACTTGCTTTACTCCAAAAAGGTGCATAATACTATTACTCATCCATACCATACGGTAAATAATTAGGTAATAATAGTGTGCACCTTACAAACGCAACGCAATTCTAAAAATAGACTCTAAATAATGTTAGAATAGAAGTTTTTCAACATTACTGTAAATAATATTTCTTCATATGGTAAATAATTAGGTAATAATGATGTGCACCTTGCGGGTTCAACACAATTTCAAAAATATACCGACAACAATATTTTTAATATGAAAATATACTTTTTGTAAAACTGCTGCGTTGCGTCCGCAGGATGCACACAACTATTACCCCCCACTATTTACCGTATGAAAATGTGGGCAAATATTTGTGTGCACCCTTCGGGAGCAACACAATTACGTACTGCGAATTCTTGACATTCTTGACATTGTGCTACTATTACTCCACGATAATGAGGTAATAATGGTGTGCACCTTGCAAACACAACTCAATTTTTAAAATATACTGTAAATATTATTTTTATAAGATAAATAGATTTTGTAAAACTGTGTTGCATCCGCAGGATGCACACAACTATTACCCCACTATTTACCGATGAGCAAGATGAAGTAATAGTTGTGTGCACCATTGGGGCGCAATACAGTTATGTACAACGGTTGGACTTGCTTTACATCCGAAAGGTGCATGACACTATTACCCCTCCAGTCCATACGGTAATAATTAGGTAATAATGATGTGCACCTTTTGGGAGCAGCATAATTTCAAAGATAAATACTGATAATACTTTTGATATAAACACAACTATTACCCCACAACACAATTACGTAAGTATGTACTGCGAATTTTCGAAATTGTGTTACGTCCGAAAGGCGCACGCTCAGGCGCACGTTACTATTACTTCACCTTTCCCTATGGTAAATAACGAGGTAATAATGTTGTGCTGCTTGCAGGCACAACGCAATTTTAAAAATATGCCTACTGCGAACATTTTTTTAAGAAAACCGAGAAGAGAACCTTATTCTTGTAAAACTGTGTGGCGTCCCAGGATGCACACAACTATTACCCCACTATTTAACACAGAGAAAGGTGAAGTAATAGTTGTGTGCACCCTTCTGGCGCAACAAAGTTATGTGAATTTTTTCCAGATTATTCTAACGCACTGTATAATTGTTTGAAGAAGTTATATGATGCAATGAAAGCAACTGAAAAAATATATTACTAATAGAAGAGTGCGCACCACTAACCCTTCCATTCTCTGTAATTCAATGTTTTTTATGCAGTGAACAATGTAATAGGTATTAAAGAAGTTTCAACAAAATCATGAAGTAATTTGAAGACTAGAATAAATACGTAACTGAATAAGCTAATTCGAAAACAAACCAACATGCACATTAAATCTATTCGTCCAAGTTTACTGAATACAGGAAAACTAACAGGCGCATTTTGATTCATTAAAATTAATAGGCATCATGTTTCCTTTCATAATAAACATAGTACGGGCATTGACAACTTGTAGAATTCTGCCCCCAGTTAATTATTATTCTTTGGTAGCAAAATATCAGCTAGATAACATGAATATTTATCAAATTTATTCAAAGTTTGTTATACCGTGAACAGATCACAATTTATAAAATATCTAACACAACTTCACGATGAATTAGTTAGTATTCGATTATGATGTCCTGATTTATTCAAAACATGTGTTAAGTCAAATTAAGTAGAACTAATGACCTGTACAAATACGGGACTCCTTTTTCCGTTACACCTAGGCCAGGTTGTCCCAAAATTAGCCTGCCAAACTTTACCGGTAAAGTTTGAGTAGAATAGCAAATAATTCTTGGAAAAATTGGGTGATATTACGTGGGTACCTATTACAGCGAAAATCAAGAGGCTGACCTCAGTGCTCCGTGCTCTCTAAAATTAGAAACAATTAACCTCTAGAATGGAGTGTCAACAAATGTATTCGGAATGTCAGTCAGAAGAGGATTAATTTAACACGTCATTACCTTTAATTTTGCGGTCATATTAAAACTCGTTTAAAAAAATGATTAAATCAATTCGTGCTTAAAAGGGACTGAGACAAAACCACGGAAATACTGAGAATGGGTTTTTTAAAAACTCGCTTCCCGTTCTTCTTTTGTTTATGTCTGGTTATGTGACGTAATCGGCGCGATTCACCTACATACTAGAACATCTGCATATAATTTAACACGAATTTTAACATAATATAATAGAAATTCCCCCTTTACTCTTCCGTAAGGTACTTTTCAATTAATGGTATATACATGTGTGGTTTGTCTTTTTAATTGTGGTATATTTGTTATTCTATAGGTATTTACTTTTCTATTTGTTTGTATAGGTAATCGACTATGTACTACTTACTTAATTTTGAGTTCATAGTGGATTAGAAAAGACTAAATATACATCATCAACAAACAATAACTTACAATATTCTGGAAGCTTCTTGTTGATAAGACAAAAAATCCGTGGGCAACAAAAAAAAGACTAAGCGAAATCCATCACAAAAACAAATTAAAAATATACAACAAAGAACAAAAACTACCGAAACATCAACCATATATTCTCAACTGATAGTCCGCTTACAACCGCACAGAAACATAAAGTTTCGTCAACTGACACAATCCACAATCCGCGCTCGGCGAAAACAACGAATTATCAACCCGCGGCCTTCGTCGGCGATTCTCGTCCGCGATCGGCGCGCTTCCGGAATTACGTCGATAGCGTCTTCTATCTTTGTTTTTCTCCTATTCGCTATGTTACACCCCCGCGTAGTAGGCGCCGATGCTTCGAGGCATTTAGCGAACGAACGCGAATATACGCGAAGCAGGAAGTGGGGATATAGGTAGGAAAACGAATTAAAGCAAGGTAAGGACGAATGTTATAATACGCTTTGTTCTGTTGCGGCTTTGTACTCAAAGGAACTTCGACCGATACGTGGTTAGACCAGAAAGTTTTCACGTATGAATACAAAAATAACGCGTTTCTTTTAAATATTTTTGGGAGCCCTCCGAAACGAGTCGTCACTGTTTTCATTGACCTAAAACGACTATAGTTACAAAAAGACCCCGCAATATTCGTTTCTAAAGCGTTTAAACGAAATTATTGTGAAGAGATTGCATGTTTGACCTATTTTAAAGATTACCTAGCGCGTTACATAAGGCGTGTGCATCGGAAATGTTGTTTAGAAGAGCTCATACTGTGAGGATTACGCAAGAACATGGGCAGGGCCGGCCGGATAACATTTGTGGGTAAAAGCGATAGGACTTAATCGGTTTAAAAATGAACATTTGGTGCAGTTTAGACATTAGCAATGTTTGCTTCGGAAAAAAAACAGTTTTCGGGCGTCCAGCACAACTCTTTTTCCCCATTTTTAGTTCCACCCCACACCGAATATTATTATATATTCCTCTGCCGAGTTATCTGATACCTCGCATTTTTTTAATGTGGTACTTGTAGCTTGGGTAATAAGCAATCGATATCCCCCTCGGTGGCAAACACTGGGGCATATTCGCGATTTTATATACAGAGTAGGGAGAGGAAAAGAATGTTGGCGATTTGTACGTAGTTAAATATTTAGAAGTCCATTTACAAAGTGAGTATGACGGCGATGATCGGAGCCGTCTTCGGGGCTGATTGATTGTTTATGTTGAAAAACAGGATGACAGCATCGTTGGCGACGTTCGTTGCGTTTGTTCCCTACAAATAAAACCACAGGCGATCAAAGACATTGTTTTTTATATTATTTGATGAAATGAATATGTGCGATGCTGAATTTGTTCTTCCTCAATTTGTCTTTCAATAATTCCCAAAGAATTTGATAAAATCGTCCGCCAATATCCGGCCCTCTTAATGATCGTGCTCCATAAAAACAAAAACAAAAGTGACGCAAAAGCCAATAAAACTAAAATAATTACATCAACCTAAAAGTGACCATAAAAAATCGCTCTTCCATGCCACGTTTTAGGAATATGGGTTTGTTTGTGTAGACACGAATTTAGCCTTATTTCTCCTTGCGTAACCGCCAATAAAATTCTAGAAAGGGAGAGGCATTAAACGCCGTTTAATTAGGCCTATTATACGAGCAGAAATAAAATTTTTGACGATAATGTAGGAAATCAGTAAGAGCATAGAAGCGACACCAGTGACGGCTCGTGGCTTCGTACGGGAATAGGATATGAAAACGTTACTTTTTGATCGATTAGTGATTTTTCTCTTTGACAAATTCAGCCCAAATAAACAATATTTTTTATGAATGTAAAAAAAATATTTAATCACAAAATTATTTAAACCAACAGACAACAACACACAGTGGTTGGATCAAGAACTTTGACTTCGATGACAACGTCAGCACTCTCACGAGTTGAAGATTAATCTAAATCTAAACTTACAATACGTTGCTATAAATACCAAACCTCCTACTACTTAAGTAAAATAAATCGATAAACCTATAGGAGTTCATACAAGTACTCCAAAGCCTTTAGTAGGTACACTGGGAAAAAGTTATTATTGACATAAATACAAAATAGTAGCAGAAAAAGAACTCGAAACGGACTGTCAAACATGAAATCGATACAAAAATTAACATTTTTTGATGCCGATTTTTTGACGGTCACTGTATATCAAAAGGTGCCCCCGTGCCGATTAAGATTTGCCGCCACTGTCTAGTCTAGGAACTCTGTAAAAGCAACGAAGCGATGGTGAGACGGCCGACCATCTGGGCGTGGTTTTTAATTTATCGGACACACTTTATTAGCAGTTCCGAGGTGATATTGCAAAATTCTATAGTGGGTTCACGATAAAATGGTCAGTCTTGTCCGTTTTAATTAGACTTTGTAACAGACTTCCTACGTTTTACATTTTACATTGATGAGCATACAGCATAGAGAACGTACTTTCATTTAAGTGTTGCTTAAGAAGAGGTATCTAACACAGTGATGCCATACTAGGGAATTTTTCCCTAGTTCTAGGGATTTTTTCGTGGAAAGGGAAAAAATATTTTTTTTAATTATCTAGGGATTTTATTCACTCTGGTTCATTTAATCGAAAAACTTTCTTAAAACTTTTTTTTGATAAAATTGTTGTGGTTTTTGTGCTGTTCCAAATGAGAGTGGTCCCATCTATTAGCAAGTAGAGGAACTACGCCCGCGCTCCATACTAGTACGGCAGGTTGCGACTTGATCATAGGATGTATATTTCAAATTACTCTTTGGCAAGTAAGTATGTAAATCCCCGAAAATCTTAAAGGCGCGTGTTTCGCTCGGGGTTGTAAATTCACCCATCAGCTATTTCCTGCGATCACGTTGAGTTTTCATTTTTTGCAATAAAGGTGTAATTCATAGCGCAATTGTTAGTGCCAATAATCTGAAATGAGCACAGATTCGTAATCAGATGAATTGCATTTAAATTTGATTTATTGGGGATTAATTTTACAATTTAAACTCCAGTTAAGAAACGAAATATCAGACCCGAAAGTCATCAGACCTCAAAATAAAAAATATATGGGCAAAAATTCGGAGGAATGGTTCCAAAATTCCAAATTCAAAGGATGGTTCAAACGAAACAACACCCCAAAGATAAGTACATTAGTTTGAGCCAAGCTTGAAATGCTGAACTGAAATGTGGAAAATCCGAAATTAAAAAGCATGCGGCCACCCACAAACGTAAGAAAAATGTAACGAAACTCAAGGTTTGCTATCAGTCTCACCATTTTTCAAAAAAAGTGACTTGAATGCCCGAAAAGTTTCGGAAGCAGAAATTAAACTTTCCCAATTTTTTGCTCATAATAATGTGGCATTTCAAGTTGTTGGGCATTTAGTACCCATTTTAAAGACCGTTTTGACGATTTATATCACTGTTACAAGATGTTCATTGTAAAAAAACGTTACTGCAGAAAAAGAATCTAATGATTTATCAAAAATACTTGCAGAACCATACTTTAGTGTCCTAGTAGATGAAAGCACCGATTTTTCTGTAAATAAACTGTTCTGTATTATAGTTAAGTTTGTAAATAGCTCAGGTAAAATGGAGGGCAGGTTATTAGAATTATTGACGCTAAAAATTGTAATGCGGAAATAGTTATTTACGAAACGTGTGCGAGAAGACATGCATGAGCGCAATGTTTGAAGCACGAGCGACGAAGGAGCGAGTGCTTCATTTGCGTGAATGCGCCGAAGACGTCTACGCGCATCGAGGTTCGTACAATATTTTTTGAAACGAACATTATAATTTTTTAATTATTATCTAATACGTTTCCAATTTAAAATTTCAAAAAATCAAGTGGTTACATTGACAGATTTCCATTTGACAATTGTAGAAAATGACATTTGGTTTAATTTATTGAATCGAGTTGTCAAAGTGTCAATCGAATTAATAGTGATTTATCTTTATGCTTTCCCTATTTTCAACATCCAAAGTGGAGAAATGGCGTTTTGTTAACGAAACTTTATTACTACAAAGTCAAATTATTTCTAGAAAGCCCGAAAGGGCCAGTGCTTTTTGCTAGATTTCGCGCACTAGTGCGCGAACACTATGTTTGAGTTTGTCTGTCGGGTTCGCGAAATGTCATTTTGAGAGTGGTGAGTTCAAAATAGCATATTACGTAACGAGCATGGAAAGTGACAAATTTCATACGAGCGTGAAATTTTATGCACGAGGCGTAACCGAGTGCAGAAATCACGCGAGTTTATAGGAAATACATTTTCTGTAGAGTTTTGTACACTATTTTTCCCATGACCCCTTAAGAAGACAAATTTATTCATAAAACAGTAAGTTTATTTTTAAGGATTTGTCTATGTTAACAGATGTCAAAATTTCCAAGTAGCCTACTATGAGCATAATAATTCCGACAGACTCATGAATGATACGTTGATTTGTTCTCTTGCCCAGTTCGTAACTAAAATATTTAGGTCTTCCACGGAGTAGCCATTAAAATGTTCAACTGCTGTACGTTTTAAGAGATTTTTCTGATAAAAAATTATTTGATTTAAAAAGAGACGCGACAGGATATTTATTCAGTAAACGTCAAGATCTCAAAGCTGCATACAAAATTTGAATGAACCTGTGCGATTTTTAAATGTTACAGCACAGTTGCGAGTTTAGCGCACGGGCAACGCAATTGTCAAGTTTCCGGCCCACTATGCTGTATGCAACGTGCCGCTTTCCTAGGGGGTCGTGGGAAAATATATTTACGGCTATCAAAAACTGTTTGCAGAAAATATTCCTGCTAATAAAATTATAGGGTTTGCTTCTGATAATGTGAGCGTAATGTTCGAGAAAAATAATTCATTCTTAACTCGTTTAAAGTCTGAAACTAATGCCCTGATTCTTCTTCCTTGCATTTGCCAGTCATCAGCATTATAGTTGCAAGCCATGTTTGTGCAAAATCACATCGCACTCCGGAAGAATTGTTATTTGTTAACTAAATGTTTTCAATACTTTTAACGCATTATTTCAGTCAAGAAACTATTAGTTCATGAATTATAATTCGAATGTAGAAAAATTTTCAAAAATGTTATATCCCATTTTATCACATCTGATTATATTTATAAACGATTTTAACATCAATTTATTATCTTAGAATAATAGAAATTATTTAGAATAGAAGTCAATAGACTTAGGGCCAGAGTGTAATTCCTTTGTTGCAAATTTACCTAAATATATTCAGATTTCGATTCGAAAATTTTGCTTGGAACTTCTAATAACAGCAGCGACCAAATTACAGAAAATATTTCCTCTCACGGATCCATTTCTTGAAGGTGTAAAGTTTCTAAAACCAAAATTGGCACTATCATTAAATAAACCAGATAATTTTCACTTGAACATGTCTCGAGTAAATTTAGTGCACTTGATGACATACATGCCCATAACATTGACATGGATTGGAAGAAAATTGACACTAATTTTAGTGAAGATGGTTCAATTGAAGTTTTGGCACAATCTGGGAAATTAGATACAGAAATTTTATGGACGAATATGAATTCGAAAATATTGTAAAATTGGCGGATTTATTCTTGTCTCTGAAGCATAGTAATGCAGAGACTTAAAGAGCCTTTTCCGTCGTCACTGACGTTAAAACAAAAAAAATAAGCAGCGAGGCTCTAAACGCAGTTTGCCAAATTCGTTTTTCCACATCGACATGATGCACTTCTTTTAATGTATCTGATGAACACATGAAATTTTCGAATTTCATAGTTAGGGAAATCTAGGAACATTTTGTGTTACAATCTGGGAATTTTCACTGCCCAACAGTATTGGAACAACCCGTATACGGTAACTAACAAAAACTAACCTCAGGAAATTCAAAATACTCTCGGTCAGGGTTTAGTATTCAGTGTGCTATGACAGACCATACCTCCGGAAGTTCAAAACAGCTGAGCTCCACGGCAGATGGTATAAACCACCTGTCTTGACCCGTGCCTGCACTGTCGAAATTAAACACAAAGATATCTGTAGGCAAAGCTAAGTAGTATAAGCCCCTTTTGACTTTAAAATGTTCGCCCGCTAAACCCTAAAAGACTCGTTACAAGAAGTTGTGGAACTTTTGGCTGCAGAACCTATTACGCGCAGTGATTTTTCGAAAATTACAATCAGGCCCCACCTTTTACGAATGGCGATTTCCGGTTGTTTCATAGACCCCCGAATCCCGCTTTCTTAATGTTCATGTTAATCGCTATGAGTACTCGGGGAGGGGTTTTTGTGAGAGCCAGGTGATAGGTTTTGACATAATATATCGACCAGACAACAAATCTACATATCATCCACTGATCGATACAACCACACAGTTGATGTTCTTTGTGACTTTTCTCCGTTCGAAATTGGACTACTTCACTCAATTTCCGACTATTAGGAGGCCACAAAAGGCGTCCGGGGAATCGTCGAAAGGGTTTTTTGTGTCTACCCCGTCTGAATACTGCGCCCTTTAATTTGTAATCACAAAAGTTTTTGTCCTGTTTTGCATTGAAGTGATGTGAACAGTAAAAAGGAATTATGCCCTCCAGATTGACCTAAATACGATATAATATTGTAATTGGCAGTAAGCATAGTAGCGATAAACTCAATTATGTACATAGACTACCAAAGAGTAAAAAGTGTCCATTTGCAAATGTACACTTGGGTGCAATGAAATCACCCCACTTACAGTTTTCAAATTTGATGAACTGATTTTGTACACATTAATCCTATATTTAATATGTGTATTTTTTAATTTTGGAGATCATTTCTGACGGTCAGACTCAAATGAGTTCCATTGGCTATTCAGAAGTTTTTGGTCGGAAATAAAATATTGCAAAAATATCCTTTCAGAAAAAGAATATTTAATAAACAAAATTGAAGATCCTGAACAGTTAAAATCAAAATGATGAAAAAACTTTCAAAATTAATAATTAGTGCTCCCTCCTCTTTCCCTTATAACGGCCTGCATGCCGGGTATCTATGTTGAGTCATTCTTCTTCAACAGCAATCGCAAGCTCTTGTAACGTATTAGGTGCAGGATCTCCACGTCGAATTTTTATTTTTTGCTGATCCCAAAGATGTTCAATGGGATTTAGGTCGGGGTTGCGTGCTGGCCATTCCATTACCTGTATACCAACCTCTTGCAAATATCACTGCACAACTGCTGCAGTGTGAGGTTTCGCATTATCTTCCATAAAAATGAATTGGTCACCAATAAACCCCGTGTAAATCTTCAAACACTTCGTTTATGTATCCTTCAGTATTGAGGCATCTTTTGTTGTGACCACGTTCAGCGCCAACAATGAAAACAGAATCAGTTCTTGCTGTTAAGGATATTGTTCCCCAAATCATACATAATCCACTTCCTGGTCTCATCAGAGAAAAGAACTGACTCCCATTGTTCAACTGACCAATTCAGGTATTCTCTTGCGAATTGGAGGCAAGCTTAGCGGTGGGCTGCTGTCAGTTTTGGACCACTTGAAGGCTTGTGTGATGTAAGGACTTTTTCTTTAAGCCTCCTCCTCACAGCCCACCTTACCTACTAACAGCCAAACCACGCGCTTCTCGAAGCAATTGGACGCTATTCAAGTGACGTCTCCTCAGTGCTGATATGGTCAGAAAATATTCGTCCCTTTCGGTTGTGCCTTTTTCCTTGGTAGATCCTGGTTTCAGATTATAAGAACCAGTTTCTTGGAACCTCTGGAACACCCTTCTAACTGCTGATCGGCTATTTCTTGCTTAAAGCAGAGCAACTGCTTGAGCTGTAATTATTTCTGGAGCTGGTATCCATTGGAAAACAATTTTTTGCGATTAAACACTTAAAGCACAGAATTACAGTTAAGAAGACTTAAATAAAAGAGATCTGTCAAAAAATTATACCATTATCTGCAATATTTATTGAAGGAAGAATCTCCTGCTGAAAATGTGTTTATTCTTCTACTTCTGTGTTCAAGAATGTAAGAATGTGAAGCATATATGTTCACAAATAAGTAAAATAATCTTTTACACTATACACGGTGTCCCAACGAAAGCTTGTACCCCCGTAAAACTCGTTAAAATAAACGTTTTGACAAAAATCCAAAAACAAGTCGATTTTTATATCAAAGGGAACCAATTTTTATGAAATAATCATTCTTGCAACTCTAGCCCTGTGCGGGGGGTAGCGACCCCACCAAAATTTTTAAATGGGACGGGGGGTCAAATGATCCCTACTTTGGAAGAGTTTTTCATTACGTATACAACCGTATTTGTTTTATTCAATTAGATCAATTTGTTACCGAGAAATTGCTTCTTGAAATTTCCAAGTTAAAAAAATAATAAAAGTACAAAAAGGTTTAAACTATCGAATGTATTGTTCGAAATGACCTCCACCAATTGCCAGACAATAATACATTCTGGATTCAAATCCAGATCTTACATTTCTCAAGACCTCAGGAGTTATTAGCCGGCATTCTTCTTTGTAATAAACCATTTTGATTGAGTAAATAAACACGATTTTATACTGTGACGAAAAAGTTTATTTTGACATTTGTTCTGATGTTCTTTTGTTCTTACTTTTTATTCTTATTAGTTTACTTGATTTTGTTACTTTTCCATTCTAATACATTCGATAGTTTAAACCTTTTTGTGCTTTTATTAATTTTTTAACTTGGAAACTTACGTTTATTTTGCCGAGTTTTACGGGGGTACAAGTTTTCGTTGGGACATAAGAAAAATAAGAAATATAAAAAAAGATAAAATAATAATACTCGCGATACCAACATACTGGACTTCTAAATTATGTGCTACACTTGGCAAATAATTCAAAATTTCGTTACGATTATATTTTCCTACAAGCGTCCGATATAGGTGCACTTTGGTCAAATTAATTTAATCCTTTATTCTCAAAAAATGTCTGCTTACAACTCAATGGTACACAGAGCCTTTACTATTAATAATGGATTCAAAATAGGAATGATGTATATAAAGTTTGCAAATATATGAAAAAATTTCCCTCTTTAACGTTTCAGTATCCCCTGGTACACGTACCCTGCATAATAATGCCAAACCCACGTCCAAGCAACTTCCTCCCCGCATTCCCCTTTCAGAAAACGTCAAAATCTAAAACAGACTGCATCACGCCGAAAGGAATCCGCAGACCTAGCTGTCAGTTTAATGTGACGGCTCCATTTTCGCATCCCTCACCCCCAATTCAAGAGCTGGGGGCTCCATAATGTATTTCGCTGGCGTACGAATATCGCATCACGTTAAAACACCTGTTGCCCCACACTCGTACACAGATATGTGTTTCCGGTATTCGCTGGAGCGGCGTCGTTACGGAGGCTGCGGCGTCGCGACGCCGGCGATGTTTTCGCTAATTTTCACTCGGGACGTGGATTGAATGCGAATTAATTGAGTGTATTGTTAATGTAGGAGAACGATACGCGCGTTGTATGAGGGTGTATTGGTACAGTCTTCTGAAAAAAACATATTGTCCAAATTTTTATTATAAATTCCATGTTGCGTCTGCCTCTTTCATCAGTCTCTTGCTCAATTTACAAGAACCACTAACATGCATTCATTATACCAGTTAGCGCCAGTAATGTACTTTATAAAATATGTGTACACCTAGAAATTCAAGGTTACTTCGATCTCTATATTCGTCTCTGTACAATGCAATTTCTCTGAAGGTTCAGGATCAGAGTATGTGGGCGATGGTGTTTTTTTCATGACTAAGTGTAAGTGTATATGATGCAAGATTTTTTTAAAACATGAGAAGTAAATATCGTTCAAAGTGATGTACAAGTACAACTACATAACTTTACGCAATGGCTTATTATTCCGATTTTAAAAATTAAAGCTTGGTTTACAATAAAGTGATGCCTTTAAGCGGCCAAGAGATGACTGGCGCACTGCGAGGAGTGTGGTAACGTTCCACAGAGTTAAACAAGCAGTAAACTCATTTGAGGCATACAAATCACCGGGACCAAAGTATGTATGCTATTTAGGGCCAGTCTGGCTCTAGGTTATCTACCAAAAATATGGATTTACCAGAGTAGTATTCATACCAAAAACTGGTCGGACGGACTACTCTCGGGCAAAATCATACAGGCCCATGATTAGTCTTATGTCATTCCTGTTTAAGACAATGGAAAAGCTGCTCGACAAGCATATAAGGGATGATGTATTGGTAAACAGGCCACTACATCAAAACCAGTTAGCATACAGAGCAGGAATGTCTACAGAAACTGCTCTACACCACCTTACATGGAGAGTGGAGAAAGTGCTGGAGAACAAAGAAATCATCCTAGCCGCCTTTCTGGACATAGGAGCGTTCGATAATAAATCATTCAATAGTATCTCCAAAGTCGTAGGCCAAACAGGACTAGAGGCTTTGTGCTGCAGGTGGATAGACTGCATGCTGAGGGATAGAGTGGTGTTTACTACACTGCTTGATGAGACCTTGGCAGTAAGGGTGGCAGGTGGTTGTCCGCAGGGTGGAGCTCTATCTCCTCTTGTGTGGAACCTAGTTATGGACGGACTGCTTAGGAAACTCAGCGATGAAGGATATTCTCCCCTAGGATATGCAGATGATTTAGTCATCACAGTCGAAGGAAGATTTAGCAGTACGATTAGAGAACGTATGCAAATGGCCCTGAGTATTGTAGCAGCTTGGACTGAAAAGGAAGGCTTGACCATTAGTTCAGAAAAAACAACAATAGTTCAATTTACGCGAAAGAGAAACATAGAGGCTCTTGGACCTCTATATCTCCGTGGTAGGAAGATCTCATTGTCAAGGAAGGTCAAGTATCTTGGGGTTATACTGGACTCAACAGTTACCTGGAACCAACAAATCGATAGAATAGTCAGAAAGTCGGAATGGAGCATTGGCTGTACACCAGAGTGGTCAGACCAGGAATAATGTATGTAGCTTTGGCATGGTGGCCCAAAGTCAAACAGGTAACTACTAGGCTAAGGCTAAGCAAAATTCAGAGGCTTGCCTGCCTAGGGTTAATAGGGGCGATGCGGACTTCGCCAACTGCAGCCATAGAGACTCTTCTGGACCTTCCCCCTCTCCACTTCGTGATACAGGGGGGAGGCGAGACTGGCACTATACAGACTGCAAAACTCTTTTTACCGTGTCCGTCTGGGTACAGAGCACTCTAGCATTATTGAGGACATAAAGGATCCCATGCGTGACATGAGGACGGATTACATGGTCCCCAAGAACACCACACAACCACTCTTTCATGTCACAATCGATGACCCTAG
Organism: Xestobium rufovillosum; assembly: GCA_963966045.1. Lineage (NCBI taxonomy): Eukaryota > Metazoa > Arthropoda > Insecta > Coleoptera > Ptinidae > Xestobium > Xestobium rufovillosum. The sequence goes on from OZ014497.1 coordinate 21,778,060, forward strand.
AGTGGAGAACCAAATTCTGAACAGCATACCTTCCGGCAGTCTAATCTGGTACACCGACACAGGTGTTGGGTCAGGACTATTTGAAGATAAACCAAGAGTGAAACTCAGCTCCTCTCTGGGCAAATATGCCTCTGTCTTTCAAGCAGAGGTCTACGCGATACTACAATGAGCGCGGGAAAACATTAAGAGGCGCTACAAAAATCAGCGGATCTTTATCTTATCAGACAGCCAGGCAGCTTTGAAGGCTCTTTTGAGCCCAAAGATGTCTTCCAGACTGGTGTGGGAATGCTTCGAGCAACTTAATATCCTAGCCATGCGGAACGCAGTGAGACTGCTTTGGATTCGAGGTCACTGTGGGCTGATAGGGAACGAGGAAGCCGATAAACTAGCAAAGCGGGGCTCCAACGACCCTTTCGTTGGACCGGAACCTGCCCTAGGCATAACTAAGAGTGCAGTCAGACACTAAGTAAACGGATGGATTCGCGCACATCACAATTACTGGAACATGATTCCAGGTCACAGGCACAGCAAGTCGTATATAAAGGTACCTTGCAGGAAAAGATGCTCAGAACTACTTTGCCTTAGTAGGATGCAAATTAGAATCGTAACAGGCTTCTTAACGGGACACATGACCGTTAAAGAACACCTGTGGAAGATTGGTAAATATTACGGAGACCTTAACTGCCGCTTGTGTAATAAGGAACGGGAGACAGCTGTGCACATCTTGTGCAGATGTGAAGCTCTAGACCAGAAGAGGCAGCGAATTTTCGGGCGATGTCTGATGGAACCGGAAGAATTTTCCACGCATTCAATGTATGACTTGTACCGTTTGGTCCAAGGCACCAAGATCATGGAATGGGTGTGACTTAGAATTAGGGAGAGCACAATAAGCCCATTTTGTGGCTGCAGTGCATCTGAGCCTACTGGCAGGCAAGCCCTAAGGGAAAGAAAAAAAAAGCGGCCAAGATCAAGTGCCATCAGGGACTGCATTCTTCATACATTCTGTATAATAACCTGCAGATGTTCAAATATTCTTTTTCATTTCAGTATCAATTGTATCCAATTATTAACGCAGAAGTAAATTAAATATTACAGTAATTGGTGGAGTGGGCGTCTAGGGTCGTAGTTTTATGAGATACAATCGATTAGATTCTTAAATTATCTTAGATGTTTATTTAATAAATTGATACTTTAATAACGGTAGGATGTTTTATTTTGAGATAATCGTTTCCTTCTAATTCAAGAGAAAATATATTTTGAAATTCTTAACACGATCAACGCAGTAGAAATAGAATATTCTATTGCAAAAATTGATACATATTAGCCACAAAGTTTTAATACCTAAAAACGTAAAACGAATCGAAGAGCTATAAACATAAAGTTTCCAAATCGATGAAATAGTTGCCCAAGTACTTTCGAAGACATATATTTGTGAACCAAGTTAAGATCCTAGATGCGAATGAGACAAGAAACTAGACCTCACGATACTGAAATAAAAACTGATGCAGCAACTGGGAAAACAAGAACAAACGCTCGCTTCCATACAAATGATGTTAATAAGTTAAGAAATTTGTATTACAACTCAACAACAGTAGTATGACAAGTATTTCTACTGCTGCATACTGGAGAAACGACAACAAAAGTTGCGCAACACCCGCTACAATGGAGTCGTCCGACCTGCTTTACTGCATTCACTCAAAAATTTAATCCAATACGAATATACCGTGTGATGACACGGGCATAGTGATTTACCATTGGAATTATGTTATCTTGCAATTCCTGCTCCCAATTTTAAGATAACATCAAACCAATGGTGTGAATCCCCGCGAACCGTCAAAATAGCCCCCGAACAAAACAGCCCCAGACTTTTAAATAGTCTACCGCCATAACAGCTAAGTACAAAATAGCTCGCCTACAAAAACGTTCACGTCATTGTAAGAAACATCCAGTTTTTCTTTACCTGCACGATAAAATGCGCGTCTCTAAAATTAGTTCCTATTTGTATCTGGAATTGTGAAGTCATGCGGTATTAAAAAAAGACAGTCTGTGAGTTTTCAAAATTCGAAGTTGTAACATCCTAGAAAAATATGAACATTTTGTTAAAAAAAACTGTTTTTGTTACTGAAAAGTCCGGGTAAAAACGGACATTGGTTCGTTGACGGCACTTTCAAAATTGCACGGAAACTGCTTTTCAAGTACGTATTTACCGTTGATACCCTTGTCGGCAATTTAGCATTGCCTTTATTTATACGTCTTGATGCAAAGCAAGCGTGGAGTTTCTTATGTTAGGATTTTAGAGAAAATCTGTAATTTAAGACCATCTTTGCAACTGCTTAGGTTTTAACAGACTTTGAGAAAGCAATCCAAAATGCGGTGTGTCGTGTTTTCAACGGCGTCAATTTAGTAGGTTGTTTTTTTCATCTGGGGCAGTGTTTGTGGCGTAAGTTGCAAGAACTGGGGTCCAACTCAAATGTACCAACTTGACGAAAATTTTCGAATTTATGTTAAGATTCTTTTAGCGTTGAGTCTTGTACTAGGTGAAGATGTTATTGAAGCATTTGAGACGCTAGTAGAAGATTCGCCGAATGAAGCGGATGAAATTATAAATTACTGGGAAGACACCTATATCGGACGAGTGAAGCGTAATCGAAGAGCTGAAAAACAATTTCCTACTGAAATTTGGAATATGTACAACCGAGTCGTGGAAGAACTCCCCTGCACAAATAATTCGATTGAAGGTTGGCGTAGCGTTTTTCAATCAACTGTTGATTGCGTTCATCCGACACTTTGGAAACTCATCGACCACTTCCTAAAAGAACAAGATAAGGTGGAATTAGATATAGCACGTTTTAAGTCTGCGTTTAGAAATGCGTCAGCATCTAAGAGAAAGTACGTCCAATTAAAAAACAGAAGACTTTAAACGCTCGTAGGAAATTATAATCTTAACGAAATTTTGAATTATTTGCGAGGTGTAGCACATCATTTGGATGAATTAAAGAAATACTTAGCGTATACAGGGTGATTCAGAACGGGCGTGCCAAATTAAAATTGCAGCAATACCTGTACGCAGGCCAATTTGGGTGCGTGTATCCGAGACATTTTCGGAGAAGCGCGTTAAGAAATGGAGGACGAAGATGAATAATTAAGACTAGACCGAGAAAATGATAACTGCAGCACAGTAGCAACTGTACTGAATATGGTCAAAACAAACAAGTTTTGGCCGAAAATCCACGAAGACATTGAAGTGAAAATCCTCGTGAAAATCCCTATGCATACCAAAGTTTTATTGCAATTTTTCATTTTTGGGCTATGAATCAGCAGTAGCCTTAAAAAATTTTCACTTCCTGTAAATTGTATGCAGGGTGTTTCAGATGGAATAAGACGAGCAATAAAATTCGATAATTATTTACAGGGCTTTGGGAATTATTTGCGAATTATTTGAAATACATCAAATATTTATAGTTCAAATGCAATTTTGATGGGTTTGTTATGTCGATAGGTAAATGTATCTCATTGGTTAACTTCATACCTAGGTACCTCTTTTATATTTTATGTTTTTCAAATTCTCTTATTCTCTCTTATTAATAATACACAGATTAATGATTGTAAAAAATTTTCTTTCTGCGTTGCGTTTTTCGACCTACCTATGTTTAAAGCAACGTTTTTATAATTGGACTTTTTCTATCTCAGTTTATAATTTACCATTGAAATAAAATAATTGTAGGTAAGCACGAGGAAAACCAACACTCAATGCCTATGTAATGTCAGTAAAGTGTTGATGCAATACACTTGCAATAAGTTGCAATAACTACGCAATGGACTGCAATAAGCTGCAATAAGTACGCAATAGGTTGCAATAAGTGTGCAATGTATTGCAATAAGTATGCAATAAGTGCAATAAGTTGCAATAAGTATGCAATACGTGCAATATTTGTGCAATATTGCACGTGTGGGACGCCAAAATCTTAAGTGATTAACCTTCGACTTATAGATCTGTCAGTTTGTCCGATATAAAAGTTAACGACGAAAATATTAACTACAGGTAAAATCACCTTACTTTTTATGTACGTCACAAAATGTAATGATTGAGAGTCGCCTTACGTAAAATGACAAGTCATATAAATTTAATGTGCTAAAAAAGAACAAAGAAATATTTGAATGTCTAAACACAACACTATTTTATTGCATGATTGCCGCTTAATTTGTTGACGTTTCCCGGTTGACTTGACAGCTGATATTCTGAAAGCGTCAAGTTTCGTTAACTTTTGTTGTTTTTGGTGTTTTAACCCCTTATTTTCTTTGTTCATCAACTTTTGCGGTAAAAATCTGTTCGTTTGAGAACTAAAATAGTGCTTCTGGTTATTTATTATAGGTGTTGTTATTGTTATTGTTCGTATAATGCCCAAGTTCTTAAACAGTCGGTGTAAGGAGCTTGTAGAGTCCCTTATCAACTATTTTGAAAGAGAATTGGAAAATAATGGACCCTTATTACTATTGAATTCAGTTAGAGAGGTAAATTGAATTTTAATATTTTGGAATTGAGTACCATAAACTCTTGTGGCAACGGTGCTGATATGAAGCCGGTGACGTGCATAAAAAGTAAGGTGATTTTAACTATACATACATAATTTAGAAGTTTAGTATGTGTTGATACTGTAACAGGTATTATTATTATAATATCCTTTTCTTAATATTTCTTGTTATTATCGTAAGAATATGGACATGTATTTGATTGCATTAGGTACTTGTTTTTTTTCTGCCTCTTCTTGGGGCATAATTTTTCTTATTGTGTTTCAACGTTACTTTGTAATTGTGTTTAAGTAGACAATTAAACATGTTTCCCGTTTCCTATTTTTACGAATCCCTAAAACGAACCGCCTGCAGTGATCATTGCTTTGTATTGTGCAAAATAAATTTTTTTAATAAACAAATCATTTTATTCATACAGTTTTACGGCTCACTAAAAATGATGTTAAAGTTATATTCGTAATGCTGCGAATCTCGGTTGGTCAATTAAAAATGTTTCACATACTACATACCTACATCAACAAATAGTCCTTGGCACAACCAAATCTGAATGTGAGAAACATTTGCAGATTGACTATTTGGTGTTTTCAGTAGGGGCTATTTTGTTTTATTTTGTCGGTGGGCCACTTTGTCGGTGAGCCGTTTTGTCGGAGCTACTTTGCCTGAGCTGTTTTATCGGCGGGCTATTTTGTCGGCTTACCATTATTTTTTATACAGTAGGTACTATTATTGAACAGTACCAAGTATTAACTCTATAACCTTATAAGATGCGTTGTGAAGTATGTGTATTAAACAAAACTTTATTAAATCCGATTGTTGGCTATTAGTAAAAATTTGGCTGTCCCTATTTTCATCGACATAATAAGGAGTATTAAATATATAATATAATAATTAAATAATAATAATAATGAATACAGTGTAGGCAAATATTACTGCTAGGCAGCTTGCGAATGTTGGGAATTCCTTTTATCACAGATCAGGAAACGGAGCTTTGTTTGAGTATTTATTATGAATTCTTTATGTTTGTTTTCCTTTAATTGTCATGTTAAAATCACGGTTTCTCTGTTGTTTTATAACCTTTATTTTAGTTACTTCCACTTTTTTGTTCAAAAACACGAATTAGCGAACTTCAATTAACATTTTCTCAAGACATTGCGCAAAATTTCAATGATAGCCAACATTTTCTTTTCGTTGGTAAATTTAGGTATCGGGCGTTTTCTGTTCGAGCTGTCGTGTCCTTCGCGGGGGGGGGGGCGGCTATTCTGGGGGGTGCACCCCGTCGGTAATGAGCGTGTTCCTAGTGATGGGCGCCGCGCCGCACCCGACGACCGCACCTTGGCTTCCGTACGGCCGCTCCCAAGCATTAACTAATGGACACGGAGGCTTGGCCCTTGACGCCGCATCGGTTTCCAGCGCCGTTGTCAAACCCCCTGGCCCCTTCGGTCCCTCCTCGCAGGACGATTCGTCAAAGGCAACAAAAGATCCCCGGTAATTAAGAAGGAATTGCTTTTCTTTTTTGCTATGGCCGGACTGCACGCGATTTCGCGGAGATTGTCAATCGCACGTAGATTAAGAATTAGGTCTTCTCTAATAATTAGCTTTTATGAAAATTAAATAATCTACAGAGATTTGTAGAATATTTGAAAAATGACTCGAAACGTTTTGTGATGAGCCAATCTGTTAATTTACCGAAAAGGAAAGTAGAAAATCCTGGATAACAAAAGATATGTGATAGAGGAAAGGCGAATACCTATACAAGGTAGTCCACAACGCGCGCGTCAGTCAATAGTCGCTAAACCGCTGGACTTAAGGAAAATATTTTTAATAAAACTTGTAACGTTTCATTTTTGCTGTAACTGAAAATTATTTTCAATTTGACAGGTTGTCCCATTTCTTCTGCGCAGTACCTAACTCTATTTTTTTTAATGGAACACCCTGTATTTGATAGCATTTTGGAATTCTTTGTCGAATTTGAGTGCCACTTTGTTAACCGTACATTGGGTCTAAGTCCCACAGTTTCAAAGTTATTTGATGTGAGAAATCGTCATTTTTCAAGTTTCGCCATTTATAACTTGTAAAAGGTTCGAGATAAAGAAAAATGACTTACGTGTCCCTATCTTCATTTTTAATTCTCTATCTAATGGGGCTGGAAAATACTTCTTCCTGATAGGTCACTTTTTGCCATTTTTTGACCAATCAGGAAGCAGTATTTTCCAGCCCCATTAGATAGAGGATTAAAAACTAAGATAGGGAGACGTAAGCCTTTTTTCTTTATCTCGAACCTTTTACACGTTATAAATGGCGAAACTTGAAAAATGACTATTTCTAACATCAAATAACTCCGAAATTGTGGGACTTAGACCCAATGTATGGTTAACAAAGTGACACTTAAATTCAACAAAGAATTCCAAAATGCTATGTAATATAGGGCGTTTAATTTAAAAAAGCCAAGTTAGGTGCCGTGCAGAAGAAATGGGACAGCCTGTATACTTGAAAATAATTTTCAGTTGCAGCAAAGATGAAACGTTACAAATTTTATTTAAAAAATTTCCCATAAGTCCAATGGTTTAGCGACTATTGACCGACGTGCGCGTAGTGGACTACCCTGTATAAAAGTAGGCTAGAAGAAGCAGCCAAACAAAGGTATAAGACGGTCAAGTGGGACATTATTCGGAAATGTAGGAAAGCGAAAAAGAACAGGGGATTGATAGTAAATGCTAAGAAGTGGAAGATTGGACCACTGTTATCAAATAGTTGGGGATGTAGGATGTGCTACTTTTGGGGCGATGCGCGTAGGTTAGCTTAGGATAGGAATTTACTGTGGCTAGTAACATTATACCAGCGAAAGCAAAGGATCAAACACATATTTCATTTAACATTTAACAAGGTGAATCACGTGACAATAGGTGAAAACGATTATACGGCTTGGAATTGCTCCCGCCGTTGTTTTTAATTAAAAACAATGATAGGACTAATGGACACCAAGGCTGAAAATACCACGCGTGGGGTTGCCCATTATTGTGCCGACTCTTGTTCTATCTATGCGTTTGTGCATTGATTGAAAGTTTATAGACAGCAATGTGTCGGCACATTTTTAAATACTGTTGATTCTACAAATAACATCATCATCATCATCATCATAAAGTTCTCCAGTCCGAAGACTGGTTGGACGCGTACCTCCAGCCCTTCCTATCCTGAGTTAACCTACGCATTTTAGGTTATGTTGATCGCAAAAACCTATCAGTGGATAACTCTCCCTAATCCAAAGGGACCGATTATTCCATCTTCTCTCCCTGTACTTACAACTGCATTGAAATCTCGTACAATTATTACAGAATAAAAGTTACATTTACACTCAACATATTCTCCCTGAAACCAAGAGAAGATGCGCACCCTGTATTTAATTCTGGCCTCTCCTACTCTTCCCAACTCTGCCTACTATCGTGTTGCAATCTCTCACCTTTATACAAGTACGAAAATTTTTCTGTTAATGTATTCCATTTTTCAAGTGAACTTTCAAGACTCGTTTTAGAACGTCCATGTGCGCTCTCGACGAACGGCTTGAACTTTAAACTATAGGAGAGCGAATTTAAATGACAAAGCTATCATACTTCATCTAGTCGTCGATACAGGTAACTTCACTGTGTGAGTTGCTTGAAGTGCATTAACTTATAAGCGCTTTTAACACCATTATACTGATGAACTTTTAATAGCGCGAGAAGGTTGTGAGGTTGTGGCCAAGTATAAGAAAATCATAAAGCCGAATTCATACGTGAAGCTTAAATGCAAATTTTTTGTAGCTATTTTCTTAGAAGATGGGAAAACCCCAATCATTAGGTATATTTAACATTTTAAATGCGAAGATTGAAGGGGCGGAAATATCCAGTTTTACTTTACCTGCACAGTAAAATACGCGTTTTTAAAATTTGTTGCTATTTGCATTACCCTCCTCGGTAATTGTGAACTTCCTTGAAGTGCCTGGTCCTCTCCAAGGCTCCGCTTCTTCGCCACACCCTCGTTCTTCTGTTTTCAGGTTGAAATCCGAACTGAGATTCGTCGGTAAACAGAACATTGGACCATTCTGCTTCACCCCATTGAGCATGCTCTTCAGCCCATTCAAGATGAGCTTGGCGATTGCCGTGGCGAAGTACTCTAATTGGTCGACGAGAATGAAGACCAGCTTCATGGATACGATTTCTGATGGTTCGGTCAAAAACCGCTACGGCATGTACATTTTGGAGATCCGCAGAAACTTCTCGTATCGTAATATGGAGGTTTGGAGAAAAATAAGATATCTATTTTTGGCATGAAAATGACAGAAAATTGTTATGTAATTGATTTACGGCGATTTTTTTTTTCTAAAAAATTTTTTGCGGCGTAATAAGCGAAAGAAATTAGCTTATCACACCCACATGCTAGTTCGCTTTGTTATTGGTTTGACGTCAGAGATTCGTAAGGCGCTCCTACCACTTCTCTTGAAGTGCCCGTGAAGTGGTAGGTACCTATCTCATAACATACTTATTGGGACTATTTCGAGCGTGAATTTTTAAGACAACATAATCGATATAATGATGCAACAAGGGTATCAAAAGTCCGATTCACATAATTTGCCATATTTATGTAGTAGGTAGGTAAATGTCCCGGTAAATGTGGAAATGGTGTGTGATTCTTGCATCTAACCCCAATTTCATTCAATCTCAAAACAGTAGTGTAAAGGCAGACCGGTATAAGTAAACCAAAGTCAACAATTTATTAACTGTACATGCCTTTTATAATTCAGTATAAGTAGGTATGTAGATTGTAGATACCTGTCTACTTCTGTTTGTATATTCTTTAATACAATACAATACATACCTACTCATTTATGTAGGTATGTATACCTAAGTGATTGACAAGATATCAAGTTAACAGTTTTATAACGGATTGGAAATTTAAAAAAAAAATGGAAACAAATACAACTCACGCGAATCAAAAAACGACGCTACGTAGGTACTAGGTACTTGTTTAACAAAAAGAAACAACTGCTATATTCTGGAACGGTCAATGTAGAAACTCGGAAGAGACTCTTAAAGACGCATGTATGGAGTACGAAATTATACCTATGGGTGCGAAACTTGGACAATGGGAGAAGCGAATTGAAAAAGAGTAGAAGCGTTTGAAATGTGATGCTACAGACGGGTGTTGATAGACAAGTTAGCAATAAGGAGGAATTAGAAAGAGTTGGGGAAAAGAGAAAAGTATGGAAGACAATAAAGAATAGGGGATAGGATCGTAGGAAGGAATAGTTCGCGACATACTAGAGTCAGAGATAGGAATAAAGAGGTAGAGGTTGGAGCAGATTAGACTACTGCTCTCAAATAGTTGGGGATGTAGAATGTTCTACTTTTACGGAAATGCGTAGGCTAGCTCAGGGAAAGGATGGAGGTACGCGTCCTACTAGTCTTCAAAAGAGAACTTTATGATGACGTATTATTTAATTATTATTGTAAAATATGTAGTTAATAAAATTTCCTTTTTTAGTTCAGGGAGGGAACGCTACGGCGATTCAGTATTTGGCTCCGTCATGCTCCTAGCATCCTGTTTCAAATTATGCTAACCGTAACACGTTACCAAGTACCAAGGGGTCCCAGAAAACTGTCGATAAATTACATTATGTTCGATTTTATTTAGAGTGTCTGCAATGGGGCAGCCGATAATTTTATAAACTTTTGCAATGATAAACTAACTCGCGAAAATATCGATAATGCTGACCGATTTTCCTTCTGGCTCCAACGAACCACTTTTTCCGTTTTATTGGTGTGCTGTACGATGTAGTCTGGGTACAAAACAGAAAACACCAGTTAGAACCGGTTAATAATATTTAACAATTTAACTACACATGCATATGCATAATACTTATGGGACAGCTGCGCGCTGAAGCTGGGACTTCTACGTTATACTAAGTTCTGACGTCACGCCGCGGCCTACTCTCGCTGCAAGGTACGATTTCTAGCCTCGCACCGACGGAAAACTTTGCAACAGCTTCACAGGCGAAGGAATTTTTTTAACAAAAATTAACAACATAACTGCCTTCAATTTTAATGAAATTTGAAAATTACCGAACCTGCCTATTGATGCATTACGCATGGCTTGAAGAATAATAAATCGGTCTTAGGCAGGTGTTGTTTCTCTTCTACGCCCTTCGTGTCTTTCGGCCACATCGCCAGTCTCCTGGTACCGTCCCCACAATCGACACACTACACTTCGCGATACTCCAAATTGCAAATTCGGCCGCTACCTGACCTTTTGAGCCACCAAATTCTATCATCCCCACCACACGTAACATTTCGTCGCGGGCTAAGTGTCGTCGTTGCATTGTAAATTGTTGTCTTGTGTTCAACACAAACAACTAAACTGACCGTATATGCTCAGATGATGCGAAACAAAAACATTAGGTATAAAAACCGAAATTTTTTATCGTCTACCTTTCTTTGAATTGAAGGTTTTTTTTTTATAAATAAAACGAATAAATCAAGTCCGTTTTTTATCACGCTATAGTATGATATCCAACGAACATACATGGCGCATATTCAATTTGCTACGAATTGTTGGCGAAAATTTTTTTAAATAATAGTTTTGTTACGTGACAATTTTGAGCAGTGTAATTTGTGAGTGTACAAATGGCACTTAGATGGAAGCGGCCGTGTTTTTGCCAGCTTATACATCGTCCCAAAGAACCATAGAAAGGATCAGACAGAGAACTCAACCATATACAAATCCAACAAATATTGCCGATATTGTCATCCCAGATAATCTGAAAATAACATCAAGAAATCGAAATTTTCTCTTATGGGACTCTGGTAGCGATGATGCGGATCGAATACTAGTGTTTGGTATAGAGGAAAATCTTCAGACACTGGAGGAATAAAATAGTGTTAGTGTATTTTGTTCTTGTGTATTAGGTATATTGCACACACTCCAATCATCTGTTTACCCTACAAATTTTTCATTCCTCTAATAACGTTGAAGTTTCACTTCTATCGCGTGTGGCGACCACCCACCCAGTTTTTTAATATTTCTTGTTATTATCTTAAGAATATAGGAATGTATTTAATTGCATTGTTTTCTTCTGTCGCTTCTTCGTGCATAATTTTTCTTATTGTGTTTTATGTACTACAACGTTATTTTGTAATCGTGTTTATTAAGTTGACAGTTAAACATGTTCCAATTTACCATTTCCTATTTTTCTATTTTTACGAATCCCTTGCAGTGTTCATTGCTTTGTATTGTGTAAGTACTATTTGTTTTGCTTGTTTGGACAGTTCGATCGATTCCTGAAGTTATCAAGGTTAAAACTGAGACACCCTGTATAACTAATACAAATAAGACAGTATTTCTCCTGTTACGGATACTAAATCCCAGATAAAAATTGCATGTTGCAATATTTCATTAGATTTCAATCCGATATCATTTCATATATTATTTTTGTATTTCTTTTCTTTTTGAATGGGGGCACGTGAATGCTTAATAAAGGAAATATACCTACGATAACAGGAAATACGGTTTGCAATCGGCAGTCGACGCCTGTATATCGCAATATAATTTTTAGCTCAGGTCTACAGGGAACTTTACTTTTATTTCGCAATTCCCAAACAACTAAAAGCAATTTATTGAAAAAATACATTTTGTTCAATTTGTAAAATAACAAAGGGGCAGTTAAATAATTACGGACATCTAAACAATTCCAACAGCAGTAGAACTGTTTAAATATTTATAGAGTATTGGTAAACAAAATTTTACAGATAAAAAAATATTGGATGTCAGACGTGGCTTGTGACGTCACGCACCAACACGTCTTTTATTTAATGGAACTTCAAAGACGTAACCAAATACAGGGTGTCTTGTCTTGTCAATCTTTGGCGTAAAGCCACATGTAGTTCCTTTGCCAACAATTACTTTTTTTAAATTCTTAATTATTTTACGTCATAAAATTGACAACATTTATTATTTATCCTACACTGTATATATAAATATCCGCCCAGGACAAAATTACAAGCCAATTAACGTCCATTTTATAAAAAAACAATAGCCCAACTTAATTGTATCCAATTTAGCAAAAAGACATAATTGCATCTATAAGAAAACTTCATTCACGTCAGTTAAACCTCTCGCAATCAAATCCAAATCTCCCGCCATGCGAAAACAAAAATAAACGCACGCAATTGTGGTATAACAAAAGGCGATCGAATGAGAAACACTTGAGTACGAAAATAATGGTGTAATTGATTTGGTCATTGATTTGTGACTGTTTTAAATTGGGTGGCTGTCAGTGGGTGGTGAGAGACATTATATAAGTCGAAATAAAAAAGGGATGGGTCCCGAAGGTTTTAGTATGAAGGTAACGGTAGAACATGTCACGGTGGTTCTCTGATATGGGGGAGAACGATGATGCTAACAGTGATTTTAGCGATCAGGGAAGATTTCTCACCAAAGGTACGATGATTGTTATAGAAAACTCATTTGTTCATATTTGTATTTTTTGCATATTTTTCAGGGGCTTTTCTGTTGACTCCTTCACACGATCTGAGCCTTGACAAGGCTGCCAACATCTGCGACAAACTGAATTTCAGAGGGAGTTTCAGCTTGACGAAAACGGCGACGGGAATACTGTTCAAATTCTCTGAACCTGAAGATTACCAGCAAGTCTTCAGGAAGGGGTTCCACAAGGTATTATGCATGGTACAGTTTTTATTTGATATTTAAAATTCCCTACCCTGCGCTAACCTACGAATCGAGCTACGAATTTTCCCTAAAAGTAGCAAAGTGACTATACAGGGTATCCCACGACGACCTTACACGTTGTGTATTTAGAAAAGTATATATGTATAGTAGAATTACACAAATCTGCACAAATAGTTAATCGAGGATGCTCAATTCGACTAAAATATTTTTGACTTTCTGCGACTTTCGTTTATACCGGAACTACACACCAACTTCCTTATTTTAAATGGAATGCCCACATTTTTATTACGAATTCAAATTTTTGGTCAAATTTTAGTCACCACCACACAAAGGGCGACTTGTGTCTAATTTTTTATATCAACTGTTTGAAGATCGTTGGATAACCAATAACGGACCACATCTATGGCCTCCCCATTCACCAAACATGACCCCAATGGGCTTTTTCATTTGGGGTTACATCAAAATTCCATACCCATTACCACGCAAGAGGATTGCCAGGAAAGGGTTCGAGATGCTTTTCGATCAGTTACTGCTGAACAAACCCTACGTGCCACTCAAAACGCAGTAACAAGCCGGATAACGAAGTGTTTAAACGTTAATGGGGGCTATTTCGAACATTTGTTGCAGTTTTTTGTTGTTATAATTATTAAATTCGTTTGCTTATTTTGTTTCGTTTCAAACTGTATATCACACTCACCATAAATGACCAATAAATTGAAAGAATCTTCGTTATTAAACCCTGAAAGAGACATTGTGTTGCTTTTGACAGTTTCGATTAAATTAATCTATTGTTTTTAATGTTCGACACAGGCAAAATTAGCTTGATATTTTTTGATTCCATGAAGTGGTTTAGGTACAGCAACTTCAACATGAAATACCCTTATTTTTGGAAGAGGAAATTATCGTTGCGAAAAATAAGGGTTTCCATTAAAAAAATGAGTTTCTGAATGTTTCAGAAACTGAAATCCAACTATTTTTCTGCAACACCCTGTATGACATCTGACAAATTATTTCAACGTTTTGGACACCCTTTACTTTGTAGATTGAGAATTCATGAAAATAATTTGGCCTTTTAACTTTGTTTTTGAAATATTTTTATATTTGTTTGTGCCAATTCCTTTTATATATTTGTTGATTTCGTGAAATATTGGCATGTAATAAAAACTATTGTAAAGGATATATCGACGTTTCGACTCCGTTAGGGGTCTTTGTCAAGATTTTATCGAATAAAGTAATTTATATCGAAACGTCGATATAAATTTCACGAAATCAACAAATATTTCTATTTTTTATGTATGTGTTACGGTTAAAGTACTTACGTGGCTAGTGTATAAACTAGCTGGATGGTATATAAAGTAACCAAGCGGCTGGTTATTTTACTAGAAATTCACATTTCCAATAAAATAACTGGTTAGTTCATATACTATCCAGCCAGTTTATAAACTAGCCGAGAATGATGGCTAAAGTACAAACCACAAAGAAAGTAAATAAAACAACTATTGTTCTTAGACAGTTTGTAAACTATCCATAACTATTTGGATAAAGCTCGGGATAAAGTGTGAACTTCAGTTCTAGTAATACAAAATATCTCATTCGTTGGTTAGTATATAAACTAAGCAGAATTTTCTTTTGTAAACTTAATAGAAAAAGTGGTGTTGCCCTCACTGAATACGGCCAAAAAAGTGGTTCCACGGCCCACTATTTCGGGTCTGTGGACAAGTGGAACAAGCGAAGCGAGCGGAGCATTTAAGTCTCCCCCACCCAAAACAAAAACATTAACATTTGCAAACAATAGGAGATAAATTTTCATCGACGCACGAAACGGGAACGCACGAAATGGGACTAAATCCAAAATTCTATGTTCAGGTACCTAGGTAAACAACCCGGGTGATTCTTAGAATGCTCTCCGAGTATACGGTCAGGGATTGTACCTGTACGCAACTACCACTATTGCTAATGACAGTTTCTTACAAATGATCCCCAGTATCGCAACACGTGCATCGTGTTTTGCCAAAGTAGTGTTTGATTGAATTAGTTAATTTTCTACTACTAGAAATGAAGTTCATACTTTATCCAAATACATAGTTATGGATACTTTACAAACTATCTAAGAACAATGGTTGTTTTATTTACTTTCTTTGTGGTTTATACATTAGCCATCATATTTGGTTAATTTATAAACTGGCTGGATAGTATATGAACTATCCAAGATTCGCAGTTATTCTAGTGGAAAGATGAATTTCTACTAAAATAACCAGCCGCTTGGTTACTTTATATACCATCCAGCTAGTCAATACACTAGCTAAGTAAGTACTTTAACCGTAACATATGTACGTATTCAAGTCCGCATTCTGCTTGCTGGGTGTGTGCATTTGTGTAGTTGTTTTTTGTTTTGTGTCTGTTTTAAGTTTTTTTTCTTTTTCCAAGGGTGGGAATGGAAGAATAGTCCCTGTTATTACAGATGACTAAATTCTCAGCCCATTGCTGCATTTCTCCGTTTGTTAAAATTCAAATTGTAATCTTTTTCTTTGTGTAGCAATAAATCTTATTATTATTATTATTATTATATAGAAGGAATTGGCACAAACAAATATAAAAATATTTCAAAAACGAAGTCAAAAGGCCAAATTATTTTCATGAATTCTACAAAGTAAAGGATGTCCAAAACGTTGATATAATTTGTATATAATATATATATAATTTGTATATAATATAATTTTATAAACTACTTTATTCAATAAAATCTTGACAAAGACTCCTAACGGAGTCGAAAGGTCGATATATCCTTTACAATAGCTTTTATTATATGCCAATATTTCACGAAATCAACAAATATTCGTTTTTGAAATAATAATATTCTTGTAAAATACTGCAACTGTCACAATATTTTAAAAAATGTATATCTCGAAGAGGGTGCACTTTACGCATATGATGTTTTGATTAGGTGACCTTAATATTTCACCAAAAATCTAAATCCGTAATAAAAATATGAGTATTCCATTTAAAATAAGGAAGTTGGTGTCTATTTCCGGTATAACCGGAAGTTTCAGTAAGTCAAAATATTTTAGTCGAATTGAGCATTCTCGGCGATTACCTATTTGTGCAAATTTGCGTAATTCTACTATATACAGTGCCCGTCTAGAGTCCGTTCCCCCCCTACTAATTTTTGAACTATTTGAGGTACATCCATGAAATTCAGTACAAGGTAGTCACAGGTCACAAGATATATTTTGACGTATTAATGACAGCTGTCCGTCTCAAGATGGCGGTCGGGCGCCATTTTGAAAAAATATTTTAAATGGGAAGGACGCCGGCGCCGGTCTGGTGACACCTCGTTTTAAAGGTCTTATAGAGTGCAATATCATACTAAAATATGGCGTCGATACCTGAAAACGTTACAAAATGGTGGCTAATCAAATTTCTAAATAACCATGAATGTTGCTCTCAATCACGTTTGTATTAGAAACAAAATTTGTTGTCGCGGTAAACATCTTGTGTTCTACTTGTCAAATGTGGCATGTTTAGTTCCTTCATTTAGGAAAAGTGTGACCATGGCTCGTAGCTTAGACGATAAATTTGAAGCGGTTTTGATTTTTGGAGAAACTGGAAGAAATTACCATCTAGCGGTAGTTTTTCCTTAATAAACTCTGTTTTCTCCTCTAATTGGTAGACTTCATTAAGAGATTTCACTACAAATTAGAATAAAATTTCGTTAAAAAAATGATAAAATTTAAAAATTAAACAAAAGACATCGACGCCATGTTTTAGTATGACATTGCACTCGATAAGACCTTTAAAACGAGGTGTTATATGACCCTCCTTCCCATTTAAAATTTTGTTTCAAAATGGCGCCCGACCGCCATTTTGAGACTGACAGCTGTCATTGTTACGTCAAAAAATATATTGTGACCTGTGATTACCTTGTGCCGAATTTCATTGATGTACGTCAAATGGTTCAAAAATTAGTAGGGGGGGACGCACTTTAGACGGGCACTGTATATACTTTTCCATATAAGATCGTGTAAGGTCGTCGTGGGATAGGTACCTGTTTAGAACAGCCTAGGTTATACTCCTCTACACTGATTAGGTACCTTCTCTAATATATCCCCTAGTTCTTGCCCCGCATATAAGATTTCCAACTATTCCTTCCACCTTTCTGTCTTTTCCTCTGTTCCTATTAGGATGTTTCAAACATTCTCGCTGCTAGAACCAATTTCCCTAAAATTTCTCCTAATTATTTGTGAATTTATTTTATAGGTAACTGGTGGAAGACTATATAGAAAAGTGCCTATACCTTGCAGGCCTCAGAAGACGTTTTCTCTGTTGGTGCATGAGGTTCCCAATGATCTTCCTGAAGATGATATTCGAGCTAGTCTATACAGATATGGATCTGTAGTAAGTAACTATGTTTCTATTTCTTTTGTTTTGTTTGTTGTTTATATTTGGTTGCATTAAGTTTTGCCCCAACGGACTTATACCTTGACCTAGTTCCAGTATCTAATACTGAAACGGGTGGGATGGCTTGGGGGGTTATTAAAAAGACCGACTAAATCAAGTTTCTTGTTTTAGAAAAGGTGCTAGAGTTTGTGTAGGGGCAGGAAAATTTAATAATTGTAGATTTTAATGCAGTTGTAGGTACAAGGAGAGAAGATGAAATAATCGGTCCCTTTTGATTAGGTAATAAGAACGACAGGGGAGTTAGACTGATAGATTTTGGCGATAAACATAACCAAACCGTCGTCGCGTCGTGAACACTATATTTAAACGTCACGTTAGGAGACATTACGCACGCCGGGGGACCTAGGGAGATATCAAATAGATTACATTCTTATTAGGTAAAGATTTAGAAATCAAATTAGGGACTGCAGAAGCTATCCAGGATAGCGATCACAACATAGTGGTTATGAAGGATAATCTCAAATTTAAGATATTGAAGAAACGAAACGGTAGAAGACACGTTGACCTCGAGAAAATAAAAGATTGTGATTCGCGCGGTAAGTTCGAGAAAAAGACGAACTAAGTACTTAAGGGCGCGGATGAAAATGCTGTTAAGGACGTAGAGGCAGAAAGGAATTGCATTAAAAATATAAAAATAGGCTAGGGAAAGGCGGTCACGTGGGAAATTATTCGTAAATAAAAGAAAGCAAAAGAACAGTGGATTGATAACAAATGCAAAGAAGTGGGGAAGATAAGTTCGAAGTAGGAAAAATTGACGAAGCGTGTAGAATAATTAGGAGAAATTTCAAATAACTTGGATTTAGCAGCAAGAACATCAGAAACGAGGCAGGTGACATCCTGATCGGAAGAGAGGAAAGGCAGATAGGTGGAAGGAATATTTGGGAATCTTATATGAAAGACACGAACTAGGATATACCGGGTGGGGATTTAGTGTGTAATCGGCTCATATCTCTGGAACTATTTAAGATATCAAAATGTAATTTTGCACGAATGTGGGGAACCACATGGAGCATTTCCCAAAATTATTTAGGTATATACAGGATGTTCACATTCTAAGTACCAGACCAAAGTTCTATTTTTTTAAATTGAAACCCTACGTGTCCTTGCATAATATGGATCCCCCATAAAATTCCATGAAAATTGCTATACTACATGATGTGGTTTTGACTAAGAAATGTTGAGATATTGACATGTTTGTGCCATTATGGACCCAAATTTATGACGCTACTGACGCATACTAACCAAAGCAACCTAAAATTTCTTTATTGAAATAGGTTCATACACTGCTGTATTTTTGAAATCTATAAATAATTTTACCATAATACTTGAGATAATACAGGGAGGTTAAGTTATACAAAACATAATTTTCCTCAAAAATTTCAAATAGAACACCATGTATATTATTTGTACAATTGATGGTCATTTTACTAAGCTTTTTATTGATGTGGATATTGTGAAGTCTACCAGTAAAAGTTTCGACAGAATGTTGGTACAAATGAATTATAAAAATGTAGTTTCGTTAGTATTTTACATTATTTTTGATGACGATCTCCCCTATTTTGTCACCCAAAACTCCAAAAAAGGTCTGCATTTTGTTTCTATAAAATATTTAGCAAATGAAGTTTACATTAACACAAAAAATCCCATTGCAAGATTATTTCTTAAAGATAATATTTTCTTCCATGGCACTCCTTGTTTGAAGATTATACCCGACTTTTAAAAAACATTATACATTTAAGAATATAACCATCAAGAAACAATTTTACAATAAGATTTATTGCCTTTATATTGATACCAATTTGCAAATACAAAATATAAACATTATTGTTTTGAGCAACAGAATATGGGGAATTCGCCAAAAAGAACATAAACTAATAATGTAATCCAAAACTTTTGATGTTCAATCGTAATATCTGCCGAAACTATCAGTAGTAGACCTGGCAATATCTACATCAATTAAAAGCTTAGTTAACTGACTGTCAGTTGTGCAAATAATATACCTACATGTTATTCTATTTGAAATTTTTGAGACAAAATCTCTTTTGCATAACTTAACCACCTTGTATAATCCTAAGTATTACGGTGAAAGTATTTATAGATTTCACAAATACAGCAGTGTGTAAACCCCTTTCAATAAAAAGTAATTAGGTGGCTTTGGTCAGTAGACGTTAGTAGCGTCATAAATTTGGGACCATAATGACACAAAAATGTCAATATCTTAACAGTCCTTACTCAAAACCACATCATGTAGTATATCAATTTTCATGAAATTTTATGGGGAATCGAAATCACGCAAATACTTGTGGGGTTTCCATTGAAAGAAATAGAACTTTGGTCTGGTACTCAGAATGTGAATACCCTGTATATACATAAATAATTTTACGAAATGCTCCATGTCCTTCCCCACATACGTGTAAAATTTCATTTTGATATCTTAAGCAGTACCAGAGATATGAACCGATTACACACTAAATCCCCACCCGGTATATTAGAAAAGGAAATCAGTGTAGAGGGGGCGAACCTATAATAACCTATAATAAGGGAAAAGTTTGAGCTAGCATTAGAAAGTTGAAATAACAATAAAGCACGAAGTGTAGATGGATTGCATGCAAAATTTTAGTGTGCAGATCAAGAGGTAAGAGAGCGTTTATTTAAACTAGTTAGCCGTATATACTAGACAGGTGAAGTTCCAGAAGATTACAAAAGAAACATCATAGTCGCTTTGCCAAAAAAGAAACGATAAGTGTGAAAATTCTATCAGTTCCAAGCGTCAAAAATTTTAAAGAGTTATGCAAAGAAGGATTAAGAAAAGGGCGGAAGAAATATTAGGAAGATCAGTTCGGATTTAGACGAAACAAAGGAACGGGCGAAGCAATTACGAGTAATTATAGAAAAAACAATAGAAAAGGAAAATGGCGCCCATATAGGATTTGTAGATTTAGAAAAAGCATCCGATAACCTAAATTGGGGGAAGATGTTCAAAGGAATAAAAAGAGGTAGGGGTAGGCTCAGATTAGACTACTGCTCTCAAATAGTTACGGATGTAGGATGTTCTACTTTTAGGGAAATGCTAAGGATAAGAAATGATGGAGGTACGCGTCGAACCAGTCTTCAGACTGAGAACTTTATGTTGATGAAAGAAAAGTAAAAGGTGTTCTTAATATTCTAGGTAGAAGTAAGCAGAATTGCCATAAAGTTGGATCAACCACCTGGAAGTCCAAATCCTATAAGGGTCACCTTGGCCTCTTTAGATGAATATAACAATTTGCTGCAACAAGGCTTGGATTTCTATGGCGCTACATACTTTCCTACTGAGCCATTGAAGAAGGATTATTTAAGGAATAGCAAAGAACGACTGCTACCAGTCTTCGACTCGGCAGGATTTTCAAGAATTCCTGCTCCAGCCAGCCGAGTTCTGAAACCACGTCCAAATTGATTCAGACAGATGATACTGACTTTTTGTAACACATTATTATTATCAGTAGCTCGGTTTATTTATTAGTGTTATGTTTCCAAAAAATTTCTTTCATACAAAAGTTAAAGTTGAGAGCAAATAATTTCAAACTAATACGTACGAAAAAAATAGTGTACTAGACAAACATTAGGTACAACAATTGTTATACATATGTATTTAAAGATAGTTATGAACAATAAATTTATGCACTGTTTCTATATTTTATTTATTTATTATTATTTGTTTATATGTTGGGGATAATATTATCTAAATTACCCACGTATATCCTACTCTTTCACGTTGAAACCCAAGGCGAGTTGGAAGTTGAAGTTTCTTGTGTCCAATTATTTTAATTAAAGTTAAACGGCTCGGGGAGTCTCATTATTTTTGATATAGGGAGAAAAAGGAAAATAAAATAAAAAGTTTCCACGACTGACTTAGTCTCTTAGTTTCGGTTTATACAAGGTAATTCAACATTTCAGAAAAGCCAAACGGAACCTTTATATTATTTAAAATGAGATTCGAGGGTTCATACAACTACTCCTCACGTCCTTTCTTAAATTTTATGTTTATTCTTGACTTCGGCTTCTCTGGCATATTTCACCCAAGTTAAAATGCAAAGTAAAGTTGTCCCAAAGTAAGTTTATACGTATTTCCTCTACCTGCTGCTCTTCCACAAAAACAATTCCATCCGAATGTCAAAAGCAAAACTTTTATTCCGTCCCGCAAACTGCATTTTAAAAGTTTTGAATCACGAAAACGAGGAAGTGAATTGAGACCGAAGTTACTCAGGGAATCCGACAGTCAATCCATTGCTTACCCTATTAAACAGCTTTAGATTTTTCAATTTCTTAACGAATAAAAAGAGTTGTGCCATTTGTTAATTTTCCTTTCCAGTTGTCAGTAAAAAATCCTTTCCCCCAAATACAAAACATTCGTAAAATTATCTCTGATGAAATTCTGTTTCATAGCACACACCACATCGACGCACAAATTAAATTTGTGTCTGGAAAAGCAGCGATGGAAACATCTTAATATACGAAAACAGCTTAGCGTTCATGTCTTATCTAACGGAAGACCGGCTTATTCGTCAAGATTTTAGGCGATATTTTCAAGAAGCTCTCCGATTTTACAAGTTTCAGGATACTCGTTAATGCCCTCGTCCCATTTTCACCAGACACTTTAAAACTGTTTTTTCTCTTTTCCTCTAACAGTAAGTAAATTATCATTTTTAGGGTAGGAAAGAGTACTTGAAAGATACGAGGACAGTTCACCTATTGTTGTCCCTAACATAGTTGGCGTGGCCTGACAAAAAACAAAATAGGCGCATTCAATTCTATGACATTTCAAAGCTATAACTCCAAAGTATTATTAATTTGACTTTCTTCAGTGCTTTTCTGTGTACGTTTGTAGTCAGAGTTTCACAAAAATGGATAAAAATGAACTCCGAGCGGTGATAAAGTATTTGCAAAAGAAAGGTTTGACGCCAACTGAGATTCATCAAGATATGGTAAATGTGTTAGGGGACGATGCTCCAACTTATCAGATTGTGAAAAACTGGTCCAGAGATTTCAAACTTGGACGAACATCATGTGAACATGCTGAAGGTGCTGACCCCCCGCAAACTGTGGTTACTCAAGGAAATATAAATTTGGTGTACGACCTGGAGACCTATTCTAATTCATTTCGACAAAAAGTGATCGAAACGACCGACGTAACGTAATTTCAAGTCGAAAAGCGCATTTTGTTCCTGACCACACTGATCGAACTACGGTTTGGTCGTTTGGTGATATCGTTGATTCCCTCAATCAACGGTCATATTATGGTTATCTTTCATCTCCACAGATACGTATGTCATATTGTAATTATTTTGAAGAAATATAGTATACTAGCTGGTACTCGGCGCGTTGCTGCCTCTGAAGAAATAATTGTGGTAAAATCGTTTGAAACTTGATAAACTGCGAATGACATATGCCGTTTGACGTTTGCTGTCAATTTTCACTTTATAAATTATTAGCTGCCCGGTCCCGGTACGACACGCGCGGCACCTACTGTAAGTTAATCTTCAGATTAGCCCAGCGAGTGTTCCTGTGAAGTTTGGTAGCGATCGGACCAACAGATTTTTTTTTGTTTTGTGCGAAGCCGGGGCTTGATATGACACATATCAACTGTCAGATTTGACAAATAAAATTTATTTAATACTTTCTGACATGACGGTCTGAATTTTATTTGTCAAATCTGACAGTTGAGATGCGTCATATATCAATCCCCGGCTTCTCACAAAACCAAGAAAAACAATTATGTTGATCCGATCGCTACGAAACTTCACAGGAACACCCGCTGGGCTAATCTGAAGATTCCCTGAAAATTTCATCAACATCGGTCCAGCCGTTTCGGAGTCTATAACGGACATACACAGTAAAAAATATGGATACAGAATTTTTTTGTAAAGTCGTATTTTGTAAAAATTTAAGTAATTTATTGTAGAATTTTACGAATTATTACAAAAACTGTGGTTGTAGAACATTTACAGCGGGCTATTTGTGACATTATTTTATTCGTTTGTGAATTTTGGTAGAGCTTTACAGAAGTCTATTAAAATAGTTTTGTTTTTACAAATAAAATGGTAAGAAAATCCAACTTCTTAAATATCTTTGTAGACTACGCAATTTCACAAATATTTTTGTAAAACGGTGCCCATGTGCGTGAATAGACCTGCAACCCTCTGCACCTGCAGAAGTTTGCCGTTTGCTAAAGTGACTGCACGTTTGATTTGCGATTTGCGTTGTATTTCTGGGTTTCTTTTCTGGCCAGTGGGCAGTGTGCAGTGCTTATCATAGATAAGTAAAGTGCTTATTGAATACAGCGAGTGGTGGTCTCAGGGCGTGTTAGTTGAAGGTAAGAACCTAAATTATTAAATCATTACTTGAAGTAAAGCAAAACACCTTTGCAGTGTCGCATCAGTTCCAGAATTAGGTACCTAAATAGAGTAAATAGGTAGTAAACGAATCATCGTGAACTTCCATCAAGATGGACAGGGTAACGGAGGAAATTCAATATATTTTCTTTGTGTTTGAACATAACCAAAGAAAAAAATGGGCGAAACTGAACAGCCGGGCGACATACCAGGAAATTATTGACCTTGGTACGTAATAATTAATTTAATTACTGCAGAATCATTGCGTAATATTTTTACAAAATTTGACGAAAATTAACGTAAATTGTTTTTAACTTTGTAAACTCTACAAGCACATTATTAAGACTGTAAAGTTTTGGCGGTATTTGTTCTTATTATTTCTTGGGCCAGAGTACGGGTAGCAAGCAAGAAGGGACGTGTTAAAAAATTTGTAAATTAGTTTTGATTTCCATCATATTGCATACAAAATTGTTGTTTGTTTTCAACTGCAGGAGTGAAAAAATTCAATATAGATCCAAGTGGAGATCCTGTGATTTTAACAGACAAGCAGGGTAATGAAATTGACGAGGACTTTTTCCCAACATTTTTCAATTCGTCGAAAGAAACAAATACATTAGATGATCCTTTGCATATAACAATCTGTGGCGGAAATTCATCATTACTTGGTAAAACTTATTTGACATATAAATACCTTTTCCTATATCTTACCTGCAACTTTAAATTTTAGTTACATTTCTGAATAGTGAAGCTTTTAGTGCCGGATCGAGTGATATATCCACTCTTACGGTGGATTCTGAGACCTGCAACCAAGACTTCGTTTCTTTACCGGAGCAGGTATTAGAAACAGATGCTGACCTAACAACTGAAACTGAATTACCTGACTTATCTAGGCCTAAAATAGCTGACGAAAACGTGGGCATATTTAAACAACCCAAGAATAGGTATACGCCCATAACTGAACAGGTAAAACTTTTTAATTATTCAGCCTATTTATTACCCACCTTCTGCAAAATTCTTATAATTCAGGAATTGGAGGCGTTATTCAAAAAGAAACTTGGAGAAGAACAAGTTAATGCATTGAAAAGTGCTAAAATAATTAAAGATGATCAGAGAAAACACCTTGTTCAAGTTTTAGTCGATATATATGTACAAAGACACGGATTTGACAATTCGAAATGGATCAAATGCAAATACAACGAGGGATTTGTAAATCTTTTTAAATCCTTAAAAAATCCTTTGTCAACTACAGGTGGTTATGTAAGTAGAAAATATGT
This sequence comes from Xestobium rufovillosum, assembly GCA_963966045.1. Lineage (NCBI taxonomy): Eukaryota > Metazoa > Arthropoda > Insecta > Coleoptera > Ptinidae > Xestobium > Xestobium rufovillosum. The sequence goes on from OZ014497.1 coordinate 21,803,411, forward strand.
TTTGAAATTTCTGTTAAGACTAATTCGTGACATATTTTAGGAGCAATTTTACAACCCCCAAAAATCGTCTGGGTATTTTTTATGGCGTTTGAGTTACCTTGCTCAGCAAGATTCCAAAGGAAAAAAACAGCTGAAAACGTCAACGGCAGTTAAAAGAAAGTTAAACATTGATGAAACTCAAAGACAGGAAGAACCAAGTGAAAAATATAAAAGGACTGTTGAAGTGGATGAAAAAATATCATTTTTGCAGAATGCAAGCCCTAAAACTCAATTGGAGTCAATTTTCCTGCGAACAGAGGAAACTTTCCAGTTTATAAGAGCATTAAAGCACATAACACTGGAAGAATTTCCTAGGTTCCTAGACACTCCTGGATTGGCATAGGCCAGTTTGAAATTAAATTATTCTTAAAAAATTTGATTGAACAAAACATTACCACTCTTAAAGTAGTAAATGAACGTATAAAAGTTTTTAATTACGGGTTCAATAACAAACAGGTAAAACCAAGTCCCATTCATTTAGACAAGGGGGGGCATCTTATAGGGCAAAGAGCAGCTCAGACTTGGTGCCTGATGCGATATCTTCCTTTAATCATTGGAGATTTGATACCAGATCACTGCCAAGCTAAATGGAAAACCTTCCTATTGTTGCTGTCAATTTCGCGAATAGCTTTTGCGCCAAGGTTATCAAAACTTGAATTGCGTAGTTTCAAAAATTCTATAGCCTTGCATCATACGACACTTAAAAACGAATATAATATTACGTTGCTCCCTAAACACCATCTAATAACTCATTATCCAAACACAATAGAAATGATGGGGCCTGTGGTGCATTTGTGGGCCATGAGGTTTGAGGCAAAACATAATATATTCAAACAGTTGTGCTCCAAAATGTTAAATTTTAAAAATTTACCTCAGACTTTGACTGAAAGGCACCAGCATATAATGTTCAATGACTGGAATAATAATGATGTGTTAAGTAGTGCAAAAGAACTGGGTCCTTCAGGAATCATAGATTTAGAAGACTACGAATATAGGAACAATTTATTGTTAGGTGTTGACTTGCCTTTGGACATAAAAGTTGTACAGTTGTCATGGATCAAATATGGTTTTCATTACAAACCTCACTTTTTTATTTGCACCGATAAAAAAAATGATTTGCCACATTTTGAGGAAATAGTAGATATTGTATTAATAAGTGATATTGTGTTCTTCGTTACCAAAGTTTGGACCACTCTCTGCTTTAACGAACATTTTTCTGCTTACAATGTAACTAGCAGCGCTGTTTTGAATATTGTTAATGTGAATGATCTTATTTACAAGGAACCTTACGAACTGAGTCAGTCATGTAGTTCGTCAGATTGGTTCATTGTCCCCAAATACGTTTTTATTTTTTGACTCATTGCCTGATATTATTTTAGTTTGAATGTTTTAGAATGTTCTGTTTCTGTTGAATATGTTTATTTTTTGCATTTAATAATCACGAAAATATAACTATGTATATATATATATATATATATTTCTTACGAAAGAAAACAAAGTATTAAAGTGTGATTTAAGTACCTAAGTCACAGTGTTAAGGAAGTGTTTCAAAAGTTTAATTATGTTATTTAATATTTTTATGAAATAAAACTGAAAAAATACATTTAAAATGCATTTTATTTAAAAAAATATGCAGTCCCATTTTACCCACTACACTGTAAAAAATACGTATTTACGTATTTGCCCGTGAAAGTTTTTACAAATTAGTAAGTGTAATTTACGCATATTCCAGTAAATTGTTTACCGGTAAGTTGGTGAAGATCCATATTTTTACTTGCCAAGCTGTAAACTCTACAGATATCATCCTGTGATATTTACCAAATAGACCTTAGTAAATATTTTACCGATTTTCATGTGGACCTGGATACACAAAAAATAATGTAAGTTTTTGTAGATATTTTACTCTGTTTTTTTTACTGTGTAGGTAGAAACATTTTTTGTGTTTTATATATATAGATATTTGAGTTTGTTTTACTTGTGGGTAAAGATGGAGGCAGGTAAATTGAAGCGAATAACGAAAAAAATGGGTTGTTAACATACATAGGTACATAAATCGTATTGTCTTCATAAATAATACAATTTCATAACCTACAACCCAGACACACATAACTCGACTCGAAATTTTGAATTCGACACGCAGTTTGACTCGAAACCGCATTTCGACGAATCGAAAAGTAATGACGTCATGTATCGTTTCGGAAGGAATCCGATAGATGGAAAACGTCGCATTTCGACGCGATTATTTCGACTTGAAAAGATTTCGAGTAGAAATTATGATTTAAAATAGGCCTCCTGGAGACTTATTCTAATATGTAATCGAAATGACGTAACCTAATTTCGAGTCGAAAAGCCCATTTTGTTCCTGACGACACTGATCGACATATTTGGTACTTACTTCGTACTTCGTAGTGGATTACAGTTGCTGTGTTGGTAATGCCAGTCCGATTTGGCGATATATTTAAATTAGATACGGTCATCTGTCATCTCCACAGATACATGTTGGAAGTAATTATTTTGAAGAAATATAGTATACAGTTTGTATGATGGATCTTTGCGCGTGCGTCACAACTGCTTACATATGATACAAATCATTTCAAGGTCGAGTGTATTGTCAAGCAGTGGCGTGTGTTTTATTTTGCTCAGGTACAGATATAAATATGGTAATTCAACTGTTACATCATATATTAATTAGTAGGTATGGCACCAGCAGAAGAAGAAATGAAAGAAACTTAGATTTTTAAGATATATTTTGTGACGTAATTCTAGATTTTAGTGAGTTCATAGTACATACCTATTTAAAAAATAAACTTACTTTGTGCATACATGTTGTATATAACATTACGAATTTCCATTTTTTGGCATTCGCAGCCGGGATTTTCCTGGACTAAGCAAAGGGTCATTTCTTTCTGAAAGTACTTTGATGCTGGAAACTGTACACAAGCTAATCTTTAAAGCATCAGAAACACGGTAAAACATAAAAAGTTTATAAAATTAATTCCACATTATGACATTTACTTGACAGTAGGTACCTATACCACACGCCTATGAACTGTAAAGCTGAATGACGCTTCGACATCACTTCATATAGTCGCATTTGTGTTCCGCTCAATATTGTATTATGAGACGTATGTCTTACAACCAAATGACATACGTCGCTACATTTATATTAAGGAATGGTACGGGCTAGCAGTAGGCCCGTATGTCTTAACTAATTTTATACACACGCAAAGACTCATCATACAAAGTATATATTTGAGTTTGTTTTACTTGTTGGTAAAGGCAGGTAAATTGAAGTGAACAACGAAAAACATGGGTTGTTAACGTTCATACTACCCATACCCATACATAAACCGTGTTATCTTCATAACCTACAACCCAGACGCACATAATTCGACTCGAAATTTTGAATTCGACAGGCAGTTTGACTCGAAACCGCATTTCGACGAATCGAAAAGTGATGACGTAATGTACCGTTTCGACGCGATTATTTCGACTCGAAAAGATTTCGAGTCGAAATTATGATTTAGAATAGGCCTCCTGGTCATGAACGATCGACGAGTTAAAGTGCGGACTATAGTTGAAACTCTGGGCTTTTCGACTGGCAGTGTAGAAAAAATTTTGAAAGTACATTTAGACCTTAGAAAAGTGTCTGCAAGATGGGTGCCTAGAATGCTTTTGCCTGATCAAAAACGCGCCAGAGTGTTGATTTCGGAGGCCAATTTGGAACGATTCAAAGCAAAGGAGCACAGTTTTCTTCGTAAATTCGTGACTGTCGATGAAACCTGGGTTCATCATTTCTATCCCGAGCCAAACGCCAAAGTATGGAATGGAGGCATAAGAATTCTCCGCCACCCCGCAAATATCGCGTTGTGCCGTCCGCTGGAAAACTCATGGCAACAATTTTTTGGGATGCCGAAGTAATTTTGTTAACTGACTACTTGGAACGTTGGCACACTATAACAGGGATTTACTACGCTGGATTAATAAAAAAATTGCGCGAAGCCATTAAAGAGAAAAGACGAGGAAAGTTGACCGCTAGAATTCTCTTTCACCATGCGCAGGTTCACAAAAGTCGCGTTTCAATGAGTGCAATTTGTGAATCTGGGTTTGAATTGTTGGAGCACCCGCCCTATTCGCCAGACCTAGCCCCCAGTGACTACCACCTATTTCCAAAACTGAAGGAACACCTTCGTGGACATCATTATCCCGATGACAATGCGGTTATCCAGGCTGTAAATGGGTGGTTGGAGGAGCAACCAAAAGAATTTTTTCTGAGCGGCATTAAAGCTTTGGAACACAGATATGCAAAGTGTATTTCAGTCCATGGGGACTATGTAGCAAAATGAATATATTTCTGTTGTGCTAGACTTCTTATTTCTATGTTAGGGACAATAATTAGTGTACGGCCCTCGTATGATGATGATGAGGCCATTGTACTTATAAAAATTGTAAGGGAAAGCTTATATAATATCATATTAAGTAAGTTTATCACTACTATGAATGCGCACTACCAATAATTATTGTATGCATTTTCAGAAATTTTCTTTCCATCATCAGGGAATGTTTTCATTATCGAAAATTAACAACAGAATTCCAGCAGAACCCAAACAACTTCAAAAACGAACCAAGGCACTCTTGCAATCTAGAAAGATTGCAAAAAATAAATATTAGTGGCTTTGACATCATTATAGACAGGCATTTTAGGAAACCTAAAAAAATCAAAATTACTTACCTAAATAATTTAAATTTACAATAATTTAAAAATATTAGCTTGTATTAGGTAAATCAATTTGTTCATTAAGTAAGTTATATTTTTTATCGTGTTTTACAATTTGGAGCCCTTCAATATGCCCTCATAAAAATCGACTTCGCTCTGCTGGTTTCCTAGATATTTGAAAAAAAGCAAAAATGTGCAATTTGATTTTTTGTTAATAACTTCGTTATTTATTAAGATTTTGATGATTTATAAAAACAGGTTTAAATGGTTGCTTAGCCCGCATATTTTACAGTACGTTTCATACATTTGCAGTCATCATCAGATTTATTTTTCCTTATTGACGCCATATTGGATTGTAAAGTCATTCAATAGTTTATTTTTTGATGAGTATAGCAACCCATAACAAGCTGGTATTCTTCCAAAAATAATAGGTAGCTTCAGAAAATAAAATTCATAATTTAGTGGAAAAATTTAGTTATACATGGAAAAACAACTTCATTAAGGAGTAATTTTGCAAGAATTATTAGTTTTATTTTTCGTTGGTAGAAATCAATGAAACATCCATAAATTGTGGTAGTAGAAATAGCCAAGAAATAGTTTAGTTAAAAATTTTATTTGCCGCACTAAGAAATTATAATTTCAAAATGGAAAAACAAAAAACATCAATAGAAACTAGTTATAAAACGAAAACAACTTATTTTATTGTCGCAAATGTTCAAAATGTGCGCCTTCATTCTCGGTGCAAATTTGCGCTCGTCGTACAATTATTGCGCTGATAGCGTTCCGAATCTTTGTACGGCTTATTTTTAGGCCTTCAATAACTTCACTGAATTGGAATCGTAAATCGTGCAAGTCATTGTACCTTAATTCAAAATTTTACAAGTAGACATACTCTGTTTTGTAAATAAAGAAAGTATGCATTGAGAAGACACCATCTTTAAAACTCAAAGAAATAAAACTTATTTCTAATTTCATCGTTAAGATTTTCTTTCACACCTTCCTATTGCTTAGAAAGTTCATATTTTGTAAAATTACATCTTCTATTTTTCCAAGGCCAACTAAAGTAATGTCTGAAATAATAGAAATATATTTCCTAAAACTATTTGTGCTGGAAAATATCCATTTGTCATAGGTTGCTATTCTCAGCAAGAAGTAAGCTATTTAATGACATAACAATCCAATATGGCGTCCATAAGAAAAAATAAACCTGATGATGACTGCAAGTGTATGAAACGTCGGAGACAATTTTAGAGTACTGTAAAATATGCTGGTTAAACAACCATTTAAACCTGTTTCTACAAATCATCAAAATGTTAATAAATAACGAAGTTATTAACAAAAAAACCAAATTGCAAATTTTTCCTTTTTTTCAAATATGTACCTAGGAAACCAACAGAGCAAAGTCGATTTTTGTGAGGGCATATTAAAGAGCTCAAAATTGTAAAACTTTTACCCTATTTAAACGTGTTTCTATCTTTAAAGATAAGTGAGATAGCGAGGCTTATCTGTATACCTGTTCTACAAAATTCAATAGTTTTAGTTTTTTTGATAAAATACTCTTTCAGAAACATTTCCTACGGAAGTTTATACGACAAAATTTAATACATTTTATCTGCTAATTTTGCGCGAAAAATGTCTTCTCGCACTCGTTTCGTAAATAACTATTTACAGCCTTTCTGGATTGCAAAAAATTCTTGGTTCGTTATTTGAAGTTTTTGAAGTTGTCTGGGTTCTACTTGAATTCTGTTATTAATTTTCAGTAATGAAAACATTCTCTGATGATGAACAGAAAATTTCTAGGGTTTCGCACAAGACCAAGAAAAGTCTTGGTCTTGTCTTGTCTTGGTCTTGAATTCTAGACCAAGACCAAGACCAAGACCAAGACCAAGACTAACATAAATGATCCAAGACCAATACCAAGACTTAACCTGCAAGACCAAGAGTCTTGGAGCAAGAGTCTTGGGAAAGTCTTGGTCTTGATATTTTATAAGATGTTTGACAGTTATTTTTTAGTTTACTGAAAAATTAATTAAAACAACTGCAATTTTTCTTAACAAAAATTGGAAATAATGCTTAAAATTCGTATACTCGTAGTTTTAAAATACTAACACCATCCCATCATTGATCATTGCGTTCGCACAACACGGAGAAGTGTTTCCCGCGAATCTCTGTTTCGCACCTACGTCATGCGTGAATGATGACAAAATTGGGCTGCCTACCGAGCATACTATACAGTGTGATCATTTAAAAACGAGCCACCTCAAAAATCTTAGGAACGAAAAGAAATACGTCAAATCGCCGAGACACGTAAATTTAGGAATCGAGGGGGACACATTTTGACGTATAGTTGACGTTGGTGAAACCAACCCCCCAACCTCCAGCCGCCCTCACTTTAAAATCTTAAATGGCACTATATTACTTGTGGCACCTCATTTTAAAGGAAATCGAATGAGAAATACAGCGGTGATGTTTATTTTTTAATTACTCCTTATCTCAGCCTGCTAGATTTTCTCTTTTGGGGCTATTTTAAATCAGCAGTGTGTCAAACCCAGACAGAAAATTTAATTAATTTGAGGCGCACAATATCAGAAACATGCCGAAATATGCCCTCCCAAACATTCCTGAATGTATTCCAGAATATATTCTTTATTATTGTTTTGCAAATAACTGGGCCCATTTTGAACATCTAAGATAGATTTTCCTTAAATTATTCTACAAGTTATATTTTCCTGTTTTAAATTCCAAAGCTTCTTTTTTGCATGAAATGTTTATTATCTGATATCTACAAGGTTTAACTTTTATTTTGTATCAAATTTAACCCATTATTTTTCTTATTTACTGAAAGGTTGAAATGACCTTATTTTAGTTTTTAAAGCTCAAAATAAGGAATAATTAAAAAATAAATATCGCTGCTGTATTCCTCATTCGATTTCCTTTAAAATGAGATATCACAAGCGATATGATGCCATTTGAGATTTTAAAGTGAAGGTGACTGGGGGCTAGGGGGTAGGTTTTACAGACGTCAACTATACATCAAAATCTGTCCCCCTTGCGTCATAAATTTACGTGTCTCGGCGTTTTTTCATAATTCTATTAGTTTCTTAGATATTTGAGGTGGCTCGTTTTTAAATGATCACACTGTATATCCTTATACTATAATCTGTACTAGAATAAATAAAATACATTTTATGGTAAGTAAGTACATTTCAGATGTCGGATAATTTTTTAGAGCTTTCATTTTGGTTTTTAAATTAAAAATTTTGGTATATTTTGTGCCAGTTATATTTTAAGATTTCAATTTTTTGTGAAATGCTGGCATATCATATAATTATCAAGATTTATTGGTATAAATATAAAATATAAATTTGTCAGTAACAAAAAAAAAAAAAAAAAAAAATTCTGTTCTTGTCAGAAATTGTTACTGACAAATTTATATTTTATATTTATATTTATACCAACAAAGAGCAAAAGGCAGTTATAGAATGTGAGCAGGAACGAAGGGAAGTAGATATCCGGAAGGGAGTGAGACAGGGATGTGCATTGTCACCTCTAGTTTTCAACTTATATATGGAAGATGCGATTAATATTGTTAAGGAAAGAACAGCCTCAGGGATCAATGTACAGGGCCAAACTATTAACATGCTCAGATTTGCGGATGATATAGCAGTGTTAGCATCTAGCAAAGAAGAATTAGGAGCGGCTCTGAATGAATGAAATGGAAGCAGTTTTGACACAGGGCTACGGCATGAAAATCAATAAAAAGAAAACTAAAATTTTGGTATGTAGATGGAGTGAAAATAGAACTAAAATTGAAATACGAATAGGAAATGAGAAGATAGAGGAGGTCGCGGATTTCTGCTACTTAGGAAGTAAAATAACCCAAGACGGTAGGAGCACTAAAGATATAAAACAAAGAATGGCGCAGGGACGAGTTGCGTTTAACAAAAAGAAACAACTGTTTTGTTCGAGAACGGTTAATATAGAGACTAGGAAGAGACTCTTAAAGTCGTATGTATGGAGTACGGCATTATACGGGTGCGAAACTTGGACAATAGGAGAAGCGGATAGAAAAAGAGTAGAAGCGTTTGAACTGTGGTGTTACAGACGCATGATGAAGATACCGTGGGTAGATAAGGTTAGCAATAGGGAAGTATTAGAAAGAGTTGGGGAAAGGCGAAAGGTATGGAAAACAATAAAGAGTAGGAGAGATAGGATGGTAGGACACCTTCTAAGACACGAAGGAATAGTTCGCGACATACTAGAGTCAGAGATAGGAATAAAAAGAGGTAGGGGTAGGCCTAGATTAGACTACTGCTCTCAAATAGTTAGGGATGTGGGATGTTCTACTTTTAGGGAAATGCGTAGGTTAGCTCAGGATAGAAAAGAATGGAGGTACGCGTCCAACCAGTCTTCGGACTGAGAACCTTATGATGACCAATAAATCTTGATAAAGCCCCCGAACGGGGGCGAAACGTCGATTTATCCAGTGTTTTAATTATATGATATGCCAGCATTTCACAAAAAGTTTTTAAATTAAGTTTATTATATTACATCTTAACACAAAATAATATGTAAGTACCTATTTTAGTAGAGCCATGAACTAAATACAAAAGTTGTATTCAGTCAACTGTACAACTTATTGAATCATTATTTTCCGAACAAAAAATATGAAATATAACTTCTTATTTTTGAACAATCTCCCCTTAAGTGGGTATGGAAACATTGACATTCATAAATTTCTCGTACTCTCATAAAAACCAAACAAGACCAAGAAAAAACAATACCAAGACCAAGACTTATGTGGTTCTCGTCTTGGTCTTGGGTTTCAAGACCAAGACCGAGACCAAGCCCAACACGAGGATGCAAGACCAATACCAAGACTGGTGTACTCGTAAGTCTCGTCTTTTCTTGGTCTTGCGAAACGCTAAAAATTTCCGCAAATACATGAATTTAGAAAGTGACTATTATAATAATAATAATAATAATGTCTTTATTGTGGGCACAATAAAAAGTAAAAAATACAATCTTTAAACAATGTTGCCCACAAGGGCGAAGTTCAGCTTAGCTGTTCTTACACTTAACCCTTATGTTATATTATGTTATACGTATAATAATTATTGATAGTACGTATAGTATGTACATAATATGTACATAAACTACCAAAGAGTAAACAGTGACTGTATCAGCAACTTATAGAATATCCCTATACAGGGTTGAAATTCATAGCGACCACTAATCTTAGAAATTTTACTAAATACGACATTTCTAATCAAATAATACACGCGTTTAAAAAAATCGCTTCCGTGCAGGCGAACGAGAAAGATGGAAGCACTTTACTAAAGAAACAAGGATTGCAAGTTTTGTACCAAATCCATGCTAAATAATAGTCTTCCAACAATTAAATAAAAAGAATTCGACTTCCATTTCACCTAAGTCTGCACATCCCAAAAACGTTACAAATAAAAGCACTAGAGCACCCTCGCCATCAAATAAAACCCAAAGGAATGAAAGAGCATCTCTATAGCCTAAGGGTAAAAAGAATATTCGTCAAATCTATTGAAAACCAGTGGCGCTACCTACGAATTTATTAGGTACACTAAGTTTTCAAATAGTGATTTATACAAGTCGTTCCATTTAGTCTGGGGGCAATTAATTAAAGTTTATATTAAATTTTGTGTAACATACCGTATCAAAATTACATAAGATGTGGATAAATGAACAACAGCAATCTCCAACGACCAAGAAAATAAGATCTATTTCAAAAAGAATCACTATCTACATTTTTAGGCAACGTGCTGCAATCTCCAAGTTAATTCGGCTCATAACCTCCAAAAGTACGATCGTCTTGATCACTAATTAAAATACAAAAAAATTACAAAACAGTAAAACAATATAAAACTTTCTATTGGCAAAATGCAACAATAAACTTAATGCTTTAAAAACAAAAATCAAAAAAACACTGTACCAAAGACCCTAGAGTTCAAGTCATACGAATGATTGCTACTTAACCTGCCCCTAAACCAATCAATCATAAAAGCCGTCAACGAAATAATTATACAGAGTGTTTCTAGTTGACTTACCGATAAGATGAATTGCGGACTTGGTCACCAGAAAGAAATGAAAAGTCTATGAGTCAGCTGACAACGAAATGGCCTAGTTGGCGTTTTACAGCAGGACTATGGAAGGCAGCAGGAGTAGGACACGCCGTCGTGACGCCTGCGTAACGACGCCGATGCAACAGGCGATCAATATAGCGTACCACTTACAATTATACAGGGCGATAAAGTTCACTGGCCTATCCAACAACCATCGGGTATTTTTTCGTTCTTGCCAAGATAAATTATGCATATGAGGAGAAGATGGCGCTGTATATCACGTGCCAATAACTTGGGATAACGAGATTCGGTCTCCAGAGAGAATGCAATTTGCCTGATTTGATCACTCCATCACTGGAGTTCATTATTTGAGATATCCTTACAGTATATGAATTTGTTTACTACAAGTCAGAAAAATGGTCAGCTAGCTAAACATATGACCCAGCATATAACAATACTTTTTTGGCATCTATGCATTAATAATAATTACGTAGTTAATATTTTCTGTGTTCACTATTTGGTAGAAATTCATTATGAATTAAAAAATTACTTCGCGTACTACCAATATAACGATTTATTATAATATATTGACCGGTTTCAGGATTTACAACGATCTCATCATCAGAAATGTATGTAAATATTGTAAACAAATTATTATGACAATTGACAAGGAAAATAAAAATTGACAAAACAATACAAATAATAATTATATCCATGAAATAAGATAACTAGATAACTGAATTTCAATATTTACCTACGGGGCATAAGAAAAACACAAAGGAAAATCGAATACCTCGTAGCTTGAAGGGAAAAAACAATGAATTTAAAGAAAACCATATTGGAAAAAACGATAAATTCAATTGAAAAACCTTCAAGTGAAATATCAGAACAGAAAAAAACTAAATAAACAAAATATCCATGGAATCTTGACAACTGCCAACTGCTAATCTTGTAATCTTGAAATAAGTCAATAAATGGCATAATGACAAAAAATAAATAAGTCAAGGATTAGGATGTTAGAGACTGTGGTTGAATAATTAATTCAAGAATCAATCCTAATAATAACAATCGTGTTTACGTTTATAAATTTTTATATCTAATTGATAATCTTTTTCCAATGTATAATAATTTAGTTTCTTCAAGAATAGGAAATTTGTGATTATTTTCGAAAAAATGGTTTGCAAAAACTGATAGGCTAGCTTGACCAATATAAATGCTGTTACAATCAGAGCATTTTAGTTGGTATATACCTATTCTATAAAGTTCATTAGATTTATCTTTTGCAAAATATGATATAAAATGTTTGAATGTTTAAAATTTATACAGGCAATAAAAATAGTACAGAAATTTTAATTTCAGGAATTGAATTAGCTTCAAAAAACGAGACAGATCATGAACGCGTCAGAAATAAAATTAACAAAATTTTAGAATGCAAGACAGGTAACTCATAATTTGAATAATACAGATAAACTTACACTAAATTCTATAAGAGAAGAGGTTCTTAAAGATAATCTAGTTATTTCTACCTAAAAAAGATTACTTCACAAAAATGGAAAATTTTATCGGTAATGAAAAATTAGTAGAACTTCGTAAAGATCCAACAAAACAGTTTGAATTAAGATTAAAAGATTGGTTCAAAAATTGAATTAGCATTTTTGAAAATAATTATCGATTTATCATAAATCTAAATTAATTAATATGGACGCTTGTGCACCTAAATTGGTATAATTGGTCTAATCAAAAATCATAAACTAAATGTCCCTATAAGACCCGTAGTATCTTATATTAATGCCCATACTAGAAATTTAGCTAAAAATAATAATAATATATTTAAAAATATGTATAACAAATTTTACTTCCAAATATGGTATAAAAAATCATTAGATCTTACAGACAAAAAATAGAAGATAAAGCTATACCAACAGGTTTAATTTTAGTTTCTTTTGATGTAACAAGTTTATGTTCTCTAATGTTCCACCTAAAGAATGCTTAAAATTGTTAGCAGACATCTTAGAAAAGTCTCATACAAATACATATTTGGATTAAAAATGAATTAGAAACTGCATTTGAAATTTGTATTGAATAAAATTATTTTCAAATTAATAAGAAATATTAGTGTCAAAATTCAGGTCTAGCGTTGGGATCACCTATAAGCCAATTATTAGCAGAAATTTTTTATGTCTAATATTGAAGAAAAAATTATTAATTCAGATCTAGGAAAAATATTGGCCAAAACAACTGAAATCGGCAGAAATAATCCTAATCCCAAAGCCTGGAAAAGATCCAACAAAAGTAACCTCACATCGTCCTATAAGCTTACTATCAATTATACGTATTTCCAAGCTCCTCGAAAGACTTCTACTGCAAAGAATAAATAGCGACCCACACACTGAAGAATGGATAGCCCTTCACCAGTTTGGATTTCGCCAAAATCATTCTACCATTCAGCAAACCCATCGAATAAGCCATGAAATAAATAAAGCGCTAGAACAAAAAAATATTGTGCATCAGTATTCCTCGATGTTAGCCAGGCATTTGACAAGGTCTGGGACGCTGGGCTGCTATACAAGATTAAAGGATTCCTTCCCACTACCTATTACCTATTTTCTTAAAATCATATTTAAGTGATAAGAGAATTTAGAATCAAGGTAAACGATAATGTCTGACAACTTTCCCATCAAGTCTGGAGTCCCCTAAAGCAGCGTCATTGGATTCCTGCTCTATGTACTCTACACTGTAGACTTACCAACCACTGGAAATACAACCATGGGCACATTTGCTGATGATACAGTCATTCTCGCGTCTCACGCAGACCCAGTAGCAGCTTCCAATACTCTACAAAATCACTTGGACCAAATACAAACTTGGATAGAGAAGTGGAAAATCAAAATCAATGGAACCAAATCTGCGCAAGTGAATTTCACCCTAAGAAGAGATCAGTGTCCTCCAGTAAATATAAATAATATACAAATACCATTGTCTTCAAACACGAAATATTTAAGGCTTCACATGGATAGTAGACTTACCTGGAAAGAACATATTGTCAAAAAACGCTAACAGATAACAGATAGATCTGAAGGTGAAAGAATTGTACTGGCTGATCGGTAGAAAGTCTAACCTGTCATTGGAAAACAAAATTCTTCTATACAAGACCATTATCAAACCGATTTGGGTATACGGAATACAGCTTTGGGGATGTGCCAGTAAATCCAGTGTAGCCATTATACAAAGAAGCCAGTCGAAAATACTACGCATGATCGCAAATGCACCTCTCAAACCAAACACTACATGAAGATCTACAAGTGCCACATGTCAAGGACGTTATCAGGAAAAGAAGCATTAAACATCATGACAAACTGGAAAATCACACTAATACCTTACTACACCCCCTACTGGAACAACAGAATGATAGAAGACTTAAAAGAAACTGGCTAGCAGACCTGAGAGAAGGCTAAAGAGGACTTGCCATTGGGTGAAGCCTCATCACGTCATTAAAGGGCCGTATAGCTCTTAAAATATCACATTAGCCCATAGATTTGTGTATTCTAATTGCTAATAAATAAATGAAGCAAAAAAAAGATCTAGGAAAACAACATATTTTCTTTTGGTACAGATACGTCGATGACTAAAGGCACTGCAAGACAGTTGGATAAGTTTCTAAATCTTTTGAATAATATTGATCCAAAAATAAAATTTACTAAAGAAATTGCAAATGATCATAAAATAAATTTCTTAGATTTAACTTTAATAAACAATACTTAATCAAAAAATTAATTTGGATATTTTTAGGGAACCTACGAACAGACACACTTTCGTCAAATTTATTTCATCCTTATTCTCAAAATGTTTCTACTTACTGTTCCTAAAGCTAGAGATAACTTAGAAAAAGAATTAAGAACAATTGGTATTAATAATGGATTCAAAATATAAATAACTAATAAAATAGAATAGTTAACAATTAAAAATAAAAAATTACCAGATAAAAAAGATGTCATATTTTATCAAAATATTTTGTTTAATGCAAAAGATAAAACTAAGGAATTTTGCAAACCATTTTTTCGAAGATAATCACAAATTTCCTATTCTTGAAGAAACTAAATTATTGTACCCATTGGAAAAAGGTTATCAATTAGATATTTTGGAATCTGTAGAAATTTATCAATGTAAACAAGATAAAGAATGTAACTTATTTAACGAACAAATTGATGTAATACAATCTAATCTTTTTAAATTATTGTAAATTTAAATTATTTAGATAGTTAATTTTGATTTTTTAGGTTTCCTAAAATATCTGTCAGTAGTGATGTCAAAGTTACTAATATTTATTTTCTTGCAGTCTTTCTGGCTTGCAAGAGTGCATTGGTTTGTTTTTTGAAATTTTTGAAGTTGTCTGGGTCCTACTGAAATTCTGTTTTTAATTTTCAATAATGAAAACATTCTTTGATGGAAAGAAAATTACCGAAAATGCATTTATAGAAAGCGACTATACAGTGTGTCAACGGATCGAGTTGACGAGAGGAAAAAAATCTTTATTAATGATTTTACGACGAAAAGTCATTCGTTATAAAAAATTTTGCTTGTCGAGAAAATGAGATTGCCCTAAAGAAAATTGAGATTAGATGTACAGGGTGTTAATAAATTAAAAAAACATGAAAACGCTTCAAGAGATAAGTACCATTATTTTTTATTTTAGACAAAATGTTTATTAAACAAAGTTATTTGTAATCTAAAATTAAGCCTAAATCCAAAATTTTAAATCGAAATTCTAATTTTTACACTTAAAACAATAATAGTGGTTTGGTACATTTAAAAAAATCAAGATAGTTACATGATACGGAAATATTAAGAGAGCGCATACGGGAAGCAATAAGTGAACTGAATGTGCCACAAACTATTGGTCGAGTGTAGAAAGAATTTATTAAAAGAGCAAAAAAGTGCGTAGAGGCGGGAGGGAGTTATGTAGAATAAATGTAGAAATTAGAATATCAATGTAAAAATTTGTATTTAGGCTTTATTTTAGATTATAAACAACTTTGTTTAATAAACATTTTGTCTAAAATAAAAAATAATGGTACTTATCTCTTGAAGCATTTTCATGTTTTCTTAATTTATTAACACCCTGTACATCTAATTTCAATTTCTTTTAGGGCAATCTCATTTTCTCGACAATCAAAATTTTTTATAAAGAATGACTTTTCGTCGTAAAATCATTAATAAGGATTTTTTTCCTCTCGTCAACTCAATCCGTGGACACACTGTATGTTATCCTATCTAATAAAAGTGATGTTAGTCGTGGAGAATGCGCAATAGACACCTAAATGAAAAGCAGAAAGAAATTGTAGATATAATTTTGGGTAAATGTGATGCTAACATAAATGAATCAATTTCTGAATCTTCATCACTACATCGTATAAAACAAAGTCGCTTTCTCTGTCCCTATATCCCTATGTATGCTTAAATCTTTAAAACTACGCAACGGATTTTGATGCGGTTTTTTTTAATAGATAGAGTGATTGAAGAGGAAGGTTTATATGTATAATAACATCCATTAAATAGTGGAGAAATACTTTTATTTTTGAGGTTTCTAATGTGATGTCGTAAATAATTACATTTTTTCCGCTTACATTGCAAACGCAGGCTGAACCCTACGAGATTTATCAAAATAATGTACTAAGTATTGTACACATTGAAAAGGTCTACAGAAAACTCCGCGATGGTATATGTCTATCTCTTATGGATATCCAAACAATAACATTTTTTTGTCATTTACTTTTTACGACAAATAATGGCTAATTTTCGAAGCGATTTTAACCAATACAGCATTAATCCTTATCCAAATCAAAACCACTGGATCGATTTTAATCATTTTTTCAGTGAGTGACATAGGCTATATATTTTATACCCGTGCGAAGCCGGAGCGGGCCGCTAGTGTTTTATATAGACGGTCTAGGAGGCTCCTGTTTATACAACCCCTTACAGCTTACTGAAGAGTAAGAATAAAATTGTTTGTACCATGGCCTTCACGGGCATAGCAGCAACACTACTTCCTCATGGTAGAACAGTTCATAAATCGTTAGGGTTACCTGTTCCTCTGTTTTTAGATTCATCTTCCAACATTAAGAAAAATTGAAAAGAAGCAGATTATTTAAGTAGTGTAGATGTTTTTATTTGGGATGAAGCTCCTGTGGCGCCAAGGTATGCTTTAGACATTATAGACAGAACCTTACGAGACTTTATGAATTGTGATGTTCCGTTTGGTGGAAAAATTATGGTGTAGCGAGTAGATTTTTGACAATTGTTACCAGTTAAAATAAATGCTACCCGCTGGGAAACAGTGAATTTAAGTATCAAATTTAGTTCTCTTTGGAGTTATTTCCGTAAATTTTCTTAAACACAAAATATGCGGGCTCTACCACAGGAACAAGAATTCACCAAGTTTTTATTGGATGTTGGAGATGGAGTTTTGAACGATATGAATAGCAATTTAGAATTGCCACAGAGATGTATTTATAATTCGGATATCGTTGAACGTATATATGGAGGAATCAATTAGAGAAAAGCGATTCATAGATATGA
Organism: Xestobium rufovillosum; assembly: GCA_963966045.1. Lineage (NCBI taxonomy): Eukaryota > Metazoa > Arthropoda > Insecta > Coleoptera > Ptinidae > Xestobium > Xestobium rufovillosum. The sequence goes on from OZ014497.1 coordinate 21,820,838, forward strand.
CCTAATCAGCTATTCTGACGTAGAAGACATTAACAAAAAAGTGGTAGAACTGTTAGATATAAAAACAGAAAAAATATATACAAACTTGGATAGTGTTGAAAATTGTGATAATGGAGATTTAAACGATGCTATTCTTCCTGAATATTTAAATAATATAAACCCGCCAAATTTTCCTCCGCATGAATTGAAGTTGAGTATATTGTATTGTGATGTTGGTTAGAAATCTCAGCATTAATGAAGGCTTATATAATGGTACGAGATTGTTAATTTTACAAATGGGAGACAATATCCTACAGTGTAAAATTTTAACATGCGATAAACATGGAGATATAGTTTTCGTTAACCGTATAACGTTGTACTGTGAAAATGTTTATCCTTTTACTTTTAAAAGACAACAATAATTTCCCATTAAACTAGCGTTTGCAATGACTATTAACAAATCACAAGGCCAAACATTTGATCAAATAGGAATTGACCTCCGAAAAGAAATATTTACTCACGGACAATTATGCGTGGCTTTTTCAAGAGTTCGTTCTTGGGAAGGATTGATAATTTATTTAGGAAATCAAAGAAATAGCCGTATAGTTCAAAACTACGTTTTCAGATAATTATATCAGATGTAAATTATTCTGTAATCAATAATGCGTTTCTTTGAAGTCATGATTCGGCTAGGACAGTGAGTCTCGCGCGCTGCGCGCGAGATGACCTAGTATAATAATTATTGATAGTGATAAACTCGATATAAAATAATTATTTCTCCCAACACCGATTTGGGCACTGCTTTTGGCAAAAAAGCGACACTTTTATTTCTAATAAAACCATGCGACATTTTCTAAGATTCGTTATGAGCGAGTAGATCTGCTCCGAGATAGCGTCAAATAAAATCTCCGGATGGTTAGCGATTTTGTGCTGTCAGATTGCGCTATAGGGTGATTTCTCACGATAATAACATGAAGCTTTTACGTCAAGTAAATTGACCCGCTTTGCAAATGTCGGGCCCTTGAGGAATCCACATTATTCTCATCATCATAGCAAATTGTGCATGTGAAATATTTGCGACAATAATTTTCACGCCACTTGCAAAATATAACAAGACGGAGAATTCTCTAGCTGCGATTCATTTTACTACTTTATCATAAAATGAACTCTGGTAAGTCTAGCAGTCGAGATACGACACCCTCAAATTGGGAAGCAAAAGTAAAAAAATCATTTTCGTAGTAACTATGGTGGTAACTAAATCTACAGGTGTTTTTCAGCTATAAGTCAACAAAAACTTGGGAAGTCAAACTTCTACGCAGTCTCTTAAAAGAACTAAATGAATGTAAAAAGTCCCGATTAATATTCGCACCCTGTGAGCAATTAAAGGCAGCATATCTTTTATGTACTTTCGGCGTCGGATGGTATAGCTCTGGAGCGGGTGGCCTACATACGGAAACTGTTCTGTATGTCTATGTATTACTCCGGGGTGGCGCCGTCGTCGTCTACGACGTGGCGTCAGTCTGCGAACCGACGCCATTAATTCAGCAAACAGAGCCTAATGATTGAATCAACAGTGTGCTGCAATCGCTCTCCCTCGGCCCGGTGCCGGTTCTTTTTCTAATTCCATCGCCGCCCCCCGATTAACACATGCCCTTTTTTCTAATGAATATTCCGTTGATTGCGGATTTATGTGGACACGGGGATGATGGCGGCCAGCGGCGTATGCTGGGGGTTCGAATCTTTGAATAAGAAAACGTCACCACTTAATTTTTGGTTGTCTGTTTCGTCGTGACCCGTCAAAATAACCTCCGAAAAAACAGCCCCGAACAAAACAGCTCCAGACTAAGTAGCCCCGACATAATAGCTCAGTACAAAATAGCTCGCGGACAAAAAACGTTCACGACGTCATTGTAAGAAAGGGAAAATTTGAAATAATTTTTTAAAATTAATAAATAAACTGGCAGGTTGAGAATAATATTATTTATTGTTAATATATCGGACGAGTAAGGCGCAATCGAAAAGCTGAACCACAATTTCCTATTGAAATTTGGAATATGTACAGGGTGTGCTATTTTCGTTTTCGTGATTTGGGGGTTTCTCATAGAAGCAGCAGAGATAGAGCCTCGGGGATTTCGCGAACCTGAGCTACTTTCTTGAGTATAATAGAACGCTCAAACCAGAATTTGGATATCGTTTTTAGTTTTCGAGAAAAAAAATAATATTGATTTTTATCGATTTTCAAAAATTATCTCCATTTCTTTTTGTACTAAGCAGACTAAAACTGTTAAGATTGATTCCTATAGAACTTTTTCCAAGGAATTCAGTGGCGTACGTAGTTTATTTCTAGGGAGCGTATTTTTTGAGTTATGACATAAAATCGAATTTTTTAAATATACAAGGTGTTTCTAAATTGAGTACCATAAATTTAGGAGTTTGTAGAGAAAGTTAAAATAACACTAAAACATTTATATAGTTTTGAACAAAAACGCTTCCCTTCCAAAATACAGGGTGTTATAATGCCGACTGGCGTATCAGTTATTTAGCTATATATGTAACTAGAGCAGCCTGAGGAATCTAAATTTTTGTGGGCAAGTGCTACTCAAAACTACAGATAATCCAGCAATATTTTAAGTGCAATACGATAATTCAGTGGCGTAGGAAAAGGGGTCGTGTAATACCTTTTTGTTAATAAAAAGTTTGAGGTTAGGTTTTTTGAAAATATCGTTTTACTTTTAGGTTCTCTAATCAAAATACTGCAAAAAAGATACTCTTTTTAAATATCTCTAGAGTCTTTCGTTTTCGAGATATGCACGATTTTATGTGGCAGTGCTACTAAAATATTGTCTTTGTTTTGCTGTATTATCATTAGTTACGTAAAACTTGTTAACAAAATCATCTAGGAGTGCTTGCAGGTATAAATTACGAAGGTACCTATAAAAACATGTAGCAATCACATGCGCTTTTTTTTTTCGCAAATCGACCATAAGTAGGTAATACCCCAGTTCTCATGAGCACTGCTACATAATACCGAAAATATTTCAAAAACCAACGACTTTAGAGATATTTAAAAAGATAATCTTTTTTGTAGTATTTTGATTAGAGAATCTAAAAATAAAACGATATTTCCAAAAAACCTAACCTCAAACTTTTTATTAACAAAAAGGTATTACACGACCCCTTTTCCTACGCCACTGAATTGTTGTATTACACTTAAACTATTGCTGGATTATCTGTAGTTTTGAGTAGCACTTGCCCACAAAAATTTAGATTTCTCAGGCTGCTTTAGTTACAGATATAGCTAAATAACTGATACGCCAGTCGACATTATAACACTCTGTATTTTGGAAGGGAAGCGTTTTTGTACAAAACTATATAAAGGTTTTAGTATTATTTTAACTTTCTCTACAAACTCCTAAATTTATGGTACTCAATTTAGAAACACCTTGTAGAAAGGTCTTCTTTTAAGCTATCAAAATATATTTACGCCATGGGCACATCCAAGATACCTGTGATTTTATGTTAGCAACTTTTAATAACAACTGAAATAAAAGCAACAAAAACAGAAAAACAGAAAAACAGCAAAACAAACAAAAACAAGAAAAACATGAAACAACAAAATTATAGGAACTGCTCAAATTGATTGCCATGTTTTTCAACACATAGTCTATATCTTTTAGTTAATAGATAGATGGCATTAATTAAAAAAATAGGATGGGCTTGCAAATATCGGAAAGCTGCATGTGTTGCCTCTGCTAGCTCGGCTTGATTGTTGTATATTCGTATGTATATTTTTTCTTTTAAAAATGCCCAAACAAAAAAGTCTAATATACTCAGATCCGGTGATCTTGCAGGCCACAATACAGTGTGTTTGATTTCATGTGTCACGGCTGATATCTCGGCTATTGTAGGAATTTCGAACAAATGTTATATATGAAAGTTGTTAGGCAGTTTATTTTCAATAATTTATCAAAATCAGAAAAAACAATTGAGCATCAAATAATTCAGATATAGCAAATACATTCAAAATCTTAAATGTAACGTACCCAGTAATATTACATGTTCTAAATCTCTATGAAATTCCCTTTACAGCGATATATCACATGTCATATTTTTCTAATCTATTAAAGACATAAATCGATAATTAAGTAGGTACCTACCAACTGTACACTTACGCGACTTAGGCCCTGCTTTTCAAAGAATCCAACACTGGATTAAGTATGACACCGGCTTCGTTGCTATGATACAACCAATCAGAAAGCCGGTATCATAGCAACTAAGCCAATGCCAACTGCCAGACTTAATCCGGTGTTGGTTTCTTTGAAAAACCGGACTTTATAGCTTCATTCGAAAGAGTAGGCGGTGAAAATAATGAAACTCGGATGTATGTTTCTACATGATACAATGTTACTTAAGACTATTCAACATAAACACGACATAGCAACAACAACAACAAGAAAGTGACAATAAATTAGTAGGAAAGTTAAGTTTAAAATTTAAGTTAATAAAATCTAAAGTTTTTGTTCAAAGTGACCTCCGTTGTTATGAAAATTAAGAATACGCAGGAATTTATTCAATTAATTTGACAGTTCACGCGATAGCAATTCTTGTCAAAGCCTACTCTTTCGATCAAAACTGTAAGTCATGTAGACGTGCAGTTCTTACTTAATTATCGATTTGTGCCTTTAATTGATTAGATAACTATGACATGTGATATATCGTTGTGAAGGAAATTTCATACAGTTTTAGAATACGTAATAACACTGGGTATGTTCCATTTAAAATTTTGAATGTATTTGCTATATCTGAATTATTTGATACTCAATTGTTTTTCTGATTTTCATAAGTTATTCAAAACAAAGTATCTCACAACTTTCATATATAACATTTATTTGAAATTCTTTCAACAGCCGAGATATCCGCTGTGACACATAAAATCAAACACACTGTATAGGTCCATTTGTACCCAACCATCTACCCGCAAAATTATTTTCTAAATAATTTCAAACTATTGCAGAATTGTGTGCAGGGGCACCACCTTGTTGAAAATATACCCTGTTTATGTTTATTAACAGAATATTTTCCATTATCGCCTCTGCGTTAATATTCAATAAATTAATGTATCTCAATCCCGTTAAGTTTCCATCAAAAATTTGGTATGCTAGTTGACCACCCAAAATAAAACACGAAACGGTAAATCCTAAACGTCCTTGCCTCTGGCGTTCAAAAGTTTGGTGCTGATTTGTATCAGACCAGTGACGCACATTATGTCTGTTAAGTAATCCTACGCTGCTTATGTGAGTTTCATTTGTCCAAATGACAGACCGCCCAAATTCTGGATTTTCTTGAATTTTATTTAAGTACCACCTACAAAAATTAAGCCTTCTTTCTTGATCTCCCGGGAAGAGATGGTGAATAATTTGAATTTTATATGGCCTATATTCGCCTTTTTTAATATTTTTTGAACTTTTGATTTGGAAACACCAACTTGTGATTCGATTTCGCGACAAGAAATTTTTGGTGTCGCCTCAACCAACGATAAAACATTTATTTCTTCCTCTTCCCTATTTTCTTTATTATATATTTTGTTTCTAGGTATATTGAATGACCCATAGTGAATTAAATTTTATTTTAATCTCGAAAACATCATTTTGCTTGGTTGTCTTCTTTCTAGGTATCTAATAGTTATTTTCCGTCGACAGTGCATTTACGAATATGATTAACAAACGCAAAACAGTTCGTTAATGACCCCTATTAATGAATGATTTCTATTAATAAACGATTTTAGTACCCTAGGCAACCAAACATAGGTTCATATACAATGATATATCCAAATCAAGTTGTCATGTCATCAAGATCTGTCACTGTCAAGTTTATAGTTTCTGAAATCGTAATTCGTACAAAATTTAATAAATGGGTGTTGACGAAGATTTTACGTTAAAAGTCGACGGAAAAATTTTGTAACGAACTCTTATATTAAAAAGCGATTAATAATCGAGACATTTTCACTCACGAGCGCAGCGAGTGAGTTAATTGACTACTTCCTAAAAGAACAAGATACATATAAGGTGGAATTAGATACATATCACGTTTTAACTTTGGGTTTAGAAATGCGTCAACATCGAAGAGAAAGTGCGTCCAATTAAACAGAAGACTTCAAATGTTCGTAGGAAATTGTAATCGTAACGAAATTTTTGAGGAAATTTTGAGTTATCTGCGAGGTGTAGCAATAATTTAGAAATTTATAAAGCCAAACTCATTCAGAATTCCTTTGTTGCAGTCTGTTTGTGATTCCAAGTGATGTTCCATTTTTTTAACAATGAATACCATGGTACTGAAATAAACAAATGTCTTATGACCCAGTTGTGTCGTACCAACACCCTGGAGGCTGTTACAGCAGAATGTTCCAACATGACAAGATAAATAATAGAAAACCTGTTTACTTCTGACTTATGCCATCCAGGTCAGGAGATGCACGCTGTTTATTATTAATTATGGTCAGATTGAAGGAGGTTATGTTACTTTCAAACATCAACCATACCGTTAACAAGAATTGCGCATTGCGAAAGTATATAAAATGGTACTACCGTTCCATAAAATGTGTCTCTTTGATAAATTATGATTGCTGAGAATATAAATGATGATTAATCTACAAAATCATATTGCAAGTTCAAATAGGTAGGTATAGCTTCTATTTGTTGTTTGGTAACTGGAAGCAAAGAAGTGTATTCGTTCTATTTTTGTTCTACTGACAAAGCTTCACGGACAATTAAAAACAACTTAAGAATTCACACCTTATTTTGAGCAGGAAAATTGCCCAAAACTATTTGAGTACGCCCACAATTAAGCAGAACAAAACCAGGCATTATTAAAACTGACCTACAAAACACAAAGTGTAGAAGTACATAACTGCAATTCACAAATTAAGCAAACAACAACCATTACAGGAAAGGAAAATATTTCTCAATAGGACGGTAATTATTTAATGGATATTCACTGCGAGGGCCACAAGACGCTATCTACAGGATGGCTGAGAATTCGGCCACGGATTTTTTAACTAAAGAGACTCCAGGTATAGAAGTATATGTGCACAACCTTGTGGAAGTACATGGAAGTATTTGGAAGGTGATACATATAGAATTATTTAGAAGTATGTACCTCTAATTATTTGAGAATATAATTCATTTGCTTGGTTACATAGCTATCACAGCGATAGTAAAAAACAAAAAATCTATCACCTTATTTTGGTCCGTTGTTAGGAATAGGATATTATTCAGACCATCAGAAAGTACTAAATAAATTTTATTTGTCAAATCTGACAGTTGATATATGTCATATTTCAAATGTAAATTAAGTTTCATTCTTTAAATGTTTCTTATTCATTCTCTTGCCAAATATAACTCGTGCTATGATTAATTATCGAGGATATCACTCGCGAAACCGAAACAGGACATTCAACTCGTCCTTCGGACTCGTTGAATCTCCAGTTCGGTTTCAGCTCGTAGATTAGGCCAGGCAAATTAGGATTTGAATCGGAACTAATAGGACTTTTCATTATAAAAAAAGCTGAGGCGCATGCGCGAACGCGCCATGACAATTTCGGACGAATGTCAAAGTCTTGTATTAATATCCCCTAGAGGGGTAGGCGGTATTGCTTGTTTGAAAGTGTTTATTAATTCTTTGGTAAAATTTTACCGGAAACGTGCAAAATTAGTAATAGTTCGGAACTATACCACTATGGACCATCCAAGCATTGTGCTTTTGGTGACTGCCAAGGTGATAGCAGTGCGGGAAAGCCAAGTTATCGCTTGGGATTACGATTTTATTCATTTCCTAAACCCTGCCTAATACTGGGAAAAATCGAAGTTAATAACTAGGTTGGTGACCATGTGAGGAAGTGAGGATTAGTTCCACCTATATAAATGATGTTGCTTGGATAAAAATGTGTAAGAGGCAAGATTCGAAATGGAAAAGTGTATTGAATTTTTCCAGGTTTTATGTCATTATTTGTTAGGTCTTTAAAATAAGAATTACTTGTAGTTACATACATTTCAGAAAAATACGCACCTGTACCTATATTAGATCCTTTTTCTCCGTTTTCTTTTAAAAAAATGATTAATTTTCAGGGCTATATTAAAAACCTACATGATTGAAGTATCTTGGTTAACATTCCCGTATTTCAAGCAAGAGCCAGGAGCCAGGCACGCCTTCGGGATTCAGCCTCACAATTTTACGAGGGATATCACTTGGAACTAACATTTGTAATAATTTTTCATCTTTCAAACACCCTCCTTATTTGGTATTCTACTATTTACTTACGAATATTCCACACGAAGTTTATAACGCCTGACAGCTGACAGTGACACTCGTCCGAAAATTAAGAACAGCTGATTGTCAGCACACGCGCACTAACGAACGCAGAACGAAATAAAAAGCTTGGTTTAGTATAAAACCTGGTTGGCCATTACGCAGCTTTTGGGGGCCACTGGTATGGGTCATACTGACGTCAGTATGTGGAACTCTGGGGTGTTTTGTCGCGAACTACTGAATTTTTCTAAAATTGCCGGTTACCGTCAGCCGTCAACGACACTACGAGCATTATTTGCTCGTAGCAACGGCATAGTAGGAATTTGCTGTCAAACTTTGTGGAAGATCAAAATTTTTGGTTGAATTTGAATGTTGTTTTGCTTCAATATGAGAATAAATTATGGGAAAATCAAAAGAATAACATACCTGAAAGCGTAAATTACAATTTAAATATAGTATTTGGAATAGAAATTGAAAATTTGTGACCAGATCATAATCTTTGAAACTTCAAGAAATCTGGAAATCCGATTTGGAAATTAGCCGTTTTGCAGTTGACACTTATTTGGGCATTACGTAAAAACCAAAATAGTTCATAGAAGAACACTTTCGTGTTCAAACACTTTATATTAACGAAAAACTTTGAAATTAAATCTTGAAATTTATTTAATGGCAATTAACTGACGTTGCTAAATTGACATATTGGCAGTGTCACAAAGCGAAAAGAATCAGACACTCCTGACTGCAGAGGTTCCCAACAAGTTTGTCCACATGCGCAGAAGGCGACGAAAATCGGTTCTCGGAGTGTCGAACCATTATCTATACTAAACCAAGATAAAAAGTCTATTAATAACCTAAAGCTGATTTTCTCAGGAAATGTAGTTAGTGGTATGTAATCTCTTCTGTGAAAAATCCCCAAAAATCCGAGTGTCGGAAGACCCTGAAAATTGCTGAAAATGATTATTATTAAGGAAATTTTACGTTTCATTTTCATAACTTTATTTTGGTACACGTTTTGCTTATTTTAGTATACAGCGTGGTCAAATGATAATGAGCAAGACCTCAGAAATTGATAGAACCCAAGAAAATAGTAGGGATATTCTTAATAAACATATTTTGAAAAATGCACAATTTCTGGTATACAGAGCATTTATCTAATAATTGTTATTATTCTACAAAAGTTTGTTTTCATTATCACTAAAACAGCAGTTTTGATAACATTGTTACACCACAATCCGCACCAGCAGTTCTTGTGATTTATCATTTTGTTAAAAATAATATGGAAATGTAATTATTTCAATATATAATTAGAGGATGTCATGAGATTGAATTCTAGCCAATATCTTTTAAATCAAGCAAAATATAAAAAATGTACAAAAGTGATAAAAGTTGAGTAAGGAATCAAGGTTCCATTCTATAGTCAATGGCGTGGTATGAAAAAGTGCGGGTGCCCCATTGCACTGGCCACATTGGATTGGGTAGTGTACGGCCACTGGCAGGAACCCACGCTCCCATAGCCTTCCTTGCAGTTGCAAAAGATTGACCTGGATAGGGACAAATCGGGTCCCTTATTCTGTATGCCAGAGCAGGGCCTAAGTTCATCACTCGTAAAATACCATCCTGATTCTGTTGGACATAGATCACTATTGATCCATTATTGTTGTACCTGGTGAAATACACGCAATACATGTTGTTTAACAGCGCACCTGCTGCAGAAGAGAAATGCAATGCAAGAGATAATCGTGCAACTTTTTTCTTATATAGCTCGTACCCGCAAATTTCGACACACCAGCTTTATAGCTTCGCATCCAGACATAGTATAAAATGAAATGATTCCTTGAAATTTCTAATACAAGTTGCAGTTTCACAATATCGGTGAATCAATGATCATCCCGTTTTTCGTTTGCGAAGGAATCAAACATCCATACTTGAGGATGATGAAGAAGGACAAATACATCAGTGTCATCGCTTACCACAACAATTATTGTATTCTTAGGCCAGGCAATATTAATTGCAGTTTTCGTTATTACCGTACATGAGCTTGAATTGCAGTAATGTTAACGTACTTGAAATGACTGATTAATATGGGGATAAATATATCTTTATTTGAATTACCTATTCAAGAAAAATTCAGATTACTCTGGATAGTTGCAGTAGTCATTGTCAATAGGTCAACAACAGTTGCTCTACCAAAACCTAGTCGTATTCTTTCCTGCTATTTTGTAATTTTTTGTTGTTAGTCATCGAACGCAACAATAACATTTTGTCAGTAATGAGATTTTACGTACAATTGGTACTGAGCATATTTCAGAAAACTGGCAGGCTTTCTCCATACAACTAAATGCAGCAGGTGCCCTCCATCTTTCACATATTTTAAATTAATTTTGCCAATAATTTCAGGTATTGGAGTTATAATTTTGCCGAAAACTTTTAAAAACTATAGGATTTACTAAGTTTTCTTAATTATTCGCCCTGAAAGAGAGCCGCTGGAAAATTTGTCATCTCGAACTGGAAACATTCGTTTAATTCCTTGTCACAGGCACGCTTTTTAACACACAAAATTGGCATTAGCGCTGAGCGCTGAGCAACCGCAGAGACATTGCGCGACATTTTCAGAGCGCAGATTGTCGACCGATTTTCAAGGTTTTCCGACACTCGGATTTGTGGGGATTTTTTACAACACGTTTTACACATATCAAACATCGTTTCCCCCAAAAATCAGCTTTAGGTTAATTAGTTCCGATTTCGAACTGTTTTTGTCCTATTTTGCCTGGCCTAGATATCATTGATGATAATCATAGCACTTGTTATATTACCTACGAAAGTATTTGGAATTATTTTGCAGTATTTCACTGTAAATTCATAATTGAAACTTAAAATTCGGAAACATTAATTTGGTAGGTACCGGCGAATGAACGATATGTACGTACGTCAATATTACGAAATTTAGTAATTTGTACTTGATATTATACACAGCATACAGGATGGTCCAGCGCTCCGGAATCCTTCCTCGTGTATATTTTATTCATTTTAGAAAAAAAATGTTCATGAGGAACTCCCTTGATTTTTGACGCTCTATTATATAAAATTATTGTCACTTATAATGGCTGTCTGGTTTTTCTGCACAGCACCTAACTTTCTTTTTTAAAGTGGAAGTTAGGTGATGTTTTGGTTGCGTTTATGGATTCCTTATTTGATTTTTCTTTGAGGTTGGATAAGATATTTTTTGCCTAAAGTGAACATTGTTGGTGTTAATCGTGGGTATTTTTTTAAATTTTGGTAGATTTTAAAAATTAAATATCTTTGGCTATGAATTCTTAATAAGTTAATCACACATGCCAAAAGACAACAACGATAACAACGTCAGCATCCTCAGGAGTTGAAGATTAATATTATTAATATTTCCATATTTTTACTGTTACATACAGAGATTACTGCTAGATATTGTTACCATGTTACCAAAACATTAGTGTGTCAGTTTCGTTCATCTACATCTGCCGAAATCTTAAAAAAAAATCCGGTAACAACGAGGCAAAAAATATATCTTATACAACCTCGCAGCAAAATAAAACAACAAATCCAAAAATGTCATTTAAGAAAAACATAGTTGGGTTCTACGCAGAAGAATTGAGACAGCCTGTATCAGGGGAAATAATTTTATATAATAGAAAATCAAAAATCAATGGGGGGGGCTGTGTCATAAATAACATTGGACAATAAAGGTGTTATGGAAGAATCCCGCACCCTGTATACAGCGTATCTCAGAAAAGGTGGGATAACATTCCTGAGGATAGAATTATTTAACTAAATTTAAATTAATTTTACATTATACAAAAGGTGCCGAGATAGGACGCTCTGAATGGGGGCCAACTGGAATAGGATGACTTACTGACTTTATTTTACTATTCCAAGGTGATTTGCAGTACATATAACTTTGATTATAATTGGTATACAGACACTCAATTTTTTGGGAAACGATAGTCCCTTTTCGGCTCAGAACACCAATGATTTTTTTGCAACAAAATAAAAATATCAATTTATTTGGGATTCTTTTACCCTTAATAAAGGTGTCCTTAAAAAATAAGCATCATGTGCATCAATTGTTATCAAACTCATACTGTAAATAACATTCGAATACAAACGTATTTGTACCCCAATTCGGGACCTAAGTGCCTCCGTCATACGTCAGATTTTCATTCCAAACAAAACAAAAGCACGTGCCATTTGACGTTTATCGATATTATTTACAACGTCTTAAACTAGTTTTTGCAATATAATTATAGACGTTTTGCAGTGAAAACAGTTTATTTTCAATTTGTGTGTTGGGCTTACGCGGAAAAACTTGAAAACGACTATAATTATATTTCGGAGGTTAGGTTAAAACGTCAGAAAGCACGTGGCTTTGTTTTGTTTGGAATGAAAATCTGACGTTTGTGACGCGCCACTTAGGTCCCTAATTTATACCAAATCCAAAGTTCGTAAGTCAACCAGTTCCGGTTATATTTAAGTTTGCCCTGTTCAGGAGGTTCTATTTCGGTAGGGATGCACTTTTCTATAGACACAAATAGAGTTCATTTTATCCTTAGAAATCTATAGTTAAGTGTCGTTGCACCTTTTCTCAGATGCCCTGTATATCAAGATATGCATATATCCTAATATTTATTACGCATAATCTAATCGCTTGATACATGACTGCCAATCCTGGATATAGCTGATGCTGAACAGAAGTCATATCTACACAGTTTATTAGTTTTTAGTTTGTGCAGAAGGTCCAGCAGAAAATAAACGGTGGCCAATTTTTTTAAGGTCGCTAAAAAATTAACTGAAAGTAACTGAAAATGATTTAAATGTGTCTGTGCTGTAACATGTAAAGCTGAATGAAGGCTCGGAAAATCATAGGACGCCTTAGGAGATTCGCGACAGTCTGTGTAGTCTCTATAAGACGGGGGAGTTTAAGAAGTCTCGAGGAAGTTTGGGAAGACTCGAGGAAGTTTAGGAAGTTTCGAGGAAGTTTTAGAAGTCTCCAGGAGTTTGGGAAGTCTCGAGGAAGTTTGGGTAGTCCCGGGAAAGTTCGGTAGTTTTAGGGGAAGTCTGGGAAGTTTTTGCTAGGAGGAAGTTTGGCGTAGGTACAGATTTTTCACCGTGAATAACCCTCGAATCCAGCCTTATTGCCAGCACATTCAGAACGGCGTCTAAATTTTTACCAGCAATTGAAATACAATAATTCTGGCATTTCAAAGTATAACGAGGTGAATATGATCAAATGGGTACCTATTTAAAAACAAGCAATACGTTCTGTAAAAGGCAAGTAAATGTTTTACTTTCAAAACCATAACATCCTGCAACTAAAATAATTTAACCTACTTATAGGTACATTTAATATATTGATATCTTATAAATTCCTATATCTACTTCATTTGCAGAAAATATCGTCTATTGCACACAATTCACAATTAATTAATAATTTTCTCACATTAATTTCTGCACTTTTAGACTATGTTAGTATTAATTATTTTGCCCGATGCTCATTGGGTCATGACCTACGGTGTCTATTGCATGCAATGGTTTTCACCAGGGGGCGCTTACAGTTTTTATTGGAAACCACTAAACGTGCTAGGGAACGGCGATCCCCACTGGGTCGAATACATGATGGGATTGGAGATCGGGTTTGCAGAGAAAATAAAAAAAATACTCGGGAGGAATTAACGTGGAAATACTCGTAGAGAGTTCACGTTGCCCCGAAATTTATATACAGGTTGGCACATCTTCTCTTTTTTAACTATTTTTTAGACGTTTAAGCGTTTTGATATTTACCTATACCCCTTGGCTGCATTCACAACAAAATAGCTAAGCATTACAGATAGGTTGCCATTTTCGGTTCATAAAACACTGGGTTATTTCCCACCTTAACATTTATACTCCTAGAGGGTTAAAATTTCATCGCCACCCCTCTAGCTCTCCCCCAACGTTTCTGTTGATAACCTGGTGAATATTACGCGGATGGTATTTTACAATTCAGTGCTTCACAAACCGAGCGTGGAGTCGACATTTTCTTGCGAAAGGTCGCGCAGTTTTACTCGCAAAATGTTTGTGACAATAAATTCAATAACGGAATTTTACAACGACTTAGTCAAGGGCTGTAAAGTTGCTAACCTACCCGTAATTTAATTGAAAGAAAAGGTTTCTAACTTAAAGTTTTTACATAAGTAGGTGTGGGATTAGGTGTAACGGAAATGTGGGCGATCACGATATTATGTTACATACAAATAATATCTGTAGCAGATTCACACACAATCATAAATACATACTTTCCAACACCAGCGGCAAAAATACGCTGAATCATAGACTGAATAACTCGAAACCACTAATATAAACGCAGATGCTGTGGTTACTTCATAGTAATTGACATATTTCATAGATGGCGCATACGTACAAAATTCAGATTTCCTAGCATCAGCTGCCAAAATAAATATTTTACCTCTCCGGTCGGCATCTGGATATATTTGCGCCCGGCAACTCAAACAGCAAGCGCCAGGGTCGGCCTCAGTACGTCTCAGTATAAGAACTTGCCAGTAATTATAAACTAAGTCCAACATTTATAACATTTTTATTCGTTGTGGAATATAATTTATGAATCGCAAATTGAATTATTATATTATTATCAAGTACCGTTAAAAACGGAACACCCACCATAGGTATCTAAATTGTATTATTTATAAATAGGTGGATAAACCTTGGTTTATGCAGCAGTCAGACAAAAGAAATGAGCAGCATAATTAAGAATAAATTAAGAAAATCAGTGACAAACATTTTGACAAGGGCGTACAAAATGGAGAATTTAAAAAATAAATATCCCGAAAAATCTTAATTTTAGATAGAAATTGTACCAGATGAAATACTATCAGAATTTAGCGTATATTTCAAAAATGTAATCATATAAGTACAGGCTGTTCCATTTAAAATATGAAAGTTGATGGCCGGTATAACCGGAAATGCCAGAAAGTAAAAAAAAATTGTCTTCAAAAGAACATCCTCCAAAACCCCTAATTCGAAATTTTAAAAAATTGCTAATAAACTTTTAACCAACGGATTAGCTGATCTCGCTGTTGTAAGAGTGCAATATTTGGAAAAAACGGAGTATAAAAGTAGTGTCGTAACCTCGAGGCAGATCAGGTTTTAATTCCAAATAAGCAAACGCGCGTCACGTCCTCCCGACATCTGTCAGTGCCAATTACAAAACATCTTACAGTAACTTTTGTAATATAATTATAATAGTTTTGCAGTGAAAACAGTTTATTTTCAATATGTGTGATATACTTGCGCGTAAAAACTATAATAAACATTAAATAATATTAAATCGACTGCAGTGTTAAATAATACACCCCTGGGCAAAAAAAACCGGACACTTGGTTCTTTACATTTATTCTTCAAAATCATTAAGATTACACATTTATCTAAGAATGTATTAATTGTGAATTCTTTACTAAACCTTGTTTAATAAACAATCGAAATTTCACAAAGTTAGATTATTTCAACATTTACTTAGCAATATTGAAAAAATGCTACCTATGCATAGGTATATGGCCTTTCTCACGTTTGATGTGTCGGGGTGCAGGTTGCAGATAGCTCAACTGGTTAGAGCAGTCGCCCGGAAAGCGAAAGATCTGGGGTTCGAATCCCGATCGGCGCCTGTTTCATATTTTTTGTGAGGGAGGCCTTGTGTAGTTTCCCTTGACTGCTATGCCCGATTATTCTCATTACTTTATAAAAACTATAATTACATTGCAAAAGTTACACTAAGATCACAAATTAAACAATACAGATGTACAACGCACATAAATTATATTCGAACTGCTAACAGCGCCGTCTGATGTTTGGAAGAAGAATTACGGGTGGAAAGCGGAAATTTTGAATATTTAATTTTTGACTTTTAAAATCGTTTGAAAAAATGTAACAAATGATGTGTGACATATTTTATTGTGTGAAGGAGACAATGTTTATACAGAATCAGATACATCAATAATGTATACATGGTGTTTCAGGAGGAATGGTACATACTTCAGTATGTTATAGTATCGCTCATATATTGAACAAAAAAGTTCATATAAACACGTGTCCAATTCTCAATAATTACTGCATAAACGAATTTATTACTTCATTAATTCTGGCAAGTAACTTTTGATACACAAAATAAAGTATAGATTTTAGAGAAATTGCTCAAAAATCCCACCGCCAAACTTTGCATTTCTTCCTAGCGCTCCTTAATTCTTGTAGCATTGGCCATAATACGGGCGATTAATTCATCATGTGTGCCTATTTTTCTCTGTAAACACCATTTTTAATCACTCCCCGTGACCCATAAACCAATCAATGGAGAAGTCCGCGGAGACCTAGCTGGTCAATTGATGGGGCCACCATGGCCTATTCTAATAATGCTAAATGTCAAATGACAATTGTTTTACAGCAGCGTACTGGATAATTGCTTTGTAATGCACTCTACATTAAAATTGCTGTCTTCAGTAACCATTGGGAATTGGAAACCTGTTCACATGAACTTTTAGTATTGAAAATACTTCTGGGCGCGTGTATACGGGACTCATCTTACGAAAAATGTATCGACAGGCGACAGATTCTGTCGTAGTGCAGCGATATTCAGCAAATACTAAAATTTTAACTTTGAGTGATCCCAAAGTATAACCAGATGAAACTCTCACAGATGATTCTACAAGTCTTTTGGCACCTAAAAATGGCAATAAATTACGACTTTTTTGGGTGGTAGCGAAAAAAATTAGGGGTGAAAAAGCAGTAAATCTATCCCACCGTGCGCCGGGAGACTCTCGGGCATCTTACGCGAAAATTACAAGTCGTAGAACTTTGCGTTTTTTTTTTAATTGTTGAAGAAATATTGACGTTTTTAATGGTGTAAGTTTTGTGTAAATACAAGAAACCAAACTAATTTTATTGGCACCGTATCTAAAATATGTCGCCACATCGGTAACAATACGTTCCACTTTGAACCTGGATAACTTTTTTTTTCACGATATAGATTTTGTTTTTTCTTGCATAGAAAACTTCCTTATGGTATAACGAAGTTATGATTTCGAATAATGCATTGGTTTTCAAAGTGGGGGGCGCGCCCCACTAGGGAGGCGCGATAAAATGTAAAGGGGGGCGCGAGCGAGAAACGGAAAATATTATTTTTAAATAAAACATTTGACTAAATGTTGTGTTTTTAAAACATGTTTTACCTTGTTGTATTTTATAAGTAGGTACGTCGTACATGGCGAGCCCACTGGCTTCCTCTAGCTGTCTAGCTGCTAGACTGCTAGAGTATATCTCTCGTTCTAGCTCTAGCTCTCTAGCAGCTAGAGCTAGAGTCTAGTTTGTGCCAACGGGGGGCGTGGGCATTTTCATTTTAGATAGTAGGGAGGCGTGACAAAGAAAACTTTGGGAACCACTGGAATAATGTATAGTCGCGTTTCAAAAATAAGTCCGCTATAACACTTTCAATGCGCCGATGTCAAAAATTCACTTTCGGTTCACGGGACGAGCCGTGCGAGTGAAAAGGATAGACTATGGGGAATAGCCGAGCACCAGAAGGAGACAGAACGTGGCCAAGTTACTCTGCAAAAGAACAGCGTTGTAATGCATTTTCAAAACTCTCTTTCTGTAATAGCCACGAAATAAATGCTAGTAAATGAGGTAGGTACTTGTTTAGCGAAACTTTTACTGTTTATATCATCTGGGGAAGGATAATTTTTATTGGGTATTGCAAAATTTTCCATACATTTTCTTAAAACTGCAGCAGCTCTGTGACGATTCGTCTGTTGAGCTTGCGACTTGCGTCCTCATTTAAGCCTTATTCAGAGTGGGAGCGTTGAGCGCAGCGTCGCGTTGTGTCGCGTCGAGCGCCGCGTCGTTTTTTAAAACAATACAATACAATTTGAATGGAACCATTCACAGTGACAGCGTCGCGCGCAGCGTTACTTAAAGCGTTCGCAAAGCGTTCGCGTCCGAAACAAATCGGATTGTTTTTTTATAGCGTTTCAGTCAGTATTCAAAATGAGCTCGACAGAAGAAGACTTCTCGGAGGTGCTGATTGCGGAAATTCAGGCTAGGCCAGCCCTCTGGAATACAAAATTATCTGCAAATAATCAAAGGTTCGGATGGACATTCTCATATAATTAAAAAATCTATATGGATACTGGCTTAATTTATAGTATAAATGATGGAATTCGCCATATAAATGTCTTTCTTTGTTTATAGGGTGAATTTCAACTTTTTTCTTTAATATCTTCAAAGTATAATAGGGTGCATCGAGTAACATGAACAAAACTGCTCTGGTTGGAGCCATTTTGTACACTGACGCTTGCAGACGCTGTCACTCTGAATACATCAACGCGGCGCTAGACGCGACGCAACGCGACGCCGCGCTCAACGCTCCCACTCTGAATAAAGCTTAACATGCTTGATTTTTTTGTCAAAAGTTCTTTGCCAGAACACAACAAATCACCTGACCGGACCTGGTCTACGAATAAATTGAATAGAGCCTTTAAATCTTTTCGACAATTTCATTTTCAGTTTCACGGATTGTATTCGGGATCTTTCTGCATTACGTAACATAGAATTATATTTTTGTGTTACTGCAGGTACTTAATGGCAGCTTTTCTTTATTATCTAAGATGTGTTCTTGAATCCAAGAAGAAAATGTTGAAAACAAGCGATCGGTACTTTTTGTATTTCAGTCAGTTTTATTTTTGTGGGAATTTATATTTCTGGTTGATATGTACTCTGCGTAGCACAATTTGTGGTATTTTGCATCGTATGCAAATAAGTCTTCATACAAAATCAGTCTAGAGATAATACGATTGTCATTTCTCTATCTTGCAGCATTTTTATGCGAGTGGAATCACCCGTGCCTATAGTAACAAGGACAAACAATACATAATTAACAAAATAACATTTAGTACTACGATACCAGTTTGAATTGAAGTAAGTGATTTCCTTTTTCTTTTGCCAGATCCTCCACAAATTAAGGCAGTTGATAGTAGTCCGCAAGTTACGGAATCCCATCAAGTGTACTACAGTTCCGCAAGTTATGCGTTATACTTTCGTGTAAGTACTTCGTTAGTTCAATCCCCACCCAGCAGCGTTTGTGGGTAGGTAGGTTATCGTAGAGAGCTAGTGGTTTGTTACTCTAGGGCCGGGTAGGATCGGCTCCCGTAAACGTTATTTTTTTCTCACGTTTCCACATTATCTTTTTCGCATAAAATGCGTGTGTCTGGTGCGAGGACAAGTAAAGGGTCTGTCTAAAATGCGTTGATGCACAATATTTAACACCTGTTCGCATGCCCACAACTTGCGGAACCGTAATGACAAATGATAGTGATCCGTAACTTGCGGACTACTATCCACGGCCACAAATTAAACACATGATTCTAACGTTAAATTGATCCTGTCTTCTAGGTATTTAAAAGCGTATTGCTATTAGAGGCCGCAGAACCATTGTTGTGTGAGGATTCACGATTTTTAGTATTGAAAATACTTCTGGGCTCGTGTATATGGGACTCATCTTACGAAAAATGTATCGACACGCGACAGATTCTGTTGGCGGCGCGCGCAGTCGAGGCCGCTAATAAATTGGATGGAGGCGGCTACCGGCTAGCCAGATCGCCAGATGTAAACTAAGGTACGGCGAGGGCGAGTACCGTTTAATAGGGATATCGCGTTGCAATAAAAGTCCAAACTGTACAAAACGGATGCGTTAATATTTTGTTACGTATTGCGTCAGTTTGACTATGTGCCTTGTGCTTGTCACAAATCATTTATTTTATTGTATCAATAATATACCAACTTGAAACGGCACAGATCACTTTTGTTGGACATCTTAGAAACCGAGCAGTTGTGTCGGTATTTTCAATACGCCTATGATACTTGCGTAAGATGCGAGGTCTGTGAATTTTTTTGTTCAAAATGAACGGTATTATAACATACTGAAGTATGTACCATTCCTCCTGAAACACCCTGTAAACAAGAATTTTAAAACTTTATCATTATATTAATATCAGATAAAAAATTACTCACATAATATTGGTATAGTATTTGCTATCCACAACACATTCACTAACAAATTCAAATAATACTTCAATACTTACCCTTGGTAAATTAATTTGCTACTGTTAAGGATCCAATGCACAATGCATGTTAAAAATAAGCCCGAAGATAATTTTATGAAGCATACACAAAATGCAAAGGTTAGTCTCCAAATTCCAAATCTGTCACCTTATTATTAAGCTACGTTTCCACTGAAGGAACATTGAGGAACTTTTGAGATACTGTTGCTTGTTCCTACAAATGTTTAACAAAGTTCCTAAAAGTTTCTGTTTCGGTAACAAATGTCAACTGTTCCTTCATGTCGCCGGTTTCCATTTTGAGCGGTAACTTCAGAAGAAAATCGGCGACACGGGGAAACAAATGCGTATTGTTGTGTCTGGTATTTCAGTAGGTAACGAAGGGAAAAGAAATAAAACAATATGCCGTTTAAGTGGACGAATGAGTTATTTGTACGGGGAATAACTTTACACTACAGCCATTCGAGGTCTGTTGTGGGCATTCGTTAAAAAAAAATTTCACACTACCATTAGTTATTCTTCCCATATATAAATCATCTTTTTCAGGACGCTGCGAGTAGCTGCATGCCACCATATTGCTCCCTTTCTTCAAGGCTTGACTTATGACTTGACTTATGCTTTCTTTTCCGTTTTCTTAAAGGTAATATTTATACGCCGCCGCTGCTAACGCTATTTCTTCATCTTTCTCCATATTCACATACACTGTTTTAAACTAG
This sequence comes from Xestobium rufovillosum, assembly GCA_963966045.1. Taxonomy (NCBI): domain Eukaryota; kingdom Metazoa; phylum Arthropoda; class Insecta; order Coleoptera; family Ptinidae; genus Xestobium; species Xestobium rufovillosum. Next base: position 21,841,965 of record OZ014497.1, read on the forward strand.
TGCAAACACTTAAGTTGCGCTTGCACAAACTACCAGAAATTGCCAAATTTAGTTGATCGAGTGGAAACAACAAGTTTACATGTGTTGCTAAAAGTTTCTACACATGCCGACAAAGAGAAACACAATGCAACAAAAAGTTCCTCACTGTTCCTTTAGTGGAAACGTAGCTTTTACATATATCCATGTTGAACAACTTGTCCAAGAAGAATGTAAGAAAATAACTTTAACTCCTGATCAAACTACAATTTAAATTCAAAAACGTTTGACATTTTTTTGTTATGTTTCGATGCCACATCACAAATATACCTACCTATACCCCGCATGCTTTTAACACTGGAAATGTTATTGTTCGTATATGGGGCCAGAGTTACGATTTTTGTCCAAGGCCACCGACACGAAAGTGTAGAGGTCATATGACGTATACTGAGATAACGCAGCCCTCGAGTGGTGAGAGCCGGGAGCCTACTATAGTATGAAGTGTACACAGTATGAGTATGCCCGGAGAACATGACGTAAAATAGTATATTCCGTAACGAGCGTAGAAAGTGACAAATTTCATACGAGCGTGAAATTTTCAGAAATAAATCACGCGAGTTTAAATGAAATACACTTTCTATTGAGTTAAGAAAACTATTTTTCCCACGATAAAAAGTTAATTATGTTTATGTATGGTGTTATCATTTCCAATGTCCCGATGATTGCAAGGATTGCGAAACGTGTGAATTTTTATTTTTGAACAGTTTGCTCAATTTTCACATCGAGTGAGCAGCCAGTGGACGATTTGACAGTAGTCTTGACATTTCTGAATTTTGAATATATGAGAATATGAACTCTATATGAGAAGGCCTTGCATTGCCCTCTCTAGTTTGGAAGGTGAACTACTTTTCATTTAACTGTCATTGTATTTGGTATTTGCGTTAAACGTCTAGTTTATGAGTAAGATGTTTTGTAGTTGACACTGACTAATGTCAAGAACACGAGGACCTCGACGAGAACGTTTGTTTATTTTCAGCGAAAACCCCATTCTTCTTATTCTAATAAATACATTGGCATACTTACCTCTTACCATCGTAGGTCTGATTTTAGATCACACAATTTTGCAGGGAACATCTGAATGTGGTTACACTTTTTTAGATAAACACTTCTAGGTTCCAGTAGCTTTATCTCTGTTTAACTGAACATGCGTTTAGTAAGTTTCAGAACTACCTATAGGTATGTATTTGCCTCTAGTGACATCTCGGAAATTTGTCAAAACTAACGTTTAAAAACCAAGACATTGGTGGGACGTCCTGAGTTATTCAGTCTACGACTGAATTTAAACTTTCTTTACTAAAAGGTAAATATCATCTGTCAAAGTAAACAAACGACGCGTTTTTACTGAAGTATAGAATTGAAAAACGAAATGATATTGGCATTTGTTCCTACTGATAAGGTACCTTTTTCGTCGCGAGCATCAATTTGTTTTCTTTAGGTTTTCAGTTGTGCCTGGTACATGCAAATTTCTAAAATTGAAATTTGATTAGATGCCCCTTTTTACGAGTGTCTACAGACGAGTAAATATTATCTATAACAAAAAATGATGGAAAAACTGTGCGAGGCATTCAAATATTGCTACACTTTATTTCAATGTGTTTTGAAAGGAAACAACGGACGAAATATCCTTAAACAATTGCGCAACCCTGTTATTAGGGAGATTCACTACCCCCCTCCTTCTTTAGCACCGTCTTTTGTTATCATTACGCAATCCGGTCATTCAAATGTTATGTCTGCTTGCGTGCTAACAGCTAGTCTCGCCCAAGCACGAAAGTAACCAGAAATCTCAGGTTATCAGTTCAGTGGTGGAACAATAAATATAGGTACATCGCATATGTATACATATAGCGACTAGTGATTGAACTTGCGCTCTAGCCATTAGACCATCACTCCTTCATCAACTCACGTGATTCTTCCACTACTATTCAAGTGCATCACCAAAACAGCGTGGGTTACTAAAAATACGCGCGCTTTGGATGTCAAAATTTTTCTCCATTTATTAGAACACTGCTGCTTGCGTTATAGGTTGTTTGGCACGGCACTGGTTTACACTCTCCTCCTTTTCCATTAGGTAATGCAAGAATCGCGCTGTCATTTTCTTTATGGACGGATTAAACCGGCCAATATTAATTCTGATCAATGGGCGGGTTGAAGATGACTATAAAAGAGACAATATGAGGTTATATTAGTCTGTAAATTAATTTAGTGTTGTAACTGACTGACGCCGCTGGTGCAGATTGGCATAAACAACTAATTTCATGGTGAATGTATACAGCGTTTGGGTTCTAATTGATTAATCCGATCTTGGGTGTGTTATACATAATTTAGTAAGTGGGAAACCAATGTTATCTTTGCCAAATTTTATTTTACTTTATTTGTTCCCTTTGCCATCGGACTTGTACCTTAACGTAGCTAGCTCTAGTATCTAATACTGGAACGGGTGGGATGGCGGTGTGGTTGTGCTCTCAAATAATTAGGGATGTAGGATGTTCTACTTTCAGAGAATCAGAGAAATGTGTAGGTTAGCTCATGATAGGAAAGGATGGAGGTCGCGTCCAACCAGTCTTCGCACTGAAAACTTTACGTTGATGATTACCTACTTGTTCTGAATATCCGTCTCTGTTCTGTTAATACCGAGGTCGATGCGGAGCGTAAGGGGAGGTAGTATTAAACGAAGTTACTTTATTAGCAATAGCTTGCCATGATCACAGGTTGTAAAGTTGTTTGCGAATTGCTCTAATTAAGGTAATTGAGTACTAAAATTCCTAGTACAGTTTTACACTCTCAGTAAAGTTCCAATAGGTGTCATGTCTAATACAATAAAATGGCGCGCGTTACAGCCTTCATTTGTTTGCCATAAACAGTCAAATTGGGTGATTTCATTTTGGTACACACGTAGATACGTTAGAACGTTAGTCTTCAACTTTATTAAAATTAGAGCTTGTTTTGCACATCAATTTGTAAATTAAAGATTTTAAATAATTATGTCCCGGCCACTGTCACCAACACCCTCGCCAACACCACCTGTTTTCAATTTGCAGGGCTTTATCACTTTACGTAATAAAAAACACTCGTAGACATTTTCTAAGCAAGAACACTGGGTAATTACACAATACATTGTTGTTATCGACATTTAAATTTGTCAGATTCTTAACAAGCCGGCAAACATAACCTCATTTCATGTTCCATAAACAAAACAAAATAGGAAATAGGAAAAAAGCCTTTTTGTTAGAATACAGATAGGAAAGAACAATATCGTTCCTTTTGTCATTTGGAAACAAAAACGAGGCAAAAATCAAGTAAGTTTTGTATAAGAACGTACCTGTTTAATATGAAATATCCAAAAGTGGGACAATTTAGCAATTATATCATTTAAAAACACTCGTTACAAACACATTTTATTAGGAGAATCCATTCAATTCACAAGATTAAAAATCATAAAACCACAAAACATACATAAAACTATTCTTTGTTGAAACGCGCATGCGTCTACCGCACATGGTTTTCAAAGAAAATTATTTAAATTATGTTTGTATAGTTTATATTGTAATTACTTGCATCCCCACAGTGCCTGACGCATTAATATAAAGCAAATAATTTACCAAGCTTGCTGCAAATATTTACAGTGTTTATTGTAAAGTAATTAATAAACTAATTAATAATTATAAAAATAAGGAATCAAATACCAGCGACATCATACAATGACTATCGCAACCATGTTGTGCAGAGACGGTTGTGAGGTTGTGACACAAACTAACTTGACGTTCCCAATAATTATAACCTAAAATTAGTCAACTTAGAATTTTTAATGCAAAACCTGTTATTTTTTATAATTATTTATAGTTTCGTTATCGCAATCGTGAATAATGAAAGCAATTCCATTTATTAGACATAAATAAGTTCATTTTGTTGTGTAAATTCTGGGAATGATGGAGATTTGCTCGCGTGGTGCTGCAGTTTTTAGGTTATAATTCTTGATAAAGTTTTATAAAATGTTAATAAGATGTTTGCGGACGCGGCGATTTTTTCTGCGAATAGTAATTTTTCTAATTTCCCTTATTCTTTTGATATCTTATTTGAGGTCTTTAAAATTAAGGGAGCAGACGGGTAAATATGTGTACAAATACCAATACATGCCCCTGACGAAAGAGGAGCAAATTCTTGAAGCTAAATTACGCACGTTGGAAGGACAAGTTATACCGAGGTTGGGTGATTTTGGAGAGCCGGCCTTTTTACAAGGGTTAGATAAAGAGGAAGGGGAGAGATCGTTAAAAAAAGTTGCCTTAAACACCGTACTGAGTGATCGAATGCCTTTGAATAGAAGTTTAAAAGACGTACGCCACAAAAAGTAAGTTTTTAGCCTCTTCGAAGCTCTTTCTCAAATGTCTACTTTCAGATGTAAAAGTTTTAAATACAGTCCTTCGTTGAGGGCGTCTGTTATCGTTATATTTTATAACGAATTGTTGAGCGTTATATTGAGGACGGTGTGGAGTGTTATTTTACAAACACCAAGTCATTTGTTGCATGAAATTATTTTGGTAGACGATTCAAGTACTGAAGGTGACGGTTTTTTATCTTAAGAAAGACTTTGATTTTCTATTATAATTCTTTGTAGATGACTTATACAGCTCATTAGAATATTACTTAAAAACAAGACTGAAAGACCACAATATACACTTGATTCATTTGAAACATAGACTGGGGTTGATTAGAGCGCGTTTGAGTGGTGCTAGAATGGCTGCGGGGGATGTACTTATATTTTTGGACGCTCACTGCGAAGCTACTGTTGGTTGGGCGGAGCCACTTTTATCTCGAATCGAAGAAGACAGAACTGCGGTATTGGTGCCTATTATCGATGTCATAGAAGCTGATACTTTGGGATATAGCACGAATGGTACTATAATATTAATTTTGGTTACAATTTAGCAATTTGTATTTCTTGATTTTCATCGTTGTTCATTTCATCCTCCATGTTTTCCTTCCATTCTTTGTATCCTCGTTTTCACCCATTTTCTTTTCATCCACAATTTTCACGGCCCACATTTTCAAATAAAAATCTTAACTGATAGTCATGTACCGAATTTTCTCTTAACAAACCATTTTCAGTTTGTTCTATTTGTTAGGTATGACATTCCAAGTTGGTGGTTTCACTTGGGCCGGCCATTTTACTTGGATCGATATTCAGGATCCAAAAGATGTCAACAAATTAACCCCTGTAAAGTCGCCTACCATGGCGGGGGGTTTATTTGCCATAGACAGGAAATATTTTTGGGAAATTGGGTCTTACGATGAACAAATGGACGGATGGGGCGGAGAAAACCTGGAGATGTCTTTCAGAGTTTGGCAGTGTGGGGGGAAATTAGAAACAGTGAGTTTCGTAAACTCATTTATGTACATATATATAAGTTTTCCTTCCAGGTGCCTTGTTCGAGGGTGGGTCATATATTCCGCGACTTCCACCCGTACTCCTTCCCAGACAATAAAAACACTCACGGGATTAACACTGCGCGTCTGGCTCACGTCTGGATGGACGATTACAAACGTCTGTTCTTCATGCATGAGCCTGACTTAGAAAACAACCCCATCATCGGGGATTTAACTCACCGTCAACAATTACGCCAAAAACTGCGCTGCAAATCTTTCAAATGGTACTTAGACAACGTTTATCCGGAAAAATTCATCTTGGACGAAAACGTTAAAGCGTTTGGTCAAGTCAAAAATAAACACAAAATGTGTTTGGACGATTTGCAGTTGGAGGACGGAAAAGTGGGGCCTCTGGGGTTGTACCCTTGCCATCCCACTTTGGCGATGTCTCAATTTTTCGCGTTGAGCGCCAAAGGGGAGCTGAGGAAAGAAGAGTTTTGCGCAGAAGCGCATGTTAATTTAAATGTGTACCTGGCCGAGTGTCATAGTCATAAACGAGAGCAATACTGGGAGTACTTTACAAATAATTCGAGTATTTACAACGCGGTGTTTAGGAAGTGTTTGAGTAGCAATGGAATTGGGAGCGGGAACGGATTGATTATCGAGGACTGCAAAGAGGGGAAGTTCCAGAATTGGAGGTTTACGAATCTCAATAAAACAGCTTTTGTACATTGAAGACAATATATTATATTTTTTTATGGCGACTTGTGTTTTTTAAACTTTTTCCTTTCCAAAAAAAAGTTTTGCTTGTGGACTCATTTCTCCTTACTTAAGAATTATTTTCTCTAATGCAGGTTGTCCAATTTCTTCTAAATTATTATTATTATATGCGCAGAGTTGTTCGTCAGTGGCGGCTCCTGTCTTTAGAACTTGGCAGTGCTCTAGAATGAAATCACCGCTCAGGGATTGGGGGGGGTCTGGCGATTTCTCCCCCTTAGTTTTTTTAAATGAAGTGTTTTAGAAGCCATTTTCAAACATTTTCAAATAAGAAATTTCACTCACCGCAATATTTAACGAAAATCCCAAATCCAAAAGGTTAAACTTTCGCACACAACTTTTACCGCGACCTTTCGAAAAGCATTTGATACTTCCCACAGGCTTAGGACGTCCATTTCATTTTATTTCAAATTTTTCGTCAAAAGTATATTTAGATAAAATATTCATTTTTAACTGAATGGAGTATTACAGCACAATAATAATTTTGAAAATTGCAAAAATCAGGCGACCACTTTGTTAAAGTTCACTCCACAATGTTTAAGTGTCGACTTTAACCAAACCACTACCTTTAGCCATGCTAAGTATGGGAAATTTTCAATATTTCAAAATAAACACGGTAATGCAGCTAATTACTCACGTTATAAGCAAAGCAACGAGCTATCTCAGACCTAAATATGGTAAACAATAAACACTGCCGCAGTACAAACTCCCGCGTCCCGTGCTTCGCCCAACAGTAAGTGTGTGCTCAAACAGCGCTCCCAAACGAGCTATAATTCTTCCACCTAAAAGCACATACGACGAAATTTTCCCGAGTCGCACCGATCTCGCTCCCATATCGAATATGCATTTGCCTTAGAGTGCCACACCTCAGTACTCGGACGGCTGGTTGCGTGTGTGGTAGGCATTTTGAAAGACGACGCGGAATGCTTAGAGCGCGTACTATTTATTATCTCGCATAATAATAATTAATATATATTGCGGTAGAATTCAAAAAGTTTTAAACTTATTAGTTTATAATTATAAGGTTTGAACCTTTTATCAAAAAAGGTTAAAACCATATTTTTGTAGGCAGTGCGCGCGCACGAGCGCACTTATTAAGGAGCCGCCGCTGGTTCGTGCGTGCATCCTATACGGTTGCATTAAATTTCATCATTCCAAGTAAAGGACTAGTTGAGATACAACACCCCCAAATTAAGGTTTTCTTGTATACTCGTAAAATGCAACACAAAAGTTGAAATATGAATAGGAAGATCAAGAAAAATTGGAAGCGAAAAAATTACAAACACCCTTTCCCCATTAGGAAGTCTAGTAGTATGAAAAGAAATGAGCACGTCAAGTGAAAATATTGAAATTAATCTTGTTTCGTTGGGGGGGGGGGGGACTTAAACGCTACGCTGGCTCCGATTGACTAAAACCGGACGTATGTAATTTGTGAAGAGGAGAATACGCAAGTTCAACTCTGTGTTTGGAGAATGCTCAGAACTAATTTTACCACGGGCGACTGTGAAAGACTAGAACGAAATTGTGATTTTCTCTGGGGATATTGGTTTTCACCTAAAAAAGTGGATCACATGGCATTCTGAGATGAACCAAAACTTTTACAAAATAGAGTTGCTGCCGGTCGTGCCTGTCGAGTACTTACACACTTGCAAACATAAAAGTTTTACTTATATAAATTATTGGAGTTTACTCCTTAAGAATCGATTTTCAGTTATAGCCCGCGGTACGGAAATTTTATGTGGAGTAAAACCAAGCGTTACCTGCGTTATCTGTCACATTAGTGTATGAATCTATGCATGGGGATACGGCTGTTTATGTCTGACTGCATAGAGCATGGAAATAGTAGAAATAGAATGGCATAGAGTAGATATGACAGTTGTTGTTGTAAAGCCAGCACACTGAAATAAATTCATTCATTTCAGTGAGTCAGCATTTGCGGTGTTTGTTCGTTCCTAAATTTGTTGAATCTTTCAATTTAATGTGGAAAAACCTAATATTAAATACTCCAAATATTGCTTAGTGCCGAAATGTGAATCAACGCCTATTGGAACACCAGGAAAAGTATTTATTTCATTGCCAGTGGGATATCGACGTTTAGCAGAATGTCACTTAATTACTGACAATTTATATTTTGATGTAGTTGGACATTTTCGAACATAAGCCATCTGATAAATACACATTTGGGTATACATTATACGAAGTTCAGAATTTCGAACTGGAAAACGACTTTGGCAAACGGCAAACGGCAAACGGCAAACGGCAAACGGCCTCGCTGCTTGTCAGCGACGACGCAAAAGACTTTCAGTTTTTGCTTTACTATGCGGCAGAGATAAGCAAAAATTGCCAATTTCACAATATTTTCGAATTAATATTCATCCATAAAATTTCCATAATTTCCCAGATTGCGCCAAAACTCTTCAATTGAACCATAAATAAATTTTTGTTTTTGAATATTATCTTCGCTAGAATTAATACCAGACAGGCGAGATTCCAGAAGATTACAAAGGGAACATCATAGTAGCTTTGTCAAAAAGGAAAGACGCAAATAGTTGGGAAAGTTTTAGAACGATCAGTTTAAATAATTCCTACGAGTCAAAAATTTTACCTAGCATTGTGCAAAGAAGGATCGTGAAAAAGGCGGAAGAAATATTAGGATATCAGTTCGGATTTAGAAGAAATAGGGGAACGCGTGAGGCCATTCTAGCTTTAAGAGAAATAATAGAAAAACAATAGAAAAGGGAAAGAGCGCCTATATAGGATTTGTAGATTTGGAAAAAGCCTTCGACAGTGTAAAATGGAAGAAGATGTTCGAAGTGCTCAAAAATATAGGGGTGAAGTATAGGGATAGAAAAATAATTTATAATCTATGCAAAGAGCAAACGGCAGTTATAGAATTTGAGCAAAAACATAGAGAAGTAGATATGCGAAAGGGAGTGAGGCAGGGATGTGCCTTATCACCTCTAATTTGCAATTTATATATCGAAGATGCGATTAATATTGTTAAAGACAGAATGGCTGGTGGAATTAATATTCAGGGTCAAACTATTAATATGCTCAGATTCGCGGACGATATAGCAGTATTAGCATCCAGCAAAGAAGAATTAGGAAGGGCTCTGAATTAAATAGAAGCAGTTTTGGCGGAGAGATCGGAATAAAAAGAGGTAGGGGTAGGTCCAGATTAGACTACTGCTCTCAAATAGTTAGGGATGTAGGATGTTCAACTTTTGGGGAAATGCGTAGGCTAGTTCAGGATAGGAAAGGATGGAGGTACGCGTCCAACCAATCTTTGTTTTAGAAAGAATTTCACTTTCTTTCTGCTTAAGACCCAAAATATCTCTAGCTGCGGAATCGAAACTATTTTTAATGCAGTTCCATTCTCCCTCTATGTCCCTGTATAACCATATTTTCACCCGCGCCCTTTAGATAGTGCTTCGTTTATCTTTTTCTCGGACTTATCGCGCGTATCATCATCTTTTAGTTTCTCTAGGTCAAGGTACCTTCTTCCGTTTCGTTTTTTCAAAATTTTAAATTTAAGATTGGCCTTCATATCCACTATGTTGTGATCACTATCTATATCTGCTCCTGGATAACTTCTACAGTCCCTAACTTGATTTCTAAATCTTTGCCTAACAAAATTTGTAATTTGTAATTTTTTTCATGCAAATTAATACAACAAATTTTCAAACGCCAACAAATTTTACATTAGTTACTTTATGGCTATGGCTGCAAACCAAAATTATTTTTTCTGGTTGAATTATGCCAGAGAGCGAAATCGACAACGAGGCAAGTAGGGTTTTGCACAAGACCAAGAAAAGTCTTGGTCTTGTCTTGTCTTGGACTTGAATTCGAGACCAATACCAAGACCAAGACTAACATAAATGATCCAAGACCAATACCAAGACTTAACCTCCAAGACCAAGAGTCTTGGAGCAAGAGTCTTGGAAAAGTCTTGGTCTTGATTTTTAAAAATTTGATATTTTTTAGTTTATTAAAAAATTAATTAGAACAACTGCAATTAAATTTAAGGAATACAATTTTTTAGGCAATAAGTAAATATAATAATTAGGAAACTACAAAGATATTATAATATTTATTGTTCAAAAACTAAAATATAAATAAAAGTAAAACACTAACACCATGGCATCATTGCGGTCGCACAGCACGGATAAGTGTTTCCCGAGAATCTCTGTTTCGCACTCTACGTCATGCGCGAGAGGTGACAAAATTGGGCTGCCTACCGAGCATACTATACAATATCCTTATACTATAATCTGTACTAGAATAAATAAGATAAGTTTTCAGATGTCGGATAATTTTTTAGAGCTTTCATTTTGGTTTTTGAATTAAGTTTATTATATTACATCTTAACACAAAATATCAATTTTAGTACAGCCATGAACTAAATACAAAAGTTGTAGTGAGTCAAGTGAACAAAAAATTATGAAATTATGCAAATATGAAATAGAATTCTTATTTTTGAACTATCTCCCCTTAAGTGGGTGTGGAAACATTGAAATTCATAAATTTCTCGTACTCTCATAAAAACCAAACAAGACCAAGAAAAAACAATACCAAGACCAAGACTTATGTGGTTCTCGTCTTGGTCTTGGGTGTCAAGACCAAGACCGAGACCAAGCCCAATACGATGATGCAAAACCAATACCAAGACTGGAGTAAGTCTCGTCTTGTCTTGGTCTTGCGAAACCCTAGAGGCAAGAAATATTTCAAATAAGATGAAAGAAATTATTCAAATTATTCAAATATTCAAATAAACGAATAGGCATTTTCCACGTTCGTATGAATCGAGACGTCAGCTGCAAGATTTCTGCGAAGATATGTTCACGGCGCACGCAGTCACTCTACCATATGTCATACCACTGGATTTTCCTTCACTAACGTTCCATAAAGACGATCGCGCATCGATCTGGACAGCAGAGGCGCCGACTACGGGGGGGCAATGGGGCTCGTGCCCCCCCAGGAGAACATGAGGGGGGGCACTGCCCCCCCTGGAAAATTTATCCAGTTCCATCACACAATATTAACTTTGATTCAATAATATGGAAGTTTGCAATTTTTTAAAAAACTTCTAGGTACAATACATAGAAATGTTGCCTGAAACTGTCAAATTTATTGCGACATGTGCGCCTGAAAGGTCATTTTCAAGCTTAAGATGTTTGAAATCCCACTTAAGGTCAACCATGTGTCAGGAAAGTGTTTCAATTTTGAGCATTCATGGAGATTTAGCATTCAAATTAAATATATTATTGACGTAGCAAATGATTTTTTTTGCAAAGCCAAAGTTCATCAAAATACGTTTTCCATGAATTGAAACATAATTCGTTTACCTTTCCTGATTCGTTGTATTAGACATTAATTGAAAATTCGTTTAATTTGAAATTTTATTATTTTTATGTATATAACTTTCTGTTTCTTTTCTAGGCGAATAAAATGTTAGGTACTTGTTTTATTATTATTATTGTTATTATTATTATTATTATTATTATTATTATTATTACTATTAAGGATTAAGGTTATTGATGTTATTATTAACATTACAATTTCGTGCCCCCCCTGGAAATACCAAAAGTCGGCGCCTCTGCTGGACAGCACTTTTCGTGGTGACTCCGAAGACGATCACGTTTATGAAATTAAACGCCGACGGTCGTACTGCCGATATAATTGTTAAATACTTGATAATTACCAACCGAAACCGCCTCTAGTGTTTCATCGTAATAACAGAGGTTCTACAGATAATAGTACTAAATTGGATATGGCCCCGAACCTACGTGAAGGGACATATTCCAATAATACGTAAAAGCAGGTAATTGATTAGAGCTAGTCGGAAGGCAAGCCTAATTTATTAGTTATTACACTCCTAAGTTGCCTGGCAGTGAGAAACCGCAGCTCTTAGAGTTAAATTCCGTGCAGAGTTCTTTAGCTCAGAATTTAATTGCCTATACACAAGCAAACCTCCATCACCTACACTGAAGGAAATTGTGCCAGTCGCAAGACGGAATAATTATCTTATGAAGTAAGGTTTCGAAAGACTACGTGACTCAAGATTTTCAGGAATTTACTTACATACTTACTTGCCAAAGAGTAATTTGAAGTATATATTCTATGATCAAGTCGCAATCTACCATACTATTATGGAGCGTGGGCGTAGTTCTTCTACTTGCTAATAGATTGGACCACTCTTAGCACAAAAACCACAAACATTTTATATCGAAAGAAAGTTAAAAAAACGTTTTTCGATTAAATGAACGAGAGAGACTAAAATCCATAGATAATTTTTAAACGTCCCTTTAAATATCGCCCAAATTTTTCGAGTTTTTAATCTGATCAACAAGCAGGGTACACGTCGAGTTTCTCAGCAGCTTCATCCGTCTCAATTGCAGATGGCTATAATAATCAGCTGAAGTAAATCTACAATTTGTTTGTAGAAGGTCACCAAATGACGTAGGGGAACATGCGTAATAGTACAATACTTATCTACCTTATTATCATTGTATCATGATATTATACTAATCACTTTAGTCATTTGACATTTGCCATAATTCAATCAATAACAATTATGTAAATGTTGTAAATGGTACTTCAGATTTTAATTTAGGTATAATTTTTATGTTTTAATTTTTATAAAATGTTGAAAAGATGTTTGCACACGCAGCGTGCGTTTCTACGAGCAGCGATATTTTTGAGCGCACTAATTCTTTTGCCATTGTACTTGAAATCTATCGTTGATCTGTCTTTGAACGAAGAGGAGCAAATTTTTGAGTACAGGTTACGAAGAGTTGAAGAACGGGTTATAAAGACTTTAGGGAATTTAGGAAAACCCGCTTATCTAGAAGGCAAAGACAAAGCAGACGGCCAGGAGGCCATTAAACAAATTGCCTTAAATACTGTACTCAGCGATCGGATACCGTTGAACAGATCTTTAAAAGATGTTCGCCACAAAAAGTAAAAATTTTCACTCCTCACAATTATTCGATCAATTTTCGTTTATTATTTTCAGCTGTAGTTATTTTAAATACAACATTTCGTTAAAGGCTTCTGTTATTATCATATTTTTTAATGAACTGTTGAGTGTAATATTAAGGACGGTGTGGAGTGTCATTCTACAAACCCCAAGCCACTTGTTGCATGAAATTATTTTGATCGATGATTGCAGTACAGACCGTAAGTGTTTTTGTCTTAAAATCCTTCAGTTCCTCAAAATCAGAACACTCTGAGTAGTTATATAGTGAGGTTTCGGGACCAGGTCCAGTACCATGACGGTTATATTCGATTTCATGAAAAATTTTTTGTCTGTTGCAGTTGCAACTTCACTTAATCTCTAAAATTTAATATTCGAAGCTCACTACCCATTTATTCTATTTCAGAGGATTTGAACGGTTTGTTAGACTATTACATAAGGACGAGACTGAAGGACCACAGTGTTCACTTGATTCACTCAAAACGCGGACTAGGATTGGTCAGAGCGCGTTTGAGTGGTGCCATGGTAGCTACAGGAGATGTCCTCATATTTCTGGATGCCCATTGTGAAGCTACTGTTGGTTGGGCGGAGCCACTTTTATCTCGAATCGGAGAAGACAGAACTGCCGTGGTAGTACCTATTATTGAGGGTATAGATCCCAAAACTTTGGAGTATCAGACGGATGGTATTGTTAACACGTTTAATTCCTGTTGGTTATTTGAAAATCACTCAATAAAACGATACCTATCTATAGTTATGCACTCTACTGTTTGGTAGGAGACGATATTGCCGTGGGTGGCTTCCAGTGGAACGGATTTTTTACATGGGCTGGCATACAGGATCCTAAAGAAAGAGGCAAGTTGACACCCGTGAAGTCTCCCACCATGGCTGGAGGTTTGTTCGCGATAGAGAGGGATTATTTTTGGGAAATTGGGTCTTACGATGAGCAAATGAACGGTTGGGGTGGTGAAAACCTGGAGATGTCTTTTAGAATTTGGCAATGCGGGGGGAAATTAGAAGCGGTGTGTTCAATGAAATACAACTAAATTCTGGGAGATTACTACTTATAGTAAGACCCATTTTTATTGTTCTCTTTCAGGCGCCTTGTTCGAAGGTGGGTCACATATTCACAGATTACCATTCATATTCCTTGGACGCCCACGGGATCAACACTGCGCGCATGGCTCATGTTTGGATGGACGACTACAAACGCCTGTTCTTCATGAACCAACCACAACTCGAAAATGATCCTAGAATCGGGGATTTAACGGCCCGACGCCAGTTGCGCCAAAAATTAGGCTGCAAATCCTTCAAGTGGTACTTAGACAATATTTACCCGGAGCAGTACGTCATAGACGAAGAAGTTTATGGTTCGGGGCAAATTAGAAACGAATTAGATATGTGTCTGGATGATTTCCTGTTGGATGTGATAAGTGTGGGGCCTTTGGGACTTTGGTCTTGCCATCCAGAAATGAGTATAACTCAGTTTTTTGGGTTAAACTTCAAAGGGCAATTGAGGAATGAATTTTTCTGCGCTGAAGCGCAAATCAATATGACGGTATCTCTGACAGGGTGTGATGTTCGGAAGCGGAAGCAGTATTGGGAGTATTTTGTGAATAAAGCATGTATTTATAACCCGCTATTTCAGAAGTGTTTGAGTAGTCGTGGGGTGGAAAGTCACCAGGGGTTGATTCTTGAAGATTGTAGTGGAGGGAGCTTTCAGAATTGGACGTTCACTAATCTCAATAATACAGCATTTTCTGTACATTAATGGCAATATAATATTCTTTACTGTGGCTGTTATTTCTTATGTTTATGATCTAAAGATGTTTCAAACCATTCAGTTAAAACCCCTGAAAATGAAAAAATACCTAAGTGCTTTAGGAGCTTGTTTTCTTTCTAAATCAAAGTTGTGACCAAGAAAGGAAAACTTGACGTTATCGTTTTGTTTTAAATGGTTTGTGTGCATACAGGAACAACTTAATTAAAAAGGCTAAAATTCGATGTCGGGAGTTGTAACGTTGCAAAAGTAAACATATTGGATAATCAAAATTGATTGATGTTTACTTTGGACGTTCTGACGTCATGCCGTGATGTGGAAGATAGGTACGTCATCTGAGTTCGTCAACACAGGTGGGAGAAGCACGCGCGCACCGTATGAGACAGAAATCAAGGGAGATGGATGGTAGTTGCGCCTGTCACCAATGTGACGTCATGTATTTTCATTCGGCACTACTCCTCCCGCCGGAAATCTGGAAGTGAACCGCCGAAGCTAGGCCCCACTCTCCGCTTATAAAAGTGGAGGATCCCAAGAAGAAATTCAGTACCTGGTCGTCCGGCCCTCAGTCAGGACCAGTACTCCCAGCATCTGAGATGATGATGGCTGCTCCGATCCGAAACAGAAATAACTGATTGAACCTGCCTAAGTTCGCCGTGTGATTAACTGATAAGCAATAAATAAATTTGAGTAAGTAGATCCAGCTTTGCGTAGCGAGGGAATAGATACAGCAGGAGCTAAGGGTGTCTGCTGGTGTGGGTTGGATCGATTCGGCAATCTCGTGGTGACATAAGTCAACAAATGAGACGATATACCGGCGGGGATCGATCACACCTGGCCGAACCGGCGGCCTTTAGTTCAATCCAGCTGTAATACCGTCTATTTCCTCGATACGTATAACCCGGTGTTATTCCAGAAGAGATTATATTCTGAGGCTATCACGTAAACTCCACGAAACCGGTGGTAATTCAGTTAGATCATACGACGAGCCTGTGGCTTGTCCAATCAGGATACACCGCGAAAACAGATTTAATTTTCATAAAGACAACCCATTTAATGTCATGTAAATACCGATTTTGTTGTAAATATTATTTTATTATTCTCATTCTATATTGTACATAGTTAAAGTAATAGAGTCCCGATATGATTTTCTTATATGTTGTTACTTTAACCGTCGTTTAGCAATAGTAAGAGAACCCAACCCTTTCTGCGACTGAAAGCTAAGGGTAGCAACGAATAAGTCTCATGCCGACCAGATACAACGAAAGGAGTTGTTCATAAGCGAACGACCAGATCCCCGGAGATATACACTGTATCCCAATACGTGATACCGAGGGATACAGCTGTATATCTAAGGGCCCGAATCCAGAAGTACCGAGAAGGATTAAGATACGTCATTCTACCAGTGACGTCCGAGAATAAAAACAAAGAGACAGTAACGTTGTAGAGTCGTCCAAGGAGTCGTCAGTAATATCACTGTCGTCTTCAGAAACTGAAATAATTTATAATTATTTGATTGATTTGCGCATCTAAAACTTTTTCTCGTTCCCACCACTCACTAATTAATTTTTCGGTATCTTCTACCGCCTTTTTCCAATAGTCCTCTGTAATATGGTCATAATAAGTTCTTGCGCCAGCCTGTATAGCATTAAATTGGCAGTGGCAAAGTGACAAGCGCAAAACCTCTTGGCCAAGTTCTCTTAAAATTTCATCCACCAGGAAAATTTCTTTGTGTTTTAAATGATTTTGCCATTGAAAGCAATAAATTATTCTTTTAATAAATTTGAACTGGGATCTTGATTTTGCTTTATTAGCCACTGGAAAATGTCTCTTTATTCCACAAGGAATTTGACTGTTTGTGTAAAATTCTTCAATGGTATGACGCATTGTCCAACTTATTCGTCGATATATGCCGTTCGCGTCAAGTCGAAGAAGGGTTCTTTTTTGCTATATAGAGAAAACTATACAACGGAAACAAATAAATATGATTCTATTAATTTAACTATGTACATTCAACGGTATCAAATAAAATAAAAATCATATATTAAAATTGAGCTTCTTGCGGTAAATTCTAGTCGGTAATTATTCACGTGAGTGAATAACAAACGAGCCCTGGGTCTTAAACCAGGTTTCGCACGCAATTCTCCCAGTGACGGTGTCTGGATTTGCCGTCGTCGCACTGATGTACAATTCAGTCGGAATGTAGATCTGGGATGTATTTTTCAGTCACTAGCGGCAATCCCTTAATAGGATAGCTTTTAATTATTGTATAACCTCTCTTCAACTCAACCATGCGAAATGTTCAATCGCTCACTGCAGTAGCTGAATGAAGGCGTGCGAATTTTCACGGCACCCAATACATCCAACCAGCGTGAATTCTTGGATTGAGCATCTACGGCACCCGCTGGGTTTCAGAACAAGCCTTAATTAGCCTGTTATAACTCTACAATGGATTATTAAATTAACGTATGTTTATTTGTTGGTAGCCTCACAATAATTATACACCGGCACTTACTTCTGGTAATCTATCGTCGATATATTTGTACAACAGTAAATCACACCACGCAACGAAAGGCAGGTATTCAGGTACTTTCAATAGTTCTGAAAGTTTTTAGGATCGTGTCTGGTAGAGAAGCTCTCAGTCATCCGGTCGACAAGCGATTTTATTGCTTTTCCCGTCATTCTTCGGGAACGGCCGTTCGTATTCTCGGTTCCTCCCATCTATCGACTCGGACATTGCAGCGCTCATCCTTTGTGCCCCCTCTCAGCTTTCCTTCGGTTCATTGACGCATATGACGTACTTCCATATGTTTCTTTTTCAGGTGCAGCGATCTCTTATTTGACGCAGCAGAACAAAATAATTAACGCCAATTAACGCAGTTGTTAAGATCTACAAGGCGCTCTAACTATGTATTGTCTTTTTTCTCTCCCCTTAGGGCCTGCCTGCCCGTAGGCTCAGATGCACTGCAGCCACAAAATGGGCTTATTGTGCTCACCCTAAATTCTAAGTCACACCCATTCCATGATCTTGGACCAAACGGTACAAGTCAAACATTGAATGCGTGGAAAATTCTTCCGGTTCCATCAGACATCGCCCGAAAATTCGCTGCCTCTTCTGGTCTAGAGCTTCACATCTGCACAAGATGTGCATAGCTGTCTCCCGTTCCTTATTACACAAGCAGCAGTTAAGGTCTCCGTAATATTTGCCAATCTTCCACAGGTGTTTTTTAACGGTCGTGTGTCCCGTTAGGAAGCCTGTTACGATTCGAATTTGCATCCTACTAAGGCAAAGTAGTTCTGAGCATCTTTTCCTGCAAGGTCCCTTTATATATGACTTACCGTACCTGTGTCCTGGAATCACGTTCCAGTAATTGTGATGTTGAGCGCGAATCCATCCGTTTACTTGGTGTCTGACTGCACTCTTAGTTATGCCTAGGGCAGGTTCCTCGTTCCCTATCAGCCCACAGTGACCTCGAATCCAAAGCAGTCTCACTGCGTTCCGCATGGCTAGGATATTAAGTTGCTCGAAGCATTCCCACACCAGTCTGGAAGACATCTTTGCGCTCGTAAGAGCCTTCAAAGCTGCCTGGCTGTCTGGTAAGATAAAGATCCGCTGATTTTTGTAGCCCCTCTTAATGTTTTCCCGCGCACATTGTAGTACCTATCGCGTAGACCTCTGCTTGAAAGACAGAGGCATATTTGCCCAGAGAGGAGCTGAGTTTCACTCTTGGTTAATCTCCAAACAGTCCTGCCCCAGCACCTGTGTCGGTCTTAGAACCAGATTAGACTGCCGATGCCGGAAGGTATGCTGTTCAGAATTTGGTTCTCCACTCTAGGGTCATCGATTGTGACCTGAAACAGTGGTTGTGCGGTGTTCTTGGGGACCATGTAATCCGTCCTCATGTCAAGCATGGGATCCTTTATGTCCTCAATAATGCTAGTGTGCTCTGTACCCAGACGGATACGGTAAAAAGAGTTTTGCAGTCTGTTCCAGTCTCGCCTCCCCCTGTATCACGAAGTGGAGAGGGGGAAGGTCCAGAAGAGTCTCTATGGCTGCAGCTGGCGAAGTCCGCATCGCCCCTGTTATCCCTAGGCAGGCAAGCCTACTATGTATTGTTACAGAGGGTTGATATAAATTTGGAATAAGCATTATTTCGTGTAACCCCTTCAAAAAATTCATTATTCATGCTATCATGGTAGTCAGCACTTTTGGATGTTGAAGAAAATATTAGGCTGGCCCCATGAACAAATTCGGTGGATGAACCAGCACAATCAATTTCCGAAACCGCAATTTTTTTCTCATGTAGCCGAGCTACCTCGCCAGGATTTCGACTCACGTTCGAAAAAAACCCGTTTCGTCCAAAATTATTTTTCTAAATTTTCAATTTAAATTTTCGACATTTTTCTTAAAAAAGTGACTCGTTGGCTTGCTATATTTGGTAGCTCACACAAATATTTTTGATTGCAGTCTTTTTTATACCTAAATCCCGGATGCTTTAATAATTTTGTCAAAGATTTAAGCCCAATTTCTAAAATGAAACACAAGCACACCTGTTATTTCTCTCGGCGCCTCACTCCTCTTGGTAACAATCACACTGCGGAAGAAGCCTCCCCAGTTACTGCTACCCACTATTCCTTTCTATTCGTGTTTTCGTGGTAGTTTTTCTAAACAGTAAGTAGTCTGTGATAGCAACCACCAAAAATTCGCTCAAAACATTTGGCGTTTACTGTCGTTAGCAGTCATTAGTTCAAGTTCAAAGTGGTCCTGTACCTAGGTTTCGAATTATGCATCAAGTATTTTTACAATTATTTGCAGTTTGGTTTTCGTTTTGAAGTACATATTAAACAAAGATTTACGAAATGTTTATGAGATGTTCGCGGCCGCCGCGTGCTTTTCTGAGAATAGTTTTGTTTTTGAGTTTTCTCCTTCTTTTGCTGATGTATCTGAAAAATTTCGTTAGTCCGTCTTTGAGTAAAGAGGAACAGAGACTAGAAAATATGTTACGCAAGCTGGAAAACCGGGTTATAACTTATTTAGGATATTTAGGAGAACCGGCCCATCTAAAAGGCAAAAAGAAAGAAGATGGTAAACAAGCGTTGAAGAAAATTGGGTTCAACACCGTGCTCAGTGATAGTATGCCGTTGAACAGAACTTTAAGGGATGTACGACACATGAAGTAATATTTTCTCCCCGTTATTACTATTATTATTCCACATTTTCTTCTTTTCAGATGTGGTAGTTTTAATTATAACTCTTCGTTGAAGGCTTCTATTATTATCGTATTTTATAATGAATTGCTGAGTGCTATATTGAGGACGGTGTGGAGTATCATGTCACAAACACCAAGCCACTTGCTGCATGAAATTATTTTGGTTGATGATTGCAGTACAGACGGTGAGTGAAGTCCACACGTAGTTAAATCAATGATGAGAACTTCCTTTTCTAGGTGATTTGTACAGTTTATTAGAACACTATTTCAGAACAAGATTGAAGGACCATACCATTCATTTGGTTCGCTTAAAGCATAGGGTAGGATTAATTAAGGCACGTTTGGGTGGTGCAAGAGTTGCTACAGGGGATGTCCTTATATTCTTGGACTCTCTCTGTGAAGTTATGGTAGGTTGGTCAGATCCAATTTTATCTCGGATCGAAGAAGACAGAACAGCTGTATTGGTACCCTGGGTTGATAGCATAGATACCAGGACTTTGGAGTATATCCCAAGTAAAGAAATTTTTCTTCTAATGGAAGATGAGTTAAATAAATAAATTTTTCTATTTTGTAGTGAATAATCTTAAAGTGGGCGGTTTCTCTTGGTCGGGGAATTTCATGTGGATTGATGCACAAGATCCCGACGATATTGCTAAATTGACACCCATAAGGACTCCTACGATGGATGGGAATTTGTTCGCTATAGAGAGGAAGTATTTTTGGGAAATTGGTTCTTACGATGAGCAAATGGACGGTTGGGGCGGAGAAACTCTAGAAATGTCTTTCAGAATTTGGCAATGTGGGGGAAGATTAGAAACAGTAAGTTCATGCGCTTTAGTAACACGCATTCTTATTGTCACCTTTCAGGTGCCGTGTTCGAGAGTGGGTCGCATATCCCGCAAGTCCCATCCTCTTACCTTTCCAGACAAAACCAACACCCATCTTGGGATAAACATGGCGCGTGTGGCTCACATCTGGATGGACGACTATAAACGCCTATTCTTCATGCACCACCCCAATTTAGAAAACAACCTCATCATCGGCAATTTGGCGCAGCGCCAACAATTGCGCCAAAGGTTAAATTGTAAATCCTTTAAATGGTATTTGCACAATGTCTACCCAGAGAAGTACGTCGCAGACGACGTCAGGGGATCCGGGCAAGTTAAAAACAAATTTAATATGTGTCTGGATACTATGCAGAGACACACTGGACCATTAGGCCTGTATCCCTGTAATCCAAAAATTGGATTAACCCAATTTTTCGGTTTAACCTTCAAAGGCCAGTTGAGGAATGAATATTATTGCGCTGAAGCTCATATTAATATGACTGTGTCCTTGATGGAGTGTCGGAAAGATAAACAGGAGCAATACTGGGAGTATTTTGTGAATATAGCCAGTATTTATAACCCACTGTTTCAAAAATGTTTGAGTAGTAACAGGGTTGGAAGTGGGAAGGGGTTGATCATTGAGGACTGTAAAAGAGAGGAATTTCAGAATTGGACGTTTACGAATCTCAATGAAACTGCATTTGTACTTTAAGGATAATATATATTTTTTGAAGAATTATTGTTTTTATAGCTTTCCTTTCCTTTATTTTTGACATGGTACCCTTGGTTCGCTGGAACTTACCTTTTTACTAATAATTCTTAGTACAACAACTAGAAGAAACAAAATAGGAATGAAAAAGCGAGGACTTCGAGAAACGTGACGTCACCAATCATAAAGTTTTCAGTCCGAAGATTATTATTGTCGTTCATACTTTTCGCTTTTCTCCAACTCTTTCTAATACTTCTCTGTTGCTAACCTTATCTATCCACTGTATCTTCATCATGCGTCTATGGCACTACATTTCAAATGCTTCAATTTTTTTCCTATCTGCTTCTCCTATCGTCAAAGTTTCGCATCCATACAATGCCATACTCCATACATACGTTTTAAGAGCCTCTTCAGAGTTTCTACATTTATCATTCCCGAGCATAATAGTTGCAACCGAGCCCTGCGCAATTCTTTGTTTTATATCTCTAGAGCTCCTACGATGGCGAGTTATTTAACTTCCTAAATAGCAGAAATCTGAGACTTCCTCCTACTTACTCCTACTTTCAGGCCCCCTACACACCAAAATGTTGGTTTTCTTTTTATTAATCTTCATACCGTAGTCCTCCGTCAAGACCGTTTCCATTTCGTTCAGAGCCCTTCCTAATTCTTCTTTGCTGGATGCTAATACTCTGCTATATCATCCGCGAATCTGAGTATATTAATAGTTTGGCTCTGTATATTCATTTCAGCAGCTATTCTGTCTTTAAAAATAGTAATCGCATCTTCAATATATAAATTTAAAACTAGAGGCGATAATGCACATTCCTGCCTCACTTCCTTTCGGATATCTACTTCTCAATGTTCCTGCTCAAATTCTATAACTGCCGTTTGCTCTTTATATAGATTATGAATTATTCTTATATCCCTATACTTCATCCCTACATTTTTGAGCAGTTCAACCATCTTCTTCCATTTTACATTGTCGAAGGCTTTTTCCAAATTCACAAATCCTGTATATAGTGGAGTGCTGGCGCGTCCGAAATGTGCTTAAAAATGAAGTTATTGGGCATTTCGAGGTTAAAATGTTTGACCTATCCGGTATTACAGCTTAGGTCCTATGGAAATAAGATTCGAAAGTCGTCAAAAAATTGTCCTGTGCAAAAGGGCGCAATTTAAAATTTTCAAGTTATGTATACGAGCCGAAAGGTGAAATCATATTCTAAAAGCAAAAAAAAAATTGAAGAGATTTCTGTAGAATTTATATGTTTTATAAATTATACAAGTTTTTGAATTACGTAGCCTCTTACGGAACTCGAAGACGTAAACAGGCGTTTTTCTCCCTTCAAAGTGAACAAAAATCTAATTATTTTATGCTTTCTTTATTTTGAAACTCTATTATCTCTTACGCCGTTGCATTTAGCGAAATTATCCTCTATTGATAAATTATTGCCCAAATCTTGTAGAATATGATGGTTTTTGATTTATAATTTTTGAATGAATATTAAGAAAGTTAGGCCATTAAATATAACATGATGCATAATCTAGAGGCTCGCCACCGCTGCGTGAATCACTGGATACATCGCATTGCACCGCACCCCGCAGTCCACACGCGCGACCTTCTTCTCTTTACTTGTCTCACTCCCTCCTTATAAACCTATGCTATTTAGCTTCTTGCATACCTACACTATTACTTATTTCTGGCTTATAGGGACGAATTTATTAATCATTATTGCAGGACCTTTTTAATACAGTACCTAGTAGAAGTACATACCATAAGAAAGGGACAATTTATTAACAACGTAAAATTTAACTTGAATCTCTATTTCCTATTTGACACTGCGGTTTTACACGACTTTTGGTCCATGCAAAAACATGAACCAATGCAGGATATTCCATTTTTTCTGCAGCTGCATCTTTTTGTCGTACAATCTATTAGGAATTACCCCTATTTAGAACAACATCTATGGCACTAACATCACTAACATCAAATGGAATGTTAGCAACACCATATCGAATAAAAGTGCACTAGGTAACGTAATAGAAACCTACAAAAGTTCCATTAAAGTCTTGCCATCAATTAACTCCGGTGAAACATGTTATATTTTTGACGGAATGTCTGTGGTTCAAGTTCTTGGAAAACCGACCAAAGCAAAAACTTTCGGAGACTACCTACGCGAAAATATTCCAATCTTTTATTTTTTAAAACCAATACGACGCTAAAATGATCGACCTAGTTTTTGATTATTATTATGAAAATTCAATTAAGGATTCAACTCGTTTAAAGAGAAGTAAGGAAACGCCAACAAGCAAATTAATAGATAGCATAGATACACCACTACCTCAACAATGGCACCTGTTTATCCACTCATCTTTCAATAAAAGTCAATTAATGGTACTGGACCGTTCGAACAACTACTCCTCGGGCAAATACCCTGCCAGGCATTGAATTATAGAACTAAATCCAGATTTTTTGTACTACGAGACGTTTCAGACTGCTACCCCACCTAAGGTGGCTTTGAAACAATCCTAATTTGTCTCCATGTACGTACGTGCTTTTAAGACGATCTTTGTTCAAATATTGCATGTTTTGAATGTGTATGGAAAACCGCAGACCAACTGGTTTCGTCCTTCTGGGACTCATCAGTACGATGCTTTCCCCTACACACTCAAACCATGCAATTTAATCTTGCTATATATGCTGCCGCGCTCTGGACAGATATCAGCAAGTGACAACTACCTTAGGTGGGGTAGCAGTTTGAAACGTCTCGTAGTTGCCCGAGGAGTAGTTGTTCGAACGGTCCAGTACTATTAATTAATACCAGATAATTACTCAAAGTAGTTGTCACTTGCTGATATCTGTCCAGAGCGCGGCAGCATAATTATATAGCAAGTTAAATTGCATGGTTTGAGTGTGTAGGGGAAAGCACCGTACTGATGAGTCCCAAAAGGACGAAACCAGTTGATCTGCGGTTTTCCATACACATTCAAAACATGCAATATTTGAACAAAGGTAAATTGACAAATTTTTTGTCTCAGCAACTGGTACTTGCTTCAAAGAACTACCCTATTCAGTTTGCGACCAGCGGGGGATTTAGTAATGTCTTGGATTATAAGTAAATCTAATTTTGAACTTGCTTATAATATCTTAGAATCTAGACACGAGGAAGCTGACACAAGAATCCTCCTACATATTTTATCTGCAAAGAGCTCCGGATATACTAGATGCATAGTAGACTGCAAAGACACAGATGTCCTACTTCTTCTTGCCCATTTCAAGGAATTGTTAAGACAGGAAGTTTGGATGAAAGTGGGAAATCAAAGTTCACACAGATTTATTGCAATACATGAAATAAATATGGAACCCATTGTATTTTATTGAAAAATTTACTGGCATTTCATGCGTTAACAGTGTCAAAGGAAATAGAGATTCAAGTTAAATTTTACGTTGTTAATAAATTGTCCCTTTCTTATGGTACGTACTTCCTCTAGGTACTGTATTAAAAAGGTCCTGCAATAATGATTAATAAATTCATCCCTATAAGCCAGAAATAAGTAATAGTGTAGGTATGCAAGAAGCTTAATAGCATAGGTTTATAAGGAGGGAGTGAGACAAGTAAAGAGAAGAAGGTCGCGCGTGTGGACTGCCGGGTGCGGTGCAATGCGATGTATCCAGTGATTCACGCAGCGGTGGCGAGCCTCTAGATTATGCACCATGTTATATTTAACGGCCTAACTTTCTTAATATTCATTCAAAAATTATAAATCAAAAACCATCATATTCTACAAGATTTGGGCAATAATTTATCAATAGAGGATAATTTCGCTAAATGCAACGGCGTAAGAGATAATAGAGTTTCAAAATAAAGAAAGCATAAAATAATTAGATTTTTGTTCACTTCGAACGGAGAAAAACGCCTGTTTACGTCTTCCGTAAGAGGCTACGTAATTCAAAAACTTGTATAATTTATAAAACATATAAATTCTACAGAAATCTCTTCAATTTTTTTTTTGCTTTTAGAATATGATTTCACCTTTCGGCTCGTATACATAACTTGAAAATTTGAAATTGCGCCCTTTTGCACAGGACAATTTTTTGACGACTTTCGGATTTTAGTTCCATAGGGCCTAAGCTACAATACTGGGCAAGTCATATATTTTAACCTCAAAATGCCCAATGATGTCAAAATAAAATTTGCTTGGCACTCTACTAATAGTCGTTCTTTCCCTTTTCTATTGTTTTTATATTATTACTCGTAAAGCTAGAATGGCCTCGCACGTTGCCCTATTTCTTCTAAATTCGAACTGATTGTCTCTTTAGGCCCGGCTTTTCAAAGAAACCAACACCGGATTAAGTCTGACACCGGCTTCGTCGCTACGATACAACCAATCAGAAAGCCGGTATCATAGCAGCGAAGTCGGTGTCAGACTTAATCCGGTGTTGGTTTCTTTGAAAAACCGGGCCCTAATATTTCTTCCGCTCTTTTCTTCGTCCTTCTTTGCACAATTCTAGTTAAAATTTTTGACGCGTGAGAAGTTAAACTGATCGTTCTAAAATTTTCACACCTATCCGCGGCTGTCCCTTTTTGGCAAAGCTACTATGGTGTTCCGTTTGTAATCTTCTGGAAACTCGTTTGTCTGATATGTGCAGCTAACTAGTTTAAATAAACGATCTATTACCTCTTGACCTGCGCAATTAAGATTTCTGTCTGCAAGCCATCTATATTTGGTGCTTTATTGTTTCTTAAACTTTTTATTGCTAACTCAAAGTTCGGCTACACACGTGCCCGATAAACGCGTCCGCTATCGGGCAGGCTCCGGGTAGTGGGAGTTGTGTTGTATAGGCTAGTACGCACCGTTTCAGACGTTCCGAATGAACCTATTCGGCGCCGGACCGACTGCTGGCAACCGGATTGTCGCCGGCCACGCTCAGTACGGCTACACACGTGCCGGATGAATGCGTCCGGTACCGGGCCGGCGCGCATATTCGTAAGTTGCCGACACATTAGCGTTTCGGAACAATTCGGAGATCCGAAAACTTGGTGGTAAATTATTAGTTTAATGCGTCGGCGAGTTACGGTTTACAGATAACAGGTGAATTTTAAAGAGGTCCAATAATGGTTTTGAATAAATAAGTAGATATGTATTTTTTTAGAATTAAAGTTTAAATAAAATTAAAATATATATTTTCGGACATTATTTTTGAGATATAAATTAAAATCTTGGTGAAGAATGTAACCGAAACGGTCTAATTAAACATTTTATGGAGGCAAAATATAACGATCATTTTTAAGGAAATAATTTATAATGATAATAATAATGATATAACATTTTAAATATTAAGTGTGGTTTCTTGATACCAAGTTTAAAGGTTTTTGAAATTCTCCAAGTTTCCTTTGTAATATTTTCTAAGTCATATAACCATTTCTACAAAAAGAACTTTAATTAAAAACTGCCCTATTTTTATACTTACACTAGTAACTAATTACGGGATTATTGTTTAGTTTTTTCTATATTAGAAGACCAACTGACAGACTAACAATATCTTTGAAGACAATTTCCGAAACGACCTTTTTCTTTATGAATAATGCTAAAATGTAAATCTCATATAATATGAAGTATTTTTATTTATATATGTACCTATTTTCTAATACTTAATTAACACAAATAACATTTGCATACCTCAAAGTCTTCCTGATCATTTATTCGCAGACTTAATATAGGTACTTTTAGATAGGTACTTCTTGATAAGGTAAACTTGGTAATGTCTTAGGATTCATTATTTTTTTAATTATTAGAAGCAAACTAGAATATTTATGTAACACGCAACTATTGCAACTGACAAAAATCAAAAATGCAATCTTTAACAACTAAACAAATCGCCGACGTGTTAGGCTAATACGTCGGGAATTTGCGATCCAGCAGCTACCGGTCGACGAATTTTTCCGAAGCGCTAATGTGTCGGCAACTTACGAATATGCGGCCGGCGCCGGGTAGTGGGGGTTGTGTTGTATAGGCTAGTACGCACCGTTTCAGACGTGCCGAGTGAACCTATTCGGCGCCGGACCGACTGCTGGCAACCGGATTGTCGCCGCCCACGCTTACTGGATCACCCGGTGCCGGGTACCGGGTGGTACGTAGTAGGATATGGAATTGTATTGTAGCATACACACGGGCCGTGCAGACAATCTACTGTGGTCAACCGGTGTCGCGATTTTCCTATTTTTCAATATGTATTTCACAATGTGGATCGGGAAAAAACCGGCCAGGTGTGAAGGGTTGTAAACCGGCGCCGGCCCGATACCGGACGCATCCATCCAGCACGTGTGTAGCTATCCTCACTGGATCACCCGGTGCCGGGTACCGGGTGGTACGTAGTAGGATATGGAATTGTATTGCAGCGTACACATGTAGCGTGCCGGCAATCTAGTGTGGTCAGCCGGTGTAGCGATTTTCCTGTTTTTCAATAGGTATTTCACAATGTCGGAAGAAATGGACATCGAAATTTTGATTACCTTGGTGGAATCTCGGCCTGTCCTATGGGACAAGACTCTTGAATCATATAAAAATAAAATCTTGACCAAAAATGCGTAATAACGCGTTTCCGTTTGGGATTCCTAATTCCTCTGTTCTCTGCTACAGACTACTGGGCACTGGCGAGACTCGAATGGATCGGGAAAAAACCGTCCGATACCGGACGCATCCATCCGGCACGTGTGTAGCTATCCAAACTCTCCCTCATTACGAGGGTGAATCAAATATGAACCGGACTTTTCTTTTCAACGCCTCATAGGTGAAGTGAGGGGCGTGACGTCTTGGTATATGTTGGGTAGGGATGTCAAGAGGCGGGGAGTAAATCGGCTTGCCAACCGGAGCAGATTGGCTGTTACTAGCATCATGTCTGATCAAGAGGTGCGCACGTTTGCTGCGCAACGCATCATCATCATATATTTGTTTCAGGAGGGCGTAAAACCTGCCGAAATTTTGCGTCGAATAACTGCACAGTTCGCTGAAAAAACCCTTTCAAGGATCCAAGTCTACGACTGGCACAAACAAATTTTAGGCGGCCGAAAGTCAGTGGAAAGCGCCAGCCATACACGCCGACCCTGGACAAGCATCAGTGAGGAGAATATTCGTGCGATCCGTGAGCTGATTAAAGGTGACCGCCGCATTACAGTATGGGAAATGACTGTACACATCGGGATATTATACGGGAGTGCCCAATAGTTACCGAGAATTGTCGGCAAGGAGGAGTTCCTCTTCTCTTAACGGAAGATCAGGAAGCAAACCATCTTGCAGTGGACGAAAGACTTTTGGCGCGATATCGAGCAGAGGGGGATAATTTATTGGGTCCTTGAAAGTGTTTTTCAGCGAACTGTGCAGTTAGTCGACGCAACATTTCGGCAAGTTTTACGCTCTCCAGCGTGACAAAAAGTTTATGATAATGCGTTGCGCAACAGACGTGCGCACCTCTTGCTCAGACATGATGCTGCTAACAGTCAATCTGCTCAGCCTGGTGAGCCGGTGTACTCCCCGCCTCTTGACATCCCTACCCAACATATACCAAAACGTCACGTCCCTCATTTCACATATGGGGCGTTAAAAAGAAAAGTCCGGTTCATATTTGATTCGCCCTCGTATTATTCTCTCATCAGTCTTTCCTACTTCGAACTTATCTTCCACTTATTTGCATTTAATACCAATCAATATTGCTCTTTCGCTTTCCTACATTTTCGAATAATTTCCCAGTTGGTCGCCTTATATCTTTGTTTCCCTCTTTCATCTAACCTACACTGACCAGCAAAAAAAACCGGCCACCCTGAAATGTTTCATACAGATCCCCATATCTGCATAGTTTATATACAAATCGGGAACTGATTTGGTTTTTCTTCATTGTTAATGTTTTGAAATGCTTGTTCCACTCCTACCTACGTCTAATTTTAATTTTAGCGGCCAAATACTCTTTTCAGTAACATCAACATGTTTGCAGAAATCAGACGGCAGTGGACTATGCATCATTTCTATCATTTGTGTATCCTAAAAGACAAGTAGGCTTATGCGCATTTGTTTTGGAATTGAGTTTGACAGTAAATGCAAGTTTTCAACCGATAACAATGCCGTTAACTACTGTTGCGGACATTTCTAAAATTGTTGCTTTGATTGAGGATGGTCGTAGTCAACGGTATGTGTCTCGTACACTGGGAATAGCCCGTACTACTGTTCAGGATGCGTGGAATTGGTATCTGGAGACTGGCTGATTTGAGAGGCGAGCAGGATCTGGAAGACAATGGATGACAACTGCCGTTGATGATCGTTTTCTTGTGCTCAACATACTGAGAGAGCGCAGATCAACGGCAGTTCAACTTCAAGATCATCTTCTAACAGTGCGAGAGGTTCAAACAACTGAGAATACGATTAGGAGACTTGTGGAAAGTGGCTTAATTTCGCGAAGGACTGCCACAGGACCACAATTGCTTCCTAGCCATCGAAGAGCACGTCTGCAGTTTACGCAATTACATGCAGATTGGAATCCTCAGCAATGGAGTGAAGTTCTTTTTACTCATAAGTCACGTTTTTGTCTGCGATTACCTGATTGCCGAGAAAGGGTATGGAGAAGACTATGTGAACGATATTTCGACTGCACCATCTCTGTACGGTTATCTTTTAACGGTGGTTCTGTTATGGTGTGGACAGGCATTTCCACGGTAGCACATACCGACCTCTTATTTGTGAAAAATGGTTCTTTGAAGCCCACAGATATGTGGAAGATGTTCTTCAAGAAGCTGTCGTCCCATTTTCGCATTTTATTGGAGTTGGCTTTATTTTAATACATGAGAACGTCAGATCACACACTGCACGAGTAGTAACTGAATATCTGTATGAGGTTGGCATTCGTAGATTTGATTGGCCAGCATGCAGCCCGGATCCTAATCCTATAGAGCACCTCTGGGATCAGCTTCAGAGGCATATTCGTCGTTATCCAGCCATGCCAGAGACTCTTCAAGAGTTACGCTTGGCCCTTCAAGAAGAATTTGAAGGAATTCCTCAAATGTGCTTACCACATCTGATTAACTCAATGCCACAACGGTTAAATGCTGTAATTCAGGCTCTAGGAGGACATACACGGTACTGACAGTAAGCAGGAGTTCTTTTTAAAAAAACTGCAACAATTTTTTTACACATAAGAAAAAACGTATTTGTTGTGTTTACGTTATTTTCTTTCGTGAAATTACCTAATTCTGTGTTAATTAGTCTTTTTCCTCCTAAGCTTTGCATCCCGTATCACCAATAAATGATTCTTCAAGTCAATACCACTGTTAAGTTGAATGACTGAAAATTTAAGTGATTTTTTCAAACATTTCCGTGTGGCCGGTTTTGTTGCCCGTCAGTGTATTTTTATATTTTCGACTTTCCTCTATTAGACTATTATCCAGGGTTTTCTACTTTCATTCTGTTTATGATCCAAAATATCTCTAGCTGATATGAAATCTATCATCATCTCTTAGTTTCTCCAGGTCATGATACCTTCTTCCGCTTTGTTTTTTCAAAATCTTAAATTTAAGATTTGCCTTCATAACCGCTATCTTGTTATCACTATCTATATCTTCTCCTGGATAACTTCTACAGTCCCTAACTTGATTTCTAAATCTTTGCCTAACGAGAATGTAATCTATTTGATAACTCCCTAGGTCTCCTGGCATCTTCCACGTATAGCGTCTCCTAACGTGATGGTGAAATAGAGTGTTCCCGACCGTTAGATTATGTTTATCGCAGAACTCTATTAGTCTAAGGGGCCAACTATTCCGCCTTCTCTCCCTGTGCCTACGACTGCGTTGAAATCTCCTACAATTATTTAATTTTCGTTCCTCCTCACAAAATCTAGCACATATTCAGTATCACTATAAACTGCCTCTATACAGCCTCATCACTATAGTTTCGAATCTAACCTAACCATAACTACCCTGTCACTTCGCTGTAAGAAATTTTCTACACTCTGCCCTACTTTCTTCCGCATACCAATTTATTACTACTCCCGAATTTCCTTCTACAAATCCTGTGTGTATTACTCTAAAATCTCCGCTCCAGAAGTCTCCAGCTTTTGGCCAACGGACTTCACTAATACCTACCACGTCTAATGCTAACCTATCCATCTCAATTTTCAAATTTTCTATCTTTCGTACTTGTTTCATGCTTCTAACTTTCCACGCTCCGACTCGTGAAATGTTACACTTATCATTGCTGATGACTCCCCCCGAAGCAGTCCCCGCCTTGAGATCCGAATGTGGGACTATTTTACCTCCAGAATATTTTACTCCAGAAGGTGCCATAAAGTACGCTGCCTAGTGTATATCGCAGTGCCCTACTGACCCCCACAATCTCTGCCACTCTGATTACTGAAAGAGCTGCTGTCCCCTTTCAGGGACTTGATTGAGTCTGTCTTCTCAATAAAAAACGCCTCCAGTATGGTTAAGCCTATGGTTCGGCTCCTTAGATCATTGAAGCACGCAAGCCATCCCACCCGTTCCCAGTATTACTAGAACTGCGTACAAGTCCGTTGGGATAGACGCAGTAGTCTGTGCTACGATTTTTTTTGCCTAGAAACAAATTAAAATTCATTTTACGTTAGCTGTCAATCCACTTTAAAAATTACCGGCTGTCTAGGCTACACATTTTTCACCCAATATTTTTTTATGATTTTCTGGAGTTCATCGGTTTATCGCATTCAAGAAGATTGGAAAAGATTGTCAATTGCGTTATACAAATTTGTATAGATTTCTTCCCATAGTTTTGCAATTTGCGTTTTAATTGAAATGATTTTTACAATGTTCATAAGACGTTCGCGCACGCGACGTACTTTTCTACGAGCAATTGCATTTTTAACTTCTCTCATTCTTTTGCTGTCGTGTTTGAATGTTTTTATTTATCAGTCCCTAAGTGAAGAGGAACAGATTCTCGAAAATAAGTTAAGCAAGTTGGAACAACAGGTTATACCGAATTTAGGGAATTTAGGACAAAATGCTTATCTAACAGGAAAGGACAAGGAAGATGGCGAAAAGGCGTTTAAAAAAGTTGCCTTCAACACCATACTCAGCGATCGCATTCCGTTGAACAGAACTATAAGGGATGTGCGCCACCCAAAGTAATAATTTTCTCCCCCTACACTACAGTTTGTTCCAAAATTTAACCACAGAATTGGCAAAAGGTTTCTCTGTGGAAAATATTCTAAAATTCCTTTTCGAATTCTTTCCTTTTTCCTTTTCAGCTGTAGTAGATTTAATTACAATCCTTCATTGAAAGCATCTGTCATTATTATATTTTATAATGAATTGTTAAGTATTATATTGAGGTCGGTGTGGAGCGTTATTTTGCAAACAGCAAGTCACTTGTTACATGAAATTATTCTGGTAGATGATTGCAGTACGGAAGGCGAGTTTCAACATAGCCGAAACCCGTATTCTGAAATTTTCTGAATTTTAATTAATCTCTTTCAGCGGATTTATACAGTTTAGTAAAATATTATTTAAGGACAAGATTGAAGGGCCATAATATTCGCTTGGTACATTTAGAACATAGAGTAGGATTAATCAGAGCTCGTTTGAGTGGTGCTAGGGAAGCAACGGGAGATGTCCTCATATTTTTGGATGCTCATTGTGAAGCTACTATGGGTTGGGCGGAGCCCCTTATCTCTCGAATCGAAGAAGACAGGACTGCCGTAGTAGTGCCTATTATTGACATGATATTACCTAATACTTTCAAGTACAGCACAAACGGTACCTAATTTTAAAACTTTTTATTCATTGTTGGTTACCTAGTTGCTAGTACGCTTATAGCATGATACTGTACTCAACTAGCAAAATACTGGTGTAACGATTACAGAATCAAATGTCGAATTAACAAAACTGTCTTGTTAAAAGAGAAAATTATGCCAACATTTATTATTGGGTTCTGCTTGGTAGGATACTTTTTTTACGTGAGTGGTTTCAATTGGGCTGGATATGCCAACTGGATTGGAATACAGGATCCCAAAGACAAAGGGAAGTTGACCCCAGTAAAATCACCGACAATGGCTGGGGGTTTGTTTGCATTCGAAAGAAAGTATTTTTGGGAAATTGGGTCTTACGATGAACAAATGGACGGATGGGGCGGAGAAAACCTGGAGATGTCTTTCAGAATTTGGCAATGCGGGGGGAAATTAGAGACGGTAAGTTGCAACCAGATTTTGTGATTTCATTTGGTTTCTGTGATTTTCTTTCAGATACCTTGTTCAAGGGTGGGCCACATGTACACTGGTCACCACTCCTACTCCTTGGACACCCACGGGATCAACACTGCACGTATGGCTCATGTGTGGATGGATGATTATAAACGCCTGTTCTTCATGAGCCAACCTTATCTGGAAAGCGATCCTAGAATTGGCGATTTAACTTCACGCCACCAATTACGCGAAAGATTGGGCTGTAAATCCTTCAAATGGTACCTAGACAATGTTTATCCAGAGAAGGTAGTAGTGGACGAAAACGTTAAGGGGTCCGGGCAAATTAAAAACAAATTCAATATGTGTGTGGATACTTTGCTGAAATATCGCGGGCCTTTAGGTTTATACACTTGCCATCTGAATCTGACGACTTCTCAGTTTTTCGGGTTGAACTTCAAAGGTCAGTTGAGGAATGAGTACCATTGCGTGGAAGCCCACATAAATATGACTGTTTACCTAGCAGATTGTCAGGCTGATAAGCAGAAGCAGCATTGGGAGTATTTTGTGAATATTGCCAGTATCTATAACCCGCTGTTTCAGAAGTGTTTGAGTAGTTATGGGGTGGGAAATGGGAAGGGATTAATTCTTGAGGACTGCAATGGCGGGGAGTTTCAAAACTGGACATTCACAAACCTCAATAAAACCGCCTTTGTACATTACGAATAATAGAAGATTTTTAACGTAATTTGTTATTTTTATACTTCTTCACTTTACTTTGAACAAGTCAGTTACTATCCTTGTTTTTCGGAAGCTACTCGAGACACATTTAAAATATTTAAATATAATATGGGCCCAGGGATCTTCAAAGGAAACAGAATAGGGTCATTAAAGTGATGTATGAACTCCCCATCTTGTATCCGACAAGTAAACTAATATAAAATAATTAATAAGCTTGAAGACCAACGTAAGCATAAGCAGGTATGATCAGGTACACGACCATGGGACGAGGAAGGGGAGTTGCCTTAAAGGATTTTGGAACAGAAAATAAATAAGAAGAAATTCAATTATTAACAGAAGCTTAAGAACTACAACGAACTGTCGTCACATCATCATCATCATAATGTTTTCAGTTTTCAGGTTAAACTTTCGTACACAACTTTTACCGCGACCTTTCGAAAAGCATTTGCACAGGCTTAGGACGTTCATTTCATTTTATTTCAAGTTTTTAGTCAAAAGTCTTAAGTCTACATTTAGTTTATAAAGTTCATTCCACAATGTTTAAGTGTTCAATTGAACTAAACCACTACTACTAGCCATGCTATTGGAAATTTCTATATTTAAAAATTATAAACACGATAACTAATACAGCTAATTACTTACGTTATAAGCAAAGCAACGAGCCAATCTCAGACCTAACCTAAATTGGTAAACAAAAACAATAAAATAACAATAAACAACGCCGCAGAAGTACCAACTCCTGTGTATATGATTCGCCCAACTGAAAGTTTTAAATTTTAAGTTACCAAGTGTGTACTCAAACAGCGCTCCCAGTCCTCCTAAAAGCACATACGACGAAATTTTCCCGAGTCGCCCCGATCTCGCTCCCATATCGAATGTGCATTTGCCTAGAGCGCCGAACGGCCGAACCTCACAGTACTCAGACGGCTGGCTGCGTGTGTGCTAGGCATTTTGAAACAGACGACGCGGGATGCTTAGAGCGGGTACTATTTATCATCTCGCATAATAATAAATATAATATCGCGGCAGCTAAACGCTGGAGATCCAAGAAGTTTTAAACTTATTAGTTTGAACCTTATCAAAAAAAGTTAAAAACATATTTTTGTAGGCAGTGCGCGCGCGAGCGCACTTATTGAGGAGCCGCCCTTGATTAAATAAGCCTCCATTGATGAATAAGTAAAGTGAATCACGGGCTAGAATAAGTCTATTCGTTCCATATGTGTTCTAGTATATTCTTCGCGTTACCGATTTTGTAAACAAGTGAATCATCGAAAATCCAGATGCTCTGACATTAAAATGGAACCGCCTCGGATGTTCTGTACTAGTCTGGAAAGACCTGTGCGAGTACGAAACGGCAGTCGATCAGCCCTCTTAGTTAGGCCACAGCATAATACAGCAGTTAAAGTTCTTGGCGGTGTCTTTGAACTATTTTAGCTGTATTTGGTGACATCCAACTGTAAGTGACTTACTACCGCGGCGTTTTATAAATCGGTTTGACACTGGTATTAACTCGGCGACGGACGAAAAAGAACGCGTGCGTATAACCTGAGAAGTTGCGCGGGCTACGCTACGCGAGCTAGAAAATTTAGAGAGAGCTGTTCTGCTGTATTATGCTGTAGTTAAGTCTGTCAATGAATATTGCGATAAATGAAACTGTCGGGTGAATTATAAGCGATATTCTAACTACAAAAAACATTGCTTAAAGACGGCTATGATTCCCCAAACCGAAAATGCAATTTGACGTAATATTTGACACTGACTGTAGTTTATTTTAGTAAAGTAATTTTTGAGTTTTTCGGTTAATATTACAATAATTCAGTTGCATTATAGTTATTAAGAATGTTAAAAAATTGCCAATTTATATGACAAAAATAACTTAGAACATGTGTGATTGATTTGTTTACAGGATGTTGGTAAAGTGTTCCCGAACGCGATATGTTTTCCTCCGAATATCCATCTTTTTGGGTTGTCTATTTTTCTTGATTTGGTATTTCAAATCGTTCGTGAATCCGCCTTTAACCGAAAAGGAGCAGATCCTCGAAGATAAGCTACAAGAATTAGAAGACCTCGTAATACCGAACTTAGGAGATTTGGGAGAACCAGCCCATCTAACAGGAAGGGACAGAGAAGATGGTGAGAAAGCCTTAAAGACAGTTGCCTTGAACACTGTGCTAAGCGATCGCATGCCATTAAACAGGGTTTTAAGGGATGTACGCCATGCAAAGTAATAAGTACTTTTCTCCTCTAACTATTATCTCTCTTTACTTTCTTTTTATATTTTCAGCTGTAGTAGTTTTAATTATAAATGTTCTCTAAAAGCCTCTGTTATTATTATATTTTATAATGAATTGTTGAGTGTTATATTGAGGACGGTGTGGAGCGTCATTTTACAAACACCGGTCAACTTGTTGCAAGAAATTATTTTGGTTGATGATTGCAGTACAGACGGTGAGTATTTTAATGTGGATTGTTAGTTCGAGACGCGAGGCGTCTACAGGGATATAACACAGTCAGCTTTATTCACTTCTTTCAGAGGATTTGTACAATTTATTGGAATATTACTTAAGAACAAGATTGAAGGGCCACAATATTCGCCTGGTACCTTTAAAACTTAGAGTAGGATTGATTAAAGCCCGTCTGAGTGGTGCTAAGGCAGCCACCGGCGATGTCCTCATATTTTTGGACGCTCACTGTGAGGTTGTGGTCGGTTGGGCAGAACCACTTCTGTCCCGAATAGAAGAAGAGAGAACTGCGGTATTAGTGCCCGTTAATGAAGTTATAGAACCTGATACTTTGAAGTACTCCTCAAACGGTACTGTTAATATTCCTTATTCGTGTGATCTGACTAGATCTTCTTTAATGTGTTCTGGTCGATAGGGATGTACATTCAAGTGGGTGGTTTCACTTGGGGAGGTCATTTTACTTGGATCAACGTGCAGGACCCAAATGATCAAAACAAGTTGACGCCGATAAAATCTCCTACCATGTCTGGAGGCATATTCGCCGTAGAGAAGAAATATTTTTGGGAAATTGGGTCTTACGATGAGCAAATGGACGGATGGGGAGGAGAAAATCTGGAGATGTCTTTTAGAATTTGGCAGTGCGGTGGTAGAATAGAAGCGGTAAGACCAATTTTTCCCGAAATTCTTCGAAAAAATTTGCAAATCCTTAGTTTTCAACTTAGTGCCCTGATGCATACTGCTGGTTGTCTAAAGTCATAGGCACTCTTTATAGGCAGCGTCTGACGTCTTACAATCATCTGAATTAAGTACAGAGTTTCTCAAAATTTGGCACCCTTATTTAAATCGCTGCATTCACCTTGTCACAAGAACGCAAACAGTTCTAAACACTAAAATATGGTTCATCATCATAAAGTTTTCAGTCCGAATACTGGTTGGACGCGTACCTCGATCCTTTCCTATCCTGAGCTAACCTACGCATTTCCCCAAAAGTTAAACATCGTACATCCCTAACTATTTGAGAGCAGTAGTCTAATCTGGGCCTACCCCGATCTCTTTTTATTCCTATCTCTGACTCTAGTATGTCGTGAACTAAGCCTTCGTGCCTCATAAGGTGTCCTACCAACCTATCTCTCCTATTCCTTACTGTCTTCCATAAATTTCGATTTTCTGCAACTCTTTCTAATACCTCTCTGTTGCTAACCTTATCTATCCACGGTATTTTCATCATGCACCACATTTCGAATGCTTCTAATTTTTTTTCCTATCCGCTTCTCCTATCGTCCAAGTTTCGCACCCTTACAATGCCGTACTCCATACATACGTTTTTAAGAGCCTCTTCTGAGTTTCAACATTTATCATTCCCGAGCATAATAGTTGTTTCTTTTTATTAAATGCAATCCCCAATTCGGCACTGCACTATTCTTTGTTTTATACCTCTAGAACTCCTACCATCTCGAGTTATCTGACTTCCTAAATAGCAGAAATCTGAGACTTCCTCTATTATCTCGTTTCCATTTTGTGTTTTAGTTTCAGTCCTATTTTCACGCCCCCTACGCATCAAAATTTTGATTTTATCTTTATTGATCTTTATACCATCGCCCTCCGTCAAAACCGCTTCCATTTCGTTCAGATCCCTTCCTAATTCTAATCTGCTGGATGCCAATACTGCTATATCATCCGCGAATCTGAACATATTAATAGTTTGTAAATTAATTCCAGCATCTTCGATATGCCAGGTGGGGATTTAGTGTGTAATCGGCTCATATCTCTGGACCTATTTTAGATATCAAAATGAAATTTTGCCTGAATGTGGGGAACCACATGGAGCATTTCCCAAAATTGTTTAGGTATACACAGGATGTTCACATTCTAAGTACCAGACCAACGTTCTATTCCTTTAAATGGAAACCCTACGTGCCCCTGCATAATATGGATTCCCCATAAAATTCCATGAAAATTGATATGCTACATGATGTGGTTTTGACTAAGGAATTTTGAGATATTGACATTTTTGTGCCATTATGGACCCACATTTATGATGCTACTGACGCATACTAATTTCTTTATTGAAATAGGTTCACACACTGCTGTATTTTTGAAATCTATAAATAATTTTATCATAATACTTGAGATAATACAGCGTGGTTAAGTCATGCGAAACAGAATTTTTCACAAAAATTTCAAACGGAACACCATGTATATTATTTGTACAATTGATGGTCATTTTACTAAGCTATTTATTGATGTGGATATTGTCAAGTCTACCAGTGAAAGTTTCCACATAATGTACAATTCAATTATAAAAATGTAGAGTTTCGTTAGCATTTTTCATTATTTTTGACGATCTCCCCTATTTTGTCACCCAAAACTCCAAAAAAGGTATGCATTTTGTTTCTTAGGATCTTGCTGGCATGCGCGAGTAAGTAGTCGTTAATGCTCAGCAACAGTGCCCGCGGTTTGGCTATGGATGGGTGACTCATTTCTGCGC
The DNA here is from genome assembly GCA_963966045.1 of Xestobium rufovillosum. NCBI lineage: Eukaryota > Metazoa > Arthropoda > Insecta > Coleoptera > Ptinidae > Xestobium > Xestobium rufovillosum. The sequence goes on from OZ014497.1 coordinate 21,881,519, forward strand.
TGTGGCTAGGGCGCGCCTTGGATCGCCTATCCAGCTTTACCTAATGAGGTTTTCCAGGTTTTCTTCATTCTCGCACTAAATGGTACTAACAACTGTAGGTCGTCCCTGTGACGCACCTGCGGCCAATAGTAATATGCCGCCTCCTCCGTCCTGCACAAGCTATATAGTAAGCTTCTAGGGCTAACCTTAGGGTTAGTAGGAGTGAGTAGAGATATTATTATTATTATTATTATTATTTTTATTATATAGCAAATGAAGTTTACATTAACACAAGAAATCACATTGCAAGGCTATTTCTTAAAGATAATATTTTCTTCCATGGCACTCCTTGTTTGAACATTATACCCGACTTTAAAAAGACATTATACATTTAAGAATATAACCATCAAGAAACAATTTTACAATAAGATTTATTGTCTTTATATTGATACCAATTTGCAAATACAAAATATAAACATTATTGTGAGTTTTGAGAAACAGAATAGGGGGAATTCGCCAAAAAGAGTATAAACTAATAATGAAATTCAAAAATTTTGATGTTCAACGTAATATCTGCCGAAACTAGCAGTAGAGTAGACCTGGCAATACCTAAATCAATTAAAAGCTTAGTTAACTGACTGTCAGTTGTGAATAAAAATATACATGGTATTCTATTTGAAATTTTTGAGAAAAATTCCCTTTTGCATAACTTAACCACCTTGTTTAATCCTAAGTATTATGTTGAAAGTACGTATAGATTTCACAAATACAGCAGTGTGTAAATCCTTTCAATAAAAAATAATTAGGTGGCTTTGGTCAGTAAACGTCAGTAGCGTCATAAATTTGGGACCATAATGACACAAAAATGTCAATATCTTAACAGTCCTTACTCAAAACCACATCATCTAGTATATCAATTTTCATGAAATGTTATGGGGAATCGAAATCACGCAAATACTTGTGGGGTTTCCATTTAAAGAAATAGGACTTTGGTCTGGCACTCAGAATGTGAACATCCTGTATATACATAAATAATTTTATGAAGTGCTCCATGTCGTTCCCCACATACGTATAAAATTTCATGTTGATATCTTAAGCAGTACCAGAGATATGAACCGATTACACACTAAATCCCCACCCGGTATAAATTGAAAACTAGAGGCGATAACGCACATCCCTGCCTCACTCCCTTTCGGATATCTACTTCTCTGTGTTCCTGCTTAAATTCTATGACTGCCCTTTGTATAGATTATGAATTATTCTTCTATTCCTTTACTTCATCCATACATTTTTTTGAGCACTTCGAACATCTTCCTTCCATTTTACATCGTCGAAGGCTTTTTCCAAATCTACAAATCCTATATAGGCGCTCTTTCCCTTTTCTATTGTTTTTTCTATTATTACTCGTAAAGCTAGAATGGCCTCACGCGTCCCCTATTTCTTCTAAATCCGAACTGATCTTCTCCTAATGTTTCTTCCGCGTCCTTCTAGTTAAAATTGTTAACGCGTGGGAAGTTAAACTAATCGTTCTAAAATTTTCAGACCTATCCGCGCCTTTCCTTTTTGGCGAAGCTACTATTATGTTCCGTTTGTAATCTTCTGGAATTTCGCCTGTCAGGTATATGCAGCTAACTAGTTTAAATAAACGATCTATTACCTCCTGACCTGCGCACTTTAAGATTTCTGTCTGAAAGCCATCTATACCGGGTGCTTTATTGTTTCTTAAACTTTTTAGTGCTAGCTCAAACTCTTATCTCATTATATGACACCCCAGGTTGACCCTCTCTACACTGTTTTCGCTTTCTAATATTTCTCATACTTCTTGTCCCGCATATAAGTTTCCGAAATATTCTTTCCACCTATCTGCCTTCTCCCCGTCTCCGATTAGGATATCTCCTGCCTCATTTCTCATGTCTGATACAAGATCCAATTTCTCTAAAATTTCTCCCAATTGTTTTGTATGTTTCATCAGTCTTTAATACTTCGAACTTATCTTCCACTTATTTACATTTATTATCGATTCATTGCTCTTTCGCTTTCCTACATTTCCTAATAATTTCCCACTTGATCGCCTTGTATCTTTGTTTCCCTCTTTCGTCTAACCTATTTTTATATTTTCGCCTTTCCTCTATTAGACACACAATATGTTTTGTTATGCAGGGTTTTCTGCTTTCATTTTGTTTATGGCCCAAAATATCTCTAGCTGCGGAATCTAAACTACGACTATTTTTAATGCAATTCCATTCCGCCTCTATATCCCTAACCATATTTTCACCCGCGCTCTTTAGTACTTCGTTTGTCTTTTCATCATCTTTTATTTTCTCTAGGTCAAGATACCTTTTTCTGCTTCGCCTTTTTTTTAATCTTAAATTTGAGATTGGCCTTCATAACCACTATATTGTGATCACTATCTATATCTGCTCCTGGACAACTTCTACAGTCCCTAGCTTGATTTCTAAATCTTTGCCTAACGAGAATATAATCTATTTGATATCTCCCTAGATCCGAATGTGGGACTATTCTACCTCAGGAATATTTTACTCCAGAAGGTGCCATCATCATAAATAATGTGGTGGTTTCCCGTTGCCTTCCACATCGCAGTAGTGTGCACGATCTCTGCCTCTCTGATTACTGAAAGAGCTGCTGCCCCGTTTCAGGGACTTGATTTAGTCTGTCTTCTCAAGTAAAAACCCCTCCAATATGGTTAAACCTATGGTTCGGCTCTTTAGAGTTTAGATCATTGAAGCACAAAAACTATCCCAACCGTTCCAGTATTACTAGAACTGCGTCGGTGTACAAGTCCATTGGATAAATCAATTAATTTTTAACATCGAAGGCTTTTCACAGGGTTTTCAAAAGTGCTTTAAATAAGGGATGCAAAGACATTTTTCCTTTTTAAATCAAAGTTGTAACCAAAAAAGGAAAACTTAACTTTGCTTTATTAGCCACGATAGTCGCGACTTACAAGAGTTACGTTGACTTTATCATGTTCTCATTTTCGCTATTTCCTCTCTTAGGTGCCCTGTTCCAGGGTTGGTCACATATATCGGGACTTCCACCCCTACACCATCCCAGGAAACAAAGACACCCACAAGATTAACACGGCGCGCCTTGCTTACGTGTGGATGGACGATTATAAACGACTGTTCTTCATGTACGAACGCCAGTTAGAAAACAACTCTGGCATCGGTGATTTGACTGCACGTAAACAATTACGCCAGAAATTGGGCTGCAAATCATTCAAATGGTACTTGGACAATGTCTACCCAGAGAAATACGTCATTGATGAAAATGTCAAAGCATTTGGACAAGTTAAGAATACAAATAAGATGTGTTTGGACGATTTACAATTGGAGGAGGGCAATATAGGACTTCTGGGGTTATATCCTTGCCATCACACTCTAGAGAAATCCCAATTCTTCTCGTTGAGTGCCAAAGGGCAGTTGAGGAAAGAAGAGTTCTGTGCTGAACCGGATACCGATATGAATGTTTATTTGATGGAGTGTTTAGCTGATAGACGGGAGCAGCACTGGGAGTATTTTGTGAAGAATAGGAGTATTTACAACGTGCAGTTTAGGAAGTGTTTGAGCAGCAATGGGGTGAAGATCGAGAGGGGGCTGATTATTGAGAATTGTGAAGATAGAAAGTCCCAGTATTGGACTTTCACGAACCTCAATAAAACGGTTTTTGTAAGTTGAAAACGAAATATAGTTTTTGTTACGATTCTGTGTTTTTTATCCTTTACTTCCTCTTTAATAACGATCTTTCATACGATAAGGTGCGATACAGGGGTGGTGTGATTATGTTTCTAAGGTGATATCAGATTCGAAACTGATTCTGTCGTATAAGTAAGTTATAATTGTTATTATCTTGTGAAATAAACTAAACTAAACTCAGAATCAACCGACAATGTGCATTATCTTTATAAAAGTCAACTACACCATTGTCAACAGATAAGATTCCATTTAAATTTTATTGATCCAGTTCTGTATACAAAACACGTTTTTCCGGCACAAAGAGTGTCATAAATATACGAGAGAAGAGCCTGGAAGGAAAGAAAAATCCATAATAGATAATATTGTAACAGAAGAACAAAACCGGAAAATAATAAAAGATGTACGAGTAAGCAGAAGTGCTGAGTTAGAGACAGATCACTACTTAGTAATGGCGACCATCTGGAATATATGTGTACAGAAGGAAATACAAGGAAGTAACCAAATAAAAATGCGTGCAAAGAACAAAAAAACATTAGAACATATAAGTTGCAGAACAAGGAAATTAGGGAAAGTATGCTGAACTGATAGCAATGGAGTTAAATAAGAAAGAAGAAGAACTACAACGAGGAAATCTGGAGGATCAATGAAGAATTTTTAAAGAGATTGCAAAGAGTGCAGCCACCAGGACTTGTGGCGTTACAGTTACCGGAGGATCAAAGAAAAGACCTAGTTGGTGGAATGAAGAACTTAGAAGAATTCTAAAAGAAAAGAAAGAAGCATGGAAGGAGTACTTAACAACAAATATAAAGAAGCTAGGAGGTTGACAAAAGAACAAGTCAAAGAAGCTAAGGCTAAAGAACGGGAAGAACTTAGAGGGAAAATAGAAAAAGACAGAAAAGATAACCAAAAACTATTTCACAAGGCCATAAACACATTAGAGGAGACAAGAAAAGAACAATAAAGAAAATTAAAGACAAAAGGAAAAATACTCACAGAAGTACCAGAGATAATGCAGAGATGGGGTGAACATTTTAGGGAGATGTTAGAAGCAACAGAAGTGGGGAATAACGAAACGGGAGAAGAGAATAACGTAGCTGAAATGAACATCAGTAATAATATATATCTAGAAGAGGTGAAAGATGCGGTGAAGAAACTAAAAAATGGAAAAGCGCCTGGCATGGATAATGTAAAAGGAGAAATGGTAAAATGCATGGGCGATAAAGGAATCAGAGCACTGCACCAAATTGTAAATACAGCTTATACCATTCATAGTCCCAATTTATAAGAGAGGGGACCAAAGAGAATGTGGAAATTATAGAGGGGTGTTCTTGCTTAGCAGCGCGTGCAAGGTATATGATACAGTTCTGGAGAGAAGGCTCAGGAAAGAGACAGAGGAGAAAATGCACGATGCACAGGGTAGGTTTAGACCGGGATACAGCGTGCAAGATCACGTCTTTACAATGAGAAATGTGACGAAAAAATTTTTAAAGTTTGACAAAGATTTGTACTTGTTAGAGAAGGCTTTTGACAGAGTACCAAGGCAGCAGATCTGGAGAACGTTAGAAAACTATGAAGTAAGTACCTACTCAGTCCCCTGATGTTCATAATATTGTATAATGGATGAAATAATAAATTAGAGAATGCAGTGGGAAACCCGCCAAGATAGATAGATGTGGCGATGTGGGCTACAATAGATTGAAGAACGTCACTGTAAGTGAATGCGTATTTGTTGATGACATGCTGAAGGTAAACAGCGAAAAGACACTACAACGTAATGTGGACATTTGGACTCGGAAATTGAAAGAGAAAGGCATGACCATTAATGCATCAAGCAAGACCAAAGTCATTATAATAATAAATAGGTACAGGCTAGAGGAGAAAAATACAAATAAATGGAAAGGATGTTGAACAGTACTTTGGAGCGGAAATAGACAGAACGGGAAAGTTGGAAAGAGTAGTAAATAGCAGGATAGCATCATCGGTAAAGTTGTATCATGCTATGCGAAATGGGTTTTTGAATAAGAAAGAGATCAGCAAGAAGACGAAACTCTCCGTATACAAAACGATATATTTATCAACCTTATTGTATGTATGTGAATCGTGGGTACTCCCAGAGAAACTGGAAAACAAATTGCAAGCAGCTAAAATGAAGTATTTGAGGCGATTAGCAGGAGTAACTATAATGGATAAGATAAAAAATTGAAGTATCAGGGAAAAATTAGAAGTTGAAAGTGTCAGCAAGCATGTGAAAAACCCGCAATTACGATGGTAGCGACACTTGAACAGGCTGGATAAAAATAGACAAGTTAAAAAGATATGGGAAGCGAAGAAAATAGGCAAGAGACGAAGAGGAAGACCTAGAAGGACATGGGTCAACGTGGGGGCCGAAACACTTAATGAAAGAGGATTGACATGGAAAGAAGCAGAAGAGATAGAAAAAGAAATGGATAAGGATTGTGAACGAGTCATCAATGAAACGAAAACCTCGACACCTAACGGTATATTTTTTTCTTTGTTTTTATTGACTACTACTCTCATAAGTATGTTGTTGCATTGAGTAGTCTGTGCTAGTAACCACAACTTTATCGCTTGGATACCGTTGGTATGATACAAACTACTTAAATAAACTTTGACATTATGCAATAATTCCAGAAAAACGTAATCTTTCTGAGTCAAATACTTATGTTTTGTTAATTATCTATCTCCGTGTGGTGTTTTTAGCTTTTTAATTGCAATTTTTAATAAGTAATTCCAATTGTTTTATAAAATGTTACTGAGACGTTCCCGTGGGCATCGTGCATTCCTACGAATGGTCATGTTTTTGTGTACCTTCATTCTGTTATTGTCGTACTTGAAGTCTTTAATTAATCCACCTCCAACTGTAGAAGAACTGATTCTAGAGGAAAAATTACGCAGATTTGAAGAACGGGTTATACCCAGTTTGGGTCATTTGGGATCAGCGGCTTATTTGGAAGGAAAAGACAAAGAAGACGGGGACGAAGCACTGAAGAAAGTGTCCTTGAACACTGTACTCAGTGATCGCATCCCGTTGAATAGAACTTTAAAGGATGTACGCCACGTAAAGTAACATTTTCCCACTCTTGCAATTATTCCATATATATTTTCATTTATTTTCAGCTGTAGTAATTTTAAGTACAACATTTCATTGAAAGCTTCGGTTATTATCATATTTTATAATGAATTGTTGAGTGTGATATTGAGAACAGTGTGGAGTGTCATTCTACAAACGCCAAGTCACTTGTTGCACGAAATTATTTTAGTCGATGATTGCAGTACAGACGGTGAGTCTTTAAAACTTGTGTAATAAAGTGTGTGTCCATTCGGAGAAAAATAGTTTTTTAGATTTTGAAATCCCGAATTGGTCATGTAATTGCTAATATCCTGTATGGTTCTTGTGCGCTTACAATATCACTGCACAGTCCTCTTTTTAATAACATCGCGATACGTAAACGCCAAATATTAGAATTATTTGCCTGGGCCCATAACCTGTTAAATATGTTTTTAAGGATTACAAATCACTGATGATAAAAGTGAATACGTTTTTATTTAAAAATTAGTTTATATTCTTACTTCACATATCTTTTCACTGGCCTTGAATTGTCCGTTCTTTATATTGTCCCTACCATCTTAGTTGTCTATATCATATACTTATACTCATTCTCTAATCACATTGAACCTTACAGCCTTAAACCCGATGTGAACGCTGCCTTGAAGTCCAAATTTTCAGGAATATATGTTTGATTTTTCCTTTCAGAGGATTTGTTCAGTTTATTAAAATATTATTCAAGTACGAGGCTGAAGGACCACAACATTCGCTTGGTGCATTTAACCCACAGAGTGGGACTAATTAGGGCGCGTTTGGGTGGTGCTAGAACAGCTACAGGGGATGTTCTTGTATTCTTGGATGCTCACTGTGAAGCTACCGTCGGTTGGGCACAGCCGCTTCTGTCTCGAATCGAAGAAGACAGAACCGCTGTGCTAGTACCTCTTATTGATGTGTTACGAGATGATACTTTGGAATATGTCACAAATGGTACTTTTTCCATTTTTTCCTCTGAAGGTGCTCATACATATCGCGATTTTCCAATTGGACGAACTACTCGTAACGGACATATTTAATCATAAGACTGTCAAAGCTACAAAATTGTCATCCACCAATCAAAACGAAGCAGTCATTTTTGTGCATTGTATACCTTTTTATAGTCGCTGAAAGTTATAAATCTATTATCTTTTTGTATGTAAAAAATTGCACTTATATTGCTGATTTTGACTATACCTTACGTTTCTTTCAACGATTTTGGGAGACGTTAAGTCCTATTAATGTAGGTATTAGCACCTTCATAAGTCTAATAGTAGAAACCTGACTTGTATTATACTTCTAAGTAGGTATGGACTAGTATGAAACAAATTTTCTTTAAATTGCTACTTAATGTAGGTAACTTGCTTACCTGACTCATCCAGTATATAAAAATCTGCTCCAAGTCTTCCTTGACGACCTATCTTATTTCATTTTATTTTAAATTATTCTGATGCTTCGATATTTTCGATACCGTGTTGGTATCTATTCTCCACGCTTAATGAATCCTTCTTCTATGTACCTACCTTGTAGACCGTCTTTGAATCATACTTTTGTCAAATAATTTCCGTAATTCCCTCTCGCAATTCTTATCACCCATCGTTCTAATTAAATCCTGTTCTTCTCTCCTGCATTCCTTAGTATTGTTGTCCAGAGTTCAATCGTCCCCATCTCCTTGCTGCACCCCATTTGACTTACAACATCGACCTGTTTCCTCTTTAAACCCTTCCTCCCGTTTTTACTTTCTTCGCTTCAGCTGCTTCTCGCCTCTCATCTTCCTCGTCCTCTATTTGGTCGTTCCTAATTTACGTTTTCCACTTCACTTTCCTACCCGTCTTCTCGAACTTCTTTACTTCCCCTGATATTTATCTCCATATTTTCTACTATCCATGAATCCAAGTGGAGGTAATGTAAAGAGCTTCTCAACGATTTGAGATGACTCAAAAATGTACTCGTCGCGATGATGGATATTTAACTTACAGTGCTTGTTGACAATGCGATTCATTAAGGTAAGTCTGGGGCAGATAGTGAATGGTACATAGAAGTAGGTACAAGTCAGATGTATACTTATGTCTTCTTCGACTTTCCCGTCACGAAATAAGTTTTAATATTAACTGTTCGGCAGGGAATTACATTCAAGTTGGCGGTTTCTCTTGGTCGGGCCATTTTACTTGGATTGATGTCCAGAATCCTGAAGATCAGAACAAGTTTACCCCTATAAAGTCGCCCACTATGGCCGGGGGTTTGTTTGCCGTGGAAAGGAAATATTTTTGGGAAATTGGGTCCTACGATGAGCAAATGGACGGGTGGGGTGGAGAAAATCTAGAGATGTCTTTCAGAGTTTGGCAGTGTGGGGGAAAATTAGAAACGGTAAGTTCGTAGTTTCCTAAAATATTGATTTAAAAAATTTCCCATCGGAATTACTAAAGAAAACTAGATTAAATATTATTTTCAAACTAGCAAGAATCCGCCGCTTATTCTAATTTCTCGCTTATAACTTTTTGAAAAATTTATTATGTTGTACCGTTTATAATCTTCCGGAATTTCGACTGTCTTGTGTACCATTTACAGTGATTCAAGTGGCATACGACATTCCTACATATATGTATGGTGATCCAAATTGGGTGCGAGTATATGGTGTATCTTGGTAAATATTAATGATAGAAAAAAACTAATAAAGCACTTGTGATCTCTTTTTTTACGTTCAAGTCAATGGTACAGAAAAACTTTCGAAATTATTTTTCTTTTTGAAGCTATGGACGAAACTTGAGTTTTTTGACATTTCGAGGAATTCTTGTATCTCGCTTATTATAAGAGATGGTGGGATGCAATGCAGACATTCTTGATGTACTTTTTTGAGTAAATTACAGTGGCGTAGTCAAAATTTTTATAGAATAAAGGGTTTCGGAAATGTGGGCCAAGCTTTGTAATTTCAAGTAAGTAAATTACTTTAAACATGAACAATGTGGACACTTCCATTTGAATTCCATTGTCTCTACTTCTGTGTTTTACATTGGCATAGCATAGCATAGCATGGCCTATGTGGCGAGGCCTTTAGAATCAAACAACCTTAAGGCGGAGTTTTGTTGTTTTCTTTTTTTAATGTCGAGGACTATATCATCATGTTATTCTCTTTCAGTTGCCTTGTTCGAGGGTGGGCCATGTATTCCGCTCTTTCCACCCATACACCATTCCGGGAAACAAGGATACTCACGGGATAAATACCGCTCGTCTTGCTCATGTTTGGATGGATGATTACAAACGTCTCTTCTTCAGGACCAATCGCGAGCTAGAACACAGCCCCTTGATCGGCGACTTGACTGATCGTCATCAGTTACGCCAGAGATTGGGTTGCAAATCTTTCAAATGGTTCTTGGAAAATGTTTACCCGGAGAAATTCATCGCCGACGAAAACGTCAAAGCGTTCGGTCAAGGTAAGAACAAGTACGACATGTGCTTAGACGATTTGCAGCTGGAGAACGGAAAAGTGGGGCCTTTGGGGTTGTATCCCTGCCACGCCTCTATGTCGAATTCTCAGTTTTTCACGTTCGGTGCCAAAGGGGAGTTGAGGAAAGAAGAGTTTTGCGCCGAGGCGCATTCAGACATGAGAGTATACCTGGATGAATGTCGCGAGGAAAAAGAAGAGCAGTACTGGGAGTATTTTCTGAAGAATTGGAGTATTTATAACCGGATGTATGGGAAATGTTTGAGCGGTAACGGGGTTGAGGTTGGCAAGGGTTTGATTATAGAGGACTGCGAAGAGGGGAAGTTTCAGTATTGGACCTTCACGAATCTCAATAAAACGGCATTTGTACGTTGAAGACAATATATGGTTTTGTGCTCTGTTGCCTATTTTTATTCTGTTGTAAATAACTTTCTATTCTTTCGTTGAAATATTAAAAGTTCCAATTAAGCCAAATATATAAAAATTGAGGTAAAAGTTTCAAGTTAATATTTGAGAAGTATTTCACACGCTTATTTCTTCTTTTAAGGATTTTTTCTTTGAATTATTGTTTAGTGTGGAGCTTCAGTTTGGGGGATTTTGTTAGTTTGAGCTTCCGAATTGATTAACTGGTGTATAGCAGGCCTGTTTAAGGTATCTCCCGGATGTATCCACTTTCTACAGAAGTGAGAAATGACAGATAAGTAACTACTTAATAAAATTAAGAGCCAAGTATCCGATCGCCAACATCAAGATTTTTTAGGGACGTAAGACGAGGTATGCTCCGAAGGCGGAGCTACGCGTGGCTCGGAAGCTCTTCCAGGTTCGCACTCTGGCTTCGCTTAGCAAAGCTTTAATTTCAATTTGTATTGCAGCTTGTATAGGTCGGAATCTGGTTCGGTTTGACGTTTGAAGGGACTATGCAATTGGATTTTTGTCTGTACAGGGTGTCTTATTTTCGTTGTGATTTGGGGGTTTCTCATAGAAGCAGCAGAGGTAGAGCCTTGGGATTTTCGCAAACATGAGATATTTTCTTGAGTATAATGCCGAAACCAGAATTTGGGTATCGTTTTTAGTTTTCGAGAAAAAAATAATATTGATTTTTATCGATTTTCAAAAATTCTCTCCAATTCTTTTCGTGCTAAGCAGACTAAAACTGTTAAGACTGATTCCTATAGAACTTTTTCCAAGGAATTTAGTGGCGTACGTAGTTTTTTCTAGGGAGCGTATTTTTTGAGTTACGACATAAAGTTCAATTTTTTAAATGGAAATCACAGCATTCTTTGGTTAAGTTCAAAAGGTCTTTTTTTAAGCTATCAAAATGTACCTACCTATCTTATATTTTCTAAAGTTACAACTTAAAATGTACCAAAATCGTTGCCGTTTTTTGAAATAACAATATAAAAGTATATACATTTTGATAGCTTAAAAAAAGACCTTTCGAACTAGAGCAAAGCGTACCTACTATGATTTCCATTTTAAAAATTCAACTTTACCTATGTCATAAAAAATACGCTCCCTAGAAAACAACTACGTACGCTACTGAATTCCTTGGAAAAAGTTCTATAGTAGTCTGCTTAGTACAAAAAGAATTGGAGAGATAAAAATTAACATTATTTTCGAGAAAAACGGTATCCAAATTCTGGTTTCAGCTTTTTGTTTGTGTACTTTTGATTAAAAAAATTGATGCGCGAACGTGGGAAAGGGGGGGTTGTAATACCCACTGACCCCCAAACTTTTCCCTGCGCACGTCTATGGTTCAAAGGTATTGATTTGATACCAAGCGTTCATTTCTTTTATTTTTTCCCTCTTGTAAAATTTTGATTTAGGGCTTGGTTTACGAAATGTTGCAACTCGATCATTTGACTATGTGTGTTGTTAATCCATTCGCTGTTTAAGTCTCCCAATTTTTCTAAGGTGACGAACTAAGCTCGAGAAAAATGTCCTTGGATGCATATGTTCCTGCATAACGTCTAAGCTTCAGAAGAATGCCCTTGGATGGTACCGATTCGGTCATATTCCTCCATAACGTCTAACAGCCAAAAAGACGGGTAGGTGTTAAGTTGTCAAAATAATTATTAATAAAAGAGGTACCATCCAAGGGCATCTTTTTGAAGCTTAGATGTTATGCAGGAACCATTAGACGTGCGCAGGGAAAAGTTTGGGGGCCAGTGGGTATTACAACCCCCCCTTCCCTCCGTTCGCGTATCGATTTTTTTGATCAAAGTTACACAAACATTTTATCGGTGTATGAGAAAATGTTGTACAAAATTTCAACGGAATATCTTAAAAAGCAAAGGAGTTATTCATAAAAATAGTTTTTTTTAATTTGAACTTTAACACCCTGTATCTTGAATGAAAGAAGGCTAAATGAAAAATGGTATAAGGAAAGTCCCATTATTTTCGGTCAGATAACCTGTGGTTAACGGCTTGACCTACTTTTTTGTAACACTATGCTACGAGCATAGTGGGAAAGTAGGGCAATACTGACGGTGCCCGGGCAATGCAAACAATGACCGTTCATGCTGTCCGGTCAGGTCTTGTAAGGTCAGGTCACGTTGCCCAGGCATTGCTAACATCGCCCGATTTGTCACTATGCTCGTAACATATACAGGGTGATTTATACCAGGGGCCGAAAAATTAAAATTAGGTTTCAGAGCCACAAATTAAGTAAAAAATGTCATATATGAAGGTGTGTCCGGAAATGATTCGTTTAAAATTTATGCTCGTCTAAACATGATAGACTCCATGTTTGGACGAGCATAAATTAGGTTGAAACGATAAAGGATGATTAAGAAATATCTCTCCGAAGCTTCCCTATTAGTATAATAGGTGTACCAAAATTCATTTTTATGTATTTTTCGAAAGTTGAGAAAAAATTAGAAACCTAATTTAATAGCCTCCATCTTTGGACGAGCATAACTTTTATACGAAGTATTTCCGGACATACCTTCATATGACATTTTTTTACTTCATTTGTGGCTCTGAACCCTAATTTTAATTTTTCGTCCCCCGGTAAAAATCACCCTGTATAACCCTGTATAATAAAGCGAAAGAATATTTCAAGAACTGAGCATTCCGTATTTGTCAGAAACTCCGGACGGTCTTATAAGAGATCAAGGTGTTGTTGAAGTTTATGCCCAAAGTTCTTGTAATCTAACCCCGGAAGAAGGTATCGAGGAAAGGAAAATCATATTTTGGAATCGAGACGGGAAGATAAATAAGAATCACAATTACTTTTACCAAATTCAGGGACAAATGCAAATTACAAAAAGAGGGTATTGTATCTTTACAGTCTGGACACCCAAAGGCATAAAATATGAAACGGCTATGAGAGACAATGAATTTTGTAAAATGAAAATGGAAAATCAACTTGTAAACTTTTATACACATGTGTTACCAGAATTAAATGATAGTAGAAAAAGTAGGAATATGCCTCTACGATGAATGTTGAAAGACACGCTATTAGAACTCTGGGCGAAATTAGCATTTTTAGTTTGTTCAGTTACATTAACTAAATACTTGTTATTTATGAGGATCATTCCATAATAACCCGGAATTACTATATTGCAGATAAATTATTTGCAATCTTGAAAATATTTGCTCAGGTCTACTTTTGGATCAACTTACAAATAAATTATAATAAAAAATCCCCGCTCATGTCAGAACAACCCTCGTATCGGAAAAAAATTTACTGGGTTTTCTTTCAGAGATTTTAAGTTGTTATTTGGTTATAAAGAGAACATTATTTAAGGTGAAATTTGAATTATTTTATATCTTGCTATATGTTCATTACTTTCAATAACAAACGTGTTCAAATTGCGTAAATTTACTTTCAGATAAAATCGACTCTAAATTGAACAAAATGATAATAAAAATGTGGGATATGGCAGAGCGCTGCAATTAAGCACAAATACATTAATTCGCAAGACCAAAATTCTATGTTCGCGTATATACGATTAAAATATGTAATTTATGGCGATACAATTATTATTGAAGTGGGCCCCATACAAAAATCACTGAGTTCGTACTAGCAGTTTACCAAGTGTTGCGCGATGAACAAGCAGAGGGCGTTACAACGCAGAGCATTAAATCGCGTTTGCAAGGGCAGCTCTCTTTACAAATTACTTCCTTATTTATGAAATTGTTTGTTTTATTTGAAAGAAGAAACTTGTGGAAATCGGCCTCTCATCTCGGATTTTTAAAATAGTAATTTTTTAGTAAGTTATAAGTACACAAAATTAGGGTATATTTGGAGCAGAAAAAGACAAACTTCTATTATTTTTTTAGAAATCGCCGATGAGACGACTCTTAAGAAATGTTTTCTGTATATGCTTGCAAAATTAGAAAGCAAAATATTAATAAATAACCGTACAGTTTGTAAAGGCGGGAACGTCTGAATCGCTCGAAAATGCAGCAGGGAGACTTGGCAATATCATTGTCACGGTTCACCGTGGCATTTCACATGCACTCTTACTCTGAAGGAAGTTTAGCAATTTCATGACCAATTTAAAGAATTTCAGAATTCCATAACTTTATTATCTGAATCAAACATTCTATTCTAGAAGATTTATACAATTTAACAGAGTATTATTTAAGAACAAGGTTAAAGGAAAAGAATATTCACTTGATTCGTTCAAATCAAAGGTCTGGCCTGATCAGGGCTCGTTTAAGTGGTGCCAGGGCAGCAACAGGAGACGTCCTTATATTTTTGGATGCCCATTGCGAAGCTGTGGTAGGTTGGGCAGAACCGATTTTGTCTCGAATTGAAGAAGACAGAACTGCCGTTGTGATACCTGTTGTTGACGTGATACTTTCTAATACTCTGGAATACTACACATATGGTACCTAATTTTTGTGCTAATCGTGTCTGGCTAACACATAATATTTTTTACATTCCTCCTTACCCTCGCTTGAATCAGTTATAACACATGCAATAATTTTTACATTCCTCCTTACCCTCGTTTGAAAATCAGTTACGGTCATTTTCGTCTCAATCATTTTTGTTTGGTAGGGACTCTTACAAATTCTGACGATGTTCAAGTCTATGGTTTCGATTGGAGAGGCCAGTTTACTTGGATTGAAATACAGGACCCACAAGATCGCGGCAAGCTGACGCCTGTAAAATCACCAACGATGCCCGGAGGTTTGTTCGCGATAGAGCGTCAATATTTTTGGGAAATCGGGTCTTACGATGAGCAAATGGACGGATGGGGTGGAGAGAATTTAGAGATGTCTTTCAGAGTTTGGCAGTGTGGGGGGAAATTAGAAGTGGTAGGTTTCCAAAGCTGATGGTTTACTAACGGAGCTGCATTTTTGTTATTCTCTTCCAGGTGCCTTGCTCGAGGGTTGGCCACATATTCACTGGTTACCATTCATACTCTCTGGACACCCACAAGGTTAATACCGCGCGTATGGCTCATGTCTGGATGGACGATTATAAACGCTTGCTCTTCATGTACTATCCAGAGTTTGGAAACAATTCTAACATCGGTGACTTAAGTGTCCGAAAACAACTACGCCAGAAATTGGGCTGCAAATCTTTCAAATGGTACTTAGACAACGTTTATCCAAAGAGAAGCATTACAGACGAGCACGTTTATGCATACGGGCAAGTTAAAAACAAATTCGATATGTGTCTGGATGATTTGCAGTCAATACTTGGGCCTCTAGGGTTATACCCGTGCCATTCCAATCTAAGAGCTTCCCAAGTTTTCGGGTTAAACTTCAACGGGCAGCTGAGAAACGAAGATGTTTGCGCCGAAGCGCACATTAACTCGAGTGTGTTCCTGAGAAATTGTCAAGCCGATAAGCGAGAGCAGCACTGGGAGTACTTTGTGAATATTGCCCGTATTTATAATCCTCTGTTTCAGAAATGTTTGAGTTGTAATGGGGTGGAAAGTGGGAAAGGGTTGATTATTGAGGACTGTAATGAAGGGGTGTTCCAAAATTGGACGTTTACGGGCCTCAATGAAACAGCATTTATACATTAAAGACAATGTACGAATATAACGTGGCATCTTATTTTTTTGCCTATTGAATATGTCAAAAAATACAGGGTGTCCCAGAACAACGGGGCAATATTTCTGGAGCATATAGTTTGGGTCAAAATAACACTTAAAGTATCTAAAATTTTTTTTCTAGGACGCCTCCCTTCGAAGCTATTCGCCCTCAAAGGTCAAGTCCTGAAGGAGGTTTTTTGCTGATAACTTTCAAACTACCGCATCGAATGTTATAAAATTTGGACTGTAGACATAGTAAGTAAGTATCTGTGACCGGGTGACAGGACATCTTCCGTATCTTGTCTAGGAAGCCGGGAGTGGAACACCCCTAATGCTTTTCACCCCTTAACTTTTACGTTGATGCTTTTAGCGAATTTGCAATGACATTTTTAAATTCCTTAAACAATTGTCTCAAAAAGAGGTACTCTTTTTTGAAACCGTTAAAATGGCCGGTTTCCGAGAAAAAAAATATACAAAGATATGGTTCATCATTTTTACTATACAAGCCAGGCTATGAAATATGAACTGCTACATGAAACATGTGAGAAAATGAAAATGAAGTGAAAATGTATGAACAATCGGTTATGAAAACATAATAGCCGAGATAATAGCGGCTACAATAAATTTTCGAAGTGAGCACCTCGTAGACACATACATTTTTATGTAGTAAAAATAATAAACTATGTCTTTATATAATTTTTTTTTCTCGGAAACGGGATATTTTAACCGTTTCAAAAAAGGGTACATTTTTTGAGACAATTGTTTAAGGAATTTAAAAATCAATTCAAGAATCAATCGTACCCCTAACCACATAAAATTTGAAATACTATATACGCATTTCGGCAGCTAAGCTGCCATCTTCAGCAGCAGGGAAAACCTATAGTGATAAAAATAGCAATAACAACATTAATGAAAAAAAAAAACAATTATATATATGACAATAAAAATAACAACAATAATGATGATGTGAAACAATGATAGTGACAATAACAATAATATAGGTCAGGTATTCTCTGCTCACCACTTGAGAGCTGACCGAGTGCACTTCGATTCTTTCGGAGTGGTGAGCAGAGAATACCTGACCTATATTATTGTTATTGTCACTATCATTGTTTCACATCATCATTATTGTTGTTATTATTATTGTCATATATATAATTGTTTTTTTTTTCATTAATGTTGTTATTGCTATTTTTATCACTACAGGTTTTCCCTGCTACTGAAGATGGCAGCTTAGCTGCCGAAATGCGTATATAGTATTTCAAATTTTATGTGGTTAGGGGTACGATTGATTCTTGAATTGATTATTTAACCACAGTCTCTTACATCTTAATCCTTGAATTTAAAAATGTCATTGAAAATTCGCTAAAAGCATCAACGTAAAAGTTAAGGGGTGAAAACCATTAGGGGTGTTCCACCCTCGGCTTCCTAGAAAAGATACGGAAGATGTCATAACACTAGATCACAGATACTTTCTTACAATGTCTACAGTTCAAATTTTATATAGTAGTTTGAAAGTTACCAGCAAAAAACCTTCTTCAGGACTTGACCTTTAAGGGCGAATAGCTTTGAAGGGGTGCGACCTAGAAAAATAATTCTACATACCTACTTTAAGTGTTATTTTGACCCAAACAATATGGTCCAGATATATTGCCCCGTTGTTCTGGGACACCCTGTATGTTGGACATTGTTGATTATTTGCCCTTGTGGGCGAATTAATACAATATTAATGTGAAATATTCGCCATCAATACACAAGAAGTATCTGTGCAATGTCATGGCCAAACAAGTGGATTTAAAAATCCCGTAACTTAGTTATTTCGAATGGAGATTCTCAGTCTATTATACAGGGTGTTTCATTAACAATGGTAAATCCGTTAACTGGAGATTCTACAGGTCAAATAATGACCACTGACCCGAACATGCCTTATCCGAATGTTGATAGTTTAGGAAATACAGGGTGTTGAAAGCTACAATTTTATTTCCATTTTTTGCCGCAACTACGAAATTTCTTAGGTTGTCGACTTGAAAATTTGCAATCCTATGGTTTTTCTTACGGGAAAAAGGATTTCAATAGCATTTTTGACGTTGCCCATAGAGGGCGCTACTTATAAGTTATAACCTATTGCTTTGATAAATTGACCCATAACTTTTTACGATGTACATCTAACGTCAAATCGTCTCCAAAATCTGAAAGACCAACCTTTTTTAAATAATAAATGTATTCTTGTCTCATTTTGATATTCCATCCCATTTTCAAGAAAAAACGACTTAATGCAGATAGTGTTTAAATTCCAAAGGCAACCAAATCGTAAATTATTTAGAAATCTGTACAATCGCTTAGGCGAAAGAGGATCTTTCCGTCCAAAAGGTGAAGATGAGGTTTTGGTTAGATTGCACGAAAATCCAGGTGTAAGTACCCGTCGTTTAAGTGCGGCAACAGGCCTAAGTAGCTCTTCGATTTGGAGAATTTTGCGCAAAGAGAAGCTTCACCCATACCACATTACTCCAGTACAAAATTTGTTACCGGAAGATCCTCCTGCTCGTCTACGTTTCGCTAATTTCTTACAAGAGCAGCAAGGCGCGGATATTAATTTTTTGAACAAAATCCTCTTCACAGATGAGGCAACGTTTACTCGACTTGGAGTTTCCAACTGGCAAAACAATCATTTGTGGGATTCTGAAAACCCCCATGCCGTTAAAGAAAGACACTTCCAACATGAATTTAAGATCAATGTTTGGTGCGGTGTAATTTCAAATTTCTTTATTGGGCCTTTTCAACTTCCACCCAATCTGAACGGTCCACTTTATTTAAATTTTCTTCAGCGAAATTGAACTGCTTGAAGAAGTACCATTTAATTTACGGGGAAATATGTGGTTCATGCAGGACGGGGCGCCCGCACATTTTTCCCTGCCGGTGCGGGAGTACTTAGACGTCTTTCCATATCGGTGGATTGGCCGTGGAAGCGAATTTGCTTGACCGTCTAGAAGCCCCGGCTTAAATCCTCTGGATTTTTCGATGTGGTCTAGAATGAAAGATATGGTTTATAAAGAAGCTGTTGATTCACCCTATGAGCTGTGGCGAAGAATACAAGCGGCTGCCGATGAAATCAAAGTCAATCCAGGGGCATTGTTAGAACTCGGGGATCTCTCAGGAAACGCATTGAAAAATGTATCCAAGTGAATGGTGGACACTTAGAAACAACTGCTTTAAAATTTAATGTTTCCTAATTTTATTTTTCTTGTACCTAAGCGTTTGTAGTGAATTAAAAATTTATTTTGTTAGCAGTACTTAATAAGCGTTTCATTTTTAAGATTTAAACACTATCTGCATTAAGTCGTTTTTTCTCGAAAATGGGCTGGAATATCAAAATGAGACAACAATCCATTTATTATTTAAAAAAGGTTGGTCTTTCAGATTTTGGAGCCGATTTGGCGTTAGATGTACATGGTAAAAAGTTAGGAGTCAATTTATCAAAGCAATAGGTTATAAGTAGCGCCCTCTATGGGCAACGTCAAAAATGTTTTTGGAATCTTATTTTCCGTAAGAAAGACCATAGGATTGCAAATTTTCAAGTTGACAACCTAAGAAATTTCGTAGTTACGGCAAAAAATGAAAATAAAATTGTAACTTTCAACACCCTGTATTTCCTAAACCATCAAAATTCGGATAAGGCTTGTTCGGGTCAATGGTCATTATTTGACCTGTAGAATCTTCAGTTAACGGATTTCCCATTGTTAATGAAACACCCTGTATATGTCCGAGATATTTTCAATGTCACATTTTTATTCCAGAAGATTTATACAATTTGATAGAATAGTACTTAAAAACGAGAATGAAGGACCACAATGTTCGCTTGGTTCGTTCGAGGCAGAGATCCGGCTTGATTAGGGCGCGCTTGCGTGGTGCCAGAGAAGCAACGGGAGGCATATTTACACATCCTCCCATACGACGGCACCAGGGTGCTGAAATCTATTAGCCTTTGTGGCCTACAATTACGCTACAAAAGATCATTGATTTAGACACCTACGCGAATTGTTTAACTTATTTTAACACTTCCAGGTGCAATAAACAGCCACAGCAAAATAATATAAACACATGTTGAAATAATTATTTATCTATTAAAAAAAATATAGGTATTACTGGGGTCATGTGGTATATATTATGTACTCGTATACATAATATAAATACATACCGAGTGACAAATTTCCATGTGTACATGGGGAAATAACATGGGTAATTACGTTTTCGGGGGTTCCTGCTCCCCTTGTATAGTTGGAATAATGGTAAAGATAGCAATCCAAAGATTATTTTTTTGCGTATGAGAATATCAAAAACTCTACAACTTTCCAATTTATTAAAGCATTAAAAGCAAAAATTACATTAATAATTTTCAAACTAGAACACAGAAATTTATCAGATTATCCATGTCAACTTAATTTATTCTAATCAAAGACGTCTTTGATTCTTATGGATTTTCTAATTCGTCTGAACTGTCAACATTAATTTATCGACAATTTAAAATTTGGGTTGCAAAATGAGCAAAAATAGTTGAAGAAAAGGTTTTCATTGTGAAACCCAAATTTTAAATTGTCGATAAATTAATGTTGACAGTTCATGCGAATTAGAAAATCCATAAGAATCAAAGACGCCTTTGTTTAGAATAAATGAAGTTGTCATGGATAATCTGATATTTTTCTCGTTTTAGTTTGAAAATGATTAATGTAATTTTTTCTTTTAATGCTTTAATAAATTAGAAAGTTGTAGAGTTTTTAATATCCTAATACGCAGGAAAAAATAATTTTTCGATTGCTACATTTACCACCATTCTAACTATACATGGGGAGCAGGAATCTCCAAAAACGAAATTATGTACCCATGTTATTTCCCCATCCTACACATGGAAATTTGTCACTCGGTATATATTGTATACACAAACACACAACAAAATACGAAATAATTTTAAAGTCCTACTAATGGCTTGCACCATGACCTTTAGCGTTGGGCTGATTATGTTTTTGGAAATATTGCGAGATCTTTTTATTCTTTTATTTTTTGTTTTCTCTTTAGAGGGTTTCCCAGACTGAATCTTGCGCGATCCGCAAGTTAGTGTTATCTGGCTATTTCTTCTACTAATGGAAGTTGGCTGTACAAGAAGTATTTTATTTCCACTTGAATTTTTTTATTTTGACAACAGTAAACAAAAGTCAAAAAATGCTGTAGGGGTCACTAATTGATCTATTTTTTAATTAAATATATTTAGCATTTTTCCCATATGTTTGCTGGGATTATTTTTAACCATATTGCACTGAAATAAATTAATTTATTTTAGTGCCATATTTACGAACAACGCCAAATTCTTGTAGGATATGCGCGCGCGCTTGACGGCACACAAACTCAGTGATTTCAGCACTCGGAGTTCGGAGAGGCTTCATGCATAGGTGCCTAAATCAATGAGCTTTTGTAGCATAATTGTAGGCCACAAAGGCTAATAGATTTCAGCACCCTGGTGCCGTCGTATAGGAGGATGTGTAAATATGCCAACGGGAGATGTCCTTATATTCTTGGACGCTCATTGTGAGGCTCCACTGGGTCGGGCAGAACCGCTTCTGTCTCGAATCGGGGAAGACAGAACCGCCGTAGTAATTCCTGATATTGAAATGATACTTTCCGATACTTTTGAATTCTTAACATATGGTAAATCAACGGCACTATTTGTAACATTTTTTCTTCAGAATATTGTTCCATGTTCCTTTAACAAACTGCTATATATACAGGGTGATTCAGAATGGACGTGCCAAATTAAAATGGGTTCTAGAGGAACTCCAAATAAGCCGAAAAGTCTATATGAACATATATGTTCTAAAATTGATGTGTTTTCTCGTTCTTCTTGTTAGTTTTGTTAGTGTTATTCTTAATAAACTATTTTTTTTTCAATTTTCCTTGCATATCGGTGAAGCCATTATTGCATTATGAAAAATTTCAGTGCATGTGCACCATTTCACAAAAAGCTATTTCATTCAAAAACTAAGCATTTTACGAAAAATCTTGAAGATACCAATTGCTTCCCAAATTGAACGTAGATTTCAAATACATTAATATCACCTACATTCGCCAGTGGCGTAACATTGGATTTGGGAAATAAATAAACTGCCTACCCCGTAGCAACGCTACTGATGGGGCTAGCAAAGCAAATTTTTTGGAAAATTAGAACTTGGAAAATGAAAACGACACCTTAAATTTCAACTCAATAACTTTCCTAAGTTATTAAGATAATAAAAAAAAATATTTAAAAAATATGAAAACTTTTACATCCTGTATCTTTGTTAGTAGTCACTTTAGATCTTTAGAACATATGTTCATATAAACTTTTCATCTTATTTGGAGTTCCTCCAAATAAGAATCACCCTGTATAGTTCTGAAACTCACACTTTGTGCATCTATAGTTTTTTGTACGGGCTCTAGATTTATTAGGTTGCCGCTTTGTGTAGTTTTCTTTGATTCTGTTCAAAGAAACACCATTTTAACGCAAGTTGTTCTTGTTCTTGTTCTCAAAATATGAAATAGAAATACCCTCCAGTCTTCTATTGCTGGGGAGGGGCGTAAATTATTTTTTCCGGGGTATTCCCTTCATAAGCCATTTTCATTGGGTTCTGTTTGGTAGGGGATAACACAAATGCTTATATTCAAGTCAACGGTTTCCAATGGGCAGGCCATTTTACTTGGATTGAGATACAGGATCCGAAAGATATGAACAAGTTGACGCCTGTAAAATCTCCGACGATGCCTGGAGGTTTGTTCGCGATAGAAAAGAATTATTTTTGGGGAATTGGGTCTTACGATGAGCAAATGGACGGATGGGGTGGAGAAAATCTGGAAATGTCGTTCAGAGTTTGGCAGTGCGGGGGGAGGATAGAAACGGTAAGTTCCCTGGTTAGCCAAATTGTTCTGAAGGATTTTTAGTTGGGGGTAAAATGTTATGACACGAAATCTGAGGCTTGCTAGTACCAGAATTCAAAAATCTGATTTGTAAAGTGCAATATTCAATATGAATAGTTCATGCTTGAATTCCTGATCTTGAGGGCTGTAGTTGTAACAACCCGATTCCTTCCAAACTGTCATATTAGCGTCGTCGTTATCGTTTTAGTCCCCATCGGATGATGATGTTAGTGATTCCTCGTCGCTATCGGAAGTCCCCAAAGTGATGATAATTTCATCTATAGAATCTTCGATTTTTCCATCGATTTCCAAATATTTGTCTTCAATGCCACGAATGCCTTTTGCATATGATTTCCAGAGAACCGGGATTACTATTTCTGTTGCCTTCCATATATGATAGGCAATCTAAACGGAGTATGTCCGCGGAGGTGAAAAATGCAATCAATTTTGAAAGTTTCTTTTTTGTTTATTAGCTCAACTTTGATCAAAACAACGTTGAGATCATTATTATGCAGCCAGGATAGAGTTGAATAAGAGAAATTAAACTTGTGTATGAGGCAGATTCTTGTAAAACGTCAAAAAGCAGAATTAATAGATGCAATGGTGCAAGTCCCATTTTGGCTGTTCTCTTTCAGCTGCCGTGTTCTAAAGTGGGCCACATATTCACTGGTTACCACTCCTACTCCTTGGACACCCACGGGATTAACACTGCGCGAATGGCTCACGTCTGGATGGACGATTACAAACGCCTATTTTTCATGCACCAACCCCAGTTAGAAAGCAATCCTAACATCGGAGACTTGACTGCTCGGAAACAGTTACGACAGAAACTGGGCTGCAAATCCTTCAAATGGTACTTAGACAATGTTTATCCAGAGAAAGACATTACGGACGAAAAGGTTTACGCGGGGGTTTACGGTTCAGGTCAAATTAAAAACGAATTCGGTATGTGTCTGGATACTTTACAGCCAGCGTTTGGACCTCTAGGTTTGTATCACTGTCATAAGAATGTGACAGCTTCCCAGTTTTTTGGGTTAAACTTCAAGGGGCAGTTGAGGAACGAAGATTATTGCGCTGAAGCACATATCAATATGACTGTGTTCCTAACAGATTGTGACATTCATAAGAGGGTTCAATACTGGAAGTATCTTGTTAATACTGGGAGTATTTATAACCCGCTCCTTCAGAAGTGTTTGAGCAGTAACACGGTGGAGCAAGGGGAGGGGTTGATTCTTAAGGGCTGTAAGGGAGGGGAGTCTCAGAACTGGACTTTCACGAATCTCAATAAAACGGCTTTTGTAAAATAAAAACAATATACCTAATATTTTTATTGCAACGCGTCGTTTTCTTATACTTCTGTTTTCCTTTGCGGAGTTTGAACTAGCATTAGAAATTTAAATATTAGCCCAGTCAAATGGTGGTCTTCCCGTAACAAAATTGCGGAAGTTTTTTTCTCAGCGGTTCTACAGGGTAGTCCACTACGCGCGCGTCGGTCAATAGACGCTAAACCATTGAATTTATGGGCAATTTTTTAAATAAAACTTGTAACGTTTCATCTTTGCTCCAACTGAAAATTATTTTCAAGTATACAGGCTGTCCCATTTCTTCTGCACGGCACCTAACTTGGCTTTTTTAAATGGAACATCCTATATTACATAGCATTTTGGAATTCTTTGTTGAATTTAAGTGTCACTTTGTTAACCATACATTTGGTCTAAGTCCCACAATTTCGGAGTTTGATGTTAAAAATCGTCATTTTTCAAGTTTCGCCATTTATAACGTGTAAAAGGTTCGAGATAAAGAAAAATGGCTTACGTGTCCCTATCTTAGTTTTTAAGCCTCTATCTAATGGGGCTGGAAAATACTGCTTCCTGATTGGTCAAAAAATGGCAAAAAGTGACCTATCAGGAAGCAGTATTATTCCTATATTTTATAGGGATTAGGTACATTTTTAGTGAGAAATTCAGTGAGGTATTAAAAGCGGTCGCGGCAGCACTGCTTAGACAAATCTACCAGACACCCAGAGAAACATTTCATGAACGAGAACGTTTACGGATCCGGGCAAATTAAAAATAAATTCGGCTTCTGTCTGGATAATTTGCAGACAGCTTGGACTTTTAGGGTTATTCCCGTGCAATAACAATGCAACATTTTCGCAATTTTTCGGGTTAAATTTCAAAGGTGCGCCAAAGCACCCGTTAATATGATTTGTGTCCCTAACAGTGTCATACTGAAAAACGCGCACAACATTGGGGATATTTTGTGAATATTCCCTGCATTTATAATCCTGTTTCAGAAGTGTTTGAGTAGCAAAGGAGTAGAGAGCGGGAAGGGTTGATAACTGAGGACTGTGAAGAAGGAGCGTTTTAGAATTTGGCGTTTACGGATCTCGATGAAACAGCATTTGTTCTTTAAAAGTGGGGAATTTGAGCACTAAAAACGGGAGATGTAGACACATTTTTATTCCAACAACATTCTGAAATTAAAGTAGATGGGGCGTTAAATTAAAAAAAAGATTTGTCAATAAAGAATCAACTTAGAGACTTGCACTACTTTCATAGTAATATTTTTCGTTCGCCTTAAATAAATCGCTCTCAAATTATTGAAACAATCCGTCATAAACTAGACACCTTTTTACTATTTGTACACACATTTATCGTAATTAGAAAGTAGGATTGTCTAAGTTAATTATTCGTTATTAAATTTCGACCAAGAATGTCTTGATACGTTACTTGGTTGAACCGGCGTGTTGGAATAAAAACCATGTTGCAATTTCTCCATCTTGTTTACATATAGCCGAGATGCACATCTAAACTGGACATTTATTAGTGGATTAAAAATAGTAATGTGGCCATTGCAATGCAGATGGCGCTGGCACAGTCGGTAATCAGTTTATTCTCTTATTTCTAAATAATAATTCAAAGGCAGGACCGCCGACTAACCCTCCCAGATTTATTCAGTTGCCGCCAAAGCAAGAAACCTAGAAAATTCCAAGCAGTAGGTGTTCCGTCTAAAGAGATTGCAGCTGTGTTAGAAAACAATCATAATAGATTGTGACTATATTTTGCATAATCCCAATCACACTTTTGGGCGATAGGTGGCAGCACTTTATAGACGTTTGTACAGAATTACTCTTTAACAGCTGATAAATCTCAACCTTATTCCATTACATAGTTGCCCTTATACCTATTAGAGGTTTGTACGAAGCCGTAGAAAGGTTACATACAAACTTTGCTTTGCATTTTCTACAAAAAGGTAGAAATTTCGACAAAAATGTGAAAATTTCGACAAAAAAGTGGAAATTTTCACAAGAAAGTAGAAATTTTGACAAAAGTGTGAAAATTTCGACAAAAAAGTGGAAATTTTCACAAAAATGTAGAAATTTCGACGAAAATCTGGAAATTTCGACAAAAAAGTAGAAATTTCTGCAAAAATGTGGAAATTTCGACAGAAATGTGGAAATTTCGACTAAAAACTAGAAATTTCTACAAAAAGTGGAAATGTCGACAAAAAAGTGGAAATTTCGACAAAAAAATTTACATAAAATGCTGGATGTGCAAGAATACATGATTTAATAGGTTACCTAACAGAGATCGCAGTGGAAGTTAGCTTCAGCTTCAGATTCGAGTTTCGAAATCTTACAGTATGGGCCAAATAAGTGCCGAATGGAAATTTTTGAAACATATTAAATACTGATCAAAAACTGTACCTCATTAATGAGTCCTTAAATATTCCTCTAACTAGCGGCTAAAGGGGTGAATTCACGTATTTTGAAATATCACTTCACAAAAATCGTATTAAGAAAGACTAAAACGTAAAAAAAGAATATAAACCCGATTTTCAAGTGATAAGGGGATGAATTCATTCCCCAATATTCAAGAAAAAATCGTAAATGCCGAACAATAACGTGTATCACTTTGAGATTTTGCAGAAAAATTTAGTAATCAAAACCAATTTAAGAAAAAAATATGAACCCGATATTCAGGGGATAAGGGGTTGAATCCAACCCTTGAAATTCAGGAAGAATTCGTAAATGCCAAACTGAAACTTGTATCACTTTGAGATTTTGTAAAAGAATCGCAGTAAACAAAACCTGAAAGTGATACAAGTTTCAGTTTGGCATTTACGAATTCTACCTGAATTTCGAAGGTTGGATTCAAGCCCCTATCCCCTGTATCTCGGGTTCATATTTTTTTCTTAAATTGGTTTTGATTACTAAGATTTTTCTGCAAAATCTCAAAGTGATACAAGTTATTGTTCGGCATTTACGAATTTTTCTTGAATATTGGGGAATGAATTCATCCCCTTATCACTTAAAAATCGGGTTTATATTATTTTCTTACGTTAGTCTTTCTTAATACGACTTTTGTGAAATCTCAGAATTATAAGTATACGGTTATCGTGACATTTCAAAATACTGGGTGTTTCTAAAGTAGGCAAAAGCGAACATTTTTTGTCTATAAACTCATATCCGCCTGGGTTTTGTTAAGGTTCCAAGAGGCAAGAAACATTCCCAATTATAGCCCTGATATCTAGACAGCCAGACAAATTTACAGATAAATAATAATCATTGTCCCAAATTGCATTCAAAAAGGTTCATGTTCAAACAAATTATTTTCCTTCCATTTTATTATAATACTATCCCAAAGGACTTGTACCTTGACGCAGTTCTAGTAATACTGGGACGGGTGGGATGGCTTGCGCGCTTCAATGATATAAAGAGCCGAACCATAGGTTTAACCATATTGGAGGGGTTTTTATTTGAGAAGCCAGACTAAATCAAGTCCCTGGAAGGGGGCAGCAGCTCTTTCAGTAATCATAGTGGCAGAGATCGTGAGGGTTGGTATGGCACTGTGATACACACTACTGCGATGTGGAAGGCAACGGGAAACCACCACATTATTTTATCCCTAGTACAGCGTACTTTAATTTATGATGATGGCACCTTCTGGAGTAAAATATTCCGGAGGTAAAATAGTCCCACATTCGGATCTCCGGGCGGGGACTGCTTCGGGGGGAGTCATCAGAAATGATAAGTGTAACATCTCACGAGTCGGAGCGTGGAATGTTAGAAGCATGAAACAAGTAGGGAAGTTAGAGAATTTGAAAATTGAGATGGATAGGTTAGCATTAGACGTAGTAGGTATCAGTGAAGTGCGATGGCCAGAAGCTGGAGACTTCTGGAGCGGAGATTTTAGAGTAATACACACAGGATCTGTAGGAGGAAATTCGGGAGTAGGAATTGTTATGCGGAAAAAAGTAGGACAGAGTGTAGAAAATTTCTTACAGCAAAGTGACAGGGTAGTTATGGTTAGGTTAG
Source organism: Xestobium rufovillosum (assembly GCA_963966045.1). Lineage (NCBI taxonomy): Eukaryota > Metazoa > Arthropoda > Insecta > Coleoptera > Ptinidae > Xestobium > Xestobium rufovillosum. The sequence goes on from OZ014497.1 coordinate 21,910,014, forward strand.
ATTCGAAACCTGTAAAAACAGTAATAATACAGGTATATATGCCCACTTCTAACTACAGTGATGAGGCCGTAGAGGCAGTTTATAGTGATATTGAATATGTGCTAGATTTTGTGAGAGGGCACGAAAATTTAATAATTACAGGAGATTTCAATGCAGTCGTAGGCACAGGGCGAGAGGGAGGAATAGTTGGCCCCTTTGGATTAGGCAATAGGAACGATAGGGGAGTTAGACTGATAGAGTTCTGCGATAAACATAACTTAACGGTCGCGAACACTCTATTTCACCATCATGTTAGGAGATGCTATACGTGGAAGATGCCAGGAGACTTAGGGAGATATCAAATAGATTACATTCTCGTTAGGCAAAGATTTAGAAATCAAGTTAGGGATTGTAGAAGTTATCCAGGAGCAGATATAGATAGTGATCACAACATAGTCGTTATGAAAGCCAATCTTAAATTTAAGATTTTGAAAAAAAGAAGCGGAAGAAGGTATCTTGACCCAGAGAAACTAAAAGATGATGATAGGCGCAATAAGTTCGAGAAAAAGACAAACGAAGCACTAAAGGGCACGGGTGGAAATATTGTTAGGGACATAGAGGCAGAATGGAATTGCATTAAAAATAGTTTAGTTTCCTCAGCTAGGGATATTTTGGGTCATAAACAGAATGAAAGTAGGAAACCCTGGATAACAAAACATATTGTGAGTCTAATAGAGGAAAGGCGAAAATATAAAAATAGGTTAGATGAAACAGGGAAACAAAGATATAAGGCGATCAAGTGGGAAATTATTCGGGAATGTAGGAAAGCGAAAGAGCAATGGATCGATAATAAATGCAAAGAAGTGGAAGATAAATTCGAAGTAGGAAAGACTGATGAAGCATATAAAATAATTAGGAGAAATTTTAGAGAAATTGGATCTAGTACCAAAAACATTAGAAATGAGGCAGGAGATATCCTAATCGGAAGTGGGGAGAAGGCAGATAGGTGGAAAGAATATTTAGGAAACTTATATGCGGGACAGGAAGTGCAAGATATATTAGAAAGCGAAAGCAGTGTAGAGGGGGATAACCTAGGGAGTCCTATAATGAGAGAAGAGTTTGAGATAGCACTAAAAAGTTTAAGGAATAATAAAGCACCAGGTATAGATGGCTTGCAGGCAGAAATCTTAAAGTGCGCAGGTCAAGAGGTAATAGATCGTTTATTTAAACTAGTTAGTCGCATATACCTGACAGGCGAGATTCCAGAAGATTACAAACGGAACATCATAGTAGCTTTGCCAAAAAGAAAAGGCGCGGATAGATGCGAAAATTTTAGAACTATCAGTTTAACTTCCCATGCGTCAAAAATTTTAACTAGAATTGTGCAAAGAAGGATGGAGAAAAAGGCGGAAGAAATATTAGGAGAAGATCAGTTCGGATTTAGACGAAATAGAGGAACGCGCGAGGCCATTCTAGCTTTACGAGTAATTATAGAAAAAACGATAGAAAAGAGAAAGAGCGTCTATATAGGATTTGTAGATTTAGAAAAAGCCTTCGACAACGTAAAATGGGGGAAGATGTTCGAAGTGCTGAGAAAGGTAGGGATGAAATACAGGGACAGAAGAATAATACATAATCTCTACAAAGAGCAAAAGGCAGTTATAGAATGTGAGCAGGAACGAAGGGAAGTAGATATCCGGAAGGGAGTGAGACAGGGATGTGCATTGTCACCTCTAGTTTTCAACTTATATATCGAAGATGCGATTAATATTGTTAAGGAAAGAACAGCCTCAGGGATCAATGTACAGGGCCAAACTATTAACATGCTCAGATTTGCGGATGATATAGCAGTGTTAGCATCTAGCAAAGAAGAATTAGGAGCGGCTTTGAATGAAATGGAAGCAGTTTTGACACAGGGCTTCGGCATGAAAATCAATAAAAAGAAAACTAAAATTTTGGTATGTAGGGGATGTGAAAATAGAACTAAAATGGAAATACAAATTGGAAATGAGAAGATAGAGGAGGTCGCGGATTTCTGCTACTTAGGAAGTAAAATAACTCAAGACGGTAGGAGCACTAAAGATATAAAACAAAGAATGGCGCAGGGCCGAGTTGCGTTTAACAAAAAGAAACAACTGTTATGCTCGAGAACGGTTAATATAGAGACTAGGAAGAGACTCTTAACGTCGTATGTATGGAGTACGGCATTATACGGGTGCGAAACTTGGACAATAGGAGAAGCGGATAGAAAAAGAGTAGAAGCGTTTGAAATGTGGTGCTACAGACGCATGATGAAGATACCGTGGATAGATAAGGTTAGCAATAGGGAAGTGTTAGAAAGAGTTGGGGAAAGGCGAAAGGTATGGAAAACAATAAAGAGTAGGAGAGATAGGATGGTAGGACACCTTCTAAGACACGAAGGAATAGTTCGCGACATACTAGAGTCAGAGATAGGAATAAAAAGAGGTAGGGGTAGGCCTAGATTAGACTACTGCTCTCAAATAGTTAGGGATGTAGGATGTTCTACTTTTAGGGAAATGCGTAGGTTAGCTCAGGATAGAAAAGAATGGAGGTACGCGTCCAACCAGTCTTCGGACTGAGAACCTTATGATGATGATGATGATTATTATAATAATAATCTTATGCATGGAGTACGGCATTGTACAGGGGCGAAACTTGGACGATAGAAACGGATATGTAAAAATTGGAAGCGTTTGAAATGTGGTGCTACAGACGCATGACGAAGATACCGTGGATAGATAAGGTTAGGAACAGAGAGGTATTAGAAAGACTTGGAGAAAAGCGAAATTTATGGAAGACAGAAATTAAGCATATTATGAAAGACAGAAAAGCATAGGAGAGATATAATGGCAGGACACCTTCTGAGGCACGAAGGCTTAGTTCATCGCGACATGCTAGAGTCAGGGATAGGAATAAAGAGGTATGGGTAGACCCAGATTAGACTACTGCTCTCAAATACTTAGGGATGCAGGATGTTCTACTTTTAAGGAAATGCGTAGGCTAGCTCAGAATAGAAAAGGATGGAGGTACGCGTCCAACCAGTCTTTTCGGACTGAAAATTTTATAATGATGAATAATAATCTGTATTTTTAGCTATGAGGTGAACTCCAAATCAGAGAACGCACTAATAATAATTAAGAAAAAATTAAGAGAAAAAGAAATTTGCCCCTGTAGGAAAACATCTGTGAGGCTGAAATCAGGAGAGGCCAGGTGAGGCCAGAGCCCACAGGCCCACTCCGACCAATCCAACGCCCTGGATGCAATAAGTCTAGGAAATCGCGAGCTGCGAGTGAAAAATGTTTCTAGTATCCTGGAAACCCAGGAGGACATGAGTTTATTGATAAAAAATGTTCGTTTTTGCCTACTTTATTGTCTTCAAAAAATCTGTAGCTACATTGCTTTGAAACACCCTGTATTTACTGATTTAAGGGGGTTGAATTCACCCCTTGAGCCACTAGTTAGAGGAATATTTACGGACTTATTAATGACGTCAAGTTTTTGATCAATATTAATATGTTCCAAAAATGTCCATTCGGTACTAATTTGGTCCATTGTAAGATTTCGAATCTGAAGCTTTTGAGCCAACTTCCACTGCGTTCTCTGTTAACCTATTAAATCATGTATTCTTGCACACCCCACATTTTATGGAAATTTCCACTTTTTTGTCGAAATTTCCAGATTTTTGTCGAAATTCCTACTTTTTTGTGAAAATTTCTACTTTTTTGTCGAAATTTCCACATTTTTGTCCAAATTTCTACTTTTTTCTGAAAATTTCCACTTTTTTTATCGAAATTTCCACATTTTTGTCTAAATTTCTACATTTTTGTAAAAATTTCCACTTTTTTGTGAAGATTTCCACTTTCTTGTCGAAATTTCCACATTTTTGTCGAAATTTCCACATTTTGTCGAAATTTCTACTTTTTTTGAGAAAATTTCCACTTTTTGTCGAAATTTCCACATTTTTGTCGAAATTTCCACATTTTTGTCGAAACTTCTACTTTTTTGTAGAAAATTTCCACATTTTTGTCGAAATTCCTACTTTTTTGTGAAAATATCTACTTTTTTGTCGAAATTTCCACATTTTTGTCCAAATTTCTACTTTTTCTGAAAATTTCCACTTTTTTATCGAAATTTCCACATTTTTGTCTAAATTTCTACATTTTTTAAAAATTTCCACTTTTCTGTGAAGATTTCCACTTTCTTGTCGAAATTTCCACATTTTTGTCGAAATTTCCACATTTTGTCGAAATTTCTACTTTTTTGTGAAAATTTCCACTTTTTATCGAAATTTCCACATTTTTGTCGAAATTTCTACCTTTTTGTGGAAAATGCAAAGCAAAGTTTGTATGTGACCCTTCTACGGCTTCGTACCATTATAACATAAACGAGAAATATATGATATCATACGAGAAATATATGATATCATATATTTCTCGTTTATGTTATAATGGTACACCAGGGTCATTCATACATATACAGGGTGGCCCGAAATTAGCGTGCAATATTTTACCAGCGTGTTCTGTGGTCAAAAATAAGACAAAAAGCTCTTATAAGCGTATACCGAAATATGCTTCGCAAAAGAGCTATAGCTTTCTAAAAGAGAAGGCCTGAAGACGTTCCCTTCTAAATATCTTCGAAACAAGACCAGTTAAAATTATGAAATTTTATGAAATGTGTAAGTACCAAATGCTGAATCCTTTGCTGTAAACAAAATTTCTAAAATTTAACAGGGGCGTCCCAAATCTGGGGGTGGTGGAGGTAAGATTTACCCCAACTTTTTTTACATGTCGTTTTCAATTTTTTCATAAAAATTTGAAACTTCAAAGTTTTTTGCAAAAAAAATGTGCTCCTGTCTCGTTTTGATAGGAGGCACCGTTATCGAGCACAATAGGTTTAAAAATTTCGCTGCATGCCCAAAAAATTCCTACAAGAAGTGGAAAACTTCGTTTGTATACTTAAACGAGACAGGAGCACATTTTTTTGAAAAAACTTTGAAGTTGCAAAAGTTTTATGGAAAAATTTCGGGAAAAATTTGGGGTAAATCTTACCTCCACCGCCCCCAGATTTGAGACGTCCCTCATCATCATAAGGTTCTCAGTCCGAAGACTGGTTGGACGCGTACCTCCATTCTTTTCTGTCCTGAGCTAACCTACGCATTTCCCTAAAAGTAGAACATCCTACATCCCTAACTATTTGAGAGCAGTAGTCTAATCTAGGCCTACCCCTACCTCTTTTTATTCCTATCTCTGACTCTAGTATGTCACGAACTATTCCTTCGTGTCTTAGAAGGTGTCCTACCATCCTATCTCTCCTACTCTTTATTGTTTTCCATACCTTTCGCTTTTCTCCAACTCTTTCTAATACTTCCCTATTGCTAACCTTATCTATCCACGGTATCTTCATCATGCGTCTGTAGCACCACATTTCAAACGCTTCTACTCTTTTTCTATCCGCTTCTCCTATTGTCCAAGTTTCACACCCGTATAATGCCGTACTCCATACATACGACGTTAAGAGTCTCTTCCTAGTCTCTATATTAACCGTTCTCGAGCATAACAGTTGTTTCTTTTTGTTAAACGCAACTCGGCCCTGCGCCATTCTTTGTTTTATATCTTTAGTGCTCCTACCGTCTTGAGTTATTTTACTTCCTAAGTAGCAGAAATCCGCGACCTCCTCTATCTTCTCATTTCCAATTTGTATTTCCATTTTAGTTCTATTTTCACATCCCCTACATACCAAAATTTTAGTTTTCTTTTTATTGATTTTCATGCCGAAGCCCTGTGTCAAAACTGCTTCCATTTCATTCAAAGCCGCTCCTAATTCTTCTTTGCTAGATGCTAACACTGCTATATCATCCGCAAATCTGAGCATGTTAATAGTTTGGCCCTGTACATTGATCCCTGAGGCTGTTCTTTCCTTAACAATATTAATCGCATCTTCGATATATAAGTTGAAAACTAGAGGTGACAATGCACATCCCTGTCTCACTCCCTTCCGGATATCTACTTCCCTTTGTTCCTGCTCACATTCTATAACTGCCTTTTGCTCTTTGTAGAGATTATGTATTATTCTTCTGTCCCTGTATTTCATCCCTACCTTTCTCAGCACTTCGAACATCTTCCCCCATTTTACGTTGTCGAAGGCTTTTTCTAAATCTACAAATCCTATATAGACGCTCTTTCTCTTTTCTATCGTTTTTTCTATAATTACTCGTAAAGCTAGAATGGCCTCGCGCGTTCCTCTATTTCGTCTAAATCCGAACTGATCTTCTCCTAATGTTTCTTCCGCCTTTTTCTCCATCCTTCTTTGCACAATTCTAGTTAAAATTTTTGACGCATGGGAAGTTAAACTGATAGTTCTAAAATTTTCGCATCTATCCGCGCCTTTTCTTTTTGGCAAAGCTACTATGATGTTCCGTTTGTAATCTTCTGGAATCTCGCCTGTCAGGTATATGCGACTAACTAATTTAAATAAACGATCTATTACCTCTTGACCTGCGCACTTTAAGATTTCTGCCTGCAAGCCATCTATACCTGGTGCTTTATTATTCCTTAAACTTTTTAGTGCTATCTCAAACTCTTCTCTCATTATAGGACTCCCTAGGTTATCCCCCTCTACACTGCTTTCGCTTTCTAATATATCTTGCACTTCCTGTCCCGCATATAAGTTTCCTAAATATTCTTTCCACCTATCTGCCTTCTCCCCACTTCCGATTAGGATATCTCCTGCCTCATTTCTAATGTTTTTGGTACTAGATCCAATTTCTCTAAAGTTTCTCCTGATTATTTTATATGCTTCATCAGTCTTTCCTACTTCGAACTTATCTTCCACTTCTTTGCATTTATTATCGATCCATTGCTCTTTCGCTTTCCTACATTTCCGAATAATTTCCCACTTGATCGCCTTATATCTTTGTTTCCCTATTTCATCTAACCTATTTTTATATTTTCGCCTTTCCTCTATTAGACTCACAATATGTTTTGTTATCCAGGGTTTCCTACTTTCATTCTGTTTATGACCCAAAATATCCCTAGCTGAGGAAACTAAACTATTTTTAATGCAATTCCATTCTGCCTCTATGTCCCTAACAATATTTCCACCCGTGCCCTTTAGTGCTTCGTTTGTCTTTTTCTCGAACTTATTGCGCATATCATCATCTTTTAGTTTCTCTGGGTCAAGATACCTTCTTCCGCTTCTTTTTTTCAAAATCTTAAATTTAAGATTGGCTTTCATAAGGACTATGTTGTGATCACTATCTATATCTGCTCCTGGATAACTTCTACAATCCCTAACTTGATTTCTAAATCTTTGCCTAACGAGAATGTAATCTATTTGATATCTCCCTAAGTCTCCTGGCATCTTCCACGTATAGCATCTCCTAACATGATGGTGAAATAGAGTGTTCGCGACCGTTAAGTTATGTTTATCGCAGAACTCTATCAGTCTAACTCCCCTATCGTTCCTATTGCCTAATCCAAAGGGGCCAACTATTCCGCCCTCTCGCCCTGTGCCTACGACTGCATTGAAATCTCCTGTAATTATTAAATTTTCGTGCCCTCTCACAAAATCTAGCACATATTCAATATCACTATAAACTGCCTCTACGGCCTCATCACTGTAGTTAGAAGTGGGCATATATACCTGTATTATTACTGTTTTTACAGGTTTCGAATCTAACCTAACCATAACTACCCTGTCACTTTGCTGTAAGAAATTTTCTACACTTTGTCCTACTTTTTTCCGCATAACAATTCCTACTCCCGAATTTCCTCCTACAGATCCTGTGTGTATTACTCTAAAATCTCCGCTCCAGAAGTCTCCAGCTTCTGGCCATCACACTTCACTGATACCTACTACGTCTAATGCTAACCTATCCATCTCAATTTTCAAATTCTCTAACTTCCCTACTTGTTTCATGCTTCTAACATTCCACGCTCCGACTCGTGAGATGTTACACTTATCATTTCTGATGACTCCCCCCGAAGCAGTCCCCGCCCGGAGATCCGAATGTGGGACTATTTTACCTCCGGAATATTTTACTCCAGAAGGTGCCCCTGTTAAATTTTAAAAATTATGTTTACAGCAAAAGATTCAGCATTTGGTACTTACACATTCCATAAAATTTCATAATTTTAACTGGACTTGTTTCGAAGATATTTAGAAGGAATCGTCTTCAGGCCTTCTCTTTTAGAAAGCTCTACGTAGCTCCTTTGCGAAGCATATTTCGGTATACGCTTACAAAAGCTTTTTGTCTTTAACACGCTGGTAAAATATTGCACGCTAACTTCGGGCAAATACCCCGCCAGGCATTAATTATACAGAGTGTCCCGAAATTAGCGTACAATATTTTACCAGCGTGTTCTGTGGTCAAAAATAAGACAAAAAGCTCTTGTAAGCGAATACCGAAATATGCTTTGCAAATTAGCTATAGCTTCCTAAAAGAGAAGACCTGAAGACGCTTCCTTCTGAATATCTTCGAAACAAGTCCAGTTAAAATTATGAAATTTTATAGAATATGTAAGTACCAAATGCTGAATCTTTTGCTGTAAACATAATTTTTAAAATTTAACAGGGGCGTCTCAAATCTGGGAGCGGTGGAGGTAAGATTTACCCCAACTTTTTCCATAACATGTCGTTTTCAATTTTTCCATAAAAATTTGCAACTTCAGAGTTTTTTGCAAAAAAATGTGCTCCTGTCTCATTTAAGTATACAAACGAAGTTTTTCACTTCTTGTAGGAATTTTTTGGGCATGCAGCGAAATTTTTAAATCGATTGTGCTCGATAACGGTGCTTCCTATCATAACGAGACAGGAGCACATTTTCTTGCAAGAAACTCTGAAGTTTTAAATTTTTATGGAAAAATTGAAAACGACATGTTGTAAAAAAAGTTGGGGTAAATCTTACCTCCACCACCCCCAGATTTGGGACGCCCCTGTTAAATTTTAGAAATTATGTTTACAGCAAAAGATTCAGCATTTGGTACTTACACATTCCATAATAGAGGAAAGGCGAAAATATAAAAATAGGTTAGATGAAACAGGGAAACAAAGATATAAGGCGATCAAGTGGGAAATTATTCGGGAATGTAGGAAAGCGAAAGAGCAATGGATCGATAATAAATGCAAAGAAGTGGAAGATAAATTCGAAGTAGGAAAGACTGATGAAGCATATAAAATAATTAGGAGAAATTTTAGAGAAATTGGATCTAGTACCAAAAACATTAGAAATGAGGCAGGAGATATCCTAATCGAAAGCGGGGAGAAGGCAGATAGGTGGAAAGAATATTTAGGAAACTTATATGCGGGACAGGAAGTGCAAGATATATTAGAAAGCGAAAGCAGTGTAGAGGGGGATAACCTAGGGAGTCCTATAATGAGAGAAGAGTTTGAGATAGCACTAAAAAGTTTAAGGAATAATAAAGCACCAGGTATAGATGGCTTGCAGGCAGAAATCTTAAAGTGCGCAGGTCAAGAGGTAATAGATCGTTTATTTAAACTAGTTAGTCGCATATACCTGACAGGCGAGATTCCAGAAGATTACAAACGGAACATCATAGTAGCTTTGCCAAAAAGAAAAGGCGCGGATAGATGCGAAAATTTTAGAACTATCAGTTTAACTTCCCATGCGTCAAAAATTTTAACTAGAATTGTGCAAAGAAGGATGGAGAAAAAGGCGGAAGAAATATTAGGAGAAGATCAGTTCGGATTTAGACAAAATAGAGGAACGCGCGAGGCCATTCTAGCTTTACGAGTAATTATAGAAAAAACGATAGAAAAGAGAAAGAGCGTCTATATAGGATTTGTAGATTTAGAAAAAGCCTTCGACAACGTAAAATGGGGGAAGATGTTCGAAGTGCTGAGAAAGGTAGGGATGAAATACAGGGACAGAAGAATAATACATAATCTCTACAAAGAGCAAAAGGCAGTTATAGAATGTGAGCAGGAACAAAGGGAAGTAGATATCCGGAAGGGAGTGAGACAGGGATGTGCATTGTCACCTCTAGTTTTCAACTTATATATCGAAGATGCGATTAATATTGTTAAGGAAAGAACAGCCTCAGGGATCAATGTACAGGGCCAAACTATTAACATGCTCAGATTTGCGGATGATATAGCAGTGTTAGCATCTAGCAAAGAAGAATTAGGAGCGGCTCTGAATGAAATGGAAGCAGTTTTGACACAGGGCTTCGGCATGAAAATCAATAAAAAGAAAACTAAAATTTTGGTATGTAGGGGATGTGAAAATAGAACTAAAATGGAAATACAAATTGGAAATGAGAAGATAGAAGAGGTCGCGGATTTCTGCTACTTAGGAAGTAAAATAACTCAAGACGGTAGGAGCACTAAAGATATAAAACAAAGAATGGCGCAGGGCCGAGTTGCGTTTAACAAAAAGAAACAACTGTTATGCTCGAGAACGGTTAATATAGAGACTAGGAAGAGACTCTTAACGTCGTATGTATGGAGTACGGCATTATACGGGTGCGAAACTTGGACAATAGGAGAAGCGGATAGAAAAAGAGTAGAAGCGTTTGAAATGTGGTGCTACAGGCGCATGATGAAGATACCGTGGATAGATAAGGTTAGCAATAGGGAAGTATTAGAAAGAGTTGGGGAAAAGCGAAAGGTATGGAAAACAATAAAGAGTAGGAGAGATAGGATGGTAGGACACCTTCTAAGACACGAAGGAATAGTTCGTGACATACTAGAGTCAGAGATAGGAATAAAAAGAGGTAGGGGTAGGCCTAGATTAGACTACTGCTCTCAAATAGTTAGGGATGTAGGATGTTCTACTTTTAGGGAAATGCGTAGGTTAGCTCAGGATAGAAAAGAATGGAGGTACGCGTCCAACCAGTCTTCGGACTGAGAACCTTATGATGATGACATTCCATAAAATTTCATAATTTTAACTGGTCTTGTTTCGAAGATATTTAGAAGGAAACGTCTTCAGGCCTTCTCTTTTAGAAAGCTATAGCTCCATTGCGAAGCATATTTCGGTATACGCTTATAGGAGTTTTTTGTCTTATTTTTGACCACAGAACACGCTGGTAAAATATTGCACGCTAATTTCGGGCCACCCTGTATATGCATGAATGACCCTGGTGTTATCGGGTTATGCATTATAGTAGTGAATTGGAATTAGCCCGGAGCTCACAGTGAAGGGAAGTTCTGATGACACGTCTTTTGCATTTGCACAACATGATCTAACAACGGCATACCCACGAACACACAACATCAACAACACAAAAGAGAACCGCGCAAAAACTGCTATACTTTTCGTGAATATTTATTTACTGCACACAGTTAGTGATAGAGTTGATTTCATTTCTTCTCCTTTCTGATTTTCTTTGCAATAATTTCAAACAATCCTTCCCCCAGCTCGATCTTAAAATAGGCAATAAATGATTCCCTTGCGTATGCTCCACACCAATTGGTGGAGCAAAATGCGTGCGACCAGTGCGTTGGTTAGTTGCTTGATTCACACAGAAATTAGTTCTCAAATTTTGAGATTATAATTTGGGATTTTCGTGTTTTTGTTTTTTTATTTAGCTCTTAAAAGTAGATAAGATCCCATGACTTATTTTCTGAATATAACTTCTAGGATTTAAAACACAAATAACACACAACTAATAAATGAAACGGAACACTAAGTTTAAGAGCTGAACACACGAAAACAACAGTTCAAGCCACAAAACATTTATATTTAAACCTTAAAATGGTGAACGGACCCCCATCGTACTTCTATGCGACTGTGAAATGCGGTGGAAATAAAATGAAAGAAACTCGAAAATAAAACTAGAAAAACACTTGCAATACATATATTATTTCCTTATTAATATTTTTATCCACATTCACAATTTCACTCGATGCCCACGTAAATCTATTTATACACCAGCACTCTTCTCCAACTAAAACAAAAGCAACAACAAAACAAGTAAGAAAATTATGTTAAAATCGAAAGTAAACTTATCCACTCACAATTCAATCCGAATCAGTGCCAGACTCCGACAGGCACAGATCTTCGTTTAAAATATGTGCCGGAGGGACAGCAGGCACTTTGGGCGACGAATTCACGTTTGGCACTCCGTTAGAATGTCCGTTGGCTTTGAGCATAGTTCTCTGCATCACCGTAGTGTCGTTATCGGAGTCAGAATCGCTATCACTTGACGAAGAGGACGTATCCGTGATCTCTCCAACGCCATTCTCGATACTGATCACGTTATTGAATGTAGGAGACTTGTCTTTTGATAATTGACTATTTTGCAGAGGTGGCAACGTTGAAGGTTCGGTATAATCATCGATTCCTAACATCGGCAGACTCGCTAAGGCATTTGAATTGTGGGAACTACTGTAAAAGAGAAACATAAAGAATAATTGTCTAAAACAAAAAAAAAAAAAAAACGAAATCTTACTCATTATAAGAACTAGTGTGCAAGTCCCGTTTTGGAGACTTATGATTATGACCGGGCGACGGGTAACTCGGGCTGGCATGGAGAGGCGAGTGTTTGGGTACTAGATGCGTTATGGGTCTATCAGGTCTTCGACTTCCGCTCGTGACGCGTGTTTTGTGAGAAGTACGTTGCCCGACAACAGGAGGCGTTTTCGACCTGATGGAACTCAAAGAACTGGTCCCGGATCTTTCACCAGTTTGAATACCGCCTCGCTCTGTACATCGAAAAGTTTCAAAACACGTTAATATGTGCCAAAAATCAAAATTACTTACCTTGCGGCAAAGGAACTTTAGCAGATTCACTTCTAGTCTTTTTAACTTGAATATTGCTCGATAATTTTTCTAGGGTGATTTCTCCGGTTATTCTATCAAGTATTAAGACACATTCTTTCGTATAGGGTCTCTGCGAACCTTTGAATACTGTCTGTGGCACTCCTGCTCCATCTGGAATAGATAAATCAACTAACCCGCATAAAAATTGATAATATTTATTTACCTAAATGCGGTACCGTTACGGTCACTTGATGGTTGCTTCCGACATCAACGGTCGCTATCTTATTAATATCGACAGATGCAGGTTTAAAATCATCTGAAACACACGTTGCGTAAAACCCAAAAAAATCAAAGAGAAACCTCCAACGTACACTTAATGGAGTGAAAGGCAGTCGACTTGGGGTTCGTAAAACTCTGGCCGATCTTCAGTTCCCGCGTCTCACTGCCCAAACGTAATTTGTCTGCCATATTTCCCCAAAATCTACACCATGTCAACTTTGGTTAGTTCTACAAAAATTGCAAAATCTTGGCTATCTTATATTAAACTCCCCATGTCTTTAGACCAACATGCACAATCACATCACAAAATCTAATACCTGCACGATTTTGTAGATTTTTTTCGAAATTCTAGATTTTCCAGAACATATGACACAGGTATGTGGAAAAGTGATATTTTATTGACCTACATTTGACGTTTTTGACAGGCAGTTTCAGTGGCCAATATAACAACTAAAATTAAAGGTGACTGCGATGAGGGTTTTGAACTCGACTAAAATAAGAAAATTTTGATTCAGAAACTTTTAAATTACTTTTTGATTTGAAATTTGTCTCAAATCAGATGTATTTGGATATAAATGAGGTAATTTAAGAAGTTTGTGGGCTTTCCGCTCAAATAGTGGAAACCGCACTCACTGCAGATCAGGGCCGAACTTAGATCTTTTTGCGACCTCTTCCAAACACTTCAGCGGGATGAAAGTGGATCGGGCAGGTGCTCCCGTTTATTTTCCATCAGCCGACAACCGATTTGCGACCCCGGCGTGATTTGTAGATGCCCCTTTTTCGATATTTTGGACTCAATAATTTTCAAGGTTTCGCTGGAAAATTATTTCGCTTAACAACTATTGCGATCGACGTGGCATCGGAATCCGCTTTCAAAATTACCCGACGTCCTCCTTAGGTGCTTTTACAGCTGCGGAGAATGGGAGAATTGGATATTCGGAGATTGCTGTGGTTAGTCACTTCCTGCCACATGAGACTTCCCCTCAATCGCCGATTCTCCGTTTCACCTATGTCCGAAAAGTTAGTTGCGGCGCGTGCGCATTGTCATTAATTTACGACGTTTTGGCGGTATATATTTATAAGCTTGTTTTGTTTTTTGTTTGTGGATTCGGTTTTTCTTAAAAATGAATAATAGCAAGTCTATCATTTCTGCGAAAACGCAAAATTTAGTAGTTAACGAAAATGGTAGCGCAGCGAGAGAAGGTATTCAAATATTGTTATTTAACAAAATTGGTAGTTATTATAGGTCCTATTTCTTTGATAACAATGCACTAAGAATGCAGTTATTTGTAGCAAATACTGTAATAACAGTACATACCTTTAAAGAAAAGTAATCGTCCTCTCATCTCTCTCTTTTTTTCAGAAACTCTTTTGCTCTCGTCTTCCTCCTTTTTAAAAATAACAATAACAATAACCTGCGCCGATCCTCCATTTTCATAGTTCACACTCTAAATAGGTTACTTGGTTTATACTAAACCAAGAATAGGTTATAGGAAACATCAATTTCAAATAAACCGCTAATGACTAATACCCAAATAACCCAAGCATAGAAAGGTTTTCTATTCTGGTTATTTTGATATTCTTTTTCTCCCCACTACAATTCAAAATCCCCAGTTTACGAATCTCCCATTCTCCCTAGCTGTAAAAGCAGCTTTATCTACCCGTATCTCGTTTGTCATTCGACTTGCGCGTTCAGGACTCCCCCTGCCCCTATAGCCGCCAACTTTTGTGGGCAAAAAGACCAGCATATATTTCTTAAGTCCGGCGCTGTTGGAGCATTGAACCAATAATAGGAGGGGGATTGGGAGAGAATACATTTTACAAGATGTCTGCTATGTTGGGTTAAATGTGTTATCCTAATGTCAAATTAAGTAATTCCGGTGAATTTAAGTGATTAAATATGGATGAAACTAAAGTTATTTATCACATAGACGACGAAGAAACCCCATATTTAGTTAAGATACCAATTTCCCCTGAGAAAGTGACGTTATTGGACTTTAAAAATGTTTTGAATAGGCCAAACTACAAATTTTTCTTTAAATCTATGGACGATGATTTTGGGTAAATATTTGAACACTTTTTTGCACAAACTTGAAAACATATCGGTATTCGTTGGGAAAATTGAAAGTTTAGTTGATTTGTTTGATTGACAATGCAGAAAAGCACATTAGTGTAATCGTGAATGGGTAGCCATTTGATTAATCTCAAAAACCTATTAATCTTCTTTTGACACTTTAAATCGAGCTGAACTGCTTTAAATCAATTATTCATTGTTGCAGCGTTTCATTTTATTAGCGATAGTTTAATTTTAATTAGCATTGTGGGTTATACAATTACTTCAAATATTTGTATGATATTGTAAACAAGATGTTTGTACGTTATTTTTAGCGTTGTAAAAGAAGAGATTATCGAAGACAGTGCGCATTTGCCATGTTTTAATGGTCGAGTTGTTAGTTGGGTAAGTTTTTCTCGGTTTATTATGAAAAATCGTGTTACTGTGGTGTTGTTGCATAGTTGGTGACGGCAGATGGTTCCAATCAATCTGACGGGGGTTCTCAGTGCACCGACAGCGTCACCCATCAATCGGAACCTCGTGTACCGCCACAAGTACCCGAATCAGTTTGTACGGACACTGAAAGTATTATTAGTTCCCGCCAAGGACGCAGGCACCATAAATATAGTTCGCGAATCAACGGGCATTTGCCGAGGTTGTATGAAACCGCGTCCATAGTTAGTTCCGACTTGGAAAGTACCAGTTTTCAATCTGAGACAACGGGGAGGCATACGGCTCTATCAGAATGTTCGAGTGTCAGTCGGTTGCATGTGGCGAGTCGGAAACGGCCTCAAAGGAGGAGAAAACAAAGACTTCAAGTGAGTTTATAATGAGCGAAAATTAATTTTGTCCGTTGCGAAATTGTGATTTCTTCAGGCCATGTCCCGCACGAGTTCTTATTCGAGTATAACGGATTCCACGATGTCTTTAAATATAATCACCGTGACTTTGAATATGGACACGGTGAATTTCTTGGGGATTAGTATCGTGGGCCAGAGCAATAAGGGTGGAGATGGAGGTATATACGTCGGTTCCATTATGAAGGGGTGAGAATGGAAAATATGTATATCAATTTCGAGGGTATTATTTGTTTATTTAGGGGCGCCGTGGCTTTAGACGGTCGGATCGAACCAGGCGATATGATTCTGCAAGTTAACGATGTCAATTTTGAGAATATGTCCAACGATGAAGCTGTGAGGGTGCTCAGAGAGGTGGTGCAAAAGCCAGGGTATGTTTTATCGGTATAATTTTATTATACAGGGTCAGGGTGCTTATTTCTTCTGTCGCACAGTACAGTCCAACAGATTTAAGTTGATGAGTGGTGGGGTGCAATAAAATGTCTTGCACTACCAGTGGCGCAGGTCAGGTCAGGTCAAGGCAAGATGGCGGGTTGTGAACAGAAAGGTGTTTTACGTAGTCAAATAGTGTACACAGTGGTTTTTTTTATTTTAAAAGTGAGAATAGTGAAACAGAAACATTGGAAAGTGTGAAAATGAAGATGAATTTAGATCTATAGAGAGAATAGTTAGTAAAGGCAATACTAGCGTATCGAAAAATAACGGCAAAGCGATCTTTAGAACACCAGGAAAGAAGCGTACAAGGAAGAGTTCCTTAACAACTGATTTACCGGAACATAAGGCGGTTGATATACGACACATTGAGGGGTAAATATACCTAAAAAAATTTGTACACATGACTCGGACTTCTAGAGATTTCCAAGGAATTCCAAAGATTTCTAAGGATTTCCTAGGAATTCCAAAGATTTCTTAGGAATTCCAAAGATTTCTTAGGAATTCCAAAGATTTCCTACGAATTCCAAAGATTTCTTAGGAATTTCAAAGATTTCCAAGGAATTCCAAAGAATTTCAAGGAATTCCAAAGATTTCCTAGGAATTCCGAGGCCTTCCAAAATAATTTTATGGAATTCCGAACGTCTTCGAGGAAAGTAATCTCCTCCCAATTATCCCAAACAAAAGTGCAATATTGGCATAAACCTTTTTACTTTTATTCTTAAATTTCTTAATAGAGTGCTTAAAGAAACAAAATAAACTAATTTTTAATTATTTAAAACAAATATTCTTTTATTAAAGAAAAATTACATATGTATAGAAAAAAGGCAGCTCTTTAAACTAAAAATAACAAAATGGTAGCTTGAAAATAAACTTAAATACTAATACAGTGTGCCTCACTTAGTGCTCTGTTATTAAAATGGAAGTAATGAAAAGTGAGATATATTGTGTAATGAATGAATATCATTAAAAGGAACATAGAACGTATAACCTCTAATATAGGTAACTTTACATATGTTAGATATAACCGACCTGCCCTGTACGGAGTTCGCCCTTGGAATGTATGACACTTGCGTACAAGGCAAATTTTATGACATTAGCGTCCATAAAGCAAAATAAGGCTCAGCAGGTAAATTAAACAACTCTGATCTAGTGGCACTTGCGTGCAACAAAATTTGGATTCCTAATTTAAATATTTATTTCGAACACCTATTATGTTAAATATTGAGGTAAGTTAACTTGATTCCCCCGGGGATTTCGTTTGTAAAATGTTTGTTGAATGATCTTTGAGGAGAATCATATTATAAACGCTAACGACTGAGACTTACAACGCCCCACTTTGCTCCGCTTGACCTTAACCTGGCAGATTTTTATGTTGCACGCAAATGATACTTGTTTCGAGCTGCCCGCTTTTCCTGCTGGACATCTTTCCTTATGTACGCAAATGTCAAGTACGCAAGTACCTTGATGCCCACCCTAGTGCTACTACATCTCCATGCCTTAATAATTGGAACAGAAAGTAGAAGAAAACAAAATAATTTGTTATTATTATTATTAGTATTATTGCCACCGCGTCTTGGAACTCTTTCGCAATTTCCTAAATCAAATATTCTCGAAATTATCAAAAAAATACTATTTAGAACCCAATAATACCTACAATGGACAGTTACCCAACTAAATTCACAGATTAGAGACTAAACTTCTGAAACTAATACAGAATTGTGACAGCACTGTTGTACCTCACCCCACCCTCAAATTGAAAATTATTGGCTGGTGGATGCGAATGCAATGGATGCCTGCAGATTGCAGAAACTCGGAAACACCTCCTATTACTCATCACACCACTAAAATTTTATTTTCATACAGATAATGAATAGAATATTAAAATGTATTTCAAATATTCTTAAGGAACGTGTGGAGAAATTAATATTTTCCGACAAAGTTCTTCTTGGGAAAGATTGTCCTTCCATAAAATTTGCTATTCAACATTGTTTGCTGAAAAACCATTAGGAATATACTGCTTCGTGCTTCTTTTTCCCGGAAAAGACTATAATTAAAACGAAATCAAAGTGCTTTAGAATGGAATGGATCCAATGAAACACAGAGTGCTTTTGTGTAAAATGGAGTTCAGGTGGAGAAGGACACAAAATAATAGGAAAGTCCTAATAGAAAAGGTAATGTCTACTTCCACTCTAGCGTGGACGCAAAACTAAAAAATTATATACAACGTCGTTGCAAAAAATACTAATTTCAAATTAGAAGATGCGAGGAAGTTAACGGAATATGAATTTAATCAAATAAAGCCAGAAGACTGAAAGAAGCATTGTGATCACGTGATTAAGATCGAGGACAAATATTAATTATTAATTAGTCAATTAATTATTTCTTTAGGCGACAGAGACAGTGATACTAGCGATTCTGAAAGTGATGATTAAGACCTTCATTATTATTGTACTATTATTTTTTTTATAGAATTAAGACAAAGAATCTAATATATATTAATGATTATTCTGCGATAAGTCACATTACATTTGTTTTTTTACATTCTTTGGTAGTGATGTGAAGCGCGAATATTTCCAAACGAATATTCTCGGGAATATTGAAATTTTCCGTAATATTCGTTCAAATGTTCGCGAATATTCGCGAAATGCATTACACTGCGCGTACGCCAACGGTCACACCGTGTTGGAAATTTATTATGAATGCGGTGCGCCCTAGACGTAGACAGAAAACTATAATCACAGCATAATACAGCAGTTAAAGTTCTTGGCGGTGTCTTTGAACTATTTTAGCTGCATTTGGTGACCTCCAACTGTAAGTGATTTACTACCGCGGCGTTTTATCAAACGGTTTGACACCGGTATTAACTCGGCGACAAACGAAAAAGAACACGTGCGTAGCCTGAGAAGTTGCGCGGGCTAGCCTACACGAGCTAGAAAATTTAGGGAGAGCTGTTCTGCTGTATTATGCTGTGCTATAATTTGCACCGTACAAAGGTGCCGCCGATGCCGCTTTTGTTTGATTAGTAGCTTTTCTTTTTATGTCTTTTCTTTCGCAGCAATTTTTTTTACCTTTCCCCTCGCTTTTACATACGCCACTTGGTCATGTAAACATCTTAGTTTATTCCAAACGTTCCCAAGTGCCGATTGCACTATTTTAGTTCTTCTAAAATGGTGAAAAACAAGAGTTTTGTTTGGAAATATTATACTTTCAATGAGAGAAAAGCCAAATATAATTTAATTTACTTATGAGTGTATTATTTAAGTTTATCGTTTGCAAAGAGTTAAATTATTAATATTTTAATAATTTTTTTACAATTTTATTAAAAAAAAATTTATGTCACATTTTTTATACATTCTGTGAATTTTTGAATAAAATCTTGATAAAGCTCCCAATCCGGAGCGAAACGTCGATATTTTACATAAAGTGTTTAACTTGGCATCCATTTCACGAAAATTATTAAAATATTATAAAGAAATGGAACAAATAATTATACAAATTATAAATTATTAATATAATAAATTATATGTATGCAATATACAATAAACAATATTAATACAAAATATTTAACATTCATGTTGTACATTTTTATACCAAATTTGTTTAATAGGTCAATATGGCAATGTTTCTTAAATTCACGAATATTCGCGAATTTTCGCAGGGAATATTACCGATTTATAAATTCCCGAGAATTTTACATCTCTATTCTTTGGTACTAATAATTTTCTTAATACACGTTGAATATTTGCTGAATGTTTACTATTTAACATTTATTCCCAAGAGTAACAAATAGTCCACGCCACTGTTGCGCTGAGTTAGATGCAGGCTGTGGCAGGCACCAACACGTCTCGCCTCGACCGCTTGCCAACTTAAATCGGTTGGACTGTACATAACTTTCGTTTTTTAAATGGGACGCCCTGTATTTTATAGCACTTTTGGATTCCTTAAATGATTTTACTATCAGGTGGTATTAGACTTTTTTGCCTAAAATTCCTGTTTTTGGCATTAACAGCATTTTGTTGAAAATTTTGCCAGTTGTAGTGGAATTTTGAAAATTAAGTATCTTCGGATTTAACAAAGTTGTGGCTGCGATACTTTGACGACAAGAAAACAATATCTAGGAGGCGCTGCCACTGCATTAAAAAACTGAAAATATTATACGGGGAGTTGGCAGTTAGGCGACTAAAATATCACCGCTACGACTTTGTTGAATCCGAAGTTATTTGATTTTTCCTATACATCTGTCAAAATCATTGCAAAGCTGCCGGTAACATTCTCCTGTGCTTTACAGACCCATTAAATTGGTTGTGGCCAAATGCTGGGATCCAAACCCGAAAGGTTACTTTACCATACCACGGACGGAACCTGTCAGACCCATCGATCCAGGTCAGTTCAATTTAATGATTGATTTTGTCCACGACTATCTTACAACATACTCTTTATACTTGTGTTTCTTCAATTATAATTAGATACATTAATCACTGCAGTGATTAATGAATATTATTCACTACACCAATGGGAACATCGCTTTGACCCTTTTTTACATTTATTTAGTAGGCCGCGATCGCGATGTGTCAGTTCAAATTGAAACGTCAAATCAGCATGGTTTGCTTTTAATTCGAAATGCGTATTCTAAAAAAGAAGATATAATGAGTAGTGAGGGTGAAAACGAGGTTTCTTTAACATAAAAGAAGCTGCAGAACTTGCCTCATTAGATTTATTGCCCAAAAAACCAAGAAAATTATATCTGAGAGCGTATGTATGAATCTTTCTTACACTGGAGAAGGGAAATGAAGGTAAATTCTTTCTGGGAATCTGTTTTGATAGTCGTGGACAAAGTATAGTATACAACTCGTTATAATGATGCTATTATTACCTCGGATGATTACAAAACTCGCTCGTTTCACTCGCTCGTGTTGTAAACTTCATCCTCGGTAATAATAGCATTCATTATAAACTCGTGTATAATATATTATTTAATGTCTGAAAAATTTGACACTTTGGCTTGGTTACACTTGGCAAATGAACGCCGTTTTCCACTTTAGGTGCATGGGTGGCTCACACGGCGGCAGTCCGAGGGGACCCCGTGGCACGACCTCCCAGCAGTTCTACGGTTTCGAGCGCCTCTATCGCTAGCACGATCCCAGCTAACGAACGTGAGTGTCTGCTTGGTCCTGGTATGTACGACACGCTATTGCTTTTATACCATTTTCTTATCACGGTGTCTTGGTGCTTTTTCTATGTTTATAATTGCCTTCCATGTTATTCCGTTTTCGCCTCATCAAAGGGTTTATCGCGAATTTTGCCCCTCTGACTTTTGCAGATATCGAAGAATCTCTGTCCGTAAACACACCCATGGCCACGGTCGCTCAAGCGATGCAGCGCCCCGACAGCGGTCTCGAGATCCGCGACCGCATGTGGTTGAAAATAACCATACCGAATGCTTTTATCGGTACGGATATGATCGATTGGTTGTTGTCGCACGTCGCTGGGTTTCAGGACCGACGGGACGCCAGAAAGTACGCGTCCATGCTGCTGAAAGCAGGGTTCATTAGGCACACGGTGAATAAGATCACTTTCAGCGAGCAGTGCTATTATATCTTCGGAGATTTGTGTTCTGCGATGAATAATTTGAAGATTCAGGGAGACGCTGATTCTGTCGGTCCTCTACCGAATGTACCAAATTATATGCCGTACAGCGGGACTTACAATCCTCTAGAGTACATCCCGATGCCTTTTTATACGGCGAGCGAGAATACCGTGTACGGATACAACAGAGAGGAATCGGTTCTTAGTGGAAGCGGTGTGTAGCTTTCGTTCTTTTCACGATCGATTGGGAAATAAAGGTTTTCTTTACAGGTGGCTCTTCGAATGGATCGGAACACATGAAAGACACGGCGGCGGGGCACAGCAGCGCCTCCGATAGCGATATAACTTCGTTGGGGCCGCGTTCGGCACTTCCGTTAGCTACGGGGAACGGGAATGGTTCGTCGAACGGTTCAGACCAGAGCAGCGGTACCCAGGTGGCGACGCAAGCCAAAGACATTGCCGGTAGTAGACAGTCTTTTAAAATAGCCATGGGTAATCCATGTGAGATGTTTGTAGATGTTATGTAGTCGATTTTGTTGCGTGCGCCTAAACAATTTTTGTTTTTTTTTTTTAGTTATGGTTCGTTTTTTTTGCAGGTGCATGTTGTGAGTTATTTTTTTTATGAGAGAGATTTAACAAGTGTTGAGTTTATTGATTTACGCAGTTTTTTCTGATGATTTACGTGAATTGGTCAAAAGAATCGTCGTTCTTCTGTTCGTCTCAAAATACGACATTTTTTAGCGGTCACCACATTTTTTATTTTTAAAAAACTATAAAATTTTTACTTTTTTAAGTCATGCTTTTTTGCATATCTACTGGCATATCTCAAAAACGAATTGAGCTATCGACGTAATCTTTTTTTTGTTTTAAAGCACACACCTATGCGCTTCTTTAAATGTATAATAATAATGGTATGGTTTTTTAAATAAATGATAAAAACGCCGATGATCTTGGACGTTCAGAAACTATGCAGGTAAATTTTCAATAATCGAGAAACTTTTTTGTTTTGGAAATTTTTATATAACATGGTGCGAAGGAAATATAGCCAAAAGACCAAAAAAGTTTTTAGAAAAGAAAATCTGGATATTTTCAATAGTTTTTATAATATGATTTTTTTAGTTTGGAGGGTAATATCTAAGTTTGCGCGCACGGTTCAATAATAGTGGGTAATGGTTCGGCACCTTTAATTTTGCTGTGTTTATTGCCTATTTTCAGTATTTTCGGTTATTGACCTGCAATGCTTGGGCTTCTCAGATACAAATTATTAAAGCCTGACCAAGTTAAAAATGGACTAGTGCCTTTAAAATATTGAAAGAGTTTCCATGTCAAGTTTATTTTTGTAAATATTTCATCGTTTTTTTGTTAAACTCAAAGGACTTAAAGGGTAAAGGCTCTGGTCGTTTTGGAGGGCTAAAAAAGGGCAATATGTGTCGAAAGGGAAAATCAAGATCTTCTAAGCTTAATGAATAAGGACCTTTTCTAGGTATATTTTCATCTATAAATGTAATGTTTTCTAAACGTTACTGAAATACCACCATATCCACGCAATGAGTAGTATTTTTTCCGTGAATTGTGTCCTCATTTAAATCAAAATTATCTATACTCGCGTGTGTGTAATTTTTGATTGTATTACCAACAACTTTTACCTGGAGGTATACATAAATTTTGTCATTACTAATTCTTTGTTTGGCAGTGTTGGTTGTTAATAATTGTCTAATATCGTTATAAGTACCTACAGCTAATACCAATTTCAGATAGGAAGTCAAAAAGTTGTCTACTTCGTAGTAAATGGTGCACACATAAGCCTAATCCAAATTTAAAAAGTTTTTTTTTATATAACTTGACGAACAACACCATAATAAGATTGCAAGGAATACAGCTTTTGGATTTATATTTTTTTCTAACGTTGTAACTATCATCGCCGATAAGCCAAGATATAAATTTTAGCAACATATTTGGTACTTGCTTTGTAAACTCATTTTGATTAATATCATGAGGAGTTGAGGAACAGGAAAATTTGTTCGTGGAGAACTGAAACTGTGTGTTTTTTAAAAATTCCAGCTCATTGATGCAAAATTTCATGTTCATTTTGATAAACTTCTTCCTTATAGACATCATTATTAGCAGTTTCAGATACAAAGAAAGAACTTGAATCTGATTCTCTCGTTGATTCTATTTTATCAGAGTTTGATGAAAAAGTCGGGAAATGGGCTAATTTTTTGTTAATTTACAATTTATTTAAAAATGCTCGTATGTTATACATATTTCGAAATGTAATGGCTATAACACGACCTATGATATTTCGCATCATGCACAAACAAATCATCATAACCGATAAACGTTGCAACCATTCCAATATCGCCCCTCTTTTTGGCCGCTTTGATTATTTATACATAAGTACTTTTTCCTGTCCCCTCAAGGGATTAAGATAAATTGGCTATTGTAGCAAACTTGTTTGGATAAATGTTAATTTTTGCTTTTTCTTTGTCCCTTTTTGATTGCAAATAAGGCACATTTCAGGTATTTTAAATTATTCCATGTTACCCCTACTTTTTGAAGAACCTGGAATGTCTCGCGGAATGTTTCTGTCTCCGTCCGAGCTATTACTAATTTAGCAAACCATCTCAATATTGTCCTTGCTGGTATAGACCTTTCTGCAGTATCTTTATGATACTTTACTTTTTCCGTTTAAAATATCATTCTTGATTGCTAAAATTTTCTGTCCAAAATCATCTTTTCTCAGTTCCGCAGCAATAATTATTATCTCTAAACCCCACTTCCAAAGCTTATGCGCAACAAGTTTATCTTTTTCCTCCACAACTTCACCACATAATAAGCACTTCATTTTAATATTTAGCTCATCTATCTTAAATAATTTTAAGCAGTAAAAATTAAAGGACTCGCCACTAACAATACGAACTACATGTGTAAATAAAAGACTATTTACTTCTTTCATGTTATATCTCGCACGCGTCGATATTGTCATCGGTCGCTCCTTATTATTAGCCGATATAAAAAATCATAGCCTAAACTACAAAAGTCACAATAACAATTGTGCTGCCAAAAACTTTTTTGGTCTTTTGGTGGTATTTCCGTCGCAGCATGTTATATAAAAATTTCCAAAACAAAAAAGTTTCTCGATTAGTGATAATTTGCCTGCGAAATTTCTGAACTTCCTAGGTTATCGACTTTTTGAGTGTATTAAAACAAAAAACACCAACTAATACTATGCTTAGAAAGAAGCGCCTAAGTGTGTGTTGTAAAACAAAAAAAAGATCATGTCGATAGCTCAATTAGAAATAAAAAATTTCGTGACCACAAAAAAATGTCGTATCTTGTGATTTCTCATAAACGATGACCTAACTAGTAAAATGAGATATGTCTCAGTTTGTTCTAAGATAAAAAAAATAAAATCGAGAAGGAAGCGACTTTTGCCTTGGTTTTTACTCCGCTAAAAATCGTTTAAGCAATCCAAAAATGCTATTAAACACAGGGTGTTCTATTTTAAAAAACGAAGTTGGGTGTTGCACGGAAGAAATGGGACAGCCTGTGTATAGTAAATGAAATTTTCTAGTACAAGCACCGATTTGCCGGTCTCTTATCTAATGATTCCCAAAAAATCAGTTTGATTCATATTTCTGCTTTGGCTAAGAAAAAGTCTACAAATTAATGTAAAAAATTAAAAAAAAAACTTCACTAAGTCGAAAACGGTTGGAAATACTAAAAAACATTAAATATAAAAGTTGTTCCCAGTGGCAATCCTCTCCTGCTGAAATTAGTTTCAGCTATACAGCTCGTCCCATATTTGCCGTCCTTCGTTATTTTAAATATGGAACACCCTGTATTTGACTTTATTTTCGAATTCCTTGGCCGATTTTAGTATGGAGCTGTGTAAAACGATTTTTGTCTAAACTTTGTATTTTTTGAGTTGAGGGCATTTTTCACGAATACTGACAGATTTATTGCAACATTTTTGGATTCCTTCATTAATTTTACTGGTTTTGTGTAAAATACTTTTGCCTAAAATGATTATATTTCAAGGTAAGAGCATTTTTGTGAAGATTTTGATAGATGTAATGAAAAATTTCAAATTTCATTTGTAATTCCCTGTATATTTTCAGTTTTATAATCCTGCAACAGTTTCTCCTAGCTATCCTTGTATACTCACCAAAACACCACTGCTACAACTTTGTTCAGTCCGAAGATATTTTTAATTTTCTAAATTCCTTTGCATATCAAAATTTTCATAGAATTGCCCATAGCATTAAAAATACGCATTTTTAGCAAAAAGTATCTTATACAACCTCATAGTAAAATCATTCAAGGTGTCCAAAAATGCCTTAAATACAGGTGTTCCATTTTGGAAAACAAAGTTAGGTGTTGCACGAAAGAAATGGAACAACCTGTTTTGGCTATATTGATTTCTAAATAAAAACAAGTCTACAAGAAATATCAAAAATTAAAAAAAAAATGGAAAATCAAAAGCAGTTGAAAATACTAAAAATACTTGAGATACAAAAGTTATTCCCAGTGGCAATACGCTTCTACTAAAATTAGTTTCAGCTATACAGCTTGTTTCATATTTCCCGCACTTCGTTATTTTAAATGGAACACCTGTATTTGACTTCATTTTCAAATTCTTTGGTCGATTTTAGTATGAAGTTGTGTAAAACTATTTTTGTCTAAACTTCATATTTCTCGAGTTGCGGGCATTTTTAGGGAATATTGACAGATTGATTTTTGGCCGGTTTACACAAAAATTTACGCTTCACTTGTTGGTAATAAGCACAGAGAAATAATATTATGTAAGTACAACATCAAAGGCAACTATTTACTATTTACCGCGTTTTTATTTTTAATCGTGTATATAACAATTTTTAACCAGTTTGATTTAGTTGTATTTACTATTTAACTTTCGTATTTATTGCAATTTTTTTTTCTTTTCGTGTATATGTTGGTAGGTTTTTTAGTTTGTATTTAGAAAGTAACAAAGTGCATTAACGAAGATGATGGTACTATTTTGTTGAATAGTTTAGTTTTTTAGTGCCAAATTTTTTTAATGTAACAAATATTCAATATTAGACAAATTTTGACGATTAAAAAAATTATGTCATGTATTATTTGTATTGTATTTATATACACATATATTTTATCTTATTATAGTTTAAATTTTGCGACGCATGCCTGCATGTTTTACTGATTATTGTCGTTTTTTTTAAATAAACATTTTTATGATTTGGCTGTTTTTTTGTTGGTTTTGTCACTAATTTGTTATTTACTTGCAGTTTTAAGTTACCTCTAAGTGCAATAATCACTCATCACAATCATACACAATTTGCAAGGTTTTTGCAAATTTTATACAAGGTAAGTCCATCACCATTTTTTTATTTTTATTTTATAATAGTTATATTTTTATGCGCTTTTTTGCATGCTTGCGAGGATTCATTGATTTTGGATTGTTTTTTTAAAACCAAGTTAAATTGTGCTCTATATTTTTTCAATTTTTTTACCATTTTTAAACGAAGTCAAAAATTTTAAAATTTAAAAATTCGAAATTTTTTAAATACTTATAATTTTTAGAAGACTAGACTGTACGGTTTGTGATGAGCCCAATGCTCCTTAAAACGATTTAAAGTAGATCAAGTTTAATTACTATTGAATTAATTTATTATTCATTATTTATTTATTTATTAATTTATTATTCAGAAAAATTAAAATTATTTTTTTCTCAAAATTCTCGGATTATGTAAGTACAAAAGTTCCCAAAACAAAAAACAAAATTTTAAAAATGTGTTTAAATGTTTTTTTTGTTTCTCTTTTCAGATCAAGGTGGTGTTATGGGATACCAGTTTGCCCAAACTTAAGGTGAAACAAGGAAAATAAAAATCTAAAATACTTACCAAATTTTTTCGTAATTTTATATTGCTTCGAGTATTATGTAGTTTTCGTAAGTGTATGTGTACAGATTATTATCGTTAACAAGTTTTAAGAGAAAACGAACCAAAAATTGCTAAAATCTATTAGCGTTATTTTCTTTTAGTTTTAAAGCTCAATGTATGATACAAAATTTATTTAATGTTGCGCTAATTATTTTGTTTTCACTGCCATTTATGAGGTGCTTTAGTATATACTATTATTTTATTTATATTTATACTTAGGCGAAGCCATAAGCAGGGTGGCTTTAAATTAAGTTGCAATGCAACATAATTTTTAATCATCCTGTATAAACAATTCTGTAAATATTCTACTCATTTTTCTACTTTCTTAAAACATGGGCAAAAGCATTGACTTCTTAATTTAATAGGCAGCTATTACAAACAACAACAAAAAATGTTATACAGGCTGATTCAAATTGGAGCTCCTCGAATTTGAATCACTGTATTTTCTTATAATTTCCGATGGATGCAATACCGAACAAAAATACAATATTATTAGATACGAATAGATAAACAGGGTATTTGTTTAAACTATTTTATGTAAAAATAGACTATATTTGAATGTGAACTTCAAAAAAAAGTGTAATAACAATTATTTGTCACTATTTTGTGGAAAATACAGGGAAATATGTTTAACGAAATAATTGTGTGGACTGAACAATCTTTAACAATGTACATCTTACTGAAAATAAATATAAATGTATATGTACTTTAAAGGAGTTTATTTTGTACTTTTACCTTTGTTCCAACATCTTTACAAATTGTGCTAAGGTCGCAAATTCATCCTTCCAAAATGTTCAGGATGGGTCTGAAAAAATCTTAAAACATGAATGAAATTTTTCGTCTTGTTAAAAAATCGGCTTCTTTAAGGTCGTCCTGTACTTGCAGTGTTCGAGGTACCGATGGGAAATCCTGGATTATTCGATCCTCGAGTATAAAACAAAGAATGGCGCAGGGACGAGTTGCGTTTAACAAAAAGAAACAACTGTTATGTTCGAGAACGGTTAATATAGAGACTAGGAAGAGACTCTTAAAGTCGTATGTATGGAGTACGGCATTATACGGGTGCGAAACTTGGACAATAGGAGAAGCGGATAGAAAAAGAGTAGAAGCGTTTGAACTGTGGTGTTACAGACGCATGATGAAGATACCGTGGATAGATAAGGTTAGCAATAGGGAAGTATTAGAAAGAGTTGGGGAAAGGCGAAAGGTATGGAAAACAATAAAGAGTAGGAGAGATAGGATGGTAGGACACCTTCTAAGACACGAAGGAATAGTTCGCGACATACTAGAGTCAGAGATAGGAATAAAAAGAGGTAGGGGTAGGCCTAGATTAGACTACTGCTCTCAAATAGTTAGGGATGCAGGATGTTCTACTTTTAGGGAAATGCGTAGGTTAGCTCAGGATAGAAAAGAATGGAGGTACGCGTCCAACCAGTCTTCGGACTGAGAACCTTATGATGATGATGATGAGTATTAGTAATAAGGTTGATTTTATTTATTTATTATTTATTTAAACTAAACTGGTACACATGTTTGTAATAAAATATTTTTAGGAATATTTTTCTTAAACTTTGTACTTCATAAACTAAAATAGCCTAAGAGAATAAAAGCAATAAACTAAATTACATATAGATATAAAAACTTCCGTCTTATCACACATTTTAAAACACTTAAGTGGCATATTATCTCTAATAAAATAATGAATTTTAATAATACAAGTAAGAAAAACTTTTAAAAAAATTATAGGATAGAAAAAGTGTATTTAACACATTCGCTGCGCATGCTTTCGCGCGCAACATAACCTATAGCTGCAACGTGTTTTCGCGTTAGTTGTGTTTATTTTTGCATTTATGTATTCCTTTAGGTGTGTAATAGTAACTTTTGAAAGTTTTTTTCACATTTTTTGAAAAACGCATACGGTGCGTCGTGCGTCGGCAGCTGTGCCCACCAATTTTAGTCGGCAGTGCTGTCAACGCGCTGTATGCGTCCCTAGTAGCACAGGTTATTGAGTCAATATTGGTCCAATGCAGGTCCCTTGTAACCATACTGGACCTTCATTAGACCAATATTTGCCCAACTGTGCTACTGGGTATATATATTCAATTATATATATACAAACGTATATATGAATAATTTTTACGGCAGACTGAAAATTATAATTATTAGTAGGTAATAATGGGATATAATAAATAAAAAATAATTGCATTATTATTATTATTATTATATATATGTATATATATATATATGCTACATATAATATTATATATATAAAATGATGAAATAAATCATACGTAACCTTCAGGTACAAAATACATAGTTTATACTTTCTAACAAAAGGAAACACATTTTTACCCCCCAAATCAATATTTGGTGTAAACAAAATAAAATAAATTCTTTGTCTTTTGTCCTTGATACCTAATAAAACATATTCTGCAAAATAAACACGCAACGCACAATAAAAATATGTACAACGAAAAAGGAACAAAAACAGCAATTTCCGCAATTGCTTCAGCAAGAACTGGATCTGAATAAACAGCAGCGATTTCCTCATTTGTCAGCAGGAGCAAAGCTTTCTGAAGTGCAAGAAACAGATTGTGATAACTCTGCCGTTGACGTAGGTTATCTTCAGGATCATTTGTTAAATCCTCATAGTTAGATAAGAAACTTTTTTCACTGTCCGAATGGTCAGATTCATTTTCGTAGTCCGACTCTTCTAAAATTCTTTCCAATTCGGCGAGGAAGTGAAAAAATCACTACTGTTACTCACTTGCATGTACCCACCTAAATAGCAACTTTACAAAACATAAATCACAAAAATATTGGCATTTGCGAGCAGTAAAACATGCAGTCGTCTTTTTATTTCAAGTATTTTTAACAAATAAGCATAAACTTACTATCTTCGTCGAAACTTTTGCTTTTTTCACATGTGATAAACCGGACGGACCCGCCCTTCTGCAATTAATGTTGAAAAAAAACTGCACGCGAAATTTTAAGTCCCAAACCCTTCCAGCTACGCTAGCCAACGCTCAGCATCTCTACTCGCAAGCTGACTGAATTTCGCAGGCTTCAATAGATATATCGCCCAAGCGCAAGCGGCGCGTCGGCCGCATAGTTCCAGAAGCGAGTCGAACGCAACGTATGCGACGTACGCAACGAACGTGTTAAAGAGAAATTTTGCACATTTAAGGCCTGGAACTCAACGCCATACATAAAGTACAATGTAATAAATATTTTCGATTTATTTATTGCTCTGGACAGAATATTTTAAAAAAAAAATCCAAAGCAAATTTTTTTTAATAAAAATCTGCAGCAACACCTCTTTCAATATTTAACACATCGTAAGCATAAAACATAATTTATCTACTTGAGTATCTTCTGCATCTCTTTGTTTTGTTTGCTCATCATGAGATCAGCAGTTTCCGTTTTATTCGTTATATTAGTTATCAAATCATTCTGCGAGTCGATTTCTACGTTCAAATCTACAGCCAAACCTTTCAAACGTGTAATATTTTGCTGCATCTCTAGCAAGTTTTCATCTAAACGCGAAGTAAAATCTTTGCTAGCAGAAGTTCGAGATTGAGTCTCTCCTGCCTGCCGCAGTCTCGTAGACGGATGATTTTCATATCTGTCGTAACTGGCCAAGGTCTCGTCCAGTGAGGTATTTGATTCCTATAAGAAAAATAACAAGCTAAAGCACGTGTTATTTTCTACAAGCCTACATATTAATGAGTTTATTAAGTAAGTAACATATTTACATGGGTACACCCACCTTTTTGGTACCGTTTGAACTTGCAGCACTTGCCGCTGGCGCTCTAACTTCGTTCCTCCCAGACATATAATTCTTCAAGCTACCAAAGACCGATTTAATCCCATTTATATGTTTCTGCGAAAACCTTAGTGTCTGATTTATTTCGTCTAATTGTTTATCGGTTTTTTCCAACTTTTCCCGTTGCCTACTCAGTTCTTCTGCCGTCGCAACTCCCACTTGCTCAGACTCCCGTAGAATCCCTATACTCCGCTCTGCACTCCTCAAAGTCCGATCTTCGATGATTCTTTTCTGTTCTTGCAAGGACTGAAGTTGCTGTTCAACGGTAGGTGGATAATTTTGACGTCTCGAGTTTCGTAGGAACGTTTCATCGTCAATGTCTTCCTCGTCCTCTTCGAAAGGGTTTTTCGCTGTTGGGTATCTTGTAGCAGCCATTTCTCGACGAAAATTTCCAGTTCTTATGTTACCCAAACTCTCGATTGTCAATTACGTTCACTTTTAGGTTAATTTTCAGAAAAATTGGTAAGTTTTCTTACGTAATTATTGGGTTAACGCTTCATTTCACCTAGTAATTAGGGCAGTCGTTCATTTGGACATACTTAAGTAAAAATTGCCTTTGGCACTGACAAACAAGACATTTCGATTTGTCATTCGCGTTACAAATACCAACCCACTCAGAGCTCAGACCTTTGCGCATGTTCGGTACCAACCCCTAGGCCCCAGAGAATGTGCCCAAATTTTCCCTTATACTTGATATGCTAGACTAGACAGAAAGAAAGAAATAAATGTATTTCAATCGTCAATCGAAATATTCTTCACAAAGTAATTAACATATTTTGTAGCAAAAAGAAAAATCGAAATTGGTTTTAGTTTGCCACCGAGATCTGAGAATATACGTAGCGTCCTCTTCAGTATCTTCGGCGAAGTTCAGTTGTTCCATAAAATTTTGAGTGTCCCCTAGATTTTGAATTCAAATACTGTGTTCGAGCGATTTATTTACCTTAAAATCATTGCGGGGCACTTGCATTTCACCGATATTTACCGGCAATTATAAAAAAACTATCGTAAAATCTTTGAAGAGTACAAGAGTTGTTATAGTTGTGTTTTGTAACGCCACGCTCACATTTTGGTTTGCTAACAGAAAGAAAATTGTTGTCGCGGCCAGTGTTGCCAATCGTTCAATCAAGTCGTAGTCACGGTCGTAGACGTAAGCCTGGAAAAAAGTTTTTTGTTACTGTAAGTTTAGAATATGTGTATAATCGAATTAAGGAAGATTTTGTTGGATTGTTTGATCATATTGAACGATATTGTATTGCAATTGAGGAGTCTCGAGTGTCTCTGTCTGTGAGTAACCATATGCATGCATTTTTGCAATTTGGTGTGCCTGTGTATGTGAATGATTTGCGTGAGTATATATTGGCAAATCTAGGTGAATGGCATTGTGTTGTGATGTTCAACCCTGCCGTTCTGTAAAGTCGTGTTTGAAGTATATTACAAAAGAGGATAAAGAGCCGTATTTTAATGTCAAGGAGAGTGAATTACATTTTTTTTATCGGTCTAGGATGTGGACTAAGAGAACTAGGTTTTTTTCTTGTTCTGATCCTTTTGTTGTGGAGCATAGAATGCAGTACAGTAGAACCCCTATTATCCGTGCGCGGATTATCCGGCATGCGGATTATCCGTGCGGCACCTGAGAATTTGTTTTGACACGTTTCCTTGTGTTTGCATTGGTCCAGTTTAGTTTGCTTTGCGTTATTACGTGACGTATAGTTTGTTATATAAAATAAAAAGTATTTGGTTTATGTTATGTTGCGTATATACCATAGGTAGTTTGTGTTATGAAATAAAAGGTATTTATTTTATGTCATAATATATATAATATAAAGCTTGTTATGTGATATAAAAGGTATTTTGATTATCCGTGTTTTTCAATTATCCGTGAGTTACCCGGTCCCGTAAGGCACGGATAATAGGGGTTCTATTGTATAACTTTTTGGAGCGTTTGTTTGGGGATGTTAAGAAAGAGGAAATGAATGATTTCATTTGTTTTAGTTCTGTGCTTTTTGTAATTGGAGTTTGAGGGTTGTGGAGTGGTGGAATGATAGAATTAATACTTGTAGTTATAGGGTGAAACAGTTATATTTGTACGGGGATACTTGTATGGGGAAGTCTAGTTTTGTAGAACGTACATATTATGTTAGGGAGTAATATTAGTTTTGTTTTTTATCCGGGTGTAGGCAAGTTTTTTATGCAAGGATTCGATTTGCGTTTTCATAAAGTTATTATTTTTGAAGAGTTTGATATTACTTATCATTGTGTTTCTATGTTGAACCGTTTGTTGGAGGGTCGGTCATACGCGTATCCTGTTAAGTGTGGATTAGATATAAGGTTATCGCGTTTCGCGGTCCTGTTCTATTTATATCTAATTTTGAAAATATTAATGATGAGGCATTAAGGGATCGTTTATTATTTGTTAGGGCCGATTGTCGTTATTGGGAAGATGAGGATGTTAAGTGCACGAAGAGGGAGGTTTCGCCGCCGATTTCGGTTTCGTCGTCGGGGACCCCTGTTGGTCGCAGGGGAGTCCTCAGAAGGCGGGGTCGTCGGGGTGGCCACAGTGGTCTTCGCCGTATGCGAAGTCATCATGGTGTGAGGGGGAGGAGGGTCATGGGTCGGATGTGTGGGGTTGTACCTGCATTGCGTCCACAGATGTTGTGGACTCGGAAGGTAACGAGATCAGTGACTCTCAGGTTCAGGAGAGGGTGGGGGGCAATGGAAAATACGTTGGGCAAGGTGGATTGGGCGGGGGTGGATGTTTCTAAGTCTGATTTGTGGGCAGGGTTGAATGCGAATTATGATTGGATCATTCTGAATAAAGTGTTAGTTGTGTTACGTTATTTTGAATGGGAGTCGTATGAGAGGAAATGGAAGAAGCCTTTGGATGAAACTGCTGATCAGTTTATTAGAACGCCTATTGCGGTGGATGGAACTCGTTCTATTCGCTATTTTTGGACTACTAATATTGAGACTTCTTCCCCTTCGATTTACGCTTATATTTCTGAAAATGTTAAGAATATACCATTACGTAGAGGTCTAAGAATTAAGCGGTGGTTGTATCCTAGATGTAAGACGTCTGTACCGTTTCTTCCGAAGCTTTTGGCGGGAGATTTGATTGCTTAGATGAAGGGAATGGAAGCTTCACCCTGTATATTGGGTTCTAGAATGTATTTAGGTGTGACGGGTAATGTAAATGATCCGTCTGGTGCTGCTTCGGATGTTATGGTAGTTGTTTGATGACTGTGTATTCGTTCTATACTTTGTCTGGACGTTCATCTGATTTGCATGATTGATTAATAAATTGATAGAGTGATACGTGCGTATTATTTCCCTTCGACAGCACCTTATATACTATTCTATTTATAGATGGACATAAGTTGGCCAGCTTTTTTTGATTTATACGAGGTGCAACATTGGCCACGTGACGTGAGGGTGAAGATATGGTGCAGCCAATTGGGGTATAGAGATCGTTTGTTTTTGGCAGCATTTTCATGTGTTAATGGTGTGGATCCTGAGATATTGGTTCAGGTGTTAAGGAGGTAATCGGCATGCTACACCTGGCAGGTTAATTAAAATTATACAGGTGTTTAATTGGTTATGTGAAGTTAGTGAGGAATTTTAAATAGTTTTGTGGAAAATTGTGGAAAACATATTATTGTGGAATATTGTGGATTTGGGAGAAAATCTTAAATATCGCTTTTCTCTTTCTCCTATCTTGCAATTATTTTATACTTGCCTACTTTGAAAGTTATGCTGTCACTGATTTGGTGATTTGTATTCAGTGGGTTTTGTTTGTTGTAGGTTGGCATGAATATGTGCTTCTGTTATCTGTTTACTCCGTTCCCTGATCCCTGCTCCGTTCTTAGATGAGGGAAGAGTATGGATACACAACGCCCAATCTTTCCCGTGCACGTGAGTGTTACCAAAATTTGAGCAGATTTGGTGCCAAACAAAGTGGTGAAACCAGGTTACTGTTTAAAATTCATGTAATTTAACTCAAAATAATGAAAGCAACGTTTGTAAATATGCAATTAATCATATCATTTTAAAAATTTCCGTTCAATTTTCGGCGTAAAGAGACTAAGGAATTTAGGTTACGCCCCTTTTTTGGTACCAAATGGTAACAGACACATCTGCTTTGTTATGATGCCTCCTCTTCTTCCCTCCTCTAAAACTCCGTTAGTTTCTTTTGATTTTTGATTTCGTTTGTTTCTCTCTGGTGATAAATATAAATTGCGTTTTTGCACATAATTATTATTGTTTCTTTTTTTGACCAATAAATTACCGAATTGTGTACCTATAATTTTGTTTCATTTGTTGCCAAATAAAATTGAGGTGGTTATAAATTCACAGATCACAGGTTTTATTATGATATGATCAATCTTTCCTAAATAGATTAGAATTAGCAATCAGTGCATCAACTTCGTTTTTTAAACACAACGTAGAGTCCTACTTTAACTTCGCCCGCATATTTTGACTAGACCTGGGTGTGTTATATTACATTTTTTTATTGTAAAGGTTAACACGGTTTTTCTTCGTAAAATCCAAAGTTGTGGAATCATAGAGAAAATTGTGGAATTTAGACAATTTGTCTGTGGAATCATGATACAGTCGGTTGGCAACACTGGTCGCGGCCATCTTGTGCGCGTCCATGCTAAAAATTAGTTTGGTTTAAATTTGTCGTGTTGTCTGTTGTGTGTTGTAGTTGTGGAACTTTCTGTGAGACAATGAAAATGCATACACCTTCTGCACTAAGTATGTATTTTGGATGATGGGCCATTTCAAACTGTAAAAACAGGTAAAAATACTTCACAAAAATATGGCTGAAATGAGCTTTGGGCACAGATTAGAGACTTTTGGCTTTGGGGGTGTCTAATATCATGCTATTGAAGCCAAAAAAAAAATTCACATTTGGTCCCTCGGACAATTAACTGAAAAGGAAATTGAAAAGGGAGTGACTACTGACACAGACTAATGAAAATAAACAGACGTCTCACTTGCTAGCGGCGTCTTTGATCTTTTTTGTCGGCGTTGTTGCTCGCGTTCGAAAAATGCGCAAGCCGAATACCACAACGAATATTTCCGATACTTGCCGGCCATTCTGAACGACAGCTGATCAGAATGTACAGTGGCGGCGTCGAATTATTATTTAGCATATTTCTACCATTAATTGAAATATTTAGATAAATACTAAAATTTTTATACAGCTTAAACTAGTATTGTTCTTCTCTTCGCGTACTAAATTATAAATTCAGTTTCATATTGATACCAATGATATACTTACATATTTTATAAATCTGAATGCTGAATTTTTTACAAAATACAGCACACCGATGTTCGTATTATACAGTCCATCCCAAAAAGTTTACAATCAATGAAAAATTGGTTTCACTACCTACGTTTTTCTTCAGAAATGCTCAAAAATGTAAAAATATTCATAGTGAAGAGTAGGTACTGAATACACAATTTGTGGAAAAGGTAATGAATAAATGATGCTTATAGAAATTGAACAGAAACGTAGAGAAATAGACATAGGGTGATTGCTCCAGTAATGGACACTCAAGACAAATTTTCAAATTCAAATGATGTTTGAAAATAGTTCTCTTTGATAAAATTCAATTTTTCATACGCCATAAGAGAGCTTGCTTCGTGTACTTCCTTATAGCATGTGATTAATTTCGTACTACATAAATTGAAATATTAACAAATTATATTATTCAAAATTGTCCAGTGTGTCGGTAATGGACATAGTTTCATAGGTAATGGACATATTTTGGGTGAGTAATGGACACCTTAAAAAAATTCAAGTTTATTCATATTCTGACATTTCAGGAACACTGTAGTGGCCTCTATTATTTTTTAATATGGGTTCTTCAATGCTTCGAAGAATATCTTCTTTAAAATAATACAGAATATCTTCCTTGGCCGGCCACTTCCATGATCCAACGCCGGCACTCACCATTGACCGAATTTCAGCTCCTAGTGTGTCATTCTTCAAGACAACTCCTACAAAAGGTAAGGTGTTAATTAGACTAGGTAATAAGTAGGTTCATAAAGAAAAATTCGAATGAACCATTAAATTGACTTTTTATTTTATTTATTATTTGCGAAATAGAAATGGGTTAAAAATAATTAGGTAAGTAACAAGTGTAAATTAATATAACTCACCAGGGTAATAGTTTTCCTCATATCTTATTATTGCATATTTTCCAATGCTCAGATCTAAATCTTCATTTTCACTCAAGTCCAGATCCTCATCATTGTATGTGATATTTACATCAGAGTCTGAGGAAGATTCATTAATAGGCTCGTTAATAGGTGTGAATTCCTTTTTCTTTTTTGTCTTAGGAAGCAACTTCTTTTTCATCTCATTTTGATAGTATTCTCGATACTTCCCACTGGACACAACTGCAGGAAATATTGCTCGCCTTCGTTTCGGAGTTTTTGTTTCGGAGTTAGGAAATATCAAACATTTCTTGAATGGTGTTGGCACGGTAAACCCTTCACTTTCTTTTTTCTCATAACTATCCTTGTTGACCCCGTCTGGAGTGGTCCATTCTGTGCTTGTGGATTGTTGAGGAATCGGCGAAACTTCTCTTATGTTAAAGTTTTCTTGAGTTTCTGATATTATTGGGGTTTCTGGTAGATTTATAACAATTTTCTCCGTAAGAGGTATACTATTCTGTTCAACATGTGCACCTTGGTAATCTAGAAGTATTTCTTGTTGAGGTTTATAGTACGCATTCTTTATAGCTAACCATACTTTATAAAGGTTCAATGATTCTATTTTTCCATTCCACTCAAATCCGCTTCTCATTGTTTCCCGGAATTGAAGAAGTTCTTCTTTGTCAATATATCTTTCAATTTCCTCTAGCACAGTGTCAAGTTTATTACAATGCTCTGATGTATCATTAATTATTTTTCTATTTGGAATGCATTTTGTATAATCGACATTATTTTTATCAAAAGGAAACAACCCGCTTTTCCTAAATCCATTTTTAATTGTTTTAGTAGTAGCATATTGGTCAAAAACTGGTTTTAAAATTGAACCAAAAGTATATCTTGTAACTTCTTTTGGGAAATTTTGGAATTTCCAATTTCGAACAGACGTTGTCCATCCGGATTTCAGTGGTTTGAATACTGCAACGTCTGCAGGTTGCATAATGTGGGTTGTGTTTGGGAAGAGCGATATTAAAATTACACCATTACTATCGCAGAGTTGGCTTACTTGTTGTGTCATGTGCGAGCGGTGACCATCTACGAAAAGTACAACTGGACGACTAATATTTGAAGATTTTA
The DNA here is from genome assembly GCA_963966045.1 of Xestobium rufovillosum. Lineage (NCBI taxonomy): Eukaryota > Metazoa > Arthropoda > Insecta > Coleoptera > Ptinidae > Xestobium > Xestobium rufovillosum. Next base: position 21,949,009 of record OZ014497.1, read on the forward strand.
TATATGGTATAAAGTGATTCGAAATGTATTCGTAGAAAACTTCTGAATTGATCCACCCTGAATCTGACCTACCTAGTGCCCAATTTTCTGGCACAGATTCAACTATTGCTTTCGGCATCTTTTTATATGGAAATATAAGCATTGGGGGTACTACTTTTCCATCTGCCGAAAACGTAGCCATGACGGTAATCTGTTCTTTTTCAGAACTTACTCTTTCATAAAAATCCTCCATTGCCCTAGCCGGCCCTAAAACTTTTCCACTCTTTGGACACAGCATGAATCCTGCTTCATCTCCGTTAAATATCCGAGTGGGATCAAGAAGAATATCTTCTAAATTTTCTTCTTTGAAGAACCCTAATACCTCATCAAACCATTTATGAATACGATCTTGCGTAACAGCTGCACGAGCTTTACTCACGGATTCTGCATGTTTTTCTTTTATCTCTGGATGGCGTTTTAGAAATCCTACAAACCAAGACCGACCTGGGGTTTTGTTGCTATTTAAATATCGAGTTTCTCTGCCGCTGTCTTCTAAATATTTTTTTACCGACAAAATCAGATTCGATTTATGCACAGGAAATCCTTTTCTTGCCATAGCAAGTATCCATTCAACTAATGCACTTTCTTCTGTTCCAGATAATTCTGACGGAGGGCCCATTTTTCTGCGAAGAGGAGCGTTACCGGACAATTTTCTAATGAGAGTGCTGCGGGGAACACCAAACTGTTGGGCAGCCTGTTTTCTGCTTAAGGCTTTATCTTTAACCGCTTGAATGGCCTTTTGCATATTCTCATCCAAGTAGGAGAAAAACTGCCTCTTTTTTTCATTTTTCTTTTTTGTTTTCGCCATTTCTGTATAAATAACAAACTTGAATAAATATCTTCATAACGTGGATATTAGATAAATGTTCAACGAAATGTTTAAGAACCCAAATCTCCCATGCCCATTACTGAATTTCACGAGTTTAATAATGGACACCGTACATGTCCACTATGCATGCATTGTATAAATTTCTGGTTTCAGTAATGGTCACCCCCATAAAAACTTTTGCCATTGTGAAACTTATATTTTGAACAGCATACATCTATTTTTGACTTACCTTGTGAAAGTATAAAACGCCCAGAACGATTTTAATACCTCCACAGCACGAAGTTTTCCTCAATTTCAATTAAGAATACACAAAATGTAACACGACTATAATCAGCTGGTTTCTCATCAGCCATTTATAATAATCCCTCCATTTGACAGAATACTGAAGTTAGCTAACTAAAACATAACTGGGATGTGTGATATGAACTACTGCATGCGTGAACTACACAAACAAAGATGGTTAGAGAGTTTTAGGAAAGTTGCCGATTTTTTTTATTTAAATATGTCCATTACTAAGGCAGTGCCCATTACTAGCGCAATCACCCTACGTAGACGAAAAAATGAAGTTAACCACTGAAATTAATGTAAATAATGTACAATAAGTACTTACTTAGATATGTGAATGATACAGTGATATTAGGATCCAGCAACGAATTAGAATTCATTTTGAATAAAATAAAACGGAAGCAGTTTTGATAGAGACCACGGTATGATCAATAAAATAAATACACAACCAGAAGCGAGACAGAGGTCGAGTTTTGCTGTTTGGGAAGTCATAAAATGATAGGACTAAGTCGAAATTAGTTTTAAGTTAATTATGGAACTCATGTAGAATCCGTATATTCTACTTGTGGAATGGTAGGAGCAGTACCTACGGCAGGGCCGAGCCATGTATAACAAAAAAATTATTATGCTTGCGAAACTCGCACGAGACTCTTAAAAGCATAAGCATGCCAATATACGGTTGTAAAATATAGACGATTAGTTTGACAGAAATAAGGACAAAGAGAAATAAAAGTTCACTCAGATTTGATTACTATTCAGAAATAGTTGGTGGGTGTCCGTCCAACCAGTCTTTGGAATGAATGACGATAATGATGTTTCTTCAAAAACATATCTATGAAAGTACAAATGTTAATCTAAAAATGATGTTGCATCAAGAATTTTGCCAATGCTGTAAAAGCACAGTAGATTATGGGAAGATTTAAGCAAAGCTAGTTATTCCGGTTTTTTGAAAAAGCAACAAAGGATGTTAAGAAAAGTTTCTTGGATTTGGAAAAGTTAGCTAAACAATAAATTTCAACTTAAAGACATTTTGTTTTAACAATTTGCCATTTATTTAAACATGTAAAAACAATGTGCAGGTCAGTAAAAGAATTGTAACATAAACAGAACTTAAATTTTAATACTTATTACTTACATACAAAAATTATCGAAAAAATAAGAAGTATAATACCTAATAAAACCATTAATAAATATGTTTCTGTAAAAGTGCGCAGTTGAAGAATAAGTGCATATTGGTGAATGTGGAAATAGTATATTGTACGAGCATGGAATGACACTCATTTTCCACGAATATGAAAGTTACAGGACGAACCTTGGTGAGTACTGCAATAATTTATATGAGTGGGCATTCCATAAGAGTTGTACACTATACCTTTTCTATCGAGTAGGTATTAGTTTTTTTTTCCAAAAAAATTCACAGCCTTCGCAAAAATGCAACCGGGGGAGGCATTGAAAATGACGAAGCAGACTGTAACCCTTGTGCGTTTGGGATATTTCCGCATACGCGATAGTGTGTTGCCCATCTCTATAATTGACAACTGACGATGGCAAAATAAAATAAATCAGAAAATTTTGATTTTCAAACTCTGTTTAGACACTATTTCTCTCTAATTTACACAGGTATTGCAAAAAATAGAGTACACACCACAGAATGTAAGTTGGCATTTTTGTGGTCTTGAATGCTTTTGGGATAAGTGCGTCGGCTAATCCTTGGTTTCACAAACTGCATCCTCGAACACAAAAATACCACTATTTAAATAAAAAAAAATACTTATTAACTCAACATACAATTCAATTAGTGATTATTAAAAGGAACTGTATGTGTTTGAAACTAGATACATATGCTTCTTACCATTTATTTATACACAAATAAAACAAAAAGACAAAAAAATTTTGAATACCATTTAATGTCTGTCGACAAGCCGAAACCCACCATCTTTGTTTTATTTGTGTATAAAAATTGGAAAAGGGTACCTGTTTTTGTAAAGCTAGTTCCTTTTAATGATCATTATTTGATTATTTATTATTTATACTTTTTGTCTTAAAGTGGAATAGTTTAATAAATTCCAGTCAAGAGTTACAAAATCCCTGACCTTTTAACATTTTTTTCAAATTCCCTGACTTTCCCTCAACTTTTTGTGCTAATTTAAAATTCACTAACTTTTCCCGGCTGCTACGAACCCTGTAATATCTTATGTCTTTTTAATACAGACTCGTGACATGCCGAAATTGTTTTTCTCACATTCACTGGTAAATTTACCTACACATTATACAGCTGCACACTTTTACTGAAACATATATACTACTGACTACATATGTTTTACATTAATAAGTTTATAATTTTTTTCCCTCTTTGACTCTAAAATATGCCTATTTAAAAATTTTAAAGAATAAAAAATGCGTACTCTCACATACAATGAAATTAAATAGTCTGCAGGGAAATATTCACAAGGGTGTGGTAACAAAAATTTGTTAAATTCATTTTTAATTTGCACCCCAACATTATCTTCGGTGGCTAGTTTGGGAAATAATTCACAAAATTTGTTTTCCAAACAATGAACGTAGAGAACAAAATTATGTGGGGGAGATTTCAAATTTCCGAAAACGTCTTTATTTTCATTTTCGTATGCTTTAAAGTGCAAAAATATGTTTTCCTCGTTCAAGGTGCCATTAGCTTTTGAATAATTTTCACATACATCACATGTGTGTTTCTCGGCGCACTTCTTAATTAGATAGCCGCTTATGTAGTTAAGGATGTTTTTTGTTTCAAAATTTAAATTTGCATAATCTGTAGTATCCACACTCAAAGTTGAAAAAATTGATTTTTCAGGGAGGACAGTTTTATAATTATTAATGTGTTCTGGCGTTATCGACACAAGCACTTCATCTAAGTCATCCACACAATTTGCACCATCTGCATGCTGAAAATAATTTAAAGCAAATAACTTTTTAAATGTTCGCATGGCTTGTATAGGTGTCGGATTTCTGGCATTTCCCGACTGCTGCCTAATGTTGCCGAAAAAATTTTCTAGACAGTCTTGATGAAGTCGGCGAGTAAATATTGACACAATACTTCGTGCTCTCAAATACCGAGACAAACTTAGAAAAGACTTTATTGTTAATTTCCAACCTTTAATAAATTTTAATGATTGGGTTACATTCTTCCCTCCACTATCCACAACATTTAAAGAATCGAACATATGGTACATTTCATCTAAAAAATTCATCTGAATGTTGGATCCAATAAAAGGGAGAGCAAAACGCTTTTTCGGGGAAAATGTTGATGAATTGAAAATGTCAAATAGTTGGTCCATATTATTAATAAATTGCGAAGTGTGGGAAGCTTCTGAAGGTAAAGCTCCGAAAGAAATGTAAGTATTTAGTGCTGCGCTTACTGTATAGCTAAATACTTGTGAAGCTAATTTTAATTTCATCTTTTTAAACGAGTTTGGATTGATGTGGTCATCGGTTAATTTCGGGCACAACCTATCCCTTGCATAAAAATCTGTAAGGTACTGTTTTTTAATTGTTCCAGTTGGAAGAACAAAGTTATACTTGAAAAAATTATTCCTGGTCGACTTTAATAAATGGGGTACATCAAAAAGATAAAATATTTTCGAATTGTCTACTACAAAGTAAGGGTTGTTAGGGGAAACATTTAAAGTTCTTGCTAATTTTACAAAGTTCGACCCTTGATCTGAAATAAGAGCATTCACGGTTAAGTTAATGTTTTTAAGTTTTCTAATTGTATTGAAAATTATGTCCTGCAGATCAGCAGTTGTGCAGTTATCAATGAAAAAGAAAGCAATGGGCTGCTTCCATTTGCATGTTATTCCTCTAGCCATCAGTACAAGCATGTTTCTCGCTATAGCGTAACTTGTTTTGTTCAATGTGCCATGAAATCCAACTATTTTATCAGATGCTGTATCATAATAAAGAAACTTTTTTACAGACATTTCATCCATACACAAAACGCATTCTCGAGCCATTTTTGGTAGTGATTGGAGTTTTGATTTTATAACAGCAAATATAAATTCATTTAAGCCAGTCTTAATACTCCATTTTGCAGTAATTCTACATAGTGTGCTCTTTGATGGTAACATGAAAGTTTTTCTTAAAAACCTATATACTTTTGGTCCCAAAAAATGGATGGTTAACGCAAATTGTTTATATGCAGTTGAGTACCGGGCTGCTTTTGGTCGTATTTTATTTAATTTTAAATTAGTTTTGATGAATTCATATGCTCCAGCAGACAAACGTTCTCTGAGGAATTGTAACACATCACATTCTTTAATCTGTCGTTTACTAGAAAAAGCAGACTCTATTACAGTTCTTCTTCGCCTTATGCTTCTCAATTTCAATTGCAGTGCGTGCTTTCTAGGTGTATCACTACTTAATACAGCTTCAGTTTGAGCAGCAAACTCGCTTGTAGTATTTGTAGTATCACTAGAAACTCTACGTTTAGTTGGGATTGTATCAGTCCATTTAGAACATGATGGTTGCTGCAGCTGACTTTCTGAAACATGAAAAGAATAAACCCACAAAATATTTTAGGCATTAAATTTTTTGAAAAATAAGTAATCCACAAACTACATTTAAAATTCAGAGAAAATAACCCATTACCTGAGAATAAAACTTCAGGTGGTGACGCCGAGATAGTTGAACTTCCAGAATTTTCTTTTATTTCAGCTTGAATGTCTTCAATTGCAAAAGTTGGGTGTTCGATGGAAATACCTAAAAAATTGAAACACTGATTTGTAAAGAAACAGTGCAGTAATACATATTAAAATGATAAAATCAAGCACGCACCTTGTGCAACCTGCTAAATAAGTATATAATATTATGTAGGCATCATTTTCAATTTTTTATGAATCATCTTCAAAGCATATTGAGGAGTGCAATAAAAAAAGGAAAATTCAGTGCAGGCAGGTAGCTACAGATACTTGAAACTGTACCTTTTTACAAATAAAATGAAATATTTGCACTCTAGTCGATTTAACATACCCAACACAAAAATTTTTAACTTTGAAAATGCATAGACGTGTTTTCTCGGGTTACTCATTTGGCAGGGTACCTTTTTATTTAAATTTTATGAAAAAAGTCCCTTACTCTAAATTACTACACATATGTATTTAAGGTTTATCAACTTATAGCTTGATGCACCATAAAAAGGCAATGTACTTTACTTAGGTATATTTCTAACATTCATTAATTTATGGACAGAACGTAGCGGAAAGGAAAACTGAAAGGAATGTCTTTTAGCTTTTACACTATATTTCTTAATTCTTACGTTCGACCAACGAAAACACTTTTTGGGTTAATTTGTTATAATACTATTTGCTTGGATAGAACATAAAAACAACTGAGAATTGCACTGCATCTATAAAATTACCTATACTGCTTACAGTTTCCTTTCAATTTATGCTTCCACTATATTAAACTATAATTCGAACTCAAATGTAGGTACCTAATAAGTACACCACACTAAATATAATAATTATTGTACTTACTTTGGGGGAATACTGTTGGAACTGCAGCTTTCTTTAATTTGTTGCTCTGGAATGGGCCAGCAAACATTTCTTTTTCAAAGTGCAAGCTGCAAACTTTATAGTTTTTCACCTTGCCCGCAAGGTCTTCACGGCCGCAATTTGTCAGCCATAATAAAGCCCTAAATTCGATGAATATAATTAATAATAGCACATATTTTAGATTTCGTTACCTTTCGTCATCTTTTGGGAAACCGTGAAAACTTATCGTTTTAGGAGATAACTTATTGTTGCTTTTGCACTCACGTACACAACAAGTACGAGATCCGGACGCCATTATAAGATATCCCAAAATACACAAAGAAAAATAATAAACAAAATATTTATTTGATCTTCCAACACAAACCATGAAAAATGCTTTCAAACACGCAGCCACTTAGGTTAGGTTAGCAATAAATTTCCACGTCCACGCCAATGGCTCGCGGCTCTACGGACTTGAAAACGTGTCCATTGCGTTTGAAATCTGCGCAGCGTTTTTAATGTTTGTAAACAGACAACTTTATTCTGCGAATTGCGACGTCTGTTTATTTCTAGCCTGTGCTACTGAACAGTCCGCCGGTTACTTTTAAATTTTGTTCCAGGACAGTCGACACAATATCAGTAAAATGACGTTTAAGAACTTCGTTATTGAGTATCTATACACGCAGCGATAACGTAACCTTTATTAAAAGCACCTTTATTAAAGGAGCTGTTAACCTACGTGTATACAGACCAAAACCGTCCTTAGTAAAGGCAGCGTAAATAATGCAACGTCTGTTTCCCAACAGCCGTTGCATTAACAACGGTGCCTTTAAATTCTGTGTATACGGGTATTTACATAACGGAGTTGCGTATTGCGTTTTAGTACTTTTAAGGTTTCTTTGGTTACATGCTGCTGACAGTTTAGGATAAAAATTGCCTTTTTTCGCTTGACACTTTGGTTTCGACATACTGCTGTGTAGTACTGAGAAAATAATTCAATATTTGGATACAAGTGTATTCATACGCCTAACGAGAAAGGCCTAATTTAAATTGGAGAAAATTAATAATTTTGAAGAGTTTGACAGGAGGCAAGTTTTGATAGAAGACAGTTTGGAATGAATGGGCGGAATTTATAGAAAATTTCTAGAGTGACATGAGTCTCTGAGATTCCCTAACATGTATAATTATATTGCACACTAAATAAATAAAAATAATATATAGGCCTAACAAAATATTTATTTACGTTTAGCAGGTCTGTCAGCTATCACTAATACAATCAAGCGAAGCTAGTTGGAAAAGATATAAAGCAAAAAGTTAGTACCATTCAGAGCCTATTTTTGGTCAAAGCGGGCCCTAGGCCCTTATCCAATCCCGGGCCCCTATTTTTTTAAATTGTCAGTAAACTATGCAATATTGATTTTAATATCCTTCACTAACTACCTACTATTTACTAATTAGAAAGTAACATAAAAAACAAATAACAAAACAAAGAAAACAACAAACACTCTAAAAAACAGTCTTAAACAAAACAGCTACAAACAAAAAAAACACTATTTTCGACTTAAACAGGTATGTCTCTACCGGGGTCTCTACATATACATAATTAAATTAAAATTTTAAGATCAGATTTTTCTTTTTCGCATTCCTTTTATTTAATTCTGCAAAATTGTTAATGATTTTACTCGAATCTAGTTTTTCTAATATATCACTTTCCACATTAAGAAGTGCTAAAGATAACACATTTTCCTGACTCAAAGAATTTCTCAAAGAAGATTTCACTCATTTTAAAGTTGAAAATGATCGCTTGCCAGAAGCGTTGCTTATCGGTTTTGACAAATATATGCGCAATAATGTCTCAACATTGGGAAATGTTGAGGCGATGTTAGTTTCAATCAAACACTGTAACATTTTAGGGTTCTGAGCAATGTTGTTCGGGTTACAAATCTCTTTCAATTGTATTATTTCATTTTCTATATTATTAACATCAACATCCTGATCATAATAATACTGTCCAATATTTTTTAAACTTATTTCATAATTTTCGTCTAAACTATCTACAAAAAGTATATTAAAAATATAATCCACGGAATTGCAAGATTCTTTTCTTCTTGATAAGTCCATGATTAATTTATCGCAAATTATGAAAAAAAGTTAATTTTAAAGTTTTCGTGCCCCACAAAAGAAATGTCTTTAGAAGAACCTTCACCAAAACAATGTTTTCTTTTTCGCTTTCTAGTAATTTCGTCCTTGTATGACGTGTTGTTAGGCTGAACCTTTTTTGATGCTTCTTCCTCAATTTCCCTAAATCTTTCTCTAAGGTTTTTAACGAAACAAATCAAACCATTGTAAAGTTCAGAAGCCTCAAACAGGTTATTTTTAATTTCTTGTAATGATTTGCTGGTTGCATTAATTCTTTCTAAAATTTTTGACCAAGTAATAGTCATAAGGGCAAATTCGAACGAATCAAGTCTTTGTAAAATATCCTTCGCTTCTGTTGTGGTAGACTTCTTTCGGTTTTCGTCTTCATGCAACTGGGTTAAGACCATTTTAATTTGATTGAATCCAAGAGCGATAGATTTGACAGCGTCGGCTCTAGCGGACCATCTGGTATCACAAATTCTTTTTACTACTAATTTCTTAGGTTTTGCCGTCTCTAAACACCTTTGAAGTACACTCCATTTTTGTTATCATATATTTTTTATTTTTCAAATTAAATAAGTAAGTATATACCTACAAGTGCAATTAAATTAACTGAAACAATATTTTTGAAATATTTTGTTGATGTCCGGACGGTTAGACCTAGTATCGGGCCCTTTTTAGGATCGGGCCCTAGGCCCGGGCCTACCAGGCCTATCGGGAAATTAGGCCCTGCTACCATTGGTGAACTACTTCAGTTAGCAGTTAGTAGTAAGTTACTTTCATCATCATCATAAGGTTCTCAGTCCGAAGACTGGTTGGACGCGTACCTCCATTCTTTTCTATCCTGAGCTAACCTACGCATTTCCCTAAAAGTAGAACATCCTACATCCCTAACTATTTGAGAGCAGTAGTCTAATCTAGGCCTACCCCTACCTCTTTTTATTCCTATCTCTGACTCTAGTATGTCGCGAACTATTCCTTCGTGTCTTAGAAGGTGTCCTACCATCCTATCTCTCCTACTCTTTATTGTTTTCCATACCTTTCGCCTTTCCCCAACTCTTTCTAATACTTCCCTATTGCTAACCTTATCTATCCACGGTATCTTCATCATGCGTCTGTAACACCACAGTTCAAACGCTTCTACTCTTTTCCTATCCGCTTCTCCTATTGTCCAAGTTTCGCACCCGTATAATGCCGTACTCCATACATACGACTTTAAGAGTCTCTTCCTAGTCTCTATATTAACCGTTCTCGAACATAACAGTTGTTTCTTTTTGTTAAACGCAACTCGGCCCTGCGCCATTCTTTGTTTTATATCTTTAGTGCTCCTACCGTCTTGGGTTATTTTACTTCCTAAGTAGCAGAAATCCGCGACCTCCTCTATCTTCTCATTTCCTATTTGTATTTCAATTTTAGTTCTATTTTCACTCCATCTACATACCAAAATTTTAGTTTTCTTTTTATTGATTTTCATGCCGTAGCGCGTAGCCCTGTGTCAAAACTGCTTCCATTTCATTCAAAGCCGCTCCTAATTCTTCTTTGCTAGATGCTAACACTGCTATATCATCCGCAAATCTGAGCATATTAATAGTTTGGCCCTGTACATTGATCCCTGAGGCTGTTCTTTCCTTAACAATATTAATCGCATCTTCGATATATAAGTTGAAAACTAGAGGTGACAATGCACATCCCTGTCTCACTCCCTTCCGGATATCTACTTCCCTTCGTTCCTGCTCACATTCTATAACTGCCTTTTGCTCTTTGTAGAGATTATGTATTATTCTTCTGTCCCTGTATTTCATCCCTACCTTTCTCAGCACTTCGAACATCTTCCCCCATTTTACGTTGTCGAAGGCTTTTTCTAAATCTACAAATCCTATATATACGCTCTTTCTCTTTTCTATCGTTTTTTCTATAATTACTCGTAAAGCTAGAATGGCCTCGCGCGTTCCTCTATTTCGTCTAAATCCGAACTGATCTTCTCCTAATATTTCTTCCGCCTTTTTCTCCATCCTTCTTTGCACAATTCTAGTTAAAATTTTTGACGCATGGGAAGTTAAACTGATAGTTCTAAAATTTTCGCATCTATCCGCGCCTTTCCTTTTTGGCAAAGCTACTATGATGTTCCGTTTGTAATCTTCTGGAATCTCGCCTGTCAGGTATATGTGACTAACTAATTTAAATAAACGATCCATTACCTCTTGACCTGCGCACTTTAAGATTTCTGCCTGCAAGCCATCTATACCTGGTGCTTTATTATTCCTTAAACTTTTTAGTGCTAGCTCAAACTCTTCTCTCATTATAGGACTCCCTAGGTTATCCCCTTCTACACTGCTTTCACTTTCTAATATATCTTGCACTTCCTGTCCCGCATATAAGTTTCCTAAATATTCTTTCCACCTATCTGCCTTCTCCCCGCTTTCGATTAGGATATCTCCTGCCTCATTCCTAATGCTTTTGGTACTAGATCCAATTTCTCTAAAATTTCTCCTAATTATTTTATATGCTTCATCAGTCTTTCCTATTTCGAACTTATTTTCCACTTCTTTGCACTTATCGTCGATCCATTGCTCTTTCGCTTTCCTACATTTCCTAATAATTTCCCACTTGATCGCCTTGTATCTTTGTTTCCCTATTTCATCTAACCTATTTTTATATTTGCGCCTTTCCTCTATTAGACTCACAATATGTTTTGTTATCCAGGGTTTCCTACTTTCATTCTGTTTATGACCCAAGTTACTTTAACAACGTAAATATGTCTATCTTGTGTACACACCTTATAGAAATTCCGTTATTTAGAGGAGCCTTTATTAAAGGTGTCTTTAATGCTGCGTGTATACATACTCAATGAAAGACATCGCCAACAATCTCGGTGGGTGTTGGGGTATAGTACAGAGCTGCCATTTTCTTCTCCTGCGGCTACACGAGTTCTGCGCCCGCACAGGTCCGCATTTTTTGTTTGTTTCTACATCATCTTTTTGCCAAGAAATGTGTGTGTCTGGTGCGAAAGGGCAAGTAAAGGTCTATTTTAAAAAAGCGTTCTCTCAGCTTTAGTTTGTTTACACTTCCAAAATGCCAATTATAGGTTACATTCTGTAATGCGCATGCAGTCGGACTGTTCAGTAGTCACTCCCAATTGAAAAAAGGGAGTGACTACTGCTCCGGCCGCCGGCCCCCTGAAATTTTGTTTGAACACGGTCGGGCATGCGCATTACAGAATGTCAACACAATTTGCATTTTGGAGGCGTAAAAAAATTAAGCTGAGAGAACCAGAGAACGCATTTTAAACAAAGCCCTTACTTGCCCTCTTGCACCAGACACACGCATTTTTTGGAAAAAAGATGATGTAAAAACATAAGCAAAATATATCAAACCGCTGCGGGGTCAGAACTCGTCCAGCCGTAGGAGAACAAAATGGCAGTTCTGTACGATATCCACACACCCACCGAGACCGTTGGCGTCACTAGCCGATAACGATATTCTTAAACGTCATTTTACGGACATTAAGTAATGCGCACATCCGACCGTATTGGAATACAATTTCAGGGGACCGCCGGCCGGAGCAGTAGTCACTCCCTTGAAAAAATTGGTAAAATCTGAAAATCCTCTTAAATTAAGGCAACACAACTTTGACATCATTTATATTATTGTTTATTCGTAATATACCTACAATACAAAAACTGGAAGAAAAGTGTAGAATACTGCTGCTTATATTATTATTTAAAACAAATTCAGTCTAATCAACGAACAAAAACTTAACAACATACTTCAGTACAATGGTAAACTAAATTTGTACAATTATTTCTTAACGGTTTGTAATTTTTAATTTTCGATAACAAAATATAGGTACTTATGTAACCTATTACGTATTTTTGGGTCATAAATAGAATATTGAGCAAAATAAATAAAGAACAGAGTAAAAATAATCAGAAATAGGCTTTGAACGAAATGGAAGCAGTTTTGACAGAAGGCTATAGGTAATAATAATTCAAATGATTGTATGACATCAGATGGGACTTTATGATAATTGATAATAGTATTGAAATCTTGGTGCGCACAGGATGCAAAAATACGTATTTTAAGTACCGTTTGCCCATTTTCTTTACCATTTTTACGAACTTACTTCATGATCAGGTACAAGTAAATAATCTATTCCTCTCTTCGTACGTCCTAGTAAGTAATAAATCCCTAACGTTATCAAAATAATGAAAAAAACCGAGATCAGAACTATGGCAAGTATCACGTATTGTCCGTAAAGAGAAAAAAACGAATGGCACTCTACGTACCACTTTTTGGGCGATACCACGATTGGGCTCAACAAATTCTTAAATTGCTGTAAAGGACAATTAAAGTTACAACCATTCACGGAGACTTTTTGCGGTTCCGTCGTGTTTTTATAGAAAGTATTGACGAAATACGTTCCGTTGAAATTTCGAAGTTCAAATAAAATCGTGCTTGTGTATGGGGGGCAATGTACATCGAAAGCGTCCATTGAGTTTAGTATGTTGGCGATTGTGGAATCGTGAGCAGAAAACACCCAAAATTTTTGTAAAGGAACGCCTTCAGCATGTCCGGAGAAATGCTGCTCGAGTTGGTAAAAGAACGGGCCTGTTTTTAAGCGGGCCAAATCTTTAGTGTAACACATGACTGCGAAACTCAAACAAGCCCATTTCTGGATTTTATCAGGGTATATAGTTTCCGTCCACTTCGGCAAGGTGAAATTATATAACTGCTCGATAAACAACGTATTATAAATGAAATCGAGATCCAGTAAAGAATCTACTACGGAACCTGTATTGTTGCTTATATACTCGTATAATTCTTTATTTTCTTTGTTAATTTCCGCAAATTTTGGGGTATTAAGTAAATCTTCTTGTAGTTTATCGTATTTGGGACAATCCATGTTGCCGATGATACCGTCCTCTTGTTGAGGCGTAGTATGTATTGGTATCGGTTGCCATTTTAAGTCGGCATCCCATATTTGATTCCCCGCAGGCGGGTACAGTCCTGCTAGGTTAGCCTCCGCAGACATTAAAGTACGGTCTACATCTGTAGACCGTACATAAATATCCGTTTCCGAGTAATCTAAAGGTAGAAAACTGTCGTAACGCTGCCGCAACCATTGACCCAATCTGAAATGTTGTTCTTTGCCAACCTGAAACAGATACATTTATATCTTGCGATATGAGACAACAGTCAATTTGAACATGTTGGTTACAGTTTTTGTGAATCACCCTGTGTTCAGTTTAAACAAGAATTAACATGAACAACCTCAAGCTGCAATACATTATCAACGAAACCATTTCTTACAAATTAAGTACCACTTGTGCTAATTTGCCCTTGTATACAAAAAGCTTTACATTGATAAGAACAATAAATAAATAACTAGAACACTTCTACTGCATTGTTATCAATATATAAGAAGGCCATGGAAAAAAAGAGAAACCAACAATTCGCAATTTTTAACGTTTCATACACCACTAGATTTACAACATACTTTATAGAAAAAAAGTGTGACCCAAAAATAGGGACTTACATTAGTTAGCTGCCCAAAGCCAACAGGCCAATAGGATCTATTTTTGTAAGGATCATTAGGGTACGGCTCAACAGGTGTTCGATCACCGTGTCTATAAATCTGAAACCAAGAAAAAAAAATCAAAATACGGAATATTTACAAAATAATCTTGTAAGTTCACATACCACAACCACCGAAACCAATTCGCCCTGTGGATCATTGGTCGTATCACAAAAACAAATGCTAACCCAAATAAATAAACAGCCTACTAGGTAACAAAACTGGACTAACTTCTCCATTTTACGTACTAATTTCACAGCCGACAACTACTAAAAACCGTTTTATTTACGAAAACCGACACATTCTTTGCCAAAATGCTGAATATGCTTTGCCAGATTGTACATTTCTGTAATCTTGGTTTTTAATCCTTTCGTTTAAAATAACCTCTTCGGACATTAGGGGCGCAGGCGCAGACACGTAGTTTCAGTGGCGTGCAGGGAAATTATCATTGCACGGGGGGGTATCAGACATCGTTAATTTTCTTTTGCGGCGTAAACAGAATAACTGAAGCTGAAGCACAGCATAATACAGCAGTTAAAGTTCTTGGCGGTGTCTTTGAACTATTTTAGCTGCATTTGGTGACCTTCAACTGTAAGTGATTTACTACCGCGGCGTTTTATCAATCGGGTTGACACTGGTGTTAACTCGCCGACAAACGAAAAAGAACACGTTCCGCGGGCTACGCTGCGCGAGCTAGAAAATTTAGGGAGTGCTTTTCTGCTGTATTATGCTGTGGCTGAAGACCACTAAAATAAACGCAGACGCGGTTTTTACTTCATAGTAATTGATATATTTGATAGATGGCACATATGTACGTACAATACTATATTATGCACGAGTTTATAATGAATGCTATTATTACCGAGGATGAAGTTTACAACACGAGCGAGTTTTGTAATCATCCGAGGTAATAATAGCATCATTATAACGAGTTGTATACTATACTTTGTCCACGACTATCAAAACAGATTCCCAGAAAGAATTTACCTTCATTTCCCTTCTCCAGTGTAAGAAAGATTCATACATACGCTCTCAGGTATAATTTTCTTGGTTTTTGGGCAATGAATCTAATGAGGCAAGTTCTGCAACTTCTTTTATTGCTGGTGCTGTTAATGAAACCTCGTTTTCACTCTCACTACTCATTATATCTTCTTTTTTAGAATATGCATTTCAAATTAAAAGCAAACCATGCTGATTTGACGTTTCAATTTGAACTGACACATCGCGATCGCGGCCTACTAAATAAATGTAAAAAAGGGTCAAAGCGATATTCCTATTGGTGTAGTGAATAATATTCATTAATAACTGCAGTGATTAATGTACCTAATTATGATTGAAGAAACACAAGTATAAAGAGTATATTATAAGATAGTCGTGGACAAAATTCATATTTCCTAGCTTCAGCTCTAAAGATTTTTCTCCGGGCGGCATCTGGATATACAGAGTAGTCCACTACGCGCGCGTCGGTTAATAGTCGCTAAACCGTTGAACTTATGGGAAATTTTTTTTAATAAAACTTGTAAGGTTACATCTTTGCTGCAACTGAAAATTATTTTCAATTATACAGGTTGTCCCATTTCTTCTGCGCAGTGCCTAACTCTGTTTTTTTAAATGGAACACCCTGTATTTGATCGCATTTTGGAATTCTTTGTTGAATTTAAGTGCCACATTGTTAACCGTACATTGGGTCTAAGTCGCACAGTTTCAAAGTTATTTGATGTTAGAAACCGTCATTTTTCAAGTTTCGCCATTTATAACTTTTAAAAGGTTCGAGATAAAGAAAAATGACTTACGTGTCCCTATCTTAGTTTTTAATCCTCTATCTAATGGGGCTGGAAAATTCTGCTTCCTGATTGGTCAAAAAATTTCAAAAAGTGACCTATCAGGAAGCAGTATTTTCGAACCCCATTAAATAGAGCAGCGGTCGGCAACCTTTTGGCAGGCAAGGGCCACATAGTGACAAATTGAAATAAAGGCGGACCGCACATGTTCATAATTTTGATAATAGGTATTTGTGATATTTAAAATGCGGAAACATTTTATATGAATTTTGTTAATACGTAGGAACAATGACAAAAATGAGAAAAATAATAAAAAAAACTTAAACGAGAACTTCAAAATAGATTACTGTTCTTTTGCAAAATTTAGTGTGACGTGGTGAGCGGCAACATCGCGCACGGCTGTGGTCCTACTACTCTACGCAACGCACATTCTCATACATACGGAAGAGCGGCAACGTCGCGTACACCGAATGCCAGAATGGAAACGGCCCTGAGTCATGTAAAAGTCATAAGATTGGCCGAGATTTATGTGCCTTTCACTAGTACCAGTTTCTGATAACGCCCGCCGAAGGCGAGTGTGGCGAAGTGGTTAGTGTTATCGGGTTGTGATCCAGTTCGCTCGGGTTCGATCCCAATCTCGAGTACTTCTTTTTTTGTATTCCATCGTTAATATTTTTACATAAAAATCTGTCTGGTCAAAAGGACAATTGAGCGGAGGCCGTTATGCCGGAGTCTGTCTGTGTCATTTGATATAAAAACAATATAATGTAAGATAACAGACTTATTCATTATCTCTTGGAAAATAAAAACCGGCAGTCTGCTCTACCGCTTGGGATCGGTCAATCTTAGGACTCGGATGGCTCAGGGCCGTTTCCATTCTCGCGCACCGAATCTCCGGTTAGCGCGGACACAAAACAGAGAACTAAAACTTATTTCTTTACGTGAATTCGATAAATGCCTTCCTTGTGGATCTTACTTGCGCGGGCCGCACCTAGGTAACTTACGGGCCGCATGCGGCCCGCGGGCCGCAGCTTGCCGACCCCTGAGAGGATTAAAAACTAAGATAGGGACACGTAAGTCATTTTTCTTTATCTCGAACCTTTTAAAAGTTATAAATGGCGAAACTTGAAAAATGACGATTTCTAACATCAAATAACTTTGAAACTGTGGGACTTAGACCCAATGTACGGTTAACAAAGTGGCACTTAAATTCAACAAAGAACTCCAAAATGCGATCAAATAGAGGGTGTTCCATTTAAAAAAACAGAGGTAGGCACTGCGCAGAAGAAATGGGACAACCTGTATAATTGAAAATAATTTTCAGTTGCAGCAAAGATGGAACCTTACAAGTTTTATTAAAAAAAATTCCCATAAGTTCAACGGTTTAGCGACTATTGACCGACGCGCGCGTAGTGGACTACCCTGTATTTGCGCCTGGCAACTCAAACAACAAGCGCCAGGGTTGGCCTCAATACTTCTGAGCATAAGAACTTGCAAGCAATTACAAACTAAACCCAACATTTTTAACATTTTTATTCGTTGCGGAATATAATTTTTGGATCGCACATTTAATTATTATTATTATTATGTGCCGTTAAAAGCGGAACACCCACATTGGTATCTACCTTTTATTATTTAAAAATAGATGCATAAACTCTCGTTTGTGCAGCAGTTATAGACAAAAGAAATGGGCGACATAATTAAGAAAAGTCAACGACAAACATTTTAACAAGGGCGCACAAAACCGAGAATTTAAAAAATTAATAGGTAGGTATCTCAGAAACCCTTAATTTTGGATAGAGATTGTGACAAATGAAATGCTATTAGAATTCAGCGCATATTTCAAAAATGCAATCGTATATATACTATGTTCCATTTAAAAAAAGAAAGTTGATGGCCCTATTCCGGTATAACTGGAAATGCCAGAAAGTTCAAAATATTGTACTTCAAAACAATATCCTCGAAACCCCTAATTCCAATGCGGGAGATAAGTGGCGCGTCACAAACGTCAGATTTTCATTCCAAACAAAACAAAGCCACGTGCTTTCTGACGTTTTAACCTAACCTCTGAAATATAATTATAGTTGTTTTCAAGTTTTTACACGTAAGCCCAACACATAAATTGAAAATAAAATAAACTGTTTTCGCTGCAAAACGTCTATAATTATATTGCAAAAACTATAGTTTAAGACGTTGTAAATAATATCGATAAACGTCAAATGGCACGTGCTTTTGTTTTGTTTGGAATGAAAATCTGACGTATGACGAAGGCACTTATGTCCCCTATTCCAAACTTTGGAAAAAATAATAATAATAAAGCCATAAACTTTTAACCAACGGGTTAGCTGAATCTCCCTGTGCAATACTTGGAAAAAAACTGACTACAAAAGTAGTGATATACCCTTGATCAGGTTTTAATTCCAAATGAACAGACGCGGCAAATGCTCTTGACATCTGTCAGTGCCAATTACAAAACATCTTACCGTAACTTATGCAATATAATTATAGTAGTTTTGCAGGGGGAACAGTTTATTTTCAACCTGTGTTATATGTGCTTGCACGTAAAAACTATAATTAGGTACATTGGGAAAGTTACAGTAAGATGTTTTGTAGTTGACACTGACAGATGTCATGAGCATGAGAACGTTACTTCACTACTCTTGTAGTAAAGTTTTTTTTCAAATATAGCACTTCTACTATAGGTACAACATTTTTTTACTGACAATGTGGCGATTGAATAAAAAACTATACTGTAGAAAGTTTTGATTTACTTCATGTTCGTTTATTTGGCGATTGGCGATATTTCCAAGAAATCTGGCAACTTGAAAATTTAAAAGCTGGCAACCCTGATATTGCGGTACACCTTTGTATAAAAGACGAAACCTTAAAAGTTCTCATACCTCAAAATCATATTGCCGTGGGGTGAAAAGCTTGAAACCCGAGTTTTTATATTTACTTTTATGGTAGTTGAAATAACATCACAAATTGCCAGTAGCAGACATTTTCACAATCATACATTAGCAGCACTTCTTTATTGGTGTAAAGTCGTAAATCATTCAAAGTATGTATACGTATAGAAAAATTGGATTTGCGTTATTCTTCTTATTCTAATAAATACATTGGCATACTTGCTATAGTAGGTCGCATTTTAGGTGATACAATTTTGCACCGAAAATCTGAATGTGTTTTACAATTTTTTAGATTAATACCTTCTAGGTTCCAGTAGCTTTATCTCTGTTTAACTTACGACGTTGAATACCACAAAAGATGCAAAAGATGAACATGCGTTTTGCAAAAGCTTCAAAACTACCTCTAGTGACATCTCGGAAATTTGTCAAAACTAACGTTTAAAATCCAAGGCATTGGTGGGACGTTTTTTGCTCTGCTCCTCCCTCACGAGTCGGCTATGGTGTCTGATTGTCATTTCTCGAACTGTCATTACCTAATACGTAACCTAGCTTTTTGCAAATGTGACATAAGAGCTATTTTCTAATTTATTTTATTTCTTATGTTATTTAGTCTTTTAATAATTTGTAACTGAGAATTGAGCAGTTTGTTGGATTTACAAGTTACCTGTGATAAAAAAGTAACTCGCAAAATTTGAAGATGATACGAACTTTCAAGCGAACTTTTTCCAACAACCTTTACCTAATTTTAGGTATATTCATAGGAATATACATGTCCTCAGTGCTACAAACTAATACAAAGTGCCAAAATAGTGCCTTGGAACGCCAGAATTTAAACGATATCAAAGAAGCGTTAAACTCGATAACCAATCGGCCGTTGATTAGAAATTTTACTAAAAAACAGTCTAGTTCGAAGAAACCTAAGCCTATCCGTCCTAGGTACTACTCGACGGAGTTGGGGATACGGGAAAAGTTATTTGTCGGAATTGTAACTTCGGAAGAGAATATTAACACGCAGGCGGTTCACATAAACGCGACGATTGGCCATTTGGTGGATAAAGTGAAGTTTTTTATTACAGCTCAACGTAAGTTGAAGTCAAAGTTGAATTTGAGCGGCATTGTCGGGTTTACGGATACCCGACACAAATACCGTTTGTTTCAAATTATAAAGTACATCGGAGATTCATTTCTCTTGGATTTCGATTATTACTTTTTAATAAACGACTACGGTTTTATAAACATAAGGGAGTTAAAGGATAGAGTGAATAAAATTAGCGTTAGCATGAATGTTTATTTGGGTACTTCGATCCCAGATAGTACATTTTGTAGTTTAGGTAAGTGACCGATGTTTGGTTTTCTTCTTGTATCTGGTTTTTTGTCGTTTATAGATGCCGGGATTGTTATCAGTAATTCTGTATTGAAAGCGGTTCGTGAAAATTTAGAATGGTGTGTTACACATGCCGTTTCCGACGATCACAGTGAGAATTTTGGGAGGTGCGTTTATCAGAGTACCGGACTGGATTGTCAGGATATCGTTCAGGTATTGTCTGGGACATGAAAAAAGCGGGATTTTCTTTGCTGTCCCGGACATTGATTAATGCTTTTGTTTGTTAATTTGTACACGCCAATGACTTTTTAGGATCAAAAAATATCTACTTTTAAAATTAAACATTCAGCATTAGAAAAACATTTGCATGAGCTGGCTGGGAGAGAAATTTTCCAGAATGCTGTGACTGTTTATCCGGTTTTGAAGGCCCGAGATTTCTATTTGTTGAACTCTTATTTTGCCAGTGTAAGTGTTACAGTTCTTTGTTAATACCTATTTAAAATTATTGTCTAGTTTATGCCAGTATAATTTATAATACATATTTTAATTTGGTGAAATTCTGGGATTAATAAAAACACTTTATATAAAGTAATCAATATTTCGACCCCGCTTGGGGCCTTTGTCAAGATTTATTTGTAGAATGAAATGTAAAAAGTTAACATAAATTATTTGCCAAAACAAATTTTTCTAATTCTAACTCATAAAAATTATTTATACGGTAATTATGAATATATATACTTATGTAAATATAAAAATTGGAATTACAATTTAGCACTTGATTTTGAACAAAATTGTTTTTTTTATAAAAGAGATATGTATATGTATTTAATTTAACAATAATAATAATAAGAAGAAGAAAATATTATTATTATTACAGTAAGTTTGACTCAAATTTTGTATGTCAATTCTATCATCTATAGAGTTTTGTTCTTTCTTTTATATAAATCTTCTAAAAGCAGTTGCGATTTTAAATTTTTATCTTGTTTTGAAATTTTGGTATCATTAAATTCAAAAGTATGATTGTTATTTTTCATATACAGGGTGGTCCAGGTCTTAATACATTAATTTTGGGAGGTGATAGAGAATCAAAAATAAGGGGACTTTTCTTAATAAACATATACCCGGAAATGCATAATAACGGAGATATAGCCCAAGTCATTAATACTAAGACATCTTGATGCTGAGCGCACAAATTGAAATTATCAAGTAGGCTTCAATTATTTTAGAAGTTTTGACATTTGTGCAGCATAGTCATTTCATTAGGTAATTTGATTTCCTACCTACTGAATTTTAATTTGTGAGGTGATTGTGCAGACACACATTTTATTTACGAATACTGCAAAGGTAACGCTGCAGCAGCCGTTAGAGAATATCGAAGAAGATATCCAAATCGGAATATCCATCGCCTTTTTCAGGAGTTTGGTTAGAAGCGGGCCGAAGAACAGCCTAGGAGAGGAAATAATGTAGAAAATGCAATACTGAGAACATTCGACAACAATCCTCGGCTAAGTTCTCGAAGAGCGGCCCTACAATTAAGAACGTCAAAATCAACAGTACTTATTGCGCACTCTTCATAGGGATCATCGGAACCCATATCATTTACAACCGGTGCAACATTTACTCCCCGGTGATGCACAAATGTCAAAACTTTTAAAATAATTGAAGCCTACTTGATAATTTCAATTTGTGCGCTCAGCATCAAGATGTCTTAGTATTAATGACTTGGGCTATATCTCCGTTATTATGCATTTCCGGGTATATGTTTATTAAGAAAAGTCCCTTTATTTTTGATTCTCTATCACCTCCCAAAATTAATGTATTAAGACCTGGACCACCTGTATATGTTTACTTATTGCTGAATTACTGGTTTTGTATTTTAGTATTGAAAATACTTCTGGGCGCGTGTCTATATATGGGACTCATCTTACGAAAAATGTATCGACAGGCGACAGGTTCTGTCGGTGACGCGCGCAGTCGAGGCCGCTAATAATAATAATAGAGCGCTAGCCAAATGTAAACTAAGGTACGGCGAGCGCAAGCGGGATATCGCATTGGAATAAAAGTCCCATATACCTAAAAAGTCCAAACGGTACAAAACAGATGCATTAATATTTTGTTACGTATTGCGTCAGTTTGACTACAGTTTGTATGATGGATCTTTGCGCGTGCGTCACAACTGCTTACATATGACACAAATCATTTCAAGGTCGAGTGTATTGTCAAGCAGTGGCGGGTGTTTTTATTTTGCTCAGGTACAGATATAAATATGGTAATTTAACAGTTACATCATGTATTAATTAGTATACTTGGGCCGGCCAACAGACGGAGTGATCACCCTGCAAGAACGTGCTCTAGCGGGGCCAATATTAATTTATGACGACCGAATTGGAGTGGTGCGACTTCGTTGGGTCTAAAGAAAGCGCATCACTGCGGTTCGGTCGTCCTAAATTGATAGTGGTCCCGTCTAGAGCTCATGCTTGCAGGGTGATCACTCCGTCTGTTGGGCGGCCCAAGTATAGGTATGGCACCAGCAGAAGAAGAAATGAAAGAAACTTAGATTTTTAAGATATATTTTGTGATGCAATTTTAGATTTTAGCGAGTTCATAGTACCTATTTAAAAAATAAACTTACCTTGTGCATACATGTTGTATATAACATTACGAATTTCCATTTTTTGGCATTCGCCTAAATCTTCGGTTTTTTACTTTTTCCGTAGCCGGGATTTTCCTGAACTAAGCAAAGGCTCATTTCTTTCTGAACGTACTTTGATGCTGGAAACTGTACGCAAGCTAATCTTTAAAGCATCAGAAACATGGTAAAACATCATAAAAAGTTTATAAAACTAATTCCATATTATGACATTTACTTGACAGTAGCTACCGACACCACACGCCTATGAACTGTAACGCTGAATGGCGCTTCGACATCACTTCATATAGTCGCATTTGTGTTCCGCTCAATATTGTATTATGAGACGTATGTCTTACAACCAAATGACATACGTCGCTGCATTTATATTAAGGAATGGTACGGGCTAGCAGTAGGCGCGTGTGTCTTAACTAATTTTATACACAAGCAAAGATTCATTATACAAAGTATATGTGCCTTGTGCTTGCCACAAATCATTTCTTTTATTTTATTGTATCAATAATATAACAACTTGAAACGGCACAGATCACTTTTGTTGGACATCAGAAACCGAGCAGTTGTGTCGGTATTTTCAATACGCCTATGATACTTGCGTAAGATGTGAGGTCTGTGAATTTTTTTCACAGTCTTTACATTTAATTTTGTATACAGTATGTGCATTGTATTTATATAAATTTATATTCATATAAATACAATGGTATGTATGGGTTTTCATTAGTTTAGAAATGGGTGTTTTTAAATTAGAATACAAAAATTTGAAGTTGTTATAATTTTTGTGTGATATTTGTAAGTTGTATTTTGCTAATAAGTGATTAATATTGTGTGACATACCGTTAATTATGTAATTTTTATTTTCTTTTAGTCTACTAATATCAGTATTATTACTGTGAAATTGATGGATTCTATTTTTTATCATTTATAAGAATAGTTACGTAAAGTTAAATCTAAACAGTTTATTTGATTTTTTGTTGAAATTTCAATAGTGAATTGTAATTTAGGATGGTAGTTATTAAACTTTGTGTGGAATTTTGTTATATTTGCAGTTAGACAATCATCTACATATCTAACAAAAAATGGTAAACTGAAAGATAATTTTGTTTCTAAATCTTCTAAAACTAACTGAACAATGGCACAGCCATTTGTTTGTTTGTAGACTGAATCTTTAAATTTGTTAGAGGAAGTTCAATTGCAGTGATGAAGTTATTTAATGCAAGAGATGTGTAAGGTTCAATTCTATTCCAATTTTTTTTAACAAAATTTTTAGCCAATATTCTATCTAACATCACAGGACAAAATGAATTTTACATCAAAGACTCCTGGTCTTCTAATGAAAAAACTAAAAATTTGTATATCCCCGAAAATTTCAATTCAATTTCCCTCGATGTACTATTACTTTACGCAAATGTACCCATATATCTTGCAACTTCTACTGTGAAAAAAATTGGAATATAATTGAACACATCTCTTAGATTAAATAACTTCATCACTTACTCTAACAACTACGTATTTCAAATTTAAAGATTCAGTTTACAAACAAGCAAATTTCTGTGCCATGGGCTGCCCAATTTCCAGTAACATTGCTCAATTAGTTTTAGAAGATTTAGAAACAACAGTTCTTCCTAAATTATCTTTCAGCTTACCATTTGTTTTTAGATATGTAGATGATTGTCTAACTGCTGTTCCTTCTGACATTATAACGAAATTCTTAATCAGTTTAATAACCACCATCCTAAATTACAATTCTTTATTGAAATTTCAACAAAAATCAAATAAACTTTTAGATTTAACTTTACATAAAATTAAAAATTCAATACAGACTGAATGGTACACTAAATCAACTTGGTCTGGCCGTTATATTTGTTTTATCTCATTAACTCTGAATAAGAACAACCCACAACCCACATATCACAAAAAGAGTAGGTATGTATTATTGTTATGTGTTTAGCTGACCGAGCAATTAAACTTTCCAGGCTGCAATTTAGAAAATCCTCAATAAAAAAGTCTTAGATTGTTTAATAAAAAATAAGTACCCTAAAAATCCAAAAACTGACAAGGGTAGGGGAGGGAAGAGATATGATGACGACGAGGCATGAACAAGGTACACGAAATGGGCGAGATATTAAGGATTATATAAGTGGGGGAAGAGAGAAAATGCGAAATTGGTTTGGGAACATGGAACTTTGAGGAGCACATTTGAGGAGGGAGCTCTGAAACACCTGGTGGAGGTAATGAAAAAATACAGAGTGGATGTATTGGCATTGCAGGAAACCAGGCAGAGGGGCAAAGTAATAATGGAGATAGATGACCACGTGTTTTTTAACAGCAGGGTGGATAACAGGCATTTTGGTGTGGGTTTCATTGTAAATAAGAGGTTTAAAGAAGCAGTTGTGGAGTTCGACGGAATTTCGGATAGACTGTGCAGATTGCGAATTAGAGGAAAGTATAGGAAAATAAACTTAATTAATGCACATGCCCCGACGGAGGAGAAGGAGGACGAAATTAAGGGAAAATTTTATGAAGATCTGGATTTAATTGTGAATAAGATTTCAAAATACTATATCAAGATCCTGGCATGTGATATGAATGCAAAAATAGGAAGAGAAGAAGAATACAGGAAAGGAACAGGAGGAAAAACAAGCATACAGTTAGTAATGACAATGGAAAGAGATTGGCAGAATGTGCATTAGAAAATGAAATGAAGGTAATGAGCACCACATACGATCATAAGGACATACATAAAGAGCCATGGTTGGCACAAAACGGGAGAACGAGAAACCAAATGGACCACATTCTGATTGAAAGAAAACATGCGAAGAATATAACGGATGTGAGGAGTTTTAGAGGAGCGGATGCCGACAGCGACCACATGTTGGTTATTGCAAAAATAAACCAGGGAGTGCCCATTATAAAGCGAGGGGAAACAAAAACGAGGAAAAAGTATGAGTTACACCGGCTGAGTGACGAACACATTATGATGCTCTTTAAGAAGGAAATGACAAGAAAACTGGAAACTAAACCGCAAGAAAATAATATAGAGAGTGAATGGATGCAACTAGAACTAACGATGAGAGAAGTAACAGAGAAGATACTGGGGAAGGCCAAGAGAAGACAAGTTGCTGATTGGTTTGATGATGAATGCAAGCAGAGTCTACAGAGTAGGAATATAGCAAGATTAAGAATGATGGAGAACCCCCACAGAAGAAAGAAAGAGAGAGTATGAGGGGATGAGAAGAACAGCAAAAAGAATGTGCAGAAGTAAGAAGCGAGTTCAGCTAGAAGGAAAACTATTAGAAATTGAAGAAACTTACAGAAAAAAGGAGATAAGAAATTTTTATCAAGAAACAAAGAGAAACAAAGATGTGCACTGGAGAGGTCCACAGTATTTGAAGACAAAAGAGGGACTTTTAGTGGGAGATAAAGAAGGGAAGCTGGATAGATTTGCGCAGTATTTTGGAGAGCTTTTAAATGAAGATGAAGGGAGTATCTCAGAAAGCGAATATGAGGTGGACAATGTACAGAGTATAGTAAAAGAAAATAAATCAGTGGAGGGGCCAACAGAGCAGGAAGTTGGGGAGTGTATAATGCAATTAAGTAATAGGAAAAGTGCAGGGGAAAACGACTTGCCAGCTGAAGTTTTAAAACATGGAGATGAAGCTCTGCTATCGAGAATAGGCGAATTAATAAGAGTAATCTGGTTAGAAGAGAGAATGCCGAATGAATGGAATACTGCAGTAGTCCACCCCATATACAAAAAGGGAGAGAGGTCGGACTGTAATAACTACAGAGGAATTGCACTTCTGGATGTATGTTATAAAGTATTAGCAAAGATCCTTAGAAATCGTTTAAACAAATACCAAACAGAACTCGAGACAGAACTAGTAGGTGATTATCAGGGAGGATTTAAAATGGGTAGATCGACGACAGATCAAATCTTCATAATGAGACAACTGCAGCATAATACATATGAACAAAATTTAAGTCTTCATATACTGTTCATAGACTTTAAGCAGCCGTACGATTCCATCAAAAGAAACATGCTTTACGGCGTGATGGGAAAACTAGGAATCCCCGGGAAGATAACAAGATTGGTAGAGATGACGCTAAGGAATACATCCAATAAAATCATGCTGGAAGGAAGTTTGTCAGAACTACTCAAAGTTAAGAAGGGATTGAGACAGGGCGATCCGTTGTCTACAACACTGTTTAATTTGGTGTTGGAGGTTATATTGAGGGAAAGCGGGATACGTACAGTTGGAACAATCTACAATAATAGGCATCAGTGTCTGGCGTATGCAGATGACATAGTACTCATGTCAAGGACAAATAAAGAGCTGCAAAATGTATTTGGATTACTGGAGGGGAAAGCCAAGGAGTATGGTTTAGTTATGAATGAACAAAAGACGAAATATATGGTAATGAGGGACAATGACAAGGGAGAGAGATTGTATTTAGAAGTAGAATGTAGAGGAAATAAAAAGTACTTATTGGAGAGATTTGAGCAATTTAATTACCTGGGAGTAACGCTGACAAGCAAAGGAGACGAAGAGAATTAAATCGCCAAGAGGTTGACCAGAGGAAGTAAAGCTGCCAGATTCCTAACAAAAGTACTAAGAGCTAGAAATATATCAAGAGCTGCCAAAATTCGGGTCTATCAAACTATCATTAGACCAACGGTACTAGACGGCTGCGAAAGCTGGATAATGAACTTGAAAGAGGAGGCTAAACTTGGAAGATGGGAACGTAAGATTCTTAGAAAAATTTATGGAGGAATAAGATTAAACCAACAAGTATGGAGGCGGAGAACAAATGCAGAGATTACCGATATGTATGCGAGACCGGGAATCACACAAGTAGTTAAAACCCAGAGAGCTAGGTGGTTGGGACATATAGCAAGAATGCCCGAAACTAGAGGAGTTAAGAGAGTCTTAATGGGAGTAGACGGTGGGAAGAGGTCACCCTAGGAAAGGATGGCTAGCAGCGGTGAAAGTGGATCTAAGAGAGATCGGGGTGGAGGATTGGCAAACAAGTGCATTGAATAGGAAGAAATGGCGGAAAATAGTGATGAGACTCTAAGCCAAGGGTCGTGAGGACCTGTAGCGCTGATATATATCCTAAAAATTTTATTATGAAAATTATGAAAAATAGAATCCATCAATTTTACAATAATGATACCGATATTAAAAAACGAAGAGAAAATAAAAATTACATTTCATTACCATGTATTAAAGGTATGTCGCACAATATTAATAACCTATTGGCAAAATACAACTTATCATATCACTCAAGAATTACACCAACTTAAAATTTTTGTATTCTAATTTAAAAACACCCATTCCTAAACTAGTGAAAACTGAAAACCCATACTGTATACAAAACTAAATGTAAAGACTGCGAAAAAAACATAATTTTATTGGTCAATCCAAAAATCATTTAGAAACCAGACTGAAGATACAAAAACAGTAATTCAGCAATAAGTAAACATATGAAGAACAATAATCATACTTTTACATTTAATGATACAAAAATTTTAGAACAAGAAAAAATGTAAAATCTCGGCTGTTTTTAGAAATGATTTATATAAAAAAGAACAAAACTCTAAAATGATAGAATTGACTTACAAAATTTGAATCAAATTTACTGCAATATAATAATTTAAATCTTGCTCTCTGCTACTTACTTATTATTGTTAAATTAAATACATATTTCTCTTTTGTATAAAAAAATCCAAATTTGTTCAAAATCAAAAATTTGTATTGACAAATAATAATTTTTGTCAACTGTTTACATTTCATTCTACAATTAAATCTTGACAGAGGCCCCAAACGGGGTTGAAAAGTCTATTATTTGATATGAAGTGTTTTTATTATGTAATGTGAAAATTTCATCAAATTAAAATATTGTAATATTTAAATTAGTTACCTAGCTTGCGGATATGAAGTGTTCTGCTTTTTGGGAAACAAAGCAGCCTGTATTTTAATTAAATTTCTAGAGACGATTGACTAAATTAAACGCAGAAAATAAAGAGCTGTCCCTAGATTTAACAGAATCTTGGCCACCTGGACAACGCCCTGGCAATAAGCCCGCTACAAGATTTGATGTACCGCGCCAGTATTATTTTAATACGACACATATGTTCTTCCCCGATGATTTTTCCAATATACGTCCTCATACATCAGCAGATCGCAAAGATGTTGAGGTAAAACTGTTTTGTTAGATTCCAAAATTTTTTACAAACGCTTTTTTGTCTCACATTTAGACGATAATCGAAGCAATTAAATCGAAAGTTTCAAACGAACACCCCAACGATTTTTCGTACCGAAGATTTGTGAACGGATACCGAACATTCGATTTGAGTCGCGGTATGGATTATTTAATAGATTTAGGATTTAGAGATCTAAATACCGGCAAAGAAGTAATAAAGAGGTAAAACTATGCAAAAATGCGGCAATAAAATTTTCGGCGATTTTTTTCTTTATAGATTTGAAATATGCAAACCTTTGGGCAAAGTTGAGTTTGTCCCAGTACCTTACGTAACGGAAAACACCAGAATAACTATACTACTTCCCGTAGAACAACATGAAATCAATGCCGCAATAGATTTCGTCGAACGTTACTCTAAATCGATTATCGAAAGAAACGACAAAAGTTTCTTGATGCTGGTGCTTTTGTACCAATTCAGCTCGCAGAGCAAAGGTCGAGACGACGTATTTTTCTCCTTGAAGACATTAGCTTTGAAATTACGGAGCAAATACCAAAACGAAGACGCGAAAATTGCTTGGGTCTCCATACGCCTGCCGGAAATCAATAAAATAGTCACCGCGAATGAGTTTAATGTTCTTAATTATGCGGTGATTGATTTGGGCTTGAGAAAGATCGGTTTGGAGAGTTTAATTCTCGTCTTGGACGTCCATACCGATGTCACGGTGGACTTTATGAACCGAGTAAGTCGTAACTTTTTTAAATATATTTAGCATCTACTTAACATCTATTTATAGGTTCGAATGAACACGTTAGCAAATTTTCAAATATTCAGTCCGATTCCTTTCCGACAATACAATCCTAATGTTACTCAAGTATCGAGGTTCGATGTACACAAAAATGCGGGCCATTTTGATAGGGAACAATTTCGTTATCTGTCTTTTTATGCACGAGACTACGTCAATGGTAAGATTTTGAAAAAATACTGCCGGTATATAATTGTACCGATTTTAGTGAGAAAAAAGACTCAAGATGCCATCCCGATCATAAAATCAGACACCGACATCTCCAAGATCTTAGAGGGGAAGCATATGGGTGAAGGAAACATCTTCGAAATGTTTGTCAAATACTCCGATACTATTCATTGTATGAGAGCCACGGAAATGAACTTGAAAGTTAAATATCACGAGGAGATGGATTCGGACAAGTGCAACTGGTTTTTGGGAAATAAAGCCCAATTGGCTTCTCTGATTTTAAGCAAACGAGATGAAATTCGTGATATATAAGTGCCTCTTTTAATGCCGAAAGTGATATTTTATTTTTGTTTATTTACTATCGAGCCATATTTTTATATTAGTTTGTAAATGTTTCGTTCCAATATAATATGCGAATATTTTATAAAAATCAGTTTTATTTTCCTCTTAAACACAGTCATCAGTCAGCATGCATAACGCTGTGTCTTAGTGACATCGATAGTGACATCGATTATTATCGATAGTTCTCACTATCGAAATATGTATATCGATTATTATTTTGAACTATCGATAGTTTTTTAAATGGTGCATTTTTAAAGGTCAAACCCTATACCTACTTATATCACTTAAAGTTATTTTTTCTATATACATATTTATTTATTGTCTGGAATCGGAGAGAATTTTTTGTGCAATAGGGCAGATTATTTCCGACAGGAGGTCAAGGCTTAAAGAAAAAATGTAGTTGCTCTAACTTTTTGAATAAAAATGATTGATTATTGTAGTTTTTTAAGTTTCTACGAATAAAAGTTTTTCTATTGTTATAAATTTTACACGGAAAATAATGTTTAATTCTTTTTGCTTACACCTAACTGCATTTTGAGAATTTCCAAAACTATCGATAATTATCGATAGTACTGTTGGCAAATATCGATAACTATCGATAGGAGCGACTATCGATAGTGGCCCTTTAGTGCGGGGATGGTCTATATCTCTTGAACCATTCAAGGCATCAGAATGAAATTTTGCAGGTGCTTAGGAAACCCTATGGCGCATATTGTAAAATTATTTTGGTGTATACAGGGTCTTCACATTTTGGGTAACAAACCAAAGTTATATTTTTTTAAATGGAAACCCCCTGTTTACATATTCACGTTCCCCCACAAAATTTCATGGAAAACAATATACCACATTATGGGGTTTCCAGCAGGGGATGTTAAGATATTGCCATTTTAGTGCCCATCTGGACCCATCTTTGTGGCACTACTGACGACTACTTACAGAAGCTGCCTACGATTTCTTTATCGAACTAGATTCACAGACTATTCTATTTGCAAATTCTGTTAATACCTTTGCTACAGTACATTGTATTATACAGGGTGGTCAACATACGCATAATAAAATTTTTCTCAAGAATTTCAAATGGAACACCCTGTATATTAATTGCACATTTAATAGCCTGTTTTCTAAACTCTTAATTGATGCAGGCATTGCCAGGTCTGCGGCTGACAGTTTCTACGGAAATTAAAATTGAAACTTAAAAATTTTCAATTTCACTGTTATTTTTTACAATTTTATTCGGATTTCCCTATTTAACTTAAATTCGGACCTGTCCCATTTTAAATCGATTTAGTTAGGTAACTTTGTTGCGTATTTTGAATTCCTTGTTTTGAAATTTCGAGTTGCTTCAGGACGGATAAATGGTTAAAAGTAGATACAAATTATTAATAAGCTAAATATGACTTTGTAGAAGAAATGTAATTTAAACGAAAAGCTGGACGGAGAACAAATTTATAATGTAAATAATGTTTATTAACAGTGCCATTTTTATGGAAAGTAATTCGAAAACATTGCTTTCCCGAGATGACTGTTTTATTCTCTTTTTATATTTAGAAGAATCATATTTTGCAGTCAAAATGCAAATCGCGTTGAAATCATACCTGTGATAAACAAAACAGCTCCAACTTTCATCTGTCATAGTTTGAAGGATTTTCTGCATTTTCTTAATTTTTTTATTCTATTTTCATTTCTTTATTTAGATTCAATAAACTCGTTCACGCTGTAGTTTTTTGTTTAAATTACATTTCCCACTAATGATAAAAGCCAAATTTATCTCATTAATAATTTCTACTGACTTTAAAATATTTATCTGTAAGGACTTCCGCAACAACTCTAAATCTGAGAAGAAGAAATTGAAAATACACAACAAAAGTACGTAACTAAATTGATTTAGAGAGTGAGTGGCTCAAATTTAAGTTTTCTTGGTTCTGGTAGACATTGCGATTTTGAGCTATTTTTATTCTTTTTGCAATATTTATTCACAATAATACTAATTCTCGGTAAGAATATCTTGAAAACTACCCGTTTTAGGCATATGCGGGTAGACATAATAAAAATTAAATCGATTTTACCTTCAAGAAGTAATTTTGCAATGGGACTTTTTGTGTCAGTGTAAATTCTATTGGCTTAGTTTTGCGCAGAAACCAAATAATTTAAACATTTTTTTTTTGGTTTTGGGTGAAAGAATGGGTGAAATTCGAATAAAATTGTAAAAAATAACAGTGAAATTGGAAATTTGTAAGTTTCAATCTTAATTTCGGTAGAAACTGTAAGTCGCAGACCTGGCAATGCCTGTATCAATTAGAAGCTTAGTAAACTGGCTATTAAATGTGCAATTAATATACTGGGTATTCCATTTGAAATTCTTGAGAAAAATTCAATTATACGTATGTTTACCACCCTGTATAATGTAAAGCACTGTGACAAAGGTATTATCAAAATTTGCAAATAGAATAGTCTGTGAATCTAGTTCGATAAAGAAATCTTTGATAGCTTCTGTAAGTAGGCGTCAGTAGTGCCACAAAGATGGGTCCAGATCGACATTAAAATGGTAATATCTTAACATCCCCTGCTCGAAACCCATTAATGTGGTATATCGTTTTCCATAAAATTTTGTGGGGAATGTGAATATTAAAAAAAATTGGGGGTTTCCATTTAAAAAAATGTAACTTTGGTTTGTTACACAAAATGTGAAGACCCTGTATACACCAAAATAATTTTACAAGATGCAGCATGGGATTTCCTAAGCACTTGCAAAATTTCATTTTGATGCCTTGAATGGTTCAAGAGATATAGACCGTCCCCGCACTAATGGGCCATCCTGTATATCTACATACAGTGACCGGCAGAAAGTCCGCACCATATGGGAAAATTTTTTACCTTTTAATTTAATAAATTTGTTTTATTGTGAGAAAGTCCTGCATGTCCTTAAACCAAAATATGTATCACCCATCGAGCTCTCTTAAAACTTTTGTAGTATACGAGGGAGGGCGAAAATTTGAAATTGCTCCAAGAGTAAAGTACTCTTATTTCTCATTTTAGAAAAGAATTTTATTAGGAAAAGTTGTTTCTATTTAAACGTTACTTCAGAATATAAAATTTCAATTCCTTAAGATGGAAAACAGTGCACCCCCTGTATAACAAGTTTAGCGAAATTATCCAGTGCCCAAGCACGTTTCTTGTAGGCTCCTTTACAGAACAAAACATATTTATAGCTTAAATAAAGTTAGGTAAGCAAATGATAGAGCCTGTCCAAAAATAAAATCAAAATTAAGATTTTTCTTGGTGCACACCTTATTTTATTTTATGGGATATTATAAAAACTAAATACAATTAAAAAATAAGACTAGTTTAAATAGATTAAGAGAAGAAAGGAAAAAAGTAGAATATCAAGAAAAATTGAACAATAACCTGCGTTCCATAAATAAATCAAGTGATGTAGAAAGTTTTTGGAAATCTATAAGTGAAAGAATGAAAGTATCGGTAGGTTGCGGTGAGAATGAGGATGCAAAGACAAAACAGAAATGGTTCGACAGGGAATGCGAAAAAGAACTAGAAAAAAGAAAAAAATTGGCAATGTTCAAGACGAAAACAGGAGAAGCCAGAAGAGAATTCGAAGAACAAAGGAAAACATGTAAGAGGATATTGAGAGAAAAGAAAATATAACGAAAAGCTTATTAATGATATAGAGGAGAATCACAAGAATAGTGAAATAAAAAGTCTATATATAGAGGAGTAAGAAGAGAAAGAAAGGGGTGTCAACCAAGAACAGTATTTTATAAGAATAGAAATGGCGAAATAATAGGAGAAGAGAGGGGTGTGTTGTAATTGTGGCAGAATTACTTTGATGAATTAAGTATTGAATGGGGGTGAAGGGTGTGAGATGAAGAAATAATAGATGAATGCACAGAAGATGATAATGCAGAATCAAGATGGATGGGAGGAAGAACCACCAACTTTAAAGGAAGTTGACGATATTATTCGAAGTCTGAAAAATTACAAGAGTCCTGGAGGCGACGAAATAACTGCAGAAATGTTTAAATATGGAGGAGAGGAATTGGCTCCATGTGTGAGGGACCTTTTGGAAGAAATATGGATACAGGAAGAAATACCACAGAGTTGGAGGGAAGCAATACTACATCCATTGTATAAGAAAGGCGATAAGATGCAACCTATGAATTACAGGGGTATAGCCTTACTTAATGTTGCCTATAAAATACCTACTTGCATCATGTTTAAAGAATAGGTTAACGGTAAGAATGGAGAAGGAACTGAGAGATTATCAGTGTGGTTTTACACGGGGAAGATCAGTTGTAGACCAGATATTTACTTTGAGAGAATTACAGGCAGAAAGTTACGAGTATCAAAAGGAAACATGTTATATTTGTTGCCTTTAGACAAGCTTATGATAGAATAAGAAAATCAGAATTATACAAAGCGTTAAAGCAGCTGGGAATAGGCAAAAAACTTGTAAACATGGTGAAGTTGACATTAAACGAAACTGAGAACAGTCAGAATAAACGGTAAAACTTCAGAGAAATTTAGAGTGGAAGAAGGAGAAGAAGGAGAAGGTGACCCTCTATCATCCGTGCTGTTCAATTTTGCATTGGAAAGAGTAATACGGGATGCCAATGTTAATAGGTCCGGCCTGGTATACAATAAGCGACACCAGTGCATAGCATTTGCAGACGATGTGGTGATTGTGACAAGAAGTAAGCAGGAACTACAGGTGGTAATGCAGAGATTGGAGAGTTCGGCAAAGAAGATGGGTCTGATTATCAATGAAGATAAAACAAAATTCATGACATGGACAGATAGAGATTTGGGAGTGAGTGGAGAGCTAAAATTGAGAACGAACGAAGGCATAATTTACAAATTTGAAGAAGTGGAGAGTTTTTCATATCTGAGGACAATGTTTTGCAGAAAACCGAACATCCAAAGAGAGGTACAGCAAAGAATAATGACAGGAAACGGATGCATCATACACTCACTCAGCAGATTATTAAATAGTAAGAAGATATCAAGGGGGTTAAAACTGAGGATTTATAAAACTGTTATACGGCCAATTGTGACATTTGCAAGTGAAGTGTGGACTTTAGGATCAGCAGAACAAAGTATGCTGGGAGTGTGGGAGAGAAAAGTGCTTAGGAAGATATACGGAGGTAAAAGAGTGGATGATGTGTGGGATGGGCGAACTAACCAAGAGCTAAGGGAGTTACATTATTTGGGGAACCGGATATAGTGGGAATTGCAAAATCACAAAGGCTGAGATGGTTGGGGCAGAAGAAGATGAGGAAGACTGAGAGCGAGGTGGAGGGAAGAAGTAATGAAGGATATAAGGCCATTTAGGCATTGAAGATTGGAGGGAGAAAACAGTAAAATAAAAGGGAATGGGACGTATTGTTACATCAAGCCATGGGCCTACTAGGCCTGTCTGTAGTACTAAAAGTGTGCCAAACGAAAATTGCTAGTAGAGAACGTCATTCTAAGCAAAAAAGTTCATATGAACGTATGTATGTCCTATTCTTTACCATTACTAAGATAAATAATTTTAAAGATTTTCTAAAACTGCAATCCTTGTATTCGTGCACAAGGATTAGAATTAGATTTTTTTTATTTTAATTTGATTTTTTTGTTCTTGTTCCGTTTTAAATGTTTGTTAAGTGCCTACTTTGTTTGTTTATAATGTTTTTTATTTCCAATTACGAATTTTAAATAATACATGATGTTGCTTTAACTACTATAGAAAGTTAATTATATCTCGATAACGGTTGGGAATCGGCAATTAGGTTCATATGAACTTTTTTGCTTAAGATGACTTTCTTTTAAGTAGCTGTTTTCGTTTGGTCCCGCAGTTCATTTCCATTTCACAGCAAACTAATAATTTTAAATAGAAAATTTGTAAAATCAGCAACTTTTAGAAAATCTTTAAAATTACTTATCTCCGTAACGGTACAGAATCGGACATACGTTCATATGAACATTTTTGCTTATAATGACTTTCTCTACTAGCAATTTTCGTTTGGCACACTCGAGGTGGGACACCCTGTATATATAAATACAATTGTAACACTGGTACGCACAATACCTTTATCTATCCTCTACAAAACATAATTTTTAAGAAACCCTTATTAAACCTACAATATTTTGTACGATCATTTTTCAGCATCGCCATTCAATTCAAAGAAAAACACAAAATCTGTTTAGATCTAAGCAGCTATGAAGAAAGAATAGTTGACCCAAGCTGATATTAATAATCAGTAATTTTATTAAGGCAAGAAGAAATTGGTATTTCTGAAAAGTCAATTCGAAGAATTTTTAATAAAAATAAGTAAAGGCCTTACAAGCCAAAATTTATTCCCACTCTTCAAGAAAGGGATCTGGATATTCGCATTGACTTCAGTTTTTGGTTCCAAGGTACAAGAGGAGATAATTCATATTTTGAACAGCATATTTTATTTACGAACGAAGCAACATTTTCAAGTAATGGAATAGTACATTCACACAATTGCTCAACTCGTTGTACGAGGCTAGACCCGGAAGAACGACAAAAACAGTTTTTCTATCTTAAAGTTCTGACACTTGATATTCCAGCATAACTTTTAATTAGAAATAAATTTTCCTTACAAAATTCTTTTTTAAAATGAGAAATAAGAGTACTTGAATCTTGGAGCAATTTGAAATATTTGCCCCTCCCTCGTATACTACAAAAGTTTCAGAGAGTTCGATGGGTGATATTTTGGTTTAAGAACATGCAGGACTTTTTCACAATAAAATACATTTATTGAATTAAAATATAAAAAATTTTTCCATATGGAGCGAACTTTCTGCCGGTCACTGTATATCTTTACATGTCGTTGGAAAATGTAAACGCGCATGCTCAATGTATAGGGTCTTGAAATATTGTTAAGCTTTCAAAAAATGAAGAGTATGAGGT
The DNA here is from genome assembly GCA_963966045.1 of Xestobium rufovillosum. Taxonomy (NCBI): domain Eukaryota; kingdom Metazoa; phylum Arthropoda; class Insecta; order Coleoptera; family Ptinidae; genus Xestobium; species Xestobium rufovillosum. The sequence goes on from OZ014497.1 coordinate 21,986,492, forward strand.
GAAAGAAGAAAATAGTTTATAAAATGTATGTCATTTAAATAAATATACTTAAAAGAAAAATGAAGCGATGAAAATTGTGTCGTTAGGTACCACCTTTCATAAGAAGGGTGATATTTGTTTATTTATTTATTTAAATGGTGTACCTGCTTTTTCATTAAAAAATAACTAAGAAAAACACTGAAACAATAAGTTTAGCAAGCCAGATAGAAAGAAAACAAATCAACAATTTCAATTACACAAAAAATAAATAAGTAATAAGGAAGCAATTACAGTTACCAATTTAAAGAATCTTTACTCAATGGAACACCAATGATTGGTCGACCACAGTCATTAGTAAACCTGGGATTTTTAGGCAACTGTAATCATGAAAATAGGTGACTAAAAAGGCAATAAAATGGCTAATTTTCAGTTTGATTTTAATCCTGCATTTATAGATTTTAATATACAATAAGTACATAGAGAGAATTATTCTTTATTTAACAATAAAATCATAGATGTTTAAATCAAAACAAAATATGAATTTTTTAAATCTGTTTGGCTTGACTGTAACATATTAACATTTTTTCAATATTATATGATGTTAAACTATAACGTTTTTCTGTTAAAATAATTTTATTAAATTTGTTAAAACGACTGCAGCGATGAATATAAGGTAATAAGTATTAAACGGGCATAGCAGTCAAGAACTACATATTTTTCGTGAAGGGGGGGGCTCCTGTGTAGTTCTTGACTGTTATGCCCGTTTAATGCTTATTAAAATATTTTTATACATACAAAGAAAATGACTTTTCCATTTTGACTTATCGTGGACATATGTAATTTCTAAGTTTACCTACTACTACCTTTCGATCTACTGTTCTTTTTACATTATGCTTTGCTTCCGCTAGATCAAACTATAAATAAGGCTCAAGTGTGCTGGAAACTGAAATCCCCATTCATTGGCAACTTGTACAACGGCATTTCAGACACATCCATGGAATTCCTGAGTCCTGACAATCTGACAGTTCATTCTAACCTAACCATTTATGCGACGAAAATAAAGAACACTTCTTAGAAATCTTGTGTTTAAGAAATATCTATCAAATTGAATAGTAACATGGCATATTCTGGTGGGGAAAATGTTAACATCAGTTTGTGGTAGGTAGAATATAATTATTTGGACCTACATGTACACATTGGCCATACCGGCGAAAGATATTTGATTTGGGATATTTGCAGTAAAACATTGAAGTCGTCATCGGAATTAACGGAGCACGTGTTGACACACCCCAAGAGAAAGCCTCACAAATGTGAAATTTGCCAAAAAGCATTTTCCCGACCTTCTACTCTAAGAGTACACCTTAGGACTCATTCAGGACAAAGGCGTTACAAGTGTGAAATTTGTGAAAGAGCATTCTCCCACCTTTCTGCTTTAAGGGTTCACGTTAGGGTGCATACGGGACAAAGGCCTTACAAATGTGAAATGTGCAACAAAACATTCTCCCAACTTGGCAACTTAACAATGCACGCTAGGACTCACACGGGGCAAAAACCTTACAAATGTGAAATTTGCCAAAAAGCATACGCTCGAAGTTCTATTTTATGGCTTCACTTTAAGAGGATACATACGCTACAAAAGCCTTACAAGTGTGAGATTTGTAATAAAGCGTTCTCTGTGCAGGGTGACTTAACAGCACACGTTAAGACTCATACTCTACAAAAGTGTGAAGTTTGCCAGAAAGCATTCACCCAAAAATCTGATTTACGGAAGCACGCTAGAAGGATGCACACGCAACAAAAGCCTTACAAGTGTGAGGTTTGTAATAAAGCGTTCACTGTGCAGTGTGACTTAACAATCCACCTTAGGACTCATACGGGACAAAAACCTTACAAGTGTGAAGTTTGCCAAAAAGCATTTACTCAAAATACTGTTTTATGGACTCACATTAGAAGGATACACACGCAACAAAAGCCTTACAAGTGTGAGATTTGTAATAAAGCTTACTCCGTGCAGCGCGACTTAACAGCACACGTTAAGGCTCATACGGTACAAAAGCCTTACAAGTGTGAAATTTGCAATAAAATGTTCACCAAGCAAAGCAACTTAACAGCACACGTTAGGACTCATACGGGACAAAGACCTTACAATTGCGAAGTTTGCGACAAAGCATTTTCACAGCAAGGCAACTTAGCAAGACATGTTAGGACCCATACGGGTCAAAAGCCTTACAAGTGTGAGATTTGTAATAATGCGTTCTCTGAGAAGGGTGACTTAACAGAACACGTTAAAACTCATACTGTACAAAAGTGTGAAGTTTGCCAGAAAGCATTCACCCGAAAATCTGATTTATGGAAGCACGCAAGAAGGATGCACTTGCAAAAAAAGCCTTACAAGTGTGAGATTTGTAATAAAGCATTCACTGTGCAGTGCGACTTAACAGCCCACCTTAGGATTCATACGGGACAAAAGCCTTACAAGTGTGAAGTTTGCCAAAAAGCATTTACCCAAAATACTGTTTTATGGACTCACGTTAGAAGGATTCACACACAACAAAAACCTTACAAGTGTGAGATTTGTAATAAAGCGTACTCCGTGCAGCGCGACTTAACAGCACACGTTAAGACTCATATGGGACAAAAGCCTTACAAGTGTGAAATTTGCAATAAAATGTTCACCAATCAAAGCAACTTAATAGCACATGTTAGGACTCATACGGGACAAAGACCTTACAATTGCGAAGTTTGCGACAAAGCATTTTCACAGCAAGGCAACTTAGCAAGACATGTTAGGACTCATATGGGACAAAAGTTTTACAAATGTGAAATTTGCAAAAAAGCATTCACCTTGCGTTACACTTTAAAGAGACACTGCAGGATACATATGGGACACAAATGTGAAATTTGTAATAAGAGGTTCACTCGAGCTGACCAGTTAAAGATACACTCATTTGAACATGCCGATGAAAGTTCATTTTTTTGCAAGCTTTGCAATGTTGAGTGTCGGTCAGAATTGGTATGGGTGAAGCATCAAAAGAAACACCATAATTGGGAGAATATTGTGGGAAGCGCCCAACAATTTCAAGATAAACAAGCAAGAGAAAATAGTGTTAGTTTGAAATTGGAAAGGAATTTAACAGGCGAAGAAGAAAATGCCGGTGTAGAGGACGAAGATTTTGAAAAACTCCTCAAAGATGAAGAGCATAATATGAAAAATTCAAATAGAGTTGTAAAATTGGAAGAGAATATAAGTGACACAGGAAAAAATGCCAGTGCAGGATCTAGAAATTTTGTGCAAGTTTTTAAAAATGAAGAGTATGAAGTAAAAGAAGAAAATAGTTTATAAAATTAAATTAAATGTATAATCATCATAAAGTTTTCAGTCCGAAGACTGGTTGGACGCCCATACCTCCATCCTTTCCTATTCTGAGCTAACCTACGCATTTCCCCATAAGTTGAACACCCTACATCCCTAACTATTAGTAGTCTAATCTGGGCCTACCCCTACTTCTTTTTATTCCTCTCTGACTAGTATGTTGCGAACTAAGCCTTTGTGCCTCAGAAGGTGTCCTACCATCCAAAGATCCAAACTCACCTATACCTTAATTACTGCCTTCCATAAATTTCGCTTTTCTCCAACTCTTTCCAATACCTCTCTGTTACTAACTTTATCTATCCACGGTATATTCATCATGCGTTTATAGCACCACATTTCAAATGCTTCTAATTTTTTCCTATCCGCTTCTCCTATCGCGCAAGTCTCGCACCCATACAGTGCTTTACGTTTTTAAGAGCCTCTTCTGAGTTTCTACATTTATCATTCCCGAGCATAATAATTGTTTCTTTTTATTAAATGCAATGGTCTGCATTGATGGAACTACATTTTCTGTCTGTCTCTGTCTCTTTTTCCTTCCATCTTGTCTATCTTCCTTCTTTTGCTGTCTACCCTTTCTCTGTGCACCATGGGTTTAGTTTAAGGTTAGGTTAGTTTAACCAGGGCTGAATGGAACATCAGTCTCTGGATCAGTCCCGAGACTGAATTCAGTCCTATTGTTCTTTGTTTTTTGCAGTCACTCACAATGTCTATTGATAATTTTATATGAAATTGTGTTGGAACAATAAATGATCCTTATATATTAATAGCGAAAGTGATTTTACATTGAAACTTTGTTAGCCAGATATCTCATCGAGGACTCTATCGATTTCAACAATTGTGGGCTCTACGGAAAGCTCTAATGCTGTAGATGTGCCTTTTCGGGGGTTTCGGGGTTTAAAATGCTTTAAATAGTGTCTTTTTGCAGTTTAAAGTTCATTAGTTCGTCGGAGTATGAGGCAGAAAATTTTGTTTTTTGTTTGGTGTAACTTAGCAACAAACAAATTGGTGGAGACATTTTCCATCAATCATCAGTCATAGTGAAAGATTGTTTTTTGATATTGTAGTATACTTGCGAACAGGAGGAATACGACGCGTCCTCATACTATCCAACATAATCGATCCATTAACAAATTCACTGTTATTTTCAAATGGCGACAGGGGTTGGGACACGAATATGGAGCATTCTGAGAAGACGTGTGGCGTAGCCCACGGATTCCAATTGTTTATTATTATTATTATTAATTCGGCCCTGCGCTATTTTTTGTTTTATATCTCTAGAGCTCCTCATCGCGAGTTATTTGACTTCCTAAATAGCAGAAATCTGAGACTTCCTCTATCTTCTCGTTTCCATTTTGTATTTTAGTTTTAGTTCTATTTTCTTTTTATTGATCTTCATACCATAGCCCTCCGTCAAAACCGATTCCACTTCGTTCAGAGCCCTTCCTAATTCTTCTTTGCTGGATTCTAACACTGCTATATATCATCCGCGAATCTCAGCATATTAATAGCTTGGCCCCGTATATTAATTCCAGCAGTTACTTATTCTGTTTTTAACAATATTAGTCGCATCTTCGACATATAAATTGAAAACTAGAGGTGATAACGTACATCCCTGCCTCACTCTCTTTCAGGTATCTACTTCTCTGTGTTCCTTCTTCTTCCTTTTTACATTGTCGAAGGCTTGTTCCAAATCTACAAATCCTATATAGGCGCTCTTTCCCTCTTCTATTGTTTTTTATATTATAACCCGAAAAACAAGAATGGCCTCATGCGTTCCGCTATTCCTTCTAAATCCGAACTGATCTCCTAATATTTCTTCCGCCCTTTTCTCCATTTTTCTTTGCACAATTCTAGTTAACATTTATGATGCCTGATCGTTCTAAAATTTTCACACCTATCCGCTACTCTCCTTTTTGGCAAAGCTACTATGATGTTCCGTTTATAGTCTTCTGGAATCTCGCCTGTCAGGTATATGCGACTGACTAGTTTAAATAGACGATCTATTACCTCTTGACCTGCGCACTTTAAGATTTCTGCCTGCAAGCCATCTATACTTGGTGCTTTATTCTTTCTTAAACTTTTTAGTGCTAGCTCAGACTCTCATTATAGGGCAGCCTACGTAGTTCCCCTCTACACTGCTTTCCCTTCCTAATATATCTCCTACTTCTTGTACTGCATGTAAGTTTCCCAAATATTCTTTCCACCTATCTACCTTCTCCCCGCTTCCGATTAGGAAGCCGTTGTGTAACATAATATGAAGTTACAATAAGATCATCTTACAACATTTTATCTACTATCAGCGTGAACAATACGACCATCATATTTGCTTAAGAAATAATTAGTAAACAAGTTATAATAATTATGCACAAAAAAGTAGCAGGCCAGTATGTATATATTTTGACTTCCCATCTTGTATCCTAATATGAACTGTTACGATACTTATATCTTACCATTATTCGTAAGAATCGGAAGGAATATTCAGTATTTTGCATTCAAATTTTTTGAGAATACCGTTACTTCTTATCACGAAAATATCAGTTCATACGAACGTAGAATTATGGACTGACCTAAGCCCAGGGAAGTCCCTGCATTTTAAGTTCTGATGTGTGAACACTGATTTGTTGGCATGACTTATATGATATAAAATTTCATATATGTTTATTGGATTGAGGGCTGTTCAGTTGTGCCTACGGATAACCATAGGTGTGCCTTTCCATAAACATGTAGGTACCTTTGTTAAAACAATAAATATTTTCGTCTATATAAAAATCGATGTGTGTATGTATGTTCCCTATGAACTCCAACCGATGTTGATGAAATTTTCAGGCAATCTTCAGATTAGCCCAGCGGGTGATCCTGTGAAGTTTGGTAGCGATCGGATCAACAGAATTTTTTTTATTGGTTTTGTTTTGTTTGTTCGTATTGTATGCGCTGCCGTACCGTTCATCCCATTGCGATAAAACTTTGTCAACTTACTGCTCGCATTTGCTTGAAGGTTATAGGCATAGTACAATTAACTTACAGTAGGTGGCGCACTTGTCGTATCGGGAAATGTAGAAATGTTGGAGAAAAGGGATGAACGGTATGACAGCGCACACAATACGAACAAACAAACAAACAAATACAGGTTTTTATATATTAAGATAGGTTTTGGTTTTATAAAAGTTCAGAATGAAAATAGGAAGGCAGCAACGCGCCGGGTACCAGCTAGTTATTTATAGTTGCCTAACTTATCCTGTATGAAACATAGATTTATTTACCCACAATTTTCAAAGTATTCAAAAAAGTATTCTAGAAATTAAGAATGCTTTATTCGAAATAGGTAGGTACGTTATTTTAAATACTTTTGTCCATGACTATCTTATTATTATATGCTCTTTATACTTGTGTTTCTTCAATTATAATAAAATATTTTGTCCCAAATAAGCCTGGACCCCGGCCTGGACAACATTGCCATCTCACTTATCTTTAAAGATAGAAACACGGTTAAATGGGAAAAAAGTTTTAAAATTTGGAGCCCTTTAATATGCCCCCATAAAACTCGACTTCGCTCTGTTGGTTTCCTAGATATTTGAAAAAAGGAAAAATTTGCAATTTGGTTTATTGTTAATAACTTCGTTATTTATGAAGATTTTGATGATTTGTCAAAACAGGTTTAAATGGTTGTTTAACTCGTATATTTTGCAGTAGGTACTCTAAAATTGTCTCCGACGTTTCGTGCACTTGCAGTCATCATCAGGTTTATTTTTCCTTACAGACGCCATATTGGATTGTTATGTCATGAAATAGCTTATTTTATGCTGAGTATAGCAACCTATAACAAGTTGATATTCTACCAAAAATAATAGCTTCAGAAAATAAAATTTAGTAGAAAAACTTAGTTATCCATGGAAAAACGACTTCATTAAGGAGTAATTTTACAAGAATTATTACAATTTTATTTCGTTTAGTAGAAATCGATGAAACACCCATAATTTGTAGCAGTAGAAACTGCCAAAAAGTAGTTTAGTTCAAAATTTCATTTGCCGCAACCAGGGACGTAGCAACAGGGCGTGCGAGCGGTGTCGTGCACGAGGGCCCGGCCCCTGCGGGCCCCTCACCCCTCGGCCAAATTGTGTTTTTGTTGGCTTCAGCTGAGCAAATTAAAAATATTTGAACTTACTGAATTTTAAATTACATTTTTCAACATAAAGATTCAAAAACTAAGTAACATACAAATTTTTGTGAAAGGATAAAGAGGGGCCCGTTGTGGTCTTGCACAAGGGCCCGGTTTCGACATGCTACGTCCCTGGCCGCAACAGAAAATTATAATTAATGACATTATTATAAACTCCTGTATAGTATGCTATTATTGTTGAGTATTTAGTATTCAAGTAATTTCAGACACCTACTATTTAGAAGTTTTTGGTTCCAGTGTTATTTTAAACCTATATTGTTAATATCCGGCTTTCTGATTGGTTGTATCATAGCAACTAATCCAGATTAAAGTTAGCCTGTGACAGTGTGTAATCGTTGATTGGTTGTATCATAGCAACTAATCCAGATTAAAGTTAGCCTGTGACAGTGTTGTAATCGTTGATTGTTATATTGTAATAGATACCCCTATTTAAATATCTAGTTACAGATACAGTTACACATTTGTAATTGTATCTAGATACAGATACAGATACAATCTCTATGCATGTATCTAGTTACAGTTACAGTTACTTCAGAAATGTATCTAAATGTAACTAGTTACTTTTTGATTTGTGGAAGGAAATTTTTCAACCAATTGCAACGCTGGAATCACTGGCGTGGCGTTTGCGTTGACCATCGTGCCTGAGGTTTTAAAGCCAAGACAGCACAGCGTGCGTTCCGCAACCACTTGCTCTTGCCAATAGATTGCGCGAGGTGTGTTCCGATTCCGACATGCCAACTTTAACAAACTGCGCGACGAATGTAGATTTCTGAATTTCAGTTACAGTTACTTCCAAACAAGTAACTAGTTACAGTTACAGATACAAAATTATAAAAGCAACTAGTTACAGCAACAGTTACTCAATATGTAACTAGATACTTTTATCTATAGTTACATTACAACACTGGCCTGTGATAAATATTTGATCCTCTTAAAATACACTATACAGGATGATCTATAATGGGTGTAACAAACTTCGATAGTACATCATAGATAGAATATTTAAAAATAATGCGAAAAGCCCTAATCAACATATGTCCAAAAGTGCCTTTTTTGACTATCTGGAAAACTACCAGAGCTATAGACATGGGCGTCGCCTCCAAAATTTCCAGGGGGGTGTGGGGGGGCGAAGCAAAATTTCCTTAGCATATAATTGATTGGTTTTCATTATAGTAATATAGAACCTACCATATTTCATTATAGACAAAAAGCCAGGGGGAGCAGAAGCCCCCCCCTCCTGCCCCCCCTTGGCGACGCCCATAGCTATAGATCATTTTTGAAAAAAAAGTTTTGAATTTGACGTCAAAAATATAAAGTTTTTGGTTATGTATGACACATGGTTGTCAAGAGAATAAAAAGGCCTATCGAACTATCTAAACAAAGTGATATATTGCTATTTAACATAATAAAGTTGATGTCACTTCCGGATTAACCGGAAGTAATTAGATAAGTCAAAGATGATAAAAATATGGGGTTTTAGGAGTATAATACTAACAGAGGATTGCCAAAGTGTATTTCAAAAAGTAAACAAATGGCGGGATGTTACATACACTCGTTGGCACCCGGTATATCATCTACTTTGCCAATTTTTACCCCTTTCTTTTTTGGCCGTGTTCGGTGACGGGCCAGTGTGAAAGATGAGAACGAAATTGTGATTTTCTCTGGGGATATTGATTTCCGCAAAAAATGGAACATGGCATTCTGAGGCGAGTCCTATCCATTGGCACCGCGATCATCACGGCATTGGGATGTAGCGAAATGTAAAAAACGACCAAAAAGACGGCAAGAAAGCATACTCCATTCGCGGACATAATTTCTAATAGTGCACAATGCAAGCGAACGAACGAATAAAAGAAACAAGATGAAAGAACAAAACAAACACAGCGAAATAAAATGGCTGCACACGTGAAACCGACAATTTATTACAAATGAAATGTGAATTCCGTTACAAGAAGCACAGTATGTGAGAATGAACTACCAACTACTGTAAAACGTGTGACCAATCACGTCATGGTCATAAATAAGTGTAGTGGTAACAGAAATAACATGGAACTCATGGCTGGTCAAGTCCAGTAAATGCCTAGATTAAAATTGCATTTTTTAATCAATATTACAGAACGAATTAAGATCGTCCATTTCTAGAGCGACGTGTAATAGTGTGCTTGGTGGAATTGGTGTAAGTTTGAAGTCGGTAGGTGTCTTATGTAGAGTGGAGTTAAAGTGTATCATACGCCATACCCGACTTATACATATGTTACGTTTATTATTAATTACTTGAGTTACAAAAAAGTTTACTAAAACAACACAACAACTAACTTTACAGTAATACACGACTTGGTGTAGTTCTCTTGACGTAAGGTGTCACACTAGACACTACACTATAAAAGGAGGTGCGTGCAAAACTAGCGCTTCCGCATATTACATTATGCTCTTAAATTAGGTACTTCAAAACGATACGCTTCATTATACGTAATGACAGCATTAATTTTAAGGTGATGTATATCCGCCAAACACACAGACTAATATCTTATTACAAAAATGTATTAACTATCGTTATATGTAGTACTATTCAATAGAGTCCATTAGTTAGGTTATGTTACTAGTTTCGCGGGCTATCCTACTTCAAAATTCTTAACATGGAACTCTTATGGGACATAGATTTTAAACACTGATTATTTAAATTCAGTGCATTTCTTAACGGGGAATCTGCAAGTGACACATAGACTGCTCTTTCCAGCTATTACATTTTCAAAAACAATTTAAAATACAACTTAATTTCAGAAATATTTTAAAACGGAGCACAGTACATATTAGAAAAGAACGTATGTCGCGTTCAGACCAGACCGGTAACCTTGGAGATTATTTTGACGTTTGCTGCACAGGGTTTGAGGCTAAATTGGTTATTTCTCCGGGTTATTTATTGTTTAATTTTTATTGAATAGGTGGTTTAAGTCCTTATTTATATTTAAAAAGTGTAAAATGGAAGAAAAAGTGTTAAAAATTAGTGTTGTTAGCGACTTCATTTAAACACTCTACTGCGCCGGTTCTATCACCGACATTCTCGCGCCGTAAATTGCAGTAGTTTGTTGAATTTTAGTTTTAAACAAAATGACTGCATAAATAAATGCTTTTATAAGACAAACGGCGAAAAAAGGCTTCATAGTAATCGCCATATATTGATTTAATGCTAAGAAATCAGGATGAAAGGTAAAAATAGAATGTGAAGTGCAAGGTCATCTAACCTCCATTTAAAATGCATTGAAAAATTTTATCCAACTATTCTCTTAGGATAGCGTTTTAAATTTCGCGCTTTCATTTCGCCGTTACACTAATGGACTCTATTTCGGGCGTCTCAGTGTGCCGTCGGCGCCGCCTTTAACTACACTTGTGTTTCAGTAATGTCAAACTACGTATTATAGTTCTTACCCAAAGTAGTAAAACAGAAATTCCCTTGATCTAAGAAAGACACTACCATCGTCTGCTCGACGAGAACTTCAATTAGAACATTAACAACTTTCCACCACGGTAGTGTGCTTGATCATTTTACTTTACGCTATGCTTCCCCTATATCAAACTATAAATCAGGCTCAAACCCGGGCTCAAATTAATGTGCTGGAAACTCACAGATTTAAAAAATCTGTGTGGAAACTGAATTCTCCGTTCATTGGTAATTTGTACAACGGCATTTCAGACACAACAATGGAATTCGTGACAGTTCATTCTAACCTCAAATCTCAAAGTCCCTCGTCAGTTTGCGAGAATACAAACGGCCCGTTGCCACAACATAGGAATCCCCCACTACCAACAATTTGATGAACAATGGAGATTTATAAATTATAAGGCAATAATAAAACTCAAATGAGTGGATGTCTGTCTGGCATAACGGCGACCCTTATTTGTCCTTTTGGACCAGAAACCCTTTTTTTTGTTCAAAAGAAAACGAAACAACTGCGGTGAGGAGCGAACCCTCAGCATGACGACATGGTAGGATGAGATCACAACCAGTGGGCCACCGACGTGTACTGCCGAAAGCGCTTACGAAAATAGTATATGTATAAGTAGAAAATACGCCCGTTGCCGTAAGTATAAGGTCTCATGCTGTGGCCGCGGGCGGTTTGTATTCTCGCCGTCAGTTTTTATGCCAGAAAAATTAATCGTCTGTTTTAAAAATATTTTTCAATTTGAATAGTGACATGGCATATCTCGGTGGGGAAAAAATTAGCACCAGTTTGTGGTAAGTAGAACATAATTATTTGGACCTATGTTTACACATGGGGCATAACAGCGAAAGGTATTTCATTTGGGATATTTGCAGTAAAACATTGAAGTTGTCATCTGAATTAACGGAGCACATGTTGACGAACTCCAAGAGAAAGCCTCACAAATGTGAAATTTGCATGAAAACATTCTCTATGCAACAAATGTTAGCACGCCATGTTAGGACTCATACGGAAGAAAGGCCTTACAGGTGTGAAATCTGCAACAGAACATTCTCCCTGCGTGGCAACTTAAAAATGCACATTAGGACCCATACGGGGCAAAAACCTTACAAATGTGAATTTTGCCAAAAAGCATACACTCGAAATTCTGTTTTATGGCGTCACGTTAAGAGGACACATACACGACAAAAGCCTTACAAGTGTGAGATTTGTAGTAAAAAGTTCTCAGTGAAGGGTGACTTAACAGCACATACTAGGACTCATACGAGACAAAAGCCTTACAAGTGTAAAGTTTGCCAAAAAGCATTCACCCAAAATTCTGTTTTACTGACTCACGTTAGAAAGATACACATGCGAGAAAAGCCTTACAAGTGTGGGATTTGTAATAAAGTGTTCTCCGCGCAGTGGAACTTAGCAGCACACTTTAAGGCTCATACGGCACAAAAGCCTTACAAATGTGAAATTTGCAATAAAATGTTCACCACGCAAAGCAACTTAACAGTACACTTTAGGACTCATACGGGACAAAGGCCTTACAATTGGGAAGTTTGCCACAAAGCATTTTCTCAGCAAGGCAACTTAGCAAAACATCTTAGGACTCATATGAAACGAAAGTCTTACAAATGTGAAATTTGTGAAAACGCATTCTTCAAGCGTTGCGCTTTAATGAGACATATACATATGGGACACAAATGTGAAATTTGTAATAAGAGGTTCACTCGAGCTGACCAGTTAAAAAAGATACACTCATTTGAACATACTGATGAAAGTTCATTTTTGTGTAAGCTTTGCAATTTTGAAAGTCAGCCAGAATTGGTCTGGATAAAGCATGAAACGAAACATCCAAATGGTGAGAATATTGTGGGAAGTGTCCAACAATTTCAAGATAAACAAGCAAGAGAAAATAGTGTTGTGAAATTGGAAAGGAATGTAACAGACGAAGAAGAAAACGCCGTTATAGAGTACGAAGATTTTGAAAAACTCCTCAACGATGAAGAGCATAAAGTGAAAAATTCAAATAGTGTTAGCGTAAAATTGGAAGAGAATATAAGTGACACAGGAGAAAATGACGGTGCAAGGTTTAGAAATTTTGTTACACTTTTCAAAAACGAAGAGTATGAGGTGAAAGAAGAAAACAGTTTGCAAAATGAATAAGTCATTTAAATAAATATAAATAAAAGGAAAATGAAGAAATGAAAATTGTCTTGTTAGGTACCACCTTTCATTAGAATAAGTTTAGCAATCACAGTTACCGGTTTAAAAGCAAAATATTCACAATTTAATACGGTTGGTGTTTAAAGGAGATGGCAAATGATAATAATTATTCTAACTCGGATATTGTGAATTTATTCAACATTCATGGAAAATGCAATAAAATAATTAGCAGGACATGCAGAACATTTAATGAAACATATCCTGAATTACCACCAATGAACTTATTTTAGTTAAATAAAAAAATAAATAAATAATAAATGTAGTCCATTAACTTCAAAACATTTAATAATTCGTTTATTTACGGCATGTGTAGCAGCACTACGAATTTCATGTGGATCTAAGCCTGCAAATGCTGTAGCAATTCTTTCCACCAATTCAACGCTGTTGTTGACTGGATATTGATATATTTTATCCTTTATTCGGCCCCAAAGATAAAAATCCAACGGGGTAAGGTCTGGAGACCTGGCAGGCCAACTCCATGGATCCAAACGCCGTATCCACCTATCTTCAAACATCTGGTACAATTCATTGGTAACTGCTGCGGAACAATGACCTGGCGCCCCATGTAGTTGGTACCAGCATGAAAAATGCTGGTTGAGGGGTAGGTTTTCCAAAAAATCTGTTCCTACAGTTATTCATCATAAGGTTCTCAGTCCGAAGACTGGTTGGACGCGTACCTCCATTCTTTTCTATCCTGAGCTAACCTACGCATTTCCCTAAAAGTAGAACATCCTACATCCCTAACTATTTGAGAGCAGTAGTCTAATCTAGGCCTACCCCTACCTCTTTTTATTCCTATCTCTGACTCTAGTATGTCACGAACTATTCCTTCGTGTCTTAGAAGGTGTCCTACCATCCTATCTCTCCTACTCTTTATTGTTTTCCATACCTTTCGCTTTTCCCCAACTCTTTCTAATACTTCCCTATTGCTAACCTTATCTATCCACGGTATCTTCATCATGCGTCTGTAGCACCACATTTCAAACGCTTCTACTCTTTTTCTATCCGCTTCTCCTATTGTCCAAGTTTCGCACCCGTATAATGCCGTACTCCATACATACGACGTTAAGAGTCTCTTCCTAGTCTCTATATTAACCGTTCTCGAGCATAACAGTTGTTTCTTTTTGTTAAACGCAACTCGGCCCTGCGCCATTCTTTGTTTTATATCTTTAGTGCTCCTACCGTCTTGAGTTATTTTACTTCCTAAGTAGCAGAAATCCGCGACCTCCTCTATCTTCTCATTTCCAATTTGTATTTCCATTTTAGTTCTATTTTCACATCCCCTACATACCAAAATTTTAGTTTTCTTTTTATTGATTTTCATGCCGAAGCCCTGTGTCAAAACTGCTTCCATTTCATTCAAAGCCGCTCCTAATTCTTCTTTGCTAGATGCTAACACTGCTATATCATCCGCAAATCTGAGCATGTTAATAGTTTGGCCCTGTACATTGATCCCTGAGGCTGTTCTTTCCTTAACAATATTAATCGCATCTTCGATATATAAGTTGAAAACTAGAGGTGACAATGCACATCCCTGTCTCACTCCCTTCCGGATATCTACTTCCCTTTGTTCCTGCTCACATTCTATAACTGCCTTTTGCTCTTTGTAGAGATTATGTATTATTCTTCTGTCCCTGTATTTCATCCCTACCTTTCTCAGCACTTCGAACATCTTCCCCCATTTTACGTTGTCGAAGGCTTTTTCTAAATCTACAAATCCTATATAGACGCTCTTTCTCTTTTCTATCGTTTTTTCTATAATTACTCGTAAAGCTAGAATGGCCTCGCGCGTTCCTCTATTTCGTCTAAATCCGAACTGATCTTCTCCTAATATTTCTTCCGCCTTTTTCTCCATCCTTCTTTGCACAATTCTAGTTAAAATTTTTGACGCATGGGAAGTTAAACTGATAGTTCTAAAATTTTCGCATCTATCCGCGCCTTTTCTTTTTGGCAAAGCTACTATGATGTTCCGTTTGTAATCTTCTGGAATCTCGCCTGTCAGGTATATGCGACTAACTAGTTTAAATAAACGATCTATTACCTCTTGACCTGCGCACTTTAAGATTTCTGCCTGCAAGCCATCTATACCTGGTGCTTTATTATTCCTTAAACTTTTTAGTGCTATCTCAAACTCTTCTCTCATTATAGGACTCCCTAGGTTATCCCCCTCTACACTGCTTTCGCTTTCTAATATATCTTGCACTTCCTGTCCCGCATATAAGTTTCCTAAATATTCTTTCCACCTATCTGCCTTCTCCCCACTTCCGATTAGGATATCTCCTGCCTCATTTCTAATGTTTTTGGTACTAGATCCAATTTCTCTAAAATTTCTCCTAATTATTTTATATGCTTCATCAGTCTTTCCTACTTCGAATTTATCTTCCACTTCTTTGCATTTATTATCGATCCATTGCTCTTTCGCTTTCCTACATTCCCGAATAATTTCCCACTTGATCGCCTTATATCTTTGTTTCCCTGTTTCATCTAACCTATTTTTATATTTTCGCCTTTCCTCTATTAGACTCACAATATGTTTTGTTATCCAGGGTTTCCTACTTTCATTCTGTTTATGACCCAAAATATCCCTAGCTGAGGAAACTAAACTATTTTTAATGCAATTCCATTCTGCCTCTATGTCCCTAACAATATTTCCACCCGTGCCCTTTAGTGCTTCGTTTGTCTTTTTCTCGAACTTATTGCGCATATCATCATCTTTTAGTTTCTCTGGGTCAAGATACCTTCTTCCGCTTCTTTTTTTCAAAATCTTAAATTTAAGATTGGCTTTCATAACGACTATGTTGTGATCACTATCTATATCTGCTCCTGGATAACTTCTACAATCCCTAACTTGATTTCTAAATCTTTGCCTAACGAGAATGTAATCTATTTGATATCTCCCTAAGTCTCCTGGCATCTTCCACGTATAGCATCTCCTAACATGATGGTGAAATAGAGTGTTCGCGACCGTTAAGTTATGTTTATCGCAGAACTCTATCAGTCTAACTCCCCTATCGTTCCTATTGCCTAATCCAAAGGGGCCAACTATTCCGCCCTCTCGCCCTGTGCCTACGACTGCATTGAAATCTCCTGTAATTATTAAATTTTCGTGCCCTCTCACAAAATCTAGCACATATTCAATATCACTATAAACTGCCTCTACGGCCTCATCACTGTAGTTAGAAGTGGGCATATATACCTGTATTATTACTGTTTTTACAGGTTTCAAATCTAACCTAACCATAACTACCCTGTCACTTTGCTGTAAGAAATTTTCTACACTCTGTCCTACTTTTTTCCGCATAACAATTCCTACTCCCGAATTTCCTCCTACAGATCCTGTGTGTATTACTCTAAAATCTCCGCTCCAGAAGTCTCCAGCTTCTGGCCATCGCACTTCACTGATACCTACTACGTCTAATGCTAACCTATCCATCTCAATTTTCAAATTCTCTAACTTCCCTACTTGTTTCATGCTTCTAACATTCCACGCTCCGACTCGTGAGATGTTACACTTATCATTTCTGATGACTCCCCCCGAAGCAGTCCCCGCCCGGAGATCCGAATGTGGGACTATTTTACCTCCGGAATATTTTACTCCAGAAGGTGCCATCATCATAAATTAAAGTACGCTGTACTAGGGATAAAATAATGTGGTGGTTTCCCGTTGCCTTCCACATCGCAGTAGTGTGTATCACAGTGCCATACCAACCCTCACGATCTCTGCCACTATGATTACTGAAAGAGCTGCTGCCCCCTTCCAGGGACTTGATTTAGTCTGGCTTCTCAAATAAAAACCCCTCCAATATGGTTAAACCTATGGTTCGGCTCTTTATATCATTGAAGCGCGCAAGCCATCCCACCCGTCCCAGTATTACTAGAACTGCGTCAAGGTACAAGTTCTTAAAATTTACAAATACCTCTGTCCGTTCAAATTTTCGTCGTAAATGTAGTAACGCGGTTTATTATCCATTAACAAACAAAACACATTAACACTGAAGGTGTACTGAAAATTCCTTTGTCGCACAATATGTGGATTTTGATTGCACCAGAAATGAGAATTTTTGCGATTAAAAATGCCTTCCTTTGAAAATTTTGCTTCGTCAGTCCAAATAATTTTTCTTAAGAATTCAGGATCTTTTTGTATGCGGATTAATATCATTTCACAAAGTTCTATTCTTCTAGGGGGATCTTCTGGATAAAGTTCTTGGACACTGATAAACTTGAAATTATGAAGTTTATGATTCTTCAAAATCTTCCGAATAGAACTGTAGGAAATCCCCAAATCTAATGCGGCAGAACGAATCGACGAATTGGGATATGTGTGGAAATATGCCAAAATATTTGTTTCATTACCTTCATTTGAAGTGATACGGCTGGGTAATATTCTTTCTGCCTTTCGGCTACCAAATCTAATAAAATTACTTTGAAGTCACCTAAATTTCTGGGGGTTCATTGGTGGTAATTCAGGATATGTTTCATTAAATGTTCTGCATGTTCTGCTAATTATTTTATTGCATTTTCCATGAATGTTGAATAAATTCACAATATCCGAGTTAGAACAATTACCATTTGCGATCTTCTGTTCGTTAAACACCAACCATATTAAATTACTAAATACGAACTGCTTTTATTAGATATTTCTGTGGCATTTGTGAATATTTTGTTTTGTCTACAATCCAAGGCCTACTAGAAGGTGACGCTCTTCAATTTTGATAGATGAAACAAGAAAACAGAAAATATCCAAAATACTATTCATTTTGGGTAGAGAAACACCATACATTGTTAAATGCGCATTTTTTCGCTTTGCTGATTGGTTTCTTTAAATAGGTATCATTCTAATAAAGAAAAATTACTTTTTGCTACTTTTGTGTGATCAAATGTCGTCGATTAGAAAATTTTGAAAATTTGTTTGCCTGATTAGTAATTCCAACACCTCGCCTTGCCACCATAAATAATCGAACATCTTACTGTTAGACGTTATCAAGATATTAAATAATTTTTACATAATCTACCACAACTGTCAAAATATTGAAAAAAATTATATCTCCGAAAATATTAATTTTAGACATAGGGAACCTTTACTGAATTAACATTAAAATTTTCAGCGGAATCTAAAAAAAATAGAAAATGGTAGCATTCTATTTAAGAAAAATGACTTTTTGCTACTTTTATGTGATCAACATATGTCGTTGATTAGAAAATTTTATGTAATAGATTTTGAAAATTTCTTTGCCTGATTAGTAATTCTAACACCTCGTCTTGCCACCATAAAAAGTCGAACATCTTACTGCTATTTTTTATCGAGATATTAATTTTTACATAATCTACCACAACTGCCAAAATATTGAAAAAAAAATTTATATCTCCGAAAATATTAATTTTAGACATAGCGAACCTGTACTGAATTAGCATTAAAATTTTCCATGGAATCTAAAAAAAATAAGAAATGGTAGCATTCCATTTAAGATAACGGAGTTGGTGTCAACTTCCGGTATTTTCAGAAGTGGCACCATTTTGAAAATATTTTCATTAAATAGATCCGACCCGATTACGGCCACAGCCAAAATTTCATATCAATATCTCTTTTAGTTCTCCAGATACTTCTAATAGATGGTCAAAAAAAATCACCCTGTATACTTAAGTGTTGCTGAGATGTCACTTTAAACGTTAATAAACTCGTATACGGTCTGTATCTCTTAATTTGACACTTTAAATGGTAGAAAACTAACTTTTTCTTCAAACGTCAGAAAAACATGACATTTCGGGACTGTATACATGAACTTAAAGTTCAGCTTTACTGCAAAGGCAGTAAAATTTACTTTTGCTGTTGCTCACGCTGACAGTTCATGAATTTCCTATGATGTTTTCAGATCGGAATATTTTATGATTTTGTGTAACAAAAAATGTTTTCACCAAATAATTTATCCCGCCCAACACCCCAATTCACTCCCGATCCCTCAAGTTTCTAGCTCGAGACTATACTCATAACATGGGCCATCCACAATATAATACACTCTACTTTTCACCTTATAATCTCTATTTTTACCAAGTTTGTGTCAATATAAATAAGGAATTTTACAAACAAGTCCATAAGGAAGAAAAATGCATATTTAAATAGTAATTATAAAATAGGTACGGGTATGACAAATTCACTTGAATGTTCATAGTTCAAAGCGGACATTCCACTGCATTGGTATGATCCTGATTCGATAAATAACTATTTCATTAACTGCACAAACAACTTCCCTAGCCTGTAGTACATTATTCTGTCTTCAATTTTTTTCGATTCACTTATCTCACTGAGCAATAAGTTCCAGTTTTCATAGAAATACAGTTACAGGTGCTGCCCGAGATCTGAGAATAAAATTGAATTTGTCAATAGAATATGCCATGTGAGTTAACCATATTCATAATAAAATTACAAGGTTTCGGAATAATATTTTGGCAGATCGTATTTCGAAAACAGCTCTAAAATTTTCTCTTAACACGCTCCCCTTTGGTTCGTAAAAATCGGTGCAGAAATTTTCGAGATTCGTACAAAATAGTGACACTATGTAAAACTATTTAAATTAGTGCAAGTTCTAGGAGATTTAAGATTTATGCACCTTTCTCATTCCGCGCAAAAATCCTTTAAAGGAGAATCAATTAACCAAATGGAAGAACAAGCTCACCGATCAAAGAATAAAAATAAAGCCAAAATATATTTATTTAAATTAAGTTTAAAATTTTATAAACTGTTTTCACAAAATTTCCAACATTTACTTCGGACTTTCCCATTGAAAAAGTAAAAGAATGCTTTTTGGCAAATTTTACATTTCTAAGGCCTTTGTCCCAAATGAATCCTACTGTTTGAACTTAAAGATGAACGTTGGAGAATGCTTTTTTACAAATTTCACATTCATAAGGTCTTGGTCCCGTATATGTCCTGAGGTGTGCTGATAAATTGCTCTTCTGGGAGAGGGAGAACGTTTTGTTGCAAATTTCACACTTGTAAACCTGTTATTCACTAAGAGCTAACAAACTGGTACTTGCGCATTTGGTTCTTCCTGCATGTTTGCGTTCGCCGTTGAAAATGTGCATAACGGTGACACGCGGTACTTTAATTGTTTAGTTGTTCTTTGCCGGCCACGCAAAACCACGTAACTTTGAATCAGCAGGGCTGTTTACATGAATTCCCTAGCAGCTAGTATTGATTTCATACCAGTGTCCAATTATTCTTATTACTTCCAAACTAAATTAAACGTAAATTTACTTTCAATTAATGCATATTGAAACATTATTGTTTTCATAAAGATTTTCTTTAGTCTCTATTTGATTTTAATTTATAAGACTAATGTAACTCAAACTTCGCTATATGGAATAAATGAGAAATGAATAATAAACAGAAAAAAATATGATGCTTTATTTTTCAAACGTATAAATTTTGGTATATTTTGTGCCAGTTATATTTTAAGATTTCAATTTTTTGTGAAATGCTGGCATATCATATAATTAAAACACTGGATAAATCGACGTCGATTTATCCAGTGTTTTAATTATATGATATGCCAGCATTTCACAAAAAATTGAAATCTCAAACGTATAAAGTTCTTCAAGAAATACATACCTACCTGCACATTGCTTTTGCTGTAAACTGAAAGTAAAGAAAGTGGATTTTATAAAACTAAACGTTGGAGTACAGTCTATACCTACTATTTGAAACCTAACTAGGCAAAAAACAAATCAAACATGCACACATCAAAAAATTTAATACAACTTCGTAAAATGTAATTACCTAATTATGCGCACAAAAATATATAATGTCTATTGTATACATACTTATATGAAAAGCAAATACAAAAATTGCATATCAATATTCATCTTACTGCTTCACTTCCACTAGAGAAAATTTAACATCAGTATACATCATTAACATGTACTATCAGTGCCAAAACTGGCCTTCCACTTTACGATTCAATTCCGCTTAAAATGCCATATCCAATTACGTTCCGAGGTAAAAAACCTTAGCAGTCCGCCAATTAAAGTTTTGAAGGCGGATCTAAACGATTTTATTTGAATAAAACAAAATATGTTAGCCTTGCAACAGTAAACAAAGGGCAGCAAAAAATAGATAAATAATCATATTCTTTTAACATAGTTGGCAAATTTTTGACTTTTAGGAAGAACTTCAAATACAGTAGAACGTTATTATTTATTATTTTTCTCTGACTGTTAACTTTGCTCAATGTTTGTAGTTTTAAATGTTAAGTACTTATTACAATAATTTCTTATTATTATCATTGTTAATTATTTTAAGTACATCACAAATTCAAAGTATCGAGATCAGATAACGGAAAATCACATCATCTATGGGGGGGCGGGACCACAAAACACCCAAATAAGAACGCGCACCTTAATGTTAAAAGTAGGAACCGCGTTTACCGCCATCTCTATCTGTTTACAAGAACCAATTGTGTACAAGCGCGCGTAGATAGAATTGAAATTTAAACTTTATTTTTATTAATATTAAAATCGAACTAAATTAAAGAAAACAAAGACTATGCATGCTTATATGTAGGCATCAATTTTATTTAATCAGCATTTTACATTGGAAGTAGAAAATAAATAACGCTAAAGAACGTCAAATAGGCATTCTTTAGCGTACGCAAACTAATACTAAAATTAAATGAAACTTACTTGTAAACGTTAATTACAAAATTTGCGCAATTTAGTATATTAATTCAACACCGGGAGACGTTCAAGGAAGACATTTCACAGCCGCATTGCTGCTATTTCGATGTGCGAGGAAAAACTCGGCATTCGCAGAGATGTCAAAGAAGTACCTACTGACAGAAATCAAAATATAAACGTGGCCTGCTGCTTTTTGTGCATAATTATTATTTCTTTGTTATGCACCTATTTCTGATTCAATATTATTGCGTATCGAGAAAACGTAACCATATTTAGATGTTCTGTGAACGTAACCAGGGAATATCTAAAATAATTCACAATTTTTAAATTTTCCATTTTATCTGACGATGCCGGTTGCGACAGAAATAACAACAAAGCATGCCTCGGATTAAAATTTCACGAAATCGGTAATACAGAGTTTCGACGGCAAATGTCAGAGTCGTAGTGCCATCTAAAGCGGTTTACAGAAGCTGAATCTAACATAGTTCAAGGTCGTGCATAACAGTGAAACCCCCTGGGCGGGACTGACGAAAACATAGCAACGTCCGGCACAAACAATTCCCTCTACAAAGTGGAACACCACTTTTGGAATTTATAGTACAATTTACTATAGTGTCGCATGATTGATTTCGAGGGGTAGGTCGAGCAACTTTATTGGATTTGTGTGAAATTTTTTAAACGAGCACCTTTCTCACATTTTTAGCAGGCTTAGGACTTGTAGTAACAAAAAATGTTACTGGCATGTTTAAAAGTAGTTAAATTCACCATTAACTAACTTAAATCTTAAATGTAATAACAATAAATTAATACTAACACAAATTACATGAGCACAAACAACAATATTACTGACCAATCACAAAAATAACAACTTCTTAAACTTATATTTGTTGAAATTGTCTACCGATTTGCTCAACACAAAACGGAATGTTTCTTCAAATTTAGAGTAAAATAATAAACTTTATTTTTACATATCCCTTAAAAAATAAGCTTCATTATATCACCCAAAATTCCTCTGCACGGCGAATTTGTTGCCGAAAAGTAATTAGGACTTATGGTGGCGCAGTAGTGGAAGTAGTGTCTGTTGACAAAACCATTTTTACATAAAAAATTGCATCAGAGAATAACAAACGACGAAAGAAATTTTCATTTTCTTCCAGTTTCTGAATTTCCCATTCAAACGATTCGACAATAACAAATTCTCGGCATCCTTAAAAATCACACATTAAGTAACGGTAAGACACGATTGTCACGAGAATGCCCTGCCACACTTTTCACACAACGTGCCCATTATTTTAAATTAATTTCCTAAATAATAGAAACAAAAAGGGAATATTCCAAGAATCAAACTGTACCATAAAAAACAACTACAAAAACTGACAACTCACGTCAGAATCTCCATTCTCCGAACATGAAAGAAAGTCATGCAGTAAAGAGTAAACACCAAATGTGCAAGTCCAAAGTTTGGCACAGATTGCTCTTATTAGCTCCTAGTCTTTTATCCCATATGAGTCCTAACGTGTTTCTCTAAATTATTACTCTGGGTGAATGCCTTTGGGCAAACTTTGCATTTGTAAGGCTTTTGTCCCGTATGAGTCCTAATGTGTGTCCTCAAACCACCATTCTGGGTGAAAGCTTTTTGGCAAATTTCGCATTTGTAAGGTTTTTGTCCTGTATGAATCCTAACATGTCTTGTTAAGTGGCCTTGCTGGGAGAACGTTTTATTGCAAATTTCACACTTATAAGGCTTTTGCCCCGTGTGAGTCCTAACATGTCTTATAAAATAAGAACGGTCAGAGAATGCTTTTTGGCAAATTTCACATTTATAAGGCTTTTGTCCCGTATGAGTCCTAAAGTGTGTTATTAAGTTGCCTTGTAGGGAGAATGCTTTATTGCAAATTTCACACTTGTAAGGCTTTTGGCCCGTGTGAGTCCTAACGTGTGTTGTCAAAGAAGAACTTACAGAGAATGATCTTTTGCAAATTTCACACTTGTAAGGCTTTTGTCCCGTATGAGTCCTATCGTGTAGTGTTAAGCTGCATTGCAGGGTGAATGCTTTATGGCAAATTTCACACTTGTAAGGCTTTTGTCCCGTATGAGTCCTAATGTGTATCTTTAAAACAGAACTCCGGGTGAATGCTTTTTGGCAAATTTCACATTTGTAAGGCTTTTGTCCTGTATGAGTCCTAACATGTTTTGTTAAAGAAGAACTTACAGAGAATGCTTTTTGGCAAATTTCACACTTGTAAGGCTTTTGTCCCGTGTGAGTCCTAACATGTTTTGTCAAAGAAGAACTTTCAGAGAATGGTTTTTGGCAGATTTCACATCTGTAAGGTTTTTGTCCCGTATGAATCCTAACATGTGCTGTTAAGTTGCATTGCAGAGAGAAAGCTTTATTGCAAATTTCACACTTGTAAGGCTTTTGTCCCGTATGAGTCCTAAAGTGGATCTTTAAAACAGAACTCTGGATGAATGCTTTTTGGCAAATTTTGCATTTGTAAGACCTTTGTCCTGCATGAATCCTGACATGTAATGTTAAGTTGCCTTTCTGCGAAAACGTTTTATTGCAAATTTCACACTTGTAAGGCTTTTGTCCCGTATGAGTCCTAAGGTGTGCCCTTAAACTTCCACTCTGGCTAAATACTTTTTGGCAAATTTCACATTTGTAAGGTTTTTGCCTCGTATGAGTCCTAACATGTTTTCTTAAGACAGAACTCTGGGTGAACGCTTTTTGACAAATTTTGCACTTGGAAGTCTTTTGTCCCGTACCACTCATAGCATGTGTTGTTAGGGTGGAACGTTTTGTTGCAAATTTCACACTTGTAAGACCTTTGTCCTGTATGAGTTGTGATGCGTATCCTTAGCACAGAAGATCGGAAGAATACTTTTTGGCAAATTTCACGTGAGGTTTTTTCTTGCGGTGCATCAAGATGTGCTCCCTTAATTCCGATTGCGACTTGAATGTTTTACTGTAAATATCGCAAATGAAACATCTTTTGCTGGTCCATGATGTGTACACGAAGCACTTGTTGGTCCAAATAATTTTTTTACTTACCACAAACTAATGCTGATTGGTTCCCTCGCTGGGATATGCCATGACACTATTCAATTTGTTATATATTTCCAAAATACATAGATAATTTTTTAAGAGGTGCTCTTTTTTATTGTATAAATGCAAGCGATAAGCGATGACTTCGACACTTGAGGTTAGAATAAACAATAAAGGCTAAAGTGTAAAGTCACAAGTTCCAATGTTGTGCCTAATATGCCGTTGCACAAACAGTGGAAGGCCGGGATTTCAGTTTTACGGTGCAGACCACGGATTTTCCAAAACTAACTGAATAACTGATATACGGTAATGGGGGATGTGATAAAATGACTGTGGTTTAGTGGCCGCCACGTTGAGCTCATTTTTAGTGATTTTTGTCTAGGTCTAGTGAGAGTGAGAGTTGCTAAATTGTTGTGGTGTTCGTGTCTGTCATTTGTTTGAAGTTATTTAATGTTTCGGACCGAAAATATTCTAAAATTCCACCGTATTTTAATAAATTAAACATAATTAATGGGGTTTGATTAATTTTATACAATATTCGTTTTGCTGATGGAGATACATTTGATTACAAAAAGCATAGACAGTGATTATGGAAGTGTTCACATAATTGTTTAGTAGTGTCCTATGAAAAAGTTGCAGTGCATGAACATAAAATGCATAATCCTATCCAAAAGAATGAAATTGTTCAAAATTCTGTTTTATTGCATTGAATAAGCTGAAGAATTGGTTACTACAATAATAATTTGCTCTTAAATTACTTGAAAAAGACCCTTCATTATTATACGTATTGGATGAGAATACTGACATCACAAATATTTAAGGAAATGTGTATGCGCCGAAAACACGGCCTAATATATTTTTTTTGCTTAAAAGCTACCGTTTAAAATACTTGTTTTGAAGGTCAGGCGTAGTATAGCAAATAGGTGAACAATCGGTTGAGCAGTTAACCAATGAAAGCCGCACAAAATAACTTCGTATTTGCTGACGGTAAACAGTCAAAAGCGGACTTAACATGGCAGTCGTTATGGCACCCTCGTTTTCTAATGCTAAATAGATACTTTATCTATCTGTGGTGCGGACGCAGGCAGTCGACGCGGAATCGTTATGGAATATATTAATATGTTTCAAGAATTTCTACTTATATCACTGATGCGCACGTCACTTGGAAACAAATGTTTGTTTTTATTTATTGAAATCAGAAAATACAAATGACCGTAAACTACACGCGTTTATATATATCCCAACTAGGTTTTGCCAAG
The DNA here is from genome assembly GCA_963966045.1 of Xestobium rufovillosum. Classification (NCBI taxonomy): domain Eukaryota; kingdom Metazoa; phylum Arthropoda; class Insecta; order Coleoptera; family Ptinidae; genus Xestobium; species Xestobium rufovillosum. Next base: position 22,012,650 of record OZ014497.1, read on the forward strand.
TTGGCCACTCCACTTTAACTCGGCTTTTCTTCGATTCATTGACGCGTGTGACTTAGTTCCATATGTTTTATTTGATTCAGTCGAACAAAATAACTATACTTGAGCCGCCCAACAGATGGAGTGATCACCCTGCAAGAACGTGCTCTAGCGAATATTAATTTATGACGACCGAATTGGAGTGATGCGACTTCGTTGGGTCTAAAGAAAGCGCATCACTGCGGTTCTGTCGTCCTAAATTGATAGTGGTCCCGTCTAGAGCTCATTCTTGCAGGGTGATCACTCCGTCTGTTCGGCGGCCCAAGTATATCACCTAATCCAAGTTTGTTGGATCCATAGGGCGTTTAATTAGGTATGCTTTGCCACATGACATCTAGAGTCAACAATTGGAGAGGGGACTCGGCTATTTGCATTTACGACTTAAGCAGCCGGGATACTCGCCATAGGTATGAAATTTTATGTGTTGTTGACCTCACCTGGTTTATGCATGATGCATCTGTCATGTTATGTCAATCAACGGTCAAACTATAAATTAATCAGACCCAAGTATGCTTGAAACTGAAATCTCCGTTCTTTGGCTCTTGGATTTTGTGCAACGGCATTTTAGACAGAACATGGAAACTTGTAACTTTTTATTATAACCTCAAAGTCATCGTCAGACACTAATAGTAGCTACCGGTTGCATACAATACGCATGCGGCGTGACCATTACACTATATCAGTATATAACGTTTAAGTACTTCGTTCTTGGAACACATCGGCAACGATCTCGGTGGGTGTTCGGGTATCGTACGGAACTGCCATGTTGGTCTCCTCCAGCTAGACGAGTTCTGATCCCGCACGGGTCATCTTTTGTTTGTTTCTACATCATCTTTTTGCCAAAATATGCGTGTGTGGTGCGAAAGGGCAAGTAAGGGCTTTCTTTAAAATGCGTTCTCTCAGTTTTAGTTTTTTTTACACTTCCAAAATGCGTGCGCATGCGTATTGTATGCAACCGGTAGCTACTATTAAGGTCTCGTCAATCGTGGGCATTTATAGAACAAAAATAAAGAACACCTCTTAAAAATCATCTATTTTGAAAATAATCTAACAAATTGAATAGTGTGCTGCTGTCATGGCACATCTCAGTGGGGAACATATCAGCATCAGTTGGTGGTAAATAGAGCATAATTATTTGGAGATTTGGACCATGTGCTGCATGTACACTGTACAGTACACATGGGCCACACCAACAAAGGATGTTTAATTTGAGATATTTTCAGTGGAACATTCAAGTCGTAATCAGAATTAAGGGAGCACATGTTGACGCACCCCCAAAACACCTCACAAATGTGAAATTTGCCAAGAAGCATTCTCCCAAACTTATGTGCTGAGGATACATGTCACGATTCCTACAGGACAAAGGTCTTGCAAATATGAAATTTGCAACAAAACATTCCACCTTAACAACACATGCAATGAGTCATGCGGGACAAAGGCGTTACAAATGTGCAGTTTGCAATAAAGTGTTCTCCCTGCAATACAATTTAACAGGACACATTGGGACTCATACGGGACAAGAGCCTTACAAGTGTGAAATTTGCAACAAAACGTTCACGCTTAAAGAGTACTTAACAAAACATGTTGGGACTTATACAGGACAAAAGTCTTACAAATGTGATATTTGCCAAAAAGCATTCACCCGGAGTACTAGTTTAACGGCACACCTTAGGACTCACACGGGACAAAAGCCATACAAGTGTGAAATTTGCAACAAAACGTTCTCCCGTAAAGGGGACTTAACACAACATGTTAGGATTCATACAGGACAAAAGCCTTACAAATGTGATATTTGCAAAAAAGCATTCACCGTGAGTAGTGGTTTAACGGCACACCTTAGAACTCATACAGGGCAAAAGCCTTACAAATGCGAAATTTGCCAAAAAGCATTCACCCTGAATACTGGTTTAAGGGTACACCTTAGAACTCATACAGGACAAAAGCCTTACAAATGCAAAATTTGCCAAAAATCGTTTAGCCGGAGGGCACATCTTAGGACACATCTTAGTACTCATACGGGACAAAAGCCTTACAAATGTGAAATTTGCAATAAAGCGTTCTCCCAGCAATGCAAATTAACAGAACACGTTAGGACTCATACGGGACAAAAGCCTTACAAGTGTGAAATTTGCAATAAAAAGTTCTCCCTGCAAGTGCACTTAACACGACATGTTAGGACTCATACAGGACAAAAGCCTTACAAATGCGAAATTTGCCAAAGAGCATTCAGCCAGAGTTCTGGTTTAAGGTCACACCTTAAGACACATACAGGGGAAAAGCCTTACAAGTGCAAAATTTGCCGAAAAGCATTTTCCATGTGTTCCAATTTAACAAGACACTTTAGGACGCATACAAGACACAAAGACAAACAAGCAAACAAAAATAGTGTTAGTGTGAAATTGGAAGTGAATTTAACAGACAAAGAAGAAAAAGCTATTGAAGAATACGAAGATTTTGAAAAGCTCCTCAAAGCTGAAGAGCACAAGGTGAAAAATTCAAAGTGTGTTAGGGTAAAATTGGAAGAGAATATAAATGATGCAGGAGAACATGCCGGTGTGGAGTCTGGAAATTTTGTTAAACTTTTCAAAAATGAGGAGTATGAGGTGAAAGAAGAAAATAGTCTATAAAATTTTACTATTTTATTGTTGATCAATGATCAGTTTGTACCGGCGAAACAATTGTTATATTCAAAAATAAATAATAAAGTGAAAGTTGGACATATACAGTGTTGTTTTAAATACACTCATGGACAAAAATATGGAATATTTTTGATATTTTTTATTTCTCGGGAAACTTTGTTACGAACAGCTGCGATAGCATTTTATATTAGATACTGAGGTATCTAGTAAGCCTGGCAATAACAAGCAAGTATCAGAAACTATCATTGTGTTCTAAAAATCGAATTGAGTAAACTTCGTGTTCACACCTGACTTTTAACTTTTCTAAGTAGGTAAGTTTACTCGCCAACCTAGGTGTACAGAGGTAAAATTTAACATTTGTTGATTATTCTGTAGCATTACTGTCTTCGATAATGCCAGCAGTTCGATGTTGCACTGAAGTTGAGGTAGCAAAGGTTGTAACTTTGTCAAATGTTGGTTGGAGACAAAGCCATATTGCAAGATTTGTTGGAATAACTCAATCTGTGGTTTCAAAAATTTTAAACAGGCACAGACAAATTGGAAATTTCAAGAAGAGGCCCGGCCAAGGACGGAGACGGTGTACAACTCGCCGGGATGACAGATTTTTAATGTTGCAGTCACTAGGAGATCGTACCTTAACATCAACTAATTTAAAAAACCAACTTTTAAATGTGAAGCAAGTTAATGTTAGCTCCAAAACAGTTCGGCGAAGGTTGAAGGAAGCAAATTTGAAAGCGAGACGGCCCGCTAAAGTCCCTCGACTCACTCAAAATGCTAGGGTTCACAGATTACAATTTGCTAGAGCATATGGTGACTGGACGGTTGACCAATGGAAGCATGTTATGTTTACCGACGAAACAAGAATCGTACTGTGGAAGCCAGTTGGACGTAACCAAGTGTGCAGAAGAATTGGAGAAAGTTATTCCAACTGTGAACTAACTCCAAACGTCAGTTTTGGAGGAGGTGGGATAATGTTTTGGGCAGGCATTAGTTGGGAGGGCCGTACAGAACTTGCAGAAGTGCGTGGAAGAATGACAGCTGACAATTACGTTGAAAACATCTTGTCAGAACATGTTGTGCCATACGTTGACTTCATTGGTTACAACAGATGCATCCTAATGCATGACAATGCACGCCCACATGCTGCTGCAATTGTAAACCGGTATCTTAATGAAGTAGGAATCCAAAGTTTGGAGTGGCCACCATACAGTCCAGACTTAAACCCAATAGAGCACTTGTGGTATCACCTAAAAATTCGTATTCGAGCCAGGAATCCTGTGCCAATGATGCTAAATCAATTAAAATTTGCCGCACATCAGGAGTGGGATGCAATTCTGCAAGAATGTATACAAAATTTAATCTCCAGCATGCCTAGAAGAATGGAAGCCGTAGTCCGCGCTCGGGGAGGCAATACTCGATATTGAGCAGCCCATGTTTTGTAACTGGTTTCGTTCTTTTGGTGTTAATGTTTGTCAGACCGTAATTTATCCATTCTATACATATTCAACAAATTAAGTTTTTGTTAGTTGGTGTTTATTGAGAAGTTACTTGATGAACCGTTGTTATTAGATTACTCTTAAAATAGACAACGATAACTTGATTCTTAAGTTTTCTGTCTTCGTAATCTGATATTATGAAAATTTAAAAATATTCCATATTTTTGTCCATGAGTGTATAAATAATATCAACTGTCGCCAAGTAAGCACTGAATCCATTCAACGTTTAAAAGAAATTAAAATTGTTTTGTTGGGGGCCAATGATACAACGCACGTAAATAATTCCTATCATTGATGTTAATATTTCAGAAAATTTATAAGTTTTTGATTCTGTTGTCCCAGTGGTATCTTAAACCTAAATTCCTAATACCGGCTTTCTGATTGGTTGTATCCTCGGTTGTATCATAGCAACTAATCCAGATTAAAGTTGACCTGTGATAAACAGTTGATCCGCTTTTAGCATACGACAGGGCGATTAAATAGGTATTTTTGAAAGTATCAGTCATCCAGTAGTAAGCGTTGTAATAATAATAGTAATTTATTCGACATCAAAGGTTCATGACACCATGACATGTCACAGCATCTAAAGATGTATTTAAAAAAAAGATAGAAAATGTGCGAAACAGTAGTGCGATAATGAAATTACAGTAGATTAATTAATAAGATTGGAGATCATTTAGAAGTAAAATACAAAAGTCTGTTAGGTTCCAGAACACTTTTCCAATTAGGTTGTCTTTAATACTGCTTTGAATTTCTTCAAATTGAGGACCTTTATGTATTCTGGCAGTTTGTTATGCATTTTAATACATAAATAATTTGTTCGCTGTCGGGCACAGTCCACCCTGTGGTTGTGTATTACAAGCTGGCTTTTCTTTCTTGTATTGTGGCTTTGTATCTCACTATGGCCGTGAAACTGATTTTGGTTTTCATGGGCATGAACTAGACAAGTAAGCATATATGAGGAGAACAAGGTAAGTATTTCTTCTTTGAGAAATAGTGGTTTCTGTACTCTGCATTGCACAGCATTCGAATGACTTCTTCCCCATAAGAGATGGTACTGTAGATGAAAGCGGCCTCTCTTGCCGCCTGGTATCCAACCACCCTCTGGAGTTTACACAAGGCATATAGATAAGTGGATAATTTCTTTGTAATGTGATCTGTATGTATGTCAATCTTCCGACTGGAATCCAGGTAGAGACCCAGTATTTAACATATGCGTTTCTTTTTCCTGGTTTGGTATTAGTCTTACAGGTGAGTTTTTTTGCTTACATTTATTTTCATTATATTAGCACAAAACTATTCTTCAGCTTGTCTAAGGCTATTTTCCACTTTCAACCTACAATTCTCTCGGTTTTCACTGGAGTTTATTATGGTGGTATCATCAGCAAAAACGACTAATATTCGCCCGCTTCCAAGTAGGCCGATAAATCATTTATGTAAATTGTAACGGAAGTTCATCAATAAAAAACAACAGTCTTGAAGATGAGGATATAATCAAACAATAAGGAGAAAAATAATTAGTTCTACATTCTATCAAGCGCGAAATAAAACTACTCCAAACTTTAAAAATCAAATCTGCCATACATACGCATGAATAAGCCAAACTAAAAATAGCAAAATTATAGTCCCATAACCATAACACTAAATAAAGCAGTCTGAACTTGAATTTAACGACTATTGTTATTATATGAAACATAATACTCCAATAACCTATGCTAACATAAAGATTAATAATAACATTGAACTTGTACAAAATTTCGTCCTATACATAAATTATGAAAAGAAGAGGACCTAGAACCGACCCTTGGATATGCTATGTGTTACTGGTTTCCCACTGGATTGTTATATGTTACTTTCTATTATTTGCTTTGTAGGTAAGTAACTTACTAATATTTTCAATTGGTGAGCTCGGACGCCGTAAGTATTTAGTTTTCGGAGTAGAATTTCATGGTTTATAGTGGCAAAAGCTTTACTTAGATCGTATAGCAGACCACTGTTGCAATATGTTTGTAATTAATTAATTATTTTTTAAAGACTGCATTCTCGATAATTATTCTTGGAAGGCAGAGAAATTGACATTTTTATTAATTATTAAACTGACGAGCATCGTTTTTTGACAATAAAATAACTGGATATGAAGGAGTATTTCTGGTTGTAAAATATGTCTGGTAGTCATTTGGAGTACACAATAACTCGAGCAGAACTCCCTGAGACCGCAGAAAAAATAGTAGGAAATTTAATTCCAAGTTTATTACATAATACATAATCTCTGTAAAATCGATCTTTGCGCGTGTACCAAATGAAATGCGACATGCGCCATGCTGCTATGCCGTTTTATTCATAATATTATCAGGGACGGCGATATAAACGTACGTCTGTCAATGCTAAGACAACCGCTCAAAATCTCTGTATTTGGTTAAAAAGAGAGGCGTTTATCATTTCAAGTCGTAGTCGTAACGTGCCTTGACTTTGACAATAGCTGCCCATACACGTAGAGGTTGATCCGCCAGTTTGGACCGCAACGGGTAAGTCCGTCAGTTTTATACGCCACGGATCAAACCGTTGTCGCGCACTAATACATTTCAGAAGCCAGCCGATCAATCTTGCGCGGTTGATCTGTCGCATTCAAAACCGCTTGTTAGTGGGTGTAAACGGCAGTTAAATCCGCGCTCGAAAACAAAACCGTGGAATTTCGCTTTGGCAAAAGTTTTGCACTTGAAAAGCACGGTTTTTAAGTAAAGTTGGGTGGTTGTCAGGTGAACATAAATGTTTAGTACCACAAAGACACGTGCTGTTTTCTGTGCAATCGTTGCGATGCAGATAATGACAGGAAATAGTCTGACGAAGCAACGATCTAAATGGATAAAAAGCTATTTGCTTAAGAAAATACAATTGAGTCATATTCCCATAGTTGAAACATTGAAAGCATTCAGAGAAATTGATCCTAACGATTTTCGTAATTATTTGAGAATGGACATTAACACACACGATCATTTTTTATTAAATTTAGTAAGAGGCGCTCTTCTAAAACAAGCTACAATTATGATAGAAAGCGATTACTCCGGAAGAACGTTTAATGACTACTCTGCGTCTTCTAGCGTCAGGAAGATCATATGAGGATTTAACATATTCGGTGGGAATTTCTGCACAAGCACTGGGATATATGATTCCAGAAACATGTGCCGTAATATTTTTTGAAACAACTACACCTTCAGAAGACATGCCGAAAACGAACAACTGTCCACAAAACTGTCTGTTAGTGGCCCACTGCAGTTTTAACTGGCAGTGTGGACTCGCAGATAAATCTGTGCCGGATGGATGTGGCACGACGGTTGCCCATTAACGCAAAGTTATATTTGCACGTTTGAACCGCAGCGTTTCAAACCGGCCGATTAATCTCTACGTGTATGGGCAGCTATTGATTCAGCGGCATCAAGTTTTTTGTGTATTTTTTCAATATTTCATTAATTTGGTTCGAAAGCTTCGTATTTTTGTTAAGAATTATCTGTGTTAGGCCTCTTGCACATGATACGGATTTCATCCGGCACGGTTTTATTGCTTTTTCCGTGCGTTCCAATGGTGCATAGGTTTAAATACAAGCTTGCACACTATACGACATACCACTGCAACCGTCGCCGTGTCCGACTGCCGTGTGCGGTGACGGCTGTCGATCGGTGAACACGGTCGCCGTGCCGTGTAGAAAGAGACGGAAGTTCCAATGAACAATAGGAACATAAGGAGTCTTGCAGACGACACGACTACAGTATTTGTGCCGGACCGGCAGAGGTATTCAGGAAAATTGTTGGGGTAGAATTTCATCGATGTTTTCTAGGAGTTTTTCCCTTGATTTAGCAATATTTCTTACTAGCGATTTGTTGTAGAATAAAAATTTCGGTGAACTGTATTTATTATGTATTTATTATTAACAATACGCAAGTGTCGCAATATAGAAACATTACATGTTACATCTTGCAATAAACAACTAGGTACAAATGGCGACGTGAATACATTAACTGAATTCAAACAAAAAAGTACATCTCCTGGATACAAAGCAAAATAAAATCGTGGCTCACTAGATCAAACATCATGGCGCGCTAGATTAAACAAAAACATGTAGGTAGCTGCACAATACTTCATATTTAAAACAAAATTTCACTCAGTTGTTAGAAGTGCAGATACAGAGCAAAATGGATGTCGATGCAGAACTACTGATAATTTTAATTGAGGAAAGGCCTGTGCTGTGGGATAAATCTCTTGAAGACTATAAGAACAAAAATTTGACGTCCGCAGCTTGGGCAGAAATATTTACTCTTTTATGTCCAAGCTATGAATCAGCAGAAGAAAAGGAAAAGGTTGAAATTGGTAAATACTTCTATTATTGTTATTGATATTTATTACTCTTGAAACGAATAAAATAAAATGTACATTTGAAAAGAATCAGGTAACAGAACTCAAATTTTCGAATGCTGCCACGGAACACAGCCAACATCAGACATGAAATATTCCGAAAACATGTTTCGAGTTGTAATTGATTCCCGCGAATTGATGTCCCCTGTTGTAAATCTAATAGACCATTAATACATAACGTGTCTTCGAAATTGTATCACGTTCACGTACAAAATTATGCAACAAAACGCATGCCTTAATAACATCTACGCCGAAATCTGTAGAAATATTAAAGGCACGGTGGAATATTCGCCATTTGTTTGTCAAAATCCCAAAAGCGCATTCAACATATCTTCGCGCTCTAGAGAGCCTGTAATTAAAAATTCTTTTGGTCTCATTTAGTTGGGTCCCGCCATATGGGCGAAGTAGATTGTAACTTAATGCAAATGCTTCATCGGCAATGAAAATATATGGCATATGAGGAGAATCAGTCCCTGGCAGAGGTTTAGGGTCTGGCAATTCAATCGAATTTTCTTTGATTCCCTTCCATAGTGAGGAATTTTTGAAAATGGTGGAATCACAGTCCTTTCCGTAGCTTCCTATGCCTACGTACAAAAATATATATTCAGAATCCACAACAGCCATTAACACGATCGAATAATAATCTTTATAATTATAAAACATCGAACCACTATGTTGTGGCTTAATTAAACGTACATGTTTCCCATCAATTGCCCCGAGGCAATTGGGAAAATTAGCCTTTTTCTCAAATCCAGCTGCTATTGACTTCAATTTTTCTTTGGTTAATTCAGGCATACACTCTTCACGTAAATTTGTCCAAATACTGCGACATACGGTTCGAACAATTTGTCCTATTGTTGATATTCCTAAACGGTAGCTGTAATGGAGATCAGTAAGTGAAAGTACATCCGCTAGCAAGGTACCTGAAAATTAAATGATTTGTTTTGAAAAGTGAAATTATAGTACTAAGCCATCATCATCGTAAGGTTCTCAGTCCGAATACTGGTTGGACGCGCACCTCCATCCTTTCCTATCCTGAGCTAACCTACGCATTTCCCTAAACGTAGAACATCCTACATCCCTAACTATTTGAGAGCAGAAGTCTAATCTGGGCCTACCCCCACATCTCTTCTACTCTTTATTGTCTTCCATACCTTTCGCTTTTCCCCAACTCTTTCTAATACCTCCCTATTGCTAACCTTATCTATCCACGGTATCTTCATCATGCGTCTGTAGCACCACATTTCAAACGCTTCTACTCTTTTTCGACCCGCTTCTCCTACTGTCAAAGCTTCGCACCCGAATAATGCCGTACTCCATACATACGTCTTTAAGAGTATCTTCCGAGTTTCTACATTAACCGTTCCCGAGCATAACAGTTGTTACTAAGCCATAAGTACTACTTATAATGTTATAGAAATAGGTATTTTATTCGTAATGTTTTTTGTAATAATCTCAAGCATCGCTAAGTAAATAAGTATCTAACAGGGTGTTCTGATTTATGTATGGATAGTAAAAGTCAATTTGATAAAAAATTATATGGACTTATACTTTTTTGACCCCTAAACCAACCTACTCATTATTTCCATTTTATTGTAATATTTTAAAGTCGCTGTAACTTGTCAAGGAGTCTGACAAAATGGAACCTCATATCATTTCTTAATCAAAAAACTTTGCAGGAAAATAATCATAAGAACTTGTATATACCCCCTGTTTGTTATAGGTAAGGCTATTCAAAAAAAATGGACAAACTTAAGAGATGCGTGGATGAAATACATTAAAAAAAATCATGATGAAAAACGATCTGGTTCGGGTGCAAAAACAACAAAAAATATGTTTTTTATGATCAAATGCTGTTTCTCAGCAAAATCACAACACCAAGAGATACTGTTTCAAGTTTTTCAGAGAATATAGAAGATACCAGATCTGAAAGTAATGCGGATAGTCAAATGCCAGGGTCGAGTGAGTACAATGCTGATATGGTTCAAAGCAAATCTGCTACCAATAATATCACCAGAAGAAGAAAAAGAAAAGTCGATGATATCGATAACTTAATATTGAAAGAACTACAAAAACCAGAATCGGACAACAATCGGCATATGTCATTTTTCAAAGGCATATTACCGTCAATAAGCAATTTTCACGAAGACCAGGTGGTGGACTTTCAAATGGGAGTGTTGACGTTAATAAAAAATATACAAAGGGCTCAAACACAATTTAATGCGACGCATTCTTTGCCAGTGAACCAGTCACTTCTAAATATGTTTCCCCAACAAACTAATAATTTTAGCTCAAATTTTAGACACCCATCACCATCTCATCATACGTTACCAAGATTCGGCCAACGATTTTATTCAGGTACACCGGACCTAACGTCCCCTATGTCGAGCGATAGCAATACCGAAACGGAATTACCGCCTTACAATACACTAGGACCTGCCCTGTGAATTTATTATTTTTTGCTTTACTTGCTAAAATTTATCTTTCACTGGAATTCTTATTTTTAGTTTAACCTTCGTTTTATATTTTTTCAGTAGATAAATACAATAAAGGAGTTTAGTTACTTGATCATATATTAGTATTTAATTTTACTTAATTACCTTAGTGTTACGGCTAGCATTTCTTCAGGTGAAATAGCATTGCGCATTTTACTGTTCTGACGTTCCAAAGAATTATGAATTTTATACCACAATTCATCAAAGGTTTCTATAGACATGCGGAAATAATTAAAAAATTTGTCACTATCATGGCGTAGATCTTGACAAAGAGTTGTAAAAGCTCCAAATTTATCTCTTTGTAAAAGCAAAGGATGTACCCAATATGTTCATTTGTATCTATGTATATCTTCGACGAAGGTAACGTAAATACAGTAAATACAAAACTTTTTTCTTTCGATCCATGACACTACTTTACAGTACACAGATGCAGCGAATACTGAATAAAATACGTCACTGTTCACTTCTCCGGAAACAAAAAAATCGTATCATGTGCAAACGCTTAAAAATCGTGTCCGGCAAAAACAATAAACCGTGCCGGATGGAATCCGTATCGTGTGCAAGAGGCCTAACAGTTCTTTCATCGTGTCGTGTTGCCGTTTTTCATCTTTCTATTGTGTTTTTTGAAAGACTACCTACATAATGTAAGATCAGCAAAGGTATATGCCAGTCAAGCACTTTAATTCGCAAGCAAGAAGGTTTGTTGTAAATTTACTGCAATACTTTGCGGCCGAAAGAGACTATGGTGATGTGGCAAAAGCTTTACTTAGATCGTATAGCAGACCACTGTTGCAATATGTTTGTAATTAATTAATTATTTTTTAAAGACTGCATTCTCGATAATTATTCTTGGAAGGCAGAGAAATTGACATTTTTATTAATTATTAAACTGACGAGCATCGTTTTTTGACAATAAAATAACTGGATATGAAGGAGTATTTCTGGTTGTAAAATATGTCTGGTAGTCATTTGGAGTACACAATAACTCGAGCAGAACTCCCTGAGACCGCAGAAAAAATAGTAGGAAATTTAATTCCAAGTTTATTACATAATACATAATCTCTGTAAAATCGATCTTTGCGCGTGTACCAAATGAAATGCGACATGCGCCATGCTGCTATGCCGTTTTATTCATAATATTATCAGGGACGGCGATATAAACGTACGTCTGTCAATGCTAAGACAACCGCTCAAAATCTCTGTATTTGGTTAAAAAGAGAGGCGTTTATCATTTCAAGTCGTAGTCGTAACGTGCCTTGACTTTGACAATAGCTGCCCATACACGTAGAGGTTGATCCGCCAGTTTGGACCGCAACGGGTAAGTCCGTCAGTTTTATACGCCACGGATCAAACCGTTGTCGCGCACTAATACATTTCAGAAGCCAGCCGATCAATCTTGCGCGGTTGATCTGTCGCATTCAAAACCGCTTGTTAGTGGGTGTAAACGGCAGTTAAATCCGCGCTCGAAAACAAAACCGTGGAATTTCGCTTTGGCAAAAGTTTTGCACTTGAAAAGCACGGTTTTTAAGTAAAGTTGGGTGGTTGTCAGGTGAACATAAATGTTTAGTACCACAAAGACACGTGCTGTTTTCTGTGCAATCGTTGCGATGCAGATAATGACAGGAAATAGTCTGACGAAGCAACGATCTAAATGGATAAAAAGCTATTTGCTTAAGAAAATACAATTGAGTCATATTCCCATAGTTGAAACATTGAAAGCATTCAGAGAAATTGATCCTAACGATTTTCGTAATTATTTGAGAATGGACATTAACACACACGATCATTTTTTATTAAATTTAGTAAGAGGCGCTCTTCTAAAACAAGCTACAATTATGATAGAAAGCGATTACTCCGGAAGAACGTTTAATGACTACTCTGCGTCTTCTAGCGTCAGGAAGATCATATGAGGATTTAACATATTCGGTGGGAATTTCTGCACAAGCACTGGGATATATGATTCCAGAAACATGTGCCGTAATATTTTTTGAAACAACTACACCTTCAGAAGACATGCCGAAAACGAACAACTGTCCACAAAACTGTCTGTTAGTGGCCCACTGCAGTTTTAACTGGCAGTGTGGACTCGCAGATAAATCTGTGCCGGATGGATGTGGCACGACGGTTGCCCATTAACGCAAAGTTATATTTGCACGTTTGAACCGCAGCGTTTCAAACCGGCCGATTAATCTCTACGTGTATGGGCAGCTATTGATTCAGCGGCATCAAGTTTTTTGTGTATTTTTTCAATATTTCATTAATTTGGTTCGAAAGCTTCGTATTTTTGTTAAGAATTATCTGTGTTAGGCCTCTTGCACATGATACGGATTTCATCCGGCACGGTTTTATTGCTTTTTCCGTGCGTTCCAATGGTGCATAGGTTTAAATACAAGCTTGCACACTATACGACATACCACTGCAACCGTCGCCGTGTCCGACTGCCGTGTGCGGTGACGGCTGTCGATCGGTGAACACGGTCGCCGTGCCGTGTAGAAAGAGACGGAAGTTCCAATGAACAATAGGAACATAAGGAGTCTTGCAGACGACACGACTACAGTATTTGTGCCGGACCGGCAGAGGTATTCAGGAAAATTGTTGGGGTAGAATTTCATCGATGTTTTCTAGGAGTTTTTCCCTTGATTTAGCAATATTTCTTACTAGCGATTTGTTGTAGAATAAAAATTTCGGTGAACTGTATTTATTATGTATTTATTATTAACAATACGCAAGTGTCGCAATATAGAAACATTACATGTTACATCTTGCAATAAACAACTAGGTACAAATGGCGACGTGAATACATTAACTGAATTCAAACAAAAAAGTACATCTCCTGGATACAAAGCAAAATAAAATCGTGGCTCACTAGATCAAACATCATGGCGCGCTAGATTAAACAAAAACATGTAGGTAGCTGCACAATACTTCATATTTAAAACAAAATTTCACTCAGTTGTTAGAAGTGCAGATACAGAGCAAAATGGATGTCGATGCAGAACTACTGATAATTTTAATTGAGGAAAGGCCTGTGCTGTGGGATAAATCTCTTGAAGACTATAAGAACAAAAATTTGACGTCCGCAGCTTGGGCAGAAATATTTACTCTTTTATGTCCAAGCTATGAATCAGCAGAAGAAAAGGAAAAGGTTGAAATTGGTAAATACTTCTATTATTGTTATTGATATTTATTACTCTTGAAACGAATAAAATAAAATGTACATTTGAAAAGAATCAGGTAACAGAACTCAAATTTTCGAATGCTGCCACGGAACACAGCCAACATCAGACATGAAATATTCCGAAAACATGTTTCGAGTTGTAATTGATTCCCGCGAATTGATGTCCCCTGTTGTAAATCTAATAGACCATTAATACATAACGTGTCTTCGAAATTGTATCACGTTCACGTACAAAATTATGCAACAAAACGCATGCCTTAATAACATCTACGCCGAAATCTGTAGAAATATTAAAGGCACGGTGGAATATTCGCCATTTGTTTGTCAAAATCCCAAAAGCGCATTCAACATATCTTCGCGCTCTAGAGAGCCTGTAATTAAAAATTCTTTTGGTCTCATTTAGTTGGGTCCCGCCATATGGGCGAAGTAGATTGTAACTTAATGCAAATGCTTCATCGGCAATGAAAATATATGGCATATGAGGAGAATCAGTCCCTGGCAGAGGTTTAGGGTCTGGCAATTCAATCGAATTTTCTTTGATTCCCTTCCATAGTGAGGAATTTTTGAAAATGGTGGAATCACAGTCCTTTCCGTAGCTTCCTATGCCTACGTACAAAAATATATATTCAGAATCCACAACAGCCATTAACACGATCGAATAATAATCTTTATAATTATAAAACATCGAACCACTATGTTGTGGCTTAATTAAACGTACATGTTTCCCATCAATTGCCCCGAGGCAATTGGGAAAATTAGCCTTTTTCTCAAATCCAGCTGCTATTGACTTCAATTTTTCTTTGGTTAATTCAGGCATACACTCTTCACGTAAATTTGTCCAAATACTGCGACATACGGTTCGAACAATTTGTCCTATTGTTGATATTCCTAAACGGTAGCTGTAATGGAGATCAGTAAGTGAAAGTACATCCGCTAGCAAGGTACCTGAAAATTAAATGATTTGTTTTGAAAAGTGAAATTATAGTACTAAGCCATCATCATCGTAAGGTTCTCAGTCCGAATACTGGTTGGACGCGCACCTCCATCCTTTCCTATCCTGAGCTAACCTACGCATTTCCCTAAACGTAGAACATCCTACATCCCTAACTATTTGAGAGCAGAAGTCTAATCTGGGCCTACCCCCACATCTCTTCTACTCTTTATTGTCTTCCATACCTTTCGCTTTTCCCCAACTCTTTCTAATACCTCCCTATTGCTAACCTTATCTATCCACGGTATCTTCATCATGCGTCTGTAGCACCACATTTCAAACGCTTCTACTCTTTTTCGACCCGCTTCTCCTACTGTCAAAGCTTCGCACCCGAATAATGCCGTACTCCATACATACGTCTTTAAGAGTATCTTCCGAGTTTCTACATTAACCGTTCCCGAGCATAACAGTTGTTACTAAGCCATAAGTACTACTTATAATGTTATAGAAATAGGTATTTTATTCGTAATGTTTTTTGTAATAATCTCAAGCATCGCTAAGTAAATAAGTATCTAACAGGGTGTTCTGATTTATGTATGGATAGTAAAAGTCAATTTGATAAAAAATTATATGGACTTATACTTTTTTGACCCCTAAACCAACCTACTCATTATTTCCATTTTATTGTAATATTTTAAAGTCGCTGTAACTTGTCAAGGAGTCTGACAAAATGGAACCTCATATCATTTCTTAATCAAAAAACTTTGCAGGAAAATAATCATAAGAACTTGTATATACCCCCTGTTTGTTATAGGTAAGGCTATTCAAAAAAAATGGACAAACTTAAGAGATGCGTGGATGAAATACATTAAAAAAAATCATGATGAAAAACGATCTGGTTCGGGTGCAAAAACAACAAAAAATATGTTTTTTATGATCAAATGCTGTTTCTCAGCAAAATCACAACACCAAGAGATACTGTTTCAAGTTTTTCAGAGAATATAGAAGATACCAGATCTGAAAGTAATGCGGATAGTCAAATGCCAGGGTCGAGTGAGTACAATGCTGATATGGTTCAAAGCAAATCTGCTACCAATAATATCACCAGAAGAAGAAAAAGAAAAGTCGATGATATCGATAACTTAATATTGAAAGAACTACAAAAACCAGAATCGGACAACAATCGGCATATGTCATTTTTCAAAGGCATATTACCGTCAATAAGCAATTTTCACGAAGACCAGGTGGTGGACTTTCAAATGGGAGTGTTGACGTTAATAAAAAATATACAAAGGGCTCAAACACAATTTAATGCGACGCATTCTTTGCCAGTGAACCAGTCACTTCTAAATATGTTTCCCCAACAAACTAATAATTTTAGCTCAAATTTTAGACACCCATCACCATCTCATCATACGTTACCAAGATTCGGCCAACGATTTTATTCAGGTACACCGGACCTAACGTCCCCTATGTCGAGCGATAGCAATACCGAAACGGAATTACCGCCTTACAATACACTAGGACCTGCCCTGTGAATTTATTATTTTTTGCTTTACTTGCTAAAATTTATCTTTCACTGGAATTCTTATTTTTAGTTTAACCTTCGTTTTATATTTTTTCAGTAGATAAATACAATAAAGGAGTTTAGTTACTTGATCATATATTAGTATTTAATTTTACTTAATTACCTTAGTGTTACGGCTAGCATTTCTTCAGGTGAAATAGCATTGCGCATTTTACTGTTCTGACGTTCCAAAGAATTATGAATTTTATACCACAATTCATCAAAGGTTTCTATAGACATGCGGAAATAATTAAAAAATTTGTCACTATCATGGCGTAGATCTTGACAAAGAGTTGTAAAAGCTCCAAATTTATCTCTTTGTAAAAGCAAAGGATGTACCCAATATGTTCATTTGTATCTATGTATATCTTCGACGAAGGTAACGTAAATACAGTAAATACAAAACTTTTTTCTTTCGATCCATGACACTACTTTACAGTACACAGATGCAGCGAATACTGAATAAAATACGTCACTGTTCACTTCTCCGGAAACAAAAAAATCGTATCATGTGCAAACGCTTAAAAATCGTGTCCGGCAAAAACAATAAACCGTGCCGGATGGAATCCGTATCGTGTGCAAGAGGCCTAACAGTTCTTTCATCGTGTCGTGTTGCCGTTTTTCATCTTTCTATTGTGTTTTTTGAAAGACTACCTACATAATGTAAGATCAGCAAAGGTATATGCCAGTCAAGCACTTTAATTCGCAAGCAAGAAGGTTTGTTGTAAATTTACTGCAATACTTTGCGGCCGAAAGAGACTATGGTGATGTTTTTATATTTCTAAATCCTATTCTGCAGGTAAATTAAATAATTATATTAATGATAGTGCCTGCTTATTATATGTACAAACAGGGACGTAGCATGTCGAAACCGGGCCCTTGTGCAAGACCACAACGGGCCCCCATTTATCCTTTCACAAAAAAAACGGTAGTACCAAATGCTTATACTCGTATTATTCAAAAAGAATAAGTTCAATTTGAGATTGCAATCACAGTTTTATAATCACTGAAGCTAACAAAAAAAACAATTTGGCCGAGGGGCGAGGGGCCCGCCGAGGCCGGGCCCTCGTGCACTGCACGACTCGCACGCCCTGTTGCTATGTCCCTGTGTACAAACAAGCTCTCAATTTATTGAGCCCAGAAAGCCTTTCCAGTACACGCCACTGCTTAGAATCAAACTCGGCCTTGAATTTACTTGACCCATACGGTTACTGTTTGTCACGTGTGCGTAAAGTTATAGTTGACAGACTATATGTACCTACTTTTAAGTATACAATCAAATAGGCACTGAATTTTCCACCAGGGTGGAAAATTTCTCAACCCGGTCGGGAAGTAGAAGTTAGGAATAACCTACTTTCAAACTTTTTAAAAGTTGACAATTGACTTATTACTACCGATTGTGAACAAAATTACATCAAAAAATCCAATCATTTCTGGCCTAAATTTCTCTATTAAATTGACGTTTGTAACAGACACTTCGAGAAAAATATCCGACAGTGGACTGTCCTCGGATTTTACATCTAGTTTTTCTCGTGTTAGTTGGCAAAACCTTTTTGCTCTTAAACTACAAATTACTTTCATTTTATGATAAAAAAAACAATAATTTATAATACACCCAAATTATACTTACGAATTACACACCACGCGTACAATCCCGACCCTACGGTTTGTTTAAACATGACTTAAGAAACCACAGATAAAGGAACTAAATGTAAGAAACTAAGAGAAAGAACTGCAGTTGGAGCAGCACATGTGGGTGCTTAAACTGAATGTACATATTTAATATTTGTTTAAATAAACGTTGGTGCTGCGGAGGGTGCGCGGGTTTGGGGGGACGAGTGCAGAAATGCGGTGCTTATCTGCATACATTTGTTATGGTTTTAAGCTCCGCGCGGGGATATTATTTGCAAATAAATGCTGTAAATTGTCATTTCACCGTCTACTTTAAATTTGTAACTAATAAACTAACAAGCACGTATTATAATAATTATATTAAAGAAAATATTTGGCAGTTCTGTAGCACTGATATTTACAGTAGCCGCGGCTGGTAAACATCCAAATTTAAGGAAGTGACTACTGCGGTACTGCGTGGTCCGAACGTCACTTAAACATTTGTTCGAGCGCGGTCGCGCATGCGCATTCCGATATGTTAACACATTTTGGAAGTGTAACAAAACAAATTATGAAACAAAAGCTGAAAGAACGCATTTTTGAAACAGACCATTTAGCTTACGGGGCATGTAAAAACATAAAGGTAAGTACAGACTTGAGCAAATTTACGCACACGAACAGTGTACGCGCACGAACATTCGTGCGTGTGATTTAATTTGTTTACGTTCATCTTGACATGCCTGCGCGCACGAACGTGATCCAGCTGTTCGTGTGATTTCACGAAAATGCGGCTGACATACCTAGCTCCTGCATATAATTTTTTATTTCGGTTGAAATGCTGCTCATTTTTTGGATCCCATAAAATGGGAAATTTTTCGTATCCATCAATTAATTGAATTACATTTTATGTCGTCCACTCCATTCTTTATAAACCTGCATATTATGTACTTCTGCATCGACATTCGACAACTAAACAAGAACTGACACGGACCGATGTTTTGCCGTCCAAATTGCGCGCACAATTTCCTTTGAGCATGGCACCGAGACCGACAAGCGACGGATCGCGTGCGGGTTATGCGCGCACGAATAATTTGTTCGTGCGAACCAATTTATTAGCGTCCACATTTGAGCATTCGTACGCGCAAACTGTTCGTGCGCGCAAATTTGCTCAAGTCTGTACGCACCTTAAGGTAAACACAAATCAACCTGTACGGGAGTAGAACTCACCCAGTCCGAGGACGACAAAATAGCAGCTCTATACGATACCGTCCTACCATAGGTGACGTACAAATTCCTGGACATTAAAAAGCTGGAACCTTAAAATACTGGAAACACAAAATGCTGGAACCTTAAAATACTGGAAACACAAAATATTGGAACCTTAAAAGTCTGGACCTTAAAATGCTGGAACCTTAAAAATCTGGAAAACTTCCAGCATGCGCAGTGAATATTACTGCCGACCAGTTAAATACTGAATTTCATAAGCCGCTGGTACAAGTGCTTGTTGTGTTGCATACACATGAGCAGGGATCGCTGTTAGATGTCAAATAACATATAACAAGTGTTTTGGTGGCGTGTGTGTCAAGCTGTCATCACTAAAATATATGGGTATGGGTACTAACAAAGAACATGAACATTAATATTATAATATGTTCTTTGGTACTAAGTATTTACTATTTATTGTGTGGAGCTATGACGGACACTTGATTGTTTAATCAAATGGGCAATGGGGTCACTTGGTTATACCATCGAAAATTCTAGAGAAAAAAGTGAAATTAAAAATTTTGCTGTGTGTAGGTATTTGAAAATAACAATTTGTAATTCTATAAAATTTCTAAATTTCAGGGAACCTGCAACTTTAGCAACAACTGTAAAGTTTCAAAGCTTGGTTTATAATTTGATCACAGTATATCTAAATAGATAGCTCAAGAAGTCCATTTCACATTTCACTGGCCTCTAACTTTTTAAAATAATCAATTTTCAAGCATTTAAACCTCTCTTCGTTGCCTTCATTCAAATCAAAACCTACGATTTTTTAAGTCTTGGATCAAAAATCGCAATAAACTGGAAAATAATCAAAAGCAATCTTTCTCTGGCAAAACCACAGTATTTGTGTTTCTAGCAAGATACATATGAGTACAAAACACATATGACCACGGAACACAACACGCCCAAAATAAAACAGCTGGGCAAGGCAAAATAAACTTTAAAATTCTGGTAATATTTAATTTCTCCCCCAAAAATCACGTTGGCAATGCGGAGGCACGCGGTGATTTTTAGTGTCGTCTGATATACTGCGACTGGAGTTTATCCTAGTGTTGGGAATAATCGAGATGCAATAATCGAATTAGTCGATTATTAAAATATCTCGAGATAATCGATTATTCATTTGGAAATTAGTAGTACTAATATTAGTAGTTGCCGTTGCCGATTATGATAGCAAATTTGCCAGCAACCAACTTCATATAATAATCGAGCACGGAAAATAATCGATCGAACGGCATCACGAGAGTAGGTGTCTCGTTCTCGTTAGTAGTCAACTTCGATGAGACAAAAGACAATAATTCATAATCGAGCAGTTTTCTGAATCATTCAGGGACTGCTAGACGTTTAAAAGGATGGTTTTTGTTTTGTAGGTGGGCGAGCGGATTTCAACTTTAGGTATAGTGCCGTAGTAGGAAAATTACAAAATAGGTACATGCTATTTACCGACGCTTAATGCATTATCTACTGGATTGTCCATAATAAAACAGTATATACTTATTTAGCATTTCAATAATATTCAATAGACGCCGACGCCGGCAAATAACAAAGCACTGATTTATAGCGTTTTTTCTGTATCAATATAAAGAACACTATAGATATAGCAAATGCCCGAGCAAATGTGAACATAAATTTTATTGGTAAATAAACAAGAAATAGAAAGTCGGAACCCTCAATCAGTGATTAGACTTAAAAACTACTCCTACTAATATTAGTAGTTACTTAATATCTCGATTATTAAATTCTCTGGATTACTGATATCTCGATTATTAAAATATCTCGATTATTCCCATCACTAGTTTATCCCACATACTTCATCATCATAAGGTTCTCAGTCCGAAGACTGGTTGGACGCGTACCTCCATTCTTTTCTATCCTGAGCTAACCTACGCATTTCCCTAAAAGTAGAACATCCTACATCCCTAACTATTTGAGAGCAGTAGTCTAATCTAGGCCTACCCCTACCTCTTTTTATTCCTATCTCTGACTCTAGTATGTCGCGAACTATTCCTTCGTGTCTTAGAAGGTGTCCTACCATCCTATCTCTCCTACTCTTTATTGTTTTCCATACCTTTCGCTTTTCCCCAACTCTTTCTAATACTTCCCTATTGTTGTGGCTTTGGTTACAAAGACATGAATCCTTTTATTTAAGTATTTATTAAAACAATCGTGACTTCCTTACATAGGTTCTTGACATCTGGTGATCTTAAGACTAACTTACAACTAACGTAATTAACTTAAGCTGTAAAGGCAGTGTCACAACATCTCCCTTTTTTCTTTTTTTTTTTAAACTTAAAATTGTAACTCGTAATCTTTCAGTCTAACTGGTAACTTTTTTTCCCTAACACTTACACGTGCACCATAGTAGTTACAGTTATCCTGACTATTCTTTAAATTAGCAGCACTATTTTGAGACTCTACAGTATCATCTATATCTATACTATCATGAAATTCCGTTCCAATTTCAGACTTGCGCAGATGTTCTCTATTTCTACGTACAATTTTACCCTTGTCATTCTGCACAATGAAAGATCTTGGTTCATCTGCTTTTCCAATAATCTGTCCTTTCTGCCACTCTTTACTCCTATTTGTATCCGTGTTAATTAAAACATTATCTCCTATTTCTAGTTCCTTTGGCTTTTTTGAGGTCTTGTCATAGTACTCTTTATACAATCTTTGTTTTTCTAACAGCTTTTTGTTAACCTCTGCTTCATTTAAAACAGAAGGTTTCATTAAGTTATTAGTTATCGGTAGTTTACTTTTGATTCGTCTGTTAAATAATAACTGCGAGGGTGACATGTTTAAATAAGGTAATGGCGTGCTCCGGTATTCGAGTAAAGCAATTTGAATATCTGCATGCTTCTTTAAAATGCTTTTAGCAATCTTTACCGAGCTTTCTGCTTGTCCATTTGATTTACTATAATGAGGACTTGACGTAACAATTTCGAAATCCCACTCTTTAGCAAATTTCATGCATTTGTAAGAATGAAAAGGCATATTATCTGACACAACAATACTCGGTATGCCGTGTGTTGCAAAAACACTCTTAAATACAGTAATTACATCCATTGCTGTTTTGTTCCTTATCGGCAGTAATTCTATCCACTTTGAATAATAGTCGACAATGCAAATGAAAGATTTCCCTCCATAATCTAATATATCGGCACCAATTTTTTGAAAAGGATATTTTGGTACCTCATGAGGTAAAAGTGGGGCTTTGGTGTTTGCTCTTTGATATCTTTCGCATACTGCACATTTGCTGATAAATTCATCTATGTTTTTGTTTATATTAGGCCAATACATAATTTCTCTTGCCCGTAACTTGGTCTTGGTTCTTCCAAAATGTCCTTCATGCAATTGTTTTAGCATTTCAGCCCTTAATTTTTTTGGAACTATAACACGGTCTTCATCGAAAACTAAACCTTCGGACACATGTATTCCTTCTCTGATCTCCCAGTAACTTTTAACATCATTTGACACCTTCTTTTTACAATTTGGCCACCCTTCATTATAGTATTTGACTAAACATCTCATTTCTGTATCTTCTAAAATTTCTTTTCTAAATTCTTGCTTTTTATTTTCACTCATTCTTAAATATGAACTCACCATATGTACCATTTCTGTGTCTACAATTTCTTCCTCCGGATCTGTCTCTTTTGAAAAATCTCTTGACAGCAAATCTGCTATATGCATATTCTTTCCTGGTGTGTAAACGACTTCTATTTCATATTTTACTAATTTTAATTTTAACCTCTGTAATCTCGAATTATGTATCTTTGAAATTGGTTTAGACATAATACTAACTAGTGGTCTATGGTCAGTGAGAACACGAAACTTTCTTCCATAAATGTAATAATGGAACTTCTTAACAGACACTACTATTGCGAGCAACTCTTTTTCAATCTGAGCATTCTCTTTTTCCGTATCTGTCAGACTTACTGAATAAAAGGCAATTGGTTTTCTATTTTGCATTAACACACACCCAATACCATTTTGGGATGCATCAGTCTGTATTTCTGGCAGTATCTTATCGTCAAATGCAGCTAATACTGGAGCATTACAAATAATGGATTTAATTTTATCGAAAATTATGGTATGGTATGGTAACCACTCAAAAATACTGCCACTTTTTAACAGTAAACGAACTGGTGCTGTTAATTCAGCTACATTAGGAATATATGACCTTAAATAGTTTACCATTCCCAAAATGCTTTGCAACTGCTTTTTATTTTTCGGTATCGACAGTTTTTTTATAGCCTTAATCTTATTTTCATCAGCTCTCATTCCATCACAATCAAAAATTTGGCCTAGATATCTAACACTGTTTTGCTTAAATTGTATTTTTGCTTGGTTGAACTTTATATTTCTTTCCAAAGCCCTCTTTACTACTTTATTAAGAATTTCATCATGTTCACTAGGAGAGTCGGCAGCTATGATTAAATCATCAAAATAAATTGTAACACCCTGAATATCCCCAAAATTTTTCTCGTTTATCTTCTGGAAAAATTCAGGTGCCAAAATCAACCCGAATGCTAACCTGTTGAATAGAGTCTATTAGTGTAACGGCGAAATCAAAGCGCGAAATTTAAAACGCTATCCTAAGAGAATCGTTGGATAAAATTTTTCAATGTATTTTAAATGGAAGTTAAATGACCTTGCACTTCACATTCTATTTTTACCTTTCATCCTGATTTCTTAGCATTAAATCAATATATGGCGATTACTATGAAGCCTTTTTTCACCGTTTGTCTTGTAAAAGCATTTATTTATGCAGTAATTTTGTTTAAAACTAAAATTCAACAAACTACTGCAATTTACGGCGCGAGAATGTCGGTGATAGAACCGGCGCAGTAGATTATTTAAATGAAGTCGTTAACAACACTAATTTTTAGCACTTTTTCTTCCATTTTACACTTTTTAAATATAAATAAGAACTTAAACCACCTATTAAATAAAAATTAAATAATAAATAACCCGCAGAAATAAACAATTTAGCCTCAAACCCTGTGCAGCAAACGTCAAAATAATCTCCAAGGTCACTGGTCTGGTCTGAACGCGACATACGTTCTTTTCTAATATGTACTGTGCTCCGTTTTAAAATATTTCTGAAATTAAGTTGTATTTTAAGTTGTTTTTGAAAATGTAACAGCTGGAAAGAGCAGTCTATATGTCACTTGCAGAATCCCCGTTAAGAAATGCACTGAATTTAAATAATCAGTGTTTAAAATCTATGTCCCATAAGAGCTCCATGTTAAGAATTTTGAAGTAGGATAGCCCGCGAAACTAGTAACATAACCTAACTAATGGACTCTATTTGTAAGTCCCAAATGAACTACTAAATGAACACAAATCACTAGACTGCTCGTCCAGCTCCACTTGATAAAACCCATCTTTGAGGTCCAACACAGTGTAATTTTTTTTTCCTTTTAAATTGATTGCGATGTCATTTAATGTGGGAATAAGATAATGTTCTTTTTCAATCGCTTTGTTTAGCTCTTGTGGGTCAAGACATATTCTTAAACTTTTGTCTTTTTTCTCTACTATTACTAGGTTACTTACCCATTCTACTGGTTGGTCTACTCGACTTATTATCGTAGCCTTTTCTAACTCATTCAACTTTTCCTTAAGTCTGTCTCTAATTGCTAGTGGTACTCTCCTAGGCGGCATTGCTACTGGTTTTGCATCTTTTTTCAATCTTATTGTGCATTTATCCTGAAACCTACCTAACCCAGTAAAAATTTGACTATTAGCTTCAACAAATTGACTTAAATTATCATACTGTAGTTGATCAACTCTCTTAATTAGACCCAACAACTCACATTCTCTTATACCTAAAATTGATTTTGATCCTGCATCAACAATTAAAAATTCTACATTAAAACATTTGTCTTTGAACATACATGATAAGCTAATTTTTCCCAATGGTTTCACTTTTGAACCTCCATATGCTTCTAAAGTTACCTTAGTTGGTTGTATGTCTTTTCTTACTTGCTGTTCCTTTTCCATGATCTTGACGAAATCCTGCTTCTGTATGATGTTGACCTCCGAGCCAGTGTCTAGCTTGAAGTTCACCTTTACACCCTTTATGTATATATCTTCACACCATTCCAGTATTTTCTTACTTGCAATCTCATTAACTAATAAGTTAACAAAAAGTTCTTCTGGATTCTCGTCTTCCTTAATTTCTGAGACCGTTTTCTTTGACCAGCATGCTTCTTTAACATGGTTTTTCACTCCACACTTTTCACATTTTCTTCCATATGCTGGGCAGCTCTTCTTACCATGTTTAGTCTTGCATCTTCGACAGTAGAATTCCATAGTTTTCTCGATTTTTTTTCCTTTTCTTTGTACGGTTTCTACTTTTTGAAAATCTTCCTTTTCTTGTACTTTTCTGACCTGTGTTTTTGTGATTTCATGCGATCTACAAATCTCTATACACTCTTGCAAATTTAAAGCTGTCTTATTGATTAGTTTTTCTTGCAGATCTTTGGCTACTATACCCAAAACCAATCTGTCCCTAACCATCTCCTCGGGGTCTTTAAACTCACAAGTTTTTGCCAGCGTCTTAATGTCTTGAAAAAATTGATCGAATGGTTCACCTTCCTTTTGGATTCTATTATAAAATCTAAACCTTTCGTATATTATATTCTTTTTTGGATTCATATACGTCGTAAACTCTTGCATAACTTTATCGTAGTCATTTTTATCCGCATCTATTAAATTGAAATTGTATATCTCAATTCCTTCTTCTCCTATTATGTTTAAAAGTATTGCCACTTTCACTTTGCTATCTTTACTTGCTTTATCACTTGCTAGTAGATAGATTTCAAAAGCTTGCTTAAATTTTCGAAAGTTTTCAGCTAAATTCCCCTCAAAACACATCGGGTTTGGTATTTTTGCCTCCATTTTTCAATTAATGCTAGCGGTTTTTTCCGAACCACGTTTTTTTTTTTTTAGGTTATTTTGCACGTTACACCTTTTTATTTATTTGTTTTTATCTGAAAAAGCTCGGTGTTTCGACGTAAATTTCACTTGTTTGTTGCCACTTTCTTTAACTACTGCGCCATGTTGTGGCTTTGGTTACAAAGACATGAATCCTTTTATTTAAGTATTTATTAAAACAATCGTGACTTCCTTACATAGGTTCTTGACATCTGGTGATCTTAAGACTAACTTACAACTAACGTAACTAACTTAAGCTGTAAAGGCAGTGTCACGACACCTATTGCTAACCTTATCTATCCACGGTATCTTCATCATGCGTCTGTAACACCACAGTTCAAACGCTTCTAAGTCTCTAATCTATGCTTCTACTCTTTTTCTATCCGCTTCTCCTATTGTCCAAGTTTCTTATAGATAAATATACCGCCTTTGGACCATTGCGCATCAATTCCTGTCATGCAATAAAAAGTTATAGAAAATTACGCCATTTTTACCTACTCCGCGGTTGATTGGTGGATATGGTCCAATCCAATCTGGAGTTGCTTGCTGGCTCAACAACTGACAAGAAGTGTCAAGTAACATAACCAAAGAAAATATTGTTTGTTTAGTTACTTATGTTCTTTGATTTCACGTTTTGAATGTGATTTAAAATCCCTTACGTTTATTCTGATCAGTTGGAATAGTTTAAGTGTTCTTTTTTTGGTTTGTGTGAAGTTTTCATGTCCTAGTGCACCCGTATACTTCCTGTTCCTTTTGGAATCAAAATCGTTTAAAACTAATATAATCTTGACGTAAAAATATAGAGTGTGAATGTTTCCTGAGACAGCCTTTTTATTCCACGTGATTGGAGCCTGATGTTTTGACTTGGAAGCACAGTTGCTGAAGCCACCGAGACCCAGGTTGCGGACAAATAAACAGAGCACGGGATCATCGTGATTTGTGCGTGGAACTGTACTAGTTCATTTTTATTTGTATTAAACACACAATAAATTGTGATTTTTCTGTAATTTGTGGAATTTTTCAATTGTTATTCTTACAAGGTCAACAGTGGAACTCTCCCATAAGTCGAATCTCAATCTCAATGGGCGCAAAAAAATTGAGTTAAAGAAACTTCGAGTTTAAGAACATTTTATTAAAATTCCCATACCTTGCATTATTCACATAATAACGTATAACGTAACTATACTTGGGCCGCCGAACAGACGGAGTGATCACCCTGCAAGAACGTGTTCTAGCGGGGCCAATAGTAATTTATGACGACCGAATTGGAGTGATGCGATTTCGATGGGTCTAAAGAAAGCACATCGCTGATGTTCGGTTGACCTAAATTGATGGTGGTTCCGCGTAGAGCACGTTCTTGCAGGGTGATCACTCCGTCTGTTCGGCGGCCCAAGTATATACACAATATACCCGTACAAAATGCAGGTTATTACAATTCTGTAATAAAAAAGTCGGTAATTTTGCACTGTTTTTGATGACGTAACTGTTCATTTTCACAAAATTGCTGTACAGACCTTAATAACGCATACATACTGTCTTGAACATTTTCACTTGCACACAAAAAATTAAAAATATTACAAACTGTCATATAACTGCTTAGTTGTCAGTATTGTTATCCCGGTCTCAACGCCTTCACTTTAATTTTCTTCGTTGCCTTTGCTGTCGGACATTTCGCAATTAGACGAGTAACATTTTAAACTAGACAAAATGTCATCATTAGTTGGAAATTCTGCAATTTGGATGTCATCGTCGATGGAAATGTATTCGTCTGCGTCAATATCTTCCATCTGTACAGATACCCTATATTTCGCAAGCGTTGCCTTTAATTAATATCTTCCATTTGTACCGATTCCCTGTATTTCGCAAGCATTGCCTTTAATTCAACAAGACTAAGATCATCTTCATCCAACCAATGATCTTCATTTTCACGAATGTCGGGAGAATCCGGCTTTCTTAAAACAATTCTGAATTGTTGTTGCTGAGACATCTGTATCCCATGCTCTTGATATTTCTCTAATAACATCTAAAGTAATTCATCTTCAGGTTCAAAGTATGAGAACTTGATTGACTGAAAACTCTCATAATGTACTGCTCAACCAAGTTAATGAGTCTAGAGCTCTAAATGTACATACCTATAATCAAATTGTTAATATAACAACTTTGTACGACTAGACACAAAATTTTCTTCTTACAAAAAAATATAAATTCATGTCCAAAATACCTGCTCTTACCATATATTTCAAAGTTACATTCTCCATAAAAAGAAGCTTTATTAACTACAATGTGCTTATCAAAATATTGTGGTTTCTTTTTAAATATAGTAGTCTCTAATCTGTGTATAGTACCTATACACTTTAATAATAATAATAATAATGTCTTTATTGTGGGCACAACAATAAAAAGTAAAAAGTACAATCTTTAAACAATGTTGCCCACAAGGGCGAAGTTCAGCTAAGCTGTTCTTACACTTAACCCTACTACTTACTTACTACTTACTGAAAATTCTTGGGTTATGTTGTTTGACAGCTAAAGTAGGTAAAAATGGCGCCAAGGTCAAGTTTCAATTTCACAAGTAGTGTAGTTGCCATATACTTAGATATCTATCTTTAAATATGTGGTAGTTGCACTCTCTCAAGCGATATAGTGATCTATATATGTGGTTTATCCGCTCATATATGAGTCACAGAGTCGACTCTTCTGATTTTACTGAATCGACTCTTTTGAATCAGGTATGTGATTCGACTCAATGTTTCCAATTCCAATCACTCACTCAGTAGCCAACTCTACTTTTTATTCTAACCTCAAAGCCATCGTCAATCGTCAGCATTTATAGGACAAAAATAAAGAATACCTCTTAAAAATAATCTATTTTGAAAATAATCTAACAAATTGAATACTGTCATGGCATATCTCAGTGGGGAACATATCAGCATCAGTTGGTGGTAAGTAGAATTAGAATTATTTGGAGATTTGGACCATGTGCTGCATGTACACTGTACACATCATGGGCCACACCAATAAAAGATGTTCAATTTGCGATATTTGCAGTGGAACGTTCAAGTCGTAATCAGAATTAAGGGAGCACGTGTTGACGCACCCCCAGAACATCTCACAAATAATGTGAAATTTGCCAAGAAGCATTCTCTCCCAAACTTCTGTGCTGAGGATACATGTCACGACTCCTACAGGACAAATGTGAAATTTGCAACAAAATATTCCACCTTAACACATGCAATGAGTCATGCGGGACAAAGGTTGGACAAATGTGGAATTTGCAACAAAACAATCTCGCTTAAAGAGCACTTAACAAAACATGTTGGGACTCATACAGGACAAAAGTCTTACAAATGTGATATTTGCCAAAAAGCACTTACCCGGAATACTGGTTTAACGGTACACCTTAGGACTCACACGGAACAAAAGCCATGCAAGTGTGAAATTTGCAACAAAACTTTCTCCAGTAAAGGGCACTTAACACAACATGTTAGGACTCATACTGGACAAAAGTTTCACAAATGTGATATTTGCCAAAAAACATTCACCCGGAGTACTGGTTTAACAGCACACCTTAGGACTCACACGGGACAAAAGCCATACAAGTGTGAAATTTGCAACAAACCGTTCTCCCGTAAAGGGGACTTAACACAACATGTTAGGATTCATACAGGGCAAAAGCCTTACCAATGTGATATTTGCAAAAAAGCATTCACCGTGAGTAGTGGTTTAACGGCACACCTTAGGACTCATACAGGACAAAAACCTTACAAATGCGAAATTTGCCAAAAAGCATTCACCCTGAGTAATGGTTTAAGGGTACACCTTACAATTCATACAGGACAAAAGCCTTACAAATGCAAAATTTGCCAAAAATCATTTAGCCGGAGGGCACATCTTAGGACACATCTTAGTACTCATACGGGACAAAAGCCTTACAAGCGTGAAGTTTGCAACAAAACGTTCCACCGTAAAGGGCACTTAACACAACATGTTAGGACTCATACAGAACAAAAGCCTTACAAATGCGAAATTTGCCAAAAAACATTCACCCAGAGTGGTGGTTTAAGGGTACACCTTAGGACTCATACTGGACAAAAGCCTTACAAATGTGAAATTTGCAATAAAGCGTTCTCCCAGCAATGCAAATTAACAGAACACATTAGGACTCATACGGGACAAAAGCCTTACAAGTGTGAAATTTGCAATAAAAAGTTCTCCCTGCAAGGGCACTTAACAGTACATGTTAGGACTCATACAGGACAAAAGCCTTACAAATGCGAAATTTGCCAAAAAGCATTCAGCCAGAGTTCTGGTTTAAGGTCACACCTTAAGACACATACAGGGCAAAAGCCTTACGAGTGTGAAATTTGCAATAAAACGTTCTCCCTGTCAGGTCACTTAACACGACATGTTAGGACACATACAGGGCAAAAGCCTTACAAGTGCAAAATTTGCCGAAAACCAATTTCGCTGGGTTGCAATTTAACAAGACACTTTAGGACGCATACGAGACGCAACGATAAACAAGCAAACAAAAATAGTGTTAGTGTGAAATTGGAAGTGAATTTAACAGACGAAGAAGAAAAAGCTATTGAAGAGTACGAAGATTTTGAAAAGCTCCTCAAAGCTGAAGAGCACAACGTGAAAAATTCAATTAGTGTTAGGGTAAAATTGGAAGAGAATATAAGTGACGCAGGAGAACATGCCAGTGTGGAGTCTGGAAATTTTGTTAAACTTTTAAAAAATGAGGAGTATGAGGTGAAAGAAGAAAATACTTAGTCCATAAAATTTTACTATTTTATTGTTGATCATGTTAGAATGTGTGTATCCATAAAGTTGTTAGCGCCCCCTATGTTTAACTTTTGAAAAAAAAAAATAAAGATGTCAGTTTTTTGCAGTAAACCTAAAGAGACTGTTGCGTTTTATTTTACTCTGAAATTTATCAGGTTATCGGTCCAGTATAACGCGATTTAGGTGCAAAAATGGCTACGAATAATTATTACGCGAGTATTCCAAAGTTGCGTGGACGCGAGAATTATTCAGAATGGGCATTCGCCGCGGAGAATCTACTAATTCTTGACGGGCTGGAGAAGTGCATTATCGCGGGCAATGGCGCCGAAACAGATGCAGCAAAAATTGTTCAAGCTAAAGCAAAGTTGGTTTTGACGATAGATTCGTCATTATTTATGCATATAAAGGATGCTACAAATGCAAGTGACTTATGGCAGAAAATTAAAAAGCTATTCGATGATGCTGGATTCGGCAGAAAGATTTCATTGTTGAGATCGCTCATATCCGCTAGGCTAGAAAACATGGACAACATGGCGTCTTATGTAAACCACGTGATCGACACAGCTCAAAGGTTAAAAGGAACTGGATTTAACATAGATGATGTATGGATCGGATCGTTACTCCTGGCTGGACTTCCGGAGAAGTACTCTCCAATGATAATGGCCATAGAACATAGTGGAATTGCCATTACATCGGATTCCATCAAGACAAAGCTTTTAGAAATGGACGGAAAAGATCCTGCTGGAAATGGTAAAACAGGCAATGCTTTTAGTTGCAATTTGGTCGGTAAAACAGGGAGCAGAAAAGTGACAGATAAATCAAGAAAAGGCAATGGCTCCGGCAAACGTCATGTGTCAGATTCGTCGCAGTCTTCCGTCATGTCAAAAGATCGAAGTGATATTCAATGCTATAACTGCAAAGAAATGGGACATTTTAAAAGTCAGTGTCCGAAGTTGAAAACAACTACTGGTGCGAGAAGTGGTAGTGTCTTTAGTGCCGTGTTTTTCGGGGGACAGAATGTCAAAAATGACGAGTGGTACCTAGATTCGGGGGCCAGTGTTCATATAACCGCAAACGAGGCCTGGCTGACAGACATTGTCAAAGCAGAAGAACCAAGTGAAATTGTCATAGCAGATCAGTCGAAAGTAGCTGTGAAATGTGCCGGTAATATGCAGATTCGTACGATAGTTGGAAAAGAAAAAATCAACATCGAAGTCAAAGACATTTTGTATGTGCCACGAGTGTCAACAAACCTTCTTTCCGTTAGTCGATTAATCAAGAAGGGAAACAAAGTTGTGTTTGAAACTGACGGTTGTAAAATTTATAACAGAGAAAATCAGCTGATTGGCATCGCAAATCTGGTAAATGACATGTACAAGTTGGAAGTGGATGTTCCAGAGGAATATGTGCTGTTAGCAACGCCGGATGCCAAGGTTTGGCACCGCCGATTGGGTCATTTAAATCAAAATGAGTTAAAGAAAATGTCAAATGGAAGTGTAGATGGTATGAAGTGCAATGGGATGATAGAAATCAATCGTCACAATTGTGAAGTTTGTAATGAGGGTAAGCAAAGTCGACTTCCATTCCCAAGAGAAGGCTCACGAGCAAATTCAATTCTGGAGGTTGTGCATACAGATCTCTGTGGTCCTATGGAAGAGAGATCAGTTGGAGGAGCGAAATATTTTCTCACCTTTGAAGATGATTTTAGTAAAATGGTGTTTGTTTACTTTTTGCAAACAAAGGATGAAGTCTTTCACTATTTTAAGGAGTTTAAATCTTTTGTAGAAAACCAGGTGGAAAAGAAAATCAAAATCCTCAGAAGTGATAATGGTGGAGAGTTTTGTGTTTGAAAATTATCTCAAACAGAAAGGCATTCTACATCAAAAGACAAACCCGCACACCCCGGAACAGAACGGTTCAGCGGAGAGGATGAATCGAACGATCGTAGAGAGAGCCAGATGTATGTTGTTTGATGCTAGAATGGAAAAACGGTTTTGGGGAGAGGCGGTAAACACTGCAGTTTATCTCCGCAATAGAAGTACAGTTTCCAGTTTATCAAATAAAACACCATTCGAGATTTGGTACGGTAAGAAGCCAGATATAAGTCATGTTCGAATTTTTGGAAGTACTGTGATGACGCACATTCCAAAAACTAATAGGTTGAAGTGGGACAAGAAATCCAAAAAGACTATACTGGTTGGCTACAGTGAGACGAGCAAAGGCTATAGGTTGTTCGATGCAGAAATTAACGATGTGATCATTCGACGAGATGTAGAAATCATGGAAAATGTAGAGGATATTGTTCAGATACAAGTCAATAATCAAGATGAAGCAAGAAATGAAGCAACAGCTTCAGTGGGGGATACAACTGTGAGTAAACAATCTAATGATTCATCATCTGAAGTAGTGGACGATCCTATGGATGACGAATATTTTCCTGAGGAAAGTACGTCAGAAGATTCAAATAATGATGAAGAAGATCTTTCAACGGCAATGTTAAGAAGATCAGAACGAGTTCGAAAATCAAAGCAATTTGAAGATTACGAGTTGTATATGTGTTCTACGAAATCTTATGAAGAGGATCCACTCACCTACGAAGAAGCGCTTATGAGACCGGATGCAGAAATGTGGAAGAAAGCTATTAGTAAAGAATTGAATAGTTTTGAGGAAAACAGTGCTTGGGAAGTGTCTGATTGGCCAGAGAGTTCTTCGATTGTAAAGTGCAAGTGGGTTTTCAAGAAGAAAGTGAACTGTGATGGTGAAGTGAGGTATAGAGCGAGATTAGTCGCGAAAGGCTTTTCACAGAAAGAGGGCATAGACTATGATCAGACATTTTCGCCTGTAGTTAGACATTCTAGTTTGAGACTGCTGTTTGCATTGACAGCTAAGCTAGGTTTGAAGGTTAATCATCTTGACGTGCAGACAGCATTTCTCAATGGTTTGTTAAAGGAAAATGTCTACATGCAAATGCCTGAAGGGCTTGTTTGTTCTAATTCTGATAATGTAAACAGATGCCTTAAATTAAAAAAGGCAATTTACGGCCTCAAACAGTCATCCAGAGCCTGGAATGATCGTGTAAATCATGTTCTATTGAAATTAGGCTATCAGAGATCGAAACATGAGCCATGTGTTTACATTAAAAAGGTTAATGGTTTAATTACAATAATCGCCCTGTATGTGGACGATTTTTTTATTTTCACAAACGATGCTAATGAATTGTGTGATGTGAAGCATGAATTGAGTTCAAAATTCAAGATTAAGGACTTGGGAAAAGTCAGGGAATGTTTAGGTATGGAAGTTAATATTGATGATGCAAACAATATTGTTACTATCAGTCAGAAAAATTACATTGATCGGTTGTTGAAGAAATTTGATATGTTAGATGCTAATATTATTAAAACACCAATCGAGCCAAAGTTGAATTTAGACAGTGATTGTAAAAATAAGAAAACTGGATTTCCATTTCGTGAATTGATAGGTAGTTTGATGTATTTGTCAGTGCTAACCAGGCCCGATATTTCATTCAGCGTAAGCTACTTGAGTCAATTTAATAATTGTTTTAATGAAACTCACTGGAAATATGCCAAACGCTTATTGAAATATCTGAAAGGTACAAAAAATTGTTGTTTAAGATATTATAAAGATGATTCGGAACTACAGGGATTTGTGGACGCAGACTGGGCCAATGATATCGTAGACAGAAAATCTTACACGGGTTATGCTTTTAAGTTAAGTGGTTCTGTAATTTCTTGGCTAAGTTCAAAACAAAAAACGGTAGCTCTGTCGAGTTCTGAGGCAGAATATATGTCACTATCAGAAGCTGTTAAAGAAGCTAGTTATTTGAGAAGTTTACTCATTGAAATAACAGGAATTGTAACTTCCGTAAGTTTATTTAATGATAACCAAAGTGCAATTAAGTTGAGTAACAATCCTGTATTTCATAAGCGGAGTAAGCACATTGATGTCAGGCATCATTTCATCAGAGACATGGTAGGAAGCAAAATAGTTCAGATAAATTATTTATCTACTCATCAAATGCCTGCTGATGTATTAACTAAAGGACTTCTGTGCAACAAGCATTACAAAATGTTAAGTTTGTTAGGGTTGCATTTCTAATGTTTTATCGTTTTATGGATAAGTGGGGGTGTTAGAATGTGTGTATCCATAAAGTTGTTAGCGCCCCCTATGTTTAACTTTTGAAAAAAAAAATAAAGATGTCAGTTTTTTGCAGTAAACCTAAAGAGACTGTTGCGTTTTATTTTACTCTGAAATTTATCAGATCAATGATCAGTTTGTACCGGCGAAACAATTGTTATATTCAAAAATAAATAATGAAGTGAAAGTTTCACATACACAGTGTTGTTTTAAATATAAATAATATCAACTGTCACCAAGTAAGTACTGAATCCATTCAACGTTTAAAAGAAATTAAAATTGTTTTGTTGGGGGCCGATGATACAACCCACGTGTTAATATTTCAGAAAATTTATAAGTTTTTGATTCTGTTGTCCCAGTGTTATCTTAAACCTAAATTCCTAATACCGGCTTTCTGATTGGTTGTATCCTCGCTCCTCGGTTGTATCATAGCAACCGATATAGCATAGCAACTAATCCAGATTAAAGTTGACCTGTGATAAACAGTTGATCCGCTTTTAGCATACGACAGGGCGATTAAATAGGTATTTTTGAAAGTATCAGTCATCCAGTAGTAAGCGTTATAATAATAATAGTAATTTATTCGGTATCAAACGTTCATGATACCATGACATGTCACAGCATCTAAAGATGTATTTTAAAAGAAAGATAGAAAATGTGTGAAACGGCAGTGCGATAATGAAATTACAGTAGATTAATTAATAATAAGATTGGAGATCATCTAGAAGTAAAATACAAAAGTCTGTTAGGTTATAGAACACTTTTCCAATTAGGTTGTCTTTAACTTTAATACTGCTTTGAATTTCTTCAAATTGAGGACCTTTATGTATTCTGGCAGTTTGTTATGCATTTTAATTGCACAATCTGAAAAAATAATTCCCGGGGATGGTGGTTTTATAATAATGTTTCCCAAGAATAAAAATTATGAACCTCAACTTTTATTACCCAAGCGGCTCTACAAAGAAATATTTACAAACACCGGGCCGCGTTTGACATGCCGACAAGCAATAGATGGGCGGAGCCATATTTTTCGATGCGTCCCGTCGTACCACATACCACAATTGATTTCAGCGAATTTTGCTGGAATATTAGGAATTTGTTTTCCATTTTTTGACCTTATTTTCAGAGATTTTTGAAAAAGTAAATCGGTTTATTATTGCTGAGCGCTGGAAAATTTGGTGTAAACTCAACAGTTTCCAATTTTTTAAAATTTCTGTTTTTATTTAAGGTCTTACAAACAATTTCAAAAAAATATATCTTTGTTCATTTAGACATATTTTTCTCAAGAATTTTCACGCAAATTTGGAAGGTTTTTGATGAAAAACAAAGTTTACAAATGGAGAAAACGATTTCGTGACCTGGCATCTAGCCTTAACAGAACACGTTAGGACTCATACGGGGCAAAGGCCTTACAAGTGTGAAATTTACAATGAAACGTTCTCCCAGCAAAACCACTTAAAATATCATACAAGGACTCATACACGACAAAAGCCTTAAAAATGTGAAATTGTCGAAAAACATTCTCCCTGTGTTCCAATTTAACAAGACCATTTAGGATGCACACGAGACATAAAGATAAACAAGCAAGCAAAAATAGTGTTAGTATGAAATTGGAAGGGAATTTAACAGGCAAAGAAGAAAATGCCACTGAAGAGTACAAAAATTTTGAAAAACTGCTGAAAGCTGAAGAGCACAATGTGAAAAATTCAATTAGTGTTAGGGTCAAATCGGAAAAGAATATAAGTGATGCAGGAAAACATGCGCATGTTGGTGTGGAGTCTGGAGATTTTGTTAAACTTTTCAAAAATGAAGAGTATAAGGTGAATGAAGTTTATAAAATAGTTTAAATAAATAATTTATATATAAAAGGAAAATTATGAAAGATTATTAAAATTCTAATTTAAAATAACACAATGGTTAGCCCTTAAACCTAATTATTTGTTTTGTCCAAGATTTTTAACAAATTTATGTGTACTTATATGTACATATCGTCGCCTTTCACACGTAATGGCGTAACTGACATGGACTAAATTTTGCAGGAGAGCGAAAAGAAAAAAACTAGTGCCGAAAAATCGTTCTGAACCCAAAATTGTACAACATGGAACTGTAAAAAATTTCAGTGCAGTTTTAAGAATGGCATAAGTAAAACAAACAAATGCAGAAATAATTTGTTTATAAATGTTTTGACGGCGTATCTCGATTTTTCAAAATTTGTCAGTTACGCCACTACGTGTGGAGGGCGACGATATGTTGTCGAAAAATAATTTTGTCAATTTTATTGTTGATTAGTTTGTACCTACCGATCTGAAAAAGCTGATGTGTCAGCGAAACAATTGTTATATTCAAAAATAAAAATAATCAAGTGAAGTGTATTGTTTTAAATATGAATTATATCAACTGTCACCAAGTAAGTACTGAATCCATTCAATGCTTAAAAGAAATTAAAATTGTTTTGTTGGGGGCACGTAAGTAATTCCTATTAATGATGTTAATGTTTCTAAAAATTTATAAGTTTTTGGTTGTGTTGCCCCAGTGTTATCTTAAATCTATATTGTGTTGTGGCTATCTATCTCACTAAGACCCTAAAACTGGTGTTGGTTTTCTTGGGCATAAACTAGACAAGTAAGTATTATGAGGAGAACGAGGAACAAGGCAAGTATTTTTTCTTTGAGATATAGTGGTTTGCAACTGTTTCTGTACTCTGCATTGCACAGCATTCGAATGACTTCTTTTTGATATCTTGGGGGTTCCCTAAGAACTTCCCCATAAGAGATGGTACTATAGATGAAAGCGAAGAGTAGGCCTCTCTTGCCGCCTGGTATCACCACCCTTTGGAGTTTATGCAAGGCATATAGGTAAGTGGATAATTTCTTTGTAATGTGATCTGGATATGTATGTCAAACTTCAGACTGGAATCCAGGTAGAGTTTCAGCATTTAACATATTCGTTTCTTGTTCCTGGTTTGGCGTTAACTTGCAATAACTAACATCCAAGTTTAATTTTATATTCCTTTTATTTATTTCAGATGATTCAGCCACGTGTCGGCCTAACGACCTCCGCTTAATTGACGGTGACCTGACATCATCATCATAAGGTTCTCAGTCCGAAGCTTACCCCATCTTAGGAATAAGAGTTTAGAATGTAGTAATTCACTCCTACCTGGGACGTAGCCCAGTTAGTTTTGGAATCGCCTTAATTTCCAAGTGGACCGGATTGAACTAGTTTAGAATAGAACTTTGCTGTGAAATCTAAAGAGGACACCCGACAGTGACTTATTCGACGTAACAGTTGACAGATAAGTCTGTTTATATTGAATAATCAGCTTTATTAAAAATTTTGATTTACAAGTTCATTAGTTCAGTAGTTTTCAAAGTACCTAGATCTTGTGTTTTATACCTAACAAATTTCATAAAATTTTGTAAGAAACTGTGAGCTAACGTAGATCTACAGCTGCCGATACGTGCTTCAGTGCATTGTTCATTTTGTTTATCGAAAGTACAGTTATTTCATTATTTTATTATTTATAGATTATTTGGATACTTTTAAGCTGATATAGACTTTGCCGGTACGATATTTTACGTCATATTTGTATATAATACAGTTGTTATTGTTTTAATACCTCGTTTGACATTTATACTCATCGTAAGATCTCGCTTTGTGAATAGTTTCCTACGTTGGCCCTAGCACCATCGACGATAAGTACTTTAGAGACTTTGCTAGGTGGCGCCCTAATAATTTCCAGGACTGGACTTCGTTTTGAGAACCTCCCTTGTCTTTCGTCATTTGACCCACTATCCATCTTCGACTGGTGCCTAGCCGAAGCCAGAGAGCTCCAGTGGCTTCTATACCTATGTGCTCCTGCGACGAGTAGACGTGCGATCTGTCTGTTTGTCTGTCTGTGTATCATCCTCAAGGCCGTGCATGCTCACGGTATCATTTTGTATGGTGAGTATTTAAGCAAGCAAGCAAATTAACGGTGCTGTCAGTACCTGTGCTTCAACAAGAGAAGGCTAGTATTTGAATAATGATACAAATAAACGTAGACACGTTTCGTGTTCTGGACGGTGCTGCTGTGGATGAGTCAGCACGTCGTGTCGAGGTGCACGTACATCAGCCGTTCGTGTCAACAACATTCAACGCCAATGATGAAATTCGCATACCAATCCACCAACAAGACGTTTACGTACTGCCGCATTTCAGCTGCATCTACATAGAAGGCAGATTCATCAAGGGTGCAAGAAGAAGAAATGCGGCTTTAACAAACAACGCCCTCACTTTCATCTTCGACGAAATCTCCTATGAAATAAACGGTGTGGAGGTGGATCGAACAAAAAACGTGGGTATCACGAGCACATACTGAAGGGTGTAGTTTCTCTGAATGGGGGTGAGGTACGTGCCCTGGAGAATACCGGCTGGACGACTACAGGAGACTCACCGAGCCACCTTCTCGACGCGAACGGGAACTTTAACATATGCATACCAGGAAGAATTCTGCTGGGATTTTTGGAAGACTACCCCAAACTTCTGTTAAATGTGTATCATGAGTTCATTTTGACTCGATCGATTATCGATAGGAATGCTTTCGTGGGTAAGGAGGACACCAGAATTGAGTTGAGCAAGGTTCATTGGAGGGTACCGTACGTCTACCCCTCCGACCTGGAACGTCTAAATCTCCTTCAGATTCAGATCGTAGAAGACGAGAGAACGTTTCAACTGTGCTTTCGTAGCTGGGAACTTTACGAGTATCCGCTGTTGCCACAAGCTACGAAACAAATGTGGGCCGTCAAGATCGCAACACACAGTTGGAGAAACCCCGCTACGTTATTGTTGCCTTCCAAACGAGCCGCAAGGCAAATTTGGCCACGGATTCAAGCAAACTTGACCACTACAATCTGACAAACGTCAAACTGCACCTGAATTCTGAGTGCTTCCCCTATGAGAATTTAAACTTGGATTTCTCCACGGGGAAATACGCCCTGCTATACGAAATGTACCAGAACTTCCAGAGTTCATATTATGGA
Source organism: Xestobium rufovillosum (assembly GCA_963966045.1). Taxonomy (NCBI): domain Eukaryota; kingdom Metazoa; phylum Arthropoda; class Insecta; order Coleoptera; family Ptinidae; genus Xestobium; species Xestobium rufovillosum. The sequence goes on from OZ014497.1 coordinate 22,053,179, forward strand.
AAGGTCAACGAACCACTGTGCGGACGTGAAGAGTTCAAGGATCTAGCTCCCATCGTGGTGATTGACGCATCAAAACAGTCGGAGAGCATCAAGTCTAGACCCATAGATATGCGTCTGGAATTTGAGTCAAGCGAGAATTTTCCGGCCAACACAACCGCATACTGACTCATCCTGCATGACCACAATGTCAAGTATACACCGGCTAATGAATCGGTCAGGAGAGTGGTGTGAGAAGAAGTGCTTCGATTTGCGCAGAAAATACACGCGTGCCTACTCTGTATTCATATTGTAGTTATAGTTTTAATTATTATATTCCAGTGAAACTATACATTGGTTTTATTTAACGTTCCCATACGCGCAAAACATAACCGAACGGTGACGCAAGCGCCGGCGTTGGCCCTAAGCTGGACGTTGGCGCAAGCGTTAAGCCGTGTATAGACAGAGGCAACAAGGGTCAACATGTCATTGCGACTTTGTCGACTGTTTCTGTTTCGTGTCACAAAAGGAGGTAACCTAGTGCCCACTTAAAAGAAACAAGTCGACTAAGGTTTCAAATAAAATGAAACATGAAGAAACTTAGTGTCCACACAACACAGTAATGTTTGTGGTATGGGACGAAGAAGTCACGCATGTCGCAAACGCACTGATGACAAACTGTCCAAACCAAAGACACAGTCGCAACTTGTCGAAAGCTGTTACCTATTTTCTTTTGAAGTTTACCGCCTCGAGAGCGAAACACGCGACATTCGGAAACATTTGCTTTGGTGACAGAAACAACTAGAAACAAATGGCAACTTTGTTTCGGGAAACAAAAAGTTGACAAAAGTTGCTACTTGTTGCCTCTGTCTGTACCCGGCTTTAGATGGCTGCCATCATGTTGACTTGACTCGTGCAGATTGAGGCAAGATGGCGGCGGTGGTTTACTTCTTCAGCGGCTGCTGTTGGAACTTCTTCAGCAGCTAGCGCTATGATGACGTAGCAGTCAAGATGGCGGCTTGGGTGCGCACTCTTACAAAAGGTGAACACTGGCGTATAGCTAAACGTTCGACCACTTAGACACCAGAGGCTGCTGAAGAAGTCGTTGCTGAAGACATGACCACTTCTTCAGCAATGACCTTGAAAGACCCCAGAGGCTGCTGAAGCGGAGCTGAAGAACTGGATGGCTTGATTCAGTATTCTCATTTTTTAACTACTCATACATACGCTTTTAGAACCTCTTCCGAGTTTCTACATTTATCATTTCCGAGCATAATAATAATAATAATAACCGGCTTTATTATAAATGAAATAAATTTAAATGAGGTTTAAATATAATAGTTTGTGGGCGAAATTTAGCCAAAGGCAAAGTCAAGATGGCGGCTTGGGTGTGCACTCTTACAAAAGGTGAACGCTGGCGTATAGCTAAACGTTCGACCACTTAGACACCAGAGGCTGCTGAAGAAGTCGTTGCTAAAGACATGACCACTTCTTCAGCAATGACCTTGAAAGACCCCAGAGGCTGCTGAAGCGGAGCTGAAGAACTGGATGGCTTGATTCAGTACCTATTGTCATTTTTTAACTACTCATACATACGCCTTTAGAACCTCTTCCGAGTTTCTACATTAATCATTTCCGAGCATAATAATAATAATAATAATAATAACCGGCTTTATTATAAATGAAATAAATTTAAATGAGGTTTAAATATAATAGTTTGTGGGCGAAATTTAGCCAAAGGCTCCACTTAACCCAAAATCATAGAAAAAAATATATATATCTACATCGTATATATGTGGGTAATGGTCTTGCTGTTTATATTTATAACGTTTAAGGGGGAATTAGACCTTTAGGAGTATTATAAAGAAAACTCTTTTTTCAAATATCCAAGCTTTCGACGTGTATTGACGTCTTCGTCAGGGAGACTACAATATAAATTAGTTAAAGAAGTAACAAAAATAATTGTTAAAACTTACAGAAAGTGAGATTAAAATGTTAGCATCACAGTAAACAGTATAAAATATATCTTGAACATAATTTTTTTATATAAAATAGGCTTTAAAATTGGAAATATAGATTCGAATGTAAAATTATTTAAAAGTTGTAAAAAATTTTTTGTTTATTTATAATTTTGACAATATCTCTATAGAATTGCCATCAAAGAAAGAAAACTTGTTTTAAATTTGTTTTGGGAAACTCAGATATAAAAATTATTGCGAAATCGATAACAATTTTTAATCTTAATATTTATTTGTCTAATGCCCCATCATAAATTTGTGTAGGAAATGGAAATTCCGAGGGAAATTCTAATAAATATGTATAAATGTTACTTAGCTCTTGGGTATCTGATTTTTTATTAATTGTATTTTTTTCTTTCTTTATGTGGTACATTTCTAACTCGATTTCTAAAATTAATCTTCTTTCTTTGATGGCAATTCTATAGAGATATTGTCAAAATTATAAATAAACAAAAAATTTTTTACAACTTTTAAACAATTTTACATTCGAATCTATATTTCCAATTTTAAAGACTATTTTATATAAAAAAATTATGTTCAAGATATATTTTATACTGTTTACTGTGATGCTAACATTTTAATCTCGCTTTCTGTAAGTTTTAACAATTATTTTTATGTTACTTCTTTAACTAATTTATATTGTAGTCTCCCTGATGATGACGTCAATACACGTCGAAAGCTTGGATATTTGAAAAAAGAGTTTTCTTTATAATACTCCCAAAGGTCTAATTCCCCCTTAAACGTTATAAATATATCTATATCTATAAAACACAAAAAATGTTTCTACCTATGTCCGTTATAGACTCCAAAACGGCTGGACCGATGTTGATGAAATTTTCAGACAAACTTCAGATTAGCCCAGCGGGTGTTCCTGTGAAGTTTGGTAGAGATCGGATCAACAGAATTATTTTTTACGTTTATGTGTAGCCGGGGCTGGTCGCTATAATTTATAAAGTGACAACTGACAGCAAACGTCAAACGGCATATGTCATTCGCAGTTTATCAAATTTCAAACGATTTTACCACAATTATTTCTTCTGAGGCAGCAACGCGCCGGGTACCAGCTAGTACATAATATCGGAGTAAATCAAACTGGCACAGCCATCAGATAATATACCTATACAGACTGGGCCCATATCTCTGGTTCTATTCAAGGTGTCAACGAAGCATTTAATAAAATTATTTTGGTGTATACAGGGTGTTCACACTCTGAGCACCAAACCAAAGTTATGTTTTTTTAAATGGAGCGCCCCACTTTTGTTTACATATATGAATTCCCAATAAAATTTTATGAAAAATGGTGTACTACATGATGGCGTTTAGAGTGAGCGATTTCAAGATACATATTACCATTTTAGTGCCAGTGTGGGCGTGGGCCCAACTTTGAGGAGCTGCTGACATCTACTGATCGAAGCTATTTAAGATTTCTTTATTGCACTAGGTTCACAGACTGCTCTATTTGTAAAATTCTTGAGTATTTTTGTGGTAAAACTTAATATCATACAGAGTGGACAGCTTACGCAATATGCATTTTACCCTCGATTTTTCCTTAAAAATTTCAAATGGAACACCCAATATATTATTTCCAGATTTGATAGACAGTTTACTAAGCTTTTGATTGATGTAGATATTGTTAGGTCTGCGACTCACGGTTTCGGTAGAATTGAAAATTGAACTTTTGTTTCCGGAAGTTGATTTCACATTGAGACAAAAAATTTCATTACCAGATTGCTTCTTGATGGTCATATCCTTAAATAAATGGTAACTTTTTAAACCTAGGTATAAATTGAAACAAGGAGTGCCATGGAAGAAAACCGTCCTTTCAAGAAATAAACTTGCAATGAGATTTTTTGTGCCAGTGTAAATTCTGTTCGCTAAATTTTCTGTAAAAACAAAGTGTAAGCATTTTTCTGAGATTTGGGTGGCAAAATGGGGGAAATTCGGCAAAGATGATATAAAATTACGGCAAGAATCTCAATTCTTAAGGTTCAATCTTTATTTCTGTCTAAATTATCAGTCGCAGATCTGCCAATATCTGCATCGGTCAAAAGCTTAATAAACTGTCTATCAAACCTGCAAATAATATACGAGGTATTCCATTTAACATTTTTGAGAAAAGCTCCATTTTGCGCAAGTTGGCCACTCTGTACAATACGAACTATTTTGAAAAAAGTGTTTATGGATTTTACAAATAGAGTATCCTCTGAACCTATTCCAATAAAAAAGTCATAGTTAGCTTTGACCAGCAGACGTCAGTAGCACCACAAATTTGGGTTCACACTTGTACTAAAATGGCCATATCTTAACATTGCTTACCTTAAACTCCACTGTGTAGCATATCAACTTTCATGAAATTTTATGGGGAATTCAAATATGTAAACAAATGTGGAGCGTTCCATTTAAAAAAACATAGCTTTGGTTTGGTATGTAGCATGTGAACATCCTGTATACATGAAAATAATTTTAACAGAAGCTTCGTGGGGTTCTCCACACACTCATAAGAAATATTTCCTTGAATAGAGGAATTACATTAATAAAGCGATAGATAGGGAAAAGGTAGCATATTTTAAATATATGGTTTTACAAAACAAGAATAATGCAAAAAGACTATGGCAAAACCTTGATAATATGGACATACATTCAAAAAGAAAAAATAATGTTATTTCAGACAAAATAAGTAACCCCGATGTTATAAACAATTACTTTATTAATGTAATAGGACACTCGCATGTTAATCCTGAAACTCTATATAAATTTAAAAATAGCAAATTTGCACATAATGTTTCATTTCAATTTGAAAAATTGTCAATAAATGAAATACAAAATATTGTAAATAGCATCAAATCGAATGCCATCGGTATCGATAATATCAGTTTAAGAATGATAAAATTATTCTTACCATACTGTGTAAATACCTTCAAGAACACGCTTAATTATTCTTTGGAAAATGGAATTTTTCCAAATCTCTGGAAACAGTCAATTATTGTTCTGCCCTTACCGAAGGTTATAGTGGCAGAGGAACTGTCGCAGCTGCGTCCTATCAACATTCTATCGGTATTATCGAAAGTGATTGAAAAAGCAGTTGCATCACAACTTATTAAATACGTAGAAGAAAACTCTATGCTACCCGTTAATCAATAAGGTTTCCGACATCGCCATAGCACAAAAACAGCTTTATTAGAAGTAGTTAATGATATATCTGTCGCTGTTGATAACAAACAACTGGCAACTCTTATACTATTGGACCAGAGCAAGGCTTTCGATCTAGTCAATTTAGAACTTCTTCTCGCAATATTATCCTATCTAGGTTTTAAAGATAATGAACTAAATTGGTTTAAAAGTTACCTGACGGAACGGAGTCAAGCAGTAAAATTAAATAATGCATTGTCCAGTTTTTTGAGTACACATAGTGGTGTACCCCAGGGCAGTATATTAGGGCCCTATCTGTTTAGCATCTTTATTTTCGAACTTCCATTAATGCTTAAATTCTGCTCAAGTCACTTGTATTGTGATGATATTCAAATATTGCATAAATTTCGCATTTGTGAAATTGAGATAGCATTTGATGAAATAAATTCAGACTTAGATAGCCTTTATAAGTGGTGCACTGATTATGGTTTGTGCCTCAATTCAAGTAAAAGCGTAGCTATTCTAATTGGCTCCCAAAAGATGCGTGATAATATTACTAATAAACCAGATATTATCATGGGAGGTGAAATCATTAAGTTTGAAAAAAAGGCAAAAAACTTGGGAGTAATTTTCGACGAAAACCTAGATTTTACACACCAAGTTAATAGAATATGCCAGCAGTCTTACTTTAAATTAAAGTCACTGTACAAGTATAAATTCATGGAGTATTGTGCACCTGTGTATTTTTATTTCTTAAATATAAAAAATAAAAATAAACTGCAAAAAATTCAGAATAGCTGTTTACGGATTTCTTTTTGTATAAATCGCCGCGACCACATGACTCCATATTATTCTGCATTGAAAATATTAACTGTGGAGAATCGTATTTCATATTTATATTGCTTATTTTTATATAAGTTATTAGCATCTGGAATCCCACAATAACGTATGTCCCAAAAGTTTTGAGAAAAAATATTAAAAGTCATATTTTATTTTGGTTTAAATTTGTATTAAATTCAACTACAAGTAATTATTTCTACATCTATGTTTTATAAAACTTTAAGTTTAAACTACGGATAATGGTCATGTTCCTCAACGGTGCGCAATTTAACATAAACTTGCGCCATTAGCCTTTGTGCGGCAACAGTGTCGATTCGTCGAATTTTCTGGTAGATCCGGTGACATAATTGTTACGTTTTGGGTTTCTCAGCCATTATCGTAAAGTTTTCCAGTTAGTAGACCCCAAAAATCTTCTATAGTCCTCGTCTGAGGCACGTTTAGAGGGTTGTCTACGTTCGGTACAAAATTGATGTTATTGGCAGTTAACCAGTCTGTCGTTTGTTTTACATGTGACACAAAGCTGGATCTGGTCAAATGATAATTTCGTCATTTGGGTGATTCGCAGTTATAAACTGACGAAGTTTTGTTAAATATTGCCTTGTACAAATGTCCGCATTAATGACTTCACCACGGGTAGGTTCGATGTCACGTTGGGAGACACCAGCCTCGAAAATGGTATACCATACTAAAATCGTTTCAGTAAATTTGACTTTTCCTTTTGGTCTAACTTCATCCGGACTGCCCTGTATGTTACCCGTATAGAAGACGTCGTTGCCCTTCATCTCGGAATTGGACAAAGTGAAATCTTTTCCATCATCAATGAACACGACCTCATGCACGGCATCATCTCGGATTTCTTTTTTGAATTGGGTAGCGTTGTATTTTGGAACCTTTTTTCTTTCTCTGTATTTTAAATGATTTCGGGAGATGGTTCTGCGTACTGTCATGCGAGAAACGTTAAATCTTCTAGATAATTTATACACGATGTCTCCACTCTGTTTTTAACCAATTCAACAAGAGTTTTCGTTCATCTCAACTTAATATTTTAGGTCTTCCACTTTTTGGCAGGTTCACACCAGGTACTCCCTCCTCACAGTCTTTGATTGTTCGATAAGTCGTGACCAGTGAAATATTTTGATCCCTGTACAATCTTACAATTTCGCGCTTAGGTAGCCGTCCAAATAGCCTAGAAATATTTTTGCGAATGTCAAGCTTGTAAGCCATTGTAACCACAAAATTGTTGAAAAATGACATTTAATTGCAAACTGTGATTAATTATGAAGTTTTGTTTCCAACGTCAACCAGGTTGAAAGCATTTTTTGTTCGATAAGCTCGAGCGTATTTTTTCTCAAAACTTATGGGACATACGTTACTTGTTACGTTCTATCGTGAAGAGATCTGATGAGCGCCATACCAATCTAAAACATGATAGTTATAAGAAACCTAGACACAACACAACAAAATTTGAGGGTTGTTTCATGTTTACAGCACCACATTTTTTAAATAAAGTCTTTACATGTTTGCAATTATCGATGTACCAGTTTAAAAGAGAAGTCAAAAATATGTATCTTCGTAAAAAATAGTGTAGGACCTGTTCATGTTTGTTTCATGGCAGTTTTATTTTTATGGGAGAGTGGAAGAGCAGGCAACTGAACTCTAACCCTTTTGTGTCTCTATTTATGTATATATTTATGCATTTATGTACACAATAAACTTATTATTATTATTATTACGTAAAATTTCATGTGGATATCTTGAATAGAATCAGAGATATGGGCCGACTACGCACTATTGGCCCACTCTGTATATTTATTAGTGTTATTTTCAAAATAGTGCAAGTTTTGGACGATTTAAGATTATGCACCTTTCTCATTCCGCGCAAAAATCCACGAGGGATTTCTAAAGGAGAAACAGTTAATCAAATGGAAGAACAAGCTCATGGATCAAAGAATAAGGCAAATATACATATTTATTTCAATTAAGTTTAAAATTTTATAAACTAATTTCTTCTTTCACCTCATACTCTTCGTTTTTGAAAAGTGTAGCAAAATTTCCAACATTTTCTTCTGGCTTTCCCTTCGAGTGTAAGAGAATGCTTTTTACATTTCGAAGGCCTTTGCCCGTATGAATTCTAACGTGTGAACTTAAAGATGAACGCTTGGAGAATGCTTTTTTACAAATTTCACATTCGTGAGGTCTTTGTCCCGTATGAGTCCCGAGGTGTGCTGATAAATTGCTTTTCATGGAGAACGTTTTTTTGCAGATTTCACACCTGTAAGGCTTTTCTCCCGTATGAGTCCTAAGGTGTGCCCTTAAACTACCACTCTGGGTGAATGCTTTTTGGCAAATTTTGCATTTGTAAGGCTTTTGTCCTGTATGAGTCCTAACGTGTGCCGTTAAGTCTCCTTGCAAGGAGAATGTTTTGTTGCAAAATTCACACTTGTAAGGCTTTTGTCCCGTGTGAATCCTAACATGTTTTGTCAAAGAATTTTCAGAGAATGCTTTTTGGCAAATTTCACATTTGTAAGGTTTTTCTCCCGTATGTGTTCTAATGTGAACTGTTAAGCTGCATTGCAGGGAGAATGCTTTATTGCAAATTTGGCATTTGTAAGGCTTTTGTCCCGTATGAGTCCTAAGGTGTGTCCTTAAACCAATACTCTGGCTGAATGCTTTTTGACAAATTTCACATTTGTAAAGTTTTTCTCCTGTATGAATCCTAACATGTACTATTAAGTTGCATTGCACGGAGAATGCTTTATTGCAAATTCCACACTTGTAAGGCTTTTGCCCTGTGTGAGTTCTAATGTGTCTCTTTAAATCACCACTCCGGGTGAATGCTTTTTGGCAAATTTCGCACTTGGAAAACTTCTGTCCCAAATCACTCATAGCGTGTGTTGTTAAGGTGGAATGTATTATTGCAAATTTCACTTTTGTAAATCCTTAGTAAAGAAGACCAAGAGATTGCTTTTTGGCAAATTTTACATTTGCGAGGTTTTTATTCTTGAGGTGTGTGACTATGCGCTCCTTTAATTCCAATTACGACTTGAATGTTCCGCTGTAAATATCGCAAATGAAACCTCTTTTGTTGGTATGGCCACAGACGAATATAACTATAGTTAAATTCGTCTGTGGTATGGCCAATGATCTGTTCACATAGCACACATGTTGGTCCAAATAATTATGTTCCACTTACCGCAAACTGAAGCTGCTTTGTTTCCCACTGCTATATGCCATAACACTATTCAGTTTGTTTGATATTTCCAAAGTAAATAATTTTTGAGAGGTGCTCTTTGTTATTGTCGTATAAATACGGACGGTGACTTTGAGGTTAAAATAAAAATAAAAAGTGACAAATTCCAATGTTGTGTCTAAAATGCCGTTGCCCAAACAGACAAAGACCGTGGATTTCAATTTTAAGCCGCAGACTCGGGCAGTCCATGCAGAACCGTTATGAAATCTATTGTTTGAAGAATTTCCATTCGCTGCTTATGTCACTCATGCGCACGTAGCTTGGAAACAAATCCAAGAAATGTTTGATTTAATTTATACTATAAAACAATGAGCTCGCTCCGCGCGCCCATTATTAGGTATCAAGTTATCCCCCACGCCCCACTCTGATTTTATAAGTCTCTATTCATTTGATTGTGCTGCAATAATTTTGCTATTATGTATTTGTTTGAAATGTACTCGAGTGCAAATTTGTTTAAAATGCAAAACTAATCTCTGGGTAACAACTTGACAGTCCCCTTTAATATACTTGGGTAATGTTATAGGTAAGTACTTAATTTGATAAACGAAACATATTGGAAAGTAAATTCATCTTTTGAATCAAGATGGGTCCCCACATTTCGCCAACCTCTAATTTCTTTATTGTAAAGCAGAAAAACTAATTTCATCTTATACGCTTAATATTACATTCACAGCCTTCGCAAAAATGAAACCGGGGGATGCATTGAAAATGACGCAGCAGACTGTAACCCTTGTGCGTTTGGTATATTTCCGCATACGCCATAGCGCGCGTTCATTATCAGGTCAGTCGCAAGTAAAGGTATCCCTCACAGCAGATAAACCACCGCTAAATACCACCCCTGAAAACTACCTCTGGAAACTACCATAAAAAAACACCCCTGAAAACCACCCCTAAACAACCCCTAAAACCACCCCCAAAAGCTACTCCTAAAACCACCTCTAAAAACAACCCCTCATATTATCCCTAAAAACCACCCCTAATAACCACCTCTACACCCACCCCTAAAACCACCCCTGTCGCGTCTCTTTTTAAATCTAATAATCTTTAATCTGAAAAATCTCTTAAAAGGTACGGCAGTTGAACATATTAACGGTTACTCCGTGGAAGACCTAAATCTTTTAGGTACGAAATGGTCATTTATGAATTGGCGGGCAAGAGAGCAAATCAACAAATTCATGAGCCGGTCGGAATTATTAGAATATTATGCTGATACTAAGTTGGTAGGCTACTTGGAAATTTTGACATCTATTAGCATAAACAACAAATCCTTAAAATCTTTAAAACCCTTAAATTAAAGTTACTGTTTTATAAATACGTTTAACTTCTTAAGGGGTCGTGGAATAAATGGTATACATAACTCGATGGGAAGTGTATTTCCTATAAACTCGCGTGATTTATTTCTAATAACTACATTCCTGTTGTGGCTCTGACATTTGCGACGCACGACGCTAGACGGTCCCACTGTGAATGAAGGTTATAGTATAGACGATCCAATCATCCAACACTGAATGAAGCTTACTCAGACTGCGCGATCATTTTTTAGCGGGTTATAAGCAAATAGCTTGGGTTATAACCAGTCTGACGATTTTCGTATTTACTCACTATAATTTTCTGTGATGGAAAATGAGCAGAGATGGGTGGAATAAAAAACATTCTTGAAGCTTCCGTTCATTAACACATCTCTTTAAAACAAAATCAAAAATTTTTGTAAATAAAATCATCTGTTCCTTGCTACACGTCAAAACACGAAAATACCTATACTGCGCAAACTCAAGTCGACCGCAATGGCGGATGCGCGAAATGCATGTTGGCACACTTTTGTTTATATGGCATTTCAGTGGTCCCCATCCTTTGACTTTTTGTGCATCGGCATTTTAAACACAACATTCAAACCTGTGACTTTATCTAACCACATCTAATAAGCAATTTTTCGCGAGTAACCGGTTATAACAATAGTGGTATTATGCGGTATTATGCTGTCGTTGTAATCGCGAAAACGAGTTGGTTAACTAGTAGAAGACAACCCTAACCAAAAAATTCACTAACCTAAAAAGGAAAATAAAATAAATTGATTGGCTTTTACGGGATCTACAAAGAAAATAATTATACGACTTGCCTAATTGTCGGGAGTAAAATATATATATCTTACCGTTCAATAAAATGTTTGCAGTTTCTAAGTCTACAGTAATTTCATAATTGTTTCCAAAATAATTTAAAGTTATTTGCACCAAATCCATTGTGACAAAATAAATTAGCAAACCAGTGGTTTGCTAATTGTATGTACATACAATACAGCTAAACTACTACCAAACCGAGCCGTCTTTTTTTAGGTTATAAGAAAGGATGAAAGAGGGAGAACAGAGAAAGATATATTACACAAGTCTTGGCCAGTGTAATGAACGGTTAACCGCGGTACTAGTAGTGACGTCAAATAATGACGTCAGACGCCTTAACCGTGCATCGCAAAAACGCTGCGGTCAAGCACCGCTCACTACCGTTTACTGGCGAAAAATTGCTTATTGCAGCATTGCACATTCTAACCCACAAAATAAATAGTTCTAACCTCGAGGTCGTCGTCAGCATTTAGACGACAAAAATTATTAAGAACACCTCTTAAAATTTTGAAAATATCTAACAAATTGAATAGTGTCATATATAAGTGGGGAACAAATCAAGCATCAAGTTGTGGTAAGTGGAACATAATTATTTATACCAACATGTGCTACATGTAGATATCATGGGCCATACTAACGAAAGATGTTTCATTTGCGGTATTTGCAGCACAAAATTCAAGTCACCATCGGAATTAAGGAAGCAGATGTTGGCGCACCCCAAAAAAACCTCACAAATGTGCAATTTGCTGAAAAGCATCCTCCCGATATTCTGTGCTAAGAATACACATTGCAACTCATACATGACAAACGCCTTACAAGTGTGAAATTTGCAACAAAACACTCAACTCACACAATGAGTCATACGAGACAAAGGTCGTACAAATGTGGAATTTGCCAAAACGCATTTACCCGGAGTTTTACTTTAAACAGACACATTAAAGCTTGTATGGGACAAAAGCCTTACAAGTGCGAAATTTGCCAAAAAGCATTCACTCGGAATACTCTTTTAAGGCTACACCTGAGGACTCATACAGGACAGAAGCCTTACAAATGTGAAATTTGTCAAAAAGCATTCACTGGAAGTTCTTCTTTAACAGAACATGTTAGGACTCATACAGGACAAAAGCCTTACAAATGCGAAATTTGCCAAAAAGCATTCACCCTGAGTACTGGTTTAAAGGTACACCTTAAGACTCATACAGGACAAAAGCCTTACAAGTGTGAAATTTGCAATAAAGCATTCTCTGTACAACACAACTTAACAGGACACGTTAGGACTCATACGGGACAAAAGCCTTACAAATGCGAAATTTGCCAAAAAGCATTCACTCAGAGTAGTCATTTAAGGCTACACCTTAGGACTCATACGGGACAGAAGCCTTACCAATGTGAAATTTGCCAAAAGGCATTCTCTGAAGGTTCTTCTTTAACAAAACATGTTAGGACTCATACAGGACAAAAACCTTACAAATGCGAAATTTGCCAAAAAGCATTCAACCAGAGTAGTAGTTTAAAGGTACACCTTAGTACTCATACGGGACGAAAGCCTTACAAGTGTGAAATTTGCAATAAAGCATTCTCTGTGCAAAGCAACTTAGCAGGACACGTTAGGACTCATACGGGACAAAAGCCTTACAAGTGTGAAATTTGCAATAAAAAGTTCTCCCTGCAAGGGCACTTAACAGTACATGTTAGGACTCATACAGGACAAAAGCCTTACAAATGTGAAATTTGCCAAAAAGCATTCAGCCAGGGTTCTGGTTTAAGGTCACACCTTAAGACACATACAGGGCAAAAGCCTTACCAGTGCAAAATTTGCCAAAAAGCATTCACCCGCAGTAGTAGTTTAAAGGTACACCTTAGGGCTCATACAGGACAAAAGCCTTACAAGTGTGAAATTTGCAATAGAACGTTCTTCCAGCAAAGCACCTTAACAGAACATGTTTGGACTCATACAGGACAAAAGCCTTACAAATGTGAAATTTGCCAAAAAGCGTTTTCTAAAAATTCTTCTTTAACAAAACATGTTAGGACTCACACAGGACAAAAGCCCTACAAATGTGAAATATGCCAAAAAGCATTCTCTGAAAGTTATACTTTGACAACACATGTTAGGACTCACACGGGACAAAAGCCTTACAAGTGTGAAATCTGCAATAAAACGTTCTCCCTACAAGGCCACTTAACAAGACACGTTCGGACTCATACAGGACAAAAGCCTTACAAATGTGAAATTTGCCAAAAAGCATACACTGAGAGTAGTAGTTTAAGCAGACACATTAGAACTCATACGGGACAAAAGCCTTACAGGTGTGAAATTTGCAACAAAATGTTCTGCGACAAAGGCAATTTATCAGTGCACCTCAGGACTCATACGGGACAAAGACCTTACAAATGTGAAATTTGTAAAAAAGCATTCACTCTGAGCAGTAATTTAAGCAGACACGTTAGGACTCATACGGGACAAAGACCTTACGAATGTGAAATTTGCAAAAAAGCATTCACTCTGAGCAGTAATTTAAGCAGACACGTTAGGACTCATACGGGACAAAGACCTTACGAATGTGAAATTTGTAAAAAAGCATTCACTCTGAGCAGTGATTTAAGCAGACACGTTAGGACTCATACAGGACAAAGGCCTTACGAATGTGAAATTTGTAAAAAAGCATACACTGATAGCAGTAATTTAAGCAGACACATTAGAACTCATACGGGACAAAAGCCTTACAAATGTAAAATTTGCCAAAAAGTATACACTGAGAGTAGTAGTTTAAGCAGACACATTAGAACTCATACGGGACAAAAGCCTTACAGGTGTGAAATTTGCAACAAAATGTTCTGCGACAAAGGCAATTTATCAGTGCACCTCAGGACTCATACAGGACAAAGACCTTACGAATGTGAAATTTGTAAAAAAGCATTCACTCTGAGCAGTGATTTAAGCAGACACGTTAGGACTCATACGGGACAAAGGCCTTAGATATGTGAAATTTGACAAAACGCATTCTTTTACAAGAAAGCATTTCTGCTGTTAATTACACTAGAAAAGAAAGCGAGAAGAAAATGTTGAAATTTTGCTACACTTTTCAAAAACGAAGAGTATGAGGTGAAAGAAGAAAATATGTATTTATAATATTTTGAACTTAATTCAAATTTATTCTTTGATCAGTGAGCTTGTTCTTCCTTTTGGTTAACTGTTTCTACTTTAGAAATTCATCGAGGATTTTTGCGCGGAATGAGAAAGGTGCATAAATCTTAAATCGCGTAAAACTTGCACTATTTTGAAAATAACACTAATAAATACTTTTAAAATGTAAGCAAATTTAAGGGTAGGATTAACGATGCGTTTACTAAAAGCAAAACATAGTTTTACTCCGGTTTCACCGGTTTTACTATTTTGTACACGTCTCGAAAATTACTGCACCGATTTTTTCGAGCCAAAGGGTAACATTAAGAGAAAATTTTAGTGCTGTTTTCGAAATATAATCTAAGCGAAAATATTATTCCCAAACCTTGTAATTTTATCACGTGTCATATTCTGTCAATATACTTATTTAATGTATAAATATAAAGAAATTAAAATCATTATTATTGTTTTGTTAGGGGGTGATACAATGCATGTTAATAATTTCTGAGTGGTACCGAGCCGTTCGGAACAACGACTCCTCAGGCAAGTACCCTGCCTAACATTGAATTATAGAACAAGATTTCGGGTACTGCGAGATCGTCTATGGCAGCGGTTCCCAAACTATTACACTCAAGGAACCCTTAACCAATCGCTTTTGTTTGATGGGACCCTAACTACTTTCTGAATGTTTAACTTGCAGTTTTAAACACACAAATCAACCTTTTATATTTAATCTCTGGATGATGCAATGCAGATTAGATGTTTAAACAATGTTGCGATATTTGTCTGACAAATTTATAACTGAATTTATTTGAAAGTACCGAAGTTTCCCAGAATTATGGAAGGTAAAATGTAAAGAATATTTGAATAAACAAAAAGGGAAGCTGCGTATGATCAACTTGTAGAATTATGTAAAACGTTAGGTATATTTTTAGACCTCTAAAGCATATGACACAATTGACAGAGAATATCTTCTGGAGAAACTGGAGCATTATGGAGTGCGAGGACATGCGAATGATTGGTTGCGATCATATCTCTCTAATAGAAAGCAAAGAGTGGAAATAATTAAAAACAAAGAAATCATAAAATCTGATATCCTGGAAAGTTTTATGGGGATCGCGCAAGGTAGTGTGATTGGACCGATTTTGTTTATAGTATTCTTGAATGATCTAACCAAAATAACATCAGCCAGTGAATACAAAATTGTAAATTTTGCAGACTATACAAATTTGGTAGTGGGAGCCAAAGATGTAAATGAACTAACTGAAAGGGTGAGTGATGCATTCGGCTGTACGAAGAGATGGTTTGATTGGAACAAACTAATATTAAATAAAGACAAAACTAAGATGGTAGTTTTTACTACAAACAAGTACAGGAAAGAGAAACCTGAGAGCATTGATGTAGGCTCGGAATCATTTGAAATTGTAGAGTACACAAAATTCTTAGGGGTGTTTATATGAGTTTTTGTCATGGCGTAAACACACTGAGTATGTGGTGGAAAAATTAGGTAAGGCCTGTTTCGCAATAAGAACAATCTCAAAGTATATGGACAGGAAGACGTTGAAGGTTGTATATTATGCAAATTTTGAGTCTATTGTAAGGTATGGAATCATTTTCTGGGGTGTAGGCCAGAACTTGGAGAAGGCTTTCGTCGTTCAAAAAAGAACTATCAGAATCATGCACAGTATGAAGTATGGAGAAAGTTGCAGGAACGTTTTCAGAAGAAATAGCATCTTCACAATTTATGCTTTGTATGTGTATGAATGTTTATGTTTCTACATAAACACAAAGAGAGATTCACCATTAACAACACAAATTGTTCCTATGATACTCGAACTGTGGATCTGAGTTTTCCTATTCACAGGCTGTCATTGACTGAGAGGAGTCCATCATATGCATGTATAAAATTTTTTAATAAATTACCAAAAAATATTAAGATGATAGAGAATCGAAAAATGTTTGGATCCCAAACCAGAAAAATTCTCATAAATCTGGAGCCTTACAGTCTCAAGGAATATCTTGAGACAAAGTGGTAGATTATGTAGATGTAGTGTTGTTGACGTCATTTCACTTAGTGACTGTATGTGTGTATTATTTTTTGTCACATGCATATGGAATTATTTGAAATAAAGAAGTATTATTATTATTATTATTAGTAGTAGTTCCTTCTGCGAACAGAGATTTCGTTATTAAAAAAAATTAATACTTTTAAGAGGTTGCTTCCAGAGAGAATTAAAAAAATGAAAAGCGGGAAATCGGGGATGGGAACTGAAGAAAAGTACGAGTCGCAGTTGTGATACTGCCGCTGCAATTTGCTTCCTCCTGCTGCACATCCATTTTATTCGAAAGTCAACCGAAAACTAAAGCCTCTCCTGAATTCATCCGCGAACCTAGTTCGAATGTGGAAGCTTGATGATTGCTTGTGTTCCTAGTTGGAATGCAATACACTAATTCCTAGTTCGAAGCAAAGTACGGTCATGGAAGGCCTGCATAGCATACAGTAAACCAATCGAGTGTGGCGAGCGGTGGGGATCCGAACTAGACGTAGTTACGATTTGGTGGGATGTTGTCTGCGTGCACTGACTCCTCACCACAGTGAACCGATAGAGTGATAGCGAGCGGTGGGGGTGCGCACTAAACATAGTTACGATTGGGGGGATCTTGCCTGCGCACACTGACCCCACCGCTCACCATCACTCGATCGGTTTATTGTTAATTTAAATTAGCCAATGCACACTTGTGAGGACCGCATTCAACGAATTTTTGAATCAACCAATTATCGGCAGTTTGCATGCACGGGCATTCCAAATTTACTATTTTCTTGAGCTACATCAATTCTTATCATCTGCAAGAGTTGAAAATACTTTTTTTATCATTTGAAAACAATTAAAAAAATCGCCCGTCCTTTAATAAATCTGGGAGTAAGTTCACCAAATTCCGTTTTTGGCAAATGTAAACCCATAATCGCATCTTAGTAATTTTACGTCTAAGAACAGTAGAAGCTCGATTATCCGGATCTCGCTTATCCAGTATAATCACAATTTTTATCGCAACGTATGTTTGCATACACCGTTGTGTCCGGAATTAACTGGAATTTGCTTGTAATTTCGGGCACACAACTGTATGAACATATTTCACATACATATGTACTTTCAATTATCTTCTCACTAAAATGCTGCAGTAAAAATTTTGTTCAGAAATTCACAGTATAAGGGTTTTATTTCCAACTACCAAAATTTCGAAAAATCGCACCGGCCAAACCAAAACGTGTTTCACATTCTCTTTTCATGGGAAGACTTCTCCTGTCACTAAAATGCTACAGCAAGAATTTCGTTCAGAAATTCAGAGTATAAGGGTTTTATTTCAAATATATTTAAAAGAATGTGAACCACGTATTGGCTTGGACCATGCAATTTTTTTGAAATTTTGGGTGTTGGAGACAAAACCCTTATACTTATAATTTCTGAACGAAATTTTGACTGCAGCATTTTAGTCAGAAGAGAAGTCTTCCTACGAAAGGAGAATGTGAAACATGTTTTGATTTGGCCGGTGCGATTTTTTGAAATTTTGGGGTTGGAAATAAAACCCTTATACTCAGAATTTCTGAACGAAATATTTACTGCAGCATTTTAGTGAAAGGAGAAGTCTTTCTACGAAAAGATAATGTGAAACACATTTTGGTTTGGCCGGCGCAATTTTTTGAAATTTTGGGGGTTGGAAATAAAACGCTTATACTCTGAATTTCTGAACGAAATTTTTACTGCAGCATTTTAATGAGAAGAGAAGTCTTCTCACGAAAAGAGAATGTGAAACACGTACGTTTTTGTTTGCTTGGTGCGATTTTTTGATATTTTGGGGGTTGTAAATGCAACCCTTACACTCTGGAATACCGGAATGAAACTTTCAAGGCAAGTTTGTAATGAGAAAAGAAGTCCTGCTGTGAAAGAAAAATGCGATACACGTTCTGGCTTGGCCAGTAGAATTTTTTGAAATTTTTGAGGTTCGGAAAGGAGATCATTACTCTCAAATTCTTGTTCGGCCTTTTTAATTAGAAGAGAAATTTCCCTGCGAAAGGAGAATGCTAAACACGTTTCGGCTTGACCCAATCGACTTTTTGAATTTTTTGGCCGTTTGAAACGAAACCCTTATACTTTGGAATGAAATTTTGCTTCGCGCCATATGTTAAAAATCAGAGGAATCGGGAGAATAAAATCGCACGTTTCTAGCTCTTCGGCAACTCACACCAGTGGCGGTTACTCCATTGGAGCACATGAGCATGTGGACCCCCAAGCACTACCCAAACCCAAACACTGCAAGACTCCCATTTAATTCCCTAAACAAAAAATGGTTTAATTTTTTTAATTTTTGCCTGTGCGAAGTAAATTCACGGAGGACAATATTATTGTATGCAGTCAAACACCTAATCCTAATATAAGCTAATGGTAGAATGTAGAATATGGATCTGGCCGACCGCTATCGCACGTGCGATAGAGATGCTAGTGGATATTGCAGCCAAGACGGCTTGAGTAGTCGGGGTGGGAGTACCGCTGCATAAGCTGCTATGGGTGCACACATTAGTTGTGCTCAAGTGAAACAATAATTATTATGCGCCCCGTTGTAATTTTTGCATTTCTTGCTGGTTCTGCGTGTTTGTTCTTTTAATTTTATTAACTTAAATAGTAGGAGTAAAGCGTAGTGTTTTATTTAAGAGAAACGTGAAAGGGGCGAATTTAAATTCCTTTAAAAAAAGAGAAGATATGGGTTTGAAGAAGTTATAAATTTCAGAATTAAAAGAACTGGTATTTTCTAGCTTGCCTTTAAAAAAAAGTAAAGCAGAGTTTGGCAGACCTAATACTCGGCTTAATATAGGTACAAATAACAAAATCAAAAAATGGGGGTTTCAAAAGGGAGTTTAAAGTGGATATTTATGAAAAAATTGTTAGATATGGGGGCGAAGTAGTATGTGAATTTTGTGTTTTTCTGCGTCAAAATGGCTCCTAAAGCACTGCATTTTTCAAAAACTTTAATTTTTATTCTATTAATTTAAATAGTAGGAGTAAAGCGCAGTGTATTATTTAAGTGAAACATAATAATAATAATAATAAATTTATTAACACCAGCCAAAACATTTTTACAAAAATGAAACATATGTATATCACTAGAAAAACTGGTGTCAAACGGCAAGCATTCAGGCATCTGCAAATACTACAGTACTTGCAGAGCCTGATCTTCCATGCAAGCCGGTTCACAAATAAACTAAAGTAAATTAAATTAAATTAAAGGTGGAAAAAATGTTTTATTAGTTGAAGGGAGAGCGAAAGACAATGAAATGAGAAGGCAAGGGGAGAAAAGACAGAAAGAAGAGAAGAGGAAGATGAACGAGAAGAGTATAGCCATGCACATCCCACGCAAAGATCAAAACCACCTACTACTGCTGGTCAAAGAATAAATTGAATAATTTACGTCTCACAGCATCACAAGGAAGAGTCAAGTAGGAATTGAACTTATTTAAACAAGACACGATATTGTAAGAGTAGGATCTCTTAAATATTTCCTTGCGATGCCGCGGAATCGTAAGCATTAAGGACTTTCGACGATTGCTAACGCCATGCACATCAGCCCGAAAAACAAGTTTATTGAACAAATACAGAGGCGAACGGAACTGGACAATCTTGAGAAAGAAGCAGACCATGTGAAGGCGACGCCTGTTGAACATATTCAGCCACTTCGCGTCCTTCAGTTTATGAGAGATACGCGAATGTGCTCTGATTCCAAACATTAACCGAAGACATGAATTCTGAACTTTCTGAACACGGAATTTATCACGATACGAGAGACAAGGAGCATAGACAGTATCACAGAAGTTAAAATGAGAAAGAACAAGGGAGTCGCACAACATTCTCTTGGTATTCAAATCAAGATAATGCCTTTGCCCATATATGAGTTTTAATCCGAGGTAAGCCCTCTGTAACATAGAGTTAATATGCTGTGTAAAACGCAAGCCAGAATCGATAAGCAATCCCAAACTCTTAACGCATTTCGTAACAGGTACTACAACATCGTCGATCTTTAAAATCATATTATTTACTGAGGTTTTCCTGCAACCTTCATCGCCGAACAAAATAGTGCAAGATTTTTTTGGATTAATTCCCAATTGATGTTGTTTAGCAACGTTGGACAGCAGCTCAAGATCACTATTTATTAGTGAACATGCATTATGAACATCCACAGCTTCAAAAGAATGGTAAAGTTGAGTGTCGTCGGCATAAAAATGATAATTGCAATTATGAAAGGATTTATGAAAAGAAGACGTATAAATGGTATATAAGATAGGGCCAAGAATACTACCCTGAGGCACGCCGGATGTGAGTCGGCAAGGTAAGGATAAGCAATTATTGTAAGTGACACACTGACTCCTATCAGACAAGAAAGAGCCCATAAGTTTTCCGGCATCAGGAGCAAGACTAATATGATGCAAAATGGAAATCAAAATTTCGTGGTTCAGCAAGTCGAAGGCCTTAGAAAAGTCAACCAAGACCAAAACTGTAAGTTTATTATTATCTAAAGCACGAAAAATATCATCTGTAACCTCCGACAAAGCCGAAGCACAACCATGACCCCGCCGAAAACCCGACTGCCTCAGAGGCAGTATGTTAAAATTGTCTAAATGCACACGCAACTGAATTTCAAGAATCTTCTCAAATACTTTTGAAAGAACAGGAAGAATACTTATAAATCGTAGGTCACTAAATTCCAAAGGTGCGGTAACCTTAGGAAGAGGAATTACTTGTGCGCGCTTCCAAACTCTCGGGAAATATGAGCTACGTATGCATTTGTTGAAAATATGAGTGAAGTATGGAACAATGAACGGACAACACAAAAGAATAAGCGATATGTTAAGATCGTCACTGCCGTACGCCCCGGACTTAACCGACAGGAGGATGTCGCCGACACACCGCTCATCGACGAGTTGGAAGGACATAGTATCCGTAACACCGGGCATCAAGGAAGACGAATAAAAGGACAATAAATCTGGAGCAGGTACAGAATCAGTTTTACATGACTCAACGAAGTACTTATTAAGATCATCCACATTGCTTAAACCCAGAGGCAGGACACGCGACATTAAGCTTACCAAGCTCCACCCACCTCTCCTTAGTAGAGCAATTCTGAAATTTGAAATTCAAATACGCCCTCTTCTCTGACCGCAAAGCGGAAGTCGTGGTGTTTCTTAGTTGCTTAGGGGCGAATTTCAGTTAATTTAGAAAAAAGAGAAGTCATGGCTTTGAAGAAGTTACAAATTTAAGAATTAAAAGAACTGGTATTTTTTAGCTTGTCTTTGGAAAAGAAATTGAAATAAAGCAGAGTGTGACAGACTAACTCCTCAGCTTAATATAGTACAAACAACAAAATTAAAAAATAGGGATTTTAAAAGGGAGTTTAAACAGGATATTTAGGAAAAAACTCTTAGATCTGGGGGAGAAGTAGTATGCGAATTTTGTGTTATTTTGCACCAAAATGGCTCCTAAAGCACTGCATTTTTCAAAAATTTTCCGGGGGAGAACCCCCGGACCCCCTTAGAGTGTGAACCTCCATTCTCATGACCCACGAGCCGCCACTGACTCACACTCAACTCAATGATTTCTTTATTTTACAGATGGTTACTACTAACATTGACAAAAGCGCCATCTAACATTTAATACATAAGGTAAACATTTTGAACTCTACTTTTACAACAATAAATGCTATAGAAAACTATAAAATAGATTTTGATGCTGTCTATATGATTTTCCCAAAGGTAAATAAGTTATTGTGCAAACAAAAGGTTGAACTTAAAAGTAAGAAGTTAATTGACAGTTTTGTTCTTGGTAGTTTTCGATTTGATGAATCTAGCACGTTAATACTCTTGTCAAATTCTATTTAAATTACCAGTATCACGATTTTTCCCATCAAATACAGTAATATTTTGGTCCACTGTAAATTTATGAATCTCTAATCTGAAGCTGATGCTAACGGGCGACATAAGTGGCGCGTCGCAAACGTCAGATTTTCATTCCAAACAAAACAAAGCCACGTGCTTTCTGACGTTTCAACCTAACCTCTGAAATATAATTATAGTTGTTTTCAAGTTTTTACACGTAAGCCCAAAGGGCTTGTACCTTGACGCAGTTCTAGTAATACTGGGACGGGTGGGATGGCTTGCGCGCTTCAATGATCTAAAGAGCCGAACCATAGGTTTAACCATATTGGAGGGGTTTTTATTTGAGAAGCCAGACTAAATCAAGTCCCTGAAAGGGGGCAGCAGCTCTTTCAGTAATCATAGTGGCAGAGATCGTGAGGGTCGGTATGGCACTGTGATACACACTACTGCGATGTGGAAGGCAACGGGAAACCACCACATTATTATATCCCTGGTACAGCGTACTTCGAATTTATGATGATGGCACTTTCTGGAGTAAAATATTCCGGAGGTAAAATAGTCCCACATTCGGATCTCCGGGCGGGGACTGCTTCGGGGGGAGTCATCAGAAATGATAAGTGTAACATCTCACGAGTCGGAGCGTGGAATGTTAGAAGTATGAAACAAGTAGGAAAGTTAGAGAATTTGAAAATTGAGATGGATAGGTTAGCATTAGACGTAGTAGGTATTAGTGAAGTGCGATGGCCAGAAGCCGGAGACTTCTGGAGCGGAGATTTTAGAGTAATACACACAGGATCTGTAGGAGGAAATTCGGGAGTAGGAATTGTTATGCGGAAAAAAGTAGGGCAGAGTGTAGAAAATTTCTTACAGCAAAGTGACAGGGTAGTTATGGTTAGGTTAGATTCGAAACCTGTAAAAACAGTAATAATACAGGTATATATGCCCACTTCTAACTACAGTGATGAGGTCGTAGAGGCAGTTTATAGTGATATTGAACATGTGCTAGATTTTGTGAGAGGACATGAAAATTTAATTAATTTAATTTAATTAAATTATAGGAGATTTCAATGCAGTCGTAGGCACAGGGCGAGAGGGCGGAATAGTTGGTCCCTTTGGATTAGGCAATAGGAACGATAGGGGAGTGAGACTAATAGAGTTCTGCGATAAACATAACTTAACGGTCGCGAACACTCTATTTCACCATCATGTTAGGAGACGCTACACGTGGAAGATGCCAGGAGACCTAGGGAGATATCAAATAGATTACATTCTTGTTAGGCAAAGATTTAGAAATCAAGTTAGGGATTGTAGAAGTTATCCAGGAGCAGATATAAATAGTGATCACAATATAGTCGTTATGAAGGCCAATCTTAAATTTAAGATTTTGAAAGAACGAAGCGGAAGAAGGTATCTTGACCCAGAGAAACTAAAAGATGATGATACGCGCGATAAGTTCGAGAAAAAGACAAACGAAGTGCTAAAGGGCGCGGGCGAAAATATTGTTAGGGACATAGAGGAAGAATGGAATTGCATTAAAAATAGTTTAGTTTCCTCAGCTAGGGATATTTTGGGTCATAAACAGAATGAAAGTAGGAAACCCTGGATAACAAAACATATTGTGAGTCTAATAGAGGAAAGGCGCAAATATAAAAATAGGTTAGATGAAATAGGGAAACAAAGATATAAGGCGATCAAGTGGGAAATTATTCGGAAATGTAGGAAAGCGAAAGAGCAATGGATCGATGATAAGTGCAAAGAAGTGGAAAATAAGTTCGAAATAGGAAAGACTGATGAAGCATATAAAATAATTAGGAGAAATTTTAGAGAAATTGGATCTAGTACCAAAAGCATTAGGAATGAGGCAGGAGATATCCTAATCGAAAGCGGGGAGAAGGCAGATAGGTGGAAAGAATATTTAGGAAACTTATATGCGGGACAGGAAGTGCAAGATATATTAGAAAGTGAAAGCAGTGTAGAAGGGGATAACCTAGGGAGTCCTATAATGAGAGAAGAGTTTGAGCTAGCACTAAAAAGTTTAAGGAATAATAAAGCACCAGGTATAGATGGCTTGCAGGCAGAAATCTTAAAGTGCGCAGGTCAAGAGGTAATAGATCGTTTATTTAAATTAGTTAGTCGCATATACCTGACAGGCGAGATTCCAGAGGATTACAAACTGAACATCATGGTAGCTTTGCCAAAAAGGAAAGGCGCGGATAGATGCGAAAATTTTAGAACTATCAGTTTAACTTCCCATGCGTCAAAAATTTTAACTAGAATTGTGCAAAGAAGGATGGAGAAAAAGGCGGAAGAAATATTAGGAGAAGATCAGTTCGGATTTAGACGAAATAGAGGAACGCGCGAGGCCATTCTAGCTTTACGAGTAATTATAGAAAAAACGATAGAAAAGAGAAAGAGCGTATATATAGGATTTGTAGATTTAGAAAAAGCCTTCGACAACGTAAAATGGGGGCAGATGTTCGAAGTGCTGAGAAAGGTAGGGATGAAATACAGGGACAGAAGAATAATACATAATCTCTACAAAGAGCAAAAGGCAGTTATAAAATGTGAGCAGGAACGAAGGGAAGTAGATATCCGGAAGGGAGTGAGACAGGGATGTGCATTGTCACCTCTAGTTTTCAACTTATATATCGAAGATGCGATTAATATTGTTAAGGAAAGAACAGCCTCAGGGATCAATGTACAGGGCCAAACTATTAACATGCTCAGATTTGCGGATGATATAGCAGTGTTAGCATCTAGCAAAGAAGAATTAGGAGCGGCTTTGAATGAAATGGAAGCAGTTTTGACACAGGGCTACGGCATGAAAATCAATAAAAAGAAAACTAAAATTTTGGTATGTAGATGGAGTGAAAATAGAACTAAAATTGAAATACAAATAGGAAATGAGAAGATAGAGGAGGTCGCGGATTTCTGCTACTTAGGAAGTAAAATAACCCAAGACGGTAGGAGCACTAAAGATATAAAACAAAGAATGGCGCAGGGACGAGTTGCGTTTAACAAAAATAAACAACTGTTATGTTCGAGAACGGTTAATATAGAGACTAGGAAGAGACTCTTAAAGTCGTATGTATGGAGTACGGCATTATACGGGTGCGAAACTTGGACAATAGGAGAAGCGGATAGAAAAAGAGTAGAAGCGTTTGAACTGTGGTGTTACAGACGCATGATGAAGATACCGTGGATAGATAAGGTTAGCAATAGGGAAGTATTAGAAAGAGTTGGGGAAAGGCGAAAGGTATGGAAAACAATAAAGAGTAGGAGAGATAGGATGGTAGGACACCTTCTAAGACACGAAGGAATAGTTCGCGACATACTAGAGTCAGAGATAGGAATAAAAAGAGGTAGGGGTAGGCCTAGATTAGACTACTGCTCTCAAATAGTTAGGGATGTAGGATGTTCTACTTTTAGGGAAATGCGTAGGTTAGCTCAGGATAGAAAAGAATGGAGGTACGCGTCCAACCAGTCTTCGGACTGAGAACCTTATGATGATGATGATGACACGTAAGCCCAACACACAAATTGAAAATAAACTGTTTTCACTGCAAAACGTCTATAATTATATTGCAAAAACTACACTGACGGACAAAAAAAGTGGCGCACCTAGATTTTGCAATAAGTTCGAAGTTCAATAACTTTTGAACGAGGCCATCGATTTTAATAATTATTTTTTTGTTGTAAAGGGTGACTGTTCTAGATGACTATGATGTATTTTGCTTTCCACTAACATTTTTTTGGTTCTTCTATAGTGCCTTTAGATATCAAGTATGTTTTTTACGCAAAGTTTGATTGACGCTATGGAGTGAAATTGTAAGTCTATTGAATTCTTACATTAGTCACGTGATACCCTATATCCTTTTCAATAAGTTTCCTTTTATTTCACCTTTTTAGTGCTTGTCCCACCGAAAATGCGACACTTTATACGAAGCAGTGTAATTTAGTTTGTAATTAACCAGGAAGGCCATGAAATTACAAGAGCCAAAGAACATAGTTTTATAAAATGTGTTGAGGAAGTGTTTAAGAAAGAAGAGCAGCAATTTTGTAAACAACTGTAATTAATAAATAAAACAACAAATAACAAATAACAACAGTATAAAAATAAACTTAAAAATAAACTGAAAAAAAAGTTGGTTAATAACGAGTATTCCCTCCTCTGATTCTAATTATAGCTTCCATAAGTCGTGACATGCTTCTAGTCAAATTTGTGATGTTGATTTGAGGAATATTTCCCCCTTCCGCCTATAAGAGTGACTGTTGCATCCGGATAAAACTCATCGGAAACAACGAAGTAGTTGTAAGTGCAATTAACAGTAACGGAAAGAAATACTTTAATGAACCAAAATACACGAGTACAGATTTTTATGCAGTTCTATATACTGACATTTTTTCTGACTTATTTTTTATTTTCTATGACATCAACGAACTCGAATAAAATCCTGACATTAACAAACTAGAATAAAATCCCGATATACTCCCACCTGAGGAACAGATAACGTTCTGTGACTCAAACATAAAGGGATTAACATACAAAACTTAAAGAGACTTCTGTGGTAACTTGATGCTCCTACCACTCCTTGTAATTACCGGCTCACGCACAACGGGTACTCTGCTTTTGCACACTCCCGCACTTTTGCCATGATCAAGGGACGACTTACTTGGTTTATCTCGTGAAGGAACTTCTAATTTGTCACTTTCTAATCGATGATCGCTAACGAACTCTTCTCCATACTCCAAAGGGTAGAGCCTCTGTACTGGTCTAAGCAGTTGACCTCGGGACGTTTTGACTCTAACGAGACGAACCTTACCATCATGGCCGGGTATGAGCTGAACGACACGACCCACAAGCCAGTTTAAAAGTTTAATATTGTCTTGTCCTATTAGTACAACTTCACCCATCTTTATTGGCCGAGTTGACCTTTTTCTGGATTCGAGCTTCAGTTGACCTAAATATTCTGTTCTGAATCTTTGACGCAAGTTATCTCGTAACTTTTGTTTATACACCATTTTTCGAGTAAGTGAAGTGCGGTCTATTGCATCACAATCAGGAACTCCGCTGTTCACTTGCTCAAGTAGAAACATTGATGGTGTCAAAACTACAAGATCATCTGGATCATTCGATTGGTAAGTAAGAGGCCTCGCATTAATTATAGCCTCGCAATCACATACAAGTGTAAGTAAATCTTCATAATTGAGGCAAGCTCGCCCCAGGACTTTGCGTAACATTTGTTTTAACACACCAATCAAACGCTCCCAGAAACCTCCCCACCATGCTGCTGTCGGAGGATTAAATCGCCAGGTAATTCGTTGTACAGAAGCCATTTCGATTATTTTATCCCAGTCCAGTTGTTGTAACGCATTTTCTATGCCAATGAAGTGTGTTCCATTATCACTGTAAATAGTTCGTGGACGTCCACGTCTCGCCACGAATCGTCTAAGAGCTTGCATAAAACTTGCGGTAGATAACGACAAAGTAAGTTCAAAATGTACGGCCCGATATACTGCGCACGTAAAAATACAAACCCAGGCCTTTTCACCAGTCTTTAAGCAAAATCTACGCCAGTCACTTCAAATGCAACAGCATCTCTCACTCGATCCAGAGGCAACGAAGGTGAATCAACGTCAAATGGTTTAGCCTTTTGTCTCCTGCAAACGATGCACTTGGAAATCACAGACTTAACCGCACGTCGCCCGTCAATCACCCAAAATCTTTCGCGAAGAATGGACAGAAGACCTTGAGTACCCACATGGCATGAGTTTCTATGAAGATCATAAATCAGGCAAACTGTCACATGGTGATTTGTCGGCAACACTATAGGATAACAAAAGTTATTACTATCATCTCTTCGAGAAATACGAGTTTTTAGTCTGATTATACCGAATTCATCGCGGAAGGGATTCAGCGAACAAAGTCTTTTGTTACTCTCATCATTAAACACTTCGCGTTGTATTATTTTTAATACAAACCGTTCGGCCACATCAAGTTCATCTGTGTTTATTACACCATTATTTTTATTGCCACGATTCCGGATATTATGCATAAAACGAAAAATCCACGCCACCATTCTTAAAATCTTGTTATAATTGGAAAAATAAGTTAGATGCCATTCGTTTGATGTAAAATTAAGCACCGTAATGACCAACCTCTTCTTCCTTTCCACTGAAATCTCCTCTTCGTCAAACTCCGAATTATCTTGTGGCCACTCCTGAGGATTATCGTACAGCCATGTTGGTCCCTCCCACCATTTTGACTGCAGTAACTGCTTCGGGGAACAACCTCGCGAAGGAAGATCAGCTGGATTTAATGGTCCAGGAATGTGTCTCCAACTTTCAACGGAGGTGAAAGATAGAATTTCTTTCACACGATTCGACACAAAAGTGCCCCATTCTTCGATTCGGCGAATCCAGGAAATTACTGTGGAGGAGTCACTCCAAAAGAAGGATGGAATTTCAAAATCAAAGTTTGCTCGTACAGACATGTACAGTCTTGTTCCAATCGTCGTCGCTAGTAGTTCCAACCGCGGTATGGTAAGTTCCTTCAGAGGCGCTACTCTGGTTTTAGCAGCTAACAAGAAAACGGATGGGTTGCCATTCAAGTAGGTTCTTAAGAATACCACAGCCGCGTAAGCTTCCTTGCTTGCATCGCTAAACGTGTGTAGACTCATATGGTGTCTTCCGACGTCCACACCGATCCATCGAGGAATTTCTATATCTAATAACGACGTCAGTTCTTTGACCCAATCGCGAAAACTAGACTCAAATTCGGGTCCAACCGGATCATCCCACTTCGAACCCTTTTTCCACATTTGCTGAAGTAATAACTTCGGCCTTAGTGCAACCGGGCATGTGAAACCAATGGGATCGAAAACCTTTTGCGCTGTTGAGAGGATCAGCCTCTTCGTGATGATCTCGTCATCTTTTACGCCTTTTACGCACTGCTCTTTGACACGCAAAGTATCCTTTTTTAGATCCCAGACCAGGCCAAGTACGGGTGTAACAGCTGTGTCACCAGTGCTCGAAAGTTGAGTACACTCCCATCCTCTTAAATCAAACTTTGCTTCAGCCATAATCATCACAGATTCTCGAATAAATTCCTGAAGACTGTTTTCATTTTCTTCTGATCAAAAGTTAATTTTTGGGCCTTGAAACATGTAGCGCTGTCATGCGCACCTTCACAAAAAATGCATTTACCCATACCACAATTTACTAGACCAGCAGCTGTGGGTACATTCTGCTCTAACGACTTTTGTTTCATTCTATAACTCCCACTCCTATTAGAAGCAACAGAACACAAACCAAAACCCTCCGTGGCCAAAGAAATTCTTTGTTCATTTTCCACTTCACATCTTAGAAAATTCATTAAATGTTTAAGCCTCTTTTCTAAAGTATTTTCATTTGAATCAGCTGATCCCATCTCTGCAATTGGTCTTTGGCCGGAACGTTGCCACGCTCTCAAAAGATCTTCAGGTAAACAAGACTCGATGAGGGGAAGCAACATTGCAACACACTTGTCAGATGTAATTCCCAGAGTTTCTAATGCTCTCATCTGGGTTTCAATATTATCATATAACACTGACAACTCCATCTTACTCCGAGATGCAGCATTATTTAAAATCAACTTAAGAAGCTCCCTGACGTAAACCTCAATTTGCAAATCTTCCCTGCCGAAACGTGACTTCATACCTTCTATTATTTTAGGATAATTTTCACCCATGGCTGGAAAGCTCTCGACCAGCTGTCGAGCTCGGCTACCTGGTACCGTGGCCTGAATTAAATATTCAATTTTGTCTCCCAAATCAATTGTAGGATCTTCATCAACTTTCTTGAACTGCACCCAGAACGATAACCAGTCTCGAATGCTCCCATCAAATTTTTTGAACTGAATAGTAGGTAATCGAAATTTACGCTTACCTGCAGTACTTGTAGCAGAAGCTTCGGACACACTAGAGTGCACCGAACGAACATTATCAGTATTTAACTTTTGCCCCTCAACCAAGTTTCCATGAGACAGTCTTAAATATGTGAACCTTTTCTTGTAATTATCACAAGATTCAATCTCTGCCAACCGAATTTCTTCACTTGCGTCTTCAGCAAGAAGCCCCTCGTACATTTCTTGATCACCAGTGACTAGTAGTTCAAATTTCTGCTGCAGTAAGTCCCACAGAACTTGCACTTGTCGACTGTCCACAGTCTCTGTGGCTGAATATTGTTCTAAGTCATTGGCACTTTTTGTGAACGCGGCACGAAATACTTTTCTATTTTTTCTTTTTTGTTCCATTTTTCCGTACAGTAACAAACTCTGTCAAAACCACGTACGTTTCGAATACTGTTGATCAACGCCGTCAAAGTTTGTTTCCGCCTGCCGAAAAATTATTGCAAATTTCCGAACTCTAACCGGAACCGAAATTACAAACCCGGTCAAAACCACGCACGTTCCGAATACTGTCGACTACGCCGTAAAAGTTTGTTTCCTTTCGCCGAAAAATCACTATTGAAATTGCAAATTCCGAACAGAAATTACACTAACAACTTAAAAAAAGATGTCCTGTCACGGTCGCCACTAATGTTGCATCCGGATAAAACTCATCGGAAACAACGAAGTAGTTGTAAGTGCAATTAACAGTAACGGAAAGAAATACTTTAATGAACCAAAATACACGAGTACAGATTTTTATGCAGTTCTATATACTGACATTTTTTCTGACTTATTTTTTATTTTCTATGACATCAACGAACTCGAATAAAATCCTGACATTAACAAACTAGAATAAAATTCATGAAGATTTTCTGGATTGCGGCCGCTAATAGGGGCCATACATTAGCGCACAGCAGTGTGCGGATCTAGTCCGACGGACTTGTCCGCACACCGAATGTGCCAATGTATGGCATTGTCCGCTATAGTCCGCGCACTGCGCATCGGACCAAAAGTCCCCGTGCGCTAGATTGAAACTGCCCGATTTTTCGGACCAAGTCCCGCGAAAATGTGCCAGTGTGTGGTGAACAACGGACGCGGACTTGATTAAACATGGATAAAACCATATAAGTACCTATTATTGGTTACGTTATTTGTATTTAAGCCCTATTACGATTGAGCCTCGGATTGAGCTATTTGTAGATTTTTGACACCGTAGTTCGCAAAATCAAATTACCTTTATAAGCTAAAAATAGAGGTCTTCTGATCTCCAAAAACTTTTATTTGATCTATTTACACTTCTACGTCTGCCTTGTTTCACATATTTAAAGCAAATAATTTATGGAAGTACACAGGTACCTACCCATTTTCTTTTGAAGTGAAACTTCTTTTGTCTCGGTAGAGTAAGTTCCTGTGTTGGCAAATGCGAGCGTCACGAAAAGTGAAACGAATGGAGGGAAGCAGTCTGAGAAAACGGGCAGAGGAGAAAAGGAATATCGAACGCCCCACTCTTTAGCCACGCTCTGTCTCATGCTTCGCGCTGTTTCTCTCAGGCAAGCGTCAGTAAAGCGAGGACACAGCGTTTCAGTTTTCGTGACAACACAAAGCGCTTGGTTAGAAGAATTAGAATTCGATTTATTCTCTCATTGTTATTATTTTTCATTCCTCTAATAACATTGAAGTTTCACTTCTATCGCGTGTGGCGACCACGCATCCAGTTTTTTGTTTTTTTTATTTTTAGACTCAAGAAGTTAACCGAAAATATAATTCGGAAGAATATATCCGAGGTCTGCTCGAAAATTATCTAGAACTTCCTTGCTTTTGGACAGTAAAATCAAAATGTTATGCGAACTTAAATATGAAGGAAGACGCGTATAAAAAGGCAGTGAAGTACACGAAAGATACAAGATGAGAATGCTCCATTATTACACACCCCACTGTCTTCCACTTCGTCTAATGACAGAAAAGTGAGCGCCGTGTATGGCAAAATTTTTCCGCTCACAATGTCCCTCGGACTAGATCCGCACACTGCTGTGCGCTAATGTATGGCCCCTATAACGCGTCGTCCCAATTCATCCCATACATTTTCGATAGAATTCTATCCGGGCTTCTAGCGGACCACGGCAAGCGATTAATTACAGTTGTTTACGAAATTGTTACTCTTCTTTCTCAAACATTTCCATGGCCCCCTTGTTTTAATTACAAGCTAAATTACACTGCTTCGTCTAAAGTGTCGCATTTTTAGGTGGGACAAGGACTAAAAAGGTGAAATAAAAGGAAACTTATTGAAAAGGATATTGGGTATCACGTGACTAATGTAAGAATTCAATAGACTTACAATTTCACTCCATAGCGTCAATCAAACTTTGCGTAAAAAACATACTTAACATCTAAAGGCACTATAGAAGAACCAAAAAATTTTTAGTGGAAAGCAAAATACATCATAGTCATCTAGAACAGTCACCCTTTACAACAAAAAAAATAATTATTAAAATCGATTGCCTCGTTCAAAAGTTATTGAACATCGAACTTATTGCAAAATCTAGGTGCACCACATTTTTTGTCCGTCAGTATAGTTTAAGACGTTGTAAATAATATCGATAAACGTCAAATGGCACGTGCTTTTCTTTTGTTTGGAATGAAAATCTGACGTATGACGGAGGCACTTATGTCCCCCACTTCAACGTCTCGTAGGCCACGGTTCAAGTGTGCCTGAAATTGAAATCCGTTTTCTCTGTCTGTAGTTTATTCGGCATATCGGCATTTTAGACACAATATTGGAACTTGACATTTGACAAGTGACATCTTGTAATCAACCATCAGAATTTATACGCCAAAAATAAAGAACACCTCTTAAAAAATCTTCAGTTTTGGAAATAACTTACAAATTGAATGGTGTCATGGCATATTCCGGTGGGGAACAAATCAGTATCAGTTTTTGGTAGGTACCTAGAACATAATATTATTTTTAGACCAACGTGTGCTACGTGTGCACATTGTGGGACATACCAGCGGAAAATGTTTCATTTGTGATTTTTGCAGTATAACATTCAAGTCGTAATCGCAATTAAGGAAGCAGATGTTGACGCATTGAAATTTGCAACAGAACTTTCCACTTTAACAACACACGCTATGAGTCATATGGGACAAAAGCCATACATTAAAACTCGTACGACACAAAAGCCTTACAAATGTGACATTTGCCAAAAAGCGTTCGCTGAAAGTGGTTCTTTGATAAAACATGTTAGGACTCATACGGGACAAAAGCCTTACAAGTGTGAAATTTGTCAAAAAGCATTTTCTCGAAGTTCACATTTAACAGCACATCTTAAGACTCATACAGGGCAAAAGCCTTACAAGTGTGAAATTTGCGACAAAACGTTCTCCCTGCAATGCCATTTAAAAGCACACGTTAGGATTCATACAGGACAAAAGCCTTACAAGTGTGAAATTTGCAATAAAACGTTCACCCAGCAAGGCCACTTATCAGTTCATGTCAGGACTCATACAGGACAAAAGCCTTACAAATGTGAAATTTGCCAAAGGGCATTCTCCCAGAGTACCGCTTTAAGGGAACACCTTATGACTCATACAGGACAAAAGCCTAACAAGTGTAAAATTTGCCAGAAAGCATTTACTCGCAGAAGCGGTTTAAGGGAACACCTTATGGCTCATACAGGACAAAAGTCTTACAAGTGTGAAATTTGCCAAAAAGCATTTACTCTGAGTAATGGTTTAAGGTTACACCTTGTGACTCATACGGGACAAAAGTTTTACAAGTGTGAAATTTGCAATAAAACGTTCTCCCAACAAGGCCACTTAACAGGACATGTTGCAACTCATACAGGGCAAAATCCTTACAAATGCGAAATTTGCCAAAAAACGTTCACCTGGACTTCTGCTTTAAGGACACACCTTAATACTCATACAGGACAAAAGCCTTACAGATGTGAAATTTGCCATAAAACTTTCTCGCAGCGAAGCTATCTCACAGGACATGTTAGGACTCATACAGGGCAAAAGCCTTATAAATGCGAAATTTGCCTAAAAGCGTTCACCTGGAGTTCTGCTTTAAGGACACATGTTAAGACTCATACGGGACAAAAGCCTTACAAATGTGAAGTTTGCAAAAAAGCATTCTCCCAGAGTATTGAGTTAAGGACCCACGTGAGGATTCATACAGGAGAAAGGCCCTATAAATGTGAAATTTGTCAAAAAACGTTCACCCAGAGCGGTGGTTTAACGTCACACTTTAGGATTCATACAGGAGAAAAGCCTTACAAGTGTGAAATTTGCAATAAAACGTTTTCCAAACAAGGGCACTTACCAGACCATGTTAGGACTCATGCGGGACTAAAGCCTTACAAGTGTGAAATTTGCCAAAAAACGTTCTCCCGTCGTTACAAACTAACAAAACACTTTATGGCGCATGTGGGACAAGAGCCTTACAAGTGTAAAATTTGCAATGTCTCTTTTAAATCTGAGTGGTATTTGATGAAACATAAGAGGCTGCATACAAATGGGGAGATCATTACTGCAAATGCAGAGGAATTGCAAGAAAAGCAATCCAACAAAAGTAGTGTTAGTGTGAAATTGACACAGGATACAATAGACGAAGGAGAAAATGCAATTGAAGAGCATACAAATCTTGAAAAACTTCTCGAAAATGAGGAGTGTGAGATGAAAGATGAAAACAATGTTGGTGCAAAAGAAGACGAAGATGTTTTAAATGAAGAAGAAACTACCGGAAATTTTGTAAAACTTCAAGAATGAAGAGTATGAGGTGAAGAAAGAAATTAGTTCTTGAGATATAAAACTTGCTTAAATTAAATGTAAATAAAAAGTAAGGGCTCCCTCAGGCTAGAGACTTAATGATCGGCCGACAGTTCAGTCGGATATCGGGCTGCGAGGGGTTCGTCACTGCCGAATATTACGGACAATTTATCTCCTTTTCTCCAAAATCTCCTTGGATCTCTTTGGATCTCCTTGAATCTCCAAGAATCTCCTCGGATCTCCAAGAATCGCCTCGGATCTCCCCAGAATATCTTCGGATTTCCTCAAATCTCCTCGGATTTCCATTTTCGATACATCTTCTGGAAGCTCGTTGTATATCGGTGGATCTTCAGCTGTTCTCTCACGATATTATCAAATATGAATTTCATTTTCGGTTTATTTTTGTAAGGGTTACCGGGTGCAAATTAGAATATTTTAATATGGCATACCTACCCTATTTTCCTACTTTATTTGAAAGTTTTTTTATGATGTCCTTCTTTAGTTGCTTAGTTTCTTCATGTAAATCTAAGGGATCATGTAGTAAATTGTTAGATGAATACGATGCAGATTTATTCGAAATGGATTGGTCATTAGATGGAATATTTTGAGTCTTTCTAGAAGTTTTCGAGTTTTGTGAAAGGTCTGCAGTTTTCCACAAAATGCAAGTAATGTTTTCTTATGCCCGGGTAACAGATAAAAATTTTGCGGAACTTTTTTATATACCACAATAGTCTTCATATTCGGAGTGATCTATCAAGTTTATTAGATCCTCTCGTGTAGGGTGACCAGATTCCACTTTGCAAAAAAGAGGACACATGTAACAAAGCGCCATCGGGGTGCGGTGTGCGGGGGCTCCGGGAGGGGGCCGAGGTTTTTCGCCGCGGAAAATTTTTAGAAGTGCTTTAGATGCCATTTTAAAT
Organism: Xestobium rufovillosum; assembly: GCA_963966045.1. Classification (NCBI taxonomy): domain Eukaryota; kingdom Metazoa; phylum Arthropoda; class Insecta; order Coleoptera; family Ptinidae; genus Xestobium; species Xestobium rufovillosum. The sequence goes on from OZ014497.1 coordinate 22,089,174, forward strand.
CATTTTGAAACAATGAATGTCATTACATGTATGTTTATCAACAGACACAGAAAAATAAAGCTATTACACCTACAAAAATATTCAAAGTTTACGTTCAGTTTGAGACCACCCTTAATATTTTTTAAAATTAATAATACAAGCTTATTTAATTTTTTTATTTTATGTAAAGACAAAATTATTACTTTACAAACAATATAAAAAATACGCATCTGATAGAATAAAAGAGATTTAGGTGTTTTGTCCCAAATCTGTGAGACAGAGATAGACAAATATAAGCCCGCGAAACGGTAACCAATAGATGTGTAGTTGAAGTCGCGGATCGAATAAAGATGAAGAAAAAAGATCTTGTAATGTGAAAAAAGAGGGCTTTTCTTACAATTTACAAAAAAGATACCGGACCCGGACAAAGTCCCTTAAAAAGAAGACTTGTCCGGGAAAAAGAGGACGTCTGGTCACCCTACTCTCGTGCAAATTTTTCTATTGATTCGATGGTTGCATCATTTAGAGCTGTTAAAGCTGTCGAGTGGGTGAAGCCAGTAATGGTTAGTAAGTTTTTTACTTTTGGAAGTGCGTTAAATCCGATGACGTTCATTTCTTTCATACTAATCTACTACTACTAATCTGTGAAATATTGTATTCGTTACAAAAGTGAAAAAGAAACACAAACGAGTATAAATATTTTATTAAATGATTATATCTGGAACATTGTCAGGACCACCATAAATATTAATTTATTCGAGGGTTGACGGTTGATTTCAGACACGATGCCAACAACTAAATGCAGTTAATGTTGCAAATTAAAATGAACAAAGTTTTAAAACCTTTAAGTAAATAAATAACTAATTTTCTAGTTCCAATATTACAGTCTTTAATAATGTGAATAATTTTCTAATAAATCCATTTCCTGCAATTAAAAATTATAAAGCGTTTAATTATGCATCTTTACTGATAGAAATCAATCGCCGTTCATTCAAAATAACAATACAAGTAAAAACAATTTAATCGCAGTTGGATTCGAACGTCCGTATGCCGGAAGCAACGTCGGCGGTGCAGCCACTAAACTTACTAAACCATTTTTACACTTGCATTTAAACCTAGTTGATTCCCACGCGATATATTTTTGGAAATATTTTTTTACATTTTTTGTTAAACTTTAAAAATTATTGCACAAAAACGTTCTCTGGTGCACATTGTATGTGTCCTGATACTCGACATATGCTTAAAACACTTTGGGGACATAGAAATCGCAATTTTCAAATTTCCCATGTTAAACAGGATGCTTCAGAATTCCCGGGACACACGGTATAGGTACCACGCAGTAGATTTTACGCGACGCTAACTGACAAAATCTAGACTCGTAATAAAAATAATACGCAATAAGTAACGGATGCAAACGATGTTTGCCGAAGATTTAAAAAATCTCCTCGGATCTCCTCAGATCTCCTCGGATTTCCTCGAATCTCCTCAAATATCCTCAGATTTCCTTGGATCTCCCCGTATTTCCCCATATCTCCTTAGAATCTCCACAGATCTCCTTTCGAAGGAACACAGAATCTCCTCTGTGACGAACCCCTCGTCGGGCTGCGTCCTCGCACACTACACAGATTAAATAGTATGCTTACCAATAGTCGGTAGATTGCTTTGCTATTCGATTTTGCGCCGGTTGAGCAGTGAACAGTGACAAAATGTTACCTAGGATTGCTATTATTGCGCTTATTATAAAACGAAAGAGATTGGTAATTGGTAAGATGTGCTATACCTGTTGAGAAGAAATTGAGTGTGACATTATGGTAAGAAAAATGCTACTGTTTTATTACTTTTTTATTGAAATATAAATCACATCATCATAAGGTTCTCAGTCCGAAGACTGGTTGGACGCGTACCTCCATCCTTTCCTATCCTGAGCTAACCTAAGCATTTCCCTAAAAGTAGAACATCCTACATCCCCAACTATTTAAGAGCAGTAGTCTAATCTAGGCCTACCCCCTGCCTCTTTTTATTCCTATCTCTGACTCTTGTATGTCACGAACTATTCCTTCGTGTCTTAGAAGGTGTCCTACCATCCTATCTCTCCTATTCTTTATTGTCTTTCATACCTTTTGCTTTTCCCCAACTCTTCCTTTTATATAAATTAATTTTTATATTAGTTTTTTTTTATAAATCGTATAGTTCCGAATCATCTGTAAAATTATAAATATATGACTGAAGTGAGTCTTGAGTATCTTGTACCATAGGCATATTTGGTGATGGAGTAGAGCTAGATAAATAATCAGTTTGAAAATGTTTAGAATACTTACCCATCTTAGCATCCAGTTTTTCTTCTGCGATAAGAGCCTGAAGTGAGGGAACAAGAGATAAAGCAACGTTTGTATTTTCATCTTTTCCATCTTTTAATGCTTTCAATAATACTTCATCAAAGCTGTTTGCTGTTTGACTGGATTCTTTGATTTGTTTTTTTCTGTCATGGGAGTGGGGTAGGCATAGGAATGGAAGGACCAGATTTGTCGTCCTCATTATCAACATCTTCCTGGACATCTACCAGTTTTAAGTTACCTTCCCTCGGATAATTTTCGATGCATGGAAGCAAAAATAATAATTTGTCAAAGTGGACGTATTTCTGTCTCGTAGGCGCAGATTGACCTGATTTTGTATTCTTTTGGGCATTCAATTCCCTACAGAAACAAGTCCGCAAATTTACCATTTTTTTCTGTATTTCGTGACCTGAAATGATATAAAACTAAAATTAGAATTTATTCTTTTCAGATACTTGAGTACTGGAGCTAGTTTTAATATGCGTTATCCTTTGAATATCTGATTGGAGCATCTACAATACGAGATATTGTTAAAACTTCATGTGAGCAAATATGGAACAAACTTCAACCATTGTACATGGCAATCAAACAAGAAGATGACGATTCAAATTTAATGAAAAATTTAATATACAAAATTACTAATTTTGACTGGGAAAGAAACAATTACTGCGTGTAGACAAATATTTAGAATAATTGCAAAAAAACAAATGCGCAAAATTATTGAAAACAACTAAATTTTAAACAAACTGTAAAATTAAATAACTGTCTGACTATGAAAGAAATGAACTAAGTTTAACGTAAGTAGAAAAGAAAATTACACAAGAAAAAAGTGTCCCAAAGAACAAAATGAGTGACCACAACAAGCCGTGGCCAGGCAACTACTTAAAACGAACGAGAACGGTGCTTGGACGGACAGGCATCGCGAAAATAGGATGAAAAACTACACAAACGGTGATGGTCACGTTTATGCCGTGCCGGGCGCTACTTACAAACCAGTCGTGGTATAACTCTCCACACGGACTGGGGACAAAAGATCTAATCTGACCTTGCAGAGATGAGGGGACCTTGCTGCTCCAGGTGGTACGACAACAACTCCACGCTGCAGCGTCGACAGATGGCCGTGCGGTAACAATGCGGAGTTCAACAGGAACAATTACCCCCAAAAAAAACCCTAAAAAGCTCCAAGAACTAAATAGGAGAGAAAATACAACAAAATCGACAGTAAAGTAAAGAAAATCACTTACCACGTGGGTTTTTTTCCAACTACTCAAACTGCTCGACTCGAGACTTCAAATCCCCCAAAGGGAAGACGACGTTTTCCTACAACACTCAGTGACGAAAACGACTTCTAAAGGAAGTGATTGGAGAAAAATCCCAAATACTTGGAGCAAAAATCAAATTTCTACACAAGTCGCCAAATCAGTACACGTCCCATTCGAAGAACAGCATGCAAGTGAAAAATCAAAGCGGATCTTACAAATTTTCGAAAAAACACGCACGAGCAAATTTCCCGTTACCGACAGAATGCCAAGATATATCAAAACCACAGCCAAAACCCATTGGCGTTACAGGGCACGAACAAACGAATAGGAGATAAAGAAACAAAAGAACACCAAAGAATAGCAAAAGGAAAGAAGATAACAAGGACACAATACTCTAAGAGTAGAAAGAACAGAAAATAAAAGGAAGAAAAACAAAGCGAATAATAATTACGCATACGGAAAATACATACGGGTAAGCCCTTGTAAGTACAAGTTAGCCAACATCAGAACCTCAACTTTATTTGACATAGAAACTGACAGCAGTCGCCCAAACGTCAACGTCAAATGAAAACTTAAAGAATCCTTTTCATACGCACTGAATATGAAAATAAAATTCGGAAAAATTGGGCGACAACAACAAGGAAGACGATTCCGAAGACGGAGAATATCATGATCAAATAGCTGCAGAATGAGACTACTTAATTCAACCGGCAATTCAATAGTGAGGTTAAGGGCGTTAATTAAAAATGAAACAGCTGAAACAACGGATGTACGAAAGGTAATGCATCACTATAATTACTACCACTAGAAGCTAACAAGGGTACTAATGGTTGCATTCAGCCGACTCAACAGTTCCACAACCGTTAAGCAATTTTCTACTGAACGCTTACGCTACCAACCGCTCCAAGTTAGCAGTTACCGGAGCGGTTGGCATGATTCGTAGCGCAAAAATACTTCGCTCAATGATCAGCGCTCACAGTCATCGGTTGCGAGATTCCCGTGTTTGTTCCCGCGTTATTTGTGCTTTGAATAGGGAGGTTCGGAGAAAAATAAGATATCTATTTTTGGCATGAAAATGACAGAAAATTGTTATTGTAATTGATTTACGGCGAAATTTTTTTTCTAAAAAATTTTTTTGCGGCGGAATATGCGAAAGAAATTAGCTTATCACGCCCACATGCTAGTTCGCTTTGTTATTGGTTTGACGTCAGAAATTCGTAAGGGCGCTCCTCCCACTTCTCTTGAAGTGCCCGTGAAGCGGTACCTATCTCATAACATACTTATTGGGACTATTTCCAGCGTGAATTTTTAAAGTAAGGTGTCAAGGAAACATAAAACAAAGACGACATAATTGATATAATGATGCAACAAGGGTATCAAAAGTCCGATTCACATAATTTGCCATATTTATGTAGTAGGTAGGTAAATGTCCCGGTAAATGTGGAAATGGTGTGTGATTCTTGCATCTAACCCCAATTTCATTCAACCTCAAAACAGTAGTGTAAAGGCAGACCGATATAAATAAAACAAAGTCAACAATTTATTAACTGTACATGCCTTTTATAATTCAGTATAAGTAGGTATGGAGATACCTGCTTACTTCTGTTTGTAAAATAGGTACCTACCTATATTCTCTAATACAATACAATACATATGTTGTTCTTTTCAGTGGATTTGGGTTTGTTGTTGCAAATAAATTGAGTCCAAGGTTGACAAAGTTCAGTTTATTGAACAGAGTTTCACAAAAGGTACCTGTCAACATACAAAAGAATCAATATCTAATTTGACAATTTTCAATAAATAGAATTGTTCATGACTTTATACAATACAATCTTAACATACCTTTTGAATCTTCTGACACTCCTTGTTTTATTAAACAAAATTATAATTCGGAGCACGTTTTGCTTTTTGCCTTTCTATTTCGCTTTTTACGCTGTCTCATGAAAATTAACAAAAGTTGTTTATCACCTGCCTACTTACAAAAAAAAATGAAAGTACAAATAAATACATGATTACCAACTTTGACTCTATATAAAACAAAAGTAAAGTGTGAAGTAAGGTTAGATTCAGGTCAGCTGTCAATTGATCAAATTTCAACACTCCTCCTTGATCAATTTACAGCGGAGCGTCTCAAAGACTCTTCTGTTGAGTGGCTTTGTGAGAATGTCTGCAATCTGCTTGCTGCTCTCGACGTGTTGCAATGTCACAGTGTTGCCAACATGTTGCTGAATGTACTTTCGTGGTATCTCAATGTGTTTCTTGCCTCTGGTTGTCTTTCCTTCGTGTGCATTCTGTAACATGTGAATGGCTGACATGTTGTCAACTTTCAGAGTGATCGGCTGATCACTTTCCAGGATACCAAGTTCCAGTGCAATTCTCTTGATCCAGCACACATCGTCAATCACGGACACCGCGGCTCGGTACTCGGCTTCTGCAGTTGAAGTCGCTACCAAACGCTGCTTCTGTGAGTACCAGATCACTGGTCCTCCTCTCATCACCAAAACTCCACTCGTCGACTGTCCTGTCTCAGAGTCTCCTCCAAAATCTGAATCGGTATATGCCACAAGTTCTTTGTCTCCTCCAAAGTAGATTCCTGCTGTCACTGTCCCTCTCAAGTACTGAAATACACGTTTTACCATCGCCTGATGGCTTTTCATGGGGTTGTTGCAGAATCGACTCAGGTAGTTCACGGCAAAGCTTATGTCTGGCCGAGTGATTGTAGCTAAGTACAGTAAGCTCCCTATCGCCTCGCGATAGTTGTTGTTTGCCGGAAGTGCCTCGTCGTTCTTGAAGTCTGTCTTCTTGGTGATCATTCCTTGCTCAATAGGTGTGAATGCTGGGTTACACTGTTCGAGTTTCATCTTCCTCAAGATCTTCTCCGTGTAACAAGACTGATTCACAAAGATACCATCTTTATTGATCTTGATTTCCATGCCCAAGTACGTCAACTTGTCCTGTGCTTTCTTGCTGTATGTGATCTGAAACTCCTTGCTTATCTCCTTCAAGAGTCTGTATATTTCCTTTTCAACCTTCCCAGCTATCAATCCATCATCCACGAAGAGTGAGAGTATAATGCTCTTGTCCTTGTTATAGTAAATGCACGGGTCATCATCTGTGTTGATTAGGCCAATCTTCTTTTCAAAGTGTGTGGTGACCCTCTCGTTCCACATCCTTGGAGCTTGTTTGAGCCCGTAAAGACTCTTATCCAACTTGCAAACTTTCCTTGATCCATCGTCAAACCCTTCAGGCTGGTTCATATAGATGACTTGCTCCAGGTTTCCATACAAGAATGCCGTTTTCACATCGAACGATACCAACTTCATTTTCTCTGAAGCTGCATGACTTAGTAGTAGTCGAATTGATGCATGGCGGGCTACTGGGCTGAATGTTTCCGCGTAGTCCACTCCTTCCTTTTGTTCAAAAACTCTTGCTACGAGTCTGGCCTTGTATCTTCCGTCTGCCTTCTCTCGAAGTACCCACCGACAAGTGATTGGCATCACTCCTTCAGGACAATCCACCAGTTCCAAAGTTTTCATTTCCATTAGCGAGTCGTACTCCTCCTGCATTGCCTGTCTCCATTTCTCATCTTTGAGTGCCTCACTCACCGGGATGTCTTCTGTTTCACCAATCATGGCTACTTTTGCGCTCTTTCCTCCACGTCTGGAGTCAAGTACACAGCCTCTCAGTCTCGGTGGTGGTTGTAAAGTTCGACGATCTCGCAAAATTTTCTTTCCTGGCTCTTCTTCTGGCGGTTGTGTCCCATTATCGTTGTCACTTGTCTCCTCAGCACTTTCTCCAGTTGTCCAGTTGTCCTCTTCTTCGTCTGACTCACTGCTGCTTTCTTCTTGTTTCTCAGGTGTGCCCTCTGTTGCCGATGTCTCAAGTTCAGTGCCTTGTCTCTGTCGTATCTTTTCCTCGTCAAAGATTACATTGTCTGAAGTGACGACCTCTCCTTTCTCTTTCATATAAATCCTATAGCAGGGCGAATCAATGTCATAGCCAACCAGAATTCCCTTTTCTGATTTTCTATTTATCTTGCCTCTCTTCTGTGCTTGGGTCAGCACATAACATTCACATCCAAAAAATCGCAGTTTCTCAATCTTCATTTTCCTTCCGAACCACAATTCTGCTGGACTCTTTCCTGGTACGTTGCTGGTTCCTGTCTGGTTGATCGTGAAGATTGCATGGTTCATTGCCTCTGCCCATAATCTCTCGTCCAAACCATCTGCTTGCATCTCTGCCCTGGCTGCCTCGACAATCGTTCTCATCTCTCTTTCCACCCTTCCATTTTGCTCTGGCGTATGTACATTCGTAAAAGTGTGAAAAATTCCCAACTTGTCCATCAGCTCTTTCGTTTTTGCATTTTTCAGTTCCGTGCCGTTATCAGATCTCAGACTCTTCACTCTTCTTCCCAGTTGATTTTCTACAAATCTCAGGTAGCTTTCAATCTTCGCTGGGGCTTCACTTTTCGTCTTCATGAAATAGGTTCGTTAGTGAGTGAAATCATCTTTCAACATGAGCCAATACTTTGCTCCTCCTAGAGATGAGATGTTCATCTCGCCGGTGTCGACATGCACAAGATCTAATGGCTGCTGGGCTGTCTTGGGGTTGTTTGGGTGTGAAGATCGATGTTGCTTGCCATATGAGCACCCTGTGCACACATAATTATTCCAGTCATCAACATACTTGATCCCTTTTCTTTTCAGTATGTCCCTCACATACTTCACGTTTTGATGGGCGAGTCTTTCATGCCATACTTTGATCGACTGGACCATCAAGCTTGTCTCTTCTTCTCTCCTGAGCATCATTTTGTACAAATTTCCTTTGCGCCTTGCTATTGCCACAATTTCCTTGCTGTCCTGACAGTAAAAAGTTGACTCGTTTCCATTTGCCTTCTGTACATGTCCCTTGTCTAACATCTGACTTACTGAGAAAAGATTAAAGTTGAGATTTGGTACATAGATCACATCTTCAAGTACCACTGGATACCACTTTTGACCATCAAAAGCCTCCATATCAATGTTTCCGACTGCAACACCATCCAGCCTGGTTGAATCTCCAATCACAATTGGAATTGGCTCGTCCAGCTCAGCAAGCTGTACAAACCATTCTCGATGAGACGTCATGTGTTGGCTGGCTCCACAGTCTTGATACCATGAAGTTGCCCTGTCCTGCGAAATGTCGTTGTCCACTGTCGAGAGTGCTGTGGTCAAAAAAGCCCTCTTTAGTGGTTTTCCATTTCCTGGCTTGTTTCCTTCTTCTCGGGATGGACAATCCTTTGCGAAGTGACCTTTCTGCTTACAATTGTTGCATGAGTATTTCTTCTTGCAATACTCAATGTATTTTTGACATGCCTTTCCTCTGCACTCTTTAATCACATGACCTTTCTTTCCACATTTGTAACATGCGAACTGTGACTTGTCCTGCTTGCTTGACGACTGTCCTTGTTTCTCACGTCTTGTCATGAGAGCGTTGCTGGCGCTGCTCTCTGTGTTTGTCGTCGGTTCCTTAAGTTGCTCGTCCTCAAGTCTCAGACGTTCGATGAGAGTATCTAAGTTTCTTGTAGGTCCCGTCACGTTGTTCCATGATGTCCTGAAAAGCGCCAGTTTTGACGGTAAGACACTCAAGATCCTCGTCATGACCCAACTTTCTCTCATAGGATCATTTTCAGTTGACACTTCTTCAGCCAAGTCCATAATCTCCATACAATTCTCTGCTGATGACTTGCTTTCATCATACTCAAAAGTAAAGAATTTGATTCGGGACGTTTCTAAAGTTACATCAGTCTTTGTGCCATATAAACTAACTAATTTGTCTATCATGTCTTTGGCAGTTTTACAATTGGCAATTTTGTTCGCTATCTTACTGTTTACATTTAAACCTATCAACGTTTGAGCTTCGACATCTTTCTTTATCCAAGCTGAAACGTTTCCTTCTGACACATCACCTGTTGGTCTGACTTTCACACCTGTCACAATGTCGTACAGGTCTTTATTCTTAAATGCTAGATTTAGTTTAAATCGCCATGAAATGAAATTGACATTTCCCTGACTATCGTCACTTAACATCTCCAACTGAGATTTTACAGTATCCATTTTACTTTTAAAAATTTTAGGATATTACTGACTTCTGACAATTTTTAAAATAAAATGAATTTACAGTCTTTCGTGACGATTTTCTGACTTAAAGCGACTTGCGTTTACGTTGCTCAACGTTGACTTGCTGTGCGATGACTGCTCCGATGTCGCTGATTTGTAGATTATGTCTGCCGTGCCGGTTCTGACGTTTTGGACTGCTTTCTCGACTTCACCGTCGCTTTCCTGACCTTGCTTCCAACAATAAAAAAACCCTTTTACAGCTGGCCTGGGCCCATAACCTGTTGTTCTGTTCAGTGGATTTGGGTTTGTTGTTGCAAATAAATTGAGTCCAAGGTTGACAAAGTTCAGTTTATTGAACAGAGTTTCACAAAAGGTACCTGTCAACATACAAAAGAATCAATATCTAATTTGACAATTTTCAATAAATAGAATTATTCATGACTTTATACAATACAATCTTAACATACCTTTTGAATCTTCTGACACTCCTTGTTTTATTAAACAAAATTATAATTCGGAGCACGTTTTGCTTTTTGCCTTTCTATTTCGCTTTTTACGCTGTCTCATGAAAATTAACAAAAGTTGTTTATCACCTGCCTACTTACAAAAAAAAAATGAAAGTACAAATAAATACATGATTACCAACTTTGACTCTATATAAAACAAAAGTAAAGTGTGAAGTAAGGTTAGATTCAGGTCAGCTGTCAATTCGGGACCTAAGTGCCTCCGTCATACGTCAAATTTTCATTCTAAACAAAACAAAAGCACGTGCCATTTGACGTTTATCGATATTATTTACAACGTCTTAAACTAGTTTTTGCAATATAATTATAGACGTTTTGCAGTGAAAACAGTTTATTTTCAATTTGTGTGTTAGGCTTACGCGTAAAAACTTGAAAACAACTATATGTAATTATAATTATATTTCAGAGGTTAGGTTAAAACGTCAGAAAGCACGTGGCTTTGTTTTGTTTGGAATGAAAATCTGACGTTTGTGACGCGCCACTTATCTCCCGAATTGATCAAATTTCAACAACATACCTACTCATTTATGTAGGTATGCATACCTAAATGATTGACAAGTTATCAAGTTAACAGTTTTATAACGGATTGGAAATTAAAAAAAAAAAACGGAAACAAATACAACTCACGCGAATCAAAAAACTACGCTACGTAGGTACTAAGTACTTGTTTAACAAAAAGAAACAACTGCTATATTCTGGAACGGTTAATGTAGAAACTCGGAAGAGACTCTTAAAGACGCATGTATGGAGTACGAAATTATACCTATGGGTGCGAAACTTGGACAATGGGAGAAGCGAATTGAAAAAGAGTAGAAGCGTTTAAAATGTGATGCTACAGACGGGTGTTGAAGATACCGTGGATAGACAAGTTAGCAATAAGGAGGAATTAGAAAGAGTTGGGGAAAAGAGAAAAGTGTGGAAGACAATAAAGAATAGGGGATAGGATTGTAGGATGGTAGGACACCTTCTGAGACACAAAGAAATAGTTCGCGACATACTATAGTCAGAGATAGGAATAAAGAGGTAGAGGTTGAAGCAGATTAGACTACTGCTCTCAAATAGTTGGGGATGTAGAATGTTCTACTTTTACGGAAATGCGTAGGCTAGCTCAGAGAAAGGATGGAGGTACGCGTCCTACCAGTCTTCAAAAGAGAACTTTATGATAACGTACGTACTATTTAATTATTATTGTAAAATAGTTCATAAAATTTCCTTTTTTAGTTCAGTTAGGGAACGCTACGGCGATTCAGTATTTGGCTCCGTCATGCTCCTAGCATCCTGTTTCAAATTATGCTAACCGTAACACGTTACCAAGTACCAAGGGGTCCCAGAAAACTGTCGATAAATTACATTATGTTCGATTTTATTTAGAGTGGCTGCAATGGGGCAGCCGATAATTTTATAAACTTTTGCAATGATAAACTAACTCGCGAAAATATCGATAATGCTGACCGATTTTCCTTCTGGCTCCAACGAACCACTTTTTCCGTTTTATTGGTGTGCTGTACGATGTATTAGTCTGGGTACAAAACAGAAAACACCAGTTAGAACCAGTTAATAATATTTAACAATTTAACTACACATGCACATGCATAATACTTATGGGACTGCTGCGCGCTGAAGCTGGGACTTGTACGATATACTAAGTTCTGACGTCACGCGGCCTACTCTCGCTGCAAGGTTCGATTTCTAGCCTCGCACCGACGGAAAACTTTGCAACGGCTTCACAGGCGAAGGAATTTTTTTTAAACATAACTGCCTTCAGTATAATAAACTATCAATTTTAATGAAATTTGAAAATTACCGAACCTGCCTTGCTATTTTATTACATTAAAGACCATTACAAAGTACAGGATGTTTCTACACAATGTTATAATACCTATTATTGCTTTTAATTTAGTAATTTTTCTTCACTACACACTTATGCAACCTCCAGACGATTTGACAAACGTAAACCAACGTTGGCAAACACATTGGTGACGAACATTGGGAATGCGTATGATTTGTGTTTGCGTAGCATCCACACGACTTGACGCAACATCTAACACCTTTAACATTTTCAGGCACTGAACAATAACATTAAATACATAGATCGAATCAATATACCAAAGCCGTTGTGTAAGTCATTGATGGACATCAATCCAATCGAATAGGATTAAATTAGTGAAGGGGAGGAAGAACCAAAGGAAAAATTAATGTTGAAAATAAACTATGTTAGAATCTGATCCGTACAAACGTGACTTTAAGAAACTATAAACCAGATATATACGGAAACTTGTAATGAGATTGAAAAATAGATGATAAAGTTAGGACGGTTGCATAAATGTAAAAATTGAATGAAACAAGTTCACGGAGACTATCAAGTTTAAGTATCTTAAGGTTATTATAAATATGGTGTTACATGTGCATGCCTTTGTATACCCCGAAAGGAGTAACGAAGACCACTGTTCTGTACTCTTTAGAGTTTATTTTTTAATATGTATTACCGAGAGATGCGGACCGTACACTGTATCACAATAGTTTATCTGACTCAGTATTAAGGACTCCACTTGGTTGCACTGGGAAGATATTCAACAAATTCAAATAATACTTTTAGCTTCACATATGCAGAACTTACAAGTTTATGTGAGTTTCAAATGTTAGAGTTTTATCAAAGGTAATTCCCAGATTCTTCATGGTGTATACTTACTCTTTCTATGGGTTGTCCATTTATTTGAATATCGAGAGTTACCTCTTAGATATGAGAGTTTGTATTTTGTTCCCGTCACCATGTACAATGTCTTGGCCGGATTTATTCTTAGAGCATGATTTTCACACCATTCTTGGATTTTATCAAGCTCTCCATTCAAAGATGTCCGAGTCTGAGTCTCACTTATGTTAGAGAGACTAAAGGAACGAACTATCTGCATCTGCATACAACATAACTTAGCTTTCTGGAACATCTGCACAAGTTGAGCGGTGTACCTATATGGCAAATAGTAGAGAACCCAAAATACTCCCCTGAGGAACACCACTCTTAATCACCAGGCACCCCCCGAAATTCTAGTCCTCACTTTGACGAATTGTTTCCATTGCATCAAGTAGTTCGCGAACCATGTTTTACACATTTCAGCAATCCCATAATATCCAAATATCTCAACCAGCAATTGATGACTGAGGGTATCGAAGGCTTTGCTCAGGCCTAATAAGATTATGAAAGCCAATCTACCTTCATCTATAGCTTAGGAGAGATCATATTCAATTCTTTGCAAGGCTGTTTGAGTACTATAATTGGCCCTAAAACCAAGCTGTTGACTTGGGAGTATATTATTTTCAATAATGACGCTGTTCGACAGCCTACGTGTGGCAATATTTCTCATCCTATTTTACTTCCCCGTAAGGTTCTGTTCCATTTCAATATGACAGAGTATAAATAATAATTATAGGTATAATAAATGAATGGAAATAGTTACCTTGTTTTCTTTTATCCTCGCCATCAAGTTGGCTCCATTCAGGAACAACTGCTTCACACATTTTCGCCCATGGCTTTTTCTTGACATTTGCATCTGAGTACTCTTTTAAACTTTTTTAATACAGTGTCTATACTAGAGCGAATTGTGACACTGTGAGCGTCGCCGATTGTATAGTCAGCGAATCTGCGGTTTCGCATAGTGGCATAGTGTGTCGTACTAATTAAGCAGTCAGCCGATAGTTGGCAGACTTTTTAATTGAAAGGGAATCGAACAGCCCATTAAACTTTTTTATCGGTCGATAATTACTGTGGGCTTTATTAATTTTATTCAATTCGTAGTGCTGGTGAAGATACATTTGATTATAAAAAAGCCTAGACAGTGGTTAGGGAAGTGTTCACATAATTGTTAAGTAGGACCTTGAAATGCATAACCCTGTCCAAATGAATGAAATGATTCAAAATTCTGTTTTATTGCAGGTAATAAACTGAAGAATTGATTGCTACAAATAATAATTCTGGTCTTAAATTACTTGAAAAACATGCTTTTGTGCGTATTGGATAAGAGTATTGACAGCACTAATTTTAAGATGCGTATCCGACGAAATAACTTTCTATTGGAGGCACGTACCAATCATTATGGAGGCCTCTATAATTTCTGATGCTAGATACCTATATGCACATTTTTTAAATCTGTGGGAAAAAGGCAGGTAAATAATTCGTATTAACATGGTTCCAAAAATTTAAAATTTTTGGTTACTTTCTCCCAGTGTTATCTTAAGAGCCAAGTATCCGCCAACATCAAGATTTTTTAGGGACGTAAGACGAGGTATGCTCCGAAGGCGGAGCCATGGTCAAAAACACGTGGCTCGGAAGCTCTTCCAAGGTCGCACTCTGGCTTCGCTTAGCAAAGCTTTAATTTCAATTTGTATTGCAGCTTGTATAGGTCTGAATCTGGTTCGGTTCGACGTTTGAATGGACTATGCAATTGGATTTTTGTCTGTACAGGGGTCTTATTTTCGTTGTGATTTGGGGGTTTCTCATAGAAGCAGCAGAGATAGAGCCTTGGGATTTTCACAAACATGAGCTATTTTCTTGAGTATAATATAATGCCGAAACCAGAATTTGGATATCGTTTTTAGTTTTCGAGAACAAAAAAATATTGATTTTTTATCGATTTTCAAAAATTCTCTCCAATTCTTTTTGTGCTAAGCAGACTAAAACTGTTAAGATTGATTCCTACAGAACTTTTTCCAAGGAATTCAGTGGCGTACGTAGTTTTTTCTAGGGAGCGCATTTTTTAAGTGGAAATCACAGCATTCTTTGGTCAAGTTCAAAAGGTTTTTTTTAAGCTATCAAAATGTACCTACCTAACTTATATTTTCTAAAGTTACAACTTAAAAAGTACCAAAATCATTGCCGTTTTTTGAAATAACAATATAAAAGTATATATATTTTGATAGCTTAAAAAAAGACCTTTCGAACTAGACCAAAGCGTACCTACTATGATTTCCATTTTAAAAATTCAACTTTATGTCATAACTCAAAAAATACGCTCCCTAGAAAACAACTACGTATGCTACTGAATTCCTTGGAAAAAGTTCTATAGTAGTCTGCTTAGTACAAAAAGAATTATAGAGATAAAAATCAACATTATATTTTCGAGAAAAACGGTATCCAAATTCAACTTTGTGTTTGTGTAATTTTGATTAAAAAATTGATGCGCGAACGTAGGAAAGGGGGGATTGTAATACCCACTGACCCCCCGACTTTTCTCTGCGCACGTGTATGGTTCAAAGGTATTGATTTGATACCAAGCGTTCATTTCTTTTATTTTTTCCCCTCTTGTAAAATTTTGATTTAGGGCTTGGTTTATGAGATGTTGCAACTCATTTGACTATGTGTGTTGTTAATCCACTCGCTGTTTAAGTCTCCCAATTTTTCTAAGGTGACGAACTAAGCTCGAGAAAAATGTCCTTGGATGCATATGTTCCTGCATAACGTCTAAGCTTCAGAAAAATGCCCTTGGATGGTACCGATTCGGTCATATTCCTGCATAACGTCTAACAGCCAAATTAGCATTGGAAAGAAAGATGGGTAGGTGTTAAGTTGCCAAAATAATTATTAATAAAAGAGGTACCATCCAAGGGCATTTGTTTGAAGCTTAGATGTTATGCAGGAACCATAGGAACCATAGACGTGCGCAGGGAAAAGTTTGGGGGTCAATGGGTATTATAACCCCCCCTTTCCTCGGTTCGCGCATCGATTTTTTTGATCAAAGTTACACAAACATTTTATCGGTATATGAGAAAATGTTGTACAAAATTTCAACGGAATATCTTAAAAAGCAAAGAAGTTATTCATAAAAATAGTTTTTTAAATTTTAACTTTAACACCCTGTATCTTGAAAGAAAGAAGCCTAAATGAAAAATGGCATAAGGAAAGTCCCATTATTTTCGGTCAGATAACCTGTGGTTAACGACTTGACCTACTTTTTTGTAAAACCATGTATGTATATGCTACGGGCATAGTGGGAAAGTAGGGCAATGCTGACGGTGCCCGGGCAATGCAAACAATGACCGTTCATGCTGTTCGGTCAGGTCTTGTAAGGTCAGGTCACGTTGCCCAGGCATTGCTAACATCGCCCGATTCGTCACTATGCCCGTAACCGTAGACTGAATAACTAGTTATTCAGTCTACGCCGTAACATATACAGGGTGATTTATACCAGGGGGCGAAAAATTAAAATTAGGGTTCAGAGCCACAAATTAAGTAAAAAATGTCATATGAAGGTGTGTCCGGAAATGATTCGTTTAAAATTTATGCTCGTCCAAACATGATAGACTCCATGTTTGGACGAGCATAAATTAGGTTGAAACGATAAGGGATGATTAAAAAATATCTCTTCGAAACTTCCCTATTAGTATAATAGGTGTACCAAAATTCATTTTTATGTCTTTCTCAAAAGTTGAGAAAAAATTAGAAACCTAATTTAATAGCCTCCATCTTTGGACGAGCATAACTTTTATACGAAGTATTTCCGGATATACCTTCATATGACATTTTTTTACTTCATTTGTGGCTCTGAACCATAATTTTAATTTTTCAAGAACTGAGCATTCCGTATTTGTCAGAAACTCCGGACGGTCTTATAAGAGATCAAGGTGTTGTTGAAGTTTATGCCCAAAGTTCTTGTAATCTAACCCCGGAAGAAGGTATCGAGAAAAGGAAAATCATATTTTGGAATCGAAACGGGAAGATAAATAAGAATCACAATTACTTTTACCAAATTCAGGGACAAATGCAAATTACAAAAAGAGGGTATTGGATCTTTACAGTCTGGACACCCAAAGGCATAAAATATGAAACGGCTATCAGAGACAATGAATTTTGGAAAATGAAAATGGAAAATCAACTTGTAAACTTTTATACGAATGTGTTACCAGAATTAAATGATAGTAGAAAAAGTAGGAATATGCCTCTACGATTAATGTTGAAAGCCACGCTATTAGAACTCTGGGCGAAATTAGCATTTTTAGTTTATTCAGAGTTACATTACCTAAATACTTGTTGTTTATGAGGATCATTCCATTATAACCCGGAATTACTATATTGCAGATAAATTACTTGCAATCTTGAAAATATTTGCTCAAGTCTACTTTTGGATCAATTTACAAATAAATTATAACAAAATCCCCGCTCATGTCAGAACAACCCTCGTATCGGAAAAAATTTACTGGGTTTTCATTCAGAGATTTTAAGTTGTTATTTGGTTATAAAGAGAACATTATTTAAGGTGCAATTTGAATTATTTTATATCTTGCTATATGTTCATTACTTTCAATAACAAACGTGTTCAAATTGTGTAAATTTACTTTCAGATAAAATCGACTCTAAATTGAACAAAATTATAATAAAAATGTGGGATATGGCAGAGCGCTGCAATTAAGCACAAATACATTAATTCGCAAGACCAAAATTCTGTGTTCGCGTATATACGATTAAAATATGTAATGTATGGCGATACAATTATTGAAGTGGGCCCCATACAAAAATCACTGAGTTCGTACTAGCAGTTTACCAAGTGTTGCGCGATGAACAAGCAGAGGGCGTTACAACGCAGGGCATTAAATCGCGTTTGCAAGGGCAGCTCTCTTTACAAATTACTTCCTTATTTATGAACCGATTTTGAAATTGTTTATTTTATTTGAAAGAAGAAACTTGTGGAAATCGGCCTCTCATCTCGGATTTTTAAAAGAGTGATTTTTTAGTAAGTTATAAGTACACAAAATTAGGGTATATTTCGAGCCGAAAAAGGCAAACTTCTATTATTTTTTTTTAGAAATCGCCGATGAGACGACTCTTAAGAAATATTTTCTGTATATGCTTGCAAAATTGGAAAGCAAAATATTAATAAATAACCGTACAGTTTGTAAAGGCGGGAACGTCTGAATCGCTCGAAAATGCAGCAGGGAGACTTGGCTCTTAAACCGGCTTATTGATTAATTGAATGTTATGTTATCTGTTTATTCTTGAGTTATTGGTTAATTTTTATTGAAATATGTGAAGATGATACATGAGTTAGAAATTATCTGGAATTTGAATTTAAAGAACTTAAAATAAAACACCTCCGGAAACTGAAAATCCTCCTTTAGTTGTTTGTGCAACGGCATTTTAGACACAACATGACAAAATCCGAACTTGTGAGCTTGTGACCACGGACACGTAAAACTTGTGACTTTTATTCTAACCTCAATGCAGTGTTGCCAGAGCTGGTGATTTATCACCAGATCTGGTGATTTTTAAGGTTGGGATGATACCTGGTTATTATTTTTCTTAAAAGACTATATTCTGGTGATTTTTCTAAACAACTAGTGATTTTTTCGGTGATTTAGTACTGGAGCCACGATCATCAAGTGCAAGCTTCCATGATCCATGTTCCTTCATCTCACTCTCGGTTCTCGCGGCTCTGTCGCATTCTGTGAATTTCTTTTCTGAGGTCGGGGTCGCACACGCAAGGTCGATAAAGTAGTGATATTTATAGCATGCTAAATACCTAATCTATTGTTCAGAAAATATAGAATTAGGGACCTAAGTGGCGCGTCACAAACGTCAGATTTTCATTTCAAACAAAACAAAGCCACGTGCTTTCTGACGTTTTAACCTAACCTCCGAAATATAATTATAGCCGTTTTCAAGTTTTTCCACGTAAGCCCAACACACAACTTGAAAATAAATTGTTTTCACTGCAAAACGTCTATAATTATATTGCAAAAACTAGTTTAAGACGTTGTAAATAATATCGATAAACGTCAAATGGCACGTGCTTTTGTTTTGTTTGGAATGAAAATCTGACGTATGACGGAGGCACTTAGGTCCCGAATTAAGAATGTTGTTCCGTTGGTTCATTGCAGGAGTTTATGATCGTTTATTGAAAAGAATAAAGATTTATTTGACATAATACTTTTTTGTTCCCTAGTGTCGGGGGACTTTTAAAAATCTGGTGATTTTTAATCGGTAACTGGTGATTTTTAAGAACGATATCTGGTGATTTATTTTTCAGTTGTCTGGCAACACTGCCTCAATGTCAACGTGTCAGTATTCATACGATACCCCTCAAAAATTACCTATTTTGGAAATATCTAAGAAATTGAATAGTGTCATGGTATATCCCAGTGGAGAACAAATCAGCATTAGTTTGTGGTAAGTAGAGCATAACATCATGGGCCGAAGATGTTTAATTTGCTATATTTACAGTAGAGCATTCAAGTCGGAATCGGAATAGACTGTTTTAAGAATGGCCTGATTTTGACATGCCGCCATTTTCTGTTGGAGGGCTGAGCATGGATAAACAACATTACACACGTGCGTGTTACCAAAATTTGAACAGATTTGGTGCCAAACAAAGTGGTGATGTTTAGAGTTCATGTAATTTAACTCAAAATAACGAAACAACGTTTGCAATAGTGTAACCAGTCATATAATTTTAAGAATTTAGTGGTTTAAGGGTACACCGTATGATTCATATGGGACAAAAGCCTTACAAGTGTGAAATTTGCAATAAAACGTTCACCCAACGAAGCCGCTTAACATTACATGTTGGGACTCATACGGGACAAAAGCCTTACAAATGTGAAGTTTGCAAAAAAACATTTCTACCAGAGTATTGAGTTAAGGACCCACGTAAGGGTTCATACGGGAGAAAGACCTTATAAATGTGAAATTTGTCAAAAAACGTTCACCCAGAGCGGTGGTTTAACGTCACACGTTAGGAGGATTCATACGGGACAAAAGCCTTACAAATGTGAAATTTGCAAAAGATATTTCACCCACCATTCAAATTTACATTTACACGTTAGGACTCATGTAGACCAAAACCCTTACAAGTGTGAAATTTGCCAAAAAGCATTTACCGTTCGTAGCATTTTAACAAAACACTTTAGGGTGCATGCGGGACAAAAGCCTTACAAGTGTGAGAATTGCAATGTCTATTTTAAATCTGAGTGGTATTTGAAGAAACATAAGAGGCTGCATGCAAATGGGGAGATCATTGCTGCGAATGCAGAGGAATTGCAAGAAAAGCAATCCAACGAAAGTAGTGTTAGTGTGTAATTTTCACAGGGTACAATAGACGAAGGAGAAAATGCAATTGTAGAGCAAACAAATCTTAAACAACTTATCGAGAATGAAGAGCGTGAGGTGAAAGATGAAAACAGTGTTGGTGCAAAAGAAGACGAGGGTGTTTTAAATGAAGAAGAAACTGCCGAAAATTTTGTAAGACTTTTCAAAAATGAAGAGTATGAGCTGAAAGAAGAAATTAGTTCTTGATATATAAAACTTGTTTAAATTAAATGTAAATAAAGAAATAAGAATTTTGTTTTGTTGCCATCTTTTGCAAGCATATAATGCACGTAAATAATTCCTTTTGGTGACCCTAATATTTGCCAAAAATTTTGTTTTTGGTCTGATTGTTAAAATGCGAGTTGAATATATTCTGTTAATTTAAATTTAAATGAGTGTCTTAAAATGAATTTTTTTATGGATGAGCCTTGTTTTGAGTATATAGCCCGAGAGGCATGGCTGAAATTAATTTGGTCGATCAGGTCTTCGGAAGTACGACTAGTTCTAGATGAAGCTGCAGAGAATCCAGCAGACACTTTAATAATTACTAGCGCGATGTTTCTCTCGATGGTGGCGTTTTGCTGATTTTGGGAGAAGGCCCAATTGGAGAATTATGATTTACATACAATTGTTCAGTCTGGGGGGCAGGCCATCCTAAGTACCCACTCATATCATAAAGAGGAGAAAACTAAGCTGCTGGATAGCAATGCTCCGCCTTCCAACTGACAGATGTAAAAAGGCTCCCTTTGGTGAACCCAGAAATATATTTTGCTCTTTCAGCACCTTCCTTAAAAAGGATAAGTATCAAATAAATGTAAAACCAATTAGAACAAGGTATATCTGCTTTGTTACACATTGATCGTCGGGAAGAAATCCTAAATTTGTAAACTTGGCATCTATTATCTTCCTCAAGTTTGCTGGAAACTGAAATCCCGCCCGTTGGCAATTTGTGCAATGGCGTTTTAGACACAACAGTAGAATAGAGGAACTTTTGACAATTCATTTAATCTCAAATTCAAAGATGAAAAATCTATAATAATAGTGAAAAATTCAAAAGCGTGTTAGTGCAAAATTGGGGTAACGCAGGAAAATTTATCGGTCTAGAGCGTGGAAATTTTGTTCAACTTTTCAAGAATGAAGAGTGTGTGATGAAAGAAGAAAATAGTTTATTAAAGTAAACTTGTTTAAATAAAAATAAATTAAAGGAAAATAAAGAAATTAAAATTATTGGAACGAAGTTCCTTACGGCAGGCTTGGAGATAGGGATTTTGCTGCGCGACCGAACTGAAATAAATGTACGAAAGCGTAGAGCGGCCACAGTGAGAAAAAAACTTACTCTTCCCAGATTAAACTGTCAATTGGCTTAAATTTACAGTTTGAACTGGGAATTTTATAAAATTTACAGTTTGAACTGGGAATTTTATAAAATTTACAGTTTGAACTGGGAGTTTTGTTAAATTGACAGTTAGAACTGTCAATTTTGCTTAAATTTACAGTTTGAACTGGGAATTTTATAAAATTTACAGTTTGAACTGGGAATTGTGTTAAATTGACAGATTGAACTGGGAATTTTGTTAAATTGACAGTTAGAACTGTCAGTTTTGCTTAAATTTACAGTTTGAACTGGGAATTTTATAAAATTTACAGTTTGAACTGGGAATTTTGTTAAATTGACAGTTAGAACTGTCAATTTTGCTTAAATTTACAGTTTGAACTGGGAATTTTGTGAAATTTACAGTTTGAACTGGGAATCTTCTTCAAATTAGCAGTCAGAAGGTCAGAACTGTAAATTTCCGTAAATCTACAATTTGAACAATGCTGAACAAGTGAAACAATATGGGGCATTCGTTCTAGTTTTTCAAAAATATTATTATATGCCACTGTAATTTTATTCTTGCCGTAATTTTTTGTTGCTAAATTTAGTTTCCAACAAAATCGTGTAAAGAAGTAAAAACATTTTCCAGAACCCTACATTTTTCTAACATTTTTTTTTTAATTTCAGCCTCTATAACATTTTAAGGATTGAAATGTGGGACACAATTTATTTACCTTTCTTTCAGTATTTGGTGTGAAAAATGTACCGTATAACTTTTTACACACAATTTAGAATGACGCTGTATAGTATACTTTTGACATATTATATTATGCGCTAATAAACATACTGCGTGTTATATTTACTATGCCCAAATATATTGGTCATTGTGGGAAATACAAACTGCGTTTTGTCTGCGCTAAGTTAGAGAAAATGCAATGCTTGTTTGAGTTTATGCAGAAGACCCTCTTTGTAGCAGCGCGACCCTCTAAACACGCGTCTTCAACAATAATCGTGTGTTTTTCAAGCGAATAAACTTTGCAGAGAATAAGCGCTAACGACTGAGACTGACAACGCTCAGCTTGACATTAACCTAACAGATTTTTGTGTAAGAAATGTAAAACGGTTCTTCTGGGTGCGATGGTACATTTTCGACCCCTTCCGATGCGCAGATTGTGTTATCGCTTAGAAACATGGTGTACAGGGTGTCCTATTTTCGTTGTGATTTGAGGGTTTCTCATAGAAGCAGCAGAGATAGAGCGTCGGGGTTTTCGCGAACCTGAGCTACTTTTTTGAGTATAATAGAAAGCTGAAACCACAATTTGGATATCGTTTTTAGTATTCGAGAAAAAAAATAATGTTGATTTTTATCGTTTTTCGAAAACTCTCTCCAATTCTTTTTGTACTAAGCAGACTAAAACTGTTACGATTGACTCATATAGAACTTTTTCCAAGCAATTCAGTGGCGTAAGTAGTTTTTTTCTAGGGAGCGTATTTTTTGAGTTATGACATAAAGTTAAAGTTAAAAGTTCTCGAAAAACGATATCCAAATTCTGGTTTCAGCTTTCTATTATACTCAAAAAAGTAGCTCAGGTTCGCGAAAACCCCGACGCTCTATCTCTCCTGCTTCTATGAGAAACCCCCAAATCACAACGAAAATAGGACACCCTGTACACCACGTTTCTAAGCGATAACACAGTTCGGAAGGGGTCGAAAATGTACCATCGCACCCAGAAGAACCGTTTTACATTTCTTACACAAAAATCTGTCAGGTTAATGTCAAGCTGAGCGTTGTCAGTCTCAGTCGTTAGCGCTTTATTCTCTGCAAAGTTTATTCTCTTGAAAAACACACGATTATTGTTGAAGACGCATGTTTAGAGGGTCGCGCTGCTATAAACAGGGTCTTCTGCATAAACTCAAACAAGTATTGCATTTTCTCTAATTTAGCACAGACAAAACGCAGTTTGTATTTCCCACAATGAGCAATATATTTAAGCATAGTAAATACAACACGCAGTATGTTTATTAGCGCATAATATAATATGTCAAAAGTATACTATACAGCGTCATTCTAAATTGTGTGTAAAAAGTTATACGGTACATTTTTCACACCAAATACTGAAAGAAAGGTAAATAAATTGTGTCCCACATTTCAATCCTTAAAAAGTTATAGAGGCTGAAATTTAAAAAAAAATGTTAGAAAAATGTAGGGTTCTGGAAAATGTTTTTACTTCTTTACACGATTTTGTTGGAAATTAAATTTAGCAACAAAAAATTACGGCAAAAATAAAATTACAGTGGCATATAATAATATTTTTGAAAAACTAGAACGAATGCCCCATATTGTTTCACTTGTTCAGCGTTGTTCAAATTGTAGATTTACGCAAATTTACAGTTCTGACCTTCTGACTGCTAATTTTAACCAGATTCCCAGTTCAAACTGTAAATTTAACCAAAACTGACAGTTCTAACTGTCAATTTAACAAAATTCCAAGTTCAATCTGTCAATTTAACAAAGTTCCCAGTTCAAACTGTAAATTTTATAAAATTCCCAGTTCAAACGGTAAATTTAAGCAAAATTGACTGTTCTAACTGTCAATTTAACTAAATTCCCAGTTCAATCTGTAAATTTAACACAATTCCCAGTTCGAACTGTAAATTTTATAAAATTCCCAGTTCAAACTGTAAATTTAAGCAAAATTGACAGTTCTAACTGTCAATTTAAGAAAATTCCCAGTTCAAACTGTAAATTTCATAAAATTCCCAGTTCAAACTGTAAATTTTATAAAATTCCCAGTTCAAACTGTAAATTCAAGCCAATTTACAGTTTAATCTGGGAAGAGTAAGTTTTTTTCTCACTGTGGCCGCTCTACGCTTTCGTATAAATGTGATAGTAAAACCGTAAGAAAAAGTCCGTCGTCCGTGGAATAAGACGTGCGCGGGCGCGACAGTCGTATACACAAGCGAGTAGTGTATAATACCTTTCTCTTTCTCCCTCCTTCTTTTCGTTCTCTCATCCCTTCTCTCTCTATTACCACTCCACCCCGCCAATGCATAATAAATACTCAAGAATTCATGGACAAGCACGTGAGTACTTTCTAGAGATACCAATTCTACTTTGGCTTTCAGGCTTCCGCTGCGCCCATAGAGTTGCTTATATACAAATAGAGGGATAATGCCTCCTACCTGCGCGTTGAAAAATGACCCAACTACGGAGAAATAATTTTGCCAGTTGCGGGGTAGGGGAGCATGCGCTCTGAGTTTGTTTGGTCTGTCACTTGTCATCCAAATGAACTAAACTAAATGTCATTTGTCGCACGTCGTTTGCTATTTTTTGTACGAACGTTTGATTTGCGGTGAAATTGTTGAAATTTATCATGTACATTCATTGATTCTTTGAATTATAATTGTTATACGTACATTGCTACAAAAAGTAAATAAAGTTGGAGATGCCACGTATATGTATGGTACCTTTTTGTAGCAGTCTATCACCAGCGCCAGTTGTACGTTTTTTCTTCGGTAAGTATACAGTTTGTTATAATTATTTTTAAGTAATTGCATGATATGTAAAACTAGGATAACTGTCTAATGTTGCTTTCACTGCTTTAAGGCTCATTACTGCAAGACGAGAGTCGTGGTTAGCTGCTATAGGAAGGAACACCGATTAATCCTTGAGTGAACAGAATGCAGTTTGTTCCCGCCACTTTGCAGAGGATGCCTTCTTGAATAATGGAGAACTGAAAAAGGACCCAATTCCAACACTGAGATTGAAACCAAAAAAAACAATATTTATCTCTAGTAAAAGTCGTGTACGTCTTGAGTATACCTACTTATATATTGTTACAAATGCATTTTTGCAGCTTTGAAATGGATGAACTTCTTTCGCTATCTGGGAAACAAGTCTCACAGCCCTCAATTTCCAGTGATGCGTATGTTTATTTTTAATGTCTGTATAATTACTTAACAATAATTGTTTACTGACTATTATAGGCCTTCAACATCTGAAATGAATTTAGAGACTGTTCCGCATGAGGATGCAGATACGTATTGTAGTTTGTATTTGCAGATCGTCACTTGCAAGTACCATATCACTTAAAACATCCCGTGCTATGTCAAGTGGTGATATGAAAAGGGGAAGAGATGAGGGTGAAGTGCATACTTCTACTAGTGATTCTATAGGTTTTCGAAGATCTGCGAAGAAAATAAGGCTATTGGTTAGGCTGGATCATATGTATTAGTAAGCACTGTATTTTTGTATTAACCAGTAAATAATAAGTACCTAATTTATAGTTGGAGTCCAAGGAAAATGAAATCTACAGTAATTGAAGCTCACTCTACCCAAAAGTTGTTACGGCAGAAGGACAGGACACCAAGACGAAGAATTAAAAGATTTGTAGAGAAAGTGAAGGGTCTTAAGTCACTTACTGCTCATTTGTGGAGCAAAACATTTATTAATGATGAATCACACTCCATTATTAAAAAGTCCTGCTCTGGTGTACTGAAAGTTGTAACTAGGAGTAAGGGATTATTGGTGGCATAATGAGTCAATAAGTATTGTATCTCAAGGGCATTCTCTCCCGAAAAATGCATCGATAGTAATCTAGAGTCAAACGCAGAATCTTCTGTTTGCCGGGTGGAGTTCTGCCTGTTGGAATTTGTGATAGCTCAATTTGTAGGGCACCTAACCAACGGAAGCTCCTGGGTTCCACTCCTGATCAGCTATCCATAAATTTTTCACGATTGAATACCAAAAATGCCAATAAAAATGCATTAACTGTATATGTAGGTATATACATTGTTTGTTTCGTTATCATTACCAATATTTATTTATTTATTGTGTTATTCTGCCCACAGGTAAATAGTGTGGGTTGTGTTCAGGTTGACTATATTCCTAATTATCTTTGGATCAAAATAAAAATAATATCGTTTTCTTTCTCAGTAACTGAATTTGTTTTAATTATTTACTTTTGTCGTCTATTATATCATTATATGCTTCCTACTCACTGTCTTTTTTGAAAGAAAAATTAAACCCTGGCTTGTCTTAACAACTTGAAATAATTCAATCCAAGTTTTATTCAATCCCATTTAAATTCAGCCTAGAATCTTTGAATTATTGTCTCATATCCGAAATAATTATCTTGAGGTGAACTGACATTCTCTCTAAATAGAATGCAAGCAATATTTTACAAAGTTAGTACTTTATTTAATGAACTACTTATAAGTGGCTTTTGCGATATGTGAAGGGGCCTGAAAATTTTATAAGCCGCGCCTGTGCTTTGAATACAATTTTCTGGTACCTGCTCTGTGTTTGCACTACGCGCATGCTCCCCTACCCCTTGCGCAGTTTCAATTTGGGTCAACTTCTCAACACGGCATTATCCCTCTATTTGTATATAAGCAACTCTGTGGCTGCGCCTTACTATGTCGGTAAAATGACGTGGTAAAATGACGTTTAAGAATATCGTTATCGGCTAGTGTCTCCAGCGGTCTCGGTGGGTGTTCGGATATGGTAGAGTCCGTAAAGTTAAAGACTGGGCTGTCACGTGATCAGCGCAATAGACCTGTTTTCGTCCGGAGGCGGAACTCGTAAATCCAGTGGCGCCCTCAAAAACTTCAAGATTACTGTGCGTCCATTGTTGACGTTGTTTTGTTGACCTATGTTTGAGTGTGATCTTTTAGTGGATATTCTGTTTTATTTTGCGTTTTTATTGTGAGTGTTGCTTAAAAGACTAAAAAACTATAATCTTTATTCGAAAAACGGAGTTGATCGAGGTAATTAAGACTACAAATTCGTGTAACTGAATTGAAGGTTAACATTTTTTGTGTTTGCAGATTATTCTGCTTATTTTGTCATCTCGGTGTTATTTAAAAGACTTTTGAAAAATCGTCGATAGTATCTGTTATCCAGGTACTACAATCAAAGTAATTTTACACATTAAATCCAAGTTGAAATTTTTGACGTTTGTAGGTTAGAAATGTCTCCCAAAAAATTGGCAAATCCAGCATGGTAATTCATAGCCAAGGCCGTGAAATTATCAGTAACGTGATGAAGTTTATGCGGGAAGAAGCACAAAATGGAATTAGGATTCCTTTAAAGAATTACAGGTATGTAGGTACCTACTTCATAATGAGCTTTATTATTGTTAAGATCCAATTGTGTGTTTAAGGCAAAGAGTTATAGAAGCAACAGGTGTTTCGAGAAACACAGATTTTGAAGGAATCGAAAAGCGTAGAAGCTGAGCCTAGCACCTCCTTTGCTACACAGCATAAGGAATGACCGCGAAAGAAGCGTAAACTCGGCCTGATTTCTGTGGGAGAAACGGAAACAATACGGGAAATTATACATAATTTTTTTATTTTGGAGAAAAGGAATCCCTCTCTGAATTGTAAGTAACTACCATTATAAAAAAGAAAACTTCGTTAAGGTGTGTTTTCATTGCAACTGCTGGCAGTTGTTACTTGTCAAATACGGGGTGATTCATTGTAAAGTTTGCTGAACTTCTTTTTTCATAAATAGAGGGAACGTGGTAATAAGAAAGATATTTTCGTGTATTTTTTGGTTTAATATCAAAAAACCAATTGGGTGCTGCTGTTGCGTAGCCAAGTTATGAAAGTATGAATCACACTTGCATTTTAGTAAATGGAATGCTTTGGATTCCGACTTCGATTGTAGATAAATTTCAAGAAACTTACTTTCTGTTGAAACCCAATTATTTTTCAGACCATTATATTTCACGATGTGTTTTGAATGTGTATAGTATATTTTTCATCTAAACACGAATGAAGTATGCAATAACAGAAAGTAATCCCAATAATCAGGGGCTTTTTGAACAAATTATTCTAGGAACAAATGGCAATGACTGCTTTTTCGTGAAATAACAAATGCTACATTTAAATACCTACCTATCATGTTATCTAGCCTAATATCACTTTATATTCCAGGTATTCTACAGAAGATTAAAGATTCTGAACTTTCTTTTTCTGGCTCGAGGCAGTCGCTATGGGTTTTTCTGAAATCTATTGGATTTAGGTATGGCTGCTTTTGTACTTATATGCAAAGTCAAAATGTTTCAGATGCCGTTACTACATGTATATTCAAATTTCTGTTTCATTAAATGTTTATGTTCAGAAAATACTTTTATAACAACAGATAGCAATAGTGAGCTTGCTTGAGTGGGACACCTTGTATACTTCTATTTCTATTTAAGGTGGCGAAAGACAGAAGACAACCGTAAGATTTTAATGGAAACCCATGACATTCGCCTGAAAAGGATGAAATACTTGAAACAAATTCTGCAATACCGGGAAGAAGGCCGAATCATTATATATACGGACGAAACGTATATACACAGCAGCCATGTCCAGCCGAAAGGGTGGTATGATGAGTCGACTAAAAACATAAAGAAGCCGATTTCTAAAGGCCAAAGGCTGATTATTGTACATGCCGGAGGTGAAAATGGTTTCATTCCCAATGCGTTGCTCATTTTTCGATCAGGTAACACATACATAAGTAATTTTAATATCAAAATGTAACCAAACATTGTCTCTAGGTTCTAAATCAGGAGATTACCACGATGACATGAATAATGCCAATTTCATGACATGGGTGCAGAAACAATTACTGTCCAACATGCCGCCTAATTGTGTACTTGTGATTGACAATGCATCATATCACAATGTCCTGGTGGAAAAAACCTGACATCTGCGAGCCGAAAAGGTGAGATGGTGAAGTGGCTTGAAGAACGTCAAATACATTTTGATGGCTCAAATACAAAACCTGAGCTTTATGGTCTTATCAAACAAAATTTGTATCGATTCCCAAAGAAATACAAATTGGATGAGCTTCTTGAAGCCTATGGTCACCGAGTGTTACGACTCCCCCCTTACCACCCGGAATTGAACCCCATAGAGAAGATATGGGCCACTGTAAAGAACTGGGTAGCTAGCAGAAACGTTACTTTTAAATTAGGTGATGTGGAGGAATTAGCACGTGGAAAATTTTCAAATATTAGCTCAGAAGAGTGGAAAGATATATGTGGCCATGTGCAAAAAGTGGAAAAAACTTTCTTGGAGAAAGAGCATCTGATGGACGATGCAATGGATTCGTTGAAGTTCACTGTGAACACAGGATCATCTGATGAGGAGAGTGAAGAAGAATATCAAGTCACAACTGAAGATGATGGTGATGATGATGATGATGATGAAGACGACGACGAAGACGAGGATTTAGGAGTACAACCACTACCAAGTGATTAACCCTTAGTTGATAGAGTGTCCAAGCGTCCTTCCAGCAGTACGTAGTGTCCTGCTGGCAGGACGTATTTTCAACACTATTGTTTTCAATTCATTTAATTAGATTAAAATTTCCTATTTTACGCAGATTCAGAAAACAATCAGCATCGCGGGTGCAGTGTTATATTTTTAATGTTTTTCAAGTTATTTTGTACGAGAATGAATAAAAATGTTTCTCAGCAGTTGTTTTATTTAATAAATAGCAAAATTGTTACGTCGCCTATGAAATTTGAGTCCGTACTGCTGGAAGTCGCGCACGTACTGTCGACAGGACAATCCCATTTAAAAATAATGTCCTGCTAGCAGGACTAGCGGCTCTGTCCAGCTGTCCTGCCCGAAGCTCCTTCCAGCAGGACAAATGCCAGGACTTTCTATCATTAGACCTTGTGGTGCGACATGACATACCTCAAGCACCAAGGATTCTTATTTTTTGAAGGGTTTCTGAAGGTGTTTAGTTCTTAATATATGTGAATTCCAATTATTTATTTTTGGTAGTTAATAGAACTCTCTAAATTTTTAATTACAGAATAATAAGTTTATTTAGCAATTCTTTATCTCCAGTGCTGAAAAATAGTAAATTGGATTATTCGGCTTCCTTTATGATTTATTCGAATTTTCTTTTGTCACATAAGTAAACAACTTGTTCAAAAACCTGTTTTCAACTATAATAATTATGTAATTAAGATTATTTGCACATAAACATGCCGATTTCGTAAATGACATAACCTCACACCAAACGTCACATTTATAATTTATCTGTATGACGAAATCCCCTTTCTTCAAGTTCTTAATGTGTTTCGCGAGTTTTTCATGCCTTAAAATGCCAATTTTCCTGTTTTGAATGTAACTTTTGTGAATTCATTGTTAAAAAATTATAAATTTCACATACACGCCGGTACGCCACTGTTTCTGTCAAAATCATATTTCCCGCTACATTTTCGCGCAGCCACCATCTTGTCCGGGCCCAGTCTCTAACTTTACAGACTCTACAGAACTGCCATTTTGTTCTCCTACGGTTAGACGAGTTCTGACCCCGCAGCGGTTTGATATATTTTGCTTGTTTTTACATCATCTTTTTTCCAAAAAATCCGTGTGTCTGGTGCGAGAGGGCAAGAAAGGGCTTTGTTTAAAATACGTTCTATCAGCTTAATTTTTTACGCCTATACTATATGCGGAAGCCTGAAAGCCAAAGTAGAATTGGTATCTCTAGAATCAAGTCAAGCACGTGGCGAATACTCACATTATAGATACGTGGGGCATACGTTTACAGAAAACTTAATGATGGTAAAAGTTTATGGTTAGTGCCAAAACAAAACCGATGGCAAATCTGTAAACTGTGCCATGATGATATAGGACATTCTTATGTGAGACGGCATCCTGTGTACATGCAAATAATATACCTAGTGTTGTTTCAACCCTATTGGCTTTTCTTTAAACAACCTATTTAAATCCGTTTTTAAGGCGTTTTGTGGGTACTTCTTTACTGCGTCAGCAACTTTTTATGAAATGTCCCCACAAGATTAGTAAGAAACTTGTGTTAAGTACATGACAACTACATTTGTGTGGACTTATCACGTTGTCATGATGTGCTGCCCTCTACATTGAAATTGCAGTGGAACTAACCAGTCGTATGTAAACGTAGATTTGATTTGTTCTTTTGGTGTTTAATCGCATCTTGCGCTTGATCTATGTACATGTGCTGCTCGTATAAAAAATTAACTGGCGCATGTAGGATGTCAGGAAGTGTCTACTAGAAATAAATTTATGAAATTCTTTAAAATCACTTAATATTATAATCACTGGTAGTAGGTTACAATTTTCTGAAAACACGCAGCATGATTTTTCCAGTAGTTATTTAGGCATAGTAAAATTAATTCTTTGGAGTTACATCCCCATTATAATAATCATGCACTTACAAATTCCTACTCGCGCAGATGTTGTTGAGCAGCGTTCTTTATTCTAGAATATTAATGACTTGATGAATAGAATATACCCCATGCAACATAAATTTTGTTTTCAAAATTAACTAAATTCAACAAATTTTTGGAAAAAGCCGTAAGGAAATGAAGATAATTTTTACGTATTATACAGTATGTCTCGGATGGGGTTACAAAGTGGGAAAAACTCTACATGTTCATAAATTCCCATCGCACGTATTAACTTTTATCCAACTGTTTTATTCTTTTATTCACGATTTTTTTTTTGCAAATTGTGTCGATTCTACATTAGCCGAAGGAACTTCGTTCCTACCTGGTGTCCCACGACACCACATCGTTCTTTTTTTTGTTAGGGGGTGTCTTTCTTCCTTGCTTCCTTTTCTCTGTTCACTGCCTCTCGTTTCTCTTATATTTTTTTATATTTTTTACTTTACATGTATGTATTTATATTTTTCAGTTTATAATTTCTATATGGAGTAATTTAGTATAATTTAATTCATAATGGGCATGTATATGGAAGATCAGGCTCTGCATACTTGGTGTTTACAGATGCCTGAATGCATGCCTTTTGACACCATTTGTCTATTTTTGCAGATTTTTTATGTTTTTGTAATTTTTGGTGTTAATAAATGCATTATTATTATTATATAATCACGGATTTCACAAAAGAAACTCTGATATGCGGTAGTGGGGGTGTAATAAAATGACTAATGTTTAGTGGCCACCATATTAAGCTCACTTTTAACGATTTTTGTCCAGGTCTAGTGAGAATTGCTAAATTTTTGTGGTGTTCGTGTTTGACATTTGTTTGACGTATGATGTATCCCACCGAAAATATTCTAAAATACCATTGTATTTTAATAAATTAAACATAATTAATGGGGGTTTTATTAAAGTGAATAAACTGAAGAATTGACTACTACAAATAATAATTCTGGTCATAAATTACTTGAAAAACACACTTCATTATACATATTGGATGAGAGTATTGACAGTAGTAAATTTAAGGTGCGTATTCGACGAAAATAACTTTCTATTTGATGTGGGTACTAATCAAAAAACGGGCTTAATATGGCGGACATTATGGCGGCCTCTATAATTCAGTCATTTCTGATTCTATACGCTTATTTTTAAAATCTGTGGATATAATGCAGGTAAATCATTCGTATGAAAATGTTTTCAAAAATTTAAAATTTTTGGTTACCTTCTATTCCCACTAACATGTTTTCAAAAATTAAAATTTTTTGGTTACCTTCTCCCAGTGTTATCTTAAACCTGTATTGCTAATATGGGCTTTTTGATTGATTAAATTTTATATTATCTGTTTATTTTAGACAGTTATTGGTTAAATTTTATTGAAATATATGTGAAGATGATACACGAGTTAGAAATTATCTGGAATTTGAATTTAAAGAACTTAAAATAAAACATACTTCTTGAAACTTAAATCCTGGGCCTTTAAATGTTTGTGCAACCGTGCAACGACATTTCAGACACAACATGACAGCATCCAAAATTGTGACATTTATTCTAACCTCAACGATAATAATAAAGAACTACCCTCAACAAAAATTATCTATCTTGAAAATATCTATACAAATTGACTAGTGCCGTGGAATATCCCAGTGGGGAACAAATCAGCATCAGTTTGTGGTAAATAGAGCATAATTTATTAAATAGCCATGTGCTAAGTGCACACATCATGGGCCAAAGATGTTTCATTTGCAATATTTACAGTACAGCATTCAACTCGTAATCGTAATCAGAATTAAAGGAGCACACGTTGATGTACCCGGAGAGAAACCCTCGCAAATATGAAATTTGCCAAAAGGCATCCTCCTGATCTGTGCTGACGTGCTGAGGATACTCATCACTACCTACATAGAACAAATGCCTTATAAGTGTGAAATTTGCCAAGAAACATACGCCCAGGATTATCTTTTAAGGAGACACCTTAGGACTCATACGGGGCAAAAGCCTTACAAGTGTGAAATTTGCAATAAAACGTTCTCCCGACGACACCACTTAACAGGACATGTTGGGACTCACACAGGACAAAAGCCTTACAAATGTGAAATTTGCCAAAAAGCATTTACCCGACCCTCTGATTTAAAGAAACATATTGGAATCCATACAGGTCGAAGACCTTACAAATGTGAAGTGTGCCTAAAAGCATTCTCCCACAGTGGTGGTTTAAGGGCACACATTAGGATTCATACGGGAGAAAGGCCTTACAAGTGCGAAATTTGCCAAAAAGCATTCACCCAGGGTGGCGGTTTAAGTGGACACGTCAGGACTCATACAGGACAAAAGCCTTACACGTGTGAAATTTGCCAAAGAGCATTCAGCCGGAGTAATGACTTAAGGACACACCTTAGGACTCATACAGGACAAAAGCCTTACAAGTGTAAAATATGCAATAAAATGTTTTCCAAACAATACAACTTAGAAACACACATTAGGACTCATACAGGACAAAGACCTTACAAGTGTGAAACTTGCAAGAGAGCATTCCTGGTGTTAGGTAATTTAAAGAGACATATGTTTATCCACTCGAAAGCATTCAAATGTATAATTTGTAATAAGACGTATAAACAAGCGTTTGGTTTAAAGGGACATTTGTCTAAACACACTGATGAAAATCTGTTTCTCTATAAGTTTTGCAATGTTTGTTTTAAGTCAGGTTGTGATTTGAGGAAACATAAGAAGCTGCACGCAAATGGGCAAATCATTGCATCTGTCACAGAGGAATTGCAAGATAAGCAGTCCAACGAAAGTAGTGTTGGTGTGAAATTGAAAGAAAACACAACAGGCGAAGAAGCAAATGCAATTATTGTAGAGCATGCAAATCTTGAAAAACAAATCAAAAATGAAGAATACGAACTGCAGAATGAAAATGGTGTTGGTGTAAAAGAAGAGAATATTTTGGACGAGGAAGAAAATGTTGAATATTTTACAAAGCTTTCCAAAAATGAAGAGTATGAGGTGAAAGAAGAAGAAGTAAAATTTGAAACTGTTTAAATATATTTTGAGGTTTTCTGAGTGGTGAGCTAGACTGTTTCTCCGTTAGAAATCCCTCATGGATTTCAAAGGTTCACATAGCTTATGAGTATCAATCCAGCAATATTGTATCAACTGATAGGTTGAATGTTGTAACCTTTCATGGTAATTATAAATAATTAGCAGGACAAATTTTTTTGCAGTTGGTTTTTATAGTTTTCATCTTGCTGTTATTACAGGTAACGTAAGTTATTACTTTTGCAGTCCAACAGATTTAAGTTGGCGAGAGATGGGGTTGCGCATTAGCATACTTTCAGTTATTCAGTCTATGTCATGTCTAACTATAAATCAGACTCAAGTCAACACCGACTCGGTGTTGCTTAAGTGTGCCTGAAACGCATTTATGCCGATCCTACGCAGTATAACATAGCAACTGTACACTCATCGCTGATTTTATACTTACGGTAACGGGCGTATTTTCTTAATATACTATTTTCGTAACAGATCTTGGCATCACACCTTCATGGCTCAGTGGCCGATGTGTCAGCCTCTCAAGCCGCAACGTTGAGGGTTCGCACCTCACAGTACCGCTTTTTTGTTATGATGATTTCTCTTTTTTCTTTTGACCAAAAAATCTGTTCTGGCCCAAAAGGACAGCTAGGGGATCACCATCACGAGAGACAGACATCCACTAATTTGTTGACTTTTACTATTGTTGCGCGGCAGAAATACACCAATCAGGGAACGTTGCTTTAGCTCTAATGTTATACCGCATATGATCAACGCTTCCATGAACAACACAAATAAATATAGGGAGTGACTACTGAACAGTCCGCCGGTCACTTCTAAACTTTGTTTCAGGACAGTCGACAAAATATCAGTATAATGACGTTTAAGAACTTCGTTTTTAAAACACATTGCCAACGATCTCGGTGGATGTTCGGGTATAGTACAGAGCTGCCATTTTGTTCTCCTACGGCCACACGAGTTCTGCGCCCGCACGGGTTCGCATTTTTTTCTTGTTTCTGCATCATCTTTTTGCCAAAAAATGCGTGTGTCTGGTGCGAAAGGGCAAGTAAGGGTCTATTTTAAAAAAGAGTTCTCTCAGCTTTAGTTTTTTTACACTTCCAAAATGCCAAATATAGGTTACATTCTGTAATGCGCAAGCGGCCGGACTGTGCAGTAGTCACTCCCATAAATATATCACAAAAAGTTAATTCACTATTTAAATACAAACTCAAAAGAACCATTAAAATTACTGAAAAAATACCCCACAAACACAGGAATTCGTGTGACATCTGGAGTCAACAATAATTGGAGAGGGGACTTACCTAACTTTATTTTTACGACTGGAGCAGCCGGGATACTCACCATAGGTAAGAAATTTTGTTTGTTGTTTTGTTGACCCTACCTGGCTTATGCATGTTGCATCCAACCGGAGGCTAAATGGAAGTAAAAGTGAAGCCTCTCAAGATGTAGACAACCCACAATACTTACGGATCTCCTTCTCTTTTTAAGTCAGTCTCTTCTTTGCCGTCTCATACAAACAGCCGTATGACTTGATTAAGCGGGTAACAGACGAGTTGATATTTCTAAATTTTAATACTTACACTTGCTTTTTCGGACTCTTCATTTGAGGAATCAATAAAATATAAATAAAACTCATCTCAGGTAAATGTATTTTCAAGTACATTATTTATTTAGCATGTTATTTTATACGTTGATTTAAAACTTATGAGCATACCCCTGTATCATGGAAGTAAATTATACCCTACAAGTCAACAAGTCGCAGCAGTCTGAGTTTCAGAGGGAACAACAAAAAATTCAGCAACTAAGGTTTTGGTTAGGTAGTATGTATTAAAATATTAAATGCTGGGTAAATCCCAGTTTAGTTTTGCATGCAAAAACAGTGCAATGATAGGCAAATAGAAAAATACAGAGCTTAGTATTATTTACTGTGCATTTAGTAAGTATTTTCTTACTGTACCTATGCAAATTGTTATAGGTACTTACCTATAATTTTATTTTAAAATAACAGCATAAACGAAGTTGTAAGTACAGGGTTCTCCATACTAAAATACCCATTTTAAGATTTAAATAAAATCCTATCTAAGGCGAGTAAAAAAATGGGAGTGACTACTGCTCCGGCCGCAGGCCCCCTGAAATTTTGTTTGAACACGGTCGGGCATGCGCATTACAGAATGTCAACACAATTTGCATTTTGGAGGCGTAAAAATAATTAAGCTGAGAGAACGCATTTTAAACAAAGCCCTTTCTTGCAGGGTTTAAAAAAATCACGATTAAAATAAAAAAATCGATTTATTTGATTTAAATCAGGTTTTTTTTGATTTAAATCAAATATAAGATATTCATTATAAATAAAGAGAAATATTGGCTCCAGCGCCACCTAGTAAATTAAGAAATAGACTGGGGACGGATAAGGCAGCGAAATTAGTATTCTTGTATAAGTATTTCAATGAGTAGTTATAAAATTGTGATTTTTTTAGTTTGTTAATCTATTGGCATTGCGTTTATATCATGTGT
Organism: Xestobium rufovillosum; assembly: GCA_963966045.1. NCBI lineage: Eukaryota > Metazoa > Arthropoda > Insecta > Coleoptera > Ptinidae > Xestobium > Xestobium rufovillosum. The sequence goes on from OZ014497.1 coordinate 22,126,524, forward strand.
ATTTTTTTTAAATGTTTTAACGTTTGAAGATTGTTATTCATTTAAAAAGAAATGTTTTTTAAGTAAAATGTGTTGCTTTTTAATTTTAATTTTTTTATTCTTTGCTATAAAAGTATAAAATAAACGTTTTCACAAATTTTGCAATTTTGATTTAAATCAGTGATTAAAATTAAAAAAATCAGGTGATTAAAATCGCGATTTAAATAGTGATTTAAATCAAATGATTTAAATCGTTGAAACCCTCTCGCGCCAGACACACGCATTTTTTGGAAAAAAGATGATGTAAAAACAAGCAAAATATATCAAACCGCTGAGGGGCCAGAACTCGTCTAGCCGTAGGAGAACAAAATGGCAGTTCTGTACGATATCCGAACACCCACCGAGACCGTGGGCGTCACTAGCCGATAACGATATTCTTAAACGTCATTTTGCGGACATTAAGTAATGCGCGCGTCCGACCGTATTGGAATAAAATTTCAGTAGTCAGTCCCTAAAAAAATTGTTTTTTCACTACTAACCTTAAAACACTTCATTATTGACCGACATTTGCGCCGTGAAATTATTTTTCCCACCTCTTGTAATAGGTTAATGATGAATTCATTATTGACCTAGGTCAATGATAAAGAATTATCAATCATAAAACAAAAGTTTGAAACTCAAGAAACTTGAAACGGGAATCTAAAATTTTAGGTTAGACGCACATTATTTAATTAGAGGGCAAAAATGAATAGGATCACATTTCACATTGGCATGTAATATTTACCCGTGAAACTATAAGTTGTTACCTGGCTGCTGAACGCTTTTACAGCCGTAAGCAACGCAATATATGACCATGGTACACAAAAAACTGCTACCTGTGCAAAAACACCTGTTAAGCTCTTCGCGTTAGAAAAGGATGGAGATCCGTAAGTAGTACGGGTTGCATACACAACAGATATGCCTCAAAAAGTTTTCACGGGGTAAACAGCAATGGGCCTATCCAGTAGGGATAGTCATCATTGGTTGCATCTGCCATGTCATGTCAAACTATAATCACAGTATAAAGACTGTGCTATAATCAGACGCAAGTGTGCTTGAAAGTGAAGTTCCCCCCATTCTTTGGCTCTTGTGCAACGGCATGTTAGACACATCATTGAAAGGGAGTGTCTACGGAACCCAATATTCGGACGAATAATATTTATTATGGAACCGAATATTCGGATGAATAGTATTTATTATAGCACCGAATACTCGAATGGATAATAAATTACTTTATTCGTTGGTACTACCGCTTTGCACATGCTTTCTCATCAGTAATAGTCTAACAGTCGTTTGTTCCCGTTTCCGAATTCCAGTAACTTGTTGCTGGTTGTTGCGTTGGGGTACCTACCTATTACTTATGGAGAGTTTATTAAACTTAATTTGTTGTCTTTAAGTATTATTAGGTAATAAATGTACAGTTTTAGGATGACCTCTTTTTTAGCATACCTACGTAAAAAAGTATAAGTTTAGAAAAGAAATTTTTCGAATCGTCTGATTTTGAAATTTGAAAAATTGAATACTTTGATCGATTTAAAAGAACAAGTTGGCCGGGAAAGTTGAAAATAAGTTTAACAATGGTCTAAGTATACCATAATTTACACCGAAGTATGCCAGTGACAACCGGTATACATTGAATCTTTATAGATCAGAGGTCAGTGTGCTGCAGTGATGTTGATCCCGGTAATTTTCCATTTGGAAATTTTTTGGAAGATTTCCAGTTTCCGCGGAAAACTTAGGAAATTAGCGTCAAAATTGAAAAATAAGTAATTTTCAGAAATTGTATAGTTTTGAAAATATGTTTTTACAGGACATCCAAAAGTTATTTTTTCATGTTCTCATTATTATATCAATTCGTGATGAGCTGCTCATAAAAAATTGATCGTCCTGCATAAGATATAAGGTACCTATGTATAAATTGAACTTCATCAAAAATATTGACTGTCTTGTGATGAGAGACTTGTGGAAGGATAGGGTAATTTTTAAAAAATAAAACATTTTCGCTAATTTTACCAGAAATTTTCCGAAAACAAACAACACGTGTACAGCAATATTCATATCTGTAATCAGTAGGTAAACACCTAAACACTCGCATTCTTGTGCTTGGGCATTCATAATTATACTTTATACTAGCCGATTTTAGAGTATGATCATTAATTCTAATGGTGGATAGAGGATAATTTTAAAAAGTAACTTGAATACGCATATTAGGTGTATATGTTACGGTTAAAGTACTTACGTGACTAGTGTATAAACTACCTGGATGGTATATAAAGTAACCAAGCGGCTGGTTATTTTACTAGAAATTCACATTTCCAATAAAATAACTGCGAATTTTGGTTAGTTCATATACTATCCAGCCAGTTTATAAACTAGCCGAGAATGATAGCTAAAGTACAAACCACAAAGAAAGTAAATAAAACAACTATTGTTCTTAGACAGTTTGTAAACTATCCATAACTATTTGGATAAAGTGAAAATTTCAGTTCTAGTAATACAAAATAGCTCATTCGTTGGTTAGTATATAAACCAAGCAGAATTTTCTTTTGTAAATTTAATAGAAAAAGTGGTGTTGCCCGTCACTGAATACGGCCAAAAAGTTGTTCCACGGCACACTATTTCCGGTCTGTGGGCAAGCGGAGCAAGCGGAGCGAGCGGAGCGTTTAAGTCTCCCCCCCCACTAAACAAAAACATTCACATTTGAAAACAATAGGAGAGACATTTTCATCGACACACGAAATGAGACTAAATCCAAAATTCTATGTTCAGGTACCTAGATAAACAACCCGGGTGATTTTTAGAATGCTCTCCGAGTATACGGTCACTAAGGGATTGTACCCGTACGCAACTACCACTATTGCTAATGACAGTTTCTTACAAATGATTCCCAGTATCGCGACACGTGCATCGTGTTCTGCCCATGTAATGTTTGATTAATTTTGCAATATTAACCAAGGAAAATATTGGTTAGTTTATGTACTAGTTGTGAATTAGTTATTTTCTACTAGGTACTAAAAATGAAGTTCATGCTTTATCCAAATACTTTACAAACTATCTAAGAACAATGGTTGCTTTATTTACTTTCTTTGTGGTTTATACTTTAGCCATCATTTTTGGTTAATTTATAAACTGGCTGGATAGTATATTGACTATCCAAGATTCGCAGTTATTCTAGTGGAAAGATGAATTTCTACTAAAATAACCAGCCGCTTGGTTACTTTATATACCATCCAGCTAGTCTATACACTAGCTAAGTAATTACTTTAACCGTAACATATACAAAACATATCAATCCAGTTCAAACATTCGGTTGAATCCTTGTCTATCATATAATCCATTCTTAAAAAATCGGTGTTGGCCGATTTATTTCCTCTGCTATTGGTTGTTGGTCGGAGGTTATTAATAATATCCCAATAGTGTTTATTATTTCTAATCGGTACTAAAACCTGACCTCGGCGTAGGCATGACATCATGTCACGAAGCAGCGGCAAGTTCATTCGCCGGGCCTCCTAAATCTCACAACGCCTGTATTACACCCTTGAAATTAAAAGTGTATAATAAATTGTAGTGGTTTGGACGTTTTGGTATACAGGGGATGTCCCAAAACGTTTTACACAGATTATAGCTCCAAAATTATAACAGATAACGAAATGGAACAAAAACCACTTTGTAGTGTTGATGAAGGAGTACACAACTCGAAGAACGTAACCACCCCCGGGGCTGCCGCCTCCGACATACCGCCCCTAATTATTATTTTTTAAATAGCACCCTGTATTATTCTGTGAAGGAGCGTGACGAATTCAAATTTTCTACCTAACATTGTTTTTGAAATTTAAAATTGACCCATCAATGGTGGAGAAAACAGATTTTTTTATTTATGTTAAAATTGGCCATGTAATTTTAACATTTATTGGAACTGATAAGCAAATGACTACCTACCGGCTACAGGCGTAAATGTCGAAGTTAATTTGAGTTTTGTGTTGTGTTCTGAAATGCCTGCTTTATTTAAGCCATATGAGTATGTGGACAAGCGGCATGTAGAAGAAATTTATTGCCCAGGTTAGAAATGTGTGTTGTTGAAGAAGGACTCCAATTTGAACATTTGATCAACTGATTATGTTATCACATTATTAGTTTAACTTATTTTAAACTTTTTCTTTAATAGTGTTACAGTCTTGGGTATAAATGGACGGTTAGAGAGAAGGCGTGTAAGGTCGCCGATTAGCTCAGTTGGAGAGCTCAGGGCTTCGGAGCGCGGGGACCCGGGTTCGACTCCCGGTCGGCGGCGGCGAGTTTTGCGCCGCGTAACATTTCAGAAGTGGGATAGGCAACCCGCGTGCTAGAGTAGAGTACGGCGGGTGGTGTGCACAAGAGAGGTGCGTTGTGTGTAGCAGGTTCGCGTCGCGGGCGCTGAAAGTGGCCAGTGGCTGGGGTAGCCGAGGACGGCTAGCTTGTCAGGACGGGCCGAACTGTTACAGTCTTGGGTATAAATGGACGGTTAGAGAGAAGGCGTGTAAGGTCGCCGATTAGCTCAGTTGGAGAGCTCAGGGCTTCGGAGCGCGGGGACCCGGGTTCGACTCCCGGTCGGCGGCGGCGAGTTTTGCGCCGTGTAACAATAGTTTTAATAATTCCATGACTAACGTAAAAATAAATAAAAAGTCTGGTTTGATGGGACAATTTTTATTTCAAAAAAATCTTGGATAGAGAATTTGATTCTTTGTCATATTCCTTCGCGGAATATACAGAGTGCTATTTGAAAAAAATAAGTGGGGTGGTTTGTCGGAGATGGCGGCCCCCAGGGGTCGTTACTTTCTTGGGGTTGTATACTCCTTCATCAACACTACAAAGTGGTTCTTGTTCCATTTCGTTATGTGTTACAGTTTTGGAGCTATAACCTGTGTAAAACGTTCTGGGACAACCTGTATAGGGTAGGTAAGTAGCTAATATGCCCATTTTTCAAATATCGATTTTATAATAAAATTGCAGTATTTGCAAAATAACAAGTAAAACTAACAATTGCGTATACAAGATTGTTTACTTATTATTGTACTTAACAACAATCTATTTACATTGATACACAGGCATGGGAAGACGGAAAATTGATCGTACTGCTGACGAGGAAGAAGCATTTCAATGTTTGTGGCGAAAGAGACGTGCAGATAATGAACGAAGAAGACATGATGCTCTGTGTGCCCAAAAGTTTCAGACTTTGAAACAACAAAAAATTAACAATGGAATTGTGGAACATTATATAGGGAAAATGGATGTTTTATTTAAGTATTGGCATTTTGTTGTTGAAAAAGTAGCGAACAAGGAGGATTCTTTTAATGATTGTTGTAGTCATGGATAGTAGTGTTTTGGATACTTTACCTATTTTTCCACAACCGCTTAAAAGTTTATTTGAATCCACTGATTCACAGTTAAAACGTTTTCGTGAACCAATACGTCCCTATAATAATGATTTTTCATTTGCATCGTTTAACGCAAATTTAGTCAAATTCAGATCAAGACGTCCTGGTCCATATTGTTTTGAAATTCAAGGTCAAATTTAATATTATTTACCCCGATCAGGGCGTATCTCCAAGTTATGGTCAATTGTTTATTGTATTGTTGATCCTAGCGAAGTGACAACAAATCGTTCAAATAACAATAATGAACTAGATGTTGAATTGTTACAAAGCCTCGATTAAATTATGCGAGATAAGTAATAACGCATTTGCCCAATCTTATCGGGTGATGCACGAAGAGGTGAAAAGACAAGAAGAAATGGAGTTGTACAATAACGAAGCCTGTCCTGAAATGCTACTGCTTTTCACAGTAAAGCCTGGCATAAATCGTAGAAGATTTAACTTTCAACAGGTCAATGAAGTTGCTGTTGTTTTTTCTACTACTGCTGATGGTGAGATTTTAGAATCATACGTTACTATACGCAATCGATATTCAAAAGAACTGCAATGCCTAAGTTCAATGGATCCAAATGTGGAGCCATGGATTTATCCATCATTTTATCCTCACGGTACCCAAGATTGGCATCGCAATTTAATGAAAGTAAATAGTAAGAAGAGTGTTTCGAGAACAGCTTATATTAAGTTTCGAATGGCCGTTCGTGACGAATTTAACGCGTTTCTACGAGGAGGTCGATTATTTCAACAGTGGCTTGTAGATAACTAAGTTAAAATTGAAAAAGACAGATTAATGTAGGTACAATTATTATTACTATCATTATTATGTTGTTATATTTTAATATTTTAATTATTACTTCATATCATGTTACTATTGTATTATTTCCATTAGCTATATTTTTATATTAATATGCAAGTGTTTTTCTCTTTATATAACAATATTTTTCAACATTGTCAATAAACTATGTATATCTTCCAACAGAGCACAATGTATCTTTCTATTCTTCTTGTCATAAGTACTCCAGCATTTAGAAATAATTTTAGGTGAACACACATGGGCCCGATATTTTTATCCCATCAAAATAATATTTATGTTGTACTTTCGAAAATCGAAAATCGGCGCGCGCTAAAAGCGCGCGTTTTGGAATCTAGTGTATATAAACAAGGGTTGAATACACAAAATTAGCGAATACCGTTTGTTACTTATCCGAATATTCGGTTCCATAATAAATATTAATTGTCCGAGCATTCGGTTCCATAAGAAATATTATTCGTCCGAGTATTCGGTTCCATAATAAATATTATTCGTCCGAATATTCGGTTCCGTAGACACTCCCTCATTTGAAAGAGACTGTTTTAGACAAAGACTTATAAAGGGGACTTAGCTATTTACATTTTCGATTGAAGCAGGTTGAATAATCACAGTCTAAGCGTTTTTGTGTGGAAAAGGCAAAACAAAACAGCCGACCAGTTGTGTAGTGAACAGGTGCCGCCGCGGAAATAGAATATCGCGGAACATTCGCTTGGTCCGTTGCTTGAATATAATAACAAACAACGATCCCCGAGACCCGCTGGCCTACGAACGCGTAGGCTTCAAAACAAAATCAGCTGTTCCATAAGGACGCTAGGTCCATTCTAGACGTCTTTGGTTTTAGAATGGCCTGATTTTGACAGGCCGCCATTTTTTGTTGGAGGGCTGAGCTTGGATAAACAACATTACACACGTGAGTGTTACCAAAATTTGAGCAGATTTGGTGCCAAACAAAGTGGTGATGTTTAGAGTTCATGTAATTTAACTCAAAATAACGAAACAACGTTTGCAATAGTGCAACCAGTATGGCAAGCCGTTTTACTTTTTAATACACTTTGCCATCAAAATATCATAAAAATTATATTTACGTAGATACATTGGTATGCAAGTATAATAAAAATTAAAATGGCGCACTACTTTCCAGGTACTTTGATTGCAATGTGTATTAAAAAATAAAACGGCGCAATATATGCATTATCTGAAAGTAACTGTCATGAAATTATATTAATATGATTCTTTATTTTACCGGATATTTTAATAAAATTATACTTTATTTCTTTGGACAGTCGTATAATTTTCACCGAAATTATGAATTCATGTTATTCTGATCATTTCAAAAGAATGTTACTTAGTTTTTTGGACACTTAATTTTTTGACACATTCATTCCAAGGGATAAAAATACAATTAATTAAATCAAGTTTCTATTTTATAAACATACATTTTTGGACTAGTTATTTTTTGGTACACATCGCCTGCAGTTTGTCTATACAAATGAATTTAAATGACACATATTTCAATCATATGAATGCTATTATTTCCATACTTTGCATGCAATGTATCTTAAAAATTGTTCTTTTACAAATCTTCTTATACAATGTATCGAAAGAATTGTATTTTTCTGACACATTGCAACTAATGTGTATTAAAAAGTAAAACGGCGCGATGCATGTTCTCCTGTATTCTTACTTTTTAATATACATTGGTTGCAAACTATCTAACAAATGTGCATTTTAATGATACATAACGATCAATGTGTCTTAAAAAGTAAAACGGCGCAACATGCAGCGCGTAGTTTAATTTTTATTGCATATGACAAATTTATATTTTTTGATACATTGCAATCAAAGTGTATTAAAAAGTAAAACGGCGCGATGCATGTTCTCCTATATTTTTACTTTTTAATATACATTGGTTGCAAACTATCTAACAAATGTGCATTTTAATGATACATAACGATCAATGTGTCTTAAAAAGTAAAACGGCACAACATGTAGGGCATAGTTTAATTTTTATTACATATGACATTTATATTTTTTGATACATCGCAATTACGGATTACTGGACGATTACTAGTCCTCCATAATCGCAATCAAAGTGTATTAAAAAGTAAAACGGCGCACAGTCTGTCAAGTCTCTGAAGCTAAATTCATTCCGGTCTACAGATGAAAAGATTTGACATTTGCTTGGATTGGAAATAACCTAACCTTAAAGTTTGTATATTATGTATATTAATACAAACAACTCCCCATTCCTTGCATGTGCAAAAAGCGTCCTAGAGAAAAGGCGATAGAAGTAGTATATTCTACTTCGTCGTTTACATTTGTTAGATGCATACCAAGCATGCGCAAGTAGGTACGTTCGGTGGACGGTTGCGACTTATGCAGATTTTGTATACATCTGTCTCCTAATGTCTAGTACGCTTTCGGAGCGTAATGCAGACCCACTGGGTTTAGGTTATTGTTACCGGAATGAAAATAGCCTCAGAGCCAGAGCACTCAATAACGCTGTCAGCAACACTTTTGACAGACTGTGCGCCATTTTACTTTTTAATACACTTTGATTGCAAATTGCAATGTATCAAAAAATATAAATGTCATATGTAATAAAAATTAAACTATGCCCTACATGTTGCGCCTTTTTACTTTTTAAGACACATTGATCGTTATGTATCATTAAAATGCACATTTGTTAGATAGTTTGCAACCAATGTATATTAAAAAGTAAAAATACAGAACATGCATCGCGCCGTTTTACTTTTTAATAAACATTAGTTGCAATGTGTCAGAAAAATACAGTTCTTTCGATATATTGTATAAGATTTGTAAAAGAACAATTTTTAAGATACATTGCATGCAAAGTATGGAAATAATAGTATTCATATGATACATTGATTGTAATGTGTCATTTAAATTCATTTGTATAGATAAACTGCAGGCGATGTGTACCAAAAAATAACTATTCCAAAAATTTATGTGTATAAAATAGAAACTTGAAAATACATTTGTCATTAAAATGAAAGTCTTTTCTGAAGACACTTATTTTATGAGATACATTATATTTTGATTTCAATTTTAAGTATTAATTTTTCTGGTAGGTACATGAACTTTTGCGTTTCAAAATTTCCGACTTAGCATTACTTTATAATTATGATACTTTCGTAGCAAAGTGTATTAAAAAGTAAAACGGCTTGCCATAAACCAGCCATATCATTTTAAGAATTTTCATTCAATTCTCGGCGTAAAGCGACTAAGTTTCAGTTACGCCCCTTTTTTGGTGCCAAATGGTGACACAAAAATCTGCTTTGTTATTCATCCTCTTCTTCCCTCCAAACAAATGTGTGCCCTCCAACTGTCAGTTGTGTGACGTCATTCTAAAATGATCAATTTGCGACTTTTCATTCTAACCTCAAATTCACCGTCGGCATTTATAGGACACTTCTTAAAAATCATCTATTTTGAAAAAATCTAACAATTGAATAGTGTGGGGACCAAATCAGCATCGGTTTGTGGTAAGTAGAACATAACTATTTGGACCATGTGCTACGTGTACACATCATGGGCCAAGATGTTTCATTTACGATATTTACAGTATAACATTCAAGTCGTAATAGGAATTAAGGGAGCACATGTTGATGTACCCCAAGAAAAACCTCACAAATGAGCAATTTGCCAAAAAGCATTCTCCCAATCTTCTGTGTTGAGGATACACCATAAACCATGGTTTATGGGATACACATCATGACTCCTACAGGACAAAGGTCTTACAAATGTGAAATTTGCAACAAAGCATCACCTGCAATGGAACTTAACACGGCACATTAGGACTTTTGCAAGAGCCTTACACGTGTGAAATTTGCAACAAAAGGTTCTCCCTGCAAGGGCACTTAACAGAACATGTTAGGACTCGTACAGGACAAAAGTCTCACAAATGTGATATTTACCAAAAAGCATTCACCCGGAGTATTGGTTTAAGGACACACCTTGGGACTCATAAGGGACTAAAGCCTTACGAGTGTAAAATTTGCAATAAAGCGTTCTCCCTGCAATGCAACTTAACAGAACATGTTATACGGAACAAAAGTCTTACAAATGTGATATTTGCCAAAAAGCATTCACTCGGAGTACTGGTTTAAGTGCACACCTTAGGACTCATACGGGACAAAAGCCTTACAAGTGTGAAATTTGCAAGAAAGCGTTCTCCCTCCATCGCAACTTAACAGACCACGTTAGGACTCATACGGGACAAAAGCCTTACAAGTGTGAAATTTGCAATAAAGCGTTCTCCCAGCAAAACCACTTAAAAGTTCATGTTAGGACTCATACAGGACAAAAACCTTTCAAATGCGAAATTTGCCAAAAAGCATTCACTCAGAGTTCTGGTTTAAGGGCACACCATGGGACTCATACAGGACAAAAACCTTACAAATGCGAAATTTGCCAAAAAGCATTCACTCAGAGTTCTGGTTTAAGGGCACACCATGGGATTCATACAGGACAAAAGCCTTACAAGTGTGAAATTTGCAATAGAGCGTTCTACCTATGTTCCAGTTTAACAAGACATTTTAAGACACACACGAGACACAAAGATAAACAAGGAAGGAAAAATAGTGTGAAATTGGAAAGGAATTTAACAGACGAAGAAGAAAATGCCATTGAAGAGTACAAAGATTTTGAAATTGTCCCCAAAGCTGAAGAGCACAATGTGAAAAATTCAATTAGTGTTAGGGTAAAATTGGAAGAGAATATAAGTGACGCAGGAAAACATGCTGGTGTGGAGTCTGGAAATTTTGTTAAACTTTTCAAAAATGAAGAGTGTGAGGTGAAAGAAGAAAATAGTTTATAAAATTTAAATGGGTAGTATACTTGAGAGCAAAAAAAAAAATATACAAAAAGCTAAGAACAAATCTTCAAACTGCAGTTTCCTGCGATTAGTAGTTTTTTAAATATTATTGACTGAATTGTGAAGGCCGTTGACCGTGACATCATACCGACATGCCTCCGACTCGCCGAGTCTGAGGAGTGCGCTAATTTCTTATCACGTCGCGTCTGAATTCTGTGATTTTTGACGTGCGAGTTCAGATTCCATTAAAAATTTTGTAGATTTAAGTTATCTTTCAATCCCGATGACGTTCGGTTTTAAAACCAAGGTACAGCAAAAATGAATAAAGTGAGTTGAAGAAGAAGCATGACTATCTGCGTAACGACGAAAATGTGACAAGAGTAAATGAGACATCTTGGTGTAGGTGTGGAAATTGTGTTGCAATGCCAACACCAAAAGAATGTTTGCGTTGTGTTGAGTAAATGTAGTGAAAAATGAAGACGCATGTATTATATATCACGATGCATTTGAAAGCGAAGTTTTAAGTTTGGACTCTTTCAATATGTTGCGTCATAATATTATTTTAAGGTGTATTTCATATGAAGAAAAGCAAAGGTATTATGTTCTAGTATTTTGAAATGCACCTTCATGTATTTTTTATTCCTTGAAAAGGTATTTGGAGGAGTCTAACAGATTGTGTCGTTACCTGGCTTACAGGAATTTTATTTCTTGGATTAACAGTTGGACATCAATTGGGTGTCATAATAGAATTGTAATTCCATCATGCGTGGTCAATTCAATTCGACAAAAGTACCAAGAAATAAACGAAGATTACACCGGATTTAGAGAATATTATGATGAGAATGATATTTTACCAAAATCTTTGGTGCATTTTATTTTTATATAGAACAATGTTTTATTTTTTCCTTACTTAATTAAACTAAGGTTTCGTTTTAAATCTCCTCATTAAAATGTGCACTGCAAACTACATGATTGTGATTGGGCTTAAGGGTGTAATGTTCCGCTATATTTGCAAGCGTTCACGAAATAACTAACTGAAACAAAATGCGTTGTTCGATTTTGGTCAGATAAGTTTTAAATGCCATATAAAGATTAGTTCTTTCCTGCGACAGAGCATTTTTTTAAATAAAATGCAAAAAACAATTTTTTTGGTGTTCTGAAAAATGCCGATATTGGAGGAGGCAACATACCCCTACCTTTTCAGTTAAGAAAAAAAACTCTCTGTCGCAGCCTGTACATAACCTTTGTCTATAACGCCAACACTATTTTTTTGATATTTGCATTAATATGCAAGTGAGAAGTTATTTACGGCAGGGTGTTTGGGTAAAATTTTCAATACAATTGCCTACATTCAGGCGTTTTACTGGGATCGTCGCTAGCATCTAGCCAAGATAAAACTTTATGCACGAATGTATTTTCAAATGGACGAAATAATATAATAATAATTGTTCTGCTACTATGAAAGCGATTAATTTGTATTTTGTCTTGGGTAAACTGTAAGCTCTCGTATTTGAAAATCAACATTATAAATAAGTTTATGTTCTTACGTTGATATACGCTTTTTACATAATAACTACATAATTAGTTTTTAGGTAATGGGAATGTATGAAAAGAAACTATCATATGAAAATACAAGACAATACTTTTTCATTCAAGTATTTGAACTGATGCATATAGTGGCATTAAATTTAAGATTACATTCGACATATTACGGCTATTAAAACAAATACTAATTTGAAAAGTTGCATACTCGCCTAAGGTTAGGAGATAAATTCTCACATTTTTTATTATCTTCGTCATCACAAAGTTCTCAATTCGAAAACTGGTTGGATGCGTACCTCCATCCTTTCCTATCCTGAGCTAGCCTACGCATTTCCTTAAAAGTAGAACATTCTACATCCCCAACTATTTGAGAGCAGTAGTCTAATCTGAACCTACCCTTAAATCTTTTTATTTCTATCTCTGACTATGTCGCGAACTATTCTTTCGTGTCTCAGAAGGTGTCCTACCATCCTACCGTCCTATCCTTCCTATTCTTTATTGTTCTCCATACCTTTCGCTTTTCTCCAACTCTTTCTAATACCCCCTCGAATACCCCCCTATTGCTAACCTTATCAATTCACGGTATATTCATCATTTGCGTCTGCAGCACCACATTTCCAACGCTTCTTTTCTTTTTTGGACCGTTTCTCCTATTGTTCGCGTTTCGCACCCGTACAGTGCCTATTCCATGCATATGTTTTTAAGAGCCTCTTCCGAGTTTCTACAAACCGTTCCCGAGCATAACAATTGTTTTTTTTCTGTTAAACGCAACGCTATTTTTGTTTTATATCTCTAGTGCTCCTACAATCGCGAGCTATTTGATTTCCTAAATAGCAGAAGTCCGCGACTTTCTCTATATTATCTCATTTCCTTTTTCTATTTCAGTTTTAGTTCTATTTTCAAACCCACTGCATACTTTCTTTTTATTGATCTTCATGCCGTATCCTATCAAAACTGCTCCTTTAGTTCAAAGATATTTCTAATTCATCTTGCTGGATGCTAACACTGCTTTATCTTCCGCGAATGTGACCATGTTAATAATTTGGGCCTGCTCTGTCCTTAACAATATTAATCGCATATTCGATATGTAAGTTGAAAACTGGAGGTGACAACGCACATCCCTGTCTCACTCCCTTCCGGATAGTATATTTTGAAAAACAGGACGCTATGAGTATGGCGTTTGTGTATATCCCAAGTAGGTTTTGCCAATGCAGAGATATTCAATGTTTTTGCGTGCTACTATTCCCTTGTTTTCAATAGTAATCGCGGATTATCTTTAAAAAAACACCTTTCCTGACGGGATACCGAACACAACACATCGAATGTAAAATTCTGTAAATTACAATAAACTTTAGAAGAAAAAATGAAAAAGGATCCGCTTGAATTGTAAAAAACACTCTTTGCGCATTTTGGCATTGAGCCACGCCTGTTGCTTGCTTTGCAAGAAGTTCAGCAGTCTATTAAAACGCGTGCAAATGGAAGTAGACCAGTCAGCTCAGTTTTTAACCCCATCATGCTCCTAGCGTCCTCTGTTTCAAATTATGCTTCCGGATATCTACTTCTCTTCGTTCCTGCTCAAATTCTATAACTGCTGTTTGCTCTTTGTAGAGATTATGTATTATTTTTCTGTTCCTATATTTCATCCCTGCCTTTCTGATCACTTCGAACATCGTCCCCCATTTTACGTTGTCGAAGGCTTTTTTCTAAATATGCAAATCCTATACAGGGTGTTTCAGGAGAAATGGTACATACATCAGTATGTTATAGTATCGCTCATTTTGAACAAAAAAGTTCATATGAACACGTGTTCAATTCTCAATGGTTACGGAGTTAAGCCAGCTGAATTATTGCATAAACGAATTTATTACCTCATTAATTCTGGCAACTAACTTTTGATATACAAAGTAAAGTATAGATTTTAGAGGAATGGCCCAAAATCCCACATCCAAACTTTGCAGTTCTTCCCGGCGCTCCATTATTCTTGTAGCACTGGCCATAATATGGGCGATTAATTCATCACGTGTGCCACCATGGTTGGGACCACCATGGCCGATCCTAATATTGCTAAATGGCAAATTGCTCTGTAATGCACTCTACATTAAAATTACTGTAGGTATCACTGTATCTTAGTAACCATTGAGAAATGGACACCTGTTCATATGAACTTTTTTGTTCAAAATGAACTGTTCTATAACATACTGAAGTACGTACCATTCCTCCTGAAACACCCTGTATAGGTGCTCTTTCTCTTTTCTATTGTATATACAACAGATGCTTTTTACATATAAATGCTATTGTATTTACCAAATACTGCCTATGTAAGGTACCAAAATATACTCGTAAAGCTGGCCTCGTGCGTTCCTCTACTTAGTCTAAATATGAACTGATCTTCTAATATTTCTTCCGCCCGTTTCTCTATCCTTCTTTGCACAATTCTAGCCAGAATTTTTGACGCGTGAGACGTTAAACTGATCATTCTAAAATTTTCACACCTAAACGCGTCGTTCTTTTTTGACAAAGCGACTATGATGTTCCTTTTGTAATCTTCTGGAATTTCATCTGTCTCGTATATACGGCTAACTAGTTTAAATAGACGCTCTCTTACCTCTTGACCTGCACGCTTTAAAATTTCTCCCTGCAATCATAATTATTTCATA
This sequence comes from Xestobium rufovillosum, assembly GCA_963966045.1. Lineage (NCBI taxonomy): Eukaryota > Metazoa > Arthropoda > Insecta > Coleoptera > Ptinidae > Xestobium > Xestobium rufovillosum. The sequence continues at coordinate 22,141,794 of OZ014497.1, forward strand.
CGCTTCGTCAGTTTCTCCTACTTCGAACTTATCTTCCACTTCTTTGCATTTATTATCAATCCAGTGTTATTTCGCTTTCCCACATTTCAGAATAATTTCCCTCCTTCAACTAGACTATTTTTCTATTTTCGGCTCTCGTCTATTAGAGTCACTATATCCCTTTTGTTATCCAGGGTTTTCTACTTTCATTCTGTTTGTGACCCAAAGTACCTATCTCTAGCTGCAGAATCTAATCTATTTTTAATGTGCCTATAATATAACAATATAATGTTTATAAAATAATTTTCCGACATATTTTGACGAGTACTAACTACACGACATTATTTTTTAACACCCTGTATAATACAGAATAGAAAATCTAGCGGGGAGGGGTCTCTTATATATGCTTTTTCTCTAAAATGTTTAAGATGCAATAGAAGAAACGATATGCCTATTCCTAGGTGCCGCACTGTAATAAAAATGCATACTTTCTAGCTTCACGAACCTTGCGTATACGCTCTTTAAAATCGTCTTTTTGTAAAAGCAGGCCGATATTTTCTAGACTTTTTATCTGAGCTCTTATCCATTATTTAGAAGACACATTCATCAGTTATCACTTTATCACTTATTTTTGCAATATTGTCCCCGTGTTTTGTAAAGACTTATACTATACATAAAATAAATTGCACGCTTATTACTCACAGACCCAACCCCGTTTTTAAAAAGGGTTAATTTTATGATGGAGATTCCTAAATATTCAAAAAAATCCCAGCAGAACGCGAGGTACCTATGAGTTATAAGATAATGCTGGAAATGAATATTATTGTATTCAAGCGGTATTTGCCGCTCCCTTGAATTACAGCCCTAACTTATAGCAGGTGGCTTTCGGCGCATAAATCGCACTTTTCTTTACACCACGTCGGCAGCGTACATCTGCAGTCCGAACTTCATGGTACTCTCTCTAGATTTTCTCGCACGTTAGCAACATTACACCCTTAAGAATATCCATATTTATCCGATTTTTCCAGGCTTTATATCGTCGAGGCTCCTTTTCTTCTCTTGGGAACTTATGCAGCGTCACGTTAGAATTTTTCAAATTTTTATTGCAACCGAAAACACAACAGTTAGGAATTTTTGTACAAATTGCAATCACCGCAAAAATACAATTATTAAAAACCGAACGCAAACGAAAGCTAATAATGCAGCAGCACGCGTGTATTCTTATGGCAGCGCGGCAACTGCTGATCGCGCGATGTCGGTATGAAGTCACACGCCATCGATGAGTAACTTTGTTGCCTCGCTGCTCAAAAACGAAAAGTCGTACCAGTCTGCGGTTTTTATATTTACTCTTAGATATTTTTGAAGTGTTTTTAGACGTTTTCATGAAAATTTGGTATACTGCCCCTTTAACTATTTTATTGTTGATTAGTTTGTACCGATCTGAAGAAGCTGCTGTGTCAGCGAAACAATTTATTGTTATATTCAAAAATAAATAATAAAGTGAAAGTTTGACACTACTGTGTTGTTTTATACATATATGAATATCAACTGACACCAAGTAAGTGCAGAACCCATTCAACGTTTAAAAGATACTAAAATTATTTTGTTGGGGGATGCTACAGCGCACGTAAATAATTCCTATTAATGATATTAATATTTCAGAAAATTTATAAGATTTTGGTCGTGTTGTCCCAGTGTTCTTAAACCTATATTCCTAATACCGGCTTTCTGATTGGTTGTATCATAGCAACTAATCCAGTAGTAGGCGTTATAATAATAATAGGTACTTACATGACATGTCACAGCAACATCTGAAGATGTATTTAAAAAAAAAAAGAGAATGAGTGAAACAGTAGTGCGATAATGAAATTACAGTAGATCAATTAAGAATAAGATTGGAGATCATCTAGAGGTGAATTACAAAAATCTGTTAGGTTATAGAACACTTTTCCAATTAGGTACTCTTTCAACACTGCTTTGAATTTCTTCAATTTGATGTCCTTTATGTATTGTGGTAGTTTTTTATGCATTTTAATACATAAATAATTTGTTCCCTGTTGGGCACAGTTAACCCAGTGGTAGAGTATTACAAGCTGGCTTTTGTTTCTTGGGTTGTGGCTATGTATTAGTATCTCGCTATGACTCTGAAACTGATGTTCGTTTTCATGGGCATAAATTCGACAGGTATTGTATTGTACTCAGGGGTCGATTGGCTGCGTAAGCCTTACAGAACTGCGACCAGTGTTGATCTTCTGTTCATAACCCTTTGTTCAAATATTGCATGTTTTGAATGTGTATGGAAAACCGCAGACCAACTGGTTTCGTCCTTCTGGGACTCATCAGTTCGGTGCTTTCCCCTACACACTCAAACCATGCAATTTAATCTTGCTATATATGCTGCCGCGCTCTGGACAGATATCAGCAAGTGACAACTACTTTGAGTAATTATCGGTTTTCCATACACATTCAAAACATGCAATATTTGAACAAAGACCTGCTTAAAAGCACATACGTACATGGAGACAAATTAGGATTGTTTCAAAGCACCTTAGGTGGGGTAGCAGTCTGAAACGTCTCGTAGTACAAAAAAATCTGGATTTAGTTCTATAATTCAATTCCTGGCAGGGTATTTGCCCGAGGAGTAGTTGTTCGAATGGTCCAGTACCACTAATTAATACTAGATAATTACTCAAAGTAGTTGTCACTTGCTGATATCTGTCCAGAGCGCGGCAGCATATATAGCAAGATTAAATTGCATGGTTTGTGTGTGTAGGGGAAAGCACCGTACTGATGAGTCCCAGAAGGAGAAAACCAGTTGGTCTGCGGTTTTCCATTCACATTCAAAACATGCAATATTTGAACAAAGACCTGCTTAAAAGCACGTACGTACATGGAGACAAATTAGGATTGTTTCAAAGCCACCTTAGGTGGGGTAGCAGTCTGAAATGTCTCGTAGTACAAAAAAAATCTGGATTTAGTTCTATAATTCAATGCCTGGCGGGGTATTTGCCCGAGGAGTAGTTGTTCGAACGGTCCAGTACCACTAATTCATAACCCTACCCGTAATAATTAGATTCTTAGGGATTTGATCTTTCCAGCGAAGCACAGAATGTCCCTGAGAGGCTTTCCTTTCACTTCTTCAGGCGTCAGTTGGGCCTGCCTAAGTGTTGCAGCCTAAGTCAAGCTAATGCATCGCAATTGCAGAGGATGTGTTCGGCAGATTCAACCTCCAGTTCACAAAGTCTGCATTTGTCACTGTCTATTAGTCCCAGTTTTTTGAGGTGGTACCTCACTGGGCAGTGTCCAGTAAACAGACCTGCATTGAGTCTGGTTTCATTCTTTGATAAAAGAAGAAGCTCTTTTGCATTCGTAGTCGAGTCCTCTATAAATTTCTTAGCCAGAGAGCTTTTTTATTCTCCATTTCCAATTTTTGAATCTCCGCCCTTCTGTGTGCTCCAGATACCCCACAGAACGGTTCGGGTCCAGTCGGGAACCTAGTTCGTCAGCTATTTCATTCCCTTCAATTCCCTCATGACCTGGCACCCAATGCAGAGCAACTTTATTGCCCTTAGCCAGTTTCTTGAGGTATTGTCTGCATTCCCAGGTGGATAAAGACTCAAAGCTATTGGCTTTCAGTGCTTTTATAGCAGCTGGACTGTCAGACATTATATAGATTTTTTTTACCCTTTGTGTAGGCATTAGGCATTCTTGGACACATAGGTCTGTTGCAAGTACATATTTCAGCTTGCATAATTGTGGGATAGGTTCCTAAGGCTATTGATGCCCTATATTCTGCTTCCGTTACGTCGGACTGTAAATCAGTCTCAAGCTCTTAAGTGTACTAGACGTAAAACCTGGAAACACACTTTTCCGTTTCGAATCTTGCCTCTTACACATTTTCATTCACGCAACACAATTTACATAGGTCCTCATATGGTCACCGACCCAGTTATTAACTTTGATTTACCCTAGTGTTAGGCAGGGTTTGGGAAATGGATAAAATCGTAATCCTAAGCGATAGTTTGGCCTACCCACTCTGCTAGTGCCGTTGCAGTCACCAAAAGCACAAAGTTTGGATGCTCCATACTAATTTTGCACGTTTGCAATAAAATTTTACTGTATATAGATCAAAGAATTGAAAATAAACACTTTCAAACAATACAAAACTTTGACATCTGTCCGAAATTATCATGACGCAGGCGGCTCAGCTTTTTTTATAATGAAAAACCCTTCTTCTTCTTCTTCTTGGGGCTCTGATGAATTCTGGGTTGATTGTAATCTTTACCCTTGGGGTCTGGCAGCGAAGTGTGTAATCCATATGGGGATCGTATATTTGAAAATTAGTAAGGGCCCACGTCCAACGTTATAATTAGGCGGGGCCGCCGGGAATACTTCCGGCAATCTTGGAGATTGTAATCGACGGATTGTCTGACCAGTTCGTTTTCATGATTTTCGGCTTGTTGAAAGATCTTCTTTGCTGTTTCTTGGGCTATCTTGAGGATACTGGGCACTTGCAGATCTCGATGAATTTGGGCATTCGTAATGAACTATGGAGCGCCGGTAATAATACGAAGAAACTTATTCTGGATCGTCTGGACTCTCTTCATGTTAGTTTTGGCAGTACAACTCCAGGAGACAATGCCATATGTTAAGACTGGCCGAACTACTGCCAGGTAAATCAGCAACTTGTTGCATAGGTCTGGCTCCTTGCTCTTTAGAAGTGGGTATAGTTTAGTGATAGCTATTAACTCAATTTGTCTCAGTCTGGTTGTGTGATTCGCCCATGTAAGTTTTTGGTCTATTTGTAGTCCAAGGTTCAGTAGACCATTCAATTTGGGTGTCGTTAATGTTGATTCGCTCTTCAGGTGGATTGTTACTTCTGGTGTAGCAAACAGCTTGTGTCTTTGTTTCATTGATGGTAATCTTCCAATCATCCATCCAGTCCAGGATGGAATTTAGGCTGTCTTGTAGTTTAGAGACGGCTAGGTATTTACTTTGGAACGGTGTTGCCACAGCAGTGTCGTCAGTGAAGAGGGCTTTAAAGGAGTGTTGATCTCCAGGTATGTCGTGAATGTAGAGGGAATACAGGATGGGGCCGAGGACGGAACCCTGCAGGATGCCAGCTAGTACAGGTCTTGTTGCAGAGTAGGAGTTGTTAAGTCTGACTTGAAAACTTCGATGTTTTAGGAAGGATCGAATGATTTTTATTAGGTTGGTGGGAATATTTGCTCTAAGCATTTTATGTATGATCCCACCGTGCCATGCTTTGTCAAAAGCCCTGGATATATCAAGATAGGCCACAGCCGTGGAGTGGCGCATATTGAAGCCACTACTGATTGACTCTACCAGACGAAGCGTTTGTAGATCGCAGGAATGGCCCTTAGGAAAGGGTATAATTCTTAATTCTTCAAACTCATCCTGCCGTTTGGTAAGGATGATGCGCTCCAAGATCTTGGAGAAAGTAGGCAGCAGACTAATAGGCCGGTGGTTTTCAGGATCTGCGTGGTCCTTGCCTGGTTTTGGAATTGTGATGACAGTGGCTTTCTTCCATTGCGATAGAAAGTAATTCATCTGCAGGCATGCGTTTATTATGTTCAGGAGTCGTACTCGATTTTTCTTAGGCAGCATTTTGGTGGCTAGGTTTGTGATTCCATCAATACCAGGTGCTTTTCTTGGTTTTTGCGACTTAATAATTTGTTGAATTTCACCAAAGGTGGCAGGTTATCAATGTCTTCATCTCCAAGCTCATCATTTGTTTGGCACTGTAATTCAATGCTATCTGCTAGTATTTCTACTTTCTCTTCATTCGTGTAGCCCACCACGCCTCGGCGGCTGCGAAGCGGAGTAATTGTTTCTTTTTGGCTCTTCATGGTTTTGATAAGACACCAGAGTCCATTTTTATCTGCGTTTAGGGAAGCAAGCTTACTATTCCACTGTTCTTCATGGAAATTTTTCAGGTCGGTACGAACGGCATTATTCAATCTTGTTGCGTGCGCTACATCTTCCGGATGGAGGGTGCGTTGCGCCCTTTTTCTTGCCTGTCTCTTTTCGCGTATCAATTGCCTCAATTCAACAGGGAGGATGATAGGTTGTTTACCTTCGAGGCTAATTTCTTTGGTGCTATCTTGCAGAGCAGAGTTAATTTCATGCGTAAGAGTGGACACCTCTTGTTCAATGTCCTGTGTTGACGATAGGATTCGCAGGTCACTGCTATGTGCTCTCAGGTGGCTTGAGAATCGTGGCCATTGAATTAGTTTCTTGGTATACATCAGAGGAGGTGGTTTTTGCACTTGCAGGGTGATAGAGATTGGATTATGATCCGATGTCAAGTCTTGAATAACTGTGATTTCTAAGTCTTCAGCTATGTTGGAAGAAATGCCAATGTTTAGAATTTCTGATCTCCGTATGCACAGTAGTGAGTGGGGAGAGTCGGGATATGGAGTTGTATGTCCTGATTTTCAAAACCCTATTTGTACAACTGCATTTTATACAAACTGGAACCTGGTGACAGTTCATTCTAAACCACAACTTAACCTTAAAGCTTAATGTTTGTTGTCCCCAAGAGCTTGTGCTTTATACAGAGTGGGCCAACAGTGTGTAGTCGGCCCATATCTCTGGTTCTATTCAAGGTATCAAAATAAAACTTTACACGTATGTGGAGAACCCCACGAATCATCTGATAAAATTATTTTGGTGTATACGGGGTGTTCACACTCTGAGCACCAAACCAAAGTTATGTTTTCTTAAATGGAACGCACCATATTTGTTTTCATATTTGAATTCCCAATAAAATTTTATGAAAGATGGTTTACTACACGATGGGGTTTAGAGTGAGCGATTTTAAGATATTACCATTTTAGTGCCAGTATGGACCCAAGTTTGTGAAGCTGCTGACGTCTACTGGTCGAAGGTATTTAAGATTTTTTTATTGGCCTTGGTTCACAGACTGATCTATTTGTAAAATTCTTGAGTTCTTTTGTCACATACAGTGTGGACAGCTTACGCAATATAGGTACATTTTTTCTTAAAACTTTCGAATGAAACACCCCATATATTATTTCCATATTTGATAGTCAGTTTACTAAGCTTTTGATTGATATAGATATTGTTAGGTCTGCGACTAACGGTTTCGGTAGAATTGAAAATTGGACTTTAAAATGAGGTAATTTGACTGGTAATTCATTCGTTTCTCCTAAATTTTAGTGCCTAAAACACAAAATATGATTTCCATTTTGTTTCTGGAAGTTGATTTCACATTGAGACAAAAAATTCATCGCTAGATTGCTTCTTCATGGTCATATTCTTAAATAAATGGTAACTTATTAATAGAGACCGGATAAATAAGCGCAATTTAAATTAAGAAAAGTGCTTAAAAAGCACAATATTTCGCCAAAAAAAGCAACAAAAAACGCAACAAGTTCAGAAAAAACGCAGAAAAAAGAGTATACCTAAAATATAATTCCAAACGCACAATATGGAATAAAATCAATACTTAACTGGAAGCAATAATAGAATGCAAAATGCACTTGCTCATTCTTTCCGTACCTAGAAGATTTTCGGTTATCCAGCGTCAGGCAGTTTACGAGCGTGCGCCGTGCACTCACAATTTCAAAGTAACGTACACATCACAAAATATTTAGATAACGCAATGCTTTGACTATTATTTAATGAGAAAAATTCCAACCAGTTTATTTAGATAAATGCCCAAAAAATAAGTTTGAAATAAGCACTGAAATAAAAAATAAGCAAAAAAGCAAAAAAAGTATTAAAAATTGTATCTCAAATTACTTCTTTTCTTGTAATTCAATCGAATGTCAACGTAATTTGTTGTAGCTTTCAATATTTAGTGTAAGCAAGAAAGCTTAAAATCCGGTCTCTACTTATTAAACCTAGGTATAAATTGAAACAAGAAGTGCCATGGAAAAAACCGTTCTTTCAAGAAGTAATCTTGCAATGAGATTTCTTGTGCCGGTGTAAACTCTGTTCGCTAAATTTTCTGTCAAAACAAAGTGTAAGCCTTTTTCTGAGTTTTGCGTGGCAAAATGGGGGAAATTCGCCAAAAATGGTACAAAATTACGGCAAAAATTTCAATTCTTAAGGTTTAATATTTATTTCTGCCTAAAGTATCAATCGCAGACCTGCCAATATCCACATCAGCCAAAAGCTTAATAAATGGCTATCAGATCTGCAAATAATATACTGGGTGTACCATTTAACATTTTTGAGAAAAGCTTCAAATTGGCCACTCTGTACAATATGAACTATTTTGAAAAAAGTGTTAATGAATTTTACAAATGGAGTATCCCCTGAACCTAGTCCAATAAAAAAATCATAGTTAGCTTTGACCAGCAGACGTCGGTAGTACCACAAATTTGGGTTCACACTGGTACTAAAATGACCATATTTTAACATCGTTTACTCTAAACCCCATCGTGTAGCATATCAACTTTCATGAAATTTATGGGGAATCCAAATATGTAAACAAAATGTGGGGCATTCCATTTAAAAAACATAACTTTGGTTTGGTGCGAAGCACGTGAACATCCGGAATACATCAATAGTATATTATACACGAGTTTATAATGAATGCTATTATTACCGAGGATGAAGTTTACAACACGAGCGAGTGAAACGAGCGAGTTTTGTAATCGTCCGAGGTAATAATAGAATCATTATAACGAGTTGTATACTATACTTTGTCCACGACTATCAAAACAGATTTCCAGAAAGAATTTATCTTCATGTCCCTTCTCCAGTGTAAGATTCATACATATGCTCTCAGGTTTAATTTTCTTGGTTTTTTGGGCACTGAATCTAATGAGGCAAGTTCTGCAGCTTCTTTTATTGCTGGTGCTGTTAAAGAAACCTCGTTTTCACTCTCACTACTCATTATATCTTCTTTTTTAGAATATGCATTTCAAATTAAAAGCAAACCATGCTGATTTGACATTTCAATTTGAACTGACGCATCGCGATCGCGGCCTACTAAATAAATGTAAAAAAGGGTCAAAGCGATGTTCCTGTTGGTGTAGTGAATAATATTCATTAATCACTGCAGTGATTAATGTATCTAATTATGATTGAAGAAACACAAGTATAAAGAGTATATTATAAGATAGTCGTGGACAAAATAATTTTAACAGGAGCTTCATGGGGTTCTCTACACACACACGTAAAATTTCATGTTGATATCTTGGCCCAACCTGTATACATTCTGAAATTTATATTTTTCTATTTGCGTGATTTAAATTTTAACAATTGATATCAAATTATAATTATAAACACAATACTAAAAGCTTCTACTGCATAGAGTTATGTTGTGCTATAAATCAGGCGTAAGTGCGCTAGAAACTGAAATCCCCGAACCTTATCATCTGTACTTCTGTACAACGGCATGTTAGACACGGACACGGCGCTGCCACGTGAAACGTGTTAGTTCATTCTTCATTCTATCCTCAAAACTATCGTCCACATTTATACGACAAAAATAAAGAACCCCTTTTAAAAATCATCTATTTTGAAAATATGCAACAAATTGAATAGTGCCAGGGCATATCACAGTGGGGAAACAATTTGCATCAATTTTGTGGTACGTACAACATAATATGACCACACATTATGGACCATACTGACCAAAGATGTTTCATTTGCGATATTTGCAGCAAAACATTCATGTCGTCGTCGGAATTAATGGAGCGCATGTTAATCACAAATATGAAATTTGCTAAAAAGCATTCTCCCGATCTTCTGTACACATCAGGACTCATACAGGACAAAGGCCTTATAAGTGTGAAGTATTAAACAAGACATTCTCGTTCTCCCTGCAATATACCGTATCAACACACGTTAGGATTCATATGGGACAAATGTCTTACAAATGTGAAACTTGCAAAAAAGCATTCTCTAAAATTTCTCTTTTGAAAAGCCATGTTAGGATTCACACAAAGTCTCACAAGTGCGAGGTTTGCCAAAAAGCATTCTCTGCACGTTTCAAATTAATACTACACATCAGGACTCACACGGGACAAAGACCTTACAAATGTGAAATTTGTAAGAAAAGTTTTTCCATACAACACAACTTAGCCAACCATATTAGGACTCATACGGGAGAAAAGCCTTACAAGTGTGAAATTTGCAACAAGACGTTCTCCTGGCAACATACCTTAGCAGCACATGTTTGGACTCATACAGGAGAAAAGCCTTACAAGTGTGAAATTTGCAACAAAACGTTCGCCCGGCAATATGCCTTAACAGCACACGTTTGGACTCATACGGGACAAAGACCTTATAAATGTGAAATTTGTGAAAAAGCATTTTTCCGATGTAGTGATTTAAAGACGCACGTTAGGATTCATACGGAACAAAAGTCTTACAAGTGTGAAATTTGCAGTAAAATGTTCTCCTCGCAATACATTTTAACAGGTCACGTTAGGACTCATACAGGACAAAGACCTTACAAATGTGAAATTTGTAAAAAAGGATTCTCCCAGCATTCAACTTTAAGTTCACATGTTAGGATTCATACAGGACAAAGGCCTTACAAATGCGAAATATGCCAAAAAGCATTCACACAGAGTGGTATTTTAAAGGCACACCTTAGGACTCATACGGGACAAAGGCCTTACAAATGCAAAATTTGCCAAACAGCATTCACCCGGAGTGGTGCTTTAATGTATCACATTAAGGCCCATACAAGACAATGGTTTTTGCCTAAGAATAAAAAGGAACATGCAAATGGGGAGAATATTGCAGGAAGTGTCCAGCAATTTGAAGATAAACGAGCAAACGAAAATAGTGTTAGTGTGAAATTGGAAGGAAATTTAACAGACGAAGAAGAAAATGCGGAAGATTTTGAAAAACCACTCAAAAATGAAGAGAATATAAGTGATGCAGGGAAAAATGCCACTGGAGGGTCTGGAAATTTTGTCAAACTTTTCAAAAATGAAGAGTACGAGGTGAAAGAAGAAAATAGTTTGTAAAATTGAACTTATTTAAATAAACATATCGACTGGTTTTTGCCAAAACGTCGTAAGCGGCAAAACTTGCAAAAACCGGCTTTTGTTCATTTTGTGTACAGTATGCTATTCTCAACGCATTAAGAAATCGATATAATGCGATTTACATACTTATATTTTTGTCATAAAATTGAGTTTCATTATTTATCGTAAACGCCAGTTTTTTTTATAATGAGCAGCAGCAAAAGATCGTAAGCGACATCCTTGTTTATATACAAGTTATCTTACGTCCATTTACGATCATTTCACTGTATAGTTCGATGACATTCTTATCCGCTATGCAGACTCTCCGTATTTTTCCACAGTGTAATAAAAATTGTACAGTAGCATTTTTTTATTGTCATTAACCTCAGTCTTTATCATTATTCGAACCGAACAAGATGTAATTGCAAATAAATAAAATTTTTAAAACCTTAATCCAAAATCTTTTTTACAAAAGTGGCGCAGTCGGTAGGATTGTCAAAACGGCATTAGTGAAAATAATTCCGGTTTCGTTTCAACGATTTATTTGACAAGTCCTCGCGAATTTCGGCAACTCTCAAGCGGTTCGCATCCTTGGTATCCAGATCCAGTTAGGCGAATCGAGTAACCTAACGTGAAGAAATTCGAACGAACATCGAACCAAACGCACATGGACAGGATACTGATTTTTGCGTGAGTACAACTTATGTCTTTTAGAGGTTCTATTATAGATTCCGATACTGATAGTTCAATCGATACTGATTCTGACTCAAATTTACCCTCTTTGAATCGTTCAAGATCCCCCATATCCTTTTTAAGAAGTTTTCCAATAATCACTCAAAAAATAACTTAACAACACCCCCGTCCTAAAAAATGAATATTTGGGAATGATTCCCGAATTTAACGGCGAAACTGAACTTCTCCCTCGCTTTATAGAAATATGCGAAAAATTGGTTAACAAATTTTATAATTCTCAAGACGAAGACGATTTCCAAAATGAATATTTAATGTCTAGCATCTTGGCAAAAATTAAAGGTGACGCAGATATAAATAAAAATGCTCTTCTTAATGCTTATGCTGATAAACATGATTTATTTAAATAGTCAGTATCTTAATTTTAAGCTTAGTATTAGTAGTAGTTCAACTTATATTTTAGAACTTGCAAATTACAACAAAATTGTGGGATTTCTTCAAAAATCAATTAATTCAAAAACCGATAATATTAAAATTCATAGTTATAGCAATCAAAATAAGAGGTTTAATAAATGGTTTAGGCTACATTATGAAAAGTTTAACAGGTGTTTTAGATTCTAACGATGGAGAAAGAATTTATAAAATCCTTGATCGCGTACAAAATAATGAGAACCAATTACCTACAAGAACAACTAAAATTAGCGTATTCTTGGAGCCATCAAAAATCCAAAATTTCAATGATACAGTACAAGATATTCTACACAACGAAATGCTACTTTCGTCAAGAATAATGCAGCTTAATAAAATTGTTAGTGAACAAGCTACACATCAGAATATTCTATTTGCTAAAGATTTACTGAACCAATTTTCAATACTTTACAGTTTAATTCTTAATACTCTCCAAGACAGAAAATTCTATAACAGCTTGCCGATCAAATATTTTACATCCAAGTATCATTCAATCAAACCAATTATTCTCAGAATTTCAAAACTTATCCTCTCACTATCACAACCAATTTCCTTTTGAATTAAAATACGAAAATATCATAAATTTTGAAGCCATCCTAAAAGTTAATTGTTTAATTAGGCCTGAACAAATAGTATATTTTCAATCAGTTCCAATTGATTATGAAAGACAATTTGATCTTTTTCACGTGCTCTCTATTCCTACTAAATTTGAGTCAGCGTTTGTTACAATTATTCCAAATTCGACATTTCTATTAAAATCAATCGATAATTTGCAAATAGTGCCTCTAATAATCGATAACAGGTGTATTCATGGCGAATCGTATCATTGTCCAAGCTTTTCGCAAGGAAATTTTAACGTCAAATGCGAAGAAGGAACTCTGCTGCACGAAAACTACAGCCAATATCAATTCAGTAAATTAGAAATTTTAGAAAATCACATCGAAATTATCCTGGACATCAACCAGTATTTAGTTGTCTTTCCAAAAGAAGAAATTTGAAAATTCAGTGTCAAGATCAAATAGAAACAGAAACACTCTCTGGAATCTACCTAATAAAAGAAGATAACTGCAAAATCTATTTTCGGCAACACGAACTTTCTTTTAGCGAAACCACGCAAGGAAAGCCAATACTTCTGACAGCTCCACATCTACAATTATCGGAAACAACTCTATATCCGAAATTCAACATTGAACTTAAAAAACTGAACCTGAAGGACCTGCCCGAAATCTCAATCACACCAATTAAAGAAAATTTAGTCGACTATCAAATACCCAGCATTTGGACAGTCATTATACATTCTAATAATTATAGGGATTGGGAGCGCTTTTATTTGTTACAGACTGAAAAGGAAATCAGCAAAAACATCTCCGAAGAAAGAAAACGAAAAACCCGAAATTCAACCAAGGGATAGAAAAATCAGCGTTCCAGGGGAGGCTTCCTTCGATGACATTCTTATCCGCTATGCAGTGTCAGCAGACTCTCCGTATTTTTCCACAGTATAATAAAAATTGTACAGTAGCATTTTTTTAGGGAGTGACTACTGCTCCGGCCGCCGGCCCCTTGAAATTTTATGCCAATACGGTCGGACGCGCGCATTACTTAATATCCGCAAAATGACGTTTAAGAATATCGTTACGGCCAGTGCCGCCAATGGTCTCGGTGGGTGTTCGGATATCGCACAGAACTGCCATTTTGTTCTCCTACGGCTAGACGAGTTCTGACCCCGCAGCGGTTTGATATATTTTGCTTGTTTTTACATCATCTTTTTTCCAAAAAATGCGTGTGTCTGGTGCGAGAGGGCAAGAAAGGGCTTTGTTTAAAATGCGTTCTCTCAGCTTAATTTTTTTTACGTCTCCAAAATGCAAATTGTGTTGACATTCTGTAATGCGCATGCCCGTCCGTGTTCAAACAAAATTTCAGGGGGCCGGCGGCCGGAGCAGTAGTCACTCCCTTTTTTTTTATTGTCATTAACCTCAGTCTTTATCTTTATTCGAACCGAACAAGTTGTAATTGCAAATAAATAACATTTTTAAAAACTTAATCCAAAATCTTTTTTACAAAAGTTACATAAAATATTTACAGGTTGTCTGAAATTCGATGTGCAACATGGGGCTCTGTTATTTTAACAGCTAGACCCTAGGTTTAAATTCGGCAAAGTTGCATACAAATATTCTTTGATTGAACTGTTCCTGTCTTGTAGCATTAAATAGTGGAATAATCGCTGCACATCAAAGGTAAACACGCTTTTAAAATGTTAGGTTATGATACTTGACAACTTGACAGTGGCAACTGTTTAAATAGGGGGATTTACATATATGTAAATCGGATACCTACCTGAAGCGCATGCGTCAAAATTTTTACGTTACTGCAGAAACACTCATCGTTGCGCTTACATATTTGTTTTCACTATCCTTCTACGTGATTACTAGACAGAACGCATTTTTAAACAGACCTCGCACCAGACACACGCATTTTCTACAAAAACGTGAGAAGGAAACTAACCTCTACGGGAGCCGATCCCACCCAGCCCGAGGATAACAAACTACCAACTCTATGCGATACCTACCAGTAGCGGATACTTATAGCTTGCAAAAAGCATTCCCAACTGTCTGACTTACGGAAACGGGCGTATTTTCCGCTTATAAACTATTTTCGTAAACGTTCTTGCCAGCACACCTTCGTGGGTTAACGGTTGATGTATCAGACCCCCAAGCCGCAATGCTGGGGGTTCGCATCTCGCAGCAGTTCTTTTTTGTTATAGGTAATGATGTAACTTTTTTCTTTTGAGCAGAAAATCGGTCAGGTCAAAAAGGACAGATAGGGGATCACCATCACGCCGGAATATATTTCACTTTTCTTTTGAACAAAAAATCGGTCAGAGATCAAAAAGGACAGATAGGAGATGGCCATCACACGGGAATATAAAGAGCACGCACATGCGTATTAAAGTGGAAATGATTGTAGGGAGCTGTCAGCTGTCTGTATCCGCTAGTGAATCCCCGTGCTTTGATCTTTTGTGCAACAGCATTTTACATTTTAGAAACAACATTGGAATTCGCAGTGGGTCTGCATTACGCTCCGAAAGCGTACCAGACATTAAGAGACAGATGTATACAAAATCTGCATAAGTCGCAACAGTCCACCGAACGTACCTACTTGCGCATGCTCGGTAAGCATCTAACCTCAGATGAGGGAGGAGTATGGATGCATAACGCCCGACCTTTGCCGTGCATGTGAGTGTTACCAAAATTTGAGCGTGTTTGGTGCCAAACAAATTGATGAAACCAGGTTACTGTTTAGAATGCTTGTAATTTAACTCCAAATAACGAAAGCAGTGTTTGAAATAGTGCAATTAGTCATATGATTTTAAATTTTTTCGTTCAACTGTCGGCGTAAAGAAGCTAAGAAGTTTACGTTACGCCCCTTTTTTTGGTGCCGAATGGTAACAGGAACACCTGCTTTGTTATTCCTCCTCTTCTTCCCTCCTCTAAGCATCTAATAAATATAAACGACGAAGTAGAATATACTATTTCTATCGCCTTTTCTCTGTCACGCTTTTTGCACATGCAAGGAATGGGGAGTTGTTTGTATTAATGTAATAGGTATATGGATACCTCCCTACTAGGGCTGTGCGCTTTTCTCGATATATCGATAAAAATATCGATATATCGATAATTTGATATATCGATAATTTGATGTATTGATATATCGATAATTGATATATCGATATATCGATAATTTGATATATCGATAATTTGATGTATTGATATATCGATATACCGAAAATTTGATATATCGATATATCGATAATTTGATATATCGATATTCCGATATCAAGTTTTAAGAGCCTGTTTACAGTCAGCAATTTTCGTTGCGTGCAACTTATAATTGCTGCAATTCTTACCATACGCATGCGCCGTGAGCACTAAGCTGTCAATTGTTGCAAGTTTAGAGCTCACGGCGCATGCGCATGGTAGGAATTGCAGCAATTATAAGTTGCATGCAACGAAAATTGCCGACTGTAAACAGGCTTTAACAAACATACATATATCGATAAAACGTCGATGTATGTATCGATATATCGATAATTTGATATATCGATAGTTTGATATGTCGATACTCGATATTCCGATATATCAATAATTTTAAATGTGGGTTTTTTAGCAGCTATAAATTATAAATTAATATAACAGTAATTAGTTTTTTATCGTCTGGCAATCAATTATAGTTATTCAAATTTCACCTCATGCGAGAAAGCTCCCAATTCGAATAATTATCGACTGGTAAAGGATAGACTCATTCTTATATCAGTAATTTTATGTATAATCTCGATACCCGATATACCGATAATTTCAAAAATACATACATTAAAGTATGTCCAAGATGCAAGGTTATGTTTTAATGCGCGTAATCTGTGTTGTGTTGATTCAATTTTCATTTTTGCTGACAAAAAATCAGCTAAGTTATAGTCAATGAACAGAGGCCAGCAGGCCAGGCGAGGCGCTCGGGCGAGCACCTCGGGCGCTCGGGCCAGGCCGCAGCGAGTTTGAATCATTTGAAACGATAGCAGGCACTTACATACGTGCATGTGTATCCATTGTTTACAAGTCTCCTGGGAACAGAAATCTCCCAGCCACGGTGAAACTCACGGATTTGACGATACACATTTAAAATACATGCAGCCAATTTTCATTTGGCCATGTCTGATGTCATAGTGCAATATATCGTAAAGAGATTTTTACAAGTATCTTAGGAACGCGATTTTGTGCCAAGGCGCTGTTTCGAAATGGGCAATCTTGGAAACTTTCTTGACTGTCGCTTCTGTTTATATCGCCACTAGAAAATTGTCTCTTATTAAACAATAAACTCATAAAAAAATAAAAACAAATTTATAAGGAAGATTTAGCATATTTTTAAATTACGCCATTTTGTCCGTTTATGACTGACACGGTGCCTCCTTTCCTGTTCAATAAACGTCGGACCTCATTTTTCTTACTTAGTTCATTTCAAGTTTTCAAGTGTCTGTACTGTATTACTTGTACTGTGCGGTGACGTTCTCTTGACAACTTGACATGTCAACTAAGAAAACTGGTGAATCCCAGACATTAAAATTTGCGTGGTGTATTGTGAGTTGAGGTTGCTGTTGTTATCAAATTGGAACACGGCTGATCTTAAAGTTATAAGTGGTATGGTATAATTATTTAAGTAAGTAAATTATATTACTTGTGCTTACCCGTATTATTATTTGTTTTGTGATAATAATCATTACTAATTTACTTTAAAACAAATTATAGTATAAGTAAAAATTTTAGGTTTCTACTTAGTAGAGTAGGAGAGATAGGATGGTAGGACACCTTCTAAGACACGAAGGAATAGTTCGTGACATACTAGAGTCAGAGATAGGAATAAAAAGAGGTAGGGGTAGGCCTAGATTAGACTACTGCTCTCAAATAGTTAGGGATGTAGGATGTTCTACTTTTAGGGAAATGCGTAGGTTAGCTCAGGATAGAAAAGAATGGAGGTACGCGTCCAACCAGTCTTCGGACTGAGAACCTTATGATGATCTACTTAGTTGCTGTTCTATATTAAAAATGACTACAAGGCAAAGAAGTTCTGTCTGGGAATTTTTTAAAAAGAGCGATGATGGTGTTAAATATGTTGTTTGCCATAGGAATGTTGCTACAAAGGGAAATACATCAAATTTGCATTCCCATTTAAAAAATAAACATCCGATTAAGTATACGCAGTTCGTTGAAAAGAAAATACAGGCCTGTGCTATGAATGATTTGGATGAAGACGAGAACGACGATGATCATTGTAGGTAAGATGATGTGGATAAATTAGGTGTATGAATATAAAGTATAAAATTGGTGTTTTAATTTTTTTCAGCTCTGAGTGTTCATCATTCACAAAAGCCGATGCTGGCACAGGGACGGAAATAATAGTAAGGGAAGAACTCTCTTTGTCAGAAAGTTTAGATTCTTCACCTTCAACTTCAGGTCTAGGCAATCCAGGGTCATCTGAAACTACGTCAAGTTTGAGAAACATCTTTGTAAAAAAGAGGCAACGTGTAATTGAACATTTTGCAATTACGTCAAAGCACTCTAGTAAAATCGATAAAGCGTTAGCATATTTTATTGCAGCGGATATGCAGCCATACAGCATTGTTGAAAGAGTAGGTTTTCAACATTTTTTGAAAGTAATACAGCCAAGTTATAAACCACCATCTCGAAAAGTTTTAGCTCAGGTAAAAATTCCTCATTTATATATGGAAACTGCAACGTTCTTAAAGTCAGAATTAAAGAAAGTAGTAAACATTTCATTTACCACTGATGCTTGGACCTCCAATTGTAATAAGCCTTATGTTTCTTTAACGGCTCATTTTATAGACCACAATTGGACTTTGCAATCATTCTGTTTAAATTGTAGAGAGATGAGTGAGGATCACAACGGGGAAAATTTAGCTAATGTTATAATAGACTTTTTTGATGAGTGGGAAATTTTAACTTCTAAAAGAGTGGCTTTTACTACAGACTCTGGGTCGAATGGAATAAGATGTGTAGAGCTCTTAAGTTTGCAACGTATAGCCTGCTTTGGACACACCTTAAATACTGCCGTTTCTAAAGCATTTGAATTAGATGCCATAGAAAATTGTCTACGAAAAGTAAAAAAAATACAAACCTTGTTCTCGCACAGCTGGAAGATTCAGCGCGAGATTACAAAGTATCAAGCGCAATACAAACTACCTTTAAAAAAATTTCCTTCTTTTTCAAAAACAAGGTGGTGGTCACTTTTAAAACTGATAGAGGTTGTTATTGAACAGAATCTAGCTTTAATGTCCCTATTACAAGATTATCAGAGGGGTAAAAACAAAGATGCACTTTTAACCTTTACTGAAATTGATATTTTGAAAAGTGTAGTACAAATATTGAGTCCTATTTCTGTCATATCGGACCTTATGGCCGGGGAAAAATATGTGACTGCATCAGCCATTTTGCCGTTGTATAATCAAATAAAGAATCAATTGCATTCTATTGATGTAGACGAAACGCAACTTGAGAGTGAAGAAATTGATTTAAATATAGTTAAAGTACACTTTGTGCAAAAAATTATTCTTTATTTGGAAGACAAATATATTAATACCAGCGGAGTAAGATCGTTTTTGCAAATGTGCAGTTTTTTAGATCCCAGGTTTAAATCTCACGAATTAATAGAAATAAATATTGAGGAAATAAAAACATTGACTTTAAAAGAAATGGACGCGTTGGTTGTAGATCAAGATCAACAAATGACTCCTACAAAAAAATCTAAAGTAAGTGGACTTAGTATTATACTTTGTTCATCTGCAAGACAACAACCAACCGTACAAGATGACATCCAAGAATTAAATCGTTATTGCAATACTCCAACTACTGATTTGGCAGATGATCCATTGGAGTGGTGGAAACTAAATCAGACAGCATATCCAAAATTGAGTATGCTCGCAAAAAAGTATTTAAGCACCCAAGCAACAAGTGTTGCATCCGAGAGGGTGTTTAGTAAAGGAGGCTTGGTTATTACAGATAACAGAACTTCGTTGACCGCTGAACACTCCGAACAACTTATATTCTTATCAATGAATAAAAAACATATACAAAAATAAAGTTGCTTCTTTTTTACGATCTTTGATGTTAATACCTACTCAGGTGTGGCACTGTCTCTGTTTAGCAGAGAGATGTAAGGAAAATTGAAATAATTGTTTAAATATTACGTTACCTTATCTCATTATTTTAAATTACATCGTACTGCATAAAACTTGAACATTACATTAACAATAAATTATAATAAATTTTGCAAAATAGTCTATTATTTTAACATTACCCCCACAGGAACTTCATGTAATTATGTTATAATAGGTAGTGTACTTGATATAATTATGAAGTACTTATATAGATTGTATCAAATATTATTATGGATACCTATATTGAATTGATATGTTTGATATATCATTCGAAATGTTCGAAACATAGAAATATCGATATATCGATATATT
This sequence comes from Xestobium rufovillosum, assembly GCA_963966045.1. NCBI lineage: Eukaryota > Metazoa > Arthropoda > Insecta > Coleoptera > Ptinidae > Xestobium > Xestobium rufovillosum. The sequence goes on from OZ014497.1 coordinate 22,161,942, forward strand.
GATATATCGAATAATCGACATACATATCTATATGTATCGATATATTGATATATCGTTGTATGGATATATCGAATATGCGATATATCGATATATCAATATATCGATATATCAACAGATGTATGGATATATCGAATATATCGATATATTGTCGATATATCGATATATCAATAGATGTATGGATATATCGAATATGCGATATATCGATATATCGATATATCAATATATCGATTATTCGATATATCAATACATCGATATATCAATATATCGATTGTATCGATATTTTTTTAAATATCGTTCATATCGATATTTTTTAAATATCGCCCACCCCTACTCCCTACCTACTGTCGCTGCTGGTTGCAGTTCCGACTAACGAAGTACCTAAAGTATAACGTATAACTATAATGCCATCATAGATGAAAAATAAAGTTACTGTGGGGAGACACCAACGGGAGACACATCAACAAAATCTGCATAAGTCGCAACCGTCCACCGAACGTAAGTACCTACTTGCGCATGCTTGCTATCAGCTAATAAAATTTTTTGCTGTCCTTTCAAAATACAAACCACTCTGACATAATTATTTGTTTGTTTCATATACCTATTACATTTGGCATACCCCTCCCCTAACGTTTTGAGGTGAACTATGTCGCTTTCTGCACATGCAAGGAATGGTGAGTTCTTTTAGTTTGTATTAATGTTATAGGTACAGAAATCGTCAAACGTAATGGCGGGAGCCCGCGCAGGTAAGGCCACGCCCTAGTTTAAAACAGATACAGGCAGTGGCGCGAGGTTACTTAGACTATAGATGAATTTATTATGAAGTTAATCGTGCGCCACTGACAGTTGCCTTCGTCCACCGAAAACCAATCCCGGTCGACAGCGTAGTGGGTGAATAGAGGGGATTACTCAACTGCGCATCTCTGTCGCTCGTCATCACGTTTGACGCTTGCTGTATATGGTATTATGCTTAGAGGAGGGAAGATGAGGAGGCATAACAAAGCAGATGTGTCAGTTACCATTCGGCACCAGAAAAAGAGGCGTAACCTAAATTTCTTAGCCTCTTTACGCCGAAATGTGGACGAAAATTCTGGAAATAATATGACTAATTGCATTATTACAAACATTGCTTTCATTATTTTGAGTTGATTTACATGAATTCTAAACAGTAATCTGGTTTCACCACTTTGTTTGGCACCAAATCTGCTCAAATTTTGGTAACACTCACGTGCACGGCCAAGATCGGGCGTTCCCTCATTTAAGGTATTATGCCTTTTCTTTTGGCAGTTTGTACTTATACGGCATTTTAGACGCAACATTGGACTTGTGACAGTTCATTCTAACCTTAAAGTCATCGTCAGGCGTCAGAATTTAAACCATAAAAATAAAGAACACCTCTTCAAAATCATCTATTTTGGAAATATCTAACAAATTAAATAGTCTCATGACGTATTCCGGTGGGGAACAAATCAGCGTCAGTTTTTGGTAGGTAGAACATAATTATTCTTGAACAAACTTGTGCTGCGTGTACATATTATGGGCCATACCAGCGAAAATTGTTTCATTTGCGATATTTGCAGTAAAACATTCAAGTTGTAATCGGAATTAAAGGGGCACATGTTGACACATCCCCCAGAGAAAGTCCCACAAGTATGAAATTTGCCAAAAAGCATTCTCCCGATCTTCTGCATTAAGGATACACATCAGGACTCATACAGGACAAAGGCCTTACAAGTTTGAAATTTCCAACAAAACATTCAATCTTAACAACACACATTATGAGTCATACGGGACAAAGGCCACACATTAGCACTCATATGGCACAAAAGCCTTACAAATGTGATAGTTGTCAAAAAGCGTTCTCTGACAATTCTTCTTTGATAAGACATGTTAGAATTCACACAGGGCAAAAGCCTTACAAGTGTGAAATGTGCAATAAAACGTTCTCCCAGCAAGGCCACTTAACCGGACATCTTAGGACTCATAACAAACAGAAGCCTTATAAATGTGAAATTTGCCAAAAAGCATTCACCCAGAGCAGTAGTTTAAGAACACACATTAGGAGGACTCATATGGGGCAAAAGCCTTACAAGTGTGAAATTTGCCAAAAAGCATTCACCCTGAGTAGTGATTTAAGGACACACCTTAGGACTCATACGGGACAAAAGCCTTATAATTGTGAAATTTGCAATAAAACGTTCTCCCTGAAATGCAACTTAAAAGAACACGTTAGGACTCATACGGGACAAAAGCCTTACAAGTGTGAAATTTGCAATAAATCGTTCTCCCAGCAAGGCCACTTAACAGGACATGTTAGGACTCATACAGGACAGAAGCCTTACAAATGTGAAATTTGCAGTAAAATGTTCTCCCAGCAAAGCCACATAACAGGCCATGTTAGGACTCATACAGGACAGAAGCCTTACAAATGTGATATTTGTCAAAAAGCATTCACCTGGAGTTCTGCTTTAAGAGCACACCTTAAGACTCATATGGCACAAAAGCGTTACAAATGTGAAGTTTGCAAAAAATATTTCACCCACAATTCATATTTACGTTTACACGCTAGGACTCATATGGGGCAGAAGCCTTACAAGTGTGAAATTTGCCAAAAAGCATTCACCCGGAGTAGTGATTTAAAGATACACTTTGGGACTCATGCGGACCAAAAGCTCTACAAGTGTGAAATTTGCAATAAAACGTTTTCCATACAATGGCACTTAACAGCGCATGTTAGGACTCATAGAGGACAAAAGCCTTACAAATGTGAAATTTGCCAAAAAACATTTACCCGGACTACTGGCTTAAGGACACACCTTATGACTCATACAGGACAAAAGCCTTACAAGTGTGAAATTTGCCAAAAAGCATTCTCCCATCATGGTATTTTAACAAAACACTTTAGGGCGCATGTGGGACAAAACCCTTACAAGTGTGAGGTTTGCAATGTTCCTTATAAATCTGAGTGGTATTTGAAGAAACATAAGAAATTGCACTCGAATGGGGAGATCATTGCTGCGGATGCAGAGGAATCGCAAGAAAAACAGTCCAACAAAAGTAGTGTTAGTATGAAATTAACACTGGATACAATAGATGAAGAAGAAAGTGCAATTGTAGAGTATACAAATCTTGAAAAACTTGTCGAAAATGAAGAGTGTGAGATGAAAGATGAAAACAGTGTTGGTGTAAAAGAAGACGAGGATATTTTAAATGAAGAAGAAAATGCCAGAAATTTTGTAAAACTTTTCAAAAATGAAGAGTATGAGGTGAAAGAAGAAATTAGTTATTGAGATAAAACTTGTTTAAATTAAATGTAAATAAAAAGTAGGTAAGAAAAGAAATAATATTTGTGTTTTGTTACCTCAAAAAGAATGTTGTAATGCACGTAAATAATTCCTACTAGATGAACCCATGGGCTACGCTCCACGACTTTTACATAGTGGTGAATCGGTGTAGTATGTAATTATACTTCAAACGTAGGTGCATCCCAGGTGCACCACAAAATATTCCCATAGAATATTCTTAAATAATACGGCCAAAAACCATTCTGCGAACAGCACTGAGCAGATTCAAGCGTCCATCTGAATGATGCCAATGCAATTTTCTTATTTGCGTTAAAGAAACACCTGATCGAGTGCACGACCTCACCCATACGATCTCCGCCAGTTGAAAAGAGACCCAGCGACCGATATCCATCCCCACCCGTAAAGTGTTGTGCCAGTACGCTTTTAATATTATGATTAGTAACCCTAATATTTGTCAAAAATTTAGTTTTTAGTCAGGTTGTTAACGTGAGTTTAATATTTAATGTGCAGGTGAGAAATAAGGTTGAAAAATATTTTTGGGAGAAAGCTAGATCAAATGTGAAGGTCCAATTGGATAATCATGATTTACATACAATTGTTCAGCTTAGCTAAGTATAGCAATGCTCTGCCTTCCAGCTGACAGATGTTAAAGGCTCCTTTGGTGAACCCAGAAATATGTTTGCTCCTTCAGCACCTTCCTTAAAAAAGGATAAATATAAAGTTATTATGCAAACCAATTAGGATGAGGCATATCTGCTTTGGGGAAGGCTGAATGTTTGCTATCTAGTGAGACGGCTCAGTCTAAGGATGTGAAGAATAAGGCACTCCTTTCCTTAGAGGAATCAGGAAAAATTCTCTGCTAATTGCATTTGAACATACTCTTAACTCGAAGAGTTTGCATTACATGAATTTCAAAAATTGAAATATTTTAATAACTATAATTATTGCGGAATTTATATTTTGTTAAATTTAAATTTGTTATACTGTTATACAGTTAGCAAAAATTGTTCTTTTGGTTTGGTGTACTTTATAGATTTGAATTAACTTTTTTCTTTAATAATTTAAAATTTGAATTATTCTTCTTGGTTGATATGATTTTCTTTGTGCTGCCCGCGCGTCTGTTAGGCATCATACAGTTAATTTGAATGATAGCATTGAATATGTAAATATTTACATATTCAATGATGATAGTTTGCTTACTATATTATTGTTTTACTTTTGTAAAATGCGGGATATAGGAACTTATTTATTTTTTTTATCCTTCATTATTATTCTTAATGTCTTTTATTAATTTTGCGCATTTAAAGGTAAGATCACTGCTTACAGGGTTTACTGAGTTTGTCGATCTCATTTGTGATAATTCAACGCGAATTGAAGACTCCATTCCCAGCACTTTTGTTCCAACTAGATTTTGCCAATGCAACGTTTTTTCATTAGTAATCGCGGATTTTCTTTGAAAAAATATATTTCGTGACGGCCCATCAGACACAACACATGGAAATCAATATTCTGTAAATTACAACAGACTTTAAAAGAAAAAAGAAAAGGAATCCGCTTGGATTCGAACAAAAACTCTCCGCCCGTTTTGGTACTGAGCCAAGCCTGATGCTTATTTAGCAGGAAGTATAATAGTCTAATAAAGCGCGTGAAAGTGGAACTGGCCTACTTAGCAAAATCTCGTTGGGATATAAACAAACGCACACACGCAACCGGCATTTTAGACACATAATAGCAACTTGCGAAAACGAAGTGACAACGCAGTGCCGAAAAAAATATCTTACAAAATTTTGTCCTAGAATTAACTTTAAAATACAATAACGAACTTTGAAATACATAAAATAAACTTCAAAATACAAAAAACAATCTTAAAGGTACATACTGGTACCTAGAGGAGCTTCAAATAAAAACGAATTTTAATTTTTCGTGTACGAGGCGCTTATAAACAAAAATTTATTGGAAGCTGCAAAATCCGAAAAAGTGTATACTTTCCCAAAAAAATATTTTTTGTTCCTGTTATAACTAAGTAAAGGTACCAGTGTGTACCTTTAAGATTTAAGTTTGTTTTTTGTATTTTGAAGTTTATTTTGTGTATTTCAAAGTTCGTTCGGGGTAAAGTACGTTTTAGCACTGCACGCATTTTGCGTTTTTTCCAAGTTTTTTAGAAAGAGGGGACTTAGTAGAGCACAAAAAAGATAAAATTTGTGCGAACGATGCATTTTGGTATATTACTTTTGGTCGAGAAACTTGCGGGACGGGGAGCGAATATGGGTGCTGGGTGGGGTAAAATACTGGGTGTATTTGTGCGTTACCGTGTTTTGTTCGTATATGAGTCGATTGGGCATTCCGTAGAACCGTAAAAAGCGAAGAGATAGGTTTTTTTGAGAAAAATTTTGTACGTAGCAGTAGCGCATCCATAAGCGCGTAGTTCAATTGTCCCACGTGTAGATAGGTTGAAAACGCAGCAGCAGTGGATGCGGCCTCTAGCAACATTCCCGGTATGGTAGCATGTTAATTTATATCCCAACTAGGTTTTGCCAGTATAACGTTTTACCGTGCTGTTAATGTCTTGGGTTTTTTTTGGGGGGGGGGAGACTTAAACGCTCCGCTCGCTTCGCTCGCTCCGCTTGCCCAAGACCAGAAATAGTGGGCCGTGGAACAACTTTTTTGGGCCGTTTCAATGTTCCTGCGCAAAGGACGGGTTAATAAGGACGGCGGGCGGCATTGTAAACACGTTCCATCCATAAGAAAAATGACAGAATGGAGTCAATATATGTTCCGTATTAATTTGGAAGTTTTGATATTATTATTTAGCGAGAATTGCGTTCCCCCGTACCTAGAACGACATGTAAAAATGTGTTTGTTAAACTGGTGCAAGTTTGGAGTCGATAGGGGTCTGGTGTAGTAGGGTGTTAAAGTGAACTGTACCCGTTCGTTCTTGTATTTTTACAGTGCGCTATGCTTCCCGTATATAAATCAGGCTCAAATGTGCTGGAAACTGAAATCTCCGTTCATTGGCAATTTGTACAACGGCATTTCAGATACAGCAATGCAAGTCATGAGTCTGACAGTTCATTCTAACCTCAAAGTCAGCATTAACATTTATGCGACGAAAATAAAAGAGTACCTCTTAAAAATCATCTGTTTTGGAAATATCTGTCAAATTCAATAGTGGCATGGCATATCCCGGTGGCGAAAAAATTAACACCAGTTTGTGGTAGGTACAAAACGTTTAAGTGCACATTATGGGCCATACCAGTTAAAGATATTTCACTTGCAGTAAAACATTGAAGTCGTCATCGGAATTAACCGAACACACATTGACGCACCCCAAGAGGAAGCCTCACAAATGTGTAATTTGCCAAAAAGCATTCTCCCGACCTTCTGTTTTAAAAACACACATTAGGACTCATACAGGACAAAGACCTTACAAGTGCGAAATTTGCGAAATACCATTCTCCCAGGTTTCTGCTTTAAGGGTACATGTTAGGACGCATATGAGACAAAGGCCTTATAAATGTGAAATTTGTAAAAAAGGATTCCCTTCAAGTTCGGATGTGGGAAGACATGCTTGGACTCATGCGAGACCTTATGAGTGTGAGATTTGTCAAAAAACATTCTCTGCTCCTTCCAGATTAACGATACATGTTAGAACTCACACGGGACAAAAGCCTTACAAATGTGAAATTTGCAAGAAAACGTTCTCTGTGAAACAAAACTTAAAAAGACATGTTAAGATTCATATAGGAGAAAAGCCTTACAGGTGTGAAATTTGCAACAAAACGTTCTCCGAGCAATACAACTTAACATTACACGCTAGGACTCATACGGGACAAAGACCTTACAAGTGTGAAATTTGCAAGAAAGCGTTCTCCCTGCAACAAACATTAGCGCGCCATGTTGGGACTCATACGGGAGAGAAGCCTTACGAGTGTGACATTTGCCATAAAGCATTCTCCAGATCTCCTAGTTTAAGGATGCATGTTAGGAGGACTCACACGCGACAAATACCTTACAAGTGTGAGATTTGTCATAAAGTGTTTTTCGTGCAAAGCGATTTAAGGGCACACGTGAGGACTCATTCGGAACAAAGACCTTATAAGTGTGAAATTTGCAAGAAAACTTTCTCCCTGCAACACATCTTGACACATCATGTTAGGGCTCATTTGGAAGAAAAGCCTTACAAGTGCGATATTTGCCAAAAAGCAATCTCTACAGCTTCTGGTTTAAGGATACATGTTAGGAGGGTTCACACGCGACAAAAACCTAACAAGTGTGAGATTTGCAATAAAATGTTCTCTGTGCAATGCGACTTAACAGCACATGTTAGGACTCATATGGGACAAAGGCTTTACAAGTGTGAAATTTGCCAAAAAACATTCTCCCAATCCTCTGGTTTATGGATACATGTTAAGAGGACTCACACGCTACAAAAGCCTTACAATTGTGAGATTTGCAATAAAGTGTTCTCTGTGCAGTGTGACTTAACAACACATGTTAAGGCTCATATGAGACGAAGGCCGCACAAGTGTGAAATTTGCAATAAAGCGTTCTACGGACAAGACCACTTAACAACACACGCTAGGACTCATACAGAACAAAGACCTTACATGTGTGAAATTTGCAAGAGAGCATTCCCGCTGTTAGGTACTTTAAAAAGACATATATTGACACACTCGAAGGAAAAGCCATACAAATGTGAGATTTGCAATAAAACGTTTGGACAACCATTCGATTTAAAAAGACATTCGTTTAAACATGGCAATGAAAATCTGTTTTCATGTAAGATTTGCCACGCCTGTTTTAAGTCAGATTATTATTTGAAGAAACATAAGAAGGTGCATATAAGTGGGGAGATCATTGCAGCTGATGCAAAGGAATCACAAGATAAGCAGTTCGATGAAGGTAGTGCTAGTGTGAAATTGAAAAAGGATACAACAGAAGGAGAAGAAAATGCAAGTGTAGAACATGCAACTTTTGCAGAACTTATCAAAAATGAAAATTATGAGTTGGAGAGCGAAAATTTTGTTTGTGTAAAAGAAGAGAATATTGTAGACGAAGAAGATGTTGGAAACTTTGCGAATCTTTTCAAAAATGAAGAGTATGAGGTGAAGGAAGAAAATGACTTAAAATTTTAAACTTTATATTAAAATAAATGTATTTTGCCTTCCCAAAGGACTTGTACCTTGACGCAGTTCTAGTAATACTGGGACGGGTGGGATGGCTTGCGCGCTTCAATGATATAAAGAGCCGAACCATAGGTTTAACCATATTGGAGGGGTTTTTATTTGAGAAGCCAGACTAAATCAAGTCCCTGGAAGGGGGCAGCAGCTCTTTCAGTAATCATAGTGGCAGAGATCGTGAGGGTTGGTATGGCACTGTGATACACACTACTGCGATGTGGAAGGCAACGGGAAACCACCACATTATTTTATCCCTAGTACAGCGTACTTTAATTTATGATGATGGCACCTTCTGGAGTAAAATATTCCGGAGGTAAAATAGTCCCACATTCGGATCTCCGGGCGGGGACTGCTTCGGGGGGAGTCATCAGAAATGATAAGTGTAACATCTCACGAGTCGGAGCGTGGAATGTTAGAAGCATGAAACAAGTAGGGAAGTTAGAGAATTTGAAAATTGAGATGGATAGGTTAGCATTAGACGTAGTAGGTATCAGTGAAGTGCGATGGCCAGAAGCTGGAGACTTCTGGAGCGGAGATTTTAGAGTAATACACACAGGATCTGTAGGAGGAAATTCGGGAGTAGGAATTGTTATGCGGAAAAAAGTAGGACAGAGTGTAGAAAATTTCTTACAGTAAAGTGACAGGGTAGTTATGGTTAGGTTAGATTCGAAACCTGTAAAAACAGTAATAATACAGGTATATATGCCCACTTCTAACTACAGTGATGAGGCCGTAGAGGCAGTTTATAGTGATATTGAATATGTGCTAGATTTTGTGAGAGGGCACGAAAATTTAATAATTACAGGAGATTTCAATGCAGTCGTAGGCACAGGGCGAGAGGGCGGAATAGTTGGCCCCTTTGGATTAGGCAATAGGAACGATAGGGGAGTTAGACTGATAGAGTTCTGCGATAAACATAACTTAACGGTCGCGAACACTCTATTTCACCATCATGTTAGGAGATGCTATACGTGGAAGATGCCAGGAGACTTAGGGAGATATCAAATAGATTACATTCTCGTTAGGCAAAGATTTAGAAATCAAGTTAGGGATTGTAGAAGTTATCCAGGAGCAGATATAGATAGTGATCACAACATAGTCGTTATGAAAGCCAATCTTAAATTTAAGATTTTGAAAAAATGAAGCGGAAGAAGGTATCTTGACCCAGAGAAACTAAAAGATGATGATATGCGCAATAAGTTCGAGAAAAAGACAAACGAAGCACTAAAGGGCACGGGTGGAAATATTGTTAGGGACATAGAGGCAGAATGGAATTGCATTAAAAATAGTTTAGTTTCCTCAGCTAGGGATATTTTGGGTCATAAACAGAATGAAAGTAGGAAACCCTGGATCACAAAACATATTGTGAGTCTAATAGAGGAAAGGCGAAAATATAAAAATAGGTTAGATGAAACAGGGAAACAAAGATATAAGGCGATCAAGTGGGAAATTATTCGGAAATGTAGGAAAGCGAAAGAGCAATGGATCGATAATAAATGCAAAGAAGTGGAAGATAAATTCGAAGTAGGAAAGACTGATGAAGCATATAAAATAATTAGGAGAAATTTTAGAGAAATTGGATCTAGTACCAAAAACATTAGAAATGAGGTAGGAGATATCCTAATCGGAAGTGGGGAGAAGGCAGATAGGTGGAAAGAATATTTAGGAAACTTATATGCGGGACAGGAAGTGCAAGATATATTAGAAAGCGAAAGCAGTGTAGAGGGGGATAACCTAGGGAGTCCTATAATGAGGGAAGAGTTTGAGAGAGCACTAAAAAGTTTAAGGAATAATAAAGCACCAGGTATAGATGGTTTGCAGGCAGAAATCTTAAAGAGCGCAGGTCAAGAGGTAATAGATCGTTTATTTAAATTAGTTAGTCGCATATACCTGACAGGCGAGATTCCAGAAGATTACAAACGGAACATCATAGTAGCTTTGCCAAAAAGAAAAGGCGCGGATAGATGCGAAAATTTTAGAACTATCAGTTTAACTTCCCATGCGTCAAAAATTTTAACTAGAATTGTGCAAAGAAGGATGGAGAAAAAGGCGGAAGAAATATTAGGAGAAGATCAGTTCGGATTTAGACGAAATAGAGGAACGCGCGAGGCCATTCTAGCTTTACGAGTAATTATAGAAAAAACGATAGAAAAGAGAAAGAGCGTCTATATAGGATTTGTAGATTTAGAAAAAGCCTTCGACAACGTAAAATGGGGGAAGATGTTCGAAGTGCTGAGAAAGGTAGGGATGAAATACAGGGACAGAAGAATAATACATAATCTCTACAGAGAGCAAAAGGCAGTTATAGAATGTGAGCAGGAACAAAGGGAAGTAGATATCCGGAAGGGAGTGAGACAGGGATGTGCATTGTCACCTCTAGTTTTCAACTTATATATCGAAGATGCGATTAATATTGTTAAGGAAAGAACAGCCTCAGGGATCAATGTACAGGGCCAAACTATTAACATGCTCAGATTTGCGGATGATATAGCAGTGTTAGCATCTAGCAAAGAAGAATTAGGAGCGGCTTTGAATGAAATGGAAGCAGTTTTGACACAGGGCTTCGGCATGAAAATCAATAAAAAGAAAACTAAAATTTTGGTATGTAGGGGATGTGAAAATAGAACTAAAATGGAAATACAAATTGGAAATGAGAAGATAGAGGAGGTCGCGGATTTCTGCTACTTAGGAAGTAAAATAACTCAAGACGGTAGGAGCACTAAAAATATAAAACAAAGAATGGCGCAGGGCCGAGTTGCGTTTAACAAAAAGAAACAACTGTTATGCTCGAGAACGGTTAATATAGAGACTAGGAAGAGACTCTTAACGTCGTATGTATGGAGTACGGCATTATACGGGTGCGAAACTTGGACAATAGGAGAAGCGGATAGAAAAAGAGTAGAAGCGTTTGAAATGTGGTGCTACAGACGCATGATGAAGATACCGTGGATAGATAAGGTTAGCAATAGGGAAGTATTAGAAAGAGTTGGGGAAAAGCGAAAGGTATGGAAAACAATAAAGAGTAGGAGAGATAGGATGGTAGGACACCTTCTAAGACACGAAGGAATAGTTCGTGACATACTAGAGTCAGAGATAGGAATAAAAAGAGGTAGGGGTAGGCCTAGATTAGACTACTGCTCTCAAATAGTTAGGGATGTAGGATGTTCTACTTTTAGGGAAATGCGTAGGTTAGCTCAGGATAGAAAAGAATGGAGGTACGCGTCCAACCAGTCTTCGGACTGAGAACCTTATGATGATGATGGAAATGTATTTTGGTTTTATTCTCTAATTAGTGAGCTTGTTCTTCCATTTGGTTAACAGTTTCACCTGTAGAAATCGGTCTAGGATATTAGAGGCGCTGCATAGAATATGGTACCTACTACAGACAAAACCACCTGGGCGTGCGTTCTTTTTTAATAAAATTTTTAAGTTCTTTCGCCACTATATTTTGATAGAGAAATCGTCCACAGCCTAGGCTGCTACCCCACAAATGGGGTACAACGTCAGGGACGAATTCAAAAATTTACTAAAATTCTCAACACTTTCTATTTTTCAAAGAAATCTTTGTGGCGTTTACAAAAAGTGTAGGTTCAGAATTGTCACCAGTAAAAGGTTCGTCGTGACCGCGAAAACTGGAAAATTTTTAAATTTTCAAAATTATTTAAATTTAAAATTCCAAATTTTTGAAACCGACCAAAAAAGCAATCTGTCAATTTTCGCTATAAAATGCCCATAACTTAAAAAATATGAAGTTTAGACAAAAAGCGTTTTAAACATACTAAAATCGATAAAGGAATTCGAAAATGAAGTCAAATACAGGTGTTCCATTTAAAATAACGAAGTGCGGCAAATACGGGACAAGTTGTATAGCTGAAACTAATTTAAGTAGAAGCGGATTACCCCCGGGAACTACTTTTGTATTTAACGTTTAACTATTTTTGACTTGTTCAAGTTTTTTGCTTGGTTTAGTCCTTGTCTATCATATATAATGTATATAAACAAGGGTTTAGTATAAAGGGTGGTTGGCCATTACGCAGCTTTTGGGGGCCCCTGGTATGGGACATACTGACGGACGTCAGTATGTGGAACTCTGGGGTGTTTTGTCGCGAACTACTGTATTTTTCTAAAATCACCGTTTACCGCCAGCCGTCAACTATACACTACGAGCATTATTTGCTCGCAGCAACGGCATAGCAGGAATTTGCTGTCAAACTTTGTGGAAGATCAAAATTTTTGGTTGAATTTGAATGTTGTTTTGCTCCAATGTGAGAATAAATTATGGGAAAATCAAAAGAAATGCCTGAAAGAAATTGAAAATGCGTGACCAGATCATAAAGTTTGAAATTGAAACTTCAAGAAATCTGACACCTATTTAGGCATTACGTAAAAACCAAAATAATTCATGCAAGAACACTTTCGTGTTCAAACACTTTAAATTAGCGAAAAACTTTGGATCTTTGGAATTAAATCCTAAAATTTATTTAATGAGAAGCAATCAACTAACGTTGCTAAATTGGCATATTGGCAGTGTCACAAATCGAAAAGAATCCGACACTCCTGACTACAGAGGTTCTCAACAAGTTTGTCCGCATGCGCAGAAGGCGACGAAAATCGGTTCTCGGAGTGTCGAACCATTATAGATTCACTCAGAAATCAATACAGTGAAAACAGAAACATGCATCAAACTGATTTTTTGGGAACCACTACATAAGAGACCTGTAAATCAGTGCTTCTACTAGAAAACTTAATTTACTATACACAGATTGTCCCGTTTCCGTTTCTTATGCGCAACACCAAACTTTGTTTTTTAAAATGCAACACCCTGTTTAATAGCATTTTTGGATTCCTTGAACGATTTTACTATGAATTTGCATAAGATACTTTTTCACGTTATAGGCAATTTTATGAAGATTTTGACAGATGTACTGGAATTTTGAAAATCAAATATCTTTGGATTGAACGAAGTTGTAGGGTTGTAGCACTGATATTTTGGTGAGTATATAAGAGTAGCTAAGTGAAACTGTTGCTGAATTAGAAAACTGAAAATGCACAAGGAATTGATATAATTACAAATGAAGTTTGAAATTTTCCGTTACACCTATCCAAATTTTCAAAGAAGTGCCCATAACATGAAAAATATGCCTTTTAGGCAAAAAAATATCTTGCACAAACCCATAGTAAAATTAATGAAGGAATCCAAAAATGTCGCAATATTTTTTTTTTCTAAGACGAACAGAAGTACAGCGATTTTTTCACGTATATCATCGGAAACCAACACACTCAATACTTCTTAAATCTCTCTCATAAAAAAACTCGCAACATGCATCATCATCTACAAAAAAAACGAACCAAAACTAAAAAAAGTAAATAAAAAACAATAATCGTCTATGCGTACGCGTTTACCTGTCATTCAAAACGACGCGATTATTTCTATTTCTAGGTTAATTCGAAGGCTTTGGGTCACTTCTTGCGTGTTCGGATAGCTAACGCAGTAGGTGTGTGATCGAGATATCCGCGGATCAAATCTAGGTTGCTGCCGTTTTCTTACGTTAACTCCGGTGCCCTGTCAGATAAAAGAATCGCGTTCCCAGAATCATTTCAAGAAAATAATACAAATACGAATTTATATTTATGTGAACCTTCACATTCGAGTATTTTCGTAGCTCCAACATGACATTGTCTATTGCATAGACTCTTGTAGATTATGCCCGGTAGGCCACTTCCATTTTCACGCGCTTTGATAGGAGTGTTAAAGCTGGGAACACATTTCTCTGATGTGTTGTGTTGTGTCGTGTTGTGTTGTGTTGTGACTCGCCGTGTGCACATGTTTCTGTCGTGTTGTGACGCAACGTTTGATAAACTGTTGCTACCCCATTTCTCAAAAGCTCCAGTATGTACACACCGAGCGTTTTCGTCCCCGATTAACCGGGAACTTTTTATAGAACTGTTTCTATACTTTTTTCCACACTGTATGTAAGTACAGACGAAATAGAGGAACGCGCGAGGCCATTCTAGCTTTACGAGTAATTATAGAAAAAACGATAGAAAAGAGAAAGAGCGTCTATATAGGATTTGTAGATTTAGAAAAAGCCTTCGACAACGTAAAATGGGGGAAGATGTTCGAAGTGCTGAGAAAGGTAGGGATGAAATACAGGGACAGAAGAATAATACATAATCTCTACAAAGAGCAAAAGGCAGTTATAGAATGTGAGCAGGAACAAAGGGAAGTAGATATCCGGAAGGGAGTGAGACAGGGATGTGCATTGTCACCTCTAGTTTTCAACTTATATATCGAAGATGCGATTAATATTGTTAAGGAAAGAACAGCCTCAGGGATCAATGTACAGGGCCAAACTATTAACATGCTCAGATTTGCGGATGATATAGCAGTGTTAGCATCTAGCAAAGAAGAATTAGGAGCGGCTCTGAATGAAATGGAAGCAGTTTTGACACAGAGCTTCGGCATGAAAATCAATAAAAAGAAAACTAAAATTTTGGTATGTAGCGGATGTGAAAATAGAACTAAAATGGAAATACAAATTGGAAATGAGAAGATAGAGGAGGTCGCGGATTTCTGCTACTTAGGAAGTAAAATAACTCAAGACGGTAGGAGCACTAAAGATATAAAACAAAGAATGGCGCAGGGCCGAGTTGCGTTTAACAAAAAGAAACAACTGTTATGCTCGAGAACGGTTAATATAGAGACTAGGAAGAGACTCTTAACGTCGTATGTATGGAGTACGGCATTATACGGGTGCGAAACTTGGACAATAGGAGAAGCGGATAGAAAAAGAGTAGAAGCGTTTGAAATGTGGTGCTACAGACGCATGATGAAGATACCGTGGATAGATAAGGTTAGCAATAGGGAAGTATTAGAAAGAGTTGGGGAAAAGCGAAAGGTATGGAAAACAATAAAGAGTAGGAGAGATAGGATGGTAGGACACCTTCTAAGACACGAAGGAATAGTTCGTGACATACTAGAGTCAGAGATAGGAATAAAAAGAGGTAGGGGTAGGCCTAGATTAGACTACTGCTCTCAAATAGTTAGGGATGTAGGATGTTCTACTTTTAGGGAAATGCGTAGGTTAGCTCAGGATAGAAAAGAATGGAGGTACGCGTCCAACCAGTCTTCGGACTGAGAACCTTATGATGATGATGTAAGTACAAGTGAAGTGAAAATTCTGTTGTTTTACCTGTAGAATTCATTTCCCTGCCTATCTCCTCCCACGTCTCTTGCCGCATACACTCATTGCGGTAATTCTTCGAATTCGCGTTGAATAAACATTCGTAATTTGTAACTTTTTCAATTAAGACAGCTTCATCCATATTTTTTAAGCGAAATGACCCGTGCACACTTCTCTGACGCTCTGATGTGTTGTGTCGCGATGCAACGAAAATCTGGAAAGAAGGGATCGCGTCGCGTCACAACACAACACAGCGCGTAGCGTCAGAGTAATGTGCACGCGCCCCGTTTAATTACATGCGATTTATGCTGTATGATCCATACAACGTTGCGTCACAACACAACACAACACGTCAGAGAAATGTGTCCCTAGCTTTAAAATGTTTAAGCCGCGTCTGTTCGAATCTAGGTTGGTCCTTTTTCTTTCTTTCTTCTTCCAAAGTTTATTGTAATTTACAGAATTTTGCATTCGATTACTAATAAAAACAAAGGAATAAATAGAAATAAATAAATAAATAAATAGAAAATGCTGTATATCTGGTGCATTGGTAAAACCTAGTTGGCGTAAACGCTTCGCTTCCATGAAGAGAAAGCAAGCGAAGCGGGCGAAGTGATGGAAATAATCACTGAAGATTATACGCATGATGTGCTATCACTGGCTATCACCAATTTCACAATAGCAATACTGATTTAACCTAGTTTTGTTTGCATTTCTGAAAATGTAATCATGAATAGTGAATAAAACGAGGTAGTTCCTGGTCTCCGATCATGGGCAATTGGCAGTGTTGCCAACTTAGCGGTTGTGCCGCTAAATTTAGCGGATTAAAGTTTGTGGTAGCGGAAAAAATGTATTTTAGCGGTTAGCGGATTTTTTGGCGGACCGTGAAATTTTTTTGGCATATTATTAGCTACACAACGTACAAGATATTCCGCATTTCTTCATGTATGTCCAAGACGAGAGCACGATACTCGAGCAATAGAAATATTTGGGTGCGTAAAATTTCCTTTTGCGACATCTACTGCTTAATAGAAATACTAAAGCTATTCTGTTCTCTTGCCTCTTGGCCATAAAACGTCTTCGCTATGGGGGAGATAAGTGGCGCGTCACAAACGTCAGATTTTCATTCCAAACAAAACAAAGCCACGTACTTTCTGAAGTTTTAACCTAACCTCTGAAATATAATTATAGTTGTTTTCAAGTTTTTACACGTAAGCCCAACACACAAATTGAAAATAAACTGTTTTCACTGCAAAACGTCTATAATTATATTGCAAAAACTAGTTTAAGACGTTGTAAATAATATCGATAAACGTCAAAAGGCACGTGCTTTTGTTTTGTTTGGAATGAAAATCTGACGTGTGACGGAGGCACTTATGTATGTCCCCTATTGCTATGGAGGTTACGAACATGCGCAGTATTTATTTCATAGAATGTCCGGGACGTGTGAGAAAGAGAATCTGATATCTGATCAGCAAAGGTAACCTACGACGTGGTGTTTGCGAAACGAAGTGCAACGTGTTGTTGTTTGTTAATTATTATTTGTTATTAAAGAAAAGCGACGACATTGCGATTATTGACAATCAGTGGAGAAAAATTCATTTAACTGAATGGCAGCGCATCGAGGACACATTTGCTTTTTGGATGGAAGTTGTAAATTATTAAGATTCGCAAGGTAATAAAATCTTTAAAGAGCTAGCACATGTAGCCACGGCATTACTCAGTTTACCCCATTCCAATGCTGACATTGAAAGACAGTTTAGCCAGATGAATGTTGTAAAAACCAAATTGAGAAATAGGATGGGGCTGCCGTTACTAAATGCAATTTTAATTGTGCGAAATGGACTAAAAAGAAAAACCTATAGTGTAATGATTTTGAAGTGCCGGCTGATATCATAAAGAAAATTAAAAGTAACGAAACCTACTTAATTGACGAGAATAAAGACGAAGACGATGTAGTACATAATATTCTCATGTAATACGTATATAATAAACTATAATTTGTTTCTTATTCATCTTTTAGTAGTTTAGTACCATATAATTTGCGGCGGTTTTTGCGGACCTGATACGGAAATCTGGCGGAGTTCTACGTGCAATCGTTGGCAACACTGGTAATTGGTACAACGGCATTTCAGACACAACACTTGAACTGGTGACAGTTGACAATTCATTCTAACCTAAAAACTATAAGCAGCTTTTAAGCGACGAGAACAAACACCTCTTGCAAATCATCTGTTTGGAAATATCTATCAAATTGAATAATGATATGGCATATCCCGCTGAGGAAATAATTAGCAACAGTTTGTGGTAGGTAGAAAATAATTATGGGCCATGGAAGATATTTCATTTGACATATTTGTAGTAAAACGGAGCACTTTTTGACGCCGCCCAAGGGAAAGCCTCACACATGTGATATTTGTCAAAAAGCATTCTCCCAGCTTTCTGCCTTAAGGGTACATGTTAGGACTCACACCGGTGAAAGGCCTTACAAATGTAAAATTTGCAAGAAAACGTTCTCTGTGCGACAAATCTTAGCACGCCATGTTGACTCATACGGAAGAAAGGCCTTACAGGTGTGAAATCTGCAACAAAACATTCACTCTGCACGGCAATTTAACAATGCACGTTAGGACCCATACGGGGCAAAAACCTTACAAATGTGAAATTTGCCAAAAAGCATTCACCCAATATTCTATTTTATGGAATCACGATAGAAGGATACACGCCTTACGAGTGTGAGATTTGTAATAAGGCGTTCTCCGTGCAGTGCGACTTAACAGAACACGTTAAAGCTCATATGGGACAAAAGCCTTACAAGTGTGAAATTTGCAATAAAATGTTCACCAAGCAAAGCAACTTAACAGCACACGTTAGGACTCACACGGGACAAAGGCCTTACAGGTGCGAAGTTTGCCACAAAACATTTTCCCAGCAAGGCAACTTAACAAGACATGTTAGGACTCATAAGGGCCAAAAGTCTTACAAATGTGAAATTTGTAATAAGAGGTTCACTCGAGCTGACCAGTTAAAGATACACTCATTTGAACATGCCGATATAAGTTCGTTTTTCTGTAAACTTTGTAATTTTGAGTGTCGGTCAGAATTAGTCTGGATGAAGCATGAAAAGAAACACCCAAATGGGGAGAATATTCTGGGAAGTGTCCAACAATTTCAAGATAAACAAACAAGAGAAAATAGGGTTAGCGTGAAATTGGAAAGGAATTTGATAGGCGAAGAAGAAAATACCGTTGTAGAATATGAAGATTTTGAAAAACTCCTCAAAGATGAAGAGCATAACGTGAAGAATTCTATTAGTGTTGGCGTAAAATTGGAAGAGAATATAAGTGGCGTAAGAAGAAAAGCCTGTACAGGATCTGGAAATCTCGTTAAACTTTTTAAAAATGAAGAGTATGAGGTGAAAGAAGAAAATAGTTCATAAAATTAAACTAAATGCAAATAAAAGGAAAATAAAGAAATGAAAATTGTCTTGTTAGGTATCAACACAGTGGTTGGATCGATGTAAATTCACTATGAATTCTTAATAAGTTAACACCACATGCCAAAAGACAGTGACATAGTAATTAAAATCGACACGTGTTTCTCTGAAAACTTCAGCATCCTCAGGAGTTAAGGATTAATCTAAATCTAAACTTACACTACACTGCTATAAATACCGAATCTCCTACTACTGAAGTAAAATGAATCGATAAACCTATAGGGTTTCTTAAAACTTTTGGAACATAAGAGCAATAAAATTGGTTTCTTAGTACTGGAGGATAAGTATTTATGGCTAGTTTTAAGTTCTATCTACCTGATAAATCTGTACAACGTTGAATTTGGAATCAAACCATAATTACTGTTAAGACAGCTACGTTTATTTGTATATATCGCTATACTTTCCAAGGCGTTTAAATCAAATTTATTATTTCCTGGTTTTAAGAGTTTGAGATTATTCATATTGAATTTATGACCCGTTTCCAACGCCTGCGACGCCATGCTAGACTTATCTGGAAGGCAGTATTTATAATGAGCTTGATACTCTTTGAAGCGAGTTGAAATAGACCGAGTTGACTGCCTGATATATTTTTTGTCGCAATTTCTGCATGCTATTTCGTAAATTCCCGCTTTATGAATGGGTTCCTTTTTATCTTTTGCATTTTCATTAGATTTTGTAATTTGTTGCTCGAAGTGCGAATCACTTTGAAGCCTGCTTTCCCGAAAACTGTGTTCATACCTCTAGTTATCTGTGGTCCATATGGTATTTTTATAAATCGCCATTTAAAGTGGTGGAATTTTGCAATAGCATTTTAAATTTGCGTTTCCTAATTAATCTAATGACAATTTCTGGATCGAAATCATTACATTTGACTATATCTTTGATTGTGTTTACTTCCTTACAGTGCCTTTCAACGGATAATGGTATACTCAACAGTCTATTAACTAAAAAAATCAAAACTAGCCTCTTTGTGCTGACTACAGTGGTTCGAATCAGCAATTATGTACTGAGCTGTACTGGTTTCTTTCCTATAGGTAGATATCAAATTCTAACTTACTTCTTTGAGTTTATAAACAAAATTCAACACATCACATTGCATGATAACAAAAAGGAAAGGTGCAGATAAGTGCGAAAATTTTAGAACTATCAGTTTAACTTCCCAGCTTCTCACACATCAAAAATTTTAACTAGAATTGTGCAAAGAATGATGGAGAAAAAGGGCGGAAGAAATATTAGGAGAAGATCAGTTCGGATTTAGACGAAATAGAGGAATGCGCGAGGCCATTCTAGCTTTACGAGTCATATTCGAAGTGCTCAGAAAGGTAGGGATGAAATATAGGGACAGAAGAATAATACTTAATACATAATCTCTACAAAGAGCAAACGGCAGTTATAGAATTTGAGCAGGAATGAAGAGAAGTAGATATCCGGAAGGGAGTGAGACAGGGATGTGCATTGTCACCTCTAGTTTTTAACTTATATATCAAAGATGTGATTAATATTGTTAAGGACAGAACAGCCTCAGGGATTAATGTGCAGGGTCAAACTATTAACATGCTCAGATTTGCGGATGATATATAGCAGTGTTAGCATCTAGTAAAGAAGAATTAGGAATGGCTTTGAATGAAATGGAAGCATTTTTGACAGAGGGCTACGGCATAAAAATCAATAAAAAGAACTAAAACAGATATACAGATAGGAAATGAGGACATAGAGGAAGTCGCATTATACGGGTTTGATAGTTGGACAATAGGAAAAGCGGATCGAAAAAGAGTAGAAGCGTTTGAACTGTGGTGTTACAGACGCATGATGAAGATACCGTGGATAGATAAGGTTAGCAATAAGGAGGTATTAAAAAGAGTTGTGGAAAAATGAAAGGTATGGAAGAGAATAAAGAATAGGAGAGGTAGAACACCTTCTAAGACACGAAGGAATAGTTTGCGACATACTAGAGTCAGAGATAGGAATAAAAAGAGGTAGGGGTAGGCCTAGATTAGACTACTGCTCTCAAATAGTTAGGGATGTAGGACGTTCTACTTTTAGGGAAATGCATAGGTTAGCTCACCAGTCCAACCAGCCTTCGGACCTAGAACCCTATGATGATATTGGATTGAGTCCGTTTAGTTTTGCCTTTCCACTTTTCATAACCATATAAACATGCACCTAAGTTAAAACAATAAATATTTTTGTTATTTATGGTTGCCTAATTTATCCCATATGAAAAATATAGGTGTATCTACCCGCAATTTTCAAGGTACATATTCAAAAATGTATTCTAGATTCTAGAAATTAAGAATGCTCTATTCCGAATACTTTTGGGAGTGACTACTGCTCCGGCCGCCGGCTCCCTGAAATTTTGTTTGAACACGGTCGGGCATGCGCATTACAGAATGTCAACACAATTTGCATTTTGGAGGCGTAAAAAAAATTAAGCTGGGAGAACGCATTTTAAACAAAGTCCTTTCTTGCCCTCTCGCACCAGACACACGCATTTTTTGGAAAAAAGATGATGTAAAAACAAGCAAAATATATCAAACCGCTGCGGGGTCAGAACTCGTCTAGCCGTAGGAGAACAAAATGGCAGTTCTGTACGATATCCGAACACCCACCGAGACCGTTGGCGTCACTATCCGATAACGATATTCTTAAACGTCATTTTGCGGACATTAAGTAATGCGCTCGTCCCACCGTATTGGAATAAAATTTCGGGGGGCCGGCGGCTGGAGCAGTAGTCACTCCCTACTTTTATTGCAATAGGCTGTGTCTACAGAACCGAATATTCGGACGAATAATATTTATTATAGAACCGAACAGACCACTTTGTACTGACGGAAACTTTTTAAGACAGACCGCACAGTTGACACACGCATTTTAAAGAAAGCCATTAGTTGTCCTCTCGCACCAGACACACGCATTTTTTGCAAAAAAGATAATGGCTGAAGAATTGGTTGCTACAAATAATAATTGTGCTTTTAAATTACTCGAAAAAGACCCTTCATTATACGTATTGGATGAGATGATGAGAGTACCACAGTACTGACAGCACTAATTTTAAGGTAATGTGTATCCGCCAAAAACATAGGCTAATAAATTTTCTTTGCTTTTATACTGCTTAAAAGCTACTGTTAAAATACTTGATTGGGGGTTAGGCGTAGATAAAGAGGAAATAGGTTAGGAATTGTTTAAGCAGTTGACCAATGAAAGCCGCACTGAATAACTTCCTATTGGCTGACGGCAACCAATCAAAAGGGAGCTTAACATGGCGGACTCTATACCCAGTCATATTCTGGTGGTAAATATCTGTATATATTATTTAACAGTGGCGGCTCGTGGGTTAATAACCAGGAGGGTCATTTTGGTTTTGGAACTTATAATTAATATTAAAAATATATACATACCTATATGTACAAAAAATCTTCAAAAATATAAGAAAGGGGACATATTGTTAAAATAGAAGGTACTACCTTAAACGTGCTTATTGTGTAATGCGCAAATTCGACCGTCCTGGAACAAAATTTTAGGTGACGGTCAGACTGTTCTAGTCACCCCCTTTATTTTTTATTTAGTGTGTCTACCTGCAGTAAAATATTTCGGAACTATGATGCTTCCATGCGGCTTCCACATTGCGAACCCGCGCGACGGCGCGACGCCGACGCCTGTTTTGAAACCCTGGAGTCGGAATCGAATGTGAGTCGTTCATATAGCCGAACTGACACGCTACGAAACCGTGTTGTCTTTTGCCATAGGCGGGGAGGCGGCCGCAAAATCACTGCTCATAGCTTAAAGAACCAATTCTTTTAAAAACAATTGGATAAGTAGCGACAAAGTAAAGGCGCTTTTGGTGCCATACCTCTACCTGCCCGAACACCTAGATAACATGCCACTTCCGGTACGATTTTTAAGTGTTTAATTGCTTGCTTTAAAAAGCAACTGAAGAAAACATATCTTGAAGTAAAAGACTGATAGGCTACAATGTATTATTTTTTGTGTTTCTTATATGTTTATATTAATTTTAATATAAGTTTTTATTAGTTTCTAGATCTTTTTGTTTTGTTTTAATTTAAGTTTTTCTTTTGTTTGTTGTGTTACTTATCTGTAGTTTTGTGAATTTCTTTTGTATTATGTATGTATAGCATTTCTTTGCTAAATAAACGTTATTATTATTATTATTATTTCATCGAATTAAAGCTTGAAATTATCATCAGATTGTAAAGTTCAATGAGTTGCATCAAAATCGGTTTTTGTGCCTCATCAAATCCTGTCCGATCCCGTTGGCAACCACTTTCAAATATTTATTTTTTATGTTGACTATGCTCATCGAATTAAAGCAAAAAATTACTGCCAAATTGAAGGTTAAACCGTCCTCTAATCGAATAATAAGGTGTGCCATCTCTAAAACTGCCCGTAATGCCCGTAATGCCACTTAATAGATGTTGGTAATGCCAGGCATACTAGATTTTCATTTTATGACAACAGATGACAATTGTAAGTATAATTATGTAGACAGCTGATCCATTGAATTTCATTGGTAGGTATACGACTCGAATGTGGATTCTGGTAAGTTATGGAAGGAATGTTTAACACAAGATTAGTCAGATTGAAATAAATACCAACCTAAATAATGACTTTTATTTAAAAAACGAATTAGATTAAAGAATACAAAACTTATGACAATAGCATTAGGTACAATATCAAATGCTTATTACAATGTATAAGTACGACCTATATGTAACTTAGTTCGCCAAGTACGCGTAGGTGAAAATAGGTAGGTGCATTAAAGGGAGTAACTACTGCTCCATCCGACCGTTAAATTAAATTTTTTGCAACACGGTCGGACGTGCGCATTACGCAATGTCAGTAAAATGACAAAAAAATAAATATTTGAAAGTGGTTGCCAATGGGATCGGACAGGATTTGATGAGGCACAAAAACAGATTTTGATGCAACTCATTGAGCTTTACAATCTGGCGATAATTTTAAGCTTTAATTCGATGAAACAATTAAACACTTAAAAATCGTACCGGAAGTGGCATGTTATCTCGGTGTTCGGGCAGGTAGACGTACGGCACCAAAAGCGCCTTTACTTCGTCGCTACTTATACTATTGTTTTTAAAAGAATTGGTTCTTTAAGCTATGAGCACAGTGATATTACGGCCGCCTCTTGGACTACCAGCGACTAGAACTGCAGCCGGAATCGAGAATCGAATTATTTGCAACGGAATCGATTCCGACCTCGTAGTCGTTCCTTTTGAACGATTCGTTCAGGACCGACCCACCTCTACTTGGAATAGTTCATTTTAACCTTAAAGTCGTCAACACGTCAGGCGTCAGAATTTTGTGGGACAAAAAACAAAAAACACCTCTTAAAAATTATTCATTTTGGTATTATCACGGCATGAGCATCCGTTTGTGGTAGGTGGAAGATAATTATTTTTGGACAAACATGTGCTACGTGTTTCATTTGCGATATTTGCAGTGAAACATTCAAGTTGTAAACGGAATTAAGGGAGCACATGTTAACGCACCCCTAGAGAAAACCGATTCTCCGAATTTTCTTTTAAGGATACACATCAGGACTCGTATAGGGCAAGGACCTTACAAGTTTGAAATTGGCAAGAAAACATTCCACCCTAATACATGCTATGAGTCATACGGGACAAAGGCCTTACATATGTGATATTTGCCAAAAAGCATTCACCCAGAATCGTGGTTTAAAGCAACACATTAGAACTCATGCAGGACAAAAGCCTTATAAGTGCAAAATTTGCCAAAAAGCATTTAGCCAGAGTAGTAGTTTAAGACCACACCTTATGACTCATACAGGACAAAAGCCTTACAAATGTGAAATTTGCAACAAAACGTTCTCTCTACAAGGACACTTAACAACACACATTAGAACTCATACAGGGCAAAAGCCTTACAAGTGCAATATTTGCCCAAAAGCATTTGGCCAGAGTAGTAGTTTAAGTCTACACATTAGGACTCATACAGGACAAAAACCTTACAAATGTGAAATTTGCAACAAAGCGTTCTCCGGACTAGGCAATTTAACAACACACCTTAGGACTCATACGGGACAAAAGCCTTACAAATGTGAAATTTGCCAAAAGGCATTCTCTGAAAATTCTTCTTTGACAACACATGTTAGGACACATACGGGACAAAAGCCTTACAAGTGTGAAATTTGCAACAAAACGTTCTCTCGACAAGGTCATTTAACACCACATCTTAGGACTCATACGGGACAAAAGCCTTACAAGTGTGAAACTTGCAATAAAATGTTTTCCATGCAATGTAACTTAAAGGTGCACTTGAGGACTCATACAGGACAAAAGCCTTACAAGTGTGAAATTTGCAAAAAAAAGTTCTCCCTGCAAGGCCATTTAAAAGAACACTTTAAGATTCATATAGGACAAAAGCCTTATAAGTGTGAAATTTGCAATAAAACCTTCTCTCAACGAGGCCATTTAACATCGCATCTTAGGACTCATACGTGGCAAAAGCCTTACAAGTGTGAAATTTGCTACAAAAAGTTCTCTCTGCAAGGCCATTTAAAAGAACACGTCAGGATTCATATAGGACAAAAGCCTTACAAGTGTGAAATTTGCAATAAAACCTTCTCTCGCCGAGGCCATTTAACACCACATCTTAGGACTCATTCGGGGCAAAAGCCTTACAAGTGTGAAATTTGCAATAGAACCTTCACTCAACGAGGCCATTTAACACCACATCTTAGGACTCATACGGGGCAAAAGCCTTACAAGTGTGAAATTTGCAACAAAACGTTCTCCCAACGAGGCAATTTAACAGCACATCTTAGGACTCATACGGGGCAAAAGCCTTACAAGTGTGAAATTTGCAACAAAACGTTCTCCCTGCAATGCCATTTAACAGCACACGATGGGATTCATATGGGACGATGTAGTGTTAGTGTGAAATTGAAACAGGATTCAACAGATGAAAGAGAAAATGCAACTGTAGAGCATGTGAATTTTGCAAAACTTATCGAAAATGAAGGATTTGAGTTGAAAAATGAAAATGATATTGGTGTAAAAGAAGAAGAGAACATTTTGAACGAAAAAGAAAATGCTATAAATTTTGTAAAACTTTTCAAAAATGAAGAGTATGAAGTAAAAGAAGAAATTAGTTCTTGAGATATAAAACTTGTTTAAATTAAATGTAAATATGTAGTTATTAAATAAAAAATTACTTCGCGTACTACCAATAAGTATAACAAAATTATTTTATTTGTAAATTGTAAACAATTGTTTACAATTTTTCTTAAACATTTCTGATGATGGGATCGTTTGTAGATCTTGAAACCGGTTAAATAAAATAATTTTGTTATACTTATTGGTAGTACGCGAAGTAATTTTTTATTTAATCATGGATTTCTACCAAATAGTGAAAAGTGAAAATATTAACTACATAAATATGTAGTTAATATCTTCTTGTTTTACTTTTTGGTAGAAGTTCATGATTTAACAAATAAATACTTCGCGAACTACCAATATATAACGTTTTATTTAAATACATTTCTGATGATGGGATCTTTGTGAATCCTGATACCGGTAAAATATTTAAATAAAACGTTATATATTGGTAGTTCGCGAAGTATTTATTTGTTAAATCATAAATGTAAATAAAAAGTAAATAAGAAATAAGAATTGTGTTTTGTTACCACCATTCACAAACAGATACAATACCCGTAAATAATTTCTATTAGATAGATATTAGATAGATAATGGATTTATTGTTTCCCATTTGGGATTACATTTCAAAATCGCTTTCCCAATACCTTCCACCTCTCATCTCATTTCCCAGTCTAATTCTTGCCACCCTTATTATCTTCCCTTCCCCTACTTCGTAGATATCTCGGCAGTCTCGGTGTCCTTATTTCTTTATATTTGTTGGTGTATCTTGATTGTCTTATCTTCTATTTTTTATCCTGCACTTGTATTTGCCTGTCTCTCTCCTCTACCTCTCTCACCATGTTCCATCCTGCTGTTTTCCACGTCTTCTGCTGCATAGCCTCGCTCCCGATAAAATTTCTCTCGCCTCTCCTCCCATTTCGATTTTTCTCTTCCTCCCTTCTGTACCTCTCCCCAACAGTGCCTGGCCAACTCGTTC
Source organism: Xestobium rufovillosum (assembly GCA_963966045.1). Classification (NCBI taxonomy): domain Eukaryota; kingdom Metazoa; phylum Arthropoda; class Insecta; order Coleoptera; family Ptinidae; genus Xestobium; species Xestobium rufovillosum. Next base: position 22,189,231 of record OZ014497.1, read on the forward strand.
CCGCCCCCACCTCTTAACTTTTCCTCATATTTCATGGCTCTCTTTCCTGCCCTGGTTCTCAGTTTTTCTCTGTTTGTTTCGTCTCTTACCATGTACCCTGGTGTTATTCAATCTAAGCCCAGTGTCTGTCTTATGTACTTTTCCTGGATCCCCTCTATCTTCTCTCTCTCTTCCCACCCCCCAAATTTCTGCTCCATACATGGCTATGCTGCTCACCAATGCGTCAAACAACTTTGCTCTTCTTTTCCAGTGACCCCCAAAATTCCTCTTTCCTAATTCCCCATGCCTGCTTCATTGCTATTGTTGCCTTTCTTACTACCTCTCTTACATGCTTCTCTTGGCCCCCATTCTTTTGTAAGGTGAATCCTAGATATTTAAACTCCCCCACCTCCTCCAATTCTTCCCCATTCTACTCCCACTTCTCTATGCGACCTTAATATGCTACTAAAGATTTATAAGTTTTTGATCAGGTTGTTAACAGGTAAGTTGAATATTTGTGGTGCTAAAATAAATTTAAGTGAGTGTGATTGACGAAAATATGATGTACAGGTGTAACGTTGCAAAAGTAAACACGTGAAGTAATCAAGAATTGATTAGTGTTTACTTTGGATGTTCTGACTTCACGCCGTGATCCAGAAGATAGGTACGTCATCTGTGTTCGTAGATACAGGTGGGAGAAGCAAGCACGCGCCATACAAGATGGCAGACAAGCAGGATGAAAGGTATCACAAATGGTAGTTGCGCGTGGCACCAATGTGATGTCATGTATTTTTCATACGGCACTACTCCTCCCTGCTAGAAACCTCTAAATCAACCGTCGACGCTAGCCCCACTCAGCTTATAAAAGTAGATGATCCAGAGGGAGAAAGGCAGTATTTGGTCTTATCCGGTCATCAGCTTAAACCAGTACTCCCAGCATCGGAGATGATGCTAGCCGCTCACATCCGAACTAGAAGTACCTGATTGAACGCTCCTGACTTCGCCGTGTGATCGACCAATATTCACCGTCGTGTAAATTCGAGTAAGTGCCCGGTGTTTAATTACTGTTATTGCTGAAATATCAACAAATTGACTCGGATTATCTTATGCGTAACGAATGAGTAATACTTATGTTCAAGCTGGGGAATTGAAAGCGTCTGTCGGTGAAGGTTTGATCGATATGGCATTCCGGTGTGGCTTCGGTCTGTAATGGGACGTTTTACGGCAGAAACCGATCGCACCTGAGTAACTGGCGGCTTTTGGTGAAATCTTAAGGAAAGACAATTACTTATTCACGATCCATAAGCTAGCGTCATTCCCCAACGGGATGGCACACTAGTGCTGCTATGAAAATCTCCGACCGAAACCCTGTCTAGGAATGCACTTCGGTGCTATCACGTATTCTCCAAGAAACCAGTATTAATTCAGTTTTGATCACACAATGGGCCACTAACGTACAACCAGAATACACCACGTGAACCGCTTCTTATTTTCAATGTAAATATATCTTGTAAATACATATACCATATTAACTTTTCAAATTTATTTAATGTACATAGCTAAAGTAGTAGAATCCATTTACACTTTGTTTAGGTCTTATTATTTGATTGCCGTTTAGCAATAGAGAGAACCTACCCTTTTTCGACTGAAAGTTAAGGGTTCATCGCCAAATAAGTCTCCCGCTGATCAGATTGTAGATACAACGAAAGAAATCGTTCACAAGAGAACGTTCCGAACTTGCATAAATATAGTGTGTCCCAGTACGTGATACCGAGGGATACAGCTGCATATTTAGGGGTCTAATCCAGGGGCACCGCTAATAATTGGAAAACGTCTTTGTATAATTGGTGCCAGAACACGGGGACGTTTATTTATCGTTGTATAATTAGCGCCTGAGCAGGGGCACATTTATTCGTCACTATTGCACCCGGAACTCCAGAACCATGACCTGCATCATGAAAAGTTATTTCCAGTACCTGAACCTGCACCTGCAAGAAATCAAGTGTGTATCACCATGCCATACCGACTCTCACGATCTCTGCCACTCTGATTGCTGAAAGAGCAGGGACTTGATTTAGTCTGTCTTCTCAAATAACCCCCCTCCCCATATGGTTAAACCTATGATTCAGCTCTTTAGATCATTGAAGCACACAAGCCGTCCCACCCGTTCCAGTTTTACTAAAACTGCGTCAAGGTACAAGTCCGTTGGGATAGACCAGAGCTCAGCCAAAATAAAATGTCTTTTAGGGTACCGTGATACATAAATTCTTTGAGAAAATATAAAATAATTTTCTCCAGAGGTTTTATATACATATTATCTGTTCAATATGATGTTTTTTAAAGGAGAAATAAACTAGATTTTTATGCAGCGAACAATGAATTATTTTCGCAAAAAGCCAGCAAAACTGAGCGCATCTGAATTTAAAAACCGAAGTATAGAATGTAGGTACTTAAAAGAAAATAAGTTCAATAGCCTCCCGTGCTTGTTTAGATTTTTGGAGAATACCAGGGCGTTTTCGTAGAAATGTCGCCACCGTCTCCGTATCTGGAACAAGCTAAATAGCTGACATCGCAAACAAACAAAATAGTAACAATGGAGCTACCCGACCGAAGGATGATACGAGGGCATTTTCAAATGAAATTCGCCGACTTCTCCTAATCCGAAACCGGCTTATGTAGCACACGCCGCGTTCAAAGTAACGGAACCGAAGGACAATATCGGGGCATTTTCTGATGAATTTTGCCACTGTCATTGAAACTAGCTTTTGTAGCTGATACCGAAATACTGAAAAGAAAGACTACCCGTCCGAATAAGAAATATGAGTGCATTCTCGCATCTATTTCACCACCGACTTAGAATCCGACACCAGCCTATGCAACTGATACCGCAAGTAAAGTTACCTGTTTCAAGAAGAAATACCAGGGCATTTCTATGTGAATTTCGCCACCGCCTCAGAATCCGTTTTACCAGCTTAGTCAGCTGGCACCCCCTGCATACCTACCAGTTCTAAGGGAACTCTCCGTTCCAGAGGAACTGTTAACCACGCCTTAGGAACTCGATCCAGGCTATCAGAAGCTGAAATGAATCCGTCCCGCCATAAGTAAACTTTATTTGTAACCGATATGTGTTTTTGTTCTTTCAGCTAGGTAGAAAAGCTAGAAGACCGTAGAGTACCAAGCACTCGTCTCATCTAGATGGCAGACAAGTGAGATGAAAGGTATCGCAAATGGTAGTTGCGCCCGGCACCAATGTGACTTCAAGTATTTTTCATCCGGCACTACTCCTCCCCGCTAGAAATCTCGAAATCAACCACCCATGCTAGCCCAACTCACAATTTATAAAAGTAGATGATCTAGAGGGAGAAAGGCAGTATTTGGTCGTCCAGCCATCAGCTGGAACCAGTACTCCCAGCATCAGAGATGATGCTGACCCCTCACATCCGAACTAGAAGTACCTGATCGAACGCTCCTGACTTCACCGTGTGATCCACCAATATTCACCGTCATGTAAATTCAAGTAAGTGCCCAGTGTTTAATTACTGTTATTGCTGAAATATCAACAAATTGACTCGGATTATCTTATGCGTAACGAATGAGTAATACATAATGTTCAAGCTTGGGAATTGAAAGCGTCTGTCAGTGAAGGTTAGATCGACATGGCATTCCAGTGTGGCTCCAGTCTGTAATTAGACGTTTTACGGCAGAAATCGATCGCACCTGGGTAATTGGTGGCTTTTGGTGAAATCTTAAGGAAGGACAATTACTTATTCGCGACGCATAAGCTAGTGACGTTCCTCAACGGGCTTGCTCGCTAGTGCTGCTACGAAAATCTTCGACCGAAACCCCGTCTAGGAGTGCACCTCTGTGCTATCACATATTCTCCGAGAAACCGGTATCAATTCAGTTTTGATCACACAATGGGCCACTAATGTACCATCAGAATGCACCCTGAGAATCGCTTTTTATTTTCAATGTAAATATCTTGTAAATATACCGTACTATTACAAATTCATTTAATGTACATCTAAAGTAATAGAATCCATTTATATTTTGTTTGTGTCTTATTATTTGATCGCCATTTAATAATAATAATAATTTTATTCGACATCGAAAATACGTGACACATCACAGCAACTTCTAAAAATGCATCTGAACGAAAATTAATGAAAAAATAGTGCGATAATGAAATAAAATTACAGCAGATCAATTATAAGATTGGAGCCCATCTAGAGATGAATTACGGCAAAAGTCTGTCAGGTTATTGAACACTTTCCCAATTAGGTAGTCTTTCAACACTGCTTTGAATTTCTTCAATTTGAGGCCCTTTATGTGTTGTGGTAGTTTGTTATGCATTTTAATACATAAATAATTTGTTCCCTGTTGGGCACAATTAACCCTGTGGTAGGGTATTTATTACAAGCTGGCTTTCGTTTCTTTGTTGTGGCTATGTATCTCACTATGACTCTGAAACTGAAGTTGGTTTTCATGGGCATAAACTAGACAGGTAAGTATATATGAGAAGAAAGTAAATATTTTTTGTTTGAGAAATAGTAGCTTGCAAACTGCTTCTGTACTCTGTGTTGCACAGTATTCGAATGGCTTCTTTTTGTTTCAAGAAGACATCATGGGCTCCCGAAGAACATTCCCATTTAACAACAGAGACAGAACCCACCCTTCTTCGACTGGAAGCTAAAGGTTTATCGATGAATAAGTCTCCCACCAACCAGACCCTAGATATAACGAAAGAAATCGTTCATAAGAGAACGATCTGAACCCGCATAAATATACTGAGTGTCCCAATACATGATACCGAGGGATACAGATGCATATTTAGGGGCCTAATCCAAAGGCACTGCTAATCATTGGGAAATGTCGTTGTATAATTGGTGCCAGAGCCAGGCATTGAATTATAGAACTAAATTCAGATTTTTTGTATGTACTACGAGATCTCATGCGGGATGTTACCCCAAACATATCGTTGGGTTTGGAACATCCTTAGATCTCTACGTACTTTCGTGCTCAACTAGCAGTAGTAGTATGTATGTTAGAAGTTTTTCAATATTGCATGTTTCGAATGTGCATGGAAAACCGCAGACCACTGGTTTCGTCCTTTTGGGACTCATCATTATGGTGCTTTGTCCTACACACTTGAACCAAGCAATATTGCTTCCGGTATATATATACAGGCTTGGTGTAAGTATTGGCAAGAGCTAATTAGCCGAATTATGCGGCGGATATGAGTGGTACTGGACAGTTCCAACAACTACTCCTCGGGCAAATACCCTGCCAGGCATTGAATTATAGAACTAAATCCAGATTTTGAGTACTTCGAGATCTCATACGGAATGCTATCCCAAACATATCGTTGGGCTTGGAACATCCTTAGATCTCTACGTACCAGTGGTCTACGGTATTCCATGCATGTTCGAAACATGCAATATTGAAAAACTTCTAACATACATACTATTACTGCTGGTTGAGCACGAAAGTACGTAGAAATCTAAGGATGTTCCAAGCGAGTATTCTACATGAAGTGCAAAGCCTGACAGTGACACTTGTCCGAAAAACTAAGAACACCCGATTATCAACGTACTTCTGCACATGCGCACTAACGAAATGAAAAGGTCTATTTAATTGGCATATCTAAAATGGTATATTTTTACATGCCAAAAATATGTCATACTATAAATTTTGAACTTGCACTAAAGCACCGTTTGTAAACCAAATTTGAGTTTCAGTTTAAATATTGTCTTCACAGCGATGCCTTAGGGCCATTACGTCCCCGCGTTCGTCAGCGAGTAACGTTGCAGAAGATCTGCGGAAGCAGAAAGCAGTGTCCAGAATATTTTTCTGCTTTTGGTAATTCCAAAAAGATGGTAATTTCTTTTCCCATTTTGGTAAATTAATTTATATTTCAATTATTTGGGCTGTGCATTTATCGTTTGGATAATTAAAAAGACTATATTAATTGCAATGTGAGATGGCCAACTTCCGATCCAATTACATATTTGGTAAAAATTATCGGTTAGGTACTGTAAATTTTCGAGTAGTTTGTCTTGGTGTTGGGCACATTTACTAAAAGGTGTTGGTGCCGTCAGACTTCTGACTAGCTATTTGGTTGGTAGGACACAATTTGTAGATCAAGTGGTAGTCTCATCTCGTGTGGAGTGCCGCAGGATCCTATTCTGGGACCACTGTTGTACTTACTATATTCTTGCAATCTACCTAGTTACTTCCTTTAAAAACTGCAAAGTCCATTTACATGCAGATGATACACAAGTTTATTATTCGTTTTACCCACCTGACAGTTCTTACAAGTAAAACAATAAATAGTGACTTGATGCTCTGTCTGATGCTCATAAACTGTCAATAAATCCAGCGAGGCCTTCTGTTTTAACATTTGGTAAGAACAAGAAAGCCCTTGAATCACAATTCAATATTAACATAATTTGGATGTTGAACTGGATACTAACCTCCATTTTAAAGAACATGTATCAAAATGTGTTCGAAGAGCCCATGTGAATTTGAGAACGTTAATCCCACCCTTAAATGTGCTTACATTTTAAAAGGGCATTGAATTATAGAACTAAATCCAGATTTTTTGTATGTACTACGAGATCTCATACGGGATGTTACCCCAAATATATCGTTGGGTTTGGAACATCTTTAGGTCTCTACGTACTTTCGTGCTCAACTAGCAGTAGCAGTATGTTAGAAGTTTTTTAATATTGCATGTTTAGAATATGCATGGAAAACTGCAGATAACTGGTTTCGTCCTTTTGGGACTCATCAGTTTTAAAACTATTTATATGTCTTAGATTAGTGTAATTTTCAAAATAGTGCAAGTTTTGAGCGTTTTAAGATTTGTGCACCTTCCTTATTCAATGCAAAAATCCTCGAGGGATTTCTAAAGGAGAAACAGTTAACTAAATGGAAGAACAAGCTCACCGATCAAAGAATAAACACAAAATATGTTTATTTAAATTAAGTTTAAAATTGTATAAACTATTTTCTTCTTTCAGATCATACTCTTCGTTTTTGAAAACTGTAGCAACATTTACATTGTCTTCTGGCTTTCCCTTCGAGTGTAAGAGAATGCTTCGCCCATATGAATCCTAAAGTGTGAACTTAAAGATGAACGTTTGGAGAATGCTTTATTACAAATTTCACATTCGTAAGGTCTGTCCTGTATGAGTCCTGAGGTGTGCTGATAAACTGCTTTTCTGGGAGAACGTTTTGTTGCAAATTTCACACCTGTAAGGCTTTTGTCCCATATGAGTTTTAATGTGTCTCATCAAACTACTACTCTCGGTGAATACTTTTTGGCAAATTTCACATTTGTGAGGCTTCTGTCCCGTATGAGTCCTAACATGTCTTGTCAAAGAAGAACTTTCAGAGAATGCTTTTTGGCAAATTTCGCATTTGTAAGGCTTTTGTTCCGTGTGAATCCTAACATGTTTTGTCAAAGAACTTTCAGAGAATGGTTTTTGGCAAATTTCACATTTGTAAGGCTTTTGTCCCGTATGTGTCCTAATGTGACTTGTTAAGTTGCATTGCATGGCGAATGCTTTATTGCAAATTTCGCATTTGTAAGGCTTTTGTCCCGTATGAATCCTAAGGTGTGCTCTTAAACTATCATTCCGAGTAAATGCTTTTTGGCAAATTTCACATTTGTAAAGTTTCTTTCCCGTATGAATCCTAACATGTACTATGAAGTTGCATTGCAGGGAGAATGCTTTATTGCAAATTGCACATTTGTAAGGCTTTTGTCCAGAATGAGTCCTAACATGTTCTATTAAGTTGGGTTGTTGGGAGAATACTTTATTGCAAATTTCACACTTGTAAGGCTTTTCTCCTGTATGAGTCCTAAGATGTACCTTTAAACCATTACGCTGGATGAATGCTTTTTGGCAAATCTTGCATTTGTAAGGCTTTTGTCCCACATGAGTCCTAATGTGTCTTATTAAGTTGCATTTCAGGGAGAATGCTTTATTGCAAATTTCACACTTGTAAGGCCTTTGTCCCGTATGAGTCCTAAGGTGTGGCCTTAAGTTACTACTGTGGGTGAATGCTTTGTTGCAAATTTCACACTTATAAGGCTTTTGTCCTGTATGAGTCCTATGATGTGTAATTAAACCAATACTCTCGCTAAATGCTTTTTGGCAAATCTTGCATTTGTAAGGCTTTTGTCCGGCATGCCTCCTAATGTGGCTTATTAAGTTCCATTGCTGGGAGAATGCTTTATTGCAAATTTCACACTTGTAAGGCTTTTGCCCTGTATGAGTCCTAAGGTGTTGCCTTAACTTACTACTGTCGGTGAATGCTTTATTGCAAATTTCGCACTTGTAAGGCTTTTGTCCCTCATGAGTCCTAATGTGTCTTATTAAGTTGCATTGCAGGGAGAATGCTTTATTGCAAATTTCACACTTGTAAGGCTTTTGTCCCGTATGAGTCCTAAGGTGTTGCCTTAACTTACTACTGTCGGTGAATGCTTTATTGCAAATTTCACACTTGTACGGCTTTTGTCCTGTATGAGTTCTAATGTGTCTCTTTAAATCACCATTTTGGGCGAATGCTTTTTTGCAAATTTCGCACTTGGAAAACTTTTGTCCCATATTACTCATAGCGTGTGTTGTTAAGGTGGAATGTTTTATTGCAAATTTCACTTTTGTAAGGCCTTTGTTCTGTACTTGTCGTGATGTGTATCCTTAGCAAGGAAGTCGGGTCAATGATTTTTGGCAATTTCACATTTGTGAGGTTTATTCTTGAGATGCGTGGTTATGTAGTCCCTTAAGTCCGATTACGACTTGAATGTTCTACTGTAAATAACGCAAATAAAACATCTTCTGTTGGTACAACCCATGATCTGTGTCTGTGCACGTAGCACATGTCGGTCCACATAATTATGTTCCACTTACCGCAAACTGAAGTTGATTCGTTTCCCACTTCTATATGCCATAACATTAATCAATTTGTTAGATATTTTCAAAGTAGATAATTTTTAAGAGATGCTCTTTGTTATTGTCGTATACATGCAGACGATGACTTTAAGGTTAGAATAAAAATTAACAAGGGAAGAAGGGAACCGTAGAATAAAGTCACAATGTTTGAATGTTGTGTCTAAAATGCCGTTGCACGAACACCCAAAGGACGGGATTTCAGTTTCAAGCACATTTTAGTTTGGCACGTTTGATGCACAAGCGCACTCACAGTAAGGGCTAGCGCGCACTATGAACTAAACTGTGCGTGAACAGTTTGGTCGGTAAAAGTAGAATTTGCGCGCATCAACGTACTAACCTGTTTTTTTACCGAGGGGGTCGCACATTTACTGGACTAAACCGTCGTCACTTCGTAATAACTATGGCTACTGTCAGTTTTCTCAAATATTGTTTAGGTTTTTTTGAGGGTTATGTATTTAATTAATAAAAACCATGTACTTATACCAACCTTTATTTATTTTTTCCTCCGACGTGAGCTCTTTCCCAGTTTGGCACTACTACTTCGAACACTTCTTGCCATAATTTTTCTTTGGCATTCATATCGCTATATTCTTTTTTTGATTTGTCATATAAGGCTGATCTCTTTTCTTCGCATCCGTTCGGTACACTCAGATTTGCTCCATGATACACCGAGATTTTCAGGATAACAAGTGAAATGGGTATAGTTCTTTTCAGATATCTTGGCGTGTGTGTGCAGTAATCTGCGCATTACGGTCATGTGCCTTTCTCCCTTTTATAAAATGAATTTGTTGAATAATTAATTGCTGCCGTAAGATGACTTGAGAATATTTTCACGTTTCCGTATTTGATCTCACTCTTCCTTACTATGGTTGTGTGAAACAAAACGGTTTCAGTACTAATATGCTTACTTTGCAATATCCAGTGGTCACCAAGCAATTTATTAAAAATTATTTCCTTTCAAGTATAACTGTCAGTTTGATTGTCAGGTGTAAAGATGCCTGAAAATGTTTTTACAAAACAGTGTCGAGAAGTTTTACGAAATATTTTTGAACACTACTCGAAAGAAGGAAAATAATGGTCCCCTATTGCCTTTAACTTGTGACCAGGAGCGATTGGCCGATGCATCAAAAGTAAGTCTAGGCAGCGTGTCGCGCATAGTTGGAGAGGAAAAACGAGGTTTGTCTGCTGCAACGCCCGGAAAAGGCAGAGCAAATCGAAATTAAAAAGTGAAGATGTAACTGACAGCATTAAAACCGAAGTAAGGATGCTATTTATTCCATGAAAGAAAAGAAATAACACATTACATTAAAAATTTTAAATAACAAATTAAAAACAAAACAAATAGTGGATATTTCTGACACAAGTTTGTGGCGTTTATAACCAATAGCAGATTTAAGTAAGTACAAACTAGAAAATAACCGGTGTCTTTTGTTTGAACGGGCTAATATTGTGGGTAAAAAATACATTTCTTGAGGGATAACGTCAAAATGCTCATTGCCGTGTGCCGTGTCCAGAGTCGCGGCGCACACGCTTGTCGCGGTTCCTAGCAACAGCAAAATTTTGGAAACTACTGAACTGCTGGCGGTTGCTTGGATAATCGGATATGACAGCGCAAACGCCAACAAATCTGAAAAATACCTATTCCACAATCCAGATGCAAGTTCTCCATGCGTCTAGTCGCCTAGTGCGCGCTGTTATATTGAAATCTAATAGGGTTGCTATGTCGGCCGACAGTTGAGTTGTCTTCTGGTTTGTGACAAGACCCAACAGGAAAGTTGAGTCAACTGTTTAACGTAAGCGTTCACTAGCTCGTATCGCACGCATCGCATGCATCGGACGGATCGGAAAAAAATATTTTGCTGGTAAAATTAAATGTAACCGCGTCCACTACTCCGCATCGCGCTGATCGGATTCGGACAAATCCGAGTGCGATTCTTCTGGGGGCAACTTTTCCGTGACTGCGTTGCGTCCGGATGACGTAATTAATATAACTTCCATTAGATCCGGAAATAAAACAGAAACACCCTTTTTACAGATGTGTATCCAAAACCGCTTATGTCTTCGGACTCTCCTTTTTCTTTCCTCTTCCTCGATTAGTAGACAGCTAACAGCTGCAATAATTTCAGTTTCACTGTCGCTCATTTTTCATCTAATATTAGTATTGAAAATACTTCTGGGCGCGTGTATATATGGGACTCATCTTACGAAAAATGTATCGACAGGCGACAGATTCTGTCGACGACGCGCGCAGTCGAGGCCGCTAATAATAATAATATCAGTGCGCTAGCCAGATGTAAACTAAAGTACGGCGAGCGCGAGGGATATCGCGTTAGACCTTTTGCACACGCTACGGATTCCATCCGGCACGGTTTATTGTTTTTGCCGGACACGATTTTTAAGCCTTTGCACATGATACGATTTTTCTGTTTCCGGAGAAGTAAACAGGGACGTATTTTATTCAGTCAATATTCGCTGCATCTGTGTGCTGTAAAGTAGTGTCATGGATCAAAAGAAAAAGTTTTGTATTGAAGTAAAGAACTAAGAGCACACGGGGATGCAGCCAAAGGATTGAGGAAATGAAACTCCCTTTATCACTTATTCAAGCTTTCGGATTTATTTAAATCCTTCCTCAGGAAATCTAGCAGAAAATAATGCAAAAGTCAGCTAGGAAAAATTAAAAATTAAAGCTTGAATAAGTGATAAAGTGAGTTTATTTACTGTATTTACGCTAGGTAGATTCGTCGAAGATGTAAATACGAAAGAATGTATTAAGTACATCCTTTGTTTTCTGCCCAAGCTGCGAACGTCAAATTTTTGTTCTTTCTGATATCTATTCCTCAATGGATTTATCCCAAAGCACAAGACTTGCCACAAATAAAGTTATTAGTAATTCTGCATCGACATTCACGTTGCTCGTCTCTGAATCTGCGCTACTGATACCTGAGTTAAATTTATTATCTACAATTTTCCTTAATACCTCTGCCGGTCCGGCACAAATAACGTATCCGTGTCGTCTGCAAGACACCATATGCTCCTATTGTTCATCAGTGTGTCCAGATTGCGCTAACAAATGTCGCAACAACGTTGCCAGTTCGCCGCCCAAAGTCGCAACCTTGGTTGTGATTTGTCGCAACCACAGAACTTTGACAGCAACGAATTACATAAAAGATATTGGGATGTTACTATGAAAATCGCAACGTTGAGGGTTCGCACCTCGCAGTAGTTCTTTTTTGTTATGATGATTTCTCTTTTTTCTTTTGACCAAAAAATCGGTTCTGGTCCCAAAGGACAGCTAGGGGATCACCATGACGCGAGACAGACATCCACTAATTTGTTGACTTTTACTGTTGATTTACTGTTGTCGCGCGGCAGAAATACACCAGTCAGGGCAGGGAACGTTGCATTAGCTCTAATGTTATACCGCGTAGGATCGGCATAAATGCTTTGTAGATGCTCGCTACTCGCTATCACTACAAGAGGGTGTACTTTTGCAGATACAATTAAACCTTTTATAACATTTTAAAAGTTGTGACTTGTGACACAAGCTCAAAAATGAAAATCGCCCAATTTGCACCTTGTGATTTCTTCAAAAAATCTGTCGCAACTATCATTTTTAAATCGCCCAATTTGTGATAAATCGCCCAATCTGGACACACTGTTGTTTATTGGAACTTCCGTCTCTTTCTACACGGCACGGCGACCGTGTTCACCGATCGACAACCGTTGCCGCACACGGCAGCCGGACACGGCGACGGTTGCAGTCGTATAGTCTGCAAGCTTGTATTTAAACCAATGCACCATTGGAACGTACGGAAAAAGCAATAAAACCGTGCCAGACAAAATCCGTATCATGTGCAAGAGGCAGCTCCCTATTATTCTCTATTCATATATGGATGAGCCACAGCTGTCTTTTTGGGACGCGGCAGAATTGAGAAAACAATAATGAATGCATATTCAAGTTTATTGGAAGTCAGAAAGAAAACAATAACGAGAGACCTATGTTTAGAATTCATCTTATTTAATTCACAATAACGAAAGCAATGTTTGTAACCTAACCTCTGAAATATAATTATAGTTGTTTTCAAGTTTTTACGCGTAAAAGCCCAACACACAAATTGAAAATAACTGTTTTCACTGCAAAACGTCTATAATTATATTGCAAAAACTAGTTTAAAAAAAACGTTGTAAATAATATCGATACACGTCAAATGGCACGTGCTTTTGTTTTGTTTGGAATGAAAATCTGACGTATGACGGAGGCACTTAGGGTCCCCATTCCTCCTCATCTTCCCTCCTCTAAGGTTAAAAGTACGGTGCTTTGCCCTGCGCACTCGAACCATGCAATCTTGCTTCCTGTATATACATATACTTACACGCTTAGTGCGAGTATTAGCAAAAGCTAATTATTTGCCGAATTATGCAGCGGACATGAGTGGTACTGGACCGTTCGAACAACTACCCCTCGGGCAAATACCCCGCCAGGCATTGAATTATAAAACTAAATCTAGATTTTGTGCACTACAAGATCTCATAAATGTAGATTGTAACATGGTATGGTGACATACGCGTCATTGCTACTTCATGGTATGTTTGCGTTAGTTGCGGAAGCGCGAAATAATGAAAGTTGAGTAACTTATATAACGTGGTATGATGTGGTTACATCGCGGAAAAAAAACTTAAAAATAATTATATTGAAAGAACGTGATACAAAAAGACTGACATCCAAACGAAACAAGAAATTCCTTACGTATTAAAATGCACAAACAAATTTTAAAAATAGTAAATTTAGTTCAATTCTTGAGATTATGGCAAGTGAACATTACAGATAAACAAATTTTAAGAAAACTATTCTTTCGCTTTATAGTTTGTTTACCCCTAGCACTAAACTGCTCACAATATTATAAAATGGAACCAAGGCCCGATAATTGCCAGCAAATTAGCATTACAAGGAAACTAGTTCATTTAGATTTACTAATTTCAATAAATGAAAACAAACATTTCTTGTATTTGTTTCCAAGCGACGCGACGTGCGCATGAGGCATGAGTGAAATAAGTAGCGAATGGAAATTCTTCAAACAATATATTTCACAACGGTTCTGCATCGACTGCCTGAGTCTGCGGCTTAAAACTGAAATCCACGGGCGGCTGTTTGTGCAACGGCATTTTAGACAAAAGGATACAACATTGGAACGCATTTATGCCGATCCTACGCGGTATAACATAGCAACTGTACGCTCATCCCTGATTTTATACATACGGCAACGGGCGTATTTTCTACTTAATATACTATTTTCGTAACCGATCTTGGCACCACACATTCATGGTTGACTGATCGATGTGTCGTTCTCCCAAGTCGCAACGTTGAGGGTTCGCACCTCGCAGTAGTTCTTTTTTATGATTATTTATCTTTTTTCTTTTGACCAAAGAATCGGTTCTGGTCCCAAAAAGGACAGCTAGGGGATTACCATCACGCGAGACAGACATCCACTGATTTGTTGACTTTTACTGTTATTGATTTACTGTTGTTGCGCGGCAGAAATACACCAGTCAGGGAACGTTGCATTAGCTCTGATGTTATACCGCGTAGGATCGGCATAAATGCCATTGCCATTGGAACTTGCATTGCAAGTTGCATATACCTATTAACTTGACGAGACCTTAATAGTAGCTCCCGGTTTCATACAATACGCATGCGCACGCATTTTGGAAATGTAAAAAAAACTAAAGCCGAGAGAACGCATTTTTGAAACAAATCATTTACTTGCCCTCTCGCACCAGACACACGCATTTTTTGGAAAAAAGATTATGTAAAAACAAACAAAATATATCGAAGCCCTACCGCAGGGGCCCTACGGGATCATAACTCTTCTAGCCGTAGGACAACAACACGGCAGTTCTGTACGACGCCCGAACACCCACCGAGTTCGTTGACGATGTTTTCCAATAACGAATTTCTTAAACGTCGTTTTACTGATATTGTGATAGTCGTTTTTTGCCCATGGTGTTTCTTCATCAAATGTGGACGTTTCAGGTCATTCTAAGACTTTTTGGCAAGGTGGCAATTTCCGTCAGTAGATAAGCTATGCCGATACGGTGACACATTTAACATTGATTCTCCCATAAGAGCTAAAAAACTACTTTTGTTGCAGATCCCAAACAAGTTTTGCCAATGACTTGTAGATCCCAACTAGGTTTTGCCAATTCACTTAACATACGGATCCCAACTAGGTTTCGCCAATTACTTGTGGTTTCCCATCTAGGTTTTGCCAAACTACTTTGTTTGTGGTTCCCAACTTGGTTTTGCCAATGCCTGCTATTATTCCCTTGTTTTCATTAGTAATCGCGGATTAGTTCGAATCCTAGCGGATCCTTTTGCTACCCGGAGCCAGTATTACCGCTGGTAGGTCACACTGCCTCATGTCGGTAAGGCAGATTCCTGCAACGTCGTGGTAGAATGGCCCCAGTCCTTAAGCCTTCGCCCCGCTAGAGAGCAACCCTAAATGGGTTTCGGTATATAAATTCAGCGCAGTCGCCGCCGCCCGCAGTCTCATCGAAGAACTTATCTGTGCGCTCGTGTTAACTACAGGAGAGCGGTCAGTTCCTGCAACAGGTCTGTACCAACGCCACAGCCGGCGCCCGCGTCGGCCCTTACGTCAAAGTTTTCGTAGAGCTCTAGCTCCCTCCCCGGGAAATTCGGAAGAGGTAAATGAAACACTCGCAATTATGCATTTTAATTAAAGCCAAATATATAATAACATACAACTAACTTATATTGAGAAGTACATACAAAGTTATTCAAAATAATGCCCTTAATTACATATTATATACAATAAACACACATATTCGTATATAGAGAAATACATACAAAGGTATTCAAAATAATGTCCTTAATTACATATTATATACAATAAAACACACATTATTATCTGTCCTAGATTCTAACTTTCGGAACGTTCCTGGTATAGTTGACTAGGGAAAAACTGGTTATACATCTCAGTTGGCTGGTGATACGCAGAAAAATATATATTTGTAATCGTTGTTTACAAGATTCCTAACAAATCTATATACATACAGCTACTGATCCATTATTGCATAATGGCCCCAAGGCAGTGTGTCAAAGCTGTTTTTCACTAAATACCTTTTATCATCGTGAGGGCTCAGTCCAATTTTAGTTTGCGAAATTGTGGCTACGTTGTGCCTTTCAGATCGGATTAAATTTTGATTAAAATATTTTTCGCTTGAAGAATTGAGACACTCTAAGTAGTCGTCAAAGGTTATTTCATTTTTAATAACGCAGCGCTTTAAACCTTTGGATTTCTTTACTGCATCTGCACCCTCTACCCGTATGGCATACATTTTAGATCGAAGACCAACAAATTCAGTCATTATCCTACCATTGTTTTCGTCTTTCATGAGGTCCAACACATTTTTATTTACACGCGGTATATGATAAATATTATTTTCAGGATAGTCACTGGTATCAAAAAATTCATGGCACTCTTGTCGAATGACCTCGTACAAATCATCGGTTGTAATTTCATAAATGAGCGAATCCGTGTCTGTGTACAAAAGTTTGCAATTATTGTTAAATTTCGCCTTCATGTAGTCGTAGTGGAATTCGTAAATTTTCGTTTTACTAATATCCAAAATGCACATGCCTAAATAAATCGGTTTATTAAAGTATATTTCGGATTTATTTAACTCAATCGCGGCCAAATTTTCCGAGAAAATTATGGAGGACTTAAATTCTGGTTTGGCAATCAATGCGCCCGCCCCGTACCGGCCCTCCCATTTGGAAACTAATTTAACAATACTATGCTTGCGTATGTTTTCCATAGTCTTGCCAAACACGGCGTTATTCATTAGTTTGAACAAATTTTTTTCAAAATCATTTTTTGAGTTCTTTCTCAGGGCGGTATTTAAGTCGATGTAGGATTTCAGCCAAGGCGATTGATTGAATTGTAGGGCGCGATGAATTTTCGTTACTCTTAGCCCATGTTTCAGAGCTTGCTGCAAATTTCGATAGTGAATTACGTAACGTTGTTTATTATACAGGGTGGCCAAAAGTTTTAGCTGTTTAGAATTTGGTGGATTTAGATGTTCGGGACAAAAGGGAATTTCTGAATCTATATCGTGCAGATGTTCTGGGTATTCTATGTCTACTTCAAAAATGTACCCTACGTCAGCGTTTTCGGCTATGCTATGTACAGTCTCTAAATCGAAATCGTAGATCCATTCGAAACATCCGTAGGGAAGGTGTTGGCTCATGGCCCAGCCATACTGGTTATTTATGTCGTTGTACATTAAAAATTTTGACGGTTGTGCAGGGTCGAAATTGGGCATGTACTGGTTATTTGCTTTAGAGAAACGTTTCGAACATTGAGACAAGCCGCCGCGTATACCGCGCTCCACAAACAATATCATGTCAATATCAGTCAGCAGTTCCAAGGTGATGTCAGTATGCTTAAGCATACAGTCCCAGGTGTAACCAGGCAGAGTATAATAATGGGCGGGGTCTAGACCATAAGTTCCTAAACAGCTAATTCTGAATTCCTCGAAAACATCGGCTAAGAGCAGAACGTCGGTTTTTAAATAAAGATCCGAATATTCCCCTAAATTTTGAATTTTGAATCTGTCCCAAACTTGCTGCGCATGCGCATATTCAGCATCAGAAATTTTAGAGTTGTTTAATTTATTATCAAACTTGGACTTTGGGGGTAATAGAGTTTCGTTAAATTTGGAAAAGTTGTCGAAATAGTCGTACGGGTAGACGCCTTTGCGCTGCAGCAATTTAAGCCGATCGTCGCTCAAACTCGTAAATTCGGATGTTAATATTGGATAATTAGTTAAATATGATGACAGCTGATCCAAGCCTGAAGCCAAGAACCTGTAGGAATCTATAAATCTAAATTTAACAACATTTTCTTCCAGATGTTTAGTAAAGGCGATGTACTTTTCTTTTGTTAGTGGCAACAAATCAACACGGCCCTGCAAATCTGTAGCTAAATTTTGAATAATAAAATGTGAATCGTAACCGGACAAATTGTGGAATATAACTGGTACCACGTGACTGTCTTGAAAATTAACGTTGCAAGTGTCATGCGCGGGACCCCTGTATCTACCCGTGAGGTGACAATGGTCCCGTACTTTGTTCTCCCCCTGGGTAAAAGACTTTTCGCAAATGTGACAAACCAGTGCGCTACTGAACTGCATTTGTTGCTCGACGGTCAGCTGATCCATGGGTAGAGGGCAAAGAAACACAGTTTCCAAATCCTCGGCAAAATTTTCCAGCTCTTTCACAAACCATTTGATCGAATCCTCACCACGATAAGACCTAAAGAAAGAGAGTGAGTCATCATAAGAACATTTGACATAATAAGCAATACTGCAGGGCACATGTTTTTGAAATTCGTTTTTCTTACTGCTCGGCTCTAAAAGGCATTCCAAATCTGCATAAATGGTGAATGGGGCTTTGACTTTGTTCTTATGATTTCGGAAAGATAAATATTTTTGTTTATCGGTTGGCAGTCGAATTTTGCATTCATTCATATTTTTACAGTCTTCATAGTGCCTGTCTAACTTATTTTGACAGTAGAAATAATGTAAACAACGGTCGCAAAAATAAATTCCATGGGCATGTTTATTTAATTGTTTTGATAGAAGCCTGGAAAGATTTTTTATCCATACAAAATGAAATTTTATATCACCGTTATCAAAATTATCTGATTCATCATCATCATCATCATCGAAATACTTATCTTGGATCATCAAAAGGTTTACGTGCTTGTCCTGCTTGTCCTTAGTCAAGTATACGGGGAAAGTTCCAAAATAGTTCTTCTTCTTCTTCAGAATATAAACGTTCACGGAAATTCCGTTCTGCCGTTCGAAACGTGGTATTTGATTTAATGTCATGGGGAACTCCATTCCTGTTAAATTCAAAACGGTAGATGGTTCCGGATATGATGAAGTTCTTTTGGGGTTTTTCGAACCGTCGGTAGGATACAGGCAAGAAACAACGCTATAGGCAAAGCAAAAGTTTCCAAAGGCCTTCACATTGACGCAGGCCTGTTTCCTTTTTATTTGCGATGGCAGATCGATGTACGACGAACCAACTTGGGGGGTGAATCGATTGACATTAATTTGCAGATTAACGATGGCGGACAGCGTCCAGCCTGCAATATATAAATATAAATTTAAAAAATAATAATAAAAACCCTTCCGAGACGCGAAGAAATATTTAGCATCATACTAGAGTCGGAAATTGGAATAAAAAGAGGTATAGGTAGGCTCGGATTAGACTAATGCTTTCAAATAGTTGGAGATGTAGGATGTTCTACTTGTAGATTAAAGATGGCGTGACAAAATAAAAGTACATACCAGAATCTCGCCCCTGAAACTCTTCCAAATGAATATAAAATAAATAAAAATAAAAGAAAAAACCCTTCCGAGACACGAACGAATGTTTCGCGACATGCTATAGTCGGAGATAGGAATAAAAAGAGGTAGGGGTAGGCCCAGATTAGACTACTGCTCTCAAATAGTTGGGGTGTAGGATGTTCTACTTGCAGATTAACGATGGCGTGACAAAATGAAAAGTACATACCAGAGTCTCGTTCCTGAAACTCTTCCAAATCTTTCAGGATTTTATGTTGCACATTTTCCAGGAACCAGGCTTTCAAATCATCGTTGCGATAAAGGGCTGCGTTCTTTGTGTTGAAATATTTAAACTCCTGCGTCTCTTTGTTGGCTTTTTGTATTCTGAATTCGGCGCAAAACACGGCATGTATTTTCAGTGCCACTTCGGAACGCAGTAAAGTTCGTATTTTTCTTAGAAATACATCAGCAGAATCTTGGAAAAAGGCCTGGGGGTCTTTGTGAACCATATTTAGAATAACTCCAGTTCTTATTCGACTTTTGAATGCCGAATCCACATTTTCCCATCTCACTCTGCTGCTGGTATAATTCGCTCTATTTGGGTGGGGATTTTTGTATGCTCCACCCCTCACTTGCATTCCTTTCAACATCAATCGATTCTGTCTCAGCAATCCAATGGCCGACGTTAGTTTATTTTTCTCAGCGGTGGTCGTTGACCGTTTTAATAAAACTGTCAAAGTTCTAATGTCTTTGGTACAATTTTTAATTGAACCAGCGATATTTTCCCGTGCACAGCCGTCGCTATTCGCCCTCAAAAGGGCCGACTTGTTCTTTTGCACAAGCGAATCAACGAAAGACGACATGTTGTCTTAACAGCGACGCGAACTGAACTGAAATCGGAGCAAAGATGAGAAATCCTTTTATAATAAATTCTGTTCCTGTCCTGGTATTGCATCAGCAAAGCCAGTCCGGGATGACCTCTGAATTGCTATTCTTGGAAGTATGTAATCATAAATAATTGTCAATTTTTATTGCCCATAAATAATGCCTAATTTGATATATTTATGTCCTCATCTTGCATCAACAAGGCCATTAATAATCTAGAGTGGCATTTGAATTATTGTTATTCTTTGGTACAGATAATGCCGACTTCGTAAATCGTCAGTTTTTATTGCCGGGTGTGTGACAATCTAATTAATCATTTTTGTTTTATGGATTTCAATAATTAGGACATCAGATTTTGTCAAAATTAATGGGACTTTGTTATTTTAACGAAAAATATAAACATATTCAGTTTTGGGGGCCAGATAGTAAATTAAATAATTTAGGTCAAACGCGTAGTTTGCTTTTATCATATACCGATAATTAGATTAGTATTTATAATATATTTAAAATCGAAAAAAGTTGAACATCCTACATCGCTAACTATTTGAGAGCAGTAGTCTAATCTAGGCCTACCCATACGTAAAACTTTGTCATGTGGGGTGTCAAATTAAAGGACTCGTCGAGGGGAATCGGAATATAGGGGTGATTTCTGGGGGTGGTTTTTAGGGGTAATTAAATAATTTATGAGGTCAGACACGTGGGTACGCAGTTTGCTTTCAGCATATGCCGATAATTAGATATATTCATATATTTCAAATCGAAAAAAGTAGAACATCCTACGCCGCTAATTATTTGAGAGCAGTAGTCTAATAATCTAGGCTTACCCCTACGTGAAAGTATGTCATGTGGGGTATCAAATTAAAGGACTCGACGAGGGGAATTGGAATTTGGGGGTGGTTTTTAGAGTGGTTTTTTGGGGGTGGTTTTTACTGGTAGTTTTTGGGGGTGGTTTCCGGGGGTGGTTTTCAGGGGTGGTCTTTAGGGGTGGTTTTTAGGGGGTGGTTTTTAGGGGTAGTTTTTGGGGGTAGTTTTTAGGGTCATGTGGGGTATCAAATTAAAGGACTCGACGAGGGGAATTGGAATTTGGGGGGTGGTTTTTAGGGTGGTTTTTTGGGGGTGGTTTTTACTGGTAGTTTTTGGGGGTGGTTTTTAGGGTGGTCTTTAGGGGTGGTTTTTAGGGGGTGGTTTTTAGGGGTAGTTTTTAGGGGTAGTTTTTAGGGGTAGTTTTTAGGGGTGGTTTTTGGGGGTTGTTTTGAGGGGTTGTTTTTGGGGGTAGTTTTTAGGGGTGGTTTTTGAGGGTGGTTTCAGGGGTGGTTTTTAGGGGTGATTTTTGGGGTGGTTTTTGGGGGTTGTTTTTGGGGGTTGTTTTTGGAGGTGGTTTTTAGGAGTAGTTTTAGGCGTGGCTATTTAGTAGTTATTTAGTCGCAAATTGACCGCCCTCCCGTAAGCCCTGTTTCGGACAAACGTAGGTCATCATCACACCACTCCGCCACCCTTATGGTCGAGTGACGTCATAGGTCGAGACATCACTTCCGACCAAACCGGAAGTTCCTGTAACAACTAAATTCGTGTTAGAAGGTGGTGCAAAGGTCGTGCTCCCTGGCAAGTTCAGACAAGGTTCCGCAGAATTCATTGTGATCATCCTGCGTGACAAGCGGTGTCATGGAATCGAAGAATCCCTTGTCAATAAGGTGACAGTTCTCCAGAGCGCATGCGCAATCCTCTTGCTCAGAGGGCTCTTGCCCTGTGTACTGGAATCTGCACTTACCGAGTGGTCTTCTGTATCACGCTGTATGTGTATACAGTGTTAGAACGAACACCCTGTATATACTAACAGGTGTAACACAAGGGCCTTGTATATACGAGCAGATATAACACAAGTGTCGTTTATGTACTATGCTATGTGCCGTCCGGAATCGCATTACATGATTGACACAACTTTTGTTCCCAAGCGCGGGACCAATCAGAAGACAGGGACAAGATGGCCGCCATCAATGCGCTTTACTTGAGGTTCCCGGCTAGGTTTTACCAATTACTTTCAGATCCCAACTAGGTTTTGCCAACGCACTTTACTTGCTGTTCCCAACTAGGTTTTGCCAATTACTTGCGGCTCCCAACTAGGTTTTGCCATTACGCTGAGAGGGCTCTTGCCCTGTGTACTAGAATCTGCAATATTACCAAGCGGACTTTTGTAACACATTGTATGTGTATACAGGTGTATACACCTGTATGTACTAACAGATGTAACACAAAGGCCTTGTATATACGAGCAGATAAAGCACAAGTGTCCTTTATGTAACATGCTATGTGCCCCTCCGGAATCGCATTACATGATTGACACAACTTTTGTTCCCAACCGCTGCACCAATCAGAAGACAGGAACAAGATGGCCGCCATTGCAACGTGACGTCAGCGCCCGACGTCAACGTCCACGCGGGCTTTAAGCCTTGTCTAAACTTGTCGCTGCACTGAACGCCCCGTGGACGTTGACGTCGGGCGCTGACGTCACGTTGCAATGGCGGCCATCTTGTTCCTGTCTTCTGATTGGTCCAGCGGTTGGGAACAAAAGTTGTGTCAATCATGTAATGCGATTCCGGAGGGGCACATAGCATGTTACATAAAGGACACTTGTGCTTTATCTGCTCGTATATACAAGGCCTTTGTGTTACATCTGTTAGTACATACAGGTGTATACACCTGTATACACATACAATGTGTTACAAAAGTCCGCTTGGTAATATTGCAGATTCTAGTACACAGGGCAAGAGCCCTCTCAGCGTAATGGCAAAACCTAGTTGGGAGCCGCAAGTAATTGGCAAAACCTAGTTGGGAACAGCAAGTAAAGTGCGTTGGCAAAACCTAGTTGGGATCTGAAAGTAATTGGTAAAACCTAGCCGGGAACCTCAAGTAAAGCGCATTGATGGCGGCCATCTTGTCCCTGTCTTCTGATTGGTCCCGCGCTTGGGAACAAAAGTTGTGTCAATCATGTAATGCGATTCCGGACGGCACATAGCATAGTACATAAACGACACTTGTGTTATATCTGCTCGTATATACAAGGCCCTTGTGTTACACCTGTTAGTATACAGGGTGATTTTTTTTGACCGTCTATTAGAAGTATCTGGAGAACTAAAAGAGATATTGATTTGAAATTTTGGCTGTGGCCGAAACCGGGTCGGATCTATTTAATGAAAATACTTTCAAAATGGTGGCATTTCCGGGAATACCGGAAGTTGACACCAACTTTGTTATCTTAAATGGAATGCTACCATTTTCTATTTTTTTTTAGATTCCACGGAAAATTTTAATGTCAATTCAATAAGGGTTCGCTATGTCTAAAATTAATATTTTCGGAGATATAAATTTTTTTCTCAATATTTTGACAGTTGTGGTAGATTATGTAAAAATTAATATCTCGATAACGTCTAGCAGTAAGATGTTCGATTTTTTATGGTGGCAAGACGAGGTGTTGGAGTTACTAATCAGGCAAACAAATTTCCAAAATCTATTACATAAAATTTTCTAATCAACGACATATGTTGATCGCACGAAAGTAGCAAAAAGTAATTTTTCTTAAATAGAATGATACCATTTTCAATTGTTTTTTAGATTCCACGGAAAATTTTAATGTTAATTCTATAAAGGTTCGCTATGTCTAAAATTAATATTTTCGGAGATATGAATTTTTTTCCAATACCTATTTTGACAGTTGTGGTAGATTATGTAAAAATTAATATCTCGATAACGTCTAGCAGTAAGATGTTCGATTTTCGATGGTGGCAAGACGAGGTGTTGGAATTACTAATCAGGCAAACAAATTTTCAAAATCTATTACATAAAATTTTCTAATCAACGACATATGTTGATCACACAAAAGTAGCAAAAAGTTATTTTTCTTAAATAGAATGATACCTATTTAAAGAAACCAATTAAAAAGAGTGAAAAAATGCGCATTTAACAATGTATGGTGTTTCTCTACCTAAAATGCATAGTATTTTAGATATTTGCTGTTTTCTTATTTCATCGATCAAAATTGAAGAGCGCCGCCTTCTAGTAAGTAGACCTTGGCTTGTAGACAAAACAAAATATTCACAAATTTCACAAATAATGTCTAATAAAAGCAATTGGTATTTTTTAGTAATTTAGTATGGTTGGTGTTTAACGAATAGGATATTGCAAATGATAATTATTCTTACTCGGATATTGTGCATTTATTCAACATTCATGGAAAATGCGATAAAATAATTAACAGGACATACAGAACATTTAATGGAACATATCCTGAATTACCACCACTGAACTTATTTTAACTAAATAAAAAATAAAGTAGGTACGTGATAGTAAAACAATGTTAAAGAAACTGTTCAAAATGTAGTCCATTAACTTCTACACATTTAATAATTCGCTTATTTACGGCGTGTGTAGTAGCGCTACGAATTTCATGTGGATCTAAGCCTGCAAATGCTGTAGCAATTCTTTCCACCAATTCATCCCTGTTATTGAGTGGATATTGATACACTTTATCCTTTATACGGCCCCAAAGATAAAAATCCAACGGTGTAATGTCTGGAGACCTGGCAGGCCAACTCCATGGACCCAAACGTCATATCCATCTATCTTCAAACATCCGGTACAATTCGTTCCATGGACCCAAACGTCATATCCATCTATCTTCAAACATCCGGTACAATTCGTTAGTAACTGCTGCAGAACAATGACCTGGCGCCCCATCTAGTAGGTATCTAAAATACTATTCATTTTGGGTAGAGAAACATCATACATTGTTAAACGCGCATTTTTTCACGTTTTTTAATTGGTTTCTTTAAATAGGTATCATTCAATTTAAGAAAAATGACTCTTTGCTACTTTTGTGTGATCAACATATGTCGTTGATTAGAAAATTTTATGTAATAGATTTTGAAAATTTGTTTGCTTGATTAGTAATTCCAACACCTCGTCTTGCCACCATAGGAAATCGAACATCTTACTACTAGTCGTTATCGAGATATTAATTTTTACATAATCTACCACAACTGTCAAAATAGGTATTGGAAAAAAATTCATATCTCCGAAAATATTAATTTTAGACATAGCGAACCTTTATTGAATTAACATTAAAATTTTCCGTGGAATCTAAAAAACAATTGAAAATGGTATCATTCTATTTAAGAAAAATGACTTTTTGCTACTTTTGTGCGATCAACATATGCCGTTGATTAGAAAATTTTATGTAATAGATTTTGAAAATTTGTTTGCCTGATTAGTAACTCCAACACCGTGTCTTGCCACCATAAAAAATCGAACATCTTACTGCTAGACGTTATCGAGATATTAATTTTTACATAATCTACCACAACTGTCAAAATATTGAGAAAAAAATTTATATCTCCGAAAATATTAATTTTAGACATAGCGAACCTGTATTGAATTGACATTAAAATTTTCCGTGGAATCTAAAAAAAAATAGAAAATGGTAGCATTCCATTTAAGATAACAAAGTTGGTGTCAACTTCCGGTATTCCCGGAAATGCCACCATTTTGAAAATATTTTCATTAAATAGATCCGACCCGGTTTCGGCCACAGCCAAAATTTCAAATCAATATCTCTTTTAGTTCTCCAGATACTTCTAATAGACGGTCAAAAAAAATCACCCTGTATACAGGGTGTTCGTTCTAACACTGTATACACATACAGCGTGATACAGAAGACCACTCGGTAAGTGCAGATTCCAGTACACAGGGCAAGAGCCCTCTGAGCAAGAGGATTGCGCATGCGCTCTGGAGAACTGTCACCTTATTGACAAGGGATTCTTCGATTCCATGACACCGCTTGTCACGCAGGATGATCACAATGAATTCTGCGGAACCTTGTCTGAACTTGCCAGGGAGCACGACCTTTGCACCACCTTCTAACACGAATTTAGTTGTTACAGGAACTTCCGGTTTGGTCGGAAGTGATGTCTCGACCTATGACGTCACTCGACCATAAGGGTGGCGGAGTGGTGTGATGATGACCTATGTTTGTCCGAAACAGGGCTTACGGGAGGGCGGTCAATTTGCGACTAAATAACTACTAAATAGCCACGCCTAAAACTACTCCTAAAAACCACCTCCAAAAACAACCCCCAAAAACAACCCCCAAAAACCACCTCCAAAATCACCCCTAAAAACCACCCCTGAAACCACCCTCAAAAACCACCCCTAAAAACTACCCCCAAAAACAACCCCTCAAAACAACCCCCAAAAACCACCCCTAAAAACTACCCCTAAAAACTACCCCTAAAAACCACCCCCTAAAAACCACCCCTAAAGACCACCCTAAAAACCACCCCCAAAAACTACCAGTAAAAACCACCCCCAAAAAACCACCCTAAAAACCACCCCCCAAATTCCAATTCCCCTCGTCGAGTCCTTTAATTTGATACCCCACATGACCCTAAAAACTACCCCCAAAAACTACCCATAAAAACCACCCCCTAAAAACCACCCCTAAAGACCACCCCTGAAAACCACCCCCGGAAACCACCCCCAAAAACTACCAGTAAAAACCACCCCCAAAAAACCACTCTAAAAACCACCCCCAAATTCCAATTCCCCTCGTCGAGTCCTTTAATTTGATACCCCACATGACATACTTTCACGTAGGGGTAAGCCTAGATTATTAGACTACTGCTCTCAAATAATTAGCGGCGTAGGATGTTCTACTTTTTTCGATTTGAAATATATGAATATATCTAATTATCGGCATATGCTGAAAGCAAACTGCGTACCCACGTGTCTGACCTCATAAATTATTTAATTACCCCTAAAAACCACCCCCAGAAATCACCCCTATATTCCGATTCCCCTCGACGAGTCCTTTAATTTGACACCCCACATGACAAAGTTTTACGTATGGGTAGGCCTAGATTAGACTACTGCTCTCAAATAGTTAGCGATGTAGGATGTTCAACTTTTTTCGATTTTAAATATATTATAAATACTAATCTAATTATCGGTATATGATAAAAGCAAACTACGCGTTTGACCTAAATTATTTAATTTACTATCTGGCCCCCAAAACTGAATATGTTTATATTTTTCGTTAAAATAACAAAGTCCCATTAATTTTGACAAAATCTGATGTCCTAATTATTGAAATCCATAAAACAAAAATGATTAATTAGATTGTCACACACCCGGCAATAAAAACTGACGATTTACGAAGTCGGCATTATCTGTACCAAAGAATAACAATAATTCAAATGCCACTCTAGATTATTAATGGCCTTGTTGATGCAAGATGAGGACATAAATATATCAAATTAGGCATTATTTATGGGCAATAAAAATTGACAATTATTTATGATTACATACTTCCAAGAATAGCAATTCAGAGGTCATCCCGGACTGGCTTTGCTGATGCAATACCAGGACAGGAACAGAATTTATTATAAAAGGATTTCTCATCTTTGCTCCGATTTCAGTTCAGTTCGCGTCGCTGTTAAGACGACATGTCGTCTTTCGTTGATTCGCTTGTGCAAAAGAACAAGTCGGCCCT
Organism: Xestobium rufovillosum; assembly: GCA_963966045.1. Taxonomy (NCBI): domain Eukaryota; kingdom Metazoa; phylum Arthropoda; class Insecta; order Coleoptera; family Ptinidae; genus Xestobium; species Xestobium rufovillosum. The sequence continues at coordinate 22,216,969 of OZ014497.1, forward strand.
TTTGAGGGCGAATAGCGACGGCTGTGCACGGGAAAATATCGCTGGTTCAATTAAAAATTGTACCAAAGACATTAGAACTTTGACAGTTTTATTAAAACGGTCAACGACCACCGCTGAGAAAAATAAACTAACGTCGGCCATTGGATTGCTGAGACAGAATCGATTGATGTTGAAAGGAATGCAAGTGAGGGGTGGAGCATACAAAAATCCCCACCCAAATAGAGCGAATTATACCAGCAGCAGAGTGAGATGGGAAAATGTGGATTCGGCATTCAAAAGTCGAATAAGAACTGGAGTTATTCTAAATATGGTTCACAAAGACCCCCAGGCCTTTTTCCAAGATTCTGCTGATGTATTTCTAAGAAAAATACGAACTTTACTGCGTTCCGAAGTGGCACTGAAAATACATGCCGTGTTTTGCGCCGAATTCAGAATACAAAAAGCCAACAAAGAGACGCAGGAGTTTAAATATTTCAACACAAAGAACGCAGCCCTTTATCGCAACGATGATTTGAAAGCCTGGTTCCTGGAAAATGTGCAACATAAAATCCTGAAAGATTTGGAAGAGTTTCAGGAACGAGACTCTGGTATGTACTTTTCATTTTGTCACGCCATCGTTAATCTGCAAGTAGAACATCCTACACCCCAACTATTTGAGAGCAGTAGTCTAATCTGGGCCTACCCCTACCTCTTTTTATTCCTATCTCCGACTATAGCATGTCGCGAAACATTCGTTCGTGTCTCGGAAGGGTTTTTTCTTTTATTTTTATTTATTTTATATTCATTTGGAAGAGTTTCAGGGGCGAGATTCTGGTATGTACTTTTATTTTGTCACGCCATCTTTAATCTACAAGTAGAACATCCTACATCTCCAACTATTTGAAAGCATTAGTCTAATCCGAGCCTACCTATACCTCTTTTTATTCCAATTTCCGACTCTAGTATGATGCTAAATATTTCTTCGCGTCTCGGAAGGGTTTTTATTATTATTTTTTAAATTTATATTTATATATTGCAGGCTGGACGCTGTCCGCCATCGTTAATCTGCAAATTAATGTCAATCGATTCATCCCCCAAGTTGGTTCGTCGTACATCGATCTGCCATCGCAAATAAAAAGGAAACAGGCCTGCGTCAATGTGAAGGCCTTTGGAAACTTTTGCTTTGCCTATAGCGTTGTTTCTTGCCTGTATCCTACCGACGGTTCGAAAAACCCCAAAAGAACTTCATCATATCCGGAACCATCTACCGTTTTGAATTTAACAGGAATGGAGTTCCCCATGACATTAAATCAAATACCACGTTTCGAACGGCAGAACGGAATTTCCGTGAACGTTTATATTCTGAAGAAGAAGAAGAACGATTTTGGAACTTTCCCCGTATACTTGACTAAGGACAAGCAGGACAAGCACGTAAACCTTTTGATGATCCAAGATAAGTATTTCGATGATGATGATGATGATGAATCAGATAATTTTGATAACGGTGATATAAAATTTCATTTTGTATGGATAAAAAATCTTTCCAGGCTTCTATCAAAACAATTAAATAAACATGCCCATGGAATTTATTTTTGCGACCGTTGTTTACATTATTTCTACTGTCAAAATAAGTTAGACAGGCACTATGAAGACTGTAAAAATATGAATGAATGCAAAATTCGACTGCCAACCGATAAACAAAAATATTTATCTTTCCGAAATCATAAGAACAAAGTCAAAGCCCCATTCACCATTTATGCAGATTTGGAATGCCTTTTAGAGCCGAGCAGTAAGAAAAACGAATTTCAAAAACATGTGCCCTGCAGTATTGCTTATTATGTCAAATGTTCTTATGATGACTCACTCTCTTTCTTTAGGTCTTATCGTGGTGAGGATTCGATCAAATGGTTTGTGAAAGAGCTGGAAAATTTTGCCGAGGATTTGGAAACTGTGTTTCTTTGCCCTCTACCCATGGATCAGCTGACCGTCGAGCAACAAATGCAGTTCAGTAGCGCACTGGTTTGTCACATTTGCGAAAAGTCTTTTACCCAGGGGGAGAACAAAGTACGGGACCATTGTCACCTCACGGGTAGATACAGGGGTCCCGCGCATGACACTTGCAACGTTAATTTTCAAGACAGTCACGTGGTACCAGTTATATTCCACAATTTGTCCGGTTACGATTCACATTTTATTATTCAAAATTTAGCTACAGATTTGCAGGGCCGTGTTGATTTGTTGCCACTAACAAAAGAAAAGTACATCGCCTTTACTAAACATCTGGAAGAAAATGTTGTTAAATTTAGATTTATAGATTCCTACAGGTTCTTGGCTTCAGGCTTGGATCAGCTGTCATCATATTTAACTAATTATCCAATATTAACATCCGAATTTACGAGTTTGAGCGACGATCGGCTTAAATTGCTGCAGCGCAAAGGCGTCTACCCGTACGACTATTTCGACAACTTTTCCAAATTTAACGAAACTCTATTACCCCCAAAGTCCAAGTTTGATAATAAATTAAACAACTCTAAAATTTCTGATGCTGAATATGCGCATGCGCAGCAAGTTTGGGACAGATTCAAAATTCAAAATTTAGGGGAATATTCGGATCTTTATTTAAAAACCGACGTTCTGCTCTTAGCCGATGTTTTCGAGGAATTCAGAATTAGCTGTTTAGGAACTTATGGTCTAGACCCCGCCCATTATTATACTCTGCCTGGTTACACCTGGGACTGTATGCTTAAGCATACTGACATCACCTTGGAACTGCTGACTGATATTGACATGATATTGTTTGTGGAGCGCGGTATACGCGGCGGCTTGTCTCAATGTTCGAAACGTTTCTCTAAAGCAAATAACCAGTACATGCCCAATTTCGACCCTGCACAACCGTCAAAATTTTTAATGTACAACCACATAAATAACCAGTATGGCTGGGCCATGAGCCAACACCTTCCCTACGGATGTTTCGAATGGATCTACGATTTCGATTTAGAGACTGTACATAGCATAGCCGAAAACGCTGACGTAGGGTACATTTTTGAAGTAGACATAGAATACCCAGAACATCTGCACGATATAGATTCAGAAATTCCCTTTTGTCCCGAACATCTAAATCCACCAAATTCTAAACAGCTGAAACTTTTGGCCACCCTGTATAATAAACAACGTTACGTAATTCACTATCGAAATTTGCAGCAAGCTCTGAAACATGGGCTAAGAGTAACGAAAATTCATCGCGCCCTACAATTCAATCAATCGCCTTGGCTGAAATCCTACATCGACTTAAATACCGCCCTGAGAAAGAACTCGAAAAATGATTTTGAAAAAAATTTGTTCAAACTAATGAATAACGCCGTGTTTGGCAAGACTATGGAAAACATACGCAAGCATAGTATTGTTAAATTAGTTTCCAAATGGGAGGGCCGGTACGGGGCGGGCGCATTGATTGCCAAACCAGAATTTAAGTCCTCCGTAATTTTCTCGGAAAATTTGGCCGCGATTGAGTTAAATAAATCCGAAATATACTTTAATAAACCGATTTATTTAGGCATGTGCATTTTGGATATTAGTAAAACGAAAATTTACGAATTCCACTACGACTACATGAAGGCGAAATTTAACAATAATTGCAAACTTTTGTACACAGACACGGATTCGCTCATTTATGAAATTACAACCGATGATTTGTACGAGGTCATTCGACAAGACTGCCATGAATTTTTTGATACCAGTGACTATCCTGAAAATAATATTTATCATATACCTACCGCGTGTAAATAAAAAAGTGTTGGGCCTCATGAAAGACGAAAACAATGGTAGGATAATGACTGAATTTGTTGGTCTTCGATCTAAAATGTATGCCATACGGGTAGAGGGTGCAGATGCAGTAAAGAAATCCAAAGGTTTAAAGCGCTGCGTTATTAAAAATGAAATAACCTTTGACGACTACTTAGAGTGTCTCAATTCTTCAAGCGAAAAATATTTTAATCAAAATTTAATCCGATCTGAAAGGCACAACGTAGCCACAATTTCGCAAACTAAAATTGGACTGAGCCCTCACGATGATAAAAGGTATTTAGTGAAAAACAGCTTTGACACACTGCCTTGGGGCCATTATGCAATAATGGATCAGTAGCTGTATGTATATAGATTTGTTAGGAATCTTGTAAACAACGATTACAAATATATATTTTTCTGCGTATCACCAGCCAACTGAGATGTATAACCAGTTTTTCCCTAGTCAACTATACCAGGAACGTTCCGAAAGTTAGAATCTAGGACAGATAATAATGTGTGTTTTATTGTATATAATATGTAATTAAGGACATTATTTTGAATACCTTTGTATGTATTTCTCTATATACGAATATGTGTGTTTATTGTATATAATATGTAATTAAGGGCATTATTTTGAATAACTTTGTATGTACTTCTCAATATAAGTTAGTTGTATGTTATTATATATTTGGCTTTAATTAAAATGCATAATTGCGAGTGTTTCATTTACCTCTTCCGAATTTCCCGGGGAGGGAGCTAGAGCTCTACGAAAACTTTGACGTAAGGGCCGACGCGGGCGCCGGCTGTGGCGTTGGTACAGACCTGTTGCAGGAACTGACCGCTCTCCTGTAGTTAACACGAGCGCACAGATAAGTTCTTCGATGAGACTGCGGGCGGCGGCGACTGCGCTGAATTTATATACCGAAACCCATTTAGGGTTGCTCTCTAGCGGGGCGAAGGCTTAAGGACTGGGGCCATTCTACCACGACGTTGCAGGAATCTGCCTTACCGACATGAGGCAGTGTGACCTACCAGCGGTAATACTGGCTCCGGGTAGCAAAAGGATCCGCTAGGATTCGAACTAATCCGCGATTACTAATGAAAACAAGGGAATAATAGCAGGCATTGGCAAAACCAAGTTGGGAACCACAAACAAAGTAGTTTGGCAAAACCTAGATGGGAAACCACAAGTAATTGGCGAAACCTAGTTGGGATCCGTATGTTAAGTGAATTGGCAAAACCTAGTTGGGATCTACAAGTCATTGGCAAAACTTGTTTGGGATCTGCAACAAAAGTAGTTTTTTAGCTCTTATGGGAGAATCAATGTTAAATGTGTCACCGTATCGGCATAGCTTATCTACTTCCGTCCGTATGTATGTGTGCATGTCTGTTGGCACTTTTACGGGAAAACGGCTCCACAGATTTTGCTGAATTTTTGCATACGTTTGTATATCAGAGATGGTTCATAGGAAACTGACGGGGCGGTTTTTTTAAACGTCATAGAACATGTTTTTCGATGAGACCGTATATATTTTTGTATTGCATCGGATAGAGGGTATTTTTCTCTACACGATGTGCGAAAATCGAAATAGGTTGTATAAGGAAAAAATGGCGAAAAAAAATACGAAAAGAGGGCGCGCCAAACGCGCCCTCCAGTTCAGTTGTGGCTGTGGCTAGGAAGCTGTTCTGTCAATGCGTTGACAACTAGTTTTTCTACACCTATTTAATTATATGACAATTATTAGCATTTTCTTTGTGAAATATCGTACCTATAATTCACTGCAGTGAATTATGGTTTCATAATTCACGGTATTCGGCCAATCGCAAATGTAGATTCAATAATCACTATTCAGTGATTTTCTAATAGAAAATCACTGTCACTATTTCCCTGATCTAATGATATTTTATATCGGCCGCGATCAACTCTTGCTAGAGCTGACAATCGACTCGACTCAGATGATTTGAGCCACTCGCCTTTGGCTCGTGGGCTCAAACATCATCTTCGGGAATAATGGCTGTCATAATCGCTCATATAATAATTTACTATTTTCGAGTAATTTAAAAGCAGAATTATTGAAGCGAAACTTCTTAGTCGACTTCGGAGACGGTTGCGTTAAACGTTTAACGCTACTATGGTGGGGGAATGCGAGTCATACAAGACGTTACGGTTACGTCACCACGAATTCTCAAATCTCTAACAAAGACGTTACGCTACCACGAATTCTCAAGTCACTAACACCTTTTTTGAACACCATTTTTAAAGTGAAACTTCTTAGTGGACTTCGGAGACGGTTGCGTTAGTAAGTACAAGAACTAGTTTAATTTATAAAAAAGTATTACTGCAAAAAATCGGTTAAAATAACCTCTGCTTTTGAATATCATAGTGTGAAGTTTCACTTCATCTGCGCGTAGGGACTCCACGCACCAGTTTTTTTATTTGTAGCAACCAATTCTTCAGCTTATTCAATGAAATAAAACAGAGTTTTGAACCATGTCATTCTTTTGGGTAGGATTATGCAGTTCATGTTCCTGCACTGCAGCTTTTTTATGCACACTACTAAACAATGGGGAAAACCCGCAAATTTTGAAAATGATCCTATTGAATAGTTTACTATCCAAAACAAATTCCGCAATTTTCGTTTTTTATTTTTGAGACTTATTTTCGTCACAATTGAATACGAAACGTGCATCACACTTGAAACACAATATTTGAATGACGCTGTGACGTACGGGGCCTACAGATTAGGTAGGGATTTTCACATGCGCAAACCGATCCGTTAACACCCTGAGCCCCCGCTCATTCTTCGACTCCTCCCCATTTTACCCAGGGAGACGCGTTATACCACGACGCAATGGATAGGCATCCTACGTCACAGAAAGCGCGCGCTTTAGCCCTCCCGGTTATGCTGCTTTTCTAGTTGCATGTTTTTCTTTTAGCAAGGCGCATAATCAAAATTTTGACGTGGTGCGCGATTCATGTTCTATTTGTGCTTGATATTACAGTACTAAAAGTTATAAATTCGATTAAGCGGGTCTTCCCCATTACCTATGTGAACACTTCCCTTACCACTGTCTATGCTTTTTGTAATCAAATGTACCTCCACCAACACCACGAATTGTATAAAATTAATAAAACCCACATTAATTATGTTTGATTTATTAAAATACGGTGGAATTTTCGGTCCCAAACATCATACGTCAAACAAACAGGAACACCACAACAATTTAGCAACTCTCAACAGAATGAGACAAAAATCACTAAAAATGAGATCAACATGGCGGCCACTATACCCAAGTCATTTTATCGTATCCCCACTACCGCTCATCAGTTATCCAGTTTCTTTTGGGAAATCCGTGTAGAAAACAGACCGGAAAAGAACACGGAATGTGAGAATTCGAATCTTAAGATACACCGATACATGGCAACTGAGAGAGAGAGAGAGAGAGAGTTTCTGGATCCCCAAGTCCACATACTAAATGCTCGGTGACTCGGTGTTTAGCAATAAATTTTAATTCAACGCACGCGCAAGGTGCGGATTCTAGATTTGGGATACTTTGCTGATATTCGGAACTTTCCGAGTATTTTAATAATCGGAATGTTGTACGAATATCATCCGGATAGTGCCCATCACTAGCTTTTTATTCTAACCTTGAAGTCATCGTCGGCAAGTCGGCATTTATACGACAATATAATAAAGATCTAATAAAAATTATCTATTTTTTAAATATCTATCAAACTGAATAGTGCCATGGCATTTTCCAGAGTGGAACAAATCAGCATCAGTTTGTGGTAAGTGGAACATAATAATTATTTGGACCAATATGAGTGCTACGTGTAGGTACACTTTCATGGACCATACCACTGAAAAATGTTTCATTTGCAATTTTATAGTAGAGCATTCAAGTCGTTATCGGAATTAAGGGAGCACTTCACAAATGGGAGATTTACCAAGAAGCAGTCTCTCGATCTTGTTTGCTAAGGATACACATATCACGACTCAGACAGGACAAAGGCCCTACAAGTGTGAAATTTGCAACAGCACACGTTATGAGTCATACGGTACAAAGGCCCCACAAATGTGAAATTTGCCAAAAAGCATTTACCCAGCGTTCTAGTTTAAACAGGAACATTAGAACTCGTTCGGGACAAAAGCCTTATGAGTGTGAAATTTGCAACAAAACGTTCTCCCTACAATGCCTAAAGGACAAAAGCCTTACAAATGTGAAATTTGCCAAAAAGCATTCTCTGAAAGTTCTTCTTTAACAGAACATGTTAGGACTCATACGGAACAAAAGCCTTACAAGTGTGAAATTTGCCAAAAAGCATTCTCTCGAAGTGTTTCTTTGACAAAACATGGTAGGACTCATACGGGACAAAAACCTTACAAGTGTGAAATTTGCCAAAAAGCATTCTCTCAAAGTATTTCTTTGACAAAACATGTTAGGACTCATACGGGACAAAAACCTTACAAGTGTGAAATTTGTCAAAAAGCATTCTGTGTAAGTTCTTCTTTAACAAACCATGTTAGGACTCATACTGGACAAAAGCCTTACAAATGCGAAATTTGCCAAAAAGCATTCACCCAGGGTGGAAGTTTAAGGACACACCTTAGAACTCATACGGGACAAAAGCCATACAAGTGTGATATTTGCAATAAAGCGTTCTCCCTGCAATGCAACTTAACAGAACATGTTAGGACTCATACGGGACAAAAGCCATACAAGTGTGAAATTTGTCAAAAAGCATTCCCTCATAGTGCATCTTTCACAAGACACGTTAGGGCCCATACGGGACAAAAGCCTTACAAGTGTGAAGTTTGCAACAAAACGTTCTCCCTGCAAAGCCATTTAACAGCACACGTTAGGATTCATTTGGGACAAAGTAGTGTTAGTGTAAAATTAAAACAGGATACAACAGATGAAAGAGAAAATGCAACTGTAGAGCATGCGAATTTTGCAAAACTTATCGAAATTGAAGGATTTGAGTTGAAAAATCAAAATGATATTTGTGTAAAAGAAGAAGAGAACATTTTGAACGAAGAAGAAAATGGTAGAAATTTTGTAAAACGTTTCAAAAATGAAGAGTATGAGGTGAAAGAAGAAATTAGTTCTTGAGATATAAAACTTGTTTAAATTAAATGTAAATAAAAATTAAATAAGAATTGTGAAATTGTGCTTTGTTACCACCTTTAACAGATATAATGCACGTAAATAATTCCTATTAGTGATCTTAATATGCTACTAGAAATTTAGAAGTTTGGATCCAATTGTTAAGAGATAAGTTGAATATTTAATCTTGTGTTAAATCAAAACTTAAGTGAGTGTAATTGACCAAAATAAATATGATGTACAGGTGAGAAATAAAGCTGAAAACTCGTTTGGGGAAACGTTAAAACGTCAGGATGACACCAGCCAGGTGATTTTTGTCTGTGCATACCGAGACCTTAACTTATCCAGACCAGTGTTTATATTATGCTCCAGACCAGGTCATTGATGTTACTTGTACCTTACACTTGTGCTACAGATAATTTGCAAGTGAAATGAAATTCCGTTATCCTTGTACCCAAAGCTTTATTTATGGTTAGGGGCCGCAATGGTAAATTATTTTTATGTAACTAAACTTACGCAAATAATAATAAACGATTGCCCTACTAGTGAGGAAAAAGAAACTTTTAGCTGAATATTGCACCTTTTGTAGCCTAAATAGCCAAATCAGCATTTTAACTCTTCATGCATCTTTATTGAAACATCAAAACCTTTTAACTTATTGGGCTGCTCTATATTTTCTATTGTTTTTTTGGTGACATTTTATTTGTAAACGTCAACTTTTAACATTTTCCTTGCAATGCGCACCGAAATTTGTTTACAAATTATTGCTTTAAGCCAGGGCCTGGGAACTTATCATATTTTCCTTGAGAAACTTTTCTCAGTATACTGAACGATTTTTTTAGATGGCGCTGAAGTTGAAAGATAGATTTCGTAATTACCAATATTTCAAAATTTATACAGAAGTCATAATTTTGAAAACGTCACTGTCATGCAAAATTTTGCTTCGAGAATGTTAATTGAATTAATATGGAAAGAAATTGAAAAAATAAAGCGTTAAAGCATAGATTATAAGTTAAATTGGATTTGGAATAGAAATTGTGGAAACTGAAAATTGGGGGGTGATTTATAAATTGGAAATTTGAACGTAAAGAAATCTGTATGGTTTACTGTTGATACCGATTTGAGCACTATTATAATGTAAGAACGTCATGTTGTGTCTACGCCTAATAATGGTATATATTCTCGGATATACCTACTTGAATTCTGTGCTGGCTGTATTAAGTAGAAAGTAAAATAATTAGGAAATAAGTACAAAATAAATATCAAAATGGCCAAGGGACAAGAAAAGTGAGAAGAGAGTAGCCAAGCAACTAAAATTCATTTTTTTTATTTGTTTTAAATTTGCATATTTGCCGGTCGTCAAAAATTTATAATAAACTATCATTATTCTTTGTGATTTGTATCCTAGATTTGTTTCGTATTCGTATTGAACATTTTTGCTGCGGTATTATTGTTGAGGTGTTGTTCGAGTTATAGTTGTCCTTTCTTTTTGTTATAAAGTAAAAAAATGGTGAAAAGAATTAAGACATGTATGTAATGCTGTGTTCGTAGCTGCTACTACTAATACTACTAATTCATAGTAGTCTTTCCTAAAAAAGACGATAAATTTTGCCGGAAGCTCAAAAAGCCTGAAAAATTTTTATTTAAAATACTGCATCCCCTACAAGTAAGTAAGAATTGAATTATTACTATTATTATTAACAATAATTAATACAGGTTCCTTCTAAACCTCTGAAATTATGTATGTAGTACTGAACGATTTTCCTAGATGGCAATGTACTTTTAGAGTGAGACAGATATATGCTCCTCTTTCTCTCTAATTTAATGCCTAAAATTCGGTCAGAGTGGGCTATCTATAATACTCCCTAATCTAGGCTTTAAGCCACGATGGACGAAGTGTGCGATATATTGCTCAAGTGCTGAATATACCCCGTAACACAGTGCAAAATGCACTCTTGCGATTTCATGAAACTCATGGGTTTGCAAGGAAGGTCGGATTGGGACCTATTTCACCAACAACTTTGCATACTCTGCAATTTACACTCTGCAGGTCAATTTGTGTTCCACTAAAAAAAAAAAACAAATTTGCAATGTAAAGTCGAACTGAAAAGTGAAAAGCGCAAAATCTTTTCACGTTTTTAGACGTTTTGTTTCACCAAAATGTATTTAGGTACAGTTGGAAGTAAAATTATGTAAAGCTTGCAAAGTAATTGAAGGGTCACTTGTGCATTTTAATAGTGAAGTTGATAAGAATGTTAAGAAAATTAATACACTCCAGTGATGATTCTAGCGATGACGATGTTCAGGAATATAATAGAAGAAGAAGGGTATTTAAAGAAAGAATTAATTTCGAAATTAATGACAATTTTGAATTGAAAGAATGCTTTCGTTTGTCGCGCCTGCAAGTCCATTATGTGCTGCAACAAATCGGAGTTATTTTAGAAAGAAGGAATGGCAGAAACAGGGCCATATCAGCAGAACAGCAACTTCTTGTACTTAAGTCTGAACTGGCTCGGAAACGGTTGTCAGTATCACGCAATCGCAAAAATCATGGTGCGTCTGTCTGCAGAATGGTTAATAAGGTAGTAAATGTGATTGTTGACAACATGTTATACAATACAGTTCGCTGGCCTGAAAACGTCGGGAACATGCCTGAACACTTTTTTCAGGAAGGAAGCTTTCCATCTGTTTGCGGTGGATGGTACATTAATAAATTTAGATGCCCCAACCATACATGAAGGAGCATGTGTCGATAGTCATGGCAATAATTCACTAAATGTCATGAGTATTTGTGGTCCAAATTATGTTTTTTATGCTATTGTAACGTATTTCGTTTTTACACTTTTTATTTACAGTGACTTTATGTATATGTACAAATATTTACAATGATTAACAGTGATTTGAGAACTTAAAATTAACAAATTGAACAATAAGCAGCGAAATATATACAAGCAGTAAGTAACAACAAGCAGTGAAAATTAAACAATTAAGCGAACAATTAAACAATTAATTACCTAAACAATCCACAGTACACAAGTCCACAGTTTAAACTCTCTAAAACACTCGTCTTCAACCGACGGTTAATCACATACGAAGACGCCCCGGTACACTTAAAACGCCACCAAAGAATTCGCACTCGCGTACCGTACCGACACTAAACGCGTATCAAGACTTATACTCGCACGGAACTATTAAACACCCGGTTCTTATCGCATTCAACATTCGCTTCCAAACTTCAGACTTCAAACTGTAAGACTGTCCACTCGGCTTCTTGCTTCCCATTTTATAATGGTCTTAGAAGATTCTCGAAAATTATCGATCAAACATTGTTCCAGAATGAGAATCTTCGAGATAGACTATTCTTTTCGGGAATCATAAACAGCGACAAGGTCGCGCCGTAATAAATCAAAGTCGCGGCTCGCTGTCAACAAATAATTGAGTCACCAACAGGGGCGTCGTTGACGGGGCAAAAGTTCGTATCACTATTAACGCAAACTGGCCAGGCAGTGTGCATGATTCACGCGTTTTCAAAAACACAGCTGGGTACCGTCGTTTTGAGGAAGGTTGGAGACCATTTCCAGGTGCGATTATTTTAGGAGGCAGCGCATAACCCTGCTAAAGATTGGTTAATACCACCCCTGAGACGAAACCCCAACGAAAATAATGAAAGACGCTTCAATCACGCACATCAGGTAGCAAGAAAATTAATTGAAGATTCTTTTGGACTTCTGAAGTAGAAATTTCCTTGTTTAAACTATTTTCGAGTTCAGCCAGAAAAAGCGGAAAAAAATTATTTCAGCCTGCTGTATACTTCATAACATAGCCAAAACTATACACCGACAAGACGATCATGAAAATTTTGAAATAAATAGGGATAATCATGGTGCTGAAAATGATAAAGAATTTATTAATGAGCAGCAGGAAGAGAATGATCCCCTTGCGGAACCAAGAATTAACCAGCTTTTGAGATTTTTTAATTAAATTTTATTTCATTGAGATGAAGTTTACAATAAAATTAACTTTTAAAACATTTGCCTCATTACTTTCATTACCTATCTCAAATGCAATCATAACTTCCTGATGATCACAGTTGGAAAGTTCCAAAGTGTGTTTCGAAGGTAATAAGCCCATCTCTCGTTTCAGTTTAAGCACCTCCAACTTTTGCTTATAAATTTCTATCTCTAGCAATCGATTTTTTAATTGTTTGTGCAACGATTACTTTGTCTCCTCGGCTGGAACGTCACGTATGCAACGGTCTCGGTTCGGGCCCCTAAATATACACCTGTGTCCCTCGGTCTCACTTATTGGGCCACACTGTATATTCAGGAGGATCTGCACGTTCGCTTATGAACGTGCTCTGCGTTGCCTGTACAGTCTTGTCGGGGGACGATCTATTCGTTGTTCACCCTTACGCTCTTAGTCGCAGAAGGGCGAGTTCTATTAAGTACTTATTGCTAAACGACGATGGAATAAAAGACATAAACAAAATATAACTTGACTCTATTCTTTTTAACTATTTACATTGAATAAAATTGAAATGAAATTATACTACGGAATATTTACAAAAATACGAGATATATTTACAGTGAAAGAAACAGAAATAAAAACCCTGTTTTCGCGGTGTACTCTGATAATGCGGTTTGATCGACGTATGGTCCAATACTGAATTATTTCTACGGCCTCGGAGTCTACGTGGGAGCACCAAAAGGTACAGACTCGGCGGGCCTTGGTGCGAGATTCTCGTCGCAGCACCAGGCTACTATATCTCTGGGGAAATACCCCTAGTCTATACGCTGCCAGTAAATAATAATTAGTCCGCCCTCGGCATGTCACCAGCGGCCGCCGATTACCCGGGCACGATCGTTTTCCGCCGGTATGTCGCCTCAAGTTACAGGCACAAGTGCCACACGAGGTTGCCAAAACGATCCTACCTTCACCAGCAGACACCCCTAATTCCCGAGTTTGGACACCTTACTACTCACTGGTCTCGGATAAGCCAGGCCATGACTGGATGATGTTTAATTGTTGATATAGTATTGATAACAACCATTAAGCACCAGGCAACTATTCAAAATTGTCTTACTCAGATATTTACGGGTCGGTTACTTTCAGTGGATCACACGGCGTCGTCAGAACGGTTTATCAGGTACTAGTATTTCGGATGCGGGCAGAAGAAGTCTCCCCTTCAGTGGTGCGGTCCTCTCTTATATAGTCCCGGGGAGGAGCTATCTGCGGCGGAGTGACGTCGAAATCTTCTACGTCACTTTGGTTCAGCGTGCAAAAGTCCCTCTCGGATTCTTATTATTTCGGAAAGGTGGGCGCCGGAATTCCCTACGTCACGTTAGTTCCGCGTGCAAAAATCGATTCGGAATTCCCTTCTTCTCGCGTGACGTCTGTTGCATCTGGGACTTATTCATTTCTCTTTTCGGTGCAGGCGCATACGGATTTATTCAGCAATACTTTCGCTTTTGATTTGCTGGCAGCGGTCTCGTAGAACAATTATGAAATGCCACTCTAAGTTCATTAGAGCTTTTAGGCATTATTACGGTGCATTGTTACATTTGTATTCAAAATTCAAATTCTCGCTTGATTCTGTTTCATTGCCTCTTTCGTGTGACATTTTTTCTCTTCCTCAACTCCGGTTTCTGTGATATTTTCTCTGTTGCCATATTTTTTATATGAATTGTAGAATCATTTTCATTATCTGTTGATTGGAAGGCTGATGACGTTGAATTATTATTGTAGAATTAATTAAATTAGATCTTAACGGTTAGAGTTAAATTTCCAAATCACCTGTTTGACGTCCCACTTCCATCACTTTCTTGTAGCCCCAGTCCAACTAAAACGGGAGATTCTTTTTCTAATACATATATCAAAGATTGCCTCATCTATTTCGTCATATTTTTTATCTCCTCCGCCCCCCAGTTCCAGTTTTTCTTGCATTATCTCTTCTTGCCTATGCATAATAGAGTAAATGTATAATTTGATGATTAATCATATTTCAGGTTACACATTTAATCTCCCAGATTAACTTAGAGAAAGTGCCCCCTCAACTTATAAAAATAATGTACCAAAGAACGAGATTTCCAAACTCCGAATAAGGAGTCTCGAGCAAAAGTCCAATTTCTGTGAGTCGACACCAATCCCAAAGATTTTGCTTTGTTCAGTACTGCAGTCCAAACTCTTCCCTGGCACTATGGTTCACCTTTATTCCAGAAAAACTTCCGAATAAAACATCTTTGTTATTTTTTAATCTCCAACACCGCGAGTTTCTTGTCCATTCCTTCCCTTTTCTTTCCCGGTGCCACATTCGACAATGCACTGTATAAGAGCCGATGCAGACGAGGCTACTTTTAGTGGCGAACGCGTGCGATTGCTACTGGCTTCTTGTTGAAATCTATAGAATTAAATCAGTGCATGCATACGTGGCCACTGCAGTCGCGGTAGTAGGTAGTAGGCGATAGTGGCGGGTCGGTGGCTCACTCGTGTCACCGGTGGATATCGCACGCGACAGGCCACCGATATAAATGCACAGGTTGTTATTCGGGTATACACACGACGCCACAGCGACTGACCACTTTTGTAAGCTATTATTATTATATTATACAGAAAACCATCAGTATCCATGAGATAGTCATTCAAAATGCCACGAAAAAGTGTGAACGAGATCCCCGAATCATCTTTGTATCTATTTTAACAATTTCACTTCTAACATTTTCTGAAAGTTCATCGAATGATGTTTTCGACGTACGAAAATATTTAAAAAACATTTTGTCGTCCTGTCGCACTTCTTCGAAGAATACATCGACGTTCTTTCTTTTTCAAAAGCAGAAGCAATAGCAATGTCACATCACTTGTTGGCATCTTGAGCAACTAAACTCGTATCAGTCAATCGGCCACTGGCCACCACTGTAGCCCTGTAGTCGCTCTCAGGCGCTGCACTAGAAGCCGGTGGCGATCGCGCGCGTTCGCTTCTGATGTGGACCCGTGTGAATCGGCTCTAATTTGCACAAATTTGAACGCTCGCGATCGTTTCAGGTTATGATTACTTTACGTCAGGTTAAATTTCCTTTGCACACTTGATGATATGTAGAGGACATTTGAAAAGTGCTCATGAGTGAAACAGAATAAACTTTGCAGTTGCTGCAAAGTGCAAATTGCAAAATATGCAAAGTTGGTGGTGAAATAGGCCCATGGTCGTCCACGAAATACGAACCATCAAGATGATCTCCATGTTGCTGCAGGCGATCGAGCAGTGCCATCACCTATTCTTGCTGAACGATTAGCCGCTGTTCGAAGAGTGGCAGTTTCCAAAGTTATTATACCGGGTGGGGATTTAGTGTGTAATCGGCTCATATCTCTGGAACTATTTAAGATATCAAAATGAAATTTTGCACGAATGTGTGGAACCACATGGAGCAACAAAGTTCTATTTCTTTAAATGGAAACCCTACGTGTCCTTGCATAATATGGATTCCCCATAAAATTCCATGAAAATTGATATACTACATGATGTGGTTTTGACTAAAGAATTTTGAGATATTGACATTTTTGTGCCATTATGGACCCACATTTATGACGCTACTGACGCATACTAACCAAAGCCACCTAAAATTTCTTTATTGAAATAGGTTCACACACTGCTGTATTTTTGAAATCTATAAATAATTTTATCATAATACTTGAGATAATATAGGGTGGTTAAGTTATGCGAAACAAAATTTTTCTCAAAAATTTCAAATGAAACACCATGT
Source organism: Xestobium rufovillosum (assembly GCA_963966045.1). Taxonomy (NCBI): domain Eukaryota; kingdom Metazoa; phylum Arthropoda; class Insecta; order Coleoptera; family Ptinidae; genus Xestobium; species Xestobium rufovillosum. The sequence goes on from OZ014497.1 coordinate 22,233,594, forward strand.
ATATTATTTGTACAATTGATGGTAATTTTACTAAGCTTTTTATTGATGTAGATATTGTCAAGTCTACCAGCAAAAGTTTCGACAGAATCTACAATTGAATTATGAAAATGTAGAGTTTCGTTAGTATTTTACATTATTTTTGACGATCTCCCCTCTTTTGTCACCCAAAACTCAAAAAAAGGTCTGCATTTTGTTTCTATAAAATATCTAGCAAATGAAGTTTACATTAACACAAGAAATCCCATTGCAAGAATATTTCTTAAAGATAATATTTTCTTCTAGTCGGGGAGCAGCTTGCTTAAATTCAAAGTGGTCGTCCGAAGTCGAGGACACACTTGTTTTGAAGACTGTTTTCTATGTAAAATCACCCGCTGAATCCGAATCCGGAGGGCGCCCGTTCATTTGGGACGGCCTTGACCTTGAAAAATGCATTTTTACGTAAAATTTCGAAAAATTGAAAACTCCGAACATTTCAGTTTACATCGTCATATCTTCGTTCTGGAGACAGCTAGGAAGCTAAATTTTTTTTGAAATGTTCTCCAGGCATTTTTGATTGCAAACCTCTATACACAATTAACTTCCGACAAATAACTACGTCAGAAATTTGTAATTTTGTACACCGCGTCATTTTTGTGCACCTTAATTTTCACCACGCGAGAAAATTTTTTATTGTAAAAGATAGATACCTATTCAATCGAAATAATATGTCGTAAAAAGTATGCAGAAGTTTTTAGTGAAAAAATCATCTCGATATCTGCAATACTGACCGAGTTACAGCGATTAACAAAATATTGCTTTTTGCGCTGCGGCATATAGTGTTCTGTCTCTACTCTACGCATCTACCTACTCCGTGCATCTGCGCCTGCGGGCGGCTAATCTCCGTCATATGCGGGAAACTCGTGCAAATACCTATTACTCTTCTTTAGCAAAGTGATAAAACAGTTTCCGATGTAATGAAGTTTATGTTTAAGTTTAATTGTTTACAAATAACATATCATAACTATAAAACTGTTCTTAATTTTTCAAATTCTGCGACAGACATACCTGCACTAATTCTATCTGTTTTTGTACCTGCCGCCAGGGCCGTTTCTAGTGAGCGGGGAATGAGTGTCAAACACACAGGCGGCCAATTTTTGAGGCGGCGCGGCGGGCGGTATCCACCCGCCGAAAAAACGAAATCGGATTACCGAACGCCTCCTTTAAAAGTTAAAGGTGGCATTCACTTTAAGGCGGCACGTGCGGAGAAGGAAGAACTTCATATTATGCAGTTACTTCTTACTTACATTGTATTTTTTATGCATTTCGATGTAGATCTTATATCAAATTAATTTATGTTACGCCCATGTATGGAGTTCCAATTTTTATGTATTCCTATTTTGAGAACAAATATAAAAACTTTTTAAATATGAATCTTTCTCTTCGTATGAGGAACGGTACAGGGGTGTACATAAACAGTGTTCGTTAGCTTAGGTTAGGTTGAGGGCGGTAATCCGGCAATACGTAATTTGACACGCAGGCAGCCCAGACTTCTAGTCTTTGAGGCAGCAAAGGGGTCAGAAACGGCCCTGCCTGCCGCCTTGAACAATGCGTTGTATCCATTTTCAGTTACAGCTTGAACTGTTTCTGCTGAATCATTCATCTGACAAATTCTGCACAAATTGTAATTGATTTCCATTTTCACTAATAGTAATGCTTGTATCTTAACATCAGACTTCAATCAAAATTGCACAAACAGTGATTCCAAAACAATTCCACATATACATACTACTCGTACATAGTTATTGTTATTTGTAAACAATTAAACATAAACTTCATTACATCGGAAACTGTCTTATCACTTTGTCAAAGAAAAGTAATAGGTATTTGCACGAGTTTCCCGCATATTTATGACGGAGATTAGCCGCCTGCAGGCGCAGATGCACGGATTAGGTAGATGCGTAGAGTAGAGATAGAACACTATGCCACAGCGCAGAAAGCAATATTTTGTTAATTGCTGTAACTCGGTCAGTATTGGAGATATCGAGATGATTTTTTCACTAAAAACTTCTGCATACTTTTCACGACATATTGTTTCGATTGAATAGGCATCTATCTTTTACAATAAAAAATTTTCTCGCGTGGTGAAAATTAAGGTGCACAAAAATGACGCGGTGTAAAAAATCAAACATTTCTGACGTAGTTATTTTTCAAAAGTTAAGTGTGTATAGAGGTTTGCAATCAAAAATGCCTGGAGAACATTTCAAAAAAAAATTTAGCTTCCTAGCTGTCTCCAGAACGAAGATATGACGATGTAAACTGAAATGTTCGGAGTTTTCAATTTTTCGAAATTTTACGTAAAAATTCATTTTTCAGGGTCAAGGCCGCCCCAAATGAACGGGCGCCCTCCGGGTTCGGATTCAGCGGGTGATTTTACATAGAAAACAGTCTTCAAAACAAGTGTGTCCTCGGCTTCGGACTAACTTTTTAAATACGCGCTTTTTGAGATGGCTGCTCCCCGACTATTCCATGGCACTCCTTGTTTGAACATTATATAGCATTTTTCAGATTTGTTGGCGTTTGCGCTGCCATATCCGATTATCCAAGCAACCGCCAGCAGTTCAGTAGTTTCCAAAATTTTGCTGTTGCTAGGAACCGTGACAAGCGTGTGCGCCGAGACTCTGGACACGGCACACGGCAATGAGCATTTTGACGTTTTCCCTCAAGAAATGTATTCTTTTACCCACAACATTAGCCCATTCACACAAAAGACACCGGTTATTTTCTAGTTTGTACTTAAATCTGCTATTGGTTATAAATGCCACAAACCTGTGTCAGAAATATCCACTATTTGTTTTGTTTCTAATTCGTTATTTAAAATTTTTTCATGGAATAAATAGCATTCTTTACTTCGGTTTTAATGCTGTCAGTTACATCTTCACTTTTTCATTTTGATTTGCTGTGCCTTTTTCCGGGCGTTGTAGCAGACAAACCTCATTATTCCTCTCCAACTATGCGCGACACGCTGCGTAGACTTACTTTTGATGCATCGGCCAATCGCTCCTGGTCACAAGTTAAAGGCAATAGGGGACCATTATTTTCCTTCTTTCCAGTAAAGTATTCAAAAATATTTCGTAAAACTTCTCGACGCTGTTTGGTAAAAACATTTCCAGGCATCTTTACACCTGACAATCAAACTGACAGTTATACTTGAAAGGCAATCATTTTTGATAAATTGCTTGGTGACCACTGGATATTGCAAAATAAGCATATTAATACTGGAACCATTTTGTTTCACAACCATAGTAAGAAAGAGTGAGATCAAATACGGAAACGTGAGAATATTCTCAAGTCATCTTACGGCAGCAATTAAAATTCAACAAATCCATTTTACAAAAGGGAGAAAGACATATGAACGTAATGCGCAGATTACTGCACACACACGCCAAGATATTTGAAAAGAACTATACCCGACTTTAAAAAGACATTATACATTTAAGAATATAACCATCTAGAAACAATTTTACAACAAGATTTATTGTCTTTATATTGATACCAATTTGCAAGTACAAAATATAAGCATTATTGTGAGTTTTGAGCAACAGAATAGGGGGAATTCGCCAAAAAGATTATAAACTAATAATGAAATTGAAAAATTTTGATGTTCAATCGTAATATCTGCCGAAACTATCAGTAGTAGACCTGGCAATATCTACATCAATTAAAAGCTTAGTTAACTGACTGTCAGCTGTGCAAATAATATACATATTTGAAATTTTTGAGAAAAATTCCCTTTTGCATAACTTAACCACCTTGTATAATCCTAAGTATTATAGTGAAAGTATTTATAGATTTCACAAATACAGCAGTGTGTAAACCCCTTTCAATAAAAAATAATTAGGTGGCTTTGGTCAGTAGACATCATAAATTTGGGACCATAATGACACAAAAATGTCAATATCTTAACAGTCCTTACTCAAAACCACATCATGTAGTATATCAATTTTCATGAAATTTTATGGGGAATCGAAATCACGCAAATACTTGTGGGGTTTCCATTTAAAGAAATAGATCTTTGGTCTGGTACTCAGAATATGAACATCCTGTATATACATAAATAATTTTACGAAATGCTCCGTGTCGTTCCCCACATACGTGTAAAATTTCATTTTGATATCTTAAGCAGTACCAGAAATATGAACCGATTACACACTAAATCCCCACCCGGTATAATAACTTTGGACAGTTTCAGCCAGAACAGTTCGAAGAAGGCTAAACGAATATTTTTTGACTTCTAGTCCAGTCAAATTGTGTTTTTACCAGGAAAGTTGTGGGGTAGTTTTGATTTCTTCCATTCTGTATGTTTTTTGGGGTGCTGAATCCGAATCTGAGGTTTGCTAACAAAATTTCGTGACGCAACATTGAAAAAAATGCAAAAAAGGCAAAAAAAATGGTGCGTAGAAAGCTACGCGGTAGAAGTGAAAACCTAATAAAAGTTCTTGAATCTTATTGGTATTCCTTCGAGTTTGATTTTCATGACTTACAGCTTAGACCTTAGTAATTGAGGATTGGAATGTGGGTAAGATTTTGGTTTTTGGTTATCATAGAAATTGATACACACAGTAGATGGATCAAGAACATTTACGTAAATTCACTATGAATTGTTAATAAACTAACCCCACACGCAAAAAGACAGTTGCACAGTAATTAAACTCGACACGTGTTTCGCTGACAACGTCAGCATCTTCAGGAGTTGAACATTAATCTAATTCTAGACTTAAATTACATTGCTATAAATACGCAACCCCCACTCCCTAAAGTGAAGAGAATCGATAAACCTATAGGGTTTCTTCATCAACCCCTCCCACTCAAGAAACCAACTCCATCTCTCACCCCCATGCTCAAAATAGTTCCATGAAATTCTAGAACCATTTCGAACACAAGAGGAACAAAATTGGTCTCCCAAGCGAAACGGTTCGGCATACCTACAAGGTTTCTTAGAACTATTTTGAACATAAGAGCAATAAAATTGGTGTCCTAGAACTGGGAGGTACGTATTTTATGGCTGGTTTTAAAATACGTACCTCCCACTAGGACACCAATTTTATTGCTCTTATGTTCAAAATAGTTCTAAGAAACCCTGTAGGTATGCCGACCCCTTTCGCTTGGAAGACCCATTTTGTTCTCGAGTTCGAAATGGTTCTAGAATTTCATGGAACTATTTTGAGCATGGGGGTGAGAGATGGAGTTGGTTTCTTGAGTGGGAGGGGTTGATGAAGAAACTCTGTAGGTTTATAGATTCTCTTCACTTTAGGAGTGGGGGTTGCGTATTTATAGTAATGTAATTTAAGTTTAGAATTAGATTAATCTTAAACTCCTGAAGATGCTGACATTGTCAGCGAAACACGTGTCGAGTTTAATTACTGTGTCACTGTCTTTTGGCGTGTGGGGTTAACTTATTAAGATTTTATAGTATAGAAATTGATACAAGTGTGTAATGGAAATATGTTTATTCTGTCTACATTTCTTCATTTTCAACAACTGAAATAATGGGTTTATGATAAGAGAAATGTCTTATTATCAAATATCAAAATGTTTCTTCTAATTATTGAGCACTCTGTGTGTAACACATTAATTATAATTTCTGGTTAGGAAACCGGGACTGCTTTGTCAAATGTAGTGGAAACCATGGAAACAGCTTCATTCTTAACCTTATGTTTGAAAGTTAAAGTAGGCCAATTGTGTCGGATTTTCCTTTCACTTCCCCCACTCCGATAAACGTTACATAGCCAGCTGGCCGAAGCGATCACACCCAATGCGCCAAAGAAGTTTTCACTTCAAAAATCTCATTTTTTTTTGGTTTTTTGCTTATAACTCGAAAACTTTCAACTTTTCGTAAATAACCTCCCTATTCAAAATGAAAGTACATAAAATTTCCTACAAATTTTACTATTTAGATTTTGTCTCAGACGAACCGTTCGGGCTTAAGCGTTAGTTGAAAATTGGCGTATTTTGTCTGTCTCCACAAAATCCCACTTTTTCCACTCCACTCCAAAATTCTAATTTATTATTAAAGGCTGTCAATTAGTGAATTCCTCCCAGTTCTCTGCATATACCTTATTTAGATCGTATATGTAAAGGTACAGACCATTTTTCAAAAATTACATATAATGTTCGAGTTAGGTATTTAACGAAGTCCGAAATTGTACAAATTCAGTTACAAAAAAGCTGAAATTCCAACGAAAAATCTTGCAAAAGTATTACATATTATTATATTATATTACATAATACGATTATGTATTGCATTATTATATGAGCAAAAATTATTATTATTGGTATGATCACTCCCACTTTCCAATCATCTGGGTACTTCAGCCGTATTCCAAATTTTGCTAAGCATGTCCTTTAGCATTTCAATTCACGTTCTCCCACAAAGGCCACTTAACAAAACATATTGAGGGGTCATATGGGGCAAAAGCCTTACAAGCGTGAAATTTGCCAAAAAGCATTCTCTGAACGTTCTTCTTTGACAAGGCATGATAGGACTCACACGGGAGAAAAGCCTTACAAATGCGGAATTTGCCAAAAAGCATTCACCGGAAATTTAAGGACACACCTTAGGACGCATGCGGGACAAAAGCCTTACAAGTGTGTCAAATTTACAATAAAAAGCGTTCTCCCAACAATGCAACTTAACACAACATGTTGGGACTCATACGGGACAAATGCGTTACAAGTGTGATATTTGCAATAAAGCGTTCTCTCAGAAAGGCCACTTAACAGAACATATTATTAGGGGTCATACAGGGCAAAAGCCTTACAAGTGTGAAATTTGCAACAAGACGTTCTCTGAACGTTCTTCTTTGACAAGGCATGATAGCAGGACTCACACGGGAGAAAAGCCTTATAAATGCGGAATTTGCCAAAAAGCATTCACGATTCACTGGAAATTTAAGGACACACCTTAGGACTCATACGGGACAAAAGCCTTACAAGTGTCAAATTTGCAATAAAACGTTCTCCCAACAATGGAACTTAACACAACATGTTAGGACTCATACGGGACAAAAGCCTTACAAATGTGATATTTGCAATAAAGCGTTTTCCCAGCAAATCCACTTAACACAACATGTTAGGAGTAAAAAAAAAGTTTATGCCAGTATTGTACTTTTGCTTGGGATAATACATCACAAAAGTGGCTCGTCAGTCGCCACAAACGTCAGATTTTCATTCCAAACAAATAATGTCGTGCTACCTGACGTTTTAACCTACTCTGTGCAATATAATTATAGTCGTTTTCGAGTTTTTACACGTAAGCGCGACAAACAAATTGAAAATAAACTGTTTTCACTGAAAAACTTCTATAATTATATTGCAAAAGTTAGCTTAAGACTTTTGTTTTGTTTGGTATGTAAATCTGACATATGACGGAGACACTTATGCAGTGTATTGACTATTGAGAGCTCCAGTTCAGCACACCGACATTTTAGACACAACATAGCAACTTGGGAAAGTTACAGTGACAGTTCATTTCCTACCTCAATATTTCTCCAACAAAAATAAGGAAAACTTAAGAAAAATCCACTCAACAAGAGTGTAGTGCAGGGAAAAATTTAGCGTGCATATTTTGACATATAAGTCACTTGGAACAACTTACGCCTCACGTAAGTACACGTTATGAGCCATACAACGGAAAATCCTATCATTTGCAAACAAACATTGAAGTCTTCAGAATTAACGGAGCATACGTTGGCGCACCCCAAGAAACACCTATACGAATGCGAATTTTGCCAAAAAATGTTCTCCGCGCGATTCGCTTTAGCAAGACATGTTATGGTTCACACGGGAGAAAGGCCTTACAAGTGTGAAATTTGCCAAAGAGCATTCACCCAGAGTTCTGAATTAAGCGGTCACATTAGGAGGATTCACACGCTACAAAGGCCTTACAAGTGCGAGATTTGCAATAAAGCATTCCCTGTGCAAGGTGAGTTAAGAGCTCACGTTATGACCCATACGGGAGAAAAGCCCCACAGGTGTGAAATTTGCCAAAAAGCATTCTCCCGGCACGGCTATTTAACAAGACACTTTCGGATTCATACGGGACAAAGGCAACACAAGTGTGAAATTTGCCAAAAAGCATTTACCCAGTACTGTGTTTTAAAAGAACACATTAGGAGGACTCACACGAGACAAAAGCCTTACAAGTGTGAGATTTGCAATAAAACTTTCTCCCTGCGTTGCCACTTAACAGGACACATTACGACTCATACGGGAGAAAGTCCTTACAAGTGTGAAATATGCCAAAAAGCGTTCAGCCAGAGTTGTGGTTTAATAAGACATTTTGGGACGCAAAGACACAAAGATAAACAAGTAAGCAAAAATAGTGTTAGTGTGAAATTGGAAGGAAACTTAACAGACGAAGAAGAGAATGCTGTTGTAGAGTACAAAAATTTTGAAAAGCTATTCAACGAAGAATATAACTCGAAAAATTCAAATAGTGTTTGCGTAAAGTTGGAAGAGAATGTAAGTGATGCAGGAGAAGCTGCCGGTGTAGGGTCTGGAAAATTTGTTAAACTTTTTAAAGATGAAGAGTATGAGGTGAAAGAAGAAAATAGTTCATAAAATCAAACTGCTTATATAATATAAATAAATACGATAAACACAAAAACAAGAGTAGGAAAATCAAATTATTACATACAGTTTTTAAGTGAAGTTCAATATTAAAAACTTAAAATTCATACATTTACAGAATTTTCCTTACTCATGAGAAGTCGTACGTTGAATTCGAAGTGCCAGAAAATGGCGCTATCCCTGCTCGATTATTTTAAAGTTGAAGAAGGAAACAGTGCCGCTGACAGCTGTATTTTCAAATGAAATGAATGACAGTAACAAATAATAATAATTTATTGACTGAACACCATACATTTAGGGATTATAATATTGTACATTAGACAAAATCTTTTTTAATGTAGCAATGTAGGTATGTACAGAACCCTTCATGCGACCATGCAGGAATTGATTCCCACTTAACCAATTTTTTGTATAGTATTAGGTATATTATTTTTGCGTTTGATATACTATTATGGTTAAATATTGCAAATCCATAGACCCGTCGTATGTAATTTTGTAATACTACATATTAAAATCATTGCTTCTACATAGCTAATAAACATTTTTTTTCTCTGCTCTTTACTGTATTCCCGAAGAACTTGGTTTCCGTTCTACAGGACCCCAGCGAAGCATGAGCCTCATCCTTACTGCCATTTGTACTTTTACTTATTGTTTAACTTCATACTTTTTCATATTGTGCATCATACTAAAATATATTTAATCTGTCAACCCCGTTGAGTTCCTAACTCCCTACCTTACCTTCTAAGTGAATTTTTCTCTTGATTTTCCCCATTACTCAATTTTTTTTGATTTTAGTAAGTAATTAGTACCTCAATTTAAATTATTCATAACTTTATAACATAATTTTAAACTTCCAACATTTTGCTGACATTTACGTTTCTGACGTTTGTTTGACAAGAATTTGTGTCGACGGTTACGTCTCAGAATGCCGTCATTGGGAGAAGAACCAACTGCGACATACGTCTCGGTCTTAATTCATACGAATATAAGTCGATGACGAAAGATGCTTCTTTTAAAAATCGAACCGTATAATCATAAGCAATATCATAAGAGCTTAGGGCCGTCTGACACGAGACTGATTTTAGCACTAAATTCAGTAAAATTTCAGCGAGCACAGAGTAGGTGTAAAATTTAGAGTGACAACAGAATTGTGTGTGGCAGGTAAATACTAAAATAAGCATGTTGGCATGCACATTGAACCAAATTAAGTTAAATGTCAAATATATTCCCCCATGTTTGTCTTTATAATTCCTGTTTTCAATCGCACAGAACTTATTTTAATACTTACCTGTCATACACAATTCTATTGTCACTCTAAATTTCAAAATTACTTTGTGCTCGCTGACATTGTATTAAATTTAGTACTGAAATTAGTCTCGTGTCAGACGGACCTTAGATTTTACCGGCAAAATTTTTCAGTTGTTAGGAGAGGTGGCCTAGCAATTTCTTGAGTGACATTTTACATAAAAATTACGAGACGTTAGTCGAGTATAAGTAATTTTTGCAAATGTCGCAAAAGAAATAGGGAACCTGGAGTGTACAACTGACAAATTTTGTTACGTAAAATCTAGGGAGTGTCTACGGAAACGAATACTCGGACGAATAGTATTTATTATAGAACCGAATATTCAGATGAATAGTATTTATTATAGCACCGAATATTCGGATGAATACTATTCGTGGGAACTACTGATTTGCACATGCGTTCTCATCAGTAACGCTCACTTGCTCCCGGGTTCCAGCAAAGTAACTTATTCTGTGGGCGTTAAGTAAAGTTGTTATCTTTAAGTGTTGTTAATAAATGTAGTTTTTTCCCCATAATATTATTTTATAGCAGAACGAATTATCTGTGAAGTGTGACTATGGCACAAGAAAAAGGTGTAGATAATGTTGACAATGGCCTTTACCATAATTTACACGGAAATGTTGAACACGTAGCATATTCATTTCAAAATTAGGGCATTTAATACCTTCTAATTTTGAAATTGTGACATATAGATCTTGGTAATATTTCTTACTATTTTTTGGTAAGTACTTAATATTTTCTGGAAAATTTCCAGAGGGCTTTTTTCCGCGAAAAATACTATTCCGGAAATTAGCGTTAAAATTGAGAAAATAAGTAAATTTGTACGCTCTGTATTTCTGAAATTGTACATTGAAAATATGTTTTTGCAGGACACCCAAATTATTTGTTCATGTTCTCCCTATCTCCTTTTATATCGATTCGCGACACTGCTCATAAAAATTTGATCGTCCTGCATAAGATAGGTATAAATTGAAATTCATCAAAAATATTGACTGTGGGATCTTGTGATGAGAACGGATTGTGGAAGGATAATTAAAAAAATAAAAATCATGAGTATTTCCTTTAATTTTATCAGAAAATTTCCGTAAAAATATTTTTCCGGAAAACTATAGCATTAATAATTATACATGCCGATTTCAGACTATGATCGCTAATTTTAACCTACTTACTTAAAAAAAGTATCTCATGAATACGCATATTAGGTGTACACAAAATATATCAATATAGTTCAAACATTCGGTTGAATGCACAAAATTATACAACCGAACATTGGGTCGAATAGCGTTTGTTGTTTTATCTGAATATTCGGTTCCCTAATTAATATTATTCGTCCGAATATTCGATTCCATAATAAATATTAGGGAGTGACTACTGAACAGTCCGCCGGTCACTTCTAAATTTTGTTCCAGGACAGTCGACACAATTTCAGTAAAATGACGTTTAAGAACTTCGTTTTTAAAAGACATCGCCAACAATGTCGGTGGGTGTTCGGGTATGGTACAAAGTTGCCATTTTGTTCTCCTACGGCCACACGAGTTCTGCGCCCGCTCGGGTCCGCATTTTTTGCTTGTTTCTACATCATCTTTTTGCCAAAAAATGCGTGTGTCTGGTGCGAAAGGGCAAGTAAGGGTCTATTTTAAAAAAGCGTTCTCTCAGCTTTAGTTTTTTTACACTTCCAAAATGCCAAATATAGGTTACATTCTGTAATGCGCAAGCGGCCGGACTGTGCAGTAGTCACTCCCTAAATATTATTTGTCCGAGCATGCGGTTCCGTAGACACTCCCAACTTTGGAACATGTGACAGTTCAATCTAACCTCAAATCCATCGTTCTCATTTACAGGACAAAATTAAAGAACCCGTTTCAAAAATTATCTATTTTGGAAATATATGCAATAAATTGAATAGTGCCATGGCAGTGGGAGACAAATTGCATCAAGTTGTGGTAGGTACGTAGAACGTAATTATTTGGACCAACTTGTGCTATGTCTACGTATTTACAGTACAACATTCAAGTTGTCATCGGAATTAATGGAGCGCATGTTGACACACCCAAAGAGAAAGTCTCACAAATGTGAACTTTGCTAAATAGCATTCTCCCGATCTTCTGTTTACACATCAGAACTCGTACAGGACAAAGGCCTCACAAGTGTGAAGTTTGCAACATTAGGATTTATACGGGACAAATGCCTTACAAATGTGAAATATGCAAAAAAGCATTCTCTGGAAGTTCGCCTTTGAAAAAACATGTTAGGACTCACACAAGGCCTAACAAGTGTGAGATTTGCCAAAAAGCATTCGCTACACGTTTCAAATTAACACTACACGTCAGGGCTCACACGGGACAAAAACCTCACAAATGTGAAATTTGCAAGAAAACTTTTTCCCTGCAACACAACTTAGCACGTCATGTTAGGACTCATACAGGAGAAAAGCCTTACATGTGTGAAATTTGCAACAAGACGTTCTCCCAGCAGAATTCCTTAATAGCACACGTTTGGACTCATACGGGAGAAAGACCTTACAAATGTAAAATTTGTGAAAAAGAATTTTCACAAAGTAGTGTGTTAAGGACACACGTTAGGATTCATATGGGACAAAAGCCTTACAAGTGTGAAATTTGCAGTAAAATGTTCTCCTCGCAACACTTTTTAACAGCACACGGTAGGACTCATACGGGACAAAAACCTTACAAATGTGATATTTGTAAAAAAGAATTCTCCCAGCACTCATCTTTAAGTTCACATATTAGGATTCATACGGGACAAAGGCCTTACAAATGCAAAGTATGCCAAAAAGCATTCGTGCAGAGTGGTGTTTTAAGGTCACATATTAGGACTCATACGGGACAAAAACCTTACAAATGCGAAATTTGCCAAAAAGCATTCACTCAGAGTGGTGTTTTAAGGATTCACGTTAAGACCCATACGGGTCAAAAGCCTCACAACAAGATGTTCAGTCAAGCTGACCAGTTGAAGATACGCTTATTTGAACATACAAACGAAAATCCGTTTTTCTGTAAACTCTGCAATTTTGAGTGTAAATCAGAACGGTCTTGGAGTGAGCATAAAAGGAAACATGCAAATGGGGAGGATATTTCAGGGAGTGTCGAGCAATTTCAAGATAAACTAGCAAGCGAAAATAGTGTTAGTGTGAAGTTGGAAGGAAATTTAACAGACCAAGAAGAAAATGCTATAGAGTACTAAGATTTTGAACAACTCAAAAATGAAGAGGAAGTGACGCAGCGAAAAATGCCACTAGAGGGTCTGGAAATTTTGAAGAGTACGAGGTGAAAGAAGAAGAAAATAGTTTATATACCTAATTGAACTTGTTTAAATAAACGTGAAATCCATCAAGGTTTCTTTGGACAGAACTGTGAGGTGTAAGGTTGCTTTTGCTTCTCGCTATACTCAAGTGTTGGAAATTTTTCCTCATCGTGATGTGTATGCAATGTATTGACTGAAAATGAATCTGATGCCATACATACTAGAGTCGGAGATAGGAATAAAAAGAGGTACGGGTAGGCCCAGATTAGACTACTGCTCTCAAATAGTTAGGGATGTAGGATATTGCTTAGGTTAGCTTAGGATAGGTAAGGTTGGAGGTACACGTCCAACCAGTCTTCGGATTGAAAACTTTATGATAATGAAAGGAAGTAGATATATTACTTTTAGTAGTTGCTCTAATATTATTAATTGGAATTTGTTTGTTATTTTATTTATGGTAACATCGGGACCTAATTTTAAAATTTTTTGAATAAATGTGGAAATATTTGTGGTGGATATATTACGTATCCATTCAGTGTTGTTAATAGTTGTTGCTTTCATGTTTGTATTTAGTTTGGAAAAATGTTTTAAAGTATTTGTAATATGCATACCAAACTTGTATGTAAATTCTTTGTAAATGTTTAGTATTGCCCATAGATGTTCATTTTCTTCTAATTTCTTTTAAATATTTGAATACTGCTGATCAAAAAAAACTTCAATATAATTTTCTCGTATACAGGGTGTTACAAATTTTAGGTCCGTAAATTTAAGTGGTGATTGAACATAAGATTTTATGAAAAAAACTTCCTATAAACATGGGTCCGGAAATCCATAATAACGGAGATAAAATTTTTACCATTCAATCAATTTCAAACAAATTTTGAATAGACATCCATTTCGTGTATGGATTTTGCAATGGGCAAAGCTGCTGGGCTGATGAAGAATATCGCTCTACATTTCCGAAAGTGTTGATTGAGACGCATCGGAAATTTTCGGAATTTGGATTTGGACGCCTAAGAAATGAAAATCGTCAGATAAATCGTTGGTGACGCAGGCATGATGATCAAGTTCTTCAACTATTCAACAGATATCCAAATTTGAGTACACGAAGAGCTGTCTTCCAGTTGAATGTCAATAAGTAAGATTTCATAATTAACTTTCTTCTGCTTCATTTCAGAATATGAGGGAAGTCACCGATTCCTTTTTACTCACAAATGAAGATATTTGATAATAATTAGTAAACAATAACGTAGCCATTATTGTCTGTCTCTGGTTCTTTTTTCACACATGGACTGTATGTATTATTTTCCTTTGTTGTAAAGTGCGGCCACTTGCACAACAATACCTTTCCCTAGCATTTTTCAACTAATTTTAAAAGTTGTTTGAATAATATCACTTAGGTATGACTTACGCCATGCGTTACTGTCTGGAAGTTCTAGCATTGCAAGAAACAAAACAAATGGGAAATTTTGAAATATCACTCGACGAGTACATCTTTTGCAACAGTGGAAATGAAGAACGGATCTTTGGGACGGGTTTTTTGATAGCAAAGAAAATGAAGGATAAAATAAAGAGTTTCATACCGATAAATGAAAGATTATGCTGCATCACCATAGAAGTGGGGGGAAGGGACATCAGTATTATAAATGGTCATGCGCCAACGGAGGAGACGGGGGAGGAGGTCAAAGATGAATTTTATGAAAGTTTGGAAAATATATACGAGCGGATGAGCACTGATCAAGTAAAGCAAATTATAGGTGACTTCAATGCAAAAATCGGAAGAGAAGAGTTTTTCAGGCCTACTATAGGCCAACATACTTACCAAGTTAGCAAGCATGAGGAATCAAATGAAAATGAAAGGAAACTAATAGGTTTTGCAGCGGGGAAAGACTGTAGAATAGTGAGCACATATTTGAAAGGAAAGATGTCTATAAGGGTACATGGATTGTGACGGCAGACGGGGCTCACCTGACAAAACCCTATTGAAAATGTGAAACTAAACAATATATTAAATGAAACGTCAGGATGACACCAGCCAGGTGAATTTCGTCTGTGCACACTGAGATCTTAACTTACCTCAATGAGTTCTTGACATCCTGTTAAGTAACAGGTATCATAACAACCTTTGTCGGATCTTACACATGGGCTAGAGGTAATTTTCCTTACATGAAATGAAATCCAGTTATCCTTGTACCCTATCCTTTATTCCCTATATCTATACAATATCTCGACACTTCCACTCCAAGTGTGTTATAAAGTACCAAGTGTTATCAAATACATAATGCATCAATTCCTACATTTAACATCCTGCCTACCGACACCAGTTATTTATACAAAATTATAGACACCAATTTAATACAAGATCAATACACAAATGTTACAAATTGCTCTTAGCTCACCCATACGGTTAACCATAATCCAAATCTACAATTAATGAAGATGAAGGAATGCAACGCCGGTTGATCACCCATTATTCTCACTTAATCGTTATTTCGGCCCACTCCAATAACCATAATAATTCTGCTTCTACCATATGTAAGAAAACTTATGTGCCCTTTTCACTTTATTAATTTAAACCAAACTAGTTACTTGACTCTACATCACCAATTATTCAACACAAACTGCCACCCCTCTTTAGCCCTTGCTAATTCCTAACTACCTCGACCGCTACACATGACTTCTGATGTTCAACTCTCTGTTTTCAACTAACTTCCCAACTCTCCCTTGGATCTTGCCTTTTTATCACCTTGCATGACACTGCCCATGGAAAACAGGCGTGCCCTTCCCTGATACTCTCAACCACTGTTTCCATGGAAAACATGGCTGTTTGCTTTCCCGGATAGGCTGTGGCGTAACGCCCATAGAAATCCTGATTAGTTGCTTATTTCCGATAGGCTACAATGTGGTTACCCTGGGAAACGGAATAACGTAATTTCCCCCTGACCCTGGTGATTTATTTGTTTGTTTGTGCAATTCACTAAGTATCATTCGTGACAATAGCCCTTTTATGAAATGAATTTGGTTAATCATCCTTACTTCAAATGCGTGCTGTTAAATCGGTTTTAGACCTAAGAACATGGTTGTGGCTTCCGCCAGTCTGTCTGGTTTTCCCATTAGTTGCCTTTATTGTGTCGTTTGAAACGACAAGTATGAGTACAAATCGCCCTATTACTTTCCCTAAACCTTTTAGTGTTCGCGTGCGGCTGTGCCTACTTTGCTTATTAAAAACGCAATGATTCCACTGTGGAAATTTGTATTAGTCATCCTTCCTTAAAACTCTGAATTTCACAATATCTCTGAATTTTGATGCAACTTGTAACTTTTATTAAATAAATATTGCATTTATTTCTAGACCGTAAGTTCTTGAAATCGAATTTAAAGTGGCCCCGTTACAGGATGGCGCCCAACAGCAAAACGATAAATCAAGTAGAACACGTGATAATACGGAACAAATATGTGAAATTGATGAAAGACGTCAAAACACGAAGAGGAGCTGATGTAAATTCAGACCACTATTTGGTAAAGGTTAAAATGGAGGGAATGTATGGCGAAAGAGGGAAAAGGCAAATCAAGGAGAAAAGGGAATGACGAAGAAATGCTAACAGAAAAAGTGTGGCAAGAGAGATACCAGGAGAAAATAGAAATAGCGTTAAAAGAAACGGAAAAAGGAGAAGACTTGGGACAAAAGTGGAAGGAAATAGAAGTATGTTTGAAAAGAGCAGCGGACCAAGTTATAAGAAAGAAAAACCAAAGGACGACACCGAGTAAATGGTTTAATGATGACTGTGAAAGGGAGTTACAGAAGAAAATAGCTGCAAGAAAGAAAATTCTGCAGACTGGATCACAGGAGGATATAGAAGAATGCACATAGCAAAGGAGGAGGACAAAGGGAATTTATAGAGAAGCAAAAATAAAGTTTTGGTGGAAACGAATAGAGCAGATGTAGGAATATTACAGGAACGGCGAAATACGAAATTTTTACAAAGAGTACGTGTGATTCGAAATTGTATTGAAATAAATGTAAATAAACAGAAAATAAAGAATGGCAAATTGCAATAATAGTATCCCTTTATGTTCAATTTTTGCGTTTTGCTTGTATGCAAAAACTAAAAGTACTATAGGTATTAGGTATGTTGCAAAAGTTAAAATGTTTTCGGCAGAGATATAAAATCATATCTCTAGTTTTCAGTGAATAGGGAGGTTCGGAGAAAAGTAAGATATCTATTTTTGGCATGAAAATGCCAGAAAATTGTTATTGTAATTGATTTACGGCGAAAATTTTTTTCTACAAAATTTTTTTGCGGCGCAATAAGCGAAAGAAATTAGCTTATCACTCCCACATGCTAGTTCGCTTTGTTATTGGTTTGACGTCAGAGATTCGTAAGGTGCTCCTCCCACTTCTCTTGAAGTGCCCGTGAAGCGGTACCTATCTCATAATATACTTATTGGGACTATTTCGAGCGTGAATTTTTAAAGTAAGGTGTCAAGGAAACATAAAACAAAGACAACATAATCGATATAATGATGCAACAAGGGTATCAAAAGTCCGATTCACATAATTTGCCATATTTATGTAGTAGGTAGGTAAATGTTCCGGTAAATGTGGAAATGGTGTGTGATTCTTGCATCTAACCCCAATTTCATTCAACCTCAAAACAGTAGTGTAAAGGCAGACCGGTATAACGTATAAGTAAAACAAAGTCAACAATTTATTAACTGTACATGCCTTTTATAATTCAGTATAAGTAGGTATGTAGATTGTAGATACCTGCTTACTTCTGTTTGTAAAATAGGTACCTACCTATATTCTCTAATACAATACAATACATACCTACTCATTTATGTAGGTATGTATACCTAAGTGATTGACAAGTTATTAAGTTAACAGTTTTATAACGGATTGGAATTTTTTTAAAAAAGCGGAAACAAATACATACAACTCACGCGAATCAAAAAACTACGCTACGTAGGTACTAGGTACTTGTTTAACAAAAAGAAACAACTGCTATATTCTGGAACGGTTAATGTAGAAACTCGGAAGAGACTCTTAAAGACGCATGTATGGAGTACGAAATTATACCTATGGGTGCGAAACTTGGACAATGGGAGAAGCGGATTGAAAAAAAGTAGAAGCGTTTGAAATGTGATGCTACAGACGGGTGTTGAAGATACCTTGGATAGACAAGTTAGCAATAAGGAGGAATTAAAAAGAGTTGGGGAAAAGAGAAAAGTATGGAAGACAATAAAGAATAGGGGATAGGATCGTAGGATGGTAGGACACCTTCTGAGACACAAAGGAATAGTTCGCGACATACTAGAGTCAGAGATAGGAATAAAGTGGTAGAGGTTGGAGCAGATTAGACTACTGCTCTCAAATAGTTGGGGATGTAGAATGTTCTACTTTTACGGAAATGCATAGGCTAGCTCAGGGAAAGGATGGAGGTACGCGTCCTACCAGTCTTCAAAAGAGAACTTTATGATGACGTACTATTTAACTAAGTATTATTGTAAAATAGTTAATAAAATATCCTTTTTTAGTTCAGGGAGGGAACGCTACGGCGATTCAGTATTTGGCTCCGTCATGCTCCTAGCATCTTGTTTCAAATTATGCTAACCGTAACACGTTACCATGTACCAAAGGGTCCCAGAAAACTGTCGATAAATTACATTATGTTCGATTTTATTTAGAGTGGCTGCAATGGGGCAGCCGATAATTTTATAAACTTTTGCAATAATAAACTAATTCGCGAAAATATCGATAATGCTGACCGATTTTCCTTCTGGCTCCAACGAACCACTTTTTCCGTTTTATTGGTGTGCTGTACGATGTATTAGTCTGGGTACAAAACAGAAAACACCAGTTAGAACCAGTTAATAATATTTAACAATTTAACTACACATACATATGTATAATACTTATGGGACTGCTGCGTGCTGAAGCTGGGACTTGTACGTTATACTAAGTTCTGACGTCACGCGGCCTACTCTCGCTGCAAGGTACGATTTCTAGCCTCGCACCGACGGAAAACTTTGCAACGGCTCCACAGGCGAAGGATTTTTTTTTAACAAAAATTAACAACATAACTGCCTTCAGTATAATAAACTCTATCAATTTTAATGAAATTTGAAAATTACCGAACCTGCCTATTGAAGGCTCCAGTCCCTCTGCTATTGCAGTTTGTACACCGGCATTTTAGACACATCATAGCAACTTGTGAAAAGTCAAAAATGACACTTCATATCTTCATTCGACAAAAAAATCCTTTCAACAAATTGGTTAGCATAGATTAGAGACTTATGTTGGTTAGTGTTAGCATTGATTAATATACTAATTAATATAGTAGTATATTAATCTATGGTGTTTGTGACGAGGTATACTGTGGACCTGCAGTGTGAGGAAAAAATTATCTTGCAGATTTTGTCGTAGAACTCACTTGGACCAGCTTAATGCTACATGTACAAGTTATGAGCGATAACGGTGAAGAATCTTCCATTTACAATAAAACATTGGAATCGACAGTGCAGATCTTCACGAATTCCAAGAAAAAAAGCCATCAATGTGAAATTTGCCAAAAAGTATTCTCCAGATCTACACGTTTAACGACACACCTCAGAGTTCATGCTGGACAAAGGCTTTATAAATGTGAAATTTGCCAAAAAGCATTCTTTGAAAGTTCCACTTTAACGAAACATGTTAGGACTCACACGGCAGAGAAGCCTTACAAATGTAGAATTTGCCAAAAAACATTCGCCCAGAGTTCTGCTTTAAAAATACATGTCGGAATTCATACTGGACAAAGTCCTTACAAGTGTGAAATTTGTGGAAAAAAAATCTTCCATAAATCTAATTTTACAGCACACGTTAGGGCTCATACGGAACAGAGGCCTTATAAGTGTGATATTTGCCAAAAAGCGTTCTTCAAAAAATGTGCTTTAACAGCGCACACCAGGACTCATACGGGACAGAGGCTTTACAAGTGTGAGGTTTGCCAAAAGACATTCTTTCAGAGATCTGCTTTAACAGTACATCATAGAACTCATACAGGACAAAGGCCTTACAAGTGCGAAATTTGCCAAAAAGCATTCTACCAGCGTTCCAATTTAACAATACATGTTAGATTTCATACAGGACAAAGGCCTTACAAGTGTGAAATTTGCCAAAAAGAGTTCACCCTAAAATCTGCTTTAACAAGACATGTTGGGACTCACACGGGACAAAGGCCCTACAAATGTGAGGTTTGTAAGGAAGCGTTCGGG
Organism: Xestobium rufovillosum; assembly: GCA_963966045.1. Classification (NCBI taxonomy): domain Eukaryota; kingdom Metazoa; phylum Arthropoda; class Insecta; order Coleoptera; family Ptinidae; genus Xestobium; species Xestobium rufovillosum. The sequence goes on from OZ014497.1 coordinate 22,254,028, forward strand.
CAATTAAGCCACTTAAAGAGGCATTCGTTGACACACACCAAGCAAACACTACACGAATGTGGAATTTGTCATAAGGCATTTTCTCGGGCTGACAGATTAAAAATACACTGCTTTAAACATACCAATGCAAATCCGTTCGTCTGTAAGCTTTGCAGTTTTGAGTGTAATTCGGAACGGGTTTGGAGGAAGCATAAAAAGGAACACGCAAATGAGGAAATAATTACAGCAAGTGTCGAACAATTACAAGATAAACAATTGAGTGAAAATAGTGTTTGGGTGAAATTAGAAGAGAATTTAACAGATGAAGAAAATGCTGTTGTAGACCATGGAAATCCTCAAAAACTTATTATCAAAAAAGAAGAGCGTAACATGACAAATGTAAATACTCTTAATGTGAAATTGGAAGAAAATGTAACAAACGAAGAAGAAAATGCCATTTTAGGTTCTCGAGAACTTCTAAAAATTGAAGAATATGAGGTGAAAGAAGAATATAGTTTATGAGATTTGAAACTTTGTGTTTAAATAAGGAAGTGCCTCCGTAACCGGCGCCGGCTACAGTTTCATAGGTGTATTGTTGCCGGAGCCGGTTTCCATAACGAATTAATAATAGGGCAGTTTAAGTACCTTGTTAGTTGTAGCGCATCCAGCAGCGACGGTAGGTAGGGAGGTATCGCATAGAACTGGTAATTTGGTATGCTTAGCCCGGGTAGGATCGGCTCCCGTAGAGGTTAGTTTTTTGAGGTTAGATTTTCACATTATCTTTATTGCAAAAAATGCGTGTGTTTGGTGCGAGAGGGCAGCTAAGGGGTCTGTTTAAAATGCGTATGCGTTGTATCAGTCTTTTTCGTTCTCAAATAGAAGCGCGCCGGCAACTATACGCAAGGCCGGTGCCGGCTTAGGGTTGCCAACACTCCGGTTTTGACCCGGAGTCTCCGGGTTTTCACGATCATTCTCCGGGCTCCGGGTTACGTGTGCATTTCTCCGGGTAGAAGTCGTAAGAGTCACAAATCAAAAAATAAATTATTTCCGAAAATTTCAGACATGTGCCATTAGTTAAGAGGACGTATTTTTTGCTTATTTTGCTACTTTAAAAACGCAGGATATTCCAGATTTGATCATGCCCATAATATAAACACAATGGTATGCTACGGCGCATATCGCTCCTTGCTCCTCCCACTTCGATGACGTAAAATCGAGGTGGCGGTTCGAGAGACACCTACCATATACCTACTTAGATCAACATATGTGACAAACAAATAGCGCGAATGCAAGATTTTAATTGTCACTTCAAAAAATTGTAGCTGTCAAATTATTCTCAATTAGGTAATCATTTTCTTGAATAAGCTCACCCCCCCATCCAAAATTACTCATCTTCATCTCCAACAAACCATTTCTTAATTTCCGTACAAAAGCTTTTCTCAAATACTGTAATTTTCCTATTTGAATCAAACATTTTTCACTGACAATTTCTACATTACATAAGTCATGTTGTTCTTTTCAGTGGATTTGGGTTTATTGTTGCAAATAAATTGAGTCCAAGGTTGACAAAGTTCAGTTTATTGAACAGAGTTTCACAAAAGGTACCTGTCAACATACAAAAGAATCAATATCTAATTTGACAATTTTCAATAAATAGAATTATTCATGACTTTATACAATTCAATCTTAACATACCTTTTGAATCTTCTGACACTCCTTGTTTTGTTAAACAAAATTATAATTCGGAGCACGTTTTGCTTTTTGCCTTTCTATTTCGCTTTTTACGCTGTCTCATGAAAATTAAAAGTTGTTTATCACCTGCCTACTTACAAAAAAAAAATGAAAGTACAAATAAATACATGATTACCAACTTTGACTCTATATAAAACAAAAGTAAAGTGTGAAGTAAGGTTAGATTCAGGTCAGCTGTCAATTGATCAAATTTCAACACTCCTTGATCAATTTACAGCGGAGCGTCTCAAAGACTCTTCTGTTGAGTGGCTTTGTGAGAATGTCTGCAACAGTGTGGCCAGATTGGGCGATTTATCGCAATTTGGGCTACTTTTGCCAGAATTTTGCGACCAGTTTTTGGCAAAAATCACAAGTCGCAAATTGGGCGATTTGAAAAATCACTTGGGCGAGATCGATAGTATGGACCCGACGACTGCTGTCAGCAGTTCGCAATCGTATTCGCAGTAGCGTTGGAAATAATCGGAACTTTTGACTAATCGGAATTCCGGTATTCGGAATGTATTAATATTCGGAATGTTCGTTGGATGCTGCTATCCGGATACTTGCACGTTAACAGTTAACATAAGATGTATAACTTATACCGGTATACGTTTTCTATTCGGAAACCGCAAATCTCCGTATCTACTAAATATATCCGAACATCCCGATAATGATAATTCGGTATCATTTTTTTGTTAAGCAAATTTGCTGCAAAACTTTTGAGCCGACAGCAGATATGTTATGTAGATTTAATTCAATTGTGATGTATAATAATAATAATAATAATACAACTTCAGTGTGTTCATTAGAAAATGTTGAAGCTTCTGATTCTGAAGACATTGATGAAGTACTAACATTTTGTCAAGATTTTTTGTAAACTTTTGTAATTTTGAAGCAATAAGTAATTTGAAATAACAGAAATTAATTTTTTTGCTCGCGCCATCTATTTGTGAGGTTATAAAGGAAAGTTGCGATTTTGGACGATAAATGAAGGACTGATTGGCGACTAAGCTTTGAGAAATCTGGCCACACTGGTCTGCAATCTGCTTGCTGCTCTCGACACACGGATTTCATAAAAGAATCTGGATATCCAACATGCGGTAGTGGGGATATAATAAAATGGTTTGGGTCAAAGTGAATAAGAGAAGTGTCTCCACTTGATAGCTGTTGCAGCAGAAGAGCGGGCTACGCAACTGTAATACTGGCATTGGTGCCGTGTGCAGCAAACTGGGCCATTCGTTCGGGCGTACCGCTTGGCCATATGCAATAATACATATCGTTTTAGCGTTCAGGAAGTACTCTGGTTAAAGTGAATAAAGGGGCGTAAATGCTGTATCCCAAAATATAATTTCGTACGGAAAAACAGCATTTTTCTCCATTTCAAAACAAGCAAAATTAGCAGCTAAATGGCCTCGGGCAATTGCTCGATAGGGCTCCGTTTTTGAAAAACATTTTGATTCGAAGGAAACAAATAGAACCAAAATTTAATTAAAGCGGGTACTGCAAAACAAAGTTGGTGCTATAAGGAAGTAATAATTGATTCTGTTATTTATTTTACCTGGCTGGATTATTTGTAAAATCTGTCATCAATTACCAATTATTGTATTATATGCTTATCTTAGCTTGAAAACAACCAGTTGGACCCCGAAAATATTTCAGACGAAGTCACTTTAACAAGGGGAACACTAACTTGGGCATCCCAGTTCTTACATATTGTTTATTAAGAAAACTAGAACGTTTTTTCCCAAGCATATTGATACCAGAGATGCTTACGACCTAACTATATGATTTCTTAAGTAAAAGTAACTGTAGTAGGTACTTTAAAATATGAATGTAAATCTCACAAATCAATATGTGTTGGCGTCATTGGGTCATAATTACATATTGTTAAGAATGCAATTTTATTCTAAGCAGCAAAATGCAGGCCTCAAAAAACAGAACTGAGAAAATAAGAAATTGTCAAGATTATATTCAAAATAAATATGACTTTTGTAAGAGCTGCTGAATTTACATTACGGCCTGACTTTAAATAATTGAAATACAGTGAATCCTATGTGAATATTGACGTATAAGTTGACCGCTTTTTGTTGAAACCGAGGAATTTCTATAATTTTACATAAGTGGTTAACCTGTCTATGTTGACCACCGTCAAACATGTATCTTTTTCACTATAAATCCATTTTTTGGTAATGTAATAAAATCAATGCATCATACACAATACATTCGACATCGGTATAATCGCGCGGACGCTCGGCCCAGTTCCCCCACTCCAGTCGCCTAGAAACATTACATTTGCGTAGCTCAGTATCCGCACGGAGTGGAGGCACTTCTCTTATTCACTTTGGTTTGGGTATATTGTCCGCCATGATGATCTCCTTTTTAGTGATTTTTGTCTAGTGCCTAGTGTGAAACTCAATATTGTTGTGTCGTAACTGTTTGTCAAATAATGTCAATTGTCTTTTTGTGACCCAGTTTTGATTTGACGTTCGTCGTTTGTGTACAATTCTATTGTTTTAACAAATTAAACTTGGTGCTTAATATTATAGATTTTATTAATTTCATTGTGCAGATACATTTTATTACAAAACATAATTAGCAGTGGTTGACGGGGTGCATTTCAAAAGTTTATTTTCATTACAGTGGCGGCTCGTGACTTGGGGAATAGGTGAAGCAGCTTCGCCGCTCCACACCCAACTCTTGCGACCATCAACAAATTAATAAAATTACATTGTTAGTAATAATACTTTTTACCCACAATCGGTCTGTAATCAGAGACTAATATAGAGCACCGTGAAAAGAGGATCTAAATCTAAATAGTATTTTACCGCCCCACTGCGCTAAAAATACTTTATTGCCCAAAGGACGTTTGTTTGCAAAATTGAACGAGTCAACAAAAACTGCTTGTTGCGCAGCTTCTTTTATTTTCGCTTGAAGACCATGTAATTGCCCTGACGTCATGCTTGCACCATCAAAACATTGTCCAATAAGTTTTGTTTTATAGCCAAATTTTTCGAGGCACCTTGATACAAGGTTAAACAATGTTTCAGCAATCCTGCTGGAACCGACATCATAAAATCCTAAAAAATCTTTCCGCCAACTGTCCGTCGGGATTAACACGTCTAATTACAATGCTACACTAAGATTTTTGGTCAATATCTGTGGAATCATCCACATGAACAGAAAAAAAATCTTTTATTTCCCTTTCGATATGCTCGTCCATAGGTATATTGCGAAATGCAGTCAATTATGTATTTCATTTTGAATAGTCTTAGAATTGGCAGTAAACACGGGTGTGATTGGGTGTGATTTTTTATAGTGCTCTTGAATGTCTATGCGGCTTATCGATACATAGAATTCTAACAGTTTTTTACAGTTTCCGCGATTAATTCAAAACACATCTTAGCAACTTCCCCGAAATGATAGATCTTGTTTACCCAAGTAAAAAACTGCAAGAATTCAATAACCTGCAGCTGCATAAAACATTAAGCTACTCATTTTCATTGAAATGTTTAATATACCCCTATACGGCCTATAATTTTCTTTTAAGAAAGCATCCTCAATAATACTTACATTCTTCTTCAACTTTGAGAAACCAAATGCACGTATATGTGCTCAGAAGATCCTTCATCTTTATCATTAAAACCGCTCTTATTCGACACACCTGATTTAACACTAATAATTAAACACGGCATACAAAAAACTTATTCAAATAGTAACTGCCACACAACTACTCGAATTCGGAGTACCTACCACCCCTTTTTCAAATTTCGATTGTACACTTTGTTTTTATTTTTGTTACCACCTAAAACTGGCACATGTTTTTCACAACTTAAAAAATCTTTCTTCCACCGTGAATAAACACATACGAGATCACAAAACGCATCGCAGTGCGCAGCGCATGATTTCCAAGATACAAGTTTCCATCAACAAAACGTATACCACGTGACATGCAGAAACTGAGGGTATCGCTTCACATATGGTAGAATAACAATATCTCCTAGCCTTGTTTATATACATAAGATAGACAAGGCTCCTAGCTAGGTTACCATGGCAACCATGATTACACACGATTATTAGGCTGAAGCAAACAATACTCTATATGTTGGACGCGTGCACGGTGCCGTCAACGCGTAGTACTTGGGAGTTGCTGTTTCACATGAGCGCGGAGCGGCGGAGAGAAATTATAGGACGTCGGATGAACATAAATTAAAAATAATATTAGAGAAAAGAAAAGTTATTCCGGAAATTTTAGGTGAAGCAACGCTTCACCTGCGTCATGGGACGAGCCGCCACTGTTTCATTATTTTTTCATCATGGTCCATTGTTTTGTATTGGGCTGCAAAAATGCTCATAAGAATACCAAAGGGAGAAATATAACTTTTCATATGTAAGCTAAATTGTTTTTGGCCAGTATCTAATCATCAATAGCCTCAATCTCAAATGATCTTATTTCCATAAATAAATTTAGTGCTATTGCTATACTCTAAGATAAATGGTTAAAAATACTGATAATTTTTTCACTATTATACAGTGCAACCTCGCTAATCCGACCATGCGCCAATCCGAACCTCCAGTAATCCGAACCGCCGGTCGAAAGAACGTTATCTCTATAATCCGAACAAATCTGAAAAAACTTCGATAATCCGAACAGTTATTGTGTAGACTGAAACAAGCAAAAATTGAGGATATTTTCTCCGCGTAAATTTTAAGGTTATGTAAACGTAAGGTAAACGTTACTCAAGGTTTACTTCTTTATTTTTATAGAAATTTTATGTTGTGTTGCCTGGTTCCTTACTTAATATGCGAAAAATATGTATGTACATTAATGTACATACATATTATTTGTACTTCTTTAAGAATTGTTTTGATATTCTTCTAGAAATTTTATACGAATGTTATTACCAGTTTTCTCACTTAAGGTACATTTTCGTTTTCGCCGGTAGACGCGGCGCGTACCGGCTGCCGACACATGCGACGGGCACCGTAGCATTTAAACGTGAACGCACCGACCGGCAGGCGAAACGCACAAACGAAAGCAGTTCTATTTAATACCATTGGAGAAGTCTATGGGAGAATTACAGCGTGTCGGCCACCTGTACACGCCGCGTCTACCGGCGCAAACGAAAGTGTACCTTAAAATACAATGAATATCATTCTCAGCAAAATTTCGCGTGTTTTTAGAGTAATTCCAGTAAACCGAACAATTCGGTAATCCGAACATAGCCCAGTCCCAATTAGTTCGGATTACCGAGGTTGCACTGTACTTATAAAATTGTTACCATTAACTGTTTGCATTATTTCATACTACATAATAATATTTAACTTGATAATTTTTTTGGAAATATGCATGGCTTCATTCCATTCAATTTCGTTGGCGCGTGAAGTTAATCCTCCAATGAAAGTGGAAAGCAATAGCTGTGTTATTGGTCGGCGGCAACCAATCAAAAGGGAACTCAACATGGCGGCCATTATGGCGGCCTGTATACCCAAGTCTGTTTCTGATGCTAACTTGATATCTATATATATTTTTCAAATCTGTGTCTCGACGTGTTGCAATATCACAGTGTTGCCAACATGTTGCTGAATGTACTTTCGTGGTATCTCAATGTGTTTCTTGCCTCTGGTTGTCTTTCCTTCGTGTGCATTCTGTAACATGTGAATGGCTGACATGTTGTCGACTTTCAGAGTGATCGGCTGATCACTTTCCAGGATACCAAGTTCCAGTGCAATTCTCTTGATCCAGCACACATCGTCAATCACGGACACCGCGGCTCGGTACTCGGCTTCTGCAGTTGAAGTCGCTACCAAACGCTGCTTCTGTGAGTACCAGATCACTGGTCCTCCTCTCATCACCAAAACTCCACTCGTCGACTGTCCTGTCTCAGAGTCTCCTCCAAAATCTGAATCGGTATATGCCACAAGTTCTTTGTCTCCTCCAAAGTAGATTCCTGCTGTCACTGTCCCTCTCAAGTACTGAAATACACGTTTTACCATCGCCTGATGGCTTTTCATGGGGTTGTTGCAGAATCGACTCAGGTAGTTCACGGCGAAGCTTATGTCTGGCCGAGTTATTGTAGCTAAGTACAGTAAGCTCCCTATCGCCTCGCGATAGTTGTTGTTTGCCGGAAGTGCCTCGTCGTTCTTGAAGTTTGTCTTCTTGGTGATCATTCCTTGCTCAATAGGTGTGAATGCTGGGTTACACTGTTCGAGTTTCATTTTCCTCAAGATCTTCTCCGTGTAACGAGGCTGATTCACAAAGATACCATCTTTATTGATCTTGATTTCCATGCCCAAGTACGTCAACTTGTCCTGTGCTTTCTTGCTGTATGTGATCTGAAACTCCTTGCTTATCTCCTTCAAGAGTCTGTATATTTCCTTTTCAACCTTCCCAGCTATCAATCCATCATCCACGAAGAGTGAGAGCATAATGCTCTTGTCCTTGTTATAGTAAATGCACGGGTCATCATCTGTGTTGATTAGGCCAATCTTCTTTTCAAAGTGTGTGGTGACCCTCTCGTTCCACATCCTTGGAGCTTGTTTGAGCCCGTAAAGACTCTTATCCAACTTGCAAACTTTCCTTGATCCATCGTCAAACCCTTCAGGCTGGTTCATATAGGTGACTTGCTCCAGGTTTCCATACAAGAATGCCGTTTTCACATCGAACGATACCAACTTCATTTTCTCTGAAGCTGCATGACTTAGTAGTAGTCGAATTGATGCATGGCGGGCTACTGGGCTGAATGTTTCCGCGTAGTCCACTCCTTCCTTTTGTTCAAAACCTCTTGCTACGAGTCTGGCCTTGTATCTTCCGTCTGCCTTCTCTCGAAGTACCCACCGACAAGTGATTGGCTTCACTCCTTCAGGACAATCCACCAGTTCCCAAGTTTTCATTTCCATTAGCGAGTCGTACTCCTCCTGCATTGCCTGTCTCCATTTCTCATCTTTGAGTGCCTCGCTCACCGGGATGTCTTCCGTTTCACCAATCATGGCTACTTTTGCGCTCTTTCCTCCACGTCTGGAGTCAAGTACACATTCTCTCAGTCTCGGTGGTGGTTGTAAAGTTCGACGATCTCGCAAAATTTTCTTTCCTGGCTCTTCTTCTGGCGGTTGTGTCCCATTATCGTTGTCACTTGTCTCCTCAGCACTTTCTCCAGTTGTCCAGTTGTCCTCTTCTTCGTCTGACTCACTGCTGCTTTCTTCTTGTTTCTCAGGTGTGCCCCCTGTTGCCGATGTCTCAAGTTCAGTGCCTTGTCTCTGTCGTATCTTTTCCTCGTCAAAGATTACATTGTCTGAAGTGACGACCTCTCTTTTCTCTTTCATATAAATCCTATAGCAGGGCGAATCAATGTCATAGCCAACCAGAATTCCCTTTTCTGATTTTCTATTTATCTTGCCTCTCTTCTGTGCTTGGGTCAGCACATAACATTCACATCCAAAAGGTCGCAGTTTCTCAATCTTCATTTTCCTTCCGAACCACAATTCTGCTGGACTCTTTCCTGGTACGTTGCTGGTTCCTGTCTGGTTGATCGTGAAGATTGCATGGTTCATTGCCTCTGCCCATAATCTCTCGTCCAAACCATCTGCTTGTATCTCTGCCCTGGCTGCCTCGACAATCGTTCTCATCTCTCTTTCCACCCTTCCATTTTGCTCTGGCGTATGTACATTCGTAAAAGTGTGAAAAATTCCCAACTTGTCCATCAGCTCTTTCGTTTTTGCATTTTTCAGTTCCGTGCCGTTATCAGATCTCAGACTCTTCACTCTTCTTCCCAGTTGATTTTCTACAAATCTCAGGTAGCTTTCAATCTTCGCTGGGGCTTCACTTTTCGTCTTCATGAAATAACAGGTTCGGTAGTGAGTGAAATCATCTTTCAACATGAGCCAATACTTTGCTCCTCCTAGAGATGAGATGTTCATCTCGCCGGTGTCGACATGCACAAGATCTAATGGCTGCTGGGCTGTCTTGGGGTTGTTTGGGTGTGAAGATCGATGTTGCTTGCCATATGAGCACCCTGTGCACACATAATTATTCCAGTCATCAACATACTTGATCCCTTTTCTTTTCAGTATGTCCCTCACATACTTCACGTTTTGATGGGCGAGTCTTTCATGCCATACTTTGATCGACTGGACCATCAAGCTTGTCTTCTTCTCTCCTGAGCATCATTTTGTACAAATTTCCTTTGCGCCTTGCTATTGCCAAATTTCCTTGCTGTCCTGACAGTAAAAAGTTGACTCGTTTCCATTTGCCTTCTGTACATGTCCCTTGTCTAACATCTGACTTACTGAGAAAAGATTAAAGTTGAGATTTGGTACATAGATCACATCTTCAAGTACCACTGGATACCACTTTTGACCATCAAAAGCCTCCATATCAATGTTTCCGACTGCAACGCCATCCAGCCTGGTTGAATCTCCAATCACAATTGGAATTGGCTCGTCCAGCTCAGCAAGCTGTACAAACCATTCTCGATGAGACGTCATGTGTTGGCTGGCTCCACAGTCTTGATACCATGAAGTTGCCCTGTCCTGCGAAATGTCGTTGTCCACTGTCGAGAGTGCTGTGGTCAAAAAAACCCTCTTTAATGGTTTTCCATTTCCTGACTTGTTTCCTTCTTCTCGGGATGGACAATCCTTTGCGAAATGACCTTTCTGCTTACAATTGTTGCATGAGTATTTCTTCTTGCAATACTCAATGTATTTTTGACATGCCTTTCCTCTGCACTCTTTGATCACATGACCTTTCTTTCCACATTTGTGACATGCGAACTGTGACTTGTCCTGCTTGCTTGACGACTGTCCTTGTTTCTCACGTCTTGTCATGAGAGCGTTGCTGGCGCTGCTCTCTGCGTTTGTCGTCGGTTCCTTAAGTTGCTCGTCCTAAAGTCTCAGACGTTCGATGAGAGTATCTAAGTTTCTTGTAGGTCCCGTCACGTTGTTCCATGATGTCCTGAAATGCGCCAGTTTTGACGGTAAGACACTCAAGATCCTCGTCATGACCCAACTTTCTCTCATAGGATCATTTTCAGTTGACACTTCTTCAGCCAAGTCCATAATCTCCATACAATTCTCTACTGATGACTTGCTTTCATCATACTCAAAAGTAAAGAATTTGATTCGGGACGTTTCTAAAGTTACATCAGTCTTTGTGCCATATAAACTAACTAATTTGTCTATCATGTCTTTGGCAGTTTTACAATTGGCAATTTTGTTCGCTATCTTACTGTTTACATTTAAACCTATCAACATTTGAGCTTCGACATCTTTCTTTATCCAAGCTGAAACGTTTCCTTCTGACACATCACCTGTTGGTCTGACTTTCACACCTGTCACAATGTCGTACAGGTCTTTATTCTTAAGTGCTAGATTTAGTTTAAATCGCCATGAAATGAAATTGACATTTCCCTGACTATCGTCACTTAACATCTCCAACTGAGATTTTACAGTATCCATTTTACTTTTAAAAAATTTTAGGATTTGACTGACTTCTGACAATTTTTAAAATAAAATGAATTTAGTCTTTCGTGACGATTTTCTGACTTAAAGCGACTTGCGTTTACGTTGCTCAACGTTGACTTGCTGTGCGATGACTGCTCCGATGTCGCTGATTTGTAGATTATGTCTGCCGTGCCGGTTCTGACGTTTTGGACTGCTTTCTCGACTTCACCGTCGCTTTCCTGACCTTGCTTCCAACAATAAAAAACCCTTTTACAGCTGCCCTGGGCCGATAACCTGTTGTTATTTTCAGTGGATTTGGGTTTATTGTTGCAAATAAATTGAGTCCAAGGTTGACAAAGTTCAGTTTATTGAACAGAGTTTCACAAAAGGTACCTGTCAACATACAAAAGAATCAATATCTAATTTGACAATTTTCAATAAATTATTCATGACTTTATACAATACAATCTTAACATACCTTTTGAATCTTCTGACACTCCATGTTTTATTAAACAAAATTATAATTCGGAGCACGTTTTGCTTTTTGCCTTTCTATTTCGCTTTTACGCTGTCTCATGAAAATTAAAAGTTGTTTATCACCTGCCTACTTACAAAAAAAAAATGAAAGTACAAATAAATACATGATCACCAACTTTGACTCTATATAAAACAAAAGTAAAGTGTGAAGTAAGGTTAGATTCAGGTCAGCTGTCAATTGATCAAATTTCAACAGACTTGTTCCCTTTTTAGCCACCGCACAATTTGGCATTTTGACGCTTGTCACTTAAGAGCCCGACACACCAATTTACTAGGAATCGGGGGGTTCAGGAGTTCGGACCTAAAACGGACGGCAAAAACTGTCTGGATAAGCAGGGAATGAGAATGAACTTGTTGCGCACCCTCCATATTTCGGGATCGATTGACAGCTGAGCGACTTTGTTCAGTAGTCGAAAGATGGACGAGAGCACGAGCTACGACGAAAAACTTCGAATGCAAGGGTACCGCTGTTTACTAATAACTTTTTTGTTTTTCGGCCGAAATTGAAAATTTTATGTATTCTTGCAATCCAGAGGTTCAGTCTACTATTAATTACTATTAACCAGATTCTGAGATTTTCTTTTCAGAAAAGTTTTATTAGGTTCTATAAGAAGCAGTTTTTCGCCCACATACAGGGTGGTCCAGTTTATATCATCAGGATTTCACCACACGAAAGTTTATCAACAAATAAAGGTGGTTTGTCTAATAAGATATGGTCCAATTTTGCTTCCTTTTTGATGTACAGGGTGTTAAAGAAAATAATTTATTTTATATAATTTGCTATAAATCAATAATAAAAAAGGGTAACCTTCTGAAATTTTGCATTAATTCAATTGCGATTCTTGCTTTGTTAATATTTCAGCTAAGCTTAATGTTGTTTTTCCTTTAAGTAAATAAATTCAGTAATTGATCACATGATGCTTTTTAATATTTTTTTTTGTTTTGAGTTGAGTTATCAAAAAATTGTAAGATACAAAAAAGTTTCTAAATTGGATGGGAAATCGTCCCTTTATTTGGTGTTCTAAAAAAACAGTGGCGTACGGTTTATTAAATAAAGTATTTTTGAGGAAACCCGTACGCACGCCTCTGTGTTTTAAATAAAATAATTACAACCACTATTTAATAGAGAATACAAAAGAAATGATCTATGAAAAATTTCAGAAGGCCAGCCTTTTTTATTATTGATTTATAGCAGATTATTACCAAAAAATTTATTTTCTTTAACGCCCTGTGCATCAAAATGCAAGTAAAATGCAATGGTGTTTTATTAGACAAACTACCTTTATTTTTTGATAAACTTTCAGCTGGTGAAATCCTGATGATATAAACTGGACCACCCTGTATAACATGCTCCTTCGTTTATTGTTTTCATATTTTTTAACAAATTTTAAAATAGCAAGAATAGTAGAGTTGTTGTTTAATAACTGTTTGCAAACAAAAACAACAACTTAATATCACTTTATAGTTTTTGAAATATTTACAAACAGCCGAACGTCTACCGTGCTCCCAAAATTCCGGTGTGTGTCGGGCTCTTAACGTTCGCGTCGATAAAGCAAAAACACATCCGCCAACCGGATCTTTCGGAGACTTCGCGCTAATTTCGCCTCGATGTGACGTCATGCGCAGTGCGAGACGGATTCCGGTCGGCAGTGTAGCACGGCATGATCGTGCCGCTCCCCATATCTCTAATGTTACTTTAGTACACTCACTAAACAAGTGCTGCCAGCTTTCAACACAGCGTGGTACGGAAAGGCGACGCATAGAAATTGGCTATCGTAGCATAGAAGGCTCGATTCCGGTGCTGACCTTTCACTTCTTTTTTTCTTCAAAATTGCAATTTATTCAATTTCCACCTTCCCCTAGTTCTGTAATCGGTGCCCCGTCAAGAAAGATATGTTGTTAAAAACAGTCCGTGATTACATGACCAAAAAAGCTGTTGTTATTAAAGACAACATCGTCTGTGATGTGAAATACTTTGCGTTATTTACCGTCTCGTCTTTAATAAATAATATATTTATGGAAAATATGTATTTTTTTCAAAGTCCTTGAAAAGCTCCGGGTAAACCACTTCCAAAAGTTGGCAACCCTAGAAAAAAAAGCCGGCTACGGAGGCACTCCCTTTAAATAAATAAAAGGAAAAATGGTAAAATTAAAATTGTGTTTTTTACCACCTCTCTACATAAATTACAGAATTTTATAGAAAATTTCGAAAAATTCCAGGGCACTGACCCACGACGGAGCTGAAGGGCCAAGGAGAAAAAAATCATAAAAATTTCTACTATACTTGGGCCGCCCAACAGACGGAGTGATCACCCTGCAGTCATGAGCTCTAGGCAGGACCACTGTCAATTTAGGACGACCGAACCCCAGTGATGCGCTTTCTTTAGACCCAACGAAGTCGCATCACTCCAATTCGGTCGTCATAAATTAATATTGGCCCCGCTAGAGCACGTTCTTGCAGGGTGATCACTCCGTCTGTTCGGCGGCCTAAGTATAAGTTTAAATTTCAAGAGGCTTTACATATATCGAGTCAAGATCTGTGTGAAGCGCATGCGTGAACATTTTTATGATTTTATGTAAACACTCGTTGCACATTATTATTTTCGTTTTGTCCTTAAAAAATCCTTTCCTGACGTGAGACCGAATGCGACGCATCAAATGCAAAATTCTGTAAATTGCAATGAACTTTAGAAGAAAACGGTAAAAACGACGCCGACGGCTGGAAATCGAGTAGTCAAACCAACTGCATGTCAAAATTCATCTAATCCATTAATTTTCACACAGAGTCACGATAGCTATTAATTTCCCAGCATCAGTTTCGCTGGTAGAAATGAAACTAGATGATTTGGCAAGTTGCACATGCGCTTCACGTAGGTCACGGTTGGATATGTAAATCCTCCAGAAATTTCAACATAGCAATTAGTAAGTAAAAATTTCTATTTAGTATGTAGAAATTTCAACTAAGAATATAGAAATTTTAAATTGCTATGTAGAAATTTCGATTTAGAAATTTTTACTTAATGTGTAGAAAATTTCTACTTGCTAAGCCGAAATTTCAACTTATTATGTAGAAATGTCTACTTGACATGTAGAAATTTCGACTCAATATGTAGAAATTTCGACTTCGAATCTAGAAATTTTAATTTATTATGTGGAAATTTGTCCTTACTACCTGTGTAGAAATTCTTATGATTTTTTTTCTTCTTGGCACTTCAGCTGCGTGGTACTTACCGAATAAGCAAGGAATAAATTTTCTATTGTGAATTCGGCACCTAAGTGCCTCCGTCATACGTCAGATTTTCATTCCAAACAAAATAAAAGCACGTGCCATTTGACGTTTATCGATATTATTTACAACGTCTTAAACTAGTTTTTCCAATATAATTATAGACGTTTTGCAGTGAAAACAGTTTATTTTCAATTTGTGTGTTGGGCTTACGCGTAAAAACTTGAAAACAACTATATGTAATCATAATTATATTCCAGAGGTTAGGTTAAAACGTCAGAAAGCACGTGGCTTTGTTTTGTTTGGAATGAAAATCTGACGTTTGTGATGCGCCACTTATCTCCCGAATTGCTATCTATTCTATGGGCCTTCTGTAATACGTACGCGGCATTTTAGACACAGCATTGGAACTTGTGGTCTAGTGACAGTGACAATCTATTCTAACCTTAAATTTATTTTTAGAAGAGAAGACGTCTTTAAAATCATAAGATATCACAGAATTTGTGGTAGAACATAATTATTTGGACCAACGTGTGCTGCATGTACACATTATGGGTGAAAGATCTTTAACTTGCAATAAAACAGTCAAGTCCTCATCGGAATTGACCAACCTCAAGAAGGAACTTCACAAATGCCAAATTTGTCAAAAGGTATTCTCTGACCGTTCTAATTTAAGGAAACATGTTAGGACTCACACGGGACTAAAGCCTTACAAATGTAAAATTTGCCAAAAAACATTCGTCCAGAATTCTGCTTTAACAGTACATGTTAGAATTCATACGGGACAAAATTCTTACAAGTGCGAAATTTGCCAAAAAGCATTCTCCCACAGATCTACTTTAACAGTACATGTTAGGACTCACACGGGACAGAGGCCTTACAAATGCGATATTTGCCAAAAAGCATTCTTCAAAAGATCTGCTTTAACAGGACATGTTAAGACTCATACGGGACAGAAGCCTTACAAGTGTGAGGTTTGCCAAAAAGCATTCTCCCAGAGATCTGCTCTAACAGTACATATTAGAACTCATATGGGACAAAGGCCTTACAAATGTAAAATTTGCCAAAAAGCATTCACCCAGAGTTACTCTGTAACAATACATGCTAGAACACAACATACGGGACAAAGGCCTTACAAGTGTGAGGTCTGCGAGAAAACGTTCAGGCAATTAAGCCTCCTAAAAAGGCATTTGTTGTCTCACACCAAACGAAAAATACACAAATGTGAAATTTTTCATAAGGCATTCTCTCGGTCTGACAAGTTAAGGATACACTCATTTAAACATGCCGATGGAAATCTGTTCTTCTGTACACTTTGCAGTTTTGAGTGTAAATCGGAACAGGTTTGGAGGAAGCATAAAAAGGAACACGGAAATGGAGACGTCATCGCAGCAAGTGTTGGACAATTGAGTGAAAATAATGTTTGGGTGAAATTAGAAGGAAATTTAACAGACGAAGAAAATGAATATGAACTTATCAAAAATGAAGAGTATTCTGTAAAAAATGAAAATGTTAGTGTAAAATTGGAAGAAAATATAGCAGACGAAGAAGAAAATGCCATTTTAGGTTCTTGAGATTTGCAGTTTATATTTAAATAAATAAAAGGAAAATGATTAAATGAAAATTGTGTTCTTTTACCAGTTCCCATAAGAAGGGTAAGATCGTCAAAGTATGTCCTGCCACGAGTATGAATTTTTCTGTCTGTAATTCAAAATTAGTTTTTCTAATAGGGAATACCCGAATATTTCAAAAATTTTGCAATTTTTGCTTTTTAGAATTAAGACCAAATTTCTTCTAAATTAAACATGCAGTTTCTAATTTACCAGTTTAGTTTACCACTGCCCATTATCAGTTATTGCATTCAGTGTGTCCAGCTGGTCCATCACCATCGGATCGGCGGTGAGGTGCTCCAGATAGCCCCAGATTCCTTTTACTCGCCTAGTGTTATAAAAAAATTGGAATTCGTACTGGTTAAGAACAGGAATTAACTGCCATTCGGACAAATTTGTCCCTCCTGGTCTTGGTCGGATCCCATTCTCTTCTAGTTGCTCACTAACTCCATTCCAGATGTATGAACGACTAGCTTCAGTATCCATTTGAGCCTGAAAATTCACGTAAATTCTGTGGTCTCCGGTGGTGGTAACTTTTGGCGACATCAGGCACTAGGTTGCTTTCTTTCTCAGGGTAAGTTTGACATTGTTTCATTGACTGGTTCCTTTACCTCTTTAGACTGAAGCAATTCCGTGTTAGGATGCCTTGCCTGCCGCACCAGGAACAGAATTACGGAGCGAGCAGTAATTCGCTTTAAATTCTACTATAAAATCGTCTCAGGTTTGTCATAATAAATCTTTCGGGTCGGTTTCTAACATTCATACATTTCCTCTAGGCGTTGCTGCCAATGTCGAGGAAAATATAACAGTCAGAGAAGAAAATGCCAATGAAAGGCCCACCAAATGGACCCTACACAACTTTGCCGGAAAATTGTATCGCAGCATTCCAGTTTAAAGAGACACATACCGGAGGAAAACATTACAAGTGTGGGATTTGTAAGAAAGAGTTCGCACCCAATTTTTCTTTAAAGGAGCACAAAGAGAAGAGGAATTCGTTATGGTCAACGTCGGAGGAAATCTAACAGACGAAGAAGAGAATACAATTTATTGTAGAGTCTGAAAATCTGTAAACGTTTATAAAAATTAAGAAGCATGAGGTGAAAAATAAAAATAGTGTTGGTGTACCTGAAGAAGAGAATATTTTAGTGGCAGAAGAAAATGCTGAAAATTTCGTGAAACTTATCAAACATGAAGACTACAAATTGAAAGATGAAAATAGTTCGTGAGGTTTAATAGTTATTTATGATGTATGATGTTAGTGTTAAAAGTGTAATTTTTTTTTTGAGAAGGGAAATTAGATCACGAGCGTAGCGAGATGAGTGATCTAACCCTTCGAATAAAATAAAGCACTTTTAACGCGTAAATCATACAATTTTTTTCTGCAAACACTATTAAACAAGGCACTAAAGAGATCAAATATTTATTTTATTAAATTCAGAATTTAAAGTTTCAATTTTCGTGAAGTTCTGGCATATATGTAAATAAATCAGTATAATATTGACGTTTCGCCCCCGTTCGGGGGCTTTGTCAAGATTTATTTGGTATAAAAATATAAGATTGTCAATAAAAACTATTTATACAGGTAACTATGATACAAATAGAAAAATTTTAGCACTTTTGATTTGGAAGACATTCGAATTTATGAAAGAGAAAAACGTATACGTATTTAATTTAAATATTTAGGAAACTAACAAGTAATTTTGCTCACCCTGTACAGTTCATTTTACAAACTTTGAACCGATAAGTTGTGAACAGTTTTTTGTACAAATGCAGAATGAGCCATCAAACTTAATGGCATTTAAGAAAAAGCAAAAATTTTTATGAAGTGATTTTTTTTCTGAGAAATTATTTTTTTTCTTCTTTGTAACCCCATCCGGGGATATAATAATGTATGTTGAAAATTAATGTTTATGATGTTATAAATACATTAAACACTTAAAACACAGTTTACTAGGGCGACTCGATAATAAATTATTGTCAGTGCGTGTACGTGATTGTCGTCATAATGACAGTTAGAGGTGGCCTACCAACGATATGTTCCGCAAAAGACAATTGAACTATCAAACATCTATAAGTATATCATGGCGGGGTGGAATTTCACCCACTGCGATGAACGTATACCGTATCTTTGGTTAAGGCATTGTTTAAAATTCGTATTTTTGTTATATTCATTATATCGGCATTTCTTACTGATCAGTATGGAAATATCGATAGTTTTCCTCTATAATTAGCAATCGAAAGTGACGGAAAAAAATGGAATAAATCAGAATATTTTGGCACTTAAATCGCAAAATGTTGTGCGCAGAAGCGGACGAAAATGAAATTTCGATCGAGCCCTCTTAATAATCTTATTGCACCATAGATTAATCCAAAATCGAAAATTTAACAAAAGTGTTTATTTTCGTAGGTAATATAACAACTGTTATTATCGTCGATGATATCTTCGGACTCGTTGAATGTGCTGCAGAATGCAGAATGGCATATACCTATGTGCATATAAGCTGTTCTGCAAATTCTGAATACCTGCAGAACGGTCGAATACGATCTCGCACGGTCTTGATTGTGTTACCGCAAGTCTTCTTTCAATTTAACTCTTAAATATTTGCCACACCCCCATTTCCACCCTTAAAAATTCCATTCTGCAAAATCTGAAATACCTACAGAACGGTAGAATACGATCTCGTATGGACATCATTGTGTTACCGGAAGGTCTTCTTTCAATTTAACATTGAAATTTTTGCCCCACCCCCGATTTCCACACTTGAAAATTCCATTCTGCAAAATCTGAAATATCTGCAGAACGGTCAAATACGATCTCGCCCGGGCTCGATTGTGTTAGCGGAAGGTCTTCTTCCAATTTAACACTTAAATATTTGCCACACCGACAGTTCCACCCTTAAAAACTCCATTCTGCAAAATCTGAAATACCAGCAGAACGGTAGAATACGATCTCGCATAGACATCATTGTGTCACCGGAAGGTCTTCTTTCAATTTAACATTGACATTTTCGCCCCGCCCCCGATTTACACCCTTAAAAATTTCATTCTGCAAAATCTGAAATACCTGATGCAGAACGGTAGAATACGATCTCGTATGTACATCATTGTGTTACCGGAAGGTCTTCTTTCAATTTAACATTGACATTTTTGCTCCACCCCCGATTTCCACCCTTGAAAATTCCATTCTGCAAAATCTGAAATATCTGCAGAACGGTCAAATACGATCTCGCCCGGGCTCGATTGTGTTACCGGAAGGTCTTCTTCCAATTTAACAGTTAAATGTTTGCCACACCCCCATTTCCACCCTTAAAAATTCCATTCTGCAAAATCTGAAATACTTGCAGAACGGTAGAATACGATCTCATATGGACATCATTGTGTTACCGGAAGGTCTTCTTTCAATTTAACATTGAAATTTTTGCCCTACCCCCGATTTCCACCCTTCGAGTCCATGCAAGATCGTATTCGACCATTTAGCAGATATTTCAGATTTTGCAGAATGGGATTCAGATTTTGCAGAATGGGATTTTGATGGGTGGAAATCGGGGGTGAGGCAAATATTTCGATGTTAAATTAGAACAAGACCTTCCAGTAACACAATCAAGCCCGTGCGAGATCGTATTTGACCGTTCTGCAGAAATTTCAGATTTTGCAGCATGGGATTTTGAAGGGTGGAAATCGGGGGCGGGGCACATTTTTCAGTGTAAAATTGAAAGAAGACTTTGTGGTGACGCAATCTAGCAGTGATTTTCTAATAGAAAATTATTTCTAATAGAAAATCACTGCAATCGAGCCCGTGCGAGATCGTATTTGACCGTTCTGCAGACATTTCAGATTTTGCAGAATGGGATTTTGAAGGGTGGAAATGGGGGGTGTGGCAAATTTTTCAGTGTTAAATTGAAAGAAGACGTTGTGGTGACGCGATCGAGCCCGTGCGAGATCGTATTCGATCGTTCTGCAGACATTTCGGATTTTGCAGAAAGGAGTTCAGATTTTGCAGAATGGAATTTTCAAGGGTGGAAATCGGGGGTGTTGTAATGGACCCTACCCCACCCTTGCAAGTTTCTGCTCACCTGACTATCTACCTGTTCAGCGCTGATTAATTAACCTAATTAAAGTTTACCTAAATACCTGTCGAAGTGGCCACGTGATCGTCTATTACCTACGTTGTGTATTACCTATGCCATTACAGACCCCATTACTTTGATACGAAAGAATCACAAGCGAGGATGTTAATAATAGACACAAAAGTAGATAAGCTATGAGAGAACGGGACCACGATTAACATTGATTCTCCCATAAGAGCTAAAAAACTACTTTTTTTGCAAATCCCAACAAAGTTTTGCCAATGACTTGTAGATCCCAACTAGGTTTTGCCAATTCACTTAACATACGGATCCCAACTAGGTTTCGCCAATTACTTGTGGTTTCCCATCTAGGTTATGCCAAACTACTTTGTTTGTGGTTCCCAACTTGGTTTTGCCAATGCCTGCTATTATTCCCCCGTTTTCATTAATAATCGCGGATTAGTTCGAATCCTAACGGATCCTTTTGCTACCCGGAAGCCAGTAGTGCCGCTGGTAGGTCACACTGCCTCATGCCGGTAAGGCAGATTCCTGCAACGTCGTGGTAGAATGGCCCCAGACCTTAAGCCTTCGCCCGCTGGAGGGCGACCCTAAGTGGGTTTCCGTATATAAATTCAGCGCAGTCGCTCGCAGTCTCAATGTGTTATCTTATCTGTGTGCGCGTGTTGACTACAGGAGAGCGGCCAATTCCTGGAACTGTCAGGTCTGTACCAACGCCACAGAGAGTCGGCGTCCGCGTCGGCTCTTACGTCAAAGCTCTAGCTCCCACCCTGGGAAATCCGGAAGAGGTAAATAAAACACTGGCAATTTTGCATTTTAATTGAAGCCAAATATATAATAACAGACAACTAACTTATATTAAGAAGTACATACAAAGTTATTCAAAATAATGTCCTTAATTACATATCATATACAATAAAACAATAACAACAACAACATTCCAATCAACACATTCTTATCTGTTCTATATACGAAATTTTCGGAACGCTCTTGGTATAGTTGACTAAGGAAAACGGGTTATACATCTCAGTTGGTTGGTGATACACAGAAAAAAATACATTTGCAATCGTTATTTACAAGATTCCTAACAAATCTATATGCATATAAGAACTACTACTGATGCATTATTGCATAATGGCCCCAAGGCAGTGTGTCAAAGCTGTTTTTCACTAAATACCTCTTATCATCGTGAGGGCTCAGTCCAATTTTAGTTTGTGAAATTGTGGCTACGTTGTGTTTTTCCGATCGGATTAAATTTTGATTAAAATATTTTTCGCTCGAAGAATTGAGACACTCTAGGTAGTCATCAAAGGTTATTTCATTCTTAATAACGCAGCGCTTTAAACCTTTGGATTTCTTAACTGCATCTGTACCCTCTACCCGTATGGCATACATTTTCGATCGAAGACCAACAAATTCAGTCATTATTCTACCATTGTTTTCGTCTTTCATGAGGCCCAACACTTTTTTATTTACACGCGGTATATAGTACATATTATTTTCAGGATAGTCACTGGTATCAAAAAATTCATGGCAATCTTGTCGAATGACCTCGTACAAATCATCAGTTGTGATCTCATAAATGAGCGAATCCGTATCTGTATACAAAAGTGTGCAATTATTGTTAAATTTTTCCTTCATGTAGTCGTAGTGGAATTCGTAAATTTTCGTTTTACTAATATCCAAAATGCACATACCTAAATAAATCGGTTTATTAAAGTATATTTCGGATTTATTTAACTCAATCGCGGCCAAATTTTCCGAGAAAATTATGGAGGACTTAAATTCTGGTTTGGCAATCAATGCGCCCGCCCCGTACCGGCCCTCCCATTTGGAGACTAATTTAACAATACTATGCTTGCGTATGTTTTCCATAGTCTTGCCAAACACGGCGTTATTCATTAGTTTGAACAAATTTTTTTCAAAATCATTTTTGGAGTTCTTTCTCAGGGTGGTATTTAAGTCGATGTAGGATTTCAGCCAAGGCGATTGATTGAATTGTAGGGCGGGATGAATTTTCGTTACTCTTAGCCCATGTTTCAGAGCTTGCTGCAAATTTCGATAGTGAATTACGTAACGCTGTTTATTATACAGGGTGGTCAAAAGTTTTAGCTGTTTAGAATTTGGTGGATTTAGATGTTCGGGACAAAAGGGAATTTCTGAATCTATATCGTGCAGATGTTCTGGGTATTCTATGTCTACTTCAAAAATGTACCCTACGTCAGCGTTTTCGGCTATGCTATGTACAGTCTCTAAATCGAAATCGTCGATCCATTCGAAACATCCGTAGGGAAGGTGTTGGCTCATGGCCCAGCCATACTGGTTATTTATGTCGTTGTACATTAAAAATTTTGACGGTTGTGCAGGGTCGAAATTGGGCATGTACTGGTTATTTGCTTTAGAGAAACGTTTCGAACATTGAGACAAGCCGCCGCGTATACCGCGCTCCACAAACAATATCATGTCAATATCAGTCAGCAGTTCCAAGGTGATGTCAGTATGCTTAAGCATACAGTCCCAGGTGTAACCAGGCAGAGTATAATAATGGGCGGGGTCTAGACCATAAGTTCCTAAACAGCTAATTCTGAATTCCTCGAAAACATCGGCTAAGAGCAGAACGTCGGTTTTTAAATAAAGATCCGAATATTCCCCTAAATTTTGAATTTTGAATCTGTTCCAAACTTGCTGCGCATGCACATATTCAGCATCAGAAATTTTAGAGTTGTTTAATTTATTATCAAATTTGGACTTTGGGGGTAATAGAGTTTCGTTAAATTTGGAAAAGTTATCGAAATAGTCGTACGGGTAGACGCCTTTGCGCTGCAGCAACTTAAGCTGATCCTCGCTCAAACTCGTAAATTCGGACGTTAATATTGGATAGTTGGTTAAATATGATGATAGCTTATCCAAGCCTGAAGCCAAGAACCTGTAGGAATCTATAAATCTAAATTTAACAACATTTTCTTCCAGATGTTTAGTAAAGGCGATGTACTTTTCTTTTGTTAGTGGCAACAAATCAACACGGCCCTGTAAATCTGTAGCTAAATTTTGAATAATAAAATGTGAATCGTAGCCGGATAAATTGTGGAATATAACTGGTACCACGTGACTGTCTTGAAAATTAACGTTGCAAGTGTCATGCGCTGGACCCCTGTATGCGCCAGTCAGATGGCAATGGTCCCGTACTTTGTTCTCTCCCTGGTTAAATGACTTTTCGCAAATGTGACAAACCAGTGCGCTACTGAACTGCATTTGTTGTTCGACGGTCAGCTGATCCATGGGTAGAGGACAAAGAAACACAGTTTCCAAATCCTCGGCAAAACTTTCCAGCTCTTTCACAAACCATCTGATCGAATCCTCACCACGATAAGACCTAAAGAAAGACAGTGAGTCATCATAAGAACATTTGACATAATAAGCAATACTGCAGGGCACATGTTTTTGAATTTCGTTTTTCTTACTGCTCGGCTCCAAAATGCACTCCAAATCTGCATAAATGGTGAATGGGGCTTTGACTTTGTTTTTGTGATTTCGGAAAGACAAATATTTTTGTTTATCGGTTGGCAGTCGAATTTTGCAGTCATTCATATTTTTACAGTCTTCATAGTGTCTATCTAATTTATTGTGACAGTAAAAATAATGCAAACAACGATCGCAAAAATATTTCCTACCAGTGTGCTTACTTAACTGTTTCGATAACAGCCTGGAAAGATCTTTAACCCATACGAAATGAAATACTATATCACCGTTATCAAAATTATCTGGTTCATCATCATCATCCAAATACTTATCTTGAATCATCAAAAGATTTACGTGCTTGTCCTGTTTGTCCTTAGTCAAGTATACGGGGAAAGTTCCAAAATCGTTCTTCTTCTTCTTCAGAATATAAACGTTCACAGAAATTCCGTTCTGCCGTTCGAAACGTGGTATTTGCTTTAAGGTCATGGGGAACTCCATTCCAGTTAAATTCAAGACGATAGATGGTTCCGGATAGGATGACGTTCTATCTGAATGGTTGTCTGCAGGATAAAGGGCAGAAACGACGCTATAGGCAAAACACAAGTTTCCAAAGGCCTTCACGTTGACGCAGGCCTGCTTCCTTTTTATTTGCGGTGGCAGATCGATGTACGATGAACCAACTTGCGGGGTGAATCGGTTGACATTAATTTGCAGATTAACGATGGCGGACAGAGTCCAGCCTGCAAGACACAAATATAAATTAAATTAAAAAAAATAAAAAAATAAAAAAAACTTTCCGAAACACGAAGCAATAGTTCGCGACATGCTAGAGTCGGAGATAGGAATAAAAAGAGGGCTAGATAGGCCCGCCGGATTAGACTACTGTTCGAAAATAGTTGGGGTGTAGGATGTTCTACTTGCAGATTAACGATGGCGTGACAAAATAAAAAGTACATACCAGAGTCTCGTTCCTGAAACTCTTCCAAATCTTTCAGGATTTTATGTTGCACATTTTCCAGGAACCAGGCTTTCAAATCATCGTTGCGATTAAGGGCTGCGTTCTTTGTGTTGCAATATTTAAACTCCTGCGTCTCTTTGTTGGCTTTTTGTATTTTGAATTCGGCGCAAAACACGGCATGTATTTTCAGTGCCACTTCGGAACGCAATAAAGTTCGTATTTTTCTTAGAAATACATCAGCAGAATCTTGGAAAAAGGCCTGGGGGTCTTTGTGAACCATATTTAGAATAACTCCAGTTCTTATTCGACTTTTGAATGCCGATTCCACATTTTCCCATCTCACTCTGCTGCTGGTATAATTCGCTCTATTTGGGTGGGGATTTTTGTATGCTCCACCCCTCACTTGCATTCCTTTCAACATCAATCGATTCTGTCTCAGCAATCCAATGGCCGACGTTAGTTTATTTTTCTCAGCGGTGGTCGTTGACCGTTTTAATAAAACTGTCAAAGTTCTAATGTCTTTGGTACAATTTTTAATTGAACCAGCGATATTTTCCCGTACACAGCCGTCGCTATTCGCCCTCAAAAGGGCCGACTTGTTCTTTTGCACAAGCGAATCAACGAAAGACGACATGTTGTCTTAACAGCGACGCGAACTGAACTGAAATCGGAGCAAAGATGAGAAATCCTTTTATAATAAATTCTGTTCCTGTTCTGGTATTGCATCAGCAAAGCCAGTCCGGGTTGACCTCTGAATTGCTATTCTTGGAAGTATGTAATCATAAATAATTGTCAATTTTTATTGCCCATAAATAATGCCTAATTTGATATATTTATGTCCTCATCTTGCATCAACAAGGCCATTAATAATCTAGAGTGGCATTTGAATTATTGTTATTCTTTGGTACAGATAATGCCGACTTCGTAAATCGTCAATTTTTATTGCCGGGTGTGTGACAATCTAATTAATCATTTTTGTTTTATGGATTTCAATAATTAGGACATCAGATTTTGTCAAAATTAATGGGACTTTGTTATTTTAACGAAAAATATAAACATATTCAGTTTTGGGGGCCAGATAGTAAATTAAATAATTTAGGTCAAACGCGTAGTTTGCTTTTATCATATACCGATAATTAGATTAGTATTTATAATATATTTAGAATCGAAAAAAGTTGAACATCCTACATCGCTAATTATTTGAGAGCAGTAGTCTAATCTAGGCCTACCCATACGTAAAACTTTGTCATGTGGGGTGTCAAATTAAAGGACTCGACGAGGGGAATCGGAATATAGGGGTGATTTCTGGGGGTGGTTTTTAGGGGTAATTAAATAATTTATGAGGTCAGACACGTGGGTACGCAGTTTGCTTTCAGCATATGCCGATAATTAGATATATTCATATATTTCAAATCGAAAAAAGTAGAACATCCTACGCCGCTAATTATTTGAGAGCAGTAGTCTAATAATCTAGGCTTACCCCTACGTGAAAGCATGTCATGTGGGGTATCAAATTAAAGGACTCGACGAGGGGAATTGGAATTTGGGGGTGGTTTTTAGGGTGGTTTTTTGGGGGTGGTTTTTACTGGTAGTTTTTGGGGGTGGTTTCCGGGGGCGGTTTTTAGGGGTGGTCTTTAGGGGTGGTTTTTAGGGGGTGGTTTTTAGGGGTAGTTTTTGGGGGTAGTTTTTAGGGTCATGTGGGGTATCAAATTAAAGGACTCGACGAGGGGAATTGGAATTTGGGGGCGGTTTTTAGGGTGGTTTTTTGGGGGTGGTTTTTATTGGTAGTTTTTGGGGGTGGTTTCCGGGGGTGGTTTTTGGGGGTAGTTTGGGGGGGTAGTTTTTAGGGGTGGTTTTTGGGGGTTGTTTTTAGGGGTTGTTTTTGGGGGTAGTTTTTAGGGGTGTTTTTTAGGGGTGGTTTTGGGGGTGGTTTTTGGGGGTTGTTTTTGGGGGTTGTTTTTGGAGGTGGTTTTTAGTAGTTTTAGGCGTGGTTATTTAGTAGTTATTTAGCCGCAAATTGACCGCCCTCCCGTAAGTCCTGTTTCGGACAAACATAGGTCATCATCACACCACTCCGCCACCCTTATGGTCGAGTGACGTCCCAAGCGCGGGACCAATCAGAAGACAGAGACAAGATGGCCGCCATCAATGCGCTTTACTTGCGGTTCCCAGCTAGGTTTTACCAATTACTTTCAGATCCCAACTAGGTTTTACCAACGCACTTTACTTGCTGTTCCCAACTAGGTTTTGCCAATTACTTGCGGTTCCCAACTAGGTTTTGCCATTACGCTGAGAGGGCTCTTGCCCTGTGTACTAGAATCTGCAATATTACCAAGCGGACTTTTGTAACACATTGTATGTGTATACAGGTGTATACACCTGTATGTACTAACAGATGTAACACAAAGGCCTTGTATATACGAGCAGATAAAGCACAAGTGTCCTTTATGTAACATGCTATGTGCCCCTCCAGAATCGCATTACATGATTGACACAACTTTTGTTCCCAACCGCTGGACCAATCAGAAGACAGGAACAAGATGGCCGCCATTGCAACGTGACGTCAGCGCCCGACGTCAACGTCCACGGGGCGTTCAGTGCAGCGACAAGTTTAGACAAGGCTTAAAGCCCGCGTGGACGTTGACGTCGGGCGCTGAAGTCACGTTGCAATGGCGGCCATATTGTTCCTGTCTTCTGATTGGTCCAGCGGTTGGGAACAAAAGTTGTGTCAATCATGTAATGCGATTCTGGAGGGGCACATAGCATGTTACATAAAGGACACTTGTGCTTTATCTGCTCGTATATACAAGGCCTTTGTGTTACATCTGTTAGTACATACAGGTGTATACACCTGTATACACATACAATGTGTTACAAAAGTCCGCTTGGTAATATTGCAGATTCTAGTACACAGGGCAAGAGCCCTCTCAGCGTAATGGCAAAACCTAGTTGGGAACCGCAAGTAATTGGCAAAACCTAGTTGGGAACAGCAAGTAAAGTGCGTTGGTAAAACCTAGTTGGGATCTGAAAGTAATTGGTAAAACCTAGCTGGGAACCGCAAGTAAAGCGCATTGATGGCGGCCATCTTGTCTCTGTCTTCTGATTGGTCCCGCGCTTGGGACGTCACTCGACCATAAGGGTGGCGGAGTGGTGTGATGATGACCTATGTTTGTCCGAAACAGGACTTACGGGAGGGCGGTCAATTTGCGGCTAAATAACTACTAAATAACCACGCCTAAAACTACTAAAAACCACCTCCAAAAACAACCCCCAAAAACAACCCCCAAAAACCACCCCCAAAACCACCCCTAAAAAACACCCCTAAAAACTACCCCCAAAAACAACCCCTAAAAACAACCCCCAAAAACCACCCCTAAAAACTACCCCCCCAAACTACCCCCAAAAACCACCCCCGGAAACCACCCCCAAAAACTACCAATAAAAACCACCCCCAAAAAACCACCCTAAAAACCGCCCCCAAATTCCAATTCCCCTCGTCGAGTCCTTTAATTTGATACCCCACATGACCCTAAAAACTACCCCCAAAAACTACCCCTAAAAACCACCCCCTAAAAACCACCCCTAAAGACCACCCCTAAAAACCGCCCCCGGAAACCACCCCCAAAAACTACCAGTAAAAACCACCCCCAAAAAACCACCCTAAAAACCACCCCCAAATTCCAATTCCCCTCGTCGAGTCCTTTAATTTGATACCCCACATGACATGCTTTCACGTAGGGGTAAGCCTAGATTATTAGACTACTGCTCTCAAATAATTAGCGGCGTAGGATGTTCTACTTTTTTCGATTTGAAATATATGAATATATCTAATTATCGGCATATGCTGAAAGCAAACTGCGTACCCACGTGTCTGACCTCATAAATTATTTAATTACCCCTAAAAACCACCCCCAGAAATCACCCCTATATTCCGATTCCCCTCGTCGAGTCCTTTAATTTGACACCCCACATGACAAAGTTTTACGTATGGGTAGGCCTAGATTAGACTACTGCTCTCAAATAATTAGCGATGTAGGATGTTCAACTTTTTTCGATTCTAAATATATTATAAATACTAATCTAATTATCGGTATATGATAAAAGCAAACTACGCGTTTGACCTAAATTATTTAATTTACTATCTGGCCCCCAAAACTGAATATGTTTATATTTTTCGTTAAAATAACAAAGTCCCATTAATTTTGACAAAATCTGATGTCCTAATTATTGAAATCCATAAAACAAAAATGATTAATTAGATTGTCACACACCCGGCAATAAAAATTGACGATTTACGAAGTCGGCATTATCTGTACCAAAGAATAACAATAATTCAAATGCCACTCTAGATTATTAATGGCCTTGTTGATGCAAGATGAGGACATAAATATATCAAATTAGGCATTATTTATGGGCAATAAAAATTGACAATTATTTATGATTACATACTTCCAAGAATAGCAATTCAGAGGTCAACCCGGACTGGCTTTGCTGATGCAATACCAGAACAGGAACAGAATTTATTATAAAAGGATTTCTCATCTTTGCTCCGATTTCAGTTCAGTTCGCGTCGCTGTTAAGACAACATGTCGTCTTTCGTTGATTCGCTTGTGCAAAAGAACAAGTCGGCCCTTTTGAGGGCGAATAGCGACGGCTGTGTACGGGAAAATATCGCTGGTTCAATTAAAAATTGTACCAAAGACATTAGAACTTTGACAGTTTTATTAAAACGGTCAACGACCACCGCTGAGAAAAATAAACTAACGTCGGCCATTGGATTGCTGAGACAGAATCGATTGATGTTGAAAGGAATGCAAGTGAGGGGTGGAGCATACAAAAATCCCCACCCAAATAGAGCGAATTATACCAGCAGCAGAGTGAGATGGGAAAATGTGGAATCGGCATTCAAAAGTCGAATAAGAACTGGAGTTATTCTAAATATGGTTCACAAAGACCCCCAGGCCTTTTTCCAAGATTCTGCTGATGTATTTCTAAGAAAAATACGAACTTTATTGCGTTCCGAAGTGGCACTGAAAATACATGCCGTGTTTTGCGCCGAATTCAAAATACAAAAAGCCAACAAAGAGACGCAGGAGTTTAAATATTTCAACACAAAGAACGCAGCCCTTTATCGCAACGATGATTTGAAAGCCTGGTTCCTGGAAAATGTGCAACATAAAATCCTGAAAGATTTGGAAGAGTTTCAGGAACGAGACTCTGGTATGTACTTTTTATTTTGTCACGCCATCGTTAATCTGCAAGTAGAACATCCTACACCCCAACTATTTTCGAACAGTAGTCTAATCCGGCGGGCCTATCTAGCCCTCTTTTTATTCCTATCTCCGACTCTAGCATGTCGCGAACTATTGCTTCGTGTTTCGGAAAGTTTTTTTTATTTTTTTATTTTTTTTAATTTAATTTATATTTGTGTCTTGCAGGCTGGACTCTGTCCGCCATCGTTAATCTGCAAATTAATGTCAACCGATTCACCCCGCAAGTTGGTTCATCGTACATCGATCTGCCACCGCAAATAAAAAGGAAGCAGGCCTGCGTCAACGTGAAGGCCTTTGGAAACTTGTGTTTTGCCTATAGCGTCGTTTCTGCCCTTTATCCTGCAGACAACCATTCAGATAGAACGTCATCCTATCCGGAACCATCTATCGTCTTGAATTTAACTGGAATGGAGTTCCCCATGACCTTAAAGCAAATACCACGTTTCGAACGGCAGAACGGAATTTCTGTGAACGTTTATATTCTGAAGAAGAAGAAGAACGATTTTGGAACTTTCCCCGTATACTTGACTAAGGACAAACAGGACAAGCACGTAAATCTTTTGATGATTCAAGATAAGTATTTGGATGATGATGATGAACCAGATAATTTTGATAACGGTGATATAGTATTTCATTTCGTATGGGTTAAAGATCTTTCCAGGCTGTTATCGAAACAGTTAAGTAAGCACACTGGTAGGAAATATTTTTGCGATCGTTGTTTGCATTATTTTTACTGTCACAATAAATTAGATAGACACTATGAAGACTGTAAAAATATGAATGACTGCAAAATTCGACTGCCAACCGATAAACAAAAATATTTGTCTTTCCGAAATCACAAAAACAAAGTCAAAGCCCCATTCACCATTTATGCAGATTTGGAGTGCATTTTGGAGCCGAGCAGTAAGAAAAACGAAATTCAAAAACATGTGCCCTGCAGTATTGCTTATTATGTCAAATGTTCTTATGATGACTCACTGTCTTTCTTTAGGTCTTATCGTGGTGAGGATTCGATCAGATGGTTTGTGAAAGAGCTGGAAAGTTTTGCCGAGGATTTGGAAACTGTGTTTCTTTGTCCTCTACCCATGGATCAGCTGACCGTCGAACAACAAATGCAGTTCAGTAGCGCACTGGTTTGTCACATTTGCGAAAAGTCATTTAACCAGGGAGAGAACAAAGTACGGGACCATTGCCATCTGACTGGCGCATACAGGGGTCCAGCGCATGACACTTGCAACGTTAATTTTCAAGACAGTCACGTGGTACCAGTTATATTCCACAATTTATCCGGCTACGATTCACATTTTATTATTCAAAATTTAGCTACAGATTTACAGGGCCGTGTTGATTTGTTGCCACTAACAAAAGAAAAGTACATCGCCTTTACTAAACATCTGGAAGAAAATGTTGTTAAATTTAGATTTATAGATTCCTACAGGTTCTTGGCTTCAGGCTTGGATAAGCTATCATCATATTTAACCAACTATCCAATATTAACGTCCGAATTTACGAGTTTGAGCGAGGATCAGCTTAAGTTGCTGCAGCGCAAAGGCGTCTACCCGTACGACTATTTCGATAACTTTTCCAAATTTAACGAAACTCTATTACCCCCAAAGTCCAAATTTGATAATAAATTAAACAACTCTAAAATTTCTGATGCTGAATATGTGCATGCGCAGCAAGTTTGGAACAGATTCAAAATTCAAAATTTAGGGGAATATTCGGATCTTTATTTAAAAACCGACGTTCTGCTCTTAGCCGATGTTTTCGAGGAATTCAGAATTAGCTGTTTAGGAACTTATGGTCTAGACCCCGCCCATTATTATACTCTGCCTGGTTACACCTGGGACTGTATGCTTAAGCATACTGACATCACCTTGGAACTGCTGACTGATATTGACATGATATTGTTTGTGGAGCGCGGTATACGCGGCGGCTTGTCTCAATGTTCGAAACGTTTCTCTAAAGCAAATAACCAGTACATGCCCAATTTCGACCCTGCACAACCGTCAAAATTTTTAATGTACAACGACATAAATAACCAGTATGGCTGGGCCATGAGCCAACACCTTCCCTACGGATGTTTCGAATGGATCGACGATTTCGATTTAGAGACTGTACATAGCATAGCCGAAAACGCTGACGTAGGGTACATTTTTGAAGTAGACATAGAATACCCAGAACATCTGCACGATATAGATTCAGAAATTCCCTTTTGTCCCGAACATCTAAATCCACCAAATTCTAAACAGCTAAAACTTTTGACCACCCTGTATAATAAACAGCGTTACGTAATTCACTATCGAAATTTGCAGCAAGCTCTGAAACATGGGCTAAGAGTAACGAAAATTCATCCCGCCCTACAATTCAATCAATCGCCTTGGCTGAAATCCTACATCGACTTAAATACCACCCTGAGAAAGAACTCCAAAAATGATTTTGAAAAAAATTTGTTCAAACTAATGAATAACGCCGTGTTTGGCAAGACTATGGAAAACATACGCAAGCATAGTATTGTTAAATTAGTCTCCAAATGGGAGGGCCGGTACGGGGCGGGCGCATTGATTGCCAAACCAGAATTTAAGTCCTCCATAATTTTCTCGGAAAATTTGGCCGCGATTGAGTTAAATAAATCCGAAATATACTTTAATAAACCGATTTATTTAGGTATGTGCATTTTGGATATTAGTAAAACGAAAATTTACGAATTCCACTACGACTACATGAAGGAAAAATTTAACAATAATTGCACACTTTTGTATACAGATACGGATTCGCTCATTTATGAGATCACAACTGATGATTTGTACGAGGTCATTCGACAAGATTGCCATGAATTTTTTGATACCAGTGACTATCCTGAAAATAATATGTACTATATACCGCGTGTAAATAAAAAAGTGTTGGGCCTCATGAAAGACGAAAACAATGGTAGAATAATGACTGAATTTGTTGGTCTTCGATCGAAAATGTATGCCATACGGGTAGAGGGTACAGATGCAGTTAAGAAATCCAAAGGTTTAAAGCGCTGCGTTATTAAGAATGAAATAACCTTTGATGACTACCTAGAGTGTCTCAATTCTTCGAGCGAAAAATATTTTAATCAAAATTTAATCCGATCGGAAAAACACAACGTAGCCACAATTTCACAAACTAAAATTGGACTGAGCCCTCACGATGATAAGAGGTATTTAGTGAAAAACAGCTTTGACACACTGCCTTGGGGCCATTATGCAATAATGCATCAGTAGTAGCTCTTATATGCATATAGATTTGTTAGGAATCTTGTAAATAACGATTGCAAATGTATTTTTTTCTGTGTATCACCAACCAACTGAGATGTATAACCCGTTTTCCTTAGTCAACTATACCAAGAGCGTTCCGAAAATTTCGTATATAGAACAGATAAGAATGTGTTGATTGGAATGTTGTTGTTGTTATTGTTTTATTGTATATGATATGTAATTAAGGACATTATTTTGAATAACTTTGTATGTACTTCTTAATATAAGTTAGTTGTCTGTTATTATATATTTGGCTTCAATTAAAATGCAAAATTGCCAGTGTTTTATTTACCTCTTCCGGATTTCCCAGGGTGGGAGCTAGAGCTTTGACGTAAGAGCCGACGCGGACGCCGACTCTCTGTGGCGTTGGTACAGACCTGACAGTTCCAGGAATTGGCCGCTCTCCTGTAGTCAACACGCGCACACAGATAAGATAACACATTGAGACTGCGAGCGACTGCGCTGAATTTATATACGGAAACCCACTTAGGGTCGCCCTCCAGCGGGCGAAGGCTTAAGGTCTGGGGCCATTCTACCACGACGTTGCAGGAATCTGCCTTACCGGCATGAGGCAGTGTGACCTACCAGCGGCACTACTGGCTTCCGGGTAGCAAAAGGATCCGTTAGGATTCGAACTAATCCGCGATTATTAATGAAAACGGGGGAATAATAGCAGGCATTGGCAAAACCAAGTTGGGAACCACAAACAAAGTAGTTTGGCATAACCTAGATGGGAAACCACAAGTAATTGGCGAAACCTAGTTGGGATCCGTATGTTAAGTGAATTGGCGAAACCTAGTTGGGATCTACAAGTCATTGGCAAAACTTGGTTGGGATTTGCAAAAAAAGTAGTTTTTTAGCTCTTATGGGAGAATCAATGTTAATCGTGGTCCCGTTCTCTCATAGCTTATCTACTCACAAATAAAGTTAAGACCTCAAGATTTATTCATATCTTCCAAAGTATTATTCAATTATCGTTAATCATTTTGGTACAAAATCAGATTGATTACCATCTGCAGTCATCATAAATAAAAGTGTATTTTTATTTCTCTATCGAGATGTAAAACGTAATTATTAGAATTTATTACTGTCAACAATCAAACAGCTGTCATTTAAAGCTTTGGTTTTGTATTGTTTATTGGCGTTTTCCTTAAGGATTATAGCCTTTATAACGGATCAGAGATATACCGGGTGTCAATGAGAGCATGTAACATCCCGCCATTTGTTTACTTTTTGAAATACACTTTGGCAGTCCACTGTAAGTATTATACTCCTAAAACCTCATATTTTTATCATATTTGGCATATCTAATTACTTCCGGTTAAACCGGAAGTGACATCAACTTTATTATGTTAAATAGCAATATATCATTGTTTTTATATAGTTCGATAGGCCTTTTTATTCTCTTGACAACCATGTATCATACATACCCAAGAACTTTATATTTTTGACGTCAGAGGGCGTTAAATGAAAAAGTCACGTTGGCTGTGAATTCGACGATATGAGTCTATTTTTAAACGTTTTAATGAATTAAACTATTAATTCTAAAAGACTGTTTTAATGTCCTTTTAAAAGTTTTCGAATTTGAAGCAGTACATCCTTTATTTTTTTAAAATAAGGTTAACATAGTCGTTTTAAGCGTTTTGAAAAAATGGAATTTAAATTAGCAAATGATTATTGAATTGCACTTTTTATTCACTAATTGTGAGGAATATAAACTGAAGTTCGAAAAACAAGAAAAATATTAACACCTTGCTATTTAGAATTTCAGGAAAAACTCTGTTTCAAAAACTATATGAAATTTTTAAATTTTAAATATTCGTTTTTGAAGCCGAGTTGTTCCTGAAATTCTAAATAGCAAGGTGTTAATATTTTTCTTGTTTTTCGAACTTCAGTTTATTTTCCTCACAATTAGTGCATAAAAAGTGCAATTCAATGATCAATTGCTAATTTAAATTCAATTTTTCAAAACACTTAAAACGACTATGTTAACCTTATTTAAAAAAAAATAAAGGATGTACTGTTTCAAATTCGAAAATTTTTCCATGGACATTAAAACAGTTTGTTAGAATTAATAGCATAATTCATTAAAACGTTTAAAATTAGGCTCATATCGTCAAATTCACAGCCAACGTGACTTTTTCATTTAACGCCCCCTGACGTCAAAAATATAAAGTTCTTGGGTATGTATAATACATGGTTGTTAAGAGAATAAAAAGGCCTATCGAACTATCTAAAAACAATGATATATTGCTATTTAACATAAAAAAGTTGATATCGCTTCCGGTTTAACCGGAAGTAATTAGATATGTCAAAGATGATAAAAATATGAGGTTTTCGGAGTATAATACTTACAGCGGATTGCCAAAGTGTATTTCAAAAAGTAAACAAATGGCTGGATGTTACATGCTCTCGTTGACACCCAGTATAGTTGGCTTTACTACGTATTATGCCTATTGTTGTGGTAATTCTAGATGGGTGCTCTGGGCTGTCCATCATCCCGCCTACTGCATGGTTTATCTGGCTAAGGTACCCAGTGGGTTTCTTCTCGAATACCACATAATAAACACGATACATGCTTGTTTTAAATATAATAGAATAATTTATAATTATGCATTTGTGGAGCTAAGAGACTTGAAGTCAGTAATAAGTGTGGCCCTTTGGCCAGTTTAGAATTCACGACGTTAAGTACACTTTGTATTATAATGTGCAGATAGCAGTTACATTAATATACAAAATAATAAAATTGTATTCAGACATACCTGATATAAACACTTTACACTGATATTTATATTCGTGATAAATAACTAATTATTTTATCGTATTGGCGGAAACTATCTGAAAATACGCGGCTACCTCTTTCGAGCGCTAAGCACCTTCTGCCCCTCGTCTAACTCCCTTTTCCCCGCGTGTCCCTATCCAGCCGTCTGGAGTCGGCCCCCCTGAACCTACTTTTGTTTATGTTAGTCTACATTCCAATGAACGCAACTTTCTCAGTATATAGCCTGTCCCGAAATTAACGAGTAACCTATTGAAATAAAATACAGATTCTAAAGTATAATTACTGGATTTCCTAATAATGGGAATTACAATAACAAATACTAAAATTAGCTAACTTAATTACTGGAATGTCTACAGTATTTACCAACGAGATAGCAGAGAATAATTTACATGATAAAACAACTAGAACAAGCACTCTCTGAGATCTCGCCGCTCGAAGGGAAACCTTTTGAATTTTTCTTATATTTTGGGAAAACCTCTTGGGAAAAACCCATTTATCTTTATTAGGAGAAAACCTTCAAGTGAAGTCATCAGTGTCTAAGAACCTAATTCTGTCTTTGCTTTTGGCTATATATTTAACGAAACGAACTAGGCAACCCAACGTGCATTCTTAAAGCTTGGTTATGCAACCAAACATACACCAGTTGAGTAGACGGCGATCCCTTTCAGTGTGGCAAATTTTTCAATGTTAAATTGAAAGAAGACGTTGTGGTGACGCGATCGAGCCCGTGCGAGATCGTATTCGACCTTTCTGCAGACATTTCAGATTTTGCAGAAGGGAGTTCAGATTTTGCAGAATGGAATTTTCAAGGGTGGAAATCGGTGGTAGGGCACATTTTTCAGTGTTAAATTGAAAGAAGACCTTGTGGTAACACAATCAAGCCGGTGCGAGATCGTATTTGACCATTCTGCAGACATTTCAGATTTTGCAGAACGGAATTCAGATTTTGCAGAATGGGATTTTGAAGGTTGGAAATCGGGGGTGGGGCACATTTTTCAGTGTTAAATTGAAAGAAGACCTTGTGGTAACGCAATCAAGCCCGTGCGAGATCGTATTTGACCATTCTGCAGACATTTCAGATTTTGCAGAAGGGAATTCAGATTTTGCAGAATGGGATTTTGAAGGGTGGAAATCGGGGGTGTGGCAAATTTTTCAGTGTTAAATTGAAAGAAGACGTCGTGGTGACGCGATCGAGCCCGTGCGAGATCGTATTCGACCGTTCTGCAGACATTTCAGATTTTGCAGAACGGAATTCAGATTTTGCAGAATGGGATTTTGAAGGTTGGAAATCGGGGGTGGGGCACATTTTTCAGTGTTAAATTGAAAGAAGACCTTGTGGTAACGCAATCAAGCCCGTGCGAGATCGTATTTGACCATTCTGCAGACATTTCAGATTTTGCAGAAGGGAATTCAGATTTTGCAGAATGGGATTTTGAAGGGTGGAAATCGGGGGTGTGGCAAATTTTTCAGTGTTAAATTGAAAGAAGACGTTGTTGTGACGCGATCGAGCCCGTGCGAGATCGTATTCGACCGTTCTGCAGACATTTCAGATTTTGCAGAATGGAGTTCAGATTTTGCAGAATGGAATTTCCAAGGGTGGAAATCGGGAGTGGGGCACATTTTTCAGTGTTAAATTGAAAGAAGACCTTGTGGTAACGCAATCAAGCCCGTGCGAGATCGTGTTCGACCATTCTGCAGACATTTCAGATTTTGCAGAACGGAATTCAGATTTTGCAGAATGGGATTTTCAAGGGTGGAAATCGGGGGTGGGGCACATTTTTCATTGTTAAATTGAAAGAAGACCTTGTGGTGACGCGATCGAGCCCGTGCGAGATCGTATTCGACCATTCTGCAGACATTTCAGATTTTGCAGAATGGAGTTCCGATTTTGCAGAATGGAATTTTCAAGGGTGGAAATTGGGAGTGGGGCACATTTTTCAGTGTTAAATTGAAAGAAGACCTTCCGGTAATACACAGTGATGTCCATACGAGGTCGTATTCTACCGTTCTGTAAGTATTTCAGATTTTGCAGAATGGAGGAAATTGGGGGGGCGGCAAATATTTTATTGTTAAATTGAAAGAAGACCTTTGCGGTAACTCAATCAAGCCCGTGCGAGATCGTATTTGACCGTTCTGCAGAAATTTCAGATTTTGCAGCATGGGATTTTGAAGGGTGGATATCGGGGGCGGGGCACATTTTTCAGTGTAAAATTGAAAGAAGACTTTGTGGTGACGCAATCTAGCAGTGATTTTCTAATAGAAAATTATTTCTAATAGAAAATCACTGCAATCGAGCCCGTGCGAGATCGTATTTGACCGTTCTGCAGACATTTCAGATTTTGCAGAATGGGATTTTGAAGGGTGGAAATGGGGGGTGTGGCAAATTTTTCAGTGTTAAATTGAAAGAAGACGTTGTGGTGACGCGATCGAGCCCGTGCGAGATCGTATTCGATCGTTCTGCAGACATTTCGGATTTTGCAGAAAGGAGTTCAGATTTTGCAGAATGGAATTTTCAAGGGTGGAAATC
The DNA here is from genome assembly GCA_963966045.1 of Xestobium rufovillosum. Lineage (NCBI taxonomy): Eukaryota > Metazoa > Arthropoda > Insecta > Coleoptera > Ptinidae > Xestobium > Xestobium rufovillosum. The sequence continues at coordinate 22,292,914 of OZ014497.1, forward strand.
GGGGGTGTTGTAATGGACCCTACCCCACCCTTGCAAGTTTCTGCTCACCTGACTATCTACCTGTTCAGCGCTGATTAATTAACCTAATTAAAGTTTACCTAAATACCTGTCGAAGTGGCCACGTGATCGTCTATTACCTACGTTGTGTATTACCTATGCCATTACAGACCCCATTACTTTGATACGAAAGAATCACAAGCGAGGATGTTAATAATAGACACAAATAAAGTTAAGACCTCAAGATTTATTCATATCTTCCAAAGTATTATTCAATTATCGTTAATCATTTTGGTACAAAATCAGATTGATTACCATCTGCAGTCATCATAAATAAAAGTGTATTTTTATTTCTCTATCGAGATGTAAAACGTAATTATTAGAATTTATTACTGTCAACAATCAAACAGCTGTCATTTAAAGCTTTGGTTTTGTATTGTTTATTGGCGTTTTCCTTAAGGATTATAGCCTTTATAACGGATCAGAGATATATAGTTGGCTTTACTACGTATTATGCCTATTGTTGTGGTAATTCTAGATGGGTGCTCTGGGCTGTCCATCATCCCGCCTACTGCATGGTTTATCTGGCTAAGGTACCCAGTGGGTTTCTTCTCGAATACCACATAATAAACACGATACATGCTTGTTTTAAATATAATAGAATAATTTATAATTATGCATTTGTGGAGCTAAGAGACTTGAAGTCAGTAATAAGTGTGGCCCTTTGGCCAGTTTAGAATTCACGACGTTAAGTACACTTTGTATTATAATGTGCAGATAGCAGTTACATTAATATACAAAATAATAAAATTGTATTCAGACATACCTGATATAAACACTTTACACTGATATTTATATTCGTGATAAATAACTAATTATTTTATCGTATTGGCGGAAACTATCTGAAAATACGCGGCTACCTCTTTCGAGCGCTAAGCACCTTCTGCCCCTCGTCTAACTCCCTTTTCCCCGCGTGTCCCTATCCAGCCGTCTGGAGTCGGCCCCCCTGAACCTACTTTTGTTTATGTTAGTCTACATTCCAATGAACGCAACTTTCTCAGTATATAGCCTGTCCCGAAATTAACGAGTAACCTATTGAAATAAAATACAGATTCTAAAGTATAATTACTGGATTTCCTAATAATGGGAATTACAATAACAAATACTAAAATTAGCTAACTTAATTACTGGAATGTCTTCAGTATTTACCAACGAGATAGCAGAGAATAATTTACATGATAAAACAACTAGAACAAGCACTCTCTGAGATCTCGCCGCTCGAAGGGAAACCTTTTGAATTTTTCTTATATTTTGGGAAAACCTCTTGGGAAAAACCCATTTATCTTTATTAGGAGAAAACCTTCAAGTGAAGTCATCAGTGTCTAAGAACCTAATTCTGTCTTTGCTTTTGGCTATATATTTAACGAAACGAACTAGGCAACCCAACGTGCATTCTTAAAGCTTGGTTATGCAACCAAACATACACCAGTTGAGTAGACGGCGATCCCTTTCAGTGTGGCAAATTTTTCAATGTTAAATTGAAAGAAGACGTTGTGGTGACGCGATCGAGCCCGTGCGAGATCGTATTCGACCTTTCTGCAGACATTTCAGATTTTGCAGAAGGGAGTTCAGATTTTGCAGAATGGAATTTTCAAGGGTGGAAATCGGTGGTAGGGCACATTTTTCAGTGTTAAATTGAAAGAAGACCTTGTGGTAACACAATCAAGCCGGTGCGAGATCGTATTTGACCATTCTGCAGACATTTCAGATTTTGCAGAACGGAATTCAGATTTTGCAGAATGGGATTTTGAAGGTTGGAAATCGGGGGTGGGGCACATTTTTCAGTGTTAAATTGAAAGAAGACCTTGTGGTAACGCAATCAAGCCCGTGCGAGATCGTATTTGACCATTCTGCAGACATTTCAGATTTTGCAGAAGGGAATTCAGATTTTGCAGAATGGGATTTTGAAGGGTGGAAATCGGGGGTGTGGCAAATTTTTCAGTGTTAAATTGAAAGAAGACGTCGTGGTGACGCGATCGAGCCCGTGCGAGATCGTATTCGACCGTTCTGCAGACATTTCAGATTTTGCAGAACGGAATTCAGATTTTGCAGAATGGGATTTTGAAGGTTGGAAATCGGGGGTGGGGCACATTTTTCAGTGTTAAATTGAAAGAAGACCTTGTGGTAACGCAATCAAGCCCGTGCGAGATCGTATTTGACCATTCTGCAGACATTTCAGATTTTGCAGAAGGGAATTCAGATTTTGCAGAATGGGATTTTGAAGGGTGGAAATCGGGGGTGTGGCAAATTTTTCAGTGTTAAATTGAAAGAAGACGTTGTTGTGACGCGATCGAGCCCGTGCGAGATCGTATTCGACCGTTCTGCAGACATTTCAGATTTTGCAGAATGGAGTTCAGATTTTGCAGAATGGAATTTCCAAGGGTGGAAATCGGGAGTGGGGCACATTTTTCAGTGTTAAATTGAAAGAAGACCTTGTGGTAACGCAATCAAGCCCGTGCGAGATCGTGTTCGACCGTTCTGCAGACATTTCAGATTTTGCAGAACGGAATTCAGATTTTGCAGAATGGGATTTTCAAGGGTGGAAATCGGGGGTGGGGCACATTTTTCATTGTTAAATTGAAAGAAGACCTTGTGGTGACGCGATCGAGCCCGTGCGAGATCGTATTCGACCATTCTGCAGACATTTCAGATTTTGCAGAATGGAGTTCCGATTTTGCAGAATGGAATTTTCAAGGGTGGAAATTGGGAGTGGGGCACATTTTTCAGTGTTAAATTGAAAGAAGACCTTCCGGTAATACACAGTGATGTCCATACGAGGTCGTATTCTACCGTTCTGTAAGTATTTCAGATTTTGCAGAATGGAGGAAATTGGGGGGGCGGCAAATATTTTATTGTTAAATTGAAAGAAGACCTTTGCGGTAACTCAATCAAGCCCGTGCGAGATCGTATTCGACCGTTCTGCAGGTATTCAAAATTTGCAGAACAGCTTATATGCACATAGGTATATGCCATTCTGCATTCTGCAGAATCCGATTCTGCAAATTATTTATTCCTCTGTTCCGGTTTCATGAGTGATTGATATCCTCGATTATTATTCATAGCACGGGTTATATTTGACGAGAGAATATAATGAACACAGAACACCCTAATAAGAACGCGCAGCTTAATGTTAAAAGTAGGAAACGCGTTTAGCGCCATCTCTAGCTGTCTACAAGAACCAATTGTGCATAAGCGCGCGTAGATGGAATTGAAATTTAAACTTTATTTTTATTAATATTAAAAATCCAACTGAATTAAAGAAAACATATACCTATGTAGGCATCAGTTTTATTTAATCAGCATTTTACATTGTAAGTAGAAACCTTGTTTATATACATATATATATATATATATAAAGATACTGGATTTATTGGGTATAGTTGCCAAATGGAGAATATAAACACTTGGTTACTCTGTGTTCTTTATTTACCAATATTTCGGAACTAGAATTGTGTTCCGAAATATTGGTAAATAAAGAACACAGAGTAACCAAGTGTTTATATTCTCCATTTGGCAACTATACCCAATAAATCCAGCATCTTTAACTTGTAAATTTGCCAAGATACTTCCACAATATATATATATATGTATATATATATATGATAGACAAGGGTAGAAACATAAATAACGTTAAAGAACGTCAAATAGGCATTCTTTAGCTACTCAAACTAAAACTAACATCAAATAATGAAACTTGCTTGTAAACGTTAATTACAAAATTTGCGCAATTTAAGTATATTAATTCAACTCCGAGAAATGTTGAAGGAAGACATTTCACAGCCGCATTGCTGCTATTTCGATGTAACGAGGAAAAACTCCTCATTCGCAGAGATGTCAAAGAAGTACCTACAGACGGAAGCATAATATAAACACTAGACGGAAGTCAAAATATATACGTGGCCTGCTGCTTTTTTGTGCAATTATTTTTTCTTTGTTATGCACCTACTTCTCATGCAATATTATTGCGTATCGAGAAAACGTAACCATATTTAGATGTACTGCGAAGGTACCTAACCACGGAATATCTAAAATAACGCACAATTTTTAAATTTTTCATTTTGCTGACGATGCCGGTTGTGACAGAAAGCGCCTACTTTGGATTAAAATTTCACGAAATCGGTAATACAGAGTTTCGACGGCAAATGTTAGAGTCGTAGTGCCATCTAAAACGGTTTACAGAAACTGAAGCTAACATAGTTCAAGGTCATGCATAACAGGAAAGCCCCCTGATAATGAATAAGAGCCATTTAATTTAAAGAATGAAACTTAATTTACATTTGAAATATGACACAAATCAACTGTCAGAATTGACAAATAAGATTTATTTAATACTTTCTGATGGCCTGATAGATTTTTTTTCTTTTACTAGCGCTGTGCGCTGTGCAAATCGTGTAAAGTGACATGAATTATATTTTTTTCAGGTCCATAATCTTCATGATAAGAAAATATAAATACCAAATGATACCTACCGTGAAGGACAGAATTCAAAAAGTATCGTGTAATCAATACAAACATTTTCATTTCTATAAACTGAAAGAATTCCGATTTTAACAAACATCTTTTCGTAAATTATGGTGCGGTGGAAAGCATTGCTTAAAATTAGTATTTTTGTTGTATTTCACATCGCTGTTTCTTACTGACCAGTATGGAAAGAGTTCTTCCTACATAGACAATCGAAAGTAGAAAAAATTTAAATAAATCGTAGTGCGTCTTGCGCAGAAGCAGACGGCAAACAAATCTCAATCGAGCACACCTTATGTTATTCCAGAATGGTTGCTACTACTTCTCGCGCCGGTATTTTAGACACGGGTTACAGCAACTGACGTTTCATTCTAACCAAAAAGTCGTGTTTGATATTTTGCTGAAGAAAAATTGTAAAACCTTTAACAAATCCGGTAAAGAGCGACATGGGACCCACCAAAGTAGCTACTCCATACAAATGTGACATTTGTCAAAAAAGATTCTCTAGCCCTTCCAAACTAACGGGGCACATTAGGATACATACGGGAGAAAAACCTTACAAGTGTGAGATTTGCAAGAAAACGTTTGCGCTGATATACAATTTAAGGAGGCACATGTCCATCCATACTGTACGAAAAAAGCCTTTCAGGTGCGAAGTGTGCGGTAGATGTTTCGTACAAAAATCCGTTCTTAGTGCTCACATGACGATCCATACTGGTGAGAAACCACATGTTTGTAAGATTTGCAACAAAGCCTTCTCGCGATTAGCAAGTTTAAAGATACACGCATTGTCGCATACCACCGAACCAACCCCAACCAACCAAGCTACCAAACTAACCCCATACGAATGTGAAATTTGCCAAAAAGCGTTCGCCGCGCCTTTCACTTTAAAGAGACACGTCATGACACATACGATGCGAAAGAAACCTTACAAGTGTGACGTTTGCGAAAAAACATTCTTAGAACGTAGAACTTTAGTGAAACATGCTATCATTCACACGGAACAAAGGCCTTACAAGTGTGAGATTTGCGAGAATGCGTACCCGGAATTACGATATTTAAAGAGGCATGTTTTGACACACACGAAGGAGACATCGTACAAATGTAAAACTTGCCAAGAAACATTCTCTGACCGTTCCTCTATAGCGAAACATGTTAAAACTCACATGAAACAAAGACATTGCGAGGGAGAGATTTGCAAGAGAGCGTTCGATCATACACGCAATTTAAAAACGCACTTGTTGGGAGACGTGAAAGAAACACCATACAAATGTGTAATTTGCCAAAAGGCATTATCGGGGCAGTCCGCTTTAGCAAGACATGTTAGAACGCATACGGGAGAAAAGCCTCACAAGTGTGAAATTTGCCAAAAAGCATTCTCTGAACGTTCCAAATTAAGGATACATATTAGGATTCACACGGGACAAAGACCTTACGAGTGCGAGATTTGCAAGAAAGCGTTCGGGCAGTTGACCAACTTAAAGGTCCATTTGTTGACGCACGACAAGGAAAAGCCCGTGGAAAAGCCACACAAGTGTGAATTTTGTAATAAATCTTTCATGCAAGTGTCTGGTTTAAAGAGACATTTGTTTAATCACACTGAAGAGAATCCCTTTTTCTGTGAAATCTGCAATATTTTATTTGCGACATATTATTCTTTGAGGAAGCATAGAAAGCAGCATGCAAATGGGGAAATCGTTGCGACAAGTGCCGAGGCAACACAAGATAAACGGTGTGATGAAAAGAGTGTTAGTGTGAAATTAGAAGAAAATATAACAGACGAAAAAGTAGAGTTTGAAAATTTTGAAACGCTTCTCAAAATGGACAAGTGCGAGGTTAAGAATAAAAATGGTATTGGTGTAAAAGAAGAAGGGAATATTTTAGACGTAGAAGAGAATGCTGTAAAGTCTATGAAACTTTTCAAAAATGAAGACTATGAAGTTAAATATGAAGATAGTTCTTAAGGCTTAAGTTATTTATATGAAGGGGTGATTCTAAATATATTGATTCAGTTTAAGAAAACATTATTGAATTTTATTATGAATTCCCAGTAATGACTTAACTCTCGTCTTGGTGAAGGAGGCCTGCATTGTTTGCCCAAATATCACCTCTTTTAATTTTCTTTTTATGTTTTCTCTTTTATTTCTGTTTAGTTCTGCCATAACGCAGAGATACTTTGCAACTAGTTGGTGACTGCACAAAGGGATTAAATTTACTGGGAATAATTATTATCAATAATTTATCAAACAAATAAAAGGTTGGTAATAATTTAAATATTCTAGATATTCATATTAAGAAAGTGTCTGGTTCTTTAGATTTCAGTATACAAGGTGTCCATCTCTCGGGTGCATATAGATTACACAAAAATAACACCCCAAGTTCATATAAAGTTTTCTCCTTCGACCTTCCCCTGCCGAGATATTCTCCCTTAACATGGAGAAATAAAAATAGTTTTTTTTACATAAAATTTTTACTTTTAATTGTATTTCGATAATTTTCTTGGTGACGTGCATAGTGACTGAATGTCGATAAAATAATGCGACCCGTTCTTTGATAGTGCATCAAGGGAGCAAGGGGTGAACTACCCCTTACCTTCTTAACTTCATATTTTTTAAGGGGCTGGATATTTCTAACCGCATTTTTTGTTTCCTCGGACATTTTGCTAATAAAAAGTTACTCTTTGTTAGGTTTCGATAAAATGAAGCGTTTTCGAGAAAATAAAGCTCAACGAGCAAGAGGTACCGTGTTTCTACGATTTTTGTTTTCATTTTTTCTGCCATTCGAGAAACCGAAAGCAATTTTTTAATGTAAATTTTCACTACCTTCCGCAATCTGTTAAGGTTATTTTTGTACGACGTTTCGTCTGTTGTCTACATCATCAATTCTTATTTTTTCTTAATACGGACCTGGACAATTTTTAATGAATTTCAAAAGAAATAGCTAATGCAGGGTCAAATCATATTTAAAAAATTCCTAAGAAATAATTTATTGAAAGAGCTTTCCATTTTTTGATATCTTTGAAAATAATGCCAGAAAAATAAAAACGGAAATCGTAGAAACACTGCACCTCTTGCTCGTTGAGTTTCATTTTCTCGAAAATGCTTCATTTTATCGAAACCTAACAAGAGTAACTTTTTATTATCAAAATGTCCGGGGAAACAAAAAATGCGGTTAAAAATTAAAAATATCCAGCCCCTTAAAAAATATGAAGTTAAGAAGGTAAGGGGTAGTTCACCCCTTGTTTCCCTGATGCACTATCAAAAAAGGGGCCGCATTATTTTATCGACATTCAGTCACTATGTACGTCACCAAGAAAATTATCGAAATACAATTAAAAATAAAAATTTTATGTAAAAAAATTATTTTTATTTCTCCAATTTAAGGGAGAATATCTCGGCAGGGGAAGGTCGTAGGAGAAAACTTTATATGAACTTAGGGTGTTATTTTCGTGTAATCTATACGCACCCGAGAGATTTCCCACCTTCACTGGGACATCCTGTATATACAGGAAACCTACAGCCGCAGATAATATTATTCCAAACGATTCAAACCAATCTCACAGTATCAAAATGTCAGCTTTTCATAGTTTAATACATAGATTGCTGTCACTTCCGTTAAGCAAAAATAATTACAACAGTGGCGGCTTCTGCTTCAGGTCAATTGGTCAATGACCCTCTTAAAATATTTTAATGAAAATCATAATTTTAATAAAAATATTGTTTCTCTAACAGTCTCAAATTCAAAATCCTCAGCGGCTTGCATTTCCAGCAATATTAGAAATATAGTCATGCCCCTTCCGTCCGTAAGCCGGGCCGTAATTCCAATTGACCCTGCACAGCTCTAATGGCTTATAGAGAAATGCATGTAAAGAAGAACAATGACAGCAGATGGCGAATTCTTGAGTGAAAGTGAGAGTCACCTCCTATATCGCTAATGTGGTCGACGGCCCGATGTCCCGATGAATGTTTTGTGACAATTGCGCAGTGAGTATTGAGTTACCTAATATCTAATCAATTCTTCTCAGACTGCTGAGTGGAGTGTTTATAGTCGCAGCTATGATTGTTGTAAAATTTTGGCTTTTATCAAAACAAGATGAGTGTTGTGAGGAGATATTTGCCTTACAGATATTTCTGCATTTAAAGAAAAACCACAGTGTAACAAAATATAATTGAATTTACAGGTATTATACACGTATATTTACACTGTTTGAGAATTTCCAATAACCATACCCTTTCTCTTTAATACCACCCTGTAGTGTTCACTATTTGCTGTAATGGGAATTTTATGGCTATGTTATGGCACTCGAAATTTATTTATGGTCAGTTCTCACGTGTCAAAAATTTTAACTAGAATTGTGCAAAGAAGGATGGAGAAAAGGGCGGAAGAAATATTAGGAGATCAGTTCGAATTTAGAAGAAATAGGGGAACGCCATTCTAGCTTTATGAGTAATAATAGAAAAAAATAGAAAAGGGAAGGATTTGTAGATTTGGAAAAAGTCTTCGACAATGTAAAATGGAAGATGTTCGAAGTGCTCAAAAATGTACGGATGAAATATAGAGGGATAGAAGAATAATTCATAATTAATACAAAGAGCAACCAGCAGCAATAGAATTTGAGCAGGAACATAGAGAAGTAGATATCCCAAAGGGAGTGGGGCAGGAATGTGCGTTATCACCTCTAGTTTTCAATTTACATATACAGTGTGTCCACGGATGGACTTAACTATACTTGTAAAAATTTTTATTTTCAGTTTTTCGAGAAAAAGTCATTCTTTATCATTTCTTTTGCTTGTTATATAAATACGGTTCACGTTGAGAAACTTTGATTTTGTTGTACAGGGTGCGCAGAAAATACAAAAATGTATATTTGTAAAATTAAAAATTTTTAAATCAAGCTTTTTGAAGTCTCAAAATGAACCAGCTTAGAAGGAGAAATCGAAAAGTCAAATAAAGCTTTTCCATAGATGTTATACTTAGTTGCTAAGAAATACCGGGTGTCCGGTTAAGGTTGGCGACCGGCTATATCTTAGAAACTATTCATCCTACAGCTTTCAGAAAAAAATCTTCCTATAAAAGTGGCCATGAAAACTTCATCAAAAATATTTTTAGCTTTCAGTTTTCCCCGCTAGGGGGCACAATTTTAAAAGAAAATAGACAATCCGCATTTTCTTCGAAAATTCAAATGGAAATTTAGGAATCCTTTAGCTTTCTCAAAATCTCCTCGTAATACCATGCAAATTAGTTTAATAACTTTTTGATCTAGCTTATGAAATAAGGAGTGGGGAAAGGAAAAAATTCCCTTACATCAAGAATGCCATATCTCCGGATTGCTTGAACCAATTTTAATGAATATGGTATTGTTGGAAAGGGAATCTATAGCGTAATAGAAATCTGCATTTACATTTGAATTTAATTTTACGAGGGAACCGCCAGATGGTGTTATTTCGAAACTTACGAAATTGTCAAATTTTCTCAAAAATTATAAATGGAATGGTATATTTTTTATAATATGTTGTCATTACGCATATAATTAAGAACAAGATGCCGCAAACCGGAAGTTTTTATCTTTATCAAATGGAAGTTATCATCAAGACTATCGTTTAATCAAATCCCAGTGCACAGGTACCAAATTTTCTCAATTTTTTTTGAATGGAATGGTACATTTTCACAACATGCTGTTAGTACACATAACAGAAAGAACAGAATGCCGCAAACCGAAAGTTCCTATCTTTTTCAAACGAGAGTTGTAATCAAAAATACTGTTTAATCATATCTCATTGCGTGGATAAATTTGAGAAAAATTAAATACCTAAATGAATATCAATTTAATTTAGTAAATATTCAATTTTCCTCAAACGCCTTGCCAAGGCTCGGGAGGCAATAACGGCATTTTCTTCATTTTGAAAAACACCGCGAGCTTGTCATACGCTTCAGCAACAGAGCTAGACATTATTTAAAAAGTTATAATAAATTCTAGCGAAAAGACACTGAAATCGAATTTAAATTAACTAATAATTAATACTTAGTTAAGTTAAACTTAACAATTAGTGACAATACTATGACCAGGTATTTGTTTTTATTTTCCATTGAGCACTTTTTTTTTGTAATATTTCTTATAATTCTGTCTGAAAAGAGATACAAGAATGCCCTAATATTATATAAAAAAATTCATTTTCCTAAAATTACCCATGCAATGAAATGTGATTAAACAGCATTTTTGATCATACCTTTCATTTGAAAAAAGGTAGGAACTTTCGGTTTGCGGCATTCTATTCTTCATGCTATTTGTACTAACAGCATGTTATAAAAATGTACTATTCCATTCAAAAAATTTTGCGCTGCGATTTGATTAAACCATATTCTTGATGATAACTTCCGTTTGAAAAAAGATAACAACTTCCGATTTGAGCCATTTTGATCTCAATTCTATTTTTAATGACGCCATGTTATAAAAAATATACCATTCCATTTAAAGTTTTTGAGAAAATTTGACATTTTCGCAAGTTTCGAAATAACGCCATCTGGCGGCTCCCTCGTAAAATTAAATTCAAGCGTAAATGCAGATTTCTATTACGCTATAAATTCCTTTTCCAACGAGACCAAAATTCATTAAAATTGGTTCAAGCAATCCGGAGACATGGCATTTTTGGTGTAAGGGAATTCTTTCCTCCTCCCAGCCCTTATTTCGTAAGTTAGATCAAAAAGTTATTAAACTAATTTGCTGGACATTACGATGAGATTTTGAGAAAGATAAAGGATACCTACATTTCCATTTGCATTTTTGAAGAAAATGTGGATTGTCTATTTTCTTTTAAAATTGTGCTCTCTAGCGGGGAAAATTGAAAGCTAAAAACATTTTTGATGAATTTTTATGGTCACTTTTGTAAGATTTTTTTCCGAAATCTGTAGGAAGAATAGTTCCTAAGATAGCCGGTCGCCAACCTTAACCGGACACCCGGTATATCTTAGCAACTAAGTATAACTTCTACGGGAAAACTTTATTTGGCTTTTCGATGTCTCCTTCTAAGTTGTTTCATTATGAGACTTCAAAAAGCTTGATTCAAAAATGTTTAATTTTGCAAATATACATTTTTGTATTTTCTGCGCACCCTGTACAACAAAATCAAATTTTCTCAACGTGAATCGTATTTATATCCCAAGCAAAAGAAATGATGAAGAATGACTTTTTCTCGAAAAACTGAAAATTAAAGTTTTTACAAGTATAGTTAAGTCCATCCGTGGACACACTGTATATCAAAGATGCAATTAATACTGTTACAGATAGAATAGCTGCTGGAATTAATATACAGGGTCAAATTATTAATATGCTCAGATTTCGCGGATGATATAACAGTACATATTAGCATCAAGCTAATGGGCTCTGAATGAATTGGAAGAGCTTTTGAGTTGACAGAGGGCTATATGAAGATCAATAAAAAGAAAACCAGAATTTTCGTGTGTAGGCGGGGTCGTGAAAATAGGACTAAAACTAAAATACAAATTGGAAAGTGTCAGATTTCTGCTTTAGGAAGTCAAATAACTCACGATGGTAGGAGCTCTAGAGATATAAAACAAAGAATAGCGCAGGGCCAAGTTGCATTTAATAAAAAGAAACATCACAACTATTATGCTCAGGAATGATAAATGTAGAAAGTCAGGAGAGGCTCTTAAAAATGTATGTATGGCATTGTACGGGTGCGAAACTTGGACGTTAGTAGACGTGGATTAGAAAAAATGAGAAGCTTTGAAATGTGGTGCTATAGAGGCTCATGATGAAGATATTGTGGATAGATAAGGTTAGCAATAGGGAGGTATTAGAAAAAGTTAGAGAGAAGCGAAATTTATGGAAGACGGTAAAGAATAGGAGATAGGATGGGTAGGACACTTTCTGAGGCATGAAGGCTTAGTTTTTGTGACCGACCCATAACTGTTAAGGGTAAGCATATACTATATAACGATTTGACACTAGTAGATTGGTCATTTGTAGATAACAAAGAAGTAAATCCAGAAGATTTATTCAATGCTTTTATAAAACTAATTGTAAATATTTTTAATGATGCTTTTTCTGAGAGAACCATAGAGGGCAAGGCTTCCAAAGTTAATAATATCTCGTGGTTTACCCCTGCACTGAAACGCATGAGAGAGACTTTAATGCTAATCACAGACGATTTTAAAGTCAGAAGAACTGATAACTCGAGGGTGTTATTACATACATATAAAAATGAATATAAGAGACAATTAAAGATTGCCAAAACTTCTGCTTATGACACAATATAAGAAACTCAAAGAGTCCTAAAGTCATGTGGGATTTAATAAATAATATAATAAACAAAAAAGGAGAGAATTGGACAGTGATATTCACCCCGATGTCTTCAATGACTTTTTCGGCAACATAGCTCACACAATCGTAAATCAACTACCAATTATGGACGCTGATCCGATTCACTTAATGTTTGATGTTAACGTTCCAGATGGTGCCCTGTTTGAATTCAGGGAGGTGTCTTTCAATGAGGTGCGTGATGCAGTTAACAGTCTTAAACCCAGCAGAAGTAGGGGATACCTATAGCCTAAGTGTGGATGTGGTAAGAGCCATTAAAGAAATAATTATGATTCCTCTCACTAAAACTATAAACCGATGAATAACGGCAAGTGTCTTCCCAACAGCCTTAAAGACAGCCTCTATAATACCGGTATTTAAGAAGGGTGACAGGAATGATATTCAAAACTATCGACCTATCTCACTACTCCCTATCTTGTCAAAAATCTATGAGAAACTATTATTTCAACAAATTGTCGAATACTTCGAAACAAACTGCCTGTTTACTGACCGACGGTATGGCTTTAGGAGGGGCTTTCGACAACTGATGCTTTACTTAGCTTTATTAATGAAATAAATAAGTGTTACGAAAACAAAGAGTTTATGATTGCAACTTTTCTAGACTTGAGCAGAGCCTTTGACTGTGTGCCACATGATTTGCTATTGCGTAAGTTTTATCGCTACAATTTTCAACCCTCAAGCTGTAGATTACTCCTCTCATACTTATCAAATAGAACACAATGTGTTAGAATCAAAAACAATATCTCAAAGTTGCTACCAATAAAAATCGGAATACCCCAGGGATCGGCACTAGGTCCTCTTTTGTTCTTAATATTCATTAATGACATGCCGAACTGTATGATGCAGGCTAGCAGCATTACATTGTTTGCTGATGATACCAGCTTTGCTGTGAGGAGTAACTGGTTAGAAGATGTGACGCGGGAAAGCAGCGAACTGCAGTTGATGGCATCTCAATGGTTTAGCTGTAATAGACTGTGCCTCAACATGAGCAAAACAGAAAATGTGCTGTTCTCACTGAGAAACCATGAAGCACCAGAGGCCATGGGCATAAAGTTCTTAGGAATTTATCTGGATTCTGGGTTAGTGTGGTCCAGATACTGCGAAGTGGGAGCTGGAAAACTTAATTCAAAAATATTTATCTACTCCGAAGTCTGGCAAACAGGCTATCTCAGAACGTTCTGAGAATAGCATATTTTTCACTGATCGAGTCTATCATTCGATATGGAATCCTAGTATAGGGCCACTCTAGTGCAGCAGTTCGAATTTTTGGGCTCCAAAGGAGAGCTATTAGAGTTGTAGCAGACATCGGTTACAGGCATGACTGCAGAAACTGTTTCATGTCCTTTTTCTTCTCTCTATGTGCTCGAGTGCTTGCTGTACATAAGGAGAAATCTACGTAACTATAGCACACACGAATCTATTCATCAATATAACACCCGTAATAAAATGGACGTATGTCTTGATTCAGGTAGGCTCAACAGAACGCAAGGAGGTGTAAATTACCATGCCATTAAATTTTTCAATGTTTTGCCTTTGGAGGTAAGAAATTTAAATCTGAAAGAATTTAAAATTAAGATAAAATCATGTTTAATCGAAAAATCTTTCTATAGCCTTGGGGAATTCTTAAATAATAATTTCTCTGATATGTGAATTGGAAGTGTTCTCCATGTGTAAATGTTTGATCTGTGTAATCTATTTGTTTATAACACCAATAAATTATTATTATTAAATTATTATTATTATTATCATACTAGAGTCAGAGATAGGAATAAAAAGAGGGACTTATAGTTAGGCCCAGATTAGACTACTGCTCTCAAATAGTTGAGGATGTAGGATGTTCAACTTTTGTGGAAATGCGTAGGTTAGCTGAGGATAGGAAAGGATGGAGGTATGCGTCCAACCAGTCTTGCCTATTAGGTAGTGGAGTAAGACACTTTTGGATTATAAAATCCGGAACCCTCTTGATCAAACTGAATAAGTAATAAAATTTCTTTTCCCGCATTACTAAAGAAGTTGATGGAAAAATTGGATTTATCTAATAAAAAGACTATTGAAGGAGCTTTCTGCGAAACAGGAATTGTTCCGTTCAATCCACATGGGGTAATGAAAAGGTTGCCATCGACAAGAGCAGAACAATACGTCGCTGAAAATGTAAGTGACATTTTGTTAAACTATTTACAAGAGATACAGTCTCTCTCATCGTCTCAAGGCACACCACGAAGGAAGGAAGTTACTGCGAAAAAGTCGGTCACCTATGAAGACTTGTGTTCATATACTGAAGATGCTGAAAAAGAAACAACAGATATTTCATCAGATAAAAATAAAAGTTTGATGGAAAATGAGAATGGTGCAATTTCTAAAGGCAGCGAAGAAAAAATTAAGTTTCCAAAAGTAGGAAAATTTGTTGTCATAAAATTAGCTTCCAAGAAAACACTGAAGCACTTTGTAGGCCAGTTTGAAGAGGTTGAACACGTGAACAAGAAGAACATTTGATATACCCCTCCCCTAACGTTTTGAGGTGAACTCGCGTTCAGATTTGGTGATATGGAGTTTGTGCATTTAATCCAGCTTCGGTTGACGGTGCAGAAAATACTATTTCTATCGCCTTTTCTCTATGACGCTTTTTGCGCATGCAAGGAATGGGGAGTTGTTTGTATTAATGTAATAGGTATATGCTTTACACACTTTTAAAACAAAAAAATTAGTCTAGTACAGCAATTTGTAAAGCAATTGAATATTATACATCGATAAATAACAACTCAAAATATCACACATATTGGACAGAAATAAATCGCGATGAGGCTACCGTGGGTTTTATTGCAAAATGTAAAAAATGAAAAATAGCACTGCGTTGCGGTGATGGTTTCTTGTATGCAACCAATAAAAAGTATTATTATTTTGAGGATTGCAATTTGCATTTTAAACTTTAATTTGAACATTTTTTGACAAAATCATTATTTCGCAGATTCAATGATGTCCTCTTGCAGTGAAGAAACCACGTTAACTATTTTCCCGTATTAGAATATTAGGAAGATCAAGTTAGTTTTGTCACAGCATAATACAGCAGTTAAAGTTCTTGGCGGTGTCTTTGAACTATTTTAGCTGCATTTGGTGACCTCCAACTCTAAGTGATTTACTACCGCGGCGTTTTATCAATCGGTTTGACATTGGTATTAACTCGGCGACAGACGAAAAAGAACACGTGCGTAGCCTGAGAAGTTGCGAGGGCTACGCTGCGCGAGCTAGAAAATTTAGGATGAGCTATTCTGCTGTATTATGCTGTGGTTTTGTTTTCAGTGTTTGCACTTGCGCAGATAACGGAATTACGCTCCGTGTCTAACTACTACTTCTTGTGTCGGTATTTTAGACACGACAGAATGACAGTGACAGTTCAATCTAACCAAACAGGTGTGTCGGCATTTGCAGAGTTAGAAAAAATATATACTTTTTGAGAAAGCCAATGCGATGCAAACTGGATGTACCACTGAAATTATGTTACCAGAATACGTTGATAAGTGCGATAAGTGTGGCAAATGTTTTGGACAAAATTCCAACCTCACTGTTCAAACTGGTATCACTACAGATGAGAAACCTAACGTTTGTATGATTTGCAAGACGGCGTACTCTCAATTAGAAAGTTTAGAGAGGCGCGTACTGACGCATTCCGATGAACGACCTACCAAATCAACCCCGTACAAATGTGAAATTTGCCAAAAAGCGTACACTCAGCGTTCCACTTTAACGACCCATATTAGGACACATACCGGACAAAGACCTTACAAGTGCAAGATTTGCCAACAAACATTCTCCTATTGTTCCGCTTTAGCAAAACATGTTAGAACTCACACGGGACAAAGGCCATATAAGTGTGAGGTGTGCAAGAAAGAATTTGGGGAGATGATGAATTTAAAGAGGCACTTGTTCACGCACACCAAAGAGACGCCATACAAATGTGATATGTGCCAAAGAGCTTTCTCTGATCCTTCCGCTTTAATAAAACATCGTAGAACTCACACGGGACAGAGGCCTTACAAGTGTGAGGTTTGCAAGAAGGCGTTCGGGGAGTCAAACACTTTAAAGTTGCATATATTGACGCACACCAAAGAAAGACCATTCAAATGTGAAAGTTGCCCAAAATCATTCTCCAATCCTTCAAGTTTAAGGATACACGTTAACACTCACGCTGAACAAGAACCTTACAAATGCGAATTTTGCCCAAAAGCATTCTTCCAGCAATACGCTTTAAGAACACATACCAGGATTCACACAGGAGTAAGGCCTTACAAGTGCGAGATTTGCGAGAAAGCGTACGGGCAGATGAACAGTTTAAAGAGACATATGTTTAAGCACACCGAAGAGATGCCATTCAAATGTGAAATTTGTGAGAAAGCATTCTCTGATCCTTCCACTTTAGCAAGACATGTTAGAACTCACACAGGAGAAAGGCCCTACAAATGCGAGATTTGTCAAAAAGCATTCTCCCACCAACATGATTTAAGGACACATCTCAGGATTCACACGGGACAAAAACCCTACAAGTGCGAGATTTGCGAGAAAGCATTCGGGCAGAAGGTCTATTTAAAAAGGCATATGTTGACGCACACCAAAGAGAAGCCATACAAATGTGAAATTTGCCAAAAAGCATTCTTCCAGCGATATGCTTTAAAGTCACATCGCAATATTCACTCAGGAGAAAACCCTTACAAGTGCGAAATTTGCCAAAAATCGTTCTCTGATCGTTGGTATTTGAGGAAGCATAAAAAGAAGCACGCGAGTGGGGAAATTGTTGCGGTAAACATCGAGGAAACACAAGACGAACAGTTGAATGTTAGCGGGAACTTAGCAGAAAATTTAGCAGGCAAAGAAGAGAATGCAATTGTAAAATCTGAAAATGTGTAAATGCTTATCACAATTGAGGAACATGAGGTGAAAAATAAAAATAGTGTTAACGTAAAAGTAGAAGAAGATATTTTAGTTTAGATGCAGAAAAGTTGTGCGAATTTTTTTCAAAATGAAGAGTACGAGGTGAAAGATGGAAATAGTTCATAAGGTTTAAATTAAACGTTCGTGATTTATCTGTACAATTCATTCAATAAATTTAGACTTTTCTCCTACACTGAGGAGTGGCTAACAGCAGAAGATGGTCGGGAACTCTGCTGTGACTGTCCATCATCAGACGCCTTCACGGCGTATGTCATAGCGGAGGTGAAACGATTCGACGAGGGGTCAACGGAGGAAACTGAATGATGGTTACGGTAGTGGAGATGACATTTGAGCACCTATTCAGCATTTCTGTATTTGTTGTTATTTGCTATATCAATAAAAATTTTATACATTTTCCCACTTTTTAATTAATATTGATCAACCCATTCATAATGCATTTATTTATATCGCAACTTAGTTTTGCCAAGTAGGCCACTTTCACCCACTTTAATAGTCTGTTAAGACCCATTTTTAATCAAATTACGTACTGGAGTGCGAGTCCGAGTGCAAAGCTTGCTTTAGGAAATTCAATGCATTCATTTTCAACAAAACGCACACATTCGAAAATCGCGTAGTTGACTGATTATTATAGTCAATCAACGATCGCGTGCACACTCGCACTTGTAAACTGCAAGCTTTCCTGCTCGAGTGAAACATGAAACGTCATAGACTTCATGATCGGATTCAGATTCCGAGTTTATAAAACTTCTAAACTCCAAAATTTCTAGTTATCGATATTTCGATTTTGACAGTTACGGAGCGATTTTTGAAAATTAAATACCTTTAGATTTTATTGTAGACTGAAATTAAATGTAGCTGCAGCAGTGACATTTTGGTGGAATAAAAGCATAATATGTGTAGTAAACACTGTCCTAGATAAGTCAAGTAATATAGATGGCGAACTGCCATATTATATTTTGAAGCCTATTTCACAAAAGACATCTAGTATCACTATCTCCTACTTGTATGCCAGTAAAGTAGAAAACTTTAGTACTCTTATGTCACTAAAGTAGAAAACTTCTTCGCCTAACGTTTTCAGCGCCACCACTGGTCGAAATATGGAATGATAGAAACAAATTCATTTTCTTTGCAAAAATAATTGCCCAGTTTCTTTAAATTCTTAACTGTAATTTCGAGAATTTCTTTTCATTATCGAATAAAATTCTGAAGAGGAGAAGCAAGTTTCGAGACTGCAGCAAAGAATTTAAAGAAACTGGAAAATTATTCTTGCAAGGAAAAGAAGTTTGTTGCATACGCAACTTGAATATGAACCAACAATAAATAAGATGTAAAATAGCGAATTATTTAAATTATTAATTTTTCATAATCACGTATTTTGATATTTTTTGTATCTAGGTGCTTACCGCATCAAGCAATCACTATGAATTCTTAATAAGTTAACCCCACACGCCAAAAGACAGTGACACAGTAATTAAACTCGACACGTGTTTTGCTGACAACGTCAGGAAGATGCTGACGTTGTCAGCGAAACACGTGTCGAGTTTAATTACTGTGTCACTGTCTTTTGGCGTGTGGGGTTAACTTATTAAGAATTCATAGTGAATTTACGTCAAAGTTCTTGATCCATCCACTGTGTGCATCAAGCAATCATAAAAAATGCGAACCTACCCGTCACAAGAGTATAAAACACAAAATAATCTTACAGCTTATCCGAAAGAGAAATAATAAATCAATAGGTACCTAGTTACTTTTAAGTATAAAATAAAAGTATACCCAGCTTCTGACCTTCTGAACAAAAATCGTTAAAGGAGACAACAATGAAAAGTACATATTTATTGAAGGTGTCTGCTACAAGAATCCCATTCAAGAGTTCCATGATTTTACCCGGATGGGAGACAAAATACCTTAGTTAAAAATCGATAGGTACGACTACTTTGCTTATGTAATATAAGAACCAAAATTTAGGCATTCGCTGTACACTTCCGTCCTCTCTTGGATCTTCATTAAAATTCAACACTTGGTTCCTCATAAAATTAGCAACAAGAGTTTGCTATGGTGATAAGGTGTCTTCCAAAAACACGGTCCTTAGTTGAGTGCTACAATTTTAACTGCAATCTTCATTTAATTTGCTGCATCGATTTTGTTCCTTGTTTGTTGTTCCTGCTTTGACTGGAAAATTAGCAAATGCAGATACTCCAATATTCCTTAATAATGAATAAGGTCCTAAAATGAAAAATAATATTAATATCGAGAACGGGATTAAAAAACATACTTTAAGACTGGTTGCACACTAGCAGCAAACCCCTTCTAGACAGAGAACGAAGTGTGAATCTACGGCAAATATGTAATGTGGAAAACGTTAATGACTGGGTGGTAAGCAGCATAGGATGGATAAGTTGTAAAAACAGCACAGAACAGAACATGTCCTTTTCAGCCCGAAGGACCAAATGAAATCCGAGAAAGGAAAAGATGAAACTATAACATTAAATATAAGGATAGAAGACATCCGAATTTAGAGCAGGCATATTCCCTAAATCAGAAGGATGAAGAAGGCGTTTTTAAATGCAATTTAAGGAAATCACACTGACTTGGTACGTTGAATGACAAAACTTACATAAATCTGGTGCATTAATAGCACTCTTCTGTGCAATAACTGAAAAATTCTTGGATCTACAAGTACCTACATTCAATGCTGGTGGAAGGCTCTGGATAATCTTCAATTCCAACCATAACTATAAAAGAAAAGAAATGAATTTGAATATATTGTGCAAACGCATATCAATTCGAGGCGATTTAATACTTTGAATTCTGGAACTATTAAGTCTGCAAGAAACAATAATTCTTCTGGATGATAGTTAATCTATATTATTACGAACAATTATAAATATCTGCTTAGTAAAGTTTAGTGGAATAAAATATTTTTGCTTACACGCTTTTTGAGGAAGTAAAAATAAAGCTGGGGTAGTTTCTTTCTCTAAAAGGTGTTGAAGTAGATTGAATCATCTGCGAAATGAGTGTGGCATACTCTTTTCCTCTGATGTAGTTCCGCATTCTTGGATTAGGGAAGGTACGTCGAGATTGTTTAAATTCACACACATTTACTCTAAACATATGCGATATCTCACCATTGTTACACAAAAAATGGTAAACTGAGCAGCTAAAATTAATTTATAAAAATATTATAGATTATTAGTATCAAATATAATACTTACCAACTCACAAAAAAGTCCAAAATATTGAAACAGCAAGCACGAAAACAAAAATTAAAATTCCATTTAATTCACTAATATTATTTAAACTGTACAAGAATATTAACTATGGGAACCATTCAGAACTTATAAACACAGTGATTATTGGAAAAACGCGCGCAAAACAATATTCGAATTAAACTATACTGTGACAGTAACAAGAATTTAAGTAAATATTCAAATTTGTAAAAATTTTAATGTGCGATTCCTAGATTTATTAATCATTTATTACTTATTAACGCATAGGCCTTGCAAAAGTTATCAACATCTAGTAGAACTGTCTCCAACTTATATAGTCCATCTCTCTTGCACACTTTGGCCTCAGAATGTGCATTTAAGTTTACCCCCCTGAACACTGTCTCCATCATAAAAGTCCAAAAATATTGTGTAGTGTATAATCTATTATGTACTTGGCCAAATGGAACTTTACGGTTTTTGGACCATTAATAAAATAAAGAAAAATAACTTTAATAAATAAATTTCCAAATTTTGTGAAATTTCTGGCAATGTTTTTTTAATAAATAAAGCTGTAGTATTTTTTCATTCGACGTTTCGCCCCCCGGCTTTGTCAAGAATATTTATTTAAACTTGTAAAGATATAAAGATGTAAACGTAAATTATTTAACAAATAGTCCGGTCAATCTAGACATTCGAAGGTACATAAATTCGCATCAAGCTGAAAATTGGTAGAATTGTTAAAAATGTGATTATAAATAAAACTTAAAAGTTCCCCATCATTCCCGTGTATGGAAAAAATTTTACTCGAGGTCAAAGGTCAAAAAATGAGTTTTTCGCGATTTCCAGCGAAACGGTAAGTCTTATCATAAAAATTGTAGGTCATCATATTATCTATCAAAAATGTATCAGTGCTTTTTTTTCTACGAGCCACCCTTTCTGGGATATAACGATTCAAAAAGTTGTTCAAGTTGTTATGGGCATAATATGCACACGTTTCCACGCCACCTATGAGGTAGGTAGTGTACTTAGCGCGTCTTTTTTAACGTGGTTTCCCCAGTAGGCCTACTCCACGGGTCAGTTGTGATCCTGTTTAATTTAAAACTATTGCAAAATTACGGAAATTTGTAAATATTGTAAAAGATAAAAAGCGATGTAAATTAAAAAAGTGGTGAATTTTATTCGTCTGAATTGTAACCGTCAAACTCTTCTCGTTCTTCTTGTTCTTGTTCTCGTTCTTCTTCTTCTTCTTCTTCTTCTTCTTGTTCTTGTTCTTGTTCTTCTTCAACTTCATTCTGCGTGCAAGTAAATTGCGTCAATAGTGATGTATCCTCGTTGGAATCAAACGAATCCTCTTCTGTTAGTGATTCAACATTGGAGCACGACCGGCCTTGACAGTTTGTACATGCCAAAGAGCAGAACAGTCCGACTTTTTTGCAACCACATTTAGCACTGCATCCCTTTTTGCAGTTGCAAAAAATGGTGTTTAGCAGTTTTTCCGGTGCAGGTGGGAGTAAAGTTTGAACTGGCTCCAAAGTATTGTCGACCAACTTCCAACCCCAGTCTGTAGGGTCTAGCTGATAACCAAGCCACACTTGAACTTGGTAATATACCCGAAGAAGATGTTGATGAGCAGCAACTGAGGTTGGAGGAAGAGAAGCTAATTGAACTTGTTTCTTATTCTTAGTGTTTTTAACGAAACATACATATCGATGCTTATCTAAGCAGGTAGTTTTTTTAGGAGCTCCGTACATAGAAAGAAGAAAGCGGATGCCGTTGGTGATAACTTCTTCTTGAGTTGAATTACTGTTTTTAAAAACTTCAGCACATTGAACAAAATCTAGTTTTTCAAACATTTTGAAAACTGTTGTTTTACCCCTCCTGTAAAATGCAGATGTCGTATCACAGCCAGTTATTGCGTGTAAAAATAGTACGTGATTTTGACACTTTGCAAAAGTAGATAAACTTTTAGATGAATAGGTATATTTCCGATTGATGTTGAGCTTTTCCTGGTTTCAAGAAGAAAATAGTATTTTCAGTTGGAGTTCGAGCAGTGAGTAATACGAGTAAGTCTATATCTTCACCAACAACAATAGTTGTATTTGTCAAATTGAATTGCTCTATTGCTGTTTCAATAATCAATACATCAGCATCATTATTAGCTTGTTTTACCAATATATTTTCAGCAGTAAACTTTTCTTTCAACATGGAAATGAACCGAGACTTGTTGTGAGTGTTGGTAAGAAATTTTTGTTGACTGGTTGGAACTGTCATATGTTCATCAAATAAAACATCAGAAGATGAAGATGTTGCTAAAGTTCGACGACGTTGTTCTGCAGCTAGACCCTACAGACTGGGGTTGGAAGTTGGTCGACAATACATTGGAGCCAGTTCAAACTTTACTCCCACCTGCACCGGAAAAACTGCTAAACACCATTTTTTGCAACTGCAAAAAGGGATGCAGTGCTAAATGTGGTTGCAAAAAAGTCGGACTGTTCTGCTCTTTGGCATGTACAAACTGTCAAGGCCGGTCGTGCTCCAATGTTGAATCACTAACAGAAGAGGATTCGTTTGATTCCAACGAGGATACATCACTATTGACGCAATTTACTTGCACGCAGAATGAAGATGAAGAAGAACAAGAACAAGAAGAAGAAGAAGAAGAAGAAGAAGAAGAAGAAGAACGAGAACAAGAACAAGAAGAACGAGAAAAGTTTGACGGTTACAATTCAGACGAATAAAATTCACCACTTTTTTAATTTACATCGCTTTTTATCTTTTACAATATTTACAAATTTCCGTAATTTTGCAATAGTTTTAAATTAAACAGGATCGCAACCAGGGGGGTTTCACTGTTATGCACGACCTTGAATTATGTTAGATTCAGTTTCTGTAAACCGCTTTAGATGGCACTACGACTCTGACATTTGCCGTCGAAACTCTGTATTACCGATTCGTGACATTTTAATACGAGGCATGCGCTTTGTTGTTATTTCTGTCGCAACCCGCATCGTCAGACAAAATGGAAAATTTAAAAATTGTGCGTTATTTTCAAAGATATTCTATAGATATTCTATAGATATTCTATAGAATGTCTTTGGTTATTTTAGATATTCCGTGGTTACGTTCACAGAACATCTAAATATGGTTACGTTTTCTCGATCCGCAATAATATTGAATCAAAAATAGGTGCATAACAAAGAAATAATAATTATGCACCAAAAGCAGCAGGCCACGTTTATATTTTGACTTCCGTCAGTAGGTACTTCTTTGACATCTGCGAATGAGGAGTTTTTCCTCGGACATCGAAATAGCAGCAATGCGGGAATGCGGCTGCAAAATGTGTTCCTTCAACGTCTCCTGGTGTTGAATTAATATTGCGCAAATTTTGTAATTAACGTTTACAAGTAAGTTTCATTTGATTTTAGTATTAGTTTGCGTACGCCAAAGAATGCCTATTTGACGTTCTTTAGCGTTATTTATGTATCTACTTACAATGTAAAATGCTGATTAAATAAAATTTATGCCTACATTTTATAAGCATGCATAGTCTTGGTTTTCTTTAATTTAGTTGGATTTTTAATATTAATAAAAATAAATAGTTTAAATTTCAATTCTATCTACGCGCGCTTGTACACAATTGGTTCTTGTAAACAGCTAGAGATGGCGCTAAACGCGGTTCCTACTTTTAACATTACGGTGCGCGTTCTTATTTAGGTGTTCTGTGATCGCAACTGACCCGTGGAGTAGGCCTACTGGGGAAACCACGTTAAAAAAAACGCGCTAAGTACACTACCTACCTCATAGGTGGCGTGGAAACGTGTGCATATTATGCCCATAACAACTTGAACAACTTTTTGAATCGTTATATCCCAGAAAGGGTGGCTCGTAGAAAAAAAAGCACTGATACATTTTTGATAGATAATATGATGACCTACAATTTTTATGATAAGACTTACCGTTTCGCTGAAAATAGTGAAAAACTCATTTTTTTGACCTTTGACCTCGAGTAAAATTTTTCCATACACGGGAATGATGGGGAACTTTTAAGTTTTATTTATAATCACATTTTTAACAATTCTACCAATTTTCAGCTTGATGCGAATTTATGTACCTTCGCTCTCATTTTTATGTCTAGATTGACCGGATTAAAAATTTTTAAAAAGTCAAAACTTATATGGTAACTATGTTCTAAAAAGTGCGGAAATTTTATATTTTTAGAACATAGTTACCATATAAGTTTTGACGTTTTAAAAATTTTGTCAAATAATTTACGTTTACATCTTTATATCTTTACAAGTTTAAATAAATATTCTTGACAAAGCCCCCAAACGGGGGCGAAGCGTCGAATGAAAAAATACTACAGCTTTATTTATTAAAAAAACATTGCCAGAAATTTCACAAAATTTGGAAATTTAAAGTTTTTGGAACTGGCACAAATCAAAGAAAAATTTAATAAATAAATAAATAAACTAGTGAATTAATAAAAGAAGTTGAAATAAAACCATACATAAAGAAATGTAACAATATGTTAGAAGTTTTTCAATATTGCATGTTTCGAATGTGCATGGAAAACCACTGGTTTCGTCTTTTTGGGACGGTGCTTTTACTCGAACACTCGAAACATGCAATATTGCTTGCTGTATATATACTTATTACTTACACGCTTGGTGCAAGTACTGATGAGTCCTAAAAGGACGAAACCAGTGGTTTACGGTTTTCCATGCACATTCGAAACATGCAATATTGAAAAACTTCCAACATACAAAGACTACTTCTGATAGTGCAGGAAAGTACGTAGGGATCTAAGGATGTTCCAAGCCCAACGATATGTTTGGGGTCGCATCCCGTATGAGATCTTGTAGTACACAAAATCTGGATTTAGTTCTATAATTCAATGCCTGGCGGGGAATTTGCCCGAGGACTAGTTCTTCGAACGGTCTAGTACCACTCAAATGTAACAATATTTCAAGCACAGCAAATAATTTGACACATCTATTATTTCTCTGGGTAATCCTGTAACAGTTACATTGCAATCAAATACTAACCAGTACCTGTGATCCTTGATAAGACAAGTAATTAGGTTAACTACTTTTCCGGTGTTAAAAAGATTGATTTAATTATTATAACATGTCAGCACTTGCGCAGATGGTGGAATGACCCTCGGTGTCTAGGTACCTACTACTATTTCTGGTGTCGGTATTTTAGACACGAGACACGACAGTGAACACGTGAACAGTGACAGTTCATTCTAATTCTAACCAAACAGGTTTTAGACATTTGCAAAGATTTAGAATTTTTTTGCATTTTGCGAAAGTTATTGCGATGCAAACAAGTTGTAACAGTGAAATTATGTTACCAGAACACCTCGCTACTCTTACTGAACAAAAACCCTTCAAGTGCGATGTGTGCGGCAAAAATTTTGGACAAATATCCAACAGTATCCTTCACACGGTGATCCGTACAGATGAGGAACCTAGCGTTTGTATGATTTGCAAGCAATCGTTCTCTCAATTAGGGAGTTTGGAGTATTCCGATGAACGACCTACCAAACCGACCCCTTACAAATGTGTTATTTGCCAAAAATCGTTCACCCTGCGCTCCACTTTAACCAGACACGTTAGGACGCATACAGGAGAAAGACCTTACAAGTGCGAGATTTGCCAACAAACATTCTCCTATTGTTCCTCTTTAGCAAAACATCGTAGAACTCACTCGGGACAAAAGCCCTACGAGTGTGAGATTTGCAGGAAAGCGTTTGGGCTGATGACCAGTTTAAAGAGGCATATGTTCACGCACTCCCAAGAGACACCTTACAAATGTGAAATATGCTTAAAAGCTTTATCCGATTCTTCATCTTTAACACAACATATGAGAACTCATGCGGGGCAAAGGCCTTACAAGTGTGAGATTTGCGAAAAAACGTTTGGGGCATCAAACACTTTAAAGATGCATTTATTGACGCACACCAATGAAAGGCCATTCAATTGTGAAAGTTGCCCAAAATCATTCTCGAACCCTTCAAGTTTAAGGATACATGTTAGGACTCACACAGAACAAAGGCTTTACAAATGCGAAATTTGCCAAAAAGCGTTTTTTCAGCAATACGCTTTAAATATGCATCTCAGGATTCACACAGGAGAACGGCCTTACAAGTGCGAGATCTGCGAGAAAGCATTTGGGCAGATGATCAGTTTAAAGATACATACGTTAACGCACACGGAAGAGACGCCACACAAATGTGAAATTTGCCAAAAAGCGTTCTCTGATCCTTCCTCTTTAGCAAGACACATTAAAACTCACATGGAACAAAGACCTTACAAGTGTGACATTTGCCAAAAAGCGTTCTCTGATCCTTCCGCTTTAGCAAGACACATCAAAACTCACATGGAACAAAGACCTTACAAGTGTGACGTTTGCCAAAAAGCATTCTTGCAGCAAAATGCTTTAAGGACACATGTCGGTATTCACACAGGAGAAAGGCCTTACGAGTGCGAGATTTGTAAGAAAGCGTTTGGGCACATGACCAGTTTAAAGAGGCATATGTTGGCGCACACTGAAGAGAGGCCACACGAATGTGAAATTTGCCAAAAAGCATACTTTGATCGTTCTGTTTTAGCAAGACATGTTAGAACTCACTCGGGAGAAAAACCTTACAAGTGCGAAATTTGCGAGAAAGCGTTCGCGCAGAAGGTCAATTTAAAGAGGCATATGTTCACGCACACCCAAGAAATGCCATACAAATGTGAAATTTGCCGAAAAGCATTCTCTGATCGTTCCACATTAGCAAGACATGCTAAAACTCACATGGGACAAAAACCTTACAAGTGCGAGGTTTGTGAGAAAATGTTCGGGCAGAAGGTTTATTTAAAGAGGCATATGTTGAGGCACACCAATGAAATGCTATACAAATGCGAAATTTGCCAAAAAGTATTCTCTGATCGTTCCGTTTTAGCAAGACATGTTGGAACTCACTCCGAACAAAGGCCTTACAATTGTGAAATTTGTAATAAGGCATTTAAGCAAGAGGGCGGATTGAAAATGCACATGTTTGAACATACTAATGAAAATCCATTTTTCTGTAAGCTTTGCAATATTTCCTTTAAGTCAAATTGGTATTTTAGGGAGCATAAAAAGAAGCACAAAAGTGGGGAAATCGTTGCTGCAAACGTTGAAACACAAGATGAGCAGTTGAATGTTAGTGTGAAATTGGAAGAAACTGCAACAGGCGAAGAAGGAAATGCAATTGTCGAGTCTCAGAATTTTGAAACGTTTATCAAAATTGAAAAGTATCCGGTGGAAAATGAAAATAGTGTTGACTTAAACGTAGAAGAAAATATTTTAGATGCAGAAGAAATTTCTGGAAGTTTCGTGAAACTTTTCAAAACTGAATGGTACGAGACGAAAGATGAAAATAGTTTGTGAGTTTTGAACATTATATTTAAGTGTAATAGATCGTTCATTTGACAAATTTAGAACGTTACGTTGTAAACAGCTTTCTGAAATATCACTAAACAGACCATTGTATTGTGTCTTGATACAATAAATTATTTTGTTTATAAAAAGGTTTTTTTACCTATGTACTAAATTCTAAAGAGCACTCGAAGCTTGTGGATAGGTTACAAAATTATCGTGGATGTTTGAAATAATACATAAGCTGATGCTGTTAATGCAAAGTTTATTATATTATACAGGGCGTGAGATTTACACCTGGATAGAACAACAAACTTGAATTCAATTCGTTACTATATTCTAAAAATGCTTTCAATCATACGCGGTGTGTCCAAATAGTGTAAACTGAATGCAACTTTGATTTTTCTAATAGAAGCAGTATATTTATGAAATTTTATACTTTTTTCAGATTCCTTGTAAAATTTTAATAGCACTTTATTCATTGGATAACAAACGAGAGACAAATATATAAAAATAGGCTAGATGAAGGAGGGAATCAAAGGTATAAAGCGGGCAAGTGGGAAATTATTCGGTAATGTAGGAAAGTGAAAGAACAGTGGACTGATAACAAATGCAAAGAAGTGGAACATAAGTTCAAAGTAGGAAAAACTTAATTAGGAGAAATTTCAGAGAAATTGGGTCTAGAAGGAAAAACATTAGCAATGAGGTAGGTGAAATCCTAAACGGAAGAGAGGAAAAGGCAGATAGGTGGAAGGAATATTTGGGAATCTTATATGCAGGAGAAGAACTAGGAGATATATTAGAAAAGAAAATTAGTGTAGAGAGGGATAACCTAGGCTGTCCAATAATAAGGGAAGAGTTTGAGCTAGCATTAGAAAACAATAAATCACCAGGTGTAGACGGATTGCAGGCAGAAATTTCAAAGTGTGCAGGTCAAGAGGTAAGAGAGCGTTTATTTAAACTAGTTAGCCGTATATACGAGACAGGTGAGATTCCAGAAGATTATAAAAGGAACATCATAGTCGCTCTGCCAAACGGAAAGGCGCGGATAAGTGCGAAAATTTTAGAACTATCAGCTTAACTTCCCACGGGTCAAAAATTTTAACTAGAATTGTGCAAAGAAGGATGGGGAAAAGGGCAGAAGAAATATTAGATCAGTTTGGATTTAGACGAAACAGAGGACCGCGCGAGGCCATTCAAGCTTTAGGAGTAATTATAGAAAAAACAATTTAGAAAAGGAAAAGAGCGTCTATATAGGATTTCTAGATTTAGAAAAAGCCTTCGACAACGTAAAATGGGGGAAGAAGTTCGAAGTGCTAAGAAAGGTAGGGATGAAATATAGGGACAGAAGAATAATACATAATCTCTACAAAGAGCAAAAGGCAGTTATAGAATTTGAGCAGGAACGAAGAGAAGTAGATATCTGGAAGGGAGTGAGACAGGGATGTGCATTGTCACCTCTAGTTTTCAACTTACATATCAAAGATGTTTGAATGAAATGGAAGCAGTTTTCACACAGGGCCAGGGCATGAAAATCAATAAAAAGAAAACTAAAATTTTGGTATGTAGAGGGAGTGAAAATAGAACTAAAATTGAAATACAAATAGGAAATGAGAAGATAGAGGAGGTCGCGGATTTCTGCTATTTAGGAAGTAAAATAACTCGAGATGGTAGGAGCACTAAAGATATAAAACAAAGAATAGCGCAGGGGCGAGTTGCGTTTAACAAAAAGAAACAACTGTTATGCTCGGGAAATATTATTGTAGAAACTCAGAAGAGACTCCTAAAAGTTGTATATATAGAGTACGGCATTATACGGGTGCGAAGCTTGGACAATAGGAGAAGCGGATCGAAAAAGAGTAGAAGCGTTTGAAATGTGGTGCTATACAGACGCATGATGAAGATACCGTGGATAGATAAGGTTAGCAATAGGGAAGTATTAGAAAGAGTTAGGGAAAAGCGAAAGGTATGGAAGACAATAAAGAATAGGAGAGATAGGATGGTAGGACACCTTCTAAGACACGAAAGAATAGTTCGTGACATACTAGAGTCAGAGATGGGAAGAAAAAGAGGTAGGGGTAGATTAGACTACTGCTCTCAAATAGTTAGGGATGTAGGATGTTCTACTTTTAGGGAAATGCGTAGGTTAGCTCAGGATAGAAAAGAATGGAGGTACGCGTCCAACCAGTCTTCGGACTGATAACCTTATGATGATGAATACTTTCTACCTACCACATATAAGTGACCAACTACTATCACAATGGTGTGCAAGGTACAGGAAGTAGACCACTCTGAGTAATCGAGAAACTGTTTCTTTGCAAATACTAACCAGTACTTGCGATTACTCTAAAAAGTAAATTGTACTTGACAACACTAGTGCCTCTGGTTGACAAACATAGCAACATTGAGTTTCGTGATATTTATGAATTTTAAGAAAATTAATTTTAATTATTTAAGGTCAGCGGAGTTTTGCGCCTTTATCTTGCATTTTAGAGAAAAACCAAAATTGCGCTCTTTTGAAATTTCTAAGTTGGCCATGTAATTGTTAACTCTCGGGTTTTTTAATCCTGTGGCAGTTTCTCCGATATTCATTTCTTTTTTCAAAATACCACTGCCGCAACCACAGAACACCCAACTTTGTTCAATTCCCAGATTTTTGATTTGCAAAACTCCCTTACATCCGTCAAAGCTTTCCAAGAAATTCCAGTAACGTCAAAACTATCCGCTAGTTGTGTACCATCAAATTTTAATGGTAGTGCCTCTGGCAATGAGTTTTCCGACATTTATGCATTTTAATAAAATTGATTTCCATACAAAATTATTGATTTTTTCCACAATTCTGATAAAGATCGTATTTTGGATGAAGTATAGCTTTGCGCCTTCTTACGATAATAACTTCCTATTGGATGACGGTACCAATCATAAGCGGGCTTAAAATGGCAGCCTCTATAATCCAGTCATTCCCGATGCTAAATTGATATCTATGTATATGCATATTTGATCTGTGGATATAATGCAGGTAAATAATACAGCGCATAAGTGCTTCCGTCATGCGTCAGATTTTCATTCTAAACAAAACAAATGCACGTGCCATTCGACGTTTATCAGTATTATTATTATACAACGTCTTAAGTTAATTTTTGCAACATAATTGTAGAAGTCTTGGAGTGAAAATAATTTATTTTCAATTTGTGTGTTATGCTTACGTGTAAAAAATACTATAATTATATCGCATAGGTAAGGTTAAAACGTCAGATAGCACTTGGCTTTGTTTTGTTTGGAATGAAAATCTGACGTTTGTGACGCGCCACTTATGTGGTGTATTCGTATTGCATGTTTTCAATAATTTTTAATTTTTGGTTGCCTTCTCCCAGTGTTATCTTAAACCTGTATTAATTGCTAATACCGACATTTTGATTGATCGAATTTTATGTTATCTGTTTGTTTTAGACAGTTACTTGTTAATTTTTATTGAAATATGTGAAGATTATACATGAGTTAGAAATGATCTGGAATTTGAATTTAAATATAATAATAATAATAATAATAAGGTTTATTTAAGAACTTCCAAATAATACAAGTTTTAAATAAACAAGTTATGGATTTTCCTACGAAAGCATTGATGCTTGTGTGTAGGACTTCCTACTATGTTTTACGAGTTAAAAAGTCCAGTTTAAAAATTATAAAATTTGAATTTGAGAGAAAATAGCTAATAAGTATTATGTATGTACTAACTATAAACTTAACCTAGGCA
Source organism: Xestobium rufovillosum (assembly GCA_963966045.1). Lineage (NCBI taxonomy): Eukaryota > Metazoa > Arthropoda > Insecta > Coleoptera > Ptinidae > Xestobium > Xestobium rufovillosum. Next base: position 22,325,084 of record OZ014497.1, read on the forward strand.
CCTAATCTATGAATACTAATTAATCATTATAAGACAATAAGAGATGAAACTTAAAACTTAACAAGGTATAAAACTTTATATTAGGTACTTTATGTTCTAGGAAACAGTTCTTTATCATATAATTTTGGTAACTTTTCGTTGCATTGTGTCTTTGTCTTTATTGCATATAGTAACTTATAATTATTTGTAGAAAACAGTTCTTTATCGTTTAAAATCTATTAAGTTTTGGTAACTTCTCTTTGAACTCTAATTTTGGCTTTATTGCACTTTCACCGATTGCACTTATTCCTATATGAGTATTCTATTGGTTTCTTATACCCAGACATTTCTCAACTTCGTGTAATACAATTTCTCCATTTCTTTTGATCCAGTTTTTCAGCGACGATTTAAATTTCTGTAAGTGTTTCAATTGTTGCATTTCTGTTGGAATACTGTTGTAAAACCTTGGTCCTAGGAAGGATATGGATCGTCGTCCCACATTCTTTTCTGCTCTGTCTATCTTACATGTTCCTTTATTCTTACTTCTGGTATTATGGTGATGGTCTATCCTGTGGAGATTACTTCTATTTTTGTATTGGAAAATTGTTGCGCTGTTAAAAAACATTTGACGTATATTCAATATGTTCGTATCGTTATAAAGCAGACTAGTAGGATACAAGTGTTCCTTGTTAAATATAGCTTTCATAAAGTAGTTTTGTAAGACTTGTATGGGTTTTGTGTATTTATCAGCTGCTGACCCCCATGCCATTACTCCATAACTAAGCACAGATCCAACCAGGCCATGGTAGACTGTTTTCATGTTGTGAACATTCAGCACTCCTTTGAGCTTCCTAAACTTGAATAATATACTTTTAAGTTTTCTGGTGATGTTTTCTGATTGTTTGTCCCATTTGAGGTGCCTGTCTAACCATATGCCCAAGTATTTGATATGTTCAGTGGCTTCAATATTTCCATAGTTTGTGCCATTATCTGATATAGTTATGCTATTAAAATTTGGTGTGTTGTGTTTGTTACAGGAAAATGAGATATACATATTTTGTTTTCTTATGATTCATCGTGAGTAGTTTACTATCAAACCAATCGTGTATCTGCACCATATCCACCTTAACCTTTTCTCTTAACCCTTCCCAATTCGAGTCTTTGTAATATACAGGGTGGTCACTTTTACAATGTACACCATTGGAATCTTCTACACCCGAAGAGATTCAGAGTTGGTCAAATGGTAAGAAAGTTGCACATTTTCATGCTCTTTAAGGATCTAAAAAGAAATTCTGGATAGCTCTCGTTGTTCCTGATATATCCTGAAAAAATTGAAATATTGCGTTTTCTTATTTCTTCCATATATTATTTATTACTCAAGCGAATGTGACGACCTTTGGCAGGTTTACATAAGTGGGTATGGGCTTTCCACTGGATGTTTCAAAATTTGTCTAAGCCTACTACATCTTCAAGTTTTCATGGTCAACTTTTGAATTTCTTATGGGCGCCATATTGGATTTTCATAAGGTTGGATAGAGAAAAAAAATACAATTTCAACGATGTATCGCACATGGGTCATCTAACTTTCTGGACCACTAATTTCACTCCTTATCTACAAAATCTAGTTGCCATGATTATGAAAACTCAAAGATGTAGTAGGCTTAGACAAATTTTGAAACATCCAGTGGATAGCCCATACCTACTTATGTAAACCTGCCGAAGGGCATTACATTTGCTCAAGTAATAAATAATATATGGAAGAAATAAGAAAATGCAATACTTCAATTCTTTTCAGGATATTTCAGGAACAACGAGAGCTATCCAGAATTTCTTTTCAGATCCTTAAAGGGCATGGAAAATGTGCACGTTTTCTGTAATTTGACCAACTCTGAATCTCTTCTGGTTTAGAAGACTCCAATGGTGTACATTGTAAAAGTGACCACCCTGTATAGCGGTGTCATCTGCAAAGGCAACTATTTTTCCTGAACTAGGTAATTGCAGTAAACCATTTATATATATATATAATAAATAATATTGGCCCTAATACTGTGCCTTGAGGCACACCACACGCGACCAATTCCTGTGGACTTAATGCATCATCAATTTGTACACATTGTTTGCGGTCACGTAAATAATTTTGGAAGATGTGTAGTGCCTTACCTCGTAAGCCTATACTTTCAAGCGTCTGTAGTAACTGTTTGTGGTTTACTGTGTCAAAGGCCTTGGCCAAATCTATAAAGACACATAGCGAAGACATGCTGTTATCAAGTCCCTTTTGAATCTCCTGTACTAGCAGTGCTATCGCATCTTGTGTGGATTTATTTTCTCGAAAGCCAAACTGATTATCTGCTATTATATCTGAAGTTTGCAAAAAACTGACTAACTGTTTCTTTATTACTTTCTCAAATATTTTTGCTATGTTTGAAATTAATGATATCGGCCTGTAGTTGTCTATATCGTCCTTACTTCCACTTTTGTGTAGTGGTTTTACAACTGAAACTTTGAAAGACAGCGGACATTCTCCAGCCTCAATTATTTTATTTACTAGTAAAGCAATAGGTTCAGTTATTTCTTCTACTACCTCTTTTAGGGTTTCAGTTGTTATTTCGTCAAGACCGGGTGCTTTACCTACTTTAAGTTCTTTAATGATTGTCTTTATTTCACTTGCGGACGTTGGCCTGATGTACATTGATTTAGGATTTTGCTTAGTTTTGTACTCCTCGCATCTTTTGCGTTGTATTCGGCTAGCTAACACATTACCTACATTAACAAAATGTTTATTAAATTCATTCGCAATTTGTAACTTGTCTGTTATTAGACAATTGTCTATTTTACGGACTATCTGTTTAATAGGACATCTTTTGCTTGTATTACAGTTGGTCATTGAGTTAACAGTCTTCCATAAGTTTTTACTACTTTTCTCTTCTGCTAGTTTTCCTTTGTAATAATTATTTTTCGTAAGTTTAATTAATGAGTTTAGTTTATTCCTGTATGCTGAGTACTCTGTTTTGACATCCGCGTTGGTTGGGTTTCTTTGCAACTTTTGAAATAATTTTTGTTTAGTGTGGGATGATTCTATAAGTCCAGCTGTTATCCATTGTTTCCTTTTATGTGTTTTATTGTTAGATGTTACAGTGTAGGTAGCCTGTGTTACTACTGTACGGAGTGTATTAATAAGAAAATTGGTTGCGTCTTCTGTACCCATCTCTTTGAATGCATTTCCGAAATCTATTTCCCGTAGCTTTTTCCTGACCTCTTTGTAGTTTGTTCTCTTTAGAAATTTAGGTTTACTCTCTTGTTGAATATGCTCTGCACCCAGAAGTAAACTAGTCATAATAGAGAAATGATCTGTAATGTTGCTTTTAAATACAATTGACGTAGTGGAGTTTTCTAAATTGTTTTGAGTTTTTACAAAAATGTGATCTATACAAGATTTGGAATTGTCTTGAATACGAGTACATTCGTTTATAAGTGATGTGTATCCATTTTCTGAAAGAAGATTCAAATAATCTTCGTTTTTTTCCGGACCGGATAGGATATCAATATTCATATCACCAACAATTACACTGATATCTGCACGTGCTTTTTTATTGAGGTAACTTCTTAAGTCAGTAATAAATAATTTCTGGTCTGTTGACGGAGGCTTATAAACTGCTGTTATATCGACCCTCTTACCATGCTTTGTTAAAACTAGATTTATAGCAATATGACAGCTTAAGTTGTGTAAAGTATGATTGTAGTTTAAAGAACTTCTGACGTATATAACTACGCCATCATTTTTGTTAATATGTCCATTATTATAAATAAGATCATATCCTTCTATATTATATATTGATGTATGTAGAATGCACCACGTTTCCGTAAATACTATTATATCGAAAAAGCCATTGAATTCGCTCAACATTATAACCGTCTCGTCGAAATTTTTATTGATGCTTCTAATATTTTGATGCAAGATATTAATTGAAGATTTTGTATTATTTTTATCGACGTGTAGAATATCTAAACAATGTTTTATATCATTTACAACATTAGTTTGAATGTCATTACTCTCAAGCTCTATTAAATATTCATTCATAACTTCTTCGTTGTATGTGTTTGTTTTTAATTACTGTAGTTTGTTTGTTCTCTGCTCATTCTTATTTTGTTATTATATACAGGACATTCAACACTATCTGAACAATGCTCAGTAGTTCTCTGATCATTGTGTGCAATTTTCACAAAATTGCAGTTCGCACATTGTTGTCGGGTATTTGTACATTCGTTTGTTGAATGGCTACCAGCACATTTCATGCACACTGTGGGGTTTACACATTTGTTGGTTTTATGGCCATACCTAGCACAATTGTAACATCGGGTAATATTTAAGTCTTCAAAAACTTTACATGTGTCCCAGCCTACGTTGACTATTCTGTTCACTAATTTTTCAAATGTTCTCCCACTGGTTTCTACGTATGCCTTCCATTTATTGTTGTGTTGCATTAACTTTGTATATTTGACATCTATAACATCCTCTTCATCTACATAATAATTCATCGCAATTAGTTCCTCCTTCAGTTCTTGTGAATCATATCGCTTGTTTAAACCTACGAGAATAATTCTTGGCGCTCTCAATTTTGTCAAAACGATGTCGTATTTATCCCCAACCTCTTGTTCAATTAGTTTCTGCAGATTTTCAGTTGCTATGAGACTGTCTGTTTTAATTTCTATTGAGCCATTTGACGTTTGTTTTAACGATTTTATGGCCGCTTTGGCTTGAGCTGGTTTCACTTTAGCTTGTATTTCCATTTTAGTGTCAGTACTTGTCTGGGAAGTTTTTGGTTTGATTATTATGCTAGGTAGGTTAGTAATAGGTTTAATGTTCATAGAAGAAGAGTTGACATTACATGCTTTATTTTTCAGAATATCTGAGTAAGAAGGTTTAGAATTGTTCACATTGACTGTTTAATAATTCCCCTTGCTTCTCCATGTTCTCTTGTACGTCCTTTACTTGCTGTCGCAGTTCATCAACTGCGCGTGTCTTTTCTCCCTGCGAGTTGTCAGTGTTGCGTATTAGACTCTCGATACGCTCGGCAAGTTCACGCACATCCCCTATTGGCTTGGGCGCTAGCTTCACTATTCTTAGTACTTCCTTACAATCCTCACAAAAATACACCATATCTTCTTTTACATCTCTCATATTCTTGTACCTTTTATCACTAATCCTAACACATCCCGCATGAAAAGTTTTCTCGCAAAAACCATCACACTTTAGGAACTTTTCACTCGATAAAACTTCTAATTTGCACACTTCACAGTTAGGTTTGTCTGGTGGTTCCGCCATGTTAGTAGTACTTAAAGAACTTAAAATAAAACAATACTTCTTGAAACTGAAATACTCGGCTTTTAGATGTTTGTGCGACGGTACTTTAGACACAACATGAATTTTATTCTAACCTAAACGATCATTTTCAGTGGGTCTGCATTACGGTTCCCTCTACTCAGGTTGCGTCACTCTGTGCTCTATACATTAGTAGAAGCGTTCCCGTTTTCTGCTATTTCCGGTAGTTCAGAAAGTCGCCACCACGGAACACGTAGTCATAGGAGGTAGGGTCCCTGTATTGAGAGAGTACCGCAATCTCCGCCATGTTTACTCACAATAACAGACGCCAAATTTGAATTGTGCCTGAACGTCAGATTTCATATTTGACATGTGTTACAAATTGCGGATTCGCCTTCTGATTTTTGATCCATAAACAAATAAAATTTGGCTGTAATATGTTGAGGAATAATACTACAGACCAGATTGTGAAAATAAATATATCACTGATTCACAAAAGACGATAAAACATAAACACCAAACAAACCAACATTTCAGCTGGACTTTGACTGACATATGACATTTTGCTGCTGACACGGCAGTCCGCCATGTTTACTCACAGTTATGAAACATAGTGGAGCTATTGATTGCGGTACTCTCTAAATACAGGGACCCTAATAGGAGGCACATTTTTTACGTTGATGGTCGTGCTGTTGATACAAATTTTACATTTTGCGAAGTGTTTTGTACCATTTTGAATAAGCATGAAGCATTGTTTTGTACCTGGTTGCAAGACAGATTATCCAAGTGAGCGCAACAAGCCAGATTTTAAACAGAAAAGTCTTTTTTCCGCACCTAAGGTAGGCACTTCAAGTTAGGTTAACAAGTTGTTATCGCGACTATTTTTTTCGTTTGTGAAGCAGCTTTTGTAGCAGATGATATATAATTCGTCACAAGGAAATTGCTCTACAAAATGGAGCTTTTTACGAACTGAAAGGGGTCACAAAGAACAATTATCAGAGGCAATTGTCAGATGTTTAGTTAATGCGCATTACAGAATGTTAAGACATTTTGCATTTTGGAAGCGTAAAAAAACTAAAGCAGAGAGAACGCTTTTTTGAAACAGACCATTTACTTGCCCTCTTACTAACACACATTTAAAAAAAAAATTATGTAGAAACAAGCAAAATATACCAACTCGTACGGGACCAGAACTCGTCTAGCCGTCGGAGAACAAAATGACAGCTCTGTACGATAACCGCACACCACTAAGACCGTTAGCGTTACTAGCTAAACGAGATACTTAAACATCATTTTACGGACATCACCTCCGATCGTATCAACAAAATTTCAGGGGACCAACGGCCAGTGCAGTAGTTACTCCCCATTAATATTCTAAATTAATTTTGGCTTAGTCTCTAGTGGCGTTATTACGCTCCAATATTGAGAAAGGAACAGTTAATGAGAAATTATCGTGTTTAATGCCATAAAGTGTAATTCAAAATCTTGTCTCCTTTGACCCTAGCGCCGTAATCGCGAACTACTGCTCAGCTGCCACGCATTTCAGAAGGTAGTGGCGTAACCTGAGTAGAGGGAACCTAGTACATATTACTACAGAAAATAAACGAACGTTTCAGGTGCTCTTGACATCTGTCAGTGTCGATTACATCATACCGTAACTTAATATAATTGTAGTAGTTTTGCAATGGAAACAGTTTATTTTCAATTTGTGTGATGTGCTTGAGCGTAAAAACTATAATTATTAGCTACACTACAAAAGTTACAGTAAGATGTTTTGTAGTTGACACTGACAGATGTCATGAACACGAGAACGTTCGTTTATTTGGAGTAAAACGTGATCTGCCCCAAGGTTGGTTCACTATTCTTGTAGTCAAGTTTTTTTCTCAAATACAGCTATACAGCCCTTCTACTAGGAATACAACATTTTCTCACTAACAATTTAATAAAAAACTACAGTCGAATGCTTTTATTTACTTCATAGTCGTTTATTTTGGCGATATTTTGTCTATTTCTTCTAAGGAATCTAGCGACTTGAAAATTTGTAAGCTGGCCACTCTGACTTCGAGGTACACCTTTGTAGTAAAGACGGAACCTTAAAAGTTGTCATACTTCATATACATCATTGCTTCAAAATCATATCGCCACCTGTAAAAGACTATTAAAAAATATTAGAATTATTAAATGAAAAAGTCGTGCAGCGGTTGGAACAGTTTAATATAAAGGCATCTTGACTTAAATTTTATAAGTAAACTCCACCTATATTGAATTTACGCCTTACATACTTCTCATTCTAATACATTGGCATACTTGCCGTCGTAGGTCGCAATTTAGATGGAACAATTTTGCAACAAAAATCTGAACGCGGTTATACCTTTTTAAATAAGTAGGTACTTCTAGGTTCCAATAGCTTTATCTCTGTTTAACTTACGACGTTTAATACGATAGAGTGCAAAAGATGAACATGCGTTTTACAAATGCTTCCCAACTATCTATATTTGCCTCTATAGTGACATCTTGGAAATTTGTCAAAACTAACGTTTACAAACCAAGACACTGGTGGGGCGCTTGAGTTATTCAGTTTATGGCGGGAGTCAACAATTAACAATTATTATTAATTAGTACGTGTATTCGAAACTGTCAAGTCATAATGACTATACAGGGTGATTCAGGACGGGCGTGCCAAATTAAAATGGTTGCTAGAGGAACTCCAAATAAGACGAAAAGTTTATATGAACATACATATGTTCTAAAGTGACTACTAACAAAGATACAGGGTGTAAAAGTTTTAATATTTTTTAATACCGTAATGTAATAATAGGCAGGTTCGGTAATTTTCAAATTTCATTAAAATTGATAGAGTTTATTATACTGAAGGCAGTTATGTTGTTAATTTTTGTTAAAAAAAATCCTTCAGGGCGCAGCAGTCCCATAATTATTATCCTTGTCTATCATGTATATAAACAAGGGTATTATGCATATGCATGTGTAGTTAAATTGTTAAATATTATTAACTGGTTCTAACTGGTGTTTTCTGTTTTGTACCCAGACTAATACATCGTACAGCACACCAATAAAACGGAAAAAGTGGTTCGTTGGAGCCAGAAGGAAAATCGGTCAGCATTATCAATATTTTCGCGAGTTAATTTATCATTGCAAAAGTTTATAAAATTATCGGCTGCCCCATTGCAGCCACTCTAAATAAAATCGAGCATAATGTAATTTATCGACAGTTTTCTGGGACCCCTTGGTACTTGGTAACGTGTTACGGTTAGCATAATTTGAAACAGGATGCTAGGAGCATGACGGAGCCAAATACTGAATCGCCGTAGCGTTCCCTCCCTGAACTAAAAAAGGAAATTTTATTAACTATTTTACAATAATAATTAAATAGTACGTCATCATAAAGTTCTCTTTTGAAGACTGGTAGGACGCGTCCCTGAGCTAGCCTACGCATTTCCGTAAAAGTAGAACATTCTACATCCCCAACTATTTGAGAGCAGTAGTCTAATCTGCTCCAACCTCTACCTCTTTATTCCTATCTCTGACTCTACGATGCCGCGAACTATTCCTTTCTGTCTCAGAAGGTGTCCTACCATCCTACGATCCTATCCCCTATTCTTTATTGTCTTCCATACTTTTCTCTTTTCCCCAACTCTTTCTAATTCCTCCTTATTGCTAACTTGTCTATCCACGGTATCTTCAACACCCGTCTGTAGCATCACATTTCAAACGCTTCTACTCTTTTTCAATCCGCTTCTCCCATTGTCCAAGTTTCGCACCCATAGGTATAATTTCGTACTCCATACATGCGTCTTTAAGAGTCTCTTCCGAGTTTCTACATTAACCGTTCCAGAATATAGCAGTTGTTTCTTTTTGTTAAACAAGTACCTACCTAGTACCTACGTAGCGTAGTTTGTTGATTCGCGCGAGTTGTATTTGTTTCCGTTTTTTTAAAAATTTCCAATCCGCTATAAAACTGTTAACTTGATAACTTGTCAATCACTTAGGTATACATACCTACATAAATGAGTAGGTATGTATTGTATTGTATTAGAGAATATAGGCAGGTACCTATTTTACAAACAGAAGTAAGCAGGTATCTACAATCTACATACCTACTTATACTGAATTATAAAAGGCATGTACAGTTAATAAATTGTTGACTTTGTTTTACTTATACCGGTCTGCCTTTATACTACTGTTTTGAGGTTGAATGAAATTGGGGTTAGATGCAAGAATCACACACCATTTCCACATTTACCGGAACATTTACCTACCTACTACATAAATATGGCAAATTATGTGAATCGGAATTTTGATACCCTTGTATCATTATATCGAGTATGTTGTCTTTGTTTTATGTTTCCTTGACACCTTACTTTAAAAATTCACGCTCGAAATAGTCCCAATAAGTATGTTATGAGATGGGTATCGTTTCACGGGCACTTCAAGAGAAGTGGGAGGAGCGCCTTACGAATCTCTGACGTCAAACCAATAACAAAGCGAACTAGCATGTGGGCGTAATAAGCTAATTTCTTTGCCTTATTACGCAGCAAAAAAAAATTTTAGAAAAAAAAATTCGCCGTTAATCAATTACAATAACAATTTTCTGTCATTTTCATGCCAAAAATAGATATCTTATTTTTCTCCGAACCTCCCTATTGATGTATTTTCTCGTTCTTCTTGTTAGTGTTGTTAGTGTTATTCTTAATAAACTATTTTTTTCAATTTTCACTTTCCTAGCATATCGGTGAAGCCATTATTGCATTATGGAAAATTTCAGTGGATGTGCACGATTTCACAAAAAGCTGTCATTCAAAAACTAAGCATTTTACGACAAATTTTGAAGATAAGTAGTTAGAAAATGAGAATACGGGGACAGGCCATCGAGTTCTCCAGATGCCATCGACTTCTTCAACAATGACCTTGAAAGACACCAGAGGCTGCTGAAGGAGCCGTTGAGTCATCCGAAGAAGCAGCCTCTAGTGTCTTTCAAGGTCATTGCCGAAGAAGTGGGCATGTCTTCAGCAGCGTCTGGTGTCTTTCAAGGTCATTGCTGAAGAAGTGGTGTTCAGCAGCAGCCAGGCGCATGCGCCGGGGCTATTCCTCAGGTCAGTCCATCGAGTTCTCCATCCACTTCAAGTGGGCGTGTCTGCAGCAGCCTCTGGTCATTGCTGAAGAAGGGCCTCTGGTGTCTTGCCATTGCGCACCCAAGCCGCCATTTTGGGGCCTTTGGTTGTGGCTCAGGCGCCTGCGCCGGGGCTCCGCCTTCAGCAGCTTCTGGTCATTGCTGAAGAAGTGGTCTTCAGCGGCCCCCCTGGTGTCTCTCATTCTGTTGGGCCTTTGGATGTGGCTCAGGCGCCTGCGCCAGGGTTTTCGCAAAAATAAAAACGTTGAATATATTTTTACATCAATATAATTAAAACTATAATCTGTATACAGAGTAGGCATGCGTGTATTTTCTGGACAAATCGAAGCCCTGCAGCTTCTCATACCACTCTTCTGACCGATTCATTACCCGGTGTATACTCAACGATGCGGTCATGCAGGATGAGACAGTATGCGGTTGTGTTGGGCGGAAAATTCTCGCTCGACTCAAATTCTAGACGCATATCTATGGGTCCAGGCTTGATGCTTTCCGACTGCTTTGATGCGTCAATAACCACGATGGGCGCTAGATCCTTGAACTGTTCCTTGCCGTATAACGGCTCGCCAACTTTTCCATAGTATGAACTCTGGAAGTTCTGGTACATTTCGTATAGCAGGGCGTATTTCCCCGTGGAGAAATCCAAGTTTAAATTCTCGTAGGGGAAGCACTCAGAATTCAGGTACAGTTTGACGTTTGTCAGATTGCAGTGGTCAAATTTGCTTGAATCCGTGTCCAAATTCGCTTTGCGATTCGTCTGGAAGGCGACAATAACGTAGCGGGGTTTCTCCAACCGTGTTGCAGTCTTGACGGCCCACGTTTGTTTCATAGCTTGCGGCAACACCGGATACTCGTACAGCTCCCAGCTGCGAAAACATATCTGCAACGTTCTCTCTTCCTCGACAATATTGAGAAGTTTTAGGTATTCAGCATCCGATGGATAGACGTACGGCACCCTCCAATGAACCTTGCTCAACTCAATTCTGGTGTCCTCGTTACCCACGAAAGCGTTCCTATCGTTTTTCGATCGAGTCAAAATGAGCTCGTGACACACATTTAACAGAATTTTGGGGTAATCTTCCAAGAATCCCAGCAGGATTCTTCCCGGGATGCACACGTTAAAGTTCTCGTTCGCGTCGATAAGGTGGCTCGGTGAGTCTCCCGTATTCGTCCAGCCGGCATTCTCCAGGGCACCTACCTCACCCTCATTCAGAGAAACTACACCCTTCAGTGTGCTCGTGATGCCCACGTTTTTTGTTCGATCCACCTCCACCCCGTTTATTTCATAGCGGACGTCGTCAAAGAGGAAACTGAGGGCGTTATTTGTTAAAGCCGCATTTCCGCCTCCTGCACCCTTGATGAACCTGCCCTCTATGTAGATGCTGCTTAGATGCGGCAGTACGTAAACGTCTTGTTGGTGGATTGGTATGCGAATTTCGTCATTGGCGTTGAATGTTGTTGTCACGAACGGCTGATGTACGTGCACCTCGACACGGCGTGCTGACTCATCCAAAACAGCACCGTCCAGAACACGAAACGTGTCTACGTTTATGTGTGTCATTATTCAAATGCGGTTCCCTTGTTGAAGCACAAGTACTAACTGACAGCACCGTTAATTTTCTTGCTTAAATACTCTCCATACAACCGTGCGCATGCGCAGTCTTATTCTTGCTCGTGTCATCAGCCATGGTGTTTGCGAATACAGCTGTCTGTGTCAACAGACAGCTGTATTCGCAAACAGACAGACAGACAGACAGACGGAGAGACAGACAGACAGACAGACAGACAGACAGACAGACAGACAGAAGGACCGACAGACATACAGACAGACAAGTACTGATAAGAATTCGGAAGTAGGAGAATAACTATAGATTCCTTTTTGTCTCATCGAGCTGATTAATTTGATACCCTACATGATCTAGGTGGGCGGGGCAAGGAGCGTGGCCGGGGGCGCGGTCAGTGAGTGGCCACCCCTAAAAACCACCCCTAAAAACCACCCCCAAAAATCACCCTCCAAAGCCACCCCAAGAACCGCCCCTAAAAACCACCCCTAAAAGCTACCCCTAAAACCACCCCTAAAACCACCCCCTAAAACCACCCCCAAAAACCACCCCCAAAAACCACCCCTAAAATCCACCCCAATATTCCGATACCTCTAGTCGAGTCCTTTAATTTACACCCCACATGACATAGTTTTTACGTAGGGGTTAGCCTAAATTTAGACTACTGTTCTCAAATAATTAGCGATGTAGAATGTTCTACTACCGAGAACTAAGATGTTTGCATATATCAATCAGATGGTTCCCACACGTGTCCGAAACGCATTAAGATAACAAGTAATTTCAAATAAACAAACTGGAGAATGTTCTAGAATGTTTTTTTCCCACACGTGTCCGAAACGCATTAAGATAACAAGTAATTTCAAATAAACAATCAGAAGAATATTCTAGAATGTTATTTTATTGTAATAATACAAACAAACAAACGGGTCACCTTGTAGTGTCTACAACGTATTAAATGCACATGCAGAGCGTGGGATCAAACCTAAACAAACATATCCTATCGGCAAGATGAAAGGTTATTTCCCATAATAAAAACAATTATAACATCTCTTATCGGCGGCGAACGTGCTTTTTTCTTAAACTTTAATATCAATATTTATTTAGTATAAACAATTGTAAATTTCCGAGAAAATAAATATTAATTCTGTAACTTCTGTTTACAATCATAAGTATATACGGATGAATTGAAAGACGGGCTTGTGGGCCGCCGATTAGCTCAGTTGGTTGGAGCGAGGGCTCCGGTGCGTGGGGACCCGGGTTCGAATCCCGGTCGGCGTCATTTCCAGAACGTTTGCGAAAACCCCGGCGCATGCGCCTGAGCCACGGCCAAAGGCCCCAAAGACACCGTTGCTGAAGACATGACTCCTTCAGCAGCCTCTGGTCATTGCCGAAGAAGTGGATGGGGCCAGGATGGACTGGCCTGAACAATGAGCAACACGTGCTTTGTACGCGACAGCCCCGGCGCAGGCGCCTGAGCCACATCCAAAGGCCCAACAGAATGAGAGACACCAGGGGGGCCGCTGAAGACCACTTCTTCAGCAATGACCAGAAGCTGCTGAAGGCGGAGCCCCGGCGCAGGCGCCTGAGCCACAACCAAAGGCCCCAAAATGGCGGCTTGGGTGCGCAATGGCAAGACACCAGAGGCCCTTCTTCAGCAATGACCAGAGGCTGCTGCAGACACGCCCACTTGAAGTGGATGGAGAACTCGATGGACTGACCTGAGGAATAGCCCCGGCGCATGCGCCTGGCTGCTGCTGAACACCACTTCTTCAGCAATGACCTTGAAAGACACCAGACGCTGCTGAAGACATGCCCACTTCTTCGGCAATGACCTTGAAAGACACTAGAGGCTGCTTCTTCGGATGACTCAACGGCTCCTTCAGCAGCCTCTGGTGTCTTTCAAGGTCATTGTTGAAGAAGTCGATGGCATCTGGAGAACTCGATGGCCTGTCCCAGTATTCTCATTTTCTAACTACTAAGATACCAATATCTTCCCAAATAGAACGTAGATTTCAAATACATTAATATCACCTGCATTGGGGAAATAAATAAGTGGCCTACCCCGTAGTAACGCTACTGATGGGGCTAGCAGGGCAAATTTGTTTCGAAAATTAGAACTTGGCAAATTAAAACGACACCTTAAATTTCAACTCAATAACTTACATAGTTACTAAGTTGTTGATTTCGTGAAATATTGGCATGTAATAAAAACTATTGTAAAGGATATATCCTTTTATACAAGGTGTTACAAATTAGTAGGTCAAGCCGTTAACCACAGATTATCTGGCCGAAAATAATGGGACTTTCCTTATGCCATTTTTCATTTAGGCTTCTTTCTTTCAAGATACAGGGTGTTAAAGTTAAAATTTAAAAGACTATTTTTATTAATAACTCCTCTGTTTTTTGTGCAACGTTTTTTCATATACCGGCAGAATGTTCGTGTAATTTTGATCAAAAATATTCATGGGCGAACGGAGGAAAGGGGGGGTCGTAATACCCATTGACCCCCCAACTTTTCCCTGCGCACGTCTATGGTTCAAAGGTATTGTTTTTTATAACAAGCGTTCATTTCTTTAAATTTTTCCACTCTTGTAAAATTTTGATTTAGGGCTTGGTTTACGAGATATTGCAACTCATTTGACTATGTGTTGTTGATCTGCTCGCTGTTTAAATCTTCCAATTTTTCGTAGGTGACGAACTAAGCTCGAGAAAAATGTTCTTGGATGAATATGTTCCTGCATAACGTCTAATCTTCAGAAAAATGCCCTTGGATGGTACCTCTTTTATTAATAATTATTTTGACAACTTAACGCCTACCTGTCTTTCTTTCCAATGCTAATTTGGCTGTTAGACGTTATGCAGGAACATGTCGGAATCGATGCCATCCAAGGGCATTTTTCTGAAAATTAGACGTTATGCAGAAACATATCCATCCAAGAACATTTTTCTCGAGCTGAGTTCATCACCTAAGAAAAATTGGAAGATTTAAACAGCGAGCGGATCAACAACACATAGTCAAATGGGTTGCAATATCTCGTAAACCAAGCCCTAAATCAAAATTTTACAAGAGTGAAAAAAGTTAAAGAAATAAACGCTTCTTATAAAAAAGAATACCTTTTAACCATAGACGTGCGCAGGGAAAAGTTGGGGGTCAATGGGTATTACTACCCCCCCGTTTCCTCCGTTCGCGCACCGATTTTTTTGATCAAAATTACACAAACATTGTGCCGGTATATGAAAAAATGTGGTACAAAATTTCAACTAAATATCCCAAAAAACAAAGGAGTTATTATTAAAAATCGTTTTTTAAATGTTAACTTTAACACCCTGTATCTTGAAAGAAAGAAGCCTAAATGAAAAATGGCATAAGGAAAGTCCCATTAATTTCGGCCAGATAATCTGTGGTTAACGGCTTGACCTACTAATTTGTAACACCTCGTACCTATATCAACAAATTAATATATGTACATATAAAAGGAATTGGCACAAACAAATATAAAAATATGGTTACTAAGATAATATGTATAAAAAAAATATTAAAACTTTTACACCCTGTATATTTGTTATTAGTCACTTTAGAACATAATATGTATATAAACTTTTCGTCTTATTTGGAGTGCCTCTAGCACCCATTTTAATTTGGCACACCCGTTCTGAATCACCCTGTATAGTTAATCGAAACATGTTCTGTAACAAGCAATCGAATTGCGGATTTAACAAATACCTATCTATAGTATATCATACCTTGGTGGAATTTCATCCCCTACGAACGTGTACTATCTTTAGTGCATCTTATCATTGTTTAAAATTAGTACTGCAATCGTCAGACCGTCAGACGTGATGGCGAGCAACAGAGATGCGTAGTTGAGTAATCCCCACTATTCATCCACTGCCCTCTCGACCGGGATTGGTTTTCGGTGGACGCACGCAACTCGGGAGATAAGTGGCACGTCACAAACGTCACAAAGCCACGTGCTTTCTGACGTTTTAACCTAACCTCTGAAATATAATTATAATTACATATAGTTGTTTTCAAGTTTTTACGCGTAAGCCCAACACACAAATTGAAAATAAACTGTTTTCACTGCAAAACGTCTATAATTATATTGCAAAAACTAGTTTAAGACGTTGTAAATAATATCGATAAACGTCAAATGGCACGTGCTTTTGTTTTGTTTGGAATGAAAATCTGACGTATGCCGGAGGCACTTAGGTCCCGAACTGTCAGTGGCGCACGATTAACTTATAACTTCATAATAAATTCATCTATAGTACAGGCTACAGGGAACCTCGCGCCACTGCCTGAAACTAGGGCGTGGCCTTGCCTGTGCGGGCTGTCCCCATCACGTTTGACGATTCGAGACCTAAGTGCCTCCGTCATACGTCAGATTTTCATTCCAAACAAAACAAAAGCACGTGCCATTTGACGTTTATCGATATTATTTACAACGTCTTAAACTAGTTTTTGCAATATAATTATAGACGTTTTGCAGTGAAAACAGTTTATTTTCAATTTGTGTATTGCGCTTGCGCGTAAAAACTTGAAAACAACTGTATGTAATTATAATTATATTTCAGAGGTTAGGTTAAAACGTCAGAAAGCACGTGGCTTTGTTTTGTTTGGAATGAAAATCTGACGTTTGTGACGCGCTACTTATCTCCCGAATTGCACACAGGGAACACAAAATTGCACATCACATTGCAGTAAGCACTTTTGTTATACTTCATACCAATTATATCGATATTTCTTACTGACAAGTATGGAAATATCGATAGTTTCCTTCATCTATATCTGACCACAGAACACCTAAATAAGAACGCGCAGCTCAATGTTAATAGTTGGAACTGCGTTTAGCGCCATCTCTGTCGGTTTACAAGAACCAATTATGTATAAGCGCGCCTAGATAGAATTGAAATTTAAAATTAATTTTTTTAATATTAAAAATCCAACTAAATTAAAGCAGTATCTATAGAGAATTGCACATCACATTGCAGTAAGCACTTTTGTTATACTTCATACCAATTATATCGATATTTCTTACTGACAAGTATGGAAATATCGATAGTTTCCTTCATCTATATCTGACCACAGAACACCTAAATAAGAACGCGCAGCTCAATGTTAATAGTTGGAACTGCGTTTAGCGCCATCTCTGTCGGTTTACAAGAACCAATTATGTATAAGCGCGCCTAGATAGAATTGAAATTTAAAATTAATTTTTTTAATATTAAAAATCCAACTAAATTAAAGCAGTATCTATAGAGAATGCTAATTTAGTTAGATAATTGCATTTTAACTGCAAATGAATTAAAGAAAACAAAGACTATGCATGCTTATTATGTAGGTAGGTATCAATTTTATTTAATTAACATTTTACATTGTAAGTGGAAACACAAATAACTGTAAGATTACACATTATAGCAAACAGTTTCAAAAAATATTTTCTGGTACGTAGTTCACAATCTGTGAAGTGAATTGCTAGGCAAACTAATACTAAAATCAAATGAAACTTACTTGTAAAACTTACAAAATTTGGACAATTTGATGTATTAACTCAACACTGGCAGATGAAGGAAGACATTTCATAGTCGCATTGCTGCTATCTTAATGTCCGAGGAAAAACTCATTCGCAGAGATGTCAAAAAAGTACCTACTGACGGAAGTCAAAATAAATACTTACCGGCCTGCTACTTTTTTGTACATAATTATTTCTTTATTATGCACCTATTTCTGATTCAGTATTATTGCGTATCGAGAAAACTTAATCTTAATTAGGTGTTCTGTGAACGTAACCACAGAATATCTTAAACAACGCACAATTTTTAAATTTTCAATTTTGTCTGGAGATGCCGGTTGCTACAGAAATAACAACAAAGCGCCTACTTCAGATTTAAATTTCGGGATATCGGTAATACAGAGTTTCGACGGCAAATGTCAGAGTCGTAGTGCCATCTAAAGCGGTTTACAGAAACTGAAGCTAACATGGCCCAAGGTCGTGCATAAGGGTGAAACCCCCCTGTATCTGACAATCGACAGTACCAGAAGAAAATCGAATAAATCGAAATATTTTTACATTTAAATCGCAAAAAGTCTTATGCTGAAGCAGACGAAGATAATATCTCAATCGAGCACACCTAATCTTTTCGCACTATGGGTATTACTATTTTTGTTGTTGGTATTTTAGACACGCCACACGCTGGAAATGGAATGACAGTTCATTCTAACCAAACAAAAGGAAGATAGGAAAGAATCAAAAAAAACCTGCCTTTCAAGAAAATGAATCGATAGCGACATGTGATTTCGAAGAAGAGGAAAAAATTAGGGAACTAGGTATATACATTAGGGTCTTACGTCGTACCAGTGCAATTATGTTACCAGGACACTTTGCTACCCTTACTGAACAAAGACCTTTCAAGTGCGATGTGTGTGGCAAATGTTTTGGACATAATTCCAAACTTGTTGTTCACATGAGGGTCCATACAGGTGAGAAACCTAACGTTTGTAAGATTTGCAAGAAAGGATTCTCGCAATTAGGAAGCTTAAAGAAGCACTTATTGACGCATAGCGATAAACGACCTACCCCTCCCAAATCAGCCGTGCACAAGTGTGAAATTTGCCAAAAAGTATTATTGCGTGGCAGTTTAACGAGACACATGAGGACACATACGATGAGAAAGAGACCTTTCAAGTGTGAGATTTGCAAGAAAGCGTTCGTGCAGTTAGACACTTTAAACAGGCATTTATTGACGCACAACAACGAAAGGCCATTCAAATGTGAAAATTGCCAAAAATCATTCTCCCATCCTTCAAGTTTAAAGAAACACTCTAAGATTCACATGGGACAAAGGCCTTACAAGTGCGAGATTTGCCAAAATGCGTTCGGTCTGAAGAGCACCCTAAAGAGGCACTTGTCGACGCACATCGATAACAAACCAGACAAATGCGAAATCTGCAATAAGGCATTCAGGCAAGCCTACGGATTAAAGATACACATGTTTGAACATACCAATGAAAATCCGTTTTTCTGTGAGCTTTGCAATATTTTCTTTAAGTCCCATTGGCATTTGAGGGAGCATAAACGGAAGCACAAAGCAGCAGAGGTCGAGGAAACACAAGATAAACAGTTAAACGTTAGTGTACAATTGGAAGAAAATATATCGGGCAAAGAGGAAAATGCTAATGCAGAACCTGTAAATTTGGAAACGCTTATCAAAATTGAGGAACGTGAGGTGCAAAATGAAAACAGTGTTGACGTAAAAGTAGAAGAGACTATTTCAGATGTAGAAGAAATTTCTGAAAGTTTAAAAAATGAAGACTTCGGTGTGACAGATGAAAATAGTTTGTGAGGTTTAATAGTTATTTACGATACAAAGTACCGTAACAGCCTCGGTAACAGCTCATATTACGATACATGATCATCATAAAGTTTTCACTCTGAAGAGTAGTAGTTGGACTTGTACCTCCATCCTTTTCTATCCTGAGCTAACCTACGTATTTTCCTAAAAGTAGAACATTTGAGAGCAGTCATCTACCTCTACCTCTTTTTATTCCTGTCTCCGACTCTAATATGCCAGGAACTAATTCTTCGTGTCTGAGAAGGTGTCTTACTATCCTATCTTTCCTATTCTTTATTATCTTTCATACCTTTCGCTTTCCGTCAACTCTTTGTAATACATACCTCCACATCCCTGTCTCACTCCGTTCCAAATATCTACTTCTCTTTATTCCTTCTCAAACTGGCTGATCTCACAATATTTCTTCCGCCCTTTTCTCCATCCTTTTCTGCACAATTCTAGTGGGTAAAACAACTTCCTTCAACATCTCCAAGGGTTGAATTAATACTTCTATCAAATTACACTAATTTTATCATCAACTTTTACACACAGTGGGTGGATGAAGAACTTTGAAGTAAATTCACTATGAATATTCTCAATAAGTTAGCCCCACATGCCAAAAGACAGTGACACAGTAATTAAACTCGACACGTGTTTCACTGACAACGTCAGCAACCTCAGAAGTTGAAGATTAATCTAAGTCTAAACCTGCGCTGCGTTGCCATAAATACCAAACCTCCTACTACTGAAGGAAAATGAATTGATAAACCTATAGGATTTTTTAGAACTTTTGGAACATAAGGGCAATAAAATTGTTTTTTTAGAAATGGAGGGTAAGTACTTATGGCTAGTCTTAATTCTGTCTTCCTGATAAATCTATATAGGGTCGAGTTTGGAGTCTGACCATAATTACTGTTAAGACAACTACGTTAGTTTTTATATATCGCTGTACTTTCCAAGGAGTTTAAATCAAATTTATTATTTCTTGGTTTTAAGAGTTTTTTATTGATATTGAATTTATGGCCTATTTCCAACATGTGCGACACCATGCTAGACTTATCTGTATGGTCGTATTTGTAATGAACTGATGCTCCTTGAAGCGAGTTAAAATAGACCGAGTTGACTGCCCAATATATTTTTTGTCACAATTTCCTTGAAAAACGAAGTACTAAAGGGCGCGGGCGAAAATATTGTTAGGGACAAAGAGGAAGAATGGAATTGCATTAAAAATAGTTTAGTTTCCTCAGCTAGGGATATTTTGGGTCATAAACAGAATGAAAGTAGGAAACCCTGGATAACAAAACATATTGTGAGTCTAATAGAGGAAAGGCGAAAATATAAAAATAGGTTAGATGAAATAGGGAAACAAAGATATAAGGCGATCAAGTGGGAAATTATTCGGAAATGTAGGAAAGCGAAAGAGCAATGGATTGATAATAAGTGCAAAGAAGTCGAATATAAGTTCGAAGTAGGAAAGACTGATGAAGCATATAAAATAATTAGGAGAAATTTTAGAGAAATTGGATCTAGTACCAAAAGCATTAGGAATGAGGCAGGAGATATTCTAATCGAAAGCGGGGAGAAGGCAGATAGGTGGAAAGAATATTTAGGAAACTTATATGCGGGACAGGAAGTGCAAGATATATTAGAAAGCGAAAGCAGTGTAGAGGGGGATAACCTAGGGAATCCTATAATGAGAGAAGAGTTTGAGCTAGCACTAAAAAGTTTAAGGAATAATAAAGCGCCAGGTATAGATGGCTTGCAGGCAGAAATCTTAAAGTGCGCAGGTCAAGAGGTAATAGATCGTTTATTTAAATTAGTTAGTCGCATATACCTGACAGGCGAGATTCCAGAGGATTACAAACGGAACATCATGGTAGCTTTGCCGAAAAGGAAAGGCGCGGATAGGTGCGAAAATTTCAGAACCATCAGTTTAACTTCCCATGCGTCAAAAATTTTAACTAGAATTGTGCAAAGAAGGATGGAGAAAAAGGCAGAAGAAATATTAGGAGAAGATCAGTTCAGATTTAGACGAAATAGAGGAACGCGCCAGGCCATCCTAGCTTTACGAGTAATTATAGAAAAAACGATAGAAAAGAGAAAGAGCGTCTATATAGGATTTGTAGATTTAGAAAAGGCCTTCGACAACGTAAAATGGGGGAAGATGTTCGAAGTGCTGAGAAAGGTAGGGATGAAATATAGGGACAGAAGAATAATACATAATCTCTTCGAAGAGCAAAAGGCAGTTATACAATGTGAGCAGGAACGAAGGGAAGTAGATATCCGGAAGGGAGTGAGACAGGGATGTGCATTGTCACCTCTAGTTTTCAACTTATATATCGAAGATGCTATTAATATTGTTAAGGACAGAACAGCCTCAGGGATTAACGTACAGGGTCAAACTATTAACATGCTCAGATTTGCGGATGATATAGCAGTGTTAGCATCTAGCAAAGAAGAATTAGGAGCGGCTTTGAATGAAATGGAAGCAGTTTTGACACAGGGCTATGGCATGAAAGTCAATAAAAAGAAAACTAAAATTTTGGTATGTAGGGGATGTGAAAATAGAACTAAAGTTGACATACAAATAGGAAATGAGAAGATAGAGGAGGTCACGGATTTCTGCTATTTAGGAAGTAAAATAACTCAAGACGGTAGGAGCACTAAAGATATAAAACAAAGAATAGCGCAGGGCCGAGTTGCGTTTAACAGAAAGAAACAACTGTTATGTTCGAGAACAGTTAATATTGAGACTAGGAAGAGACTCTTAAAGTCGTATGTATGGAGTACGGCATTATACGGGTGCGAAACTTGGACAATAGGGGAAGCGAATCGAAAAAGAGTAGAAGCGTTTGAAATGTGGTGCTACAGGCGCATGATGAAGATACCGTGGATAGATAAGGTTAGCAATAGGGATGTATTAGAAAGAGTTGGGGAAAAGCGAAAGGTATGGAAGACAATAAAGAGTAGGAGAGATAGGATGGTAGGACACCTTCTAAGACACGAAGGAATAGTTCGCGACATACTAGAGTCAGAGATAGGAATAAAAAGAGGTAGGAGTAGGTCTAGATTAGACTACCGCTCTCAAATAGTTAGGGATGTAGGATGTTCTACTTTTAGGGAAATGCGTAGGTTAGCTCAGGATAGAAAAGAGTGGAAGTACGCATCCAACCAGTCTTCGGACTGAGAACCTTATGATGAATTTCCTTGTGCTATTTCGCAAATTCCCGTTTTATGAATGGGTTCCGTTTTATCTTTCGCATTTCCAAGTAGATTTTGTAAATCGTTGCTGGAAGTGTGCACCACTTTGAAGCCTTATTTCAAAGTCAGTAGATTATTTTTTCAACAAAGTGAAGGTACAGCCATGGGAAATTGCCTCTCTCCTTTCATTGCAGCAATTTTCATGGGCAAATTTGACACCCAACTGAAAAATAAGCTCCCATATTTCCCAAAGGTGTGGGTGAGATGTGTTCCTAGATAATATATTGGCCATTTTTGACACTAGTAAATGTAACATTGAAGATTTCTTGAGCGACTTAAATTGTAGATTCAATTCTATCAAATTTTTAGACATTTTAGTAATTAGGAAAGAGAGTAAGTTAGAATTTGACATCCATAACAAAGAAACCAGTACAGCTCAGTACATAATTGCAGATTCGAACCACTGCAGTTAGCACAAAGAGGCTAGTTTTGGTTTTTTAGTTAATAGACTGTTGAGTATACCATTATCCGTTGAAAGGTAGAAAGGTACCGCAAGGAAGCAATCAAAGATATAGCGAGATGTAATGGTTTCGACCCAGACATTGTCAATAGATTAATTAGGAAACGAAAATTTAAAATGCTATTGCGAAATTCCGCCACTTTAAATGGGGATAACCAAATTACTTACTAAATTTATAAAAATACCATATGTACCGCAGATAACCAGAGGCATAAATATGATTTTCGGTAAAGCAGGCTTCAAAGTGGTGCACACTTCCAGCAACAATTTACAAAATCTACTTGGAAATGCGAAAGACAAAACGGAACCCATTCATAAAGCGGGAATTTACGAAATAGCATGCGGAAATTGCAACAAAAAATATATCGGGCAGTCAACTCGGTGTATTTTAACTCACTTCAAGTAGCACTAAGCTCATTACAAATACGGCTGTACAGATAAGTCTAGCATGGTGCCACACGTTTTGGAAACAAGCCATAAATTCAATATCAATCCCAAACTCTTAAAACCAGGAACTAATAAATTTGAATTAAACACCTTGGAAAGTATAGCGATATATAAAAATAAACGCAGTTGCCTTAACAGTAATTATGGTCAGATTCCAAACTCGACCCTGTATAGATTTATCGGCTAGATAGAATTTAAGACTAACCACAAATACTTGCCTTTCAGTTCTAAGAAACCAATCTTATTGCTCTTATGTTCCAAGAAACCTGTAGGTTTGTCGATTCATTTTATTTCAGTAGTAGGAGGTTTGGTACTTATAGCAATGTAGTGTAAGTTTAAATTTAGTTTAATCTTCAACTCCTGAGGATGCTGACGTTGTCAGCGAAACACTTGTGGAGTTCAATTATTGCGTCACTGTATTTTAGCATGTGGGGTTAACGTATTAAGAATTCATAATCAACGTTTACAGCAAATAAGTTTCATTTGATTTTATTTCAGTGCTAGTTCTATACATTTTGTTTTATAAATTCTGTTGCTGTGTTAATTGACGGAAATACTATTTATTAATTGCATATACATTTTCTGTAATTATATTTGGTTAAAGTAATAGACTTCGTTTATTTTGTTATTTTGAGTATTATTTTTGTTTGCTTGAAATTAATGGTATTCACCTAAGAAGAAGTGACGTAGCTGTGAGGTAAGTAGTGCTAAACTACTATTGGAAAAGTTAGGGTCAGATGATTTTAGTAAGTGACACCGACAAATATGAAGGACGAGCGGCACGTTTGTTTCTTTGGAATCAGAACTAATAATTACCATCGGATTAGACGTCGTTGTTGTAGTCAACCCTTTATTCAGTTGATAGTAGTACGTACATCGCTTAAGAAATTAATTTAGTAAAGAATATAAGCATGATTTTCAGAACATGCGCGTTTGTTGGAATGGCCCTTGAAGTCTAGACGCTGCTATTTCCGGCTCCGATATTCTAGACACAAGGAAGTAACAGTGACAATTGAATTGACAGTTAATCTTGACAGCTGACATAACAAAGCCTTACTTTTCAACGAAAGGACTTGTACACAATTGTGAGCCATAGCAGCGAAAATATGTTGCCAGGACACATTGCTAGTCATACGGAACAAAGACCTTATAAGTGCGAGGTGTGTGACAAATGTTTTAGAAAAGATTACACCCTCATGGTTCACAAGAGGACCCACACTGGTGAGAAACCTTATGTTTGTGAGATTTGCAAGAAAGCTTTCTCGGTATCGACAAGTTTAAAAAGGCATTTATTGACGCATACTGGTGAATCCCCATACAAATGTGAGATTTGTCAAAAAATGTTGTTGCATCGTTCCAGTTTAGCGAGACACATTAAGACACATACGGGACAAAAGCCTTACAATTGTGAAATTTGCAAGAAATCCTTCGGAAAGTCAAACACTTTAAAGATGCATTTATTGACACACACAGAAGATAAACCTTATAAATGTGAAAACTGCGAAAAATCATTCTCCCGCCCTTCATATTTAAGCAGACACGTTAATGCTCACACGGGAAGAAGGCCTTACAAGTGTGAGATTTGCAAGAAAGCGTTCGGGCAGTTAGACACTTTAAACGGGCATTTATTGACGCACAACAAAGAAAGGCTATTCAAATGTGAAAATTGCCAACAATCATTCCCCAATCCTTCTAAGTTAAAGAGACACACTAATATTCACACAGGACAAAGGCCTTACAAGTGCGAAATTTGCCAAAACGCGTTCGGTCTGAATAGCACTCTAAAGAGGCACTTGTCGACACACATCGATGACAAACAATACAAGTGCGAAATATGCAATAAGGCATTCAGGCAAGCCCACGGATTAAAGATACACATGTTTGAACATACCAATGAAAATCCGTTTTTCTGTGAGCTTTGCAATATTTTCTTTAAGACCCATTGGCATTTGAGGGAACATAAACGGAAACACAAAGCAGCAGACGTCGAGGAAACGCAAGATAAACAGTTAAACGTTAGTGTGCAGTTGGAAGAAAATATATCGGGCAAAGAAGAAAATGCTAATGCAGAATCTGAAAATTTTGAAACGCTTATCAAAATTGAGGAACGTGAGATGAAAAATGAAAATAGTGTTGACGTAAAAGTAGAAGAGACTATTTTAGACGCAGAAGAAATTTCTGGAAGTTTAAAAAATGAAGACCACGATGGGACAGATGAAAATAGTTTGTGAGGTTTAATAGTTATTTACGATACAAAGTACCATAACAGCCTCAGTAACGGCTCATATTATCATACATCATCGTCATAAAGTAGTTGGACGTGTACCTCCACCCTTTTCTATCCTGAGCTAATCTATGTATTTTTCTAAAAGTGGAACATTTGAGAGCAGTCATCTGATCTGGACCTAGCCCAACCTCTTTTTATTCCTGTCTCCAACTCTAGTATGCCAGCAACCAGAGCTGGGTCGTATCCGAGTACTTAGGCATATGGATACAGTATTCGGATACATTTTCTGTATCCAGGGCGTGTATTCGAATACTTCCGAGAAAAAGTATCCTTTATCCGTATCCGTAACAAATCTTGACGAGTATCCAGTATTCGAATACAATTTAGAGGGCTCGGATACAAAAAGTATCCGGATACTTTCAAAAACTTACGGATACAATTAATAACGCGAACTTAATGTTGAGTGGATAGATAGTAAAACCATATTCTGACATCTGACCGAACTTTTTTGATTTCGGTAATAGCCGTAGTCGGTAATAGCGGCGGCGGCCGATGACGGCGATTACACAGTCAGCTGATTCTGATTTGCACAGGCGGTGATCCGGAGATCGCATGGGTGTTTTTGTTTTGTTTGTTTTTCGTTGTTTACCTATTGGTTTCCTTTCTATTGTTATTTTGAAACTGTAAAATGTTTATTTTCTATTTTGAAATACATAGGTAATACAGGGTTTCCTTTAATTTTTCTTTTACTCAACCTATTCTGATGTATCCGTATCCGGTATCCGGAAAATAGTATTCGGATACAAGTATTGGGATACATTTTTACCATAGAAGTATCCGTATCCAGTATCCGGTATCCAAAAGCAGCAGGTGTATCCAGTATCCGGTATTCGAATACTTTCAATTTGTATCCGTACCCAGCTCTGCCAGCAACTAATTCTTTATGTCTCAGAATGTGTCCTATCATCCTATTGCTCCTATTTATTATTGTCCAATAAAATTGGTTTCTTAGAAATGGAGGGTAAGTATTTATGGCTAGTCTTAATTCTATCTACCTAATAAATATATACAGGGTTGAATTTGGAACTGAACCATAATTACTGCTAAGACAACTACGTTTATTTTTATACAGTGAGGTCGAAAAGTCTGGAATAAATTCAATATTTTTAAATGTGCCCATTGTTGAGCAATGTCCTCAGACACATCGGTTTTATCTTTTGCTTGCGCATGTTTTGTTGTAAGTACAAATTACATAGATGGCGCTTTTCAAATTTTAGATATGATGTCATCGATGATTTTTTCAAATGCCAACAATATATTTTGCCTATAGAATCTTTTAGATGAGCTATTTCTGATTCTGGAAATATAGGATACTTTACATTCATTTTGCAAAAAATGTAAAAAAATAAATGCTTAATTCTGTGGTTATACGAAAAATGCTGCTACATTTGAAAATAAAAATTTGAAACAGGAAATGCACGAAATGTTAACAAAAATGAAGTAAATATTGAAAAACCTAACTCGAATCATTATTTTTAAGATAGCAGCATATATTAATTGACTATTTTATTCTATGGTAGCAGCATTTTTCGAGTATACACAGAATCTTCATCGTTAAATATTTATTAATTTTTTAAACTTTTATTTGCAAAATTAATGTAAAATATGTTATATTTCCACAGTCAGAAAGAGCTGGTCTATAAGATTCTACAGACAAAATATATTGTTGGTATTTGAAAAATCATAGATGATGTCATAGCCGGAATTTGAATAGCGCCATCTAATAGTTATTTACGAAACGAGTGCGAGAAGACATTTTTCGCACATCGAGGTTCGTACAATATTTTTTTGAAACGAACATTATAATTTTTTAATTATTATCTAATACGTTTCCAATTTAAAATTTCAAAAAATCAAGTGGTTAAATTGACAGATTTCCATTTGACAATAGTAGAAAATGACATTTGGTTTAATTTATTGAATTGAGTTCTCAAAGTGTCAATCGAATTAATAGCGATTTATCTTTATTCTTTCACTATTTTCAACATCCAAGTTGGAGAAATAGCGTTTTGTTAACCAAACTTTATTACTATCAAGTAATAATCTAGAAAGCCTGAAAGGGCCAGTGCTTTTTGCTAGATTTCGCGCACTAGTGCGCGAACACTATATTTGAGTTTGTCTGTCGGGTTCGCGAAATGTCATTTTGAGAGCGGTGAGTTCAAAAATATTTATAAAGTTTATGCTCGCCAAAACCCTGACAACTCTTTGGTTTACTAAACCAAGTGACAACATCAAGACCGAAAACGTCGCATTTACTGCAAAAGCGGCTGGTTATGTACTAATAATAAATAAACTTTTGACAGATATGTGCTATTTTGTTAGGGAGTGACTACTGAACAGTCCGGTCGCATGCGCATTACAGAATGTAACCTATATTTGGCATTTTGGAAGTGTAAAAAAAACTAAAGCTGAGAGAACGTTTTTTTAAAATAGACCGTTACTTGCCCTTTCGCACCAGACACACGCATTTTTTGGGCAAAAAGATGATGTAAAAACAAACAAAAATGCGAACCCGTGCGGGCGCAGAACTCGTGTAGCTGTAGGAGAACAATATGGCAGTTCCGTTCTATACCCGAACACCCACCGAGATTGTTGGCGATGGTTTTCAATAACGAAGTTCTTAAATGTCATTTTACTGATATTGGGTCGACTATACTGGAACAAAATTTAGAATTACCGGCGGACTGTTCAGTAGTCACTCCCATTTTGTTATACCTAAAATTTTTCGAAGTAAGTAGTAAGGTAATTAATATCAACACAACGATGTACTGTAAAAGGCAATAATCGAATTGCCGATATTTTAACATTTTAAGAAATATCTATACGTATATCATACCTTGGTTTCATATTTCACCCACTACGAACGTGTACCGTTCTTTAGTGCGTCTTATCATTGGTTAAAGCATTATTTAAAATTGGTATTTTTGTCATTCTTCGTACCGATTATATCGATATTTCTTACTGACCATGGTGACCAGTAAAGTCAATCGATAGTTTCTAACATTTATATCTGACAATCGACAGTACCAGAAGAAAATGAAATAAATCGAAATATATTGACATTTGACATTTAAACCGCAAATGTCTTGTGTTGAAGCAGACGAAGATCATCTCAATAGGGGACATAAGTGCCTTCGTCATACGTCAGATTTTCATTCCAAACAAAACAAAAACACGTGCCATTTGACGTTTATCGATATTATTTACGTCTTAAAATTGTTTTTGCAATATAATTATAGATGTTTTTGCAGTGAAAACACTTTATTTTCAATTTGTGTGTTGGGCTTACGTGTAAAAACTTGAAAACAACTATAATTATATTTAAGAGGTTAAGTTAAAACGTCAGGAAGCACGTGGCTTTGTTTTGTTTGGAATGAAAATCTGACGTTTGTGACGCGCCAATCTCCCCCATTGAGCACACCTAATCTTATTGAGGACATAAGTGCCTCCGTCATACGTCAGATTTTCATTCCAAACAAAACAGAAGCACGTGCCATTTGACGTTTACCGATATTAATTACAACGTCTTAACATAGTTTTTGCAATATAATTATAAACGTTTTGCAGTGAAAACAGTTTATTTTCAATTTGTGTGTTGGGCTTACGCGTAAAAACTTGAAAACAACTATATGTAATTATAATTATATTTCAGAGGTTAGGTTAAAACGTCAGAAAGCACGTGGCTTTGTTTTGTTTGGAATGAAAATCTGACGTTTGTGACTGATTTGACAGATTTGAAAAATATATATAGATATCTAGTTAGCATCAGAAACAGACTTGGGTATACAGGCCGCCATAATGGCCGCCATGTTGAGTTCCCTTTTGATTGGTTGCCGCCGACCAATAACACAGCTATTGCTTTCCACTTTCATTGGAGGATTAACTTCACGCGCCAACGAAATTGAATGGAATGAAGCCACGCATATTTCCAAAAAAATTATCAAGTTAAATATTATTATGTAGTATGAAATAATGCAAACAGTTAATGGTAACAATTTTATAAGTATAATAGTGAAAAAATTATCAGTATTTTTAACCATAGCAATAGGACTAAATTTATTTATGTAAATAAGATCATTTGAGATTGAGGCTACTGATGATTAGATACTGGCCAAAAACAATTTAGCTTACATATGAAAAGTTATATTTCTCCCTTTGGTATTCTTATGAGCATGTTTACAGCCCAATACAAAACAA
Organism: Xestobium rufovillosum; assembly: GCA_963966045.1. NCBI lineage: Eukaryota > Metazoa > Arthropoda > Insecta > Coleoptera > Ptinidae > Xestobium > Xestobium rufovillosum. Next base: position 22,355,078 of record OZ014497.1, read on the forward strand.
TGGACCATGATGAAAAAATAATGAAAATAAACTTTTGAAATGCACCCCGTCAACCACTGCTAATTATGTTTTGTAATAAAATGTATCTGCACAATGAAATTAATAAAATCTATATACCTAATATTAAGCACCAAGTTCAATTTGTTAAAACAATAGAATTGTACACAAACGACGAACCTCAAATCAAAACTGGGTCACAAAAAGACAATTGACATTATTTGACAAACAGTTTCGACACAACAATATTGAGTTTCCCACTAGGCACTAGACAAAAATCACTAAAAAGGAGATCATCATGGCGGACAATATACCCAAACCATTTTATTATATCCCCACTACCGCATGTTGGATATCCAGATTCTTTTGGGAAATCCGTGCGCGCAACTTATCTCCCGAATTGCACTATTCAGCCGTTCTTGAGTTATAAATAGTGTAACTAACACGACTTTCTTTTATATATATGTATAGATGTATAGACTAGCTGGTACCCGGCGCGTTGCTGCCTCTGAAGAAATAATTGTGGTAAAATCGTTTGAAACTTGATAAACTGCGAATGGCATATGCCGTTTGACGTTTGCATTTTCACTTTATAAATTATAAATCTATATATATAAAAGAAAGTCGTTTTAGTTACACTATTTATAACTCAAGAACGGCTGAACCGATTTGACTGAAAATTGGTGGGGAGGTAGCTTAGAACCAGGAGACGGACATAGGATACTTTTTATCCCGTTTCCGTGGGACGTTTTCAGTAATGTTCTTAACAAACTTTGTGTCACTTTTTTAAATATTACAATTTTAAACTGACAACTTGAAATTAATTACTAAAATACATAAATACACGTATCCATAGTTACGCAGAGGAACGTAACGTTTTTATAAATTTTATAAATTTTATTTGTCAAATCTGACAGTTGATAAGTGTCATATCAAGCCCCCGCCTCGCACAAAACAAAAAAATTATGTTGATACGATCGCTACCAAACTTCACAGGAACACTCGCTGGGCTAATCTGAAGATTAACTTACAGTAGGTGCCGCGCATGTCGTACCGGGACCGGGCAGCAAATAATTTATAAAGTGAAAATGCAAACGTCAAGTTGATAAGTGTCATATCAAGCCCCCGCCTCGCACAAAACAAAAAAATTATGTTGATACGATCGCTACCAAACTTCACAGGAACACTCGCTGGGCTAATCTGAAGATTAACTTACAGTAGGTGCCGCGCATGTCGTACCGGGACCGGGCAGCAAATAATTTATAAAGTGAAAATGCAAACGTCAAACGGCATATGCCATTCGCAGTTTATCAAGTTTCAAACGATTTTACCACAATTATTTCTTCAGAGGCAGCAACGCGCCGGGTACCAGCTGTCAGATTTGCTGTCAGATTTGACAAATAAAATTTATAAAATCGAGCGTTACCTAAAAAACGTTACGTTCCTCTGCGTAACTATGGATACGTGTATTTATGTACAATGACCAAAATTATCAAGTTAGTAATTAATTTCAAGTTGTCAGTTTAAAATTGTAATATTTTGTTGTGAAACTGTCGAAAATGTCGATTTCGGATGGTGAGGAAGAAACTATTTGTACTCCTGCAGATATAATTGAAACAGCAAATGAAGCTACAACAGATTTATTGCCCGATAAATTTAAAAAAGTGTATGAAATTTGTTATAGACGGTTTATAGACTGGTGTGACACAAAGTTTGTTAAGAACATTACTGAAAACGTCCCACGGAAACGGGATAAAAAGTGTCATATGTCCGTCTCCTGGTTCTAAGCTACCTCCCCACCAATTTTCAGCCAAATCGGTTCAGCCGTTCTTGAGTTATAAATAGTGTAACTAAAACGACTTTCTTTTATATGAACTTTGAAATGACAAATGTTCAAATTTCGGAAAAGTACCACCAACTGCTTCATTTAATTTCTATTATCACCAGATCAATTTCAAAGACATATTGCGAGCAATGTGTCTTAAAAATTGGGACATCAAAATGCAAATGTATTTAAAATAGGATGAATTTGAAAGACGTTTAACTTCTAAGGTGATTTTGATAATAGAAATTACAGTTATTTTTTGATATGTTATTTTCATGACACTTTGATAATAGAAATTCAAGGAATTTTGAATACATATTGAGACCAATTTCATAGACACATTGCGTGCAACATGTAATAAAAAGTAAAACGGTGCACCATAACTATGGGTATGTGATGTTGGGATTTTAGACACGATGGAATGACACAATGACAGCTCATTCTAACCAAACAAAAGGAAGATGGAAGATAGGAAAGAATTTAAAAAAATCCTGCCTTTCAAGAAAGTGAATCGATAGCGACATGAGTAGAGTAGCTATGAGACTTCTAGGACAGAATTAACATTGAAAGTCCCATAAGAGCTGAAAAACTGTTTTACTTCCGGTCCGGGACAAGAACCTAGAATTAGTCTGGACAACAACCTAAAATATTCAGGAAACGGTAATGGTGGAGGTGACGTTCAACTATTCTCCGTCAGATGGCGTTGTCGTCAAAATAAAAATTAAACTATTCTCCGTCAGATGGCGTTGTCGTCAAAATTAAAAATGGCGGCCGTCGCGGCGACGCCTTGACAATTTTAAAATTGACCGGTAAAAATTTGCAAATTAAAAAATTGGCAGATGGCGTTGTTATCAAAATAAAGAAGAATATGTAAAAACAGATGGTGGTACTGCAACATAGTGGGAGAGGTAATTGAGTAATTACACGTACTTCAAAACAATAAACAGTTTATTTAATAATAATCGATAAAACTATTTGTAAACAGAAAAAGTAAAACAAAATAAAATATATTAAGTAGAACATCCAACATTCCCAACTGTTTGTAAACAGAACAGAAGTAAAATCTATTAAGTAGAACATCCTAAACTATTTACAAACAAAAATACTTTATATTATACAATATTTATACATTAAAACCCTAAGACTACAACTAAAACTACTATCTATTGCTCTAAAATAGAATAATGCCCCCACGGTAGCGTCTTAAAATCATCTTTAAGTAGATAACGTTTATCGTCGTGAGGACTCAATCCAATTTTCGTTTGAGTGATGGAACTGACGGAGTGTTTTTCGGATTTTATTAAATTTTGATTAAAGTATTTTTCGCGAAAAGAATTTAAACAGTCTAAATAATCATCAAAGGTTATTTGGTTCTTAATCACACACCGTTTAACACCCTTTGATTTTTTAACAGCATCTTTGCCCTCTACCCGTATGGCGTACATTTTTGACCTCAAACCAACAAATTCAGTCATTATTTTTCCATTATTCTCATCTTTCATGAGGCCCAACACCTTTTTATTGACTAACGGAATTTGATAAATATTATCTGCAGGGTAGTCACTGGTATCAAAAAATTCATGACAATCCTCCCTAATAGCTGCATATAAATCATCGGTTGCGATTTCATAAATAAGGGAGTCGGTATCGGTGTAAAGAACTTTGCAGGCATTATTAAATTTTCGTTTCATATAGTCATAATGAAATTCATAAATTTTCGTTTTACTGATGTCGAGTATGCACATGCCCCCGTATATCGGTTTATTGAAGTAAATTTCAGATTTATTTAACTCGATCGCGGCCAAATTTTCCGAGAAAATCGTTGACGCTTTAAATGTCGGTTTCGAGATTAAAGCTTCGGCACCGTATCGGCCCTCCCATTTGGAAATTAATTTTACTATAGAATGTTTGCGAATATTTTCCATAGTCTTGCCGAAAACCGCGTTGTTCATTAATTTGAACAAATTCTTTTCGAAATCATTTTTAGCATTTGTTCTAAGCTGCGTGTTCAAGTCAATGTAGGATTTCAGCCAAGCCGATTGGTTGAATTTAAGAATACGATGAATTTTTGTTACTCTTAGCCCATGTTTCAAAGCCTGTTTTAAATTTCGATAATGAATGACGTAACGCTCTTTGTTATACAGGGTAGCCAAAAGTTTTCGCTGTTTAGAATTCGGTGGATTAAGATGTTCAGGGCAGAATGGGAGGTCCGAATGAGAGTCGTGCAAATTTTGGGGGTATTCCAAATCGACCTCGAAAATGTAGCCCACATCGGAATTATCAGCTACATCATTTACATTTAAACCGCCGAAATCATCGTCACCCACCCACTCAAAACCCCCGTACGGGAGATACATGGACATAGCCCAACCATATTGATTATTTATGTCGTTATACATTAAAAATTTTGATGGTTCTGCAGGATTAAAATCGGGCATGTAGCGATTATTCGATTTACTATACCTCTCGGAACACTGACTAAGACCCCCCCTTATCCCCCGTTCGAAAAACATTATCTGATCAATATCTACCAATAATTCTAAAGTAATGTTGGTGTGTTTAAGCATGCAGTCCCACGTATAGCCGGGGAGGGTATAATAGTGGGCGGGATCTAAACCATAAGTTTCTAAACAGCTAATTCTAAATTCTTCGAAAACGTCGGCCAAGAGTAACACGTCCGTTTTTAAATAAAGGTCCGAATATTCCCCCAAATTTTGAATTTCAAAGTCGCGCCAAACCCGTTGCGCATGCTCATAGGCGGCATCAGTAATATCAGAATCACTCAATTTATTATAAAATTTTGATTTAGGAGGTAAGGAAGTTTCGTTAAATTTAGAAAAATCGTCGAAATAGTCGTAGGGGTAAATACCCTTTCTCTGCAGCAAACGAAGCTGCTCCTCGTTTAAATTGGGAAATTCTGAGTTTAGTGTTGGATACTTGATTAAATATGACGCGAGCTGATCTAAACCGGAAGCCAAAAATCTAAGTGAATCTATGAAACGAAATTTAATAAGATTTTCATCTAGATGTTTGGTAAAGGAAATGTACCGTTCTTTATCAACACGACCTTCCAAATCCGTAGCCAAATTTTGTATGATGAAATGAGAATCGTAAACGGATAAATTGTGAAAAACCACCGGAACCACGTGACTATCCCGGAAGTTTAGGTTGCAATTTTCATGAGCGGGGCCTTTGTATGTACCACTCAAGTGACAATGGTCTCGATGTTTCTTCTGTTCTTGTGTAAAAGGTCGCTCACAAATGTGACAAACTGAGGTGTTGGCAAACTGAATTTGTTGGTTTAAGGTCAGCGGGTTCATAGGTAAAGGGCAAAGAAATACGGTCTCTAAATCCTCAGCAAAAGTTTCCAGTTCTCGGACAAACCATTGGATCGAGTCCTCACCACGGTAAAATCTGAAGAAAGAGAGCGAATCATCATATGAACATTTAACATAATAAGCGATACTGCAGGGCACATGTTTTTGAAATTCCTTATTTTTAGTGCTCGGCTCTAAAATGCACTCCAAGTCTGCATAAATAATAAACGGCGGCCTAATTTTTGAAAGAAAAATATTTTTGTTCAGCAGTTGGTAAACGAATTTTACACTCGTTCATATTTTTGCAGTCTTCGTAGTGCTTATTTAATTTATTTTCAGAATAAAAATAATGAAGACAGCGGTCACAAAAATAGTTTTTGCCCTTATGTTTGTTTAACTGCGTGGAAACTAAGCGTGACAGATTTTTTATCCAGACAAAATGATATTTTATTTCTACATCGTGGGGAGCATCACTATTATCATCATCATCATTCAAGTACATATCTTGAATCATCAGCAGATTAACGTGTCTGGTCCGTTTCTCCTTGGTTAAATAGACTGGGAGGGTTTCATAATTTTTCTTCTTCTTTTCCAAAATATAGACGTTAATTGAAAGGTGATTTTGTGCTTCCAAACGTGGTACTTGCTTCACGGTCATGGGGAATTGAATTCCAGATAAATTTAAAACGGCTGAGGGGTGCGGGTATGAAGAAGTTCTATCGCTATTAGTATTACTTGGATACAGACAGGAAACAATGCTCCAGCCCACGCACAAACCGTCGGCCATGTTCTTAACATTCACGCAGGCCTTCTTCTTTTTAATTTGAGGTGGTAACTCAATGTACGACGAACCAACTTGTGGGGTGAACTTATTAATGTTAACCTGAAGGTTCACAATCGCCGACAACGCCCAACCTAAAACAATGAAAATATATAAATAAAACTCTAATATTCTTTATCATTATGTTAACTGCGCACGATCTACTATTATAGGGAAAGAACTTACCTGAATCTCTTTCCTGAAATTCTTCCAGCTCCTGCAGAATAGGCTGTTCAACGTTCTCGGAGAACCATGATGTTAAATCGGAGTCGTTATAAATTTCCACATTTTTAGTCCGTATATATTTAAATTCCAAAGTTTCCTGCTCAACTGTAACTATTTTAAATTCCCCGCAAGACTGTATTTACTTTAAGGTGGATATGTTGCTGGAGTAACTGAGCGACTTTCCCGCTAAATGCCTTTTCGCAATCCACCAAAAATTGCGTGGGGTCTTTATGAATTAGATTAATGATAACCCCGGTTCTCATGCGACTTTTAAACGCCGATTCGACATCTTCCCATTTCACTCCAATGGATGGAGACTTAGCAGCTGAAGAAGACGGCGCATACGAGCCCCCAATAACCCCCAATCCTTTAAGGAGCTGCCGAAATCCCATTATTTGGCCGATTGATGTGGTAAGATGCTGTTTTTCGCCGACGTTGGTGGATTTTTTTAAAAGCACATTTAATTGTTTAATATCTCGGCTGCAACTTTTAATACGCTCGACGATGTTGCCGGGGTTATCATTAGCACTGAGCAGGGCGGCTTTATGTTTGTTCACTAAAGATGTGGCGTAAGACATTTTAAATAGGTATTCGATTATTAACACACTAAACACTAATTAATTATATGTAGATCTAATAAAATACGAGTATAGTAAAAAAGTTACGTAAAATAGAATATGATTATTAAAGCAGTTTACTGGTCACGCGCAGTTAACAGAATGAGAAAAAACATTGGAATTCTATTTATATATAGATATACAATAGAGAGGGAGGGTAACGACAAGAATTGATGCGTCATGGTCTTATCAGCATCAAACAGCTTAACCGGAAATAAGCATCCTGTGCTTGGAGATTAAAATACCAGATAAGACATAATAAGTATTATTCAAGGTCAAATTGGTACATTATCATTATTAACAGTATTTGTTCTTATAAACTTGTACGTTTTATAAAGAGAATAAATAAATGCCGTGAAACAGGTGATAAATATGAAAATATAGTAGATAAGTAAACTGTGTATTGATGAATCATCATCTTCGATATCATATCCGGATACGAGAATTCTTTTCCAATCAGGAGCATCTCCATAGGTTCTATCAAAAAAGACAAGTCTTAACTTGTAGGCCAGCAGTGGCGGTTTATTCTGTTGGTCTTTGATGACGTCAGAGATATTTCGAGAAAAAACAGAAATTCCATATACAGTGTGGTGTTCCAATCGGTACCATGAGTCGGGCCAACTGTCATTTTTGGCATCGAAGCAAGCAAATATTTCCGTTACACCGGGCGCTTGATCAACGTAAAATATCTGGTTGACCAAAGCGGTCAGAATGACAAATAAACTTGCCAAAAGTGGCATCTTCTTCTTATTACGTCTTACTTGTGGACTTTAGACAGAAATAACACTGGGATTTAGGTCCAGGAGGTCCGTCTATATCTATATGATCGCTATCGCCAGGTCTGTTATAATGAGCGAAGCAGGGTCGTTTTAATTGCAAATCGACGTCGTTTTGTAAAGTAGCAGGCAACAGAGTCCAAATCTTTTCCAACTGCGTAGAGGTTAAATATTTCTCGATAAAGTCTTTCGTTAAATTTTCGGGTGGGGGGCAGAGGTCTGCATTAAAAGACATTTGGGTTGAAAGTGATTAGATTTATTTAGTTTTCTACATAAATAGGTACTACTACTACGCCTAAATCATAATATAATTTGTCCATACAATATACCAAACATTCTTTTAAACAGTACCGCACATCTTCATAACGCACGCCGGCGTGGGTTATGAAACGACGATTTAAAATTATATTTTTAACACATTCTTTTTCATCACTGGGGCGGGTTATGAAATGATGATTTAAAAATATATCATCAGCACATTCTTTTTTATATTTTTTAAGTTCCTCGGACACTGTGGGTAAGAGCACATCATTGTAAAATTCGGGAAAATATAAGGAATACAAGAGATCTAACCGACCATCTATTACTGTTTCCAACTCGACAATTTGACGAACGGTATCTTCGCCCAGATACAGCACAGAATTGAGATTGGCGTTTTTTTCTTGAATTCTAAGCAGTCTGCACCCGAAAAGCGAGTCTCCGTCAACGGAACACGAACCACTTTCCCTGCGGTACTTGGCGTCGTCTTCTTTAGGTTTCAAAAAGTACTGTTCCAACGATTCCCGCATAAATTTAGCTACTTCATACCAATCATCAGCTAAGAAGGAGACACTATGTACACCACTCACGGTGAATTTATTGAAAATTTTCACCGCGGGTTCAAAATTTCTCGCGTGACTAAGTCCACAGGTCAAAGAAGAGTCATTCGCGCACTTGTATCGTGTCTCGTAGATGAAGCGAATTTCATTCTTAATTGCTTCCTCGTATTTCGACAAATGATTTTCCATAAAACTCCACGGGCTGGCGAGGAAGCTATCGGTGCTACTGATTTCGGAGGACATCTTTACACGGTAATTGTTTCACCTCGACTAAACTACGTCTGAAGATTTCACCCGCGAGTTGTGACTTGCCGGGAAACCAAGCCAGGAAACGTACAAATCCCCCCCTCTTGATTTTGCGCAGAACCTTTTCCACCAAGTAAACATCTGGTTGCGTAGTTTTCTGTAATTCTTCAGAGTAAAATCCCCCGCTGATTGGTTGCCCCTCCATATCTTCCAACAGATACGTACACGGATTGGTAATTTGTATTTTCACTATTTTAAATAATTCCGTTGACCAGTTGGGCGTATAGCCTTTTTCAAATTGAAATTTTGTTTTACTTATTCGCACGATGTCCCCCTTTTTAAATTTCGGCTTTCCCGCGATTTTTGTGCGGTTAAACGAGGAATTCAACACCGCATTTTCCATCTTTTTCGTTATATCTGTAGGATTCCTGTTTGTGGTTCTCTGCACCGTATTATTGGACTCTAGTATTACATCATCAATTAGATCTATCCATTTATATGTCCCGTTTAAACTGAACAATTTATAAAGTTTCTCTTTTAGAGTTCTAATAACCCGTTCAACGATCGCCGCTTTCTTAACGCTGTACGTGTTGTAGTGATTGATTTTGTACTTATCAGTCAACTTCTTAAAATGCACATTGAAAAACTCTGTACCCTGATCTGTTTGCAGATTTTTAGGTTTACGTCGTCCTTGTTTCAAAATTTCCGCCAAAGCGTTCGTGACCTCTTGAGCGGTCTTTGATTTTAGAGGTTTTCCCCACACGTATTTTGAAAAACAATCAATTACCACTAAAAGATATTTATGTCCTCGATTTGTTGTTGAATATTGGCCGAATTCCGCCAGATCCGCCTGCCACAAATCATCGTATCCCTTTATAATTGTACGCCTACGCGAAAAATTCCTTCTAGCAGGCTTATGCAATTCTCGAACAACTTGCAATTTTCCCGTTGAAGGTTTAATTTTCGGCGGCATATCTTAGATTGTCGTTGTGGGCGTGGGTTTTACACGTTTCGGCGAAGAGCTTTTAATATTCTGTTCCATTTTATTAATTCTATCGGTTAATATACGATTGTTATCTTGGAATAATTTCTCCCATTTAGTGAGATCTTGCTGGCGCTCCTTAGTAAAGAACGCCTGTAAATTAGTTGTTATAAACTGCTCCATTTTATTCACATCAGCACCAATTTCTTCTTCTATCTTATCGTCCACGTATTGTTTATCTGCTTTGTTCTCTTGCATCAATTGAATTTCTTTTGCCTTAACCTCTTGCCACTTTCCCATTCCTTTAATAACACCATTCGCAGATTGTATGTTTTGATTTGCTACAGTTATGTGGTTTTTCAACATCAGATCAACAGTATCGATCTTTGTCTCCAGAATATTTTTGATTGAATCGATATAGATCTTTGTCGCACCATCATTTTCACCGGTAGGTAATTTAACGTTGCACAATTTACGATTTTGAATGTTAAAGTCACCTTCTGGGGTCAGATGGAAACCGATACCTCGAGGGCCCCGAACCGCTGATGCGTTATGTTGGGCGCTTCTCCCGAACTTGTTGATACTCATGCTATTACACCGGCTTCCCACAGTTCTTCTTCGATCGACAAAATTTCGTTTTGATGATTGGTATGACCCGACAGTTGCGAAGCAATTAATAACTTTAAGCGATCTACAAGCTCGTTGACATCGTCCCAATAAATATAATCAACTGGTTTGTCTGTACAGATTTTTTGATTATATAATAAACCCTCCCCTCCATAAAACTTTGACCGTTGCTTGGGGAACAGCTGTTTCACTATTTTCGTGTACTTTAGAGACTTGGTACCTTGGATTTGATCCAGCGGATTGAAATTCCGTTTGTGTGCGCTAGTCAATTCCAGCATCTCTTTATACTTCCGCTGATCCTCTTTGCTGTAAAGAGTCTCCTTAGGGTCACGTTTGAAAAGTAATTCGTACAAGCCACGGGTCGCATTAAATTTGTTTCCTTCAATTATAAAATTGCCAATATCGTCTATTTCGACTATCTTGTTCCCCAATTTGCACTTATTCCCATCGAAATAAATGCCGTAAGCCGAATCATATTCGCGGGTTTTGTCCAATATGTAACCTTATGTAACCTATGTAATTTCTCGCTATCGGAGGATATTGTTCGAGAAACTCTTGTTGAATTTGTTCCGGCGTCCTTTCGTATTCAGTTCGCATACTTTCAAACACATCATCTTCGGCGTCTTTTGAGGGTCCCTCTGCTGCGTCTTCTTCTTCGGGGTCTGAACTTTCAGCAATCTTCTCTAACGGTACAAAGGATAATTTTCGCCTCTTTAATTTTGAAGGGGGGCTGTCGAATTGATGATGGTGATGATGGTGATGTTCCTGGTGCGGCAGTTCCGCTTTAACTTTACGTTCTTCTTTTATTTGAATTACGTCCTGAGCGATTGCTTTAGCGGTTTCACTTATGTGACTCAAGGGTTTTGATACGGATTTCATAAGTCTACCGATTGATTCATCCTCTTCGGCTCTTCCCAACCTTAAAGCCATATATTTTTTTCGTATGTTATCGGCGGCTTTAATTAGTTCCTCTGTAATTTGTGTAGACTTGGGTGGTTTGATGTTACGTCGAGGACCGCGGTTAACTTTATTATGTCTTCCCGTCATTTTGAACTGGTTTTGATAAGGTGTTGAACAGGTTTTGAACCGGTTAACCGACCGGTTAACCGACCGGTCAACCGGTTTTTGAATGGGTCCAAGCGTTCCCTTCAAGCGACCAAGGGCTTTCCCAAGCGATCGCTTAAAGGGATCGCTTGAAAAGCGCATGAGCGGTCTCTTTGAGCCCTTCGAATGGAAGCGACCCCTTGATGTGATCCCTTCGATCGGTCTCTTTGACCCCATCGATCGGCCTCTTTGGTCTCTTGAGCGGTCACTTCTAATGAACTGATCAGATCCGATTCACCAGTTGATATGAACCGATAATCAATGAACCGGTTGTATTTATATTACAATGTACCCATCGAACCCTTTTCTGTATCTTCCCTCGTTAATCGCATTATCTTTTACTATCACTAACATGCCGTACTTATCATTCCAGCATTCGGAACAAATAATTTTGAACCGGTCAAATGTCATGTCTGTCGTCACATGTTCATCGTAGGCGTGTCTCAAGTTCAAAGCGTCTTGTTTAAACAACATTATACAGTTCGCATTATCTCGTATGAGATGCTTCGGGATCTTAGTATAGGTTTGAGATAAATAGAAAGAATCAATTTCCCAATGTCTCCCAGTCGTAAAATATGGATAAACCTTGGCTTGGTTAACAAACGCGATGTCATCAAATATCATCAGAGAATATGGTTTCGCTTCCGATGGATCTAATACCTTATCATTATCCTCGTAGGGGTAATAGTTCACTTCGTCAACACGTGACATAACTTTCTGCAAAATTTCATACTTCCATTGCTTCAATGATTTCGAGTACACGTAAACATTCTCAAAACGCAGTCCATTAGGATCGAAAATGAGGCTTATGAGGACGTTCGTTTTTCCGCATCCACTGGGGCCGCAAATTAGAGCACGTATGCTGTTTGGTAGCAGACACCCGTGCTTTGATAGTTTCGGTTTAACAGATCCGGCAACATCATCTAGATTTCTTATTGGCAGCGAGGCGGTTTGCTTAATTATACGCATTTCTATTAACTGATCGAACATTACACGTACGCGCCTATTTATAGAGCATATCTCTTCGTGGCCGGTTCAATATCTATGTTAACCTATCAAGGTGAGGGTGTTTTAAACGCTCTTATAAATAAGCTCCCGTTTGAACTTCACGTGCCCGGTTATCAGTATTGTGGCCCTGGTACTAAATTGAGAAAAAGACTTCAACGCGGGGATACCGGTATTAATCCCTTAGACGCAGCGTGTAAAGACCACGACGTAGCTTATTCCAAAAGTGAGAATCTTGAGGAACGACACAAAGCCGACAAAATTCTCGAGTATAAGGCGTGGGACCGCGTGAAGGCAAAAGATTCAAAATTCGGTGAAAAGGCTGAAGCTTGGGCGGTCACGAACGCGATGAAAGTTAAACGTAAACTAGGAATGGGCTTGAAGCAACGAAGACAACAACAACGATTAAAGTCCAAGAAAAAGAAGGTCGCTTTAAGACGAATCATAGAAGCATCTAAGCAAGCGATAAAAGATGCTAGAGCACCAAATGTTAATGATGCCGTTAAATTAGCTTTAGAAGCGGCGCGGAACGCAGTACGTAAAGCTGGAGGTAAGAAGAAAGTTCGAACGCCTCGAGTTATACCTATTCCGAAATCTGGCGGTTTTTTACCTCTCTTGCCGGCCATCTTCGCGGGACTTTCAGCATTGGGAGCTCTATCTGGGGGCGCCGCAGGCATTGCGAAGGTTGTTAACGACTCGAAACAAGCAACCAAGAAATTCGACGAATTATCTCGGCACAACAAAACTATGGAAGCAATTGCGTTGGGTAAAAAGGGAAGCGGTCTATACTTAAAACCGTACCGAAGAGGCATGGGTCTCTTTCTCAAGAGCGAAAAAAACTGAACAAAATGCCGGTAGGAATCAATAATCGTCGACGACCTCTGACGGACTCAGATATCGTAAAGTACGCAAAACAAATGAAAATTCCCCATTTCAGAGGTGTGTTTATGCGTGACGGTATGCCGGCTACCTTCAAACGCAACGAGTCTGCAGTAGTTAATTTGGACAGCGAATCTGGACGGTGGACACACTGGGTGGCTTACAAGAAGCGGGACGGGGTTGTGCAGTACTTTGACAGTTTTGGAGATCTCAAACCCCCTCTCGAGTTACTTAATTATTTTCGCGGATGTAAAATATTATACAATTACAACAGATATCAAAACTACGGAAGCGTTAACTGCGGTCATTTGTGCTTAGAATTTTTGACAAATAAATAAAATTGTGTACCAAAGAGTTTTTCTATCAGTCATGTCTCAGACGTTCACCCTCAAGGGACTAAGCAATCAGTTGTCTGCGAATTTCTATCCCCCGATTGAACTTATCCCCAGATTTGAATATTCGTTGGCTCTTATAGGATTTCATACCTACAACTCTATACCTAACATTGATGTGGGGCGTAATAAATTCTATTACACAATTAAAAACACGAAAACCAATAAGAACGCTGAAGTGTCTGTTAAAATTCCGACGGGGTCCTATGAAATAATCGACATCGAGAAATATTTGCATTCAGTCATTCTCGCCGATGAACACGCCACATACGAGGAAAATCAGAAAATTCTGTCTCTGACCGCGAACAACAATACGTTGCAGTGTCAGCTGAAAAGCGCTTTTCCCGTTAATTTCGACCGTGAAGATAGCATCGGCCCCATATTGGGATTCTCCAGGCGAAAACTAAAGCCCGATATTCTGCACGAATCCGACTTGCCCGTGAACATAATCAAGGTTGTAACCATCAGAGTAGAGTGCAATATTACTAGTGGCGCCTACTACGGCGGCACCCAGGCTCACACCATATACGAATTCAGCCCGTCAGTCCCTCCAGGATATAGTATAAATATTGAGCCGACCAATCACATTTATTTACCGCTCGTGAACAAAACCAGCATAGACAATATTACGCTTACACTGCTCGATCAGGACAATCAGCCGATAAATTTTCGGGAAGAAGAAGTCGTAATCAGATTGGAACTGAAGAGGCAGCCATCATGGGCCTAACTTTCGCAGAGTATATTAAAGTAGGACCGTTTCGGAAAGATTCAGTCTTAGCAGACACGGTTCAAGAACAACAACAACGACGCAACAGAGCAGCTCTAACTTTAGAAAACATCAGGTTTCTTCGGTCTCTGGGGCACCATGTCAAGCAAACTAGAAATATTCGGCGACCCAAATTTTGATGACTCTATCGTCCGGGAAGAAATACATACGTATCACCCCCAGACCAAATCTTTCGGTAATTCGGATGAAATTATAATATCAATCAATCAAGAGGATGTGTTGGTGTCATTGAATGAGGCCGTTTTACATATAGAAGCAAAATTAAAAATTGGCGGGGAAGGTGTGGGTGAAGTGAAGCTTTCAAATAACTCGGGGGCTTATCTGTTTGAATCTATAACTTACGAATTAAATGGAAAAGAAGTGGATAAAATTAGAGACCCCGGAACAACTAGCTCTCTACGCACCTACATATCCCTCAGTCCCAGCGAATGCGTCCCCTACGACGTATTAGGGTGGAATTATCCTCGAGACGACACCCCTATTCCAACCCTCCATACTGATAAGACCTATGCAGTTGGAATGCCCTTGGATTATTTGTTGGGGGTCTTCCAAGATTACAGACGGGTCATTAGCGGAAAGCATACACTACGCTTGATAAGAGCAAGAACCGATGATAATTGCTTTCAAATTCCTCCCGCCAGCACTAAGACGGCATCGATTGAAATTACTAACATCGAATTACGTGTGAAGCACGTATATCCAAATGACGCGGTGAAATTGCGGCTTTTGAACGAAATATCGAAAGATTCACCTATACTGATTCCGTTCAGGCGATGGGAGTTTCACGAGTTACCTGCACTGAGAGAGACAAATCGGGATGTGTGGGCTGTTAAAACTACAACAAACGTTGAACGGCCCAGATATGTCATTGTGGCATTTCAAACAGGGAGAAAAGATAATCCGACAGGAGATATTGATTACTTTGACAACGTAAATTTAACTGACGTGAGACTTTATTTAAACTCACAGTGTTATCCGTATGAATCTCTGCGAATGGATTTCAGGAAAAAACGGTACATGGACGCATACCTAATGTACGTGGACTTTCAAAAAAGTTTCCGCGGAAAATTACGCCCTGAACCTTTACTCTCATATTACGAGTTCCACAAGAAAGCAATATTTGTTATTGACTGTTCCAAGCAAAACGAAGCTCTAAAGTCGTCGACCGTAGATGTCAAACTGGAATTCGAAAGTTCGAATAATTTTCCCGAAAATACCCGAGCCTACTGCATAATTATTCACGACTGCGTAGTAGAGTATAAACCTCTGTCAGGCGCCGTTAGAAATATAATGTAATTTTAACCCTCAGTATTGAGCAGATTGTCCGGAAGGACGGAGAGAGTTAAAGATGAAGTTTCTAGTTGTAGACATACAGGGGTTTCGTATTCCCGAATTTGTGGCGAAAGCAGTTGCCATAAACGATGGTATGAGAACAGCACATTTCATATTTGGGCCGCCGAAAAATTATTCGTCTTTATCTGTGGAACAAGCACGACAAGTCAGGTATTTGGAATCTAACCATCATTGTATCAGGTACAGCAGTGGTCACATTAAATACGAACATGCGGGCGATGTTTTGGGAGAATTTTTGTGCTCTGCCGATGTACAAAGGGTGTACGTAAAAGGACGCGAAAAGAAGGAATTCTTGGAGAGTGTGGTTATGCGTGAAAGAAGCTCTCCAGCATCGACTACTACTACTACTTCGATCCCTCTCGTAATCAACCTTGAAGAAACCGAAGATTGTGAATCTGTTCCAAATTTTGAGAAAAATATACCGTATTGTTTAAGTCATCTTAATAACACCTATTGTGTTTGTGCAATAAGAAATTGTTTCACTTTATATTCATATGTAAGTGGATTATTACCATAATGTAAGATTAAATAAATTCGACGATTAAGTAAATTGATTTTTATTGTATAAATTAGAATAAGAGCATCGCCAGGTAGCATAAAATACTTGCAAGAGTCGCGTCATTTGAAGCTGACTTGAAGATTGATGACGTCACCATCGTTCCAGATTCGAAATGTCCAACAGTCCAATTTCCTCTATCTTGCTGAAAATCATACGGGGTGTCCTAATTGACTCTATCTCCCTTTAGTCATAAGATGTTCCAGGAATACCAATTCTCACCGTTTCTGTGGAAAACAAACAAATAAATATTAGTTATAGTAAATATAAATATAAATCCTGAAATGGAAAACACTAAAAATACGTCATACATGGCCGTAAAATACTTACAACCTTCCGACCGCACCCTGTATTTCAGAAATCCAGAGCACTAAAAATAATAATTGAAATTTGCCACCTAAATACCTTGTATATCTAATTCAAAGCAACACGTACACCCTGTATAGCACGTTTAGAGCAGCAAAAATAATGTGTAATTTACTAAGTCTAAGGAATGTACTCACATTTTTTCAGCTTGTTCCCTGATGTTTAATTCCGTCTTAAAATCCGAAATGTCCAACAGCCCATTTTCCTCTCTCTCGCTGAAGATCATACGGGGTGTCCTAATCGACTCTTTCTCCATTTAGTCATAAGATGTTCCAGGAATACCAATTCTCACCGTTTCTGTGGAAAACAAACAATTGCGTATTAGTTACAGAACGTTAAAATACAAATCCTGAAATGAAAAACGCTAAAAATGTGTCATACAAAATACTTACAACCTTTTGGCCACACCCTGTATTTCTGAAATCAAGAGTACCAAAAATAATTGTTGAAATTTATGACGACTACATAACCCGCATATCTAATTCAGCGCATTAACACATATTTAAAATTTTCCAAGCCACCCCGTATATCCAATTTTTAACAAAATGCGTCGGTTAAATTGTTAGCACTAACCGACTCGTTTGAGCTCATTTATGTGAGGAAAAATATACAATTACAACACCTACCTTATTTCCTTCCATTTCCGTCTATTTTCTTATAGGAAAACCGCCACACCTAGATACACAAAACACACAACATTCACTCAAAGACTTGGTTAAAATCGAATAATAAATATGTTTTGCTGGTGATAGCGCTTCTAGAGCAAGTTTCCTGTTGTTATCATAAATATCCGGCGAGCGGCCCTGGAAACTGGGCTAAAGGCGCGTTCATACTTATATCTTAAAATATTTCGCGGGTTTTTTAAAAAGCGCGGGTCCCGGATGTGTGTATCCTGCTGATAAGAAAATCTAGCGCGCGTCAATTCTTGTCGTTTTATCCCCTCTCTATTGTATATCTATATAAAAATAGAACTCCATAAATTCTGGCTCATTCTGTTAACAGTGTGGTGTGATTAGTAAACGGTTTAATTTGCGCGAAGTACGAGAGATTATGGCTCAATTTAAAAAATTAAATGACTTGGCCCAGTGTGAGTTCAAACCAAAACTTACTCCTGCTGATATGATTCTTAACCGTAAATATCCCATAATAGGAATGCGGAAAATTAAAACGTCGTTCGGGGAAAGTGTGCTAGTTGAGCTGGATAAAAATATATTGTTCTTGCCGCAACGAATGAGTGATCATGTGACCAAAACGATGATAGACTCTCTGGTGCCAAACGAACTCTCTATTATTTATCGTGGTACCAAGAACGTGGGCAAGCCCACTGCTGCGAACATTTTCGAATTCGCATAACTTTTACTTGCTAAAATATGTGTAGTTCATCCGATTATGAGTCAAGTTCCGAACCAGAGGTGACCGATGAGCAAATTGTGGTGGTGCCCGATATTACTAATAATCCTCACGCGTTTGAGAACGTGTGTGTTATAGAATCATATTTTATTGACAACGAAAACAACTATTATTGCCATTACTGCCTCATTCACGCAAATATCGTTTCCATCTCTGACGTCGCCGTCGTCTCCAAGCACACAATTACAACCATTTGGCATTATGAAGAGCTCGGCAACGCTGTATATTGCTGTAACTGCGAACGACACTTATTTCCGTATATTTTCTCACAAACGTGCAACATTTGTTATTCTTAATACTATGTATTTTCTGTTTGCACCTAGTTGAAGATGTTGGATGTTCTACTTAATAGATTTTATTTTTGTTTTACTTTTAAGTGTATGTTTATTGATTATCATTAAATAAAACCATTTATTGTTTTGACGTACGTGTAATTACTCAATTGCCTTTCCCGCTCTGTTGCAGTAGAGCAATTTAGCGCCCAATAGCGCGATGACTTACTCCCCCATTTTGATAACAACGCCATCTGCCAATTTTTTAATTTGCAAATTTTTACCTGTCAATTTTAAAATTGTCAAGGCGTCGCCGCGACGGCCGCCATTTTTAATTTTGACGACAACGCCATCTGACGGAGAATAGTTTAATTTTTATTTTGACGACAACGCCATCTGACGGAGAATAGTTGAACGTCACCTCCACCATTACCGTTTCCTGAATATTTTAGGTTGTTGTCCAGACTAATTCTAGGTTCTTGTCCCAGACCGGAAGTAAAAATTTCAATGGACCAATCAGAAGCCAGTATTTTGAGCGAGAATCCGCATAGCTACTCTACTAAAGATCGGTTACGAAAATAGTATATTAAGTAGAAAATGCGCCCGTTGCCGTAAGTACAAAATCAGGGATGAGTGTACTGTTGCTATGATATACCGCGTAGGATCGGCATAAATGCGTCGCAGCCGGCATCGTCAGACAAAATGGAAAATTTAAAAATTGTGCGTTATTTTAGATATTGCGTGGTTACGTTCACAGAACATCTAAATATGGTTACGTTTTCTCGATACGCAATAATATTGAATCAGAAATGGGTACATAACAAAGAAATAATAATTATGCACAAAAAAGCAGCAGGCCGGTATAGTTCTTTTCAGATATCTTGGCGTGTGTGTGCAGTAATCTGCGCATTACGTTCATATGTCTTTCTCCCTTTTGTAAAATGGATTTGTTGAATTTTAATTGCTGCCGTAAGATGACTTGAGAATATTCTCACGTTTCTGTATTTGATCTCACTCTGTCTTACTATGGTTGTGTGAAACAAAATGGTTTCAGTATTAATATGCTTATTTTGCAATATCCAGTGGTCACCAAGCAATTTATTAAAAATTATTGCCTTTCAAGTATAACTGTCAGTTTGAGTGTCAGGTGTAAAGATGCCTGGAAATGTTTTACCAAACAGAGTCGAGAAGTTTTACGAAATATTTTTGAATACTTTACTCGAGAGAAGGAAAATAATGGTCCCCTATTGCCTTTAACTTGTGACCAGGAGCGATTGGCCGATGCATCAAAAATAAGTCTACCCTGCGTGTCGCGCATAGTTGGACAGGAATAACGAGGTTTGTCTGCTGCAGCGCCCGGAAAAAGGTAGAGCAAATCAAAATTAAAAAGTGAAGATGTAACTGATGCTATTTATTCCATGAAAGAAAAGAAATAACACATTACATTAAACATTTTAAATAACAAATTAAAAACAAAACAAATAGTGCGGATATTTCTGACACAAGTTTGTGGCGTTTATAACCAATAGCAGATTTAAGTACAAACTAGAAAATAACCGGTGTCTATTGTGTAAACGGGCTAATGTTGTGGGTAAAAGAATACATTTCTTGAGGGAAAACGTCAAACTCAAAATGCTCATTGCCGTGTGCCGTGTCCAGAGTCGCGGCTCACACGCTTGTCGCGGTTCCTAGCAACAGCAAAATTTTGGAAACTACTGAACTGCTGGCGGTTGCTTGGATAATCGGATATGACAGCGCAAACGCCAACAAATCTGAAAAATACTATACGTATTTTGATTTCCGTCAGTAGGTGCTTCTATGACATTTCTGCGAATGACGAGTTTTTCCTCGGACATCGAAATAGCAGCAACGCGGCTGTGAAATGTCTTCCTTCAACGTCTCCCGGTGTTGAGGTTAATATACTAAATTGCGCAAATTTCTTAATAAATTAACGTTTACAAGTAAGTTTCATTTGATTTTGGTATTAATTTGCGTGCTCTAAAGTATGCCTATTTGGCGTTCTTTAGGGTTGTTTATGTTTCTACTTGCAATGTAAAATGCTGATTAAATAAAATTGATGCCTACATATAAGCATGCATAGTCTGTTTTCTTTAATTTAGCTGGATTTTTTATATTAATAAAAATAAAGTTTAAATTTCAATTCTATCTACGCACGCTTGTTCGCAGTAGGTTCTTGTAAACAGCTAGAGATGGCGCTAAACACAGTTCCAACTTTTAACATTAAGCTGCGCGTTCTTATTTGGGTGTTCTGTGAATATTGTGATTAACAATGCATTAGAAACTGCATTTGAAATTTGTATCATAAACTAGACACTATACAAAAAGCTGTACAAAAAGCTACCACATATTGTTTAGACCAAAATAAGTCTATTTAACCAAATTTACCTATATCCAAAATTCCTTCGTTTAGGCGCTAGAGGGTGTCAAAGTTCTTAAAAAATATTTAACTTTTCATAATAACAAAAAAAGTCTTTTAGTTATATGAATTAATTTTGGCCTGCGAGTTTGTACTTCAAAAGACTATTTTTGGTACTGATTCTTTGTTCTCTGTTGTTACGTTAATTGTCAATAGTGGGTCATCCACATCTTAAGACGTTCATATTTTTTTTTAAGTTTTGTTAATGTTCACCGAAATTTTGTGGCTTATAGCCACTTTTATTCTGATCATTTTTTGTCTCTTATTCGATTTCGCTATCTATCATAGTTTAGGCAGCAGAAATTGTTTTATTTTCCAATGCGTCGTACATTGTAGCTATGATGCTAAACGTAGTAGGCTCATCTAACGTTATCACAATTTGACTAATAAAAACTAGACAAGTATTGTAATAATTATTGCAACTAAATCTAAAATTTGAAGAAACAAAACATTACAATGAGACAAAACACTACAATAAATGTTCAAAATGTCTACCATTTTCACGCATACAGAGATCAATGCGACGTAAAAAATTAAATTGTACTCTTTGCATAACGTCAATGTCATTTTTCAGTGTATCTATGGCATTTTGTATGCACCTCCACAATTCTTGTACTGTATTTATAGGCCTGGAGTACACCGTTGTTTTTAGGGCTCCCCATAAAAAATAATCTAATGGCGTTATGTCGGGAGAACGTGGTGGCCAGTTTATCGGAGCATCATTCCCTCTGCCTATCCACCTATTTGGATAATGTGCATTTAAGAAATTGCGAACATTTAAGGTGAAATGTGGTGGTGCCCCGTCGTGCATAAACCACATTTCTCGACGAAGTTCCAATGGCAGATCTTCTAATAAATCTGGCAATGTATTCTGAAGATGCTCCAAATAAGTTTCACCATTTAATCGCTCCGGCAACATGACGGGTCCAATAATATGATTGTCGATTATTCCTGTCCAAACATTAATTTTAAATTCGTGCTGGTAATGCGTTACTTTAATGGCATGTGGATTTTCATCTGCGTAGACGTGTTCGTTGTGTAAATTAGTTACACCCCTTCTTGTAAAACAAGCCTCGTCTGTGAATAAAATGGTTCTGGTAAAATTAATATTGTGTGCCCTTCGCTCGTTAATGAACTGACAGAATCCGAGCCGTAAATCAGGATCAAGCTCTAAGAGATCTTGCACTGGTTGAAGATGATACGGATGGAGTAGTTGCTCTTTCAGAACTCTGTGGACGACATCCTTGGATACTCCTACTTCAAGACCCAAGCGTCTGGTACTTAATGTTGGATCTTCTGCAACCCTTTCCAAAATCTCGTCTTCAGTATCAGCAGTTCTTACTGTTCGCTCACGTCCGTGGTCCACAGTTGAAGGTGCAAAACTACCTGTTTCCCGAAGACGTCTCTCAATAGCGGCAAAAGTTTGATGGTTCGGCACCCGACGATTTGGAAATTTTTCTCGGTACACTCTGACAGATTCGCGCCCATTCCCTTGACAAAATCCATATACCATTAACATATCCGTAAGTTCTCCATTAGTGTATTTTCCGGCCATAATAAAGAAAATTACAAAATTCAACAACGATTTACACAGCGTCTGCTGTTGGAACTGACAGTTTGATTAGATTTTGAAAGGTGGCAAAGCCCTCTTACTTAATTGCGATTTTTGTGTTGACAATCCAATGCCACTGTGATAACATTGGATGAGCCTACTACGTTTAGCATCATAGCTACACTGGACGACGCATTGGAAAATAAAACAATTTCTGCTGCTTAAACTATGATCGATAGCGAAATCAAATAAGAGACAAAAAATGATCAGAATAAAAGTGGCTATAAGCCACAAAATTTCGATGAACATTAACAAAACTTAAAAAAAAATATGAACGTCTTAAGATGTGGATGACCCACCATTGACAATTAACGTAACAACAGAGAACAAAGAATCAGTACCAAAAATAGTCTTTTGAAGTACAAACTCGCATGCCAAAATTTATTCATATAACTAAAATACTTTTTTTGTTATTGTGAAAAGTTGAAAAATTCTTAAGAACTTTGACACCCTCTAGCGCCTAAACGAAGGAATTTTGGATATAGGTAAATTTGGTTAAAAAGACTTATTTTAGTCTAAACAATATATGGTAGCTTTTTGTACAGACATTTTAGAGACACCCTGTATAGACGTTTAACGTAAATGCAATGACGTTTAAATGAAAAGTAATTCAACTTACGAACTAGACAGAGGCGTTCCTACCATAAGGACATTGCGTGCAAAACACGCAGGCGGCCGAATTTGGGGGCGGCCGGGCCGCCAACCAAAATTAAAATTAATAAAGAAACAGAAATAATAACAGGAACTAACGCCGTCAATAGTTTTGCCATATACAATATAATGGCATTGCTTTGCACAACAAAACAAAGCCACCGTGCGCCGCGATTTGACGGCACCTTTGCGGATTGCGGCAATGGCTTTATCAGGCGCACCGCCGCCGGTTTCAAAGATGCGCCGCGAGGCGAACTACCCCAAACCAGAGTAAAATAAAATTTAAGTCAGTTTAGTTTATACACTTCCAAGAGACAGTTCGTGAATTCAGGCTCAGCCGCTCAGCTTCGCATTTTGTAGTTTGTAAAAGGTATGTTTCTGTTTGTGTGCATCGTAACATTTTTTGAAGTGAAACTTCTTTTGTCTCGGTAGAGTAAGTTCCTGTGTTGGCAAATGCGAGCGTCACGAAAAGTGAAACGAATGGAGGGGAGCAGTCCGAGAAAACGAGCAGAGGTGAAAGGGAATATCGAACGCCCCACTCTTTAGCCACGCTTTCTCTCATGTTTCGTGCTCTTTCGACAAGATCTGGAACAACGATTGACGCAGTATTTTGTAGATATTTAGATAGACTTCAATCTCGAACTTTTGTATCCTATTTTGGCTATCATAGACCTATCATTTCAGTTTTAAATTTGAGTGAAGACATGGAAGTTGATGAATAAAAATATATTTGGAACTCATAAATGCATACACTCCAGTCATCTGTTTACCCTACAAATTTTTCATTCCTCTATAATAACGTTGAAGTTTCACTTCTATCGCGTGTGGCGGACCACGCACCCTGTTTTTTGTACGGGGCAATACACCAATAAAGTAGCGCGTCACAAAAGCCAGATTTTCATTCCAAATAAAACAAAGCCATGTGCTACCTGACGTTTTAATCTAACCTGTGCAATAAAATTATAGTACTTTTCAAGTCCAACACACAAATTGAAAATAAGTTGTTTTCACTGCAAAACTTAATTATAATGCAAAAATTAGCCCAAGACGTTGTAATTAAAACTAATAAACGACTAAACGTCAAATGATACGTGCTTTTGTTTAGAATGAAAATTTGACGTATGACGGAGTTACTTGTGCACTGTATATTCTCTGATAACTGGAGATGACCGATAGAAAAACAGAAACAATGAATCATGTAGAAACTCATTTTTTTAAAATTTTCGATTAGGGGCGGATTTCTTAAATGTTCACATAGGCGGCCAGAGGGCTAGGAACGCCCCTGGAACTAGAGATGCCAGTGTATACTCTTTGCATTTAATCGAGTCGCCGCTGGGTGACACATAAAACACAAAAATGTCAAATCATTGTCAAATTGTCCACTAGCTGCTCACTCGATCTGAAAATTGAACACACTGTTCTAAAATAAAAAAGCATGCGGGGTATGTATTTGTGCCGTAGCATGGCAACATACCAAACACAAAATTTAATGTCAAACGTCTTTGAATTTAAATAATTGTAGTTTGATCTGGCGTTATAAGTTATTTTCTTACATTCTTCTTGGACAAGTTGTTTAACATGGGCATAACAGATAAGGTGACAGATTTGGATACTATCCTTTGCGTTTTGTGTATGTTCCATAAAATTATCTTGGGACTTATTTTTAACATTCATTGTGCTCTGGATTCTTGACAGTGGCGAATTAATTTATCAAGGAAGGGTCTTTGAATTTGTTAGCAAGTGCGTTGTGGATAGTAAATACTACTCTATTTCAGTGGCGGCTCGTCCCATGACGCAGGTGAAGCGTTGCTTCACCTAAAATTTCCGGAATAACTTTTCTTTTCTATAATATTATTTTTAATTTTTTTCGTCAAATATTATTTTGATCTCAAAATTAATTCCGTTTATATTATTAGAATTATAAAATATCACCTTTAGAATTAGTCCTTTTAGCTTATGTTCATCCGACGTCCTATAATTTCTCTCCGCCGCTCCGCGCTCATGTGAAACAGCAACTCCCAAGTTCTACGCGTTGACGGCACCGTGCACGCGTCCAACATATAGAGTATTGTTTGCTTCCTAATAATCGTGTGTAATCGTGGTTGCCATGGTAACCTAGCTAGAAGCCTTGTCTATCTTATGTATTTAAACAAGGCTAGGAGACGTTGGTGTTCTAGCATATGTGACGCGATACCCTCAGTTTCTGCATGTCACGTGGTATACGTTTTGATGTTGGAAACTTGTATCTTGGAAATCATGCGCTGCGCACTGCGACGCGTTTTGCGATCTCGTATGTGTTTATTCACAGTGGAAGAAAGATTTTTTTAAGTTGTGCAAACATGTGCCAGTTTTAGGTGGTAGGTAACAAAAATAAAAACAAAGTGTACAATCGAAATTTTAAAAAGGGGTGGTACTCCGAATTCGAGTAGTTGTGTGGCAGTTACTATTTGAATAAGTTTTTTTTGTATGCCGTATTTAATTTATTATTAGTGTTAAGTCAGGTGTGTCGAATAAGAGCGGTTTTAATGATAAACATGAAGGATCTTCTGAGCACATATACGTGCATTTGGTTTCTCAAAGTTGAAGAATAATGTAAGTATTATTGAGGATGCTTTCTTAAAAGAAAATTATAGGCCGTTGTTGGAATTTATGACATCATAAAATGCATTTCTTGCAGAATTATTGGGGGCCTCTTTCTAGGTACCCTGGATTTAAGGTTTATGGCCCTCTTCCTGTATACCCGTCGCTCTGGCGTCAGCTGCGAATTCCAGTGTCTCACCCCCCATAACAATTTTTGTATAAATAGTAAGGTGTAAGTTTGTAAATTCATTCATTCATCAGTATTCAGCATTGGTCTCGAGCAAGCAGACGTAGAAAATCATTATCATTATTTTTTGTTATGTGTAAGTGTAAGTTCTTCAATATAAGTTGTTACGTTTACGCATGAGTTTTAATCAAATCAAACGGTCCTTCGAGCAAAACCAAAATTACACAATTACAACGAAAATCAGCAGCAGCAAATTCAAAACATTGGTCCTTCGAGCCGGATTGGAACTTATCTCCACGATAAGAAATCCAGCGTCTTTTATCAACAGGCCACCAGAGAAGATCAAATAGTGGTTATACATCAACGACGAACAACGTCAGCATCAAAACCAAACAGCACAGAGGGAGAAAAGGATATAAGTAGTAAGTCCCGTTTCCCTTTTGCTGTCATTTTTCAATATCATTATCATTAATTTATTAGCACGTATCGCTTCGTCTGTGTCAGCGCAGTTATTAATTCATTTTATTAATATTATTTAACAGGGATATTATCCTAACATCATAATAACAAACAAACATTAACATGGCTCAATTATTAACAGAACTTAAGAAAAAACGGACGTCACTAAAAACAAAATTAACTCGTTTTGAAACTATTCTAACTAATTTTGACCCCGAAAGTGATGATATTGAAGAAATTAATGCTAGATTTGAAAAAATTAAAGATATCGATGAGCAATTTGAACAAATTCAATTCGAAATAGATTTAAAAGCAGAAGGAGAAGATCCTAAAGAAGTAGAAATTTTTGAAAATCAATATTTTTCGGTAGTAACAAAACTCAAAAAATTATTAAAACATACATCCTTTTCAGAAGTTAGTACAATCAATAATAATAGTAGTGGTAGTAGTATTAAATCTGTAAAATTA
The DNA here is from genome assembly GCA_963966045.1 of Xestobium rufovillosum. NCBI lineage: Eukaryota > Metazoa > Arthropoda > Insecta > Coleoptera > Ptinidae > Xestobium > Xestobium rufovillosum. The sequence goes on from OZ014497.1 coordinate 22,381,846, forward strand.
CCAGAATTATCATTACCTGTTTTTGATTGAAAATTCTACGAGTGGGTAACTTTTCATGATACATTTAAATCGTTAGTTCACGATAACACTTTATTGAACGACATCGATAAATTTCAATATTTAAAAACATCGGTAAGCGGCGACGCTGCCCAGGTGATTAGAAACTTACCAATTATCGCAGAAAACTATCAAGTAGCATGGCAAAAACTAAAAACACGGTACGAAGATAAGGAAGGTATTATTCTTAAACATGTAAAATGCTTATTCAATTTAAATTCGACTAGTAAAGATTCTTCCCGAGATTTAAGGCACTTAGCGGATCATGTATCGAGTCATCTCGAAGCTATTCAACATCTTGACGAATCTAAACTGGAAGACAGATTATTGATTCATTTAATTTCTGGAAAATTTCACCAAGCAACAAAAAACGAATGGGAAATGACAATTGCGAACAAACAAGCTCCGTCATTAAATTTTTTACTAGAGTTCTTAGTAAAACGTTCAAAACTATTAGAGAAAACAAAAGACAATAAACATTCAACATCAGACATGAAATCTACCAATCAAAAATCAAATTATCATGTTAACGGTCATAGAAACCCACCAAAACTACAACACAGTAATTTTAAATATCAAAATTATTTAACCACGCAGCAAAAATCATGCACATTTTGTTCGGGTCATCATGCAATTTACTTTTGTAAATTATTTTTAGATTTACCTATAGATCGACGTATATCAGAACTAAAATCAAAAGGGATATGTCTAAACTGCTTGAGATCTAATCATATTACAAACGATTGTAAGTCGCAAAATTCCTGCAAATTGTGTAACATGAAACACAATACATTAATTCATACAAATCAAACTAGCCAGGAACATAGTCAAAATCAAATTAGCAATAGAGAATCCCTAAGCACCAATTCAGTAGCATGTTGTGCAAACGCTTGTAACACCCATGCATTGCTTGCTACAGCGATCATAGAAATTTTCGACGACATCGGTAAAATGCATTCTTGTAGGATCCTTTTAGATTCGGGTTCACAATCCAATTTTATTACACAAGCCTTATGCAAAAGATTAAATCTAAAACTAACTAAAATTTCAGTACCGGTGACAGGAATAAATCAAGCTGTTACAAATATTGGTCATAGCACATCAGTAACGATTAAATCTCGTTTAAATAATTTTAAAAATACAATTGATTGTTTAGTTCTGCCCAGAATTACTGAAGAATTGCCAAATGAATATTTAAACAAAAATCATTTCAATATTCCGAAAACGATATCATTAGCAGATCCAAATTTTCATATACCAGGGGAAATTGATTTATTGATTGGTGCCAATTTATTCTGGAACATTTTGTGTGCAGGACAAATTAAAATATCAAATTCTAACATATTACACGAAACAAAGTTAGGATGGGTTATTTCAGGTAATCAGACTCCTCAATTAGGACCCACTAATTGCAACATGTCTATAAATCATAAAATTCATAAGCAAATTTCTAGATTTTGGGAATTAGAATCATATACTACGAATGCAAATCAATCTCTACTTTCGCGTGAAGAAAGATTATGTGAAAACCATTTTATTCAAAACACCAAGCAAGATAAGGCCGGTCGATTTATCGTAAATATTCCATTTAAAGACAATCTATCAGATTTAGGAGATTCATATCAATTCGCACTGAAAAGATTTCTGTCTCTTGAGCGTAAACTAAACAATAATGAAATTTTACGGCAACAATATCAGGACTTCATCGAAGAATATGAACATTTAGGTCACATGACCAATATAACAGGTCAGAACAACAAAGATCATTTAGGCTACTATATGCCGTGTACAAAGAAGACCGTACTACTAGCAAATTACGGGTAGTTTTCGATGCTTCTTTGAAATCAACATCAGGATTATCGCTTAACGACGTTCAGCTGACCGGACCAGCATTACAAAATGATCTGTTTGAAATTTTATTGAGATTTCGACAGCATTCATACGTTATCAAAGCAGACATAGCAAAAATGTATCGGCAAATACTTGTCAATGAGGATCAAAGAAAATATCAAAAAATAATTTGGCGATCACATTCATCTGAACCTTTAAAAATTTACCAGTTAAATACAGTTACTTATGGTACATCTAGTGCGCCTTTCCTTGCAATCAGGTGCTTGAACCAAGTTGCGGCAAATAATCAAGAAACAAATCCAGAATTAGCAGAAATCATTAAAACAGATTTTTATGTCGACGATCTCCTCACAGGGGGAGAATCAGAAGACGAATTAGCAAATATAAAAATTGGTCTCACAGACATACTTAACGAGGCTGGTTTTCCATTGTGCAAATGGGCTTCTAATTTACAATGTTTGCACGAAGATAATTTAAACAAAACCGATTCACCAGAAATTCATTTAGTCTCAAATCAAGAAGGTTCAAAAACTTTAGGAATCATTTGGAATCATATTACGGACGAATTTTCTTATTCAATAAAGCTGGATCATAACAAATCACTTACAAAAAGAACAATCCTTTCAAACATTTCAAAAATTTATGATCCTTTGGGCTTAATAAGTCCGATTGTTATAAAAGCCAAATTAATATTACAAAAGGTTTGGCAAATTAATTTGAATTGGGATGAAGCAGTACCCAATGATATTGCCTCGAAATGGCATCAGTTTTTGGAGGAATTTATTCATTTTAATCAGATACATATCCCTAGGCATATTAGTTGTAAGAAACCCATATTTATTGAACTACACGGCTTCTCTGATGCTTCGGAAATGGCGTACGGCGCCTGTATTTATTTAAGAAGCTTTGGTGGTGACAGAACCCCGAATACAAGATTAATTTGTTCAAAATCGCGAGTAGCGCCTTTGAAAACCATTTCATTACCTCGGCCTCGGTTAGAATTATGTGGTGCGCTATTACTTGCACAATTAGCAAAAAAGGTCAAGGATTCGTTAACAATTATTTTGGATAGGCAATTTTATTGGACAGATTCCACCGTAACTTTGGGATGGGTACGTGGCGCCCCCAGTCGCTTCAAACAATTTGTGGCTAACAGAGTCAGCGAAATCCAAGATTTAACAGAACCACATATGTGGAGACATGTACCTTCAAAACAAAACCCCGCCGATATAATTACTCGTGGTATTAATCCTCTTCATTTAAAGGTATCACAAATGTGGTGGACGGGACCCGATTTTTTGGAATATAATGATAATTTATGGCCTAACCCACCTATCACAGAACATTGCAGTCTTCCAGAAGTTAAGCCACTTGTCTTACTAACATCACAAAAGGCCGAATTTAGCCTAATTGGCAGATTTTCATCGTATATCAAACTTAAGCGCGTAACTGCATACATTCTACGTTTTATAGCCAATTGCAGGGGCTCTAAGAAATCAAATAAACTCACTGGCAGATTGTCCGTCGATGAGTTAAGCAACGCAGAAATTAGATTAATCAAAATCATACAACAAAGTGAATTTTCTGAAGATTTGCATTTCCTATCCCAGGAAAACAAGGTAAAGAAATCAAGCAAATTGTTATCACTCACTCCATTTCTTGACATAAACAATATCATTCGAGTAGGGGGTAGAATTCAAAATTCAAATTATCAATTCAATCAAATTCATCCCATTGTTCTACCAGGTAATCATACATTGACTAAATTATTAATTTCATATGAACATAAAAGACTTTTACATGCTGGGGTTTCAACGACGTTAGCAAGTCTAAGATTAAAATACTGGATCCTATCTGGAAAGAATAATGTGAAACATGTTTTAAGAAAGTGTATTCCTTGTTTTCGTGCCAATCCGAAAATAATACAGCCAATAATGGGCAACTTACCACTTTGTCGCCTTCAACCATCGCGCCCGTTCCTTAAAACAGGCATTGACTATGCGGGACCTTTCCTCATAAAACAGGGCAATTACAGACGAACAAAATTAACGAAGTCTTACATTGCAATTTTTGTGTGTATATCAACTAAAGCTATTCACATAGAAATAGTCAGTGACTTAACCACTGAAGCTTTTTTAGCTGCTTTAGACAGATTTATCTCACGCAGGGGTAAAATTTCAGATTTATATTCCGATAACGGAACCACCTTCGTCGGTGCTAACAATCAGTTAAAAGGTTTACAACAGTTATTTGAATGTGATAAGCAGTGGGGCACAATAGTTACTCATCTAACAAATGAAAATATCAATTGGCATTTTATTCCTCCCAGAAGTCCAAACTTTGGTGGACTTTGGGAAGCTAATGTAAAATCAATAAAAAATCATTTAACACGTCTCACAGCTAATGCACATTTAACATTTGAAATTTTTTACACAGTGCTGACACAGATTGAAGCTGTACTAAATTCTCGCCCTCTGACCCAATTATCAACCGATTCCAATGACTTATCCTATCTTACCCCGGGACATTTTTTAATTGGAGAAAGTTTATTATCCTATCCGCAACCAAGTATAACTCATCTAACTCATCTCCCAACAAATAGACTCTCACAATGGCAAAGAGCTGAACAAATTAAGCAACATTTTTGGACAAGGTGGAGTAAGGAATACATATCCTTACTTCAACAACGTACTAAATGGAAATCCGAGGAACAAGGAGCCGTCCGTATAAACGACTTAGTGGTCATTAAAGAAGAAAACCGTCCACCAATGTGTTGGGCAGTAGGTCGCGTAACAAAACTTTTTCCCGGCAAAGACAACATCACGAGGATCGTATCAGTGAAAACGGTGAACGGCGAGTTAGTGCGGCCAGTGTCGCGTATAAGTGTGTTTCCTTTAGAACAGAACCAATAAAATCAGTGCGTTTATTATTTATTTAGATTTCATGACAATCTGTATAAACATTAACATTGAACCTTTATATGAACAGTTTTATTTTGTGTTTTAGTATTTGTATTTATCATTTATATTGTTATTTTCTAGGTATTATTTATCATGTTATTCGCAATAAAATTTGAAACTCGTAGTTTCAAAAGGGGGAGGATGTTGGAATTTATGAACATCATAAAATGCATTTCTTGCAGAATTATTAGGGGCCTCTTTCTAGGTACCCTGGATTTAAGGTTTATGGCCCTCTTCCTGTATACCCGTCGCTCTGGCGTCAGCTGCGAATTCCAGTGTCTCACCCCCCATAACAATTTTTGTATAAATAGTAAGGTGTAAGTTTGTAAATTCATTCATTCATCAGTATTCAGCATTGGTCTCGAGCAAGCAGACGTAGAAAATCATTATCATTATTTTTTGTTATGTGTAAGTGTAAGTTCTTCAATATAAGTTGTTACGTTTCCGCATGAGTTTTAATCAAATCAAACGGTAGTCCTTCGAGCAAAAGCAAAATTACACAATTACAACGAAAATCAGCAGCAGCAAATTCAAAGCAGCCGTATATTAAACATTTCAATGAAAATGAGTTTTATGCAGCTGCAAGTTATTGAATTCTTGCAGTTTTTTACTTGGGTAAACAGATATTGTCCAAAAATCTTAGTGTAGCATTGTAATTAGGTGTGTTAATCCCTCGGTTAATCCCGACGGACAGTTGGTGGAAAGATTTTTTAGGATTTTATGATGTCGGTTCCAGCAGGATTGCCAAAACATTGTTTAATCAAGGTGCCTCGAAAAATTTGGCTATAAAACAAAACTTATTGGACAATGTTTTCATGGTGCAAGCATGACGTCAGGGCAATTACATGGTCTTCAAGCGAAAATAAAAGAAGCTGGGCCACAAGCAGTTTTTGTTGACTCATTCAATTTTGCAAAGAAACGTCCTTAGGGCAATGAAGTATTTTTAGCGCAGTGGGGCGGTAAAATACTATTTAGATTTAGATCCTCTTTTCACGGTTCTCTATATTAGTCTCTGATTACAGACCGATTGTGGGTAAAAAAGTATTATTACTAACAATGTAATTTTATTTTGTCTCGCCCTTTGGGCAAGGCAGTGTAAACCGCAACTTTTATGTGTCGCGAGTATTGAAACACTTCTTTTGTTCATGGTCGCAAGGGATGGGTGTGGAGCGGCGAAGCTGCTTCACCCATTCCCCAAGTCACGAGCCGCCACTGCTCTATTTTACCAATACATATTATGTGAGTAATTTTTTATTTAATAATATAATGATATAAGTTTTAAAATTCTTGTATATCCATTATTGATGTATCTGATTCTGTTTTAAACATCGCCTCCTTCACACAATAAAATATGTCACACATCATTTGTTACATTTTTTTAAACGATTTTAAACGTCAAAAGTAAGTAACCTTCAAAAGAGAAATATTCAAAATTCCCGCTTTCCTCCCCTAATTCTACTTCCAAACATCAGAGGCGCTGTTAGCAGTTCTAAAATAATATATGTGCGTTGTCTATCTGTACTGTTTAATTTATGATTTTTATCGAACAAAATTATTTTCAATTTAATAATAAATATTACTGATAAAATTCAGGTCTAGCGATGGGATTACCTATAAGTCCATTATTAGCAGACATTTTTATGTCTAATATTAAAGAAAAAATTATTAATTCAGATCTAGGAAAACAGATATGTCAATGACATTTTAGCTTGCTTTAAAGGCATTACAAGACAGTTTGATAGCTTTCTAAATTTTTTTAATAGTATTCATCCAAAAATAAAATTTACTAAAGAAATAGAAAATGATCATAAAATAAATTTCTTAGATTTAACTTTAATAAACAATAATCGAAAAATTAATTTCGATATTTTCAGAAAACCTACGTACACAGACATCACACTTTTGTCTAATTCATTTCATCCTTATTCTCAAAAAATTTCTGCTTACAACTCAATGGTACATAGAGCCTTTACTGTTCCTTTATCTGAAGGTAACTTAGAAAAAGAATTAAATATGATAAGAAGGCAATTGCTATTAATAATGGCTTCAAAATAGAAATAATAGAATAATAATAAAAAATTTAAAATTACTTATAATAGCGTATACCCAAAATAATTATAAGCTAAAAAAGATATTAAATTTTGTCGTATAAATGTTTTCGAAAATTATCATAAATTTCCTATTCTTGAAGAAACTAAATTATTGTACACATTTTAAGTTTACTAAAATGTCTTAATAATAATGTCAAAGTCACTAATACTTATTTATTTTTTTGCAGTCTCTGGATTGCAAGAGTGGCTTTTTGTTCGTTTTTTAAAGTTTTTGAAGCTGTCCAGGTTCTACTGGAATTCTGTTATTATTTTCAATAATGAAAACATTCTCTGATGATGGAAAGAAAATTTCCGAAAATGCATTTTATACATATAATAATTATTGTTAGTGCGCAGAGTAGTGATGAACTAAATACAGCTATATCACCCGCGTATCTGAGCATGTTAATAGTTTGACCCTGTATATTAATCCCTGAGGCTGTTCTGTCCTTAACAATATTAATGGCATCTTCGATATTTAAGTAGAAATCTAGAGGTGACATCGCATATCCCTATCACTCCGTTCCGGATATTTCCTTCTCTTCGTTCCGGCTCAAATTCTTACTCTTTGTAGAGATTATTTATGTATTATTCTTCGTTCAACGTTTCATCTTCTATCATCGTGACCACGACTAGCATATTAGCTTAAGAAATAATAATTAGTAAACCAGAAATAATAATGATGCGCAAAAGAGTGCCAGGCCGGATATATATTTTTATTTCTGTCAGTGCTCTTTTGACATCTCTGGGAGAATTTTGTATGAAGAGGAAATTTCTCCTCGCATATCAAGGCAGCAGCAGTGTGGCTATTAAACGTGTTCCTACAACATCTCCCAGGGTTAAATTAATATACATTTATACATTTGCTGTAATTCAATTTTATGTACATCGGTAAAGTAATAGACTTCCTTTAGTTTATTATTTTGAGTATTATTTTTGTTTGCTTGAGTTTAAGCGTATTTACCCAAGAAGTAGCGACGTAACTCTGAGGTAAATAGTGCAAAACTACTATAATTACATTGGAAAACTTAGGTTCGGATGTCTTGGTAAGTGACACTGACAAAAGTCAAAAATACGTGCGAAAATTGTTTCTTTGGAATGAGAACTAATAATTGCCATCGGATTAGACGTTATTGTTGTAATCAAGCCCTTATTCAGTTGATGGCACATATTTAAGTATGTGGTTGATGGCCCTTTACTAAGGGTATTAAAAAGCTGACCGCACACGATCAATATTATTGTCAAACCAAGTTTGACAATAATATTGTTGAAATACTATATTGATGAAAATATTGATGACACCGCACACTGAACAATATTATTGACAATAATACTAGGAATATTTAGGCAGTAATGAAGTGAGCAGCACTAATGAAGTGACATTGATGAAATGGATTTAAAGAAAAAAGCATGTGTTGTCGTAATCTTGGCATTTGTAATAAAGAAAGAAAGGCCAAAAAGAAAACAGTGGATAAAAATTGGATGCGTAAACGAGATAAATTGTTACATTTCAGTTTGATCCAATGCAGAATTGCGTTTTACTTTATTGTAATAATCATTTCTATACTTGGGCCGCCGAACAGACGGAGTGATCACCCTGCAAGAACGTGCTCTGGGCGGGACCACTATCAATTTAGGACAACCGAACCGCAGTGATGCGCTTTCTTTAGACCCAACGAAGTCGCGTCACTCTAATTCGGTCGTCATAAATTACTATTGGCCCCGCTAGAGCACGTTCTTGCAGGGTGATCACTCCGTCTGTTGGCCGGCCCAAGTATAGAAGTATTCCATGACACCGGTAGTTTCCCATAAGCATATAAATTCTTTTAATAATTGTTTTCCATTTACTTCGTTTGAGTCTTCGTCGCTAGAGTCCATTTTAAACAAACTCAAAACTCAAGTCGGCCACCAAAAACAACGATTAACATCAACAGCCACTCGATAATTGACACAAAATCGGTGCCCGGTGCCCGCAAACCTTCAAAATTATTGTCAATATCCCTTCTTCCCTCGATATTGATGCGCGGATTTCAAAAAATCTGGATTTTCATCAATATCGATCATCAATCTATCAATACAGTCCGCACACCATCAATAATATTGTCAAATCACGATATTGTCATTATTATTGTCAATAATAATATTGATCGCGTGCGGTCAGCGTAAAATAATTTTGGTTTTTAGCACATGCGCATTTGTTGGAATGGCCGTTGGTGTGTGGTTGGTGGTTGCTACTATTTCTGACTCCGATATTCTAGACACAAAAAGGAGACAATTGACAGTTCGTCCTATCCTAACCAAGAATCCATAGTTTTGCGTTCTTATCAGTATGGTTATCGATAGTACTTATCAGAAATATTTTAAAGCCTTTAAGAAAACCCTTACTTTTCTACAAATGGATATGTAGGTACACACAGTGAAAATATGTTACCAGGGCGCATTGCTAGTCATATGGAACAAAGATCTTATAAGTGCGAGGTGTGCCACAAATGTTTTAAAAATAATGACGCCCTCAAGGTTCACAGGAGAAACCACACTGGTGAGAAACCTTATGTTTGTGAGATTTGCAAAAAAGTGTTCGGGGAGTCAACCACTTTAAAGATACATTTATTAACGCACACCAAAGAGAAACCTTATAAATGTGAAAATTGCCATAAATCATTCTCTCGTCCTTCATATTTAAGTAAACACATTAAGGCTCACACGGGAAAAAGTCATTACAGGTGTGAGGTTTGCGAGAGAGCTTTCGGACATTTAAGCACATTAAAGAAGCATTTGTTGAGGCATGTCACAGAAAAATCACACAAATGTGAAATTTGTCAGAAAACATTCTTTTATCGTTCTGCTTTATTGATTCATGCTAGGACTCACACAGGAGAAAGGCCCTATAACTGCGAAATATGCAAGAAAACATTCTCCCAGCATTCATCTTTAGATTCACACATTAGGACTCACACAGGACAACGGCCTTACAAGTGCGAGATTTGTAAAAAATCATTCAGTCAGCTGACCTCTTTAAGGAGACATTTGTTGACGCACACCAAAGACCTGCCCTACAAGTGTGAAATTTGTAGTAAGGCATTCAAGGACGCTTGTAGATTAAAGATACACTTGTTTGAACATAGTAATGAAAATGTTTTTTTCTGCGAGCTTTGCAATTTTTCCTGTAAGTCACATTGGTATTTGAGGGAGCATAAAGAGAAGCACAAAGCACCAGACATCAAGGAAACACAAGATGAACAATTGAATGAAGAAAATATTAAGAGCGAAGAAGAAAGTGTGATTGTGGGATCTGAATCTTTGGAAACGTTTATCAAAATTGAGGAACAAGAGGTGAAAAATGAAAATAGTGTTGACGTAAAAGTAGAAGAAAATATTTTATACGCAGAAGAAATTTCTGGAAGTTTTGCGAGACTTTTCAAAAATGAAGAGTGCAATGTGAAAGATGAAAATAGTTGATGAGCTTTAAAAGTTATTTTAAGTATGTTAGTTTGTGATTTATGTGTACAATTCGTTTGACAAATTTAAACTGAAAAGTTGTAAACCGATTTGTATGTACCGGGTGGTTGAGGGAAGCCTCATTTTGAATGGAAATTAATATTTTTTAAGAATATTCCGAAAGGGGATGTTGACATAACCGACACTGTTTTCGTACTGAATACCAGGTTGTTGTAAAATAACACTTAATGCTGATACTTAACGTTACCACTCAGTTCAGAAATTCCCTATAATATACCAATACGAATGTACGTTCAGTTTATTATTTCAAAACTAAGTACACAAATTCAAAACTATAAATACAGTCATTTAAAATATTTTAAAGGCAAGTAGTCAAATAGGTACCTAGTACCGTTGACTGATTATTATAGTCAATCAACGCTAGTACCTAGTCCTCCATTTTGAACCAAATAATACTCCAGCCTATTGTAGAATGAACTTCTATTGTTTGCTAACTGTCTAGCTGTGTTAAGTACACATTCTTCATTGAGTGTATCACTCAAGGAATTAATACGCTGCTAGACAAAATATTAAGAAAAGAACTACTAAAAATGAATGTGTTATAACTTAGAATGAGACCAGCATTAACTGCTCTCCTGCTTTCTTTGAAGATGGCCACAGCATACATTAAGACTTTAGGCAGCCAAATTTGATGGTTTATGAACATGCTAATCAGTGTTCTATGCTGTGATTTTGTTTATCATATTGTAACGAACCCTACTCCACCCTTGCAGATTTCTGCTCAGCGCTGATTAATTTATCTAAATAGTACGTACCTGTCGAAATGGCCACATGATCATCTATTACGTACGTTGTGAATTACATGCCATTACAGACCCCATTACTTTGATAAGAAAGAATCACAAGCGAGGTTGTTAATAATAGACATAAATAAAGATGACTCCAAGATTTATCCATATCTTTGAAAGTACTATTAAATTATGGTTAATCATTGGCGTACAAAATCAGATTGATTACCATCTGCAGTCATCATCAATATAAAGTGTTTATTATTCTCTATAGATGCAAAATGTATTATAATTTATTACACTGTCATCAATCAAACAGCTGTTGTTAAAGTTTTGTTTTGTTTATTGGCGTTTTCCTAAGAAGGTTATCGCCTTTATAACGAATCAGAGATATATGGTTGGATTTAATCAGTATGATGTCTATTGTAGTGGGCTTTCCCACCATCCTACCTACTGCATGGTTTATCTGGACAAGGTACCCAGTGGGGTCCTTCTCGAATACCACACAATAAACAAAACACATTCTTATTTTTAAATATAATAGAACCATTTATAATTATGTCTTTGTTGAGCTAATGAAGTCAGTAATAAGTGCGGCCATTCGGCCAGTTTAGAATTCATGACATTAAGTACACTTTGTATTATACTGCAGCTACATTAAATATACAAAAACGAATAAAATTGTATTTAGACATACCTGGTATAATCACTGAACTTATATTTATATTAAAAATGAATTGATAATTATTTTATTGTTGAAAACAATTTTAAAGACGTGACTATTTCTCTCAAGTGCTAAGCAACCTGTGTCCCTTGCCTAACTAACCTTCCCCGCGTCTCCCTACACTGCCTTCTGGAGTCTGCCCTCCTGAACTTACTTTTGTTTATGTTAGTCTACATTCCAATGAACACAACTTTCTAAGTATACAGTCTGTCCCGAAAGTAACCCATTGAAATAAAATAGATATTCTAAAGTATCATTTCCTGGATTTCCTAATAATGGAGATTATAATGACAAAGACTAAAATTAACTAACTTAATAACTTGAATGTCTTCAGTATTTACTAGTGAGATATCCGAGAATAATTTACATTTTAAAACAACTAGAACAAGCACTCTCTGAGATCTCACCGCTCGAAGGGAAAACCTTTTGTATTTCTTTTATATTTTGGGAAAACCTCTTGGAAAAAACCCATTTATCTCTATTAGGAGAAAACCTTCAAGTGAAATCATCAGTGTCTAAGAACCCTTTCTTTGCTTTTGGCTATCTATTTAACAAAACGAACTAGGCAACCCAACGTGCATTCCTAAAGCTTGGTTATGCAACCAAACATACACCAGTTGAGTGTACTGCGATTCCTTTCAATATTCTTGAACCATTAAAATCGGCTGACTGTAGTCTTGCTACTTTATTTATTTTCGAACATCTTTGTGTTGAAAATATGGCAGGAATAGAAAGTTGAAGATTAATCTTCAACTCCTGAACATTCTGACGTTGTCAGCGAAACACGTGTCGAGTTTAATTACTGTGTCACTGTCTTTTGGCGTGTGCGGTTAACTTATTAAGAATTCATTATGGGATATTTGTTGAATTTCGAACGTGCGCGTTTGTTGGAATGGCCCTTGGCGTCTACGTGCTAGTGCTACTGTTTCTGGCGCTTACATTTTAGACACGACATCTTGATCTGTGGACACAACGGGTGACAGTTCATTCTAACCAAAAACTTGTATTTGGCATTATTTAAGAGAAAAATCTTAAGAACTTGAAAGAAGTTCATATTTCTCGAGATAGGCGTGCTTACCAGTGTTGCAACCATTTGTACGTGGCATTTGCAATATAAACATTCGAATTATCATTGGAATTAACGCAACATATATCCCGGCAAGTGTGAAATTTACTAAAAAGTGTTCGCCAAGCGAAAGATGGTGCCACGACAAAGACGTTTTAAGTGTGAAATGTGCGGCAAGTGTTTTAAACTAAACTGTAACCTTACCACTCACATGCTTGTCCACACAGGTGAGAAACCACACGTTTGCAAAGTTTGCAAGAAAGTGTTCGCACAATTAGGAAATTTAAACAGGCACTTGTCGACGCACACCAATGGAAGCTCTATCAAGCCAACCCCATACAGGTGTGAAATTTGTCAGAAAGCGTTCACATCGCGTTGTAGTTTAACGAATCACGTTAGGATACATACGGGAGAAAGGCCGCACAAGTGTGAGATTTGCAAGAAAGCGTTCGTGCAGAAATGCAATTTAAAAAGACATTTGCTGACACACACCAAACAAACTTTACACAAATGTGAAGTTTGCCAAAAAACATTATCTGGTCGTTCCGCTTTAAAGGCACATATCAGAACGCACACAGGAGAAAGGCCTTACAAGTGTGACATTTGCAAGAAAGTGTTCATACAGAAAAACGCTTTAAAGAAGCACTCGCTGACACACACCACACCAAAATTACGAAAATTATACAAATGTGAAATTTGCCAAAGAGTGCTGCTCTCTAGTAGTTTAACAGTACATGCCAGGATGCACACAAGAGAAAAACCTTATGAGTGTGAGATCTGCAAGAAAGCATTTGTGCAGATGATCAGTTTAAAGAGGCATAAAATGACACACGCACACCCCAAAGTAAAATGTGAAATTTGCCAAAGAGTGCTCTCTAGTAGTTCCGCTTTAACGGCACATGCCGCGATGCACAGAAGAGAAATGCCTTACAAATGTGTAATTTGCAAGAAATCATTCGAGCAGATGATCACTTTAAAAATGCATTTGCCGAACCACACCGGACTAAAATTACACAAATGTGAAATTTGCCAAAAAGCGCTTTCTTGTCGTTCCGCTTTATTGGTTCATGTTAGGACTCACACAGGAGAGAAGCCTTACGAGTGTGAGATTTGCAAGAAAGCGTTCCGACAGTCAAACACTTTAAAGGAGCACTTGTTGACACACTTGAAACTAAAAATACACAAATGTGAAATTTGCCAACAAGCGCTTTCTTGTCGTTCCGCTTTATTGGTTCATGTTAGGACTCACACAGGAGAGAAGCCTTACGTGTGTGAGATTTGCAAGAAAGCATTCAGGTACTTGGTCACTTTAAAGAGGCATTTGTTGATACACACCGGGGTCAAGTCATACAAGTGTGAAATTTGTAATAAAGCATTCAACGGCGTGAATAAATTAAAGATACACTTGTTTGAACATACTAATAAAAATCCATTTTTCTGTAAGATTCGCAGTATTTTCTTTAAGTCGGAATGGTATTTGAGGGAGCATAAAAGGATGCACAAAGCAGAAAACGTCGGGGAAGTACAAGATGAACAAGTCGATGTTAATGTAAAGTTGGAAGAAAATATAACGGGCGAAGAAGAAAAAGCAATTGTCGGATCTGAAAATTTGGAAACGCTCATCAAAATTGAGGAACATGAGGTGAAAATTGAAAATAGTATTGACATAAAAGTAGAAAATATTTTAGACGCAGAAGAAATTTCTGGAAGTTCTGCAAAACTTTGCAAAAATGAGTAGTACGAGGTGAAAGATGAAAATAATTAATGGGGTTTAAACATTTCAGTGTAATAGTTCGTGATTCAACAAATAAGTTTTAAACAGATTTGTTTAGGCTAATCAAAGAAAGTATTTTATCAGAATTCAGACTTCAGTTTACCGTATGCCCTAGCGTTTGTCCGGCATAAAATAAAATGTCTATTAAAAGTAGAGATTTAGGATTTTTAGATATAGTTCTAAATAACTTCTTTGAATAAAATGTTACGATAACAAAATGACCAATGTTGTTTTGTCTATTTTGAAGGTACTTTCCTGATACCAGATAGTAACGACAGTGAAATAATTCACATTTAAAATAATACAATTTGCCCAACATTCACTTTATTAATTAATTTTGTATATAATAACTACTATTGTTTTGCTGACCCAGCGGTTTCTTCAGATAGGTATAAACTAATTAACAACAAAATTATAAATAATTATTGTGGTTGATTAATTTATAACGATGAAAATGCCTCTTCTCGGACGCCAATTATACAATGACATTTCCCAATGCTCGACGGTGCCTCTGAATTCTGGCCCCTAAATATACAACTGTGTCTCTCGGTACCACGTATTGGGACACACTGTATATTTACAGGGATCTGGTCGTTCGCTTATGAACAAATTCTTTCGCTGTATCTGGATACTCTGGTCAGTGGGAGACTTATTCATCGATAAACCCTTAGCTTGCAGTAGCAGAAGGGTGTTCTTTCACTATTGCTAAAAGACGGTTAAAATAACGACACATAAACAAAATTATAACGAGATTCTATTAATTTAACTATTTACAAGGTACCTATGTTGAAATGAATAAGAAATATTTACAGGAAAATCAATATTTACATAAAATTAAAACGGTTCTCGCAGTGTATCCTGCTTTACACGTCTTGGGCTCGTCGTATGATCAAACTAAATTATTATCGGTTTCCTGGAGCTTACGTGGCAGCACCGAGACGCACTCCTTAGCTGGGTTTCAGTAGGTGATTTTTGTAGTTAGTAGCACCAGAGTACAATCTTCTTTTATACGCGACTGGCTTATATGTCTCAAGCAAATAACCAGTATTACCACAGTATTTCATCAAAGGCCGCCGATTCAACCAGGTGGGATCGATTTCTGCCGTAATTGTCCCGTTCCAGACCGGAGTCACACGGGATAGCCAAATCGATATAACCCTCACCGGTAGACCCTCTAATTCCTGGGACATTTACACAGTTCCTGCTCCTTACGCATAAGATGGACCCAGCCAACTCGTGACTAGGTAGTGTTTGATTGTTAATATTTCAACAATAATAACTATCAAACACCGGGCATTTACTTGAATTTATTTAAGTTGAATAGTAGTTGATCACACGGCGAAGTCAGGCACGTTCAAGGTACTTTTATTTCGGATGGGAGAAGAATGGCCCTGGCAGCAATGCGGTCTTCTGTTCTATATCATCCAGGATGGGCTATCTGCGGCGATGTGACGTCAAAGTTTCCTACCTCACTTTTTGGTCTCGTGCGCAAAGATTCATCCTTGTCTATTTGTGAAGGTAGGCGTTTTGTTCATTGGTACATGCGTATACAGGCGAATTTATTCAGAGTTTCTTTCTGTTCCAATTTGCCGGTAGCGGTCTCGTAGAACAATTGCGGAATGCCAATCTAAGTTCGTTAGAGTTATTAGGCATTATCTCTGTGCATTGTTACAAGTTTGTACCTGTGTGAAAATAGTTCATGAGGTTTAAACATTATTTAAACATAATAGTTCGTGATTTACATATGTATAAATTTTGTTTGACAAATTTAGACTAATAAGTTGTAAACAGATTTGTATAGGCTAGTCAAATTTCTGCCTCTGGTGGACAAACCTGGCAACATTGAGTTTCTACTAAATAACATTTATATCTTACAACTTCTCCATTTGCATCTGTTTTAGTTTTAAATATCCCTTTTACCACTTATTGTTTTTTTCTTGATGGTAAATCAGTAATACCCATGTATTATTTTCTTTTACCGAATCATGTTCTTTCGTTGCATTTAATCAAAACTTCTTATCTGGCCTTTTCAGAGTTTCTTCAACAGTTATTGGATTATTGTATTCTGTGTTAGATACAACAAATAATCAATAATATTTCTTAGTTTGTATTCTTTCAATTCCAATTTCATATTCTACATCTTCTTCAATTATTCTTTCCTCAGATTCTTCGTTTTCAATTTGAACTTCTTATTCAGGAACTTCCCCTGATGTTTCTATATTTTCCAACAAAACTTCATTATTTTCTTCATTCTTGATTGGAAAAACCTTTTCTTTCATTTTATCAGCTGCACCATTGCAACGATACTTATGTCTGCTGTTGTGCAACGGTAGTTTATCCTTTTGCTTTCGGTACCAACTAAATCTCATGCGAATTATTGGAAAAAATCAATGGCATTATACTGATACGAACTTTTGCCCCGCAAGCTACGCCCCTGGTTAGGATTCGCATTATTTGTTTGACGGTGAGCCGCGCTGTTTTTATTACGGCGCTGACCTTGACTCCCGAAAAGAATAGTCTATAATTTTCTATTGCTGGAAGATTCTCTTTCTGGAAGAATGTTCGATCGATAATTTTCCAGAATCTTCTAAGACCATTATAGAATGGGAAGCAAGAAGCCGAGTTGACAGTCTGAAGTTTGGAAGTTTGAAGCGAATGAGAATGCGATAATAAGAACCGGGCGATTAATTTATAGACAGCGTTTGACAGTTCGGTAAGAGCGAAGTGTGTACATGTGTTGTAGTGTCTGGTGTCGGTACGAACGTAAATTTAGTCATTGCGTTTTTAAGTGTACCGGGGCGTCTTCGTAGGCGATTAACCGTTGAGGGTACGAGTGTTTTTAGAGAAGTTTGAACTCTTGATTATGTACTGAGGTTTGCGTAGTTTAGAGAATTAACTGTTTAAGTGTTTTCTGATAGTTGTTTAATTGTAATTGCTTGCTTGTTGTTATTTGTTTGCTGCTTGTATATTATTTCGCTGTTATTGTTCATTTTGTTAATTCCATGTTCTCAAATCACTTTTGCTAATCATTGTAAATATTTGTACATATTATTTTCCATTTGATTTTCTACCTTTATTATTCTTGAAGTCCATAAAAACAACTTTAATTTCAGATTTCCATTTTAGAAAATACACAAAAGCGTTCGCTGCGTTCCTGATATGAAAATGATCATCAACAAGAGTAAAAAATACACAAAAAGCACAAATTTTAGGAATTTACTAAATACTTAAACAGTTGTTACTATGAACTGACAAAATTCATAAATTTGTCTGTCACAGTCGTGTCTTTCTTTGAATATTGCTGTGCTGTTGCATTTCTATTATACTTGGGCCGCCGAACAGACAGAGTGATCACCCTGCAAGAACGTGCTCTAGCGGGCCCAATAGTAATTTATGACGACCGAATTGGAGTGATGCGTCTTCGTTGGATCTAAAGAAAGCGCATCACTGAGGTTCGGTTGTCCTAAATTGATAATTATAGTGGTCCCGCCTAGAGCACGTTCTTGCAGGGTGATCACTCCGTCTGTTCGGCGGCCCAAGTATAGTTCTATAGTAATTCATCAATTCCAGCGCAAGTGCATTTGATGGAACATTTTGGGGTGTGCACGTGCACTCTTTTATTTCCCTGGCCGGTATTCTAGTAGATACAACAGTATGACATTGACAGCTGCTTCTAACCAAACTTGGTAGTCTACATTCTCCCAGAGAAAAATTGGAAAATCTTAAAAGAATCTTAATTTTCGATATATTTAACGAATTGGATAATTGTATTTCAAGTCCTCACTGCAACATTAATGTGAAATTTGGCAAAAAGTGTTGAACAAGAGAAGCACCAATTCACGTTGATACTTATAAGGAATAAAATGCTTTACAAATGTGAAATTTGCCAAAAGGAGCTCTCTAGTCATTCAAATTTAAAGGCACATATCAGGACACACACAGGAGAGAAGCCTTACGAGTGTAAAATTTGTCAAAAAGCACTCTCTGGTCGTACTGCTTTAAACGCGCATGTCAGATCGCACAAAGGAGAGAAGCCTTACGAGTGTGAGATTTGTAACAAAGCGTTCGGGCAAATGGTAAGCTTAAAGAAGCATATGATGACACACATCAAACAAGAATTACATAAATGTGAAATTTGCCAAAAAGTGCTCTGATTGTTCCGCTTTAACGGCACATGTCAGAATGCACACAAGAGAAAGACCTTACAAATGTAAGATTTGCAAGAAAGCATTTGAGCAAATGATAACTTTAAATGAACATTTGTTGACACACACGAAACAAAAATTACACAAATGTGAAATTTGCCAAAAAGCTTTCTCTGGTCGTCACAGTTTAAGGGAACATTTAAGGATGCACAAAGGCGAAAAGCCTTACAAGTGTGAAATTTGCCAAAAAGTGCTCTCTGGTCGTTCTGCTTTAACGGTACATGTCAGGATCCACACAGGAGAAAGACCTTACAAGTGTGAAATTTGCCAAAAAGCGCTCTCTCGTCGTTCCGCTTTAACGAGACATCTCAGGATACACACAGGAGAAAGACCTTATGAGTGTGAGATTTGCAAGAAAGCGTTTGGGCTCCTGACCAATTTAAAGAAGCATTTGTTGACACACGCCAAACAAGAATTACACAAATGTAAAATTTGTGAAAAAGTGCTCTCTGATCGTTCTGCTTTATTGGTTCATATTGGGACTCACACAGGAGAACAGCTTTACGAGTGTGAAATTTGCAAGAAAGTGTTTGGGCAGATGATCACTTTAGAGGAGCATTTGTTGATGCACATCAAACAAAAAATACACAAATGCGAGATTTGTCAAAAAGTGCTCTGTGATCGTTCTGCTTTATTGGTTCATGTTAGGACCCACACAGGAGAACGGCCTTATACCTGCGAGATTTGCAAAAAAACATTCAGTCAGATGGTCTCTCTAAAGAGGCATTTGTTGACACACACTGAGGAAGAGCCATACAAGTGTGAAATTTGTAATAAGGCTTATAAGGAGGCGTACAGGTTAAAGATACATTTGTTTGAACATACTAACAAAACTCCATTTTTCTGTAAGCTTTGCAAAATTTCCTTTAAGTCAGAATGGTATTTGAGGGATCATAAAAGGAAGCACACAAATGGGGAAATCACTGCAGCAAACGTTGAAAAAGCACAAGATGAACAATCGAATGTTAGTGTGAAATCGGAGGAAATAGGCGGAGAAGAAAATGCAATTGTCGAATCCGAAGTTTTGAAAATGCTTGTCAATATTGAGGAACCTGAGGTGAAAAATGAAAATAGTGTTGATGTGAATGTAGAAGAAAATATTTTAAACGCAAAAGAAACTTCTAGACGTTTCTTGAGACTTTTCAAGAATGAAGAGTACGAAGTGAAAGATGAAAATGGTTCATGAGGTTTAAACGTTATTTAAGTGTATGCATAATAGTTTGTGATTAACGTTGCAACAAAGCACAATTATTAAAATGCCTATGTTACCTAACGAACTTTGATTGGCATTCATAATTTGTTCTGTTAAACCGCTACAGGTATCAGGCTCCCAGACAGACGAAAGAGGAAGACAAGTTTGATGTTAACCGTACATGTATCTGGATGGGAGAAGGAAGACATGCGATAGCGAATGTTTGCACACGACCCGTGTATGACGCGATGGAGCAGCGTCACAATTGGTGCAGACGGCACCAATGCCCCTGGAAAGGCAGAAGACCCCAAAATCGACACTCCGGAGGCTTATAAAAGCTACAGTCTTGACGGCCAAGAGACATTCTTTCCGATTTCAGATCCAGAATTCATACACCGCCGCTGATTCTCAAGACTGACTAAATGCACTGGGTAACTTTCTCGTTTCGCCGTTCAATCTGAAGATATATCCTCAGCTACTGTTTTCATGTAAGTGCCGATGGCTATTTATTGATAACTTAGCTAGCAATATTTAAACATTACCCAACCAAAGTGGTTGGAGCTGACTGGTTGTACGGCAACGGATCTACCGAAATCGGAGATCTCTGGCATGGGTAGGAACCACTTAATTACATTTTCACCTCTGGTTATTTTATAACCACCTGGGACTTCTTCGTGGTGACCGGTTCTCACCCAAATCTGGAGGTAGCCGGTGTATGGTAGGACGTATCCATTACATATCGATTAGTCGACTCCCCGAAGGGATTGCACTATAGTGCAGCAACGACTGGAGGGCATTTTAATGCTGCGATGTAACCTCCAAAAAACTAGACCTATATTGTTACAGATCGCACGCCGGGCGTTTGACATGTATCAGGCAACCAGAATTCGATGAGAGGTTCGCTCGCCCAACCCCTCATTTAATTAACTTGTACTGACCTACTTGAGAATATAAATTACCACGAAGCCCTTTATTAATTTTCACTGTAAATATTTTGTATATATAGTTTTTAACATCTGATTTGTAAATAGTTAATAGAGTTTTCATTTTAATTTGTTCCTGTGTTCTATTTATCACCGTTTAGCAATAGAGAACCCTACCCTTTCTTCAACAAAGAGCTTAAGAGGGTACTGACGACGATTACATGTCCAATCGACCGTATCCAGATTCAGTTGGTACCGAAAGCAAAAGGATAAACTATTGTTGCACAACAGTTACATAAGTATCGTTGCAATGTGTATAGTTCATTCGACAAATTGAGACTGATGAGTTTTAGACAGATTTGCATGGGCTGGTCAGCTTTCAATGGTTGTGCCTCTGGTAGAATGGTGGATAAGCTTGACGACATTTACGAATTATGAGAAAATTAATTTTAATTCTTTTGTATAAAGAAATGTTTCAGCTGTTATATGCTAGCTCTAGTAATTTTAAACGTGTAGTTAATACTTCAAAATACCAGTTATACTATTATAAAATGAGGTTCCTTTCCTGCTTTTTATCACAACCTTCTGTATTTCTGTACTTACGTTTTACAATTTATTATCTTCGAAAAATGTACGTACAGAGTGTCTAGTAAACAGTAGGCCATACTTCCGAGTTCCGATATAGCTTTCTTGGTTCAAAAGAAATCGATCTGAACCAACTTAACTTTGTACTATTCTGCTTCCTTAAAAAGTTACGGGCTTTTGAAGAACATTTTTTTATTAAATTTCTTCATTATATCTCACGCACATTTGAAGTTATTTCAGTGAAACTTGGTATAGGAAGGTTTTTTGGGTAGCTAAATATGCATTTATTTTTGAATAAGGCATAGAGGACGCCACTTCGTGAAACTTTTCCTTATTTTTAGTTCTCCGTACTTTAAAATTATTCCCACCAGCAATACTCTGGTAAGATGAAAACTACGTCTAAAAGTAATCGCCGCAATAGTTAAAAATGAAAATATTATGCAGGATATGGGCAGTTAATATTTTCACTTTGCGGATGTGGATTAACATTTTTAGAATAGCGAATTTATTCGGCAATCCGGTTTTCGAATGCTTACCTATACGCTCGAGCCAATAAACCATAATCCTGTGCGCACACAAGGGCAGAAAAGAGAATATGAGAATTGGAATCTTAGATATATGGCAGCTTGCATAGACAGATTCCGAATAGAGCCTATTAGTGTAACGGCGAAATCAGAGCGCGAAATTTAAAACGCTATCCTAAGAGAATAGTTGGATAAAATTTTTCAATGTATTTTAAATGGAGCTTAGATGACCTTGCACTTCACATTCTATTTTTACCTTTCATCCTGATTTCTTAACATTAAATCAATATATGGCGATTACTATGAAGCTTTTTTTCGGTGTTTCTTATAAAAACATTTATGTATGCAGTCATTTTGTTTAAAACTAAAATTCAACAAACTACTGCAATTTACGGCGCGAGCGTGTCTGAGGTAGAACCGGCACAGTACTTGGATTACTATGCTAAACCTTGGTTGGACACTCCGAGAACCGATTTTCGTCACCTTCTGCGCATGTGAATAAACTTGTTGAGAACCTCTGTAAGTCAGGAGTGAAGTGTGTCGGATTCTTTTCGATTTGTGACACTGCCAATATGCCAATTTAACAACGTCAGTTGATTGTCATTAAATAAATTTCAGGATTTAATTCCCAAGTTTTTCGTTAATACAAAGTGTTTGAACACGAAAGTGTTCTTGTATGAACTAGTTTGGTTTTTACGTAATGCCCAAATAGGTGTCAACTGCAAAACAGCTAATTTCCAGATCAGATTTCCAAATTTCTTGAAGTTTCAATTTCAAAGTTTATGATTGGTCACAAATTTTCAATTTCTGTTCAAAATACAGTTTAAATTGTAATTTACGCTTTTAGGTAGGTTATTCTCTTGATTTTCCCATAATTTATTCTCACGTTAGAGCAAAACAACCTTCAAATTGCTACACGAGAGACGAGACCTTAAGAGTAGCTCTCGGTTGCATACAATACGCATGCGCACGCATTTTGGAAGTAAAAAAACTAAAGCTGAGAAAACGCATTTTAAACAAAGCCCTTAGTTGCCCTTTCGCACCAGGCACACGCATTTTTTGGAAAAAAGATTATGTAAAAACAAGCAAAATATATCAAATCTGCTGCGGGGTCAGAACTCGTCTAGCCGTAGGAGAACAAAATGGCAGTTCTGTGCGATATCCGCACACCCACCGAGACCGTTTAGCGTCATTAGCCGATAACTCGTTTGAATGCGGACCCGTACAGACGTTGTTTTTGAGTGTGTCTATATAAAGTTTTGTCAGTGAATATCTCGTTTAAACAATAATTTCTTGTATATATGCTTTTACGAACGTATGCGGAAGTGGTTTAAGTGCGTCTATATTGTTGAATCGACAATTTCAGAAGATTTATATCCCTATTTGTTAACTTTTTAGTGATGCCGGTGCATAAGTGCGGTGAGTGTTCGACTGCGATTGGTGCCAAAAAACCAGGAATTTTTTGCAAGGGGAACTGTAAAAAAGGCTACCACACTTCTTGTGCCGATATACCGGCTGATATTTTAAAGTACATAGATGTTGCTGGATTTACGTGGATTTGCCAAAACTGTTCCGAGGATAATGTTGCCGAGGAGGACGATGATCCCCGCCCGCCTAAGCCGGATACACTGGATTCAAAACTGAGTGCAATTTTGATTGAAATGAGGGAAATTAAGGAGCAGCAGGTTGTTATGGTTAGGTCTATGGAATTTTACGGTTCTGAAATCGACGATTTTCAAAAGGAAATGTCCCATTTTCGTGAGATGGTAAAGAATTTGGAGAAGTCCGGTAACGAGGTTCAGGTTTTGAAAGCCGAAAATTTACGCCTTAATACTGAACTGGAAGATCTTCAGCAATATTCCCGAATAAATAATATTGAGATTAACGGCATTCCCGAGAGGAAGAATGAAAATGTGTTGGAGCTCATTAGGTCTGTTGCTGGCGTTTTGAATTGTGAATTGAATGGTCCTGATATTGATGCCTGTCATCGGGTGCGCTCCAATAAAGATAGTAATAAGAAGGACCGATCAATTATCGTTAAGTTTACGAGTCGACTTAAGAAGGAGGAGCTCCTAGGTGCTGCAAGAAAGCGTAAGGGACTGAATTCCTCAGAACTGGGGATGGGCGATGCTGAGCAACCCGTATACTTGAATGAGCATCTAACACTTAATAATAAGATCTTATACAAGAGAGCCAGAGATGTCTGCAAGAGAATGAATTTCAAGTATTGCTGGGTTAAGGATGGGAGGATTTATGTTCGAAAAACGGACACTGGTCGGGTTTCGCAGGTTAGTTCCGTATTTCTCGATGGATTACTGAACACCTCTGCGTTATGACACCGCTAGAATAACAATGTTAAATATTATTTGTTCTTACAATGAACTTGTCGCTCTACTACCAGAATACTCGCGGACTTAAGACTAAAACCAATGACTTTTACGTATCTACAACACGGTGTAATTTTGATTTAATATTTATCACAGAAACATGGTTGAATTCCAATATAGATGACGATGAACTGTTTTGTGGGGGATATAGGGTGTACAGGCAGGATCGATCTTTGGAGAATAGTGGGAAGAGGGATGGTGGGGGAGTGGCCATTGCTGTGAATGGTAATTTGAATTCTCGAATTGTGAGTCATTGGTCATTTTCCAACATTGTTGATGTTTTGTGGGTTGCAGTGGAACTTGGTTCTAAGAAGTTGTTTTTGTGTTGCGTTTATTCCCCGCCTTACGCATCGGTTGACAATTTCAGATGCACCCTTGATCGAATTTCAACAATTGTTAACCGTAGACCCGATGATTACTTTATTGTTACGGGTGATTTTAATTTATCAGATATAACCTGGCAATTTCATGATATCAAGCATTGTTACTGTCCCTATAATGTTGTAACGGATCGAAGCGAGCTTCTCGTCGACGCCTTTTCCTTACTGGGCTTCAATCAGTTTAATGGAGTTCAGAATGGCAATGGAAAGATATTGGATCTGCTCTTTTCTAACGTTCCCGATGATGTGAGTAATAAGGTATGTGACTGTCCCTTTGTTCCAGAAGATATTCATCATAGGGCATTCGAGTGTTATTTAGATGTACTGGGCAATAATTTTAAAATTTGCAAACAAGTAACTTTTGAGAGAAAAAATTTTTATAAAGCAGATTAAAGAATCTTTGGGTAGCATTTGTTGGGACAATTTGAAATGTGTCAACACGGATAAAGCCGTAGAAATATTTTATAATTATGTATTTAAATAATTTAATTGACAAACACGTACCTACTATTTTAGAACGAAATAATAAATTCCCTGTTTGGTTCTCCAAATCTAGTATTAAGCTGATTCACGAAAAACATAAATTTCATTCCAAGTGGAAGAGGTTTCGACGGGACACGGACAACTTGTTGTTTTCGGGACTGAGAAAACGGCTGAAACTTTGCATAAAAAGTGACTATAACAGTTACATTTCTAGTATAGAATCTAACTTAAATGATAACATTAAAACTTTCTGGTCTTTTGCAAAGAATAAGAAGGTTCATCAGAATACATTTCCGACAATTATGGCTTGCAATGAGAAAATGGCAAACGATGACTTATCAATTAGTAACCTATTTTCTCAATTCTTTTCTTCCAACTTTGTCTCCAATTCCACATCGTCTAATGTTCCCTGTCAGTGGACAGATAATTCTTTTAATGTCACATCTATCTCAAGGGAGCAAATACTTTCAAAAATTCTTGGTCTATAGGGGGCGAGGAGTGCGGGCCCTGATTGCATTCCGTGCATATTCATTAAGTCTTGCTCTGACTCATTAGTTGAACCACTTTTCATAATATTCAATAAGTCTCTTCAAGAAGGTAATTTTCCATCTGCCTGGAAGGTAGCTAGAATCACTCCTATATTTAAGTCTGGGAGAAGGGATTTTGTGACCAACTATAGACCAATTTCACTACTTTGCATTTTTGGAAAAATTATGGAATCGTGTATTTGTGATAAGCTTTTTTTTAGCGTTAAACTATTCTTGTGTCCAATGCAACATGGATTCTACAGAGGTAGATCAACGCTTACCAATCTCACCCCTCTAGTGCAGCATATACTGGACGGTATGGATGGGAGGGTGCAAGTGGACGTGGTGTACACCGATTTCTCCAAGGCATTCGATAAAGTACATCATCCGACACTAATCGCGAAACTTAGGAATTTCGGCTTTCACGGCGATTTACTTAGATGGATTGAATCTTACATAAGTAGCCGGTCTCAATACGTAATGATCAATAACTCTAAATCAGATGTATTTAATGTTACTTAATTCTGGAGTTCCTCAAGGTTCCCACTTGGGACCTTTACTTTTCTCTATCTTTATTAATGATATTGGCACTTGTTTCCAAAATTCCCAATATTTACTGTACGCAGATGATTTAAAGGTTTATAAAAATATTTCCAACCTAACTGACTGCCTTCAACTGCAGATTGATCTTAACAGGTTCTCTTCTTTTTGTGTTTTAAATCAACTTTTCCTCAATGTCGGCAAGTGCGTTCAGATATCTTTTACCAGAAATAAATTTCCTATTCTAATAAACTATCAGTTAAATAATCAAAAACTTAAACGCGTTAGCCAGATGAAAGATTTGGGGGTTGCTTTGGACACCAGACTGAGTTTCGAGTCGCACATTGAGAATATTGTGCACAAATCCTTGAGGACCCTAGGTTTCATTTTCAGGACTGCTTCTAACTTTACTAATCCTTCTTCACTAATGTTTTTATACAATTCTTTAGTTAGAAGCAGTCTAGAATATGCCAGTGTTGTTTGGAATCCTGTATATTCAAAATATGTTAATAGAATTGAAAGGGTGCAAAAGAAATTTTTGAATAGATTTAATTATAAGTTTAACAGGCGTTTGTTCTATGCAGATTACAAAACTAACATGCGTGTCCACGGCCTGCTCTCCTTGCATGACAGACGAGCTTTGGCGGACTTGCTCTTTTTGCACAGGATTGTGAATGGACCAGTTGACTCGGATCTTGTTTGCTGCTTACAGTTCTCTGTACCTCAGATATCCCTGCGTACTGTATTACCTTTTAATGTTCCAAGATGTAATACTACTGCGGCTATGAATGCGCCTATGACTCGTATTTGCAGTTATTTCAATAAAAATTTCTCACACCTCGATTTGCATCATTTGCCATTTAATGTTTTTCGACAAGTAATATACCACATGTTGTCTCAGTCCCGGGAATGCGGTTAATAGTAAATATTTTGTTTTCTTATCACTTTTTTTCCGATCTTGTGTGTTACAATTTTCTGGCTTATTACTAGGTATATATGTATTTTCTTTTTTGGCAATGTGTCTTGTGGACCGCCTGTGTTTATTAACTGTATAATTTTTATTTTTATTTTTGCACTATTGCTGCTTTCAATTTATCTTTTGTTTTTTGTATTTTTTTGCAGCGTCATGTGGGGCGTCTGTGTTTATTTATTGTAACTTTTTAAATTTCTCGAGTTACCCTGTATTTGGATACAATTCAAATGTATCTGTTGGGTAACCAAATAAAATAAATAAATAAATAAATAAATAACGATATTCTTAAACGTCATTTTACTGATACAGTGTAATGATCACGCCGCTTGCGTATTGTATGCAAACGGGAGCTACTATTAGTGTCTTTTGCTGCTACAGGAGTAGCTGCCGGTTTCATACAATACGCATGCGGCGTGACCATTACACTATATCAGTAAAATGACGTTTAAGAAATTCGTTAGTGGAAAATATCGCCAACGATCTAGGTGGGTGTTCGGGTATCATACAGAACTGCCATTTTGTTCTCCTACGGCTAGGTGAGTTCTGATCCCGTATGGGTTTGATATATTTTGTTGTTTTTACATAATCTTTTTTCTAAAAAATGCGTGTGTCTGGTGCGAGAGGGCAAGTAAATGGTATGTTTCAAAAATGCGTTCTCTCAGCTTTAATATTTTTTTACACTTCCAAAATGCGTGCGCATTCGTATTGAATGCAACCGGGAGCTACTATTAAGGTCTCGTGTTGCTATGAGCAAATAGTGACGGCTGATGGCAACCGGCGATTTTAGAAAAATTAAGTAGTTCGCGACAAAGCACCCCAGAGTTCCACTTCCAGTTGCCTTATTCCACATACTGACGTCAGTATGTCCTATATCAGTGGCCCCCAAAAGCTGTGTAATGGCCAACCACCTTTTATGCTAAACCAAGGACACAGGAGATGGTTTAAATTACAGAACACCTAAATCGTCCATAAAGAAGTCGTTAACAGCACTAATTTTTAACACTTTCTCCTCGATTATACACTTTTTAAATATAAATAAATTCTTAAACCAACTATTAAATAAAGGTTAAACCGTTGATTGAGGGAATATTCCCTCAATCAACGGTTAAACAATAAATAAGCCGGAGAAATAAACAACTTAACATCAAACCTTGTCCAGCAAACGTCAAAATAATCTGGTCTAGTCTGCACAAGACATACCTTCCTTTCTAATAGGTACTGTGCTCCGTTTTAAAATATTTCTGAAATTAAGTTGTATTTTTTAAATTGTTTTTGAAAATGTAGCAGCTGGAAAGAGCAGTCTATATGTCACTTTCAGAATCCTTGTTAAGAAATGCACTGAATTTAAATAATCAGTGTTTAAAATCCAAGTCCCATAAGAGCTCCATGCTAAGAATTTTGAAGTAGAATTGACTGTTTTAGAATGGCCTGATTTTGACAGGCCGCCATTTTCTGTTGGAGGGCTGAGCATGGATAAACAACGTTATGCACGTGAGTGTTACCAAAATTTGAACAGATGTGGTGCCAAACAAAGTGGTGATGTTTAGAGTTCATGTAATTTAACTCAAAATAACGAAACAACGTTTGAAATAGTGCAACCAGTTGTATCATTTTAAGAATTTTCATTCAATTCTCGGCGTAAAGCGACTAAGTTTAAGTTACGCCCCTTCTTTGGTGCCAAATGGTAACACAAACATCTGCTTTGTTATTCATCCTCTTTTTCCCTCCAATAAGCTTTAAAATAAACAAATGTGTGTCCTCCAGCTGTCAATTGTGTGACGCCATTCTAAAATGATCAATAGAGCGCGAAACCAGTAACATAACCTAACTAATGGACTGTATTCTAAAATCCGAATTGATCATTTTAGAATGACGTCACACAATTGACAGCTGGAGGGCACACATTTGTTTGTTTTAAAGCTTATTGGAGGGAAGAAGAGGATGAATAACAAAGCAGATGTTTGTGTTACCATTTGGCACCAAAAAAGGGACGTAACTTAAACTTACTCGCTTTACGCCGAGAATTGAATGAAAATTCTTAAAATGATATGACTGGTTGCACTATTGCAAACGTTGTTTCGTTATTTTGAGTTAAATTACATGAACTCTAAACATCACCACTTTGTTTGGCACCAAATCTGTTCAAATTTTGGTAACACTCACGTGTGTAATGTTGTTTATCCATGCTCAGCCCTCCAACAGAAAATGGCGGCCTGTCAAAATCAGGCCATTCTAAAACAGTCTATACTAAAAAATACTCTGCGTTCAGCCGAAGCCGGCTTTGGTTCAGCTCAAGGCACGTGCAGAAGGTACGGATTCCCAGATTCTGAATACTTTACTGATATTCGGAATGTTCCGAGTATTTTAATAATCGGAAAGTTGTACGAATATCATCCGGATAGTGTCCATCACTAGATAAAGTTAACATTGTGACTTTGTGACAGTGACAGTGACAGCTGCTTCTCACCAAACTTGGATAATCTTAAAAAAATTCTTCCATAAATGTTATATTTGCCGTCCACTTTAAAGACTTTAGAAATGTGAGATTTGCAAGAACGCCTTGAGCAGATGATAACTTTAAACAAGCATTTGTTGTCATACACCAAATTAGAATTACACGAATGAGAAATTTCGCCAAAAAGCGTTCTCTAGTCATTCCAAGTTAAAGGAACGTTTAAGGATGCACACGGGAGAAAAGCTTTACAAGTGTAAAATTTGCCAAAAAACGCTCTCTGGTCGTTCCGCTTTAATGACACACTCCGGGATGCACAAAGGAGAAAGGCCTTACAAGTGTGAAATTTGCCAAAAAGCGTTCTCTAGTTGTTCCAGTTTAAGGGAACATTTAAGGGTGCACACAGGAGAAAGGGTTTACAACTGTAAAATTTGCCAAAAAGTGCTCTCTGGTCGATCCGCTTTAATGACACATGTCAGGACACACACAAGAGAAAGGCCTTACGAATGTGAGATTTGCAAGAAACTGTTCGTGCACCTGACCAATTTAAAAAAGCATTTGATAACACACACCAAACAAAAATTACGCAAATGTAAAATTTGCCAAAAAGAGTCCTCTGATTGTTCTGTTTTATTGGTCCATATTGGAACTCACACGGGAGAACAGCTTTACCAGTGTGAGATTTGCAAGAAAGTGTTTGGGTACGCAAATGGAGAAATCATTGCAGCAAATGTCGAAGAAGCACAAGATGAACAATTGAATGTTAGTGTAAAATTGGAAGAAAATATAATAGGTGGAGTAGAATATGCAATTGTTGCATCCGACGTTTTGGAAATGCTTGTCAAAATTGAGGAACATGAGGTGAAAAATGAAAATAGTGTTGAAGTAAAAGTAGAAGAAAATACTTCAGACGTAGAAGAACTTTATGGAAGTTACGTGAAACTTTACAAAAATGAAGAGTACGAGATGAAAGAAGAAAATAGTTCATGAGGTTATTACGTTTATTTATTCAATTATTGTTAAGATTTCATATTATTTTTGTTTATCCGCATATCTTATAAGTATGCCGTTTTTGCCAGTAGACTGACTTCTTGTCCTGTCTCTTGTATTCTCAACTGGTTAAATTTTTAAATGATTTCACGTCGAATGCACTCTTCGAGCGTCGTTTGAGGTTGATAGGTTTCCTCTCGGTTTTCCTTGTTGATGGAAATTAAAACCGTAAGGGATTTTCTTAAATCAGTTAATTGAATTTTGAAGTTGTTGGCGAATTAGTCTCGTCTTCAAAATTTTGCCATATTTTTACATTTCCCGGCAGATTTCAATGCCGGTTTCGGCTTCTTAATAATACCAAAGAATAGAAACGCCCAAACTCAACAGTAGCAAGTATAACTGAAATAGATGAATACATCCAAGAACTGTTATTGCATCACAAACCAAATCCCGATCCATTGATTCAAAAAC
Organism: Xestobium rufovillosum; assembly: GCA_963966045.1. Lineage (NCBI taxonomy): Eukaryota > Metazoa > Arthropoda > Insecta > Coleoptera > Ptinidae > Xestobium > Xestobium rufovillosum. Next base: position 22,413,247 of record OZ014497.1, read on the forward strand.
ACATTTCTTACCCCAATTTATACAAAGTTATGAAGAAATAGCCCAGTCAAATAGTGGTTTTCTCGTAACAAAATTGGGGAAGTTTTTTTCTCATCGGTTCTATATGTTTCTTGGGGTGCTGAATCCGAATTTCAAGTTTGCTCCCATGTAGGAGGTCGGCTTCACAAAGAAAAACGCAAAAAATCTCAAAATTCTATACAATTAAAGTGGACAAAACTTCCTACAAAATGCACTGGACAACTTTGATTTTCTGACGAGAGGTATCGGCGTTAGAGCGCGCTGCAAAACAGCGATTTTTTTGCCCTTCTGCGAAAACGTCAAAAACGCCCACTCCCACCCCCTACAACTCAAAAAATATACATGTCATCAACAAAAACCCTTATACCACGTGAAAGTACATTAAATTTCCTACAAGAGACGTCTCTAACATTCAGTTTTCTCGTAAGGTGGGAGGGAGCAAAGCGAAAATTACGAAAAATGCCTTCTGTACTCTACAGCCAAAACGGTCCCTCCCACCTGTCTATCTCTCATCGGCGCTATACTTTCTATGTATTACACTTAAAAGAGGTTTTTAATGAATTGATGGCAAAGCATGTTTGATGAAAACATTAACAAATTATATTTACAACATATTAGGTACACGACACTGAATATAAAGCTGAATATGAAATCTGTATGTATTAATGGACATTTGCCATGAAATGAGGGAAAGTCGAACCCAGGATTGGGTCATCACTTCGAGTAGGTTCTCCATCTGGAAAAGAAAGAAGGCATTTAGTGTTAGAACATGGTTACAAGAACAGATAAGTTGTATAGTGAACTGTTGATGTATGAAGAAAAGAAAAGACTTGATGTCATGTGCACAGTTATTTTAGTCGTCCCCGTTTGGTTGTTGGTGGCCGAGGCAATGTCTTTTGGGCACTAGAAGGTCCAGGCAAAGGGTCTTGGGCAATGGAAGGTCCAGGCTGAACAGTTGAGGTGTTGCCGTTCTTCAACTGAAAAATTGTAACTGAATGATTAATGTTATTATAGAGAAAAACTGATTAGTAAAGGTGCATAATGCTGCAAAATTCAGAAGAGGGAGACGACCTAGACGAGCCCCTTGAAGTACGACTGTCTGAAGAAGCTGAGGCGGCAGAAGATATTAATTCATGTAATATTTTGCAGCATTATGCATCCTTGCTAATCAATTTTTCTCTATAATATCATTAACCATTCAATTACAATTTTTTTAGTTGAAGAACAGCAACAACTCCCTGTTCAGCCTGAACTTTCCACAGCCCCTGACCCTTTGCCTGGACCTTCCATTGCCCAACACCCTTCACCTGGACCTTCTAGTGCCCAAAATAAATTGCCTGGGCCACCAACAACCTTACGGGGACAACTAAAATAACTGCACATGACATCAGGTATTTCTTCATACATCTACAGTTCACTATACAACTTATCTGTTCTTGTAACCATGTTCTAACACTAAATGCCTTCTTTCTTTTCCAGATGGAGAACATACTCGAAATGATGACCCAATCCTGGGTTCGACTTTCCCTCATTTCATTACACATGTACATTAATATGTACAGATTTCATATTCAGCTTTATATTCAGTGTCGTGTACCTAATATGTTGTAAATATAATTTGTTAATGTTTTCATCAAACATGATTTGCCATCAATTCATTCAAAGCAACCTCTTTTAAGCATAATACATCGAAAATATAGCGCCGATGAGAGATAGACAGGTGGGAGGGACCGTTTTGGCTGTAGAGCGCAGAAGGCATTTTTCGTAATTATCGCTTTGCTACCTCCCACCTTATGAGAAAACTGAATGTTAGAGAAGTCTCTTGTAGGAAATTTAATGTACTTTCACGTGGTATAAGAGTTTTTGTTGATAACATGTATATTTTTCGAGTTGTAGAGGGTGGGGGAGTGGTCGTTTTTGACGTTTTCGCAGAAGGGCCAAAAATCGCTGTTTTTCAGCGCGCTCTAGCGCCGATACCTCTCGTCAGAAAATCAAAGTTGACCAGTGTATTTTGTAGGGAATTTTGTCTACTTTAATTTTGTATAGAGTGGTCATCTTCGAAAAATGCATAATCTTCGAGATATGTATAAGCGAAAAACTGAAAAAAGTGTGAAAATTTTAAGGTTTTTGCGTTTTTCGTTGTGAAGCCGACCTACTACATGGCAGCAAACTTGAAATTCGGATTCAGCACCCCAAGAAACATTTAGAACCGTTGTGAAAAAAACTTCCCCAATTTTGTTACGAAAACGCCAGTTTTGAACACCGATTGACTGGACTAAAAAGACTGTGTGTAGATTGAAGTTCAGTGCCATGTGAGAGAATATTTTTTAAAATTGGAAATAATTTAACTTAAAGAAGGGCAAATTTGAAATCAAATAGACTGTTCAAAATTGTATTTTGAATTTTAATGTATACTTAGCTGTTTATAGTTAGGTTCTTTACCTACCTAAATTTTACAAAATATATTGAAATTAACCAAGATAAATTTTTGTTTGTACAAAACAGGTAGGTACATACTTTTGCTTGATAAAGTATTTTTTTAGTAGGTATTCATAAACTATGCCTCAACTATTACCTTTCTACAATGGGTAATGCAATGCATTTGGAATTTCCAATTTATATTATGTTCTTTTATGCTAGAATACATTTTTTTTTTGTTTTTAAGAGTTAAATTATATTTCTATAAAAAATGCATATTCTTGTTCGTAATAAATTGTATATAAACACCTTTACTTCGTTTGACTTGCAAATATTTCTCTACGAACCCCGGTGAATCTATTTACTCCAGCGTTTATCGGAATCCAATGAAAGGCGTTCCATTGGCAAAAACGCGCGACGCGCCTTTCTAAACCCTGACAACTAGAGCCGGAGTAAAAATATCACGGAATCGAACCACTGATATAAATTATTTTATTTCAGTGATCGAACGTGAGTCGTCCATATTGAACTCGCACTATGAAACCGAATTGTGTGCTGAGAACTTAAACTGCAGTCGGAATCATGAATCGTAAAATTATTTGCAATGGAATCGATTCCGACCTCGGAGTCGTTCCTTTTGAACGATTCGTTCAGGACCGACCCACCTCTACTGGACAGCACTTTTCTCGCAATGCTCAGCCGAAGACGATCATGTTTATGAGATTAAACGCTGACTGCCGTACCGCCGATATAATTGTTAAATACTTGATATTTGCTAATCGAAACCGCCGCTAGTATGTTATCGTAATAACTGAGGTTCTACAACTACTAATATACATATAGTACTAAATTGGATGTGGCCCCGAACCTACGTGAAGGGACATTTTCCAATAATACGTAAAATCAGGAGGTAATTGATCAGAGCTAGTCGGAAGGCAAGCCTGATTTATTATACTCCTAAGTTACCTGGCAGTGTGAAATCTCCCCCTCTCGGGGTTAAATTCTGTGCAGAGTTCTTTAGCATAGAATTTAATTGCCTATACACAAACAAACCTCCAACACCTACACTTAAAGGAACTGTGTCAATTGCATGAGGGAATAATTCTCTTCTCCACTAACTCAAAGGGAAAGTTAACTGTCGAGAGACTGAGTGAGTCCCTCTCCGTTACATTACATCGAAACAACATTTACTCCCAACAAATAACCGTAGCAGGTATTACGATTTAAATCCGTCCGTAGATTTTGGTTGGTAATTGTCCGAACATGTGCCCGACCAGTAACTTATATCGCCCATCGCGAAATACGTAGCCTATAAGTCACATGCTCCGTATAACAAGCAACACCAAAATTGACTGCCAGATACCGCTGGCTGTCGCTACTTCGATTTAAATTTGTATATATAAGTAATCTTTTGCTGTACGTACGTTTTTATTTTAACACTGATTTTATGTATACATGGTGATTCAGAACGGGCGTGCCAAATTAAAATGGGTGCTAGAGGAACTCCAAATAAGACGAAAAGTTTATATGAACATTATGTTCTAAAGTAACTACTACCAAAGATTCAGGGTGTAAAAGTTGTAATATTTTTTTTAATATCGTAATGTAATAATTGATGTGTTTTCCCGTTCTTCTTGTTAGTTTTGTTAGTGTTATTCTTAATAAACTATTTTTTTCAATTTTCACTTTCTTTGCATATCGGTGAAGCCATTATTGCATTATGGAAAATTTCAGTGCATGTGCACGATTTCACAAAAAGCTATTTCATTCAAAAACTAAGCATTTTACAAAAAATTTTGAAGATACCAATTTCTTCTCAAATTGAACGTAGATTTCAAATACATTAATATCACCTGCATTCGCCAGTGGCGTAACATTGGATTGGGGAAATAAATAAACGGCCTACCCCGTAGCAAAGCTACTGATGGAGCTAGTAGAACAAATTTGTTTGGAAAATTAAAACTTGGCAAATGAAAACTACACCTTAACTTTCAACGCAATAACTTTCTTAGTTATTCCACAATGCTTAATGGTAAAGGTGTACATATACATTTATAGGTTTTCTTAATAAGGGATACAGGTTTAAATTTTAACACATGCGCATTTGCTGTGAAGGCTCTTGGCGTCTAGGTCCTGCCATTTCTAGAGCCAAATGGAAACAAAACGGAGTAACAATCCATTTTATTATAACGAAACTGGTCTCCAGCATTTCTTAAGATGAAAAATAACAGTAGTATAGACATCTTTAAAAGCGGGCATAAATGTGAGGTTTTTTATTCGGTACGGGCATAAATTCTGGCGTAGGCGCATTTGATGGAATGGCTCTTGGCATATATATACGCTAGCTATCTCTCAGGCCGGTATTTTAGACACATCAGTAGTTTACTTATATTCTTTGGTTAGATCACAGAACAGGATATATAGAAAACAATCTGACATCATGAAAATCGTTATGAAGTTGCGCCACCTGTAAACGGAGGGCGAACTAATTCGAGGCGGCAATTTTAAATCCCCCTTATCTAGTTTCACGTGCATTTTATATTTTCCTAATTATCACTTTATTTATGTTTCAAAATTTGTTAAAACATTTTTTTCTCAAAAAATAAATGTTTTTACAAACATCAAAACACAAATAATAGTAATAATTAGTAAATGTATGTAATCTATTATATTTATGGGGTAGGAAAAAAGAAAGTGACAAAGGATGAAGATACATTTTTATTTTTATATGAGGTGAACAAAATATTTTGAGATCATTAGACAGAAATAATATAAATCCTTGGACAAATACAAAATTTAAAAGAGTTTTTTTTTCAAGCTACATGCTATGGCTAGTTGTTGCAGCGTATTCGGATTTTGGGGAGCACTTTCTTTGCCCGTTATTAATTTGTTGATATTATTAAAATAATTAAATATCAAAAAAATGGAAAAACTTTCAATTGTGCCACTAATGATTTCATCACTGTGGTCACAATGTTCGAAATTAAATAAATTACAATTACTTAACAAATTAATAACAGATTTTCCAAGACCTCTCTTGTGTGCGATTTGGGGCAGTAGGAAATCGGTTATGTTAATAATTTTTATCAAGGATTTTACAAAATTTTCATAACAATAATTTAAACGATTTCCTATGTCCCGAATTGCCACAAAATGGTGTTGCTCATCTGGAGAACTTCTATGTAACAAATTATTTGAGCAGGTTTCGCACAAGCGAGTCTTTGGTAATAGCCGTTTTGTTACGTGGCCAGCCAAATAATGTATTACATAAATTTGCAAGGGTTCCACCATCTCCTTGTCCACAATTTCCTCAGGTACAGACAGCATATCTTCCTCGAGTGGTTGAGGATCCTGTGGCGGTATTGTTTGAACCACAAATTGTTTGATAGTGGCAAGGAGGCCTGAGGTTTCGTCACGTTCGCAATTGGCATTACGGGAATGAACTTTAGTTAAATTGTTAACCATCAGGCTCTTATAATAAGGCTCAAAAGCAGCACATGTGGGATTGATATTGCGAACCCCATGCTGTCTCACTTGACCAAAGAAATTCTCGACAGCATCTTGGTTAAAAGCTCTTGTGGCAAACTTGGTGAAGCCAAGCTTCCTTAAATTTTGCCGCAAGAGCTTAAAGCCTCGCAATGTCAACACCCAATTTTTAAGAACTTCTGGTTTAGGCCTGTCATGGGGGGTTCTTTTTATAAAACTCATTGTCCCAATAATGCCAATTGCCTTATCCCACCAGGAACTTTGTGGACATTTACCAGTAGTGGCAGTTTTTGCCCTGAGTAATTTAATTTTCTTTCTACTACCAGTTCCTCCATTGACACTATCAAACAATTTGTCAAAAAAATGTAATAACGCTGCAGTATCCTCACCTTCTCGCGGCATTTGCCTCTGACCACAAAGGCTTTTTGAGCCATCACGACTCATCAGTGACATAACAGATGCAACAGAAGTACTGAAAACTTGCGCTGCCTTCGAAACTTTCATCTTTTTAATTTTGTTCGGGACAACATGATGGTCCGTGAGAGAACGCATGGCGCGCAAGTTTCCACTACTTTTGTCTATGAAATAGGCATCAGGATCCGCCTAATATTGAGGAATACCTACTACTCAGAAAATAATCATTAATTCTGTTCACATCTTTAAGACTATCAGGTATACTATTTTTGCTATTTGAAGTAATCTGAAGTGCTTTTAACTCGGTCCACACAGTCTTTGTGTCATTAAAACGCAGTTTAAACTGAAAATAAGCCCTCTTCTCGTTACGAATTGCAACAATTGTAAAGTTTCGCAACCCCTTATAATACTCCCAATGAACAGCGAGTTTAGTTTTTCGGAATCTTTCCCTTGCCTTATTCCTTAAAGATATTAGCAATTTAATATTTTCCGTGATCCAAGGAGGTGATCAGGGACGAGACACTCTGATAGTCCTAACAGGGACATGAACATCAAATAGATTCAACAAACTCCGTGTCAAAAACTGGACTTTCTGGTCAATGTCTTGAATAAAATATATATCAGACAGAGGTAACGATTCCAAATCATGACTAAAGGCAGAGTTGTTGAAGTTTTTGGAACACCGATATGTATAAGAGAATGGTTCAAAAGTCGAAGAACCTACATCGTATTTACAAAAATGAGCTCATGGTCAGAGATGTCAACATTGACAGTCCCTGACGCAGAAGTTATATTATTACCAGGGATCAAAATCGAGTCAATCAGAGTAAGCGAATTTAGAAAAATCCTGGTAGGCTGGTCTATGATTTGTCTCAAACCCAAAGCGTCCAACGAACTTCGGAGAAACTGTGCATCTGGATTCTGAGGCCTTAGCATATTTATGTTGAAATCCCCCAAACAACAGACGCTGTCGGTCATGGCCAAAAAGTGAGATACAGAACTCTCAAAGTGGTCGCAGAAAAGTTTATAATCCAAATTGGGGGGTCTGTATACAACCCCACAAACAAGTGTCCATCCACAACATCTTAAAGAAATCCACAACTGTTCTATACTACCATTACTAGGGATAATATTATACTTTAATTTATTAGATACATAAAATGCAACTCCACCTCCCCTAGCTTGCCTGTCAGTGCGACAGAAACTATAGCCATCAATCTGCAGATAGTGTTTTGGGACTACCGGTGTTAGCCACGTTTCAGACAGAGCGAGGACATCAAAATTATTACTTGATAGCATGTCGCGCAATTCAGTCAGCTTCGGCAACAAAGATCTCACATTGAGATGGGCAATATTTAAAATTTTATTCATTATAAACAAGCAATCGTATACAGCGGTAACACCCGATAAATGGAACAAACCAAAGAAACTGCCACCTCACAAAAAGAAATTCAATACAAAATAAATCACAAGAAATAAATCACAAAAAATGGAGAAAGTCGTGAACAAGAAAATATATACAAGTAAGTACATTTATGAATTTAATATGAATCTGGATTTAGTTCTATAATTCAATGCCTGGCGGGGTATTTGTCCGAGGAGTAGTTGTTCGAACGGTCCAGTACCACTAATTAATACGTTTTACAGTTTAGTTATTATCTTTGAAAAATATTATATTTACTTGCCTTTTTTGGAGAGCATTTTATTCTACACTGCTCAAAATTGTCTAAGGAACAAAACTTATTTCAAAAATATTTTCGCCAACAATTCGCAGCAAATTGAAAATGCTCCATGTATGTTCGTTGGATATCATACCATAGCATGATAAAAAAGCACTTGATTTGTTCGTTTTATTTATCCAGAAAAAACTGGAATTCAAAAAAAGGTGGACGATAAAAAAGTTTCGCTTTTTACAATGTTTTATGTTTCTTATCATCTCTGAGCATATGGTCAGTTTAGTTTGCCACTGCAATCATGAAGCTCGCCTTGAATGAGCTGAAGAGCATTCTCAATGGGGTGAAGCAGAATGGTCCAATGTTCTTTTTACAGACGAACCTCGGTTGGGATTTCAACCTGATAATAGCAGAACGAGAGTGTGGCGAAGAAGTGGAACCTTGAGGAGGACCAGGCACTTCCAGGAAGTTCACAATTACCGAGGAGGGTCTGTAATAGTATGGGCTGGAATCGATTTGCACCATAGAACGGACCTCATTTGTCTGGATGGAGCCATGAACCAGCGGCATTATATTGAACAAGTTCTTGTATCTGTTGTGCAACCATATTCATATGCTGCTGGTCCAGATTTGGTTTATATGTAGGACAATGCTCGTCCTCACGTCGCACATCAGGTACAAAATTGGTTTGAAAAAGAAAACATTGCCCTTTTGCCATGGTCTCCTCAGTCTCCCGACCTCAACCCCATTGAGCATGTGTGGGACATGCTGCAGAGAAAACTTCTTCCAGTTACGGCAAACATTCAAGGCCGTTTTGCATCTGAAAATGCACTGAGAGAGCAAAGGGCTCTTTCGCCACAAGATGCAATCGATAGGCTGATTTTAAGTATGCCTAGGCGGTGCCGGGCAGTCATTAATGCCCGAGGGGGCAATACATCGAATTAAGTACAAATTTCAAAAAATTAACGTTTTATTTTAATACACAATGTTTATTTTTATTATTAAACAAATACCTAATGCAAAACATTACAAGTTTATTTTTAGCTAATTTAGTACTAGACAAGCTAATCAAAAATTAATAGTGTAACCTACTCACTTTAACTTGTAGGATAAAAGCCATACAATAAAAATTATTTGGGTTCCTTAAGACAATTTTGAGCAGTGTATTTCCAAATTGTTAATAAGAAATCTTTACAATATCAACTGGGGATTCTTTCGTTTTAGTATGAAAACATCCATTAACCATTTCGGAACGGCGCAGAGTGGGACCAAATACCGAAAATCTGGCCAAAATTCTGAAACTTTCAGAATGAATGTTTGTGGGAAAAATATTTAAAAAAATATATTAGGGAGGGAGTAAAAAAATGTCAAAATTGTAAACCATTGAATTTGGATTTAACGTTTTATGAAATAATGTTTAAAAGAGCCAAAAAGTTTTTGTTTGAAAAAAATTTAAGCAAAATTTTATAAAGAAAATCTTAGCGGCGCAGGTAAAATAATTCTCAGTCCCGTTATAAATGGATCTGAAGAGACAGCGAATTAAGTTTTCATTTGTTGTTTCTCTTGACATCTTTAGTGTACGACACCTTCGGTACATTTTCAGATTGACCAATGGGAAGTAGAACTGTCTCTAGGGCGGCTATACCATGAATTCTGTTACAAAATTTTAAATAAACCTAGTCGAGAATATGAGCCTTTACATTATCTGAAGCAATAAGTAAAATTGTAAATTAAATTCAGTCGCTTACAATACATAGTTTATTATTATTATTATTATTATTATTGTTATTTTATTATTATTATTATTGTGACTACATAGAGTTACCATATTATGAAAAAACTGTTAAGAAATCGTATTTGAAGACAACTGTAACATATCTGTTTCAGGCGATTAAAAAATAAATATGTTAATATAAAAAAATACCACATTAACATTAACCGGCCATACTTCACACAATACACAGCATTTGTTTATTGTTAACAAAAGACTAACATTAATTTCTGGTCGAAAGCAGTTATATGCGCAAAGACGTTATATTTCTATAGATACCAAGATACACTTTAATATAACTGAAAACATGCGTGCGACAAGAAAATATTTTCCGACTTAGTTAGAAGCCCATCCCAACGGACTCGTACCTTGACGCAGTTCTAGTAATACTGGAACGGGTGGCATGGCTTGCGTGCTTCAATGATCTAAAGAACCGAATCATAGGATTAACCATATTGGAGAGGTTTTTATTTGATAAGACAGACTAAATCAAGTCCCAGCAGCAGCTCTTTCAGTAATCAGAGTGGCAGAGATCGTAAGGGTCGGTTAGGGCACTGTGATACACTACTGCGATGTGGAAGGCAACAGGAAACCACCACATTATTTTATCCCTAGTACAGCGTACTTTAATTTATGATGATAGCACCTTCCGGAGTAAAATATTCCGGTGGTAAAATAGTCCCATATTCGGATTTCCGGGCAGGGATTGCTTTGGGGGGAGTCATCAGCAGATCTCACGAGTCGGAGCGTAGAATGTTAGAAGCATGAAACAAGTAGGAAAGTTAGAAAATTTGAAAATTGAGATGGATAGGATAGCATCAGACGTAGTAGGTATTAGTGAAGTGCGATGGCCAGGAGGTGGAGACTTCTTCTGGAGCTGAGATTTTAGAGCAATACACACAGGATCGGTAGGAGGAAATTCGGGAGTAGGAATTGTTATGCGGAAAAAAGTAGGGCAGAGCGTAGAAAATTTCTTACATAAAAGTGACAGGGTAGTTATGGTTAGGTTAGATTCGAAACCTGAAAAACAGTAATAATACAGGTATATATGGGCAATCCTAACTATAGTGATGAGGCTGTAGAGGCAGTTTATAGTGATATTGAATATGTGCTAGATTTTGTGAGGGCACGAAAATTTAATAATTGTAGATTTCAATGCAGTCGTAGGCACAGACGGAATAGTTGGCCCCGTTGGATTAGGCAATAGAAATGATAGGGGAGTTAGACTGATAGAGTTCTGCAATAAACATAACCTAACAGTCACGAATACTCTATTTTACCATCATGATAGGAGACGCTATACGTGGTAGAAGCCAGGAGACCTAGGGAGATATCAAATAGATTATATTCTCGTTAGGCAAATAAAATACTCGTAATTAGGAGAAATTTTAGAGAAATTGGATCCAGTATCACAAACATTAGAAATGAGGCAGGAGACAGGAGATATCATAATCGGAAGCGGGGAGAAGGCAAATAGGGGGAAAGAATATTTGGGAAACTTATATGCGGGACAGGAAGTACGAGATATATTAGAAACGGAAAGCAGTGTAAAGGGGGACAACCTAGGGTGTCCTATAATGAGAGAAGAGTTTGAGCTAGCGCTAAAAAGTTTAAGAAACAATAAAGAGGATAGGTGTGAAAATTTTAGAACGATCAGTTTAACTTCCCACGTGTCAAAAATTTTAACTAGAATTGTTCAAAGAATGACGCCCTTGTCTATCATATATATGTATATAAACAAGGATGACGCTTACACGCCTCGCGATATAAAATTGGTGCTTGGGCAATAATAGTACTTCTCAACCTTGATGTATAATAGTATTTTATTTTATAAACAGCTAAAGTGATACTTTTTGTGGCAAATCTGTAGACGTTGGGCAACTACAGATGAGCCACAAAAGGCACTTTAGCTCCGCATAATATATGCTATTTTTCGGCAAACGTCAATACACTTATCTAAATTTGCTTCCAAAAATATCAATAGTGACATTAATTATTTATTGTATGATAGATTGCTTTGGATTAGCGTCGTTAAAAAAGTTTTTAGACTTGTCAGTAAAAAAACTTTTTTCTGACTCCTGGTTGCTAACGACACAAAAAGTGACAGTTTAGTGTCGTTCATAGAGTAGCTAAAGCCATGTTTTTTTGACGTTTAAAATTACAAAGTTTGGCCGGCAGTTCCAAAATCCTTTGTTGTATAGAAACGTTGGCTATGACACTGTAATTTGTTGAAAAAAGTGCATTAAGAATGTCTATATTGCATCCCACCACCTCTTACAATAAGCGAGATTCAAAGCATTGTCAAAAAACTCTATTTTCATCCATAGGTCGGAAATGAAAAACAATTTCAAGTCTCTCTGCACCATTGACTTGAACGTAAAAAAGGAGATCGCAAGTGCTTTATCAGTTTTTCTCTATCACTAATATTTACCAAGATACCCCATACTTGCACCCAATGTGGATCATCCTGTACACTTAAATGACGAACTATTATGCATATACTTGAATAACGTTTAAACCTCATGAACTATTTTCATCTTTCACCTTGTACTCTTCATTTTTGGAAAATTTCGCGAAACATCCAGAAATTTCTTCAGCGTCTAAAATATGTTCTTCTACTTTTACGTCAACACCGTTTTCAATTTTCACCTCATGTTCCTCAATTTTGATGAGCGTTTCCAAATTTTCAGATTCTACACTTTCATTTTCTTTTTCACCTGTTATATTTCCTACTAATTTCACACTAGTGTTCAACTGTTCATTTCGTGTTTTCTCGATCTTTGCCACAACGATTTCCCCATTTGCGTGCTTCTTTATATGCTTCTTCAAATACCAATTTGACTTAAAGGAAATATTGCAAAGCTCACAGAAAAAAGGATTTTCATTTGTAGGATGCGAGCGGTATTAAAATAATCTGGTTGTATTTTCCATTTATTTAAACAAAATAACAGTAAAACGTTTTCCCAACACTAATATTCCCTCCATAAATCTAATGTAACCCCCTCTCCTCTTTTATCTGACATCTGTCAAAAAACCCCAAAACACCAAGCTTACAGAACTAAAAGTTACTAAACGCTAAACAAACTACTACAGTTCGGCCACCCTGACATAGTGGGCGCCTCGACCACTAAGCAAAATGCACACAGCACTAACTCTTTAAACACGAACTTCACGACGCACAAGGTACACAAAAATAACCATTAACCTTAAAATAAGACAAACACCGAAAACTTAACTAAAGTTATACATTCTTAACTTAGAAAGAACACAAAATAAAGCTACTTCTGTTCCTAATACAATTGGCTTTTACATATTATCTTTATTGTCATCACCAGTATCATCATTTGTTAAATTTGACTCAACCTCCTTCATCCACAATTTCAACCTATCGGGACCTAATATTCCATCATATTTCTTTTGAGTTATCTGAAAACCTTCTATATCACCTACTACGTATCTGTCTTTGTCTAGAACTTTCTTAATTTCATAAGGACCCTTAAATTTAGCGATCAACTTTTTATTAATCCCTGGTTCTGTAACTACATTTTTTATCATTACAAAATCTCCTTGCTGGTACTTTAATGGACTTTTATGTGCTTTATCATACCTTGTTTTATTATACATTTGCATTTTTAAGTTACACTCTTCAGCTTTCTTTCTTATCTCATCTAAATCACGATCAACTTCTTGTAAATTCAGTATAAATTCTCTTAATTCATCATCTGCATATCCTTTCTGATTAATACCAAACAACACCATGCTCGGGGTATTGCCTATTGCTCGATTGAAAGTGTTATTGATTACAAATTGAACTTGGCCTAATTCTTTATCCCAATCGTCATTATCACTTACTTTTGCTAATGTAGATTTCAAAAATCGGTTAACACGTTCCACCTGACCATTTGATTGAGGGGAGCCAGTCGCAATTTTTATATGTTTAATTTTCTTTGATTGTATAAATTGATCAAAAAGTTCAGACGTAAAACTAGTACCCCTATCGCTAACTAAAATCTCTATCGAACCAAAATGTAATATAAAATCTTCCATTCTACGTATGGTTTCTTTACTAGTAGTACTTTTAACTCGATATAACAAACAATATTTAGAAAACGCATCAATAACTACTAATATATGCTGATAACCGTAAGACGTTTTAGTTAAAGGCCCAAAATGATCTATATGGACTGTTTTAAATGGTTTATCACCTTTCTCTACTAATTGTAGCACCCCTTCTGATTTTCCTGACTTATCTGAAAACAACAGACATCTCAAACACTGTGAAACGTATTCTCTTACCGCTTCTCTTAACTTAGGAAACCAGTACACCCTCGTGATTAACTCTATCGTTTTCGTGACGCCAATATGACCCACATCATCATGACAACTTCTTATGACTTGATTCTGCATGCTTTCTGGGACATAAAATAAAATACCATCACCTTGTTTACGATAAACTACACCATTCCTTAGTTCAAAATAGGAACTTTCTTTGGTTTCTAATTCTTGGAGTATCTTTTTGATAATAGGATCTTTCATTTGTTTGTAAACTAATGCCTGCTCTAAAGTGGTTGGTTCAATCAATAAAATATTACGGCTTAATGCGTCTACATGACACATATTATCACCTTTACGATGTACTATTTCATAGTCATAATTTTGTAGATACAAGGCCCAACGAGAAATTCTTGGGTTTAAATCTCTTTTGCTCATGGTTAACTTAAAAGCGTTACAGTCTGTTACGATTACAAATTTTATACCATGTAGATAAATACGGAACCGAATTAAAGCATAAATGATACCCAATGTTTCCAATTCATAGCTATGATATTTGCTTTCAGCATCACTTGTTCTTTTGCTATAATAGAATATAGGATGTAACTTTTTATCCTCCTGTCTTTGAAGTAATATGGCACCAAAACCTATACTGCTAGAATCTACATGTAACTCGGTATAAACCAAAGGTGAGTAAATTGACAAAACAGGTGGGGACAACAATTTATTTTTCAAGCATTCAAAAGATTCCAACTCTTCTTTTCCAAATTTAAATATCGCATTCTTTCTGATCAGACTGAATAATGGCTTAGCAATGATAGAATAATCTTTAATAAATTTTCTTAAATAGCCTGTTAAGCCTAAAAAACTATGAACCTGCTTAGAACTGCGAGGTACAGGATAATATTTGACTGCTTTCAAGTGATCCTCGTGAATTTCAATGCCCCGCTTACTTATAGAATAGCCCAAATAAGAAATTCTCTTTGACAAAAAACTACACTTATCTAAACGTACCTTTAATTTGTTTTTAGCCATCAAGCATAACACTTCGCGCAATATGGAAATATTTTCATCTATCGTAATTGTCGGGATGAGGATATCATCCAAATAAATTAGAACTTTACCTTCTCTTATTAACTTTTGGAATATTAGATTAACATATCTTTGGAACGTAGATGGTCCGTTAACCAACCCAAAGGGCATTTTTACAAATTCATATTGGGAATCAGGCGTAACGAAAGAAGTATATTTAATGCTATTTTCAGCAATACTCACATGATGAAAGCCTGCCTTTAAATCTAAACATGAAAAATAAACTTTATCGCGTAACTGATCCAAGTGATCCTCTATTAAAGGCAACGGATAATGCTCTTTGACGGTGAGTTTATTCAACTCCCTATAATCTATACATAACCTTAAACTTTTGTCACGTTTAGGAACTAAGACAATTTGACTTGCATATGGTGAACTACTTAACCTAATGATGCCTTTAGCTAACAAGTCATCCAAAATTTTTCTTAATTCTAATTTTTCTGACCATGATAGTCTTCTGGGAGAGAAGTTAAATGGGACCTCATGTTTCAAAGAAATCTGCATTTCATACTCTACACTAGGTTTCAAATTTGAGTCCAACTTTCTCTTACTAATTCTGTTTCAGTTTTTAAATTATTAATACAGTCTATATTTAAAACATCATTTTCCGGAAGGTCAATTAAGGTAGGTTGATTTGCTTTAGCTGGAGGCACATAAGTAACATTTACCTTTTTCGAAAAAACAACAGTAATCCCTGGGGTTGACATAAAGCTTTGGCCCAAAATTATATCATGTGGTATGGTGGTGTCCAGTACCACAGCAAATTCACACAATATTACTTGCCCAGTTTCTTGCAATACTATATTACATTGTACATATCCTAAAACATTTAATTTAGAACCATTAACACCTCCAAATATCTCATCTTTGTGGATGTCCAACAATTTATAATTAAACAACCATTTATGGTACACAGATTCTTTAACAATATTAATTGCGCTGCCTGAATCTAATAATGCATTAAAAAGTACATCATTCATACACACAGTAATAAAATACCTGTTCCTTTCTCCTGTTTCTACCAATAGCGCGGAAGTTGACGACGGTTTCTCAGTTTCAGCCCTCCTGGGACAAAACCTGGATGTGTGTCCAAATTCTCCACAACTGTAACACGATCCTCTTGGTCTTTGCGGTTTGGGACACCTTGTAGAAATGTGTCCATTATCGTTGCAATTAAAACAACGAACAACTCCACTTCTATCCTTCATTCTGTTTTCTGGTTCATTTCTTTTCACCTCTACTTTTCTCTCTCGGTACACTTTATCTTCAGACATCAGCTTAACAGCTTCCAATAGTTCAGGTAGAGTTTTATATCGGGCTGCCAATGCCTGCGTACGTATTACATAATTGTCAATACCCTGAATCACGTAATCGACTATATCTTGCTCACTTAAATTTAATCTGTTTGCCAACCTAACCTTGTCGTAGAAATACGTAGTAAACAGCTCATTTTTCCATCTTCTTGCTTCCATTTTTCTTACCATGGATACGTGGCTTTCGTACTGACTAAATAGAAGTTTCATATCACCCTTCAACTCATTCCACGATTTCTGTACTGTTCCAGGTGTAAAATTGTACCAGTCACGAGCCCTACCCCGTAACTGCTTTGTAGCTAAAACCTTCATTATTGCTTCAGGTACTGCATAAGCCTGTTGTATCTCATCAACACGTCGAATCCATAGATCAATGTCATCGTCACCCTTCTCACCAAATATGGGAATTTGAGAACCGACATCTGAATGGCTTAAATTCAATCGGTTGCCGCTGGCTTGAGCTTCCAGTACAGCCCTAGCTGTAGCTTCTATTAATTCTTCTACACTTACGTGATTATCCATGTTATAAATGCTAATTTTACCGTAAGTACAAATTTTCAGCACGTGGCGGGATTACTTTTCTAGGTTAAATTCAGCAATCTTTTTATATTTACCAAATCCTTGGCTTTTTCCTGAGAATTTCATTTATTATCCCACTTCTGAAATAATTGCTGTAGGATGCGAGCGGTATTAAAATAATCTGGTTGTATTTTCCATTTATTTAAACAAAATAACAGTAAAACGTTTTCCCAACACTAATATTCCCTCCATAAATCTAATGTAACCCCCTCTCCTCTTTTATCTGACATCTGTCAAAAAACCCCAAAACACCAAGCTTACAGAACTAAAAGTTACTAAACGCTAAACAAACTACTACACATTAGTATGTTCAAATAAGTGCAACTTTAATCTAGACGTGCCCT
Organism: Xestobium rufovillosum; assembly: GCA_963966045.1. Lineage (NCBI taxonomy): Eukaryota > Metazoa > Arthropoda > Insecta > Coleoptera > Ptinidae > Xestobium > Xestobium rufovillosum. The sequence continues at coordinate 22,430,627 of OZ014497.1, forward strand.
TGAATGCCTTATTACAAATATCACACTTGTATGGTTTGTCCTGGGTGTGCGTCAACAAATGTCTCCTAAGATTGGTCATCTGGCTGAACGCATTGTTGCAAATTTCACACTTGTAAGGCCGTTGTCCTGTGTGAGTCATAAGGTGAGATCTTAAAGATGAACGCTGCGAGAATGCTTTGCTGCAAATTATGCAGTTGTAAGGCCGTTGCCCTGTGTGAGTCCTAACGTGTTTCATTAAAGCAGAACGATCAGAGAGCACTTTTTGACAAATTTCACATTTTGAAGCGCTCAAATGTCTGAAAGCTTTCCTGCAAATCTCACACTTGTAAGGCTTTTGTCCCGTATAAGTCCTAACATGTGCGCTGACACCTGAAGGATGGGAGAATGATTTTTGGCAATTTTCACATTTGAATGGCCCCTCTTCGGTGCGAGTCAATGAACGCATCTTTAAAGTCCCCGACTCGCCGAATGCTTTCTTGAAAATCTCACACTCGTAAGGTCTTTCTTCGATATGTGTTCTAATGTGACTCACTAAATCGGAACGCTGCAATAACACTTTTTGGCAAATTTCACATTTATGTATTTCTTGTTTGGTGTGTGTCAACTTATGCCTGGTTAACGTCATCATCTGCCCGAACGCTTTCTTACAAATCTCACACTCGTAAGGCTTCTCTCCTGTGTGAGACCTGGAATGTGTCCTTAAAGCACCACTCTGGACGAATGCTTTTTGGCAAATTTCACACTTGTAAGGCCTCTCTCCTGTGTGCGTCCTGATATGTGCCTTTAAGGCGGAAGAATTAGAGAGCTCTTTTTGGCAAATAACACATTTGTAAAGCATTTTGTTCTGCATGAGCACCAACATGGATTGGTGTTTGGCTTGGTGGACACTTTCTAGAAAATTTCACATGAATGTTCCATTAATTCCAGTGAGGACTTGAAATACCATTAACCAATTTATTAAATATCTTGAAAAGTAAGGACTTTCTTTTAAGAATTTCCAAATTTTCTCTCACGAAATGCAGAACAGAAAAAATATAGGGAGTGACTACTGCCAGTGTTATTCCTACAGTAAAAATTCTTGTACTGTTTTATGGTGGAATATTGTACTAAAAGTAACTAAAGTGTACTCTACTGTCTACTGTTTGTAAACCGTAGATTCTTCAGCGCAGGGTGGGGAGTTAATTTTTATCCCAACTAGGTTTAGCCAACGCAACGTTTTAGCGTGTTTTAGCATTCCCTTGATTTCATTATAGTAATCGCGGATTTTCTTTAAAAAAATACCTTTAGTGACGGGAAACCGGAACAACCCATTGAATGCAAAATTCTGCAAATTATAATAAACTTTAGAAGAAAAAAAGAAAAAGGATTCCCTTGGATTCGAACAAAAACTCCCTGCATGTTTTCGTACTGAGCCAAACCTACTACTTGCATAGTAAGAAGTTTAAGTCTACTAAGTCGCTTGAAAGTGGAAGTGGTCTACTTGGTAAAACCTAATTGGGATATCAATAAACGCCAGTGTGGAACGTGGCAGGGGACGGCTTTAGAAGCCCCTCTAAAGGTGACTACTAGGGTCATGATTTTTAAAAAATCCCGTTGTTGTGTGACAATTTGTCTTTCAATTGCTTACTTAGGAGAGGAAGATTCTTTCGAAAAAGATCATTTCCCTTCCATAATATACCAACACTGAGCACCCTTTAAGAAAAAAATATAAAATTCATCTTCTGTAGTGTATTAATTATTAATACATATGTGTTTTTCTGTTTCAACTGTGTTTTATTATGTGAATTTATATTTTTTCGGGGATGCAGTCGTGGTAGGTAAATAAAAACTTTTTGTCTTTTCAAGCTTTCGGAAATTTTTAATGTTTTCTTCAGGAACTACAAAAATGTAACAGTGGTTTTGTAGTTCCTGAATAACGGACGTGTTATATCGCATGCATGTGAATTAAGCTTTAAACAGGTCACAGCTAACCATTGAATGAAGCCAACAGTTGCCACCCACAGAACACCAAATACTGATAAATTTGACATCTGTGAGCCCATGAGTGTGTCCTGTTTTACCAACTTACTGTAAAATTTTAAACTTCATAGAGCATAAAAAATTATTTGCATTTTTTGTGGAAATACGACCAAATTGTACTAAAATTTGAATTGAGGTACTTGTGTACTTCTATTTAGTCAATTGTACTAAAATAGTACAATTGTATGGTCTGGAACAACCCTGACTACTGCTCCAGCCGCCGGCCCCCTTAAATTTTGTTTAACACGGTCGGGCATGCGCATTACAGAATATCAACACAATTTGAATTTTTGGAGGCGTAAAAAAACTAACGCTGAGAGAACGCATTTTAAACAAAGCCCTTACTTGCCCTCTCGCACCAGACACACGCATTTTTTGGAAAAAAGATGATGTAATAACAAGCAAAATATATCAAACCGCTGCGGGGTCAGAACACGTCTAGCCGCAGGAGAACAAAATGGCAGTTCTGTACGATATCCGCACACCCACCGAGACCGCTAGCGTCATTAGCTGATAATGATATTCTTAAACGTCATTTTACGGACATTAACTTATGCGCACGTCCGACCGTATTGGAATAAAATTTCAGGGGACCGCCGCACAGTGCAGTGAATGTATGGAGGCGCCGGACAAAATTAATAACTCGTGTTTTACTGAATGGATTTTAAAGAAACAACATTTATACGGTAGAGCTTCATATAAACTAAGTGTGAGGAAAGTTCCACGACGCTACGTGCACAATGACTATACAGGGTGCGCTAACGATGCAGGGGCGGAAGATTACATCTCTATTTAAAATGTATTTGAGTGTTTAGAGAATTATTGAATGGGATGTTGCTATAGACTAAAAAGCGTACGTTTTAGAAATACTTTCATTTATACAGGGTTATTCAAGAAATCGACACGAACCAAAGGTATATTATTTCATTTTTCATCGGTCATTATCTCGGAAACAGTTGAAGATACGTAAAAATTTAAAATACAAAAAACATAGTTCTCCAAGTAGAATCCAAATATGTAATGATATACAGGGTGATCCTTTAAAAATACATAACGTTGGTTCGTCACTACTTTTTGAGAAACCTTGTATAAATGAAGGTATTTATAAAACGTACGCTTTTTAGTCCCAAGCAACATCCCATTCTGGAATTCTCTAAAACATTTCAAATAGAAACGTATCTCCGGCCCAGTATCATTGACGCACCCTATATAATTATTGTGTCTGTCATCTGTCAATTCTTCTTGAACGTCATTGTTGTAGTCGGTTAGGTTCAGGCGTGAACAAATTTCATTAAATACAGCGACTTTCCGGTTTGATTTGTCGACCTCAAACAAAACGTTCATGAGATCACCATTTTTGATGGAGTAACCTCGCTCTGAAAAAATGTTTTTTAAAAATTTGGTCGCAAGTGGACGCAGCAAAACTGAACGGAATTTGAGAGTCTATAATCATAACTATGAGAAAATCTTGAAACTACGAAATGTTATTTGATGTTTTTTTTAAAACCTTCCTCAAAGTGAAAATTGAACCTAATTTTCGATTGGCAACTTTGACATTAGGCGCAGGTGCAAGTACAACAAACAATCGAACAAGATAAATGTTTTTATAAAGTACATGCCTTGGTTAGTAACCTCCATAGTTAATAGGAATATCTACTCGCTATTTCTGTCAGTATGACACTGCTTCACTATGGCACAGACAGACAATTTAGTTTCGCGTAACACGAAAGCCGCAGGAAAGGAGCTAGAATTCAAAAATGTGAAACTTTCAGATAGCATTGACTTTTGCATAGTGTTTAGTGAATAGTAATCTTCAAAATGTCAAGTTGAACTGCCATCAAATGATAACTTCATTTGTTCAGTATTGTCCAAGGCTCACTGCACTGTGCGCCGGCCGGAGCAGTAGTCACTCCCAAAAATATAACTACGAAGAACAGTAGATGTTAGATTAGATATTAGAACCTGTTTACAGTGTTGCCAGATGAATATTTCCTTCAACAGTAGGACAAGACAAAAAAAACAGTAGATTTGCCTATCTGAACAGTAGATTTTTAATAAATGTATATCCTTTTAAGTAAAGCACAAAATATAACAAGAAAACAACAAAATAATGAATTCAAAAATATAAGTCATAAACTGCATAGGTATAGACGTACAAATATAAAATTTAAACTTTGGTAATATAGTAAATTCACGATACTTAGGCCCGGTTTTTCAAAGAATCCAACACCGGATTAAGTCTGACACCGGCTTTGTTGCTATGCTACAACCAATCAGAAAGCCGGTATCATAGCAACGAAGCCGGTGTCAGACTTAATCCGGTGTTGGATTCTTTGAAAAACCGGGCCTTAGCGTTGTACACTATTTTACACTATTTTTATATCCCCATGCAATCACGATTTTATTCGCAAAAAGTACAAATATTTGTCTTGACGAATCTTATTAAAGTGCAATAAATGTTTAATAAATCAATTAAAGCATGGGAGTAGAAAAACTGATTTTCTCCGCTTTTGATGAAAAATAGCGGAAATGTAGATATCTTAGATAGCGGAAAGCGGGCACAACTATAAAGTTTTTTCTTCGTTGTAGGTATGAACTCCGACGCAAGCGCATTTGATGGAATGGCCTTTGCGGTTTACATGTGCACGCTTATATTTCTCTGGCCGATATTTTAGACACAGCAGTGTGACAGTTGCAGTGACAGCTGCTTGTCACCAAATTGGCAGTCTGCATCTCGTGAGAAGAAAATTGGAAAATCTTAAAACAAAATCTTACTTTTCGAGTTATTTAACAATTTGGATAATGGTATTGCAAGTCCTCATTGGAACATTAATGTGAAATTTGCCAAAAAGTGTTCACAAACGAAACAACAATCCACGTTGATACTCATATATAGAACAAAATGCTTTACAAATGTGAAATTTGCCAAAAGGAGCTCTTTAGTAATTCCAATTTAAAGAGACATGCCAGGACACACACAGGAGAAAAGCCTTTCGAGTGTAAAATTTGTCAAAAAGCGCTTTCTAGTAATTCCTCTTTGAAGGCACATATCAGGACACATACAGGAGAGAAGCCTTTCGGGTGTAAAATTTGTCAAAAAGCCCTCTCTGGTTGTACTGCTTTAAAGACACATCTCAGGTCGCACACAGGAGAGAAGCCGTATGAATGTGAGATTTGTAACAAAGCGTTCGGGCAAATGATTAACTTAAAGACACATATGATGACACACAACAAGCAAGAATTACATAAATGTGAAATTTGCCAAAGAGTTCTCTCTGGTCGTTCGGCTTTAACGAGACATCTCAGGATACACACAAGAGAAAGACCTTACAAATGTGGGATCTGCAAGAAAGCGTTTGAGCAGATGATAACTTTAAATAATCATTTGTTGACACACACCAAACAAAAATTACACAAATGTGAAATTTGTAATAAAGTATACAGGGACGCATATAGGTTAAAGATACACTTGTTCGAACATACTGACGAAAATTCATTTTTCTGTAATCTTTGCAATATGTCCTTTAAGTCAGAATGGTATTTGGGGGCTCATAAAAGGAAGCACGCAAGTGGGGAAATCATTGTGGCAAGCGCCGAAGAAACACAAGATGGCCAATTGAATGTTAGCGTGAAATTGGAAGAAAATATAACGAGCGGAGAAGAAAATGCAATTATGGAATCTGAAGTTTTGAAAACTCTTGTCGAAATTGAGGAACATGAGGTGAAAAATGAAAATAGTGTTGCCGTAAAAATAGAAGAAAATATTTTGGAAACTGAAGAAATTTCTGGAAGTTCTGCGAAACTTTGCAAAAATGAGGGGTACGAGGTGAAAGTAGATCATGAGGTGTAAAAAAGGTATCTAAATTCATTCGATAAATTTAGAATAATAAATTGTACACTGGTTCCGCTGCTCTGGTAACAGAAAAAAACATAACTGGGTTAGCATCACAGAATAAGGGAACCAGCATCTTTTGTCTTTTAAGGACGGCGTTAATTAACGGCAATAATAAAATAGTTAGAACTTGATCTTAATATCCTATTCTGGTGGTCGTTATTCTGTGCTACCTGCTTGTGAGGATTCTGACGGAGTGATATATTAAATTACAAGTTTATAAAAATTACAAGCGTTTTATATTTAAGCAGTGCATAACAACTGATTCTTAATAACCACTTGTGTTATTGACTACTTTGCCTTTTATCTATTACATAATCTCTGTTTTAGTAACAGTAATTGATGCATTACGCCTGACTTAAAGAATAATAAATCGGTCTTGGGCAGGTGTTGTTTCTCTTCTACGGCCTTCGTGGCTTTCGGCCACATCGCCAGTCTCCTGGTATCGTCCCCACAATCAACACATTATACTTCGCAATACTCCAAATTCGGTTGGGACCTGACTTTGTGAATCATCAAATTCAATCATCCCCACCGTACGTAACACTTCGTCACGGGTTAAGTGTCGTTGCGTTGTAAATTGTTGTCAACTAAAATGCTCTGATTGTAACAGTATATATATTGGTTTTTTAGGCCTATTCATATAAGGTATAATGAACATTAAGATTATTTCAGTTGAGAAATAGCGATTCAAATTTTGCAAACCATTTTTCGAAAATAATCACAAATTTCCTATTCTTGAAGAAACTAAATTATTATTGTACATATTGAAAGAAGGTTATCAATTAGATATAATTTATTGAAGTTCTTTACTAACTTATAAATTTTGAATTTCGTACTCTCACCATTGGCGGCGCTACGAGGTGAGGAGGCCACATTTATTACCGAAACTATGTTACGCTACTGGCTTACACAGATATGTTGCAAAATATTTGAATCTTTGTTTTATTTACAAGAAAAAATCTTTGATTTTTTCCGTGTAAAGCATAGTTTCAGAGAGAAATAATTTTGTGTAATATGTTGTGTAGGTAGTCCGCATTTTTAAAAACGAAATTGTGACCCATCTTTTGTAACAGTAAAGCGTTGTCATATATCTATTACATTAATACAAACAGCTCCCCATTCCTTGCATGTGCAAAAAGCGTGACAGAGAAAAGGCGATAGAACTAGTATATTCTACTTCGTCGTTTATATTTGTTAGATGCATACCAAGCATGCACAAGTAGAAACGTTCGGTGGACAGTTGCGACTTATGCAGATTTCGTATACATCTGTCTCTTAATGTCTGGTACGCTTTCGGAGCGTAATGCAGACCCACTGAGCGTTGTTAATATTGAAGTGACGCGGCGTGTAAATACTCAACAAAACAGTTGAAAATAGTAAGTAACGACAGAAGCAGATACATATTACTTTTTTAATAAATTTCAACACCTTGTATCTCATTTAGTTGCCATTTTTGGTCATATGTTCATTAGAGAATTTCACAATATTTTTAACTATTCTATCTACTCTGGAAGTTTGTTACACTCTTTATAGATCACCCAGAATAATTATTGGTAGTGCGCATAGTAGTGATACTCTCAATATTTAAGTACAAAAGTTTCAGTCCTGCTTGTTAAGTTTTTAAATATAAGTCATTGTATTATCGACTAAACTGCCGTTTATGTATGACATTTTCTTTGTTTTACCGACAATTTTTCTGTACACCTTATTGTTTAAATGCCTATACTTGGGCTGCCGAACAGACGGAGTGATCACCCTGCAAGAATGTGCTCTAGGCGGGACCACTATCAATTTAGGACAACCGAACGGCAGTGATGCGCTTTCATTAGACCCAACGAAGTCGCATCACTCCAATTCGGTCGTCATAAATTACTATTGGCCCCGCTAGAGCACGTTCTTGCAGGGTGATCACGCCGTCTGTTCGGCGGCCCAAGTATACAACTAAAACAACAATTTGAAATTTTAATGTCAAAAATATTTGTTTATTAAATAGCCTATAATAATATTGATCTAGTGTAGGAGATATTTTTGAAAACGAAATATTCCCGCCTAGTATTTAAGTTGGTACTATGGTATAGGCACTTTAGTGATATGTTGCTTTAGTGAGTTACAGACTTGAGTGTCATGTATTGTAGAAGGTGGTGAATACAAATTGTGCTGTCCACGTTGTTCTTAGAAAAATAGAAATTATCGTTAAAATAATATAATTGTGTATTTTTGTAACAAATCTCTCTTCCCACGTACCGCTCGCATATCTACAATTTTTCAGGTGTGGGGTTTAAGAGAGCAAAGCGTTGTTGTTACAAGCTGATTGCAGATTATTGAAGACCTCGTGTCCACATTGAATTGGAAAATTGGAAAAATTGAGTATTGGAGGTAACTATGATTTCGAACGAGCAAGAAACTATGATTCCGCCCCAGAATACTATTGGTGAAGCTATTCAACAGGGAAATTTGTCGAACGCTGCTGTTTTTACAGTAGATGATCTAATCGCAGCGACTGTAGGTACCCTAAACTTACAAAATTCTTCGAGAAGTGTTGTAGCAGATGTGAATTCTCTTCTACCAACATTTAGTGCACATGCAGATGAATGTGTGGGACAGTTTTTTAAAAGAGTCCAAGTGGTGAAACAAACCTACGATGTTGACGATAAGGTATTGACATTGGCAGTAATTAATAAATTGAAGGGGAGAGCTTTGGATTGGTTTCATTCAAAACCTGAATATGCTAGTATGCAGTGGATGCACTTGCAGGTTCTATTAGAAGAAATGTATGGAAGAAAACAAGACACGGTTCAACTTAGAAGGAAATTTGAGCAGAGACGATGGTGAAGGAGCGAACCCTTTAGTTCATATTTTCACGACAAGGTTCTATTGGGAAATCAGTTGAATTTGGAAGAATCTGAGATTATTGATTACGTGATTGATGGAATTGAGGATTATGTTCAGAAATGTCAAGCCAAAATGAAGGAGTTCAATTCCTTAAATAAATTATTAACCTTAATGAATGAAGTAACGCCCAATTTGCGCAATACTACAAACAAGAATCCGGTGAGTAAACCTATGAATAATTCTGAGCAATCTACACGTATAGATCGAGTGCAGCCTCAACGAATTCGATGCTTTAATTGTGGACTATTCGACCATAAGTCAACCGATTGCAATCAGGCTAAACGAGAGCATGGCAGTTGTTATGGGTGTGGCAGCAGAGAACATTTGGCTCCCAGATGTCCAGCAAGAGGTGTTAGAAGACCCGTTAGTGTAAATTCAAGTGGAGGAAGAGGATTGGAGTCTGAACGTACACCAGTTACTTTTTCAGGTCACTCAAATCCAAATAGTATGATGTTATTGCAAGACAGTTGTCAGTATAACCCAAATTACACTGTAAATATTAAACTAACTGAATTAGATTGTGAACTTATTGGTATAATTGATTCCGGTAGTCCGTTCTCTTTAATTAAAGAGCATCTGGTACCTGATACATTGAAAATTCCATACAATAATAACCTAAATTTTACCGGAATAAATCATGCCCAGCTAAATATTGTTGGCTTGTTTCAAACTGATACTGATATTGATGGAGTTATTGTAAGCACCATGTTTTATATTGTACCTGAGAATACTATGAATTACCAAATTGTGCTAGGGAGAAATTTTATTTTTTCGGAAGGTGTTTCTGTTACTTTCGATAAGAAGGTTACTGTGCGAAAGCAAAGTACAAGTTTTAACGATGAGGTTAGTTTTGAGCAACAGTTGTTGTTGATTGATGTTGATGGTTTAAATGAGATTGATTTAATAATTAATCCAAATGTTAATGTATCCGATAGAATAGATTTAGAAAATGCAGTTCAAAATTATGTTAATGTAGGAAAAACTGTTAAGCCCGATATTGATTTTTGTGCAGACATTAGACTCAAACCCGACCATGTACCTTTTAATTTTAGACCTAGACGACTATCTCAATTTGAGAAAACTGAATTACAAAAACTTATTGATGATTTGTTAAAAGAAGGGATTATTCAAGAAAGCAGTAGTCCGTATGCATCTCCGATCGTCTTGGTTAAGAAACGCACTGGTGACTTGCGGTTATGTGTGGATTTTCGGCAGCTGAACAAACTAGTGTTACCTGATCACTATCCCCTACCATTGATTGAAGATCAGCTAGATAGATTGAAGGGTAAGAAAGTTTTTACTAAATTAGATTTAAAAAGTGCGTTCCATCAAATTAAACTTACAAAAGAATCGTACAAGTATACGTCATTTGTTACTCCTATGGGACAATATGAATATGTTCGTCTTCCTTTTGGTAAGGAAGACGAACATATTCATGTGAAACATATCCAGTGAAAACCCAACAAATGGACCAAAATGTCATCCGTATAACAAAATTCTACTACAGGTCTAGTTTGTTGTCTTCAATTGTATCTTCAAAATCTAAAGATCTATCTAAACTTCTAAAAGAATGAACAATTAAGGATGCTGTCATTAATCTTTCTCTGGCATGGAGTAGGCTTCAGGCTGACACGATTAAGAAGTGCTGGAAAAACATACTGAATTTTACTGAAAACGACGATGATGAAGATCCAGAAGAGGATATTCCACTTAGCATTTTGAAAGAAAAGTACAGAAGTGAAACAGAAGAGCAAGTGCAAGAAGTAGTAACTTTATTGAATGAAGTGGACAGTCCGCACAAATTTTATTTGAAGTTTCTTTAGAATTTAGCAGAAGAGAGGACATTCAAAAGTGGAACGAAGAAGATCACGTAAATGACCAAGATAGAGACAGTGATGATAAGGATGGGGAAAGTGATGGCCATGAAGATCATGCAGAAGTAACAGAAATAAGTTCTTCAGCTATTCACTGGGCCGAAATAAACATACAGGACATTGACGACTTGCTGGTTCTGCGAAAGTGCAGAGATAAAGCACTGCAAATAAGTTTAGCAGCAACGAAAGTGCAACAACACATTACACAATACTTTCGTAAAGTGTAACATGCCAATACATTAATGTCATTTTAATAAAAAATACTTTTGATTATATGAACTATTTGATATTATGAACACCCCTCGTTTGTATTAGTTCACATAATCGAGCGTCTACTGTACTGTGTTTCGAGTCTTATTGAGAGAGAATAAAATTTGTGTATTTATGGATGATGTGTTAATTGCAACGGAGACAATATCCGAAAATTTTGAAATCTTAAAACAAGTACTCCAGACTATGACTGAAAATTCGTTACAATTGAGATTAGATAAATGTTTCTTTCTTATGACAAATATAACTTATTTAGAGTATTCAGTCAGCTCTGAAGGCATTTGCCCCAGTCAGGATCATATAGAAGCTGTGTTAAAATATCCAGTACCGAAGAGTTTAAAAGAAATCCACAGTTTCCTTGGATTCGTCAGTTATTTCCGGAAATTTATAAGGAATTTCTCATTGCTAGCAAAACCTTTATACGACGTTTTGAAAAGGAAAATTTTTCAGTTTGGTGAGAAAGAATATGAGACTTTTGAGTGTTTGAAGAACACATTAGCTACATATCCTGTACTGTCCATTTATAGTCCTACTGCAGACACGGAATTACATTGTGATGCCAGTAACCATGGTTATGGAAGTGTTCTTCTGCAGAAACAAAGTGATGGTAAGTTCCACCCGGTTTCGTTTTTTAGTCGACGCACTACAGATACAGAAAGTCAGTATCATAGCTACGAACTTGAATGCCTGTCTATAATTTATGCGCTGAAAAGATTTCATACATATTTATCGGGAATAAAGTTCAAGATTCTTACAGATTGCAATAGTTTCAAACTAACATTAAACAAAAAAGAATTGAACCCTCGTATCGCCAGATGGGCACTGTTTTTGCAAAATTATACTTATGAAATTGAGCACAGGTCCGGTAGTAAAATGCTTCACGTAGATGCGTTGAGCCGTTGTCATAATATTCTACTTCTACAAGAAAATACTTTTGAGCAAAACTTATCGATTCAGCAAATGCAAGACCTCACCATTGTGAAAATTCGTGAAGAATTGGAAACTAGGGAGAATTCTAAATTTGAATTAGTAAATGGATTGGTGTATCGCAAGTTGCAAGGGAATAAACTCTTATTTTTTATACCAGAAGCAATGGAAAAGCAAGTTATGATTATGTATCATGATAACATTGGACATGTCGATTTAAACAAGGTGGTAGAGTTGATTTCGAGGACTTATTGGTTTCCAAGAATGACAGAAAAAATTAAACAACACATAAGCAATTGCTTGAAATGTATCGTCTACTCTCCAGTCTCAGGAAAGAGAGAAGGATTTCTTCATAATATTGACAAAGGAAAAATTCCGTTCTGGACTTTGCACATTGATCACTACGGTCCTTTAGAAAAGACCCCTCGTAACCATAAATATATTTTCGAAACCATTGACGGGTTTTCCATCATCATCATAAGGTTCTCAGTCAGAAGACTGGTTGGACGCGTACCTCCATTCTTTTCTATCCTGAGCCAACCTACGCATTTCCCCAAAAGTAGAACATCCTACATCCCTAACTATTTGAGAGCAGTAGTCTAATCTAGGCCTACCCCTACCTCTTTTTATTCCTATCTCTGACTCTAGTATGTCGCGAACTGTTCCTTCGTGTCTTAGAAGGTGTCCTACCATCCTATCTCTCCTACTCTTTATTGTTTTCCATACCTTTCGCCTTTCCCCAACTCTTTCTAATACTTCCCTATTGCTAACCTTATCTATCCACGATATCTTCATCATGCGTCTGTAACACCACAGTTCAAACGCTTCTACTCTTTTTCTATCCGCTTCTCCTATTGTCCAAGTTTCGCACCCGTATAATGCCGTACTCCATACATACGACTTTAAGAGTCTCTTCCTAGTCTCTATATTAACCGTTCTCGAACATAACAGTTGTTTCTTTTTGTTAAACGCAACTCGTCCCTGCGCCATTCTTTGTTTTATATCTTTAGTGCTCCTACCGTCTTGGGTTATTTTACTTCCTAAGTAGCAGGCAGAAATCCGCGACCTCCTCTATCTTCTCATTTCCTATTTGTATTTCAATTTTAGTTCTATTTTCACTCCATCTACATACCAAAATTTTAGTTTTCTTTTTATTGATTTTCATGCCGTAGCCCTGTGTCAAAACTGCTTCCATTTCATTCAAAGCCGCTCCTAATTCTTCTTTGCTAGATGCTAACACTGCTATATCATCCGCAAATCTGAGCATGTTAATAGTTTGGCCCTGTACATTGATCCCTGAGGCTGTTCTTTCCTTAACAATATTAATCGCATCTTCGATATATAAGTTGAAAACTAGAGGTGACAATGCACATCCCTGTCTCACTCCCTTCCGGATATCTACTTCCCTTCGTTCCTGCTCACATTCTATAACTGCCTTTTGCTCTTTGTAGAGATTATGTATTATTCTTCTGTCCCTGTATTTCATCCCTACCTTTCTCAGCACTTCGAACATCTTCCCCCATTTTACGTTGTCGAAGGCTTTTTCTAAATCTACAAATCCTATATATACGCTCTTTCTCTTTTCTATCGTTTTTTCTATAATTACTCGTAAAGCTAGAATGGCCTCGCGCGTTCCTCTATTTCGTCTAAATCCGAACTGATCTTCTCCTAATATTTCTTCCGCCTTTTTCTCCATCCTTCTTTGCACAATCCTAGTTAAAATTTTTGACGCATGGGAAGTTAAACTGATAGTTCTAAAATATTCGCATCTATCCGCGCCTTTCCTTTTTGGCAAAGCTACCATGATGTTCAGTTTGTAATCCTCTGGAATCTCGCCTGTCAGGTATATGCGACTAACTAATTTAAATAAACGATCTATTACCTCTTGACCTGCGCACTTTAAGATTTCTGCCTGCAAGCCATCTATACCTGGTGCTTTATTATTCCTTAAACTTTTTCATTTCTGATGACTCCCTCGAAGCAGTCCCCGCCCGGAGATCCGAATGTGGGACTATTTTACCTCCGGAATATTTTACTCCAGAAAGTGCCATCATCATAAATTTGAAGTACGCTGTACCAGGGATATAATAATGTGGTGGTTTCCCGTTGCCTTCCACATCGCATAGTGTGTATCACAGTGCCATACCGACCCTCACGATCTCTGCCACTATGATTACTGAAAGAGCTGCTGCCCCCTTTCAGGGACTTGATTTAGTCTGGCTTCTCAAATAAAAACCCCTCCAATATGGTTAAACCTATGGTTCGGCTCTTTAGATCATTGAAGCGCGCAAGCCATCCCACCCGTCCCAGTATTACTAGAACTGCGTCAAGGTACAAGTCCTTTGGGTTTTCCAAATTTGTGAAATTGTACCCTTGCAAGACGTCTAACACTAAAGAGGTGATCAAACATTTATTGAGTTATTTTAATAATTACAGCAAACCGATAAGAATAATAGCAGATAGAGGTTCATCATTTAATTCAAACGAATTTAAAAATTATTTGGAATCAATGAACGTTGATTTAGTCTTAATTGCTGCTGGAGCCCCCAGGGCGAATGGGCAAATAGAAAGGAGCAACAGAGACATAACACCTATATTGGCAAAAGTTGCTCCAGAGATAAACCAATGGGATACTGTACTTCCAAAGTTGGAATTTGTGTTAAATAATACTGTTAATCGCTCCACAATGGATACCCCAAGTAGACTTTTGTTTGGTGTAGACCAAAGAGGACAAATTGATGATGTGTTGAGACAGTATATTGAGAAAGATTTGGATCGAAATTTGGATTTAAGGAGAGGAGAAGCTTCAAGGAAAATTCAAAGATCCCAAGAGTATAATAGAAGATACTATGATAAAAGGCATAAGAAACCTCACCCTTATGCAGAAGGTGACTTTATTATGGTACTAAACACTGATACAACACCGGGGGTGAACAAAAAATTGATCCCGAAATATAGAGGTCCTTACCGAATAAAAAGATTGTTGCCCAATGACCGTTATGTTGTAACTGACATTGATGGTTTCCAAATTACCCAAATTCCCTACGAAGGCATTCATGATGCTTCCAGAATGAAGCCGTGGATAGAAAAGAATATTGGAAATACGACGATTGACGTTGACTGAGACGAGGACTTAACTTACTTTCAGTGACTTACAATCGAACTATTTAGTCGTACCATTTGGTATATTTTATATTTTTGGTTATTGTAAATTTAGTTTTGAAGTTTTCGTTCGATTAATAATTAATTTTTATTATTCAAGTTTATTTCTTAGTGTTATTGTATTGTTATGGCATCATTTTGTAGTCCATAATAGGATGTATTGATGTATTTGTAATATTTAATAAGTTGCTTAAATTTTGATCGAGTCGATCATACTTGTCAGGTTGGACGAGTTGTAGGAGATATTTTTGAAAACGAAATATTCCCGCCTAGTATTTAAGTTGGTACTATGGTATAGGCACTTTAGTGATATGTTGCTTTAGTGAGTTACAGACTTGAGTGTCATGTATTGTAGAAGGTGGTGGCATAGATTAGAGACTTATGGTGGATACAAATTGTGCTGTCCACGTTGTTCTTAGAAAAATAGAAATTATCGTTAAAATAATATAACTGTGTATTTTTGTAACAAATCTCTCTTCCCACGTACCGCTCGCATATCTACACTAGGGTTGATTTCGTTTTAAACAAGTGCATTACACGCGATCCCGAAAGCCTCACGGTGTAGATCACAAACGATAACCTACCTTGTAGGTGGTTTGTGGTGTAGATATTTTAAATTTTGTTATTCGGCGTTGTTCTTAATCTCGGCGCAAGCGCATTTGATGGATTGTTCCTTGGTACGAAGGCTCGCTGGTGTCACCCAATCTTTTCTTTTGACAAGTCATTATATTGAGTTACAACTCATTATATTGAGTTTCACCATCTCAATAAATTGAGTTTTGATATCTCAAAATAATGAGTTACTTACTGGAAATCAATATATTGAAATGTTTTAAAAAATACCTTATCTAACTGTTCCAGAACGGCTTTATGCAGAGATTTGGAAAATGATGTTCAAAGGAACAGGCATACAGTTGTATGAGCTCATTTCAGGGTTATTCGTTCAAATTCAGAGATCAGAGGTCATTTCAGATCGGTATATGTGATTACTGAATTCCGCAGCTGTTATGCATAGGCATAGATTAGAGACTTATTGTGCATAGGAACAGGCATACAGCTGTATGAGTTCATTTCAAGGTTATCCAAGTTCGGGGGCTTATTGAACTATTCCAGAAGGGCATATAGCTTTATGCAAAGATTATTGGACAGTTAAATAAGGTATATTTTTTAAAAAAACAACTCAATATATTAACTTGGAGTAACTCAATATATTGAGTTACCAACTCATTATTTTGAGATATCAAAACTCATTTTATTGAGATTGAGAAACTCAATATGAGTTGTAACTCAATATAATGACTTGTCAAAAGAAAAGATTGGATGACACCAGGGAGCCTTCGTACCTTGGCATGTACATATTGTAGGGAGTCGTATGTTAGACCACAACCTTCTCAAGTTGAGAAGGTTGTGGTTAGACACAACGCACAACCACAGACTAATGAAATTATTATTGGGAGTGACTCCGGCCGGCGGTCTCCTGAAATTTTGTTCCAATACGGTCGCACATGCGCATTGCTAATGTCGGTAAAATGACGTTTAAGTACATCGTTATCGGCTAATACCGCCAATGGTCTCGGTGGGTGTGCGTGTATCGTACAGAACTGCCAATTTGTTCTCCTACGGCTAGACGAGTTCTGCTCCTGTTCGGGTTGATATATTTTGCTTGTTTTTACATCATATTTTTTCCAAAAAATGCGTGTGTCTGGTGCGAGGACAACTAAATGGTCTGTTTCAAAAATGCGTTTTCTTAGCTTTAGTTTTTTACACCTCCAAAATGCAAATTGCGCAGACATTCTGTAATGCGCATCCCCGACGCATTTATGCCGATCCTACGCAGTATAACATAGCAACTGTACACTCATCCCTGATTTTATATTTACGGCAACGGGCGTATTTTCTTAATATACTATTTTCGTAACCGATCTTGGCATCACATCTTCATGGCTCAGTGGTCGATGTGTCAGCCTCCCAAGCCGCAACGTTGAGGGTTCGCACCTCGGAGTAGCTCTTTTTTGTTATGATGATTTCTCTTTTTTCTTTTGACCAAAAAAACTGTTCTGGTCTAAAAGGACAGCTAGGGGATCACCATCACGCGAGACAGACATCCACTAATTTGTTGACTTTTACTGCTATTGATTTACTGTTGTTGCGCGGCAGAAATACACCAATCAGGGAACGTTGCATTAGCTCTAATGTTATACCGCGTAGGATCGGCATAAATGCATCCCCGACTGTGTCGGCCGGAGCAGTAGTCACTTCCATTATTATTTTCAAATTTTCATTAGTCTGTGACACAACGGAACCGTTCGTTTTAACCTCCAAAATTGGTCCTTTGTATTTAGTGAGAAAAAATTTTAAAATCTTGAGAATAATCCTTACTTCTCGATATATTTAACAAACTGGGTAATTGCATTACATGCCCTCATTAGAATTAATTCAACATTAATGTGAAAAGTGACAAAAAGCGTCCCCCAAGAGAAATATGTTGGCAATCTACGAGGAAACTCCTATGGTCGTACCGCTTTAAGAGCACATGTCAGGACGCACACAGAACAAAGGTTTTATGACTGTGAGATTTGTAAGAAAGGGCTCAGGCAGATGATCACCGTAAAAGAGCATTTCTTGACGCACACTAAACGAAAATTACACGAATGCGAAATTTGCCAAAAAGCGTTCACTCACCCTTCCACTTTAAGGACACATCTCAGGAAGCACACAGGAGAAAGGCCTTACAAATGTGAGATTTGTAAGAAAGCATTTTCTACGAATTCTGTTTTAACGAAACATGTTAGGACTCACACAGGAGAAAGGCCTTACGAGTGTGATATTTGCAATAAATCGTTTGTGCAGATGATTACTTTAAAGAGGCATTTGTCGACACACACCAAGCAAAAAATACACAAATGCGAAATTTGTCAAAAAGTGTTCTCTGATCGCCCTGGTTTATTGGTACATGTTAGGACTCACACGGGTCAGAAGCCTTACGAGTGTGAAATTTGCAAGAAAGCTTTTGGACAGATGACCACTTTACAGAGACATACGATGGCACACACCAAAGAAAGGCCCTATGAGTGTGAAATTTGTAGCGAAGCGTTTGCCCAAGCGCATCGATTAAAGATACATTTGCTTAAACATACTAATGGAAATTCGTTTTTCTGTAAGTTTTGCAATGTCTATTTGAAATCTGAGTGGTATTTGAGGAAGCATAAAGAGAAGCACGCAAATGGAGAAATCGTCGCAGCAAATATAACAGACAAAGAAGAAAATGCAACTGTAGAGTCTAAAAGCTTGGGGAGGCTTACCAAAATTGGTAAGTATGAGATGAAGATTGTAAATGGCATCAATGTAAAAGAAGAGAATATTTTAGACGCAGAAGAAATTGCTGGAGGCTTTGTAAGGCTTTTCAAAAATGAAGAGTACGAGATGAAAGATGAAAAAGGTAATTGATACAGCTAGAGCAATGTTAAGGCTACAATATCAGTTTTGGTTGATGGCACATTATAATCAGTGTAAGATAAAAACAATAAAAATAACAATTTGAAATTAAAGCTTTTCATTATTTAACTAATTTTCTTCTAAATGCAGCATAATGAATACAGCCATCAAGGCATATTTCCGAGCATATTTCTGCTCTTCTTTAGCAGAAAGTTTACAACATTCTAAAACCCTTTGCCATTTGAGGGGAGGCAAATTTTGTAAATGAGAGGGATATTGTAATTCGGACTGTAGAAAACAAATTCATTGCAATCATTGATTCATTGTTTTCCAAATAATTCAATATATATCTACATAACTTACTGTTTCTGATGGGTAATCTGTTTTTAATTTACTTTTGATTACTTTAATATTGTACCATCGTTTTCTCGTGGTTATTAGTATTGCTTAGTTATTATTGTGATTCTGTCTATTTTCGTTTTCTTATTTCGTTCACTAACATGTAGTCCGGAAGTTCAAATTTCGCGCGACTTAGTTGAGTTGGCATTGCTGTGTGGTGTACTGTGAGATGTCAAAAAAGAGACATTTCTTCAATTTCCTGTTGAATGTGTACACTGTACAGGACGTATTAAAGAAATGTTCACTTAAGAGCCCGACGTGCAGGAATTTTGGGAGCACGGTAGACGTTTGCCTGTTTGTAAATATTTAAAAAACTTCCCAAAGGACTTGTACCTTGACGCAGTTCTAGTAATACTAGGACGGGTGTTATGGCTTGCACGCTTCAATGATATAAAGAGCCGAACCATAGGTTTAACCATATTGGAGGGGTTTTTATTTGAGAAGCCAGACTAAATCAAGTCCCTGGAAGGGGGCAGCAGCTTTTTCAGTAATCATAGTGGCAGAGATCGTGAGGGTTGGTATGGCACTGTGATACACACTACTGCGATGTGGAAGGCAACGGGAAACCACCACATTATTTTATCCCTAGTACAGCGTACTTTAATTTATGATGATGGCACCTTCTGGAGTAAAATATTCCGGAGGTAAAATAGTCCCACATTCGGATCTCCGGGCGGGGACTGCTTCGGGGGGAGTCATCAGAAATGATAAGTGTAACATCTCACGAGTCGGGGCGTGGAATGTTAGAAGCATGAAACAAGTAGGGAAGTTAGAGAATTTGAAAATTGAGATGGATAGGTTAGCATTAGACGTAGTAGGTATCAGTGAAGTGCGATGGCCAGAAGCTGGAGACTTCTGGAGCGGAGATTTTAGAGTAATACACACAGGATCTGCAGGAGGAAATTCGGGAGTAGGAATTGTTATGCGGAAAAAAGTAGGACAGAGTGTAGAAAATTTCTTACAGCAAAGTGACAGGGTAGTTATGGTTAGGTTAGATTCGAAACCTGTAAAAACAGTAATAATACAGGTATATATGCCCACTTCTAACTACAGTGATGAGGCCGTAGAGGCAGTTTATAGTGATATTGAATATGTGCTAGATTTTGTGAGAGGGCACGAAAATTTAATAATTACAGGAGATTTCAATGCAGTCGTAGGCACAGGGCGAGAGGGCGGAATAGTTGGCCCCTTTGGATTAGGCAATAGGAACGATAGGGGAGTTAGACTGATAGAGTTCTGCGATAAACATAACTTAACGGTCGCGAACACTCTATTTCACCATCATGTTTGGAGATGCTATGTGCTATGTGCCGTACCAACTCAAGATTGCGAAGGTCACTCCTATATTTAAAAAGGGTTCCACTGGCGACATTTCTAATTACAGGCCAATTTCGTTGTTGAATACGCTCTCGAAAATAGTGGAAGTTGCAATCCACAGCCGATTACTATGTTTTTTGGATTCTTGTGGTGTCTATTCGTCATCTCAGCATGGTTTTAGGGTTGGGCATTCTACGGAGACGGCAATTTATTCATTTCTAAGCACAATTTATGACTGTAAAAATAACAGCACACCTTGTGCAGCGCATGTGTGTGACTTATCTAAGGCATTTGATAGGGTCAATCATGGGACTCTCCTTTCCAAGTTGGAAAATTATGGCATTAGAGGTGTAGGCTTGAGCTGGTTTAGATCATACCTGGATGGCAGGTGTCAGTATGTGTCGGTGGAGGGGCTCAATGATAGGAATGAGGTTCTACCATATAGATCAGATTTTAGGGACATAAGTTGTGGGGTGCCTCAGGGATCTGTATTGGGACCCCTATTATTTAATGTGTATGTTAATGATTTGCCCTTGTCGACGTCCCATAGGATTGTGATGTATGCTGATGATATTACTTGCATTGTAACTGGACCCAATCATGATGCGCTGTGGGTAAATTTGCAGTCCGCGGTGAATGATTTGTGTGCTTGGTTTCTGAGAAATGACCTAACTTTGAATGTATCCAAAACAGGCATTCTGGTGTTCTCTGATGTTCCGGGTAGTGGTCGTGAAGCTGTTATGCTTGAGCAACAGCACATGTCGGTCGTTGATAATTGTAGATTTCTTGGACTGCACATTGATACTAATCTTACTTTTGGGGATCACTTACTTCACCTAAATAAAAGGTTACGTTCGGCAAATTATTCGATCAGTTACTTTAAATCAATTGTACCGCAATTCACATTGCTCACCATTTACTATTCTTATTTTTATTCACTGATGTCTTATGGCATTCAGTTTTGGGGTCATTTGCCCTTACATAAACAAATCTTTAAGACTCAAAAAAGAGCCATACGTATAATTTGCAACTTATCGCCTAGAACATCATGCAGATCCTACTTTAAGCAATTGAGGATATTGCCTATGCCTGCAGTCTATATATATTTTTTACTGAAGTATGTTTACATGCATAAGAATGAGTATCGAAGTTCAAGTGCTGAGCATGCGTACGTACTGAGACGAGATCTGTTGAGACCAGCATTTCCATCCTCAACAGCTTACTTGAAAAGTCCATTTTATAATGGCCTTATTCTTTTTAATCAGCTTCCAACGCACATTAAAGACTGTTCAACTTTGATTGCATTTAAATGTTCACTGAAGTTACTGCTATGTGATGGATGTCCATATTCTCTTGAGGAGTTTGTGGGCTGCTTGGCTGGTGTCTGATCGGATTTTATGTTGCTGTATTAATGTCGCCGTGTGCGTTGTGTATTATTATTGTATTAGTATATTAGTGTATTAGAGTATTAGTGTATTAGTTATAAGGTTATGTTGTTGTATTAATGTCACCATGTGCGTTATGTATTAGTTTCTTTGTATGTATGCTGAAGGCTGTCTGTACACCGTGAAAGGTTATTTATGACAATAAACATCTATCTATCTATCTATCTATCTATCAGATGCCAGGAGACTTAGGGAGATATCAAATAGATTACATTCTCGTTAGGCAAAGATTTAGAAATCAAGTTAGGGATTGTAGAAGTTATCCAGGAGCAGATATAGATAGTGATCACAACATAGTCGTTATGAAAGCCAATCTTAAATTTAAGATTTTGAAAAAAAGAAGCGGAAGAAGGTATCTTGACCCAGAGAAACTAAAAGATGATGATATGCGCAATAAGTTCGAGAAAAAGACAAACGAAGCACTAAAGG
Organism: Xestobium rufovillosum; assembly: GCA_963966045.1. NCBI lineage: Eukaryota > Metazoa > Arthropoda > Insecta > Coleoptera > Ptinidae > Xestobium > Xestobium rufovillosum. The sequence continues at coordinate 22,452,691 of OZ014497.1, forward strand.
GCACGGGTGGAAATATTGTTAGGGACATAGAGGCAGAATGGAATTACATTAAAAATAGTTTAGTTTCCTCAGCTAGGGATATTTTGGGTCATAAACAGAATGAAAGTAGGAAACCCTGGATAACAAAACATATTGTGAGTCTAATAGAGGAAAGGCGAAAATATAAAAATAGGTTAGATGAAATAGGGAAACAAAGATATAAGGCGATCAAGTGGGAAATTATTCGGAAATGTAGGAAAGCGAAAGAGCAATGGATCGATAATAAATGCAAAGAAGTGGAAGATAAGTTCGAAGTAGGAAAGACTGATGAAGCATATAAAATAATTAGGAGAAATTTTAGAGAAATTGGATCTAGTACCAAAAACATTAGAAATGAGGCAGGAGATATCCTAATCGGAAGTGGGGAGAAGGCAGATAGGTGGAAAGAATATTTAGGAAACTTATATGCGGGACAGGAAGTGCAAGATATATTAGAAAGCGAAAGCAGTGTAGAGGGGGATAACCTAGGGAGTCCTATAATGAGAGAAGAGTTTGAGATAGCACTAAAAAGTTTAAGGAATAATAAAGCACCAGGTATATATGGCTTGCAGGCAGAAATCTTAAAGTGCGCAGGTCAAGAGGTAATAGATCGTTTATTTAAATTAGTTAGCCGCATATACCTGACAGGCGAGATTCCAGAAGATTACAAACGGAACATCATAGTAGCTTTGCCAAAAAGAAAAGGCGCGGATAGATGCGAAAATTTTAGAACTATCAGTTTAACTTCCCATGCGTCAAAAATTTTAACTAGAATTGTGCAAAGAAGGATGGAGAAAAAGGCGGAAGAAATATTAGGAGATCAGTTCGGATTTAGACGAAATAGAGGAACGCGCGAGGCCATTCTAGCTTTACGAGTAATTATAGAAAAAACGATAGAAAAGAGAAAGAGCGTCTATATAGGATTTGTAGATTTAGAAAAAGCCTTCGACAACGTAAAATGGGGGAAGATGTTCGAAGTGCTGAGAAAGGTAGGGATGAAATACAGGGACAGAAGAATAATACATACTCTCTACAAAGAGCAAAAGGCAGTTATAGAATGTGAGCAGGAACAAAGGGAAGTAGATATCCGGAAGGGAGTGAGACAGGTATGTGCATTGTCACCTCTAGTTTTCAACTTATATATCGAAGATGCGATTAATATTGTTAAGGAAAGAACAGCCTCAGGGATCAATGTACAGGGCCAAACTATTAACATGCTCAGATTTGCGGATGATATAGCAGTGTTAGCATCTAGCAAAGAAGAATTAGGAGCGGCTTTGAATGAAATGGAAGCAGTTTTGACACAGGGCTTCGGCATGAAAATCAATAAAAAGAAAACTAAAATTTTGGTATGTAGGGGATGTGAAAATAGAACTAAAATGGAAATACAAATTGGAAATGAGAAGATAGAGGAGGTCGCGGATTTCTGCTACTTAGGAAGTAAAATAACTCAAGACGGTAGGAGCACTAAAGATATAAAACAAAGAATGGCGCAGGGCCGAGTTGCGTTTAACAAAAAGAAACAACTGTTATGCTCGAGAACGGTTAATATAGAGACTATGAAGAGACTCTAAACGTCGTATGTATGGAGTACGGCATTATACGGGTGCGAAACTTGGACAATAGGGGAAGCGGATAGAAAAAGAGTAGAAGCGTTTGAAATGTGGTGCTACAGACGCATGATGAAGATACCGTGGATAGATAAGGTTAGCAATAGGGAAGTATTAGAAAGAGTTGGGGAAAAGCGAAAGGTATGGAAAACAATAAAGAGTAGGAGAGATAGGATGGTAGGACACCTAAGACACGAAGGAATAGTTCGTGACATACTAGAGTCAAAGATAGGAATAAAAAGAGGTAGGGGTAGGCCTAGATTAGACTACTGCTCTCAAATAGTTAGGGATGTAGGATGTTCTACTTTTAGGGAAATGCGTAGGTTAGCTCAGGATAGAAAAGAATGGAGGTACGCGTCCAACCAGTCTTCGGACTGAGAACCTTATGATGATGAAATGATATTAAATTGTTTTTGTTTGCAAACAGTTATAAAAATACAAATCTACTATTCCTGGTCTGAAATTTGTTAAAAAATATGAAAACAATAAACGAAGTCGCATATTATAAGTGGCGAAAAACTGCTTTTTATAGGACCTAATAAAATTTTCCTGAAAAGAAAATCTCAGAATCTGGTTAACGGCAGTAGTATACTGAACCTCTGGCTTGTAAGAAGACGTAGAATTTTCAATTTCGACAGAAAAACAAAAAAAGTTATGAGTAAACAACGGAACCGTTGCATTCGGAATTTTTCGTCGTAGCTTGTGCTCTCGCCTGGTCTTTCGGCTACTGATGAAAGTCGCTTAGCTAAGTCAGCTGAGTGCTCACAACAAGTTTATTCTCTGTATTAGTTTGGCCGACTAGTTCCCTGCTTTTCCAACTAATTTTTGCCGCCCGCTAGAGGTTTGCAGACACCTGATTTACCCGCCAACCCCATAAACAATGGATTTTACGTTTAACGAGTATGCCTATATGTACAGGGTATTTGGTTACTGTAATAGAAATAGCCAAAGACTATACTTGGGCCGCCGAACAGGCGGAGTGATCACCCTGCAAGAACGTGCCATAGCGGGGCCAATAGTAATTTATGACGACCGAATTGGAGTGATGCGACTTCGTTGGGCCTAAAGAAAGTGCATCACTGCTGTTCGGCGGCCCAAGTATAGGAGAATGGACCCAGCCTTCTTATGCAACAGCTGATTTTGTTGTGAAGCCTACACGGTCGTTTTGGCTAGCGGGTCGTGGGGAGCATATTGTTTGTTATTATAATCAAAAAAAAACGATCAGGCGAATGTTTTACGATATTCCGTTTACGCGGCGGCTCCTGTTTACTACGGCTCCTGTTTACTACACAACTGGTCGGCTGCTTTGTTTTGCCTTTTCCACAAACACACGCTTAGTCTGTGAGTATCCCGGCTGCTTCAGTCGTAAATATAAATAACTAAGTCCTTTCTCCAAGTCTTTGGAAGTGGCGACATAGAAGAACGTGAATATCGTGGCCCCCATCGTGACCGTTATTGGGGTCGTGCGGAATTTTTTTTTCGATTTTGCTGAAAAACAACAGAAGTATAAACAAACATCTTAAACACCGGAAATAACTGTAGTTTTCTAGTGGGTGCAGGTGTGAGCAGAAATTCTTGCGAAGGCGCTTTATATGGAGTGGCCATTGGCGTGTACATGCTTATATTTCTCTGGCCGGCATTTTAGACACCACACACCACTGTACACTGTACAGCAGTGACATGACCACAAAGCATCCACCAGTTTTGTAGTAAATTAAAAGAGCTGTCGGCTCATGCAAATTTCAAATCAATAACTCTTATAGATACCAATATATTGGAGCATAAATACAGCTCTTAAAAAGTGTCGTTTTTCTCAGTTTTTCCGCTGTAATGGCGGTCTCGACCACAAAAAAGAGTCGACCTTTTCCATTTCTGATGCAAAATCTTCCTATAAATAGATCTGTAAAGGTCCCATTAAATTATACCGAAATATTGGGTTACTCTTTAAAATGACGCCTTTCGGACATCACGCCGCCGGTCTAAATAGCGCAGGGCCGAGTTGCATTTAATAAAAGGAAACGACTATTATGATCGGGAATGATAAATGCAGAAACACGGAAGAGGCTCTTAAAAACGTATGTATGGAGTACCGTGTTTTAAATTATTTATATGGCGTGAGCTTCGGCACATGCGCATTTGATGGAATGGCTCTTGGCGTCTAGATGCTGGTGTTTCCGGCGAGCCGGGGACGATATTTTAGACAAAATAGGGTGTCATAGTGACGTTCTAACCAAACATTCTCCTGTTTAACAGAAAGATTGGAAAGTCTTTAAAAAATCCACACTTTTCATGAAAATGAATTAAAAGCGATATGAGAAATCGCAGAGTATAAGAAAATTACCGGCCGCAATTCTACGGTCGGTTTGAAGTATTATGAATCATTCCAGTGAAATTATGTTACCAGGGCACATTACTATTCGTAATGAAGAAAGACCTTTCCAGTGCGAAGTGTGCGGCAATAATTTTAAACGAAAGTACAACTGCAATGCTCACATGAAAATTCACAACGGTGAGAAGCCTCATGTTTGTAAGGTTTGCAAAAAAGCTTTTTCGCGTCCAACACATTTAAAGAAACACTTACTGATGCACACCCTTGAAAGACCCACCGAGCAAACGACACACAAATGTGACATTTGCCAGAAAGTGTTTACCTGTCGTTTCCTTTTAAAGAGACATCTTAGAACACATACGGGAGAAAGGCCTTACAATTGTGAGATATGCAGGAAAGCGTTCGGGCAGTTAAACACTTTAAAGATGCATTTGTTGACGCACACCAAGGAATTGCCGTATGAATGTGAAATTTGCAAGAAAGCGTTCTCCCGTTCGGGAAGTTTAAAGGGGCACTTGTTGATGCACACCAAGCCAACCGCGTACAAGTGTGAAATTTGCAAGAAAGCGTTCAGGAAGTTGAGCAATTTAGAGACTCATTTATTGACTCACACCAACGAACGGTTATTCAAATGTGAAAATTGCCAAAAATCTTACGTCTGTCGTTCTAGTTTAATGTCGCACGTTAAGACTCATATGGGACAAGTGGTTTACAAATGCAAAAATTGCTATAAAGCGTTCGTAAACCAACCCAACTTGATACGTCACATAAACACTGCTCATTCGGGAAAACTACCCTTTAAGTGTGAAGTGTGCGGGAAAAGTTTCGCCGGAAAGTCCACCTATAGAGTTCACATGATGCAACACACAGGTCAAAAACCTCACGTTTGCGAAATTTGCAAGAAAGCGTTCAGGCAATTAGGACATTTAAAGTCACATGTATTGACGCACGGTGATGAAAGTCTCATCAAAACTGAACTGTACAAATGTGAAATTTGCCAGAAAACGTTCGCCTGGCCCTATATGTTAAAAACACATATAAACACTCACAAATGTGAGGTTAGCAAACAAGTGTTCCAGCAAGTGGGAGATTTAAAGAAGGAAATGCTATACAAATGTGAAATGTGTCAAAAGGGCTTCGCCAAGCAATATAGGTTGTCTCGACACCTCATGACTCATACAGGACAAAGGCCTTACGAGTGTGAGGTTTGCCACAAAGCTTTCAGTCAATTGGGACATTTAAAGTCTCACATATTAACACACAGTGAAGTAAGTCTCATCAAAACTGAACCATATAAATGTGGAACGTGCCAGAAAGCGTTTGCCTGGCGATGTTTATTAACAAGCCACATTAGGACTCATACGGGAGAGACCCCTTACGAATGTGATGTTTGCAAAAAAACGTTCGCTCAGCAATACATGCTAAGAAGGCACACGAAGACTCATATGGAGCAAATACCTTACAAATGTGAGGTTTGCAAGAAGGCGTTCACCGAGCGATACCTATTAACAAATCACGTTAAGACTCATAAGGAACATACCAATGAAAATACTGTTTGCGGTGTTTATTTTAAATCGGAATCGCAAGATAAGCAGTCCAATGAAAGTGGTGTCAGTGTGAAATTGGAAGAGAATATACTGGATGAAGAAGAAAATGCCGTTACTGGGTGTAGAAATTTTGAAAAACTTATCAAAAATGCAGAGCGTGAGATGAAAAATGAAAATACTGTCAGAGTAAAAGAAGACGAGGATGTTGTAGACGAAGAAAGTGCTGGAAATTTTGTAAACCTCTTCAAAATTGAAGAGTATGAAGTGAAAGATGAAGATGGCCCATGAATTTTAAAAAATCATGAGTCTCAAGGTAGTGTATTTATTTAGTTTGGATCGTTCTTTTAACAAATTGTAGTTTTTATTTATATAATAAAGTGTCATTTACCATTTTCATATTATTATTACTTTAATGTCCTCATGTGAGTTTAATAGAGGAAAGGCGAAAATATAAAAATAGATTAGATGAAAGAGAGAAACAAAGATATAAGTGGGAAATTATTTTGAAATGTAGGAAAGCGAAAGAGCAATGGATCGATAATAAATGCAAAGAAGTGGAAGATAAGTTTGAAGTAGGAAAGACTGATGAAGCATATAAAAAATTAGGAGAAATTTCAGAGAAATTGGATCTAGGTAGCAAAAACATTAGAAACGAGGCAGGAGATATTCTAATCGGAAGCGGGGAGAAGGCAGATAGGTAGGAAGAATATTTGGAAAACTTTATGCAGGACAAGAAGTAGAAGATTTATTAGAAAGGAAAAGCAGTGTAGACGGGGACAACGTAGCTAGCACTAAAAAGTTTAAGAAACAATAAAGCACCAGATATAGATGGCTTGCAAAAATCTTAAAGGTCAAGAGGTAATAGATCGTTTATTTAGACTTGTTAGCTGCATTTACCAGATAGGCGAGATTCCAGAAGATTGCAAATGGAACTAGCTACTTTGCCAAAAGAAAAGGGGAAGAGCGCCTATACAGGATTTGTAGAATTGGAAAAAGCCTTCGACAATGTAAAATGGAAGATGTTCGAAGTGCTCAAAAATGTAGGGATGAAGTATAGGGATAGAAGAATAATTCATAATCTATACAAAGAGCAAACAGCAGTTATAAAATTTGAGCAGGATGCAGGAACATAGAGAAGTAGGTATCTGATGAAAAGGAGTGAGGCAGGGATATGTGCATTATCGCCTCTACTTTTCAATTTATTCAATTTTACAAATGTTGTAAAATCATGACACAAAAATTGAAATTTGTGTGACAGCCATCCAAATTTTAAATATGCGATTCCCAGCTTTATAAATCAATTATTGAAAGGTCTATTATAGACCTTTTCATTTTGTTTGATTTCATTAGTGCGCATGTGCAGAAGTACACTTGACGATCAGCTGCTCCTAGTTTTTCAGACGAATGTCACTGTCAGTTTTTGCAATTCGTGTAGGATATTCGCAAGTAAATAGTAGAGGGTGTAAAACCTGGAAACATCCAACACACTTTTCCATTTCGAATCTTGCCTCTTACACATTTTCATTCACGCAACACAATTTACATAGGTGGAGTATGTATACACGCAGCGATAACGTAACCTTTATTAAAAGCACCTTTATAAAAAGGGGTTGTTAACCTACGTGTATACGGACCAAAACCGTCCTTAGTAAAGGCAGCGTAAATCAGTGGCGTAACAAAGGATGACAGGGCCCGTATGCAAAACTGCTTAGTATGCCCCCCCCCTCCATGTTATAGAAATATTTTGAATGCGAGGTTTCAAAATTGGGAGCAACATAAAAGTTAAAAAGTTTTTTTTATTTCACTGCTAAATACAAAGAAAATAAAACTCAGATAAAAACCACCGTATGTATTAAAATTATATAAAACAAAGAATGGCGCAGGGCCGAGTTGCGTTTAACAAAAAGAAACAACTGTTATGTTCGAGAACGGTTAATATAGAGACTAGGAAGAGACTCTTAAAGTCGTATATATGGAGTACGGCATTATACGGGTGCGAAACTTGGACAATAGGAGAAGCGGATAGGAAAAGAGTAGAAGCGTTTGAACTGTGGTGTTACAGACGCATGATGAAGATACCGTGGATAGATAAGGTTAGCAATAGGGAAGTATTAGAAAGAGTTGGGGAAAGGCGAAAGGTATGGAAAACAATAAAGAGTAGGAGAGATAGGATGGTAGGACACCTTCTAAGACACGAAGGAATAGTTCGCGACATACTAGAGTCAGAGATAGGAATAAAAAGAGGTAGGGGTAGGCCTAGATTAGACTACTGCTCTCAAATAGTTAGGGATGTAGGATGTTCTACTTTTAGGGAAATGCGTAGGTTAGCTCAGGATAGAAAAGAATGGAGGTACGCGTCCAACCAGTCTTCGGACTGAGAACCTTATGATGATGTATTAAAATTATTTTCAAACCATAACCATCTTAATAACTAAAATATTATTTTCTTCTGGCCTTACTATTAGCAAAGCCCTCAACTATTTCTTTGGTATGCTTTACCGATGCAGCTGTATGCTCAATTGCTAGAACAGAAAGGTCATGTAGGCGAATTTAACTAGTCGAATTTCTCAAGTAATTTTTGATAATTTTAAGTTTACTAAATGACCTTTCTGCGGTTGCAGTTGTAAGTGGAAGAGTCAAAAATAAAAGTAAACAGATTAGCACTTCTGGAAAGTCACTTTCTAGAAAGCTGTATTTTTGAAGCAATATATTTGTTAAGTCTCTCACATGTTTTAATTGATAAAGTCTTTCACCATTGAAACCGCATTAACAAACTGAAATGAACATTTTTTACTAACTGCTTCCGATCCTGTCACAGCAATCTACAATTTCGCTGTCTTTCATACTAAGAAAATGTTTGGGTTGTAGAAATCCAAATATATTTGTAAGTCCATGTAAACTTTTGAAACGATTTTCAAGTTGCTGGATGACTACGTCAATTGTTAAATAGAACACATTAACCTTAATCCTTAAACAGCATTTCTGGAGTTTGAAAACGTGTACGGAGTGGTGAGCCAAAAAGCGAGGTCCCACGCTTTGAATACCATATAGTCGGCGTCTTTGATAAGAAGGACGCAAAACAATTAAAATCATAACAGGACACGACAAAAAAGGATACAATTAGAAGCAAAAAAAAAGAACATAGTTAAATGTATAATTATTACATTACAACCAATCAAACCCAGGATCGAGCCCAGGAGAAATTCGATTCGAGGCTCTTTTAGAGGTACGGTCGGGTCGGTGTGGTCAAGGGCCCCCCTAGGTGTTGGGCCCGTATGCACCGCATAACAGGGCATACCCTTCGTTACGCCACTGGCGTAAATAATGCAACGTCTGTTTCCCACCAGCCGTTGAATTAACAACGGTGCCTTTAAATTCTGTGTATACGGGTATTTACATAACGGAGTTGCGTTTTAGTACTTTTAAGGTTTCTTTGGTTACATGCTGTTGACAGTTTAGGATAAAAATCGCCTTTTTTTGCTTGACACTTTGCTTTTGACATACTGCTGTGTAGTACTGAGAAAATAATTCAATATTTGGATACAAGAAGTGTATTCATACGCCTAACGAGAAAGGCCTAATTTAAATTGGAGAAAATTAATAATTTTGAAGAATTTGACAGGAGGCAAGTTTTGATAGAAGACATTTTGGAATGAATGGGCGGAATTTATAGAAAATTTCTAGAGTGAGACATGAGTCTCTGAGATTCCCTAACATGTATAATTATATTGCACACTAAATAAATAAAAATAATATATAGGCCTAACAAAATATTTATTTACGTTTAGCAGGTCTGTCAGCTATCTATCACTAATCCAATCAAGCGAAGCTAGTTGGAAAAGATATAAAGCAAAAAGTTACTACCATTGGTGAACTACTTCAGTTAGCAGTTAGTTAAAGTAAGTTACTTTAACAACGTAAATCTGTCTATCTTGTGTGCACACTTTATAGAAATTCCGTTATTTAGAGGAGCCTTTATTAAAGGTGTCTTTAATGCTGCGTGTATACATACTCACAGACTCAGTTATTAAATTCGATTTACCAGCGATAGCTTGGCCTACCCACTTTGCTAGCGCCGTTGCAGTCACCAAAAGCACAAAGTTTGGATGCTCAATATTAATTTTGCACGTTTGCAATAAAATTTTACTCTAAAGACCAAAGAATTTAAAATAAACACTTTCAAACAATACAAACCTTTGACATCTGTCCGAAAATGTCATGGCGCGATCGCGCATGCGCCTCAGCATTAGCATTAGTAGCAAATCAACGGGTAAAATAACATGGAAAATTTTTTACCTATACAATAATCCAATAGAATTTGTGTATCTACAGTCACGTATTCAAAGACAGCCAATCAGGAGAACATTTAACTGAAAAGTGCTTATGGGCTATTTTCACTTATGTCATTTGGATTACTGTAGCAACGGAAAATTTTTATTTTGCACTGCTGTCGAATTTTTTGCACAAAATGTCATTTTACAAATTGTTCATTTAATAATTGTTTCAATAACAAATTGTTCTTTTTGGGCAAAAAATTTTCTTACCGAATAGCCCTCGAATCTTGACAAATCCTCATAATTGATACATTTTCTCAAGCGGGTTTCTCTGTGGCAACATACCTCCGCCTTCGGCGTCGGGATGTTGCCGAGCAACCCGCTTTCGAAAATGTATCAATTATTTCGAATTATCAAGACCCTTGGGCTATTATAAGTGAAAATAAATATCTAGGTACTTGAAAATACATTTACGTGAGACTAGTTTTATTTATATTTATTGATTCTTAACTGAAGAGTCAGAAAAAAGCAAATTAAATATTAAAATTTAAAAATACCAACTCGCTTGTTACCCCCTTAATCAAGTCAAACGGCTGTTTGTACGAGACGGTAAAAGAATAGACTGGCTCAAAAAGAGAAGGAGATACGTAAATATTGTGGGCTGTCTAAATCTTGAAAGCTTCCCTTTCGCTTTCATTTGGCACCCGGTTGTTATCAACACATATAATAAAGTGTCTTTTACAAATAACAACACGAATGTCAAATACAACAACAATTCAGCAGTATCAGGGATGTGCATCATTGGAAATCCCTAGAATTGCGCCAAGCATGGCGGCCCAATTAATTTTATTATTTTTATCCCTGGTTCCTGTTTTCATATATCAGATATCCTTGTCATTTACATCGGTGGTTATATTTTGTTTATAACCTCAAAGGTATTTACGGCAAAGATAAGTGTGAAAAATGTTTCATTCCCAATTTTTGCAATATTTGTCCTCGGCGGAATTGATGGACCCCAAGAATAAACCTCATACATGTGAAATTTGCCAAAAAACATTCACTCAGCGAAGTAATTTACAAACACACCGCAAGAGAATTCATAGTGGAGAAAAATCTCACCAGTGCAAAGTGTGCGGCAAATGTTTTACACAAAACGAATATCTTACGAAACACATGTGGAACCACACGGCCCAAGCACAACAAATTGTGATCAACGATCCCAAGAAGAAACCTCATAAATGTGAAATTTGCCAAAAAGTGTTTGCTTGGCCATACAGGTTAACAGAGCACACCAACGTTCATACCGGACAGAGACCTTACAAATGTGAAACTTGCCAAAAAACGTTCGCTCGGTATTCATCTTTGAGTTCACACCTTACGACTCATATGGGGCAAAGGCCTTACAAGTGTGAAATCTGCCAAAAAACATTCACTCAGCAAGGCAATTTGCAAAAGCACAGTAGGACTCATACCGAAGGAAAATCTCACCAGTGCGGAGTTTGCGGCAAATGCTTTAAAGAAGATACATATCTTAAGAAACACATGAGGAGTCATCCGGGCCAAACACAACATATTGTGACCAACGAGTATCATAAATGTGACATTTGCCAAAAAGTGTTCGCTCAGCAATTCAGGTTAACAGAGCACATGAACATTCATACAGGACAAAGACCTTATAAATGCGATATTTGCCAGAAAGCATTTGCCGAACGATGCAATTTACGAAGACACAGTTGGACTCACACGAAACCCATGAGGATGCACGCAGGCAAACAGCCGTACATTTGCAATACGCAGCCCATGAAGAAGCACAAAGACAAAGGGCCTTACGTTTGCAAAATTTGCAACAGAGCATTCACCCGGCGTTACCGATTGACGGACCACCTTAAGATACATACGGGAGAAAAGCCCTACAAGTGTGAGATCTGCAACAAACCATTCAGGACGTCAAGAGATTTAAACAGGCATGTATTGACGCATACCAAAATGACACCCCACAAATGTGAAATTTGTAATAAGGCATTCGCTTGTGCTGCATATTTAAAAACACACGCATCTAAACACACCGGTAAAAATTTGTTTTTCTGTAAGCGTTGTAATATTTCCTTCAAATCCAAATGCTATTTGAAGAAGCATGTAAGGAAGCACGCAAGTAGGGAGTTAGTTGCGTCAAGCACTGACAAATCGCAAAATTTACAGTTAAATGAAAACGTTAGTGTAAAATTAGAAGAGGATGTGGTTGTGGAGTACGCGAATCTCGAAAAACTTATCAAAAGTGAAGAGTACGAATTGAAGAATGAAAATAGTGTTGGGGTAAAAGAAGAGAATATTTTAGACGAAGAAGAAAATGCTGAAAATTTTGTAAGAGTTTTCAAAAATGAAGACTACGAGGTGAAAGATGAAAATATTTCTGAGGTTTGAAAGTTATACATGTGTAAGTTTACAAAATGCCGTCTCCTCGGGCTTAGTAGAGTTGTCTAAAATTGCATTACATCGTATAACAGTGTAACAGGTATTATTGTTGGTATCAACTGGATAGAGTTGAACCCCACTCTTCCACGTATTTGAGTAACTTACCAATATGTTCGAAGACAAGTGGATAAAGTGGTTAAGCCCCTGAGATCTCCTCACCTGAAAACTACAAGTTCTGCTAACAATGCTGTCTCATTTGCCGTGTATAACGAATAAATTAAAAATTTCTTGATTTCTGTATGTATTATTTACATTCTAATTGTCCAATTAAAAATTGTGCAACAAAGCCCTTCAACAATACTTTGACATGTCGAAACCTAGCGACGCCAAATTTTCATGCGCTACCCACTATAAATTATCAAACATAAAGCGCAATTTTCTACAATTACAGAAATAACTCGAAAACGACTTGTTTTAGCTATAGGGTCATAATTTTTTTACTAAATTATCCAGCCAATCGGTACATGACAAAAAGCATGCCATTCTATTTAAATCAAATGAAATTGAATATTGCAATTTTCTGCACACTAATTGTATATTACAGTTTTAAAATATTCCACTGATAGAGGTCTTCCAGCTAAAATATGAGCAGGCATTCATGGTTTAGTCTTATTCCTAACAAAAGTTATAACAAATTTTCAAATACGTTTGTCGTCGGTCAAAATTGTAGAAATTAAATGTTTATTTCGAAAACTACAAAAAAAATAAGCCTGCAAACCATCAACTAATGATCAAAATTCATCGCGGAATCCAAGAAATACAGATACTCGTATATAGGATGTTCCATTTAAGATAACACAGTTGTTAGCTACTTCCGGTAGAACCGGAAGTGCTAGAAAGTTTAAAGTATCTTGCCCGAGGATAATAGAATCAACTATGTTAAGCTGTAAATTTTCAAATTTCCATTATAACTGGAACCCTATAAACTTCTAATGAACAGATTGCGTGGGACAGCCCGTATAAGATGTACCTAACAAAGATAGTGTGCAATCAACGGTAATAGGTTCACTAAATATTTAGATTAGGTAGGTAGTGTTAATAGGGCTATAATTCGGGAGATAAGTGGCGCGTCACAAACGTCAGATTTTCATTCCAAACAAAACAAAGCCACGTGCTTTCTGACGTTTTAACCTAACCTCTGAAATATAATAATAATTACATATTATGTTTGGAATGAAAATCTGACGTTTGTGACGCGCCACTTATCTCCCGAATTATAGCCCTATTAACACTACCTACCTAATCTAAATATTTAGTGAACCTATTACCGTTGATTGCACACTATATTATAGTTGTTTTCGAGTTCTTACGCGTAAGCCCAACACACAAATTGAAAATAAACTGTTTTCACTGCAAAACGTCTATAATTATATTGCAAAAACTAGTTTAAGACGCTATAAATAATGTCCATAAACGTCAAATGGCACGTGCTTTTGTTTTGTTTGGAATGAAAATCTGAAGTATGACGGAGGCACTTAGGTCCCGAATTCGGGACCTAAGTGCCTCCGTCATATGTGCCATTTGACGTTTATCGATATTATTTACAACGTCTTAAACTAGTTTTTGCAATATAATTATAGACGTTTTGCAGTGAAAACAGTTTATTTTCAATTTGTGTGTTGGGCTTACGCGTAAAAACTTGAAAACAACTATATGTAATTATAATTATATTTCAGAGGTTAGGTTAAAACGTCAGAAAGCACGTGGCTTTGTTTTGTTTGGAATGAAAATCTGACGTTTGTGACGCGCCACTTATCTCCAGAATTACAAAAAATTTGCTGAGCCGCATGCGCGATCGTGCTATGACAGTTTCGGACCGCGTATTATTACAGTGCGCAAGTGCATCCGTCATACGATTTTCATTCAGGTGCACCGAGTACCCGGTACCTGGCCCTACCCGACCGATTTGGTGGGTACCCGGTACCCGGCCAAATTTTGGACTACCCGGGCCGAGTAGTGCATTTGGTTCACTATTGCATTTTTTACACACAGCCTACTTATCGTCCCTTTCGCAAACCTTGCAATAATCCCACACTTTGCTTTAACTCATTTTTGTAGTAGAAATTCAGACCCTACTCCAAACATGGGTGAATTGTTACTGCATACTAAAACAGTGCAGTGACCTTCAGAAATTTGTTCTAGCGAATGCGCACGCGCAACTACCCGGTACCCGGCCAATAAAGATCGCCGGGTACCCGATACCCGGTTTTTTTTTAAAATCATTACTCGGTGCACCTCTAGTCTATAGCACCACATTTCAAATGTTTCTAATTTTTTCCTGTCCGCTTCTCCTATCGTCCAAGCTTCGCACCCGTACAATGCCGTATGCCATACATACGTTTTTAGGAGCCTCTTCTGAGTTTCTACATTTATAATTCCCGAGCATAATAGTTGTTTTTTTTTATTAAATGCAACTCAGCCCTGCGCTATTCTTTGTTTTATATCTCTAGAGCTCCTACCATCGTGCGTTATTTGACTTCCTAAATAGCAGAAATCTGAGACTTCCTCTATCTTCTCGTTTCCAATTTGTATTTTCGTTTTAGTCCTATTTTCACAACCCCTACACACCAACATTTTGGTTTTCTTTTTATTGATCTTCATACCAAAGGCCTCCGTCAAAACCGCTTCAATTTTGTTCAGAGCTCTTCCTAATTCTCCTTTGCTGGATGCTAATACTGCTATATCATCTGCGAATCTGAGCATATTAATAGTTTGGCCCTGTATATTAATTCCAGTAGCTATTCTGCCTTTAACAATATTAATCGCATCTTCGATATATAAATTGAAAACTAGAGATGATATCGCACATCCCTGCCTCACTCCCTTTCAGATATCTACTTCTCTATGTTCCTGCTCAAATTCCATAACTGCCGTTTGATCTTTGTATAGATCATGAACTATTCTTCTATCTCTATACTTCATCCCTACATTTTTGAGCGCTTCGAACATCTTTCATTTTACATTGTCGAAGGCTTTTCCACATCTTCAAATCCTATATAGGCGCTCTTTCCCTTTTCTATTGTTTTTTCTAGGATTACTCGTAAAGCTAGAATGGCCTCGTGCATCCCTCTATTTCGTCTGAATCCGAGCTGATCTTCTCCTAATATTCCTTCTGCCCTTTTCTCCATCCTTCTTTGCACAATTCTAGTCAGAATTTTGTAAGCGAGTTACAGAAATTTCGAGTTATGGAAATTATACACATATAATACATTATAGTGATATATTTTTATTTATAGGTAATACAATATTAAGTAGCTGTAAAGTTACAAATTTTTACAAAAGAAATTGTAAATATGAGTTTGCTCTGTATTTTTAACGCAATTTTCTGTACTGAATTTTCTGCAGAACCCATTTCACTAAATGTAGAGTCATTTATGTTTTGATAAAAACAATTTATTTTAATTCGCTTTTTATTGTTATACTTATGCTTCAAAAATTCTTACAAGATTATTTAACATTAGGTGGAACATTAAATTTTTAGCAACATAATTTTATTGGTTTCTTGATCGTTGAATCTGCTGCTATAATTTGCGCTTTCTTCTCAATAGTTAAACTTTTTAACTTTCATTTATTATTGTCCATCATTGTGACTGGCAACTGCTGCTAAGCATTTGAAAAGATTTAACCAACTATGTGAAACATGGGCGTCAATCCATTATGCAATGTCTGCAATCCTATGCCAAATAGCAGAGATCAGTAATTCCCCGAATTTCACAGACGATTCTTCGAGCTACAGAGTATGCATTGCACGGAACTCGCCATATTGTATTTTCGAGTTTCAGAAATTTGAGTTACGGAGAATAAAATACATGTAACTAGATGTAAAAGTGTTGAGAGTTCCAGAAAAAAATTCGAGTTGAGGAAGTTTTCGACTTACGGAAGTTTGACTGTATCTCGTATTTCCTGTATAAGTTTCCCAAATATTCTTTCCACCTGTATCTGCCTTCTCCCCACTTCCGATTGGGATTATCTCCTTCCTCATTTCTAATGTTTTTGATACTAGATCCAATTTCTCTAAAATTTCTCCTAATTATTTTATATGCTTCATCAGTGGATTGATAACAAATGCAAGGAAGCGGAAGATAAGTTCGAAGTTCGGAATCTTATATGCAGGACAAGTGAACATTGTCCCCTTAAGCCAGTTTCCAGAAAATCGAGAACGACCCCATTATTACATTCAATAAATTTTAATCATATTTAATGTGTTCCATAACAATAGATTTTTGTATGAACAAACTAAAAGAGCTCGCATAAGAATAAAGGACAAAAGATGTAAAGCATCGACATAAAAATGAAAAACTTAAAAAAATAATCAGTTCAATGAGAGAAACGATCTATTCTTTAAAGGTCCACTTTCTACAATTTTCGTCTTTCACCTCGCAATCTTCATTTTTGAAAAGTTTTGAAAAGTTTCCAGCATCTAAAATATTCTCTTTAACCCAAACACTATTATTACATTTGATAAGCTGTTCAAAATTTTCGGACTCTACAACTGGACTTTCTTCATCTGTTGTATCCTGTTCTAATTTTACACTAACACTATTTTCATATCTCACCTCATATTCTTCATTTTTTATAAGCTTTTCAGGATTTTCTTCTTTGTTGTCGGTGCACGTCAACAAATGACCGGTTAAAGAGTTAAACTGCCCGAACGTTTCAGACGCATGGGTCCCAAGGTGTCTTGACAACCCATTTTGCCGTGCGAATCCTATTTGACAAATTGCACACTTGTACGGAGTGTCTGTGCTGTGCACCAACATATGCATCTTTAAAGTGGTAAACTCCCCGAATGTTTTCTTGCAAATTTCGCATTCGAAAGGTCTCTGTCCCGAATGTGTCCTAATGTGTCTCACTAAACTGGAACGCTGCAATAACACTTTTTGGCAAATTTCACATTTGTATGGTGCTTCATTGGTGTGCATCATCATGTGTCTATTTAAAGAGCTTGAGCTAACCAACTCCTTTTTGCATATCTCGCACTCGTAAGGTCTCTGTGTCGTGTGAGTCACAACGTGTCTCCTTAAAGCAGAACGATCGGCGAACCCTTTCTGGCAAATTTCACATTTGTGAGGCCTTTCTCCCGTATGAGTAATAATGTGCCTGTTTAACAAGTACGGACCAGCGAATGCTTTCTGGCAAAGTTCACATTTGTACGGTGCTTCATTGGTGTGCGTTACCATGTGTCTTGTCAAATTGTTTGATTTTGCAAATGCTTTCTTGCAAATCTTGCAAACGTAAGGCTTCTCACCTGTGTGGATCTTCATGTGACTTATACGCTTGGAATTTTCTCTAAAACATTTACCGCACTCTTCGCACTCAAAAGGTCTTTCTCCAGTATGAGAGGTAATGTGTCTTGCTAACACGTAACGCCGCCCAAACACTTTTTGACAAATTTCACATTTGTATGGCGTTTCAATTTTCACGGACCTATTGTCAGCATGCGTCAACATATGCCGCTTTAAATTCTTTAATAGTCCGAACACTTTCTTGCAAATCTCACACTTGTAATGCTTTTCTTCCATATGTGTTTTAAGGTGCCTCGTTAAAGCAGAACGTATAGAGAACGTTTTCTGGCAAATTTCACATTTGTGAGGCTTTTCTCCCGTATGTGTTACAAGGTGCTTCATTAAAGCCGAACGATCAGAGAACATCCTGTGGCAAACATCACATTTGTGAGGCTTTTCTCCCGTGTGAGTTAAAAAGTGTCTTGTTAAAGTGCAACGAACGGAGAAAGCTTTCTGGCAAATTTCACATTTGTGAGGCTTCTCTCCAGTATGAGTTAGAACGTGACTCATTAAAGCGCAACGACTGGAGAGAACTTTTTTGCAAATATCACATTTGTGCGACAACATATTTGTTTTCGCCAACAAATATATTTTTGGACCACTCATCTGCCAGTACGCTTTCTCACAATTTCCACACACGCAAAGCTTTTGTCCTGAGTGTCTTGTTGAACAGCTTAAGTCCGTAGAACACCTTTTACTAAATTTGGCCTCTGTCCATCAACATACGTTTGATTAATTCCCATGTTCTCGTTAATCCTCGTATATTCTATTTCCAATTTTCCATCCACTGGAATATTCCTTGTTGCATATTTCATGCAAGGGATTATTAAAATGTAAAGTTTTTCAATTTTCGTTTGCAGATATGACCATCAACTTTCCTGGTTAGGAAACTGTCAGTTTCACTGAAACTTTCACGTGTCTAAAATACCGGCACATGTAACGCGTGCAACTAAACGGCAGGGTCATTCCGTTTGAAGCATCTATAATGAAAAAATATGGATTCTGTTCCATTGCATAAAATGTAGTTTCAGATTCTGTGAGGCATCAACGGTTAATGAAATAAGGGGTATGGTACGCTTTAACTCCACTTTACAGAAGACTCCTACCCACTTCAAACTTACATCAATTTCACAAGCACACTAATACTCGTCGCTCTAGATATGGGCGATCTTAATTCTTATAATATTAATAAAAAAAGCAATTTTCAGTCGACGCATTTACTGCACTTCAGCAGCCATGACCTCTATGTTATTCCTGTTACCACCACATTTCCTTATGAGCATGACGTTATTGGTCACAGAATTGACAGTAGTACATTCTCACATGCTGTGCTTCTTGTACCGGCTACCGGCTTTCACGCTGCTTCCATACCTAGACAAACTCCCGTAAAATTTGTTTTGGTTTTCGTATGTTCTACGGTTCCCTCTACTCAGGTTACGCCAGTACCTTCTGAAATGGGTGGCAGCTGAGCAGTAGTTCGCGATTACGCCGCTAGGGTCAAAGGAGGCAAGGTTTTGCATTACACTTTATGGCATTAAACACGATAATTTCTCATTAACTGTTCCTTTGCCAATATTTGAGCGTAATAACGCCACTAGAGACTAAGCCAAAATTAATTTAGAATATTAATGGGGAGTAACTACTGCACTGGCCGTTGATCCCCTGAAATTTTGTTCTGATACGATTGGAGGTGATGTCCGTAAAATGATTTTTAAAAGTATCTCGTTTAGCTATCAAAGCTAACGGTCTTGGTGGTGTGCGGTTATCGTACAGAGCTACCATTTTGTTTTCCTACGGCTAGACGAGTTCTGGTCCCGTACGGGTTGGTATATTTTGCTTGTTTCTACATCATTTTTTTTTCAAAAAAAATGCGTGTGTCTAGTAAGAGGGCAAGTAAATGGTCTGTTTCAAAAAAGCGTTCTCTCTGCTTTAGTTTTTTTACACTTCCAAAGTGCAAAATGTGTTAACATTCTGTAATGCGCATTAACTAAATAACATCTCACAATTGCCTCTGATAATTATTGTTCTTTGTGACCCCTTTCAGTTCGTAAAAAGCTCCATTTTGTAGAGCAATTTCCTTGTGACGAATTATACATCATCTGCTACAAAAGCTGCTTCACAAACGAAAAAATAGTCGCGATAACAACTTGTTAACCTAACCTGAAGTGCCTACCTTAGGTGCGGAAAAAAGACTTTTCTGTTTAAAATCAGGCCTGTTGCGCTCACTTAGATAATCTGTCTTGCAACCAGGTACAAAACAATGCTTCATGCTTATTCAAAATATGGTACAAAACACTTCGCAAAATGTAAAATTTGTATCAACAGCACGCCCGTCAATGTAAAAAAATGTTCCTCCTATGTGTCGAGAATGTTTGATCAAGTTTGTTAAGTTTTGGTTACCAAGGAAAAATAATAACAAAAAATAATATAGAAAAAATATCTAATGTCAATTAACTGTTCTTAAATTTATTATTATAGTTTACTGTTAAAATAAACACATAGTTCTGGAAAAAAAAAGAAGTACACAGAAGAATATTACATACATAATTTGGTAGCAGAGCGTAGTTTTCCAAGAAAAACGAATCATTTTCGGGTCTTTCAAACTATGAAAGACAAGTACAGCTCAGTCTGGACACTCAGTTAAGTCACAGGAAGCAGACTGCGAAGGTTCAAGTGTTCACAGCGGCCGTTTGATTAATACCCTCAGTTAAGTTACAGGACGCAGACTGCGAAGGTTCAAGTGTTCACAGCAGCCGTTTGATTAATAATAATAGTCAAAACATTAGGTTGCCGACAATTGAACTTCCAAAGTTTGATGGGTCCTATTCTGCTTGGCTGGAATTTCGTGATACTTACGAATCATTAATACACCACAATAATGGTATCAGCCTGATACAAAAATTCTATTATCTGCGGGCGTCTCTAACAGGTGGTGCCTCACAGGTTATCAGCTCTTTAGAATTTTCCTCAAGAAATTATTCAGTTGCGTGGAGTGCACTAATAGACAGATACGATAATCGTAGATTACTAGTGCACAACCATGTCAAAGAATTATTCAATCTTGAATACATCAATACGGAATCGGAAATCAGTCTTAGAAAAATGATAGACTCAGTATCAAAAAATTTACGCGCTTTACAACAGTTAGGGCAACCCACTGATAATTGGGACACGCTCATTGTCTACATGATGGTAAACAAATTGGATCCAATCTCAATGAGAGAGTGGGAAAACCACAAATCGGCTAAGGATTTTCCTTCCTTCGAGGATCTAACGGATTTCTTAAAGTCACGCGCAGATTTACTTGCAACTGTACAATCAAGTCAACAACCCGCGGACAAAAGGCATAACTCAAAAAATACGCGAGGCTTTTTAGCAACTGAAAAGAAGCAAGGTCAAACTTATAATACTTCAAATAATAATCATTATAATTATATTATAAAATGCAAGTACTGTAAAAATCAACATTACATTCAAAACTGTCCAGAATTTCTGCAGCTTTCAAATAATAAGAAATTAGAAATTTTAGGAAGTCTCAAACTTTGCTTAAATTGCATTAGACCTGGGCATACCAGTGACGTTTGCCGTCGAGGAACTTGCCGAAAGTGCAATAAAAGGCACCATACATTGCTGCATGTTGAACAAGGGCAAAATTTGAATGATCATCAAAGGCTAAGTGATAGTAAAAATAGTGTCTCTCTATCGGCACGAACCTCTGGCACATATGTACTATTGTCAACCGCATACGTTCAAGTTTTAGATGAGTGCAAGAACTCTCATACTGTCCGCGCTTTACTCGACTCAGGTTCTCAATCAAATTACATTACGGAGAGTTTGTGCAAAAGGTTAAAACTTACTACTTCAAAGGAATCAATTACAATATGCGGATTGAACAATACGATCTCTAACATTGATTCAGAATGCAAAATTAATATTCAAGCGTTGCATAATAACTTTTCTGCCAATATATCGTGTTTCGTTGTTCCTAAAATTGCAGATAACATGCCAAGTGTTAATCTAAACATTTCAGAGCTTTATATTCCAAAAGGTCTAAAGTTGGCCGATCCATCTTTCTTTATGTCAAAAGAAATCGATATTCTAATAGGAGCCCAGCTTTTCTGGAATTTATTGTGTATAGGACAAATTTCATTAGGTCCCGACAAACCCATCCTACAAAAGACGCGATTTGGGTGGATCGTGTCCGGACCAATCGGAAAGCAACAATCAGTCGCGGTTTCTTGCAATTTCAGTCAACAAATTGACATTCAAGCTCAGTTGGCTCGGTTTTGGGAACTGGAAGAGTGCAGTCCGACACGGCCACTCTCCCAGGAAGAGACTGATTGTGAAGCTCATTTCACAAGAACAACGAAGCGTAATAGCAACGGTAGATTTGTTGTTTCTCTTCCACTAAAGGATTCTGTTGAAATTTTAGGTGATTCGTATCACCAAGCGGAGCGTAGATTTTTTGCGCTTGAGAAAAGGTTGCATTCAAAGCCAGAATTACTAGCTCAATATTCCGAATTTATACACGAATACGAAACCTTAGGGCACATGACTAAGGTAGAAGTTCCTGAATCAGAAAAATTCTCTTATTACATGCCGCATCATTGTGTGGTTCGAGAAGAAAGCATTACTACTAAATTACGCGTTGTTTTCGATGCTTCGGCTCCATCAAATAGCGGTTATTCATTAAACAATTTACAAATGACCGGACCTACACTTCAAAGCGAATTGTTTTCCATTTTATTACGCTTTCGGCAACATAGGTACGTAGTCGCAGGGGACATTGCCAAAATGTATAGGCAAGTTCTGCTCACACCGGAACAAAGATGTCTACAACGAATAGTGTGGCGTGACAGTCCGAAATGCTCACTTGATGTTTTTCAGTTAAACACGGTTACATATGGTACCACCGCAGCGCCCTATCTTGCGGTGCGGTGTCTGTACCAATTAGCCCAAGATTGTAAAGTCAAACAACCGAAATTAGCAAAAATAATAGAAGAAGACTTCTATGTCGATGACATGTTGACAGGCGCCGATTCTATTGAAGAGGCGGCGGAAATTGCAAAGGGAGTTTCTGATATTCTAAAACTAGGTTGTTTGGAATTACGCAAGTTTTATGCTAATGATCGCGAAGTTTTAAAATACGTTTCAGAAAATGATTCACCGATAAAAACATTAGAATTTGGTATAAACGAAAATGCAAAAACCCTCGGTTTATCATGGTGTCCTAAAGGTGACAAATTAATGTATAACATAAGTGAACCAATATATACAAAAATAAATAAGCGAGTTATTTTGTCTAGCATATCACAGGTATTCGATCCGCTCGGGCTTCTAGGTCCTTGCATTATACATGTAAAAATTTTATTGCAACAATTATGGCTAGAAAAATTGTCCTGGGACGAAGGACTGCCATTGCACATTCATTCATTTTGGTGCGAATTTAGAAGCGAGTTGACTCAGCTTAACTTTTTGAGAATAGATCGTCATGTGTTATCCGTAAACCCAAAACGCATTGAATTGCATGGGTTTGCAGATGCCTCCGAAAGGGCTTACGGCGGGTGTCTTTATGTACGTAGTATAGATCAGTATGATAATATTTTCGTCAATTTACTTTGCGCAAAGTCCAAAGTGGCACCGTTAAAAACTATAACTTTGCCGCGGTTAGAACTTTCCGGAGCGGCAGTGCTAGCTAGACTTGCAGATAAGGTTGTCAAGTCACTTAGGTTAAAAATCGATAAAAAAATGTTTTGGACGGATTCCACTATTGTCCTTAGTTGGTTAAAGTTACCTCCATACAAATTAAAAACCTTCGTAAGTAATAGAGTGTCACAAGTACAAGAGCTAACTAGCACTGGTTCGTGGCATTACGTTAAAGGTAAAGAAAATCCGGCTGATCTGCTGTCTCGAGGCGTTAGACCAAGCGAATTAAAAAATTCGATATTATGGTGGCACGGTCCTGCATGGCTGTAACAGAATTGCAATAATTGGTCTCAATTTAAAACTCATGTAAATAAAATTTTAGACTTACCCGATGTAAAAACTAAAACTCCTGTGTTAATTTGTCAAAATGTTGAGCAATTTCCATTCAAACGATTTTCAAAATTGTCTAGGCTAAAAAGAGTCACAGCATGGATACTAAGATTTAAGTTTAATTGTTTGTCAAAGGGAAGGAATACTTTAAGTCGATTTGGAGGTTTGTCGATCGAGGAATTAAACAGCGCATTTATTATATTAATAAGGATTTCACAAATGATTTCTTTTGGTGAGGAAATTTTTCTCTTAAAGGCAAGCAAACCGTTAATAAACTCTAAATGTAGAATTTTAAATTTAAACCCTTTTTTAGACAATGAGGGTATTTTAAGAGTTGGTGGTCGTCTAAAAAATTCTGATTTCTCAAATGATAAAAAACATCCTGTTCTTTTGTGTGCAAAGCAGCACTTGACGCGTTTAATATTTGAAAATGAACATGTGAAATTGTTGCATGTCGGTCCGCAGCAGCTTTTAGCGCATATCAGAGAACAGTTTTGGCCGATTTCCGGTCGAACTCTAGCTACAAAGGTTACGAGACAATGCCTTTCTTGTTTCAAAAATAACCCAAAAACTATTTTGCCTATCATGGGCCAATTACCTAAGCCGCGTTTACAGCCAAGTTATCCGTTTAACGTAACTGGTGTTGATTACGCTGGCCCACTCCAAATTAAGGACCGTAAGGGTCGTGGAAGTAAGATACACAAATGTTATCTTGGATTGTTCATTTGCTTTTCTACGAAAGCGGTGCACTTAGAGTTAATTTCAGACTTAACAAAAGACGCATTCATAATGGCTTTAAAACGATTCATAGGGCGTCGTGGAAAGCCAGCCAAAATATTCTCTGATAATGGAACTAATTTTGTTTCCGCGAATTCAGAATTGAAAGAACTTGGTAAATTTTTAAATAAGTTAAACGTTGATTTACCTGATTTCTTAGTTCAGGATGGTATTGATTGGCACTTCATACCACCATATTCGCCTCACTTCGGAGGCTTATGGGAGGCCGGTATTAAAGCTAGCAAAAAACACTTAAAAAGAGTATTGGGAAATGCTTCACTTACTTTCGAGGAACTAAATACTCTGCTTGTGCAGATAGAGGCAGTACCTACTAAACTCTCGACCTCTCTTTCCTTTATCTTCCGATCCTTCTGATTTATGCCCGTTAACTCCTGCTCACTTTCTTGTGGGAAGAACTTTAACATCAGTACCGGAACAAGATTTTCGAGAAGCTCAAGTGGGAAGATTAACTAGATATCAACATATCGAGCAATGCCGACAACATTTTTGGAACCGTTGGCATCTGGAGTACATCTCAGAACTTCAGCAACGTTCTAAATGGAAACAACCACAAGGTCAACTGCAAGTTGGTGCTATGGTCTTAGTTAAGGAAGATAATTCTTCACCATTACATTGGAGACTTGGACGAATCGTTCAAGTTCATCCTGGCAAAGACGGCGTTAGTAGAGTGGCAACAGTCAAGACGACAAGGGGCGACGTTAAGCGGTGCTTCACTAAACTTTGTCCACTTCCCAGTCCAGACGTCAACATTGGTCAATCTCGAAAAGAATTAAAGTGATTGCAAGTGCCATTCATGGCCTTCCAAGGCGGGGGGCATGTCGAGAACGTTTGATCAAGTTTGTTAAGTTTTGGTTACCAAGGAAAAATAATAACAAGAAAATAATATGGAAAAATATCTAATGTCAATTAACTGTTCTTAAATTTATTATTATAGTTTACTGTTAAAATAAACACATAGTTCTGGAAATGGTTGTTTAAAATAAAGGAAAAAAGAAGTACACAGAAGAATATTACATACACTATGACTCTAGTGGCGACTTTCTGAACTACCGGAAACGGAAATAGCAGAAAACGGGAGCGCTTCTACTAATGTATAGAGCACAGAGTGGCGCAACCTGACTAGAGGGAACCGTAGTATGTTCCTACCATATACCTATCACTATCTTTTTCACAAAAAATGCGTGTGTCTGGTGCGAGAGGGCAGCTAAGGGGTCTGTTTAAATAGAAATCACGTTATAAGAAAACAATACAGTAGTAGGTATTCTCTGACAGACATGATTATTGCACAGCACGGAGTGCGCGCCGTTCCGTTCGTGGGTTCATTGTTGCTTCGGTACCCTATACGTAGCCGCTTCTGCTGGGGCGTTGGGTCAACATACTCAACCATATTGCACAACGATATCCTTCACTTTGAACATGGTGCAGTTGTTTTCAGTTGTTTTATAGTTGCCCGTCGATGAATACAGGAAAAATGTGGTTCCACGGCCCACTATTTCCGGTCTTTGGGCAAGCGGAGCGAGCGGAGCGTTTAAGTCTCCCCCCCCTAAAAACTAAAACATTAACAGCGCGCTAAGACGTTGTTTCCAGTTCTTTTATAGTTGCCCGTCGATGAATACAGGAAAAATGTGGTTCCACGGCCCACTATTTCCGGTCTTTGGGCAAGCGGAGCGAGCGAAGCGAGCGGAGCGTTTAAGTCTCCCCCCCCCTCTAAAAACCGAAACATTAACAGCGCGCTAAAACTTTATACTGGCAAAACCTAGTTGGTATATAAATAAACATGCAACGCTACCGGGAATTTTGCTAGAGGCCGCATCCACTGCTGCTGAGTTTTCAACTTATTTACACGTGGGACAAGAGAACTACGCGTTTACGGATGCTCTACTGCTACGTACAGAATTTTCTCAAAAAAAGCCTTTTTTCTCCGCCGTTTCCGGTTCTACGGGATACCAAATCGACTCATATACGAACAAAACACGGTAATGCACAATTACACCCACTATTTTACCCCGCCCAGCACCCCTATGCGCTCCCGGTCCCGCAAGTTTCTTTTCCAAAAATAAACTCAAAACGTGGTTCATCCATAAAAATTTTCTTTGAAACACACTCTATGAAGCCTCCTCTTTCTACCAAAATCAAAAAAACACGAAAATTCGAGTGGAACTAAAACGTACCATTCCCGAAATAAGTATCCAAATTCTATTTGGCTATGATTCGCTCGCATAAATGTATTAAACTTTCCACATGCGCAGTTGACGGAGCGATCCCTGGCACTTAGTTGCTGGCATGACTTGGGCCGGTATTTTATACACATGTTAGCCTATGGTTCTTTCTTACAGATTTATGAAATCAGTGTTCATTCCATTGAAATGTTCAATGTTTTATTACAACCTTAAATGAGGAAAGACGGAAGAGTATGGATACACAACGCCCGATCTTTGCCGAGCGTGTGAGTGTTAGCAAAATTTGAGCAGTTTTGGTGCCAAAGTGGTAAAACCAGGCTACTGTTTAGAATTCATGTAATGTAATGAAAGCAACGTTTGTAATAATGCAATTAGTAATATCATTTTAAGAATTTTTGTCCACGTTTCGGAGTAAAGAAACTAAGACATTCTATACTATAGAACGTCTTTGGTTACGACCATTTTTTTGGTGCCAAATGGTAACACAAACATCTGCTTTGTTATTCCTCCTCTTCTTCCTGCCTCTAAGAATCTAACCAAAAGTTATGGATAAGGTCATTTCTGAATTCTGAAGAAAAGTACAGAAACATAATATAAAAACTTTACATTTATTGAGGTATGCAACACGCAGGATAGCGACATGGGATATTGTAGTGAAGAAAAAAGATACATACACAATTTTTGGAACAAAAGATTGAAGGGGTGTTCATGTTAATGCAAGAAAATAATATTTGCTGAAAGGCGCTCTCCGAACTTGGCCTGTACAGCAAGACAGGTACATACGGGAAGGACAATTATAAGATGAGCAGTTTGAAGATGCCCGCAAATGTGTCATCGTACGAATGTGATATTTGCAAAAAAGCGCTCGCCAATCGTTCCGCGTTAACAAGACACGTTCTAACTCATACTGGTGAAAAGCCCCATAAATGTGAAATTTGTAAAAAAGAGTTCTCCGTTCGTACCAGTTTAACGCGACACGTTCAAACTCATACAGGAGAAAGGCTTTACAAGTGCGAGATTTGCAAGAAAGTGTTTGGGTTGTTAAAGTATTTAAAGCAGCATATGTTGACGCATGCTGAGGAAAGGCCCATAAAAAAGAAAAAGGCGTACGAATGTGAAATTTGTCAAAAAGTGTACAACGGACGATACGCTCTAGCAAGACACACAGCTTCTCATTCCGGACAAAAACCATTCAAGTGCGAAGTGTGCGGTAGATATTTCGGTCAAAATTCAGTTCTTAAAATTCACATGAGGGTCCACACAGGTGAGAAAACTCATGTTTGCAAGGTGTGCGAGAAAGTGTTCGCAAAATCAAACACTTTAACCAGGCACATGGTAACACACACCAATGAAGCACCGCACAAATGTGATATTTGCCAGAAAGGGTTCGCCGGGCCGTACATGTTAAAGAGACATGTTGTGACTCACACGGGAGAAAAGCCTCACAAGTGTGACATTTGCCAGAAGAGGTTCTCCGATCGTTCTACTTTAATTAAGCACGTTAGGACTCACACGGGACAGAGGCCTTACGAATGCAAAATTTGCCAAAGAGGATTCCCCGAGCGGTCAGCTTTGATGGGGCACATTAAAACACATACGGGACAAAGACCTTATAAGTGTGAGATTTGCAAGAAAGCATTCGGGGAGTTGAAAACTTTAAGGAGGCATACGTTCACGCACACCAAGGATGCGCCATACAAATGTGAAATTTGTAGTCTGGTGTTCATCCAAGCCTGGCGATTGAAGATGCACTTTTTTAAGCATACCAACGAAAACCCATTTTTCTGTAAGTCTTGCAATGTCTATTTTAAATCCGAGTGGTATTTGAGGAAGCATAAAAGGATGCATGCAAAGGGAGAGATCCGGGGAGAGATCATAGTGCCAAGCGTCGAGGAATCACAAGATGGAGAGTCCGACGAAAGTAGTGTCTGTGTGAAATTAGAAGATAATGGAACAGATGAAGAAAGCAAGAATTTTGAGCAAGTTTTTATAAATGAAGAGAATGGCGATATGGTAAAATTAGAGAATGTAATAAACGAAGAAGATGTTACAGAGTCTGGAAGTTTTGCAAAACTTTTCAATAATGAACATTTCCAGTTGAAAGATGAAGTTTAGGAGTTAAAAGTATTTTATGACTTTTTCGAAAGTTTTTGTAGAATACCCAAAATAAAAAATAGAAATTATTGAAATCGCTTTATTAAAAATAGTATTATAATATAAAGTTGTTAACACAACCACTTTTTACTCTGTGGTAGTGAGTTTATCACCACTATGGGCACTACCAATAATTATTATATAACATAGTCACCGTCTAAATGCATTTTTGGAAATTTTCTTTACCAGAGAATGTTTATTACTGAAAATTAATTCCAGTAGAACCCGGACAACTTCAAAAAACAAACCCTTGCAATCCAGAAAGACTGCAAAAAATAACCAATATTAGTGACATACCTTTTAGGAAACCTAAAAAGCAAAACTACCTCGTCATCATAAGGTTCTCAGTCCAAAGACTGGTTGGATGCGTACCTCCATCCTTTTCTATCCTGAGATAACCTACGCATTTCCCTAAAAGTAGAACATCCTGCATCCCTAATGGTAGCTTTAGACGATGCGCTTTTTCATGCATCTTGATCCATGCGTCGTAGCGCAAACAAGTGCATGCCCGCCTGCATGCGTTACTTTATAGCGCACCAGACATTTTACCGAGAGGCAAGGTGACGCAAATATGTCCCGAGTCAGATGGGAATCTACTTGCATCATTCGTGCGCAACAATAATATTTTAATTTTGCAACGAAGAGGCTGCTTCCATCACTTCAATAGGTGCCATTGAAGTGAACTTTTGAATTAGGTTCATGCACGATGGAGCTCCTGCTCATTTTACATCAACTATTTGGGAACACCTAATCAAAACTTGCGAAGGAATGAAGAGAATCGTCATCTAATCTACTAGTGTACGTTTGGTTGCATAGCCAAACGAGGAACTTATTTTGAGTTTGCCTAATTTTTTCACTAGATAGATAGCCAAAAGTTAGAAAAGAAGACTTAACTTGAAGCCTTTTCAAAATGTAAGACAAATTAAATAGCATTCCTTCCCTTTTTGCAAGGAGTGCTGGGCATCAGTTATTAAGTTTGCTATTGTAGTTCTCAACGTTGCCATCCAAACCGTGCAAAAAAATAAACAATGAGATATAATAAACCAAAACATTTTTTTTAGGTTTTCAAAGATGTCTGTCAATTCTAATTGTTCAAAGTCTGTCGAAGACATTCTGGTGAAATTTTGAAAAAAAAAACAGCCACCATCCATCACCATTTTTTCTAACGAGCAATAGTCGCCCTTTTTTTAAAATTCTCGAGTCCAACATTTTCGTTCGCGTTTTTTGTTCTTTGCTATTATAATAAAGGCAATAACAAAACGATCTAGACTTGCTCAAACAACTACTCTCCGGGCAAATACCCCGACATGCATTGAATTATAGAGCAAGCCCTGACCGACGATGTGTACTAGACGGCGGTGTATATGCTACTCCAAATAGTAGATCGGAATCCATATTTGCAACTAGCGCAATGAAACGAACTTCTGTTTAAATACTATGATGCATGAAGAAAAGGGCATGCGTTTTCTGCCTTCTATGGCATGTGCAAATGCATGCAATTACGCATGCATTGCCGCACCAAAAGATGCATCGTCTAAAGCCACCGTAACTATTTGAGAGCAGTAGTCTAATCTAGGCCTACTCCTACTTCTCTTTATTCTTATCCCGACTCTAGCATGTCGCGAACTATTCCTTCGTGTCTTAGAAGGTGTCCTACTATCCTATGTCTCCTGCTCTTTATTGTCTTCCATACCTTTCACTTTTCCTCAACTCTTTCTAATATCTCCCTATTGCTAACCGTACCTATCCACGATATCTTCATCATGCGTTTGTAGCACCACATTTCAAACGCTTCTACTCTTTTTCGATCAGTTTCTCCTATTGTCCACGTTTTGCACTCGTATAATGCCGTACTCCATACATACGTCTTTAAGAGTCTCTTCCGAGTTTCTACGTTAACCTTTTCCGAGCATAACAGTTGTTTCTTTTTGTTAAACACAACTCGACCCTGCGCTATTTTTTGTTTTGTCTTTAGTGCTCCTACCATCTCGGGTTATTTTACTTCCTAAATAACAGAAATCTGCGACTTCCTCTACCTTCTAATTCCCTATTTGCATTTCACTTTTAGTTCTATTTTCACACCCTCTACACACAAAAATTTTGGTTTTCTTTTTATTGATTTTCATGCCGAAGTCCTCTGTCAAAACTACTTCCATTTCATTCAGCCATTCCTAATTCTTCTTTGCTAGATGCTAACACTGCTATATCATCCGTAAATCTGAGCATGTTAATAGTTTGACCCTCTACATTAATCCCTGAGGCTGTTCTGTCCTTAATAATATTATCGTATCTTAAGTTTAAATCTAGAGATGACAATGCTCATCCCTGTCTCACTCCCTTCTGGATATCTACTTCCCTTCGTTCCTGCTCAAATTCTGTAACTGCCTCTTTTGCTCTTTGTAGAGGTTATGTATTATTCTTCTGTCCCTATATTTCATCCACACCTTTCTGAGTACTTCGATCATCTTCCCCCATTGTCGAAGGTTTTTTCTAAATATAGTTTTTTCTGTTCTCGCAAAGCTAGAAAATGGCCTCGCGCATACCTCTATTTCATCTAAATCCCAACTGATCTAATATTTTTTCCATTTTTTTCTCCATCCTTCTTTGCACAATTATAGTTAAAATTTTTGACGCTGGGAAGTTAAACCGATAAATCTAAAATGTTCGCACTTATCCGCGCCTTTCCGTTTCGGCAGAGCGACTATGATGTTCCTTTTGTATACTTCTGGAATTTCACCTGTCTCGTATATACGGCTAACTAGATTAAATAAACGATCTCTTACCTCTCGACTTTAGAATTGCCATACTGAAAATTGAAAAGTGGGAGTCCATTGCTGGAGACCGGTTGTGAGGGGATCTGTCCATTCTTGACAGGGTTTTTATACCGAGATTTTTTTTAACTGAATTCTTATGTCATTTTAAAACGTTTAAAAAACATTTTGAAAGAACCCTCTTCAAAAAATAGGTTTTCTCCAAACTTTTTTTGGGTAATTGATAAATGATCTAAATGTGTGCTATGCAAAACAAGTTTATTCCATTTAAACACAAAAATAAACAATCTAAAAAATACTTACATAATATTTCAAACGACAAAAATAAAAGGGTGGCATTTAATGGTCTACAAAATTTATTCATACAAAAAAATACTTTAATTTCCCAAAAATACTAAATGGTTACCAAAATTAAGACCATACATAATCTTTGAGCGATAACCAGACATTGACATCTTGCTAGTTTTTTATATTATTTGCTCCTAAAAATAACTTTTGTTGCCTAAAAATGTAATGTTCATCAAATTTTATTCCCCATTTATTAATTCTATCATGAGAACCAGAAATTTTCGTCAGTGTCTTACATACACACGGTGTCCCAACGAAAACTTGTATCCCCGCAAAACTCAGCAAAATAAACGTTTTGACAAAAATCCAAAACACGTCGATTTTTATATCAAAGGGGACCAATATTTATGCAATAATCATTCTTGCAACTCTAGCCCTGTGCGGGGGGTAGCGACCCCCCCAAAATTTTTAAATGGGACGGGGGGTCAAATGATCCCTACTTTGGAACAGTTTTTCATTACTTACACAACCGTATTTGTTTTATTCAATTCGATCAATTTGTTACCGAGAAATTGCTTCTTGAAGTTTCCAAGTTAAAAAATTAATAAAGCACAAAAAGGTTTAAACTATCGAATGTATTAGAATGGAAAAGTAACAAAATCAAGAAAACTAATAAGAATAAAAAGTAAGAACAAAAGAACATCAGAACAAATATCAAAATAAACTTATTCGCCACAGTATAAAATCGTGTTTATTTACTAAATGAAAATGGTTTATTCCAAAGAAGAATGCCAGCTAATAACTCTTGAGGTCTTGAGAAATGTAAGATCTGGATTTGAATCTAGAATGTATAATCGTATGACAAATTGGTGGAGGTCATTTCGAGCAATACATTCGATAGTTTAAACCTTTTTGTGCTTTTATTAATTTTTTAACTTGGAAACTTCAAGAAGCAATTTCTCTGAAACAAATGTATCGAATTGAATAAAACAAATACGGTTGTGAAAGTAATGAAAAACCCTTCCAAAGTAGGGATCATTTGACCCTCATCCCATTTAAAAATTATGGTGGGGGTTCGCTACCCCCCGCACAGGGCTAGAGTTGCAAGAATGATTATTGCATAAAAATTGGTCCCCTTTGATATAAAAATCGACGTGTTTTTGGATTTTTGTCAAAACGTTTATTTTGCCGAATTTTACGGGGGTACAAGTTTTCGTTGGGACACCGTGTATATTATTTTAAAAAAACTCTGTTTCGCAAAAATACAAAATGTTTACTGCATTTTATACCATATTCAATTTCAAATGTATACCCAGATTTAGACTTCTCGATAGCCTTTTATATCATTTTTGTAAGAAAAATCTATCAATAATGTTTTATTATGAATGAGGACATAGAAACCACAAATCAGTCTTACGGATTCTTGGAAATAAATCAATATAATTCTTAGACATAAAATCAAACACAAACTTCACAAAACAAAAATGAAAATGAAACGAGCACTTATTGCATTACCTATTAAGGCCTAATAGATTTGGGCTTCAAACGTAATTCAAACAATTTGTCTATTTCTGTTCGAGTCTTATTACTCGATCCACATTTCGATTGGGACTCCAAATTTTGATGATTGTGACCTTTTTCGGTTCGAAATAATATTATGTCGTTGCTAGATGCATCAAGCAATAAAGTCCAGCTGAACATTGAATTGACTCTTGACTTTATTACACCGATAATACCACTTTACACCTTCTTCTTCGTCACTTTTAATGCTTGAAAATTTTTTCTCAAATAACCAAATGCTACCTTGCTTGCGCCGTTTTTTAGCCTGTACCATGTCAGCTTCTCCATTCAACTCGGAAGAAGAACGAAACAGCGGAACTTCGTGTGGAACACTCGGCCCTGGTAAACTTTCATTGGCCATCGTAGTTTATCTGGAAACGACAAGGCGAGACGCATGAGCACATTTCATGGTTGCTGGGAGAAACAAGACTCATCTCGCGACTCATGTACAAGTAGTTTTTTTGAGAAAGTGCTGAATATAAATGGATAGTGAATATTTATATTTACAGTATGAGCACATAACTTGAGCGTT
Organism: Xestobium rufovillosum; assembly: GCA_963966045.1. NCBI lineage: Eukaryota > Metazoa > Arthropoda > Insecta > Coleoptera > Ptinidae > Xestobium > Xestobium rufovillosum. The sequence continues at coordinate 22,486,545 of OZ014497.1, forward strand.
CTACATTTGGTGAACATTTAGTAAAATCAGTAGACATATAGGATTTAAAATGCAAACATCAGTAAAACTATACTAACAATTTCTATTTTAGTGACGCTGTTCTCATTTTCCCAAGTATAATAATTTGGTGTTCACTAAGAATTTTTGATGTTAATTTAATTTTTTGGAGGACAGCACTAGGAGTGTATGGATTAATTTGGTGAACATTATACTTGACAAACGGATCTTCTTGTACTGCATCTCTGTTCTCTGCTATCTTCAGATTTCTTTTAAACCTCACGAACAGCATTCATTTTTCACCTCATACTCTTCATTTTTAAAAACTTTGACAAAATTTCCAGCATCTAAAATACTCTCTTCTTTAACACAAACACTATTTTCACATTTGATAAGCTGTACAAAATTTTTGGACTCTACAACTGCACTTTCCTCGTTATCTGTTGTATCCTGTTCTAATTTCACATTAACACTGCTTTCGTTAGACTCTCCATCTTGTGATTCCTCAACGCTTGGTGCTACGATCTCTCCCTTTGCGTGCATCCTTTTATGTTTCCTGAAGAACCAGTTCGACTTAAAATAAACATTGCAAGACTTGCAGAAAAACGGATTTTCGTCAGTATGTTTTGACAAGTAGTGTATCTTCAATCGATACGCTTCGATAAAGGGCTCATTACAAACTTCACATTTATGCGGCGTTTCTTTGGTGTGCGTCAACATATGCCTCATTAAAGAACGTACCTGCCCGAACGCTTTCTCGCAAATCTCGCACTTGTAAGGTCTTTGTCCCGTATGTATGTTAAGGTGTCTCGTTAAAGAAAAACGATCGGAGAGCGCTTTTTGGCAAGTTTCACATTTGTATGGCGACTCTTCGGTGTGCAACACCATATGCCTCTTTAAAGTGCTCGATTTCGCAAACGCTTTCTCGCACATCTTGCACACGTGCGGTTTCTCACCCGTGTGGATCATCATGTGCAGCTTAAGGTTATAATTTGTTCTAAAATTTTTGTCACATACTTCGCACTTAAAAGGTATTTGCCCCGTATGAGTGGTAAAGTGCGTTTGTAACATGTACTGCTCGGCGAACGCCTTTTGGCAAATTTCACATTTGTATGCTGCTTCGTTGGTGTGCGTCACTATGTGTCTGTTTAAAGCTCTTACATCCGCAAACGCCTTGTTGCACGTCTTGCAAGCGTGAGGTTTCTCACCTGTGTGGGTCCCCATGTGAACATTAAGCGTGTACGTTAGCCCAAAACATTTGCCGCACACTTCACACTTGAAAGGTCTCTTTCCGACATGAGAAGCAGCAATGTGTCTTGTTAACATACGTCGATAGGCGAACATTTTTTGGCAAACTAAACATTTATGACGCTTCGTTTTAGTATGCGTGTACATATGCTTCGATAATGCCGATGAAGACTTGACCGTTTTATTGCAAATATCGCAAACCAAAGGTTCTTTACTGGTACAACCCATCATGTCTACTCGAAATTGTACGCACTAATTATTATTTCCTCACTATACTATACAATGTCCGACCAGTTTGTTGAATATATGGAAAATGGTATTCTGAAGACGAGTTTTAGGTTATAATGAACTGTCACACTGTCAGTGACAGTGACAGCTGACAGAGGAGTTCATTAGAGTTGGCTACTGAGTGAGTGATTCGAAACATTGAGTCGAATCACATGCCTGATTCAAAAGAGTCGATTCAGTAAAATCAGAAGAGTCGACTCTGTGACACATATATGAGGGGATAAACACCAGTCATTCTCCGAGTGAGTGATTCACTTTTACTGCTTACTTGAATCTTGTAGTCAATGTTGCCAGGTCTGGTGAAAATTCACCAGATTTGGTGATTTTTAACCCATTTGGTGATTTGGTGAAAACTTTCTTAAAAAGTCTTACTTCTGGTGATTTTTTAACTGACGTAAGCACTTATTAAATTTATATTAAAAAAACGATTTTATTATGTTTTTTATTCTTCGTTGTTAAGTACATATTCTGTAATATCATATTATCCAAAAAACTCTCTATTATACATATGTTTCAAAAACTCAACTGCTTGAACCGGGATTCCCAGACTACAGATACTAATCAGTGGTACTGGACCGTTCGAACAACTACTCCTCGGACAAATACCCCGCCAGGCATTGAATTATAGAACTAAATCCAGATTTTTTGTACTACGAGACGTTACAGATTAAGGCGGCTTTGAAACAGTCATAATTTGTCTCCATGTACGTACGTGCTTTTAAGCAGGTCTTTGTTCAAATATTGCATGTTTTGAATGTGTATGGAAAACCGCAGACCAACTAGTTTCGTCCTTCTGGGACTCATCAGTACTGTGCTTTGCATGGTTGCATGGTTTGAGTGTGTAGGGGAAAGCACCGTACTGATGAGTCCCTGAAGGACGAAACCAGTTGGTCTGCGGTTTTCCATACACATTCAAAACATGCAATATTTGAATACAGATATTATTAAAAAACACAATAATAGTATAGTATGTACCAATAAATTTCCATGTTATTTGTTTTGTTTTTATTTGCAATGTCAAGAATTTTGTTTTAGTTGTTATTTTGCAATAGGTACCTATGTGTTTGAAATAAAGCATTATATTTAGTTACATTTTATTTATTATTTTATTATTCATATTGCATGTAAATATGCGAAAAATATAAAACCTGGTGATTTTTTGTAGAATCTGGCAACTTTTAAAGCAAGGATCTGGTGATTTTCAGTTTTTTCACCTGGCAACATTGCTTGTAGTCGCAAGAGTCGATTCTTGAAATGACTTGGTGGCTTGTTGCATTTAAGTCAGTAGGACTCTTTTATAAATACAATGATACAATCCACCACGCAATCCTACTTTGGATCTGAGCCGTGCCACGAAACGTGTGAATCTAATTGTCCCGTAAAAAGTAATCTGATAACATCGCCGCCAAGGGGGACTGTTTATATGCAGTTTCTCCTTCTTTGTAGTGTTAACTTTGTGATGTACTAAAATGCATGTGTATTTTAGAAAATTTTTAAAGTTTTAAGTTTCGCACCAAATACATCTTGAAGGTAATCTATCGAGTACAGTATTTAGCCAGCTCTTTTAAAATTCATCAAAATGCACATGCACTTTGTTAAACAACAAATTCACTACTAACATGAAACCGAATCTTCGTGTTTACCGACTACTTTCGCGGCGATGTTAGCAGATTAGTTTTAAAGGCACATTATTCAGTAAGTTATTCAATTTGAATTCACTCGGATTGGAAGCATTAAAACTGAGTCGATTCTGCCAATGTTTCAGTGTGTTTGCTTGGTTGGGCAGGTGACTGGCGACCCGGCGTCAGAGAATTCGGGAGATAAGTGGCGCGTCACAAACGTCAGATTTTCATTCCAAACAAAACAAAGCCACGTGCTTTCTGACGTTTTAACCTAACCTCTGAAATATAATTATTATTACATATAGTTGTTTTCAAGTTTTTACGCGTAAGGCCAACACACAAATTGAAAATAATCTGTTTTCACTGCAAAACGTCGAGAATTATATTGCAAAAACTAGTTTCAGGCGTTGTAAATAATATCGATAAACGTCAAATGGCACGTGCTTTTGTTTTGTTTGGAATGAAATCTGACGTATGACGTAGGCACTTAGGTCCCGAATAGAAACTACTATTTTGAATTCTACGCTGACCTGATCATGATTCGATTCAATTTACCGTTTCGAAACAACTGTATCGAAACAATAAAGTGAGTGATTCTGCCCATCTCTAGAGTTCATGCTTGTGTTTAAAATAACGGCAAGGGGTGCATTCATCAACTGCGCATGTGCCGATCATTTTGCTTCCATGTTGCACTGTTAAAAACTTATGAATTGTAAAAACCTGTAGACTGAATATACCAAAACGGTCCATCCAATGCTTTCTGGCTTAGCTCATTATGCAGCGTTTATTTTTATCCCAACTAGGTTTTTCCAAGTAGGCCACTTTCACATGCTCTAATAGACTGTTAAACCACGTGCTAAACACACAATGAGCTTGGCTCAGTACCGAAACGCGCGGCGAGTTTTTGTTCGAATCTAAGCGGATCCTTTTTATTTTTTCTTCTAAAGTTAGTTGTAATTTACTGAATTTTGCATTCCGTTTGTTGTAGGGTTACCAGATACCACTTGTTCTTGGGCCGGAGATTCCTAATAATAATAATAATACATTACCATTAACAAAAAATAATAATAAAACTCGTATATTAGTATTAAACTTGTTTATATTTCAAATGGAAAACAAACTATAAAAATCCTTTAATCTGCTGCCGGCAGACGCAGACGAAACAGCTGATAAAGGTAAGCGTAGTCTACGCTGCGCCGACTATGTCAGAGCGGGTCGCAGCGCAAAATCAGTGATTTCTAATACTAGATACCAACATGCCGTATATTCCCTATATCATGGGACACGCCAGGAAGTGCAAAATACTTTATTGTTTTTGTTTCGTTCTATCGTGGAAACTTGTATGTAGCTATCACTGTCACGAGTTACATAAAGAGCGCATGTGCGAGACGGAGGTTGCCCTTTTTCTTTTCTTAATTCAGCCGTATTTGAGGTTAAGTTATTTTAAAAGCAAAACAGGGATAAAACACATCACTGAGCAATTAATAACGACCAGTAATGAGAAACTGACACTTTTGTATTTGTCGCATGGATATTCCGTTCTATTTAGCAGTTTTTAACTGAAAAACCATAGCAAACAAGACTTGTTTTGATGTCCCGAAAGAAAACACTCGCCATATTGCTCTTTCGGCATCGGGAACATGGGAAGCTGCTTGAGCATGCGTATTAATGTAGAACTCGTGAGAAGGATAGATGATCCCATTTGATTGATCCAGAGTGCAAAAAGGTAACTAAAGTATGTCTGTACATGTTGGAGTGGAGGCTACCTTGCATGTTGGTATCTATAATCTATTCGCGGAGTTCTGAGAGCGCGTCAAAACAAATACACGTGAAATGAGCGTGAACAGCGATATGCTTAATTCACAAGAGCTCACTTAGGCGGCGCGTAACAGTAACATGGAAAAAGAATCAGTTTGCCTGAGATAGTAAAAATATACTTCCATTACAATGTAAAAGTATTCAGAACAAGAAGGTTCACTATATTCGATTGCGTCGTCTGCAATAAGCAATACCCGATTGATTGGTAACGCCGTAACACTGAAAGCATGTGAAGTCGCCACCACGTCTGGCCGTTACCATGTTATACGAACCAATCAGAACCGCGCTACGTCCTAGACACGTGCTGATCACGCGGTTAAGTTTGTTTTGTCGCGCTCTCAGAACTCCGCGAATATAGTTTTTTTTTTAGTATTAGAAAATCACTGCGCAAAATACGCGGAGACCGCAAATTCGTCCACTACGCCGCCGCCGGGTCGGGGCGCACAAGTCGGCTGAATTTTGTTCGTGAGCTGCGACAGTATGTATTTTGCGGTGAATGGCGAATGGGTAGTTCTGACGAGAAACTTGTTGTTTGAGCTATTGCTTGAAGACGAAGGAAAACACGAACAAACTAAGAGGGAAACGTAAGCTATGTGTACATAACATTTGTTTGAAGAGAAAGAGGTTTGAAGAATTCCATGTACTTTTTAAAGATCTTTTGTTTGACGACAAAAAACTTTTTCAGTATTTTAGAATGTCGTACAATAAATATTCTGGATTACTTGAAATTTTACGAGAAGATTTATAGAATACGTGTTCACTAAGACGAGGCGCAGTGGACTAGCGCAAAAATTCGACTACTGAGCTATTCATTTACGCTGCCCATCCCGCTCCGCTGCGACCCGGCATGGTACCTATGCGATGAACCGTATATAATGTATAAGAGCGATTCGGGCGGGTTTTTGCGGCGCAATACGACACTGCGCCCCGACATAGTCTACACTTACCTTAACAAACACTGCCGAACGCGGACGACTATACACAGTTTGTCTCTCCACTTGCCTGTTGTCTTCGTCTGCGTCTTGAAGCGTAGCGTAAAATAGAATGAATGGACACAGCACAGGGAATCACTTTAGTAGAAGCGTATTTTTTTTAATAAGGTATCATGGCATAAATAATTTAATACGCCACATAAGAAAATAATTTATTTTCGCCCGAAGAACTTTCATGACCGGCCGGAGACCGGATATTGTTATACAAAACCGGAAACTCCGGGCCAAAACCGGAGATCTGGCAATCCTAGTTTGTTGTAACCGGTGGCCCGCCACGAACGGTATTTTTTTAGTGAAAACAAGATAATAATAGCACGCTAAAACGTTGCATTGGCAAAACCTAGTTGGGATATAGATAAAGGCAATTTTGCTCCCTACTCACCGAAACCGTCGACGGTGTTCACAAAGTAAAAAATGCTTCTCGGACGAGGCAATAAGAAAAATTATAGTTACGGATTTACGCGCAGCGGTAGACACTCCCTTTTTCAGATCAATATTTTTTTGTTGGTTTATTAGCTAATTAAATTTTTGAAAATATACTAACTTTAAAAATTAATCTTAGTTACCTAATTCCGGTACCTACCATCATGCTTTACCAAATCTGAAACTACATTTTATACGATGGAAGTACGGAAATTGGAACAGAATCCAGATTTTTTCATTCTTGATCCTCGAAACTAGTTAAAGCATTAATTTAAGCGCATGTGCAGTTGGCGGAATAGACCTGCCGTTTAGTCGGACGTGTGCCGGTATATTAGACACGATACATGTGAACTGAAGGCATGTATGCCGATCCTACGCAGTATAACAGCAACTGTACACTCATCCCTGATTTTATACTTACGGCAACGGGCGTATTTTCTTAATATACTATTTTCGTAACCGATCTAGGCACCACACCTTCATGGTTCAGTGGTCGATGTGTCAGCCTCCCAAGCCGCAGCGTTGAGGGTTCGCACCTCGCAGTAGCTCTTTTTTGTTATGAATATTTATCTTTTTTCTTTTGACCAAAAAAACTGTTCTGGTCCAAAAGGACAGCTAGGGGATCACCATCACGCGAGACAGACATTCACTAATTTGTTGACTTTTACTGTTATTGATTTACTGTTGTTGCGCGGCAGAAATACACCAATCAGGGAACGTTGCATTAGCTCTAATGTTATACCGCGTAGGATCGGCATAAATGACAGTTCATCCTAACCACAAAAATTCACCTTCGTTATATGCAAGAATGCAAGGAACACGTCATATGTTTCCAAAGGAAAATTGAAAAACTTTGCGTTTTACAAATTCTTTGCCCGAAATATACAAAAAAACTGGATAGCGACATGGAATATTGTAGTGGATAGACATACGAATATTAACGGAAACATCGGAATTAATGGAACTTATGTTGATGTTTCAAAGTGAAATTTACTTCTCCGAGCTTAACCTGTTCAGCAAGACACACAGGACAAAGGTCTTGCATGTATAAAAATTTGCGGATGAGCAATTCAAAGTTACCTTTGTTGACACGCACAAATATGGTGTACACATGTGATATTTGCAAAAGAGTGCTCTCCAGTCGTTGCGCTTTAATGAGACATGTTCTAACTCATACTGGAGAGAAGCCTTACAAATGCGAAATATGCCAGAAAGCTTTCCCCATTCGTCTTACTTTAACAAGACACTTTCTAACTCATACAAGACAAAGTCAAAAACCTTTCAAGTGCGAAGTGTGCTGCAAAAGTTTTAGAGAAAATGCCAAGCATATGAGTCACATGCGGATCCACTCAGGCGAAAAAGCTCACGTTTGCAAGATGTGCAAGAAAGCATTTGATAGATCAAGCTCTTTAACCAGACACATGGTGATGCACACCAATGAAGCACCGCACAAATGCGAACATTGCCAGAAAGCGTTTAGCTGTCTGTATTTGTTAAACCGACACATTATTATCCACACGGGGGAAAGGCCTCACAAGTGTGAAATTTGCCAGAAAGGATTCTCCGATAGTTCTACTTTAAAGAGACACGTAAGGGTTCACACGGGAGAGAGACCTTACAAGTGCGAAATCTGCAAAAAAGCGTTAGTTACCTTAAGCTCCTTAAATAGGCATATGGTGGTGCACACCAACGAATCACCGCACAAATGTGAAATTTGCCAGAAAGTTTATTCCGAGCGTTACTTATTAAATAAACACCTTCGGACGCATACGGGACAAAAGCCTTTCGAATGTAAGATTTGCAAAAAAGCATTCGGGCAGTCCGCCGGTTTAAAGATGCATATGTTGGTGCACAGCATGGACACCCCCTACAAGTGTGAAATTTGTGAAAAGAGATTCGTCCGGAAAATTAGTTTAATAAGACACTGTAAGAGGAAGATCCATACGTCTCAAGTTTCTTACGCATGTGGGATTTGCAACGAAACGTTCAGGCAGTTTAACTCTTTAAATGAACATATGTTGACACATGCCAACAACGAAGAAGATGCAATTGTAGAGCCGGAAAATCTTGAAAAGCTTATCAAAAATGAGGATTATGAGGTGAAAAACGAAAATAGTGTTATTGTAAAATTAGAGACTGTAACAGACGAAGAAGAAAATTCTGGTGTAGGGTCTGGAAGTCTTGTAAAACTTTTCAAAAATGAACATTTTGAGGTGAAAGATGAAAATAGTTCGTGAGATATTTTCTATTAATAAAATTTGCAGAGTTGCAAATACATAAACCAGATTTATATCAGCAATCTCGTACAGAAAAACTTAACGTAGTGGAAGTTAGCGTCAGATTTAGATTTACTTTTCTCGTTTTTACGGTTGACCAAGAAAATATTGCCGATTATCATGAATTGCATATTTTTAAGTTAAAAAAGCGACCTTGTTGATGAAATCTGTAATTGTGTCACCTTAAATACTTATCAATTAACCTATTATTAATAACTTTAGAAAACTGAGGGTTAAATAAGAATAAACAAGTGACGAGAAAATAAAAGTATGCCTACTCTGCATTTTTGGAAATTTTATGGAATGCCTACTCGATTTGTGAATTGTATTGAAAACGCCTCTAGGGTTGAACTACCCCAATCATACACACGGCTTAAGCTATCAAACAAATAAGGAAAATCAAAAAAATCAAAAGCTTTATTTATGATTGTATCAATGTGGATTTCGCTTTGAACGAAATATTCTCAGCCCCTTTCAATGCCCCGAGAGTATCATAGCCCCAGTCCCCTTACGACTTGAGCTATACCACAAATAAGGAAAATCGAAAAAATCAAAATCTTTATTTATGATTGTATCAATGTGGATTTCGCTTTTAACGAAGTACTCTAAGCCCCTTTCAATGACCCGAGAGTATCGTAGCCCCAGTCCCCTCACGACTTGAGCTATACCACAAATAAGGAAAATCGAAAAAATCAAATTCTTTATTTATGATTGTATCAATGTGGATTTCACTTTGAACGAAGTACTCTAAGCCTAAGCCCCTTTCAATGCCCCGAGAGTATCATAGCCCCAGTCTCCTCACGACTTGAGCTATACCACAAATAAGGAAAACCAAAAAAAATCAAAATCTTTATTTATGATTGTATCAATGTGGATTTCGCTTTAAACGAAGTATACTCAGCCCCTTTCAATGTCCCGAGGGTATCATAGCCCCAGTCCCCTCACGACTTGAGCTATACCACAAATAAAGAAAATCGAAAAAATCAAAATCTTTATTTATGATTGTATCAATGTGGATTTCACTTTGAACGAAGTGCTCTAAGCCCCTTTCAGTGACCCGAGAGTATCATAGCCCCAGTCCCCTCACGACTTGAGCTATCCCACAAATAAGGAACATAAAAAATTCAAAATCTTCATTTATGATTGTATCAATGTGGATTTCGCTTTGAACGAAGTATACTAAGCCCCTTTCACTGCCCCAAAAGTATTATAGCCCCAGTCCCCTCACGACTTGAGCTATCCCACCATAAAACAAATAATAAGAAAAACACTCACGAGCAATAATAAGGCATACTTTGCATTCGTGGATATGGAAAAGGCATTTGACCGAGTTCAGAGACAAAAGATATGGAATATTTTAGAAAGTAGAGGAATAAACTGCAAACTTATACAAGCCATCAAGAGTCTTTATAGTGGAAATGTAGCATACGTAGTGTCTCAGAATATGAAATCCAAAACATTTAAAATAAAGGAAGGTTTACGACAAGGCGGAGTCATGAGTCCGGTATTATTCACGATATTCCTCGACGAAATAATGAAAGAGTGTCATCCAAGATTACAGAAATTAAATGTAGGGTATAGAAATTTAGAAAGGATAGATATTACAGAATGTGTTTTTGCTGATGATATAGTGATAATGGCCAGAAGTAACAAAAGCTTACAAAATAATGTAAATGTCTGGAATGAAATACTTGACAGACACGGCATGAAGATAAATAAAAAGAAAACAAAAGTGATGGTAGTAGCTAGGGAGCCAGAGGCAGTGAACATCAGAATAGAAGAAGAGAATATTGAGCAAGTAGCAGATTTTAAATACCTAGGAGTGCTAATTCAAAACAACGGAAAGCAGAATGGTGTTCTGTGATGGTGACATAAATGAAAGAGTAGAAAAGACAGTTAAAGTATACCATGCAATGAATAAAAGTTTTATAAGGAAGAAAGAGATATCCAAAGAGACAAAAATGGCAATTTTTAAGACTATTTACAGGCCAGTATTAACATTCGGGTGTGAGACATGGGTAATTGACAGAACAATGAAAAGTAAAGTACAGGCGACCGAAATGAAATTTTTGAGAGGAGTGAAAGGAATAACTAGAATTGGTAGAATAAGGAATGATGAAGTAAGAGCGGAACTAGGAATAGAGTCTATATTGGAATACATAGAAAGGAAACAACTGGGATGGTGGGGGCATATGCAAAGAATGGTGGGCGAGAGAATAGTCAAGAGAATATGGGAAGCTAGGGTGCGAACAAGGAGAGGAAGAGGAAGACCACAAGAGGAATGGGATAATGTAGCAATAGCAGCGATAAAGAAGAAAAACAAAACACTACAAGAAGCGAAGCTTTTAGCACAAGACAGAAAGCAGTGGAAGAAATTTGTAAATAGTGCTAGTGTGTAAAAGACAATACCCCGACACTGAAAGGTACAAGGGGTTAAAGACTATATATATATAAAATCAAACACTTTAACCAGGCACATGGTAACGCACACCAATGAAGCACCGCACAAATGTGATATTTGCCAGAAAGGGTTCGCCGGGCCGTACATGTTGAAGAGGCATGTTGTGACTCATACGGGAGAAAAGCCTCACAAGTGTGACATTTGCCAGAAGAGGTTCTCCGATCGTTCTACTTTAATTAAGCACGTTAGGACTCACACGGGACAGAGGCCTTACGAATGCAAAATTTGCCAAAGAGGATTCCCCGAGCGGTCAGCTTTGATGGGGCACATTAAAACACATACGGGATAAAGACCTTATAAGTGCGAGATTTGCAAGAAAGCATTCGGGGAGTTGAAAACTTTAAGGAGGCATACGTTCACGCACACCAAGGATGCGCCATACAAATGTGAAATTTGTAGTCTGGTGTTCATCCAACCCTGGCGATTGAAGATGCACTTTTTTAAGCATACCAACGAAAACCCATTTTTCTGTAAGTCTTGCAATGTCTATTTTAAATCCGAGTGGTATTTGAGGAAGCATAAAAGGATGCATGCAAAGGGAGAGATCATAGTGCCAAGCGTCGAGGAATCACAAGATGGAGAGTCCGACGAAAGTAGTGTCCGTGTGAAATTAGAAGATAATGGAACAGATGAAGAAAGCAAAAATTTTGAGCAAGTTTTTATAAATGAAGAGAATGGCGATAGGGTAAAATTAGAGAATGTAATAAACGAAGAAGATGATGGTACAGAGTCTGGAAGTTTTGCAAAACTTTTCAAAAATGAACATTTCCAGTTGAAAGATGAAGTTTAGGAGTTAAAAGTACCTATAATATTTTATGACTTTTTCGAAAGTTTTTGTAGAATACCCAAAATAAAAAACAAATTATTGAAATCGCTTTATTAAAAGGAGTATTATAATATAAAGTTGTTAACACAATCACTTTTTACTCTGTGATAGTAAGTGAGTTTATCACTACTATGAGCACTACCAGTAATAAATTATTATGTAACAGTCACCGTCTAATTGCATTTTCGGAAATGTTCTTTCCTTTAACAGAGAATGTTCATTACTGAAAATTAATTCCAGTAGAACCCGTACAACTTCAAAAAACAAACCAAGGCACTCTTGGACCCTTGCAATCCAGAAAGACTGCAAAAAATAACCAATATTAGTGACGGACATTTTAGGACACCTAAAAAGCAAAACTACCTCATTATCATAAGGTTCTAAGTCCAAAGACTGGTTGGATGCGTACCTCCATCCTTTTCTATGCTGAGCTAACCTACGCATTTCCCTAAAAGTAGAACATCCTACATCCCTAACTATTTGAGAGCAGCAGCAGTCTAATCTAGGCCTACCCCTACCTCTTTTTATTCCTATCTCTGACTAGCATGTCACGAACTATTCCTTCGTGTCTTAGAAGGAGTCCTACTATCCTACTATCCTATGTCTCCTATTCTTTATTGTCTTGCATACCTTTCACTGAGCCTTTCACTTTTCCTCAACTCTTTCTAATTGTGTAACGTTGCAAAAGTAAACCCAGTGGATAATCAAAATTGATTAATGTTTACTTTGGATGTTCTGGACGTCACGCCGTGATGTGGAAGATAGGTACGTCATGTATTTTCAACCGGCACTACTCCTCCCGCCGGAAATCTGGAAGTGAACCGCCGAAGCTAGCCCCCCCACTCTCCTCTTATAAAAGTGGAGGATCCCGAGAAGAAATTCAGTACCTGGTCGTCCGGCCCTCAGTCAGGACCAGTACTCCCAGCATCTGAGAGGATGCTGGCCGCTCCGATCCGAAACAGAAATGACTGATTGAACATGCCTAAGTTCGCCGTGTGATTAACTGATATGCAATAAATAAATTTGAGTAAGTGCCCGGTGAATGATGGTTGGTATTGCAGTAATATTAACTCTCAAACACAACCTAGTTGCGAGTGGACTAGATCCAGCTTTGCGTAGCGAGGGAATAGATACAGCAGGAGTGCTGCTGGTGTGGGTTGGATCGATCCGGCAATCTTGTGATGACATAAGTCAACAAATGAGACGATATACCGGCGGGGATCGATCACACCTGGCCGAATCGGCGGCCTTTAGTACAATCCAGCTGTAATACCGTCTATTTCCCCGATACGTATAACCCGGAGATATTCCAGAGGAGATTGTATTCTGGGGCTATCACGAAAACTCCACGAAACCGATGGTAATTCAGTTTGATCATACGACGAGTCCGTGGCGTGTCCAATCAGTATATACCGCGAAAACCGATTTAATTTTCATAAAGAAAACCCGTTTAATTTCATGTAAATACCGATTTTGCTGTAAATATTCTTTTAGTCTTATCATTTTATCTTGTATATAGCTACAGTAATAGAATACCGTTATAATTTCCTTATGTGTTGTTATTTTAACCGTCGTTTAGCAATAGTAAGAGAACCCAACCCTTTCTGCGACTGAAAGCTAAGGGTAGCAACGAATAAGTCTCATATCGACCAGATACAACGAAAGAAGTTGTTCATAAGCGAACGACCAGATCCCCGTAGATATACACTGTTGTCCCAATACGTGATACCGAGGGATACAGCTGTATATCTAAGGGCCTGAATCCAGAAGCACCAAGAAGGATTAAGATACATCATTCTTCCAGTGACGTCCGAGAATAAAAAACAAAGAGACAGTAGCGTTGTAATATCTCCCTATTGCTAACCGTACCTATCCACGATATCTTCATCATGCGTCTGTAGCACCACATTTCAAATGCTTCTACTCTTTTTCGATCCGCTTCTCCTATTGTTCATGTTTCGCACTCGTATAATGCCGTACTCCATACATACGTCTTTAAGAGTCTCTTCCGAGTTTCTACGTTAACCTTTCCCGAGCATAACAGTTGTTTCTGTTTGTTAAACGCAACTCGACCCTGCGCTATTTTTTGTTTTGTCTTTAGTGCTCCTACCATATCGGGTTATTTTACTTCCTAAATAACAGACATCTGCGACTTCCTCTACCTTCTCATTTCCTATTATTTGCATTTCAGTTTTAGTTCTATTTTCACACTCTCTACATACCAGAATTTTTGTTTTCTTTTTTTTTGATTTTCATGCCGAAGCCCTCTGTCAAAACTAATTCCATTTCATTCAGCCATTCCTAATTCTTCTTTGCTAGATGCTAACACTGCTATATCATCCGTAAATCTGAGCATGTTAATAGTTTGACCCTGTACATCAATCCCTGAGGCTATTCTGTCCCTAGCAATATTAATTGCATCTTCGATATATAAGTTGAAAACTAGAGGTGTCTCACTCCCTTCTGGATATCTACTTCTCTTCGTTCCTGCTCAAATTCTGTAACTGCTTTTTGCTCTTTGTAGAAAATGTGTATTATTCTTCTATCCCTATATCTCATCCCTACCTTTCTTGCACTTCGGTCATCTTCCCCCATTGTCGAAGGTTTTTCTATTACTCGTAAAGCTAGAAAATGGCCTCGCACGTACCCTATTTCGTCTAAACCCGAACTGATCTAATATTTCTTCCGCCCTTTTCTCCATCCTTCCTTGCACAATTGTAGTTAAAATTTTTGACGCTGGGTAGTTAAACTGATAGTTCTAAAATTTTCCCACTTAACGTTTTGGCAGAGCGACTATGATGTTCCTTTTGTAATCTTCTGGAATTTCACCTGTCTCGTATATACGGCTAACTAGATTAAATAAACGATCTCTTACCTCTCGACTTTAGAATTGCCATACTGAAAATTGAAAAGTGGGAGTCCATTGCTGGAGACCGGTTGTGAGGGGATCTGTCCATTCTTGACAGGGTTTTTATACCGAGATTTTTTTAACTGAATTCTTATGTCATTTTAAAACGTTTAAAAAACATTTTGAAAGAACCCTCTTCAAAAAATAGGTTTTCTCCAAACTTTTTTTGGGTAATTGATAAATGATCTAAATGTGTGCTATGCAAAACAAGTTTATTCCATTTAAACACAAAAATAAACAATCTAAAAAATACTTACATAATATTTCAAACGACAAAAATAAAAGGGTGGCATTTAATGGTCTACTAAATTTATTCATACAAAAAATACTTTAATTTCCCAAAAATACTAAATGGTTACCAAAATTAAGACCATACATAATCTTTGAGCGATAACCAGACATTGACATCTTGCTAGTTTTTTATATTATTTGCTCCTAAAAATAACTTTTGTTGCCTAAAAATGTAATGTTCATCAAATTTTATTCCCCATTTATTAATTCTATCATGAGAACCAGAAATTTTCGTCAGTGTCTTACATACACACGGTGTCCCAACGAAAACTTGTATCCCCGCAAAACTCAGCAAAATAAACGTTTTGACAAAAATCCAAAACACGTCGATTTTTATATCAAAGGGGACCAATATTTATGCAATAATCATTCTTGCAACTCTAGCCCTGTGCGGGGGGTAGCGACCCCCCCAAAATTTTTAAATGGGGCGGGGGGTCAAATGATCCCTACTTTGGAACGGTTTTTCATTACTTACACAACCGTATTTGTTTTATTCAATTCGATCAATTTGTTACCGAGAAATTGCTTCTTGAGGTTTCCAAGTTAAAAAATTAATAAAGCACAAAAAGGTTTAAACTATCGAATGTATTAGAATGGAAAAGTAACAAAATCAAGAAACTAATAAGAATAAAAAGTAAGAACAAAAGAACATCAGAACAAATATCAAAATAAACTTATTCGCCACAGTATAAAATCGTGTTTATTTACTAAATGAAAATGGTTTATTTCAAAGAAGAATGCCAGCTAATAACTCTTGAGGTCTTGAGAAATGTAAGATCTGGATTTGAATCTAGAATGTATAATCGTATGACAATTTGGTGGAGGTCATTTCGAGCAATACATTCGATAGTTTAAACCTTTTTGTGCTTTTATTAATTTTTTAACTTGGAAACTTCAAGAAGCAATTTCTCTGTAACAAATTGATCGAATTGAATAAAACAAATACGGTTGTGTAAGTAATGAAAAACCCTTCCAAAGTAGGGATCATTTGACCCTCATCCCATTTAAAAATTTTGGGGGAGGTCGCTACCCCCCGCACAGGGCTAGAGTTGCAAGAATGATTATTGCATAAAAATTGGTCCCCTTTGATATAAAAATCGATGTGTTTTTGGATTTTTGTCAAAACGTTTATTTTGCCGAATTTTACGGGGGTACAAGTTTTCGTTGGGACACCGTGTATATTATTTGGCAGTAAAAAAACTCTGTTTCGCAAAAATACAAAATGTTTGCTGCATTTTATACGATATTCAATTTCAAATGTATACCCAGATTTAGACTTCTCGATAGCCTTTTATATCATTTTTGTAAGAAAAATCTATCAATAATGTTTTATTATGAATGAGGACATAGAAACCACAAATCAGTCTTACGGATTCTTGGAAATAAATCAATATAATTCTTAGACATAAAATCAAACACAAACTTCACAAAACAAAAATGAAAATGAAACGAGCACTTATTGCATTACCTATTAAGGCCTAATAGATTTGGGCTTCAAACGTAATTCAAACAATTTGTCTATTTCTGTTCGAGTCTTATTACTCGATCCACATTTCGATTGGGACTCCAAATTTTGATGATTGTGACCTTTTTCGGTTCGAAATAATATTATGTCGTTGCTAGATGCATCAAGCAATAAAGTCCAGCTGAACATTGAATTGACTCTTGACTTTATTACACCGATAATACCACTTTACACCTTCTTCTTCGTCACTTTTAATGCTTGAAAATTTTTTCTCAAATAACCAATTGCTACCTTGCTTGCGCCGTTTTTTGCCTGTACCATGTCAGCTTCTCCATTCAACTCGGAAAAAGAACGAAACAGCGGAACTTCGTGTGGAACACTCGGCCCTGGTAAACTTTCATTGGCCATCGTAGTTTATCTGGAAACGACAAGGCGAGACGCATGAGCACATTTCATGGTTGCTGGGAGAAACAAGACTCATCTCGCGACTCATGTACAAGTAGTTTTTTTGAGAAAGTGCTGAATATAAATGGATAGTGTGAATATTTATATTTACAGTATGAGCACATAACTTGAGCGTTCTGCATTTGGTGAACATTTAGTAAAATCAGTAGACAAAAAGGATTTAAAATGCAAACATCAGTAAAACTATACTAAAAATTTCTATTTTAGTGACGCTGTTCTCATTTTCCCAAGTATAATAATTTGGTGTTCACTAAGAATTTTTGATGTTAATTTAATTTTTTGGAGGACAGCACTAGGAGTGTATGGATTAATTTTGTGAACATTATACTTGACAAACGGATCTTCTTGTACTGCATCTCTGTTCTCTGCTATCTCCAGATTTCTTTTAAACCTCACGAACAGCATTCATTTTTCACCTCGTACGCTTCATTTTTAAAAACTTTGACAAAATTTTCAGCATCTAAAATACTTTCTTCTTTAACACAAACACTATTTTCACATTTGATAAACTGTACAAAATTTTTGGACTCTACAACTGCACTTTCCTCGTTATCTGTTGTATCCTGTTCTAATTTCACATTAACCCTGCTTTCGTTAGACTCTCCATCTTGTGATTCCTCGACGCTTGGCACTACGATCTCTCCCTTTGCGTGCATCCTTTTATGTTTCCTGAAGAACCAGTTCGACTTAAAATAAACATTGCAAGACTTACAGAAAAACGGATTTTCGTCGGTATGTTTTGACAAGTAGTGTATCTTCAATCGATACGCTTCGATAAAGGGCTCATTACAAACTTCACATTTATGCGGCGTTTCTTTGGTGTGCGTCAACATATGCCTCATTAAAGAACGTACCTGCCCGAACGCTTTCTCGCAAATCTCGCACTTGTAAGGTCTTTGTCCCGTATGGATGTTAAGGTGTCTCGTTAAAGCAAAACGATCGGAGAGCACTTTTTGGCAAGTTTCACATTTGTATGGCGACTCTTCGGTGTGCAACACCATGTGCCTCTTTAAAGTGCTCGATTTCGCAAACGCTTTCTTGCACATCTTGCACACGTGCGGTTTCTCACCCGTGTGGATCATCATGTGCAGCTTAAGGCTATAATTTGTTCTAAAATTTTTGTCACATACTTCGCACTTAAAAGGTCTTTGCCCCGAATGAGTGGTAAAGTGCGTTTGTAACATGTACTGCTCGGCGAACGCCTTTTGGCAAATTTCACATTTGTATGCTGCTTCGTTGGTGTGCGTCACTATGTGTCTGTTTAAAGCTCTTACATCCGCGAACGCCTTGTTGCACGTCTTGCAAGCATGAGGTTTCTCACCTGTGTGAGTCCCCATGTGAACATTAAGCGTGTACTTTAGCCCAAAACATTTGCCGCACACTTCACACTTGAAAGGTCTCTTTCCGACATGAGTAGCAGCAATGTGTCTTGCTAACATACATCGATAGGCGAACATTTTTTGGCAAACTAAACATTTATGACGCTTCGTTTTAGTGTGCGTGTACATATGCTTCGATAATGCCGATGAAGACTTGACCGTTTTATTGCAAATATCGCAAACTAAAGGTTCTTTACTGGTACAACCCATCATGTCTACTCGAAATTGTACGCACTAATTATTATTTCCTCACTGTAATATACAATGTCTGACCAGTTTGTTGAATATATGGAAAATGGTATTCTGAAGACGAGTTTTAGGTTTTTAGGTTATAATGAACTGTCACACTGTCAGTGACAGTGACAGCTGACAGAGGAGTTCATGCTTGTGTTTAAAATATCGGCAAGGAGTGCATTCATCAACTGCGCATGTGCTGATCATTTTGCTTCCATGTTGCACTGTTAAAAACTTATGAATTGTAAAAACCTGTAAACTGCATATACCAAAACGGTCCATCCAATGCTTTCTGGCTTTGCTCATTATGCGGCGTTTATTTTTATCCCAACTAGGTTTTTCCAAGTAGGCCACTTCCACTTTCACATGCTCCAATAGACTGTTAAACCACGTGCTAAACACACAACGAGCTTGGCTCAGTACCGAAACGCGCGGCGAGTTTTTGTTCGAATCCAAGCGGAACATTTTTCTTTTTTCTTCTAAAGTTTGTTGCAATTTACTGAATTTTGCATTCCATTTGCTGTAACCGGTGGCCCGCCACGAAAGATATTTTTTAAATGAAAACAAGATATGATAGCACGCTAAAACGTTGCATTGGCAAAACCTAGTTGGGATATAGATAAACGCAATTTTGCTCCCTACCCACCGAAACCGTTGACAGTGTTCACAAAGTAAAAAATGCTTCTCGGACGAAGCAATAAGAAAAATTATAGTTACGGATTTACGCGCAGCGGTAGACACTCCCTTTTTCAGATCAATATTTTTTTGTTAGTTTATTAGCTAATTAAATTTTTGAAAATATACTAGCTTTAAAAATTAATCTTAGTTACCTAATTCCGGTACCTACGACCTACCATCATGCTTTACCAAATCTGAAACTACATTTTATACGATGGAAGTACGGAAATTGGAACAGAATCCAGATTTTTTCATTCTTGATCCTCGAAACTATGTAGTAAAGTATCAATTTAAGCGCATGTGCAGTTGGCGGAATAGACTTGCCGTTTAGTCGGACGTGTGCCGGTATATTAGACACGATACATGTGAACTGAAGTGACTGACAGTTCATCCTAACCACAAAAATTCGCCTTCGTTATATGCAAGAATGCAAGGTACACGTCATATGTTTCCAAAGGAAAATTGAAAAACTTTGCGTTTTACAAATTCTTTGCACGAAATATACAAAAAAACTGGTTAGCGACATGGAATATTGTAGTGGATAGACATACGAAGATTAACGGAAACATCGGAATGAATGGAACTTATGTTGATGTTCCAAAGTGACATTTACTTTTCCGAGCTTAACCTGTTCAGCAAGACACACAGGGCAAAGGTCTTGCGTGTGTAAAAATTGTCAGAAAACATATTTGCAGATGAGCAATTCAAAGTTACCTTTGTTGACACGCACAAATATGGTGTACACATGTGATATTTGCAAAAGAGTGCTCTCCAGTCGTTGCGCTTTAATGAGACATGTTCTAACTCATACTGGAGAGAAGCCTTACAAATGCGAAATATGCCAGAAAGCTTTCCCCATTCGTCTTACTTTAACAAGACACTTTCTAACTCATACAAGACAAAGTCAAAAACCTTTCAAGTGCGAAGTGTGCTGCAAAAGTTTTAGAGAAAATGCCAAGCGTATGAGTCACATGCGGATCCACTCAGGCGAAAAAGCTCACGTTTGCAAAATGTGCAAGAAAGCATTTGATAGATCAAGCTCTTTAACCAGACACATGGTGATGCACACCAACGAAGCACCGCACAAATGCGAACATTGCCAGAAAGCGTTTAGCTGTCTGTATTTGTTAAACCGACACGTTATTATCCACACGGGGGAAAGGCCTCACAAGTGTGAAATTTGCCAGAAAGGATTCTCCGATAGTTCTACTTTAAAGAGACACGTAAGGGTTCACACGGGAGAGAGACCTTACAAGTGCGAAATCTGCAAAAAAGCGTTAGTTACCTTAAGCTCCTTAAATAGGCATATGGTGGTGCACACCAACGAATCACCGCACAAATGTGAAATTTGCCAGAAAGTTTATTCCGAGCGTTACTTATTAAATAAACACCTTCGGACGCATACGGGACAAAAGCCTTTCGAATGTAAGATTTGCAAAAAAGCATTCGGGCAGTCTGCCGGTTTAAAGATGCATATGTTGGTGCACAGCACGGACACCCCCTACAAGTGTGAAATTTGTGAAAAGAGATTCGTCCGGAAAATTAGTTTAATAAGACACTGTAAGAGGAAGATCCATACGTCTCAAGTTTCTTACGCATGTGGGATTTGCAACGAAACGTTCAGGCAGTTTAACTCTTTAAATGAACATATGTTGACACATGCCAACAACGAAGAAGATGCAATTGTAGAGCCGGAAAATCTTGAAAAGCTTATCAAAAATGAGGATTATGAGGTGAAAAGCGAAAATAGTGTTAGTGTAAAATTAGAGACTGTAACAGACGAAGAAGAAAATTCTGGTGTAGGGTCTGGAAGTCTTGTAAAACTTTTCAAAAATGAACATTTTGAGGTGAAAGATGAAAATAGTTCGTGAGATATTTTCTATTAATAAAATTTGCAGAGTTGCAAATACATAAACCAGATTTATATCAGCAATCTATACCTATACCTTACTTCGATATGACCACTGCCTATTGCTTCTCGTATAAAATTGTGCTCGACATCGACGTGTTTCATTCTTTCATGTTCCTTTGGATCCTTTGTGATAGCAATGAAAGACTGGTTGTCCTCATATATAGCTGTTTGAATCCAAAACGTTTCTGTGACGCAACTACTAAGAGCCAAGAATTCCGCATCCTCAGGAGTTGAAGATTAATCTAAACTTACACTACATTGCTATAAATACCCAACCCCCCCCCTACTGAAGTAAAACGGATCGATAAACCTATAGGGTTTCTTAGAACTTTTCGAACATAAGAGCAATAAAATTGGTTTCGTAGAACTGGAGGGTAAGCACTTACGGCTAGTCTTAATTCTATCTTCCTGACAAATCTATACAGGGTCGAGTTTGGAATCAGACCATAATTACTGCTAAGACCACTACGTTTATTTTTATATATCGCCATACTTTCCAAGACGTTTAAATCAAATTTATTATTTCCTGGTTTTAAGAGTTTGAGATTATTGATATTGAATTTATGGCCAGTTTTCAACGTGTCTAATGCCACGCTAGACTTACCAGTATGGCCGTATTTGTAATGGGTTTGAAGCTCCTTGAAGCGAGTTAAAATAGACCGAGTTGACTGCCCGATATGTTTTTTGTTGCAATTTCCGCATGCTATTTCGTAAATTCCTGCTTTATGAATGAATTCCGTTTTATCTTTCGCATTTCCAAGTAGATTTTGTAAATTGTTGCTCGAAGTGTGAACCACTTTGAAGCCTGCTTTCCCGAAAATAGTGGTGGAATTTCACAATAGTATTTTAAATTTTCGTTTCCTAATTAATCTATTGACAATTTCTGGATCAAAACCGTTACATCTCGCTATATCTTTGATTGTCTTTACTTCCTCGCGGTATCTGTTTTTCACTGTCGTGAGAAATAATGTTGCTGCAAAAAATACTACTTACTTTCAAATTAGAAGATATATGCGGAAGTTAGCGGAATATGAATTTAAAATCCATAAGACTGGAAGAAGCGTTGGGATCATGTGATAAGTTGAAGACAAATATTTAGAAAATGAAGTGTTTGCAGACAATATCAGTGAAGTTGAACCATGTGACAGTTATACTAGCGATTCTGAAAGTGATGATTAAGACCTTCCTTATTTATTATTGTACTATTATTTTTCTAATAGAATTAAGACAAAGAATCTAATATTAATGATTATTCTGCAATAAATCACATTACATTTGTCTTTTTACATTCTGAATTACCTTTGGTACTAATAATTTGCTCAATACACGTTAAATATTATTTACTGAATTTTTATTATTTAATATTTATTCCAGAGTAAAAAAGTTCATGCCACTGTTGCGCTGAGTTAGATGCAGGCTGTGGCAGGTGCCAATACATAGCGCTTCAATATTATTATTAACTATTATCATGCTCAGATTAGCAGATGATACATCAGCGTTAGCATCCAACCAACTAAGAATTAAAGTGGGAAAGATTGAGTGGTATTGAGTATTCAAGGTGAGACAGACAAAAATAAAGATGGATTTGGATTTTTTACATTTTATGCAACAGGCTGGAATTTGTTCTAAAATATTTGTCACATACTTCGCACTTAAAAGGTTTTTGCCCCATATGAGTGGTAATATGCCTTTGTAAAATGGACTGCTCGGCGAATGCCTTTTGGCAAATTTCACATTTGAATGGTTTTTTGTTGGTGTGCATCACTGTGTGTCTGTTTAAAGTTCTTACATTCGAGAACGCTTTGTTGCACATCTTGCAAGCGTGGGGTTTCTCACCTGTGTAGATCTTCATGTGAACAATAAGAGTGCACTTTAGTCCAAAACATTTGCCGCACACTTCACAAATGAAAGGTCTTTTCTTAGCATGAATAGTAGCAACATGTCTTGATAACATGTATCGATGAGCAAACATTTTTTGGCAAATTGAACATTCGTGAGGCTTCTTTTTGGTGTGCGTCCACATATGATACGATAACGCCAATGAAGACTTGATTGTTTTATTGCAAATATCACAAACTAAAGGTTCTTTACTGGTACAGTCCATAACATGTACATATAATAATAATGGTTTATTTAAGAACTTACAAATACAAGTTTTAAATAAACAAGTTTTGGATTTTTCCTACGAAAGCATTGATGCTTGTGTGTAGGATTTCCTACTATGCTCTATGAGTTAAAAAAAAGTCTCCAGTATAAAATTATAAAAATTGAATTTGAGAGAAAAATACCTAATAAGTACTTATTTATTATGTATGTACTAACTATAACTATAAAATTTAACCTAGGTACCTAATCTATGGATACTAATTAATCATTATAAGAACATAAGAGATAGGTAATGAAACTTTTAAACTTATGTTCTAGAAAACAGTTCTTTATCATATTATAATTTTGGTAATTTTTCGTTGCACTGTGTTTTTGTCTTTATTGCACTTATAATTATTTGTAGAAAACATAAATCTATTAAGTTTTGGTAACTTCTCTTTGAACTCTAATTTTGGCTTTATTGCACTTTCACCGATTGCATTTATTCCTATACTTAGATGAGTATTCTATTGGCTTCTTATACCTAGACATTTTTCGACTTAGTGTAATACAAATTCTCAATTTCTTTTGATCCAGTTTTTCAGCGACGATTTGAATTTGTGCAAGTGTTTCATTTCTGTTGGAATACTGTTGTAAAACCTTGGTCCTAGGAAGGATATGAATCGTCGTCCCACATTCTTTTCTGCTCTATCTATCTTATATGTTCCTTTACTCTTACTTCTGGTATTATGGTGATGCTCTATCCTGTGGAGATTACTTCTATTTTTGTATTGAAAAATTGTTGCGCTGTTAAAAAACATTTGACGTATGTTAACATGTTCGTATTGTTATAAAGCAGACTAGTAGGATACAAGTGTTCCTTGTTAAACATAGCTTTCATGTTTTGTAAGACTTGTATGGGTTTCGTGTATTTATCAGCTGCTGATCCCCATGCCATTACTCCATAACTAAGCACAGATCCAACCAGGCCATGGTAGACTGTTTTCATGTTGTGAACATTCAGCACTCCTTTGAAATTTCTAAACTTGAATAATATACTTCACGTATTTCCCTGTATCTTCTACTTAAAATTGTCTGAAGTCCTTCTTATTCTTAGTGCAGGCTAATTTCATTCCTCGACTACCAGTGATGGTTGGAGGGTGACTTTTTGGCTATGTCCATAGCAGGGCCTGGAAACTTATCATATTTTCCTCGAGAAACTTTTCTCAGTACTGAACGATTTTTTAGATGGCGCTGAAGTTGAAAGATAGATTTCGTAATTACCAATATTTCAAAATTTATACAGAAGTCACAATTTTGAAAACGTCACTGTCATGCAAAATTTTGCTTCGAGAATGTTAATTGAATTAATATGGAAAGAAATTGAAAAAATAAAGTGTTAAAGCATAAATTATAAGTTAAATTGGATTTGGAATAGAAATCGTGGAAACTGAAAATTGGGGGGTGATTTATAAATTGGAAATTTGAACGTGAAGAAATCTGTATGGTTTACTATTGATACCGATTTGAGCACTATTATAAATTATAATGTAAGAACGTCATGTTGTGTCTACACCTAATAATGGTATATTCTCGGATATACCTACTTGAATTCTGTGCTGGCTGTATTAAATACAAAGTAAAATAATTAGGAAATAAGTACAAAATAAATATCAAAATGGCCAAGGGACAAGAAAAGTGAGAATAAAAGAGTAGCCAAGCAACTAAAATTCATTTTTTTCTTTGTTTTAAATTTGCATATTTGCCGGTCGTCAAAAATTCATAATAAACTATCATTATTCTTTGTGATTTGTATCCTAGATTTGTTTCGTATTCGTGTTGAACATTTTTGCTGCGGTATTATTGTTGAGTTGTTGTTCGAGTTATAGTTGTCCTTTCTGTTTGTTATAATTAAAAAAATGGTGAAAAGAATTAAGACATGTAATGCTGTGTTCCTAGCTGCGAGGATGAAATAGCTAAAAGGTAAAAAATCAAATTTATTTAGTTAGGTATATAAATATTATATTAGTCAAAACTTGCAGGCATTGCATTCCCAAAGATTGTAACATCAGAAAAATATGGATTCGGAGATCTGGAAATCAGAAATTGGAATATTTAACGGACCTGAGAAACTTTACCATGTGCGATATTCATTTTCATGCGATGTGCACAAACGTAAATGGGCGTCTGTTGAGATATTCGCTGCCGACTTTAGAATTGCCTGGTGCGTTTCTTTGTGTCATTAATTAACAGCTTTTCTAACAATACTTCACTATGTACTGCATTTTTTGTAATGGTGCTTTTCTGTAATTATAGATATGTTTACATCACTCTTATTGTAGACGTATTATATAGGTAGTTGTAAAAATACCTACTGATTAGTTAAATTAAATCAAATTATTTTGAAATAATAAATATATTATTAATTCAACAAAAATTACTACCAAGAAGTAATTGAAGAAAATATAAACTAAATAAATTAAATTCGTTATTGCAGTTGCATTATATTCAATTTCTATATTGCTGTGTATGGTCATGGACTTTCTTGTTTTACATTGGTGTTTCATTAATAAAGGTTTCAATTCTTATCAAAGGCTTTTTATTTATTATTGTCAATGCTATTATTACAAATAATTATATTTTTTCGACCGAGTTTTCTGTAATTCAATTCTTGCATACTTGTAGGGAATGCAGTATTGTAAATATAATTCTTTAAGGTTTTTTGAGCTTTCGGCAAAATTGATTGCCTTCTTTAGTCTTTCCTAAAGGAGCCGATAAATTTTGCCGGAAGCTCAGAAAGTCTCAAAAAATTTCATTTAAAATATTGCATCCTTTACTAGTAAGTAAGAATTGAATTATTACTATTATTATTAACAATAATTAATACAGGTTCCTTCTAAACCTCTGAAATTATGTATGTAGTACTGAACGATTTTCGTAGATGGCAATGTACTTTTAGAGTGAGACAGATATATGCTCCTCTTTCTCTCTAATTTAATGCCTAAAATTCGGTAAGAGTGGGCTATCTATAATACTTCCTAATCTAGGGTCCATAGATTATAGACTGTTTTAGAATGGACTGATTTTGACAGGCCGCCATTTTATGTTGGAGGGCAGAGTATACGTTATACATGGAGTGTTACCAAAATTTGAGCAGATTTGGTGCCAAACAAAGTGGTGATGTTTAGAGTTCATGTAATTTAACTCAAAATAGGGAAACAACGTTTGCAATAGTGCAACCAGTCACATCATTTTAAGAATTTTCGTTCAATTCTCGGCGTAAAGCGACTAAGTTTAAGTTACGCCCCTTTTTTGGTGCCAAATGGTAACACAAACATCTGCTTTGCTATTCCTCCCCTACTTCCCGCCAATAAGCTTTATACAAACAAATGTGTGCCCTCCAGCTGTCAATGGTGTGACGACATTCTAAAATGATCTATAGCTTAAAGGAGGGAAGAAGAGGAGGAATAACAAAGCAGGTGTTCTTGTTACCATTCGGCACCAAAAAAAGGGGCGTAACCTAAACTTCTTAGTCTCTTTACGCCGAGAATTGAACGATAAATCTTAAAATGATATGACTAATTGCGCTATTTTAAACGCTACTTTCGTTACTTTGAGTTAAATTACATGAATTCTAAACAGTAACCTGGTTTCATCACTTTGTTTGGCACCAAACACGCTCAAATTTTGGTAACACTCACGTGCACGGCAAAGATCGGGCGTTACGTATCCATACACTTCCCTCATATAAGGATTAGAGACTTGTCAGTGTCAGTTTCATTTGTATCTAATATATCGGCGAATCGGCTCGGGCTCTGAGTGTATTCAACAACTGCGCATGTTCTGATCATTTGAATTTATATTATACAAAATGTTGTGGAAATCGGAGGTGCCTATTTCTGACAAGCCCTTCTACTTTTTTAACAATGGTTGAAAAATTTAAAAACCGTGCATACAAAGTGCTGGAAAATATCTTTTTTCCTATTCAAACTGAACTGGGATACTTATTTCATAAACGGTTGATGCCTCACCGAACGTGAAACTACATTTTATTCAATGGAAGCACCTATGGGGGTATTGGAACAGAATCCATATTTTTTCATTCTAGATGTTTCCAATGGATGTTTCAAACTATAATAGATGCACGGCGTAATGACCTTGCCGTCTAGTTGCACGCGTGTTCCGGCATTTTAGACACATGTGAAACTGACAGCTTTCTTTGGTGACAGTCTAACCATGAAAATTCTTTGTCATATCCAGCATTATGTCTCTGATCATATCACCAAACGAAAATTGAAAAACTACACTTTAATCATTACTTGCACGAAATATGCAACAAACTGGAAACCGACAAGAAATATTCCAGTGGATAGAAGATTGGAAATAGAATATACAAGAATTAACGAGAACATCGGAATCAAACGTATGTTGATGCACCAAATTTAGTAAAAGACGTTCTACGAGCTTAAGCTGTTCCACAACACTCGGGACAAAAGGTTTGTGTGTGTGGAAATTGTAAGAAAGCATACTGGCAGATGAGTGGTTCAAAAATACATTTGTTGGGCACAAACAAATGGCGCAACTCACACAAATGTGATATTTGCAAGAAAGTGCTCTCCAATCGTTGCGCTTTAATGAGTCACGTTCTAACTCATACTGGAGAGAAGCCTCACAAATGTGAGATTTGCCAGAAAGCTTTCACCGTTCGTTGCACTTTAACAAGACACTTTTTAACTCACACGGGAGAAAAGCCTCACAAATGTGATGTTTGCCAGAGGATGTTCTCTGGTCGTTCAGCTTTAATGACGCACCTTGTAACACATACGGGAGAAAAGCCTCACAAATGTGAAATTTGCCAGAAAGCTTTCTCCGCTGGTAGCACTTTAACAAGACACTTTTTAACCCACACGGGAGAAAAGCCTCACACATGTGATGTTTGCCAAAGGATGTTCACTGATCGTTCGACTTTAATGAAGCACCTTGTAACACATACGAGAGTAAAGCATCATAAATGTGAAATTTGCCAGAAAACGTTCTCTATACGTTCCGCTTTAACAAGGCACCTTAAAACACATGTGGAAGAAAAGCCTTACGAGTGTGAGATTTGCAAGAAAGTGTTCGGACTATTAAAGAATTTAAAGCGGCATATGTTGATCCATGCTGACAATAGATCTGTGAAAACGGAAACACCATACAAATGTGAAATTTGTCAAAAAGTGTTTCGGTGGCGTTACTTGTTAGCAAGACACATTACCTCTCATACTGGAGAAAGACCTTTTGAGTGCGAAGTGTGCGGCAAATGTTTTAGAAAAAATTCCAAGCGTATAAGTCACATGAAGATCCACACAGGTGAGAAGCCTCACATTTGCAAGGTTTGCAAGAAAGCATTTGCAAAATCAAACAGTTTGACAAGGCACATGGTAACGCACACCAACGAAGCACCGTACAAATGTGAACTTTGCCAGAAAGCGTTCGCTGGTCCGTTTTTGTTAAACAGGCACATTATTATTCATACGGGAGAAAGGCCTCACAAATGTGAAATTTGCCAGAAAGGATTCGCCGATGGTTCTACTTTAATTAAGCACGTTAGAACTCACACGGGACAGAGGCCTTACGAGTGCGAGATATGCAAAAAGGAGTTTGTTAGCTCACGCTCTTTAAATAGACACATGATGATGCACACTAATGAAGCACCATACAAATGTGAAATTTGCCAAAAAGTGTTATTGCAGCGTTCCAGTTTAGTGAGACACATTAGGACACATACGGGACAGAGACCTTTCGAATGTGAGATTTGCAAGAAAACATTCGGGGAGTTTACCACTTTAAAGACGCATATGTTGGTGCACTGCACAGACACTCCGTACAAGTGTGAAATTTGTCAAATAGGATTCGCAAGGCAAAATGGGTTGTCAAGACACCTTGGGACCCATGCGTCTCAAACGTTCAAGCAGTTTAACTCTTTAACCGGACATTTGTTGACGTGCACCGACAACAAAGAAGAAAATCCTGAAAAGCTTATAAAAAATGAAGAATATGAGGTGAAAAATGAAAATAGTGTTAGTGTAAAATTAGAACAGGATACAACAGATGAAGAAGAAAGTCCAGTTGCAGAGTCGGAAAATTTTGAACTGCTTATCAAATGTGAAAATAGTGTTGGTGTTAAAGAGGAGAATATTTTAGATGTTTTAAATTTTTCAAAACTTTCCAAAAATGAAGATTGCGAGGTGAAAGACTAAAATTATAGCAAGTGGACCTTTAAAGAATAGATCGTTTCTCTTCATTGAACTGATTATTTTTTTAAGTTTTTAATTTTTATGTCGATACTTCACATCTTTTGTTCTTTATTCTTATGTGAGCTCTTTTACTTTGTTCATACGAAAATAAATTGTTATGGAACACATTAAATATGATTAAAATTTATTGAATGTAATAATGGGGTCGTTCTCCATTTTCTGGAAACTGGCTTCGGAGTGCGGGGACCCGGGTTCGACTCCCGGTCGGCGCCGCGTAACACACTATTTACAGTGACTATATATAATTATGTATTTACACGATCTATTTACAATTATTAACAGAGATTAAGAACATTTGATTAACAGCAACAACAATTTAACACTTAACGAACACACAATTTTAACAGTCGCAATTATTTCTACAACTCTGAACATTCCTTGTAACATATCGCGTATAATAAATTGTCTCATCCATTCATAAACTAACTGACTCCTCACGTTTAACTTTCAGCTTTTATGCTTAAAAAGATTCTCGAATCTCCTACTTCGAGTTTAATCCAGAAACAGGGAATAATTCTTTTCTCTTCCAGAAAGTCTATTCTATAAAACTGTCGCACATAAACAGCTGCAGATGACTCATTCGGCAGCACTCATTAATCAGTGGAGGTCCTTTCAATAAACTGCATTCATAAGAGTATACTATTTTGTCCACGACTATCTTACAACATACTCTTTATACTTGTGTTTCTTCAATCATAATTATAGATACATTAACCACTGCAGTGATTAATGAATATTATTCACTACACCAATAGGAACATCGCTTTGACCCTTTTTTACATTTATTTAGTAGGCCGCGATCGCGATGTGTCAGTTCAAATTGAAACGTCAAATCAGCATGGTTTGCTTTTAATTTGAAACGCATATTCTAAAAAAGAAGATATAATGAGTAGTGAGAGTGAAAATGAGGTTTCTTTAACAACACCAGCAATAAAAGAAGCTGCAGAACTTGCCTCATTATACTTGGGCCGCCCAACAGACGGAGTGATCACCCTGCAATCACGAGCTCTAGACGGGACCACTATCAATTTAGGACGACAAAACTGCTGTGAAGCGCTTTCTTTAGACTCAACGAAGTCGCATCACTCCAATTCGGTAGTCATAAATTAATATTGGCCCAGCGAGAGCACTTTCTTGCAGGGTGATCACTCCGTCTGTTGGGCGGCCCAAGTATAGATTCATTGCCCAAAAAACCAAGAAAATTATACCTGAGAGCGTATCATGCTATTATTACCTCGGATGATTACAAAACTTCATCCTCGGTAATAATAGCATTCATTATAAACTCGTGTATAATATACAATTATCTACTCCTATTAGATTATATATTTATTAATCAACTGTTTCTGAGCAATTAATAGTATCCATAAACAAACAGCGTGAGTTATAATAACTCACAAGTGAGTTATTACACCTTCGTTCCCGATTCGGCGAAATGGAACAGTCCATTATTGTTGAGGGGGGCAGATGACTTGACATTTCTAAAAAAATTGACGTTTTCAAATACAGTTAAGTAATAATTGTGCTAAAAAAGATGAACTGCAATAGTGAAGATGAATTATTATGTAGGTACACCGCCAGAATTAGGGCAAGTAGCTAATGATACAATAGAAAGTACTTACTAACTTGTTTTAATGAACAATAAAGGAATAAATAATTCATTGCATTTTCGATAGTTCTTGGTAGGCAGTGAAATTGACATTTATATTTTACTACGACCCCCTAGGAAAGCGGCACCGTTGCATGCAGAAAAGTAGGCCGGAAACTTGACAATTGCATTGCCCGTGCATTAAACCGAAGCCTAACGATAAATCAAGCCGGAACGTAGCGGCCGTGACGTATTAATCGTGGCCCACTCGGTACGGACGGTCGGTGTTCGGGGCGTGGAAATAATGCTAGTTTATCAAAATATTTAATAACAGCAACTGGACTTTTGAAATTTTTATTAAGAGAATATCTAATTAAATATACCTGAAAGGTATAATACCATATTTTCCTATTTTGAACAAACGTTTAACATTAAAAACCTACAGAACTTAAACTCAATATGTATTTAATAATATTAAATGAGCCGCATTCCGCATGAAGAACAAAACTAAAAAATATAGTAGAAAACATTCTCGGAAACAAGTCCTAACAAAATAAAATACACCCGCTAACAAAATGTTTACTGATGGAAGAAGATAAATGGCAGAACTACTTACTACGCAATTTTTTAATTTTCTTTTCTTTTGCTTCATTAACTAACATTTCATTGGAGGTAGGTAACATACGAATAATTATT
The DNA here is from genome assembly GCA_963966045.1 of Xestobium rufovillosum. NCBI lineage: Eukaryota > Metazoa > Arthropoda > Insecta > Coleoptera > Ptinidae > Xestobium > Xestobium rufovillosum. Next base: position 22,518,493 of record OZ014497.1, read on the forward strand.
TAATAAAGTATTGCATGAAATCTAATGTGCAAAGTATAATGGTTATATGGTTATGTGAGGGGAAATGCAATTTGTTTGTACGCCTACATGGCTCAGTGCGGCTGGCGCGCACAATTTATATATGTTTATTAACCCGCTGTAACTTTTTTCAGTAACAACATTAATGTTTCGTTTCTTCACCAAAAATAATTTCGAGCCTTTGTTCGTATTTGGTCTCGCATATGCATATGCTAATTCCGAAAAATAAGATACTTATCCAGTACGTGAAAAATACATTACACAAATTTGTGGTCTAGCAAGAAAACATTTTTTTTTCATAACATTGGAAAGTTTTAGAGGCAACGTGAGTACACTGTGATGATCAGCACACTTCAATGTATATTCCATGAAAAAAAAACAGATCTCTTAGTCTTTTCGTTGCTGAAATACAACAAGAAAAGTATTGAAAATGGTCGAAAATTGATTTAGGAAAGTTTAGGAAAATTCGATTTTTCGGCATTTTCGCAATTTCCGATATTTTCGCGGCCTCAAAATTCGAATCAGGCAGGTCATTTTACATAATAATCAGCTTCATTTTTTTGTGCGTGTTCGAGTTGTAAGAGGTTGTCGAATTAGAGCACTTTGCTCCCCGACTAAGCGATCCGTCCACGGCTGTGACGTCACAGCAGTGCTCCACGCGCTACATTCTGGCTTGTATTATCGTTCGGCTTCGGTTAAACTCAAAACTGTGCTGTAATTTTTGAAAATTGCACAGTTCATGCATATTTTGTAGTCAGCCTTGAGACTTTGACGTTTACTGAATAAATGTCCTGTCGCGTCTCTTTTTATATATAACTAGCGGGCCCGGCAGACGTTGTCCTGCCCGACATTAAAAGAATTTCCGAAAAAAATCCTAGAACCCGATTGCAGCGCCACCTACCGGGTCTAATTGTGAATGTAAACCATCCAGGGACCCACTCAAACACACACAAAAAATTTCATCAAAATCGGTCTAGCCGTTATTAAAAAAAAATCCTAGAACCCGATTGCAGCGCCACCTACCTGGTCCAACTGTGAATGTAACCCACTCCAACACACACAAAAAATTTAATCAAAATCGGTTCAGCCGTTTAGGAGGAGTTCAGTAACACCCGATTGCAGCGCCACCTACCGGGTCCAATTGTGAATATAAACCATCCAGGTACCCACTCCAACAAACACAAAAAAAATCATCAAAATCGGTCCAGCCGTTCAAAAAACTCCTGGAACCCGATTGCAGCGCCATCTACCGGGTCCAATTGTGAATGTATACCATTCAGGGACCCACTCCAACAAACACAAAAAATTTCATCAAAATGGTCCAGCCGTTCAAAAAAAATCCTAGAACCCGATTGCAGAGCCGCCTACCGGGTCCAATTGTGAATGTAAACCATCCAGGGACCCACTCCAACACACACAAAAAATTTCATCAAAATCGGTCTAGCCGTTTAGGAGGAATTCGGTGCCATACACACGTACAGACTGTCAAACGTGCGAAGTTAAAATAGTCGTTACGTTTTCTCAAATTTTCCAATTTTCTGCGCACTTTTCTTAATTTTCCGTTCCATAAGAACCTTCTACAAAGTATTAGAAACCACAAAAAAAAGATTAATGAAATCGGTTAAGTCGTTCTCAAGTTATGGCGTGACCAAGGGAAATAGGGATTCATTAATATATATAAATAGATTGTTCATACAAAAATACTAAAATCGCGATTAAAAGATGGGGGGTGGGGGTAGGAGGGTGAAAAATACTTTACGACCTATTCTCATACCTACCAAATGTACAAAAAAAATCGATTATTTGGATATTATTCATACAAAAATTCTAAAATCGCGATTAAAAAATGGGGGTGGGGGTAGGAGGGTGAAAAATACTTTACGACCTATTCTCATACCTACCAAATGTACAAAAGAAATTTCAATTATTTGGATATTGTTCATACAAAAATACTAAAATCGCGATTAAACAATAGGGGGTGGGGGTAGGAGGGTGAAAAATACTTTACGACCTATCCTCATACCTACCAAATGTACAAAAAAAAATTCATAAAAATCGGTCCAGCCGTTTCGGAGGAGTGCGACCACAAACACCGTGACACGAGAATTTTATATATTAGAAGATTCGTGCCAATTTTTTTCTTTAAGTTTATAACTTTTGTGAATTTTTTGGCAAAATTTAAACTCCTTTTTGTAAAACACCAACGTTTCGCCTCCGTTAGGGGGCTTTATCAAGGTTTTATTCAAAATTGTATAAAAAAGTGACATTTTTTTTCTTAATAAAATTTGTAAATAACAGTAACTATGTTAAACTTAAATAGAAATTATATCTAGCACATTTAATTTTGATAATTATGAATAAGGAAATAAATAATGTACATGAGTTAATTTAGAATCAAGTGGTAGAGAACAAATTACGTTATTATGTCACGTGTAACAACTAGTTTTTGTATTTACCCCTTTTCTCATATTTCTGTTCATATCACTAATTACGGTTATAAATTAATTGGTAAATATCGAAAAATTAATATATGTTTCTATTTAAAAGTGGTTTTAAATATTTGGAAACAGCTACCTGCCTCACTAAAAATGGTCATTTTAAGCGAAGTCAACTAAAGAACTCGATCTCGCACTCGACCCCTAATTCCAGGAAAAGGCCATGTGTTTTGGGGACAAATTATACAAGCTAGCCTACACGTCGAAGACATTTTCTGTTGTGTATGTTCTGTCGTTTTGATGTGTAGTGGCTGGTTAGGTTTAAGACAATAAATAAAAGGGTGGTGACGTTGATAAACTATTAATTTGTGATTACCAAAGAATTATTGGGAATAAGGTGAGTCCCTCACTGAGTATCTGCGTTTGTATTCTAACCATTTTATTATGTGCATGATTCATAATTAATTAGCAGGCCTTGTTAGAAATATTGTATATGATTCACCCTGTATCTACCGTACTAAGTATTAGACATTATGATTATGAAGGAAATAAAATGCTCCAACGCATATTTTTACAAAGTTACAGAAAGTGTTAGAGGATACAATAATGAAGTGTTGTTAGTTAAAGCTCCGATCACGCTAAAGGATGTATTACATGATAGCGCGTAGACCTTGTAGTCTTGTCGCCCAAAGGGTTGTGTTCCATGATAGCGCGTAGATCTTAGTAATCTTGTCGCCTGTGAGGTTGTGTGGATTCCGCACATTATAGCGCGTAGGCCTTTTGTGTCTAGTCGCCCTTACGGTTGGATACACATTATAGCCCTGCGGTTGTTATTACTATCCGAGTGTGCCTTTATTTTATAGTCTGGCTAGACGATTCCCCAGTTGTACATTACGAGTATTTATAAGGAAATACAATCCTATTAATTTCCATAACTAGACGCCAGAATGCGTAACAGCCATCATTGCTACTTTCCAGCTTAATATTCAACACCAGAAAATCATTTAGAGAAGGTGTAGGTAGATACGAGTTACATACGGGGTGAATTGTACTAGCTTAAACACATAAACTTATTATTGACAAAATGTTGGACATTCGCGATGCTCACCTCGTTTGTACTCATTTCTAAAATAAGTCTAGCTTTTAAATTTCTCTCTTGTTCAAGAACAGTAGTGTTATTAAAATCGAAATTATGTTTAGTATTTTTTATGTGTTTACTGATAGCTGAATTGCTATTTTGGTATGTATGTTGTTTTAACCTAGTCTCGAGACGATTTTTAGTTTGTCCAATGTATGTTTTATTACAGTTATTACAATTAATTTTTTCTACGATTATAAAGAAACGTACAAGTTTCATATGCGCCATTAATTAAGAAAGATACATCTTTGTGTACGGATTTTCATTTCCTACGGCCAAATTGTACGGAAATATTCATTTCCTACGGGTTTCATAGGCTACTAAACTGTCATTGAGTCAATATAATAGAGTCTATTAGTGTAACGGCGAAATCAAAGCGCGAAATTTAAAACGCTATCCTAAGAGAATAGTTGGATAAAATTTTTCAATGCATTTTAAATGGAGTTTAAATGACCTTGCACCTCACATTCTATTTTTACCTTTCATCCTGATTTCTTAGCATTAAATCAATATATGGCGATTACTATGAAGCCTCTTTTCACCGTTTGTCTTGTAAAAGCATTTATTTATGCAGTCATTTTGTTTAAAACTAAAATTCAACAAACTACTGCAATTTACTGCGCGAGAATGTCGGTGATAGAACCGGCGCAGTAGATTATTTAAATGAAGTCGTTAACAACACTAATTTTTAGCACTTTTTCTTCAATTTTACACTTTCTAAATATAAATAAAAACTTAAACCACCTATTCAATAAAAATTAAACAATAAATAACCCGCAGAAATAAACAATTTAGCCTCAAACCCTGTGCAGCAAACGTCAAAATAATCTCCAAGGTCACTGGTCTGGTCTGAACCCGACATACGTTCTTTTCTAATACATACTGTGCTCCGTTTTAAAATATTTCTGAAATTAAGTTGTATTTTAAGTTGTTTTTGAAAATGTAACAGCTGGAAAGGGCAGTCTATATGTCACTTGCAGAATCCCCGTTAAGAAATGCACTGAATTTAAATAATCAGTGTTTAAAATCTATGTCCCATAAGAGCTCTATGTTAAGAATTTTGAAGTAGGATAGCCCGCGAAATTAGTAACATAACCTAACTAATGGACTCTATTCAATGATTAGCGAATCATATCCAATCATACCTACAGAATCATCCGCCTCTAGGAGGCTTTGTCAGTTTGACAAAACATCACTGTCACTTTGCAAGTCGCCATAAATTCAGTCAATTTGTACATGAAAACACTATTCTTAAGTAGAAGTAAATATGAATAGCGATAGTGACAATGAAAAAATATTAAATTTAACACCGCCAAGTATCACAGAAATGACGAAGGTAAACTGTTTAAATTTAGATAGGTACATACTTCCACAAATACCAAAGAATAAATACGAAAATTCGTACAGAAATTTCATGGATTGGCGCAAAGACCAGCACATAAAGTCTGTAAAGTTAGAGACTGGGCCCGGACAAGATGGTGGCTGCGCGAAAATGTAGCGGGAAATATGATTTTGACAGAAACAGTGGCGTACCGGCGTGTATGTGAAATTTATAATTTTTTAACAATGAATTCACAAAAGTTACATTCAAAACAGGAAAATTGGCATTTTAAGGCATGAAAAACTCGCGAAACACATTAAGAACTTGAAGAAAGGGGATTTCGTCATACAGATAAATTATAAATGTGACGTTTGGTGTGAGGTTATGTCATTTACGAAATCTGCATGTTTATGTGCAAATAATCTTAATTACATAATTATTATAGTTGAAAACAGGTTTTTGAACAAGTTGTTTACTTATGTGACAAAAGAAAATTAGAATAAATCATAAAGGAAGCCGAATAATCCAATTTACTATTTTTCAGCACTGGAGATAAAGAATTGCTAAATAAACTTATTATTCTGTAATTAAAAATTTAGAGAGTTCTATTAACTACCAAAAATAAATAATTGGAATTCACATATATTAAGAACTAAACACCTTCAGAAACCCTTCAAAAAATAAGAATCCTTGGTGCTTGAGGTATGTCATGTCGCACCACAAGGTCTAATGATAGAAAGTCCTGGCATTTGTCCTGCTGGAAGGAGCTTCGGGCAGGACAGCTGGACAGAGCCGCTAGTCCTGCTAGCAGGACATTATTTTTAAATGGGATTGTCCTGTCGACAGTACGTGCGCGACTTCCAGCAGTACGGACTCAAATTTCATAGGCGACGTAACAATTTTGCTATTTATTAAATAAAACAACTGCTGAGAAACATTTTTATTCATTCTCGTACAAAATAACTTGAAAAACATAATATAACACTGCACCCGCGATGCTGATTGTTTTCTGAATCTGCGTAAAATAGGAAATTTTAATCTAATTAAATGAATTGAAAACAATAGTGTTGAAAATACGTCCTGCCAGCAGGACACTACGTACTGCTGGAAGGACGCTTGGACACTCTATCAACTAAGGGTTAATCACTTGGTAGTGGTTGTACTCCTAAATCCTCGTCTTCGTCGTCGTCTTCATCATCATCATCATCATCACCATCATCTTCAGTTGTGACTTGATATTCTTCTTCACTCTCCTCATCAGATGATCCTGTGTTCACAGTGAACTTCAACGAATCCATTGCATCGTCCATCAGATGCTCTTTCTCCAAGAAAGTTTTTTCCACTTTTTGCACATGGCCACATATATCTTTCCACTCTTCTGAGCTAATATTTGAAAATTTTCCACGTGCTAATTCCTCCACATCACCTAATTTAAAAGTAACGTTTCTGCTAGCTACCCAGTTCTTTACAGTGGCCCATATCTTCTCTATGGGGTTCAATTCCGGGTGGTAAGGGGGGAGTCATAACACTCGGTGACCATGGGCTTCAAGAAGCTCATCCAATTTGTATTTCTTTGGGAATCGATACAAATTTTGTTTGATAAGACCATAAAGCTCAGGTTTTGTATTTGAGCCATCAAAATGTATTTGACGTTCTTCAAGCCACTTCACCATCTCACCTTTTCGGCTCGCAGATGTCAGGTTTTTTCCACCAGGACATTGTGATATGATGCATTGTCAATCACAAGTACACAATTAGGCGGCATGTTGGACAGTAATTGTTTCTGCACCCATGTCATGAAATTGGCATTATTCATGTCATCGTGGTAATCTCCTGATTTAGAACCTAGAGACAATGTTTGGTTACATTTTGATATTAAAATTACTTATGTATGTGTTACCTGATCGAAAAATGAGCAACGCATTGGGAATGAAACCATTTTCACCTCCGGCATGTACAATAATCAGCCTTTGGCCTTTAGAAATCGGCTTCTTTATGTTTTTAGTCGACTCATCATACCACCCTTTCGGCTGGACATGGCTGCTGTGTATATACGTTTCGTCCGTATATATAATGATTCGGCCTTCTTCCCGGTATTGCAGAATTTGTTTCAAGTATTTCACCCTTTTCAGGCGAATGTCATGGGTTTCCATTAAAATCTTACGGTTGTCTTCTGTCTTTCGCCACCTTAAATAGAAATAGAAGTATACAAGGTGTCCCACTCAAGCAAGCTCACTATTGCTATCTGTTGTTATAAAAGTATTTTCTGAACATAAACATTTAATGAAACAGAAATTTGAATATACATGTAGTAACGGCATCTGAAACATTTTGACTTTGCATATAAGTACAAAAGCAGCCATACCTAAATCCAATAGATTTCAGAAAAACCCATAGCGACTGCCTCGAGCCAGAAAAAGAAAGTTCAGAATCTTTAATCTTCTGTAGAATACCTGGAATATAAGGTGATATTAGGCTAGATAACATGATAGGTAGGTATTTAAATGTAGCATTTGTTATTTCACGAAAAAGCAGTCATTGCCATTTGTTCCTAGAATAATTTGTTCAAAAAGCCCCTGATTATTGGGATTACTTTCTGTTATTGCATACTTCATTCGTGTTTAGATGAAAAATATACTATACACATTCAAAACACATCGTGAAATATAATGGTCTGAAAAATAATTGGGTTTCAACAGAAAGTAAGTTTCTTGAAATTTATCTACAATCGAAGTCGGAATCCAAAGCATTCCATTTACTAAAATGCAAGTGTGATTCATACTTTCATAACTTGGCTACGCAACAGCAGCACCCAATTGGTTTTTTGATATTAAATCCAAAAAATACACGAAAATATCTTTCTTATTACCACGTTCCCTCTATTTATGAAAAAAGAAGTTCAGCAAACTTTACAATGAATCACCCCGTATTTGACAAGTAACAACTGCCAGCAGTTGCAATGAAAACACACCTTAACGAAGTTTTCTTTTTTATAATGGTAGTTACTTACAATTCAGAGAGGGATTCCTTTTCTCCAAAATAAAAAAATTATGTATAATTTCCCGTATTGTTTCCGTTTCTCCCACAGAAATCAGGCCGAGTTTACGCTTCTTTCGCGGTCATTCCTTATGCTGTGTAGCAAAGGAGGTGCTAGGCTCAGCTTCTACGCTTTTCGATTCCTTCAAAATCTGTGTTTCTCGAAACACCTGTTGCTTCTATAACTCTTTGCCTTAAACACACAATTGGATCTTAACAATAATAAAGCTCATTATGAAGTAGGTACCTACATACCTGTAATTCTTTAAAGGAATCCTAATTCCATTTTGTGCTTCTTCCCGCATAAACTTCATCACGTTACTGATAATTTCACGGCCTTGGCTATGAATTACCATGCTGGATTTGCCAATTTTTTGGGAGACATTTCTAACCTACAAACGTCAAAAATTTCAACTTGGATTTAATGTGTAAAATTACTTTGATTGTAGTACCTGGATAACAGATACTATCGACGATTTTTCAAAAGTCTTTTAAATAACACCGAGATGACAAAATAAGCAGAATAATCTGCAAACACAAAAAATGTTAACCTTCAATTCAGTTACACGAATTTGTAGTCTTAATTACCTCGATCAACTCCGTTTTTCGAATAAAGATGATAGTTTTTTAGTCTTTTAAGCAACACTCACAATAAAAACGCAAAATAAAACAGAATATCCACTAAAAGATCACACTCAAACATAGGTCAACAAAACAACGTCAACAATGGACGCACAGTAATCTTGAAGTTTTTGAGGGCGCCACTGGATTTACGAGTTCCGCCTCCGGACGAAAACAGGTCTATTGCGCTGATCACGTGACAGCCCAGTCTTTAACTTTACGGACTCTACCTACATTCATTTTCGGAGAATACTTTATTAGCATATTTCGGAGAAATGTCGAAAAAATTTAAGTCCATCACTCTCTGGAGCCAATAGTCAATGTTAAATGTTGAGTAAATGAATGAAGATATGTCTAAATGTAACAAATTAAAAGCTTTTCTGAAAAGGCAGTCGGATGGTATCAACCTAAAAAGCAAAAATTTTTACAGCAGAAGAAATAAACAAATTTATCAAAGAAGTTCCTGATAATGAATATTTGCTAACAAATGTTTTGAAATGTTTTTAAATTTTTTTAAATAAGTAAATAAAGTAATCGTAGAAAAAGTATAGTGTACAACTCGCGCGAAATGACCCTTTCCCACTCGTAGGCACATGAATTTTGTAGCACTCGCTTCGCTCGTGCTACAAACTATTCATGTCCCTGCTCGTGGGAAATGAGTATCATTTCGCGCTTGTTATACAATATACTATTTCTTAATAAGTTACTAATATTGTGTGATATTTCTTTTATATAGGGTAAGGAAATGTAGTTTTTAGATTCTTTTTGGTTCTGATTAATATTGTTGTTATTATAAAATTGATGTAGTCTGTTTTTTATAATTTTGTCAATAAAATATCTTGGGTAGTTATTTTTTATTAAACAATTTATGGCTTTGTCAACTGCAGATTTTCTGAATTGTGGACTAGAAAGTTTGATTGCTCGATCGGCTAAACACATAACAATACTTCTTTTGTGACAAATTGGTTGTTTAGAATTAAAGTAAATGTAACGGCCAGACCAAGTGGGTTTAGTGTGCCATTCTGTTTCTATAGAATTATTCATTTTGTAGAGTTAAGTCTAAGAAGTTAATTTGGTTATTTTTTGAAATTTCTATAGTAAACTGTAATTTGGGATGATAGTTATTAAATTGATATAGTATTTCATTTTCTTTGCCAGGAGGAATAGCAGTGAGACAATCGTCCACATATCTTACAAAAAATGATAAATTAAAAGATAATTTGGGAATAACAGTGCTTTCTAAATCTTCTAATACTAATTGGGCAATAGTGCTTGAAATTGGAGAACCCATAGCACAGCCATCAGTTTGTTTGTAAATTTTATCTTTAAATTTGAAGTATGTAGTAGTTAAAGTAAGTTCAATTGCAGTAATAAAATTGTTTAAAGTAAGTGATGTGAAGGGTTCGATTTTATTCCAGTTTTTTTTGATAGTGGTAATTGCTAGATTTATTGGAATGTTTGTATAGAGTGATACAACATCCAGTGAAATTAAAGTAAAATTTTCCGGAATATAAAAAGTTTTGCTTTTTTCTTTAAATGGCCATGAATCTTTAATATAAAATTCATTTTGACCTGTAATAGGCGACGTGCACATTTGCAAGTGGCGCGACTGGTGGCCAACTGAAGCATTACTAGAGTGTAAACAACCGCCATATTTCTTGCTTTGTTCGTAAAAAAGCACGCGATTTCTGGACGATTGTTTGCATTTTTCATTTGTATAAAACAAAAGTTGAGATGTATAAATCCGGCTACAGAGTTGGTGGAACAAATTGTTGTGTCGTTGATTGTCACAACACGTACAACAACACCGGTAAAAGCGTAAAATTTTATGCATTTCCGTCAAGGCCCCATGAAGTAGAGAGGCGCAATTTGTGGATACAAAAAGTTAGGCGAAACCAGTATGTATTCTTGAAAGTTTATTGTTTTTGAAATAAAAGTTTCATTTTTAGTGGAAAAGGAACATGGAAACCTTCGAAGTATTCTAAAATATGTAGTACTCACTTTATTGGAAATAAGAAGTCTGATCATCCTCTGAATCCTTCCTACTTGCCAAGTATTTTTCCTGAAGTGTATGGAAAATCAGCCTGTACTAAAACGAAGGGAGAAGGTCAAAACAAAAGACACGAACGTCTTTTGCAACGTAGCTTAAAAGTAACATCGGTAGCTGTAGAAAATGGTATACCTATGGAAGTGGAATTTGATGATCAGCATGAATTTTCAGCTTATGTAGACTTTTCTTGTCAGTGCAGCTTTAATGAAGAAATCGAAGCAAGTAACCTCTTCTGTTTTGAAAGCACAATTCATCCAGATGGTGTATCCACCGAAGCTAATTTATTGTATGTTCCTAACATATTAAAAGCCTATTCAAATAAAAAAACTGGAAATGACGAAGAAATCGTTTCAGGGTATGTTTTCTATCAAAGAAAATGATCAGCTGAACAGTTTAAGCGGAGTTACATTTGATAGATTTAAACTATTGTTATCATTTCTCACATGCATTCATGGAAATGACAAGTTAACCCTAGAAAATAAATTATTAATATTTCTAATGAAAATTAAATTGGGGATATCCTATGCAGCGTTAAGTGTGTTGTTTAATGTGCATCGAACCACTGTTTCGAGAACTTTTTCGCCGTCTTAAAAGCTTTAGTCATTGGTACAAGGGAGTTTGTATTTTGGCCTACAAAAGAGTGTGTCCTGAACACTTTGCCGGGATCTTTTAAAACGAATTATCCAACCTGCCGAGTAATTATTGACTGTACAGAGGTGAGAATTGAACAACCCAAGACAATAGAGCAAAGAAATTTCACCTATTCTCACTATAAAGGTGGTTATACTATAAAATTTTTGATCGGCATGAGTCCAAATGGGTTTGTTTCGTTTGTGTCCAAGTGTTATGGTGGTAGAGCAACTGATTCATATATAGTGAATAATAGTGAACTATTAAATCTATTAGAGCACGGTGACACAGTGCTGGCTGATAAAGGTTTTCCAGGTATTAGATGTGAAAATTGCGTTGTGGTGATGCCTCCCTTTGTTCATGATGGTAGACTAAGCCTAGAAGAAATTGCTGAAACATATTCAATTGCAAGTGTGAGAATCCATGTGGAACGAATAATACAGAGAATAAAAATTCACAATATTTTAAGATACCTTTGTATAGATTTATTGCCATATGTTGATGATATTGTATTTATTTGCTGTGTCCTTGCTAACTTACAAATGCCTATAATTAAGGAAAAGTAGAGTATTTTTTTGCTCTGAAACCTCATCTGTAAATGACAGAATACCTATGTGTTTACAAAATAAATAAGTCTGTTTAGAAAGAATAGCTTTTATTTTCACATAATGTATGTAACATTAAAAAATATAGGTCCTTTAGCTTGAACAACAGTTGTTCACAAAATTCATGGTCAAATTCTACATTTACATTCATAAATGAATTGTCATATGAACAAAATATGGCATTCTTGTAAATCAAGCAGAGCCATGTTGACTTGAATCTGTGCGTAGTAGAGGTGTTTCTTGTTTACTGTTACTTCGTTACCAGATACTTTTAGAGAGAATCGAAGACATTGGAAATTGGTGAAGTTTTCCCTTCAAAGAAAAATTACACTTTCTTTACCTAATGTACTTTGTTTTTTGCGCACAGCATACCTTTATATGGACATTTTATCTCTAACACACGTTTTGGGACTCCATTTTCAAAGATTACCCCATCAGGTGAACCTGCTAACCATGGATCACTACAACACACTACTAACCCTACATTAATGACGTGAGCATCAAAGAAGCTGGCATATTCTTCTAGGGCAGCTTTTTCATACTTAGTTCCATACTCTGTGTATTTAGAAGTAAAATTCTTTGGGAAAAAGTACTTCAAAGATTTTTCCACCCAGTTTTTCCCTTTGAATGTATATAGAGAGTAACACCTTGATGCTGTTATTCTAAATTGTCGTTCTAAAAACCAATTTCGTTTAGAAAAATAGGTCTCTCGGCATACTTTTTCTGCATCGCAGGGAATCAATTTGTTGTAGGTATTTACACAACACTCATGCTCGATTTTAAAATTATAATAGTAAAGCTTTTCTAGAAGAGGTGATAATTTTTGATTTTGAAACAAAATCTCCACATTCGTTATCCATCTATAAAAAAGTAAAAAAGCTAAGCGATTAAAGGTGAATTATAGAGGCATTAAATACAACCTGTTATTGTCAGTTCTTAAAATTTCCTTAGTTCTTGTAAATTCTGTGTAAAGAGCATCATCAAATTCCCTATTTTCGTATCTGAAACCAAAAAGATTAAAATATATAATCAAAAAAAGTAAAGTAAGATACCCACCTGCTGTTTTCAACGAGTATTAACGGCAAGCTATTTATAATTTCACAGAGAAAGATTCTCTGAGAATCTTTCTGCAAAAGACAAAGTCTTCTTCTCGAAGCATTGTTCTAAGTGGACATGGTATAGTTTTTAAGTGACTGGAATTAACATTGTAGTTTGCATATTTAATGTCCTTTGTGCTTTTCTGGGGGAATAACTCTGAAATAGTTTTCCCTTTGGAATACATTTGCTGCCCCACTTTGTTGGAACATGGCTTATTCCAAGAGCATGGAAGATCAGTTTTTGATACTGATTTTTCATTATTAATGGCAATTACAACAGCAGAAATGTGTTTGCACATTCCCGCAATTCCGGCGATGCATTCGCACTGGGCATTTATGATGTCTCTTTCTTTGTTAACCTAAAAAATGCCGATACATAACAAACGCGATATTTATGACTTTATAGGTAATAAACTAATAAGTGATACTTTATAATATGTATGACTGGTTTACCTGTAGGTTAACGGTATATGGCTTCAAAGTAACAGAAGTTTGCCTGATTACTTTTGCAGAAATGTCACTTGTATTTCCTATTTTACACTCCTTTAAATTCAACACATGATTTGATTCAGCCAAGTTTTTTCCTTTTTGGAAAGCATTTTTGTTTTTGTGCGCAAATTTTACGGCCTCAAAACCGTAAAATAATGTAATATTCATTACTAAACCAATTAAACATACATGAATCTTCTGTGTACACCTTATGAACAATTCGTTTGTTTACACTTCAGTCACTTAGCGTTCGCTCACCAGGCGGCGCTCCCTAGCAATTTATGCTAGGGTCCCTGTATTTAGAGAGTACCGCAATCAATAGCTCCACTGATTTCAGAACTGTGAGTAAACATGGCGGATTGCCGTGTCAGCAGCAAAATGTCATATGTCAGTCAAAATCCAGCTGAAATGTTGGTTTGTTTGGTGTTTATGTTTTATCGTCTTTTGTGAATCAGTGATATATATTTCCACAATCTGGTCTGTAGTATTATTCCTCAACGTATTACGGTCAAATTTTATTTGTTTATGGATCAAAAATCAGAAGGTGAATCCGCAATTTGTAACACATTTCAAATATAAAATCTGACGTTCCCGCACAATTCAAATTTGACGCCTGTTTTTGTGAGTAAACATGGCGGAGATTGTGGTACTCACTAAATACAGGGACCCTAATTTATGCATTTCGATAATTTGTAGAAAGGACTTTGTATACCTACATGATACTATTGGTCTAAGTGGAATATTAGTTTTATGTAATTTAGGGAGGCCATATATACGTGGTGGGAGAGAATTTTGTATTTTAAGTTTAAAGCTAAGATTAGGTGAAATGTTATTTTCATTTAATAATTTAGAAATAAAATTGTTATTTTTAGTTTGTAAACTTATTGTGGGATCTTTAGGAAGAGTTGTATATATTAGTTTGTCATTTAATAGATTAAACATTTTGTTTTCGTAATCAATGGAGTTCATAATTACAGTTTTATTACTTTTATCGGGTTTTAGGACGATAATTTGTGGGTTGTTTTTAAGGAAAGTTTTGGTAATTTTAATGTTATTCAAAAGATCTTTTTAATTTTTGTTAATTTTTGTAGATGAATAGCTAAATTTTTTAATGATTTGACAAATTTTATTTCTAATATTATTTTTTTCTTCGGAAGGAAGCCTTGTTATACAACTTTCAATTGTGGCGATAATATTATTAATTGGAATTTCTGTATTACGTGTATTTATGGTAAAGTTGGGGCCTAATTGTAAAATTTTTTGTACATTGGTTGGGATGTTGGTGGTAGAAATGTTATGTATCCAATTAGTATTAATAGAAAAGTTGTAATCATTGTTATTTGTATGTTTATTAGTAAGATTTGTTAATTTGTGTTGTTGTTTATTTTTTATCTTAAGAAATTTAGTGTGAAATTTTCGGTTTTGTGATTGTTTGAAAAAATTGTTATATGTTTGTGGTAATATTTTATCGATTTGAACTTCTAAATACTGAAGAGTTTTAGTTATTTTTTGTATGCTTGTATAGTGATCAGAAATAAGAATATTTATACAAGATTTTTGACATTTTACAATATGTAGTATAATGTATTTTATGCGAGTAATTTGGATTTTCAATATGTATATTTTTTGGGTTGAGGTAATTTAGAAAATTTGGGATTATATTTTGTTCTCTACACTTTAACAAAAATATTCTATTGTTTTTAAGTTGCGCGATTTTAATATTTAATTTGGAGTATTCTTTAAGGATATTTGTAGTGTATTTACCAAAATTTCGTGTTATGTCTTCATAAAAATTTTGTTTGTTCATCTTCAAAATACTGAGAAATGTTCTTGTTTGTGATATCTTCTTAAATATTGATTTTTCTCACTAAATTTTCTTAAATTTTGCTATTTCTTACCAATTTTCTTGGGTTTTTCACTTTTTTTTTTTAAATCTTCAATGTAGAGTTATGCACTGTTTCTTCAAGTTGTAACGGAGGCGAAACGTTGGTGTTTTACAAATAGGAGTTTCAATTTTGCCAAAAAATTCACAAAAGTTATAAACTTAATATGAAAGAGTATTTCTGGTGGTAAAATATGTCTGGTAGTCAGTTGGAGTACATAATACACTCAAGCAGAATTCGGGAGATAAGTGGCGCGTCACAAACGTCAGATTTTCATTCCAAACAAAACAAAGCCACGTGCTTTCTGACGTTTTAACCTAACCTCTGAAATATAATTATAATTACATATATAGTTCTTTTCAGATATCTTGGCGTGTGTGTGCAGTAATCTGCGCATTACGTTCATATGTCTTTCTCCCTTTTGTAAAATGGATTTGTTGAATTTTAATTGCTGCCGTAAGATGATCTGAGAATATTCTCACGTTTCCGTATTTGATCTCACTCTTTCTTACTATGGTTGTGTGAAACAAAATGGTTTCAGTATTAATATGCTTATTTTGCAATATCCAGTGGTCACCAAGCAATTTATTAAAAATTATTGCCTTTCAAGTATAACTGTCAGTTTGATTGTCAGGTGTAAAGATGCCTGGAAATATTTTTACTAACCAGTGTCGAGAAGTTTTACGAAATATTTTTGAATACTTTCTCGAGAGAAGGAAAATAATAGTCCCCTATTGCCTTTAACTTGTGACTAGGAGCGATTGGCCGATGCATCAAAAGTAAGTCTACGCAGCGTGTCGCGCATAGTTGGAGAGGAAAAACGAGGTTTGTCTGCTGCAACGCTCGGAAAAAGGCACAGCAAATCAAAATTAAAAAGTGAAGATGTAACTGACAGCATTAAAACAGAAGTAAGGAATGCTATTTATTCCATGAAAAAATTTTAAATAACAAATTAGAAACAAAACAAATAGTGGATATTTCTGACATAGGTTTGTGGCATTTATAACCAATAGCAGATTTAACTACAAACTAGAAAATAACCGGTGTCTTTTGTGTGAACGGGCTAATGTTGTGGGTAAAAGAATACATTTCTTGAGGGAAAACGTCAAAATGCTCATTGCCGTATGCCGTGTCCAGAGTCTCGGCGCACACGCTTGTCACGGTTCCTAGCAACAGCAAAATTTTGGAAACTACTGAACTGCTGGCGGTTGCTTGGATAATCGGATATTGCAGCGCAAACGCCAACAAATCTGAAAAATACTATAGTTGTTTTCAAGTTTTTACGCGTAAGCCCAACACACAAATTGAAAATAAACTGTTTTCACTGCAAAACGTCTAGGGTCGGTTTCTCGAACGTGGATCAAAATGTAACGCGAGGCTACATTTAATTCGGCTTTCGTTGCTATGATACAACCAATCACGAAGTCGGTACCTTAGCAACGAAAGCCGAATTAAATGTAGCCTCGCGTTACATTTTGATCTACGTTCGAAAAACCTGCCCCTAGAATTATATTGCAAAAACTAGTTTAAGACGTTCTAAATAATATCGATAAACGTCAAATGGCACGTGCTTTTGTTTTGTTTGGAATGAAAATCTGACGTATGACGGAGGCACTTATGTCCCGAATTCCCCGAGACCGCAGAAAAAACGGTAGGTACGAAATTTTATTCCAAGTTTATTACATATTTTACATACTTAAGTACAAAATCAAATAGGCACTGAATTTTCCACCCGGGTGGAAAATTTTCCAACCCGGTCACCGGTTGGGAAGTACCTAGAAGTTAGGAATAACCTACTTGTACTTGCAAACTTTTTAAAAGTTGACAATTGACTTATTACTAACCGATTGTGAATAAATAAACTTTTTGTTGCATTTGTGTAAATTTTTCAAGCCTCTGACAGAAAAGTGAAATATTTTTTTTTGATTTGTCGATATTCATTTTTGGCGCCCGACTTGGTGGGACTTTTTACGCCCTCTAGCGGATCGCACAATGGCGGAATAAATTGCGTTATGAATTCTTCTTCGTCGCCTTTTACATAAACTGCTTTTTGCTTTAAATCGGAATTCTTGAGATGTCGACCGTAAAACAACATTTTCACTTTCCATACCGAACCTGTACGGAGACTTCAACGAGTGTATGTTGAAGAAGGCTTTATACCATATAACCACTATGTAAATGCGTGTGTTCAACGCGACTCGAATTAAAAATAGGGTTCAGTGTGGATTAAAATAAGAACCGATCAAACGGGTACGAGCAAATGCTTGCCGAATTTTAAGTTTTGTTTTATTATACGATGTGTAACTCAATTATTAGTGGAGGCAAAAGTTTTAAAATGTCTTTCCACCCTCAGGTTCCACTCTTCCAAAATGCTTTATATTTAAAGGTCTGTGACGAATTTAAATTGTTATTTTTAGTTCATATATCCAGAACAAAAATAAATAACTAGGCAATTTATAAAAATTATGGGTACAACATAAAAACAATAATCACTTTCGTGTTTTGTCGGATATCAAATGGAATACTCGCGTAGAAGAGGGTTCAGCATTTAACTAGGGTAGTTCCCCGAGTTCGTAATGGACTGGAATTAAGGAGTCCAACCCCCCTGAAAAGGTCCATCATTATTGACAGTATTTTAGTGCTCAAAACAAATGCATTAAGGGACCATTATGGGGATAGCCACTTCCTGAAATGCTTATTCGACAATTATTAATCTATTTGCAATATTCACAAACAAGCATACTTTGTTAAAGGTTCAATTCGTATGCAAGTGATCCACGAATAATCTTTTATGAATGGAATGCTGTGTTTAAAACGATATAACTATATCGATATATATGACTACATAAATCGATATATTCTTGCCATCCCCAACGATGACAGTTCATTGAATCTAACCTCTCATAACCTCAATTCATCGTCATCGTTCATGATGACAGAGTTGTAAAGCTTTTAAGAAAATCATCAATTTTCCATTGGATTGCGACATGGGATATTGAACAGAAGAAAAAATTTTGAATAGAAGATACTGAAAACGACGTGATGTACACATTATTATTGCAATATTTGCAATACTAAATTCGAATTCTCATTGTAGTTAAAGAACCATTATGTCGACTCACAACAAAGGAAAACCGTACAAGTGTGAAGTTTGCCTGCAAACGTTCCCTGGCCGTACTGCTTTAGGGAACCACTTCATAAAGCATAGCGGACAAAGACCGTACAAATGTGAGTTTTGCATTAAAGCGTTTGGGCACATAAATACGTTAAGGAGGCATATGCTGAAGCACACCAAAGAGACACCATACAAATGTGAAATTTGCCAAAAAGAGTTTTCCGATCATTCTAGTTCAAAGGTTCATGTTAAAACTCATACGGGACAAAAGCCTTACAAGTGTGAAATTTGCCCGAAAGCATTTTCTGAGCGTTCCGCTTTAACAAGACACTTTATAACACATTCAGGACAAAGACCTTATAAGTGTGAGATTTGCAAGAAAGCATTTAGCCTACAAAGCACTTTAACAAGGCACAAGTTGGCGCACAGCGAGGAGAGGCCATATAAATGTGAAATTTGCCAGAAAGGGTTCATTGAACGTTCTACTTTAATGAATCACGATAGAACACATTCGGGACAAAAGCCTCACAAGTGTAAAATTTGCCAAAAGGCATTCGCCCAGCGCTGTAATTTAATGAGACACATAAGGACTCACACGGAAGAAAAGCCCTACAAATGTGAAACTTGCCAGAGAAGGTTTTCCCAGCATTATGCTTTAATGTGTCACGTTATAACACATTCGGGTCAAAGTCCTTACAAGTGTGAGATTTGCCAAAAGACATTCGTCCAAAGCTCTAATTTAACAAGACACATTAGGACTCACACGGGAGAAAAACCTTACAAATGTGAAATTTGCCAAAAGGCGTTCCCCGAGCGTTCCGCTTTAACAAAACACTTTATAAAACATTCTGGACAACGACCTTATAAGTGTGAGATTTGCGAAAAGGCCTTTGGGCTAGCAGACACTTTAAAGAGGCACATTTTGACACATTCCAACCAATTTGTTAGGACACATACAGGTGCTTACAAGTGTGAGATTTGTGAGAAAGCGTTCTCGATGTCGGTAAATTTAAAGAGACATATTAAAATGACCCATACCAAACCAACAACATACAAATGTGAAGTTTGCCAAAAAGCATTCTCTCAGCGATCCAGTTTAACAACACACATTAAGTTTACTCATTCAGGAGAAAGCCTTTTCACGTGTGGAATTTGCGGGAAAAGTTTTAAAAGAAATAGCGTTTATTTGATTCACATAAAACGACACGCAATTGAAGAACCTTGTGTCGGGGAATTCCACGGCGAACAATCAAACAAAAGCGTGGAATTAGAAGAGAATACGCCAGACGAAGAAGAAAATTCTGTAAATTTCGAAAATTCAGTTAAAGAAGAAATGGGGTACGTAAGTTTTGAAAAAAGTGCCAAAAGTGAAGGGTATGAGGTGAAAGGTGAAACTAGTGTTGGTGTTAAATTAGAAGAAGTAAATGCTCTTATTGGGTATGGAACTTCTGAAAAACTTCTCAAAAATGAAGAATATGAGGTGAAAAACGAAGATAATTCATGAAGTAAATATTAAAATTGAAAAAAAAAAATTAAAATTATTTAAAACGATTCCAAACTTCTGTACATATATGTTTAAAAGTGTTACGTGTGTAAACAATTTTAAAATACTTAACGTGACGGTCATTTAATGTCATGCACATTTTACGTGCATTCTGTCAATTTATCGGCGTTCTTTTTTTTTCTCCCTTTAGGGCCTGCCTGCCCGTAGGCTCAGATGCACTGCAGCCACAAAATCGGCTTATTGTGCTCACCCTAAATTCTAAGTCACACCCATTCCATGATCTTGGTGCCTTGGACCAAACGGTACAAGTCAAACATTGAATGCGTGGAAAATTCTTCCGGTTCCATCAGACATCGTCCGAAAATTCGCTGCCTCTTCTGGTCTAGAGCTTCGCATCTGCACAAGATGTGCATAGCTGTCTCCCGTTCCTTATTACACAAGCGGAAGTTAAGGTCTCCATGATATTTTCCAATCTTCCACAGGTGTTCTTTAACGGTCGTGTGTCCCGTTAGGAAGCCTGCTACGATTCTAATTTGCATCCTACTAAGGCAAAGTAGTTCTGAGCATCTTTTCCTGCAAGGTCCCTTTATATACGACTTGCTGTGCCTGTGTCCTGGAATCACGTTCCAGTAATTGTGATGTTGAGCGCGAATCTATCCGTTTACTTGGTGTCTGACTGCACTCTTAGTTATGCCTAGGGCAGGTTCCGGTCCAACGAAAGGATCGTTGGAGCTCCGCTTTGCTAGTTTATCGGCTTCCTTGTTCCCTATCAGCCCACAGTGACCTCGAACCCAAACCAGTCTCACTGCGTTCTGCATGGCTGGGATATTAAGTTGCTCGAAGCATTCCCACACCAGTCTGGAAGACATCTTTGGGCTCATAAGAGCCTTCAAAGCTGCCTGGCTGTCTGATAAGATAAAGATCCGCTGATTTTTGTAGCCCCTCTTAATATCTTCCCGCGCACATTGTAGTATCTCTTACACCTCTGCTTGAAAGACAGGCATATTTGCCCAGAGAGGAGCTGAGTTTCACTCTTGGTTTATCTCCAAAACAGTCCTGACCCAGCACCTGTGTCTGTCTTAAAACCGTCGGTGTACCAGATTAGACTGCCGGAAGGTATGCTGTTCAGAATTTGGTTCTCCACTCTAGGGCCATCGATTGTGACCTGAAAGAGTGGTTGTGCAGTGTTCTTGGGGACCATGTAATCCATCCTCATGTCAAGCATGGGATCCTTTACGTCCTCAATAATGCTAGTGTGCTCTGTACCCAGATGGACACGGTAAAAAGAGTTTTGCAGTCTGTATAGTGCCAGTCTCGCCTCCCCCTGTATCACGAAGTGGAGAGGGGGAAGGTCCAGAAGAGTCTCTATGGCTGCAGTTAGCGAAGTCCGCATCGCCCCTGTTATCCCTAGGCAGGCAAGCCATTTCTGGCCTTAGACCCCATTTTTTGTTACATGTTCGCCTAACTACTGCAAGAGTAGTTTCCGACTTTCTGACTATTCTATCGATTTGTTGGTTCCAGGTAAGTGTTGAGTCCAGTATAACCCAATAAGATATCGGCATTCTTGCTTAACCTGTTTTGAATGCAGTTCTTCTGCGCTAGTTCTTTTGTATTTTCCCGTCTAGTTTCTTGAATTTTTCTTTCGTTTATCGCTGCGTTCTCCTGGATTTCTTCTCGCGTTATTCTCGATGATTATTCTCTGTATTTTGTCTTATTTCCGCACTTAATATTGGTCGAGGATCTTTTTATATTCTCGTTGTCATATGTTCGATATTTCAAGGTACTTGACCCTGAATTTATTCTTATCTACCTTTTCCAAAATTTTCTTGCTTAGGCTCTGTACGCGATTCTTTCATCTCTCGCAGAGAAGCTACGGCAGAATGCAGTTGGCTAATTGAATAATAATTTATACACGTGTTGTGTTCCTTCGGGGATTATTTTCTTCTAGCTACTTTTTATTTTATTTTTGTACAAGGTACTTTAGTTGTGGCTTTTGTTCCGTCTCCGCACCCATATCGGGATTCGACTGTGCTCTGTGACTTTTTTGAGAGTTAGAGGGAGACCGCCACAGGTAAGCCTTGGCCCTTTTCTTTTTTACCTTCGTTTGTTTAATTCAATTTGTGATTAACCTGCTGTTTTCTTATGTTTTCTTTTGTATCCTAATTTGTCCTTTGTGGCATTTTAGGGTTTTTTTTGGGAGCACGTCTTCTTGATAAGTACCGCTTTGGATTGCATTCCTGTCGCAACCCACCCATCGGGAAGAGCGCAGGCATACCAGGGCGTATTCCGAACTGCAAGCTCCCACAGGCGGTGAAGCTGACCAGTTATCATCTCTAAGGTCAGATTGGCATAGTTGTCACCAGTACGTTTGGAAGTTATTTGTCCAGCGGCTAGATCTTGTGTAGCGCCCGTCACGGCACTTCGTGGCCACACTTTTGTTCTTAGAACACAAGTACTTTGTAACATTTAGATTTAGTTTATTCTTTTTATATCGTCACGCGTGGTTCATTTAGTTTTTTGTTTAAGATATAGTTACTTGCTTTGATTATTTTCTTTTGTCATTTAGTCATAATCTTTGATCATTTAATTTTTTTATCTGTTATTAGTCCGGCCGACACTCGCTTTGTGCCGGGTCATTTCTTGTAGTGTGCGTGCGATAGGCCCGTCAGTGCGTCTGCGCGTGTGGAGCTCCAACCGTGTGGCGGATTTGTCGCATCATCCTCGCCTGTTTTTGATTCACTTCATTGGGCGGAATGTTGGTACCGGGTGGCTGATTTCGGATCAGCTTGTTTACGTTGTTTTTTAAAATTAATTTTGTTTATTGCTACTTTTGTTTAACCATCATTTATTCTCTGTTTAATATATTTTTGTTATTCATTACACATTTAAACTATTTGACTACGTTTTATTTTTGGTTTTCTATACACCCCCACTGTTGTTTTCCAGTGACCTTTAGGAGTTTGTGGTCACTTATAATAATATCAAAACTTCCAAATTAATACGGAACATATATTGACTCCATTCTGTCATTTTTCTGGGGACGCTCAATAAACTGGAACTTAAAAATCTAAACCATCAATATTCTGGAATTTAAATTTCTGGACATCAAAAAGCTGGAATTTAAAAAACTGGAACCTTAAAATACTGGAAACACAAAATGCTGGAACCTTAAAATACTGGAACGTAAATTCCTAAACCCTCAAAATACTGGAATTTTCAGGCGTGCGCAGTAAAATTATACAGTGGCCCAATATATCCATGTTCATTAAAGTCTTAGCCGTACTATACGGTCATTACCCTCAGACTGGCATGCTTTAATGGTGAGAGTACTTGGTTGCCTATCTTGCGCTATTAATGTTGTATTTTTTATAACTACCCGTGTTTAGATGTAAGTATAAGTTTCTGAGCGTGTACCACCTATTCCACAAAATAAGCAAAGCCACCACACATGTCCTAAAATGCCTCTTAAGGAAGGCTTGTACGCTTCAAATGGTATTCTAAGATTATAAGTAGTTTTTTATTCAAACTTGGCAAGCAGCTCAAAAATGATGAAATTTTGCTTACTACACGGTACCTTTGTAATTATTTATAGCAGTACGACACATCAGCTGGTTAAATAATTGGGGTATGTACCATGGTTTTCTGAAGGGGTTGGGAATAACTTTCTAGTGCCTGGTTTTAAATTTTCCTTAGACTGGGTAAAGTTAAGTTTTTTCACAATAAGATCACCTTACTGGAACTTGTAACTGCAAATTTTTCGACTTTTTTGCCCAGTAAGTACCTATAACCAAGTAGTTATAGGGTGTTTCTTATCCTCGTTATTATAACTTTGTTAACTGTCATATATGTTATATTTAAGATTCCTGCATTATCAACAGTGTTCCCACCAATGTATGTAAGTGACGCTCCTCCACGTTTTCCATGTTGTACTTTGTACTCGTTATTTAATTAAATATATTGAAATGAAGTGAAATTCATTATTAAACATTACATGGCGCAGTCGAGTTACTGTTAATAACAATTATAAGTTTGTTGCGTGCAAATCTATACCTGAATTTGGTACCCACGTGCAAACATAACCTAAAATTATGGATGGATTTAAGCCCCCAAAATGTTTAAATATTAACGATGGAAATGTAAGTGAAAACTGGAGGAAATTTCGACAAAATTTTAATATTTACATGAAGGCATCTGGAAACGAAGAAAAAAGTTCTGAAACAAAAGTTGCTATTTTGCTAAATTTCATCGGAGAAGATGCAGTGGAATTATTTAATACGTTTAAGCTGTCAGATCAAGAATGCACTGACATAAATCAAGTGTTGAAAGTGTTCGAAGATTATTGCAACCCCAAAAAGAATGTTGTGTTTGAAAGGTATCTTTTCTATAAACGGGATCAAAAAGAGGGTGAGAATTTTGAACTATTTCTTACTGAAGTTAAAAAATTGTAACTCACGTGTGAATTTGATTGTTTGAGTGAACAAATGGTTCGAGACAGAATTGTTCTTGGCATAAATGATTTAAGTTTGCAAGAGAGATTGCTTCGTACCGAAAATTTAAGTTTGCAGAAGTGTATCGATGCATGTAGAGCAGCAGAAATTGCCAAACAACAAGCTAAAAGTGTTCAAGGTCAAGGAAAAATTGACGCAATTGTTAATAAGAAAATGCCCAAGGTGCAAGAAGGTTCATGGCCCCAGAGAATGCTCAGCATATGGTCGCAAATGTAGCCGATGTGGAATATTAAATCACCTAGCGGTAGCCTGTAGGGTTAAACAGGTAAGAGAAGTTGAAGCAGCTGAAGATATGGACCCAACAGAGTTTTGTATTGGTTCCCTGATCGCAAGTACATCTGAAGTTAATATGTGGTGTGAAAAATTACTTGTTGAAGGTAATTGTGTTAATTTTAAATTGGATTCAGGCGCACAAGTTAATGTTTTGCCTAATAAAATTTTAAAGCAGTTTAAAAGAAATGTAAAAATAGAGTCAACACCTGTAATTTTAGAAGCTTTTGGTGGTACAAAAATAAAACCAATTGGTGTGGCCAAATTAAAATGTACATTTAAAGGTAAAGACTTTTCTGATGAATTTGTTATTGTTAATGGTGGAGTAATGCCATTATTAGGACTAAGTTCATGCAACAAATTAGGTTTACTTAAAAGAGTAGAGTTTATTACCAATACCATGCCAAATATCAAAGAAGAATTTATACAAAGCAATAGAGAAATATTTGAAGGTTTGGGAAAGTTTCCTGAAAAATGTAAAATTGATGTAGATAAAAATGTTAGACCAGTTGTTAACCCACCCAGACGGGTACCTTTAATAATTAAAGGAAGATTAAAATCTACGCTTGAGGAGTTAGAAAGGCGTTCAATTATTTCTAAAGTAGAAAATCCGAAAGGTTGGATTAGCAACTTGGTTATAGTAGAGAAGAAAGACAAATCTCTTAGAATATGTTTAGACCCGAGAAATTTAAACAAAGCTATTATTAGACCTAAAAATGTTCTTATTCCGACTTTAGAGGAATTTTCAGAAAAACTGTCTAATAAGAAAATTTTTACGGTATTAGATTTTAAAGAAGGATTCTGGCATGTTGAGTTAGATTCAGAGTCGAGTGAGTTGTGTACATTTTCAAGTCCATTTGGGTGCTATAAATTTAATAGAATGCCATTCGGCTTGAGCATGGCTCCAGAGTATTTTCAGTACCTAAATAACAAACATTTTGGTGATATACCAGGGGTACAGGTATATTTTGATGATCTTTTAATTGCAGCAGAAACTGTTGCAGAACATGATTCAATATTATATAAAGTTGTAGAGAGAGCAAAAGCTGCTGGAATAAAATTTAACAAAAATAAAATTCAATATAAAGTTGAATCAGTGAGGTATTTAGGATACGTATTTTCAAAAGATGGTATGAAAATGGATACTGATAGAATAAGAGCTATTCAGGGAATTAGAGATCCAATAAATAAAAAACAGCTTCAAAGCATATTAGGGATGGTCAACTTTTTTAGGCAGTTCATACAAAATTTATCTGAACTGACGACTCCTTTAAGAATGTTGCTTAGAAATGACGTAGAATTTTGTTGGTTACAAGTTCATTCAGAAGCTCTAAATGCAATCAAATGTAAAATTTCGAATTCCCCGCTTTTAGCAAATTTTAAAAGTTTTATTGCCATTCTCTGCAACCTAGAAGAATTTATTTCCGAGATCTTTTTGTTCAGTACTCCTACTAATGGTTTATGGTCTGTTATTATTTGAAATTTTCGGCCATAAATATAATAGTGAAATTTTTTAGCTGCGAATATGATGCCTAACAACTCTTTCTCAATTTGAGCGTAACCCCTTTCGGTGTCACTCAAACTTTTAGAGGCAAATGAAACTGGTCTTCCATCCTGTAAAAGACAGCAACCTAGTCCGTTTTGAGAAGCATCGGCCTGTATTGTAATTTCTTTTTTGGCAAACTTTGATGCCAAAAAAGAAATTACAATACAGGCCGATGCTTCTCAAAACGGACTAGGTTGCTGTCTTTTACAGGATGGAAGACCAGTTTCATTTGCCTCTAAAAGTTTGAGTGACACCGAAAGGGGTTACGCTCAAATTGAGAAAGAGTTGTTAGGCATCATATTCGCAGCTAAAAAATTTCACTATTATATTTATGGCCGAAAATTTCAAATAATAACAGACCATAAACCATTAGTAGGAGTACTGAACAAAAAGATCTCGGAAATAAATTCTTCTAGGTTGCAGAGAATGGCAATAAAACTTTTAAAGTACCAGTTTGATGTCAAGTACTTGCCAGGTAAGTTTATGTATGTAGCCGATCTTCTTTCAAGATCCTACTTAGAGGACGAAGTAGAGCCTGACGATACTTGGATATCTGAAACTGTTCATTCTCTTATAAACTCAATTAATATTACGGATGCTAAGAAACAAGAATTTGTAGCAGAAACCATGGCAGATCCAGTACTATGTAAATTAAAATACTATTACTATACAGGGTGGCCAGACAAAGAAAAAGTTCATGATTCGGTAAAGCACTATTATAAATTCAGAAATGAGATTAGTGTTGAAGAAGACCTAATTTTTTTTAATGACAGGTTAGTTGTTCCTCTTAACCTAAAGAGTTACATTTTAAAATTACTTCATGAATCGCATTTAGGAGTAGAAAAGACAAAACAGAGAGCGAGACATACATTATTTTACCCAGGTTTAATGACAGACATTGAAAATTTGATAAATAAATGTCATGTTTGTGAAAAATATAGAAATTTAAACTGCAAACAACCACTGATACCTTATAAAATCCCTGACTTACCATTTAACAAAATAGGTTGTGACATTATGGAGCTTGCAGGTAAAAATTATCTTGTAGCTCAAGACTACTACTCAAAGTGGCTCGAAATTATTCCTATTAAAGACAAAACAGCAGGGGAACTAATAAATAAATTTAAAAGAATATTTAGCACTCATGGAATTCCAGAATATTTGATTAGTGATAATATGCCATTTAATTCCTTTGAATTTAGAAATTTCGCAAAGAATTGGAATTTCACTGTAACAACTAGTTCACCTATATATCCACGTAGTAATGGACAAGCG
The DNA here is from genome assembly GCA_963966045.1 of Xestobium rufovillosum. NCBI lineage: Eukaryota > Metazoa > Arthropoda > Insecta > Coleoptera > Ptinidae > Xestobium > Xestobium rufovillosum. The sequence continues at coordinate 22,546,034 of OZ014497.1, forward strand.
GAAAGAGCTGTTCAAACAGCAAAGAATATTTTTAAAAAATGCTTAGATGATAACGTTGACATAAACCTAGCTCTGTTAGAATTTCGGAATTGTGAAATAACCGGTACTGATGTAACACCTACTCAACTACTGTTTAATAGAAGGACCAGAACAAAAATCCCTATTCATAAAAATAAATTGAAACAAACACATCAAAAAGATGTAATTGAAAAACTCTGGAATAGACAAAATATTTATAAACATTATTATGATCGCAATGTTAAGAGCAGCACATCTAATTTAAAACCAGGTGATAACGCTGTATTATTCAATAGAAAACAAAAAATTTGGGAACCAGCGAAAATTATTAAAGAGCATGCAGCACCAAGATCATTTATTGTGAAAGATAGTAGAGGTGAGATCTTGCGTAGAAATTCATTATTTCTTAAAAACTCACAGAATGAATATGTACCAGAACCTAAAGGCGACGACAGAGATGAAGACCAATTGACAAATGGCAATATTAGTAATGATGTGAGTTACCCGATTTTGACTGATATTGATAAACCAGAAATTATAACACGTTCAGGTAGAGTTGTTAAACAGCCTGTGCGTCTTAAAGATTATGTGTGTTAAATTAAAGCATATTTAAGAGTTAAGTTCTTATTTAAAATTTGTGTAACTTTCTTTGTTTGTAAGAGGGAGGTGTCATATATGTTATATTTAAGATTCCTGCATTATCAATAGTGTTCCCACCAATGTATGTAAGTGACGCTCCTCCACATTTTCCATGTTGTACTTTGTACTCGTTATTTAATTAAATATATTGAAATGAAGTGAAATTCATTATTAAACATTACATTAACCTTATATACAACGTGTCCAAGATAAGGAGGGCCAGTATGGGGATATTGGAAATGACAGAGATACGGATTTGGCTAAATGGGAAAAAAGTTGCGTAATTAAAGGATCAATAAAATGGCGCCTAGAAATCTTTGATATAATTTTCCGTTCTTGAGTTATTTTGAAAAAACTGAATTTATGGATTTTTAACTATATTTTTTTCTGACTTTAATATTAAAGTTAGAGCGAAACTGACAAAACTTCTTCGTGGCAACTTTTGATGAAATTGCCAATTTTTTTATTCTACGTTTCGTCTTCGGGCAACCATCATCAACTTCATTTTTTTAAATACGGTCCTGATTTTCTGATGTCAAATTTTATGAGCCCTTTTTATTCTGAATTCAACAATATACCACACATTATGGTTTAATTACGTTTCGACCCGTTTTTGACCATCATCAAGAAATTTTTAGGATACGGACCTGCATTTCTCTTAATTTTCTAAAAATTATGAGAAATACAGTTAGTTGGGCTTTCTTCAGAAACGAACAAGATTTTCCAAAACTGCAAGATGCGCTATGCTTAGAGTAGGGTAGGTGCTTATCGCTAGTATCATCTAACAGATTCGTAAAACTCTTGTGGTGCACTTAAAAATTGACCAACTTATACTGTATGTACATATTTTTTACAAAACTATGAGACATACAGGTCCGTATCTTAAAAATTCTTTGATGATGGCCAAAAAAGGGTCGAAACGTAATTAAACCATAATATGTGGTACATTGTTGAATTCAGAATAAAAAGAGCTCATAAAATTTGACATCAGAAAATCAGGACCGTATTTAAAAAAATTAAGTTGATTATGGTTGCTCGAAGACAAAACGTAGAATAAAAAAATTGGCAATGAAATCTTTAATTTCATCAAAAGTTGCTACGGAGAAGTTTCGTCAGTTTCGCTCTAACTTTAATATTAAAGCCAGAAAAAAATATAGTTAAAAATCCATAAATTCAATTTTTTCAAAATAACTCAAAAACAGAAAATCTTATCAAGGATTTCTAGGCGCCATTTTGTTGGTTCTTTAATTACACAACTTTTTTCCCATTTAACCAAATCCGTATCTCTTGTCATTTCCAATATCCCCATACTGGCCCTCCTTATCTTGGACACGTTGTATACTTACAATAATCAGTTATGTAAACAGAAAATTTTATATAATTATCAGTGCCAATATTTTTATTTATCAATTTATCAATTTTACAAAAAATATTTTAATTCTTGCCAATAAATTTCACAAAATTGATCAATTTAAGTAAACAGAAAAGTTAGTTTTGGTTTTGAATCATCATGGGGCAGACAGTCTTGGTTAAATTTTCTTTTTCAGCTTCAAACTCAAACCAATGGTTTGTCGTCTTAGTGCATCTATCAGCGCGTTTATATATAGCCCAACTAGATTTTGCCAATACAGCGTTTTAGCGTAATAGTAATAGCGGATTTTCTTAAAAAATATACCTTTGCTGACGGGAAACCTGACAAAACACATCGAATGCAAAATTATATATATGAATTGCAATAATCTTTAGAAGAAAAAAGAAAACGCATCAGCCTGAATGTGAAATTAGGAGGTACGAAATAAATAAGTATACAAAAAATATTGTTTTTAAATTGAATGGTCAAATTAAAAAAGGATCAAAAAAACAGTCCGACTTGGGTTAATGGAAACGGCAATTTGAGGTAAAAGAAAACATGTTTCCTAGCACCACTAACAACGTCGCAGCTACTATCGAACTATTAAAGATTGTCTGAAGACAACACTTTTGCCAAACAGCCAAAGAATTTTCCTGTTCATAGATTAAAAGTTAAAAATACCAATTAATAATTTTTAAATAAGTATACCTTTCTTTTAATTTTACTATTTTATTATATTGCAAAATATCAACTAAATATTACAAATATCTTTGTTCAAATGTTATTCGAGTATGCTGTTTTATGTATTTTAATGTTTCTTGATGGCCCCTGCTATTGACAAATAATATATTCAAATGCTATTTTCCTATTTACAAAATATGAAATGAAATATTTAAAAATGGAATACAAATAAAGTAGAAGGTTTCCATCCCACCGTTGATTGAGAAGTCCTCTCAATCAACGATCGCACATTAAGTATGAAAATGAAAATAATTTCAATCTACCTACCCCACTTTCTAGGGGAATTGGAAAACCGCACGGGATAATTAGATATAGGTAACAACAATTTTTTTTGTCTGTACTCCGTAACCTCTTGTAGAAAGGTGTTTTCTGTAATATATTGCAACAGAGCAGAGATGGGACTATTTATAATACCAACGGACAGTTTTTGTTTTTTTTTAATAATAACATAGTCCTGCTACATAAACTCAAGGTTAACTTCAAAAAAATTGTTGTTCATTACCCCGATTGACCCTAAATGAATTAAGTTGCATTTTCTTTGAAATAATTATTTAAGTTGCTAAGAAATCTTGCTATTTTTACCACTATATTCGTGCAATGGCCCAACTACCTACCGGTAGTTGTTCCGCGGAACAAAGACCCGACACCCGACCTTCCAGAGGGTCTGGCGGTCACATGCTAAAAGTATTTTTAGGGTGAATAGTGAAACCCGTTTATTGGAATACCTACCATTTAAAAGGACTATACGGCTTATAAGAATGAAGAACACAAGCCACAAGGCCCATATATCAATCAGTTTAATTCTTGAAAAATTTCCCTTGTGCTGCAATATCGTAAAACTCGATTTTTAATCGCATAACTAATATGTAATGATTTACTTGAAACTCGGACATTACTTTCAAAGCGATGTTATTTCCGAACAAAATGCATTTTACTGCTGATCTGTGTACCTACATATACTCGGATGGGTGCCATTTATGGCTGGACAAAGTGCTGTAAAATAATTAAGTGTTGTCCCTGCTGCATAAATAACTTCTGGCAGAGTGTACCTACCTAAATAACTGAAAAAATGAAACGGGAACAAATTAGGTGCTCGATATTATAATCATACTGCAGAGTACACTTTCCCGTTAATTTATACAAATGCATGATTAAGAAATAGAAATTCGATATAAATAACAGACACTCGATTATTATAATGAATGCTCGGTATATAATTCACATGCTCGGTAATATAATAAATACTCGATAAATATGATAGACGCTCGATAAATGTAATGAAAGTTTGATACAAAATTCAAATGCCTCCCATAATAATAAATATTCGATAAAAAATTATAAACTCTCAATTATTATAATGAATGTTCGGTATATAAAGGTATACAAAACGTACTGCTTTGTTTTATACTTGCCTGTCACTGAATACAGCCAGAAAAGTGGTTCCACGGCCCACTATTTCCGGTCTTTGGGCAAGCGGAGCGTTTAAGTCTCCCCCCCCCCCCCGAGCGTTTATTTAGTACCCCATCGGGATAATTCAATTATATCAAGCAAAATTTGATTTAATAGTGAACCCGACTTATCGAGCATTTACATTTTTTTAGAGCGCTTATTTGATTAAAGTAGCGACCAGAACTTATAGTGCAAATGAGATACTTTATCGGGTGAATTTCTTTAAAATACAAAGCAAATTGAATTAGTTTATTCGGCATTTTTATATTTTATCGAGCATTAATTATTTTATATCGAGCATTTATTATTTTTTAGTATGCAAAATTCATTAAATTATCGGGTGTAAATTACGACCCAAATGAAACCAGATAGGTATAGAAAAGTTAATTTTTTATTAAAAATAATTCAACCCAGCAATGTAACTATGGCTATTTCATTCGTACGACGTTATTAAATCACTCTCTCCTCCAATTGCAATAATTTTAACTATTTGAGAATTTGAAAATTACCATTAAGTACCTAGGTACATAATACAAGAAACACCGACATGAAATTTCTGACTGATTTTTCATTTTTCATAAATGACTTGTTCTCACACAATCGAAGTAGGATGACTCATTTAAAAATCCTTTGGGTTAGAGAAAAAATTCATAATAACCAAAAGAAAGCTGGATCAATCTAAGAAAGGGGATCGTGGTTACTTAAAGGGTAAAAATTTGAAAAATGGAAGTCTTGCAAGTATTCGTGCGTACTATTTGGGTGAAGTACGTGTACCTGGATAGCTTAGGAAGATCTTGTGGAAGATCTGTTAAGGGGGAAAATAAGTAAATTGCTAATTAAAGTAAATAGTAATATTAAATCAGGCAAACACATTAAAATAAATAATTAAGTATGGTTGTTAAGAGTTGTATAGAATGTGGAATAAAGTTGTTTTTCGGTTAAATTATAAGTCCTGTCGAAGGTATTTCATTTTCGTTCGTGAGATTGCCCTACTCGCTTCGCTCGTGGGCAAATTCTCACCTCAAGAAAAAAACAGTATTTTCATCTCGTTGTAAAATATACTATTACAAAACTGTCCCTGGTTGCTAAGCATCTAAGCATGTTTTTATTATACAAATACTTTTCATAGTCTTCTTATGCAGAAATGACAAAAATTATGATTTTTAAGTTTTTGTTAATAGGTACCTCAAAAGCCGTCGAGTTTGGGTATAGGGATACCTAATATGATTAATTAGGAAACTGCCTCCGCTATTCACAGGTGTGATTAAGAACATAGTGTTCTATTTAAGAAAACGGACTTTTAAGTGTTTGAAGTTTGTGTCCATTTAGAAGACTTTTTAGACTTCCTAATTGTAAAGAAGCCAATTTAAACGATTCCTCGGAGAGCAACATTCAAGGAAATTGATTGGATGCAACTTTTATTTGAATCATTTTTCGCTTTCTACAACTCCTGTTGAGTTATGGAGGAAATACGCTAGCTGGGAACCCCCTGTATACGGATTCATTGCATATTCAACAATCTCTGCATAAAGCTATAATATGCATTTCTGGAATAGTTCAAAGACCTCTGATCCCCGAATTTGAATAACCTTGAAATGAGCTCATACAGCTGTATGCCTCTTCCTATGCATGTTACTTTCCAAATCTCTGCAAAAAGCTACATATGTGTATGCCGTTCTGGGACAGTTAAATAAAGTATTTTTTTTTAAAACAACTCATCATATTGAGTTACCAACTCATTATTTTGAGATATCAAAACTCAATTTGTTGAGATGGAGAAACTCAATATAATGTGTTTTAACTCAATATAATGACTTGTCAAAAGAAGATTAGGTGACACCAGGGAGCCTTCGTACATATCGGCATCGGCATGTAATAACATTTAAGTTCTCAGGAAGTCAGTTGGAGGTAAGAAAACTTTATTTGCTCTACTTGAGGGCAAAAGCTAAAGCATTGAAGCATTTATGCTTGTGTAGAGCCCACTCTACTGCGTTAATAAATAAATTAACAGTAAAAAAATATTTGCTGTAAGAGTTGAGCAGGAACAAAGGGAAGTAGATATCCGGAAGGGAGTGAGACAGGGATGTGCATTGTCACCTCTAGTTTTCAACTTATATATCGAAGATGCGATTAATATTGTTAAGGAAAGAACAGCCTCAGGGATCAATGTACAGGGCCAAACTATTAACATGCTCAGATTTGCGGATGATATAGCAGTGTTAGCATCTAGCAAAGAAGAATTAGGAGCGGCTTTGAATGAAATGGAAGCAGTTTTGACACAGGGCTTCGGCATGAAAATCAATAAAAAGAAAACTAAAATTTTGGTATGTAGGGGATGTGAAAATAGAACTAAAATGGAAATACAAATTGGAAATGAGAAGATAGAGGAGGTCGCGGATTTCTGCTACTTAGGAAGTAAAATAACTCAAGACGGTAGGAGCACTAAAGATATAAAACAAAGAATGGCGCAGGGCCGAGTTGCGTTTAACAAAAAGAAACAACTGTTATGCTCGAGAACGGTTAATATAGAGACTAGGAAGAGACTCTTAACGTCGTATGTATGGAGTACGGCATTATACGGGTGCGAAACTTGGACAATAGGAGAAGCGGATAGAAAAAGAGTAGAAGCGTTTGAAATGTGGTGCTACAGACGCATGATGAAGATACCGTGGATAGATAAGGTTAGCAATAGGGAAGTATTAGAAAGAGTTGGGGAAAAGCGAAAGGTATGGAAAACAATAAAGAGTAGGAGAAATAGGATGGTAGGACACCTTCTAAGACACGAAGGAATAGTTCGTGACATACTAGAGTCAGAGATAGGAATAAAAAGAGGTAGGGGTAGGCCTAGATTAGACTACTGCTCTCAAATAGTTAGGGATGTAGGATGTTCTACTTTTAGGGAAATGCGTAGGTTAGCTCAGGATAGAAAAGAATGGAGGTACGCGTCCAACCAGTCTTCGGACTGAGAACCTTATGATGATGAAGAGTTGATAATCTGGATATAAATTTAATTCGTTTATGTTGTCCTCAGATTGTTCCAGTTTTAACACATATCATGAATGAATGTTTGCGATTAACTTACTTCCCGTCACTCTGGAAAACAGCAGTAGTGACCCCGCTACCAAAAGTTGCAGTGCCCTCGGAGCTTGGCCACCTCATGTCCATCAGCGTTTTGCCGGTCCTATCTAAAGTTTTGGAGAGGATTATGGACTCACAATTTAGAAAGTATCTGCATACTTATAGTATGCAGTGGGATCTTGCTGGCATGCGCGAGTGAATAGTCGTTAATGCTCAGCAACAGTGCCCGCGGTTTGGCTATGGATGGGTGACTCATTTCTGCGCTGTGGCTAGGGCGCGCCTTGGATCGCCTATCCAGCTTTACCTAATGAGGTTTTCCAGGTTTTCCTCATTCTCGCACTAAATGGTGGGTAGAGTACTAACAACTGTAGGTCGTTCCTGTGACGCACCTGCGGCCAATAGTAATATGCCGCCTCCTCCGTCCCGCACAAGCTATATAGCTTCTGGGGCTAACCTTAGGGTTAGTAGGAGTGAGTAGAGATATTATTATTATTATTATTATATTGCCTCCTAAACCGTCAGGTTTCAGACCGGTGTATGGTTGCGCATCTGCGATGTAAAGTGTGGTGGACGACGTCCTTCAGGCTGTTGATTCCAACAGGCTGACTGTTCTTGTAATGCTGGATTACAGTAAAGCCTTCGACATGTTGGACCATCGGATTCTTATTTCCATTTTGCATTTTGTCGGTGTCAGTGATTCTGCGCAGAATACGTTCTCATCTTTTCTGTTAAATCGTGTTCAGCCTGTTAAAATCGACAATATTCTTTCCAGTCCTCTTTCCGTTGTTTCAGGCGTGCCCCAGGGATCTATTTTGGGACCTCTGTTGTATACGGTATACACATCAAATTTTTTCAAATCCTTAAAGCATTGTGATTATCATGCCGATGACACACAATTATATTACTCGTTTCTTGAGTCTGAAATTCAACAAGCTAATGATAATTTAAATTCCGACTTGAATTCCATAACATCTGTGTCAAAAAAGCATGCTTTGAGCATTAATCCTGATAAGTCTGCGGTCATTATGTTTGGAAGCGAAAACGCTAGACGGCGATGTTTGCAGAACATGAGAGTGTGCATAGATGGAAATGTAATTTCTTTTGTTGAATCGTTTAGGTACCTGGGTCTGATTTTAGACACTAAACTCCGTTTTAGTAATCATATCACAATGTTGGTGCGAAGAGCTTACTGTTCATTAAAATTAATATACACCTGGAGAGACACTCTAAGCATAAGTGTTAAAAAGAATCTTTGTGATGCACTTGTTCTGTCGCATTTTAATCATTGCGATGTGGTTTACGGGCCGTGCCTGGGCATTGCAGATGTGCAACGGATCCTAAGAGTTCAGAAGTCTTGTTTGAGACTAATATTTGGTATTCGACGGCGGGAGAGGGTGTCGCACAAACTGGGGGGGTTGGGGTGGCTCAGTATGTTTAACAGACGGAAGCTGCACTCCGCAATATTTTATTGCATGATAGGATCAGGTACAGAACAGACGTTCATAATATTAATGTACGGAGAAAATATTTATTAACGATTCCTAGACACAGCAAGGAAATTTTCAAGAGGTCATTTTCCTACAGTATCGCTTCTTGCATTAATCGCCTAGATGTGGACTGTTTTCGCTCGTCCTGCTACACATTTAAGAGAAAGCTAAGGGAGGTCTTGCTTAATAGTCAATAATTTGTCTCTTTTTGATTCCCTGCTATATTCTGTGTACTCATTTCTTAAGTGACTTTTTTGTTTTTCTTCTTTCTCTTTTTCTCTTTTCCTCTTTTCTTTCCTTATTTTCCTTTCTTTTCTTTCAAATTTAGCTTTAGTTTATTTATAAGTATCTATTAAGTAACATTAGATAAGGTGGGAGGGGTAGACCAGCGCTCGACTTTAATATCGAAAGGCTGACCTTACCTACCATCTGTATTAATTTTTTTTGCTGCAAATGTTATGAATCTTTGTTGGTGCAGATAATAAAAATTATTATTATTATTAAAATTATTGCAAAAATAGTAGATGAGGATCACAGGGCCCGTCTTTTTTAATTCCCTAAATAAAATTAACTTGTTCTAAATGAACAATAAATGTTAAAACTTCATCCAAATTTATCCATAAGTGATTATTCTTTCTCGTATGAGTATCTTTAAGTACCTAATTAGTGTTTTATTGTTTAATTTTTATTAAAAAGGGCATCGTAGCATTATTTATTTAAATATAAATCTATATACAGGATGAGTTTTTTTTTTAATTTTCACTACAGGGATCTTGGAAACCAGCAGAGATAGAAGGTAGGTTAAATGAGCAAAGAAGTGCAGTTCTTTATGCTTAATAAATAAGCAAATTCAAATTTTCGAAAATTTGCATAGTCTGCTAGATAAAATGGAAAAATCAAATTTTGCGAGATTTAAAAATATTTTCTAGCTGGCTTGTAACACAAAATATGAAAAAATGGCAAAGGAAAAAGTTGTACAGAATTAGACTTAGTACTATCTCAAATAATCAAAAGTTGTGTTATAAATACCAGTCGTGTTCGAGAAATAATGCAAATTTGTTTTTTTAAGGGAAACGATATGCGACTATGGCACCATTAAATATGATATTTTTTGCTGATTTCTGCGATATAACGTTGTCCATACTTATTTGAAAAAATTTTTCAGTTGTAGGGTATAAAATGCATGAAGATAAAAAACAGTCGGTAACTGCAAGTTGAAGGTTTACTACGCCACAGTGATTCACTTGTAGGTACATACTTATGTTATTTTTTTATTTCTTTTTGTTTTCCATGGATAACTTGCATATTTCATTAATTTAAAATTGAAAAATGCTTGTAACTCCTTCATTTTTTAAAATAAACATGGAATATGTTATATCACCGAAATCACCAATAAATATCCTTTTTAGTGGTGCCATAGTCGCATATGGTTTCTATTAAAAAACCATAAGTTTGCATTATTTCTTGAACACGATTGGTATAATACAACTTTTGATTATTTGAGATAGTACTTGTTGGGTTGTTATCATTGACAAGAAAGCTTTATTTAGGTTCTATTTAATAAAAGATTAAAGATACAAAAATGAACGTGTTCCTGCAACTATCCATGATGGCTGCCGACAACTGAACTACCATTAGTTAGGTACTATCTAACCTACTATAACATGAACTCATGAACTACAGTACATCTCCCTTTCTTTTCTATAAACTAACAAATTTTCTTTTCTTCTAGACATGTTTAACAATAACTAAAAATATTTTTCTTTCGACCTATAACACTAGTTTTCATCGTCTCTAAATCGTTTTGGTTTTCTAATTTTTCTCGTACTACACCTTGCAGGCACTCCACTATCTTCTTTTTCACTATTGCTCTGCTTTTCACGATCATTTGACATTTCTATATTTTCTGACGCACTATTGCTCTGCTTTTCACTATTATTTAATATTTCGCTATTTTCTGTCGCACTGTTACTCTGCTGTTCACTATTATTTATTATCTCCCTATTTTCTGTCGCACTATTACTCTGTTCTTCACTTTGTTCCACCGGTAACTTTATTAAAGATTTTCGATTTCTTCGGATGGATGAATGTTCAGTTTGCACCCAAAAAGAATTTGGTTCTTCTGCATTTCGTATGATTGTACCATCTTGTTTCATATCTCTGATCCAAACATTGTCATTTGCCTTCAATGTTGGGAGTTGCTTTGATCTATGTCTCTTATCATACTGAGTTTTTGATTTTTTCTGTTCTTCTGCCTTCCTTTTCTTAATTTCTTCATGATCTGGTAGTTGTGGTTTAAGATTTTCTCTCTTCATTGGTAATATTTCCCTTAGATTTCTTCCTAATAAAAGTTGTGCTGGAGTTGCTCCACATGAAAGAACTGTATTTCTGTAAGCCAATAATCCTAATTTCCAATCGTTGCACTTTTTTACTATCAACTTAACTAGCTTCACTGCTTGCTCTGAATGTCCATTACTTTGTGGGAAACGAGGACTACTCATTATATGCTTAAAATTATAAGCTTTAGCAAACTGTTTAAATTCGTAGCTGTCGAACTGTGGCCCACCATCTGAATAAACAATAGATGGTATTCCAAATCTCGAGAAAATGTCTTTCATTTCTTCGATTACATTTTCGCTTTTGGTTCTTGTTAGAATTTTTACTTCCGGATAATGTGAATAGCAATCTTGGACAACTAAATAAACTTTGTTTCGATACATGAAAAGATCTGTAGCTACATGTTCAAATGGTAGCTCAGGAAGTTCACGTAACGTCATGAAATCAGTTTCATAATCTTTGTGTTTTAAACACTCGTGGCAATTACTTACCACTTCTTCAATGAAATTGTTGATACCAGGCCACCAAACACTAGCTTTGGCTCTTGACTTGCAGCTATTGATTCCCTGATGTCCAATATGAATCTTGCTTAGCAATTCTTTATACATAACTGTTGGTATTATGATTCTATCCTTGTAATATAAAGTATTTTGATAAATAGTTATATCATTTTTAAATTTATAGTATTTCATAATTTCTTTGGAACAATGTGACTTATCTGGCCACCCATTCTCAACATATTCCTTCAATTTAGGTAATTCTTTTTGTTGACACACTTTAATTTCATTTTCTGTGGTTCCTATGGTAGTTTCTAACTCTTTAGTTAATATGTTGACATAGCATGTGACATCCTCTTCTTTTAGTATATCTTTATCTTGTTCGCCTTCTCTCAATGGTTTTCTTGAGAGAGTATCAGGAGTATAAAACGATTTTCCTGGTACATATTCTACATTGTAAGTAAAACGAGTAAGTCGTAATCTAAATCTTTGGAGTCTAATCGTTAGGTCATTTATTGGTTTTGTTTTTAATATTGCTAATAACGGCATGTGATCTGTTTGGATAGTAACGCACTTTCCTATAAGGTACTCTTCGAGTCTTTCACAAGTCCACACGATTGCAAGGGCCTCCTTTTCAATCTGGGCATACCCCTGCTCAACTTTACTAAGACTTTTCGAACAATACATCACTGGTGCCCATCGACCATTATCTTGTAATTGCTCCAGACATCCACCTATTCCGTATGATGATGCGTCTGCTAATATTCTCGTTTCTCTGTTGGTATCGTACATTTTCAAAACAGGTGCTGTTGTGACCATGTCCTTCAATTTATTAAAACAATTTTCGTGTTCCTTGCCAAAATTAAACAACGAATTTTGTTTCAATAGTTCTCTGAGTGGCTTTGTTTCTTCGGCAACATTTCCCAAGAATTTTGTTAGATGGTTTATCATCCCCAAGAACCGTCTCACATCACTGACATTCTTAGGTGTTTCAATATCTGTAATTGCTGTTATATTCCCCCCATCTATTTTTACTCCACTTCCTCCAACAACGTATCCTAAAAGTTTTATTTCTGAAATTCCAATTTGGCATTTATTTTCGTTTAACGTCAAGCCATTTACGATTAAAATATCTAAAACACTTTTTAATATCTTGTCATGTTCTTGTCTGGTTTCTGCAAAAACTGTTATATCGTCCATATGCACGAGTACTCCCTTGATGCCATTAAATAATTTGTTCATAGCTTGTTGGTACACCTCCGGGGCTGAAGTTATACCAAAAGGAATTCTCTTGTAGACAAACCTCCCAAAAGGAGTCAAAAATGCTGTAAAATCTCTCGATGATTCTGTTAAAGGCAGTTGCCAAAAGCTGGAAACACAATCCAATTTTGAAAATATTTTAGCTTTTCTTACATTTGCGATCGTAGAGTCCACAGTTGGTAATATTATCTTTTCTCTTTGAACGTACTTATTGAGTTGTGTAAAATCTGCACAGATTCGTATCTGGCCTGAAGGTTTAACAACACATACCATTGGTGCGCACCATGGAGTTGGATTATTTACATCAACTTCTTTTATAATATCTTCTCTAACCATACGCTTCAGTTCTCCTTCGACTTTTTCTAACAACGGCAATGGTATTCTTCTTGGTGTAGACAATGAATACGGTTTTGCTTCATCTTCTAGGGTTATGTGATGTTCGTAATTTTTAAGCTTACCGATGCCTCTAAATAGTTCTGGGTATTCTATCTTGAGTGTTTCTGTTGATAAAATTTTGTTACTTGTGTCTGTGACTTCTTCCACAAACTTGATGAGTTGTAAACTATCTATGGCAGGCTTGCCTAAAAGATTATCTCGATTTTCTATAACAAACATTTTTATTTTCTTATCTGCACCTTTCCAGTTCACTTTAACTGTCACTTTTCCGATTACAGGTATACTACAGTTACCTGGACCTCGAAGCTTTGTTCTGGTTGTCTTAATTTCTGGTCTCTCTTTCAATTTGTCATATGACTGTCTACTTAAAATGCTAACATCCGCTCCTGTGTCGATTTTGAATTCAGTTAGGTTTTCACCTATTGGAAGTTTTATTTTCCACAATGATTTGAAATTTTCACTATTAATTTCATGTATTATTTGGTTAATTTCTTCCGAACCACTGCTTGAGGATGAGTCCTCTACGACTCTTACATAATGACGTTTCTTCTTGTTTTTAATAACTCTTGTTCGACACATTTTTGCAAAATGCCCCTTGATTTCGCATTTACTGCACACACTTTTCAGGGCTGGGCATTCTTTAAGCTCGTGACTTGGTTTCTTTCCGCATCTACCACACTGCTTGTATTTCTCCGCACTTTTGTGTTTATGTTCTTGTTGAATGGGATGGTTTTGCATTACTCGATTAATGGTTTCTGTATTTTCATGCAGGCTTTTATTTTCCCGCTTTACTCTTTCGTGCTGTAAAATCTTTATCTTTGCACTTTGTAATGTTAAAGCTTTATCTGTTTGTAAAGATTCTGAAAAAGATGTATCTATTAGACCTGCTACTAACCTGTCTCGGATGAGTTCGTCTGTCATTGTACCATAATTGCAAGTTTTGCTCAACATTATTATTGCGGCAATAAAATCGCTGGCACTTTCACCTTCCCTTTGATTCCTTTTGTTAAACTTTGTGCGTTCAAATATGATATTGACATCTTTTAAAAAATGATTTTCAAAGAATTTTTTTAACTGTGTGTAATTTGCTAATTGTTCCTCGGTAGGATTTGTGTTGTCTAGTAATTTGTTTACTTCTGGGCCCATATGCAACAGCAAACTATCTACTTGTGTCTTTTGTGGCACTCTTTCGAGACCTGTGACACTTCTGTATCTTTCATACGTAGTGATCCAAGCATTCCACTCCGATGGTTCAAATGTGAATTTTTCGGGTGATGGTACCTGGTTAACTGCTGTTGTTCCCCCAAATATTTGTATTTGGTTTAATCTGGCTTCAACGGCTGCCATTTTTTGGCGCAATTCTGCGTTTTCTTGCTGTAACGCTTCCATGCTTTTTTTTGTTGCTGTCTGTCTTTTCCCACTTTTGCACTTTTTACACTTTTGTTTAAAACCCACCTGACACCATGTTGGGTTGTTATCATTAACAAGAAAGCTTTATTTAGGTTCTATTTAATAAAAGATTAAAGATACAAAAATGAACGTGTTCCTGCAACAATCCATGATGGCTGCCGACAACTGAACTACCATTAGTTAGGTACTATCTAACCTACTATAACATGAACTCATGAACTACAGTACAGTACTAAGTCTAATTCTGTACAACTTTTTCCTTTGGCACTTTTTCATATTTTGTTACAAGCCGGCTAGAAAATATTTTTAAATCTCGCATGATTTTTTCATTTTATCTAGCAGATTATGAGTTTTCGAAAATTTGAATTTGCTTATTTATCAAAGAACTGCACTTCTTTCCTCATTTAACCTACCTTCTATCTCTGCTGGTTTCCAAGATCTTATAATGTAATATACTATAAAATTTAATTAAATTAAATTAAATTAAATTAAAAATGGTACTGAAACTTGGGGTGTCTCTACATATGCTAATAAAATTTTCATTCTACAAAAGAAAGCTGTGCGTGCTGTGGAGGGTGTGGGAAACCGTCATCACTGCAGACCACTTTTCCAGAAATATGGCATATTGACATTTCCTGCCATTCTCATAATTATGGACGTATACAAAAACATCAGTAGCTGGCAGCCCCGCAGCCAAGTACATGACCACAACATGAGGAATGTGAAGAACCCTACTATCCCCAAGTACAGACTTGTAACAGGTGCCACGCAAATAACTGGGTTATATCTATACAACAAACTTCCTGAAACATGGAGAGATTGTCATCAGAACATCATTAAAGCAAGATTAACTGCTCACTTAAAAGAGCATTCGATCTACACAACAGAAGAATTTCTGGACACGAAATTACCAGATAGCAGATATCATATAGTTTTATATTATATTACATACTTTGTATTTATTTATCAATTATCGTGGGACGTAGTTGTATTATGCGACTTAATAAATTTATTATTATTATTATTATTATTTCAAATCAACGTCTCGTATTTCTTTCCAATGTAAATACCTAATAATTATGATATTAATTATTTAAAGCTGATGTGATATCAGATGACGAACACATGCACGGACGGATGCTACAGATAGAAAAGTCCGGACGTAATCCGACTTCCAATCTGATCGCGCTCCTTGGAACACAAATTAGTACCGTAACGGCACAAGTTATTATGGATTTAACACAGCATTCCTGTAAATTGGAAAATTCTCTGTTGTTTCAGCGTAGGTTGTATTTATAAGCGCCACAAACCTAAAAGCATTTTAATTGGTAGAAAGGACGAAATCTACCATAAAAGATAAAAATTAGCGTAACTTGCTGTTTTATTTTGCTTTCCGCTATTCATAAATGCACGAACATTAAAAACAATTAATCATTTAAAGTGTGTTTACAGCTTTACACTTCCAGTACATCAAATTATAAACCAAGCTTTGAAACTTTACAGTTGTTGCTAAAGTTGTAGGTTCCCTGAAATTTAGAAATTTTATAGAATTACAAATTGTTATTTTCAAATACCTACACACAGCAAAATTTTTAATTTCACTTTTTTCTCTAGAATTTTCGATGGTATAACCAAGTGACCCCATTGCCCATTTGATTAAACAATCAAGTGTCCGTCATAGCTCCACACAATAAATAGTAAATACTTAGTACCAAAGAACATATTATAATCGTTGATTATAATATTAATGTTCATGTTCTTTGTTAGTACCCATATATTTTAGTGATGACAGCTTGACACACACGCCACCAAAAGACCAAAACACTTTGTTATATGTTATTTGACATCTAACTGCGATCCCTGCTCATGTGTATGCAACACAACAAGCACTTGTACCCGGCTTATGAAATTCAGTATTTAACTGGTCGGCAGTAATATTCACTGCGCATGCTGGAAGTTTTCCAGATTTTTAAGGTTCCAGCATTTTAAGGTCCAGACTTTTAAGGTTCCAGTATTTTGTGTTTCCAGTATTTTAAGGTTCCAGCATTTTGTGTTTCCAGTATTTTAAGGTTCCAGCTTTTTAAATTCCAGCTTTTTAATGTCCAGAAATTTGATTTCCAGGAATTTGTACGTCACCATTTTTCTTATGGGTGGAACGTGTTTACAATGCCGTCCGCCGTCCTTATTAACCCGTCCTTTGCGCAGGAACATTGAAACGGCCCAAAAATGTGGTTCCACGGCCTACTATTTCCGGTCTTTGGGCAAGCGGAGCGAGCGAAGCGAGCGGAGCGTTTAAGTCTCCCCCCCAAAACGCCCAACACAGTAACAGCGCGCTAAAACGATATACTCGCAAAACCTAGTTGGGATATATATTAACATGCTACCCTACCGGGAATGTTGCTAGAGGCCGCATCCACTGCTGCTGCGTTTTCAACCAGTGAACTACACTTGTTCTAGTTCACTGTTTTCAACCTATCTACACGTGGGACAATTGAACTACGCGCGTATGGATGCTCTACTGCTACGTAGAAAATTTTTCTCAAAAAAACCTTTCTCTTCGCTTTTTCCGGTTCTACGGAATGCCCAATCGACTCATATACCAACAAAACACGGTAACGCACAATTACACCCAGTATTTTACCACACCCAGCACCCCTATTCGCTCTCGGTCCCGCAAGCTTCTCGACCAAAAGTAATATACCAAAATGCATCGTTCGCACAAATTTTATCTTTTTTGTGCTCTACTAAGTCCCCTCTTTCTAAAAAACTTGGAAAAACGCAAAATGCGTGCAGTGCTAAAACGTACTTTACACCAATGACGTTTATGAAAAGTAGTTCACCTTCCAAATTAGAGAGGGCAATGCACCGTCTTCGCATATACAGTGTCTTACAGACACTGTATTCGCATATGTTCAAGAAACAAAAATGTCAAATCGTCCACTGGCTGCTCAGCGTTTATTTATATCCCAACTAGGTTTTTCCAATGCAACGTTTCAGCGTGCTATTATTCTCTTGTTTTCATTAGTAATCGCGGATTTTCTTTAAAAAAATACCTTTCGTTACGGGCCACCTGTCAACACATGGAAATCAAAATTTTGTAAATTATAACAAACTGTAGAAGAAAATAGGACCGCTTGGATTCAAACAAAAACTCCCAGCGCGTTTTCTAAGTGAGCCAAGACTGTTGCTTGCATAGCATCTAGTTCAACAATGTTTTATAGCGCATGAAGTGGGCTACTTGACAAAACCTCGTTGGGATATAGATAAACGCGACGGTGTCTAGGATTGAAAAGATATCTTCATAATATTTCATATATATCAAGAAAAATATCAATATATTCATCTACAAACACAAAAAACTTCACTATACCAAAGAAAACGCAACGTTGCGCATTTTGTATAACTTTCAGAAAAGTAAATGGATAGATTAAAACATTGAAAACTATGTAAATACATATATCGATATGGGACTACATATTATATCGATATATTCTTGCCATCCCCAATTACTTAAGTGACAGTCTTTCTAACCTCGATTCTTTTCCATCATTTATTTTTAGAAAATCAATAATTTTCGATTGAATAGCGATATGGAATATTCAATAGGAGAAGACAAAAAAAATGAATGGGAGATACTAGAAACGACGTGGTGTACACATTATAGGCCAAGCCAGTGAGTAATATTTCGTTTGCGATATTTTCAATAATAAATTTAAGTTTTCATCGTAGTTAATGGAACATTATGTCGACCCACAGCAAACAAAAGCTGCTCAAGTGTGAAGTTTGCCAGGAAACGTTCCCCGGGCGTTACGCTTTAACAAAACACCTTATAACACATAACGGACAAAGACCTTACAGATGTGATATTTGCGTGAAAGCCTTTGGGCACATGAATACATTAAAGAGACATATGCTGATCCACACCAAAGAGACGCCATGCAAATGTAAGATTTGCCAAAAGACATTCCCCGATCATTGTAGTTTAAGGGTACATGTTAAGACTCATATGGAACAAAGATCTTACAAATGTGAAATTTGCCAGAAAGGGTTCCTCCGGGGTTCTGCTTTAAAGAATCACATTAAGTCGCACATGGAACGAAGATCCTACAAGTGTGAGATTTGCCTAAAGGCATTCACATATCGTTCTGTTTTAGCAAGGCATGTTAGGAGTCACACGGGAGAAAAGCCTTACAAATGTGACGTTTGCATGAGTGCATTTGGGCAGTTGGGTACGTTAAAAAAACATATTCTGACGCACACCAAAGAGATGGCATACAAATGTGAAATTTGCCAAAAAGCGTTCTCCCATCCTTCTAATTTATGGGCACATGTTAAGATTCATACGGGACAAAGACCTTACAAATGTGAAATTTGCCAAAAAGCATTCTCTGACCGTGCCAAATTGAGGAGACACTTTACAACACATTCGGAACAAAGACCTTATAAGTGTGAGATTTGCAGGAAAGCATTTAGCCTACAAAGTAGTTTAAAGAAGCATAAGTTGACGCACGGCATGGAGAAGCCATACAAATGTGAAATTTGCCAAAAAGGGTTTTTCGAGCGTTCTAATTTAATGAGTCATGCTATAACACATTCAGGACAAAGACCTTACAGGTGTGAGATTTGCCAAAAGGCATTCGCCCGGCAGTCTGTTTTAAAAATACATGTTCGGTCTCATTCGGGAGAGAAACCTCACAAATGTGAAATTTGCCAGAAAGCATTCTACGATCGTTCTGCTTTACTAAGACACCTTGTAACACATACGGGACAACGATCTTACAAGTGTGAGATTTGCCAAAAGGCATTCGTCCAGCGTTCTGTTTTAACAAAACATGTTAGGATTCACACGGGAGAAAAGCCTTACAAATGTGAAATTTGCCAGAAAGCATTCTCTGTGCGTTTTACTTTAACCCAACATGTCAGGACTCACACGGGAGAAAAGCCTCACAAATGTGAAATTTGCCAGAAAGCATTCGCTGAACGATGGATTTTAATGAGACACTTTGTAACACATACGGCAAGACATTTGCGACAAGGGCCTTGCAAATGCCAGGGAAAAAGGTCATACAAATGTGAAATTTGCCAGAAAATGTCCCCCTGCCGTAGTTTTTTAGCGAGACACCTTGTAACACATACGGGAAAAAAACTTTACAAGTGCGAGATTTGTAAGAAGGCGTTCTCAATATCAGGAAATTTAAAGAGGCATATTGAAACAATGCACCTCAAAATAAAGCGTTATAAATGTGAAGTTTGCCAAAAAGCATTCCCCCAGCGTTCCAATTTGACAACACACATTAGGGTGACTCATTCAAGAGAACATCCTTTAACATGTGAACTTTGCGGGAAAAGTTTTAAAAGGAAAAGCCTTTATATGGTTCATATAAAACGGCACGCAATTAAAAAGCCTTGTGACGGAGAATTCCATGACGAACAATCGAGAAAAAATAATGTTCATGTGGAATTAGAAGAGAATGCAACAGAAAATGTAATTGTGAAGCATGAAAATTTTGAGAAGCTTATAAAAAATGAGTGTCTGGTGGAAAATGAAAATGTTAGCTTGGCGTTAGAAGAGAATACAACAGGCAAAGAAAAAAGTGCTGTTGTAGGATCTGTAAACTTCGAATATTTAACAAAAGAAATAAATTATATGGCCTATGTGAGTTTTGAAAAAAATGTTAAAAATGAAGATGAAGCGAAAGGTGAATTTAGCATTGGTGTTAAATCAGAAGACATTACAAAAGAAGAAATAGATACCATTATTGGGTATGGAAATTTTGAAAAACTCAAGAATGAAGAATATGAGGTGAAAAACGAAGATAGTTTGTAAAGTGAACAAAATCTGTATATTTTCAAAATTGCAATTATTAAGACTATTTTGTAACAATGCAATTTATTGGCAACTCTACACTAATTAAATTCGCCATTTTTTTTCTTTTAACATCGTAGTAAATAGAACTGATAATGAAAAGACAAACTTGTCTAGATTTTCGGGAAGCAAAGTGGGAAAATCTTCGGAAATGTAGGAAAGCAAAAGAGCAATGGATCGATAATAAATGCAAAGAAGTGGAAGATAAGTTGGAAGTAGGAAAGACTGATGAAGCGTATAAAATAATTAGGAGAAATTTACGAGAAATTGGATCTAGTATCGAAAACATTAGAAACGAGGCAGGAGATATCCTAATCGGAAGCGGGGAGAAGGCAGATAGGTGGAAAGAATATTTGGGAAATTTATATGCGGGACAGGAAGTACGAGATATATCAGAAAGGGAAAGCAGTGTAGAGTGGGACAACCTTGGGTGTCCTATAATAAGAGAAGAGTTTTAGCTAGCACTAAGAAGTTTAAGAAACAATAAAGCACCAGGTATAGATGGCTTGCAGGCAGAAATCTTAAAGTGGGCAGGTCAAGAGGTAATAGATCGTTTATCTAAACTAGTTAGTCACATATACCTGACAGGCGAGATTCCAGCAGATTACAAACGGAACATCATAGTAGCTTTGCTAAAATGAAAGGTGCGGATGGGATAGGTGCAAAAATTTTAGAACGATCAGTTTAACTTCCCTCGCGTCAAAAATTTTAACTAGTATTGTGCAAAGAAGGATGGAGAAAAGGGCGGAAGAAATATTAGGAGATCAGTTCGGATTTAGAAGAAATAGGGGAACACGCGAGGCCATTCTAGCTTTACGAGTAATAATAGAAAAAACAATAGAAAAGGGAAAGAGAGTCTATATAGGATTTGTAGAATTGGAAAAAGCTTTCAACAGTGTAAAATGAAAGAAAGATGTTCGAAGTGCCCGAAAATGTGGGGATGAAGTATAAGAATAGACGAATAATTCATAATCTATACAAGGAGCAAACGGCTGTTATAGAATTTGAGCAGGAACATATAGAAGTATATATCCGAAAGGGAGTGAAGTGGGGATGTGCCTTATCGCCTCTAGTTTTCAATTTATGTATCAAAGATGCGATTAATATTGTTAAAGACAGAATAGCTGCTGAAATTAATATACAGGGCCAAGCTATTAATATGCTCAGATTCGTGGATGATATAGCAGTATTAGCATTCAGCAAAGAAGAATTAGGAAGGGCTCTGAACGAAATGGAAGTGGTTTTGACGGAGGGCTATGGTATGAAAATCAATAAAAAGACAAACCAAAATTTTGGTGTGTAGGGGCGTGAAAATAGGACAAAAACGAAAATACAAACTGGAAACGAGAAGATAGAGAAAGTCTCAGATTTACAAAGTCAAATAACTCGCGACGGTAGGAGCTCTAGAGGTATAAAACAAAGAATAGCGCAGAGCCAAATTGCATTTAATAAAAAGAAACAACTATTATGCTTGGGACTGATAAATGTAGAAGCTCGAAAAAGGCTCTTAAAAACATATGTATGGAGTACGGCATTGTACGGGTGCGAAACTTGGACGATAGGAAAAGCGGATAGAAAAGAATTAGAAGCATTTGAAATGTGGTGCTATAGACGCATGATGAAGATACCATGGATAGATAAGGTTAGCAACAGAGAGGTATTAGAAAGATTAAATAAAAAATTATTATTATTAGAAAGAGTTGGAAAAAAGCGAAATTTATGGAAGACAGTAAGGAATAGGAGAGATAGGATGGTAGGACACCTGAGGCACGAAAGCTTAGTTCGCGACTTACTAAAGTCAAAGATAGGAATAAAAAAAACATATTAGACTACTGCTCTCAAATAGTTAGGGATGTAGGATGTTCAACTTTTGGGGAAATGCGTAGGTTAGCTCAAGATAGGAAAGGATGGAGGTATGCGTCGAACCAGTCTTTGGACAGAAAACTTTATGATGCTGTCTAGATTTTCACACTTTATTTTAAATAACATAATTGTTTTGCCAACACAGTGGCTTCGTCAGATGTTGGTACAGACTGAACTAAATTTTACAGTGGAAGAGTATTTATACCTGGAACTCTCAATATGTATTATGGTACTATTGCTATTGTGGGAACATATTTAATAATAGTGAAAAATTTAAATCTAATAAATTGGTCGTTTAACATGGCATTTGATTTTTAAGTTTATTAATTCCTAACACTTCTAATAAGTTGCCTTTGTTTTCTAAATGTAAAATTTTGTAATTTTCATTGAAAGTATGATTTTCTACAATTAAATGAGCTGCATATGTGGAATCCATCTTCTTGTTTTTGAAACTATAGATGCTCTGTGATTCGTTCTGCAAATGGTCGTCCAGTTTGTCCCCACGTAACTCTTGGGGCAAGATCCACACGTATTAATATGTAATCTCCTGATCTAACTTTTTTATTTGTTTTGTTTTTGTTATTTTTAACGATTTTTCCTAAAGAATTATTAGTCTTGAAAGCTAATTTGTAATTTGAGTGCTTGAAAAGTGAATTTAATTTATTAATTTTTGGTCCAAAGTATGTTAATGCTTTATATGTTTCATTGTCATTAGTCAAAGGGTAAACTAATTTTATTGCTTCACTTTTTGTTTTCCTTGCCAACATGTTATCAACCATATCCAATTTACAGCCGTTATTGATTGCAAGTTGTCCAATAATGTTTAGTTTTTGTTCAAATTGGTGAAGTGAAAGAGGAATATACCTATCATACTATTATACCCGGTTAATCTGTGTTGAAAAGGATGATTTGAACAATTATGAATTGTTAAGGTTTGTGAAAAATTGAAAATTCATGTCTGTTGTTATTTTTGGTGATGTCAAGTTTAGAAAATTAATCGAATTTTCTATTTCAACTTCTATTGAGAATTTTATGTTTGGATGGATGCTATTGATAAAATCAATTGTCTCTCAGAAGGTACCTATAAAACATACTATTATATCGTCGACATACCTATACCAATACTGTAGGCCACTTATTTTAAAAGTTTAAAATTATGCCTCCTTCTGCGTTTATTTTGTTATAAAGTAATTCCGATAAATAATTTGTAACTAGAAAGTTGGCGAAGAAAAAAAATAGGTTTTGACACTGTTGTTGAAAAAAAAGCTATTGTATTGTTTTGAAGTGTAAAAGAAGTTTTTTTGAGAAGAGAGATTTCTTTGAAAATTGAGATAATAAAACATCATTGGAATATACTCAGAAGACGTTTTATCTTTCTCTTCATTTATTTTGTGAGCCGCTCGACCTACAATACAAGAATTGTTTACTGCGGATGTTGGTTTGTATACACATGATTCATAAATATTTCAGCTAATAATTGACTCTGGGGACTTCCCATAATAAGACACTCTTTGCAACTAAAAACTTTGTTATCAAATTGAAAATAGTTTTGATCTACTCATATGGTCAGCAAATTTAGAATTTCAGAATTTTGTACTAGGTTTCTATTATGGTTATTTTCTATTAATTCTTTGACTATATGGCTATAAATTGGATATGGTTGATAACATGTTGACAACGAAAACAAAAAAATAAAGTGGTAAAATAATTAGAAGAAGTAATTGTAATTGCTATTATTGGGTATGGAAATTATGAAAAACTTATCAAACAAGAAGAGGTGAGAAATGAAGTAAAACTTAAAATTAAAAAAATAAAAATTATTGAAACATTTCCAAATTTCTGTATTTGTTTCAAAGTTGCAAATTGCAATAATTAAAACTATTTTCTGAAAATGCAAATGTAAAACATAATTCACTCCTAACGATTAACTATCAGGTGTTGGAGCTGACAATTTAATTTCAGTAAATCACAGCAAAAATAACAGAAGAGTGATTCATAACCTATACAAAGTACAAGCAGCAGTTATAGAATTTGAGTATGGCGTGGAGAAATAGATCGCCAGAAGAAAGAGACGGCGCACGGCGACGCGTGTTCTCGCCGGTATTTGAGACACAAACAACATTGCACTAAGTGACACGTGACAGTTTTTCTAACCTCAAACATTTCCTCTGTATTTCTAAAGACGAAAATTGTTAAACCTTTATGGAAGTTTTCAATTTTCAGATATTCAACAAATTGGATAGCAGTTGCAACACTGATAGCAGTTATGGGCCATACCAGTGAAGGACCTTTCGAGTCCTCATCAGAATTGACAAAGCATAGATCAACGCACGCCAAGAAAGCATCCCACCAATGTGAAATTTGTCAAAAAACGTTTGCCGAGCGATACGTATTAAACAGACACATCGGTATTCATACTGGAAAGAAGCATTTCAAGTGCAAGTTGTGTGGCAAAGGCTTTCGATTAAATGCCGACCTTACGAGACACACGATGATCCACATGGGTAAAAAGCCTCACGTTTGCAAAATTTGCAAGAAAGCGTTCTCGCGATTGGAAAATTTGAAGAGGCACGTGCTGACGCATGCCGAGGAAGGGCATGCCAGACAAACGCCTTACAAATGTGAAAATTGCCAAAAAGCTTACACCGAACGATATTTGTTAAACAGACATATTGGGATTCATAGTGGAGAGAAACTCTTCAAATGCACAGTGTGTGAAAGAAGCTTTAGATTAAATAACGAGCTTACAAGACACATGAGGATCCACACGGGCAAAAAACCTTTCGCTTGCAAAATATGCAGCAAAGCGTTCTTGCGACCAGAAAATTTTAAGAGGCACTTATCGACTCATACTGGCGAAAAGCATACTAAACAAATACTGTACAAATGTGAAATTTCTCAAGAAAGTAGTGAAAGTAGTGTGAAATTAGAAAATGCAGACGAAGAAAATGCAGTTGCAGAGCTTGGAAATTTCGAAAAGGTTTTTATAAATGAGTGTGAAGTGAAAAATGAAAGTAGTGTTACTGTGAAATTAGAGAATACAACAGACGAAGAAGAGAATGCCGAAAATTTTGTAATACACTAAGGTGATTTTCATTTACGGTTTATTTGTCCGATTTAATGTGCTGCACTTGACGACTGCCTTTGTTAGATTCATGAAGGTACGACGATGGTGTTACGCATGAAGTTGAGGGAGTTGGCGAAGTATTAAGCTAAGAAGTATTCACTCTTATGTTTAATTTCATTGCCTTATATTATTTTGTATTTACTACCTGTAAACTTTAAATTATAACAAGGCTAAAGACTTGGGTTTTATTTAATGTTAACGATAGGTACACAGAAATGATCATTTGCAGCACATACGGTCAATCAACAATGTCGGGATGAAAATTATTCCCATTTGACGTTCTTTCCATCAAGAATTGAAAATGAAAGTAAGCATGGGTAACCACTCTAACGCAAACTGCATCTTGTTGTCTTTCTTATAGTTCATTACAACAGGAGAATCATTTTAGTTTTCCTACATTGAATATTAGTTTCTCAATCCACCAACACAAACATATTAACTTTCCTCTGCACCTTTCCGATTTTAAACTAATGCATATTAGTTAGTGCTATTTGTCACTTTTGCTGGATCCTGGGAGGGAAAAGATAATTTACGGAACAAGTTCAACAAAGGCAAGAAGCACTTTCCAATTCGATGATTTATTTTGTGTCTCTCAATTTCACATTGCAATATAACTCAATGAGTTCAAAGATATTGGGTTTAAAATTTATTACTTTTACATAATGCCCAAATAGGTGTCAACTGCAAAACGGCTAATTTTCAGATCATCATTGACAACCGTCTCCGCAAAGGTTCTGGTAATCAAATAGATCTATTCCGTTACATCACTGTCGAAGACATGCTGCTCGACAAACCGTACCTGATAACCGACGCCCAAAGACAAAATTTGTTATGGTGAGAGGGTGCTGCTCACCATTTGAAGCTGCACCTACCGAAGAGGTACAACAGGTTAAACGAACAAGAACTGAAGACGCTGCTAGCAGGAAGTATGTAACAATAAATAGTATTTTAAATCTAAAAATAAAAAAAAAGCTTTAAATATTTTTTCTATTGTTTTTATATATTGAATACCATCCTATACATCAAATATGCGTAAATACATTATGCATACATATATACATACACTTAACTTTTGTTATCGAGAAAACATTGCAAAGAGAAACATGTTTCCTAGAGCACAGGTTCCGTTATGCGATGAACACCGAGGCAAGTTGCAGCTGCTGCCATTCGTTTGACGTAATTGCTGAAAATCACCATAGGTACATAATGGCCCGTTCTCTTGCTGAATCCTCTACATTAATTAGGTAATGAAAATTGATTGTCAATAGGCAATTTATCCATTTGGTTTTCTCTAGCTGCTTTAAGTAAACAGTCGTTCCAGCTTGGTTATTTTCTATTAGAAACCTTTTCACGATGTTGCAACTAATCGAACCGTCGTCCCAAGCCAACCCATGATGGTTCCTTTGAAGTCATCTTACCTAGTTTCGTTCCTTCCTTCCTTCTAGATTTCTTGGTCTCAATTTGAAAGTTTATGATCTGATCACAAATTTTCAATTTCTGGACACAGCAAATAGTATTACTCGTAGCAGAAAGCACAGACAAGGGAAAGCAGAGACAAGGTTGATGCTTGATTACCATTACTGAACAGAATATCATTTTAGACAAGTGACAGTTGTTTCTAACCGTAAAGTTTTTGTCAGTGGGGAACACTGAAATTAAATACATATATAATTTATATCAGTGGTGGGGAAAAGAAAATTATCCTGCATAATAATTTCGAATAGAGCCGCATACTTAAATATGTGAATAGAACATATATAGGAGGATTTATATGATTATCCGACCGAGATCTACCTGCAGCGCATGCGTCAAAATTTTTGCATTACATAAACACTTATTGTTATACTTTCATAATTGTTTTCATAATCCTTCCACGTGATTACTGACATAATGCATTTTTAAACTGACCACTTAGCTAATGGGGCACCAGACACACGCATTTTTTGCAAAAAAGATAGTGTAAAAACGTTAGAAAAAAAATTAACCTCTACGGGAGTCGACACCACCCAGCCCGAGGATACCAAAATACCAACCCTATGCGATACCTAGCTACCCCCGACGCTGATGGTTGCGTTTGCAACTAACGGAGTACTTAAATAAATAAATATAAATAATAATAATAATATCTCTACAAACTCCTACTAACCCTAAGGTTAGCCCCAGAAGCTAACTACCTATATAGCTTGTGCGGGACGGAGGAGGCGGCATATTACTATTGGCCGCAGGTGCGTCACAGGAACGACCTACAGTTGTTAGTACTCTACCCACCATTTAGTGCGAGAATGAGGAAACCTGTAAAACCTCATTAGCTAAATCTGGATAGGCGATCCAAGGCGCGCCCTAGCCACAGCGCAGAAATGAGTCACCCATCCATGGCCAAACCGCGGGCACTGTTGCTGAGCATTAACGACTACTCACTCGCGCATGCCAGCAAGATCCCACGGCTCCAGACTTCAGCTTGTCCATACCAATGATGTACGTCCCTATACTTTGGATACTGGATCTTTGCGTGTATATAAAATTAGTTAAGACATACGCGCCTACTGCTAGCCCGTACCATTCCTTAATATAAATGCAGCGACGTATGTCATTTGGTTGTAAGACATACGTCCCATAATACAATATTGAGCGGAACACAAATGCGACTATATAAAGTGATGTCGAAGCGCCATTCAGCGTTACAGTTCATAGGCGTGTGGTGTATAAAACCTACTGTCAAGTAAATGTCATAATGTGGAATTAATTTTATAAACTTTTTACCGTGTTTCTGATGCTTTGAAGATTAGCTTGCGTACAGTTTCCAGCATCAAAGTACGTTCAGAAAGAAATGAGCCTTTGCTTAGCCCAGGAAAATCCCGGTCACGGAAAAAGTAAAAAACCGAAAATTTAGACGAATGCCAAAAAATGGAAATTCGTAATGTTATATACAACATGTATGCACAAGGTAAGTTTATTTTTTAAATAGGTACTATGAACTCACTAAAATCTAGAATTGCATCACAAAATATATCTTTCATTTCTTCTTTTGCTGGTGCCATACCTACTAATTAATACATGATGTAACTGTTAAATTACCATATTTATATCTGTACCTGAGCAAAATAAAAACACACGCCACTGCTTGACAATACACTCGACCTTGAAATGATTTGTGTCATATGTAAGCAGTTGAGACGCACGCGCAAAGATCCATCATACAAACTGTATACTATGGTGATTCATAATATACATGCCAAAACTTCAAAAGATCCTAGATAGTCTATAATCCTAGAGGAGCTCAGAATAAAGCTTCATTTACATTCAATTTCACATCGGCTTAAATTTGTGATGGAAGTGAAGAAGCATTTACATTGCCAGTTTGTTATGTCAAATTTGTAGGTTATGTTCGTATTTTTTAAAAGATGTTCTATGGAAGATAATAATTTGTGTGAACAAATAGAATTGAAATATATTGAAAGGAAACTTAAATGTACTCAAGCCTTGCAGCAACTACCAAGAATTTACCAAGAATTTGGTATTCTACTATTTACTTACGAATATTCCACACGAAGTTTATAGCGCCTGACAGCTGACAGTGACACTCGTCCGAAAATCTAAGAACAGCTGATTGTCAGCACATGCGCACTAAGGAACACAGAACGAAATGAAAAAGTCTATTTGTTATGAAAGTCAATGTAAATGCTACTTTTGAGTGTGTCCAAAGATACGACTTACAGAGATATAAGACACTAAAGTTTCTTTAGAACGGATGATTGTGATGCAGAAGTGCCTCAGGCCATTGTTATTATCATATGCAAATCACAGGTAGTAAGTTGAGGTGATTTGAGTGGATTGCGAATAATTATAAACTGATACTGAATGTATAAAAAACAAATAGAATTGTGGTAGAGTAAATATCAAAAATTTCAACTCCGTGGCATTCACAATTTTCAAGAAATTCAAATAAGAATAATTTTTTATCATTTTTAATAATTTTTTCCCTCAAGTTTGGCGTATCCATTTGAATCAAACTGTATATTTTGTCGAATATGGAAAACGCGTTTTCTTACGAACTACCTATATGAATGATATAAATAGGGACAGTCCAGTAACATAGGTACTAGATCCTTGCTCTGAAAAGAGGATATTGGGAAGTGAGAGAAGTGGGCTTGTGCCAGCCGGAAATTTAGACACAACGTTACAGTGACAGATTCATATTAACCTCAAATTGTCATCAGCAATTTTAAGGTCAAAAAATTTCAAATCTTTAAAAAAGATCGTCATTTTCAAGGTATTTGCAATAGAACATTCAATTCCTCATCAGATCTAACCGAGCAAATGTCGACGGACACCAAGGAAACTCTCCAACAAAGTGAAACTTGCCCAGAAGCGCTCGTTGAGCGAAACCTGTCAATTAGCACTCGTACTACTGTGGTTCCTCGTACTGAAGAACACCGCTTCAAATGCACAGTGTGCTATAAAGGTTTCAGATTAAATACAAACCTTACAAAACACATGAGGATCCATACCGGCGAAAAACCTTATGTTTGCCAGATTTGCAAGAAAGCGTACTCGCGATCAGAAACTTTAAAGAGACACCTGTGGACGCACCCTGATAACAAGCAAACGCCATACAAATGTGAAATTTGCCAAAAAGCTTTCGCTGAACGATGGACTTTAAACAGACACTTTGCGACCCACACTGAAGACCATGGTTTCAAATGCACAGAGTGCGGCAAAACCTTTAAATTGCATCACTACCTAAAGTACCACATAAAGTGGCATGCTCGCAAAAAGCTATACGTTTCCAAGAATGCATTTACGCAATTGGGTAATTTAAAAACGCATGAGGCTCTGTACAAGTGTGAATTTTGTCCGAAAGTGTTTATTGAGCGAGACGGGTTAAGAAGACATACCAGGACTCATACAGGAGACAACACTTACCAGTGCAGAGCATGCGGCAAATGTTTTACAACAAAAACCGTTCTTACGAGACACATGGGGATCCACATTGGCAGAAAACCTTATATTTGCAAGATTTGCAAGAAAGCGTGCTCGCAATTAGTACATTTAAATAGACATATGTTGACCCATACGAAAGAAGCACCGTACAAGTGCGACGTTTGTAATAAGACGTTCGCCTGCACTAGTTCTTTAAAGAAACACTCGTTTACACATGCCAATAAAGACCAATTTTTCTGCAAGTCTTGCAATGTTTCCTTTAAGTCGAAATGGTATTTGAGGAAGCACAGAAAGAAACACGCAAATGGGGATATTGTCGGAGCAACCGTTGAGGAACCTCAAAATGAGCGATCCAAAGAAAATAGTGTTAGTGTGAAATTAGAACACAATGAAGTGAAAGACGAAAATAGTGTTAGTGTAAAATTAGAGAATAAAACAGATGAAGAAGAAAATACTGTTGTGGGGTCTGGGAATTTTGCTAAACGTTTCAAAAATGAAGAGTATGAGGTGAAAGATGAAAACGATTTATAACATTCATTTGGAAAAATATAACTGCTAATGGTTACTGGGTAGTTTCTTTAGTGTTTTAATATTGTTGTAATCATGAAAATTCTGACTTATTCTCGGAAATTCTAACAGAATCTTGGAAATTTCCACTTAATCTCGGAAATTCAAACTTAAACTCAAAAGTTCAGACTGAAACTCGAAAATTCCAATCGAGGTATAGGGACAGCCGAATAATATAGATTTTCTACAAATAACGGCTACAGAATTTGTGTAAGAAAGTAGAGAAGTACAGTCCAACAGATTTAAGTTGGCGAGGGGTGGAGGCCTGACGCGTTGGCACCTGCCCTAGTCTGCATCTAACTCAGGGCAACAGTGGCGTGGCCTTTTTTTACTCTTGGGAATAAATATTAAATACTTAATAAAAATTCAGTAAATAATGTTCAACGTGTATTAAGAAAATTATTAGTACCAAAGGTAATTTAGAATGTAAAAAGACAAATAATAATAATAATAACGTTTATTTAGCAAAGAATGCTATACATTCATAATACAAAATGAATGTACAGAACTACAGATAAGTAACACAAGAAACAACAAAAGCAAAACTTAAATTAAACTTATATTAAAACATAGGTACACATATATAAAAACACAAACACATGGTAGCCTATCAGTTTTTTACTTCAAGATATGTTTTCTGGAGATTTTTTAGACTTTCATCCAGACCATTATAAACTAATATGCCTATTTTGACTTCGGAAATATTTAATTTTCTTTAAATACGAAATACGAAGAGACCTTATATTGTGTTTTTCAATTAGGACTTTCCTATTATTTTGCGTCCTTCTCCACCTGAACCCATTTTACGCAAAAGAACTCTCAGTGTTTCATTGGATCCATTCCATTCTGGCTCGGTGCGTATTTTTTGGTTCAATTTTGCAAGGATAACACGACAACATTTAGTCTTGTGAAATTCGTATACGATGTGACGTATATCAGCAGTCTCATACTCCGGTAAATCAGTTGTTAAGGAACTCTTCTTCGTACGCTTCTTTCCTGGTGTTCTAAGATCGCTAACTATTCTCTCTATAGATCTAATAGACATGCCCGTCACAACACACGTCTTCATTTTCACACTTTCCAATGTTTCTGTTTCACTTTTCTCACTTTTAAAATAACAAAACACTCTGTACACTATTTCCCGTGTTTGATTATGTAAGAGACCTTTCCGTTCGCAACCCGCCATCTAACCTTTTCAAAAGCTAACCGGTAATTGAAAATTTTACCTGGCCCACTGGTACTGCAAGAGCAAGACATTTTATTACAACCATAAAAAGTATGCTAGTGCGCAACCCCGTCGCTCGCCAACTTAAATCTGTTGGACTGTACAATGTTTCCAAGAGCGCGGATTGGTACTTTAGACACAACAGTGACAGTTGACAGAATCATTAATCATTTTAACCTCATATTTTCGTCAACATTGTTAAAGACAAAATTTGGGAAATCTTTAAAAAATTCGTCACTTGTTCAACGAACTGGATAATGACATGTGATATTTCAGTGGAAACTAGAAGATACGAGGAGTGACGGGAGCCACACCCATACATCATGAACCATACCAGCGAAAAACCTTTCATTTGCGATATTCAGGATGAAACATTCAAGTCCTCATCAGAATTAACAGAGCATATGTCGAACAGACATAATGGTGAAAATAGTTTCAAGTACACAGTGCACGACAAAGGTTTTGGAACAAATGGCAACTTTACGGGCGAGAAACCGTATGTTTGCAAGATTTGCAATAAAGCGTACTCTCGATCAGAAACTTTAAAGAGGCATCAGTTGAAGCACTCTAATGACGAGCAAACATCGTACAAATGTGAAGTTTGCCAAAGAGCTTTCCTTGAGCGATGGATTTTAAACAGACACTTTGAGACTCATGCTGAAGACAAGTGTTTCAAATGCACAGAGTGCGGCAAAGCCTTTAAATTACATCACTACCTGAAGAACCACATGAAGCGTCATGGAAATCTAAAGATGCGTATACTGACATACAACAATTATAAAGCAAAGTACAAGTGTGAATTTTGTTCAAAAGAGTTCGTTGAGAGAGACGGGTTAAAAAGACACACCAGGATTCATACAGGAGATGATACATACCAGTGCGGAGCATGCGGCAAATGTTTTACAACAAATACCGTTCTTACGAGACACATGGGAATACACACTGGCCAGAAACCGTACGTTTGTAAGATTTGCGAGAAAGCCTTCTTGCAATTAGGAAATTTAAACAGACATGTGCTGAGCCACACGAAAGAAGCACCATACAAGTGTGAATTTTGTAACAAGACGTTCACGCAAGCGCATAATTTAAAGACACACTTAATTAAACATACCAATGAAGATCTGTTCTTCTGTAAGCTTTGCAATGTTTCTCTTACGTCAAAATATTATATGGCGAAGCACAGAAAGGAACACGCAAATGGGGAGATTGTTGCAGCTGACTCAAAAGATTCACAAGATAGGCAATTCAACGACAGCAGTGTTAGTGTAAAATTAGAAGACGATACAACTCAGGAAAATACTGTTATAGATTTTGAGAAAGAATTCATAAAAGAAGAGTGTGAGGTGAAAAATGAAACTAGTGTTGGTGTAAAGTTAGAGAATACAGCAAACGAAGAAGAAAATACTGTTGTAGGGTCTGGAAATTTTGTAACACTTTTCAAAAATGAGGACTATGAGGTGAAAGATGAAAATAGTTTAGGTATAACTTTTGTTTAGAAAAATACAAAAGTCGTGATTACTGTGTACCGTCATATACTGAATAACTCAAGCATCCCACCAACGTTTTGGTTCTTAACGTTAGTCTTGACAAATTTCCGAGATGTCACTAAAGGCAAATGTAGGTAGCCCTGACGTTTTTGCAAAACACATGTTCATCTTTTGCACTCTACCTCGCACTCTACCATATTAAACGTCGTAAGTTAAACAGATATGTATAAAGCTTCTGGAACCTAGAAGTGTTTATCTAAAAAAGTGTCACCACATTCAGATTTTTGCTGCAAAATTGTTTCATCTAAATTGTGACCTATTATGGCAAGTATGCCAATAATATATATTTGTTAAAATAAGAAGAATGACGTAAATCCAATAACTATACCTATGTTTTGAATGATTTATGACTTTTCACCAATAAAGAAGTGGTGCTAATGTAAACTTCATCTGAAGAATAGAGCCCCATTCAGTTGTGATTGCGGTGATGAAAATGTCTGCTGCTACTGGCAATTTATGCTGCCTTAAAAGTAAATATAAAAGCCCGGGTCTAAAACTTTCCACCACACCACTGCTTTCTTATAAAGGACAGACTGTAAGTATTTAAGAGGAAGATCGAGTTGGTTCCAGATATAGGTATTTTTTATTTATAAAATTTAAGTCAAGTTGTCTTTATTAAACAGTTCCAACTACTGCACGATTTTTTCATTTAATAACTAATACTTATCTTTTACAGGCGGCAATATGCTTTTGAGATAGGTACGACAACTTTTAAGGTTTCGTCTTTAGTACAAAGGTGTACCTCAGTTAGGGTTGCTAGATTTTAAATTTTCAAGTCGCCAGATTCCTTGGAAGAAATAGCCAAAAAATCGCCAAAATAAAAGAATATGAAGTAAAACAAAGCTTTCGACAGTAGTTTTCTATTAAATTGTCACATTGTCAATGAGGAAATGTATAGTAGAAGTTCAATTTTTGAGAAAAACTTAAAAGGGCACAGAATGGAACGCCGTTGCACGGCGTTAAATGTGATTCGCTGTCACTATAGTGCCAATAGTTTTAGTATAGGAGTTGCCAATCTCTAGGTATTTTGTCTCTGAACAAGATGTTTTGTAATTGACACTGACAGATGTCAAGAGTACGTGACGCTTTTTTTTTATTTCGATTACAAACCACAAACCTGAGCAAGAACCTGATTTTGACAGGCCGCCATTTTCCGTTGGAGGGCTGAGCATGGATAAACAACCTTATCCTTGTCTATCATATATATGTATATAAACAAGGACCTTATGCACGTGAGTGTTACCAAAATTTGAACAGATTTGCAATAGTGCAACCAGTCGTATCATTTTAAGAATTTTCATTCAATTCTCGGCGTAAAGCGACTAAGTTTAAGTTACGCCCCTTCTTTGGTGCCAAATGGTAACACAAGCATCTGCTTTGTTATTCATCCTCTTCTTCCCTCCAATAAGCTTTAAAACAAACAAATGTGTGCCCTCCCGCTGGCAATTGTGTGACGCCATTCTAAAATGATCAATTGTATTTTCCAAATATTGCACTCTTACTACAGGGAGATTCAGCTAACCCGTTGGTTAAAAGTTTATTAGCAATTTCCTTAAATTCTGAATTTGGGGTTTTCGGGGATGTTCTTTTGAAGTAAAATATTTTTGACTTTCTGGCATTTCCGGTTAACCAGAAATATATTTATAAATGATAAAAGGTAGATACCAATGTGGGTGTTCCGCATTTAACGGTACATAATTATTCAATTTGCAATTCATAAATTAAATTCCACACCGAATAAAAATGTTTGGTTTATATGTTTTTACTGGCAAGTTCCTATCCTCAGACGTTCTGAGGCCGACCCTGGCGCTTGAGTTGAGTTGCCACGCGCAAATATATCCAGTTGCCGGCCGGAGAGATAAAATATTTATTCTCGGAGCTGAAGCTAGGGAATGATAATCTTGTACGTACGTATGTGCCATCTATGAAATATGTCAATTATCATGAAGTAAAAACTGCGTCTCCACGTCTCCCTTTACATTAGTGGCCTCGAGTTATTTAGGGCCGGTTGTTGGAACGTGAATCAAAAAGTAACGCGAGGCTGCATTTAATTCAACGTTACTAAGGTACTGACTCCGTGATTGGTTGTAGCATAGCAACGAAAGTCGAATTAAATGTAGTGTCTCGTAACATTTTGATCCGCGTTCTAACAACTGGCCCTAAGTCTACAATAATACTAGTTGAGGACATAAGTGCCTCCGTCATACGTCAGATTTTCATTCCAAACAAAACAGAAACACGTGCCATTTGACGTTTATCGATATTAATTACAACGTCTTAACCTAGTTTTTGCAACATAATTATAAACGTTTTGCAGTGAAAACAGTTTATTTTCAATTTGTGTGTTAGGCTTACGCGTAAAAACTTGAAAACAACTATAATTATATTTCAGAGGTTAGGTTAAAACGTCAGAAAGCACGTGGCTTTGTTTTGTTTGGAATGAAAATCTGACGTTAGTGACGCGCCACATAACTCCCAAATTTTCGTTTACAATTGGTGCCTTATTGTCGAAGTCTTGTTTACGCTTCACGCGCATTGATTGTCCCTACAATCTAATGTAGATGGTCTTAGTACTCTTACTCGGTTTACGACTCTCAGGTCAGGTGAGGTCAGGTTTTCACAGGAAGCAAACCGCAGTACACCACATAAGTGGCGCGTCACAAACGTCAGATTTTCATTCCCAACAAAACAAAGCCACGTACTATCTGACGTTTTAACCTAACCTATGCAATATAATGATAGTCGTTTTCAAGTTTTTACTCGTAAGCGTAACACACAAATTGAAAATAAATTGTATTCACTCCAAAACTTCTAGAATTATATTGCAAAAATTAACTTAAGACGTTGTAAATAATACTGATAAACGTCAAATGGCACGTGCATTTGTTTTGTTTAGAATGAAAATCTGACGTATGACTGAAGCACTTATGCGGTGTATTGTAGAATTTGCGAAAGAACGAAGATGTTGAGAAGTGTCAGATAAACGTGTGCATACCGGGATTTTAGACACAACAGAGTGACAAATTCATTATAACCTCAAATTTTCGTCAAAATTTTTGATGCCTAAAATTGTCAAATCTTTTAAAAAATCGTCACTTTCGAGATATTTAACGAACTGAATAGCGATATGTGACATATCAGTGCTGAAAAGAAAGTTATCATGTATAATTTGGCGTAGAGATGCATACAAGTACACATTATGGGCCATACCAGTGAAAATCCGTCCTTTGCGACATTTATAATAAAACATTAAATTCCTCATAAGTATTAAAGGGGCATATGGAAACGTTCCGCCAAAGTGAAACTTGCCAAGAAGGGTCCACTGAGCGACACGTGTCAAACAGACACATTGAGACTCTTACCGGAGAAAAGCGTTTCAAGTGCAAACTGTGTGACAAAGATTTTAGATCAAGTGCCAATCTTACGAGACACGTGATGATCCACACGGGCTCGAAACCTCATGTTTGTCAGATTTGCAAGAAAGCATTCACGCAATCGGTAAATTTGAAGAGACATCTATGGACGCACGCTAAGGACAAACAATCACCATACAAATGTGATGATGGACAATGGACTCACATTAAAGACGGGTTTTACGAATGCACAGAGTGCGGAAAAGCCTTTAAATCGCATCACAACCTAAAAAAACACATTAGCCTCCACACAGACAAAAAACTAAATGTTTATGAGAAATCATTTGCGCAAATGGGAAATTTAAATGGAGCAAAGTACACTTGTGAATTTTGTCCAAAAGTGTTTTTTGAGCGATGCAGATTAAAGAAACACTCTAGGATACATACAGGAGACCGCACTTGCCAGTGCGCAGCTTGCGGTAAATGCTTTACAACAAGAACCGATCTTACCAGACACATGGGAATACACACTGGCCAGAAACCGCACGTTTGCAAGATTTGTGGGAGAGCGTTCTTGCAGTTAGGAAATTTAAATAGACATATGGTGACCCATACAAAGGAGGCACCATACAAATGCGAAATTTGTAATAGGACGTTCACCCAGTCGTGTAATTTAAAGAAACACTTTAGAAAGAAGCACACAAATGGAGGTATCGTTATCGCAAGCACTGGGGTACAAGAGCCTAACAAAGAAAGAATTACTGTGAAATTAAAAAAGGAAGTAACAGATGAAGAAAATGCAGTTGCGAAGATTGGAAATTTTGAAAAAGTTTTTGTAAATGAAGAGTTCGAAATGGAAAATAGTAATAGTGTTGGAAGTAATGTCGAAGAAAAGCGTTCCAAGTGCACGGTGTGTAGCAAAGGTTTCAAATCGGGGGCCGACCTCAGGAAACACACTAGGATCCATACCGGTGAAAAGCTTTGCATTTGCACGATTTGCGAGAAAGCATTCTCGCAAGCAGAAAATTTAAAAAGGCACCTGTTGACGCATGTAGATGACAAACAAATGCTGCACAAATGCGAAACTTGTCAAAAGGCGTTCCCCGAGCGATGGAAATTAAACAGACACACTAGGATTCATACGGGAGAAAAGTGTTTCAAATGTATGGTTTGTGACAAAAATTTTAGATTACAGAACTACCTTACGAAGCACATGCAGCTCCACAATAAGCAGTATGTTTGCGAGTTTTGCAACAACGCTTTCACGCGTTCAAGAGATTTAAGGAAGCATTTATTGAAGCACTCCGCAAGTAGTATTTGCATGAAATCAGAAGAAAACACTACAGATGAAGAAAATGTTTCTGTAAATAAAGAGTACGAGAGGAAAAATGGAAATAGTGTTAGCATAAAATTAGAGTATATAACAGACGAAGAAGAAAATGGTGCTATACGATCTCGAAATTTTGAAGAGCTTGTCAAAATTGAAGAGTTCGAGGTGAAAGATGAAAATAATTAAGAAATATTACAATGCTGTTTTTATTGATCTGAAAAGGACATTCGACATATCGCAATGTAATACTAGACAAATTGTACCTATTGCTTATTGATTGAGGGATAGGATATATCCAAATTGTTAGAAGTGCGGTGTAAGATGCATTTTTATTGTTTCACTGGTTGGAGAGAGTGGAAGTAGTACGTAAGTAGCAGATGAGGTAGCAGACAATCGATTAGCACGAGCTATGTCCATCAAGGATTTAAACGGAATGGTGTTTGTTAGTTCTTACTTATGTAATCCCGTTTCGATATATTTTTTAAATACAAAGATTATATTAGACGATTATACATATATAGTGCAGTTTATTGTCCAATTTCTACCTGGGTGCTTTACCTCCGATTTTGACAAATCTTTCTATAAAATTGGATCATCATCGTAAGGTTCTCAGTCCGAAGACTGGTTGGACACGAACCTCCATCCTTTTCTATCCTGAACTAACCTACGCATTTCCCTAGAAGTTGTAACAATGCATAATTGGAATGCTGGTTACATCCAACAGACTTGGATTAGCATTCATAATTGTTCTCTCTATTGCAACCGCGTCACGGAGCGAGAGCCGTGGCATATCCAGATGAAGAGAGAAATACAAGCCGCTACGTCACGATTGTAAATAAACAAGAGCACGAGAAGAGTGGGAGTGGCACGTCACGCGTTTCGATGGTAGGAGAGCGAGCCTGACTGCCGACCGCCGAACCTATTCGGGTGGCTATAAAGGAAGCCACACAGCAGAGGTCCAGGAAGAATCTTCTTCACCGGTTTGCGAAGAAGAATTCTCTCCAACCGCGTCCGATAAATATTCACCGACAGTCCGCTTGAATGAGTTTAATTCACGGCGTGTGATTTTCTGTTCATTCCCGTATCCGATTTATTCTCGAAGAATAAATACTCAAGTCTTCATCGCTAGTACTTAATTATCGAAGCCGAAGGGCTACCAATAATTAAGTTAACAAGACCGGAGTTACTTGACTTGTAGCGGAAGCGTAGCTGACTTAATTAGGTAGGTCCATTTACCAGTACAGGTGCAGGAAAGTAAGAACCGACATGCTTGCATTCATTGCGGCGGATTACACAGCCTTGTCGATGTGCAGCGGATGGTCCTTACAATAATCTGCATATGTCCTGGGGTGGTCCCGTCAGTTATAAAGCTTGTGCACGTCAAATAATAAACCAGTCTCGCAAGGGATTACACCCTTGGTGTTCTAACGTACATCCCCTACCTGAAACCCCGACCGGTCGCGCTATAGGTGCTACTACGAAACCGCAAGTATCCGGAACAGTTAATCATACGACGAGACTACCCGTATTCAAGTGATAGCTGATCCCGAGGGAATAGTCGACGAGCTAGGCCTCTAGCCCAGATCTCGTGCGCTACTCACTCGAGAAACCGGTTACAGTACCGTCCTGATTTTAATACTAGAATTTCTCATTTATTTTTCATGTATATATTTTCCTGTAAATATCCGTTTCATATTCCGTTTAAAATGTAAATAGTTATATTAATAGAAACCATTTTAATTTGTTTATGTTTTATAATTCACCGTTTAGTAAGCAATAACGAACCCTCCCTTCTTCGACTATTGAGCAAAGGGTATTATCGACGATCCCGACCTGACCAGATGCAACCCCGTTATATCGTTACAAAGATAACGATCCGATTAGTCTAGATATACAGAGCGTGCCAGATACCGATACCGAAACCGAAAGAGCGCGCTGTATATCTGGTTCCAGAGCGTCACTAGGAAATATCGTTGCATAATTGACGTCCGACCAGAAAGTATCGTTGCAAAGTAGAACATCCTACATCCCTAACTATTTGAGAGCAGTAGTCTAATCTAGACCTACCCTTACCTCTTTTTATTCCCATCTCTGACTAGTATGTCGCGAACCATTCCTTCGTGTCTTAGAAGGTGTCCTACCATCTATCTCCTATTCTTTATTGTCTTCCATACCTTTTGCTTTTCTCCAACTCTTTCTAATAACTCCCTATTGCTAATCTTATCTATCCCTGCACTATTCTTTGCTTTATTTCTTTAGTGCTCCTACCATCTCGAGACATTTTACTTCCTAAATGACAGAGATCCGCGACTTCCTCTATCTTCTCGTTTCCTATTTGTATTTCAGTTTTAGTTCTATTTGGTTTCCTTTTTATTGTTTTTCATGCCATAGCCCTGTGTCGAAACTGCTTCCATTTCATTCAAAGCCATTCCTAATTCTTCTTTGCTAGATGCTAACACTGCTATATCATCCGCAAATCTGAGCATATTAATAGTTTGACCCTATACATTAATCCCTGAGGCTGTTTTCTGTTCTTAACAATCGCCTCTTCGATATGTAAGTTGAAAACTAGAAGTGACAATGCACATCCCTGTCTCACTCCCTTCCGGATATCTACTTCTCTTAGTTCCTGCTCAAATTCTATAACGGCCTTTTGCTCTTTGTAGAGATTACGTATTATTCTCCTGTCCCTATATTTCATCCCTACCTTTCTGAGCACTTCAAACATCATTTTACATTGTCGAAGGCTTTTTCTAAATCTAAAAATCCTATATAGACACTCTTTCCATTTTCTATTGTAAAGCTAGAAAGTATGTTACCTATGGGCCTCGCGCGTACCTCTATTTCTTCCAAATCCGAACTGATCTCCAAATATTTCTTCCGCCCTTTTCTCCATCCTTTGCACAATTCTAGTTAAAATTTTTGAAGCGTGGGAAGTTAAACTGATCGTTCTAAAATTTTCACACCTATCCCCGCCTTTCCTTTTTGGCAAAGCTACTATGATGTTCCGTTTGGAATCTGGCCTGTCAGGTATACGCG
The DNA here is from genome assembly GCA_963966045.1 of Xestobium rufovillosum. Classification (NCBI taxonomy): domain Eukaryota; kingdom Metazoa; phylum Arthropoda; class Insecta; order Coleoptera; family Ptinidae; genus Xestobium; species Xestobium rufovillosum. Next base: position 22,587,555 of record OZ014497.1, read on the forward strand.
ACTAACTAGTTTAAATAAGTCTCAAATATAAAAAAACTAAAGGTGGGGAATTTGTGGAGAATAGTAAACTATTTGATAGGATCACTTTCAAAATTTGCGGGTCTTCCCCATTGAAAATATTGAGTGACTACTGCGTACTGCTCCGTCCGACCTTCATCTAAAATTTGGTTCGAACACGGTTGGGCATGCGCATTACATATCAACACATTGGCATTTTGGAAGTGTAAAAAAACTTAAGCTAAGCGAAAGCATTTTTGAAACAGACCTGTCTACGAACCAGACACGCATTTTTTGGGAAAAAGATGATGTAGAAACAAGCAAAATAAACAAACCTGTACGGGAGCAGAACTTATCTAGCCCTATGAGAACATGGTAGCTCTGTACAATACCCGAACACCCACGCAGACTCTTGATTTAGTATAAAACCTGGTTGGCCATTACGCAGCTTTTGGGGGCCACAGGTCTGGGACATACTGACGTCAGTATGTGGAACTCTGGGGTGTTTTGTCGCGAACTACTGAATTTTTCTAAAATTGCCGGTTACCGTCAGCCGTCAACGACCCTACGAGCATTATTTGCTCATCCCTACCTTTCTGAGCACTTCAAACATCATTTTACATTGTCGAAGGCTTTTTCTAAATCTAAAAATCCTATATAGACACTCTTTCCATTTTCTATTGTAAAGCTAGAAAGTATGTTACCTATGGGCCTCGCGCGTACCTCTATTTCTTCCAAATCCGAACTGATCTCCAAATATTTCTTCCGCCCTTTTCTCCATCCTTTGCACAATTCTAGTTAAAATTTTTGAAGCGTGGGAAGTTAAACTGATCGTTCTAAAATTTTCACACCTATCCCCGCCTTTCCTTTTTGGCAAAGCTACTATGATGTTCCGTTTGGAATCTGGCCTGTCAGGTATACGCGACTAACTAGTTTAAATAAGTCTCAAATATAAAAAAACTAAAGGTGGGGAATTTGTGGAGAATAGTAAACTATTTGATAGGATCACTTTCAAAATTTGCGGGTCTTCCCCATTGAAAATATTGAGTGACTACTGCGTACTGCTCCGTCCGACCTTCATCTAAAATTTGGTTCGAACACGGTTGGGCATGCGCATTACATATCAACACATTGGCATTTTGGAAGTGTAAAAAAACTTAAGCTAAGCGAAAGCATTTTTGAAACAGACCTGTCTACGAACCAGACACGCATTTTTTGGGAAAAAGATGATGTAGAAACAAGCAAAATAAACAAACCTGTACGGGAGCAGAACTTATCTAGCCCTATGAGAACATGGTAGCTCTGTACAATACCCGAACACCCACGCAGACTCTTGATTTAGTATAAAACCTGGTTGGCCATTACGCAGCTTTTGGGGGCCACAGGTCTGGGACATACTGACGTCAGTATGTGGAACTCTGGGGTGTTTTGTCGCGAACTACTGAATTTTTCTAAAATTGCCGGTTACCGTCAGCCGTCAACGACCCTACGAGCATTATTTGCTCGTAGCAATAGCAACAGCAACAGCAATGTTGCTTTCCTTCAATGTGAGAATAAATTATGGGAAAATCAAAAGAATAACATACCTGAAAGCGTAAATTACAATTTAAATAGTATTTGGAATAGAAATTGAAAATTTGTGACCAGATCATAAACTTTAAAATTGAAACTTGCAAGAAATCTGGAAATCCGATCTGGAAATTAGCCGTTTTGCAGTTGACACCTATTTGGGCATTACGTAAAAACCAAAATAGTTCATACAAGAACACTTTCGTGTTCAAACACTTTATATTAACGAAAAACTGGTGAATTAAATCCTGAAATTTATTTAATGACAATCAACTGACATTGCTAAATTGACATATTGGCAGTGTTACAAATCGAAAAGAATCCGACACTCCCGACTACAGAGGTTCTCAACAAGTTTGTCCACATGCGCAGAAGGCGACGAAAATCGGTTCTCGGAGCGTCGAACCATTATCTATACTAAACCAAGCGCAGACTGTTGGCTGTGCTATCCTATCGAATTACTTAAACGTCCTTTTACTGATATTGTGTAATGCGCAGATGCGCACGTCCGACCGTCTTGGAACAAAATTTAAAGCAATCGTCGGACATAAAAAGTTTTCGTTTATCTATATCTCAACTATGTTTTGCCAATTGAACGATTTTCTTTAAAAATGTATCTTTCTTGACGGGCTACCGGACACAACATACGAAAATCAAAATTCTGTAAATTACAACAAACTTTAGAAGAAAAAAAAGATCAGCTTGGATTCGAACAAAAACACACCGCGCGTCTTGGCAGTTGGCACTGAGTCAAGCCTGTTGCTTGCATACCATGAAGTTTAACAGTCTATTAAATCACGTGAAAGTGGAAATGGCTTACTTGGCAAAACCTCGTCCAGGCTAATCTGTTCTGGATTATTTATATAAACGCAAACAGATTACGAAGCGGTTCGCACAGGAAGGCCGCGACGAGAGCGCCACCTAGAGTGATTTATTACTAGGGTTAAAATTGTTTTCTTATAACATGATTTCTTTTTAAACAGACCCCTTAGCTGTCCTCGCACCAGACACACGCATTTTTTGTAAAAAAGATAGTGTAGGAAGTAGGAACATAAGAAAAACAAAACAAGTTTTGCGGGAGTCGACCCCACCCAGCTCGAGAGTATTAAACCAAAAACTCTATGCGATACATACCGACCACGGACGCTGCTGGTTCAGTTTGCAGCTAAACACGGTACTTATTAATGCGCTAGCGGTCGGATATTAAATGACAGAAAAATGTAGGTAGCTGTTTAACGACAAGAAGTAGATCAAAATAGAAAAATGAAATTACTTGAAACTTTTCTCTATTTATGTTTTTCTTTACATCTGTCATTAATTAATAATAATTTTTATAAACAGCAACGGTTACTATGATAACTTTCCTAACGACGTTTGACAACCAAACATTCCGCCCACCTTGAAAGATGGCAGCTTTCAACAAATTATAATTCAGTAAAAGTCTTTAAACAACGAAAAACACCAACCAACATTTGAACTTGAAAGTTATGGTTCCCCAGGAAGTACACAAATTTTGTGAATACTTCTTTTAATGTTGCCGTTGGCAGTTTTGATCGTCACCACTCTCACAATTCCGTCTTCACCTGGATGGAGAGCGATAATCCGTCCCAGTCGCCATCGCTGAGGTGGCTGGTTATCTTCATGTATCAGTACCATAGCATTAGGAATACATAATTGCTTTGCATTTACTCGCCATTTGACTCGTTGTTGCAACGTAGGTAAATACTCCTTCCCCCACCTTCTCCAGAAGTGTTGCGAAAGTTGATCGATCCTTTGCCATCTAGATAGACGATTTGACTTTGCCTCGATGTAATCAGGTTCGGTGATTGACGTTATGGGAGCCCCGATTAAAAAATGACCGGGCGTAAGTGCAGAAAGATCATTTGGGTCTTCGGATAAAGGAACAAGGGGTCGTGAATTTTAACAACCTTCAATCCTCACTAGGAGAGTATACATCTCCTCATATGTAACGGCTGCATTTCCTAATACCTTTTTTATGTGTGATTTTGCTGATTTTATTCCTGCCCCCCACAAACCCCCAAAGTGAGGAGATCTAGAAGGAATGAAATGCCATTTTATTTGGTCATTCATAAGAGATTCTGTTACTTTTGATTGAAAAGTTTTTGATTTCATTAACTGGCGCAATTCATTGTGGGCGCCAACGAAATTTGTACCATTATCAGAATACAAATTTTTCACGTGTCCCCGACGCGAAGTGAATCGCTTTAGAGCACTTAAAAAACTTTCAGTTGTTAGGTCGCCGACTAATTCAATATGTATTGCCTTTGTCGCAAAGCAAATAAATAAAGCAACATAAGCCTTGACCATACGTTTGTTTCTAGTACGAGACTCTTTAATCATTATTGGACCTGCATAGTCTACGCCGCTATTTTGAAATGGCCTTGAAATTGTTACCCTATCAGATGGCAAATTTCCCATTATCTCTTGCATAAGCTTAGGTTTATATTTGAAGCAATTCAAACACTTATGAAGAATTTTTCGAACTTGAGTTCGTCCGGAAATTGGCCAATAATTTTCCCTAACTGCCGCTAAAGTAGCTTGATTACCTGCATGTAAGTGTCTTTCGTGTTCATGTAATATTATGATTCGTGTAACGTGATTATTATTAGGGAGAAGTATCGGGTGTTTTCTATCATTTGAAATGTCTGCATTAGAAAGTCGACCGCCCACCCTGAGTATTCCAGCGGTGTCTAAGAACGGAGTTAACGAAATTAAACGATTTGATTTGTCAATTTTGTTTCGGGTTTTCAGCTGCTTGATTTCATTGAAAAATTCATTTTGTTGAGTGATTTTTATTATTGTCATTGCGCCTTTTCCAATTTCGGAACATAACAAGCTTTGTTTTGACCGTTCAGATTTGGGTATTCTACAATTGCTGATGAAACGCAAGACATAACCGAACACTCTTCGCAATTTATTCCAAGTCGAAATGTTAACAAATGAATGTGCCAATGGATTGGGATCAAAAGAAATCGTTGTGAGTGTTATGTTTCCTCTTTTTTCAATATTTGTTTCCTTTAAGGATGGTTGTGGAGGCCAATCAATTTGTCTTTGTTTTAAGAAAAAAGGACCTTGCCACCAAATTGTTAAATTTGCTAAATTTGTTGGGTTTGTACCGCGTGAAATAATATCTGCAGGATTATTTTCTGAAGATACATGAGCCCAAAATTCAAAAGGTGTAAGTTTCAATATCTCAGCTACTCTGTGGGCAATGAAAGTTTTCCACGTATTTGGAGGCGATGATAGCCACGCTAATACTATTGTGGAATCTGTCCAAAGGAAAACATGCTTGATCAAGCCCTTTACAATTTCTGATATTTTATGATAAAGTTTCGACAACAGTAATGCGCCGCAGAGCTCCAACCTAGGAATTGATAACGTTTTTAAAGGTGCAATTTTTGATTTGGCGCATAGCAGGTGAACCTGATAATTACCGTCTTCATCGATAGTACGTGCATACAAGCACGCACCGTACGCTATTTCGGATGCGTCGCAAAACCATGGAGTTCGATTGAACTGCTAATTGTCCCGGAAGTGACGTTTCTTGGAATCTTTAATAAACAAAGATTGGATAACTCTGTTATGAAGTTGTTCCATGAAATTTGTATTTGAAGTGGCAATGTATCATCCCATTCGATTTTTAAAGACCATAACTGCTGCATTATTTGTTTGGCAGTTGTTAGTATTGGCCCGACTAAACCTAGTGGATCGAACAGTTTGGATGTTGTAGAAAGAACGTTTCGTTTTGTAAATTTGACTGATTTATCGATTGGAATTACTTCGTAGGTTAACACGTCTTCCTGAAAATTCCAAGATAAACCTAAAGTTTTGATTTTTCCTTGTTTATCAAGATTAATGATTGAGTCTCCAGATGAACCGCTAATATCTGGAAGTGCTTCAACTACGTTAGAAGTCCACTTGCGCAATTCAAACCCTGCTTGTAAAAGACAACAACTTACTTGTTCTCGAATTTCAACAAGCTCTCTGACCGAATTTGAACCGAGGAGACAATCGTCTACGTAAAAGCTGTTTTCGATTGCAGAACGTGCGAGAGGAAATTTTGACTCTTCGTCTATGGCTACTTGATTAATACATCTGATTGCTAGGTAAGGAGCGCAAGCAGTTCCGTACGTTACAGTAGATAAACGAAAAGTTTGCAATGGTAAATTTGGATCAGCACGCCAAAGAATTTTTTGTAATTCTCGATCTTCTTCGGCTACTAAGATCTGCCTGTACATTTTAGCTATGTCCCCAGTCAACACAAACCGATGCATACGAAACCGAGTTTTTATTGAAAATAAATCAGGTTGAATGGTTGGCCCTACCATCAAGTTTTCGTTTAAACTTATACCTGTGGTGCTTTTGGCTGATGCGTCAAAAACAACTCGAACTTTGGTAGTCGTTGAATCTCGAAACACGGCATGGTGAGGCATGTAAAATTCTTTGTTTGATTCTGGTGCAAGCAAAATTTGTGGAGCAAGTTCCATGTGATTCAAATCTGCGTATTCGTTCATGAAAGTGCTATAATCCTTTTTCAATTCACTATTTCTATTTAATTTGCGTTCAAGCAAATGAAAACGTTTCTCTGCAATTGATTTTGAATCACCGAGAAGCTTCGCAGTATCTTTTAATGGTAATTTTACTACGAACCGACCTTCAGAGTTTCCTTTATGAGTATCCAAAAAATGTTGTTCGCATGCGCGCTCTTCTTCAGACCGAATGTCGCAATTTCGAATTTCCTTGACCTCCCAGAATTTCTGCATTTGCCGTTCAATCGTGGTTAAAAGGCAATTTTGACTCTTAGAATGACTTGATATTGAAGTAGATATGGGACCGCCTATTATCCATCCCAATTCTGTACTCTGAATAATTGGTTGATCGCGGCCTAAACGTATCTGCGGTTCTTCCCTCAAAAGATCCCAAAAGATTCCCTCTCCGATCAACATGTGGATTGATTTGGATTTGTTAAAGTCAGGATCCGCTAACTTTATTGAACTAGGAATTCGCAATTGTGACACTGAAATGTATTCAGACGGAAGACTCTCAGTTAATTTCTGAAGTACTAAACACGAGATTTCCTTAGAAAATTGCTTTACCCTTGAATGGATTGTTACATTCGTTCTTTCGTTTACATTTATTGAACTTTGGTGAATGCCAGAAATTGATTGAGTTATGGCATGAGTGTGAATTTTCAAACGTTTGCAAACGTTTGTTGTTATGAAGTTACTTTGGCTACCTGAGTCTAATAATGCCCGCAATTCATGAATGCCACCTTCTGCGTCATATACGTTTACTTGTACTGTTGACAACAAAATTTGTGATGAATTAATCTGAGCTGTCAATGTTGATGAAGTTTGAATATTTGACGGAAGTGTTTGTGATTGAATTGACGTGGATGAATCAGTGTGCAATAAAGTATTATGTTTTTTATTGCAGACTCGGCAATTGGAGGATTTGCATTCGTTGACACCATGACCAGAACGAAAACAATTTGTACACAAGTTGAGTTTGCTAATTTCTGACGTTCTTGTAACGATTGGAAGTTTTCGAAAGGAATCGCATTTAAATATGACGTGTGAACCTTTACAGAAAATGCATGTCTTCCAGTTCGAGTGTGTAGTTGCTACATTGCATTGCGTTTGCTTACCTGGTTGCCTTTTGGTTTGTTAATTGATTTTGATTCGAATTTTGTCTGTGATTCGAATTTTGACTGTGATTTTCCTGCGTACAATGTTTCTAAATAATTGGAACGATTATTTAGAAATTGTATTAGTTCTGTGAAGGTGGATGGTTCATCAGATGTATTTGACATTTCCCACTCCCTCTTTGTTTGATTGTCCAGTCTGGATGTGACTATGTTGACAAGAATAGCATCCCACTGATCAACTGGAAGATTGAGAGTCTTTAGTGCCCTTAGATGTTTGTTTACCGTGTCAATCAATTCTCTAAGCGCAGTATAGCTCTCACGAGTTAAATTTGGAAGTTCGAGAATAGCATTTACGTGATTACGAATTAAAATGCGTTTGTTTTCGAATCGTTCCTGTACTAATTTCCATGCTATTTCGTAATTGTCTTCAGTTACCTCCAACGAATCTATTACATATGCGGCATCCTTGATTAGTGACGTTTTGAGGTAATGAAACTTTTGAATTTTTGCTATTGACGTTAAGTGTATCATTGAATTAAACAAATCTCTGAATTTTAACCAATCTACGTAATTGCCATTGAACTGTGGAAGATTTATTATCGGTAATTTGATGTTTTGAGGTATAACTAGAGAATTATGATTTACAGGATTTGTATGTATTGGTGTATTTTTCTCAATTAAAAACTTTTTAATTGTACCACAAATTAATATGGAAATAATTATCCTCTATGTCTGCTATACTTCCGTTTGACGCGATTTCAAATCGATTCCACGACTCTGTTAACTGATTTAATCGATATTCGAGTTCGACAAGATTACTGTTGTATCCGCTCTCAAAAAATTGTTTAATTCGTGCAATTTGATCATTCATGCGATCTCCCGAGGAGGTATTAACAACATTATCGTTTAATTGTGATTGTTTATTCGCTTGTGAATGATTCTCTAAAATTAATGAAATGCTTGCTGAAAGATCGAAGAATTTTCGCTCAAATTCGTGGAATTCTTGATCAGAGATCTCCTCACTTATGTCTGGTTCCAAAATGTCTATTTGTGATTGCAAATTTTCGAAATTTTCATAAAATTTGTCAAATTTTTGAAACCTGCTTTTTATTTATTTATTTTTTTATTTATTTATTGTGTCACAAAAGATCCCACGAGCGACTCGCTCATTATTGGGAGTTTTACATTCTTTTTATTCTAAACTATGTACTTATAGGTAACAGAGTTATATAACATAACATCCTAATGTGTTATATGTAAATATATAACTAAATACTACTACTAGTTCTAACTAATACAATAATATCCTAATATGTAGGTACTAGATACAACTTCTATATATTATTTGCAAACTGAAGTTTACTACTTATATGGTGCCTAGATTTTCAGTACTGCGTCTTGTTATAGAGAAAAAATTTTGTCAAAAAAATGTAAGTATTATATTGTGTGCATAGTAAAAGGTTTGTTTAAAATTCATTTCCTTAATTTTACATTTGTATCAATCTCAGGTAATGTATTGTTCTAATCTATTTAGTAGGTCTTTTTTTATCTCTCTCCTGAAATTTGTTATGTTAAGATTTTTTATCATTGTCGGTATAGCGTTATATATTTTCGTTATGTTATGTTTTACTGATTTTTCGCCGTACTTAGCGGTGTTTATTACATTTGTGTGTATTTGATTTCTTTGTCTTGTGCTGTGTTCGTGGATCTCTGCGTTTTTTGTAAATATTGTATTTGTTTGTATTTTTCCTGTGAATATTTTGTGAGCATATGTTGCTGTCTGAAGATGTACTATTGCTTTGAGTGGTATTAGTTCGTTATTTCTATACATGTCTACTCGGTGTGTTCTGAATGGAAGGTTATATAGGTTTCGTATGGCTCTATTTTGGGCTACTTCAAGTGGTGTTAGGTGTGAATCGTAAGTGTTTCCCCATACTGTTATTAAATAGCTTAGCTGACTGTGTATAAGTGCATGATATATGTTTCTTCTAACTGTAAGTGAGAGTATGTTTAACCGTTTCAGTGCCCCTGATACACTGTTTACCTTTCCCTTTATTTTTTCTATGTGTTGGTCCCATTGCAGTTTGTTTGTTATTGTTATTCCCAGGTATTCTATTGTAGTTACCTCTTGTAATGTGTAGTTGTTCACGACTAGGTGTTTACTATGATTTACCACGGTTCTATAGAAAATCATATAGTTTGTTTTTTTTAAGTTAAGGGTGAGTTTGTTGAGCTGCAGCCATTCTGTGATGGTATTTAAATCTACTTGCATGTCTTTAAATAATTCGTTGATATCACTATTATCATAAAATATATTGGTGTCATCTGCAAATAATTTTATTTTTCCATTCAGTTTGCACTGACCTAGGTCATTCACATATATTAGAAAAAGGAGGGGCCCCAACACTGAGCCCTGCGGGACTCCACATTTTATGCCAGTTTTTTTTCCTTCTACCCCTTTTATTGATACGTATTGGTATCGTCCCTTCAGATAATTTTTGAGCCATTCCAATACTTTTCCAGTAATCCCAATAGCTTCAATTTTGTGTATGAGTATATCATGCTGTACTGTATCGAAGGCTTTTGTAAGGTCTAGAAAAATGCCCGCTCCCAGTTTGTTGCTATCAATGCTATTTTGTAGTTGAATAATTAAATCCGTTACGGCCGTTTCTGTGTTAGTTTGAGTCCTAAATCCATATTGTTCTTTGTAGAAAAAGTCTATTTTGTTGAGAAATTTTCTGATTCTATTATTTACTGCGCTTTCAAGTATTTTTGAAACAATAGGGATTATCGAGATTGGCCTATAATTGTTTGTATCCTCCTTTTTACCACTTTTATGAATGGGTATGACTTTTGATATTTTAAGCAGTTCGTGTACTGATCCTGTTCTAAGAGATGCGTTTACTATTTCTACAATTGGGCCAATCAATTCGTCTTTCAATGCCTTGATCATGTTGTTGGAGAGTCCTAATGCGTCTTTTGATTGTTTATTCTTTAATTTTTTAATAATTTTGAGAATTTCAGGTGTTGTTACCGGTTCGTAGGTATCTAGAGTATCTTTCTTTGTTGCTTCAATTTTTGTTACTGTCACTTCAGAGTTTATTGGTTTATTTATTTTTGATGAGAGTTCCGTTCCTATAGAGATAAAAAATTCGTTAAAGTGGTCTGCAACTTCAGTTTGGTCTTCTATTATTTTTCCCTTTATTTTAACGCTGAGATTGCTTTCACAAGGTTTATTTCTTCTTAATATACTATTGATGTTTTGCCATGTTTTCCTTGCATCTTTAATGCTATGTTCAATTACAGTATTATAATATTCTTCTTTGAGTTTACGCCTTTTTGCTGTCACTTGATTTTTTACCCTTTTGTAATTATTTTCCGCTTCAGCATTTTGTTTATTATTTTTATATTTTATATAAAATTTGTCTTTTGTGTTTATTAATAGTTTTAATTCTGTGTTTACCCAGGGTGCGTTTTCTCTTTTATGCTTGATCGTTTTTTCTTTTGTGCATTTTTTTAATACTTCTCCCATTTTTTCTGCAAATACTGTATATTTCATTTCATCAGTTTCATTTGTAAGTGTAATAGGGTGGTTAGTTAAATATTCTTTTACTTTCTTTATGTTAACTCTTTTAACTCCTTCTTCTCTACCCAAAATTTCCAGTCTTCCTATATTACATATAAGTAAGTTGTGGTCGCTCATGTCATTACACACATTAAAAATAGTAAACCTTTCTCTATTTATGTTTGTTATGATATGATCTATTGTAGTTCGAGTGGTTTGTGAGATTCGTGTAGGCAATTTGTTCAGTATCCGGAAACCATTTGATTTTATTAAGCTTTTGTATTCCCTTTGATTGTTATTTTCTGCGTTATATATAGTCTGCAACTGTTTTATCTGTCCATTGTGTTGTGGTTGTGATGAAAGTACTTGTGCGTGTAAAAAAACTCTTAATGTTTTTACGATTTCTTTTAAGATTTTCTAGCGACATTTTTATTGTGTTATGTATTGAACAAATAAAATGCAGCCGCTACACACGCTGACAAGCAACACTCCCAATGAAAACACAAGGATATTCGAATGGATTTTCGTTTGAATTTTAAGTAACGGAAATGATCAGTATGCACCACTTACCCTGGTCCGGGCGTTAATCGTGGGTACCAGTTTGTTCGTTGTAGTGGATTATGACTACCTTCCGTTGCTTTTGTTGATATTATTGCAAATATCGCTTCTGTGGCTATGTGATCCGGCTCGAAGGACCATGTTTAACGACAAGAAGTAGATCAAAATAGAAAAATGAAATTACTTGAAACTTTTCTCTATTTATGTTTTTCTTTACATCTGTCATTAATTAATAATAATTTTTATAAACAGCAACGGTTACTATGATAACTTTCCTAACGACGTTTGACAACCAAACATTAGCGCTGTTTTAACATTAGACATAGGGTCCCTAATTATAAACTAATAGTAGCTCCCGGTTGCATACAATACGCATGCGGCGCGGCTATTACACTATATCAGTAAATGACCTGTAAGCGATTCGTCGCGAGCGATCTCGGTGGGTGTTCGGGTATCGTACAGAACTGCCGTTTTGTTCTACGGCTAGACGAGTTCTGATCCCGTAGGGGTTAGACATATTTTGCTTGTATTTACATACTCTTTTTTCCAAAAAATGCGTGTCTGGTGCGAGAGGGCAAGTAAATGGTCCTTTTCAAAAATGCGTTCTCAGCTTTAATTTTTTAAATTTCCAAAATGCGAGCGCATGCGTATTATATGCAACTATTAAGGTCTCGTATTCTAAAGCAGTCTATTCCATCGTCTTTAAAAGTCAATGGTCTATTTCTAAAGGTGAGGTGACACGGTGACAGAATTATTCTAACCTCAAATTTACTTGGGCATTTTTAACGACAAGAATTCGAAAATCTTAAAGAAAATTGGCACGCTCAATTCGCAATAGAAGATACTGGTGGTGATTTGAGCCATACACCCACATCATGGCCCATGTCAGAGAAAAGCTTTTCATTTGCAATAAAACATTCAAGTCCTCATCAGAGTTAACAGAGCTTATATTGACGCACACCGAGGAAACACCCCAGCGAAATGAAACTTGCAAAGTGAGCGATGAGCCATACGTGTTAAACAGACACGTTGGTACTCATGCTGGAGAAAACCGTTTCAAGTGCACGGCGTGTGGCAAAGATTCTAAATGTAATAGCAATCTTACGAAACACGTAATGACCCACACGGGGGAACAGCCACAGCAATTGACTTTAAAGAGACACATTGAGACTCATGCCGAAGACAGGTGTTTTAAATGCACAGAGTGCGGCAAGGCCTTTATATCATATCACTACCTATTAAAACACTTAAAGCGCCACCCAGACAAAAAACTAAGTGTTTGCGAGAAAGCATTTGTGCAATTAGGAACTTTAAAAACACCGGTATTGACATACGCCAATGTAGTACCGTATAAGTGTGAATTTTGCCCAAAAGTGTTTGCGGTGCGATCCAGGTTTAAGAAACACACTCGGATTCATACAGCAAAGAAAACTCACATGTGCGGAGTGTGTGACAGATGTTTTATAACGAAAACCGATCTTATAAGACACATGGGTATCCACGCCAGTAGGAAACCTTATGTTTGCAAGATTTGCAAGCACGGGTTCTCGCAATCGGGAAATTTAAACAGACATATGCTAATCCATAGAAAAGAAGCGCAGTCGTACAAATGCGAAATTTGTAATAAGGCGTTCACACAAGTGTGTTACTTAAAACAACACTTGTTTAAACACACCAATCAAAATCCGTTCTACTGCAAGCTTTGCGATATTTTCTTTAAGTCTGAATGGTATTTGAGGAAGCATAGAAAAAAGCATACAAATGGGGAGGTTGTTGCAACAAGTTTTGGTGGATCACAAGATGAAAACGGTGTTTGTGTGAAATTAGAAGAAAATTCAGTTATAGATTTTGAAAAGATTTTCATAAATGAAGAGTGCGTGGTGAAAAATGAAAATAGAGTTACTGTAAAATTAGAGAATACAACAGACGAAGAAGAAAATGCTGTTGTAGAGTCTATAAGTTTTGTAAAACATTTCAAAAATGAAGAGTACGAGGTGAAAGATGAAAACAATTTATAACGTATAAATAGTTCAGGATTATTGCGTATGGTTCATTCGGCAAATTTTTACCGATTAGTAATTATCACTACACTATGCGCACTACCAATAATTATTATATAACATAGTCACTGTGTAAATACGTTGTCGGAAATTTACTTCCATCATCAGAGAATGTTTATCATCGAAAATTAATAACAAAATTCCATTAGAACAGACAACTTCAAAAAACAAACCAAGGCACTCTTGCAATCCAGAAAGACTGCAAAAAAATGAATATCATGAATACTAATTAATCTGGTATTAATTAATATTAATTAATTAATACCAGATAATATTATTAATTAATACTAATTAATTAATACCAGATAATTACTCAAAGTAGTTGTCACTTACTGATATCTGTCCAGAGCTGGGCAGCATATATAGCAAGTTAAATTGCATGGTTTGAGTGTGTAGGGGAGAGCACCGTACTGATGAGTCCCAGAAGGACGAAACCAGTTGGTCTGCGGTTTTCCATACACATTCAAAACAGACATTTTTGGAAACATAAAAAATCAAAATTACCTACCTTAATAATTTAAATTTAGAATAATTTAAGATTAGATTGTATTAAATCAATTTGTTCGTTAAGTAAGTTATATTTTTTATCATGTTTAAGTTTATAAAATTCTATACATTGCAAAACATCTAATTGACAACCTTTTTCCAATGTGTACAATAATTTGATTTCTATTTTGAATCCATTATTAATAGCAGTTGTTCTTATTATACTTAAGTATTTTTCTAAGTTAGCTTTAGATTAAGGAACAGTAAAGCCTCATGTACCATTGAGTTGTAAGCAGATATTTTTGGAGAATAATGATGAAATGAATTTGACGAAAGTGTGATGTCTGTATTTATGTAGGTTTCTTAAAAATATCAAAATGAATTTTTTCTTTAGCAAATTTTATTTTTGGATGAATTTCATTCAAAAAATGTAGAAAATTATCTAAATGTCTTGCAATGCCTTTAAACTTTTCAGCAAGCTAAAATGTCATCTACATATCTGTAACAAAAGAAAATATGTTGTTTTCCTAGATCTGAATTGATAATTTTTTCTTCAATATTAGACATAAAAAATAGGCTAGATGAAGGAGAGAAACAAAAGTATAAAGCGGTCAAGTGGGAAATTATTCGGAAATGAAGCAAAGCGAAAGAACAGTGGATTGATAACAAAAACATAAGTGAAACATAAGTTCGAAGTAGGAAAAACTAACGAAACTTATAAAATAATTACAAGAAATTTCAAAGAAATTGGATCTAGCAGCAAGAACATTAGAAACGAGGCAGGTGACATCCCAATCGGAAGAGAGGAAAAGGCAGATAGGTGGAAGGAATATTTGGAAGCTTATATGCAGAAAAAGAACTAGGAGATATATTAGAAAAGCAAATCAGTGTAGAGAGGGATAACCTAGGCTATCCCCATAATAAGGGAAGAGTTTGAGCTAGCATTATAGAAAGTTTAAAAAACAATAAAGCACCAGGTGTAGACGGATTGTAGACATAAATTTTAAAGTGTGCAGGTCAAGAGGTAAGAGAGCGTTTATTTAAACTAGTTAGCCGCATACAGGGTGTCCCAGAACAACGGGGCAATATTTCTGGAGCATATAGTTTGGGTCAAAATAACACTTAAAGTATCTAAAAAATTTTTTGTAGAACGCCTCCCTTCGAAGCTATTCGCCCTTAAAAGTCATGTCCTGTAGAAGATTTTTTGCTGGTAACTTTCAAACTACACTGTATTGAATGTTATAAAATTTGGACTAAACATAGCAAGCAAGTATCTGTGATCGAGTGGCATGACATCTTCTGTATCTTGTCTAGGAAGCCGGGGGTGAAACACCTCTAATGCTCTTCACCCCTTAACTTTCACGTTAATACTTTTAGCGAAATTGTAATGATATTTTTAAATTCCTTAAACAATTTTCTCAAAAAAAGTACTCTTTTTTTGAAACCGTTATAACGGCCCGTTTCCGAGAAAAAAAATAAAGAATACATGATTTATCATTTTTACTACACAAACAGGCTATGAAAGCTCCGCCACTGGGAGTACGGCTTTATACGAGTGCAAACCTTGGACAATTGGAGAAGCGGATTGAAAAAGAGCAGAAGCGTTTGAAATGTGGTGCTACGGATATCCGTCATTGGGTGCTACAGACGCATGATGACGATACCGTGGATGCGTGGATAGATAAGGTTAGCAATAGGGCGGTATTAGAAAGAGTGGGAGAAAAGCGAAAGGTATGGAAGACAATAAAGAATAGGATGACAGGAGTAATTCGCGACATACTTGAGCCAGGGGTAGGGGTAGGCCCAGATTAGACTACTGCTACTGCTCTCAAATAGTTAAGGACAGAGCACAGAGGTTCTCTGTGTCTTGGCGCCATTGCGTCCGAGGTCATGTTAGATGTTACAGTCAAATTGTATAATGTAATAGTTGGCGTTGCACCTGCGCAATCGTAATTTAGAAATTTCCTTACTATAATTATTTACGGGAGTACCCTAGCCTAGCCCGCGATTCTTCGCAGATAGGTACATCTAGCTAGTTCTTACGTGTCTGACACTCTTTTATTATTTTGTCTCTCACTTAATTTCAATTTGATTATTTGATTTGTAGCATTGTTTTATCACTTATTCATATAGCGTCACACCTTTTATCTAACACCGTTAAATTATATGGCCTTCATTAGTTATGCATTACCGAACACGTAATAAGGTTCATTATGCAATGGCCACTTCAAGAATTTTTAAAATAAGCTGAAATGATCCTATAATTTTTCTCTTTGTTTAGAATTATTTCACGTCTTGCATTTTAAAACTATTGAGATACGTGAAAAATTTCGTAAATTAAAAGTCTAGATGCCAAATATTTTGAAATTCGTAATAGGTAGAATAGGAAATTTAAGTTTTTCCACGTTGCATACAGTATAGTAGGCCGGAAACTTGACAATTGCGTTACCCGTGCGCTAAACTCGAAACTGTGCTATAGCTATAAAGCTTGCCACGCACTTGCCCGTCACAGCACGGTACGGTCCGTCCCGTCAAAATTACGGATAGAATGAAAACAATGCAAATGAATGGACATCAGCGGCCCACTAGTACAGCACGGCACGGCCCAGCGTTGTCCATTCATTTGCATTGTTTTCATTCTATCCGTATTTTGACGGGACGGACCGTGCTGTGCTGTGACGGGCAAGTGGGTGGCAAGCTTTATTTTTGAAAATCGCACAGGTTCATCAAATTTTGTAGGCAGCTTTAAGATCTTGACGTTTACTGAATAAATCCTGTGGCGACCCCTTTTAACTCTAATAATTTTATATCAGAAAAATCTTAAAAGGTACGGCAGTTGACATTTTAATGGCTACTCCGTGGAAGACCTAAATATTTTAGGCACGAACTGATCATGAATTGGCGGGCAAGAGAACAAATCAACGTGTCATTCATGAGTCGGAATTATTAGAATATTATGCTCATAGTAAGTTAGTAGGCTACTTGGACAACAAATAATCCTTAAAAATAAAGTTACTGTTTTATGAATTAATTTATCTTCTTCGTGGAAAGAATAGTGTACATAGGTAACTCGATTGAAAGTGTATTTCCTATAAACTCGCGTGATTTCTGCACTAGGCTACGTCTCGTGCATAAAATTTCACGCTCGTATGAAATTTGTCACTTTCCGTGCTCGTTACGTAATATACCATTACATATCATTTAAATCTCTATGATGCAGTTATAAGAAAATGCTCTGCATAATAGATCATTTCAGAATGCCGTCACACAATTTATTAACAGCTGGCGGGCAAACATTTGTTTGTTTAAGGCTTTCAGGAGGGAAGAAGAGGAGGAATAACAAAGCAGATATTTGTGTTACCATTTGGCTCCAAAAAAGGGGCGTAACTTAAACTCCTCTCTACGCCGAGAATTGAACGAAGATTCTTAAAATTATATGGCTAGTTGCACTATAGGGGACCTAAGTGCCTCCGTCATACGTCAGATTTTCATTCCAAACCAAAAAACAAAAGCACATGCCATTTGACGTTTATCGATATTATTTACAACGTCTTAAACTAGTTTTTGTAATATAATTATAGACGTTTTGCAGTGGAAACAGTTTATTTTCAATTTGTGTGTTAGGCTTACGTGTAAAAACTTGAAAACAACTATAATTATATTTCAGAGGTTAGATTGAAACGTCAGAAAGCACGTGGCTTTGTTTTGTTTGGAATGAACATCTGACGTTTGTGACGCGCCACTTATCTCCCCCATTTGCAAACGTTGCTTTCCTTATTTTGAGTTAAATTCCATGAACTCTAAACAGTAACCTGGTTTCACCACTTTGTTTGGCACCAAATCTGTTTAAATTTTGGTGACACACGTGCGTAGCAAAGATCGGGCGTTGTGTATCCATACTCTGCCCTCCAACAAAAAATGGCGGCCTGTCAAAATCAGGCGTTCTAAAATAGTCTATATTCAAAATCTGTAGTTTAAATTAGGTTAATGTTGGGGTATGCGTACCGGCCTGAGATATGGTACCGGCATTCCGGGATTCCAGCCACAGCAATAATTGACACTGACAGTTTCTTGTAACCTCAAATCTTAAGCTTTCTGTAAAACGAAAATTTGAAAATCTTTAACAGATGTTCAGTAACATTGTGACCTGCAGTGAATAAAAGAAAATGTACCACACCATTGAGGAATCTTCCGTTTCCCTTATTTCCAATAATACTTTCAAATCGTCATCGAAATTAACGGAGCATGTGTCAACGTACACCAAAAAAACACCCGATCAAAATCAAAGCGCAACTTACCAGAAAGCATTCGCCGAGAAATGCGTTCTAAACAGACACGTTGGAACTTATACTGGAGAAAAGCGTTTCAAATGTGTAGTTTGTGGTAAAGGTTTTAAATTAAAAACCGACCTTACGAAACACTTGAGGATCCACACAGGCGAGCAACCATACGTTTGCAAGATTTGTAAGAAAGCGTTCTCACGATCAGAAAATTTAAAGAGACACCAATTCACGCACACTGAAGATAAACAAACACCATACGAATGCGAAATTTGCCATAAATTGTTCACCGAACGATGCATGTTAAACAGACACATTGGAACCCATACTGGGGAAAAGCAGTTCAATTGCACAGTATGCGGCAAAAGCTTTAGATTACATAACTACCTTACGAAACACATGAGGCTGCACACTGGCAATAAGCCTTACGTTTGCGAGGTTTGCAACAGAGCCTTCGCTCAGTTAGCAAATTTAAAGAAGCATGTATTGACACACACTGACGAAGCACCATACAAGTGTGAATTTTGCCCGAAATCGTTTACCGAGCGATACGAGCTAAAAAGGCACACTTGGACTCATACAGGAGAAAACAGTAGTCCGTGCGAAGTGTGCAACAAGAGTTTTACCTCAAGACGGGATCTCATGATTCACACGAGAATCCACACGGGTAAGAAACCGCATATTTGCAAGATTTGCACGAAAGAGTTCTCCCAATTAGGAAATTTAAAGAGGCACATGTTGATGCATGCAAGAGAACCGCAGCACAAATGTGATATTTGCCAAAAAGCACTCTCCGATCGTTCCGCTTTAAGATTGCATGTTATGACACATGCGGGACAAAGGCCTTACAAGTGCGAGATTTGTAAAAAAGCGTTTGGGCAGTCGTACACTTTAAAGAAGCATATGTTGACACACGGCATAGAAGGGCCACACAATTGTGAAATTTGCCAAAAGGGATTCGCTGATCGTTGCACTTTAAGGATACATTTTATGACGCATACGGGACAAAGGCCTTACGAATGTGAGGTTTGCAAAAGAGCTTTTGGGCGGCGGAACACTTTAAAGAGACATATGCTAATGCACGCTGAAGAAGTCCCATACAAATGCGAATTTTGTAATAAGGGGTTCCGGCAACTGCGTGGATTAAAAATACACTTGTTTAAACATACCAATGAAAATCCGTTTTTCTGTAAGCTTTGCAATGTTTACTTTCAGTCTGATTGGTATTTGAGGAAGCATGCAAAGAAGCACGCAAACGGAGAGATCATTGCGGGAACCGTTCGGGCATCACACGACGAACAGAGTGTGAAACTAGAAGAGAATGCAACAGATGAAGAAAATGCAGTCGCAGAGCTTGGTGATTTTGAAAAAGTTTTTGTTAGTGAAGAGTGTGAGGTGAAAAATGAAAATAGTGTTTGTGTAAAATTAGAGAATGCGGCGGACGATGAAGAAAATGCTTTTGTAAAGCTTTTCAAAAACGAAGATTGTGATGTGAAAGACGAAAATAGTTTATAACGCTAGAAATATTTTCACGATTGTAGAGATTTTTTTAAGAATTTATTTTATTATTAATTCCAAAGCCTCTTCTATCTCCAATCCGGTAAAACCGGAAGTTTCCAAAGATTTTAAAAGGCACTAAAATTTGCTTGAACGGCATTATTTTGAAACAAAAACGATGAAAAAATCGAAATTGGTCTACTTCCGGTAAAACCGGAAGCCCTTGGAAATTAATAAAATTCTCCTAAATTCAGTCGAGAAACATTATTTTGAAACAAAAGTGACGAACAAATTGAAATTGGACTGCTTCCGGAGAAACCGGAAGTTCCTGAAAATGGAAGAATTCACCAAAATATGCTCGAGAAACATTAATTTAAAATGAAAATGATAAAAAGAACAGAATTTATCTACTTCTGGTAAAACCGGAAGTTTCTCAGAATTGAAAAATACACTGTTTTTCGAGAGGCATTATTTTGAAACAAAAATGATGAAAAAATCAGAATAAAAATGTTGAAATTAGGCTATTTCCGGTAAAACCGGAATTCCTAAAAATTAGAAAATTTCGCGAAATATGCGTCCATTTGGAACAAAAATAATAACAGAAATCATCTAATTATTCCGGTATAGCAGAAAGTTTCTCAGAATTGAAAAATCCACAAATATTTTCTAGGGAGGCATTATATAAAGTATCACCAATTCTGACAAAATTACCCATTGGAAAGTGTGCATCATAAGAGAAAATAATTAATAGTTAATTAAATTTATTTGTGCGCATACTCACTTCACCTATTCCATCTTTATTTCTAAACATACTGAACTTTGCAACGGATATACTACTAGACTTCCTTGCGGGGGATTCTGATTGGTCAAGAGAACAGCAGTAAATATTCACCGTCAATCCATTTTATTTTCTAATAATGCAACTGATTTACTTGGGCGGAGGTCGTTACGCTGCTTCGCTTCGGTGGCTGTTTCTTTCTGCGGAGAACATGCGGGCGATTCTATTCTTGTGCACTACATACATTTGCATTTTCCGGCACGAAATCGTATTCGTTCATTTCATCCCTCGCGGATTCCCTTTGAAGAAGAGGTCTCATGATGCCTCACTTTCCGGTTTTGGCCAAGCGAAGCGTTATTAGTCCCCCCTAAACTTGTCATGTTTCTGTGGTCCATTTCGAAATTACACGAAATTTCGGTTCGAACTAGACTTCCTTGTGGGAAAATTCGGCTTGCCATTTGCGGCCCACGGTTTTTTATTATTTTTCCGTTAATTTTGAGCACTGTTACCGTTTACAAGCGCGGGTCAGTCCCCCACGTTTTGCGACTGTTTCCCGGTTGTTTTACCCGATTTTCTTTCTGACTCAAAAATGCTTTCATCCTCAGATTTTTCTCTCTTAATAATTATATTCTGTATGCCGTACTTTCTGTTGTTCTCTATAATTTTGTCGAAATCGATGATAGTTATTCACGCACCTGTTTATAAATGTCTTTGCCATTATCTGTGGTTAAAACCTTAAAACTTTTCCGAATTTACTAAAAAATGCTGAATGTTACCCAAAAATTTTCAAAATAATACAATGCACCACATAAGTGGCGCGTCACAAACGTCAGATTTTCATTCCAAACAAAACAGAGCCGCGTGCTTTCTGACGTTTTAACATAACCTTTGAAATATTATAATTGTTTTCAAGTTTTTACACGTAAGCCCAACACACAAATTGAAAATAAACTGTTTTCACTGCAAAACGTCTATAATTATATTGCAAAAACTAGTTTAAGACGTTGTAAATAATATCGATAAACGTCAAATGGCACGTGCTTTTGTTTTGTTTGGAATGAAAATCTGACGTATGACGGAGGCACTTATGTCGTGTATTCCTCGCACTCATGATACATTTACACACTTACATTGGTATTTTAGACACTATATTTTTGACACTGTTCTAACTATAACCTTAAAGTCGTCTTTAAGATCAATGATCAATCTATCATTTCTACCACTAAAATAAGGAAACTCCCTTTAAGAAAACCGCCAATTTTCAAGTTATAAAACGAAATGGACAGTGACTCGAAAATCGCAATAAAAGCCAGAAATACGGATGCACAATTTTTGATAAAAGATACTGCAACAGAAACGCCACTCGAGTACAAGATCGAGGCTGCACCGGAAAGTAACCCAATGATTTCGATAGAGCATATGTCGATACCCTCAAAGCCAACGCCCCTCAAATGTGAAATTTGCCAAAAGACGTTCTCCGCGCTATACCTGCTAAGCAGACACAATGTCAGACTTCATATACCCGAAAAAGGCTTCAAGTGTACAGTGTGTAACAAACGTTTTGCTTCTAATAGCGATCTTAACATTCACGTACGAACTCACACGGGGGAGAGACCGTACGTTTGTGAAATTTGCAAGAAAGCGTTTGCGCGTTTAAGCACCTTGAACAGACACATGTTGACGCACACCAATGAAGCACCGTACAAGTGTCGGTTGTGTCCAAGAGCGTTCACTGAGCGCTACGGATTAAAGAAACACATTGAAACACACATAGCAGAAAACTCTTGCCAGTGTGAAACGTGTGGCAAATGGTTTACATCAAGCGTCAATCTTAGGAGACACTCGAAGGTTCACACTGGGAGAGAATCTCACATTTGCAATATTTGCAAGAAAGCGTTCTTGAGATCAGAAAATTTGAAGAGGCACGTACTGACTCACACCAAACAAACATCGTACGTATGTAAAATTTGCCGAAAAACATTCTGTGAGCGTACTGCTTTAAAGATACATGTCAGGACTCATACGGGAGAGAGGCCTCACGTATGTGAAATTTGCAAGAAAACCTTCTCACAATCAGCGCATTTAAAGCAGCACTTATCGACGCATACGGGAGAGAAAAATTGCCGGTGTGAAATGTGCGGCAAAGGTTTTACAACGCGTGGAGATCTTACGAGGCACATTAGGGTCCACTCGGGAGAGAAACCTCACGTTTGCAAGATTTGCAATAGAGCGTTCACGCAATTAGGAACTTTAAGGAGGCACATATTGACACACAGTGACCAAAAGAATGCTGATCAAACACAGTACAAATGTGAACTTTGCCAAAAAGCGTTCTCTAGGCACAGATCTTTAAGGAGACACGTCAGAACACACACGGGACAAAGACCGTACAAGTGTGAGATTTGCGAAAAAGCGTTCGGGCAGTTAAACACTTTAACGAGACACATGTTAACGCACACCAAAGAGAGACCTTACAAGTGTGAAATTTGTGATCGAGCATTCGCGCAAGCGTATTCATTAAAGATACACTTGTTTAAACACACCAATGAGAATCCGTTTTTCTGTAAGCTTTGCGATGTTTCCTTTAAGTCGGATACTCATTTGAAGAAGCATAAAATGAAGCACGGAAAAGAAGAGGTCATCGAGGAATCGCAGGATCAGAAGTCCGACGAAAATAGTGTTAGTGTGAAATTAGAAGACGATACAACGGGTGCAGAAAATGCAGTTGAAAAGGTTGGAAATTTTGAAAAAATGTTTATGAATGAAAAGTGTGAAGTGTCGTGTTAACGTAAAGCGTAATATTAGAATTGTTCTTCAATTTGTGCCAGTATAATTTTAATTTATAATATTTTAAAGTTGGTGAACTTCTGACATAAATAAAATTACTGGTATAAAATTGACATAAAATATTTGTCAAAAACAAATTTTTTTAAATAATAAAAACCATTTATACAGTAAATATGAATTTAAATATAAAAATTTTAGAACTTGATTTTGGAAACATTTTAATTTTTTTATAAAAGAGAAAAAGGAATAAGTATGTACTTAATTTAACAATAATACTAATAAGTAAGCAGCAGAGAGCAGGATTTATGTTATTATATTACAGTTATTTTCATATGTTTACTTATTTAGCCCAGTCAAAGTAGACGAAAATATAGTGGTAAGTTTACAATAATTCGCATAGAGCTAAATATTGGTACAGTTCTTAGGTACACTATTATAAATAAAATATCAAAAGTCCCCACCGATCCTACGCCTGCTAAAAAATTTATTCATGGTCAAAGGTCAGAAATATCGTTTCTTGCATGTTTCTCATAAACGGTAAGTGTTATCATAAAAATAGGTCAGACAAAACTTGTAGATCATGCAATTATCTACAAAAATTGCTCTTATACTTTCTTTTACGAATCACCATTCCTGAGATATCACAATTTGAAATATCGAAAATACTAATATGCACGCCTACGCTGCCTATACAGGGTGATTCAGAACGGGCGTGCCAAATTAAAATGGGCGCTAGAGGAACTCCAAATAAGACGGAAAGTTTATATGAACATAATTATGACTACTAACAGAGATACAGGGTGTAAAAGTTTTAATATTTTTTTTAATATCGTAATGTAATAATTGATGTGTTTTCTCGTTCTTCTTGTTAGTTGTGTTAGTGTTATTCTTAATAAACTATTTTTTTCAATTTTCACTTTCCTTGCATATCGGTGAAGCCATTATTGCATTATGGAAAATTTCAGTACATGTGCACGATTTCACAAAAAGCTATTTCATTCAAAAACTAAGCATTTTACGAAGAATTTTGAAGATACCAATTTCTTCCCAAATTGAACATCATCATCATCATAAGGTTCTCAGTCCGAAGACTGGTTGGACGCGTACCTCCATTCTTTTCTATCCTGAGCTAACCTACGCATTTCCCTAAAAGTAGAACATCCTACATCCCTAACTATTTGAGAGCAGTAGTCTAATCTAGGCCTACCCCTACCTCTTTTTATTCCTATCTCTGACTCTAGTATGTCACGAACTATTCCTTCGTGTCTTAGAAGGTGTCCTACCATCCTATCTCTCCTACTCTTTATTGTTTTCCATACCTTTCGCTTTTCCCCAACTCTTTCTAATACTTCCCTATTGCTAACCTTATCCTTGTCTATCATATATGTATGTATATAAACAAGGACCTTATCTATCCACGGTATCTTCATCATGCGTCTGTAGCACCACATTTCAAACGCTTCTACTCTTTTTCTATCCGCTTCTCCTATTGTCCAAGTTTCGCACCCGTATAATGCCGTACTCCATACATACGACGTTAAGAGTCTCTTCCTAGTCTCTATATTAACCGTTCTCGAGCATAACAGTTGTTTCTTTTTGTTAAACGCAACTCGGCCCTGCGCCATTCTTTGTTTTATATCTTTAGTGCTCCTACCGTCTTGAGTTATTTTACTTCCTAAGTAGCAGAAATCCGCGACCTCCTCTATCTTCTCATTTCCAATTTGTATTTCCATTTTAGTTCTATTTTCACATCCCCTACATACCAAAATTTTAGTTTTCTTTTTATTGATTTTCATGCCGAAGCCCTGTGTCAAAACTGCTTCCATTTCATTCAAAGCCGCTCCTAATTCTTCTTTGCTAGATGCTAACACTGCTATATCATCCGCAAATCTGAGCATGTTAATAGTTTGGCCCTGTACATTGATCCCTGAGGCTGTTCTTTCCTTAACAATATTAATCGCATCTTCGATATATAAGTTGAAAACTAGAGGTGACAATGCACATCCCTGTCTCACTCCCTTCCGGATATCTACTTCCCTTTGTTCCTGCTCACATTCTATAACTGCCTTTTGCTCTTTGTAGAGATTATGTATTATTCTTCTGTCCCTGTATTTCATCCCTACCTTTCTCAGCACTTCGAACATCTTCCCCCATTTTACGTTGTCGAAGGCTTTTTCTAAATCTACAAATCCTATATAGACGCTCTTTCTCTTTTCTATCGTTTTTTCTATAATTACTCGTAAAGCTAGAATGGCCTCGTGCGTTCCTCTATTTCGTCTAAATCCGAACTGATCTTCTCCTAATATTTCTTCCGCCTTTTTCTCCATCCTTCTTTGCACAATTCTAGTTAAAATTTTTGACGCATGGGAAGTTAAACTGATAGTTCTAAAATTTTCGCATCTATCCGTGCCTTTTCTTTTTGGCAAAGCTACTATGATGTTCCGTTTGTAATCTTCTGGAATCTCGCCTGTCAGGTATATGCGACTAACTAGTTTAAATAAACGATCTATTACCTCTTGACCTGCGCACTTTAAGATTTCTGCCTGCAAGCCATCTATACCTGGTGCTTTATTATTCCTTAAACTTTTTAGTGCTATCTCAAACTCTTCTCTCATTATAGGACTCCCTAGGTTATCCCCCTCTACACTGCTTTCGCTTTCTAATATATCTTGCACTTCCTGTCCCGCATATAAGTTTCCTAAATATTCTTTCCACCTATCTGCCTTCTCCCCACTTCCGATTAGGATATCTCCTGCCTCATTTCTAATGTTTTTGGTACTAGATCCAATTTCTCTAAAATTTCTCCTAATTATTTTATATGCTTCATCAGTCTTTCCTACTTCGAATTTATCTTCCACTTCTTTGCATTTATTATCGATCCATTGCTCTTTCGCTTTCCTACATTCCCGAATAATTTCCCACTTGATCGCCTTATATCTTTGTTTCCCTGTTTCATCTAACCTATTTTTATATTTTCGCCTTTCCTCTATTAGACTCACAATATGTTTTGTTATCCAGGGTTTCCTACTTTCATTCTGTTTATGACCCAAAATATCCCTAGCTGAGGAAACTAAACTATTTTTAATGCAATTCCATTCTGCCTCTATGTCCCTAACAATATTTCCACCCGTGCCCTTTAGTGCTTCGTTTGTCTTTTTCTCGAACTTATTGCGCATATCATCATCTTTTAGTTTCTCTGGGTCAAGATACCTTCTTCCGCTTCTTTTTTTCAAAATCTTAAATTTAAGATTGGCTTTCATAACGACTATGTTGTGATCACTATCTATATCTGCTCCTGGATAACTTCTACAATCCCTAACTTGATTTCTAAATCTTTGCCTAACGAGAATGTAATCTATTTGATATCTCCCTAAGTCTCCTGGCATCTTCCACGTATAGCATCTCCTAACATGATGGTGAAATAGAGTGTTCGCGACCGTTAAGTTATGTTTATCGCAGAACTCTATCAGTCTAACTCCCCTATCGTTCCTATTGCCTAATCCAAAGGGGCCAACTATTCCGCCCTCTCGCCCTGTGCCTACGACTGCATTGAAATCTCCTGTAATTATTAAATTTTCGTGCCCTCTCACAAAATCTAGCACATATTCAATATCACTATAAACTGCCTCTACGGCCTCATCACTGTAGTTAGAAGTGGGCATATATACCTGTATTATTACTGTTTTTACAGGTTTCGAATCTAACCTAACCATAACTACCCTGTCACTTTGCTGTAAGAAATTTTCTACACTCTGTCCTACTTTTTTCCGCATAACAATTCCTACTCCCGAATTTCCTCCTACAGATCCTGTGTGTATTACTCTAAAATCTCCGCTCCAGAAGTCTCCAGCTTCTGGCCATCGCACTTCACTGATACCTACTACGTCTAATGCTAACCTATCCATCTCAATTTTCAAATTCTCTAACTTCCCTACTTGTTTCATGCTTCTAACATTCCACGCTCCGACTCGTGAGATGTTACACTTATCATTTCTGATGACTCCCCCCGAAGCAGTCCCCGCCCGGAGATCCGAATGTGGGACTATTTTACCTCCGGAATATTTTACTTCAGAAGGTGCCATCATCATAAATTAAAGTACGCTGTACTAGGGATAAAATAATGTGGTGGTTTCCCGTTGCCTTCCACATCGCAGTAGTGTGTATCACAGTGCCATACCAACCCTCACGATCTCTGCCACTATGATTACTGAAAGAGCTGCTGCCCCCTTCCAGGGACTTGATTTAGTCTGGCTTCTCAAATAAAAACCCCTCCAATATGGTTAAACCTATGGTTCGGCTCTTTATATCATTGAAGCGCGCAAGCCATCCCACCCGTCCCAGTATTACTAGAACTGCGTCAAGGTACAAGTCCTTTGGGATAGCCAAATTGAACGTAGATTTCAAATACATTAATATCACCTGCATTCGCCAGTGGCGTAACATTGGATTGGGGAATTAAATAAACGGCTTACCCCGTAGCAACGCTACTGATGGGGCTAGCAGAGCAAATTTTTTTGGAAAATTAGAACTTGGCAAATGAAAACGACACCTTAAATTTCAACTCAATAACTTTCCTTGTTACTAAGATAATAAAAAAATAATAAATAAAACTTTTACACCCTGTATCTCTGTTAGTAGTCACTTTAGAACATATGTTCATATAAACTTTTCGTCTTATTTGGAGTTCCTCTAGCACCCATTTTAATTTGGCACGCCCGTTCTGAATCACCCTGTAAAGGCGGCGTAGGCGTGCATATTAGTATTTTCGATATTTCAAATGGTGATATCTCAGGAATGGTGATTCGCAAAAAAAGTATAAGAGCAATTTTTGTAGATAATTGCATGATCTACAAAGTTTGTCTGACCTATTTTTATGATAACACTTACCGTTTACGAGAAAAATGAAAAAAACAACGATATTTTTGACCTTTGACCTTGAATATTTTTTTGCAGGCGTACCATGTAAACTTAGAGGACTAATACGAATGACATTAAAAGAGACAAACGTTACTGTACAGACTGAGCATGGAAAAACAAGAACTTTTCAAATCAATAGGGGTGTTAGAGAGGGTGACGCGCTTTCTGCTACTCTTTTCAATCTTGTATTGGAGTACGTAGACAAGAGGCACACTGAGAACAAGAGGAGGGCAGATCATTGCGTATGCCGATGATTTGGTTGTGATAACGAAGCAAAGAAAAATACTGGAGGGAATCCTAGAAGAAATAGAAGTGGAAGGAAGAAGAATTGGATTGGAAATAAACATTGACAAGACAAAGATAATGAGAATCGGCAGTCAAAAAACAACAGGAAGAATACGAATCGGTAGATACGAGGTTGAAGAAGTGAATAAGTTCAAGTATCTTGGAGTTACAATTACAAACAATGGAGAAAAACAGGAAGAGATTCGGGAAAAAATCCAGGCAGCAAATAGGACTTACTATGCAAATAAAAAGATACTGTGTAGCAAATCCATAAACACAAGTACAAAGATTAAAATGTATAGAACTATAATAAGACCCATACTAACATACGCTGCAGAAACCATGTCGTTTACTCAGAGAGAGCAACAAATGTTAAATGTAATGGAGAGAAAGATAATGAGGACAATATTGGAACCCGTAAAAGTTGGAGAAAATGAAATAAGAAGGAGAATGAATCATGAAATAACGGAAAAATTGGATGGAGTGGATATAGTAACAAACATCAAATCCACACGGTTAGGATGGTTGGGGCATGTCTGGAGATCGGGAGCGGACAGCAAAATACGTGCGATAATGGAATGGAAACTGGGCAACAGAAGACGAAGAGGTAGACCAAAGAGTAGATGGTATGAAGAGGTCGAAGAGGATTTACGAAGGTTGGGAGTACGAAGATGGAAGGAAAAGGCAGAAAATAGAGGGGAATGGAAAAAGATCACGGAAGACATGAAAGGATGAGTCACATACACACACTATGTAATAACGGGGACTAATCCACCCCAAAAACACTGGATTGTAAGGGCTTCAACAGAAGCGGCGAAACTCCTTGAGGAGTGTAGTGCCATATATATAGGATCGGTGGGGACTTTTGATATTTTATTTGTAATAGTGTACATAAGACCTGTACCAATATTTAGCTCTATGAGAATTATTGTAAATTAAAATGTCTATATTGACCGGACTATATTACTGAATTTCTGTTTTTGTATTTGTGTTGTTTCAGTCTGGTTTCAGTTTTGGTTTGATTTTGGTTTGTTTTTTCACAGTCTTTACATTTAATTTTGTATACAGTATGGGTTTCATTAGTTTAGGAATGGGTGTTTTTAAATTAGATTGCAAAATTTTTAAGTTGTTATAATTTTTGATTGATACTTTTGTAAGTTGTATTTTGCTAATAAGTTATTAATAGTGTGTGACATACCTTTAATAAACCGGGTGACCACGAGATCAGGCTCACCCAGGTGCCTATTTTATTTTATACTAATGCATAATACATAATTATTATTATTATAATCTGTTCTAGTCATAATAAATTTTAGGTGAAGCAGGGGAAGAATGCCACATTTACTGTTGATAATAAATGTTCGAGTAAATGTGTTAGTTTTCACTTGTTTTACTATTTAGTAAATGCAAAGAAAAATATATCTCCTACCATTTTTGAATGAAAGATATCGTGTTTGGTATCAAATGGTTCGTAAAAACTAGCTCTATCGAAATATCTCAATGAGCCATCATGGTTCCATTTAAAAAAAATTCACTTATATCCGAAAAACTGTCTCATAGGCCCGGTTTTTCAAAGAATCCAACACCGGATTAAGTCTGACACCGGCTTCGTTGCTATGATACCGGCTTTCTGATTGATTGTAGCATAGCAACAAAGCCGGTGTCAGACTTAAACCGGTGTTGGATTCTTTGAAAAACCGGGCCTTAGATTTTCAGATGGCTGTAACAGAAAAACTACTTGACCTAATTTGATGATTTTGTTTTTACACTAGTTTAGGACCCCGACTTATAATGTTTTTCTTTCGGTCATGGATGTCTAGATGCAAGATTTAATTTGCGTCCTAAAAATTTTTTATGGTAATGTTTTTATCCAAAAGTGGCACTACCGTATCTAGAATGACACTATGGTTCAAAAAATGTGAAAATATACAGGCTGCTCCATTTAAAAATTCGAACGTGGGTTCATTTCCGGTGAAATCGGAAGTGCCAGGAAAATTTTTACTGTTGCGAATAATACAGATTTACATACCATTTAATTATCCAAAATTTCAAATTAATATCTTGAAAAACAAAAACGTTTTAGTGGTGAGCATGATCTCGTGGTCACCCGGTATGGTAATGAAATGTAATTTCTATTTTCTTTTTGTTTTTTAATATCAGTATTATTGTAGTAAAATTGGTGGATTCTATTTTTTATCATTTTCATGAAGAAATTTTTAGGATAGTTATTTTTATTAAACAATTTAATACTTTTTCTATTGCTGATTTTCTAAATTGTGGGCTGGAATGTTTAATTGCGCAGTCAGCTAGACATAACAATACTCTTTTTGTGGCATGTGGGTTGTTCAGAATTAAAACAAACTAGATGAACCCGTGGGCTACGCTCCACGACTTTTACGTAGTGCATCCCAGGTGCATCCCAGGTGCACCACAAAATATTCCCATAGAATATTCTTAAATAATTAATTGCGTTTAATTTAATACGTCAAAAACCATTCTACCTACGGGTGCGACGTTGAACCCCCCCAGGTTGAACTACGACTGCGAAGTACGAACAGCGCTGAGCAGATCCAAGCTTCCATCGGAATGATGCATATGCAATTTTCTTATTTGCGTTAAAGAAACACCTGATAGAGTGCACGACCTCACCCATACGATCTCCGCCAGTTGAAAAGAGACCGAGCGACCGATATTCATCCCCACCCGTAAAGTGTTGTGCCAGTTCGCTTTTAATATTATGATGATATAACAGCCAGACCAAGTTGATTTAGTGTATCAGTCTGTATTGAATTTTTCATTTTATGTAATGTTAAATCTAAAAAATTTATTTGATTTTTTGTTGAAATTTCAATAGTAAATTGTAATTTAGGATGGTAGTTATTAAACTGATTAAGAACTTCGTTATATTTTTCAGGAGGAACAGCAGTTGGACAATCATCCACATATCTAACAAAAAATGGCAAACTGAAAGATAATTTAGGAATAACTGTTGTTTATAAAGCTTCTAAAACTAAACTGAGCAATGGTACTAGAAATTGGGGAGCTCATGGCGCAGCCATTTGTTGGTTTGTACACTGAATCTTTAAATTTGAAATATGTAGTTGTTAGAGTAAGTTCAATTGCAGTAATGAAGTTATTTAATGTAAGACTCGTAAGGTTCAATAATTATATTCCAATTTTTTTGACAGTAGAAATTGCAAGATCTATGGGTATATTTGTGTAAAATGATATTACATCGAGGGAAATTAAATTAAAATTTTCGGAGATATAGAAATTTTTAGTTTTTTTCTTTAAAAAACCAGGAGTCTGATGTAAAATTCATTTTGTCCTATGATGTTAGTAATTTTATTTATGCCAGAAGTTCACCAAATTTAAAATATCGTAATATTAGAGTCGATAGAATAAACTGTAAACTGTAAAACCAACGATGAGGCAAAAGGTACTTAATAAAATCACTTTCTCGATTTAAAGAACTCATTTTTAGTCCAGTGGGACCATCAATTAGTAGAATTAGTGAAGTGCGATGGCCAGAAGCTGGAGACTTCTGGAGTGGAAATTTTAGAGTAATACACACAGGATCTGTAGGAGGAAATTCGAGAGTAGGAATTGTTATGCGGAAGAAAGTAGGGCAGCGTGTAGAAAATTTCTTACGGCAAAGTGACAGGGTAGTTATGGTTAGGTTAGATTCGAAACCTGTAAAAACAGTAATAATGCGGGTATACAATATCCCACTTCGAACTATGTAGTGATGAGGCCGTAAAGGCATCAGTTCATAGTGATTCTGAATATGTGCTAGATTTTGTGAGGGGGGGCACGAAAACTCAATAATTATAGGAGATTTTAATGGAGTCTTAGGCACAGGGAGAGAAGTGAAAGAGCAATGGATTAATATTACATGCAAAAAGAAGTGGAAAATAACTTAGAAGTAGGAAAGGCTGATGAAGCATTGATGAATGTGCAAAGAAGGATGGAGAAAAGGGCGGAGGAAATATTAGGAGATTAGTTCGGATTTAGAAGAAATAGGGGAACGCACGAGGCCATTCCAGCTTTACGAGTAATAATAGAAAAAACAATAGAGAAGGGAAAGATAGTCTATATATAGGATTTGTAGATTTGGAAAAAGCCTTCGACAATGTAAAATGGAAGAAGATGTTCGAAGTGCTCAAAAATGTAGGACTCTGAACGAAATGGAAATGGTTTTGACGGAGGGCTGTGGTATGAAAATAAATAAAAAGAAAACCAAAATTTTCGTGTGTATGTGGGGGGCGTGAAAATAGGACTAAAACTAAAATACAAATTGGAAAGAGAAGACAGAGGAAGTCTCAGATTTCTGCTATTTAGGAAGTCAAATAACTCGCGATGGTATTAGGAGCTCTAGAGATATAAAACAAAGAATAGCGCAGGGCTGAGTTGCATTTAATAAAAAGAAATAACTATTATGCTTGGGAATGATAAATGTAGAAACTTGGAAGAGGTTCTTAAAAATGTATGTATGGAGTATGACAGTGTATAGGTGCGAAGCTGATATGATAGCTTATATGATAAGAAAAAATTAGAAGCACTTGAAATGTAGTGCTATATAGGCGCATGATGAAGATACCGTGTATAGATAAGGTTAGCAACAGAGAGGTAAGTAGATGGATGACAGTAAGGAATAGGAGAGATAGGATGATAGAATACCTTCTGAGTTCTGAGGCACGAAGGTTTAATTCGCCATATACTAGAGCCAGAGATAGGAATAAAAAGAAGGACCTAGGGGTAGGCTCTCAAATAGTTAGGGATGTATGATGTTCTCCTTTTGGTGAAATGCGTAGATTAGCTCAGGATAGGAAATGATGGAGGTACGCGTCCAACCAGTCTTCGAACTGAAAACTTTATGATGAGAATTTGCAGAAGACGTAGCAAAATAGATATTTCCAAGAGAGTGTGACAGTGGAGCGTGTCCTCGCCGGAATTTTAGACACTACAGCATTTGTGTTTAGTCTAGGAGGATTGAAGTATCTTTCTATGGTGCGCCGTTTTACTTTTTATTACATGTTGCTCGCAATGTGTCTATGAAATTGGTCTCAATATGTATTCAAAATTCCTTGAATTTCTATTATCAAAGTGTCATGAAAATAACATGTCAAAAAAATAACTGCAATTTCTATTATCAAAATCACCTTAGAAGTCAAATGTCTTTCAAATTCATTCTATTTTAAATACATTTGCATTTTGATGTCCCAATTTTTAAGACACATTGCTCGCAATATGTAATAAAAAGTAAAACGGCGCACCATACCTCGCAATATGTCTTTGAAATTGATCTGGTGATAATGAAATTTGAATGTAGCAGTTGGTGGTACTTTTCCGAAGTAGGTGACCTAACTTCCAATGCGTATTAATAACAAACAGAAACTGCCAAAATTGTAATCATTGGTGGTGCTTTTAAATTTGGAATTCATTAGTATTTATGCGACTCAATTTTATTTCTGACTCTGCCACAGAACAGGAAGAATTAATTAAGAGTTTAGTGGCCAGTGGGCACTCAACGGATGGCTAAGAATTGTTTTGGTTGTTTCGTGCGAATTTCTATTATAATTCGAATTTGTGCAAGATTTCTCGTTCTTTTTGAACTAGTTTCGTGATGTAACCAACTATTTTGTGCTTATTTTGAGAACACACTGTTTTGCGTTGAATTTCTATTTAGATAGTGTATAAAAGTTGGGTTATGTAAAATAAAAACCAAAGGTTATGGGAAATAAAAGATAAAGTAAGTTATACAGGTAGTTTATGTTTCATTAGAAGAGTCACACACGTCGTGTATTATTTGAATAGATTACAATATTTTTGAAAAAAAAAATGTGAGTAAACATTGAAAATCCAACACTGGAAGAAGTGAATTTTTGAAGTAAATTATTAATTTAGAATCTGATAGTAAGCGAATTTTGGCAGAAGGAATTTTAGAATAATGAGCGAAATTTATGAAAGCTCTAGAGTGAGACATAGAAGTTTTTTTGAGATATCAATAATTATTGTAGGTATAATGCAAAATAAATAAATAATCTTGAAGGAATGACGTTTCCGATTTCATGCAGGAAAAGAATGGCCAACTGCTCGAGACTCTAGTACTATTTAATTTCCATTATCACCAGATCAATTTCAAAGACATATTGCGAGGTATGGTGCGCCGTTTTACTTTTTACATGTCGCACGCAATATGTCTTAAAAATTGGAGCATCAAAATGCAAATGTATTTAAAATAGAATCAATTTCTATTATGTGTATGTCGCAGAAATAAAATGTCTTTAGAATTGAATAGTTTTTCATTATCAAAGTGTAGCGGAAATAAAATCAAATTAAAATGTGCTCTTAAAAAGCAATTGTAAAATTTATAGCAATTTTTATGATACATTGCACGCAATGTGTCTTTAAAATTCAAAAGTCCAGCTAATTTTAATTACATATTGCTTGCATTGTATCAAAAAAATAACGCGCCGTTTTACTTTTTATTACACTTTGCTCGCAAAGTGTCTTAGAAATTGAATTATTTTGACATATTGCGTGCAACATGTAATAAAAAGTAAAACGGCGCACCATATCTTTCGTTCCTCTGAGTGTTTAGTGTCAGTGTCAGGTCGATCTAACCTCAAATTCTTCTCCAGCGCGTCTTTGGTTAAAATTGTTTAAACTTTTAAGAAAATTGTCTTATCGTGCACTGTTTGGGACTAACGCGAGTCATTATGGAGCATATGTTTACGCACACCAAGTTAAGACCCCACCAATGTAAAATTTGCCTAAAAGCTTTCACCAAACGATACATGTTAAACAGACACATTGCGATTCACACAGGAGAAAAGCCTCACAAATGCGAAATTTGCCAGAAAGCATTCTCTAGGCGTTCTTATTTAACAGAACATGTTAGGTCACACAAAGGAGGAAAACCTCATAAATGTGAAATTTGCCACAAAACATTCTCCGAACTTTCCACTTTGACCGAGCACGTTTGTACTCAACCGAGAGAAAGGCTTCACAAGTGCGAAATTTGCCAAAAAGCGTTCACCGAGCGATACATATTAAACAGACACATGAGGAGCCATACTGGCGAAAAGCGGTTCAACTGCAAAATGTGCGACAAGAGTTTCAGATTAAATAACGACCTTATGGTACACATGCGGATCCACACAGGTGAAAGACCTCACGTTTGCAAGATTTGTAAGAAAGCGTTCTCGCAGTTGGGCACTCTAAACAGGCATATATTAACGCATACCAACGAAGCACCATATAAATGTGGATTTTGCTCGAAAGCGTTCACTGAGCGATACAGTTTGAAGAAACACACTAGGACTCATACGGGAGAAAGGACTTGCCAGTGCGGAGTGTGTGGCAAATGTTTTACATCAAGTCGCGATCTCACGATTCACACGAGGATCCACACGGGAAAGAAACCTCACGTTTGCAAGATTTGCAAGAAAGCCTTCTCGCAATTGGGAAATTTAAAGAGGCACATATTGATGCACACTGACGAGGGGCACGCGAGGCAAATGCCATACAAATGTGAAATTTGCCAAAAAGCTTTCTCTGAGCGTTCTGCTGTAACGAGACACTTTAGCGCACATACAGGACAGAGGCCTTACAAGTGTGAGATTTGCAAGAAAGCATTCGGGCAGTTAAATACTTTAAAGAGACATTTGTTTACCCACACGAAAGAAGCGCCGTACAAATGTGAAATTTGTAATAAGGCGTTCACCCAGTCTTGTTGGTTAAAAATACATTTGTTCGAACATACTAATGAAAATCCGTTTTTCTGTAAGCTTTGCAATATTTTCTTTAAGTCGGATTGGTATTTGAGGAAGCATAAAAAGACGCACGCAAATGGGAAAATTGTTCAAGCAAACATTGAAGAATCACAAGATGAACACTCTAACGAAGATTCTGTTAGTGTGAAACTTGAAGAGGATACAACGGACGAAGAAAATTCAGTTGCAGAGCTTAGAAACTTTGAAAAAGTTTTCGTAAATGAAGCGTGTGAGGTAAAAGTTGAAAATAGTGTTTGTGTAAAATTAGAAAACGCAACAGTCGATGAAGAAAATTTAGTAGATAGGAGTCTGTAAATTTCGTAAAACTTTTCAAAAATGAAAACTGTGAGGTGAAAGATGAAAATAGTTTGTAACGTTTAAGATTTATTCAGAAAAATATAAAAATATAAGGATTTTTGTTTATTTACTCTATTCATTCCAATAAGTTCTACCTTGAATGTTTGCCATAACTGGAAGAAGTTGTCTCTGCAGCATGTCCTTCGCATGCTCAATGGGGTCGAGGTCAGGAGACTGAGGAGGCCATGGCAAAAGGGCAATGTTCTCTTATTCAATTTTGTATCTGACGTGCAATGTGAGGACGAGCATAATGTCTTGCACATAAACCAAATCTGGACCAGCAGCATATGAATATCTCATTGCACAACAAGTACAAAAACTTGTTCAATGGCTCCATCCAGACAAACGAGTCCGTTCTATAGTGCAAATCGATTCCAGCCCATACCATCACAGATCTTCCTCGGTAATTGTGAACTCCCTGGAAGTGCCTAGTCCTCTCCAAAGCTCCACATCTTCGCCACACCTCGTTCTTCTGCTATCAGGTTGAAATTCGGACCGAGATTCGTCAGTAAAAATAACATTGAACCATTCTGCTTCACCCCTTTGAGCATGCTCTTCAGCTGATTCAAGACTACCTTCGCGATTGCCGTGGCGAAGTGTAGGTACCGTTAATTGAATGATCATAAGTCATCTTCAATCTTATTCATCCACTGTGCGTACATAAGCATTTTTAAATATATCGGCACATGCGCAGTAGCTCTTAGGTCTTATTTCGGGCGCCGGTGACCGGTGTTTTAGACACAAAAGCCACAGGTGTGGGAAGTGACAGTTATCAAAATTTTGGTATTTTACGTGTTTCCTGCTATTTCTTAAAATAGATCCGTACTTTTCGAGATACATAACAATGGGATATTGCATTAAAGAGAAAATTAATAGGTATACAATAATTGTGAATAAAGATACTGAGAGCAACTAGATAGGTTAAACGGACACTTCGGTATTCATACTGCCCAAAGTATGCAGCAAATATGTTGAACAAAATTTCAACCTTATCATCCACATGTAAGAGAGCATTTTCACATATGGGAAGTCTAAAAAGACGTGCAATGTCGCATGCCAATGAGACACCCACCAAGGAAACCTCCTACAAATGTGAAATTTGCAGAAAAGCGTTCTCCAAGCATTTCACTTTAACGAGGCACGTTAGAACACATACAGGGGAAAGACCTTACCAGTGTGAGATTTGTAAAAAAGCGTTCTCGCAATTAGAAACTTTAAAGAAGCACGTATTCACACATACTAAAGAAGTACCATACGAATGTGAAATTTGCCAGAAGGGGTTTTCCAGGAGTTCTGCTTTAACAATACACATTAAGACTCATACAGGACAAAAGCCTTACAAATGTGAAATTTGCCAAAGAGAGTTCTTGCAACGTTCACACTTAACAAAACATATTAGGACTCATACAGGACAAAGACCTTACAAGTGTGAGATTTGCAATAAAGCATTCACTGATGGTTCAGTTTTAACGAGACATGTTACGATACATACGAAACAAAGGCCTTACGCCTGTGAGATATGCAAGAAAGCATTTGGGTTGTTACATAATTTAAAGAGACACATGCTTTTACACATCACCGAAACAACTCCATACAAGTGTGAAATTTGCCAAGGAGTGTTCTCACAACATTCCTACTTAATGAAACATATTAGGACTCATGCGGAATTAATGCCTTACAAGTGCGTTACTTGTGAGAAAGCTTTCAAACGGTTATTCTACTTAAAGAAGCACATGTTAAGGCACTGTAATGAAAAGGAGGCCAAACAAACCCATTACAAATGTAAAATCTGTAATGGGACGTTCACCCAAGAGGCTCAGTTTAAGGGACACTTTAAACATAACAGTGAAAAACTGTTTTCTGTTAACTTTTGCGATGTTTGTTCTAAGTCTGAATGGTATTCGAGGAAACATGAAGAGAAGCACTCAAATGGGGAGATCGTCGCGACAAACGTCGAGGAACAGGGCAACGAAAATGATTTTAGTGTGAAATTAGAAGGGAACCTAATGGACGAAGAAAAGTCTGAAGATCTTCAAAAGCATACCAAAAATGAAGAGTACGAGGTGAAGAACAAAAATAGTGTTCGTGTAAAAGAAGAAGCAAATAATTTGGATGAAGAAGAGAGTGTCGAAAATTTTATAAAACTTTTCAAGAATGAAAACTATGAGGTGAAAGATGAAAATGGATGGTGATGTTTAAAAGCTATTTAGATTCATGATTTTTGGGTTTCAAAGTATTTAATTACAGAAATATATTTTCACACTCACTCTACTTGTGGCCCCTAGCCTTCAATTCAGCCCTCCAAACTGTCTCACTCTTATGAAAAGATTTGTTTTCAAAACAAAAACATTTTCCTTTTGCTGCTTCAGGTTCTACGGGATGCCAAATCGACTCATATACGAACAAAACATGGTAATGCACAATTACACCCAGTATTTTACCCCGCCCAGCACCCGTATTCGCTGCCGGTCCTGCAAGTTTCTTTCTCAAAAATATAGTGAAAACGTGGTTCATCCATAAAATTTTCAGTAGTAATATCACAAGAGAGCGAGAATAACTTAAAAATAATTCGACAGATTTTCGAAAATTTGTCGCCAGGCTATAGACACGAGAGCACCCGTAGGTCTCAAGTGGCTATTGCCAAATGGTGACAAGTTTGAGTAGAATGTGGAGAATTATTTTCCAAGTCATTCTTTACTCTCGTGTGGTACTCGAAAGATTGTTTTTTGACGTTAAATAAGAAATGCAACTTTTCAATATTATTCTTTTATTGTAATATTTTCTCACTGGGACAAGTTATAGTTATTTTAACGAACAAGCGAGCGAACAAGTGTATTAATAAAGGCGGTTAATAATCGAGACACTTTCACTCACGAGCGCAGCGAGTGAGTTAATTGTATTGTGATACTCGCCGATCTTTTAGCTTTATTTTAAGAGTATATTTACCTAATTTCGTTATTTCAATTTTCTGCTGGACTGACTGTACCAAGCGGTTGCTAAAGCTATGTCTATTTCTGTCTTACACATGTACTACCGATCTCCTGTCCTGTCGTTGCGTTTGTTAATCATATTCATAAATACACTGTCGACGGAAAAGTAAATTATCCTCACTATAATCATGATTTAATTGAACAGAATGAAACACATGATCAAAAATACTGTTAAATGATTGGAAAATAGAAATATCAAAAAATAATCATTCAAACACACTCTATGAAGCCTCCGCTTTCTACCTAATTCAAAAAAACACGAAAATTCCAATGGAACTAAAACGTACCATTCTCCTTTCATTTGCGATATTTCCAAGAAAACATCCAAGTCTCCATCGGAATTATCGGAATATATGTTAATGCACACCAAGGAGGAGCTACACAACTTATCCCTTGTCTATGACTTTCGTTTCATGGGTAAGTAACAATTTTGGTTGAGGATTTACATGAAGTGCAACTGATTAAAGAACTAGCTGAAACTTGCTTGAAAATTAAACTTAATAGTTATGTAAAGAAGGTTACTTAGAAAATACAAGGTGAAAATGAAACTTTGCTCCGAAAATTTACGAAAACTATGTATAACTTTACTACTTCTGTTATACTGTTGACTAACTAAATAATAATAATCAGTCAACGGTTATACTTTCAACTCGTTTACCCAATCTAGAAAATTATGCTATGTTATAAAAATAAATAAATAAAGAATAGGAGACATAGGATGGTAGAACACTTTCTGAGACACGAAGGAATAGTTTACGACTTACTAGAGGTAGGTCCAGATTAGACTATTGTCCTCAAATAAATGGGGATGTAGGATTTTCTATTTTTAGTGAAATGCGTATAGGTGAACTCAGGATAGGATGGCATGGAGGTGCACGTCCAACCAGTATTCGGACTGAGAATTTTAGGATGATGATTCTCATTTTAAAATAATAGGTACCTACCTATAATAATTTGCACACAGTAAGAAAATATTAATGCATAGTAAATAACTCTAAGTTCAGTATTTTGCTATTTTCCTTTCGTTGCACTATGTTTTTGGATTTTTTGTTGCCCGTTCTGAAATTCAAGGGACTGGAGACCTGTATATTTACTTCCATGATACAATGGTATACTCATAAGTACATAAGTTGTAAATCAACGTGTAAAATAACATGGCAAATAAATATCTAGGTGCCTACTTGAAAATACATTTAAGTGAGACTAGTTTTATTTATATTTATTGATCCCTAAATGCTAACTGAAGTCAGAAAATATCAACTTGTGTGTTACCCATCAAACAGCTCTGTATGATTGTATGAGAGATAAGAGCATGAGAGGGCAAAGAATAGATGACTTGAAAAGAGAAGGAGATACGTAAGTATTGTGTGCCGTCAAATTTTTCGCCGAACTTCTAATTAAATACTGTCAGTGTTTAAAAAAATGACATTAAAGAGGTAAAAGACGAAAACATTTTATTTTTTTCTTTCCACGTCTTTGGGCGTCTCATTTTTTTATGGTTACATATAGTTATCCGTACATTTTTCCTACTGGGAATATAGAATTTGGAGCAAATGTAGGGAAGCAGATATCCAGGATTGGCGTTCTGTGATCGGCACTTTAGACACAGCATCGTGTTGTGACAGTTCATTCTAACCTCAAACTCTACTCCATCATTTCTAAACGGGATAACTGGAAATCGGCAATT
Source organism: Xestobium rufovillosum (assembly GCA_963966045.1). Classification (NCBI taxonomy): domain Eukaryota; kingdom Metazoa; phylum Arthropoda; class Insecta; order Coleoptera; family Ptinidae; genus Xestobium; species Xestobium rufovillosum. The sequence continues at coordinate 22,628,814 of OZ014497.1, forward strand.
TTTCCAGATTTTTAACAAATTTGATAGCACTGAAGAAAAGAAAATTAGCTTGTCTCGAAAATACTGGAAAACTTTTAAAAATCCTTACTTTTCAAGATAACCCACAAACTGAATGCGATACCGGATATCGCTGAGAAGAAAATTGACATGTGAAATTCGTTATAGAAGAGACAGAGGGCAACGTGAACGCATAATGACTATACTAGTGAAAAATCTTTAATCAGTGATATTTGCAATAAAACGTCCAAGTTCCCATCGGAATTAATGGAACATATTGTTAACGCACACCATGAAGAAGCAATATAAATGTGAAATTTGCCAAAGAGCGTTCTCCTACAGCTCCAATTTAGCTAAGCACATTAAGACGCACACGAGAGACAGGCCTTACGAGTGCGAGATTTGCAGTAAGGGCTTCTTGCGAAAAGAACATCTAAGTAGCCATTTATTGACCCATACAAAAGAGACTCCATTCAAATGTGAAATATGCCAGAAAGCATTTTCTAGGCTTTCTGCTAAGACACGTCATATTCTCACTCACACGGGAGAAAGACCTCACAATTGTGAAATTTGCCAGAGAGCATTCGCTGAGCGTTCTAATTTAACAAAACATGTTAAGACTCACACAGGAGAAAAACCTTACAAATGTGGGATTTGCCAGAAAGCATTATCTAGGCGTTCTACTCTCACGGGTCATATTAATACTCACGCAAAAAAGAAACCTCACAAATGTGAATTTTGCCCGAGAGCGTTTACTCTGCGTTGTAATTTATTGAAACATCTCAAGACTCGCAGGAGAGAAAATTCCCACAAATGTGAAATTTGTAATAAGGTATTCATCCACTATTGTCAATTAAAGATGCATTTGTTTGATCATACCAATGGACATCCGTTTTATTGCAAGCTTTGCAATATTTCCTACGGATCGGGAAAGAAGCACATAAACGGGGAGTTTGTACAAGCAAACGTTGAAGAATCAGGAGATGAACGGTCCAACGAAAATAGTATTAGTGTGAAACTAGAAGAGAATACAACAGATCAAGAAAATGCAGTAGCAGAGCTCAGAAATTTTGAAAAAGTTTTCGTAAATGAAGAACACGAGGTAAAAGTTGAAAACAGTGTTTGTGTAAAATCAGAAAACACATCAGACGATGAAGAAAATGCTGTAGGGTCTCTAAGTTTCGAAAAAACTTTTAAAAATGAAGCCTGTGAGGTGAAAGATGAAAATAGTCTGTAATGTTATTCAGAAGAATATAACAATTTATGATTTTTGTATTTGTAACAATTTATTTGTCCCATTCAGACTGATAAACTATAAATCCTTTCTGCCTAATCAGGCCATATTTATATACAGGTGAATAGATTCTTTCGATGAAATGCAGTTTGAGGCCGTCAAATTGAAGAGAAATTAAAAAAATAATCTATTATTGTACATGACAATTAACAAATATCTATGTTACTTATCTCTGATGTAAATCTATACATATACATATAAATAAAATTTAAGTGTCTGTCTGTGATTTCGAAATAAATGCTTTTTTCTAAGCTCATACGTTACCAAAACCTAAAATCACATTTTTCAATTTTTTGTCTGTCTGTCTGTTTGTCTGTTCGGGCTAATCTCGGAAATGGCTGAACCGAATTTGATGAGCCTTTCATTATCAGGTAAAGGACTTTTCAGTGATTAATCTAGACTACTTTTTATTTCGGAAATATTCAGGTTTCCTGTGTAGAAATTGAAAAAATGTAGAAATTAGGATTCGGATTGTGACACGCGCGTACTATGAACACATGTTACGTGCCATATATATAAAATAAATAAATAACTAAATAAATAGATAAATGAATAAATAAAATTAATTAATTAAATAAATAAATATAAATATTTGCCATTGTGCTTCTCTCTTTTGCGCAGCAACGCGTGCCGGGTACCGCTATCTTCTAATATACAGGGTGGGGATTTAGTGTGTAATCGGTTCATATCTCTGGTACTGCTTAAGATATCAAAATAAAATTTTACACGTATGTGGGGAACGACATGGAGCATTTCCTAAAATTATTTATGTATACACAGGATGTTCACATTCTGAGTACCGGACCAAAGATCTATTTCTTTAAATGGAAACCCCACAAGTATTTGCGTGATTTCGATTCCCCATAAAATTTCATGAAAATTGATATACTACATGATGTGATTTTGAGTAAAGACTGTTAAGATATTGCCATTTTTGTGTCATGATCCCAAATTTATGATGCTACTGACGTCTACTGATCAAAGCCACCTAATTATTTTTTATTGAAAGGAGTTTACACATTGCTGTATTTGTGAAATCTATAAATACTTTCACCCTAATACTTAGGATTATACAAGGTGGTTAAGTTATGCAAAAGGGAATTTTTCTCAAAAATTTCAAATAGAATACCATATATATTATTTGCACAACTGACAGTCAGTTAACTAAGCTTTTAATTGATATAGACATTGCCAGGTCTACTACTGATAGTTTCGGCAGATATTACGATTGAACATCAAAATTTTTGAATTTCATGATTAGTTTATACTCTTTTTGACGAATTCCCCCTATTCTGTCTCGCAAAACTCACAATAATGTTTATATTTTGTATTTGCAAATTGGTATCAAATAAAGACAATAAATCTTGTAAAATTGTTTCTTGATGGTTATAATGTCTTTTTAAACTCTGGTATAATGTTCAAACAAGGAGTGCCATGGAAAAAAATATTATCTTTAAGAAATAATCTTGCAATGGGATTTCTTGTGTTACTGTAAACTTCATTTGCTAAATATTTTATAAAAACTAAATGCAGACCTTTTTTGGAGTTTTGGGTGACAAAATAGGGGAGATCGTCAAAAATAATGTAAAATACTAACGAAACTCTACATTTTTATATTTCAACTAGCGGCCCGGCAGACGTTGTCCTGCCTAAAATTACTTTTCGTATTGAATTTTTGATTCATTAACCAAATCGTTTATTCAATGTAAAACATTTTTCTGATTACGTTTATGTTCAACCAAATATGTCGTTCTTATCGTCAGTTATGATCGCGAGCGCATACAAAAAATTATGATTTTAACAGTTTGTCCGAATTTCCCGATTTACGCCTATCCATATCATACAAAAATCCAATAGAAAAAAGCACTTTCAGTTTTTCCGAATTTTCCAATTTTCCGGCCAACTTTTCCAATTTTTCGTTGCTTAAAAACCTTATTTTTGAAAAGAATTAGCCAAATCGGTTCAACAGTTAAGCACTTTCAGTTTTTCCCGAATTTTCACATTTTCCGGTGGATTCTCCAAAAATTTTCTTTCATACAAACCTTATCCTGACAATTACGATCACAACAACAAAAATCAGCCAAATCGGTCCAGCCGTTAAGCACTTTTAGTTTTTCCCGAATTTTCAAATTTTCCGATGGATTTTCCAAAATTATGATTTTTACAGTTTGTCCGAATTTCCCGATTTACGCCTATACATATACAAAAATCCAATAGAAAAAAAGCATTTTCAGTTGTTTCCGAATTTTCCAATTTTCCGGGCAACTTTTCCAATTTTTCGTTCCCTAAAAACCTTATTTTTGAAAAGAATTAACCAAATCGGTTCAACCGTTAAGCACTTTCAGTTTTTCCCGAATTTTCACATTTTCCGGTGGATTCTCCAAAAATTTTCTTTCATATAAACCTTATCCTGACAATTACGATCACAACAAAAAAAAATCAGCCAAGTCGGTTCAGCCGTTAAGCACTTTTAGTTTTTCCCGAATTTTCAAATTTTCCGATGGATTTTCCAAAATTATGATTTTTACAGTTTGTCCGAATTTCCCGATTTACGCCTATACATATACAAAAGCCCAATAGAAAAAAGCATTTTCAGTTGTTTCCGAATTTTCAAATTTTCCGGGCAACTTTTCCAATTTTTCGTTCCCTAAAAACCTTATTTTTGAAAAGAATTAGCCAAATCGGTCCAACCGTTAAACACTTTCAGTTTTTCCCGAATTTTCACATTTTCCGGTGGATTCTCCAAAAATTTTCTTTCATACAAACCTTGTCCTGACAATTACGATCACAACAAAAAAAATCAGCCAAATCGGTTCAGCCGTTAAGCACTTTTAGTTTTTCCCGAATTTTCAAATTTTCCGTTCGATTTTCCAAAATTATGATTTTTACAGTTTGTTCGAATTTCCCGACTTACGCATATCCATATCATACAAAAATCCCATAGAAAAAAGCACTTTCAGTTTTTCCCGAATTTTCCAATTTTCCGGGCAACTTTTCCAATTTCTCGTTCCCTAATGCCAAGTTCGGCCTCTGTTTTGTCGACGTTCCAAATTATTTTGTGCGTAAGCTCCAACTGAGCGCGTCGAACTCGACTGTATCCGTTGTTCCGGAGTTATAATGGATCGCGCTTGAGGCTTGAGAAATTCTTATTCGACTTGGCTCCAAACGCTGCCTACGCTCTTCGCGTACGCCGACCGATATTTCGACGCCTCACTGGTGGCATTTTTTCCAAAGAACCACCAAATACATGATCACCACCGATAACACACTGATAATTCAATTTTTAGAACTGTCAAACTGAACGTCACATTTTTGTTTGTCAAACAGATTTTCATACAAACTTTTACCTTCCAAATTTTCTACTTTCCCGGTGGATTTTCCAAAATTTTCTTTCATACAAACCTTGTCCTGAAAATTACGAACACAACAAAAAAGAAATCAGCCAAATCGGTCTAGCCGTTCTCAAGTGATGAGCTTACATACATGTGGCAATTGATTTTTATTTATATAGATTGCACATTCTGTCGAAACTTTTACTGGTAGACTTGACAATATCCACATCAATAAAAAGCTTAGTAAAATGATCATCAATTGTACAAATAATATACATGGTGTTCCATTTGAAATTTTTGAGAAAAATTCTGTTTCTCATAACTTAACCACCCTGTATTATATCTCAAGTAGGTATTATGATAAAATTATTTATAGATTTCTAAAATACAGCAGTTGTGAACCTATTTCAATAAAAAAATTTTAGGTGGCTTTGGTTAGTATGCGTCAGTAGCGTCATAAATGTGGGTCCATAATGGCACAAAAATGTCAATATCTCAAAATTCCGTAGTCAAAACCAAATCATGTAGTATATCAATTTTCATAGAATTTTATGGGGAATCCATATTATTCAAGGACACGTAGGGTTTCCATTTAAAGAAATAGAACTTTGGTCTGGTACTTAGAATGTGAACATCCTGTATATACCTAAATAATTTTGGGAAATGCTCCATGTGGTTCACCACATTCTTGCAAAATTTCATTTTGATATATCTTAAATAGTTCCAGAGATATGAGCCGATTACACACTAAATCCTCACCCGGTATAAAAATCTCGTGTCACGGTGTTTGTGGTCGCACTCCTCCGAAACGGCTCGACCGATTTTTATGACATTTTTTTTGTACATTTGGTAGGTATGAGAATAGGTCGTAAAGTATTTTTCACCCTCTTACCCCCACCCCCCATTTTTTAATCGCCATTTTAGTATTTTTGTATGATCAATATCCAAATAATTGAAAATTTTTTGTACAAGGTGACCCAAATTGGGTGCAAGTATGGTGTATCTGGGTAAATATTAGTGATAGAGAAAAACTGATAAAGCACTTGCGATCTCTTTTTTTACGTTCAAGTCAATGGTGCAGAGAAACTTTCGGAATTATTTTTCATTTCCGAGCTATGGACGAAAATTGAGTTTCTTGACATTCAGAGGAATGCTTGTATATATCTCGCTTATTGTAAGAGATGGTGGGATGCAATGTAGACATTCTTAATGCACTTTTTTGAGTAAATTACAGTGGCTTAGTCAACATTTTTATATTATGAAGGGTTTCGGAACTGCGAGACAAGCTTTGTAATTTCAAATGGCGGCCATATTTGATTTTCATTTCGTTGAATAGAGGAATTTTTTCTGCTTTCAACAATATATAGTTTGACATATCTGACTTCAATAATTACGCAGTTATGACGAATTTTCTGTTTTAAACATAAAACATATAGTATTATAAAAGGCTTGTTTCACAGTCATAGCCATCTTATGTTTTCTACAGATATAATAATTATCCACATCGTCATTATTTTTTTAAATTTATTGGTATAAATATTTATTTTTAACAATCGAACTAAGTTATGCACGTAATGAATGAATAAATATATACATATCAAATTTTTATCACAAATAGACATACACACAAAAAAACGTTTTCTCCTGTTAAGTAAAACACTCTTGGGACAAGCATTTCTCATGCTCATATATACACAAGACAATAATTTCTTGATATAAGGAAGTTGAAGTTTTGAAATATTTATTGAGCGCAAGAATACGGCATCTTGTTTTAAGACAATTCTTAATATTACTTTAAATAATCTGGAATACTTGTTTGAAAAATATCTATTTGCTTCCTTCAAGATGATGATAATCTTAGTAGAAAAAATCTGTTCGCTTATTATAGAAATAAGTTATCTTTATATTTAGTATATAATTGTCTTGTTTCGACATTATACGTAGTTTTCAGTCAAGATTTATGTATTCTTGAAGTAAAGAGTACTGGATTCTAGATTAAATCATATGATTTGCTTGAATTGAAAGAAAATTAATTTTAATTGTACAGTGAACGGCAAAAAGTCTCCAACATAAGGAAACTGTTTTTACCATCAATAGGTTGAAATAAAAATTCGGCGTTATGGAAATAAAAATGTATTTTCAAAATACAAATAAATATAACTTCGTAAATAAAAATATGTAGCAAAACTACCTAAAATAAATTAACATAATGTTTATAACTATCGAAGTGAAACGTATGTACCATCATTCAAAACATGTAGAACTGTGGGATGAATGCTTTTTAGATCGTTTAAAGAAATAATACAGTTATTACTTGTTTGTTCTATCTTATAACCTCTGTAATGATTTTTAAAGCACACACTACGTAAAATTGCACACGCAAAGTAGCAGCAAGAATTATCATCTTTGTGTAAAAGCACATTTTTAATTTTACAAAATTGTGGCAAGTCATCTATTAATTTATAATACAAAATATTGTTCGGTTTATACATTATTCCATTTTTTTCGTACCAGCTACAAACATAATAATTATCAAGCAGATCTTGAGAATTTGCCAACAAAGTAAGATCTGCCTCACTTTGGTCTAAAACGGTACCTGTTCTGATGACGTCATTTAAGCCCCGATTTGAAAGTTTTCTGTAACATGCTTTAAGCTGCATTCTTGTAAGCAACGTGTATGGTAAATTCCGACGACTTCTGATATTATGAGCATTTGATTTTAAGTCCTTATGCTTAGCTTCGAATCGCATAGCAGACACATGACAAGGAGGTCCTATAGCCCTAATAATTCTTACGTAATGAGTAAGGAAGTGATGTTTTGGCTTAAGATTATCTTTGAATAAATTCAAATACATGGTGTTATGTTCAGTTATAAGCGTTTTTAGTAAAATTAGAGATTCATCTGAAATAACAGAAGATAAAACTATTTCAGTAATTTGCAAAAGGTTCGTATAAAACTGCCATACAATATTGTGTTCCGGTATTAAGTCGCCAATTATGAACCGAAAGTGTCTTACCAAACAGAGCATCTCTGAAGCGGACATGACAATCATTCCATTTTTTAAATGTTCCTGTTTGATGGGAGGCGGAATATTACTGTCGGAGGGATCGTAATTATGATATTTAATTTTCGCATTGAGATTCTGTAGTGAAAAGTGACTCTCTTCGATTAATTTAGAAATAATACGTGCCATGTCGTACCTATGCACCCCTTCTAATAAGTCGTGCATTACATCGCAGGTAATATTTCGATACACATGAAAATTATTCAAGCTATTGAAGACGCATTCTTCTTTCACACCATACAAGTTATTTTTTAAATGATTTTCATAGTCGCATTCTAATCTTAACTTTGTTTCATTTTCTACAACTTGAGACCTCAAATCTTCCTTTTGACCTAAGCAAAATCTGCAGAAAAAGTTCGCTGAAAAACTTTCCGTGAGTCCAAAAATTGAGTGTAGTCCCAAATTATCCCCCACAATCAAAATAACACAGAAAAAAATTTGTTTATTTCCAACCTTTATGCCGAAATTTTCTAGATACTTCAGCTCTTCAATTAAAACATTAAAAATTTTTTTGTTACCAAATTCAGATCTATCAGAACTTGAAAAGAGTAAGGATTCAAATATATTTTCTAATCTGCTAGCGTATTGGAAAGGAATTGTTGGAATTGTGTAATAAATGGCTCCAAGCTTGTAAACACCGGCATGACTTCCTAAAGGATTTCCAACCTCGAAATCGTCGAAATATATTATAAGAGGTAAATTAATTCTGTCGCCCAACAAATTTAAATTTTGCCATAATGAACCTTGCGTTATGCACGAAATTTTTTCTTCACTAGAACTAATATTTCTTTGAAAATCTAAGATTTTTTTTAAGACTCCCGGGATTTCTAAAAACGCCCTTAACTGCTCCCTCATTGGAATAAACGTACATGTTTGATTTTTTAAAGAATATGAAACGTAACAATTCTTAACAATTCTTTTGTCTAAAACTCCAATTTTGCACTGAACAGGTGTTATGTAATTTTTTGAAGTCTCAAAATATTTAAAACGTTTGTATTCGGTACTAAATTGTGAGAAGGAAGTTTCTAAAAAATTTATCATCGATTTAATAAGATTAGCAGTTGGTACGTCTTTCGGCAACGAGAGTTCTACTAATTCGCACAAAATTTCTAACATACCGGAACACAAAAACGATTTGAAGCTGTTGATTATATTTTGTATTACTGAACGAGTTACGGTTAAATCATCGTAGAGTTTTGCAATAAGATTAACAACTGATTCTTGTATAGTTTGATAAAATTTGGTTGCATATGTACTAAAATTTGGAGTATTATTTTCTGGGAAATCATTTTCCTTGTTGAAGCTTTCATTTGCAGGTTCATTGAATTGCCCTCGAGATTTCTTTAAACAAAAAGTCTCAACTGGAGTGTCGGTATTTATTTCGCTTAAATGATTTGATCTTAAGTGCTGTTTGAAAGCATGACGTTTGTGAAACGTACGAAGACATTGAAAATATGGGCACGTGAAAGTGGTCTCTTGGTGATTGTATTCTAAATGAAATACATATTTGTTTATTTCGTTAAACGAACTACCGCATTTGCATTTAATGTTATTCATTTTATGAAATAGCATTCGATTTAAAGTAATTTAAAATATCCATTACATAAGGGAACACATTTTTTTGGTTTGGCGGTAAATGGTATACACACTGCTCTATAAGAAACCAAATGTGGCTTGCCTGTGGTGGATATTCAGCGTTAAAAACGTGAAATATTTTAAAACAAATATCTAAAGCCGTTAACACATTCTTCACTTGATATTTCACACAATCGACAACTATGTAAATGTTCTTAATTTCGTTTATGGATGGTCCTTCAATCAGTAAATAAGGCTGAACAGTAATTTTCAATGCGTACGCTTTGTCTCGCTGGGCTTGCAGTAGATTTTCTATTTCTGAAGCACTCTGGAAATTATTTGAAACTAAAATATTTTTACTTTGTAGGAAAATGTGTTTTACCTTAGCATGCAGAATTATTGACTGAAGGCTTTCCTGTATTGTATACTTCCAATTCTTTTTGCCAACGTTCTTTCTTCCTTTCGATGGGACAATGTGAGCTAAAGATTGGATTTGTACAGCCACTCTGGTGTCTGAAATTTTAAATGCAAATCACAAAACATTTATTAAGATAGTACATATATAACCATACCTTCATTGACGTCATTATTTTCTAAAATTCTCAGTAATTCTAAATTTCCTGAATAATCTTTTCTAATATTGCAAACGGTTTCAAAAAAAATTGGCCAGTCTTTAAATAACTTCAGTCCGTGATTCGGATACAAGGAGTCGAAATCTGAATTAATCTGAAGAAAATGTGTTAAAATTATTAAGTAATACTTTTATAGAAATAACTGGCTAATTTTACCAAAGATTCTGCTCGAAAGTCATTGAGGACAGGCCACACTTCTAGGAAATCTTTTATAGTTTTTATATCCTCCTTTCCACTTTTTCTGTATTCAAATGTTAACTTCCAGTGACTCAGTACGTCTTCCCATGGTTCGGTCCTTGTTTTTAACCAAAGTACAGAAGCAGCTGTTGTTGTGTCTAAAACTTAAAATGTTTGTAAGGCACGAAAACGTTTTTTAGGATATTTTAGAAACTACAATTTTCATAATTATTTGTGCCATTTTTTTATGATATTTCAATAATTTTTGTGAATTTAATGGCAGTTAAACACTTCGTAAAGAGTATCTCAACGTTTCGCTCCAGATTGGGAGCTTTATCAAGAGTTTATTGAAAAGATTTGGATAACGTATAAAAATGTGACAAATTTTCTTAATAAAAATTGTAAATAACAGTAACTATGGGCTAATAATAATTATTAAAAATAGAAATTTTACTTGGCAAACTCGATTTGGTAAAAAAGGAAATTGCAGTACATAATTTAGAATCAAGTGGTAGAGAACAGATTACTGTAAATTTGACTTAAATTTTGAATGTCAGATCTGTCATTCAAAGAGTTTTTATCTTTTTGGATGTGTATCATCTCTAATACCAGTCTAGCTTTTAAATTTTTCTCCTGCTCCAGAATAGTAATTCAACTATCAGTAAGTACATAAAAAACACCAAACATGATTTCGACTTTAACAACACTACTATTCTGGAGCAGGAGAAAAATTTAAAAGCTAAACTGGTATTAGAGATGATACACATCCAAAAAGATAAAAACTCTTTGAATGACAGATCTGACATTCAAAATTTAAGTCAAATTTACAGTAATCTGTTCTCTACCACTTGATTCTAAATTATGTACTGCAATTTCCTTTTTTACCAAATCGAGTTTGCCAAGTAAAATTTCTATTTTTAATAATTATTATTAGCCCATAGTTACTGTTATTTACAATTTTTATTAAGAAAATTTGTCACATTTTTATACGTTATACAAATCTTTTCAATAAACTCTTGATTCTTGATAAAGCTCCCAATCGGGAGCGAAACGTTGAGAAGTGTTTAACTGCCATTAAATTCACAAAAATTATTGAAATATTTTAGAAACTACATATATTCAGAGTGGATAACATTTAAAAACTCATAGCGATGAACAAGAAAATGCAACAGTTTTTCCCTTCTAACCTTCTCTGCATCTTCAAAAGTATAACCGAGGGAGCAATGGTGACCCCAGTAGGTAATATTTAACGCCCTGTATATAGAATGTCTAGAGAATTGATCGACGTACCTGTTTTCGCACTTTTTTCAGGTGGCTGATCGATTGTATCTTCTGATAATGGAGAGTCTTTTCTCTTGCGCTTACAAAGTCCACTCACAAATACGAGATTCCTGGCTTTATCCACCAATTTGCCCCTCGCTGTAATGGTTTTTCCCGTTGCAGAATTTTTCTTTTTTATAAGAGGTATATAATAGGTCTGGATTGCTTCGCTCGGAAACAATGTGATGATTTTGGCCGATATGATGTTGTAATCCTCGTGCTTTAGACGGCTGAAATATACATAAGTGTAAAAAAGCATCCTATGCAGCGGTATTAACTTACAATTTAACATGATAGTTAAACAGATGTTTCATTATAACGTCAACCAAACGATTACGTTTATTATTATCCAACATGCTATTTTTTTGGTAGTAGGTTAGTATGTTAGTACCAAGTGGGGAAGTTTGCAGCAAGGTTTTTAAGTCAAAATCTGGGAATGGATTTGTAACGGCAGTTCCAAGCAGTTCTTCCAAAGAACTGAAAGCTACGGACCTGTTTTGTATTGGAATTGAAATATCTTGGTGCAGTGGCATGTTAGAAGTACTGGAATCGTTAGATAATACATCTGATGTGTTCAGGGTTGGCGTAGAAGTTTCAATTTCTCTTAAATTTCCATTATTCTCAATAAGAAAATCCCACTATTAAATATAATATGTATTTAATAAAGCAGGTTCTCCAAATACAGGGTTCTCAAGAAGTATTTGACGTCCATTACTCTTTTTTTATTTTGCCGAACTTCGGGTTTGATTAATTGGGGAAATTCATTTCTTTCCTTTCCGAGATGAAACGTATAAAAAGCACGCCACAAGAATGTATAAATGTAAAATTAATTACTTTTTCAATTCAGTAAAAAACAGTTTCTTTTCCCATTTATTCAAATTAGGACGAGTGAAATACTTCCGGAGAGCGCCAGAAATTAGTAGGGTAGGTATTTAAAACATATTTTAGATAATACTCAACAGTCAACAATAATGATTATTCAACCATTGTGCAATAGACTTACTTGAAAATCATTGTTTGCCTGATTCAGGTTTTTGTAACTACTTAATGCTTCTTTAAATATTATTCGCCTCCCAACATTTGGGATTAATTCTTTAATCATTTCGTCAGTTAATTTCAACAGCATATCCACCGCGATGGAATTTTCTAAAAATTATAGAAAAGGAATTCTCATCAGACAAAGAAAGTTATGTTTAAGAAAGTACAACAAAAATTAACTAGAAGTAATCTTAAAAGTTTGAAGCAGTTAGGGCTTTCGAGTGTGTCGCGACATAATGCAATTATGTATCTACCTCTTTGCTCGTACATTTAAGCCACCACAAAATTTTCTAAATTTCGAAACATGTCGGCGTTAAAAGAAAACATTCACCATTAAGTTTAAAATAAGTATTAGGTAGGTATTGTTTACCCAGAAAAAGTAGGTATCCGTGCTCTAAATTTACAGTACCTAACCTACCCTACCTCAGCGTAGAAATAGTTAACTTCTAATTTTCGAGATGGAAGATTTATTGGTTCTGTTGAAATGAGAGAAAACCAAAGAAATTTCATTTTAATACCTTATTACATGATTGACTAGGTATATGGCGACGTTCTTGTTTGGGGCTTCGACTTGTCCAAACTTGATTTTAAATACCTACATTCGTGCTATTATTTGGAATTTAACCGACACGCATTTTAATATTTTCATGTAAAAACTGCTTTTACATTTTTAAAGTTAATCTATAGATTTTACGAAAGGTATGCATATATAATTCGGTAGGTAAATTAAAATTATTCAAGAAAATAAAGTGCCATGTTACTTACCTTCAAATATTGGTATGAGATCTTCACACTGCCAGTCTTTTAACAGCTTATCCATTATAATACACAAAACACCAACTTAATTATTAACAAATAATAATTACTACAAGTTTCGCGTTATTTACAACAGCCGTTGTAAAGCACAATCTGCACAATAATCCAAGAACGTTTTCGAATTGTCTTCTGCGCAGGAGAAAGTATGAATTTAAGATAACCGTTTTCTTGCTTCAAGCCAATAACATTAGGAAGTTTTAGTTAAAGTCAGATCCATTCTTGAATGAAAGCAATGCATTAATCTTATATTAATGCTACCTATTGACTTGTTCCAAAACTATCTTTGTTTGGTTTATTTGTATAGAAACTACGATCCGGACTGATCTCTTCATGAAAGAATACGATATATTCTTCATTGAAAAGTAATATTGAATTGCCCTAAGTCATTTATATATTTAGAAGAAAGCTGCTTCTTTGGATTGAGATTGTTAGTTGAGATATACGCATTCTTTCTTTAAAATAAGCTATAGTTTTAAATTGAACCCCATGTATTCAAACAAGAAGTCAAATTCTTCGTTCAAAGCAAATAAGCCAAGATAATAATTCTCTTGCAATTAAGAAAATATTTTTCTGTGTGTACAGAATGATACTATTATTATATTCTAAGCAATGAACATGCCAATTCAGCTGGCAATTTATATTTTGAATGGTATCTTGAGCGTCGCCTATCTCATCCACAAATAAGAAGATTTGAGAACATTTTAATTTTGGACCTTCAAGCAGCAGAGTCTTTTGAATATGAACGGATGAGGTTGATGACGCTCGGGATAGCGCGCAAAATATAAATCGGCAGCTGCGTTGGTATGTTTATTGCTTAGAATATAACACTCATCATATTATATTTATCCAAATTAGAAAATTCTATTTTGTGTTAATGATCCACAACAATAGCCCTAACAATAATTGTTGAAATGTCAAATCATACATAAAAGTCAAATGGTGTGTTAGTTTGTTTCATCATAGCCACCTTATGTTTTCGACAGACATATAGTAATTATCCGCATCAATTAATGAAACAGAAAATTCGATATAGCTGCGTCAATATTGAAGTTAGATATATCAAACTAGATATTTCTTAAATCAGAAAAAAATCCTCCATTCAACTGTGTGAAAATCAAATATGGACGCAGTTTAAAATTACACAAGTTTGGCAGGCAGTTCATAAACCCTTCATGACATTAAAAATCTGACTACGCCACTGAATTTTACTCAAAAAAGTGCATTAAGAATGTCTACATTGCATCCCACCATCTCTTACAATAAGCGAGATACAAGCATTCCTCGAAATGTCAAAAAACTCAATTGGAAATGAAAAACAATTTCGAAAGTCTCTCTGCACCATTGACTTGAACATAAAAAAAGAGATCGCAAGTGCTTTATCAGTTTTTCTCTAACACTAATATTTACCAAGATACACCATACTTGCACCCAATTTGGGTCACCCTGTACATTTGGTAGGTATGGGAATAGGTCGTAATAGTATATTATACACGAGTTTATAATGAATGCTATTATTATCGAGGATGAAGTTTACAACACGAGCGAGCGAAGAGAGCGAGTTTTGTAATCATCCGAGGTAATAATAGCATCATTATAACGAGTTGTATACTATACTTTGTCCACGACTATCAAAACAGATTCCCAGAAAGAATTTACCTTCATTTCCCTTCTCCAGTGTAAGAAAGATTCATACATATGCTCTCAGGTATAATTTTCTTGGTTTTTTTGGCAATGAATCTAATGAGGCAAGTTCTGTAGCTTCTTTTATTGCTGGTGCTGTTAAAGAAATCTCGTTTTCACTCTCACTACTCATTATATCTTCTTTTTTAGAATATGCATTTCAAATTAAAAGCAAACCATGCTGATTTGACGTTTCAATTTGAACTAACACATCGCGATCGCGGCCTACAGGCCTACTAAATAAATGTAAAAAAGGGTCAAAGCCATGTTCCTATTGGTTTAGTGAATAATATATTCATTAATCACTGCAGTGAATAATGTATCTAATTTTTATTGAAGAAACACAAGTATAAAGAGTATGTTGTAAGATAGTCGTGGACAATAGTATATTATACACGAGTTTATAATGAATGCTATTATTATCGAGGATGAAGTTTACAACACGAGCGAGTGAAACGAGCGAGTTTTGTAATCATCCGAGGTAATAATAGCATCATTATAACGAGT
Organism: Xestobium rufovillosum; assembly: GCA_963966045.1. Classification (NCBI taxonomy): domain Eukaryota; kingdom Metazoa; phylum Arthropoda; class Insecta; order Coleoptera; family Ptinidae; genus Xestobium; species Xestobium rufovillosum. Next base: position 22,644,247 of record OZ014497.1, read on the forward strand.
TGTATACTATACTTTGTCCACGACTATCAAAACAGGTTCCCAGAAAGAATTTACCTTCATTTCCCTTCTCCAATGTAAGAAAGATTCATACATACGCTCTCAGGTATAATTTTCTTGGTTTTTTGGGCAATGAATCTAATGAGGCAAGTTCTGCAGCTTCTTTTATTGCTGGTGCTGTTAAAGAAACCTCGTTTTCACTCTCACTACTCATTAAATATTCTTTTTTAGAATATGCTTTTCAAATTAAATGCAAACCATGCTGATTTGACGTTTCAATTTGAACACACATCGCGATCGCGGCCTACTAAATAAATGTAAAAAAGGGTCAAAGCGATGTTCCTATTGGTGTAGTGAATAATATTCATTAATCACTGCAGTGATTAATGTATCTAATTATGATTGAAGAAACACAAGTATAAAGAGTATATTATAAGATAGTCGTGGACAAAGTATTTTTCACCCTCCTACCCCCACCACCCCAGTTTTTAATCGCGATTTTAGTATTTTTGTATGAACAATCTACGACTTAACCGATTTCATTCATCTTTTTTTATGGTTTCTAATACTTTGTAGAAGGTTCTTACGGAACGAAAAATTAAGAAAATTGCGCAGAAAATTGGAAAATTTGAGAAAACGTAACGACTATTTTAACTTCGCGCGTTTGACAGTCTGTACGTGTGTATGTCACCGAATTCCTCCTAAACGGCTGGACCGATTTTGATGAAATTCTTTGTGTGTGTTTGAGTGGGTCCCTGGATGGTTTACATTCACAATGGGGGAGATAAGTGGCGCGTGTCTAACGTCAGATTTTCATTTCAAACAAAACAAAGCCACGTGCTTTCTGACGTTTCAACCTAACCTCTGAAATATAATTATAGTTGTTTTCAAGTTTTTACACGTAAGCCCAACACACAAATTGAAAATAAACTGTTTTCACTGCAAAACGTCTATAATTATATTGCAAAAATTAGTTTAAGACGTTGTAAATAATATCAATAAACGTCAAATGGCACGTGCTTTTGTTTTGTTTGGAATGAAAATCTGACGTATGACGGAGGCACTTAGGTCCCCTATTGGACCCGGTAGGTGGCGCTGCAATCGGGTTCTAGGATTTTTTTTACGAAATTTTTTTTTAATGTCGGACAGGACATCAATACTTGTTTGTTCATATTGTATGTGCTGCCATACCGTTCATCCCATTGCGATAAAACTTAGTCAACTTATAACTTATTTCTCGCACTTGCGCGAAGGTTATAGGCATAGAACAATTAACTTACAGTAGATGGCGCGCGTGTCTTACCGGGAAATGTATTTGAAAGAACATTTCTGCAATTCTACAATATTTTCTTTCCTTTCAACATAATTTAAAAATTAACAATTGACAATCGGCGGTGGCGGCAACAAACGTAAAACGGCAGCAACGAGCCGGGTACCAGTTAGTATGTAATAAAGAAATAGACAAATTATGTATTGCATACAGGCCAGAGATCAGCATAATGTCGTTCTTCCACCCAAACTAAAACAGAAAAATGGTTTATATAAAAAATGTTTACAGATCCCCAAAATATTGCTTTTTACTTAGTTTTAAATGACCTCATTTAACCCCCAGCTGTATTCAAAGTTTTTGGAGCTGTATACCTAAAGGGAGTGACTACTGAACAGTCCGACCGCATGCGCATTACAGAATGTAACCTATATTTGGCATTTTGAAAGTGTAAAAAAACTAAAGCCGAGAGAACGTTTTTTTTAAAACAGACCCTTCACTTTCCCTTTCGCACCAGACACACGCATTGCTTGGCAAAAAGATGAGGTATATACAAGCAAAAAATGCGGACCCGTGCGGGCGCAGAACTCGTGTAGCAGTAGGAGAACAACATGGCAGCTCTGTACTATACCCGAACACCCACCGAGATTATTGCCGCTGTCTTTCAATAACAAATTACTTAAACGTCATTTTACTGATATTGTGTAATATTGTAATATTGCGTTAATCGACCGTCCTGGAACAAAATTTAAAAGCAACCAGCGCCGGCGGACTGTTCAGTAGTCACCCCCATATCTAAAACATTTCATGTCTGTTTCACTTTTACGTCCCAATGCTCCTTATAGTCTCATTATTTATATGATTTTGACAACTAGTGACAGCTCATTATAACCTCAAATTGTACCTCAGGTGCATGACTTCAGCATTTCTAAAGATCAGAAGAGAAAAATGGTAAATTTTAGAGATATTCAACAAATTTGGTAGCAACATGGATAATTCCGTTAAAGAAAAAGATAATTTGGTGGTACGTGAACTACACGTACCCATGGGCCATCCCAGTGAAATACCTTTCGATTGCAACATTTGCAATAGAGCATTCAAGTCTCCATCGGAGTTAACGGAACATTTGTTGACGCACACCAAGGAATCCTGCCACCGATGTGAAATTTGCCAAAAAACGTTTGCCAAACGATGCTTGTTAACCCGACACATTTCGACTCATAACGGAGAAAAGTCTCACAAATGTGAAATTTGTCAAAAAGCATTCTCTGTGCGTTCTACTTTAATGAGACATATTATGACTCACACAGGAGAAAAGCCTCACCAATGTGAAATTTGCCAGAAAGCGTTCTCTTTGCGCTCTTCTTTAAAGAAACACTTTGCAACTCACATAAGAGAAAAGCCTCACAAATGTGAAATATGCCAGGAAGCATTCCTTAAGCGGTCCTTTTTAATGAGTCATATTAAGACTCACATGCGAGAAAAGCCTCACAAATGTGTAATTTGCCAGAAAGCATTCTTTAGTCATTCTAATTTAGCGAAACATGTTATGACTCACACGGGAGAAAAGCCTTACAAATGTGAAGTCTGCCAGAAAGCATTTTCTAGGCGTTCTACTGCCATGACTCATATTAAGACTCACACAGGAGAAAAGCCTCACAAATGTGAAATTTGCCAGAAAGCATTCGCTGAGCTTTCTAATTTAACAAAACATTTCAAGACTCACACAGGAGAAAAACCTCATAAATGTAAAATTTGCCAGAAATCATTCACTGCTAATTCCAGTTTAACGATACATGTTAGGAGTCATACGGGAGAGAGGCCTTACAACTGTACGATTTGCAAGAAAACATTCTCCTTGCGTTCTAGTTTATTGAGTCACCTCAGGATTCATGCTAGAGAAGGGCCCCACAAATGTAAAATTTGCCAGAAAACGTTTTCTGAACTCTCCATTCTAGCTACGCACACTTTGAGTCATACAGGACAACGGCGTCACGATTGTGAAGTTTGCCAGAAAGTGTTCTCTAAGCGATATTTGTTAAACAGACACATTGATACTCATACTGGAGAAAAAAACATCAAGTGTTCAGAATGTGGCAAAGGTTTTAGATTAAATAGCCAAGTTGCAAGACACATGAGAATCCACACAGGTGAAAAGCCTCACGTCTGCAATATTTGCAAGAAAGCGTTCTCGCAATCAGGAAATTTAAAGAAGCATATTAAATGGATGCATGCCAAAGAAACGCCATACAAATGTGAAATTTGTGGTAAATCGGTCAGCCAAGCCTATCTTGACCATACCAACGAAAATCTGCTTTTCTGTAAATTTTGCAAAACAGAAATTGTAGCAGCAAAGGTCGAGGAATCACAAGACGAGCAGTCCAACGAAAATAGTTTTAGTGTGATATTGGAAGAGAATACAACATATGAAGAAGAAAATGTCGTTGTCGAGTCTGAAGATTTTAAAAAGCTCATCAAAAATGAAGAGTATGAAGTGAATAACAAGAATTTTGTTTGTGTTAAAGAAGAAAGGGATATTTCAAACAGAGTGGATAATAATGCTGGAGACTTTATACAATTTTTCAAGAATGAAGATAAAATTATTCTGTGATCCTGATCTGCTATTAGCACTTCACCTGATCTGTTGATATATCATCGCTACCGTGTTCACGTAAGTCTCAACATAAGTGCCTATGGTTATTTATTGTCATAGCCTAACTATCAATAATAATTGGATATTATCCAACCACCTGGTGGTTCGAGCTAACTGATTTTAACAGATAAACCTAGTGCAATCGGAGCCCTCTGGCTAAAGAGCTACACCAGACGTTCGACATGTATCAGGCAGTCAGAATCCGATGAGAGGTTCACTCCCTCCAGGTTATTTATTATCTGGTCTCAGCGAGTCATTCATACGATTAACTTGTACATTTCGTTTACAAGACCGACTGGAGAATAGGAACTACTGTCAAACTCTATCCCTAACCCTATAAATATTCTGTATATACCTTTTTACCAAACATGATCTGTAAATAGTCAAATTAATAGTTTATTTTTATTTGTTTCTGTTTAATTTATCAGCGTTTAGCGATAGAGAATGCTACCCTTCTTCGACAAAGAGTTAAAGGTAGTGGCAACGACTATATGTCGTGCCGACCGGATCCAGCTTTAGCTGGTACAGCAAAAAAGGAGACTTATTAAGTTTTTATTAAAATAGGTGTTTTTTGTTCTGAACAACTATACTTATTATATTACTTTCTATACATTATACTGTCTATACTAAATGTACTCGTATTTTTCTCTAATAAAAATACCAATATACGGGAGAAAGGCCTTACCACTTACTAGTGTGAAATTAGAAGCGAAGCAGAGTCTGAAGATTTTTAAAAGCATATCAAAAATGAAAAGAAATAAAAATCTTCCAGCATGCGCAGTTGATGGCATAGTCTTTGACATTTACGTACCCATGCATAACGAACTGACCTTTAACCTCGGACATGGCACATGTAGGGGGCACTGAAACAAATTCATTTAATTTAATTTATTTCAGTTGTAAGGGGGTAGACTATAATTCCGAACACGCATCTCGAGAGCGCTCTGTCCACGTCTGCGGGGAACTTAATTTTAAAATTTTCAGGTCGGATGTATACTAATTTTGATATTTGCCCGTCCTGCGCACATTATTATCTGTCATCGCAGACCTTTGACGGTTCGCATAATTTGAAACACAGAACGCTAGGAACATGATGGGGCTAAATACTGAGCTGACTGGTCTGCTTTCATTTTCACGTGCTTTAATAGACTGTTAAACTTCATGCAAAGCAAACAGGCGTGGCTCAATGCCAAAATGCGCAAGGAGTATTTGTTCGAATTCAAGGGGTCCTCCTTCTTTTTTTCTTCTAAAGTTTTTTGTAATACACAGAATTTTGCATTCAAAGTGTTGTGTCCGTTGTTCCGTCAGGAAAGATATTTTTTTAAGGAAATCCGCGATTATTAATGAATCATGTCGCGAAGGGATAGTTCGCGACATACTAGAGTCAGAGATAGGAATAAAAAGAAGTAGGGGTAGGCCTAGATTCGACTACTGCTCCCAAATAGTTAGGGATGTAGGATGTTCTGCTTTTAGGGAAATGCGTAGGTTAGCTGAGGATAGAAAAGAATTGAGATATGTGTCCAACCAGTCTTCGGAGGAGAACCTTGTGATGATCATGATGAAGAAAAAAACATTTTTTTACATACAGTATATCCCCGGATTGGTTTACAAAGAGGACAAAAAATTATTTTTAATTTCTCAAAAAGATCAATCTATAAAAAATCCTGCTTGTTCCCAAATTCCCACAACACATAATTTTTTATCCAACTGTTGCCAGCAATTTTTTATCAATTTTTATGCATTTTTGGACTTTTAAATTTTTAATAAAATATTAAATCGGAAAAAGCATTTTCGTGAATATTTAAGTAGTAAAATAGTGCACCATTTATACAGGTGTCCCGGAATAGGATGTACATAGTTTAAGTATGTGTTCCTGACTTTATTTTAAGTCGAAAAATTCCAAGAAATATGTAGTCCAAAATCAATCGTTAGAAAGTTATTGGCATTTTTACGTCCGAAAAATAACGCATGTCGTCATAATGTTAGTTGGAAAACAGTCCCGTACTTAATAATTGTAACCTACATGTTTATTGAATTTTTCAACTTAAAATAACGACAGGAACACATACTATTGCAGGACGCTCTGTATATCAAATAGAAATAGTTCCATCTTCGTTAACCCTATTTTTGTTTCTTTTTTAAAATTTGCGTTTTTCTCTGTGCTTCATTTTAAGGCAGAAAAAACAATAAAAGTCGAAATAAGAACAATATACTAAAAGTTAAGAAATAAGTCATTAGTCATAGCGTAGGTACAGTTCAGGGGTAAATGTTAAAGGAGATGTTACCACAGCGGGATGATAACTCAGCTGGTGCATTTATTTTTAGGCGCATGTACAGGATTTCGTTCTATCTGACGAGTAGACGCAGGTAAATTTAATTAGTGTCCAGCAGTTTCCCATTGCTAAAAAGTGCTTCACACAATCTACCTACTGCATATTGAAGGAGTCCAGTATCTTGTCAGCAATTTTTTACCCAAATTGTATTTCTTTTTTCATTTCTTGGAAACCTAAATACCCTGGATCCCTTACTAGAATAATTTGAACAGTAAGGAGCCCAACAACAAACCATTTCTAAGATAAAATGCCATTGAAAACTGGAAAGCAACATGCCCCAACACTAGGCCTGTTAAAAATGAGAATCAAAATGGCGACCGATTATACCTATTCTTCAGAGAGCCCTAAACTTGACCTGTCTTTTTCATTCAACGAGCAACCGGCACTTTAGACACAACATTGTTTGTTGTGACAGTTCATTCTAAGATTCTAACCTCAAACTTTGCTTCATAATTTCTGAATACGAAAATTGGAAATAATCGATTTTCCAAATATTTAACAACTAAGAAAAAACTGACTTCTACAACTTGATATAAAAAATAGTGGGTGTCATGTGAACTATATTTACGCATTATGGGCGGTACCAGTGAAATACCTCTCATTTGCGATGTTTGCGATAAAACATTCAAGTCCCCATCGGAATTAGCGGAGCATTTCTTGACACATACCAAAGAAACCTCCAATCAATGTGAAATTTGCCAGAAAGTGTTTGCCAAACCATACTTGTTAAAGAGTCACATTTATGCTCATACAGGAGAAAGGCCTCACAAATGTGATATTTGCCAGAAAGCATTCTCTCGGCGTTCTACTCTCACGAGTCATATTAAAACTCACACAGGAGAGAAGCCTCACAAATGTGAAATTTGCCAGAAAGTATTCTCTACACATTCTAATTTAACGGCACATGTTAAGGCGCACATAGGGGAAAGGCCTCACAAATGTGAAATTTGCCAGAAAACGTTTTCTGAGCGTTGTAGTTTAAGAAAACATCTTAGGACTCACACTAGAGCAGGGCCTCACAAATGTGAAGTTTGCCAGAAAGCATTCTATGCGCCTTTTAATTTAGCACTACATCTTAGGACTCACACAGGAGAAAAACCTCACAAATGTGTAATTTGCCAGAAAGCATTCTCTGATGGTTCTGCTTTAACGAAACATATTAGGACTCACACGGGAGAGAAGCCTTACAAATGTGAAATTTGCCAGAAAACGTTCGCTGAGCATTCTAATTTAACGAAGCATGTAAAGACTCACGCAGGAGAAAAGCCTCACAAATGCAAAGTTTGCCTGAAAGCATTCAGTCTACTCTCTAATTTGAAAAAACACTTCAAGACTCACAAGGGAGAGAAGCCTCACAAATGTGAAATTTGCCAGAAAACGTTCGCTGAGCACTCTAATTTAACGAAGCACGTAAAGACTCACGCAGGAGAAAAGCCTCACAAATGCAAAGTTTGCCAGAAAGCATTCAGTCTACTCTCTAATTTGAAAAAACACATCAAGACTCGCATGGGAGAGAATCCTCACAAATGTGAAATTTGTAATAAGGTATTCACCCAATATTGTCAGTTAAAGATGCATTTGTTTGAACATACCAATGGAAATCCGTTTTTCTGTAAGCTTTGCAATATTACCTTTTGGTCAAGTTGGTATTGGAGGAAGCATAAAAAGAAGCACGCAAACGGAATGATCATTCTGACAAACGTTGAAGAATTACAAGATAAACAGTCTAATGAAAGTAGTGTTAGTGTGAAAGTAGAAGAGAATACAACAGATGAAGAAAAAGCAGTCACAGATCTTAGAAACTTTGAAGAAGTTTTCATAAAAGAAGAGGACGAGATGAAAGTTGAAAATGGTGTTTCTGTAAAACTAGAGAATACAGCAGAAGGTGAAGAAAATGTTGTATTAGGGTCTGAAAATTTCGTAAGACTTTTCAAAAATGAAGACGTTGAGGTAAAAGTTGAAAATAGTTTATAACGTTAAAAGATTATTCCGACGAACAAGTTGTAACTATTACCGCTCAATATCTACATACTTAGAAGCTTTTGTCTAGTATATTAATCAGTAGTGTGTAGCGACTCTGTAAAATTTTAACACCCTCTGTATCATTGTTTCAAGTAATTTTAAAATATATGTTTAAAGAAATTTTTCTTATTTTGAACTAGGTACATGAATTACTGGATCCACTGTTTTGTTCTGCAGTTATTTCTCATATTTTGTAGTTTTTTTGCCAATATGCCAGTATTGTGCATCTGGCTGTTATATGTAGCTTGATAAGATTATTTATTTATTTATTTAGTGTGTTACAAAAGATACCACGAGCGACTCGCTCATTATCGGGAGTTTCACATTCTTTACGAAGACAAAAATAGGCATTTACGAGACAGTGGTGCGTCTGACAGTCGTATAACTTTATAAATCGTTATTAATGTATAATAACTTAAATCTACTACTAGTACTAAACTAGTACAATACTATCCTAATATGAACTACAAATTCTATACATTATTTGCAAACTGAAGTTTACTACTTATATGGTGCCTAGAATTTTCAACTCTGTATTTTTGAAAGATAGGGATTATTGAGATTGGCCTATAATTGTTTGTATCCTCCTTTTTACCAGTTTTATGAACGGGTATGATATTTAAGATTTTAAGCTGTTCATCCTTGTGCTAATCCTGTTCTGAGAGATGTGTTTGCTATTTCTACAATTGGACCCAGCAATTCGTCTTTCAATGTCTTGACCATGTTACTGGAGAGTCCTAATGTGCTGTTTGATTGTTTATTCTTTAATTTTTTAATAATTTTGAGGATTTCAGGTGTTGTTACCTGATCGTAGTAGATTTCTTTGTTGTTTCAATTTTTGTTCTGTAACTTAAGAGTTTATTGGTTTATTTATTTTTGATGAGAGTTCTGTTCCTGTGGAGATAAAGAATTCGTTGAAGTGGTCTGCAACTTCAGTTTGGTCTTCAGTTATTTTTCCATTTATTTTGACGCTGAGATTGCTCTCACAAGGTTTATTTCTTCTTAAAATACTATTAATGTGTTGCCATGTTTCCTTATTTATTATAAATTCGGGTTATGATTAGTCGTAATATGGGTGAGCTAAGAGCAATTTATAATATTTGTGTATTTTATTTTGTATTTAATTGGTGCTAATAATCTTATATGAATAGCTGGTGTCGGTAGGTAGGAATTGATTTATAACCCATAAATACTTGGAGCAATGGTGATAGTAGAATTGCAGAGATATTGTATAGACATAGGAAATAAAGGATACGGTACAAGGATAACTGGATTTTATTTCATAGAAGGAGAAATACCTCTAGCCCACGTTTAATATTCAACCAGAATTGTTATGATACCTGCTATGGCGGCAGGATATCGAGAACCCCTTGAGGTGAGTCAAGATCTCAGTGTGCATAGTCAAATATCACCTGGCTAGTGTCATCCTGACCTTTTCATTTGATCTTATTTATTTTCACATTATAAATAGGTAGGGTTTTTTCAGGTGAGCCCCATCTGCTGTCACATTTCTATCGTGCATTTTTTTAAGGCTATTATTTAAAGGGGCGGTAATATATTACAGTTTTGGTCAGTGTGAAAATACAAATTGTATGTTCAATAACAGATTGAGTGGTAAAATATGAGCAGTAAAAAAAGTGGAAACGAGGAGTAACATATCTTCAAATGAGTAGCTCAATAAATATTTGAATGCGTGAAAATTCAATTGGGCAGTAAAATGAATAAAGGGGCAGTAACGCGTGTGCAGTCATGAAATCAGAAAGGGGCTATTAGAAATCGTGGGACAAGTAGTTCTATAAATACTTTCGCAGTACAAAATATGATCGGCCTGTTAAATGATACATACATATAATGTTTATTTAAGTTAGGCAGCGAAATAAAAAATAACAATTAACAATAATGTAGATATTAAGAAAAAAAATTAAATTTATTGCACCATTAAAATTATTCAATGCTAACGACTGAGACTTACAACGGTCCGCTCGCTTCGCTTCGCTCCGCTTGACCTTAACCTGACAAAGTGTCAGTTGTAAGCGTTTATAATGTTATTTCCTTCAAAGGTGCGCATTTTCATGAGAATAATATTTGAAAAGAATAATATAAACGCTAACGACTGGCACTTTTTAATATAAAAGTCTGTCAGGTTAAGGTCAAGTAGAGCGAAGCGAGCGGAGCTTTGTAAGTTTCAGTCGTTAGCATCCAAATGATGCATTATTCGATGCAGCATTACAAAAATGCTTTGTGGTGCAATGAGGTGCAATAGAAGGCGCAAAGGGATGAAGCAAAATTAATATTTTTCTTACCTGTGAGGTTCTGAGTTCAGTATTTTTAAACATTTCTATGGAAAAACGGGGAGGGGTGCGTTGAATAAATTTAATGGTGCAATGCTAGTGTAATAGATCCAAGCATTCGCAACTCAGTGATAAGGTAATGAGCGAAACGACCTAATATTTATAGGCAAATCTCTTCCAATTGGCCGCCCGCGGTGCACTGTCACGTAAGCTGCGCCCCTTTTAACGGAAGTGTGCCGCTCTTTTCAATGAAAACGACGTTCGATTTTGCCAAACGTCGATAACTGGCGAACTATTTATCTAACTGCCCATTAATACATTATACTGCCCATTCAATCATTTTACAGCCCAAATAATAATTGCACTGGACATTTATTTAATCTGCCGCTCGAGTAAGTTTTGAACTGCCGTTGTAGGATTAAATAACCGACCAAATTCTTTTATATTGCTGGCCACGTTCTACTGCCACATTAAGTTTAAAAGTTTAATACCGCCCGCGTGAATTTTTAACTGCCCGATGAAACTGCCTGCATGTTAAAACAACCGCCCAAATAATTACTTCCCTTTTTTTAATAGGTAGGCACTGCTGTAATTTTTTCTGCAAATACAGTATACCTATTTCATTTCTCAGTTTCAGTTTTAAGTGCAATAGGATTTTGTACAAATATTGCATGTTTTGAATGTGTATGGAAAACCGCAGACCAACTGGTTTCGTCCTTCTAGGACTCATCAGTACGTGGCTTTCCCCTATACACACTCAAACCATGCAATTTAATCTTGCTATATATGCTGCCGCGCTCTGGACAGATATCAGCAAGTGACAACTACTTTGAGTAATTATCTGGTATTAATGAGTGATACTGGACCGTTTGAACAACTACTCCTCGGGCAAATACCCCGCCAGGCATTGAATTATATAGAACTAAATCCAGATTTTTTGTACTACGAGACGTTTCAGACTGCTTTGAAACAATCCTAATTTGTCTCCATGTACGTACGTGCTTTTAAGCAGGTCTTTGTACAAATATTGTATGTTTTGAATGTGTATGGAAAACCGCAGACCAACTGGTTTCGTCCTTCTGAAACATCTCGTAGTACAAAAAATCTGGATTTAGTTCTATAATTCAATGCCTGGCGGGGTATTTTCCCGAGGAGTAGTTGTTCGAACGGTCCCAGTACCACTCATTAATACCAGATAATTACTCAAAGTAGTTGTCACTTGCTGATATCTGTCCAGAGCGCGGCAGCATATGTAGCAAGATTAAATTGCATGGTTTGAGTGTGTAGGGGAAAGCAATGTACTGATGAGTCCCAGAAGGACGAAACCAGTTGGTCTGCGGTTTTCCATACACATTCAAAACATGCAATATTTGTACAAAGACCTGCTTAAAAGCACGTACGTACATGGAGACAAATTAGGATTGTTTCAAAGCCACCTCTTATGTGGGGTAGCAGTCTGAAACGTCACTTAGTACAAAAAATCTGGATTTAGTTCTATAATTCAATGCCTGGCGGGGTATTTGCCCGAGGAGTAGCTGTTCGAATGGCCCAGTACCACTAATTAATACCAGATAATCACTCATAGTAGTTGTCACTTGCTGATATCTGTCCAGAGCGCGACAGCATATATAGCAAGTTAAATTGCATGGTTTGAGTGTGTAGGGGAAAGCACCGTACTGATGAGTCCCAGAAGGACGAAACCAGTTGGTCTGCGGTTTTCCGTACACATTCAAAACATGCAATATTTGAACAAAGATCTGCTTAAAAGCACGTACGTACATGGAGACAAATTAGTACCACTCTGCAATAGGATTTAGTTAAACATTCTTTTACTCTTTTACTCTTCCTTCTCCGCTCAAAATTTCCCTTTTCCTATATGTTATATAATATAATCTAGTTTTAACAATATCATGACCAAAGATAAATTTAACTATTTTGTGTATATCCTACCATTTTCTTTAAGTTATGAGATATCTTCTGGTCTAAGTGGGGTTTATTTTGAATTCTGTTTATAAGTCTACCTATTTGTAAAGTGAGTATGTGCATGATTTTATTCTCTAATGCGAACTGACTGAATTTAAAAAACTGGCATGAAACAACTACAGTTAAAGTGTCTCTTCGAAGTCTTATCTGTCTCGATTTCTACCTGAAATTCTGTACACACAAACTTCTCTTCAGTGTATGAAGCAATAGAATATTAACTGCGATGTAAGATGTAAGTTTCCTTGAGGTTTTTGAAGATTTTGGTTGTCACATTTTTCATACGGCGAATATTTGCGGAGAAACGTAGGGAAGTGGATATTCGAAAGGTGGGTCCTTGTTGCATTGGCACGTTAGACACAACATTGTGTATTGTGTATTGTGTATTGTGCCAGTTCACTCTAACCTCAAACTTTACTTCATCATTTCTAAACACGAAAATTCGATAGCAGTGAAGAAAAAAATCAACTTGCACAATTTGGTATAAAAAATAGTGGGTGCCACGTGAACTACATCTACGCATTATGGGTCGAATTAGTGAAATACCTTCTGTTTGCGATGTTTGTGATAAAACATTCAAGAACCCATCGAAATTAAGGGAGCATATCTTGGTACATACCAAGGAAACCGTCCACCAATGTGAAATTTGCCAGAAAGCGTTCTCCAGGCCGTACACGTTGAAGAGACACATTTATACTCATACAGGGGAAAGGCCTCACAAATGTGAAATTTGCAAGAAAGCATTCTCTTTGGCGTTTTCTCTCACGGATCATATTAAGACTCACACGGGAGAAAAGCCGCACAAATGTGAAATTTGCCAGAAAGCGTTCTCTCTGCGTTCTACTTTTAGGTCTCATATTAAGATTCACAAGGTAGAGGGAGAAAAGCCTCATAAATGTGAAACTTGCCAGAAAAGATTTTCCGCACGTTCTAGTTTAAAGTTGCATGTTAGGACTCACTCAGGAGAAAGACTTTACAAATGTGAAATTTGCCAGAAAGCATTCTATAACCATTCTAATTTAACAATACATGTGAGGACTCACACAGGAAAAAAGCTTCACAAATGTAAAATTTGCCTGAAGGCATTCTCTACTCGTTCTAATTTAGCGCTACATCTTAAGACTCACACAGGAGAAAAACCTCATAAATGTGAAATTTGCCAGAAAGCGTTCTCTTTGCGTTCTTATCTCATGGCTCATATTAAGACTCACACAGGCGAAAAGCCACACAAATGTGAAATTTGCCAGAAAGCGTTCTCTCAGTTTTCATCTTTGACAAAACATGTTCAAATTCACACAGGAGAAATGCCCCATAAATGCGAAATTTGTCAGAAAGCTTTCTCGCAACTTTCCGATTTAAATAAGCACACTTTGATTCATACGGGAGAAGGGCTTCTCAAATGTGAAGTTTGCCAGAAAGTGCTCACCAAGCGATATTTGCTAAATGAACACTTTAAGATTCACACTGGAGAAAAGAATTTCAAGTGTGCAGTGTGTGACGAACGTTTTAGATTAAGTGACCAAGTCTCAAGACACATGATAATCCACACACGCAAAAATCCTCACATTTGCAACATTTGCAAGAAAGCGTTCGCAAAATTACCATATTTAAAGAGTCATATTAAACGGGTGCATGCCAAAGAAATACCATCCAAATGTGAAATTTGCAATAAACCATTTAGCCCTGCCTATCTTAACCATACCAATGAGAATTTGTTATTCTGTAAGTTTTGCAATGTTAAAGTTAAGTCTAAATCGTACTTGAAGAAACGAAGGAAGCAAGCAAATGGAGAAATTGTCGCAACAAAAGTCGAGCGATTACAAGACGAGCAGTCCAATAAAAGTAGTGTTAGTGTGAAACTAGAAGAGAATACAACAGTTGAAGAAAATGCCAGTGTGAAGTCTGAAAATTTTGAAAAGTTCATGGATCATGAAGTGTATGAGCTGAAAAATGAAAACAGTGTTACTGTAAAAGAAGAAAGCGATGTTTTAGACAAAGACGATGTTGCTGGGAATTTTGTAAAACTTTTCAAAAATGAGGACTACGAGGTGAAAGATGAAGATAGTGAAGTGTAAAAGCTATTTAGAAAAGTACAACAGTTCGTGATCTTTTGTGTAGCAGATAGTGGATTATTAATTGATCAATTAATTTTATTTATTGAATTTTACGTTCATCTCAAAGAGTCTTCGATGAGTCGCTTCTTCGAATTAAGGTTTAACTCTTAAAATTAACTCTGTGTGTAGACTTTCCAACTTTAAGTAAGCTCAATTCCATAAATGTAACATACTTACATTTATGTTTGTGTTTGTTTCAATCTGTGCTTGATAATTTCCTCGCATTATCCTGTACTAAAGTCATGTTATACTAAGTCTTCTACCTGAGCATTCACAAGTAAAATACGAAAGTGCACTTGTGAAGTGGAGAACACAGAATAAAACGACTTCTTATTCGGGAAGTACTGTGCCCGTATATTTTGAGGAATTATCGAAGAAATACAAGACATTGACATTATGGTCCCAATACTCCATGCTAAGAAGTGTCTTAAGTAACAAAGAAAACATTGACATTTCAAAATATTCAAGAGTAAAAGCATTTTTGAAGAGAAAATCAGAGAAAATACACCAAAAAAGTCAAAAATCGTGACACTAAAACATTTCAGTGAATTTTTAAAGCGTGCTTCCGATGAGATTTATTTATTTATTAAGGTAATTTCACGGCTTTTATAAATTGACTGTTGTTACATCTATTGTTTATTGTAGACTGCAATGGTGATCAGAATAAGCGGGGCATGTCGCTGGGAAGAATTGTGGAAATTAAAAGTAGATGATATGGAAGATCTGAAATCGGCACTGTTAATAAGAATACCGAATACAAAAAATAAAATTCCTAGAACATTTACAGTGACAGGAGAATTCTGTAACACTTATAAAAGGTTTGCTCAACTCAGGCTTTCTAATATTAAGGCAGTTTTTCCTAAATTATCTAAAAATCTAAAATAAGTTTTGTATTTTTCCTACGAAAGCATTGATGCTTGTGTGTAGGACTTCCTACTATGTTTACGAGTTAAAAAGTCTAGTTTAAAAATTATAAAATTTGAATTTGAGAGAAAATACCCAATAAGTATTATGTATGTACTAACTGTTAGATTAATATGTTATTCTGATGAAGAATAAAAACACGTGCACATTCTGTGAAAACTCTATTGTAACTAAAGTTGCCTTTTGTGCGAGGGAGATTGGGAGATTCGGCTAAACGGAGATTCGCCGTATTGGCGGATGAAGATCACGTGACGCCAGCGAGTGTAGGGGAAATCACCGTTTCTCCAAATACCCGACAGTTGGTTGAAGTTTATGTTTTCGCCGATATCCAGTTTTTTGCGCACGCGTAAACGTCATTTGTCAAAATGTATAGCACTGTTTACTTGGAAAAAGGTTGTTACTGTTTATGTAGACGTGCATTAAGGTTACCTAGAGGACCCCTCTAGTTATCCGAAACGTGCATATAACGATGGATAGCAGTAAATGCATTATATCCACAACGCAATCACCGAATCGCCGGATCTCCAAATACCCAGTGCAGTAAATGGGTCTCATTGACAGTTGGATTCCCCCACCTTAAATCTCTCAATATCCGAATAACCAAATCTCCAAATCTCCCTGGCACAAAAGGCAGCTTAACTGTCAGTACACACCATGCAAGATAGGTGTCGCTATATTTGAATTCAAATTTATAACATTCTAACACTATAATTATAAAACTTAACCTAGGCACCTAATCTATGAATACTAATGGGGAAGACCCGCTTAATTGAATTTATAACTTTTAGTACTGTAATATCAAGCACAAATAGAATACGTATCGCATACCACGTAAAAATTTTGATTATGCACCGTGCTAAAAGAAAAACATGCAACTGGAAAAGCAGCATAACCGGGAGGGCTAAAGCGTGCGCTTTCTGTGACAAAGGAGGCCTATCCGTTGTGCCATGGTATAACGCGTCTCCCTGGATAAAATGGGGAGGAGTCAATGAATGAGCGGGCGCTCAGGGTGTTAACGGATCGATTTGCGCATGTGAAAATCCCTACCTAATCTGTAGGCCCCGTACGTCACAGCGTCATTCAAATATAGTGTTTCAAGCGTGATGCACGTTTACTATTTAATTATGACGAAAATAAGTCTCAAATATAAAAAACGAAAGTTGCGGAATTTGTTTTGGATAATAAACTATTCAATAGGATCATTTTCAAAATTTGCGGGTTTTCCCCATTAATCATTATAAGACAATAAGAGATAATAAAACTTAAAACTTAATAAGGTACTTATGTTCTAGGAAACAGTTCTTTATCATATAATTTTGGTAACTTTTGGTTGCACTGTGTTTTTGTCTTTATTGCATAAGTAACTTATAATTATTTGTAGAAAACAGTTCTTTATCATTTAAAATCTATTAAGTTTTGGTAACTTCTCTTTGAACTCTAATTTTGGCTTTATTGCACTTTCACCGATTGCACTTATTCCTACACTTAGATGAGTATTCTATTAGCTTCTTATACCCAGACATTTACACTTAGATGAGTAGGTATTCTATTGGCTTCTTATACCCAGACATTTCTCGACTTCGTGTAATATAAATTCTCCATTTCTTTTGATCCAGTTTTTCAGCGACTATTTGAATTTCTGCAAGTGTTTCAAGTGTTGCGGTTCTGTTGGAATACTGTTGTAAAACCTTGGTCCTTAGGAAGGATATGGATCGTCGTCCCACATTCTTTTCTGCTCTGTCTATCTTATATGTTCCTTTACTCTTACTTCTGGTATTATGGTGATGCTCTATCCTGTGGAGATTACTTCTATTTTTGTATTGGAAAATTGCTGCGCTGTTAAGAAACATTGAAAAAGTGGTAGTAAATGAAGAGCATGAGGTGAAAGTTGAAAAAAGTGTAAAATTAGAGAATACAACGGACGATGAAGAAAATGTGGTATCTGGAAGTTTTGTCAAACTTTTCAAAAATGAATACTTTGAGGTAAAAGAAGAAAATAGTTTGTAACATTTCAGATTTATTCAGAAAAATAAACAGTTTTTGATTTTTGTACACAGTTGATTTGATGTATTCGGACCAATAAGCTGTAAACATTTCGAGATTAAAGTCGAATTTCGAGTTAGAAGTTGAAATTTAAAGACAAAATTGGAACTTTAATCATTTTCGAGACTAAAGTCATACAATTTCAAGTTTAAAGTTGAAATTTAGAAATTAAAGTCAAAATTTAAAAATCTTCGAGATTAAAGTTTAATTTTAATAATTATTTTCAATGTTAAAGCAGAAATTTCAAGAGTAAGTTCGAAATTAATGGGCCATAGTCTTGTTGTCTCAGAACATGAATTAGCATTTAGGCACTTTAGACACAGCCTTGTCAGTTTTGAAAGCATGTGTCAGTTCATTCTAACCTTAAATTGCGTTGTAAAACTTTTAAAGACAAGAAGCGATAAATAGTCAATTTTAGAGATATTCTACAAATTGGATACCGACATGGATAATTGCAATGAAAAAAAATTAATAAATTAGCAGGCACAATTTGGTTTAAAAAGTACTGTGTGCCACGTAAAAATTATGGACCGTACCGGTGGAATACCTTGCGATATTTGCAATAGAACATTCAAGCACCCATCGGAATTAAGTGAGCATACTTTGACACACGCCAAGGAAACCTCCCACCAATGTGAAATTTGCCAAAAAGGGTTCACCACGCGATACATATTAAACAGACACATTTATAGCCATACAGGAGAAAGACCTTACAAATGTCAAATTTGCCAGAAAGCATTCTCTAGAGATTCTAATTTAACAGTACATGTGCGGATTCACACAGGAGAAAAACCTCACAAATGCGAAATTTGCCAGAAAGCATTCTTTGATGGTTCTACTTTAACGAAGCATCTTAGGACTCACAATGAAGAAAAGCCTCACAAATGTGAAATTTGCCAAAAAGCGTTCTCTGGTACTTCTTCTTTAACGAAACATCTTAGGACTCACATGGGAGAGAAGCCTCATAAATGTGAAATTTGCCAGAAAGCATTCTATGAAGGTTCTACTTTAATGAAACATATTAGGACTCACACGGGAGAGAAGCCTCACAAATGTAAAATTTGCCTTAAAGCGTTCTCTAATGGCTCGTCTTTAACGAAACATGGTAGGATTCACACGGGAGAGAAGCCTCACAAATGTGAAATTTGCCAGAAAGCATTCTCTAGAAATTCTAATTTACTAAAACATGTGCGGACTCACACAGGAGAAAAGCCTCACAAATGTGAAATTTGCCGGAAAGCGTTCTCTGATAGTTCTTCTTTAACGAAACATCTTAGGACCCACACGGGAGAGAAGCCTCACAAATGTGAAATTTGCCATAAAGCATTCTCTGAAGGTTTTGCTTTAATGAAACATATTAGGACTCACACGGGAGAGAAGCCTCACAAATGTAAAATTTGCCTTAAAGCGTTCTCTGATGGCTCGTCTTTAACGAAACATGGTAGGACTCACACAGGAGAGAAGCCTCACAAATGTGAAATTTGCCAGAAAACATTCTCTGATGGTTGTAACTTAACAAAGCATGTTAAGATTCACACAGGAGAAAAGCCTCACAAATGTGAAATTTGCCAGAAAGCGTTCTCTGATAGTTCTTCTTTATCGAAACATGTTAGAACTCACACGGGAGAGAAGCCTCACAAATGTAAAATTTGCCAGAAAGCATTCTCTGATGGTTGTAACTTAACAAAACATGTTAAGATTCACACAGGAGAAAAGCCTCACAAATGTGGAATTTGCCAGAAAGAATTCTCTCATCGTTCTACTTTAACGAAACATGTTAGGACTCACACGGGAGAGAAGTCTTACAAATGTGAAATTTGCCAGAAAACATTCTCTAAATTTTCATCTTTGATGATACATGTTAGAATTCATGCAGGAGAAAGGCCCCACAAATATAATATTTGTCAGAAAGCATTCTCAGAATGTTCCGTTTTAAATAAGCACACTTTGATTCATCACAAGTGTGAAGTTAATGTGAAACTAGAAGAGAATAGAACAGATGAAGAAGAAAATGTCATTGCAGAGACTGAGAATTTTGAAAAGCTCATCAAAAATGAAGAGTATGAGGCGGAAAATCAAAACAGTGTTATTGTAAAACAAGAAAGCGATGTTTTAGACAAAGAGGATTTTTCTGGAAGTTTTGTAAAACTTTTCGAAAATGAGGACTTCAAGATGAAAGATGAAGATAGTGAAGTGTAAAAGCTATTTAGAAAAATACAACAGTTGGTGATTTTTGTGCAGCAGATGTCCACTAAGAATGGATGATGGATGGGAAATATCAACGCAAGACCTGAATTTTGAAGATAATATTAAATTGAAAATGAAATTTTGAAGACGTTTTCTAATTCATTTTTTGTGGTGACGACTACTGGTTTGAATTTTTTTTTGATAATCACGTCTAGGTCAAATTGCACTGGCTTTTGAAATACCGTAAACTGGATTCAGATTTACTGAACAAAGGGGAAAGGAAGTCGGCGAATCAGAAGTTAAGTAATCCAATGAAAGTAGTGTTAGTGTAAAATTGGAAGAGTGCGGAGTGAAGGATGAAAATATTCTTTGTGTTAAAGAAGAAAGGGCTACCGCTGGAAATTTTATAAGAGTTTTTAAGACTGAAGACTATGAGGTGAAAGATGAAACTAGTTCTTGAAGTTTAAAAGCTATTAAGAAAATTGCAACAGTTCTAATTAAATACTTAAATACCTAGTTGATGGTTTCTGCCTTTACTTGATGAAAATCTATAATTAACGGAACTGATAATAAAAAGACAAACTTGTCTAGATTTTCATACTGTATTTTCAATTACGTAACAATTGTTTCGCCAACACTCCTGGCTTCATCAGATGTTGGTACAGACTCCCAATCTAAGTTTTTTATCTGTTTTGCATTTGTTATTTTTGATGATGTTTCCTAAAGAATTATTTGTCTTGAAAACTAATTTGTAACTTGAATGTTTGAAAAGTGAATTTAATTTATTAATTTTGGGTCCAAAGTATGTGAATGCTTTGTATTTTGTTTCATTGTCATTAATCAAAGGATAAACTAATTTTATTGCTTCATTTTTTGTTTTCTTTGCCAACATGTTATCAACCATACCCAATAGCCGTTATTGATTGCAATTTGTCTAATAATGTTGAGTTCTTGTTCAAATTGATCAGGTGAAAGAGGAATATTTGTAAGGGAAATAATTTTTTTCATATACTAATTTTTTTCTTTCTGTTGTTTCAAACTGGCATTCCCAGATTCTTCTAAAATCTTGGAAACGCTGGTATCGTAAATTACACAGCACAGAGCCCAGATGTTGATACTTAATATTGAGGGGTAACAGAGTTGACACGTCAGAGGTACGGAAAGTCGGGCTCTCGCGGCGGATAGCGGTGTATTAGACAATATTTTGCTTGATATATTTTAAATAATTACGAGTGCACTCGTAGTGACTTGTGTATGCGTAATGTAGACCTGTACCAATGTATGTTTTCATTCATGTAACTTCAACCCCGAAGTGGGAGAAAAACTGTTATAAAGAGAATGGGGAAAACCCGCAAATTTTGAAAATGATCATATTAAATAGTTTACTACCCAAAACAAATTCCGCAACTTTAGATTTTTACATTTGAGTCTTATTTTCGTCATAATTAAATACGAAACATGCGTCACGCTCGAGACACAATATTTGAATGACGCTGGTGACGTACTTGACAACTGGGCCCGACAGATTAGGTAGGGATTTTCACATGCGCAAACCGATCCGTTTGCACCCTGAGCTCTCGTTTATTTCTCGACTCCTCCCACTTTTTCCAGGGAGACGCGTAAACACCGCGGCGCAACGGATAGGTCTCCTACGCCACAGAAAGCGTGCATTTTAGCCATCCCGGTCATGCAGCTTTCTAAGTTGCAAATTTGTCGTTCAGCATGGCACATAATCAAAATTTTTACGTGGTACGCGATACATATTCTATTTATGCTTGATATTGCAAGGCCTTTCAAACGGTGTGTATCTCGACACCACCTTCCATTAAAAAATTTAAGTGTGCTGCTCCCTCCAGCTTAGGGGTTGAAGTGTGTATCTTGACACCATCTTCCAGCTTTGGGGTTGAAGTTACATGAATGAAAACATCGAATTCAGATGTCCCCCTTACAACCAAAATCGACGTAAAAATTATGTCGAATGGTATACAATCGCACTTCAGTGGGCCACCCTGTATAATAATATCATTGTTTAAACAATGATAATATGTAAGTATGTTTGTTATTTTGGACACGGATATTTTGGATATAAAACTGCTGATGAGACATGTATAATATGGAATTACGCATTTTGAACAGGTTATTATTTATGATTTGAGCCATGTATGCTTATTGTATAATATGGGATTATTGCGAATGTGTTTTTCATATGAGTTACACTCGAGATTATACTGTACTGTTATTAGTTACACTCGAGATTATACTGTACTGTTATTAGCCACATTGTATGACAAGGTTGTGTCTGGTATGACATGGTTGTGCGTTCTAAGTTGCCACCTTATTAGTTAGCCGAAGGCTTTTTATTAAGCGTCATTCTAGACAACACGCGGGAGTTGAGACTACCTTCTCAGAACGATACATATCGAATACCTGTTGGGACCCTTACACTAGTTAAGGCTTTCTTCCCTGACACCGCCGGTTACAGCACCGAGCCGGCGGCCTAGATCCGGGGGTGCCCCCGTGGAGCATCCCTGGGCAATCGGAGATGATTTAAAACATCTACGTGACCATATAGGTTGAGGTAGAATCTATGGCACACTAACCCTTTATGTCTACAGATATTTTATCGTGTACGCAACTCCATTTTCATCATCTAGAATGTCATCTAAGTACGGACCTTCCGAACCACCCTGGTAACTGAGGTCAAACTGTTAGTGTGATAAAAGCTGGTTCGGGGGGGGGAACCCTTGGTGAGTCTATACCTTAAATGTTTATTAGCGGCAGATCAGTAAAGTTGATATACATATCGTCGCCCTTCTCACGTACTGGCGTAACTGACAATTGGTAAATTTTTCAGGAGAACAAAAAACCTAATTCGCTTACACTTGTAGGACTGCGTTAAACACAGTAACATAACCTACAGGTTGTCTTCTTTTATGTGGATTGGTGCTGCAGTTACGCCACTTCGTGAGGTGGTGCAGACACTAGAGATATGCATATATACAACGTAACTCAATTTTCACAAAATTGTCAGTTACACCAGTACGTGAGGAGGGCGACGATATTATCTTTATTTGCACGTGGACCCATCGCCAAGCCAAATTGTCTAATACATCTGCTGGTTAATTACTAGAACTTGTTATTGCTAATACGTATCCAATTGCCCCAAAAGAGTATTATTTACTATTATTTATTTATTTTATTGCTAATACGTATCCAGTTGCGCCAAAAAAGTTTTATTTGTGGCCATCCAGATTTCTGTACCTAACATATTTAATAATAATCAATGTATCATACTATTATACGTGACTAATTTGTGTTGAAACGGATGGATGAAACGGATGGCAGTAGAATGTGGCCAGCAATATAAAAGAATTTTGTCGGTTATTTAGTCCTACAGCGGCAGTTCAAAACTTACTGGAGCGATAGATTAAATAAATGACCAGTGCAATTATTATTTGAGCTGTAAAATGATTGTATAATGATTGTATAATGTTTTAATGGGCAGTTAGATAAATAGTTCGCCAGTTCTCGGCGTTTGATAAAATCGAACGTTATTTTTGTTGAAAAGAGAGGCACACTTCCGTTAAAAGGAGCGCAGATTACGCGATAGTGCACGTGGGCGGCCAATCGGAAGAGATTTGCCTATAAGTATTAGTCGTTTTGCTCATTACCTAATACCTATCCCTTACCACTGGTTGCAGTGCTTGGATCTATTGCACTAGTATTGCACCATTAATAGTATATTATACACGAGTTTATAATGAATGCCATTATTACCGAGGATGAAGTTTACAACACGAGCTAGTGAACCGGCAGTATACTTATAGATCTTAATTGGCCAAAATCCTTAGGGTCGTTGGCTTTAGGAAGTGGTCTTACCTTAGCATGTTTCCAAGCAGGCGGAAAATACGAATACGCTATACATCTATTTATATGTAATATGAGAAATATAAGGCATTATCAAAGGACAGCAAAACTGAATTAATGTTATATTTAATTTATCATAACCAAAAGCCTTCGATTTAATACTATGTATCGCCTTTAAAACATTCTTCACCTCAGACACAGCTTCGATGGAAAAAGAAGAATCACGCACATCTTCCCTCACATTTGACAGATAATAGCTGATTAAATCTTTATCGACAGGACTGGTGTTGTTTGCAATATTAACAAAATAATTGTTTAAACTATCTACATCTGACAAATTTGCAGGCAGTTGCACACTTTTGCTCTTATCTCGTTGAAATTCATTAGCATCAAAATGATCAAACGCCCTGTATGTGCGAAGAGGAGGTTGCGATATATTTTTTGGCTGCCGATGATTAGTTTACTAGTCGTAGTGGTTTCTCCCTGTGCCCCAAGACTTGTTTACTAGTCATTATTTCTATGCAGCATTGTGGAACTTTTGCAGGCATGGGGCATGGTGAACTGCTTTATTTTTTAACTCCCGACGCAAAAAGAGGGGTGTTATAAGTTTGACGTGTCTGTTTGTGTATCTGTGTTTGTGTGTCTGTGTGTCTGTCTGTGGCATCGTAGCTCCTAAACGAATGGACCAATTTTGATGCGTTGCAACGAACTTTCCCCCGTGCGTCCTGGGACACACTGTATACTAGATTATTTCGGGTCGTTCGCTTATGAACGATCAAATTGTTGTTTACATGAAATTAAATATGATCCATACGGTAAAATCTAAACGGTAATTATATACATGAGGGAATAACAAACGGTACTGGGTTTTGATAGCCAGGTATCGTAAGCGATTCTCTCCTGGACGGTTTTCTGGTAACTGACTGTCGTCCCGTGGGATGACTTATACTGTGTACTCGGTATCTGGTTAACGTTGCCGCACAGGTGTGCAACCAGGTGATGTGTAAATCGGGGATATACGTAACAGCCACTCTCGGCGATCCCTTAATCGGATGGCCATTAATTGTTACGTAAGCAGGTGTATAATTGCTCCGAAATTCAACCGGACGGGATGTTCAATCGCTCACTCCATCGGTCGAAGGCAGACGTGCTATTCTCACAGCATATGCTATTTACACCGCATGTTTCAATCTGCTTTCGGCTTGTGCGAGTTTATGGTTTGAACATCCACGGCTACCCGTAGAATTTAAGAACTAGCCTTCATCAGCCTATTATACCTCTACACCGGACCAACTAACGTATATTTAATTATTCACAGCCTCACAGCTTCAATCATTAAATAACGGCTCTTATAGTAGCACAGCTAATCACTTCGCACGACGTAAGTCAGCTAGTCAGGTACTGGAAGTTATTCGGAGAATGTCTGGTATGCGAATGCAGGATGAATGTCGGTCGGATGGATGATGAGTGAATGTTCCGTGAATGTCGGCGACACCGTGTTTTATTAAATCTTCCACCAAACATCGTGAACGGCCGGTCGGGGGTTCGTCTCCTCCCACTGTCAGCGCGCGATCCTGGTACCCTCTCTTTCAACTATCTTCGGTTCATTGACGTCGTGACGTCTTCTCTCATCTGTGCACTTTTTCTGGTGCGCGATGTTTCTCGAACAAAATAGATAACGTCTAATAATAATAATAATAATAATCTAAGTTTGTTAGATCTACAGGCGGTTAATTATGCTTTGTTACAGCGTTTTTTTTTTGTTTGAAAGCTGACGTGATCGAGATGGTTCTTAACTATAATTTATGAAGATCTGAGCGTTGTTAACCCCCGACGCAAAAAGAGGGGTGTGGCATCGTAGCTCCTAAACAAATGGACCGATTTTGATGTTTTCTTTGTTTGAAAGCTGACGTGATCGAGATGGTTCTTAACTATAATTTATGAAGATCTGTTCAAGCGTTGTTAACCCCCGACGCAAAAAGAGGGGTGTGGCATCGTAGCTCCGAAACGAATGGACCGATTTTGATGTGTTTTTTTTTGTTTGAAAGCTGACGTGATCGAGATGGTTCTTAGCTATAATTTATGAAGATCTGTTCAGGCGTTGTGTCGGAGGTTACTTAAAATTTTGAAGTTTGTTACTTGTAATGTCGGTATACTTCAATAACCATCCTTGGGTAGAGACTAGTTAACAAGTCCTTTGGTCTGTTTTGTTCAACCATTTCCTGATAGATGTCTTCTGGATCGATTTTGCAACAGAAACGTTGCAGTATGCTAACTATATATATGATTGTGGTCTGTGTAACGTTTATATGCAAAAATAAGATATATGTGTCCTTTATATCCCAAATCATCAACTCTTTGTGTCCACCCCTGTTTTAAGGGATGGCAAAAAATAAAAGCTGTTTATTGTAAAGAAACATTTTTATAGAAAATCTTGTTTTTTTTCATTTATTTTTATTATATATTTTCATTATAAATGCAGAGTTTTATACTTTGTTCACCTTTGATGCTACTGAATTTTGTAAGGAACTTTTGAGGTTTCTCATACAACTATGCAGTTTTTGTTTCGTTTGGGTTTAGATATGAAAAAAAAACACATTTTATATTCCATTTGTGCTTTTATCTTTTTATCTCCGAATGAAAGAAATTTTAAAACGTGCCATATTCCTTGATGTAGAATAGAGACTAGTTTACTAGGTAGTCGTTGGGATACTTTAATAGAATTTAATTTACTACACCCCGAAGACTAGTCAACTAGTCGCTTTCAAAATAGGTAGCGCCCACTTAACAACAAATGTTTGTTAATGACAAATGATAAGAAATAGGGAAATCAAATCATCATAAAATATAATCACTTTCTTTGGGACAAAGGGGAAGGCCGCTTGTTTCCAGTCGGCAGTCAGTGTGTTAAAATAATTTTGGGAAATGCAGAAGTTAAATCCAAGCAACTTTTGTATGAAACATATTTTCATAACTCTGCAAACAGAGGCCCTTCCTGGAAGTGCCTGGTCCTCTCCAAGGCTCTGCCTCTTCGCCACACTCTCGTTCTTCCTGCTATCAGGTTGAAATCCGAACCGAGATTCATTGAGAAACGAAAACATTGGACCATTCTGCTTCACTTCATTGAGCATTCAACCCATTCAAGATGAGCTTTGCGATTGCCATGGTGAAGTGCAGGTACTCTAATTGGTCGACGAGAATGAAGGCCAGCCTCATGGATACGATTTCTGATGTTTTGGTCAGAAATCGCTACGGCATGTATACATTTTGGAGTTCCAAAGAAAGTTCTCATGCCGTAATTGATGCATTACGCCTGGCTTGAAGAATAATAAATCGGTCTTGGGCAGCTGTCATTTTTCTTCTCTTCTACGGCCTTCGTGTCTTTCAGCCACATCGCCAGTCTCCTGGTATCGTCCCCACAATCGACACGTTACACTTCATGATATAATACTCCAAATTCGGCCGCTATCTGACTTTGTGAACCACCAAATTCAATCATTCCCATCCCAAGAAACATGTCGTCGGGGGCTAAGTGTCGTCGTTGCATTGTAAATTGTTGTCTTATGTGTTCAACACATACAACTAAACTGGCCATATATGCTCAGAGATGATGTGAAAGAAAAACATTATAAAAAGCGAGATTGTTTTTCGTCCACCTTTCTTGCTTTCTTTGAATTTCAGTTTTTTTTGGATAAATAAAACGAACAAATCAAGTCCTTTTTTTATCATGCTCTGGTATGATATCCAGCGAACATATATGGCACATTTTCAATTTGCTACGAATTGTTGGCGAAAATATTTTTGAAATAACAGTTTTGTTCCTTAGACAACTTGGAGCAGTGTATTTGTATGCAGGATGGAGTAGATGGTTATTCTTAGATTTTTTCTTTTACCTTTATATTACAATATTCGACCTTAATGTCGGACTTTCTACTTTAATCTTGAAATTCTGAGAACCTGATAACAACATTTCGAGATTAAATTCGAATTTTCGAGACTAAAGTCGTACAATTTCTGTTGACTATTATGTTATAGAGACTTGCGACACTGCTATGTGTTCATGTCTAGTTAATAAGGAAGTTTTCTGTAAGTTGACAAATGACAGATAATAATAATAATAATAATATCTCTACTCACTCCTACTAACCCTAAGGTTAGCCCCAGAAGCTAATAAGTTAAGTTCAAGAATGTTCACGTTATCGTTTATGTAATGGTGTGTTACTTAATAAAAGCTTAGAATAAACGTGGCTTACTCTTAAATAAGTCTCCTGCAGTTATCCACAATAACAGGTTATGGGCCCAGACATGAAAGCGGCGTAGAAGGAATAAGCAGTGACTTTTTTTAAGAAGAAATAAGAAAGTTTAAGAAATGAGTAAGTCGGAAACAGAAGTGAACAAATATGGCGTAGTACCGTTTGCAGGCGGGAATTTTAATAATTGGGCGTTTAGAATAAAAACAATTTTGTCAGAACATAGTTGTTTAGAAACCATTGTTGAAGTAAATGAAGATGATGGAAACTGGACAAAGAAGAATGCAAAGGCAACTTCTATTTTGGTGCAGTGTATAAGCGATACTCACCTAGAGTATATTAAGGATTGCACAACTGCTAAAGCCATTTTTGAAAAATTGAAGAACACCTTTGAAAGAACCGGAATACCGTCACAGTTGTTAATAAGGAAAAGGTTACTAACCTTGAAATATAATAGCAAAGAAAGTTTAGAAAAGCACTTCGTGGAGTTCGATAAATTAGTAAGGGAACTTAGGACAGCAGGAGCTCGACCAGACGACACAGAAATTATTTGCAATTTATTAATGACCATGCCTCCATCGTTTGATAACGTCATAACAGCAATTGAAACAATGACTCCGGGATCACTTACTGTAGAGTTTGTCAAAACTCGTCTGCTTGACGAAGAAATGAAGAGAAAAGAAGTTTCTACAGTATTAAGAGATGAATCTGCAGCTTTCTTTAACAAGAACAAGCAGAATCCACGTCAAGAACAGAAGAAATTTCCATTTGAATGCTACAATTGTGGAAAGAGAGGTCACAAGAAGTCGGAGTGTAAGCTGAAGAAGAAAAAGTACCCTCGACAGAAAGAACGTTACAGAAGTGAAGCATACTCAACTGCAGAAGAGAGAAATGCTGAGGAAGAAGTCGCCTTCGTAGTCACAACAAGTGAATCTGGAATTATAGGACTTCCAAGTGAAATTGAGTTCGTCGTAGACTCTGGAGCAACCGACCACCTTGTGAATGATGACTCCTATTTCTCTGGGGAAGAGATCATCCTGAGGAATCCAATAAAGATCAACATAGCCAAAGAGGGAGAAACGCTTGCCGCCACCATCAGAACAACAAACTGTAAGTTAGTAAATGTGTTGTTTGTACCCGGTTTAGCTGCTAACTTGTTGTCTGTCAGTAAATGTGAGAATGCAGGATTGTGTATAAAGTTTGAGAATTCTAAAGTAAGAATATATTCAAAAGAAAGATTAATTGTAGAGGGAACCTGTAAGAATAAGCTCTTCAAGCTTTCTTTCGAATTAGCAAATACCTCTAGTGCGCACAAGGCCTCTTCTATCTCAGAAAATAACATTTGGCATAGAAGATTGGGCTCGAGATTGGGGCATGCATCAGAAGAAAAGATAGCCAAACTGTTGAAATTTAATTGTATTAAATGTAATACTTAATGACAAGGGAAGTCCAGTAGTTTTATGTGAACCATGTTTAAAGGGCAAACAAACCCGGTTGCCGTTCCGTAGAAATGAAATCCGAACAAAACGTGTGTTAGAATGTGTTCACAGTGATCTATGTGGGCCAATTAGCCCCACGTCTCATGATGAGAAAAAATACATTTTTACATTATTAGATGACTTTTCACATTTTGTTGTAGTTTATGTTTTAGAAAGTAAAGCTCAAGTTTTTAAATATTTTAAACAATATTGTGCCATGGTTTCAAGTCAGTTTAACCAAAAGATAGCTAGAATTAGGTGTGATAATGGGAAAGAATATGTTAATAATGATTTTCAAAGTTATTGTAGAGACAATGGAATTAGGTTAGAATTTACAATCAGGTACACTCCTGAGCAGAACGGGAAGGCAGAAAGGCTTAACCGAAGTCTTGTAGAAAAGGGTAGAGCTATGTCAGCAGAATATAATTTGGACAAGGAATTATGGGGAGAAGCTATATACTCCGCTACGTACATCTTAAATAGATTACCCACAGTAGATAATAAAATACCAGCTGAAGTTTGGTATGAAAAGAAACCAAATTATGATAAAATTAAGGTCTTTGGTTGTCATTGCTATATGCACATTCCTAAAGAAACTAGAAAGGGAAAGTTCACAGAAAAATCTTTAAAATGTAGAATGGTTGGCTATTGTAATAATGGTTACCGACTATGGTATGAGAAAGACAAAGTTATAATAAAAGCGAGAGATGTTATTTTCGACGAAAGTCCGTTTAAACCAGAATAATGCAGTAGAATTAGGCAAATTCAGCATTCACTTGACGATGAAATAATACAGCTAGATTCAGAAGACAGGAATAAAAACCAAAAGTCCGTTGAAGAAAATGTAGAAGAAGATATCAACAAAGGAAATGACAGTCAAGAAAATCATAAACGTAATAGGAAGCCACCTATATGGCATAAGGATTATGAGATTACGACAGATTTTTGTTATGCTGCACTTCAAGCTTCGCTGGAAACAGTCCCAACTAGCAGATTAGAAGCAAGATCTGGGGAAAATTGGAAGGAATGGGAAAAGGCAGTAAAAGAGGAACTTGAATCTCATGAGAAACATAAAACATGGGTACGTGTAAAGAGATTGAAAAACAAAGAAGTTATAGACAGCAAGTGGGTATTCAAAATCAAAAGGAATGAGAAGGGCAAAGAAAATAAATTTAAAGCCAGATTGGTAGCCAAGGGGTACCAAACTTCAAATTATACGGAAACATACTCACCTGTAGGGAAACTGACGACCTTGAGAACTCTCATTGCTCTGGCAAATCAGGAAAACTTAGAAATGGTTCATATGGACGTAAAAACTGCCTTTCTTCATGGAACACTTAAAGAAGAAATATATATGAATCTACCAGAGGAACTAAAGGAGAAGGATTATGTATGCAAACTGAATAGATCAATCTATGGTCTAAAACAGGCACCCAAATGCTGGAATGAAGAATTTAATAGCTACATGATCAAATTGGGGTTTGATTTTTCAAGGTATGACACATGTTTATATGTCAAGAAATTACAAACAGATGTTAAATTAATTTGTTTCCTTTTTGTTGATGATCTTTTAATATTGTCCAACAGTCTGTTAGAAATTGAAAAATTAAAGAAGAAGTTAACAGAAAAATTTGACATGATAAGTATGGGAAGTGTAAAATTCTATTTAGGTCTCAATATAGAAAGAGATAGGAAATTAGGAGTAGTAAAAATTCACCAGAAGCATTACATAGAGCAGATTTTACTTAAATACGGAATGGTAGACTGCAAAGGAGCTAAGACTCCAATAGAAAAGGCCCTTACAATAAGTAAAGCTGCAAATCCAGAAGATTACAGTAAACATCCGTATCGTGAACTTGTAGGTTGCTTAATGTACCTCATGATTGGATCACGACCGGATATAAGTTTTGCACTAAATTACTTCAGTCGTTACCAAGATAGTGCACTGGAACTATCTAAAAAGGGTTTTACGTTATTTGAAAGCTACATTAGATTTGGGACTCATGTACTCAAATACAAAAAATAAATTGGTAGCTTGTGGATATGTGGATTCAGACTGGGCAGGAGACGTTGAGGATCGCAAATCCGTTACTGGATTTTGTTTGATGGTTTATGGAAATGTGGTATCTTGGGGAACCCGAAAGCAGAGTAGTGTATCGTTGTCCTCTACGGAATCGGAGTATAAAGCCCTATGTACCGCAGTGTGTGAGGCATTAGCATTGAAAGGTATTTTGTGTGATTTAAATTTAAAAATTGAACATGTATGTTTATTTGAAGATAACCAATCCTGTATTCATTTGGCTTGTAATAGGGAAAATAATAAACGCACAAAACACTTAGATATTAGGTATCATTTTATTAGAATTAGATAAAAGGTTGAAGATGGGTGTATTACACTCAAATATGTACCAACCTCTGAACAAATTGCTGATGTATTCACTAAGGCATTAGATTTTAAATTGTTTGCATATTTTGTCCAAAAGTTGGATTTGGATTATTAGGCAATAAGTGTTTAGCTTCGTTAAATATTTTTTTTTAAACAATGTTATGTAAGTTATGTAAGTAAGGAGTAACAAGAAAAGATAGAATTCGAAACACTGAAGTACGAGAAAACCTTGAAACAGAGGCAATACTGGAATACGTGGAAGAAAAGCAACTCAGCTGGTGGGGACATTTACAACGAATGGAAGAAACAAGATTAGCACGGAGAATATGGGATGCCAGAACAACAATGAAGAGGAACAGAGGAAGACCAAGAAAAACCTGGGAAGACGTAATAGCAGAAAGCATACAAAAAAGAGATAAAACGGTAATGGAAGCACGAAGGGTAGCACAGGATAGAAAACAATGGAAGAGCTTTGTGCACCAAACATAAAGATATCAAAAACCCCACACCGAAAGGTACAAGGGGACTACGGATTATATATATATATATATATATGTGTGTAAGTTTCCTTTGAATGTTAAGTGCAGGAATTGCAGTGTCGAGAGGGGGTGTTGACTATTATGTTATAGAGACTTGCGACACTGCTATGTGTTCATGTCTAGTTAATAAGGAAGTTTTCTGTAAGTTGACAAATGACAGATCAATAAGTTAAGTTCAAGAATGTTCACGTTATCGTTTATGTAATGGTGTGTTACTTAATAAAAGCTTAGAATAAACGTGGCTTACTCTTAAATAAGTCTCCTGCAGTTATCCACAATAACAATTTCAACTTTGAAGTTGAAATTTCGAAATCAAAGTCAAAATTAATCTTGGAGATTAAAGTTGAATTTTAATATATTATTTTCAATGTTAAAGTAGAAATTTCAACAGTAAATTCGAAATTACTAGACCATAGTCGTGTTGTCTGCACTTATCTGCAGTTATCTTCAAAAACAAATTGTCGACATCTTAAATAAAAAGAGAAACAAAAAATTAAATTTCTATAATGCCCTCAGTTCGTCCATCCATATCCAACAGGGTATAGGTACTGCAAATAAATTTTACTTTTAAAAATGGCAACCATTTTGAAATTTTTGGGGATACCAAAAAATATCATTAGAACAGGTGAAGAGCCTGCAATTTAAATAAAAATTTCATATATTTTACAATTTTTTTAATAGCGAATTTAACAAAATTTTTAATTAAAATTGAAAATTTGGCCGCCATTTTGAAAATTTTATAGTTATAAATAAAATATGGTTTAAATTGACTTCAGCGATATCAAATCAATATAAAATGACATATTACTTGCCCACATTGGTTATTATTTAATTATTTTTGAAATTCAAGCCCCTTGGAATATGTTCCGCCCCTGAGCTGCTCCTACGGGGTATTTTTTGGGTACTGCGGGCAAAATCTCTTAATTTGACCTATTTAAGCTGCCGACCAAGTTTTATGCTTTTAACACAATTTGCAGGGTTTCGGCCAAAATTGTCGTTAACCGCTAGGTCTAAAAGCTGAGAGAACGCATTTTTGAAACAAACCATTTGCTTGTCCTCGTACCAGCCACACGCATTTTTTGAAAAAAAGATTATGTAAAACGAGCAAAATTAACCAACCTACACGGGAGCAGAACTCATCTAGCCCTGGCAGAACAAGACGACAACTCGGTGCGATACCCGAACACCCACCGAGATCATTGGCTATATTTTTCAATAACGAGTTACTTAAACGTCATTTTACTGATATTGTGTAATGGTCACGCCGCATGCGTATTGCATGCAACCGGGAGGTCTATTTTTAGGGATGCTAGTATCGAACGAAAGTATCGATACCAGTATCATTTGATACCTTTGGCTTTAAGTATCGATACCTTCCGATACTTCACAAGAAAGTATCGACACCTTCAAGTATCGGTATCGGTTTTGTAAAATGGAAAATGCCTATTGCGGTTGTTTCGTGAGAACGTAACACTGGTAAAAAGACAGTAAACTTATTTTATTATCATCACAGCTTTACAGTAAATAAAACAATATCTTTCAACTCTGACTATAAACCAAAATTAAAACAAAAATAAACTTGGACACAGAAGCTGGAATGACTGTATAAATGAATCTCGTAACCGTCTTCTGGGAAAAAGGTTGTCTAAGTTGATATTTCTTAGTACCTACAAACCTACATCCTACAACCTACTATAAAAGAAGACTAATGATTTTAATTATTACCGTGTCACAACTTAGACAACCTTTTTCCCAAAAGACGGTTACGAGATTCATTTATAGTCATTCCAGCTTTTCAGAGCCGTTCCCCTGGCACGGAAGTTGCTACAGCAGGTATCGTTTATTCGATACCGCTCTAAAAGTATCGATACCAGACAAGAATCGCATGTAAGGTATCGATACCAAATATCGATACTTTTCTGTTGAAAGTATCGATACTTCAAAAGTATCGATGTATCATTAGCATCCCTATCTGTTTTGAAAACAAATATCAGTTCATTCTAACCTCAAATGCTCAAATTTTGTTGTAACATTCTTAAAAGACAAGAAGTGATAAATGGTCAATTTTACGGATATTCTACAAATTGGATAGCGACATGGATAACTGCAATGAAAACAAATAAATTAGCAGGTACAATTTTGTTTAAAAAGTACTGTGCCGCTTAAAAATCATGGGCCGTACTGGTGGAATACCTTGCGATATTTGCAATAGAACATTCATCTGCCCATCGAAATTAAGGAAGCATATCATGACACACGCCAAGGAAACCTCCCACCAATGTGAAATTTGCCAAAAAGGGTTCACCACGCGATACATATTAAACAGACACATTTATACCCATACAGGAGAAAGACCTTACAAATGTCAAATTTGCCAGAAAGCATTCTCTAGAGATTCTAATTTAACAGTACATGTGCGGATTCACACAGGAGAAAAACCCCACAAATGTAATATTTGCCAGAAAGCATACTCTGATGGTTCTTCTTTAACAAGACATGTGCGGACTCACACAAGAGAAAAGCCTCACAAATGTGAAATTTGCCTCAAGGCATTCTGTGCGCAATCTAATTTAGCAATACATCTTAGAACCCACACGGGAAAAAAACATCACAAATGTGAAATTTGCCAGAAAACATTCTTTGGTGGTTCTACTTTAAAGAAACATGTTAGGACTCACATGGGAGAGAAGCCTCACAAATGTGAAATTTGCCAGAAAGAATTCTCTAGAAATTCTAATTTAATAATACATGTGCGGACTCACACAGGAGAAAAGCCTTACAGATGTGAAATTTGCCTCAAGGCATTCTGTGCGCAATCTGGTTTAGCAATACATCTTAGGACTCACACGGGAGAAAAACCTCACAAATGCGAAATTTGCCAGAAAACATTCTTTGATGGTTCTACTTTAAAGAAACATGTTATGACTCACACAGGAGAGAAGCCTCACAAATGTGAAATTTGCCAGAAAGCATTCTCTAGAAATTCTAATTTAATAATACATGTGCAGACTCACACAGGAGAAAAGCCTCACAAATGTGAAATTTGCCTCAAGGCATTCTGTGCGCAATCTAGTTTAGCAATACATCTCAGGACTCACATGGGAGAAAAACCTCACAAATGCGAAATTTGCCAGAAAGCATTCTTTGGTAGTTCTGCTTTAACGAAACATGTTAGGACTCACACGGGAGAGAAGCCTCACAAATGTAAAATTTGCCAGAAAGCGTTCTCTGATAGTTCTGCTTTAGCAAGACATCGTAAGATTCACACGGGAGAGAAGCCTCACAAATGTGGAATTTGCCAGAGAGCATTCTCTGAAGGTTCTAATTTAATGAAACATATTAGGACTCACGCGGGAAAGAAGCCTCACAAATGTAATATTTGCCTTAAAGCTTTCTCTGATGGTTCGTCGTTAACAAGACATGGTAGGACTCACACGGGAGAAAGGCCTCACAAATGTGAAATTTGCCAGAGAGCATTCGCTGTGCGTTCTAATTTAGCGCAACATGTCAAGTGGCATGCAGGAGAAAAGCCTCACAAATGTAAAATTTGTAATAAGGCATTCACCTACTATTGTCAGTTGAAGGTACATTCTTTGGAACATGCGAATTTTAATGTGTTTTTCTGTAAGCTTTGCAATATTTCCTTTAAATCGAATTGGTATTTGAGGAAGCATAAACAGAAACATGCAAACGGGGAGATTGTCCAAACAAACGTTGGAGAATCACAAGATGAACAACAGTGTTTAGTGTTAAACTGGAACAGAATAGAAGAAAATGCAGTCGCGGAGCTTAGAAACTTTGAAAAAGTTTTAATAAATGAAGAGCATGAGTGTTTGCGTAAAATTAGAGAATACAACGGACGATGAAGAAAATGTGGGGACTGGAAGTTTTGTAAAACTTTTCAAGAATGAAGACTTTGAACTGAAAGAAAAAAATAGTTTATAACATTTAAGATTTATTCAGAAAAATAAACAGTTTATGATTTTTGTATACAGTTTATTTGATATATTCAGACCGATAAGCTGTAAAGGTAAACCCTTTTTATCTGATCAGGACATATTTGTATACCTACCGAATGAGTAGATGGTTACTAGATTTTTTCATAAACTTTTACCTCTGTATTGGAATCTCGACCTTTCGATTTTAATCTCGAAATTCAAAGAATCTGATAGCAATACTTCGAGATTAAAGTCCAATTTTCGAGTTAAAAATCGAAATTTGAAGACAAAATTCGAACTTCATTTTCGAGATTAAAGTTTACTTTTCGAGACTAAAGTCGTACAATTTCGAGTTTAAAGTTGAAATTTCGAAACTAAAGCGAAGTAAAGTATTCGAGATTAAAGTTGAATTTTAATAATTATTTTAATTGTTAAAGTAGAAATTTCAAGAGTAAATTCAAAATACAGGGCATAAGTGCTTCCGTCATACGTCAGATTTTCATTCTAAACAAAACAAATGCACGTGCCATTTGTCATTTATCAGCATTATTTTACATGGTCTTAAGTCAATTTTTGCAATATAATTCTAGAAATTTTGGAGCGAAAACAATTTATTTTCAATTTGTGTGTTACGCTTAAATGTAAAAACTTGAAAACGACTATAATTATATTGCATAGGTTAGGTTAA
This sequence comes from Xestobium rufovillosum, assembly GCA_963966045.1. Taxonomy (NCBI): domain Eukaryota; kingdom Metazoa; phylum Arthropoda; class Insecta; order Coleoptera; family Ptinidae; genus Xestobium; species Xestobium rufovillosum. The sequence continues at coordinate 22,681,204 of OZ014497.1, forward strand.
AACGTCAGACAGCACGTGGCTTAGTTTTGCTTGGAATGAAAATCTGACGCGCTACTTATGTGGTGTATTACTAGACTATAGTCGTGTTGTCAGACCTGGCACTTTAGACACAGCATTGTCAGTTTTGAAAACAAGTGTCAGTTCATTCTAACCTCAAATTGTGTTGTAAAACTTTTAAAGACAAGAAGCGATAAATGGTCAATTTTAGAGATATTCTACGAATGGGATACCGACATGGATAATTGTAATGAAAAAAAATTAATAAATTAGCAGGCACAATTTGGTTTAAAAAGTGCTGTGTGCCACGTAAAAATTATGGACCGTACCGGTGGAATACCTTGCGATATTTGCAATAGAACATTCAAGCACCCATCGAAATTAAGTGAGCATATCTTGACACATGCCAAGGAAACCTCCCACCAATGTGAAATTTGCCAAAAAGGGTTCACCACGCGATCCATATTAAACAGACACATTTATAGCCATACAGGAGAAAGACCTCACAAATGTCAAATTTGCCAGAAAGCATTCACTAGAAATTCTAATTTAACAAGACATGTGCAGATTCACACAGGAGGAAAACCTCACAAATGCGAAATTTGCCACAAAGCATTCTTTGATGGTTCTACTTTATCGAAACATGTTAGGACTCACACGGGAGAGAGGCCTCACAAATGTGAAATTTGCCAGAAAGCGTTCTCTGATGGTTCGTCTTTAACGAAACATGGTAGGACTCACACGGGAGAGAAGCCTCACAAATGTGAAATTTGCCAGAAAGCATTCTCTACAAAGTCTAATTTAACAATACATGTACGGACTCACACAGGAGAAAAGCCTCACAGATGTGAAATTTGCCTCAAGGCATTCTGTACGCAATCTAGTTTAGCAGTACATCTTAGGACTCACACAGGAGAAAAGCCTCACAAATGTGGAATTTGCCAGAAAGCATTCTCTGAAGCTCGCACTTTAACAAAACATGTTATGACTCACACAGGAGAGAAGCCTCACAAATGTGAAATTTGCCAGAAAACATTCTCTGATAGTTGTAACTTAACAAAACATCTTAAGATTCACACAGGAGAAAAGCCTCACAAATGTGGTATTTGCCAGAAAGCGTTCTCTGAAGGTTCTGCTTTAACGAAACATGTTAGGACTCACACGGGAGAGAAGTCTTACAAATGTGAAATTTGCCAGAAAACATTCTCTAAATTTTCATCTTTGGCAACACATGTGAGAATTCATGCAGAAGGAAGACCCCACAAATGTAAAATTTGCCAGAAAGCGTTCTTGAAAGTTTCCGTTTTAAATAAGCACATTTTGATTCATACGAGAGAAGGGCTTCACAAGTGCGAAGTTTGCCATAAAGTGCTCAGCGAGCGATACTTGTTAAACAACTATGTTGATATTGATGCTGGAGAAAAGAATTTCAAATGCGCAGTGTGTGTCAAAGATATATTAAGTAACGACATTGCAAGAAACATGAGAATCCACACAGGCGAAAAGCCTCACATGCACTCAGGAAGTTTAAAGATGCATATTAAACGGATGCATGCCCTAGAAACACGATGCAAATGTGAAATTTGTAATAAACCATTATTAGCTTATCTTAACCATGCCAACAAAAGGCTGTTATTCTGTAAGTTTTGCAATGTTAATGTTAAGTCTAAATCGTGCTTGAGGAGACAAAGGAGGAAGCGAGCGAACGGGGAGATCGTCTCACCAAAAGTCGAGGAATTACAAGACGACCAGTCCAATGAAAGTAGTGTTAGTGTGAAACTAGAAGAGAATACAACAGATGAAGAAGAAAATTTCATTGTAGAGACTGAGAATTTTGAAAAGCTCATCGAAAATGAAGAGTATGAGGCAGAAAATCAAAACAGTGTTATTGTAAAACAAGAAAGCGATGTTTTAGACAAAGAGGATTTTGCTGGAAGTTTTGTAAAACTTTTCAAAAATGAGGACTTGAAGGTGAAAGATGAAGGTAGTGAAGCGTAACAGCTTTTTAGAAAAATACAACAGTTAGTGATTTTTGTGCAGCAGATGTCCACTAAGAATAGATGATGGGTAATATCATGAATTTTGAATTTAAATTGAAAATGAAATTTTGAAGATGTTCTCTAATTCATTTTTTGTGGTGACTACTGGTTTTTGTTCAAATATTGCATGTTTTGAATGTGTATGGAAAACCGCAGACCAACTGGTTTCGTCCTCCTGGGACTCATCAGTACGGTGCTCTCCCCTACACACTCAAACCATGCAATTTAGCTTGCTATATATGCTGCCGCGCTCTGGACAGATATCAGCAAGTGACAACTACTTTGAGTAATTATCTAGTATTAATTAGTGGTACTGGACCGTTCGAACAACTACTCCTCGGGCAAATACCCCGCCAGGCATTGAATTATAGAACTAAATCCAGATTTTTTGTACTACGAGACGTTTCAGACTGCTACCCCATCTAAGATGGCTTTGAAACAATCCTAATTTGTCTCCATGTACGTACGTGCTTTTAAGCAGGTCTTTGTTCAAATACTGCATGTTTTGAATGTGTATGGAAAACCGCAGACCAACTGGTTTCGTCCTTCTGGGACTCATCAGTACGGTGCTCTCCCCTACACACTCAAACCATGCAATTTAGCTTGCTATATATGCTGCCGCGCTCTGGACAGATATCAGCAAGTGACAACTACTTTGAGTAATTATCTAGTATTAATTAGTGGTACTGGACCGTTCGAACAACTACTCCTCAGGCAAATACCCCGCCAGGCATTGAATTATAGAACTAAATACAGATTTTTTGTACTACGAGACGTTTCAGACATCTACCCCATTGGTTTGATTTTTTTTTGATAATCATGTCTAGGTCAAATTGCACTGGCTTTTGAAATAACCAGATAGTTTATAATTTTCCATTCTTCTATTGGTATGAAGCTTCAAGCTTAGTAATGATAAAACATGGACATAGATTGTGATTTTTTCTTCAGATTTCGATGTAGATTTGGAAAATGCAAAAATATACAAGTTGTTTCATTAAAGAAATACTTATCTTTTTAGATTCAAACTTTTTTTCCCTTATTTGCCTTGAATATATTAGGCAATTAACATAATGAAAACAACATTGACTTAGTGCTTTGCTGGTTTGAAAATGGATTATAGGACAGCCTAGGGTATCTTTTCCTCAATTCTCATTAGGATGTCTCCTGCCTCGTTTCTAATGTTCTTGCTGCTAGAGCTAATTTCTCTGAAATTTCTCCCAATTATTTTATACGCTTCGTCAGTTTTTCCTACTTCGAACTTATTTTCCGCTTCCTTGCATTTATTATCAGTCCACTGTTCTTTGTTTTCCTGCATTTCCCACTTGACCTCCTTGGGAATTAGAAAAATATACTATACGGGTTGAAGAAAAAGTACAAATTGTTAATAACATAAAATATCTGGAAATCGTTGTGGATCACAAATTAAAATTTAGAGACTACACAGGTATTAGTGAAGTGCTATGGCCAGAAGCTGGAGACTTCTGGAGTGGAGATTTTAGAGTAATACACAGAGGATCTGTAGGAGGAAATTCGGGAGTAGGAATTGTTATGCGGAAAAAAGTAGGGCAGAGTGTAGAAAATTTCTTACATCAAAGTGACAGGGTAGGTTATATTCGAAACCTGTAAAACAGTAATAATATAGGTATACCTATATGCCCACTTCGAACTATAGTGATGATGCCGTAGAGGCAGCTTACAGTGATATTGCATATGTGCTAGATTTTGTGAGAGGGCACAAAAATGTAATAATTGTAGATTTCAATGCAGTCGTAGGCACAGGGAGAGCCGGTGGAATAGTTTGCCCCTTTGGCTTAGGCAATAGGAATGATGGGAGAGTTAGATTGATAGAGTTCTGCGATAAGCATAACCTAACGTACGCGAACACTCTATTTCACCATCACGTTAGGAGAAGCTATACGTGGAGGATATCAAATAGATTACTTTCTTGTTAGGCAAAGATTTGTTAATCAAGTTAGGGCCTGCAGAAGTTACCCAGGAGCAGATATAGATAGTGATCACAACATACTCGTTACGAAGGCCAATCTTAAATTTAAGATTTTGAAAAACGAAGAGTATAAAAATAGGTTAGATGAAAGAGGGAACAAAAAGATATAAGGCGATCAAGTGCGAAATTATTCGGAAATGTAGGAAAGCGAAAGAGCAATGAATCGATAATAAATGCAAAGTGGAAGATAAGTTCGAAGTAGAAAAGACTGATGAAACATATAAAATAATTAGGAGAAATTGGATGTAGCACCAAAAACATTAGAAATGAGGTAGGAGATATCCTAATCGGAAGCGGGAGAAGGCAGATCAGGTCAGGTGGAAAGAATATTTGGGAAACTTATATGCGAGACAGGAAGTACGAGATATATTAGAAAGCGAAAGCAGTGTAGAGGGGGACAACCTAGGGTGTACTATAATGAGAGAAGAGTTTGAGCTAGCACTAAAAAGTTTAAGAAACAATAAAGCACCAGGTATAGATGGCTTGCAGGCAGAAATCTTAAAGTGTGCAGTCAAAAGGTAATAGATCGTTTATTTAAATTAGTTAGTTGCATATACATGACAGGCGAGATTCCAGAAGATTACAAACAGAACATCATAGTAGCTCTGCCAAAAAGGAAAGGCGCAGATAGGTGCGAAAATTTGAGAACTATCAGTTTAACTTCCCACGCTTCAAAAATTTTAACTAGAATTGTGCAAAGAAGGATCGAGAAAAAGGCGGAAGAAATATTAGGAGAAGATCACTTCATATTTAGACGAAATAGAGGAATGCGCGAGGCCATTCTAGCTTTACGAGTATTTATAGAAAAAACGATAGAAAAACGATAGAAAAGAGAAAGAGGGATTTGTAGATTTAGAAAAAGCCTTCGACAACGTAAAATGGGGGAAGATGTTCGAAGTGCTCAGAAAGGTAGGGATGAAATATAGGGACAGAAGAATAATACATAATCTCTACAAAGAGCAAAAGGCAGTTATAGAATTTGAGCAGCAACGAAGAGAAGTAGATATCAGGAAGGGAGTGAAACAGGGATGTGCATTATCACCTCTAGTTTTCAACTTATATATCGAAGATGCGATTAATATTATTAAGGACAGAACAGTCTCAGGGATTAATGTACAGGGTCAAACTATTAACATGCTCAGATTTGCGGATGATATAGCGGTGTTAGCATCTAGCAAAGAAGAATTTATTAGGAGCTGCTTTGAATGAAATGGAAGCAGTTTTGACCCAGGGCTACTGCATGAAAATCAATAAAAAGAAAACTAAAATCTTGATATGCAGAGGGTGTGAAAATATAACTATAAAATTGGGATACAAATAGGAAATGAGAAGATAGGGGAGGTTGTGGATTTCTGCTATATAGGAAGTAAAATAACTCGAGACGGTAGGAGCACTAAAGATATAAAACAAAGAATAGCGCAGGGTCGAATTATGTTTAACAAAAAGAAACCAACTGTTATGTTCGGGAACGGTTAATGTAGAAACTCTGAAGAGACCCTTAAAGTCATATGTATGGAGGACGGCATTATACGGGTGCGAAACTTGGACAATAGGAGAAGCGGATCGAAAAAGAGTTTTTTTTACACTTCCAAAATGCCAAATATAGGTTACATTCTGTAATGCGCATGCGGTCGGACTGTTCAGTAGTCACTCTCTTAAGTAAAGCCCTCTGTATAGAGGGCTTTTTAGGTTTAAGTACTTCGTTAGTCAAAACTGCATCCAGTGGCGACGGTAGGTAGGGAGGTATCGCATAGAACTGGTAATTTGGTATGCTCAGCCCAGGTGGGATCGCCTCCCATATAGGTTAGTTGTTTCTCTCGCGTTTTTACATTATCTTTTTTGCAAAAAATGCGTTTGTCTGGTGCTAGAGGCAGGGCTGCAAACCGAAATTATAATTTCGGTTCGGTTTCGGTTTCGGTTCATCGACAAAACGGTTTCGGTTTTTAATTTCGGTTTCGGTTCTGTACTATTTCCGAACCGGTTAAAAACCATTTTGAACCGGTTCAAACCGGTTTTAACCCAAACCGGTTAACTGTTTAGAAATTAAATAGAAACACCGCCTGTTTTTCGTGTGGTTCTGTCTCCTGTGTTTTGTCATAAATATTTCAGAACTATATCTGCAGTCTGCACCATCTAGTAGTAACTAACTTATAATTAGATGCCTACCCTACAAGCTACAATACAGAAAACTGTAAGCTGAACAATCTACGCATAATGCCTAAAAACCGGTTTAAAACCGGTTCACGAATCCCATAATTACGGTTTCGGTTTTCGGTTACGGTATTTTCTTTCAGTTCATTTCGGTACAGAATTACAGTTACGGTTCGACATAAATAACGGTTACGGTTCGGTTTTCGGTTACGGTTACGGTTCGGTTTGCAGCCCTGGCTAGAGGGCAACTAAGGGCTTTGTTTAAATGCGTGTGTCAACTGTGAGGTCTGTTTTAAAAAGTTTCCGTCAGTACAAAGTGGTCTACTGTTCTATATATTGGTAGTTCGCAGAGTAATTATTTGGTTCATCATTAGTTTTATTTCATTTAAAATATGTACAACGAAACCTCTTTACAACAATACATACGTCTTTGAGAGTCTCTTCCGCTCTTTCGGGAACAGTTGTTTCTTTCTGTTAAAAGCAACCCGACCCTGCGCTATTCTTTGTTTTATACCTTTATGCTCCTTCCATCTCGAGTTATTTTGCTTCCCAAATAGCAGAAATCTGCGACTTCTTCTATCTTCTCATTTCCTATTTGTATTTCAGTGTTAGTTCTATTTTCACACTCTATACCAAAATTTTGGTTTTCTTTTTATTGATTTTCATGCTGTAGCCCTTTGTCAAAACTGCTTCCATTTCATTCAGTCATTCCTAATTCTTCTTTGCTAGATCCTAACACTGCTATATCATCCGCAAATCTGAGCATTGTTAATAGTTTGACCCTGTACATTAATCCCTGAGGCTGTTCTGTCCTTAACAATATTAATCGCATCTTCGATATATAAGTTGAAAATTGGAGGTGGCAACGCACATCCCTATCTCACTCCCTTCCGGATATCTACTTCTCATCGTTCCTGCTCAAATTCTATAACGGCCTTTTGCTCTTTGTAGAGATTATGAATTATTCTTCTATCCCTATACTTCATCCCTACATTTTTGAGCACTTCGAACATCTTCTTCCATTTTACAATGTCGAAGGCTTTATCCAAATCTACAAATCCTATATAGGCGCTCTTTCCTTTTTCTATTGTTTTTTCTATATTTACTCGTAAAGCTAGAATGGCCTCGCCGCGTTCCGCTATGTTTTCTAAATCCGAACTGATCTCCTAACCGGCACTTTAGACACAACATTGTCAGTTTTGATAACAAGTGACAGTTCATTCTAACCTCAAATTATAATCCAGAATTTCAAACAATAGCCTTTAAGAAAATTGCGAATTTTAGGAGATACTCAACAAATTTGGTAGCTACATGGATAACTGCAGTAAAAAAAATATATAATACCCAATTTGGTATAGCAAGTACTGGGTGCCCCACCATGTGAACTAGACTAGTTGTACGCATTATGGGCCCTACATTAACGGAGCATATGTCGATGCACACCAAGGAAACCTCCTACCAATGTGAAATTTGTCAAAAAACGTTCGCCAAGCGATTCTTGTTAACCAGACACATTCAGACTCATGCTGGAGAAAAGCCTCACAAATGCGAAATTTGCCAGAAAAGATTCTCTCTGCATTCTACTTTAACGAGACATATTAAGACTCACACAGAAGAAAAGCCTCACAAATGCGAAGTTTGCCAGAAAGCATTCTCTCAGCATTTCGAATTAACGATGCACGTAAGGACTCACACGGGAGAAAAGCCTCACAAATGTGGAATTTGCCAGAAAGTATTCTATTCGCGTTCTTCTTTAAATAAACATGTTAGGATTCACATGGAAGAAAAGCCTCACAAATGTGAAATTTGCCAGAAAGCATTCTATGACCGTTCAAATTTAACGAAACATATTGGGGCTCACATAGGAGAAAAGTCTTACGTATGTGAAATATGCCAAAAAGCATTTTCTAGGCGTTCTATGGTCATTTCTCATATTAAGACTCACACGGGAGAAAAGCCTCACAAATGTGAAATTTGCCAGAAAGAATTTTCTAGGCGTTCTATGGTCAATTCTCATATTAAGATTCACACGGGAGAAAAGCCTCACAAATGTCAAATTTGCCAGAGAGCATTCTCTGATCGTTCTACTTTAACGAAACATTTTATGACTCACACAGGAGAGAAGCCTCATAAATGTGAAATTTGCCAGAAAGCATTCACTACTAATTCCAAATTAACGATACATGTTAGGACTCATACAGGAGAAAGACCTTACAACTGTGACATTTGCAAAAAAACATTCTCCATGCGTCCTAGTTTAATGAGTCACCTTAGGATTCATGCTAGAGAGAGGCCTCACAAATGTAAAATTTGCCCAGAAGCGTTTTCCGAACTTTCCATTTTAGCTACACACACTTGGACTCATACGGGAGAAGGGCTTCACGAATGTGAAGTTTGCGGGAAGGTGTTCACTAAGCGATACTTGTTAAAGAAACACGTTGAGACTCATACTGGAGAAAAGAAATTCAAGTGCGCAGAGTGTGGCAGAGGTTTTCGATTAAAATACAAACTTGCAAGGCACATGAGAAGCCATACAGGTGAAAAGCCTCACGTTTGCAATATTTGTAAGAAAGCGTTCGCATATTCGGGAAGTTTAAAGAAGCATGTTGAACGTATACATGGCAAAGAAACAACTTACAAATGGGAAATGAAGGTCGGCGAATCAGAAGTTGAGCAATCCAACGAAAGTAGTGTTAGTGTAAAATTGGAAGAATGCGAAGTGAAGGATGAAAATATTGTTTGTGTTAAAGAAGAAAGGGATAATGCTGGAAATTTTGTAAGAGTTTTTAATACTGAAGACTATGAAGTGAAAGATGAAAATAGTTCTTGAAGTTTAAAAGCTATTAAGAAAATTACAACAATTTTAATTAAATACCTAGTTGATGGTTTCTGCCGTGCCTTTACTTGATGAAAACCCTTAATTAACTGAACTGATAATAAAAAGACAAACTTGGCTAGATATCACACTTTATGTTCAATAACATAACAATTGTTTCGCCAACACAGTGGCTTCCTCAGATGTTGGTACAGACTAAACTAAATTTTACGGTGGAAGAGTATTTATACCTGGAACTTACAATATTATGGTACTATTACTATTCTGGGTATATATTTAATAATGGTGAAAAATTTAAATCTAATTGGTCGTTTATGGTATTTGATTTTTGAAGTTTATTAATTTCTAATGCTTCTAATAAGTTTAATTTTGTGCCGGGTTTTGTGCTTTTGTTTTCTAAATGTAAAATTTTGTAATTTTCATTGAAAGTTTGAAAGTATGATTTTCTGCAATTAAATGAGCTGCATATGTGGAATCTGTCTTCTTGTTTTGCAAATGGTCGTCCAGTTTGCCCCACGTAACTCTTAGGGCAAGATCCACATATTAATTTGTAAACTCCCGATCTAAGTTTTTTATCTGTTTTGTCTTTGTTATTTTTAATGATTTTTCATAAAGAATTATTTGTCTTTAAAGCTAATTTGTAACTTGAGTGTTTGAAAAGTGAATTTAATTTATTAATTTTGGGTCCAAAACATGTTAATGCTTTTTTATTCTGTTTCATTGTCATATTTATCAAATAATAAACTAATTTTATTGCTTCATTTTTTTTTCCTTGCCAACATGTTATCAACCATATGAAAGAGGAATATTTGTAGGGAAATGATTTTCTCCATCAGTTCAAGAAAGACAAACGAAGTACTAAAGGGCGCGGGTGAAAATATTGTTAGAGACATAGAGGTAGAATGGAATTGCATTAAAAATAGTTTTTAGATTCCGTAGCTAGAGATATTTTGGGTCGTAAACAGAATGAAAGTAGGAAACCCTGGATAACGAAACATATTGTGAATCAATAGAGGAAAGGTGAAAATATAAAAATAGGATAGATGAAAGAGGGAAACAAAGATATAAGGCGACCAAGTGTGAAATTATTCGGAAATGTAGGAAAGCGAAAGAGCAATGGATCGATAATAAATGCAAAGAAGTGGAAGATAAGCTCGAAGTAGCAAAGACTGATGAAGCATATAAAATAATTAGGAGAAATTGGAAGCGAGGAGAAGGCAGATAGGTGGAAAGAATATTTGGGTACCTTATATGCGGGACAGGAATTACTAGATATATTAGAAAGCGAAAGCAGTGTAGAGGGGGACAACCTAGGATGTCCTATAATGAGAGAAGAGTTTGAGCTAGCACTAAAAAGTTTAAGAAACAATAAAGCACCAGGTTTAGATGGGTTGCAGGCAGAAATTTTAAAGTGCGCAGGTCAAGAGGTAATAGATCGTTTATTTAAATTAGTTAGTCGCATATATATGACAGGCGACATTCCAGAAAATTACTAAAACGGAACATCATAGTAGCTTTGCCAAAAAGGAAAGGCGCGGATAGGTGCGAGAATTTTAGAACTATCAGTTTAACTTCCCACGCGTCAAAAATTTTAACTAGAATTGTGCAAAGAAGGATGGAGAAAAAGGCGGAAGAAATATTAGGAGAAGATCAGTTCAGATTTAGAAGAAATAGGGGAACGCGCGAGGCCATTCTAGCTTTACGAGTAATTATATTTATTTAAAAAAAAAATTCTGGATACTTATCCTTTCTCTAAACTGCTTTTAACTCAAAAACCGTCAAAAATAGGTATAGGAAAACATGATAACAATTGATGAAGAATTGAATAGTGCATTGCAAATATGGAAATACGAATGCAAGAAAAATAAGAAATTGCAATACCATCTACTTATTTCCAACTGATAGTACAGAACAAAGCAATTAAAAATATCTACAATCTACCAACCAGAACAAAAATACCTACTAGGTACAACCTTGTACACCACATACAATATATTACCAGTGAGAGGGTTGTACACGCACAATATTAGTAAATACATACACAAAAACAAAACAGATATAATAAATTACACATCACAGGAACAAGACAGAAAAAAAACAATCATACCACACGTACAAATGTTGCAAAAAATCTATTCAGTATAGTCATTGTTTAAAGATGTTAACATCTTTAAACAATGGTACAGGGTTCTCCATACTAAACTACCCATTTTAATATTTAAATAAAATCTTTCTAAGCCGAGTAAAAAAATAGTTTTTTCACTACTAGCCTTAAAACATCATTATTTTCCGATATTTGCGCTGTGAAATTGTTTTCCCACCTCTTACTTATAATCGGTTAATGATGAATTCATTATTGACCTAGGTCAATGATAAAGAATTATCAATCATGAAACAAAAGTTTGAAACTCAAGCAACTTGATTTCCGTGGGTATTCCTACGAGCAAGTGGTGGAACGGCGGAACGGGCGATGTCGGCGGCAGAGGGGTTGCAACTACGGAGATCTGAAACTAGGAGAACCATCGGGCATGAAATAGCGGCCCCATTTTTTGCGCTCAATTAACAGTACCGACTAGTAGCACTAGATGGCGCTGCGATAGAGTAGCGTCTACAGTGGCTTTATAAGAGTATAAAGCCACTGTAGTAGCGTCATTTTTGTACGTAGCCTTATGGAATGGCAGCAAATTATTACTGTTTTCTGTGCATTTTAGCAACAATTGAAGAAAATTTCATAATTTGTGGAAACTTTAGTGCCCACCCACACATTGCGCTTTGGCGGCGCCCGTTGAAACGCACCGGTTGCCGAACTGACAGCCAGAAATGAAGTTTAATAAGTCGCCCGGTTTGCCTACCCCTACCATCAATAGGTTCTCTCCTGTTAATATTTGCTATTACTACGAAGTGCGAACACCCAACGTTGCGACTTGGGAGAATGACACATCGACCACTGCGCCATGAAGGTGTGGTGACAAGATCGGTTACGAAAATAGTATATTTAAGTAGAAAATACGCCCGTTGCCGTAAGTATAAAATCAACGATGAGTGTACAGTTGCTATGTTATACCGCGTAGGATCGGCATAAATGCTCGTAGAGGTATTCATATGAAACGGGAATCTAAAATTTTAGGTTATACGCACATGATTTAATTAGAGGTCAAAAATGAATAGGATCACATTTCACATTGGAATGTAATACTTACCCATGAAACGAAAAGTTGCTACCTGGCTGCTGAACGCTTTTACAGCCGTAAGCAACGCAATATATGACCATGGTTCACAAACAACTGCTACCTGTGCAAAAACACCTGTTAATTTCTTCGCGTTAGAATAGGATGGAGATCCGTAAGTAGTACGGGTTGCATATTCAACAGATATGCCTCAAAAAGTTTTCACGGGGTAAACGCGTAAACGGCAATGGGCCTATCCAGTAGGGATGGACATCATTGACTCTTAGTACTCGTCTGCACGGCATGCATATAAAAATACAAGCAGCCGTCAATGGACGGCACTGAAATAGATTATAAGCAACCGTCTGGACGGTACGGTAGACACTCCCTTTAGTAAAAATTTGTTGAGCAAAAGTGAGGAGGCTTTACATATCCGACCGCAATCTATGTGGAGCGCATGCGTGAAAATTTTTGCGATGTTGCATAAACACTTAGCTTTTTTTAATAATTTTTGTTAAATTTAACCTTTGTTTATATAAACAAGGAGAAGGATTGCATTTTTGATTAAAGATAATAACAAAAGTGCTCAATTTTTATTATGTTACCATGTATATCCATTATTAAAGGGTAAGGAAAAGGATATATTTATACCTACAACCTACAATGAGGTCACTGAGCTAGAAAAGAAAGTGTTTCATCGATCTATGCCTATAAAATGAGAGCCAATGGGATGTTGTACATAATACAGTACTTACCTCTAACAATTCATATTAACTAACATGCTACATTACTGATAAAAGCTATAACAGTATATGAAATTATCATTTCCTGTTTTCTACAAAAATAATATATAAATATACCTAAAATAAGTTCGAAATAGGAAAGACTGATGAAGCATATAAAATAATTAGGAGAAATTTTAGAGAAATTGGATCTAGTACCAAAAGCATTAGGAATGAGGCAGGAGATATCCTAATCGAAAGCGGAGAGAAGGCAGATAGGTGGAAAGAATATTTAGGAAACTTATATGCGGGACAGGAAGTGCAAGATATATTAGAAAGTGAAAGCAGTGTAGAAGGGGATAACCTAGGGAGTCCTATAATGAGAGAAGAGTTTGAGCTAGCACTAAAAAGTTTAAGGAATAATAAAGCACCAGGTATAGATGGCTTGCAGGCAGAAATCTTAAAGTGCGCAGGTCAAGAGGTAATAGATCGTTTATTTAAATTAGTTAGTCACATATACCTGACAGGCGAGATTCCAGAAGATTACAAACGGAACATCATAGTAGCTTTGCCAAAAAGGAAAGGCGCGGATAGATGCGAAAATTTTAGAACTATCAGTTTAACTTCCCATGCGTCAAAAATTTTAACTAGAATTGTGCAAAGAAGGATGGAGAAAAAGGCGGAAGAAATATTAGGAGAAGATCAGTGCGGATTTAGACGAAATAGAGAGGAACGCGCGAGGCCATTCTAGCTTTACGAGTAATTATAGAAAAAACGATAGAAAAGAGAAAGAGCGTATATATAGGATTTGTAGATTTAGAAAAAGCCTTCGACAACGTAAAATGGGGGAAGATGTTCGAAGTGCTGAGAAAGGTAGGGATGAAATACAGGGACAGAAGAATAATACATAATCTCTACAAAGAGCAAAAGGCAGTTATAGAATGTGAGCAGGAACGAAGGGAGGTAGATGGGTAGAGGGAGTGAGACAGGGATGTGCATTGTCACCTCTAGTTTTCAACTTATATATCGAAGATGCGATTAATATTGTTAAGGAAAGAACAGCCTCAGGGATCAATGTACAGGGCCAAACTATTAACATGCTCAGATTTGCGGATGATATAGCAGTGTTAGCATCTAGCAAAGAAGAATTAGGAGCGGCTTTGAATGAAATGGAAGCAGTTTTGACACAGGGCTACGGCATGAAAATCAATAAAAAGAAAACTAAAATTTTGGTATGTAGATGGAGTGAAAATAGAACTAAAATTGAAATACAAATAGGAAATGAGAAGATAGAGGAGGTCGCGGATTTCTGCTACTTAGGAAGTAAAATAACCCAAGTCGGTAGGAGCACTAAAGATATAAAACAGAGAATGGCGCAGGGCCGAGTTGCGTTTAACAAAAAGAAACAACTGTTATGTTCGAGAACGGTTAATATAGAGACTAGGAAGAGACTCTTAAAGTCGTATGTATGGAGTACGGCATTATACGGGTGCGAAACTTGGACAATAGGAGAAGCGGATAGAAAAAGAGTAGAAGCGTTTGAACTGTGGTGTTACAGACGCATGATGAAGATACCGTGGATAGATAAGGTTAGCAATAGGGAAGTATTAGAAAGAGTTGGGGAAAGGCGAAAGGTATGGAAAACAATAAAGAGTAGGAGAGATAGGATGGTAGGACACCTTCTAAGACACGAAGGAATAGTTCGCGACATACTAGAGTCAGAGATAGGAATAAAAAGAGGTAGGGGTAGGCCTAGATTAGACTACTGCTCTCAAATAGTTAGGGATGTAGGATGTTCTACTTTTAGGGAAATGCGTAGGTTAGCTCAGGATAGAAAAGAATGGAGGTACGCGTCCAACCAGTCTTCGGACTGAGAACCTTATGATGACCTACCTATACTTGTGCCGCCGAACAGACGGAGTGATCACCCTGCAAGAACGTTCTAGCAGGGTCAATAGTAATTTATGACGACCGAATTGGAGTGATGCGGCTTCGTTGGGTCTAAAGGAAGTGCATCACTGCGGTTTAGTTGTCCTAAATTGATAGTGGTCCCGCCTAGAGCACGTTCTTGCAGGGTGATCACTCCGTCTGTTCGGCGGCCCAAGTATAGAGATCATTTACTTAAAATGAGTTGAAGTACAAACTTTCCCAAGAAACAAAATTTGTGGATTTGAATCTAGAAAACCTTTTGCCCCAAAGCGCGAAGAGAATTACAAGAAAATAAAACAAAATAAGTTTGTGTAATTTCAATTTTATTTTAACATTAAAATGATTAGGTACACATTTTTCAAATACATAATACATATAACATGTAAATATTAAGAACATGAATAATTATGTTCATTACCAGGATTTTTCGAAATATATTGCTGCGACAGCAGCACTGATTTCGTATCCGCACTTTCTTGATTATTAGGCTTTGTAATACTAGATTTCAAGCTTCTTTTCTTTTTTGTTGAATAAAATGTCAACTGCTTCTTGATCCTTTTATTGGCAGGTTCATATTCATATTTTCTCGTGGGTTTTTCTGCAGTTTTATTATTTTCTATATTTTCAGTTTTTAATAAATTATATACATTAGTGCAGGTTTTTACAGCATGCTGAATGACTAAATTATCAACTTTTTCCAGATTTTATTTCAGAATTTCAAGACATTTATGTTTTAATAATTCTCGAATAGGTTTTTCTTTCTTAGCTACAGTATCTAAGTGTACTTTTATTTCATGGCTGGAACTACATTCAGATGTAACACAGGCCATACTACTAATACTTTCAGGGTTTTCCCTGTTTTCACTACTACTTTTTGATTTTACATAGTGAATATGTTTGCATATGGTGGCTTTAATAAAAAAATCAATGCATGTGCATCGATACGCATGTATGCATATATTGCATGCAGAACATTTCAGCTGGCAACATATACAGTTCGCAGTTTCATTCTTATTAACAATGTATGTACTTCCTTCACTTGTTACAGAAAAAGTTGTTTCTTCAATTTTTTGGATTGAAAAACTACTTTTTAAAGCTGTTGCGTGCCTCTTATCAATCTTGCTTATATGACTTGTATTTTTACCTCTTACTTGTTTTATCACACGATCAATAATTTTTTCTCTTATATATATGTGTTCACTGCATGGATGCCTTTATCAAGGCGCTTCACGACTCTTCCATCCAAATGAAAATATTTGATGCACTTGTGCATAGACTCTAAGTGCATATTTGTGTTTATTCCTGCAGTTTTTCTAAATGCATATGCCCATTGTTTATAATTGCCTGCATAGTGTTCAACAAAGTATTTTCCAAAATTAAATGTATCTTCATGATCATGTGTCAATTCTACAAATTTGTTTAATTCTTCTAGAAACTTAATCTCGTCAGTCTCACTTTGTAGGACTTTTAAAGCATGGTAGACACTCTGTCATTTCTCTTTATCATTAATTTTATTTAAATTTGCTCGCCATGCGTGATCTATGTGCCACGAACAGAATAGTTGATATTGCACTGGTCCCATACTTGTAATCCACGCATTATAAAATACAGGGGTTATGTCTGTCATGAATGTTTTAGGGGCAATAATTCCAGTTTTTTCTTTAATTGTATCAAAGAAAAATTTGAAGACTAGAGAATCCTTCCTATTACTAAACATACATGCAGCAGGGAATCCTTCTCCAAATTCGTCTACGACCAGGATAGTTGTTAATTCCAAATTGTAACCATTTAGGCCATGTGTACTATCAACACAAAGTATACCTTCATTGCCGATTTTTTTAACATAAACTCTTGCGATGAATTCATAAATATGAGGCACATGTCGTCTTTTTGAAAAAAGGGATGCGTATCTCCTTGTTTCTTATATAATACAGTATTAGATGTATCTTGCCTAAATTCGTCGATCCACAATATTACACTAAACACTATCTACAGTATGTCGTACCCCTTCATTAATATTTATATTATAAGTGTTTTTTACATTATAAATGTCCGATTTTGTTAACAAGTCGATTCTTTTTAAAGATCCAACTTCTAAACCTTGACGAGTTGAATCTAAAATCCTATCAAAAAGAAAATGATTAATTATTCAGCTGGTAGGAGCTTTTAGTGAAAACTACCTTGCTACGGGAACTCCTTTTGCTAATCTTTCTGCGACAACTGCTCGATCCGAAGGTAACAAGTGTACGTGTTGAAGTTCAATATCATGGCCATAGTGTAAGGGAACATACTTTAGAATATAGCTTGAATCTTTTTTTTAATTGTATAGTGCTTGTACAAGCAGTGCCAAGTTTGCAAGTCGCTTGACTTTTAAGCTTTCTCTTACGAGAATTCTCAGGAATCGTTTGACATTTGCCTTAAATAAATTAAAGTGATTGGAATCAAAAATATTAATTACATGTTATTCATTAAAGTACCTACCACTGCGGTTGCAATAAAAGTATGTGGTCTCCATTTCTTCACTTTTTTTCGTCTTTTGTTTAAAATATCGTACGCTTCCATTATTTGAAAGTTCCTGAAGCCATTGGCCAAATTCTGAAAATCGAAATTGATATTTGATATACAAGAAATAAGTTTGAATTAAGTTTTATACCTTCAATGGTTTTAAATTCCAAAGTCTCTTCAATAAAATGCATTTCATGAATATTGCTCAAATGCATTCTCAGTTGCATAATATTTACAAATGACAAACGGCATCCCTCCAAACATTTGTTTAAATGTACATTAAAATCATAGGAAATTATATTCTTTTCAGCCATTTACACCATGCACATTTTTTACATGTCTATTTAAATTGTTTTGTAAACTAAATTCCTTGTCGCAATATTTGCACATTACACCCATTTTTCTTTCAACTGCTGTAGTTGTAGAACCAACGTAAAAATAGTAGAAATAAACGAGCAACACACAAAAATACAAAATACTATTAACCACTCCTACACAACAGCTGACAAAATCAATCGGCTGTCAACTACGTGCTTCTATAATTATATGATTTGGCAACTATGCAAATTGCGCATGCGCTTCATGTAGATCGCGGTCGGATATGTAAAGCCTCCTCAAAAGTGACAGTTTAAACTAACCTCAAACTGTACTTGGGACTTGCGAATTTCGGAAGGCGAAAATTGAAATCCTTATTTAGCGACGTGGAATATTGCAGTGGGGAAAAATTAGCGCGCACAATTTGGTGAAGAAAATAGCTACTAGGTGCCACGTGAACTATATTTGCGATACAATACAAGACATTCGTCCTCATTGTAATTAATGGAGCATATTATATTGAAGCACACTGGTGAAACCTCTCACCAATGTGGCATTTGCCAAAAAGTGTTCATCAAGCGATACTTGTTAACCAGACACATTAGGACTCACACAGGAGAAAAGCCTCACAAATGTGAAATTTGCCAGAAAGCGTTCTCTGATCGTTCTAAGTTGACGATACATATTAGGACTCACACCGGAGAAAGACCTCACAAATGTGAAATTTGCCAAAAAGCTTTCGTCACACAATACTTGTTAATGGGGCACATTTTGACTCATACCGGAGAAAGCCCTCACAAATGCGAAATTTGCCAGACAGCATTCACTCTACGTTCTACTTTGATAAAACATGTTCAAATTCACACAGGAGAAAGGCCTCACAAATGTGAAATTTGCCAGAAAGCATTCCCTCTCCGTTCTAAGTTGAAGATACATCTTATGACTCACACAGGAGAAAAGCCTCACAAATGTGAAATTTGCCAGAAAGCATTCACTACTTATTGGAAATTAAAGGTGCATGTTAGGACTCACACGGGAGAAAGGCCTTACAATTGTGAGATTTGTAAGAACGCGTTCTCCAAGCGTTACATTTTAAAACGTCACATGAGTACTCATGTTAGGAATCGCACAGGAGAAAAGCCTCACAAATGTAAAATTTGCCCGAAAACATTTTCTACTAATTCCCATTTAACGCTACATATTAGAACTCACACGGGAGAAAGACCTTACAATTGCGAGATTTGTAAGAAAGCATTCTCTTCGCGTACCATTTTAATTCGTCACATTAGGACTCATACAGGGGAAAAGCCTTACAAATGCAAGATGTGCCAAAAAGCATTTAACCAGAATATTGGTTTAAGGACACACCTTAGGACTCATACGGGGGAAAAGCCTTACAAATGTGAAGTTTGCCAAAAAACATTCGCCACCCGATACTTCTTAAAAAAACACGTTGAGACTCGTACTGGAGAAAAGAATTTCAAGTGTACAGTGTTCTCGAATGCCGAAGAAACACCTTACAAATATAGAATGAAGGTTGACGAATCACAAGATGAGCAATCTTACGAAGGTAGTGTTAATGTGAAATTGGAAGACAATATAACAGATGAAGAAGAAAATGTCATTGTAGAGTCTGAAAATTTTAAAAGGCTTATCAAAAATGAAGAGTACGAGGTGAAGAACGAAAGCTTTGTTTGTGTTGAAGAAGAGAGGGATATTTTACACGAAGTGGATAGTGCCGGAGATTTTGTGAGACTTTTCAAGAACGAAGACTATGAGGTGAAAGATGAGAATAGTTCGTGAAGTTTAAAAGCTAGTTAGAAAAATACCTACCCACAACAGTTCGTGGCTGAGTATCAACAAATGAAATGCCGCTTGCACACTCTGTGCGACTGGAATCTTTGAATGTAAGCAGTGAATTTAAGCAAGAAAATGTCATTGTGGAGTGTGGAAATTTTGAAGAGCTTGATGTGAAAAATCAAAGCAGTGTTTGTGTAAAAGAAGTATTTTAGATGAAGATGATAATGCTGGAAGTTTTGTAAGAGTATTCAAAAATTAAGTTGAAAGACGAAATTACCTCAAAGGCTTAAAATTTAATGAAAAATATACAAAAGTTCCTGATCTTTGTGTACATTTTCAATTTAATTATTAAAATATAGGTATTTATAGTAACATCTTTATTTTGCCAATTCGCCTTCTCATAAATAGAACAAAAGCAGCACATCTCCACTCATCTCTATAACTTTATTCTATTCTCCATTTTGTAAAATTGCAAAATTAATCACTGAAGAAAATCAATGGAATCGATTTGTGACTACTTTGAATGTTTCGATGTCACGACAAAATCATGTATATTACGTAAACAGTATAAAGGAAATAACTTAAAGCAGATTTTCTGTAAATCATGGTAAAAGATAGTTTAGAAAAAGGAAGACAGCTCCTAAAACTCTTTGTTTTTTAAAAGAGTCCGGGAATACAATAAGTTACCTCCACAATCACACAGTGCAATGTAAAGAAATTTGTATCCAACTTGAAACAGTATTAGAGCAGCAGTTTAAGTTCCTAGATTAAAAAGTTGTATAGAGAAAGGGTTAAAAATACAAGTGCAGTAATTAGGTACAGGCAGATTAAGTTAGTAGTTGTTTAATTTTAGAGAACCTATAAGTTTCTTTTGTCGTTGTATTAAAGTCTAAAACTTGAGTAGTGATTTTAATTATGCAGTTAGAATAGATTCAAAGCCCGGTACATGCATACCATTTTACATTATGTTTTCCTGTCGGTTAAAAGGGTCAGAAAAAACGGTCTGAAAAGAGCGTATACACTAGAGAGTTTGAACATGTACTTTTAGATCAGTTTTAATGGTTGACCATGGAAGAAGCATTGTTTTTATAAATACTGTCATTATGATTAGTGAATTTAAAAAGAAAAAGAAAGCGTGTATTCAGCACTCACGTTGGTCAAGAGAGTGGTTATTAACAGCGAGTTTCTCCCATGCTAATTTACTTCGAGAATTACGTCATAAATCTGAAGATTGGCGTAATTACTTAAGAATGGATATGGAAACACATATATACTTGCTGCGGTTAGTACCTAGGCCCACAAATAAAAAAAAGAAAACACTCGCATGAGAGAGAGGCAAGAACACCCCATGAGAGATTTACAGCTACGTTAAGACTTTTAGCAACAGCAAAAAGTTACAAATATCTTGAATTTAGCACCATTATTCGAAACTGAACGAAAAGAGTTAATTTCTTTAGTATATGATATGATTGATATGAGAGCTGGACAGGTGTAGTCGGGTGTGTTGTGCTGCTTCTTGTTATTTGTGTTTGCGGATATATTTATGCATAAAAATGTCAACGCGAGGCCGTGCAGCGGGTGCTAATCCCTCGAATATTGATTTGGATTCAGTCGCCGACAAATTAGTCGAAAAACTGCTAAATAATGACTTATTCATGGAAAGGTTTTCAACCATGATAAGGACAACTATACGCGACGAACTTGGATTGATTTCTCAAGAATTTAATGCAAAGGTAGTTCAACTGGAGGCGAGTTTTAATTCGCGCATTGCTGAGTTGGAGGAAAGCATTGATGCCCAGGAGCAGTATTCGAGATTAAACAGTCTGAGGATTTTTGGGGTTCCTGAGGGCGAGAATGAAAATACTGTCGAGTTGGTGGTTGCTGTGTGTAAGGATAAACTTGATCTGGAAATTTCACCTATTAATGTGGATATGGCGCACAGATTGAAGGGCCGGGAGGGCACCCATCGACCGATAATCGTGCGTTTCACCAGCCGTATGACTAAAAAGCTGGTATATAACAAGAAGGCTAAGCTTAAGGGATCAAGAGTTGTCATTAGGGAAGATCTAACATGGAAGCGCGCTAAACTTTATAACAGGTTAATTGATAGATTTGGTGGTAAGAACTGCTGGACAAGTGATGGTCAGTTGTTTGTGAAAGTTAATGGTAATACTCACAAATTGGCAACGGATCGTGACTTTGGTAATTTGGTGAACACTGTTAATTTATTAAGATTAAGTATATAAAATTGTGTAGCAGCACACGGTGTGTTGAGACTGCCTCATACATTGCACCTTGCATTTTTCCCGGCTGGGTTTGTTTTTGGTTTAATTTTTTTTTTTTTTCTTTTCTTTTTAAATATCTGTTGTTTCTTTTCTCTTCAAGAAGTATTTCTACGTAAAAATTTTTTTTTGTGATTGTTCGAATCTCATTCTGTATTTTTGGAAGTGAACCGTGTATTTTAATACTTTTCGGAACACATACGTGTGGAGAAAATTTCTGTTGCGTTTTTGAATGTGAGATCTCTGCTGAATCATTTTGTAGACTTCAAGACATTATTGATCGGGGGGGGATATGATGTTGTGGGTGTATCTGAAACTTGGTTAACTGATGGAGTATTAAGTGATGTTGTAGGTATAGATGGTTATAATTTTGTGAGACGAGATAGAGGTTCGAGGGGTGGAGGAGTAGGTATTTTCATAAAAAAGTCCTTAAATTACGTCTTTCTGCACACTGATACTGTTGATGGTTGTCTGGAGCAAATCTGGATACAGTTTGTTCATGGTAAGGTGCGGTATATATTAGGATCTCTTTATCGACCGCCAAATAAAAATTACACTGGTTTTATAAATTTATTAGAAAATTCTTTATTACAGTTTTCACCATGCTGTGATGAAATTATTTGTGGTGGAGACCTAAATTTAAATTGCTTGGATTTGGAAAATGCCAACATAATTGTATTTTTAGACCTTGTAGAATCTTTTAACTTGCAACAGATTGTCAGCAGTGCAACCAGAGTTACTAGCACTTCGTCAACTTTGCTGGATGTAATATTGATACCAAAGGATGTTACTGATTTTGGTACAGACATAAAGGATGTTTCGAATATTAGTGATCATTTCCTAGTTTCTTGCATAATGGATAATAATAATTATAATAAGTCGATACCCAGATACGTTTCTACAAGAAATTTGAAATATTTAAATAAGAGCCTGTTGAATGACATTTTAGATAATGCTACTTTCGTTAATATCATTTATGCTCCTGATATAGACAGTAAAGTCGAATATTTAACTGATTTACTCATAAATATCTTTGACACTATCGCACCTATTAAAAGGATTTTAATTAGAAACTCCAAGCCTGGTTGGTTGACAGATACTTTAAAATTTATGATTCAACTTAAGGATAGGGCTTTTAGCAAGTATAAGCGAACACATAATCGAAATGACTGGGAATACTTCAAACAATTAAGAAATCAAACCAATATAGCTATTAAAAATGAGAAAAAGTGTTACTTAGAGTTTTGCACGAACGCCAGCAGAAGTAATCCTAAGTTATTGTGGAAAAGGTTGAATGATTTGAATGTACATAGTAGAAAACCCGCGAATGCTTTGCCGGGGTTTCTAGATAACCCGAATGCAATAAATGATTATTTCTTACAAATATCTTCTGGTGGAGTATTGATTGATCAGGATCTTTTACATTACTATGGACAAAACCGAAAACAGGATTTTCTTGAGTTATTTGGATTTCAAACGGTAACAGTGGACGAGGTAAGTCAAAGTATACTAGAGATTAAAACTTCAGCTGCCGGACACGATTTAATAACTATTGACATGATCTTGTTGTGTTGCCCGAGAATTTTACCGTATTTGACTAATATCATTAATTCATGTATTTTGGATAGTCGCTTCCCCGTTAATTGGAAGGTTTCGCGAGTTGTTCCTTTGCCTAAGAAGTCTGATATAGCGAGTTTGAGTGATGTGCGTCCCATTAGCATATTACCGTGCCTTTCGAAAGTTCTGGAAAAAATCTTATGTAAACAAATTAGACAGTATGTAGAGAACAATAATATTTTACCGCCAATCCAATCGGGATTTAGGCCTGGTTTCAGCTGTACTACAGCAATGCTTAACATAGTAGACGACATTATTAGGGCTACAGATGAGGGGAAGTGTACTGTTCTTGTATTGCTGGATTATACAAAAGCATTTGATACAGTTAACCATCAAATATTACTGGCAATACTTAACTATGTGGGCTTTGCGAATGAGGCGGCTCTACTTATTTCCGATTATCTTGGTAATAGATTTCAATTTGTAGAAACAGAGACCGGCCAGTCTCATAAAAAAAGTATTCCTTGTGGGATACCACAGGGTTCTATTCTTGGGCCATTACTGTTTAGTCTGTACACTAGCAACATTACATCTTGTTTGAAGTATTGCAAGTCTCATTTATACGCGGATGACACGCAGCTGTACTATTCATTTTTTCATGACGATTGGATAGATGCAAAATATCGCATAGACAGTGACTTGAAAAGTCTGATTGAGTATTCGCGGAGTCATGCCCTTCAAGTTAATCCAGCGAAGTCGTCAGTTATGATTTTCGGTAGGGGAAGAGAATATGTAAAAGATAATTGGAATACTAAAATCGACGACATTTGTCTAGTCCCAGTAACAAAATCTAAGAACTTGGGGGCTGTGGATTGATACGGACCTGAGGTTCAGACATCACATTGGTAGCTGCCTCCAGAGAGCATACGCGTCCCTCAAACTGCTGTATCCACAAAGACATTTACTTTCACAATCGCAGAAGTTGATGCTGTCCGAGGCTTTGGTTTTGAGTCATTTTAATTACGGTGACACATTGTATGGACCATGTCTTGATGAGACAGATGCGAGGAGGATAGAAAAGGTTCAGAAGTCTTGCCTAAGGTTTGCATTTGGTGTCCGAAAGTTTGATCCAGTCAGTTATCGGTTGAAGGATGCAGGCTGGTTAAACATGCGTGACAGGCGTAAGTTTCATTCGCTGGTACTTTTCCATAATATAATAATTGGTGATCGCCCGCAGTATCTGACTAACAAAATAAAATATAGGACAGATGTTCATACTTTGAATCTTCGATTCAAAGGACTCATATCACCGCCACCTCATAGAACTGCTCTCTTTCAGAGGTGTTTTACTTATAATGTTTATATTCTGTACAATGGTATATCCCCCTCATTGAAGTGTCTGAGTCCTTCCAAATTTAAGACAAATATAAAGAAATTATTGTTGAGTTTGTGAACCAGTTTTACTGTCGTCTGCATCGTGTGTTCCGTAGAGTTGTCTCTTCGTGTGTCTCTTCGTGTGTGTCTCCACAGAGAGGTGATGCAGAGACTGATTTGTGCATGATTTAAGTTGGTGTTTTGTTGAGATTGTTTGTTGTTTTTTTTCCTCTTGTTCTTATACTTAAGATGTAGTAGATTAGTAGTAGATCAGGGGCTGAACTAGATCAATTCTAATTGTTTTCAGCTCCTTTTTTTGCATTATAATATTACTTAATATTAATGTGTATCTTTTATATTTTTATACGTATGTTAATGCAAAAATAAACTTATTATTATTATTATTATTATTATTAGTTACAGTATCCTTCGTCGCCTTGGGATCCACCTCTTGGCATTTCTACACCAAAACACCATATTTATGCTTGTTCCTTTGTCTCTGTCACTATAATCGCTTGATTTTACTTGCCATATAGACAAGGGTAACTCAGGAATAACTCTATAAATTCGGCAAAAAAGTCACACAGGCGGGACTGAGGTATAATAACAGTTAAACGGATAAACAATGCCCCAGCCCATATTTTCTAGACGGTCTCTGTCTCGATTCAGTTCAAGTAAAACGTCCGTTTTTTGGTCTACAGATAATGTTTTATTTGATTAGTTTTAACTGAACAGGCAAAACATAAGGTAAAACAGTATGTATGTACCGGGCTTTTGTTCAATAAAGCCCCCTACTCACACGACAATTTTTATTCCAATCTGCAGGGAACAGTTTGCAGGACCCAGCAGATTGTGTGCTGTATAAAATTGGCACACCTTTCCATACGATACAATTTATCAGCACAATCAATCAGTTGTGTTCAGAGAGAAGTGGTGTGCTCTTGTGATATGGCTCCATATTTATAAAAGAAAACAAAAAGTAGGCATTGCATTGGCAAAGAAAAGAAAATGCTGGACCAAAAAAATGGTTAATGGAAAGAAAAAAATCGAATATAAATTTGATGAGAGAATTGGACGCGGATGAATTTTTTAAGAATGGACGGCGACTATTTTAAAGAGCTGCTCAGTACGGTGACATCTCTCATAAAAAAACAGAATACATTAATGAGGAACAGTGTGAGTGCTGAAGAACGCTTAGTAGTGTGTCTAAGATATTTAGCAACCGGAGCAAGTTATGCAGATTTAAAATTCAGTGCACGTCTCCTCAGCTTTTATCAAAAATTATACTAGAAACATGTTGGGCTATCTACGAAACATTAAAAAAGTATTTTATGGTATGTTGTACATAAACACATTTTTATTAGTTCATGTTTTATTATAAGCGCTTAACTTAATTAATTAAGAGCATTGAAAACTAAATAATCTCTAAGTACATTATCGCTTTCATAAAAATAAAAATTTATCTATTGCAGATGCCTAGAGTTGAAGCTGAGTGGAAAGCTACAGCAAAGCAATTTGAGGAAAAGTGGAACTTCAACTAAACTTTATATAGACTTAGACACGGCTGCGCGACAAGAGAAATACAATTAACACATGGCCCGCTCGATCAACACATCAAGGTGGCCTTGACTAACATGCATGCAGATACAAAGAAACTTAATATTCTAGTTTTTAACAGTAAATAAAACATGCCAAATCCGAACATACCGCCCGCCTTGAAACGCTCCGCTTTCAACAACAATGAAATGAAGCAATGAATGAAAGAATGGCTAGACCACAACAGACCTAGCGTCTTTGCATTTGAGTCAAAGTTAAAGAGACTTGGATGGACATTGCCAGACTCAACATTTTTCAACACATCAGGATCATTGGAGAGCTATTTGCGAAGGGGGAATCCACTTGCAGAAAGAGTTTTACTCAACAGCTTAGGGGGATGTTTAAATAATGTGTAGGTGCTTCGTACTTCATGAAGATGTTTCCTTCGTGTTATGTTTTGTTCGTTTGAAAGAATAATGTCCCCAGCAGCAGCAATATGGAATACTCGCTATTTCTACATATTCCTTTGTCCCTTAGTTTCTACGAAAATTGCTGTGTTGTACTATCAAAAATTCAGTTAGTGTTCTACATGATTATTCTTTTATGTATGCGATTACAGTTACAGAACACAAGCACAACAATATTTAAATATTTCTGTTTATCAACATCTGTTACAGTCCTAGGACTTCAAGAATCGGCTGAAATGTATGGATGTGTGTATATTTCGAGTCTATTCACAAATTTAACGTTACAAAATGCAGAAATCTGCAGCATCAAAATGAAAATCTTGGTTAGTTGGGAATCCCCGATGTTCAGTATTAAGTATATGGCTAACCATTACTCCTACTAGTTAAATCGATACCTGTATCTACCCGCCATCTAGTAAGAAATAAGTGCAATTAGAATTCTTCAAGTGTGAAAGTCAGAATATAGAAATGGCGCGTAAACTGTTAAGCCATAAAACGGTGGATCCCCAATTGTCATTTGCAATTAGGTCTGGGCAAAATATATATCGATTCCAATCAATGTTGAATTGAATCGAAATAGCGAATCGAACTGGCACATCGATTCGATTCGACTTCATGCGACAGATTCACGATTCGATTCGAATAAAATCATGATTTTTGCGAATCGAAAATCGATCCAGTATTTCCCGAATCGCACAGGGCTAGTGGCAACACTGTTCACTGCGCAGGAGCAGTAACCCTATAGGTAACTACCTTCCATTCGAAATTGTCAGCATTAAATTACCACGGGAAGTTCCAGAACTTTATTTATGAACTCGTTGTGTGAAACGCCCAATTATTTTTGAATGGGAGTGGTGTTAATCTGCTACCGATTTTATTATCGACTAAACTCGAGGGGTGATCCGCAGAGGAATTTTGGTGTACAAGCTTGAGGACTTAGTAGGGAATTACAGAAATTTGTAGGGAATTGCGGGAATTGTTTGGGGAATTGTTGGGGATAAAGAAATTTGAGCTGGTTTGGTGCCAAACAAAAAGTGGGAAAACTTTACTCTTTAACATTTATTTCCATAATTTAACTCAAAATAACGTTTGAAATAGAGCAATTGGACTGTTTCATCTAAGAATTGTTGTTCATTTTTAATTTATTGTAAAAGCCTTTATTTTTGGTGTCAAATGGTAACACATCTGCGTTAGGCATTTGCAATTCGGGACCTAAGTGCCTCCGTCATACGTCAGATTTTCATTCCAAACAAAACAAAAGCACGTGCCATTTGACGTTTAACGATATTATTTACAACGTCTTAAACTAGTTTTTGCGATATAATTATAGACGTTTTGCAGTGAAAACAGTTTATTTTTAATTTGTGTGTTGGGCTTACGTGTTAAAACTTGAAAACAACTATAATTATATTTCAGAGGTTAGGTTGAAACGTCAGAAAGCACGTGGCTTTGTTTTGTTTGGAATGAAAATCTGACGTTTGTGACGCGCCACTTATCTCCCGAATCCCTACCAGTTCCGAATAAAACAGCAAAATCATGACTGACTGGCACTTTAGACACAGCATTGTTGACCGCAGTGACAGTTCATTCTAACCCCAAACTGTACCAGAGTACTGACTGATTTGTGAGTACTTCTAAAGACGAAAACTAACACCTTTAATAAAAAGGTCAATTTTAGAGGTATTGAATAAAATATTGCAATGAAGAATAAGAAATGGCGTGCACAATTGCTATGTGTTCGCGTTTTTGACCATACGAGTGAAATGACTTTCGTTTGCCATATTTGCAAAAGGACATTCAAGTTCCATTCGGAATTAACAGGGCATATGTTGACACACACCAAGGAAACATCCCACCAATGTGAAATTTGCCAAAAAGCTTTCGTCGAGCGATACTTGTTAAAGAAACACATTTGGACTCACACAAAAGAGAGTCCTCGCAAATGTGAAATTTGCCAGAAAACATTTTCTACTCATCCCAGTTTAACGACACATACTAGGACGCACACAGGAGAAAGACCTTACAATTGCGAAATTTGCAAGAAAGCTTTCTCTGCACGCTACAGTTTAATTCTTCACATTAGGACTCATACAGGAGAAAAGCCTTACAGATGTGAAGTTTGCCAAAAAACATTCTCTTCACATAATAAATTAACGATACATACTAGGACTCACACGGGAGAAAGACCTTATAATTGTGAGATTTGTAAGAAAGCTTTCTCTGTGCGTTCCACTTTAGTTCGTCACATTAGGACTCATACGGGAAAAAAGAATTTCAACTGTGCAGTGTTCTCGCATGCCGAAGAAACACCTTACAAATATGGAATGAAGGTTGACGAATCACTAGATGAGCAATCCAATGAAGGTAGTGTTAATGTGAAATTGGAAGAGAATATAATGGATGAACAAGAAAACGTCATTGTAGAGTCTGAAAATTTTAAAAGGCTTATCAAAAATGAAGAGTACGAGGTGAAGAACGAAAGCTTTGTTTGTGTTAAAGAAGAGAAGGATATCTTAGATGAAGTGGATAGTGCTATTTCGTAAGACTTTTCAAGAATAGTTCGTGAAGTTTAAAAGCTATTTAGAAAAGATCAACGGATGTAGCGCGCGGCGGTCAGAAATATTTCCAGGTAGTGAAATTTTATTGGTCAATTGCGCGCGAGTTACCCTCGGTAGATCGGTCAATTGCACGCTCGGTATATAAATTGAAGCTATTTAAACACTAATATATTTTAACATAAATTTTTTTAGGGCGTTGTCTGTCATAGAAATTAACATATTTTTTAAGAATCGATAAGTTTAAACAGTTACTAATGCAACACAAAGAAAAACACCTGAAAAGAAAACTAAATAAAACAATGATTATTATAAATATCTTTTATTTTTTGCAAATTCATAACATGCACTCTTAACAAAATTGAAGCTTCCAATTGTTGGACCATATTTTACTCAGAGTATTCATGATACAGGGTGTACCTATTCATGATACAGGGTGTACTGGTACACCGTTCCAATTTTACCATAATAACCAACAATAACGCCTTAGGTTCCACAATTAATTTATTTATTCAAACAGTACATTTCATTACTTCATAAATTATTGTTAGCTGACTGGTGGCAGTAGAGAACGAGAGATAGAGAGAACGCACATTCATACAGCTCGTGTAGAAGTCCCAAATAAAACAGCAACAACATGAAATTAGAAAGACAACCTGAGTGACAGTACAATCAATAACTACTGTGTACTTACAGCGGGTGGTCACCCGCCTTCGGTGACCCCCCTGGTGCAGTCATCTGGAATCAGCTTTAACTGGGGAATCTGCTCTGTGACCTGGCGGTCTTCAGCTTGCCAACTTTGTAACCATTGAGGCTACCATGTCCTCCGGGTATCTGCTGGTTAGGTACCTATTCCCTATGAACATATAGATTGGCGTGTCGTATAAGTACAGATACGTTTGGGCTAGTACGTGCTAGCAACTGGACACATAAGCAATAATAATAAGCTCATAACTACACTCTCTTTGCTGCTATTCGATTACTTTATGCTACGGTTTCGGCCTTTAATTATTGAGAATCACATGCTTCTCGCTGGACTCTGTGGTCCGTCTCTTTCTTTGTTTATATACCCCTTTGAGAATCACATGCTTCTCGCTGGACTCTGTGGTCCGCCTCTTTCTTTGTTTATATACCCCTTTGAGAATCACATGCTTCTCGCTGGACTCTGTGGTCCGCCTCTTTCTTTGTTTATATACCCCTTTGAGAATCACATGCTTCTCGCTGGACTCTGTGGTCCGCTTCTTGCTAGTACGTACTCGTCTCGCTACTTTAACTATTGCTTCTCTATCTTTCTCTATTTGAGCCCTTACACTTTACTGTACTTGTTTATGCATCTATTACTACAGTACTACATTTATCTAACTATACTTGCGATCTATCTACCTTGGCCAATTATCTAATTACCTTACTTTCATAATGCATAAATATAACTACAACTATTATTGCACATGCACCATAAAAGTGTCTCGCCTTTCCACATACACGTGTTCTCGCGCCACGCACTTTCGCATAACTCTCCTTGTCTTCGTCTCGACTCTTAGCATGTCAAACTTTTCTCCCCCTCAAGAGTTTCAAGTTACATAAACCATCTGTGGCTATTATTCAGTTCTTCGTCTTGCTTAAAGAAATATATATATACACTTTGTCTCATATATTGAATTCTTACTCCTACACATCAAAAAGGAATCAAATGGTTGACCTTCCTTTTGTTTAATACCATTAAAAACAAATCTTTCAAATGTTTCATTCTTCTTTGGCGCACAATATTCTTCAAACTTTTTCCTAATGTCTTCTAGCTTGGTTCTATCTTCATTTGCACTAAACGTAAACGTATTGTACAAATCCAGCGCTTCATCTCCAATAACGCTTAGAAACACAGCTACTTTCTTTGTCTCAGGCTTCCCTGACAAATCTGTGGCCTCCATGAACAGATCGAATTTTTGGCAAAAATTCTTCCAGTTCTCTGAAACATTTCCGTCCAATGTTAACGGCTGTGGTAGCTTGAACATTGATTCCATCTTTTTATCTTTTTTTCTGGCTTTAAAACAGACCTGACACCATGTAATAGTTGTGACATAGAATGAAACAACGTGTTAATACTCCATGTTTTATTAGCCAACTGGTGATACCATATAAGGCCGCTAGGGGCGCAACATTACAATTCCACAGGCATAATGCCTGATACTACAGTATTTAAGAATAAAATGAATTATTTATTCCTTTATTGTTTATTAAAATTAGGTAATGATTGTGAATAAAACTATCTTGCAATGTTTTGAATATTTCTTCGCTTTATAACCAACATTCTGTGTTTTCAAATACGCTCCTAATTTTGCAAATTTCGAAATATCAATCTTATTTCTCAGGTTTAAAGTTGTTCGTAACATTGAATATGTTGCCCAAAGAGTTGACGCTTTTCGAATTTTACCAATTTCGCTAAAATACGCCAGCAAAACACTTTCTGACTGAATATTTTCAGCTCCTTTCTGGGCACACCAATCTTTATATAAGTCATAAGCTCTCTCATACCTAGGTTTGCTTTTCTTGGGTATTAAATTTTCCACTGCCTTTTCCGCGGCTTCACGAATTTCTGGTGGAGTGCACGAGACCTCCATTTCACTATCAGACATCTATAATTCTATATATCTACTTTATTTTAAAAAGATTTATTTAAATATGTCTATATAATATTGACATAATTCATAATTGTCAATTTCACAGCTTACCAAGAGTTATTTAAAACAAAATGAAATATTTATTCCTTAATAATTATTGTTCATTAAAACTACGGATAACTAGAGTTAACCATAATTAAAACTAACGATTGTGAATAAAATAGTATACGTACCTCGCTGGAAAATTTCATTCCAGCCTCGCGCTATAGATGACCGCGGCGCTTCGCGCCTTGGTCATCTATCTAGCCCTCGGCTGTAATGAAACATTTTCCACCTCGGTACGTAATATACTATTACCGCCGGATAGCAAATGAAATATTCTAAATTCCTCGTTTTTTCAGTTTTTACCCCCTGGGGGTGACTTGGACATCGATATCGCCAGACGCATTTAGGGGGTAATTATGCACCCCAAATAACATCCGAAAACGTACTTGATACATTTTTACCTTTCAATGTACAGCGAACATCAAGATACACTTTCACGTTAACTCTACTATAGGTATTACAATTGTTCACTCAGAATTTTATTATCAAGATCGTCAGGTGTAGTTCTTGCGCCAATTTATACACAACTTGTTTAGTAGGTAGGTACCTGATGATTGTTTTTCCTCCAAAAATATGGGCTTCTTGTAGCAGTGTTAAAGAACGTACAACAAATGCCTGTGAATCATTCCACAGTCATTTTAACTCATTTTTATGTGGCGCATCCAGATATTTTTAAATTTATTAATGTATTAATAGATGTACAAATTAATTCATATATTAAAATAAATAGCGTAAATTTACCCAAGGTTCGTAACAATACTAGGTATAAGAAACGTAACGATTATGTAACAAATTTAATTAATTTATACGTAAATGGCAGTATTGCGAATTGTAGGAGTAAGAATTCAATATATGAGACAAAGTGTATATATATATTTCTTTAAGCAAGACGAAGAACTGAATAATAGCCACAGATGGTTTATGTAACTTGAAACTCTTGAGGGGGAGAAAAGTTTGACATGCTAAGAGTCGAGACGAAGACAAGGAGAGTTATGCGAAAGTGCGTGGCGCGAGAACACGTGTATGTGGAAAGGCGAGACACTTTTATGGTGCATGTGCAATAATAGTTGTAGTTATATTTATGCATTATGAAAGTAAGGTAATTAGATAATTGGCCAAGGTAGATAGATCGCAAGTATAGTTAGATAAATGTAGTACTGTAGTAATAGATGCATAAACAAGTACAGTAAAGTGTAAGGGCTCAAATAGAGAAAGATAGAGAAGCAATAGTTAAAGTAGCGAGACGAGTACGTACTAGCAAGAAGCGGACCACAGAGTCCAGCGAGAAGCATGTGATTCTCAAAGGGGTATATAAACAAAGAAAGAGGCGGACCACAGAGTCCAGCGAGAAGCATGTGATTCTCAAAGGGGTATATAAACAAAGAAAGAGGCGGACCACAGAGTCCAGCGAGAAGCATGTGATTCTCAAAGGGGTATATAAACAAAGAAAGAGACGGACCACAGAGTCCAGCGAGAAGCATGTGATTCTCAATAATTAAAGGCCGAAACCGTAGCATAAAGTAATCGAATAGCAGCAAAGAGAGTGTAGTTATGAGCTTATTATTATTGCTTATGTGTCCAGTTGCTAGCACGTACTAGCCCAAACGTATCTGTACTTATACGACACGCCAATCTATATGTTCATAGGGAATAGGTACCTAACCAGCAGATACCCGGAGGACATGGTAGCCTCAATGGTTACAAAGTTGGCAAGCTGAAGACCGCCAGGTCACAGAGCAGATTCCCCAGTTAAAGCTGATTCCAGATGACTGCACCAGGGGGGTCACCGAAGGCGGGTGACCACCCGCTGTAAGTACACAGTAGTTATTGATTGTACTGTCACTCAGGTTGTCTTTCTAATTTCATGTTGTTGCTGTTTTATTTGGGACTTCTACACGAGCTGTATGAATGTGCGTTCTCTCTATCTCTCGTTCTCTACTGCCACCAGTCAGCTAACAATAATTTATGAAGTAATGAAATGTACTGTTTGAATAAATAAATTAATTGTGGAACCTAAGGCGTTATTGTTGGTTATTATGGTAAAATTGGAACGGTGTACCAGTACACCCTGTATCATGAATAGGTACACCCTGTATCATGAATACTCTGAGTAAAATATGGTCCAACAATTTGTCAGGTGTGGGGTTCACAATTAATAAATTACTTTATTCGAACACATCAGGAGTAAATAATAAAGTGGCAATAAAATAATCGTTCTGTCGTGAAAAGAGAGAGAACTGCATCACAATCTGAAAAAAAGGGTCCTTTTCATTAGTAACACTACAGTGTGGCAAACTCAAATTCTTCGTTAGAATATTAAAATGTGGTATTCATTTACGTTGAACAGGATGCTTTAGAAATAAAGGGTCGGTTGGTGGTCGGTTGGTTTCCAGTTTTAAAGTATTAAGTTGTCAAGTTGACCCAAAGCGAGTAATTCTCAAGAAATATTAGGGCCCTTGTTTATATTGGCTTGAAGTGGTTATACCTTACCACTTAATCCCAGCAAATCTTCAGGGGACGTGTTACATTACGCGTCTGTGTTTGACACTGATACCTGCCCACTTCTAAAAACGTGTGAACATTGAAATACTTCAGCAAGACACGAAATTCATTGAATACGGAAAAGGCAAAATGGAACATTAGACATACAATAATTTATGAAGTAATGAAATGTACTGTTTGAATAAATAAATTAATTGTGGAACCTAAGGCGTTATTGTTGGTTATTATGGTAAAATTGGAACGGTGTACCAGTACACCCTGTATCATGAATAGGTACACCCTGTATCATGAATACTCTGAGTAAAATATGGTCCAACAGATGGAGTTGAGGAAAGCCGTTAAACATACGAATTATAAAGATCAAGATGATATGGTAAGAGACAGGATTGGCATTTATGACAAGAATACACAAGAAAGATTGCTGCGAGAGTCACAGTTGACATTAGAAAAAGCAATACAATTTTGTAGAGCTACAGAAGTAAGCAAAAGTCAGTCTAAAGTTTTATCTTCGGAGCTAAGTGTTGATTCGTTAAAAAGCAAGAGTGCTGCCGGTTTTGTGATCTGCAAATTTTGCAATTATAAGCATGCACCCAAGAAATGCCCAGCGTTTGGAAAGACGTGTGCGAAGTGTCACAAGAAAAATCATTTTGCAAGCATATGCAAGAGGAATTCGCAAGCACAACTGAAGGAGATGAAGAAGAAAAAGAGTATTAATGAAGTTACTCAAGAGGAAGATGAGTCAGATGAATTTCACATAGATGCTTTGTTCAAGAAAACTGTAGGAGCAGTAGCAGACAAGAAAAGAGAAGAAAGTGAAAGTGATGGGCAAGTGTGGTTAGAAGAAGTGAAAATAAAAGGTTGTAGCATTCAATTTAAGCTAGATTGTGGAGCAGAGGTGAGTGTATTACCTTTAGAAGTGTTACAAACAATAGACAGAAATATTTCATTGCAAAAGACAAATATGGTTTTAGTTTCCTACGGAAATTCAGAGTTTAAAATTAAGCCTGTAGGAGAAGTAACATTGGAGTGTCATGTAAAAAAGAAATCTGCAAATGTTGCTTTCGTTGTTGTTGATGTTAAAAATCAGATGCCGCTACTGGGTTTAAAGTCTTGTTTAGATTTAAGTTTAATTCAAAGAATTGATCATGTAAAGACTGCTAATTTTAGAACGTTTGATGATGTG
This sequence comes from Xestobium rufovillosum, assembly GCA_963966045.1. Classification (NCBI taxonomy): domain Eukaryota; kingdom Metazoa; phylum Arthropoda; class Insecta; order Coleoptera; family Ptinidae; genus Xestobium; species Xestobium rufovillosum. Next base: position 22,716,846 of record OZ014497.1, read on the forward strand.
GTAAGTTTATATCCTAATTTGTTTAAAGGGTTAGGAAAATTTCCAACTAAACATCATATAACTTTAAAAGATAACTCGATATCGCATATACAGCGTTTCAGACGAATTCCCCATTCGTTACATGAAAGAGTTAAGAACAAATTGGATAAACTTGAAACTGAAGGTATAATTAGAAAAGTTGATAAGCCCACAGATTGGTTAAACCCCTTAGTGATTGTTGAAAAGAAAAATAAAGATTTGAGGTTATGTTTAGACCCAAAAAGGTTGAACGAATGTATAAAACGCGAACATTTTTTGATCCCGACTAGTGAGGAGATAACTTGTCAATTAAATAATAAACAATTTTTCACAGTTCTTGATATGAAAGACGGGTATTGGCAGGTGGAAATCGATGACGAAAGTGCCGACCTATGTACATTTGGAACTCCGTTTGGTAGGTACCAATTTTGCAGGTTACCGTTCGGAATATGTAGCGCTCCAGAAGTATTCCAGAAAAAAAATTATGAGATCTTTGGAGACATAGATGGTGTTGGTGTTTATTTCGATGATCTCATCATAACAGGTGTGACAGAGGAAGAGCACGATTTTAATTTAAAATTAGTTTTGGAACGGGCCGAAAAGTTCAATTTAAAGTTTAATAAGTTTAAAGCTCAGTTTAAATTGGAAAGTGTTGTTTACATGGGCCAAATCTTTTCGCGTGATGGTATCAAACCATGCGAAAATTATATTAAAGCTATAGAAAACATAGTCCCACAGAACAAAAGTGAAGTACTTCGAGTACTAGGTATAGCTAAGTTTCTCGGTAAATTTGTTCCGAATATGTCAAATATCACTGCACCATTGAGAGAATTAACTAAACAAAACAGAGAATGGTCATGGACCATAGAGCATGATGAATCTTTAAATAAGTTGAAACATTTGTTGACAAATTCCCCAGTCTTGTCATTTTTTAATCCTAATGTTCCTATTGAAATTGAGACGGATGCCTCAAAAGAAGGATTAGGTGCTTGTTTACTACAAAATGGGCACCCAATTGCATTTGCATCCCGTAGCCTAACTAAAACCGAACAAAAATATGCAGTAATAGAAAAAGAGACTTTGGGAATATTGTTTGCAGCGCAGAAATTTCATTACTTCATATATGGAATTGAAAATATACAGATAACTACAGATCATGCGCCATTAGTAAGTATTTTTAAGAAGGATTTACATTTAATAAGTCCTAGACTTCAACGTATGTTGTTAAGATTGCTTAATTATGACCTTAGGGTTGTTTATAAACCAGGAAAATATATGTACATTTCAGATGCATTGTCTAGAGCATTTTTAAAAGATGATAGTCAGAGATCGGATGTTGAATTGGAGTATTCGATTCATCAGTTGCCAATTTCTGAACCCAAAAAGCAGGCTTTCAAAGAAGCAACAAGTAATGACCCACTATTAAAGATAATAGTAAATTATCAAAACACTGAATGGCCAAAACATAAAAAATATGTACCAGAAAATGTGAGGCATTATTACAAATTGAAGGAAAATATAAATTTGTGTGAAGGATTGTTATTTTTAGGTTACAAGGTTCTTGTACCAGCATCTTTAAAACATGAGATGTTAAAATTGATCCATGAAGGACACTTAGGTGTTGAAAAATGTAAATCTAAAGCACGGCAAATTTTATATTGGAAAAATATGGCTAAGGATATAGAAAATTTTATAAAAAAATTTAGAACTTGCGAAAAATTTACAAAACATCAATGCAGAGAAAAACTGCATTTATATCAAACGCCAAGTAGACCATGGGAACGAGTAGGTGTTGATATTTTTACTTATGCTACCAAATCATATTTAGTCATTTATGATGCTTATTCTAATTGGCTTGAATTGTTATCTTTAAAAGACAAATCTATAGAATCAGTGATGTTAAAATTAAAGTCTATACTTGCGAGATTTGGTTCTCCAGATATAATAGTTTGTGACAATAATCCATTTAATAGCTATAAATTTAAAAATTTTTCTGAGGAATGGAACTTCCGTGTTACCACTAGAAGTCCGTACTATCCACGCTCTAATGGCCTTGCGGAAAAAGCTGTGGCAATTTCAAAAAATTTGTTAAAAAAATGTATAGAAGAGAATAAAGATATTTATTCTGCCTTACTGAGTTACAGAAACTCCCCTTTGAAAAATATGGGTTATACACCTTCTCAATTATTTTTAAATAGATTATGTAAGACTAAGTTGCCTATTTCAGCGGAGTTACTAAAACCAGCATTGTGTGAAAATGTTAATGACAAATTACAGCTAAAACATAAAATTTACAGTAAGAATTTTAATAAAACTGCCAAAGACTTGCAACCCTTGGAACCAAATACAAATGTTACTGTTTATAATCATGTTAATAAGTGTTGGGAACCTGGTCAAGTTATAGATGTACACAATGAACCTAGAAGTTATGTAGTTAAAAATGCTTCAGGGGAAGTTGTAAGGAGAAATAGAATAGACTTAAGAAGTTCGTTAAACAAATATGAAAATGTTAATTGTGAAGATCCGGTGAATATTAGTGAGCCCAGTCAGGTGACACAAAATGATAATCCCTGTATTTCAGATTTTAAAGAATTAACACCTGAACCTCCTCACTCATATACAACGAGATCCGGAAGGCATGTTAAGCCTCCGAATAAGTTAGATTTATAAAGCAAATAATTTGGCTTTGTGTGGAAGAGAGAGGATGTAGTATCAGGCATTATGTCTGTGGAATTGTAATGTTGCGCCCCTAGCGGCCTTATATGGTATCACCAGTTGGCTAATAAAACATGGAGTATTAACACGTTGTTTCATTCTATGTCACAACTATTACAAATACTGCATCATTTTCGATAATTCTTGGTAGGCAGTGAAATTGACATTTATATTTTTATTAATTATTAAACTGACAAGCATCGTTTTTGACAATAAATTCACTGAATATGAAAGAGCATATCTCGTGGTAAAATATGTCTGGTAGTCAGTTGGAGTACACTCAAGCAGAACTCCCCGAGACCGCAGAAAAAAACGGTAGGAAATTTTATTCCAAGTTTATTGCATAATACATACTTAAGTATAAAATCAAATAGGCACTGACTTCTCAGGTTGGAAAATTTTCCACCCTAGGGTGGAAAATTTGCCAACCCGGTCGTGAAGCAGAAGTCAGGAATAACCTACTTGCAAACTTTTTAAAAGTTGGCAATTGACTTATTACTGACCGATTGTGAATAAAAAAGTTTTTCTGTTTCGTCAAGTAATAAGCGAGTTATAACTAATTTCCGTTCAAAGTTTAACATTAGATGAACAGAAGAATATTTACTAAAATCGCTTGTAGTTCCATTATTATTCGTATTTCGATTTCTAACAAAATTGAAAAATTTCTAAACTGCGATAACTTTTTAACGACACAAGATATCGAAAAAATTCGAAAAGTAAATGTTGCAGTCTGATACTTTTGCAAAGCAATGGTTTTTGAAATTTTGAAATCGAACAATAAATAAGGAAGATATTGCTAATTTACACCAGGGATGTAAAGGTCGCCGCCGGGAAGGGCGCGCTCTGTCTCTACTTTCGCCCGTTTCCCATCTCATTCTGACGGGCTCCTCCGTGCCCCACCATGGCCCGCAAGCCTCCTAGTATCGTACTCGCCCATACCCGACGCCGGCATTGTTTGTATTGGCGAATGGTGAATAATAATTAATAATCAATTATCAATTATTTTCCAGCAATTTTCGTGAATTTGGCATCAGAATGGAGAGTTCTTCAAGTGTTACAACAGACGATGAACTATTACATAAATTTAAGTTAAAACAAAACAATTAACGCGTGATGATAACAAATGTGTAATATGCCAAAAAGGAGAAAAACTGGAGGAATTTACTCTAAAAACTATGGAAACCATTAACAGGTTAATGAAAATGAGATTTGATGTGCAAACTTATAATAAAGACCTGAGGGTGCTTAATGATAAAATAAAAATTAAATAATTCGTGTAAGTTAAGGTGGCACAGAAACTGTTACTCCTCGTTTACAAGCTTGAAAAACATTTCCACGACAATGAAATTAAAAGCACAAAGTAGTCAATGAATAGGAAATGAAGATGTAACCGAAAGCAAGACAGAAAGAAAGCCAATAAATTGGGATACCACAAACCTAATTTTAATATCAATTTATGTGTTTTCTGACAAAAATTGAAGAAGGGTAAATCTGTGAGCCAGGTGTTGACAACTAATTTCAGTAATAAACTTCACGACATAGCTACCGGCAATTATAACCTTTTTAAAAATTAACGCATTAGATTTAATTGATGCTGAAGTCAAATACCATAGTAATTGTTTCGCGGTAGAGTGGAAAAAATACAGTAGCAAATCTGAATCTAAGGTAGCTTCTATGGATGACTGTGCAAGTCAAAACAATAAAGGGAGCGAGACCTGGCAAAAAATTGTTGCGGAAATAAAGCAAAGCATATCCAAAGGAAAAGTAAATAATTCCGCTGATTCCTTAATCATTCAACTTCGTTATAAGTATTATTTTGTAATTTTGGGTACATTCAAGTACCCTCATTACTTCTATAAGATTCGACAAAATCGACATCCTCCTTAAAACAAATTTTCAGTTTCATTAGGAAATACTGCGGATTCAAGCTACCACCCATTAGCGCATATCGGTCGTAAACTGCAGCGAAATTACATACTTTTCCTTTGGATATGCCGTGCTTTATTTCCGCAATAACTTTTTGCCAGGTCTGGTCTGGTTATCGTTTTGACTTGCACAGTCACCCATAGAAGCTACATTAGATTCAGATTTGCTACTATATTTTTTCCACTCTACCGAGAAACAATTACTACGGTAGGTATTTGACTTCAGCATCGATTAAATCTAATGTGTTAATTTTTTAAAAAGGTTATAATTAACGGTAGCTATATCGTGAAGTTTATTACTGAAATTAGTTGTCAACACCTGGCTCACAGATTTACACCCTTCTTCAATTTTTGACAGAAAACCCATATTGATATTAAAATTCGGTTTGTGGTATCGCAATTTGTTGGCTTTCTTTCTGTCTTGCTTTCGATTACATCTTCATTTCCTATACAATGACTACTTTGTGCTTTTAATTTCATTGCCGTGGAAATGTTTTTCAGGCTTGTAAACGAGGAGTAACAGTTTCTGTGCCACCTTAACTTACACGAATTATTTATTTTTTATTTTATGATTTTATCACTAAGCACCCTCAGGTCTTTATTAAGTTTGCACATCAAGTCTCATTTTCATTGACCTGTTAATGGTTTCCATAGTTTTTAGAGTAGAGTCCTCCAGTTTTCCGCCTTTTTTGCATATTACACATTTGTTATCATCACGCGTTAATTGTTTTGTTTTTAACTTAAATTTATGTAATAGTTCATCGTCTGTTGTAACACATGAAGAACTCTCCATTATGATGCCAAATTCACGAAAATTGCACGAAAATAATTGATAATTGATTATTAATTATTATTCACCATTCACCAATACAAACAATGCCGGCGACGGGTATGGGCGAGTACGATACTACGAGGCTTGCGGGCCATGGTGGGGCACGGAGGAGCCCGTCAGAATGAGATGGGAAACGGGCGAAAGTAGAGACAGAGCGCGCCCTTCCCGGCGGCGACCTTTACATCCCTGGTGTAAATTGGCAATACCTTCCTTATTTATTGTTCGATTTCAAAATTTCAAAAACCATTGCTTTGGAAAAGTATCAGACTGCAACATTTACTTTTTGAATTTTTTCGATATCTTGTGTCGTTAAAAAGTTATCGCGTTTTAGAAATTTTTCAGTTTTGTCAGAAATCGAAATACGAATAATAATGGAACTACAAGCGATTTTAGTAAATATTCTTCTGTTCATCTAATGTTAAACTTTGAACGGAAATTAGTTATAACTCGCTTATAACTTGACGGAACAGAAAAACTTTTTTACGGCTGGATAGCAAATGAAATATTCTAAATATCTCGTTTTTTCAGTTTTTACCCCCTGGGGGTGTGTTGGACATCGATATCGCCAGACGAATTTAGGGGGTCGTTATGCACCCCAAATAGCAACCGAAAACGTACTTGATACATTTTTACCTTTCAATGTACAGCGAACATGATTTCTAGACGAGTTTTTCAAGCACGCGAACTCTACTACTACCAAAATGTGGTTCTTCGGCCTCAAAAACGTATTTTAAACATTTCTTCATAAATAACATGAATGTAAGAAATGCATATGGCAACAATGTAAAACAATAAATTAATTCTAGATTGCTGGAACAATAAATAGTTAGGGAGTCGCAAAGGTAAATTATTGCTGTATTTTCTACCATGCCAGACATTATTAATCTTGATGTATGCAATACAAGGAACAAGAATATGGATGTAACAAAGTTGCATCTAAGTCGCAGTGCAGAGGGCGCTCTTTCAAAGTTAACGGTTAAATTAAAAGTTGCTACTGAACACATTATCTGAGAACAGATTTTTCTTTTACTGACTCTTTGTATTATGAAGAATGTCGAAATATCAATGCCAGACACATTAGATAGTCACGGGTGGGTGCCAGATTTTGGTGGCCTATACAGCACCCCAAACGAAAACAACACAGCTGCTCAACACCCTCTCCCACACCAACATCTATCCGTGTGTATCGAACGACATCTGCAATGTAAATCGCGAACCCACCACCTTTGCCATCTCTGTCCATCCTCAAAATTCCATAGCCGGGAATATTCAGTATGTATCACTATTCAACTGAGGATTTAACCATATCTTGCTAATCAGTATTAAGTCATAATTGGTCGATCGAACAAAGTCCACAAACTCCCCAAAACCTGCCAGCAGGGATCGTACTTTAAGGTGTGCAACACTTAAATGATTCATGTCACAGAAGCATAAAGAAAAGAAAGAAGCGAAAGAGCAGAAAGCAAAGATAGAGAAATTAAGTTAACAATTTGCGTAACAGAGAAAATTGGACAGAAACCGATAAAGCAACATCCGGCGTATGTCCCAAAAGTGCTCAAAAATAACAATAATTACAGTTTTAATTATGGAACCCTCCAAATAATGCAAAAACAAAGGAATATACATATAAATACCCATGCAAAAAGATGACAAATTCAGACAAATTATCTAGACGTTAGGCAAACATTCCATCAGAGAACAATTACTATTAGTTCCATTTCTCATCCGCTTTGTCCATCCAAGTAGATAGTAATAATCTTCGTTCAGGTCATCCATGTTCTTATAACGTGTGACTTCCTTATTATTCACCATATCAGCCCAACCAAATTTTCCATCGTAAGTCCACACATTACCACGCACCAAAATTTTAATAGCCCTTTGCATAATATCCATCCTTTTCCTGGTTAGATCTTCGTGCAGAAGCACACTAGTACCCTTAAACTTCGATTCGACTTATTTGCAATAACTACGGCATGTATCCTATAGGAAACAAACCTAACGATAATGGGTCGCGGTTTGGTAGGATGCGTTCTTTCATTGTCTTAGAAATGGCTCCCATAATCAAGTTATCCATATTTTCATCATCCGTCTCCTGAATTCCAGAGAATCTCAGATTGTTTCTGCACGTATATTGCTCAATTGCATCAATATTAAAATTAATCTTTTCAATTTCCTTCTCATTATCTGCAACTTTGTTCGTGATAACATTCAACTGAACTTTAAACGCGCGCATATCAGATTTTATAGAATCCACAGTAGTTTTTATTTCTAACATATTTATGCTAAGATCCGAAATCTTTTCGAGTAAAACACCCAATTTTTCTTCGTCTAAACAACTTTTTGCTTTACACACTTTTTATTACACTGGTTTTATCATTTTTATTTCTAGTATTCATCGTTATTCTGCCTGTTTGTTTTTATTTGAAAAAGAAACTTAAAACTTACACTTACTTGATGGATCAAGATTATTATTTGCCACAACAGCAATTCTATGGATACACACACCAAGCCCTTCTCTTCACCGATCAGTCGAGTGACTCACAACTAAAATTAGTTTGACTGTTTCCTTTATTTGCTTTTAATTAGCGTCCAAACCAAATCTTATAAGTAGGCACATTTATTAGAGAAAAATACATTTAGTCATTATTTATAAATACGTATACAACCAGGGGCCTAAATGGCCTGTAGTGTTGTGAAATACAGGATGATCAGGTAAGACTACGGAGCGGCTACATCTCGGAAACCGTTTATGGTACAATTTTGGGGTAAAGAATTTATTGACAAATATGGAGAAAAGAATTTGACCAAAAATATTTTTAAGTTCCTAACTTCAACCCTGGAGGGTGCATTTGATATGGCATTACAAAAAATCTTTAATTTCTCCAAATATCTTAGATACAATGTTGGCCGGAAATACGATTTTTAAAATGTCTGCTCAATCATCTATAAATTTTGTTTAAACATTTTACCTCTATTTACCATGACAGCGTCAGGGCGAAGAAAACAATTTAAAATATTTTAAATGCTGTGACTTGGATTTGTCTTAACAGAATTAAACAAACGATGGCTCATTTTAAAGGTCCCTTTAATCCATTGGTTTTCAATGTGGGGGGCGCGCCCCACTAGGGAGGCGCGATAAAATGTAAAGGGGGGCGCGAGCGAGAAACGGAATATATTATTTTTAAATAAAACATTTGATTAAAGGTTGTTTTTTTAAAACATGTTTTACCTTGTTGTATTTTATAAATAGGTACGTGGTACATGGCGAGCCCACTGGCTTCTTCTAGCTGTCTAGCTGCTAGACTGCTAGAGTCTAGCTCTCGGTCTAGCTCTCGCTCTCTAGCACCTAGAGCTAGAGTCTAGTTTGTGCCAACGGGGGGCGTGGGCATTTTCATTTTAGACAGTAGGGAGGCGTGACAAAAAAAACTTTGGGAACCACTGCTTTAATCTGATTGAATTTTATTGCGAAAAAATTAAAAGTTAATTTGTATGCTCAACGATATTTGACTCTATCAAAAAAATGTCATTCTCCATCCGATTTCTTAAAAAAATTAAATGCAACCCTACAGCTTTTCTTACTCTGTTTATTATGCCATTAGTTGAGAAAAATAAATATAAAACCCGAAGATTGATATCTATTTTCGTTTTCAAACAATTGCAAAAATAGTAGATGAGGGTCGAAGGATCCCGTCTTTATTTAATTTATGCAGCTTAGGTACGAAAAATACGGCACAATTATTAAAACAAAATTAACTGAAATACAACAAAATTACTTATAAAATTAACAAATTTATTGGCAATGTTCAAATTGTCTTCCATCGTTTTGAATGCTGCAATTTACCTGCCTCCGAATGGAAAATACAGCCGCTTTGATTTCCGCTCTAGATACGCTATTTTATTGTAATAGATCACGGCCCGCTTCGCTATTATAGGGTATTTATATTTAAATAAATAATGCTACGATGCCCTTTTTAATAAAAATTAAACAATAAAACACTCTAATTAAATATGTACTCATACGAGAAAGAATAATCCACTTATGGATAAATTTGGATAAAGTTTTAACATTTATTATTCATTTAAAACAAGCTAATTTTATTTAGGGAATTAAAAAAGACGGGCCCTCCGATCCTCATCTACTATTTTTGCAATAATTTTAAAACTAAAAGATATGCACTTCTGTTTTTCAAATTTGTTTGTCTCAACAGAGTCTCAAACAGAGTAAAAAATGCTGTAGGATTGCATTTAATTTTTTGAAGAAATCAGATGAAGTATGACATATTTTTAATAGCGCCAATTATCATTTAGCATACAAATTAATTTTTAAAGTGCTTATAACAAAAGTAAATCGGCTTAAAGAGTTCTTCAAAATAGCTATAGTTTGTTAAATTCGGTTAAGGTTAAGCCAAACGTATATTACACAATTTAAAAAAAATTTAATAGTAGTTCTTCGCCCTGCCTCTGCCGTGGTAAATAGAGAAAAATTGTTAAAACAAAATTTATAGAGACTCTGAAGTGTATTTCCGACCTACATTATATCTAAGCTATTTGGAGAAATTAAAGATTTCTTGAAACGCCACAATAAATATGACCCTAGGAATGAAGTTAGGAACTTAAAAATATTTTTAGCTGAATTGTTTCGGCTATATTTGTTAATAAATTTTTTAGCGTGAACGGTTTCTGTGAAATAGCCGCTCTGATCACACTGTATATACATATAGGAAGGAATACTTGGTTTAGAACAAAAAACACCTAATTTTATTAAAAACGCTATTTATACTACAAAAATATACAGGTGTAGCAACTAATTGCATTTTCGAACTCCCATTCGCTTAAACTATCAGTTAATCGACTCACGATTGAAAATAAAATTATTTACCAACTCGTTCTAAATAGCTTTTAAACTTCACGAACTATTCTCATTTTTCACCTCAAAGTAATTCTTAAAAAGCCTTACAAAATCTCCGCTTCACCTAAAATATCCGTTTCTTCTCTAACACAAAGAAAATTTTCATTTTTCACTTCACTAAGCGATTTAAAAATTTTAGACTCATTGCCTCATTGCAAAATTTACAGAAAATCAGATTTTCATTCGTATGGTTACGGTATTCTTGAATGACCGGTTTACTACAAATTTGTACGATGTTTCTTCGGCATGTTTTCTTTTAATATATATATATCATCATCATAAGGTTCTCAGTCCGAAGACTGGTTGGACGCGCACCTCCATTCCTTTCTATCCTGAGCTAACCTACGCATTTCCCTAAAAGTAGAACATCCTACATCCCTAACTATTTGAGAGCAGTAGTCTAATCTAGGCCTACCCCTACCTCTTTTCATTCCTATCTCTGACTCTAGTATGTCGCGAACTATTCCTTCGTGTCTCAGAAGGTGTCCTACCATCCTATCTCTCCTACTCTTTATTGTCTTCCATACCTTTCGCTTTTCCACAACTCTTTCTAATACTTCCCTATTGCTAACCTTATCTATCCATGGTATCTTCATCATGCGCCTGTAGCACCACATTTCAAACGCTTCTACTCTTTTTCGATCCGCTTCCCCTATTGTCCAAGTTTCGCACCCGTATAATGCCGTACTCCATACGTACGATTTTAAGAGTCTCTTCCGAGTCTCTATATTAACCGTTCTCGAGCATAATAGTTGTTTCTTTTTGTTAAACGCAACTCGGCCCTGCGCCATTCTTTGTTTTATATCTTTAGTGCTCCTACCGTCTTGAGTTATTTTACTTCCTAAGTAGCAGAAATCCGCGACCTCCTCTATCTTCTCATTTCCTATTTGTATTTCCATTTTAGTTCTATTTTCACACCCCCTACATACCAAAATTTTAGTTTTCTTTTTATTGATTTTCATGCCGTAGCCCTGTGTCAAAACTGCTTCCATTTCATTCAAAGCCGCTCCTAATTCTTCTTTGCTAGATGCTAACACTGCTATATCATCCGCAAATCTGAGCATGTTAATAGTTTGGCCCTGTACATTGATCCCTGCGGCTGTTCTTTCCTTAACAATATTAATCGCATCTTCGATATATAAGTTGAAAACTAGAGGTGACAATGCACATCCCTGTCTCACTCCCTTCCGGATATCTACTTCCCTTCGTTCCTGCTCACATTCTATAACTGCCTTTTGCTCTTTGTAGAGATTATGTATTATTCTTCTGTCCCTGTATTTCATCCCTACCTTTCTCAGCACTTCGAACATCTTCCCCCATTTTACGTTGTCGAAGGCTTTTTCTAAATCTACAAATCCTATATAGACGCTCTTTCTCTTTTCTATGGTTTTTTCTATAATTACTCGTAAAGCTAGAATGGCCTCGCGCGTTCCTCTATTTCGTCTAAATCCGAACTGATCTTCTCCTAATATTTCTTCCGCCTTTTTCTCCATCCTTCTTTGCACAATTCTAGTTAAAATTTTTGACGCATGGGAAGTTAAACTGATAGTTCTAAAATTTTCGCATCTATCCGCGCCTTTCCTTTTTGGCAAAGCTATTATGATGTTCCGTTTGTAATCTTCTGGAATCGCGCCTGTCAGGTATATGCGACTAACTAATTTAAATAAACGATCTATTACCTCTTGACCTGCGCACTTTAAGATTTCTGCCTGCAAGCCATCTATACCTGGCGCTTTATTATTCCTTAAACTTTTTAGTGCTAGCTCAAACTCTTCTCTCATTATAGGACTCCCTAGGTTATCCCCCTCTACACTGCTTTCGCTTTCTAATATATCTTGCACTTCCTGTCCCGCATATAAGTTTCCTAAATATTCTTTCCACCTATCTGCCTTTTCCCCGCTTCCGATTAGGATATCTCCTGCCTCATTTCTAATGTTTTTGGTACTAGATCCAATTTCTCTAAAATTTCTCCTAATTAATTTATATGCTTCATCAGTCTTTCCCATTTCGAACTTATCTTCCACTTCTTTGCATTTATTATCGATCCATTGCTCTTTCGCTTTCCTACACTTCCGAATAATTTCCCACTTGATCGCCTTATATCTTTGTTTCCCTATTTCATCTAACCTATTTTTATATTTTCGCCTTTCCTCTATTAGACTCACAATATGTTTTGTTATCCAGGGTTTCCTACTTTCATTCTGTTTATGACCCAAAATATCCCTAGCTGAGGAAACTAAACTATTCTTAATGCAATTCCATTCTGCCTCTATGTCCCTAACAATATTTCCACCCGCCCCCTTTAATACTTCGTTTGTCTTTTTCTCGAACTTATCGCGCGTATCATCATCTTTTAGTTTCTCTGGGTCAAGATAACTTCCTCCGCTTCGTTTTTTCAAAATCTTAAATTTAAGATTAGCTTTCATAACGACTATGTTGTGATCACTATCTATATCTGCTCCTGGATAACTTCTACAATCTCTAACTTGATTTCTAAATCTTTGCCTAACGAGAATGTAATCTATTTGATATCTCCCTAAGTCTCCTGGCATCTTCCACGTATAGCATCTCCTAACATGATGGTGAAATAGAGTGTTCGCGACCGTTAAGTTATGTTTATCGCAGAACTCTATCAGTCTAACTCCCCTATCGTTCCTATTGCCTATTCCAAAGGGGCCAACTATTCCGCCCTCTCGCCCTGTGCCTACGACTGCATTGAAATCTCCTATAATTATTAAATTTTCGTGCCCTCTCACAAAATCTATCACATATTCAATATCACTATAAACTGCCTCTACGGCCTCATCACTGTAGTTAGAAGTGGGCATATATACCTGTATTATTACTGTTTTTACAGGTTTCGAATCTAACCTAACCATAACTACCCTGTCACTTTGCTGCAAGAAATTTTCTACACTCTGCCCTACTTTTTTCCGCATAACAATTCCTACTCCCGAATTTCCTCCTACAGATCCTGTGTGTATTACTCTAAAATCTCCGCTCCAGAAGTCTCCAGCTTCTGGCCATCGCACTTCACTGATACCTACTATGTCTAATGCTAACCTATCCATCTCAATTTTCAAATTCTCTAACTTCCCTACTTGTTTCATGCTTCTAACATTCCACGCTCCGACTCGTGAGATGTTACACTTATCATTTCTGATGACTCCCCCCGAAGCAGTCCCCGCCCGGAGATCCGAATGTGGGACTATTTTACCTCCGGAATATTTTACTCCAGAAGGTGCCATCATCATAAATTAAAGTACGCTGTACTAGGGATAAAATAATGTGGTGGTTTCCCGTTGCCTTCCACATCGCAGTAGTGTGTATCACAGTGCCATACCGACCCTCACGATCTCTGCCACTATGATTACTGAAAGAGCTGCTGCCCCCTTCCAGGGACTTGATTTAGTCTGGCTTCTCAAATAAAAACCCCTCCAATATGGTTAAACCTATGGTTCGGCTCTTTATATCATTGAAGCGCGCAAGCCATCCCACCCGTCCCAGTATTACTAGAACTGCGTCAAGGTACAAGTCCTTTGGGTAGATATATATATATATATGTATATATATATATATATATATATATACAATTATTAATTTAACGACTGAAGATATGAATATAGTAATGAGTTTTATCGGCAAAGCAGTCAAGAGAACTACACTGGAGGCTCTCTCTCACGAAAAAAGTGAAGCAGGCGCCGACCGGGATTCGAACCCAGATCTTTCGCATTCATGGCGACTTTTCTAACCAATTGAGCTATCCGCACCGCGACACATTAATCGTGAGAGAAAGGCCTTATATAGGTAGCGAAGGAAGATGGTAATAACAATTATTAAGAATCTCATAATTCACCAACAACAACCCACTTTTGGATCTGATGCAGTAGTCGCACTTATTTGAGTGCTTCGTACAGACAAATGATCGTGGTAGGATAAATTGCGGATAGCTCAATTGGTTAGAGCAGTCGCCATGAATGCGAAAGATCTGGGTTCGAATCCCGGTCGGCGCCTGCTTCACATTTTTCGTGAGAGAGAGCGTCCAGTGTAGTTCTCTTGACTGCTTTGCCGATAAAACTCATTACTATATTCATATCTTCAGTCGTTAAATAATTAATTGTATAATTACCTAGGCTTGATTTCTCTTACTGACGATTTACCCTACCACGATCATTTGTCTGTACGAAGCACTCAAATAAGTGCGACTACTGCATCAGATCCAAAAGTGGGTTGTTGTTGGTGAATTATGAGATTCTTAATAATTGTTATTACCATCTTCCTTCGCTACCTATATAAGGCCTTTCTCTCACGATTAATGTGTCGCGGTGCGGATAGCTCAATTGGTTACAGCAGTCGCCATGAATGCGAAAGATCTGGGTTCGAATCCCGGTCGGCGCCTGCTTCACATTTTTCGTGAGAGAGAGCCTCCAGTGTAGTTCTCTTGACTGCTTTGCCGATAAAACTCATTACTATATTTATATATATATATATAGTAGCTTTCACAGGCCGTGACGGCCCATCGCTGAAGTTATCCTCTGCCATTCCCTTCGGTCTAAAGCCCTTTTCCACCAACTCTCCACTCCTATCTCCCTCAAGTCCTGAATTGTTTCCTCCTTCCATCTGTTTCTTGGTCTTCCTTTTGTTCTTGCACCTATCGGTCTGATATTCATTATCATCTTAGTGATTCTTCCGCTCTCCATTCGCTGCACATGGCCAAGCCATCTCACCCGCTGCTGTCTTACAAACTGTACAATTGATGGTTCATTATACAGCTCCCTCAATTCCTTGTTCATCCTTCTTTGCCATTCTCTGCTCCATTTTCTTCCCCCATAAATCCTTCTTAGAATTTTTCTCTCCCATATCAGCAACTTTGCTTCCTTCACAGTTCCCAACTTCCATACTTCACTTCCATAGGTTACTATTGGTCTCAGTACTGTTTTATATATCTGCACTTTCGCTTTCCATGATACATGCTTCGACTTTAGGATATTACTTAGTGCCCCCGCTGCTTTATCTCCTCTCATCTGCCTTGCTTTCATTTCTTCCTCCTCTCTTCCATCCTCTGATATTTGTACCCCTAGATATGTAAATAGCTTAACTCTTTCTATTACTATTTCTTCTTTATCCAGTCGTTTTATTATTAGGTTATCATTTTCCGCTCTGTCCGCCTGCCTTGCCATCACCATATACTTTGATTTCTGGCTGTTGACCTGTAACCCTACTTTCCCTGCATGTTTCTCCAATCTTTCAAACACTTTTATTAGGCCTTGCTTACTTTTTGCTATTAACACCAGGTCATCAGCATATGCAATACATTGGTGTTCTGCGCTTACTATGCATCCTGTTCTATTTATTTTACTTTCCCTTATTACGTACTCAAGTGTTATATTGAATAGCAACGTCGACAGTGGGTCCCCTTGCCTGACTCCATCTCTCACTATAAAACTTTCTGACATCTTCCCTCTCCATTTAACTCTATTTACTGTATCTTTCAAGGTCATCTGAACTAATTTTATCAATTTCCCCGGTACCTTTAGGTTTTCCATAGCCCTGTATATCTCTTCCCTTTTTAAAGAGTCGTAAGCTTTTAAAAAATCAATGAATGCCACATGGATCTCCTTATTGTATTCTCCACACATATCTTGCGTTTCTTTTAAGACAAACAGGTGATCTGTGACAGAGCGCGCTGGCCTAAATCCTGCTTGATATTCTCCCAATACTTTCTCTGTGTATTTTTGTATTCTGTTTCTCAGGATCGTAGTTAGTATTTTATAAGTTGTGTCCAGTAGTGCGATTCCTCTATAATTGTTGAATACTAATTTTTCGCCTTTCTTGTGAATCGGGGTTATTATTGCTTCTGTCCACTCTTTTGGCATTCTTTGTTGTTGCCAGATTTGGTCTATCAACTCGTGTACATTCGTTATTAACTCTTCTCCTCCATATTTAATTAACTCATTCTTTACTCCATTTCCACCTGGTGCCTTTCTATTTTTTAGGGATTTTATTATGTTCGCGATTTCTTCTTTTGTTGGGGGATCTATATCTTCCCTCTCACCTTCTGTTCTTCCCTGTTCTTCATTTCTGTTTTCCTCCTCACTTAGTATTTGCACTTCTGGTTTCTCTCCCTGTAGAAGCTCCTGAAAGTATCTCTTCCACCCCTCAATTATTTGATCTTCTTTACTTATTCTTTCTCCGTTCTCATTTTTAAAGGATATCGGTATTTGTTGCCTAGCTCTTCTAGTATATTTCATCTCTTGGTAAAAATTTCGTATTTCCCCGTTCCTGTAATATTCTTCTGTCTGCTCTATTCGCTTTTGCCAAAAACTTCTTTTAGCTTCTCTATAAATTCTTTTTGTCCTTCTCCTTTGCTTTGTGTATTCTTCTATATCTTCCTGTGATCCAGTCTGCAGCATTTTCTTTCTTGCAGCTATTTTCTTCTGTAACTCTCTTTCACAGTTATCA
The DNA here is from genome assembly GCA_963966045.1 of Xestobium rufovillosum. NCBI lineage: Eukaryota > Metazoa > Arthropoda > Insecta > Coleoptera > Ptinidae > Xestobium > Xestobium rufovillosum. The sequence goes on from OZ014497.1 coordinate 22,733,707, forward strand.
TTAAACCATTTACTCGGTGTCGTTCTTTGGTTTCTCTTTCTTATAACTTGGTCTGCTGCTCTTTTCAAACATTCTTCTATTACCTTCCATTTTTTTTCCAAGTCTTCTCCTTTTTCCATTTCTTTTAACGCTATTTCTATTTTCTCCACGTATCTTTCTTGACACACTTTTTCTGTTAGCCTTTCTTCATCATATCATCTCCTCTCTCATTGATTTGCCTTCTCCCTTGTTCGCCAAACGTTCCCTCCATTTTACCTCTACCAAATAGTGGTCCGAATTTACATCAGCTCCTCTTCGTGTTTTGACGTCTTTCACCAATTTCACATGTTTGTTCTGTATTATCACGTGATCTACTTGATTTATCGTTCTGCGGTTGGGCGCCATCCATGTACCCTTATAAACATCTTTCCTTTCAAAATATGTGCTCACTATTTTACATTCTTTCCCCGCTGCAAAACCTATTAGTTTCCTTCCATTTTCATTTGATTCTTCATGCTTGCTATGTTGGCCTATAGTAGGCCTGAAAAACTCTTCTTTTCCGATTTTTGCGTTGAAGTCACCTATAATTAGCTTTACTTGGTCAGTGCTCAACCGCTCGTATAAATTTTCCAAACTCTCATAAAATTCATCTTTGACCTCCTCCCCCTTCTCTTCCGTTGGCGCATGACCATTTATAATACTGATATCCCTTCCCCCTACTTCTATGGTAATGCAGCATAATCTTGCATTTATCGGTATGAAATTCTTTATTTTATCCTTCATTTTCTTTGCTATCAAAAAACCCGTCCCAAAGATCCGTTCTTCATTTCCACTGTTGCAGAAGATGTACTCATCGAGTGATATCTCAAAATTTCCCGTTTGTTTTGTTTCTTGCAATGCTAGTAGTTCCAGACCATAACGCATCGCCTCCCTTTCTAATTCCTTCATCGCTCCTTCATAGTTTGTCCCTCTTATGTTCCATGTACCCATCACCCATTTTTCTTTTAATATGCTTCTTTAAATTTCTCAAATATAAGAACGCTTTCTTGCAAATATTACAAGCATGAGGTTTTCTGCATCTAGTATGGACACTTTGAGACAAATGTCATAGGTGTGGAACCCTTATGGGGCTAGTTAAAGTGGGTTGTTTGGAAAACATTTTCTTGTAAATTTCACATTTTTTGTGAGACCTTCCACCACTACGAGTCCAAATATGTCAGATATCGCTTGGGGGAATGTTTTTTAGCAAATTTGAAATTTCACATTAGGTACTTCCTTGGTATGGGTCAACATTATGCTTTTTTAATTCCAATGTGGACTCGAATGTTCTATTACAAATACGGCAAATGGAGGGCTAATTTTCTTTCTTCACTGAAATTTTCCGCATTGATATTCAATTTGTTGAATAGGTTTAACCGTTTAACGGCAGTTTAAGTCCAGCCTTCTACTAAAGGTATTCAATTTTAAAGGTTATATTGAAATATCACTTGTTGACATCACGTTGTGTCTAAAGGTACCAGTGGTACTCGCACCCGTCACCTTCTTTTGTATATCTAATTACGTCACTACGCTCATCTGCAAATTCTTTATTTGCGGTACGAAAAACGCGACATTGTGGGGTATTGCTTCATAAACTAGGAAAATGCAGAAAGAAGATTAATTTCAACTACTAATTTCTTTTGTTGCCTCTAGATATAGTCGGTCTGTCATGTATTCGTCGATAATACCCTTAGCTCTCAGTCGAAGAAGGGTAGGGTTCTCTATTACTAAACGATAATGAATCACAAAACAGAAACAAATAAACTCTATTAAATTAGCTATTTTTACCGATCAAGGTTGGTAAAATTTATGCACAAACAAAATATATACAGGACAATTAACGATAGAGCTCATGTTGTTTTCTATTCCTCAGTGGACTTCTTGTCTTAAGTTAATCCATCATATATACATATATGCTGTGAGCTAATGCAGGTCCGGTTTTCTAGAGGTTATATGTATATTACCATCAAGATGCCCTACGTGGGTGTAATTAGAACTTGAGAGGGCGCACTGGTAAAACAAAGATGTTAGAAAAAAGATATCTTAATAACCAAATTGGAAAAGTACACAAAACTTATTTAAATTTTAAACCTTTGGGCTAATTTCATCTTTCACCTCGTAGTCTTCATTTTTGAAAAGTCTTACGAAACTTCCGGAATTATCCTTTTCATCTAAAATATCGCTTTCTTCTTTTACACCAACACTGCTTTGATTTCTCACCACATGCTCTTCACTTTTAATGAACTTTTTAAAATTTTCAACCCCTTCAGTGGAATTTTCTTCTTCATCTGTTATATTCTCTTCCAATTTTATGCTAAAACTATTTACATTGGACTGCCCATCTTGTGATTGGCTGACCGTTGCTGGGATAATTTCCCCATTTGCTTGCTTCTCTGTATGCCTCAAGTGCAATTCAGACTTAAAATTAACATTGCAAACTTACAGAAAAACACACTTTCATTGGCATGGTTAAGATACGAATGACCGAACGCCTCATTGCAAATTTCACATTTGTATCGAGTTTCTTCTGTGTGCATTAGCATATGCGTATTTAAAGTGTCTGATAGTTCGAACAATTTATTGCAAATCTCATACTTGTAAGACTTTTGTCTTGTGTGTGTCCTAATGTGTCTTGTCAGAGTGAAACGCTTCGAGAATGCTTTTTCACAAATTTCACATTTATGAGGTTTTTCTCCGGTATGACTCCTAACATGAATTGTTAATTTAGAACGGGTAGAGAATGCGCTCTGACAAATTTCACATTTGTGTGGTCTCTCTCCTGTGTGAGCCCTAATATGTCTTATTAAAGTAAAATGCTTAGAGAATGCTTTCTGGCATATTTCACATTTGTGAGGCTGTTCTCCTGTGCGAGTCCTAATATGTGTCGTTAAATTAGAACGCTCAGAAAATGCTTTCTGACAAATATCACATTTGTGAGGCTTTTCTCCTGTGTGAGTCTTGACATGTATGGTTAATTTAGAATGGGTAAAGAATGCTTTCTCACAACTTTCACATTTGTGAGGCCTTTCTCCTGTGTGTTCCCCGACATGTCTCAATAAAGTATGACGAACAGAGAATGCTTTCTGGCAAATGTCACATTTGTGGGGCCGCTCTCCCGTATGACTCATAACATGTTTCTTTAAAGTAGAATTACTAATGAATGCTTTCTGACAAATTTCACATTTGTATGGCCTTTCTCCTGTATGGGTCCTGGCATGTACCATAAAATGAAAATGATCAGAAAATGCTTTCTGGCAAATTTCACATTTGTGAGGCCGTTCTCCAGTGTGAGTCCTAACATGATTACTCAAAATAGAAGGGTTTGAGAATGCTTTCTGGCAAATTTCACATTTGTAAGGTCTTTCTCCTGTGTGTGTCCTGGCATGTATCATAAAATGAAAACGATCAGAAAATGTTTTCTGGCAAATGTCGCATTTGTGGGGCCGTTCTCCTGTGTGAGTCCTAACGTGTTTCGTCAATATAGAAGGGTTTGAGAATGCTTTCTGACAAATTTCACATTTGTAAGGCCTTTCTCCTGTGTGGGTCCTGGCATGAATCATAAAATGAAAACGATCAGAAAATGTTTTCTGGCAAATGTCACATTTGTAGGGCCGTTCTCCTGTGTGAGTCCTAACGTGTTTCGTCAATATAGAGGCCTTAGAGAATGCTTTCTGGCAAATATCACATTTGTAAGGCTTTTTTTCTGTATGATTCTTGGTATGTTTCGTTAATTTAGAATGGGTAATGAATGCTTTCTGGCAAGTTTCACATTTGTGAGGCCGTTCTCCAGTGTGAGTCATAATGTGTCTCGTTAACAAGTATCGCCTGGTGAACACTTCTTGGCAAATTTCACACTGGTGAAATGTTTTCTTCGTGTGCATCAACTTATGCTCCATTAATTCCGATGAGGGCTTGAATGTTATATTGCAAATATCGAAAGGTATTTCATTTGTACGGCCCGCAAAATGCAGTTCACGTGGCACCTAGTATTTTCTTTACCATTTTTTTTTTCACTGCGATATTCCACGTCGCAATCCAAGGATTTCAATTTTTGTATTTAGAAATTCTCACGTACTTTGAGGTTAGTATGAACTGTCACTGTCACCACAAAACAGTCACTATCCTCACTTTCTGAAACTATGTGGTGTCTAAAGTACAGGTTAGTTAGCGCAAACTTATGCGATTACTCAACTCGTGCTACGCACTCGTTAGGCAAACTTCGCATGCGTACGTTAATAAAGGAATAAAGCTCATACCTATCCCACTTATACCGTAAATAACTATTTCATTTTAACACTGAAATAGTTTAAATTTGATAAATCATAATTGTTAATCATTTCACTACTAACTTGGTACCGGCAGTAAATTGTCTGAATCGGCTTTAACGAAACCTTGCTCTAATTTCCGTACACAAATATACTAAATGACAATAAATAGGAATAAAAACACATAGGTAAATAAACGACAGAGAACTATTTATACACGATACACCCAATACAAATACACCACATAAGTGGCCCGTCACAAACATCAGATTTTCATTCCAAACAAAACAAAGCCATGTGCTATCTGACGATTTAACCTAACCTATGCAATATAATTATTATAGTCATTTTCAAGTTTTTACACGTAAGTGTAACACACAAATCGAAAATAAATTGTTTTTACTCCAAAACTTCTAGAATTATATTGCAAAATTAACTTAAGACGCTGTAAATAATACTGATAAACGTTAAATGGCACGTGCATATGTTTTGTTTAGAATGAAAATCTAACGTATGACGGAAGCACTTATGCGCTGTATGAAAATAATATTAAGAACTTCCAAATGTCAAATTCTGATTATTCCCAACATTATTGCTCCCTACTTTACCGACTTTAACTCCACGTAACTTTAGCTTTCTGGGTATCAAACATCAATTCAGATGACCAATCACAAGCGCTACTAAGCTAATGACGTAACGGGGGCAGCACGGGTTTCTGTTTAATTCTCCGAAGGCGCGCTTCGTGCTAAAATCGCCATTGTTTGAATTTTGGGCTATCAGTGAGTAAATAAATGTTACCCAAAGTGCCATTAAACACCTAGTTCCTTATTCCTATCAAAATTATATCAATTTTCTATTTAGTGCAACGACCCCATTCTCGAGATTATGGCAAGTGAACATTACAGATAAACAAATTTTAAGAAAACTATTCTTTCACTTTATAGTTTGTTTACCACTAGCACTAAACTGCACACAATATTATAAAATGGAACCAAGACCGATAATTGCCAGCAAATTAGCATTTTACAAGTAAGGAGTTCATTTAAATTTTCTAATTTCAATAAATTAAAACAAACATTTCTTGGATCTGTTTCCAGGCGACGTGCGCATGAGTGACGTAAGTAGTAAGTAGCAAATGGAAATACACCACCGCATAATAGTGCAGGATATGAGCAGGGTTGAGCTTGGTTTAGTATAAAACCTGGTTGGCCATTACGCAGCTTTTGGAGGCCACTGGTATGGGACATACTGACGTCAGTATGTGGAACTCTGGGGTGTTTTGTCGCGAGCTACTGAATTTTTCTAAAATCGCCGGTTACCGTCAGCCGTCAACGACCCTACGAGCACTATTTGCTGGTAGCAACATCATAGTTAGAATTTGCTGTCAAACTTTATGGAAGATCAAAATTTTTGGTTGAATTTTAATGTTGTTTTGCTCCAATGTGAGAATAAATTATGGGAAAATCGAAAGAATAACATACCTGAAAGCGTAAATTATAATTTAAATAGTATTTGGAATAGACATAGAAAATTTGTGACCAGATCATAAACTTTAAAATTGAAACTTCAAGAAATCTGGAAATCCGATCTGGAAATTAGCCGTTTTGCTGTTGACACCTATTTGGGCATTACGTAAAAACTAAAATAGTTCATACAAGAACACTTTCGTGTTCAAACACTTTATATTAACGAAAAACTCGAGAATTAAATCCTGAAATTTATTTAATGACAATCAACTGACGTTGCTAAATTGACATATTGGCAGTGTTACAAATCGAAAAGAATCCGACACTCCTGACTACAGAGGTTCTCAACAAGTTTGTCCACATGCGCAGAAGGCGACGAAAATCGGTTCTCGGAGTGTCGAACCATTATCTATACTAAACCAAGGGGTTGAGTATGCAAAATATGCGTAACGCGTTTTCTCTTCAAAACTGAGTTATGAATAGATAGACTTTCAAGAAAATTAATGGTGCCGACGCCGGCAGTGGTCGAATCATTCTAGAGTTAGATCTTTCTTCTTTTAGGAAAAATGGTATTATCGTTCTATTTCTGTACACATTTACTTGTATGTAGAGATATTTTACATAAATATCAGTACATAAAATTAATGAAACGAAATTTGGGTTCATACCATACAATGCATTCGCATATCTACCACCGCCCAAAGCAGGTACTGCAAATACAAGTGCCATTATCATGCTAAAGTGTACAATATGTAACGTGTTGATATAGTTTATTACTAGATACGTACCTAGCTATACCTGCAGGTATTAAGTAGAAGAGACGCGCTGTCTGCCGGTGTAAAAATTTCCACCCCGCATTCACGTACGACCCTCTAAAACTTCAATTATTGAAAAGCGCGAAATTTGAAAAATTTCCGTAAAGTCGCGAAACCTACCTCGGCATTTTCGCTCGTCTTGGGGTGGACGCGAAGGGTGGCGGTGGTCTGCATGTCGAAATGTCATCTCGAGAGAGTACATAAACTTTATTAAGAAAAAGCCGGCGTCGGGGCGGTCTGGGAAAGCCACCACGAGCGTAAGAAAATGTGCAATTTCGGTGAAATTTTGACAGATAGGTGTCTGAACTTGTAAGGTTTCGCCATCGCCGAAAATTTTTGTTGTCGTTTTTCAAATGCACTTTTCTACCCTTAAACGTTGACTTTTTCAATTTTCTTTTTCAATGGCGGGCAAGTACGAATCTAGTTTCGAATAGTACCCCGCGCGACTTACCCCGTTCGACCCCCAGAGACGAGTTTCTTCCTTCATTTTGGTACTTTTTGGCCTAAAATTTTGCGAAATTTCGGGGAAAAAATATTTCCCCTAGCAATCCTCTTGCGATTATGTTGATTTTTGGATATTTTCGGTCCGATCTAAGGGGGCTATCAGACACCTCCTTCAAAATTCCTCTGCCGGCATCGGTTTGGACGGTATAAAAAACTACCCTTATTTTGAGGGCGCCGTATCTCGCCCGTCTTTCGACCTGGAGGCTCGAAGGTCTACTCAGGCACGTAACTAGTGGACGAAAAGGCGGGCGGTGCCAGTTTTTCCGCAGCCCTTACCAATTCTTCTGGCCACGATGGATTAGTTTCGATCCCTTCCGGTACATCGGCTTCGTTATCGCTTGACTACGGGGCGTTTTAAGGAATTTTGGAAAATCGCGAGGTTGCCCTTAAACAACTAAACTGCACGCGGTTTGCGGTCAGCCAGAGAGTATTGCAGCATGCAGAAGGTTGGGAGGGGATGGAGAGAGATGCGACCAAAACTGCAGCCGGCACCAAAGTGTCTTTAATACAATATAACTTTATTTATCAATTTCCGAAGTCAAAATGCGTTACGCATATTTTGCATACTCAACCCTGCTCATGTACTAATCTATAAGTGCTTCCATCATATGTCAGATTTTCTTTCTAAACAAAAATGCGCGTGTCATTTGACGTTTATCAGTATTATTTACAACGTCTTAAGTTATTTTTTGCAATATAATTCTAGAAGTTTTGGAGTGAAAACAATTTATTTTCATTTTGTGTATTACGCTTACGTGTAAAAACTTGAGAACTACTATAATTATATTGCATAGATTGGGTTAAAACGTCAGATAGCACTTGGCTTTGTTTTGTTTGGAATGAAAATCTGACGTTTGTGACGCGCCACTTATGTGGTGTATTCTTGAAACAAATATATTTCATAACGGTTCTGCATCCACTGTCTGAGTCTGCGGCTTAAAATTGAAATCCAAGGCCGTTGGCTGTTCGTGCAACGGCATTTTAGACACAACACAACATTGAAACTTGTCAGTTGTCACTTTTTATTCTAACCTCAAAGCCATCGTCTACATTTATACGACAATAACAAAGAGCACCTCTTAAAAAGTATCTGCTTTGGAAATATCTTACAAATTGAAAAGTGTTATGGCATATAGAAGTGGGAAACCAATCAGCTTCAGTTTGCGGTAAGTGGAACAGAATTATTTGGACCAACATGTACTACGTGCACAGATCATGAGCCATACCAACAAAAGATGTTTCATTTGGGATATTTACAGTAGAACATTCAAGTCGAAATCGAAATTAAGGGAGCACATAGTCGGGCACCTCAAGAATAAATCTCGCAAATGTGAAATTTGCCAAAAAGCATTCTCCTGATATTTAAGGATACGCATCACGATTCATACAGGACAAAGGCCTTACAAAAGTGAAATTTGCAATAAAATATTCAACCCTAACAACACACGCTATGAGTGATATGGGACAAAAGTTTTCCAAGTGCGAAATTTGCCAAAAAGCATTCACCCAGAGTGGTGATTTAAAGAAACACATTAGAACCCACAAAGGACAAAAGCCTTACAAGTGTGAAATTTGCAGTAAAGCATTCACCCAAAGTAATAATTTAAGCTCACACCTTAGGACTCATACAGGACAAAAACCTTACAAGTGTAAAATTTGCAATAAAGCATTCTCTCTGCAAGGCAACTTAATAAGACACATTAGGACTCATGCAGGACAAAAGCTTTACAAATGCAATATTTGCCAAAAAGCATTTAGCCAGAGTGTTGGTTTAAGGACACACCTTATTACTCATACGGGACAAAAGCCTCACAAGTGTGAAATTTGCAATAAAGCCTTCCCCTGGCTACACACCTTAACAGAACATATTAGGACTCATACTGGACAAAAGCCTTACAAATGTGAAATTTGCAATAAAGCATTCTCCGTGCAATGCAACTTAATAAGACACCTTAGGACTCATACAGGACAAAAGCCTTACAAATGTGAAATTTGCAATAAAGCATTCTCCGTGCAATGCAACTTAATAAGACACCTTAGGACTCATACAGGACAAAAGCCTTACAAGTGTGAAATTTGCAATAAAGCATTCTCCCTGCAATGCAACTTAATAAGACACATTAGGACTCATGCAGGACAAAAGTCTTACAAATGCAAAATTTGCCAAAAATCATTTAGTCAGAGGACACATCTTAAGACACATCTTAGGACTCATACGGGACAAAAGCCTTACAAATGTGAAATTTGTAACAAAACGTTCTCCTTGCAAGGGCACTTAACAGTACATGTTAGAACTCATACAGGACAAAAGCCTTACAAATGCGAAATTTGCCAAAAAGCATTCACCCAGAGTAGTAATTTGAAAAAACACGTTAGGACCCACACGGGACAAAAGCCTTACAGGTGTGAAATTTGCAACAAAATTTTCTCCACGAAAGGCAATTTATCAGCACACCTCGGGACTCATATGGGGCAAAGACCTTACGAATGTGGAATTTGTAAAAAAGTATTCTCCAAGCGTTCATCTTTAAATTCACACGTTAGGATTCATACGGGCAAAGGCCTTAAAAATGTAAAAAGCATTCTCTTACACTCGAAAGAAAAGCCAGAAGAAAATGTTGGAAATTTTGCTACACTTTTCAAAGGTGAAAGAAGAAAATAGTTTATAAAATTTTAAAGTTAATTTAAATAAATATATTTTGGGTTTATTCTTTGATCAGTGAGCTTGTTCTTCCATTTGGTTAACTGTTTCTCCTTTAGAAACCCCTCGAGGATTTTTGCACGGAATGAGGAAGGCGCATAAATCTTAAATAGAACAAAACTTGCACTATTTTGAAAATAACACTAATCTAAGACATAAATACCTAGTTTTTAAAATGTAAGTACATTTAAGGGTACGATTAACATTTTACTTTTAAGGTGGGCAAATTGTTGTTATTTATTAATATTGAGTTGTGATTCAAGGGCATTCTTGTTCTTACCAAATATTAAAACAGAAGGCTTGGTTGGATTTATTGACAGTTTATGAGCATCAGAAAGAGCGTCAAGTCACTATTTATTGTTTTACTTGCAACAGAAACGTCAGGCGGGTGAAACGAATAATAAACTTGTGTTTCGTCTGCATGTAAATGCACTCTGCAGTTTTTAAAGGAATTAAATAGATTGTAAGTATATAGTGAGTACAACAGTAGTCCCAGAATAGGACCCTGTGGCACTCCACACGAGATGAGACTACCACTCTACAAATTGTATCCTGCCAACCAAATAGCTTGTCAGAAGTCTGACAGCACCTTCAGCTTTCATTAAATGTGCCCAACACCAAGACAAAAATTACTCCAACCGACAATTTTTATCAAATATGTAATTAGGTCGACCGTTGCAACAAATATATATTTTTTAATTATAAAAACTGTAAATGCACAGTTCAAATCAATTTTTCAAAATGGGATAAGAAATTGCTATCTTTTTGGAATTACCAAACCCAGAAAAAATTCTGGACACTGCTTTCTGCTTTCGCAGAATTTCTGCAACACTACTTGTCAATGAAAGCGGGGACGTGACGGCCCTAAAGCATGACTGTGAACCATGGATAGAGGATCTTCTATCCATGCTGTGAACACAATCGCTTGTTTACGTTTTCCAACATATGCACTTCGTACAAGTAGGTACCGATTAATCCGTGCAAACTAACAATTCAACCACTTTTAACTGCCAATCAGAATTTAACAACTCCAAATTTAAATATTACTAATTGCACAAATTTCAATATACAGTGTGGCCCACTGAAAACAGTAAGTGCTATTTTATACCATTTAGTATCATTTTTATGCAAAGAGCTCGGACACGTCGATTTTGGTTGTAAGGGGGACATCTGAATTCCATGTTTTCATTCATGTAACCTCAACCACGAAGCGGGAGGGGAAAGCACCCTTAAATTTTTTAATGGAAGGTGCTATCAAGATGCACACGGTATGAAAGGCCTTTGAATTCTGTTTATATTTTTTTATTTTTTTTAAATTGGATCACTAACTTCCGAGAAAATGCACTTTAAAATATCATTAATTAAGGCACCTTAACACCAGTAGGTGGGATTTTATACCATTTAAAGTGCATTTTCTCAGAGGCCAGTGGTCCGATTTCAAAAAATGAAAAACTTATAAAGAGAATTGAAAGACCTTTCAAATGGACTGTATCTTGACACCACCTTGCATTTAAAAATTTAAGGGTGATGCCCCCTCCAGCTTTTTTGAGCTTTTTGCGTAAAAATCATGTTAAATGGTATAAAAATCGCACTTACTGGTGTTTAGGTGCCTTAATTAATGTTATCTTGAAGGCACACTTTCTCGGTGGTTATAGGTCCGACTTAAAAATATAAAAAACTGATATAAAGAGAATAAAAAGTCTTTCAAACGGTGTGTATCTTGACGCCACCTTCCGTTTAACAATTTAAGGGTACTACCCCCTCCAGCTTTGGGGTTGAAGTTACATGAATGGAAACGTAGAATTCAGATGTTCCCCTTACAACCAAAATCGACGTGTCTGAGCTTTTTGCGTAAAAATGATGCCAAATGGTATAAAATCGCACTTACTGTTTCAGTGGGTCATCCTGTAAATTGTTATCCTGGTAGGAAAATAAAAATTAATGTATTATTATAGCGTTCCATTAAAGTTATTAAAGGTATGGAAGACAATAAAGAATAGGAGAGATAGGATGGTAGAACACCATCTAAGACATGAAGGTATAGTTAGCGATTTACTAGTCAGAGATAGGAACAAAAAGGGGTAGGAGTAGGCCCAAATTAGACTACTGCTCTCAAATAGTTAGGGAAATGCGTAGGTTTGCTCAGGATAGGAAAGGATGGAGGTACACGTCCAACCAGTCTTCGGACTGAGAACCTTATGATGATGAAGGAATTTCGATATGAAAATTCAATTTGTAAAAGAGCGATACCCTTGCAAGATTTTGATTTGTAGCTTAATTTTTGAGATATTCAAGATTTAAAAATGCATTACCATTTGTGAGCGCAAAATAATAACAGAAACATCTCTTGTCAGAATTATTAGTATTTTTTCGTAAGTTACTGCCAGTTCATGTCAGTAGTGCAAGCTTATCTCGACCCAAAACTTCTTTTATTAGTTTTCAAGAATGCCAAGAATGTCTTCTCATGCTGAATACGCGGACATCCATTTTGTGTATGGATTTTGCAACGGGCAATGCTGCTTGGGCTGTTGAAGAATATCGCAATCGCTTTCCATCTCCGAAAGTGTTGATTGCGACGCATCAGAAATTTTTTGGATTTGGACCCTTAAGAAATGAAAATCGTCAGATAAATCGTAGGCGGCGCAGGCATGATGCTCAAGTTCAACTATTCAACAGATCCAAATTTGAGTACCCAAAAGCAGTATTTTATAATTAACTTTTTTCGGCTTCATTTCGCCCGGTTGTTCAAAAAATGATCAGACTTAAGTATGATACCGGCTTCGTTGCTATGATACAACCAATCAGAAAGCCGGTATCATAGCAACGAAGCCGGTATCAGACTTAACCCGGTAGAGGTTTTTTTGAACAACCAGACCTAAGTTTGGCGCCACCACGCCACTTGAGAGTTATGCTAGAGGCCTCTATTAATTTAGATTAAAACATAATTTAGATAAAAGCAAAATTTATAGCAGTGGAAACAGTTTCGAGTGTCGAAATACATTTTTTTTAAACTTTCTTCAGCCTTGCGACTGATTCTGCCTTTTTGTGCTAGTGTCGCTCTACTTGCCTTGAATAAAAAAAAAAAAAAAAACGAAAATCGAAGAAGGCGCCAGTATTCTACATTTACCAAAGCTCTTTCATTTTTAAGAAATAAGTATGAAATTAGGCAGTTTGACAAAAAATTACGAAAATCCAAGACTGTATTCAGAAATCTTTCCCTTTTTCATTTTGTATTGCAAGTGCTTATCTTTTAAGGTGTTTCGGATTTTAAAGAATGATCACAGAAAGGTTTTTCCATTTCCAACCTGTCCAAGATGTTCTCATGCCCGATTATGAAAAAAGACTTAATTTTTGCAGATGGATGTTGGATTCGGTACAATGATAATCAAGACTTTGTGCAAAAGATATTATGAATAAAACAAATGGATAACAGACTGATTAGTTGAGAATAACGTAAGATTAATCCGGGGACGAGAAATAAAGAGTACTCTGTTGAGACAATAAACAGAGTACTCTTTATTTCTCATCAGCCCTAAGACTGCTATCCCCGAATTAAAGATATTATGGACAGGCGAAGCCATTATTTACGAAGAATGGTGTGGTGAATTATCACAATCTCCAAGGCTGGTCGTACAATAATCCGCATTCGATAAGAAAAAGAAAATTTCAACACAAATTGGTATATGAGTCGATTTGCCATCCCGAGAGAACCTGAAGCAGCGAAAAGAATTTTTTTTTTAAATTTTGTAAATAGCAGTGGAGCATCCGTAAGCGCGTAGTCCAGTTGTGACACGTGCAGATATAATTGTAAACGCAGCAGCAGTGGATGCGGCCTCTAGCAACATTGAACATTCCCTAGCCTAGAGGGTTACATGTTTATTTATATTCCGAGTAGGTTTTGCCAATGTAACGTTTTATCGCGCTGTTAATGTTGTTTCGTTTGGGGACGAGACTACGCTCGCTTCGCTTGACCAAAACCTGAAATAGTGGGCCGTGGAACCACTTTTTTGGGCGTATTCAGTGACGGGCAACCATAAAACAAAATTGTAGTACGTTTTGCATACTTTTATTACAACTGATACAACATGTTTAAAGTGAAAGATATCGTTGGCACCAAATGATGCCGCTGTAACGCCGCAAGTAGGTAGTCATCATTACTGTTAATGAAATGGTATAATTGCACAACACTTGAGTTGAGATGTTCCTAGGTTCATAATTGGGCAGAATGCAAGGTGGAATCCTATCCTATGTTATCTCTGATTCTTAGATGAGAGAAGAGTTTGGATACACAACGTCCGATCCTCAGTCCGATCTTTGTCGTGTGGATGATGGTTACCAAAATTTCAACAGATTATACAAATTATATGTTCATATGTTGGCCAGAGAATATAGTTAAGTGTATTTGTTCTGTTTTATTTTGATAATAAAATACTTTCTGTACTACCAATGGAAAAGGTTTATTATATATAGGTACTTGGGCCGCCGAACAGATAGAGTGATCACCCTGCAAGAACGTGCTTTAGCGTGGCCAATATTAATTTATGACGACCGAATTGGAGTAATGCGACTTCGTTGGGTCGAAAGAAGGCGCATCACTCCAATTCGGTCGTCATAAATTAATATTGGCCCCGTCTAGAGCTTGTGATTGCAGGGTGATCATTCTATCTATTCGGCGGCCCAAGTATAATATTGACCGGTTTCAAGATTAAAAATCTCGTCATCAGAATATGTTTACATAAAAGAAAATTGTAAATAAATTAATATGACACTTTGGGAACAGTTTGACAAGAAAACTAAAATTGGCAAAACAATACAAAAACCTAAAATAATGATATCTATGAAACAAGCTAACTAGATAACTGAATTTCAGTATTTACCTACGAGGCATTAGAAAAACCCCAAAGGAAATTCGAATACCTCGTAGCTTGAAGGGAAAAAACAATGAATATAATTATTTTAATTATGTATTTGTATTGTTTTGTCAATTTTAGTTTCCTTGTCAACTGTTCCCTTAGCGTCATATTAATTTATTTACAATTTTCTTTTATGTAAACATATTCTGCTGACGAGATTTTTAATCTTGAAACCGGTCTATATTATAATGAACCTTTTCCATTGGTAGTACGCAAAGTATTTTATTAATTCAACATGAACTACTTCCAAAAAGTAACAGAAGATAATATAAACAAACTGTTCTGTTTTAATAAAAAAGCTGAATTTTCAAGTCTTATTATTTATATATTAAATTAACAAATTAATATAACCATTTATTAACATATATTTTGGACAGAAAAAGATACTGGCTATTTTTTTTCAAATCTGACGATTTCTTGCAATAGTAGTTGGCAACAATATCCTCGAAGACCTGGAAACACCGAATGTGGCCAGAGGGCGCAGTGGTAAAACAAAGATTTTTAGTATAAAGATATTTAATAATTAAAGTGAAAACTTACAACAAAATCACGAACCATTGTATATTCTTAATTAAATTTTAAACTTTTCAGCTAATTTCATCTTTCACCTCGCAATCTTCATTTTTGAAGAGTCTTACAAAACTTTCGGTGTCATCATCTTCATCTAAAATATCGCTTTCTTCTTTTACACAAACACTGCTTTGATTTCTCACCTCATGCTGTTCATTTTTGATTAGCTTTTCAAAATTTTCATACTCTACAATGACATTTTCTTCGTCTCCTGTTATATTGTCTTCCAATTTCACCCTACCACTATTTTTGTTGGACTGCTTGTCTTGTGATTCCTCGACCGTTGCTGGGGCAATTTCCCCATTTGCTTGCTTTTCTGGAAGCCTCTTCAAGAACCATTCGGACTTAAAATCAACATTGCAAAACTTACAGAAAAACATACTTTCTTTGGTATTGCCAAGATGTGCTTGACTGAACGTTTTGTTACAAGTTTCACATTTGTGTGGTGTTTCTTCGTTATTTAGTGTATGAGTCTCAATGTGTTTGTTTAACATGCATCGCTTGGTGAATGTATTCTGGCAAATGTCGCAGCTATAAGGCCTTTCTCCCGGTTGAGTCCTAACATGAGTATTTAAATCAGAATGCTTAGAGAATGCTTTCGGGCAAATTTCACATTTGTGAGGTTTTTCCGAGGGTTTTTCTCCTGTGTGAGTTCTAACATGTTTTGTTAATTTATAACGTTCAGAGAATGCCTTTTTGCAAATTTCACATTTGTGTGTCTTTTCTCCTGTATGGAACCTAACATGTATCCTTAATTTAGTACGGGTAGAAAATGCTTTCTGACAAATTTCACATTTGTGAGGCTTTTCTCCTGTATGAGTAATAACATGTTTATATAAATCAGAACGTTGGATGAATGCTTTCTGGCATATTTCACATTCGTGAGGCTTTACTCCTGTGTGAGTTCTAACATGATTCGTGAAATTGGAACGCCACAAGAACGCTTTTTGGCAAATTCCACATTTGTGAGGTCTTTCTCCTGTATGAGTCATAACATGTTCAATTAAAGTATAATGTTGTGAGAATGATTTCTGGCAAATTTCACATTTGTGAGGCCTTTCTCCTGTGTGAGTTCTAACATGTTTGGTTAAAGCAAAACGCTCACAGAATGCTTTCTGGCAAATTTCACATTTGTAAGGCTTTTCTCCTGTGTGAGTCATAACATGTTTCGTTAAAGTACAATGTTTAGAGAACGATTTCTGGCAAATTTCACATTTGTGGAGTATTTCTTCTGTGTGAGTTCTAACATGTTTGGTTAAAGCAAAGCTCTCATAAAATGAACTCTGGCAAATTTCACATTTGTGAGGCTTTTCTCCTGTGTGATTAAAAATATGTCTGTTTAACACGTATCGCTTGGCAAACGCTTTTTGGCAAATTTCACATTTGTGAGGCTTTTCTCCCGTATGAGTCAAAATGTGTCCTTTTAACAGGTATGGCTTGGCGAACGTTTTTTGGCAAATTTCACATTGGTGGGATGTTTTCTTCGTGTGCATCAACATATGCTTGGTTAACTCTGAAGAGGACTTGAATGATGTTTTGCAAATGTGGCAAATGGAAGGCATTTCATTGGCATCGCTCATAAATGTGGACATGTAGCTCATGTCACTTCAATATCTTTTACACCAAATAGTGCGCACTATAATTTCTCCTCCACTGCAATATTCCACGTCGCTATTCAATCTGTTGAATATCTCTAAACTTGACAATTTATTAAAGGTGTTCAGTTTTTGTATTTAGATATACTCAAGCACAGTTGAAGGTTAGAATGAACTGTCATTTGTTGATGTGACGTTGTGCCTAAAGTGCCAGTGATCAATGAAACTCCGGCTCTGCTTCATCCTGCTATACACGTACGGGTAAGTTTTAAGTCCAGCCCACATAAAATTTAAAGATAGGTCAGGTAAGGGCAGGTCAGATAAGTTTATCTAAGTCTGTGGTCCAGCCTCAACAAACATTATATCGCGAATATTCTATTCAATACGGAGTGAGCGTGGCGTTTATTTATATCCGAACTAGGGTTTGCCAAGCATGCTTCACGCGCTTTAATGGACTGTTAACGTAAGCGCGCACTTGTTCGAATCGGATGTATCGGACGGATCGGACGACTCGCATTATTTTTGCCAACATCGCACATTACTTCGGATTTCCGTTACGTATTTACGGACTACAGCCATTTCAAGCATCACGCCTCAAGCTCAGTTTTGTGTTTCGGCTCTTGGACATTGGTTTTGGACGATATGAGCAGTTCAGAAGAAGAGTTATTTGCAATTGCATGAGCGTTGGAAGACGAAGAAAGGAGAAAGAAAAGAAAAAACGTAGGTTTTGGGTTCATAATATAAATATGAAAAGAAAATTGTAAACCGTCATTCATGGTAATCTCCTGTATAAAATAAGTGAAAAAAATATATCTTCTGTAGTTTGTACTAAATTCGAACCGATTCCTGTTGCAACAGATCGCCCATTTGAGCGGATTTACGAAAGACGTCATCAGCACGCATCGTATAGACGGATTTGATTCTCGTCAAAGAATCCTCAGCGGAATTCCGCTCATCCGATGCGTCCGATGCGAGTCAGTGTGCTTTGTTCAGTTTAAAATAATGGAAATAATCATTTCCGTCCGATTCGTTCGTCCGATGCGTGCGTCCGATGCAAACAAGTGCGCGCTTACCTTTAAACTGCATGCTAGACAGGGACGTAGCAACAGGGCGTGCGAGTGGTGCCGTGTACGAGGGCCCGGCCCCGGCGGGCCCCTCGCCCAAATTGTTTTTTGTTGGCTTCAGCTGAGCAAATTTAAAAATATTTGAACTTATTCTTTTTGAATAATACGAGTTTAAGCATTTGGTACTACCGATTTTTTGTGAAAGGATAAATGGGGGCCCGTTGTGGTCTTGCACCAGGGCCCGGTTTCGACTTGCTACGTCCCTGATGCTAGACTAGCAACAAGCTTGGCTCAGTAACGAAACGCGCGGGGAGTCTTTGTTCGAATCCAAGGGGATTATTTTTCTTTCTTCTCCCGAAGTATGTTGTGATTTACAGAATTTTGGATGTTGTGTCGGGTAGCCCGGATGTTACGAAGCGGTTCGCACAGGAAGGTCGCGACGAGAGCGCCACCTACAGTGATTTATTACTAGGGTTAAAATTGTTTTCTTATAACGTGATTTCTCTTTAAACAGACCCCTTACACACGCACACACACGCGCGCATTTTTTGTAACAAAGATAGTGTAGGAACATAAGAAAAACAAAACAAATTTTGCGGGAGTCGACCCCACCTAGCCCGAGAGTATCAAACCACAAGTTCTCTGCGATACCTAACGACCAAGGACGTTACTGGTTTTCTTTGCAGCTAACAAGGTATTTGTTAATCCGCTAGCAGTCGGGTATTAAATGACAAATGTAGGTAGCGCTCTTGTAGCGGCCTTCTTGTGCGGACCGCTTCCTTGGATGTTGTTGTTTTCATGCAGTGTTGCCATCTTAGGAATTTTATCCCTAAAATAGGATATTTATTCATAAATAGGGAGTTAGGAAAATTTGGATTGAATTTAGTGAGTTTTTGTCTACTATCTTGTCTAGAATGCGCTCCCAGTTCTTTTTGCTGGCTACGAATGAGTCCACTTTCTACTATGGGAAATAATTAATATTCTGCTCTGTGGTTCACGTAACCAAGTTCACGTTTCTTCTTCCTAACTCAACTCTCAGCGTCTCAGATGTCAGAAGTACAGTTTCCTCTACTCAGGTTGCGCCACTACCTTCTGAAATGCGTGTCAGCTGAGTAGTAGTTCGCGATTACGCCGCTAGGGTCAAAGGAGGCAAGGTTTTATATTACACTTTATGGCATTAAACACAATAATCTCTCATTAACTGTTCCTTTGTCAATTTGAGCGTAATAACACACGCCACTAAAGACTAAGCCAAAATTAATTTAGAATATTAATAGGGAGTAACTACTGCGCTGGCCGTTGATCCCCTGAAATTTTGTTCTGATACGGTCGAACGTGATGTCCGTAAAATGACGTTTAAGTATCTCGTTATTGGCTAGCAACGCTAACGGTCTTGGTGGGTGTACGGTTATCGTACAGACCTTCCATTTTGTTCTCCTACGGCTAGACGAGTTCTGGTCCCGTACGGGTTGGTGGTATATTTTGCTTGTTTTTACATCATTTTTTCAAAAAAAATGGGTGTCTGGTGCGAGGGCAAGTAAATGGTCTGTTTCAAAAAAGCGATCTCTCGGCTTTAGCTTTTTTACACTTCCAAAATGTGTTGACATTCTGTAATGCGCATGTAACTAAATAAAATCTCACAATTGCCTCTGATAATTGTTATTTGTGACCCCTTTCAGTTCGTAAAAAGTCTCCATTTTGTAGAGCAATTTCCTTGTGATGAATTATATCATCTGCTACAAAAGCTGCTTCACAAACGAAAAAAATAGTGGCGATAACAACTTGTTAACCTAACTTGAAAAGACTTTTCTGTTTAAAATTATGCCTGTTGCGCTCATTTGGATAACCAGGATCCCGTGGGGGTTTGATATATTTTGCTTTTTTTACATCATCTTTTTTCCAAAAGAGCGTGTGTCTGGTGCGAGAGCGCAAGTAAATGGTCTATTTTAAAAATGCGTTCTCTCAGCTTTAGTTTTTTTATACTTCCAAAATGCTTGCGCATGCGTATTGTATGCAACCGGGAGCTACTATTAAGGTCTCGTGAATATCGTTGGCGCTTTAGACACAACATTACGTCGAAGGTCGGCAACACGGCAACTGACAAATCATTTTGACATTTAACCTCAAACTTGCTCCAGTATCTCTAAAGAAAAGAACTGTATACCAATAATAAAATTATCAATTTTAGAGATATTCAACGAATTGAATAGCGATGTGGACCATTGCAGTGAAGAAAAAAATTTAACATTATGGGCGATACCAGTGAAATGCCTTCCAATTGCCGTATTTGTAATTGAACCTGAAGTGCTCATCAGAATTAACGAAGCATATATTGACGCATACCAAGGGAACATCCCACCAATGTGAAATTCGCCAAAAAACGTTCACCGAGCCACATTTGTTTACGATGCACATTTTGACTCGTACAGGAGAAAGGTGAGATTTGCCAGAAAACGTTTTCTGTGCATGCTACTTTAACGAAACACATTATGCCTCACACAGGAGAAAAGCCTCACAAATGTGAAATTTGCCAGAAAGCATTCTCTGGAAATTCTAATTTAACAAAACATTTGCGGACTCACACAGGAGAAAAGCCTCACAAATGTGAAATTTGCCAGAAAGAATTCTCTGATGGTTGTAACTTAACAAAACATTTTACGATTCACACAGGAGAAAAGCCTCATAAATGTGGAATTTGTCAGAAAGAATTCTCTCATCGTTCTACTTTAACGAAACATATTAGGACTCACACAGGGGAGAAGCCTCACAAATGTAAAATTTGCCAGACAGCATTCTCTACGCATTCTCAATTAAAGGTTCATGTTAGGATTCATACAGGGGAAAGGCCTTACAATTGTGAGATTTGTAAAAAAACATTCTCTGTTAGTTCTAGTTTAATGATTCATGTTAGGACACACACAGGAGAAAAGCCTCACAAATGTGAAGTTTGCAAGAAAACGTTTGCTTGGCGAAATTTGTTAAACAGACACGTTGAGACTCATACAGGAGAAAACAAATTGAAGTGTGTAGTGTGCGGTGAAGGTTTTAAATTAAATAGTCAAGTTGCGAGACCCGGTATACACACAGGTAAAAAACTTCCCGTTTGCAACATTTGCAAGAAAGCGTTTTCCAATTCAGGAAATTTAAAGAGACATATTAAACGAATGCATTCCGAAGAAACACTATACAAATGTGAATCTTGTAGTAAACCGGTCAGCCAATCCTATCTTAACCATGTCAACGAAAGTCCATTTTTCTGTAAATTTAGCAATGGGGAAATCGCCGCACTAAAGGTCGAGGAATTACAAGACCAGCAATCCAAAGAAAGTAGTGTTAGTGTGAAATTGGAAGAGAATATAACAGATGAAGAAGAAAATGTCATTGTAGAGTCTGAAAATTTTAAAGGCCTTATCAAGAATGAAGCGTACAAAGTGAAGAATGAAAATGTTGTTTGGGTCAAAGAAGAAAGAGCTGACTTGGACGGAGTGGATAATGCTGGAGATTTTGTGAGACTTTTCATGAATGAAGACTATGAGGTGAAAGACGAGAATAGTTCGTGAAGCTTAAAAATGCAACAGTTCGTGATTTAGTAGCAACAAATAAAATGCCTCCGTAATCTGTATTTTGTCTTACGGAGTACATACCATAAAATGTTGTTTAGAAGGCGACGTAAGCAAAAGTCAGTGTGGAATTTAGTGACCTTCGTTCTATTAGTATGCTGCCATGTATTTCTAATTATCAGCATTAATACTTTTAGACTATTCTAGGCCTTTTGATACCTTAAACTACCCTATTTTTGTTACCTATCCATTTTTTCTAATACACAATTATTGTACGAATTGTTTAAGCCATTTGATATCTCGAAGGCCGACGAATCAACATTTAGCTCTACTAACTCTGGCATCATATTTTTGATTAACTATTTATTTATTTAAACAGCCGCTCGTTTCTAGAGCTACTTAAAGCTCTTTGTGCAGCTTTGCATCATATATAAGTTACAACATGTGAGAGTTACTTATTATTATAATTATTATTAACTTAACTAGCTTATTCTATACTAACCGATAACATCTCAAACTTATTAATAATTTGGGGTCATGATGTGTGTCCGGTTTGATATACTATTTTGTATAAATATTTTTAACACCTTTGTGAATTTGCACTTTTCGAGTATTTTCATATTGTCTGGCAGTTTGTTGTATGTTAGGTATCCACTGTACTGAATAATTTTTTTTGCAACATTTGTACATGGTGTGATTAAATGCAAGTTTATTTCTGTCTTCTTTTTGGCTATAATTTCTTTATTTTTATACTGTAAGGACCTCAAGTTAAACTAAAATTGGATACACATAAAAAGTGCACTTTTTATTCCCGAAATTCAAAAAAGGGATAAAAAGTAAAAGTAGAGATAAAAATTTAAAAAAATTGACAAAGCTACAATATATTACGTCAAATCTTAAAAATCCATGAAGAACTCTTAAATTCTAATTATTATAATAATTGTAAGTAACTTTTATATCTACTCCACTACAATTGGCAAAATTGAATGACGGAGCCATTTGCTCATTATTTTTTTCTTGAATGAGGGTTCTACTCCCATTTTGTACCACGGTTGTAGATCTAGAATCGTCCGAATCACCAAATAACTTGATAAATAAGGACATGAGTCTCCGTATCATTATTGGCTTGATTATTAAAGTCAGGTTGATAAAAGGTAGCTGGAACCCAAAGTTATTATATGGGAAGTTGCCTAATGCGAGGTTCGTTCTTAGTCGGCTGCGATCGGAAATTGACGTCACCCAAAGACCGTAATTTCCTGCAGTACATTAGCGGATAAGCGGAGCGCATAGAACGGGGGAATAAAATAATCACCGTTAGGTATAAAATAAGAATTAAAATAATTAAAACTAAATTTCCGTGACCATCTGTTTCTGTAGAAATGTACACTTTCTTCGTCATGATGAGCGATGAATCAATAAATGCACAAAAATCAGTACTTATGTACCATGGCTGAGTATACTCAACCATGCTTATGTACATACCATATTATTACAGACACTTCCAGATTAGTTTCGGGAATGATACTAGGCAAGTAGGTACGTATTTATTGGGGTAGGTAGTAGGTATGAAGGTAAGTAGGTATTAGGTAGGTATACAACTTACGTTTTGCTTTCAAAACACATCGCCGAGTAAAAAATGTTTATAAGTAGGTATTTTTCGAGGTATTTTTTTATTCAAATAACTAGGTACATAATGTTATTTCTATATTGCTTACTTATGTGCATAATTTTTCAACTTTTTACTTTGTTTAGAATTAGTCGGAGTATGGGTGTATGCATTTATTTCTGTAAATAAAATACTGGATGTGGGTTTCAGTATAATAGGTACTGTTAAAAATGAACGGCATCAAGGGCGATTTCGTTTTCAATCTAGGTTTAACTTCATTAGGTTAACATATAGCTAATTCGAAAATCTAAATTACTCTTCTCCAATATTAGAATACGATCATTTTTGCAATTTTTACAAATTACCTAGGTATCCATATAGGTAGTTCACTTTCAGTAATAAACTTAGGTATACCAGAAATAGTCAGGCCCACGCCCAGAAGAAACTGTAGAATCCGTGGACTGGAATTCCAATTTGAACCTGACGATATCTCGATGAAATGATCCGCCGTTTTTAGAATAATTACCTACCTACGTAAGTGATAAGTGTGAGAAATTTAGTGCAGGAATTTGAGGTAGGTAAGTGCCTATCTTTAGGACCTTTACTTACACCTTTTTGCTTTAAATATAGGAACAAAAGAAATCTACCTTGACTTTTTCATTAACTGCAGAACGATCAAACTTCATAACATTACAGGTTATACATAAATTCATGCTATCAAAGGCATGCATAAAACGCGGGTATCGGAAAACACATGCAGACGTCTCTACACGTATGTGTGCGGAGCGCGGCCGAGGTCCATCGCTGACGTCACTTGCTTCCCCCACTCGTACTTCACGCGGTGCTACAGCGCTTTACGGGCATTAGGCAACTTCCCATATAATAACTTTGGCTGGAACCTGCTTGACCAAAAATCTGCTCAGAGACGTGTTTTTGTTATTTATTTATAGATCTTTCCACATAACTCTCAGTTACAGTGGCACTTTTCCAACCTCCATGCCTCTTGACCTGATCTACATTAGCCCCGGAATCTGCAGAAGAGAGGCGGAAGTTCCCCTGAAGCAATGGCCCGTATATAATTCGGCATCTGGCAGGTTCAGAAATTTCGCATTACCCAAATAATCTTTTCCGACTATTTGTGGCCCGCATTTTCCTTTTCTGTAATGTACAAAAAATCTGTTGCGTTTTTCTATTTTTGGCCTTAAATTCATATAATTTCTGCACAGGCCAACCACGTCCGACACAGTGTTGCTGGAATTATTTATCACAATAAATGGACGATCTGTATGATTTTTGTATTACTGACGGTGACTAAAAGACTGGTACCCAGGACCACAATGTCTTCACAAAGGAGCTGGCACAGCTCCACACTTCGACATGCACCTGCTACCCTAATAATCAAAGCAACCTAAAAAAACATTAGAAACACTGTTTTTGATCCCACTTTTTGTATGCGTGTAAACACCTCAGTCTCTAGCACGAGAAGTACAAAAAGTATTTTACCTACCTTTGTTAGAAAATGATCTTCATCTGATGCCTCTTGAAGAAATTCCTGAACTTGATCTGCATTCAAAACTCTTGATTTCTTGGCTTGTAACCATTGTTCTTTCTTTTCAGAAATGCCAGTAGCTTTCGAAATTTGCTGATATCTAGATTATTTTCTATATATTAGCTTATATTTCAGCATCGAGTACACAGACCATAATGTTGAAACCTTGAAAACCTTGGATTTCTCTAGAAAATATGCCAGCAGCATGTTTTCATCATTATTCTCGACGTTTTTTCTCCCACACCAGCCTTTAAACATGCCAAACTGTTTATGATACAGTTGCCTTGATTTTTCAGGTAAACGTTCTTTTATGGCCTCTTCAGCGGCATCTTGAATATCCATCTTCGCTTTGAATATCAAAAATTTCAGTTGACAAGACGATTATCGACATTACAAATTAAATTGTTTTATTTGAGTTCTTCATGGTAACCGATATCAGAGCTCCCTTTACGAATTGCAATCAATCATGTGGCTTTTTGACATTTTGCTTTCAGTAGAGTACTTATAATTTCTTATGTTTTTATGGCAAGAAAGTCCAGAAGTACGAAAAATAGCGTATAAACCACACTCTAAAGTATCTTTTTATCGCTCAGTGAATTGTAGCCCTCGCTCCGGTCAGTCTACAACCTTTTCGCTTCGGGATAAAAAGTACCACTTTAGTCCCTTGGTATACATGCCCAAGATAAGGAGGGCCAGTATGGAGATATTGGAAATGACAAGAGATACGGATTTGGTTAAATGGGAAAAAAGTTGCGTAACTAAAGGATCAATAAAATGGCGCCTAGAAATCCTTGATATAATTTTCCGTTTTTGAGTTATTTTGAAAAAACTGAATTAATGGATTTTTAACTATTTTTTTTTCTGACTTTAATATTAAAATTAGAGCGAAACTGACAAAACTTCTTCGTAGCAACTTTTGATGAAATTAAAGATTTCATTGCCAATTCTTTTATTCTACGTTTCGTCTTCGGGCAACCATCATCAATTTCATTTTTTTAAATACGGCCCTGATTTTCTGATGCCAAATTTTATGAGCCCTTCTTATTTTGAATTCAACAATGTACCACACATTATGGTTTAATTACGTTTCGACCCGTTTTTGACCATAATTAAGAAATTTTTAGGATACGGACCTGCATTTCTCTTAATTTTCTAAAAATTATGAGAAATACAGTTAGTTCGGCTTTCTTTTGATATCAGAAACGAACAAGATTTTCCAAAACTGCAAGATGCGCTATGCTTAGAGTAGGGTAGGTGCTTATCGCTAGTATCATCTAACAGATTCGTAAAACTCTTGTGGTGCACTTAAAAATTGCCAAACTTATACTGTATGTCTCATATTTTTTACAAAACTATGAGACATACAGGTCCGTATCTTAAAAATTCTTTGATGATGGCCAAAAAAGGGTCGAAACGTAATTAAACCATAATGTGTGGTACATTGTTCAATTCAGAATAAAAAGGGCTAATAAAATTTGACATCAGAAAATCAGGACCGTATTTAAAAAAATTAAGTTGATGATGGTTGCTCGAAGACGAAACGTAGAATAAAAAAAATGGCAATGAAATCTTTAATTTCATCAAAAGTTGCTACGAAGAAGTTTCGTCAGTTTCGCTCTAACCGTTGATTGACTAATCAGTCAACGCTCTAACTTGAATATTAAATCCAGAAAAAATATAGTTAAAAATCCATAAATTCAGTTTTTTCAAAATAACTCAAAAACAGAAAATCTTATCAAGGATTTCTAGGCGCCATTTTGTTGGTCCTTTAATTACACAACTTTTTTCCCATTTAACCAAATCTGTATCTCTTGTCATTTCCAATATCCCCATACTGGCCCTCCTTATTTTGGACACGTTGTATAATATACTATTGTAGCAGATTGGAAGCGCCTCGCCGCCGCGCCTGTTGCTAGCCAGCGCAGCGCGGGGAAAAGGGAACCCTGAAAGCCAGACGTGAATACGCAGTCAGTCTTAGTTAGCTATCGCGAAGTAATCTACTGTTTTGTTCGCAACGCTCCCTCGAGTTTTTGTTCGTTCAGCATACACAATAGTTTCAGTTTGTTTCATTATTTCTCATCACGCATCCTATTAAATATACTTTGTTTAAAATAAACGCTTAAGTAAAATCTTGTCGGTGTTTAAATCTGACCTACCGCTACAAAGTGGGGCCCCACGTTGGGCGCCACTTTGTAGCGGTAGGTCAGATTTAAACACCGACAAGATTTTACTTAAGCGTTTATTTTAAACAAAGTATATTTAATAGGATGCGTGATGAGAAATAATGAAACAAACTGAAACTATTGTGTATGCTGAACGAACAAAAACTCGAGGGAGCGTTGCGAACAAAACAGTAGATTACTTCGCGATAGCTAACTAAGACTGACTGCGTATTCACGTCTGGCTTTCAGGGTTCCCTTTTCCCCGCGCTGCGCTGGCTAGCAACAGGCGCGGCGGCGAGGCGCTTCCAATCTGCTACACTATTATTTTTGATCTACATATTTAATGTCTCGTTTATACCTACCTATCCATGTATTTTTCGGGGATTACCTTCTTATTCTTCAAACTTCCTTTTTTGGTATTGAAATATGCAAATTCTTTTCTTTTTTGTTAAAATATTGATCTCTTATAATTGTTGATAAAGGAGTTCTTTGAACTTGTCTCTTTTATACACTAATCAAAACGAAAAAGGAGCCGTTTCTTTCTTTTGTTAAATTTCATTTGTGCCACATAATACAAAGATAATTTTTTTTCTTCTGCTTAGTAAACATACTCCAGTTGAAAGGTTTATAGGGAAAATTTTTTCTTTTCAACAGTTTTTTTATTAAAGCAATAAAACCTAAAAATCACAATTTTCACCAAGAGATAAATGTTTTTATCGACTTATTGCTTCTTTAGTTTCGTTTCAAATGTGAAAGAATAAACATGAATGTTGATGTGCTTGGTAGACCACGAAAGTGTAGAATGTACCTAACAGAAATTCAGATTGCTAGGGTCATAACTCTCAGTCAAGAGGGCCACTCAAGACGGCAAGTAGCTCGAATTTTAAATGTCAGTAGAGCTGCCATAAATAGGGCCTGGATAAGGTCTCAAATGTATGGTATTGTTAGAAGGCAACCTTATCGCGTCGCGCAAGAAGGACTGCTACAACGCTCCAAAATCAACTCGTTGAGGCCACAGGAATCAGAATAAGTACCCAAACTATACGTAACAGGCTTCACGAACGTCAGTTTCATGCAAAAAGACCTCCTTTAAGCTGTGATCATCGCAGAGCAAGAATGTTCTTTGCTGAAGAGCATGCCAATAATTGGAACTTGGGGCAGTGGAGCAATGGGCTGTTCACTGACGAATCCAGGTTCTGTTTAAATCACATTGATGAACGAGTTCGAGTCTGGAGACGCCAAAGTGAACGTTTTTTATACTGCACTATAGAAGAAAGGGTTCCATTTGGAGGAGGGTCCATCATGGTTTGGGGTGGGATAAATTTGAATGGGCGCACGGGGATGGTGGTAATTCGTGAGGGGTCTATGACGGCACGTAGGTATTTAGACGAAGTTTTAGAACCACATGTTGTACCATTTGCCGAGAATATGGGTCCAGTATTCATTCTGCAGCAAGACAATGCCCTCCCACACATCGCCAGAATAGTGCAAAATTTCCTCAATGCCCACAATATTGGGGTTACGGATTGGCCCGCCCGCAGTCCAGACCTCAATCCAATTGAGCACGTCTGGGACACACTTATAGGCAACAATTGAAGGAACGTCAGCCAATCCAGAACTTTCAACACGTTGAAGAAATCCTCCTGAAAGAGTGGGAACAGCTGCTTCCTCAAGTTATTCGAAATTTAGTTGAAAGTATGCCCGGCGTTGAGCTGAAGTTTTACGAGTTAAAGGAGGCCACACATGTTATTGATTTTGAAATTTTGCTTACTTTTCATTAAAACAATAAAGAGCTTAATCGCACATTTCTGCATTTTTATTTTTTTCTGTACGAATCACAAGCAGATTATAACAAATTGTACTAAATTTTTAAACACCAGTCCAGTATATTTAAATAAAAAAGAATTGTAACAATACGTCATTCCAGTGAAAAAAAATATCAACATTTTAAAGGTACTTATATGGATAGGCAGGTATAATATATATATAATCAAGACCCTTCTACCAAGATATTGGTGTCGGGCTTAATAATTAGTAACTACACTTTATGTAGGTACAGTTTCTTTCCACTTTTTCCTGTCTTCGGCCACTTCCTTTGCTCCATTCCACGTTAATTCTTTGTCCTTAAGTAATTGTGCTATGACACTGTCCCATGATTTCGGTGGTCTTCCTCTCGATCTTTTTGGTCTAACTCTTGCCTCCCATATATTTCTAGCTGGCCTTTCGCTTGACATTCTCGATGGATGTCCAAACCACTCCAGTTGCTTAATTTCGATTTCCTTGTTCATTGATCTTACTTCCAGTTCTCCCCTTATTATGTCATTCTTTATTTTGTCCATGCGCGTAACACCTTTAACTTTCCTCAGGGATTTCATTTCTGTGGCTTGTATTCGTGATTTTTGTCTTTCGTTTAGTGTCCAGCTTTCGCTTCCGAACATAAGAATAGGTCTAAAGACGGTTTTGTACACTGTCATTTTGGTCTTCTTGCTAATTTCCCGTTTCCCAATAAATGTGTCATTCATCGAGTGATATAGTCTTGTACTCGTAGCATTCTCTACTCTGGTATTTACTTCAATTTCATTTTTCCCTGTTCTGTTTATTATTGTTCCCAAATACTTAAAGTTTTCAACTTGTTCTATTTTACTACCCTCTAGTTCTACATTAACTGATTTTTCTTGTTTACCCACATGCATAATTTTTGTTTTATCTGTATTGATTTTCAAGTTCCACGCCTTCAGTAACTCGTTCCATATGTTGAGGTTGTCTTGTAAATCTTTTTCGTTTCTTGCACATATCATAATATGGATAGACAGGTATAAACGAGACGTTAAATAGATCAAAAATAAAAGAATTTAACTTGATGTTCTTACAGTATAAAAATAAAGAAATAAAAGACCAAAAAAGACAGAAATAAACTTACTTTTAATCACACCATGTACAAATGTTGCAGAAAAATTTATTCAGTACAGTGGATACCTAACATACAACAAACTGCCAGACAATATGAAAATACTCGAAAAGTGCAAATTCACAAAGGCATTAAAAATATTTATACAAAGTAGTACTTATATCACAACGGACAGACATCATGACTCCAATTTATTAATAAGTTTGGGATGTTATATGTTAGTATAGAATAAGTTAGTTACTTAAGTGAATAATAATTATAAGAATAAGTAACTCTCACATGTTGTAACCTATGAATAATACAAAAACGCTTCACCAAGAGCTTTATAAGTAGCTCAAGAAACGAGGGGCTGTTTAAATAAATAAATAGATAATCAAAAATATGATGCCGGAGTTAGTAAAGTAAGTAATGCATTGTCCTTCGAGACGTCAAATGGCTTAAAAATTTATACAATCGTGTATCAGAAAAAAATGGATAGGTAACAAAAATAGGTTAGTTTAAGGTATCAAAAGGCTTAGAATAGTCTAAAAGTATTAACATTGATAATTAGAATTACTTGGCAGTATGTATAATACTAATAGAACGAAGGTCACTAAATTCCCGACGACTTTTGCTTACATCATGTTCTAAACAACAGTTTATAGTATGTACCTACTCTGTAAGGCAAAATACAGATCACCGAGGCATTTTATTTGTTGCTTCACGAACTATTCTCGTCTTTCACATCATAGTCTTCATTCTTGAAAAGTCTCACAAAATCTCCAGCATTATCCACTTCGTCCAAGATATCCCTTTCTTCTTTGACACAAACAACATTTTCATTCTTCACTTTGCACTCTTCATTCTTGATAAGGCCTTTAAAATTTTCAGACTCTACACATTCTTCTTCATCTGTTATGTTCTCTTCCAATTTCACACTAACACTACTTTCTTTGGATTGCTGGTCTTGTAATCCCTCGACCTTTGCTGTGGCGATTTTCCCATTGCAAAATTTACAGAAAAATGGATTTTCGTTGACATGGTCAAGATAAGCTTGGCTGACCGGTTTGCTACAAGATTCACACTTGTATGGTGTTTCTTCGGCATGCATTCGTTTAATATGCCTCTTTAAATTTCCTGAATGGGAAAACGCTTTCTTGCAAATGTTGCAAGTGGGAAGTTTTTTGCCTGTGTGTATACTCATGTGACTCGCAACTTGGCTACTTAATTTAAAACCTTCGCCGCACACTGCACATTTCAATTTTTTTTCTCCAGTATGAGTCTCAACGTGTCTGTTTAACAAATATCGCCAAGTGAATGCTTTCTGGCAAACTTCACATTTGTGAGGCTTTTCTCCTGGATGAGTCGAAGCATGCCTCATTAAAATAGAACGATTAGAGAATGTTTTTTGGCAAATTTCACATTTGTGAGGCTTTTCTCCTGTGTGTGTCCTAACATGAAGCATTAAACAAAAACGATTAGAGAAAGCTTTTTTACAAATCTCACAATTGTAAGGCCTCTCCCCAGTATGAATCCTAACATGAATCTTTAATTGAGACTGCGTAGAGAATGCTGTCTGACAAATTTCACATTTGTGAGGCTTTTCTCCCGTGTGAGTTCTAACATGTATCCTCAATTTGCTATGCGTAAAGAATGCTTTCTGACAAATCTCACATTTGTGAGGCTTTTCTCCTGTGTGAGTCATAAGATGTTGCTTTAAACTAGAATAGTCGGAGAATGCCTTTTTGCAAATTTCACATTCATAAGGCTTTTCTCCCGTGTGAGTTCTAACATGTATCCTTAATTTGCTATGCGTGAAGAACGCTTTCTGGCAAATTTCACATTTGCGATGCCTCTGTCCCGTGTGAGTTTCAACATGTTTCCTTAAATTAGAACGCTCAATGAATGTTTTCTGGCAAACTTCACATTTGTGAGGCTTTTCTCCTATGTGTGTCCTAATATGGATCATTAAACTAGAACGAATAGAGAATGCTTTTTTACAAATTTCACAATTGTAAGGCCTTTCTCCTGTATGAATCCTAATATGAATCTTTAAATGAGAATGCCTAGAGAATGCTTTCTGGCAAATTTCACATTTATGAGGCCTTTCACCCGTGTGAGTTCTAATGTGTACCCTTAATTTAGTACGTGTAGAGAATGCTTTCTGGCAAATTTCACATTTGTAAGGCTTTTCTCCTGTGTGAATCATAAGATGTTTCATTAAACTAGAATAGTCAGAGAATGCCTTTTTGCAAATTTCACATTTATAGGGCTTTTCTCCTGTATGGCGCCTAACATGAATTGTTAATTTAGTACTGGTAGAATATCCTTTCTGGCAAATTTCACATTTGTGAGGCTTTTGTCCCGTATGAGTCCTAACATGCATTGTTAATTCAAAACGCGTACAGAACGTTTTCTGGCAAACTTCACATTTGTGAGGCTTTTCTCCTGTGTGAGTCATAATGTGTTTTGTTAAAGTAGCACGCACAGAAAAGGTTTTCTGGCAAATCTCACATTTGTGAGGCCTTTCTCCCGTATGAGTCAAAATGTGCATCGTTAACAAATGTCGCTTGGTGAACGTTTTTTGGCAAATATCACATTGGTGGGATGTTCCCTTGGTGTGCATCAACATATTATGCTTCATTAATTCTGATGAGGACTTCATGTTTTATTGCAAATGGAAGGCATCTTAC
The DNA here is from genome assembly GCA_963966045.1 of Xestobium rufovillosum. Lineage (NCBI taxonomy): Eukaryota > Metazoa > Arthropoda > Insecta > Coleoptera > Ptinidae > Xestobium > Xestobium rufovillosum. The sequence goes on from OZ014497.1 coordinate 22,766,075, forward strand.
TGGTATCGCTCATAATGCTATTTTTTTCTTCACTGCAATGTTCCACATCGCTATTCAATTCGTTGAATATCACTAAAATTGATAATTTTATTAATGGAATTCAGTTCTCTTCTTTAGAGATACTGGAACAAGTTTGAGGTTAAAATTATTTGTCACTTGTCAAGGTAATGTTGTGTCTAAAGCGCCAACGAAATTCGTGCCCGGCTTTCTTTTGAACATCTTAATTCGGGACCTAAGTGTTCCGTCATACGTCAGATTTTCATTCCAAACAAAACAAAAGCACGTGCCATTTGACGTTTATCGACATTATTTACAACGTCTTAAACTAGTTTTTGCAATATAATTATAGACGTTTTGCAGTGAAAACAGTTTATTTTCAATTTGTGTGTTGCGCTTACGTGGAAAAACTTGAAAACGACTATAATTATATTTCGGACGTTAGGTTAAAACGTCAGAAAGCACGTGGCTTTGTTTTGTTTGGAATGAAAATCTGACGTTTGTGACGTGCCACTTAGGTCCCTAATTCGGGACCTAAGAGCCTCCGTCATACGTCAGATTTTCATTCCAAACAAAACAAAAGCACGTGCCATTTGACGTTTATCGATATTATTTACAACGTCTTAAACTAGTTTTTGCAATATAATTATAGACGTTTTGCAGTGAAAACAATTTATTTTCAATTTGTGTGTTGGGCTTACGCGTAAAAACTTGAAAACAACTATATGTAATTATAATTATATTTCAGAGGTTAGGTTAAAACGTCAGAGAGCACGTGGCTTTGTTTTGTTTGGAAAACTAATAAAAACTTTATATTAAAATTAATATAAACATATAAGAAACACAAAAATAATACATTGTAGCATATCAGTCTTTTACTTCAAGATTTGTTTTCTTCAGTTGCTTTTTAAAGCAAGCAAGCTGGAGAGTTTTTAGACTTTCATCCAGACCATTTAAACTAATATGCCTTTGTGAAAAATAGAATTCTTTCCTATTCGAGTTTGCACTGTACTGCCGTCCTAAGGAAGAAGGTCCGAACTGCAAATTTTCGACATAATCAGTAACAGTACAATGTTTTCTCTCTTTCTACAAAGCAAGAAAGTCCTAAGTGCACCAGAAAGGTATGAAAATCGCCTAAGTTTATTGTCCGATCTACACACCAAGGTAGTATTGCTACCTAAAAAAGTCCTATCTACGATTACTAAATTAAAACTTCCGATCTGCTTCTCTTTTAAGTAGTTAAGTTAGGACTTTATTGCTAAGTAAATTGAATGCGTGTTATATACATAAAAGGTCCTATCTAATGATAAGGTAAACTGTCCAATATCTGCTGCTTTTTTATGTTAAATCGCACGTGAAACACCTTTAGCTTTCAGTCTAAATTTATTAACAAAGGTTCAACTTTATATACAACTATTATTTTCTGAATTCGTTAAATTTGGTATAAGTCATTCATTAATTTTTTTAAACTGCCCCCTTAGAGAGTAATGCTCATGATTTTCTACATCCTCCCGCGCGGCGGCGGCGTCACCAATTTCCCGGGGATACTGTAGCTGAATAGGTCTTCTCAATTTTGTTTTGTTGGGCAATTGAACCTCGCATGCCCTTATCTTTCCATCTCGTCCTTGATAGACTTCTGTGATTTTTACCATTTCCCAGCTTAAACGGGGTGCTTCCTGGTCATGTAGTAGAACTTTAAACTTGTTCGTTGACGATTGGCACTTATTAATTTGAGCCGTCCTTAATTGCCGCATATAATCAGAAACCCAAATTTTCCAAAAACATCCGAGGATACGTCGACGTTCTTTCCAAAGTTTGAGGATTTTTTCCCTGTTTGCATTTCTTGTTTCCGGTAGCACACACGAGTGTTGCTCTTGTGCCCCCATGAGGAAACTTGATGGAGTCAACATGGTCAAATTATATCTTTATCCTCGTCAATGAGAGTTGACTGTTGATATGGCATCGGTCAATTTTATAACTGGAAGGATTATTCTTCAAAATACAAATTGCAAAGGACTGATCCACGTGTGTGTTTACACGATATAATTTGGATGATGTTTACTAGAGGAAGTCATTTATTAAAATATAAGACAGATTTCAATGAAGATTTTCGGGAGGTAAATTTTACGATTTCTAAGCTGAAACAATCGGAGATTCCAAAACCGCAGGCACGTACCTAATGTAGAGGCATATCAGTTATGAGAAAAAATGGTCTCGTGGATAAGCTAAAACCAATATTGCCTGCAAATCGCTTGATATTCTGGGAAAATCTGGCAACCAACACCAGTGTTATCGACGGTGACGTGTGAGATGGGATAAGAGGCAAAGTAGTAGCTGTGTAGTTGTTTGAAGTATGTACATGGTATTTTATAATCTTGTGCATTATAATTATATTACAAATAAATCTTCTAAAATGTTTTGTATTAAATATACTTATTACACTTTGGGGTACTAATAAAAAGGGGAGGTTGTAAAAGTCCACAAATTCTCACAAACCCAATTTGTTTACTAAACGTTTAATAAACAAATTGGGTTTGTGAGAATTTGTAGACTCCCCTCCACCCTTTATTAACTTTCGCACATGGATCAACAGTTTCAAAATTTGCGTACTAAAAACTATCTAGATAAGCGGAAAAATATACGAAAATTACATAAAACTAGTCCTATCTGACAATTATTATCTACGAAAAAAGTCCGATCTGCCATAAATTCGAAAACCTTTGAGTGAGGATATTTCTATTAAGTGTTTAAGTAATACTTAATATTTGGCCCAGTTATGCCGATTTTGAAACTGATACAGTGAAAATTTAGGATGCTATAGGAAAATTTACAAAATGATCAATATTACAGAAGTGAGTTTTTTCAGTTCGGACCTTCTTCCTTAGGACGGCAGTGTACTTAAAACAACATTGCCTTTACCTCTTGTGTCATAATTATGGTTTTCTACAAATTTGCACACAGTCACTCATATACTTCGGCATAATACCCAATTTGATTTTATAGATAAATACCATGGTCTGATATTCTATGTATCGACTTACGTTTAACCAATTAAGATCATATCATATCGCGTATCTATTGCACTTCAGTATTATCCTCATGGCCCTGTTTTGAAGCAACTGTAATCTTGCAAGATCACCCTGTTGTCCCAGATATAAGATACTGCTTGCGAAAGTCATATGTGGTAAGATGATTGTATTGTATACTATCCTCTTGGTTTCCATTGTTAAATTTACCCCTACCCGTTTCAAAACCCCAACCTTGTTAGACATCTTCTTACAATATAATCAAGATGCTCCTTAAAATTTAATTTGGAATCCACTATGACTCCCAGGTATTTAATTTGATTAACTATTTCCAGTTCTTCATCACCAATAACAGTAATTTTTAGGCCTTGCTCAAGGAAAAGTCTTCGAGCCTTGTCACTTCCAATAATCATTGCCTCCGCTTTCCTTGTATTAAGTTTTAATTTATTAAATGCCACCCATTCCCACACTATCTTTAATGTTTTATTTATTTTCTGCACAATATCTTTTGGGTTTTCACCCCATATATAAATATTTGTATCATCAGCGAAAAGATGAATTCTGCCTTCTTCTATTGTTGACACTATATATCATTTATACATATATAAGGCAAACAGCAGCGGTCCAAGAATACTTCCCTGAGGTACACCAATCTCAACTTCTAAACTATCTGATAGAACTTCACCGCATCTCACTTTCTGTTTTCTATGTTCCAGATAGCTACAGATCCATGATCCATCTTAGAACTTTTCCACGTATACCATATGCTTCCAGTTTTCTTATTAACATCCCTTTATCAATAGTTTCGAAGGCACGTTTGAAGTCCAAAAAAATGCTTACTACCACTTTTCCAACATCAATAGCTGATCTCCACTCATTTAGAATAAACTGCATTGCACTCTCACAATTATATCCCTTTCTGAAACCTGACTGATAGTCAGATAATACGTTGTTTCTTTCACAAAATTCATTTAACTGTACATACACAAGTGCTCGTCACTACTGTCACTTTTCATTCTAAAACGGTTTCACAACTTTGGCACCAAACCATTTCGAATTTCTCTACCATTTACACAATCACTCAAGTTCACTGTTTCCTACCCTTTACTTTCAATCATCATAATGTAAACTAAAAAATAATAATAATAACATAGTCTTTATTAGTTATTTAAACTATACATAAGTAATAAACATTTCTTACAAAATCACTATGCTAATTAATAACGAAATATGCCATAACACGCACCTTACGAAAATAATGCCTTAATTTAATTCAGTGCCTGCATCACGTTATGTTATTTTGTACTTTGTTTAGTATTGCGATATATACAAGGTGCCCCAGAACGTTTTACACAGGTTATAGCTCTAAAACCAACAGATACCGAAATGGGACAAAAACCATTTTGTAGTGTTGATGAAGGAGTACACAACCCGACCAACGTAACCACCCCCACGGCTGCCGCCTCCAAAGTACTGCTCCTAGTTATTATTTTTTAAATAGCACTATGTATATTCTGTGAAGGGGCGTGACGAAGAATCAAATTCTATACCTAACATTTTTTTGAAATTTAAAATTGACCCATCAATGGCGGAGAAAACGGATTTTTTATTTATGTTTAAGTCGACCTTGGAATTATTAACTGATAAGCAAATGACTACCGGCGTAAATGTCAAAGTTAATTTGAGTTAATTGAAAACTAGTTTTGTCCACGACTATCTTATAATATACTCTTTATACTTGTGTTTCTTCAATCATAATTAGATACATTAATCACTGCAGAGATTAATGAATATTATTCACTACACCAATAGGAACATCGCTTTGACCCTTTTTACATTTATTTAGAAGGCCGCGATCGCGATGTGTCAGTTCAAATTGAAACGTCAAATCAGCATGGTTTGCTTTTAATTTGAAATGCATATTCTAAAAAAGAAGATATAATGAGTAGTGAGAGTGAAAACGAAGTTTCTTTAACAGCATCAGCAATAAAAGAAGCTGCAGAGCTTGCCTCATTAGATTCATTGCCCAAAAAACCAAGAAAATTATACCTGAGAGCGTATGTATGAATCTTTCTTACACTGGAGAAGGGAAATGAAGGTAAATTCTTTCTGGGAATCTGTTTTGATAGTCGTGGACAAAGTATATTATACACGAGTTTGTAATGAATGCTATTATTACCTCGGATGATTACAAAACTCGCTCGTTTCACTCGCTCGTGTTGTAAACTTCATCCTCGGTAATAATAGCATTCATTATAAACTCGTGTATAATATACTATTGTGTTGTGTTCTGAAATGCCTGCTTTATTTACGCCATTATGAGTAGGTATGTGGACAATCGACATGTAGAAGAAATTTATTGCGCAGGTTAGGAATGTGTATTGCTGCAGAAAGACTCCAATTTGAACATTTGATCAACATTTGATCAGGTTATCACATTATTAATATTATTATTTTAACTTATGTTTAAACTTTTTATTTAATAGTTTTAATAATTCCATGGCCAACTTAGAAATAAATAGTATGTTTTCTCCACCTTTGGTGGGCCAATTTTTATTTTCAAAAAAATCTAGGATAGAGAATTTGTGTCATATTCCTTCAAGGAATATACAGGGTGCTATTTGAAAAAATAAGTAGGCGCGGTTTGTCTGAGACGACCGCCCCAGGGGTAGTTACGTAGTTACGTTCTTAGAATTATATGCTCTATCATCAACACAACAAAGTGGTTTTTGTTACAATTCGTTACTATTTATAGTTTTAGAGCTACAACGTGTGTAAAATTTTCTGGGACACCTATATTATACTATTTCGTAACAATTTAAAAAAATTAAAATATCGACAATTACTATGCTAATTATCTCTAATTACACATTTGGCAATTGGTAATTGTATACTTGAAGATATAGTACCTAACTATGCTATTCATAAAATAGTTGTTAAAATGCTCCAGCAGCAGCAAATTTATCCTCATAAACTACCATCAAATTCAATTTTAGTTTTTACTTCAGCAATATGTTGTTATTCCCCACAATGCATACATATTTTTCTCAGCACTTGTAACACCGTCTAACCTCTAACGTATATATGGTCCTTAATAAAAACTGCGTTCCACTATATTTTTAACCTTTTGCCATTAAGGTTTGATACGTACAAGCATCAACTTCTATTATTAACGTGTGATCTTCATACGTTCTATCTTTTTATTTTTAAAATGACTTTCACAAGAAAATCTTTGCTTTCCTTAACCAATTGATTCTGCCGAATATTTATTTCATGAATCTCATCATAGCTCATGTTGTCCACCGACTCTTATATGTGGTCTATACAATTTTAATACTGCCATTTTATAGCTTTCACCTAATTAATTTTCTACTGCTTCCTTAAGTTTATTTTGATCTTCCTTGTTTACTCAGGTGACTCCTATCGCTCCACCCTAAGTACCTTTAATTTGTTTTATTCCTATCATCATATCCTGTAAGTCTTTCACTATATTTTTGTTGATAACTTTACCGTGGTCATTTTTTGGCTTAATGATGATTTTATTGTCTATATTGTTCTTGCTTGTCACTTGCTTCACGAACTATTCTCATCTTTCACCTCACAGTCTTCATCCTTGAAATGTTTTACAAAATCTCCAGCATTATCCAATTTCTTCTTCAACACAAACAAAATTTTCATCCTTCACTTCGTACTCTTCAGTTTTGATCAACCCTTTAAAATTTTCAGAATCTAGGACATTTTCTTCTTCATCTGTTATATTCTCTTCCAATTTCACACTAACACTACTTTCTTTGGATTGCTGGTCTTGTAATTCCTCGACCATTACTGCGACAATTTCTCCATTGCAAAATTTACAGAAAAATGGTCTTTTATTGGCATGGTTAAGGTAGGCTTGGGGTTTACCACAAGAATCGCATTTAAATGGTGTTTCTTCGGCATGCATTTGTTTAATATGCCTCTTTAAATTTCCTAAATGCGAGAACGCTTCCTTGCAAATATAACAAACGGGAAGTTTTTTACTTGTGTGTATACTCATGTGTCTTGCAACTTGGCTATTTAATCTAAAACCTTCATCGCACACTGCACACTTCAATTTCTTTTCTCCAGAATGAGTCTCAACGTGTTTGTTTAATAAATATCGCCAAGTGAACACTTTCCGGCAAACTTCACATTTGTGAGGCCTTTCTCCTGTGTGAGTTTTAACATGTTTCCTTAAATTAGAACTTTCAATGAATGCTTTCTGGCAAATTTCACATTTGTAAGGCCTCTCTCCTGTGTGAGTTTTAACATGTTTCCTTAAATTAGAACGCTCGATGAATGTTTTCTGGCAAATTTCACATTTGTGAGGCTTTTCTCCTGTGTGTGTCCTAACATGAATCATTAAAGTAGAACGATCAGAGAATGATCTCTTACAAATCTTGCAAGTTTCACATTTGTGAGGCTTTTCTCTTGCGTGTATCCTAACATGTCTCATTAAAGTAGAACGCAGAGAGAATGCTTTCTGGCAAATTTCACATTTGTGGGGCCTTTCTCCTGTGTGAGTCCTAATATGTATCGTCAAATTAGAACGCATAGAGAATGCTTTCTGACAAATTTCACATTTGTAAGGCTTTTCTCCTGTGTGCGTCCTAACATGTCCCATTAAAGTAGGACGATCAGAGAATGCTTTCTCACAAATCTCACAATTGTAAGGTCTTTCTCCCGTGTGAGTCCTAACATGAATCTTTAATTGAGAATGCGTAGAGAGTGCTGCCTGGCAAATTTCACATTTGTGAGGCCTTTCTCCCGTATGAGTTCTAACATGTCTCGTTAATTTAATATGAGTCGAGAATGCTTTCTGGCAAATTTCACATTTGTGAGGCTTTTCTCCTGTGTGAGCCATAAAATAAAACTGAGAGAATGCCTTTTTGCAAATTTCACATTTATGAGGCTTTTCCTTTGTATGGCTCCTAACATGAATTGTTAATTTAGAACGGGTAGCGAATGCTGAGATGTTTTCTTGATATGCATCAACATATACATGACACTTCGTTAATTCTGATGAGGACTGCAAAGGAAAGGTACTTTACTGGTGTCGCCCACAACGCGTACATGTATTTCCAGTATCTTCTACACCAAATTGTGCACACTAATTTTTTTCTTCACTATCCAATTTATTGACCATTTTAATTAAAGGTGTTCAATTTTCGTCTTTACAAATACCCAAGCATAGTTTGAGATTTTGAGGTTAAAATGAAATGTCACTTATCGACGCAACGTTGTGTCTAAAGCGCCAATGACGCAGGCACCCAAACCCATATTATATTATATATCTTACAAGCAACTCCCCATTCCTTGCATCTGCAAAAAGCGTCGTAGTGACAAGGCGATAGAAATAGTATATTCTACTTCTTCGTTTATATTTGTTAGATGCATACCAAGCAAGCGCAAGTAGGTACGTTCGGTGGACGGTTGCGACTTATGCAGATTTTGTATACATCTGTCTCTTAATGTCTGGTACGCTTTCGGAGCGTAATGCATACCCACTGCCCAAACCCAACACCCTTTTAAAATTGATAATTGAATAATAATAATATTAGCTTCATTTAACAAATAGCAATTAGCAATATTGCAATACAAACTGTAATATGAAAAGTTTTACATATTATAGAACTTAAATCTATTCTAACTGCATATTTAAAATCACTAGGTACTCAAGTTTTAGGCTTTAATACAATGACAAAAGAAACTTATATCTAGGTACTCTAAAATTAAACAACTTAGTAACTTAATCTGCCTACACCTAATTATTGCTCTAATATTTTTAACCCTTTCTCTATGCTACTTTTTAATCTAGGAACTTAAACTGCTGCTCTAATACTGTTTCAGGTTGGATACAAATTTCTTTGCATTGCACTGTGTGACTGTGGAGGAAATTTATTGTTATTTCAGGAATCTTTTAAAAAACGAAGCGTTTTGGGGGCTGTCTTCCTTCTTTTCTAAACCACCTTTTTTCTATGATTTACAGAAAATCTGCTTTAAGTTATTTCCTTTATACTTTGTTGGTTGTGTTGAAGAATAACAATTTGTAACGGTAACTTAAACTTTATTCTTGATAACACACTTTTATTTACAACTTAAAAACTGAATTATGACCACTCTGCCAGGGACGCAGTCTCACGTCCTGTACTCTGAAGATTAAAAGACTTGGAAACAGTGGCCAATTTCAGACTCAATTACCACTACCGGATATGCAGCCTCACATTCCGTTCCCTGAAGAAATGGCTTAGAAATAGTGGTTTGAGTCGAATGACTGAATTGTTACCGCAGCTTCGCTTCTTTTATAGTGAACTGACGAGTCCCCAATTTCGCTTCAATTTCTACTTTTACACCAACGTTACTTTGATTTTTCACATCAAGCTCTTCAAAATTTCCACACTCCACAATGACATTTTCTGACTTAAATTCACTGCTTACACTCAGACTCCAGTCGCACAGGTGCAGCACAAATGGCAGATCCCAGAGTGTGCAAGCGGCTTTATTTGTTGCTACTGAATCATGAACTGTTGCGGGTATATTCTTAAATAGCTTTTAAACTTCACGAACTATTCTCATCTTTCACCTCATAGTCTTCATTCTTGAAAAGTCTCACAAAATCTCCAGCACTATCCACTTCGTCCAAGATATTGCTTTCTTCTTTGGCACAAACAAAGTTTTCGTTCTTCACCTTGTACTCTTCATTTTTGATCAGCCTTTTAAAATTTTCAGACTCTGCAATGACGTTTTCTTTTTTATCTGTTATATTGTCTTCCAATTTCACATTAACACTACCTTCATTGGATCGCTCATCTTGTGATTCGTCGACCTTCATTCCATATTTGTAAGGTGTTTCTTCAGTATCCGAGAGCAATGAACACTTGAAATTCTTTTCTTCAGTACGAGTCTCAACGTGTTTTTTTAACAAGTATCGCTTGGCGAATGTCTTTTGGCAAACTTCACATTTGTGAGGCTTTTCTCCCGTATGAGTCATATTGTGACGAATTAAAATGGAACGCACAGTGAAGGCTTTCTGGCAAATTTCACATTTGTGAGGTCTTTCTCCCGTGTGAGTCCTAACATGTATCTTTAAATTGAAATTAGTAGAAAATGTTTTCTGGCAAATTTTACATTTGTGAGGCTTTTCGTCTGTGCGATTCATAACATGATTCATTAAAGTATGAGTCCTCATGTGACGAATTAAATAGGAACGCATGGAAAACGCTTTCTTACAAATTCCACATTTGTGAGGCTTTTCTCCTGTGTGAATCATAAGATGTCTTTTCAACTTAGAACGGTCAGGGAATGCTTTCTGGCAAATTTCACAGTTGTGAGGCCTTTCTCCTGTGTGAATTTTAACATGTGTTGTCAAAGTAGAACGTTTGGAGAATGCTTTCTGGCAAATATCACATTTATGAGGCTTTTCTCCTATGTGAATATTAACGTGTCCCGTTAAAGTGGAACGTTGAGAGAATGCTTTCTGGCAAATTTCACATTTGTGAGGTCTTTCCCCTGTGTGAATCTTAAGATGACTCGTGAGAGTAGAATTCTTAGAGAAGACTCTTAGGCAAATTTTACATTTGTGAGGGCTCTCTTTTGTGTGAGTCCAAATGTGTTTCTTTAACAAGTATCGCTTGGCGAAAGTTTTTTGGCAAGTTTCACATTGGTGAGATGTTTCCTTGGAGTGTGTCAACATATGGTCTGTTAATTCCGGATAGAACTTGAATGTCCTTTTGCAAATATGGCAAACGAAAATAATTCCACTCGTATGGTCCATAATGCGCAATTGTGCCGGCCAACTTTTTTTCTTCAATACAATATATATTCAGCACCTCTAAAATTGACCATTTTATTAAAATTGTTAGTTTTTTCGTCTAAGTACTCGGGTACAGTTTGGGGTTAGAATGAACTGTCACTGCTGTTAACAATGCTGTGTCTAAAGTGCCAGTCAGCCATGATTTTGCTGTTTTATTGGGAACTGGTAGGGATTGCAAATACACAGTATGCTCGGTTCTCGGTAGATGGCGGAGTATTAGAGGTACAACCACGGACATAAAAAATATGCTAGGCTAAGTACCTGGTAGTTATACTTGGGCCGGCGAAGAGACAGAGTGATCACCCTGCAAGAACGTGCTCTAGCGGGGCCAATAGTAATTTATGACTACCGAATTGGAGTGACGCGACTTCGTTGGGTCTAAAGAAAGCGCATCACTGCGGTTCGGTTGTCCTAAATTGATAGTGGTCCCGCCTAGAGCACGTTCTAGCAGGGCGATCACTCCATCTGTTCGCCGGCCCAAGTATAGGTAAAATATTTGTCCCATAGATTTAGTTTGTTTGTAAATTCTGAAGAAGCTACAGTGTAGGGAAACAAAATTGTTATAACAGTGTTTAATAAAAAGTGAAAATTATCACATATTCAAGTATTTTATATTAAAATAATCATGAATTTCTATCAAGTAACGGTTCAAACCATCTACAGTTCGACATAAAATATGTTGGATCGGCCTATACTTGGGCCGCCCAACAGACGGAGTGATCACCCTGCAAAAACGTGCTCTAGCGGGGCCAATATTAATTTATGACGACCGAATTGGAGTGATGCGACTTCGTTGGGTCTAAAGAAAGCGCATCACTGCGGTTCTGTCGTCCTAAATTGATAGTGGTCCCGTCTAGAGCTCATGCTTGCAGGGTGATCACTCCGTCTGTTGGGCGGCCCAAGTATAGTAACTTGATTTTTTCGAACTATATGAAATTAATAGACAGCCACAAATGTGTGTATGTGAAAAATTCCTTCTGGAAGCAAAGTATCGCGCCTTAACCCTCATGGGTCGTCAGAATCCCTCAAATCGGGAGAAATCTCTCAAGATTGCATCAAAATTGTCTGTGTAAAATGTTTGATTTATATAGGAAAATTGAAATAATTTAGAAAAAATATTGGAATGAAAATTAAGAAGTGGATTATTGAAGAGAAAAAGTCATAATTTTTGGATGGGGATGAGATTTTTTCAAGAAAAATGTAATTTTTGAAGAATTTTGAAGTTTTGACATTTGGAGTGACAGATATTTTTGGATTCATCATTTGGGGCTTTAATTCTAAATTGTAACGTTAATCTGTAATAATGAGCCGAAGGCTCGCACGGATGTTACATTGTAAATTTAATAAGCACTACCTAAATAAATAAATAAATAAATAAATAAATTATTTTCATTCACGAGCTATTTCTGGTACTAGGAGCTAATAAGAGCAATCTGTGCCTTGCGAAAAGCATTCTCAACTGTTTGACTTACAGCAACGGGCGTACTTTCTACTTATATACTATTTCCATAAACGTTCTTGCCACCACACCTTCGTGATTCAGTGGTCGATGTGTCAGCCCCCCCTCACCGTCACAACCTGTGGTTTCGCACCTCGCCGCAGTTCTTGTTCGTTATGATTTCACTTTTTTTTTATCAAAAAATTGGTCAGGTCAAAAAGGACGGATAGAGGATCGCCATCACGCCGGAATATATTTTGAACAAAAAATCGGTCAAGTCAAAAAGGACAGATTGGGGATCTCAATCACGCAAATGCGCAAGTCTTAAGTTTGGCACAGATTGGATGGCAGTGGCACTTTAGACACAACATTATTAATTCTGACAAGACCAAGACATTTTATTCTAACCTGGCGTTTCTAAAAACGTAAAAACTTTCAAGAAAATATTCTTTGATGGTTAGTTTTAAACAGATTGAATAGCGACATGGATAATTGCGATATTTGCAATAGAACATTATTTCATTAATAAGTTAAAATTAAGTGCAATTCAAGTAAGTGCTACTCTAATTAGCTGCGATAAAGTAGGTTTTTAAGTACAAACAGATTAATATACGTAATTAATCTATGGTACGAATAATTAATCTTTATTTTCTTTTGTAGGTTAGGTTCGTAAAGATAGCTCTAGAGTGAAAAATGTACTGTTACATTTTTCTTTGAGTGTATTTTTTTAATAGATAAATAAACTTTAAATCTCCATCAAAGTTAACAAAGCATATGTGTTGACGCACACCAAGGAAAGCGTACGCCGAGTGATACTTATTAAATACACACACTTTGACTCATACGGGAGGAAAGTCTGTCAGAAAGCATTTTCTAGATGTTCTGTTATCACGAGTCATACGAAGACTCGCCGAAGAAAAAGACCTCTCAAATGTGAAATTGCCAGAAAGCATTCTCTCAGCGTTCTGCTGTCATGAATCATATAAAGACCCACACAGGAAAAAAGCCTCACAAATGTGAAGTTTGCCAGAAAGCATTTGCAAATCGTCCTAATTTGACACAACATGTTAAGATTCACAGAATAGAGAAGCCTCATAAATGTGAAGTTTGCCAAAAAGCATTCTTTGGCAAATCTGATTTAAGAAAGCATGTTAGGATTCACACAGGAGAAAGACCTCACAAATGTGAAATTTGCCAAAAAGCATTCTCTCAGCGTGGTACTGTCCTGAGTCATATGAAGACTCACACAGGAGAGAAACCTCACAAATGTGAAATTTGCCAGAAAGCATTTGCATATCTTTCTAATTTTAAACAACATGTTAAGACTCACACAGGACAAAAACCTCACAAATGTGAAATTTGCCAAAAAGCATTCTCTCAGCGTTATACTGTCATGAGTCATATGCAGAGTCACACAGGAGAAAAACTTCACAAATGTAAAATTTGTCAGAGAACATTTGTATATCGTTCTAATTTGACACAACATGTTAAGACTCACGCAAAAAAAACACCTCACAAATGTAGTTTTTGCCAGAGAGCATATGCATATCGTTCCAATTTGATATATCATGTTAGAACTCACACAGGAGAAAAGCCTCACAGATGTGAAATTTGCCAGCAGGCATTCTCTCTGCCTTCTATTTTGACAGCACATATTATTAGGAGTCACACAGGAGAAATGCCTCACAAATGTGGAATTTGCCAGAAGGCATTCTCTACAAATTCTAATTTATTGAAACATGTTAGGAGGACTCACACAGGAGAAAAGCGTTACAAATGTGAAATTTGTCAAAGACCATTCTTTGAACGTTCTACTTTAAAAGATCATATTAAGACTCACACGGGAGAAAGACCTTACAAATGCAAAATTTGCCAGAAAGCATTCTCTACTCATTCGATATTAACGATACATGTTAGGACTCATACAGGAGAAAAGCTTTACAAATGTGAAATTTGCAAGAAAGCATTCTCTTGTCGTTCTTCTTTAACGAAACATTTTATGAGTCACACAGGAGAAAAGCGTCTTAAATGTGGAGTTTGCCATAAAGCATTCTCTAGAAAGTCTAATTTAACGCAACATCTTAGGACTCACACAGGAGAAAAGCCTTACAAATGTGAAGTTTGTCAAAGAACATTCTCTGACCCTTATATTTTAAAAGGTCATATTAAGACTCACACAGGAGAAAGGCCTCACAAATGTGCAATTTGCCAGAAAGCATTCCCTAATCAATGGAAATTGACAATACATGTTAGGACTCATACAGGAGAAAAGCCTCACAAATGTGAAATTTGCAAGAAAGCATTTTCTATGCGTTATATTTTGGCGAATCATATGAAGGTCCATGCGGGAGAAAAACCCTCGGAAAAACCTCACAAATGTGAAATTTGCCAAAAAGCGTTCCCTCTGCGTTCAACTTTAACGAGACATGTTAAGACTCATGCAGGAGAAAAGCATCACAAATGTGAAATTTGCCAGAAAGCGTTCTCTGACCGTTATACTTTAAAGGATCATATTAAGATTCACACGGGTGAAAGACCTCACAAATGTGAAATTTGCCAGAAAACGTTTCTCAGGCGTTCCACTTTAACTAGCCACATTAGGACTCATACGGGAGAAGGGCTCCACACCTGTGAAATTTGTCAGAAAGCGTTCACTCAGCGGTATTTGTTAAACAGACACGTTGAGGTCCATACTAGAGGCAAAAAACCTCATACTTGCAATATTTGCAAGAAAGCGTTCTCACATTTAAGAAATTTAAAGCAGCATATTTGCAATGGGGCAATCGTCACAGCAAAGGTCGAGGAATTAGAAGACCAACAATCCAAAGAAAACACTGTTAGTGTGAAATTGGAAGAGAATATGGCAGATGAAGAAAATTTCATTGTAGAGTCTGAAATTTTTAAAACGTTAATCAAAAATGAAGAGTACGAAGCGAAAATTGAAAATTTTTGTGTTAAAAAAGAAAGCGATATTTTAGGTGAAGCGGTTAGTGCTGAAGGTTGTGTAAGACTTTTCAAGAATGAAGACTATGAGGTGAAAGATGAGAATAGTTCGTGAAGTTTAAAAGCTTGTAAATAATTTTATTTTCAATCGTGAGTCGATTAACTGGTAGTTTAAGTGAACGGGAGTTTGAAAATGCAATTACAGTAGAACCTCGATTATCTGTGCGGCGCGATTCTAATGACTATCCATGCAGGCGCGGCTTATCCGTGGCGGGGCGAAAGATCTCAAAAACAGAACAAGTCTCGGCTTATTTGGTGATTTTCCGCTCGCGCTGTAATATTCTTAATCGCATATCTAAGCAGTCTAGCATTAGCTTCGTGCGCGTGCAGACAAAATGAGTTGGAACAGCGCCAATGAAAAGCGTAAACGTAACGTGCTAACAATCGAAAAGAAAATTGCAATTGTGAAAATGTTTGAAAACAACGAACATGTTGCGGCACTGGCTAAAGAGTATGATATAGGGAAACAAACCGTTCGTGACATCATCAAGAAAAAGGCTAAACTCGAAAGCTTCGTAGCAAGCGCCGACAGTTCTTCAGCCATATCGTTAAAGAGATCTACTTTTCAAGAAACTGATGATGATGTAACGTCTAAATGGTTCTTACAAAAGAGGGCGGAAGGTGAAAATTGATGGAAACTTCTCAGCATCTTTTGGTTGGTTGTATAGGTTTCAAAAGCGCCAAGTGATCCGGGAACTGGCTATCCAAGGAGAAAAACTGCGTGCTGTGAGCTCGCCATGATCGATTTTTGCTACGATTTGGAAAATATAATTTAAAAAACACAGTTTAAGACCCGAACAAATATATAATGGAGATAAAACAGGACTGTATTGGAAGGCAATACTGAAAAGAACATTGGAAGCTGGCGCAGAAGCAAGTACTCCAGGTAAGTTCATCATGTAAACATTTCATTGTTGTGTAGGTAAGATTTTTCTTTCCTTGCCACCCAGAGCCCTACTTAGATAATGTGCCCACACATCCTGATGCAGAGGACTTAAAATCAGATGACGGCAACATGTTGACAACTTTAGCAAGAATATTAATACTGAACTTCAAGCTACTTCTTTAGTATGCCCAATATGCAGCAAAAAGGTAAAACTCGCGAAAGAACAAATTTACTTAATATTTAACGATATAAATAATGGATAACAATAATTTTATCAAAAGTAGTAATCAAAATGTGGAACACACAAATACATTGTATAAAGAGGATCCTATCAATTTATTACTAAATTCTGTAGAGGACACTCAGAGTTTAAACTCTTTTACAAATAATAACTTAAGTATTTTTTACATTAATATGTGAAGCATCAAAAATAAATATCTAGGCTTAAAAATGTTGCTGGGAGATTTAAAGCATTTACCGAAAATTATAGTTGTACGTGAAACATGGTTAAAGGAAGATGAAACTGCATGTCGAAATAATACTCGAGGTGGCGGGGTGTCTTTCTACGTTGATGCCGCTATCCAGAAAATCCTAAAAAGCAAATACATATGAAAAAGAATTTTACAGCCTACGTGTGGAATTATCAATAAAAAACACAAAATATCTTGTGGGTGGGTACTATAGGCCTCCCCAGAACAACTACAACCAATTTTTGGAAAAATTTCATGACTATCTTTCCAGAAATAGAAATCCCACCATCGTTATAGTTTGGAATTTTAATCTTAATGTATTAAACCTGAACGATATTAAAGTAGACTCATATAAAACAGCATACCTAACGAATGGTTTTGAAATACATCTGTAACAAATCACGAAATTGAAGTAATAGTAAATCAGTTAAAAGTAAGCAAAAGGCTTCTGGCTTGGATGGGATAACTGCTGAAATCATTAAAGTATGCAAGGAAGAAATAGTACCTCATCTTGTGAAAATTATCAACGCAATGTTTTTGACTGGAAAGTACCCTGATAATCTTAAAATAGTAAAAGTTACGCCAATATCTAAGCAAGGAGATAGAGAAAATATTAACAACTATAGGCCAGTATCAGTGTTATCTGTACTAAATAAGATCTTTGAAACTGTCATACACAAGAGGTTATATGAATTTTATGAAACGACAAAATATTTATGTAGTTAATATTTTCACTTTTCACTATTTGGTAGAAATCCATGATTAAATAAAAAATTACTTCGCGTACTACCAATAAGTATAACAAAATTATTTTATTTAACCGGTTTCAAGATCTACAAACGATCCCATCATCAGAAATGTTTAAGAAAAATTGTAAACAAATTATTATGACAGTTGACAAGGAAACTAAAATTGACAAATTATAAGGAAAAGGAAAATCGAATACCTCGTAGCTACGAGGTATTCGATTTTCCTTTGTGTTTTTCTTATACCCCGTAGGTAAATACTGAAATTCAGTTATCTAGTTATCTTATTTCATGGATATCATTATAATTTGTCAATTTTAGTTTCCTTGAAAACTGTCATAATAATTTGTTTACAATTTTTCTTAAACATTTCTGATGATGGGATCGTTTGTAGATCTTGAAACCGGTTAAATAAAATAATTTTGTTATACTTATTGGTAGTACGCGAAGTAATTTTTTATTTAATCATGACAAAATATTTCTCGTACACTCAGTTTGGTTTTAGAAATGAATTTATTGAATACTGAAACAGCAGCGATGGCGGTGGTGAATGAAATACGAACATCTATGGAAGAAAATCACTACCCTTTAGGGCTATTCATAGACCTGAAAAAGTGGAGCTTGAGGGACACCACTAAAATTACTTAGTTGTTATCTCAGCAATAGGCACCAATATGTACAACTTAAAAATGTCAAAGGAGAAATTTATACCGTAACTACAGGAGTTCCACAGGGCAGTATTCTCGGGCCACTCTTATTCTTAGTATACACTAACAATGTTGGGGAAATATCTCTTAATGGGTCTATCAGATTATTTGCTAATGACACTTGCCTTATTTATAAAAACAAAAAACAACATTACAGAGGCAGTAGAACAAATGCAGGAAGATCTAATCAAACTAAAGATTTACTATGAAATCGATAAACTGACATTTAATCTTGTAAAAACAAATTATGTCATTTTTAGAAATAAAAACTATAATCTGAATGACATAGAAGTAAACATTGGTGCGCACAAAATTGAGAGAGTTATATATATATGTATAGTAGCTTTCACAGGCCATGACGGCCCATCGCTGAAGTTATCCTCTGCCATTCCCTACGGTCTAAAGCACTTTTCCACCAACTCTCCACTCCTATCTCCCTCAAGTCCTGAATTGTTTCCTCCTTCCATCTGTCTTCCATGGTCTTCCTTTTGTTCTTGCACCTATCGGTCTGATATTCATTATCATCTTAGTGATTCTTCCGCTCTCCATTCGCTGCACATGTCCAAGCCATCTCACCCGCTGCTGTCTTACAAACTGTACAATTGATGGTTCATTATACAGCTCCCTCAATTCCTTGTTCGTCCTTCTTTGCCATTCTCCGCTCCATTTTCTTCCCCCATAAATCCTTCTTAGAATTTTTCTCTCCCATATCAGCAACTTTGCTTCCTTCACAGTTCCCAACTTCCATACTTCACTTCCATAGGTTACTATTGGTCTCAGTACTGTTTTATATATCTGCACTTTCGCTTTCCATGATACATACTTCGACTTTAGGATATGACTTAGTGCCCCCGCTGCTTTATCTCCTCTCATCTGCCTTGCTTTCATTTCTTCCTCCTCTCTTCCGTCATCTGATATTTGTACCCCTAGATATGTAAATAGCTTAACTCTTTCTATTACTATTTCTTCTTTATCCGGTCGTTTTATTATCAGGTTATCATTTTCCGCTCTGTCCGCCTGCCTTGCCATCACCATATACTTTGATTTCTGGATGTTGACCTGTAACCCTACTTTCCCTGCATGCTTCTCCAATCTTTCAAACACTTTTATTAGGCCTTGCTTACTTTTTGCTATTAACACCAGGTCATCAGCATATGCAATACATTGATGTTCTGCGCTTACTATGCATCCTGTTCTATTTATTTTACTTTCCCTTATTACGTACTCAAGTGTTATATTGAATAGCAACGTCGACAGTGGGTCCCCTTGCCTGACTCCATCTCTCACTATAAAACTTTCT
Source organism: Xestobium rufovillosum (assembly GCA_963966045.1). NCBI lineage: Eukaryota > Metazoa > Arthropoda > Insecta > Coleoptera > Ptinidae > Xestobium > Xestobium rufovillosum. The sequence goes on from OZ014497.1 coordinate 22,785,479, forward strand.
GACATCTTCCCTCTCCATTTAACTCTATTTACTGTATCTTTCAAGGTCATCTGAACTAATTTTATCAATTTCCCCGGTATCTTTAGGTTTTCCATAGCCCTGTATATCTCTTCCCTTTTTAAAGAGCCGTAAGCTTTTAAAAAATCAATGAATGCCACATGGATCTCCTTATTGTATTCTCCACACATATCTTGCGTTTCTTTTAGGACAAACAGTTGATCTGTGACAGAGCGCGCTGGCCTAAATCCTGCTTGATATTCTCCCAATACTTTCTCTGTGTATTTTTGTATTCTGTTTCTCAGGATCATAGTATTTTATAAGTTGTGTCCAGTAGTGCGATTCCTCTATAATTGTTGAATACTGATTTTTCGCCTTTCTTGTGAATCGGGGTTATTATTGCTTCGGTCCACTCTTTTGGCATTCTTTGTTGTTGCCAGATTTGGTCTATCAACTCGTGTACATTCGTTATTAACTCTTCTCCTCCACATTTAATTAACTCATTCTTTACTCCATTTCCACCTGGTGCCTTTCTATTTTTGAGGGATTTTATTATGTTCGCGATTTCTTCTTTTGTTGGGGGATCTATATCTTCCCTCTCACCTTCTGTTCTTCCCTGTTCTTCATTTCTGTTTTCCTCCTCACTTAGTATTTGCACTTCTGGTTTCTCTCCCTGTAGAAGCTCCTGAAAGTATCTCTTCCACCCCTCAATTATTTGATCTTCTTTACTTATTCTTTCTCCGTTCTCATTTTTAAAGGATATCGGTATTTGTTGCCTAGCTCTTCTAGTATATTTTATCTCTTGGTAAAAATTTCATATTTCCCCGTTCCTGTAATATTCTTCTGTCTGCTCTATTCGCTTTTGCCAAAAACTTCTTTTAACTTCTCTATAAATTCTTTTTGTCCTTCTCCTTTGCTTTGTGTATTCTTCTATATCTTCCTGTGATCCAGTCTGCAGCATTTTCTTTCTTGCAGCATTTTCTTTCTTGCAGCTATTTTCTTCTGTAACTCTCTTTCAGTCATCATTAAACCATTTACTCGGTGTCGTCCTTTGGTTTCTCTTTCTTATAACTTGGTCTGCTGCTCTTTTCAAACATTCTTCTATTACCTTCCACTTTTTTTTCCAAGTCTTCTCCTTTTTCCATTTCTTTTAACGCTATTTCTATTTTCTCCACGTATCTTTCTTGACACACTTTTTCTGCTAGCCTTTCTTCGTCATATCTAGCTTTCCCTCTCTCATTGATTTGCCTTCTCCCTTGTTCACCATACGTTCCCTCCATTTTAACCTCTACCAAATAGTGGTCTGAATTTACATCAGCTCGCTTCGTGTTTTGACGTCTTTCACCAATTTTACATGTTTGTTCTGTATTATCACGTGATCTACTTGATTTATCGTTCTGCGGTTGGGCGCCATCCATGTACCCTTATAAACCTCTTTCCTTTCAAAATATGTGCTCACTATTTTACATTCTTTCCCCGCTGCAACAAAACCTATTAGTTTCCTTCCATTTTCTTTTGATTCTTCATGCTTGCTATGTTGGCCTATAGTAGGCCTGAAAAACTCTTCTTTTCCGATTTTTGCGTTGAAGTCACCTATAATTAGCTTTACTTGGTCAGTGCTCAACCGCTCATATAAATTTTCCAAACTCTCATAAAATTCATCTTTGACCTCCTCCCCCTTCTGTTCCGTTGGCGCATGACCATTTATAATGCTGATATCCCTTGCCCCTACTTCTATGGTAATGCAGCATAATCTTTCATTTATCGGTATGAAATTCTTTATTTTATCCTTCATTTTCTTTGCTATCAAAAAACCCGTCCCAAAGATCCGTTCTTCATTTCCACTGTTGCAGAAGATGTACTCATCGAGTGATATCTCAAAATTTCCCGTTTGTTTTGTTTCTTGCAATGCTAGTAGTTCCAGACCATAACGCATCGCCTCCCTTTCTAATTCCTTCATCGCCCCTTCATAGTTTGTCCCTCTTATGTTCCATGAGAGAGTTAGCAATGTAAAATATCTCTGTATAATATTAGATGAACATCTTAAATTTGGGGAACATTAAACATTATTGTTAAAAAAGTGAGATCAACAGTAGGAATTGTAAAACAGATGGAAGGAGCACCGCAGGCAGTGAAAAAGTTTGTTTATTTCTCATTAATACACCAGCATCTAACATACCTGGCATCGGTTTGGTGGATGTCATATGCAAATGTAATCAAATCCTTGCACATAACGCAGAATAAAGCAATTAAAAATATCTACAATCTACCAACCAGAACAAATACTACAACCTTGTACACCACATACAATATATTACCAGACATGCAATATTAGTAAGTACATGCCTACACAAAAACAAAAAAATATAATAAATTACATCACCCGAACATAACACAAGGCAGAAAAAAACTTGCCCTTAATTACACCAGGTACAAATGTTGCAAAAAAATCTATTCAGTGTAATAGTAGATACCTAACATACAGCAAACTGTCAGACAATATGAAAATACTCGAAAATTACAAATTCACAAGGGCGTTAATAGTATATTATTATATGAGCGATTATGACAGTCATTCTTTACGAAGATGATGTTTGAGCCCACGAGCCGAAGGTGAGTGGCTCAAATATATACAATTAATTTTTATTTTTCATTACATGAACTATTAGGATAATAATATATGTTGAAATTTGTGCAATTTGTTATATTTAAATTTGGAGTCTTTACTTCCATTGCAAAATTCTGATTAGCAGTTGAATTATTAGTTTCCACGGATTGTGAAATTTTTTGACATGTGTCCATTTTATTCTTCGTGGAATTATCAATGTATCCTTCTGCGACTGCAGTCGACTTCCATCCCCCGTGTCTTTTTAGGGCTGTGATGTCACTTCCTGCATCCACTAGCAGGGTTGCCGAAGATCTACGGAAAGAGTGTCCTGTGTACAGTTCTGGGTTTGGAAGATTTAAGAAAGTGGCAATTTGTTTCCCCATCGCTGAAAACTTATTGATGCCAATTTTCTGACTGCTGCACTTTCCCTTTTGATAGTTTAAAAAGAAGGAGGAACACTGGAGATCCGGTGGACGCAGAGAGATGTATTTTTTCACAATTGCATAGAAATTTCCTGTTATTGTAAAGTTGCGAACTACTTTGGTTTTTGTATTGGGCACATTTACTAATATTGCTGATGTAGGATCTTGAAGATTCCCAATATTAATTTCTTTTAATTCATTACACCTACAGGCTCCCATAATACCCATAATTAGTGCCACCTTAAATAAAAGAAAATGGATAATTTAATTTTTACCTTTGTAGCAAGATATTCTTGGTCATCAGCATTTTTAATGCTTGTTCGGAAGTGAAGGTTTTCGATTTTTTCGCTTGATAGCCGTCAGATTTTTGTTTGAGAAATGCTCTTAACTTTCCGTACGTGTCTAGCTTAATGTCGTGTCGAATTTCAAGTGTACTTCTTAGCATTGAATACTGCGTCCATAGTGAAGACGCTTTATATTTTTCCGACAATTCCCCAAAGTACGCTAATATAACATTTTCAGAGAAAGAACTGGTTTTCTTACAATCACGCCATTCCATAAATGAATTGTATACAGACTCGTAGGCTTTCTTGGATTTTGCAGGTAAAAGATTCTCGGTTGTTTTTTGAGCCATTTAGAGTATTTCCGGTGGAGTACAATTTTCTTCATTGCTGCTAATATCCATTTTAACGTTAATTTATCAGTTTCAACACAAAACAGGAGCACATTAATTGGTATCTATTCATACGAAGTGCATACGTTGGAAAACACTTGGCTGTCACGCGAGTCGATTGTCAGCTCTAGCAAGAGTTGATCGCGGTCGATATAAAATATCATTGGATCAGGGAAACGGTGATTATTGAAAGTATATTATTTCTGATTGGCCGAATACAGTGAATTATGATTTCATAATTCACTACAGTGAATTATGGGTACGATATTTCACGAAGAAATCCGAATAATTTTCATATAATTAAGTAGGTGTAGAAAATAGTATATTTTACAACAAGAGATGAAAATACTATTTTTTTCGTGAGGTGAGAGAGAATTTGTTCACGAGCGAAGCGAGTGGGGCAATCTCACGAACGAAAAAAACGTATTTCATCTCGAGTAGGAAATGCTATTTTTTCTACACATATATATTTGGGGGTCTGCATGATTCACAGTATTCATTTTCTGAGTCCATTTAAAATGCTATTAAATTATAAGCGAACCCTCACAATGTAAATTATTAATAAATTGTTTATTTAGTCGTTGCTAGGTAACATAGATACGCAGGCTACTAAATGAAAGTGTTTCTTTTATCCATTATTACCTATAACTATAAATTTGACATTTTCATTTTCACTTCTAAGAGATGAAAATACATATTTTCATCTCTAGAGTAAAAAATGTCACTTTCATTCAGAGTAGACAGTTGAAAAATTGCTATTTTCATATATATGTGTAGAAAAAAATATTTATACAAAATAGTATATCAAACTGGACAGACATCATGACCCCAAATTATTAATAAGTCTGAGATGTTATATGTTGGTATAGAATAAGTTAGTTAAGTTAGGTTTCAGTAAGAAAATGCAATATTATAACAATAAGTAACTCTCACATGTTGTATCTATGTATAATGCCTATAAGCTTCACCAAGAGCTTTTAGTAGCCCAAGAAGCGAGTGACTATGTTTAAATAAAAAAAATAAAAAACATTTGTAGCGTATTTTCCCTCAAATGTTATGTCTGTTGCCCAACCCATGGACCAAGGTATCTTAGAAAATATGAAAAGGCTTTATAGGACAGACTTAATGCTTCAGCTATTGGAGGAAGATGACTTTATGGGGTTTTGGAAATCTCTGAATTTGAAAGAAGCAATTTATGCTGTAAGCCATGCCTGGGATGGCGTAAAGGAAAGCAATATTAAAAAGGCATTCTATAAGATAATGACTTTAGAAGATGAAGAGCCTGTAAATAACGATGATCTGAATGAATTAACGATTCAAAGCTTACCATCTGTTGCTACAAGAGTGAATGGATTGGAAGACGTTAGCTTAGAAGAGAATGGATAGCATGTGACAACGAAGAAAAAGGATATCAGATTATAAATGACGATCTGCTCAAAGCAGATGACCAGATTTCTTTTGAAATACTGTCTGAGAAAAGCAGGGATGACGGCAACGATGGTAACAGTGACAAAAGGAGTCATAAGGAAGCGAGCGAAGCAGTGAATGTGCTCATAAATTATTTCGAGAAACAGCCACAAGCCGATGGTATCGAGATACTGCAATTAACAAAAATGAAAGAGTTCATAAGGCTGAATTTACAGAAAACAGAAAAACAAAAAAAATACTGATTTTTTCAACTAAATTGTATTAACATCTTGTTTTGCATGTCAACTTTTTATTTTTTACATACTGTATGTATTTACACAAAATTATGAATGTATTCAGGTTTGTATGTATGGACTACAAACATACATACGTACATACCATGGACCTGAACCGTAACTGTATCGAAACCGTAACCGAACCGTAACCACATGTTTGTCTTGCACCGAAACCGAACTGTAAACCCTAATTAAAGACTGACACTTGAACCAAAACCGAACTGAAAACTGAAATTCCGATCGGGGCTCGAACCAGAACCGAACCAAAAACTGAAATTCCGGTAGGAGCTCGAATCAAAACCGAACCGAAACCAAAATTAATAATTAAAAAATACCGCAGTCGTTTTATAATAATAAATATAATATCAATTTGATTAGCAAAAAGTAAGAAATTGTTTAATGTAATTGCTCGAAGTTCCGTGTTTGACGCTGGATCATCGTCATCGTTAAACGTCAATCATCGATTCTTGTTGTGGTGTAGACTGCTGCATGTAGTTGCTTGTTGTAATCTTCTAAATTTTAAGGTCTTCCGTTGTACATGCACTGTTTTTTAAATAAGAGCATATTAAAAAAGCCATTAAGGAATTGTAAGAAAAATTAGATGCTAAGAAACGTCAAATTGCGCCGGCTTCCCAACTATTTCTGAATGAAACGTGCAGAGGAAAGTTGACAGGTTTTTGATATTACTTTGTTTTTGATCTCGCTGTGTGAATGAATATGAGTATTAAGAAAATTACTTTTAATTTTAAAACATTGCCTTAAAGGAGTATTTTTGTGAAAATCTTTTTTCAGTCGGCGCTTGTCTATATTTTTCGCGGAAGGGGCTTCCTCTAGTTGCTTACATTTGACATGCTCTCTGTTACCTACACACCGTAAAAGTGGGTAAAAGGATTGAAGGCTGAACTAAATTAAATCTACTTTTTGTACCGAAATCGACCCCAAATTTTAAACCGAAACCGGACCTGAAAACAGAGTTATCCTTTGAACCGAAACCGAACTGAAAACCGATATTAGAATTGACACTTGAACCCAAACCAAACTGAAAACCGAAACTCAAATTATTACTTGAACCCGAACCAAACCGGAAACCGAAATTCCGATTAACACTTGAACCAAAACCGAATCGAAATAAGAATTCCTTTCAGTTCAGGTCCCTGGTACATACCTATCATTTGCTCGAGTGAATGTGAGTTTGTTAATTTTGTATTATGTAACATGTATGTAGATATAAAATAAAGTACATAGTAGGTATGTACATGTGTTGCAAAATAGATGAATTTCAGCATTATTTCGATTAACTGTGTTTTCAATTATCCTGCAACGGTTCGGTCCCGGCCGGAACGGATAATCGAGATTGTACTGTAGTTGCCACACCTGTATATTTTTGTAGTATAAATAGCGTTTTTAATAAAATTAGGTGTTTTTGTTCTGAGCTATTCCTTCCTATATATTTATAAATAACTAGTGGGCCCGGCAGACTTTGTCCTGCCCGACATTAAAAAAAAATTTGTAAAAAAAATCCTAGAACCCGATTGCAGCGCCACCTACCGGGTCCAATAGTGAATGTAAACCATCCAGGGACTCACTCCAACATACACAAAAAATTTCATACATTAAACAAATTTTCGTCAAAAAAATTCCTAGAACCCGATTGCAGCGCCACCTACCGGGTCCAACTGTGAATATAAACCATCCAAGGACCCACTCCAACACAAAAAATTTCATCAAAATCGGTCCAGCCGTTCAAAAGAATTCCTAGAACCCGATTGCAGAGCCACCTACCGGGTCCAATTGTGAATGTAAACCATCCAGGGACACACAAAAAATTTCCTCAAAATCGGTCCATCCGTTTAGGAGGAATTCGGTGACATACACACGTACAGACTTTCAAACGCGCGAAGTTAAAATAGTCGTTACGTTTTCTCAAATTTTCCGATTTTCTGCGCAATTTTCTTAATTTTTCGTTCCGTAAGAACCTCCTACAAAGTATTAGAAACCATAAAAAAAGATGAATGAAATCGGTTAAGTCGTAGATTGTTCATACAAAAATACTAAAATGGGGATTAAAAAATGGGGGGTGGAGGTAGGAGGGTGAAAAATACTTTACGACCTACCTACCTACCTACAAAATGTTCAAAAAAAATTTCATAAAAATAGGTCGAGTTGTTTCGGAGCAGTGCGACCACAAACACCGTGACACGAGATTTTTATATTATATTAGATGAATAAATGTATTTTTCTCTGACAAATATGTGCCTACTTATAAGACGCTAATTAAAAGAGTAAAGAAAGGAAACAGTCCAACTAATTTTAGTTGTGAGTCGCTCAACTGATCACGTAGTGAGTGTTTGGGACCATGTAAGAGCACGTATGCGAGTGTCGTGAATTAAAATAGAGAAAAAAATTGTGAGCGTGAGTGGTCATGACTCCAAAATTACTCACTCACATTTCTTTAAAATGGCCTCCATTCTCTAAAACAAAAATTGTTTGCTTTGGGCAGCCAGTTAAATTGGTTTATTACTCATCGCCATCATGAAGTTCTCAGTTCGAAGACTGGTTGGACGCATACCTCCATCCTTTCCTATCCTGAACTAACCTACCTATTCCTTCGTGTCTAAGAAGGTGTCCTACCATCCTATCCCTCCTATTCTTTATTGCCTTCCATACCTTTCGCTTTTCCCCAACTCTTTCTAATACCTCCCTATTGTTAACGTTATCTATCCACGGTATGAGTGGTACTGGACCTTTCGAACAACTACTCCTCGGGCAAATACCCCATCAGGCATTGAATTACAGAACTAAATCCAGATTTTGTGTACTACGAAATCTTATAACATAGCGTTGGGCTTGAAACATCCTTTGATCTCTACGTACTTTCCTGCTCTACCAGCTGTAGTCTTGTGTATGTTAGAAGTTTTTCGATATTGCATGTTTCGAATGTGCATGGAAAACCATAGACCACTGGTTTCATCTTTTTTGGGACTCATCAGTACGGTGCTTTGCCCTACACACTCGAACCATGCAATATTGCTTGCTGTATATACTTACACGCTTGGTGCAAGTATTAGCAAGAGCTAATTATTTGCCGAATTATGCGGCGGTAATGAGTGGTAATGGACCGTTTGAACAACTATCCCGCCAGGCATTGATTTACAGAACTAAATCCAGATTTTGTGTACTACGAGATCTTACGTATTTAGTTTGTTAATACAGTCCACAAGTGCCTCCGTCATACTTCAGATTTTCATTTCAAACTGCACGTGCCATTTGACGTTTATCAGTGTTATGTACAACGACTTAAGTTAATTTTTGCAATATAATTATGGAAGTTTTACAGTGAAAACAGTTTATTTGCAATTTGGGTGTTGCGCTTACCTGCAAAAACTTGAAAACGACTATAATTAAAATTAGGTTATAACGTCAGGTAGCACATGGTTTGGTTTTGTTTGGGATGAAAATCTGACGTTTGTGACGCGCCACTTTTGTGGTGTATTCGAAGAAGCCAGGCAATTTTCTCCTTGTTCAGGTGGCTAAATGCGTTGGGTGTGATCCTCCGTGGATCAAACATAACCTGCCACCGTTATTTTCTCTGCGTTAACTCCGAATTTGTTAAAAAAAAGTTCCGAGACTCATTTTGTGTGTGTCTGGTGTCCCATCAGATAAGGGCATCACATTCGAACAAAACAATAATTATGTTGTATATTTATTAATACTCTATTAATAAAGATTCATTCTGATACAAGATGTATTTAAGTTTATAATCATGCTTAAGGTTATGTGTCGGGCGGGAGTAGTGCTGCATAACTAGTGATTGTGGTTACGGAGCCGCGTGCAGTACCACGATATACAACATCTCCCTTTTTTTATAAAAATTTTAACTTAACATAGCTTACCATAATAACCTTTAACATTTACTAAATTATTTCTAAAATTCAGTAAGATAGTCTTTAAATTTGACAGGTGGTTTCCTATTTCTAACAGGTCTACTATTCGTACTACTATTAGCCAGATCATCACTTGTGGAACGGTTTAAGGATAATCTAGGATCATCAGAAAAAGTTAATTCGGTATTATCGGGATTGCCAGGGAATTCGTTTTCAGGATTATAAACAGGAGGTTCATTTGATGATGGTCTCAGATCTCTTCTATTTCTCCTATACTCATTAGTTGATGTTGTCACTACATAAGATCGAGGTGTATCTGCTACCTTAGTTACTCTTGCAGGTTCCCAAATTTTCTCTCTTCTCAACATGACACTTTCTCCTTCAGTTAAGGGTTTTAAATCTTTTGAACCTCTATTGTAATAATGACTCATTTCACTTTTTATTTCTTCTCTTTTTTCTTTAATTCCACTTGCAACCTTAGGTTCTAATAATTTTGTTAAAGTTGGTAATTTAGTTCGTAACCTTCTGCACATCATAATTTGAGCTGGAGACAGATTTAATTTTTTGATCGGTGTATTCCTGTATTCTAAAAGGAACGTATATATATCCATCTTTTCTTCATATACCTTACGCAGTATGTTTTTTCCAATCTGCACAGCCCTTTCTGCCAAACCGTTCGATTGAGGATATCTAGGGCTTGATGTCACTACTCTAAAATCCCATGCCTTTGCAAAATCTTTGAACATTTGACTGTTATAAGGCATATTATCAGCAATCATTAATTCTGGTATTCCATTCCGCGAGAACACTTCTTTGAGTTTTAATATAAGATGTTGAGCTGTTTTTCCTTGAAGTTTCACTAATTCTAACCAATTAGAAAAATAGTCCATAACCACTAAGTAATCTATCCCCCCAAAAGTTAGAATATTAGATGCTATCCTTTGCCAAGCTCTATCCGGAATTGGATGAGGAATCAAAGGTTCCTTAACATTTTTATGCTGATATTTTTCACATGTTCTACACATTGATACCATATTTTCAATTTGTTTTGTTATTCCCGGCCAAAGAACTACACTTCTAGCTCTAGCTTTGCATTTCTCCATACCAAAATGGCCTTGATGTACCTGATTTAAAATATCTTTTCGCATTTTCTGTGGGATTAGCAACTTTTCATTTATATACACTAATCCATCATCTACATCAATAACTTCTTTAAATTTCCAATATTCCTTTGCTTCATCTGTTACTTCCTTCTTGTTGTTTGGCCAACCTTCCTTATAATATTTTATTACTGCTTGTAATTGTGTATCCTCATTAGTAGCTATCTGTATTTCCTTTTTCTTATTAGGTGTCACCGCTAAATATTTTGCTACTGAGTGTACTACCATTTCTAATTCTATATCATCTTGGACTGGATCTTTAAGATACGCTCTTGATAAAGTATCTGCCAAATTCATATATTTTCCTGGTACATAAACCACTTTAAATCTATATCTTAATAATTTTAAAACCATTCTTTGTAATCTACTTGTAATTTTTGTTATTTCTTTCTTTAATATAGATTCTAAGGGTTTGTGATCACTATGAACAGTTATATCTTCTCCGTAAGTATAATAATGAAATCTTTCCATAGCAAAAACTATTGCCAATAATTCCTTTTCTATCTGTGCAAAATTCTTTTCATTCTCCGTTAAAGAACGTGAAGCATATGCTATAGGATGACCTCTTTGGATTAAACATGCCCCTAAGCCATCTTTAGATGCATCAGTTTGAATAAATAAAGGTTCTGAAGGATCATAATATTTCAAAACAGGAGCTTTGCAGAGACATTCTTTTAATAATTGAAAACTATTTTCTTGGCTATCACCCCATGTATATACTATATCATTTTTCAACAAATCTCTCAAAGGAGAATTTAACTCTGCCAAATTTGGAATAAATTGTGACAAGTAATTGACCATACCTAAAAATCTTTTCAATTCTTCTTTGCTTTTTGGTCTCTCCATCTTTTCTATAGCTTTTATTTTTTCTGGATCTGCTACTAATCCTTCCTCACTTACTATATGACCCATAAATTTTACTGCTCTTTCTCTTAGTTGCAATTTTTTCATATTAAATTTTATATTATTCCTTATTGAGCTTTCAAATACCTTCTTTAATATCCTATCATGTTCTTCTAATGACTCTGCTGATATAATGATATCATCAAAGATTACATGCACACCTTCTATGCAACCAAAAATTTGCAACATTTTCTTTTGAAAAACTTCAGGGGCTGAAGTGATGCCGAATGGCATTCTTAAAAACTTATACCTTCCGAAAGGTGTATTAAAACAGCATAAATCTGAACTACATTTGTCCAATTTAATATGCCAAAACCCTGAACTCATATCTATTACAGAAAACAACTTCTTACCTTTTAATTCACCCAAAATATCTTGTATGGTTGGAATCTGATAGTGTTCCCTTTTAATAGCTCTATTCAAATCCTTTGGATCCAAACATAACCTTACTGTTCCGTCCTTTTTCTCTATTATTACCAAGCTGTTCACCCATTCTGTCGGATGTTCTACCTTTTCGACAACTCCGTCACATTCCAATTTCTCTAGGACCTTCTTTAATTTGGGCTGGAGGGACAGTGGTACTTTCCTGGGATGGTGGATCACAGGTTTCACATTCCTATCAATTTCTATATGATATTCCCCTTCAATTTCACCTATGCCTCTAAAAACCTGTGGGTATTTATTAATAATGTCACAATTATCCTTATTTAAAACATCTACCCTTTTAATTAAATTTAATCTAGAGCAATCTCTTAAGCCTAATATTGCATTCGATCCTACATCTGCCACATAAAATAAAATATCTCCTATTTTATCATTAATTTCACATCGTAAATTGATTTTCCCCAACGATTGAATTTTAAACCCACCAAATGCTACCAATACAACATTACATTGTAACAATCTTACATCTTTATCTTCTACATTTAAATTATTATATAATCTCACAGGCAATATGTTGCACTCAGCTCCACAGTCTAATTTAAATTTAACAACATTGTTTTCAACATTAATATCTGCGAACCAAACATTTTCTGTACTATTCTCTTTATTTATTTCTGAAATGAGAAATTCTTCTTGCTCATTTTGCATATTAACTGACTGAACTTGCCTTTGGTTCGAGTATTTTACATTTCTGTTACTACTTCTATCATTTTTTAGCTTACAGGCTATTGCAAAATGATTATGGCCTTTACAATACACACATATTTTTCCATATGCCGGACACTTTCTATATTCGTGCTTTCTATTACACTTACTACACACAGAACCACCCACATGAAAACTACTTGTTGATCCTTTAGGTCGCTCCGATCTACCTGCTTTTGGTTGAACTACTGTCGAATTCTTCATTCTAACTACGTCAATACCTTGCTGACTTCCTCCTTCCTGAATAACCCTTGCCTGCCTTTCGCTAATTTCGTTTGCTATACACAGTTTAACTGCATTTTCCATCGTCAGGTCGTACTCTCGAAGAAGACGCTTCTGTAAACTCTTATCTATTATTCCACAAACTATTCTATCCTTTATGAGACTATCTCTCTGGTCACCAAAACTACAAGTAGCAGCCTTGGTCCTAATATTTGTTAAGAATGACTCAAATGGTTCACCCTCCATTTGGTTTGTATTGAAAAAATTGAATCGTTCTACACGTGGCTGAAGTTAGATTTGGATTTAGATTTGCAATTCGCGTTTTTACAGCGGTCCAGATAAATACTGCTCAGTTATATTCTAAATCATGTTTTTCAATTAAAATTAGTATTAAAGAACACGAATAATAATAAGCAAATGCACATAATGGACATTTAACAAATTTACGATGTACAGAAATGCTTAAACGAAGTACCTACGGTAATTGAAGTTTTACTAAAACATGCATTTAAAATGTAATATAGGTACAAAATTCATGGATTACTTGAACCTAATAATAATTTCAAATAAAAATTCGCCAGAATAATTTTTAGCAAAATTTAGATAATTAGATTGCAACACCATAAATACGACGAGGGGTTGAGCTATAGTTTCCTCTTTTGAGGAAATCTTTTTTAAAATTCATATTTCTAATTTACACCAAACTAGTTTTTTCCCTATATGAGTACCAGTGGTGTACCGATGTTCTATAAAAGTCGTATCATCAGATTTGCCTTGGGTTTGAGATACACTCACGCCCATTTGCAATGCAGTTCTAAAATTCCCGTTCTTAACTGTTTCAACCCAGATTCTTATCTGTACCTGTCAATATTCAGTAAAAATGGAAGAACAGATTTCCCGTAGGGGTTGAGGTACAGCAACCCTTATTTCCAAATATTTCTTAAAATTCACTCTTTTAACTGCATCAACCCAGATTTTATTCCAAATGATGAAGGACATCCCTGAAGATGTTCGGTGAAAATCGCATCCCCAGATAAGCCGTAGAGGTTGAGATACAACCACCCATATTGCAATTCTTGTGAAATTCGTGCTTTCAACTGCATCAACCTAGATTTAATTCCAAATGATGAAGGAAGGCTCAGTAGATGTCCGGTGAAAATCGAATTCCCAGATATGCCGTAGGGGTTGAGATAAAGGCACCCTTATTTGCAAAATACTTCTTAAAATTCGAGATTCTAATTGTATCAACCTAGATACTATATTAAACGATAAAGGAAGACCCTTTCGGTGTCCAGTGAAAATCTCGCTGCCAGATTTGCCGTAGGGGTTGAGATAGAGCAACCCTTATTTGCAAAAGATTTCTTAAAATTCGAGATTATAATTGTATCAACCTAGATACTGTACTAAACGATAAAGGAATGCCCTGTCGGTGTCCAATGAAAATCTCACTACCAGATTTGCCGTAGGGGTTGAGATAGAGCAACCCTTATTTGCAAAATAATTCTTAAAATTCGAGATTCTAATTGTATCAACCTAGATACTGTACTAAACGATAAAGGAATGCCCTGTCGGTGTCCAATGAAAATCTCACTGCCAGATTTGCCGTAGGGGTTGAGATAGAGCAACCCTTATTTGCAAAATATTGCTTAAAATTCGAGATTCTAATTGTATCAACCTAGATACTGTACTAAACGATAAAGGAAGGCCCTGTCGGTGTCCAGTGAAAATCTCACTGCTAGATTTGCCGTAGGGGTTGAGATAGAGCAACCCTTATTTGCAAAATATTTCTTAAAATTCGAAATTCTAACTGTATCAACCTAGATATTGTACGAAACGATAAAGGAAGGTCCTGTCGGTGTCCAGTGAAAATCTCACTGCCAGATTTGCCGTAGGGGTTGAGATAGAGCAACCCTTATTTGCAAAATATTTCTTAAAATTCGAGATTCTAACTGTATCAACCTAGATACTGTACTAAACGATAAAGGAAGGCCCTGTCGGTGTCCAGTGAAAATCTCACTGCCAGATTTGCCGTAGGGGTTGAGATAGAGCAACCCATATTTGCAAAATATTTCTTAAAATTCGAGATTCTAATTGTACCAACCTAGATACTGTACTAAACGATAAAGGAAGGCCCTGTCGGTGTCCAGTGAAAATCTCACTGCCAGATTTGCCGTAGGGGTTGAGATAGAGCAACCCATATTTGCAAAATATTTCTTAAAATTCGAGATTCTAATTGTACCAACCTAGATACTGTACTAAACGATAAAGGAAGGCCCTGTCGGTGTCCAGTGAAAATCTCACTGCCAGATTTGCCGTAGGGGTTGAGATAGAGCAACCCTTATTTGCAAAATATTGCTTAAAATTCGAGATTCTAATTGTATCAACCTAGATACTGTACTAAACGATAAAGGAAGGCCCTGTCGGTGTCCAGTGAAAATCTCACTGCCAGATTTGCCGTAGGGGTTGAGATAGAGCAACCCTTATTTGCAAAATATTTCTTAAAATTCGAGATTCTAACTGTATCAACCTAGATACTGTACTAAACGATAAAGGAAGGCCCTGTCGGTGTCCAGTGAAAATCTCACTGCTAGATTTGCCGTAGGGGATGAGATAGAGCAACCCTTATTTGCAAAATATTTCTTAAAATTCGAGATTCTAATTGTATCAACCTAGATACTGTACTAAACGATAAAGGAAGGCCCTGTCGGTGTCCAGTGAAAATCTCACTGCCAGATTTGCCGTAGGGGTTGAGATAGAGCAACCCTTATTTGCAAAATATTTCTTAAAATTCGAAATTCTAACTGTATCAACCTAGATATTGTACGAAACGATAAAGGAAGGTCCTGTCGGTGTCCAGTGAAAATCTCACTGCCAGATTTGCCGTAGGGGTTGAGATAGAGCAACCCTTATTTGCAAAATATTTCTTAAAATTCGAGATTCTAACTGTATCAACCTAGATACTGTACTAAACGATAAAGGAAGGCCCTGTCGGTGTCCAGTGAAAATCTCACTGCCAGATTTGCCGTAGGGGTTGAGATAGAGCAACCCATATTTGCAAAATATTTCTTAAAATTCGAGATTCTAATTGTACCAACCTAGATACTGTACTAAACGATAAAGGAAGGCCCTGTCGGTGTCCAGTGAAAATCTCACTGCCAGATTTGCCGTAGGGGTTGAGATAGAGCAACCCTTATTTGCAAAATATTTCTTAAAATTTGATATTCTAACTGTATCAACCTAGATACTGTACGAAACGATAAAGGAAGGCCCTGTCGGTGTCCAGTGAAAATCTCACTGCTAGATTTGCCGTAGGGGATGAGATAGAGCAACCCTTATTTGCAAAATATTTCTTAAAATTCGAGATTCTAATTGTATCAACCTAGATACTGTACTAAACGATATAGGAAGGCCCTGTCGGTGTCCAGTGAAAATCTCACTGCTAGATTTGCCGTAGGGGATGAGATAGAGCAACCCTTATTTGCAAAATATTTCTTAAAATTCGAGATTCTAACTGTATCAACCTAGATACTGTACTAAACGATAAAGGAAAGCCCTGTCGGTGTCCAGTGAAAATCTCACTGCTAGATTTGCCGTAGGGGATGAGATAGAGCAACCCTTATTTGCAAAATATTTCATAAAATTCGATATTCTAATTGTATCAACCTAGATACTTTACTAAACGATAAAGGAAGGCCCTGTCGGTGTCCAGTGAAAATCTCACTGCCAGATTTGCCGTAGGGGTTGAGATAGAGCAACCCTTATTTGCAAAATATTGCTTAAAATTCGAGATTCTAACTGTATCAACCTAGATACTGTACTAAACGATAAAGGAAGGCCCTGTCGGTGTCCAGTGAAAATCTCACTGCTAGATTTGCCGTAGGGGATGAGATAGAGCAGCCCTTATTTGCAAAATATTTCTTAAAATTCGAGATTCTAATTGTATCAACCTAGATACTGTACTAAACGATAAAGGAAGGCCCTGTCGGTGTCCAGTGAAAATCTCACTGCCAGATTTGCCGTAGGGGTTGAGATAGAGCAACCCTTATTTGCAAAATATTTCTTAAAATTCGAGATTCTAACTGTATCAACCTAGATACTGTACTAAACGATAAAGGAAAGCCCTGTCGGTGTCCAGTGAAAATCTCACTGCTAGATTTGCCGTAGGGGATGAGATAGAGCAACCCTTATTTGCAAAATAATTCTTAAAATTCGCGATTCTAACTGTATCAACCTAGATATTGTACGAAACGATAAAGGAAGGCCCTGTCGGTGTCCAGTGAAAATCTCACTTCCAGATTTGCCGTAGGGGTTGAGATAAAGGCACCCTTATTTGCAAAACATATTTTAAACTTTACACTTTTAACTGTATCAACCTATATTCTGTTCCAAATGATAAAGGAAGTCCCTGTCGATGTTCGGTGAAAATTCCGTCTCCAGATTTGCCGTAGGGGTTTAGTTACAACCACCCTTATTTGCAAAATGTTTGTTAAAATTCGCGATTCAAACTACATCAACTTAGATTTTGTACCAATCAATAAAGGAAGGCCCTGTCGGTGTCCAGTGAAAATCGCACGGCCAGATTTGCCATAGGGGTTGAAATACAGTCACCCTTATTTGCAACATATTTTTAAAATTCGCGATTCTAACTGCATCAACCTGGATTTCGTTCCAAATGATAAGGGAAGGGCCTGTCGGTGTCCAGTGAAAATCCCTAGATATGCCGTGGAGGTTGAGACATAGCCACCCTTATTTGCAAAATTCGCACTTTTAACTGCATGAACCTAGAAGCTTAAATTTTGTCAAAAAAAATTGTATGCTATCGAAGTTTTATAAATATTTTGTAGTCTCTAATTTCCCAATTTTAAAAAGCTTCATTACACATATTTTTCATTTTACGGCAGAACATTTTTAAATATTTAGCGTTACGTAAACATCAGAATTGAAATTGCCGTGTGTAGATAGACGAGAGGTTTTTATATTATATATTTATATTTATTTTCTGTTTTGACGAAATTTTTTTTTTAGAAATTTGTCGAGAAGAACATCGTGCGTTAGCAAAAACGCAAATGGCAAGAAAATTAACGTTGCGCAAGACTGGAATTTATCTAGATAAAATGAAAATCTAATTCGGCAATATAATGTAAGGGGTGATTTTTAAACATTTTATGAGCAAAATGAAATGAAATTCACATTGTCATCATAGTAGCCAAGGGTAATATACCTATTATCGCTGAAAAAGTTACAGTAAACTTGTTCCACTTGCTGACTGAACTGACTGAAACACCATGACTTACGAGATTTTATGCATATATGCCTCAGAATACTATTCTCAGCATATGCATATGCACATGCTTTAACTTATTATCAGAAGTACAGTTTTCTTTTATGAACTAACCTTTATCAAGAAAACTTCATTTTTTGAAAGATATATGTTAAAAAGTTTCCCGTGTGCTGGATAATCCTTTTTTATCAGAATATCTAAAATCCAGAATTCATGCAATTGCTGTGTTTACCATTTAGTATAATCGCGAATAACTTTACCTGAAAGTTTTTTTCCATATATTGATTATATTATAATATAGACTACATCCATTAATTAGTTAACACTTCTAGGCCGGAAAATTAATGAGCATATTATGCTTGCATCAGGAAACGTAAACATTGCTATCATAACAAATATTTCAATTTTAATCAGAAACAACATTTCTAACAATTTTCGTACCAGTTTTTATGGAACCTGAGGGAATGTTTAGGGCCCAACAACTTCTACAGAACAGTTTTATTTCTGCGAAATATGATAAAAATTTAAAAAGGCAAATTTAATTTTTGTAATTTGTTTTCAGCTGCACATATTTACAGAGTAACATAATGGGATGCAAGCTTTAAGGCGCTTAATTAAATCTACAGATTACAGTATCATGTTGCTTTTATTGAAGATCTTTAACTTAGGTCTTCCTTTTAGTTAACAACGTCAGATTTGTCATGTAATACTTTTTAATAAGTTATTAGAATTTATATAATTTTTATCACCACCATCATAAGGTTCTCAGTCCGAAGACTGGTTGGACGAGTACCTCCATCTTTCCTATCCTGAGCTAACCTACGCATTTCCCCAAAAGTTGAACATCCTACGTCAATAACTATTTGAGAACAGTAGTCTAATTTGGGCCTACCCCTACCTCTTTTATTCCTATCTCTGATTCTAGTATGTCGCGAACTAAGCCTTCGTGCCTCAGAAGGTGTCCTACCATCCTATCTCTCCTATTCCTTACTGTCTTCCATACCTTTCGGTTTCCGCAACTCTTTCTAATACTACCCTATTGCTAACCTTATCTATCCACGGTATCTTCATTGTGCGTCTGTAGCACCACATTTCAAACGCTTCTACTCTTTCTTGATCCGCTTTTCCTATTGTCCAAGTTTCGCACCCGTATAATGCCGTACTCCATACATACGTCTTTAAGAGTCTCCTCCGAGTTTTTACATGAAGCGTTTCTTTTTGTTAAACAGTAGTTAGAAAATGAGAATACTGGGCCAGGCCATCGAGTTCTCCAGGTGCCATCCACTTCTTCGGCAGTGACCTTGAAAGAGACCAGAGGCTGCTGAAGGAGTCCTTGAAGAAGAAGTGGAAGTCATGTCTTCAGCAACGACATCTTCAGCAGCCTCTGGTGTCTTTCAAGGTCATTGCCGAAGAAGTGGGCATGTCTTCAGCAGCGTCTGGTGTCTTTCAAGGTCATTGCCGAAGAAGTTGTCTTCAGCAGCAGCAGCAGCAGCAGCCTCTGGTGTCTCTCAGAAGAAGAGCCTCTGGTGTCTTGCCATTGCGCACCCAAGCCGCCATTTTGTGGTCTTTGGCTGTGGGTCAGGCGCCTGCGCCGGGGCTGTCGTGTACAAAGCGCGTGTTGTTCAGGCCAGTCCATCCAGGTGCCATTCACTTCTTCGGCAATGACCAGAGGCTGCTGAAGGAGTCATGTCTTCAGCAACGGTGTCTTTGGGGCCTTTGGCCGTGGCTCAGGCGCATGCGCCGGGCTCTGGCTATGAGAGTGGGCGGGGCAATAGCCAATGAGAGTGGTTGTGGGCAGCATCCAATCAGAACTGATCTTGTTGTTAGGTGCTGCTGGGCCTTTGGATGTGGCCCAGGCGCCTGCGCCGGGGTTTTCGCAAAAATAAAAACGTTGAATATATTTTTACATCAATATAATTAAAACTATAATCTGTATACAGACTAGGCATGCGTGTATTTTCTGGGCAAATCGAAGCCCTGCAGCTTCTCATACCACTCTTCTGACCGATTCATTACCCGGTGTATACTCAACGATGCGGTCATGCAGGATGAGACAGTATGCGGTTGTGTTGGGCGGAAAATTCTCGCTCGACTCAAATTCTAGACGCATATCTATGGGTCCAGGCTTGATGCTTTCCGACTGCTTTGATGCGTCAATCACCACGATGGGCGCTAGATCCTTGAACTGTTCCTTGCCGTATAACGGCTCGCCAACTTTTCCATAGTATGAACTCTGGAAGTTCTGGTACATTTCGTATAGCAGGGCGTATTTCCCCGTGGAGAAATCCAAGTTTAAATTCTCGTAGGGGAAGCACTCAGAATTCAGGTACAGTTTGACGTTTGTCAGATTGCAGTGGTCAAATTTGCTTGAATCCGTGTCCAAATTCGCTTTGCGATTCGTCTGGAAGGCGACAATAACGTAGCGGGGTTTTTCCAACCGTGTTGCAGTCTTGACGGCCCACGTTTGTTTCGTAGCTTGCGGCAACACCGGATACTCGTACAGCTCCCAGCTGCGAAAACATATCTGCAACGTTCTCTCTTCCTCGACAATATTGAGAAGTTTTAGGTATTCAGCATCCGATGGATAGACGTACGGCACCCTCCAATGAACCTTGCTCAACTCAATTCTGGTGTCCTCGTTACCCACGAAAGCGTTCCTATCGTTTTTCGATCGAGTCAAAATGAGCTCGTGACACACATTTAACAGAATTTTGGGGTAATCTTCCAAGAATCCCAGCAGGATTCTTCCCGGGATGCACACGTTAAAGTTCCCGTTCGCGTCGATAAGGTGGCTCGGTGAGTCTCCCGTATTCGTCCAGCCGGCATTCTCCAGGGCACCTACCTCACCCACATTCAGAGAAACTACACCCTTCAGTGTGCTCGTGATGCCCACGTTTTTTGTTCGATCCACCTCCACCCCGTTTATTTCATAGCGGACGTCGTCAAAGAGGAAGCTGAGGGCGTTATTTGTTAAAGCCGCATTTCCGCCTCCTGCACCCTTGATGAACCTGCCCTCTATGTAGATGCTGCTTAGATGCGGCAGTACGTAAACGTCTTGTTGGTGGATTGGTATGCGAATTTCGTCATTGGCGTTGAATGTTGTTGTTGTCACGAACGGCTGATGTACGTGCACCTCGACACGGCGTGCTGACTCATCCAAAACAGCACCGTCCAGAACACGAAACGTGTCTACGTTTATGTGTGTCATTATTCAAATGCGGTTCCCTTGTTGAAGCACAAGTACTAACTGACAGCACCGTTAATTTTCTTGCTTAAATACTCTCCATACAACCGTGCGCATGCGCAGTCTTATTCTTGCTCGTGTCATCAGCCATGGTGTTTGCGAATACAGCTGCCTGTGTCAACAGCGTGTCATCAGCCATGGTGTTTGCGAATACAGCTGTCTGTGTCAACAGACAGCTGTATTCGCAAACAGACACCGACAGACAGACAGAGAGACAGACAGACAGACAGAGAGACAGACAGACGGACCGACAGACATACAGACAGACAACTACTGATAAGAATTCGGAAGTAGGAGAATAACTATAGATTCCTTTTTGTCTCATCGAGCTGATTAATTTGATACCCTACATGATCTAGGTGGGCGGGGCAAGGAGCGTGGACGGGGGCGCGGTCAGTGAGTGGCCACCCCTAAAAACCACCCCTAAAATCCACCCCCAAAAATCACCCTCCAAAACCACCCCAAGAACTGCCCCTAAAAACCACCCCTAAAAACTACCCCTAAAACCACCCCTAAAACCACCCCCTAAAAATCACCCCTAAAAACCACCCCCAAAAATCACCCTCCAAAACCACCCCAAGAACCGCCCCTAAAAACCACCCCTAAAAACTACCCCTAAAACTACCCCTAAAACCACCCCCTAAAATCACCCCTAAAAACCACCCCCAAAAACCACCCCCAAAAACCACCCCTAAAAACCACCCCAATATTCCGATACCTCTAGTCGAGTCCTTTAATTTGACACCCCACATGACATAGTTTTTACGTAGGGGTTAGCCTAAATTTAGACTACTGTTCTCAAATAATTAGCGATGTAGAATGTTCTACTACCGAGAACTAAGATGTTTGCATATATCAATCAGATGGTTCCCACACGTGTCCGAAACGCATTAAGATAACAAGTAATTTCAAATAAACAAACTGGAGAATGTTCTAGAATGTTTTTTTCCCACACGTGTCCGAAACGCATTAAGATAACAAGTAATTTCAAATAAACAATCAGAAGAATATTCTAGAATGTTATTTTATTGTCATAATACAAACAAACAAACGGGTCACCTTGTAATGTCTACAACGTATTAAATGCACATGCAGAGCGTGGGATCAAACCTAAACAAATATATCCTATCGGCAAGATGAAAGGTTATTTCCCATAATAAAAACAATTATAACATCTCTTATCGGCGGCGAACGTGCTTTTTTCTTAAACTTTAATATCAATATTTATTTAGTATAAACAATTGTAAATTTCCGAGAAAATAAATATTAATTCTGTAACTTCTGTTTACAATCATAAGTTTATATGGATGATTTGAAAGACGGGCTTGTGGGCCGCCGATTAGCTCAGTTGGTTGGAGCGAGGGCTCCGGTGCGTGGGGACCCGGGTTCGAATCCCGGTCGGCGTCATTTCCAGAACGTTTGCGAAAACCCCGGCGCATGCGCCTGAGCCACGGCCAAAGGCCCCAAAGACACCGTTGCTGAAGACATGACTCCTTCAGCAGCCTCTGGTCATTGCCGAAGAAGTGAATGGCACCTGGATGGACTGGCCTGAACAATGAGCAACACGTGCTTTGTACACGACAGCCCCGGCGCAGGCGCCTGACCCACAGCCAAAGACCACAAAATGGCGGCTTGGGTGCGCAATGGCAAGACACCAGAGGCTCTTCTTCTGAGAGACACCAGAGGCTGCTGCTGCTGCTGCTGCTGAAGACAACTTCTTCGGCAATGACCTTGAAAGACACCAGAGGCTGCTGAAGACATGCCCACTTCTTCGGCAATGACCTTGAAAGACACCAGAGGCTGCTGAAGATGTCGTTGCTGAAGACATGACTTCCACTTCTTCTTCAAGGACTCCTTCAGCAGCCTCTGGTCTCTTTCAAGGTCACTGCCGAAGAAGTGGATGGCACCTGGAGAACTCGATGGCCTGGCCCAGTATTCTCATTTTCTAACTACTTTAAACACAACTCAACCCTGCGCTATTCTTTGTTTTATGTCTTTAGTGCTCCTACCATCTCGAGTTACTTATTTTACTTCCTAAATAGCAGAAATCCGCGACTTTCTCTATCTCCTCATTTCCTATCTGTATTTCAGTTTTAGTTCTATTTTCACGCCCTCTAGGTAAATATCAAAATTTTGGTTTTCTTTTAATTGATTTTCATGCCGTAGCCCTTTGTCAAAACTGCTTCCATTTCATTCAAAGCTATTCCTAATTCTTCTTTGCTAGATGCTAACACTGCTACGAGTATATCATCCGCAAATCTGAGCATGTTAATAGTTTGAACCTGTACATTAATCCCTCAGGATGTTCTGTCCTTAACAATATTAATTGCATCTTCAATATATAAGTTGAAAACTAGAGGCGATAACGCACATCCCTGTCTCACTCCCTTCCGGATATCTACTTCTCAATTATTTTATCTTTCAAAATTGCTTTTGACCAGGTGTAAAACAAGCGAATAAAATACTTTTTGAGTATAAAGGGCCGCCAATCAGCCGAAGGAGTTTAATTACAAAATTGGAATTTTTAAAATAGTGATCGACCACTAAATAATGTACTAAGGAATTTTTTGAAGATATTACAGATTGTATGTTGGTGCAGCTCCTATAGATACTCCTCCTGCGCTGTTTTAAATGTCTGATTTTGTACATTGAAAAAATATGTATTTCGGTAAAGTAAGTTCAGCACGACACTTTTGAAAATTTGTAACCAGAACTTTTTTCATTACTTATACCTATTTCCAGTAATTACTTCATTAAGATACCTGATAAATACATACATAATACATAATGGATTACAAATCGCCAAATGCTTTCTTTCAAATGTAGGTTTAAAGTTACGTTGCATTCAAACTTGCATTTGAAAGCAACGTAGGGTATTTTCGATAGTAATTTTATCTGTCATACGTTCACCCCCCCCCCCCCCGCAGATTTACCTGTAGTTCCATCAAACATATACCCTGTGTATATAGAAGAATTGCTTTGAAAATGAAACTATTATAACTACAGTATCACTTTCAATATCAACTTGTAGTAGGTTTGCTGGAGTACATTTTCGTCACTAAATATTTTCGTAATTTTTTTCTGAGTTAATAGTAGTAAACAAGTTGCCAAAAAAAGCAAATTTTGTTAATAAAATTTTTTGATAAGAGTAGTAATTTTCGATTTAGTAAGATGTGGTTAAAAAAGTTTACCTTATGAATCGAAACGCCAGCGCGTTACTGTTAGATAATACTGCTTACCCAGTTTTGTAAGTACGTCTAGCATCTACTGTGGCGTGGTTATTCTATACTCCCGTTCAGATACTTTCGTTAAGCCTTTTGCGTTTTGGTTGGTGTTCGTTTATGTTCTTTAATCAGTTGTTTAACTATTTTTCTTTGCCGTTTAAAATTAGAACTAGAATTTTAATTTAAGTCGTTGCTTTTGTTTAGCTGCATTTAGGGGTCTCGCTAGTTTATTTACGTTCTCCATTTTTAATATAGGAATTAATAAATAATTTTTCTTTGAAGCTGAATTAATTTCAGCTTCTCTGCATTGCGTATTACATCCTTTCTCACAATAGCGTATTTACTGTACAATTTGAAGTTTAAACCATGGTTAGAAAAAACAAAATTGCTTTAGAAGAATTTGCAAAAGTAGCACTTGCCTGTAACTTATCGTGTGCAGATTTAAACTCATCTTATAGAAAGGTCGAATCGCCGTATAATACTCTTTGTAAATATTTGAAATGGAAACCAAATTACAAAAACAAAATTTTTCTTTTTAACTTTTTCCGTAGAAATAAAATTGTTTTGGAGAATTTGGTAAGTCCTATAAATTGTTTTAAAGATTGCGAAGAAATACAAAAACAGACTTGTAGCGATGTTGAAGAGCAGGTTTCTGAAAGAAATTCTAATATGGGTTGTGATGATCGAAATGTTGATATGACCTATAATTCGCCTTATGATACGACCCCCGAAGAGAAGTTGAATCAGGTCTCGGAAATAATGCATAAAAATGATTCGTTATCAAAAATATATTGTTATACAACTGCGATATGCAATCTTAGTGTAAATTTACTTGCTGCTGAAGAAAGGCACATTTACTTGAAAAAGAATCTTCTTGGGGTTGGCATAACGTGCTTATTAATTTTTCGAGGTTTCCGTAAACCAAAGAAACCTGGTCCGGTTATTGTAGACTACGCTAAATGTAAACATAATAAGTGCAGGAATTTTCGATTCGATATATTCTTAACTGAGAAAGGTTTAAATATAATCATAAAATATGATTTAAAAGATGTTCGTCATTTTGGGGAAGAATATTCGTATCAGTTGCGCGGTATGGAAAGGGCGGAGGTGAAGAAGCAACTGTTAAAAGAACTTCCAAATTCTTTGAGAAGTTCTCACATTAAAAACGCAAGAGACGAATATATATTGAACGATGGTAACTGGCAGGATATACGTTCCCTGTCTGTATATCAAAAGGCTAGATCTGAAGCAAAATCTGCCAATGATTTTGACAAAAATGATACGATAGATCTTCTCCTTAGATCAGTTCATGTCGGCAATGTGAACAATCGGTACATCCATATGCCTAATGGATATACGCTTGTATATTTATTCAACATAGAACATATCAGTACTGGTATTGCCAAAGGACATCGCGTAAATCTTTTTTTTGATGCCACTGGATCAGTTGTACGACCGTCTCAATTCGAATTAGGTCGAAAAGTTTTATACTATGCTGGCGTAATTAACATTAATAATAAAATAGTTCCTATTTTACAACTGATTTCTTCTTCACATGATGCGACAACCATTTCTTGTTTTTTTATGCATTTTAAACGGTTTGTGGTGATTAACTGCCGCAGAAAATGGCCCATTTTAAATGTAGTAGTAGTAGATTGGAGTTTTGCGCTAATATCTGGCGCATGTTTAGGATTAAACGAAATGACGCTTTTTTCCTATTTGAAAGCAACGTTTCAATTACTAAAAGTCACAAATTGTAGTTCGCAGTTGATATTAATTAAATGTTGTTGCGCCCATTTCATAAAAATGGTAATAAATCAGTTAGCCAAACATAAATTTGCCAAAAAATGTAAAAAGCCGATTGTACAAATGTTCGCTTGTTTAATAAACACGGACAATGTTAACAATCTTTGCGAAAAATTTGAAAGTTTCGTTGAAGTTTTGCTTAATCCAGTGGAAGATGTTCATTTGCTTAACGCTTTAAACAATATCTGCCATGAAGTCGATTACGATGGTACTATGGACTTGTACGACGATTGTTTCGAAGACGTAGAATCAGAGACCGTCAGGGGAAAGTATACGGAATCTCCATTTTATGAACTGTTTTATAAAATATATATAAATAAAAAAGAAGAAATATCGAAGCGAGCCAGTTCACTCAATTTAAAAAATAATGAGTTACATTCGGAAGATTTTCTTTCTTTCATATTAAAGAATTATATGCCATTCGTTCCTCTATGGACAGGTATTACTTCATCATTGGTCGACGAAAGATATAGGAATGCTTGCCGGTATAGCAATTCAAATGTTGAATCGTGGTTCAAAACAGTAAAAGAACACATTCTAGATGGAGAGTCACATATGAAAATTGGGAGATTTATTGAAAAAGTTCAAGACAGAGTATGTGCCACATTTAAAGAAATAAAATTAAGCATCGGGAAAACTCCAAGAAAAAATCAACCTGACTTGAAGCGAGCGTATTCAGAATTAAAAGACGAAATAGATAAGCCACTTTCAGAAGAAATGTGGTGTAGGAGGAAGAAAAACGCATCAAATTTTTCAAATAAGAAGGCAATTGAAAATATTCTTAATAAAATTGAAGCAAATGTGGAAAATCCCCCCGGTCCAACTAATGCGTCAGTAAATAACATATTTCTGGCATCAGATACTTCACATAATACATTTGACCAGAAATCAACCAGTATACTGAATAATGGATTGTTCTTCAGCAATGAGTACTATATGGATGTAGCTACAAATGATTATATTTTAGGTCATTTTAAGTATGGAGATATTAATATTAAGTTAAGCAATCACGATTTTGCCACGTTATACTCAAGCCTTAATAGTATACAATCGACAACTGATAGAAATGCAACAACTAGGTGGCTAACAGATAGATGTATAGATGCCGCATCGACACTTTTTCTCCAATCAAACAAACATATATACTACATAGACTGCATTTCTACTCATTTGCTGTTTGAGGCAAACATTGGTCCAAAATTCAATCCTATAAAGAAGTCTTTAGAAGGAATATCTTTCATATGTTTGCCATATAATGTCGGTGGTTATCATTGGACATTAATAATTTTAGATATTAAAAACAATAAAGTATACTGGTTTAATCCAGCAAAAGAGTTCAACAGGCGACAAGAAGATGCAACTAATATTATGAATAAGGTAAAGAAATATATTTCTACACGAGACAGGTATCAACAAACAAATAAATTAAATGCGCGTAAATGGGAGCTAGCTGATATTGATGAATCTACTTATCCAAAACAGACAGACTCTTATAATTGCGGAATATTTATTATATATTATATTAAAATTTTGTCGGACTGTTGCGATATGGATGATTTTTTCTCGAAATTGGACCTTTATTTTAATCCAGAGGCTCTCAGAATTGACTTACAAAGATGTTTGCTTCTTGGTTCGGAAAATATGATGAGCTTGTGCTTGAGGTGTGGTCTGGAGGCGGAAGAAAAATCAATTCAATGTCAAAATTGCAACAGATGGATTCATTATAGCGAAAATTGCTGCAAAGATCTGGTCCTCAACACTACATTTGAAGATGTGCAGAAAGAAAGCTTTACATTTAATTGTTCTCTATGCTTACGTTATCCAAACCCATTCATTTCTACGGATGGCGAATTTCAAATTCATTTAAGTGATGTTGTTCTACAATTCTTCGTTCTGCACTACAAAAATGAAATGTTACAAATTGACAAAAATAAGGACAGAGATGAACATGCACGTCGGTTCAGGGACGCTGAAGACTTTCATCAAATTAAATGGGATTATTCAACGGCTGTATTTACATTCGACCAATCGCTAAATATTTGTAATTTCATTAAAAAGTGTACCATAGGCATAGAAGACTCATTTGTATGCTTTGTTTTACTAGGATATCTGAATGATAAAATATTTCATAGATACTTCGGTCTCCTTGAAGAGTCTGGTGGTATATATGAGAGGTTTCAACTACAAAACGGTTTTGCAAGTGAGGACAAGTATCCAAGTCCATATACTTTAGATGAAGTATTGAAAGCGTTAAAACAATAAGTACATCATTTAACATTAGGAACATCCCTAATGAAAGTTTGGTAACTGAAGAGACTTCATCAGGCCACAATACTCTGTTGTTTAATAATTTTAGAAGAAGTTAGTATATTTTTCACTCATTGCAAAGGAAACTTAGGTTTATAGTAAGCCTCTAAGTTTTAGAACGTCTCAGTTTTTAATGATTTTTTAATACATCTATGTATTACGATTTTTACGTTTAGAAGTTTTTTTTTTTGGCGATTTTTACGCCAGCATTTTTCTCTTATTTTGTTTTACTTTGAGGATAAGCTTAGTAAGCTCCTTTACTCTTACAGTTTCAGAATACGTCTCAGTTTTTAATAATTTTTGAATACATCTGTGTTACTATTTTTACGTTTAGAAGATTCTTTTTTGTTTTTTGGCGATTTTTGTGTCAGCATTTTTCTCTTATTTTGTTTTATTTTGAGGAGAAGTCTTAGTATGTAAGCTTCTTTACTTACAGTTTTAGAATACGTTTTGTTTTAGTTTCCAATATTTTTTTAATAAACTTTATGATATATTTTCATGTTTCATTTACTAAAACCCATGATTATTACAAATATGCGATATGTAATAGTATATTGTGTCATAAAAGGGCAGAAAGTAGGCATTTGCTGGCCCGCGGCTGGTTGATGCCCGAGCGATAGCGAGGGCAGCAGGCGGCTAAGGGCCAGCAAATGCCTTTCTGCCTGTGTGGCACACAACTGTTTTTCGCTTCGCATTAAACTAAATTAGATAAATAACTGAAATTGTTGAAAACTTGTCTTGTTGTCTGTTTTGATTTAAACTGACGTTTAATAAAAAATTATGCGAAACGTCAAAAAAGTGCACAAATGACAGTCAAAGGTGTCCAGATTGTGATGAAAAACTATAAAGTAGGGACGTTCTGAATTTAGAATCCCAAGGGCAGAAAATCTAGCTTTCGGTTATTTTTTAGGGTTACTATGATTCATTTTCAGGTATGCGAAGCGAAAAAATAATATAAATGCGAGTACCTACCTACATTATTTTATTTAAATTATCGCTAATATGCGAAATTTGCGTGAATTATTTCAGTTTGGCCCGCCGCAAATTTTCATTTTTCGATTCGGCCCGCCACTGAAAAAGTTTGCCCATCCCTGATCTAGATTAATGTAATAAAAAGCGTTAATTTTAAAAAATAATTTGCAAGTGTAACTTACTCAACCTCTACGGCTAATCTGGGTATGCGATTTTCACAGAATATCGGCAGGGCCACCCTTTCTTATTTACAGAAAAATTTAGGTTGATGGAATTAAAAGGGCCATTTTGAAAACATTTCGCAAATAAAGGTGCCTTTATCTCAACCCCTACGGCAAATCTAGCAGTGAGATTTTCACTGAACACCGACAGGGCCTTCCTTTATCGTTTCGTACTATATCTAGGTTGATACAATTAGAATCGCGAATTTTAAGAATTATTTTGCAAATAAGGGTTGCTCTATCTCAACCCCTACGGCAAATCTGGCAGTGAGATTTTCACTGGACACCGACAGGGCCTTCCTTTATCGTTTAGTATAGTATCTAGGTTGATACAATTAGAATCTCGAATTTTAAGAAATATTTTGCAAATAAGGGTTGCTCTATCTCATCCCCTACGGCAAATCTAGCAGTGAGATTTTCACTGGACACCGACAGGGCTTTCCTTTATCGTTTAGTACAGTATCTAGGTTGATACAGTTAGAATCTCGAATTTTAAGAAATATTTTGCAAATAAGGGTTGCTCTATCTCAACCCCTACGGCAAATCTAGCAGTGAGATTTTCACTGGACACCGACAGGGCCTTCCTTTATCGTTTCGTACAATATCTAGGTTGATACAGTTAGAATCGCGAATTTTAAGAAGTATCTTGCAAATAAGGGTTGCTCTATCTCAACCCCTACGGCAAATCTAGCAGTGAGATTCTCACTGAACACCGACAGGGCCTTCCTTTATCGTTTCGTACAATATCTAGGTTGATACAGTTAGAATCGCGAATTTTAAGAAGTATTTTGCAAATAAGGGTTGCTCTATCTCAACCCCTACGGCAAATCTAGCAGTGAGATTTTCACTGAACACCGACAGGGCCTTCCTTTATCGTTTCGTACAATATCTAGGTTGATACAGTTAGAATCGCGAATTTTAAGAAATATTTTGCAAATAAGGGTTGCTCTATCTCAACCCCTACGGCAAATCTAGCAGTGAGATTTTCACTGGACACCGACAGGGCCTTCCTTTATCGTTTCGTACAATATCTAGGTTGATACAGTTAGAATCGCGAATTTTAAGAAGTATCTTGCAAATAAGGGTTGCTCTATCTCAACCCCTACGGCAAATCTAGCAGTGAGATTTTCACTGAACACCGACAGGGCCTTCCTTTATCGTTTCGTACAATATCTAGGTTGATACAGTTAGAATCGCGAATTTTAAGAAGTATTTTGCAAATAAGGGTTGCTCCTTCTCAACCCCTACGGCAAATCTGGCAGTGAGATTTTCACTGTACACCGACAGGGGCTTCCTTTATCGTTTCGTACAATATCTAGGTTGATACAGTTAAAAACGCGAATTTTAAGAAATATTTTGCAAATAAGGGTTGCTCTATCTCAACCCCTACGGCAAATCTGGCAGTGAGATTTTCACTGTACACCGACAGGGCCTTCCTTTATCGTTTTGTACAATATCTAGGTTGATACAGTTAGAATCGCGAATTTTAAGAATTATTTTGCAAATAAGGGTTGCTCTATCTCAACCCCTACGGCAAATCTGGCAGTGAGATTTTCACTGTACACCGACAGGGCCTTCCTTTATCGTTTCGTACAATATCTAGGTTGATACAGTTAGAATCGCGAATTTTAAGAATTATTTTGCAAATAAGGGTTGCTCTATCTCAACCCCTACGGCAAATCTGGCAGTGAGATTTTCACTGGACACCGACAGGGCCTTCCTTTATCGTTTAGTATAGTATCTAGGTTGATACAATTAGAATCTCGAATTTTAAGAAATATTTTGCAAATAAGGGTTGCTCTATCTCATCCCCTACGGCAAATCTAGCAGTGAGATTTTCACTGGACACCGACAGGGCTTTCCTTTATCGTTTAGTACAGTATCTAGGTTGATACAGTTAGAATCTCGAATTTTAAGAAATATTTTGCAAATAAGGGTTGCTCTATCTCAACCCCTACGGCAAATCTAGCAGTGAGATTTTCACTGGACACCGACAGGGCCTTCCTTTATCGTTTCGTACAATATCTAGGTTGATACAGTTAGAATCGCGAATTTTAAGAAGTATTTTGCAAATAAGGGTTGCTCTATCTCAACCCCTACGGCAAATCTAGCAGTGAGATTTTCACTGAACACCGACAGGGTCTTCCTTTATCGTTTCGTACAATATCTAGGTTGATACAGTTAGAATCGCGAATTTTAAGAATTATTTTGCAAATAAGGGTTGCTCTATCTCAACCCCTACGGCAAATCTGGCAGTGAGATTTTCACTGTACACCGACAGGGGCTTCCTTTATCGTTTCGTACAATATCTAGGTTGATACAGTTAAAAACGCGAATTTTAAGAAATATTTTGCAAATAAGGGTTGCTCTATCTCAACCCCTACGGCAAATCTGGCAGTGAGATTTTCACTGTACACCGACAGGGCCTTCCTTTATCGTTTTGTACAATATCTAGGTTGATACAGTTAGAATCGCGAATTTTAAGAATTATTTTGCAAATAAGGGTTGCTCTATCTCAACCCCTACGGCAAATCTGGCAGTGAGATTTTCACTGTACACCGACAGGGCCTTCCTTTATCGTTTCGTACAATATCTAGGTTGATACAGTTAGAATCGCGAATTTTAAGAATTATTTTGCAAATAAGGGTTGCTCTATCTCAACCCCTACGGCAAATCTGGCAGTGAGATTTTCACTGGACACCGACAGGGCCTTCCTTTATCGTTTAGTATAGTATCTAGGTTGATACAATTAGAATCTCGAATTTTAAGAAATATTTTGCAAATAAGGGTTGCTCTATCTCATCCCCTACGGCAAATCTAGCAGTGAGATTTTCACTGGACACCGACAGGGCTTTCCTT
Organism: Xestobium rufovillosum; assembly: GCA_963966045.1. Classification (NCBI taxonomy): domain Eukaryota; kingdom Metazoa; phylum Arthropoda; class Insecta; order Coleoptera; family Ptinidae; genus Xestobium; species Xestobium rufovillosum. Next base: position 22,818,114 of record OZ014497.1, read on the forward strand.
TATCGTTTAGTACAGTATCTAGGTTGATACAGTTAGAATCTCGAATTTTAAGAAATATTTTGCAAATAAGGGTTGCTCTATCTCAACCCCTACGGCAAATCTAGCAGTGAGATTTTCACTGGACACCGACAGGGCCTTCCTTTATCGTTTCGTACAATATCTAGGTTGATACAGTTAGAATCGCGAATTTTAAGAAGTATTTTGCAAATAAGGGTTGCTCTATCTCAACCCCTACGGCAAATCTAGCAGTGAGATTTTCACTGAACACCGACAGGGTCTTCCTTTATCGTTTCGTACAATATCTAGGTTGATACAGTTAGAATCGCGAATTTTAAGAAGTATTTTGCAAATAAGGGTTGCTCTATCTCAACCCCTACGGCAAATCTGGCAGGGAGATTTTCACTGTACACCGACAGGGCCTTCCTTTATCGTTTCGTACAATATCTAGGTTGATACAGTTAGAATCGCGAATTTTAAGCATTATTTTGCAAATAAGGGTTGCTCTATCTCAACCCCTACGGCAAATCTAGCAGTGAGATTTTCACTGGACACCGACAGGGCCTTCCTTTATCGTTTCGTACAATATCTAGGTTGATACAGTTAGAATCGCGAATTTTAAGAATTATTTTGCAAATAAGGGTTGCTCTATTTCAACCCCTACGGCAGATCTAGCAGTGAGATTTTCACTGAACACCGACAGGGCCTTCCTTTATCGTTTCGTACAATATCTAGGTTGATACAGTTAGAATCGCGAATTTTAAGAATTATTTTGCAAATAAGGGTTGGTCTATCTCAACCCCTACGGCAAATCTAGCAGTGAGATTTTCACTGAACACCGACAGGGCCTTCCTTTATCGTTTCGTACAATATCTAGGTTGATACAGTTAGAATCGCGAATTTTAAGAAGTATTTTGCAAATAAGGGTTGCTCTATCTCAACCCCTACGGCAAATCTAGCAGTGAGATTCTCACTGGACACCGACAGGGCCTTCCTTTATCGTTTCGTACAATATCTAGGTTGATACAGTTAGAAACGCGAATGTTAAGAAATATTTTGCAAATAAGGGTTGCTCTATCTCAACCCCTACGGCAAATCTGGCAGTGAGATTTTCACTGTACACTGACAGGGCCTTCCTTTATCGTTTCGTACAATATCTAGGTTGATACAGTTAGAATCGCGAACTTTAAGAATTATTTTGCAAATAAGGGTTGCTCTATCTCAACCCCTACGGCAGATCTAGCAGTGAGATTTTCACTGAACACCGACAGGGCCTTCCTTTATCGTTTCGTACAATATCTAGGTTGATACAGTTAGAATCGCGAATTTTAAGAAGTATTTTGCAAATAAGGGTGGCTCTATCTCAACCCCTACGGCAAATCTAGCAGTGAGATTTTCACTGAACACCGACAGGGCCTTCCTTTATCGTTTCGTACAATATCTAGGTTGATACAGTTAGAATCGCGAATTTTAAGAATTATTTTGCAAATAAGGGTTGCTCTATCTCAACCCCTACGGCAAATCTAGCAGTGAGATTTTCACTGAACACCGACAGGGCCTTTCTTTATCGTTTAGTACGATATCTAGATTAACACAGTTAGAATCGCGAATTTTTAGAAGTATTTTGCAAATAAGGGTTGCTCTATCTGAACCCCTACAGCAAATCTAGCAGCGAGATTTTCACTGGACACCGACAGGGCCTTCCTTTATTGATTGGTACTAAATCTTGGTTGATGTAGTTTGAATAGCGAATTTTAACAAACATTTTGCAAATAAGGGTGGTTGTAACTAAACCCCTACGGCAAATCTGGAGATGGAATTTTCACCGAACATCGACAGGGACTTCCTTTATCATTTGGAACAGAATATAGGAATAAGGGTTGCTGTACCTCAACCCCTACGGGAAATCTGTTCTTCCATTTTTACTGAATATTGACGGGTACACCCTTTATCCTACAGAGAAGAATCCTAGGTTGATACAGTTAAGAATAGGAATTTTAGAACTGTATTGCAAACCCAAGGCAAATCTGATGATCCGGCTTTTACAGAACATCGGTACACGTACACCACTGGTACTCATATAGAGAAAAAAAACTTGTTTGGTGCAATTAGAAATATGAATTTTAAAAAAGCTTTCCTCAAAAGGGAAAACTATAACTCAACCCCTACGTCGTATTTAGTGTTGCAATCTAATTATCGAAATTTTGCTAAAAATTATTATTCTGGCGAATTTTTATTTGAAATTATTATTAGGTTCAAGTAATCCATGAATATTGTACCTATAATACATTTTAAATGCATGTTTTAGTAAAACTTCTATTACCGTACTTCATTTAAGCATTTCTGAACATTAGAATAAACCTTAGCATCTTAAATTTGTTAAATGTCCACTATTTAATTGAAAAATATCATTTAGAATTAACTGTGCAGTATTTATCTGGACCGCTGTAAAAACGCGAATTGCAAATCTAAATCCAAATCTAACTTCAGCCACGTCTTTCTACGGTAAGATTCATTCTTGGCCTGCAAAATTCCTCAAATTTTTCTAAAACTATCTACACGATCTACACGTCTTCTTTTATATCTTATTTACGGGGAAATTCTAATTTGCAGGTCTGCAGGTCTGCAGGTTGGGTATAAAAACCCCGCAGGTTGTCCATACGTCTTGCAGGTTAATGTACCAAAGTGACGTGGGGCATATTTGCACCTCTCTTACATAAGCATATGCATTCGCCGCCCCCAGCGCGTACCGCAAATTTAATAGTCTCGAAAAATTCCTGCAGGTCGGCTGTATTTCTTGCAGGTCGGTGTTCACAAGTGTCATAGAGCATAACTGCACTCCTCCAGAACAAGTACATGCATTCGCCACCCCCAGCGCGTACGAGAGTTTTAACAATTTCGAAAAATTCCTGCAGGTCGGCGGTATTTCTTGCAGGTCGGTGTACACAAGTGTCATAGAGCATAAGTGCACTCTTCCCGAACAATTACATGCATCCACCGCCCCCAGCGCGAACGGTAGTTTTAACACTTTCGAAAATTCCTGCAGGTCGGCCGTATTTCTTGCAAGTCGGTGTACACAAGTGTCATACAGCATAACTGCACTCCCCAGAACAAGTACATGCATTCGCCACCCCCAGCGCGTACGAGAGTTTTAACAATTTCGAAAAATTCCTGCAGGTCGGCGGTATTTCTTGCAGGTCGGTGTACACAAGTGTCATAGTGCATAAGTGCACTCCTCCAGAACAATTACATGCATCCACCGCCCCCAGCGCGAACGGTAGTTTTAACAATTTCGAAAAATTCCTGCAGGTCGGCCGTATTTCTTGCAGGTCGGTGTACAGAAGTGTCGTAGAGCATAATTGTACTCCACCAGAACAAGTACATGCATTCGCCGCCCCCAGCGCGTATTGTAGTTTTAACAATACATATCGAGAAATTCCTGCAGGTCGGCAGTATTTCTTGCAGGTCGATGTACACAAGTGTCATAGAGCATAATTGCACTCCTACAGAACAAGTACATGCATTCACCGCCCCCAGCGCGAACGGTAGTTTTAACAATTTCGAAAAATTCCTGCCGGTCGGCCGTATTTCTTGCAGGTCGGTGTACACAAGTGTCATAGAGCATAACTGCACTCCTCCAGAACAAGTACATGCATTCGCCACCCCCAGCGCGTACGAGAGTTTTAACAATTTCGAAAAATTCCTGCAGGTCGGCGGTATTTCTTGCAGGTCGGTGTACACAAGTGTCATAGTGCATAAGTGCACTCCTCCAGAACAATTACATGCATCCACCGCCCCCAGCGCGAACGGTAGTTTTAACAATTTCGAAAAATTCCTGCAGGTCGGCCGTATTTCTTGCAGGTCGGTGTTCACAAGTGTCATAGAGCATAAGTGCACTCCTCCAGAACAAGTACGTGCTCGAGTACATGCATTCGCCACCCCCAGCGCGTACGAGAGTTTTCGACGGAATTGCGCTTTGACGGAAATGCCGTGATTGGACCAGAATTTTATTTCATATAATGTGACACAAGAGCTTTCTAATTAAAATGCCTACATGCTTAAATATATAATGTTCCGGTTTTATGATAGGTGAAAAAGTAATACAAGCTGAAATTTGTTGGAACACTTAAATGCAACTACCCCCAGCTGATAAAATTCTTAAAGGTGCGAATTGGTATCCTTAACTCCCTCGCAGGGGCGAAAGACTAATTCGTTCAGATAGAAAGTGGAAAATTTTAGAAACACTTGTACATTTATCTCCAGCTAAGATAAATGCCAAGTAACATACTTTTACCCTCAACCTCTTCACGGGAGCGAGGAACTAATTCAATAAGACGGATAGATGGACTTACGCACAAATACTTGTTAATACTCGAGCACTGTCGGCACTGCACTTGTACCTAATGACAATAATTAACACGATAATTTAATTCAGATGTATAAAATATCGTAAGCCGTGATGTTTTTGTCAGAATGACAGCTCGAACAGCAATATGTCTTCCTCATAAAGCTAATTCATCTATTCATCTTCTATTATGAGACCCACAAGTGATCCCATACTGCTGTATTTTACAAAAAATTCTCTTGTATTCTCTTATATTGGTTTATTGCTAAGTTACAGTGTTGCCAACCTCAGTCGTAAATATTTCGGAAGCTTTGTTGCCAAATTTCGGTAGATTTCGGTAGATTCAGTTTTAAGCAGGAAAACAATGAGCAGGAATCTTCCGGAAAGTAAGTAACGTAGTTTTTAGAAGAATTGCGCATGCATACGCGCTGGGGGCGGCGATTGCATGTACTTGTTCTGGAGGAGTGCAGTTATACTCTATGACACTTGTGTACACCGACCTGCAAGAAATACCGCCGACCTGCAGGAATTTTTCGATATTATTAAAACTCCCGTATGCGCTGGGGGCGGCGAATGCATGTACTTGTTCTGGAGGAGTGCACTTATGCTCTATGATACTTGTGAAGACCGACCTGGAAGAAATACGGCCGACCTGCAGGAATTTTTCGAAATTGTTAAAACTGCCATACGCGCTGTTGGCGGCGATTGCATGTACTTGTTCTGGAGGAGTGCACTTATGCACTATGACACTTGTGTACACCGACCTGCAAGAAATACGGCCGACTTGCAGGAATTTCTCGATATTGTTAAAACTACCATACTCCCTGGGGGCGGCGATTGCATGTACTTGTTCTGGAGGGGTGCAGTTATGCTCTATGACACTTTGTGTACACCGACCTGCAAGAAATACCGCCGACCTGCAGGAATTTTTCGATATTATTAAAACTACCGTGCGCACGGTGGGCGGCGAATGCATGTACTTGTTCTGGAGGAGTGCAGTTATGATCTATGAGACTTGAGTATACCGACCTGCAAGAAATACAGCTGACCTGCAAGAATCTTGCATTGACCTGCAGACCTGCAAATTAGTGAGACCCTTATTTACGATCTTCTTCGCTTTTTCACATAACCATTCTTCTATTTAGTTTGAGGAAAACAGTTCGCTGACCGCTGTCACCATGTTGTATATTTATTAATACTTTATTAATAAAGATTCATTCTGATACAAGATGTATTTAAGTTTATAATCATGCTTAAGGTTATGTGTCGGGCGGGAGTCGTGCTGCATAACTAGTGATTGTGGTTACGGAGCCGCGTGCAGTACCACGATATACAACAAATTATATCTTGATTCATAACATCTGAGGTGGCCCGATCAGCTGTTGGTGAGATTGGGAGTGTGCACTTTAGCCGTGTGTTGTCTGTTCTTATATCAAAGGCAGTGGCGCTTTAGACACGACTTAGTTAATTGTGACAAGCGACGTTTTATTCTAACCTAAAATTGTACTCTAGCATTTCTAAAAATATTTGAGAAAATTTACAGTTTTTAAGATATTCAACAAACTGAATAGCGACATGGATAATAATTGCAGTGAAATACTTTTCGTTTGCGATATTTGCAATAGAACATTAAATCCCCATCAAAGTTTACAGAGCTATGTTGACGCACACCAAAGAAATCGTTCACCCAGTGATACTTATTAAATACACGCACTTTGACTCATATGAGAGGAAAGTTTCACAAATGTGAAATTTGCTGAAAGCATTCTCTAGACGTTCTATTATCACGAGTCATACGAAGAATCACACAAGAAAAACACCTAACAAATGTGAAATTGGCAGAAAGCATTCTATCAGCATTCTGCTGTCATGAGTCATATGAAGACCCACACAGGAGAAAAGGTTCACAAATGTGAAGTTTGCCAGAAAGCGTTCTTTGGAAAATCTAATTTAACTAAACATATAAGGATTCACACAGGAGAAAGACCTCACAAATGTGAAATTTGCCAAAAAGCATTCTCTCAGCGTTGTACTGTCATGAGTCATATGAAGATTCACACGGGAGAAAAACCTCACAAATGTGAAATTTGCCAGAAAGCGTTCTTTGCAAAAACTGATTTAAGGAAACATATTATGATTCACACAGGAGAAAGACCTCACAAATGTGAAATTTGCCAAAAAGCATTCTCTCAGCGTGGTACTGTCATAAGTCATATGAAGATTCACACGGGAGAAAAACCTCACAAATGTGAAATTTGCCAGAAAGCATTTACATGTCGTTCTAATTTGACACAACATGTTAAGACTCACACAGGACAAAAACCTCACAAATGTGAAATTTGCCGGAGAACATTTGAATATCATTTTAATTTGACACAACATGTTAAGATTCACACAGTACAAAAACTTCACAAATGTGAAGTTTGCCAGAAAGCATTTGCATGTCGCTCTAATTTGACAGAACATTTTAAAACTCACACAGGACAAAAACCTCACAAATGTGAAATTTGCCAGAAAGCATTCGCTCAGCGTTGTACTGTGGTGAGTCATATGAAGACTCACACAGGAGAAAAACCTCACAAATGTGAAATTTGCCAGAGAGCATTTGCATATCATTCTAATTTGACACAACATGTTAAGACTCACACAAGAGAAAAACCTCACAAATCTGAAATTTTCCAGACAGCATTTCTATATCGTTCTAATTTGGGGCAACATGTTGATGAAAATTTTAAAAGGCTTATCAAAAATGAAGAGTATGAGGTTAAAAGTGAAAACAGTTTTAGTGTAAAAGAAGAAAGTGATATTTTAGAAGAAATGGATAATGCTGGAGATTTTGTGAAAATTTTCAAGGATGAAGATTTTGAGGTGAAAGATGAAAATAGTTCGTGAAAATAACAAACTAATGTAGTATTCAGTCTTGTTTGGTTTTAACGAAATGAACAAAATGGGTTTATTTTTATTTTTTCAAAAGTTCAAAACTTTAAATTGTGTGTGTTCAATTTATTTACTAGTAGTCTATGATATCTATTACGGATTCAGGATTTGAACTCATTTACGTACGAGATATATCAATCTATATAGAATTCTTGAAATCGATTAAATGTAGCTAACAAAAGCTTTGATAAAGTAATCAACGGACCTAAAAACGGAGCAACCCATTATAAGTAAATCACAAAAAATTATGTCAATAAAACATAAATGTAACACCAAAACGCTTTATTTTTATAGGTACATTAATTCTATTTATTTGTGATTTTTTTCTTTTTTTGTGTAATTTCCCCTTGCAGTTTTCGAGGCTCTGTTTTTTATTTGCTTGCCTTACCCTAATGTACGTTCTGGTTCACGCCATACAATGAATGATTTCATACGTGTAAGTATTTAAACTTACATAAGTAATTGGAATCAGTTTGGACTGAATCGGCCAATTTTTTAAAAATTTATTGATCCTTGCAAAATAGATTTCTGTCGTTGATTGACTATTGGGAAGATATCTAACCTCCACTGGTTAAAGGGCGCCTCATCCAGCCGCGATAATATTTTGTACTATTCCACTGTTGATTTCTTCTTCAAAAATTTCCCTCTTCTATCTATTATTGTTCCCAAGTATTTAATTCTATCAACTTGTTCCACTTTTCTTCCATTCATTTGTATGTTAATTCTTTCCTCAGCATTACTTATGGCCGTAGTCTTGGTCTTGTTCACATTAATTTCCATTCCCTTATCTTCCAGTGCTGCAGTCCAGATGTTGATGTTATGTTGTAGGGTCTTTTCATTGTTTGCAATCAACAGAATATCATCAGCAAATACACATTCACTCATTACAATGTTCCTCAATCTACAGTATCCCACATTTATCTTAATTGATTTTCCACTACGCTCTCTAATTATCTCATCCATATACAGTATTGGACTCAGTACCCCTCCCTGTCTTACCCCTTGTGTGGTAATAAATTTGTTGGTTTCCTGATTTGCTATTCTAACTATATTAGCACTCGATTTATACAAAGATTTGATTCCTTCGATTAAGCTTCTGTCCACCTCATAGTTTTCCAACGTTCTCTATATTTGTTGTCTTGGCACTTTGTCGAAAGCCTTCTCTAGATCAATGAAGCATAGGTATAACGGTTTATCCAACTTTAAAAACTTGTCAGTTAGGTTTCTAAAATCACTCTGTGCCTCGTGCATTCTCATCTCCGTAATTTTTCTGAGTCGTTGCTCCAGCACTGTCTCATAAACTTTACATGCATTGCACAACAGTGATACCGCTCTGTAGTTTCCACAGTCTCTGATATCCTTTCTTATATATCTGGACTATTACCGAGCTTTTCCACTCCTCAGGAACTTCCTGAGTGAATGCTGAGCCCTCATTTATTTCAGCTTTAACACTTTCATGTTCTATTTCATTATCTCCCATATTTGCAGCTTCTAACATCTCGCTAAAATATTCACCCCATCTTCTCATTATTTTCGTTACCTCCGTAAGTATTCTACCCTGTTTATCCTTGATTTGCCTAACCATCTTATTCTTGTCTCCTCTCATGTTTTTTAGAACTCTATAGAATAATTGTTGGTCACTCTTTTTTTTTTCCTCCCCTTAGGGCCTGCCTGCCCGAAGGCTCAGATGCACTGCAGCCACAAAATGGGCTTATTGTGCTCACCCTAAATTCTAAGTCACACCCATTCTATGATCTTGGTGCCTTGGACCAAACGGTACAAGTCAAACATTGAATGCGTGGAAAATTCTTCCGGTTCCATCAGACATCGCCCGAAAATTCGCTGCCTCTTCTGGTCTAGAGCTTCACATCTGCACAGGATGTGCATAGCTGTCTCCCGTTCCTTATTACACAAGCGGCAGTTAAGGTCTCCGTAATATTTGCCAATCTTCCACAGGTGTTCTTTAACGGTCGTGTGTCCCGTTAGGAAGCCTGTTACGATTCTAATTTGCATCCTACTAAGGCAAAGTAGTTCTAAGCATCTTTTCCTGCAAGGTCCCTTTATATACGACTTGCTGTGCCTGTGTCCTGGAATCACGTTCCAGTGATTGTGATGTTGAGCGCGAATCCATCCGTTTACTTGGTGTCTGACTGCGCTCTTAGTTATGCCTAGGGCAGGTTCCGGTCCAACGAAAGGATCGTTGGAGCCCCGCTTTGCTAGTTTATCGGCTTCCTCATTCCCTATCAGCCCACAGTGACCTCGAATCCAAAGCAGTCTCACTGCGTTCCGCATGGCTAGGAAATTAAGTTGCTCGAAGCATTCCCACAACAGTCTGGAAGACATCTTTGGGCTCATAAGAGCCTTCAAAGCTGCCTGGCTGTCTGATAAGATAAAGATCCGCTGATTTTTGTAGCCCCTCTTAATGTTTTCCCGCGCACATTGCAGTATCGCGTAGACCTCTGCTTGAAAGACAGAGGCATATTTGCCCAGAGAGGAGCTGAGTTTCACTCTTAGTTTATCTCCAAACAGTCCTGACCCAGCACCTGTGTCGGTCTTAGAACCGTCGGTGTACCAGATCAGACTGCCGGAAGGTATGCTGTTCAGAGTTTGGTTCTCCACTCTAGGGTCATCGATTGTGACCTGAAAGAGTGGTTGTGCGGTGTTCTTGGGGACCATGTAATCCGTCCTCATGTCAAGCATGGGATCCTTTATGTCCTCAATAATGCTAGTATGCTCTGTACCCAGACGGACACGGTAAAAAGAGTTTTGCAGTCTGTATAGTGCCAGTCTCGCCTGTATCACGAAGTGGAGAGGGGGAAGGTCCAGAAGAGTCTCTATGGCTGCAGTTGGCGAAGTTGGTTACTCTTATCACAACCTTCTCAACTTACAAGCCGTGCTGCTGCAAATCTGGCAACGCTGTAGGTGGTCCGGTAACCGGCCATTTTCACGTCAGTGTTTACGTTTACGTGGTGCTGTAGACGTGCTGCCTGTTCGTTTTCTTCGCAAATATTCAATTTATTTGGATTGTCTGCAACTGTGGCTCATAATTTGTGTAATCAGAAACGTTTTAAGTCCAAGTTTCGTATGAACAAAGGTAAGTTTCTTCATTACGTACTTATTTTACGAGCAATAATAAAAAGAGTGTTCAGACTCTGGACTTTCAGTAGCCACATACCGTCCCAATTTTATTTTTGTACATATGTATTCAATACTGGACTATTTAATAAACAATAAGGATTATGAAATTCAGCTTCTGAGAAGTTCTAATCAAAAAACCACACTGTGTGACTGTGCCAGCTGACATTAGCAAGTATTGAATCAGATTTTTTTAATTCAGATTTTCTGGAAACCTGCATTTGTGATCGATCTTATCAAAATGTATTAAAAATGGCTATTTCTGTATTTTCCAACATACTGTTGAATAATTATGTTAAAAATAAAAACTATGAACATTGTGAAAGTTCAGATTCTAAAGGAAAACGGAAACCAACTACGCCTACTAAAAGCATTAAAACAAAAAAACTGAAAACATTTAAAAGTTAATAACTGTATCTTCTATGAGCATTTAGTAATATAGGTACTCGGAATATACCTATAGTTATGTTAAATATAATTTATTGTCACAGACATTACTTATTACATAGGTACTTATCCAAGTTCTTGCCATTATTTTATTTACCCACCCAAAAAGGTGGATATAAATAAAAATTAGATTCTTGTCTGTGTTTTTCATTTACTCCTCAAACTTGAATCTATCTGTATCTATCGGTATTATTTGAAAACTGTAAGGTATTTGATTTTTGTTGCCCGTTTTTAATTTTTATCAAATCAATATTGGTGTGATAATCGCGCCTAGCCGGACCACTGAAAGCAGCTGTTGCGGCGTTGCCAGATTTGACAGCACGGCTTGTAAGTTGAGAAGGTTGTGCTCTTACTATCTTCCTCCATTTTTCTTCCAAATTCCTCCCATTCCCTGTCTTACTACTAGAGAGACAACATAGAGACGACTATATTGTCAACGATAGTTCCCGTGTATGTATAAATCATTTCGATGAAGAGTTTATTATTCGTGAAGATCGAGCAGTTAGATCAGATGGTTCCGTATTAGAGGGCAGATTCGGCCAATATCGCCAGATAAGTGGCGGAAATAATCATACTTCTGTGGCACAGGTTTTGCAATCTGAAAGAAAACTGAAAATGATCAGTTTATTAAAGTTAAAATCAGCCAAAAGTGGAGAGTTTCCTTTGACAACCTTCCTAGATGCTTCTGAAGAATCTAAAGATGACCATCTTGAAACTGACGACATTAACATAATATTTGAAGATGCTGATTTTATCGGAGGACGAGAAAATAACGGACTCGGAACTGGACGTATTAGTATATCTAGCAGGCTATAGAATAAGCAGAAAATTACAATGTAATGAATATAAAAGTTCAATTTCTTACGAAAAAAATTTAGTAATTGATGCGGCCTCCGATAAATATTTAAAACTTTTAGACCGGGTTGGACTTAAAATTCCCAACGAAATCTTAGTTACTATAATATTACATACTAGCTGGTACCCGGCATGTTGCTGCCTTGTCGAATTGCAGACATGGCCTTTCAAATATATTTCCCGGTACGACACGCGCGCCACCTACTGTAAGTTAATTGTGTAAGTGCGAGCCATAAGTTGACAAAGTTTTATCGCAATGGGATGAACGGTATGGCAGCGGTATATTAGATAGCGAACCGCCCCGGGGAAAAAACCAATAAAAAAAATTTTTGTTGATACGATCCAAACTTCACAGACTCATGTGGATGCCATGTGAAGTCTGCCTTTTTGTAAGTTTTGCAATGTTTATTTTAAATCTGACTGGTACTTGAAGAGACATAAAGCGAGAAGCAAGCTAATGGGGAACTCATCACAGCAGAGGTTGAGAAATCGCAAGATGAGCCATCCAGCGAAAGTAGTGTTAGTGTGAAATTGGAAAAGGATATGGAGGATGAAGAATATGTCATTGAGGAGTCAAAACAACGTTATTGTAAAAGAGGAAATTGATATTGTATACAAAGAAGGTAATGCTGGAATGAGGACTATGAGGTGAAAGATGAAAATAGTGAAGTTTGAATTTTGAGAATAATATTAAATTGAAAACAGTTTTGTTCGATACAAATTTCTAATGACTGTTGGTTTGATTTCTCTTAAAATCCTGATGTTTATACCCCAGCACACGATAATCAGACACCAAACGAAGGCAACACAAAGTAATATTACACGGTTCGAGTTTCTAGGGCAAAGCACCGTACTGATGAGTCCCACAAGGACGAAACCAGTCGCCTACGGTTTTTCCGAGCAAATAAGAAACGGGCGATATTCAAAACTTTCAACACACTTTAGGTTCAAATTAAAATAACGTTTTGTGAAAATGTATACTTACAGTCAATTATGCACCTTGTGTATCCTAGATTTCTTGCTGATAAAAGGTGTAGCAGTATTCTGGTATCTGTTTCTTTGTGTCTAGAAGTGAGAAATGCATCGTTCCGCAACATTCCGTGGTAATTAAGAATGTCGGTAAATCCACCATTTGTAATGGAAAACATATGCCACTGCTGAGGGAAATTAATATTCAGCTTCTTCCAGTTAAAATTTCGTCAGTATTCATTCACTGGAGCGAATAGAAAACGAGCACTGGGTCATGAACCAGGTTTCGCAAGCAATTCCCACAGTGGATGGTACCCTGAGTAATTGCCGGCCGCTTCATTAGATGATTTAGAGTGTGTACGCAGTGTCTAGATTTGTCGTCTTAGCACAGAAGTGTGTATAGGTACCTACATAGTTGTATAACTGCCCTTCAACCAAACCATGCTCAATTGTCGTTTAATCACCCATTGCACTAGCTAAATGGAGGCGAGCTAATTATCGAGTGAACCCTTACTGCACTGGATTAAATGAATCCAGTGCGAATTAACAGACTGAGATATCCACAGCACTGGTCGAGTTCCAGAACGAGCCTTAATAAAGCCTGTTATGCCTTTATGACGAATTACATATTGTGTACTTAATTTAATTTGTTACAATGTGCCCTGCTGACTGTGATGCTAGCTTCCTAGAAATTTATGAGAACGACTGTGGCTATCGCCTTTTTCATATTGTAATTATAGAATTTTCGGAGAAACGTAGGGAAGTTGATATATTCAGAATGTGGTGAATTAGGCGTGTATTTCATTGATACTTTAGACACAGCAAACATCATTGTTAACATTGACAGTTCATTCCAACCTCAAACTCTTGCTTCGGTATTTCTAAAGTGGAAGTGGAAAATTTTTAAGAAAGTAATCAATTTTAGTCTGCAGCGATATGGAATGTTGCAGTGAAGAAGGAAAAAATTAATAAGCACACGGATGCGTTGAACTACATATTTGTGCATTTTGGGCAGCACCAATAAAACACCATCATTTATATTTGCAATAGAATATCGAAGTCCCAATCGGAATTAATGGAGCATAAGTTGACGCATACTGAGGAAACATCCCGCCAATGTGAAATTTGCCAAAAAACGTTCGCCAAGCAAGACTTGTTAAATAGACACATTTTGCGGCATATGGGAAGTAGGCCCCACAAATGTGAAATTTGTAAAAAAGCGTACTCTACGTATTCTAACTTAATGGTACATGTTATTACTCATATTGGAGAAATAACGCCACACAAACGGAACATTTGCCAGAAAGCATTCTCACAGGGTTCTACTTTAACCAAAGATATTAGAACTCCCACGGCAGAAAAGCCTTACATATGTGAAATTTGCAAGGAAGCCTTCTCTATGCGCTATAATTTGATAAGCCATACTAAGACTCACACAGGAGAAAAACCCCCCAAATGTGAAATTTGCCAGAAAGCATTCTCTAAACATTCTGATGTAAAAAGACATGTTAAGACTCACACAGCAGAAAGGCCTCACAGCTTTGATATTTGCAAGAAATCATTTTCCAAGCGTTGCACTTTAGTGAGTCACATCAGAACTCATACGGGAGAACATCCTCTCAAATGTGAAGTTTGCCAGAAAGTATTCACCAGACGATCCATGTTAGACATACACGTTAAGACTCATGCTGTAGAAAATGAATACAAGTGCCCAGTGTGTGGCAAAGGTTTTAAATGTAATAAGTACGTTACACAACATATGAGGATGCACACAGACGAACAACCTCATCTTTGCAATATTTGCGGGAAACAGTTCTCGCAATTGAGAAATTTAAAGGAGCATATTAAACAGGTACACAATGAAGAAACAGCACACAAATGTGAAATTTGTAATAAGACGTTCAGTCAAGCATATTTTAACCATTCCAGTGAGAGTGTATTTTTCTGTAAGTTTTGCAATGTATATTTTAAGTCTGACTTGTACTTGAAGAAACATAAAGAGCAACAAGCAAATGGGGAAGAAATGGCAAACAAATGCGAAATTTGTAATGAGACGTTCAGTCAAGCAAATTTTACTCATTCCAGTGAGAGTGTATTTTTCTGTAAGCTTTGCAATGTATATTTTAAGTCTGATTTGTACTTGAAGAAACTTAAAGAGAGAAGAGAAGAAATGCCACACAAATGCGAAATTTGTAATGAGACGTTCAGTCAAGCATATCTTAATCATACTAATGAGAGCGTGCTTTTCTGTAAGTTTTGCAATGTATATTTTAAGTCTGAATGGTACTTGGAGAAACATAAAGAGAAGCAAGCAAATGGGGAAATCGTTACAACAAAGGTCGAGGAATCTAATGGAAATAGTGGTAGTGTGAAATTGAAAGAGAATATAACAGATGAAGAAAAAAAAATCATCATAGAGTTTGAAAATTTGGAAAAGCTTATCGAAAATGTAAAGTATGAGGTGAAAAATGAAAACAGTGTTGGTGTAAAACAAGAAAATGATAATGAGGATAATACTGGAAAATTAGTACAGCTTTTCAAAAATGAGGACTACGAGGTGAAAGAAGAAAACAGTGAAGTTTAAAAACTATTTAGAAAAATACAATAGTTTATAAGTTCTGTGTAGCAGGTGTCCGCTTATTTAATGGATCATAGGGATTCCCATCGCAAGATCTGAATTTTGACACTCATATTAATAATGGGAAAATAATTTTTTCTACACATATGTATGAAAATAGCAATTTTTCAACTGTCTACTCTGTATGAAAGTGATATTTTTTTACTCTAGAGATGAAAATATTTTCATGAAAATATTTTCATCTCTAGAAGTGAAAATGAAAATGTCAAATTTATAGTTTTAATAATGGATAAAAGAAACACTTTCATTTAGTAGCCTGCGTATGTTACCTAGCAATGACTAAATAAATAATTAATAATTTGCATTGTGAGGGTTCGCTTATAATTTAATAGCATTTTAAATGTACTCAGAAAGTGAATACTGTGAATCTGGAGACCCCCAAATATACATATATGTGTAGAAAAAATAGCATTTCCTACTCGAGATGAAATACGTTTTTTTCGTTCGTGAGATTGCCCCGCTCGCTTCGCTCGTGAACAAATTCTCGCTTCACGAAAAAAACAGTATTTTCATCTCTTGTTGTAAAATATACTATTATTCAATACACCGCATCCCACTTAAGATAGAATAATGAATTACTTTGTTATTATCAGAAATACAAATTTGGTTAAATCTGAAAAGTTTTGCTTTTAGTTGTGTTTAGTAATGTGTTGAAATTTTTGGAATTCAAATTCAAAATTCGTTTTTGGTACCTACCAGGGTAATAAAGACGTATCCGCACGAGCTATCCTGGGCTGCATGCGGTGGCGGACCCAAGTCGTAGTTAGTGTGCGAGCAAGAGGCATGGAAAAGGACGGACGGGCGTGCTTCGAAAGCGCGGCAATGTAACTTATGTGCAGAAGTGCATGTGGGTTTACTGTGTTAAGCTCTTGTATTTTAATTATTCGCAAGTCTGCAATCACTACATATATGTAATATGATTTATTATATGTCGTTAATGTATTATTGAATATAGGTACTTAATGTCAGTTTTTGGCAAAATTGTATCAATAATGCTATAAAACAGATTAGTTAAACTAATAATGTCAAACTACGACTGACACTTGTTCGCAGTTACTGAGTTGTTTTTACTTTTTAGCAAATATGATAATGTTCTGATTTAGGTACCTACCTATGTAACTATTTAGGACAGGTGTTGTGTTATTACTGTTACGTGAAAATGGGAAAGTGCTGTGTCGTACCGAACTGTCATAGCGGTTATGCCTCCAATGCTAATAAAATTTCGTTGCTTTTTATACCAAAAAACAAACTGGAACAATGGGGAAAGAAAATTCCCAGGAAAGATAGATCTTTAAGTAGCAAAGACGTGATTTAATAGCTTTCTTAGTTTCGGAAATATTTAAAATAATCAGTTTTTTTTCGAGAAACTTGTTGGAAATAATTTTAGGACATACGTTCATCGATTTTTTTCTTATTATTTTGACCTCTATCAGCCCTCGAAATCTTTTACACTCGTTATTAATCACCCTGTATATCGCTCCACTTTGCGTAAATGTCCAGTTGCCGAAAAAGATAACCATATGGGGAAATGCAATAGACTATCCTACTCCTTTTTCACCGTTTGGTTAACTTTGAGGAACTAGACAATTACGCCAAGTTGGTGAGACATATTTATATTATGCGTCGCCTTTTCTAAGTGTATTCGAAGATTACAATTTGATTTAATTTAGATGCATTGTAATTGAAATCATATTATCGTAACTGTATATCTTATTTATTGTGTGTTATAATAAGTAGGTACAAAGTACTTAAGATCTAATATAATGTGCTTATTTTTTGTTCTAAATATGTAGGTACCTACTTATTCCAAAAAGTAATAATTCTTTCACCAAGTTCAATTTGCGTTATTTTATTTATCCTTCCCATACCCATTATAACATGAACGTCTACTCATTATGAAATCGAATACATGTATAGATATGCCTTCAAATAGAAATGATAAACGACCACTATATGAAAGTATTTCTTCTATCCGGTAAGCTACTTTTTATTTATCTCGATTAAATGTATAAACCTCGGTATAAACTCAGTCCAGTTAACTATTATCAAATTTTATGAGTTTTAAATCACAAGCGGGCTAACTAAATCTTGTGCGGCCGGCCCCTTCCATGCTCCGTCTCTCTCTAATCCGACTGGCAACGAAAAGGTTCTACGAGCGAGCGCTCCGTGCGGATACCTGTCTTTATTACCCTGGTACCTAACTAAAACGGATGATGTCGGATGAAAAAACAAAAAGCACTTCGATGGGACACTTCTATGATCTACAGGATGTCCCATTTATGCTTCAAAAAATCCGTGGGCATGTTAATCATGCTAAAAAATAGGGGTTTGTCTTATACAGTTTTTCACGAGGGGTTAACCACCCATGAAAATTTGTGCACCGACTGCCTATACTGCTCAAATCTGCCAATACTGCCGCGACCGCCGTTGTGACTGCCCTGACTTCCGACAGCACTGCCGACCAGAATGTCGTGACTGTCGAACAAACTTCCGCGACTGCCGACTAGACTACTGCGACTATGGGACTATGGAGAATTCAAATTTACCAAAAATACTTATTGAATAAATGAATATACAATGAAACAATATCTTTATTACATTAAAAGGACTTTACGAAGTTTCAACTGCCTCAATCGTGCACATTTATCATCTCTGAGAACTAGATGTTCATTTTTCAAAGACTACACAAACAACGTTCGGAGTTTCTACCCGGAGTCTTGCACATTTAAACTTATTGTTGTGCAGATATGCGCTATGATCTCAGTTTTATTTAATTTTAGCAAAAAAGTACCTTTTGCTTACTTAAAAACTGCCAGTTTTTCCGAATTTTAAATTGGAAATAATGTATTTCTTTCTGAAATAACAAAAAAACTGAACGCATGTCTGTACAACAAGAAGTTTAAGTGTACAACATTTCAGAGAAACTCCAAATGCTGTTTGTGTAAACTTTGAAAAACGAACACTTACATAGTTGTCTAGTTCCCAGGGGCAACCAAAGCGCGCGAGCGAGACATTCAAGGCTTCGAAAAGCTCCTTATAGTTTTCATACAAATAATGAATTTGGAACGTTATTTCTTGCATTTTTTGAATGCCAGCACGATCTATTCGAGAAATTTGGAAAGGGTGCGCTCCCAATACATTGATAGGTCCATATATTATGTACTCATTTTCAACTTCCAATATATCGTCCTCTTTGGGCCATAAAACTGTCTAAAGATATGACTTCAGAAATTTCATCTTCGATACCAGTGTATCCACTTTCCTCGAGGTAAAACATCTTCCTCGTCATATTCTAATTCTTTGATCTCCTTTTCGTCTTCACCATGACAGTTTTCCTCACTTGTTTTAGAGGAATTGCATGTTTATTTGTCTTCATTTTTGCCTTTTTCTCGATTTTCTTATTTGTCGCCTCCATTCCATATGGTAATTTATTTTTCTAATTTTTCTCTCGCACTTTCTTGAATACCAGTTTTATCGCTGAAAAAGCGACGGTTTTTCTGACAGTTACTGTTTTATTTTTCAATCGCAGACCAACTGGTTTCGTACTTCTGGGAGTCATCAGTACGGTGCTTTCCCCTACACACTCAAACCATGCAATTTAACTTGCTATATATACTGCCGCGCTTTGGACAGAAATCAGCAAGAGACAAATACTTTAGTAATTATTTGTGGGGAGTAGGTGTTTGAATGGTTCAGTACCACTAATTACTCCCAGATAATTACTGAAGTAATTGTCTCTTGCTAATATCTGTCCAAAGCGCGGCAGTAAGTTAAATTGCATGAGTTGAGTGTGTAGGGGAAAGCATCGTACTGATGAGTCCCAGAAGGACGAAACCAGTTGGTCTGCGGTTTCCCATACTCATTCAAAACATGCAATATTTAAACAAATACCTGCTAAAAGCACGTAGCTACATAGAGGAACATTATGATTGCTTTAAAGCCACGTTACGGGGGGTAGCTTCTGTGACTGCTCAATGTACAAAAAATCTGGATTTACCAGGCGTTCTAATTTAGTGATTCACGTTAGGACTCGTAAAGGAGAAAAGCCCCACAAATGTGAAATTTGCTAGAAAGCATTCTCTGAGTTGGCCAATTTAACCGCGCATATTTGTACTCGTACAGGAGAAGGGCCTCACAAGTGTGAAATATGCCAGAAAGCGTTTACCAAGCGATACATGTTAAACACCCACGTTGAGATTCATGCTGGAGAAAATAAATTCAAGTGCGCAGTGTGTGACAAAGGTTTTAAATTTAATAAGCACGTTACAAGACACATGAAGATCCACACAGACAAAAAGCCTCACATTTGCCATATTTGCAGGAAAGTGTTCTCGCAGTTGAGAAATTTAAATGAGCATAAAGGTTGCGATTTATCAGCTGTTAGTCTCTAAAGTCTCTAAAGTGCTCTAAAGTGCTGCCACCTATCGCTCAAAAGTGCGATTAGGATTATGCAAAATATAGTCACAATCTATTATGACTGGTTTCTATCACAACTCCAAACATTTCAGACGGAACCCCTACAGCTTGGACTTTCAAGTTTTTTTGCTTTAATGGCAACCGAATAAATATGGGAGTATTAGTCAGCGGTCCTATCTTTGAATTATAATTTTCTGTTTAGAAATAAGAGAATAAACTGAAGGGCCAGCGCCATCTGCATTGCAGTGGCCACACTACTACTTCTAATAAATGTCCAGTTTACTGTGCATTTCGCCGAAATATGCCCAAGATGGAGGAATTACAATATAATTTTTGTTCCAACACGGCGGTTCAACGAAGTGACGTTTCAAGACATTCTTGGTCAAAAATGAATAACGAATAATTAACTTAGACAACCCTAATTTCTAATTACGATAAATATGTGTACAAATAGTAAAAAGGTGTCGAGTTTATGACGGATTTTTCAATAATTTGAGAGATTTATTTAAGGCGAACGAAAAATATTACTCTAAAAGGTGAGAGTCTCTAAGTTGATCCTTTATTGATAAGTCTTTATTTTATTTAACGCCCTATCTACTTTATTTTCAGAATGGTGTCGGAATAAAAATGTGTCTACATGTCCCGTTTTTAGTGCTCAAATTCCGCACCCTTAAACATGCCAGGTGCACAATGAAGAAGCACCACACAAATGTGAAATTTGTAATGGGAAGTAATTATTTGGGCGGTTGTTTTAACATCCAGGCAGTTTCATCGGGCAGTTAAAAATTCACGCGGGCGGTATTAAACTTTTTTGGCGGTAATTAACTTAATGTGGCAGTAGAACGTGGCCGGCAATATAAAAGAATTTGGTCGGTTGCTTAATCCTACAACGGCAGTTCAAAACTTACTCGAGCGGCAGATTAAATAAATGTCCAGTGCAATTATTATTTGAGCTGTAAAATGATTGAATGGGCAGTATAATGTATTAATGGGCAGTTAGATAAATAGTTCGCCAGTTCTCGACGTTTGGCAAAATCGAACGTCATTTTCATCGAAAAGAGCGGCACACTTCCGTTAAAAGGGGCGCAGCTTACGCGACAGTGCACCGTAGGCGGCCAATTGGAAGAGATTTGCCTATAAATATTAGGTCGTTTCGCTCATTACCTTATCACTGAGTTGCGAGTGCTTGGATCTATTACACTAGCATTGCACCATTAAATTTATTCAACGCACCCCTCCCCGTTTTCCCATAGAAATGTTTAAAATACTGAACTCAGCCCCTCACAGGTAAAAAAATATTAATTTTGCTTCATCCCTTTGCGTCTTCTATTGCACACCGCATTTCACTACAAAGCATTTTTGTAATGCTGCATCGAATAATGCATCATTTGGATGCTAACGACTGAGACTTACAACGCTCCACTAGCTTCGCTCCGCTTAACCTTAACCTGACAGGCTTTTATATTAAAAAGTGTCAGTCGTTTATATTATTCTTTTCAAACATTATTCACATGAAAATGCGCACCTTTGAAGAGAATAACATTAGAAACGCTTACAATTGACACTTTTTGTCTAAAAATCTGTCAGGTTAAGGTCAAGCGGAGCGGAGCGAAGCGAGCGGCGCATTGTAAGTCTCAGTCGTTAGCATTGAATAATTTTAATGGTGCAATAAGTTTAATTTTTTCTTAATATCTACATTATTGTTAATTGTTATTTTTTATTTCGCTGCCTAACTTAAATAAACATTATATGTATCATTTAACAGGCCGATCATATTTTGTACTGCATGAGTATTTATAGAACTACTTGTCCCACGATTTCTAACAGATCCATTCTGATTTCATGACTGCACACGCGTTACTGCCCCTCTATTCATTTTACTGCCCAATTGAATTTTCACGCATTCAAATATCTATTGAGCTACTCATTTGAAGATATGTTACTCCTCGTTTCCACTTTTTTTACTGCTCATATTTTACCACTCAATCTGTTATTGAACATACAATTTGTATTTTCACACTGACCAAAACTGTAATATAGTACCGCCCCTTTAAATAATAGCCATTTGTAATGACATTCAGTCAAGCGTATCTTAATGGTACTAACGAAAGTGTGTTTTTCTGTAAGTTTTGCAATGTTTATTCTAATTCGGAATGGTACTTGAAGGGACAAAACGGGAAGCAAGCAAATGGGGAAATCTTTGCAGCAATGGTCCAAGAATCACAAGATGGGCAGTCCCCAGTCCAACGAAAGTAGTGTTTGTATGAAATTGGAAGAGAATGAAGAAAGTGTCGTAGAATCTGAGAATTTTGAAAAGCTTTTCAGAAATGAAGAGTACAAAGTGAAAATATAACCAAAGAACATTATAATATTATATGTTCTTTGGTATAACCAACCCCTAAGTACGCCACTGTTATCGGACCGCGTGACACTGGACACTGGATGGTGCTGCCCTCAAAACCCCTACCGGAAACGCCAACTACTACCTGTAGTTACCGACCCTTATTTTCCCGTTCTTGCTACATTTTTTACTGAACTTAAACCTACCCTAAAAACTGGGTAATTAGAAAATGCTAACTTATATTTTTAATTCCACGTTTTGATTCAGAAAATTAAAACTGCTGCTGTATGTTAAAGGTGAAGTTAGGAAATTTATAATAGTTTATTTCATAAATGTAGAAAATAGAAATACAAATAATATAACTGATAATTCCAAATTAAATATAAAACCTGTATGGGATATACAGGATGTTACAAAAAAGTAGGTCAAGCCGTGAACCACAGATTATCTGGCCGAAAATAATGGGACTTTCCTCATGCCATTTTTCATTTAGGCTTTTTTTTCAAGATACAGAGTGTTAAAGTTAAAATTTAAAAAACGATTTTTATAAATAACTCCTTTGTTTTTTTACGATATTCCCTTGAAATTTTGTACAACTTTTTGTCATATACCTACCGGCACAATGTTTGTGTAATTTTGATCAAAAAAAATCGATGAGCGAACTGAGGAAAGGGGGGGGGGGTGTAATACCCATTGGACCCCCCAACTTTTCCCTGTGAACGTCTATGGTTGAAGGGTATTGTTCTTTATACTAAGCATTCATTTTTTTTATTTTTTTCCCTCTTGTAAAATTCTGATTTAGGGCTTGGTTTACTAGATGTTGCAACTCATTCGACTATGTGTTGTTAGCCCACTGTTCAAATCTCCCAATTTTTCTTAGGTGACGAACTAAGCTCCAGAAAAATGTCCCTGCATAACGTCTAAGCTTGAGAAAAATGCCCTTTTTATTAATAATTATTATGACAACTTAACGCCTCCCTGTCTTTCTTTCTAATACTACTTTCCATGCAGGAACGTGCCCGAATCAGTACCATGTAGTGGCATTTTTCTGAAACTTAGATGTTATGCAGGAACATATTGATCCAAGGACATTTTTCTCGAGCTTAGTTCGTCACCTAAGAAAAGTTGGGAAACTTAAACAGCGAGTGGATCAACAACACATAGTCAAATGAGTTTCAATATCTCGTAAACCAAGCCCTAAATCTAAATTTTACAAGAGTGAAAAAAATAAAAGAAATGAACGCTTGGTATAAAAAACAAGCCATTTGAACCATAGACGTGCGCAGGGAAAAGTTGGGGGGGGGGGTCAATGGGTATTACTACCCCCGTTTCCTCCGTTCGCGCATCGATTTTTTGATCAAAATTATACAAACATTGTGCCGGTATATGGAAAACGTACAAAATTTCAACGGAATATCGTAAAAAACAAAGGAGTTTTTTAAATTTTAACTTTAACATCCTGAATCTTGAAAGAAAGAAGCCAATGAAAAGTGGCATAGGGAAACGAGGAAAGTACCATTATTTTCGGCCAGGTTATCTGTGGCTAACGGCTTGACCTACTTTTTGTAACAGCCTGTACCTGTAGAAACATATGTACTACGATGTGTGATGTATTATACATTATCATAGGTACTGCTACTGGAGATGCAGCCCTTTGATCTAAGGATTATGATTTATGAGAAGGATTGTGGTGTGTTTGTAGTTTATTTCGTTCAGCAAATATAGAACATAGGGAAGTTGATACCTATCTCAAAAGATGGTCACTGGTAAGTGCGGCGTGCGTGCACTGGCACTTTAGACACAGCATCGTGAAAAGTGACAGTTCATTGCAACTTCAACATTTCTGAAGTCCAGAATAGGTTTATTAAGAAAATTGTCAATTTTAGAGATATTCAGCAAATTGGATAGCGACATGGAAGGTTGCAGTGAAGAAACAAAAAAGAACTTATGTGGATGCCATGTGAAGTACACCTATCGTTTGCGATAAGTATTTGCAATTTCAAGTCCCCATCAGAATTAAATGGAGCATATGGTGACGCAAGCCAGGGAGACATCCCACCAATGTGAAATTTGCGAAAAACCGTTCTCAAAGCGATACTTGTTAAATAAACACATTTTGAGGCATATGGTAGAAAGGCCCCACAAATGTGAAATTTGCCAGAAAGCATTCGCTACACACATTAACTTAACGATACATGTTATGACTCGCTCTGGAGAAAGACCACACAAATGTGAAATTTGCCAGAAAGCATTGTCTAAACATGCTGATTTAAAGAGACATATTAAGACTCACACAGGAGAAAAACCTCACAAATGTGAAATTTGCCAGAGAGCCTTCTCTGAGCGTTATATCTTGACAAATCATATTAAGACCCATACTGGAAAAAAGCCTCACAAATGTGAAATTTGCCAGAAAGCCTTCTTTGGGCGCAATAACTTGAAAAATCATATTAAAACTCACACGGGAGAAAGGCCTCACAAATGTGAAATTTGCCAGAAAGCATTTTCTACACGCTCTAAATTAACGATGCATATTAGGACTCACACAGGCGAAAGACCTCACAGCTGTGAGATTTGCAAGCAAGCGTTCTACTTTAGTGTATCACATCAGGACTCATACTGGAGAAAGGCCTCACAAATGTAAAGTTTGTCAAAAAGCGTTCATCAGGCCATTCATGTTAAACAGACACACTGAGACTCATACTGGAGAAAATAAATTCAAATGCGCAGTGTGTGGCATAGGTTTTAAATCTAATAAGCACATTACACTACACATGAGAATCCATACAGACAGAAAACCTAACGCTTGCAGGAAAGCATTCCTCCAGTTTGGGAATTTAAATGAGCAAATTAAACAGGTGCACTACGAAGAAACGCCACACAAATGCGAGATTTGTAATAAGACGTTCAGTCAAGCATATCTTAACTGTTCCAATGAGAGTCTGTTTTTCTGTAAGTTTTGTAATGTTTATTTTAAATCGGAATGGTACTTGAAGAGACATAAAGAGAAGCAAGCAAATGGGGAAATCGTCGCAGCAGAGGTTGAGAAATCGCAAGGTGAGCCATCCAGCGAAAGTAGTGTTAGTGTGAAATTGGAAGAGGATATGGAAGATGAAGAATATGTCTTTGTGGAGTCTGAAAATTTTAAAAAACTTATCGAAAATGAAGACTATGAGATGAAGTATCAAAACAACTTTATTGTAAAAGAGGAAAGTGATATTGCAAACAAAGAAGGTAATGCTGGAAACTTTGTAAAACTTTTTAAAAATGAGGACTATGAGGTGAAAGAAGAAAACAGTGAAGTTTAAAAAACTATTTAGAAAAATACAACAGTTCATAAATTTTGTGTAGCAGGTATCCGCTAATAATGGACCAGGGGGATCTGAATTTTGACAATCATATTAATAAAGATTATAAGTGGTATAATTTGTGTTGGATCGAAGGACACTTTACAGAAAGTTTTGTTGCTTTATTAACATAAGTTACAACGGCCACGCCAATTATAAATTGTGTGAAGAGCAGTATACTCGTTCTTGTTCGGCGAGTGAGTTCATACTAAACTTAACAAAGATTCTGCTCAAGTCTGAGGGACGCGCATGCTCAGAACGAAACCCACAGACATAAGAAACTATGAACATTACAAAGTTGAAATAAAGTAAGCAATATTACATATAAGAAATTATGAACAATAAGGAAATTCGAAAAATGAACTGGGAAATGTGGTGCTTAAAGTTAAATATAGACAAAAGTAAATTAATGCTAGTTGGGAAAAAAAAATTGCAAGTGAATGGGTTAATAACCGATTTCAAATTAAGACTGACGGAAAGATAATAGGGCTCTGGTTGAACAATAGAAATATTTGGGTATAATCGGGGGTGTAATATATTAGATTTCCAATTAGAATTTGAGGAACATGTTAATTATATCTGTAAGAGAATGTCAAAAAAGTTGGAATATTATACAGGTGTAGAAATTATTTAACTAGATGGGCGAGGCAAACTGTATATAACTGCATAGTGTTACCACATTTACAATATTACATTTGGTTGAAATGACTGACGTAAGAAGACAATTTTATTTTAGATTTTAAAAATACCTCGAAAAATACTAAAAAGGCACAAAACACTAATTTTTTAAAACTCATTATATGTACAGGGTGTTTCAGGATTAACTGGACAAACTTAAAATCTGAATGGGGAAAACCCGCAAATTTTGAAAATGATCCTATTGAATAGTTTACTATCCAAAACAAATTCCGTAATTTTCGGTTTTTATATTTGAGACTTATTTTCGTCATAATTAAATACGAAACGTGCACCGCACTTGAAACACAATATTTGAATGACGCTGTGACGTACGGGGCCTACAGATTAGGTAGGGATTTTCACATGCGCAAGCCGATCCGTTAACACTCTGAGCTCCCGCTTATTCTTCGACTCCTCTCCATTTTACCCAGGGAGACGCGTAATACCACGACGCAACGGATAGGCCTCCTACGTCACAGAAAGCGCGCGCTTTAGCCCTCCCGGTTATGATGCTTTTCTAGTTGCATGTTTTTCTTTTAGCAAGGCGCATAATCAAAATTTTGACGTGGTACGCGATTCATGTTCTATTTGTGCTTGATATTTCAGTACTAAAAGTTATAAATTCAAGTAAGCGGGTCTTCCCCATTCAGGACCTCAAAATGAGAAAAAAAGTTCCTATGAGGGTATGTCCGGAAACGCCTCATTAAAGAGTTGCCTCCCTCCAAAGAGATAGGCTAAAGCTAGTAGTACAAGATCCCGAATAAGGTCGACCTTCACCCATCTGTTTTCCTAATGAAAGGTATTTTTTATCAAACATAACATGTGAACAAACAAATCGCGGATGGGTTGTCTAATTATATCAGGTCAAGACTACCCTTAATTAAAAATAATGTCATTAATTTTTTTTTTGATTTTTACACTCATTTGTTTTCTCAAAGAATTCAGTACCAATCGAGAGTACCAAGTATAAGGAACAAGGAAAAGGTAGGTTGTCTATCTTTTACTGCTCGCTATTAACGGATTGCCAGGTATAAACAGGTGAGTTGGTATTATAAATTTACACTCATCTGTTTCCTCATTCAAATATGTGTTAAAATAAAGATAATTTTATTGCGAACACGGTGGTATTAGGTTGCCTAAGCAAAATCGGTCAAGACACACGGTTATGATGCTAAAATTACCCATTTATATTGTTCTGTTGTGGATATACTCTAGGGCACTTATTTTTGTTCCCGGCATCAAACTTGCCAAAAAATATTGGAGTTGTGCAAGATTAATTTCCATTTTCACAATTACGGTGGGATCGCCAACTTTAAAACCAGGTCTTATAGATTTTATGAAATTTAATTTAGAATAGTCCTTAAGGCTGCGATATTCGAACACCCGAGAAGCGTTCTCCTCGATCCTGAGACGGTGTTTACATACAGTCCAGCTCAAAAACTGTATTAGGTATAGACATGAATTTTGGCTTAAAAGAGGGTTGGTAGAGTAGGCCTATACCTATTTTATTCACCATATTTTCACTGTTGTTAAAATAAACAAAGTTGAAAATTGGTAAATTGTGACGGAAATCTTTACCATTATTCATACACAAATTGTATGTTCAAATTTTAATTAACTGCCAAATAAAATATGTAGCATACTGGCCCGTGTTTTATCTTTATTTTAAGACTATATTTGCCTAATTTCGTTATTCCAATTTTCTGTTAGACTGACTGTACTAAGCGGTTGCCAAAGCTATGTATATTTCTGTCTTACACATGTACTACCGATCTGTCCTGTCTATGTGTGTCCCAGCCTTAAAATGAGTATCTATGATCCAGGTAGTTACCCTCATAAGGTTTAGGTTTTGTTCGGGCAGACTTACATAATGCTACGTAATCGGCCGGCACATTGATAGTTCTACCCTTTAATCTTTGTTCTATGGTGGAGTGAACAGAGTCACACTCCATCTGGGTGTGACCCTTTCCTATATATTTTTGAATTATGCAAGCCCCCTTTTCAACTGACAGGTTTAACTGAGCATTTGCCAAAGTACAGTTACGATTCTGAGCACTACAGCCATTCCTGTATCTGTTGGTTAGATTCAAGATGAGGAATAATTTTTGCTATATAAAAATTACAAATTATTGAAGAAAAACTGTTAGCACTTAGTTCCCCTTCCCCCTCGTGCCACAAAAAGCAGTAGCCATCTTTTGTACTCAAATCAAAAATTGTGAAATTATGGACGATGAGTTTAGTCCGGTAATACAAACGTCACACTCATCTTTCTTGGGTGAAAAGAGTGATAGGTTTAAATCTTCAAACATGTTTCAAAAGGTGGTTATGCAGAATGCCTCGGTTGTGTGGTCCACACCAGTAGCGGCTCGTGAGTCATGAGAATGGAGGTTCACACTCAGTGATAATTTCGATTGAAAGTGAGCGAAGCACCCACCATTGAGGGTCCGTGGGTTTCGCCCCGGAAAATTTTTGAAAAATGCAGTGCTTTAGGAGTCATTTTGACGAAAAAACAAAATTCACATACTACTTCACCCCCAGACCTAAGAGTTTTTTCCTAAATATTCTGTTTAAATTCAGTTTTGAAATCCCAATTTTTTGATTTTGTTATTTATACTATCTTAAGCTGAGGCATTGGTCTGCCCCTCTGCTTTATTTCTATTTTTCTTTCCAAAGACAAGCTAGAAAATACCAGTTCTTTTAATTCTGAAATTTGTAACTTCTTCAAAACCATGAGTTCTCTTTAAATTCGCCGCTTTCACGTTTTTACTCGTTTTACTTGAGCACAACTAATGTGTGCGCCCGTAGTAGCTTATGCAGCGGTTCCCCCACCCCGACGCCCCAAACCGTCTTGGCTGCAATATTCACTAGCATCTCTATCGCACGTGCGATATCGGACTGGGAGATTCTACCATAGCTTACATTAGGCGCTTGCCCGTATACAATAAATTGTCCTCCGCGAATTTACTTCGCATAAGCAAGAAGCAAACAATTTTACCCATTTTTTGTTTAGGAAATTAAATGGGAGTCTTGTAGTGTTTGGGGAGGCACATGCTCATGTGCTCCAATGGAGTAACTGCCATTGGTCCACACACCAGCCACCATTGTAAAGTGCATATAGTTCTGACTTTGTTCTAAAACGGGGTTAGAAAAAAAATGAGATTAGATGTACAGGGTGTTAATAAATTAAGATAAGTACCATTATTTTTTATTTTAGACAAAATGTTTATGAAACAAAGTTGTTTATAATCTAAAATAAAGTCTAAACACACATTTTTACATCGATATTCTTATTTCTACATTTATTCTACATTACTCCCTTCCACCTCTACACACTTTTCTGCTCTCTTAATAAATTCTTTGTACACTCGACCAATAGTTTGCGGCACATTCAGTCTATTTATTGCTTCCCATATGCACTCTTTTAATACTTCCGTATCATATGGCAAATTATTTGAATACACCTTTTGTTTTACGGCACCCCACAAAAAAGTCTAGTGGAGTAATGTCAGGTGACCCAACAGGATAATGGATTGGGCCAAACCTTCCTATCCACCGTTCATTAAAATGATGATCTAATCATTGTCTGACCAAGACTGTGGAATGAGCAGGACAGCTGTCTTGCAGACAAAACATGTAATTTCATATTTCTGACTAAAGTACTTAGAAATGGTAAGACAAACGTTTCCAAAATATGCAAAAACATGTGCTGGTTTAAATTTTCCTCTATAAAATATGGACCAACGAATCGATCAAAGAAAATTCCACACCATACTTTAACTTTTTTGTAATATTGACTTCTTCTGTTGATTACATAATTAGGGTTTTCGAAAGTCCAATGACGACTATTTTGGGAAGACACGTGCCCATTCATTGGTACAAAATGTAAATTCGTCGATGAAAAAAATAAATCTGTGGAATCTTGTTTTCAACGTAATTTGCACCTACCCATAAACAAAACTCTAAACGTCTCTCTTCATCTCCACATTCAAGTGGATACAGCAGCTTTGGCTTAAAAGGATGAAGTTTGGTTTTCTTAAAAAAATTTTGTAATCATTTCGATTTAAAATTTTGTATTTAGGCTTTATTTTAGATTATAAACAACTTTGCTTAATAAACATTTTGTCTAAAATAAAAAATAATGGTATGTACTTATCTCTTGAAGCATTTTCATGTTTTCTTAATTTATTAACACCTTGTACATCCAATCTCATTTTTTTTAGGGTAACCTCATTTCCTCGACAAGCAAAATTTTTTATAATGACTTTTCGTCGTAAAATCACTAATAAAATTTTTTTACTTCTCAACTCAATACCTGGACACACTGCATATGGCAACGCCTCCACCCCTTCCAACTTTGTCTATCCTTTCAAGCTTATACCCTGTCACACCAACAACACTATCGTCTATTACAGAACTCAACCACGTCTCGCTTATAAGTACAAAAGTTTCGGACAAAATATGTTCTATAAATTCAGAAAATCCTGTAGATAACGATCGTATGTTAATATGAACAATTTGTACAGTATCATCCATTTGTACAAAAATAGAGAAAAGTTAGTGAAGAGAATTTAGAGAAAAAAAACTTCCACGAGCACAAAAAAATGAAAAACAGCACAACGTTGTAGTGCAGCAACCCATACCAACGTACTCTGAACGGTATCAAAAAATTAATAAAATAAAGAAAGAATAGTAATAAATAATAATAAATAAATTAAATTTAAATAAAAGAAAAACGTAATTAATCATTTGATAACATTGACAAATTAAATTGAAGTAAAAGGAAAAGTGCAATTAATCATTTGATAACACATTATCTAGTTCATTAACATCTTTTGTGCGTGCACTTAATTTGCTTTCCATTATCATCGGTGTCTGCCCAAAAAATTCTGTCATCTGATGTCCAAACATAAATCTAGCTGAAACTTCGTAAGGTCTTCCTGCATAAATATATTTGAGCCTTTTAATACTTAGTTTCTTCATACCAAATACCTGTGCTCTTACTAGGTAGGATACAAATCGTACTATAATTGGACGAGTGACACACCTGGGAAAAGATATTAGTGGGGCTCATCTGCTGTGTGGCACGTCATATGCCTCCTTAGCTGTGAGGGCTGACGGAATGAACGTTTACACATTTCACATTTGTGGGGCGTTTCGCCTGTATGACACTTCAGATGGCTCTTTAGATTTGAGAGTTGACGGAATGCTTTTAGACATATTTCACATTTGTGGGGCTTTTCACCCGTGTGGCACATCCGATGAGTCTTTAAATTTGAGAGTTTACGGAATGCTTTTAGACATATTTCACATTTGTGGGGTTTTTCATCTGTGTGACATATCTGATGGGCCTTTAGAGTTGAGAGTTGAACGAAGGCTTTCAGACAGATTTCACATTTGTGGGGCTTTTCACCTGTGTGGCACATCCGATGGCGCTTTAGATTTACAAGTTTACTGAATGCTTTTAGGCATACTTCACATTTGTGGGGCTTTTCGCCTGTGTGGCACTTCAGATGGCTCTTTAGATTTGAGAGGTAACTGAATGCTTTTAGACATATTTCACATTTGTGGAGCTTTTCGCCTGTGTGGCACTTCAGATGGCACTTTAGAGCTGAGAGGTGACTGAACGCTTTCAGACATATTTCACATTTGTGGGGCTTTTCATCTGTGTGGCACATCTGGTGGTAGTTTAGATTTGAGAGGTAACGGAACGTTTTTTGACAAATTTCACATTTGTGGGGCTTTTCGCCTGTGTGGCACTTCAGATGAATCTTTAAATATGAGCGGTGACCGAACGCTTTGAGACATATTTCACATTTGTGGGGCTTTTCATCTGTGTGGCACATCTGGTGGTAGTTTAGATTTGAGAGGTAACGGAACGTTTTTTGACATATTTCACATTTGTGGGGCTTTTTGCCTGTGTGGCACTTCAGATGTCTCTTTAGATTTGAGAGTTTACTGAATGCTTTTAGGCATATTTCACATTTGTGGGGCTTTTCGCCTGTGTGGCACTTCAGATGAATCTTTAAATATGAGAGGTGACTGAACGCTTTGAGACATATTTCACATTTGTGGGGCTTTTCATCTGTGTGGCACATCTGGTGGAAGTTTAGATTTGAGAGGTAACGGAACGTTTTTTGACATATTTCACATTTGTGGGGCTTTTCGCCTGTGTGGCACTTCAGATGTCTCTTTAGATTTGAGAGTTTACTGAATGCTTTTAGGCATATTTCACATTTGTGGGGCTTTTCGCCTGTGTGGCACTTCAGATGAATCTTTAAATATGAGAGGTGACTGAATGCTTTTAGACATATTTCACATTTGTGGGGCTTTTCACCTGTGTGGCACATCCGATGGCGCTTTAGATTTACAAGTTTACTGAATGCTTTTAGGCATACTTCACATTTGTGGGGCTTTTCGCCTGTGTGGCACTTCAGATGGCTCTTTAGATTTGAGAGGTAACTGAATGCTTTTAGACATATTTCACATTTGTGGGGCTTTTCGCCTGTGTGGCACTTCAGATGGCACTTTAGAGCTGAGAGGTGACTGAACGCTTTCAGACATATTTCACATTTGTGGGGCTTTTCATCTGTGTGGCACATCTGGTGGTAGTTTAGATTTGAGAGGTAACGGAACGTTTTTTGACAAATTTCACATTTGTGGGGCTTTTCGCCTGTGTGGCACTTCAGATGAATCTTTAAATATGAGCGGTGACCGAACGCTTTGAGACATATTTCACATTTGTGGGGCTTTTCATCTGTGTGGCACATCTGGTGGTAGTTTAGATTTGAGAGGTAACGGAACGTTTTTTGACATATTTCACATTTGTGGGGCTTTTTGCCTGTGTGGCACTTCAGATGTCTCTTTAGATTTGAGAGTTTACTGAATGCTTTTAGGCATATTTCACATTTGTGGGGCTTTTCGCCTGTGTGGCACTTCAGATGAATCTTTAAATATGAGAGGTGACTGAACGCTTTGAGACATATTTCACATTTGTGGGGCTTTTCATCTGTGTGGCACATCTGGTGGAAGTTTAGATTTGAGAGGTAACGGAACGTTTTTTGACATATTTCACATTTGTGGGGCTTTTCGCCTGTGTGGCACTTCAGATGTCTCTTTAGATTTGAGAGTTTACTGAATGCTTTTAGGCATATTTCACATTTGTGGGGCTTTTCGCCTGTGTGGCACTTCAGATGAATCTTTAAATATGAGAGGTGACTGAATGCTTTTAGACATATTTCACATTTGTGGGGCTTTTCACCCGTATGGCACATCCGATGAATCTTTAAATACGAGAGTTGACGGAATGCTTTTAGACATATTTCACATTTGTGGGGCTTCTCGCCTGTGTGGTGCATGCGATGGTTCTTTAGATTTCTGAGTGTACAGAATGCTTTTAGACATATGCCACATTTGTGGGGTTTTTCATCTGTGTGGCACTTCAGATGGCTTTTTAGATTTGAGAGTTGGCTGAATGATTTTAGACATATTTTGCACTTGTGCAACTTTTCACCTGTGTGTACTGTCGAATGATTTTTCAAATCACACATGTGGTTGAACACTTTTGGACAATTAAGACATCTGAATTTGTCTATCCTGTTCTTTCGCTTTACTTCAAACGTTTCGGTTGGTTCACTTTTTATTGCTTCATTAGCATCGGCCTGAAAATGAAATATATTTGATGTACGATTGACAACTGGATACTAATACGACAAAATTCTAAAAACTGCATACATTTTTATCCTCTATGCAAAAATCTGGACCAAGAATTGACTCTTTTAGCGACTCATCTTGATCAACTATAATTTTTTCTTCTATTTCTATACCCTTCTAGTCACTTTCTAGCTCAGTTTTAACTAAAGTGCGAAAAGACATTTTCTGGACAGAAGGGTCAGTTTTCATGTGTTTTCTTAAAAAATATTAACTTATGAAGCGATTTTTAAAGTAAAATAGCGACACGGGATGATCAGTTAACAAATTAACTGAAAGCTTGACTAACGTACTACTCAAGCGACTTTTAGGTCAAATAGTCAAGATGGTTTCCAGTGTCGACGAACATCGAGTATTTCACCCACATACTTAGATATGTGATTCCACCCAAAGATATTCTATACTAATAGATATTGAGTCTTTGATTACACCCCGTTATTCGGACACATTGCACATATTTTCTACAGTTCCAGTAAAGAATGGTCCATACCTACCACGGCTGGGATGGTCAGTTTTGGACGACCATGTCTTCAGCTTTATCATTTATGATTTTATGCAAGACTCTAGAAATTAAACAGAAAGGTGGGAAACCATAAAACAGTGAATTTCACTTTATTGTCCCATACCTATAGCTTTTGTTCTATAATTTAACTTATGTCTCACTCTAGAGAATTTCCATAAATTTTGTTAAAGGTTTAAAAGATCGCGATATTTTGTTAAGAGTGGATACCTAATAAGATAGCGACAGCGTTCATCAACAAAATAGGTAATATTTACTACCCTCAGTTACCTAAATAGTAGAGCAAGAGCTATATGGGACAATAAAGTGGAATTCACTGTTTCATGCCTTCCCACCTTTCTGTTTAATTTCTAGAATCTTGCATAAAATCATAAATGATAAAACTGAAGGAATTGTGGTCGTCCAAAACTGGCTATCTCAGCCGTGATATTCTCTTTTAGCTTATAAACCATTCTTTACAGGACATTGTAGAAAATGTGTCCGAATAATGGGCTATAATACCTGACGCCACTGGTAACATTCTTTAATACTTGATCTAAAGTAGCTAGAGTAGTTCGTTAGTGTCTCCCAAGCTTTCAGTTATTTCTCAAAAGACTGTTTTAGAATGGCCTGATTTTGACAGGCCGCCATTTTCTGTTGGAGGGCTGAGCATGGAAAAACAACATTACACACGTGAGTGTTACCAAAATTTGAACAGATTTGGTGCCAAACAAAGTGGTGATGTTTAGAGTTCATGTAATTTAACTCAAAATAACGAAACAACGTTTGCAATAGTGCAACCAGTCATATTATTTTAAGATTTTTCATTCAATTCTCGGCGTAAGCGACTAAGTTTAAGTTACGCCCCTTTTTTGGTGCCAATTGGTAACACAAACATCTGCTTTGTTATTCATCCTCTTCTTCCCTCCAATAAGCTTTAAAACAAACTATGGTTACCTATAGGAGAGGTTTGTAAACGAGAGCCATAAAGTTGGTCATGTTTTCCAGCTGTATTTGAAGTTCCGCGTTTCATGCCAGAGGCGCGCACAACAGCAGGGCCTTGATTTTATTATAGGATCATATGGAAGTATCAAACATAAATTAACATTTCTACGAGAAAATCAAAAGGTTAGGCGGAAATGTTTTAATGAGTTGTCTAAAATAAGGTACTCGAAGAAGATCGATTTCAAGAATCAAGTTTCTGAACCTGGAGTTTTAATTTTTTAAGAATAAAGCAGGGAACCCATTATGAACGCCCGGCTCGGTTCGGCACAGCAAGGTACGGTACGGACCGACACGTCCAAACCCCGTAGTAAACCCATTTGTAACGACCAACACGTCACCGGATAGGGAAAAGAAACCTTTTTTCAGTTGCCATGGAGAGCTTGTCGGAAGAAGAGTTAATATGTAATAGTAGGTGCAATTTGTGCCGATAAGGAAGAGCGGGAATAAAAGAAAATACGATTAAAACGCAGGTTCTGGGTACACGAAGTATTTAAGAAGAGGAGAGAATATGGTGAATTCCATGGGTATTCCCTTTCCCTCACAGTTTCTGTAAGAAGTTCCTCACTACTCATATTTTAACAAAACCACAGAACGAAAAAAAGGAAAAATTGTACATCAACAGGTGTTTACACTTGTCCTGACTGTTGCGGCCGTTCATCTGCAACGGATTTTATTCCCCTCGGAGAATTCCGGCTGTTCCGTCGCCGTGCTGGACTGAGCCGAACCGATCTGGGCGCCACTAATGGGTTGCGTTGTATTGAAATCTATACAAATAAATTTGACCGGTGCTGTGCTGTGCTGTGCCGAACCGAGTCGGGTGTTCATAATGGGTTCCCTGCTTAAAGCAGGTGGTGATATTCTTACAAATTTGAATTACGGGCTATGTCACTAGTTTGAGTTTTTGACAACTCCCTTGTTTTAATCATCTGTCAATCTGGCGGTTTGCTTTAAGGTAGTTTACGAGATAGTTAAGGTTTAAATTTTTGTATTTTTTACGTTTTATTCACGAAATAAAGAACAGACTTACATCAAATAATTTGTGGCATCACGGGGCAAAATGTTTTATTGACATTGAATTCGCTTATAACAGGTATTTAAAAATTACAAACTTATTACCTCTGTTTTAATACCAAATAGAAAACGGATCAAAATGATACAACCACGGACACAGTGCCGTAAAATTCGAAGTGCCTTGTAGTCATCAGCCATAAAATGATAAAAAAATGCAACTCGGACACACTTTAGTTATAATTTTGTCAGCCGTCACTAATCATCCTTAGCCGTATAAATAAATAGTTGAAATTAAACTAAGTTCTGCAATAAAGGTAGGTACCAACCACTTGTATTTTCAGTGTTATCATATTTAACTTACCTTTGAGATTTAAACAAGTTTATCCTACTTGAACTAAGAATTAAGATTTGACGTTTGACATCCGAGCACAACCTAAATTATTGCTGTGAGATTTGAACACAAAATTTTTGCGAAAATAAAAATAAATCTTACAAAAAATATGTTATACCACTCCTTTATGACTAAAGCTTCCACAGAAATTTTTGGGGCAATTTTATTGCCTTATATTCAGAAATATTGAACAAAATTCTCGGTCGCCCCGTTCAACTCTTAATTCGGGACCTAAGTGCCTCCGTCATACGTCAGATTTTCATTCCAAACAAAACAAAAGCACGTGCCATTTGATGTTTATCGATATTATTTACAACGTCTTAAGCGGCCCTCAGACGATCAGTTTTACTGACAGTATTTGTATATATTGACAGTATTACTGATAATGTGAGGGCAAATACTGACGTACTGTCAGTAAACTGAAATACTTCCGGGATGTTGAAATTATTTTATCAGTATTGCGGGCGGGGTCATTTTATTGAAGGTACACTGATCGTTTGAGGGCAAGACTGACAATATTCTTTAGTATAAACAGTCATATGCACGTGCAAGAGAGGCAAGTTTCTCGAAAACTGGATCCCCAAGAGACATCCTCGTGATGTCTTACGATTATTTCACATATCTTCACGAACGATTTCTTATATGCCGAGGACTTGTTTTATTATTTGCCTCAAACGGAGTTATTCCTACACCATCTGGAGCCGCACGGACGCAAAAAATAAAGAACACAAGGGAATCTATGGGTGTTTGCCGCCGTACAATATTTATTTTAACTTTGTTAACCAA
The DNA here is from genome assembly GCA_963966045.1 of Xestobium rufovillosum. Taxonomy (NCBI): domain Eukaryota; kingdom Metazoa; phylum Arthropoda; class Insecta; order Coleoptera; family Ptinidae; genus Xestobium; species Xestobium rufovillosum. The sequence goes on from OZ014497.1 coordinate 22,855,618, forward strand.
GGATGTTTCTACATCTAAATTTCTTAAGAATTCCGGCGTATTTTAGCAGCTGTCTTTTGGGTTTCTTGGTAAATTCAACCACATTAAAGGTACTTTAGGACGCAAATAATACAAAACTAGGTACTAAAGATAAATGGCCACATTACAATATTTTGAGAATTAATTCAACTAAAAATATAAAAAAAAAACGTGGAGATTGTAGCTTGTAGGGTAAACGTGGTATAGATGCTCTACGTGCATAGATGCCCAAGCTCCATTATTTGAGATTACCGCGAAACATAATATAAGTAGCGCCATCTACTTCCTACCTATGGTTCACTCTTCCCACAGTTTCACTCGTGCTGCAGGAAGAAGGGCTTGTCTTACAAGTTTTTAAACTATCCAGTAGCTGTAAGGTAAGTGACACGCTTAATCTAATTTTAGAGAATATCATGTGTAGTTACGATAAGTTCTCACTGCATGCCAATTAGTACCAAACGTGTCACTTAAGGTTTACTTGAAAGAAGATGAGCTAGGTTATGTCACAAATGATTAGTTTCCCGCCTAATATATTGATAGTTCCAAATTTTGTGGTTGGGCATCTATCCCATTCTAAAAATATGATCGGGGATTGATGCCCATGTTAACAACGAGCTTAGATGTCCATTTAGTTGCCTGCTCTTTTTATTGGTACCTATTGCCTACCTTGTTTCAAGATGAGTATCTTTACAGAAAAATGCCAAGAAAATATCAAAGATTTTCACAAAGAGCGTCTTGGTCTGTTGAAGACTTAGAAAATGCGATGCGGGCAATATCTGAAAAATCTTTAAGTATAAATAAGGCTGGTAAGCTTTATAAAATACCCAACAGAACACTAAGGAGATGCATCAAAAACAAAGTTACCACAAAAAAAACTTTAGGGAAACACCCTGGGTTGGGGTTTGATAACGAGAAACGTCTAGTTTCCCACATTATGAGGCTCCAAAAAGCCGGATTCGCACCAACTCCGAGCACAGTACGTAGTATTGCATATAGCTTTGCGAAATCAATTGGCAAGGACAATATTTTTGGTCCCCGAGGTGCTGAAAAACAACGTGCTGGAGAACATTGGTTCCGATCCTTTATGGACAGATGTGCAGAGTTGTCGATCAGAAAAAGCGAGGGACTGTCTCTCGCTAGAGCGCAAGGGATGAATAGGGTTGAAGTGAACCAATTTTATGATTTGTTGCATGATACGTTAGAAGCATATAATTTACAAGATCAGCCAAATAAAATATTTAATATGGACGAAACCGGAATTCAATTAATTAATAATCCTGGAAAGGTCGTAGCTGCAAAGGGCACTAAATGTGTGCACACATTAACACCGAAAGAAAGAGGCGAAAATATTTCTCTAGTTGCGTGTGTTAATGCAGAAGGTGTATTCCTACCACCAGTTTTAATTATGAAAGGCGTTCGGAAGTTTAACAATAGACTAGATGGGTTGCCTCCAGGATCCGAAATATATATGAATAAAGTCATTACTGCAGAACTATTTTTACAGTGGATGAAAGGCATTTTTATTCCTCGTAAGCCTGAAGGATATGTGCTTCTAATTTTAGATGGCCACGCATCACATTGCCATAATTTTGACATGCTGAAAGTGGCTGAAGACAACAATATTATTATTTTGTGTTTGGCTAGCCATACTACTCAGGCACTGCAACCGCTAGATCGATCATTTTTCAAACCTTTTAAAGAATATTACAGACAGGAAGCACACGACTGGATGTTCACAAATAAAGAAAGAACTATAACCAGGGATGTTATTGGTAAATTAGTTGGCAACGCTTGGAAAAGAGCTGCTTCTGCAGCAATTGGTATTTCTGGATTCTTAGCTACTGGAATTTACCCATTCAATAGAAATATTGTACCGGACTACTTTTTTCAAATTGCTGATCAACAAATTTCAGGTAGAATAATTGGACTGCAATTCTTCTCGTGTTTCAGTAATTAATTAGTTAATTAAATTTCAGGTACTACAGAAAATCATGATGTAACACAAGAGTTTTTGGACAATGACGACAATTATATGTTTTTATTTGATGACCCCGAGTCGAGTAATAACAAAACAACTTCCAATAATAATTTTGAAGAAGGAACATTAAATGGAGTAAATGTTATGGTCCCTAGTGCTTCGCAAAATTATTGTAATGTAGAAACACCTTCAAAATTTTTGCACGACATTGCACCAGTTCCTGTAATACCTGTTAACCAATCAAAAAGGAAGCAACATGCCAAAATTTTAATTCATGATATTCAAATTATTAAACCTAAAATAACAAAGAATAACGAAATTCAAAGTGCAAGCAGGAAAAGCATAAATTTACCAAAAAGCGGACAATCTAAAGAAAGTAAGGAATTGAAATTCAATAAAGTAGAAACAAAAGGAAGTAACGATGATGCAAGTACAAGCAGGAAAAGAACAAGTATGCTAAAGAGCGGGAAAGTTAAAGAAGAAAAGAAATTAAAATCCAATTACGTAGAAGCAAAAGAAGATGACGATGAAGCCTGTGTTGAATGTTTAGAAAACTATTTCCGAACCACCGAAGTGGTTGATTGGATCCGCTGCATTGATTGTATGAAATGGTTACATGAAAATTGCACAATGTACAATGATCGCTGTAACACCTGTGGAAAAATTGAGAAACGTAAAAAAATAGTAGCGAGCAGCAAGAAAAAAATTACATAGTTTGTAGATCCGTCATGCAAATCAGATTTAATATATTTAGTTATACTCATAATAACATTTAAGAGTTTGTTTTTGTTCATGTTTGCCTAGTAAATTGTTCGAAAATTATTTGTGTTTTATTTACCTGTAGATATAGGTAATAGGTACTAGTCATCTGATCCGCAAATTTCAGATTGCCATCTATCACATGGGGTGGTCATCTATGCTCCTTACTAATAGCAACTATCCCATGCAATAGGCAACTATCCTCAAAATGTAAAGGAGGAAAGAATATGTATTTCTTTTAAAATTACGATAGTTGTATGTCAAATTAATAGTTATGATTACATAATTTGCATACACCCATCGTGTTCGACGGTTATCGCTTTCCTTGCGTTCATTATATTCTGATCAAGCCGAATCTTACTTAAGCTGGGCATCTATACCATGTTTACCCTAGGTCAAGTGGTATAGATGGATCAAAACATTCTATGGTGATTTTGTAAATTAATCATCAAAGGTTACTTTGGAAAAATGACGTAAGTTGATGAATGTATTGACCGTATGAGGTCTGCATCAGTATACTGATATAAAAAAATACTGGCAGTAAAACTGATCGTCTGAGGGCCGCTTTAAACTAGTTTTTGCAATATAATTATAGACGTTTTGCAGTGAAAACAGTTCATTTTCAATTTGTGTGTTGGGCTTACGCGTAAAAACTTGAAAACAACTATATGTAATTATAATTATATTTCAGAGGTTAGGTTAAAACGTCAGAAAGCACGTGGCTTTGTTTTGTTTGGAATGAAAATCTGACGTTTGTGACGCGCCACTTATCTCCCGAATAAAAACGAGGCCCTAACGATCCAGTTGACATCTGGCGGCTTCAAATTGACATAGCTAAGAACGATACCACGCGACTTAAGGACCCCACACACACGCAATTTAGAATTAATTCAAAACTGTACATTCAAAAGTTTTGAACGGAATGTTGCGCGACGGTTCTCCACACACACACAGTTTTCACTTCGCAGTTTTATAAAACATGGTCTCGAGAGAAGAATTAAATTTGTTATCAGTGGCGTGCCTAATTATTTTGAAAAAGAAAAATAAACAAAGACTCAGATGGAGCAGGTGAGAGACACATTGGTTGCTGAAACGTGATCACTTTTCACATATTAATCTCTTAGAAGAGTTGCACTCGTCGGGGCGGTCTGTGAAAGTCACCCCGAACATAATAAAATGCGCAATTTTGACGAAAATTTGACAGACAGGTGTCTGATCTTGGAAGATTTCGCGATCGCCGGAAATTTTTGTTGGCAATTTTCTAATGCATTTTTCTGCCCTTAAACGTTGACCTATCCAAAATTCCGCCCAAATTAACACTCTTTGAACTTTCCCCTTTGAACTGTACCCCGCTGGATTTCCCCCTTCGACCTCCAGAGACGAATTTGGCCACCGTTTTGCATGCTTTTTGCCCTAAAATTTTGCATTGCTTCGGGGAAAAAGTTACTTCCCCCATCAACCTCTGTGCGAGGGAGATGATTTTTGAATATTTTTGGCCCGATCGACTGGGCTATCGGAATTCACCTTCAAATTTACCCGACGACGCGACCCCCAGCTTGGCCGTTATAAAAAACTACCCTTATTTTGAGGGCGCCGTATCTCGCTGGCGGTTCGACTCCCGCGTTAGGGATCGACTTATGGCCTACAACTTTTGTCGCCGGAAGAGCGGACGACGCCAGTTTGTTCGCATGGCTCGTTCTTCTGGGTGCGATGGAGATTTTCGGCCCCATCCGGTACGCCGAGTTCGTTACCGCTTGGAAACAGGGTGTTTTACCGGAGTTGGAAAAATCGCGATGGTCACTGCGGATCCGGGACAAATTCGCCTATGAACTTCTCAAATTTCATCCCGATCGAAGGTGTTTTCGCCCGTGTTTTGGTTCTTTAAAAAAATATTTTCGATTTTTCAAGTTTTCGCAGCTATTCGGGGCGAGGTTGACGATTGTGGGACGGGTGGTTTTATCTGGTGAAATTATAGTCGAATTGTTTGTTTTTGTTGAAAAAAAATACGTTTAGTATAAATATATATAAAAAATTACTTATCTACTATTATATTAACTACTCAAAATCAAATAAATCCGTTAAAACTATGTCACCTGCTGCGCGCCACTGTATTAAACAAAACTTGAGGTTTTGACCACACACGCACAATTTGAATGCGCAATCGTCGGTGTACAGTTAAAATTTCAAGACAGATTTGAAATGAACCATTCAACTGCGCAGTTCAAGAAAGTCTTAAGGCTTGCACCACACACGCACAATTCGGGAGATAAGTGGCGCGTCACAAACGTCAGATTTTCATTCCAAACAAAACAAAGCCACGTGCTTTCTGACGTTTTAACCTAACCTCTGAAATATAATTATAATTACATATAGTTGTTTTCAAGTTTTTACGCGTAAGCCCAACACACAAATTGAAAATAAACTGTTTTCACTGCAAAACGTCTATAATTATATTGCAAAAACTAGTTTAAGACGTTGTAAATAATATCGATAAACGTCAAATAGCACGTGCTTTTGTTTTGTTTGGAATGAAAATCTGACGTATGACGGAGGCACTTAGGTCCCGAATTTTGAATGCGCGTTTTTGCCTGTTCATTCAAAACTTGACGCAAGTACGTGTGTGAGTGGGCGCCTTAATATAACATTGTGGAAAAGCGGCGATTGGCATCCTCCCCTCTAGTATCCATAAAACAAACAAATGTGTGTCCTCCAGCTGTCAATTGTGTGACGTCATTCTAAAATGATCAAAAGTCGTTTAATAGGTTAATATTTTTTTTAAGAAAACACATGAAAACTGACACTTCTTTACAGAAAATGTCTTTTTGCGCTTTAGTTAAAACTGAACTAGAAAATGAGTGGAACGGCATAGAAATAGAAGAAAAAATTATAGTTGATCAAGATGAGTCGATAAAAGAGTCAGTTCTTGGACCAGATTCTTGCATAGTGGAGGAAAAGGTAGGCAATCTTGGAATTTTGTCGTATTAGTATTAGTATCCAGTTGTCAAACGTGCATCGAATATATTTCATTTTCACGCCGATGCTTTCTCTTATATAAATGAAGCAATAAAAAGTGAACCAACGGAAACGCTTAAAGTAAAGAGAGCAAGTAAAGACAAATTCAGATGTCCTAATTGTCCGAAAGTATTCAGTCACAAGCATAATTTGAAAAGTCATTCGACAGTACATACAGGTGAAAAACTGCACAAGTGCAATATACCGAGTGACAAACTTCCATGTGTACCAGTGGCGGCTCCTGACTTTAGAACTTGGCAGTGCTCTAGAATGAAATCACCGCTCAGGGGTGGGGGGGTCTGGCGGTTTCTCCCCCGTAGTTTTTTTAAATGAAGTGCTTTAGAAGCCATTTTCAAACAAGAAATTTCACTCACCGCAATATTTAACGAAAATCCCAAATCCAAAAGGTTAAACTTTCGCACACAACTTTTAACGCGACCTTTCGAAAAGCATTTGATACTTCTTACAGGCTTAGGACGTCCATTTCATTTTATTTCAAGTTTTCATCGAAAGTATATTTAGATAAAATATTCATTTTTAACTGAATGGAGTATTACAACACAATAATAATTTTGAAAATTGCAAAAATCAGGCGACCACTTTGCTAAAGTTCACTCCACAATGTTTAAGTGTTGACTTTAACCAAACCACTACCTTTAACCATGCTAAGTATTGGAAATTTCAATATTTAAAAATAAACACTATAATGCAGCTAATTACTCACATTATAAGCAAAGCAACGAGCTATCTCAGACCTAAATATGGTAAACAAAAACTATAAACACTGCCGCAGAAGTACAAACTCCCGCGTCCCGTGCTTCGCCCAACACTAAGTGTGTGCTCAAACAGCGCTCCCAGACGAGCTATAATTCTTCCACCTAAAAGCACATACGACGAAATTTTCCCGAGTCGCGCCGATCTCTCCCATATCGAATATGCATTTGCCTTAGAGTGCCACACCTCAGTACTCGGACGGCTGGTTGCGTGTGTGGTAGGCATTTTGAAAGACGACGCGGAATGCTTAGAGCGCGTAGTATTTATTATCTCGCATAATAATTAATATACATATGTATATTGCGGCAGAGATTCAAAAAGTTTTAAACTTATTAGTTTATAATTATAAGGTTTGAACCTTTTATCAAAAAAGGTTAAAACCATATTTCTGTAGGCAGTGCGCGCGCACGAACGCACTTGTTAAGGAGTCGCCGCTGATGTGTACGTGGGGAAGTAACATGGGTAATTACGCTTCTGGAGATTCCTGCTCCCCATGCATAGTTACAATGATGGTGAAGGTAGCAATCAAAAGATTTTTTTCTGCATATGATTATATCAAAGACTCTACAACTTTTCAATTTATTTAAGCATTAAAAGCAAAAATTACTTTAATAATTTTCAAACTAAAACACAGAAATTTATCCATGACAATTTAATTTATTCTAATCAAAGACGTATTTGATTCTTATGGATTTTCTATCGGTAACAACAATAAATAATTTAGTGAAGAAATGTTTATGTTCATTTTGAAACCCAAATTTTAAATTGGCAATAAATACCGACAGTCCAGATGAATTAGAAAATTCATAAGGATCAAAGACATCTGATTAGAATAAATTAAGCTGTCATGGATAATCTGATAAATTTCTGTGTTTGAGTTTGAAAATTATTAATGTAATTTTTGCTTTTAATGCTTTAATAAATAGGAAAGTTGTGGAGTTTTTGATATCCTCATACGAGGAAAAAAATAATCTTTCGATCGCTACCTTTAATACCATTGTAACTATACACAAGGAGCAGGAATCCTCAAAAACGTAATTACCCATGTTATTTCCCCATGTACACATAGAAGTTTGTCACTCTGTATATCAAAATAAATTCCGTGATCCTTTATATCTAAAGTGTCATTTGATGTCCCACACAGGTGAAAAGCCCCACAAGTGTGAAATATGTCTAAAATCATTCAGTCAATCCTCAAGTCTAAAGGCCCATCATATATGCCATACAGGTGAGAAACGCCACAAATGTAAAATGTGTCTAAAAGAATTCACTCACCTCTCAACTCTAAAGAACCATCTGAGATGTCACACAGGCGAAAAGCCACACAAATGTGAAACATGTAAAAAAGCATTCAGTCGCCTAACAACTCTAAAGAACCATCAGTTGCGCCACACAGGCGAGATGCCCCACAAATGTGAAATATGTAAAAATTCATTCCGTCAGCAGTCACATCTAAAGATGCATATGATATGCCACACGGGCGAAACGCCCCACAAATGTGAAATATGTCTGAAAGCATTCAGTCACCTCTCAACTCTAAAGAGGCATTTGAAGTGTCACACAGGCGAAAAGCCCCACAAATGTGAAATATGTAAAAGTTCATTTCGTCAGCTGCCACAGTTAAAGCAGCATATGATGTGCCACACAGGTGAGAAACCCCACAAATGTGAAATGTGTCTAAAAGCATTCAGTCACCTCACAACTCTAAAGAGGCATCTAAAGTGCCACACAGGCGAAAAGTCCCACAAATGTGAAACATGTAAAAAAGCATTCAGTCACCTAACAACTCTAAAGAAACATCAGATGTGCCACACAGGCGAAACGCCCCACCAATGTGAAATATGTAAACGTTCATTCCGTTAGCTGTCACAGCTAAAGAAGCATATGATGTGCCACACAGGCGAGAAACCCCACAAATGTGAAATACGCCTAAAAGCATTCAGTCACCTCTCAGCTCTAAAGGACCATCTAAAGTGTCACACAGGCGAAGAGTCCCACAAATGTGAAATATGTCTAAAAGCATTCAGTCACCTCTCAACTCTAAAGAGCCATCTGAAGTGCCACACAGGCGAAAAGCCACAAATGTGAAATATGTCTCATGCCGGGTCCAGACATTGGGCAATGCTTTGGCCGAAACAATTGCCGCAATATTCGTCGAATTATTTGTTCACAAACCGACCATCTACACACTTGGCCAACGCCGGCGAAGCGCAAGCGCAGTACAGCTCACAGAGCATAGAGTTACTACGTACTGTACTGCCACGCGCCAATGTCTGGACGGGCATTTGCTGATTGTGTTGTGTTCAATTTACCGACACCGAAGCGAACTCAGGCAAACTTGGCCCAAGTGCCGCCAACACACACAAACTTACCCTCCACACATTGGTGTTGGTCTAGGTTTGCGAGACTTGGCCCAATGTCTGGACCCGGCATCAGGTCTAAAGGGCCATCGGATGTGCCACACAAATGTGAAATATGTCTAAAAGCATTCAGTCATCTCTCCAGCTCTAAAGAGCCATTGGATGTGCCACACAGGCGAAAAGCCCCACTGTAACAATGCATAATTGAAATGCTGGTTACATCCAACAGACTTGGATTAGCATTCATAATTTTTCTCTCTATTGCAACCGCGTCACGGAGCGAGAGCTGCGGCATATCCAGATGAAGAGAGAAAAGCAACCCGCTACGTCACGATCGTAAATAAACAAGAGCATGAGAAGAGTGGTGGTGGCACGTCACGCGTTTCGATGGTAGGAAAGCGAGCCTGACCGCCGACCACCGAACCTATCCGAGTGGCTATAAAAGGAGTCACACATCAGAGGTCCAGGAAGAATCTTCTTCACCGGTTTGCTAAGAAGAATTCTCTCCACCCGCGTCCAATAAATTTTAACCGACAGCCCGCTTGAATGAGTTTAATTCACAGCGTGTGATTTTCTGTTCATTCCCGTATCCGATTTATTCTCAAAAGAATAAATACCCAAGAGTCTTCATCGCTAGTACTTAATTATCGAAGCCTAAGGGCTATCAATAATTAAGTTAACAAGACCGGAGTTAGTTGACTTGTAGTGGAAGTGTAGCTGACTTAATTAGGTAGGTCCATTTACCAGTACAGGTGCAGGAAAGTAGAAACCTACATAGTTTGCATTCATTGCGGCAGATTACACAGCCTTGTCGATGTGCAGCGGAGGGTTTCTACAACAATCTGCATATGTCCTGGGGTGGCCCCGTCAGTTATGAAGCTTTTGCACGTCAACTAATAAACCTGCCTCGCATAGGATTACACCCTAGGTGTTCTAACATACAGTCCAGACTTGAAACCCCGACCGGTCGCACTAGAGGTGCTATTACGAAACCGCAAGTATCCGGAACAGTTAATCATACGACGAGGCTACCCGTATTCAAGTGATAGCTGATCCCGAGGGAATAGTCCACGAGCTAGGCATCTAGCCCAGATCTCGTGCGCTATTCACTCGAGAAACCGGTTACAGTACCGTCCTGATTTTAATACCAGAATTTCTCATTTATTTTTCATGTATATACATATATTCCTGTAAATATCCGTTTAATATTCCGTTAAAATGTAAATAGTTATATTAATAGAAATCCTTTTAATTCGTTTATGTTTTATATTTCACCGTTTAGTAAGAAATAACGAACCCTCCCTTCTTCGACTATTGAGCAAAGGGTATTATCGACGATCCTGACCTGACCAGATGCAACCCCGTTATATCGTTATTAAGATAACGATCCGATTAGCTTAGCTATACAGAGCGTACCAGATACCGATACCGAAATCGAAAGAGCGCGCTGTATATCTGGCTCCAGAGCGTCACTAGGAAGTGTCGTTGTATACTTTCACCGAAACCGATCCGATATCGTTGCATAATTGATGTCCGACCAGGAAACATCGTTGCACTATTGCTAAACCTTATCTATCCTCGGTATCTTCACTCATGCATCTGTAGCACATTTCTATTCTTTTTCGATCCGCTTCTCCTATTGTCCAAGTTTTGCACCTGCACAATTATATACTCCATATATGTCTTGATGAGTCTTCCGAGTTTTTACATTAACCATTCCTGAGCATAACAGTTGTTTCTTTTTGTTAAACACAACTCGACCCCGTACTATTCTTTGTTTATGTCTTTAGTGCTCCTACCATCTCGAGTTATTTGATTTCCTATTTGTATTTCAGTTTTAGTTATATTTTCGCGCCCTCTACGTCTACATATCCGAATGTTAGTTTTATTTTTATTGATTTTTGTGTCGTAGCCCTTGGTCAAAACTGCTTCCGTTTCAGAGGCATTCCTCATTCTTCTTTGCTGAATGCAATTTTACATTCACCTCAAAGAGTCTTTGATGACTCGCTCCTGAGAGCTACACGTTAGCAGGAAAGAACACCATCAAAACTTTGTGCCAATTGATTTTTTAATAAATCTTAAGAAAATATCACAGATCGAACGCAAGAGCTGACCATTCGAGGCTTCACTTTCAATTCTCGAAATATGACATTGTGTTTACCATTTCAAAAGAAGGAAGATTTCTACAAGGTTCTTGCCTTTTGGGGTAGAAAATTCTGCTCTATTCAGTCCCAGCTTACCTGAATACTGATTTGGTAGAGAACAAACATTAGAAACCAAGATTTTTAGCTAGAAATATATACCGATGCTCAGGGTGGGGGCATATTGCAATGGTAAATTATTACACGATTAACAAAAGAATATGGCTATATCAAAGTTGCATCTCACACATTTCCTGTCAACAGATTCTTATTTTACTGACTCTTTGCATCATGAGGAAGGACAAAATAACGCTGCCAGACACATTACTAGTCGTGAGTGGGTGCCAGAGAAACCCAAACCTATCTTAAGCGGGAGTGTCACATGACATATTTTCTACCAACAGATTTTTCGTTTACTGACTCTTTGTATCATGAAGAATGGAAAAATCTCACTGCCAGACACATTAGATAGTCGCAAGTGGGTGCCAGACGATCCCAAAATTTTCTGAAGAAAGCCATCTGCAGTGAGACTCAGATGCAACTTTTTATATTTTATATTCTTGTTGTCCGTGTTTCATACAAAGGTTTTCCAGAGTTGGAAAATAAAGTCGAACCATTTACGCTATCAAACAGCTTATCAATGATAATAGAAAATCTGCAATTCCGTGAGCAGAAGGTAAAAGTCCACCTACAAAAAAATAAGATTTTTATGTAATCAAGATTGTCTAGCAACTGTTCTTTGTCTTCGCTCTATCTGTTCTATCGTTGTGTTGGTATAATGGTATACAAAAACGAGAAGCGAATAATTAGGTAGGTACCATTTGAAGTTCTTGTACTTTAGTGCAAATACATTAATCCGGGGTTTCATATTTGCTGGATATCGCTACTATATCATTTTCTGCGTAAAATATTTAACCGAATACAGTCGCAACTACGTGTAGTTCAGTGTCTTGTACAAGAATTTTTAAGGACAATGCTGCCGTACTATATTCGACAAAAATGAAAGCTAATGGCTGCTTCCATTTTCTGATAAGCCCCCGCAACATAAAAAGCAGCATGTGATCTGCACATTTTTTCTTTCTGCTGACAACATCAAATTCGAAACCTTGGATGTCGTCGTTTCTGGAGTCGTAATGAAGGCCGCACCACAGTATATAGATACAGTATATATATATAGATATACTGTGGCCGCACGATAATGACATTTCATCAAATATGAGGTGACGTACAAATTCCTGGAAATCAAATTTCTGGACATTAAAAAGCTGGAATTTAAAAAGCTGGAACCTTAAAATACTGGAAACACAAAATGCTGGAACCTTAAAATACTGGAAACACAAAATACTGGAACCTTAAAAGTCTGGACCTTAAAATGCTGGAACCTTAAAAATCTGGAAAACTTCCAGCATGCGCAGTGAATATTACTGCCGACCAGTTAAATACTGAATTTCATAAGCCGGGTACAAGTGCTTGTTGTGTTGCATACACATGAGCAGGGATCGCAGTTAGATGTCAAATAACAACAAGTGTTTTGGTGGCGTGTGTGTCAAGCTGTCATCACTAAAATGTATGGGTACTAACAAAGAACATGAACATTAATATTATAATATGTTCTTTGGTACTAAGTATTTACTATTTATTGTGTGGAGCTATGACGGACACTTGATTGTTTAATCAAATGGGCAATGGGGTCACTTGGTTATACCATCGAAAATTCTAGAGAAAAAAGTGAAATTAAAAATTTTGCTGTGTGTAGGTATTTGAAAATAACAATTTGTAATTCTATAAAATTTCTAAATTTCAGGGAACCTACAACTTTAGCAACAACTGTAAAGTTTCAAAGCTTGGTTTATAATTTGATGTACTGGAAGTGTAAAGCTGTAAACACTCTTTAAATGATTAATTGTTTTTAATGTTCGTGCATTTATGAATAGCGGAAAGCAAAATAAAACAGCAAGTTACGCTAATTTTTATCTTTTATGGTAGATTTCGTCCTTTCTACCAATTAAAATGCTTTTAGGTTTGTGGCGCTTATAAATACAACCTACGCTGAAACAACAGAGAATTTTCCAATTTACAGGAATGCTGTGTTAAATCCATAATAACTTGTGCCGTTACGGTACTAATTTGTGTTCCAAGGAGCGCGATCAGATTGGAAGTCGGATTACGTCCGGACTTTTCTATCTGTAGCATCCATCCGTGCATGTGTTCGTCATCTGATATCACATCAGCTTTAAATAATTAATATCATAATTATTAGGTATTTACATTGGAAAGAAATACGAGTCGTTGATTTGAAATAATAATAATAATAATAATAAATTTATTAAGTCGCATAATACAACTACGTCCCACGATAATTGATAAATAAATACAAAGTATGTAATATAATATAAAACTATATGATATCTGCTATCTGGTAATTTCGTGTCCAGAAATTCTTCTGTTGTGTAGATCGAATGCTCTTTTAAGTGAGCAGTTAATCTTGCTTTAATGATGTTCTGATGACAATCCCTCCATGTTTCAGGAAGTTTGTTGTATAGATATAACCCAGTTATTTGCGTGGCACCTGTTACAAGTCTGTACTTGGGGATAGTAAGGTTCTTCACATTCCTCATGTTGTGGTCATGTACTTGGCTGCGGGGCTGCCAGCTACTGATGTTTTTGTATACGTCCATAATCTGGCGAATTATGAGAATGGCAGGAAATGTCAATATGCCATATTTCTGGAAAAGTGGTCTGCAGTGATGACGGTTTCCCACACCCTCCACAGCACGCACAGCTTTCTTTTGTAGAATGGTAAAAAATATGTACATACAGTGTAAGTTGGTTAATTTTTAAGTGCACCACAAGAGTTTTACGAATCTGTTAGATGATACTAGCGATAAGCACCTACCCTACTCTAAGCATAGCGCATCTTGCAGTTTTGGAAAATCTTGTTCGTTTCTGATATCAGAAGAAAGCCCAACTAACTGTATTTCTCATAATTTTTAGAAAATTAAGAGAAATGCAGGTCCGTATCCTAAAAATTTCTTGATGATGGTCAAAAACGGGTCGAAACGTAATTAAACCATAATGTGAGGTACATTGTTGAATTCAGAATAAAAAGGGCCCAAAAAATTTGACATTAGAAAATCAGGACCGTATTTAAAAAAATGAAGTTGAAGTTGCCCGAAGACGAAACGTAGAATAAAAAAATTGGCAATTTCATCAAAAGTTGCCACGAAGAAGTTTTGTCAGTTTCGATCTAACTTTAATATTAAAGTCAGAAAAAAATATAGTTAAAAATCCATAAATTCAGTTTTTTCAAAATAACTCAAGAACGGAAAATTATATCAAGGATTTCTAGGCGCCATTTTATCGATCCTTTAATTACGCAACTTTTTTCCCATTTAGCCAAATCCGTATCTCTGTCATTTCCAATATCCCCATACTGGCCCTCCTTATCTTGGACACGTTGTATATAAGGTTAACAAAGTTATAATAACGAGGATAAGAAACACCCTGTAACTACTTGGTTATAGGTACTTACTGGGCAAAAAAGTCGAAAAATTTGCAGTTACAAGTTCCAGTAAGGTGATCTTATTGTGAAAAACTTAACTTTACCCAGTCTTAAGGAAAATTTAAAACCAGGCACTAAAAAGTTATTCCCAACCCCTTCAGAAAACCATGGTACATACCCCAATTATTTAACCAGCTGATGTGTCGTACTGCTATAAATAATTACATAGGTACCGTGTAGTAAGCAAAATTTCATCATTTTTGAGCTGCTTGCCAAGTTTGAATAAAAAACTACTTATAATCTTAGAATACCATTTGAAGCGTACAAGCCTTCCTTATGAGGCATTTTAGGACATGTGTGGTGGCTTTGCTTATTTTGTGGAATAGGTGGTACACGCTCAGAAACTTATACTTACTTCTAAACACGGGCATAAAAAATACAACATTAATAGCGCAAGATAGGCAACCAAGTACTCTCACCATTAAAGCATGCCAGTCTGAGGGTAATGACCGTATAGTACGGCTAAGACATTAATGAACATGGATATATTGGGCCACTGTATAATTTTACTGCGCACGCCTGAAAATTCCAGTATTTTGAGGGTTTAGGAATTTACGTTCCAGTATTTTAAGGTTCCAGCATTTTGTGTTTCCAGTATTTTAAGGTTCCAGTTTTTTAAATTCCAGCTTTTTGATGTCCAGAAATTT
The DNA here is from genome assembly GCA_963966045.1 of Xestobium rufovillosum. Classification (NCBI taxonomy): domain Eukaryota; kingdom Metazoa; phylum Arthropoda; class Insecta; order Coleoptera; family Ptinidae; genus Xestobium; species Xestobium rufovillosum. The sequence goes on from OZ014497.1 coordinate 22,870,869, forward strand.
AAATTCCAGAATATTGATGGTTTAGATTTTTAAGTTCCAGTTTATTGAGCGTCCCCCGTTTAACCACCAGCCGACCAATGAAATCAATTTACCGTAACGCGTAAAGCATAAGTTCCGGTACCGTAACAGTATACACTGCGTTTTGTTTTTGGCGACAAGTGACAGTTCATTCTAACCTAAGATTATGTTGTACCATTTTTGAAGACGAAAATTGGAAGAGCTTTAAGAAAATGGTCCATCTTAGAGATGTGCAACAAATTGGATAGCGACTTGGAATAGTACAGTGAAGGAAAAAATTGCGGGCACATTTGGTTTAGAAAATACGAATTATGGCCCCTATCAATGAAATGCTTTTCTGTTGCGGTATTTGCAATAGAACATTCAAGTCTTCATCGGAATTAACGGAGCATGTGTTCACGCATACCAAGGAAATGTCCCTCCAATGTGAAATTTGTCAAAAAACGTTTGCCAAGCGATACTTGTTAAAAAGACACATTTTGTCTCACTCGGGGGTAAAGCCTTACAAATGTGGAATTTGCCAGAAAGCATTCTTTATACGCTCTCGTTTAACGAACCATGTCAGGACTCACACAGGAGAAAGGCCTCACAGCTGTGAAATTTGCAAGAAAGCATTCTTTCGGCGTTCTACTGTCAGATCCCATATGAGTACCCACACTGGAGAAAGGCCTCACAAATGTGAAGTTTGCCAGATACCGTTCGCCAAGCGTTACATGTTAAACAGACATGTTGAGACTCATGCGGATAAATTCAAGTTGACCCACGCAGACAAAAAAGATCACGTTTGCAATATTTGTAGGGAAGTGTTCTCGCAACTGGGAAATTTAAAGGAGCATATTAAACAGGTGCACAACGAAGAAACGCCACACAAATGTGAAATTTGTAATAAGACCTTCAGTCAAGCATATTTTAACCATACCAGTGAGAGTGTATTTTTCTGTAAGTTTTGCAATGTTTATTTTAAGTCTGACTCATATTTGAAAACTCATGAGAAGAAGCAAGCAAATGGGGAAATCATCGCAGCAAAGATCGAGAAATCACAACAAGAGCCATCCAACGAAAGTGTTAGTGTGAAATTGGAAGAGATTATAATAGATGAAAACGTCATTGTAGAGTCCGAATATTTTGAAAAGCCTATCAAGATTGAAGAGTATGAGGTGAAAAATCAAAACAGTGTCATTGTAAAAGAAGAAATAAACGATACTTTAGACGAAGAGGATAATGCTGAATATTTTGTAAAACTTTTCGAAAATGAAGACTATGAAGTGAAAGATGAAAACAGTGAAGTTTAAAAGCTGTTTACAAAAATACAACAGTTTATGATTTTTGTGTAGTAGTGGATTGCAGCAAACTATCTTCCTTTCAGGGCTAAGTTCTGAGATGCTCTGTATAGTTACGCTTATTGGATCGTTATCTTATTAATGATGTATTTTTTGTTGCATCTGGGTTGGTCAGGTTTGTCGATAATACCCTTGCTCAAAGTCAAAAAAGGGAGAGTTCTTTATTGCTACAGGGATTCTGTTACTTTAAATATGTACACTCTACAGAAGTTAAAATTATATTTACAATGATATATACAGAAAATAAATGCGTGATTCTTGCAGTAAAATTCAATATGTTGGTGTAGATTCAGGCTCCCTGAACAGGTCCCGGGCTTGTGGGCTATTTTCAGGTTAGTTTAATTACTGGTAGCCCTCCTGCTTCAATAATCATATATCAGCGATGTGAATTCTGTATGTATTATTCTCGTTAGAATAATAATGCAACGGTTGGCGTTGATGAACAGCAAATCACACCCCGTAGACTAATAGTTATTTATGATGTTAGTATTCGAAGGGTTAGATCTAATTTCCCTTCTCACAACACTTTTAACACATACATCATACGTTAAAACGTTAAAAATTATATTTTTAATGGTGTTTATAGAAAAAAATATTTAATAAAGTTTTCCGTTAGAATTGTTAAGTCAGTTGGATCGGATGCAGGCAGAATTAGTGCACTGGTTTGATTCTTCAACGCTGGCTTTTATAATTTTTCTCTTGCAATTCCTGTATTCTGCGATCAGGCTCGTAGTCCCTTCCATCGAACTGGTCATCGTGAGTGGCATGTTTTTTGTCACTACTTGTTTGTTTACGCTCATGACGTCTTTATATGCATGTGCCACAGCTGTCTTTCTGTGACGAGGTGGAGGTGAGAAAAACAATGCCTATCATGATTTTCTTGTAATTGAATACGCCGAACTGTGGAGCACTAGTGGATTGGGCCTGTAGGGTAAACTACTTAAAAGAACGCGCTGTCAACCCTATCTCAAGGGCTTTTACTAGTAATAAAACTGATCAGTTGAAGTATTTTTCTTATTACAAATTGTTTGGTCTTATTTATACTGAATTACAATGTTTTCTTTCTTTAAAAAATTGTTGCTTTGTGGGGTTTATTGTATGTGAATATTCAATTTGTATGTAGGTATGTGGGGTTTGTATTGCTTTATCAGATTTCACTAATACCTATTATTATATATTATTGTCTATTGCTATAGCTATTTCTATCTTTTTTTCTTGTTTTTCTCTTATTTTCCTTTTCTTTAGATGAGTGATGTAAATTTTGCGCACGTTAATATCAGATCTATTATGACTGGATTTGCAGAGTTGAAGGATCATGTGTTGGGTAGCAGTTATGATATAGTGTGCATAAGTGAAGCATGGCTGAGTAACAATATCGATTCCAAATTGGTTGGTATACCAGGTTATGTTTTTGAACGGGTAAATAGGGAGAACAGAGGAGGTGGCATTGGTATGTACATAAAAGATTCCTTAACTTTTACTAAAATAAATGCAGTTCAGACACTTACGCTGGAGCAATACGAAATATTGTGTACGTGTTATTTATAGGCCACCAAATACCAACATAAACATTTTTTTTCCAATTGTCTGATGTGCTTTTACTAGGAGAATATCTTATATGTGCAGGTGACATAAATATCGATCTTATGGATCTCCATAGTAGAGGCACGAAACGATTTAAGTCACTTTTAAAAGATTTTGGGTTGTTACAACTAATTCAAGAACCCACTCGCTATTCTATTCAAAAAATGTCTCTTCTGGATGTAATTATTTGCTCTGAAAAGATGGAGGTAAGTAACTGCGGCGTTAAGCATGACGGACAATTAATAACAGATCATGAATTGATTTTTTGCAATTTTACTGCTCCTAAACAAATATTTACTAAATTCATAACATACCTATAGAAACTTTAAAAACTTTGACTATGATAAATTTAAAACTGACTTAATAAATGCAAATTTTGATGATGTACTGTACTTAAATAGTGTTAATGATAAAGTATCTCTTTTTAATAATGTTGTCTTAAACTTATTCAATGCACATGCACCTATGAAAACCATCGGCTCCGTTGTTAACTGATAATGTTAAATTATTAATTAAATTGAAGACAAAGTCGCTATTACGCAGAGATGCATCACATTATCAGTATTACAGGCAGATAAGGAATTTCGCTACAAAAGCTGTTGAAAGAGAAAATAGTACAAGATCCCGATTAAGGTAGACCTTCACCTATCTGTTTTCCTAATGAAAGGTATTTTTTATCAAACATACAATGTAAACAAATAAATTGCGGATGGGTTGCCTAATTATATCAGGTCAAGACTACCCTTAATTAAAAATAATGTAATAATTTTTTTATAATTCTTCTGAAAGTGTGTATGTCACTGAACTCCTAAACGGCTGGACCGATTTTGATGAAATTTTTTGTGTGTGTTTGAGTGGGTCCCTGGATGGTTTACATTCACAATTGGACCCGGTAGGTGGCGCTGCAATCGGGCAGGACAACGTCTGCCGGGTCCAATAGTAATATATAAGAAGTAATAACAGAGTAAACAGAGTAAATACTTAAAGAAATTAATATAAATTTTAGAAAACGACAACAAATAGTTAATAACTCATTATTGTAGTAAAGAAGTATTTTGTTATAAAATTCTGATGTTATTATACATATAAATACAAAAAGTTATTCAGCATAAGATTCATCAGAAGTTGCAAGATGATACTCAATCTATCGTTAAAATGGATGTTGTTCAGGAGTTTACTGCTCTGATGTATGGCATCAAGCACTGCACTAGTGTAAATGATGCCAGATAACGCATTTTTCAAAAAAATTATTTGTCTAAGAAAGACGATGAACAACTTATGAAAAATATCAAAAGTTATGACTCAAATATGATTCCACCATGCTGGGAATCGCTAAAACAAAAAATTTTATGTACAATATACATCAGTTCTATGTGGCTTAATGCAAATGATCCTGATTGTGTCAAACTATGTCCTGAAAATTGCGGTTGGTTCATGGATGGCTATTTAAAACCAACAGGGTTCGTTGGGGACCCAACGCCCTTACAAGTTGGCGATATTGCACTTGACAAACAGTGATAACAATCCCTCAGAAGTTGAGTATCATCTTGCAACTTCTGATGAATCTGATGCTGAATAACTTTTTGTATTTATATGTATAATAACATCAGAATTTGATAACAAAATACTTGTTTACTACAATAATGTGTTATTAACTATTTGTTGTCGTTTTCTAAAATTTGTATTAATTTCTTTAAGTATTTACTCTGTTTACTCTGTTATTACTTATTATTACTAGTGGACCCGGTAGACGTTGTCCTGCCCTATGCAGCGCCACCTACCAGGTCCAATTGTGAATGTAAACTATCCAGGGACCCACTCAAACACACAAAAAATTTCATCAAAATCGGTCCAGTCGTTTAGGAGGAGTTCAGTGACATACACACGTACAGAAGAATTCTAAAAAAATTATTACATTATTTTTAATTAAGGGTAGTCTTGACCTGATATAATTAGGCAACCCATCTGCGATTTGTTTGTTTATATATTATGTTTGATAAAAAATACCTTTCATTAGGAAAACAGATGGGTGAAGGTTGACCTTAATCGGGATCTTAGACTAAAAGAAAGCCTATCTTAACTACAAAATACAAACTGGTGACAGGAATGCCATGTGGAGGGAGCTGTCAAATTTAAATGTTTATTCTTCTAAACCGCATTATGTAATCCCAAATCATTTGCTAAATCCTGATGCCATAAATAATTATTTTGTTGATTGCACTAATGCTTTGCCCCGTGGAAATGTAGATGGTGTGATGGACTATTACCTCAACAATTTTAAACGTGACTTTGATTATAAACTTTCTTTTACTACTGCATGTCCATCAAAAATCTTTGATATATTAATAAGTATCTATTAAAAGTAAAACTACGATATTTCCATTGAGATGCTGTATTGCTGCCCTCATGCATTGCCGTTTATAACCAATATAATCAATTCATGTATCCTGGAAAATATTGTTCCTAAGCAGTGGAAGGTCTCACATGTTGTGCCTGTGCCCAAGGTTGCTCGACCGAGTGAATTTAAGGATCTCGGGCCAATCAGTATTTTGCCTGTGTTGTCCAAGGTATTGGACAGAGTTCTTTACTGTCAAATTTGCGGCCATCTTCAAAAATGCAACGTGATACCTGAGTTTCAGTCTGGCTTTAGAAAAAATGTTACAGCCTTAGTTCATATTACCGATGACATTCTGAGGGCAACTGACCAATTTAATTCTACTGCGCTTATCGATTATTCTAAAGCATTTGACTGTTTGGATCACGACGTAATGCTTTCAATTCTTTCTTATTTCGGTTTTGATGGTAATTCAATTGAGTTTTTTAAAAACTACTTATATTACACAGCGCAAAACTTGCCGCCCCCGACCGGGAGTCGAACCCGGGTCCCCGCGCTCCGAAGCCCTTGCGCGCTCCAACTGAGCTATCGGCGACCTTACACGCCTTCTTTCTATTCATCCATTTATACCTAAGACTGTAACAGTTTGGCCCGTCCTGACAAGCTAGCCGTCCTCGGCTACCCCAGCCACTGGCCACTTTCAGCACCCGCGACGCGAACCTGCTACACACAACGCACCTCTTGTGCACTCCACCCGCCGTACTCTCCTCTAGCATGCGGGTTGCCTATCCCACTTCTGATATATTACACGGCGCAAAACTTGCCGCCGCCGACCGGGAGTCGAACCCGGGTCCCCGCGCTCCAAAGCCCTTGCGCTCTCCAACTGAGCTATCGGCGACCTTACACGCCTTCTTTCTATTCATCCGTTTATACCTAAGACTGTAACAGTTACATCGTAGAAAGTAGCGTGTGAAACTAAATAACACTTTATCTCTCGAAAGTACTTTGATTAGAGGTGTCCCTCAGCGTTCTATCCTTGGACCTCTTCTGTTCTCCATATACATCTCTGATCTTTATTCTTGTTTACGGAATTGCAGGGTACACTGTTACGCAGGTGATACCCAGCTCTATTATTCCTTTAACTCGTCAAACATATTACCAGCTGTTTCAGCAATTAACACAGATTTGCAAGAATTGTTATTACAGGCATGTCTTGATCACAATCTAGTTATTAATCCGGAAACATCTAACCTACTCTTATTTAGCAAGTCTTCTATTCGTAATAAACTATTCAATAATTTCAATATTACTTTTGTAAACGATGGACAGAGAGGCTCCCCTTAGTCTAGCATCGATGAGCAGTTGACGTGCTCCCACAAGATGTTAGGGGTATCCGCGGGGAACGGACCTGAAGGGGTGGCTAGTAAGAAATGAGCGAGGACGGTGGAGTGTTCTTGATAAATTGTTCTTATGTAATAATAGACTAATCATTTACGTATTTTGAATAAAGGGTATTAAATTGTTTGTGAGTGTGTTTATAGTGCAGCGGTGGGATTGTACACCGTGTTTTTCCGAAGTTTACTGGTGTTAGGTATGTTGTTTAAGTGAAAAACTTCTTGGATCCATTTGTTGTTCTTGTTATTGTTCAATTTGAAAAAAAATTATTGAGTGACATTGTGCAGCGCATTAAGTAAGCTGTAAGTACTATACTATACGCATTTTGTGCGCACAAGATTTTGTAAAAAACCTACTTGTTGCTTATGCTTCATAATTAGTGGACGCATTAGTGTTTTGTTTACTCGAGGTCGATGCATGTTGGGCACGATTCTATTTTTAGATAATCGCTGCGTGTTTGTTTTTGTGTGAACTGCTAGTATACATACGAGGCAAGTGTTTAGACTTCAGTTTCGGGAGAACTTCATTTGCACTCCGTATAAACTATAATTTTGGACCACACATAAAAGTACATAATAGTACATTTTTTTTGACTATTTGGAACTGCTTCTATTAATAATCGATTATTACAATGGGTAAAGCGCATAGAAGCAAACGTAGTACTTCACCGGATACATCAGATTCGTCTTCTACTGACAGTGAACCGCGACCAAAACGCGGACGAACAGTTTTACTTCTTAGTGACGGGGGAACCCCACCATTGGCGAGAAACGATCAAAACTCTGCACGAAGGGAATATGGAGAGAGAACCGGTGCACGCGATAAGGAAACTGATGCGGAAAGGATCTCTCGTTTGGAAAGGTTGGTGGAGAGGTTATCCAAGGAACGCGTGTCGCCTACACCCACTACTTCCCGCCAATACATGATAAGAAGTGAAATGATTCCAGAATTTGTCCCTGGAAATCCCAACTTACCGTGCGAAAAGTGGTTACAGAAGATAGACCAGATCAGCTCCATTCATAAATGGGATGAGAACACTACCATATTTAATATGATAAGTCGCTTGGCAGGATTGGCAAAAAATTGGTATAACAATTTAGAGCCACAAACATATGAATTGTCGTGGAGAAAGTGGAAAAAGCTGCTGATTGCTACTTTTCCTGATCATCATGACTTTGCGGCCACTCTAAGGAGACTCGTCGACCGAGTAAAGGAAGACAAAGAGTCTTGGGCCCAATATTATTTCGGGAAACTTAACTTACTGCAAGCTTGTAGGATTGGGGGGAAAGACGCAGTGTCTTGTATAATTGATGGCATCACAGACCCGACTCTGCAAAATGGGGCCAGAGCTGGGCGGTATAAGACACCGGAGAAACTCTACACAGAGTATATTTCAACCCTCAAATCGGAGTCGGTATCACGTCCAAGAGAATACGAAAGGCATTTCAAACATCAGGCACTTCCTCGAATGAAAAGAACCATCCCAGGAGCGAAAGTGCCGCCTAACCATCCAGCAAAGTGCTATAATTGTAAACAACCCGGACATATGGCGAACAAGTGCCCCATGCCAAGAATACAATGTAAGAAGTGTCTTCGTTTAGGTCATACCGAGAAAGACTGTCGGCGAGAGGCCAAGACGGGTAGACCAAGACAAGCAATGTTAGTGAAAACTAATGACGACAGCAACAAAAACTATTTCGTGGACATAAAGATAAATAACAAGCCGACAAAGGCCTATATCGACTCTGGTGCGATGCCAGTACTAATTACGCATAGTACTGCCAAGGATCTTGCCTTACAGTGGGACCCAAGCCTACAAGTTGTTCATGGCTTTGGGGGCAGTTTGGTGCACGTCATAGGATGTGTCAAAGTTGACATTTCCGCAGACTTGGTTGGTGCAAAAGTAAACGCACTAATTGTGGCTGATGAAGCACAAAGTGTACCTGTTCTTCTAGGTCAGTCGTTTTTGAATGCAAATGGCATAACGTTGATTGCCAACAAGCGAAATGTTCGTCTTGTGAACGAAAGCAAGACAACGGACATTTTGAACGAACTACCAGCCCGAAAGGTAACACTTTGGGCTAAAGAGGCTAATGTTATACCATCCAACTCCGTGGGTTATATTCAGGTTACCTCCAAAGAAGAAGGTGACGTGTATGTGGAATGTAGCAAACGAATGCTACCCGGAAGGGAACATATCATTGCCAGATGCGTAACCCGAGCGGAAGATGCAGTTCTGTCAATATTCAATGTGGGACACAATGATGTGATTTACAGCAAAGGCGCCGTTGTGGCAAGAGGTCTTAGATGTGGACCAGAGGCAACACCAACTGCGGTAAGTGTTCTTACAGTTAATAATCTGTCACTGCCCTCATTTGTAAAAGATGACTTGCTTCCGCAAGTTCAGGATAATTTATCAGATGCAGATGTTGCATCCTTGTTGCAAGTTCTTAACGACTTTCGTGACTGTTTTGCGCAGAATACGAGTGAATTAGGTTCAACAGAGGTAACCGAGATGAATATTAAACTCAGCGACGATAAGCCCGTAGTTTATAGACCTTACCGTTTGTCCTATTCCGAACGTGGAATTGTTCGGGAAATTGTCGATGATTTGTTGGAAAACAACATTATCCGAGAATCCGATTCACCATACTCCAGTCCCATCTTACTAGTAAAAAAGAAAGACGGCCAATACCGTATGTGTGTGGATTATCGACAACTTAATGCAAAAACCATCAAAGACCGTTATCCGTTACCACGAGTAGATGAGCATTTAGAAAAGTTAAAAGGGTGCAGTCTATTTACGACCCTAGATCTTGCTAGTGGGTATCATCAGATTGCCGTTGCAGATGAATCTATTGCTAAGACGGCATTCATAACACCGGACGGCCATTACGAGTATACGCGCATGCCATTTGGTTTAGCCAACGCTCCGGCAGTATTTCAAAGAATGATAAGTAAAGTCTTAGGAAAATTTCGGTTTCACACGGCATTCGCATATATGGATGATATTTTGATACCTTCAGAAAATTTTCAAGACGGTCTGAGCTCATTGAAACAAGTATTAGAACTCTTACGTCAAGCGGGACTGACGTTGAAATTGAGTAAATGTTTCTTTTTCCAACAACAAATCGAATATCTTGGGCATGAAATAAGCGCCAAGGGAGTTAAGCCGGGTAAACGTAAAACCGAGACTATAGACAAATTTCCTACACCAACAGATGTGCATAAAGTTAGACAGTTTTTGGGATTGGCAGGTTACTTCCGAAAATATGTTAAAGGATTTGCTACAATAGCTAGTCCTTTAAATGAGCTGTTGAAAAAGGGCACTAACTTTTCGTGGGGCATAAAACAGGAGCAGGCTTTTGCTACACTGAAGAAAAGCTTAACAACGAGACCAGTTTTAGCAGTTTATGATCCTCAAGCAGAAACGGAACTCCACACAGATGCTTCAAAACTGGGCATAGGTGGAATCCTGATACAATGTCAGTCTGACAACTCCTTGCGCCCTGTAATGTATTATAGTAGACAGACATCAAAAGAAGAACAAAGATATCACTCATACGAGTTGGAGACGTTGGCGGTAGTGGAATCTATGGATCATTTTCGGGTTTATCTGGTGGGGATTCCTCTACCTTTCAAGGTAATAACGGATTGTAATGCAGTCCGCACCACTCTGACAAAGCGGGATTTAATCCCTCGGATTGGTAGATGGTGGCTTCGGACATGCGAATTTAATTTCTCTGTAGAGTATAGACCTGGTACGAAAATGTGCCATGTAGATGCACTTAGCAGAAATCCTGTAAGAGATGATGCAGAACAAGTCATGGAGGTCTTAACAATTAACGTTAACGAAGACGATTGGATTCTCGCAGTTCAAATGAAAGATGAACGTTGTAAGTATCTGAAAGAGGTATTAACAAAAAAACCCAGTGATGCTGAAGAAAGGAAAATCCATGTAGAATATACACTCAAGGACAATAGAGTGTATAGGGTCACACAAAACGGTACGAAATGGGTGGTTCCAAAAATGGTGAAGAGGCAAATTTTGCTCTCACACCATGATGGAATTGGACACTTATCAGAAGACAAGACAATAAGTTCAATTTCAAAACATTACTGGTTTCCATCTATGAGACGGTACGTGCATAAATATATTACCAGTTGTCTAGAATGCCTTTATAATAAAGAAGCTGCAGGAAGACAGCCTGGCTTCTTAAACCCGAAACCTAAAATTCCAGAACCATTTGATACGCTTCATTTGGACCACCTAGGTCCATTTGTGCGCAGTAACTCTGGAAACAGTTTTTTATTGGTTGTCATTGATGCCTTCACGAAGTTCGTATTTTTACAAGCTGTAAGAAGTACAAAAGTTGAGCCCGTCGTAAAATATTTGTCTGGTATACTAGAAACTTTCGGTGTGCCTAGAAGGATGATCACTGATAAAGGTTCCTGTTTTACGAGTAAACGTTTTAAACAATATTGTAAAGATCTGAACGTTAAATTAGTTCTAAACGCAACAGCCACTCCCCGTGCAAACGGGCAAGTGGAAAGGTTGAACCGTACTATTTTATCACAGCTGACAGCAACGATTGTTAATGAGGACACTTGGGACTCGAACTTAAGTAGGGTGCGATGGGGGTTGAATTCCACCATAAATTCTGCAACTGGAAAGAGTCCATATCAGCTGTTATTTGGCTATGTACCACGTAGTTCTACTGATTCTATAATCAGTAATGTTGTGAGTGACGGAACTCACGATCCTCAGTTAACGGAAACTCGCGAAGAAATTGCTGAAAGGATAAAGGTGCAGCAAGAGGCACAAAAACGTCGATATGACAAACGTAGATGTAAGCCGAAACTATTTAGGAAAGACGATTTGGTTTTGGTACGGAAAGTGATTACAGGAAATGACGGACAAAGCAAAAAGTTATTACCAAAGTACAGTGGTCCGTACGTTATTCTAAAAGTGTTAGATCACGATCGATATGTGGTCTCAGACATGCCAGGCGCGACTCGGTCCCAGAAACCGTACACAGGTGTTGTATCTGTCGATAAACTCAAATTTTACGCGGTTCCGAACACCAGTGGCGAAAGTAGTGACGAAAATATTGTGCCTACAGAGGTTGCAAGCACTAGTGGCACTTCATAGGCTCGGCAAAAGAATGCTGAGAAAGTTGTAAATTGCGTGCATTTCGAGACTCTACGATGAGTCATAAGTTTGACTCTACGACTGAGTCCTAAGTTCGGCAAACGAATGCTGATTACGTAGTTACTTAGCTGTATAGTGAGTTACTCAAGATAGGGTCATAAATCCAGCAAAAGAATGCTGCAGGTATCGACTCTACGACTGAGTTCTAAGCTCGGCAAACGAATGCTGATTACGTAGTTACTCAGCCGTACAGTGAGTTACTCAAGATTGGGTCATAAGTCCAGCAAAAGAATGCTGCAGGTATCTACTGTACGACTGAGTCCTAAGTTCGGCAAACGAATGCTGATTACGTAGTTACTTAGCTGTACATTGAGTTATTCAAAATCGAGTCTAGTTTCAGCAAAAGGAAGCTGCTTAAACTGTTGTTAAGTGACGATGTTACTTGCGAACTCGTATGAGCTGGCTCACGAACTGCCAACTGCGACGCCGCCGCTAACCAAACAATTTATTTCAGAATCCACGGGGACGCGGATTTCGGAGCGTGGCCGACTGTAAACGATGGACAGAGAGGCTCCCCTTAGTCTAGCATCGATGAGCAGTTGACGTGCTCCCACAAGATGTTAGGGGTATCCGCGGGGAACGGACCTGAAGGGGTGGCTAGTAAGAAATGAGCGAGGACGGTGGAGTGTTCTTGATAAATTGTTCTTATGTAATAATAGACTAATCATTTACGTATTTTGAATAAAGGGTATTAAATTGTTTGTGAGTGTGTTTATACTTTGAATAACATAAGATTGGATTGTGTACAAGAAGTGAAAAACTTGAGAATTATTCTGGATACTGAGCTGCGTTTTAGGTCGCATATCTCTAACTGCGTCAAGAAGTCGTTTGGTGCACTTAAATTAATTTTAAAACAGTAGCGCCTCATCTAAATCTATTCAGGTAAAGGATGTATCAACTTCTTGCATCGTTCAACTAAACTGTTTCTTGTAAATCTTAATTTATTATTTCTTCACATGGATGTTTATTTTTTATTTTTTTTCTCTTTGTTTGCTTACTTTAAATAAGTTCTCCTTTGTGTCTGTCTGTTCCCTTGGTTAAGTGGAAGAACATCTTGTATGTATTTCGGTTTACGTACAAGATGAACTTCGCCTTTTGGCATAGTAACTGCGAGCGTGTTTTTTGATACAATGTTTTTTTTCATTGCAATGTATGTGTGCTGTGCCAATAAAGACGGTATTATTATTATTATTATTATTAAATCAGTTTAAAATGTGATGTGCACAGTTCCTGCTAAATTTCGAAACTTTAAGAATTTTTGGTTTAATATGGGCGTTCGTTTCTAATTTTGCTGGACTATTTTTCTCTCGGTACACTCCAAAAGAATTTCGCAGACTTAATGCACAATGCACAAATAACTATTGTTCACTACAAATTTCGAAAGCAGTCTCTAATTCATTTTTAGTGACTGTTAGATTGAGTTTTTTCTCATAATCCTGCCTGGATAAAAATTACTTATGTTAAAATATGTAGAGTACTTATGTTATAGTTTTAACAATTATTGTAAAACAAAAACCATAATATGCAATAAACAAATTTATTGCAGATTAAATTCATAACATTGTTTGTATAGTGAGAAAATCTTTAATCTAAATCAAATGTTCGTTTCTGCAAACTAGTACTTTAATAGTTTTTTTATTAGATTCCCATGTAAATTTAAAAGAGACAAAAATGTGCCTACAGGGAATTTCATTAAAAAAATATATGGAAGTTTTTTAGATTAAAACCACTTCCTTTCTGAATTGGCCTGCATTAATAAATTATAGCCCAACGAAAGAGAAAATCTGTACGGAGAACCACACATGCAAAGACGTTATATTTCTATGGATACCAAGATACACTTTAATATCACTGAAGACATGCGTGCAACATGAAAATATTTTCCGTCCTAGTTTGGAGCACGCAAAAATGGATCTTTCATCTATTTTAAGACAGAAGGTCAAATCTGACATTGACTGGGTGTGTGCCAGTTTATTGTTATAGGTTCTTATTACTTATTATTTTAAAATGATAATCATCATCATAAAGTTCTCAGTCCGAAGACTGGTTGGATGCGCCTCTCCAACCCCTCCTAACCTGAACTAACCTACGCATTTCCCTAAAAATAGAACATCCTACATCCCCAACTATTTGAGAGCAATAGTGTAATCTAGACCTATCTCTAATATGCCGCGAACTATTCCTTCGTGTCTCAGGTTTCCTACCGTCCTATCTCTCCTATTCTTTATTTATTTATTCTTTATTTTTATGAGAACACAGAGCATAAGTTTCTAGACTGGGTAAACGAGTTGTAACGTTGTAAGTATAACAGAACCACTAAATACAACAGAAACAGTAATATATTATACATTACAAAATATAGTAGTTTTCGTTTCTGGTGCAAAGTGGCGTTTTCACCTTGTATTTTCTCAGCAACCTCTTTCAAGTATGTTTCAGCTATTGTTTTAGTCAGTTGCACTTCATGTAAATCCTCAACCAAATTTGTTGGTTATCTATGAAACGGTAAGTTTGTTATTACATGGCTGCTGAACGTTTTTACAGTCGTGAGCAACGCAAATTATCACCATGGTAAACAAAAAACTGCTACCTGGGCAAAAACACCTGATAATCTCTTCGCGTTAGAAAAGGATAGAGATACGTAAGTAGTACGGGTTGCATACACAACAGATATGCTTCACAAAGCTTTTACGGCGTAAACGACGATGGGCCTATCCTAGGGTTACACATCATTGGGTACAACATTTTGGTATTAAAATTTTTCTTCTTTTTTATTGGCCTTCTGTCTATTTAGACAACAGCTATCTCCAGTTATTGATTTCTGATATCCAGGAAAGTATAATATTGTACTTACTGCTGGGATTTTCCCATGCCCTCCTTTCTCGGTTTCGAAATATTTATTTATTTTTTTATTGTGTGTGTGGGATAAAAACAAAGGACTTTTCTCCCTTCGGGACGCCGGCGAAGCATTACACACCTAAGGACTCCTCGGATAGAAGTACCCTGAATTGAAAAGGTGTACTTGTTCACTCGTTATTGTTTTGCATCTGTCAGAATTTTATGATCAAGATCGCCACGTCTACTTGTTCTTTCCCCGAAAATCATAGGCAGAGGCACTTTAGACACAACGTGGTGGATTGAAATTTAGATTAGTGACAAAAGTGACATTTTATTCTAACCTCAATTTGTACTCTAGCATTTCTAAAAACTTTTAAGAAAATGGTCAGTTTTAGAGATATTCATCAGATTGAGTAGCTATGCAATAGAACATTAAATCCCCGTTGAAGTTATTGCAGCATATGTTTACGCACACCAAGGAAATCTCCACCGATATGAAATTTACCAAAAAGCGTTCACCAAGTGATATTATTAAATAGACACACTTTGACTCATGTGAAATTTGCCAGAAAGCATCCTCTCAGATTTCTACTGTCATGAGTCACACAGGAAAAAGGTCTCACAAATGTGAAATATGCCAAAAAGCGTTCTCTAGACATTCTACTATCATGAGTCATGTGAAGACTCACACGGGAGAGAAACCTCACAAATGTGAAATTTGCCAGAAAGCATTCTCTCAACGTTCTACTGTCACGAGCCATATGAAGACTCACACAGGAGAAAGACGTCACAAATGTGACATTTGCCAGAAAGCATTTGCAAGTCGTTCTAATTTGACACAACATGTTAAGACTCACACAATAGAGAAGCCTCATAAATGTGAAGTTTGTCAGAAAGCATTCGCTACGTATTCTAATTTAGCGAAACATGTTAAGACTCACATGGGAGAAAGCCCTCACAAAAGTGAAATATGTCAGAAGGCATTCTCTAAGTATTCTACTTTCGTAAGTCACATTAAGACTCGCACAGGCGAAAAGTCTCACAAGTGTGAAATTTGCCGGAAAGCATTCACTAAGCGTTCTACTTTAACAGAACATCTTAGGACTCACACAGGAGAGAAGCCTTACAAATGTGAAATTTGCCAGAAAGCATTCTCTAAGCGTTCTATTTTCTTGAGTCACGTTAAGACTCACACGGGAGAAAGGCCTCACAAATGTGAAATTTGCCAGAGAGCATTTGCAGATCGTTCTAATTTGACACAACACGTCAAGACTCACATAGGAGAGAAGCCTCATAAATGCGAAATTTGCCGGAAAGCATTTGCTAAGCGTTCTACTTTAACAGAACATCTGAAGACTCACACGGGAGAAAGACCTCACAAATGTGAAATTTGTCAGAGAGCATTTGCAGATCGTTCTAATTTGACACAACATGTTAAGATTCACATAGGAGAGAAGCCTCATAAATGTGAATTTTGCCAGAAAGTGTTCTCTACGAATTCTAATTTAAAGATACATGTTGGGCTCCATACACGAGAAAAGTCTCACAAATGTGAAATTTGCCAGGAAGCATTTTCTAAACATTCTGATTTAAAGAGACATGTTAAGACTCATGGGAAAGAAATGGCTTACAACTGTGAGATTTGCAAGAAAATATTTTTCATACGTTCTGCTCTAATGAGCCATATGGAAACCCATTCTGAAGAAAACAATTTCAAGTGCGCAGTGTGTGGCAAAGGTTTTAGTTTAAATAACCACTTTACTAAGCACATGAGGATCCACACAGACAAAAAAACTAACGTTTGCAAGAAAGCATTTTTGAAACCAGGAGATTTAAAGAAGCATATTAAACGGATGCATGCCAAAAAGACACTGTATAAATGTGAGGTCGAGAAATCACAAGATGAGCGACCCAACGAAAGTAGTGTTAGTGTGAAATTGGAAGAGAATGTGGAAGATGAAGAAAATGTCATCGTGGAGTCCGAAAATTTTAAAAGACTGATCAGAAATGAAGAGTATGAGGTGAAAAATGAAAACAGTTTTGGTGTAAAAGAAGAAAGCTATATTTTAGAAGAAATGGATAATGATGGAAATTTTGTGAAACTTTTCAAGAATGAAGATTATGAGGTGAAAGATGAAAATAATTCATGAAAATAACAAACTAATGTAGTATTGTCTTACTTAGTTTTAGCATAATTTACAAAATGGGTTTATTTTTTCAAATATTTGGTGTTCCATCTACATTTTTTTATAGTATTGTCTTTATTACTCGCTTCTAGGGCCTATTCTGTAAGACTCAAGTATCTAACAGCCGCATGGTATTATGGTCTCGTTACGAACTTAAATACAGTAGACTCCGCCTTTAACGGACCCTGTTATAAAGGACACTCGGCTATAGCGTACTTACTATAGTGGTCCGTTCAAACTCTCATAAGAGGCCTATAGAAAATTTCTTGTTATAACAGACCCTTTTATAACAGACACTTCGGATATAACAGACAAATTTAAGCGCCCCTTACTGGATATCACTGGTTATAACGGACGCGATGACTTGTCTGGACTAGTCCGTAACGCGAATTCGCTGGGGGGGTTAAATTATAATTACCTAGTGGCAGGGCCGTGCAGTGTGCAGTTCTATTTCGGTTTTTAAATCGTGATTATGTATTTACTCATCCATACAATATTCTTGTCTATTTTTGAGAATTGATATTTCTGTTAATCTTTTTAGAAGTTTATACAAACATAAATATTTGAGTTAATAAACGTTTTTCTAATCATCTTTATTTTTTCCCAAACAGAATACGTATAAAGGACACCGGTTATAACAGACTCAAACAAGGTTCCCTAGAGAGTCCGTTATAAGCGGAGTCTACTGTATTGTGTTGAAACATGTAACGACGGATAACTAGAGGTAACCATACTTGTAACGACAGTATATTATATGTATACTATTGTATGTATACTAAAGCGGTACTTACTTTTTACCCCGAAGCAAAAAGTTTGTAGCTTGAGCGGAGCGAGCACTACAATTCGCTGAGGGATAAAAAGATACTTTAGTGAATCCCGTGGTTTATGCGCAATTTTAGAGGTAACCATACTTGTAACGACAGTATATTATATGTATACTATTGTATGTATACTAAAGCGGTACTTACTTTTTACCCCGAAGCAAAAAGTTTGTAGCTTGAGCGGAGCGAGCACTACAATTCGCTGAGGGATAAAAAGATACTTTAGTGAATCCCGTGGTTTATGCGCAATTTTTCGCACTTTTGGACTTTTTTGCCATAAAATCATATAAGAAATTATAAGTACTGTACTAAAAGCAAAATGTCAAAAAACCGTGGTGGCCACATGATTGACTGCAATTTGTAAAGGGAGTTTTGATATAAGCTCAAATAAAATAATTTCATTCGTAATGTCAATAATCGTCCTGCCAACTGATTTTTTTTTTAATTTTTGATATCCAAAGCGAAGATTTATATTCAAGCTGCCACTGAAAAAGCCAAAAAGAACTTTTACCCGAAAAATCAAGGCAACTGAATTAAAAACAGCTTGGCATGTTTAAAGACTGGTGTGGGAGAAAAAATGTTGAGAATTATGATGAAAACATGCTGCTGGCATATTTTGAGAAATCGAAGGTTTTCAAGGGTTCAACATTATGGTCGGTGTACTCGATGCTGAAATCTAAGCTAATAATTGAAAATAATTTAGATATCAGCAAATTTCCAAAGCTACTGGCATTTCTGAAAAGAAAAAACGATGGGTACATCATCATCATAAAGTTTTCTGTCTGAAGACTGGTTGGATGCGTACCTCCATCCTTTCCTATCCTGAGCTAACCTACGCATTTCCCCAAAAGTTGAACGTTCTACATCCCTAACAATTTGAGAGCAGTAGTCTAATCTGGGCCTACCCCTACCTCTTTTTATTTCTATCTCTAACTATAGTATGTCGCGAACTAAGCCTTCGTGCCTCAGAAGGTGTCCTACCATCCTATCTCTCCTATTCCTTACTGTCCTTATTTATCCACGGTATCTTCATTATGAGTCTATAGCACCACATTTCAAATGCTCCTAATTTTTTCCTATCCGTTTCTCCTATCGTTTCACACCTGTACAAAACATACATACATACGTTTTTAAGAGCCTCTTCCGAGTTTCTATATTTATCAATCCCGAGCAAAATAGCTGTTTCTTTTTATTAAATGCAATTCGGCTCTGCGCTATTCTTTGTTTTATATCTAGAGCTCCTACCGTGGCGAGTTTGACTTCCTAAATAGCAGAAATCTGAAACTTCCTCTAGCTTCTCATTTCCAATTTTTATTTTCGTTTTAGTCCTATTTTCACGCCCCCTACACACCAAGATTTTGGTTTTCTTTTTATTAATCTTCATACCATAGCCCTCCGTCAAAACCGCTTCCATTTCGTTCAGAGCCCTTCCTAATTCTTCTTTGCTGGATGTTAATACTGCTGTATCATTCGCTAATCTGAGCATATTAATAGTTTGGCCCTGTATATTAATTCCAGCAGCTATTCTGTCTTTAAGGAAATTAAACGCATTTTCAATATATAAATTGAAAACTAGAGGCGATAACGCACATCCTTGCCTCACTCCCTTTCGGATATCTTCTTCTCTATGTTCCTCCTCAAATTCTATAACTGCTGTTTGCTCTTTATACAGGGTTGGCCAATAGTGTGTAGTCGGCCCATATCTCTGGTTCTATTCAAGGTATCAAAATAAAACTTTACACGTATGTGGAGAACCCCATGAAGTATCTGATAAAATTATTTTGGCGTATACAGGGTATTCACACTCTGAGCACCAAACCAAAGTTATGTTTTCTTAAATGGAACAACCCTCGGAACAACCCACATTTGTATACCAATTTGAATTTCCAATAAAATTTTATGAAAGATGGTGTACTACACGATGGGATTCAGTGTGAGTGATTTTAAAATATGTATTACTATTTTAGTACTAGTGTGGACCCAACTTTGAGGAGCTGCTGACGTCTACTGGTCGAAGCTATTTAAGATTTCTTTATGGGACTAGGTTCACAGACTGCTCTATTTGTAAAATTCTTGAGTTCTTCTGACACAAAACTTAATATCATACAGGGTGGACAGCTCACACAATATGCATTTTTTCTTAAAAATTTCAAATGGAACACCCCATATATTATCTCCATATTTGCTAGTCAGTTTACCAAGTTTTTGATTGATGTAGATATTGTTAGGTCTGTGACTGACGGTTTCGGTAGAATTGAAAATTGAACTTTAAAATGTAGTAATTTGACTGGTAGTTTATTCGTTTCTCCTATATTTTAATGTCCAAAACACAAAATATGATTTCCTTTTTGTTTCTGGAAGTTGATTTCACATTTAGACAAAAAATTTCATCGCCAGATTGCTTCTTCATGGTCATATTCTTAAAATAAATGGTAACTTATTAAACCTAGGTATAAATTGAAACAAGGAGTGCCATGGAAGAAAACCGTTCTTTCAAGAAGTTATCTTGCAATGAGATTTCTTTTGCCGGTGTAAACTATGTTCGCTAAATTTTCTGTAAAAACAAAGTTTAAGCATTTTTCTGAGTTTTGGGTGGCAAAATGGGGAAAATTCCCCAAAAATGCTACAAAATTATGGTAAAAATGTCAGTCGCAAACCTGCCAATATTTACATCAGTCAAATGCTTAATTAAATGGCTATCAAACCTGAAAATAATATACGGGGTGATCCATTTAACATTTTTGAGACAAGCTCCATTTTGCCAAAGTTGGCCACTCTGTACAATGTGAACTATTTTGAAAAAAGTGTTAATGGATTTTACAAATAGAGTATCCTCTGAACCTAGTCCAATAAAAAAATCATAGTTAGCTTTGATGAGCAGCCGTCAGCAGCTCCACAAAGTTGGGTTCACACTGGTACTAAAATGGCCATATCTTAATATCGCTTACTCTAAACCCCACCGTGTGGCATATCAACTTTCATGAAATTTTATGGGAAATTCAAATATGCAAACAAATGTGGGACATTCCATTTAAAAAAACATAACTTTGGTTTGGTGCGAAGCACGTGAACATCCTGAATACATCAAAATAATTTTAAAAGAAGCTTCGTGGGGTTCTCCACACACACGTAAAATTTCATGTTGATATCCTGGATAGAATCAGAGATATGGACCGACTACGCACTATTGGCCCACCCTGTATAGATCATGAATTATTCTTCTATCCCTATACTTCATCCCTACATTTTTGAGCACTTCGAACATCTTCCATTTTACATTGTCGAAGGCTTTTTCCAAATCTACAAATCCTATATAGGTGCTCTTTTCCTTTCCTGTTGTTTTTTCTATGATTACTCGTAAAGCTAGAATGGCCTCGCACGTTCCCCTATTTCTTCTAAATCCGAACTGATCTAATAATATTTCTTCCGCCCTTTTCTCCATCCTTCTTTGCATAATTCTAGTTAAAATTTTTGACGCATGGTAAGTTAAACTGATCGTTCTAAAATTTTCACACCTATCTGCGCCTTTCCTTTTTGGCAAAGCTATTATGATGTTCCGTTTGTAATCTTCTGAATTCTCGCCTGTCAGGTATATGCGACTAACTAGTTTAAATAATTGCGAAATTTCTGAACCTGCCATTGCTTCAGGGGAACTTCCGCCTCTCTTCTGGCAGATTCCAGGGCTAATGTAGATCAGGTCAAGAGGCATGGAGGTTGGAAAAGTGCGACTGTAGCTGAGAGTTATGTGGAAAGATCTATAAATAACAAAAGACATGTCTCTGAGCATATTTGTGATCAAGCTGGTTTTAGCACTACTGAGCACAAGGCTACTGTTGGAGATTCGAGTTATTTATTAATTTATGTGATACGTGCTGAATCTCATTTGCCATGATAAACATTTTATTTTAAAGATTTATATCAAGGAAGGCGAGAGAAAAAAAACGGAATTAATATTTTATTGATTGTCAAGTTGTTGTAGAAAAATAGAGGAATAAAACGATAATCACGTTAAAGTTAGTTTTTATAAAAAAAGTAACTGATACAGAACAATTAAGAACATAAAATGGTAGCAGAGCGTAGTTACTTTGCAAAAAATTAAGTGATTATCCAGCTTGAGCGGAGAAGATACCGGTGTGACGTCTTCGTGTTCCCGCCGCACATTGAACCTGTGGATCAATTATTGCTGTGCAATATCAAAACATAGACCCACATTCATTGTAAGGGGCAGAAAATTCCAGAAGTCTCTCCGAAACAAAGTGAGCTCGTTCCTCTTATTTACCTGTGCAGCGCAGCGGTGCCATTTATTTGTAATTGAAAGGCTTCCTCCTGCACTAGTAATTATTGCAAGGCTCTTTTTACGCATATATTTATAGTTTAATCAGTGTATTTCCATTAAACTGTAGATGGCTTCGCCAATTCAAAAAAGAGGTATTTGCAAGACTAAGTTAACAAACTTTTCAAAATTCTTAACTGAACTCAACAGTAAGGTTCACAAAACCGATGTAGACTTGTTGCAGTTACATGATCGGTTAACCAAAATCGAAACATTGTTAACTGAATTCGAAGAAGTTCAAATTATAATTGAAAGCACCGCCGAGGATGCTGAAGACGAGGCTAGGGAGCGCTACACATTTGAAAATAAATTCTTTGAGCTAACAGCACAAGCATAAAAGATTCTTAACGATCATGAACGTACTGTAGCGTCCTCTCGTGCCCTTTCTTCTGCTCTATCCGACGGTGGCGATGGCGAGGAGGTTATTTCCGTAAATAGCAATAGAGTTTCTGGTCAGCACATTAGGTTGCCGACAATAGAACTACCTAAGTTCGACGGATCATATTCTAACTGGCTGGAATTCCGTGACACGTATGAATCTCTAATACATCAAAATGCGTCCATAAGTCCGATTCAAAAATTTCATTACCTCAGAGCATCTCTGACAGGTGGCGCCACGCAGGTCATAAGTTCATTGGAATTTACAGCTAATAATTACCCAGTGGTGTGGGATGCATTGTGTGATCGATATGATAATCGGAGATTATTAGTTAATAATCACGTTAAGGCCTTATTTAATTTAGAGTGTTTGCAAAGGGAATCGGCCAGTGGTCTGCGAATAATGTTGGATTCTGTAACAAAAAATCTACGCGCTCTAGAGCAACTTCAAGAGCCGGTAAACAACTGGGATACTCTCATCGTTTTTATAGTATCTTCAAACTTTGACAAAATAACGCTTCGCGAATGGGAGAATTATAAAACCGGAAAAGATGTACCCACGTTGCAAGACCTCAAGTCTTTTGTAAAATCTCGCGCGGATTTGCTTGAAACATTGCAGTCATGCCAACGTGACAAACCCACTGACAAAAAAGGAACCAGGGGATTTTTAGTTACAGAAAACAAGCAGCGAAATAAACAAGGCACCAATAATTTCGTAGTAAGATGTAGGTTTTGCAAGAAGCAACATTACATACAGAATTGTTCAGAATTCCTGCAGCTGTCACATAACCAAAAGGTCGAAAAGGTTCGTAGCTTAAAGCTTTGCCAAAATTGCTTAAGGCCAGGTCATTCAAACGAAATTGTCGCCGAGGAACCTGTCAAAAATGTAACGAAAATCATCACACGCTCCTGCATAACAACGGCGCTGTCAGCTCAACCGAATTTTCGTCGTCTAATCCTAATAGTGTTGTATTGTCGTCCGGTGTCTTTGACGCGCACGTGCTGTTATCCACTGCTTTGATTCAAGTTTTAGATAAGCAAAAAACTCCACATACTATACGGGTTTTACTTGACTCGGGCTCCCAGTCGAACTACATAACTGAAGAATTGTGCAAAATTTTAAATTTAGAAACATCCAAGCAACCCATCTCTGTACTTGGACTTAATAATACTTGTTCCAATATAGATACGAGCTGCGAGGTCATTATACAGGCTTTGCACAATGATTTTTCTGAAAAACTGATATGTTTTGTTGTTCCTAACATTACAGGCAATGTGCCAAGTGTACAATTGAACGCTTCAAAGCTCAATATACCAAAAAATCTGAAGTTGGCTGATCCGTCATTTTCGACGCCACAGAAAATTGATATGCTTATCGGCGCGCAGCTTTTTTGGCATTTAATGTGCATTGGGCAAATTCGTTTGGGAAAAAATAAACCGGTACTACAAAAAACACGTTTAGGGTGGATCATATCGGGAAAATTTGGCACATCAAAAAAGTCGTCAACGGTTTTCTGTAATTTCACGCATCTCGATATTCAGGCGCAACTAGCACGTTTTTGGGAACTAGAAGAGTGCAGTCCGATCAGGCCACTCTCCCAAGAATAGGTTGCGTGTGAGGAACATTTCATGAAAAATACAAAACGCGCATCTGATGGACGGTTCATCGTCAGCCTCCCATTAAAGGATAGCCTCGACAAGTTAGGTGACTCTTATATACAAGCGGAGCGCAGATTTTTGTCCCTCGAGCGCAAGCTACATTCTAAGCCGGATTTAAAATCGAGCTATACAGAATTCATCTGTGAATACGAATCCCTAGGTCATATTTCGAAAGTAGGATTGCCAGACGTCGCTGAAATTGCTTACTACATGCCTCATCACGGCGTAATTCGCGAGGAAAGTCTAACCACGAGACTGCGCGTCGTATTTTATGCTTCAGCAACAACAAGCACTGGCCATTCCTTAAATAGCTTACAAATGACGGGCCCTTCAACTCAAAGCGAATTATTTTCGATTCTTGTGCGATTTCGTCAACATAAATACGTCGTATCGGGAGACATCGAAAAAATGTACCGCCAGGTTCTAATTGCACCAAATCAACGTTCTCTACAGCGTATTCTATGGCGCGAAAGACCAGAACATCCCATAGAAAAATTTGAGCTCGCAACGGTAACTTACGGGACGACAGCTGGGTCGTATCTAGCAATTCGCTGCATCCAGCAATTGGCACAAGAAAACAAGGCCGAAAATGAGTTACTCGCGAGGATAATTGAAGAAGACTTCTACGTCGACGACATGTTGACGGGCTCAGATTCCATAGAAGAAGCGGCTCAAATTGCAAGAGGAGTTGCGAATATTCTAAAACAGGGGTGTTTCAATCTGCGAAAATTTTATTCAAACAATTGCGACGTTCTAAGGTACGTTTGCGAAGATAAATCGTCAGCAAAAATACTGGAATTCGGAGCCAACGAAAACGCCAAAACTTTAGGGCTTTCGTGGTGTATTACAAACGATCAATTAATGTACAAAATTAGCGAGGCACCGGAGCCGGGAAGGGTGAATAAACGCACTATATTGTCAAGCATATCGCAGGTATTCGATCCCCTGGGCTTACTTAGTCCATGTATCGTGACAGCAAAAGTTCTACTTCAGCAATTGTGGTTGGAACGAGTTACATGGGATGAAACGGTGCCTGCGAACATTCATACATTTTGGCGCGAGTTTCGTTGCGAATTAAATGAGCTGAACAACTTACGTGTTGATCGGCACGTGATTTGTGAAGATTATGAAAACGTAGAAATGCATTGTTTTTGTGACTCGTCTGAAAAGGCTTTCGGCGGTTGCGTGTACTTAAAAAGCACAGATAAGAATGGTAAAACGGTCGTGAACCTGCTATGTGCAAAAACTAAGGTGGCCCCGTTAAAAACAGTCACACTGCCACGGCTAGAATTGTCAGGAGCCTTAATTGTAGCCAGACTTGCGGACAAGGTTGCCAAGTCACTGCGGCTAAGTTTGGGCAAACGCATATTTTGGTCTGATTCTACAATTGTGCTTTCTTGGCTAAAACTACCACCAAATAAATTAAAAACATTCGTGAGCAACAGAGTAGGTGAAATTCAAGAAATTACATGCAACGATACTTGGCGTCATGTGCGAAGTAAAGACAATCCTGCTGATTTTTTATCACGCGGTGTACGACCGAGTGAAATGCTGAAATTAGATTTATGGTGGCACGGACCTACCTGGCTGTCCGAATCTTCTGAAAATTGGCCACAAACTAAAGGTTTTGAAACGAATACAAGCATCGAACTTCCTGATATGAGAAGGGACAATACTCATAGTTTTGTGTCACAAAATACAGAACCATTTCCGTTCAAACGATTTTCGAAATTGTTGCGTTTGCAACGCACTGTGGCATTTATGCTCAGATTCGTCTTTAATTGTAAAAACGAAAAGAAAAACAGGATCATAGGTCCACTTTCGTTATTAGAGCTAAATGCAGCATTCAAGACTCTCATCAGAAGCGCTCAGCAGAATTCCTTTTCTCAAGAAATTGCGTGTCTAAAGGCAAACCTGCCGCTGCATTCTAAATGTAGAATATTAAGTTTAGATCCATTTATTGATAATGAAGGCATACTAAGAGTAGGCGGGCGTCTTCAAAACTCAAGTTATACTTATGACAAGAAACATCCTGTTTTAATCTGCTCAAAACATCACCTAACAAAATTAATTTTTAAAAATGAACATGCAATGTTACTCCACGCTGGTCCACAACAGCTCTTAGCCTCAGTTCGAGATCGAATTTGGCCTGTGCTGGGCAGAAGCTTGGCAAAGAGGGTGGTCAGACAATGCATCACTTATTTTAAGAATAAGCCGCGAGTTATTAACCCAAAAATGGGTCATTTGCCTGCGTCACGCCTCCAGCCAGAACCACCATTTGCGGTCTCGGGTGTAGACTACGCGGGTCCTTTACAAATCAAGGATCGAAAGGGTCGCGGGGGAAAAATTAGTAAATGTTACATAGGATTATTCGTCTGTTTTTTAACTAAGGCGGTTCATTTAGAACTCATATCTGACTTGTCAAAAGATTCGTTCTTGATGGCTTTGAGGAGATTCATATCACGCCGCGGGAAACCAGTAAGGTTATTTTCCGATAACGGCAGTAATTTCCTTGCAGCTCGTTCAGAGTTAAAATCATTGGGGGAATTTCTTAAAATTTCAGGCAAACACGTTAAAAATTATTGCACAAATGAAGGAATTGATTGGCAATTAATTCCTCCCTATTCCCCGCATTTCGGGGGTTTGTGGGAAGCTGGTGTTAAATCCAGCAAGAAACATTTAAGAAAGGTTCTAGGTAACGCTCATTTGACGTTTGAAGAGCTCAATACTTTGCTAGTTCAGGTGGAGGCTGTACTCAATTCTCGGCCAATTTCTCCCCTATCTGACAATCCAAACGATTTGGTGCCGTTAACCCCAGCTCACTTCCTCATCGGTAGGCCATTAGTCGCCCTGCCAGGCAGTGACATCAGAGAGTTGCCTGTTGGCCGCTTAAATCGCTACCAGCATATTCAACAGTGCCAGCAACATTTTTGGAGCCGCTGGCACAAGGAATATGTCGCAGAGCTACAGCAGCGCTCTAAGTGGAAAGGGTCGCGCTCTAGTTTGCAACCCGGGGCGTTAGTTATCATAAAGGAGGACAATGCTCCGCCTCTTAATTGGCGACTTGGACGAATAGTCCAGATACATCCCGGCAAGGATAATATAAGTAGAGTTGCCACAGTCAAGACTGCAAAGGGTGAAGTGAAGCGGTCTTTTTCCAAGCTTTGCCCTCTTCCTACAACTGATTTGGAAGACACCACCAAGGATTGACTGTTGCAATTGCCCAGTCCAGGGCATTTCCAAGGCGGGGGGCATGTTGGAGATTCGAGTTATTTATTAATTTATGTGATACGTGCTGAATCTCATTTGCCATGATAAACATTTTATTTTAAAGATTTATATCAAGGAAGGCGAGAGAAAAAAAACGGAATTAATATTTTATTGATTGTCAAGTTGTTGTAGAAAAATAGAGGAATAAAACGATAATCACGTTAAAGTTAGTTTTTATAAAAAAAGTAACTGATACAGAACAATTAAGAACAGCTACCACTTATCAACCTGACATTAATAATCAAGCCAATAATGATGCGGAGACTGTTGTTCTTATTTCTTAAAAGTTATTTGGTGATTCGGACGATTCTAGATCCACAACCGTAGTACAAAATGCAAGTATAGAACCCTCTTTCAAGAAAGAAATAATGAGCAGATGGCTCCATCATTCAATTTTGCCGATTGTAGTGGAGTATAAGTTACTCACAATAAATTATTATAATAAGAATTAGAATTTAAGAGTTCTTAATAGATTTAAGATTTGATTTTGATTTGAAGTAAGCAATATACCTATTGTAGTTTTTTTTATTTTTACCCGTACTTTTACTTTTCATCTCTACCTTTTATCCCTCCTTTTAATTTTGTCCCTAAAATTAGATATAAAAATAATAATAATAATTCTGCTGTATCTACAACTCTTGAATTGAGATAATGTCGAGATGTTGGAGGTAAATCAGTACTAACGTTTGCTCTAACTTGCATTGCAGTTTCCACTGTATGGCTAAATACCTGAGTGCAATTCTTGACTTTCTTTTATTTTAC
This sequence comes from Xestobium rufovillosum, assembly GCA_963966045.1. Classification (NCBI taxonomy): domain Eukaryota; kingdom Metazoa; phylum Arthropoda; class Insecta; order Coleoptera; family Ptinidae; genus Xestobium; species Xestobium rufovillosum. Next base: position 22,898,997 of record OZ014497.1, read on the forward strand.
TTGGTAACATGCTCATTAGTTAATACAGGACATAAGTGCCTCCGTCATACGTCAGATTTTCATTTCAAACAAAAAAAAGCACCTGCCATTTGACGTTTATCGATATTATTTAAAACGTTTAAACTAGTTTTTGCAATATAATTATAGATGTTTTGCAGTGAAAACAGTTTATTTTCAATTTGTGTGTTGGGCTTACGTGTAAAAACTTGAAAACAACTATAATTATATTTCAGAGGTTAGGTCAGGTCAGAAAGCATGTGGCTTTGTTTTGTTTGGAATGAAAATCCGACGTTTATAACGCGCCACTTATGTGATCCATTCGGAACGTTCAGAGTACTTTGATAAAGTTGTACGAATATCATCCGGATAGCCCATCACTAATTTAAACGCAGGGCTCAGGGTATTTGTTCAGCAAAAGTGACAGTTTATACTAACCTCAAATTTTACTTCTTAGGAAATGGGGATTTCTAAAGACGAAAATTGATATCCTTGGATAGCGACGTGGAATATTGCAGCGGAGAAAAATTGGCGCACACAAGTTGGTAAAGAAAATACTAGATGCTACGTGAACTACATTTGCTGTACAATACAAGACGTTCAAGTCCTCATCGTAACTAATGGAGCATATTATATTGAAGCACACGGGTAAAACCTCTCATCAATGTGACATTTGCCAAAAAGTGTTGACCAGACAATACTTGTTAACCAGACACATTAGGACTCACACAGGAGAAAAGCCTCACACATGTGAAATTTGCCAGAAAGCGTTCTCTCTGCGTTCTAATTTGACGATACATATCAGGACTCACACAGGAGAAAGGCCCCACAAATGTGAAATTTGCCAGAAAGCATTCTCTGCTCCTTCTACTTTTATGAGGCATGTTAGCACACACACAGGAGAACGCCCACACAAATGTGAAATTTGCCAGAAAGCATTCTCTGACCATTCTAAATTAATGATACACGTTGAGACTCACACAGGAAAAAAGCCTTACACATGTGAAATTTGCGAGAAAGCATTCTCTAAGCAATTTAATTTGACGAGACATATTATGACTCACACAGGAGAGAAACCACACAAATGTGAAATTTGCCAGAAAGCATTCTCTAATTACTCTACTTTTATGAGACATGTTAGCACACACACAGGGGATGGGCCTCACAAATGCGAAATTTGTCAGAAAACGTTCTATGACAATTCTGATTTAAGGAAACATGTTAGGATTCACACAGGAGAAAAGCCTCACAAATGTGAAATTTGCCAAAAAGCATTCTCTCAGCGTTCTACTGTTACGAGTCATATGAAGACTCACACAGGAGAAAAACCGCACAAATGTGAAATTTGCCAGAGAGCCTTTGCATATCGTTCTGATTTGACACAACATGTTAAGACACACACCGGGGAGAAGCCTTATAAATGTGAAATTTGTCAGAAACTATTCTCTACGAATTCTAAGTTAACGAAACATGTTAGGACTCACCCGGGAAAAAGGCTTTATAAATGTGAAATTTGCCAGAAAGTATTTTCTACTAATTTTAATTTAATGGTACATGGTAGGGTCCACACACAAGAAAAGTCTCACAAATGTGAGATTTGCCAGAAAGCATTTTCTAAACATTCTGATTTAAAGAGACATGTTAAGACTCACTCGGGAGAAAGGGCTTACAACTGTGAGATTTGCAAGAGAATATTTTCGATGCGTTCTGCTTTAATGAGCCACGTGGAAACTCATACTGGAGAAAAGAATTTCATGTGCTCAGTGTGTGGCAAAGGTTTTAGTTTAAATAACCACTTTACAAAGCACATGAGGATCCACACAGACAAGAAACCTCACGTTTGCAATATTTGCAACAAAGCGTTTCTGAAACCAGGAGATTTAAAGAAGCATATTAAACGGATGCATGTCATAGAAACACCGCATAAATGTGAGGTCGAGGAGTCACAAGGCGAGTCATCCAACGAAAGTAGTGTTAGTGTGAAATTGGAAGAGAATATGGAAGGCGAAGAAAATGTCATTGTGAAGTCTGAAAATTTTAAAAGGCTTATCAAAAATGAAGAGCATGATTTGAAAAGTGAAAACAGTTTTTATGTAAAAGAAGAAAGTGGTATTTTAGAAGAAATGGATAATGCTGGAGATTTTGTAGAAGATGAAAATAGTTAGTGAAAATAACAAACTAATGTAGCATTAAGTCTTGTTTATGCATCACATAATGTAAATATACGTAACTTAAATATTTTAAATATCCCAAAACATCGAACCTGCCATTTTCAGAGATCTTTTTCATATATCATCTGCAAAATTATAAATGCTATGCGTCCTCTATTCATTCATTCCCAGAAATATAATGTATCAAGTTTTAAGAGAATTCTCAAGTCGGAGCTGATGTCATCGTCGGTCCATGTAAACTTTAATATCTAAAATGTTTTTTCCAGCTTTGAATTTATTTGAATTTGTTCCTGCTTTTGTATTTGGCCTTGAATGATTGTGCATGCCAACCTTTGTGAAGTAAATTACTTTTGTACTGTTCGGCTATACATAATATCAACTGTACAGGTTGCATTGTCTTGAACTTGTGCAGCTGAGTATGGCCATTTCCATGCCATGTTTCATACAAATAATTATTATACATGTAGTGTATACATATGTACAGACTTGGTATGGAATAAATCTATTATTATTATTATTAGTTTTAGCGTAATCCACCAAATGGGTTTATTTTTATATTTTCAAACATTCAAACAAACAAAACATTTATTATAGTTTAAATTAACTTGTATCTCCTACAAAGTAAACCTAACTACTTATATACATTTTTTGAATTTATCAAAAAACATGTTTATCGATTTTGGCAATAGCTACTGCTTGAAAATCTTATTCTTGCTTCGGCGTCTAACATATTGCTACCCAGTCACTCCTTCAATTTCTTTATTATGGACGTTTATTATAGTGCTGGCAAAATCGACAGATATGTAAAATCGATTTTTAAGAAAATCTATTTTGGAAAAAATGAATAATCGACGATACAGAGAAATTGATTTTGAAAGTCGATTTTAGAATTGACTTCGGAATCGACTTTTAAAGTGGATTTCCGATTTGATTTTTAAAGTCGATTTCGGAATCGGTTTTTAAAGTCGATTTTGGAATCAATTTTTAACGTCGTTTTTAGAATCAATTTTTAAAGTCGATTTTAGAATCGGTTTTTATAGTCTATGTTAAAACTTAAAATAGGCTTTAAAATTTTGTTTGAAAATCGATTTTGAAAATAAAGTTATCACGATGACAAGAGTCGCAGTATGCAGGGTGTCCAGTAAAGAATGGGCCAAACTATAAATCTAGTTTCCTTGGAATGTACATCATTGTTTCTAGCAACAGCAAAATTTTGGAAACTACTGAACTGCTGGCGGTTGCTTGGATAATCGGATATGACGGCGCAACGCCAACAAATCTGAAAAATACTATGCTAATCTCATCCAATTTATCTTAGAATGAAGAATAATTTTGTATTTAATATTTTCATTATTTCTGGCGCTCTTTTGCAGTTAGTTAAGTGAAACTAGGTATAGGAATGTTTTTTGGGTAGCTAAATAATAATAAGCAGTTATTCTTGAGTAAAGCTCCAAATAAAACCTATCGAATTAGCGCGTAAATACTCGAGAATAGCACAAAACAGCTGAAAATAGTAGGTAACGATACAAGAAAATATTAAATTTCAACACCCTGTATCTATTTCTGTAACCATTTTTGGGCACATATTCATTGGGGATTTTCACAATATTTTCACAGTATTTACACGCCACTTCAATATTAAAAACGCTTTACTGTTACAAAGATGACTGATGATTTCGTTTCTAAAATCGCGTACTATGCACCATGTTACACAAAATTATTTCTCTCTGAAACTATGCCTCGTACGCACAAAACAAGTTTTTTTCTTGTAAATAAAACAAAGATTCAAATATTTTGCAACATATCTGTGTAAGTTAGTAAGTAGCGTAACATAGTTTCGGTAATAAATGTGGTCTCCCCACCTCGTAGTGCCGCCACTGGTGAGAGTACAAAACTCAAAATTTATAAATTAGTAAATAACTTCAATAAATTATTATGTCCAATAGCTCCGGTAGTTTTCCAGATATGAAAAAAATAGGGAGTGACTACTGAACAGTCCGGTCGCATGCGCATTACAGAATGTAACCTATATTTGGCATTTTGGAAGTGTAAAAAAACTAAAGCTGAGAGAACGCTTTTTTAAAATAGACCCTTACTTGCCCTTTCGCACCAGACACAAGCATTTTTTGGCAAAAAGATGATGTAGAAAGAAACAAAAAATGCGAAGCCGTGTGGGCGCAGAACCCATGTAGCCGTAGGAGAACAAAATGGCAGCTTTATACTATCCCCGAACACCAACCGAGACTGTTGGCGATGTCTTTCAATAACGAAGTTCTTAAACATCATTTTACTGATATTGTGTCGACTGTACTAGAACAAAATTTAGAAGTAACCGGCGGACTGTTCAGTAGTCACTCCCAAAAAAATTACATTTTTTAAAGAAATTTCAACACCTTGTATCTCGCTTTGGACATACGTTGATTAAGGTTTTTCGCATTATTTTTAAGTATTCTATCTACCCTAGAAGTTTGTTACACTCATTATAGATCACCCTGTATAGCTGCGGCCGTATCCTCCATAGCGACGTGACGTCATCGGTGACGTCACAATCTGCCTCGTCATAAATGTTATTGTTGTTATAGTTCAAAACTTTAAATTATGCGTGTTCAATTCATTTATTAGTAGTCTGATCTCTATAATCAATTAATTAATTTAGTATACAGGATGTCTCATTATATATTGATGCAATTTAACACCATATATCTACCGAACCGCTTGAGATATTAGTGTGCGGTTTGCACCAATTATGTATGACTTAGTTTTTTTTTACTATGAAAATATTTTGCTACTTCCAGTTCATAACGACCAGAAAAGGTAACTTTTCATATTATTGCAATTTTTTAATAGGATACCCTGTATATAATTAAATGTTCAAAAAGTCGCATCCAACAGTATGCTAGATTTGATCATCGGTAAGGGGATAGCTGAGATTTTGGACTGCAGAATCGAACAAAATCTATGAAGCAGCAGAAAATTTCAAGTGCGCTGTGATTTATATTGCAATAAACGATTCAACAATCTGTGAAATGTCTGCTTACATTTGGATTATTTGAAATAAATTAAACGGTTGTATAAAGTTATACGTAATTTCAAAATTTTAAAAACTGAAAACAATAAAATTAAGAACTATCTACAACAAATTTTGTGCTTCTACAAAGATTTGTTTAATTTTGCAGTTTCTTTTTTCAAATCCAAAATTATCTTCGTGAATAATGGCTGTCCTAATCGCTCTTATAATAAATAATATACTATTAAATTTTTCAGTCCACTCTGTAATAATTCCTGTGATAGGTAGCGCCGTACAAGCATTGGGAGGGGCCATATCGAGTGGTGACCAGGATCCCTGATGTTATCTGTCTGATTCAACGACCTTCATGTTTGAAGATGAAGGTGGTTCATCTAGATCGGTTTACTTCATACCTACCATGGAAATGTAGAAGACCATTATTTCTGATCGAGGACAATCAGTTTTTTAAGGAGAGGGAAGTGTTATGAATGAACTTTATTAAGGGAGCCAAGGTTTGAAGACATCTGTTGTGTTTACTATTTACGATTGACCATTTGATTGCAAAGATAATTTATTATTCTCTGGAAAAAGCCTTTGAAGAACCAACTCGCATATTGTTCAATGAAGAATAAATTAAATTATATCACATCTTTCGATGCTTTTTTAATACTTGAGGAATTCGTACGGCTAGTTAGTCTTCAATGAATTTTATGTGACAAACAAAAGTGATTATTACGATGAGTGTCCAAAGAGTTGTTGAAATAGTTGGGACTGTTAAGATTGTGTTCATTCGTTAGTGTTAAATCATTGTGGATTATTAATGTTCCTAATCTCTAATAACTGTAAATATTCGTAGATAGTTATTGTAAATATAAATTTTTTAAAGGGGAAATATTAACTGCACGTCAGAATAGGTGGTTTGCACGACAGAGAATGAAAAAGAAAAAAGGTTGAATCAACGACAATTTTGTTGTTATAAACGCTGACCCTCGCACGACTATTACGAGACAGCTAGCGACAAAAATGTGTTGCGTAAAACGTCTACAAAATGTTTTGCCCGCCTGGTTAATGCTTCTGACGATAGAATAATCAACTGTCCGCCAAAACAAAGAAATTGACGCATTTTAAAAAGCTTCAAACGACTAAAAAAGGCAATGCACGACAGAAAAATGTATACAACGCCGTGTAATACCCAATTAAGTATGATTTGACCCTACATTAGCCATTTATTTTGAAATTCATTAAAAATCGTACAGGTCCGTATTAAGAAAAAATAAAAATTGACGATGTAGACAACAGACGAAACGTCGCGTCGTACAAAAATAATCTTAACAGTTTGCGAAAGGTAGTAAAAATTTACATTAAAAAATTGCTTTCGGTTTTTCGAATGCCAGAAAAAATGAAAACGAAAATCATAGAAACACGGTAGGTACCTCTTGCTCGTTGAGTTTCATTTTCTCGAAAACGCTTCATTTTATCGAACCCTAACAAGAGTAACTTTTTATTAGCACAATGTCCGGGGAAACAAAAACTGCGGTTACAAATTAAAAATATCCGGCCCCTTAAAAATTACGAGGTTAAGAAGGTAAGGGGTAGTTCACCCCTTGCTCCCCTGATGCACTATCAAAAAACGGGTCGCATGATTTTATCGACATTCAATCACTCCGTGCGTAACCAAGAAAATTATCGAAATACAATTAAACATAAAAATTTTGTGTAAATAAAACTATTTTTGTTTCTCCAATTTAAGGGAGAATATCTCGGTAGGGGAAGGTCGTACGAGAAAATTTTATATGAACTTGGGGTGTTAGTTTCGTGTAACTTATACGCACCCGAGAGATTTCCCACCTTCACCGGGGCACCCTGTATAGAAATGAAGCACATTGTTCAATGAAAAATCGTAAAGAAAAGTGGTAGTTTTCTTGTTAGCAACACTACTTTTCTTTCATTCATTCAATTTCTTTGACACATGCCTATACCTTGATGAATTATTATATTCGAATATTTATATTTAAAATTACGGTGATTTTCGTGAAATATACAAAAAATAACTTTTTATACACGTTAGAAAAGCGACTTTTCCATCATGCTCAAGTTAAATTTCAAACATTCCACTCACGGGAAAAATCTCACTTTTCTTAGCTTGTAAAACAATACTTTTTTGTCGTTGTCAAGTCGTCATGTATGGACACATTTTTATTGTTAGTTTGCCTATTTCTGTCGGTGCTGTTTTATCGAGGGTAATACATTTTTGTCGTGCAATCTCCAGTTCTGTCGTGTAATGCATTTAATTTGAATACTCATTTCTTTTCTGCCGTTCATTAACCATTTTCGTCGTGCAATGCTCTTTTGTGGCGGGTAATATTATTTTTAGTCGTGAAAACAATTTAAAGCTGTTTGTACTATTTTGTTGTCGCTTCAGACATCTTTTTTGTCGTTAGTTTGTCCTTTTCTGACGGGCTGATAAATCCCACCCTTTTTTAAATGCCCTGTGAATGTTGGATCAAAGTTAATTTATAATATAATTGTTCGAACTGAAAACCGTCTGTTTGCAAACAAAGTTGTAATCTTTGTGGTAAAGTTTGTATCAATCGTTCAAGTTTTTGCAAGACGATTTCTAATACGGTCGCATCAATTCTATTCCTAACTTCATCAGCATTTGATGGTGTCGCATGAACTTTTCCTTTAATAAAACCGTAAACAAAAAAGTCAAATGGATTGAGATTGGGGGATCTCGCGAGCCATAAGATGGAACTGCCGCGACCAATTCATCTATTTGGCAAGTGTTCGTCCAACCACTCCCTCGCATTACGGGCAAAATGAGCAGGAGCTCCATTATGCATGCATAACATATCCTGTCTTATCTTCAACGGAATCTCGTCAAAAACTTGATCCAAAACATTAATGGAAAATCTTCTCTGATGACCATATTTTCGATATTCGTGAGGGTTTTCATCAGCCCAACGGTGAATATTAAGTGTATTAAACACGCCATCTCTAGTAAGGATCGCTCCGAAGAAATGTCTCAAGAAGCCGCCATTGTTGCGAATTCGATTTAAAATCATGTTGCAGCAATTCAATCGAGCTATGTTATCATTTTCATAAAGGGGCTGTAATTTGGAGACATGTTATGAATTAAGAAGATTTTCTTCTAGGTCTTATTACTGGTTACTGGAAATATTAAATCTTGCAAAAAACTGATGGCCGGGTGCTGACGGCGGGACCTTCTTTTGTTTTCCAGTTGCACTGTGCGCCGTTGCCTTGGTCAAACAGCGTTTAAATTCCTTGGAACAAATGAACCAGTTTCACAAAGACGTTGGTCTAGCCTTCAAAGTATATTTGCTCTATGATGGCTCTGGTGTGGATAACGTACACAATATTCACGTTGTGCCATGTTGCCATTTCCATTACAGTAACCAAATACTTTGACGCTGAAAAATAACATTTACAGAAAAATAATCTTTACAATTCTTCTTTATTTGAATTTGCAGATATTTTGGTCATAGTAAATAAAAACCTGGGTGTATCTATTTTGTGCTGCAGATCCACAGCATAATACAGCAGTTAAAGTTCTTTGCGGTGTCTTTGAAGTATTTAGCAGCGTTTGGTGACCTCCAACTGTAAGTGATTTACGACCGCGGCGTTGTATCAATCGGTTTGACACTCAGGGTAGTATTATAAAATTTGAAGGGGCTTCACAATCAATTCTTTGTTACATGCAAAGGGTATTTATTATAAATAATTACAATAGAGTAAAAGCTTCAAGTAGGAAGAAATTCAATTAAAAATTAATCTGCAGAAAAAGACTGGGACCCGTCAAATTTATACTTTAGTTGAGCACTTTTGATATAATGGTATAAAATAGCTACCGTTTCTGGATTAAGTAACTGCAGTAAAAAATAGGTGGATTTAATTAGATCTTTCATTAACAAGATAGTACAAAATACTTAATTTTATTTTGAAAATGGTGTCAGACTTAAGTCGTGTTACTTGTTTGAACAACCAGGAATTAATGTTTTATTCCTCTCTGTGCTTGTTGTACAGGTATCTACGAAATATCATTAATAATGATTGCACGTTTTGAGTTTTTCACTTATTTTTGGTTTAAAAAAGTGTGTTAGTTATATCGTTCTCAATCGATAGTTATATCCTACGCATGATGAAGATACCGTTAGCAATGGGGAGGAAGTAAAAAGAGTTCGAAAAAAGAAAAATATGTGGAAGACGGATAACTAGGAGACTAGGTGCGTTAGTTCGCAACCTACTAGTAATAATAATAATAATAATAACGGTTTATTAGTTGGAAAAACTACATTAGATCTCAACAATCATTAAACAATAATATCCTACAAGACTACACTAAACCTACTTTTGCCTAAAAGTGGCAGAGATAGGGATAAAAATAGGCAAAGGTATGCCGAGATTAGAGAATTAGACTACTGTTCGCAAATAGTTGGGGTACAGGATGTTCTACGTTTCGGGAAATACGTCCAATCAATCTTCGGACCAAGAATTTTGTGATGAGGAACTTCTCTTATATCTAGATAAAATAACAACAGACTGTCAGCAACGTATTCCCTTTGAAATTTATTAACTATTTCAAGCCTAAATTGGACACAACCACAAACCTAAATACAATGGAATCAATTAAATGCAAGCATATATATCGTCATTTGAATAATCTAAAATCTAAGTTATTCAATGCGTACAATATAAATTCACAATAACGCAGTAAGTAATAATTATAGCTACGCGACATAGGCACATTACAAAAATAAAACTGGGGGCATGTTCCCTAATACTCGCCTGGTATTAGCTCTGCGACGGACGAAAAAGAACACTTGGCGTAGCCTGAGAAGTTGCGCGGGCGACGCTGCGCGAGCTAAAAAATTTAGGGCGGGCTGTTCTGCTGTATGCTGTGGCAAAGGGAAGATGTTTTTTGAAAAAAATTTGTACGTAGCAATAGAGGATCCGTTAGAGCGTAGTTAACTTTTCACACGTGAAGATAGGTACAAAACGCAGTAGCAATGACCACGAACTCTATAAACATTCCCCGTAGGGTTGAGTTTATTTATATTCCAACTAGGTCTTGCCAATGCAACGTTAAAACGTGCTATTAAACTTGTTTCGTGGGGGGGGGGGGGGGGGTTCTTAAACGATCCGTTCCACCGGTCAATCCTGTATAAACATTCTACATCACACAGTGGTTAACAGTTAAAAGAAGTTAGTGATAATTAGAATTATTATTCAAAGAACTTAAACCATTGCGTAAAAAAGTAGTAGGTTTTATATGCTTTTATTAGAAAAACTAGATATGAAAGCATCGTGAACGCCGGTACAAAAAGCACAGCATGTGAGAATGAACTAATATGTATAAACCGTGTGACCAATCACGTCATCCTCATAAAGAAGAGTAGTAGTAACAGAAATAACATGGAAGTCGTGGCTGGTCAAGTCCAGTAAATGCGTGAATTAAAGCGGAATTTTTTATTAATATTAAAGAAAGAATTAAGATCGTCAATAACTAGAGCGACGAGTAATAGTGTGCTTGTGCAATTGGTGTAAGTTTGAAGTGGTTGAATATTGACGTAGGAAAGCAGTTATTCAAAAGACGGTGAGATGGTTTGGCGTATCAACGGCAGTGGCACTTTAGACACAAAATGGATAATTGTAAGTGTGACAAGCGGCATTTTATTCTAACCACAAATAAATTGTGCTCCAAAATTTCTAAAGAGTTTTAAGAATATGGTCAGTTCTAGAGATATTCAACGGATTGAGTAGCTATGCAATAGAACATTAAATCCCCTTTCATATTGAAAGGTATTTTGCTTTATGGTGACAGTTCATCGTAACCTCAAAGTCTTGCTTTGAGACGAAAATTGGAAAACCTTTAAGAAATCGGCCAATTTGAGAGATGTTCAATAAATTGCAAAGCGACTTGAAGTATTGCAGTAACGAAAAAAAGTAGAGAAAATGCGGAATACCACACGAAGAACGTGTACGCATTTTGGGCCATACTAGTGAAATACCTTTCGTTTGCGATATTTGCAATACAACATTTAAGGCTCCTTCGGAATTAACAGAGCATATACTGATGTACCCCAAGGAAACAGCCTACCGATGTGAAATTTGCCGAAAACTATTCACCAAGCGATACTTGTTAAATAAGCACATTCGGTATCACACTGAGAAAAAGTCTCACAAATGTGAATTTTGTCAGAAAGCATTCTTTTATCGTTGTGCTTTAGTGGATCATGTTAGGACTCACACGGGAGAAAGGCCTCACAAATGTGAAATTTGCCAGAAAGCATTCTGTACTCGAGCTAATTTAAAGGACCATACCAGGACTCACACTGGAGAAAGGCCTCACAAATGTGAAATTTGCCAGAGAGCATTTGCATACCATTCTAATTTGACACAACATGTTAAGACTCACACAGGAGAGAAGCCTCATAAATGTGAAATTTGCCAGAAAGTATTCTTTACGAATTCTAAGTTAATGAAACATGTTAGGACTCACACGGGAGAAAGGCCTCATAAATGTGAAATTTGCCAGAAAGCATTCTCTATGTATTTTAATTTAATGGTACATGTTCGGACTCACACAGGAGAAAGACCTTATAAATGTGAAATTTGCCAGAAAGCATTCTCTACGAATTTTAATTTAACGATACATGGTAGGGTCCATACACAAGAAAAGTCTCACAAATGTGAAATCTGCCAGAAAGCATTCTTTAAACATTCTGATTTAAAGAGACATGTTAAGACTCACGCAGGAGAAAGCTCGGGAGAAAGGGTATACAACTGTGAGATTTGCAAGAAAATATTTTCCATGCGTTCTGCTTTAATGAGCCACGTTGAAACTCACACTAGAGAAAACAATTTCAAGTGCGCAGTGTGTGGCAAAGGTTTTAGTTTAAATAACCACTTTACAAAACACATGAGGATCCACACAAACAAAAAGCCTCACGTTTGCAATATTTGCAAGAAAGCGTTTTTGAAACCAGGAGATTTAAAGAAGCATATTAAACGGATGCATGCCGAAGAAACACCATATAAAGGCGAGGTCGAGGAGTCACAAGATGAGCTAAGCAACGAAAGTAGTGTTAGTGTGAAATTGGAAGAGAATATGGAAGATGAAGAAAATGTCATCGTGGCGTCTGAAAATTTTAAAAGGCTTATCAAAAATGAAGAGTATGAGGTGGAAAGTGAAGACAGTTTTGGTGTGAAAGGAGAAAGTGATATTTTAGAAGAAATGGATAATGCTGGAGATTTTGTAAAACTTTTCAAGAATGAAGAGTATGAGGTGAAAGATGAAAATAGTTCATGAAAATGACAAACTAATATATTATTAAGTTCAAATATTTAAACAAACAAAAGAAATATGTAAGTGGTACTGGACCGTTCGTACAATTACTCTCGGGCAAATACCCCGCCAGGCATTGAATTATAGAACTAAATCCAGATTTTATGTACTATGAGATCTTATACGGGATGCTACCCCAAACATATCGTTGGGCTTGGAACATCCTTAGATCTCTACATACTTTCCTGCTCTACCAGCAGTAGTCTTATGTATGTTAGATGTTTTTCAATATTGCATGTTTCGAATGTGCATGGAAAACCGTAGACCACTGGTTTCGTCCTTTTGGAACTCATCAGTACGGTGCTTTGCCCTACACACTCGAACTATGCAATATTGCTTTGCCCGAGGAGTAGTTGTTCGAACGGTCCCGTACCACTCATAATTCGGCTAATAATTAGCTCTTGCTAATACTTGCACCAAGCGTGTATATATATTATACAGCAAGCAATATGATAAAGTACTAATATACCTTGTAATTAAAAAAAAATAAATTCAAAAATAAAATTAAACATAATATTTTTCTATAGAGACACTGTACGTGTTTGCATTTTCGAAATCGAAATCTGAACAAAAGAGTATTAAGATACTACAATGTTAAAATTTTCTTGCTATAATTTTAACAAGGAATACATAAAAAAATCATGGATAATGTGATTTAAACTATTTATAATGAAAACTGTAGGTTTAAAAAATGGAAAATATACATTTTTAAATAGCTGTAATTCAATTTATAATAAATAAATCGTTATATTGGTAGTACGCGTAGTAATTTTTCAATTCACCTTTTAAATCAGTTTTTATTTTTTTCTCCAGAAGTAGAAGGAAAAAGTACTAATAGGTGTGTTTGTTTACTTATTCAGTAAGTCATGTTCTGCAAGAATTCGCCTCAAAATATAGCGGTTCCATTAAAGAAAAATATTTGATGACGTCATCACATGGAGACGACTGTTCGACTGGGCATAGAAAAGGCGCAGATACTTGCAAATGTGTATTTTTTTTAAATTAAAAGTCGACGTGTCAGAGGAATTTTCATGAAACTTAATCGTTTCGCTATAACGAATTCATCTCATACTTTTCTACCGCACTGTATATTGATAAATAAGCATAATGAAAAAGAAAACACATTGTGGATGAACGTAAGGAAGTAGATATCCACAATATGGTGAGACTGCGCCTGTTCAACGGCGCTTTAGACACAACATTGTGTGTTTCCAGTGAACTGTAACGTTATCGAGTTCACTTGTGTGTTTCATACTTAGAGGAGGGACGAAGAGGAGGAATTCGGAACCTAAGTGCCTCCGTCATACGTCAGATTTTCATTCTAAACAAAACAAAAGCACGTGCCATTTGACGTTTATCGATATTATTTACAACGTCTTAAACTAGTTTTTGCAATATAATTATAGACGTTTTGCAGTAAAAACAGTTTATTTTCAATTTGTGTGTTGGGCTTACGCGTAAAAACTGGAAAACAACTAATATGTAATTATAATTATATTTCAGAGGTTAGGTTAAAACGTCAGAAAGCACGTGGCTTTGTTTTGTTTGGAATGAAAATCTGACGTTTGTGACGCGCCACTTATCTCCCGAGTAACAAAGCAGGTTACCATTCGGCACCAAAAAAAGGGGCGTAACCTAAACTTCTTAGTCCCTTTACGCCGAGAATTGAACGAAAAATCTGAAAATGATATGACTAATTGCGCTATTTCAAACGCTGCTTTCGTTATTTTGAGTTAAATTACATGAATTCTAAACAGTAACCTAGTTTCATCACTTTGTTTGGCACCAAACATGCTCAAATTTTGGTAACACTCACGTGCACGGCAAAGATCGGGCGTTACGAATCCATACTCTTCCCTCATCTAAGGTTTCATAACAAAAAAGTGACAGTTTATTCTAACCACAAAATTGTAGTACAGTAGTTACTGCCACAAAACAGTCACTTACTGCTCCGGCCGACCGTCACCTAAAATTTTGTTCGAAGACGATCGGGCATGCGCATTACAGAATGTCAACACATTTTGCATTTTGGAAGTGTAAAGAAAATAAAGCTGACAGAACGCATTTTTGAAACAAACCATTTAGCTGTCCTCGCACCAGACACGCATTTTTTGGAAAAAAGGTGATGTAGAAACAAGCAAAATAAATCAACCTGTACGGGAGCAGAACTCATCTAAGTCTAGGAGAACAAGACAGCTCTATACGATACCCGAACACCCACCGACGCTGTTGACGGTGCTTTTCATAACGAATAGGAAGTGAGCGAATTTTCAGCCAGCGCCACCATTTAAAAGTTTTGGTGGTACTGGGCTGTCAGATTTGAAATTTATAATTTTTTGCAGTTTTAATTGTCAACAGTATCCATTGCTTAAATTTACGCGGGAATGTCAAACTGACAGAGGTGTCACCTGCTCTGTCAGTTTGACACTTATTTACTACCAAAAGTTTATAATTGCGCCGCCTTGGTGTCGCTGCTAAGCAATATTCGCTCACTTCCTATAGGGCTTTTCATTATAAAAAAATGCTGAGGCGCATTCGCGATCGCGCCATGACATTTCGGATAGTTGTCAAAGTTTCGTATTGTTTGAAAGTGTTTATTTTAAATTCTTTGGCCTATAAAGTAAAATTTTATTGCAGACGTGCAAAATTAGTATGGAGCATCCAAACTTTGTGATTTTGGTAACTGCAACGGCGCTAGCAGAGTTTGTAGGCCAAGCTATCGCTTGGGATTACGATTTTATCCATTACTCAAATCCTGCCTAATAAACTGAAGTTAATAACTGGGTCGGTGACCAAGTGAGGACTTGTTCCACCTATGCTATAGCCTGTATAAATTGCGGATGAAAATGTGTAAGAGGCAAGATTCGAAATGGAAAAGCGTGTTTTGGATATTTCCAGGTTTTACGTCATTATTTGTTAGGTCTTTAAAATAATTATTTGTAGTTACATACATACATTGCAGAAAAATATGCACCTATCTATTAGATCCTTTTTCTCAGTTTTCTTTTAAAAAATTTATTGATTTTCACCGCTATGTATTAAAAACCTACGTGATTGAAATTATGTTGCTTAACATTCCCCTATTTCAAACAGGCCAAGCACGCCTTCGGGATTCAGATTCACAATTTTATGAGGGACGTCACTGGGAACTACCATTTTTAATTTTCCATCTTTCAAACACCCTTCTTATGTGGTAGGTATGTACTCTACTATTTACCTTGCGAATATCCTACACGAACTTCAAAAACTGACAGTGATATTCGTCTGAAAAACTAAGAACAGCTGATTGTCAGTGTACTTCTGCACATGCGCACCAACGAAATTTAAAGGCCTATTACTTTAATGTCATTTTACTCATATTGTGTAATGCGCACGTCCGACCCTCTTGGAACAAAATTTTAAGTTCATCGGCCGAAGCAGTAGTCACTCCCTTCATTATTAGAAAACACCCCTAACAGTTTCTGCAGATGCCGTGTTGTTCTCCTAGAGCTAGGCGAGCTCCGCTCTCGTACAGGTTGGTTTGTTTTGCTTGTTTCTATATCATCTTTTTCCCAAAAAATGCGTGTGTTTGGTGCGAGATACTGACACTAAAGTCATAAAGTTTTCAGTCTGAAGACTGGTTGGACGCGTACCTCCATCCTTTCCTATCCTGAGCTAACCTACGCATTTCCCCAAAAGTTGAACATCCTATACATCCCTAATTTTGAGAGCAGCAGTCTAATCTGGGTCTATACCTCTTTTTATTCCTAGCTCTGACTCTAGTATGTCGCGAACTAAACCTTCGTGCTTCAGAAGATGTCCTACCATCCTAAAGCTGGGAACATATTTCTCTGTGTTGTGTCGTGTCGTGTCGTGACTCGCCGTGTGCACATGTTTCTGTCGTGTTGTGACGCAACGTTTGATAAACCGGTGCTGTATGATCCATACAACGTTGCGTCACAACACAACACAACACGTCAGAGAAATGTGCCCTTAGCTTAACTCTCCTATTCTTTATTGTTTTCCATGAATTTCGCTTTTCTCCAACTCTTTCTAGTACTCCTCTGTTGATAACTTTATCTATCCACGGTATCTTCATCATGCATCTATACCACCACATTTCAAATGCTTCTAATTTTTTCATATTTGCTTCTCCTATCGTGCAAGTTTCGCACCCATACAATGCCGTACTCCATACATACGTTTTTAAGAGCCCCTTCCGAGTTTTAAGTTACTTTTATATGATACTCAGAATTTACTTCCATGCCAACAAACACTACAGTTGTTACATCGTTATTTCAAGAACCACTGAATATTTCTTTGAGGGTCCTCCGCGTCTGTTTAGAATTACCTTATGAGAGTATAGAATTTACAGTGTGGCGGGGCGAAGGGAAGTACCTATTGAAATTCCAAAAGCTGACGAGAACGGCGCTTGAGACACAACATAGTGAGTTGTATTTACGAGACCTTAATAGTAGCTCCCGGTTGCATACAATACGCATACGCACGCATTTTGGAAGTAAAAAAAAAAACTAAAGCTGAGAGAACGCATTTTAAACAAAGCCCTTACTTGCCCTTTCGCACCAGACACACGAATATTTTGGCAAAAAGATGATGTAGAAACAAACAAAAGATGTGGGACCCGTGCGGGATCAGAACTCGTCTAGCCGTAGGAGACCAACACGGCAGTTCTGTACGATACCCGAACACCCACCGAGATCGTTGCCGATGTGTTCCAAGAACGTATTACTTAAACGTTATAATATTGATATAGGTAATGGTCACGTCGCATGAGTATTGTATGCAACCGGGAGCTACTATTTGTGTCTGTTTTGTATTTGGGATGTGACATTGACATCAAGTGACTGTTCATGTCTTAGCACGGATTTCATAAAAGAATCTGGATATCCAACATGCGGTAGTGGGGATATAATAAAATGGTTTGGGTATATTGTCCGCCATGATGATCTCCTTTTTAGTGATTTTTGTCTAGTGCCTAGTGGGAAACTCAATATTGTTGTGTCGTAACTGTTTGTCAACTAATGTCAATTGTCTTTTTGTGACCCAGTTTTGATTTGACGTTCGTCGTTTGTGTACAATTCTATTGTTTTAACAAATTAAACTTGGTGCTTAATATTATATAGATTTTATTAATTTCATTGTGCAGATACATTTTATTACAAAACATAATTAGCAGTGGTTGACGGGGTGCATTTCAAAAGTTTATTTTCATTATTTTTTCATCATGGTCCATTGTTTTGTATTGGGCTGCAAAAATGCTCATAAGAATACCAAAGGGAGAAATATAACTTTTCATATGTAAGCTAAATTGTTTTTGGCCAGTATCTAATCATCAGTAGCCTCAATCTCAAATGATCTTATTTCCATAAATAAATTTAGTGCTATTGCTATACTCTAAGATAAATGTTTAAAAATACTGATAATTTTTTCACTATTATACTTATAAAATTGTTACCATTAACTGTTTGCATTATTTCATACTACATAATAATATTTAACTTGATAATTTTTTTGGAAATATGCCTGGCTTCATTCCATTCAATTTCGTTGGCGCGTGAAGTTAATCCTCCAATGAAAGTGGAAAGCAATAGCTGTGTTATTGGTCGGCGGCAACCAATCAAAAGGGAACTCAACATGGCGGCCTGTATACCCAAGTCTGTTTCTGATGCTAACTAGATATATATATATATATTTTTCAAATCTGTGTGTCTTAGATGAGGGAAGAGTATGGATACGTAACGCCCGACCTTTGCCGGGCACGTGAGTGTTACCAAAATTTGAGCGTGTTTGGTGCTAAACAAAGGAATGAAACCAGGTTACTGTTTAGAATTCATGTAATTTAACTAAAAATAACGAAAGCAGCGTTTGAAATAGTGCAATTAGTCATATCATTTTAAGAATTTTCGTTCAGTTCTCGGCGTAGAGACTAAGAAGTTTAGGTTATGCCCCTTTTTTTGGTGCCGAATGGTAACACAAACATCTGCTTTGTTATTCCTCCTCTTCTTCCCTCCTCTAAGGTTCATGTGTTCATCCTAACCTCAAATTGTTTTTGAACGTCTTGCTACGAGACTAAAGAATACCAGACAAAAATTTGGAAAACCTTTAAGAAACCGGCCAATTTGAGAGATATTCAATAAATTGCATAACGACTTGAAGTATTGCAGTAACGAAAAAAGAGAGAAAATGCTGAATACCACAAGAAGTACGTGTACGCATTATGGACCATAGTGAAATACCTTTCGTTTGCGATATTTGCAACAGAACATTTAAGGTCGCATCGGAATTAATAGAGCATATACTGATGCAGCCCAAGGAAACAGCCTACCGATGTGAAATTTGCCGAAAACTGTTCACCAAGCGACACTTGCTAAATAAACACATTCGGAATCACACGGGGAAAAAGTCTCACAAATGTGAAATTTGTCAGAAAGCATTCATTTATCGTTCCGCTTTAATAGACCATGTTAGGACTCACACGGGAGAAAGGCCTCACAAATGTGAAATTTGCCAGAAAGCATTCTCTAGGAGTTCTGATTTAAAGGAGCATGTCAGGACTCACACAGGAGAAAGGCCTCACAAATGTGAAATTTGTCAGAGAGCATTTGCATGTCGTTCTACTTTGACACAACATGTCAAGACTCACACAGGAGAAAGGCCTCATAAATGTGAAATTTGCCAGAAAGCATTCTCAACGAATTCTAAGTTAACGAAACATGTTAGGACCCACATAAGAGAAAGGCCTCATAAATGTGAAATTTGCCAAAAAGCATTCCCTGACCATTATAAGTTAAAGAGACATCTTATGACTCACACAGGGGAAAAGTCTCACAAATGTGAGATTTGCCAGAAAGCATTCTCTAGACATTCTGATTTAAAGAGTCATGTTAAGACTCACACGGGAGAAAGGGCTTACAACTGTGAGATTTGCAAGAAAATATTTTCCATACGTTCTGCTTTAATGAGCCACGTGAAAACTCATACTGGAGAAAAGAATTTCAAGTGTACCGTGTGTGACAAATGTTTTAGTTTAAATAACCACTTTATAAAGCACATGAGGATCCACACAGACAAAAAACCTCACGTTTGCAATATCGAGGCGTCACAAGATGAGCTAATCAACGAAAGTAGTGTTAGTGTGAAATTGGAGGAGAATACGGAAGATGAAGAAAATGGTATTGTAGAGTATGAAAATTTTGAAAGGCTTATCAAAAATGAAGAGTATGAGGTGGAAAGTGAAGACAGTTTTGGTGTGAAAGAAAAAAGTGATATATTAGAAGAAATTGATAATGCTGGAGCTGGAAACTTTGTAAGACTTTTCAAAAATGAAGAGTATGAGGTGAAAGATGAATATAGTTCGTGAAAATAACAAACTAATGTAATATTAAGTTCAAATATTCAAACAAACAAAACAAATATACAGAGTGATCTATAATGAGTGTAACAAACTTCTAGGGTAGATAGAATACTTAAAAATAATGCGAAAAGCCTTAATCAACGTATGTCCAAAAAGCGAGATACAAGGTGTTGAAATTTCTTAAAAAATGTAATTTTTTAATATCTGGAAAACTACGGGAGCTATTCATTTGGAATTTTGGACATAATAATTCATTGGTTATTTACTAATTTATAAATTTTGAGTTTTGTACTCTCACCAGTGGCGTCACTACGAGGTGGGAAGACCACATTTATAATCTAAACTATGTTACGCTACTGACACACAGATATGTTGTAAAATATTTGAATCTTTATTTTATTTACAAGAAAAAATCTTGTTTCTTGCGTACGAAGCTTAGTTTCAGAGAGAAATAATTTTGTGTAACATGGTGCAGTAGTCTGAGATTTTCAAAACGAAATTGTCAACCATTCTTTATAACATTTGAACAAACATCTTTTTTAATTAAAAAAATCTACTGAACCGAATGTATGTGATATTTTTACTATCTGGTCACCTAATATTTTTGTCAATTCTACAGTAGGACAATATTTATACTTGGGCCGCCGAACAGACGGAGTGATCACCCTGCAAGAACGTGCTCTAGCGGGGCCAATATTAATTTATGACGACCGAATTGGAGTGATGCGACTTCATTGGGTCTAAAGAAAGCGCATCACTGCGGTTCGGTTGTCCGAAATTGATAGTGGTCCTGCCTAGAGCTCATGATTGAAGGATGATCACTCCGTCTGTTGGGCGGCCCAAGTATAGTAGCTTTTTTGTTTTTAAAATTGTGTAGTCACCTTTGAAAATTGTTAGATTACAATTCTAGGTCGTGCGAAGAATGTTAATACACAAAGAAAAGCTTTTTTAAAGATGTCCCATTGAAAATTTTAATTTATTTATTCAGCTTTTTAGAAAAATGCAATATTTGTTAAACTTTAGTTTTATTTGAAACTTATTATAATACTCGTACACAGGCAAAACAGGATACTAAAAAACAAACAAATAAATAAACATAAAAACTTTTAAAACAGAACTTAAATATTATGCATGGGTCTCTAATAAAGCACAGAAATTACAATTACAATAGTTTATATAATTTCTAGTTCTCAGCCATTTAGTGTACCTCCACTCTACCCGTAATTGCACCTGTGAGAGGGTGGGCCAAGCTATCGCTTGGGATTACAATTTATCAATTTCCCAAACCCTGCCTAACACTGGGGTAAATCAAAGTTAATCACTGGGTCGGTGACCAAGTGAGGACTTGTTCCACCTATATAAATTATGTTGCGTGAATGAAAATGTGTAAGAGGCAAAATTCGAAATGGAAAAGTGTGTCGGACGTTTCCACGTTTTACGGCATTATTTGTTGGGTCTTTAAAATTATAATTACTTGTAGTTACATACATGCATCGCAGAAAAATACGCACCTGTCTATTACATCCTTTTTCTCAGTTTTCTTTTAAAAATTGATTGATTTTCACCGCTACGTATTAAAAACCTACGTGATTGAAATTAAGTTGGTTAACATTCCCGTATTTCAAACAGGCCAAGCACGCCTTCGGGATTCAACCTCATAATTTTATGAGGGATGTCACTGGGAATTACCATTTGTAATTTTCCGACTTTTAAACACCCTCCTTATTTCGTGCTCTACTATTTACTTACGAATATCCTACACGAAGTTCAAAAACGGACAGTGACATTCGTTCGATAAACTAAGAACAGCTGATTGTCAGTGTACTTCTGCACATGTGCACTAACGAAATCAAACGAAATGAAAAGGTTTATTCATTACCGATGAACAAAACAAAATTGAAAAGACTGGAAGTTTATTCAATAGGTACTTTATTCAATAGGTACTTTAACAATTTTTCTGTTCAGGTTTCCACGTAAATTTTAAAAAAGCGTGAAAATAGGGAGATCTATAACGAGTGTAACAAACTTCGAAAGTAGATAGAATACTTAAAAATATTGTGAAAATCCCAATGAACATATATTCAAAAATGGCAACTAAATGGAGATACGGGATGTTGAAATTTCTTAAAAAAATATAATACCTGTGTCTATTACAACGTTGCCGTGTCTTTATTTTTACTATCGGACGTCACTGGTACAATGACGTATCTTACTGCTTCTGGATTCGGGCCCTTAGATATATAGCTGTACCCGTCGGTATCACGTATTGGGACATAGTGTATATCTACGGGGATCTGGTCGTTCGCTTATGAAAGAATTCTTTCGTTGTACCTGGTCGGTATGAGACTTATTCGTTGCTACCAGGGGGGGTTTCACTGTTATGCACGACCTTGAACTATGTTAGCTTCAGTTTCTGTAAACCGTTTTAGATGGCACTACGACTCTGACATTTGCCATCGAAACTCTGTATTACCGACTTCGTGAAATTTTAATCCAAAGTATGCGTTTTCTGTCACAACCGGCATCGTCAGCAAAATGAAAAATTTTAAAATTTTGCGTTATTTTAGATATTCCGTGGTTAAGTTCGCAGAACATCTAAATATGGTTACGTTTTCTCGATACGCAATAATATTGCCTGAGAAATAGGTGCATAACAAAGAAAAAATAATTATGCACAAATAAGCAGCAGGCCACGTATATATTTTGGCTTCCGTCAGTAGGTACTTCTTTGACATCTCTGCGAATGAGGAGTTTTTCCTCGGGAATCGAAATAGCAGCAATGCGGCTGTGAAATGTCTTCCTTCAACGTTTCTCGGTGTTGAATTAATATACTAAATTGCGCAAATTTTGTAATTAACGTTTACAAGTAAGTTTCATTATTTGATGTTAGTTTTAGTTTGCGTACGTTAAAGAATGCCTATTTGACGTTCTTTAACGTTATTTATGTTTCTACTTACAATGTAAAATGCCGATTAAATAAAACTGATGCCTACATATAAGCATGCATAGTCTTTGTTTTCTTTAATTCAGTTGGATTTTTAATATTAATAAAAATAAAGTTTAAATTTCAATTTATTCTATCTACGCGCGCTTATACACAATTGGTTCTTGTAAACAGCTAGAGATGGCGCTAAACGCGGTTCCTACTTTTAACATTAAGCTGCGCGTTCTTATTTGGGTGTTCTGTGGTTGCTACCCTTAGCTTTCAGCGCAGAAAAGGTTAGGTTATTTCTTATTTTCCTATTGCTAAACGCCGGCTAAAATAATAACATAAGAAAATTATATCGGGACTTTATTACTTCAGCTATTTACAATATAAATGAAAAGAATAAAGAATATTTAATCGTCTATTTACAACAAAATCGGTATAATAAATGAACCGTTTTATAACATTTCGAGGTGTATATTGAGTGTACGCACCACGGGCTCGTCGTATGATCAGACTGAATACACCACATAAGTGGCGCGTCACAAACGACAGATGCCATCACTACTTTTCTTATGCTCTTGTTTATTTATGTTCGTGACGTAGCTCCTTACTTTTCTCTCATCATGCGAATGCGCCATGGCTCTCTCTCGGTGACGCGGTGGAACCAAGGGCGTAGCCAGAATTTTGAGTAGGGGGGGCGGCAAAGTAACTTGCAAGCAATCCATTTTTAATAAAAACGATATTTTTGGTTTATTTTTTAATTTTTATCTCGGTTATTTGCTCTGGCCAGGGGGGGGCTCGTGCCCCCCCTGCCCTCCCCTGGCTACGCCCTTGGGTGGAACTGAGAAAAACAATGATGATTATTTAGAAATATTTTACAATTTTCTAATGCTAATATTTCACAATACATCATATTAACTTATATCTAATTATTTAACAAATAAATACTTCGCGAACTACCAATATATAACGTTTTATTTAAATATTCGATTTTCCTTTGTGTTTTTCTTATACCCCGTAGGTAAATACTGAAATTCAGTTATCTAGTTATCTTTTTTCATGGATATCATTATTCTTTGTATTGTTTTGTCAATTTTAGTTTCCTTGTCAACTGTCATAATAATTTGTTTACAATTTTTCGTACATTTCTGATGATGGGATCTTTGTGAATCCTGAAACCGGTAAAATATTTAAATAAAACGTTATATATTGGTAGTTCGCGAAGTATTTATTTGTTAAATCATGAACTTCTACCAAAAAGTAAAACAAGAAGATATTAACTACATATATCTAATTACTTCACTTATGTTTCAGTTTGGATACAAAATTTTGTTCGTTGCTCTTCTTGATTTGTCGAGATAATTTATTATATTTCAGTACTACATATGTAAAAGAAAAAGAATTCTGTGGTTGCTACATCTTTCGAACGGCGATTATAGAATTTACAGAGGAACGGAGCGAGGTATAGATAGTCAAGAAATTATTACAAGGTACATTGGACACAGAATTGTCATCAAAGACTTTTTGAATGAACCTGGGGTCCTTATGCAACAGCTTAGACTGTGAGTATTCCTCCTGCTTCAGTTGTAAATGTAAGTAGGTAAGTCCCGGGTCCTCTCTACAAGTCTTTGATTGTCGTTGACAAGTGACAGTTAATTCTAACCTCGAAAACACTTCATTATTTCTAAAAGACGAAAATCCAAAAACATTTAATTGTAGAGATATTCAACAAATTGGATAGCGACTTTGAATATTGCAGTGAAGACATTAAAATTAGCATGCACAATTTGGTATGGAAAATACATGTAACAATATGGGCCCTAGCAGTGAAGTGTCTTTCATTTGCAATAGAACATTAAAGTCCCGATCGGAACTAACAGAGCATATGTTGATGCACTCCAAGGAAACATCCTACCAATGTGAAGTTTGCCGAAAACAGTTCACCAAGCGATGCTTGTTAAACAAGCACATTCGGACTCATACAAGGGAAAAGCCTCACAAATGTGAAATTTGCCAGAAAGCGTTCTTTACACGTTCTAATTTAAAAGTGCATATTAGAACTCACACAGGAGAGAGGCCTTACAAATGTGAAATTTGCCAGAAAGGGTTCTTCCAGCTTTCGGCTTTAACTTTGCATATTTCTACTCATACGGGAGAAAAGCCTCATAAATGTGAAGTTTGCCAGAGAGCATTCGCCAGGCGGTACATGCTAAACAAGCATGTTGAGACTCATGCTATGAAAAATAAAGTTGAGTGTGCAGTGTGTGGCAAAGGTTTTAAAGGTAATGGCCACCTTGCAAGACACATGGCGATTCACATAGACAAAAAACCTTATGTTTGCAATGTTTGTAAGAAAGCATTCTTGGAATTAGGGACTTTAAAGAGGCACATTAAAGAGGTACACAACGAAGAAACACCACCCAATTGCGAAATTTGTAATAAGACGTTCAGTCGAGCATATCTTAACCATACCAACGAAATGGAGTTTTTCTGTAAGTTTTGCAATGTTTATTTTAAGTCTGAACGGTACTTAAGGAGACATAGCGAGAAGCAAGCAAATGAGGAAATCATTGCAGCAAAGGTCGAGGAACTCGTCGAGGAATCACAAGATGAACAGCCCAACATAAGTAGTGTTAGTGTGAAATTTGAAGAGAACATAACAAGTGAAGAGGAAAATATTGTAGAGTCTGAAAATTTTGAAAAGCTTATCCAAATTGAAGAGCATGAAGTGAAAAATCAAAACAAAGAAGAAAGCCATATTTTAGACAAAGTGGATAATACTGGAAGTTTTGTAAGAATGGTCAAAAATGAGGACTACGAGGTGAAAGACGAAGATGGTGAAGTGTAAAAGCTATTCAGGAAAATGCGATAGTTCATGTTCTTTATGTAGCGGATGTTCTCTAGGAATGAACAATTTTTACCTGCTTTTGAAATAACCAGATAGAAAATGTACTAAGTGTTCTGTTAGATGTAGTTTGTCTATGGGTCGTAGCCATGCACAAAAATATATATTACTAATGATGGGTGGCAGCAGAGTTTGACATGTATCACCCATGCTTAGTCATAGATAAGGGAGATTTTGAAAAGCTTATCCAAATTGAAAAGCATGAAGTGAAAAATCAAATTTATGTAATAAAGGACTCAACAGAACATGGTGGTAGTGAGTGTTTAATGGACCAATATTAACATTTTCACTAAACTAAAGTGCAACGAACTTTCTCTCATGCATCCTGGGACACACTGTATACCAAATTATTTCGGGTCGTTAGCTTTTTATAAGGTGACCAGATTTATTTTGGCTAACCTAGGATTTTAACTGCAAAAAACGAGAAAAAGTAATACACTCCTGGACAGAAAAAAACAGAAACTCGAAAATTTTGTGTTTTCTTGCATTTTTTCAATATTACTAAGTAAATGTTGATAAATGCGTCTCACTCAAATAAAATATGCATATTTGAGTTTGGAGTAATGTAACTTATTAATTGTAAGAAAACGAATAATGAGAGATATAAAAACACGACAAGAAATTAGAGAAATAAACGTAAGAACATATTCTGTTTTCGGGGTGTATATCGTAATACACACTAATGCATTATGTATTGTGGCAATAAATACTCTGTGTAGTATCTAGTGTTGCCTCCTCGGGCTTCAATTACAGCCTGCAACCTCCGTGGCATGCTCCTTATGAGGTTAACAATAACATTTTGGTCAATTTGTTCCCATTCGTCCAGAATTGCTTGTCTTAGCTCTTCAGTTGTTTCTGGGACATGTTGGCGATTTCTAATTTGCCTTTTCAGGTAATCCCACACATGTTCTATTGGATTAAGGTCTGGGCTTTTTGCTGGCCAGTCCAATCGAGTGATGCCAACTTCATTTAGATATAGTCCGTAACAATATTGGCAATGTGTGGGCGCGCGTTGTCTTCCATAAAAACAAAATCTCCACCAATAAAATCCGAGTATGGTACAATGTGGTCTGCTAAGCAATCGGTAATTTACCGACGGGCAGTTATTATTCCTCTTTCGACGAGTACCAATTCTGTACGAGCCTATAGATATGCCTCCCCATACCATAATACTGCGGCCTCCAAATGATATTCTCTCAGTGAAGCAACACTGAGCATAACGCTCGCCAGGTCTTCTCCATATCCACTCAAGTCTGTCTGGTGATCGTAAGTTAAATTTTGACTCATCAAAGAATAACACTTTTCCCGACTGCTCTTCAGTCCAATCAAGGTGTTCCCTTGCAAAAAGTAACCTTAATTGCCTTTGATGCGCCAGGAGTTGTGGACCTGTAGCTGGTCTGCGAGAAGCTAAATTTGGTTCATTTAGCCTTCTTCTAACTGTTCTTGATGAGTCAGGGGCTTCTCGAATATTTCCTAACATTTGGGCTACAATGCTGGACGATTGTCGTCGATTCCTTAGGACAATTATACTTATGCGAAGATCTTCTCTTTCTGTTGTACATCGTTTTCTCCCAGATCCAGGTCTTCTATTTACGAATTCGTTTCATCAAAGCGTCTGATAGCATCACAACTGTACTTTTTGGCAAATGTAATGCTAAGGCAATATAACACACACTTCGGCCATCATCACGAAGGGCCACTGCTTGAGCAACTTCATCAGGTCTCATTTCCAAAATAAAAAAACTTGGGAACAACTTGAAATACACCAATGATACATAGAAAATCGCAGCAATGACAGAAAAAATAAAAACAATTGCCAAGATCGCCAAAGAACTATATGCAGGGCCTCCTTCAGCAAAAATGAAAAGAGAAGAAAAACGCACAGTTTAAAAAAACTTTTAAAAATAGTGATTTTGAAATGATCTAACTTTGTGAAATTACGATTTTTTTATTAAACAATGTTTAGTAAAGAATTCACAATTAATACATTCTTAGATAAATGTGTAATCTTAATGATATTGAAGAATAAATGTAAAAAACCAACTGTCATGTTTTTTTTCCAGGAGTGTATTCAGTGGGTACATTTATATCAAAACTTATACGTCATAATAATGTATTATTTTGTAACAGGGTAACAGTATATTTTTCGGACTTTTCTATTTTTAATAAATCATTTTTTCATATTATGTAATGTCAAGAGTTTAGATTTTGCCGACTAAATTTTTCGATTGTAACGAGAGGTTGCCTAGCAATTTTACGAGTGATATTACATAAAAATTACGAGACGTCAGTTGAGTAAGTTTTCAATGTCACGAACAAAATTGGGCACCTCGAGTCTACAATCGACAAATTTTGCCAGGTAAAATCCAAACTCGAATGATATTCGTCATGACTATTTCACGAAAGAGACTGCGAAATTGAAGCATAAAGCATAAACTTATTAAGTGAGAAAAATAGAATTGATTTTTTTACTAACAATGTCAGATGTTGACTTCTTTTATATTATGAATTGATTTTATAATAATTATCTGTGGCAATTTTTTTTATATAAATTTATTATTTTCTTGAAATTGTTGGCATTTCCTTTTTAAATAATAAATCTTGACAAAGGCCATAAACAAGGCCAAAAACGTCGTTCGATAGTTTATATACAGTATTTTATTTTGCCAATAATTTCACGAAAATAATAAAATTATTTATTGAGTTGCTAAACAGCCTGGTAACCCAGGGAACTTACTGCCCCAAACATATTGTCGGGCTTGGAACATCCTTAGATCTCTACGTACTTTCCTGCTCCACCACCAGTAGTCTTATGTCAGAAGTTTTTCAATATTGCATGTTTCGAATGTGCATGGAAAACCGTAGACCATTGGTTTTGTCCTTTAGGGACTCATCAGTACGGTGCTTTGCCCTACACACTCGAACCATGCAATATTACTTGCTGTATATACCGGGTGGGGATTTAGTGTGTAATCGACTCATATCTCTGGTACTATTTAAGATATCAAATGAAATTTTACACAAATGCGGGAAACCACATGGAGCATTCCCAAAATTATTTAGGCATATACAGAATAATCGGTATATACAGGTTAATCGGTATATACAGGTTGTTCACATTCTGAGTACCAGACCAAAGTTCTATTTCTTTAAATGGAAACCCCACGTAATATGAATAATATGAATTCCCCATAAAATTCCATGAAAATTGATATAAGTACTACATGATGTGGTTTTGATTAAGGAATGTTAAGATATTGCCATTTTTGTGACATTATGGACCCAAATTTATGATGCTACTGACGCCAAAGACTTTTTACGTGTTCCGTGGAGGGGACTTAGCTATTTACATTTAGGGCTGAAGCAGGAATAATACTCACAGTCTAAGCGTTTGTGTGTGGAACAGCCAAAACAAAGCAGGTGCTGCCGCGGAAACAGAATATCGCGGAACATTCCCTTGGTCCGTTGCTTGAATATGATAACAAACGACGATCCCCGCGACCCGCTGGCTTACGAACGTGTAGGCTTCGAAACAAAATCAGCTGTTTCATAAGGACGCTAGGTCTAGGTCCAGTCTTTAAGTCTTTGGGTACGCTAAACAAGTTCTTAAATGATTTGGAATGTAAAACTCAAAAACAGTAAAAATCCCTAGGTATTGAGTCGAATAAATAATATGAAGCTGATTATTATTTTTCAGTTTGCTAAATTAATTTTTCCTTGAAATTTGTCAAGGTATACAAATATGTCCATGATATAATAGACAGTGTGCGCGTGTGCAGTTCAATATCTAGGCGGTATTTGAAATTTCTTACCGTTCGTCAATGGTCCATAATATGTATCATATTAACTGTGTTAGTCTCCTTGGATTTGGCTTGACTCCATAGATATTGTTGCCGTCGCGTTTTTGCTACCGCGAATGTGCAAATGGGCGAATAAAGAATTTGCCGGCAACTTAGGAAAGCAATTAGATGTTCAAAAGAAGGCACAAATTTCACAGGTACTTTAGTCACTGCAGTTAGTGATGGGCACTATCCGGATGATATTCGTACAGCGTTCCGATTATTAAGATACTCGGAGCAAAGTAGGTATTCGGAAGTATTTGCGCGAGCCTTTTGTTTGTTATCGGGATGTCGGATATTTTTAGTAGATCCGAAGATTTGCTGTTTCCGAATAGAAAACAAGTACATATACCGGTATAAGTTACACATCTTATATTTCTAAAGTGCAAGTATCCGGATAGCAACATCCAACGAACATTCCGAATATTAATTCGGGACCTAAGTGCCTCCGTCATACGTCAGATTTTCATTCCAAACAAAACAAAAGCACGTGCCATTTGACGTTTATCGATATTATTTACAACGTCTTAAACTAGTTTTTGCAATATAATTATAGACGTTTTGCAGTGAAAACAGTTTATTTTCAATTTGTGTGTTGGGCTTACGCGTAAAAACTTGAAAACAACTATATGTAATTATAATTAGATTTCAGAGGTTAGGTTAAAACGTCAGAAAGCACGTGGCTTTGTTTTGTTTGGAATGAAAATCTGACGTTTGTGACGTGCCACTTATCTCCCGAATGAAACCGGAATTCGGGAGATAAGTGGCGCGTCACAAACGTCAAATTTTCATTCCAAACAAAACAAAGCCACGTGCTTTCTGACGTTTTAACCTAACCTCCGAAATATAATTACAGTCGTTTTCAAGTTTTTTCACGTAAGCCCAACACACAAATTGAAAATAAACTGTTTCCACTGCAAAACGTCTATAATTATATTGCAAAAACTAGTTTAAGACGTTGTAAATAATGTCGATAAACGTCAAATGGCACGTGCTTTTGTTTTGTTTGGAATGAAAATCTGACGTATGACGTGGGCACTTAGGTCCAGAATTCCAATTAATCAGAAGTTCTGATTATTCCCAACACTAACATCAATTATTCCATCAACAAGTGACAGTTCATTACATTTCTAACCCCAAATTGTGCTTTCTAAAGACGAAAATTAAAACTTTTAGTAAAATGGTCAATTATAGAGATATTCAACAAATTGAATAACGACGAGGTAAATTGTAGCGACGAAAAAAAAGGGTTCTTGCGATTTTTTCTTCTATACTTTCAATCGTTTCTCGGGGCTTCCTTTAGGCACAATATTGTTTTTGTTTAAATATTATTCACGCATCACGCTGTGAAAACCCGAGAGTAGCATAAACATCTGTGGCGTCATTCGTCTGTAAACGGGAAGCGGCCGTTTCCAGTTTACGATTGTGGTTTATCATTATCAAAGTTTAATTTGTGTTTGGCCAGTGAAATATTAACAATGAGTACTTATTATTGTTGTTTCGTGCCTATGTGTAAAAATACCAGCATCAAGACACCAGAAAAAACTTTTATTCGCGTTCCTACTGACGAAAAACGTAGGAAACGTTGGTTCGATGCTGCAAGACGTGACTGCAAATCCGTTTCTAAAAACAGTATTATTTATGCTTGTGAAAATCATTTTAATGTAAGTACCCAAATATTTTAAAATTTATTACTCCTTTAATGTAAACAATGAACTTAACCTAGTTAAAATTCTTAAAATACAAAAATACGGTCTTACTTAGTTCATTATTTTACTATAGAGTACCTAGTGCAAAAGGCTGTCGAGCTGCCCTGCTCGCATATACAATAACAGCACCTGTGTTAGACCAATCGGGCTAGCCGAAATTGGGAACAGTAAGATCACCCGTGCTACGGTGTGATTCACAGTAATGGCAACTGAAATAGGAATTTAGTGAGTTATAAACTCCTGGACAAAATTAATAAATATTAACTTTGACCTGACCAATTTTATGTTCAAAAGAAAAAAGTGAAATCATCATAACAAGAAAGAAATGCGGCGAGGTGCGAACCCCCAGTGTTGTGATTTTGGGGAATGACACATCGATCACTCAGCCACGAAGGTGTAGTGGCAAGAACGTTTACGAAAATAGTATGTAAGCAGAATGCTTTTCGCAAGCTGTATGTATCCGCTAATGACTTTCCGATGCTGAACGAAGTTTGTATCACAGGTGCTGTTACTGTATATGCCGCACGCACGATGTTCAACGCCTTGTTTATGTGTATCAAAATTTGGAACTTGTTAGAATGTCATCACATAATACAAAAAGTTGTTATTGAGAAAGAGCATTGTAATAAAAAAATCACGTCAAAAATATCTTGCAAGACAAACAAATACGTGCGGTTGTGGCACTTGACTGGTTTGTAGGTACATATCTTTACTGTGGTACTTATAATTTGAATTTTTGGACTTGGATAATTCACAAATCTGCTAGCAAATCTGTGTACCAAGCTGTAACTTTTATTTTATACCATTTTTTAAATTTCTGCTTTACTAGAAATAATAGGTATTTCGAGTTAAAATTTCCACAGTGTTACCAGAGAATAAGGAATTGTTTTCTATTCTCTGGTGTTACCTTAAAAATTATGTAGGTACCTTTATTTTGAGTCTTGTTTTGTTTTGCTTATCCCATTTTTATCTGTCACAGTTGGAAGAAGACATGGAAAATTACGTGAGATGGAAGATGATAGGAGGATTAAAACTTCTAAAGAAACATGTAATTCCACACAAGTTTGATTGCCAACCTGATATGTGGGATATGTTGGAGCATGCCAGGGAAACATCCCACCAATGTGATATTTGCCAAAGAACATTCACCAAGCGATGGTTGTTAAACAGACACATTTTGACTCATACAGGAGAGAGGCCTCACAAATGTGAAATTTGCCAGAAAGCATTCTCAAAGAGGTTTAATTTGACGAATCATATGAAGATCCATGCGGGAGAAAGACCTTACAAATGTGAAATTTGCTACAAAGCATTCTCTATGCCTTCCACTTTAACGAAACATGTTAGGACTCACACAGGAGAAAAACCTCACAAATGTGAAATTTGCCAGAAAGCATTCTCTCTGTGTTCTATTTTGCAGATACATATTATTCGAGTTCACTCAGGAGAAAGGCCTCACAAATGTGGAATTTGCCAGAAAGCATTCTCTTATCGTTCTAGTTTAATGGAGCATGTTATAACTCATACAGGAGAAAGACCCTTCGAGTGTGAAATTTGCCAGAAAGCATTCTCTACGCATTCTAATTTAAATAAACATATTAGGACTCATACAGGAGAAAAACCTCACAAATGTGAAATTTGCCAGAAAACATTCTCTATGCATTCTTATTTGAAAAAGCATGTTAGGACTCATATGGGAGAAAGGCCTCACAGATGTGAAATTTGCCAGACCTCCTTCTTTACGCATTATGAATTAAAGATGCATGCTAGGATTCATACAGGAGAAAGACCGCACAAATGTGAAATTTGCCAGAAAGCGTTCACCAAGCGATATGTGTTAAACCAACACGTTGAGTCTCATACTAAAGAAAAAAGATTGAAGTGTGCATTGTGTAACAACAAATGCTTTAGATCAAGTAACCAATTTGCAAAGCACATGTTGATCCACACAGGCGAAAAACCTCACGCTTGCAATATTTGCAAGAAAGTGTTCTCACTTTTGGGAAATTTGAAAAAGCATATTATACGAATGCATGACAAAGAAACACCATACAAATGTGAAATTTGTAGTAAACCAGTCAGCCAAGGCTATCCTAACCGTACCAACGAAAGTCTGCTTTACTGTAAATTTTGCAGCGAGAAAATCGTCACATCAAAGGTCGAAGAATTACAAGACCAACAATCTAACGAAAGTAGTGTTAATGTAAAATTGGAAGAAAATACAACAGATGAAGTCATAGGGTCTGAAAATTTTGAAGAGCTGATCAAGAATGAAGAGAATGAAGTGAGGAATGAAAATTTTGGTTGTGTTAAAGAAGAAAGAGCTGTTTTTGACGAAGCTAAAAATTTTGTGAAAGTTTTCAAGAATGAAGACTTTGAGGTGAAAGATGAATATAGTTCGTGAAGTTTAAATAAGTTATTTAGAAAAATTCCTGATTTTTGTGTTTTATTAAATTATCTAATTACAAAAAATTGTTTATAATAATAATAATAGTATATTGTTTTGATGGGAGTAAAAGTTGCACTTGCCGACACGTTATCTCAATTTAATGCAGTTTTAAATATTGTTCAGTTTTAGCATAACCTACCAAATAATTTAATATTGTAAAATGGGTCAACTTTTTACCGTTGATAAATAAATAATAATTAATACATCTCCCACGAAGTTTTTCATCCACAAGTAATAATCTGCGAGGACATCTCTGTTCGAAGTCATAATCCTGGATGACTGCCAAAATGGGTTACAATGGTGTAATGATAGCTTGCGAGAACCGGCAGGAAATAGAAGTTCCAAAAAGAGAACTGTATTGCAAATTAGGCGACCAGTATAACACTAAGCTAATTAATAAATGAAATCCAAGCGTAAAGGTAACAAGAATTGATGAAAAATTTGGAGATACGGAGGAGCTAAGAAGCTGTATATTGAAACAGAATAATGATATCGTCATCACAAAGTTGGCAGTCCGAAGACTGGTTGGACGCGTACCTCCATCCTTTCCTATCCCGAGCTAACCTATGCATTTCCCTAAAAGTTGAACATCTTACATCCCTAACTACTTGAGAGCAGTAGTCTAAACTGCCCCTACCCCTACCTCTTTTTATTCCTATCCCTGAATAGTATGTTGCGAACTAGGCCTTCGTACCTCAGAAGGTGTCCTGCCATCCTATCTCTCCTATTCCTTACTGTCTTCCATAAATTTCGTTTTTCTCCAACTATCTGTTGATAACCTTATCTATCCACGGTATCTTCATCATGGGTCTACAGCACCACATTTCAAATGCTTCTAATTTTTTCCTATCCGCTTCTCCTATCGTCCAAATTTCGCACCGGTACAATGCCGTATTCCATACATATGTACGTTTTTAAGAACCTCTTCCGAATTTCTACATTTATCATTCCCGAGCATAATACATATGTAGTTGTTTCTTTTTATTAAATGCAACTCGGCCTTGCGCTATTCTTTGTTTTATATCTCTAGAGCTCCTACCACCGCGAGTTATTTGACTTTCTAAATAGCAGAAATCTGTGACGTCCTCTATTTTCTCGTTTCCAATTTGTATTTTAGTTATAGTCCTATGTTCACGCCCCCTACACACCAATATTTTGGTTTTCTTTTTATTAATCTTCATACCATGACCTTCTGTCAAAACCGCTTCCATTTCATTCAGGGCCCTTCCTAATTCTTCTTTGCTGGATGCTAATACTGCCATATCATTTGCGAATCTGAGCATATTAATACTTTGGCCCTGTATATTAATTCCAGCAGCAGCTATTCTGTCTTTAACAATATTAATCGCATCTTCAATATATAAATTAAAAACTAGAGCCGATAACGCACATCCCTGCCCCATTTCCTTTCGGATATCTACTTCTCTATGTTCCTGCTCAAATTCTATAACTGCAGTTTGATCTTTGTATAGATTATGATTATTCTTCTGTCCCTATACTTCATCCCTACATTTTTGAGCACTTCGAACATCTTCCATTTTACATTGTCGAAGGCTTTTTCCAAATCTACAGATCCTATATAGGCGCTCTTTCCCTTTTCTATTTTTCTTCTATTATTACTCGTAAAGCTAGAATGGCCTTGTGACGACAGACGGGGCTCACCTGACAAAACCCTATTTATAATGTGAAAATAAATAAGATAATAAATGAAATTGTTCTTAGCTGACTCATATTATGATTAACCATAATCCAAGTTTATAATGAATGAGAAAGGAATGTAACGCCTGTTGATCACCCAGTATTCTAGCTTGATAGTTTATTCGGCCCAACTCCAATAACCTTAATTCTTTCTATACCATGTAAGAAAACTTATGCCACTTTTCACTTTATTACTTTAACCCAAAACTAGTAGGTATTTTGACTTGGTCACTAAACCACTACTCAAAACGACTGCCACCAGAGCATAAGTGGATGATTCTAAGTACTCGACCCAAGCACCCCGTTACTTTAATATGTACTTTGAATAATTTTTGGCTTTTATAAGTTCCCGACCCGTACCGAGCGCATTTTCTCTAGACTGATAAGTTGCAAAAAGCCCCTAGGAAACCCCAACTTTGGTTTTTATACTCACTTAATTTGTATTGATTTTTTCCCTTACATCTTCAAACACGTGACGTCTATTAACAATTATTCTATTGATTTTCAGAGGGTGGTTGCTTGTTTTTCCACGAAACACTCGGTTAAATTGCCTTACTTCTGCTTATTAAAGATGCATTAATGTGATTAACACACGCAAAGATGACCCAACTGTTTGTGGAAATTTGTATTAATCATGCTAAAAGTTGAATTTCACAATGTTTCTCAATTTTGGACAAGTTGTTTGTAACTTATTAAATAAATACTGCTTTTACTTCTAGCCCGTAAGTTTTTGAAGTCGAACTTAAAATAGCCCCGTTATAGCCTCGCGCGTTCTCCTATTTCTTCAAAATCGGAAATGATCTAATATTTCTTCCGCTCTTTTCTCTGTCGTTCTTTGCACAATTCTAGTTAAAATTTTTCACGCATGGGAAGTTAAACTGATCGTTCTAAAATTTTCCTTTTTGACAAACCTATGATGTTCATGGACATACTTGTTGAAAGGTTTGTAGGCTTCCGTGGCCGATGTCATGCGCGATGTACGGTTGGCTGCTTTTTCACGTATGAGGATTCGAAACAGGTCGCGGTTTGGGAATTCTTTGGTGGTCAGTGTTTTAGAAACTTCCGTGCAAAAGTCTGTCGAGCTGTCCCGCACGATGTTCAACAGTTCAACTTGTTAGAAATTGTATAGTTGGCCGCAAAATGTCATCACATAAATATAGAAAGTTGTTATTGAGAAAAAACATTCATCATCATCATAAGGTTCTCAGTCCGAAGACTGGTTGGACGCGTACCTCCATTCTTTTCTATCCTGAGCTAACCTACGCATTTCCCTAAAAGTAGAACATCCTACATCCCTAACTATTTGAGAGCAGTAGTCTAATCTAGGCCTACCCCTACCTCTTTTTATTCCTATCTCTGACTCTAGTATGTCACGAACTATTCCTTCGTGTCTTAGAAGGTGTCCTACCATCCTATCTCTCCTACTCTTTATTGTTTTCCATACCTTTCGCTTTTCCCCAACTCTTTCTAATACTTCCCTATTGCTAATCTTATCTATCCACGGTATCTTCATCATGCGTCTGTAGCACCACATTTCAAACGCTTCTACTCTTTTTCTATCCGCTTCTCCTATTGTCCAAGTTTCGCACCCGTATAATGCCGTACTCCATACATACGACGTTAAGAGTCTCTTCCTAGTCTCTATATTAACCGTTCTCGAGCATAACAGTTGTTTCTTTTTGTTAAACGCAACTCGGCCCTGCGCCATTCTTTGTTTTATATCTTTAGTGCTCCTACCGTCTTGAGTTATTTTACTTCCTAAGTAGCAGAAATCCGCGACCTCCTCTATCTTCTCATTTCCAATTTGTATTTCCATTTTAGTTCTATTTTCACATCCCCTACATACCAAAATTTTAGTTTTCTTTTTATTGATTTTCATGCCGAAGCCCTGTGTCAAAACTGCTTCCATTTCATTCAGAGCCGCTCCTAATTCTTCTTTGCTAGATGCTAACACTGCTATATCATCCGCAAATCTGAGCATGTTAATAGTTTGGCCCTGTACATTGATCCCTGAGGCTGTTCTTTCCTTAACAATATTAATCGCATCTTCGATATATAAGTTGAAAACTAGAGGTGACAATGCACATCCCTGTCTCACTCCCTTCCGGATATCTACTTCCCTTTGTTCCTGCTCACATTCTATAACTGCCTTTTGCTCTTTGTAGAGATTATGTATTATTCTTCTGTCCCTGTATTTCATCCCTACCTTTCTCAGCACTTCGAACATCTTCCCCCATTTTACGTTGTCGAAGGCTTTTTCTAAATCTACAAATCCTATATAGACGCTCTTTCTCTTTTCTATCGTTTTTTCTATAATTACTCGTAAAGCTAAAATGGCCTCGCGCGTTCCTCTATTTCGTCTAAATCCGAACTGATCTTCTCCTAATATTTCTTCCGCCTTTTTCTCCATCCTTCTTTGCACAATTCTAGTTAAAATTTTTGACGCATGGGAAGTTAAACTGATAGTTCTAAAATTTTCGCATCTATCCGCGCCTTTTCTTTTTGGCAAAGCTACTATGATGTTCCGTTTGTAATCTTCTGGAATCTCGCCTGTCAGGTATATGCGACTAACTAGTTTAAATAAACGATCTATTACCTCTTGACCTGCGCACTTTAAGATTTCTGCCTGCAAGCCATCTATACCTGGTGCTTTATTATTCCTTAAACTTTTTAGTGCTATCTCAAACTCTTCTCTCATTATAGGACTCCCTAGGTTATCCCCCTCTACACTGCTTTCGCTTTCTAATATATCTTGCACTTCCTGTCCCGCATATAAGTTTCCTAAATATTCTTTCCACCTATCTGCCTTCTCCCCACTTCCGATTAGGATATCTCCTGCCTCATTTCTAATGTTTTTGGTACTAGATCCAATTTCTCTAAAATTTCTCCTAATTATTTTATATGCTTCATCAGTCTTTCCTACTTCGAATTTATCTTCCACTTCTTTGCATTTATTATCGATCCATTGCTCTTTCGCTTTCCTACATTCCCGAATAATTTCCCACTTGATCGCCTTATATCTTTGTTTCCCTGTTTCATCTAACCTATTTTTATATTTTCGCCTTTCCTCTATTAGACTCACAATATGTTTTGTTATCCAGGGTTTCCTACTTTCATTCTGTTTATGACCCAAAATATCCCTAGCTGAGGAAACTAAACTATTTTTAATGCAATTCCATTCTGCCTCTATGTCCCTAACAATATTTCCACCCGTGCCCTTTAGTGCTTCGTTTGTCTTTTTCTCGAACTTATTGCGCATATCATCATCTTTTAGTTTCTCTGGGTCAAGATACCTTGTAAATAAAAAAATCACGTCAAAAATATCTTGCAAGACAACTTAAGTGAGATTGTGGCACTTGACTGGTTTGTAGGTACATATCTTTACTGTGGTACTTATAATTTAAATTTTTGGACTTGGGTAATTCACAAATCTGCTCGCAAATCTGTGTACCAAGCCGTAACTTTTATGTTAAAACATTTTTTTAATTTCTGCTTTACTAGAAATAATAGGTATTTTGAGTTAAAATTTCCACAGTGTTACCAGAGAAAAAGGAATTGTTTTCTATTCTCTGTGTTACCTTAAAAACTTTGTATATACCTTTATTTTGAGTATTTGGTTTTGTTTTGCTTATCCCATTTTTATCTGTCGCAGCTGGAAGAAGACATGGAAAATTACATGAGATGGAAGATGATAGGAGGATTAAAACTACTAAAGAAACATGTAATTCCAAACAAGTTTGATTGCCAACCTGATATGTTGGATATGTTGGAGTATGCCAGGGAAACATCCCACCAATGTGATATTTGCCAAAGAACATTCACCAAACGATGGTTGTTAAACAGGCACATTTTGACTCATACAGGAGAGAGGCCTCACAAATGTGAAATTTGCCAGAAAGCATTCTCAAAGCGGTTTAATTTGACGAATCATATGAAGATCCATACTGGGGAAAGACCTTACAAATGTGAAATTTGCCAGAAAGCATTCTCTGTGCGTTCCACTTTAACGAAACATGTTAGGACTCACACAGGAGAAAAACCTCACAAATGTGAAATTTGTCAAAAAGCATTCTCTCTGCGTTCTATTTTGACGATACATATTATTCGAGTTCACACAGGAGAAAGGCCTCACAAATGTGGAATTTGCCAAAAAGTATTCTCTCTGCGTTCTTGTTTGACGAAACATGCGAGGACTCACACAGGAGAAAAGCCATACAAATGTGAAATTTGTCAGAAAGCTTTCTCTGACCATTCTAGTGTAAGAGATCATATTAAGATTCATACGGGAGAAAGGTCTCACAAATGTGAAATTTGCCAGAAAGCATTCTCTACGCATTCTAAATTAACGAAACATACTAGGACTCATACAGGTGAAAAGCCTCACAAATGTGAAATTTGCCAGAAAACATTCTCTATGCATTCTAATTTAAAGAAGCATGTTAGGACTCACACGGGAGAAAAGCCTCACAGATGTGAAATTTGCCAGGCCGCATTCTTTACGCATGCTGAATTAAAGATGCATGTTAGGATCCACACAGGAGAAAGGCCTCATAAATGTGAAATTTGCCACAAAGCATTCTCTGCGCATTCTAATTTGAAGAGACATATTATGACTCACACAGGAGAGAGACCGCACAAATGTGAAATTTGCCAGAAAGCGTTCACCAAGCGATACATGTTAAACAAACACGTTGAGTATCATACTAAAGAAAAAAAATTGAAGTGTTCATTGTGTAACAAATGCTTTAGATCAAGTAATCAATTTGCTAGTCACATGTTGATCCACACAGGCGAAAAACCTCACGTTTGCAATATTTGCAAGAAAGTGTTCTCACTTTTGGGAAATTTAAAGAAGCATATTATACGAATGCATGACAAAGAAACACCATACGAATGTGAAATTTGTAGTAAACCAGTCAGCCAAGGCTATCCTAACCATACCAACGAAACTCTGCTTTACTGTAAATTTTGCAGCGAGAAAATCGTCGCATCGAAGGTCAAAGAATTACAAGACGAACAATCTAACGAAAGTAGTGTTAATGTAAAATTGGAAGAAAATACCATAGGGTCTGAAAATTTTGAAGAGCTGATCAAGAATGAAGAGCATGAAGTGAGGAATGAAAATTTTGGTTGTGTTAAAGAAGAAAGAGCTATTTTAGACGAAGCTGAAAATTTTGTGAAAGTTTTCAAGAATGAAGACTTTGAGGTGAAAGATGAGGATAGTTCGTGAAGTTTAAATAAGTTATTTAGAAATATTCCTGATTTTTGTGTTTTGTTAAATTATTTAATTACAAGAAATTGTTTATAATAAAAACAGTAATAATAGTATAGTGTTTTGATGGGAATAAAAGTTGCACTTGCCGACATAGCACACGTTATCTCAATTTAATGCAGTTTTAAGTATTGTTCAGTTTTAGCATAACCTACCAAATAATTTAACATTGTAAAATGGGTCAACTTTTTACCGTTGATAAATAAATAATAATTAATACATCTCGCACGAAGTTTTTCATCCACAAGTAATAATCTGCGGGGACATCTCTGTTGGAAGTCATAATCCTGGATGGCTGCCGAAATGGATTGCAATGGTGTAATGATAGCTTGCGAGAACAGGAAGGAAATAGAAGTTCCAAAAAGAGAACTGGATTGCAAGTTAGGCGACCAGTATAACACTAAGCTAATTAATAAATGAAATCGAGCGTAAAGGTAACAAGAATTGATGAAAAATTTGGAGATACGGAGGAGCTAAGAAGCTGTATATTGAAACAGAATAATGATATCGTCATCATTACAAAGTTGTCAGTCCGAAGACTGGTTGGACGCGTATCTCCATCCTTTGCTGTCCTGAGCTAACCTATGCATTTCTCCAAAAGTAGAACATCCTACATCTACATCCTACTACTTGAGAGCAGTAGTCTAAACTACCCCTACCTCTTTTTATTCCTGCCTCTAACTCTATATACCGCGAACTAAGCCTTTATGCCTCAGAAGGTGTCCTGTTCCTTACTGTCTTCCATAAATTTCGCTTTTCTCCAACTCTTTCTAATACCTCTCTGTTGATAACCTTATCTATCCACGGTATCTTCATCATGCGTCTACAGCACTACATTTCAAATGCTTCTAATTTTTTCCCATCCGCTTCTCCTATCATCCAAGTTTCGCTCCCGTACAATGCCGTACTCCATACATACGTTTTTAAGAGCCTCTTCCGAATTTCTACACTTATCATTCCCGAGCATAATAGTTGTTTCTTTTTATT
The DNA here is from genome assembly GCA_963966045.1 of Xestobium rufovillosum. Classification (NCBI taxonomy): domain Eukaryota; kingdom Metazoa; phylum Arthropoda; class Insecta; order Coleoptera; family Ptinidae; genus Xestobium; species Xestobium rufovillosum. The sequence goes on from OZ014497.1 coordinate 22,940,680, forward strand.
AAATGCAACTCGGCCCTGCGCTATTCTTTGTTTTATATCTCTAGAGCTCCTACCATCGCGAGTTATTTGATTTCCTAAATAGCAGAGATTTGAGACTATCTTCTCGTATCCAATTTTCGATATCACTATAGTCAGAATTGCTATTAATTATGGGCGTGTTTTTAGCATTTTCATAAACGGTTCGTTTTAACCAGTAATTTGTTGTAAATGGGTTCGGTATAATCGGATACTACTGTACCTGTATTATTACTATTTTTAAAGGTTTCGAATCTAACCTAACCATAATTACCCTGTCACTTTGCTGTAAGAAATTTTCTACACTCTGCCCTATTTTCTTCTTCATAACAATTCCTACTCCCGAATTTCCACCTACAGATCCTGTGTGCATTACTCTAAAATCTCCGCTCCAGAAGTCTAGCTTCTGGCCATCGCACTTCACTGATACCTACTACGTCTAATGCTAACCTATCCATCTGAATTTTCAACTTTTCCTACTTGTTTCATGCTTCTAACATTTCACGCTCCGACCCGTGAAATGTTACTGACGACTCCCACCGAAGCAGTCCCCGCCCGGAGATCTGAATGTGGGACTATTTTACCTCCGGAATATTTTACTCCAGAAGGTGCCACCATCATAAATTAAGGTATGCTGTACTAAGGATAAAATAATATGGTGGTTTCCCGTTGCCTTCCACATCGCAGTAGTGTGTATCACAGTGCCATACCGACCCTCAAGACCTCTGCCACTCTTATTACTGAAAGAGCTGCTGCCTCCTTTCAGGGACTTGATTTAGTCTGTCTTCTCAAATAAAAATCCCCCAATTTGGTTAAACCTGTATGGTTCGGCTCTTTAGACCATTGAAACACGCAAGCCATCACACCCGTTTCAGTACTACTAGAACTGCGTCAAGGTACAAGTCTGTTAGGATAGAAATATCTTGTGTAGGGCATAAGAAAAATACTGATACCACAATCTTGTTTTTATGCCTAAAGATCTTGTGTTGGGCATAAAAAACAAGATTGTGGTATCAGAGTGGTGTGATTGGGCTTCCGATTGGGTGGAAGCAGTCAATTGACATAAGATATTCAACGGAAAAATGAGGGGGTGATTATTCCAGTTGAGAGTATTAAAAACAAAAAGAATGATGTAGAAATTGTAAATGATCTTTAAGACAATGGAGAACAAATAGAAGATTTTTTTAATAGATCTGAGGATGGTTTAATTGAAAATGAAACATGCAGTGACTGTGAACCAGAAAGTGATGTTTCAATACAAGAAGATCAAGGGAGAATTTGCAGACAAAGTGAAAGAAGTAACGACGGATCCTATGACATTTGAAGAAATGAAACAGAGTGAAGATGCAGAAATGTGGAGAGAAGCGATGGAGGATGAAATAAGATCACTCGAGAAAATTAATGCATGGGTATTAGCACGTTTGCCAAAGAACAAGAAAGTTGTAGATACAAAATGGGTTTATACGGGAAATGTGCAATGATATAAAGCATGACTTGTTGCAAAAGGAGTCTCACAGAAATTGGAGAAGACTGTAAGTAGAGAAACCTATGGCCCTGTCACTAGATATGTTTCTATTATATATCTTTCTAGTAATAACATGATAGCTGACTGTTTAACTAAAGGTGATGCTACCAGATCGGCATAACTGTAGCTATCTTAAGTTCATCAGGCAGTGCACCTGTCTTGACCCTCTTGAAGAAAGAATACACGGTCTTTCTTAAACGATCATCATCAAGCAGACCAAAGTTAATACAGATTGCAGTAATATTCATCTACATCGAACACTCTGTCAGATGGTCTCATCGATAAATTAATTACCTGAATACTGTCAATAAAATCATTCTTAAAATTTCTAAGCCATACATTCAGGTTTAAATAGAATAACTTCAGGAATCTATAGAACTAACCGAAATAATGAGGGTTTCTATAATAAAGTATAATCGAAAAACGCTTCTCTTCCAAGAAAGATGGCGCCAAAGTTTGAGTTAAAAAAGTTATCTTGACAAGTCAGTTTACGAGATTACTGAATTTTGTTTTCCACGGCATGCTGCGACTTAAGTAAAATTTGCCCGAGGGTGCTGTGCAATGTCTGGAATTTTCCTAAATATCTTAAAAACAAGGCAAGATATCGAAAAAGCATAAGAATAAAAATCAGATGCAAATGAACGGGAAATAAATTTTTTTGGAAACAAATTAACCAGTCGCGCAGTATACAAAAATTCTTGTGGGTTTTAGAGCAGACACCCCCCAAAAACCAATTAACCAGTTATCAAGATCGTTGCATTTACACCCCTAAATAATGCCTTTGATCAACCACAAAAGCACACAAAAAATTAGGATTGTGGCTATAACCGGTTCCGAAATATTCATAAAAAATTGATTTTTAACTCAAACTTTGGCGCCATCTTCCTTGGAAGAGAAGCGTTTTTCGATTATACTTTATCATAGAAACCCTCATTATTTCGGTTAGTTCTATCGATTCCTGAAGTTATTCTAGTTAAACCTGAATCACCCTCATCATAAGGTTCTCAGTCCGAAGACTGGTTGGACGCGTACCTCCATTCTTTTCTATCCTGAGCTAACCTACGCATTTCCCTAAAAGTAGAACATCCTACATCCCTAACTATTTGAGAGCAGTAGTCTAATCTAGGCCTACCCCTACCTCTTTTTATTCCTATCTCTGACTCTAGTATGTCACGAACTATTCCTTCGTGTCTTAGAAGGTGTCCTACCATCCTATCTCTCCTACTCTTTATTGTTTTCCATACCTTTCGCTTTTCCCCAACTCTTTCTAATACTTCCCTATTGCTAACCTTATCTATCCACGGTATCTTCATCATGCGTCTGTAGCACCACATTTCAAACGCTTCTACTCTTTTTCTATCCGCTTCTCCTATTGTCCAAGTTTCGTACCCGTATAATGCCGTACTCCATACATACGACGTTAAGAGTCTCTTCCTAGTCTCTATATTAACCGTTCTCGAGCATAACAGTTGTTTCTTTTCTGAATCACCCTGTATATACATAATTTACTTCCATTACACATGTTACATAACCATTTCAAGAACCATTGATTATTTATTTGAGGGTCCTCCATGTCTTACGAGAGTATAGAATTTACTGAGAACGTAGGGAACTAGCTATCCAAATTCCAAAAGATGGGGAGACCGGCACTTGAGACACAACATGGTGAGTTGTGAGTTGACATCACTGAAATATATTAAATGGAAGATTAGAGCAGTGGCATGCGCGAGATATTTTAAGGCCAAACTGGACCCTGACCATCTCAACTGTGCGGGACTAGAAATCATGCGCAGAACAACTGCTGTCGAACTGAGACGTCAAAATAACGTACATAACCATACTTTATTGTTCCTTGTTCCGTTCAGTGTTTTGCGTTCGTTTTCGTGTGTTTCTCATTCTTGTCGGTGTTTTCCTGTTTTTATTGTGACTTTGGAAAAGGTGACGTTATAATAACATTGTTTGTGTTTAGTTTAATCAGCAGAGAAGACAATCTGATTGTTTCTGTAGTTAGTAGTGTTTTTATTTTCTAGCAAAATGAATGGACAAAAATGTATGGTGCTGTTTTGTAAAAATAAGGGCTATATTCAAGGAATACAGTATTTCAGGTAAAATTTGTTAATTTTTTCAACCTGCACTTGATTATTCCAAATTTATTCTCTCCCTAGATTAACAAAGTCTCGTTATGAGTCGTGGATGCGAGCCTTAGGCAGAAATCCTGCAGATAATCTCAGTGATGAAAACAGAGTCTGCATTGAACATTTCTTGCCTGATGATTTTCAAGATATTGGTGGCATTTTGAAATTAAAAGAAGGAGCTGTGCCAACATTGAAATTGAAAGGAATGAAACTTCTTGAAACGTTTCCCACATCGTCAGTGTTTTTTTCGTAACATAAATAACGACCATTAATCGCTTTTGATTTTTAGATCTCAAGTTCTGGAATATTCAACAGTTTCTACAACTGCACCAATACAATCATCCTCAGCACAATCTAGTACTTCAGCAGTTTTGGACATTTGGTATGAATTAATTTTTTTTTAGAAAAAACCTTCCGGTGATATTTCTTTTCTCTTCTTTTAGTTCTACAGAGTTACAGTCTGCACATGTAATTCAGTTTTCTGCACAATTTTCGAATGTATTGCCCAGTACTTCGACATTTCATAGCGTCCCTAACGTACCTGAAGGTTTTGTAGATGAAGGGAACTGGAAAAAGCCAGAAAGGTAAAGTAGTGATAACTGTGTCAGAGCTTTATTGAAATTGTTTGTTGCAGTGTGTCAACAAGTAGCTCAGGACAATCAAGCGTACGTTTAAGGAAACGGAAACTAAAATTTACATCTTCAGATAGCGAAGGACTTACAGGAACCCCTAAGAAAATTCGCCAAGATGTTAGACGTATGCATACATATAGGTATGGTAATTGAAACTGTCGTAGAGAACTATTTAAAGTATATAATATGTAATCTTTAACTTGTAGTATTTCCCCAAGAAAATTTGTTAAGAAATTTATTATTATGAAGCAGCAGAAAGTTGAACTACAAAAAATCTTGAAACGTTCCAAGGAAAAGGTTCAAAGATTAAAGAAGAAAGTTGCAGACTTAAGAGATGTAGTAGGCGATATCAAGAAAAAAGGTTTACTTTCCTATGATGCTATAGAAAATTTAGAAAAAACATTTTCCGGCATTCTATTAGCTGTTATGCAGCGTATGTTGATAAATGCAAGATCACAAAAAAAGGGAACAAAGAAGTATTCAGAGGAGCTCCGAAGTTTTGCCATGACTTTACAGTTTTACTCCAGTAAAGCATACAATTACGTCAGAGATACTTTTAATTTGGCTTTACCAGCTCCCTCGACAATAAGAACATGGCTAAGTAACGTAAATTGTGAACCAGGCTTCTCAGAATGTTCATTTAATTCAATTAAATCTATCGTTGCCCAAAATAAATCTAATGGTTTACAAACTATTTGTGCACTTATGCTCGACGAGATGGCGATAAAAAGACAAATTGATTTAGTTGGCCAGAAAGTTTGGGGCTACGTTGATCTTGGCACCAACATCCAGGATGACTTATTAGCTTGTGCAACTGAAGCTTTAGTGTTAATGGTAGTTTCACTGAATAGCCACTGGAAGCTTCCGATTGCTTACTTCCTAATTCATTCGTTGACTGGTGCTGAGAAAGCTAATATTGTAAAGGAAGCTCTTCAGAAGTTGAATTATGCTGGTGTGACGATTACATCAGTTACTTGTGATGGTCCCAGTGCCCATTTCACTATGGCATCACAACTTGGAGCTGAAGTAAAAGTAGTTGATCAAATAACACCATATTTTTTCATCCTAGCAGTAATTCAAAGGTGAACGTAGTTTTTGATGCATGTCATATGATTAAATTGTTGAGGAACAATTGGGCTTCATGTGAAATTTTTTTTGATTCTGATGGAAATTTAATTGATTTTCGTTTGATCAAAAGACTGTATGACTTACAAGAGAACGAGTTATTTAGATTTGGAACAAAGTTAAAAAGGGCACACATCGAGTGGAGGAAACAAAAAATGAAAGTCTGTTATTTTATACATAAATATGTACTTTTAAATGGGTAAAATATAATTTTTATATTTTTAGGTAAATTTAGCTGCTCAAACTATAAGTGAAAGTGTTGCGGATGCCCTCAAGTTTTTAATGGAGGACATTGAACATCCTGATTTTTTAAATGCGAAAGGGACAATTCAGTTTTTGAAAATATTCAATAAAGTATTCGATTTGTTAAATTCCAGAAATCCTTTTGGGAAATACTCCAAAACACCACTTAAAAAGAATAATGAAAATTATTGGAGGCCGATACTAGAAGAAGCGGTAATTTATATAAGCAATTTAAAAAACAAGGATGGGATGAATTTATCTTGTACAAGAAACAAAACTCCAATTTTGGGATTTGTAATCACCATAAAATCAATGCTGGGTATTTACTATGATTATGTAAAAGAAGCAGAATCGCCATTAAAATATATTTTAACTTATAAAATGAGCCAGGATCACTTGGAATTATTTTTTTGTTCTGTAAGGTGTGTATTTTAGAATCATTTTAGAAACTGCTTGTAAAAGTAACATCCTTATTTAGATTTAGAAATGGTTGGAATAACAATCCAACAGCAGTGCAATTTTACCACACATACAAGAGGCTAGCAATTCGACACGATCTAAAAAGTGTTGGTGGGAACTGTGTAATGCAGGATAATACCACTATCCTCACAGTTTCGAGCCAAACCAAAACACCGCCAACTGCAATTACTCTAGACGATATTTCTTTGTGTAAGAAATATAATCTAGACGCTTCAGATAGTTTTGATATGGAAGAACCTGACTACTCAATGCCGCTCTTACCAAGATTATCTTTACTGTCACAAAATGTTGTGGTGTACATCAGTGGATTTGTGGTCAACATGATAAAGAAAAGAGTCCGTTGCCTAACATGCCAGTCTGTTTTGGAAGAAGAAAAAAATTGTGGTGTTGATGACGCGCATATGGCTTTATTAAACAAGAAAAATAAAGGAGGCTTAATTAGACCTTCGAATGACGTAGTCAGGGTTTGTACGTTTACGGAGAAAAATATTAAGCAGCTTTTAAATGTGACAGGTCAGTACACTATGAACATAACAAAAGTTGGTGAGATACTTCTTTGTAATCTTTTTTATAGGAAATAAAATGCCAAATGAAAAAAACTTTGTTCGGGTATTTGTTCATAAATTAGCGATGAATATTTTTGAAGAGAATAAGACTTTTGTTCAACTTGATGAACATATTACAGACCACTCGCTTCTAGAGGAAAATCCAAAAATGAAGTTGATTAAAGTTGCAGTGTCATCATATTCTAGAATAAGATTTTATAATGTTGCCAAAAAACAAACGGAAATAGAGAGAGGTGAACTAATTAGAAAAAACCTAAGTAAGCAGATATTATTTGCCCACCAGTGAAGTTGTTTTGTGTTTATTTTCATTATCGTAATATACCTGCATGAATTTACTATTTATTATTTTACAAGTTGTTTGGGGAATATGTACTGTGAAAAATTAAAACTAAGAGTGTAAATACATACAAGCTTTTTGGTAAAATGCTGCTGTTGTTTTAATTATTTGTACAAGGGTCTCAGATATGAACCGGAATTTCACCACCGTGCATCTAATATTGCACACAAATACCTATAAATGAGCAAAATCCTGTGTCTGGGAGCATCTGTAGTGGTTCGCAAAAATGATGTTCAATAATTATCTGATCAGTATCTCTTCATGAGTGAGAAAGTAGTTCATGTTGCACAAAGAGAAATTATTAATTTTCTTGTAAATGGAAAAGGAACGCCACTCTCGTCACCCGATTACTGCCTGTTCCACCGTATACATAGTGCAGACCTCTCTCCTTGCGATTTCCATATGTTCAGACTGCACAAGGAGGCTTGGGATGGCAGCGACTTGCATCGAATGAGGCGGTTACTGATTTTGTGCAAAACTGGTTGGTAAAGTTTACAAGAGAATTTTTTAAATCTGGCACATAATCTACCCAAAAGTTGGTAATGGTAATGCTGTCCCAAGGTGAATATGCTGAAAAATAAAAATGCTGTTTTGACATGACAATGATGAGTCATATTTATTTTTGCAACGACCCTCGTATATGAAACAAAAGTAAAAAATTTAATCACAAGCGTACCTACTTACATACTGATACGAACTTTTGCCCCGTCAGCGACGCCCCTGGTAGTGACACACATTATTTGTTTGACGGCGAGCCGCGCTGTTTTTTATTGCGGCGCTGACCTTGACTCCCGAAAAGAATAGTCTATGATTTTATGTTGCTCGAAGATTCTTTTTCTGGAACAATGTTTGATCGATAATTTTCGAGAATCTTCTAAGACCATTATAAAATGGGAAGCAAGAAGCCGAGTGGACAGTCTTACAGTTTGAAGTCTGAAGTTTAGAAGCGAATGTCGAATGCGATAAGAACCGGGCGTTTAATAGTTCTGTGCGAGTATAAGTCTTGATACGCGTCTAGTGTCGGTACGGTACGCGAGTGCGAATTCTTTGGTGGCGTTTTAAGTGTACCGGGGCGTCTTCGTATGTGATTAACCGTCGGTTGAAGACGAGTGTTTTAGAGAGTTTAAACTGTGGACTTGTGTACTGTGGATTGTTTAGGTTAGGTAATTAATTGTTTAATTGTTCGCTTAATTGTTTAATTTTCACTGCTTGTTGTTACTTACTGCTTGTATATATTTCGCTGCTTATTGTTCAATTTGTTAATTTTAAGTTCTCAAATCACTGTTAATCATTGTAAATATTTGTACATATACATAAAGTCACTGTAAATAAATAGTGTAAAATCGAAATACGTTACAACTGGTGTCAGAAGTGCGATTTGTGGAGCCAAAAAAGTGAAGAATGTCGTGGAAGCCGGTGGAAAATTGAAGAATTTTCTGGAAGTTGGCCGAGCTGAGTGAAAATTTCGACGTTGTTTGGACTCCATAGTGACTGGTAGTGGTTTGAGACTGGTGTTTGTGTTTTAAGAGTTTATGCCAGTAACAAGAAGAGTCGCAGCGATGGAGCAGCAACTTCAAGCTCTCATGGAATTAATGAAGAACAGTCAAGAAGAAATGAAGAATAATATGGTGGAAATAAGGGGCAGCCAAGAAGAAATGAAGAACCATCTTGAAGAAACAGTGAAGAGCAGTCAAGAAGAAGCGAAGAGAAATCTAGAAGAAGCAATGAAGACCAACCAAGAAGAACTGAAGAATAATCTGGAAGAAACAATGAAGAACAGCCAAGAAGAGATGAAGGCAGCCATAGAAAGAAGTCAAGAACAGGTAGCTGCGAAAATTACTGAAATAACTGACCAACTGGAAACACGAACAACTCAATTAGAGACACGTATTACAGAAGAAACACAAGAAATAAGAAAGGTGGTGGATGAAGAAATATCGAAGATAAATGAGAGAGTTGCAGAACTAGAGAAGAAGAAGACATTGAAGACAGAAGATACTGGATTGGACGAAGAAAGAAGAGCTCCTGTTGTTAAGGTGAAGCCTCCTACATTTGATGGGAAGTCCTCGTGGCACACCTACATCAAGAAGTTCGAGGCAGCGGCAACGGCGAACCAGTGGGCCAATACCGAGAAGGCGGTGAATTTGGTGGTGGCACTCCGAGGGGACGCCTTGAACATCCTGGATACCGTGACAGCCGAACAACAGGCTGATTATAAGGAGATAATTAAGCGCCTGGAAATGAGGTATGGCCATCAACACCTCCAGCAAGTCCACCAGGCACAGCTAAAGGGTAGGTCTCAACGCTCCAACGAGACCTTGCAAGAGTTTGAGGCTGACATCGCCCGACTGGTCCGTTTGGCATACCCAACAGCCCCGGAGGAGTTCTTGGAAAGCCTGGCTGTGGAAAATTTCATTGAGGGGCTGCGTGACAGTGAAACAAAGATGGCGCTGAAGCTAGCAAGACATAAAGCTTTGGCAGACGCTTTGGCCCACGCCTTGGAGTTTGAGGCAGCAAAGCAAACATCCCGAGGATACTCCAAGGTGCGACAGCTGCATACCAATGAGGAGCCAGACGAAGACCTGGTGGAAAAAGTTTTAGAGAAAGTTGTACAGAAACTGGACAGAAGAACTGAGATCAGTAACAATAATGGGACTCGAAGGGGATGGCAAGAAAGGAAGAATTTCTTACGTTGCTGGAATTGCGGTGAGAAAGGCCATCTCCGCAACAGGTGCCGAATTGCAACCAGACGGCACGAGGACGAGGCTGGTACCTCCGGGTACCAGGGAAACTAAAGTCGACCAGTTTTGAGGGGCGAAAGCTGGTCCAATCCTACCAAGCCCCAGTACAAGATGTGAAGGTGTCAAGATTGGCTCGAGTTGGGGATAGTTTGATGATTGATGGGATTATTGATGGCAGGAAGACCGAAATTACCATCGATACAGGAGCCAGTGACACCATAGTCAGAAAAGATGTTGTGGCTGAGTGGAGAATTAGGCCGACCAATAAGAATATCCGATTGGTTACTGCTACCGGCGAGACAGCACCTATATATGGAGAGGCGGAAATCGACATAGGGATGGAAGATGTCGTCATTCCACAGAGAGTTCTTGTAGCCGGCATTGTGGATGAAGTTATACTGGGCCTGGATTGTATGAAGAAGCACGGGATTGTGCTTGATGTTGGCGCCGGTGTACTTCGAATTGGAGAAGAACTAGTGATGAGTTCTCCTGGGCGCAAGAACTGTGTATACCGAGTGAAGGTCGAAGAAGATGTCCTGATGCCTGCCAGATCCGAAAACATCGTATGGGTCCGTGTGGATGGTGCTCCGAGCTGCTTGGTGGGATTGGTCGAGCCGATGTACGAAGAGGTGAAGAAAGGATTACTGATTGGGAAGACGTTGGTAAGACCTGGTCAACGTCCAGTATTCGTAAGAATAGCGAACATTGCCGAATTTGACCAGAAGATTTGCAAGGGTACGATAGTTGGTATGTGTGAGCCAGTATCTAGGATTGCCATGGTGAAAAGGAATGAGAAGGGAGAAGATCAGAAGATGTCCCAGACCAGTTTACCAACTCCCCTGGAAAAGATGGTAGAAGAGTGTTCCCAACATCTGGATCAGATACAGGGTGAGAAGCTGACTCAGCTTCTGATGAAATACAAAGATGTCTTCTCATTGCAAGATGGTGACCTAGGACGCAAGTGAGTAATTCAACACACCATTAACACCGGTGATCATACTCCTATTAAGCAAGCTCCTAGAAGAGTACCCCTGGCAAAGCAAACAGAAATGGACAACCTGATTAAAGACATGAATAGACAAGGGGTAATTGAGCCTTCTCAGAGCCCGTGGACTTCCCCTGTAGTGCTGGTGAGCAAGAAAGATGGCTCCACTCGTTTTTGTGTAGACTACAGGCGGTTGAATGATGTCACCAAGAAGGATAGTTACCCCTTACCCCGGATTGACGATACCCTAGACACAGTGGCGGGTTCCAGATGGTTTTCCACCCTCGACTTGAAGAGTGGTTATTGGCAAGTCGAGTTGCATCCCAAAGATAAGGAGAAGACAGCGTTCTCTGCCGGAACTGGCTTGTGGCAATTTACGGTAACGCCGTTTGGGCTCTGCAATGCACCCGCCACCTTTGAGAGACTGATGGAGACAGTACTGCGAGGACTGCATTGGAAGACTTGCCTGGTATACCTCGACGATATCATCGTGATGGGGAAGACTTTCGATCAACACTTGAAGAACTTGTGCGATGTCTTCGAGAAATTGAGGCAAGCTAACCTGAAATTAAGTCCGCAGAAGTGCCAGCTATTTAAGAAACAGGTTAAGTTTTTGGGGCACATAATTTCCACCAAAGGAGTTGCGACAGATCCAGAGAAGACAGACGCAGTGAGGAACTGGCCTGTTCCGAAAGATAAACATCAACTTCGAAGCTTTCTGGGATTATGCACCTACTACCGCCGTTTCGTGAAAGGGTTTGCAGACATTGCGAAGCCCCTGCATCGGTTGACCGAAGATGGTAGGCCATATGAGTGGACGAAGGAGTGCCGAGGAGCATTTGAAGAGTTAAAGAGGGCTCTGTGTTCTGCTCCTGTTTTGACGTATCCAAGGCCTGGAAGCAAGTTTGTTGTGGATACCGATGCAAGCAATGTGGGCATACGCGGTGTATTATCCCAAGAAGAGAATGGGGAAGAAAAGGTTGTGGCCTATTTCAGTAAGGCCTTGTCGAAAGCTGAACGTAATTACTGCGTCACTAGGAGGGAGCTGTTAGCAATTGTGCGGACCATCGAGCACTTCCATAAATATCTGTGCGGGCAAGATTTTCTTATCAGAACTGACCATGCTTCCTTGAAGTGGTTGCTGCAATTTAAGAACCCAGAAGGTCAGTTAGCCCGTTGGATTGAGAGGCTGCAGCAGTACAACTTCGTCATTCAACATCGGATTGGGAGAAAACATGGCAATGCTGATGCACTTTCGAGAAGACCTTGCCCGGAAGATTGTAAGTACTGTGTGAGGCAAGAGTTGAAAGAGCATGTACACCCCATCAAATGCCATCAAACCCGGATCCAAGTAGAAGAAGAGCATCTACAATCCTGGAGAGACGCCCAGCAGAAAGATAAGACCTTGGAACCTCTGCTAAGATGGAAAGAAGCTGGTAGAAGACCGGAGTGGATAGAAGTTTCTGACAAGAGTGTGGCCCTGAAGTCATACTGGGCACAATGGGATTCTCTTGTGATCGAAGACGGTCTTCTGAAGAGAATGTGGGAGAGCACCGACGGAAGAGAGAGAAAGCCCCAGGTCGTGGTGCCGAAGGACAAGGTTCCGGAAGTCCTAGCAGAGGCTCACAATGGAGTGAGTGGGGGACACTTAGGTGTTAATAAAACCACGATGAAGGTCAGAGAGAGATATTATTGGCTGGGCTACAGGACAGACATAATGAACTGGTGCCGGAGATGTGATGACTGCGCGTCAAGCAAGGGACCCAAGACAAGGAGCCGTGGCAGAATGCGCCAATATAATGTGGGAGCTCCATTTGAGAGGATTGCAATTGACGTAGCAGGTCCGTTTCCTACATCAACTGATGGAAATAAGTACATCCTGGTTGCGACGGACTATTTCAGTAAATGGCCTGAGGCATATGCGATACCGAATCAGGAAGCCACTACTGTGGCTGAAGTACTGGTGAATAATTTCTTTAGCCGATTCGGTATACCCATGGAGCTCCATTCTGATCAGGGACGGAACTTCGAGTCTGCGGTGTTCCAAAATGTTTGTAAGTTGATGGGAATACGGAAGACCAGGACCACTCCATTACATCCCCAGTCAGATGGAATGGTTGAGAGATTCAATAGGACCATAGAAAACCATCTGAGGATAATGGTAAATGAACACCAGACAGACTGGGACCGACATCTTCCACTGTTTCTGATGGCTTATCGATCGGCTGTGCACGAGTCAACTGGAAGAACACCTGCCAGTGTGCTATTCGGAAGGGAATTGAGGCTGCCAATGGATGTGATGTTTGGGCATCCTGAAGATAGACCAGTGCCTGTAGATGAGTATTCCCGGGAATTGGCAGAACGACTCGATGCAATTCATGAGGTTGTTCGGGATCGCATGCGTCTAGAGAGTGACCGAATGAAGACGCGGTATGATGCCCGAGCGAATTCTGTGGGTTTCCAAGCTGGCGATCTGGTGTGGCTTTATAATCCAGCCCGGAAGAAAGGACGATCGCCGAAATTACAGAAGAACTGGGAAGGGCCATACCAAGTAGCGACCAGGATCAACGACGTTGTTTACCGGATTCAGCGTTCTCCACGATCGAAGATGAAGGTAGTCCATCTGGACCGGCTTGCACCGTACCATGGGAAAGAAGGAGATAATTTCTGATCGGGGCGATCAGTCTTTTAAGGAGGGGGCAGTGATACGAACTTTTGCCCCGTCAGCGACGCCCCTGGTAGTGACACACATTATTTGTTTGACGGCGAGCCGCGCTGTTTTTTATTGCGGCGCTGACCTTGACTCCCGAAAAGAATAGTCTATGATTTTATATTGCTCGAAGATTCTTTTTCTGGAACAATGTTTGATCGATAATTTTCGAGAATCTTCTAAGACCATTATAAAATGGGAAGCAAGAAGCCGAGTGGACAGTCTTACAGTTTGAAGTCTGAAGTTTAGAAGCGAATGTCGAATGCGATAAGAACCGGGCGTTTAATAGTTCTGTGCGAGTATAAGTCTTGATACGCGTCTAGTGTCGGTACGGTACGCGAGTGCGAATTCTTTGGTGGCGTTTTAAGTGTACCGGGGCGTCTTCGTATGTGATTAACCGTCGGTTGAAGACGAGTGTTTTAGAGAGTTTAAACTGTGGACTTGTGTACTGTGGATTGTTTAGGTTAGGTAATTAATTGTTTAATTGTTCGCTTAATTGTTTAATTTTCACTGCTTGTTGTTACTTACTGCTTGTATATATTTCGCTGCTTATTGTTCAATTTGTTAATTTTAAGTTCTCAAATCACTGTTAATCATTGTAAATATTTGTACATATACATAAAGTCACTGTAAATAAATAGTGTAAAATCGAAATACGTTACAATACTTTCTTCCCAAATGTGACTACAATTATTCATTATTTCCCAGACATATTCTGCAAATTTGCAGTTTAAATGTTGAAGTTTTATTCCTTATTATCTATACAAGCCTCCATTACGAAATATACCGACCGAAAAATTAAAACAAAAACAATTTTCCGGAAATATTGACCTTCAGTGTCCCGCCTTATCTTAAATCGAAGGAACATTGTATTGCGCAAACTCCGTAGTCCCGCTGCGCGAAGTACGTGTTGCCGCCACAGATTTAAAAATATATATAGATATCTAGTTAGCATCAGAAACAGACTTGGGTATACAGGCCGCCATATTGGCCGCCATGTTGAGTTCCCTTTTGATTGGTTACCGCCGACCAATAACAGAGCTACTGCTTTCCGCTTTCATTGGAGGATTAACTTCACGCGCCAACGAAATTGAATGGAATAAAGCCAGGCATAATTCCAAAAAAATTATCAAGTTAAATATTATTATGTAGTATGAAATAATGCAAACAGTTACTGGTAACAATTTTATTAAGTATAATAGTGAAAAAATTATTAGTATTTTTAAACATTTATCTTAGAGTACAGCAATAGCACCAAATTTATTTATGTAAATAAGATCATTTGAGATTGAGGCTGAGAATTATTCTGCAAAACCAGTTTATTCAATACATAATACACCTAGGTACCGAGGTGTCATAGATTAGTCTATGGAGGTGTTGAATTACAGACCAGTAGTTTCACAGGCACTAGTGTGGGCAGCTCAAGTTTTGTTCTTTATGCAAAATGTGTAGTTGTTCATATTAGCTGTTGTTTATGTTTTGATATGTCATTAGTAAGATTGTTCTTTTGTGTGAATATTGAAATCAGCTTACGATCACCTACTTTCAGAAGTGGGCATTCATAATACTGAGCTGTAATTAGACAAATTATTTTATCAGATACGTTTCGGTTTTGAACGAAAGTTTGTTGTCAGCCAATAAAAACGGTACACTGTATGTGTAGTTTTGAAATAGGTACCTACTGTCGGGCAAGAAAATTAAGTTTGCAAAATGTACAGAACATATTCGTTGATTGATTAAAAATGTCTCTGCGCTTCTGCCAATTAATGTCAACCACTCCTTGCCTACAGCTTTTTTTGGAATACTGAAAGAAAAGTTTATTTACACTTATCGACCAATGCAATGGCTAGATTCCTAGAAACATTTAGGTATTTACCACCTATATTCATATAGTTATATATGATCTATGGCTACTGATTAGATACTGGCCAAAAACTATTTAACAATTAGCTTACATATTTCTCCCTTTGGTATTCTTATGAGCATTTTTCCAACCTAATACAAAACAATGGACCATGATGAAAAAATAATGAAAACAAACTTTTGAAATGTACCCTGTCAACCACTGCTAATTATGTTTTGTAATAAAATGTATCTGTACAATGAAATTAATAAAATCTATATATTAAGCACCAAGTTTAATTTGTTAAAACGATAGGATTGCACACAAACGACGAACGTCAAATCAAAACTGGGTCACAAAAACACAATTGACATTATTTGACAAACAGTTACGACACAACAATACTGAGTTCCCCACTAGGCACTAGACAAAAATCACTAAAAAGGAGATCATCATGGCGGACAATATACCCAAACCATTTTATTATATCCCCACTACCGCATGTTGGATATCCAGATTCTTTTGGGAAATCCGTGGTTGCCGCAAATTTCTAACATTGTTCTGCTTTTCCATTTAATTTATTTCAGTGGTTGACATCAAGTGACAGTTCATCCTAACCTCACATTGTGCTTCAACGTATTGGTACAAGACGAAAATTGGAAAACCTTTAAGAAACCGGGTAATTTGAGAGATATTCAATAAATTGCAATAACAAAAAAAGTAGAGAAAATGATGAATACCACATGAAGTACATGTACGCATTATGGGCTATACTGGTGAAATACCTTTCATTTGCGATATTTTCAATAGAACATTTAAATCCCCATTGGAACTAACACATACTAAGGAAACATCTCATCAGGGTGAAATTTGTTAACAAGTGTTTACAAGCGCCACTTTTTAAACAGACACATTTGGACTCACACAGGAGAAATGCCTCACAAATGTGAAATTTGCCAGAAAGCATTCTCTTATCGTTCTACTTTAATGGAGCATGTTATAACTCACACTGGAGAAAGGCCTCACAAATGTGAAATTTGCCAGAAAGCATTCGCTAGGAAATCTGATTTAAATAAGCATATTAAGACTCACACGGGAGAAAAGCCTCACAAATGTGAAATTTGCCAGAAAGCATTCTCTAGGAGTTCTGATTTAAAGAATCATGTTGGGACTCACACGGGAGAAATGCCTCACAAATGTGAAATTTGCCAGAAAGCATTCTCTTGTCGTTCTACTTTAATGAAGCATGTTAGGGTTCACATTGGAGAAAGGCCTCACAAATGTGAAATTTGCCAGAAAGCATTTTCTAGGAAATCTGATTTAAAGAAGCATATTAAGACTCACACTGGAGAAAAGCCTCACAAATGTGAAGTTTGCCAGAAAGCATTCTCTAGGAGTTCCGATTTAAAGAAGCATGTTGGGACTCACACGGGAGAAATGCCTCACAAATGTGAAATTTGCCAGAAAGCATTCTCTTGTCGTTCTACTTTAATGAAGCATGTTAGGGTTCACACGCGAGAAAGGCCTCACAAATGTGAAATTTGCCAGAAATCATTCTCTTATCGTTCTACTATAATGGAGCATGTTATGACTCACACAGGAGGAAGGTCTCACAAATGTGAAATTTGCCACAAAGCATTCTCTAGAAGTTCTGATGTAAAGAAGCATATTAAGACTCACACGGGAGAAAAGCCTCACAAATGTGACATTTGCCAGAAAGCATTTTCTAGGAGTTTTGATTTAAAGGAGCATGTTGGGACTCACACAGGAGAAAAGCCTCACAAATGTGAAATTTGCCTGAAAGCATTCTCTTATCGTTCTACTTTAAAGGAACATATTATGACTCACACGGGAGAAAGGCCTCTCAAATGTGAAATATGCCAGAAAGAATTCTTTTATCGTTCTGGTTTAATGGAGCATGTTATGACTCACACGGGAGAAAGACCTTACAAATGTGAAATTTGCCAGAAAGCATTCTCTAGGAGTTCAGATTTAAGGAAGCATATTAAGACTCACACAGGTGAAAAGCCTCACAAATGTGAAATTTGCCAGAAAGCATTCTCTAGGAGTTCTGATTTAAAGGAGCATGTTGTGATTCACATGGGAGAAAAGCCTCACAAATGTGAAATTTGTCAGAGAGCATTCTCTAAGCATTCTTATTTAAATAAACATGTTATTAGGACTCACACAGGAGAAAAGCCTCACAAATGTGTAGTTTGCCAGAAAGAATTCTCTAAACATTCTGATTTAAAGAGACATGTTAAGACTCAATCCGGAGAAGGGGCATACAACTGTGAGATTTGCAAGAAAACATTTTCCATGTGTTCTGCTTTAAAGAGCCACATGAGGATCCACCCATACAAAATACCTCGCGTTTGCAATATTTGCAAGAAACCGTTTTTGAAACTAGAAGATTTAAAGAAGCATATTAAACGGATGCATGCCAAAGAAACACCATATAAATGTGAGGTTGAGGAATCGCAAGATGAGCCATCCAACGAAAGTAGTGTTCGTGTGAAATTGGAAGAGGATATGGAAGATGAAGAAAATGTCATCGTGGAGTGTGACAATTTTAAAAGGCTGATCAAAAATGAGTATGAGGTGAAAAGTGAAAACAGTTTTGGTATGAAAGAAGAAAGTGATATTTTAGAAGAAATTGATAATGCTGCAGATTTTGTAAAAGTTTTCAAAAACGAAGAATATGAGGTGAAAGATGAAAATAGTTCGTGAAAATAACAAACTAATGTAGTATTAAGTCTTGTATAGTTTAGGCGTAATCGAACAAGTTGAAAGCAATAATCTTGAATGACTGCACCTTTTTTCTTGGTATTCTTCTAAAACCCATGAACCATTCTGTTGCAGCAGAGAAAGTTTCTTTTGTATACCACAACAGCTTGAAACAATATTTTGATAACAAGGCGTTTGTCTCTCACCAACAAGAAAACCGCTTTCAATTATTCCGGGACAATTATTTTTGTGGCAATTATGTTGTAGATTTTTAGGACCACAACTTTTTCCTTTTTGAGGTACTTCAGATGACATGGACCGTGTTTCACTCTTGACAGGTAGCCACTAAGTTATCGATAAATGTCGCAGTCTTTATTTAGCACAATTTCTTAATTCTGAAATTCTGTATAAACCGGGATAGTTTTTTCGATTTTCTTACTATTCAAGTATTTATGATATTTGTCATCAGGCTGCTTTAAACACCTGTTTATTGACTACTGAAAGTGTATCTGGCAATTAATAATAATTTAGTTGAGGAACAGTTCCGATTTGTAAATAATTAGTGTGTTATCAAGAATAAAGTTGCCGTTACCCTGGCGCAGTGTCTTTCTTTACAATAATGCCTTCGTTCAAATATTGCATGTTTTGAATGTGTATGGAAAACCACAGACCAACTGGTTTCGTCCTCCTGGGACTCATCAGTACGGTGCTTTCCCCTACACACTCAAACCATGCAATTTAATCTTGCTATATATACTGCCGCGCTCTGGGCAGATATCAGCAAGTGACAACTACTTTGAGTAATTATCTAGTATTAATTAGTGGTACTGGACCATTTGAACAACTACTCCTCGGGCAAATACCCCGTCAGGCATTGAATTATAGAACTAAATCCCGATTTTTTGTACTATAAGACGTTTCAGACTGCTACCCCACCTAAAGGTGGCTTTGAAACAATCCTAATTTGTCTCCATGTACGTACGTGCTTTTAAGCAGGTCTTTGTTCAAATATTGCATGTTTTGAATGTGTATGGAAAACCGCAGACCAACTGGTTTCGTCCTTCTGGGACTCATCAGTACGGTGCTTTCCCCTATATTTAGTGGATTTAGTTCTATAATTCAATGCCTGGCGGGGTATTTGCCCGAGGAGTAGTTGTTCGAACGGTCCAGTACCACTAATTAATAATACCTTCGATTATTTATACAAAATTTTAAAGTGAGCTAAGGGCAGTAAATTAGTCAACTGTTAGCATTAGCCCTGGATGCCAACTGCATATGATGTCATTCGCATGACTTTGTTGCGAATCCAGAACTACTGACAAGAATTGTTTTGGTTTGGCACGAATGTAGTGATTAGCGAAGTGTTTTGTTTTACAAACTGAACTTTTAAGAGAAACATTCTTTGATTTGATTTTGAACTACTTAGTTGTGTTTAACAGTATTGTAGATGAAATGTGGGAATACCTGAAGTTTCTTATTAAGTACTTTATTCATTATAGTGTTGTTATTATTTGTGTTATATTGTGTAATTTGCGCGAGTAATTTTATTGCATTTCGGTACTGTTTTAAGAAACGGGGAATTTTGAGAACTGTCCTTATTTTTTATACCAATTGCCCAGCTTTAACCCACCCAACTCTATAAAACTTATTCTAGTATTTACTTGTATCACGGTTTAATAATATGATTATGAAGCAATACTCCATAACATGTTCTATTAATTGTGATGTTAGTTTCAGGTTTATATCCTTCATAGAATTTGTGGGCGGACGTAGCGAAGCAGAAATCGAAAAGATGGTTAGAGGGATGCGTGTTGTACTGGTACATTAGACACAGCATTGTGAGTTGGGGTCAGATAATTATTAAGACTATAAAGAGCCTTGCCTGTCGCTGTCAATCAATGAGCGGAAAATTGTGATCATCAAAGAGAAATAGAAAGCAATCCTTAAGCCCTGGTTTTTAAGATCCCGACGGAATCCGTCAACGCACTGCGCTTTCACAATTCCACTGAATTATATGTTTGTTGCTAAGTTACTCCAATAAAAAACTGAAAATTTTCGCCTATTCAAACAGCGACAGACTTAAAATACGGCAAACGGAATTCCGTCGACGGAAAGTTGTTAAAAACCAGGGCTTTAGGAATCGAACCGCCCGTACTGCGATTGTGTTCAAAGTGTCAAAGTTAAAAACACCACTGGGAACTGGGAGGTCACCGCTGAGGAGACGAAGACGACACTTCGCCGCATGTCCGGTTACCAACAACGGTAAGGATCATGCACTTTTGCTCTTGCTTATTTTTCGTAGTCCGCTGGATAAGGATACCGCCACCTTTACAAGGTTAATTTTGATTTTCCTGCCCATTGCCCCTTATAGTCTTATTATTTATGTAATTTGGGCAAGTGACAGTTTATTCTAACCTCAAAAGCATATCGTCGTGCAAGGATTTTATAGGGTATAAAATCCTTGGTTGTGACTTAATTCTAACTTGTAACCTGTAAATGTGGTTCGGATAATGGTTATTTATAAAGACAAAAATTAAACACTTTTAATAAAATGGCCAATTTTAGAGATATTCAACTAATTGGATGGCGACGTGGAATATTTTAGTGAAGAAAAAAAATTTAGTGTATAGGGTATTCTGAAAGTGACTAGAACTACATGTACTTACACATTATGGGCAATACTGGTGAAATGCCTTCCCTCGTGCCTTCCAATTGCCATATTTGCAATAGAACATTCAAGTCCTCATCGGAATTAACCCAGCATATATTGACGCATACTAAGAAAACATCTCACCAATGTGAAATTTGCCAAAAAACGTTCACCACGCGATACGTGTTAAACAGACACATTTCGACTCATACAGGAGAGAGGCCTCACAAATGTGAAATTTGCCAGAAAGCATTCTCTCGGCGTTCTACTCTAACGGAACATGTTAGGATTCACACTGGAGAAAAGCCCCACAAATGTGAAATTTGCCAGAAAGCATTCTATGAGCGTTCTATTTTAATGAAACATGTTATGACTCACACAGGAGAAAAGCCTCACAAATGTGAAATTTGCCAAAAAGCGTTTTGTGCCCGAGGGAAATTAATGATACATGTTAGGGTCCATACAGGAGAAAAGCCTCACAAATGTGAGATTTGCCAGAAAGCATTCTCTGATGGTTCTACTTTAATCGGTCATGTTAGGACACACACAGGAGAGAAGCCTCACAGGTGTGAAATTTGCCAGAAAGCATTCTCTAGCAATTTTAAACTAATGGTACATATTAAGACTCACACAGGAGAAAAGCCTTACAAATGTGAAATTTGCCAGAAAGCTTTTTCTGTGCGTTCTTCTTTAACGAAACATGCTAGAATTCACACAGGAGAAAAGTCCCACAAATGTAATATTTGTCGGAAATCATTCTCTGAGCGTTATAAATTAACGAATCACATAAGGACTCACACTGGAGAAAGGCCTCACAAATGTGATATTTGTCAGAAGGCATTCTCTGAGCAACACAACTTAATGAATCATGTAAAGACTCACATGGGAAAAAGGCCCCACAAATGTGAAATTTGCCAAAAAGCATTCTTTGACCATTCGCATTTAAAAAATCATCTTAGGATCCACACAGGAGAAAAGCCTCACAAATGCAAGTTTTGCCAGAAAACATTCCTTGATCGTTCTGCTTTATATAAACATATTAGGACTCACACAGGGGAAAGGCCTCACAAATGTGAAATTTGTCACAGAGCATTCGCTGAGCGTTCTAACTTAACACAACATCTTAGGATCCACACAGGAGTACAGCCTCACAAATGCGAGATTTGCCAGAAAGCATTCCTTGGGCGTTTTGCTTTATATAGACATGTTAAGACTCATGCAGGAGAAAGGCCTCACAAATACGAAATTTATCAGAAAGCATTTTTTGAGCGTTCTAATTTAACGCAACATGTTAGGATTCAAACAGGAGAAAAGCCTCACAAATGCGAAATTTGCCATAATGGGGAAATTGTCGCACCACCAATGGGGCAATCGCAGCCCAACGAAAATATTGGTAGCGAGAAATTGGAAGAGAATATAATAGATAAAGAAGAAAATGCGGTTGTAGAGTCTGAAAATTTTGAAGAGCTTATCAAAAAGGAAGAGCGTGGGGTGAAAAATGAAGACCGTGTTGGTGTAAAAGAACAAAGCGATATTTTAGACCAAGAAGATAGCGTTGGAAGTTGTGTAAGAGTCTTCAAAAATGAAGACTACAGAGTGAAAGATGAAATTAACTAAAAGGTTAAAATTTAATTAAAATATACAATAGTTGCTAGTTGGTGATTTTTGTGTATGTTTGTTTTACCAGTACATTCTCTCAAGTTCTTCATTACAAAGAGTGGTTAGACGCGCACCTCTGTTGTTTCCTACCCCGAGCTAAATTACCCATTTTACCCAAACAGAACATCAGGACTCAACTCTATAAGTAACTTTTTTAGTCTCTGCTTTGTAACGTTGCAAAAGTAATCGCCAAAGATAATCAATGGAATCGATTTCTGATTACCTACTTGTCTTCCTCTGGCGAGGAATATCGTTGCAACTTCTAGGAAGATAATGATAACTCAACAAGTGAATCCCTCTAGCCTCCTCTCCATGTACATGCTGTCTCAGTTTTTAATAAACAGGCGATAGAATAAACATATACCTAGAAATACTTCCTAAGGGTACTACGCCCCTTCTAAGAGAGGTTCTGAAATATGGTCTTTTGTTAATGTCTCCGGATCAGAGGGGCCACATCCAGGGGGGAGTGGCTGTAAATTTGCAGTGATATTTTTATACCAATCTTGTGCTATTTTATTTTAAACATCAGCAGTTTAAATTTTTGAAATAAAATTGCATAAAGTCGTTATAAAAATTCATCCACTCCTGCCCAATGATGAGCAACCCTCCCGCCTAAAAATTCGAATTTGTTCACGTTAGAATGGTTATAACTTTAAACATTTAACTATTAATTCGTTTTGTTAAATCATTTTTAAAATAAAGCATTTTGTTTAGCGACATTCTCAAGGAATCCACTGTGTCGGTATTAACTTTAACAAATTCAGACGAAAATGGGGCTATTTACAGTCCCCTTAAAAGTCCCACTTATTTAAATCAGTTTTAATTTTTTTCCCTCCGGAAGAAGAAAGAAACGAGTGTATATTTCCGAATTCGGCAAGTTATGTTCTGCAAAAATTTGGTAAAAAAATATAATGGTTCCATCTGAAAAAATATCCAATGACGTCATCACGCGGAAACATTTGAGCATCGAAAAGGTCTGCAAGGATGTTCATCATTGGAAATTTTTACTGGTGGTTGCTTGGATAATCGGATATGGCGAAACTAGGAAATTATTTTTCTTTATCTTGTACCGTTTCCAAGTTATAATTGATGAAATTTGAAAAATGACGATTTTTAACGTCTAATATCTCGAAGAGGGTGCACTTTTTTACACATATGATGTTTTGCATAAGGTGACCTTAAAGTTCGACCAAAAATCTAAATCCGTAATAAAAATGTGGGCATTCCATTTAAAATAAGGAAGTTGGTGTCTATTTCCGGTATAACCGGAAGTCACAGAAAGTCAAAAATATTTTAGTCGAATTGAGCACCCTCGATTACCTATTTGTGCAAATTTGTGTAATTCTACTATACAGGATGAGTTTTTTTTTATTTTCACTACAGGGATCTTGGAAACCAGCAGAGATAGAAGGTAGCTTAAATGAGGAAAGAAGTGCAGTTTTTTGAGCTTAATAAATGAGCAAATTCAAATTTTCGAAAATTTGCGTAGTCTGCTAGATAAAATGGAGAAATCAAATTTTGCGAGATTTAAAAATATTTTCTAGCCGCCTTGTAACACAAAATATGAAAAAATGCCAAATTAAAAA
This sequence comes from Xestobium rufovillosum, assembly GCA_963966045.1. Classification (NCBI taxonomy): domain Eukaryota; kingdom Metazoa; phylum Arthropoda; class Insecta; order Coleoptera; family Ptinidae; genus Xestobium; species Xestobium rufovillosum. The sequence continues at coordinate 22,964,639 of OZ014497.1, forward strand.
GTTGTACAGAATTAGACTTAGTACTATCTCAAATAATCAAAAGTTGTATTATACCAGTCGTGTTCGAAAAATAATGCAAACTTATGTTTTTTAAATGGAAACCATATGCGACTATGGCACCACTAAATAGTATGTTATTTGCTGATTCCGGCAATATATCATATGCCATATTTATTTTTAAAATTAAGGAGTTATAAGCATTTTTCAATTTTAAATTAATGAAATATGCAAGTTATCCATGGAAAACAAAAAAAAATAAGTATGTATCTACAAGTGAATCACAGTGGCGTAGTAAAGAACTTGCAGTTACCGATTCTTTTTTATCTTGATGCATTTTATACCCTAATACTGAATTTTTTTTTCAAATAAGTATGGACAATGCTATATCGCAGAAATCAGCAAAAAATATCCTATTTAGTGGTGCCATAGTCTCATATGGTTTCCATTTAAAAAAACATAAGTTTGCATTATTTCTCGAACACGACTGGTATAATACAACTTTTGATTATTTGAGATATAGTACTAAGTCTGATTCTGTAAAACTTTTTCCTTTAGCATTTTTTCATATTTCGTGTTACAAGCCGGCTAGAAGGTATTTTTAAATCTCGCAAAATTTGATTTTTCCATTTTATCTAGCAAACTATGTAAATTTTCGAAAATTTGAATTTGCTTATTTATTAATATTAAGCTCAACGAACTGCACTTCTTTCCTCATTTAAACCTATCTTCTATCTCTGCTGGTTTCCAAGATCCCTGTAGTGAAAATCAAAAAAAACTCATCCTGTATATACTTTTCTATATACAGATCGTGTAAGGTCGTCGTGGGAAACCTTGTACATGCAAATAATGTGCCTTTTTAAAATTAAAAGTTGACGTGTTCGAGGAATTTTCATGAAATTTTATCGTTTCCCAAATAACGAATTTATTCCATACTATTGTTCCAGACTGTATGCTGATACACATGTAGTGGAAGGATACACAGCCGAGTCGGCTGTGGCCTGTGGTTGACAAATTGGCACAATGAAAAGGAAAAGACCACGGCGTACTCTATTTACCAGGCGAGAATGCAACCCCCACTTCACACGTTCCGTGTGACGTCAGCCGTCCGAGTTTCTTACGGAGCCTTATGGAAATAACGCACGTTTCACCAATTATTTCAAATTTTGAGATATTTAAAACATTTATGCGATACACCAAGCACGATATTAATTGAAGAAATTATTATTTTCGTCTTTTTTTAATAGAACGCTGTTATAATGAAACCATATTTTATTCTAATATCAGAAATATGGAAATATTTATCTATAATCATAACATAAATAAGACATACCAACAGAATAAAATATAGCTACAAACAAAGCGATATATAACATTTATTAAAATTATTTGTAATTTTGACGTAAATATTAGGTATGTAGTTATTAACATGGTTATTAACAAAGAAAAACGTATAGGTGTAGTGGAAGAAAAACCTACTATACGTTATAGGCTATAGGTAAAAATAACAGACAACAGGTCTAATTTAAAGTTTGTATCTGTCTTTTGCGGTTACCAGCATTCATTTTCTGCACTGACAATTTTGATCGTTCCTAATTTTTTTTATAATTGTGCAATAAGATATTATGTTTATAACTTGTTGCACAATATTAAATGAGTGGAAATATTTTACCAGCAATAATTTGAATTTCTTAATGTCCAAAACTGAATCGCCAACATAAATTTTCGGTTCGAGATTTTCAGATAGCTCTCGGTAAATGACAGTTGCATTGTTTGCTTTTACCTTAGATTCTAATTGTAAGTCATTTTCTGTATTATATTTTTTGTTTAATTTTGATGGTAGATTCCTTTTGAAGCAATCAAAGTTTAAAATAATATTTTCGGTGTTTTAGATTCTTCCAATTGCTTTTTAATACTATTAATCTCGCGCTCCTTTATTTCTGTACTTCGGTAAAAATAATTTCCAGGTTCTTAGAAAAAACAAATCGCACGAAAATATGCGACACCAAGTTAGACACCCCTCGGAAAATTTATTTATCAAAATAGGCACTTTAAAACAATTTATTGCAAAAATTCTACTCGAATACATGTGCAAATCGTATCAATACCAGAGACCACAGCGGACGGCTGACGTCACGTCTCCTACTATCACACTCTCGCCTGGTAAATAGAGTTCGCCGTGAAAAGACTAATAAATTTATTTATTTGTGGATGAGCATAAGGAAGAGACGGCGATGGTTAAATGGTGATTTAGACACAACATGAAAGTGACAGTTCATTCTAACCACAAATTTTACTTCATCTTTCAGCATTATTTGTAAAGACAAGAATTGAAAAGCCTGTAAGAAAGCCTAAGAAAATTGTCCATTTTGAGATATTGAACAAATTGAGTAGCGGCATAGATAGTTGCAATAGAACATTCAAGTCCCCGCCAGAGTTAAAGGAGCAAATATTGATGCACACCATGAGAACCTCCCACCAATGTGAAATTTGCCAGAAAACGTTCAACAAGCGACACATGTTAAACAGACACATTTATACTCATACGGGAGAAAAGCCTTACAAATGTGAAATATGCCAGAAAGCATTCTCTGATCCTTCTGCTTTAACAAGGCATATTAGGATCCACACAGGAGAAAAGCCTCACAAATGTGAACTTTGCCAGAAAGCGTTCTCTGAGCGTTCTTCTTTAAATAAACATGTTAGGACTCACACCGGAGAAAAGCCTTACAAATGTAAAATTTGTCCGAAAGCGTTCTCTGACCCCTCTGCTCTTATAAGTCATAATGGAACTCACACGAGAGAAAGGAATCACAAATGTGAAATTTGCCAGAGAGCATTCTTTAAGCATTCTAATTTAGCAAAACATGTTATGATTCACACAGGAGAAAAGCCTTGCAAATGTGAAATTTGCCCGAAAGCATTCTCTGACCGCTCTGCTCTCATAAGTCATAATAGGATCCACACGGGAGAAAGGCCTCACAAATGTCAAATTTGCCAGAAAGCGTTCTCTGAGCGTTCTTCTTTAACGAAACATGTTAGGACTCACACCGGAGAAAAGCCTTACAAATATAAAATTTGTCTGAAACCATTCTCTGACCCCTCTGCTCTTATAAGTCACAATGGAACTCACACGAGAGAAAGGAATCACAAATGTGAAATTTGCCAGAGAGCATTCTTTAAGCATTCTAATTTAGCAAAACATGTTATGATTCACACAGGAGAAAAGCCTTGCAAATGTGAAATTTGCCCGAAAGCATTCTCTGACCGCTCTGCTCTCATAAGTCATAATAGGATCCACACGGGAGAAAGGCCTCACAAATGTGAAATTTGCCAGAAAGCGTTCTCTGAGCGTTCTTCTTTAAATAAACATGTTAGGACTCACACCGGAGAAAAGCCTTACAAATATAAAATTTGTCTGAAACCATTCTCTGACCCCTCTGCTCTTATAAGTCACAATGGAACTCACACAAGAGAAAGGAATCACAAATGTGAAATTTGCCAGAGAGCATTCTTTAAGCATTCTAATTTAGCAAAACATGTTATGACTCACACAGGACAAAAGCCTAACAAATGTGAAATTTGCCCGAAAGCATTCTCTGACCGCTCTGCTCTCATGAGTCATAATAGGACCCACACGGGAGAAAGGCCTCACAAATGTGAAATTTGCCAGAAAGCATTCTATGTGCTTTCTTCTTTAACAAAACATATTAAGATTCATACGGTAGTAAGGCCTCACAAGTGTGAAATTTGTAATACGACTATTGGTCAAGCATTTATTGACCATACCAATGAAAGTAAGTTTTTCTGTAAGTTTTGCAATGTTTATTTTAAGCCAGCAAATGCAGAAACCATCGCAGCAATGGTCGATGAATCACAAGATGGGCAGTCAAATGAAAGTAGTGTTCATGTGAAATTTGAAGACAATATAATGGATGAAGAAGAAAATGTCATTGTAGAGTCTGAAAAGTTTGTGTTATAGTTTTAACATTTTTCTAGTAAAAGTCTTTATTAATAAAAAATATACAGATAAGAATAAATTCTTAGAATACAGAATTCTACAGAGTTTCATATTTCTTATACAGGTGGGCCAATAGTGTAGTCGGTCCATATCTCTGATTCTATTCAAGATATCAACATGAACTTTTACGTGTGTGTGGCCCACAGAGTTATACATGTATACATGTATATAAGCAACTCTGTGGTGTGGCCCGAAGCCGAACGATAAATCAAGCCTGAATGTAGCGGCCGTGACGTAGTAATCGTGGCCAACTCGGTACAGACGATTGGCGTTCACGGCGTGTAAATAATGCTATAATCTACCAATATATTCAATAACAACTATTGGACTTTTGAGAGAATACCTGAAAGGTATAATACCATATTTTCCTATTTTGAACAAACGCTTAACATTAAAAACCCACAGAACTTAAACTCCATATGTATGTAAACATTATGTAATAATATTAAATGAGCCGCACTCCGGATCAAGAACAAAACTAAAAAATATAGTAGAAAACATTGTCGGAAACACGTGATCCTAAGGGTAATAATCATAAACTTTTACTTGTTGGTACTTTCGAGAGACAAAATGAAATTTTTAAGAACGCGAAGGAACTTAATGACGATGCAATGTTACATAAAATCCGAGGTTTTTTTCTTTGATAATTGCGTTGATATGATTGCCAACGATTTTCAGTATCACAATTTTTGCTTAACTTTTACTCAAGTCTGTTAGTAAAAGCCCTTCTAAAACAAGACCCAACATTTTTTATATATTCTTTCGTATTTGTACCTACTCTGCAACTGATTCAAGAAAATCTCTCAAGTACCTATTGCTGATATCAGAAAACTACCGGATTCAGAATGTAAACTCTTCAATATTGAATGACATCACTTACGACATTCAGATCTCTTCATCTTAGAGACTGCACCGCCACAACTTAATATACAAAGTAACGTATTAATTACTGATTGCAATTACTAATAATACAAAAAAAGGTTTTTATCATGCATAAAAGAAGGCGAACACTTATGTCGCTACCTATCAATGTATCACTGCAGCTAGCGCGCACAAATTATTTATGTTTATTTAACTCGCCGTAACTTTTTTCAGAAACAATATTAATGTTTCGTTTCTCCACCAAAAATAATTTCGAGCCTTTGTTCGTATTTGGTCTCGCCTATGTATATGTGAATTCCGAAAAATAAGATTACTTACCCAGTACATGAAAAATACATTACACAAATTTGTGGTCTAGCAATTAAACATTTCTTTTTCATAAAATTGGAAAGTTTTAGAGGCAACGTGAGTACACTGTGATGATCAACACACTTCAATGTATATTCCATGAAAAAAACAGATCTCTAACTCTTTTCGTTGCTGAAATACAACAAGAAAAGTATTAAAAGTAGTCGAAAATTGATTTAGGAAAGTTCAGGAAAAATCGATTTTCCGGCATTTTCGCAATTCCCGATCTTCTTGTGACCTCAAAATTCGAATCTGGCAGGTCATTTTACATAAGAATCGGCTTAATATTTTTGTGTGTGTTCGAGTTGTGCAGAGGGTATCGAATTAGAGCACCTTGCTTCCCGACTAAGCGATCCGTCCACGGCTGTGACGTCACAGCAGTGCTCCACGCGCTACATTCTGGCTTGTACTATCGTTCGGCTTCGTGTGGCCCCACGTTTATTTACATATTTGGATTCCCTATAAAATTTCACGGTGGGGTTTAGATTAATGGATGTTAAGATATGGTCATTTTAGTACCAGTCTGAACCCAAATTTGTGGTGCTATTGATGTCTGGTGGTCAAAGCTATCTATGATTTTTTTATTGGACTAGGGTCAGAGAATACTCTATTATTTGTAAAATCCATTAACACTTTTTTCAAAATAGTTCATATTGTACAGATTGGCCAACTTGGGCAAAATGGAGCTTTCTCAAAAATGTTAAATGGAACACCCCGTATATTATTTGCAGGTTTGATAGCCAGTTTATTAAGCTTTTGACTGATGCAGATATTGGCAGGTTTGCGACTGATAATTTAGGCAGAAATAAAGGCTGAACCTTAAGAATTGAGATTTTTGCTGTAATTTTGTACCATTTTTTGGGAAATTTCGCCCATTTGCCACCCAAAACTCAGAAAAATGCTTACACTTTGTTTTTACAGAAAATTTAGCGAACAGATAGTTTACAATGGCACGGTTCGAAAGATATAGGGATGCATCTGATTTGAAGTCGAAAAGTGATAAAAGTCAGGTTAACACGTTACTTTATTGTATGGGTGAAGAAGCAGACGAATTGGTAAAAGCTTTTGGGTTAACGGAGGAAGCATTAAGTTCTTACGCAGAAGTAAAAGCCAAATTTAACTCTCACTTCACAGTAAAAAAGAATGTGATCTATGAACGATGTAAATTCTTGAACCGATTCCAAGCACGAGCCAATTGATGTGTTCATAAACGATCTGTACAAACTTGCAGAACACTGTAACTGGGGTACTCTTCATGATGATATGATTAGGGACAAACTAGTCACAGGAATGCTAGATGCTAAGTTGTCGGAAAGGTTGCAGTTAAATCCAGAACTAACGTTAGAACTTGCAATAAATTCTGCAAAACAAAGTGAAATAGTAAAGAGTCAACAAAGCACGGTGAGAAGAGAAGTGCAAGTTAACGCTGTAAAAATTCAGAACAAGAAAAAAGTAAAGAAACCAGTGTCAAAAGAAAGCCAAAACAGTCAGCAAAATGGAAAGTGTGTTCGATGTGGTAATATTCTGAAGCATAGCAAATCAGAGTGCCTAGCGATTAATGTCATGTGCTATAAATGTCAGAAAAAAGGACATTATGCAAAATGTTGCCTAAATTCTAGGACAAACCGAGTAAATGCAGTGATGATGGAAGAAGAACATGAAGAATTTTTCATTGGGAAAATTTTAAGTAATAAAACTAAAATTCCAGAACCTTATTACGTTCAGTGCATGGTAAATGAAGTGCCAGTCAAAGGGGTCGGATGTCACTTGTGTAGGCACAGATATTGCATCAACAATTAAAACTGAAATTTTCAAAACAAATCGGAAGTTATATGGTCCAGGAAGAGTCCAACTACCTTACGTTGGAAGCATTTTTGTAAAGCTGAAGCACGAAGACAAAGAAAAAATTACAGAAGTGTTTGTAATTGAAGGAACTAATCCACTTCTTGGAAGATCAGAAATTTGTGCATTTGATGTTACAAATAATATTAAAATAAATCAAGTAGAAGTTGTGTCTAGTGCAAAATATCAAAAAGTGTTCAACGGTCTAGGAAAGATCGACAAAGAGTATCGAATTAAATTAAATGCGGATGCAAGACCATTTTCTATAACTGTCCCACGAAGAATAGCCTTACCACTACAGAAAAAGGTGAAAGAAGAGCTGTTACGGATGGTAAAAGAAGGTGTGATAACTCCTGTCGAAGAACCAACTGAATGGTGTTCACCAATGAATGTTGTGCCAAAGCGCAATGGTGATGTGAGGATTTGCGTAGACTTTGAATTGAATAAACATGTCAAACGGGAAAGGTGTCAACTTCCAGCAGTAGAGGAGGTCCTAGGCAAATTCACCGATGCTAAAGTGTTCTCAAAATTGGATGCAAGTTCTGGGTTTTGGCAGATACCACTAGCAAAAGAGTCAATCCTGTTAACGACTTTTATTACGCCATTTGGAAGATTTTTCTTTAACCGATTGCCGTTTGGAATAACTTCTGCACCCGAACATTTCCAGAAGAGGATGCAAGAAATCTTGGAAGGGTTACCAGGTGTTGTAAATCTGGCAGACGATATTGTGGTCTTTGGCAGTTCCAAAGAAGAGCACGATAGCCGATTAGAAGCAGTGTTGAGGAAGCTCGAGGAAAAGAACCTCACATTAAACAAAAGTAAGTGCCAATTTGGATTAACCAGTATAGAGTTTTTAGGTTACACAGTCAGTAAAGAGGGAATAACGCCTAGTCAAGAGAAAACCAAAGCTATAGAACTTATAAAGAAGCCAAATAATTCTACTGAACTAAGATCATTTTTGGGCATGATCACCTATTTGATGCGGTTCACCCCTAATTTATCGGAAAAGCTGAATCCATTGAGGTTACTTTTGAAAGAGAAAAATGGTTGGATTTGGGGACCAGTTCAAGAAGCGGCCTTTCAGGAAGCTAAACGATTAGTAACAGAGGCACCAACGCTTACTTTGTATAATCCTAATAAGAATCAGCGAATATCAGCAGATGCTTCATCACATGCTCTAGGTGCTGTGCTGGAACAGCTAGAAGGGGATGATTGGAAGCCTGTTCAGTATGCATCAAAGAAACTCACAGAAACTGAACACAGGTATGCACAAATTGAGAAAGAGTGCCTTGCTTTGACATGGGCATGTGAACGATTCTCAGACTATATTCTTGGAAAAGAAGTCACACTTCTTACTGATCATAAACCATTGGTCCAGTTATTAGGTAGTAAACCAATCGCTGAACTTACTGCTCGACTTCAACGATTTCGCATGAGGCTTATGAGATATGACTACAAAGTAAAACATATTGCTGGTAGACATTTTTATGTGCCAGATGCTTTGTCAAGGGCTCCGATAGATACTGAAGTAGGCCAGGGAAAAGATGTTCTCGAAGAAGAAGTTGAACTCATGGTCAAGTTAGTACTATGTGAAGCACCGGCAAGCGAAGAGAAATTGCAGGAAATTTTGATTGAGCAAAGAAAAGATACAGAATGTCAGGAAGTTGTAAAATATTTGGTTGAAGGTTGGCCGAGGAGCAAGAGAAACTCAACATTTTATAAAGTAAAAGATGAACTTGCCTGTTTACATGGATTGCTGTTAAGAAAGAACAGAATTTATATACCAAAGTTGCTCCGAAAGGGAATCCTACAAACCATACACCAAGGCCATTTTGGAATTAACAAATGCAGAAGAAGAGCGAATGATTCTGTTTGGTGGCCAGGAATCAGCCAAGAGATTCAATCTCTTGTGGAAAGTTGTAGCAAGTGTATAGAAAATAGGAAAAATCGAGCCGAACCACAGAACTACCCAAAACACCATGGTCGGTAATAGGAATAGATTTTGCAGAACATGGCGGAAGAAAGTATTTAGTGGTAGATGATTATTTTTCTCGATATATTGAAGTTGAAGAAATGACACAAACTACAGCAAAACCAACGATTAATAAACTAAAAAGTTTATTAGCAAGACATGGGATACCAGAAATTGTAAGGTCTGACAATGGCCCTCCGTTTAATTCTGATGAATTTGCATACTTTGCAAAGGAATATGGATTTAAACATGTAACATCAAGTCCACGATATCCACAATCAAATGGGCAAATAGAAAAAGGGGTGGATATTGTGAAGAGAATTTTACACAAAAGTGATTTATACTCGGATTTATATTTAGGGTTACTTGCTTACAGAAGTACACCACTGCAGAGTGGATTTTCTCCAGCTGAATTGCTGTTTGGGCGGAAAATTAGAGATATGTTACCAAAAATTCCTAGAAAATTCAAACCAACATGGGCATTTCTTAAAATATTCCAAACAAGAAACAAACAAATAAAAGAAAAACAGAAAACTGATTATGATAGACGACATAGAACCAAGAGTTTATCGAATTTAGAAAGTGGGGAAAAAGTATGGGTAACAGATATGAAGAAGTATGGTATGGTAGTGCAGCCTGCAGAAGAACCGAGGTCATATATGGTTCAAACTCCACAAGGAACAATTCGCAGAAACCGAAAAGCATTGATTGCCATTCCAAATAATGAAGTCCCGGAGATAGAAGACCCTATAGATGTATCATCGAACCAACAAGATCGTCGTGATCAAGAACAAGTTGAGTCACCCCCATTCAGAGGTTTCTCTCCAGATTCTCCTCCATTCCGAGGGTTTGCAGCATCAGAGATTCCTAATCTCAAGAGTCCTATAATCCAGACTGACATGGACCTGCGAAGAAGCAAAAGGATCATCCATCCGCCACGTAGGCTTGACTTATAAATTTTATGTTATTTAAAAGGGGAGATGTGGTGGTAACTGAATGATGTATTATTGTTAAGTTGGTTATAGGTTGATAGTTTGACAGTTGATGATGAGGAAATGGTGGTTGTTTGAGTAGTATGAAATAAAACGCAATTTATGCCATTGTATGTTTTATTAACCTACGAACTAAAACACTACACTATAGGTACTCATTAACATAGAGTATAAAGAGCAATGGCCCCCAGGACACTGCCCTGAGGCACACCAAGCTTCACCTTTTCATCTACTGAAAGGTAAGTACCACAATTTGTTTTTTGACGCCTACCAGATAAATAATTCTAAAACCATTTCAATACCATGCTGTAGTTGGTAATTTTCCAACTTTTTAACAGGTCAGGTCAGGTCAGGTCCTTTTGAATCTGCCGTTTCAGATCCAAAAGAACTTTAATTCTGAGCTCTCCTTTGTCAATGCTATTTTTTCTATTTTCTTTCACAAATCTTTGAGAGGATGGCAAACACATTAAGAGAAAATAAACCCTAGAGTCCATCATTACGAACCGTCAATGCTGTTGCATCCTTCGTGCGCCGGATATAGAATTTAAGGCGGAACGTAGAGAAGTAGTTATTCAAAAGATGTTGAGAGGGATTCTTAAATCAATGGCTCTTTAGACACAACATGTTGATTCTGACAAGTGCGAAGTGACGTTTGATTCTAACCTCAAACTGCGCTTCAGAGTTTCTACAGACTAAAATTTAAAAACCTTTAAGAAAATCCACAGTTTTAGAGCTATTCAACAAATGGGATAAGGACTTTAAATATTGCAGTGAATTACATATGGACGTTATGGACCCTACCAGTGAAATGTCTTTGGTTTGCTATGTTTGCAACGGATCATTCAAATCCCCTTCAGAACTAATGGAGCATACGTTGACGCATACTGAGAAAAGATCCTACCAATGTGAAATTTGCCAAAAAGCGTTCTCCAAGCGATACTTGTTACACAAACATTTTCGGTCTCACACGGGAGAGAGGCCTTACAAATGTGAAGTTTGCCAGAAAGCATTCTCCGATAGTTCTATTTTGAAGAAACATGTTAGGACTCACACAGGAGAGAAGCCTTATGAATGTGAAATTTGCCAGAAAACATTCTCTGCTTGCTCTACTTTGACAAATCATATTACGACCCACACCGGAGAAAGGCCTTACAAATGTAAAATTTGCCACACAGCATTCTCTGTAAGATCTTCTTTAACGAAACATGTTAGGACCCACACAGGGGAAAAGCCTTACAAATGTGAAATTTGCCAGAAAGCATTCTCTAGACAATTTTCTTTAACGGAACATGGTAAGACTCACACAGGAGAAAAGCCTCACAAATGTGATTTTTGCCAGACAGAATTCTCCACACATTATGGCTTAAAGGTGCATGTTAGGACTCACACTGGAGAAAGGCCATATAGCTGTGAAATTTGCAAGAAAGCGTTTTCCGTGCATTCCGCTTTAGTAAGTCACATTAGGACTCATTCAGGAGAAAGACCTTACGAATGTGAAATTTGCCAGAAAGCATTCTTTGAGCAATCTCATTTAAAGAAACATGTTAAGACTCACATGGAAGAGAGGCCTCACAAATGTGAAATTTGCCAGAAAGGGTTCTCTGAACTTTATCGTTTAACGAAACATGTTATGACACACACAGGAGAAAAGCCCCACAAATGTGACATATGTCAGAAAGCATTCTCTACGCATTCTAATTTAACAACACATGTTACATCTCACACTGGAGAAAGGCCTTACAGCTGTGAGTTTTGCCAGAAAGCGTTCACCAAGCGATACATGTTAAACAGACACGTTGAGATTCATAGCGGAGAAAATAAATACAAATGTGCAGTGTGTGGCAAAGGTTTGGAATTGAATAACCATGTTTGCAATATTTGTAATAAAGTGTTCTTGCAATTGGGAAACTTAAAAGAGCATGTTAAACAGGTGCACAATGAAGGAACACCACACGAATATGAAGATTGTAATAAGACGTTCAGTCAGGCTTATCTTAACTATATCAACGAAGGTGTGTTTTTCTGTAAGTTTTGCAATGTTAATTTGAAGTCGAGGTACTTGAAGAGATATAAAGGTAAGCCAGTAAATGGGGAAATTATCTCAGCCAAGGTTCAAGAATCACAAGACGAACAGTCCAACGAAACTATTGTTAGTGTGAAATTGAAGGAAAATTTAACAGATGAAGAAGAACATCTGAAAAATGAAGAGTACGAGGTGAAAAATGAAAACAGTGTTTACGTAAAAGAAGAAAGGGATACTTTAGAAGAAATGGATAATGCTGGAGATTTTGTAAAACTTTTCAAGAATGAAGATTTTGATGTGAAAGAAAAAATAGTTCGTGAAAGTCTTGTTTAGTTTTAGCATAATCTATATACCAAATGGGTTTATTTTTTACCATTAATGAAGGATTTTCTTTTTCCAATACTCAAACAAATGATTATCTGTGGTGCCATCTTTGCATTCCAGTAGGGTTTTAAAAATAAGAATTTTTGTAACACTCTGCTTTAGAAGTTTCTAAAAGGTAGAGGGAATAGCGATAATAGTCTTTTTAAAAGATTAAATAAAATTTAATTTCAGAAACAAAATTCGGCAAAATTATAATATCAAAGAAAAGCACAAACGACACTAAATACGCCAGCTAGTGTCGTGTGCTCTAGAGCAGTGTTTTTCAACCTTCTTGAATACACGACCCCTTTACAAGTAAAAAAGTTCTGGCGACCCCCCCCCCTCCCCCAGGACCGTAATAAAACTGTCAGTGATTTCAAAGACGCCGTATTTAATTTTCTTTCCATAGTTAAGTATATACCAATCAAGATATCAAATGCAAGGTGGTCACGAGCGCTCTGTGGGCAGCAATATACATATATATACTTTGCCAGGATGGTAGGGCGGGAGGCGAGAGCACAGAAGAAGGGGAGTCAGAAGTTGCACTTACTGTCGGCACTTTGATGTCGGTGGTTAAAACTTGAACGTCACGCAACTTCCACGCGCAACATTTTCATTATAATAATCATGTGTACAGATTTGCCTGACAACAAACCGCGGCCATTTGCAGTAGCAGCTGACAGCCACTGTATGGCCACAGCCCCAAAGCAAGCTGTGCGTGGAAGTTGCGCCAGGTTTGAGAAACTTTTACAAAATAAACAGGCACAGCCTTCTCACTGAAATTGCTTTATTAACCCCCGACGCAAAAAGAGGGGTGTTATAAGTTTGACGTGTCTGTCTGTGTATCTGTGTGTCTGTCTGTGGCATCGTAGCTCCTAAACGAATGGACCGATTTTGATGCATTTTTTTTGTTTGAAAGCTGACGTGATCGAGATGGTTCTTAGTTATAATTTATGAAGATCTATTCAGGCGTTGTCGGGGGTTATTTAAAATTTTGAATTTTGTTACTTGTTTTTATTGTAGTTTAGGACCTATAACCCTTGCCTCCTACTTTTACCTTGCTTGCGACCGCGACCCCCCTAACAGTGTGGCCAGATTTCTCAAAGCTTAGTCGCCAACCAGTCCTTCATTTATCGCCCAAAATCGCAACTTTCGTTTATAACCTCACAAATAGATGGCGCGCGCAAAAAAATTAATTTTTGTTATTTCAAATAATTTATTGTTTAAAAATTACAAAAGTTTACAAAAAGTCTTGACAAAATGTTAGTACTTCATCAATGTCTTCATAATCAGAAGCTTCAACATTTTCTAATGAAGACACTGAAGTTGTATTATTATACATTACATTGGAATTAAATCTGAGTACAATATTACAAACAGAAAATGGTCAGCTGCCAACCGCCAGACAATGCGAAGTACGATGCGAAATGTGAACTGCGAAATGCGAATGCGAATGCTAACTGCTGACAGCTGCACTGCACACTGTTGCCAAATTGCAGTCGTCAGGTCCATACTTTCGATCTCGCCCAAGTGATTTTTCAAATCGCCCAATTTGCGACTTGCGATTTTTGCCAAAAACTGGTCGCAAAATTCTGGCAAAAGTAGCCCAAATTGCGATAAATCGCCCAATCTGGCCACACTGCCCCCTAAGTAAGACTATGCGGCCACCCAGCGGTTCGCGACCCGCAGGTTGAAAAACACTGCTATAGAGGGTATTTACCTGCCGCTCAACCAATAGAAGGACAGGAAATTCAGTTATCACTCGTCCCACTACTGCATTCTAATACATAACAGACTATAGCATATTTTTATCACAGTTTAATATAATCCTCATGGCTATTTACCTCGAAGTTTATGAAGCAATACCATATTATACAGCATGTTCTATTAATTCATGCGGTGAATACAGAATTTATGGAGGAGCGAAGCGAAGCAGATATGCAGAAGATGAAACGGTTGCATGTTGTACCGTAGACGTAGTCTACGTTTTGTGTAGAAAATGATACACTTTTCCCACTACAGGCGACTTTGCGAACAATCTTATATTTTGACATTCACCAGCTGACAATTACATGAGAGTTTGCGAACAGCATGGAATTCTAAATAGTGTAAAAGTGGACGAAATGTAGACTTTGCGAACAAACCTGATACTTGGAGGCCTATGTAGTTAATAAAGTTGGTACTAGATAGATAATGGATTTATTGTTTCCCATTTGGGATTACAATTAAAAATAACAAAAAACATATAAATAAATGGAATAAACAAAAATAAATAAACTCCTCAGGATTAATTTCCACCTATCTAATTTCCATTTATGTACACTCATGGACAAAAATATGGAATATTTTTAAATTTTCATAATAACAGATTACGAAGATACAAAACTAAAGAATCAAGTTACCTTTGTCTATTTTAAGAGTAATCTAATAACAACGGTTCATCAAGTAACTCCTCAATAAACACCAAATAACAAAAACTTAATTAGTTGAATATGTATAGAATGGATCAATTACGGTCTGACAAACATTAACACCAAAAGAACGAAACCAGTTACAAAACATGGGCTGCTCAATATCGAGTATTGCCTCCCCGAGCGCGGACTACGGCTTCCATTCTTCTAGGCATGCTGGAGATTAAATTTTGTATACATTCTTGCGGAATTGCATCCCACTCCTGATGTGCGGCAAATCTCAATTGATTTTGCGTCATTGGTACAGGATTCCTGGCTCGAATACGAATTTTTAGTTGATCCCACAAGTGCTCTATTGGGTTTAAGTCTGGACTGTATGGTGGCCAGTACAAACTTTGGATTCCCACTTCGTTAAGATACCGGTTTACAATTGCAGCAGTATGTGGTCGTGCATTGTCATGCATTAGGATGAATATGTTGTAACCAATGAAATCAACGTATTGCACAACATGTTCTGACAAGATGTTTTCAACGTAATTTTCAGCTATCATCCTTCCACGCACTTCTACAAGTTCTGTACGACCCTCCCAACTAATGCCTGCCCAAAACATTATCCCACCTCCTCCAAAACTGACGTTTGGAGTTAGTGCACAGTTGGAATATCTTTCTCCAATTCTTCTGTACACATGGTTACGTCCATCTGGCTTCCACAGTACGATTCTTGTTTCGTCGGTATACATAACATTCTTCCATTGGTCAACCGTCCAGTCACCATATGCTCTAGCAAATTGTAATCTGCGAACCCTAGCATTTTGAGTGAGTCGAGGGACTTTAGCAAGCCGTCTCGCTTTCAAATTTGCTTCCTCCAACCTTCGCCGAACTGTTTTGGAGCTAACATTAACTTGCTTCGCATTTAAAAGTTGGTTTTTTAAATGAGTTGATGTTAAGGTATGTTCTCGTAGTGACTGCAACATTAAAAATCTGTCATCTCGGCGAGTTGTACACCGTCTCCGTCCTTGGCCAGGCCTCTTCTTGAAATTTCCAGTTTGTCTGTGCCTATTTAAAATTTCTGAAACGGCAAACTGCGTTATTCCAACAAATCTTGCAATATGGCTTTGTCTCCAACCAACATTTGACAAAGTTACAACCTTTGCTACCTCAACTTCAGTGCAACATCGAACTGCTGGCATTATCGAAGACAGTAATGCTACAGAATAATCAACAAATGTTAAATTCTACCTCTGTACACCTAGGTTGACGAGTATACTTACCTACATGGAAAAGTTAAAAGTCAGGTGTGAACACGAAGTTTACTCAATTCGATTTTTAGAACACAATGACAGTTTCTGATACTTGCTTGTTATTGCCAGGCTTACTAGATGCCTCAGTATCTAATATAAAATGCTGTCGCAGCTGTTCATAAGAAAGTTTCTCGAGAAATAAATAAAATCAAAAATATTCCATATTTTTGTCCATGAGTGTATAATCACCCCTCCCTCTCCTTCCTTCCCCTCTGTATCAACTCCATCTACTTCTCCCATCTTCCACTTTCCTCCAGTATCATCTCCACTCTCACCTGTTCCATGTACTCTCTCCACCAGCACCTCTCTAACACATATGTTCCCATGTCTCCTTCTCCACCCTACATACCCTACACATTCTTCTGTCTTCGCTTTCCCAATACCTTCCACCTCTCATCTCATTTCCCAGCCTAAACCTTGCCACCCTTGTTATCTTCTCTTCCCTTCCCCTACTTCGTAGATATCTCGGCAGTCCCGCTGTCCTTATTTCTTTATATTTGTTGTTGTATCTTGACTGTCTTCTTTATCCTGCACTTGTATTTGCCTGTCTCTCTCCTCTACCTCTCTCACCATGTTTCATCCTGCTGTTCTCAAGTTCTCCATTTCTGCTGCATAGCCTCGCTCCTGATAAAATTTTTCTCTTCTCCCATTTCGATTTTTCTCTTCCTCCCTTCCGTACCTCTTCCCAACATTGCCTGGCTAACTCGTTCCCGCCCCACCTCTTAACTTTTCCTCATATTTCATGGCTCTCTTTCCTGCCCTGGTTCTTAGTTTTTCTCTGTTTGTTTCGTCTCTTACCATGTACCCTGGCGTTATCCAATCTAAGCCCAGTGTCCATCCTATCTACTTTTCCTGGATCCCCTCTATCTTCTCTCTCTCTTCCCACCCCCAAATTTCTGCTCCATACATGGCTACGCTGCTCACCAATGCGTCAAACAACTTTACTCTTCTTTTCGAGTCGCCCCCAAAATTCCTCTTTCCTTTTCCCTATACCTGCTTTATTGCTATTGTTGCCTTTATTACTACCTCTCTTACATGCTTCTCTTGGCCTCCATTCTTTTGTAAGGTGAATCCTAGATATTTAAACTCCCCCACCTCCTCCAATTCTTCCCCCCTTCCACTCTCACTTCTCTATGCGACTTCTTCCCCCCTCCTTTCCTGAATCTCATAATTTTGGTCTTCTCCGTGTTCAATACTAGTTCTTTCTTCTCCAAATACCTTTCCATTCTTCTCAGCATCTCCTTTAGTTCTTTTTCTTCCTTTGCCAAGAGGACTATATCATCAGCGTATGCTAATAGTGTCCAATATTTCTTTTTGCCTATTATCACTCCTGCCTGTCCCTTTTCCATTACCTCTTCTAAATCTGACAGGAAAATGTTAAACAAGTACGGGCTCAGGGGACACCCCTGTCTGACTCCTCTCTCCGTCCAAAATACTTCGTTTAGCCGTCCTCCCACCCTAACCCTGTTTCTTGTTCCATTTATATATTTCACTTATTTTTTTTTCAAGTTCTTTTATATATCCCTTCTTTCCAACATCTCAAATAATTTTTTTCTGTAAAGTTGGTACTAACTAACAACAAAAAGTACTTATTTTATAATATTCTAATGCCATTATTGCCACTTAAACTGCCAGTACCTAATTTATTGTGTACATAGCTTTTACAGATCCAATGCTTTTTGTGCATTACTGCCTGTTTTTTGCTTTCACTGCCCAATTCCTGACTCCCATTTTCCTCAGAATCTGAGGACTATATCATCATACACTACTTTAGCCTTGGTCGTCTCCTGACTCCGACGGGGCTTATTCGTAAAACTACTTTTGTTATTCTCTTCTGGGGCAGCCTCTGGATATGTCCAAGCCATTTGATGTCGATATACTATGTTCTTCATACAGTTCCTTTATCTCTTCACTCATTCTTCGCCTCCGATCTCCCTCTTCTCTGATTCCACCAAAAATGTGTCTCAAAATATATTCTTCCTTCCCATTGTTCCATATTGTATGCTGGCCAGCTGCAGTCATCACTTAGGTCTCATAGTCATATGTGACAGTGGGTTATTACTGTTTTATAGATTTTTAACTTAGTCTTCGGCTTAGTCCCTCTGGACACAATAATTGATTTAAATACTCGGGTCAGAGTCCCTGATCATTTATCACCCTTGGCGGTTTTTATTGCACTAATTTCGGTGTCCCTGTTATCATATTCTTTGATGTTTATGAGCAATACTCTATAAAATGTGCTATTAACTGTCACGTTAGTTTCCTTGAGAAGGGTTGTGGCCGTTAGATCTTATAAAATTTACCCATGGACGTAGCGAAGTAGATAGCCACAAACAAATTTGAGGGTTGTGCGTCGTCCTGGCACATTAGACACAGCATTTTGAGCTGGGACAAGTGACAGTTCATTCTAACCTCTAAAGCACTTGAGCATTTCTAAAGACGAAAATTGAAAAGCTTTTAATTTTAGAGATATTCAACAAATTGGATAGCAACTTGGAATATTGCAGTGAAAAAATAAAATTAGTGTGTACAATTTGATATAGAAAATTCTGGGTGTTACATGAACATTTGTGTATTGCGGGCACGGATTTCCTAAAAGAATCTGGATATCCAACATGCGGTAGTGGGGATATAATAAAATGGTTTGGGTATATTGTCCGCCATGATGATCTCCTTTTTAGTGATTTTTGTCTAGTGCCTAGTGGGAAACTCAATATTGTTGTGTCGTAACTGTTTGTCAAATAATGTCAATTGTCTTTTTGTGACCCAGTTTTGATTTGACGTTCGTCGTTTGTGTACAATTCTATTGTTTTAACAAATTAAACTTGGTGCTTAATATTATATAGATTTTATTAATTTCATTGTGCAGATACATTTTATTACAAAACATAATTGGCAGTGGTTGACGGGGTGCATTTCAAAAGTTTATTTTCATTATTTTTTCATCATGGTCCATTGTTTTGTATTGGGCTGCAAAAATGCTCATAAGAATACCAAAGGGAGAAATATAACTTTTCATATGTAAGCTAAATTGTTTTTGGCCAGTATCTAATCATCAGTAGCCTCAATCTCAAATGATCTTATTTACATAAATAAATTTAGTGCTATTGCTATACTCTAAGATAAATGGTTAAAAATACTGATAATATTTTCACTATTATACTTATAAAATTGTTTGCATTATTTCATACTACATCATATTTTTTTTTGAAATATCCGTGGCTTCATTCCATTCAATTTCGTTGGCGCCTGAAGTTAATCCTCCAATGAAAGTGGAAAGCAATAGCTGTGTTATTGGTCGGCGGCAACCAATCAAAAGGGAACTCAACATGGCGGCCATTATGGCGGCCTGTATACCCAAGTCTGTTTCTGATGCTAACTAGATATCTATATATATTTTTAAATCTGTGATTGCGGGCCACACAGGTGAAATACCTTTCGATTGCGAAATTTGCAATAGAACATTCAAATCCCCATCGAAATTAATGGACCTTATGCTGTCACACGCCAAGGAAATATCATACCGGTGTGAAATTTGCCGAAAAACATTCTCCGAACGTTCCGCTTTAGCAAAACATGTTAGGGCTCACACAAGAGGAAAGCCTCACAAATGTGAAATTTGCCAGAAAGCATTCTCTTCTGGTTCTACTTTAGTGAAACATATTAGGACTCACACAGGAGAGAAGCCTCACAAATGCGAAATTTGCCAGAAAGCGTTCTCTGTGCCTTTTGCTTTAAAAACACATATTAGGACTCACACAGGAGAGAGGCCTTACAAATGTGAAATTTGTCAGAAAGCATTTTCTACATATTCTATTTTAAAGGTACATGTCAGGACACACGCGAGAGAAAATCCTCACAAATGTGATATTTGCCAGAGGGTGTTCTCTTCGCAATCTAATTTAATGACTCACCTTAGGACTTGCACAGGAGAAAGGCCTCACAAATGTGAAATTTGCCAGAAAGCATTTTCCCATCTTTCGACTTTAACTTCACATGAGTCTACTCATACAGGAGAAGGGCCTTATAAATGTGAAGTTTGCCAGAAAGCTTTCACCAGGCAGTACATGTTAAACAAGCATGCTACAGAAAATAAATGTAAGTGTGCAGTGCGTGGCAAAGGTTTTAAAGGTAATCACCACCTCACAAAACACATGGGGATTCACACAGGCAAAAATAAGCCTTATGTTTGCAATGTGTGCAAGAAGGCTTTCTTGGAATTGGGAAATTTAAAGAAGCATATTGAACAGGTGCACAACGAAGAAACGCCACACAAATGTGAAATTTGTAATAAGACATTCATTCAAGCATATATTAACCATACCAATGAAATGCTGTTTTTCTGTAAGTTTTGCAATGTTTGGTTTAACTCTGAATGGTGCTTAAGGAGACATAGAGAGAAACAAGCAAATGAGGAAATCGTTGGACGAGAGGCCGAGGAATCACAAGATGAGCCATCCAACGAAAGTAGTGTTAGTGTGAAATTGGAGGAGAATATAACAGGCGAAGAAGAAAATGTAATTTTAGAGTTTGAAAATTTCGAAAAGCTTATCAAAAACGAAGAGCAGGAAGTGAAAAATCAAAACAAAGAAGAAAGCCACATTTTAGACAAAGTAAATAATGCTGGAAACTTTGTAAAACTTTTCAAAAATGAGGACTACGAGGTGAAAGATGAAGGTAGTGAACAGTGAAATGCAAAAGTTATTCGGGAAAATTCAACTGGTTTTGGTGTAGCACATGTCCGCTAGTAATGGACAATTTATCTGCTTTTGAAATAACCAGATAGAAAATGCATTAAGGACCATAACTTTTGTACAAACATAATAGCATTATTACGAAGCACAGTAGTGTTAAAATATGTTTGTATATTGCGTTATAATTTTAATAACAATTTGCAATAAACAAATTCATTACAGATTTATTTAATAACCTTGTATGTAGTAAAAAATCTTTTTCTACAACTATAAGAAAATGCGTTGCATTGATACTTATGTCTTCTGTTGTGCAACAGTAGTTTTTCTTTTATTTTCGGTACCAACTAAACCTGTATATGGTCGGTTGGACATGTAATCATGGACAATACCCTTAGCTCTTTGTTGAAGAAAGGATAGGGTTCTCTATTGCCAAACGATGATAAATAGAACACAGGAACAAATTAAAATCAACTCTATTAATTTAGCTATTTACAAATCAGGTGTAATGAAACATATACAGGGTGATTCAGACCACCAGTACACTATCTTTTACGGGAAAAGTATCGGAGCTATGGACTTGAGAAAAAAATCCTACTGGGTAAATTGCCCATGAAGAATTTAATGAAGATATTTTCATTTTTCTCGGAGTCACCCCTTCCCAGATAATAGGGGGTGGGGGTGTGTTTCTCGAGAATTTCAAATAGGAAGGGGGGTCGTGCGATACATTATTAAAAAGGAATTAGAAGAAGAAACAATTTTTATCTAAACATTTCTTCAATAATTCCAACCGTTTCAAAATGGCTGCCAACTTACGAAAAAATTTGAGGGTTGCAAACAATTTTTTTTGTGATCAACCCCAGCGATTAAGAACAAAAACAAACCTAGCTTATGATTGTACAAGAGTTTGCCTTTCATATCATGTATTACAAAATGTCATTTTGCCAAAATTAGTATCACCCCCACACCGCTAAAATTAAGGATCATTCAGGGGAGGTTTTCTCGAAAAACTCAAATAGCAGTAGGGGTTAATTTCCATCTCATCCAAAAGACCCTTTAAAACCTGACAACTTTTGTCTGAAAGTTATCCTTCTAAAACGAGTCACTCTTGAGGAATTGCTTAATTAAAAAAAACTGCTGAAATAGCCCAAAACGATCAAAAAAGAGTTGGCTGGTGTCATTGAGCTGTCATTTTATGTTTGTATTGATAACGTTGCTAACGAAGCAAATTAAAGGGTCACAGAAGAAATTCAAATTGTTGTCCATTGTTCTCCAAGCACTTCTGTAGTCTGTTTTCAAAAGAGAATGTGAACGCGACGAAGTTCTTCTTCAGAAATGCTCCTGCATGCTACCACTATCCGCCGCATCATATCCTGCCTATCAGTTGGACGATCTTTATACACTTCCCCTTTCAACTTTCCAAATAAAAGTCCATACAAGTGAGATCCGGTGACCTGGCTGGCCAGGCTACCACACCACCTCCCCCATTCCATTTCCTTGGGCATATTTGATTCAATATTTCCCTGGCATGCCTAGAGAAGTGAGCAGGGCACCCATCATGTTGAGACCACATCAACTTGAAAAAATGTTTAGATAAAAAATGCTTCTTTTTCTAATTCCGTTTTAATGATGTATCACACGACCCCCCTTCCTATTTGAAATTCTTGAGAAACACACCCCCACCCCCTATTATCTCGGAAGGGGTGACTCCGAGGAAGATGAAAATATTTTCATTAAATTCTTCACTGGCAATTTACGTAGAAGGATTTTTTCCCCAAGTCCGTAGCTCCGATACTTTCCCCGTAAAAGATAGTGTACGGGTGGTCTGAATCACCCTGTATATATTTACAGTGAAAATTAATACAGGACTGCGTGGTCATTTGTATTCTCAAGTCAGTCTGTTAAACGGTCTGTACAAGTTAATTAAATAAGTGGTTCGGCGAGCGAACCTCTCATCGAATTCTGGTTGCCTCTGATACATTTCGAACATCCGGTGTGTGATCTGCAACGATATAGATCTGGTTTTGTTTCTGAAGGTTACGTCGTAGCATTTTTAATGTCCTCCAGTCGGGGGTTTAGGTACGGGATCTTCGTTGCCGCACTACAGGGCAATCTCTTCGGGGAGGTCACTAACCAATATGTAACGGATACGTCCTACCATACACCAGCTACCTACAGATTTGAGTGAGAACCGGTCACCACAGGAAGACCCAGGTGGCTATAAAATAACCAGCAGAGAAAACATAATTATGCGGTTCTCACCCTAGCCAGAGATCTCCGATATCTCTACATCTGTTGCCGTACAACCAGTCAGCTCCAACCACATTAGTTGGATAATGTAAATATTGCTAGCTAAAGCTATCAATAAATAATCATCGGGCACTTACGTGAAAATGGAAGTGGTTGCTTTTCAGATCGAACGGCGAAACGAAAACATTGCGGTTAAATAAAATCAGTCTTGGGAATCGACGGTGGTGAATGAATTCCGAATGTGGATGATTCTTAAGGCAAAGTAGGAATGAATGTCCCTAGGCCGTCAGGACCGTAACTTTTATAAGCTTCCAGGGGAGTTGATTCAACGGTCTTCCTCCGAGATTTTCCTCAGGGGTATTGGTACCGTCTGCACCAATTATGACATTGATGCATCGTTTCATAATCTAATCATGTGCAATTATTTTCTGTCGACATTAGACTCGTTTTCCTCTTTCTCTTTTCTGTAAGCCTGATACCTGTAACGGCTTCTCAGAACAAATTATAAATGCCAACCCAAAGTTCGTTAGGAAACATAGGCATTTTAATATTGTGCTTTGTTACAGCTTCACTTATAAACGTTTAATTGATTATTAAATCTATCGCTTTGCCTATGACTTTTCGTATACAACTAGTTTTCGCAGCAATACAATTGCACTATAGTGGTGTAGTCACAATTGTAGCAATGGGTCCAATTGATACCAGAAACATTGAAGGAAAAATATGCAACTGCTGGTGAGCTCTCAAAGGCACGGTGGATGGAAATACACAGCAGTTGACGAATTGTTAAAAAATAAATACGACGTAGCGAACAAACTCTTTGGTTCAATTGAAAACTCAGTAAATATTCCATCTACTTCAAGGATAGAACATTTTGAAAACACTGAGAATGTGACCATTGAAAAGTAATTTACAAATTCTCCAAAAATGATATTTAATACTTGTAGTAATTTAATGTTTAATATTTAATATTTAAATAAAATGAAAGGGATCAATAAACCTATAGGGTTTCTTATAACTATATTGAGCAATAAAATTAGGGTGTAGAGGGTAAATATTTATGGCTAGTCTCATTGTTTAAACAATGCTAGTCTTAATTCTATCTACCTGATAAATCTATACAGGGTTGAGTTTGGAATCGGACCATAGTTACTATTAAGACAACTGCGTTTATTTTTATATATCTCTATACTTTCCAAGGCGTTTAAATCAAATTTGATATTTCCTGGCTTTAAGAGTTTGAGATTATTGCTATTGAATTTATGGCCCGTTTTCAACGCGTGTGACGCCATGCTAGACCTATCAGTGCGGCCATATTTGTAATGATCTTGATGCTCCTTAATATATATATACTTTCAGCTCTGCAGGCCCTGTAGGCCCATAGCTTGTCCTACTGTAGTCTTCCATTCTTTCCTGTCTAGGGCTTTTCTTTTCCAGTCCCTCACATTTAGTTTCTTCAGGTCCTCCTCCACACACTCCCTCCACACCCTCTTCGGTCTTCCTCTTCTTCATCGTTCCTGTGGTTCATTTTCTAGCATCATCCTGGGTATTCTTCTTTCTATCATTCTTGCGACATGTCCCAGCCATCGTAGTCTTTGCGCTCTTATAAACTGAACTATGTCTGGTTCCCCGTACAGTTCTTTAATTTCTCTGTTTGTCCTTCTTCTGTATTCTCCTTCTTCCTTTATACCCCCAAAAATTCTCCTTAGTATTTTCCGCTCCCACACCTCTAAATTCCTCTGGTCCTCCTTCTTCAGCACCCACGTCTCGCTAGCATATGTAACTGTTGGTCTTATAATAGTCTTATATATTGTTGTTTTAACCCTTCTGGACAGATTTCTATTTCCGAGCACTCCATGCATCGCTCCTGCACTCTTGTTTCCAGCCATGATTATTTTCTCCGTTTCCTTCCAGTGCTCATCACTTCTTGTTACCTCCACGCCCAAAAACTTAAAATTCTTCACTCTTTCAAAATTGTATTTCTCGCCTGTTTCTGTTGTTATTGCCAGACTATCCTGTTCTTCCCCCCTTGTTGTCATGTATTTCGTTTTATCTTCGTTTATCTTAAGACCATATTTTCCTGCGACACTCCCCAGTTTTCTTGCGATTTCTTTAAGTTCCTCTCTTGTTCTTGCCAATAGTGTAATATCATCAGCATACGCTATACATTGGTGGGGTCCTTCAAGAATTATACCATTCCTTTCAATTCCACTAGCCCTTACTACTTGTTCCAGTACTATGTTGAAGAGTATTGCTGACAATGGGTCTCCCTGTTTTAAGCCATTTGTAACTGTAAATGGCTCCGATGACATGCCATGCGCTCTTACTCTATATTTCGTGCAACTTAGTGTCATCTTAACTAGCCTGCAAAATTTCCTGTGGTATTCCTAGATTTTTCATCGCTTTGTACATTTGCTTTCTGTCTACACTATCATATGCCCGCCTGAAGTCTATAAACAACACATGCAACTGCACCCTTCTCTCCTCACTCTGCCATAATCTGTTTAACACATTCGCTGCCGAGGCTGTCACCGGTGTCCGCTTGAAGATATCCATACTGCGCCGTGGCAGACACCCGTGTCCGCTCAACTAGATTAGTTATTGCGCCGGCCGGGCACATAATAGGTTAAATATGAGTAATGGAGTGCCCGCTGCGGCGCGTACGGTAAGCCCTTTCAGTTCTGGTATGCTGATATAAACATTTGAATAACTATGTGTCCGCTAGTTGATGCCGCTATGGCGTACTTAAAAAAATAGTTTTTTTGTCCACTTGCTGCGCTGCAGCGGACACGTACATATATGTATTTTTGAATATGCAGTATAAGAATAAAAGTATGGAAATAAATATAAATGCTTCAATTCTGTAACAACTGCAAATTAAATTAACACAATTCTGTAATAAACTTAAAAATAGAAATGCAATTCAGGTACAGAAAAAAAAACAAAATGACATAACAAACTTATTATTTTCCGAGGTCCAAATTGAAGCAATCCAGACAATACCGTGGCCTCTCTGGACAAACCGTTACAATAAGTTGTCACTCTTTCTTTACTTTATTTTTGGCAACCAGAGTTTTATTATTTTTTTTTTGATAGCATCGGCAGTATTTTCTTCCTATGCGACTGCTTCCAGGAAATTTCATAATTGCCTGATTTCTTATACTCGAACGTTTTTTACTGCATGGAAGTGGTCGCTATGTCATTTTCTTCATATTTCCCTAGAAGTTCATCAATTATTTGCTCTCACAAAATCGTGTCCGCTGTCCGCTAATGGGTCCGCTATGGCGTGCACAGATTTCCTAATTTGACCGCCTAAAATGTCCGCTATGGCCTGCACAGTAATAATTGCAAGTTGGCGCCGCGGAGGACACAGGTGACCGATTTGAATTTTTGATGGTAACTTCTTTAAAATTTAAATAATTGCAAAAATTCAGGTATAGAATTGCTTAATATTTAGTAAAGAACATGATGCGTGCAATGGCGCCTGGAGTAATTTTTTGAAATTTCCCTTGGCAGCGAATGTGTTAAAAGTGAAGATCTGGTCAACAGTCGATCTGTTCTGTCTAAAGCCACCCTGGTATTCCCCTAGTATCCTCTCCATGTGGTCTCTCAGCCTACATGTAAGAATTTTGGAGAAAATCTTGTTGATATTACTCTATATCCCCCTATAATTATCACATTCATGCCTGTTTCCTTTTTTATATGTAGGTCTTAAGATAGCTTGCCCCCATTCTCTTGGCATTTCCCGTTTTTCCCATATATCCCTAATCAATAAATATATTTGATCGGTCAGTGCTCGACCCACACATTTCACTAATTCACTCTCCACTCCATCGTTTCCGGGCGCTTTGTTATTTTTCAGGGACTTGATTACTTTTTCCACCTCCTCAACTGTTGGTGCCTGTGTGCTCTCTGTCCTTTCATTACCACTCTGATCATCATCATCCTCCCCCACTCTGCTCTCCGACTCATCAAACAGTTCCATAAAATGTTCTCTCCATCTCTCCATCATCTCCTGTTTTCCTCCTATCAGTACACCCTCTTTACTGTAGCAGTAGGATGCTCCTTAAAGCGAGTTAAAATAGACTGAGTTGACTGCCCGATATATTTTTTGTCGCAATTTCTGCATGCTATTTCGTAAATTCCCGCTTTATGAATGGGTTCCGTTTTATCTTTCGCATTTCCTAGTAGATTTTGTAAATTGTTGCTCGAAGTGTGAACTACTTTGAAGCCTGCTTTCCCGAAAATATAGTATTCATACCTCTAGTTATTTGCGGTACGTATGGTATTTTTATAAATTTAGTAATTTTATTACCCCAATTTAAAGTGGTGGAATTTCGCAATAGCATTTTAAATTTTCGTTTCCTAATTAACCTATTGACAATCTCTGGATCGAAACCGTTACATTTTACTATATCTTTGATTGTATTTACTTCCTTGCGGTATCTTTCAACGGATAGCGGTAGACTCAACAGTCTATTAACTAAAAAACCAAAACTAGCCTCTTTGTGCTGCCTGCAGTGGTTCGAATCTGCAGTTATATACCGAGCTGTACTGGTTTCTTTCCTATAGATGTCAAATTCTAACTTACTGTCTTTCCTAATTACCAAAATGTCCAAAAATGGAAGCTGTCCTTCCCTTTCTATTTCATGGGTAAATTTGATAGAATTGAATCTACTATTTAAGCCGCTCAAAAAATCTTCAATGTTACATTTACTAGTGTCAAAAATGGCAAATATATCGTCTACATATCTCACACCCACACCTTTGGAAAATATGGGAGCTCATCTTTCAGTTGGGTTTCAAATTTGCCCATGAAAATTTCTGCAATGAAAGGAGAGAGGCCATTTCCCATGGCTGTACCTTCACTTTGTTGAAAAAATTAAAAAAAAAATGCAGTTGTCTTAATAGTAACTATGGTCCGATTCCGAACTCAACCCTGTATATAGATTTATCAGGTAGATAGAATTAAGACTAGCCATAAATATTTACCCTCCAGACCCTAATTCTATTGCACAATATAGTTTTAAGAAACCCTATAGGTTTATTGATCTCTTTCACTTAAGAATCCAATTTTATTGCTCTCATGTTCAAATTAGTTCTGAGAAACCCTATAGGTTTATCGATCCCTTTCACTTCAGGAGTGGAGGTTGGGTGAGTGGGGGTTGGATATTTATAGTAGCAATGTAATTTAAGTTTAGAATTAGATTAATCTTCAACTCCTGAAGATGCTGACATTGTCAGCGAAACACGTGTCGAGTTTAATTACTGTGTCACTGTCTTTTGGCTTGTGGGGTTAACTTATTAAGAATTCATACTGAATAAAATTGTAAAAAATAACAGTTAAATTGAGAATTTTTAAGTTTCAATCTTAATTTAATTTAATTTAATTTAATTTCTGTAGAAACTGTCAGTCGCAGAACTGGCAATGCCGGCATCAATTAAAAGCTTAGTAAACTGGCTATTAAATGTGCAATTAATATACAGGTGTTCCATTTGAAATTCTTGAGAAAAATTCAGTTATGCGTATGTTGACCATCCTGTATAATACAAAGTACTGTGGCAAAAGTATTATCAGAATTTGCGAATAGAATAGTCTGTGAATCTAGTTCGATAAAGAAATCTTAGATAGCTTCGGTAAGTAGGCGTCAGTAGTGCCAAAAAGATGGGACACATTGACACTAAAATGGCAATATCTTAACATTCCCTGCTGGTAACCCAATAATGTGGTGTTTCGTTTTCCATGAAATTTTGTGGGGGTCGTGAATATGCAAAAAAATGGGGATTTCCATTTAGAAAAATTCAACTTTGGTTTGTTACGCAAAATGTGAAGCCCCTGTATACACCAAAATAATTTTACAAGATGCGGCATGGGATTTCCTAATTCCTAAGCATACCTGCAAAATTTCATTTAGATACATATGCCTTGAATGGTTCAAAAGATATATGCCGTCGCAACACTATTGGACCGCTCTGTATAAAGAGGCCATAAAGTTATATCCCATTATCATAACATTCGGGTTAAATTTGTTTCAAGGTGAAAATCTGATACATGTCAATCTGTAGTTTTTGAAACCGCACTCATATCTCTAATTTCTTCATCTGCCTTTGATCTCATTCTTAAATTTATTATTGCGACCGAGCACCAAAATCGTATAAACATACACCCTGCACTTATAGGCCAAACATTTCGTACTGCGATTATAGAATTTACCGATGGACGTAGCGACATAGATACCAGAAAGAGGGTTGTGTGTTTTACTGGCACATTAGACACAGCATTTTAAACTGGGACAAGTGACAGTTAATTATAACCTCTAAAGCACTTTAGCATTTCTAATGACGAAAATTAAAAGCTTTTAATTTCAGAGGTATCCAACAGTTTGAATAGCGACTTGGAATAGTGTAGTAAAGAAAACAAACTAGTATACACAATTTGATATAGAATATACTGGGCGTCATGTAATCCAAGTGTAACAGTATGAACCCTATCAGTGAAATACCTTTCCTTTGCAATATTTACAAAAGAGCATTCAAGGCTCCATCGGAACTGACAGAACATATGTTGATACACACCAAGAAAGCATCCTACCGATGTGAAATTTGCCGGAAAGCATTCACTAAGCGATACTTGTTAAACAAACATATTCGGAATCATACGGGGAAAAAATCTCACAAATGTGAAATTTGTCAGAAAGCATTCTTTGCACGTTCTTCTTTAACAGAACATGTTAGGACTCACACAGGAGAAAAGCCTCACAAATGTGAAACTTGCCAGAAAGCATTCTCTACACATTTTAGTTTAAAGGTACATGTTAGGACTCACACGGGAGAAAGACCTTACATCTGTGAGATTTGCAAGAAAGCGTTCTCCATGCATTCCACTTTAGTAAGTCACATTGGGATTCATACGGGAGAAAGACCTCACAAATGTCATATTTGTCAGAAGTCATTCATTGAGCGTTCTAATTTAAGGAAACATGTTAAGACTCACACCGGGGAGAGGCCTCACAAATGTGAAATTTGCCAGAAAGCGTTCTCTGAGCATTATAGTTTAACAAGACATGCTATGTCACACACAGGGGAAAAGCCTCACAAATGTGGAATTTGCCAGAAAGTATTCGCCAAGCGGTATATGTTAAACAAACATGTTCAGACTCATGGTGGAGAAAGAAAATTCAAGTGTGCAGTGTGTGATAAAGGTTTTAAATTTAATAAAGATGTCACAAGACACATGAAGATCCACACAGACAAGGAATCTCACGTTTGCAATATTTGCCAGAAAGCATTCTTGCGGTTGAGAAACTTAAAGGAGCATGTTAAACAGGTACACAACGAAGAAACACCTCACAAATGTGAAATTTGTGATAAGATGTTCAGTCAGGCATATCTTAACCATACCAACGAAAAGCCACTTTTTTGTAAGTTCTGCAATGTTAATTTAAAGCCTGAATGGTGCTTGAAGAGACATAAAGAGAAGCAAGCAAATGGGGAAATCATCGCAGCAGATGTTGAAGAATCACAAGATGAGCAGTCCAACGAATATAGTGTTAGTGGAAAATTTGAAGAGAATATAACAGATAAAGAAGAAAATGTCGTAGAGTCTGAAGATTTTGAAAAGGGTATCAAAAATGAAGGGTGTTAACTGAAAAATCAAAATAGTGTTATTGTAAAAAAAGAAAACGATATTTTAGACAAAGAGGGTGTTGCTGGAAATTTTGTAACTCTTTAAAAATGAGGACTATGAGGTGAAAGATTAAAATAGAGAAGTTTAAAGGTTATTTAGAAAAATACGACACTATTATTGCGTAGCAGATGCTCGAGCAGATGTCCTAAGGTAGCCTAAGAGAAGATCCACTGCTTCTTGTGCCTCCCGTTTCCTGACTCGTTTTTTTATTGGTTGTACGTCATTATCTTCGTCATCACTTCACGGTTCCTATAACGCCTTGATCCATTGGTTGTTTTGATTGACAAGTGGAGGAGAAAATAGATCAAAGAAATTTCCATCCGCTGACCTCAACATGGCTTTGTTAGGGTGCACTCGAGCGTTATCCAGAAGTAGAACAACTTTCAGGGACAAATTTTTATTCCTTATTTGACTTCTGGGATACATTTTTTGTGGAACCAATCATTGAAGATGTCACGCATGATCCACACTGCTTGTTGATTGAAATACAAACATACAATAATTACGTACATTCAAATTCTTGAATGCACGAGGGTTTCTGGTACACACAGTGGTTGGATCGAGAACTTTGACTTGGATTCACTAAGAATTCTTAATGAGTTAACCCCACACGCCAAGAGGCAGTGATGCAGTAATTAAACTCAACACGTGTTTCTAAACTTACACTATGCTGCTATAAATACCAAACCTCCTACTTCTGAAGCAAAATGAATCGATAAACAGGGTTTCTCAGAACTTTTGGAACATAAGAGCAATAAAATTGGTTTCTTAGACCTGGAGGGTAAGTATTTCTGGCTAATCTTAAATTCTGTCTACCTGATAAATCTATACAGGGTTGCTGTTAAGACAACTACGTTTATTTTTATATATCCCTTTTATATTTTCCAAGGCGTTTAAATCAAATTTATTATTTCATGATTTTAAGAGTTTGAGATCATTGATATTGAATTTATGGCCTGTTTTCAACATGTGCAACGCCATGCTAGACTTATCCATACGGCCGTATTTGTAATGAGCTTGATGCTCCTTGAAGCGAGTTATAATAGACCAAGTTGACTGCCCGATAAATTTTTTTTGTTCCAATTTTCTCATGCTATTTCGTAAATTCCCGCTTTATGAATGGGTTCCGTTTTATCTTTTGCATTTCCAGGTAGATTCTCGGATGATGGTGACTATACCCTGCCAACTCTGGGAAAATCTACAGCCCCCCACGTAGTCCAGGTCATCTAAAAGAAGTAAAAAAGCTAATTGCAATTTTTGAAGAAATAATTGAAGAACTTAATGATCTGAAATAAACATAATACAAAAATACAAATACATATAAAAACTACAAATATCTAAAGGATTAAGATGTAAGAGACTGTGGTTAAATAATCAATTCAAGAATCAATTGTACCCCTAACAACATAAATTTTGAAATACTATATACGCATTTCGGCAGCTAAGCTGCCATCTTCAGTAGCAGGTATTTTCTGCTCACCACTCCGAAAGAATCGAAGTGCACTCGATCAGCTCTCAAGCTAGAATGAACTCCGCACGGAGACAATCCCAATATATATCTAAAGTGACGTAGCACTGACGTTACTTGTGACATCAACATTAATCACACTAGGATAGAAAATTCAATATCCGGGCATACGCTCATTTTTATACCACTCTTTCTTATTTTCACTATCACAAATGTACAAAAAGGTTGCCATTGCCATCTTTACTGCAGTTTCAATTAAAATATCCTATCTTCAGGATAATTGACTTGAATGAAACAAAAAGAGAAAATGAATCCCATATTACCAAATAACCTCGAAGGTCCATGGCTTATATGGGCTAGCAAATAACTACAGTAAACTGCAATAAAGAAGACCTTGACACCTGCACCCTTTCATTTTTCTGGTTAAACCTACACGCCTACACATTAACGACATGCGTATATAGTATTTCAAAATTTATGTGGTTAGGGGTACAATTGATTCTTGAATTTACAAATATCTACTATAAAAAAATAAAATTACATATGTAAACCTGTTAAATGAACATCTTGAGTCTGAGTTGCAATTCTCCCAGTACACACCCAAAATGTTGTAACAAGTTTGACTTAGAATAATTTGAAGATTTCTTTTACTACATACACAGGTTGTTCATGACTGAAGTAGCATAAATGTTACCAATGAATTTAGAGGTAAAGATAGGACGATTGAAGCGAACATATCTTTATCCAAAATTGGACCTGTGCAAAGTTACACCGTCTTAAAAGTTACGGAAAAGATAACATTTTTATTTATAAATCCAAAATTCTTTGATACCTAATGTTTATACTTGTTGTAGGCACTTGTGTGTTGATGGCACATATTTTGTATTAATATTGTCCAAACTCGCCCACAGGGGGCGCAGTAATTGATAATGTCTCCAAAGTTTCTTCAATAATTTTTTTGTCCCATCCTGTATGTTTATTAATTTACCATATGTGGATACATCGGTTAAAATCACATATTTTTTGTAACTTTAATTTTTTTGATTTGAGCAATCAATTTACGTACGCAATGATTTAAATATTGTGCGGTCAAGCAAGCCATTTTACGAAAATCGTAGGTTTCTTAGTCAAAAACTAAGCTAGTTAAATAAAAATAAACAAGTCAAATGCCCACACCTTACATACGATAAACTGGTTATAAAGTTACTTGCAACTAGTTATTACAATTATGTAAATAGCCCTATTCTTGCCAAAGCTACCTATAATTTTTGCAACATATGGTTTGCTTGGACATACAAAATTTAAATCATTGCCCAAATCAAAAAAAATAAGTTACAAAAAATATGTAATTTGGATCGATGTATTTATTTATAGTAAATTAATACATATACCGAATACACTATGAATTCTTCAAAAGACAGTGACACAGTAATTAAACTCGACACGTGTTTCGCTGACAACGTCAGCATCTTCAGGAGTAGAAGATAATCTATTGTACGCCTCTAATTCTAACATACTACGTTTACCGTAAAAATGATTGAGTTCCATATTCAACCATTTCTCTTTTGCAACTTTATTAACTACATCATTAATTCTTTTATTATTACACGATATTTTAACATGAATGAAATTTGGGAATATTCTGTTAAATTTGCAAGTTTTGAGAAATTGAATATCGGCACTCAATAATTTAATCTTGGTACTAACCTTATGATACAAATTGAGATCCTGTGACCGGGAAGCCATTTCGTACACACAGTGGATGGATCAAGAACTTTGACGTAAATTCACTATGAATTCATAGTGAATTTACGTCAAAGTTCTTGATCCATCCACTGTGTATATACCGAATAAGATAAAAAATATAGAGAAAATATGTTAGACATCGTCGATTGCTACGCCCCCTGTGGACAAGTTTAGATAATATTAATAAGAAATATGTGCCATCAATACACAAGTATCTGTACCAAATATGGCAAAGAGTTTTAGATTTATAAATAAAAATGTTAGCTTCACCCCAACTTGTAAGAGGCTGTAATTCTACAGAGGTGCAACTTATATAGGCAAGTTTGGTTCAATCGACCTATTTTGACCTCTAAATTCACTGGTAGCATTTGCTACTTCATTCATGAACAACCTGTACAGTGTGTATTGTATGTTTATTATAAGAAGTTGTAAAGCTGTTAAACGAACATCTAAGAGTCTTAGTTGCAATTCTCTCAGTACACACCCAAAACTTTGTAACAAGTTTGACTTAGAATAATTTAAAGATTTTTCTTACTGGTTACTGCATATACAATGAAATAAATCTGTAATAAATTTGATTATTGTACAATATTGTTCTTGTTTTAAAATTGTTAAAACTGTTTTTAACACTGCTATGTTTCATATCATTAGGTAGGAATGTTTGTACAAAAGTCACGGTCCTTAATGCATTTTCTATCTAGTTATTTTGAAAGCAGCTATTGTAATTTTTATCTAGACAGGATTATAAGAAAAAAATCAACAGTCATTAAAAATAAATTAAAGACCGCCTTCCAAATTTTTATCGAACAAAATTATTTTCAATTTACCCTAGATTATCTGAGATGCAAATTATCTGTGCAGCATCTGAGAATTTGTTTTGGCGCATTTCTTTGCTTTTTGTTTTGAAAAGTGTTGGCTGGGTACCGTAAGCTCATATTAGCTATGGTCTCACTAAGCCGGCTCCAAACGATGTGGTCATTCATCAAATGTTAGTCAAGTAAAAATGCGTAAAATATTTGTAGACTGTTTGTCGAAAATTTATAGCGCCAAGTCGTTCATACACACGATGTGTTAACGTGGCAATGTGAACACATGACAAATATGCCTCGAAGAATTCGTTACGTTATCCATTTGGCAATTTTTGGCTTGTCTACCCGCTTGTTTAAGTTCGCTACATTTGCAGCGAATATGAGAAGATAATCAATTTCATCAGGTCATCAATCTGGTAAAATGTAAAAATGAAAGTGAACGAAGCAGTTGCTGTAGTAAGTGCCGCGTAATCGTTTTTGCGGGTGCAAATCTAATCAAACAGAAAAGGAAATCTCGAAGAAGGAGATGGTGGATGCTATCTTTAAATAAAAGTAGACAACTTGTTAGACCATTCCATAATTTTCGAATACACTAGATCGTATAGGTAGGCAGTTCAAAAATCAAAACTTATAAATGAAAATACGTCCTACGAAAAGGCAAACTGTGAATGCATGCACGTGCTCGGGTTCGATGCGCGGAGATTCATCTGCTTTAATGTGTGCTTATTTACCGCCCTCGGAGCGAACCTTTAACACATCAAGTAAAATACATTCGTCCATGGTCCAAACGATGTGTCGTGTGTATTGCTTTGGCGAATATTTGACGAGTACACACATCCTCTCGAATGCACATGCATGCATCATCCACACGATGCGGCATTTGTTGGCGCTTGTCAAACATTTGGCGTTTGGACAAATCTACGCACATGACTACATTGGCATACGTCGTATCGTCCACACGATGCTGCATTTGCTTACACATGGCGAATATCTGTCGAGTGACCACGTCATTTGGAGCCGGCTTAAGGATTCTTAATATGTAAACCTCACACGTGTCGAGTTACTTTTGGCGTGTGGGGTTAACTTATTAAGAATTAATAGTGAATTTATGTCAAAGTTCTCGATACCACCACTGTGTTTGTGTATTGATGGCGAATATCTTGAATTTAAATTGGTTCACAGTCATAGTCACTTTGCCAAAAAGGAAAGCGAGAATAGGTGTGGAGACTTTAGAACTATCCCACGCGTCAAAAATTTTAACTAGAATTGCGCAAAGAAGGATGGAAAATAGGGCGGAAGAAATATTAGGAGATCAGTTCGGATGCTACAATTCGCCATAATATGCCCTGTTAACTGTGATGTTGAGAAGGATTGTGACTGTCGCCGATTTCGTACGGCGAATATAGAATTTGCCATGGGACATAGAGAAGTCGATATTCAAGATGGTGAGCACTGGCCCTAAGCGATATTGTCACATAGTGTGACATAAGACTTTCAACAACTTCGAAACAAACACCCTGTATTTTCTAAATAAGTAAAGTAATAATTAATTTAGCTAGCGTTAGCAAAGACTCGCCTGAGCGAGGCACGCGCCTGGGTCGGGGAGTCGCGCTGAGGGTTCCGTGTGGTGCACACCGTTAGCCGAAGAAAGCCTTTCCCGCTCCATAAAAATGTAAGTAACATTATTTGTTAATCTTTTGTATTAGAGTAGTTATGTTTTCACTTATTGTCACTTTCATGTAAGGAATGCAATTTTATTTCGTTTAGTATTAAATTCTATTCATTGTTTGTCTTGGGCGTTTGACTTATACACACACCCCCTTAGGAGAAACACCGGTACCTCTTACCACCGAACCCGCAGATGCGACAATATTTTAGATGAAATGGATAATGCTGGAAATTTTGTAAAACTTTTTAAGAATGAAAATTATCAGGTGAAAGATGAAAATAGTTCGTGAAAATTACAAGCTGTTGTAGTTTTAAGTCTGGTTTAGTTTTAGCGCAATCCACCATATGGGTTATTTATTTTTTATCATCGATGAATAAATAATTAAAACATTGCACAAGGAGGATTTTTTTTCAAAAGTTTTATACTTACCTGAACTTAAACCTGCTCTAAACGGCATATCTAATTAGAAAATACTAACTTATATATTTTTAATTCCACATTTTGATATAGGAAATTGAAACTTCTGCTCTGTGTATTACTTTCAGTATTTGGCGAGGTGTGGGAAGAAACATTAATTTAAAGGTGAAGTTAGGAAATTTATAATAGTTTATTTCATAAATGTAGAAAATAGAAATACAAATATGTAATATACTTAACTGATAATTCTAAATTAAATACAATAAAACCTGTTTGGGATATACAGGATGTCCCAGAACTACGGGGCAATATTTCTGGAGCGTATAGTTGGGTCAAAATAACACTTAAAGTATGTAGAATTTTTTTTTACCCCTTCAAAGCTATTCGCTCCTAAAGGTCCTTGCTGGTAACTTTCAAACTACTTTATCGAATGTTATAAAATTTGGACTGTATACATGGTAAGAAAGTATCTGTGATCGAGTGACATGACATATTCCGTATCTTGTCTAGGAAGCCGAGGGTGGAACACCCCTAATGCTTTTCACCCCTTAACTTTTACCTTGATGCTTTTAGCGAATTTGCAATGACATTTTTAAATTCCTTAAACAATTGTCTCAAAAAAATGTACTCTTTTTTGAAACCGTCAAAATGGCCCGTTTCCGAGAAAAAAAATTATACAAAGACATAGTTTTCATTTTTACTACACAAAAATGTATGTGTCTATAAAGTGCTCACTTCGAAAATTTATTGTAGCCGCTATTATCTCGGCTATTATGTTTTCATAACCGATTGTTCATACATTTTCATTTCATTTTCATTTTCTCACATGTTTCATGTAGCAGTTCATATTTCATAGCCTGGCTTGTATAGTAAAAATGATGAACCATATCTTTGCATATATTTTTTTTCTCGGAAACCGGCCATTTTAACGGTTTCAAAAAAGAGTACCTTTTATTGAAACAATTGTTTAAGGAATTTAAAACTGTCATTGCAAATTCGCTAAAAGCATCAACGTAAAAGTTAAGGGGTGAAAAGCATTAGGGGTGTTCCACCCCCGGCTTCCTAGAGAAGATACGGAAGATGTCATGTCACTCGATCACAGATACTTTCTTACTATGTCTACAGTCCAAATTTTATAACATTCGATGCGGTAGTTTGAAAGTTACCAGCAAAAAATCTTCTTCAGGATTTGACCTTTAAGGGCGAATAGCTTCGAAGGGAGGCGTCCTAGAAAAATTTTTTTAGATACTTTAAGTGTTATTTTGACCCAAACTATATGCTCCAGAAATATTGCCCCTTTGTTCTGGGACACCCTGTATATCATTTTCGAAAACAACCTTGCGACCACACCTTTGTGGCTCAGTGGTCGATGTGACGTCCTACCAAATCGCAACGGTGGGAGTTCGCACCTTTCAGTAGTTTTTTTTGTTATGATTTAGTTTTTCTTTTGAACAAAAAATAGGTCAGGTCCAAAAGGACAGCTAGGGGATCGCCATCACGCGAGACAGACATCCACTCATTTGACGTTAATGACATTTAATTGTTCATTTATAAATCATTTGTCATGTGTATTAAAGTGGGAATGATTGTTACAAGCTGTCTGTATCCGCTAGTCATTCTTTCAGCAAATATAGGGAATTTGTTATCTTAAAAGATGGTCAGTGGGGGTGGGGCGTGCGTGCACTGGCACTTTAGACACAGCATTGTGAAAAGTGACAGTTCATTGCAAGATCAAGATTGCAACCCCAAATTGTGCTTCAACATTTCTGGAGTCGAGAATCCGATTTCATTAAGAAAATAGCCAATTTTAGAGATATTCAGCAAATTGGATTATTGGATAGCGACATGGAACGTTGCAGTGAAGAAACAAAAAAGAACTCCTGTGGATGCTATGTGAAGTACACCTATCGTTTGCGATAAGTATTTGCAATTTCAAGTTCCCATCAGAACTAAATGGAGCATTTGGTGACGCAAACCAGGGAGACATCCCACCAATGTGAAATTTGCCAAAAAACGTTCTCCAAGCAATACTTGTTGAATAAACATATTTTGAGGCATATGGGAGGAAGGCCTCACAAATGTGAAATTTGCCAGAAAGCATTCGCTTCACACATTAACTTAACAATACATGTTAGGACTCACACGGGAGAAAGGCCACACAAATGTGAAATTTGCCAGAGAGAATTCTCTAAACATTCTGCTTTAAAGAGACATATTAAGACTCACACAGGAGAAAAACCTCATAAATGTGAAATTTGCCACAGAGCCTTCTCTGAGCGTTATATGTTGACAAATCATATTAAGACCCATACGGGAGAAAAGCCTCACAAATGTGAAATTTGCCAGAAAGCCTTCTCTGGGCGCTATAACTTGACAATTCATATCAAGACTCACACAGGAGAAAGGCCTCACAAATGTGAAATTTGCCAGAAAGCATTTTCTACGCACCCTAAATTAACGATGCATATTAGGAGTCACACAGGCGAAAGGCCTCACAGCTGTGAGATTTGCAAGCAAGCGTTCTCCAAGCGTTCCACTTTATTGTGTCACATCAGGACTCATACTGGAGAAAGGCCTTACAAATGTGATGTTTGTCCGAAAGCGTTCACCAGGCCATTCATGTTAAACAGACACGCTGAGACGCATGCTGGAGAAAATAAATTCAAATGCGCAGTGTGTGACAAAAGTTTTAAATCTAATAAGCACGTTATACTACACATGAGGATCCACACAGACAAAAAACCTGTTTGCAGGAAAGCATTCCTGCAGTTGGGAAATTTAAGTGAGCAAATTAAACAGGTGTACAACGAAGAAACACCACACAAATGTGAAATTTGTAATAAGACGTTCAGTCAAGCATATCTTAACCATACCAATGAGAGTCTGTTTTTCTGTAAGTTTTGCAATGTTTATTTCAAGTCTGAACGGTACTTGAAGAGACATGAAGAGAAGCAAGCAAATGGGGAAATCCTTGCAGCAGAGGTCGAGGAATCACAAGATGAGCCATCCAGCGAAAGTAATGTTAGTGTGAAATTGGAAGAGGATATGGAACATGAAGAAAATGTCGTTTTGGAGTCTGAAAATTTTGAAAAACTTATCGAAAATGAAGGCTATGAAATGAAATATGAAAACAACGTTATTGTAAAAGAAGAAAGTGATATTGTAGACACAGAGGGTAATGCTAATGCTGGAAACTTTGTAAAACTTTTCAAAAATGAGGACTATGAGGTGAAAGATGAAACTAGTGAAGTTTGAATTTTGACAATAATGTTAAATTGAAAACAGTTTTGTTTGATACAAATTTCTAATGACTGTTGGTTTGAGTTTTCTTATGATCCCTTGTGTTTATTATTGATGGTCACTTCCATAAGTCTCTAATCTATGGTCACTTCTGTGATATATTGTGTTTAAGTTGGTAGCTAGCAGTTCTTGAGTTACTTAAAAAGTCTTACATTGGCATTAGTGTGTGTGAACTGTCAGGTTAGATATAGGCGCGTCAAGTACTGTAATAAAATAGTTTCTTTTAAAATAAATAAAACCTAAACTGAATCAGGTTCATAAATTACTCTTCCACTCAAGAATCATCCATAGGTTATGGGCCCAGAAGACAAGAAAGTAATGGCACAGCATAATACAGCAATTAAAGTTCTTGGCGGTGTCTTTGAACTATTTTAGCTGCATTTGGTGACCTCCAACTGTAAGTCATTTACTACCGCGGCGTTTTATCAATCGGTTTGACACTGGTATTAAGTCGGCGACAGACGAAAAAGAACTGCATGAGCTAGAAAATTTAGGGAGAGCTGTTCTGCTGTATTATGCTGTGGTAATGGAATAGACTTGTTCAGTGGAAAGGTGAAAGTAAGGAAGTTCTCAAAGAAAACAAGCTGTGTCTGAATAAGAGATGGTGTCAGGAAATCAACAGTTGTTCAGTGTGAAAGCGTTTGATGGAAGCGGTTTTTCTAACTGGGAATTTCGTGTAAAACTACTCCTAGAGCAAGCCACTGTATTGGATGTTATTTCGCAGACACCTCCAGAAGTACCAGCAGAAGTGGAAATTTTTAAGAAAAATGATGTTAAGGCTCGTAACATTATAGTCTGTTTAACTAAAAGTGATGCTACCAGATCGGCATAACTGTAGCTATTTTAAGTTCATCAGGCAGTGCACCTGTCTTGACCCTCTTGAAGAAAGAAAACACGATCTTTCTTAAATGATCCTCATCAAGCAGATCAAAGTTAATACAGATTGCAGTGATACTCACCCACATCGAACACCCTGTCAGATGGCCTCAACGACAAATTAATTACCTCAATACTGTCGATAAAATAATTTTTACAATTTCTAAGCTATATTGAAAGGATCCAGTTCAAATTTAAATTAACTTTTAGGCAGGTCAACAGAAAAATTATGGTTTACCTCTACAAACCCAATAAGAAAGTTTTTCTGTTCTTTTGTTGCGAAGTAAACTTGAGGTATTTATAAATTCACAGCCCTTATTATTATCAATCCTTCCTACATTCATTAGTAACCAGTGTATCAATTTCGATTTTAAAAATACAACGTAGAGTCCTACTTTAACTTCCGTGCATGTTATTTGACTAGACCTGGGAGGGTTATATTACAATATGATACTCAGAATTTACTTCCATGCCGCCAAACTTTACACCATTTTAAGTACCATTGATTATTTATTTGAGGGTCCTCCACATGAGAGTATAGAATTTGCTGAGAACGTAGGGAAGTAGCTATCCAAATTCCAAAAGATGGAGATACCGGCGCTTGAGACACAACATGGTGAGTTGTGATCACATACTTAGATAAATATACCACTGTTAGTCCACTGCGCAGCGATACCGCACGTCAAATAAAAGGAGATAAAGAACTGGACGCCATTGCAACCATTTTGAACCACTTCTTTGTCAAAAGTTAGTTTATTAAGTGCGGATTGTGTTTATTGCTTCATTCGTTCTCTTATTTTATAGAACAATTTGTTATAAGTGTGTTTATTTGGTTGTGGCAGTAGTAGCTGTGCGAAATAACTTGCTTTGTAAAAAACTGTAAAAATAGTGAGGTTATTACCTCCCGAGTCGAAAATTACATTTCTTAGGTAAGTTATTAACCTATACACTGAAAAATACTAATCTGGCCATCATTTTCAGATTTCCTAAGAACATGCATGTGTTTAATGCTTGGTTGTTTGTTTTGGGGCAAGATAAATTGGAAGGTGTCAATGTTTGTATGTTCTGAACATTTTCATCCTGAAGACATAATTCAAAAAGGTCCCATGCATGTAATCAGGAAGATTGCTATACCTTTTTATGCCTCTACAAATTTGTCTGCAAGTTTGGAAGCAGCTCCTGCTATAATTGAAGAAATGTAACAACCTTCTACGTCACGAGCAGGATGGTCCATATGTCTGTACAATCTGTTGTTTACTTATTCGGAAATTAAAATCTGTTTTTAAAATATGCAGTTTAAGCATTGACAAAATGTTGCTTGCAAAAATATGTATTTATTTAGTTTTGTTTTAGATTTTGCTTTATTAAAAACGAAGGTAGAGTAGTCACGGCAAAAGAAGAACCTGTCACGTGGTCGCTCGTGCGCACTGACTGCTTCCTATTTATTTGCACATTTACACACAACAGCATAAACATGTAAACAATAAAGGCCAACACGACACTGCAGCTGACAGCAACAGCGGACACCCCCATTACTTCATTGAAGGCCGGTCCTACGTAAATTGGTTTTTCGCGCAGAACACGTGACAGGTTCTTCTTTCGCCACCACAGGTTCATCTTTCGCTGCGACAGGTCTAACAGTGGACTTAAACTGGTGTGTCTACACTATATCGCACTTCGCCAAAATGTCTAAGCAGAATGTTTATTTTGTTAACAAAATATTAAAATATTACGATATCGCAATGTTTTTAATTTTCAAGTACTTAGGTGAATTC
The DNA here is from genome assembly GCA_963966045.1 of Xestobium rufovillosum. Classification (NCBI taxonomy): domain Eukaryota; kingdom Metazoa; phylum Arthropoda; class Insecta; order Coleoptera; family Ptinidae; genus Xestobium; species Xestobium rufovillosum. The sequence goes on from OZ014497.1 coordinate 23,007,479, forward strand.
CTTAGCCGGATTTTTCTATTTCAGCAAGCTGAAGCTATATGTATATGCATAATTTATTGTTCAATAAATTATTAGATATACCAATACAACAAGTAGTGAAACTACTTATTGCATTAAAAAAATATGCTCCTCTACTCATAATTCATGAGTGCATTTGTACTCGTGAATCAAGAGTACTCACGAGCCAAGGTCTCCTTAGGGTACGTTCATAACGGAGCTTAGGTGATAGAGGATAGCAGAGATCATAGCTGACTTATACTAGCGCTTATAAAATAAAACAATGTTTTTCAATTGGCGTGTTCAAACCGGAGCTGCGCATAATAGAGAAAAGCGCTTACTATAAGCGATCATAAAATAAAAGAATACATCAGACCATTCTTTTGCGAGCAGACTCGAGGGTATTGTTGAATATTTTTCATAGTTATGGATGTAGATAATAAAATATGATCGAAAGTACGCGGTTCCATTCTCATATAAGCAAAAAAAAACGATCTGGATGTATTCGTAATTCGTAATATCAGTGATGAAACTCGCCAAAAATAGACCGTCTTTTGTTTATAGGATGAATGTGAAATCTTCTCATACGAAACTGTCGTGTAAAAATTTTCCACTTTACAGCAGGAGAACAAAGTAAAGTTCTTCACCATCAGACATTTTATTTAGACTAAACTACGAGCAGGTATATAGGTAGTTCGGCTCCGTTGTGAACACCTATTATTAGCGCTTATAGTAACATCTATGATCCATCATCCCTGCTATCATCTAGGCTCTGTTGTGAACGTACCCTTAAAGTGTACTTAGCACAGCTCGGGGCAGGTTCTTCACCATCAGACATTTTATTTAGACTAAACTACGAGCAGGTATATAGGTAGTTCGGCTCCGTTGTGAACACCTATTATTAGCGCTTATAGTAACATCTATGATCCATCATCCCTGCTATCATCTAGGCTCTGTTGTGAACGTACCCTTAAAGTGTACTTAGCACAGCTCGGGGCAGGTTTTTCATTCCTGGTGAGCACTATAAATACACCCTTACTATAAGCGTCAATCAACGCTATAAGGGTGTATTGGCTTTCGTGGAAACTAAAGCTGGTACAGTGATACGATGCGCCACTGCAATACAGTTGCCTCCAATATAAGGGACCAGTCATAGCTTTCTCGTACCAAGACTACCTGAGCTGATAAGCAGAAAACAAACTGATTAGATGACGTTGAGTGTTTGTATCCTGTGCATTTAGCATTGAGTTAGTAGATATGCTCATTTGTAATTGTCAACCAGCTGCTTCGGAGCATCTGTAACAAACGGGAGTAGTGTCGTGCGATAACAACATTGCAGTGCCAAACCGTTTAATGACCGGTAAAGTACAATGATAGAGATAATGCACTCGAAGCATTAAACAGTATTTTATGCAATAAAAGTTCATTTGCTTGCAAGAGAAGTGGAGGCACTGAAATATCGAGAAAGCAAAAAATACTTTTCCTTCCCACTTGATAAGTCCTGCTTTCAGCTTGCCTCAATTTATAAATCTCATTTATGATATTGAAAGAAGACACCAACGGGAAAAAGACTGTTATAAGAACAGTGGAGTGCTGGTTATTGACTGACGTCCTAGTCGTATAATATATGTTCGATGTTCCTGACCTCTGAATAAAATAATAACTCCTAATAAAAAAATAATACAACATTCAATTTAACATGCCTTTGCTTTTCTAATAGTAGCATTCACTAGCTAAACCAATTGTAAATAAAATACTGCTAAATTTAGAGATATAAACATTCTACATAACCTCTATTTTCATTTTGACAGGGGTGGTTCAAAATGGCGTCAAGAACAAATAGCAATTTTCGGCCGGTCGGAAACACTCGTTGCGCGATATACCTATCTTTAAAAGGTATTTTTCGCGACTAACCCCAAGTAACCGCCCGGTATGACTTTGGTTAGCACAAAGTCATCCCCCCCATTGAAAAGTAGTCGATTTCTGTGACTGCCGCGAAAATATGTGTGGTATGGAGAAATTGTTTTTGTTGCAATCTAACCTCACAATATTATGGAAGGTGAAAATAAAAATTTGTTGATTTTCATGTACCACGAATTGATGATGGACGGAGCAACTGTATATACAGTAAGAAAAAGAAAATGCGAACATTTCTTTGATAATGATAATATCGTAATGTCTCTTCGCGGCTGTCATCCGCCATAGCATACCAACCGGAACAAACCGTGCTTAAAGCTCGGTAAGGTGCGGTATGTTGGAAGAACATACCGCGGTGATGTCATTTGTACTCCCCTCTCATACCATTTCTCGCGAAAATGAATCGGTTACACATACCGCAACATACTTGGTATGTCGCGAAAAATACCTTTAATTTGGTTGTGATTTATTTGACATCAAGTGACAGTTCATCTTAACCTCAAATTGTGCAGCAAGGTATTAGGCAGTCCAGAACACGTGACCCTGGACCTTTAAAAATGGCTGCCGGTGGACAAACATAGCCATTGTTTACCTGTGTTTATAGCAGTTCTTGGCGTTTTTTTGTTGATAATACCCGTTTTTTGATAAAAAATGTGATATGGCTGGATACAGCGAATATCTACACTATTTATTAAGAAGTCAGGCAGACGTTGGCGCAAGATACTTGTCAAAAATATCTGTTATAAATAATCAAGATCCGTTTAGACGACGAAGAATTCGAGTTTTATTTAAGACACGGCGCCTGATGTGACAAGCATAGACATTACTTCACATTTAATGGTATCCCATGGTTTTTATAGTTTAGAGCAACTGAAGGCTTATAAGAGTTTGGAAAGCTACAAGTACTTCGAAACCGATTTGTGGAAAAATTGTGTGCAAAAAGTCAACGAGCTTATAGGCAAAGTAAGTACTTACAATATATAGATTAGGTATCTTCTTAATCTCACCTGCAAAGTACAGAACAGAGGTATCTTATTCATGAAACATTCTAGCTTTTTGTTTACATGTTCGCACTTGAGTGTAGTACCTATCTACCTACTGAAACCTATTTTTGAAACACTTGTTTCTGTTTAAGGTGAAACATTCCAAGAGGATGACTCGCAAGTCTTGATGCCTGGATAATTTTTGAAGCTTCAGGTGGTCTAAACAGCGCACATTGCACATGAATGGTCAGAACAGGTGAAGTATTCAGCCATGTGCGTGCATTATTGTATGCAGCGGAATATGCTTTGAAATTGAAGAATCGGTCTTGTACTGACCTTGAGGCATCCTGGTTGGCACCCGCAACTAAAAAGGTTCCCGCAGTTCCAATTTCTCAAATGGAATTGCTAGAACGCAGCACTAAAGTTTTGCCTTCAGTACCACCTACGCAAAGTGAGAATTTAGTAAGGTTTCTTGAAAATATGAAAGAAGAAGGATGTACATCAGCCGTCATGCAAATTGTTGAGCCACTTTGCGGTGAAGTTGAAACAAGTGCTGGGTTCCCATAATTTTTGAAATTTTACGATGAATCCAACATTAACAAACCATATGAGGAACTCTTAGAAATAAACATATCAATTCCAATTGACGATGGTCAGATATTGGACATCGAAAAGGCAACTCGATCACAGAAAAATTCAGCGATGTGGTTTCAGAAAAGGGCGGGCCGAATTACAGCTTCTTATTTTAAGGCTGTGTGCAGAACAACGGAAAAGCTTTTTCTGTCATTGATAAAAAGTATTTGTTACTCACACAAAATGTCTTTTATGTTATGTATGTTTAAAATCGTAAGAATTGCTCGAAATAAATTCATTATTGTATTTATGTTTGAAATGATTTTACTCAAATATTTTTAAATGCGAATATATTTAAATATTATAATAAAGTTTGCGCTCTTCACAAATTGTTACTTAAAATAGCCAAAAGCATAATGGTGTTGTTTAATCTTTATTTTATATTATACAAAGAATAAGATACAAGTTAGTACAATAACAAATATACAAAGCAAATTTTTGAATGGTACATAAATTAGCAATTAACAGTTGCACATTTTTTTAGAAAATATATTAGATTCACAAAGTTCCTTTATAACATATAACTGTCATATATACCGATTGATCGGAGTTATTTTAAAAGTTCTTAAGTTTGGCTCCCTCATCCTCAAGCTGTCCGCTATAGTTGCGTTTACTTATAGAAGATTCAGGTTCTTATCGTCTTCTTTTGCCATGGCGTTCTTTCCGGGCAACATCTGCAGGACGTCTTCTAGCAGAGGTTCCCGAGTGCCCCGTGGAGTTGAGATGGAGCAGAGTCTGGATGATTTAACATCTTCTAATGGGGTAGGTTTTCCTATACCAACATTTTAAATAGTGAATATTGAAGATAAAGGCCTGGTTGTTCTAAAAAAGTAATCCTGGCATTGTTGATCCAGATCGGTTACTACAATACAATCAGCAAATGATCCACATCAAAGTTAACGCTGTAATTTCTTTTCGGAATAACTGAGTCAAAGAAAGAATTCAAATTATAAAAGATCAACCAAGATCATCAATAATTATAGAAATATTTATTTTCAATTTAGTGCCTATACCTGTTAAGAAATGTCTGCCGCATACTCTTTGATTCTTTCGCTTCGACTCTGTCAAATCATCGTGCTTAATAGCGGCTATTCATCGTTCGCTTTGTTCAGAGACAAATCATTGAGGTCAGTCTTGTTTCTGATGCAGGGCAGCAGGAATTGCATAAAGACACCTCATCTCTACTGTGAAACGACTGCCACACAACAATGCAACATTTGGGCATATTGTGCACCTACCTATCACAAAAACATTACTTTATAGTGATACTATAAATAAGTAAAATCGTTCACTCACTACACTTCAATATTCAATTTTATTAATCACACCAAATACTTAAATAAAACTAAATGTTTTGATTTTACACCACTGACAGTTACCAAAAATAAACTTAAAACTAAACAAAATATTACGTCCTTGTGGCACAAAAATGTTCACACCTAAACAAAAAATCCTAATTTAAACAGTCAAGCACAGAAAATCGCACGTGGCAGCACTAATTATCACCAAAATTCCACATTTATGTGCATTGTTTATATACGGCTAACGCAATGCTTGTCCACCGGCAACCATATTGGAATTAGTTTGACACATCGTTGGACTGCCTAATTGCTACAAGACGAAAATTGGAAAACCTTCAAGAAACCGGCCAATTTGAGAGATATTCAATAAATTGCATAGCTACTTGAAGTATTGCAGCGACGAAAAAAGTTGAGAAAATGCCCTAATACCACACGAAGTACGTGTACGCATTTTCGGCCATGCTAGTGAAATACCTTTCGTTTGTAATATTTGCAATAGTCCATTTAAGGTCCCATTGGAATAAACCGAGTATATACTGATGCATTCCAAGGAAACAGCCTACCGATCTGAAATTTGCCGAAAACTGTTCACCAAACGATACTTGTTAAATAAGCACATCCGGAATCTTACGGGGAAAAAGTCTCACAAATGTGAAATTTGTCAGAAAGTATTCTCTTATTGTTGTGCTTTAATGGATCATGTTAGGACTCGCACGGGAGAAAGGTCTCACAAATGTGAAATTTGCCAGAAAGAATTCTCTACGAATTTTAATTTAACGATACATGTTAGGACTCACACAGGGGAAAGGCCTCATAAATGTGAAATTTGCCAGAAAGCATTTTCTGTGCACTCTAATTTAAAGAAACATGTTAGGACTCACACGGAAGAAAAGCCTCATAAGTGCGAAATTTGCCAGAAAGCATTCTTTACGAATTCTAAGTTAATGAAGCATGTTAGGACTCACACGAGAGAAAGGCCTCATAAGTGTGAAATTTGCCAGAAAACATTCTCTAGGAAGTTTAATTTGGCGATACATGTTAGGACTCACACAGGGGAAAAGCCTCACAAATGTGAAATTTGTCGAAAAGCATTCTTTACGAATTCTAAGTTAATGAAACATGTTAGGACTCACATGGGAGAAAGGCCTCATAAGTGTGAAATTTGCCAGAAAGCATTCTGTTCGCGATCTAATTTAAAGGACCATATCAGGACTCACACAGGAGAATTGCCTCACAAATGTGAAATTTGCCAGAGAGCATTTCCATATCATTCTAATTTGACGCAACATGTTAAGACTCATACAGGAGAGAAGCCTTATAAATGTGAAATTTGCCGGAAAGCATTCTGTACACGATCTACTTTAAAGAACCATATCAGGACTCACACAGGAGAATTACCTCACAAATGTGAAATTTGCCAGAAAGCATTCTGTATGCGATCTACTTTAAAGGGCCATATCAGGACTCACACAGGAGAATTGCCTCACAAATGTGAAATTTGCCAGAGAGCATTTGCATATCATTCTAACTTGCCGCGACATGTTAAGATTCACACAGGAGAGAAGCCTTATAAATGTGAAATTTGCCAGAAAGCATTCTTTACGAATTCTAAGTTAATGAAACATGTTAGGACTCACATGGGAGAAAGGCCTTATAAGTGTGAAATTTGCCAGAAAGCATTCTCTACGAATTTTAATTTGACGATACATGGTAGGCTCCATACACAAGAAAAGTCTCACAAGTGTGAAATTTGCCAGAAGTCATTCTCTAAACATTCTGATTTAAAGAGACATGTTAAGACTCATGCGGGAGAAAGGGCTTACAACTGTGAGATTTGCAAGAGAATATTTTCCATGCGTTCTGCTTTAATGAGCCACGTGGAAATTCATACTGGAGAAAAGAGTTTCATGTGCGCAGTGTGTGGCAAAGGTTTTAGTTTAAATAACCACTTTTCAAAGCACATGAGGATCCACACAGACAAAAAACCTCATGTTTGCAATATTTGCAAGAAAGTGTTTTTGAAACCAGGCGATTTAAAGAAGCATATTAAACGGATGCATGCCAAAGAAACACCGTATAAATGTGAGGTCGAGGAGTCACAAGATGAACCCTCCAGCGATAGTAGTGTCAGTGCGAAATTGGAAGAGAACATGGAAGATGAAGAAAATGTCATCGTGGAATCTGAAAATTTTAAAAGGCTTATCAAAAATGAAGAGTATGAGGTGAAAAGTGAAGACAGTTTTAGTGTAAAAGAAGAAAGTGATATTTTAGAAGAAATGGATAATGCTGGAGATTTTGTAAAACTTTTCAAGAATGAAGAGTATGTGGTGAAAGATGAAAATAGTTCGTGAGCATAACAAATTAATGTAATATTAAGTTCCAATATTCAAACAAACAAAACAAATATGCAGGGTGTCCCATCACAACGGGGCAATATTTCTGGAGCATATAGTTTGGGTCAAAATCTCAAAATAACATTTAAAGTATGTATAATTTTTTTCTAGAGCGCCTCCCTTTGAAGAATGTTTTTGCTGGTAACTTTCAAACTACTGTATCGAATGTTATAAAATTTGGACTATATACATAGTAAGCAAGTATATGTGATCGAGTAACATGACATCTTCCGTATCTTGTCTAAGAGGCCAGGGGTGGAATACCCCTAACGCTTTTCTCCCCTAAACTTTCACGTTGATGCTTTTAACGAATTTGCAATGACGTTTTAAAATTCCTTAAACAATTTTCTCAAAAAAGTAATTTTTTTTAAACCGTTAAAACGGCCTGTATCCGAGAAAATAAATTTATGCAAAGACATGATTCATCATTTTTACTATACAAGCAGGTTATGATGAAATATGAACTGCTTCATGAAATATGTGAGAAAATGAAATGAAAATGTATGAACAATCGGTTATGAAAACATAATAGAGGCTACAATAAATTCTCGAAGCGAGCACCTTGTACACGAATACATTTTTTGTGTAGTAAAAATGATAAATCATGTCTTAGTACATACTTTTTCTTGAAAACGGCCGTTGTAACGGTTTCAAAAAAGAGCACCTTTTTTTTGAGAAAATTGTTTAAGGAATTTAAAAATGTCATTGCAAATTCGTTAAAAGCATCAACGTGAAAGTTAAGGGGTAAAAAGCGTTAGGGGTGTTCCACCCGGAGCTTCCTAAACAAAATATAAGTTGTCATGTCACTCGATCACAGATACTTGCTTACCATGTCTACAGTCCAAATTTTATAACATTCATTACAGTAGTTTGAAAGTTATCAGCAAAAAACCTTCTTCAGGACTTGACCTTTAAAGGTGAATACCTTCGAAGGGAAGTGCCCTAGAAAAAAATTTATAGATACTTTAAGTGTTATTTTGACCCAAACTATGTGCTCCAGAAATATTGCCCCGTTGTTCTGGGTCACCCTGTATAGTTTAAATGAAGTTGTATCATCTACAAAGTAAGCCTAACTACTTTTATAAATTTCTTAATTAATTAAAAAAACATGTTTATCGATAACCGAAAAATTTGGCAACAGCTACTGCTTGAAAATCTTATTCTTGCTACGGCGTCTAACAAATCGCTACCCAGGCTCTCCTTCAGTTTCTTTATATGGGCATTTATTACTAGAAAAATCCCTAGGTAATCGCAAAAATCCCCTCTTCCCTAGGAAGTCTTAAAATACCTAGAACTAGGAAAAATTCCCTAAATCTACCACCATTGGTTCAGCTTTATGCATGGAGTGGCGTGTCCCGTTTCCCGTCTCAAGTCGCGCTCAACTACTTCCCCACTCTATGGGAGGTGGCACCCTCTTCGATTGGATGAAGAGCGGCCATGACTCCACAAGCAGAGTCGCTTCAACCGAACGAGTGTAAAACTCCAGCTGTGCAACAAAAATAGATCCTGATGTCATATCGAGAACTCCAATTGGGCAGAGTTGACATGGGGGCTTTCCAGTTTAATGTAAAAAAACGGGGACCTGCAATAGAAATTCAGTCATTCGACTCAAACCACTACTGCCAAGGCTTTTTCTTCAGAGAACGGGGTGTGAGACTGCAAATTAGCTCAGAACGAAATTGTAGCTGGTGAAATTCTATACAAGAAAGGTCTCTACACTTTTTTCTGTACGGGCATTGAATTTACATATACATGGTTATGATGAAGTAAGGCATAAAATTCATTATTTCTGCAAATATGCATTTCCAACGGATTTCAATTTTTCTTTGCAGTATTTTTGAGCTACATAACTAATATACAGTGTAATACCTACAAAAAAATATTAAACAAGATTTTTCATTAGGGACACTGTATGTGTTTGCATTTTTAAAATCAAAATCTGAACAAAATAGTATTAAGGTACTACAATGTTAAAATAAACAATTTTTGCGTTATGGAAATTTAGAAAAACACAAATTTCGATATTTTCTTGCTATAATTTTCAACAGCAATTTGACAAGTACTTTTTATTGTGCCAGATAAAATTCTGTTTTGAATGAAATTTTGTTAATAACAAAACGATCCGGACTTGCTCCAACAACTACTCCACGGGCAAATTCCCCGAGAGGCATTGAATTACAGAGCAAGTTCTGAACGATGGTGTGTACTAAACGGCAGCAAAACAACAGGAAATCTCACCTGCTATCTACTAATGCATGTATAGAGATTCCAAAGTGCCACTAGTGTACACGAAAGCAGTATAGTGCCCTGCTATAGCAAATTATAATGAGGAAGAAAAGAAGTGTTTGGTTCGTTCGCACACCGCAAATCAAGATTTTGCTGTTTATCGGAGCTCATCAGTAGGGTGCATCTGTGTGCGAATAAACCCAACTAACATCTAGTCTTTAAAGGTGAGCGGGCCACATCAGTAAGCGAGCGCAAATTCAAAGACTTGGCTCTCGCTTACTGATCGTCCCCTCTAAGACATTCGTATTAAATGTCGGAAGATAATAATAACAAAACAATCCGGACTTGCTCCAACAACTACTCCACGGGCAAATGCCCCGACAGGCATTGAATTACAGAGCAAGTCCTGAACGACGGTGTGTACTAAACAGCGGCAAAACAACAGGAAATCTTACCGCTATCTACTAATGGATGAATAAAGATTCCAAAGTGCCACTGGCATACACGAAAGCAGTATTGTGCCCTGCTATAGCAAATTATAATGGTTCGTCGTACACAGCAACCGCAAATCCTGATTTTGCTCTTTATTCAAGCTCATCAGTACGGTGCAGCTGTGTGCGAATAAACCAAACTAACATCTAGTCTTTAAAGGCGAGCGGGCCACATCAGTAAGCGAGCGCCAACTCAAAGAGTTGACTCTCGCTCATTGATCGTCCCCTCTAAGATATTCCTATTCAATGTCGGAAGAATAGGAATAGGAATTGAATAGTAATGTCTTAGAGGGGTCGATCAGTGAGCGAGAGCCAAGTCTTTGAGTTGGCGCTCGCTTACTGATGTGGCCCGCTCGCCTTTAAAGACTAGATGTTAGCGAAATCATGATTTGCGGTTGCTGTGTGCAAACGAACCAAAAATTTCTTTTCTTCCTCATTATTGAAATTTTGTTGCCAGGCAATTTGACGAATAAAACTGACAGACAGTAAGAGAGTGAAGGCGAAGCCTGGGCGCTCTTGGCCGTCAGTTTTATGAGTCAAATTGCCATCTTGTAACAAAATTGAGTTTGCAAAACAAGAATTTATCCAGGCAAAATAAAAATATTTACTACACATTCTGATTTAAAAAGACATGTTATTAAGACTCGCTTGGGAGGAAACTTACAACTGTGAGAGAACTGGTAGAGAAAAGAATTTCAAATGCGCAGTGTGTGGCAAAGGTTTTAGTTTAAATAACCACTTTACAAAGCACATGAGGATCCACACAGACAAAAAACCTCAAGTTTGCAATATTTGCAAGAAAGCGTTTTTGAAACAAGGAGACTGTAACAAGCATATTAAACGTATGCATGCCAAAGAAGCACCTATGTTGTGGAATCAACATTTCACAAAATTTCTAAAAGAAAACCACTTAAACCAAATTGAGTCTATTGCATGTATTTTTAAAAATGATGCAAATAATTTGATCGTCACGACTTATGTAGACGATAGCATAATAATAGGATAAAATACTAATATATCTTAAATTAATTACTTTCCTTAATAGTGGTACTGGACCGTTCGAACAACTACTCCTCGGGCAAATACCCCGCCAGGCATTGAATTATAGAACTAAATCCAGATTTTTTGTACTACGAGACGTTGCATTGCATGGTTTGAGTGTGTAGGGGAGAGCACCGTACTGATGAGTCCCAGAAGGACGAAACCAGTTGGTCTGCGGTTTTCCATACACATTCAAAACATGCAATATTTGAATAATTACTTTCATGTTAGAAGTTTTTCAATATTGCATGTTTCGAATGTGCATGGAAAACCGTAGACCACTGGTTTCGTCCTTTTGGGACTCATCAGTACGGTGCTTTGCCCTACACACCCGAACTATGCAATATTGCTTGCTGTATATATACTCACACGCTTGGTGTAAGTATTAGCAAGAGCTAGGGCAAAGTACCTTACTGATGATTCCCAAAACAAAAGGACCAAACCAGTGGTCTACGGTTTTCCATGCACATTCGAAACATGCAATATTGAAAAACTTCTAACATACTTACTAACTGCTAGTTGAGCAGGAAAGTACGTAGAGATCTAAGGATGCTCCAAACCCAACGATATGTTTGGGGTAGCATTCAGTATGAGATCTCGTAGTACATAAAATCTGGATTTGTTCTATAATTCAATGCTTGGCGGGGTATTTGCCCGAGGAGTAGTTGTTCGAACAGTCCAGTACCACTCTTAATTACTTTCATGTTGCTGACTGTTAATTGGTTGCTAAGGAACAAAGAACTAATATGAGCTTAGCATTCTCGATAAACTCATATAATCTCCTGCATGTTGTAGTGAAAATCTTATTCTAATTGAAACAATTTTCACATTGCTGTAACTTTTTAGGGGCACATTTTTGGACACATGTCCATAGGAACTTTTTTCATTATTTATTTCCAAACACTACGCTCTTAAAATTTGGCCAAGCATTTCAGATACACTCTGTATATTAGGGCTGGGCGATACCAGAAATGCAGAATCGTATATAGATACCTTCAAAGTAACATTGCAAGTATCGAGATACCGAAAGTATCAAGGTATCGAAGGTTCTGAGGTATCAAAAGTATCGAGGTATCGAAAGTATCGACAGTATCTAGGTATCAACAGTATCGAGGAATCGAAAGTATCGAAGTGTTGAGGTATCGAAAGTATCGAAAGTATCGAAATATCGCAGTATCGAGGTATCGAAAGTATCGGAGCATCGAAAGTATTAAGGTATCAAAAGTGGCGAGGTGTCAAAGGTATCTAGACTTCTGAATTATTAGAGGGATAGGTAAATTGGTATGGATGTATCAATGATGATAAATTTGTTACTACGAATATGTACAGTGGACTTTTAATTTATGATGATGGCACCTTCTGGAGTAAAATATTCCGGAGGTAAAATAGTCCCACATTTGGATCTCCGGGCGGGGACTACTCCGGGGGAGTCATCAGCAATGATAAGTGTAACATCTCACGAGTCGGAGCGTGGAATGTTAGAAGCATGAAACAAGTAGGAAAGTTAGAAAATTTTAAAATTGAGATGGATAGGTTAGCATTACACGTGGTAGGTATTAGTGAAGTGCGATGGCCAGAAGCTGGAGACTTCTGGAGCGGAGATTTTAGAGTAATACACACAGGATCGGTAGGAGGAAATTCGGGAGTAGGAATTGTTATGCGAAAAAAAGTAGGGCAGAGTCTAGAAAATTTCTTACAGCAAAGTGACAGGGTAGTTATGGTTAGGTTAGATTCGAAACCTGTAAAAACAGTAATAATACAGGTATATATGCCCACTTCAAACTACAGTGATGAGGCCGTAGAGGCAGTTTATAGTGATATTGAATATGTGCTAGATTTTGTGAGAGGGCACGAAAATTTAATAATTGTAGGAGATTTCAATGCAGTCGTAGGCACAGGGAGAGAAGGCGGAATAGTTGGCCCCTTTGGATTAGGCAATAGGAACGATAGGGGAGTTAGATTGATAGAGTTCTGTGATAAGCATAACCTAACGGTCGCCAACACTTTAGGAGACGCTATATCAGTTTGGATTTAAACGAAATAGAGGAACGCGCAAGGCCATTTTAGCTTTACGAGTAATTATAGAGAAAAACAATAGAAAAGGGAAAGAGCGTCTATATAGGATTTGAAGATTTAGAAAAAGCCTTCGACAACGTAAAATGGGGGAAGATGTTCGAAGTGCTCAGAAAGGTAGGGATGAAATATAGGGACAGAAGAATAATACATAATCTCTACAAAGAGCAGTTATAGAATTTGAGCAGGAACGAAGAAGTAGATATCTGGAAGGGAGCGAGACAGGGATGTGCTCGTCACCTCTAGTTTTCAATTTATACATCGAAGATGCGATTAATATTGTTATAAGGGCAGAACAGCCTCAGGGTAATGTACAGGGTCAAACTATTAACATGCTCAGATTTGCGAATGATATAGCAATGTTAGCATCTAGCAAAGAAGAATTAGGAGCGGCTTTGAATGAAATGGAAGCAGTTTTGACACAGGGCTACGGCATGAAAATCAATAAAAAGAAAACTAAGATTTTGGTATATAGAGGGAGTGAAAATAGAACTAAAATTGAAATACAAATAGGAAATGAGAAGATAGAGGAGGTCGCGGATTTCTGCTACTTAGGAAGTAAAATAACTCGAGATGGTAGGAGCACTAAAGATATAAAACAAAGAATAGCACAGGGTCGAGTTGCGTTTAACAAAAAGAAATAACTGTTATGTTCCGGAACGGTTAATGTAGAAACTCGGAAGAGACTCTTAAAGTCGTATGTATGGAGTACGGCATTATACGGGTGCGAAACTTGGACAATAGGAGAAGCGGATCGAAAAAGAATAGAAGCATTTGAAATGTGGTGCTACAGACGCATGATGAAGATACCGTGGATGATAAGGTTAGCAATAGGAAAGTATTAGAAAGAGTTGGGGAAAAGCGAAAGGTATGGAAGACAATAAAGAATAGGAGAGATAGGATGGTAGGACACCTTCTAAGACATGAAGGAATAGTTCGCGACATACTAGAGTCAGAGATAGGAATAAAAAGAGGTAGGGGTGGGCCTAGATTAGACTACTGCTCTCAAATAGTTAGGGATGTAGGATGTTCTACTTTTAGGGAAATGCGTAGGTTAGCTCAGGATAGAAAAGGATGGAAAAGTATGCATCCAACCAGTCTTCGGACGAGAACCTTATGATGACAAATATGTAAATAAATTTATTAAAAAACAAAACATAAGGCTCATTATTATAAAAGTAATAAATAGTACTTACTAGTACTACCTGCTCGAATATAAAATTGGTATAAAATACACTACTTAGTATACTTACCTATTTTGGTAGAAATTTTTTGTTCAGGGAAGTACCAAATTTTATATAAAATAGTTTAGTTTCCAAGGTAGGTAGGACATATTTATTCAATACGGATCAGCTTTGCTCCACTAGGTGTAGTTATCGGAGTATCGAAAGTACAGAGATATCGAAAGCATCGAGGGATCGAAAGTATCGAGATATCAAAAGTATCGAGGTACCGAAAGTATCGAGGTATAAAGGTTCGAGGTATCGGAAGTATCGGTATAGATATATTCGATACTTCGATACCTGCATGCAGTCATCAGTATCGACGGTGGATACTTAATTTTTCCAGTACGGATTCATATTCCAAATTTAATCTCCTTCGCTAAATTCAATCTTTTGTTATTAAAAAAAATTAAAAATTTTTCGAAAATCTTTGACGTTCGATAGCGCCTTAACAATGCACTTTTGGATAGAGGCAAAGTTTGCTTAAATCCCTCTTTTTGGTCTAAGGAAGGAATATGTGGCATCGTTTTGTACATAGGTACCTTTTAGAGACATCCTGCATACCTACAGATCGTTTTATTAAAGAAATATGGGGTTTAGATTCAAATTTTACTTTTCGGGCTTGTCCTGTGCTTAATGAAAAAGAAAAGAAATTTGCTGAAAAACGTAAGGAAGCGCATATCCAAAATATTGTAAGACGAGCGTGTTGCAATGGCACTTTAGACACAACGTTTTGTTAATTTTGACAAGGGAATATTCATTCTAACCTCAAATTGTATTTTGAGTTTCGTGGTATTAATTACTTGGGCATCTTTACCTCTAGAGACCAGAATTGGAAAGACTTTAAGAAAATGGTCAATTTTAAAGATATTTAACAAATTGAATAGCGACATGGCTAGTTGCAGTGAAATACCTTTAGTTCGCAATAGAACATTCAAGTCCCCGCTAGAGTTTACAGAACATATGCTACCATATACTAAGGAAACCTCTCCCACCGATGTGAAAAAGGCGAAAGAGCGTTCACCAAGCGACACACATTAAACAGGCACATTTTGAGTTATTCGGGAAAAACACCTCACAAATGTGAATTATGCCAGAAAGCATTCTCTCAGCATCCTGGTCATGAATCATATGAAGATCCACGTGGGAGAAAGACCTCACAAATGTAAAATTTGTCAGAAAGCATTCTCCCAGCGTTCTGCTGTCACAAACCATATGAAGATCCACACAAAAGAAAAACCCTACAAATGTGATATTTGCCAGACAGCATTCTTAGAGCATTCTCATTTAACGAAACACAGTAGGACTCACACGGGAGGTAAACCTCAGAAATGTGGAATTTGCCAGAAAGCATTCTCTGACCTCTCTGCTGTTGCGAGTCATATTAGGATTCACACTGGAGAAAAGCCTCACAAATGTGGAATTTGCAAGGAAGCCTTCTCTCGACGCTATACTTTGACAAGTCATATTAAGACTCACTGTGGAAAAAAGCCTCACAAATGTGGAATTTGCCAGAGAGCATTCTATTGGCATTCTTCTTTAACGAGACATATTTCTACTCATACGGGAGAAGTGCCTCACAAATGTGATGTTTGCCAGAGAACATTCACCAGGCAGTACATGTTAAATAAGCATGTTGAGACTCACGCTATAGAAAATAAATTTGAGTGTGCAGTGTGTGGCAAAGGCTTTAAAGGTAATGGCCACCTTACAAGACACATGGGGATTCACACAGACAAAAAACCTTATGTTTGCAATGTTTGTAAGAAAGCATTCTTGGAATTAGGAAATTTAAATAGGCACATTAAACAGGTGCACAACGAACAAGCACCACCCAATTGCGAAATTTGTAATAAGATGTACAGTCAAGCAAATCTTAACCACACTAACGAAATGGTGTTTTTCTGTAAGTTTTGCAATGTTTATTTTAAGTCTGAACCGAGGTCTGGACGGCACTTGAGACATAGAGAGAAGCAAGCAAATGAGGAAATTAGTGCAGCAAAGGTCAAGGAATCACAAGATGAGCAGTGTAACAAAAGTAGTGTTAGTGTGAAATTTGAAAAGAATATAATAAGTGAAGAAGAAAATGTCATTGAAGAGTCTGAAAATTTTGAAAAGCTTATCGAAAATGAAGAGCATGAAGTGATAAATCAAAACAAAGAAGAAAGCAACATTTTAGACAAAGAAAATAATACTGGAAGTTATGTAAAACTATTCAAAAATGAGGACTACGAGGTGAAAGATGAAAATAGTGAAGTGTAAAAGCTATTCAGAAAAATACAAGTTATTCATGGTTTTTGTGTAGCGGATGTTCTCTAGGAATGAACAATTTTTATCTGCTTTTGAAATAACCAGATAGAAAATGCACTAAGTGTTCTGTTAGATGTGGTTTGCCTATGGATCGTAGTCATGCGCAAAAATATATACAACTAATGATGGCTAGCGGCAGAGTTTGAGATATATAATATATCACCCATGTTTAGTTACTGTGTTTATTTACGTAATATAGTTTACTAATTCATAAAAGTGTATATTCCTAAAAGAACTCAACATAACACTAAGGACCATAACTATATATTGTGCAAACATAATTGTATTATTACGAAGCAAAGTAGTGTTATAATATGTTCCTAGATTGCGTTATACTTTTAATAATAATTTATAAAAAAAAACTTGTGTGTGCCAGCTCCGACGCACGACTGGAGTTTACTCCTTACGAACGATTATTTTAACTTCAATCACTTGATAATAGGGTACATGCGGATGTCAGTTTTATACCCAAATGTGTATTTATCAGATGGTTTATGCTCGAAAATGTCCAACTATGTCAGCTTTCAAACAAAAAAACCGCATCAAAATCGGTCAATTCGTTTAGGAGCTACGATGCCTCAGACAGACACACAGACACGTCAAACTTATAACACCCCTTTTTTGTCGGGAGTTAAAAAAAATGCGTGTGTCTGGTGCGAGAGGGCAGTTAAGGGGTCTGTTTAAAATGCATTGTGTCAGTCTTTTTCGTTCCCAAATAGAAGCATGCCGGCAACTATACGCAAGGCCGGCGCCGGCTACGGAGGCACTCCCTAAGTTAAAGAGTATACCATTGGTATAACTGGTTTGTTTCTATAATAAATTTATTTTTCTACTCGATACAAATGTACAATAGAACAATGACTGCTAATAAGTTAAAAATCCTAATGAAATAAAAATTAGAAAATTTTGACTAACTTGCTATACGGGTATGTACGCCCGAAAAACCTATAAAAACCGTTTTTCCTTCCCCAAGAAATGATAAACTTCATATTTGGGAATATCTTTTAAATAAAAACAACTTTTCTTAATAACATTTTTTCTAGGAAAAGGCTAGGTATTTTACTCTTGGAGCGATTTAAAATTTTTGCCTCTCTGGTAAGTACAAAACTTTTGCTGACTTCAATAGGTGGCATCCAGGGACTTTTTACAAAAAAATAATTTATTAAATGAAAATACGAAAATTTTTCCCATGCGGTAAGTACCAATTTTCTGCCGCTCACCATGGTTAGATACGAAGCCCACGGTATATCGGGAACTCCGGTAGATATGTATAAATCGTATAAATGAAAATAAGAAATGTTTTGTAAAATACAGGCAATGCTGCTTTATTAGACCTTCAGCAGTACAGATTGAACCAAATTCGAGACCGAAACATGAATATCAGGTAAACAACTTTTGCTAGTTAGCGGGTTGTCGGATATTTTTAGTAGATCCGAAGATTTGGTTTCCGAATAGAAACAAGTATACCGGTATAAGTTATACATCTCATGTAATAAGTGCAAGTATCTGCTATCCGGATAGCAGCATCCAACGAACAGTACGAATAGAAACCGGATACCGAAATTCCGATTAATCAGAAGTTCCGATTATTCCCAACACTAACAGCAATACCATAAACAAATGACTGTTCCACAAATTAAACAGTATAGTGCAGGGGGGTTTCACCGTTATGCACGACCTTGGACCATGTTAGCTTCAGTTTCTGTAAACCGCTTTAGATGGCACTACGACTCTGACATTTGTCGTCGAAACTCTGTATTACCGATATCCTGAAATTTAAATCTGAAGTAGGCGCTTTGAAGCTATTTCTGTAGCAACCGGTATCGTCAGACAAAACTCAAAATTTAAAAATTGGGCGTTGTTAGATATTCTGTGGTTACGTTCACAGAACACCTAATTATGATTACGTTTTCTCGATACGCAATAATACTGAATCAGAAATAGGTACATAATAAAGAAATAATAATTATGAACAAAAAAGTAGCAGGCCGGTACGTATTAATTTTGACTTCCGTCAGTAGGTACTTTTTTGACATCTATGTGAATGAGTTTTTCGTCGGACATTAAGATAACAGCAATGCGATTGTGAAATGTCTTCCTTCAACATCTGCCAGTGTTGAGTTAATACATCAAATTGCCCAAATTTTGTAATTAAGTAACGTTTACAAGTAAGTTTCATTTGATTTTAGTATTAGTTTTCCTAGCAATTCACTTCACAGATTGTGAAGTACGTACCAGAAAATATTTTTTGAAACTGTTTGCTATAATGTGTACCTACATCTTACAGTTATTTGTGTCTCTACTTAGAATGTAAAATGTTAATTAAATAAAATTGATACCTACCTACATAATAAGCATGCATAGTCCTTGTTTTCTTTAATTCATTTGCAGTTAAAATGCAATTATCTAACTAAATTAGCATTCTCTATACTGCTTTAATTTAGTTGGCTTTTTAATATTAAAAAAATACATTTTAAATTTCAATTCTATCTAGGCGCGCTTATACATAATTGGTACTTGTAAACCGACAGAGATGGCGCTAAACGCAGTTCCAACTATTAACATTGAGCTGCGCGTTCTTATAAAAGATAATGTAAAAACCTAAACTCAAAACTAACCTCTACGGGAGCCGATCCTAACCGGGCTAAGCATGCCGTATTACCAGTTCTATGCGATACCTCCTACCTACCGTCGCCGCTGGATACAGATTTGACTAACGAAATACTTAAACCTAAGTATAAGGTATAACTAGTATTCGGTTCCATAATAAATATTATTCGACCGAGTACCCGGTTCTGTAGACACTCCCAACTTTTAAATGGTGGCGCTGACTGAAAATTCGCTCACTTCACAGAACACCCAAATAAGAACGCGCAGCTTAATGTTAAAAGTAGGAACCGCGTTTAGCGCCATCTCTAGCTGTTTACAAGAACAAATTGTGTACAAGCGCGCGTAGATAGAATTGAAATTTAAACCTATTTTTATTAATATTAAAAATCCAACTAAATTAAAGAAAACAAAGACTATGCATGCTTATATGTATATGTAGGCATCAATTTTATTTAATCAGCATTTTACATTGAAAGTAGAAACATAAATAACGCTAAAGAACGCCAAATAGGCATTCTTTAGCACACGAAAACTAATACTAAAATCAAATAAAACTTACTTGTAAACGTTAATTACAAAATTTGCGCAATTTAGTATATTAATTCAACACCGGCAAACGTTGAAGGAAGACATTTCACAACCGCATTGTTGCTATTTCGATGTTCGAGGAAAAACTCCTCATTTTCAGAGATGTCAAAGAAGTACCTACTGACGGAAGTCAAAATATATACGTGGCCTGCTGTTATTTGTGCATAATTATTTTTTCATTGTTATGCACCTATTTCTGAAGCAATATTATTGCGTATCGAGAAAATGTAACCAACCATATTTAGATGTTCTGCGAACGTAACCACGGAATATTTAAAATAACGCACAATTCGGGAGATAAGTGGCGCGTCACAAAGGTCAGATTTTCATTCCAAACAAAACAAAGCCACGTGCTTTCTGACGTTTTAACCTAACCTCTGAAATATAATTATAATTACATATAGTTGTTTTCAAGTTTTTACGCGTAAGCCCAACACACAAATTGAAAATAAACTGTTTTCACTGCAAAACGTCTAGAATTATATTGCAAAAACTAGTTTAAGACGTTGTAAATAATATCGATAAACGTCAAATGGCACGTGCTTTTGTTTTGTTTGGAATGAAAATCTGACTTATGACGGAGGCACTTAGGTCCCGAATTTTTAAATTTTCCATTTTGTCTGACGATGCCGGTTGCGACAGAAAGCACATACTTTGGATTAAAATTTCACGAAGTCGGTAGTACAGAGTTTCGACGGCAAATGTCAGAGTCGTAGTGCCATCTAAAACGGTTTACAGAAACTGAAGCTAACATAGTTCAAGGTCGTGCATAACAGTGAAACCCCCCTGGGCCCTGGCTCACTTCCAATAGTGTCTAGTTTATGGACTGCCCATTTCTTTTCTAACCTCAAATTGTGCTTGGGTTTGGGTGTTTCTAAAGACGAAAATTAAAACTTTTAGTAAGATGGCCAATTATCGAGATATTCAACAAATTGAATAGCAACGAGGTAAATTGCAGCGACGAAAAAAATATTGTATATATTTACGCAAGTTCACATTGGGATAGGGTTCTTTGCAATTTTTTTTGTATACTTTCAATCGATTCTCGGGGTGTCCTTTAGTCACAATTGTTTTTGTTTAAATATTATTCACGCTTTAATCAAAAGATATTAATTAATTAAATTTGAGATTGACAATTCCCGGCGAAATAACCCGAGAGTAGCACTAACATCTGCGAAGTCATCCGTCTGTAAACAGGAAGCGGCCGTGTCCAGCATAAACCAAACATATATGTTTGGTTTATGGTGTCCAGTTTTCGATTGTCCCAGTAGTCAGCGTGGATTGTCGAAGATTTAATTTGTAGTTTGACCAGTGAAATATTAACAATGAGTACTTATTATTAGTGTTTCGTGCCTACAGTAGTGGCCATAAATATAGCAACTTCCTGAAATTTCGAATTTAATTTTTTTTCTAAGCAAAAATATTCTTTTTATTTACTTTTTGTTCTTAAAATACATACACATTTCTAGTACATAATGCGTATTTATGTGTAATTAAAACAAGTATTATTTTTAATATTTTTTAATTTTTCTGTTGGACATAATTATAGCAACTATCATCATAAGGTTCTCAGTCCGAAGACTGGTTGGACGCGTACCTCCATTCTTTTCTATCCTGAGCTAACCTACGCATTTCCCTAAAAGTAGAACATCCTACATCCCTAACTATTTGAGAGCAGTATTCTAATCTAGGCCTACCCCTACCTCTTTTTATTCCTATCTCTGACTCTAGTATGTCACGAACTATTCCTTCGTGTCTTAGAAGGTGTCCTACCATCCTATCTCTCCTACTCTTTATTGTTTTCCATACCTTTCGCTTTTCCCCAACTCTTTCTAATACTTCCCTATTGCTAACCTTATCTATCCACGGTATCTTCATCATGCGTCTGTAGCACCACATTTCAAACGCTTCTACTCTTTTTCTATCCGCTTCTCCTATTGTCCAAGTTTCGCACCCGTATAATGCCGTACTCCATACATACGACGTTAAGAGTCTCTTCCTAGTCTCTATATTAACCGTTCTCGAGCATAACAGTTGTTTCTTTTTGTTAAACGCAACTCGGCCCTGCGCCATTCTTTGTTTTATATCTTTAGTGCTCCTACCGTCTTGAGTTATTTTACTTCCTAATAAGTAGCAGAAATCCGCGACCTCCTCTATCTTCTCATTTCCAATTTGTATTTCCATTTTAGTTCTATTTTCACATCCCCTACATACCAAAATTTTAGTTTTCTTTTTATTGATTTTCATGCCGAAGCCCTGTGTCAAAACTGCTTCCATTTCATTCAAAGCCGCTCCTAATTCTTCTTTGCTAGATGCTAACACTGCTATATCATCCGCAAATCTGAGCATGTTAATAGTATGGCCCTGTACATTGATCCCTGAGGCTGTTCTTTCCTTAACAATATTAATCGCATCTTCGATATATAAGTTGAAAACTAGAGGTGACAATGCACATCCCTGTCTCACTCCCTTCCGGATATCTACTTCCCTTTGTTCCTGCTCACATTCTATAACTGCCTTTTGCTCTTTGTAGAGATTATGTATTATTCTTCTGTCCCTGTATTTCATCCCTACCTTTCTCAGCACTTCGAACATCTTCCCCCATTTTACGTTGTCGAAGGCTTTTTCTAAATCTACAAATCCTATATAGACGCTCTTTCTCTTTTCTATCGTTTTTTCTATAATTACTCAACCAGCGAAGAGGAAGGAGAAAAGGGGGAGGCCGATGGGAGGAATTTTGGTGGGCGTGAGAAAAGAAATAGAAGAGATAAAAAGGGAAACGCCAAGATATGAGGGTGTAATGGCAAAAGAATTAAAAATGGGAAAGGAAGTATGGAAGGTCATAACGGTTTATGTGAATAAAGATATGCAGGAGAAGATAAGAGTGTTGAAAGAAATGACAGGAGGGGAAGAAGTGGGGAAAAACATATTGATTGGAGGCGATTTCAACGCAAGAACAGGAGAAGTAGGAGGAATGATGGCAACGGTTGAAGGAGAGGAAGAAACAACAAGAAAATCTAAAGATAAGAACATAAACAAGGACGGAAGGTTGGTGCTGGAATTAGTGGAAGAGGAAGGTTGGGGAATAATGAATGGGATGAAAGAGGGAGATAGGGAGGGAGAATTTACGTATGTAGGAGGCAGAGGGACTTCGGTGATTGATTATGTCATTGGGAATATGGAAGCTTGGGAGAAGGTAGAGAGTCTGAGGGTGGGAGATAGCGTGGACTCGGACCATTGCCCCGTAATTGTAGAATTAAAAGAAGAACACAATACGGTGGAAAGAAGAAAAAGGGAGAAAGAGGAAAAAACCATGATAGATTGGTCAGGAGAAGGAATAGAGAAGTACAGAAAGAGCATCAAAGGGAAAGAAATCAGAGAAGGAAAAACAGATGAGATGGTGAAGGAGATGGAACAGATAATAAAGGGAGCAGCAAGATGGAAAATGATCAAAAAGGGTGTGAGGGGAGAGGGAAGGGGAAATAAATGGTGGGACAGGGAGTGTGGAGATAGAAAGATAGAAGTAAGGAAAGCAATGAGGAGATGCAGAAGAGGAAACATGAGTCTGGAAGAGTACAGGATAGAAAAAAAGGCGTACAAGAACTTATGTGAAAGGAAAAAGGAAGAGGCAAGAATCAAGCTATTGCAGGAAATAGAAAATGTGAAGTCAGAAAAAGAAGTATGGAATATAATAAATAGAGAGAAGAAACAAGGAAGAGAGATAGAGGAAGGAATTACAATGGATGATTGGAAGAGGCATTTTATGAAGGTACTTGGGGGAACGGAGGGGGAGAGAGATAATTATAATAATGACATGAATGAAGATACAAATGGAGAGGCACAAGCGAGGGCACAAGTGGAGACGATCAAACTGGAGGAAGTCAGAGAAGTGGTAAACAGATTAAAAGGGGGAAAAGCTGCAGGGGTAGACGATCTACAAAACGAAGTATGGATACATGGAGGTGAGGAGACACTGGAAATGATAAGGAAGATATGCAGTGGGATATGGGAAGGCAAAGGTTTTCCAGAAAGATGGAGGGAGGGACTGATAGTGCCAATAAGAAAGAAAGGAGATGGGAGGGAAACAGCAGATTACAGAGGAGTGACACTGATGCCAACAGCATATAAAATATATGCAGCAGTATTAGCAAACAAGTTAGAAGAAGAATTAGAGGAGAAGAATATAATACCGGAAGGGCAAACGGGATTCAGGAAGGCAAAAGGTACGATGGAAAATATTTACACCTTGAACCACGTAATAGGAAGAGAAACGAAGAAGAAGGGAGGAAAAATAATAGCATGCTTCATAGATCTAGTGACAGCGTTTGACAGTATTAACAGAGAAAAATTATTTGAGATGTTGGAAAGAAAGAATATAACAAGGAACTTGAGAGAAAGAATACAGGAAATATATAGTGGAACAAGAAACAGGGTAAGGGTTGGAGGACGGCTAGGCGAAGTATTTTGGACGGAGAGAGGAGTCAGACAGGGGTGTCCCCTGAGCCCGTACTTGTTTAATATCTTCCTGTCTGATTTAGAAGAAGTAATGAGAAAGGGGCAGGCAGGAGGAGTGATAATAGGGAGAAAGAAATATTGGACACTAGCATATGCAGATGATGTAGTCCTCTTGGCAAAGGAAGAGAAAGAACTAAAGGAGATGCTTAGAAGAATGGAAAGATATTTGGAGAGGAAAGAGTTAGTAGTGAACACAGAGAAGACCAAAATTATGAGATTCAGGAAAGGAGGGGGGAGGAGTCGCATAGAGAAGTGGGAGTGGAAGGGGGAAGAATTGGAGGAGGTGGGGGAGTTTAAATATCTAGGATTCATTTTACAAAAGAATGGGGGTCAAGAGAAGCACGTGAGAGAGAGAGCCAGAAAGGCAACAATAGCGATGAAGCAGGTATGGGGAATAGGGAAGAGAAATTTTGGGGGCGACTGGAAAAGAAGAGTAAAGTTGTTTGACGCTTTAGTGAGCAGCGTAGCCATGTATGGAGCGGAAATTTGGGGGTGGGAAGAGAGAGAGAAGATAGAGGGGATCCAGGAAAAATACATAAGGTGGACACTGGGCTTAGACTGGGTAACGCCAGGGTACATGGTAAGAGACGAAACAAATAGAGAAAAACTAAGAACTAGGGCAGGAAAGAGAGCTATGAAATATGAGGAAAAGTTAAGAGGTGGGGGCGGCAATGAGTTAGCCAGGCAGTGTTGGGAAGAGGTACGGAAGGGAGGAAGAGAAAAATCGAAATGGGAGGAGAGACGAGAGAAATTTTATCAGGAGCGAGGATATGCAGCAGAAGAAGTGGAGAACTTGAGAACAGCAGGGTGGAACATGGTGAGGGAGATAGAGGAGAGAGACAGACAAATACAAGTGCAGGATAAAGAAGAGAAGATAAGAGAGTCAAGATACAACAGCAAATATAAAGAAATAAGGGCAGCGGGACTACCGAGATATCTACGAAGTAGGGGAAGGGAGGAGAAGATAATAAGGGTGGCAAGGTTTAGACTGGGAAATGAGATGAGAGGGGGGAGGTATTGGGAAAGTGAAGACAGAAGAATGTGTAGGGTGTGCGGGGCGGAGGAGGAGACATGGGAACATGTGTTAGAGAGGTGCTGGTGGAGAGAGAACACGGAACATGTCGGGGTGGGGATGATACTGGAAGAAAGCGGAAGGGGGGAGAAGTGGATGGAAGTGATTCAGAGGGGAAGAAAGGAGAGGGAGGTTTAATTATACTTAAATGGGAATTAGATAGGTGGAAGTTAATTGTGAAAAGGAGTTTATTTATTTATTTATTATTTTGTTTGTTCCATTCATTTATTCGTTTATTTATTGAGTTGTAATCCCAAATGGGAAACAATAAAACCATTATCTATCTATCTATCTATAATTACTCGTAAAGCTAGAATGGCCTCGCGCCTTCCTCTATTTCGTCTAAATCCGAACTGATCTTCTCCTAATATTTCTTCCGCCTTTTTCTCCATCCTTCTTTGCACAATTCTAGTTAAAATTTTTGACGCATGGGAAGTTAAACTGATAGTTCTAAAATTTTCGCATCTATCCGCACCTTTTCTTTTTGGCAAAGCTACTATGATGTTCCGTTTGTAATCTTCTGGAATCTCGCCTGTCAGGTATATGCGACTAACTAGTTTAAATAAACGATCTATTACCTCTTGACCTGCGCACTTTAAGATTTCTGCCTGCAAGCCATCTATACCTGGTGCTTTATTATTCCTTAAACTTTTTAGTGCTATCTCAAACTCTTCTCTCATTATAGGACTCCCTAGGTTATCCCCCTCTACACTGCTTTCGCTTTCTAATATATCTTGCACTTCCTGTCCCGCATATAAGTTTCCTAAATATTCTTTCCACCTATCTGCCTTCTCCCCACTTCCGATTAGGATACCTCCTGCCTCATTTCTAATGTTTTTGGTACTAGATCCAATTTCTCTAAAATTTCTCCTAATTATTTTATATGCCTCATCAGTCTTTCCTACTTCGAATTTATCTTCCAATTCTTTGCATTTATTATCGATCCATTGCTCTTTCGCTTTCCTACATTCCCGAATAATTTCCCACTTGATCGCCTTATATCTTTGTTTCCCTGTTTCATCTAACCTATTTTTATATTTTCGCCTTTCCTCTATTAGACTCACAATATGTTTTGTTATCCAGGGTTTCCTACTTTCATTCTGTTTATGACCCAAAATATCCCTAGCTGAGGAAACTAAACTATTTTTAATGCAATTCCATTCTGCCTCTATGTCCCTAACAATATTTCCACCCGTGCCCTTTAGTGCTTCGTTTGTCTTTTTCTCGAACTTATTGCGCATATCATCATCTTTTAGTTTCTCTGGGTCAAGATACCTTCTTCCGCTTCTTTTTTTCAAAATCTTAAATTTAAGATTGGCTTTCATAACGACTATGTTGTGATCACTATCTATATCTGCTCCTGGATAACTTCTACAATCCCTAACTTGATTTCTAAATCTTTGCCTAACGAGAATGTAATCTATTTGATATCTCCCTAAGTCTCCTGGCATCTTCCACGTATAGCATCTCCTAACATGATGGTGAAATAGAGTGTTCGCGACCGTTAAGTTATGTTTATCGCAGAACTCTATCAGTCTAACTCCCCTATCGTTCCTATTGCCTAATCCAAAGGGGCCAACTATTCCGCCCTCTCGCCCTGTGCCTACGACTGCATTGAAATCTCCTGTAATTATTAGATTTTCGTGCCCTCTCACAAAATCTAGCACATATTCAATATCACTATAAACTGCCTCTACGGCCTCATCACTGTAGTTAGAAGTGGGCATATATACCTGTATTATTATTATTATTATTATTATTATTTTTTTTCCGTAGTTATAGCAACTACGGAAAAAAAATTTTTTTGACAAGTATTAATTAAAAATAACAAAAACGTTTAATATTTTGTATAATAACCTTTATTTTTAATAACCTGGGCACATCGCTTGGGCATCGATTCTATTAATTTAGTAATGTATCCATCATCAATTATTTCCCAAGCATTTTCCAGTGCAGTATAAAGGTTTTCCAAATTAGTATAATTATTTACTCTAATTTTGCCATCCAAGTAATCCCACAAATTTTCTATTGGATTTAAGTCGGGTGACTGTGATGGCCATCGCATAATTCCGAAGTGTTGCTCGGCTAACCAATCCTGCACAAGTTTCGACGAGTGTTTCGGGTCATTATCTTGCTGAAACACACAACTTAAAGGCATTGTTTCGTCGATGTATGGGACCAGATGGTATTGCAAAATATTTTAATACATGAATCGATCCATTTTACCATGGATTCGACAGATTGGGCCCATCCCAAACTTAGAGAAACATCCCCAAACCTCTAATCTATGCCCAAACCATAACTAAACCACCACCGTGCTTAACAGTTGGACATGTGCACTTCTTGTCAAATCTCTTGCCCGTTGGTCGTCTAACATAGAGTAGCCCATCACTTTTAAACAAATTAAATTTTAATTCATCGCTAAAAACTACATTCTTCCAATTTTCTGGGGTCCAGTTAATATGATCTATTGCGAACTGGAGACAGGCCTTCCCATTTTTCTTTGACAACAGCGGTTTCTTCGCTGGTCGGCGACCAAATAACCCGCCGTCGACTAATCTCCTTCTTATTGTACGAGCACTAACATCTTTTGATCCAATTTCCTCCAATTTTCCAAGAATTTTGGAAGAGGACAGGAATGGGTTTTCTTTCGATATTCTTAACACGTGTCGATCAAATCTTTCATAAGTTTTTCTTGGTCTTCCTGGATTTGGAATGGGTTCAACATAAATAGCTTCAAAATTCTGGACACAACGGATTTATTTAAATTAAAACTTCTTGAAATTTCAGCCTGTTTGACACCGTTTTCATACTTTTGTGTAATAAGGTTCCTAACTTCAATTGAAACTGTTTTAGCCCGACCCATTTTTTAGTTACTAACCAGAAAAAGTGCCAATGCGATAAATACTCGGGATAAGTACAACTTAACTGGCGTTTTAATTACTTTAAACTTATTTATGACAGTTGTTGCTATATTTCTGTCCAACAAAAATTTGAACAAATGCTGGGATTAATTTGTTCACAAAGCTCTAATTTTTATTGCAGGAAACACTTACCATAGAAGCAATGTGAATGCTGGAATGCATTTCTAATCTTAAAAATAATGTTTAATATTCCATTGATTTTTTAAAAGTTGCTATATTTATGGCCACTACTGTATGTGCGAAAATACCAGCATCAAAACACTAGAAAAAACTTATTCGCGTGCCTACTGACGAGAAACTTAGGAAAAGTTGGTTTGATGCTGCAAGACGCGACTACAAATCCGTTTCTAAAAACAGTATTGTTTATGCGTGTGAAAATCATTTTAATGTAAGTACCTGAACATTTTAAAATTTATACGCCTTTAATGTCGACAATGAACTTAAGCTAGTTAGAATTCTTAAATACAAAAATATGGCCTTACTTAAAGTTCATTGTTTTTGCAATGGAGTACCTAGTGCAAAAGGCTGTCGAGCTGTCCTGCACAATTTTCAACAGTTCAACTTGTTAGAAATTGTATTTTGCGGCTTGCGGCCCACTATATTATAGTTGTGGCACTTGACTGGTCTATATTAATATCTTTATTGTGATATAATATGAATTTTTGGATTTAATTCACAATTCTGTTTGCAAATCTGTGTACCTACTTTTATTTTATAACATTTTTTAAATTCTTGCTTTACTAGAAATAATAGGTACCTATTTTGAGTTAAAATTTCCACAGTGTTACCAGAGAATAAGGAATTGTTTTCTATTCTCTGGTGTTACCTTAAAAATTATGTAGGTACATTTATTTTGAGTCTTGTTTTGTTTTGCTTATCCCATTTTTATCTGTCACAGTTGGAAGAAGACATGGAAAATTACATGAGATGGAAGATGATATAAAACTTCTAAAGAAACATGCCACACATGTTTGATTGCCAACCTGGTATGTTGGATATGTTGGAGCATGCCAGGGAAACATCCCGCCAATGTG
Source organism: Xestobium rufovillosum (assembly GCA_963966045.1). Lineage (NCBI taxonomy): Eukaryota > Metazoa > Arthropoda > Insecta > Coleoptera > Ptinidae > Xestobium > Xestobium rufovillosum. The sequence goes on from OZ014497.1 coordinate 23,036,810, forward strand.
ATATTTGCCAAAGAACATTCACCAAGCCATGGTTGTTAAACAGACACAGTTTGACTCATACAGGAGAGAGGACTCACAAATGTGAAATTTGTCAGTAAACATTCTCTAAGCCTTTTAATTTGACGAATCACATGAAGATCCATGCGGGAGAAAGACCATACAAATGTGAAACTTGCCAGAAAGCATTCTCTGTGCGTTCCACTTTAACAAGACATGTTAGGACTCACACTGGAGAAAAACCCCACAAATGTGAAATTTGCCAAAGAGCATTTTCTACGCGTTCTATTTTGACGATACATATTATTCGAGTTCACACAGGAGAAAGGCCTCACAAATGTGAAATTTGCCAGAAAGTATTCTCTTTGCGTTCTTGTTTGACGAAACATGCGAGGAGTCACACAGGAGAAAAGCCTTACAAATGTACAATTTGTCAGAAAGCATTCTCTGACCGTTCTACTGTAAGAGATCATATTACGATTCATACAGGAGAAAGGCCTCATAAATGTGAAATTTGCCAGAAAGCATTCGCTACGCATTCTAAATTATCGAACCATACTAGGACTCATACAGGAGCAGGAGAAAGGCTTCATAAGTGTGAAATTTGCCACAAAGCATTCTCTCTGCGTTCTAATTTGAAGAGACATATTATGACTCATACAGGAGAAAGACCGCATAAATGTGAAATTTGCCAGAAAGGGTTCACCGTACGATGCGTGTTAAACAAACACATTGAGTCCCATACTAAAGAAAAAAAAATGAAGTGTGCATTGTGTAACAACAAATGCTTTAGATCACAAAACCAACTTGCAAGGCACATGTTAATCCACACAGGCGAAAAACTTCACGCTTGCAATATTTGCAAGAAAGTGTTCTCGCTTTTGGGAAATTTAAAGAAGCATATTATACGAATGCATGACAAAGAAACATCATACCGATGTGAAATTTGTAGTAAACCAGTCAGCCAAGGTTATCCTAAAAATACCAATGAAAGTCTGATTTACTGTAAATTTTGCAGCGAGAAAATCGTGGCAGCAAAGGTCAAGGAATTACAAGACCAACAATCTAACGAAAGCAGTGTTAATGTGAAATCGGAAGAGAATACAACAGATGAAGAAGATTATGTCATAGAGTCTGAAAATTTTGAAGAGCTTGTCAAGAATGAAGAGTATGAGGTGAGGAATGAAAATTTTGTTTGTGTTAAAGAAGAAAGAGATATTTTAGACGAAGCTGAAAATTTTGTGAATGTTTTCAAGAATGAAGACTATGAGGTGAAAGATGAGGATAGTTCTTGAAGTTTAAATAAGTTCTTTAGAAAAGTTCCTGATTTTTGTGTCTTATTAAATTATTTAATTACAAAAAATTGTTTATAATAATAACAGTAGGTAATAATAGTACATAATGTTGTTTTAATAGGAGTAAAAGTTGCACTTGCCGACACGTTATCTCAATTTATTGCAATTTTAAGTATTGTTCAGTTTTAGCATAACCTACCAAATAATTTAATTGTAAAATGGGTTAACTTTTTACTGTTAATCATCATCATAAAGTTTTCAGTTCGAAGACGCATACCTCCATCCTTCCCTACCCAGAGCCAACCTACGCATTCCCCCAAAAGTTGAACATCCCTAACTGTTTGAGAGCAGTAGTCTAATCTGGGCCTACCCCTGCCTCTTTTTATTCCTATCTCTGACTCTAGTAAGTCGCGGACTAAGCCTTCGTGCCTCAGAAGGTGTCCTACCATGCCATCTCTCCTATTCCTTACTGCCTTCCATAAATTTCGCTTTCCTCCCACTCTTTCTAATATCTCTCTGTTGCTAACCCTATCTATCCATGGCATCTTCATCATGCGTCTAGCACCACATTTCAAATGCTTTTTATTTTTTCTATCCGCTTCCCCTACCATCGAAGTTTCGCACCCGTACAATGCCGTACTCCATACATACGTTTTTAAGAGCCTCTTCCGAGTTTCTGCATTTATCAATCCCTAGCATAATAGTTGTTTCTTTTTATTAAATGCAACTCGGCCCTGCGCTATTCTATGTGCCGATGTATTATTTGGGTGTTACTTGTTATTTCCAATATCTGTTGTAATTCTTATTGCTTTGATTTATAATTTTAACGATCACATATCCTACATTATGGCAACTTTATTCAACATTTTATTTTTTTATTATTTGCAATTGACGCCTTATTTTATTATTTTATTGAACACAAATACATATATACTTAACTCATTATTTCCATTTTATTAAATTTTGACTGGTGTTTGTTTTTTGACAAATACTCAAATATAAGTTACGCTTTTTGCACATAACTTGTTTCTTTGAATGACCAATAAATTATCGAATTGTGTATTAATTTCTGTTTCTTTTGTTGCCAAATAAACTTGAGGTATTTATAAATTCACAGCTCTTATTATTATCAATCCTTCCTAGATTCGTTAGTAACAACAACTTAGATTTTAAAAACGCAACTTAACTTCGCGCGCATATTTTGACTAGACTTTGGTGGGTTATATCTAAGGGTTATATTACAATATGATACTCAGAATTTACTTTTATGCCGCCAAACATTACAGATGTTACATCATCATTTTAAGAACTTCCACATGACCACATGAGTATAGAATTTATTGAGAACGTAGGGAAGTAGCTATCAAAATTCCAAAAGATGGAGATACCGGCGCTTGAGACACAACAAGGTGAGTTCTGATTTGACATCAAGTGACAGTTCATCCTAACCTCAAATTGTGCTACAAGACGAAAATTTAAAAAACCTTCATGATACCAGATATGGTTTAAGAGATATTCAATAAATTGCTTAGCGACTTGAAATATTACAGTGATGAAAACAGTAGAGAAAATGCTGAATACCACATGAAGTACGTGTACGCATTATGGGTCATACTAGTGAAATAATTTTCATTTGCGATATTTGCAATAGGACATTTAAGCCCCCATCGGAACTAACAGAGCATATGTTGAGGCATACTGAGGAAACATCTCTTCAGTGTGAAATTTGTTAAAAAGTGTTTGCCAAACAGCACTTACCTTTGGAGAAATGCCTCACAAATGTAAAATTTGCCAGAAAGCATTCTCTTATCGTTCTACTTTGATGGAGCATGTTAGGACTCACACGGGAGAAAGGCCTCACAAATGTGAAATTTGCCAGAAAGCATTCTCCCAGCGTTCTGCTGTCACGAAGCATATGAATATCCACACGGGAGAAAGACCTCACAAATGTGATATTTGCCAGAAAGCATTCTCTCAGCGTTCTGCTGCCATGACTCATATGAAGATCCACACAGGAGAAAGACCTCACAAGTGTGAAATTTGCCAGAAGGCATTCTCTGAGCGTTGTAATTTCACGAAACATGTTAGGACTCACACAGGAGAAAAGCCTCACAAATGTGAAATTTGCCAGAAAGCATTTGCAAAACGTGCTAATTTGACAATACATGTTAAGACTCACACAAAAGAGAAGCCTTATCAATGTGAAATTTGCCAGAAAGCATTCTCTCTGCGTTCTAAATTGAAGAGACATATTGTGACTCACACAGGAGAGAGACCGCACAAGTGTGAAATTTGCCAGAAAGCATTCTCTAGGGGTCCTGATTTAAAGGGGCATGTTAGGATTCACACGGGAGAAAAGCCTCATAAATGTGAAATTTGCCAGAAATCATTCTCTAGGCATTGGTGTTTAAACGAGCATGTTAGGACTCACACGGGAGAAAAGCCTCACAAATGTGAAATTTGCCAGAAAGCATTCTCTAGGCGTTCTTATTTAAAGGAGCATGTTAGAATTCACACGGGAGAAAAGTCCCACAAATGTGAAATTTGCCAGAAAGCATTCTTTTCGTGTTCTAATTTAAAGGAGCATGTTAGGACTCACACAGGAGAAAGGCCTCACAAATGTGACTTGTGCCAGAAAGCTTTCTCCGGACATTCCACTTTAACGAAACATGTTAGGACTCACTCAGGAGAAAAGCCTCACAAATGTGAAATTTGCCAGAGAGCATTTGCAGCTCATTCTAATTTGACCCAACATGTTAAGACTCACATAGGAGAGAAGCCTCATAAATGTGAAATTTGCCTGAAAGCATTCTCTACGAATTCTAGTTTAACGATACATGTTAGGCTCCATACACGAGAAAAGTCTCGCAAATGTGAAATTTGCCACAAAGCATTTTCTAGGCGTCCTGATTTAAAGAAACACTTTACAAAGCACATAAGGATCGACACAGACAAAATACCTCACATTTGCAATATTTGCGAGAAAGGGTTTTTGAAACCAGGAGATTTAAAGAAGCATATTAAACGGATGCATGCCAAAGAAACATCATATAAATGCGAGGTCGAGGAATCACAAGATGAGCCATCCAGCGAAACTAGTGTTAGTGTGAAAGTGGAAGAGAATATGGAAGATGAAGGACATGTCATTGTGGAGTACGAAAATTTTAAAAGGCTCTTCAAAGATGAAGAGTATGGGGTGAAAAGTGAAAGCAGTTTTAGTGTAATAGAAGAAGAAATGGATAATGCTGGAGATTTTGTGAAACTTTTCAAGAATGAAGATTATGAGGTGAAAGATGAAAATAGTTTTTGAAAATAAACTAATGTAGAATTATAATATCTTGTTTAGTTTTAGCATGATTCACCAAATGGGTTTATTTTTATTTTTTCAAAAGTTCAAAACTTTAAATTAGGTGGCCATACACACAGAGTTCGATCTGTCGGTTTTAACCGCCACGGATAAGTCTGCCGGTTTTACCTGCCGTGTATTAAAACCGTTGTCATCCACTAACACAGAATAAAAATCCGCGGTTAAATCTTACAGATTGATCCGCCACAGGCAATACCGCGTGTTAGTGTCTGCAAAACTTCAGATTTGACCCGGGGATCTAACCGTATCTGTGGAATTTCGACTTGACGAAAGTTTTGTGCAGTAAAGTGACATAGAAAAAAGCAGGCTCTCGCGTGTGCAAATGATTTACCTATATGCAGATGATGGCAAATACTGGTGGGGAAAGCTGCGCTCTAAATGGTTAAAGGTTATTTACTTAAGAAACAACAATTTAGTTATATGTATTCCACTATTAAAAGAGCTAAGAGAAAATGACCCTGACGACTTTAAGAATTATTTGAGGATGGATGTACAGACATACGACCTGTTATTAAGTTCAGTAAGAGAGGCCCTTACAAAACAAAAGATACTCCAATGAGAGAAGCAATTACTCCAGAGGAACGCTTAATGGCTACTCTCCGTTTTCTGGCCACAGGAAGATCCTGCACAAAATCAAAACTGTATGTTAGTTGACTGTTTTCCCCGGCGGCCTGGACTGACAGACAAGTCTGTGCCGGCTAGAACTGGCGCGGGGCAAATATCCACTAACTAAAAGATAAATCTGCCAGTTTGAACCGCGCCGTTCCAAACTGGCGGATCGAACTCTGTGTGTATGGCCAGCTATTGTTATGTTCAATTCCCAAGTAGCACCAAAATATTGGGGTGATATTAATAAGCACATATTGAAGTAACATTAGAATAATATAATTATTATACTGTACATTATTTTTTTATCTTCACCAAATATTGCTTTTTTATATTTTCATAATATAAGAAATAAACATGTACTAAATATAACTCAAATGTTTATTTAATATATAAAATACACATAAAAAGAGAATATAAAATACCCAAAATGTTTGGATGTATGCTATTTGTTTTGTAAACTTCGTAGAAAGTGTAGAATGAACATGTCATGTATTTAACGAGAATATTTTGAGATATCATTTGAAATACACTGCACACAGTAATTGGATCGGGAACTTTGGCGTAAATTCAATACAAATTCTTTATAAGTTAATCCTGCGCACCAAAACAGAGACACAGTAGTTAAAGCCGACACGTGTTTCGCTGACAAAGTCAACATCCTCAAAAGTTTGAAAATTGCTAAGTAGTTTGGAGATTTTCTGAGGATGCTGACGTTGCCAGTGAAACACGTGTCTAGTTTAATTACGGTGTCACTGTTTTGACGAGTGTGGTAACTTATAAAGAATTCGTAGTGAATTTACCCCAAAGTTTCCTATCCAATCACTATGTAGTGTATTCCACAGGATATATATATCTCAAAATATTTCCGTTACATACATAGCATGTTCATTTTTTACTTTCTAAGAAGTTTACAAAATATAAATGACGCACAGTTACAGAGAGGGAAATAATAATTCTTTTAAGACTACCCAAAAAACTACATATTAAAAATCTTACTTGTTCTTAAACTTCCATAACACACTGCTTTTACCAATTATTACGGGAAATATAAGTTTTAATTTTCTATGTATTCTATTTTAACTTGAAAATAGATAAAAAGATTGGGAAACTATTTTCTGCAAAAGTTGGATGTGCTATGGCAGTTTTAAAAACAAGTGGGGTTTCCTATAAAACGTTTATTTATTTTTGGAAGATTTTTTTAATAAATTGTTGCTTGGTCAACAAATAATGTTTTTCTAAGCCTAGATAATACTGCTTTTATTGTCTGTCTGTTTTACAGCGGGAGGGTGTCTTGGGGTAGTTTTCTTTTCAGGCTTGTGTGGATATTTCTCCTTCTCAGGTTGCGGAACTGTGCACTTTCACATTCATTTATATTTTCAAAGAACTTTTTATTTTGGTTTCTCACAAATTCATCGAGCGTTGGTATATTCAGTTCACGGAGTAGTTGTGGGACTTTACCTTCGATTAGAGTGGGAGGAGATTACTATTGGGATGTGATAAGAATCTAATTCTTCTATCACTTCTTGGTAAATTTGGTGAGAGAATTTTTTTATAACTATGATGTCAAGTATATCCGATTGGTGGTCGTGCCGATATGGCTGGTAGGTGTGGTCTTTTGGGGAAATTATTTGAAGCGCGTGTGACGTTGAGTATGTGTTAAGTTTAATACCGGATACCGCTGGGGTTATTTGTTCTGCATCCCCAGTATATATTTTTGCTGTTGAAATCTCCAACTGCCAGGACTGGTTTATTATCTTGATTGAAGATTCTTATTAGATCTTCGTCAATTAGAGGGTAGGAATTATGTTATTAGTGATGAATGTTTTAATTGCCGGTATACAGGGTGATTCAAAAAGGGCAAGCCAAATTAAAATGCGTGATAGAGGAACATATTATGTTGTAAAGTGACTACACTAACAAAGATACAGGGTGTAAAAGTTTTAATATTTTTTAAATATATTTATTATCATTTCCGTAACTAGGAAAGTTATTGAGTTGAAATTTAGGGAGTCGATTTCATTTGCCAAGTTCTAATTTCCCAAAAAATTTTGCTAAGTTGCTACGAGGTAGGTTGTTTATTTATTTCCCCAATCCTACATTACGCCACTGGCGAATGCAGGTGATATTAATGTATTTGCTTACAACTGTCAGATTTGCAAGAAAATATTTTCCATGCGTTCTGCTTTACAAAGCACATGGGGATCCACACAGATAAAGTGTACCTCACGTTTGCAAGAAAGCATTTTTGAAACCAGGAGATTTAAAGAAGCATAATAAACGAATGCATGCCAAAGAAACACCATATAAATGTGAGATCGAGGAATAGCAAGATGAGCCATCCAAAGAAAGTAGTGTTAGTGTGAATTTGGAAGAGAATATGGAAGATGAAGAAAATGTAATTGTGAAGTCTGAAAATTTTGAAAGGCTTATCAGAAATGAAGAGTATGAGGTGGAAAGTAAAAATAGTTTTGGTATAAAATAAGAAAGTGATATTTTAGAAGAAATGCTGGAGATTGGAGATTATGAGGTGAAAGATAGATAGTTCGTGAAAATAACAAACTAATACAGTTTGTTACGACTGTTTTTTAATATGTGTATTTATATTTTCTTCAGAGATGCTGTCTTATACAGAGTGACAAACTTCCATGTGTACATGGGGAAATAACATAGGTAATTACGTTTTTGGGGATTCCTGCTCCCCATGTGTAGTTACAGTGGTGGTAAGGGTAGCAATCGAAAGATAATTTTTTTCTGCGTATGAGTATGTCAAAAACTCTGCAACTTTCCAATTTGTTAAAGCATTAAAATCAAAAATTACATTAATAATTTTCAAACTAAAACACAGAAATTCATCAGATTATCCTCGACAACTTGATTTATTCTAATCAAAGACGTCTTTGATTCTAACGGATTTTCTAATTTGTCTGAACCTCTGAACTGACAACATTTTTATTGTCAATTTAAAATTTGGGTTTCAAAATGAACAAAAATATTTCTTCACTAAATTATTTATTGTTGTTACCGAAGGAATAGGACTGTCCTTGAATTTTACAGAAAATAAGTTCCGATGAACTAGAAAATCCAGTTATATGAAGTTGGCACCAGAATTGGGGAACAAACAAAAATTTTCATCATGTCGCGTAGTACTTGTCCCAAAAACATTTGTGCCACAAAAATTTCCGTTTGTTCCCTATTGAAAAAAAATATGGGGGGGTTGAAAATATTGCAAAATCGCGATATAAAAATCTCAAATCTGTATGTGGCGGAACCAACTTGTATTCGTTCGTTCCCGTTTGTGCCAAAAATATTTTCGTTTGTTCCCATCTCCCCTTTCCAAATTAAGGGTAGGGGGTGATAACTGGTGCCCAATTTTGAGAACGGCGAAAATTTCATATCATATCGCCTTGAACTTACCCCTCGACTTACCCTGAAAACGTTTGTGCCAAAAGTTTTCGTTTGTTCTTTATTGCAAAAAAACTTAAGGGGGGTTGGAAATAAGGAAAAATCGCGATATAAAGATATGAAATATGCACCTATCGGAATTGATTCGTATTCGTTTGTTCCCCTTTATGCCACAAAAATTTCTGTTTGTTCCCTTCCCCTTTCCAAATTAAGGGTAAGGGGTGACAACTGGCGCCCAATTATGGGAACGACGGTAAAATTTTGACGGTATATCGCGTAGGACTTGCCCCAAAAATATTTGTGACACAAAAATTTTCGTTTGGTAATTATTGCAAAAAAACGTTATGGGAGTTGAAAGTATTGTAAAATCAGAGACCGGCTACTAGCGGAAGCGACTTATATTCATTTGTTCCCCTTTGTGCCATATACATTTTCGTTTGTTCCTCTCCCCTTTCTAAATTAACGGTAGGGGGTAAATGAAGACTGGCGTCCAATTTTGAAAGGGGAGTGGAACAAACAAAAATGTTTGTGGCACAAAGGAGAACAAATGAATATACATTTTTGTGGAATAAACGTTTTTGGGGCAAGTGCTATACGATACGATCGAAATTTTCGTCGTTTCCAAAATTGGGCGCCAGTTTTCACCCCCTACCATTAATTTTGAAAGGGGAGGAGACAAACAGAAATTTTTGTGGCATAAAGGGGAACAAACGAATACGAGTCAATTTCGCTAGGTGCATATTAATTTCATATCTTTATATTGCGATTTTTTCTTATTTCCAACCCCCATAACTTTTTTTTGCAATAAAGAACAAACGAAATTTTTTTTGGCACAAACGTTTTCAAGGTAAGTCGAGGGGTAAGTACAGGTGATATGATTGAAATTTTCGTCGTTCTCAAAATTGGGCACCAGTTATCCCGTTAATTTGGAAAGGGGAGAGGGGAACAAACGAAAATATTTTTGGCACAAACGGGAACGAACGGATACGAGTTGGTTCCGCCACATACAGATTTGAGATTTTTATATCGCGATTTTGCAATATTTTCAACCCCCCCATATTTTTTTTCAATAGGGAACAAACGGAAATTTTTGTGGCACAAACTTTTTTGGGACAAGTACTACGCGACATGATGAAAATTTTTGCTTGTTCCTGAATTCTGGCGCCAACTTCACATAGCTACTTCGAGATATTAAACTTCCAAAAAATTTCAAATGTTATTATTATAATTGGTTATGAAACGTTTTAAGATTAAAGCCGCCTCTTTTACAGGGCGAATATTCCCTCGAATAATCCTGAATTTGAGGAAGAACGTAGGAAAGTAGTTATCCAAAAGATGGTGAGATGGGTTAGCGTATCAATGGCAATGGCACTTTAGACACAGCATGGTGAATTGTGACAAGGGACATTTTATTCTAACCACAAATTGTGCTCCAGCTTCCAGCACCAGCATTCTAAATAAAGAGCGTTAAGAAAATGGTCAGTTTTAGAGATATTCAACAGATTCGATAGTGATATGGATAGTTGCAGTTCATCAAAATTAATGGAGCATATGCTGACACACGCCAAGGAAATCTCGCAACCACCTGTAATTTGAAAAAGGCATTCATCTTCACTTATTAAATAAACGCCCTTTGACTCATACAAGAGAAAAGTCTTACAAATGTGAAATTTGCCAGAGAGCATTCGCTGAGCGTTTTAATTTGCTACGTCTTAAGACTCACACAGGAGAGAAACCTGATAAATGTAAAATTTTCCAGAAAGCATTCTCTGTGAATTCTAATTTAATGAAACATATTATGAGTCGCATGGGTGAAAGACCTCACAAAAGCGAAAAGTCTCACAAATGTGTAATTTGCCAGAAAGCATTCTCCAAGCGTTTTAATTTATTGGAACATTTTAGGACTCACACAGGGAAAAAGCCTTACAAATGTGAAATTTGCCAGAAATCATTCTCTAGGGGTTCTACTATCTCGACTCACATTAAGACTCACACGGAAGAGAGACCTCACAAATGCGAAATTTGCCAGAGAGCATTTGCAGATCGTTCTTCTTTGGCACAATATGTTAAGACACACAGGAGAGAGGCCTTATAAATGTGAAATTTGCCAGAAAGTATTCTCTTCGCATTCTAATTTAAATAAACATATTAGGACTCACACAGGAGAAAAGCCTCACAAATGTGAAATTTGCCAGAAAGCATTCTTTCAGCTTTCTGATTTAACAAAGCATGCTATGACTCACACAGGAGAAAGGCCTCATAAATGTGAAATTTGCCAGAAGGCATTCTCTACGCATTCTTATTTAAATACACATGTTATGACTCACACAGGACAAAAGCCTCACAAATGTGAAGTTTGCCAGAAAGCATTCTCTGCACTTTTTATTTTAAAGAATCATATTAGGACTCACACGGGAGAAAGACCTCATAAATGTGAAATTTGCCAGAAAGCATTTGCAGATCGCTCTTATTTGACAAAACATGTTAAGACTCACATAGGAGAGAAGCCTCATAAATGTGAAATTTGCCAGAGAGCATTCTCTATGCATTCTTATTTAAATAAACATGTTAGGACTCACACAGGAGAAAAGCGTCACAAATGTGTAGTTTGCCAGAAAGCATTCTCTAGACATTCTGATTTAAAGAGACATGTTAAGACTCAAGCCGGAGAAGTGGCTTACAACTGTGAGATTTGCAAGAAAACATTTTCCATGTGTTGCGCTTTAAAGAGCCACATGAGGATCCACACATACAAAAAACCTCACGTTTTCAATATTTGCAAGAAAGTATTTTTGAAACCAGAAGATTTAAAGAAGCATATTAAACGGACGCATGCCAAAGAAACGCCATATAAATGTGAGGTCGAGGAATCACAAGATGAGTCACCCAACGAAAGTAGTGTTAGTGTGAAATTGGAAGAGAATATGGACGACTCGATGGAAGATGAAGAAAATGTCATCTTGGAGTCTGACGATTTTGAAAGGCTTATCAAAAATGAGTACGAGGTGAAAAGTGAAAACAGTTTTGGTATGAAAGAAGAAAGTGATATTTTAGAAGAAATGGATAATGCTGGAGATTTTGTAAAAGTTTTCATAAAAGAGGAGTACGAGGTGAAAGATGAAACTAGTTCGTAAAAATAACAAACTAATGTAGTATTAAGTCTTGTATAGTTTTAACATAATCTGCCAAATGGATTTATTTTGAATTTTTCATATATGTATTTGAACAAGTTGGAACTGGAAGCCACAATCTTGCATGACTGCACCTTTTTTCTTGGTATTCTTCTAAATCCCATGAACCATTCTGTTGCATCAGAGAAAGTTTCTTTTGTATACCACCAGAGCTTAAAACAATATTTTGATAACAAGGCGTTGGTCTCTCACTGACAATAAACCGCTTTCAATTATTCCGGGACAATTATTTTTGTGGTGCTTTTTGATGTTGATTTTTACGACAATAACTTATTCCTTTTAGAAGTTCTTCAGATGACAAGGACTGTGACTCTTGGAAGGTAGCCACTAAGTTAGCGATAAATGTCGCAATCTTTTATTTAGCACAATTTCTTAATTCTAAAATTCTGTGCGAGTCGGGATAGTTTTTTTGATTTTCTTGCTTTGAAAATGTGTACTTGTTATTTATAATATTTTTCAAGAGGCTGCTTAGAACACATTCATGTTTATTGACAACTGAAAGTGTATCTTGCAATTAATAATAATTTAGTTGAAGAACAGTTCCGATTTGTAAATAGTTATACACTGCTCAACAAAATTAGAGGAACACCTTTTTAGCCGTGCAGCATTTTTCAAATAAAAGACAACTGCAAGTATCAACTTCGGTATATTGTTCTTTTAACATAACTAACAAGATATAAATAACAAATATGCTCCACTTTAACAGTTTTCTTAAGTTACACCAAACAATTGAGAAGACTACCGTAATCGAAATGTGTTTCACTTAAAATGTAATGGAAATTCTGTTACTGCCGAGATTTAATAGCGCGTTTGCCCTCCGTCAGCTTCAATTACAGCCTGGCATCGTCGAGGCATACTTCGAATAAGATGTCTTAACATGTCTTGTGGGAAATTTCTCCATTCCTCCAAAAGGACCTCAGCTAACTCCTGAAGAGTCTGATGCGCAGCAGGACGTTTCCTAATGCGCCTGTCAAGTGAATCCCAAACTTGCTCGATAGGGTTTAAGTCTGGACTCATCTCTGCCCACTCCATCACTTGAATTTGTTGTTCTTGAAGAAAACGTCTTGTTACATTTGAAGTATGAATTCTACAGTTATCCTGTTGCAGGATGAATCCATCTCCAAAATTGTTCGCAAACGGTACAACATGCTCTTGAAGGATTGTATCAATAAAAATTTGTGAGTTAAGACGTTGGGGAACAACAACCAAGTCGGTGCGACCGTCTATACTGATGCCGCCCGAAATCATGACGGATCCAGCTCCAAATATGTCCACTTCTTGTATACACTGGGCAGTGTATCGCTCTCCAGGACGCCTGTACACTTGTACCCGGCCATCACAATGAGTTAGAGTAAACCGCGACTCGTCCGTAAAAAGCACACATCTCCAGTGTCGAAGTTGCCATTGAACATGTTCGCGGAAAAAGTTTAGACGGATACGTTTGTTATCTCTGCTCAAGCGAGGAGCTCGCACAGTCTTCTTCTAACCGTCTGATCGGAAATTGTCACACTGGTGGCATTCCGGAGTAGATTTTGTAACTCACGAGCAGTAGAAATTCGACGGCGAAGACAACAATTAACAATATACCTGTCGTCCCAATGGATAGTTTTTCTCCTACGGCCTTGTCCGTTTCTTATGGAATATCTAGCTGTTTATTGATACCTATGCCACGCTCTGTAGATTACAGATGGACTCGATTGGAGCTGGTTTGTCACATATCGCATAGATCGACCATCTTCAATCAAAGCAACAGCCCTCGTGACTCCAAGCTCATTTAAAGCAGGCATTTTGGACTCGCAAAGACCGAAACAAGGGGGTTTCACTGTTATGCACGACCTTGAACTATGTTAGCTTCAGTTTCTGTAAACCGTTTTAGATGGCACTACGACTCTGACATTTGCCGTCGAAACTCTGTATTACCCTTCGTGAAATTTTAATCCAAAGTATGCGCTTTCTGTCACAACCGGCATCGTCAGCAAAATGAAAAATTCAAAAATTGTGCGTTATTTTAGATATTCCGTGGTTAAGTTCGCAGAACATCTAAATATGGTTACGTTTTCTCGATACGCAATAATATTGCATGAGAAATAGGTGCATAACAAAGAAAAAATAATTATGCACAAAAAAGCAGCAGGCCACGTATATATTTTGACTTCCGTCAGTAAGTACTTCTTTGACATCTCTGCGAATGAGGAGTTTTTCCTCGAACATCGAAATAGCAGCAATGCGGCTATGAAATGTCTTCCTTCAACGTTTCTCGGTGTTGAATTAATATACTAAATTGCGCAAATTTTGTAATTAACGTTTACAAGTAAGTTTCATTATTTGATGTTAGTTTTAGTTTGCGTACGTTAAAGAATGCCTATTTGACGTTCTTTAACGTTATTTATGTTTCTACTTACAATGTAAAATGCTGATTAAATAAAATTGATGCCTACATATAAGCATGCATAGTCTTTGTTTTCTTTAATTCAGTTGGATTTTTAATATTAATAAAAATAAAGTTTAAATTTCAATTTATACTATCTACGCGCGCTTATACACAATTGGTTCTTGTAAACAGCTAGAGATGGCGCTAAACGCGGTTCCTACTTTTAACATTAAGCTGCGTGTTCTTATTTGGGTGTTCTGTGGACCGAAACAATCAAAACTGACATTGTATCAATCAACTAATTTGATTAGCAACGGATGCTCCTTTTTTTGTCATAGACCACTTTGTTTTGAAACATCTTTTACATTTGAGCGTCTACTAGGAAAAAGAGTAAAGGAATCACAGTAATTCTTTCTGCTCATTATCAATAACAATCTAGATAAAAATATAGGAGAAAAAATCTTATATCAATAATTTTCTGAAAAAAATTATAGGCATTCAAAAAAGTGTTCCCCTAATTTTGTTGAGCAGTGTAGTTTGTTATTAAGAATAAAGTTTAAGTTGCCGTTACCCTGGCGCAATGTCCTTTATAATAATACCTTCGATTATTTATAATACTACTACTACTTAATTTAAAAGCGAGCTAAAGGCAGTAAATCAGTCAACTGTTAGAGTTAGCCCTGTATGATGTCATTGCCGTGACATTGTCGCCAAATGTTTTGTTTTATAAACTGAACTTTTACGAGGACCATTCTTTGATATGATTTTGAACTGGTTAGTTGTGTTTAACAGTATTGTAGATTAAACGTGTGAATACCTGAAGTTTCTTACTTTAGTCGCTATAGTTTATAGTGTTGTTATTATTTGTGTTGTATTGTGTAATTTGCGCGTGTAATTTATTGTACTTCGGTACTGTTTTAAAAAATGGGGAATTTTGGGAACTCTTCTTATTATTTTTTATGCCAACTGCCCAGCTTTAACCCAGGGTGGTCCATTAGTGGGGCGACAGCCTATTACTCTTAAACCATTCAAGCCATCAAAATGAAATTTTGCAAGTGCTTAGGAAATCCCATGCCGCATTTTGTAAAATTATTTTGGTGTATACAGGGTCTTCACATTTTGCGTAACAAACGAAAGTTATGTTTTTTAAATGGAAGACCCAATTTTTTACCTATTCACGTTCCCCACAAAATTTCATGGAAAACGATATAGGTATCACATTATGGGGTTTTCAGCAGGGGATGTTAAGATATTTCCATTTTAGTGTCAATGCGGACCCATCTTTGAGGCACTACTGTACTACTGACACCTACTTACCTAAGCTATCCAAGATTTCTTTATCGAACTAGATAATACATTTGCCGCAGTACAGGATGGTCAACATACGCCTAATTGAATTTTTCTCAAGAATTTCAAATGGAACACTCTGTATATTAATTGCACATTTAATAGCCAGTTTACTAAACTTTTAATTGATGCCCGCATTGTCAGGTCTGTGACAGTGTCTTCCGAAATTAAGATTGAAACTCAAAAATTCCCAATTTTACTGTTATTTTTTACAATCTTGTTTGGATGATTTCCCCTATTTTTTCGCCCAAAACAAAAGTGTTTAAATTTACAAAACTAAGCCAATAGAATTTACACGGACACAAAAAATGCAAATTACTCCTTGAAGGTAAAATCGGTTTAATTTTTATTAAATGTACCCGTGTTTGCCTAAAACGAGTTGCTTTCGAGGTATTCTTACCAAAAATTGGTATTATTGTGATAAAAATATATCAAAAATAATAAAAATATGTAGCTCTAAATCACAATATCTTCCAGAACCAAAAAAACTTCAATTTGAGCCACTCCTTTATCTAAATCAATTTAGTTACGTAGGTACTTTTGTTTTGCGTTTTCAATTTCTTCTTCTCAAATTTGGAGAACCGATAAATATTTTAAAATCAGTAAGTAGAAATTATTAATGAGATAAATTTGGCTTTTATCATTAATGGGAAATGTAATTTAAACAAAAGACTATACAGGGAGAACAAGTTTATCAAAAGTAAGTTAATACATAAATTAAATAAGAAAATACAGAAAATGCAAAAAATCCATTAAGCCAGCAGATGCTCAGAATGTCTTCCATGTTGTTCAATACATTTTCAAGCTCTAGTTGCTATTGACTCTTAAATATTTTCCAGCATTTGCGGCGTGATTGTTGCAAACGCTTGCCTTAACCATCCTTGCGTATTTTCACGGGTTGTTGGTGATTCAACGTGTACTTTGTCTTCCACGTAACCCCACAGGAAAAAGTCGAGTGGGGTAAAGTCAGGTGATCGTGCAGGCCAGGGTACTGCGGAACCACAACCAATCCATTTATGTATTACGAAAAAGTTCCTTTATTTAACCATTTGCCGAATTCTAATTTGAAAATGTGCTGGAGCGCCGTCCAGTTGAAACCACACATCATTTTGCACATTTTCGGGCACATTGAAAAGAATGGGCAAATTGTTTTGCACGAAATTTAGAAAAACAGGTCCTGTTGAGTTTCTTTTAAAAATATGCACCTAACTTAATCGATTTTAAACGGGAAATGAACCAACCTGTATAACATAATATTCTAGTATTTACTCGAATTACAGTTTCACAATATGATTATGAAGAAATACCTCAAAACATGTGTTATTAACTGTGATGTTAGTATCATGTTTATGAGGAGTGCGGCCGTCACCTCATTAATAGAATTTGTAGGCGGACGTAGCGAAGCAGATATCCAAAAGATGGTTAGGCGGATGCGTGTTTTACTGGTACATTAGACACAGCATTGTGAGTTGGGTCCATATAATTATTAAGAGATTAAGACTATAAGGAACCTTGCCTATCTCTGTCCAATAGATCAATGAGCGGAAAATGTGATCACCAAAGAGAGATCGAAAGCAATCCTAGTGAAGCGAACCGCTCGTATTGCGATTATGCTCAAAGTGTCAAAGGCACCACATGACTGGGTGGTCATCGCTGAGCGCTGAGGAGACAGATACTACTCTTCGCCACATGTCCGGTAACCAACAACGATAAGGATCATGTCCTTTTGCTTATTTTTTGTGGTCCGCTGGATAAGAATACTGCCACCTTTACATTTTTAGTTTGGCCGGGTCTTCTTCCACGCTAACGTGAATTCGAAGCGGAACACTTTGCTGACGGAAGCTTTTTAAAACAGACTCCAGAGTTGACACACGCATTTTAAACAGACCCCTTAGCTGTCCTCGCACCAGACATCGCATTTTTTCCAAAAAAGATAATGTAAAAATGTGAGAAAAAGCCTAACCTCAAAAATAACCTCTATCCTCTACGGGAGCCGACCCCACCCGACTCGAGAATATCAAACTTCCATTCTATGCGATACCTCCATACCTACCGTCGCTGCTGGATGCAGTTTCGACTAACGAAATACTTAAACGTAAGTATAATATAACTATGATAACGTTTCGCGTGTGAATAATTTTTTAGTTTTGCGTCCACGCTAGCGTGGAAGTAGACACATTATAATAAAGGTATTTTTCGCGACATACCAAGTATGTTGCGGTATGTGCGGTTTGTGTAACCGATTCATTTTCGCGAGAAATGGTATGAGAGAGGAGTACAAATGACATCACCGCGGTATGTTCTTCCAACATGCCGCACCTTACCGAGCTTTAAGCACGGTTTGTTCCGGTTGGTATGCTATGGCGGATGACAGCCTCGAAGAGACATTACGATATTATCATTATCAAAGAAATGTTCGCATTTTCTTTTTCTTACTGTATATACAGCTGCTCCGTCCATCATCAATTCGTGGTACATGAAAATCAACAAATTTTTATTTTCACCTTCCATAATATTGTGAGGTTAGATTGCAACAAAAACATTTCTCCGTACCACACATATTTTCGGGGCAGTCACAGAAATCGACTACATTTCAATTGATCATTTTAGAATGACGTCACACAATTGACAGCTGGAGGGCACACATTTGTTTGTTGTAAAGCTTATTGGAGGAAAGAAGAGGATGAATAACAAAGCAGATGTTTGTGTTACCATTTGGCACCAAAGAAGGGACGTAACTTAAACTTAGTCGCTTTACGCCGAGAACTGAATGAACATTCTTAAAATGATACGCCTGGTTATGGTGCGCCGTTTTACTTTTTATTACATGTTGCACGCAATATGTCAAAATAATTCAATTTCTAAGACACTTTGCGAGCAAAGTGTAATAAAAAGTAAAACGGCGCGTTATTTTTTTGATACAATGCGAGCAATATGTAATTAAAATTAGCTGGACTTTTGAATTTTAAAGACACATTGCGTGCAATGTATCATAAAAATTGCTATAAATTTTACAATTGCTTTTTAAGAGCACATTTTAATTTGATTTTATTTCCGCTACACTTTGATAATGAAAAACTATTCAATTCTAAAGACATTTTATTTCTGCGACATACACATAATAGAAATTGATTCTATTTTAAATACATTTGCATTTTGATGCTCCAATTTTTAAGACATATTGCGTGCGACATGTAAAAAGTAAAACGGCGCACCATACCTCGCAATATGTCTGAAATTGATCTGGTGATAATGGAAATTAAATAGTACTAGAGTCTCGAGCAGTTGGCCATTCTTTTCCTGCATGAAATCGGAAACGTCATTCCTTCAAGATTATTTATTTATTTTGCATTATACCTACAATAATTATTGATATCTCATCTCTATGTCTCACTCTAGAGCTTTCATAAATTTCGCTCATTATTCTAAAATTCCTTCTGCCAAAATTCGCTTACTATCAAATTCTTCTAAATAATTTACTTCAAAAATTTAATCCACTTCTTCCAGTGTTGGATTTTCAATGTTTACTCACAATTTTTTTTTCAAAAATATTGTAATCTATTCAAATAATACACGACGTGTGTGACTCTTCTAATGAAACATAAACTACCTGTATAACTTTACTTTATCTTTTATTTCCCATAACCTTTGGTTTTTATTTTACATAACCCAACTTTTATACACTATCTAAATAGAAATACAACTTAAAACAGTGTGTTCTCAAAATAAGCACAAAATAGTTGGTTACATCACGAAACTAGTTCAAAAAGAACGAGAAATCTTGCACAAATTCGAATTATAATATAAATTCGCACGAAACAACCAAAACAATTCTTAGCCATCCGTTGAGTGCCCACTGGCCACTAAACTCTTAATTAATTCTTCCTGTTCTGTGGCAGAGTCAGAAATAAAATTGAGTCGCATAAATACTAATGAATTCCAAATTTAAAAGCACCACCAGTCATAAGTCTCTAATCTATGCCACCAATGATTACAATTTTGACAGTTTCTGTTTGTTATTAATATGCATTGGAAGTTAGGTCACCTACTTCGGAAAAGTACCACCAACTGCTACATTCAAATTTCATTATCACCAGATCAATTTCAAAGACATATTGCGAGGTATGGTGCGCCGTTTTACTTTTTATTACATATTTCGAGCAATGTGTCTTAAAAATTGGGACATCAAAATGCAAATGTATTTAAAATAGGATGAATTTGAAAGACATTTGACTTCTAAGGTGATTTTGATAATAGAAATTGCAGCTATTTTTTTGACATGTTATTTTCATGACACTTTGATAATAGAAATTCAAGGAATTTTGAATACATATTGAGACCAATTTCATAGACACATTGCGAGCAACATGTAATAAAAAGTAAAACGGCGCACCATACCTGGTTGCACCATTGCAAACGTTGTTTCCTTATTTTGAGTTAAATTACATGAACTCTAAACATCACCACTTTGTTTGGCACCAAATCTGTTCAAATTTTGGTAACACTCACCTGCATAACGTTGTTTATCCATGCTCTGTCCTCCAACAGAAAATGGCGGCCTGTCAAAATCAGGCCATTCTAAAACAGTCAATGGGGGGGATGACTTTGTGCTAACCAAAGTCATACCGGGCGGTTACTTGGGGTTAGTCGAGAAAAATACCTTAATTACACCTTTTAGTTTTGCTTTTCCTGCCCATTGCTCCTTATAGACTTACTATTTATACATTTCATTCAAGTGACAGTTTCGTCTAACCTCAATAGCATATCAGGGTGCCTACAGTCGAAAATTGGAAAGTTTTTAATTTGAGAGATAATTAACAAATTCTATGGCGACTTTGAATATTGTAGTGAAGAAAAAACTTAAATTTAGTGCATACAGTTTGGTATAGAATATACTGGGTGTCACGTGAACTACATTTGTGCATTGCGGCCTCTACCAGTGAAATAGTTTTTGTTTGCTGTATCTGCAGTAGAACATTCAAGTCCCCATCGGAATTAATGGAGCACATGTTGACGTACGCCAAGGAAATATCCTACAGATGTCGAATTTGCTATAAAGCATTCACCAAACAATACTTGTTAAACAACCATATTTGGACTCATTTAGGAAAAAAGCTTCACAAATGTGAAATTTGCCAGAAATCATTTTCTGCGCTCTATACTTTCACTCGTCATATCAAGACTCACACGGGAGAAAAACCTCACAAATGTGAAATTTGCCAGAAAACATTCTCTGACCGCTCTACCTTGACAGGTCATATCAAAACTCACACGGGAGATAGACCTCACAAATGCGAAATTTGCCAGAATTCATTCTCTGGACACTATACTTTCACTAGTCATATCAAGACTCACATGGGAGAAAGACCTCACAAATGTGAAATATGCCAGAAAACATTCTCAACACATTATAATTTAAAGATACATGCTAGGACTCACACAGGAGAAAAGCCTCACAAATGTGAAATTTGCAAGAAAGCATTCTCTACGCATTCTAATTTAAAGGTACATGTTAAAACGCACACAGGAAAAAGGCCTAACAAATGTGAAATTTATAATAATCCGTTCAGCCAAGCGAATCTCAACCATACCAAGAAAAGTTGTAAGTTTTGCAACGTTTCTTTTAAGCCGGAATGGTACTTGAAGAGGCATAAAGAGAAACAAGCGAATGGGAAGATCGTTGAAGCAAAGGTCGAAGAATCACAAGAGGATCGGTCTAACGAAAGTAGTGTTAGTGCGAGCGTGGAAGAGAATATAATAGATGAAGAAGAAAATGTGATTGTAGAGGCTGATAATTTTGAAAAGCTTATGAAAAGAGAAGGGTACGAGGTGGAAAATCAAAACAGTGTTTACATAAAAGAAGAGAGTGATATTTTAGAAGAAATGGATAATGCTGGAGATTTTGTACAACTTTTCAAGAATGAAGATTTTGAGGTGAAAGATGAAAATAGTTGGTGAAAATTTCAAGCCATTGTAGTTTTCGTTTTAATTTATTACTTAATCTACCAATTAGGTTTATTTTTATCACTTAATGAATAAATAATTAAGACATCACCCAGGAAGGGTTCTTTTTTCACTTATTTCAAATATAATCTGCACGACCATTTCTGATGGGTTTTTTCATCTAGGTATATTATCTCGCAGTTTATGAAGCAATGCCTGATAATATATGTGCTATAAACTGTGATATTAGTTTCTTTGAGTTTTATGAGAAGGAATGAGGTATCTCGCTAAAGAGTGAGGGCTCTCCCAACAAACCTGAACAACGTATATTATGTAAAATTATGTAACTCAGAATTCAATTCATTGACAACTGCTTCAACCCCCCAAACGCAAATATACACAGTATTAGAAATAAAATGAGTCAGCCGGAATGACTCTTAATAAATACTGCTAACTGGGACGTAATGTGCCTCATCGAACATTGATTGAGACGGTCGGTTAGACGTTTCTCAGAAATGGCAGCGAATTAAAATCTGAAAATTTGCACATAAAAGTTCTCGGCTCAGAGCATTCTAATTAAAATATTTTCAACGCCCGGCAACTTTCGATTATACCGGAAACGAGTACCTACTCTCTCATTTTAAATGGAATGCCCACATTTGTATTACGGATTTAGATTTTTGGTTAAATTTTAAGGTCACCAGCTGCAAAGCCGATTCACAACTATGTCTGGCTCTGAAACCCGATTGATTTTGACTTGCCAAGCAATTAGCATCAACGTAATCGACCAACTGCCCAGCTACTATTTTTTCGATCAATTTCTCTAAAGACGGCAACACGTTGAACAGTCTCAAATCCCGAGCCCTTTGCACCTTTTTAACCTTGGGAATGGGCACCACCGTCGATATACATGGTGTTCCATTTGAAATTTTTAAGAAAAATTCTGTTTTGCATAACTTAACCATCCTGTATTGTGATAAAATTATTTATAGATTTTAAAAATACAGCAGTGTGTGAACCTATTTCAATAAAGAAATGTTAGGTGACTTTGGCGTATGCGTCAGTAGCGTCATAAATTTGGGTCCATAATGGCACAAAAATGTCAATATCTCAACATTCCTTAGTCAAAACCACATCATGTAGTATATTAATTTTCATGGAATTTTATGGGGAATCCATATTATGCAAGGACACGTAGGGTTTCCATTTAAAGAAATAGAACTTTGGTCTGGTACTCAGAATGTGAACATCATGTATATACCTAAATAATTTTGGGAAATGCTCCATGTGGTTCCTCGCACATTCGTGCAAAATTTCATTTTGATATCTTAAATACTTAGTTCCAGAGATATGAGCCGATTGCACACTAAATCCCCACCCGGTATAGATTGAGTTGAATTTCTTGTACGAGGAATTTAGTTTAATTTCTTTTATAACAAATTCCAATCAATTATTTATAAAATGCCTCAATTAATCCAAATTAAATAAAACGCATTTCCCACGTTCTCAAATAGTACGGTCAACCGTTCATAGGGGGCGGATAGGCGTCTAGTAGTTCAGAGCCAGTAGATAGAGAGAGTAGCGAACTGCTGAAAACGGCGGCCATGTTTAATCCTTTGGGCAGCGCGGAGCGCTTGAATGCATGTAATTGAATTCATGTTTCTCATTAGGATAGAATGAAATTGCAAAACCAGTAATGAAGCAAGTCATGTCTTCTAATGTTAAGTAGTCTTATTTGGGCTCAAAAGATAAAATATATAATAAATAAGCATTTCTACTGGAGAAAACAAATGGATAGTCTCATCTCCAAACTACATACATTATTTTACTCAATCGCGTTAAAGAAACAAAGAAATCGGATAAAGTAAAACGTTCTAGTCTTTGAATATTCACCATATTTTATCAATTTTGAAAATAAATTTTTATTTAAAAATTTAAATTTAACATTTTATTTAAAAATTTAAACCGGGATTTAGGGATATGAGATAAAACGTGCAAGAAAAATCAATATGATATAATTAAAAAATCAGATATACTTATACATTATTACACTTTATTTACAGCAGACCTCATCCCCATACTTCGACTTCTAAAATCACAAGCAACAATTATTTCAAATGCCAATGATATAATAATTGAATTTTCTTACCGCTTAATGGACGTCGACTACACCGTGGGGTTGGTGGTTTCCTCGATTTTTCTACCTTTCTATGGAGAAATAATGTCGGTATGGCATTCCACCTCAGCGGTCTTTTTAGATCGTGCCTGTTATTCTCGAATTGGTCTTCAGTAAAATGTTTCTACAACAATGTCACAGGACGTAGGTACGAAATTTGTACACACATTTTTGTTGATAAACTTACCTCACAAACAAACGCGCGTTTGGCAACTTATCTTCACGTTCAATATTTACAATCCACTTCTTTCAATGTTGTTTTTGCCCTGAGGCAAAAGAAACAGTCTAATGCCATTTTCTGTTCTTTCCGAACAATTTGGCACACAGCAGCACGACATTATATGATTTACACGCAGGGCTGTTATAACCAAGAAAAATTATGTACTAGAATGTGGGGGAAAATTGTACTAGATTTTATATAATGGTACCAGAGATGGTACTGAAACTTTAAAAAACGCGCGAAAATTCAAAATTTATAATTTTTTCCATAGATATAAACAAAACAACAACAAATAAACTTTTATTTATTTTTTAACGGTAAAATATAAAAATTAAATAGACACTTATACCTATTCTAGTAAATAAAAAAATTAAATATTTACTTCAATAACAGACATAATGCCTATATTATGATATCTATTAGTTCTATTTCAACATTTCGAATGTCCTTATGCATTTGACTTTTATATAAAGGAAACTCATTTTTGTTCATTAAAAATTGCTTTATAGCAAGAATATTGGCATCAACAATATATTTATATTATATCCTATAATACAAAATCGACAATGGACTACATAAGTAGCGCGTCACAAATGTCAGATTTTCATTCCAAACAAAACAAAGCCACCTGTTTTCTGACGTTTTAACCTAACCTCTGAAATATAATTATAGTTGTTTTCAACTTTTTACGCGTAAGCCCAACACACAAATTGAAAATAAACTGTTTTCACTGCAAAACGTCTATAATTATATTGCAAAAACTAGTTTAAGACGTAAATAATATCGATAAACGTCAAATGGCACGTGCTTTTGTTTTGTTTGGAATGAAAATCTGACGTATGACGGAGGCATTTATGTCCTTATAGGAATTATTCATCGAATAGGTATTTAGCCTATGGAGCAGAAATTTCACATTTCCGTTTGCAATACTAATTGTACTAGATTTATGAATGGGGTGCTGTAGTGCTAGCAAAAAAGTGATTGTACTAGATCTAGTACAATTGTACTGACTATAACAGCCCTGTTTACACGTTACAAAACGTTTGTAAACAATCGAATTCACATAAATAACACCATAAAACAGCCAAAACTACACGCAAGAGCATAAGCAACCAACGAAACTGACCGTACAGCTGACAGATAAAAGAGAAAACATGGCGGCGCTGTCGGCATTTGCGGGTTCAAACGAATGCGCTACTCTCTCTATCTACTGGCTCTGTAGGATTTTCAGGCCCGGTTTTTCAAAGAATCCAACACCGGATTAAGTCTGACACCGGCTTCGTTGCTATGATACCGGCTTTCTGATTGGTTGTAGCATAGCAACAAAGCCGGTGTCAGACTTAATCCGGTGTTGGATTCTTTGAAAAACCGGGCGTGTATTTGGTTTAGTATAGATAATGGTTCGACACTCCGAGAACCGATTTTCGTCGCCTTCTGCGCATGTGGACAAACTTGTTGAGAACCTCTGTAGTCAGGAGTGTCGGATTCTTTTCGATTTGTAACACTGCCAATATGTCAATTTACTAACGTCAGTTGATTGTCATTAAATAAATTTCAGGATTTATTTCCCAAGTTTTTCGTTAATATAAAGTGTTTGAACACGAAAGTGTTCTTGTATGAATTATTTTGGTTTTTACGTAATGCCCAAATAGGTGTCAACTGCAAAACGGCCAATTTCCAGATCGGATTTCTAGATTTCTTGAAGTTTCGATTTTAAAGTTTATGATCTGGTCACAAATTTTCAATTTCTATTCCAAATACTATTTAAATTGTAATTTACGCTTTCAGGTATGTTATTCTTTTGATTTTCCCATAATTTATTCTCACATTGAAGCAAAACAACATTCAAATGCAACCAAAAATTTTGATCTTCCACAAAGTTTGACAGCAGATTCCTACTATGCTGTTGCTACGAGCAAATAATGCTCGTAGGGGTCGTTGACAGCTGACGGTAACCGGCAATTTTAGAAAAATTCAGTAGTTCGCGACAAAACACCCCAGAGTTCCACATACTGACGTCAGTATGTCCCATACCAGTGGCCCCCAAAAGCTGCGTAATGGCCAACCAGGTTTTATACTAAACCAAGGTTTCAGTAGTTTCTTGTTCTGTGGAGTAGTTTATTTTTATCAGCTGTCCATTCTTGTTCCAACCTCAAATTCTGCACCAGTTCTAAAGTCGAAAATTGGAAAATCTTTTAAGAAAATGATCAACTTTAAAGATATTCAACAAATTGGATAGTGAAGTGACACGTAAAGCAGCAGTGAAGAAAAAACATTAACAATTAACATGCACATGGCTGCCATGTAAACTACATTGTGTATTATAGGCGGTACCAGTAAAATACCCATTGGAATTAATGGAGCATGTGTTATCGCGTGCCAAGGAAGCATCCCATCAATGTGAAATTTGCCAGAAAACGTTCGCCAGGCGATATATGGTAAATAGACACATTTTAACTCATACGGGAGAAAAGCCTCACAAATGTGAAATTTGCCAGAAAGCATTCGCTTCGCACACTAACTTGAAGATTCATGTTAGGACTCATACCGGAGAAAGGCCTCACAAATGTAAAACTTGCCAGAAAGCATTCTCTACACAAACTAAATTAATGAGTCATGTTAGGACTCACACGGGAGAAAAGCCTCACAAATGTGAAATTTGCCAGAAAGCATTTTCTAAGCGCTATACCTTGATAAGTCATGTTATGATTCACACAGGAGAAAGGCCTCACAAATGTGAAATTTGCCAGAAAGCATTTTCTGTGCGTTCTACTTTAACCAAACATATTAAGATTCACACAGCAGGAAAGACTCACATATGTAAAATTTGCCGGAAAGCATTCTCAAATCCTTCTACTTTAATGAGTCATATTAGGATTCATACAGTTGACAGGCTTCACGAATGTAAAATGTGTCGGAAATTATTCTTTGAGCATTCTGATTTAACAAGTCACATTATTAGGACTCACGCAGTGAGAAAACCTCACAAATGTGATATTTGCCAGAAAGCGTTCTCTATGCCCTGTCATTTAATGTTACATATCAGGACTCACACAGGAGAAAGGCCTCACAGCTGTGAGATCTGTAAGAAAGCGTTCTCCGTGCGTTCCACGTTAGCGAGTCACATTAAGACTCATACGGGAGAAAGGCCTCACAAATGTGAAATTTGCAATAAAGCATTTACCAGGCATTCTAATTTAGTGATTCACGTTAGGACTCATACAGGAGAGAAGCCCCACAAATGTGAAATTTGCCAGAAAGCATTCTCTGAGTTGGCCAATTTAACTGCGCATATTTGTACTCATACGGGGGAAGGGCCTCATAAATGTGAAATATGCCAGAAAGCGTTTACCAAGCGATACATGTTAAACAGACACATTGAGATTCATGCTGGAGAAAATAAATTCAAGTGCGCAGTGTGTGACGAAGGTTTTAAATTTAATAAGCACGTTTCAAGACACATGAAAATCCATAGAGACAAAAAGCCTCACGTTTGCAATATTTGCAGGAAATTGTTCTCGCAGTTGAGAAATTTAAATGAGCATATTAAACAGGTGCACAATGAAGAAGCACCACACAAATGTGAAATTTGCAATAAGACATTCAGTCAAGCATATCTTAACGATGCTAACGAAAGTGTGTTTTTCTGTAAGTTTTGCGATGTCTATACTAAGTCGGAATGGTACTTGAAGGGACAAAAAGGGAAGCCAGGAAATGGGGAAATCGTCTCAGAAAAGGTCCAAGAATCACCAGATGAGCAGTCCAAGGAAAGTAGTGTGTGTGTGAAATTGGAAGAGAATGAAGAAAATGTCATTATAGAATCTGAGAATTTTGAAAAGCTTTTCAGAAATGAAGAGTATGAAGTGAAAGATGAAAATATTGGTTGTGTAAAAGAAGAAAGCAATATTTTAGATGAAATGGATAATGCTGGAAATTTTGTAAAACTTTTTAAGGATGAAGATTATCAGGTGAAAGATGAAAATAGTTCGTAAAATTTACTAAGTGTGGTTTAGTTTTAGCACAATCCACCATATGGGTTATTTTTTTTATCGTAAATGAATAAATAATTAAAACATTGCACACTGAGGATTTTTTTTCAAAAGTTTTATACTTACCTGAACTTAAACCTACCCTAAAAACTGCGTAATTAGAAAATACTAACTTACATTCTTAATTTCACATTTTAATCTAGGAAATTGAAACTGCTGCTCTGTGTATTACTTTCAGTGTTTGAAGAGGTGTAGGAAGAAACATTAATTTAAAGGTGAAGTTAGGAAATTTATAATAGTTTATTTCATCATCATAAAGCTTTCAGTCCGAAGACTGAGCTAACCTACGCATTTCCCCAAAAGTTGAACATCCTACATCCTTAACTATTCGAGAGCAGTAGTCTAATCTGGGCCTACCCATACCTCTTTTTATTTCTATCTCTGACTAGTATGTCGCGAACTAAGCCTTCATGTCTCGGAAGGTGTCCTACCATCCTATCTCTCATATTTCTTACTGCCTTCCATAAATTTCACTTTTCTCCAACTCTTTCTAATACCTCTCTGTTGCTAACCTTATCTATATCCACAGTATCTTCACCATGCACCACATTTCTAATGCTCCTATTTTTTTCCTATTCGCTTCTGTCATCCACGTTTCGCATCCGTCCATACATACGTTTTTAAGAGCCTCTTCCGAGTTTCTACATTTATCATTCCCGAGCATAATAGTTGTTTCTTTTTATTAAATGCAACTTAACCCTGCACTATTCTTTGTTTTATAACTCTAGAACTCCTACCATCGCTAATTATTTGACTTCCTAAATAGCAGAAATCTGAGACTTCCGCTATCTTCTCGTTTCCAACTTGTGTTTTCGTTTTAGTCCTATTTTCACGCACCCTACATACCAAAATTTTGTTTTTTTTTTATTGATCTTCATACCATAGCCCTCCGTCAAAACCGCTTCCATTTCGTTCAGAGCTCTTCCTAATTCTTCTTTGCTGGATGCTAACACTGCTATATGTATATCATCCACGAATCTGAGCATATTAATAGTTTGGCCCTGTATATTAATTCCAGCAGCTATTCTGTCTTTAACAATATTAATCGCATCTTTGATATATAAATTGAAAACTAGAGGCGACAACGCACATCCCTGCCTCACTCCCTTTCGGATATCTACTTCTCTATGTTCCTGCTCAAATTCTATAACTGCCATTTGCTCTTTGTGTAGATTATGAATTTTTCTTCTACCCCTATACTTCATCCCTACATTTTTGAGCACTTCGAACATCCTCTTCCATTTTACATTGTCGAAGGCTTTTTCCAAATTTACGAATCCTATACAGGGTGTGTTTTTAAGCGTCCGCGGAAGATTATGCCTAAATGACGAAAAATATCAAGAAAATATTTTAACTAACCCCCACCTCATTTTTTTCGCTCTATAATCTAAAAATGTTTTTACTTATACCAGGTTAGTCCAAATAGTTGGAATGATGGTCTACTTTGTTTTTTCTTATGGGATGTGCATTATTTAATTTTTTACTTGATTCAGAACAATATTTTAATGGCACTTTCTTAACATAATATTATAGTAATTTTATATCTTTTTTGAGAAAATATTTTTTTTCTCGATATTTTGACAGTTACATCATACATTTAAAAAATTCATATTTCTGCATTGGTTGAAGATGAAATAATGATATTTTTGACAGCGGTCCTCATGATAGTCATAACTAACACTGTTTGCTCAAATTTTGTATAAAATATACGAGGAGCATTCAATAATTTATCAAATAAAAATGAGAGAAAACCATCAAGAAGTCAGTTTTTTCAAATGACATGGTATATTTTTTATTACTCCATTTGAAAGAGCGGAAAATTTTGCATGGGCTCACCCAATAATACAATATTGTTACATAACTATAATTTTTAAATATTTGCAATATTGAAATTTTCATAGTGAAAATATGAAAACTAAACTTTTGTTGTAAAAATACAGCCAGAGAATATAAAACCCTATAGTAAAACAACAACAAAACTGTAGACATTCCAAGGCTAACGTTATTTTTGATTTTTGAAATGAAAATTTCAATGTAGATATTTAAAAATTATAGTTATGTAACAATATTGTTTTTTTTGGGTGAGCCCATGCGAAATTATCCGCTCTTTCAAATGGAGTAATAAAAAATGTACCATGTCATTTGAAAAAACTGACTTCTTGATGGTTTTCTCTCATTTTTATTTGATAAATTATTGAATGCTCCTCGTACATTTTATACAAAATTTGAGCAAACAGTGTTAGTCATGACTATCATGAGGACCGCTGTCAAAAATACCATTATTATTTCATCTTCAACCAGTGCAGAAATATGAATTTTTTAAATGTATGATGTAACTGTCAAAATATCGAGAAAAAAATATTATCTCGAAAAAGATAGAAAATTACTATAATATTATGTTAAAAAAGTGCCATTAAAATATTGTTCTGAATCAAGTAAAAAATTAAATAATGCACATTCCACAAGAAAAACAAAGTTGACCATCATTCCAACTATTTGGACTAACCTGGTATAAGTAAAAACATTTTTCGTTTATAGAGCGTAAAACATGAGGTGGGGTTAGTTAAAATATTTTCTTGATATTTTTCGTCATTTAGGCATAATCTTCCGCGGACGCTCTTTCCCTTTTTTATTGTTTTTCCTATTATTACTCGTAAATATAGAGTGACCTCGCGCGCTCCCCTATTTCTTCTAAATCCGAACTGACCTTCTCCTAATATTTTTTCCACCCTTTTCTCCATCCTTCTTTGCACAATAATTCTAGTTAAAATTTTTGATGCGCGGGAAGTTAAACTGATTGTTCTAAAATTTTCACACCTATCCGCGCCTTTCTTTTTTGGCAAAGCTACTATGATGTTCCGTTTGTAATCTTCTAGAATCTCGCCCGTCTGGTATATGCAGCTATAACTAGTTTAAGTAAATGATCTATTAGGTACCTCTTGACCTGCGCACTTTAAGATTTTTCTGCTGCTTTATTGTTTCTTAAACTTTTTAGCGCTAGCTCAAACTAGGCTTACTACCCGTCCTCCATTGTGGAGGACAGTCCTCCATCTATCAAAATTGTCCTCCGTCCTCCCTTGCTCCAAAAATGTTCTCCCAAATCTCCTAGTGCTACTTGAACCTATGTTTAAAAAATTCACAGCCTTCGCAAAGATGCAACCGGGGGAGACATTGAAAATGACGAAGCAGACTGTAGCCCTTGTGCATTTGAGATATTTCCGCATACGTTATAGCGTGTTAAATAACTTGCGCGGATTGCAATCTCTCACACTAGTGTATGCTCGTTGCTAGCCAGAGAAGGGAAGAATGAGAGCGCAGCGCGCTCCGAGGTCCGCGCTGCCAGCCGCTTGGCTTTGAACCGCTGCGCTGGCAAATGCAGCATTCACGCTTTTCGTGAATTTGATCCTTATACTAGGATACTAATAACATTTTCAATGTTAATATTTTTTTACCGCCGTGTTGTCTGCAACATCGCAACGTCACAACCTGTCGGGCGGTCTCCAATTGGCTCGTTAACATTTTTATCCTTTTTGTTATATTCTGTTAATGTTGTTTTGAAATTTTTTCGCTTTGAATAAAAAATTAAAAGTAACTTGTAGTCGCATTAGTCTTTCGTAATATCGTAATCATACAAAAAATGGAAAATGTGTTTGATGAAACTGCTGTTTTTCGAAGACTATTTTTGCATCATGAATTTCCAAATTATCATTTTAAAACATAATAATAGCTCCATTTTCCAGTGCGTCCGCCATAGAGAAGGATGAAAGAAAAATATGCACAAAAAAGGGATCAAATAGTGACATTATTGATTATTTCAAAATGCTTCAAAATAGTTCATTTTCAAAAATTTTCACGGGGGAGACTCCCGGACACCCCCTTATGGGTGCCCACTGCCTGTATATCATATTTCACATATATAGTAAATGTCCTCCTTTCGGTTTTCAAAAAGGTGGCAACCCTAGATCAAACTCTTCTCTCATTATAATGTTTTTACCACTAGATCCAATTTCTTTGAAATTTCTCCGTATTATTTTATATGTTTCATCATCAGTATTTCCTACTTCAAACTTATCTTCTACTTCTTTGCATTTAATATCAACCCATTGCTCTTTCGCTTTCCTATATTTCGGAATAATTTCCCGCACTTGTTTCACTCTTTTATCTAACCTATTTTTATATTTTCGCCTTTCCTCTATTAGACTCACAATATGTTTTGTTATCCAGGGTTTTCTACTTTCATTCTGTTTATGACCCAAAATATCTCTAGCTGCGGAATCTAAACTATTTTTAATGCAATTCCATTCTGCCCCTCTATGTCCCTAACCATATTTCATAAATGTAGAAAATAGGAATATAGATACATGCTACGATGTGTCATGTATTATACATTATCATACTGGAGCTGCAGCCCTTTGATCTTCTTGCATGTGTTTCTTCACTCACAGCTTTTGAAGTAATTCCCCATAATATACCCTTGTTACCTGTGATGCTAGATTCCTTATGAGAAGGATTGTGGCTGTCGCTTATTTCGTTCAGCAGACATAGAGTTTGTAGAGGGACGTAGGGAAGTTTATATCCAAAAGATGGTCAGTGGGGCGCGCGTACACTGGCACTTTAGACACAACATTGTGAAAAGTGACAGTTCACTCCAACCTTCAATCTTGCTTCAACATTTCTAGTGTCGAGCATCGGAAATTTTTTAAGGAAATGGTCATTTTTAGAGATATTCAGCAAATTGGATAGGGACATGGAAGGTTGCAGTGACTAAACAAAAAAGAACTCATATGGATGCCATGTGAAGTACACCTATCGTTTGCGATATTTGCAATAGAATATTTTCAAGACCCCCGTCGGAATTAAATGGAGCACACGGTGACGTATATCAGGGAGACATCCCACCAATGTGAAATTTGCCAAAAAAAGTTCTCCAAGCGATACTTATTAAATAGACACATTTTGAGGCATATGGGAGAAAGGCCCCACAAATGTGATATTTGCCAGAAAGCATTCGCTACGCACATTAACTTAACAATACATGTTAGGACTCACACCGGAGAAAGGCCTCACAAGTGTGAAATTTGCCAAAAAGCATTCTCTCAACATTCTACTTTAACAAAACATGTTAGGACTCACACAGGAGAAAAGCAACACAAATGTGAAATTTGCCAGAAAGCCTTTTATGTCCACTATAACTTGACAAATCATATTAAGACTCACACTGGAGAAAGGCCTCACAAATGTGAAATTTGCCAGAAAACATTCGCTACGCACATGAACTTAAAGATACATGTTAGGACTCACACCGGAGAAAGTCCACACAAATGTGAAATTTGCCAGAAAGCATTCTCTCAACATTCTACTTTAACAAAACATATTAGAACTCACACAGGAGAAAAGCCTCACAAATGTGAAATTTGCCAGAAAGCATTCTATGAGCGTTATACCATGACAAATCATATGAAGACTCACACGGGAGAAAAGCCTCACAAATGTGAAATTTGCCAGAAAGCATTCTATGAGCGCTATAACTTGACAAATCATATTAAGACTCACACGGGAGAAAGGCCTCACAAATGTGAAATTTGCCAGAAAGCATTTTCTACGCACTCTAAATTAACGATGCATATTAGGACACACACTGGAGAAAGGCCTTACAGCTGTGAGATTTGCAAGAAAGCGTTTTCCAAGCGTTCCACTTTATTGAGTCACGTTAGGACTCATACTGGAGAAAGGCCTCACAAATGTGAAGTTTGTCTGAAGGCGTTTACCAGGCCATTCATGTTAAACAAACACGCTGAGACTCACACTAGAGAAAATAAATTCAAATGTGCAGTGTGTGGCAAAAGTTTTAAAACTAATAAGCACGTTACGCTACACATGAGGATCCACACAGACAAAAAATCTAACGTTTGCAGGAAAACATTCCTGCAGGTGGGAAATTTAAATGAGCAAATTAAACAGGTGTACAACGAAGAAACACCACACAAATGCGAGATTTGTAATAAGACGTTCAGTCAAGCAAATTTTAACCATACCAATGAGAGTCTGTTTTTCTGCAAGTTTTGCAATGTTTATTTTAAATCTGACTGGTACTTGAAGAGACATGAAGAGAAGCAAGCAAATGGGGAAATCCTCTCAGCAGAAGTCGAGGAATTGCAAGATGAGCCATCTAGCGAAAGCAATGTTAATGTGAAATTGGAAGAGAATATGGAACATGAAGAAAATGTAGTTGTGGAGTCTGAAAATTTTGAAAATGAAGACTATGAGGTGAAATATCAAAACAGTGTTATTGTAAAAGAAGAAAGTGATATTGTAGACAAAGAGGGTAATGCTGGAAGCTTTGTAAAACTTTTCAAAAATGAGGCCCATGAAGTGAAAGATGAAAATAGTGAAGTTTGAATTTTGACAATAATGTTTAATTGAAAACAATTTTATCCAATACAAATTTCTAATAACTGTTGGTTTGAGTTTTTTTATAATCCTTATGTTTATACCGCAGCAAATGCGATAACCATAAACCAAACGAAGACAACACAAAATAATATTGCACGGTTCAAGTTTCTAGGGCAAAGCACAGTACTGATGAGTCCCACAAGGACAAAACCAGTTGCCTACGGTTTTTCAATGCAAATTAGAAACGTTTAATATTCAAAACCCGCAACACAGTTTAGTTTCAAATTAAAATAACATTTTGTGAAATTGTATACTTACAGTCAATTATACGCCTTACGTACCCTAAATTTCTTGGTGATAAAAAGTGTAGCAGTATTGAAGTATCTGCTTCTTTGTGCGTAGAAGTGCGAAATACATCATAGTTCCGCAATATTCCATGGTAATTAAGAACATCGGTAAATCCACCACTTGTAATGAAAAACATATGCCACTGCTGAGTGAAATTAATAGACAGTTTCTTTCGGTTAAGATTATGTCAGTATTTATTTACTTGAGCGAATAACAAACGAGCACTGAGTCATGAACCAGGTTTCTCAAGCAATTCATGACGGTACCCTGAGTAATCCCCGGTGGCTTCATTAGACGTTTTAGACTGTGCACGCAGTATCTGGATTTGTCGTCGTAGCAGTATGTAGGTACCTATGCAGTTGTATAACTGCCCTTCAA
Source organism: Xestobium rufovillosum (assembly GCA_963966045.1). Lineage (NCBI taxonomy): Eukaryota > Metazoa > Arthropoda > Insecta > Coleoptera > Ptinidae > Xestobium > Xestobium rufovillosum. Next base: position 23,071,896 of record OZ014497.1, read on the forward strand.
CCAAACCATGCTCAATTGTCATTCAATCACCCACTGCACTAGCTGAATGGAGGCGTGTGAATTTTCAACTGAGCCGTCACTGCACTGGATTCATTCAGCTGTGCGAATTATCAGACTGAGATATCCACAGCACTGGTCGAGTTCTAGAATGAGCCTTAATAAGCTTGTTATGCCTTTATGGCGAATTAAATTATGTGTGTTTATTTTAATTTGTTACAATATGCCCTATTAACTTCCTACAAAATTATGAGAATGACTGTGGCTGTCGCCTATTTCCTATGGCAAATATAGAATTTGCGGGGAAACGTAGGGAAGTTGATATATCTAGAAGATGTTGAATTTAAATATGGCGTCTGTTGCATTGACACTTTAGGCCACTGAAATAAATTAAATAAACAAATAAATGAATAAATTTATTTCGGTGCTTTAGGCACAGCAGAAGAACAAACAGCATTGTGAAAAGGGAGTGTCTACGGAACCGAATATTCGGACGAATATTTATTATACAGGGTGATTCGTTAGCTTCTTTACAAACTTCGGCAAAGGGAAGTAGATGCAATTTCATGACAAAAATGTCCCATCAACATAGGTCCGATTTCTTTTTGTTCAGAAGTTATAGTGTTTTAAAATTTTTTTATTTGTGTCATGTTAGACAACATAATATGTGGTATCATCAGGATGAGGTTCCGCTTCACCGAGGAAAGCAAGTAGCCAAGTAGTAATCGAATGGCTAAATACTTATTTCCCAAGCAATTGGATCGGTAATGGAGGGTCGATACCATGGCCACCCAGATCACCCGATTTTATCCGTGTGATTTTTATTTATGGGGTAATTTGAAGCAATTTGTGTGTCAGGTGGAAATAAATAATCGTGTTCATTTAATACACAGAGGATAATATGAATTTACTACAAGTGCAAGAAAGTTTGGTTCGTCGTTGCGAGTTATGTATTCAGGCAGAGGGACTTGCTTTTGATTTGAACATTTATTATAATTTTGTAATTTGCTCTCTCTAACATTTAAATAAATATTTTCTATTAAATTAAAGCTAGTAAATTTTTTCTTTATAAATTTTAAAACGCTACAACTTCGGAACAAAAGGAAATCGGACCTATGTTCATAGGAAATTTTTCTCATGAAATTACATCTTCTTTCCTTTGCCAAAGTTTGTAAAGAGGCTAAAGAATTACCCCATAGAACCGAATAGACCGCTTTGCTGACTGAAACTTTTTAAAACAGACGGCACAGTTGACACACGCATTTTAAACGAAGCCCTTAGTTGCCCTCTCGCACCAGACATACGCATTTTTTGCAAAAAGATAATGTAAAAACCTAGCCTCAAAAAACTGACCTCTTCGGGTCTTCGGGAGCCGATCCCAACCGGACTAAGCATACCAAATTACCAGTTCTATGCGATACCTCCCTACCTACCGTTGTCGCTGGATGCAGTTTTCACTGACGAAGTACTTAAACTTAAGTATAAATATTATTAGTCCGAATATTCGGTTCTGTAGGCACTCCCTTGTGAAAAGTGACAGTTCATTCCAAATTCCAACCTCAAACTCTTGTGCGTAACTATTTCTAAAGTGGAAATTTGGAAAATCTTTTAAGAAAGCAATCAATTTCCGAGATATTCAGCAAATTGTGCCGCGATATGGAATTAAATGGAGCAAATGGTGACGTATACCAGGGAGACATCCCACCAATGTGAAATTTGTCAAAAAACGTTCTCCAAGCCATACTCATTAAATAGACACATTTTGATGCATTCGGGAGAAAGGCCCCACAAATGTGAAATTTGCCAGAAAGCCTTCTATACGCGCTATAACTTGACAAATCATATTATGACTCACACTGGAGAAAGGCCACACAAATGTGAAATTTGCCAGAAAGCATTTTCTACGCACCCTAAATTAACGATGCATATTAGGACACACACTGGAGAAAGGCCTTACAGCTGTGAGATTTGCAAGAAAGCTTTTTCCAAGCGTTCCATTTTATTGAGTCACATTAGGACTCATACTGGAGAAAGGTTTCACAAATGTGAAGTTTGGCTGACAGCGTTCACCAGGCCATTCATGTTAAACAGACATGCTGAGACTCATACTAGAGAAAATGAATTCAAATGTGCAGTGTGTGGCAAAAGTTTTAAAACCAATAAGCACTACTTGAAGAGACATGAAGAGAAGCAAGCAAATGGGGAAATCCTCGCAGCAGAAGTCAAGGAATCGCAAGATGAGCCATCCAGCGAAAGTAACGTTAATGTGAAATTGGAAGAGAATATGGAACATGAAGAAAATGTCGTTGTGGAGTCTGAAAATTTTGAAAATGGAAACTATGAGGTGAAATATCAAAACAGTATTACTGTAAAAGAAGAAAGTGATATTGTAGACAAAGAGGGTAATGCTGGAAGCTTTGTAAAACTTTTCAAAAATGAGGCCTATGAAGTGAAAGATGAAAATAGTGAAGTTTGAATTTTGGCAATAATGTTTAATTGAAATAGTTATTTAACGAACAAGTTTATTAATAAAGGCGATTACTAATCGAGACATTTTCACTCACGAGCACAGCGAGTGAGTTAATTGTCGAAATTATTACTTAATCGCTTTTTAATATAAGAGTTCGTTACAAAATTTTTCCGTCGACTTTTAACGTAAAATCTTCGTCAACATCCATTTATTAAATTTTGTACGAATTACGATTTCAGAAACTATAAACTTGACAGTGACAGATCTTGATGACATGACAACTTGATTTGGATATTTCATTGTATGAACCTATGTTTGGTTGCCTAGGGTACTAAAATCGTTTATTAATAGAAATCATTCATAGGGGTCATTAACGATCTGTTTTGCGTTTGTTAATCATATTTATAAATACACTGTCGACGGAAAACAATTTTTTCTACACCTATTTAATTATATGACAATTATTCGGATTTTCTTCGTGAAATATCGTACCCATAATTCACGGCATTTCGGCCAATCACAAATATAGATTCAATAATCACTGTTTCCCTGATCCAATGATATTTTATATCAACCGCGATCAACTCTTGCTGGAGCTGACAATCTCTCGGGTGACAGCAAAGTGTATCTCGCCATATTACTTGTTTACGTTTTCCAACGTATGCACTTCGGTCGAGTAGGTACCCATTAATCCGTACAAACTAACAATTCAACCTCTAAAACTGCCAGAATTTAAGAATGGAAGGGACAACTCCAAATTTATATATTACTAACTGCACAAATTTCAATATAAATATTCCTAGTAAGTAGTCCATTTATTGGAAAATAAAAATTAATGTATTATGATAGTGTTCCATTAAAGTTATCAAATTTGAGTCTAACTTATTTGTTTAAGGGAACAAATTAGGTGCTCGATATTATAATCATACTGCAGAGTACACTTTCCCGTTAATTTATACAAATGCATGATTAAGAAATAGAAATTCAATATAAATAACAGACACTCGATTATTATAATGGATGCTCGGTATATAATTCACATGCTCACTAATATAATAAATACTCGATAAATTTGATAGACGCTCGATAAATGTAATGAAAGTTTGATACAAAATTCAAATGCCTCCCATAACAATAAATATTCGATAAAAATTATAAACTCTCAATTATTATAATGAATGTTCGGTAGGTATATAAAGGTATACAAAACGTACTGCTTTGTTTTATACTTGCCAGTCACTGAATATAACCAAAAAAGTGGTTCCACGGCCCACTATTTCCGGTCTTTGAGCAAGCGGAGCGAGCGAAGCGAGCAGAGCGTTTAAGCCCCCCCCCCCGAGCGTTTATTTAGTACCCCATCGGGATAATTCAATTATATCAAGCAAAATTTGATTTAATAGTGAACCTGACTTATCAAGCATTTACATTTTTTTAGAGCGCTTATAGTGCAAATGAGATACTTTATCGGGTGAATTTCTTTAAAATACAAAGCATATTGTATTAGTTTATTCGGCATTTTTATATTTTATCGAGCATTTATTATTTTATATCGAGCATTTATTATTTTTTAGTATGCAAAATGCATTAAATTATCGGGTGTAAATTACGACCCTTTGTTTAATAGGTGTATTATATTCGCGATTATCATCATCATCATCATCATCATCATAATATTAAAAGCGAAAAGGCACAACACTTGCAGCGGGTGGGGATATCGGTCGCTCGGTCTCTTTTCAACTGGCGGAGATCGTATGGGTGAGGTCGTGCACTCGACCAGGTGTTTCTTTAACGCAAATAAGAAAATTGCATCGGCATAATGTCGATGGACGCTTGGATCTGCTGAGCGCTGTTATCGCAGTCGGAGTTCAACGTTACACGGGTAGGCATAGGTAGAATGGTTTTTTGTCGTATGCATTAAATTAAACGCAATTAATTATGGACAAAATGACATACAGGGCAGCGTACATGCGATATGAAAACCGCAGGAAAAAACCTAGGCAACTATCACCACTACGTAAAAGTCGTGGAGCGTAGCCCACGGGTCATCTAGTGACCATTATTCACTCAGATGATTTGAGCCACTCGCCTTCGGCTCGTGGGCTCATCATCTTCGTGAATAATGGTTGTCATAATCGCTCATATAATAATATACTATTCAATACAAATTTATAATGACTGTTGGTTTGAGTTTTCTTATAATCCTTATGTTTAGACCGCAGCAAATGATAATCATACACCAAACGAAGGCAACACAAAGTAATATTGCACGGTTCGAGTTTCTAGGGCAAAGCATCGTACTGATGATTCCCACAAGGACAAAACCAGTCGCCTACGCGGTTTTTCCAGGGCCGACGCTAGGATTTTCGGGCCCCGGGCAAGCGTTCTCAGCCCCCCCCCCCCATTTTTACTCCTAAATTTGGTTTTTTAGGCATAGTCAGAGAATCTTGATGCACAAAATCAAACAACGCCTTTTTTGTTGGGAAAATTTTTTAATGATTATACTTTCTTCCTAGCTTCTTTAGATGCAAACTCTTTTATAACCGCGGTATAATCTAATGAGCGGGCTAACTCTGACTATTGCGATCATGGCTAATCCAACAAGCCGCTCTTGCCCCATTGTACTTCTCAAACAATTTTTCACTCTTGCAAGAACGCTGAATGACCGTTAATGAGACTCACACTAGAGAAAATAAATTCAAATGTGCAGTGTGTGGCAAAAGTTTTAAAACTAATAAGCACGTTACGCTACACATGAGGATCCACACAGACAAAAAATCTAACGTTTGCAGGAAAACATTCCTGCAGGTGGGAAATTTAAATGAGCAAATTAAACAGGTGTACAACGAAGAAACACCACACAAATGCGAGATTTGTAATAAGACGTTCAGTCAAGCAAATTTTAACCATACCAATGAGAGTCTGTTTTTCTGCAAGTTTTGCAATGTTTATTTTAAATCTGACTGGTACTTGAAGAGACATGAAGAGAAGCAAGCAAATGGGGAAATCCTCTCAGCAGAAGTCGAGGAATTGCAAGATGAGCCATCTAGCGAAAGCAATGTTAATGTGAAATTGGAAGAGAATATGGAACATGAAGAAAATGTAGTTGTGGAGTCTGAAAATTTTGAAAATGAAGACTATGAGGTGAAATATCAAAACAGTGTTATTGTAAAAGAAGAAAGTGATATTGTAGACAAAGAGGGTAATGCTGGAAGCTTTGTAAAACTTTTCAAAAATGAGGCCCATGAAGTGAAAGATGAAAATAGTGAAGTTTGAATTTTGACAATAATGTTTAATTGAAAACAATTTTATCCAATACAAATTTCTAATAACTGTTGGTTTGAGTTTTTTTATAATCCTTATGTTTATACCGCAGCAAATGCGATAACCATAAACCAAACGAAGACAACACAAAATAATATTGCACGGTTCAAGTTTCTAGGGCAAAGCACAGTACTGATGAGTCCCACAAGGACAAAACCAGTTGCCTACGGTTTTTCAATGCAAATTAGAAACGTTTAATATTCAAAACCCGCAACACAGTTTAGTTTCAAATTAAAATAACATTTTGTGAAATTGTATACTTACAGTCAATTATACGCCTTACGTACCCTAAATTTCTTGGTGATAAAAAGTGTAGCAGTATTGAAGTATCTGCTTCTTTGTGCGTAGAAGTGCGAAATACATCATAGTTCCGCAATATTCCATGGTAATTAAGAACATCGGTAAATCCACCACTTGTAATGAAAAACATATGCCACTGCTGAGTGAAATTAATAGACAGTTTCTTTCGGTTAAGATTATGTCAGTATTTATTTACTTGAGCGAATAACAAACGAGCACTGAGTCATGAACCAGGTTTCTCAAGCAATTCATGACGGTACCCTGAGTAATCCCCGGTGGCTTCATTAGACGTTTTAGACTGTGCACGCAGTATCTGGATTTGTCGTCGTAGCAGTATGTAGGTACCTATGCAGTTGTATAACTGCCCTTCAACCAAACCATGCTCAATTGTCATTCAATCACCCACTGCACTAGCTGAATGGAGGCGTGTGAATTTTCAACTGAGCCGTCACTGCACTGGATTCATTCAGCTGTGCGAATTATCAGACTGAGATATCCACAGCACTGGTCGAGTTCTAGAATGAGCCTTAATAAGCTTGTTATGCCTTTATGGCGAATTAAATTATGTGTGTTTATTTTAATTTGTTACAATATGCCCTATTAACTTCCTACAAAATTATGAGAATGACTGTGGCTGTCGCCTATTTCCTATGGCAAATATAGAATTTGCGGGGAAACGTAGGGAAGTTGATATATCTAGAAGATGTTGAATTTAAATATGGCGTCTGTTGCATTGACACTTTAGGCCACTGAAATAAATTAAATAAACAAATAAATGAATAAATTTATTTCGGTGCTTTAGGCACAGCAGAAGAACAAACAGCATTGTGAAAAGGGAGTGTCTACGGAACCGAATATTCGGACGAATATTTATTATACAGGGTGATTCGTTAGCTTCTTTACAAACTTCGGCAAAGGGAAGTAGATGCAATTTCATGACAAAAATGTCCCATCAACATAGGTCCGATTTCTTTTTGTTCAGAAGTTATAGTGTTTTAAAATTTTTTTATTTGTGTCATGTTAGACAACATAATATGTGGTATCATCAGGATGAGGTTCCGCTTCACCGAGGAAAGCAAGTAGCCAAGTAGTAATCGAATGGCTAAATACTTATTTCCCAAGCAATTGGATCGGTAATGGAGGGTCGATACCATGGCCACCCAGATCACCCGATTTTATCCGTGTGATTTTTATTTATGGGGTAATTTGAAGCAATTTGTGTGTCAGGTGGAAATAAATAATCGTGTTCATTTAATACACAGAGGATAATATGAATTTACTACAAGTGCAAGAAAGTTTGGTTCGTCGTTGCGAGTTATGTATTCAGGCAGAGGGACTTGCTTTTGATTTGAACATTTATTATAATTTTGTAATTTGCTCTCTCTAACATTTAAATAAATATTTTCTATTAAATTAAAGCTAGTAAATTTTTTCTTTATAAATTTTAAAACGCTACAACTTCGGAACAAAAGGAAATCGGACCTATGTTCATAGGAAATTTTTCTCATGAAATTACATCTTCTTTCCTTTGCCAAAGTTTGTAAAGAGGCTAAAGAATTACCCCATAGAACCGAATAGACCGCTTTGCTGACTGAAACTTTTTAAAACAGACGGCACAGTTGACACACGCATTTTAAACGAAGCCCTTAGTTGCCCTCTCGCACCAGACATACGCATTTTTTGCAAAAAGATAATGTAAAAACCTAGCCTCAAAAAACTGACCTCTTCGGGTCTTCGGGAGCCGATCCCAACCGGACTAAGCATACCAAATTACCAGTTCTATGCGATACCTCCCTACCTACCGTTGTCGCTGGATGCAGTTTTCACTGACGAAGTACTTAAACTTAAGTATAAATATTATTAGTCCGAATATTCGGTTCTGTAGGCACTCCCTTGTGAAAAGTGACAGTTCATTCCAAATTCCAACCTCAAACTCTTGTGCGTAACTATTTCTAAAGTGGAAATTTGGAAAATCTTTTAAGAAAGCAATCAATTTCCGAGATATTCAGCAAATTGTGCCGCGATATGGAATTAAATGGAGCAAATGGTGACGTATACCAGGGAGACATCCCACCAATGTGAAATTTGTCAAAAAACGTTCTCCAAGCCATACTCATTAAATAGACACATTTTGATGCATTCGGGAGAAAGGCCCCACAAATGTGAAATTTGCCAGAAAGCCTTCTATACGCGCTATAACTTGACAAATCATATTATGACTCACACTGGAGAAAGGCCACACAAATGTGAAATTTGCCAGAAAGCATTTTCTACGCACCCTAAATTAACGATGCATATTAGGACACACACTGGAGAAAGGCCTTACAGCTGTGAGATTTGCAAGAAAGCTTTTTCCAAGCGTTCCATTTTATTGAGTCACATTAGGACTCATACTGGAGAAAGGTTTCACAAATGTGAAGTTTGGCTGACAGCGTTCACCAGGCCATTCATGTTAAACAGACATGCTGAGACTCATACTAGAGAAAATGAATTCAAATGTGCAGTGTGTGGCAAAAGTTTTAAAACCAATAAGCACTACTTGAAGAGACATGAAGAGAAGCAAGCAAATGGGGAAATCCTCGCAGCAGAAGTCAAGGAATCGCAAGATGAGCCATCCAGCGAAAGTAACGTTAATGTGAAATTGGAAGAGAATATGGAACATGAAGAAAATGTCGTTGTGGAGTCTGAAAATTTTGAAAATGGAAACTATGAGGTGAAATATCAAAACAGTATTACTGTAAAAGAAGAAAGTGATATTGTAGACAAAGAGGGTAATGCTGGAAGCTTTGTAAAACTTTTCAAAAATGAGGCCTATGAAGTGAAAGATGAAAATAGTGAAGTTTGAATTTTGGCAATAATGTTTAATTGAAATAGTTATTTAACGAACAAGTTTATTAATAAAGGCGATTACTAATCGAGACATTTTCACTCACGAGCACAGCGAGTGAGTTAATTGTCGAAATTATTACTTAATCGCTTTTTAATATAAGAGTTCGTTACAAAATTTTTCCGTCGACTTTTAACGTAAAATCTTCGTCAACATCCATTTATTAAATTTTGTACGAATTACGATTTCAGAAACTATAAACTTGACAGTGACAGATCTTGATGACATGACAACTTGATTTGGATATTTCATTGTATGAACCTATGTTTGGTTGCCTAGGGTACTAAAATCGTTTATTAATAGAAATCATTCATAGGGGTCATTAACGATCTGTTTTGCGTTTGTTAATCATATTTATAAATACACTGTCGACGGAAAACAATTTTTTCTACACCTATTTAATTATATGACAATTATTCGGATTTTCTTCGTGAAATATCGTACCCATAATTCACGGCATTTCGGCCAATCACAAATATAGATTCAATAATCACTGTTTCCCTGATCCAATGATATTTTATATCAACCGCGATCAACTCTTGCTGGAGCTGACAATCTCTCGGGTGACAGCAAAGTGTATCTCGCCATATTACTTGTTTACGTTTTCCAACGTATGCACTTCGGTCGAGTAGGTACCCATTAATCCGTACAAACTAACAATTCAACCTCTAAAACTGCCAGAATTTAAGAATGGAAGGGACAACTCCAAATTTATATATTACTAACTGCACAAATTTCAATATAAATATTCCTAGTAAGTAGTCCATTTATTGGAAAATAAAAATTAATGTATTATGATAGTGTTCCATTAAAGTTATCAAATTTGAGTCTAACTTATTTGTTTAAGGGAACAAATTAGGTGCTCGATATTATAATCATACTGCAGAGTACACTTTCCCGTTAATTTATACAAATGCATGATTAAGAAATAGAAATTCAATATAAATAACAGACACTCGATTATTATAATGGATGCTCGGTATATAATTCACATGCTCACTAATATAATAAATACTCGATAAATTTGATAGACGCTCGATAAATGTAATGAAAGTTTGATACAAAATTCAAATGCCTCCCATAACAATAAATATTCGATAAAAATTATAAACTCTCAATTATTATAATGAATGTTCGGTAGGTATATAAAGGTATACAAAACGTACTGCTTTGTTTTATACTTGCCAGTCACTGAATATAACCAAAAAAGTGGTTCCACGGCCCACTATTTCCGGTCTTTGAGCAAGCGGAGCGAGCGAAGCGAGCAGAGCGTTTAAGCCCCCCCCCCCGAGCGTTTATTTAGTACCCCATCGGGATAATTCAATTATATCAAGCAAAATTTGATTTAATAGTGAACCTGACTTATCAAGCATTTACATTTTTTTAGAGCGCTTATAGTGCAAATGAGATACTTTATCGGGTGAATTTCTTTAAAATACAAAGCATATTGTATTAGTTTATTCGGCATTTTTATATTTTATCGAGCATTTATTATTTTATATCGAGCATTTATTATTTTTTAGTATGCAAAATGCATTAAATTATCGGGTGTAAATTACGACCCTTTGTTTAATAGGTGTATTATATTCGCGATTATCATCATCATCATCATCATCATCATAATATTAAAAGCGAAAAGGCACAACACTTGCAGCGGGTGGGGATATCGGTCGCTCGGTCTCTTTTCAACTGGCGGAGATCGTATGGGTGAGGTCGTGCACTCGACCAGGTGTTTCTTTAACGCAAATAAGAAAATTGCATCGGCATAATGTCGATGGACGCTTGGATCTGCTGAGCGCTGTTATCGCAGTCGGAGTTCAACGTTACACGGGTAGGCATAGGTAGAATGGTTTTTTGTCGTATGCATTAAATTAAACGCAATTAATTATGGACAAAATGACATACAGGGCAGCGTACATGCGATATGAAAACCGCAGGAAAAAACCTAGGCAACTATCACCACTACGTAAAAGTCGTGGAGCGTAGCCCACGGGTCATCTAGTGACCATTATTCACTCAGATGATTTGAGCCACTCGCCTTCGGCTCGTGGGCTCATCATCTTCGTGAATAATGGTTGTCATAATCGCTCATATAATAATATACTATTCAATACAAATTTATAATGACTGTTGGTTTGAGTTTTCTTATAATCCTTATGTTTAGACCGCAGCAAATGATAATCATACACCAAACGAAGGCAACACAAAGTAATATTGCACGGTTCGAGTTTCTAGGGCAAAGCATCGTACTGATGATTCCCACAAGGACAAAACCAGTCGCCTACGCGGTTTTTCCAGGGCCGACGCTAGGATTTTCGGGCCCCGGGCAAGCGTTCTCAGCCCCCCCCCCCATTTTTACTCCTAAATTTGGTTTTTTAGGCATAGTCAGAGAATCTTGATGCACAAAATCAAACAACGCCTTTTTTGTTGGGAAAATTTTTTAATGATTATACTTTCTTCCTAGCTTCTTTAGATGCAAACTCTTTTATAACCGCGGTATAATCTAATGAGCGGGCTAACTCTGACTATTGCGATCATGGCTAATCCAACAAGCCGCTCTTGCCCCATTGTACTTCTCAAACAATTTTTCACTCTTGCAAGAACGCTGAATGACCGTTCTGCTTGGGCAACGGTAACAGGCAAGGTGCATAAAATCCGTAAGGCTACCATTACATTTGGAAATATGTTACCAAAATTGCACTTATGGGCCCAGGACCGGGGTGTTTTGCCCCGCTTACCCCCCCCCACCCCCCGTAACGCCGGCCCTGGGTTTTTCCATGCAAATTAGAAACGTTTAATATTCAAAACCCGCAACACACTTTAGTTTCAAATTAAAAAACATTTTGTGAATTTGTATAATTACAGTCATTTATGCGCCTTGCGTACCCTAGATTAAGTATCTGCTTCTTTGTGCGTAGAAGTACGAAATGCATCATCGTTCCGCAACATTCCATGGATGGTAATTAAGAACATCGGTAAATCCACCACTTGTAATGAAAAACATATGCCACTGCTGAGTGAAATTAATATACAGTTTTTGGTTAAAACATTGTCGGTATTTATTTACTTGAGCGAATAACAAACGAGCACTGAGTCATGAACCAGGTTTCTCAAGCAATTCATGACGGTACCCTGAGTAATCGCCGGTGGCTTCATTATTAGATGTTTTAGACTGTGTACGCAGTGTCTGGATTTGTCGTCGTAGCAGTATGTAGGTACCTACGCAGTTGTATAACTGCCCTTCAACCAAACCATGCTCAATTGTCGTTCAATCACCCACTGCACTAGCTTAATGGAGGCGTGCGAATTTTCCAGTGAACCCTCACTGCATTGGATTCATTTAGCTGTGCGAATTATCAGACTGAGATATCCACAGCACTGGTCGAGTTCCAGAATGAGCTTTAATAAGCTTTTTATGCCTTTATGGCAAATTAATTAATGTGTGTTTAATTTAATTTGTTACAATATGCTCTGTTAACTATGATGCTAGCTTGCTGCAAAATTATGAGAACGACTGTGGCTGTCGGCTATTTCATATTATGGTAAATATAGAATTTGCGGAGAAACGTAGGGATGTTGATATATCGAGAATCCAGAAGATGATGAATGATGAATTTGAATTGGGCGATGTTGCATCGAAACTTTAGACACAGCAAGGAGCAAACACATAAGTGGATTTTCCGCGAGGTAACCACAACATACCGCGTTACATAGTTACTCTAGTTTCATTATTCCGCGGGTAACGCATCATACCATGACGTAATCAATGACGTTTACGTAACCATACCATGTAACCTACTCGTCGAGATACTTGGTTAGGTATGTGTTGCCCTCTCTGTTGTTTATCATTGCATTTCTTTCTTTGTCCTGATTTTTACGCGCGCAATTGATCATTTTAGAATGACGTCACATAATTGACAGTTGGAGGACACACATTTGTTTGTTTTAAAGCTTATTGGAGGGAAGAAGAGGATGAATAATAAAGCAGATGTTTGTGTTACCATTTGGCACCAAAAAAGGGGAGTAACTTAAACTTAGTCGCTTTTACGCCGAGAATTGAATGAAAATTCTTAAAATAATATAACTGGTTGCACTATTGCAAACGTTGTTTATGAAACGCCGTTTTACTTTTTAATCGTGTTATTTTAGATAATCATAAATACATTTTGTTTTTCCTATCATTCATGATAGTTTCAATCAATTTAGATTATCGTGAATAACATTTTAAACTATCTTTCAATATATCCATAAATAACTTCTGTATACTTCATACAAAACCAACATCCTGATAATCTCAAATTCAATTTCAGATATCATAAAATATGTATGGTTTTTCTTATTTAAGATAATCTAAAATTCAAATTCAGGATCTTCTTTAGATAAATCGCTTTGTTTTTAGATAATCATAAATGCACTCTTGTTTTAAGATTATCTAAAATTGAAATTGAATTTAAGATTATCTAAAATACAACTTGTATTTGAGATTATCTAAAATTGAATGTGAATTTGAGATTATCTAAAATACAACGTGTATTTGAGATTATCTAAAATTGAAAGTGTATTTAAGATTATCTAAAATATAACTTGTATTTGAGATTATCTAAAATTGAAAGTGCATTTAAGATAATCTAAAATTCGAATTCAGGATCTTTAGATATCCCGGAACAGCTACATTTTCACAGATTGATCGAGTCTTTTACAACGTTGTCCGTATTCGTCTGAAACCAGCTGTTGCTGTCAAAGAGCACGAAATCGGCATCGTGATTGGTTACTTCAAGGTCGTTCCGCAGGAAGCTCGATTTACAATGCCCAGAAAAGTATTTTAGATAATCACAAATTAATTCTTGATTATCTAAAATAGCCAATTCATGATTATCTGAAATACCTAATTTTTGCTATATTAATATGGTACTTTGTTTTAGATAATCTCAAATACACGTTGTATTTTAGATAATCTTAAATACGCTTTCAATTTTAAATAATCTTAAATGCACTTTTGTTTTAAGATCAACTAAAATTGAAAGTGTATTTAAGATTATCTAAAACAAAGTACTATACTATAGCAAAAATTAGGTATTTTAGATAATCACAAATTAATTCTTGATTATCTAAAATAGCCAATTCATGATTATCTGAAATACCTAATTTTTGCTATATTAATATGGTATTTTGTTTTAGATAATCTCAAATACACGTTGTATTTTAGATAATCTTAAATATACTTTCAATTTTAGATAATCTTAAATACGCTTTTGTTTTATTCTATCATTCACGATAGTTTAAATCTATTTAAATTATCATGAATGATATCCATTTTATCAGTTTCAGATTATCATAAAATAAGCTAATTTTGTGATAATCTAAAACAGATTATGATAATCTGAAACTGTTAAAATGGATATCATTCCTGATAATTTAAATAGATTTAAACTATCGTGAATGATAGAATAAAACAAAAGCGTATTTAAGATTATCTAAAATTGAAAGTATATTTAAGATTATCTAAAATACAACGTGTATTTGAGATTATCTAAAACAAAGTACCATATTAATATATCAAAAATTAGGTATTTCAGATAATCATGAATTGGCTATTTTAGATAATCAAGAATTAATTTGTGATTATCTAAAATACCTCATTTTTGCTATAGTATGGTACTTTGTTTTAGATAATCTTAAATACACTTTCAATTTTAGTTGATCTTAAAACAAAAGTGCATTTAAGATTATCTAAAATTGAAAGCGTATTTAAGACTATCTAAAATACAACGTGTATTTGAGATTATCTAAAACAAGGTACCATATTAATATAGCAAAAATTAGGTATTTCAGATAATCATGAATTGGCTATTTTAGATAATCAAGAATTAATTTGTGATTATCTAAAATACTTTTTTGGGCATTGTAAATCGAGCTTCCTGCGGAACGACCTTGAAGTGACCAATCACAATGCCGATGTCGTGCTCTTTGACAGCAACAGCTGGTTTCAGACCAATACGGACAACGTTATAAAAGACTCGATCAATCTG
Source organism: Xestobium rufovillosum (assembly GCA_963966045.1). NCBI lineage: Eukaryota > Metazoa > Arthropoda > Insecta > Coleoptera > Ptinidae > Xestobium > Xestobium rufovillosum. Next base: position 23,086,900 of record OZ014497.1, read on the forward strand.
TGAAAATGTAGCTGTTCCGGGATATCTAAAGAAGATCCTGAATTCGAATTTTAGATTATCTTAAATTCACTTTCAATTTTAGATAATCTCAAATACAAGTTGTATTTTAGATAATCTTAAATTCACTTTCAATTTTAGATAATCCCAAATACAAGTTGTATTTTAGATAATCTTAAATTCAATTTCAATTTTAGGTAATCTTAAAACAAGAGTGCATTTATGATTATCTAAAAACAAAGCGATTTATCTAAAGAAGATCCTGAATTCGAATTTTAGATAATCTTAAATAAGAAAAACCAAACATATTTTATGATATCTGAAATTGAATTTGAGATTATCAGGATATTTGTTTTGCATGAAGTATACAGAAGTTATTTATGGATATATTGAAAGATAGTTTAAAATGTTATTCACGATAATCTAAATTGATTTAAACTATCATGAATGATAGGAAGAACAAAATGTATTTATGATTATCTAAAATAACACGATTAAAAAGTAAAACGGCGTTCCATAGTTGTTTCGTTATTTTGAGTTAAATTACATAAACTCTAAACATCACCACTTTGTTTGGCACCAAATCTGTTCAAATTTTGGTAACACTCACGTGTGTAATGTTGTTTATCCATGCTCAGCCCTCCAACAGAAAATGGCGGCCTGTCAAAATCAGGCCATTCTAAAACGCTGTGACTCGCGGCACGCTAACGTGCCTCTAAAATAAATATTAGAGGCACGCGAAACGTCATCATTGTTACGTACGTCACACGTCGGTTCGGTTCGCCCGTCGCGTGGTTAGCAAGGGCAGGCAGGAATATTATTTTAATTTGAAAAGGCGTTTAAACGAACATGGATATTAGTAATTGTATGTAGTGCAATAGGTATGTGAATAGATTTTGTAGTCTAGTTTTTACTTCCGTAACGTAAATGGACCAATACACATACACTACATATAATAGTTATATTCAATTTGTTCCCACTACCCGCTTTCCCCCCAATTCGCCAATAGGCATGGCTTATGTCTCTTCAGCTATTCAGTAATCAAACTGAAAAGCAGTAAAAATACTAAAAGGCATGTATACATGTATAACTTACATTAGGTATTATCTTATTACCTATATAAGGGCAAAAACGTTTGCAAAACTGAAGATTAAGTTTTCGTTGAAAATATTTCCGCCTACCGACAAGGCTCCACCAGGATGATTAATAACGAATATACCATATTTTGGGGTGATAGAGGAGTTGAAAATAAGATGCTGAGACCATATTTCCTAAAATGGCTCTCTACAAAGATACAGGGTGTTGGAGTTTCTAAATAAATCTCGGAAAATAGGGTAGGTACTTGTGCTATTGAATTAAAATTTCGTGGTCGATTTTGTTCTCGGTTCAAAAAACATTTACTGCCAAATGGTTTCCCAGGTACTTTTAGAACAACAGCAAGTTGATGCATTGTTCATCAAAAATGTAAATTATGTTAGGGTTGCCAACCGTCCCGATATATCGGGACAGTCACCGTTATTGACCCTTAGGTCCCGACGTCCCGATAAAACCATTAGAAATCCCGATATCCCATTTTTGATTGGAATACATAAACAAATCGGTTGCATTTTATTCCATTGTCTTGAAGAAATCGCTATATAAATCGGTAGGTACATAAATCTGGGCGCAATTTCTAGACGCACTTTTCCATGTTTCGCGGTTTCGTACCACGTTGTACGTTGTTGTAGTCTTCAGAATTCAGACACGTTTTCGTTGATGTCTAGTCAGTGGTCTGATGAGAGAAACCGTTTATTATCCGACACCATGGATAATTTAATATAATTATAAAATTCAGCGCATGATAATTATATTAAAGATCAAAAAGACTTATTAAGAAAAATTAAGTCATCTGAAAAATATGATTTTAAAACTAAAACGACTTCTTAAATAGCCATAACTTAGATATTTCTTTCTTAATTTCTTTTTGGGCAATGTAGTATAACTAACTAAGTATAGATACTATTTAACTAGTAGAATGAAAGTTTAAGTTGTTAAATGAAAATTTTTATTTATTATCCTTCACCTGAACAGGAACTTTGACTAAAAAGCTCAAGAAACACCAGTTTTTGATAAAATGGCGAATGCGCCTTGAAAAATTTTCGCCTGCGGTGCATTCTGGAATGATTGTCCTGATATAAGTCGAAAGATTTATGGCAACCCTAATTATGTACCAATTTATAAAAAATAAAAAACCTCAGAGTCATAAAAAATTCAGCCATACTTTTTTACTTACAAACTGAATTCAACATTTATAAATTTCAACCTCATCGGTCATCGGTAAAAACCAGTGGTGTTACATTGTTTAAGCTGAAGGAATGGGTTCGCCACTATGTTAATGGCCCCCAAAATTTGAACACTCAATAGCTTTCGAAGTTTCGGAAATACTAAAAATAATATTTCTTTTTTGATGAAACTGTATTTTTGTTAGTAATAATTTTAAAACACATGTCCAAATAAACTTTTCTTGTTATTTTGACCTTCTCTATATCATCTTCATCTCCCGAAGTTTTTTAAACTCGCTATGAATTACCCCATAATATGTTATTCAGTATTCACCCCAAGAGTTGGAGTGATATTCACCTATCTCGATCACGCACATTGATTGTGGATTGGTGTTCGTTTTTCATAGATTAGGTACTTAAGCAACTGTAGGAAATTTTATCGGAAATTTTGTACACATATAAGGCCTCCTGTTATGCAGAAATGCGCGTAGATTACGGCGGTTTTTTGTAATTTCAGAAGGAGTCTTATTTCACAATTATGTTAAAAAAATATTAATCAAGCATACTTCTTAACGTACGCTCTTCTGAAATTTCAAAGCTCAATTTAGCATAACAAGTTTAAGCATGCAAAATTTCAGGTAGAATTTGAAGTTTGCATTTTCTTTATCAGCTAGTACTTCAGGAATAACCAGAGAACCACTTGAGCACCAACATGAAATATATGTAGGTCTTCAGTTTTCGTCATATGAAGATTTAACAGTATTCCTCAAAGAATACGAAGTTTCTAATAAGCAGAAATTTGATAAAATGAGTAGTCGTACAGTTGCAGCTTCTTCGAAAATTCATGTGCAAATAGTTTTTTCATTATGTAGAACTACATGTAGGTAGGAAGATAGGTAATATCAAATAATTAGAAAAAATCAAGAAATCGTACTTATTACTTACGCAATTTAAAATCTTGCTAATAAATATTGTTCAAATTTGTTCAAAAAGCTGAAGTTCAAAATGTGATCAAATTGCAGAAATGTCGAAATTTTGTCTATAAAAACTTGGCCGAAAAATGTTGCGTTTTGGAAAGCGTGCTGCGACAAGTTTGTGCAAAATTTAATTTTTTTTTAATACAATCAAACTCGATTTAAGCTTTTTGGGCGCAATTCTGAACAACGTTAGTAAAATTTTACACCAAGAATGTCGAATAGGTACGATTTCTTGATTTTTTCCATTTATTTTGGTATCCCAACCTTGCATTTGAAGGAACTAAATGACCCTTGATGCCCATAAACCCTAATGAGTTCTGTCTTTGAGGTGAATTTTGCTCAAATCCGATTAAAAAAGTTATGAAGGTGATATGTACACTTTTAAGAGTGGCACACTTATTAACGACTTATTTTGTTTGTATCTGTGCCAATTTTATGGTTAAAAGTTTTATAAGTGTTTTCGCGGGTACTGATGTTTGGAATCAATTTTTTTTTATCTATTTTATTAAAAATTACTTTTTAATACTAGCATTATTTCTTGATTATGTACGTAAGAACGTGCGAACGTGGTATGATGTCTGATGTGAACGTATGACGTATACACAATGATGACGTTTCCGTTTCGCGTGCCTGTAATATTTATTTTAGAGGCACGCTAGCGTGCCTCGAGTCACAGCCAGTGTTGCCAAATGTACTACTTAAGTAGTAGATCTACTACTACTTTTATTATTTTACTACTCTACTACTTTCCAGTTGATTCTACTACTCTTATTGCATTTTCTTGTTCTTCTTTCGTCCTTATTTTTCACGCAATGCACCACATAAGTGGCGCGTCACAAACGTCAGATTTTCATTCCAAACAAAACAAAGCCACGTGCTTTCTGACGTTTTAACCTAACCTCTGAAATATAATTGTAGTTGTTTTCAAGTTTTTACACGTAAGCCCAACACACAAATTGAAAATAAACTGTTTTCACTGCAAAATGTCTATAATTTTATTGCAAAAACTAGTTTAAAACGTAAATAATATCGACAAACGTCAAATGGCACGTGCGTTTGTTTTGTTTGGAATGAAAATCTGACGTCGAGGCACTTATGTCCTGTATTATCATTTTACTTAACATAAACTTCGTAGGGCATCAAAAGTAGCAAAGCTGTGTTGCAAATTATTGTAATTCTGCTTTTAAAAATTAAAATTAATTTAGATAGGTTGGCGCGCCTCAGCGTGTACATGCATAACTAAAATAAATTGGAGTTAAAACTTTATTATCGACCGTATGTCAAAAGTCGAACCGTAGAATAAGTCAATCAACGGTCGAAGTCTTTATTCCGGGCATTTTTTTAAAGCTACTACCCTTTCCCGCCAATCTACTACCCATTTGTGATTGGTTCTACTACTACTCATAAATTCCAAGTGGCAACACTGGTCACAGCGATTCTAAAACAGTCAATAGCAGGTTGTGTTAGGTTATGACAGAAAAAAAACAAAAAATACGCACCAATGGACAATGGTCTTATTTGACTGGCACAATCGAACAGACTGCATTGAAATTTGTGTTAATTTATGCGCCAACCATTAGCAATCATGGTTTGCAGCTGCAATCATCGATTGACTTCTATTTAAAAATGAGAATTGAAATGGGCCTTATCTTGCGGGTTCCTAAATATTTGAATAACCTGGTCCTGCACCCTTACAGGAAAATGCAATTGAAATGGGCCATATTTTATCCTGCATAGGGTGTTCTGAAGTGGATAATCTGCCACTGACGGGGAAATGCAAGACACCGCTTCTTCAACATTTCGAACAGTTCTCCCCGTTTGGTGATTTTAAGGACATGGAAAATCTTATCTTTTAAATTGTGATCCGTGTCTTTATTTAGATAGGGTAAAATCACATCTTATAAAAATAATACTGTGCTTATGGAAGGTAACTTTATTAAATGTTCAAAATGTGCTCCATTATTTTCTAAATAGGGGAATAATAAAGTCTATTTTCAAATGCTCTACAAATGTTAAGGAAAATCTAACTGCGTTCTCATGTTATCCTAGCTTTCAGATCGGAAATAGGTACCCTCTAGTGTAGTTTTGTAAACTTGGATTTTCAACTAACGTCAAAGGAAAAATCAAGTTTAAATCCAAAAATCTTGACCTTTCTAAAATACCTCTTCCAATCCATTTCCCTTCGTGATTGACAGTTTATCAAGAACAGTACAATAAGGCAAAGCATGGGCACGTTAAAAGTAAAGAATATTTTCATAGAGGCATTATGTTTCTTCCATCATTAACTTGCTTTTCCAACCAATGAGTGATCGACCGCTCTGCCTTATTTCCTTGGAGATCACGATCATTAATTTCACTTGTCCAGTTAGGTTAGGTCTTGTTTTCTCTAATAAAAAGAGGGCCGCTTATCTTCTAGAATCCCAACAATTGTTTTTGGAAACTGAATATAATCCTTTAAAAACCGCTTAAAATGTGTGAAAAAGCATTTTAAAATGCTACTAAATCCTGAACTGCCAATACGAACACATATGATTTGTTTTGACATATATTTGACAAGCCCCCAACGCCAACATCCCAACATACCAAGATCTATTAAGTGGGAGAGGTTATCACATTTGGACTTGACCTGCACAACAGCCGGCACGTGCGTGACGTCACTCGGTGGGCGCGCTCCGTATACGCAATTAAGCAATTTTCGTTCATCATTATTTTTCTTCTTCGTAACATTATTGTTGCAAACTGCTACCGCACAATACATTCCAGGCATTATAAGTTTGTGGATAGAAGCACATACAATTTTAAAGTTATAAACACAGCTCTAATTCAAAATCGCGCGACACAATCTCGCCTTAAAAACACACGTTGCGTTAGCGATCCAGCGTGGGTCGAGCCCACCGCCCTACGTCACTCACACCCATAGATAACAAAACCCGCTTGCCCGTTTCACCACTTCGCCAGAAAGCTGCTGCATGTGGTAACCTCTCCCACTTAATAGATCTTACCAACATACTACAAGGTAACCGTGACGTCAGTAACCATTATCTAACCAGGTTACATAGGAAGCCGCGCGGAAAAAAAGCTTATAAACAGTAAACACAAACAGTTCATTCCAACCTCAAACTCCTGTGCTTAACTATTTCTAAAGTGGAAAATCTTTTAAGAAAGTAATAAATTTCAGAGATATTCAGCAAATTGTGCCGCGATATGGAATGTTGCAGTCGAGGTTGCAGTTAAGAAATAAAAAATTAATATGCACACGGATGCGTTGAACTACACATTTGTACATTTTGGGCAGCATCAATGAGACGGCTATCATTTATGATATTTGCAATAGAATATCTAAGTCCCCATCGGAATTAATGGAGCATATATGTTGACGTATACCGAGGAAACATCCCACAAATGTGAAATTTGCCGAAAAGCGTACTCTACATATTCTAACTTAATGGTACATGTTATTACTCATGTCTGAGAAAGGCCACACACGGAAAATTTGCCAGAAAGCATTCCCTCAGCTCTCTACTTTAACCAAACATATTAGGACTTATACAGCAGAAAAGTCTCGCAAATGTGAAATTTGCCAGAAGGCATTCCCCACGTGTAGTAAATTAACGATACATATCAGGACTCACACAGGAGAAAGGCCTCATGTCTGTGAAATTTGCAAGAAAGCGTTCTCCACACGTGACACATTATTGAGTCATATTAGGACTCATACGGGAGAAAGACCTTATAAATGTGAAATTTGCCAGAAAGCATTCTCTGCTCATGCAAATTTAACTATGCATATGAGGACTCACACAGGCGAAAGGCCTTATAGCTGTGAAATTTGCAAGAAAGCGTTCTCCACACGTTGCATTTTAGTGAGTCATATTAGGACTCATACGGGAGAAAGGCCTCACAAATGTGAAATTTGCCAGAAGGCATTCTCTAAACATTCTGACTTAAAGAGACATCTTAAGACTCACACAGGAGAAAGGCCTCACAGCTGTGATATTTGCAAGAAAGCATTTTCCAAGCGTTGCACTTTAGTGAGTCACATCAGAACTCATACGGGAGAACATCCTCACAAACGTGAAGTTTGCCAGAAAGTCTTCACCGACAGACACTTTGAGACTCATGCTGGAGAAAATAAATACAAGTGTGGCAAAGGTTTTAAATCTAATAAGCAGGTTAAACGACACATGAGGATCCACACAGACGAAAAACCTCACGTTTGCAATATTTGCAGGAAAGAGTTCTCGCAATTGGGAAATTTAAAGGAGCATATTAAACAGGTACACAATGAAGAAACGGCACACAAATGTGAAATTTGTAATAAGATGTTCAGTCAAGCATATTTTAACCATTCCAGTGAGAGTGTATTTTTCTGTAAGTTTTGCAATGTATATTTTAAATCTGACTTGTACTTGAAGAAACATAAAGAGAAGCAAGCAAATGGGGAAGAAACGCCACACAAATGCGAAATTTGTAATAAAGCGTTCAGTCAAGCAAATTTTAACCATTCCAGTGAGAGTGTATTTTTCTGTAAGTTTTGCAATGTATACTTTAAGTCTGACTTGTACTTGAAGAAACTTAAAGAGAAGCAAGCAAATGGGGAAGGAACACCACACAAAAAGTGCGAAATTTGCAATGAGATGTTCAGTCAAGCATATCTTAAACATACTAATGAGAGCGTATTTTTCTGTAAGTTTTGCAATGTTTATTTAAAGTCTGACTGGTACTTGAAGAGATGTGAAGAGAAGCAAGAAAATGGGGAAATTGGCGCAGCAAAGGTCGAGGTATCACAAGATGAGCAGTGCAACAAAAATAGTGTTAATGTTAAATTTGAAGAGAATGTAACAGATCAAAAAGAAAATGTTGTAAAATATGAAAATTTTAAAAAGCTTATGGAAAATGCAGAGTATGAGGTGAAAAATGAAAACAGTGTTGGTGTAAAAAAAGAAAATGATATTTTAGACGAAGAGGATAATACTGGAAAATTAGTAAAGCTTTTCAAAAATGAGGACTACGAGGTGAAAGAAGAAAACAGTGAAGTTTAAAAACTATGTAGAAAAATACAACATAAAGGGAAAATAATTTTGTTCAATACACGGGGTCCCGCTTAAGATAGAATAATGAGTAACTTTGTTATTATCAGAAATACAAATTTGATTAAATTTGAAAAGTTTGCTTAGTAATGTGTTGAAATTTTTGAAAAAAAAACAAACTCAAAATTCCTTTTCGCTTTTTGGCGAAGGTACAGGGTGTTAAAAGTTCTATAAAAGAAATGAGTTTCTGCTATACCTGACTTAAGAACTAAAAATATTTTTATTTCAAATATTATTTACCTGTTTAAGTTTTCATTGCCCACTTTTTGATAGTAAAATTATTGTTTAAACACTGATAAAATCAAGAAAAAATAGCCTAGCAGATGAAGTTGAAACTCTTTTTGGGGAAAAAAGTGTTATGACAATGCTTTTTTTAAATTTTTTATTTCATTTTAAAATCTACGTACTATTATGGGGCGCCTTTTGTAAAGTTTGCACACATTAAAAAAACCCGTGTAAAATGCATCATTTAGACTAAAAACTGGAAAGTTTACCTAGGTTTTATTCTACATTTATAAATAGCAAAATTATTTAATTAAACATTTTGTCATTTATTATATTGCAAGACATTTAATAAATCACAAGACATTTAATAAATGACAAGTTATTTAATAAATCGCACGGTTTTTTATTTAAATGCACTGTGATATATTAAATTACCTGTCATTTAATAAATAGCAAGTTATTTATAAATATCGACTTTTTTGTACAAATAACTGGAGATATATTAAATAACTTGCTATTTATTAAATGACAGGTAATTTAATATATCACAGTGCATTTAAATAAAAAACCGTGCGATTTATTAAATAACTTGTCATTTATTAAATGTCTTGCGATTTATTAAATGTCGCTATTTAATTTTAACGTTGGTGTCAAGTGAGTTGGAAAGAAAGTGTGAGAGTAGTTCTGTTGAATCCGAACATATAACCTCACAAAAGCAATCTTCAGCTTGACAACTGTCAACAAAATAAACTGAATATGCATTGAAACTTGAGAACTCCCAAAATTTGCAATAATGGCTCGAAAATAACTTAATATACTCCCCAGAAACAAACGTCAGAAGGTATGTTTAACATACTTTTGGAATTAACTTTTGAGAAAAAGAAAATATAAGTTTTTGGCAAGGAGAATTGTCCATCTCAAACAATCAATCGAATTCGCCCCTGCTGCAGGAGTAATCAGATACAAGTGATGGATGAAAACATCTACACCTAACTTATAATTTATGAATTTTAGGGAATACGTTATTCTTGGTAAAAGATTACGCTTCGCTAAGTACCTCTGGAGTTTGGATACAGATATACACGGAATTAGTCCACGTCCACAACAGCTAACTTTCTTGTTTAAAATCATATAAAGTTCGTTAAACTGACAAAGCTAGTAATTTTTTTACCAAAATATGGCGGTGCTTTGGAAAAATATTTTAGCTGCATGTTAATGCCAAATACTAAATTTAAATTATGAGTATGAGTATCTCGAATATGTATCTTAGAATTTTTTCAATATTGCATTTCTAGAATGTGCATGGAAAACCGTAGGCCACTCGTTTCGTTCTTAGGGATTCATCAGAGTACGGAGCTCTGCCCTACACACTCGAACCATGCAATATTACTTGTTCTATATACATACTTACGCGCTTGGTGAAAGTATTAGCAAGAGCTAATTATTTGCCGAATTATGCGGCAGACATGAGTGGTACTGGACGGTTCAAACAACTACTCCTCGGGCAAATACCCCGCCAGGCATTGAATTAAATAGCTAAATCCAAATTTTGTGTACTACGAGATGCTATCCCAAACATATCGTTGGGCTTGGAGCATCCATGGATCTCGAAGTACTTTTGTGCTCAACTAAATAAATAATTAATAATAATAATCAATAAAAATTAGCTCTTGCTAATACTTGCGTCAAGCGTGTAAGTATTTATACAGTAAGCAATATTGCATGGTTCGAGTGTGTAGGGTGAGCACAGTACTGATGAGTCCCAAAAGGACGCAACCAGTGGTTTACGGATTTCCATGTACATTCTAAACATGCAATATTGAGAAAATTCTAACATAAATGTTCGATATTCATGTCGACATCCATAGTTTAAAATAATTTTAATTTAGTATTTGACATTAACGTGAAGGCGTGAAGCTAAAATCTTTTCCCAGCAGCACCGCCATATTTTGGTAAAAAAATTATTAGCTTTGTCAGTTTAGCGAACTTTATATGATTTTAAACAAGAAAGTTAGCTATTGTGGATTAATTCTGTGCACGTCTGTGTCTAAACATCAGAGATACTGAGCAAAGAGTAATTTTTTACCAAGAATAACGTTTTTCCCAAAATGCATAAATTATAAGTTACACTGATTCATAACGGGTGTAGGAAACTTTAGGAGGTATTAGAACTTCAAAATTTTATCGTTGTAAATCCATGCAGCTTGCAGCTTGCCGAATCCTAACATCTTATTGACTGAGTGTCCCAGATAAAATTTTTAGCAGGTATTTTGTTGTCGGGTCAGTGAGCCTCGATGAAGAAATACAAGAATAAAATCCTTAATTTTGGGATTGGAGACCTTATGATCTTGGTAGTAGTTGTAGGGTGTTTTACTGACTTAGGTGTGTTTTGCTGACTTGGAATATATACTTTGGATTTTCTGCTGTGAATTTTTTCCGAAAAAATTCAAGGATAAAGTACCCTTAATTTTGGGGTTGGAGGGCTTTTGGTAGCATATACATAGTTGTAGGATATTATGATGATGTGAGATATAGACTGTGGACCTTCTGCTGCAAATATTAGTGCCCGGTCGCGTATTGGCATTGTTTACTATTATACGGAGTGTAACAATGCATAATTGGAATGCTGGTTACATCCAACAGACTTGGATTAGCATTCATAATTGTTTTTTCTATTGCAACCGCGTCACGGAGCGAGAGCCGTGGCATATCCAGATGAAGAGAGAAAAGCAAGCCGCTACATCACGATCGTAAATAAACAAGAGCATGAGAAGAGTGGTGGTGGCACATCACGCGTTTCGATGGTAGGAAAGTGAGCCTGACCGCCGAACCTATCCGAGTGGCTATAAAAGGAGTCGCACATCAGAGGTTCAGGAAGAATCTTCTTCACCGGCTACCGAAGAAGAATTCTCTCCTCCCGCATCCAATAAATTTTAACCGACAGTCCGCTTGAATGAGTTTAATTCACGGCGTGTGATTTTCTGTTCGTTCCCGTATCCGATTTATTCTCAAAAGAATAAATACCCAAGAGTCTTCATCGCTAATACTTAATTATCGAAGCCGAAGGGCTACCAATAATTAAGTTAACCGGACAGGAGTTAGTTGACTTGTAGCGGAGGTGTAGCTGACTTAATTAGGTAGGTTCATTTACCAGTACAGGTGCAGGAAAGTAGAAACCTATATAGTTTGCATTCATTGCAGCGGATTACACAGCCTTGTCGATGTGCAGCGGAGGGTTTCTACCACAATCTGCATATGTCCTAAAGTGGCCCCGTCAGTTATAAAGCTTTTGCACGTCAACTAATAAACCTGTCTCGCATGGGATTACACCCTAGGTGTTCTAACGTACATCCCAGACTTGAAAGCCCGACCGGTCGCACTAGAGGTGCTATTACGAAACCGCCAGTATCCGGAACAGTTAATCATACGACGAGGCTACCCGTACTCAAGTGATAGCTGATCCCGAGGGAATAGTCCACGAGCTAGGCATCTAGCCCAGATCTCGTGCGCTACTCGCTCGAGAAACCGGTTACAGTACCGTCCTGATTTTAATACCAGAATCTCTCATTTATTTTTCATGTATATATATTCTTGTAAATACATATCCGTCGTTTAATATTCCTTTTAAAATGTAAATAGTTATATTAATAGGAACCCTTTTAATTTGTTTGTTTTATAATTCACCTTTTAGTAAGCAATAACGAACCCTCCCTTCTTCGACTATTGAGCAAAGGGTATTATCGACGATCCTGACCCAGTGGCGGCTCGTGACTTTAGAACTTGGCAGTGCTCTGGAATGAAATCACCGCTCAGGAGCTGGGGGGGGGGGTCTGGCGGTTTCTCCCCGTATTTTTTATGAAGTGCTTTAGAAGCCATTTTAAAACATTTTAAAACAAGAAATTTCACTCAACGCAATATTTGACGAAGATCCCAAATCCAAAAGGTTAAACTTTCGCACACAACTTTTACCGCGACCTTTCGAAAAGTATTTGATAATTCGCTCAGGCTTAGGACGTCCATTTCGTTTTATTTCAAGTTTTTCGTCCAAAGTCTATATTATATATTTAGAAACAATATTCACTTTTAACTGAATGAAGTAAGTATTACAACACAATAATAATATTGAAAAATGCAAAAATCAGGCGACCACTTTGTTCACTTTGTTCACTCCAGAATCATCATCATTATCATCATGATATTAAAAGCGAAAAGGCACAACACTTGCAACGGGTGGGGATATCGGTCGCTCGGTCTCTTTTCAACTGGCGGAGATCGTATGGGTGAGGTCGTGCACTCGACCAGGTGTTTCTTTAACGCAAATAAGAAAATTGCATCGGCATAATTTCGATGGACGCTTGGATCTGCTGAGCGCTGTTATCGCAGTCGGAGTTCAACGTTACACGGGTAGGCATAGGTAGAATGGTTTTTTGTCGTATGCATTAAATTAAACGCAATTAATTATGGACAAAATGACATACAGGGCAGCGTACATGCGATATGAAAACCGCAGGAAAAAACCTAGGCAACTATCACCACTACGTAAAAGTCGTGGAGCGTAGCCCACGGGTCATCTAGTATTTATTAAGTGTTCACTTGAATCTGGAACGCAAATTCTGCACTAGCTTACAAGCAGTGTTGTGCATTATCTAGATAATATTATCTAGATAAATCATCTAGATAAAATTTTGTTATCTATCATCTTATCTAAGATGACACTGTAATCAATTATCTATCATCTCATCTTAGATGAAAAAACCGGTTATCTGGAGGTATTAGATAACAGATAATATTTCGAATAGATCGAGAATAGATTTTCAAACGAAAAAATTCCTAGCTTCATAAAACGCCCAAAATCCCTCTTTTTCAGCAAATTTGTTTTATTTAGGTCGGCATCTTTGTAAGCTACATTAAGGTTATTATTATGCCTAATAATTTACAATTACAATATCACAATATGGGATATACAGGGTGATTTTTTTAAAGCGCACATTAGAAAATTTTCGACTTCTACTTGGAACTTGGAACCTAGCCATAATCGACGATTTACAGGATGACGTCACTCTTAAAAATGGCGGAAGTAGACGCCATATTTGTTTTTTTTAAATGACAATCGGCCATTTTGATTTCATATTTGAATTCCGCATTTAATTCCTAGTACAACTAACCAAATTGTCACTACTCATCTGTCATACTTTTTGACATATGCCACATTTTCTCTTCAAATTTTCAGATGCAAGGGTTCATTAAAAAATTGTTATCTCTTGAACCGCTGAAGATAAGTCGATGATTTTTTTTACTTCGATTCCCTAAGCTCCAAGGAATGTTTTGATTGATAACCGAAGTCACAACGAGTTTGCCAGCGGTTGCTACAATTTTTTGAATACGGGCATCGGAAAATGTCAAAAACTCAATTTTTCAAATGGCACGTGTCAAATTTTATGTCATCGTTATTGATTAGGGGATAAATTGCCACCCTTGCGGATCCCGGTTGCATACAATACGCATGCGGCGTGACCATTACACTTTATCAGTAAAATGACGTTTAAGTAATTCGTTATTGGAAAACATCGCCAACGATCTCGGGGGGTGTTCGGGTATCGTACAGAACTGTCGTGTTGTTCTCCTACAGCTAGACGAGTTCTGATCCCGTAGGGGTTTGATATATTTTGCTTGTTTTTACATCATCTTTTTTTCCAAAAAATGCGTGTGTCTTGTGTGAAAGGGCAAGTAAATGGTCTGTTTCAAAAATGCCTTCTCTCAGCTTTAGTTTTTTACACTTCCAAAATGCGTGCATGCGATCCGCATGGGTGGCGCGATTTATCTCTTCCTCACCGTTTGATGTAAAATATAATTCTAAGGAGAGTTATGTAAGCATGTGCTATACCTAACTCCAATCGTTTTGGAGCTATTTGCAGTTTTTGAGTAAATTGGTGTCAAAAAGTATGACAGATAAGTAGTCACAATTTGGTTAGTTGTACTCGGAATTAAATGCCGAATTCAAATATGAAATCAAAATGGCCGATTGTCATTTAAAAAACCAAGATTGCGTCTACTTCCGCAATTTTTAAGACAGACGTCATCCAGTAAATATTTAATTTCGTCTCGGAATCGTCGATTATGGCTAGGTTCCAAGTTTCATAGCTCTAGCATAAGTAGACGTGCGCTTTAAAGAAATCACCCTGTATATTCTGGAACCCGAAATCCAATACTTATGTACCTAAACTAGTTTAAATTTATAAATAAAAATACCTGTCGTGAATTTTTCTACGATTATCTATAGAATTATCTAGATAATTATACTTCATCTATTATCTTTATCTAGATTATCATTTGCTAAATCATCTTTGATCTGTATCTAGATAATATTTTTCGTAATTATCTGTTATCTTATCTAGATAAAAAAACTGTTATCTGTGCACAACACTGCTTACAAGTGAGCTTTGGACACTTCGTGCTTTCTTATTTTTTCATGCAAATGGTTCAAGTCACTAACGCCTATACGACTCCAATTCTTATCCATATTTGGAGTAAAAAATAACAAGCATGGAAAACAAAAAAGAGAATTCCTTACCGTACATCCACATATCCATTTGTTTAGTTTGTAAACGTCGCTGGTGAAATGCCTAGTGTAAGACCGACCTTCCTTTTTCTTTGCACAAGTTTGATTTAATTTTAAAACCGGTGTAGGCCTACCTAACCGTTTTATTTCAATTTTTGTGCTCAAGTCCAATAATAAAAAGTTTATTTTAATAATATTGTCAACGGAATTTATGCCGCCACCACCACAAACTAAACCACTGGAAATTTCAATATTTAAAAATAATAATCACGATAATACAGTTCACGTTATAAGCACGTTATAAGCAAAGCCAGGAGCTATCTCAAACTTAAATATGGTAAACAAAAAAACAACGCCGCAGAAGTATCAATACCTGTGTGCATATGCTTAGCGCAACCACACCTTTCAACTTCCAAGTGTGTACTGAAAAGGTGTTCGGATACGAGCCAAACTAAAAGCATATATGACGAATTTTCCCACGTCTTGCCGAGTTTTGCCGATCTCGCTCCCATATCGAATGTACGAGCACCACACCCAAAAGCTCACAGTTTCAATACACCAGACGCTACACTCGAACGCCAGACGAGACGGTTGGATGTATTTGCACATTTGCACGTGCATTCTCTGCTAGGTATTTTGAAACTGACGACGCGGGATGCTTGGCGCGCGTACTATTTATTATCTAAACGCTGGAGATTAAAAAAGTTTTAAACTTTAGTTTGAATCTTATCAAAAAAAGGTTAAAAGCAGTTTTTTGTAGGCAGTGCGCGCGCACGAGCGCACTTATTGAGGAGCCGCCACTGTCCTGACCTGACCAGATGCAACCCCGTTATATCGTTAATAAGATGACGATCCGATTAGCCTAGCTATACAGAGTGTACCAGATACCGGAAGAGCACGCAGTATATCTGGCTCCAGAGCGTCACTAGGAAGTGTCGTATACTTTCACCAAAACCGATCTCGTTGCAAGAGCATCAGTGCTCTGAAACGCAGTAATAATAATGGGCAAGTGAAAATATCTTTGATGGCGATGACCTTTTGGACCTGACCGATTTTTTTTTTCATAAGAAAACAGGTGAATCACTGTTACGTTCCTATTTCGCACTACGAACATTGCCGATATCTCCTATCAATAAATATCACTTCTTGCTTTATTTTCTTTATTTCTTTATATCTATACATTTCTGCTATTTTTCCTCTTGCAAAACTTATAATTTCTTCATCCTACAAATCCATATAATACATCTACAAACTTTTTAATCCTAAAACTTATCCTAACTCTTCCACATTTTTAATTTATGACAGATACAAATATAAACAAACCTCACTAACCAATAGAATTATTTTGCTTAATTTCACATAAATCTATTTCCTTTTCTTTTTAAAAAAAAACTACTTTTTCTGGGGATTAATTCTTTAAATTTTACTCTCGAGGCGAATTTCGTAGTGTGAGGTGCATTGCTGCTGCGTTACTTTAAATATTTCTCAAAATTTGGCTAATTGGCTTATGAAAGCTGTAGTACCTCATTGAGGATTATTCGAGAAAGATTAAGTGTGCGTAGCACCCGCATTTTTGTATAATTAAGAGTATTTTGTCCAGTCATTTTGTGGAGCACTTGGTGCAACCTTTTTCAAAGCACTATTGAGCCATCTCCTAGGCCGCCCAACATCTGAGGTAGGTTCCTACTTGATATTTTATATTGCTTAGCCAATTCTATCCCTATGCTTTGTATTTTTAGACCTTCTTTTATATCCCGCTTGTTCTGCCGTTCCGCATCGCTTTTTGCATTATGAGCATTAGCTCGCTACCAAATTGACCATCATTACCAAGCCGAATAGATGACCTTAGGACTACTGACCACTGACCAGCCTGTACAATATCCAGAGCACCGTTCACTTAACCTAGAAAGTGAATTATATCGTCATTTTACTATATTAGTGGACTATTTAGAACACCTTCACCACATATTCTCACTAGCTTACCTAAATAACATAACATCTTTATTGGGAGTTCCTTCAGAAGGTAAATTTTTGGTATTTTGTTACTCGACAGTTTGGCCAAATAATCGGGATTAGATCATTATGTGACCACAGAAGACTTCTGTGATGTGACCCACCAATTTCTTAGCGTAGCTGGAATAGTGATTAATTGTAACTTGCTTCAACTTTTAATTCAACAACTCATTTTTTGTTTGCTTAAGAATTAAATCAATTTATTGATTTATTCATTAATTTAAACTAATTCGACCTACCTCTTGTGCTTGTCATTATAATTGACGTTTGACAATTGAGAATTGACAGTATTAAATACTTTTTTAGCACTATTTGTTGGTATTTTTCTACAGCCCATTTTTCGCTACCGAGTAATTTCGGTACGATTTTCTTTTTGATGAGTTGTGTGTGGTTTGGGGAGCACTGCCAGATACCAGGACATTTGATTTCACACTATACCTTTTTGGGAACCTTCTTACCTGCGGCCACAAAGTGGGTGGCGCTCTTTTTTTATTATTTCAGCACCGAACCCTCGCCGAGCTAGCAGGAAAAAGGCCGAAGAAGATTTCTGTCGTTGCTCGTCGTACAACAGGACGATAACAACTAGAACAAAACAAATTCACTGCGGCGAGACACGAACCCCTAGACTTGCTCTTTCGTTGAGGACGCATAAACCACATGAGCCACGAAGTTGTTATAGATCAAATTTAACTAAATAGTATTTTTATGTCCTGAATCGTGGTCTGTATGCTGAATCCCAGTATATTGAGAGTACAGCTGCTCTGTATAATAGTAAACAATGCCAGTACGCTGTACGCTACCCGGTCAGTGAATTTTTATGAAAAATGCAAGAATAAACTATCCTTAATTTTGGAATTTGAGGGATGATCCTGATGGTAGTATTTGTGGTGTTACACATGGGGATATGGATTTTGGACCTTCTACTTTTAATATTAATGCCCGGTCAGTGAATTTAAAAAAAGTTGAAGAATAAACTACCCTTAATTTAAGGGTTGGAGGGCGGATAATATAGGTAGTAGTTGTGTGGTGTTATACTGACCTGAGATACAGATTTTGGACCTTCTACTGTGCCCAGTCAGTAATTTTTTATGAAAAAGTGCAAAAATAAACTACCCTTAATTTTGGGCTTGGAGGGTGCTTGATCCTGGCAGTAGTTGTAAGATATTATACTGATGTGAGATATAGAGTTTGGACCTTCTGCTGCAAATATTAATGGCCAGTCAGTAACTTTTTATGAAAAAATAGAAGAATAAACTACCCTTAATTTTGGGGTTGGAGGGCCCCCGATGGTCTAGGTAATAGTTGTGTGGTGTTACTACTCTGAGATATAGATTTTGGACGTTCTGCTGTAAATATTAGTGCCCGGTCAGTAAATTTTTATGAAAAAGTGCTGGAATAAACTACCCTTAATTTTTGGGCTTGGAGGGTGGATGATCCTGGCAGTAGTTGTAGGATATTATAGTGATGTGAGATATAGAGTTTGGGCCATCTGCTGCAAATATTAATGGTTAGTCAGTAACTTTTTATGAGAACATGCAAGAATAAACTATCCTTAATTTTGGGGTTCGAGGGCGGATGATTCTGGTAGTAGTTGTAGGATATCTTACTGATGTGAGATATAGACTTCGGATCTTCTGCTGTAAATATTAATGGCCGCGGTCAGTAACTTTTTTATGAAAAAATGCAAGAATTACCCTTAATTTTGGGATTGGAGGGCGGATGATCCTGGCAGTAGTTATAGGATATTATGCTGATGTGAGGTATAGAGTTTGGACCTTTTTCTGCAAATATTAATGGTTGGTCAGTAACTTTTTGTGGAAAAATGCAAGAATAAACCCCCCTTAATTTCAGGGTTGGGGGGTGAATTTTCTTGGTAGTAATTAAAGCACGTTAAGACGAAGTGGGAGTGGGATATGCATTTTTGAACTTGTGCTATAGGGGCAAGTGTGTGGTCAGTGAGTTTGTATGTTGGTCAGTAAAACTTTGGTTATTAAAAATTAGAAAGGAAAAATGATTAGAAATAAAAGATAAAATAAGTTATAAGCAGTTTATGTTTCATTAGTAGAGCCGCAACACGCTGTGTAGGTATTATGTGAATACAATAAATAGTGTGAAAATAGATCATTGTCATGGGCGTCGCCAAGGGGGGGCTTTTGGTACATATGACATATGGTAGGTACTATATTATACTATAATGAAAACCAATCAATTATATGTTAAGAAAATTTTGCCTTGCCCCCCCCCCTGGAAATTTTGGAGGCGACGCTGGATGATAATTATTCAATATATGCTTAAACTTTCTGACAAGTGCAAGATTGAAGTTGATCTTCCAGACTGTAATGTAACACTGCAATCTAAAGATCTAATACAATAAATAATTTTGTTCATAAAAAAGTTTTTTACTTACCTACTCAAACATACGAAGCGTAAACGTACACGCACTGGAAACCGTTGTTGGTTGATTACAAAATTATGGTGTTTAATTCTACAAGGCAAATATATTGTACTTAGTTCCAAATGTGTTGCATTCTAAAAAGTTAGGCACTTGTCTGGTTGCACAGAAAACTGGAGAAACCCTTTCTTGTCACTGTGACTGCGTTGCTGGACACGACAAAGCTTCTTCCGATGTGGCTACACTGTTTTACAATATTCCTGTCCGATTTGTTAATTCAGTGAGGTTAAATTTCGTGAATCACTATGTTTAAAACATTAAGTATTGTTTAATTTGTGCCAATTTTTGAATACCACTGCTCAACAAAATATTAAATTATATTTGAAATAAAACATAAAGTCGATCCTCTTAATACTACATTTATTATATTCTCTTACAGTATTTTATACAAACATTATTTTCTGTTATGAATTATTAATGAACGTTAAAAACTGTGTAATTTTGTTGGAAAATCTAGTTTGAAAGAAAAAACCTAAAGGTATGAACGTAAAATTCAAACTTACATGCTTCATGCTATTTTATACATATTTATTAGATAAAACACACAGTAGATGGATCAAGAACTTTGACGTAAATTCACTATGAATTCTTAATAAGTTAACCCCACACGCCAAAAGACAGTGACACAGTAATTAAACTCGACACGTGTTTTGCTGACGTTGTCACTGTCTTTTGGCGTGTGGGGTTAACTTATTAAGAATTCATAGTGTATTCGATAAAAGTTACGTTTCACCAGATACAACTAAAGCACAAAAATGATAAGCTTATTCACTCTTCTTTTAGGCATTCACATCTTCGGTATTCGGTTGTCGTTTCGAAACAGACTGTGAAAGGATCTTGTTTGTTCAAACTTACTAGTTCACCTGGTACGTATACAAAATACTTGCAACAATATTCTCACATTGCGATCAATAAATTTTAAAAAAAGTTCATTTTGTCCCTCTAACTTCGGCTTCTGCAGCCTACCACTAAACACCAGACGGGCATATCACTTAATTGTTAATAAATGGGGGAAAAAACGCGTAAAAACTTAAATTATAACCAGTCACACAAATCTGTTATTTACAAATACGTCCTTATTAAACAAATGTAACACTTCACTTTAGTTTACCATCTTAAATGTATTCATCCATTAATTCAAAAATACCTTCTTATTAATTAATTTTAAGTTTAAATAAGACAAAATTGATTAAATTCACATTTACTACCATGCAATATAATTTATGCCTTTGTGACAGACCAGGCTGATGACCTACAAGGAATAAGGAATGACATTTCGGATTTCGTGCAGATGCCTAATTCAGTCGGAAGCTAGGAACAGAACATACGACCGAACTTGAACGATTAGAACTACTATCGTACTTCATTCCAACTCGCTTGACACCAACGTTAAAAATAAATAGCAGGCATTTAATTAAATCGCAAGACATTTAATAAATGACAAGTTATTTAATAAATCGCACGGTTTTTTATTTAAATGCACTGTGATATATTAAATTACCTGTCATTTAATAAATAGCAAGTTATTTAATATATATCCAGTTATTTGTACAAAAAAGTCGATATTTATAAATAACTTGCTATTTATTAAATGACAGGTAATTTAATATATCACAGTGCATTTAAATAAAAAACCGTGCGATTTGTTAAATAACTTGTCATTTATTAAATGTCTTGTGATTTATTAAATGTCTTGCAATATAATAAATGGCAAAATGTTTAATTAAATAACTTTGCGATTTATAAATGTAGAATAAAACCTAGGTAAACTTCCCAGTTTTCAGTCTAAATGATGTATTTTACACGGGTTTTTTAATGTGTGCAAACTTTACAAACGGCGCCCCATATACTATCCAGTAAAAAAACTATACTTGTTAAATGTTTGAAGATCTCGCCATTTTCGAGATAATTACTGCGGAAAATTTTTGGTAATCGCAAGTGTTGAAAAAGTGCAGGTATTAAAAAATAATTTTGTAGTCAAATTGAAGAACACTACATATAACATTGTTCATTTTATTCTGGACATTATTTATTTAATATTAATAAAGTGCCGGCATTTTAACAACGTGTATCTTCACCAATTGGGCGTCTAAGTGAAAAACTTTTTCTGTACTTTATTATTAAATAATGTCCGGAGTAAAATTAACAATGTTATACATAGTGTTCTTCGATTTGAATACACAATTATAATTTTCTAATGCCTGTATTTTTTTCAACACCTGCGATTATCAAAAAAATCAGCAGTAATTATCTTGAAAACGGTGAGATTTACAAATATTTAAAAAGTATAGCTTTTCTTTAGCTGATAGTACGTAGATTTTAAACTCGAGAAAAAAAACAGGCAGTGACATACCTAACAGAAGAAGTTGAAACCCTTTTTCGGAAAAAAGTGTTAAGTCAATACTTTTTTTAAATTCTTTATTTCATTTCATTTGTTTTATTACACTCGTGTTTATCACAAGCAAGAAGCAAAGCAACAGCTTTCGTAAAATTTCCGACAAATCCAGACCATATTTAATAATTATTGTATTACTACAGAAAATTCGGAAAATAACTACGAACTCAAAATTCGTTTTTGGCCCATAAACGATTATTTAATGTTGGATAAATACAAAAAGCGCTTTATTGGGACAGTTTCTATATGATCTATATTTTATTTCTATGCAGTTTCACAAAAATATTAAATCTACTACTATTTCTACTATTGTACCAATTAGGAAGGTAATAAATACTAAAAAAGTAGAAGAATTCAGGCCCATAAATATAATAACAACCTTTGCAAAAATAGTAGAGAAAAATAGTACATTCTTAGTTATTGGAATATGTTGAAACAAATAATGTATTGACAAAGCATCAGTCAGGATTCCGGAAGAACCACAGTTGTGAAACGGCGCTTCAGTACATCATTAGTGAGTGAATGGACAATACTGATCAAAATTTAGTAACTGCTGTGGCTTTTCTCGACTTGAAGAGGGCGTTTGAAACAGTCAGCAGAAGAAGATTATTAAATAAAATGAAAAACATTGGGATTAAAGAGAAGGTATTGGATTGATTTCAAAGTGGTAGAAAACGGAAAGTAAAATGTGGCAATGTGGTATCTTCTGAGTTACTGATTGAATTTGGGGTGTCTCAAGGTAGCATATTAAAACCTCTCCTATTTCTATTGTATATGAATGATATTGTAGATATTTTCAAATACCTACTGTAAATTCCATTTGTTTGCTGATGATTTGGTAATGTATGTAGCGAGAAAAGATGATAGGGAAATTCGAAAAATGGTAGATTATGAACTGGGAAATGTGGCGCAGTGATTACAAATTAATAGCTTAAAGTTAAATATAGTCAAAAGTAAATTAATGCTAGTTGGGAAAAGAAAAATTGTAAGTGAATGGGTTAAGAGGGATACGTACGTTGCTCAAGAAAAATAAACACTCTGTCTCCCCCACTACACCAGCCAGCGTAGGAGAAACTTGAAGAGAAACAGATCTACCAGCCAGATACGGCCCGAACGTACTCGGCTGTCACCGACTACTGAGGGGCGGTTAGAATCTGCCAGTGGAAGGAGGCGCTCCCGTTTTCAGAAATGGGTTTATTGTGGAAGTAAATTTAATGTAGCTTATTTATTTTCAGTTTAAATGCATTCAAATTTGAAACGCAAGCAATTTAATGTTCATATTATAGTGTGCTCTAATTAGTTTTCCAGTATTTGCTTTCTGAACCAAGTTTCTAGCTGCTGAAAATACACCAAAAGGCAAATTTTAAGTCTCGTTTCTGTGATTATTTACATATTTGTTCTTAATTTGGTTTGACGGAATTGTAGAACAAATCTTCTTCTTTCTGACAAAGAAGACATTTCTGCAAAATATTTATTAGTAAGAGCTCTACGGTTCCTAACATAGAGCTTGATATCGGCGCTGTTTTCAACGTACGTATCCCTCTTAATAACTGATTTCGAATTAAAATTTGAGGAGCATATTAATTATATCTGTAAGTAAATGTAAAAAAATATTATACAGGTGTAGAAATTATTTAACTAGATGGGCGAGGCAAACTGTATATAGGTACAGAACTGTATAGCATTACCACATTTACAGTTTGGCGGAACAATATTATATTTGGCCAAAATGACTGATGTTAAGAAGAGTACAAATTATCTAAAATAGAGCTATGAGAACAATTTTGGGTTGTAATAGGTACAATGGTGCAAAGTTGGAGAAATATTTGAATTAAGTGCTTTAATTTTTATTCACAGGGTTAAATGTGGCTTGATGCCGAGTTACATTGACAACCAATTAAATTACTTTAGAGATGTATACACCAACATGATACCAGAGACAAAGACAATTTTATTTTAGATTTTAAAAACACTAAAAAGGCACAAAATACTATATTTTTTAAAACTCTCATTATATATAATAAGAAGGGAGTGACTACTGAACAGTCCGCCGGTTACTTCTAAATTTTGTTCTAGTACAGTCGACACAATATCAGTAAAATGACGTTGAAGAACTTCGTTATTTGTTCAAATATTGCATGTTTTGAATGTGTATGGAAAACCGCAGACCAACTGGTTTCGTCCTTCTGGGACTCATCAGTACGGTGCTCTCCCCTACACACTCAAACCATGCAATTTAGCTTGCTATATATGCTGCCGCGCTCTGGACAGATATCAGCAAGTGACAACTAAAACCGCAGACCAACTGGTTTCGTCCTTCTGGGACTCATCAGTACAGTGCTCTCCCCTACGGTTTTCCATACACATTCAAAACATGCAATATTTAAACAAAAACCTGCTTAAAAGCACGTACGTACATGGAGACAAATTAGGATTGTTTCAAAGCCATCATCTTAGATGGGGTAGCAGTCTGAAACGTCTCGTAGTACAAAAAATCTGGATTTAGTTCTATAATTCAATGCCTGGCGGGGTATTTGCCCGAGGAGTAGTTGTTCGAACGGTCCAGTACCATTAATTAACTTCGTTATTGAAAGACATCGCCAACAATCTCGATGGGTATTCGGTATAGTATAAAGCTGCCATTTTGTTCTCATACGGCTACACGAGTTCTGCGCCCGCACGGGTTCGCATTTTTTGTTTGTTTCTACATCATCTTTTTGCCAAAAAATGCGTGTGTCTGGTGCGAAAGGGCAAGTAAGGGTCTATTTTAAAAAAGCGTTCTCTCAGGTTTAGTTTTTTTACACTTCCAAAATGCCAAATATAGGTTACATTCTGTAATGCACATGCGACCGGACTGTTCAGTAGTCACTCCCTAATAAGAAACTGTAATAAGAGACTGTAACTTCATTAAATTTAAAAGAGAAATAAAATATTTTAACATTTACTTTAGAAATAATGTATTATTGGGATTAATTTACATTTGAATTGTTTGTATAGCGTTACGCCAGGGTAAAAGAATATTCTGTTCTTTTACCCTGCGTTACGCTAAATAAAGATTATTATTACATAATTTGTAGGTCTTGTCGCTGAGTTGAAACATAATGTGGTATATTAATTTACACAGAAAAATTAGGGCGTTCTAACCTTGTAAAAATTCAATATGACCGGCAAAAATGCGTTCTTTCAGGTTTTCCGCCAGTAAAGCGGTCTGCTTGCTTAGTTTGTTAAATTTCTTTCTTGCACGTTCCAACTCAATACCTTATTTAACACGTGCTCGAAATTCGCCTGCCCACAATTTAACTTTTAGCCTGTCTGTATTTGGTTCACATTTCCAAGTAAGTAAATTTAAAAAAAAGTAAAAAGGTCGTTTCGTTAATAAAAGTACGATATTTAGATTAAAACCTCTTCGTTTGTGAATTGTCTTGTTTATTAATAAATTAGCCCAATAAAAAAGAATTAAGAGAGTAGATTTTCAAAATAGGATGCGATGTTTCCTATTGCACTGGCGCTTTAGACACAACAGTTTTGATTTTGACAACAAGTGACAGTTCGTTTTAACCTCAAATTGTACTTTAGTATTTCAAAAGACGAAAATCGGAAAACCTTTAACATAATGGTCAATTTTAGAGATGTGCAACGAAATGGATAACGATGTGAAATATTGCGGTGGGAAGAAATAGCTCCCACAATTTGGTTTAGAAAATACGAATTATGGCCCCTATAAATGAAATCCTTTTTAGTTGCGATATTTGCAATAGAACATTCCAGTCTTCATCGGAATTAACGAAGCATGTGTTCACGCATACCAAGGAAAATTCCTACCAATGTGAAATTTGTCAAAAAACGTACGCGAAGCGGTATTTGTTAAAAAGACACATTTTGACTCATTCGGGGGTAAAGCCTCACAAATGTGGAATTTGCGAGAAAGCATTCTTTATACGCTCTCGTTTAACGACACATTTCAGGACTCACACAGGAGAAAGGCCTTACAGCTGTGAAATTTGCAAGAAAGCATTCTATCGGCGTTCTACTGCCAGAACCCATATGAGTACCCACACTGGAGATAGGCCTCACAAATGTGAAGTCTGCCAGAGAGCGTTCGTCAGACGATACATGTTAAACAAACACGTTGAGACTCATACGGAAGGATATAAATTGAAGTTAACTCACGCAGACAAAAAAGATCATGTTTGCAATATTTGTAAGAAAGTGTTCCCGCAACTGGGAAATTTAAAGGAGCATATTAAACAGGTGCACAACGAAGAAACGCCACACAAATGTGAAATATGTAATAAGACCTTCAGTCAAGCATATTTTAACCATACTAGTGAGAGTGTATTTTTCTGTAAGTTTTGCAATGTTTATTTTAAGTCTGACTCATATTTGAAAACGCATGAGAAGAAGCAAGCAAATGGGGAAATCATCACTGCAAAGATCGAGAAATCACAAGAAGAGCCATACAACGAAAGTAGTGTTAGTGTGAAATTGGAAGAGATTATAATAGATGAAAATGTCATTGTAGAGTCTGAATATTTGGAAAAGCTTATCAAGAATGAAGAGTATGAGGTGAAAAATCAAAACAGGGTTATTGTAAAAGAAGAACTAAATGATATTTTAGACGAAGAGGATAATGCTGAATATTTTGTGAAACTTTTCAAAAATGAGGACTATGAAGTGAAAGATGAAAATAGTGAAGTTTAAAAGCTGTTTAAGTACAAAAATACAACAGTTTATGATTTTTGTGTAGTAATGGATTGCAGCCAACTATCTCCCTTTCAGTGCCGAGTTATGAGATGCTCTGTATAGTTACGCTTATCGGATCTTTATCTTATTATTGATGCATTTTTGTTGCATCTGGGTTGGTCATGTTTGTCGATAATACCCTTGCTCAAAGTCGAAGAAGGGAGAGTTCTTTATTGCTAAACGGTGAGAATGGTAAAACGGAAACAAATTAAATTGAATATGTTACTTTAAATATGTACACTTCACAGAAGTTAAAATTATATTTACGATGAAAGATACAAAAAAAATGCATGATTCTTGTAAAATTCAATGTCAGTATACGAATAGTTTCGGGCTACATACCAACCAACCAACTGCTTCCATTCCTAATTCTTCTTTGTTGAATGCTAACACTGCTTTATCATCTGTGAATCTGAGCATGTTAATAGTTTGACCCTGTTAATAGTTTGACCTGTACATCAATCCCTGAGTTTGTTCTGTCCTTAACAAAATTAATCGCATCTTCGATAAGTTGAAAACTATAGGAGACAGTGCACATCCCTGCCTGACCCCCTTCCGGATATCTACTTCTCTTCTTTCCTACTCAAATTCTATAACTGCTTTTTGCTCTTTGTAGAGATTATGTATTATTCTTCTGTCCCTATATTTCATCCCTACCTTTCTGAGCACTTAGAACATCTTCCCCCATTTTACGTTGTCGTTTTCGAAGGCTTTTTCTAAATCTACAAATCCTATACAGACGCTCTTTCCCTTTGCTATTGTAAGTAACGTTTATTAATAAAATTTGTTTTTAAACTTACACATTCTGAATTACACACACACTGCACAAAACCATTTCTTTTTGGGAGCTCTTCTTACATTGCAGCCCGGCAAAAGGTGTGCGTGTGACCCTTGTCTATCATATATATAAACAAGGGTGTGACAACTGAAGATAGGCACCACAGATAATACTTGGATTATCAATCTCCATTGCACATTTTGCACATCCGTATATTTCTAATTCTTGATGCATCAATTGTCTCTTTAACACAGTTCCATGCTTCATTGAAAAAACATCTGAAATAATTTATTATTGCCTGCCTAATTAAAATGGATTTTTAATTTTTTAACGGCGTAGATATGTGCCTGATTAGTTTTAAATCAACCGATTCATCAAGAATTGGATGGGAATTTTTTGTGGGCTCTTCTATTTCTATTAATATGCCATCTCATAAACTTCTACTTCTTTTTTATTAGCCATCCCAACCCAACTTTTTGCTTTTCAATAGAACGTAACTTTGAAAATTGTACTAGGATTGCTAGTTTTTTCGCTTTAGGCATACTTAGGTATACTGTAAGATCAGCTCCTTTAGACCTACCTCTTTTTTAACCTTCGCAGGTATCTGAATTTGTAACGCCTCCAACGTTTGACCACCAACCCACCATCAGATCCTTGAAATCCACTGGACTGTCGATCTTAGGTTTTGGTCTAACCTGAGCTTGTCAAGGCACAATTCCCAGTTTTTCTTCTACAATCGCTTTTATGTGGGTACAGGCGGGCACTTAAGTATTGGTGAGTTTCACCAACATGACACTGGTCGCATGTGGAACAAGGAACTTTATAATATATGACATTGGAAGATTGAAGTTTAGGTATGGGGTCTTTCAGTTTGGTGTATATATTACTTCCTTTAAGAGGCTAAGAATAAGCCACTTTATATTTAGTCTCATTTCTGAAAACTGAAGTTATGTTATCAGAGAGGCCCTTAACGTACGGAATATCCAGGTAGAAAGTTGCATCTAGGGTAGGAGGGGTGTCGAGTAGGTCAGGTGTTCGAAAGATCAATTTGTTAACGAGGTGAAGCGTGTACGAGTTGTTGAGAAAAATTCTCTTTAGTTTATGTAACGCTAATTGTCGTTTCGAAGGATGGGAGAGTTTGGTAGCTCTGTGTTTCATACCTAAGACCAAATTAATTTTTATTCTGTCCTGATGTTCAGATAGGAAATGAAGAGAACGTCCAGAACTAGAAGGCTTACAATACCATTGAGTGGAAAGTAGATTGTTGTTGTTGCGGGTGACTAATGTAAAAGAATACGATTTTAGCGGTAAAATTTTTTATTAATAAAGATTCTCATGTAAAAGATATGCAGTCCATGTGTGAATGTGTGTCATCATTACAAATTCACAATCAAAAACCCAGGTTCGAAAAAAGTAGTCTTGACTGAGGGATATGGCGTGAAAATCAGTAGAAAGAAAACCAAAATGTTGGTGTGTAGGGGGCGTGAAAATAGAACTAAAAGACAAATATGAAGTCAAATAAGACTACTACTCTCAAATATCGTAATATGAACTGTTACAAATGCAAATGTTAGTCAGATACTGAAAAGGGGGTTTAAATAAAATATCGAATTTGATAACTGATTTATCCATTTATTTTACAATATTCCTGCATAATCTGAACAGTGCGCAAAAGGTAATATAAATTTCTCTTATTTTTGGAAGAGCGAATCATCTACAAAATTCTCGTTTGTGTTCGTCTTCACATGACCAGCTAGATCTGCTTGCAAACGGAAGGTATTTTCATGCATTTATTTATAATAATAAAAAAATTACCTAGACTAATTAACTTAAAATTAAATTAAGACTAAGATTCCGTGATGATGAAAAAGAATAAGGAATGAGTATCTGCATGATGAAAGTGAAACCACCATCAAACTCGGTAGGCTTTCATGGTCACGCTGCGTATGTACATTAAGTTTGCTAATTTTCGTTTCTTAAAAATGGATTGCATAATTAAGAATATTCCTATGTACTTTCGAAGAACGAGATTTTAATTATGCTTTTTGAATACTGAATATTTTTGTTCTAAATATTCCAAACGAGATTATAAAACAGATTCACATTTTTGGCACCTGTGGTTGGTATGGTAGGTATATTATTAAATTGTAACAAAATTCAGTTTTTATTTTTTTCCTAGACCCAAAATCTTACTTCACTCAATTTAATCTACGCATAATTGTCTGCCTACTTATTTTTTAGGCAGTACGTAATCTGTAGGCACGTATGTAAGTACAATACATAATAAAAGGAACGTACTTTTTGCAACTAGAACAGTATGCAGATAAGACAGAACTGGGAAAATACCATCCGCTTTCATTTGCAACATAGAACTGAAACCAAAATAAAATGCGAACTAAAAAATATATTTTTGTATCTTAATATACTCCAGAATTAACACACGCGTAGCGCAGCGAATCCGGGTCTGCTTCGTAGCCGACGTCATAATGTGGGACGATGGTTACCCTGCGCGTTGGCAGGGCTTGCCTAAGAGTAACCGACGAACCCCCACCAATACCCAAAGATTTTAACTCCCTCCACATTTTACCATAGTTTCCAGCACGACTGATGTGTTGAAAATAAGCACGTTTTTCAATCTTAATTGACTGTGTTCTAAAATTATGTATCATTGTGACACTTCATATGATGCTTCAGACCCGGGAAAAGACATTAGTGGGGCTCATCTGCTGTGTGGCACGTCATATGCCTCCTTAGCTGTGAGAGCTGACGGAATGAACTTTTACACATTTCACATTTGTGGGGCGTTTCGCCTGTGTGGCACTTCCAATGGTACTTTAGACTATTGTAGTAAATGAATTCTTTTAGACATATTTCACATTTGTGTGGTTTTTCGCCTGTGTGGCACCTCAAATGGTCCTTTAGAGTTGAGAGTTGATGGAATGCTTTTAGACATATTTCACATTTGTGGGGCTTCTCGCCTGTGTGGCACATGCGATGGTTCTTTAGATTTGTGAGTGTACAGAATGATCTTAGACATATGTCACATTTGTGGGGTTTTTCACCTGTGTGGTACCTCAGATGGCTATTCAGATTTGAGAGTTGCCTAATGATTTTAGACATATTTCACATTTGTAAGACTTTTCACCTGTGTGGCACTTCAGGTGGATTTTCAGACTTGAGTTGACTGAATGATTTTAGACATATTTTGCACTCGTGGGGTTTTTCACCTGTGTGGCACTTCAGGTGGATTTTCAGACTTGAGAGTCGACTGAATGATTTTAGACATATTTTGCACTCGTGGGGTTTTTCACCTGTGTGGCACATCAAATGACACTTCAGAGATGAAGGGTTACGGAATTTATTTTGGCATATATTGCACTTGTGCAACTTTTCACCTGTGTGTACTGTTGAATGATTTTTCAAATCACGCCTGTGTTCGAACACTTTTGGACAACTAAGGCATCTGAATTTGTCTATCTTGTTTTTTCTTTTTACTTCAAGCGGTTCCCTTTTTATTGCTTCATTAGCATCGGCCTGAAAATGAAATATATTCGATGTACTGGATACTAATACGACAAAATTCCAAAACTGCATACACTTTCGTCCTCTATGCAAAAATCAGGACCAAGAATTGACTCTTTTATCGACTCATTTTGATCAACTATAATTTTTTCTTCTACTTCTATATCGCTCAAGTCACTTTCTAGTTCAGTTTTAACTAAAGTGCAAAAAGACATTTTCTCTTAAGAAGGGTCAGTTTTCATGTGTTTTCATAAAAAAATATTAACTGATTAAACGATTTTTAACGGAAAATAGGAACACGAAATGCCGAATAAACCGAAAGCTTGAGACACAAACGAACTACTCAAGCGACTTAGGTCAAAATAGTCAAGATGGTTTCCAGTGTCGTCGAGTATTCTACCCAAAGAGCCAAAGACATTCTTATCTTTGATTACATCCCACACACATATTTTCTAGTGTCCTAGAAGATTTGATAATGTAATGATAAAAGAAACACTAAGAACATAAATGCATAAACTCCCAATAGGATTTCAAAAGGAACACCATCGAAATGTATTGTTTCCTTAGTTCCTCCTACGGTCCCTCCTGCTTCTTCTTCTAGCAATAGGGGACATAATTGCCTCCGTCATACGTCAGATTTTCATTCCAAACAAAACAAAAGCACGTGCCATTTGACATTTATCGATATTATTTACAACGTCTTAAACTTAAACTAGTTTTTGCAATACAATTATAGATGTTTTGAAGTGAAAACAATTTATTTTCAATTTGCGTGTTAGGCTTATGTGTAAAAACTTGAAAGCGACTATAATTATATTTCGGAGGTTAGGTTAAAACGTCAAAAAGCATGTGGCTTTGTTTTGTTTGGAATGAAAATCTGACGTTTGTGACGCGCCACTTATGTGGTCCATAATGAAACAATGTCAATGAAAATATCGCACAATGCCATTATTATGTTAGGTATAATTTACCTGTGATTATTGATGCGCTGTAGTCGCACAAACAGGTCGCCGAAGTTGAAGGTTCGATCAAGCCGATAACTTACAGGATACGCGTATTTTTATGCACTTGGGCCACAAAAAAATGGTAACTTTTAGTTTACCTGGTAAATCAATTGTAGGCAATCTTCCAAATTTGAACTTCTTTTTATTCGGAAATCTGCAGTGATCAAATAAATTATTTGTACAAAACATCCATTTGTTTTGAGATTTTTTGTTAAAAAAGTAAATAAATTCAAAATCTCCATTTCCGCGCCGATTGCCAGGAAGCGTATTGGCATACTGTAACATTATTCAGAGCATTATTCAGTTATTCAGTCTACGGTAATGGTTACGCCACATGCGTATTGTACCTATGCAACCGGGAGCAACTATTAGTGTCTTTTCTCACACCTACAATGTGAGAAGGGTAAAACCACTAAACTTGGTTATTTTCAGACTAGAGGGCGCACGGTATGCCTCCAACGTAGGGTCCCTATATTTAGAGAGTACCGCAATCTCCGCCATATTTACTCACAATAACAGCCGCCAAATTTGAATTGTGGCGGAACGTCAGAATGACATTTTGCTGCTGACACGGCAGTCCGCCATATTTACTCACAGTTCTGAAACATAGTGGAGCTATTGATTGCGATACTCTCTAAATACAGGGACCCTACTCCAACGTTTGACCACCAACCGACCAATGAAATCAATTTACCGTAACGTGTAAAGCATAGGTTCCGGTACCGTAACAGTATACACCGCTAGTGTTTGGAATAATCGGAACTATTGACTAATCGGAATTCCTTTATTCGGAATCTATTAATATTTCGGAATGCTCATTGGATGCTGTTATCCGGATACTTACACTTTAACATAAGATGTATAACTTATATCGGTAAATCGGTATACGTTCTCTATTCGGAAACCGCAAATCTCCGTATCTACTAAATATATCCGAACATCCCGATAACTTATTGCAAGTTGTTGAATAGTTATTTACGATATAAGTACATATTTAAAGATAGGTCAGGTCTAAGTATGTGGGACTCACACAACAGCACAGAATATGAGAATTCGAAATTCGAATACATGTCAACTTGAATATCAATAGAAAGAGTTTCCGGCTTTCCGGATCCCCAAATCCGAATACTAATGCTCGGTGTTTAGCAGTTCAAGGCATGCGCAACGTGCGGATTTCAGATTCCGGATACTTTGCTGGTATTCGGAACGTTCCGAGTATTTCAATAATCGGAATGTGGTACGAATATCATCCGGATAGTGCCCATCACTATACACTCCGTTTTATTTTAGCGAGTGACTACTGCTCCGGCCGCCGGCCCCCTGAAATTTTGTTTGAACACGGTCGAGCATGCGCATTACAGAATGTCAACACAATTTGCATTTTGGAGGCGTAAAAAAATAAGCTGAGAGAACTCATTTTAAACAAAGCCCTTTCTTGCCCTCTCGCAGCAGACACACGCATTTTTTGGAAAAAAGATGTAAAGATGTAAAAACAAGCAAAATATATCAAACCGCTGCGGGGTCAGAACTCATCTAGCCGTAGGAAAACAAAATGGCAGTTCTGTACGATATCCGAACACCCACCGAGACAGTTGGCGTCACTAGCCGATAACGATATTCTTAAACGTTATTTTGCGGACATTAAGTAATGCGCGCGTCCGACCGTATTGGAATAAAATTTCAGGCGGCCGGCGGCCGGAGCAGTAGTCACTCCCTTATTTTAGGGGATAAGTGACAGTTCATTCTAACCTACGATTATATTCTACATTTTTGAAGACGAAAATTGGAAGAGCTTTGAGAAAATGGTCCATTTTAGAGATGTACAACAAACTGGATAGCGACTTGGAATAGTACAGTGAAAAAAAAAGCACGCACAATTTGGTTTAGAAAATACGAATTATGGCCCCTATCAATGAAATGCTTTTCTGTTGCGATATTTGCAATAGAACATTCAAGTCCTCATCGGAATTAACAGAGCATGTGTTCACGCATACCAAGGAAATGTCCTACCAATGTGAAATTTGTCAAAAAAGGTACGCCAAGCGATACTTGTTAAGAAGACACATTTTGACTCATTCGGCGGTAAAGCCTCACAAATGTGGAATTTGCGAGAAAGCATTCTTTATACGCTCTTATTTAACAACACATGTCAGGAGTCACACAGGAGAAAGGCCTCACAGCTGTGAAATTTGCAAGAAAGCATTCTTTCGGCGTTCTACTGCCAAAACCCATATGAGTACCCATACTGGAGAAAGGCCTCACAAATGTAAAGTTTGCCAGAGAGCGTTCGCCAAGCGATACATGTTAAAGAGACATGTTGGGACTCATGCGAATAAATTCAAGTTGACCAACGCAGACATAAAAGATCACGTTTGCAATATTTGTAAGAAAGGGTTCTCGCAACTGGGAAATTTAAAGGAGCATATTAAACAGGTGCACAACGAAGAAACGCCATACAAATGTGAAATTTGTAATACGACCTTCAGTCAAGCATATTTTAACCATACCAGTGAGAGTGTATTTTTCTGTAAGTTTTGCAATGTTTATTTTAAGTCTGACTCATATTTGAAAATGCTTGAGAAGAAGCGAGCAAAAAAGGAAATCATCACAGCAAAGATCGAGAAATCACAACAAGGGCCATCCAACGAAAGCAGTGTTAGTGTGAAATTGGAAGAGATTATAATAGATGAAAACGACATTGTAGAGTCCGAATATTTTGAAAAGCCTATCAAGAATGAAGAGTATGAGGTGAAAAATCAAAACAGGGTTATTGTAAAACAAGAAATAAATGATATTTTAGATGAAGAGGATAATGCTGAATATTTTGTGAAACTTTTCAAAAATGAGGACTATGAAGTGAAAGGTGAAAATATTGAAGTTTAAAAGCTGTTTACAAAAATACAATAGTTGATGATATTTGTGCAGTAATGGATTGCAGCAAACTATATCCCTTTCAGGGCTGAGTTCTAAGATGCTCTGTATAGTTACGCTTATCGGATCGTTATTTTTTATTAATGATGTATTCTTTGTTGCATCTGGGTTGGTCATGTTTGTCGATAATACCTTTGCTCAAAGTCGAAGAAGGGAGAGTTCTTTATTGCTAAATGGTGAGAATGATAAAGCGGAAACAAATTAAAAGGGATTCTGTTACTTTAAATATGTAGGTACTCTCTACATTAGTTAAAATTATATTTACGATGATATATACAGAAAATAAATGCGTGATTCTTGTGGTAAAATTCAATACGTCGACATAGTTTCGGGCTCCCTGAACAGGTGGCGATCTCGTGGGCCATTCCCAGGTTAGTTTAATTACTGGTAGCCCTCCGGCTTCAATAATTATATACCAGCGATGTGAATTCTTTATGTATTATTCTTGTTAGAATAATAATGCAACAGTTGGCGTTGATGAACAGTAAATCACACCCCGTAGACTAATAGTTATTTATGATGTTAGTGTTCGAAGGGTCTAATTTCCCTTCTCACAAAATAAAAACACTTAACACGTATATCATACAATTCTTTTTCTTCAAACACTCTTAAGAAAGTGCACTAAAGAGATCAAATAATATGTTATTAAATTCAAAATTTAATTGAACACAATTCGAAATCTAGTAATTTGTGCTCAATTCTTTATTGTTAGTTACACAGAAACCAATGTTAAAAGTACTCACTTTTAACACCAGTGTTAAAAGAAAATTATTTTTAAAAGTGGTGTCTTAAATTTACATTTTTGACACTGACAATACACGCTAAAAATTATATTTTTAATGGTGTTTATAAAAAAAAATATTTAATAGGGTTTTCCATTTGAATTGTCAAGTCAGATGGATCGGATGCAGGAGAAGAATTAGTGCACTGGTTTGATTCTTCAAAGCTGGCTTTTATAATTTTTCTCTTGCAGTTCCTGTATTTTGCGATCAGGCTCATAGTCCCTTCCATCGAACTGGTCATCGCGAGTGGCATGTTTTTTTGTCACTACTTGTTTATTTATGCTCATGAAGTCTTTACATGCATGTGCCGCAGCTGTCTTTCTGTGACGAGGTGGAGAGGTGAGAAAACAAAATGCCTATCACGATTTTCTTGTAATTGAATGCACCGAACAGTGGAGCACCATAGTGCATTGGGCCCATAGGGTAAACTGCTTAAAAGAACACGCTGTCAACACTATCTCAGGGGCTGTGCAGAAATCAGTTTGAAATGTGCACAGTTCCTGCCAAGTGTCAGAACTATGAATTTTTGGTTTAATATGGCAATTTCATTTCCAATTTTCCTGGACTACTTTCCTCTCGGTACACAAAAGGAATTTTGCAGACTTAATGCACAAATAACTATTATTCACTACAAACTTCGAGGGCAGTCTCTAATTCATTTTTAATGACTGTTGGATAGAGTTTTTCTGATAATTCTGCCTAGATAAAAATTACTCTGACATTAGATTTATCTGCTTTGGAAAGAATCAGAAAATGTATTAAAAGGACAGAGTGACTTTTGTATACTTAAACATAACTGTATTGGTACAAAGCATAATATGTTAAAATATGTTCAGAGTATGTTACAGTTTTAACAATTATTGTAAAACAAAAACCATAATATACAATAAACAAATTTATTGCAGATTAATTTCATAACATTGTGTATACCTATGTATGTATAGTGAAAAAATCTTTAATCTAAATTAAAATGTTCGTTTCTGCAAATTAGTACTTTAATTTTAATAACTTTTTGATTAGATCCCCATGTAAATTTAAAAAAGACAAAAATGTACCTACAGGGAATTTCATTAAAAAAATATTGGAACGTTTTTCAGATTAAAATCCCTTCCTTTCTGAATTGCCCGGCATTAATAAATTATAGCCCAACGAAAGAGAAAATCCGCACGGAGAACCACACATGCAAAAACGTTATATGTATTTCTATGGATATCAAGATACACTTTAATATCACTGAAAACATGTGTGCGACATGAAAATATGTTCCGTCCTAGTTTGGAGCACACGCAAGAATTAATAGATCTTGCATAAGGGTTGCCCTATCTCAACCCACACGGCAAATCTCGCAGTGAGATTTTCACTGGACACCGACAGGGCCTTCCTTTATCGTTTAGTACAATATCTAGGTTGATACAGTTAGAATCGCGAATTTTAAGAAGTATTTTGCAAATAAGGGTTGTTCTATCTCAACCCCGACGGCAAATCTAGCAGTGAGATTTTCACTGGACACCGAAAGGGCCTTCCTTTATCGTTTGGTACAATATCTAGGTTGATACAGTTAGAATCGCGAATTTTAAGAAGTATTTTGCAAATAAGGGTTGCTCTATCTCAACCCCTACGGCAAATCTGGCAGTGAGATTTTCACTGGACACCGACAGGGCCTTCCTTTATCGTTTCGTACAATATCTAGGTTGATACAGTTAGAATCGCGAATTTTAAGAAGTATTTTGCAAATAAAGGTTGCTCTATCTCAACCCCTACAGCAAGTCTGGAGATGGAATTTTCACCGAACATCGATAGGGACTTTCTTTATCATTTGGAACAGAATATAGGTTGATACAGTTAAAAGTGTAAATTTTAAAACATGTTTTGCAAATAAGGGTGCCTTTATTTCAACCCCTACGTCAAATCTGACAGTGAGATATTCACTGAACACCGACAGGGCCTTCTTTTATTGATTGGTACAATATCTGGGTTGATACAGTTAGATTCGCGAATTTTAAGAAGTATTTTGCAAATAAGGGTTGCTCTATCTCAACCCGTACGGCAAATCTGGAGATGGAATTTTCACCGAACATCGACAGGGACTTCCTTTATCATTTGGAACAGAATATAGGTTGATGCAGTTAAAAGCGTAAATTTTAAAACATGTTTTACAAATAAGGGTGCCTTTATCTCAACCCCTACGGCATATCTGGGAATTCGATTTTCACCGGACATCTACTGAGCCTTCCTTCATCATTTGGAATTAAATCTAGGTTGATGCAGTTGAAAGCACTAATTTTACAAAAATTGCAATGGGGGTGGTTGTATCTCAACCCCTACGGCTTATCTGGGGATGCGATTTTCACCGAACATCTTCAGGGATGTCCTTCATCATTTGGAATAAAATCTAGGTTGATGCAGTTAAAAGCATGAATTTTAAAAAATATTTGGAAATAAGGGTTGCTATACCTCAACCCCTACGGGAAATCTGTTCTTCCATTTTTACTGAATATTGACGGGTACACCCTTTATCCTACAGAGAAGAATCTAAGTTGATACAGTTAAGAATAGGAATTTTAGAACTATATTGCAAATGGGCGTGAGTGTATCTCAAACCCAAGGCAAATCTGATGATACGACTTTTACAGAACATCGGTACACGTACCTACACCACTGGTACTCATATAGGGAAAAAACTAGTTTGGTGCAATTAGAAATAAAGTATGAATTTTAAAAAAGCTTTCCTCAAAAGGGGAAACTATAGCTCAACCCCTACGTCGTATTTAGTGTTGCAATCTAATTATCGAAATTTTGCTAAAAATTATTATTCTGGCGATTTTTTATTTGAAATTATTATTAGGTTCAAGTAATCCATGAATATTGTATGTACCTATAATACATTTTAAATGCATGTTTTAGTAAATCTTCAATTACCGTACTTCATTTAAGCATTTCTGTACATTAGAATAAACCCTAGCATCCTAAATTTGTTAAATGTCCATTATTTAATTGTAAATATCATTTAGAATATAGGTAACTGTGAAGTATTTATCTGGACCGCTGTAAAAACGCGAATTGCATATCTAAATCCAAATCTAACTTCAGCCACGTGTTTAAGTTGATCTAGAACCGGTCAAAATAAGAAAGGATATCAAAAGAAAAATACTTACCAGCAACATAAAAAAATTCAAACGAATGCCGGCTGCTTTATATTCGTTTATATTTTATATTAGTCCACAAAGCACGCACCGCATCTACGCACGGCAACCCATCAAGTGAAAAAATGACGAGACCCGAGACGTAAGACTTAACAAACAACATCTAGCGAAATAGCGAGGCTCTCCAGTAAAGCCCTGGTTTTTAAGAACTTTCCGCCGACGCAATTCCGTTGACGCACTGCGCTGGCGGACTTCCCTGAAATCAAACCTGCATAATTCGGGACCTAAGTGCCTCCGTCATACGTCAGATTTTCATTCCAAATAAAACAAAAGCACGTGCCAATTGACGTTTATCGATATTATTTACAACGTCTTAAACTAGTTTTTGCAATATAATTATCGACGTTTTGCAGCGAAAACAGTTTATTTTCAATTTGTGTGTTGGGCTTACGCGTAAAAACTTGAAAACAACTATATGTAATTATAATTATATTTCAGAGGTTAGGTTAAAACGTCAGAAAGCACGTGGCTTTGTTTTGTTTGGAATGAAAATCTGACGTTTGTGACGTGCCACTTATCTCCCGAATTTGGTTGTTGCTAATGTAGAGAATAATTAGTTTAGTTCTATTGGAAACTTAAAAGTTGGTAGGAATGAAGGGGAGTATGGAAAAAATGGTGGGTGCTAGAGAGAGGTTAGGGAGATGCCGCGAAGGAAGTAGAAGAGAGTTTGTGTTACTTATTGTTTGTTAAACATTGTATCTTAATTTTATTGTTAATAAAATATTGTTAACAAGTTATTCAGTAAGTGGGATTTTGGTAAAACTGACATCCAGTGCAAAAAGGTGAAACGTGCGTGCTAACACCGCTGGTCTTTGTGTTGAAATTGGAAGAAATAAACCAAACAGCATCAGAAATGCGAGTTGTGCAGAAAAAGGTAGGATCTAGCCAATTATAATATTGCATGTTTTGAAAGACATTCGTGAAGTGAAATTGGTAACAATTTGTTTTATGAAAAGTGTTAAAGCGAACTTTGTTGTCGAATTTAACAGACGATTGTGAGGGAATGTATAGACAATGACGTAATCGCAGATTGGGAACTGTTAGTAGTTTAAGGGCACGGTGGCATTGAAATTCTTGTGTGATTACTGACCCGCACAACATAATAAACATTAAATATGAGTGAAAACGAGGAAGTGCAAGAATTTCTTGGATTTGAAAGGCGAGAACAAACGAGAACGCCAGGGTTGAATGCAACTGCACTGGCAGGGATGAATGAAACTGTATTTGAAGAATTTTTACGAAATATGAATACATTAATGAGCCGTATATCGACACCTACTCATAATTTGGGGAATTCAATGGCAAGTAATGATACTAATGCAACGAATATGCCAATGTATTGTGTAATGCCGGATATGTCAAAGTCTGTGGCAAATTTTACAGGGCTAGGAGGTTCAAGAGAAGCTAAGTCGTGGCTAGATTCAATACAGAAAACTGCGGTTAGTAATAGTTGGCATGA
This sequence comes from Xestobium rufovillosum, assembly GCA_963966045.1. Lineage (NCBI taxonomy): Eukaryota > Metazoa > Arthropoda > Insecta > Coleoptera > Ptinidae > Xestobium > Xestobium rufovillosum. The sequence continues at coordinate 23,127,291 of OZ014497.1, forward strand.
TGGCCTTAAGTTAGAAACGGCTAGGTTACATTTAGTTGGTGGAGCTAAAGAGTGGTATTTGAGCAGATTTGATCAAATTAAAACATGGGAAGATTTTGATCGGAATTTTAAGAAAACTTTTGTGAGAGAAACATCAATGACAGATAAATGGGAAGCGATGGTCAACCGGATGCAACGAAAAGGAGAGCCAACCAGTGATTATTTCCATTCAAAAGTGAGACTTTGCAAAGAATTGGGTTTGTGCGCAAAGGAGATAAAAGAGCAAGTAGCAATTGGGCTATGGTCAAGGGAGCTAGCATCTGCAATCATGGTGAAAGAATATGCTGATGAAGATGAACTTTACGCTGACTTAGAAATTCTTGAGAGAATCGATAAACATAGATTGGAAAGAATAAAGGAACGAAGGCCAGAAAGACGAGATGTTATGATAAGATCTGTGAAACAAGAAAATTGGCGGGAACAGGAGAGAGTTGCACGACCAATGATGAAAACTGATGAAAATAAAAGATATGAAAGTATCAATTTTAAGGAAAGAGGGCAAATTATGTGCCACAATTGTAAAAAATATGGCCATTTAGCAAGAAATTGTGGTGAAAGGAGGTCAGTAACCTGTTTTGCGTGTAAAAAGGAAGGACATTTTTCGAAGGATTGTCCTGATAGTAATGGCAAAAGAAATGAAGGAAGGCCAACTTCTCAGTTTTTAGTAGAGGAATCGAGGGAGGAATCTAATGAGCCAAATACTGAGATAATTGGAGAGGAAAAGAAGACACAGTTGGTTGTTGAGGAAGAAAAGATAGATTCAAGCTCCAAGTATGTTAGACATGTACATTTGGGAGATGTGAAGATACAAGCAATGATTGATCCGGGGAGTGCAGTCTGTACCATCCGAGCAGGTATAGCGAACCAAGTTACTTCAAAGTTTTATCCGGTCGAACAAAACCTATTTGGATTTGGTGATGAGAAAGGTGTGCCATGTACCAAGATGATAAAATGTGTAATAAAACTTGATGAAGTAGAGGAAGAAGTCAATGTATTAGTGGTACCAGGTAAGGCGCAGTCTATGGACATCTTAATAGGCAGGACTTTTACGGAAAAGGAAGATGTAGCATATGCAAAAATTGGAGATGAAATATATTTTGGGTATAAAGAAAATGACCCATTTAAAAATATGAAATTAGAAGGAAAACGCCGAAAAGAATTGATAATTTCAACTGAAAATTCTACCTTATTGAAAAATAGAATAAATTTTATTCAAATTCAGAGTGGTGGAGAAGAGAGTAAAAGAGTTAGTGTTTTAAATATTACGGATGAAGATCTACAAGTTACCAAAGGTGAAATATTGGGAGAAATTCGAAAGAACTCTGACGAATGGGATAATAGAAATTATAGAGAAGGTGATAAAGTGCCAATAATAAAGAGTATGGTGAAAGTGGGAGAGAACATTCCAGAAGATGTGCATGAGAATTTGGTACAATTGATTAGAAGATACAGGTCAGCATTTGCAGTTAATATGACTGAGCTTGGGTGCACTGATTTAGTAGAAGTTGATATAGAAGATACTGAGATACCAGTTAGAAGTAAATCTTATCGAACGACCCGTCAAGAGAGAGAAGAAATATCAAAAATAGTGAGTAAATGGCGTGAATGTGGTATCGTGTGTAATAGCAATTCTTCATATGCATCGCCAGTTATATTGATACCCAAGGCTTCAGGAGAAGGAAGATTGGTGATAGATTATAGAAGATTGAACGCGCAGACCAAGAAAAAGAATTTTCCAATACCGACGATCGACGAGTGTTTCGAAATGTTAGCGGGTTGTGAAGTATTTTGTATTTTGGACATGATGTCAGGATATTTACAAGTTCCCTTAAGTGAAAGGTCTAGGCACAAAACGGCTTTCATCACTCCGGATGAAACGGCAGAATTTACGCGTATGCCATTCGGGTTTTTTCAGACGTTTTGTCATTAAATACGCGGATAAAGCTAGACCGTTAACGAACATGACTAAGGGAAATAGTGAGTTTGTATGGGGTGAGGAACAGGAGGCAGCATTCAAGACTTTAAAACGGGAATTACAAAGTGCGCCAACTCTACAGTTATTTGATCCAGAAGCTAGGACGGAGTTACATTGTGATGCAGCGAGTCAGGGGATAGCTGGGATGCTACTCCAAGAAGGTAGTGATAAGAAGTTACATATTGTGTATTGTATTTCTAAGAAAACCAGTGATGCAGAAAAGAAGTACCATTCCTCCAAGTTGGAATTATTGGCAATAGTTTGGTGTGTAGAACGACTAAGATACTGGTTACTAGGAATTAAGTTTACCGTAGTGAGTGATTGCCAAGCATTGGTATATCTGAATGTAAAGAAGACGGTACAACCACAGGTGGCTAGATGGTATTCAATACTAGCTGAATATAATATGGAAGTAAAATACAGACCGGGAACCAAGATGGCTCACATCGATTGTTTAAGTAGGGGCCCTACCGAAGAAGCCAGTAAATCAGAGGTGATTGAAGAGATTTATGATAAAAGACTAAATGCGTATCACATATTAGATGAAGAAGAAAGAATATTGATGATACAACGAAGCGATGAAAGAATTCGGGAATTGCTAGAAATTTTGGGGAAAAAGGACTATGACCGAACAAGAGAAGAAGCTGGGAGAGTGAAAGACTAAAATTGGAAGGTGGGAAATTATACAGAAAAGTAAAAGTTAATAAGAGTGACAGGTGGTTATATGTAATACCCGATAGTATGAGAAAGGCGACGGTTGTCAAATATCATGATCAAATGGGTCACTTTTCAGTCGATAGAACCGTGCAAATGATATTGACGTTATGTTGGTTTAGGGGATTGAGAAGATACGTCAGACGCCATATAAATGGATGTTTTCGATGTCTAACAGAAAAGATACCAGGTGGTAAGAGGCCAGGTAGATTACACCCAATTCCACCACCGGGTAGGCCGATGGAAAGAATACATGTCGATCACCTTGGGCCTTTTGTGAGAAGTGTTAGAGGCAACTCTTACGTGTTACTAGTCATTGATGCACTTACGAAGTTCGTCAGTTTGTATGCTGTAAAAACAACATCAAGTAAAGAGACAGTAATGATGTTAAAGAATCACTTCAAAAAGTTTGGAAGTCCGAAAATTATAGTGACTGATAGAGGAACAGCATTTACAGGAGAAGAGTTTAGAAAATACTGTGAAGAACGGGGTATTTTACATAATCGAGTTGCAAGTCGGTGGGCACAGGCTAATGGCCAAGTAGAACGTGTCAATCGGACTTTGGTACCTGTTATAATTACCTCAATGGAACGGGAAGAAGAGTGGGATCGGAACATTAAGGACGTACAAATAAATTTGAATATTGCTGTGAATAGTACCACAGGCAAATCTCCATTTAAATGTCTTTATGGGTATACACCTAGATTCTATGATGCAAGAATGGCCAATTTAGTTGGAAAAGAAGACTATCAAAATCCGGCCGAGCTACAGGAGGAAGTGATAGAGCAGATAAAGAGAGAACAACAAAAACATAAGGCTTACTATGATAAACGAAAATATATAGATGAGTTAAAGGTTGGAGATATAGTAGTGGTAAGACGAGCAGCTGTATCGACAGGAGAACCTACAAAAACACAGGCAAAATATAGAGGTCCTATGGTAGTGGTTAAGGTTTGTGGAAATGATATTTACCGACTCGAAAGATTGGATAAAAATGCACATGGTGGGCATTTTACCATGAATGCTCATATTTCTCAGTTAAAAATATATCGAAACGCTACAGAAGATCTAGAAGAGACAACAGAAGATGAAGAAACAGAGTTTGAGGTTAATGAATCCGAACTAGAAAATCTAGATAGAAGAGATGAATCCTCAGATTCTTATGATTCAAATGAAGAGACCTATGAGAAACCCGGAGAAGAAGAATGGTTACCGAATGAAGGAGAAGATGGTTCTGAGAAGATAAGAGAGGCTAGAGCAGTTGAAGGGGAAGAGAGAAGACCGACCAGATCACGACGAATTCCAAATAAGTTAAAGGACTATCAAATATCTTACGAGTAGTGTTGATACTTATGTGTATTATCTCATTGTTTTAATTTGTCGCTTTAAAATGTTATTGAATATTGGAAATTTTAGTTTGTTACAAGCTTAGTTACATATTTGTTTGAGGTCAAACAAAAGTCAGGATTGGCCGAATTGTAGAGAATAATTAGTTTAGTTCTATTGGAAACTTAAAAGTTGGTAGGAATGAAGGGGAGTATGGAAAAAATGGCGGGTGCTAGAGAGAGGTTAGGGAGATGCCGCGAAGGAAGTAGAAGAGAGTTTGTGTTACTTATTGTTTGTTAAACATTGTATCTTAATTTTATTGTTAATAAAATATTGTTAACACTAAGTTACACCAACAAGAAGCTGAAAATGTTCTGCATTCAAACCAAAGACGTCTAGAAGTCTTTGGTTCAAACAGCGACAGACTTAAAATACAGCAAACGGAATTCCGTCCACGGAAAACTGTTAAAAACCAAGGCTTTAGTAACGAAATCACGAAATGAGAAATGACTCCAGCAACCACCGAGTAACGAAATAACGAAATGAAAAAATATAGCAAATGGAATACGAAAGTAGGCGTGTATTGTTCTGCACCTGCGCAATTAAAGTACTGGAAGAACGAATACTTGTCGAAATCAGTATTCGTTACTTTCGCTACTACCGGAGTAACTAATACTTTGGAACGAACACTTGATATTTTCACATCTCTAGTTTTGACAGTTCAGTATAACCTCAAATTGTTTTCCAGTAGTTCTAAAGATGAGAATTTGAAAAACTTTAAGAAAATGATCAGTTTCAGAGATATTCAACAAATTGAGTAGGGACATGGATAATTGCAGTGAAATACCTTTCTCTTGCGATATTTGCAATGGAACGTTCAAGTCTCAATTGGAGTTAACAGAGCATAAGTCGACACACATCAAGAAAACTTACAATCAATGTGAAATTTGCCAAAAGAAGTTCGACAATGGATACTTGCTAAAAAGACACATTTTGGCTCATAGGGGTAAACAACCTCACAAATGTGGAATTTGTCAGAAAGTATTCTCTACCCATACTAAATTAACGATGCATGTCAGGACTCACACAGGAGAAAGGCCTCATAGCTGTGAAATTTGCAAGAAAGCGTTCTCCACACGTTACACTTTAGTGAGTCATATTAGGACTCATACGGGAGAAAGGCCCCACAAATGTGAAATTTGCCAGAAAGCGTTCTCTACGCCTTCTAAATTAAGGGTACATGTCAGGACCCACACAGGAGAAAGGCCTCACAGTTGTGAAGTTTGCAAGAAAGCGTTCTCTGCACGTTCCACTTTAGTGACTCACATTATGACTCATACAGGAGAGAGGCCTCACAAATGCAAAATTTGCCAAAAAGCATTCTCCAGCCGTTCTAATTTAGCGATTCATGCCAGGCTTCATACAGGAGAAAGATTTCACAAATGTGAAATTTGCCAGAAAGTGTACACCGAGCGATACATGTTAAACAAACATGTAGAAACTCATGCCGAAGAAAATGAATTCAAGTGCACACTGTGTGGCAAAGCTTTTAAATTTAATAACCTCCTTACAAGTCATAAGAGGATCCACGCAAGCGAAAAACCTCACGCTTGCAGTATTTGCAAGAAAGCGTTCTCGCAATTAGGAAATTTAAACGAGCATATTAAACAGGTGCACAACGAAGAAACACCACACAAATGTGAAATTTGTAATAAGACGTTCAGTCAAGCATATCTTAACCATACCAACGAGAGTCTATTTTTCTGTAAGTTTTGCAATGTGTATTTTAAGTCCGAGGGGTACTTGAAGAGACATAAAGAGAAGCAAGAAAATGGGGAAATGGCCGCAGCAAAGGTCGAGGAATCACAAGATGAGCAGTGCAACAAAAATAGTGTTAGTGTTAAAATTGAAGCGAATGTAACAGATCGAGAAGAAAATGTCAATGTAGAGTATGACAATTTTAAAAAGCTTATCGAAAATGTAGAGTATAAGGTGAAAAATGAAAGCAGTGTTGATGTAAAAGAAGAAAGTGATAATTTATATGAAGAGGATAATACTGGAAAATTTGTAGAACTTTTCAAAAATGAGGATTATGAGGTGAAAGATGAAACTAGTGAAATTTAAAAGCTATGTAGAGAAATACAACAGTTAATGATTTTTGTATAGCAGGTGCCTGTTAATAATGGATGATAGGGGTTCCCGTCACTAGGCCTGAATTTTGACGGTAATATTAATAAATCGAAAATAATGTTCAATGCAAATTTCTAATGACTGTTGGTTTGAATCTTTTCTTATAATCCTGTCGTGTCCAGATGAAAATTACACCGGCATTAGATTTATCTGCTTTTTAAATGACAAGATAGTAACTGTTTGCCATTCCAAGTATCATATCATACAAGTTGCGCGGGCTATGCTGTGCGAGGTAGAAAATTTAGGGAGAGCTGTTCTGCTGTATTATGCTGTAGTACCGCATTGTCGTTCAATTACCGTCATGTCAAATTTTCTTTTCAAGAATACTTGATGATATGCGTTGTTGGCGGAAAGTTACGGTGAAGGATACCTAATGTGAATAATTTTCTGTGACGGTTACGGAACGGCCACGGGACGGTGATGGTGCGAATCACCGTTAACTCGACAAAATTAGGTAGAAACGAGGCAGGAGACGTTGAAGGTGAGAAATAAAACAAAACTATTATTATTAAGAGTCCGACAACCCTCTTTAAAATGAACCTGAAAACTGACTTCGTAGTACTATGCTCATTTCTAAACGGTGAAAATTGAAGTGTTGAATTTTGGACAGTTTATAAACGAAACTTTATTTTAGGCTTCTATAAAAAGAAATTTAAAAAAAATTTATCTTAGGAAGTGTCAGTTCACTCCTGAAATTGACCATCTTCACGCGTTCATAGCGCCAAGAGATTTACAGTTTTCGAAAAATTGTTTCTATAGAGGCATAAAATATACATTCTTCCAACATATCCGGCGTTCGTGTTGCTAAATTTACTAGGATGAAGGTTTAAACGTAGTATAGCGAAAGCACTACAAACTATTACTATTACTTTTTAATCGTGTTATTTTAGATAATCATAAATACACTTTGCTTTTCCTATCATTCATAATAGTTTAAATCAATTTAGATTATCGTGAATAACATTTTAAACTATCTTTCAATATATCCATAAATAACTTCTGTATACTTCATGCAAAACCAATATCCTGATAATCTCAAATTCAATTTCAGATGTCATAAAATATGTTTGGCTTTTCTTATTTAAGATAATCTGAAATTCGAATTCAGGATCTTTAGATGTCCCGGAACAGCTACATTTTCACAGATTGCTCGAGTCTTTTACAACGTTGTCCGTATTGGTCTGAAACCAGCTGTTGCTGTCAAAGAGCACGACATCGGCATTGTGATTGGTCACCTCAAGGTCGTTTCGCAGGAAGCTCGATTTACAATGCCCAGAAAAGTATTTTAGATAATCACAAATTAATTCATGATTATCTAAAATAGCTAATTCATGATTATCTGAAATACCTAATTTTTGCTATATTAATATGGTACTTTGTTTTAGATAATCTCAAATACACGTTGTATTTTAGATAATCTTAAATACACTTTCAATTTTAGATCGTCTTAAAAACGCTTTTGTTTTATTCTATCATTCACAATAGTTTAAATCTACTTAAATTATCATGAATGATGTCCATTTTAACAGTTTCAGATTATCATAATCTGTTTTAGATTATCAAAAAATTATCTTATTAATTTTATGATAATCTGAAACTGTTAAAATGGACATCATTCGTGATAATTTAAATAGATTTAAACTATCTTGAATGATAGAATAAAACAAAATCGTATTTAAGATTATCTAAAATTGAAAGTGTATTTAAGATTATCTAAAATACAACGTGTATTTGAGATTATCTAAAACAAAGTACCATATTAATATAGCAAAAATGAGGTATTTCAGATAATCATGAATTAGCTATTTTAGATAATCATGAATTAATTCATGATCATCTAAAATACCTAATTTTTGCTATATTAGTATGGTTCTTTGTTTTAGATAATCTTAAATACACTTTCAATTTTAGATCATCTTAAAACAAAAGTGTATTTAAGATTATCTAAAATTGAAAGTGTATTTAAGATTATCTAAAATACAACGTGTATTTGAGATTATCTAAAAGAACTAAAACAAAGTACGATATTAATATAGCAAAAATTAGGTATTTCAGATAATCATGAATTAGCCATTTTAGATAATCATGAATTAATTTGTGATTATCTGAAATAGTTTTCTGGGCATTGTAAATCGAGCTTCCTGCCGAACGACCTTGAGGTGACCAATCACAATGCCGATGTCGTGCTCTTTGACAGCAACAGCTGGTTTCAGACCAATACGGACAACGTTGTAAAAGACTCGATCAATCTGTGAAAATGTAGCTGTTCCGGGATATCTAAAGAAGATCCTGAATTCGAATTTTAGATTACCTTAAATAAGAAAAGCCAAACATATTTTATGATATCTGAAATTGAATTTGAGATTATCTAAAATACCTAATTTTTGCTATATTAGCATGGTACTTTGTTTTAGATAATCTTAAATACCCTTTCAATTTTAGATAAGCTTAAAACGAAAGTGTATTTATGATTATCTAAAAGCAAAGCGATTTATCTAAAGAAGATCCTGAATTCGAATTTCAGATTATCTTAAATAAGAAAAGCCATACATATTTTATGATATCTGAAATTGAATTTGAGATTATCAGGATGTTGGTTTTGTATGAAGTATACAGAAGTTATTTATGGATATATTGAAAGATAGTTTAACATGTTATTCATGATAATCTAAATTGATTTAAACTATCATAAATGATAGGAAAAGCAAAGTGTATTTATGATTAACTAAAATAACACGATTAAAAGTAAAACGGCGTTCCATAACCTTTGTTCATAACAAACGCAAGATATGCCTTGGTATGTGCTGCCGCCTCGTACCGAGTGAGCGTAAACTCAGAGCAGCGTTGCCACTTTTACTAGGTACCAAAAGCACGGGCTTTGAATGTGTGTTGTTCTTGTGTCAGTCAGCAGTAGCCGCTTGCTCTCTGGTTCAGTTTAACACGACGGTATTGCAACACAGCTGATAGTTCGTTCCGCCTTCTAACGGATACCTCACCGATCCGCAACCCCGCAGGTGTAACTTTTGACCTGCTTTATCGGGCTCTAAGGTCCGGTTTTTCAAATAATCCAGCACCGGGTTAAGTCTGACACCGGCTTCGTTGCTATGATACAACCAATCAGAAAGCAGGTATCATAGCAACGAAGCCGGTGTCAGACTTAATCCGGTGTTGGATTCTTTGAAAAACCGGGACTTAAGGAAGTAGATTTTCACAATTCCGCTAGTCTAGTTTATGGTTACCAAGGTTATCCGTAGTGTAGTCAACAGTCAAATGGCGCTTGCTGAGCTGTGGACGTGTGGACTGGGGGACTGGCACTTTAGACACAATATTTTGATTTTGACAAGTAGTGTCAGTTTATTCTACCCTGTCATTTCTATAGAGAAAAACTAGAAAATCTTTAGGAAAACGTATTGGATAGCGACTTGGAATATTGCAGTGAAGGAAAAAACTAGCAAGCAGAATTTGATTTAGAAAATACGGATTATGGGCCCTGTCAGTGAAATGCTTTTCCGTTGCGGTATTTGCAATAGAACATTCAAGTCCTCATCGGAATTAACGGAGCATGTGTTCACACATACCAAGGAAACATCCCACCAATGCGAAATTTGCCAAAGAACTTTCGCCAAGCGATACCTGTTAAAAAGGCACATTTTGACTCACACAGGAGAAAGACCCTTCAAATGTGAAATTTGCCAGAAAACATTCTCTCGGCTTTCTACTGCCAGAACTCATATGAGAACCCACACTGGAGAAAAGCCTCACAAATGTCAAGTTTGCCAGAGAGCGTTCAGCAGGCGATACATGTTAAAAAAACATGTTGAGTCTCATGATGAAGAAAATAAATGTAAGTTGACCAAAAAAGGTCACGTTTGCAATATTTGCGGGAAAGTGTTCTCGAATTTGTCAAATTTAAAGGAGCATATTAAACAGGTACACAACGAAGAAACGGCATACAAATGTGAAATTTGTAATAAGTCGTTCAGTCAAGCATTTCTTAACCATACCAGTGAGAGCGTATTTTTCTGTAAGTTTTGCAATGTATATTTTAAGTCAGACTCATATTTGAAAAAACATGAGGAGAAGCAAGCAAATGGGGAAATTATTCCAACAAAGATCGAGGAATCACAAGATGAGCCATCCAGCGAAAGTAATGTTAGTGTGAAATTGGAAGAGAAAGGAAGAGAATCTAAGAATTTGGAAAAGCTTTTCAGAAATGAAGAATACGAAGTGAAGGATGAAAATATTGTTTGCATAAAAGAAGAAATTAACTATATTTTAGACAAAGATGAGGATAATGCTGAAAATTTTATTAAAGTTTTCAAAAATGAGGACTGTGAAGTGAAAGATGAAAACAGTGAAGTTTAAAAGCTGTTTACAAAAATACAACAGTTTAGGATTTTTGTGTAGTAGTGAATTGCAGTAAACTATCTCTCTTTCAGGGCTGAGTTCTGAGATGCTCTGTATAGTTATGCCACATGCAAAATTAGCGGATGCCATATTGGTTCTCCAACACTCCAACAGTACTATTAGTTTCGCTAGCCCACCGGTTTATGTCACTCGTCTCTTATCTAAATGCTAACACCATTAATTCAAGCTTTCGATAATACACTGGCGAGCATAAAATTAGGGTCACTTTGAAAATTGCCAATTTTTCTAAGAAATATTAAATTTAATTAATTCTTGAAGGCAATAACACTTGCATTTCTGAGAACTGTTATAATCTTTTTGTGGTTTCTTTTGCACAACAAAGATTCAATATTTCCGATTTCTAGGAAATGCTTGCAGGTGCGCTACTTGGAAGCTTATTTCTCGGCGTCTATTTTTCAATTTCCTTCATTTATTCACTAACTTTCCTGTGTATAACTTGACGGTCGAAAAGTGTAGTCTTTGTTTATTGGGAGTGACTACTGAACAGTCCGCCGGTTACTTTTAAATTGTGTTCCAGTACAGTCGACACAATATCAGTAAAATGACGTTTAAGTACTTAGTTATTGAAAGCATCGCCAACAATCTCGGTGGGTGTTCGGGTATAGTACAGAGCTGCCATTTTGTTCTCCTACGGCTACACGAGTTCCGCGCCCGCACGGGTCCGCATTTTTTGTTTGTTTCTACATCATGTTTTTGCCAAAAAATGCGTGTGTCTGGTGCGAAAGGGCAATTGAAGGGTCTGTTTTAAAAAAGCGTTCTCTCAGCTTTAGCTTTTTTTACACTTCCAAAATGCCAAATATAAGTTACATTCTGTAATGCGTATGCGGTCGGACTGTTCAGTAGTAACTCTCTTGTTTATTTCCTTATAATGGCTTTAAATCCTGTCACGGTGTTCAGCGGGTATCCCAACGATTTCAGGAAACTGGTAGGCTGACGAGAAGACCAAGATCAGGGCGGAAAAGAACCACCACGCCAAGGGATGACCGTTTTCTTGTGTCCATGGCTTTACGGAATAGGATCGCTATGGCAGTTTCGCTTCTAAATCTCCTCCAAGAAGTCAGAAATGGTAACATTAGCAAATGGACAGCTAGGAGGCGACTTCGTTCTGCTGGATTATCTTGTCGGAGAATGGCTACGGGTCCTCCACTTCTCCGTCGCCATAGAATTGCAAGACTGAACTTTGCTCGAGATCACTTGGGATGGACAAATGACGATTGGGGGAGGGTATTATTCTCAGACGAGTCGCGTTTCTGTTTAAATGGGTCGGATGGACGTCGGCGTATATGGCGAAGACTCAGAGAAAAATATGCCCAGGCTTGTATTGATGAGCGACTTCCATTTGGTGGAGGCTCAGTTATGGTGTGGGGAAGAATTTCTTCAGACGCACTTACCGAATTAGTGTTTATCGGCAATGGATCCCTAACTGCGCATAGGTACGTAACGGAAGTTGTAGAAAATCATGTCATGCCTTTTATGACGGTTCTGGGAGAAAATGCAACTTTTATGCATGATAACGCTCGACCCCACGTGGCAAGGATTGTTAGCGGTTATTTGGATGAGGTTCAAATTACGCGATTTGATTGGCCAGCACGGAGTCCCGACTTGAACCCCATAGAGCATGTGTGGGATGAGCTAGGACAACATGTACGAAGTCATAAGCCGTCTCCCACCAATGCACAGGATCTTAGGGAGCTCCTACTACAGGAGTGGAATAACATCCCCCAAAATGTGATCCGTAATTTAATTGAGATCATGCCACGTCGCCTCCAGGCTGTCATAAATGCACGGCGAGGAAACACTCGTTATTAGAGGTCAAAATTTTAACAGTTCCTTGTTTTATTCCAACATTTTCTCACTACACATTTTTAAGACAATTTTGTTAAAATTTGCTTCTTTACGAATTTTCAATAAAAACATTACAATCTATTTACAATAATAAGATACAATAAATAACCAGAAAAGTTGAATTTTTGGAGTGACCCTAATTTTATGCTCGCCAGTGTACATTATCTGACGTTAGGTACTACTTTAACCAATTCTCTATTCCTGCCATATTTTCAACACAAAAATGTCTGAAAAGTAATAATAGCGAGACTACAGGCAGCCAAGTTTGATGGTTTATGAATGTACTAAACGGTATTCTATGCTGTGATATTGTTTATCATATTGAACCATTAAAATCTGCCTGTAGTCTTGCTACTTTTACTCATTTTCAGGCATTTTTATATGCTGAAAATACGGCAATAGAAAATTGGTTGAAGTAGGAACGTCGGATTAGCTATTCGTAAAAGCTTGCATTAGCCGTGTTAATGTTTAGATAAGAGTCGAGCGACATCAATCGGTGGCAAGAGAAACTATGTAATAGATTACAGTTGGAGAGAAAGCAATATGGCGTTCGTTTTGTTTCCAAGTCCGCGCAAAGATTTTAATTTCGTCTGTGGTTACACTTATCGGATCGTTATCTTATTAACGATGTATTTTTTGTTGCATCTGGGTTGGTCAGGTTTGTCGGTAATACCCTTGCTCAAAGTCGAAGAAGGGAGAGTTCTTTATTGCTAAAATTAAAAGTGATTCTACAGAAGTTCTACTGCTTAAAAGAACGTTCTGTTAACTCTACCTCAAGGGCCGTGCGGAAACCAGTTTAAAATGTGATGTGCACAGTTCTCGTAAATAACGTTCCTGCCAAGTTTCAAAACGTTAAGAATTTTCGGGTTAATATGGTGATTTCGTGTCTAATTTTCCTGGATTATATATATAATTACCTGTATCGTTTAAGGGGGATTAAACCTTTGGGAGTATTTTATAAAAAGAAAACTTTTTCCAAATTTTCGAGCTTTCGACGTTGCTTAACGTCTTCGTCAGGGATACTATAATTGAATTTCGTTAAAGTTACATAAAATTAATTGTTAAAAACTTACGGAAAGTGAGAATAAAACTTTAGCATCACATTAAAAAGTTTACAATATTTCTTGAACATAATTTTTTATGAACCATTCTTTAAAATTCCAAATATATATATATAATCAAGGCCCTTTTACCAAAATATTGGTGTCGGGCATAATAATTAATAACTACACTTTCTGTACAATTTCTTTCCACTTTTTTCTGTCTTTAGCCACTTCCTTTGCTCCATTCCACGTTAGTCCTTTGTCCTTGAGTAATTGTGCTACAACACTGTCCCATGATTTCGGTGGTCTTCCTCTCGTTCTATTTGGTTTAACTCTTGCCTCCCATATATTCCTAGCTGGCCTTTCACTTGACATTCTGGATAGATGTCCAAACCACTCCATTTGCTTAATTTCGATTTCCTTGTTCATCGGTCTTATCTCCAGTTCTCCCCTTATTATGTAATTTTTTATTTTGTTCATGCGCGTAACACCTTTAACTTTCCTCAGGTATTTCATTTCTGTAGCTTGTATTCGTGATTTTTGTCTCTCGTTTAGTGTCCAGCTTTCGCTTCCGAACGTAAGAATAGGTCTAAAGACGGTTTTGTACACTGTCATTTTGGTCTTCCTGCTAATTTCCCTTTTCCCAACAAAAGTGTATCTAATCGAGTGATACAGTCTTGTAGCATTCTCCACTCTGGTATTTACTTCGATATCATTTTTCCCTGTTCTGCTTATTATTGTTCCCAAATAATTAAAGTTTTCAATTTGTTCTATTTTACTACCCTCTAGTTCTACATTAGTTGCTTTTCCTTGCTTACCCACATGCATAATTTTTGTTTTTTCTATATTGATTTTCATGTTCCACGCCTTCAGTAACTCGTTCCATACGCTGAGGTTGTCTTGTAGATCTTTTTCATTTCTTGCACATATCACAATGTCATCTGCAAAGGCACATTCTGTTATACAAACAGGTTGCATATTTCTGTATCCAATACTCAGACGTTTCACTTTCCTTTTGGTCGCTTTTATAATGTCATCCATCACTATTATGAATAGGAGAGGGCTTAGTACTCCCCCTTGTGTGACCCCCTCAGATGTTTTAAAATCCCTCAATTCTCTATTGTTAGTTCTTACGTAATTCCTGTTGTTGTTGTGTAAACTTTTGATCGCTCTTATCAGCTTTCTGTTTACCCCTCTATTTTCTAAACTTTCCCAAATCTTCTTGCGGGGAACCCTGTCAAAAGCCTTTTCCAGGTCAATAAACGCGAAATATGCTTCAGTATTTTGGATATATGTTTTCTCTATAATTTGTTTCACTACGAATACTTGGTCCTGTATACTTCTACCCTTCCTGAAACCACATTGAGACTCTTCCAGCTGTTGTTCGATGCTCTTTCTTAGTCTTTGTTCTAATATTCTTTCATATATCTTTCTTACTACACTTAACAGTGTGATTCCTCTGTAATTTCGGCAGTCACTACTGTCTCCCTTTTTGAATAAGGGCATTATTACACCTACTTGCCAATCTTCCGGGACCTGTTCAGTTTTCCATGCTAGATTGCATAAGTTCACCAGCCATGCTATGGGAGCCTCGTCCATTTTCTTTACCATTTCTGGTGTAATTCTGTCATGTCCAGCCGCTTTCCCTCACTTGAGTTTCTTAATGGATTCTTTCAGTTCATCTTGCGTTATCTCATCCTCTGTTATCTCTTCACTTTCTTCAGCTATCTTCATTTGTTCTGATCTCATCCTTTCCTGTTACTAATAGGTCTTGGAAGTACTCCCTCCATCTCTCCATGATATCGTTCTCTTCTTTTAGAACTTGTCCATTCTTATCCCTTATTTGTTTTAGTCTTATGTTCTTACCCTTTCTAAGAGTTTTCAATACTCTGAAGAATAGTTTTTGATTCCCTTTACTGTCTTGCTCCATCTTCCTCCCAAATTCTTCCCAGGAATTCTTCTCATTCTCTATTAAGTCTTTAGCAACTTTTCTTTTAGCCTTGTACAGTTTGTAATCTTCCTCTCTTTGGGACTGAAGGTATACTTTCCATGCCCTCTTCTTTTCTTTCACCTTTTCTTTAACTGTCTCATTCCACCATGATGTTTTTTTTTATTTTTGTTTATTTTAACTGTCCCACATGCTGCCTTGGCCGCATCCATTACCACTTCCTTGAAAATTCTCTAATTTCCCTCCACACTTCCTCCCATTTTTGTTATTTTTCGCATTTCTTTTTCCACTAGTCTATTGTATTCCTCAGACACTTCCGGGTTCTTCAGCCTGTATGACCTTATTACTTCTCTGTTTACATGTTTAATGTTTCTTGTTAATTTGTTACTTTTCGTTTCCTGGCTTTTCGTAATCCAAATCTTAGTTTCCAGTAGATAATGGTCACTGCAAATTTCTGGTCCCCTTCTAACTATTACGTCCTTCACCAGTCTTCTCATTTTTCTCTGGATCAAGAAATAGTCAATGATGGAGTACTCTTGTCTGCTAGGCGCAACTCTTGTATATTTGTGTATGTTTTTGTGTTGATAAAACGAATTCGCGATTAATAAGTCGTTCTCGGTACAGAATTCTATAAGTCTAAATCCATTATTATTTCTTACTTCTTCCCCATATGGCCCCAACACCTCTATTATGTCTGTAGTCCTCTTGCCAACTCTTGCATTTAGGTCTCCGGCTATTATTACTTTACCCTTACAAATTTCAGTGGTTTCACCAAGGGTTTCCCAGAATTTATTTTTCGTTTCTGATTTCTCATCTTCGGATGGGCCATAAGCTACTACTACCGTCATTTTATCCTTTTGCACCATTTCTAGTTCTATTGATAGTACTCTCTCTGATATAAATGTCCACTTGTTTAGTTTGTTTACGATTCTCTTATTTACCAAACATCCTACCCCAGCTTTTGCTCTCCCTTCCGGAGCCACACCACTATATATCAGAAGGTGCCCTCCCTCCAATTCCATTATTCCGCTTCCTTTCTTCTTTGTCTCAGTCACCCCCAGAATATCTAGTCCTGCTTTTACAAACTCTTGTGCCAGTTCAACCTCTTTTCCATTTAAGCCTCTAATATTCCATGTACCCAGTCTCCACATTTCTCCCGCTGCCCTTTTCACATTTATAATGTTTGCCTGCTTTCCATCCCTATCTTCGATTCCAATTCTTTCTCCGTTAGCCTCATCATGTTCCTTTTTCATTGCCTCAGTCGTCATTATTTTACTTGCCGTTGCTGATTTTGCTAGTTTTTTGTTACTTCGACAAGCTTTTCCTGGTCATTATCCCATTTCCAGGTGTTTCCATCAACTACCATCTTCCGGTACTTCACTGCTACTCTGTGTCCCTTCCTCTTCTGTTCTCTTCCTATCTTTCTAATTTCTGCTTGAACTTCTCTTTCCTCTTCCGTCAGATCATCCGAAGTTCCCTTCAGATTTTTCTTGTTACGCATTACCTTCATCTTCTCTTCCCAGTCTCTCATTTTGATCAATATCATTTCCCTGTCACTGCTTCCTATTGTCTGTACATCTTGTATTTCTACGTCAACCTTCATTTCAGACCTAATAAATTCTTCCGCGTCTTTTTTGTTTTTTATCTCTCCTTTCCTTGTCCCTTTGATAATAGTAATTGGAAATATGAAATCGAATATAAATTGTTAAAAAATTTTCTGTACAAAATTTTTATAATTTTGACAATGTCTCCATAGAATTGCAATCAAAGAAAGAACCTAGATATCAAAAATAATCATTCATCTGTGGCTCCATCATAAAGTTTGTGTTGGAAATGGAAATTCTAATAAATATGTATAAATGTTACTTAGCTGTTGGATATCAGAATATCCCCCTTAAACGATACAGATATAAAAAATAAGTTCGTTACCCTCATATTATATAATTAGCCACATAATTTTCACAGTTGCACAAAAAGTAGTGTGTGTACACAATTATTGTAAAACAAGAAACGTAATATACAATAAACAAATTTATTACAGATTAATCTCATAACATTGTATGTAGTAAAAAAATCTTGTTTAATCTAAGTCAAAATGCTCATTTCTGCAAATTAGAATTTTAACTTTAATAGGTAGGTATATAGATAGTTTTTGATTTGATGTAAATTAAAAAAGAAAACGTTCCTACAGAAAATTTCATTAAAATTTTTTACGTTTTTTAGATTAAAACTACACTGCTCAAAATTGTCTAAGGAACAAAACTACCGTCATGTGGGGATATATGGAACACGTTTTGATAGTTTTTTTAGCGTAACTTTTTTACATGTAAAAAAAATTGGGTTCTTTAAATTTATTATGAAAACCTAGTGTTTCTAGAATCTCTTTCACCACTAAAATTAATTTTTAGGGTAACGCACCCCCTATTTTTTATTGTGTCTTACTGTTCCATATAACCCCTGGTTTGGGGATATATGGAACAACAAACATTTTGTACATAAAAATCAAGCAAATTTTCATATGTTTCATACAGGTTTGATGGGATGCCTTTATGGAACATTTTTAATAAAAAAAAATTATTTTTTTTATATTGGCAAGACCCTATAGGTCTAGGTATAATGCAATAAAATATTTTGAAATTAAATTCTGCTCTTCATAAGTTTATTATATTTTTAATATAAAAAACTAGAATATAACATTCTTTTTATAAAAACTTAATTTAACAAAAACTTGAAATTGTTCAAAATACAAACTAAAACTACTACTAAAACTACTAAAACATTTTTAGAAAAAATGTGAATTCCCCTGTTGTTGGAGTTGACAAACAATATTTTATTTGTTTTAAAATATTTTGTTCTTTGACTTTTTGGGCGTCCCAAAGTTTCTCGATGTTCTTCTCTATTTTTTCGATATAAGTAATGTTGTTTTAGGGACACCGAACCTTTCGGCGGCTTCACCAAATGAAGTTCCGTGTTCCGTCATCTAGTACTGATTACAGTGCCCTTTCCAAATTATAATTTCTTCGGCATGGTGTACCCAGAACATGCTTGTGTCTCCTTGGCATCGTGTTCCATATAGCCCCGCAAAAGATGAATTTTGTTTAAAACATTTTTTTATAAATCACGGAGAGACGAAAAAATTTAAGCAAAACTGCATATTGTTGTTAATGTTATTTAGTAAAAAAAAGTCCATTGCACTGGCACTCTAACCTTTATCAGTTAATTGGTATGAATGAGACTACTTACTGTCTTCAGAAATCCAGAAAATTTCGCTTTTTTTATACGAAAAAATATCGGTTTTCGAAATTGTATTTATTCTCTATTCTGACATCGTTGACATTGACAGACCCTGAACTTAACCTTTAAAAATGAAAAGTTCCTAAAGAAGTTGACACTTAGAATTTATAGCGCCAAATTTAAAATTTGAACTCAAATTCCATATAACCCCAGCTGTTCCATATATCCCCACATGACGGTATTTGAAAAACATGTTTGTCAACAATTGGTAGTAAATTGAAAATACACCATGTATTTTCGTTGGATAGCATGATAAATACTATTTTTGTCCTACAAAATAGAAAACCGACTTCAATATACATGAGAAGCAACAGCTTTCAAATAAAAAAAGAATAATGAAAATCGGTTCACCTAGAAAAAAGTAGAATATCGGTAGATAAACGGTTTTATTATAATTAGTAAAGTAAGAAATTACATGAAAGTGAAGATAATGAACCCCTAACTGCAATTTTTTTGCATTCCTATTAATTACAGGAGTTATGTGTTGATTATATAGAAATATTTAAAGTTTGATTCTCAAATAAATACGGGTTTTGTATTTATTGTCTCAAAACTTTTGTTGCATACGTAATTACGTAACTTACAAACTCAATTTCAAGTAACACAAACATAAAACTGTAAATATAAGTAACTAAATAAAAAACATGCATTCTAAATATTTAACATACATACATCGCAGCCTCGTTCGCAGCGAGTGTAGAAAATTTAGGTGGTGATAGAGGAAGTCAAAATAAGAAGAAAACTTTATGTGCGCATTTGTCCTAAAATTACTTCTAGCAAAGATGCAGGGTGTGGAAATTTTCAGGAAAAAAATTGATTGTAAAATCTCCGAAACCAGAAAAGCTATTGAATTAAAATTTTGGGTGCGATTGTCCTATCAGCCATTCCACGGTAAATGTCAACTTTTTCGTAATTTTTGAAATAATAAATATCATTACACTAACTAGTTTTTTTAAAAGAGCAAACAATAGGGTACAAGTAAAATAACAAATACAAATGATTCGTCTTCGTTTTGAAAATTTACGCAACCTCAAAAGTTATTGTTTATAATTTACCAGAACAACAATTATTTTATTCTTAATCTACTAGGCTGTGCCGACTAGACAGATAACAGTTTTTACAAACAATATATTTAGCTTGTCAAAGTGAAGTGTACAAAAGTGTCTTTTGGTGTTTTCTTTAAAATTAGGTAAGTAATTTTAGCTATTTCAGTGATAAATCGCTTACACTTTTATATTGTCCCATCCGTAAACAATTTTTGAAATTTATTCATATAGCTTTTTATCCTTACAAATATTTCAGACAATGTTTTACGCGTTATTTCATCGACCAAAGGGCTATGTATTTTGCACGAAAAAAATTCAAATATTTTTTTATCACAGGGACAATGCATTGTGAAATTTTGTCCCGTCCGTAATACTTAAACTTAGAAATATACAGTATGGCTACAATTTACAACTTTTTTTAGAGATATATAAATGGAAAGCATTGCACGCAGAGAAAAAGTTAGAAATGCTGTTCGTAGATATAGAGCTAAAATTAACGCCGACTTAGAAAAAAAAAAGAGAACTTAAGAAGAGATGCTGAAAGGAAACGTAGAGAGAGAAGAGCGAAGAGGTTAATTCTAAATGAAAATGAAAGGCTCCTTAAAGAACAAAGGAAAAAAGACTCTATGAGAAAAAGAATTTATAGACAAAAAGTGAAAAACGCACGACTTCAAACAAAACAAGAAAAACTAGGGCCGTACAAATGCCGCCAAACTCTAGGAAAAGCGTTGTGTAAAGTGAAAAAAGCTCTTCCTTCTAGGTCAGAGCATAAACAAACGGTGCTGAGGGAATTGTTAAAAAATTTTAATAGTGACAGTAACCTACAAAAGTCTTGTATTAAAAATAGAAACTTTGGAATATCTGAAAATGAAAAGAAAATTGTGGAAAATTTCTTCTTGCGGGATGATGTTAGCAGGCAAGCTCCTGGTAAACGAGACGTCAAAAGTGTGAAAAACTCGACAGGACAAAAAGAAACTTTTCAACTACGCCATATGGTGATGACTGTAAAAGAGGCATACAGTTTATTTAAAGAAGAATATCCCAATAGCGTTATTCATATTAGTAAATTTTATACTTTACGTCCCAAGTATGTATTGCCTTCATCCCAAACACCTCACAATGTATGTATTTGTCGCTACCATGCAAATTTCAATTATTTGGTAGAATCCATTTATAACAAATATTCTAATATTTTCCCCCATTATGGAAATGAATTGCTCAAGCAAATTTGTTGTGATATTACAAATGAAATGTGTATGGCAAATAATTGTAATGATTGTGAGAAACACTTAGAAGCCCTCCTTCCGCTAAATAGCTTAGCGCAAACAAACACAGAGATGATTAAGTGGAAACAATGGAAGAATGTAGCAGGACGTCCTCAGCTACTCATTACTGAAGGTTCGTTGTCAGTAGCGCTTAGTTTGTTGGAACAACAGTTACCCACTTACAAAGCTCACAGCTTCGCAAAAACAAACCAAGAACAATATTACAAATCACGTAAAGAAAACCTTAAGGATACTGAAGTACTGATTCAAATTGACTTTGCAGAAAATTATTCCTTGATTTCTCAAGACGAAATTCAGTCCGCCCATTGGTCGCATCAGCAGGTTACCCTTTTTACCTGTGTAGCATGGTTTCAGAATTGTACACGTTCTTTTGTAATAATTAGTGATGAACTTTCGCACGATAAATATGCAGTCTTTGTGTTTTTAAAAAAAATTTTAGAAAACGTCTTTGAGACATCCAAAGATATTGACACCGCAGTCATATTTTCAGATGGCTGTGCAGCCCAATTTAAAAACAAATACACCTTGTCCAATATTTGCTTTTCCGAGGACGATTTCAATCTAAAAATTGAGTGGAACTTTTTCGCAACGTCCCACGGAAAAGGTGCAGTCGATGCCATCGGTGGGCTAACTAAAAGGCTAGTATGGAATGAAGTGCGTTCTAAGAAAAAAGTAATTAATAATGCGCAAGACTTTTTTCTTTGTGCAAAATCAAAAAATACTAAAATTGAAATGACATTTGTAGATAGTACAAAAATAAAAACTTTTAAAAATTTCTTGGATAATCGTTGGAAGAACATACGTTCAATTCCTGGGGTACAGTCAAAACATTTCTTTACAAAAATTGATGAAAAAAAGTTAGCGGTTAAACGTACTTCATGTTCAGAAAAAGTGGAAGCCTTTCAGATATTTTTGTAATTAGTATCAAGGTTTTTCCCATGTTTTTCAAATTATTTTATTAAAGTTTAATGTTTAAATTTGATGTTACTAATAAGTTTTTGAAATAAAATATGTACAAAGTTATTGTAGGAATTATTTGTCCCGTCCGTAAGTCCCATCCGTAAACACATTATTAGCTCAATTATCCCAAAAAACTGAACTTACCCAACTGCAAAATTAATCTAATTCTTTTAATAATTGCTTAAACATTTGTTTTAGTAAAATGGCTTGCTACAGTTTTTATATATGAAAAGGTATCACAGGTTTTACAATAAGCTTAAACCTTTAGATTTTAATGGTATATTTTTTGTCTCGTCCGTAATCACTTTTATTTTGTGTATTGGAATAAAACTAATTGATCAATACAAAAATTATGAATGAATCTTGATGGCTTTCAATAAGTATTAATTGGCATTAGATGACAGAAATCTAAAAAATCATAAAACATAGAAATTTGAACAACAAAACGATAAAAGTTGACAAAAAAGCGTCCCGTCCGTAATCATGGAATGGCTGCTATGTAGATTTCTGTTCTAAGAATTTTTGCTTTTTTACTGTTGCCGCCAGTGGCGCCTCCCCAATGAGGTGAGTTCGATCCTTTCGCTTAAACGATGTTACGCCACTAGTTTCTACCTCGGTTTCTACAAATGAGGCTGATATTTTCGAATTTTGCGTTCAATTCGGAAACAAAAAGGTATTATTATTGAATTCTTTCCTACAAATCTACAAAATAGCATTTTATGAAATCATCCACAGCATTGTTCTAAAGCTACTTGCCACGCCATTAGGCATTAAAAGAACAAAAGCTTTTAGAACAATTAATAGATGTATATAGAGGACAATCGTCCCATAAAATTATTCGTTGGGTGCAAACGATCTCACCCATGCATTCGCCGCCCCTGTACGCATGCGCATTCGTAGGGTCGGGTTGCTGTGAGGAGGGTTTCCGGATGTGACACTGACAGTTCGTTCTTTGTTCCAACCTCAAATTTCTCTAAAGTCAGAAATTAAAAAGTCGTGCAGAAAGTAGCCAATTTTAGAGATATTTAACAAATTGGATGGCGACTTGGAATATTGCAGTGAAGAAAAAAATTAGCATTCACAACTTGGTACTTGGTACCTATGGAAAAATATTGGTGAACTACATTATTGGCCCTACCAGTGAAATACCCTTCGTTTGCCATATTTGTAATAGACCATTTAAGTCCTCATCGTAATTAATGGAGCATAAGTTAACGCATGCCAAGGAAACATCCCACCAATGTGAAATTTGCCAAAAAACGTTCGCCAATGGGTACTTGTTGAAAAGACATATTTTGACTCACACAGGAGAAAGGCCTCACAAATGTGAAATTTGCCCGAAAGCATTCTCTGTGCATTATAGTCTAACAAAACATTTTATGACCCACACAGGGGAAAAGCCTCACAAATGTGAAGTTTGCCAGAAAGCATTCTCTACGCGTTGTAGTTTAACACAACATGTTAAGACTCACACAGGTGAAAAGCCCCACAAATGTGAGATTTGCCAGAGAGCCTTCTCTGCACAGTATAGTTTAACACAACATGTTATGACTCGCACAGGGGAAAAGGCTCACAAATGTGAATTTTGTCAGAAAGTATTCTGTACTCGTTATAGTTTAACACAACATGTTATAACTCACGCAGGGGAAAAGCTTCACAAATGTGAAATTTGCCAGAAAGCATTCTTTACACATCCTAGTTTAACACAACATGTTATGATTCACACAGGAGAAAACTCTCACAAATGTGAAATGTGTCAGAAAGCATTCTCTACGCGTACTAAATTAAGGGTACATATTAGGATTCACACAGGAGAAAGGCCTCACAAATGTGAAATTTGCCAGAAAGAATTTTCTGCGCAATATAGTTTAACACAACATGTTTTGACTCACACAGGGGAAAAGCCTCACAAATGTGACATTTGCCAAAAAGCATTCTCTGAGAGCTCTACCTTGACACGTCATATTAGGACTCACACAGGAGAAAAGCCTCACAAATGTGAAATGTGTCAGAAAGCATTCTCTACGAGTACCAAATTAAGGGTACATATTAGGAATCATACAGGAGAAAAGCCTCACAAATGTGAAATTTGCCAGAAAGCATTCTTTGAACGTTATGGTTTAACAAAACATGCTCTGACACACACAGGAAGAAAGCCGCACAAATGTGACATTTGCCAGAAAACATTCTCTTTTCGCACTAACTTGACAAGGCATATTAAGATTCACACGGGAGAAAGCCCTCACAAATGTGAAATTTGCCAGAAAGCATTCTCTCTGTGTTCTACTAATGAAAGTATGTTTTTCTGTAAGACTTGCAATGTTAATTTTAAATGTGAAGGGTACTTGAAGAGACATACGGAGCAGCAAGCAAAGGGGGAAATCGTCTCAACAGAGGTCGAGGAATCACAAGATGCGCAGTCCAACAAAAATAGCGGTAGTGTGAAATTGGAAAAAAGCATAATAGATGAAGACGAAACTGTGGAATCTGAAAATGAATATGAGTTGAAAAGTTTTGTAACAGTCTTCAAAAATGAGGACTATGAGGTGAGGTGAAGTTGTCTGAAACGTTTAAAATGTAATGAAACATTTTTGTGAATGTAAATTATTAAAATATCTTTATAGTGGCATCTTTGTTTTACCAGTGCTCCCTCTCATAACTTTATTTGTAGGTACAACCTGTATACTTGACACTACATTAACAAATTGCATTTTTTTAAAACCAGACACGTTTTATAATAATCATTTTTTTGTATCTTGTGTGGTTGCCGAGTAATTGCTTGTCGAAGTTGCAACGAATCATCCCTTTGATGCTTGGGAGTCAGTTATACAACGCGCACTTTTGGTTTTGGAGTAACTCTGTAAAGCTAGGCTACTCTGTTCGTTATCTTATTAACACTCCGATGGTCGCGTGGGATCTGAGAGATCCGCGTCGTTCTTTCTTCGTGATTACTCTGGCGCTCGTAACGTGTGATGTGGTCGTCCGTTCATTTAGCTTCCTAGCCCGGGCAGTGCTAACTTTTAGTAGTAGTGCGACTTTGATCGAGTGAGTGAACATTCGACAAGAAGCAGGTGGATCTGGGAGATCCAACGCGACTAAATTTAGTTTAGTTCCTATTATGCAACCTATTTTTGATTTTTGTATTTTTTGTATGTTTTCTTCTTCAAGATCATTTCAATGATCAAACAGAATAATTTTTCGTTAAAGATGTTTATTTTTAGTTCAAAGTTAACTGATGACTTTTATGTTCTAAATAATATGTAGTGCCAAATTAAATTCATTTCTTGTAAATTTTTAGGCAGCTGAAACATATTTTGCACCATTTTCGAATGATTTGCAGTAATTTTCAGGGTTATTTCATTAACAAGGATTTTCTCTGTAGTTCTCCCTGAATGCAACTTAACAGAACATATTAGGAATCATACAGGACAAAAGCCTTACAATTGCGAAATTTGCCAAAAAGCATTCACCCGGAGTAGTGGTTTAAGGACACACCTTAGGACTCGTACATGACAAAAGCCTTACAAGTGTGAATTTGCAATAAAACGTTCTCCCAGCAAAAGCCATTTAACACGACATGTTACGACTCATACAGGAGAAAAGTCTTACAAATGGGAAATTTGCCAAAAGGCATTCGCCCAAAGATTTGGTTTAAAGAGGCACATCAGGACTCATACGTGACACAAGCCTGTGAAATTTGCAATTCTCCCTCAAAACAACTTAACAGGTATGTCAGGACTGATACAAGAGAAGAAGAAAAATGGCTGATAGTAAATTGGTTAGAATTTAAGCTGTGCAATTATTGCAGTAAAAATGTCGATCAAAGTAGTTTAAAATGTGTTAAATGTAATAATAATAATAATATTTATTTGAAATAGGAATCCTAATAATTTTACATTCTATCACGACAAATCTCAGTTACAACAATTACAACAAAAAAAAATAAAAAACCCAATTAGGTATAAAAGATACAAACAAATAGCAAAATACAACATAAGTAAGCACCTACACTAGTTGAATCTACACAATCCCCTTTTCTCCCAACATAGAGTTTACTCTTAAATGCCCTCAGAGTGCAAGTTTGTTTGATAGGTTCTGGAAGTTCCTTAAAGTCCCTACTCCCTGAATCCCTTATATACCAAAGAGTTCATGCTTCCTCTATAATTCATTCCAGACAAGTAAAGGTTTGAGCTACCACGGGTATCGTGGCTATGGACTTCATTTCTATACACAACAAATTTTGTTAAATAACTGGGCAGTGGGCCATTTATAATTTTATAAATTAAACTCATAGCCCTATAATAAACATTTACAGAGACAGAGAACTCCGTACAGAGAACCAATTTAAAGTACCTATGCAACATCAAGTATACCAGTATATGTCTGTTACACTGCAAAATTATTCTCATACCACGATTCTGTAATTTTTGACTCGCCTCTAGCGCCTGACCTGCAACTCAAGTGCCTGACAGCCGCATTCGTATTCTCAGGGGCTAGATGCGAGATATGCTATCGCAAATCGCACTTAGTTTCGTATCGGACGACCGTGGTCGTAGAGAGGTATATCAAATGAGTGAATGTCTGTCTCACGTAATGGAGATTCCCTAGCTGTCCTTTTAGACCTGACCGATGTTTTGTTCAAAAGAAAAAAGAGAAATCATCATAACAAAAAAGAACTACTGCGAGGTGCGAACCCCCAGCGTTGCGAATTGTGGGAAAGGGATGCCGGCCACTGAGCCACGATGGCGTGCTGGGAAGAACGCTTACGAACATAGTATATAAGTAGAAAATAGCATATAAGTAGAAAATACGCATGCGGCTGTCAGGCACTTGAGTTGCAGGTCAGGCGCTAGATGCTAGTCAATTTTTGCAGCGATTGATTGTTTGTCTTGTAGTCTTGTTCATTAAATATAATAGGCTAGGGCAGTACTCAAAGTGGGGTTGTATTGTGGTTCTATTACGAATCCCTCTAGAGTCTAGAGGGATTCGTAGGTTCTATACCTGGTGGGGATTTAGTGTGTAATCGGTTCATATCTCTGGTACTGCTTCAGATATCAAAATGAAATTTTACACGTATGTGGGGAACGACATGGAGCATTTCGTAAAATTATTATGTATATACAGGATGTTCACATTCTGAGTACCAAACCAAAGTTCTATTTCTTTAAATGGAAACCCCACAAGTATTTGCGTGATTTAGATTCCCCATAAAATTTCATGAAAATTGATATACTACATGATATGGTTTTGAGCAAGGACTGTTAAGATATTGACATTTTTGTGTCATTATGGTCCCAAATTTATGACGCTACTGGCGTCTACTGACCAAAGCCACCTAATTATTTTTTATTGAAAGGGGTTTACATACTGCTGTATTTGTGAAATCTATAAATACTTTCAATATAATACTTAGGATTATACAAGGTGGTTGAGTTATGCAAAACGGAATTTTTCTCAAAAATTTCAAATAGAATACCATGTATATTATTTGCACAACTGACAGTCAGTTAACTAAGCTTTTAATTGATGTAGATATTGCCAGGTCTACTACTGATAGTTTCGGCAGATATTACGATTGAACATCAAAATTTTTGAATTTCATGATTAGTTTATACTCTTTTTGGCGAATTCCCCCTATCCTGTTGTTCAAAACTGACAATAATGTTTATATTTTGTATTTGCAAATTGGTATCAATATAAAGACAATAAATCTTATTGTAAAATTGTTTCTTGGTGGTTGTATTCTTAAATGTATAATGTCTTTTTAAAGTCGGGTATAATGTTCAAACAAGGAGTGCCATGGAAGAAAATATTATCTTTAAGAAATAATCTTGCAGTGGGATTTTTTGTGTTAATGTAAACTTAATTTGCTAAATATTTTATAGAAACAAAATGCAGACCTTTTTTGGAGGTTTGGGTCACAAAATAGGGAAAATCGTCAAAAATAATGTAAAATACTAAGGAAACTCTACATTTTTATAATTCAATTGTACATTATGTCTAAACTTTTACTGATAGACTTGGCAATATCCACATCAATAAAAAGCTTAGTAAAATGACCATCAATAATTGTACAAATAATATACAAGTAGTTCCATTTGGAATTTTTGAGAAAAATTATGTCTTGCATAACTTAACCACCCTGTATTATCTCAAGTATTATAATAAAATTATTTATAAATTTCAAAAATACAGCAGTGTGTGAACCTATTTCAATAAAGAAATTTTAGGTGGCTTTGGTTACTATGCGTCAGTAGCGTCATAAATTTGGGTCCATAATGGCACAAAAATGTCAATATCTCAATATTCCTTAGTCAAAACCACATCATGTAGTATATCAATTTTCATGGAATTTTATGGGGAATCCATATTACGCAAGGACACGTAGGGTTTCCATTTTAAAAAATAGAATTTGGTCTGGTACTTAGAATGTGAACATCCTGTATATACCTAAATAATTTTGGGAAATGCTCCATGTGGTTCCCCACATTCATGCAAAATTTCATTTTGATATCTTAAATAGTTCCAGAGATATGAGCCGATTACACACTAAATCCCCACCCGGTATACAGTTATTCTAGACAGGGTTGCCACTTTTCTGGAAAACCTAGAAAACCTGGAAATGTCAGGGAATTTATAAATTTCAAAAATGTCAGGGAAACGTCAGGGAATTCTGTAGAGTCATGGAAATTTGCAATATTCTACTTAAAGTCATGGAATTTAATAATCTTCGTATTTTTCTGTGTTTTAAAATTCAATTAGTCAATAGAAATGGCAATTTTTCTACCTGTAAGAATTTATTATTTTTGTTACTTGAATAAATTTTTAATTTGTTTTTTTTAAATCGGAGCATTTATCATATTTTTCATGTGACTTCTCAAATAATGTCAAGACTGCATCAAAATTTTCTGTGTAAAATGTTTGATTTATATAGGAAAATTGAAGTAATTTAGAAAAAAATATTTGAATGGAAATTAAGAAGTCGACTGTTGAAGAGAAAAAGTTATGATTTTGGATGGGGGTGAGATTTTTCAAGAAGAATTATAAATTTTGAAGAATTTTGAAGTTTTGACATTTGGAGCGACAGATATTTTCGGATTCATCATTGGGGCTTTAATTCTAAATTGTAACGTTAATCTGTAATAATGAGCCGAAGGCTCGCACGGATGTTACCTTGTAAATTTAATAAGCACTACCTAAATAAATAAATAAATAATTTAGAGTAAGTCATGGAATATTACAAATTTGGTCGGGGAAAACCTGGAAAAGTCGGGGAATCCCAAATGAGAAATGTGGTGGCAACCCTAGAGGATATACGATATTGTGCAATTCTTGAAAAAAAAAATACATTTTTTTTTATGATCTTTCGAATATAATTTAGGTGATTGTCCATGATAAACCCCAAATATCTAATTTCATTTATTATGTCATGTCAAACCTTTCACCATTTATTTCCATGTTTATTGATTGGAAATCAATCATTTTTAACTTGTATCTGCTTGCTAAAATCATCGCTTTGCTCTTTTTAATGTTTAATTTCAACTTATTGGTGTTCAAATACTTATATGTATATTGCCCTTAGTGCATCTGTCTAGCAAGCCCTGAATGCGAACGTGCACACGTTACAACACTTGCGGTTCAGTCAACCTTGAACTGGACCCTACATTTTTCTGTCATTAAAGTAATTAAAGTAGTTGACAACTAATTTTTCGAAAATATCACGGCAACAAAATTCGGCCCTTCTTTATAAGAGTTCATATAAAACTGGTTCATAGTATCGCCGGTTGCATATGCGCAGTAGTGTTTCCCCCTTCCGATTCAGCAAACACATAAGGCCCGGTTGTTCAAAGCTTGATCTGACACCGCGTTACCCAACACCGGCTTAAGTCCAGCACTGCGTTACATTTCCGACCGGTTTTTCAAACAAATTCGAACGCGGGTTTAGCTGACACTGAGGTTAACCCAGCGTTCAGTTTTTTAGATCTAACACACTGAATTAGGTTAAACGCCCTGCTATTTTTTGACGTTTCTGTCTAAACTTAAGAACATAACCTAGTAGATACCTAGTAAACTGCAGTGGTTAATAATATTGTTGTTATTTTATAAAAAAATATGGAGAAGGAAAAAAGAAGCAAGAACTATTCGGAAAAAGAAAAGGCATTACTAATTAGCCTTGTAGAAAAGTATGTAACAGCGTTTCTATAATTTGTTTAATAGGTTTTATATGCGTTTTGCAAGGTTATTAATTTAAGGGGAAAATTGGGAATTTAATACTGGAGGGTAAAAGTTAGTTTTAGCACTCATAACGTGCTCCTTTATGTAAAATTTCCTATCACATTATTACCTACCTGTATTTTTTTACTTCAGAAGTATGAAAATTATTCCCTAAGTTCCCTCCCCTTTATTCTTTTTCCCTTTACACTCTGCAGCTTTAAATCGGTAGTAGAAGACAAAGTGTCTGATGGCCGGTCTTTGCAAAAGAAGGCCAAAGCATGGGAAGACATCACCTGTGCATTTAATGCCAGTGTGGATTCGGGCACAAGAGATCCTTGCCAGCTTCGTAGTTTGTACAAGAATTTGAAGAGAAAGACGAGGACGAGTGTGGCAGAACAGAATGTAAATATGTTTTGATATAATATGTAGACGATAGTTGCGCTTATATTAATTTATTTTAGAAGCGAAAATACAGTGAAGTGCAAGAGGAGCAGAAGGACGAGGAGGAGGAAGTCAACATTATGGCTGCAAAAAGAAAAAAAATAAATGATCAGGTTGGTCATTTTAATATTTAATTTTAACAACTGAAACTACAGATGGTTGAAATATACAATGTCTGGCATTGTGAGTTAACTGCAAGTAAGACTCCGAGAAACATAAGAAATCCTAGTTGCGTCTTACCACGTTTTTCATAGCGTTTCTTATGCAACATAGTTCTTCACACATTACGCTTTCAGCTGCTAATAAGCAACGTGTCACTTAACACGTTCGCTGCGGCACGGGTCACATAGACCCCGTACAGCACCAGCGTTGCATGCGGGCCTTTCCAAACGTTACTTTTCCTGCGGTGCGACTTTAAATAAACATAGTAATTTTTTAAATATTTTCATTTTGATTGAAGATATATAGTTCCCATAACATCTTCTACCTTCACAAGTCTTAAAATCATACGGGGTTTATACGACCCGTACCGCACCGCACATGAATACGATTTTCATACTTGTGTGCGATACGGGGTTTGTAGACGCGTCTGGACTTGTTCGCTAAATCGTCTGCGAATATGCGGTTTCAACTCATTTTTTGTCAGTACCGCGTACTAGTAAGTTGAGAAATATAACAATGAGTGGTCGTGCAAAACAGTTGGTGAATTTAGCCGGCCTATTGTCTGGCTTGTTTCAACGCTGCCCACGAAAAGCATGGCAACTGAACCATTTTTGTTTTACTTTAATAATATAAGTGTTCCTTTTTTATTTTTCAAAAATAAAGCTTTATTGTAGTTCTGAATCTTTGGAAATATTGTAACATGTATAAAAATAGTTTTTCGTGGTTAAATGCTATACGGGACATTTAAGCCCCGTGCTATTACAGCCAATTATAGATCTTGCCTACTAGAAAGCACCACCCATAATGCAATCCCTTCCATTATGACGTTAACTCTAGTAGCCAATAAAATCTGACGGCTATTGTACGGGACTTATAGACCCCGAACCGCACAGTGAGAAAAACTGATACGGGGTTCATATGGCCCGTACCGCAATTCAAAAAAGTATTTAGAATACGCCACCGCAGCGAACGTGTTAAAAACATTTAAACTGTGTCACCAACAGTTAAAATCTACGAGCACATGAAGAGCTCTGCTCACTGACTGCTGTAAGCAGAGATGTTTAGCACGCACGTTGACACACATGGGAGTACCCCAGTATAAGCAAGCGTCCCAATCTATGAATGTACCCCTTGATTGTTTTACGCAAGCAGCTAAAACGCCCTTTTTGAAAGGAGTCTAAATAGTAATAATAATGCCTTGTATCTCGGCCTGTTCACAAAGTTTAGAACCCAGAACTCATAATTATCTACATAAATTTTGCATTAATAAATTAAAATTTTTAGACCATATGAAAAGTGAAAAATAATTTATCTATAGTGCACCAGTAAGGTACTTACTCCATCAGGTCTAACAATATAGGTACCACTCGACCTCAAATTTAACAGGGAGCTTTAATATACCTAAAGTTTGCCGTGTGTCTGTCAAATTTAATCTATATCCACAAATAAAATGAACTGGACTTACCTTACCTCTGCGACACCCCACTGCATTTAACACTACTCTTTATTTACTTATTTATTTTGTAACACTAGGGATTGGAAAAGGGTGATTACACTAAAATAGAAACCACAGTTGACAGCAAAAACTAAAGGAGTAATTTATTTAAGCAAAAGAAAAACGGGACTCTATTTAACTCTGCGGCTTTATCAAAGGTTAATTGATGAATTAAATGTCTGAACGTCCCTATACGAGGTGCGACCATTTGGAAAAATGATCAAACCTTGAATCTAACAAGCAATAAATAATAAGTTATACATCTTAATTCATTCAAACCACAAAAACACAATAATTTCAATATTACCTAATAATAATAATTATAGTATTACTAGAACAATAATAAATTATAAAATTGGATATGATTTAACATATTGAATTTCAGAAAGAAATAAAATGTACTGGTGGAGGCAAATACAAGGTGCAGCTCAACGACAGCGAAGCACGGGTGCTGGCCCTTATGGAAAACCAGGTGGAACCCCTGGAAAATCCATATGATGATGGGGCAGCTTTTTTTGGTAAATTGTTTAGTGCTGGAACTGCTGATTGTCATATTTCATAAATGATTTTGTAGGAAACATCATCACTGAAGATACTCCAGTGGTAGTAGTATCTGAAATTGAAAGTGGACCTACAACATCTTCCTGTCCCTCCATACCTCTCCCAGCACCTCGAGCAAAATTATCTAAAAAAAAAATTAAATCAAACTCGGGGGAGATTTTAAAAATAAAATATTTTAAAAAGAAGTTGGAATGTGCAACATTCCAACTGAAGTCCATGAAGCAGCAGCACTTCATGGACATGAGAATAAAAAGAGAACAACTTAAAAAGTTGAAGGAGGGTTCAATTAGTTAGGCTTTGTTAAGTTTGTGTCACTTTAGGATTTAATTTGTTAATTTTGTGTTACTTTAGGATAGGTGTTGTTTGATATAGGTTTAGGATATATGTATATACCGTGCAAAAACAGTTTCTACAAGTGCTCTCCTCACTGCTGCATTTACATTGTTTCTGTCTTCTCTCGCAGGCATAACGTCTGGATCTTCGGGAATTACAATGTCAGCTGGAGGCAGATCATCTCCCATTTACTTAGCAATATTGTGCAGTACTGCACAAGCCACAATTGTTGTTAATATCCTGTCTAAGGAAATCCTCATTCCCAAAGAGAGGACAGGAAACCGCCTTTTTAAAATTCCAAAGCACCTTTCAACGGGATTCCTGGTGGCCACATGGGTATCATTATATGCTCTTTCGCTGGCATTTCTGGGATTTTGAAAAGGTGTAAGCAAATACGGCTTACAGCCATAACCCTTATCACCTAAAAGATAGTTGGTTCCATAAACTCCATTTTCGAAATCTGCACATAGGGCCGAATTGTTAAAAATGGTGCTATCATGAACTGATCCTGGCCATCTTGCATATATATTCAAAATATTTGCATCTGCATCGCAAACTGCTTGCACATTTATTGAAAAATATTGTTTTCTGTTTCTGAACAGTTCTGCATTTGGGCCACCTGGTGACTGGATCTTAATATGGGTGCAATCGATAGCGCCCATGACCCCAGGGAATCCACGTATGAGATAGAAATTTCTCTTAACAGCAAACTGCTTTTGAAATGTTTCTGGCATTCGAATATAGTCACCTTTCATGAGCGCTATATGGTGAGATACACGCTTGATTATTTTTGATACGACAGACTTATGTATGCCACCAAAACAATCTCCAATAACAATATGGAATGCACTAGTCGCATAAAAACGTAAAGTTATACAAATCTGACACAGTGCACTGAGTGATTTGTTTCTGTGTGTCTGGGGCTCAATTGCAGGACCAAATCGGTTAAGTAGCTTTTCCACGACGGTTAATTTAGATAAACGAAATCTCATAATAAATTCTGCGTCATTATAAAATTCGAAAGGATTGGTTCTATCTCGGATAATACGACGGATTGGGTTCGGAATATCATTTTCGGGATCAGAGAGATCGGACAGGGAGGACAAATCAGACATCTGGAATATTACAAGGTGATAAGTTAAGGAGAACATTGTTATTGAACTGTAAAAGTACATTTATGTTTTGTCTTCTTTAATGTTAATACATATTATTTCATTTAAGTGTTCTGTGTCTGTATTAAAAACGATAATACATCATTTCCTAGTTGAACGTTTTTATTACTAATACTATGTACCTAGCTATGTTTCCCATGAGTTAGTAACAAACAATGAGTAATTTGATATATTTTGCAGATGGAAAAAGACTGATTATCTCTGAACCTATGAAAGCCATTGAATTAAAGTTTTTATGGCAACTGTCCTATTTTTTAAACAAAATGTTTTTTACTGGCAAATAGCATCTGGAACAATCAACTTGTTCATATTTTTTCTCTAGAAATGCGGATTATGAACGATTTCATAAAAAGGTGTTCAATTTAAAAACTAGCAGTTCACGAAAAAATTCATGCCAAGTTTCTTCCAGAATGAACATTGAACACAGTCAGACATAGTACCTCACAATCACCCGCATAGAGCAGCGACGTAACATAGTTTAGAGAAAATAAGTAGAGTGCCTACCATGTAGCAATGCCATTGGATGCAGTACAGCAGCAAAATTTTTTGGAATAGTAGATGTCTCAAAATGAAAATCATCCCAAAAATTTCAATTCAGTAGCTTTCATGGTTTTTTAGATACTGAATCGGAAATGAATTTTTAAACAAACTTCACCACCCTGTATCTCTGTTAGTAGTCACCTTTGGGTACTTATTCATAGGAACTTTTCTCCCTATTTTGAGATTATCTTTCCCCCCTAAAGTTTGGCGCACCCGTTCTGAATCGCCCTGTATTTAATGCCGCAAGTAAAAAATTGTCTTACGAGAAGACGGATACTGAATAACTGAATTGAATTGAAATGAATTAATCAGGGGAATGTTGAGAACAGATATTCATAGCATATTGTAACTGGATCGTAATCCATAATTACTTTCTTGGGTACCTTCAATTTAGGGAAACAAAATGTTTGTCACCCATGTAGGTATATGTATTATGATATACGCAAGTACCTATGTTTTTTTAATTGGATAGTACCTAAGTAATAATACCGACGAATTTTTCAAAAACTGATGAAATAGGTCACTGGCATCATTGTAAAACGCAAGAACTTTCATAAGTTCACGAAAATTATTTTTAAGTCATCGACGTGAAACTATACTGAACATGTAAATCTGTTTCTTTAAATGCTTGTGGATATGATGATATACCATACATTTTCCATTTATCTTATAAATAAGAAAACTTAACGAGGCAATTTTCCCATAATAATCACCGAATTGTTTTGTAAAATTTTGAGGTTATAAAAAGTTCAAATCATGAACAATATGAACACAAATCCATTTTACCCTTGCATTATCACCATGGCATGTATAACATTTTTAATAGTTTAATTTATGTACTTACCTTACAAAAACACGTCGAAATGTGAAACGTCAAAAGTTAAACCCGCACGAACGTAGAATTAACTTAGCACTGACTTAAGTCTGCGTTTTTCGTTTGAACAACTCGATTTCGACTTGACACTGGGTTTAAGTCTGGGTTTAAGTCCGGTGTCAGAAATAAACGTGATCTGGCGTACGAACAACCCATTTCGCATTTAACACGGTGCTCAGTAACTTAGCACCGCGTCAGATATTTGATCTGCCTTCGAAAAACCGGGCCTAACTTTTGTGTCCACATCTCGGATTACTCTGAGATTATCAAAATAGTAAATACTAGAGGATATACGATATACATGTCCGACCGCAATTCGGGAGAAATGGCGCGTCACAAACGTCAGATTTTCATTCCAAACAAAACAAAGCCACGTGCTTTCTGACGTTTTAACCTAACCTCTGAAATATAATTATAATTACATATAGTTGTTTTCAAGTTCTTACGCGTAAGCCCAACACACAAATTGAAAATAAACTGTTTTCACTGCAAAACGTCTATAATTATATTGCAAAAACTAGTTTAAGACGTTGTAAATAATATCGATAAACGTCAAATGGCACGTGCTTTTGTTTTGTTTGGAATGAAAATCTGACGTATGACGGAGGCGCTTAGAAGGTATTTTTCGCGACATACCAAGTATGTTGCGGTATGTGCGGTATGTGTAACCGATTCATTTTCGCGAGAAATGGTATGAGAGGGGAGTACAAATGACATCACCGCGGTATGTTCTTCCAACATACCGCACCTTACCGAGCTTTAAGCACGGTTTGTTCCGGTTGGTATGCTATGGCGGATGACAGCCGCGAAGAGACATTACGATATTATCATTATCAAAGAAATGTTCGCATTTTCTTTTTCTTACTGTATATACAGTTGCTCCGTCCATCATCAATTCGTGGTACATGAAAATCAAGAAATTTTTATTTTCACCTTCCATAATATTGTGAGGTTAGATTGCAACAAAAACAATTTCTCCATACCACACATATTTTCGCGGCAGTCACAGAAATCGACTACATTTCAATGGGGGGGATGACTTTGTGCTAACCAAAGTCATACCGGGCGGTTACTTGGGGTTAGTCGCGAAAAATACCTTTTATGTCCCGAGAAGCGCATGTGCATCTTGCCCTTGTTTATATACATTATATATACATTATATATACATTATATATATGTATATATGATAGACAAGGATCTTGCATAGATGCCATGTCTACCCGCTTTAATACACGGTAGGTTACGTTTAAGTCCGTCGTTATTCGGGACCTAAGTGCCTCCGTCATACGTCAGATTTTCATTCCAAACAAAACAAAAGCACGTGCTATTTGACGTTTATCGATATTATTTACAACGTCTTAAACTAGTTTTTGCAATATAATTATAGACGTTTTGCAGTGAAAACAGTTTATTTTCAATTTCTGTGTTGGACTTACTCGTAAAAACTTGAAAACAACTATATGTAATTATAATTATATTTCAGAGGTTAGGTTAAAACGTCAGAAAGCACGTGGCTTTGTTTTGTTTGGAATGAAAATCTGACGTTTGTGACGCGCCACTTATCTCCCGAATTGTAAAAGCAGGCACCAGCCGCAGTAGGTAGGTAGGTATCATAGAGTTGATAGTTTGGTATCCTCGGGCTGGATGGGGTCGGCTCCTGTAGAGGTTAGTGTTTTCTGACTTTTACATAATCTTTTTTGCAAAAAATGGGTGTATCTGTTGCGAGGATAGCTAAGTGGTCTGTTTAAAAGTGGGTTCTGTCAGTAATCATGCAGAAGGATAGTGAAAACAATTACGTAAACACAGCAATGAGTGTTTATTCAACAACGCAAAAATTTTGACGCAGGCGCTTTAGATAGATCTCTGTCGGATATATAAATCCTCAAAATGCCATGAGATGGTGCGTGTTGTAACGGCGCTTTAGACACAGCATTCCCAGTTTTGACTGGCACCAACACCAAGTGACATTACATTATAACCTCGAATGGTATCTCGGCATTTCCAAAGACGAACATTGGAAAAACTTTAAGAAAATGGTCAATTTTAGAGATGTTCAACGAATTGGATAGCAATTTGGAATATTGCAGCGAAGAAAAAGAATGGAAAGCACAATTTGATTTAGAAAAAACGCAATATGGGCCCTGTCAGTGAAACACCTTTCCTTTGCGATATTTGCACTCGAACATTCACGTCTCCATCGGAATTAACGGAACATAAGTTGACGCATACCAGGAAAACATCCCACCAATGTGAAATTTGCCAAAAAGCGTTCATCAAGCCATACTTGTTAAAAAGACACATTTTGACTCACACGGGAGAAAAGCCTCACAAATGTGAAATTTGCCAAAAAGCGTTCATCAGGCCATACTTGTTAAAAAGACACATTTTGACTCACACGGGAGAAAAGCCTCACAAATGTGAAATTTGCCAGAAAGCGTTCTCCGTGCGTTTTGAACTAACACAACATGTTTTGACGCACTCAGGGGAGAAGCCTCACAAATGTGAAGTTTGCCAGAAAGCATTCTTTACGCGTCGTAGTTTAGCAGACCATGTTAAGATTCACATAGAGGAAAAGCCTCACAAATGTGAAATTTGCCAGAAAGCATTCCCTCTACGTTATTCTTTAGCCAGACATCTTAGAACTCACACAGGAGAAAATAAGCGTCACAAATGTGAAATTTGCCAGAAAGCAGTCACAAAGCGTTCTACTTTGATGAATCATATTAAGGCTCACACAAGAGAAAGGTCTCACAAATGTGAAACTTGCCAGAAAGCATTCACTGCACCCTGTTATTTAAAGATGCACGTTAGGACTCACACAGGAGAAAGACCTTACAGTTGTGAGATTTGTAAGAAAGCGTTCACTATGCGTTCCAGTTTAATGACCCACATTAAGACTCATACGGGAGAAAGGCCTCACAAATGTGAAATTTGCCAGAAAGCATTCTCTACGCCTTCTAATTTAAAGTTACATGGTAGGACTCACACAGGAAAAAGGCCTCACAAATGTAAAATTTGTCAAAAAGCATTCTCCTGGCATTCTAGTTTAATTTCACACCGTTGTACTCAAACGGGAGAAAGACCTCACAAATGTGAAATTTGCCAGAAAGCCTTCTCAAAGCGTTTTATTTTGATGAATCATATGAGGGCTCACTCAGGAAAAAAGCCTCACAAATGTGAACTTTGCCAGAAAGTATTCAATCAGCAGGCTCATTTAACGATGCATATTAGGACTCATACGGGAGAAAGGCCTTACAGCTGTGAGATTTGTAAGAAAGCGTTCTCCGTGCGTTCCAGTTTAATGAGTCACAGTAGGACTCATACGGGAGAAAGGCCTCACAAATGTGAAATTTGCCAGAAAACGTTCTCCGAGCTTTCCAATTTAAATACGCATGCTAGGACTCACATAGGAGAAAAGCCTCACAAATGTGAAATTTGCCAGAGAGCATTCTCCTGGCGTTCTAGTTTAACTGCGCACCTTTATACTCATACGGGAGAAAGACCTTACAAATGTGACATTTGCCAGAAAGCATTCTCCGGTCGTTCCACTTTGACTGCACATTTTTATACTCATACGAGAGAAGGACTTCACAAATGTGAAGTTTGCCAGAAAAGTTTCACCAAGCAATGCTTGTTACGCAGGCACGTTAAGACTCATACTAGAGAAAAGAAATTCAAGCATCCAATGTTGCATGTTTGCAATATTTGCAAGGAAGGGTTTTCGCAATTAGGAATATTAAATATGCATATTAAACGCGTACACAACATAGACAAATCGTACAAATGTAAAATTTGCAAGAAAGCATTTTTCAAGCGTTTCAGTTTCGTAAATCACATTAGGACACATACGGGACAAAAGTCTTACAAGTGTGAAATTTGTAATAAATTGTTCAAACTACAAGACACTTTAAAAATGCATATACTGTTGCACGCAGAAGAAGCACAATACAAATGCGAAATTTGTAATACAGTGTTCAGCCAAGTGTATATCAACGATTCCAACGAAAGTATGTTTTTCTGTAAGTTTTGCAATGTTAATGTTAAGTGTGAATGGTTCTTGAAGAGGCTTACAGAGAAGCAAGCAAATGGGGAAATTGTCGCAGCAAAGGTCGACGAATCACAAGATGAGCAGTCTAACGAAAATGGTGTTAATGTGAAATTGGAAGAGAATATAGCGGATGAAGAAGAGAACGTCATTGCAGAGTCTAAGAATTTTGAAAAACTCGTGAAGAATGAAGAGTATGAGGTGAAGAATGAAAACAGTGTTGGTGTAAAAGAAGAAAGCGATGTTTTAGGCAATGTTGGAAATTTCGTAAAACATTTCAAGAATGTGGACTATGAGGTGAAAGATGAAAATAGTTTTTGAAATTACAAAGCTATTCAGAAAATTACAACAGTTTATGATTTTTGTGTTTTAAATAAAATAAGTAATTATTTAGTTTAATTATTACTGGGTTAGTTTTTATTGGAATTTGTCAAGATGATTCATGAATTAAAAATTTTGATTTTAAATAACATAAATAAATGAAACAATTCTTTCTTCTACCACTTCAATGGTCCTCCGTGAACTGTACTGCCTGTGTTTGTTCCATCTCTACGCTTTTATACTCGTTCATCATGTCGACATTATTTGTCAGTTATGTCAGAAGTGATGACTATTATTCTTCTTTTCTAGGGGAAGTGTGATAATATATTCTCAATAGCAACTGGGCCTTTTCAGGAAGGAGGTATTTTGTACTTACATAAGTAAAATCTAAATGGAATAAGGTACATTTCAAAATCTGTATATGGAAGGGAATATTTGAGTATAGTGCCAACAGCCTTTGGTTACACTTTAGGAAAAATAGGGACATACAAAGTTCTTAGCATGAAAGAATGAAATTTACTCTTCTGCCGTTTCTTTCGAAAATGCACCTAGCTACTTATCAAATTTTTAAGATACATCTTCTTCTGAAAGAAACCGTTAATACTTCACTCCCTAAAGGATAAGAATGTGCTGCTTTGTAAATTTTTCAGCTGAAGATGCAGTACATAAGTTTACCCCAAAATATCTTGTCTTCGAGTATCCAGTCCAGTTAAAAGATTGTCGCACTTTAATTGTCGGGAAAATGTCAGCTCTTCAACTTATGAAACTACTCTGCTCAAAATTGTCTAAGGAACACAAATAATTTTAATTGTATGATTTTTATTCTGCAAGTCAAAGTGAGTAGGTTACACTATTTAGTTGATTAGCTTGTCTAGTAAAAAATTGTCTAAAAATAAACTTGTAATGTTTTGCATTATTTGTTTAATAATGAAAATAAACATTTCATTGGAAAGCAATACATTGTGTATTAAAATAAAAGTGTATTTCTGATGTCACTTTTTTAAATTTGTGCTTAATACAATGTATTGCCTCCTTGGGCATTAATGACTACCCGGAACTGCCTAGGCATACCTAAAATCAGCCTATTGATTGCATCTTGTGTCAAAAGGACCCACTGCTCTCTCAATGCATTTGCAAATGCAAGACGACCTTGAATGTTTGCCATATAACTGGAAGAAGTCGTCTCAGCAGCTTGTCCCACACATGCTCAATGGGGTTGAGGTCGGGAGACTGAAGAGGCCATGGCAATAGGGCAATGTTCTCTTCTTCAAACCTATTTTGTACCTGATGTGCAATGTGAGGACGAGCATTGTCCTGCAGATAAACCAAATCTATGGTGCAAATCGATTCCACCCCATACCATCACAGACCCTCCCCGGTAATTGCGAACTTCCTGGAAGTGCCTGGTCCTCTCCAAGGCTCCGCTTCTTCGCCACACTCTCGTCCTTCTGCTATCAGGTTAAATCCGAACTGAGATTCGTCAGTAAACAGAACATTGGAACATTCTGCTTCACCCCATAAAACGAACAAATCAAGTCCTTTTTTATCATGCTGTGGTACGAAATTCAACGAACATACGAGGCGCATTTTCAATTTGCTACGAATTGTTTCCGAAAATATTTTTGAAATAATACTTTTGTTCCTTAGGCAATATAGAGAAGTGTATTTCAACCCTTTGGAAAGAGCTTGGAGTGACAATTGCTGTGTATGTTGTATTGAATTTTTAGTTTAGTTGTTTTGTTTTCGTTTTTTTGTGGGGAGTTCTTTCGGTATCGGATCACTGCTTTTTTGTTACTCATTGTTTTTCTGTTCCCGCTGCTATACTGTAAATATTATGTGTATTTATATGCCGAGCCTCTTAATTTATTATTCTCTACTTGCGTATGTTGCGTGAGTGGGAACATGCTTATTCTTAAGTTTGGGGAAGTACCAATAAGTGTTTTTTTTCTTGTGTTTAAATGAATAAAATATCAGCTGCTCATCTTAATGTAAGATCGTTGGTACCTAAATTCACTGCTATAAAGGAAGGGGGGGTACGATATCTTTGCACTTAGTGAAACATGGCTCACATCTCAAGTTCCAGATCGGTTAATTGATATTGATGGTTATCGCATGGTAAGGGAAGACCGAAGGGGCAGGGGTGGTGGTGGTGTGGCTTTTTATGTCTCTAATAGGTTTAAAAAATATATAGCATTATCTGTAATGACGGTCCAAACGAACAACTTTGGATTTCTCTCTCTATGAGCGGTAATAATAATAATGATATAATCTTTGGGGTTGTGTACAAACCA
Organism: Xestobium rufovillosum; assembly: GCA_963966045.1. Taxonomy (NCBI): domain Eukaryota; kingdom Metazoa; phylum Arthropoda; class Insecta; order Coleoptera; family Ptinidae; genus Xestobium; species Xestobium rufovillosum. The sequence continues at coordinate 23,169,834 of OZ014497.1, forward strand.
CCTAATGCGGTGTATAAAGAATTTCTTGATCAGTTGGACGCTTTGCTATCGCACTGCATGACTTTGACGGAGCATATTTGTTGTTTGGGCGATTTTAATATTGATCTTCTGCGTTTGGATCGGGTGTCAACTGGCTTCCAGTCGTATATTGATAATGTTGGTTTTCATCAAATCATTAATCAGCCAACGAGAATATCGCTTAATTCACTTTCACTTCTTGACCTTATAATTGTTTCTAAATCATTAAATATAATTAACTCAGGGGTTAAGAATGTGGATATATCTGATCAAGAATTAATTCATTGCGATATTGCTGTTAATTGTAAAAAATTTAAACCACATTTTATTACGTTCCGTGATTATAAGTATTTTGAGGTCAATAATTTAGTCTCCGACTTGGAAAGTTCCTTCCTGCATCGCATTTACAGGATAAAAAGTATTGATGAAAAAGTGGAATTTTTGAATGGTACCATCTTGAATCTTTTCAATGTTCATGCGCCTGTTCGGACTGTTAGGATTACTAAACCCAAATTGCCATGGATCACTGATAATGTCAAATTGCTTATAAAATTGCGCGATAAAGCCAAATTGAAGTTTAAAAACTCTAAACTGCGCGTCCATTGGGAATACTATAAGCAATTGCGTAACTTTACTGATGTAGCCATACGGAACGAAAAAAGGGCATTTTTTCAGTTTGCTGCTTGCAACAAAAGTCCGAAGCAAGTTTGGAGGGATCTTAAATTACTTGATTGTAATAATAGCAGAAAGAAGGTTACTTTGCCTGAACATTTATGTGATGCAAATAAAATTAACAATTATTTTGTAGATAGTGTTCCTGATTTGCAGGCAGATTTTGTAAACTTGCACCATTTTTATAATAGCCAAACTTATAATAATCTGAGCTGTAGCTTTGAATTCGGACTTGCGGATGTTGCAGATATTGAGATTATTGGTGGAATTACCAGTTCGGCAACGGGGATTGATGGCATTAACGTTTTGATGTTGAAGTGCTGTTCATCTTACATTTCTCCGTTCATAACTCATATTATAAATTGCTGTATCCTTGAGAACAGAGATCCGGCCCCATGGAAAGTCTCGCTCGTCATGCCGGTTCCGAAGATCTCTGAAGCTTTAGAACCTGGGGATCTAAGACCAATAAGTATTTTGCCATGTATTTCAAAAATTTTTGAAAAGTTCCTCTGGAAACAATTAAGTAACTATACTTGCAGTAATGATATTCTCCCTATGAACCAGTCGGGATTTCGAAAGGGTTATAGCTGCACTACTGCTCTATTGAACATTACTGATGATATTCTTAAGGCAACTGATGTTAGTAATCTGACACTTTTAGTTCTATTAGATTATAGCAAAGCCTTCGATACCATAGATTATAAGCTTCTTTTTTCAATTTTGCACTTTATTGGTCTGAGCCCCGGGGCGGTTAGTTTATTTGAGTGTTATTTTGCGGATCGTGTGCAGTTTGTGCGAGTAAACGAGTCTTTATCGTCTTCAAGAATGGTACTACGGGGTGTCCCGCAGGGTTCGATTTTGGGACCACTTCTGTTTTCTATTTACACTAGTCAATTCCATAATTACATTAAGTTTTGTAAATCGCACATGTACGCGGACGACACTCAAATTTATTTTTCTTTTAGTAGAGGAGATTTTCGGGAAGCCGTTGTCAAAATGAATCGAGATCTGTCAAATATTTTCAACATATCCAAACAGCATGGACTACTTCTCAACCCGTCCAAAACAAAGGCTGTTCTATTTGGGGACAGGTATCATTTGAATTCTATTGACAAGAATTCTGTAATTTTAAAAATTGGTGATGCCGTCATCCCCGTGGTTGAGCGCGTCCGGAATCTTGGTGTTGTTATGGACAACTCATTTCGATACAGGGATCAAGTTACAAAAAATATTCAGTGTGCAATTATGAATTTAAAACTCTTGTATCCCCACAGACATTTTTTACAGACTTCCGTTAAGGTCATGTTGTGCGAATCACTTGTACTTTCCTGTTTTTTGTATTGTGTCCCTCTTATTGCTCCATGCCTGGATACATTCACCGTCAATAGAATACAAAAAATCCAAAACTCCTGTTTACGATTTATTTATGGAATTAGAAAATTTGACCATATCTCGCACAAACTAAGGTCAGCTGGATGGTTGAACACGCAAAATCGCTTCAAGGTGCAGTCAGCTTGTTTATACCATAATATAATTATTAATAGGTCTCCGCCCTACCTGTATAACAAAATAAGCTTTCGTGCTGATGTACACAATATCAATGTAAGGAGCAGGGGCCTCATTACCCCGCCCCATCATAGGACTACTATATTCGAAAGGTCGTTTTCCTACTGTATACCTAAAATTTATAATGGGTTGCCTGATTCATTTAAAAAGTTACCGTGCCGCTCCTTCAGATCGACTTTATGTAGGTATGTTTTTGATCAGCAGCTGATGAATCTTCCTTGTGAAGACTAGTTCTTTCTGGTTTATATTTTTGTGATATTCTGTCTCCATAGTTACCTGGCTAAAAGGTTTAAATGTGTATCTGGTGGGAACAGGTGCTGCTGAGCATCACCATGCAATTGTTTAATTTAATTAGAATCTAGTAAGTTTAGTTTTAGGCTATTTTCGAAGTAAATTTTTCATTGTTTACTGGGTAGAGTGGAGGACTGGGGAGTGACATTGGACTGTTCCTGTCGCTTGCGTGAACTGCCACCCTGTGATTTCCCAATGCAGTATCCATTTTTATTTTCTTTTTTCTTTTTGTGCATATTGTTGTGTGTTGAAGGAAATAAATTTATATTATTATTATTATTATTATTAATTTGTTACTTTGGTATTCTTCTTAGTTGGAAGGATGAGTTGTGCTTAAGTATTTCTAAAAATTTCAGGGTTCTTGCTTATGTGCATAAATTGCATTGAATTAACATATTTTCAACTGAAACACTAAGGCCCGGTTTTTCAAAGAATCCAACACCGCGTTAAGTCTGACACCGGCTTCGTTGCTATGATACAACCAATCAGAAAGCCGGTATCATAGCAACAAAGCCGGTGTCAGACTTAACGCGGTGTTGGATTCTTTGAAAAACCGGGCCTTAAAGAGGTAGTCGAAGAAATAACTGAATCCGTTGCTTTACTAGTAAATAAAATAATTGAGACTTGAGAATGTCTCTGCAATCTTTCAAAGTTTCAGTTGCAAAACCACTATACAAAAGTGGAAGTAAAGTCGATATAGACAACTACAGGCCGATAACGTTGATTGATTGAATTTGGTGGTTCACAAAGTCAGGTAGCGGCCGAATTTGGAGTATCGTGAAGTGTAATGTGGCAATTGCGGGGACACGATACCAGGAGACTGGCGATGTGGCCGAAAGACACGAAGGTCGTAGAAGAGAAACAACACCTGCCCAAGACCGATTTATTATTCTTCAAGCTTGGTGTAATGCATCAATTATGACACGAGAACTTTCTGCGGATCTCCAAAATGTACATGCCGTAGTGGTTTCTGACCAAATCATCAGAAATTGTACCAATGAAGCTGGTCTTCATTCTCACCGACCATTTAGAGTACCTGCACTTCGCCACGGCAATCGCGAAGCTCGTCTTGAATGGGCTGAAGAGCATGTTCAATGGGGTGAAGCAGAATAGTCCAATGTTCTCGGTTCGGATTTAAACCTGATAGCAGAAGAACGAGAATGTGAGGAAAAAGAGGAGCCTTGTAGAAAACCAGGCACTTCCAGGAAGTTCACAATTACCGAAGAGGGCCTGTGATGGAATGGGCTGGAATCGATTTGCACCAGAGAACGGAAACGTAAATTTTGTTTTCTCCTCGCTGACGGTTTCGCTCACAGAAAGAGGAGACCCTCCCCATAACAGCATAACACCGTCAACGGTAACACCCTAAATGTCTAGGCCATCAAGTGTAAATTCTTATGGACAAATTGTTTGCAGTGCTTTTACATGTGATGTCGGTTCTTCAACCAGCAGCATAGAATAACAGCAGCAGCTCGCACATCCGTATGATTAGTGCGTTGCCCTGGCGATCGAACCGTTCCCATGGCACCGGGTCTTTTTTTATTGATTCTCTTTTAGTAATAACAAAAAGCATGTTTCAGCATGCGACTTCCTCTATTTCTGTTTATTGATTTTCATGCCCATAGCCCTATGTCAAAATGCTTCCATTTCAAAATATTCAAACAAATAATCTGGAAGCCACAATCCTGCGTGGCGGCTTGTATGACACTGGCAGCATTATCATGCAGCTGTACCTATTAATCTTTCCACGCCTTTTTTATCCAGAACTAGGTAAGATATAATATATTTAATCCCACTCTCATTGACTTAATTTAATTGGTTGAAAAGCAGTGCGATAAGAAAAACGAGTGCGGTAATAAACTCCTTAACGCACCCAAAATGAGAAGTTCTTAACTGACTGGCGTAGATAAAATACATTAAGGCGCCATGCTATATAAAACAAAAGTGAAATAAAACGTTTACCAGTACGCCCTCTCATAACTTTATCTGGAGGGACAATTGCATTAACAAAATTTATTTTAAAAATATAAATATTATAATCATAAGGTTTTCAGTCCGAAGACTGGTTGGACGCGTACCTCCATCCTTTTCTATCCTGAGCTAACCTACGCATTTCCCTAAAAGTAGAACATCCTACATCCTTAACTATTTGAGAGCAGTAATCTAATCGAGGCCTACCCCTACCTCTTTTTATTCCTATCTCTGACTCTAGTATGTCGCGAACTATTCCTTCGTGTCTTAGAATGTGTCCTACCATCCTATCTCTCCTATTCTTTATTGTCTTCCATACCTTTCGCTTTTCCCTAACTCTTTCTAATACTTCCCTATTGCTAACCTTATCTATCCACGGTATCTTCATCATGCGTCTGTAGCACCACATTTCAAACGCTTCTACTTTTTCTCGATTCGCTTCTCCTATTGTCCAAGTTTCACACCTGTATAATGCCGTACTCCATACATACGACTTTAAGAGTCTCTTCCGAGTTTCTACATTAACCGTTCCCGAACATAACAGTTGTTTCTTTTTGTTAAACGCAACTCGACCCTGCGCTATTCTTTGTTTTATATCTTTAGTGCTCCTACCATCTCGAGTTATTTTACTTCCTAAATAGCAAAAATCCGCGACCTCCTCTATCTTCTCCCTTCCTATTTGTATTTCAATTTTAGTTCTATTTTCACTCCCTCTACGTTCTACATACCAAAATTTTAGTTTTCTTTTTATTGATTTTCATGCCGGAGACCCCGTGTCAAAACTGCTTCCATTTCATTCAAAGCCGCTCCTAATTCTTCTTTGCTAGATGCTAACACTGCTATATCATCCGCAAATCTGAGCATGTTAATAGTTTGAACCTGTACATTAATCCCTGAGGCTGTTCTATCCTTAACAATATTAATCACATCTTCGATATATAAGTTGAAAACTAGAGGTGACAATGTACATCCCTGTCTCATTCCCTTCCGGATATCTACTTCTCTTCGTTTCTGCTCAAATTCTATAACTGCCCTTTGCTCTTTGTAGAGATTATGTATTATTCTTCTGTCCCAATATTTTATCCCTACCTTTCTGAGCACTTCGAACATCTTCCCCCATTTTACGTTGTCGAAGGCTTTTTCTAAATCTACAAATCCTATATGTGTCCTTTTCTATTGTTTTTTCTATAATTACTCGTAAAGCTAAAATGGCCTCGTGCGTTCCTCTATTTCGTCTAAATCTGAACTGATCTTCTCCTAATATTTCTTCCGCCCTTTTCTCCATCCTTCTTTGCACAATTCTAGTTAAAATTTTTGACGCGTGGGAAGTTAAATTGATAGTTCTAAAATTTTCGCACCTATCGGTGCCTTTCCTTTTTGGCAAAGCTACTATGATGTTCCGTTTGTAATCTTCTGGAATCTCGTCTGTCAGGTATATGCGACTAACTAATTTAAATAAACGATCTATTACGTATTGACCTGCGCACTTTAAGATTTCTGCCTGCAAGCCATCTATACCTGGTGCTTTATTGTTTCTTAAACTTTTTAGTACTAGCTCAAACTCTTCTCTCATTATAGGACACCCTAGGTTGTCCCCCTCTACACTGCTTTCGCTTTCTAATATATCTCCTACTTCCTGTCCAGCATATAAATTTCCCAAATATTCTTTCCACCTATCTGCCTTCTCCCTGCTTCCGATTAGGATATCTCCTGCCTCATTTCTAATGTTTTTGGTATTAGATCCAATTTATTTCTCTAAAATTTCTCCTAATAATTTTATATGCTTCATCAGTCTTTCCTACTTCGAACTTTTCTTCCACTTCTTTGCATTTATTATCGATCCATTGCTCTTTCGCTTTCCTACATTTCCAAATAATTTCCCACTTGATCGCCTTATATTTTTCTTTCCCTCTTTCATCTAACCTATTTTTATATTTTCGCCTTTCCTCTATTAGACTCACAATATGTTTTGTTAACCAGGGTTTCCTACTTTCATTCTGTTTATAACCCAAAATATCTCCTAGCTGTGGAATCTAAACTATTTTTAATGCAATTCCATTCTGCCTCTATGTCCCTAACCATATTTTCACCCGCGCCCTTTTGTACTTCGTTTGTCTTTTTCTCTAACTTATCGCTCGTATCAAAAAAAAAATTATAAAGTAAATGTATAATATTGCTGAAAAACGCAATGCTTGTCATTTCCGGTAGATTTATTTCACAACCTTGTAGGCTTGCAGTACAAAAATAGTTTTACTCATAATTCATTGCACATGCGCAGTTGATGCGATATACTTAACTTTTAGGAGCTCCCATAGGGTGCACTCTAATATGTGGGTGTATTTATTTGGAGTACCTGTTGTGGTGTGATTGTAGCCCTTGAGTTGAAAAGAAATTACCAAGCACCATTTGTAGAAGCCGAAGCCGATCAACACCACCTAGCCGATACCAGAAGAACGTTGGGCCGTACGAATGAAGGACCTTCGGTTTGTGCTATTTGTCATAAAACATACAAATCTTCATCGGAATTAACGGAGCATATGTTCATACATACCGAAAGGAAGACATACAAATGTGAAATTTGCCAAATGGGGTAGAATCCCATATGAGATCTCGTAGTACACAAAATCTGGATTTAGTTCTATAATTCAATGCCTGACGGGGTATTTACCCGAGGAGCAGTTGTTCGAACGGTCCAGTACCACTCATTACCGCCGCATAATTTGGCAAATAATTAGCTCTTGCTAATACTCGCACCAAGCGTGTAAGTATATATACAGCAAGCAATATTGCGTAGTTCGAGTGTGTAGGGCAAAGCACCGTACTGATGAGTCCCAAAAGGATGAAACCAGTGGTCTACGGTTTTCCATACACATTCGAAACATGCAATATTGAAAAACTTCTAACAAACATACTCTCTGCGAGTAGCATCCCGTATGAGATCTCGTAGTACACAAAATCTGGATTTAGTTCTATAATTCAATGCCTGACGGGGTATTTACCCGAGAAGCAGTTGTTCGAACGGCCCAGTACCACTCTTTGCCAAAGAGTATTTTCTAACCGTTCCAAATTAACGTTACATATTAGGATTCACACGGGAGAAAAGCCTTACAAGTGTGACATTTGCTCGAATAGACCAAGAGCCCATAGACCAAAAATTGTGCATAATAGGTTTACTCCAAAAATGCCTGAGATGTTGTGATTTTTGGGTCGTGGAGCACAGAAATGCCCATGCCAGTTTTTGTTTTTGGTACAGTGATGTGTGGCAGACCCGTAAATGTGTAAAAAAATTGCTTAAAAAAGTATTATAGGTTTAGGACTGGGGTTTGCGGGAAGCGTTAAATAATAAAAAGTAATCCAGGGGACGCGGTTCGCTTGTTGTGAATTCTGGGACACTGACCCGCTGCAGGGGTCAAACTGTGTAAATAAATCACCCCAAAAAAATCGTAGGTTTACGCATGGGGATTGGAGGGATCTCCTAATTTACCCCCAAACATCATGAATATCGACTCCCATTCATTTTGGTTGGTACAAAGAGGCGCCACTCTCGCGACATTTTCTAAATTCACTCGGGTAAAGAAAATCATAAGTTTATGAATGGCGTTCAGTAACTTGTTTAATATAAACATACTGAGTGCGAAAATACATTCGCCATCGTTTAAAAGTGGTACAAATGTCTTGCCATTCACGATAATTGATTGTGTACTGAAGCTTCGTTCCTGCTGCGTGTAGATTACTGCAGTAAATAGGAAATGCAAGAAATTAAAAGAAAATTAAAATGGTTCTACGAAACGTTTAACTGCACATACCAGACAGGCGATATTCCAGAAGAATACAAACGGAACATCATAGTAGCTTTGCCAAAAAGGAAAGGCGCGGATACGTGTGGAAATTTTAGAACGATCAGTTTGACTTCCTGTAAACTCCCGTGTAAAATAAACGCCAATTTTACTTAAGAATTCAATATATTAAAAACGTACAAGAAATCGAAACACACGCCTTCGTGATTTCTAACAGAATGCCCCCTTGTGTTCCCCAGCCTGTGTTCATTCTTACATATTGATACGTGACTATAGTCAAAACAACAAAACTAATAACAATCATTCAGGCCCACATTTGGAAACACATATACCAGCGTAAAATATTAACACTTATAGGATACAAAATTAAAAATGAGCCAACAGTTCGGCCTTCCTGACTTTTCTCGACCTCGAGAAAATTTGGTTACTCTTCGAAGATTCACTGTCGTTTAAGACTCTAAAGCTCTTCAGTTTCTCAGAAGGATAGACGCCGACTTAATTTCCTCTTCCTCTATACGACCCCTTTACGTCTGCAACCATATACCGGTCGTGATCCAAGATTTTTGTTATGGTGAAAGGCCCATCATACTTGGGCAAGAGTTTCCTACTTGCACCATCATTACTCGGTCGTTCCCTTCTAATGAGAACCACGTCACCAACCGAATACGTTTTCGGTGGGGCGCGTCGTTTATCGTACCGCAACTTTTCTCGTGCTTGAATGTTACGGATACGCTCGCCAGCTCTATCTCGCATATTTGCAACTTTTGCAATTCTAGAACTTATGGATGCAGCTTCTGCATTTGGAAAATGTTTTCCCTGTGAGTTCGTATAGGCAACGTCTGCACTACGAATATCTTTCTGGGTAGGTGCAACTTTTGCACCAACTTCTACACACACGCAACGTCTGCATTGGGAAGACTTTTTTTCCTAAGTTTGTACAACTTCTGTACCAATTGTGCACATGCAAATTCTGCATTGGGAAGACTTTCTTCCTGCGTTTGTACAACTTCTGTACCATTTTGTGCACATGCAACGTCTGCACTGGGAAGACTTTCTTCCTAAGTTTGTACAACTTCTGTACCAATTTGTGCACATGCAACATCTGCACTGGGAAGACTTTCTTCCTAAGTTTGTACAACTTCTGTACCAATTGTGCACATGCAACGTCTGCATTGGGAAGACTTTCTTCCTGCGTTTGTACAACTTCTGTACCAATTTGTGCACATGCAACGTCTGCATTGGAAAGACTTTCTTCCTGCGTTTGTACAACTTCTGTACCAATTTGTGCCCATGCAACGTCTGCATTGGGAAGACTTTCTTCCCGCGTTTGTACAACGTCTGTACCAGTTTGTGCACATGCAACGTCTGCATTGGGAAGACTTTCTTCCCGCGTTTGTACAACGTCTGTACCAATTTGTGCACATGCAACGTCTGCATTGGGAAGACTTTCTTCCCGCGTTTGTACAACGTCTGTACCAGTTTGTGCACATGCAACGTCTGCATTGGGAAGACTTTCTTCCCGCGTTTGTACAACGTCTGTACCAATTTGTGCACATGCAACGTCTGCATTGGGAAGACTTTCTTCCCGCGTTTGTACAACGTCTGTACCAATTTGTGCACATGCAACGTCTGCATTGGGAAAACTTTCTTCCCGCGTTTGTACAACGTCTGTACCAGTTTGTGCACATGCAACGTCTGCATTGGGAAGACTTTCTTCCCGCGTTTGTACAACGTCTGTACCAATTTGTAAACATGCAACGTTTGCATTGGGAAGACTTTCTTCCCGCGTTTGTACAACGTCTGTACCAATTTGAGAACATGCAACGTTTGCATTGGGAAGACTTTCTTCCAGCGTTTGTACAACGTCTGTACCAATTTGTGAACATGCAACGTTTGCATTGGGAAGACTTTCTTCCCTTATCATGCACACATTCGTTTTGTGCTTTATATGGCCAACGTTTGACCAAGTGTCACAGATGTTCGGTTCGTTGTCACAACCTGCTTCAATTTCTGACAGCAGAAAAGCGTCTTCTGCACTTTTGGGTACATAGCCAAATAGAAGAGAAAAGGGACTTTGGCCAGTAGAATTATTAATAGTTGTATTGAGTCCCCAACTTATCTTTTCAACATTTAGATCCCCAGCTATTATCTTCGTCAGATATAGCTGCAAGGGATGCCACAATGGTTCGGTTGTAACGTTCAACCTGGCCATTTGCCCTTGGGGTAGCCGTTACGTTATGGACCACTCGTATGTTACATTTCTGACTAAATTGCAAAAATATTTTACTGGTAAAAGCCGTGCCTTTGTCAGTAATTACTCGTTTTGGTATACCAAATATTGCCATAATATTTGTAGTTAAAAACTTTCCCACGTAAATCGTCCGTGTATTTCGTACGGGACGTATGAAAACAAATTTCGTGAAAGAGTCAACTCCAACTAGTAAATATGAATTTTTCTGTCTACTACATACAAGAGGTCCCAAATGGTCCAAGTGTACCACATGCATGGGACACAACCTTTTCGATTGGATGCAAGTATCCCGGTTGTTTTCTTTTCCGCAGGTTGCTTGTTATATAAAGCAACCCAAACAAGTTTTAATATAACGCTTTACATACTGCTTCATGGATGGAAACCAATAATTTTGTTGCAACGAACTCAATGTTTTAGTCTCTGAAAAATGACCTTTATTGTCATGGTACAACATGACTAACTGCCGCCGTGCAGCTTTTGGCACCACCCATTTTGAACCTTTGTCAGTTTTTCTAAAGACTCTGTTATTTTTTTAATTCATAGTGTGCATGTATTTCAATCTCTTCACGATCTAGTGGTTTTCTTGAAAGTACTTCATGTAAATGACTTATTCTAGTATCTTGTAGTTGTGCTACAAGTACCCAGTCATCTTCGTATATGTTAACTTTCAACATATTTATCTCATCATAATTTATTTCATCAGTTATGGGATTTCTACTAAGAGCATCGACATGTGCCATTCTAGATCCAGCTCTGTACTCTACAGTAAACTGAAAGTCCTGTACAGCAAGCCACCAGCGGCCGATGCGCTATATAAGATCTCGCCCCGCAAAATGTCATTCTGAGTGAATTACAGTTTATTATTTTTTAAAAATAATACCTAAAAGAAATCGTTTTAGTTCTAAAAATGCTTTTACTTGATTTTCTGCTCAGACAAAATCGGCATTTTTTCTAGTAACATTGTAAGCGGTTGTGCAATGGAGGTGAAATTTCTTATACATTTTCAAAAATAGCTTGAGAGACTTAAAAACTGCCTCATTTCACATACATTTTTTTTTTCTTTACGATTAAAATTGGACTAGCAAAAGCCGACACTGAATCGCGTATGATGCTATTTTCTTTAAGTTCGGCAATAATTTTCCGTACATTTTTTTTCGTTCTGAAAAAGATAGCCTATACGGTCTGTAAGTCACGGGTAGGTACATTTTTATTCAAGATAATTGACATTTCGGCTAAATGAATTTTGCCAACTTCCTGCAAATTTTCGGCAAAACACTCTGTATATTAATTAAACAAATGGATTAAGCGATTTTTTTTTTATATCTACTGGTATGTTTCCTTCTATATTCAAATGATTTTCTGTTATTCGTTTACAATGTACTTACATCAGCAATTTAAGAGTACTCACCGCTCTGGCATCATCTTTCGCTGTGGCTTGCTCATTTGGCTCTGCAATAAATTCGTCTGCTCTAATTGAGACTTACCCCTTTTTGAACTTTATTAACGGAAAATCTGCCATATTGGCGATGATGAGGTGACCATCTTATGGTTCCACTACGCAACGTCCTACATAGTAAGAATGTCCCTGCCACACTGCGTTTCTTCGACGAAAACGGTACCGCTAAAATCATTGCGGGTCGTGACGTTCACGCACCCAACAAAACGTGGCGGAATTACTGTGGCTTCTTTAGCCCACAGAGGTAACTTATGAGGGGACACGTCGTCCAACATCGGCAAGACAGCGTCTGTCTTTCTGCATATGTGCACCAAGTCATTATTTATGATCACCACTACGTCAGGGTGCTTCATAAATAGTTGTCCAATCATCACAGGAATCGCTTGCACATCGTTAGGTACGATTAGAGCTCGTACTACCACTCTTACTCCATCAACTTGGAGGGAAACTGCAGCTTCACCAATAGCCCGTACTCTGCCTCCAGCATACCCTTTTATGAAAGCTGAGGTTGAATTCAACTCCATGTGGAATTCGTTCGCAATACCTTGGCGAATCGTGACAGCCTCGCTTCCCGCATCTAAATATCCCTTTGTGGGTTTTCCGTTCAGTAGACAATCAACGAAATATCGTTTCTGCGAACTTCCGTTTGCAGTTGCGTTTAAAACCATTTTTTTTTTCTTTTCGATAACATGTATCACTTTCATGCCCTAGTCTCTTACAATGTTGACATACCTTGCGGGGCAGAGGACAGGATGTTGAGAAATGCCCTGTCTGTGAACAATTGTAACATCTCACTGTACGTTTGTTCATTTTACTTGAAGCGTTTTCCTTCTCTGTTCGTTTACGTGAAAATTTATTATATGATGTAGGCGCTTCCTTTCCTCTAAATGGTCTTTCGGTTCTCTCATTCTTTCTGTCGTTTATTGTGGAAAGGTATTCTTCGTACAAACTTTCTGGAGTCAAATACCTTCCAGCTCGTGCAGCATTTTGGATGGCTGCATCATTCAATGTATCAATAATACACGAGACTGCTTTTTCCCATCAATTTCGCAAATATGTAGGAGTTCCATTTTGCTATAATAATACGTCACGTTTTCATTTGGCTGTTGCACACGGCCAACCAGCCTCCTCAAAGCTCTAGCAAAATCGATATGTTCTGGAAAGGCGCGTTGTAAAAGATCCTTCCATTTTTCCCAAGAATGATTATATTCTGCCAGATTCTCATACCAACTTTTGGCAAGACCTCGTAGTTGAGTTTGCATGTGGTAAATTTTTACGTTATCATCCCAACCGTCCACCTCAGCAAGTTGTTCAATTTTATGCAACCATCTAATGGCAGAAAATTTTGCATTTCCCGGGTCAAAGTGAGGCACGCAATCTCCGTGCATAATATATTTTACATGGTCTTTACTAGCATGCGCTGTTACGATACTATTTGATGTTTCCGTTGCTACACTGCTTGTAGATGAAACCATTAATGCCTCAACTAAATTTTCTAATCTTTCTAATCGGTCGTTTTTACGCGAGCGCGTCCGCGATCTTCGCGTTACCGATTTTGATGAATGCCTCCCATGCCCATCACTTCGTGGGGGAGTCAGCGTTCTACGCTTTTTGCGAGCCCTATCGCTGCTGGCTGACGACGACGAACCTGATCGCTCACGTCGCGGCATGGTGTAAAACAAACTTATTTTGTCTTTTTATAAAAATCACAAGCACTATAATCCGCAAATAATTCGTTCGTACGGATCGAGGTACGGATCATAAAATAAAATGTCATAAAATTGTCTTGTTACTTACTGCGTCACGTAGTTCTATGCAGTTAAACAGTGTTCATCCAGCTTTACACTCGCACAGTTTCACCCAGCTTTACACTCGCAAAAGAATTGTTTTCACGACGTGTTTATTTATTGTTCAACGTTAAATATTCGGCACATAGGACAACCCCGCACCTGAACTGTAAACTCCCGTGTTAAATAAACGCCAATTTTACTTAAGAATTCAATATATTAAAAACGTACAAGAAATCGAAACACACGCCTTCGTGATTTCTAACAGAATGCCCCCTTGTGTTCCCCAGCCTGTGTTCATTCTTACATATTGATACGTGACTATAGTCAAAACAACAAAACTAATAACAATCATTCAGGCCCACATTTGGAAACACATATACCAGCGTAAAATATTAACACTTATAGGATACAAAATTAAAAATGAGCCAACATTCCCACGTGTCAAAAATTTTAACTAGAATTGTGCAAAGAAGGATGGAGAAAAGGGCGGAAGAAATATTAGGAGAAGATCAGTTCGGATTTAGAAGAAATAGGGGAACGCGCGAGACCATTCTAGCTTTACGACTACTTATAGAAAGAGAAAGAGACCCTATAAAGGATTTGCAGATTTGGAAAAAGCCTTCGACAATGTGAAATGGAGGAAGATGTTCGAAGTACTCAAAACGGTAGGGATTAAGTATATGTATAGTTAGGGAGCCGGTATAGTAAATTATGACTGTATTTTCTGCCATGCCGGACAATTATTAATCTTAATGTATGCAACAAGAGGAAGAAGAATATGACTATGAGAAAGTTGCATCTGAGTCGCACTGCAGATGGCGCTCTTAAGAAAAGTTTCGAATCGTCTGGCACCCACTCGCAACTATCTAATGTGTCTGGCATTGATATTTTGGCATTCTTCATAATACAAAAATTCAGTAAAAGAAAAATCTGTTGGTAGAAAATACGTCACGTGACGCTCCTGCTTAAGATAAGTTTGGGGTTCTCTAGCACCCACTCGCGACTTATAATGTATCTGATTCTTCTTTTACTGACTATTTGTATCATGAAGAATGCCAAAATATCAATGCCAGACACATTAGATAGTCGCGAGTGGGTGCCAGACGGTTCTAAACTTTTCTTAAGAGCGCCATCTGCGGTGCGACTCAGATGCAACTTTCTCATAGTCATATTCTTCTTCCTCTTGTTGCATACATTAAGATTAATAATGTTCGGCATGGTAGAAAATACAGTCATAATTTACTATACCGGCTCCCTAACTAATAGGGATAGAAGAATAATTTATTCATAATCTACACAAAGAGCAAACGGCAGTTACGGAATTTGAGCAGGAACATAGAGAAGTAAATATCCGAAAGGGAGTGAGGCAGGGACGTGCGTTATCGCCTCTAGTTCTCAATTTATATATCGAAGATGCGATGAATATTGTTAAAGACATCAGAATAGCTGCTGGAATTAATATACAGGGTCAAACTATTAATATGCTCAGATTTACGAATGATATAGCAGTATTAGCGGTTTTGACGGAGGGCTATGGTATGAAGATCAATAAAAAGAAAACTGAAATTTTGTTGTGTAGGGGGCGTGAAAATAGGGCTAAAACTAAAATACAAATAGGAAACGAGAAGATAGAGGAAGTCTCAGATTTCTGCTATTTAGGAAGTCAAATAACTCTAGATTTAAGACAAAGAATAGCGCAGGACCGAGTTGCATTTAAAAATAGAAACAACTATTATGCTCGGAAATGATAAATGTAGAAACTCTGAAGAGGCTCTTAAAAACGTATGTATGGAGTACAGCAGCGTCCGCGTGCGAAACTTGGACGATAGGAGAAGCGGATAGGAAAAAATTAGAAGCATATTTGGAATGTGGCGCTATAGACGCATGACGAAGATACCGTGGGTAGATAAGGTTAGCAACAGAGAGTTATTAGAAAAAGTTGGAGAAAAGCGAAATTTATGGAAGACAGTAAGGAATAGGAGAGATAGGATAGTAGGACACCTTCTGAGGCACGAAGGCTTAGTTCGCAACATACTAGAGTCAGAGATAGGAATAAAAAGTGGTAAGGGTAGGCCGAGATTGGACTACTGCTCTCAAGTAGTTAGGGATATAGGATGTTCAACTTTTAGGGAAAAGCGTAGGTTAGCTCAGGATAGGAAAGATGGAGGTACGCGTCCAACCAGTCTTCGGACTGAAATCTTTATGATGAAGGGTGAAAATTTATAATTGCTTTCTTTCAAGCTTTCTAGCGGGCCCTTGTACCACCGTTCAATGATAAGGAATGTATTTTTGTACTCAGCGGGTTCATCATAATCAAATTCTTGAATGCCATTCATAAACTTATGATTTTTTTACGTAAGTTTCTTTTTTTACAAAATGTTGCGTCTCTAGCGCCCCCCTGTACCAATTTTTTTATCGGCAACGGTGAATACTCGACTTTTGTGATTGAAATAACTTGTCTCCAAGTTTTGAAGAGTAAACTTATGATTTTTTTTACCTGAGTGAATTTACAAAATGTCGTGAAAGTGACGCCTCTTTGTACCAACCAAAATGAATGGGAGTTGAGATTCATGATGTTTGGGGATAAATTAGGAGGTCCCTCCAATCCCCATGCGTAAACCTATAATTTTTTTTGGGGTGTTTTATGTACACAATTTGACCCCTGTAGCGGGTCAGTGTCCCAGAATTCACAACAAGCGAACCGCGTCCGCTGGATTACTTTTCATTATTTAGCGCTTCCCACAAACCCCAGTCCTAAACCTATAATACTTTTTTAAGCAATTTTTTTACACATTTACAGGTCTGCCACACATCACTGTACCAAAAACAAAAACTGGCATGGGCATTTCTGTGCTCCACGACCCAAAAATCATAACATCTCAGGCATTTTTGGAGTAAACCTATTATGCACAATTTTTGGTCTATGGGCTCCTGGTCTAGAAGGCATTCTCGCAATTAGGAACTATGAAAAGGCACTCATTGATGCACACCAAGAGATGCCACTCAAATCTAAATTTTGCCAAAGAGGATTATCTGATCATTCTGTTTTAAAAGTACATGTTAGGACTCGCACAGGAGAAAAGCCTCATAAATGTAAAATTTGCCAGAAAGCATTCCGCCATCTTTCTAATTTAGGTAGTCACGTTAGGACTTATAAATGTGACATTTGCCAGAAAACATTATCCGAGCGTTTCACTTTAAGTGGTCATGTTGGAACTCATATAGAAAGAGGGCCATACAAATGTGAAGTTTGCCAGAAAGTGTTCACCAAACAATACTTCTTAAACAAACACGTTGAGACTCATATTGGAGAAAAGATCTTAAAGTGCGCAGTGTGCCGCAAATGCTTTGAAATAAATGACCACCTTACAAGACAGATGACGATCCACACAGGCAAAAAGGCTAAGGTTTTCACTATTTGCAAGAAGGTGTTCTCACGCCTAGAAAATTTGAACAAGCATATTAAACAGGTGCACAACAAAGAAATGCCACACGAATGCAAAATTTGCAAAATAATAATTTTCAGAGCGTGTCACTTTAACAAGGCACATTAGGACACATGCGGGACAAAGGTTTTACGAGTGCAAAATTTGCTGTAAATTGTTCGAAATATCCAATACGCATATGCTGACACACGCAGAAGAGAATCAGTACAAATGGGAAATTTGTAATAAGCTTATCTTAATCATACCAATAAAAGTATGTCTTACTGCCAGTTTTGTAATGTCAATTTTAAGCCTGAATGGTATTTGAAGAGACATCGAGAGAAGCAATCAAATGAGGAACTCATCGCACAGCAAAGGTCAAGGAATTACAAGAAGAGCAGTCCATCGAAAGTAGTGTTAGTGTGAAATTGAAAGGAAATATAACGTATGAAGGAGAAAAATTCATTGTAGAGTCTGAGAAGCTTATCGAAAATGTAGAGTATCAGGTGAATAATGAAAACAGTGTTGGTGTAAAAGAAGAAACCGATACTTTAGATGAAGAGAATAATGGTGTAAGTTTTGTAAGACTCTTTAAAAATGAGGACTATAAGGTGAAAGATGAGAATAGTTTGTGAATCTATTTAGAAAAATTCAACAGTTCACGATACTGTTTTGATTTATTTAATTGCAAAAATTTATTTAAATTAATAATAATAAAGGTCTCTATTACCTGTTTCTTTCAACACCCTAGTACTCTTAAAGTTTATAAATACGTTTCCTTATTATTAGCAGCGCCTCTTGATGAGGCACCTAAATATTCAGCTACAGCCATGAGTTTGACGTTCTGGAACTCTATGTACTTAAGCGGGTCGGGTCATTCTCTCAGTCAGAGGGAGACTTATTTGTCCATAAACCCTTGGGTATCAGTTGAAGATTGCAACGATGTTTTCTGGTCGGACGTCGATTATGCAACAATATCGGATCGGTTTCGGTGAAAGTATACAACGACACCTCCTAGTGACGCTCTAGAGCCAGATATACAGCGCGCTCTTTCGGTTTCGGTATCGGTATCTGGTATGCTCTGTATATCTAGACTAATCGGATCGTTATCTTTGTAACGATATAACGTGGTTGCATCTGGTCAGGTCAGGATCGTCGATAATACCCTTTGCTCAATAGTCGAAGAAGGGAGGGTTCGTTATTGCTTACTAAACGGTGAATTAAGTATAAAACATAAACAAATTAAAAGGGTTTCTATTAATATAACTACTCATTCAAGCGGGCTGTCGGTTAATATTTATCGGACGCGGATGGAGAGAATTCTTCTTCGCAAACCGGTGAACAAGATTCTTCCTGGACCTCTGCTGTGTGGCTCCTTTTATAGCCACTAGGATAGGTTTAGCGGTCGGCGGTCAGGCTCGCTTTCCTACCATCAAAACGCGTGACGTGCCACCACCACTCTTCTCATGCTCTTGTTTATTTACAATCGTGACGTAGCGACTTGCGTTTCTCTCTTCATCTGGATATGCCACGGCTCTCGCTCCGTGACGCGGTCGCAATAGAGAGAACAATTATGAATGCTAATCCAAGTCTGTTGGATGTAACCAGCATTACAATTATGCATTGTTACAAGATAAACGCAGAAAATAACAAAACAGAAACAAACCAAACTGTATTACTTTAACTATTTATAATAAAATTAAAATTCCGGAAGATTTATGTATAAAACAGTACTTATTTCCAAGAATTTAGCAATAATTAACCACCGGCATGGCATTACGTTGAATATCAATCGATCACCTGATGAAACGTAGTGAAGTAGATATTCAAATGATGGTGTTGCAGCGGTACATTAGACACAACGACGTGTGTTGTAAACAGTTGTAAAACACCAACTGATGGAGATGAGGGAAGAGTATGGATTCGTAACGCCCGACCTTTGCCGTGCACGTGAGTGTTACCAAAATTTGAGCATGTTTGGTGCTAAACAAACTGATGAAACTAGGTTACTGTTTAGAATTCATGTAATTTAACTCAAAATAACGAAAGCAGCGTTTGAAATAGCGCAATTTGTCATATCATTTTAAGATTTTTCGTTCAATTCTCGGCGTAAAGGGACTAAGAAGTTTAGGTTACGCCCCTTTTTTTGGTGCCGAATGGTAACAGGAACACCTGCTTTGTTATTCCTCCTCCTCTTCCCTCCTCTAAGGAGTGACAGTTCATTCTAACCTCAAACTGAATTTCAGTATTTCTAATCGGAAATTGTAAAACCTTTAAGAAATGGGCAATTTAGGAGCTATTCAACAAATTGGATAACAGTGAAGAAAAAAAATTGGGAGCCTTGTGTTGCATTATGTGCTCTACCAGTGAAATACTTTTCGATTTCGATAATTGCAATAGAAAATTTGATTCCCCGTCAACATTAAAGGAAACATCCCACCAATGTGACATTTGTCAAAAAACGTTCGCCAGACTATGTTCGTTACGAAGACACGTTTTTAGTCATACGGGAGAAAAGCCGCACAAATGTGAAATTTGTCAGAAAGCATTTTCGGATCGCTCTACCTTCAGAAATCATATTAAGATTCACACAGAAGAAAGGCCTTACAAATGTGAAATTTGCCAGAAAGCATTCTCCTGGCGTTCTAATTTAAGGAATCATGTTAAAACTCACATTGGAGAGAGGCCTCACAAATGTGAAATTTGCCAGAAAGCATTTTCTAGGAGTTTTGATTTAAAGGAGCATGTTAGGACTCACACAGGAGAAAAGCCGCACAAATGTGAAATTTGCCAGAAAGCATTCTCGGATCGCTCTGCCTTCAGAAATCATATGAAGACTCACACAGAAGAAAGGCCTCACAGCTGTGAGATTTGCAAGAAAGCATTCCTCAACCGTTCCAATTTAGTGAATCACATTAGGATTCATACAGGAGAAAGGCCTCACAAATGTGAAATTTGCCAGAAAACATTCATTGAGCCTTCTCATTTAAGGAAACATGGTAAAAGTCACACGGGAGAAAAACTTCACAAATGTGAAATTTGCCAGAAGGCCTTCTTTGAGAAGTTTTATTTGAAGAAACATGTTATGACTCACGCAGGAGAAAAGCCTCACCCGTGTGAAATTTGTCAAAAAGCATTTTGCAAGCGTTCCGACTTAACTGCGCACGTTTGTACTCATACCGGAGAAAGGCCATACATGTTAAGCACACGCATTGAAACTCATACTGGAGGAAGGAAATTTAAGTGCACAGTGTGTGGCAAAGGTTTTAGATCAAATGCCGAAGTTGCACGTCACATGACTGTCCACACAGGTAAAAAGCCCCCCGCTTGCAATATTTGCAAGAAAGCTTTCTCGCAATCAGGAAATGTAAAGAGGCATATTAAAGAGGTGCATAACAAGGAAACCCCACACAAATGTGAAATTTGTGAAAGGGCGTTCTCCAAGTGCTCCACTTTATTAAGGCATATTAAGACACATAGGGGACAAGGATCTTACAAGTGTGAAATTTGCAATAAATTGTTCAAACTATCAGATGCTTTAAATAGGCATATGCTAACGCACGCAGAAGAAAACCGATATAAATGTGAAATTTGTAATAAGGCGTTCAGTTATCTTAACCATGACAATGAAAGTACCTTTTTCTGTAAGTCTTGCAATGTTAATTTTAAGTCCGAATCGTACCTAGCAAATGGGGAAATCGTTGCAGCAAAAGTCGAGGAACCACAAGATGAGCAGTCCTACGAAAATAGCGGTAGTGTGAAATTGGAAGAGAATATAACGGATGAAGAAGAACATGTCGTAGAGTCTGAAAATTTTGAAGAGCTTATGAAAAATGAAGAGTATGAGGTGAAAATCAAAACAGTGTTGGTGTAAAAGAAAGTGATGTTTTAGACGAAGAGGATAGCATTGAAAGTTTTAGGTACAAGACTCTTCAAAAATGAAAACTTTGAATTGAAAGATGAAATTAGTGCAAAAGTTTAAAATCGAATTAGAAATGTACTTATATAATACAGTTTATGACTTTTGTGTGTTTTCAATGCAATTATTAAAATATCTACACTAACATCTTTGTTTTACCAAGCTCATGAACACAGCATCTGGGCTGCAATAAGCTCTTAGGGCACCATTGCGCTACCGAACTTGTATAATTGTACAAGGGTGTAATAACCGGAAACCCACTCAGCACCGTTTTCCAAATCCCAAAATGTAAATGTATGTTATTATTATTATTATTAGGTATACATATGTGTTATTTATTATTCCTTGTTATTTTTGTGTAGATATGCATATATGTATTTAAAAGAAGAAAATGTGTACAATAACGTTTAGTAGGAAAAAGGAAAATACGATACGCGTGTAAACCCAGCTTAATACTTTAGTTACTTTACCTGGGTGCGCTGATTTCAATGTTTTACTTTATAGCATTGCAGTTTCCAATCTCTAGTATCATTTATCTCGGTTTTTGATCTCAGAAAGTTATTTGCAAAAATGAAACCGTGCCTAAAATCTTACTCTACTCTGAAATACTAAATAGAATACCAATGCGCAGTTCCTGGGAAGATCCTCTGCTTTTAGATGCTCCAATGTTGTGTCGGTCTTTTAGACACAACAGTAGTCATGTCAACAAGACTCTAGCCGCAGCGGCACATATTGGCGGATGGCGGACGACGCACCGGCCGACGGGTGCATCGAATGCAAGGCGGGAGCGCAAAGCGCGGAGAAGTTGGTCTGCTCGTGATCACGCTGAATTATTCGGCATTTTATGGAGTTTTAAGTTACTTTGTTTCTCTGTTTGTGTTGTGGTTGAAGGAAGTTTATAGTTTTATTATCAAAATGAATGTGTGTAGTGACTGCAAAAAAACTTACACAAGATATCAAGACTTGAGAAGACACGTGAAACATTTTCACCAAGAAAATTTAGAGTTAACTGCGCTGCTAGAAAAGAAAAATAACTTGCCCACCGTTTTAGGGACACACGAATGTAGTGAATGCAAAAAATCTTACATAAGATAATATAAAGACGTGAGATTCCATGTAAAACAGTTTCATAAAGAAAAGTTGGAGCTAATTGCACCAATGAAATAGGTATACATGTACCGTTTTAGCAGCGCATGAATGTAGTGAGTAGAAGAAAACTTACATAAGATATAAGTATTTGAGAAGACATGTAAAATAATTTCATCAAGAAAAGTCAAAGTTAATTGCGCCGCTATAAAAAATAAAAATAATTTGTCCACCGTTTTAGGGATACACGAATGTAGTGAGTGCAAAAAGTCTTACCAAAGATAATAAAGACTTGAGATTCCATGTAAAACAGTTTCATCGAGAAAAGTTGGAATCAATAATTGCACCGCTAAAAAATAAATACATATTGATACGAACTTTTGCCCCGTCAGCGACGCCCCTGGTGATGACACATTATTTGTCTGAAGGCGGGCCGCATGATTTATTACGGCACGACCTTGTCGCTGTTTATGATTCCCGAAAAGAATAGCCTATCTCGAAGATTCTCATTCTGGAACAATGTTCGATCGATAATTATTTTCGAGAATCTTCTAAGACCATTATAAAATGGGAAGCAAGAAGCCGAGTGGACAGTCTGACAGTCTTACAGTTTTGAAGTCTGAAGTTTGGAAGCGAATATCGAATGCGATAAGAACCGGGCGTTTAATAGTTCCGTGCGAGTATAAGTCTTGATACGCGTTTAGTGTCGGTACGGTACGCGAGTGCGAATTCTTTGGTGGCGTTTTAAGTGTACCGGGGCGTCTTCGTATGTGATTAACCGTCGGTTGAAGACGAGTGCTTTAGAGAGTTTAAACTGTGGACTTGTGTACTGTGGATTGTTTAGGTTAGGTAATTAATTGTTTAATTGTTTGCTTAATTGTTTAATTTTCACTGCTTGTTGTTACTTACTGCTTGTATATATTTCGCTGATTATTGTTCAATTTGTTAATTTTAAGTTCTCAAATCACTGTTAATCATTGTAAATATTTGTACATATACATAGTCACTGTAAATAAAAAGTGTAAAATCGAAATACGTTACAACTGGTGTCAGAAGTGGGATTTGTGGAGCCAAGAAGAGCGAAGAACGTCGTGGAAGCCGGTGGAAAATTGAAGAATTTTCTGGAAGTTGGCCGAGCTGAGTGAAAGTTTCGACGTTTGTGGACTCCATAGTGACTGGTAGTGGTTTGAGACTTGTGTTTCAACTTGTGAGTGTTTATGCCAGTAACAAGAAGAGTCGCCGCGATGGAGCAGCAACTTCAAGCTCTAATGGAGTTAATGAAGAACAGTCAAGAAGAAATGAAGAATAACTTGGAAGAAATAAGGAACAGCCAAGAAGCAATGAAGACCGGGCAAGAAGAAATGAAGAACCACCTTGAAGAAACAGTGAAGAGCAGTCAAGAAGAAACGAAGAAAAATCTAGAAGAAGCAATGAAGACAAATCAAGAAGAAGTGAAGAAAAATCTAGAAGCAATGAAGAATAATCAAGAAGAAATGAAGTTAGCCATAGAAAGAAGTCAAGAGCAAGTAGCTGAAAGAATCACTGAAGTAAAATCCCAATTAGAGACCCGAATCACAGAAGAAACACAAGAAATAAGAAAGGTAATGGATGAAGAAATATCGAAGATGAATGAGAGAGTTGCAGCACTAGAGAAGAAGAAGACGTTGAAGACAGAAGATACTGGATTGGACGAAGAAAGAAGAGCTCCTGTGGTGAAGGTGAAGCCGCCTACGTTTGATGGAAAGTCCTCGTGGCATACATACATCAAGCAGTTCGAGGCAGCGGCAGCAGCGAACCAGTGGGCCAGTACCGAGAAGGCAGTCAATTTGGTAGTTGCACTCCGAGGTGACGCCTTGAACATCCTGGATACAGTTACAGTTGAACAACAGGGTGATTATAAGGAGATAGTTAAGCGCCTGGAGATGAGGTATGGCCATCAACACCTCCAGCAAGTCCACCAGGCTCAGTTAAAGGGTAGGTCTCAACGCTCTAACGAGACCCTACAAGAGTTTGAGGCTGACATTGCCCGATTGGTCCGGTTGGCGTACCCAACAGCCCCGGAGGAGTTTTTGGAGAGCCTGGCGGTGGAAAACTTCATTGAGGGGCTGCGTGACAGTGAAACAAAGATGGCGCTGAAGCTAGCGAGACATAAAGCTTTGGCAGACGCTTTGGCCCACGCCTTGGAGTATGAGGCAGCAAAGCAAACATCCCGAGAATACTCCAAGGTGCGACAGCTGCATACCAATGAGGAGCCAGACGAAGACCTGGTGGAAAAAGTTTTAGAGAAAGTTGTACAGAAACTGGACAGAAGAACTGAGATCAGTAACAATAATGGGACTCGAAGGGGATGGCAAGAGAGGAAGAATTTCTTACGATGCTGGAATTGCGGTGAGAAAGGCCATCTCCGCAACCGGTGCCAAAATACATCCAGACGGCACGAGGACGAGGCTGGTACCTCCGGGTACCAGGGAAACTAAAGTCGACCAGTTTTGAGGGGCGAAAGCTGGTCCAATCCTACCAAGCCCCAGTACAAGATGTGAATGTGTCAAGATTGGCTCGAGTTGGGGATAGTTTGATGATTGATGGGATTATTGATGGCAGGAAGACCGAAATTACCATCGATACAGGAGCCAGTGACACCATAGTCAGAAAAGATGTTGTGGCTGAGTGGAGAATTAGGCCGACCAATAAGAATATCCGATTGGTTACTGCTACCGGCGAGACAGCACCTATATATGGAGAGGCGGAAATCGACATAGGGATGGAAGATGTCGTCATTCCACAGAGAGTTCTTGTAGCCGACATTGTGGATGAAGTGATACTGGGCCTGGATTGTATGAAGAAGCACGGGATTGTGCTTGATGTTGGCGCCGGTGTACTTCGAATTGGAGAAGAAGAGCTAGTAATGAGTTCTCCTGGGCGCAAGAACTGTGTATACCGAGTGAAGGTCGAAGAAGATGTCGTGTTGCCTGCCAAATCCGAAACCATCGTACGGGTCCGTGTGGATGGTGCTCCAAGCTGCTTGGTGGGATTGGTCGAGCCGATGTACGAAGAGGTGAAGAAAGGATTACTGATTGGGAAGACGCTGGTAAGACCTGGTCAAGGTCCAGTATTCGTAAGGATAGCGAACATTGCCGAATTTGACCAGAAGATTTGCAAGGGTACGTTAATTGGTATGTGTGAGCCAGTATCTAGGATTGCCATGGTAAAGAAGAATGAGAAGAAAGGAGAAGATCAGAAGATGTCCACAACCAGTTTACCGACTCCCCTGGAAAAGATGGTTGAAGAGTGTTCCCAACATCTGGATCAGATACAGGGTGAGAAGCTGACTCAGCTTCTGATGAAGTACCAAGACGTCTTCTCCTTGCAAGATGGTGACCTAGGACGTACGGGAGTAATTCAACACACCATTAACACCGGTGATCATACTCCAATTAAGCAAGCTCCTAGAAGAGTACCCTTGGCAAAACAAACCGAAATGGACAACCTGATTAAAGACATGCATAGACAAGGGGTAATTGAGCCTTCGCAGAGCCCGTGGACTTCCCCTGTAGTGCTGGTGAGCAAGAAAGATGGCTCCACTCGTTTTTGTGTAGACTACAGGCGGTTGAATGATGTCACCAAGAAAGATAGTTACCCCTTACCCCGGATTGACGATACCCTAGACACAGTGGCGGGTTCCAGATGGTTTTCCACCCTCGACTTGAAGAGTGGCTATTGGCAAGTCGAGACAGTACTGCGAGGATTACATTGGAAGACTTGCCTGGTCTACCTCGACGATATCATCGTGATGGGGAAGACTTTCGATCAGCACTTGAAGAACCTGTGCGATGTCTTCGAGAAATTGAGGCAAGCTAACCTGAAATTAAGTCCGCAGAAGTGCCAGCTGTTTAAGAAACAGGTTAAGTTTTTGGGACACATAATTTCCACCAAAGGAGTTGCGACAGATCCGGAGAAGACAGACGCAGTGAGGAACTGGCCTGTTCCGAAAGATAAACATCAACTTCGAAGCTTTCTGGGATTATGCACCTACTACCGCCGTTTCGTGAAAGGGTTTGCAGACATTGCGAAGCCCCTGCATCGGTTGACCGAAGATGGTAGGCCTTATGAGTGGACGAAGGAGTGCCGAGGAGCATTTGAAGAGTTGAAGAAGGCTCTGTGTTCTGCTCCTCTTTTGACGTATCCGAGGCCTGGAAGCAAGTTTGTTGTGGATACCGATGCAAGTAATGTAGGCATAGGCGGTGTATTATCTCAAGAAGAGAATGGGGAAGAAAAGGTTGTGACCTATTTCAGTAAGGCCTTGTCGAAGCCTGAACGTAATTACTGCGTCACTAGGAGGGAGCTGTTAGCAATTGTGCGGACCATCGAGCACTTCCATAAATATCTGTGCGGGCAAGATTTTCTTATCAGAACTGACCATGCTTCCTTGAAATGGTTGCTGCAATTTAAGAACCCAGAAGGTCAGTTAGCCCGTTGGATTGAGAGGCTGCAGCAGTACAACTTCATCATTCAACATCGGATTGGAAGAAAACATGGCAATGCTGATGCACTTTCGAGAAGACCTTGCCCGGAAGATTGCAAGTACTGTGTGAGGCAAGAGTTGAAAGAGCATGTACACCCCATCAAATGCCATCAAACCCGAATCCAAGTAGAAGAAGAGCATCTACAATCCTGGAGAGACGCCCAGCAGAAGGATAAGACCTTGGAACCTCTGCTAAGATGGAAAGAAGCTGGCAGAAGACCGGAGTGGATGGAAGTTTCTGACAAGAGTGTGGCCCTGAAGTCATACTGGGCACAATGGGATTCTCTTGTGATCGAAGACGGTCTTCTGAAGAGAATGTGGGAGAGCACCGACGGAAGAGAGAGAAAGCCCCAAGTCGTAGTGCCGAAGAACAAGGTTCCGGAAGTCCTAGCAGAGGCTCACAATGGAGTGAGTGGAGGACACCTAGGTGTTAATAAAACCACGATGAAGGTCAGAGAGAGATATTATTGGCTGGGCTACCGAACAGACATAATGAACTGGTGCCGGAGATGTGATGACTGCGCGTCAAGCAAGGGACCCAAAACAAGGAGCCGTGGCAAAATGCGCCAGTATAATGTGGGAGCTCCATTTGAGAGGATTGCAATTGACGTAGCAGGTCCGTTTCCTATATCAATTGATGGAAATAAGTACATCCTGGTTGCAACGGACTACTTCAGTAAATGGCCTGAGGCATATGCGATACCGAATCAGGAAGCCACTACTGTGGCTGAAGTTCTGGTGAACAATTTCTTTAGCCGATTCGGTATACCCATGGAGCTCCATTCTGATCAGGGACGGAACTTTGAGTCTGCGGTGTTCCAAAATGTTTGTAAGTTGCTGGGAATACGGAAGACCAGGACAACTCCATTACATCCCCAGTCAGATGGTATGGTTGAGAGGTTCAATAGGACCATAGAAAACCATCTGAGGATAATGGTAGACGAACACCAGACAGATTGGGACCGACATATTCCCCTGTTCCTGATGGCTTATCAATCGGCTGTGCACGAGTCAACCGGAAGAACACCTGCCAGTGTGCTATTCGGAAGGGAATTGAGGCTGCCAATGGATGTGTTGTTTGGGCATCCTGAAGATAGGCCAGTGCCTGTAGATGAGTATTCTCGGGAATTGGCAGAACGACTCGATGCAATGCATGAGGCTGTTCGGGATCGCATGCGCCTAGAGAGTGACCGAATGAAGACGCAGTATGATGCGCGAGCGAATTCTGTGGGTTTCCACGCTGGCGATCTGGTGTGGCTTTATAATCCAGCCCGGAAGAAAGGACGATCGCCGAAATTACAGAAGAACTGGGAAGGGCCATACCAAGTAGTGACCAGGATCAACGACGTTGTTTACCGGATTCAGCGTTCTCCACGATCGAAGATGAAGGTAGTCCATCTGGACCGACTTGCTCCGTACCATGGGAAAGAAGGAGATAATTTCTGATCGGGGCGATCAGTCTTTTAAGGAGGGGGCAGTGATACGAACTTTTGCCCCGTCAGCGACGCCCCTGGTGATGACACATTATTTGTCTGAAGGCGGGCCGCATGATTTATTACGGCGCGACCTTGTCGCTGTTTATGATTCCCGAAAAGAATAGCCTATCTCGAAGATTCTCATTCTGGAACAATGTTCGATCGATAATTATTTTCGAGAATCTTCTAAGACCATTATAAAATGGGAAGCAAGAAGCCGAGTGGACACTCTGACAGTCTTACAGTTTTGAAGTCTGAAGTTTGGAAGCGAATATCGAATGCGATAAGAACCGGGCGTTTAATAGTTCCGTGCGAGTATAAGTCTTGATACGCGTTTAGTGTCGGTACGGTACGCGAGTGCGAATTCTTTGGTGGCGTTTTAAGTGTACCGGGGCGTCTTCGTATGTGATTAACCGTCGGTTGAAGACGAGTGCTTTAGAGAGTTTAAACTGTGGACTTGTGTACTGTGGATTGTTTAGGTTAGGTAATTAATTGTTTAATTGTTTGCTTAATTGTTTAATTTTCACTGCTTGTTGTTACTTACTGCTTGTATATATTTCGCTGATTATTGTTCAATTTGTTAATTTTAAGTTCTCAAATCACTGTTAATCATTGTAAATATTTGTACATATACACATAGTCACAGTAAATAAAAAGTGTAAAATCGAAATACGTTACAATATTATCATCAGGTGAATGGAAAACTAAAGCTGACGACCGAAAAGAACAAGAAAAGCGCCTTGTATAACCAGTGACTGTTTCGATAACGAAAAACATCGGTGATAATATGGCAAGCATATAATACGTAATAAATAAATTGAATTTAAGTAACATGTTTCACATATCATCTCAGGTCTTTGTATCTTGAGTAAGTTTTTTTGCAGTTACTACACATTCATTTTGGCAATAAAACTACAAATTTAGTTTAACCACAACACAAACAGTAACAGAGAAACAAACTAACTAAAGAAACTCCATAAAATACCAAAAGAAATGTTGGGAATAATAATTATTATTCATGATGAAATAGAAAATTACTTTGCGTACTACCAATATGTATAGGTATAACAAATTTTATTGACAGGTTTCAAGATCGTTGTAATCTTGAAACCTGTCAATAAAATAATTGGTTATACATATTGGTAGTATGCAAAGTAATTTTCTATTTCATCATGGATTTCTACCAAAAGTGAAGAAAGAAAATATTAACTACAATTATTATTCAGCCATTCAGCGGGATCACGAGTAGACGAACTTCTCCGCGCTTTGCGCTCACGCCTTGCATTCGATGCACCCGACGGCCGGTGCGTCGTCCGCCATTATACGCCAATATGTGCCGCTGCGGCTAGAGTCTAGTGTCATGTCATAATTTTCTGACAGTAATTGACAGACCATACACCATAGTTTAAACCAAAAAGTAATGTTTTTTTAACAGGAAAATTTAAAAAAACGTTGAAAATCCGAATTTCCATAGATTAGGAAAGTATTCGGGTAAAGTACGTTTTAGCACTGCACGCATTTTGCGTTCTTTCCAAGTTTTTTAGAAAGAGGGGACTTAGTAGAGCACAAAAAAGAAAAAATTTGTGCGAACGTTGCATTTTGGTCGAGAAACTTGCGGGACCGGGAGCGAATAGGGGTGCTGGGTTGGGTAAAATACTGGGTGTAATTGTGCGTTACCGTGTTTTGTTCTATATGAGTCGATTGGGCATCCCGTATAACCGTAAAAAGTGAAGAGAAAGGTTTTTTTGTGAAAAATTTTGCACGTAGCAGTAGAGCATCCATAAGCGCGGAGTTCAATTGTCCCACGTGTAGATAGGTTGAAAACGCAGCAGCAGTGGGTGCGGTCTCTAGCAACATTCCCGGTAGGGTAGCATGTTAATTTATATCCCAACTAGGTTTTGCCAGTATAACGTTTTACCGCGCTGTTAATGTGTTGGTTTTTTGGGGGGGGGGGGGAGACTTAAACGCTCCGCTCGCTTCGCTAGCTCCGCTTGCCCAAGACCGGAAATAGTGGGCCGTGGAACCACTTTTTAGGGCCGTTTCAATGTTCCTGCGCAAAGGACGGGCTAATAAGGACGGCGGACGGCATTGTAAACACGTTGCACCCATAAGAAAAACGACAGAATGGAGTCAATATATGTTCCGTATTAATTTGGAAGTTTTGATATTATTATAGCCAGAATTGCGTTCCCCCGTACCTAGAAAGACATGTAAAAATGTGTTTGGAGTCGATAGGAGTCTGGTGTAGTAGGGTGTTAAAGTGAACTGTACCCAAGTATTCCTCGCGAAATTCAACGAAGTGAATGGGATGTCCCAGAGGAAAAGAATTGTCAATCTGGAATAGAAGATAAGTGAACAACATGGTCCATACAAATGAAGGAGTCATTGTTTGTGATATTTGCAATAAAACATTCGAATCCTCCTCAGAATTAACCGAACATATGTTAGCGCACACCAGAGAGAAATGTGAAATTTGCGAGAAGACATTCTCGACGCGTTCTAATTTAACAAAACACTTTATGACTCACACAGGAGAAAAGCCCCACAATTGTAAAATTTGCCAGAAAGCATTCTCTCAGTATTCTAATTTAAAAAAACATATTAGGACTCACAGTAGAGAAAAGCCTCACAAATGTGAAATTTGCCAGAAAGCATTCTCTACATATGCTTATTTAAAGATACATGTTATGAGTCACACGGGAGTAAGACCCCACAGCTGTGAGGTTTGCAAGAAAGCGTTCTGCGATCGTTTCACTTTGGCGAGACATGTTAGGGCTCATACAAGAGAAAGGGCCTACAAATGTAAAATTTGCCAGAAAGCATTCTCTACATATGCTTATTTAAAGATACATGTTCGGACTCACACGGGAGAAAAGCCTCACAAATGTGAAATTTGCCAGAAAGCATTCTCTAGATATGCTTATTTAAAGATACATGTTATGAGTCACACGGAAGAAAGACCCCACAGCTGTGAGGTTTGCAAGAAAGCGTTCTGCGATCGTTTTACTTTGGCGAATCACATTAGGTCTCATACAGGAGAAAGGACACACAAATGCGAAATTTGCCAGAAAGCATTCCCTACATATTCTAAATTAAATTCGCATGTTAAAACTCACACGGGAGAGAGACCTCATAAATGTGAAATTTGCCAGAAAGCATTCTTTGAGAATTGTCATTTAATGAGACATATTCGGACTCATACAAGAGAAAAGCCTCACAAATGTGAAATTTGCCAGAAAGCATTCTTTGAGAATTGTTATTTAATGAGACATATTCGGACTCATACAGGAGAAAGGTTCCACAAATGTGAAATTTGCCAGAAAACCTTTTCTCAATATTCTCATTTAAAGATGCACTTGAATAGTCACACAGGACAAAGGCCTTACAATTGTGAGATTTGCAATAAAGCGTTCGGGCAATCTAGTACTTTAAGGGCACATACATTGACACACATGAAGGAAAAACCATACAAGTGTAAAATTTGTAATAGGGCATTCAAACGAAGGAGTTACTTACAACAGCACTCATGTGCACATACTGATAAAACTCCCCATGTCTGTAAGAGTTGCAGTGTTTGTTTTAAATCCGATTGGTATTTGAGGAAGCACTTAGAGAAACATGCAAATGGGGAGATTGTCACGGCAAAGATAGAAGAATCGCAAGTTGAGCGGCTCGGTGAAACAAGTGTTCATGTGGAATTAGAAGCGATTATAACAGACACAGAAAAAGGGACAACTACAGAAGAATTTATCAACAATGAAGAATGTGAGGTGAAAAATGAAGATAGTGATTGTGTAAAAGAGGAAAACGATATTTTAGGCGAAGATAATAAAATGCCGGAAATTATATAAAACTTTTCAAAAGTGACGAGTACGAGGTGAAAGATGAAATTAGCTCATGGTTAAAAAATGTAACAATTTTTTGTTTGCTTTAATTATTAAACTACCATTAGTCTAACATCTTTGTTTTACTAGTGGGTGCATCTCCAATTCATCACTATCCGAAAACTTGCTTGTTTCTTGCTCTAGCTCTCTGCTGCTTAATTATTATTATTGTTAAATAAATTCATGTGCATATGCACGTGTGACCTATTTTTGTTGGTATCGAAGGGTACAGGCCAAGTGGTGATAGATGGAAAAGAAGTTATTTTTTGAGCTGTTTTGTGGTGGAAATAAACCTTGGCTCACTTGATTGGTTCTCGGTATACAGAGAGTGATTGTTATATCTCCGTTATTATACTAGCTATCAAAATGACTTTTAAACCATTTTCATACGCTTTTTCACATAGAACGCATTGGCTTATTCAGCTGTTCCTTAATTTAATATTTTCGGAGGTATGGTATTGAAATTTGTCTTTACCTTTATAAAATTATATTATATAATTTCGTGGCCCTTATGCCCTCTTATAAATATAGAATTAAAACTGAAAATTATAATTTAGCAAATTTAAAAGAGCAAAAGGCAGTTATAGAATTTGAACAGGAACGAAGAGAAGTAGATATCCGGAAGGGAGTGAGTCAGGGATGTGCATTGTCACCTCTAGTTTTCAACGTATACATTGTGGTCCAGTTTATAATAATAATAATGCACTTTATTATTCCCCAATACTATACATTAAAAGAAAAAATATACACATTCAATAATGAGGGGACTAGCTGGCGGAATTTAGTCAAGGCTACTTTTACACTCAACCAGCCGTCCTTCTAATCCGTAAAATTAAATAAGATCTAAAAAACAATGTAACATATGACTCGGATACCAAAAATTAACAAA
The DNA here is from genome assembly GCA_963966045.1 of Xestobium rufovillosum. NCBI lineage: Eukaryota > Metazoa > Arthropoda > Insecta > Coleoptera > Ptinidae > Xestobium > Xestobium rufovillosum. The sequence goes on from OZ014497.1 coordinate 23,202,846, forward strand.
CATTTTTCTATACAATTGTTAAGTATTGGTTTATTTATTAAGTTCACATATTTAAATGAAATAAAGTTAAATTCTATCGAACATAACAAAAGGTAAAATAAAGCTTGGTTCTCTGAGTTCACTCTACGCATGCTACCCACTTCACTGTTCGACTTCTTCCCCTCTAACTAGTCCATCTGTCACTGTGTTACCGGCCGCTAGAGTTTCGCGCGGGAGCAAAGTTTTTGAACTTAACACAATCATGAATAAAAGAAACAAGATAACTTGCCTAATATAAAAGAGAAAAACTAAACAAAAAATCAAAATTTCAAAGCAAAACAAAGTGACTATCAAAATGTTCACTGCTGATCAAACAATAATTGCTCAATTCTTAGATTAAACGACGCAAGTGTCAAATTTCTTGTCTCGATGGATAAGGAATTTTGCAAGGACACAACATTATAAGAAAAAGATCGTCTAAACGGGGCGGTCGAGTGTGACCGCATCGTCAACTCATCCGCAAATCTAATGTTGGCACTGTGAATTTATTTAGAATAGGATAAGAATTTGTAGATAGGATGATAGGAACATTTTATGTGCAAAGGTAAGCAAGTGCAAAATTCTGCGATTAGCCATATTCAACCCAAGAGAGCTCCTTAATCCTAACGGAGACGTGGTCAAATTACCGCAAACCAAAAACAAATCTACAACAGAAGTTATGAACTTTCTGCGAATTCGGTTAGAATACGCAGAGTCAAGACAAGGGCCATAAATAAAATCACAATAATTAAATCTGGACAAGACGAGTGCTTCTTACACATGGATTTAGTATAACGTACGAAAGTGCCTAAGGGTCACGAAATTATTATAAAATTATATTTCTTTCTAAAAATTCGATATATGTTTAAAAAAAATCCAACATATAGAACAAATCCTATCATATAGAAAAAAAATCTATACATCCAAAAATAAATCCTACGCGTAGAACATAAATTCGACATATACAGAATGATTTTACTCATAAAATTTCGGTACCGCGGGATAGAACTAAAAATCGATTCTTAAGGAGTAAACTCCAAAAATTGTAGCCGTTACTTATTTTATGTGGCGAATATCGAATTCGGCGGTAAAGTAGTGAAGTATACTAAAAGAAATGCTAAAAAATAAGATACGAGATGGGCGCCTGTTGCACTGGCACATTAGACACAACATTCCAAGTTTTAACAAGTGACAGTTCATTCTAACCTCAAACCCCATTTCAGGTTTTCTTAAGTCGAAAATTGGAAAATTGTTAAGAAAATGGTCAATTTTGGAGATATATTAAACAAAATTAGCATTGACAATTTAGTATAGAAATTATTGGGAATTTCGTGAACTACGTGTAGCACTATGGGCCGTACCAATGAACTGCCTTTCGATTGCGAAAATTGCAATAGAACATTCGATTCCCCGCCAGCATTAAAGGAGCATATGTTGACGCATACCAAGGAAACATCCCACCGATGTGGAATTTGCCAGAAAGCGTTCGCCAGGCGATACTCGTTGCAAAGACACATCTTGGGTCATACAGGAGGACAGCCTCACAAATGCGAAATTTGCCAGAAGGCATTCTGTGATCGCTCTAACTTAATAAGTCATATTAAGACTCACACAGGAGAAAAGCCTCACAAATGTGAAATTTGTCAGAAAGCATTCTCTCTGCGTTCAACTTTAATGAATCATGTTAAATTTCACACAGGAGAAAAGCCCCACAAATGTGAAATTTGCCAGAAAGCATTCTCTTTGCGTTCTACTTTAACCAAACATGTTAAGTTTCACACAGGACAAAAGCCTCACAAATGTGAAATTTGTCAAAAAGCATTCTTTGAGAAGTCTGCTTTAAGGAAACATGTTACAACACACACAGGAGAAAAGCCTCACAAATGTGACACTTGCCAGAAAGCATTCTCCACGCTTTTTAGTTTATCAATTCATGTTATGATTCACACAGGGGAGAAGCCTCACAAATGTGAAATTTGCCAAAAAGCATACGTTGAGAATTCTGCTTTAAGGAAACATGTTAGAACTCACACAGGAGAAAGGCCTCACAAATGTGAAATTTGCCGGAAAGCATTCTCTCAGTGTTCTACTTTAACACAACATATTAGGACACACACAGGAGAAAGACCTCACAAGTGTGAAATTTGCCAGAGAGCATTCTCTCAGTGTTCGACTTTAAAGAAACATGTCAGGACTCACACGGGAGAAAGGCCTCATAAATGCGAAGTTTGCCAGAAAGCATTCTTTGAGAATTCTGATTTGAGGAAACATGTTAGGACTCATACAGGAGGAAAAACTCACCAATGTGATATTTGCCAGCAAGTATTCACCAAACCATACATGTTAAGCAGACACATTGAGACTCATACTGGAGAAAGGAAATTCAAGTGCACAGTGTGTGGCAATGGTTTTAGAACAAATGCAGAACTTACAAGTCACATGAGGATCCACACAGGTAAAAAGCCCCACACTTGCAATATTTGCCAGAAAGCTTTCTCGCATTTGGGAAATTTAAGGGCGCATATTAAAGAAGTGCACAACAGGGAAACCCCACACAAATGTGATATTTGTGAAAAGGCATTCTCCAAGCGTTCCACTTTGTTAAGGCACATTAGGACACATACGGGACGAAGACCTTACGAGTGTGAAATTTGCAATAAATTGTTCGAACTTTCAGACTCTTTAAATATACATATTCTAACACACGCAGAAGAGAACCATTACAAATGTGAAATTTGTAATAAGGCGTTCAGCCAAGCGTATCTTAACCATGCCAATGAAAGTATGTTTTTCTGTAAGTTTTGCAATGTTAATTTTAAGTCTGAATGGTACTTGGAGAAACATAAAGAGAGGCAAGCAAATGGGGAAATAGTCACAGCAAAGGTCGAGGAACCACTAGAAGAGCAATTCCACGAAAATGATGGGGTGAAATTGGCAGAGGATATAACGAATGAAGAAGAAAATGTCGTAAAGTCTGAAAATTTTGAGAAGCTTATGGAAAATGAAGAGTATCAAAGCAGTGTTGGTGTAAAAGAAAGTGATTTTTTAAACAAAGAGGGTAGCGTCGGAAATTTTGCAAGACTCTTTAAAAATGAAGACTACGAAGTGAAAGATGAAATTATTTTAAAATCTAATTAGAAATGTATATAATGTTTATGATTCTTGTGCGTTTTCATATGTAATATCATAAGAGCTTACATTTTGCCGGCAAAATTTTTCGATTGCAACGAGAGGTTGCTTAGCAATTTTTCAAAATGTAACGAGAAAAATTGAGCATCTCGAGCGAGACCTCGAGTCCACTATTCGCAAGTTTTACCAGGTACAATCTAAACTCAAATAATATTCGTCATGACTTTCATGAAAAAGACTGCAAATATTATGCAAGTTTTATTTATTAAATTAAATATCGTGCGTCGGAGCTGACACACACAAGTTTTTTATTATTTACCTACTTAAATTCAAATAAATGTTAATTTTCCATTTTCGTTAAAATAGTAGTTAAATATCCTAGATTCCTTTTTCATGCTAATCACCATAACGTTTTTGAGACATTGATATTTCTGTTAGCGATGTATGTCGGTCAAGCCCATGTTGTATGGCGAATATCGAATTCGGCGAAAAAGTAAAATTTACAAAAGATGATGTGATAGCTTCTTCTACACTGCTGGAAAAAATCTAGGGATATTGGTAAGAATGCAAGCTAAATGCATGGTTTCGACTGGAAAATTATTATAATACATTTATCAAGAAATTCCTATAATTCTTTTGATAATCTGTCATAAAGAGTGCAAAAAAGAAAATAATATCTAATTTTTTAATTAAAAATCAAAAACTACACAAAATTTAAACGTGAAAATGTTTAGAACAAATTCAAACAGCAACAAAAAATAACGAGTCAAAACAATTTTTTTAGTGTTTCAATAAGTTGTATGACCTCCTCTATTGTTAATGACCGCCCTACATCAAATTATCTAAATCTTCTTGTGGTATTTCCCTCCATGCATTTTCAAGAGCTGCAAACAAATGTCTTCGGTTCTCAATCGCGACTCCATTTTCCATAACCCTTCTTTGGAGCATGTCCCAAGCATGCTCAATTGGATTAAGATCCGGAGACTGTGCAGGCCATGGTATCACCTCGATGGCGCTAGCATCAAGGAACTCTTCAACTAATCTTGCTGAATGTGGCCGCGCATTGTCTTGTTGCAGAATAAAATTTTCTCCAACTGCTGCTGCATATGGAATGACAAAAGGTTGAAGAATGATATCACGGTAACGAATTGCAGTTAATGACGCATCCAGCAAAACGAGGTCAGTTCTCCCGCCGATGCTCATTTCGCCCCAAACCATAATCGTGCCACCTCTAAAACTATGCACTTCTTGTACATGCTGGAGTCGGTTGTTTAAGCCAGATTGCCTCCAAACACGAAGTCTTCTTGAATCAGAGTGAAGACCAAATCGCGATTCATCGGTGAAGAGCACAGGACTCCATTGTTCATTTTGCCAATTAACATGTTCTTGACTCCAACGAAGTCGCACAGCGCGATTGCCTCTCGTGAGGGGTGGACATCTTAGGGGTCTACGAGATCTTAAATTGGCTTCGTGCAATCGATTTATCACGGTTCTGGATGAAACAACAACACCGTGCGCTTGCTGCAGCTCCCTACGCAAAACTGCGGCAGTTGTCGTCGCATCTCTTCTTGCATTCAGTTGCAAAAAACGATCCTGTACTGCGGTGGTTCCTCGATGTCGACCACTATGCCTTTCTGCCACTTCTACTGTTTCACGATAACGCGACCACAATCTTGAAATTACGCTTTGCGTTGTCCCAATGGCCTCCGCAACATCGATTTGACGCCTACCAGCTTCAAGCATCCCCACAACCCTTAACATATCTTCTCGAGGTAAATGATGCCTTTCCATTACTTTAACATGCACTCTTCACTATTCTTCACTACGTACACCTACTAATTAACCACTTATTCAACTTTTTTAAATGCGACAATTTCGCTATTCTCCATATCTGTCAATTTTTAAAACAATTGCCTATCTTTTCTTGTCATTGCGCACTGCGACGCACTCAAATATTTCTTATAAACACATTGGCTATGACAGATTTTATTTAATTTACATTTTATTGCGCATTTTAAAAATATCCCTAGATTTTTTCCGGCAGTGTATATCCCACATAGGTTTTACGAATGCTTAGTTTTAGCGTGCTTAGGTCCCTAATATAGGGACCTAAGTGGTGCGTCACAAACGTCAGATTTTCATTCCAAACAAAACCAAGCCACGTGGTTTCTGACGTTTTAACCTAACCTACGAAATATAATTATAGTCGTTTTCAAGTTTTTCCACTTAAGCCCAACACACAAATTGAAAATAAACTGTTTTCACTGCAAAACGTCTATAATCATATTGCAAAAACTAGTTTAAGACGTTGTAAATAATATCGATAAACGTCAAATGGCACGTGCTTTTGTTTTGTTTGGAATGAAAATTTAACGTATGACGGAGGCACTTAGGTCCCGAATTATTCCCTTGTTTTCATTAGTAATCGCGGATTTTCTTTAAAAAATGCCTTTCGTGACGGGATACCGGAACAACACATGGAATGCAAAATTCTCTAAATTTACAATGAACTTTCGAAGAAAAAGGAAAGTGCTCATAGTCTACTTGGCAAAACTTAGTTGGGAATAAACCCGAAAGGAGCACATGCTATACTGGTACATTAGACATAACATTCCAAGATTTGTCAAAGTGACATTTTTCTAACCTTAAGCCGCCTTTCAAGTTTTCTAAAGTCGAAAATTGGAAAATCTTTAAGAGAATAGTCAATTTTGCAGATATATTCAACAAATTGGATGGTGACTTGAAATATTGCAGTGCAGAATTTAGTATATGTAGAATCTATTGGGAAATTCGTGAATTACACGTAGCATTATGGGACGTACCAGTGAAACACCTTTCCATTGCCAAAAGGCATTTTCTGAGCGCAGTACTTTGAAAAGTCATATTAATACTCGCATGGGAGAAAGGCCCAACAAATGTGAAATTTGCCAGAAGGCATTCTCTGACCGCTCTAACTTGACACGTCATATTAAGACTCACACAGGAGAAAGGCCCCACAAATGTGAAATTTGTCAGAAAGCATTCTCTGACCGCTCTACCTTGACAAGTCATATTAAGACTCACACGGGAGAAAAGTCCCACAAATGTGAAATTTGCCAGAAAACATTCTCTCGGCATTCTACTTTAACAAATCATGTTAGGACTCACACAGGAGAAAAGCCTCACAAATGTGAAATTTGCCAGAAAACATTCTCTCAGAGTTCTACTTTAATGAACCATGTTACGACTCACACCGTGGAAAGGTCTTATAAATGTGAAATTTGCCAGAAAGCATTCAATGGGACTTCTAATTTAAAGAAACACCTTAAAATTCACACAGGAGAAAAGCGTAAGATTTGTCAGAAAGCATTCTCTGATCGCTCTGCCCTGAGAAGGCCTCATAGCTGTGAGATTTGCCAGAAAGCGTTCGTTGAGCATTCTAATTTAAAGCAACACCTTAAAATTCACACGGGAGAAAAACCTCACAAATGTGAAATTTGCCAGAGAGCATTTTTTGAGACCTCTCATTTGAGGAAACATGTTATGACTCACACAGGAGAAAAGCCTCACAAGTGTGAAATTTGCCAAAAAGCATTCATTGAGCATTCTAATTTAAAGAAACACCTTAAAATTCACACGGGAGAGAAGCCTCACAAATGTGAAATTTGCCAGAAAGCATTCTGCAGGCGTTCTGATTTAACAGCACACGTTTGTACTCATACGGGAGAATGGCTTCACAAATGTGAAGTTTGCCAGCAAGTATTCATATTCACCAAGCCATACATGTTAAGCAGACACGTTAAGGCTCATACTGGAGGAAGTAAATTCAAGTGCAACAGTTTTAGATTAAATGACGAACTTACACGTAATATGAGGATACACACAGGTAAAAAGCCCCCCGTTTGCAATATTTGCGAGAAACCGTTCTCACATTTGAGAAATATAAAGGCGCATATTAAAGAGGTGCACGACAAAGAAACCTCACACAAATGTGAAATTTGTGAAAAGGCATTCTCCAAGCGTGCCACTTTATTAAAGCATGTCAAGACACATACGGGACAAAGCTCTTACAAGTGTGAAATTTGTAATAAGGTGTTCAGCCACGTGTATCTTAACCATGCCAATGAAAGTACATTTTTCTGTAAGTTTTGCAATGCTGATTTTAAGTCTGAATGGTACTTGGAGAAACATAAAGAGAAGCAAGTAAATGGGGAAATCGTCGCAGCAAAAATCGAGGAATCCCAAAATGAGCAGTCCAATGAAAATATTTATGGCGTAAAATTGGACGAGAATATAACAGATGAAGAAGAAAATGTCGTTGTAAAGTCTGAAAAGTTTATAAAAAATGAAGAGTATGAAGTGAAAAATCAGAGCAGTGTTGGTGTAAAAGAAGAAAGTGATACTTTAGACGAAGGGGAATAGTGTTGGAAGTTTTGCAAGACTTCAAAAATGAAGACTATGAAGTGAAAGATGAAATTTAAAAACATATGTGAAAAAGACATTTTTATTACTTATTATATCCAAACAAACGTTAATTTTCCATTTTCGTTAAAATAAGTCATCATCATAAGGTTCTCAGTCCGAAGACTGGTTGGACGCGTACCTCCATTCTTTTCTATCCTGAGCTAACCTACGCATTTCCCTAAAAGTAGAACATCCTACATCCCTAACTATTTGAGAGCAGTAGTCTAATCTAGGCCTACCCCTACCTCTTTTTATTCCTATCTCTGACTCTAGTATGTCACGAACTATTCCTTCGTGTCTTAGAAGGTGTCCTACCATCCTATCTCTCCTACTCTTTATTGTTTTCCATACCTTTCGCTTTTCCCCAACTCTTTCTAATACTTCCCTATTGCTAACCTTATCTATCCACGGTATCTTCATCATGCGTCTGTAACACCACAGTTCAAACGCTTCTACTCTTTTTCTATCCGCTTCTCCTATTGTCCAAGTTTCGCACCCGTATAATGCCGTACTCCATACATACGACGTTAAGAGTCTCTTCCTAGTCTCTATATTAACCGTTCTCGAGCATAACAGTTGTTTCTTTTTGTTAAACGCAACTCGGCCCTGCGCCATTCTTTGTTTTATATCTTTAGTGCTCCTACCGTCTTGAGTTATTTTACTTCCTAAGTAGCAGAAATCCGCGACCTCCTCTATCTTCTCATTTCCAATTTGTATTTCCATTTTAGTTCTATTTTCGCATCCCCTACATACCAAAATTTTAGTTTTCTTTTTATTGATTTTCATGCCGAAGCCCTTTGTCAAAACTGCTTCCATTTCATTCAAAGCCGCTCCTAATTCTTCTTTGCTAGATGCTAACACTGCTATATCATCCGCAAATCTGAGCATGTTAATAGTTTGGCCCTGTACATTGATCCCTGAGGCTGTTCTTTCCTTAACAATATTAATCGCATCTTCGATATATAAGTTGAAAACTAGAGGTGACAATGCACATCCCTGTCTCACTCCCTTCCAGATATCTACTTCCCTTTGTTCCTGCTCACATTCTATAACTGCCTTTTGCTCTTTGTAGAGATTATGTATTATTCTTCTGTCCCTGTATTTCATCCCTACCTTTCTCAGCACTTCGAACATCTTCCCCCATTTTACGTTGTCGAAGGCTTTTTCTAAATCTACAAATCCTATATAGACGCTCTTTCTCTTTTCTATCGATTTTTCTATAATTACTCGTAAAGCTAGAATGGCCTCGCGCGTTCCTCTATTTCGTCTAAATCCGAACTGATCTTCTCCTAATATTTCTTCCGCCTTTTTCTCCATCCTTCTTTGCACAATTCTAGTTAAAATTTTTGACGCATGGGAAGTTAAACTGATAGTTCTAAAATTTTCGCATCTATCCGCGCCTTTTCTTTTTGGCAAAGCTACTATGATGTTCCGTTTGTAATCTTCTGGAATCTCGCCTGTCAGGTATATGCGACTAACTAGTTTAAATAAACGATCTATTACCTCTTGACCTGCGCACTTTAAGATTTCTGCCTGCAAGCCATCTATACCTGGTGCTTTATTATTCCTTAAACTTTTTAGTGCTATCTCAAACTCTTCTCTCATTATAGGACTCCCTAGGTTATCCCCCTCTACACTGCTTTCGCTTTCTAATATATCTTGCACTTCCTGTCCCGCATATAAGTTTCCTAAATATTCTTTCCACCTATCTGCCTTCTCCCCACTTCCGATTAGGATATCTCCTGCCTCATTTCTAATGTTTTTGGTACTAGATCCAATTTCTCTAAAATTTCTCCTAATTATTTTATATGCTTCATCAGTCTTTCCTACTTCGAATTTATCTTCCACTTCTTTGCATTTATTATCGATCCATTGCTCTTTCGCTTTCCTACATTCCCGAATAATTTCCCACTTGATCGCCTTATATCTTTGTTTCCCTGTTTCATCTAACCTATTTTTATATTTTCGCCTTTCCTCTATTAGACTCACAATATGTTTTGTTATCCAGGGTTTCCTACTTTCATTCTGTTTATGACCCAAAATATCCCTAGCTGAGGAAACTAAACTATTTTTAATGCAATTCCATTCTGCCTCTATGTCCCTAACAATATTTCCACCCGTGCCCTTTAGTGCTTCGTTTGTCTTTTTCTCGAACTTATTGCGCATATCATCATCTTTTAGTTTCTCTGGGTCAAGATACCTTCTTCCGCTTCTTTTTTTCAAAATCTTAAATTTAAGATTGGCTTTCATAACGACTATGTTGTGATCACTATCTATATCTGCTCCTGGATAACTTCTACAATCCCTAACTTGATTTCTAAATCTTTGCCTAACGAGAATGTAATCTATTTGATATCTCCCTAAGTCTCCTGGCATCTTCCACGTATAGCATCTCCTAACATGATGGTGAAATAGAGTGTTCGCGACCGTTAAGTTATGTTTATCGCAGAACTCTATCAGTCTAACTCCCCTATCGTTCCTATTGCCTAATCCAAAGGGGCCAACTATTCCGCCCTCTCGCCCTGTGCCTACGACTGCATTGAAATCTCCTGTAATTATTAAATTTTCGTGCCCTCTCACAAAATCTAGCACATATTCAATATCACTATAAACTGCCTCTACGGCCTCATCACTGTAGTTAGAAGTGGGCATATATACCTGTATTATTACTGTTTTTACAGGTTTCGAATCTAACCTAACCATAACTACCCTGTCACTTTGCTGTAAGAAATTTTCTACACTCTGTCCTACTTTTTTCCGCATAACAATTCCTACTCCCGAATTTCCTCCTACAGATCCTGTGTGTATTACTCTAAAATCTCCGCTCCAGAAGTCTCCAGCTTCTGGCCATCGCACTTCACTGATACCTACTACGTCTAATGCTAACCTATCCATCTCAATTTTCAAATTCTCTAACTTCCCTACTTGTTTCATGCTTCTAACATTCCACGCTCCGACTCGTGAGATGTTACACTTATCATTTCTGATGACTCCCCCCGAAGCAGTCCCCGCCCGGAGATCCGAATGTGGGACTATTTTACCTCCGGAATATTTTACTCCAGAAGGTGCCATCATCATAAATTAAAGTACGCTGTACTAGGGATAAAATAATGTGGTGGTTTCCCGTTGCCTTCCACATCGCAGTAGTGTGTATCACAGTGCCATACCAACCCTCACGATCTCTGCCACTATGATTACTGAAAGAGCTGCTGCCCCCTTCCAGGGACTTGATTTAGTCTGGCTTCTCAAATAAAAACCCCTCCAATATGGTTAAACCTATGGTTCGGCTCTTTATATCATTGAAGCGCGCAAGCCATCCCACCCGTCCCAGTATTACTAGAACTGCGTCAAGGTACAAGTTCTTTGGGATAGGTTAAAATAAGTAATAATTAAATATCCTCGACCCCCTTTTCGTGTTAATCACCTTATTGCAAAAGCAAGTCATTGTTTAAAGGCATCGACGTTGCTGTTAGTGATGTATCAGTCTCACCGATGCTCTTCTATAGGCGATTGTAAACGATGTCGATACATCGATGTTTTCTAGTTTTTTGCCATCGCTGCTTGTATGGCACCGGCATCTGGCAGCATGATCTGGCGTGAACTCTTTTGGCCTTTCTCATTTTCAACTATATTAATTTAGGGTTGCCTTCTGTTCGGATCTCCCCGGACATGTCCCTGTTTTAGGGCCGTCCGAGGGACGTCCGAGCAGGTTTTGAGAACTGGTCTGGATTTTCATTATTAGTAGTGAGTATTTGAGAATTTATTTTTTTCGCTTTTTAAAATTTGAGTTTTCCTTTGTTTTGTGCAACCTACAATTCTACATACGGGTAGCATTTATACATTCCGTACATGTATTTGGCACCTGGCGCAATTTCATTGGTCAGATTTGAATTTTAAACCAATCAGACTTCGAGTGCGAAATCTGTACAGAATTGTAAATCGGTGCCAAATTCGCTTACGGAATGTCACAATTATGCAGCCCGAAATTGCAGCAAAACATGCGAATACAATATGTTTTTCAGAGTTTAGATGTGTTATGCTCCTATATGCACCTACCTATGCAAAAGTGGTCAAGGAAAATACGCCACACAAGCGGAGGTGCAAATATAAAACAAAAACATATAAATACATATACGAGTAATACACTTAGTGTGATGAGCCATGTTTAATTGCATTTGGTTGCGTCTTGTTCACATTTTCTGATAGATTATGCTTTTTCTTAAATCTTTTCTTGGCAGGTTTCCCACTTGCTGTACCTACGACCCAAAGGCCTTTTCTTGCTCCCCCTTGTCATGCCTATTTTTCTTCTCCTTAATGCTATAGGCTGAACTTTAATGCTGGACTTTTGCCTGTAGCGTTGGGCACATGAACTCCCAGCAGTGCATAAAAACTTTCCCAAGCTGTACTTGTCTTCACCTGTTTCAATCGTTGGCAAAGCATTTTGACGGTTGAAGTGCTGGTGTCAAATTCGCAATTTCTGGTGAGCAATAAATCGACGATATTTCAGTTACACATGAAAGTTTGGCTTCCTCTTCATTGATAGCATTTGTAGGGACTAAATTATTTTGTTGAGATACAATTTCTTTACTTTCGGTTACAATGCCACTGGTTGTTGATAGTTGTGAAACGAAGGGCTCATAAAAAGACAGCGGCTGGATATTATCACCAAATGCAAGAATGGCTATCGAAAGACGAGTTTCTGAAGAGGCTGCCGGCGCTTTGGTACAAGAGGCTCCGTAGAAACGTAGAACAGCAGTTTGATGTTTGCAGAACCTTCCCAGCCTACTTGCTTCGCAACTGCAAAAGCCTTCTTGAATGTCCACATCGTAGTAATTTCCACTATTTGCACTGCTTGGAACTGCATGACGAACAGACAATTTTTTTGTCTTCTTTCTATAGATAGGTAATCATTTTCTTGAGTTGTTATTATTATTACTATTACAGAATATTTATAGTGAGGTGGTAAATTTGTTGCAGCATCCACAGCAATGACAAACTGACCGACAAACTTTTCCGGTCACAATGTTACATTTCCGTATGCGGATTTTGCACCGATTTACATTCCGTACACAGATTTCACACTCAAAGTCTGATTGGTTTAAAATTCGAATCTGACCAATGAATTTGCGCCAGGTGCCAAATACATATACGGAATGTATAAATGCATACGGGTATACAGTGATATACAGGTGTCCCAGATAAGCCTCGGCAACATTTCTATCTCACTTATCTTTAAAAAGTTTTACAATTTGGAGCTCTTTAATACGCCCTCAGAAAAATCGACTTCGTTCTGTTGGTTTCCTAGATATTTGAAAAAAACGAAAAATTTGCAATTTGGTTTTTTGCATAATAACTTCGTTATTTATTAACATTTTGATAATTTGTAGAAACAGGTTTAAATGGTATTGTTTAACCAGCATATTTTACAGTACTCTAAAATTGTCTCCGACGTTTCATGCAGTCATCATCAGGTTTATTTTTCCCAGTGGGTCTGCATTACGCTCCGAAAGCGTAGCAGATGTTAAGAGACAGATGTATACAAAATCTGCATAAGTCGCAACCGTCCACCGAACGTACCTAATTGCGCATGCTTGGTATGCATCTAACAAAATAAACGACGAAGTAGAATATACTATTTCTAGAGCCTTTTCTCTGTCACGCTTTTTGCATATGCAAGGAATGGGGAGTTGTTTGTATTAATGTAATAGGTATTTGATTTTTCCTTATGGAGGCCATATTGGATTGTTATGCCATTAAATAGCTTATTTTTTGCTGAGAATAGCAACCTATAAGAAATGGATATTATTCCAGCACAAATAGTTTTAGAAAATAAAATTCTATTATTTTGGACAACAATTTAATTGGTCTTGGAAAAATAGCTTTACGAAGATGTAATTTTACAAAACATGAACTTGCTAAACAAGAGGAAAGTGTGAAAGAGAATCTTAACGATGAAATTAGAAATAAGTAAGTTTTATCTTTTTGGGTTTTAAAGATGGTATTTTCCCAATGGCTACTGTCTTTATTTACAAAGCAGTCTGTGTACTTAAAAAATTGTGAAAAAAGTGAAACTTCTTTTGTCTCGGTAGAGTAAGTTCCTGTGTTGGCAAATGCGAGCGTCACGAAAAGTGAGATGAATGGAGGGGAGCAGTCTGAGAAGACGGGCAGAGGAGAAAGGGAATATCGAACGCCCCACTCTTTAGCCATGCTATCTCTCATGCTTCGTGCTCTTTCTCTCAGGCAAGCGTCAGTAAAGCGAAACTACAGCGTTTCATTTCTCGTGACGCCGCCCCACTCTTAGCCACGCTCTTCCTCATGCTTCGAGCTGTTTCTCTCACGCATATTATTTGATGTAAGTTTGTTCTTGATTTCGTAAATAAAACGTAAAAAATACAAAAACTTAACTATCTCTCGTAAACTACCCAAAGCAGACCACCAGATTGACAGATGATTATAACAAGGGAGTTGCCAAAAACTCACACTAGTGACGTAGCGCGTAATTCAAATTTGTAACAATATTACCTACTTAAAAAATTAAAATTCTAGGTGCAATAACTTGATTCTTGAAACCGATCTTCTTTGACTACCTCATTTTAGGCAACTCATTAATAAATTTCCGCCTATTCTTTTAATTTTCTCGTAGAAATGTTAATTTATGTTTGGTATTTCCATAAGATCCTATAATAAAATCCAGGCCCTGCTGTTGTGCGCGCCGTTTAAAAACCTCTCCTACAGGTAACCATAGACACAACCACACAACATTCCTAGTTTTGGCAACAAGAAGAGAGAAGTGACCAAGTGACAGTTCATTCTAACCTAAAGTCTCATTTGAAGTTTTTCTAAAGTAGAAAATTGGAAAATCTTTGAGATAATGGTCAATTTTGGAGATGTATTCAACAAATTGGATAGCGACTTGGAATATTGCCGCGAAGAAAAAAAATTAGCAACAATTTAGTATAGAAACTATTGGGAATTACATGAACTACCTGTAGCATTATGGAACGTACCAGTGAAGTACCTTTTCATTGCCAGAAGCCATTTTCTGAGTGCACTACTTTGAAAAGTCATATTAATTCTCACTTGGAAGAAAGGCCCCACAAATGTGAAATTTGCCAGAAGGCATTTCGTCTGCGCTCTACTTTAACAAACCATGTTAGGACTCACACAGGAGAAAAACCTCACAAGTGTGAAATTTGCCAGAAAGCGTTCTCCAACCATTCCGCTTTAGTGAGCCATAATAAGACTCACACAGGAGAAAAACCTTACAAATGTGAAATTTGCCAGAAAGCATTTTCTGAGCACTCTAACTTGACACGTCACATTAAGACTCACACAGGAAAAAAGCTTCACAAATGTGAAATTTGTCAGATAGCATTTTCTGACTGCTCTGCCTTGACAAGTCATATTAAGACTCACACGGGAGAAAAGCCCCACAAATGTGAAATTTGCCAGAAAGCATTCCGTCTGCGTTCTACATTAACAAACCATGTTAGGACTCACACAGGAGAAAAACCTCACAATTGTGAAATTTGCCTGAAAACATTCTCTCAGCGTTCTACTTTAACGAAACATGTTAGGACTCACACAGGAGAAAGGCCTTATAAATGTGAAATTTGCCAGAAAAAATTCGTTGGGACTTCTGATTTGTGGAAACATGTTAGGACTCACACAGGAGAAATGGCTCATGAATATGAAATTTGTCAGAAAGCATTCCCTGATCGCTCTACCTTGAGAAGGCCTCACAGCTGTGAGATTTGCAAGAAAGTGTTCTTCGAGCATTCCCATTTAGTAAGTCACATTAGGATTCATACGGGAGAAAGGCCTCACAAATGTGAAATTTGCCAGAAAGCATTTGCTGACCATTCTAATTTTAAGAAACATCTTAAAATTCACACGGGAGAGAAGCCTCACAAATGTGAAATTTGCCAGAAAGCATTCTTTGAGAATACTGATTTGAGGAGACATGTTATGACTCACACAGGAGAAAAGCCTCACAATTGTGAAATTTGTCAAAAATCATTCTGCAGGCGTTCTGACTTGACTGCGCACGTTTGTACTCATACCGGAGAAAGCCCTCACAAATGTGAAGTTTGTCAGCAAGTATTCACCAAGGCACACATGTTAAGCAGACACATTGAGACTCATACTGGAGGAAGGAAATTCAAGTGCATTGTGTGTGGTAACGGTTTTAGATTAAATGCCGAACTTGCAAGTCACATGAAGATCCACACAGGTGAAAAGCCCCACATTTGCAATATTTGCAAGAAAGCGTTCTCGCATTTGGGAAATTTAAGGGCACATATTAAAGAGGTGCACAACAAGGAAACCCCACACAAATGTGAAATTTGTGAAAAGGCATTCTCCAAGCGTTCCACTTTATTAAGGCATATTAAGACACACACAGGACAAAGGACTTACAAGTGTGGAATTTGTAATAAAGCGTTCAGCCAAGTGTATCTTAACCATGCCAATGAAAGTACGTTTTTCTGTAAGTTTTGCAATGTTAATGATAAGTCTGAATTGTGCTCGGAGATGCAAGCAAATGGAGAAATCGTCGCAGCAAAACAAAATGAGCAGTGCAATGAAAATATTTGTAGCGTGAAATTGGAAGAGAATATAACGGATGAAGAAGAAAATGTCGTTGTAAAGTCTGAAAATGAAGAGTATGAGGTGAAAAGTCAAAGCAGTGTTGGTGTAAAAGAAAGTGATATTTTAGACAAAGAGGATAGTGTTGGAAGTTTTGCAATATTTTTCAAAAGTGAACACTACGAAGTGGAAGATGAAATTAGTTTGAAAGTTTAAAATCCAATCAGGATATAGTTTATGATTTTTGTGTGTTTTCAATTTAATTATTAAAATGTCTGTATCAACATCTTCGTTTTATATTGCATATTTTGTAAGAGCAGGATAATTTATTTTTCGAAATTATTGATGTAGAATTCAAAAATAGAAAAATATTCCTACAGGTTGTGACATTTGAGAAAACAAGGTTACATAGCTTCTTGGCTTTATTGGGACAACCTCTATACTCGACACTACATTAACAAATTGCGTTTTTTAAAAATGACATGTTTTATAAGAATCATTTTCTTGCCACTTGTACTGTTTCTAAGTTAAACCTATGGTTCCGCTCTTTAGATCATTGAAGCACACAAGCCATCCCACCCGTTTCAGTATTAATTATACAGGTGTGTAAAAATTGACACATAAATTATATTACATTTCCTCGGATATGTTTTTTTTTACAGGATCTTTGAACTGCTTTTACTACTTACGCAGACAAGATTATCCTCTTCAAATGATTTCTTCAGTTGCAGATACAGTCGAGTCGAAGCGAGACGTAATTGTCTATTGCTAAATGGTGAATAATAAAAGGGAAGCAAATTAATTGAACTCTACGAAGATCCCGTACCTAACCCCTGACTGGAGGGCATCTTGATATTATTATGTAACCCCAGGAAACTAGACATATCAGGTCAGAGTGTACGATGGACGATCAACGGTGTTTAAGGCAGCCAAAATCTAATGAGATTCGCTCGTCCCAGGTTATTATCTAAGGACCGCATTTGATTCAAATCATATGATTAATTTTCGTCTACAGTTGTCCTGGAACAATTCAATGATTTTCTCGCTCGTTCAGTTTTGGACATTATTTTGTTGTAGCCGCATGATACTCCAGCGTTTATGACCCAACTAAGAACCGTCGATAGATTTGCTGGGAGTGGGCAATCACTAACTGCTTAAGTTTGTTAAATGGGTTTTCTTTATTAAAATTAAATCGGATTTCGCGGTGGATCCTGATTGGACACGCCACGGGCTCGTCGTATGATCAAACTGAATTACCATCTGTTTCGTGGAGTTTACGTGATAGCCCCAGAATACAATCTCCTCTGGATTATCACCGGGTTATACGTATCGGGGAAATAGACGGTATTACAGCTGGATTGTACTAAAGGCCGCCGGTTCGGCCAGGTGTGATCGATCCCCGCCTGTATATCGTCTCATTTGTTGACTTATGTCACCACGAGATTGCCGGATCGATCCAACCCACACCAGCAGACACCCTTAGCTCCTGCCATATCTATTCCCTCGCTACGCAAAGCTGGATCTAGTCCACTCGCAACTAGGTTGTGTTTGATAGTTAATATTACTGCAATACCAACTATCATTCACCGGGCACTTACTCAAATTTATTTATTGCATATCAGTTAATCACACGGCGAACTTAGGCAGGTTCAATCAGTTATTTCTGTTTCGGATCGGAGCGGCTAGCATCATCTCAGATTCTGGGAGTACTGGTCCTGACTAAGGGCCGGACGACCAGGTACTGAACACAGAACAGGATATACTGAATTTCTTCTCGAGATCCTCCACTTTTATAAGCGGAGAGTGGGGGGGCTAACTTCGGCGGTTCACTTCCAGATTTCCGGCGGGAGGAGTAGTGCCGGTTGAAAATACATTACGTATCTTCCACATCACGGCGTGACGTCAGAACGTCCAAAGTAAACACTAATCAATTTTGATTATCCACTGGGTTTACTCGAAGCCGAACGATAGTACAAGCCAGAATGTAGCGCGTGGAGCACTGCTGTGACGTCACAGCCGTGGACGGATCGCTTAGTCGGGAAGCAAGGTGCTCTAATTCGATACCCTCTGCACAACTCGAACACACACAAAAATATGAAGCCGATTCTTATGTAAAATTACCTGCCAGATTCGAATTTTGAGGTCACGAGAAGATCGGGAATTGCGAAAATGCCGGAAAATCGATTTTTCCTGAACTTTCCTAAATCAATTTTCGACTACTTTTAATACTTTTCTTGTTGTATTTCAGCAACGAAAAGAGTTAGAGATCTGTTTTTTTCATGGAATATACATTGAAGTGTGTTGATCATCACAGTGTACTCACGTTGCCTCTAAAACTTTGGAATTTTATGAAAAAAAAATGTTTAATTGGTAGACCACAAATTTGTGTAATGTATTTTTCATGTACTGGGTAAGTAATCTTATTTCTCGGAATTCACATATACATATGTGAGACCAAATACGAACAAAGGCTCGAAATTATTTTTGGTGGAGAAACGAAACATTAATATTGTTTCTGAAAAAAGTTACGGCGAGTTAAATAAACATAAATAATTTGTGCGCGCTAGCCGCACTGATACGTTGATAGGTAGCGACATAAGTGTCGCGTTCTTTTATGCATGATAAAAACCTTTTTTTATATTATTAGTAATTTATTAGTAATTGCAATCAGTAATTAATACGTTACTTTGTATATTAAGTTGTGGCGGTGCAGTCTCTAAGATGAAGAGATCTGAATGTCGTAAGTGATATCATTCAATATTGAAGAGTTTACATTCTGAATCCGGTAGTTTTCTGATATCAGCAATAGGTACTTGAGAGATTTTCTTGAATCAGTTGCAGAGTAGGTACAAATACGAAAGAATATATAAAACATGTTGGGGCTTGTTTTAGAAGGGCTTTTAGTAACAGACTTGAGTAAAAGTTAAGCAAAAATTGTGATACTGAAAATCGTTGGCAATCATATCAACGCAATTATCAAAGAAAAAACCTCTGATTTTATGTAACATTGCATGGTCATTAAGTTCCTTCGCGTTCTTAAAAATTTCATTTTGTCTCTCGAAAGTACCAACAAGTAAAAGTTTATGATTATTACCCTTAGGATCACGTGTTTCCGACAATGTTTTCTACTACATTTTTTAGTTTTGTTCTTGATGCGGAGTGCCGCTCATTTAATATTATTACATAATGTTTACATACATATGGAGTTTAAGTTCTGTGGGTTTTTAATGTTAAGCGTTTGTTCATAATAGGAAAATATGGTATTATACCTTTCAGGTATATTCTCTTAAGGGGGTGACTACTGAACAGTCCGCCGGTCGCTTCTAAATTTTGTTCCAGGACAGTCGACACAATATCAGTAAAATGACGTTTAAGGACTTCGTTATTAAAAGACATAAACAACAATCTCGCCGGGTGTTCGGGTATAGTACAAAGCTGCCATTTTGTTCTGCTACGGCCACACGAGTTCTGCGCCCGCACGGGTCCGCACTTTTTAGCTTGTTTCTACATCATCTTTTTGCCAAAAAATGCGTGTGTCTGGTGCGAAAGGGCAAGTAAGGGTCTATTTTAAAAAAGCGTTCTCTCAGCTTTAGTTTTTTTTACACTTCCAAAATGCCAAATATAGGTTATATTCTGTAATGCGCATGCGACCGGACTGTTCAGTAGTCACTCCCATAAAAATTTCAAAAGTTTAATAGTTGTTATTGAATATGTTGGTAGATTATAGCATTATTTCCACGCCGCGAGCGCCAATCGTCTGTACCGAGTTGGCGACGATTACTACGTCACGGCCGCTACATTCAGGCTTGATTTATCGTTAGGCTTCGGTTTACTTCTGCAGCGTTACAAACTCAAACTATATAGCGCGTAATTCAAATTTGTAACAATATCACCTGCTTTATTCTTAAAAAATTAAAATTCCAGGTGCAGAAACTTGATTCTTGGAACCGATCTTCTTTGACTACCTCATTTTAGGCAACTCATTAAAAAATTTCCGCTTAATCTTTTGATTTGATTTTCTCGTAGAAATGTTAATTTATATTTGATATTTCCATAAGATCGCCGTATGGTATGAAACGAGGAACTTCAAATATAGCTGTCGTTTACAAACCTCTCCTATAGGTAACCATAGACACAACCACACAACATTTCAAGTTTTGCCAAGTGAGAAGTGACAGTTCATTCTAACCTCAAGTCGCATTTCATCAAGTGTTTCTAAAGTAGAAAATTAGAAAATCTTTCAGATAATGGTGAATTTTGGGGATATGTTCAACAAATTGGATAGCGACATGAAATATTCCCGCGAAGAAAAAAATTAGCAACAATTTAGTATAGAAACTATAGGAAATTACGTGAACTACGTGTAGCATTATGGAACGTACCAGTGAAGTACCTATTCATTGCCAGAAGTTATTTTCTGAGTGCACTACTTGGGAAAGTCATATTAATTCTCACTTGGTAGAATGGCCCCATAAATGTGAAATTTGCCAGAAGGCATTCCGTCTGCGCTCTACTTTAAGAAACCATGTTAGGACTCACACAGGAGAAAAACCTCACAAGTGTGAAATTTGCCAGAAAGCGTTCTCCAACCATTTCGCTTTAGTGAGCCATAATAAGACACACACAGGAGAAAAACCTCACAAATGTGAAATTTGCCAGAAAGCATTCTCTGAGCACTCTAACTTGACACGTCATATTAAGACTCACACAGGTAAAAAGCCTCACAAATGTGAAATTTGTCAGATAGCATTCTCTCATTGCTCTGCCTTGACAAGTCATATTAAGGCTCACACGGGAGGAAAGCCCCACAAATGTGAAATTTGCCAGAAAGCATTCTGTACGCGTTCTAATTTAAAAATACATGTTAGAACTCACACTGGAGAAAAACCTCACAAGTGTGAAATTTGCCAGAAAGCATTCGCTGGGCACTCTAACTTGACACGTCATATTAAGACTCACACAGGAAAAAAGCTTCACAAATGTGAAATTTGTCAGATAGCATTTTCTGACTGCTCTGCCTTGACAAGTCATATTAAGACTCACACGGGAGGAAGGCCCCACAAATGTGAAATTTGCCAGAGAGCATTCCGTCTGCGCTCTACTTTAACAAACCATGTTAGGACTCACACAGGAGAAAAACCTCATAAGTGTGAAATTTGCCTGAAAACATTCTCTCAGTGTTCTACTTTAACGAAACATGTTAGGACTCACACAGGAGAAAGGCCTTATAAATGTGAAATTTGCCAGAAAACATTCGTTGGGACTTCTAATTTGTGGAAACATGTTAGGACTCACACAGGAGAAATGGTTCATGAAAATGAAATTTGTCAGAACGCATTCCCTGATCGCCCTACCTTGAGAAGGCCTCACAGATGCGAGGTTTGCAAGAAAATGTTCTTCGAGCATTCCCATTTAGTGAGTCACATTAGGATTCATACGGAAGAAAGGCCTCACAAATGTGAAATTTGCCAGAAAGCATTTGCTGAGCACTCTAATTTAAAGAAACATCTTAAAATTCACACGGGAGAGAAGCCTCACAAATGTGAAATTTGCCAGAAAGCATTCTTTCAGAATACTGATTTGAGGAGACATGTTATGACTCACACAGGAGAGAGACCTCACAGCTGTGAGATTTGCAAGAAAGCGTTCATCGGGAGTTCCCATTTAATGAGTCACATTAGGACTCATACAGGAGAAAAGCCCCACAAATGTGAAATTTGCCAGAAAGCATTCGCTGAGCATTCTAATTTAAAGAAACATGTTAAAACTCACACAAGAGAGAGGTCTCGTGAACTTAAATGTCACATGAAATTCCACACAGGTGAAAAGCCCCACATTTGCAAGAAAGTGTTCTTGAATTTGGGAAATTTAAGGGCACATATTAAAGAGGTGCACAACAAGGAAACCCCACACAAATGTGAAATTTGTGAAAAGGCATTCTCCAAGCGTTCCACTTTATTAAGGCATATTAAGACACACACAGGACAAAAGACTTACAAGTGTGGAATTTGTAATAAGGCGTTTATGTAACGGGGCCACTTTACATTCGATTTCAAGAACTTACGGTCTAGAAATAAATGCAATATTTATTTAATAAAAGTTACAAGTTGCATAAAATTGAGAGATATTGTGAAATTCAGAGTTTTTAAGGAAGGATGACTAATACAAATTTCCACAGTGGAATCATTGCGTTTTTAATAAGCAAAGTAGGCACAGCTGCACGCGAACACTAAAAGGTTTAGGGAAAGTAATAGGGCGATTTGTACTCATAATTGTCACAACAAACGAAACAAGAAAGGCACCTAATGGGAAAACCAGACAGACTGGCGGAAGCCACAACCATGTTCTTAGGTCTAAAACCGATTTAACAGCACGCATTTGAAGTAAGGATGATTAACCAAATTCA
Source organism: Xestobium rufovillosum (assembly GCA_963966045.1). Classification (NCBI taxonomy): domain Eukaryota; kingdom Metazoa; phylum Arthropoda; class Insecta; order Coleoptera; family Ptinidae; genus Xestobium; species Xestobium rufovillosum. The sequence continues at coordinate 23,225,428 of OZ014497.1, forward strand.
TTTCATAAAAGGGCTATTGTCACGAATGATACTTAGTGAATTACACAAACAAGTACATAAATCATCAGGGTTAGGGGGAACTGATGTTATTCCGTTTTCCCGGGTAACCATATTTTGTAGCCTATCAGAAATAAGCAACTAATCAGGATTTCCATGGGCGTTACGCCACAGCCTATCCGGGAAAGCAAACAGCCATGTTTTCCATGGAAACGGTGGTTGAGAGTATTAGGGAAAAGCACGCCTGTTTTTCATGGGCAGTGTCATGCAAGGTGATAAAAAGGGAAGATCCAGGGGAAGTTAGTGGAGAAGAGAGTTGAACATCAGAAGTCATGTGTAGCGGTCGAGGTAGTTAGGAATTAGCAAGGGCTAAAGATGGGTGGCAGTTTGTGTTGAATAATTGGTGATGTAGAGTCAAGTAACTAGTTTGGTTTAAATTAATAAAGTGAAAAGTGGCACATAAGTTTTCTTACATATGGTAGAAGCAGAATTATTATGGTTATTGGAGTGGGCCGAAATAACTATCAAGTGAGAATAATGGGTGCTCAACCGGCGTTGCATTCCTTCATCTTCATTAATTGTAGACTTGGATTATGGTTAACCGTATGGGTGAGCTAAGAGAAATTTGTAATATTTGTGTATTTCTCTTGTATTCAATAATTGGTGTCTATAATTTTGTATGAATAACTGGTGTCGGTAGGCAGGATGTTAAATGTAGGAATTGATGCTTTTATGTATTTGATAACACTTGGTACTTTATAACACACACTTGGAGTGGAAGTGTCGAGATATTGTATAGATATAGGGAATAAAGGATAGGGTACAAGGATAACTGGATTTCATTTCATGTAAGGAAAATTACCTCTAGCCCATGTGTAAGATCCGACAAAGGTTGTTATGATACCTGTTACTTAACAGGATGTCAAGAACTCATTGAGGTAAGTTAAGATCTCAGTGTGCACAGACGAAATTCACCTGGCTGGTGTCATCCTGACGTTTCATTTAATATATTGTTTATTTTCACATTTTAAATAGGGTTTTGTCAGGTGAGCCCCGTCTGCCGTCACATTTAGCCAAGCGTATCTTAACCATGCCAATGAAAGTACATTTTTCTGTAAGTTTTGCAATGTTAATTTTAAGGCTGAATTGTGCTCGGAGATGCAAACAAATGGGGAAATCGTCGCAGCAAAAGTCGAGAAATTACAAAATGAGCAGTGCAATGAAAATATTTGTAGCGTAAAATTGGAAGAGGATATAAAGGATGAAGGAGAAAATGTCGTTGTAAAGTTTGAAAATGAAGAGTACGAGGTGGAAAATCAAAGCAGTGTTGGTGTAAAAGAAAGTGATATTTTAGACAAAGAGGATAGTTTTGGAAGTTTTGCAATATTCTTCAAAAGTGAACACTACGAAGTGGAAGATGAAATTAGTTCAAAAGTTTAAAATCCAATCAGGAATATACGATATAGCTTGATTTTTTTGAATTTTCAATTTAATTATTAAAATGTCTGTACTAACATCTTTGTTTTATATTACATATTCTGTAAGAACAGGATAATTTATTTTTCGAAATTATTGATGTAGATCAAAAATAGAAAAATATTCCTACAGGTTGTGACATTTGAGAAAACAAGGTTACATGACTTTTGCTTTATTGGGGCAACTTCTATACTAGAAACTACATTAACAAATTGCGTTTTTTAAAACTGACATGTTTTATAAGTACATATGTATTATTTTCTTGTAACTTTTACTGTTTCTAAGTTATTGTTTGTCGAAGGAGAGTTATAGAACTGTATAGATCCGATCACATTATGGTAATGGGAAACTTATTATTTCTGCTGATGACTCCCACCGAAGCAGTCCCCGCCCGGAGATCAGAGTGTGGGACTACTTTACCTCTGGAATATTTTACTCCAGAAGGTGAAATTAGTACACTGCTCTAGGGAAAAGAAAAAAGAATTAGACTGACTTGCATAAACAATATAATTTACGAAAGGGAACATTTTTAACCACTGATTAACCTAATAATTTCATATTTTACACCCAGTTCTTGGAATAAATCTGAATCTTTTTCCCAGAACTGTACTTAGTTCTTGTAGGTACCTAGGCATAATCGGCATAAAAAGCCTATCAATCAAAATTAATATTCAAGTTGTTAAATTTTTTTTCCGTGGGTATATCAAAATTTTATTCCTTGACTACTCGGAGAAATATTTCTAAGTATTTCTTTTAGCGTAAAATGTACAAAAACTGCATACAAGTAGTGAGTGAGCTAACCAATTCTTTCAATTGTTTTTTTTACAAAAACGTCATTTATTTTAAATATATCTGTACCTTGATCAGTTTTTAGTTTATCGTGTAGTGTGGTCTAGTGCAGACATCTGCATTATGCGGTTTATAAAATTATAACAAATAATAATTAATAATCAAGTATTGTGTTGTAAATAATAACTTTTTTCTACACCTATTTAATTATATGACAATTATTCGGATTTTCTTCGTGAAATATCGTACCCATAATTCACTGTAGTGAATTATGAAATCATAATTCACTGCATTTGGCCAATCAGAAATACACTTTCAATAATCACCGTTTCCCTGATCCAATGATATTTTATATCGACCGCGATCAACTCTTGCTGGAGCTGACAGTCGACTTGGGTGACAGCCAAGTATCGCCATATATTATTATTTACGTTTTCCAACGTATGCACTTCGTTCGAGTAGGTACCAATTAATCCGTACAAACTAACAATTCCACCACTATAACTGCCAGAATTTAACAATGGTGTTACGTTCAATTTTTACATTTATGCAACATTCTAAACTTAGCATCTATTTTTCAGACTCATTACAAGTTTCCGTATATTTGGTTTATAGTTTCTTAGTCACATTTGTACCGATCAGATTCTGACATAGTTTATTTTCAAGTTATTCTTCCTTTGGTCCTTCCTCCCCCTTTGTTTCATCCTATTCGATTGGGTTGATGTCCGTCGATGACTTACGCAACGGCCTTGGTATATTGATTCGTTTTATGTATTTTACATTATTGTTTAGTGCCTGAAATGTTAGAGATAGATGGTATATTTTGCTTATTGCTTGATTTGGGTACCTGGTACCTTTAGTCTGTGTTGCATCTTGATGTCAGCTGTCATGTCTTGAGCATTGCGTTCTTTTCTTGCAATTTCATTCGTCTGATTGCAAGGCTGTCTAAAAGCATTTTATACTCTTGTTAGTTTACTAGTGGTAGTAATTATAGTGATGCTTTACCTTTTGTACGTCCGTTAGTTTCAGCTATTTCATTTTCGTGTAGCACCTTTTAACCTCACTTTAGATTTGCCGGTTGAATAGTTCAATTATGTAGTCTCGTTCTGGAGCTGTGTTGTAATGATATTCTCCGTTTTCGGAATCGTTTTCCTGGTTGATGTTGCCCAGTTTTCCTAATTTTATCTTCATATCCAGTGTGAATGGAAAGGATTGTTTATGTTTTCACTTGACGTTTGGGTGACTGCTGTCAGTTTCTAAGTAGGAGTGTAATTGAGGTTCTGATGTTGGCTAACCTGTATTTTTACAAGGGCGTACTCGTATGTCTCTTCCGCTTGGGAAATTAATATTCGCGTAGCTTTTCTTCCTTTTATTTTCAATTCTTTCTACTCATATAGTATTGTATCCTTGATACCTTCTTTCCTCTGCTATTCTTCGGTGTTTTTTTGCTTCCTTTTCTTTGATTCGCTTGTCCGTGTCCTGCAACGCCACTGGGTTTTGGTGTCTTTGGTTATCGGTCGGTAACCGGAAATTTGCTCGTGCGCGATTTTTTTCGAAAATTCGTAAGATCCCCTTTGATTTTTCACTTGGATGCTGCTCGTTGAATGAGACGTGTGGTGATTTGAAGAGTTGTGTGAAAATTTGATTTTGCTCCAAGTATTTGGGATTTTTCTTCAATCACCTCCTTTAGAAGTCGCTTTCGTCGTGTGTGTTGTAGGAAAACGTCGTCTTCCCTTTGGGGGATTTGAAGTCTCGTCGAGCAGTTTCAGTGTTGAAAAAAAAACCCACGTGGGTTTTTTTTTCTATCGGGGGATTTGTTCCTGTGAACCCCGCATTTTTGCCGTGCGGCCATTTTGTAAACGCCGTACCGTGGAGGCCAGTTGCTATCGTACCACCTGGAGCAGCGAGGTCCCATCCATCATCTTCTGTAAGGTCAGATTATTAGATCTTTTTGTCCCCAGTCCGTGGAGAGAGTTATCCCACGGCTGGTTTGTAAGTAGCGCCCGGCACGGCATAAACGTGACCATCACCGTTTGTGAAGATTTTCGTTCTATTTTCGCGACGCCTGTTTGTTCGAGTACCGTTCTCGTTCGTTTTATGTAGTTGCCTGGCCACGGCGTGTTGTGGTCACCCATTTTGTTCTTTTGGACACTTTTTTTGTGTAATTTTCTTTTATACTTAAACTTAGTTTATTTCTTTCATAGTCAGATAGTATTTGATTTTACAGTTTGTTTAAAAGTCAGTTGTTTTCAATAATTTTGCGCATTTGTTTTTTTGGTAATTATTGTGAATATTTGTTTACACGCCGTAGTTTTTTTTTGTCAGTTGAAATTAGTAGCTTTATATATTCATTTTTTTTTTGTAATTAAATTTTGTATCGGGATTTAGCCACCACTGATACTTCCGGTTGCGTCTCTTGCGTTTGTCAGTAGAGTGCGTGCGATTGACTCGTCGGTGCATTGCGCGTGCGGAGCTCCGATCGCGTTGTGTATTTATCGCGTCATCCGCGCCTGTTTAGTATTTCCATTTTTGGGCGTAACTCGGGTACCGGGTGTCTAGATTTTCATTCTGGTTTTTTTTTTATATTCACCGTTTGTTAAATTCAATAGTTTCTTTCTTTGATTGTTTTTTTTTTAAATTGTACATGCCGATCACCTTATTAATTATTATTTTTATTATACAATTGCTATTTGACTACGTATTTTTTTCTTGTATTGTTTTATTACGTGTCAACCCCAGTGCTTACCTGCGACTTTTAGGAATTGTGGTCGCTGGATATTTTCGTAGCTATTTAGGAGGATCAGCCAACAATTCCTTGGCGCCCATTTTTTTTTTGTCTTATGAAATTAACCCACTCCCATCACCGATTTGGGTTTAGTCGAGGCCGGATCCTCCTTTGTGACATCACGTCGTGGTGACGTCACAATGGAAGGGAAAACTCCAAATTTGTATATTACTAACTGCACAAATTTCAATATATATTCCTAGTAAGTAGTTCATTTATTGAAAAGTCAAAATTAATGTATTATGATAGTGTTCCATTAAAGTTATCAAATTTGAGTCTAATTTATTTGTTTAAAAGGTGTAGAAAAAGTATAGTATTATATTCGCGATTATGACCATTATTCACTCAGATGATTTGAGCCACTCGCCTTCGGCTCGTGGGCTCAAACATCATCTTCGTGAATAATGACTGTCATAATCGCTCATATAATAATATACTATTACCCAATTCAACAATCTAAAATCTATGTTCTTGCGTCTGCGTGCATTAATAATTTAAGTTTTCAAATTAACGGCCGTTTTCTTCGGGAATTATAAACAGAAGTTTTCTTCGGAAAAGTGAATAATGAGGCCAGAATTTAACGAAATTACGTATCGAAAATCGAAATAATTTATTATTTAAGTGTGGACAGTGTGCTTAGTGACTGAAATGGAGTGGAATTTGGATATGAAGTTAAGGAGTCTGCTATTTTTTGTTTTGTTCGAAGAAAATATTTTCAGTGTTTTTTGCGTGAAATCGCATTGTTTGAACTTTTTGTGGTGCTTGTCTGGTAAAGTTAGCGTTTTTCAGTTCTAGATAAATTTAGATAAAAGTTGCTGCTCGATAATCTGAAAAGAAATTTTTACGTACACAGGTGGGTCAATACTCAATAGTGCTTAGTCTGTCCATACCTATCTCTGGTTCTATTCCAGATACAAACATGAAATTTTACTTGTAGGTATATTATGGAGAACCCCGCGAAGCTTATGATAAAATTATTTTGATGTAGGTATGTACCTATATGTTCACGTTCACAAACAGCATTTGTTTGCATATTTGGATTTCACCTTAAAAATTAGGATTTTTGCTGTAATTTTATACCAGTTTTAGGGAATTTTCCCTATTTTGCCATCCAAAACTCAGAAAAATGCCTAAACTTTGTTTTTACAGAAAATTACCTGTACCTAGGTAAATAATTTTGCCTTATTGATAACCAATAAGACATAGGGTATTTAGCAAATTTTTGTTTTCTTCGCTTTTTTATGCGTCTGATTATAATTTACACCATCAGTGCCCTAATCGAATGTTTAATTTTTTTCTTTTGTTACATCTGTATCTCGTGGAGGGAATGAGATAATATCTGGCAAGGTCAGGGATATTTTTTTCTTTTTTTATTAACATAAATACATATTCCAATATTGTAATTTAATTTTGTCACGGTACAATTTCGAGGACCACCATTAAAATCTTGCTTAATTTTGAAAGATCGATGCTAATTAATGTACCAGTGCATAAACTAATCCATCTCAAAGGGTTATGAAAAATATAAAAATTATGTTTTTTGTGGCATCATCACTCATACTAATTTATCAAGTGTGTTACCAGTTAGTGCCGAGAAAACAGGTAAATATTAAATGAAATGAATGCAAATATTTTAAAAATCAAAAGTATGTGCGTGAAACCGGTATTCGGGAAAGCAAACGGCTCGGTTTCGCAAAGAAAAATCACGTTTAATTTAAAATTAAGTGCCCCCTCCTTTAGCTGGATCTGGATTTTGAATCGCAACATAAGCTGGTTACGATGTAAGTGTCTTTTTAAATTTTGTACTATATTTACGACACTCTTTGTATTGATTTTTAAAAAACTTTGTCTCATTTATATTTTACGTATTATATTTTGTTTTTCTCTTGTTACAGCTTGTCTCATCAGGGCGTCGGAATTAACTGGCACGGTCAGTCATTATTCTTTTGCTTTTGTATCGCTAATATTTTTCTTTATTTCCATTTGGGCATTTATTAAAAGTTGTGGGGAAAATATAAAGTACGTTCGTTTTTCGGTGAATCGAGCACCAAATTATTTACAAGATTCTAGCCGCAGCGGGACATATTGGCGGATGGCGGACGACGCACCGGCCGTCGGGTGCATCGAATGCAAGGCGCGACCGTAAAGCGCGAAGTTCGTCTGCTGATGATCACGCTGAATTTTATTCCCGCGCTTTCCCTTGGCATTTTTTCGAGTTGCTTTAGTTACTGTGTTTCTCTGTTTGTGTTGTGGTTGAAAGAAGTTTGTAGTTTTGTTATTACCAAAATGAATGTGTGTAGTGATTGCAAAAAAACCTTCACACGATACCAAGACTTAAGAAGACATATGAAGAAGTTTCATCAAGAAAAGATAGAGTTAATTGCACCGCTAAAAAAGAAAAATAATTTGTCCACCGTTTTAAGGACACACGAATGTAGCGAGTGCAAAAAATCTTACAAAAGATATAAAGACTTACGATCTCATGTGAAACAATTTCATAAAGAAAAGTTGGAGGTAATTGCACCAATAAAATATAGTTTGTGTACCGTTTTAGCAGCGCATGAATGTAGTGAGTGCAAGAAAACTTATACAAGATATACAGACTTAAGAAGACATGTAAAACAATTTCATCAAGAAAAGTTAGAGTTAATTGCACCGCTAAAAAAGAAAAATAATTTGTCCACAGTTTTAGGGACACACGAATGTAGTGAGTGCAAAAAATCTTACAAAAGATATAAAGACTTAAGAGTCCATGTAAAACGATTTCATCAAAAAAAATTACAGTTAATTGCACCGCAAAAAAGGAAAAATAATTTGTCCACCGTATTAGGGACTCACGAATGTAGTGAGTGCAAAAAATCTTACAAAAGATATAAAGACTTAAGATTCCGCGTAAAAGAATTTCATCGAGAAAAGTTGGAGTTAATTGCACCGCTAAAAAATAAATATTATCAGGTGAATTGCACTTATTGTAATAAAAATTTTGGCAGTCAAAGATATTACAAGTTTCACCTCAAAAAAGCACATAACGTTTCTTCAAGTACATATGCTAGTAATGTAAGGCCACGTAAGAAATGTGCTTTATGTGATTATCTAGGAACATGCAAAGAGAAATTAAAAGAACACTACGCTAGTATTCATAGTATCCCTATAGAATCTGATACATTACATTTTCTAACTACCGACGAATTTATTATTTGGAAAGCAAAATTAGAAAAAGAGTCAAAGTCCAGGTTTGTGAAAGAAAGAGGTTCATCAAAGTCAAAAATTACCTATTATGTATGTTATCGTTCCGGATGTTATAAGTCGGAGAGTAAAGGCAAACGGCATATAAAAACGCAAGGAAGTAATAAAATAAACGGTTTTTGTCCGGCAACAATCAAACTTGTTTCTGAAAATAATGGAAACTGCAAAGTTCATTTTATAAAAACACACGTCGGTCATCAAAACGACTTAGGTCACCTATTTCTGACAGGTGCAGAAAGGCAGTCTCTTGCTACAAAATTAGCATCCAAAATACCATTTGATGCGATACTGGATGAAGTACGTGACTCCGTTTCAAACTCATCATCACTAGAAAGAATCCACCTCTTAACAAAAAAGGATTTATACAATATCGAGGCTAATTTTAACTTGCAGTCAACAGCTGTACGGCATCAAAATGATGCGATTAGCATAGATGCATGGATGAAGGAAATGGATGACAAATGTGTGTTATTTTACAAACCCCAAGATATTTCCATGGAAGAATATCCACAGCTAAAAAAGGAAGACTTTGTTCTAATTATTATGAATGATGGACAAGAGACTATTTTTAAAAATTACTCTAGTGACTGCATATGTATAGACGGAACATATGGTCTGAATAGTTACCAATTCGAGCTTCACACTCTGTTAGTATTAGATGATTTGAGACAAGGTTTTCCTTGCTCATTCTGCATTTCTAGTAGAAGTGATGAAACAATTATGACAGTTTTTTTTAACTGTATCAAGGAAAAAGTTGGTGTTGTCCAGAGTAAAGTTTTTATGTCTGACATGGCCGACGTTTATTATAATGCATGGTCAAAAGTAATGTCAGCAGCACAGTTTCGGTAAATTAAGAAAATAGAAAAAGGATATTACAAATTACATATTATAATTAACAATTATTTCAGTTTATACTGCACCTGGCACGTAGATAGAGCCTGGAGAAAAAATCTGTATTTAATCAACTCAAAGGAGAAACAGGTTTGTAGGATTTTGAAATTAAAATATAATGTAACTATGGTATTTGAATTATCTTAACAGGCAGATGTCTACAAAAAATTAAGGACGTTGCTCGAAGAAACTGATGGCACTGCTTTTAAAATTATGATGAAACAATTTTTGTTACAAACTTTGGAAGACCCAGACACCAGCAAGTTTCATAATTATTTCAAAGACAATTATACGCAAAAAGCTGCAGCATGGGCTTATTGCTATAGGATGCACAGTGGACTAAACACTAACATGCATCTTGAAAGGATGCACAGGACGATTAAGTATATTTATTTACAGGGCAAAAGTGTTAAAAGACTGGACAAATCTGTTAATGCTCTTATGAAATTCATAAGAGATAAATTATTTGACAGGCTGATTGTCCTCAACAAAGGGAAAATTTCTTCTAAAGTTAAAGAACTCAGAAATAGGCATAAATCTAGTGCAACACTGGAAACAACACTCATTTCAAAAACTGACGATATTTGGCAATGTCTATCTTCGTCAAAAACATATCAGTTTTACACCATACAAGAAAATAATTCTCAGTGCGAATGCCAGTTGATCTGTGTAGAATGTAAGACATGTATTCACAGGTATTCCTGCAGTTGCATAGATTCTGCGATCAAATGGAATATGTGTAAACATATCCATTTCTTATGTCGTTTCAGAGAATTAGAAAAAGCGAAAGTTGAGAATATGCCGGGGAGTGCAGAGGAAGGTAAAGCTAAGTTTGTTTTTCTCTTAGTATAATTTTGTGATAATTATTTGTACATAAAGTAACTTGGAAAGTTATTAGTAAATTTCGTTATTTTTCAGAGATTTTAACGGAAATTCACATTTCACTTGGCGGGTAACAAACAGTTTTTGATTTTATTTATGGTGTGGTATTATTTAACGTAAAATATTGTTGCTAATAAACGCTATAAGTAAAATTTAGCTAAATAATAAATTATATTAGGTACCTACTATTTTTTCAAATAATAGCATGTAATTTTACCTTATTACTCTGTGTTTTGTGCACAGGGCGGGTGGTGGTGGTTAACTGCATTGTTTTAAATGCTGTCGTGTGTGTTTAAATTCGATAAAAGTAAAATATTGTTGATAAACTGTAGTAAACACTTTCTTAAAGAATAAGACCGATAAGTAATTTATTTGGATTTACACACATTTTTATTAGGTACTATAATTACCTATTTATACTTGGTGTAACCCTCTATGTATGCATTACATATTCTGTAACGAGTAACGTGGTGTAGGCTAGTTTGTTAAAGTTATAAGTTGTTTTCATTCTGAATACCAGTGTTATAAATAATCAAGATTAATTCATTTCCTTTTTATAGGAAGCAACTTCGAAATTGTTTGCGACAAAAGGATGATGGAAAGTGAAATAATTTTTGAAAACTTAGGGGAACCTTCAACGTCAAACAAAAAATCCTTGGAAGAAAAGAAACAAGAAATAATACGAAACGTAATTCTTGATTTAAGCAACATTCAAACTGAGGCACAATTAGACGCAGCAGAAAATTTTTTTCGTCCCCTTAAATCGATATTGGCCGCTGTGGGACAAATAAAAGAGAGTCAGTTTTTTAAACAAGACAATCCGAGCAATAAAAGAAATATTATTCAGCAAAGGCGGCTGTATAGCACGAAAAAGAAAATGAGAAGGAAAGCGAGGCCATTCACAAAACCAAATGATGAAGAACGCGCAAAAATTGCAGTAAATTTACTAAATTAAAATGTAGGTAAAATTAGGGTTTAGTCCCATTTCGTGCGTTCGCGTTTCGGGCGTCGAATGAAATTCGTGCCGTTTCGTGCGTCGTCCCAAACCTCTACCTGGTTTGAGTGCCGTTTCGGGCGCTGACCTGCTGATAATGCAGTAAGCTCCTAATTCCAGTTTATCTTTACAACACAACGCTGTTAATAACTAGACTTCAATGTGGAATTGTATGTTGATTTCGCTACTATTGTTTTCAAATAATGTTTTTGTTTGGGGGGGGGGGGAGACTTAAACGACCAGAAATAATGGGCCTTGGAACCACTTTTTTGGCCGTATTCAGTGACGGGCAACTATAAAACAAAGCAGTACGTTTTGTATGCCTTTATTGCAACAAGTACCTATAATGCACGAACTGGCACTATTTAATTACCCAGTAAATTCTCGACGTTCGAATCGGCACGAAAACAGGTAGAAACCCAAAAACGCCCGAAACGGGAAAATACAAAATTTGTTAGAATTCTAGTTTTGAAGTTATAAAAAGTGTAAAACTTTTCAGTTTTTCTCTATCCAATTTTTATTTATTTTATCTATTGTTATTATGATGTTTTGACGTGGGACACCTTGCAAATATACATAATAAAATGAAAAGCTTTGTCATTATTATGCATAGTAGGAAACGATAAAACGAATGCCTACAATTTTTATGGCAAGCATATAATATGTAGGTAATAAATATCTACACTACACTCATTCATTTTGGTAATAATAAAACTACAAAATTCTTTCAACCACAACACAAACAGAGAAACAAAGTAACTAAAGCAACTCGATAAAATGCCAAGGGAAAGAGCGCGAATAAAATTCAGCGTGATTATGAGCAGACGAACTTCGCGCTTTACAGTCGCGCCTTGCATTCGATGCACCCGACGGCCGGTGCGTCGTCCGCCATCCGCTAATATGTCCCGCTGCGGCTAGAGTCTAGTAAATTATTTTCCATGTGTGTTGTGTTATTCGAGGTGTGTGTAGCCCTTTCAGGATAAATTCAAGGTACGTATATGTAGTAATTTTTGGCACGGGTTTGTTTTATTAAAAGTGAGCCCACGAATTATAGACCAATATCATTATTGAGCACGTTCTCAAAAATATTTGAAAAAGTATTTAAAAAAAAGTATAGCACATTTCATCAGCAAAACAATAGGGTTTGATGAAAATCAGTATGGATTTCAAGAGAATAGCAGCACGCAAGCGGCAGCTACAAATGCCATAGATACTGTACAAGAAGGTCTCGACAATGGAAATTATGTTATTACAGTACTAGTCGACCTGAAAAAAGCCTTTGACACCGTTGATCACAACATTCTATTGCAGCAGCTGGAACGAATGGGATTGCGAGGAGCGACCAATGATTTAATGAAATCCTACCTGGAAGGAAGAACTATTATTACCAGAATAGATGACGAATTCAGCAAGTCTTGTCAAGTAAATAAGGGAGTGCCGCAGGGTTCTGTTTTAGGTCCTTTGCTATACTTATTATATTTACAATATAAGTACTATTAAATTGGCAGGAAAGTATTGTATCTATGCTGATGATACTATAATAATTTATAAAGGTAAAAGTGCAAGGGAACTAGAACAGAAGATAAAAGAAGACATGATTCTGTTTCATAAGTGGTTGACGTCAAACCAGCTCGTCATAAACACTCAGAAGACGGAGTATATAATCTTCAAGCAGAAAAATAAAGCAAATATTAATATGAACATTGAAATAAATGGAAACATCATAAGGCAGGTGACGAAGGCCAGATACTTAGGACTCATAATAGATGAGAAGATGAACTGGAGAGAGCAGATAAATAAAGCCTGCAAGAATGTCGGTTCAGTCATTGGTGCTTTGGGAAGATGTCCAAAATTACAGGAAAAGACTGCAAACATGGTGTATCATGCACATATACTCAGCAGGCTTACATATCTTATCAACATAGGGGGAAGCTCCCCTAATAAATATATAAAACAAATACACATTATGTCAAATAAAGCACTCAAAAGCTTATACAAACTGCCAACAGAGGAACTTTATAGAATAACCAAAAAAGTCAAAATTGAGCAATATATTAAAATAGAGAAGTTAAAAGTAATATATAAAATAGTAAATGGTAAAATGAAGAACCAAATTAATGTCAAATTAAACTCGAATTATCATGAACACTTCACCAGAAAAAAGGACAACTTTCATTTAAATCTAGTGTCTACAAATGCAGGAAAGACCAGAATAATACACAGTGACCTGATTTAGTACAATAAATTGCCGGAAGACATAAAGAAGTGTAAAACAGTGAAATTATTTGTGTCGGAATTAGCAGTGACCGATATCTGTAAATAGTGAAATAAAGGCGGGATAACAAAAAGTGCCATAAAATGGTAACGTTGTTTAATAATAATAATAATAATAGTCCTTTATTGTAACGAAATTAGACATAGTTTATAACAGGTGTAGCAGTTTATAGGATCGTTACAAAAGGGCGAAGTTCAGTCCGAGAGGCAAGTAGAACTTGCCTTTCCTCCTGCTCTTCCACTTAGCCCTTATAAGTTAAATTAAATTAAGAATGAGGTGAGAAATAGTGATGAGTAACAAAATAAATGATGCGTACTTGAGCGAGAAAACAAAAGATTGAAAAAAGAGATATACATAAATAACTAAAAAAGAAAAGAACTCATCCTCCCTGAGATGCGAGCAGGATGCCACGCAAGTGCGAAGCGAATGCTGGTAAAGACATCATCCTCATGGCTTGAGGTAGGTTATTATATGTATTGACTATATCATAAGAAAATGACCTCTTGGACATCTGAGTTCGATGGGCTGGTATACTGAAATTATTCTTAGATCGTATGTTACAACTGTGCACATTAAACCTATGACTTAGCTTTCTGTATAAATATGCTGGCGTTTTTGAAGTAATTATTTTGTGATAGAGCGTGGCAGAATGCAGAGTGCGTCGGCTCGTCATATCTAGCTATTTTATTTCAAGCAATTTATGTGAAATATGTTGATGTTTCCTAATACCATAAATTAATCTGAGACACGAGTTTTGCATTTTTTGGATACGATATGCATCCGCCAGAGTGATACATGGCCCATATACACAATCAGCAAAATTAAACTGAGAAAGAACCAGGGCATCACAAAGAACAATTTTAGAGGTTTGATTTAAGTAATGTCTGTTATTAAATATTAGCTTTAAATTCAGATAAGCTCCTTGGATAATCTTCGTGATGTGAAAGTTAAACCTCAAATCTTTATCGATATGTAAGCCCAGGCTCCTTGCACAGTCACTAAATGCCAATGCCACCGAGCCGATACGAACCGACGCACTCCCCCGCACCCGCTCAACCAACCCGCGCTTCCCAAACAGCAGAACCACAGACTTGACCGGGTTGATCATGAGGCCATGAGTCTCAGACACCTTCACAAGACTATCGACATCCTCTCCAATAGCATTACTTGCTTCCAGAGCTTTGTCAGGTTCGAAGTGACATAGCAATTGTGTATCATCTGCATAAAGATGGTAACTGCAGTTCCTTACCGACCTGTGGAAATCGCAAGTGTAAATGATATACAGAAGTGGTCCCAAGATAGAACCTTGAGGAACCCCACATAACGACCGCAGAACGTCAGACTTCTTGTTATTAAGTAAAAGTATTATTAAGTATAAATCATTATTGTAAGTGTTTAAGGATTAATAGATAGTAAGGATTAGCATAAGTACCTATATCGTCCAACAGAAGTGCCATAATATTATATCATTTTTTTTATTTTTTCTTTTTCGTGTTTTCAACTTCTCATAGTTTAGCTAGTTAGATATTATTAGCACTGACCTGTTTATCACTTTATTTTTGTGGTGACGTACAAATTCCTGGAAATCAAATTTCTGGACATTAAAAAGCTGGAATTTAAAAAGCTGGAACCTTAAAATACTGGAAACACAAAATGCTGGAACCTTAAAATACTGGAAACACAAAATACTGGAACCTTAAAAGTCTGGACCTTAAAATGCTGGAACCTTAAAAATCTGGAAAACTTCTAGCATGCGCAGTGAATATTACTGCCGACCAGTTAAATACTGAATTTCATAAGCCGGCTACAAGTGCTTGTTGTGTTGCATACACATGAGCAGGGATCGCAGTTAGATGTCAAATAACATATAACAAGTGTTTTGGTGGCGTGTGTGTCAAGCTGTCATCACTAAAATATATGGGTACTAACAAAGAACATGAACATTAATATTATAATATGTTCTTTGGTACTAAGTATTTACTATTTATTGTGTGGAGCTATGACGGACACTTGATTGTTTAATCAAATGGGCAATGGGGTCACTTGGTTATACCATCGAAAATTCTAGAGAAAAAAGTTAAATTAAAAATTTTGCTGTGTGTAGGTATTTGAAAATAACAATTTGTAATTCTATAAAATTTCTAAATTTCAGGGAACCTGCAACTTTAGCAACAACTGTAAAGTTTCAAAGCTTGGTTTATAATTTGATGTACTGGAAGTGTAAAGCTGTAAACACACTTTAAATGATTAATTGTTTTTAATGTTCGTGCATTTATGAATAGCGGAAAGCAAAATAAAACAGCAAGTTACGCTAATTTTTATCTTTTACGGTAGATTTCGTCCTTTCTACCAATTAAAATGCTTTTAGGTTTGTGGCGCTTATAAATACAACCTACGCTGAAACAACAGAGAATTTTCCAATTTACAGGAATGCTGTGTTAAATCCATAATAACTTGTGCCGTTACGGTACTAATTTGTGTTCCAAGGAGCGCGATCAGATTGGAAGTCGGATTACGTCCGGACTTTTCTATCTGTAGCATCCGTCCGTGCATGTGTTCGTCATCTGATATCACATCAGCTTTAAATAATTAATATCATAATTATTAGGTATTTACATTGGAAAGAAATACGAGTCGTTGATTTGAAATAATAATAATAATAAATTTATTAATTCGCATAATACAACTACGTCCCACAATAATTGATAAATAAATACAAAGTATGTAACATAATATAAAACTATATGATATCTGCTATCTGGTAATTTCGTGTCCAGAAATCCTTCTGTTGTGTAGATCGAATGCTCTTTTAAGTGAGCAGTTAATCTTGCTTTAATGATGTTCTGATGACAATCTCTCCATGTTTCAGGAAGTTTGTTGTATAGATATAACCCAGTTATTTGCGTGGCACCTGATACAAGTCTGTACTTGGGGATAGTAGGGTTCTTCACATTCCTCATATTGTGGTCATGTACTTGGCTGCGGGGCTGCCAGCTACTGATGTTTTTGTATACGTCCATAATCTGGCGAATTATGAGAATGGCAGGAAATGTCAATATGCCATATTTCTGGAAAAGTGGTCTGCAGTGATGACGGTTTCCCACACCCTCCACAGCACGCACAGTTTTCTTTTGTAGAATTAAAATTTTATTAGCATATGTAGAGACACCCCAAGTTGCAGTACCATTTTTAATTTAATTTAATTTAATTTAATTAAATTTTATAGTATATTACATTATAAGATCTTGGAAACCAGCAGAGATAGAAGGTAGGTTAAATGAGGAAAGAAGTGCAGTTCTTTGATAAATAAGCAAATTCAAATTTTCGAAAACTCATAATCTGCTAGATAAAATGAAAAAATCATGCGAGATTTAAAAATATTTTCTAGCCGGCTTGTAACAAAATATAAAAAAGTGCCAAAGGAAAAAGTTGTACAGAATTAGACTTAGTACTATCTCAAATAATCAAAAGTTGTATTATACCAATTGTGTTCAAGAAATAATGCAAACTTCTGGTTTTTTAATAGAAACCATATGCGACTATGGCACCACTAAAAAGGATATTTATTGGTGATTTCGGTGATATAACATATTCCATGTTTATTTTAAAAAATGAAGGAGTTATAAGCATTTTTCAATTTTAAATTAATGAAATATGCAAGTTATCCATGGAAAACAAAAAGAAATAAAAAAATAACATAAGTATGTACCTACAAGTGAATCACTGTGGCGTAGTAAACCTTCAACTTGCAATTACCGACTGTTTTTTATCTTCATGCATTTTATACCCTACAACTGAAAAATTTTTTCAAATAAGTATGGACAACATTATATCGCAGAAATCAGCAAAAAATATCCTATTTAGTGGTGCCATAGTCGCATATGGTTTCCCTTAAAAAAACAAATTTGCATTATTTCTCGAACACGACTGGTATTTATAATACAACTTTTGATTATTTGAGATAGTACTAAGTCTAATTCTGTACAACTTTTTCCTTTGCCATTTTTTCATATTTTGTGTTACAAGCGGGCTAGAAAATATTTTTAAATCTCGCAAAATTTGATTTTTCCATTTTATCTAGCAGACTATGCAAATTTTCGAAAATTTGAATTTGCTTATTTATTAAGCACAAAGAACTGCACTTCTTTCCTCATTTAACCTACCTTCTATCTCTGCTGGTTTCCAAGATCCCTGTAGTGAAAATTAAAAAAAAAACTCATCCTGTATATAGATTTATATTTAAATAAATAATGCTACGATGCCCTTTTTAATAAAAATTAAACAATAAAACACTAATTAGGTACTTAAAGATACTCATACGAGAAAGAATAATCACTTATGGATAAATTTGGATGAAGTTTTAACATTTATTGTTCATTTAGAACAAGTTAATTTTATTTAGGGAATTAAAAAAGACGGGCCCTGTGATCCTCATCTACTATTTTTGCAATAATTTTAATAATAATAATAATTTTTATTATCTGCACCAACAAAGATTCATAACATTTGCAGCAAAAAAAATTAATACAGATGGTAGGTAAGGTCAGCCTTTCGATATTAAAGTCGAGCGCTGGTCTACCCCTCCCACCTTATCTAATGTTACTTAATAGATACTTATAAATAAACTAAAGCTAAATTTGAAAGAAAAGAAAGGAAAATAAGGAAAGAAAAGAGGAAAAGAGAAAAAGAGAAAGAAGAAAAACAAAAAAGTCACTTAAGAAATGAGTACACAGAATATAGCAGGGAATCAAAGAGAGACAAATTATTGACTATTAAGCAAGACCTCCCTGAGCTTTCTCTTAAATGTGTAGCAGGACGAGCGAAAACAGTCCACATCTAGGCGATTAATGCAAGAAGCGATACTGTAGGAAAATGACCTCTTGAAAATTTCCTTGCTGTGTCTAGGAATCGTTAATAAATGTTTTCTCCGTACATTAATATTATGAACGTCTGTTCTGTACCTGATCCTATCATGCAATAAAATATTGCGGAGTGCAGCTTCCATCTGTTAAACATACTGAGTCACCCCAACCCCCCCAGTTTGTGCGACACCCTCTCCCGCCGTCGAATACCAAATATTAGTCTCAAACAAGACTTCTGAACTCTTAGGATCCGTTGCACATCTGCAATGCCCAGGCACGGCCCGTAAACCACATCGCAATGATTAAAATGCGACAGAACAAGTGCATAACAAAGATTCTTTTTAACACTTATGCTTAGAGTGTCTCTCCAGGTGTATATTAATTTTAATGAACAGTAAGCTCTTCGCACCAACATTGTGATATGATTACTAAAACGGAGTTTAGTGTCTAAAATCAGACCCAGGTACCTAAACGATTCAACAAAAGAAATTACATTTCCATCTATGCACACTCTCATGTTCTGCAAACACCGCCGTCTAGCGTTTTCGCTTCCAAACATAATGACCGCAGACTTATCAGGATTAATGCTCAAAGCATGCTTTTTTGACACAGATGTTATGGAATTCAAGTCGGAATTTAAATTATTAGCTTGTTGAATTTCAGACTCAAGAAACGAGTAATATAATTGTGTGTCATCGGCATGATAATCACAATGCTTTAAGGATTTGAAAAAATTTGATGTGTATACCGTATACAACAGAGGTCCCAAAATAGATCCCTGGGGCACGCCTGAAACAACGGAAAGAGGACTGGAAAGAATATTGTCGATTTTAACAGGCTGAACACGATTTAACAGAAAAGATGAGAACGTATTCTGCGCAGAATCACTGACACCGACAAAATGCAAAATGGAAATAAGAATCCGATGGTCCAACATGTCGAAGGCTTTACTGTAATCCAGCATTACAAGAACAGTCAGCCTGTTGGAATCAACAGCCTGAAGGACGTCGTCCACCACACTTTACATCGCAGATGCGCAACCATACACCGGTCTGAAACCTGACTGTTTAGGAGGCAATATAATAATAATAATAATATCTCTACTCACTCCTACTAACCCTAAGGTTAGCCCCAGAAGCTATATAGCTTGTGGGGGACGGAGGAGGCGGCATATTACTATTGGCCGCAGGTGCGTCACAGGAACGACCTACAGTTGTTAGTACTCTACCCACCATTTAGTGCGAGAATGAGGAAAACCTGGAAAACCTCATTAGGTAAAGCTGGATAGGCGATCCAAGGCGCGCCCTAGCCACAGCGCAGAAATGAGTCACCCATCCATAGTCAAACCGCGGGCACTGTTGCTGAGCATTAACGACTATTCACTCGCGCATGCCAGCAAGATCCCACTGCATACTATAAGTATGCAGATACTTTCTAAATTGTGAGTCCATAATCCTCTCCAAAACTTTAGATAGGACCGGCAAAACGCTGATGGACTTGAGGTGGCCAAGCTCCGAGGGCACTGCAACTTTTGGTAGCGGGGTCACTACTGCTGTTTTCCAGAGTGACGGGAAGTAAGTTAATCGCAAACATTCATTCATGATATGTGTTAAAACTGGAACAATCTGAGGACAACATAAACGAATTAAATTTATATCCAGATTATCAACTCTTACAGCAAATATTTTTTTACTGTTAATTTATTTATTAACACAGTAGAGTGGGCTCTACACAAGCATAAATGCTTCAATGCTTTAGCTTTTGCCCTCAAGTAGAGCAAATAAAGTTTTCTTACCTCCAACTGACTTCCTGAGAACTTAAGTGTTATTACATGCCGATGCCGATATGTACGAAGGCTCCCTGGTGTCACCTAATCTTCTTTTGACAAGTCATTATATTGAGTTAAAACACATTATATTGAGTTTCTCCATCTCAACAAATTGAGTTTTGATATCTCAAAATAATGAGTTGGTAACTCAATATGATGAGTTGTTTTAAAAAAAATACTTTATTTAACTGTCCCAGAACGGCATACACATATGTAGCTTTTTGCAGAGATTTGGAAAGTAACATGCATAGGAAGAGGCATACAGCTGTATGAGCTCATTTCAAGGTTATTCAAATTCGGGGATCAGAGGTCTTTGAACTATTCCAGAAATGCATATTATAGCTTTATGCAGAGATTGTTGAATATGCAATGAATCCGTATACAGGGGGTCCCCAGCTAGCGTATTTCCTCCATAACTCAACAGGAGTTGTAGAAAGCGAAAAATGATTCAAATGAAAGTTGCATCCAATCAATTTCCTTGAATGTTGCTCTCCGAGGAATCGTTTAAATTGGCTTCTTTACAATTAGGAAGTCTAAAAAGTCTTCTAAATGGACACAAACTTCAAACACTTAAAAGTCCGTTTTCTTAAATAGAACACTATGTTCTTAATCACACCTGTGAATAGCGGAGGCAGTTTCCTAATTAATCATATTAGGTATCCCTATACCCAAACTCGACGGCTTTTGAGGTACCTATTAACAAAAACTTAAAAATCATAATTTTTGTCATTTCTGCATAAGAAGACTATGAAAAGTATTTGTATAATAAAAACATGCTTAGACAGGGACAGTTTTGTAATAGTATATTTTACAACAAGAGATGAAAATACTGTTTTTTTCTTGAGGTGAGAATTTTCCCACGAGCGAAGCGAGTAGGGCAATCTCACGAACGAAAATGAAATACCTTCGACAGGACTTATAATTTAACCGAAAAACAACTTTATTCCACATTCTATACAACTCTTAACAACCATACTTAATTATTTATTTTAATGTGTTTGCCTGATTTAATATTACTATTTACTTTAATTAGCAATTTACTTATTTTCCCCCTTAACAGATCTTCCACAAGATCTTCCTAAGCTATCCAGGTACACGTACTTCACCCAAATAGTACGCACGAATACTTGCAAGACTTCCATTTTTCAAATTTTTACCCTTTAAGTAACCACGATCCCCTTTCTTAGATTGATCCAGCTTTCTTTTGGTTATTATGAATTTTTTCTCTAACCCAAAGGATTTTTAAATGAGTCATCCTACTTCGATTGTGTGAGAACAAGTCATTTATGAAAAATGAAAAATCAGTCAGAAATTTCATGTCGGTGTTTCTTGTATTATGTACCTAGGTACTTAATGGTAATTTTCAAATTCTCAAATAGTTAAAATTATTGCAATTGGAGGAGAGAGTGATTTAATAACGTCGTACGAAATAGCCATAGTTACATTGCTGGGTTGAATTATTTTTAATAAAAAATTAACTTTTCTATACCTATCTGGTTTCATTTGGGTCGTAATTTACACCCGATAATTTAATGAATTTTGCATACTAAAAAATAATAAATGCTCGATATAAAATAATTAATGCTCGATAAAATATAAAAATGCCGAATAAACTAATTCAATTTGCTTTGTATTTTAAAGAAATTCACCCGATAAAGTATCTCATTTGCACTATAAGTTCTGGTCGCTACTTTAATCAAATAAGCGCTCTAAAAAAATGTAAATGCTCGATAAGTCGGGTTCACTATTAAATCAAATTTTGCTTGATATAATTGAATTATCCCGATGGGGTACTAAATAAACGCTCGGGGGGGGGGGGAGACTTAAACGCTCCGCTCGCTCCGCTTGCCCAAAGACCGGAAATAGTGGGCCGTGGAACCACTTTTCTGGCTGTATTCAGTGACAGGCAAGTATAAAGCAAAGCAGTACGTTTTGTATACCTTTATATACCGAACATTCATTATAATAATTGAGAGTTTGTAATTTTTTATCGAATATTTATTATTATGGGAGGCATTTGAATTTTGTATCAAACTTTCATTACATTTATCGAGCGTCTATCATATTTATCGAGTATTTATTATATTACCGAGCATGTGAATTATATACCGAGCATTCATTATAATAATCGAGTGTCTGTTATTTATATCGAATTTCTATTTCTTAATCATGCATTTGTATAAATTAACGGGAAAGTGTACTCTGCAGTATGATTATAATATCGAGCACCTAATTTGTTCCCGTTTCATTTTTTCAGTTATTTAGGTAGGTACACTCTGCCAGAAGTTATTTATGCAGCAGGGACAACACTTAATTATTTTACAGCACTTTGTCCAGCCATAAATGGCACCCATCCGAGTATATGTAGGTACACAGATCAGCAGTAAAATGCATTTTGTTCGGAAATAACATCGCTTTGAAAGTAATGTCCGAGTTTCAAGTAAATCATTACATATTAGTTATGCGATTAAAAATCGAGTTTTACGATATTGCAGCACAAGGGAAATTTTTCAAGAATTAAACTGATTGATATATGGGCCTTGTGGCTTGTGTTCTTCATTCTTATAAGCCGTATAGTCCTTTTAAATGGTAGGTATTCCAATAAACGGGTTTCACTATTCACCCTAAAAATACTTTTAGCATGTGACCGCCAGACCCTCTGGAAGGTCGGGTGTCGGGTCTTTGTTCCGCGGAACAACTACCGGTAGGTAGTTGGGCCATTGCACGAATATAGTGGTAAAAATAGCAAGATTTCTTAGCAACTTAAATAATTATTTCAAAGAAAATGCAACTTAAATCATTTACGGTCAATCGGGGTAATGAACAACAATTTTTTTGAAGTTAACCTTGAGTTTATGTAGCAGGACTATGTTATTATTAAAAAAAAACAAAAACTGTCCGTTGGTATTATAAATACTCCCATCTCTGCTCTGTTGCAATATATTACAGAAAACACTTTTCTACAAGAGGTTACGGAGTACAGACAAAAAAAATTGTTATTACCTATATCTAATTATCCCGTGCGGTTTTCCAATTCCCCTAGAAAGTGGGGTAGGTAGATTGAAATGATTTTCATTTTCATACTTAATGTGCGATCGTTGATTGAGAGGACTTCTCAATCAACGGTGGGATGGAAACCTTCTACTTTATTTGTTTTCCATTTTTAAATATTTCATTTCATATTTTGTAAATAGGAAAATAGCATTTGAATATATTATTTGTCAATAGCAGGGGCCATCAAGAAACATTAAAATACATAAAACAGCATACTCGAATAACATTTGAACAAAGATATTTGTAATATTTAGTTGATATTTTGCAGTATAATAAAATAGTAAAATTAAAAGAAAGGTATACTTATTTAAAAATTATTAATTGGTATTTTTAACTTTTAATCTATGAACAGGAAAATTCTTTGGCTGTTTGGCAAAAGTGTTGTCTTCAGACAATCTTTAATAGTTCGATAGTAGCTGCGACGTTGTTAGTGGTGCTAGGAAACATGTTTTCTTTTACCTCAAATTGCCGTTTCCATTAACCCAAGTCGGACTGTTTTTTTGATCCTTTTTTAATTTGACCATTCAATTTAAAAACAATATTTTTTGTATACTTATTTATTTCGTACCTCCTAATTTCACATTCAGGCTGATGCGTTTTCTTTTTTCTTCTAAAGATTATTGCAATTCATATATATAATTTTGCATTCGATGTGTTTTGTCAGGTTTCCCGTCAGCAAAGGTATATTTTTTAAGAAAATCCGCTATTACTATTACGCTAAAACGCTGTATTGGCAAAATCTAGTTGGGCTATATATAAACGCGCTGATAGATGCACTAAGACGACAAACCATTGGTTTGAGTTTGAAGCTGAAAAAGAAAATTTAACCAAGACTGTCTGCCCCATGATGATTCAAAACCAAAACTAACTTTTCTGTTTACTTAAATTGATCAATTTTGTGAAATTTATTGGCAAGAATTAAAATATTTTTTGTAAAATTGATAAATTGATAAATAAAAATATTGGCACTGATAATTATATAAAATTTTCTGTTTACATAACTGATTATTGTAAGTATACAACGTGTCCAAGATAAGGAGGGCCAGTATGGGGATATTGGAAATGACAAGAGATACGGATTTGGTTAAATGGGAAAAAAGTTGTGTAATTAAAGAACCAACAAAATGGCGCCTAGAAATCCTTGATAAGATTTTCTGTTTTTGAGTTATTTTGAAAAAATTGAATTTATGGATTTTTAACTATATTTTTTCTGGCTTTAATATTAAAGTTAGAGCGAAACTGACGAAACTTCTCCGTAGCAACTTTTGATGAAATTAAAGATTTCATTGCCAATTTTTTTATTCTACGTTTTGTCTTCGAGCAACCATAATCAACTTAATTTTTTTAAATACGGTCCTGATTTTCTGATGTCAAATTTTATGAGCTCTTTTTATTCTGAATTCAACAATGTACCACATATTATGGTTTAATTACGTTTCGACCCTTTTTTGGCCATCATCAAAGAATTTTTAAGATACGGACCTGTATGTCTCATAGTTTTGTAAAAAATATGTACATACAGTATAAGTTGGTCAATTTTTAAGTGCACCACAAGAGTTTTACGAATCTGTTAGATGATACTAGCGATAAGCACCTACCCTACTCTAGATGTCTTTGCGGAGCTCCTAGTCGGGGTGTTCCGGCCCTTTCCTTCGGAGATGGCACTGGGGGCAGAGGACGAGATCTTGCGGGAACTGGAGACCCCGTACCAGTTAGCATTTCCTATAAAGGCACTAAAGACCACTGAAGTAGTAAATCTGATAACCAAGGAATTGAAAACAAGAAAGGCCCCAGGTTACGACCTGATTACTGGTGCCGTTATTAAACAACTGCCGGATAAAGCTATTATACGTCTTACACACATCTAAACGCCATATTGCGAAGTGGGTACTTTCCTTCTCAGTGGAAAATATCACAAATTGTTCTGATACTAAAACCAGGGAAACCAGTTGAAGAAGCTATACATCCTATCGTCCTATAAGCCTATTGCCTATTCTGTCAAAGATCTTTGAGATATTCCGGCCCTTGCAGTTTTGGAAAATCTTGTTCGTTTCTGAAGAAAGCCCAACTAACTGTATTTCTCATAATTTTTAGAAAATTAAGAGAAATGCAGGTCCGTATCCTAAAAATTTCTTGATGATGGTCAAAAACGGGTCGAAACGTAATTAAACCATAATGTGTGGTATATTGTTGAATTCAGAATAAAAAGGGCTCATAAAATTTGACATCAGAAAATCAGGACCGTATTTAAAAAAATGAAGTTGATGATGGTTGCCCGAAGACGAAACGTAGAATAAAAAAATTGGCAATTTCATCAAAAGTTGCCACGAAGAAGTTTTGTCAGTTTCGCTCTAACTTTAATATTAAAGTCAGAAAAAAATATAGTTAAAAATCCATAAATTCAGTTTTTTCAAAATAACTCAAGAACGGAAAATTATATCAAGGATTTCTAGGCGCCATTTTATTGATCCTTTAATTACGCAACTTTTTTCCCATTTAGCCAAATCCGTATCTCTTGTCATTTCCAATATCCCCATACTGGCCCTCCTTATCTTGGACACGTTGTATATAAGGTTAACAAAGTTATAATAACGAGGATAAGAAACACCCTATAACTACTTGGTTATAGGTACTTACTGGGCAAAAAAGTCGAAAAATTTGCAGTTACAAGTTCCAGTAAGGTGATCTTATTGTGAAAAAACTTAACTTTACCCAGTCTAAGGAAAATTTAAAACCAGGCACTAGAAAGTTATTCCCAACCCCTTCAGAAAACCATGGTACATACCCCAATTATTTAACCAGCTGATGTGTCGTACTGCTATAAATAATTACATAGGTACCGTGTAGTAAGCAAAATTTCATCATTTTTGAGCTGCTTGCCAAGTTTGAATAAAAAACTACTTATAATCTTAGAATACCATTTGAAGCGTACAAGCCTTCTTTAAGAGGCATTTTAGGACATGTGTGGTGGCTTTGCTTATTTTGTGGAATAGGTGGTACACGCTCAGAAACTTATACTTACTTCTAAACACGGGTATAAAAAATACAACATTAATAGCGCAAGATAGGCAACCAAGTACTCTCACCATTAAAGCATGCCAGTCTGAGGGTAATGACCGTATAGTACGGCTAAGACTTTAATGAACATGGATATATTGGGCCACTGTATAATTTTACTGCGCACGCCTGAAAATTCCAGTATTTTGAGGGTTTAGGAATTTACGTTCCAGTATTTTAAGGTTCCAGCATTTTGTGTTTCCAGTATTTTAAGGTTCCAGTTTTTTAAATTCCAGCTTTTTGATGTCCAGAAATTTAAATTCCAGAATATTGATGGTTTAGATTTTTAAGTTCCAGTTTATTGAGCGTCCCCATTTTTGTTTTGTTTTCTCGTGTTTTAAACTCCTCATAGTTAGTAGTTAGTTATATAAGTTATATATGTTTTTTCTTTTCAATTGTATTGGCTCTCATACTGACAATTCTGTCGTCTGAGCACATCTTTCTTTAAATAAATAAAAAAATAATAATCTATTTTTTTTTGTTTCAGAAAACGATAGTCAAGTTAAAATTATTAAATTTTATGGAATCTGTAAGTACCAAATGCTGAATCGTTTGCTGCAAACATAATTTTTAAAATTTAACAGGGGCGTCTCAAATCTGGGGGTGGGGGAGGTAAGATTTACCCCAATTTTTTGGTAGAACATGTAATTTTCAATTTTTCCGTAAAAATTTGCAACTTCAGAGTTTCTTGCAAAATAATGTGCTCCTGTCTCGTTTAAGTATACAAAGTTCTCCACTTCTTGTAGGAAATTTTTGAATCGATTGTACTCGATAACGGTGTCTCCTATCAAAGCGAGACAGGAGCACATTTTTTTTGCAAAAAACTGAAGTTTCATATTTTTATGGAAAAATTGAAAATGACATGTTCGCCACCCCCAGATTTGAGACGCCCCTGTTAAATTTTAAAAATTATGTTTACAGCAAAAGATTCAACAATTGGTACTTACACATTCCATTAAATTTCATAATTTTAACTGGACTTGTTTCGAAGATATTTAGAAGAAAACGTCTTCAGGCCTTCTCTTTTAGAAAGCATATTTCGGTATACGCTTATAGGAACTTTTTGTCTTATTTTTGACCACAAAACACGCTAATTTCGGGCCACCCTGTATATTGAAAATTCGTGCGTGTTTGTTCTTGCAATTGTTAAGTCTAAAAAGTTATTTTGATTGGTTTCTTTTAATTAATAAATTTTCTACTAATTCTAAAATATCTTTAGGTGGAATACTTGGAAATAAATTTTGCATGTCAAATGATACAATTTTAGTATTTAGTTACGGGGTAGCATATTCGTATCGAGCGTAGCGTATTGCATTCCCAACTGTCGACTTACAGCAACGGGCGTATTTTCTACTTATATATACTATTTTCGTAGGCTTTCTTGCCAGCACACCTTCGCGGCTCAGTGGTTGATGTGTCAGTCCCCCAAGTCGCAACGTTGAGGATACGCACCTCGCAGTAGTTCTTTTTTGTTATGATGATTTCTCTTTTTTCTTTTGAACAAAAAATCGGTCAGGTCCAAAAGGACTGCTAGGGGATCGCCATCACTCCAGACAGACATCCACTCATTTGCCATACCTCTGCGACCATGGTCGTCCGATACGAAACAAACTAAGTTCGGCATTTGCCAATCTGCGAACTGCGATAGCATACGCTCGATACGAATATGCAACCGAGGGAGACATTGAAAATGACGAAGCAGACTGTAACCCTTGTGCGTTTGGGATTGTATTTCCGCATAAGCGATAGCATGTTAAATAATTATTCATAAAACACCTGCGCTGATTGCATTCCTGTTATAGCATTCTCTCACATTTGCGACGCCAGCCAGTCGCATGCTGAATGAAGACTGAGCGGTCTACGGAGTCTAGCCGTCTATCGCGTAGCCAGCCGCTCGACTTGAACCTCTTGCGCTCAGGTCTCAACGCGTGGACGTATGTGGCAAATGCAACAGAAACTTTTCGGTGAATATGATCTCCGTACTAGGATACTAAAAACATTTTGAATATTAATATCTTTATAAAAATCTTTGTTTCACCGATGCACCCTCTTATAACTTTATATGGATGGACAACTACATTAACAAAATTTATTTTAAAAATATAAAGATGGGTAATATTTATGAAAAACGAAAATGTTTGTCATTTCCGGCATATTTTGAACAATTTATTTCCCTACATACATATTGAAGGTAAATATTTTATGAGACCTTATTTTCCCGACCACGCCAGGCCAGGCCCACTATCGCATAGTTCCATACTTACCGCAACGGGCGTATTTTAACATTGAAAATGTTATTAGTATCCTAGTATAGGGATCAAATTCACGAAAAGCGTGAATGCTGTATTTGCCACACCATGTGACGCGTTGAGACCCGAACGCCCGCGCAGCTGTTCAAAGCCAAGCGGCTGGCAGCGCGGTCCGTGGAGCGCGCTCAGCATTGCCAGAGTTGGTACATTTGTACCAGATTTGGGACTTTTAGTTCAAATCTGGTACGGCAGTATACTCGTGAAAAAATCTGGTACACATTGATTTCAGTCTGAAAATATTTATTAACTAGACATATCTATTATTTGTTAATCTATGAAGTGCAACCACACATCGCTTCTAACTTCACATAATATTTCTTCGCGTCAGGTCAGAACTGCGCTGTGAACTACGACTGCGAACAGCTCAGCATATCCAAGCGTCCATCGGAATGATGCCAATGCATTTTTCTTATTTGCGTTAAAGAAACACCTGATCGAGTGCACGACCTCACCCATACGATCTCCGCCAGTTGAAAAGAGACCGAGTGACCGATATCCCCACCCGTAAAGTGTTGTGCCAGTTCGCTTTTAATATTATGATGATGATGATTAATATGACGAAGGTGCAATAACACCAAAATGAACTTTAATAGGCAATAGGACTAATTTTCAGTAATGCCCCATTGCCTATTAAAACTGATCAAATTTCAAAAATAATTATTTTTGTTTTTATATCATGTTTTATTTTTATGATATACATATAGGTATATCGTTGATTGAGGGGTATATCTTAATACAAACTATTGTTTCCTCGTCCTTATTATTTCGTTACGTTTCCTAATAGGTATAGTAATTATCTGTGTGTTAACTATGTTTTAATAATAAAAGAGTCAACATGAACATATTTTATGGTCTTATGAATACGGCAGCGTCTTCTTAAAATTTGGTTCGATGGACCTAATGGGGGAGATAAGTGGCGCGTCACAAACGTCAGATTTTCATTCCAAACAAAATAAAGCCACGTGCTTTCTGACGTTTTAACCTAACCTCTGAAATATAATTATAGTTGTTTTCAAGTTTTTATACGTACGCCCAACACACAAATTGGAAATAAACTGTTTTCACTGCAAAACGTCTATAATTATATTGCAAAAACTAGTTTAAGACGTAAATAATATCGATAAACGTCAAATCGGGACCTAAGTGCCTCCGTCATACGACAGATTTTCATTCCAAACAAAACAAAAGCACGTGCCATTTGACGTTTATCGATATTATTTACAACGTCTTAAACTAGTTTTTGCAATATAATTATAGACGTTTTGCAGTGAAAACAGTTTATTTTCAATTTGTGTCTTGGGCTTACGCGTAAAAACTTGAAAACAACTATATGTAATTATAATTATATTTCAGAGGTTAGGTTAAAACATCAGAAAGCAAGTGGCTTTGTTTTGTTTGGAATGAAAATCTGACGTTTGTGACGCGCCACTTATCTCCCGAAATGGCACGTGCTTTTGTTTTGTTTGGAATGAAAATATGCGTATGACGGAGGCACTTAGTATACCTTTTGGTGCGGATTACAAACAACACCTGGCAACATTGTATGACAGAGACAGTTCATAGTTTTGACCACAGAGTTGCTTATAAGCAACTCTGGGGTGCCTGCAACCTGCAAGGCTAAACTGCCAGCGGTTCTGTTGAATTTCGTCAGTCAAAACTACAGGTGCATACTCGTCGTAAATTGAGGAGATAAGTGCCTCCGTCATACGTCAGATTTTCATTCCAAACAAAACAAAAGCACGTGCCATTTGACGTTTATCGATATTAATTACAACGTGTTAAACTACTTTCTGCAATATAATTATAAACGTTTTGCAGTGAAAACAGTTTATTTTCAATTTGGGTGTGGGGCTTACGTGTAAAAACTTGAAAATAACTATAATTATATTTCAGAGGTTAGGTTAAAACGTCAAAAAGCACGTGGCTTTGTTTTGTTTGGAATGAAAATCTGACGTTTGTGACGCGCCACTTATCTCCCGAATTAATGACCTTAAAAATAAAATCTTTTAGTTTATTATCAATTGTAAAAAAAAACGTTGAAGAGTCAACGTGCCTTTGGGTCAGCATTAATGAACTTTTAGATATATTTTTATCAAAAAAAGTTGTGGGTCGCACTTGCCACCCAAAAATTACTGCAATGGGCTCATTTCAAATTATTCTTAACAAATAAATCATTAAAACATTGCCTACGAAGGTAGTTTTTTTTCGAATATTCAAACAAGTACAAATCTGCGGAGAAGCCAGAATCCTAGAAGGCAGCTTGTATGCCACCTGCAGCATAATCTAGCGCATTATTATGCAGCTGTGCACCCATTGGTTTTTCCAAATCTTTCCCAGTTTATGAAGTAATGCTCCTTAATATTATGTCTTATTGTATGATGTTAGTTTCCTTGAGGTTTAAGACAAAAATTGTGTTTTGCATGGAGAATATCGAATTCGGCGAGAAAGTAGAGAAGGAGGTATCGAAAAGACACAGATTTTGGGAAATCTGTGCGAAAAGATTATGAGATGGGCGTTTGTTGCATCGGTACATTAGACACAACATTCCAAGTTTTGGCAACAAGTGACAGTTCATTCTAACCTTAAGTCGAAAATTGGAAAATCTTTAAGAAAATGGTCAATTTTGGAGATATGTTCAACAAATTGGATAGCGACATGGAAGAAAAAAATTGCATGCACAATTTAGTATAGAAACTATTGGGAATTACGTGAACTACGTATAGCATTGCAATAGAGCATTCGATTCCCCGACCACATTAAAGGAGCATTATGTTGATGCATACCAAGGAAACATCCCACCATTGTGAAACTTGCCGAAAAACGTTCGCCAGGCGATACTCGTTACAAGGTATATTTTGACTCGTATGGGAGGAAAGTCATATTAAAACTCGTATGTGAGAAAGGCCCCACAAAGGTAAAATTTGCCAGAAGGCATTCTCTAAACGCTCTAACTTGACACATCATATTAAGATTCATACAGGAGAAAGGCTTCACAAATGTGAAGTTTGCCGGAAAGCCTTCTCTGGGAGCTCTACCTTGACAAGTCATATTAAGACTCACACGGGAGAAATGCCACACAAATGTGAAATTTGCCAGAAAGCATTCTGTACGCGTTCTTATTTAAAAGTACATGTTAGAACTCACACTGGAGAAAAACCTCACAAGTGTGAAATTTGTCAGAAAGCATTCTCTGATCGCTTTACCTTGACAAGTCATATTATGACTCACACGGGAGAAAGGCCCCACAAATGTGAAATTTGCCAGAAAGCATTCCGTCTGCGCAATACTTTAACAAAACATGTTATGACTCACACGGGAGAAAGGCCTCACAAATGTGGTATTTGCCAGAAAACATTCTCTACACATTCTAATTTAACGAAACATGTTATGACTCACACAGGAGAGAGACCCCACAGCTGTGAGATTTGCAAGAAAGCGTTCTTCGAGCATTCCCATTTAATGAATCACATTAGGACTCATACAGGAGAAAAGCCTCATAAATGTGAAATTTGCCAGAAAACATTCGTTGCGCATTCTAATTTAGTGAAACATGTTAGGACTCACACAGGAGAGAGACCTCACAGCTGTGAGATTTGCAAGAAAGCGTTCATTGAGCGTTCCCGTTTAATGAGTCACATTAGGACTCATACAGGAGAAAAGCCCCACAAATGTGAAATTTGCCAGAAAGCATTCGTTGCGCATGATAATTTAACGAAACATATTAGGACTCACACAGGAGAGAGACCTCACAGCTGTGAGATTTGCAAGAAAGCGTTCGTTGAGCGTTCCCATTTAATGAGTCACATTAGGACTCATACAGGAGAAAAGCCCCACGAATGTGAAATTTGCCAGAAAGCATTCGTTGAGCATTCTAATTTAAAGAAACATGTTAAAACTCACACAAGAGAGAGGTCTCATGAACTTACATGTCACATGAAGATCCACAAAGGTAAAAAACCCCACGGTTGCAATTTTTGCAAGAAAGCGTTCTGGAAATCTGGAAATTTAAGGGCGCATATTAAAGAGGTGCACAACAAGGAAACCTTGCACAAATGTGAAATTTGTGAAAAGGCATTCTCCATGCGTTCCACTTTATTAAGGCACATTAAGACACATGCGGGACAAAAGCCTCACAAATGTGAAATTTGCCAGAAAGCTTTCCCTTTGCGGTCTTATCTCATGACTCATATTAAGACTCACACAGAAGAAAAGCTGAGAGAAAGGCCTCACAGCTGTGAGATTTGCAAGAAAGCATTCTTCGGGCGTTCCCATTTAATGAGTCACATTAGGATTCATACAGGAGAAAGGCCTCACAAATGTGAAATTTGCCAGAAAGCATTCATTGAGCGTACTCATTTAAGGAAGCATGTTAAAACTCACGGGGGAGAGAGACCTCACAAATGTGAAATTTGCCAGAAAGCATTCTTTGAGAATTCTGATTTGAGGAAACATGTTAAAACTCACACAGGAGAGAGGTCTAACAAATTCACACATCACGTGAGGATCTACGAAGGTAAAAAGAACCACGTTTGCAATATTTGCAAGAAAGCGTTCGCGTATTTGGGAAATTTAAGGGCACATATTAAAGAGGTGCACAACAAGGAAACCCCACGTAAATGTAAAATTTGTGAAAAGGAATTCTCCAAACGTTCCACTTTATTAAGGCACATTAAGACACATGCGGGACAAAGGTCTTACAAGTGTGAAATTTGCAGCAAATTGTTCGAACTACCAGACACTTTAAATAGGCATATGCTAACGCACGCAGAAGAAAACCGATATAAATGTGAAATTTGTAATAAGACGTTCAACCAAGCGTATCTTAACCATGCCAATGAAAGTACATTTTTCTGTAAGTTTTGCAATGTTGATTTTAAGTCTGAATGGTACTTGGAGGAACATAAAGAGAAGCAAGCAAATGGGGAAATCGTTGCAACAAAGGTCGAGGAATCACAGAATGAGCAGTCCAACGAAAATAGTGGTAGCGTGAAATTGGAAGAGAATATAACGGATGAAGAAGGAAATGTCGTAAAGTCTGAAGATTTCGAAAAGCTTATGAAAAATGAAGAGTACGAGGTGAAAAATCAAAGCAGTGTTGGTGTAAAAGAAAGTGATATTTTAGAAGAAGAGGATAGCGTGAGTTTTGCGAGACTCTCCAAAAATGAAGACTACGAAGTGAAAGATGAAATCAGTTAAAAAGTTTAAGATTTAATTAGAAATGTGTGATTTTTGTGCGTTTTCAATTTAATTATTAAAAAACCTGTACCAAAATCTTTGGTTTACCAAGGCACAGTGGCGGTTTCTTCTTAAGGTCAATTGGTCAATGACCCTTCTAAAATATTCTAATCAAAACCATAATTTTAATAAAAATAGTTTTTGTCTAACAGTCCCAATTTTTTTTTAAATTTTATTGTGCAAGTTTACAAATTGGATCCAAATGAATTTCCAGAATTATCTAGGATCCCATAGAGATAACGATAAACATAAATACATATTCGTGCTTAAAATTATAAGACCTAACTATTTAATAATGCCTAACTAGAAGGATATAGATAAGAATAGTTTATAGGTACATATTATATATCTATTTATATTTTTTGGAAGAGTATCTATACTTATTTGCAGTTATAAAACAACAAAAAAATAAATTACATATAAAAAAAAATATTTTTTTCTTTTCTTACTTAATATTACACTTACTTATATTGCAATCGTTGCATAATACATAATGAATCAAATATAGCATAGTAGCTCAGTACATACTGGGAAGGTTATCACGCTGTTCTGTTGTCTAAAATATGCTGTTTAAGCGGTCTGCATTCGCAGCAATATTAGAAATAGTCAAGCCGTGCTCAAGAGCAAGCCGGGCCGTGATTCAAATTGACCCTGCACAGCTCTTATGGCTTATGGAGAAATGCATGTAAAACTAGACTAAATATTTAAAGAGCACCTTGAAAACATACAGTATTTAAAGGAATATTCAAAACAATTCAGAACGAAATTTCAAATTCAATGTTGGTCGTTGTACACGCACATAAGTATAATAAAGGAAATTGACCAAACAAATTTTGTGGCAACTTAAGTTGATGAGAGCACAGATAGCTCCAATAAAACCCAAATGATTTTTATCTTTTGATATGTATTAGATAGTATTGGGCATGAAAGATTTTGGAAATTTATCAACCGTCCAGGTACCACAGCACAACATTTAACCGATGCAATAATGGAAGAACTCCAATTATTAAAAATGAATGAAACCCCCCCATAAATTGATTGTTCAAAGTTAGGGTGGTTAAGGTGAGATTACCTAAAGCTGCACCCACTCGATGGGCTTTCAATACAAAGTGTTATAAAGATGATTTAATATATTGATGAGGAGGAAGACGGCAACAATATAAATCAAGCAACTGGCTTAAAAAGACATTTGGAAGATTAACTTTTTTATTTTGGTTAAATTTTTAGTATTGAAAATACTTCTGGGCGCGTGAGGATATGTGGGTACTTTTGTGCACTGTACGGCCAAATGACCAATTTGTTCACAATTTGTGCACTCTTTCTTTGGTTTCTTGCAATATTTCGAGATGTGTCAACTTTCATGGCAATTAAAACTGAGTTTTAAATTTCTGTTTTTTATTGTAAAGCAAATGGTAAGGTGAAGATTTGTCAACCTTTGAGAAGGAAGTGCGTACTTTATATCCCTGCTTCCCACATGACGCACTGCCTGTTGGTCTGACAATCGCAATAATCCCTAATAATATTGTGTCTTTTTATGAATGATATTAGTTTCCTTAAACTCATTAGTTATAAATATTTTCGATAAACACGCGCCTCTCAGAACCAGTAGAACTTCAAAACCTGCAGCTAGCTGGCTGACTGACAATTTATTGCTTCTGATGAAATTGGTTTGGTAATTGTGGAAATTGTATTTGATCCAAAAATACAACATAAAATTTAATTTATTTACTGCTCTACTATAGCAACGGGTTAAGTGGTATGACAGCGTATGCTGAACTTCGTCTTTGCGGCACCTTGTCATGTAACATTGAGATATTGTAACCACCCTTCTGTACATTCGATATCGCAATAAAGACGTTATTATTATTATTATTAAGACTAGGATTATGACTGTTACCTGGCGAGTATCGAATTCGCCGAGAAGCGTAGGGAAGTAGATATTCAAAATATGAGAGGGAGGAGGGCGTGTGCACTGGTGATACATTAGACACAACATTCAAAGTTTTGACAAGTTACAGTATACAGTTCATTCTAACCTCAACCTATGTTTCATCTTTTCTAAAGTCAAAGATAGTGGTTAATTTTAGAGATATTTGGATAGCGACGAGGAATATTGCATCGAAGAAAAAAATGCATGCACAATTTGGCTTAGAAAATACAGAGTGCCATGTGAACTACGTGTAGTATTATATGTCAAATCAGTAAAATACCTTTTGTTTGTGATATCTGCAATAGAAGATTCGATTCCCCGTCAGCATTAAAGAAGCATATGTTGGCGCACACCAAGGAAACATTCCACCAATGCGAAATTTGCCAAAAAACGTTTGCCAGCCGGTACTTGTTACAAAGACACATTTTGAACCATACGGAAGAAACGCCTCACAAATGTGAAATTTGCCAGAAAGCACTGTCTTCACTGTCTAATTTAAGGATCCATGTTAGTACTCACACGGGAGAAAGGCCTCACAAATGTGAAATTTGCCAGAAAGCATTCTTTGCACATTCTGATTTGAAGAGACATGTTAAGACTCACTCAGGAGAGATGCTTCACAAATGTGAAATTTGCCAAAAAGTGTTCATCAATGGATACTTGTTAAAAAGACACATTTTGACTCATACGGGAGAAAAGCCTCACAAATGTGAAATTTGCCAGAAAGCATTCTCTCAGCGTTCGATTTTAACCCAGCATATCAGAACTCACACAGGAGAAAAGCCTCACAATTGTGAAATTTGTCAGAAAGCATTCTCTCATCGTTATGCTTTAACAACACATGTTAGGACTCACACAGGAGAAAGGCCTCACAAATGTGAAATTTGCCAGAAAACATTCCCTGAGCGTTCTAAGTTAAAGAAACATTTCATGACTCACACAGGAGAAAAGCCTCATAAATGTGAAATTTGCGAGAAAGTATTCAGCGATCTTTCAAATTTAGGTAATCACGTAAGGATTCACACGAGAGAAAGGCCTTACAAATGTAAAATTTGCCAGAAAACATTCTCCGAGCGTTCCGCTTTAAATGGTCATGTTTGGACTCATGTGGAAGGAGGGCCTTACAAATGTGAAGTTTGCCAGAAAGCGTTCACCAGACAATACTTCTTAAACAAACACGTTAAGACTCATAATGGAAAAAAGAATTTCAGGTGTGCAGTATGTGGCGAATGTTTTAAAATAAATAACCACCTTACGAGGCACATGACGATCCACACAGGCAAAAAGGTTGAGGTTTGCACTATTTGCAAGAAGGTATTCTCACTTCTAGGAAATTTAAACAAGCATATTAAACAGGTGCACAACAAACAAACACCTCACAAATGTGAAATTTGCAAAAAAGCATTCTTTGAGCGTTTCACTTTAAAAAGGCACATTAGGATACATGCGGGACAAAGGCCTCAAAAGTGCAATATTTGCAATAAATTGTTGGAACTATCAGACGATTTAAATACGCATATGCTGACACACGCAGAGGAGAACCAGTACAAATGTAAAATTTGTAAAAAGGCGTTTAGCCAAATGTATGAAAGTATGTTTTACTGTAAGTTTTGTAATGTTACTTTTAAGTCTGAATGGTTCTTGGAGAGACACAGAGACAAGCAAGCAAATGAGGAAATCATCTCAGCAAGGGCCGAGGAATTACAAGAAGAGGAGTCCGACGAAAGTAGTGTTAGTGTGAAATTGAAAGGGAATCTCGAAGGGAATATAACGAATGAAGAAGAAAAAATAATTGCAGACACTGAAAATTTTGAGAAGCTTATCGAAAATGTAGAGTATCAGGTGAATAATGAAAACGGTGTTGGTGTAAAAGAAGAAAGCGATATTTTAAATAAAGAGAATAATGGTGAAAGTTTTGTAACACTCTTTAAAAATGAGGACTATGAGGTGAAAGATGAGAATAGTTTGTGAAGCTATTTAGAAACAACAGTTCAGGATACCGTTTTAAATTTTTAATTACAAGAATTTATTTAAAATAATAACAATAAAGGTCTTTATTATCTGTTTGTTTCGACACCCTAGTACCCTCAAAGTTTACAAATATGTTTCCCTATGATTAGCGGGGGGTCTCTTGGTTAGGCACCTAAATATTCATCTATATCTCTGGGTATTCATCTATAGCCCTGGGTATCACGTTCCGGAACTCTATAATATAATATACACTGCTCAAAACTGTCTAATGCGGCCTACACACAAGCTACTTTTCTTGGCGTTTTGGTACCTAGCGTTTTGGCGAGCTACCAAAATGCTTCTCTGATTTCACCACACACAAGCGTCTGAAACACCAAACGAAATCCACCGCCTGTCTCGTAATTGAGTTGTGAGTGTGATCTGTGAGTGCAATTCGAGAATAAAGTTGATAAACAATCAATCAATTGTGAAGCTATTTTCAAACAAGAAATTTCACTCGCCGCAATATTAGACGAAAATCCCAAATCCAAACGGTTAAACTTTCGCACACAACTTTTACCGCGACCTTTCGAAAAGCATTTGATACTTCGCACAGGCTTAGGACGTCGATTTCATTTTATTTCAAGTTTTTCGTCAAAGTATATTTAGATAAAATATTCATTTTTAACTGAATGGAGTATTACAACACAATAATAATTTGGAAAATTGCAAAAATCAGGCGAGCACTTTGTTAAAGTTCACTCCACAATGTTTAAGTTTTGACTTGAACCTAACCACTACCTTTATCCATGCTAAGTATTTTAAATTTCAATATTTAAAAATAAACACGATAATGCAGCTAATTACTCACGTTTAAGGAAAGCAACGAGCCAATCTCAGACCTAAATATGGTAAACAAAAACAATAAACACTGCCGCAGAAGTACCAACTCCCACGTCCCGTGCTTCGCCCAATAGTAAGTGTGCTCAAACAGTGCTCCCAGACGAGCTTTATTCTTCCACCTAAAAGCACATACGACGAAATTTTCCCGAGTCGCGCCGATCTCGCTCCCATATCGAATGTGCATTCACAATCAGTACAGAATTTCTGGCATAATTTTACCAGGTCGTCGTATGCATTGGCTTTGAGCAACCTATTGGAATAAGTTTTTGATTTGACCACCTAAAGGCATTGTTTTTCTTTCAACAGTGATATAAAATCAGTTATAAATTCTTCTGACTGTGCAAAACGTGATTTGGTCGAACTTATCTTGACTTTAAACGTATTCAATTACAACAAAAAAGTGCGTTTTTCCGTACACACTGGCGACTCATATGCTGTTTAGTCACTGAAGGTACAGCAAAAATCCAACGCGTTCGATTCTTTTGCTGGCGTTCTAGGGCGCTCGGCTAGTAGCTGGCGGTAAAGTTAATGGCTACACACTTACGTTCTCTCTACCGTTTTCAAGCGTTTTGGTAGCTCGCCGAAACACTAGCTGCCAAAATGCCAAGAAAAGTACCTTGTGTGTAGGCCGCATAAGGAACAAAATTATTATTTCAAAAATATTAATCATTATTTCTACTTTTCTAATAAATAGCGCTATCCCAACGGACTTGTACCTTGACGTAGTTCCAGTATCTAATACTGAAACGAGTGGGATGGCTTGTGTTCTTCAATGATCTAAAGAGCTGAGCCATAGGTTTAATCATATTGAGGGCAGTAGCTCTTTCAGTAATCAGAGTGGCAAAGACTGTGAAGGTCAGTATGGCACTGTAATACTCTGCGAAGTGGAAGGCAACGGGAAACCACCACATTATTTTTTCCCCTAGAACAGTGTACTAAAATTTCATGAAGGCACCTTCTGGAGTAAAATATTCCGGAGTTAAAATAGTCCACATTCGGATCTTCGGGCGGGGACTGCTTCGGGGGGAGTCATCAGCAATAATAAGTGCAATATTTCAGTCAGAGCGTGGAACGTTAAGAGCATTGAACAAGTAGGAAAGTTAGAAAAATTTGAAAATAGGGATAGGCTCGCATTAGACATAGTAGGTATCAGTGAGGTGCGATGGCCAGAAGCTGGAGACTTTTGGAGCGGAGATTTTAGAGTAATACACACAGGGTCGATAGGTGGAAATACGGGAGTAGGAATTGTTATGAAGAAGAAAATAGGGCAGAGTGTGGAAAATTTCTTAGAGAAAAGTAACGGGGTAGTTATGGTTAGATTAAATTCGAGGCTGTAGAGGCAGTTCATAGCGATATCGAATATGTGCTAGATCTTGTGAAGGGGCATGAAAATTTAATAATCGTAGGAGATTTTAATGCAGTTGTAGACACATGGAGAGAAGATGGAATAATCAGGAAGAGTTTGAGCTCATTAGGAAGTTTGATAGTATATTATTATATGAGCGATTATGACAGCCATTATTCACGAAGATGATGTTTGAGCCCACGAGCCGAAGGCTAGTGGGTC
Source organism: Xestobium rufovillosum (assembly GCA_963966045.1). Classification (NCBI taxonomy): domain Eukaryota; kingdom Metazoa; phylum Arthropoda; class Insecta; order Coleoptera; family Ptinidae; genus Xestobium; species Xestobium rufovillosum. The sequence continues at coordinate 23,265,458 of OZ014497.1, forward strand.
AAATCATCTGAGTGAAAATTTTAGAACGATCAATTTAACTTCTCACGCACCAAAAATTCTGGCCAGAATTGTGCAAAGGATAGAGAAAAGGGCAGAGGAAATATTAGGAGGATTTTTAGATTTAGAAAAAGCCTTCGAAGTGCTCGAAAAGGCAGGGATGACAAGAATACAATGCATAATCTCTACAAAGAGCAAACTGCAGGTATAGAAATTGAGCAGGAACGAAAAGAAGTAGATATCCGGAAGGCAGTGAGACAAGGATGAGCGTTGCAGATTTCTGCTATTTAGGAAATCAAATAACTCGCGATGGTAGGGGCACTAGAGATATAAAACAAAGAATAACGCAGGGCCGAGTTGCATTTAATAAAAAGAAACAACTGTTATGCTCGGGAACGGCCAATGTAGAAACTCGGAAGATACTCTTAAAGACGTATGTATGGAGTACGGCACTGTACGAGTGCGAAACTTGGACAATAGGAAAAGTGGATCGAAAAAGAGTAGAAGCGTTTGAAATGTGGTGCTATAGACGTATGAGGAAGATACCGTGGATAGATAAGGTTAGCAATAGGATGTATTAGAAAGAGTTGGGGAAAAGCGAAAGGTATGGAAGACAATAAAGAATAGGAGGGATAGGTTGGTAGGACACCTTCTTAGACACGAAGGAATAGTTCGGGGCATACTAGTCGGAGATAGGGATAAAAAGAGGTAGGGGTAGGCCCAGATTAGACTACGGCTCTCAGATAGTTGGGGATGTAGGATGTTCTACTTTTAGGGAGATGCGTAGGTTAGCTAAGGAAAGAAAAGGATGGAGGTACGCGTCCAACCAGTCTTCGGACTGTGAACTTCATGATGATGAATAAATAGTTAATTATTTAAATTGTATACATGAAAATGAAATATTTGCAAAACACAATGACTGGACCACCTAAAATTATTTCGAGAAAACGGAACTGAAGAACTAAAAACACTTTAAGCGTTTCTTACAAAAACAGCCCTTGTCAAAATTTTCAATTTCTAGATATTCGAAAAAAAGTTGTTATAAACAAATGCACATCATATTTCTGAAAATAAGTGATATCAAAAAATAATAAATAATATTGGCATTTTGGGGTTGAAATGTGGTTTTTAAAGTTATTTTCGGTTTTTAACTAAAAATAAAAATTTGAATGACATGGGCTGTTTTTGCAAGAAATAGGGGTATTTCAGAAAAATATTTACTGATAAGTGCTCAATTTACAAGTATTAAAGTGCTTAACTATTTTCACAACCACTGCTGTTATCTTCGGAATCCATGTCAATATTCATATGATTCTTCATTTCCAGTGGTGATGAATGATTCGTAAAAGGCTCTGTTTTCCACTTTGGACATAGATCTAGCAAACTTTTTACTTTTAGAGGGTTTATTTGTATAGGATTTGAGTATCGCGGCGTTAGTACAAACTCTTTTGGAATTTTGGACTTATTTCTTACCAACGACCTCACCCATGGACCAGAATAAGTCTCTTTTAACAAGACAACGTCGGGATTTTCTCCGGAAATCTTGTTCATACGAATAGACTTGAGCTTGAGAGGAGGTTTAGGCGTTTTAAGAAAATACGGTTCAACTGCTTTCTGAACATTAAAGAGGTTCGATTGATGAACATTAACAACCTTAAATGGCGAAGGCTTTGAGCGACAGGTTCTAATGATTTCATCCCATTCCTGAGGGGTTTCGATAGTTGCCTTTTCTTTTATCTTGCTAATAATCGAGAAGTCCTGGTCATTGGGCATAAATGAATGGCCTCTTATGGGGAAAATATGAACAACAGTTCGAAACATTTTCAGAACATGAACTACAAAATACAAAAAACGAACCATAGTATAGTTCTTGTTTTGCCCAGCGCAACCGTCGCTAAACAAAATTAACGTTTCTGTCGTAATATCTGTTTGTCTTAAAGAGTGGAATAGATGGGAGGTTACATCGTTTTGCATCGTTTTGCATCTTTTTCTCTATGCTTTCATTATAGACATACATCGAAGCAGAATTGTCAGAAAACTCATGTATGCCAAACACATAATACCATAGTTGTCGGGCATAAAAAACAGTATTGGTTCTAATGTGGGGTAACGGTAAGTTTTGCATGTAATCAAAGCTTATGACAGTAGCTTTATTTTCACGAGCCTCTTGTTTCCATTTACTCTTTAAAGCATAGAACGCTTCTGCCTTTCGAAGGTGAAGGTCCTTCTGACTTGCTAGCCTTTTCCTCTCTTCTTCATCAGTGATGGCTTCCATCTTTTGACGCATCGTATCACAAAACGTACAAGTGTCAGTTCTTGACAGACCAAACTTAATATTAAATTTGGTAGTAAATACTGTCCAGTATTCTTTGTATGAAATACGTATCCTGTAATTTTCGAGAAACAAGTGATACATGTTTTTAATAGTCAGGTGAGTAAAACCGTTGAGGATTCTTCCGTATCGAATAATGCGATTGTCTAGCTGGGAAAGATCGGATGTGCTGCTGAATAAGTTGCTCTACTTCGGACGGAGTTTTTTTAGGCCTGTTCTTATGTTTTCCTCTTTTATCTAAAGGCGACGTACTAGTTTCAGAAATACTATTTTGAATACGCCGCAATCGTCCTATGGAAATCCCGTGTAAGCTTAAAAAAGCATCCCTGCATACTTTCACATTCGAAAAGTTACCAGAAGTTTCTGATTTGATACGCACATTGTAGGTAAAAGAAACGGAATGAAAAAACATTGTGCCTTCTTCGCCTTCAGTGAAGTCACTGTTGTCACTGTGGTTAACATCTTTTCTGGACCTTCGTTGCTTTACAGGCGATGTTCTTATTAATTCCGCCAAATGGCTATCTTGAAGATTTTTATTAGGAATCGAATAAAAATGCGTAAATATTTCATTTCTCGCATCTTCTTTGATTACGTCAAAACACTTATATCTCTTGCATCTGAAAATATTAGAAAAATAAAGTTTGGAAAAACTTTTTTGTTTATATTACTTACCGGCAATCGGACCCTACTTGCCTTGCTTCAAATTGTTTACCCTTGTGGTTGATATGGGCCTCTCCTCTTACTTTTTTGTCCCGGATAATAGTCTCTTTATTAATTTTTTTCACGTGCTTTTGAGGCACAACCGGCTCTTCTACATCACTCATTGAAATGACAACTAAACAACTATTGAACATGAACTATATCAAATATAGGTTACGAAAACAATGACAGCACCTCAGCTCACTGCGCATAAAAGTTCTTACAAAAACAACCTTTGTCAGTGACATGGGATGTTCTTGGCAAAAACGATCTTGATATGGGTTCTTTTTGCAGAATCCCTCAATTTTATGTCTACATTTATTTCATACATAGGTTGTTTTTGTAGAATTTTTCACGACGCACACTGGCAAAAGAAGGATGTTAATGTAAACATATTTTTAATATTTAAATTGAAAACATACACGAAAATTTCTAATTGAATTTTAAATCTTTCAGCCAGTTTCATCTTTCACTTCGAAGTCTTCATTTTTGAAGAGTGTTACAAAACTTCCACCATTATCCTCTGCGTCTAAAATATCATTTTCTTCTTTTACACCAACATACTCATACTCTTCATTTTTCATAAGCTTTTCGAAATTTTCAGATTCTACATTTTGTTCACCCGTTATGTTTTCTTCCAATTTCACACTAACACTATTTGCGTTGAACTGCTCATCTTGTGAGTCCTCGTCCTGTGCTGTGCTGGTTTCCCCATTTGCTTGATTCTCTTCATATTTCTTCAAATATCTTCCAGACTCAAAATGAACATTGCAAAACTTACAGAAAAACGTACTTTCATTAGTATGGCTAAGGTACGCTTGACTGAATGCCTTATTACAAATTCCACATTTGTATATTTCTTCTGTGTGTGTTAGAATGTGAGTATTTAAAGCATCCGATAGTTCGAATGATATATTGCAAATTCCACACTTATAAGACCTTTGTCCAGTATGTGTCTTAATATGTCTCATTAAAGTGGAACGCTCTGAGAACGATTTTCCACAAATTTCACATTCGTGTGGTCTTTCATTGCCATGCATCCGTTTAATATGCAGCCTCAAATTTCCTGACTGCGAGAACGCTTTCTTGCAAATATTGCAAACGTGAGGTTTTGTGCCTGTGTGGACCCTCATGTGTCTTGCGACAAGGTCATTAAATTTAAAACCTTTGCCACACACTGCACAACTGAACTTCTTTTCTCCAGTATGAGTCAGAACATGCCTGCTCAACTTATATCGTTTGGCGAACGCTTTCTGGCACACTTCACATTTGTGAGGCCCTTCTCCAGTATGAGTAATAATGTGCTCAGTTAAATTATATCGCTCAGAGAATGTTTTCTGGCAAATTTCACATTTGTGAGGCCTCTCCCCTGTATGTGTCCTAATGTGAATCATTAATGTAGAATGGTAAGTGAATTCTTTTTGGCAAATTTCACATTTGTGAGGCTTTCCTCTCGTATGAGTCCCAATGTGTTTCTCTAAAGTAGACTGTTTGAAAAATGTTTTCTCGCAAATCTCACAACGGTGAGGCCTTTCTCTGCTGTGATTCCAAATAACATGTTTTTTTAAATTTGAATGCTCAAAGAATGCTTTCTGGCAAATTTCACATTTATGAAGCCTGCCTCCCGTGTGGGTCTTAATGTGACTCAACAACCTAGGACGCTTTGAGAACGCTTTCTGGCAAACGTCACATTTGTGAGGCTTTTCTCCTGAGTGAGTTCTAATATGTTGGGTTAAAGCAGAACGCTGACGGAATGCTTTCTGGCAAATTTCACATTTGTGAGGCTTTTCTCCCGTGTGAGTCCTAATATGACTTTTCAAGGTAGAGCGCTCAGCGAATGCTTTCTGGCAAATTTCACATTTATGAGGCCTTTCTCCCGTATGAGTTAAAATGTGTCTTTTTATTAAGTATCCATTGGTGAACGTTTTTTGGCAAATTTCACATTGGTGAGATGCTTTCTTAGTATGTGTCAACATATGCTTCGTTAACTGGAATGAGAACTTGAATGTTCTATTGCAAATTTCGCAAACTAACGGTATTTCCCTGATAGGGCCCATAATGTAGTTCACGGGACAAACAGTATTTTCTATACCAGATCGTGCATGCTGTTTCTTTTTTCACTAGAGTATTCCAAGTTGCTATCCAGTTTGTTGCATACCTCTAAAATGGACTAAGTTTCTTAAAGATTCTCTTTAGAAATCTTGGAGGTTAGAATTAACTGTCACTAGTTATCAAAACTCACAGTGTTGTGTCTAAAGTGCCAGTGCAACAAGGGCATACTCAGTATTTTAGATATCTACGTTCTTCCCCTAGCCTAGAAATGTTTTCCTTCAAACTAACATTATATTTAATACCACATATTATGGGGTAAGGCTCTGTAAAAAAGTATAGTGTCCTATTGTGCATTGTGTCATAAACTATGAAATAATGTTAGTTGAAAACGTTGGATGTACTCTCGTACTCAAGACATACTCGAAAGTATTTTGGATACAACTTTATCTTAAATATACTTTCTTGCTTACATATACAAGTATCTCGTATCTCGCAATTGGTTTTTATCTTACAAAGTATTTTCAAATACATACTCTTAATACCTTAACTACGTCCTAGTATCTTGGATACTCAAAAGTATCTTTAAGATACTTTCAACGAACGTTTTATTTCACGTTCTTTCGTATATCAACCTAAAACAGGTTAAAAACAAAAGCACATTTATTAGTATTTACATTCCATATGATCATCAGTATCTTTTCAATCTAAAAGTATACTAACCTAAGATACGTACTTAATACCGCAGTATCTAAGATATTTTTATAAAGCACCTTGTATCTTAAATACTTTTTCCAAAAAGTATCTTTAGTACGAAGTAGCTTAAATACTTCCTACGAGTATCTTTAGACAAATCTAAGATACTTTTTAAAAGTAAGGCATTTATAATAATAATAATGAGATTCAGAGAACTTTTGCCTTCTTATACATATGTAGAATTTCTAAAAATAGCCTAAATTTTAAATTTTTTTCTTGTTCCAAAATCATGGTGTCTAAAATGGGAATCAAGATTTGTATTTTTGATGTGTTTACTAGCTGAATTACTATTTTTTATTTGTGCTGTTTTAAACTAAGTATAGTTATTATCTTGTTTGCCCAAAATAAGTTTTGTCAGATTTGCTACATTTAATTTTATATTATAATGTATGGGTTTTCATCAATTTTGGGATGGGTATTTTTAAATGAGAATATGCAAGTTGCAAATTATTAATTGAGATGTTATATATTTTATACAGGGTGTGTCACGACGAGTTCCTATTAGAAGAATATTGAGAACTAAATAAGATATTAAGCTGAAATCTTGCATAAGGGAAGGGCTTAGCTGTATGACATCTATCGAATAAAAATATTTTCAAGATGGCGGCACTTCCGGTTCTATCGGAGTTAGACCCAATGTATGGTTAACAATGTGGCTCTCAAATTCAATAAGGAATTCTAAAATGTAATCAGATACAGGGTGTTCCATTTAAAATAACAAAGTTAATGGCCACTTCCAATAGAACCGGAAGTGCCGCCATCTAGAAAATATTTTTATTCGATAGATGTCATACAGCTAGGCCCTTATGCAAGATTTCGTATACAACAATTGGCTTAAGAAGAATACCAGTCAGTAGGCGATATGCAAGGAGGTAGAGAATTTTGAATTTTAAGTTTCTAACAGAGGTTCGAGGAAATATTTCCTTCAAATAATTTAGAAATGAAATTATTGTTTTTATTTTGCAAGTTCATTGTAGAATTATACATGTTGATTGGTCATTTAATAGTTTGTTCATATGTATGTATACATATTTTATTAAGATTTTTTTTTATTTTAATGTTACTTAAAATTTGACTTTCATTTTTATTTATTTTTGTAGAATAATTATTGTGTTCTTTTGATAATTTGATTTCTAATTAAGTTTTTATCCTCTAAAGCTAAAGGTTCTCAGTCCGAAGACTGGTTGGACGCGTACCTCCATCCTTTCCTATCCTGAGGTAACCTATACGCATTTCTCTAAAAGTAAAGCATCCTACTTCCCTAACTATTTGAGAGCAGTAGTCTAATCTAGGCCTACCCTTACCTCTTTTTATTTCTATCTCTGACTCTAGTATGACTCGAACTATTCCTTCATGTCTTGAAAGGTGTCCTACCATCCTATCTCTCCTATTCTTTATTGTCTTCCATACCTATCGCTTTTCCCCAACTCTTTCTAATACTTCCCAATTGCTAACCTTATCTATCCACGGTATCTTCATCATGCGTCTGTAGCACCACATTTCAAACGCTTCTGTTCTTTTTCAGTCCGCTTCTCCTATTGTCCAAGTTTTGCATCCATATAATACCGTACTCCATACATATGACTTTAAGAGCCTCTTCCGAGTTTCGATATTAACCCTTCCCAAACATAAGTCGTTTCTTTTTGTTAAATGCAACTTGACCGTGCACTATTCTTTGTTTTATATCTTTAGTGCTTCTACCAACTCGGATTATTTTACTTCCTAAACAGCAGAAATCTGCGACTTCCTCTATCTTCTCATTTCCTATTTGTATTTCAATTTTAGTTCTATTTTCACACCCTCTACATATCAAAATTTTGATTTTCTTTTTATTGATTTTCATGCCGTAGCCCTAGCCCTGTGTCAAAACTGCTTCCATTTCATTCAAAGCCATTCCTAATAATTCTTCTTTGCTAGATGCTAACAAGGTCTTTATCATCTGCAAATCTGAGCATATTAATAGTTTGACTCTGTACATTAATCCCTGAGGCTGTTCTCTCCTTAACAATATTAATCGCATGTTCGATATATAAGTAGAAAACTAGAGGTGACAATGCACATCCCTGTCTCACTCCCTTCCGGATATCTGCTTCTCTTCGTTCCTGCTCAAATTCTGTAACTACCTTTTACTCTTTGTAGAGATTATGTACTTCTGTCCCTCTTTTTCATCCTTACCTTTCCGAGCACTTTGAACATATTCCCCCATTTTACGTTATCGAAGGCTTTTACTAAATCTACAAATCCTATAGACGCTCTTTTCTATAATTATTCGTAAAGCTAGAATGGCCTCGCACATTCCTCTATTTCGTCTAAATCCGAACTGATCTCCTAATATTTCTTCCGCCCTTTTCTGCATCCTTCTTTGCACAATTCTAATAAAAATTTTTGACGCGTGGGAAGTTAAACTGATAGTTGTAAAATTTTCGTACTTCAATTTTGCCAAAGCGACATATGATGTTCCTTTTGTAATCTTCTGCAATCTCGCCTGTCTCGTATATAGAGCTAACTAGTTTAAATAAACGCTCTCTTACCTCTTGACCTGCACACTTTAAAATTTCTGCCTGCAATCCGTCTACACCTGGTGCTTTACTGTTTTGTAAACTTTCTAATGCTAGCTCAAATTCCTCCATTATAATGGGACAGCCTAGGTTACCCCTCTTCTACACTGATTTCCTTTTCTAATATATCTCCCAAATATTCCTTCCTCGTTTCTAATATTCTTACTACTATATCCAATTTCTCTGAAATTTCTAATAATTTTATACGCTTCATCAGTTTTTCATACTTCGAACTTAACTTCCACTTCTTTGCATTTGTTATCAATCTATCGTTCTTTCACATTCCTACATTTCAAAATAATTTCCCACTTGACCGCTTTATGTATAGGTACCTTTGTTTCCCTCCTTCATCTAACCTATTTTTATATTTTCCTCTCTCGTCTATTAGTCACAATATCCCTTGTTATCCAGGAAGTAAAGATATTATATTACTTCCAATAGTTGCAATAATGTTGTTAATTGGAATTTGTTTATTATTTGTATTCACAATAAAATCGGAACCGAATTGCAAATTTTTTTAAATATTTGTTAGAACATTTGTGGTGGATGTATTATGTGATCCATTCAGGGTTAACTGAGTTGTTGTTTTTGTAATGTACTCTTTAAACTACAGCCAGAAGTTTTAAATATATTTGTAATATTGTTCAATTAGTGCTAGTCTATTTTGAATATTATTTAAATTGTTTGAAATTCTGGCATTTAAAAATGTAATAAACACTTAAAAATTGAATACATAAAAAATATTGTTATATTTCTTTAACTAGTTTCTAAATCTTACGAGCTAATTTCATCTTTCACCTCATACTCAACATTTTTGAAAAGTTTTATACAACTTCCAGCATTATTATCTTCATCCAAGATATTATTTTCTTCTTTCACACAATCACCATGTTCATTTTTCACCTCACATTCTTCATTATTGATAAATTCTTCTACAGCTTCCTCTTTTTCTGCGTCTGTCATAATTGCTTCTAATTCCACATGAACACTTGTTTCGCAGAGCCGCTCAACTTGCGATTCCTCTATCTTTGCCGTAACAATTTCCCCATTTGCATGTTTCTCCATGTGCTTCTTTAAATACCATTCGGACTTAAAACTATTACTGCAAATCTTACAGCCATAGGGAGTTTTACCAGTATGTGTAAATGAGTGCCTCCGTAAGGAAGTACTTTGTCTGAACGCCTGATTACAAATTTTACACTTGTATGGTTTTTCCTTCGTGTGCGTCAATGTATGTGTCCTTAAAATACTTGACAGCCTGAATGTTTTCTTGCAAATTTCACAACTGTAAGGCCTTTCTCCTGTGTGAGTACTCAAGTGCATCATTAAATGAGTAACCTGAGAAAATGCCTTTTGACAAAGTTCACATTTGTGAGGCTTCTCTCCTGTGTGAGTCCTAACATGTTTCGTTAAAGTAGAACGCAGGGGGAACGTTTTCTGGCAAATTTCGCATTTGTGAGGCCTTTCTCCCGTGTGAGTCTTAATATGATTTCTTAGTTTAGAAGGTTTCAAGAATGCTTTCTGACAAACTTCACATTTGTGAGGCTTTTCTCCTGTGTGAGTCTTAATATGACCCGCCAAGGTAGAGTGGTCAGAGAATGCTTTCTGGCAAATTTCACATTTGTGAGGCTTTTCCCCTGTGTGAGTCCGAATATGATTAGTTAAAATGGAATGCTGAGAGAATGCTTTCTGGCAAATTCCACATTTGTGAGGCTTTTCTCCTGTGTGAGTCCGAACATGTTCCTTTAAATCACAATTCTCAAAGAACGCTTTTTGGCAAATTTCACATTTGTGAGGCCTCTCTCCCTTGTGAATTTTAACATGTTTCTTTAAACTACAACGCTCAACGAAGGCTTTCTGGCAAATTTCACATTTGTAGGGCCTTTCTCCTGTATGAGCCCTAACGTGACTCGCTAAAGTGGAATGATCGGTGAATGCTTTCTTGCAAATCTCACAGCTATAGGGCTTTTCTCCCGTGTGAGTCATAACATGTATCTTTAAATTAGAATATGTTGAGAACGCTTTCTGGCAAATTTCACAGCTGTGGGGCCTTTCTCCCGTGTGAGACCTAACATGTATCTTTAAAGTAGAACGCGCAGAGAAAGCTTTCTGACATATTTCACATTTGTGAGGCTTTTCTCCCGTGTGAGTCCTAACATGTATCCTTAAATAAGAATGTGCAGAGAATGCTTTCTGGCATATTTCACATTTGTGAGGTCTTTCTCCCGTATGATTCAAAATGTGTCTTTGTAACAAGAACGGACTGGCAAACGCTTTTTGGCAAATTTCACATCGGTGTGAGGTTTCATTGGTATGCGTCAACATATGCTCTGTTAATGCTGACGGGGAATCGAATGTTCTATTGCAAATATCGCAAGCGAAAGGTTTTTCACTGGTATGGATCATAGTTCACGTGTCCCCCAGTATTTTCTATGGCAAATTGCACATGCTATTTTTTTTCTTCACTGCAACATTCCATTTCGCTATCCAGTTTGTTGGATATCTTCAAAATTGACCATTTTCTGAAAGGTTTTCCAATTTCTAACTTTAGAAATGCTGGAAGTAGGATGAACTGTCACTTGTCACATGTCATTACAATTCACAACGTTGTGTCTAATGTACCGTTGAAACAATCGCCCTCTCGTCATCTTTTGTACATCTACTTCGCTACGTTATTCGGAAAATTCAATATTTACAGTGCAAGAGAGGCGACGACCAACAAATAACAACCATTCTTATGAATTCCAAAGAAACTAAGATCATAGGCAATAGAACATACTGTGAAATAATATAAGTGAAAAAGACACCAAAATGAGTGCGATTGCCAGTTCATGCTGCCGGTGTCATACAAGCCGCAAGTGAATGTTATGGCTTCCACGCAGATTAAGTATTTGAAAACAAAACTTTTGTGGGTAATGTTATTATTTGTTTATTAAAAATATTGCTCAATTTGTGCCAGTCTATTTTGAATATTATTCAAATTTTGTGAAATTCTGCCATTTAAAAATATAATAAACAATTAGTGTTCGACGTTTCGGCCCTGCTTGGGGAATTTGCCAAGATTTATTAAAAATTGTAGAAAGCACAAAATTACAAATTATTTTTCTAATAAAATATATACTTAAACAATGAAAATTATTTTTATATCGTAACTATGTATATGGTCATAAAATTATATTTCTTTGCAAAAATCCGATACATATAAAGAAAAAAATCCGACATATAGAAAACAAAAATCCTACATAAAAAAAAAATTCTATCATATAGAAAAAAATTCTATATACATATAGAAAAAAATATGTCCTCAAAGATGGAAGGAAAAAATCAATACAAATTAAACGAGTATAAAAACCAAAGTTGGCTTTTCCTCCGAGCTTTCTGAAACTTGCCAGTCTAGGGAAAACGCGCTCGGTATGGGTCGGGAAATTATCAAAGCCAAAAATCATTCAAAGTAGGTATCGGAAAAGTAACATGGTACTAGAAACCGTACTAAGGGACTAATTACGGAAGGTAGGTAATCGCATACACCGATCTGAAATGACCTCTCGGCCGAATTTGAATAAATAACCCTGACTGTCTCTTCCAATGAACGTCACTTTCCAAATTTCTGCATATATGCCGTTCAGGAACAGTTAAATAAAGTATTTTTTTTTATTTAGACTTGCAGTAAATCAATATAATGAAGTTACCGACTCATTATATTGAGATATTAAAACTCATTTTATTGGAATTGAGAAACTCAATATAATGAGTTGTATCTCAATATAATAACTTGTCAAAAGAAAATATTGAGTGACACCAGGGAGTCTTCGTATATCATATTAACTGTGATGTTAGTTTCGTGGGGATTTAAAAGATTGTGACAGTGCACCGGTACATTAGACACAGCGACGTGAATTGTCAAGACACCAAAAGTGACAGTCCATCCTAACCCCAAATCCCCAAACTGCCTTTTAGTATTTTAAAGTAGGAAATTTGATAGCAGTGAAGAAAAATATTGGACGCCTTTTGAGTAGCATTATGGACCCTACGAGTGAAATACTTTTCAATTGCGATAATTGCAATAGAACATTCGATTCCCCGTCAGCATTAAAGGCTCATATGTTGACGCATACCAAGAAAACATCCAATCAGTGCGATATTTGCCAAAAAACGTTCGCCAAGCTTTACTTATTAAAAAAACATGTTTTGAGTCATACGGGAGAAAAGCCTCACAAATGTGAAATTTGTCAGAAAACATACTCTGCGCGTTCTAGTTTAAGAATACATTTTAGGACTCACACGGGAGAAAGGCCTCACAAATGTGAAATTTGCCAGAAAGCGTTTGTTGAAAATTCTGATTTAAGGAAACATATTAGGATTCACACAGGAGAAAAGCCTCACAAATGTGAAATTTGTCAAAAAGCATTCACTGATCGCTCTACCTTGTTAACTCATATTAAGACTCACACGGGAGAAAGGCCCCACAAATGTGAAATTTGCCAGAAGGCATTCCCTCTGCGCTCCACTTTAACAAAACATGTGAAGATTCACACAGGAGAAAAACCTCACAAGTGTGAAATTTGCCAGAAAGCATTCTTTATGCGTTCTGATTTAAGGATACATGTTAAGACTCACTCGGGAGAAAGACCTCATAAATGTGAAATTTGCCAGAAAGCATTCTTTGAGAATTTTGATTTGAGGAAACATCTTAGGACTCACACAGGAGGAAAACCTCACAAATGTGATATATGCCAGAAAGCATTCTCTACACATGCTATTTTAACAAAACATGTTAGAAGTCACTCAGGAGAAAGGCCCCACATCTGTGAGATTTGCAAGAAAGCGTTCGTCGATCGTTCCCATTTAGTGAATCACATTAGGACTCATACAGGAGAAAAGCCTCATAAATGTGAAATTTGCCAGAAAGCATTCGTTGAGCTTTCTAATTTAAAGAAACATGTTAAAACTCACACAGGAGAGAGACCTCACAAATGTGAAATTTGCCAGAAAGCATTTTTTGAGAATTCTGATTTGAGGAAACATGTTATGACTCACACAGGAGAAAAGCCTCACACGTGTGAAATTTGTCGAAAGGCATTTTGCAGGCGTTCCGACTTAACTGCGCATGTTTGCGCTCATACAGGGGAAGGGCCTCACAAATGTGAAGTTTGGCAGCAAGTATTCACCAAGCCATACATGTTAAGCAGACACGTTGAGACTCATACTGGAGGAAGGAAATTAAAGTGCACAGTGTGTGGCAAAAGTTTTAGAACAAATGCTGGACTTACACGTCACACGAGTATCCACACAGATAAGAAGAAACTTAACGAGACGCAAGAAAAAGGGGGAATCGTCGCAGCAAAGGTCGAGGAATCGCAAGATGAGCACACCAACGAAAATAGTAGTAGTGTGAAATTGGAAGAGAATGTAACGTACGAAGAAAATAATGTCGTAAAGTCTGAAAATTTTGAAAAGCTTATAAAAAATGAAGAGTTTGAGGTGAAAAATCAAAGCAGTGTTGGTGTAAAAGAAAGTGGTACTTTAGACGAAGAGGGTAGTGATGGAAGTTTTGCAAGACTCTTCAAAAATGAAGACTACGTTGTGAAAGATGAAATTAGTTTAAAATCTAATTTATGATTTTTGGGCTGCTTCAATTCAATTATTGAAATATCTGGACTAACATCTTTGTGCGCCCTTTGAAAGAACTTTTAATAAAAAACCGCAGTTTTTTTAAATTTGAGATTGTGAATCTTACTTTGCATATTTTCTAAGAATAGGATGACTTATTTTTCGAAAATATAAGGGACGATATTGTACGCATAATTGATGGAGAATTCAAAATAAAAAGATATACCCATATAGGGTGTTTCATTAACAATGGGAAATCTGTTAACTGGAGATTCTACGGGTCAAATAAAGACCATTGACCCGAACATGCCTTATCCGAATGTTGATGGTTTAGGAAATGGGTGTTGAAAGTTACAATTTTACTTTCATTTTTTGCCGTAACTACAAAATTTCTTAGTTGTAGACTTGAAAATTTGCAATCCTATGGTTTTTCTTACGGGAAAAAAGATTCCCATGAAATTTTTGACGTTGCCCATAGAGGGCGCTTCTTATAACCTATTGCTTTGATAAATTGACCCATAACTTTTTACCATGTACATCTAACGTCAAATCAGCTCCAAAATCTGAAAGACCAACCTTTTTTAAATAACAAATGTATTCTTGTCTCATTTTGATATTGCAGCCCATTTTCAAGAAAAACGACTTGTACTGCTAACAGAATAAATTTTAATTCACTACAAACGCTTAGGTACAAGAAAAATAAAATTAGGAAACATTAAATTTTAAAGTAGTTGTTCGAAGTGTCCACCATTCACTTGGATACATTTTTCAATGCGTTTCCTGAGAGACCCCCGAATTCTAAACAATGCCCCCGGATTGCCTTTGATTTCATTGGCAGCCGCTTGTATTCTTCGCCACACAGCTCATCGAGTGAATCAACAGCTTTTTTATAAATCATATCTTTCATTCTAGACCACATCGAAAAATCCAGAGGATTTAAGTCAGGGCTTCTAGGCGGCCAAGCAAATTCACTTCCTCGGCCAATCCACACCGATGTGGAAAGATGTTGTCTAAGTACTCCCGCACCGGCCGGGAAAAATGTGCGGGCGCCCCGTCCTGCATGAACCACATATTTTCCCTTAAATTAAGTGGCATACTTCTTCAAGCAGTTCGTACAAATTTTGCTGAAGAAAATTTAAATAAAGTGGACCGTTCAGATTGGGTGGAAGTTGAAAAGGCCCAATATAGAAATTTGAAATTACACCGCACCAAACATTGATCTTAAATTCATGTTGAAAGTGTCTTTCTTTAACGGCATGGGGGTTTTCAGAATCCCACAAATCATTGTTTCGCCAGTTGAAAACTCGACGTCGAGTAATCGTTGCCTCATCTGTGAAGAGGATTTAGTTCAAAAAATTAGGATTCGCGCCTTGCTGCTCTTGTAAGAAATTAGCGAAACGTAGTCGAGCAGGAGGATCTTCCGGTAACAAATTTTTGTACTGTAGTAATGTGGTATGGGTGAAGCTTCTTTGTGCAAAATTCTCCGAATCGAAGAGCTACTTACGCCTGTTGCCGCACTTAAACGATGGGTACTTACGCCTGGATTTTCGTGCAATCTAACCAAAACCTCATCTACCTGCTTGGCCGAAATAATCTTCGGAGCGCTATTCATCTTGTGTGGATTTATTTTCTCGAAAAGTCAAACTGATTACTTGCTATTATACCTGAAGTTTCCAGTAAACTGACTAACCGTTCTCAAATATTTTTGCTATGCTTGAAATTAATGATATCGGCCTATAGTTGTCTGTATCGCCCTTACTTCCACTTTTGTGTAGTGGTTTTACAACTGAAACTTTGAAAGATTGTGGACATTCTCCAGTCTCAATTATTTCAGTTATTTCTTCGACTACCTCTTTTAGGGTTTCCGTTGTTACTCCGTCAAAACCGAGTGCCTCTTACTTGAAGTTCTTTAATGATTGTCTTTATGTCACTTGCGTAAGTTGGCCTGATATGTACATTGATGCAGCTTGTCTGTTATTAGACAATTGTTTGTTTTATAGACTACAGTTGGTCATTGAGTTGACCGTCTTCCTTAAGTTTTTACTACTTTTCTCTTCTGCTACTTTTCCTTTGTAATAATTATTTTTTTCGTAAGTTTCATTAATGTTTTTAGTTTATTCCTGATGCAGAATACTCTGTTTGCCTACGAAGGTCACTTTTTCAAATACTCAAACAAGTGATACTGATACTCTGCGGAGAAGCCAGAAACCTCAATGGACGCTTCCTTGAGATTTAAAACAAGGATTGTGGCTGTTACCCGTTTTGCATGGCGAATATCGAATTCGCCGAAAAACGTAGCGATGTTGATATCCAAGATTATCAAGGGCGCATGTTACAATGATACGTTAGACACAACATTCCAAGATTTGAAGCTTTGACAAGGGACAATTAATTCTAACCTCAAACTTTGTTTGAGCATAACTAAAGTCGAAAATCTTTAAGAAAGTGGTTAATTTTAGAACGGGAGGTACTTATATTGCAGCGCAGAAAAAAATGCATGCACAAATTGGCACAGAAAATACTAATACGTGAACTGTGCATAGTACTATGGATCGTACCAGTGAAATACCTTTCCATTGCGGTAATTGCAATAGAGCATATGATTCCCCGTCAACATTAAAGGAACATATGTTGACGCATACCAAGGAAACATCCCACCAATGTGAAATTTGCCAGAAGGAATTCTCTGAACGCTCCAACTTGACACGTCATATTAAGATTCATACAGGAGAAAGGCCTCACAAATGTGAAATTTGCCAGAAAGCATTCGTTAACCATTATCTTTTAACAAAACATATTATGGCTCATACAGGAGAAAAGCCTCACAAATGTGAAATTTGCGGGAAAGCATTCTCTAGGAGCTCTACCTTGAGAAGTCATATTAAAACTCACACGGGAGAAAGGCCTCACAAATGTGAAATTTGCCAAAAAGCATTCTTTGAGAGTTTTCATTTAAGGAAGCATGTTAGGATTCACACAGGAGAAAAGCGTCACAAATGTAAAATTTGCCAGAAAGCGTTCTCAAAGCCTTCCACTTTAGTGAGTCACATTAGAACTCATACAGGAGACAGGCCCCACAAATGTGAAATTTGCCAAAAAGCATTCTTTGAGAATTTTCATTTAAGGCAACATGTTAGGATTCACACAGGAGAAAAGCCTCACAAATGTGAAATTTGCCAGAAAGCGTTCTCTGCGCATTTTAGTTTATCATTGCATGTTATGACTCACACAGGGGAGATGCCTCACAAATGTGAAATTTGCCAGAAAGCATTCTCTATGCATTCCAATTTAAGGATACATGTTAGGACTCACACTGGAGAAAGGCCTCACAAATGTGAAATTTGCCAGAAAGCATTCTCTATGCATTCTAATTTAAGGAAACATGTTAGGACTCACACGGGAGAGAGGCCTCACAAATGTGAAATTTGCCAGAAAGCGTTCTTTGACAATTCTAATTTAAGGAAACATGCTATGGTTCACACAGGTGAAAAGCCTCACAAATGTGAAATTTGTCAGAAAGCATTTTGTGATCGCTCTACCTTGAGAAGTCATATTATGATTCACACAGGAGAAAGGCCCCACAAATGTGATTTTTGCCAGAAAGCATTCTCTCTGCGTTGTACTTTAACAAAACATATTAGGACTCACACAGGAGAAAAACCTCACAAGTGTGAAATTTGCCAAAAAGCATTATCTCAGTGTTCCGCTTTAAGGAAACATGTTAGGACTCACAAATGTGAAATTTGTAATAAGGTGTTCACTCAAGCTTGTCTTAACCATACCAACGAAAGTACGTTTTTCTGCAAGTTTTGCAATGTTGATTTTAAGTCTGACTTGTACTTGAAGAAACGTAAGGAGAAGCAAGCAAATGGGGAAACCGTCGCAGCAAAGGTCGAGGAATCACAAGATGAGCAGTCCAACAAAAGTAGTGTTAGTGTGAAATTGGAAGAGAATATAATGGATGAAGAAAATGTCATCATAGAATCTGAAAATCTTGAGAAGCTTATGAAAAATGAAGAGTGTGAGGTGAAAAATAAAAACAGTGTTGCTGTAAAAGAAAGTGATATTCTGGACGAAGAGGGTAGTGTTGCAAAACTCTTCAAAAATGAAGACTACGAAGTGAAAAGTGAAATCGGTTCAGAATTTTAATTAGAATTCATGATTTTCGTGCATTTTCGATTTGATTATTAAAATATCTTTACTAACATATTTTTTGTTTTACTAGCTCAAGCTAATCGTCACAAAATTCTGGGTTCATCCGAAGCCGAACGATAAATCAAGCCTGAATGTAGCGGCCGTAACGTAGTAATCGTGGCCAACTCGGTACAGACGATTGGCGTTCGCGGCGTGGAAATAATGCATAATCTACCAATATATTCAATAACAACTATTGGACTTTTGAAATTTTTATTAAGAGAATATACCTGAAAGGTATAATACCATATTTTCCTATTTTGAACAAACGCTTAACATTAAAAACCCACAGAACTTAAACTCCATATGTATGTAAACATTATGTAATAATATTAAATGAGCCGCACTCCGCATCAAGAACAAAACTAAAAAATATACTAGAAAACATTGTCGGAAACACGTGATCCTAAGGGTAATAATCATAAACTTTTACTTGTTGGTACTTTCGAGAGACAAAATGAAATTTTTAAGAACACGAAGGAACTTAATGACGATGCAATGTTACATAAAATCCAAGGGTTTTTCTTTGATAATTGCGTTGATATGATTGCCAACGATTTTCAGTATCACAATTTTTGCTTAACTTTTACTCAAGTCTGTTAGTAAAAGCCTTTCTAAAACAAGACCCAACATTTTTTATATATTCTTTCGTATTTGTACCTACTCTGCAACTGATTCAAGAAAATCTCTCAAGTACCTATTGCTGATATCAGAAAACTACCGGATTCAGAATGTAAACTCTTCAATATTGAATGACATCACTTACGACATTCAGATCTCTTCATCTTAGAAACTGCACCGCCACAACTTAATATACAAAGTAACGTATTAATTACTGATTGCAATTACTAATAAATAATACAAAAAAAAAGGTTTTTATCATGCATAAAAGAACGCGAACACTTATGTCGCTACCTATCAACGTATCAGTGCGGCTAGCGCACACAAATTATTTATGTTTATTTAACTCGCCGTAACTTTTTCAGAAACAATATTAATGTTTCGTTTCTCCACCAAAAATAATTTCGAGCCTTTGTTCGTATTTGGTCTCGCATATGTATATGTGAATTCCGAAAAATAAGATTACTTACCCAGTACATGAAAAATACATTACACAAATTTGTGGTCTAGCAATTAAACATTTTTTTTTCATAAAATTCCAAAGTTTTAGAGGCAACGTGAGTACACTGTGATGATCAACACACTTCAATGTATATTCCATGAAAAAAACAGATCTCTAACTCTTTTCGTTGCTGAAATATAACAAGAAAAGTATTAAAAGTAGTAGAAAATTGATTTAGGAAAGTTCAGGAAAAATCGATTTTCCGGCATTTTCGCAATTCCCGATCTTCTCGTGACCTCAAAATTCGAATCTGGCAGGTCATTTTACATAAGAATCGGCTTCATATTTTTGTGTGTGTTCGAGTTGTGCAGAGGGTATCGAATTAGAGCACCTTGCTTCCCGACTAAGCGATCCGTCCACGGCTGTGACGTCACAGCAGTGCTCCACGCGCTACATTCTGGCTTGTACTATTGTTCGGCTTCGGTTCATCTCTATAACTGTATTCCAATTTCCGGTTTTAGCATGTCGCGAATTAATCCTTCATTTCGCAGGTGCCCTGCTTTCGTATCTTTCCATATACAGGTGTCCCAACTCTCTTTAGATAACAATATCTCAGAAAAGGTACAAGATAAGAAAAATTTTAATAAGAAACGCAATTTTATTAAATTTCATATTGCAAATCTTATATTACATAAAGTCTGAATAATTGAAATAATCTACGCATCATGTTAGTTTGATGTCTCTCGTGCACGCAACTAGTTGATATGGCAGCTAATTATTAACGTAAGATGAAATAATCAAATTTTCCATTGTAACTCTTTATTTCACTCATTCTCATTTATAATGTTGGATAACAATGTATTTGTACGTCTTTGCTTGTCTCGTATGTTATCATGGAAACTAGTATTAGTGTCACAGTACTGTCAATGTCGAAACAAATTAGTTCACATGCATGTGTCAACCCATGCGCCAAGTTATATGATTTAAACTTTAGGTATTTTGTAAAACTAGCATGATTTATTTTTCGAAATCAGCTGAAGATAAGTATAGGATGTTTTATGATTCGCTTCTCTTATACATTTCAAAGAGTCTCTCATGTTTCTACCATTTGCGACTTAGGTTAACGATGTGTGATCTCTTTAATCTCGCTTCTCTCCCATCTCGTATGGCTCGCACTCACTTTTCTCATCTGTGTCTCGTCTATAAAACTGCGTGACGTCAGAAAACCAAAAGTAAATGCAAATCAGTTCTCGACTATTTCAAGCATTTACTTTTACAATGTTACAGGTTAATACTGAGCGGCAAAAATGCCGGCCACCTTAATATTATCACTTTCTGTTGATGTTCACACTTTATGTATCTTATAAAAATTTTAGCAATATCTATCGGATGATACTACCAGAACAAGTGAAAACCAATGATGAAAGAATTACGTTATTCGAGCATCATGATTTATGGAGTCGAAGACGTTTATGGATTATAAACAATTAAAGTGTATGTTATAAGTTTTTCAATATTGCATGTTTCGAATGTGCATGGAAAACCATAGACATTTTGGGACTCATCAGTTCTGTGCTTTGCCCTACACACTCGAACCATGCAATATTGCTTGCTGTATACATATATACTTACACGCTTGGTGCAAGTATTAGTAAGAGCTAATTATTAGCCAAATTATGCGGCGGTAATGAGTGGTACGGATCGTTCGAACAACTACCCCTCGGGCAAATACCCCATATTGAATTATACAACTAAATCCAGATTTTGTGAACTACGAGATCTTATACAGGATGCTACCTCAAACATATCGTTGGGCTTGGAACGTCCTTATATCTCTACGTACTTTCCTACTCTCCACTAGCAGTAGTCTTATGTATGTTAGAAGTTTTTCAATATTGCATGTTTCGAATGTGCGATATTGCATGGTTCGAGTGTGTAGGGCAAAGCACCGTACTGACGAGTCCCAAAAAGACGAAACCAGTGGTCTACGGTTTTCCATGCATATTCAAAACATGCAATATTGAAAAACTTCTAACATACATAAGACTACTGTTGGTAGAGCAGGAAAGTACGTAGAGATCTAAGGATGTTCCAAGCCCAACAATATGTTTGGAGTAGCATCCTGTATAAGATCTTGTAGTGCACAAAATCTGGATTTAGTTCTATAATTCAATGCCTGGTGGAGTATTTGCCCGAGGACTAGTTGTTCGAACGGTCCAGTACCACTCTATTGAAGTGTAGTGTGCAAAAAATTGTTATTATTTATTTTATTTGGCAGTTTGAAAACAATTTTCGAGCTGTTAACATGGTGCTAAGTGTTGTGAATGTTGGTCAAATTGTTGCTTTGTTGAAAGATGGTCGTAGTGAACGTTACGTGTCTCGTACGCTGCAATACATTAAGAAATCGAAGGGTTACTGCGGTTTCTCTTCAAATGCGCTTAGAGACCGTTCGTGGAGTCCATATAAGTGACCGAACAGTAAGACGAAGGCTTGCAGAAGTCGGGCTCCATGCACGTAGACCGGCATCAGGGCCACAACTTCAGCGGCGTAATCGTCAAATGCGACTTCGCTTTGCTCAAATGCATATGAATTGGACGGTAGAGCAATGGGGAAACGTATTCTTCACTGACGAGTCCAGATTTTGCCTGAGGGCACCTGATGGTCGTGAACGAGCGTACAGACGTCAAAATGAGGGATATGCTGAATGCACGATTTCTGAGTGGATCTCCCATCTCAGCGGTTCTCTTATGGTTTGGGCGGGTATATCGACAGAAGAGCGAACGGAGCTTCTGGTTGTCGAAAACGGAGCCATAAACGCCCATCGATATGTGACAGACATCCTTCAAGAAGCTGTCACCCCGTATGGACCATTCATTGGAGAATTTTATTTTGATGCATGATGATGCAAGGCAGCATGTTGCGCGAATCGTTACCGAGTATTTGGATGAGGTAGGTATTTGACGACTGGATTGGTCATCATCCAGCTTGTAGCCCGGATTTAAATCCGATCGAGCATCTTTGAGACTACCTGCAAGTACGTGTTCGACGCCGTCTCGACTTGCCAGATACTCTCCAAGAGCTTCGGTTTACATTAGAAGAAGAATATGCATCACTTCCCCAAGACACAATTATAAACCTCATTCATTCGATGCCCCGTCGTCTACAAACTGTCTTTTGATACCAGAAGTTGGCGCACGCGTTATTAAACAGCAATAGCATTGGTCTGTAGCCAGGTGGCCACCTTCCGCGATTTGTTTTCGATATTGTTTAATGTTTCTTAAAATGCTAATAAAGATCATTAAAATGAAACAGTGCCTTAATTTATTATTTAAATTTCAGTAACATATACCACAGTGCCAACTGCACTAACCCAATATTTATCAGCCATAATGTGGTGGCTGGTTTGCCCACGAAGGTACTTTTTTCAAATATTCGAACATATAAAAACCTGCAGAGAAGCCACAATTCTAAATGGCGGCTTGTATGGCACCAGCAGCAGAATCCAGTGCATTATCATGCAGCTGCACCCTTTTCTACTCTTTCCACGTCTCTTTCAACTACATATATTATTTCGCAGTTTATAGAGCAATACCCACAGAACACCTAAATACCCCATAATATGCCCTGTTAACTGTGATGTTAGTTTCCTGTTATGTAAGAATGTACGGCGAATATAGAATTTGCCGAGTAACGACACGAAGTAGATATCATAGACAAAGGATGGTGCGTTAGTGGTACATTAGACACAGCATTATGAGTTGAAACAAAGTGATGGGCACCGTCGATAATTTTGCGGACTCGTCCATTCCAATTCGGGAGATAAGTGGCGCGTCACAAGCGTCAGGTTTTCAATAAAACAAAACAAAGCCACGTGCTTTCTGACGTTTAACCTAACCTCTGAAATATAATTATAATTACATATAGTTGTTTTCAAGTTTTTACGCGTAAGCCCAACACAGAAATTGAAAATAAACTGTTTTCACTGCAAAACGTCTATAATTATATTGCAAAAACTAGTTTAAGATGTCTCGAATTCGGGACCTAAGTGCCTCCGTCATACGTCAGATTTTCATTCCAAACAAAACAAAAGCACGTGCCATTTGACGTTTATCGATATTATTTACAACGTCTTAAACTAGTTTTTGAAATATAATTATAGACGTTTTGCAGTGAAAACAGTTTATTTTCAATTTGTGTGTTGGGCTTACGCGTAAAAACTTGAAAACAACTATATGTAATTATAATTATATTTCAGAGGTTAGGTTAAAACGTCAGAAAGCACGTGGCTTTGTTTTGTTTGGAATGAAAATCTGACGTTTGTGACGCGCCACTTATCTCCCGAATCCAGTCCGGATGGTATTTATGCCGATCCTACGCGGTATAACATTAGAGCTAATGCAACGTTCCCTGATTGGTGTATTTCTGCCGGGCAACAACAAACAGTAAATCAACAGTAAAAGTCAACAAATTAGTGTATGTCTGTCTCGCGTGATGGTGATCCCCTAGCTGTCCTTTTGGACCAGAACAGATTTTTTGGTCAAAAGAAAAAAGATAAATCATCATAACAAAAAAGAACTACTGCGAGGTGCGAACACTCAACGTTGCGACTTGGGAGAATGACACACCGACCACTACGCCATGAAAGTCTTGTGCTAAGATCTGTTATGGAAATAGTATATTAAGTAGAAAATACGCCCGTTGCCGTAAATATAAAATCAGGGATGAGTGTACAGTTGCTATGTTATACCGCGTAGGATCGGCATAAATGCGTCCGGATGATTCCTCACAGATCAGAACGACATTGAAATGGGCAATGCATAGAGCAGTTTGTGTCCAAGATATTTGCGGATATTTGGTATACGTAACGAAATACGACCTACGGCAGAATGCCGTTTAATATTACATCCTTTGTATTTTGTTTTTTATTGAAATTCAAATACCTACGCCCCATATGTTTTTGTTTTTGAAACTTGAAAATCAGTTGGCAGCACAAAGAGCAAGCGCTTTCATAATACGGTAAAAAGCAATAAATTATTGATAAAGACAAAGAGCGTGCCGCGCCAATGCAAGTCTACCATCTGCACCGTCATTCCCTTCTCGACCACGAATCTTTTTGTCTTGAATGCACACGCAGAACGATTGTGTTCGTCTCATGGATGCAGGACCTCTATCCATGGTTCGTCTCTCATTTTCGATCCTCGGAATGATTAGGATCCGATTAGTATTGAAAACTTGGATTCGATCTGAATCGATCCTTACATGGATTCGTTCTCTTGTGCCGAATCCAGCCGTATGGGAACATCACTGTTGTGACAGTTCATTCTAACCTCAAACTGAAACTGCTTCAGCATTTCTAATGTTGAAAATTAGAAAATCTTTAACAGGATGGTCAGTTACGTGAACGCGAGCGTTATGAATGAAATACCTTTCGATTGCGATAATTGCAGTAGAGCATTCGATTCTGCGTCAGCATTAAAGAAGCAAAAATTGACCGATACCAAGGAAACATCCTACCAATGTGAAATTTGCCCAAAAACGTTCGCTAGGCGATACTCGTTACAAAGGCACAGTTTGAGTCATATGGGAAGAAAGCCTCACAAATGCGAAATTTGCCAGAAGACAGAAGACATTCTGTGACCGCCCTAACTTGGCAAGTCATATTAAGACTCACACAGGAGAGAAGCCTCACAAATGTGAAATTTGCCAGAAGGCATTCTCTGAGCGCGCCACTTTGAAAAGTCATATTAAAACTCACACGGGAGAAAAGCCTCACAAATGTGAAATTTGCCTGAAAGCATTTTCTAAGAGCTCTGCCTTGAGAAGTCATATTAAGACTCACACGGGAGAAAAGCCTCACAAATGTAAAATTTGCCAAAAGGGCTTCTCTGAGTGCTCCAAATTGACAAGTCATATTAAGATTCACACAGGAGAAAAGCCTCACAAATGTGAAATTTGCCCGAAAGCATTCTCTGAGCTCACTTCTTTGAAAAATCATATTAAAATTCACACTAGAGAAAGGCCCTACAAATGTAAAATTTGCCAGAAGACATTCTCTGAGCGCTCTAACTTGATACGTCATATTAAGACTAACACAGGAGAAAGACCTCACAAATGTGAATTTTGCCATAAAGCGTTCTCTATGCATTTTCATTTAAAGGCACATGTTAGGACTCGCACAGGAGAAAGATCTTACAGCTGTCAGATTTGCCAGAGAGCGTATCTTAACCATACCAAGGAACGTATGCTTTACTGTAAGTTGTGCAATGTTGATTTGAAGTCTGAATGGTATTTGAAGAGACATAAAGAGAAGCAAGCAAATAAGGAAGTCGTCACTTCAAGTGTCAAGGAATCACAAGACGAGCAGTCCGACGATTGTAGTGTTAGTGTGAAATTGAAAGAAGAAGAAAATGCCATTGTAGAGCCTGAAAATTTCGAAAAGCTTATCGAAAATATGAAGTATGAGGTGACAAACAAAAACGGTGTTGGTGTAAAAGAAGAAAGTTATGTTTTAGACGAAGAGGATAATGCTGGAAGTTTTGTAAGACTCTTCAAAACTGAAGGCTGGGAGATGAAAGATGAGAATAGTTTGTAAAGCTGTTTAGAAAAATTCTGCTTTAAATTATTTAATTACAAAAAATTATTTACATTAATTATAAAGGTTTTTATTATGGGTTTGTTTCCACACTCTAGTACTCGTAGGCACTTTTAAAGTTTACAACAATGTTTACTTGTTCTTAGTGGGCCCTCTTGATTAGGCACCTATATGCAGTTAAATCACTCAGTATCTTGTTCTGGGATGTTGTATACACGTGCAGGATTGGTCGTTCTCTTATGAACATTTCTTTCCTTGTGCCTGGATATGGTCTAGTTGGAGACTTATTCATATCGATAAAAGCCCTACATAAACATGAAATTTTTGAATAGGAAGAGAATGTTGGAGTTGCCTGTAGCTTTCGATGATCCTGATGGAACACCAGACACACCATTTTTTGGAAAAAATATGTAAAAACATAAGATAAACAAATCAACCTGTACGGGAGTAGAACTTACCCAGCCTAAGGACGACAAAATAGCAGCTCTATACCACAAAACTCTATACGATACCCGCCTACCCACTGAAATGGTTGGATCGGTTTACAAGTAAGGAATTGCAATTTTATTTATATTTCGTAAATCGTAATGCGCATGTCCGACCATGCTGGAACAAAATTTAATGTAACGGTCGGTCCGTGCAGTAATCACTCCCATATTTTAAATATGTATACGATTCCTAGATTTATTAATTCCATTTACATATTAAAGTTAATTCGCCATCAGGCGGGACTGTCCTCAACTCTATATCTGTATATTTGGCTTCAGACCCTCCCGGTTGAGTAGAGTCCATTAGTTAGGTTATGTTACTAGCTTCGCTCTCTATCCTACTTCAAAATTCTTATCATGTAGCTCTTATGGGACATAGATTTTAAACACTGATTATTTAAATTCAGTGAATTTCTTAACAGGGCTTCTGAAAGTGACATATAGACTGCTCTTTCCAGCTGTTACATTTTCAAAAACAACTTAAAATACAACTTAATTTCAGAATTATTTTAAAACGGAGCACAGTACCCTTGTTTATATACATTATAGTTAGCCAATGAAGTCTATTAACCTTGACGCCTTTTAAAGAAGTACTCACATTTCCGCTAGATGGCAGACATAGCGCGATCTGGAATGGTTTTGAGTTTCAAAAGTATAGATACGCACCTTCTTTGGCAGTTTGAGAAGAGATGTTTTAAATCTATTCATTGCAGATGGCGAACAAGAGTTTCGCATTAGCAGGTGGTCGTCGGTTTTCTTGCACTTGGGTGATCAAAAGACACCGCCGCCATCCTTTCAACTAATAAATTATGCATATAGTTGACAGCCGGCAAGCAATGTGATTTAAATGTTCTAGTCATTTTTATTACTTTATAACAGATATTTTATATCTTTGGGAACTTCGAAAACCAGGTGCTGGCAAATATCGGCCTCCTGTTCCACAAATAAATAGGTACATACTTAATTAACAAAATCAACAAAAATGAAAATTAATTAATTTGAGAGGAGCGGCACGGTTATGGTTGAATGTCAGAGCCGAAAAGCATTTCAAGGGACATTTTTGTTAAAACCAAACAAAAGCAATATGTGGAAAGGAATGCCCAAAAGGGATCAAGGCAAGAATGAGAACATGATTGTTTATTTCCAGGAAAAAAGTAAGTTTAAATAGAGATTTTTTGGTTTCTCTTTCTATGAGATAGTGGAACAGATATAGCCGTCGGACTATGAGAATTAAGCAGTTTCCTGATGGCACGAGACCATGTTAACGAAGATGATTTATACCGTTTATACTATGCTATTCCAGCGAATTGAAGACGCGCGAAAGGGTAGACGGTTGAGTTAGTAAGCATAGAAAAACCCAAGCTAAATCAATGTTACTATAATAAAGCCAGTAAGTAAACCGAAAAAATTAAATTAATCAAAAAATTGTACATTTTAATGGTCTGTCAAAAAAGGATTTCCCTACACTAAACAAATTTTAAGAAAGTGTGCAGTGTTCAAACAGCGATTTTGTAGTACAAAATAATTAAGTTAAATATTTACTCATTGAACATAAGGTGCATGAAGTACAAAATAATTAGGAAATACTTCCAGCGTTAACTTATAGGGATTGAACAACCATGCCATACAGACAGGTCTGTAGCCCCCCCCCCCCCTAGAGCGAACAAAAAACGTTGATATGGAAAAAGTGCTCCGAAAATTTAATGGCAGTCGAAATATTGCAACGATTACTTCGTCTCCTCGTCTAGAACGTCACTTATGCAACGGTCTCGGTTCGGGCCCCTAAATATACACCTGTGTCCCTCGGTCTCACTTATTGGGCCACACTGTATATTCAGGAGGATCTGCACGTTCGCTTATGAACGTGCTCTGCGTTGCCTGTACAGTCTTGTCGGAGGACGATCTATTCGTTGTTCACCCTTACGCTCTTAGTCGCAGAAGGGCGAGTTCTATTAAGTACTTATTGCTAAACGACGATGGAATAAAAGACATAAACAAAATATAACTTGACTCTATTCTTTTTAACTATTTACATTGAATAAAATTGAAATGAAATTATACTACGGAATATTTACAAAAATACGAGATATATTTACAGTGAAAGAAACAAAAATAAAAACGCTGTTTTCGCGGTGTACTCTGATAATGCGGTTTGATCGACGTATGGTCCAATACTGAATTATTTCTACGGCCTCGGTGTCTACGTGGGAGCACCAAAAGGTACAGACTCCTACTAGGGCTTCGGTGCGAGATTCTCGTCGCAGCACCAGGCTACTATATCTCCGGGGAAATACCCCTAGTCTATACGGTGCCAGCAAATAATTATGAGTCCGCCCTCGGCATGTCACCAGCGGCCGCCAGTTACCAGGGTACGATCGTTTTCCGCCGGTATGTCGCCTCAAGTTACAGGCACAAGTGCCACACGAGGTTGCCAAAACGATCCCACACCTTCACCAGCAGAAACCCCTAATTGCCGAGATTGGACACACAACTACTCACTGGTCTCGGATAAGCCAGGCCATGACTGGATGATGTTTAATTGTTGATATCGTATTGATAACAACCATTAAGCACCAGGCAACTATTCAAAATTGTCTTACTCAGATATTTACGGGTCAGTTACTTTCAGTGGATCACACGGCGTCGTCAGAACGGTTTGTCAGGTACTAGTATTTCGGATGCGGCGGCCAGCATCATCTCGGATGCTGGGAGCACTGGTCCCAGCTGATGGCCGGACGACCAAGTACTGGCTTCTGCCTTCTGCTGCAGCTACTTTTATAAGCTTGGAGGGGAGCTTGGCCGGCGGTTTCGTAGAACAATGATGAAATGCCACTCTAAGTTCATTAGAGCTTTTAGGCATTTTTACGGTGCATTGTTACAATATAGGAAACTGCAATAATAATTATTCTAGATTTCATATACAGGATGTTCACAATTATTAACGGGGCACTATTACTTTGGAGTTGTATCTAGAGATACCAATTCTACTTTGGCTTTCAGGCTTCCGCTGCGCGTTACTATGTCGGTAAAATGACGTTTAAGAATATCGTTATCGGCTAGTTACTCCAACGGTCTCGGTGGGTGTTCGGATATGGTACAGAACTGCCATTTTGTTCTCCTACGGCTAAACGAGTTCTGACCCCGCAGCGGTTTGATATATTTTGCTTGTTTTTACATCATCTTTTTTCAAAAAAATGCGTGTGTCTGGTGCGAGAGGGCAAGAAAGGGCTTTGTTTAAAATACGTTCTATCAGCTTAATTTTTTTACGCCTCCATTAGTCTGCACTACACTATATGCGGAAGCCTGAAAGCCAAAATAGAATTGGTATCTCTAGAATCAAGTTTACTTTGGAGCTACGATTCCGGTTAAATGGACAAACTAGTAGTCATGGACGTTGCCTCCAAAATTTCCAGGGGGGGGGGGGGGGCGAAGCAAAATTTTCTTAGCATATAATTGATTGGTTTTCATTATAGCAATATAGTACCTACCATATTTCATTATGCACCAAAAGCCGGGGGGGGGGGCAGCTATGAAACTTGGAACCTAGCCATAATCGACGATTCCGAGACGAAATTAAATATTTACAGGATGACGTCACTTTTAAAAATGGCGCAAGTAGACGCCATCTTTGTTTTTTAAATGACAATCAGTCATTTCGATTTCATATTTGAATTCGGCATTTAATTCCGAGTACAACTAACCAAATTGTCACTACTTATCTGTCATACTTTTTGACACCAATTTAGGTACTCAAAAACTGCAAATAGCTCCAAAACGATTGGAGTAAGGTATAGACATGCTAACATAACTCCCTTAGAATTGTATTTTACATTCAACGGTGACATAAAATTCGACACGTGCCATTTGAAAAAATTGAGTTTTTGACATTTTGCGATACCCGTATTCAAAAAATTGTAGCAACTGCTGGCAAACTTGTTATGACTTCGGTTACCAATCAAAACATTCCTTGGAGCTTAGGGAATCGAAGTAAAAAAAATCATCGACTTATCTTCAGCGGTTCAAGAGATATCAATTTTTTAATGAACCCTTGCATCTGCAAATTTGAAGAGAAAATGTGGTATATGTCAAAAAGTATGACAGATAAGTAGTGACAATTTGGTTAGTTGTACTCGGAATTAAATGCCGAATTCAAATATGAAATCAAAATGGCCAATTGTCATTTTAAAAAACAAAGATGGCGTCTACTTCCGTCATTTTTCAGAGTGACGTCATCCTGTAAATATTTAATTTCGTCTCGCAATCGTCGATTATGCCTAGGTTCCAAGTTTCATAGCTCTAACATAAGTAGAAGTCGAAAATTTTCTAATGTGCGCTTTAAAAGAATCACCCTGTATACAGCTATGTAGGTACTTAAGGCCCGTTTGTGCATCCCAAATTAAATCTTTTTCCTCCTCTTCTGTACAAAAATATCTGTTTTGTTCCTTAATTTCCTGTATAATTTTAGGATGCACATCCGGTTCGGCTATTCTTATCATCATCATCATAAGGTTCTCAGTCCGAAGACTGGTTGGATGCGTACATCCACTCTTTTCTATCCTGAGCTAACCTACGCATTTCCCTAAAAATAGAACATCCTACATTCCTAACTATTTGAGAGCAGTATACTCTAATGTAGGCCTACCCCTATCTCTTTTTATTTCTATCTCTGACCCTACATGTCGCGAACTATTCCTTCGTGTCTTAGAAGGTGTTCTACCATCCTATCTCTCCTACTCTTTATTGTCTTCCATACCCTTCGCTTTTCCCCAACGCTTTCTAATACTTCCCTATTGCTAACCTTATCTATCCAAGGTGTCTTCATCATGCGTCTGTAAGCACCACATTTCAAACGCTTCTACTCTTTTTCGATCCGCTTCTCCTATTGTCCAAGTTTCGCACCCATATAATGCCGTACTCCATACATACTATGTACTTTAAGAGTCTCTTTCTAGTCTTTATATTAACCGTTCTCGAACATAACAGTTGTTTCTTTTTGTTAAACGCAACTCGACCCTGCGCGCTATTCTTTGTGCCCCTAATACCGTCTTGGGTTATTTTACTTCCTAAATAGCAGAAATCCGCGACCTCCTCTATCTTCTCATTTCCTATTTGTATGTCAACTTTAGTTTTATTTTCACATCCCCTACATACCAAAATTTTAGTTTTCTTTTTATTGACTTTTATGCCGTAGCCCTGTGTCAAAACTGCTTCCATTTCATTCAAAGCCGCTTCTAATTCTTCTTTGCTAGATGCTAACACTGCTATATCATCCGCAAATCTGAGCAAGTTAATAGTTTGACCCTGTACATTAATTCCTGAGGCTGTTCTGTCCTTAACAATATTAATCGCATCTTCGATATACATATAAGTTGAAAACTATAGGTGGCAATGCACATCCCTGTCTCCACTCCCTTCCGGATATCTACTTCCCTTCGTTCCTGCTCACATTCTATAACTGCCTTTTGCTCTTTGTAGAGATTATGTATTATTCTTCTGTCCCTATATTTCATCCCTACCTTTCTGAGCACTTCGAACATCTTCCCCCATTATACGTTGTCGAAGGCTTTTTCTAAATCTACAAATCCTATATAGACGCTCTTTCTCTTTTCTATCGTTTTTTCTATAATTACTCGTAAAGCTAGAATGGCTTCGCGCGTTCCTCTTTCTTCTATTTCGTCTAAATCCGAACTGATCTTCTCCTAATATTTCTTCCGCCTTTTTCTCCATCCTTCTTTGCATCGGCTATTCCCGTCCAAGAAATAATTCGGCGTAGCATGCGATAGATCGAAATTCATTTTTTATAAGCTTAGATACCAAATCACACTTGTCCCAGTTTTCTACAAGAGTAAACAGCATGGTGAAGATGTCGATTTAGTCACGAAAATAATACGAAAACTCACTAAACAGCAATAAGTACCTTAGTACCTACTAATAAAAATTTACAAAGATTATGTATTGATTTCGACACTTGCCTTGTTCCTCGGCCTGTTTTGGTTTAGTGTAAAAGATGTACTTAGTGTTTTACTTTTAAATGGCTTAAAACGTCTTTATTTTAAATTTTAGAGTAGCCATTAATTAAGACTTTCTGTTAAGAATATCTTTCTCCCAATATATGCAAAAATATATAGAGCGTTCCCTTTGACAAAGTTGTTTTTGCATATAACTCGAAAACCTGATGTTCAATAATTGTTTTTCTGTTTTCGAGACCGTAATCTATTAAGAAATACTACTAGTATGGTCATTTAACAGGAATCGTGGCTCCAAAAATAACAAAGCTGTCAATACTGCCCCGCTAATTGTTAACACCCTGTATAGTTGTATTTTGTTTCATTGTAAGAAGCGAAGATTTTAGTTTATTGTGAAGTTCTACTGAATAGTTTTTCATTCTTCGTTGTTCAATTTTTTACAAGAATTAGTCATATTTATGTACTGTTTATTGCATCCATATCCGCAAACTAGGTATATAGGTATTTATCAATTTATCTAGTTTAGTAAAGTATTATAATTTCCAATTTTTAGAATAATTTTAATCGCATATTCCAAGAGACATCCTACCAAATATATTGTTTAGGCCCCCTCAAAAAATTCATAAGCCCCCCCTAAGTTTTGACCCTGGCTACGGCGCTGCATACAGATCCTCAAAATGTTTTCAAAAACGAAAGTTACTGGAAAAAACAAAAGTGCGCTTTTTGGTTTTCCGAATAATACGTTAAAACGTCGAGAGTAAAACATCTTTTTGGGCAGTCTCTTAATTTTTATTTTTGGGATCTGGGAAATAAGGCCATTCAAATAATTGGGGCTGGTATATGTGAACAAATTGGGAAAGACAAAATTGGACATAAAAAGTATTGTAAATGGATAAATTTCATGCAGGTGTTACCCCGAGAAGCGACAAAGCGTGCCGCCGTACCCTGCGGGAACATAAAAGCTTATTTGATATCTTATTCCGCAACGTCCCGTCTTGCCGGCTGGCGCCGTCTCGCATCACCCCAGAATTAAAATCGCTGTGCCTGCCATCTGTTAAACAATAAAGTCAACTAAAGTGCCACGATAGCAGATTGAAAACTGGAAGTTTACTAAGCGTATCGAGCCCCATCTGACCAGCTGCGTCCAGAACTAAAATACGTGGCGTCCAAAAACCGGTTTCCAACAAATTGCATTGGATTAGCAGACTAGTATATATGATAGACAAGGACAGTACCTATGAGAAAAGAACGTATGTCCTATTTAGACCAGACCATTATAACTTTGACGTTTGCTGCATAGGGTTTCAGGTTGTTTGTTTCTCCGAGTTATTTATCGATTAATCTTTATTTAATAGGGGATTTAAGAATTTATTTATATTTAAAAAGTGCAAAATGGAAGAGAAAGTGTTAAAAATTAGTGTTGTTAACGACTTCTTTATAGACGATTTAAACCATCTACTGCGCCGGTTCTAGCACCGACACGTTCCTGCCGTAAATTGCAGTAATTTGTTGAATATTAGTTTTAAACAAAATGACTGCATAAATAAAAATGCGTTTACAAGACAAACACCGAAAAAGAGCTTTATAGTAATCGCCATATATTGGTTTAATGTTAAGAAATCAGGATGAAAGGTGAATGTGAAGTGCGAGGTCATCTAAGCTCCATTTAAAATGCACTGAAAAATTTTATCCTACGATTCTCTCAGAATAGCGTTTTAAATTTCGCGCTCTGATTTCGCCGTTACACTAATGGACTCTGTTTGCTCCTACGAGGGAATAATAATAATAATTATTATTATTATTTGCTCTTAGGTTTGCTCCCCCCCAGTAATAGGAAGGGATAAATCGCCACCCATGCGGATCGATAGTAATCTAATAGTAGCTCCCCAAAAAACTGAAGCTGAGAACGCTTTTTTAAAACAGATCTTTCACTTGCCCTTTCGCACCAGACACACGCATTTTTTTGGCAAAAAGATGATGTAGAAACAAGCAAAAAATGCGGACCCTTGCGGGCGCAGAACTCGTGTAGCCGTAGGAGACCAATATGGCAGCTTTATACTATACCCGAACGCCCACCGAGATCGTTGCCTTTGTTTTCCAATAACGAATTACTAAAGCGTCATTTTACAGATATAATGTAATGGTCACGTCCCATGCGTATTGTATGCAACCAGGATCCGCATGGGTGGCGGTTTATCCCCTAATCCGGTAATGGCTTATGCAGTTGCCGTGTGCAGGGCCTACTACAGTACAGGTTCTGAATGCAGCTTAATAGTAGTAATACTGTAGTAAGCCATGGCTTATGCATCTGGCACGTCAAACTAGAAACTATAAAACAGACCAAGTGTGCTTGATAGTTGAAACTGAAATCCCCGTCCATTGGCTGTTTGTGCAACGGCATTTTAGACACAATATTATTCTAAATTCTAACCTCATAGTCATCGCCAGCATTAAACGACATACGACAAAAATAAAGCACCTCTTAAAAATCATCTATTTTGAAAATATTGGCATATCTCAGTGGGGAACAAATCAGTATCAGTTTGTGGTAAGTAGAACATAATTACTTGGACCAACATGTGCTACCTATATGTACACTTCATCTGCCATAATAGCGAAAGATGTTTAATTTGCGATATTTACAGTAGAACATTCAAGTCTTAATCGGAATTAAGGGAGCACATGTTGATGCACCCCAATGAGCAATTTGCCAAAAAGCATTCTCCCAATCTTCTGTGCTAAGGATATACATGATACATCACGACTAGTACAGGGCAAAGACGTTACAAGTGTGAAATTTGCAACAAAACATTCCACCTTAACAAAACACGTTATGCGGAACAAAGCCTACAAATGTGGAATTTGTAAAAAATCATTCACCCAAAGTGTTGGTTTAAGGAGACACATTAGGACTCACCCGGGCGAGCACCCGGGACAAAAGCTGTACAAGTGTGAAATTTGCAACGAAGTGTTCTCCCTGCAATGGCACTTAACAGTACATGTTAGAACTCATACAGAACAAAAGTCTTACAAATGCGAAATTTGCCAAAAAACATTCACCAAGACTACTGGTTTAAAGGCACACCTTAGGACTCATACGGGACAAAAGCCTTACAATTGTGAAATTTGCAATAAAGCGTTTTCCCTGCAATGCAGCTTAACAGAACATGTCAGGACTCATACAGGAGAAAAGCCTTACAAATGCGAAATTTGCCCAAAAGCATTCACCCAGAGTTGTGGTTTACAGGCACACCTTAGGGCTCATACGGGACAAAAGCCTTACAAATGCGATATTTGCCAAAAAGCATTCACCCAGAGTGTTGGTTTAAGGAGACACCTTAGAACTCATACGGGACAAAAGCCTTACAAGTGTGAAATTTGCAACAGAACGTTCTCCGTTAAATGGCACTTAACACAACATGTCAGGGTTCATACAGGACAAAAGCTTTACAAATGCGAAATTTGCCAAAAAGCATTTACCCAGAGTGGTGGTTTAAAGGTACACCTTGGGACTCATACGGGACAAAAGCCTTACAAGTGTGAAATTTGCAACAAAATGTTCTCCCGTAAAGGGCACTTAACTCAACATGTCAGAACTTACACAGGACAAAAGCCTTACAAATGCAAAATTTGCCTAAAAGAATTCATCCAGAGTAGTGGTTTAGACAGACACTTTAGGACCCATACGGGACAAAAGCCTTACAAGTGTGAAATTTGCAATAAAACATTCTCCCACCAAAGCTACTTACCAGAACATGTTAGGACTCATACAGGACATAAGCCTTATAAATGCGAAATTTGCCAAAAAGCATTCACCCGGAGTACTGGTTTAAGGACACACCTTAAGACTCACACGGGACAAAAGCCTTACAAATGCGAAATTTGCCAAAAAGCATTCACCCAGAGTAGTAGTTTAAGGTCACACCTTAGGACTCATACGGGACAAAAGCCTTACAAGTGTAAAATTTGCAACAACACGTTCTCCCTTAAAAGGCAATTAACGCAACATGTTGGGGCTCATAAAGGATAAAAGTCTTACAAATGTGATATTTGCCAAAAAGCATTCACCCGGAGTACTGGTTTAAAGGCACACCTTAGGACTCGTAGGGGACAAAAGCCTTCCAAGTGTGAAATTTGCAATAAAACGTTCTCCCTTAACAGAACACGTTAGGACTCATACGGGACAAAAGCCTTACAAGTGTGAAATTTACAATAAAACGTTCTCCCAGGAAAGCCTAAAAGATCATATTAGGACTCATACAGGACAGAAGCCTTACAAATGTGAAATTTGTCGAAAAGCATTCTCCCTGTGTTCCAATTTAACAAGACACTTTAGGACGCCCACGAGACACACACACAGATAACAAGCAAGCAAAAATAGTGTTAGTGTGAAATTGGAAGGGAATTTAACAGGCAAAGAAGAAAATGCCATTGAAGAGTACGAACATTTTGAAAAACTCCTCAAAGCTGAAGAGAACGATGTGAAATGTTCAATTAGTATTAGGGTAAAATTGGAAGAGAATAGTGTTTACATATTTACTGGCATTTATGTCATTTCAGCATGTTTTAACCATGTTTACTGTATAAAGTCTTAATTTCATTGTAAGCTGAATTCCATATAATTGTCTATACATTTCTGTTAGAAATTAGTCATTAAAAATCACTTTTTCACATTTCAGCTGAGAAAGGTTCGTTGTCCTGTAAACAAACTTGGGGGATTGTAAAGGACACAAAAAAAATCGATTTTGATCAATAAACCCTTAGACGGAAATGTGCCGTTTTGGCACTAGGATAAAATAAAAGAAATAAAAGTAAGCCTTATTTATTATAAAAATTTAAAGCAACAGACCAAAATAGGCCTAATTTTATTCATTGCACAGGTTTGTACATTGGTTAAGAGCTACGCACCCTATGAAATATCCCGGGAAAACTAGATTTTAATGAAAAAACAATTGTAGGGTATTTGTCTTTTTGTTGACGACGTTGACGCATAATTTTGTGACAGTTTACAGAAAGTGAGCATTAAATTTGAATCTGCCTCCTAAATTGTTGTGTGCAGACCGTGTTTAATTGGGCATTTTGTTAATTTATCCAGAACAAAAATGCCACGATATAAGTTTTTCGAAATGGCTGATATGCATCTCATTTATGGAGAAGCTCGCTGTAGCGGACGAAGACTTGTAGGGTTGTATGCAGAGAGATTTCCGCAACGTCGCCATCCTCATCATACCACCTTTGCTAGTTGCTACAATTGATCGCCATTTTCGTGCGGCACAATGACAGCGCCGGACCTCTACGCGCAAGACATACCTACACTAGCGTTTGAAGAGGAGGTGTTCCACTGTGTAGAGCAGGAACTACCAACAAGTGTTCGTGCCATAGCATATCAAACGGGTGTTTCGAGGTCTACCGTTTGACGTGTTTTCCGAGTCCAGCTGCTTTATCCATACCGCTTGTTGCGAGTGCAAGGTATGAGCTTGACAGACTATCCCGCTGGCGGTTAGAGCAGCATTTGCTTGAACCTCATTTTAGAGAAAAAATCTTATTTTCCGATGAGGCATGTTTTACGCTGGATGGATTTTTTAACAGCCGCAACAATCATATTTGGGAGGACGAAAATCCCCATGCTATCACTCTTCGAAAGGATCAAAACCAAATCGAAATAAATGTTTGGGCCGGAATTGTGGGCGAAAATCTAATTGGCCCTCATTTATTTCCATCACATTTGAATGGTCGTATTTACGGTGAGTTTTTAGAAACTGTTCTGCCGGAGCTGATGGAGGACTTCCCACTGCAAACAAGGCAAATTATGTGGTTGCAGCACTGCAGCGCTCTTGCCCACTTTTCTCTGGAAGTGCACGAGTACTTAAACATTTTTCCGCACCGTTGGATTGGACAAGGGGGTCTTGTACCGTGGTCTGCAAGGTTCCCAGATCTAACCCCCATAGACTTTTTCCTTTGGGACCACATCAAAACTCTGGTTTACGAGACACCTGTTCAGATGCAAGAAGAACTGCAGGAAACTCTCGGAATATTCCATAGGGTGCGTACCTCTCTTAACCAACGTACAAACCTGTGTAATGCACAAAATGGGGCCCATTTTGAGCAATTGCTTTAAATGGTTATAAAAAATAATGTTTACCTTAAATTTATTTTTTTATCCTAGTGCGAGAATGGCACATATCAGACCATGGGCTCATTGACCAAAATCGATTGTTTTGGTGTCCTTTACAACCCCTCCAAGTTTGTCGGTATAATTGTGGGACACCTGCAATGTGTAACTGCCAAAAAACGGTCAGCAACGAACATTTTGTTTATGGTTTTGTCATGAATTGTAACGATTTCTGTATAATGTTGTGATAGGGAAGGAAATAAAAGAGGTAGCCCAGCTAAATTTAGATATAGTCCTAAGATATTTGTCGTAATATAGTCGATAGATAGTAGATTTCCGAATTTCAACGTTTATAAGTGTATATTACCAATTCCGCGCATAAGTTACTGTTTTGCTTAATTGTATTAGTTTGTTAAAATAGAAGTTAATAGTGTTATGTACTGTGTCTGCTCAATTTAAATAAATTTAGTTGTATAAAAAGTGCTACTTATTCCAATAACAACGAATCCAAGTGTCCAAGAAAAAATAACCGTTCCTTAAAGCA
This sequence comes from Xestobium rufovillosum, assembly GCA_963966045.1. NCBI lineage: Eukaryota > Metazoa > Arthropoda > Insecta > Coleoptera > Ptinidae > Xestobium > Xestobium rufovillosum. Next base: position 23,304,418 of record OZ014497.1, read on the forward strand.
TAGATTAATATACATAGTATACATGGTATATTAATCTATGCTTAAAGTAAAATATGGAACAATAAGTGATGCAGGAAAACATGCCGGTGTAGAGTCTGAAAATTTTGAAAAATGAATAGTAAGTATGAGGTGGAAGAAGAAAATAGTTTATAAAATTTAACTGTTTAAATAAATAATTTATACATAAAAGGAAAATTATTAAAAATTAATGTGTTAAAGACTTAAACTTAATTTTACATGTATGTGGAGAACCCCACGAAGCTTCTGTTAAAACTATTTTGATATAATAATACATAATAATATCTCTACTCACTCCTAAGGTTAGCCCCAGAAGCTAACTATATAGCTTGTGCGGGACGGAGGAGGCGGCATATTACTATTGATCGCAGGTGCGTCAGGAACGACCTACAGTTGTTAGTACTCTACCCACCATTTAGTGCGAGAATGAGGAAAACCTGGAAAACCTCATTGCTGACCACAGCTACCTAAGATATTTTTATTGGACTAGGTTGACAGGATACTCTATTCGTAAAATTCATTAACACTTTTTCCAAAATACTTCATATTGTACAGAGTGGTAAACTTGTGCAAAATCGAGCTTTTCTCAAAAATGTTAAATGGAACACCCTGTATATATTTTGTAGGTTTTATAGCAGTTTATTAAGTTTTTGATTGATGGAGATATTGGCAGGTCTGCGACTGATAATTTAGGTACAAATAAAGACTGAACCTTAAGAATTGAGATTTTTGCAGTAATTTTGTACCATTCTTGGAGAATTTCCCCTATTTTGCCACCCGATACTCAGAAAAATGCGTACACTTCATTTTTACAGAAAATTTAGCGAACAGGTTTAATAAGTTACCACGTATTTAAGAATATATGACCATAAAGAAGCAATCTGGCAATGAATTTTTTTTGTCTCAATGCGAACTCAACTTCCAGAAACAAAATGGAAATCATATTTTAGTTTCCTTGTCAACTGTTCCCTTAGTCCTTAGTGTCATATTAATTTATTTACAATTTATTTTACTTTATGTAGCAGAAGATAATATAAACTTCATATTTTTTGTTTTCGGTGCTAAAATATAGGAGAACCGAATAAACTACCAGCCAAATGACTACATTTTAAGCTTCAAATTTCAATTCTACCAAAACCGTCAGTCGCAGACCTAGCAATATCTTCATCAATCAAAAGCTTAGTAAACTGGTTATCAAATATGGAAATAATATTCAGGGTGTTCCATTTGAAATTTTTCAGAAAAAATCCATATTGCGTAAGCTGTCCACCCTGCATGATATTAGGTATTGTGACAAAAGTATTCATTGATTTTACAAATAGAGCAGCCTGTGAACCTAGTCCACTAAAGAAATAAGAAATCTTAAATAGCTTCGATCAGTAGACGTCAGTAGCTCTTCAAAGTTGGGTCCACACTGGCACTAAAATGGTAATATCTTAAAATCGCCCACTCTAAACCCTATCTTGTAGTATATCAACTTTCATAAAATCTTATTGGGAATTCAAATATGTAAACAAATGCGGGGCTTCCCGTTTAAAAAAACATAACTTTGGTTTGATGCTCAGAGTGTGAGCATCCTGTATACACCAAAATAATTTTATCAAATGCCTCGTGGGGCTCTCCACATACGTGCAAAATGTTATTTTGATAGGTACCTTGAATAGAATCGACTACACACTATTGGCCCACCCTGTATATTACGTTGAAAAATAGTTTTGTCAACTTTATTGTTGATTACTTTGTACCGATCTGAAGAAGTAATGCTGTGTCGGTGAAACAATTGTTATATGTATTCAAAAATAAATAAAAAGTGAAAGTTTGACACATACTGTGTTGTTTTATACATAGATATGTATATGAATAATATTAATGATGTTAAATTTCAGAAAATTATTTGTTAATTTACCTCTATCCACTACTCAAGTGTCAATGGGATTTCTTGAAAACATGTTTTCGTCTTTAAATTTTGACTTTTTTTTTCCTCGGAAACTAAAAGACATAGGTTGGTAGAAGTTTTAATAAAAGTTATCACAAATATGTTATAGAATCCAAAAATGCGATAAAAAATATGTTATTCCATTTAAAAAATTAAAGTCATATAGCACCACCTAGCAATGATGGATGGAATGAGTGGTACTGGACCGTTCGAACAACTACTCCTCGGGCAAATACCACGCCAGGCATTGAATTATAGAACTAAATCCAGATTTTATGTACTACGAGATCCATGGATGGAATTTTATTTTTCTTGCCACAAAATATGTCCCCCTGACTGAGGTTTAGTAAAACATTTTCACAATTTTAAAATCTTCACCCGTTTCCGAGATATTGCACTGTCCCATTCCTCGCTGAACACACTGTATAATAAGTTATAGTATCATCAGCAAAAGACTAATTCGTCCGCTTCCAAGTAGGCTGGTAAATCATTTATGTAAATTATGAAAAGAAGAGGGCCTAAAACCGACTCTTGTGGTATGCCGTGTGTTACTGGTTTCCAACTGGATTCCTCATTGTTATATTATATTACTTTCTGTTGTCCCTGCTTTGTAGGTAACTTTCGAATAATTTCAATGGGTGACCTCAGCACCGTAAGAATTTAGTTTTCGGAGTAGAATTTCATGGTTTATAGTTTCAAAAGCTTTACTTAGTTTGCAGCAGGCCATTGGAATTAAACGAGTTTGAAAGTTTCTCGGCTTCATTTATTATGGCAATTACGGTTGATCTTGAGTCGAGATACCTATCCATGTTGTTTAAGTGATAACATTTTAAACTTATTGAAAAACTTTGTTAGCTGTTTTCTTAGGAGGGATTCTAGTATTATGGATAGTACAGGGAGAATTGGTTTATAGTTTTTTGGCAGCGTTCTATCTTCAGGTACTACTTTAGCTTGTTTTAAGCAACTTGGAAAAACACTCTCTTTAAAGACAGGAAAACCAGATCTGGAATATTCTGCCGTCCTAAGGAAGAAGGTCCGAACTGCAAATTTTCCGATTTCTGATCCGATGTCTGATCTACACACCGAGGTAGTATTGCTACCTAAAAAAGTCCTATCTACGATTACTAAATTAAAACGTCCGATCTGCTTCTCTGGTAAGTATATAGTTAGGACTTTATTGTTAAGTAAATGAATGCGTGTTATATACATAAAAGGTCCTATCTAATGATACTAAGGTAAACTGTCCAATCTGCTGCTTTTTTATGTTAAATCGCACGTGAAACAGCTTTAGCTTTCAGTCTAAATTTATTAACAAAGGTTCAACTTTATATGCAACTATTATTTTCTGAATTCGTTAAATTTGGTATATGTCATTCATTAATTTTTTTTAAACTGCCCGCTTAGATTGACATCCTCCCGCGCGGCGGCGGCGGCGCCGCCAATTTCCAGGGGATACAGTAGCTAAATTGGTATTCTCAATTTTGTTTTGTTGGGCAATTGAACGTCGCATGCCCTTATCTTTCCATCTCGTCCTTGGTAGACTTCTGTGATTTTTACTATTTCCCAGCTTAAACGGGGTGCTTCCTGGTCATTTAGTAGAACTTTAAACTTGTTCGTTGACGATTGGCACTTAATAATTTGAGCCGTCCTTCATTGTTGCATATAACCAGAAACCCAAATTTTCCAAAAACATCCAAGGATACGTTGACGTTCTTTCCAAAATTTAAGGATTTTTTCCCTGTTTGCATTTCTTGTTTCCGGTAGCACACACGATCGTTGCTCTTGTGCCCCCATGAGGAAACTTGATGGAGTAGCATGGTCAAATTATATCTTTATCCTCGTCAATGTACGTTAACTGATGAGAGTTGACTGTTGATATGGCATCGGTCAATTTTATAACTGGAAGGATTATTCTTCAAAATACAAATTGCAAAGGACTCAACCACGTGTGTGTGTTTACACGATATAATTTGGATGATGTTTACTAGAGGAAGTCATTTATTAAAATATAAGACGGATTTCAATGAAGATTTTCGGGAGGTAAATTTTAATATTTCTAAGCTGAAACAATCGGAGATTCCAAAACCGCAGGCACGTACCGAATGTAGGGGCATATCAGTTATGAGAAAAAAATGGTCTCGTGGATAAGCTAAAACCAATATTGCCTGCAAATCGCTTGATATTCTGGGAAAATCTGGCATCCAACACCAGTGATATCGACGGTGACGTGTGAGATGGGATAAGAGGCAAAGTAGTAGCTGTGTGTAGTTGTTTGAAGTATGTACATGGCATTTTATAATCTTGTGCATTATAATTATATTACAAATAAATCTTTTAAAATATTTTGTATTAAATATACTTATTACACTTTGGGGAACTAATAAAAAGAGGAGGTTGTAAAAGTCTACAAATTCTCACAAACCCAATTTGTTTACTAAACGTTTAATAAACAAATTGGGTTTGTGAGAATTTGTAGACTCCCCTCCACCCTTTATTAACTTTCTCACATGGATCAGCAGTTTCAAAATTTGCGTACTAAAGAACTATTTAGATAAACGGAAAAATATACGAAAATTACATAAAACTAGTCCTATCTGACAATTATTATCTACGAAAAAACCTTTGAGTGAGGATATTTCTGTTAAGTGTTTAAGTAATACTTAATATTTGGACCAGTTATGCCGATTTTGAAACCGATACAGTGAAAATTTAGGATGCTATAGGAAAATTTACAAAATGATCAATATCTCAGAAGTGAGTTTTTTCAGTTCGGACCTTCTTCCTTAGGACGGCAGTATTATGTGAAATTACTGGATATCAAGCATGCAAGGGATAATAAAAAGGCATTTATGATGGGAGTCGATCCGCCTCAAGCAGTTTTTTGGCCCATGGGGATTGCATGGGCTCATTTCAATTCTTTCCTTGGAAATAATTTTTTAGACAATACCCACAGGATATAAACAGTTAAGTACTTACCAAATTTACCTACTTTATTTCATCAAAGTATACGGTGTTTGTCAAATAAGGTAGATGAACTAACGATAATTCTACTTGAACAGGAAAAGTATAGTGTATTGGCTTTTACTGAACATTGGTTGAATGGAAGCTTTTGTCAGATTGCCGCATTATACAATGGTCTCTTGTTTTGTGAAACTCTCTGCTATCCATGGTGGATCATGAGTATTTGTAAGAAATGAAATGATAGAATCAGCAAAAGAGCTAAGTAACCTGAAACAGAAACAGAAAGGGAAAGAATTAATAATTGAGAGTAGTGCTGTTCAAATAAAAAAATTAAAGATTATTGTTATCAATACACATATTATGTCACCCTTCATTGGGATATATTAATGAATTTTTGATCACGTTGGAAGAAATTCTATTAGAGTTAAAGGAAAAAATACCTATGCACACAGTATTTCATATATGTGGGGATTTTAACATAAACTTTCTCAACACGGGTGATAACGAGATAAATAGACTGGTGGACATGTTGTCAACATATGATATCCACTTGACCATAAAGTCGCCAACAAGAATTTCTCAAACAACCGCTCCTCTGATTGACAATATTTTTGATATATGTATATTTTTTCTTCTTCAACTGTTTTTATATATATTTATATTTTTTTGGGGATGCAATCTGATGGTAGATAAATAAAACTTTTTGTATTTTCGAGCTTTCGGCAATTTTTATTGCCTTTTTCAGGTACTACAAAAACCACTTTTATATTACACGTCACTTAATTATAGGTACTGAAGATTTACTTACAAACTACGGTGAGTGGATAAAATGCAGTAGTCTAATCTGGGCCTACTCCTACCTTTTTTATTCCTATCTCTGACTCTAGTATGTTGCGAACTAAGCCTTCGTGCCTCAGAAGGTGTCCTATCATCCTATATCTCCTATTCCTTACTGTCTTCCATATTCCAAATCTTTCTAATACCTCTCTGTTAATCTGTGGTACTGGATCGTTCGAACAACTACTCCTCGGGCAAATACCCTGCCAGGCATTGAATTATAGAACTAAATTCAGATATTTTTGTACTACGAGACTTCACAGAAAGCTACCCCACCTAAGGTGCTGCTTGCTAACCTTATCTATCGATGTCCTAGTTCTATTAACTGCCCTAACTCCAGGGATGAGAGAAAAATTTATTTTAAAAAACCAGCAAAAGAAAAGGTTTTGCAAAAAGTTTATTCGTCTTTAAAAGTCTCAAAATAACACTGCCTATGTGTAAAGAGCACATTCTTTTTGAGAAAAGGGAAGATCTGCAAGAAGCCGCTAATCGTTTTTCAAATCAAAATGTGTTTTGATAATATTTGTACAGCAGGAATAATATATGCATTCTGGCATTATACCAGGCACCCAAGAAAACGAAAGATTTGAATATATCCAGATATAATTCCTTTATTAAAGCTACAACTAAAAATAGCTGTGTCCGACTAGCATCATTGGTGCCTACACCTGATGCAGTCTTCGAGCATTTAAAAAGAATGCACTTACAGATGCAATTATGGATTACATGGATTAAATTACAGTGTAGCTTGTTCGGAGTGCAGTTGTTCATTCTCCTGTCTTCCATGTATCATGATCCCTTTGACATCTCCCATCTACCTAACGCGACCTGCGCGACGAAAATTACCGAAGTCGGGCAGACGAAAACACGCACAGAAGAAGTCAAGTCGTCGTCGAAAAATAGTAAAAAAACGTTCTCGTATTTTATTTTGCTTAAAACTAAAGTTATTGTGCATTTACAATCCATTTTGTGGTCAAATAACAATAATAAAACCTACAGCGTCAATATTAATACTAAGTCCAGCAAGTTGAACATCAGACTCTCCAATCAACAGGAGTTTCAATTTGCGTTTGGAGCATTTAACGCCATTGCCCAGAATTCGGGGATTCACAAGGTAAGGTCGCTATTCCTTTGTTAATTCCCTGCATCGTCTTGTCACCCCCGCGAATCACAAACAGCAGTGGTGATAGTTGTTTGAACGCTCTCCCACTTTACAAATAGACGAACTTGAAGACGGAGATATCGGAGATAATTAGAATATTTTTCATTTCAGTGATTACTATTATGTTATTCAGCAATAAATATGTTTGTATAAACAACCTCGCTTTTCTGGTATGAATTATACCGCCATTTTAGTTCCTTCCCTTTTAAATTTTTAATTTATGACCTTTAATTTTTATTTACCAACCCCAAAAACATTAATAATGATAATTTTGCAGTTACTTTGGATTAATAATTCATTTACAATTATTTCTTGAATTTTTCAATAAACTATTGAACAAAGATCGTTAAATTCTAACTAGTAAGCATTTTAGTATTGGAGCTTAGCAATATAATGTACAAAATGACATGAAAATTTATTTACTGTTTATCCCTTTCGGCATTTTTCATAATATGGAATAAACAAATTCATTTATTTCACAGCTTGTAGACAATAATTTAAACATAATTCTTCATTGTAAATCACAGCAAATGCGCAGTTTGTGGGATCGACCACTGCTTTTAGGCACTCCTATGTCCAGTCGGTCTTCTAGACACTGGCGTGGCAATATTATGACACATGACACTGACAGTTTATTGTTCTTAACCAAAAAGTCGCCTTGGACATTCATGTGACATTAATTTTAAAACCCTTGCTTCTCGAATCTCGACATCGTAGTGGAGAAAAAAATTAGCAAGTACTGCCTATTTTGGATAGAAGATACAAGAAGTGACGCGAAGTACAAGTACACATTATGGGCCGTACAAGTGAAGGACTTTTTGTTTGTGACATATGTCGTAAAACATACAAATCCTCATCGGAATTGACGGAACATATCTTCATGCATACCAAAAGGAAGTCGTACAAATGTGAAATTTGCCAAAGAGCATTTGCCGAACGTAAGAAATTAACGTCACATATTAGGATTCACACGGGAGAAAGGCCTTACAAGTGTGACATTTGCTTGAAAGCTTTCTCGCACGTAGGAGCTTTAAAAAGGCATGTATTGATGCACACCAAAGAGATGCCCCTCAAATGTAAATTTTGCCAAAGAGGATTCTCCGAACGTTCCAAATTAACGTTACATATTAGGATTCACACGGGAGAAAGACCTTACAAGTGTGACATTTGCTCGAAAGCGTTCTCGCAAGTAGGAAGTTTAAAAAGGCACGTATTGGTGCACACCAAAGAAATGCCTCACAAATGTAAATTTTGCCAAAGAGGATTCTCTGATCCTTCTGATTTAAAAGTACATGTTAGGACTCACACAGGAGAAAAGCCTTACAAATGTGAAATTTGCCAGAAATCATTCTGTAGGCGTTTTGGTTTAAAAGTACATATTAGGACTCACACAGGAGAGAAGCCTCACAAGTGTGAAATTTGCCAGAAAGCATTCTGTAGGCGTCCTGATTTAAACGTACATGTTAGGACTCACACAGGAGAAATGCCTTACAAATGTGAAATTTGCCAGAAAACATTCTCTAGTCATAGTAATTTAAGAACACATGTCAAGACTCACTTGGGAGAAAGACCTCACAAATGTGAAATTTGCCAGAAAGCGTTCTCTCAACGTTCTTCCTTAACCCAACATATTAGAACTCACACAGGAGAAAAGCCTCACAAATGTAACCTTTGCCAGAAAGCATTCTCAGTGCAATCTACGATGATGAAACATATTAAGACTCACACGAGAGGCAGACTTCATAAATTTGTTGAGACTCATGCTGGAGAAAAAAAAAACAAGTGTGCAGTGTGTGGCAAAGGTTTTAAATTTAATTGCCTTCTCATAAGACACATGAGGATCCACACAGGTGAAAAACCTCTCGCTTGCAATAAAGCGTTCTCGGAATCAGGAAGTTTGAAGCGACATATTAAACGGATACATGCCAAAGAATCACCACACAAACGTGAAAGTTGTGGAAAATCGCTCTCACAGTGTTCCACTTTAGTAAGACATATTAGGACACATATGCGACCAATGTCTTACAAGTGTAAAATTTGTAATAAATTATTCGAACTATCAGACGCTTTAAATATGCATATGCTAACTCACGCAAAAGAAAACTGGTATAAATGTGAAATTTGTAATAAGGCATTCAGCCAAGTATATCTTAACCATGAAAGTACATTTTTCTGTAAGTTTTGCAATGTTGATTTTAAGTCTGAATGGTACTTAGAGAAACATAAGGAGAAGCAAGCAAATGAAGAAATCGTCGCAACAAAAGTCAAGCAATCACAAGATGAACAGTCCAACGAAAGTAGTGGTAGCGTGAAATTGGAAGAGAATATAACAAATGAAGAAGAAAATGTGGTAGAGTATGAAAATTTTGAAAAGCGTATGAAAAATGAAGAGTTTGAGGTGAAAAATCAAAGCAGTGCTGGTGTAAAAGAAAGTGATATTTTAGACGAAGAGGGTAGTGTCGAGAGTTTTGCAAGACTCTTCAAAAATGAAGACTACGAAGTGAAAGATGAAATTAGTTCAAAAGTTTGAAGCGATTTGAAATATACAATATACAGGGTGATTCAGAACGGGCGTGCCAAATTAAAATGGGTGCTAGAGGAACTCCAAATTAGACGAAAAGTTTATATGAACATATGTTCTAAAGTGACTACTGACAAAGATACAGGGTGTAAAAGTTTTAATATTTTTTTTAATATCGTAATGTAATAATTGATGTGTTTTCTCGTTCTTCGTGTTAGTTTTGTTAGTGTTATTCATAATATACTATTTTTTCCATTTTCACTTTCCTTGTATATCGGTGAAGCCATTATTGCATTATGGAAAATTTCGGTGCATGGTGCAAGATTTCACAAACAGCTATTTCATTCAAAAACTAAGCATTTTACGAAATATTTTGAAGATACCAATTTCTTCCCAAATTGAACGTAGATTTCAAATACATTAATATCACCTGCATTCGCCAGTGGCGTAACTTTGGATTGGGGAAATGAATAAACGGCCTACCCCGTAGCAACGCTACTGATGGGGCTAGCAGAGCAAATTTTTTTTGAAAATTAAAACTTGACAAATGAAAACGACGCCTTAAATTCCAACTCAATAACTTTCCTAGTTACTAAGATAATAAAAAAATATTTAAAAAATATTAAAACTTTTACACACTGTATCTTTGTTAATAGTCACTTTAGAACATATGTTCATATAAACTTTTCGTCTTATTTGGAGTTCCTCTAGCACCCATTTTAATTTGGCACGCCCGTTCTGAATCACCCTGTATAGTTTATGAGTTTTGTGCATTTTTAATTTAATTATTAAAATATCTATATTAACATCTTTATTTTACTAGTGTCAGTGTGCCTTTTGATAGAAAGAGCTTTTAATAAAAAAACGCAATTTTATTAAATTTGTGATTGCGAATCTTATATTACATATTTTGTAAGAATAGTAGGGTTGGGATTTTGACCGGTCAAAATTTTTTGTGGTCAATTGACCAGTCAATTGACCAAGCACCGGTCAAATTCCCCAGTTTTGTCTAAAGAAATGAAGGCATCAGTAATTACATAGAAACGTGTATTTATTGGAAAACAGCTAACAAAACATAAATAAACCATTCTGAGGTACAAAAAAAGACAAAAATTCATAATATTAAACGAACAATACTGATGATGATGACTGGCCAATGTAGGTAGATAACGGCACATCATCCTCATCACTGAACCCACCATCACCATCGTCTTCATGTTCTTCAGAATCGCCAATTTCATCCTCACTACTGAAATTGAGCGCCAGTTCCTCCGAATTTCCACGTTTTTTATCTCCATCTCCACTCAACAGCTTCAAGTTGTACTTTATATAGACAAGCTTTCCTGCGCGAGTGGTTTTCAATCTGTTGCGAAGCTTATTATGGACAATGCCCCATGCAGACCAATTTCTCTCACAGAAGGCTGCAGAAGGTGGCATGCTCAATAGTTTGCGCCGTGGTTTAGGTTAGGGCGAATTAAAAGATTTTGACCAATTTTGACCTGGTCAAAATCGGTCAAAATCTCGGTCAATTGACCGCGGTCAATTGACCAGGCACAAGCCTAAAGAATAGGATAATTTAACCTTCTGAAGAGGCAGTTTATAGTGATGTATTGAAAATGTGCTAGATTTTGTGAGGGCACGAAAATTTAATAATTGTAGGAGATTTCAAGGCAGTTATAGGCACTGGCAGAGAAGGCGGAATAGTGGCCCTTTTAGTTTAAGCAATAGGAACGATAGGGGAGTTGGACTGATAGAGTTCTGCGATAAACGTAACTTAACGGTAGCGAACACTATTTCACCATCACGTTAGGAGACGCTATAATGAGAGAAGAGTTTGAGTTAGCACTAAAACGTTTAAGAAACAATAAAGCACCAGGTATAGATATAGATGGCTTGCAGTCAGAAACCTAAAAGTGCGCAGGTCAAGAAGTAATAGATCATTTCTTTAAACTAGTTCATATACCAGATAGGCGAATTTCCAGAAGATTAAAAATGGAACATCATAGTAGCTTTTTGCGAAGAAGAGAAAAGGGCAGAAGAAATATTAGGAGAAGATCAGTTCAGATTTAGAAGTAATAGGGGAACGCGCGAGGCCATTCTAGCTTTACGAGAAATAATAGAAAAAACAATAGAAAAGAGAAAGAGCACTTATATAGGATTGTAGATTTGGAAAAAGCCTTCGACAATGTAAAATGGAAGATGTTCGAAGTGCTCAAAAATGTAAGGATGAATATAATTATAGGGATAGGGATTCCTAATCTACACGAAGAGCAAACGGCAGTTATAGAATTTGAGCAGGAACATAGAGAAGTAGATATCTGAAAGGGGCAGGGATGTGCGTTATCGCCTCTAGTTTTCAATTTATATTTCGCAGATGCGATTAATATTGCTAAAGGCAGAATAGCTACTGGAATTAATATACATTGCCAAACTATAAGCTGAGATTCGTAGATGATATAGCAGTATTAACATCCAGCAAAGAAGAATTAGGAAGGGCTCTGGACGAAATGGAAGCGGTTTTGACAGAGGGCTATGGTATAAAGATCAATAAAAAGAAAAACTAAATTTTGGTGCATAGGGGGCGTGAAAATAGGACTAAAAGTAAAATACAAATTGGAAACAGGAAGATAGAGGAAGTCTCAGATTTCTGCTATTTAGGAAGTCAAATAACTCGCGATGGTAAGAGCTCTAGAGATATAAAACAAAGAATAGCGCAGGGCCAAGTTGCATTTAATAAAAAGAAACAACTCTATTATGCTCGGGAATGATAAATATAGAAACTCGGAAGAGGCTCTTAAAAATGTATGTAAGGAGTATGGCATTTTACGGGTGCGAAAGTTGGACGATAGGAAAAAATTAGAAGCGTTTGAAATGTGGTGCTGTAGATGCATATGATGAAGATACCGTGGATAGAAAAAGGTTAGCAACAAAGAGGTATTAGAAAGAGTTGGAGAAAAGCGAAATTTACGGAAGACAGTAAAGAATAGAAGAGATAGGATGGTAGGACACCTTCTAAGGCACGAAGGCTTAGTTCGTGACATACTATAGAGTCGGTGATAGGAATAAAAAGAGGGAGGGTTAAGCTCAGGTTAGACTACTGATAAAAAAAAGTTAGGGATGCTCAACTTTTGGGAAAATGCGTATGTTAGCTCAGGATAGGAAAGGATGGAGGTACGTGCCCAACCAGTCTTCGGTCTGGAAACTTTATGATGATGAATTTAGGGGATTTATGTGAGATGCGGGCTCTGTGCTTCGTGCATAAGGTTAGAATCGGTCAGATGTCACATTATTTTGATGACCTAGTAAATGTTGGAGATTCGAGTGTTTGTTTATCAGAATTTGTTATTTGTTTTATATACTTGCCTGTTCTTGTAGTATTTATTAATTTATGTGATACGTGCTGAATCTCATTTGCCATGATAAACATTCTATTTTAAAATGGCGTTGCGCCGTCGCAAGGGCCGATAGAGAAAGTGTGCGTAAAAAAGATTTATATCGAGGCAGGCGAGAGAAAAAAAACGGAATTAATATTTTTATTGATTTGTCAAGTTGTTGTAAAAAAGAGAGGAATAAAACGGTAATCACGTTAAAGTTGGTTTTTGTAAAAAAAGTAACTGGATACAGAACAATTTAAGAACATAAAATGGTAGCAGAGCGTAGTTACTTTGCAAAAAATTAAGTGATTGTCCAGCTTGAGCGGAGAAGATACCGGTGTGACGTCTTCGTGTTCCCGCCGCGCGCCGCACATTGAACCTGTGGATCAATTCGGGACCTAAGCGCCTCCGTCATACTTCAGATTTTCATTCCAAACAAAATAAAAGCACGTGCCATTTGACGTTTATCGATATTATTTACAACGTCTTAAACTAGTTTTTGCAATATAATTATAGACGTTTTGCAGTGAAAACAGTTTATTTTCAATTTGTGTGTTGGGCTTACGCGTAAAAACTTGAAAACATGTTGTTCTTTTCAGTGGATTTGGGTTTGTTGTTGCAAATAAATTGAGTCCAAGGTTGACAAAGTTCAGTTTATTGAACAGAGTTTCACAAAAGGTACCTGTCAACATACATTTCTGATGATGGGATCTTTGTGAATCCTGAAACCGGTAAAATATTTAAATAAAACGTTATATATTGGTAGTTCGCGAAGTATTTATTTGTTAAATTACAAAAGAATCAATTGTAGGATATTTTTGAAAACGAAATATTCCCGCCTAGTATTTAAGTTGGTACTATGGTATAGGCACTTTAGTGATATTTTGCTTTAGTGAGTTACAGACTTGAGTGTCATGTATTGTAGAAGGTGGTGGATACAAATTGTGCTGTCCACGTTGTTCTTAGAAAAATAGAAATTATCGTTAAAATAATATAATTGTGTATTTTTGTAACAAATCTCTCTTCCCACGTACCGCTCGCATACCTACACAATATCTAATTTGACAATTTTCAATAAATAGAATTATTTTTGACTTTATACAATACAATCTTAACATACCTTTTGAATCTTCTGACACTCCTTGTTTTATTAAACAAAATTATAATTCGGAGCACGTTTTGCTTTTTGCCTTTCTATTTCGCTTTTTACGCTGTCTCATGAAAATTAACAAAAGTTGTTTATCATCTGCCTACTTGCAAAAAAAAATGAATGTACAAATAAATACATGATTACCAACTTTGACGCTATATAAAACAAAAGTAAAGTGTGAAGTAAGGTTAGATTCAGGTCAGCTGTCAATTGATCAAATTTCAACACTCCTCCTTGATCAATTTACAGCGGAGCGTCTCAAAGACTCTTCTGTTGAGTGGCTTTGTGAGAATATCTGCAATCTGCTTGCTGCTCTCGACGTGTTGCAATGTCACAGTGTTGCCAACATGTTGCTGAATGTACTTTTGTGGTATCTCAATGTGTTTCTTGCCTCTGGTTGTCTTTCCTTCGTGTGCATTCTGTAACATGTGAATGGCTGACATGTTGTCAACTTTCAGAGTGATCGGCTGATCACTTTCCAGAATACCAAGTTCCAGTGCAATTCTCTTGATCCAGCACACATCGTCAATCACGGACACCGCGGCTCGGTACTCGGCTTCTGCAGTTGAAGTCGCTACCAAACGCTGCTTCTGTGAGTACCAGATCACTGGTCCTCCTCTCATCACCAAAACTCCACTCGTCGACTGTCCTGTCTTAGAGTCTCCTCCAAAATCTGAATCGGTATATGCCACAAGTTCTTTGTCTCCTCCAAAGTAGATTCCTGCTGTCACTGTCCCTCTCAAGTACTGAAATACTCGTTTTACCATCGCCTGATGGCTTTTCATGGGGTTGTTGCAGAATCGACTCAGGTAGTTCACGGCAAAGCTTATGTCTGGCCGAGTGATTGTAGCTAAGTACAGTAAGCTCCCTATCGCCTCGCGATACCTAGTTGTTGTTTGCCGGAAGTGCCTCGTCGTTCTTGAAGTCTGTCTTCTTGGTGATCATTCCTTGCTCAATAGGTGTGAATGCTGGGTTACACTGTTCGAGTTTCATCTTCCTCAAGATCTTCTCCGTGTAACGAGACTGATTCACAAAAATACCATCTTTATTGATCTTGATTTCCATGCCCAAGTACGTCAACTTGTCCTGTGCTTTCTTGCTGTATGTGATCTGAAACTCCTTGCTTATCTCCTTCAAGAGTCTGTATATTTCCTTTTCAACCTTCCCAGCTATCAATCCATCATCCACGAAGAGTGAGAGCATAATGCTCTTCTCCTTGTTATAGTAAATGCACGGGTCATCATCTGTGTTGATTAGGCCAATCTTCTTTTCAAAGTGTGTGGTGACCCTCTCGTTCCACATCCTTGGAGCTTGTTTGAGCCCGTAAAGACTCTTATCCAACTTGCAAACTTTCCTTGATCCATCGTCAAACCCTTCAGGCTGGTTCATATAGATGACTTGCTCCAGGTTTCCATACAAGAATGCCGTTTTCACATCGAACGATACCAACTTCATTTTCTCTGAAGCTGCATGACTTAGTAGTAGTCGAATTGATGCATGGCGGGCTACTGGGCTGAATGTTTCCGCGTAGTCCACTCCTTCCTTTTGTTCAAAACCTCTTGCTACGAGTCTGGCCTTGTATCTTCCGTCTGCCTTCTCTCGAAGTACCCACCGACAAGTGATTGGCTTCACTCCTTCAGGACAATCCACCAGTTCCCAAGTTTTCATTTCCATTAGCGAGTTGTACTCCTCC
This sequence comes from Xestobium rufovillosum, assembly GCA_963966045.1. Lineage (NCBI taxonomy): Eukaryota > Metazoa > Arthropoda > Insecta > Coleoptera > Ptinidae > Xestobium > Xestobium rufovillosum. Next base: position 23,320,070 of record OZ014497.1, read on the forward strand.
TGCATTGCCTGTCTCCATTTCTCATCTTTGAGTGCCTCGCTCACCGGGATGCCTTCCGTTTCACCAATCATGGCTACTTTTGCGCTCTTTCCTCCACGTCTGGAGTCAAGTACACAGTCTCTCAGTCTCGGTGGTGGTTGTAAAGTTCGACGATCTCGCAAAATTTTCTTCTGGCGGTTGTGTCCCATTATCGTTGTCACTTGTCTCCTCAGCACTTTCTCCAGTTGTCCAGTTGTCCTCTTCTTCGTCTGACTCACTGCTGCTTTCTTCTTGTTTCTCAGGTGTGCCCTCTGTTGCCGATGTCTCAAGTTCAGTGCCTTGTCTCTGTCGTATCTTTTCCTCGTCAAAGATTACATTGTCTGAAGTGACGACCTCTCCTTTCTCTTTCATATAAATCCTATAGCAGGGCGAATCAATGTCATAGCCAACCAGAATTCCCTTTTCTGATTTTCTATTTATCTTGCCTCTCTTCTGTGCTTGGGTCAGCACATAACATTCACATCCAAAAGGTCGCAGTTTCTCAATCTGCATTTTCCTTCCGAACCACAATTCTGCTGGACTCTTTCCTGGTACGTTGCTGGTTCATGTCTGGTTGATCGTGAAGATTGCATGGTTCATTGCCTCTGCCCATAATCTCTCGTCCAAACCATCTGCTTGTATCTCTGCCCTGGCTGCCTCGACAATCGTTCTCATCTCTCTTTCCACCCTTCCATTTTGCTCTGGCGTATGTACATTCGTAAAAGTGTGAAAAATTCCCAACTTGTCCATCAGCTCTTTCGTTTTTGCATTTTTCAGTGCCGTGCCGTTATCAGATCTCAGACTCTTCACTCTTCTTCCCAGTTGATTTTCTACAAATCTCAGGTAGCTTTCAATCTTCGCTGGGGCTTCACTTTTCGTCTTCATGAAATAACAGGTTCGGTAGTGAGTGAAATCATCTTTCAACATGAGCCAATACTTTGCTCCTCCTAGAGATGAGATGTTCATCTCGCCGGTGTCGACATGCACAAGATCTAATGGCTGCTGGGCTGTCTTGGGGTTGTTTGGGTGTGAAGATCGATGTTGCTTGCCATATGAGCACCCTGTGCACACATAATTATTCCAGTCATCAACATACTTGATCCCTTTTCTTTTCAGTATGTCCCTCACATACTTCACGTTTTGATGGGCGAGTCTTTCATGCCATACTTTGATCGACTGGACCATCAAGCTTGTCTCTTCTTCTCTCCTGAGCATCATTTTGTACAAATTTCCTTTGCGCCTTGCTATTGCCACAATTTCCTTGCTGTCCTGACAGTAAAAAGTTGACTCGTTTCCATTTGCCTTCTGTACATGTCCCTTGTCTAACATCTGACTTACTGAGAAAAGATTAAAGTTGAGATTTGGTACATAGATCACATCTTCAAGTACCACTGGATACCACTTTTGACCATCAAAAGCCTCCATATCAATGTTTCCGACTGCAACACCATCCAGCCTGGTTGAATCTCCAATCACAATTGGAATTGGCTCGTCCAGCTCAGCAAGCTGTACAAACTATTCTCGAAGAGACGTCATGTGTTGGCTGGCTCCACAGTCTTGATACCATGAAGTTGCCCTGTCCTGCGAAATGTCGTTGTCCACTGTCGAGAATGCTGTGGTCAAAAAAGCCCTCTTTAATGGTTTTCCATTTCCTGACTTGTTTCCTTCTTCTCGGGATGGACAATCCTTTGCGAAGTGACCTTTCTGCTTACAATTGTTGCATGAGTATTTCTTCTTGCAATACTCAATGTATTTTTCACATGCCTTTCCTCTGCACTCTTTAATCACATGACCTTTCTTTCCACATTTGTAACATGCGAACTGTGACTTGTCCTGCTTGCTTGACGACTGTCCTTGTTTCTCACGTCTTGTCATGAGAGCGTTGCTGGCGCTGCTCTCTGCGTTTGTCGTCGGTTCCTTAAGTTGCTCGTCCTCAAGTCTCAGACGTTCGATGAGAGTATCTAAGTTTCTTGTAGGTCCCGTCACGTTGTTCCATGATGTCCTGAAATGCGCCAGTTTTGACGGTAAGACACTCAAGATCCTCGTCATGACCCAACTTTCTCTCATAGGATCATTTTCAGTTGACACTTCTTCAGCCAAGTCCATAATCTCCATACAATTCTCTACTGATGACTTGCTTTCATCATACTCAAAAGTAAAGAATTTGATTCGGGACGTTTCTAAAGTTACATCAGTCTTTGTGCCATATAAACTAACTAATTTGTCTATCATGTCTTTGGCAGTTTTACAATTGGCAATTTTGTTCGCTATCTTACTGTTTACATTTAAACCTATCAACGTTTGAGCTTCGACATCTTTCTTTATCCAAGCTGAAACGTTTCCTTCTGACACATCACCTGTTGGTCTGACTTTCACACCTGTCACAATGTCGTACAGGTCTTTATTCTTAAGTGCTAGATTTAGTTTAAATCGCCATGAAATGAAATTGGCATTTCCCTGACTATCTCCAACTGAGATTTTACAGTATCCATTTTGCTTTTAAAAATTTTAGGATTTGACTGACTTCTGACAATTTTTAAAATAAAATGAATTTACAGTCTTTCGTGACGATTTTCTGACTTAAAGCGACTTGCGTTTACGTTGCTCAACGTTGACTTGCTGTGCGATGACTGCTCCGATGTCGTTGATTTGTAGATTATCGCCCGGTTTTTCAAAGAATCCAACACCGCGTTAAGTCTGACACTGGCTTTGTTGCTATGATACCGGCTTTCTGATTGGTTGTATCATAGCAACGAAGCCGGTGTCAGACTTAACCCGGTGTTGGATTCTTTGAAAAACCGGGCCTTAGTCTGCCGTGCCGGTTCTGACGTTTTGGACTGCTTTCTCGACTTCACCGTCGCTTTCCTGACCTTGCTTCCAACAATAAAAAACCCTTTTACAGCTGCCCTGGGCCGATAACCTGTTGTTCTTTTCAGTGGATTTGGGTTTGTTGTTGCAAATAAATTGAGTCCAAGGTTGACAAAGTTCAGTTTATTGAACAGAGTTTCACAAAAGGTACCTGTCAACATACAAAAGAATCAATATCTAATTTGACAGTTTTCAATAAATAGAATTATTCATGACTTTATACAATACAATCTTAACATACCTTTTGAATCTTCTGACACTCCTTGTTTTATTAAACAAAATTATAATTCGGAGCACGTTTTGCTTTTTGCCTTTTAGTAGAGTCAACGTGAAAGTTTATCTTGATGTTCGCTGTACATTGAAAGGTAAAAATGTATCGAGTACGTTTTCGGATGCTATTTGGGGTGTATAACGACCCCCTAAATTCGTCTGGCGATATCGATGTCCAACACACCCCCAGGGGGTAAAAACTGAAAAAACGAGGAATTTAGAATATTTGATTTGCTATCCGGCAGTAAAAAAGTTTTTCTGTTCCGTCAAGTAATAAGGGAGTAATAACTAATTTCCGTCCAAAGTTTAACATTAGACGAACGGAAGAATATTTACTAAAATCGCTTGTAGCTCCATTATTATTCGTGTTTCGATTTCTGACAAAATTGAGAAATGCCTACACCGCGATAACTTTTTAACGACACAAGATATCGAAAAAATTCAAAAAGTAAATGTTGTAGTCTGATGCTTTTGCAAGGCAAGGGTTTTTGAAATTTTGAAATCGAACAATAAATAAGGAAGATATTGCCAATTTACTCCAGGGATGTAAAAGCCGCCGCCGCGAAGCGCGCACTCTGTCTCTACTTTCGCCCGTTTCCCATCTCATTCTGACGGACTCCTCCGTGTCCCACCATGGCCCGCAAGCCTCATAGTATCGTACTCGTCCATACCCGGTGTCTGCATTGCTTGTATTGGGGAATGGTGATTAATTAATTAATTATCAATTAATTTCGTGCTATTTTCATGTTCGTGAATTTGGCATCTTCAAGTGTTACAACAGACGATGAACTATTACATAAATTTAACCTAAAAACAAAACAATTAAGGCGTGATGATAACAAATTAATGAGCAATATGCAAAAAAGGCGGAAAACTGAAGGAATCTACTCTAAAAACTATGAAAACCATTAAAAGATCGGTGAAAATGAGACTTGATGTGCAAACTTACAATAAAGACCTGAGAGTGCTTAGTGATAAAATAAATAATTCGTTAAGTTAAGGTGCGGCACAGGAACTGTTACTCATCGTTTACAAGCGTGAAAAACATTTCCACGGCAATGAAAAATTAAAAGCAAAGAGTATAGGAAATAAAGATGTAGGTACGTAACCGAAACAATGACAGACAGAAAGCCAATAAATTGCGATACCACAAGCCGAATTTTAATATCAATTTATGTGTTTCCTGCCAAAAATTGAAGAAGGGTAAATCTGTGAGCCAGGTGTCGACAACGAATTTCAGTAATAAACGTCAATTATAACCTTTTTAAAAAATTAACACATTATCGGTCGTAAACTGCAGCGGAATTATATAAGTAGGTCCTCTTCCTTTATTTCCCCAACAATTTTTGCGAGGTCTCACTCCCTTTATCGTTTTGACTTGCGCAGTCATCCACTGAAGCTACCTTAGATTCAGATTTGCTTCTATATATTTTCCACTCTACCGCGAAACAATTACTATGGAATTTGACTTCAGCAGCAATTAAATCTAATGTGTTAATTTTTTAAAAAGGTTATAATTAACGTTTATTACTGAAATTCGTTGTCGACACCGGGCTCACAGATTTACCCTTCTTCAATTTTTGGCAGGAAACACATAAATTGATATTAAAATTCGGCTTGTGGTATCGCAATTTATTGGCTTTCTGTCTGTCATTGTTTCGGTTACCTACCTACATCTTTATACTTTATTTCCTATACTCTTTGCTTTTAATTTTTCATTGCCGTGGAAATGTTTTTCACGCTTGTAAACGAGGAATAACAGTTCCTGTGCCGCACCTTAACCGAATTATTTATTTTATCACTAAGCACTCTCAGGTCTTTATTGTAAGTTTGCACATCAAGTCTCATTTTCACCGATCTTTTAATGGTTTTCATAGTTTTTAGAGTAGATTCCTCCAGTTTTTCGCCTTTTTTGCATATTGCTCATTTGTTATCATCACGCCTTAATTGTTTTGTTTTTAGCTTAAATTTATGTAATAGTTCATCGTCTGTTGTAACACTTGAAGATGCCAAATTCACGAAAATGAAAATAGCACGAAATTAATTGATAATTAATTAATCACCATTCCCCAATACAAGCAATGCAGACGCCGGGTATGGGCGAGTACGATACTATGAGGCTTGCGGGCCATGGTGGGGCACGGAGGAGTCCGTCAGAATGAGATGGGAAACGGGCGAAAGTAGAGACAGAGTGCGCGCTTCGCGGCGGCGGCTTTTACATCCCTGGAGTAAATTGGCAATATCTTCCTTATTTATTGTTCGATTTCAAAATTTCAAAAACCCTTGCCTTGCAAAAGCATCAGACTACAACATTTACTTTTTGAATTTTTCCGATATCTTGTGTCGTTAAAAAGTTATCGCGGTGTAGGCATTTCTCAATTTTGTTAGAAATCGAAACACGAATAATAATGGAGCTACAAGCGATTTTAGTAAATATTCTTCCGTTCGTCTAATGTTAAACTTTGGACGGAAATTAGTTATTACTCGCTTATTACTTGACGGAACAGAAAAACTTTGTTACTGCCGGATAACAAATCAAATATTCTAAATTCCTCGTTTTTTCAGTTTTTACCCCCTGGGGGTGTGTTGGACATCGATATCGCCAGACGAATTTAGGGGGTCGTTATACACCACAAATAGCATCCGAAAACGTACTCGATACATTTTTACCTTTCAATGTACAGCGAACATGATTTCTAGACGAGTTTTTCAAGCGCGCGAACTCTACTATTTCTATTTCGCTTTTTACGCTGTCTCATGAAAATTAACAAAAGTTGTTTATCATCTGCCTACTTACAAAAAAAAATGAATGTACAAATAAATACATGATTACCAACTTTGACTCTATATAAAACAAAAGTAAAGTGTGAAGAAAAGTTAGATTCAGGTCAGCTGTCAATTGATCAAATTTCAACAAAACAACTATATGTAATTATAATTATATTTCAGAGGTTAGGTTAAAACGTCAGAAAGCACGTGGCTTTGTTTTGTTTGGAATGAAAATCTGACGTTTGTGACGCGCCACTTATCTCCCGAATTATTGCTGTGCAGTATCAAAACATAGACCCACATTCATTGTAAGGGGCAGAAAATTCCAGAAGTCTCTCCGAAACAAAGTGAGCTCGTTCCTCTTATTTACCTGTGCAGCGCAGCGGTGCCATTTATTTGTAATTGAAAGGCTTCCTCCTGCGCTAGTAATTATTGCAAGGCTCTTTTTACGCATATATTTATAGTTTAATCAGTGTATTTCAATTAAACTGTAGATGGCTTCGCCAATTCAAAAAAGAGGTATTTGCAAGACTAAGTTAACAAACTTTTCAAAATTCTTAACTGAACTCAACAGTAAGGTTCACAAAACCGATGTAGACTTGTTGCAGTTACATGATCGGTTAACCAAAATCGAAACATTGTTAACTGAATTCGAAGAAGTTCAAATTATAATCGAAAGCACCGCCGAGGATGCTGAAGACGAGGCTAGGGAGCGCTACACATTTGAAAATAAATTCTTTGAGCTAACAGCACAAGCAAAAAAGATTCTTAACGATCATGAACGTACTGTAGCGTCCTCTCGTGCCCTTTCTTCTGCTCTATCCGACGGTGGCGATGGCGAGGAGGTTATTTCCGTAAATAGCAATAGAGTTTCTGGTCAGCACATTAGGTTGCCGACAATAGAACTACCTAAGTTCGACGGATCATATTCTAACTGGCTGGAATTCCGTGACAGGTATGAATCTCTAATACACCAAAATGCGTCCATAAGCCCGATTCAAAAATTTCATTACCTCAGAGCATCTCTGACAGGTGGCGCCACGCAGGTCATAAGTTCATTGGAATTTACAGCTAATAATTACTCAGTGGCGTGGGATGCATTGTGTGATCGATATGATAATCGGAGATTATTAGTTAATAATCACGTTAAGGCCTTATTTAATTTAGAGTGTTTGCAAAGGGAATCGGCCAGTGGTCTGCGAATAATGTTGGATTCTGTAACAAAAAATCTACGCGCTCTAGAGCAACTTCAAGAGCCGGTAAACAACTGGGATACTCTCATCGTTTTTATAGTATCTTCAAACTTTGACAAAATAACGATTCGCGAATGGGAGAATTATAAAACCGGAAAAGATGTACCCACGTTGCAAGACCTCAAGTCTTTTGTAAAATCTCGCGCGGATTTGCTTGAAACATTGCAGTCATGCCAACGTGACAAACCCACCGACAAAAGGGGAACCAGGGGATTTTTAGTTACAGAAAACAAGCAGCGAAATAAACTGTGATGTTAAGTTAGTTAATGCCTTTGTGTTGTCTGTAGTGTCGGCTCTGGGACGCATGCGCCCCAGACACAGCACCTGTGACTTGGGTGGTCCTCCAGTCACATTTGGTCGTTGGTCGTGTGCATTTCCAGATTGTGTACTTGTGTACCTACCGAATAAATGCTATTCACTGAGTTACTATGGACATTATTTAATAATATACACACAAGTAGTACCTGTTATAACATGGTGTCAGGTGTAAAAGATAAAATAAGAGAAATTGCAGTTGATTGTGTTGTGTGAGTTGGATTAAGAAAAAAGCAAAATGGAGTTCAAGCCGCCAAAAGGGTTACAGCTAGATGGTGACGTAGCTGAAGGCTGGAAATTGTTTAAACAGAAATTTAACATTTTTCTTGAAGCAAATGAATATGGTCGTAAGTCAAATGAAGTTAAAATTGCCATGCTGCTGAACTCTGTAGGAGATGAGGGTATTCAGTTGTTTTAATACGTTTGGTCTAACTGCAGAACAGAAAAAAGATTTTGAGGCGGTGATGCGAGCGTTCGAATCTTATTGTACCCCCAGGAAGTCAACTGTTTTTAACCGGTACAAATTTTTCAAGCGTTCACAACAAGAAGGTGAGTCATTTGATCATTTTCAGACAGACCTGAAGAGATTGGCACAAATTTGTGAGTTTGGCGATCAAATAAATTCGCTCGTTCGTGATGTAATTATTATTGGCATCAATAATGCTGCTCTTCAAGAAAGGTTATTGCGTGAACCTAATTTACAATTGGATACCACAATTGATATTGGAAGGGCATATGAAGCTAGTATTAATGAGGCAAAATCTCTCCAACAAAACGCAACACAAAATATGACAGTAGAAGATGTGGGAAGCAAACTGGGAAAAACTGTTGTCACAGGTAAAGAATTTGATTGTAATAGTTGTAATACACGTCATGGTATAAACAAGTGTCCCGCTTTTGGAAAGGAATGTTTTTACTGTGGTAGGCGTGGCCATTTTTCAAGGTGTTGCCGTATGAGACGACAGAGGGGGCAACGATGGAATGAACAGAAGATACCTGTCAAAAACGTAAGAGAGCTAAATGAAAGTAACTCAGCAAAATACTCCGATGAGGAAGTGGAAAACGAGAGTTTTCAAATAAATTCCCTGCACACTGTAAGTTCGAAGAAACCGTGGATGCACGAATTTACTATAAATAATGTAAGAGTTAATTTTAAGCTTGATACGGGGGCCGATGTAAATGTCTTGCCATTAAGAGTTTTTAAGGATATTTTTGAAAATGAAATTCATTTGGAACCAGTTAAATCAAAAATTGTTGCATATGGGGGATTTTGCTTAAATACCAAAGGAACTGTAGAGTTATTGTGTACGCCAGCAGATAGAGAGGAAGTTAAATTAAAATTTGTTGTTGTGGATACTGTTTCAAATCCTATACTGAGTTTAAGTACTTGTGTTGCTCTGAATTTAGTGAGCAGAATTGAGGGACTGAGGGAGGAGAGTGATAAAATAGAAAATGCAGAAGCAAAGAATGCATTCGTAGAAAAGTACAAAAATATGTTTACTGGGCTTGGAAAATTACCGTTTGAATACAAAATTAGACTTGGCGAAAATGCAGTGCCAGTAGTTAAACCAATAAGAAGAATTCCTGAAGTAATAAAACCAAAACTTAAAAGGACGCTAGAAAAAATGGAGCAGGTCGGTATAATTTCGCGAGTGACCAGGCCAACGGACTGGGTTAATGACCTTGTCATCGTGGAAAAGAAAGATGGATCACTGAGGATCTGCTTAAGTCCTTTAGACTTAAACAAATATGTGAAAAGGGAATTATTCCAAATTCCAACAGTTGAAGAGTTAACAGCAAACTTGGCCGGGCGAAAGGTGTTCAGCGTTCTGGACATGAAAGATGGATTTTGTCAGATTCCGTTGGAGGAAAATTCTACGTACCTGTGTACTTTCAATACACCATTTGGGAGATATAAATTCAACAGATTACCGTTTGGATTGTGTTCAAGCCCGGAAGTGTTTCAAAGGGAGAACGTCAAAATCTTTGGTGACATTGAGGGAGTTCAGGTGTATTTTGATGACTTAATCATTGCAGCAAAGTCTGAAGAAGATCATGATAAAATTTTGAAAAAAGTGATGGACAAAGCAGTTGAGTGTAATGTGAAGTTCAATTCTGAAAAATTACAATATAAAGTTGATAAAGTGAATTATTTGGGACTAGTGTTCTCCAAGTTTGGTTTACAGCCGGATCAGAAAAGAGGAAGAGCAATTAAAGAAATATGTGAACCGAAGGACAAGAAATCGTTACAAAAATTTTTAGGGCTTGTAACTTTTTTGCATAAATTTATACCAAATATGTCAAAAATAGCAGCTCCGCTTAGAGATTTGTTAAAAAATAATGTTACCTGGAAGTGGAACTCTGAGCATCAAAATGCCTTTGATAGATTAAAATTGCTGGTTGGGACTTCACCCACACTTAAATTCTTTGATCCAAATGAAAAAATTGTAATTCAATGCGACGCGAGTAAAGACGGTTTGGGTGCTTGTCTTCTGCAACAAGGACAACCTGTTTCATTTATTTCCAGAAGTTTGACGGAGTCAGAGAAAAGGTACAGTATGGTGGAAAAAGAATTGCTAGGTATTTGTTTTGCTGCTCAGAAATTTCACCAATTTATTTATGGACATGTTGTTAGTGTACAAACTGATCACAAGCCGCTTATAAGTATTGTTAAAAAGGATTTACATAAATGTACTAACCGCATTCAACGTTTGTTGTTGAAACTTTTAAAGTATAAATTAGATGTACAATTCCTGCCGGGTAGATACATGTTTGTATCAGATTTTTTGTCTAGGAATTTTCCTAGAGAAGATATTCTTGATGATTCTGACATGTTAGATGTGGTTCATTCAGTACAGTTGGAAGATTACTTACCTATTTCAAAAGAAAAGTTAATTGTAATTCAGAATGCAACAAGAAATGATCCTGTGTTGTCAAAGGTAATAGAAAATGTGAATTGTGGGTGGTGTAACAAAAATCTTCTAGACGCTAATCTAAAACATTTTTACAATTTAAATGCACAACTTCATGTGAAGGATCATATTTTGTTCATGAATGATAGGGTAGTGATTCCATCGACTTTGTGTAATGATATGATGCAGCAAATTCATGGCGATGCTCACTTGGGAATTTCTAAGAGTAGAAAGCGGGCGAAATCTATTTTGTATTGGCCAAAAATGTCGGAAATGTTAGAAAAATTTATCAAAGAGTGTAAAACGTGTGAAAAGTATCAGTATTCTAATTGTAAAGAACCACTAATCAGTCATGAGATACCGAAATTACCATTCCTTAAGGTTGCTGTAGATATTGGTGAGTATGCTCAAAATTGTTATCTCATTCTTGTTGATTACCTGTCCAAATGGTTGGAAATAGTTCCAATTAAAAACAAATCTGCTGATGAGATTATTAGTAAATTGAAAATGTTATTTGCGACTCATGGGATACCGAAGTACATAGTGTGTGACAACAATCCTTTCAACAGCTATAGATTTAGAAATTTTGCAGTAGACTCAAATTTTGAGATGATTTATTCCAGCCCTCATCATCATCAAAGTAACGGTCTTGCTGAAAAGGGTGTGGGAATTGCAAAAAGAATAATTAAAAAATCTGAAAATGTTATTGATATTTACAATGCTTTGTTAGAATATCGTGTAACGCCTGTCGCAGGCACAAATTATTCGCCATCCGAAATTCTAATGGGTAGGTTGTTGCGGTCAAAATTACCGATTACAGCTACTCGTTTGCAACCAAAACTAATATACAAAGATGCACGTAATGATTTGATCAATATACGTAATGAAAGTAAACGAAATTATGACAAATCTGCAAAAAATCGAACGGACTTCATGGCAGGTGATAATGTCATTTTGCAAAATCCAATCTCAAAAACTTGGCAGTCAGGGGTAGTAGTGCGTGACAGTGGTAGCTCTAGGTCTTACGATGTTAGGAACGAGCAGAGTAGGGTGCTTCGTCGTAATAGTAAGTTTTTGAGGAAATCTTTAAATAGTCCCGTAACTGTGGGTAACTCCGTTGATAATGAAATTGTGCAGAATGATAATAGCCTCAGAAACATTAAGTCCTCAACCCCCTTTTGTCCTAATAATGAGAGCAATGATACTAACCGAGCGTATGTCACAGTATCGCCAGCTCCTGTTTCTGATGGCCATCAAAACATCGTAAGAACTAGAACTGGGAGAGTTGTAAGTGCACCTTTGCGTTTTAGGGATTATGTAATTGATTAGACTTAAGAGGAAGGATGTGATGTTAAGTTAGTTAATGCCTTTGTGTTGTCTGTAGTGTCGGCTCTGGGACGCATGCGCCCCAGACACAGCACCTGTGACTTGGGTGGTCCTCCAGTCACATTAGGTCGTTGGTCGTGTGCATTTCCAGATTGTGTACTTGTGTACCTACCGAATAAATGCTATTCACTGAGTTACTATGGACATTATTTAATAATATACACACAAGTAGTACCTGTTATAACATAAACAAGGCACCAATAATTTCGTAGTAAGATGTAGGTTTTGCAAGAAGCAACATTACATACAGAATTGTTCAGAATTCCTGCAGCTGTCACATAACCAAAAGGTCGAAAAGGTTCGTAGCTTAAAGCTTTGCCAAAATTGCTTAAGGCCAGGTCATTCAAGCGAGAATTGTCGCCGAGGAACCTGTCGAAAATGTAACGAAAGTCATCACACGCTCCTGCATAACAACGGCGCTGTCAGCTCAACCGAATTTTCGTCGTCTAATCCTAATAGTGTTGTATTGTCGTCCGGTGTCTTTGACGCGCACGTACTGTTATCCACTGCTTTGATTCAAGTTTTAGATAAGCAAAAAACTCCACATACTATACGTGTTTTACTTGACTCGGGCTCCCAGTCGAACTACATAACTGAAGAATTGTGCAAAATTTTAAATTTAAAAACATCCAAGCAACCCATCTCTGTACTTGGACTTAATAATACTTGTTCCATTATAGATAGGAGCTGCGAGGTCATTATACAGGCTTTGCACAATGATTTTTCTGAAAAACTTGTATGTTTTGTTGTTCCTAACATTACAGGCAATGTGCCAAGTGTACAATTGAACGCTTCAAAGCTCAATATACCAAAAAATCTGAAGTTGGCTGATCCGTCATTTTCGACGCCACAGAAAATTGACATGCTTATCGGCGCGCAGCTTTTTTGGCATTTAATGTGCATTGGGCAAATTCGTTTGGGAAAAAATAAACCGGTACTGCAAAAAACACGTCTAGGGTGGATCATATCGGGAAAATTTGGCACATCAAAAAAGTCGTCAACGGTTTTCTGTAATTTCACGCATCTCGATATTCAGGCGCAACTAGCACGTTTTTGGGAACTAGAAGAGTGCAGTCCGATCAGGCCACTCTCCCAAGAAGAGATTGCGTGTGAGGAACATTTCATTGAAAATACAAAACGCGCATCTGATGGACGGTTCATCGTCAGCCTCCCATTAAAGGATAGCCTCGACAAGCTAGGTGACTCTTATACACAAGCGGAGCGCAGATTTTTGTCCCTCGAGCGCAAGCTACATTCTAAGCCGGATTTAAAATCGAGCTATACAGAATTCATCTGTGAATACGAATCCCTAGGTCATATGTCGAAAGTAGGATTGCCAGACGTCGCTGAAATTGCTTACTACATGCCTCATCATTACGGCGTAATTCGCGGGGAAAGTCTAACCACGAAACTGCGCGTCGTATTTGATGCTTTAGCAACAACAAGCACTGGCCGTTCCTTAAATAGCTTACAAATGACGGGCCCTTCAACTCAAAGCGAATTATTTTCGATTCTTGTGCGATTTCGTCAACATAAATACGTCGTATCGGGAGACATCGAAAAAATGTACCGCCAGGTTCTAATTACACCAAATCAACGTTCTCTACAGCGTATTCTATGGCGCGAAAGACTGGAACATCCCACAGAAAAATTTGAGCTCGCAACGGTAACTTACGGGACGACAGCTGGGTCGTATCTAGCAATTCGCTGCATCCAGCTGTCCGAATCTTCTGAAAATTGGCCACAAACTAAAGGTTTTGAAACGAATACAAGCATCGAACTTCCTGATATGAGAAGGGACAATACTGTTGGAAATGTAATGCTAACACTACTATATAGTTGTTCTATGTATATGCTGCAAGTTAGTTGCTTGTCACTTGTCTGTAGTCAGTTTCAGTTCGTTCTAAGAATTGCATGTCATACAACGCTCCAACTTTGTTAAAAACCGTTTCTTTGTATCATTCCATTCAGTTTTATTCAATAAAGTCGTTTTGCCAAACAAACAGTTTATCAGGTTATGGCCCCAGTCATGGCACAAGCGGGAAGTATAGAAAAATACGGAATTGTGCAATTTAAAGGCAAAGATTTCAGCAACTGGAAGTTCAGAGTTGAAACTTTATTAGATCAAAATGACGTTTTGAATCATGTTCTGGAACAACCACCTGCTGCAGAGCTGAGGACTGATGCTTTTAGGAAAATGGATAAGAAAAGTAAAATGCTAATTATTCAATGTGTTGCAGATTCACATCTGGAATAAGTATATAAAGGACAAGTCTACTGCACACGAGATATGGAAAACTTTAAACGAGTTATTTGAAAGGAAAAGTATTTCTACCCAAATATACCTGAGGAAGAAACTATTGACAATGCAATTAGCAGATGGAGCTAGTATGGAAAGCCACCTTCTGGAATTTGATAAGGTTATTCGTGAGTTAAAGTCACCAGGGGCAAATATACAGGAATCTGACGCAGTTTGTCATTTGTTATTAACACTACCACAATCGTATGAAAGTTTAATTGCAGCAATAGAAACAGTAGCTACCGATAAGTTAACATTGGAATTTGTGAAATGCCGTCTTATTGATGAGGAATTAAAACGCAAGCATTTACAAGATAACAATGGTGTTAAGGGGATCTCTGAGGTAAAAGCAGCTTTTAGTGGAAAGAATACAAAATTTAAATTTAAGTGCTATAACTGCGGAAAAATAGGGCATAAGAGATCGGAGTGTACTTCTAAGAAAAGGTATAATCGAGCCAATACAGCCGAAGCTAACACGGAGGAAGAAAGCGTTGCGTTCATGATGTCTTCAGGTGAACCATCTCGTACACTTTCTGAAACAGAAATTGTCATGTTTGTTGACTCCGGTGCAACAGACCATTTAGTAAACGACACGAGATTCTTTACTAATTCCAAGGAATTGAATGTTCCTATTGAGATAATTGTTGCGAAAAATGGCCAGTCAGTGCAAGCTACGAAAGTAGGTACGATAACAGCTACTAGTTGTGTTGACGGAAAAAGTGTAAACTGTACTTTAAAAGATGTTTTGTATGTTCCTAATCTCAGAAATAACTTGCTGTCAGTTAAGAAGTTGAACTTAGCCGGAATTAAAGTAGTTTTCAAACGGGACACAGTGACTTTTCTCAAAAATAAGGTGACCATCGTGAAAGGTTTCTCAACCAACGGTTTGTTTAATGTTAAATTTCATAAAGTAACAAAAACGGTAAATGTTTGTGAAAAAATTGGTGAGACTGAACTGTGGCACAAAAGACTTGGACATCTTGGTGTGGATTCGGTGAAAAGACTAAAAACTATGGGCATTTTAAAAGCTAATGTAGGAAATGAAACTGTTTTATGTGAAAGTTGTCTAAAGGGGAAACAGTGTCGAAAGAAATTTGGGAAGAAAGAGAAAATTTCTAGCAGTGCACCTCTAGAATTGATTCACAGTGATGTTGCAGGTCCGATGACTCCCACTACGCATGACGGTAAGCGTTATTACGTTTGTTTTACTGATGACTTCACGCGTTTTAGTGTTACATATTTAATGGAAAATAAAGGCTAAGTGTGCAGATTTTTCAAAGAGTTTGTAGCAATGGCATGTTCACACTTTAACAGAAAACTCACAAGGTTAAGATGTGATAATGGTGGGGAGTACGTAACACAAGAGTTGGATGCTTTTTGTAAAAAGGAAGGAATTCGTATGGAATTCACAGTACCATATACTCCCGAGCAGAATGGTGTTTCCGAACGTAAAAATAGGACGCTTGTAGAAAAAGCCAGGACAATGCTGGTGGATTCTGGATTGGACAAAAGCATGTGGGGAGAAGCAATACTCACAGCGACATATTTAAACAATAGAAGTCCGACAGCCATCATCAAGGAAAAGGTACCTGCGGAAATTGTGGTTTAACAAGAAACTGGAATTGGAAAATTTGAGGACATTTGGACGTTTAGCTTTCAAGCACATACCAAAAGAAAAAAGGCAGAAATTCGATTCAAAGAGTGAAGAATGCATCATGATTGGTTATGCACCATGTGGGTACAGGTTGTGGAGCATAAAAGAAGAAAAAGTTGTCATAGGAAGGGATGTAATTTTCCGTGAAGAAATAAATTACAAAGATTGGATAGGAAGACAGGACAGGACAGGACAGGAAACGAACACTTATATAGATTCGCAAGATCAAATGCAAGAAGGAATAGTGCGCCAAACTGAGGAAATTCATGACAGAAAAGAAGCTGTAAAAGTGAGGAAAAGTAACAGAATCAGACGTATGCCCGCTATACTTCATGAATATGATTTGACAGAAGGATCTGACACAGAGCATTCAGTTTTCAATGTGCTGAATTTTATAGAAGGTGTTCCTAATACTTACAAAGAGGCAATGATTCACACGGAATCTGTAAAGTGGAAAGAAGCTATGAATTCAGAGTATGAATCGTTAATTAGAAATGGAACTTGGATTATAGTAGATTTGCCAGAAGAAAAAAGATCAATTAAAAATAAATGGGTATTCAAGATAAAGAGAGACGAAGAGGGAAATGTGGATAGGTACAAGGCAAGACTTGTCGCCAAAGGTTATACTCAAAAATATGGAATAGACTATACAGAAACATTTTCACCTGTGGTTCGACATTCGACATTAAGGATGTTAATTGCACTCTCTGTTCAATTAAATTTGGAAATTGACCACATCGATGTGACAACGGCCTTCTTGAATGGGGATCTAGAAGAAACTGTGTATATGGACCAACCAGAAGGGTTTATAGAAAAGGGTCAGGAAAACAAAGTGTGTTTATTAAAGAAAGCTATTTATGGTCTTGAACAATCTTCGAAAAATTGGTATGATAAAATTCATTCCGTGTTGATTAATTTGAACTTTAAAAGATCGAAATTAGAATACTGTACTTATTTCAAAACAAATGGTAAATCAGTTATAATAATAGCCCTGTATGTTGACGACATCCTTGTGTTCACAAACGATGTTGATGAAAAGAAGACTCTTAAAGGCAAGTTAATGGAGAAATTTCAAATGAAGGATTTGGGCGAGGCAAAGTACATTCTTGGTATTAAAATACAAAGAAAAGATGGATGTATTCTCATAAATCAGAAGAAATATATCGAAGAGATTTTAGAAAAATTTGGAATGTCAGATAGTAAACCGGTGGGAACACCGATGGAAATTGGTAAGAAGTTTAATTTAGAATCAAAGGAAAATAAATCGGACAATTTGCCATATCAAAATTTGATAGGAAGTTTGAATTATTTGGCAGTATGCACTCGGCCTGACATATCTCATGCTGTAAGCATGTTGAGCCAATTTAATACATGCTACACTGATGAACTTTTTAAGGCAGCGAAACGTGTACTTAGATATTTGAAAGGAACTGCCGATTACTGCATTCAATTTAAAAAGGATAATGGGTACATAGAGGGATATGTTGATGCGGATTGGGGAAACAATGGAGTTGATCGAAAATCCTTCACAGGGTATGTTTTCAAAATGAATTCGGGTGCAATGTCTTGGGAAAGTAGAAAACAAAGAACAGTTGCGTTGTCGAGTACGGAGGCCGAATACATGGCACTGTCCGACGCAACGAAAGAAGCAATTTTCTTGCAAACTTTGTCATCTGAAATATTAGGTGAAAAGAAATGCATCACTCTATATAATGACAATCAGTCAGCTCAAAAATTATGCAGCAATCAAAGGTTTCATAACCGGACGAAGCATATAGATGTTCGCCATCATTTCGTAAGAGAGGCAGTGGAGTCTAAGAAAATAAAAGTGGAATATATGGCTACAGAAGATATGGTGGCTGACGTGTTAACCAAGCCTTTGTGTAAAATGAAACATGATCAGTGCATCGAGGGTTTGGGTATAGTGGTTAATCAATAGTGTTAGATTGAGGGGGAGTGTTGGAAATGTAATGCTAACACTACTATATAGTTGTTCTATGTATATGCTGCAAGTTAGTTGCTTGTCACTTGTCTGTAGTCAGTTTCAGTTCGTTCTAAGAATTGCATGTCATACAACGCTCCAACTTTGTTAAAAACCGTTTCTTTGTATCATTCCATTCAGTTTTATTCAATAAAGTCGTTTTGCCAAACAAACAGTTTATCAAATACTGATAGTTTTGTGTCACAAAACACAGAACCATTTCCGTTTCAACGATTTTCGAAATTGTTGCGTTTGCAACGCACTGTGGCATTTATGCTCAGATTCTTCTTTAATTGTAAAAACGAAAAGACAAACAGGATCATAGGTCCACTTTCGTTATTAGAGCTAAATGCAGCATTCAAGACTCTCATCAGAAGCGCTCAGCAGAATTCCTTTTCTCAAGACATTGCGTGTTTAAAGGCAAACCTGCCGCTGAATTCTAAATGTAGAATATTAAGTTTAGATCCATTTATGATAATGAAGGCATACTAAGAGTAGGCGGGCGTCTTCAAAACTCAAGTTATACTTATGACAGGAAACATCCTGCTTTAATCTGCTCAAAACATCACCTAACAAAATTAATTTTCGAAAATGAACATGCAATGTTACTCCACGCTGGTCCACAACAGCTCTTAGCCTCAGTTCGAGATCGAGTTTGGCCTGTGCTGGGCAGAAGTTTGGCAAAGAGGGTGGTCAGACAATGCATCACTTGTTTTAAGAATAAGCCGCGATTTATTTGTAAGATGATGAGACGAGGATAATAAAACACAACCTCTCTATTGTAGCGTACGGCATCGACTAACTGTCTTTTATTTTTTAAACATAAAGTACACATGACTATATCAATAGATGGCGCTACATACATCTAAATTTAATTTTTAGCGTTTTGATTACTTCAACACCCCCACTATCAAAATCTCTACAAAATTCAGCATTTCTCTAGACCTAACATTTCCAAAAATTTGTAATGCTTTTGTGTTCCCAAACCCTTAGTCAACACATCAGCAGGCATTTCGTTTGTCGGCAAATACTTTAATGCTATTTGCTTTTTAGAAACTACTTCTCTTATGAAGTGATGTCTGACATCTATATGTTTAGACCTTTTATGGTAAGTATGATTTGCAGACAAATTTATTGCACTTTGATTATCGTTATAGAGACGAATACATAGCATATCACCAGTTAATTCATACAACAAATTTTTTAAATAAATGGCCTCTTTAGCAGCCTCCGATATTGCCATATATTCGGCCTCCGTGCTACTGAGAGCGACTGTCTTTTGTTTGTTGCTCTCCCAAGAAATCAAGGAACCACAGAACTTAAATGCGTACCCGGTATATGATTTTCTATCAATCACATTGTTGCCCCAATCGGCGTCAACAAAACCAACGAGTTCCGTGTCTTCCTTTGAAAACTTCAAACAATACGACTTTGTGTTTTTTAAGTACCTTAAAATACGTTTTACACATTTCCAATGCGTTATATTATTTGATTTATTGAATTGGCTTAGAAAACTAACGCTAAAGGCTATATCCGGCCTTGTAAGAACTGCCAAATACATCAAGCTACCAATCAAACATTGATAAGGCACTTCTTTTGACACAACTTGATCATTTGATTCAAAAATCAATTTACTTTCTATCGGAGTCTTAACTACCTTACAATCCAACATATTATAGTTTTCTAATAACTGATCTATATATTTTTCTTGACTTAAGGTCAAAACCCCTTTTTCATATCTTACTTCCATGCCTAAGCATTCCTCCACTTTCC
This sequence comes from Xestobium rufovillosum, assembly GCA_963966045.1. Classification (NCBI taxonomy): domain Eukaryota; kingdom Metazoa; phylum Arthropoda; class Insecta; order Coleoptera; family Ptinidae; genus Xestobium; species Xestobium rufovillosum. Next base: position 23,339,568 of record OZ014497.1, read on the forward strand.
CTAAATCTTTAATTTTAAATCTAGAACTTAACTCTTTTTTCAAAAAATTAGTTTCCTCATCATCATCGGAAAAAATGAAAAAATCATCAACATACAAAGTTACAATTGTATAAAGATTATTTCTCCTTTTTATAAAAACACAAGGTTCATATTTAGATCTTAAATAACCTAACTCTACTAAAATTTCATTGACTTTGTCATTCCATGCCTTGGAAGACTGTTTAAGACCATATATGGCCTTGTTTAATTTAAGAACTTTATTTTGGTCATCATTTTTGTAACCTTCAGGTATTTTCATAAAAACCTTCTCTTTCAATGAACCATTGAGGAACGCGGTCTTTACGTCTAAATGATAAATGTCCAAATTTAGTTTTACCGCTAATGCAAAGAGTAATCGTAGAGTTGAGTGTCTCACTACTGGAGAAAAAGTTTCCGTGTAATCCACACCTTCTCTCTGCATGAAACCTCTTGCTACCAACCGCGCACGATACCGCACTTCACCTTCACTATTCACCTTTTTCTTGAATACCCATTTACAGTCCACCACTGTAGAATTCTCCGGCAAGTCCACCAGCTCCCACGCATTATTTTCTGTAAATGACTCCAACTCTTCCTCAATTGCACGTCTCCATTCTTCTCCGTCTAACCTTGACAAAGCTTCCGAGACACTGACTGGATCACTTTTGAGATTTACGTCTGCACCACTCATGCAACTCACAAAATCAGGATCAATTTTCGGTTTCGGTATTCTTTGTGATTTTCTCAGTATTTCTGGTACTTCTACTTACGTTTCAGGACTAAAATCACTATCATTACTCTGACTTTCTTCTTCTGAACTATTTTCTTCTTCTAAAATACTTGCTTCTTCTACTTCTGAAATTCTTTCTTCTTCTTCCAAAGTATTTTCTGTTGAAGAATATGATTCAGTTTCTTCCCCCACTGAATCTGATGCTTCTATAAAGATTTCTGCACTAGCAGACTTTTCAGTCCTCTTTTCACCTGTTTCGTTGAACACTACATCCCTACTAGTGTAGATTTTTCTTGTACCCGGATTATAAACTCTATATCCCTTCACATTTTCACAAAAACCGACAAGAACCATCTTCTTTGCCTTTTTATCCCATTTTTGTCTCTTCTGTTTGGGTACGTGTACCATTACTTCACTTCCGAAGACTCTAATGTTACTTACATTGGGTTTTTTATTGTTCCATACTTCATATGGAGTTTTCTTAAGTCCCGTTGCCACAGACCTATTTTTCAAGTAGACTGCTGTATTTACGGCCTCTGCCCAAAATCTTTTGTCCAAAGAACTCTCAAAAAGTAAACACCTTGCCTTTTCAACCAGTGTGCGATTCATTCTTTCACATACGCCATTTTGCTCTGGAGTGAACGCATTGGTTTTCTGATGCACTATACCATTTTTGTTTAAAAAGTTCTCGAAATCTGAGCCACAAAATTCTCCTCCATTATCTGCACGGAATGTTTTTATTTTCTTATTTTTTTGATTTTCCCACAGACTTTTAAACTCCTTGAACTTTTCGAATGCTTCATCCTTAGTCTTCAGGAAATAAATGAAACACATTCGACTAAAGTCATCTTCAAGCAAAAAATAATACCTGGAGCCACCTAATGAAGTCACCTCCATGGGTCCGCACAAGTCACCGTGCACCACTTCCAGTAAATCACTAGCCCTATTGCCCCTGTGTTTGAACGGTAATCTAGTCTGTTTTCCTTCACAGCATACTTCACACACCTGAGAAGAAAAGTTAAATTTACCTCTGCAATCCAGACCTTCAACCAGACCATCATTCATCAGCTTCAAATCTTTGTAATTAAGATGACCGAAGCGACGGTGCCACGTTGTTGCTGAAACTGCCAACAAACTAACTTCTTGCTTCACAAAATTCAGTCTATAAACACTGTTTATCAAGTCTGCTGTTGCCACTAAATTGTTACTTGAATTGTAAATTCTGCAACCTTCTTCATCAAAATTAATTTTGTTACCATTGCTAATTAACTGTCCCACTGACAAAAGGTTTGTAGTTAGATTTGGAACATACTGTACATTACTCAAAACAATATTTAAAATTTCTTTATCTACCACTGTTTGGATTTCTACATCACCGGCACTTTCAACAGGTAATTTTGACATGTTTGCAACCATAATATCCGTCACATTTGGTTTACGTTCATTTTTTAACCAATCCCTTTTGGCTGTCAAATGTACGCTGGCCCCACTGTCAATGTACCAATCTGTGTCGTTAAATTGTCCACTTAAGAACACGGCACTTAGTGCATTGTTCTGCTTTAATTTACTTGGGCACTTTGACGCATAATGTCCTGGTTGTTTACATTTAAAACAAATAACCTCACTTTTGTTTTTATTTGTTTTGTTTGCATTCACGTCTTCTGGCATCTCGGTTTTTCTACCGCTGTTGCCCTCTCTTGGTGATTTGTGAAAGTTCCGTTTGCTCTTATGACGAGTTCCGGCCGCAAAAGCGCCAGCCGAATTAACACCATCTGTCTGCATATCTAACAACTTCGTCTTAATAGAATCCGTGGTTATCGTAATTCCGGAATGTTCCACGGCCATAATCATGGGTGAATACTTTTCTGGTAATCCCGCCAAAAGCAGCGAACCTATCCACTCCTCATCGATTTTGAAACCAGTTCTTCTTAACTTTTGCGAGGTTTCAACAACCTGGTTTACGTACGATTCCATGGTGTCACAGTTTTCCAATCGTAAAGATATCAGGGTACGCAATAACCCAATCTTTCTGGTAAAGCCACTATCATCGTACAAGTTCTTCAATTTTGTCCAAACTTCCTTAGCCGTTTGAGCATCTTTAACATGCACAAACAAGGATGGATCAAGGGTTAAAACTAATTTAGCTTTTGCCTTAGCTATCAACACGGCGTCTTCCTCTGTACCATCGATACATTTAGACAAACCTTCCAGCACGAGAACATTTTCAACGGCAAATGACCACTCATCGTAGTTCTCCCGGCCTAATAACTTTGGCACGCTAGTTAAATAGTTTACAGCCATTTCTATGCTTACACTACAACTTTTAATAACTTTAAAATCGGGTTTTTATCTATCACAGGCCTAAACACGTGTCTGGACACATAACCTGTAAGATGATGAGACGAGGATAATAAAACACAACCTCTCTATTGTAGCGTACGGCATCGACTAACTGTCTTTTATTTTTTAAACATAAAGTACGCATGACTATATCAATAGATGGCGCTACATACATCTAAATTTAATTTTTAGCGTTTTGATTACTTCAACATTATTACCCCAAAAATGGGTCATTTGCCTGCGTCACGCCTCCAGCCAGAACCACCATTTGCGGTCTCGGGTGTAGACTACGCGGGTCCTTCACAAATCAAGGATCGAAAGGGTCGCGGGGGAAAAATTAGTAAATGTTACATAGGATTATTCGTCTGTTTTTTAACTAAGGCGGTTCATTTAGAACTCATATCTGACTTGTCAAAAGATTCATTCTTGATGGCTTTGAGGAGATTCATATCACGCCGCGGGAAACCAGTAAGGTTATTTTCCGATAACGGCAGTAATTTCCTTGCAGCTCGTTCAGAGTTAAAATCATTGGGGGAATTTCTTAAAATTTCAGGCAACCACGTTAAAAATTATTGCACAAATGAAGGAATTGATTGGCAATTAATTCCTCCCTATTCCCCGCATTTCGGGGGTTTGTGGGAAGCTGGTGTTAAATCCAGCAAGAAACATTTAAGAAAGGTTCTAGGTATCGCTCATTTGACGTTTGAAGAGCTCAATACTTTGCTAGTTCAGGTGGAGGCCGTACTCAATTCTCGGCCAATTTCTCCCCTATCCGACAATCCAAACGATTTGGTGCCGTTAACCCCGGCTCACTTCCTCATCGGTAGGCCATTAGTCGCCCTGCCAGGCAGTGACATCAGAGAGTTGCCTGTTGGCCGCTTAAATCGCTACCAGCACATTGAACAGTGCCAGCAACATTTTTGGAGCCGCTGGCACAAAGAATATGTCGCAGAGCTACAGCAGCGCTCTAAGTGGAAAGGGTCGCTCTCTAGTTTGCAACCCGGGGCGTTATTTATCATAAAGGAGGACAATGCTCCGCCTCTTAGTTGGCGACTTGGGCGAATAGTCCAGATACATCCCGGCAAGGATAATATAAGTAGAGTTGCCACAGTCAAGACTGCAAAGGGTGAAGTGAAGCGGTCTTTTTCCAAGCTTTGCCCTCTTCCTACAACTGATTTGGAAGACACCACCAAGGATTGACTGTTGCAATTGCCCAGTCCAGGGCATTTCCAAGGCGGGGGGCATGTTGGAGATTCGAGTGTTTGTTTATCAGAATTTGTTATTTGTTTTATATACTTGCCTGTTCTTGTAGTATTTATTAATTTATGTGATACGTGCTGAATCTCATTTGCCATGATAAACATTCTATTTTAAAATGGCGTTGCGCCGTCGCAAGGGCCGATAGAGAAAGTGTGCGTAATAGTTATTTACGTAACCAGTTATGAAAAGACTAATTTTATTTGACGAATATAATATTTGCCAAAACGAGCGAACGAAGTGAGCGAGTTTTGCAAATTATATGAGCCTTTTCATAACGTGTTAAGTACAAAATTTTATCTAACCCCGCTTTAAAATAAACAAGAATTGTGCTACTCCAAATAATGTAACATCCCTTGTAGCCGTACAAATAAATTCAACTTCATCGCTTTACCTTGGCGTTGCTATGGATACTATAAATAACTATTGTCAGTGATGAGTTTTTTTATTTCAAATTACGCCAAAAATGGATGATTCTGATGTAGATATGCCTTCTGATATAGAAGAATCAGCGAATTTGGCAATAGATTCAATAATACCCTGTAATAAATGCTTACTTTTGTTTTTGCTTTTAAATATTCAGTTACGTAAAAGTTCATTACATAACTAGTTATGAAAAATATGACGTTTCGTAATGTCAAAAATGCATTTAAAATGTGACATTTCATAGCGGGGTTAGATAAAGATTATTTCATTCACCTGACAACGGCGAAGCTCAGAACGAGCCCCCTGCCCCAGTGAGTGCTTTTCAACTTAACCGTTTTAAGAAGATAACCATGCATCTAAAATGCAAGACATAACGAAAGAAACAATAAAGAAAAAGCAACGAATAAAGTACGAGATGTCGGACAGTGCATATTATAATATGTGATTCACAGAGGCAAGAGGTTCCGCTGCTTGTCTAACAGGTCAAGAAAAATGTTGAGACTTAAAGCGAGGAACACATATTAGATTCTTGAGCTCTCGGGCCTGTAAAACAACCGGGAAATAGTCGCAAAAGTTTGGGGGGGGGGGCGACTGATAACCCTCCGCTTGGCCAAAACCGGAAAGTGACGCACCATGAGACCTCTTCTTTGAAGTGAGTCCACGAGGGATGAACCGAACGAATGCGATTTCATGCTGAGATGGGGGACCGAAAGCGCTCCACTTGATCAAAACCGGAAATTATAAATGTATGTATGTAGCGCAGTAGAATAGGATCGCACGCATGTTTGCCGCAGAAACAAAAACAGCCACCGAATCGAAGCAGCGTAACGGTCTCTACCCAAGTAAAACATTTGCATTAGAAAACAAAATGGATTGACGATTAATATAATTCCCCCGCAAAGAAGTCTAGTAGTACACCCGTTGCAAAGCTCAGTATTATTAGAAGGAAAGTTGGAATAGGTGAAGTGCACACAAACAAATTTAATAAACTTTATAAACTATTTTCACAGGGGAAAGTGGATGATCCTAATTTCTTTTTTTTTTGGTTTTTAAGTGTCTTATGATGCACACTTTCCAATAATAATAAAAACGTAGCGGAGTAGATATGCATCGGTATTCGGTACATTAGACACAATGTTCTGAAATTTTAATGACAAGTTACAGTTCATACTTCAGCATTTCTGATGTCAGAAATTTGAAACCCTTTAAAAAAATGGTCAATTTTGGAGATATACAGCAAACTGGATAGCGAAATAAAATGCTGCAGTGAAGAAAAAAAAAGCATGTACAATTTGGCATATAAAATATTAGATGCTACGTGAACTACGTGTAGTATTATGATCCGTACCAGTGGAATACCTTTTGCTTGCAATATTTGCAATAGAACATTCCATTCTCCGTCAGCATTAACAGAGCATATGTTGACGCATGCAAAAAGAACCTCGCACCGATGTGAAATTTGCCAAAAACCGTTCGCCAGTCGATACTTGTTACAAAGACACGAGTTGAATCATACGGGAGAAGCGCCTCACAAAATATGTGAGATTTGTCAGAAAGCATTCTCTACGCATTCTAATTTAAGGATACACGTTATGATTCAACATAGGAGAAAAGCCCCACAGCTGTGAAATTTGCAAGAAATCATTCTCTACGTATTCTAATTTAAAGATACATGCTAGGACTCACACGGGAGAAAGGCCCCACAGCTGTGAAATATGCCAGAAAGCGTTCTCTACATATTCGTATTTAAAGATACATGTTATGAATCACACAGGAGAAAGGCCCCACAGCTGTGAGATTTGCAAAAAACCATTCTCTGATCGTTCCGCGTTAGCTAATCACCTAAAGACTCATACAGGAGAAAGGCCTCACAAATGTGAAATTTGCCAAAAAGCATTCTCTACAAATTCTAATTTACAGGCACATGTTAAAATTCACATGGGAGAGAGACCTCACAAATGTGAAATTTGCCAGAAAGCATTCTTTGAGAATCTGTATTTAAAGAAACATGTTCGGACTCGTACAGGGAAAAAGTTTCACAAATGTGAAATTGGCCAGAAAGCATTCTTTGACCGCTGTACCTTGACAGGTCATATTAAGATTCACACGGGAGGAAGGTCTCACAAATGTGAAATTTGCCAGAAAGCATTCTCTGCACTTTCTAATTTAAAGAAACATGTTAGGACTCACACAGCAGAAAAAGCTCACAAATGTGAAATTTGCCAGAGAGCATTCTCCACGCATTCCATTTTAAGGGAACACGCTAGAACTCGCGTAGGAAAAAGCCCCCGCAAATGTAAAACTTGTAATCAGGTGTTCAGTCAACATACCAACAAAAGTCACTTTTACTGTAAATTTTGCAATGGTCATTTTAAGTGTGGATTGTACTTGAAGGGATGTAAAGAGATGCAAACAAATGGGGAAATTGTCGCAACAAAGGTTGAACAGGCACAAGAGGGGTAGTTCAACGAAAATAGTGTTAGTGTGAAATTGGAGTAAAGTGGAGAAGAAAATGCCTTTGTAGAGTCTGAGAATTTTGAAAAGCTTACGAAAAATGAGGAGTATGAGATGAAAAATCGATAAAGTGCTGGTGTAAAAGAAGAAAGCGATATTGTAGACGAAGTGGATAGTGGGGGATGTTTTGTAAGACTCTTCAAATATGAAGACTACGAGGTGAAAGATGAAATTAGCTGAAAGGTTTAAAGTGTAATTAGAAATTTGCAGTACCTAGTTCATGATGATCGTTTCGTACGTTTTCAGTTTAATTAATAAATTATGTTTATATTTAAATTTTTATTTTACTAATGTGTCCTCACGTTCGTCATTATAAGTTTCCTATTTTAAGTTAATCTACTTATTCCACCATAAATAGTCTCGGTCTGCAACTAACCTTATTTATTTCAATGTAGGTGTCTAGTAGGGAAATCAATGAAAATCAATAAAAAGAAAACTAAAATTTTGGTATGTAGGGGATGTGAAAATAGAACTAAAATGGAAATACAAATTGGAAATGAGAAGATAGAGGAGGTCGCGGATTTCTGCTACTTAGGAAGTAAAATAACTCAAGACGGTAGGAGCACTAAAGATATAAAACAAAGAATGGCGCAGGGCCGAGTTGCGTTTAACAAAAAGAAACAACTGTTATGCTCGAGAACGGTTAATATAGAGACTAGGAAGAGACTCTTAACGTCGTATGTATGGAGTACGGCATTATACGGGTGCGAAACTTGGACAATAGGAGAAGCGGATAGAAAAAGAGTAGAAGCGTTTGAAATGTGGTGCTACAGACGCATGATGAAGATACCGTGGATAGATAAGGTTAGCAATAGGGAAGTATTAGAAAGAGTTGGGGAAAAGCGAAAGGTATGGAAAACAATAAAGAGTAGGAGAGATAGGATGGTAGGACACCTTCTAAGACACGAAGGAATAGTTCGTGACATACTAGAGTCAGAGATAGGAATAAAAAGAGGTAGGGGTAGGCCTAGATTAGACTACTGCTCTCAAATAGTTAGGGATGTAGGATGTTCTACTTTTAGGGAAATGCGTAGGTTAGCTCAGGATAGAAAAGAATGGAGGTACGCGTCCAACCAGTCTTCGGACTGAGAACCTTATGATGAGGTGTCTAGTTAATAGTTATGTTCAGGTTTCCTTGTAGACTTTTAGAGACGCTAAAATATGCAAGGCGATCTACATTCTACAGGTGTGAGATTTATGCGTGGGTGGAAGATTACTCGGTTACGAGTGTTTAGCATGTCTCAAAACACAATAACATAACTACATATGTAGCTTTAAAACGTTCGCTGTGATAAAAATAAAAAAATACGGGTCAAATATTTTAGGAGAATATGATTTTTAAAAATTGTGTAACGACCCCATTACTTTGTGGGAATATAGAATTTACGGAATAACGTGGAGAAGGAGATATCCAAATCACCCTAAAGGTGGTGAGATCGGCGTTTTAGACACAACTGTGGCTACAAGCACAGATTAGAGACAAGTGACAGTTTAGTCTAACCTCAAATTATTCCTAAACTCAAATGGGAAAACCTTTAATAAACTGGCCAGTTTTACAGATATTCAACAAATTTGATAGTGATTTGAAATACTGCAGTGACGAAAAGAAAGTAGAGAAAATACTGAATATCAGTTGAAGTACACACAATAGTGAAATCCTTTTCGTTTGCGAAATTTGCAATAGAGCATTTAAGTCCCTATCGGAATTAATGGAGCATATGTTGACGCACACAAAGGAAACATCTTACCGATGTGAAATTTGTCAAAAAGCATTCTCTACACGTTCTAATTTAACGGAACATGTTATGACTCACACGGGAGAGAGGCCTTACAAATGTGAAATTTGTCAGAAAGTATTCTCTAAATGTTCTAATTTAAAGAGGCATGTTATGAGTCACACGGGAGAAAGGCCCCACAGCTGTGAGATTTGCAAGAAAGCGTTCTCCTTTCGTTCCTGTTTGGTGAGTCACGTTAGGACTCACACGGGGGAAAGGCCTCACAAATGTGAAATTTGTCAGAAAACATTTTCTCGGAGTTCTAATTTAATGACTCATTTTAGGACTCACACAGGACAAAGGCCTTACAATTGTGATATTTGCAAGAAAGCATTCGGGACGTCGAGTACTTTAAAGACACATACATTGATGCACACGAAGGAAAAACCATACAAGTGTAAAATTTGTAATGAGGCGTTCAGACAAAGGGTTTTCTTATGGAGGCACTCGTTTGCACATACTGGTAAAACTCCCTATAGCTGTAGGATTTGCAGTAATAGTTTTAAGTCCAAATGGTATTTGAGAAAGCACACAGAGAAACATGCGAATGGGGAGATTGTCACGGCAAAGGTAGAGGAATCGCAAGTTGAGCATTTCGGTGAAACCAGTGTTCGTGTGAAATTAGAAGCGATTATAACAGACGCAGATAATGGTGAAGCTATAGAAGAATTTATCAACCATGAAAAACGTGAGGTAAAAAATGAAGGCGGCGATTGCGTAAAAGAGGAAAACAATATTTTAGACGAAGATAATAATGCCAGATATTTTATAAAATTTTGCGAAAGTGACGAGTATGAGGTGAAAGATGAAATTAACTCATAGTTATAAAAAAAATATTTAAAAAATTTTGTTTGTGTTCAATTATTAAAATATATGTACTAACATCTTTGTTTTACTACTTGCGATATTGATCAAATAAAAAAAATTGGGCGAAAGGCATATCAAAAGTATTTGGCAGCATTTTTTAATAAAAAGCGTCAAAATGCTATTAAGCATTAATATTTTATAGTGAAATCGTACTGTGGCGTTGCACCGTGAGTGGCGGGCTTAATATTAAACAATTTATTATTACGAAATCGTAGGTGCAGTAAAAACGAGAGTAAAAACTCATATTCAAAAAAATAAGCAATGGATTTATCAGGAAATTAAATAGTTTACTGATATAAAATTAATGATTAATATAATATACTATTACGAGTACATTGTATTGTATTGTACTGTACTCAGGGGTCGATTGGCTGCGTAAGCCTTACAGAACTGCGACCAGTGTTGATCTTTTGTTCATAACCCTACTCATAATTAGATTCTCTGGAATTTGATCTTTACAGCGAAGCACAGAATGTCCTTTCATTTCTTCAGGCGTCAGTTGTGCCTGTCCTAAGTGTTGCAGCCTAAGTCGAACTAATGCATCCCAATTGCAGAGGATGTGTTCAGCGGATTCAACCTCCAGTTCACAAAGTCTGCATTTGTCACTATCTGTCAGTCCCATGGCCAGTGTGCAGTAAACAGACCTGTAATCAGTCTGGTTTCATTCTTTGCTAAAAGAAGAAGCTTTTTTGCATTCGTAGTCGAGTACTCACTGAATTTCTTCGCCTGTCTATGTCCTGGTATGTTATACCAGAGAGCTTTTTTATTCTCCATTTCCCATTTTTGAATCTCCGCCCTTCTGTGTGATCCAGATACCCCAAAGAATGATTTGGGTCCAGCCGGGAATCTTTTTGAACCTTATCTAGCTAGTTCGTCAACTATTTCATTCCCTCATGACCTGGCACCCAATGCAGGGCAACTTTATTGCCCTTATAACCAGTTTCTTGAGGGATTGTCTGCATTCCCAGGTGGATAAAGACTCAAAGCTATTGGCTTTCAGTACTTTTATCGCAGCCTGACCATCAGACATTATATAAACTTTTTTACCCTTTGTGTTCCTTCGTAGGCATTCTTGGGCACATAGGTCTATTACAAGTATTTTAGCTTGCATAATTGTGGGATAGGTTCCTAAGGCTATTGATGCCCCATATTTTGGGCCATATATACCTATTCCCTGTTCGGTTTTGGATCCATCAGATTACCAAATGGAGGAATTTGGTTCCAGCTGTATTATTTGACTTCCAGCCGTGTTGCGGTCTTGAATGACCAGCTCGAACGGTGTCTGAAAGTCAAACACTCTCGGAATGATAACAGTTCTGGCTGTGAAAAGTCCAAGATCTCTAGGTGACCTGTTTTGTCACCCGCAGTCGGGGTTGTGCACATAGTCCCTGTTATACCCAGACACGCTAGCTGTTGCAATTTCTGCAATTTGCTTTGTATCGTGATTTCCTTGGTTTCTGTCCACCACACAAACGAAGCGTATGTGACAATGGGTCTTATTATCGATGTGTATGACCAATAGATCATTTTCGGTTTTAGCCCCCAGGTTTTTCCAAAAAGTTTGCGGCAAGCCCCTCGTCACTTTGGAAAGAGTTTTATCTATATGGGGTCTCCAGGTGAGTTTACCATCCAGAGTTACCCTTAAATACGAGTACATACAGGGTAACAAACTTCGAGAGTAGATAGAAAACTTAAAAATAATGCAAAAAACTCTAATCAACGAATGTCTAAAAATGCCGACTAAGCGAGATACAGAGATTGTTGAAATTTCTTAAAAAAAGGTGTTTTTGAATATCTGGAAAACTATCAGAGCTATTTATTTGAAATTTTGGGCATAATAATTTATTAAAGTTTTTTGAATTTCGTATTCCCACCATTGGCGTCAATACGGGGTGGGGAGACCACATTTATTACCGAAACCATGTTACGTTACTGACTTACACAGTACACAGATATATTGCAAAATATTTGAATCTTCGTTTTATTTCCAAGAAAAAATCTTTTGTTTTTTTACGTACGAAGCGTAGTTTCAGAGAGAAATAATTTTGTGTAACATGGTGCATAGTCCGCGATTTTAAAAACAAAATTATCAGTCATCTTTGTAACAGTAAAGCGTTGTTAATATCGAAGTGGCGTGTAAATACTGTAAAAATATTGTGAAAATCCCTAATGAATATGTGTCTGAAAACGGCCACTAAATTAGATACAGGGTGTTGAAATTTAATATTTGCTTGTATCGTTACCTTGTATTTTTGCGCCAATTCGATATTAACAACGCTTTACTATTACAAAGAATGGTTGATAATTTCATTTTTAAAATCTTGGACTAATGCACCATATGCTACACAAAATTATTTCTCTCTGAAACTATGCTTCGACCGCAAGAAACAAAATAGAGATTTTTTTTGGGAAGTAATTATTTGGGCGGTTGTTTTAACATCCAGGCAGTTTCATCGGGCAGTTAAAAATTCACGCGGGCGGTATTAAACTTTTTTGACGGTAATTAACTTAATGTGGCAGTAGAACGTGGCCGGCAATATACAAGAATTTTGTCGGTTATTTAATCCTACAACAGCAGTTCAAAACTTACTCGAGCGGCAGATTAAATAAATGTCCAGTGCAATTATTATTTGAGCTGTAAAATGATTGAATGGGCAGTATAATGTATTAATAGTTAGATAAATAGTTCGCCAGTTCTCGACGTTTGGCAAAATCGAACGTCATTTTCATTGAAAAGAGCGACACACTTCCGTTAAAAGGGGCTCAGCTTACGCGACAGTGCACCGTGGGCGGTCAATTGGAAGAGATTTGCCTATAAACATTAGGTCGTTTCGCTCATTACCTTATCACTGAGTTGCGAGTGCTGGGATCTATTACACTAGCATTGCGCCATTAAATTTATTCAACGCCCCCCTCCCTGTTTTCCCATAGAAATGTTTAAAATACTGAACTCAGCCCCTCACAGGTAAAAAAAATATTAATTTTGCTTCATCCCTTTGCGTCTTCTATTGCACCGCATTGCACCACAAAGCATTTTTGTAATTCTGCATCGAATAATGCATCATTTGGATGCTAACGACTGAGACTTACAACTCTTCGCTCCGCTTGACCTTAACCTGACAGACTTTTATATTAAAAAGTGTCAGTCGTTAGTGTTTATATTATACTTTTCAAATATTATATTATATTATATTATAAACCTCTGCTTGAAAGACAGAGGCATATTTGCCCAGAGAGGAGCTAAGTACGGTATTATACGGATGTAAAACTTGGACAATAGGAGAAGCGGACCGAAAATGAACAGAAGCGTTTGAAATGTGGTGCTAGATACGTATGATGAAGATACCTTGGATAGATAAGGTTAGAAATAGGGAGGTATTAGAAAGAGTTGAGGAAAAGCGAAAAGTATGGAAGACGACAAAGAATAGGAGGGATAGGATGGTATGACACCTCCTAAGACACGAAGAAATCGTTCTGAATAGTCGGAGATAGGGATAAAAAGAGGTTGGGGTAGTCTAATGACTATGGCTCTCAAATAGTTAGGGATGTAGGATGTTCTACTTTTAGAGAAACTCGTAGGTTAGCTCAGTATAGGAAAGGGTGGAGGTATGCATGGTGATTCTTATGCAAGGTTTATAATTTTTCCGATGGTGCAGGAAAAAATGTACCTTTCTATTTTAAAAAAATAACTTTTTCCAATTTTCTTGTCCTCTATAAATAATTATTTGTTGGTCGGGCCCTGTATAAGTATTATGAATAAAGTGCCATTAAAATTTTATCAGGAATTTGAAAAAAGTACAAAATTATATTGCTTCTATTAGAAAAATTAAAGTTGCATTCAGTTTACATTATTTGGACACACCTCGTATGATTGAAAACATTTTTAGAGTATAGTACTTCTGAATTCTGAAATGAATTTAAGTTTATTAAAACAGTTTTGTCTATCTGCTCTTGTAACTGAGTAATCTTCCACCCACGCTTAAATCTCACACCCTGTATAACGAGTGGAAAACTGCCAGAGCTATTCATTTGAAATGAGGGGTATAATAATCTATTACTTAAAGTTTTTTACTAACTTATAAATTTTTAATTTCCTACTCTCACCATTGGCATCACTACGAGGTGGGGAGACCACATTTATTACCGAATTAACAACTGTGTTACGTTAGTGGCTTATACAGATATCTTTGATTATTATTTGCAGGAAAAATTCTCTCTTTAATAAGCATATAGTTTCAGAGATAAATAATTTTGTGTGTCATGGTGCGTAGTCTGCATTTTTAAAAACTAAGTTAGCCATAATTTGCAACAGTAAAGCATTGTTAATATCGAAGTGGCGTGTAAATACTCGAGAATAGAACAAAACAGATGAAATAGTAAGTAACGACAGAAGTAGATAGGTATCACATTTTTTTAGGAAATTTCAACACCCTGTTTAGTTCCCATTTTTGGACATATGTTCATTAGGAATTTTCACAGTATTTTTAAGTATTCTCTCTAATTTCGAAGTTTGTTACACTTGTTATTATGACTCAGTCTGTTCGAATGAACCTACCGAATACTGATCAGCGACAAGATCCAGTAAACTGGCAACCGGGACGAGAAAATCGAGGTATAACAACATCACTATTTTTTTCAGAACCATTGATTATTTCTTTGAGGGTCCCCTACATCTATTTATAATTACTTTGTGGGAATATAGAATTTACGGAAAAGGAAAGGCCGGGGTCTACTTCCACGCTAACGTGAACGCAATTTAATATTTTTCCTTCCTAATTACGATAGCAACAACCAACAATGCTAGTAAAAGTTAAAGCAAGTTTGGCCAATCAAAACGTTGGATATCTGTTCAATTCTGGCGCCACCCCCTGCGCTTGCAGCTGACCAATCAGAACGCAATAAATTTGTGCATTGGCAAAACCTAGTTGAGATAAATAAACGCGAGAAGGAGATATCCAGATCACGACACACTAAAGTGTGAGATCGGCGTTTTAGACACAACTGTGGCAACAAGTGACAGTGACAGTTATTCTAACCTCAAATTATTCCTAAACGTTTCACTACGAGACGAAAATTGGAAAACCTAAGAAACTGGCCAGTTTTACAGATATTCAACAAATTGAAATACTGCAGTGACAAAAAGAAAGTAGAGAAAATGCTGAATATCAGTTGAAGTACACACATACTAGTGAAATCCTTTTCATTTGCAAAAGAGCATTTATAAGTCCCTATCAGCCTATCAAAATTAATGGAGCATATGTTGACGCATGCAAAGGAAACATCTTACCGATGTGGAATTTGCCAGAAAGCATTCTCTAGACGTTCTACTTTAACGGAGCATGTTGGGATTCACACGAGAGAGAGGTCTCACAAATGTGAAATTTGTCAGAAAGTATTCTCTAAATATTCTAATTTAAAGAGGCATGTTATGAGTCACACAGGAGAAAAACCCCACAGCTGTAAGATTTGCAAGAAAGCGTTCTCCATTCGTTCCAATTTGGTGAGTCACGTTAGGACTCATACAGGAGAGAGGCCCCACAAATGTCAAATTTGCCAGAAAGCGTTCTTTGATGGTTCTGCTTTGACAAAACATATTAGAACACACACAGGAGAAAAGCCTCACAAATGTGGAATTTGCCAGAAAGCATTCTTTGCTGGTTCTGTTTTGACAAAACATGTTAGGACTCACACGGGAGAGAAACCTTACAAATGTGAAATTTGTCAGAGAGCATTCTCTGTGCGTTCTATTTTAACAAAACATGTAAGGACTCACACGGGAGAGAAACCTTACAAATGTGAAATTTGTCAGAAAGCATTCTCTGTGCGTTCTATTTTAACAAGGCATGTTAGGGCTCACACGGGAGAAAGGCCTCACAAATGTGAAATTTGTCAGAAAGCATTCTTTGATCATTATACTTTAAGGATACATGTCGGAACTCACACAGGAGAAAAGCCTCACAAATGTGAACTTTGCCAGAAAGCATTCTCTGATATTTCTACTTTAATGATACATGTTAGAACTCACACGGGAGAAAAACCCCACAAATGTGAAATTTGCCAGAAAGCATTCTCTAAGCGTTCTACTTTAACAAAACATGTTAGGACTCACACGGGGGAAAGGCCTCACAAATGTGAAATTTGCCAGAAAGTATTCTCTACGCACTCTCATTTAACGATACACGTTAGGACTCACACAGGAGAAAGGCCTTACAATTGTGAGATTTGCAAGAAAGCATTCGGGACGTCGAGTACTTTAAAGACACATACATTGATGCACACGAAGGAAAAACCATACAAGTGTAAAATTTGTAATGAGGCGTTCAGACAAAGGGTTTCCTTACAGAGTCACTTGTTTGCACATACTGGTAAAACTCCCTATGGCTGTAAGATTTGCAGTAATAGTTTTAAGTCCAAAAGGTGTTTGAGGAAGCACACAGAGAAACATGCAAATGGGGAGATTGTCACGGCAAAGGTAGAGGAATCGCAAGTTGAGCATTTCGGTGAAAATAGTGTTCGTGTGAAATTAGAATCGATTATAGCAGACGCAGAAAAAGGGGGAGCTATAGAAGAGTTTATCTACAGCGAAGAACGTGAGGTGAGAAATGAAGTCGATGATTGCGTAAAAGAGGAAAATGATATTTTAGACGAAGATAATGCTAGAAACTTTATAAAAAATTTCAAAAGTGACGAGTATGAGGTGAAAGATGTAAATGGCTCATAGTTATTAAAAAAAAAATGTATGTTTTCAATTATTATAATACATATGTACTAACATCTTTGTTTTACTATTTACGATATTGCTTGGGCGAAAAGCATATCAAAAGTATTTGGCAGCATTTTTTATTAAAACACAGCAGAATGTTATTAAGCATTAACATTTTATAGGTACTTAATAATGCTTAATTTATAAGTGCTCTGCTCTTTAAAGTGATAAACAAAGGCATAAAGTCCGCCACTCATGGACACGGTCCAGCACCGCAGTTCGACTTCATCACATCCAGTGAAATCGTAATGCGGCGTTAGACCGTGAGTGGCCGGCTTAATATTAAACAATTTATTATTACAAAATCGTAGGTGCAGTAAAAACATAAAAAAAACAATGGATATTTTTTTATTTTCGAATTTTTATTACAAACTACATATAAGCTGCATAGAGCTTTTAGAGTAGCTTTATCATTTGAATCTTAATGTAAATACATTGTAAATATAAACTAAAAACTATGAATTGTAATAACTTATAAACCTTGTCTATTAGGTAGGTGCACATGATAAGGTCTTGAAACTTAGCGTCTAATTTTAACTCTACTATCAAGCTTGGACACGTAAAGTTAGGTACTGATCATTTCGCTGTAGTAGAAAGTCTCTTGAGTATTTGTTTGAATTGTGTATAGTATTTTGTTTTTTTACCTCTTGTGCAGTGGCGGCGCTAGGGGTGGGCGCGGGTGGGCGAGCGCCCACCTAAAATTCTTCTTGCCCACCCAACTGCCCACCCTATTAAACGCGAGAAAGTTAAGAAAAAAATCATGTCAATGTTCACTTCTATCATGCTAGAATGGTGATAGGTATAGGATAGGGCGAACAATATAGTACATAGTACATGGAGGCAATTTAATGCAGACAATTTAATGCCGGCAGGCGACAGCGATACAAAGTTATTACACGATTATCATATAATAACTTTGGCAGTGGTGACGTTTTTGCCTTCTTCTTATCGAGTGTCGGTCTGTCGGTGTTTCAAAGATTTCTTTGTACAAGCCCGTTATTTTGCTTTAATGGCAGACGAAAGATTTAAGATTTAAGTAAAACTGAGCAGTTATCGATAACAATAAGATATTACTTAAAGGGTGCATTGTACGAGCGTTTTTTGGGTTATGAAGCAGCAGAGAAATTAGACGCCGCGTCTCTCTTGCAGTTTATTAAAAAGCGTTTAAGTCAGTGTGAAATTGACATACATTATTGTGTGGCTCAAACATACGATGGTGCTAATGTGATGAGTGGGAAAATTAGGGGAGTGCAAGCATTATTTAAGAAAGAAATCTACTTGGTTTCCTCGATATTTGAGAAAAGGAAAAATTTGCAATTTTGTTTTTTGTTGATAACTTTGTTATTTATTAACATTTTGATGATTTGTAAAAACAAGTTTAAATGGTTGTTTAACCAGTACATTTTACAGTACTCTAAAATTGTCTCCGACGTTTCTAGTATACTTGTCATGTATTATTTATTATTTCTTACGGGGTAGGTTTCTGGCCCCTGCACTGAAGCTCAAGCTTATTGTGTCCCCATACATGATTATCTCATAAGTTCGGTCCCCTTAAAAAATTTTAGGACAAGACTTATGGGTGCATCTGCTATTACTTTTGGTTCTACAAACATAGCTCCAAAGCTTGTATGTCTAGCTGCACCAAGAGCCGGGCATTCGCATAGTATGTGATGAGAAGTTTCCTTCTCTTCTCCACACATCCTGCAATCAGGATTGTCCTTCACTCCAATAGTGATAAGATGTGTCATAAGTGAACAGTGTCCCATAAATAGTCCTACTCCCCATCTCAGCTGGTTCCTACCCAGTCGTATTAATTCTTTAGCTCTCTTGCTGGATGGTCCGCTAATGTACATCCGCGATTGCCTCAGTCCAGGAGTCACCATCCAGTAAGAGGTATGTTTTTGTCTTAATAGGTCCTTTATCACCTCTTTGGCTATACGATATGCCAAATGACACGTAGGTTCAGGCCCTATCAGCGGGACTTTGGCTCCCTTCTTCGCTAAAAGGTCTGCTTCACTTCCTTGATGGCCTTTCACCCATCGTAGAATAACCTTGTTATGTACTGCTAGACGAGCCAGCGAGTCCACACAGTCTTTAACTGTTCTGGATTGTATCTTTGTAGCTTCCAGAGCTTTCAGTTCTGCTTGGCTGTCAGTGAGAATCTGGATCCTCCTGTTTTGAAAGGACCTCCTGATCATCTCCTGCGCACATACGGAAATTGCAGTAATTTCTGCCTACAGTTGCAAGGCTGCCCAGGTTTATGCTAATTTCATACTTGTCATGTAACATGTATCAGTTTGTTACATGTTAAGCCCTGGTTTCCTCGAACTTTCCGTCGTGGAGAACCGACAGTCTGTCGACCGTTGCGATCTGACGATTTTATCCAACTCGAGGATTTAAATGAACCTGGTTTCTTCGAGTCCGCTCACCTGAACGTTTCCGCAGCACACAGCGACCTGTGGGTTCGAATCTGTTGAGTTTGATTTCAACTGAATCGCTCGGCTGAACTGACAGTCCGCGTTTGCATTTTTACCGTTGTTTTGAACACAAAATTGTCTGAAATGGGTGAAAAATCTTCCTCTTCTAACATTAAAAGTGCAACCAATTTTTTGTTGTCCTTGCTGTAATCTATTTCGGTGAAGAGAGTAGACGCACACTACAACGGACAGGAAGAAACTAGAAAATTTTATATTTCTAGCAAACCATCTCAAACCGAAATTGCCGTCCTGAGTGGTCGACAGACTGTACGTTCTCCGTAACCGACTGCTCGAGGAAACCAAGCCTTAAGAGGGGCGTCAGGTGTGATGACTGTGTTGATAGTTTTGTGTAAGAATTGCTAGGTAGAGTTTTATGAGTGTATTTCATGTTCAATATTCTGGCGGTTCGTAGTACAATCTCTGTTGGTGTTCTGTAGGGGACGGCTTTTAGAGCTTTGTTCTGAATTGTCTACAGTTTCTTGACTGTGCTTCTATTAGAGTTATCACAGACAGGTAGTAGGTAGGTCATTATTGAATTGATATTCGAGAAGCATAGCATTCTTTTTGTCCTGGTATTAAGGCTGCGATATATCAGTTGTTAGTCTATAAAGTGCTGCCACCTATTGCCCAAAACTGTGATTAGGATTATGCAAAAAATATAGTCACACTCTATTATGATTGGTTTCTATCACAGCTGCAAACTCTTCAGATGGAACCTCTACAGCTTGGAATTTTCAAGGTTTTTGCTTTAGCGGCAACCAAATAAATCTGGGAAGATTAGTCGGCTGTCCTATCTTTAAATTATTATTTTCTATTTAGAAATATGAGAATAAACTGAAGCACCACCGCCATCTGCATTGTACTGGCCACACTACTACTACTGTCAAACATCCAGTTTACTGTGCATCTCGGCCAAATATGCACAAGCTGGAGAGATTGCAATAACATTTTCATTCCAACACGCCAGTTGAACGAAATAATGTATCAAGACGTTCTTGGTCGAAAATGAATAAGGAATAATTAACTTAGACAACCCTACTTTCTAATTACGATAAATATGTGTACAAATAATAAAAAAGGTGTAGAGTTTATGACGGTTTTATGGCGGATTTTTCAATAATTTGAGGGAGATTTATTTTATTTAACGCTATATCTACTTTAATTTCAGAATGTTGTTGGAATAAAAATGTGTCTACATGTCCCGTTTTTAATGCTCAAATTCCGCACCTTTAAGAGTGTAGTCGTTTCTCCATATTGCTCCGATCAGTGGACAGATTTTTCTGCTTATGTTATTTAGTTTTGGTTTGAGAAATTTAGTTTGTTGTCTATTTCTATTCCGAGGTACTTACGTGACTCTACTTCGCTATGCCTGTGGCTCACATATAAATTGGTCCTATGTTTCTGCCTTTTCTATTTGTCAGAATCATAAGTTTTGTTTTGGCCGGATTTATTGAGAGTTTGTTTAGTCCTACCCACATATTTGGATTAATTCAATATCGTATTGTATTTTATGTCCTATTTCTTTGTTGTTATTTCCACTACAACTGACGCAGATGTCATCGGCATATTGCAGCGTTGTATATCATTGATGTAGTAGGAATAGTAGTGGCCCAAGTATCGATCCCTGCAGTACACTGTTTGTTTATTTCCAGGTATTCACTTTTTGTACCCTCTATTTCGACATATTGCTTCCTGTTTCCTGTTTGTAAGATAGGATTTGAGTACTTTAAGATCATTCGTTCCAAATTTTGATTGTTGTAACTTTCCAAGAAGTAATTCTATGTTGACGGTATCGAACGCTTTGGAGAGGTCAATTACTAGTAGTACTGCTCTCTTTTTATCGTCCAGGTCTCTTCTTGTGGTATCCAATAAATCGCTCGTCGCTGACAGTGCGCTGTAGTTTTTTCTGAAGCCATGTTGAATGTTCATTATGAGGTTGTTGTTTGTGAAGTGGGTTGTACCTAAGCTTTTTATGAATGTGCTTCTAGAGAATTTTAGATATTGCCGGCAAGATTGAAATGGGACGATAGTTTGTTAATTCTGTTCGGTCGCCTTTCTCGAAAATTGGCGTCACTCTTGCGATTTTCCATAATTGTGGGGATGCTGGTTAAACCAATTTGAAATTTCCCGCCGCACCGGCTTTTCATCGCGCCACCTGCTGTCTGTTCACATAACTTCTAGGTTCTGTGATTCGCTATAGTGCCAACAGTTGCCAATCTCTAAGGTCTTTTGTCCCTGCAGACCACTTAACTGAGGGAGACCAGACACACGTATTTTCTTGAGAAAAAAACGAACAAAAAAAATGGGCCGGATGAGAATCGAATTAATATGTCAGCACATTTGTCCACCGAGCCAACTGGAACCATTCTGAATGGCTCTTTAAGGGCCGTCTGACACGAGACTGATTTTAGCACTAAATTCAGTACAATTTCAGCGAGCACAGAGTAGGTGTAAAATTTAGAGTGACAACAAAATTGTGTGTGGCAGGTAAATACTAAAATAAGCATGTTGGCATGCGCATTGAACCAAATTAAGTTAAATGTCAAATATATTCCACCGTGCTTGTCTTTATAATTCCTTTTTGCAATCGCACAGAACTTATTTTAGTACTTACCTGCCATACACAATTCTATTCTATTGTCACTAACTAACTGACTTTGTGCTCGCTGACATTGTATTAAATTTAGTACTGAAATTAGTCTCGTGTCAGACGGCCCTAAGAGCCGTGTGACATGAGACTGATTTCAGTACTAAATTCAATACAATTTAAGCGTGCACAGAGTTTAGTTTGAAATTTAGAGTGAATATAAAATTGCGCATGACAGATAAATACTAAAATAAGTATGTGGGCATGCGTATTGATCCAAATTAAGTTAAATATCAAATATATTTCGACATGTTTGTCTTTATAATTCTCGTTTTTGATCTCACAGATCTTATTTTAGCACTTACCTGTCATGCACAATTGTATGGTCACTCTAAATTTGAAACTAAACTCTGTGGTCTGTGCACCTTGAAATTGTACTGATTTTAGTACTAAATTTAGTACAATTTCAGCTTGCACAGAGTTTAGTTTGAAATTTAGAGTGGCAACAGAATTGTGCACGACAGATAAATACTACAATAAGTATGTGGGCATGCGTATTGATCCAAATTAAGTTAAATGTCAAATGTATTCCGGCATGTTTGTCTTTATAATTCTTATTTTTGATCGAACAGATCTTATTTTAGTACTTACCTGCCATACACAATTCTGTTGTCACTCTAAATTTCAAACTAAACTCTGTGCACGCTGAAATTGTATTGAATTTTGTACTAAAATCAGTCTCGTGTCAGACGGCCCTTTTAGTATGAAAGTATATTAACGATAGAGGGCAAAATGAACAATGATCAGACGAACTCCGCAAATGGCGCCCGTTGCATCGGTACATTAGACACAACTACGGAGGACTACAGGTAATCCGTAGACACAACATTGTGAATTACAATGACAAATGACAGTTCTTCCTAACTCATTTCTAAAGTTAAAAATTCGAAAATTTTAAGAAAATGGTCAATTTTGTAGACATTCAACAAACTGGATAACGGAAGGGAATGCTACAGTGATGAAAAAATAGCATGTACAATTTGGCATACAATAAGTAGTAAGTATTATGATTCGTACCAGTCAAATATTTTTTGCTTGCGATATTTGCAATAGAACATTTCCGATTCCCCATCAGCAACAAAGCATATATGTTGAAACATACCAAGGAAACCTGACCTCACACTGATGTGAAATTTGCCACAAAACGTTCGCCAGTCGCACTTGTTACAAAAACACATTTTAAATCATACAGGAGAAATGCCCCACAGATGTGAAATTTGCCAGAAAGCATTCCCGAAGTATTATAATTTAAAGAGACATGTTAGAACTCATACGGGAGAAAGGCCTCACAAATGTGAAATTTGCCAGAAAGCATTCCCTAGCTATTATAGTTTAAAGAGACATATTAGGACTCATACGGGAGAAAGGCCTCACAAATGTGAAATTTGCCAGAAAGCTTTCTCTGCGCATGCTACTTTAAAGATACATGTTAGGACTCACACAGGAGAGAGGCCCCACAGCTGTGAACTTTGCCAGAAAACATTCTCTGTATATGCTAATTTAAAGATACATGTTATGAGTCACACGAGAGAAAGGCCTTATAGCTGTGAGATTTGTACGAAAGCGTTCTCTGATTGTTCCTCTTTGGCAAGTCACTTTAGGAGTCCTACAGGAGAAAGGCTCCACAAATGCGAAATTTGCCAGAAAGCGTATTCTCGTCGTTCTACTTTAATGGAGCATGTTATGACTCACACGGGAGAAAGCCCTCACAAATGTGAAATTTGCCAGAAAGCATTCCTTAGGCATTATAGTTTAAAAAAACATATTCGAACTCACACAGGAGAAAAGCCTCACAAATGTGGAATTTGTCAGAAAGCATTCTCTGAACGCTCTACCTTAACAGGTCATATTAAGACTCACACGGGAGAAAGGCCACACAAATGTGAAATTTGCCAGAAAACATTCTCTGGCCGCTCTACCTTGATAGGTCATATTACGACTCACACAGGAGAAAGGCCATACAAATGTGAAATTTGTCAGAAAGCATTTTCTCGGAGTATTCATTTAAAGATGCACTTTATGACTCACACGGGACAAAGGCCTTACAATTGTGAGATTTGTAAAAAGGCGTTCAGATGGTCACGCACTTTAAGGACACATACATTGACGCACTTGAAGGATAAACCATACATGTGTAAAATTTGTAATGAAGGGTTCAAGCAAAGGGGTTCCTTACGGAGGCACTCGTTTGCGCATACTGGTAAAACTCCCCATGTCTGTAAGATTTGCGATAATTGTTTTAAGTCCAAATGGTATTTGAAGAAGCACATAGAGAAACATGCAAGTGGGGAGATTCTCCCAGCAAAGGTAGAGGAAGCACAAGTTGAGCGGCTAGGAGAAACTAGTGTTAAATTAGAAGCGATTATAACAGAGGCAGAAAAAGGGGCAACTATAGAAGAGTTTATCAATGATGAAGAAGGTGAGGTGAAAAATGAAGATGGTGATTTTGTGAAAGAGGAAAATAATATTTTAGATGAAGATGATAATGCCAGAAGTTCTATAAAACCTTTCAAAAGTGACGAATATGAGGTGAAAAATGAAATTAGCCTTTAAGATTTAGAAGCTAGTTAAAAGAATGTAACAATTTTTTTGTATGTACCTACCTAATTAATTATTAAACTACCATTATTCTAACATCTTTGTTTTACTAGTGGGCGCATCTCTAATTCATCGCTATACAAAAACTGCTCCTTTCTTACTCTAGCCCAGTGTGAAAATCCTACTCTCTGCTACTTAATTATGTATTATTATTGTTAGGTAAATTAATAATTAAGTCCATTTTCACAACCAAACGATATTACGTCCACGGTAATTTAAAAAAATATTATTACTTAAAGTAGTGATAATTAAAAATTTATTATCAACTTTAATTAGTCACCAAAATAGCTATCACAGCAAATATAAACAGGTCTGGTCGCATAGTTACATTTGATTACCAGTTCAATCTAACTTCAAATGGCTCTCCTGAAAGTTTTTAAAAATGTGATTTAACACCCTATGGTTCTGGCACACATACATACATACCTATATGTACATTTGTAATGTAGGTGCATATGCAATTTTATCAAAATCAACTTTGTAAATTATAATTTTTCTTTTTAATTGTATATAAGTAGTTACGTTATGAATAATTCCTATTGTTTAGAAACTTTGGTAGAAAATAATTTGTCATTTTTAGACGTTGTGCAATTTTTAATAAATCTTGACAAATTCCCAAAAAGGGACCGAAACATTGAACATTAAGTGTTTGTTACAATTTTGAAAGCCAGAATGTCACAAAATTGGAACTGGCACGAATAGAACAATATTTTTAATAAATAAATAATTAAAACATTACCCACAAAAGTTTTTTTTCGCATATTCAAACAAGCTCGCAAACAAGTCATAATCTGCGGATAGCGGATAAGCCACAACACTCAATGGCAGCTTGTATGACACGGGCAGCATGAACTGGGGCACTATCGTGTAGTTGCTACCTTTTGGTTTTTCTTGGTTATATTATTTCACAGTTTATGAAGAAATGCGCCATAATATGTGCCATTAACTGTGGTCTTAGTTTAGGAGAAAGATTATTGTTTGTTGTTCACAGGTACATACTATGTAGAAATTTATACTTGCTATATTGAAATTTCAACTTATTATGCAGAAATTTCGGCTTACTATGTAGAAATTTCGACTTAGAATCTAGAAATTTCTACTTGGCATGCAGAAATTTCGACTTATTGTAGAAATTTCAACTTATTGCTACGTAGAAATTTCTACTTAGAATCTAGCAATTTTATCTTACTAGGTGGAAATTTCCTCTTACTACTTATGTTGAATTTTCTACTTACTAAGTAGAAATTCTTATGATTTTTGTTCTTCTTGGCACTTCAGCTCCGTCATACATTATTGACCGATATTTATGCAGATTGCAGAATCTTTTTCTCCACCTCTTACTTATAATGGTGTGTGATTGTTTCATTATTGAATTATGAATCACTAGCTGGCACCCGGCGCGTTATTGCTGCCTCAGAAGAAATAATTGTGGTAAAATCGTTTGAAATTTGATAAACTGCGAATGACATATGCCGTTTGACGTTTCCTTCGCATAAACGTATAAAAAAATTTTGTTGATCCGATCGCTACCAAACTTCACAGGAACACCCGCTGGGCTAATCTGAAGATTGCCTGAAAATTTCATCAACATCGGTCCAGCCGTTTCGGAGTCTATAACGGACACAGGTAGGTAGGTAGGTAGAAACATTTTTTGTGTTTTATATATATTACTAGCTGCCCGGTTATGGAACGCCGTTTTACTTTTTAATCGTGTTATTTTAGATAATCATAAATACATTTTGTTTTTCCTATCATTCATGATAGTTTAAATCAATTTAGATTATCGTGAATAACATTTTAAACTATCTTTCAATATATCCATAAATAACTTCTGTATACTTCATGCAAAACAAATATCCTGATAATCTCAAATTCAATTTCAGATATCATAAAGTATGTTTGGTTTTTCTTATTTAAGATAATCTAAAATTCGAATTCAGGATCTTCTTTAGATAAATCGCTTTGTTTTTAGATAATCATAAATGCACTCTTGTTTTAAGATTATCTAAAATTGAAATTGAATTTAAGATTATCTAAAATACAACTTGTATTTGGGATTATCTAAAATTGAAAGTGAATTTAAGATTATCTAAAATACAACGTGTATTTGAGATTATCTAAAATTGAAAGTGTATTTAAGATTATCTAAAATACAACTTGTATTTGAGATTATCTAAAATTGAAAGTGCATTTAAGATAATCTAAAATTCGAATTCAGGATCTTCTTTAGATATCCCGGAACAGCTACATTTTCACAGATTGATCGAGTCTTTTATAACGTTGTCCGTATTGGTCTGAAACCAGCTGTTGCTGTCAAAGAGCACGACGTCGGCATTGTGATTGGTCACTTCAAGGTCGTTCCGCAGGAAGCTCGATTTACAATGCCCAAAAAAGTATTTTAGATAATCACAAATTAATTCTTGATTATCTAAAATAGCCAATTCATGATTATATGAAATACCTAATTTTTGCTATATTAATATGGTACTTCGTTTTAGATAATCTCAAATACACGTTGTATTTTAGATAGTCTTAAATACGCTTTCAATTTTAGATAATCTTAAATGCACTTTTGTTTTAAGATTAACTAAAATTGAAAGTGTATTTAAGATTATCTAAAACAAAGTACCATACTATAGCAAAAATGAGGTATTTTAGATAATCACAAATTAATTCTTGATTATCTAAAATAGCCAATTCATGATTATCTGAAATACCTAATTTTTGCTATATTAATATGGTACTTTGTTTTAGATAATCTCAAATACACGTTGTATTTTAGATAATCTTAAATATACTTTCAATTTTAGATAATCTTAAATACGCCTTTGTTTTATTCTATCATTCACGATAGTTTAAATCTATTTAAATTATCATGAATGATATCCATTTTAACAGTTTCAGATTATCATAATCTGTTTTAGATTATCACAAAATTAGCTTATTTTATGATAATCGGAAACTGATAAAATTGATATCATTCATGATAATTTAAATAGATTTAAACTATCGTGAATGATAGAATAAAACAAAAGCGTATTTAAGATTATCTAAAATTGAAAGTATATTTAAGATTATCTAAAATACAACGTGTATTTGAGATTATCTAAAACAAAATACCATATTAATATAGCAAAAATTAGGTATTTCAGATAATCATGAATTGGCTATTTTAGATAATCAAGAATTAATTTGTGATTATCTAGAATACCTAATTTTTGCTATAGTATGGTACTTTGTTTTAGATAATCTTAAATACACTTTCAATTTTAGTTGATCTTAAAACAAAAGTGCATTTAAGATTATCTAAAATTGAAAGCATATTTAATTATCTAAAATACAACGTGTATTTGAGATTATCTAAAACAAAGTACCATATTAATATAGCAAAAATTAGGTATTTGAGATAATCATGAATTGGCTATTTTAGATAATCAAGAATTAATTTGTGATTATCTAAAATACTTTTCTGGGCATTGTAAATCGGGCTTCCTGCGGAACGACCTTGAAGTAACCAATCACGATGCCGATTTCGTGCTCTTTGACAGCAACAGCTGGTTTCAGACCAATACGGACAACGTTGTAAAAGACTCGATCAATCTGTGAAAATGTAGCTGTTCCGGGATATCTAAAGAAGATCCTGAATTCGAATTTTAGATTATCTTAAATGCACTTTCAATTTTAGATAATCTCAAATACAAGTTGTATTTTAGATAATCTTAAATTCACTTTCAATTTTAGATAATCTCAAATACAAGTTGTATTTTAGATAATCTTAAATTCAATTTCAATTTTAGATAATCTTAAAACAAGAGTGCATTTATGATTATCTAAAAACAAAGCGATTTATCTAAAGAAGATCCTGAATTCGAATTTTAGATTATCTTAAATAAGAAAAACCAAACATATTTTATGATATCTGAAATTGAATTTGAGATTATCAGGATATTTGTTTTGCATGAAGTATACAGAAGTTATTTATGGATATATTGAAAGATAGTTTAAAATGTTATTCACGATAATCTAAATTGATTTAAACTATCATGAATGATAGGAAAAACAAAATGTATTTATGATTATCTAAAATAACACGATTAAAAGGTAAAACGGCGTTCCATACCCGGTCCCGGTACGACACGCTCGGCGCCTACTGTAAGTTAATCTTCAGATTAGCCCAGCGAGTGTTACTGTGAAGTTTGGTAGCAATCGGATCAACAAATTTTTTTTTTGTTTTGTGCGAAGCCAGAGCTTGATATGACACATATCAACTGTCAGATTTGACAAATAAAATTTATTTAATACTTTCTGACGGTCTGAATTGTATTTGTCAAATCTGACAGTTGATATGTGTCATATCAAGCCCCGGCTTCGCACAAAACAAAAAAAAAATTCTGTTGATCCGATCGCTACCAAACTTCACAGGAACACTCGCTGGGCTAATCTGAAGATTCCCTGAAAATTTCATCAACATCGGTCCAGCCGTTTCGAAGTCTATAACGGACATAGGTAGGTAGGTAGAAACATTTTTTGTGTTTTATATATATAGATTAATACAAAAGTCACTGTCACTGGAGTTGACATTTTTTGAAATATTTTTTGAATATGTCAATGTATCGACAACAAAAATTGCATAGATGTGAACACTGCTTTATTTTGCCAGTAATTTTTTCGATGTTTTGTTTCGCCTCTCTGATTATGTAATCTTTTGAGCTCCTGAGGAAGAGTTCCAATAAACTCAAAAGCTTGAGACAATAAACAGAGTACCTACCTACTTACTCATTATTTCTTGTCAGCACTTTAGACTGTTATCCCCGGATTAATCTTACACGTTATTCTCAACTAACCGGTGGGTTATCCATTTGTGTTATTTAATTTTATCCGCATAAAGTATAGTTTCAGAGAAGAATAATTTTGTGTAACATAGTGCGTAATCTGCATTTTTTAAAACTCAGCTGTCAGCCATCCTTTGTAACAGTAAAGCGTTGTTAATATCGAAGTGGGGAGTAAATACTCAATAATAGAACAAAACACCTTTACCACCCATTTTGGGAAAGGAATGGTATATATGGGAGACTCCCATGACTCTAATAGAGTGTGTTCGAACGAACCTAACGATCAACAGCGAGATCAGTATACTGGCAACCGGGACGAGAAAATCGAGGTAAAACATAACATTTTCAGAACCATTGATTATTTCTTTGAGGATCCGCTACATCTGTTTAGAATTACTTTGTGAGAATATAGAATTTACGGATAAACATGGGGAAGGAGATTTCCACTAAAGATGTGAGATCGGCGTTGTAGAAACACACACACAACTGTGGCAACAAGTGACAGTTCACAGTTTATTCTAACCTCAAATAATAGTTTTGTTTGTTATTATGTTATGGGAGTCACTCCCTTATGTTATTCCATTCGGTATTGGTGTAGTTCAGAACAGACACTGCTGTAGTGTGGCCCAGCCAGTGTAGTGTAGAAATTTGCACTGTTACCAAACGTGCTGGTGTAGTTTGATGCCAGTTTGACATTATATTGACGTTTTTAAACCCTTCCACCAACCAAATCCCGCTTTACGGCTTTACACTTGTTACACCTCCTCTCGACCAGGTGTAGTTAGTGCAGCCCGGAGTACACCGCACTGTTATACCAGACAACTTACACAAGTTGCACTTGTGGATGACAAACAGTTTCGTGCAGGAAAGTGCAGTTTAGGTTGCACCAGTGGTGGATAACAAACAAAGCTTTAGTCTAAACGTTTCAGTACAGGACGGAAATTGGAAAACCTTTACAGATTCGACAAATTGGATAGTGCCTTGAAATACTGCAGTGACGAAAAGGAAGTAGAGAAAATGCTGAATATCAGTTGAAGTACACACATACTAGAGAAATCCTTTACGTTTGCGATATTTGCAATATAGCATTAAAGTCCCTATCGGAATGGAGCATATGTTGACGCACACAAAGGAAACATCTTTCCGATGTGAGATTTGCCAGAAAGCATTCTCTAGACGTTATACTTTAATGGAACATGTTGGGATTCACACAGGAGAGAGGCCTCACAAATGTGAAATTTGTCAGAAAGTGTTTGCTACACATTCTAATTTAAAGAGGCATGTTATGAGTCACACGGGAGAAAAGCCTCACAAATGTGAAGTTTGTCAGAAAGCATTCTCGAAGGGTTTTGCTTTAAAGAAACATGTTAGGACTCACACAGGAGAAAAGCCTTATCAATGTGAAATTTGCCAGAAAGCATTCTCTCATCGCTTTGTGTTGACAACTCATATTATGACTCACATGGGAGAAAAGCCTCACGAATGTGAAATTTGCCAAAAAGCATTCTCTTACCGCTCTACCTTGATAAGTCATATTAAGACTCACACGGGAGAAAGGCCTCACAAATGTGAAGTTTGTCAGAAAGCATTCTCTCACCGCTCTACCTTGATAGGCCATATTAAGACTCACTCAGGAGAAAGGCCTCACAAATGTGAAATTTGTCAGAGAGCATTTTCTCGGGATACTCATTTAAAGACGCACTTGATGGCTCACACAGGACAAAGGCCTCACAATTGTGAAATTTGCAAAAAAACGTTCAGACGGTCAAGTACTTTAAGAACACATACATTGATGCACACAAATGAAAAACCATACAAATGTAAAATTTGTAATAAGGCATTCAGACAAAGTGCTTCCTTACGAAGGCACTCATTTACACATACTGATAAAACTCCCTATGGCTGTAAGATTTGCAATAATTTTTTTAAGTCCGAATGGGATTTGAAGAAGCACATAGAGAAACATGCAAAGGTAGAGGAATCACAAGTTGAGCAGCTTGGCAAAACTAGTGTTCGTGTGAAATTAGAAGCGATTATAACAGATGAAGAAGAAGGGGCAACTATAGAAGAATTTATCAACTATGAAGAATGTGAAGTGAAAAGTGAAGATGGTGATTTTGTAAAAGAGGAAAACAATATTTTAGAGGAAGATGACATTTCCGAAAGTTCTACAAAAATTTTCAAAAATGAGGAGTATGAGGTGAAAGATGAAATTAGCTCGTAGATGAAGATAACAATGCCGGAAGTTCTATAAAACTTTTCAAAAGTGACGAGCATGAGGTGAAAGATGAAATTAACTTGTAAGATTAGTAAAAAGCTAGCTAAGGAAATATAAAATTTTTTTGTAGGTATCTATTAAATTATTAAACTACCATTATAATAACATACTAGTGGGTGTGTGTCTAATTTATCGCTATACAAGAACTCTTCCTTTCTTTACTCTAGCCCAATGTGAAAATCTTGCTCTCTGCTACTTAATTATTATTATATTAAATTTGCTAAATTATAATACATAGTTACATTATAAATAATATTTATTGTTTAAATTTTAGTAGAAAAATAATTTGTCATTTTTAAACTTTCCACAAACAGGACGAAAACTTCAAACATGTGTTTATTATATTTTTAAATGGCAGAATTTCAAAAAAAATGAATAATATTCAAAATAGACTGGCACAAATTGAACTGGAACAAATTCAACAATATAAAGAAATAATTAAAGCATTTTCTTCGAATATTCAAACAAGAATCTGCGGTGAAGCCACAATACTCAATGGCGGCTTGTATGACACCGGCAGCACGAACTAGAGCGCAGTTGCACCCTTTTCGTC
Source organism: Xestobium rufovillosum (assembly GCA_963966045.1). Classification (NCBI taxonomy): domain Eukaryota; kingdom Metazoa; phylum Arthropoda; class Insecta; order Coleoptera; family Ptinidae; genus Xestobium; species Xestobium rufovillosum. Next base: position 23,371,643 of record OZ014497.1, read on the forward strand.
TTTCTCACTTAAGTATATTATTTCACAATTTATGAAGAAATGCTTCATAATATGTGCTATTAAATCATTAAATGTTATTTTAGTTTCCTTGGGGTTTTGGTTTATGAGAAGGATTGTTGTTTGCTGACAGTTACTCACCTCTTTTGCGAGGCGAATATCGAATTGATCATTTTAGAATGACGTCACACAATTGACAGCTGGAGGACACACATTTGTTTGTTTTAAAGCCAATTTAAAGCTTATTGGAGGGAAGAAGAGGATGAATAACAAAGCAGATGTTTGTGTTACCATTTGGCACCAAAAAAGGGGCGTAACTTAAACTTAGTCGCTTTACGCCTAGAATTCGGGAGATAAGTGGCGCGTCACAAACGTAAGATTTTCATTCCAAACAAAACAAAGCCACGTGCTTTCTGACGTTTTAACCTAACCTCTGAAATATAATTATAATTACATATAGTTGTTTTCAAGTTTTTACGCGTAAGCCCAACACACAAATTGAAAATAAACTGTTTTCACTGCAAAACGTCTATAATTATATTGCAAAAACTAGTTTAAGGCGTTGTAAATAATATCGATAAACGTCAAATGGCACGTGCTTTTGTTTTGTTTGGAATGAAATCTGACGTATGACGTAGGTACTTAGGTCCCGAATTGAATGAAAATTCTTAAAATGATATGACTGGTTGTACTATTGCAAACGTTGTTTCGTTATTTTGAGTTAAATTACATGAACTCTAAACATCACTACTTTGTTTGTCACCAAATCTGTTCAAATTTTGGTAACACTCACGTGTGTCATGTTGTTTATCCATGCTCAGCCCTCCAACAGAAAATGGCCAACAGAAAATAAGGCCATTCTAAAGGCGGGTACAGATCTGAGCACGTTCGCGTATGAGGCAAGCCGAGGCCGAACCGAATGCCTCGTGCGGCGTAATTTGAATACCCGAATGGTGGACGCACGAGGCACTGTTCGCCACTGATCCAATGAATTCGCGAGCACGTTAAAAGTAGTTCTGTGCGGCTACGTAAAATATCCCGCGTCCAGACTGAGCACGCACGGCCTTTGATGTACCGCCAACAAACGGATCGGGGCGAGGCCGCACGACGCACAGAACGAGGCAGTTTGCCGCGCCTCGGGAGCACGTCCACATCTGAATGCTCATGCGTCCTCGGCTTGTCTCATACGCGTAAGTGCTCAGATCTGTAACCGCCTTAAAACAGTCAATAAGCCGAAACCGTAGCGAAATAGATATACAAAAAAATGATGAAGATACACTCGTGCTGCACTGGTACATTAGACACAACATTGTGAATTTTAATCACAAGTGACAGTTAGGGATGGCAAAAATACATCGATGGTCCTGAAACACCGATCCATCGGATAAATCGTCATTGTATGGCATTACATCGAATTGTTTTCTCCACATCTTTTCATCTTGCAGCATGCGAAAAAGACTTCGTGCGCTACGCCAGCCTGCAACGCACAACACTTAGGTAGGTCGGTAGGTGCTTGTCAAAGTGAGACCAAAACTATGTTCACATGCGAGTAAAAGGATGCCGCTGGGCGGCTGGTGTAACAACCACACTAAAAATTTGAGTAAAAATATTATTTTTTTATCTTTCGGCTATTGGTCTTCAACTAGCTACGATAGCGTATAACATCCACACAAGAAAAACATTATTAAATACCAGTTTAAACTGGCTATTAAGAGTAAATGCGAATTTAAACTGACAATTAAACGTAAAAGCGACTTTCAATAAGTCTTGAATGACAATTTAAACTGACAATTGAACTTAAGTGCGAGTTTAAACTGGCAATTCGGCTTAGCTGTAAGTTTCAAGTGGCAATTATAAGGCATAAATGTCAGTTTCAACTCGCACTTACGTTCAATTGTCAGTTTAAATTGTCATTCAAGACTTAGGTACCTATTGAAAGTGGCTTTTACGTTTAATTGTCAGTTTAAACTCGCAATTAAGCCTAATTACCAGTTACAACTCGCACTTAGGTTCATTTGTCATTTTAAACTGGCATTTAAGAATGTTTTTCTTGTGTGGCCATTCTACGCCATCGTAACTATACTTATGTCAAGCCGCCAAAGCATTTGTGCCGATAAAAAGTATAGAAAAAATAATACTGGAATTAAAATCGTGTGTAAAGGGTTGCATTTAAATTTTCTTTTGGCATTCGCTGGTAGTTGCAATCTCAGTGCGGTTGTAGACTTATTCAATTGTTAGTTGAACATGTGCTGCAGTAGGTACGTAATTTTCTTTTAGCTTTTATCGTTCCAAGAATCTTAGTAATTGCTCTTCCATGAAAAAGTGAAGTAGGTATAAAAGCAGTTTTCTAAAATTATTATTAGTATAAAGACACTGCCAATTGCAATTTCTGCGTAAAACACATCAAAACTACCGGAAATACTTCGAACTTAAGGGGGGATTTAAAAACATTATTGGGAAAAAGACATTTTCATTATCTATTTAAATTCAAATAAATGATAAGTTAATAAAAACAAATTGATGTTTTAACACATCGATGTTTCATTAGGCGATAATAAACGATGCCGATACATCGATGTTTTTTAGTTTATTGCCATGTGCCATCCCTAATGAGTAATGTAATGACAGTGACAGTTCATTCTAACCTCAGCGCTTGTAAAATTGGACTTTGGAAAACCTTTAAGAAAATGGGCAATTTTGAAGATACTCACCAAACTGGATAGCGAAATGGAATGCTGCAGTGAAGAAAAAATGACATGTACAATTTGGCATATAAAATATTGGATGCCACGTGAACCACGTGTTGTATTATGATCCGTAACAATGAAATACCTTTCGTTTGTGATATCTGCAATAGAACATTTGATTTCCCGTCAGCATTAACAGATCATATATTGATGCATACGAAGGAAACGTCACACCCAAAAAGCGTTCGCCAGTCGATACCTGTTACAAAGACACGTTTTGAATCGTAAGGGAAAAACGCCTCACAGATGTGAAATTTGTCAGAAAATATTCTCTATGCATTCTAATTTAAGGATACATGTTATGACTCACGCAGGAGAAAGGTCCCACAGTTGTGAGGTTTGCAAGAAAGCATTTTCTACACTTTCTAATTTAAAGAAACATGTTAAAACTCATGCAGGAGAAAGGCCTCACAAATGCGAAATTTGCCAGAAAGCATTCTCTGACCGCTCTACCTTGGCAGGTCATATGAAGACTCACACAGGAGAAAAACCTCACAAATGTGAAGTTTGTCAGAAGGCATTCTTGGAGCGTTCTACTTTAAAGGAACATGTTAGGACTCACACGGGAGAAAGGCCTCACAAATGTGAAGTTTGTCAGAAAGCATTCTCTGACCGCTCTACCTTGGCAGGTCATATTAAGACTCACACGGGAGAAAGGCTTCACAAATGTGAAGTTTGTCAGAAAGCATTCTCGGGACATTCTGCTTTAACGAAACATGTTAGGACTCACACAGGAGAAAAGCCTTATCAATGCGAAATTTGCCAAAAAGCATTCTCTCAGCGCCCTGTGTTGACAAATCATATGAAGACTCACACGGGAGAAAGGCCTCACAAATGTGAAATTTGTCAGAAAGCATTTTCTCAATATGCTCATTTAATAATGCACTTGAGGACTCACACAGGACAAAGGCCTTACAATTGTGAGATTTGCAAAAAAGCGTTCAGGCGGTTAAGTACTTTAAGGACACATACATTGATGCACACTAAAGAAAAACCGTACCAGTGTAAAATTTGTAATGAGGCATTCGGACAAAGGGGTTCCTTACGAAGGCACTTGTTTGCACATACTGGTAAAACTCCCTATGGCTGTAAGATTTGCAGTCTTTGTTTTAAGTCCGAATGGTATTTGAAGAAGCACACAGAGAAACATGCAAATGGGGACATTCTCACAGCAAAGGCAGAGGAAGCGCAAGTTGAGCTGCTCGGCGAAACAAGTGATTGTGTGAAATTAGAAGCGATTATAACAGACGCAGAGAAAGGGGCAACTATAGAATTTATCAACGATGAAGAACGTGAAGTGAAAAGTGAAGTTGGTGATTGTATAAAAGATCAAAACTATATTTTAGATGTAGATAATACTGCCGGAAGTTCTATAAAACTTTTCAAAAGAGACGAGTATGAGGTGAAAGATGAAATTAGCTTGTAAGATTTAGAAGCTAGTTAAAAGAATATAACGCTTTTTTTTGTATTAAACTACCATTATTCTAACACCTTTGTTTTACTAGTGGGTGCTAATTCATCGCTATACGAAAACTGTTCCTTTCTTACTCTAGCCCAGTGTGAAAATCCTGCTCTCTGCTACATAATTATTATTGTTAAATTAATACCTATACACATGTACATTTTTTCTTATTTCATAATCATATAATTTCAAGTCGGCGAATTTCCCAGCCTTATATCAGACTATTTCGGCAGTGCAGTGGTCCGTCTTGAGGGGATGTACTGATGTCAATCAGGCGTGTTCACTTTTTTACACCGAGGTATATGGGTTGTTTAATTTACATGTACCGACTTACAAAAACAAATCATCTTTGAGCAGAAACCGATTTGGTATACAGGCGCCATAATTTTCAATATTAAACAAAAAAATTAGCATTTCAACAGATATAAAAAACATAAACTAGCTGCTGATTTGAATGGGTTTAGACGTCTTCGTGTTCATGTTAAGAATTACAGTAAAACAAAAAAATTATTTAAACAGTGTGAAACATAATTTAAAATCCAATCCAGAACCAGAACAGTTCTGGAACTATATTAATGCAAAAAGGAATGTCTCGTGTACCTGGTGGAATGACTTACGACGGGGTAACGCTGAGTACTCCTGACTCAATAGTGGAGGGGTTTCGGTAGACTTTGCTGCGGTATTTTTATAATACAATACAGCCAGCACGGAATTCAAGTATGTCCGAGACTATACCATTATTAGGCGTAGACGCAATGACGTTCTTGCATATCATAGTGCTTAAATCGGTATCAACAGTGAAACATAAAGATTTCTTTACGTTTTCAAATTTTTAATTTATAAATTACCCCCCATTTTCAGTTTCCACAATTTCTATTCCAAATCCAATTTAACTTGTATAATTTATGCTTTAACGCTTCATTTTTTCAATTTCTTTCCATAATTTAATTAACTTTCTGGAAGCAAAATTTTGAATGAGAGTGACACTTTCAAAATTATGACTTCTGTATAAATTTTGAAATATTGATAATTACGAAATCTAACTTTCAACTTCAGCGTCATCTAAAAAAATCTTTCAGTACTGAGAAAAGTTTCTCAAGGAAAATGCGATAAGATCCCAAGTCCTGGGTTGAACTGAATTGCGCCATTTTTTCCCGCGTATCACCCACATACTTAGATATATGGGGTACCACCATTTCAAGAGTATGTGTGTGTACCACCTTCGTGTCAATGAGTTGGCAACACTGCAACTAAGTAACCATAGACACAACAACAATTGTGAATTGTCCTACCTCAATCTGAATTGTGAATTGTATTATCTATGTTGACAGGTTCATCCTAACTTCAGCAGTCAGAAATTGGAAAACCTTTAAGAAAATGGTCAATTTTGGAGATTTTCAACAATAGCGAAGTGGAGTGCTGAGTGAAGAGAAAAATAGCATGTACAATTTGGCATACTGGTGCCACGTGAACTACGTACCAGTGAAATACTGTTCGCTTGCGATATTTGCAATAGAGCATTCGATTCCCCATCAGCATTAACAGAGCACATGTTGGCGCATACTAAGGAAACCTCACACCGATGTGAAATTTGCCAAAAACGGTTCGACAGTCGATACCTGTTACAAAGACACATTTTGAATCATACGGGAAAAAGGCGTCACAAATGTGAAATTTGCCAGAAAGCATTCTCTACCCATTCTAATTTAAGGATACATATTATGACTCACACGGGAGAAAGGCCTCACAAATGTGAAATATGCCAGAAAGCGTTCTCTGCGCATGGTAATTTAAAGATACATGTTAGGACTCACACAGGAGAGAAGCCCCACAGCTGTGAAATTTGCCAGAAAGCATTCTCTACATATTCTAATTTAAAAATACATGTTATGACTCACACAGGAGAAAGGCCCCACAGTTGTGAAATTTGCAAGAAACCGTTCTCCGATCGTTCCACTTTAGCAAGTCATGTTAGGACTCATACAGGAGACAGGCCTCACAAATGTGAAATTTGCCAAAAAGCATTCTCTACGAATTCTTATTTAAAGACTCATGTTAAAATTCACATGGGAGAGAAATCTCACAAATGTGAAATTTGCCAGAAGGCATTCTTTGAGAATCGTGATTTAAAGAAACATGTTCGGATTCACACTGGAAAAAAGTCTCACAAATGTGAAATTTGCCAGAAGGCATTCTTTGAGAATCGTGATTTAAAGAAACATGTTCGGATTCACACTGGAAAAAAGTCTCACAAGTGCGAAATTTGCCAGAAAGCTTTCTTTGACCGCTGTACCTTGATGGGTCATATTAAGATTCACACGGGTGAAAAGCCTCACAAATGTGAAATATGCCAGAAACCGTTCTCTACGCCTTTTAATTTAAGAATACATGTTAGGACTCACACGGGAGAAAGGCCTCACAAGTGTGAAATATGCCAAAAAGCATTCTCTACGCATTCTAATCTAAAGGTACATGTTAGGACTCACACAGGAGGAAAGCCTCACAAATGTGAAATTTGCCAGGAAGCATTCTCCACACGTTCCATTTTAAGGGAACACATTAGAACTTCTGTAGGAAAAAGTCCTCACAAATGTAAAACTTGTAATAAGGCGTTCAGTCAAATGTATCTTGACCATACCGACAAAAGTTTTTTTTATTGTAAGTTTTGCAATGTTCATTTTAAGTGTGGATTGTACTTGTGGAGCAAACAAATGGGGAATTTGTTGCAACAAAGGTCGAACAGGCACAAGATGAGCAGTTCAACGAAAATAGTGTTAGTGTGAAATTGGAGGAAAGTGAAGAAGAAAATGCCTTTGTAGAGTCTGAGAAAATTGAAAAGCTTACGAAAAATGAGGAGTATGAGATGAAAAATCGATACAGTGCTGGTGTAAAAGAAGAAAGCGATATTTTAGAGGAAGTGGATAGTGGGGGATGTTTTGTAAGACTCTTCAAATATGAAGACTACGAGGTGAAAGATGAAATTAGCTGAAAGGTTTAAAATTTATTTAGAAATATGCAGTACCTAGTTCATGTTAGTTTTGTAAGATTTTAGTTTTAATTTATAAATTGTGTTTATACATACTAAAATTTTCATTTTACCAATGTGTCCCTCATGTACGTCATTATAAATTCTTCATTATGCCGTGTGTACTTCCACGCTAATGTGAACGCAATTTAATACTTAAACGTAAGTATAACGTACAACTATGATAACGTTTCGCCTATATATAATTTATTAGTTTTGCGTCCACGCTAGCATGGAAGTAGACACTACCTATTCATTACTAAGAGTGGTTGGACATATATCTCCATTCACTTCTGTGACTTCATTTCAATCTATGCAACTTAGCTATTAAGCGTATTTATTTCAATATAGTTAAGTTTAGATACCTATCCTTGTAGACTTTAGTGATGCTAAAATATAGCATATAAGGTCTGTTCCTCTGTTCCATTTAAGAAAGTGAAAGTCTAGTTCACAACTTTTTGAATCATCTTGCACAAGTACGCCGCCTAAATGTAGGTATCGCTTTTGTTCCATCTTTACTACCCATTTCAGAAAGAAATGTTATACTCTTACATAATGTTATATGGCGGATCCCCATGACTGATACATTGTGTTCGGGCGAACCTACTGATCGTCAAGATCCAGTATACTGGCAACTGGGATGAGAAAATCGAGGTAGAACATAGCATCACTATTTGATTATTTCTTTGAGTGTCCCCTATCTCTGTTTACGAATTTACGGAAGGAAGTGGGGAAGGAGCTATCCAAGAAATCATCCCAAACCCCCTAAAGATTGTTGGAACTCAAATTGTGTTCGATTTCATCGTATCCAACGAAATCGTACTGCGGGCTTAATATTAAACAATTTATTATTACAAAATTATAGATGCAGTAAAAATTCTCATCCAAAAAATAAGCAATGGATAAAAATTAAGAAGATAGTATTAGCAAATTAAACATTTATTGTAATAAATGATATTAAAACTAAAATACGAGTAATACGCACAGAACGACGAACAAATGCAAATACACCTAAGCGCATTTCTTTTGTTCCATCTTTATTACATATTTTAAAGAAAAATGTTAGGTGAAAGACCCCCCCCCCCCCCCCCCGTTGAATTTTAATTCTCCGTTGCACAAAGGTACAGGCTGGACCATTTCTTCTGCACAGTGCCTAACTTTGTCTTCTTAAAATGAACACCCCATTTATATTGCATTTTTGGATTCCTTGCTACAATTGAAAATAAGTAATTCAAAGATGGCCCATAAAAATTTTTTTCAAATATTCAAGCAAGTGATTTGGGGGTCATCTCTATTTGAAGCCACAGTCCTGGATGGCGACTTGTTTGACACCAGCAGCATGAACTAGTGCATTATCATGCAGTTATTACGCCCTTTTGGTCTTTCTCACTTATACAATATTTCACAGTTAATGAAGAAATGCTCCATAATATGTGTTATTATCTATGACCTTAGTTTCCTTGAGGTCTAGGGAAGGATGTTTGGACGTCACCTCTTTTGCACAATGAGTATTGAATTCGCCGCAAAACGTAACGAAGTAGATACCCAAAATTTTATGAAAGGGTCGCGTGATACATCGGTACATTAGACACAACATTGAACATTGTGAATTGTAATGACAAGTGACAGTTCATCCTAAATAAATTTAGAAATTGCAAACCTTTTAGAAAATGGTCAATTTTGGAGATATTCAATAAACTGGATAGCGAAGTGGAATGCTGCAGTGAAGAAAAAATAGCATGTAGAATTTGGCATAGAAAATACTGGGTGCCACGTAAGTGCGGTTATGATCCATAACAGTGATAAACTTCTCACTTGCGATATTTGCAATAGAACATTCGATTCCCCGACAGCATTAACAAAGCATATGTTGACGCATAACAAGGAAACCTCGCACCGATGTGACATTTGCCAAAAAACGTTTGCCAGTCGATACTTGTTACAAAGACATATTTTGAATCATACGGGAGAAACGCCTCACAAATGTGAAATTTGCCAGAAAGCATTCTCTACGCTTTCTAATTTAAGGATACATGTTTTGACTCACACGGGAGAAAAGCCTCACAAATGTGAAATATGCCAGAAAGCTTTCTCTGCGCATTCTAATTTAAAGATACATGTTAGGACTCACACGGGAGAAAGGCCCCACAGCTGTGAGATTTGCCAGAGAGCATTCTCTACATATTCTAATTTAAAGATACATGTTATGACTCACACGGGAGAAAGGCCTCACAGCTATGAGATTTGCAAGAAACCGTTCTCCGATCGTTCTTCTTTGGCTGGCCACGTTAAGACTCATACAGGAGAAAGGCCTCACAAATGTGTAATTTGCCAGAAAGCATTCTCTACGTATTCTAATTTAAAGGCACATATTAAAACTCACACAGGAGAGAGGCGTCACGAATGTGAAATTTGCCAGAAAGCATTCTCTACGTATTCTAATTTAAAGAAACATGTTAAAACTCACACAGGAGAGAGGCCTCACAAATGTGAAATTTGCCAGAAAGCATTTACTGACCGTTCTCATTTAGTGATTCACGTTAGGACTCACACGGGAGAAAGGCCTCACAAATGTGAAATATGCCAGAAAGCTTTCTCTACCCATTCTACTTTAAAGATACACATTAGGACTCACACGGGAGAAAGGCCCCACAGCTGTGAAATTTGCCAGAAAGCATTTTCTACATATTCTAATTTAAAGATACATGTTATGACTCACACTGGTGAAAGGCCCCACAGCTGTGAGGTTTGCAAGAAAGCGTTCATTGATGGTTCCTCTTTGGCGAGTCACGTTCGGACTGGCACAGGAGAAAAGTCTCACAAATGTGAAATTTGCCAAAAAGCTTTCTCTCAAGGTTCTTCATTGCGTTCCAATTTAGCGACACATACGGGGCAAAAGCCTTACAAGTGTGATATTAATTTTAAGTCTGTATGGTATTTGAAGAGACATACAGAAAATCAAACAAATGGGGAAATCGTAGCAGCGAAGGTCGAGGAATCAAGTGTGAAAGTGGAAGAAAACATAAAGAATGAAGAGGAAAATGTCATTGTAGAGTATGAAAATTTCAAAAAGCTTGTGAAATATGAAGAGCATGAGGTGGAAAATCAAAACAGTGATGATGTAAAAGAAAGCAATGTTTTAGGCGAAGAGCGTAATGATAGAAGTTTTGTAAGACGCTTCAAAAATGAAGACTACGAAGTGAAAAATGAAATGAAATTTAATTAATAAAATATGTTTATTTTTAGTTTTATGTTCAGATTTCCATATTATAGGCTTTAAAAATACTAAAATATATAGTCATTTCTATTTAAGATAGTGTAAATTCGTAACTTCTTTCTAAATCATTTTATACAAGTTGGGCCATCTAAGCGTATTTCTTTTGTTCCACCTTTATCGCACATTTTAGAGAAAAATGTTGCATGGGGGACCCCCATTGAATTTTGACTCTGTTACACAAAATTATTTTCAACAGTAATTTGACGAGTATAGTGTTAAAAGTGAGTTACTTTTAACATCGGTGTTAAAAATGAAGGATTTAAAAAATACAATGCAAACATTTTGATTTATTTAATTTTTATTATTAACATTAATTTGTATGTATGGTACAATTTGAACAACTTGTAATGTATTCCTTCTGCAGTTCCACTGATCCAGGGTCTTGTTCTCATCTTGTGTACTTGCAGAAGGGATGGGAGGACGGTTCTGGACGATGTTGCAAGTAGATTTTTGGCAATATTTTTCTTATTTTCCAAGGCGTCCTCAGTATCACCTTTGGCCACTCTTGAGGATTTCCACTTCCGTGTCTTTTAATGGTTGTCAGATTCGGACCTGTGTCCATTAGTAAAGTGGTCGAAGACTGGCGGAAACAATGACCAGAGTAATTCTTTGGATTTGGAAGCTTCAAAAATTCTGCTATATCAGCAGGCATTTTTTGTATCGAGAATTTTCACTATTAATGCAGTAAGTATGTACCCAAATCATGGATGTTATTTAACGTCAACTGGCACAAACACCAATAATATGCCCAATATAGTGGCTACTTTTATCATGACGTACTTTTCGTCTGGTGCATTTATCAGGAACTGTTGGATTTGGTCTCTTGTCAGAATCGTAGACTTTTTTGGTTCAAAAATGCGATAAGTTTGTAATGTTTGCTAATATCTAAAGGGAAGTAATTATTTGGGCGGTTGTTTTAACATCCAGGCAGTTTCATCGGGCAGTTAAAAATTCACGCGGGCGGTATTAAACTTTTTTGGCGGTAATTAACTTAATGTGGCAGTAGAACGTGGCCGGCAATATAAAAGAATTTGGTCGGTTATTTAATCCTACAACGGCAGTTAGATAAATAGTTCACCAGTTCTCGACGTTTGACAAAATCGAACGTCATTTTCATTGAAAAGAGCGGCACACTTCCGTTAAAAGGGGCGCAGCTTACGCGACAGTACACCGTGGGCGGCCAATTGGAAGAGATTTGCCTATAAATATTAGGTCGTTTCGCTCATTACCTTATCACTGAGTTGCGAGTGCTGGGATCTATTACACTAGCATTGCACCATTAAATTTATTCAACGCCCCCCCCCCCCCCCCGTTTTCCCATAGAAATGTTTAAAATACTGAACTCAGCCCCTCGCAGGTAAAAAAAATATTAATTTTGCTTCATCCCTTTGCGACTTCTATTGCACCGCATTGCACCACAAAGCATTTTTGTAATTCTGCATCGAATAATGCATCATTTGGATGCTAACGACTGAGACTTACAACGCTTCTCTCCGCTTGACCTTAACCTAACAGACTTTTATATTAAAAAGTGTCAGTCGTTAGTGTTTATATTATTCTTTTCAAATATTATTCACATGAAAATGCGCACCTTTGAAGAGAATAACATTATAAACCCTTACAACTGACACTTTTTGTCCAAAGATCTGTCTGGTTAAGGCCAAGCGGAGCGAAGCAAAGTGAGCGGAGCGTGGTAAGTCTCAGTCTTTAGCATTGAATAATTTTAGCGGTGCAATAAATTTAATTTTTTTCCTAATATCCACATTATTGTTAATTATTATTTTTTATTTCGCTGCCTAACTTAAATAAACATTATGTGTATGTATCATTTAACAGATCATATTTTGTACTACGTAAGTATTTATAGAACTACTTGTCCCACGATTTCTAACAGACCAATTCTGATTTCATGACTGCACACGCGTTACTGCCCCTCTATTCATTTTACTGCCCAATTGAATTTTCACACATTCAAATATTTATTGAGCTACTCATTTGAAGATATATTACTCCTCGTTTCCACTTTTTTTACTGCTCATATTTTACCACTCAATCTGTTATTGAACATACAATTTGTATTTTCACACTGATCAAAACTGCAATATAGTACCGCCCCTTTAAATAATAGCCATATCTAAATTGCACTTTAATTTAAGCATGGTTTTTATCATGAAGGGAACGCATGAAATTGTGGATACCCTCTTAATAGCATCTGACCCTCTTTCAGTGCTTGATCGAATATTTGTAAACCTGTTTTCTCTTATTATACAAAAGTCTATCAGGACAAGCCCAAGCGGAGCGTTGTAAGTGCCAGTCCTTGCCATTTACAACAATATTATTAACTTCAGAAATTATTCTCATAAAAAAAACATTTAAAACTGCGCATACGTATATAGAGGTTTACGCTGCTATGAGGAGTGTCCGCTGTAAAATTTTAGCGCAGACAACTCGAAGTGTGGCCTACTTTTATTAAATTATTCCCACTTATCTTTTATTCGAGTTCTCGTAAACCTTTTTTTTTCAAATATTTAAACAACCCATAATCTGCGGGGAAGTCGCATTATTAATAGCTGCTTGTATGACACACCGGCAACATGAACCGGCGCATTATCATGCAATTACACCCTTTTGGTATTTACGGCTCATACACTCATGGACAAAAATATGAAATACTTATTTTTGATTTTATTTATTTCTCGGGAAACTTTGTTATGAGCAGCTGCGACAGTATTTCTATTAGATGCTGAGACATCTAGTGGGCCTGGCAATAACGAGCAATCACAAATTTGTCATTGTGTCCTAAAAATCAAACAGTAAACTTCGTGTTCCCACCTAATTTCTAACTTTTCCAAGTAGGTAAGTTTACTCGTCAACCTAGGTGTACTGAGGTAAAATTTAACATTTGTTGATTATTCTGTAGCATTGCTGTCTTCAATAATACCAGCAGTTCGATGTTGCACTGAAGTTGAGGTAGCAAATGTTGTAGCTTTGTCAATTAATGTTAGTTGGAGACAAAGCCATATTGCAAGATTTGTTCGAATAACTCAGTCTGCGGTTTCAAAAATTTTAAACGGACACAGACAAACTGGAAATTTCAAGAAGAGGCCTGACCAAGGACGGAGAATGTGTTCAACTCGCCGGGATGACAGATTTTTAATATTGCAGTCACTACGAGATCGTACCTTAACATCAACTCATTTAAAAAACCAACTTTTAAATGCGAAGCAAGTTAATGTTAGCTCCTAAACAGTTCGGCGAAGGTTGAAGGAACCAAATTAGAAAGCGAGACGGCCTGCTAAAGTTCTTTGAATCACTCAAAATGCTAGGATTCGCAGATTACAATTTGCTAGAGCACATGGTGACTGGACTGTTAATCAATGGAAGAATGTTTCGTTTATCGACGAAACAAGAATCGTACTGTGGGAGCCAGATGGACTGGCCACCACACAGTCCAGAGCACTTGTAAAATCATCTAAAAATTCTTATTCAAGCCAGAAATCCTGTGTCAATGGCACTAAATCAATCGAGATTTGCCGCATATCAGGAATGGGATGCAATTCCGCAAGAATTAATACAAAATTTAATCTCCAGCATGCCTAGAAGAATGGAAGCCGTAGTCCGCGCTCGGGAAGGCAATACCCGATATTGAGCAGCCCATGTTTTGTAACTGGTTTCGTTCTTTTAGTGTTAATGTTTGTCAGACCGTAATTTATCCATTCTATACATATTCAACTAATTAAGTTTCTGTTATTTGTTGTTTAGTGAGGAGTTACTTGATGAACCGTTGTTATTAGATTATTCTTAAAATAGGCAAAGATAACTTGATTCTTTAGTTTTCTTTAGTGTCATTTAATTTTTTGTCTTCGCAATTTGTTATTAAGAAAATTTTAAAATATTCCATATTTTGTCCATGGGAGTATTATTTCATAGTTTATGAAGAAATGTAATCTTAGTTTCCTTGAAGTCTTTAGAAGAATTGTTGGCCATCACCTCTTTTGCGCACTGAATATGGAATTCGCCCAGTGTTGCCACCCCTATTACAATAGTAATAGATCTATTACTATCTGCTTTTGTCTATTACGCCATTACTATTGAGATAAAATCTATTACTTTTTTATTTTTATTATACTTTTAGGTAATATTTTTACAAAATACATTAAATGATCTGATAATTAGTATATTTTAATTAATTCGAGGTGTTCAAAAACTTGCCTTTAATCTTGAGCAGCCATAGTTATTTTATGTTTTAAAGGTTTGTTGGTTGACTACCTAAACTAAAACTTCCAGATGGCTGCAATGATGGCTGTTGCTGTTGACAGTCGTTTTGTTACTATGTTCTGGTGTGTTTGCAGTTTGAAATAGGTATTCAAATTTATTACGTTTTTGCAACGCGGACTTTTGAACTTCTGATTTGTGATTTTGGTTTTTTTGTTAAGGAAATTTGGTTCCAGATAGATAAGTAAGCAGCTCAGAGACTTTTCCAAGGTCTTACATTCCCAACCGCCCTGCTTGTATTCATGGTATGTACTTGTATATGATACCGAAACTTCATTATAGGCCAGGTCAGATCAGTTCTATTTTTACTGATGTTTTCTGAATAAATGATTATTTTGCATTTACTCTTTTGTACGTATGTATTTGCCATGCCGAAATACGTAAAATGGGTTTTGAAGAATTTATTTTTTCCCAGGGGAGTCCCCTCCCCTTACTACACAAGAACAGAAATCTATTACTCAAACAGTCCGATCTATTACTATTTTTTCGTCAGTCTATTACTGAAAAAAATTTGTAGGTGGCAACACTGAATTCGCCTAGGTAATCGGTACATTAGACACAACATTGTAAATTGTAATGACAAGTGACAGTTCATCCTAACACATTTTTGAAGCATATTTTGAAGTTATAAATTGGAAAGCCTTTAAGAAAATGGCAAATTTTGGAGACATTCAACAACCTGGATAACGAAACGGAATGCTGCAGTGAAGAAGAAATATAGCATGTACAATTTGACATAGAAAATACACGTGAACTACGTGTATTATGATCAGTACCAGTGAAACACCTTTCACTTGCAATATTTGCAATAGGACATTCTATTCTTCGTCAGTATTAACAAAGCATATGTTAACGCATACCAAGGAAACCTCGCACCGATGTGAAATTTGCCAGAAAGCATTCCCTACACATTCTAGTTTAAAGAGACATGTTAGGAATCACACAGGAGAAAGGCCTCACAAATGTGAAATTTGCCAGAAAACATTCCATAGGTATTCTAGTTTAAAGAGACATGTTATAGGTCACACCCACATGGGAGAAGGGCCTCACAAATGCGAAATTTGCCAGAAAGCCTTCTCTATGCATTCTGCTTTAAAGATACATTTTAGGAATCACTCGGGAGAAAGGCCCCACAATTGTGAGATATGCAAGAAAGCGTTCTCCAATCGTTCCTCTTTGGCAAGTCACATTAGAGCTCATACAGGAGAAAGGCCCCACAAATGTGAAATTTGCCAGAAAGCATTCTTTCAGAATTCTGATTTAAAGAAACATGTTCGTACTCACACAGGAGAAAAGTCTCACAAATGTGAAATTTGCCAGAAAGCATTCACTGACCGCTATACCTTGACAGGTCATTTTAGGACTCACACTGGAGAAAGGCCTTACAACTGTGAAGTTTGTCAGAAAGCATTCTCGAAGCGTTCTACTTTAACGAAACATGTTAGGATTCACACAGGAGAAAAGCCTCATCAATGTGAAATTTGCCAAAAAGCTTTCTCTCAGCGCTTTGCGTTGACAAATCATATTAAGACTCACACGAGAGAAAGGCTTCACAAATGCGAAATTTGCCAGAAAGCATTCTCTGACCGCTCTACCTTGACAGGTCATATTAAGACTCACATGGAAGAAAGACCTCACAAATGTGAAGTTTGTCAGAAAGCATTCTCTGACCGCTCTACCTTGACAGGTCATATTAAGACTCACACGGGAGAAAGGCCTCACAAATGTGGAATTTGTCAGAAAGCATTTTCTCGGAGTGCTCATTTAAAGATGCACTTTATGACTCACACAGGACAAAGGCCTTACAGTTGTGAGATGTGCAAAAAAACGTTCAGACGGTCAAGTACTTTAAGGACCCATACTTTGACGCACACGAAGGAAAAACCACACATGTGTAAAATTTGTAATAAGGCATTCAGACAAAGGTGTTCCTTACGGAGGCACTTGTTTGTACATACTGTTAAAACTCCCTATGGCTGTAAGATTTGCAATAATTGTTTTAAGTCCGAATGGTATTTGAAGAAGCACCTAGAGGAACATGCAAATGGGGACATTCTCACAGCAACGGTAGAGGAATTGCAAGTTGACCAGCTCAACAAAACTAGTGTTCGTGTGAAATTAGAAGAGATTATAACAGACGCAGAAGAAGGGGCAACTATGGAAGAATTTATCAACGATGGAAAATGTGAGGTGAAAAATGAAGATGATAATTGTGTAAAAGAGGAAAATGATATTTTAGACGAAGATAATGCCGGAAGTTCTATAAAACTTTTCAAAAATGACGAGTATGAGGTGAAAGATGAAGTTAGCTCGCAAGATTTAGAAGCTAGTTAAAAAAATGTAACAATTTTTTTGTATGTATTCAATTATTAAACTACCATTATACTAACATCTTTGTTTTACTAGTGGGTGCGTCTCTAATTAATCACTATACGAAAATTGCTCATTTGTTACTCTAGCCGAGTATGAAAATTCTGCTCTCCGCTACTTAATTGCTATTGTTGAATTAATACAGGCCGTCCCATGGTGGCGGCCAGTTAAAAGTTTATGGAGAACGAAAAATGGGATAAATTTGAAACTTTGCATAGAATTATAGTCTGTAGTGACCTACTAACTTTTCTAAAATGTTTTCTTTTGTGAGGCTTCTCTCTTCTAGCACTTCCACGATTATACCCGGAGTTGACATAAAGTTCAATTTTTTAAATAGGACAACCCCCAAATATACCAATATTTGGTTTTATCACATGAGTTTGAATTATTTTTACTAGGGAAGCTTTTTGTTTTCTCTTCTCTTTTTTGAGATAAAAATTATTTTTTGAAATTTTGACACATTTCCTCTGCTTGAAAAATCGCTAATAACTTTTGAGCCAAAACACTCACTAGCTTAAAAAGAAATTCAGAAGACTCAAGTCAAACTTTTTACGTTATGGAAAAGTAAGTGCGAATTGAATATTACCATACATCCTATGACAAATAACTAAGACACTCAAGTTACTGTTTTTGCATATTTTCATGCTAATCTACAGTCCTCTACACGGAGTACAGAACAGGATTTAGGCATAAGCTGGATGTTGGTGCAAAGGGTGCTGAAGAAGAATGTGATGAAAGATTTTAAATTCTACCCCGTGCAAGGAGTGCAGCCGCAAGATGCACAACAAAGGGTGGAGCTATGCGAGACGTTAATGGTCAAGTTGAACGAAGATGCGAACTTTTAAAAATGTGTTATTTGGACTGACAAATCAAAATTTTCCAGAGGGGGTATTGTTAATCACAAAAATAACCATTTTTGGGCTCTGCAAAATCCGCATTATGACTCGTGCGATATTTTCAAGCAAAGGATAGTTTTAATGGTTTTTGTTTGTTAATTTTTATTTTTTATTTTTTTTTTATTTAAAGAAAGATGTGCTCAGATGACAGAATTGTCGGTATGAGAGCCAATACAATTGAAAAGAAAAAAACTTATATAACTTATATAACTAACTATGAGGAGTTTAAGACATGAGAAAACAAAACAAAAATAAAGTGATAAACAGGTCAGTGCTAATAATATCTAACTAGCTAACTATGAGAAGTTGAAAACACGAAAAAGAAAAAATAAAAAAAAAATCATATTATATTATGGCACTTCTGTTGGACGATATAGATACTTATGCTAATCCTTACTATCTATTAATCGTTAAGCACCTACAATAATGATCTATACTAAACGTTATCATTTTATGGCACTTTTTGTTATCCCGCCTTTATTTCACTATTTACAGATATCAGTCACTGCTAATGCAGACACAAATAATTTAACTGTTTTACACTTCTTTATGTCTTCCGGCAATTTATTGTACTCAATCAGGTCACTGTGTATTATTCTGGTCTTTCCTTGTGACGTCACCCAAATGACGAACGCCACAAAAGAGGATTCCGCCGCAGCTAAGCTCGAAGCCGAAGATGGGGGTGGGCAAAAACTGAAAAAGGGCGCCAAGGAGTTGTTGGCTGATCCTCCAATGAACACGCAAACACAGCGGCCACAGCTCCTAAAACCCGCTGGTACACAATAGGGCAAATGAATGAAAAAAAAATAATAAAACAATATAGTCCAATAATAAAGCCAGCATATAATAATGAAAAATAAATATAGCTCAGAATGAATATACAATATAAAAAAATAGTGGTAAATCAAAATAGCTGTTAATATGAAAAAAAAAATAGTACAACAAAACTGCGGGAAATTTAGACGCCCGGTACTCACGTTGCGCAAAAAAAAGAAAAACCAAAATAGGCGCCGATGACACGGTAAATACCCTACACGGTTGGAGCTCCGCACGCGCAGCGCACCGACGGGTCAATCGCACGCGCTCTACCCAAACGCAAATAGACGCAAACGGCAGTATCGACCGTTTCTAAATCCCGTTACAAAAAAAATATATCTAAGTATAAAATTGAATTGAAAATTGAATAAACGGCAAAAAAAACTAATCAAAATTTATCAAAGCAAACAACTCTCATCCAACTTAAACTTAACACTGGCAAAATGATTAAACTATGTATGGAAAAAAACTACCGGAATTATTTATACCAAAATGACAAATTAAATTTAACAAAATAACGTGACAAAATTATGTCAAAAAAAACAAACAGATGACCACAACAAGCCGTGGCCAGGCATCTACATTAAAACTAGCCGAACGGGACGATTCCTGAACGGACTAGCGGCGCGCAAACACGAAAAGTACAAATACAAAGTTGTCACAAAAAGCTGTGACGGGCGCTACACAAAAACCAGCCGTTGGACGCGATGTTCCAGACGGACAGGCGACGAAATAATCAAAATAGATATCTGACCTTCCAGAAGATAAAATGCAGGTCAGCTGCTACAGCAAATCACTTCCGTGTAGCTCAGCACCAGGTGATCGGCGCTTCTCGTAACGTGGGGAAAAGTGCAGCAAAAATCGAAATTTGCACTCACGGAAAAATTGCTCCCAGGAAAAAAACCCTAAAATGCCGAAAAGACAAATTAGAATAGAAAATAAGAAAAAGGAAAGGAAACAACACCGATGACTGAAGATTGAAATAAAAGATGAAAAATAAGACACTCACCACGAGGGGTTTTTTTTCCAACAAAACCGACTGGACTCCAAATGCCAGTTAAAATCCCAAAAGGCATAGACGACGATCTCTAAACTTGCACAATGCAACCAAATCGACGTCTTGAAACGGTCGGGACCCAAGAAAATCCCAGAAACTGGCAAGAAAATCTATTTCCCAAAACTTGGCGTCACCAACCACTCACAAGAAGAATACAGCCGGAAGTGCCGTTTCAGAAAGCAAATCGGAATTTCCAAAAAAACCGCCGACTAAAATACAAGGTGGCCTCATCCGAAACTACAAATGTACCCAGAAGCACCCTAGATTTCCAAATCTTCCAGAGGCGTCACCGGTAATGAAATAGGTAACTAAAGGAAAGAAAGCTTAAAATGACTTGCAAACCCAAAGGAAAAGAAGATAGCAATAAGAAAAGTCATAAAGAGGTCCCAAGAGACAGAAGAATAGATAAGACAATGCACAAAGAACCGAAAGATGAGACATGGAAAATGAAAATGAGAAGGCGCGCCACTGAGCATCTAAATGGGAAAATGTTCTGCACAAGTTGGCAGAACCGAAAGTAACCAAATTAACCTCAACAATCTGACAACAGACTAACAACAAGTTGGAGGCTATTAAATGAATAATTATACGACCAAATCGTGAAAAGGGAACGACATTCCTCCCCAAGGTAGGCTCAGCAAATTATAAATACGAAAGATGAACAATTCCAAGACTGAAAATGACAGAAACATGAACAGAAAGCTACAAAGTACAGAGGCAATAAGGGGACTCAAAAATAGCAGGTAAGTGAGACAAAATCCATAAGACTAGCGAACCTAACAAGAAATAATAATTTTAAGACAGTTCTACCCTCAAACAAATCGATAGAAACTCAACAAGACAATGAACGGAGGCATGATCGGAGAACAGATGCAAGAACCGAGAACAGGGGCAATCAAAGCAATAATAGACTAAATATAAGTGAGAGACCTAAAATAGGAATACAAGTACGGTAATCAGAGCACGATGTAAGTACCAGTCTATAATAAAATGTTAAAAAAATACAATTGTTGTTTTAATACCAAATTAAAACGTAACATCCTGCATTTGTAGACACTAGATTTAAATGAAAGTTGTCTTTTTTTCTGGTGAAGTGTTCATAATAATCGGAGTTTAATTTGACATTAATTTGGTTTTTCATTTTACCATTTACTATTTTATATATTACTTTTAACTTCTCTATTTTAATATATTGCTCAATTTTGACTTTCTTGGTTATTCTATAAAGTTCCTCTGTTGGAAGTAGCCTTGGCAGTTTGTATAAGCTTTTGAGTGCTTTATTTGACGCATTGTGTGTATTTGTTTTATGTATTAGGGGAGCTTCCCCATATGTTGATAAGATATGTAAGCCTGCTGAGTATATGTGCATAATACACCATGTTTGCAGTCTTTTCCTGTAATTTTGGACATCTTCCCAAAGCACCAATGACTGAAACGACATTCTTGCAGGCTTTATTTATCTGCTCTCTCCAATTCATCTTCTCATCTATTATGAGTCCTAAGTATTTGGCCTTCGTCACCTGCCTTATGATGTTTCCATTTATTTCAATGTTCATATTAATATTTGCTTTATTTTTCTGCTTGAATATTATATACTCCGTCTTCTGAGTGTTTATGACAAGCTGGTTTGACGTCAACCACTTATGAAACAGAATCATGTCTTCTTTTATCTTCTGTTCTAGTTCCCTTGCACTTTTACCTTTATAAATTATTATAGTATCATCCGCATAGATAAATACTTTCCTGCCAATTTAATAGTATTTATATTGTGTATATATAATAAGTATAGCAAAGGACCTAAAACAGAACCCTGCGGCACTCCCTTATTTACTTGACAAGACTTGCTGAATTTGTCATCTATTCTGGTAATAATAGTTCTTCCTTCCAGGTAGGATTTCATTAAATCATTGGTCGCTCCTCGCAATCCCATTCGTTCCAGCTGCTGCATTAGAATGTTGTGATCAACGGTGTCAAAGGCTTTTTTCAGGTCGACTAGTACTGCAATAACATAATTTCCATTGTCGAGACCTTCTTGTATAGTATCTATGGCATTTGTAGCTGCCGCTTGCGTGCTGCTATTTTCTTGGAATCCATACTGATTTTCATCAAACCCTATTGTTTTGCTGATGAAATGTGCTATTCTTTTTTTAATACTTTTTCAAATATTTTTGCGAACGTGCTCAATAATGATATTGGTCTATAATTTGTGGGCTGACTTTTGCTTTCGTTTTTGAAAATTGGACAAATTAGTGCACTTTTAAGCTCGTCAGGAAATACTCCAGTTTTCATTGAATCATTAATTAATTGTACTACAACTTCTGTTAAAATATATTTTAGTTCTTGCACGTCTCGTTGTAATCTGATCTAAACCTGGTGCTGCCTTTTTTAGTCCTTCAATTATCCTTTTTACTTCTTCATTGTTTGTTGGTTCCCAGAACATGCTTTTTTCATTCCTGTCTAATAGAAAGTTGCATTTTCCACTATAATCTTTCTTCAACCGATTAGTTTATCACATTTATATTGAAAATTTAACTACCGAAACTTATTTTAATATTTTGAGAACCGTGGTAACAAACTTTTTAGAAGACTTAACATTGAACGTGTTAAGAAAATGTTGGTATAGCTTGATGGGGTGCCAGCTCATTGCAGTCGGGGGGTGTATCAACAACTAAATAACATGTTTGAAGATGCCTAGAACTTTGTAACTGGCCAGCAAGATCTCCGGACCTAACGCCCGTAGATTTCTACCTTTATAGTCTGTGAATTTAGTTCGATAAAGAAATCTTAGATAGCTTCGGTAAGTAGACGTCAGTAGTGCTACAAAGATGGGTCCATAGTGACACTAAAATGGTAATATCTTAACATTCCCTGCTGGAAACCCCATGAAATTTTGTGAGGAACGTGGAATATGTAAAAAAATTGGGGGTTTCCATTTAAAAAATATATAACTTTGGTTTGTTGCGCAAAATGTGATGATGCGGCATGGGATTTTCTAAGCACTTGCAAAATTTCGTATTGATGCCTTGAATGGTTCATCAAGAGAGATATAGGCCGTCTCCCCACAAATGGATCATCCTGTATACGTATAGTTAGGTACACGTTATAAATAATTCTTATTGTTTCAAAGTTTTAGTAGAAATATAATTTGTCATTCTTAGATTTTCTACTATTTTTAATAAATCTTGACAAATTCCTTAAACGGGTATCAAATGTAGAACATTAAGTGTTTATTATACTCGTATTTTTAAATGGCAAACTTTCTCAAAATATTGGAATAATATTCAATAGGTATATTGAATAATATTTTTTATAGATAAATAATTAAAAGTATGACCCACAAAAGCTTTTTCTTCTTCAAACAAGAATCTGAGTAAGACACCGGCAGCATGAACTGGCACATTATCATGCAGTAGTAACCTTTTGGGTCTTTCTCTCTTATATTTATTTCACAGTTTATGAAGAAATGCTCCATAATATGTGCTATTAAATGTGATCTTAGTTTCCTTGAGGTTTATGAGAAGGATTGTTGTTTGTTGGCCGTTACCTATTTTGCAAGGTGAATTTCGAATTCGCCGAAAACGTAGCGAAGTAGATATGAAAAAGATGATAAAGAAGGGCTGGTGTTGCATCGGTACATTAGACACAACAGTGGGAATTGTAATCAATGATGTCTGACTACAAGTGACAGTCTGACCTCTGACAGTTCATTCTAACCTCAGAGTTTCTAAAGTTGGACATTGCAAACCTTTAAGAAAAGGGGCAATTTTGAAGATATTCAACAAACTGGATAGGTAGCATTAACAGTGAAGAAAAAATAGCATGTACAATTTGGCGTAGAAAATACTGAATGCCACGCGAACTACCTGTAGTTATCTTCATCCGTAATTAGGTACCAGTGGAACACCTTTCGCTTGCGATATTTGCAATCATTAAAATAAGTATTTGATTCCCTGTCGGCATTAACAGAGCATTATGTTGATGCATACCAAAGAAAAAGAAACCTCACACTGATGTGAAATTTGCCAAAAAACTTCTGTCAGTTGATACTTGTTATAAAGACACATTTTGAATCATTGGGAGAAATGCCTCACAAATGTGAAATTTGCCAGAAAGCATTCCCGACACATTCTAATTTAAAGAGACATGTTACGACTCACATGGGAGAAAGGCCCCACAAATGCGAAATTTGCCAGAAAGCTTTCTCTATGCATTCTGCTTTAAAGAAACATTTTAGGAATCACATGGGAGAAAGACCCCACAGTTGTGATATATGCAAAAAAGCGTTCTCCAAACGTTCCTCTTTGGCAAGTCACGTTAGGACTCATACGGGAGAAAGGCCCCACAAATGTGAAATTTGCCAGAAAGCATTCTCTGAACGCTCTACCTTGACAGGTCATATTAAGATTCACACGGGAGAAAGGCCCCACAAATGTGAAGTTTGTCAGAAAGCATTCTCTGACCGCTCTACCTTGACAAGTCATATTAAGACTCACACGGGAGAAAGGCCTCACAAATGTGAATTTTGTCAGAAGGCATTCTCGGAACGTTCTTCTTTAACAAAACATGTTAGGATCCACACAGGAGAAAAGCCTCATCAATGTGAAATTTGTCAAAAAGCATTCTCTCAGTGCTCTGCGTTGACAAAACATGTTAAGACTCACACGGGAGAAAGGCCTCATAAATGTGAAATTTGTCAGAAAGCCTTTTCTCAGTATGATAGTTTAATGATACACTTGAGGATTCACACAGGACAAAGGCCTTACAATTGTGAGATTTGCAATAAAGCATTCAGTCAAAGGGGTTCCTTACAAAGACACTCGTTTGCACATACTGGTAAAACTCCCTATGGCTGCAAGATTTGCAATAGTTTTTTTAAATCCAAATGGTATTTGAAGAAGCACATAGAGAAACATGCAAAGGTAGAGGAATCACATGTTGACGAAACTAGTGTTCGTGTGAAATTAGAAGCAGAAAAAGGGGCAACTATGGAAGAATTTATCAACGATGAAGAATGTGAAGTGAAAAGTGAAGAAGATGATTGTGTAGAAGAGGAAAACAATATTTTAGACGAAGATGACATTTCCGAAAGTTCTACAAAAATTTTCAAAAATGAGGAGTATGAGGTGAAAGATGAAATTAGCTCGTAAGAGTTAGAAGTTAGTTAAAAAAGAGATAACTATTTTTTTGCATGTATTAATTATTAAACCACCATTATTCTAACATCTTTGTTTTACTACTGGGTGTGTCTCTAATTCTTCACTATATGAAAACTACTCTTTCTTAAACAGTCACCACCCTATGCAGCATGTACAACCCAAAAGGATTCGACCGTCTAAACGATAATTGCATAGTCCGTGGCTTTATCTTTCAACAAGTTGTACGACACCGTTGGGTCGTATGGAAGTTTGGCCAGTGAAAAATTTGTTTCACAATCACACTTGATGTACGTGTGTAGTTTCGATTTGTTTTAACGATTTCAAAACCTAAAATGGCGCGAAAACAGAAGGCGGTGTGCGGAATGTGCTCCAAAAGTTACGAAAAGTGGGATAATTTGCGTTGGAAGTTGCGAAAAATGGTTCCATCCAGGCTATCAGGGTATAAATAAAACTAAATATTTACAATATATAACAATCGATCTGATCTTGCTCCAACAACTACTCCCTGGGCAAATACCCCGACAGGCATTGAATTACAGAGAAAGTCCTGAACGACAGTGTGCACTAAATGGTTGCAAAACAAAAGGAAATCTCACCTGCTCTCTACTAATACAAGGATAAAGATTCCAACGTGCCCCTGGCGTACACGAAACCAGTATTAAGTCCCGCTATGGCTAATTATAATGAAGAACAAAAGAAGTGTTTGGTTGGTAATAATTATTATTGACAACTCCGATTTATTATTTCTTTCAGTTAATATGGATCGTAAATCTAGAAGTTTCTTTAGCTCAAAAACGAAGCGTTGTTTTAAAGGATGTTACGAACAATCAATCCCAAAAATGTACTAAAAAACCGGCGGCAAATGCAAATTTTCTGGTAGAAACAGATGCTGAAAATCTCCAATCAGCTGTTGAAAATTTATTGGAAGAAGTCCAGAAAACACAAATTCTTTTTGATCTAGAAGAACATCAAAATCTCTTATTGTCCGATTACATCGATAGTGTAATCTCCAACGCAGATGAAATATTTAAAATCTTTGATAGCGATATTTTTTCTGAGGACGTGGTGAAGGCAAATAAAATCTGGTAAAAGAGTGCACACATAAAAGAAGGGAATAAAGTCCCAGTGCGAATAATTTTAGAACTATCAGTTTTAAATTCCCACGCGTCAAAAATTTTAACTAGAATTGTGCAAAGAAAGATAGAGGAAAGGGCGGAAGAAATATTAGGTGATCAGTTCGGATTTAGGAGAAATAGAGGAACGTGCGAGGCCATTCTAGCTTTACAAGTAATTATAGAAAAAACCATAGAAAAGGGAAAAGGATTTGCAGATTTTAAAAAAAGCCTTCGACAACGTAAAATGGGAGAAGATGTTCGAAGTGCTCAGAAAGGTACGGATGAAATATAGAGACATAAGAATAATGCATAATCTCTATAAAGAGCAAACGCCAGTTATAGAATTTGAGCAGGAACAAAGAGAAGTAGATATCCGGAAGGGAGTGAGGCAGGGATGTGCATTGTCACCTCTAGTTTTCAACTTATATATCAAAGATGCGATTAATATTGTTAAAGACTAAAACTGAAATACAAAAATAGAAAATGAGAATATAGAGGAAGTCGCGGATTTCTGCTATTTAGGAAGTAAAATAACTCGAGATGGTAGGCACTAAAGAAATAAAACAGAGAATAGCGCAGAGTAGAGTTGTATTTAACAAAAAGGAACAACTGTTATGTACGGGAAGTATTAATGTAGAAACTCGAAAGAGACTCTTAAAGACGTGATATATGGAGTACAGTATTATACTGGTGCGAATAAACTTGGACAATAGGAGAGGCGGATCGCAAAAGAGTAGAAGCGTTTGAAATGTGGTGCTACAGACGCATGATGAAGATACCGTGGATAGATAAGGTTAGGTAGCAATATGGAGGTATTAGAAAGAGTTGGGGAAAAGCGAAAGGTATAATGGAAGACAATAAAGAATAGAACAGAGGATGGCATGGTAGGACACCTTCTAAGACACGAAGGAATAGTTCACGGCATACTAGAGTCAGAGATAACAATAAAAAGAGGTAGGGTAGGCCTAGATTAGACTTCTGCTCTCAAATAGTTGGAGATGTAGGATGTTCGACTTTTAGGGAAACGCGTAGGTTAGCTCAGGATAGGAAAGGATGGAGGTACATGTCTAACCAGTCTTCGGACTGAGACCCTTATGATGAGGGTATATCCACAACAACAGTATACATGGGTAATTTTAGCATCATAACTTTTCAATTAACGTAGTAAATTAGTTTTTTATTGCTACCGTAAAATTACCCTTTTTGGACTTGTGCACTAGGCATTAGGCCGACGACATGTACATTTTTTCCTATTTCATAATTTTTTCAAAATCAAATTTGTTAAAATTATAATTTTTATTTTTAATTCTATACAGGGTGATTCAGAACGGGCGTGCCAAATAAGACGAAAAGTTTATATGAACATAATATGTTCTAAAGTAACTACTAATAAAGATACAGGGTGTAAAAGTTTTAATATTTTTTTATTATCTTACTAACTAGGAAAGTTATTGCGTTGAAATTTAAGGTATCGTTTTCATTTGCCAAGTTCTAATTTTCCAAAAAGATTTGCTCTGCTAACCCCATCACAGTAGCGTTGCTACCGGGTAGGCCATTTACTTATTTTTTTCGTAAAATGCTTAGTTTGTGAATGAAATACAGCTTTTTGTGAAATCGTGCATACATGCACTGAAATTTTCCATAATGCAATAATGGCTTCACCGATATGCAAGAAAAGTGAAAATTGAAAAAAATTGTTTATTAAGAATAACACTAACAAAACTTGTAATATGTAGTAGAGTTGGCAACACTGTTAAGTGGAAGTAGTTAGTTGGCGTTGTGTCATGTCGCGGTACATGATGGCTGTATAGTGTTGTACTTGTACTTGAAATAAAGATTAACTAGCAAAATAAGAGTATTTTGTGAACCCGAATATAACATGGTGTCAAGTGTGGCAGCTAGTTAAGCCACGAATAAAAAAAAATTGAGTGTTTATACGTATTGCTGCCAGTTTGCAATCGAAAAACGAATTCAGAAAGCAGGAGACAAAATGGAGTGCTTTAAACCGCCAAGTCCTTTGACGGACTATGACTTAAAGAATTGGAATTTATGGAAGCAAAAGTTTGAGATATATTTGAAAGCATCAGGTAAGCAAAATGAACCTGATGACATAAAAATTGCGATTTTGTTGAATTGCATTGGTACGAAAGCGCTGGAAGGCCATGTGCACAAAATAAAACTGCCTTGCAAGTTATTAACGCCCAATGAAAGTTAATATCTTGCAGTTAATATTATTCACTTGCAGTGAAAGTTAGTATCTTGCACTACAAGTTAATAACTTACAATCTATAAGTCAATATTCTGCATTGCCGGTTAATATTTTGCAATGCAAGTTGATAAATTGCAATGCAAGTTGATATCGTGCAATGCAAATTGATATTTTGCAATGCAAGTTAATACCTTGCAATGCAATCTATTATCTCGCAATGCAAGTTAATAACATGCAATGCAAGCCATTATTTCAAAATGCAAGTCAATAAAGTGCAGTGCAAGTCACTGAATAGCAATGCAAATTAGTACGCTACATTGCAAGTTATATTTTGCATTACGAATTGGTATGTCGTAATGTAACATTATGAATGCCAGTTCCGCCATAACTCAACAGGAGTTGTAGATATCGAAAAATGATTCAAATGAAAGTTGCATCCAATCAACTTCCTCACATTTTAAAATTATTTTCGAATATACAGGGTGTTGCATTTCTTCTGCACAGCACCTAACTTTGTTTCTTTAAATGGAATACCCTGAATCTGATTGCATTTTGGATTTTTTTGTTAAATTTAAGGGTCACTTCGTTAACCATACATTGGGTCTAAGTCTTATACCTAGTTAGAGAGCTAGCGTCATTTTTGATGACAAAAAGGTGTCAGGCTGGAACTTTGCCAACCACTAGTTTACACTTTTCTATGTGACAGAATTTTCGCTTGCAGTCATTTCTATTTTTTGTTTTTAATAAAACATGTATACTTTGTATAATGGATCTTTGCGTGTGTATAAAATTAGTTAAGACATACGCGCCTACTGCTAGCCCGTACCATTCCTTAATATAAATTCAGCGACGTATATCATTTGGTTGTAAGACATACGTCTCATAATACAATATTGAGCGCAACACAAATGCGACTATATGAAGTGATGTCGAAGCGCCATTCAGCGTTACAGTTCATAGGCGTGTGGTGTAGGTACCTACTGTCAAGTAAATGTCGTAATGTGGAATTAATTTTATAAACTTTTTATAATGTTTTACGGTGTTTCTGATGCTTTAAAGATTAGCTTGCGTACAATTTCCAGCATCAAAGTACGTTCAGAAAGAAATGAGCCTTTGCTTAGTCCAGGAAAATCCCGGCCACGGAAAAAGTAAAAAACCGAAGATTTAGACGAATGCCAAAAAATGGAAATTCGTAATGTTATATACAACATGTATGCACAAGGCAAGTTACAAGTTTATTTTTTAAATAGGTACTATGAACTCACTAAAATCTAGAATTGCATCACAAAATATATCTTAAAAATCTAAGTTTCTTTCATTTCGTCTTCTGCTGGTGCCATACCTACTAATTAATACATGATGTAACTGTTAAATTACCATATTTATATCTGTACCTGAGCAAAATAAAAACACACGCCACTGCTTGACAATCACTCGACCTTGAAATGATTTGCGCCGGTGACAAATTAGTGTCTACATTAAAATTTTTGTGCATATACCTTGATCCCTCCCCTCTATAACACTCCTCTGTTTACTTGACAGACGGACACTAATTTGTCACCGAGCCCTCACCAACCCCCCAATTTAGTACGTCTGCCTTCTGCCCTTGACTGCAGAAAATGTCTGCCAGTTGCATTTTCTTATCATAGTACGAGACAACAATGTGTAGAAAAAAATTGAACTTGACACTAATTAGACATCGCATTTTCATTAGTTCTCCAGTTCCACAGATCTTCCTCCATCCTAAGACATGAAACAATGTCTGCCAGTCTGATAGTCAAGTAATGAGTGCAAAAGATATGAGCCAGACACAAATTTGTCATACAACCTGTCCAACAGGTACATGTTTTATTGAAAACAAAAAATAGAAATGACGATTGGCAAAGTTCCAGCCTGACACTTTTTTGTCATCAAAAATGACGCTAGCTCTCTAACTATTACGGCTTCGGCGTTATGTGACATTAAAAATCGTCATTTTTCAAATTTCATCAGTTAAACCTTGGAAACGGTACGAGATAAAGAAAAATGACTTACATGTCCCTATCCTAGTTTTTAATTCTCCATCTAATGGACCTGGAAAATACTGCTTCCTGATTGGCCACTTTCTGGTCATTTTTTGACCAATCACGAAGCAGTATTTTCCAGACCCTTTAGATAGAACTAAAAACTGGGATAGGGACATGTAAGTCATTTTTCTATATCTCGTACCGTTTCCAAGTTATAACTGATGAAATTTGAAAATTGACGATTTTTAACGTCTCATAACGCCGAAGCCGTAAGACTTAGACCCAATGTGGTTAATGAAGTGGTCCTTAAATTCAACAAACAATTCTAAAATGCAATTAGATATATACAGGGTGTTCTATTTAAAAAAATAAAGTTAGGTGCTGTGCAGAAGAAATGCAACACCCTGTATATTCGAAAATAATTTTAAAATGTGAGGAAGTTGATTGGATGCAACTTTCATTTGAATCATTTTTCGATATCTACAACTCCTGTTGAGTTATGGAGGAACTGGCATTCATAATATTACATTACGACATACCAATTCGTAATGCAAAATATAACTTGCAATGTAGTGTACTAATTTGCATTGCTATTTAGTGACTTGCACTGCACTTTATTGACTTGCATTTTGAAATAATGGCTTGCATTGCATGTTATTAACTTGCATTGCGAGATAATAGATTGCATTGCAAGGTATTAATTTGCATTGCAAAATATCAATTTGCATTGCGCGATATCAACTTGCATTGCAATTTATCAACTTGCATTGCAAAATATTAACCGGCAATGCAGAATATTGACTTATAGATTGTAAGTTATTAACTTGTAGTGCAAGATACTAACTTTCACTGCAAGTGAATAATATTAACTGCAAGATATTAACTTTCATTGGGCGTTAATAACTTGCAAGGCAGTTTTATTTTTTGCACATGGCCTTCCAGCGCTTTCGTACATTGGTGATGATGGTTTGGATGTATACAATACATTCGAAGAGGAACAAAAGACGACCTTGAAAAAATTGTTGGAGTCGTACGATGGATATTTTTTACCTAAGAAAATTATTCCGATGGAAACATTTAAATTTAATAACCTTTTGTTCAGTCAGGAAGTCAAACAATCGAGCAATATCTCACCGAACTGAAGAAACAAGCAAAATTGTGTGATTTTGTTTGCCAGAAAGCAGAATGTAGGACGAGCTTTGAAGAAAGAATGATAAGAGACCGCCTGATAGTTGGAATTTACGATAAACAAATTCAAGCAAGATTGATCAGAGAGCCAGATATAGATGTTACAAAAATTGTTGAATATTGCAAGTCTGTGAAGCTTAGCCAAGAACATTTAAAAACTTTAAATGCAGAAGAAGTAAATGCAGTTCATGTGCATAAAAGCAAGTGCTCAAAATGTTTATATGAACATTTACCTAATAAATGCCCGGCTTATAAAAAAACTTGTGCTTTGTGTAAATCAATTGGACACTTTGCAAAAGCGTGTTTCAAGAATAAGCAAAGTTACGAAGACCCGAACAATATTCTAGATAATGAAGAAACGTCGATGAAATGGAAAACCTGTCCAGAGAAAAAGAAAGAAGAACAGAAACAGAAGCAGATAAGGATCTTAGAACAGGAAGAAGAGGAGTCTAACAGTGAAGACACATCAGAGTTATTTTTTATCAACGAGTGTAAAAGTGGACGTTATAATTGGTCTGAGAAAATCTATGTTGAAGGTACTAAGGTAAACTTTAAGTTAGATACAGGAGCTGATTGCAGCATCCTACCCGAACATGTCCTTAAAAATATCGTAGGAAATTATAATCTTGCTAAGTGTGCTGTAACATTAGTATCGTACGGTGATTTTAAATTTAAACCCAAAGGAGAAATTTGTTTGAACTGTGAGTATAAAGGTATAAAAACAGTTTTGAAATTTGTCGTTGTAGATTTTAAAACTGATGCTCTGTTAGGTTTAACTGATTGTTTGAAGTTTAAATTAATCCAAAGAATTAATAATGTAACAATATTACCAAAATGTAAAGATGAAATTTATCATTTGTATAAGGCAGTGTTTGAAGGAATGGGTAAAATTCCAGGAAAATGTACCATTGAACTCGCAGATAATGCAAAACCAGTAGTACAATATCAAAGGAAAGTTCCACTATCCTTACATAATAAATTAAAGGAGACGTTGGATTCACTTGAGCAACAAAATATTATACAAAAAGTAGATTATCCTACCAATTGGGTAAATAGCCTTATGATTGTTGAAAAACCGGATAAACAGTTAAGACTGCATAGATCCTAAACCTTTAAATGAATTTATTCGTAGAGAACATTTTTTAATCCCCACTAACAATGATATTTTAAGTAGACTTTCAGGAAAAACCATTTTTAGTGTTGTAGATATGAAGAATGGATTTTGGCAGTTAGAGTTGGACAACAAAAGTGCTGACCTATGCACTTTCAATTCGCCATTCGGAAGGTACAGATTTAATAGGGTCCCCTTTGGCATATCAAGTGCCCCGGAAATTTTCCAAAAGAAAAATTTTCAAATTTTTGGTGATATACCAGGTGTCGAGATCTATTTTGATGACCTCATTATATCAGGTACAGATGAAGTAAGCCATGATAAAGCATTAAGTGAAGTATTTAACAGAGCTTTAAAACAAAATATAAAGTTCAATTTTAAAAAATTTCAATATAAAATGTCAAAAGTCATGTTTCTGGGCCAGATCGTCTCAGGCGAAGGCATTAAACCAGACCCCCAAAACGTTAGAGCAATCATTGAAATTCAGTCTCCAACAAATAAATCTGAAGTGCTTAGAATATTAGGTTTGTTAAAATTCTTTTCGAGATTTGTTCCTAATTTATCAGAACTGACTACGAAGTTAAGAGGTCTTACTAAAAAGAATGTGTCGTTTACATGGACAAGGGAACATGAATCAGAACTAAATGTGTTGAAATCAATTTTGACTAATTCCCCTACTTTAAAAATTTTTGACCCTAATTTACCGATAACTATTCAATGTGATGCATCCTCTGAAGGATTAGGCTGTTGTTTATTGCAATGTGGTCATCCTATATCATTTGCATCAAGGTGTTTAACAAAATCAGAGAGGAAATGGGCACAAATTGAAAAAGAGTTGGCAGCCATTGTATTTGCCTTTGAAAAATTTCATTACTTTGTGTATGGTTTAGAAGTTACAGTCCAGAGTGATCACAAACCTTTAATCCCCATTTTTTCTAAAAATCTAGACAAAGTTACGGCTAGATTACAGCGAATGTTACTGAAATTACTTAAATATACAATTAAAATTGTATACTTACCTGGAAAAGACATGTTAATTGCAGATATATTGTCTCGCTCTTATATTAAAGATCTTGTTGATGAAGACCCCGATATGGAATATGTAGTTCATACT
This sequence comes from Xestobium rufovillosum, assembly GCA_963966045.1. NCBI lineage: Eukaryota > Metazoa > Arthropoda > Insecta > Coleoptera > Ptinidae > Xestobium > Xestobium rufovillosum. The sequence goes on from OZ014497.1 coordinate 23,405,464, forward strand.
TTATACAACAATGTACCAATGACAGAGGAAAGAAAAATTCAATTTCAAAAAGAAACTGAGGCAGACCCTGTTTTATCAAAAGTTAAAGCTTTTTGTGAAACGGTATGGCCTGATTCAAATAAAAACTTGAACTCTGATTTGAAAAAGTTTTATAATCTTCGAGAGGAAGTTTATTTGTCAAATAATCTGTTGTTTTTAAATTCTAAATTGATTGTTCCGAATGTTCTTAGACACGAAATGTTGAGGTTGATTCATGAACCCCATTTTGGAATGGAAAAATCTAAGCGTAGGGCAAGGCAAATTTTTTATTGGCCTTCCATGTCGAGCGATATTGAACACTTTATAAGTAGATGTGACGTTTGTCAAGAAAATAAAAAGTCTAATCAAAAGGAAACTTTAATGAGTCACGATTTACCCACTCGAATATGGCAGTATCTGTTTTCGGATTTTTTCGAATACAAAGGAAAAAATTACATTTTAATAGTAGATGCCTATTCTAATTAGATAGAGGTTACCCAAACAAGAACAAAGACAGCTGATGAGGTAATAAATTTTTGTAAGAATAAATTTATGCAGTTTGGTATACCAGATAAAATTTTTGCCGATAACGTTCCATACAATTCTGAAAACTTTAAAAGATTTGCAAAAGAATGGAACTTCGAGTTAGTTTTCAGTAGCCCCTATCACCATCAGTCTAATGGACTTGTAGAGAAGTACGTAGGTATAGTGAAGGACATGCTAAAAAAATCAAAAAATGAAAGTGATTTACTTTTGTTCCTCATGGAATATCATACCACTCCTATACCTCAGATGGATTACTCACCTGCTCAGTTATTTTTACACAGAATTCTTAAAACAAAATTGCCTGTTTCTGAAAAAGCTTTAGAACCCGTAATATTAAATCGCACGGAAATACAGACGAAATTGCAAAATAAACAATTTGCACAAAAGACATATTATGACAGAAATGCGAAAGATTTACCTAAATTAGAGAAAGATGATAGTATATATTTACAAAAAGGCCAATCTTGGGTTAAAGGAAGGGTAATAGATAAAGTGAATGATAGATCATATATAGTCCAAGATGCTACCGGAAATACCTATAGAAGAAACAGGAAATTCTTAAATAAATCAAAGACAGCATTTACAGATAACTCATTGTTGTACGATTACGATTTAAATTTGAATTTTGAAAATGATAATAATGATGTTAACTTGTATGAGTCTTTATTAGATGAAACCCTGAATAATAGTGACGTTAATGACGATATAGAAACAGTCTCTAGTGAGAATGTATATTTTGAAGTACCGGAAAATGATATAAATAATGTTGATTCAGATTTAGATGAAACATGAAACCGAGGATGAGACAATTTGTATCATAGTTGATGTTGATAGTTGTAGTGATGTTAACCTTGATACTACCTTAGGCAAGAGAGTGCGCAAGCCTCCAAATTATTTGAATGATTATGTCAGCAGTATTGATACTTCCAGTCAATCTTCATATGAATCTTGTTAGATAATAAGTTATATTTTTGTAATCTTTAGAGTATTATTTTGGTTTGTGTTTTATATTGTCTGCTTCAAATTAAAAAAAAAAAAAAAAAAATAAAACATTAAAATTAAAAAGGAAACGTGTAATATGTAGTGGCAACACTGTTAAGTGGAAGTAGTTAGTTGGCGTTGTGTCATGTCGCGGTACATGATGGCTGTACAGTTGTACTTGTACTTGAAATAAAGATTAACTAGCAAAATAAGAGTATTTTGTGAACCCGAATATAACAAAACTAACAAGAAGAACGAGAAAACACATCAATTATTACATTATGATATTAAACAAAAAAATTAAAACTTTTACACCCTGTATATCTTTGTTAGTAGTCACTTTAGAACATATTATGTTCATATGAACTTTTCGTCTTATTTGAAGTTCCTCTAGCACCCATTTTAATTTGGAACGCCCGTTCTGGATCAGCCTGTATACATAGTTGCGTTATACTTACATAATTCTTATTGTTTAAAAACTTTAGTAGAAAAGTAAGTTGTCATTAATTCGGGACCTAAGTGCCTCCGTCATACGTCAGATTTTCATTCCAAACAAAACAAAAGCACGTGCCATTTGACGTTTATCGATATTATTTACAATGTCTTAAACTAGTTTTTGCAATATAATTATAGACGTTTTGCAGTGAAAACAGTTTATTTTCAATTTGTGTGTTGGGCTTACCCGTAAAAACTTGAAAACAACTATATGTAATTATAATTATATTTCAGAGGTTAGGTTAAAACGTCAGAAAGCACGTGGCTTTGTTTTGTTTGGAATGAAAATCTGACGTTTGTGACGCGCCACTTATCTCCCGAATTTGTCGACTTTCCAGTTTCTACAATTTTCAATAAAACTTTACAAGCTCCTCAAACGGGATCAAAATGTCGAACATTACCTAAATATTTTTAAATGGCATAATTTCACAAAACTAGAATAAAAAGTTCAAAATAGATTGGCGCAAATACACCGCATAAGTGCTTCCGACATACTAAGTCAGATTTTCATCCTAAACAAAACAAATGCACGCGCCATTTGACGTTTATCAGTATTATTTACAACGTCTTAAGTTAATTTTTGCAATATAATTCTAGAAGTTTTGGAGTGAAAACAATTTATTTTCAATTTGTGCGTTACGCTTACGTGTAAAAACTTGATAACGACTATAGTTATATTGCATAGGTTAGGTTAAAACGTCAGATAGCATATGGTTTTATTTTGTTTGAAATGAAAACCTGACGTTTGTGACGCGCCACTTATGTGGTATATTGAACAATATTTTTCAGTTTTATTGCCAGATCGTCCGAGCATGGGCGTTAAATCCACGTTCACACAGGTGGTAGAGTAGACACAACATTATGATTTGTTTTGACAAGTGACACTTTCTTCTATCCTCACATCCTCAGCTTTTGTGAAGTTGGACATTGGAAAACTTTAAGAAAATGGGCAATATTGAAAATATTCAACAAATTGGAAACCGAAATGGAATGCTGCAGTGAAGAAAAAAATATCATCTACAATTTGGCGTAGGAAATACTGGGTGTCACGTGCACTACGTGTAGCATTATGACTCGTACCAGTGAAATGCCTTTCGCTTGTGATATTTGCAATCAATAAAATATTGAAGTCCCTGTTAGCACTAACAGAGCATACCAAGGAAACCTCACACTGATGTGAAATTGGCCAAAAAGTGTTCGCCAGTCGATATTTCATACAAAGACATTTTGAATTATAAGTATGGGAGAAACGTCTCACAAATGTGAAGTTTGCCAGAAAGCATTCTCTACGCATTCTAATTTAAGGATTCATTTTATGACCCACACGGGAGAAAAGCCTCACGAATGTGAAATTTGCCAGAGAGCATTCCCTGAGCGCTCTACCTTGACAAGTCACATGAAGACACACATGGGAGAAAGGCCCCACAAATGTGAAATTTGCCAGAAAGCATTCTCTCTGCGTTCTACTTTAATGGAACATGTTAGGATTCACACGGGAGAAAGGCCTCACAAGTGTGACATTTGCCAGAAAACATTTTCTTGGCGTTCTATATTAACGAAACATGTTAGGAGTCACACGGGAGAAACCCCTCACAAATGTGAAATTTGCCAGAAAGCATTCTCTTGGCGTTCTACATTAACGAAACATGTTAGGAGTCACACAGGAGAAAAGCCTCACAAATGTGAAATTTGCCAGAAAGCATTCTCTACGCGTTCTACATTAACGAAACATGTTAGGAGTCACACAGGAGAAAAGCCTCATAAATGTGGAATTTGCCAGAAAGCATTCTCTTGGCGTTCTACATTAACGAAACATGTTAGGAGTCACACAGGAGAAAAGCCTCACAAATGTGAAATTTGCCAGAAAGCATTCTCTTGGCGTTCTGCATTAAAAAAACATGTCATAACTCACTCGGGAGAAAGACCTCACAAATGTGAAATATGCCAGAAAGCGTTCTGTACGAATTCTAATTTAAAGATGCATGTTAAGACTCACATGGGGGAAAGACCTTACAAATGTGAAATTTGCCAGAAAGAATTCTCTATGCATTCTAATTTAAGGATACATGTTAGGATTCACACTGGAGAAAGGCCTCACAAATGTGAAATTTGCCAGAAAGCATTTTATACGAATTCTAATTTAAAGATGCATGTTAAGACTCACACAGAAGAAAAGTCTCACAAATGTGGAATTTGTAAAAGGGCGTTCAGCCAAACGTACCTTAACCATACCAAGGGAAGTATGTTTTTCTGTAAGTTTTGCGATGCTAATTTTAAGTCTGAACGGTACTTGAAGATACATATAGAGAAGCAAGCGAATCGGGAAATTGTTGCAGCAAAGGTAGAGGAATTACCAGATGAGCAGTCCAACCTAAATAGTGTTAGTGTGAAATTGGAAGAAAATATAACGGATGAAGAAAATGCTACTGTAAAATCCGAACATTTTGAAAAGCTCATGGAGAATGAAGAGTATGAGGTAAAAATTCTAAACAATGTTGATTTGAAAAAAGAAAGCGATATTTTAGACGGAAAGGATAGTGCTGGAAGTTTTGTGAAACTTTTCAATAATGAGGACTATGGGATGAAAGATGAAAATAGTTCGTAAAGTTTAAGAGCTTTTTGGAAAAATGCAACAGTTCACGAATTTTGTGTTTTAAATTAAGCACTCATTTAATTACAAAAAAAATGTATTTATAATAATAACAATAATAATACGCAGTGGCTATCTGTCCGTCTAGTCAGATACCATCATAAGTATCCGTCTAGTCGGGCAAATACATAGATATCTGACTAGACGGGTAAATATGTATTGTGACCATCAATTTCCATTACTGAGTCACGGTGTGCGATTCAAACATATGTGTTTCCGCATCACTGTAAGTTTTAATTTTACTGATTGTTTTTTAATTGTACTGTGCTTTCAAGAATGAAACTAGGGGATGAATTTTTATCATTATTGGAGCTGGAAAAGGCAATTCAAAATCTGGAATCAACCACATTTATAAACTTATTTAAAAACCACACGAGGACTATTCAATCAGCTAGAAAAAAGGAATAAAACGATATATTAACCCGGCATTGGAGTACCTACTTAGAAATAGATTATCGGTGCATTAAACATAGGATATACAATTCTCTTTCAAAGGGACAGAGGCCCAAACAAAGGTGAACTTATTAATTGTTTTATTGTAACACTTTTTGGAAATTGCACTTTATATTTTCACACTTATCAGCAGTTCAATTGTTTGCAATATTTTCCATGAAAGACGAATGATACTGGACAGTTCGAACAAGTACTCCTCGGAAAAGTGTCCCGCCAGGCATTGAATTATAGAACTAAATCCCGATTTTGTGTGCATTACGAGACATCAACAGAATGCTACCCCAAACATATGCATGATGAAAGTTTCAATGCGCATGAATATGTTTCGAATGTGTATGAAAAACCTTAGACCATTGGTTTCATCCTTGTGGGTCTTATCAGTACGGTGCTTTCATTACACACTCGAACCATGCAATATTACTTGGTATATATGTTACGGTTAAAGTACTTACTTAGCTAGTGTATTGACTAGCTGGATGGTATATAAAGTAACCAAGCGGCTGGTTATTTTAGTAGAAATTCATCTTTCCACTAGAATAACTGCGAATCTTGGATAGTTCATATACTATCCAGCCAGTTTATAAATTAACCAAATATGATGGCTAATGTATAAACCACAAAGAAAGTAAATAAAACAACCATTGTTCTTAGATAGTTTGTAAAGTATCCATAACTATGTATTTGGATAAAGTATGAACTTCATTTCTAGTAGTAGAAAATTAACTAATTCAATCAAACACTACTTGGGCAAAACACGATGCACGTGTTGCGATAATGGGGATCATTTGTAAGAAACTGTCATTAGCAATAGTGGTAGTTGCGTACAGGTACAATCCCTGACCGTATACTCGGAGAGCATTCTAAGAATCACCCGGGTTGTTTACGTAGGTACCTGAACATAGAATTTTGGATTTAGTCCCATTTCGTGCGTTCCCGTTTCGTGCGTCGATGAAAATTTATCTCCTATTGTTTGCAAATGTTAATGTTTTTATTTTGGGTGGGGGATACTTAAATGCTCCGCTCGCTTCGCTTGTTCCACTTGTCCACAGACCCGAAATAGTGGGCCGTGGAACCACTTTTTTGGCCGTATTCAGTGAGGGCAACACCACTTTTTCTATTAAGTTTACAAAAGAAAATTCTGCTTAGTTTATATACTAACCAACGAATGAGATATTTTGTATTACTAGAACTGAAGTTCACACTTTATCCCGAGCTTTATCCAAATAGTTATGGATAGTTTACAAACTGTCTAAGAACAATAGTTGTTTTATTTACTTTCTTTGTGGTTTGTACTTTAGCCATCATTCTCGGCTAGTTTATAAACTGGCTGGATAGTATATGAACTAACCAGTTATTTTATTGGAAATGTGAATTTCTAGTAAAATAACCAGCCGCTTGGTTACTTTATATACCATCCAGCTAGTTTATACACTAGCCACGTAAGTACTTTAACCGTAACATATACACCTACGAGCTTGGGGTAGGTATTAGCAAGGGTAAATTACTTCTTGCAGTGAAAACACCCTGCTGATGAGTCCCACAATGACGAAACCAGTGGTCTAGGTTTTCAATAATTTAATAAAGGTGTTTGTATCTGGTAGACAAGACAAGTACTGTGGTGTTAGTGGAACAGTTTTGTCAGAAAGTAAAGGCGAAACACGTGACGGGATTTTCTCTTGTTCTTTAGATGTACTAAATAATGATAATAATGGTGCAGCAAAGGTGACAGCGGAAACAAACAGTAATTCTTCTGGTGCAAATTCAAGAGGCGCTCAATGAATTATAATAATTTTTAATGTTGTTTCATATATGATTTTCAGTAATGCGGATAATTTCCCAAAGCTCCCGCAGAAGATTCGAAAAAGAGGAAGACCGAAAGGAGCGGCTCTTACTGTAATTAAACTGAGAAAGAAGAAGTAGATTGTTATAACAGATATATATGTCTACGAATTCTTCACTATTTCTACTGAAAAGGAATAAAATGTTGAATTCTTAATATCTGATAGGTAGTATTTTTTAACACATACCTAACTTCACAGTGCGAGATCATAATAAACAACTACCTATAGTTTATTGTTTGATCTAGGCGAAATTCGTATTAGTTTAAATATTCTTATTTACCAATCTAGTCAGACATCCATGTATTTGTCCGACTACGGTTACACTTGAGCCAAATCGAATTTCGCACAAGTTTTGGACGGTTAAATATATATTTACCCTTCTAGTCAGATATCTATGAATTTGCCCGACTAGACGGTTACTTATATTTGTATCTGACTAGACAGACTTATAGCCACTGCGATAATAATATAGGTCTTTATTAACAGTCAGGAGAAACAAAAAATTATTGTTTTTTGCTCTGTACGATGGAGTTATATACATATTTGTAAATGAATTGAAATTAAATAAAAAGATGGCCAGCAAAGATTATTTTTTTCGAATATTTAAATGAGTGATAATCTGGAGAGCATCTTCCTTGGAAGCCACAATACTGGATGCTGACTTTTATGACGACAGCATGAGCTGGTGCGTTATCATGCTGGTCTTGTTTCCATATTTTTTCAATTATTTATCTTGCAGATTATAAAGCAATGCCTCATAATATATGTACCTACTATTAACTGTGATGATAGTTTCCTTGAGATTTATGAGAAGGATCACAGTATAGGATGCTGAGGTTGTCGTTTCTCCCATTGTGAATATAGAATTTGAAGAAGAATTTATTGAAGAACGTAGCAACAGTGTTACCAGAATAATTATTATTGCAGAGGGCGTCAGAGTAGTAACCAGACTGTAATATTAATTAATTAATAATTTATTAATAGGTATAATATTCCTAAACCAAAAAAATGAAAATTCAAATAATGTACAAGTAACATATTCAATATAAAATAAAAAATTCAACGAAAACTACCTGCAAAAATACAAAATGCAAAAACAAAAAGGCGTGTGAGAAATTATTCGGAAATGTAAGAAAGCGAAAGAACAGCAGATAGATAATAAACGGAAAGAAGTGGAAGATATCGAAGAATGAAAACCGGGAAAAGCTGACAAAACGTATAAAATAATTAAGAGAAATTTCAAAGAGAGAGGAAAGATTTCCTAAACGGAAGAGAGGAAAAGCCAGATAGGCGGAAGAAACATTTGGGAATCTTATATGCGGGACAAGAACTATAAGATATATTAGAAAAGGAAATCAGTGTAGAAGGGGATAACCTAGACTGTCCTATAGTTAGGGAAGAGGTTGAGCATTGAGCTAGCATTAGAAATCTTATTAACGGAATCTCTTGTTAAGGCTTGTTCAGAACAATAATATTGAAATTAGATATTGCATGTATCGTCTCGGTCTTTTCTCTGACGCGGCAGAACAAATGTAATATAATTTTATTTGATCTATTGAGCGTTCTAATTATGCTTTGCGGCGTATATAGAATTTATAGAGGACGTGTGGCGAAGTCACGGATTTCGTAAAAGAATCTGGATATCCAACATGCGGTAGTGGGGATATAATAAAATGGTTTGGGTATATTGTCCGCCATGATGATCTCCTTTTTAGTGATTTTTGTCTAGTGCCTAGTGGGAAACCCAATATTGTTGTGTCGTAACTGTTTGTCAAATAATGTCAATTGTCTTTTTGTGACCCAGTTTTGATTTGACGTTCGTCGTTTGTGTACAATTCTATTGTTTTAACAAATTAAACTTGGTGCTTATTATTTAGATTTTATTAATTTCATTGTGCAGATACATTTTATTACAAAACATAATTAGCAGTGGTTGACGGGGTGCATTTCAAAAGTTTATTTTCATTATTTTTTCATCATGGTCCATTGTTTTGTATTGGGCTGCAAAAATGCTCATAAGAATACCAAAGGGAGAAATATAACTTTTCATATGTAAGCTAAATTGTTTTTGGCCAGTATCTAATCATCAGTAGCCTCAATCTCAAATGATAAATAAATTTAGTGCTATTGCTATACTCTAAGATAAATGGTTAAAAATACTGACAATTTTTTCACTATTATACTTATAAAATTGTTACCATTAACTGTTTGCATTATTTCATACTACATAATAATATTTAACTTGATAATTTTTTTGGAAATATGCGTGGCTTCATTCCATTCAATTTCGTTGGCGCGTGAAGTTAATCCTCCAATGAAAGTGGAAAGCAATAGCTGTGATTGGTCGGCGGCAACCAATCAAAAGGGAACTCAACATGGCGGCCATTATGGCGGCCTGTATACCCAAGTCTGTTTCTGATGCTAACTCGATATCTATATATATATTTTCAAATCTGTGGGCGAAGTAGATACCGAAAAGTTGGTGTCATTGGCGCTTTAGACACAATCACACCTGTGAATCACACGCAGTTGTGAGTTGTGACAACTTTATTATAACCTCAAATTGTACTTCAACATCTCTAGAGACGAAAATTGAAAAATCTCTTAAGAACCTGGTCAATTTGAGAAGTATTCAACAAATTGTATAGCGACTTGGAATAGTAAAGTGAAGAAAAAAGTACGCGTACGCATTTTGGACTGTACTAGTGAAACACCTTTCGTTTGTGATATTTGCAAAGAACCATTTAAGAACCCACCGGGCTTAATGGAGCATAAGTTGATGCATACCGAGGGAACTTGCCACCAATGTGAAATTTGTCAAAAAGTGTTTACAAAGCAGCACTCGTTAAACAGACACTTTTGGACTCATATGGGAGAAAAGCCTCACAAATGTGAAATTTGCCAGAAAACATTCTCTCAGAGTTCTACTTTATCGGAGCATGTTAGAACTCACACAGGGGAAAAGCCTTACAAATGTGAAATTTGCCAGAAAGCATTCTCTGGACGTTTTGCTTTCACGAGTCATATTAAGACTCACACAGGAGAAAGGCCCCATAAATGTGAAATTTGCCATAAAGCATTCTTTGAGCATTCTGCTTTAACAGCACATATTAGAATTCACACAGGAGAAAAGCCTCACAAATGTGACATTTGCCAGAAAGCATTCTCTAAGCGTTCTACTTTCACAGGTCATATTAAGACTCACTCTGGAGAAAGATCTCACAAATGTGAAATTTGCCAGAAAGCATTCTTTCAGCGTTCTAATTTAACGAAGCATGTGAAGACTCACACAGGAGAAAAGCCTCACAAATGTGGATTTTGCCAGAAAGCATTCACTAGGCATTCTCATTTAACAATACATCTTAGGACTCACACAGGAGAAAAGCCTTACATTTGTGAGATTTGCAAGAAAGTGTTCTCCGTACGTACCAGTTTAGCGACTCACATTTTGACTCATACAGGAGAAAAGCCTCACAAATGTGAAATTTGCCAGAGAGCATTTGCAGATCGTTCTAATTTAGTGATTCACGTTAGAACTCATCCAGGAGAAATGCCTCACAATTGTGAAATTTGCCAGAAAACATTCGGCAAGCTTTCTCTTTTAACTGCGCACCTTCGTACTCATACGGGAGAAGGGCCTCACAAATGTGAAGTTTGCCGGAAAGCATTCACCAAGGGATACTTGTTAAATAGACACATTCAGATTCATACTGGTGAAAAGAATTTCAAGTGCGCAGTGTGTGGCAAAGGTTTTAATTTAAAAAGCAACGTTACAAGACACATGAGAATCCACATAGGCAGTAAACCTCATACTTGCAATATTTGCGAGAGAGCATTCTCGCAATTAGGAAATTTAAAGGAGCATATTAAACAGGTGCACAACAAAGAAACTCCACACAAATGTGAAATTTGCGAAAAAGCGTTCTCCCAGCGTTCCACTTTAGCAAAGCACATTAGGACACATATGAGACAAAGGCCTTACAAGTGCGACATTAATTTTAAGACTGATCGAAGCTTGAAGAGGCATCCAGAGGAGCAACCAAATGGGGAAGTCCTTGCAGCAAAGGTCAAGGAATCGCAAGATGAGAGGTCTGACGAAAGTAGTGTTAGTGTGAAATTGGAAGAGAACATAACATATAAAGAAGAAAATGTCATTGTAGAGTCTAAAAATTTTAAACAGCTCGTGAAAAATGAAGAGTACGAGGTGAAAAATAAAAACGGGGTTATTTTAAAAGAAGAATGGAATGTTTTAGACAAAGAGGATAATGGTGGAAATTTTGTAAAACTTTTTAAAAACGAGGACTGTGAGGTGAAAGATGCTCGGAAAGATGAAAATAGTTCGTCAAGTTTAAAAGCTTTTTAGAAAAATACAACAGTTCATGATTATTGTGAACAATATAGTTTATTGTTTTATTACGAGTAAAAGTTTTTAAATACTACATTCTCGATAATTCTTGGTAGGCAGTGAAATTGTCGTTTACCTATATTTTTATTAATTATTAAACTGACAAGCATCGTTTGTTGACAATAAAATAACTGAATATGAAAGAGTATTTCTGGTGGTAAAATATGTCTTGTAGTCAGTTGTAGTACACAATACACTCAAGCAGAACTCCCCAAGACCGCAGGAAAAACTGTAGGAAATTTTATTCCAAGTTTAATACTTAAGTATAAAATTAAATTTGTTCAAAATGAACGTTACTATAACACACTGAAGTATGTACCATTCCTCCTGAAACACCCTGTATACATAGTTACGCTATACAGAATAATTCTTATTGTTTAAAAACTTTAGCAGAAATGAAAGTTGTCATTTGTAGACTTTCTAGTTTTGACAATTTTTAATAAATCTTGACAAATTCCGCAAACGGGACCGAAATGTCGAACATTACCTAAATATTTTTAAATGGCAGAATTTCACAAAATTGGAACAAAGTTCAAAATAGACTGGCGAAAATTGAACAATAAGTATTTTTAAAAAATCGTTAAATCATTACCCACAAAAGCTTTCTTTTCAAATATTCAACCGGCAGCATGAACTATCACATTATCATGCAGTTGCACCCTTTTGGTTTTCCTCACTTATATTAATTCACAGTTTATGAAGAAATGCTCCAATAATAAGTGTGCTGTGAAATGTTATCTTAGTTTCCTTGGCGTTTATGAGAAGGATTGTTGTTTGTTGGCCGTCATCTCTTGTGCAAGGTGAATATCGAATTCGCCGAAAACCGTAGCGAAGTAGATATGCAAAAGATGATGAAGACGCGTTTATTTATATCCCCACTAGGTTTTGCCAAGTAGGCCACTTCCACTTTCACGCGCTTTATAGTGTAAAGGGCTCACACAGAGGGATAACTGAAGACTTGAATGCACACGCCACGGGGTACAGTTAAAACTTACTGTGTATGGGGAAGCGTGTGGCGTGCACAGTCAAGTCGCTGGGAATCAAGCGCTGCTTGATTTTTGGAATGTGCAGTTATAACTGCACGGGGAAGAGTCACCGTGTATGGTGAAAAAGTCCGTGCACGCCTCGGGTTGGGCCAGTGGCGTTTGTTTAGCAGCATAGCATCCGCGATTTGACGCATCAACATGTCGGATTTACACAATTTTTCACCTGAATTTTTAACGGAGTTTATTGAATTGTTCACGTGAGAATATTCATGACGTTTCAGCAACCATTCCTTCACCCATTTGGATCTAGGTCTTTTGGTTTTTGTAACACTTTGTTTTTTTATTATTAAGCACGCCACTGTCATCAACATAAGGTCTTTTCGTGTTGCCATCGTACCCAAAACTGACGATTTTACTCATTGTGTGTGTGGGGAAGGACAGACTACAGGTTTAACTTAACGTAAAAGTGTGCAGTCAAACCCGCGCATTCTTCCCTCTGTGTGAGTGGGCGCCTTTAAGTTTGATGCTATGCAAACAACACGTTTGGCTCAGTACTGAAAGGCAAGGGGAGTTTTTGTTCGAACCCAAGCGGATCCTTTACGGTTTTTCTTCCAAAGTTTGTTATAATTTGCAGAATTTTGATTTCCATGTGTTGTATTCAGTGGCCTGTCAGGAAAGGTATTTTTTTTTAAAATTCGGGATTACTATTGAAAACAAGTAAACGGTAAAACGTTGCATTAGCATGCACTACAGTTTTATCGCCAGATCGTCTGAGCACGTGCGTTATTGCCACGTTCACACAGGTGGTACATTAAACACAACATTATGATTTTGTATTGACAAGTGACAGTTTATTCTAACCTCAGCGTTTTTTATAGTTGGACACTGGAAAACTTTTAAGAAAATGGGCAATATTGAAAATATTCAACAAATTGGATAGCGAAATGGTATGCTGCAGTGAAGAAAAAAAGCACATGCAATTTGGCATAGAAAATACTGGGTGTCACGTGAACTACATGTAAGTAGCATTATGATCCGTACCAGTGAAATGCCTTTCTCTTGTGATATTTGCAATAGAACATTCGATTCCCCGTCATCATTAACAAAGCATATGTTGACGCATCCCAAGGAAACTTCCCACCGATGTGAAATTTGCCAAAAAGCATTCGCCAGTCGATATTTCTTACAAAGACATATTTTGAATCATACGGGAGAAACGCCTCACAAATGTGTAATTTGCCAGAAAGCATTCTCTACGCATTCTAATTTAAGGATTCATATTATGACTCACACAGGAGAAAGGCCTCACAAATGTGAAGTTTGCCAGAAAGCGTTTGCTACGCTTTTTAATTTAAGGATTCATGTTATGACTCACACGGGAGAAAGGCCTCACAAATGTAAAATATGCCAGAAAGCATACTCTACGCGTTCTAATTTAAGGATACATGATAGATCTCACACAGGAGAAAGGCCTCACAAATGTGAAATTTGCCAGAAAGCATTCTATTCGTATTCTAATTTAAGGATACATGTTAGGGCTCACGCAGGGAGGAAGCCTCACAAATGTGAAATTTGCGAGAGAGCATTCCCTGAGCGCTCTATCTTGACAAGTCATATGAAGACTCACACGGGAGAGAGACCTCACAAATGTGAAATTTGCCAGAAAGCATTCTCTCGGCGTTCTACTTTAACCAAACATGTTAGGAGTCACACAGGAGTAAAGCCTCACAAATGTGAAATTTGCCAGAAAGCATTCTCCACGCGTTTTACCTTGACAAGCCATATGGATACTCATACTGGAGAAAGGCGTTTCAAATGTGAAATTTGCCAGAAAGCCTTCTTTGGGTATTCTCATTTAACAAAACATGTTAGGACTCACACAGCAGAAAAGCTTCACAAATGTAATATTTGCCAGAAAGCATTTTCTAGACACTCTCATTTAACAATACATGTTAGGACTCATACGGGAGAAAGGCCTTACAGCTGTGAGATTTGCAAAAAAGCATTCTCAGAGCGTTCCACTTTAGTGAGTCACATTAGGACTCATACTGGAGAAAGACCTCACAAATGTGAAATTTGTCCGAAAGCATTCTCTACGAATTCTAATTTAAAGATGCATGTTAAGATTCACACTGGAGAAAGACCTTACAAATGTGAAATTTGTCAAAAAGCATTCTTTGAGAATTCTGATTTAAAGAAACATTTTAGGACTCACACAGGAGAAAAGTCTCACAAATGTGGAATTTGTAAAGAGGTGTTTAGCCAAACATGCCTTAACCATACCAAAGGAAGTGTGTTTTTCAGTAAGTTTTGCCATGCTAACTTTAAGTCTGAATGGTACTTGAAGAGACATAAAGAGAAGCAAGCAAATGGGGAAATTGTCGCAGCAAAACTCGAGGAATTAGAAGGTGACCAGTCCATCGTAAATAGTGTTAGTGTGAAATTGGAAGAGAATATAACGGATAAAGAAGAAAATGCTATTGTAAAATCTGAAAATTTTGAAAAGCTTATGAAAAATGAAGAGTATGAGGTAAAAAATCAAAACATTGTTGGTGTAAAAAGAGAAAGCGATATTTTAGACGGAAAGGATAGTGCTGGAAATTTTGTGAAACTTTTCAAGAATGAGGCCTATGAGATGAAAGATGAAAATAGTTCGTGAAGTTGAGCTTTTTTGTAAAAATGCACAAGGATAACTCTTTCTTCGGCTACACTCTTGGACCCAATATTTTTAAGCCCCATAGACTTCTTGAGGAATGCTGGAATCTTGAATGCGGATGAAATAAGTGATCACAACATGACTTTTTGCGAAAATGAGGTGCCTTTCCATAAGAGGAAGCAGAGATATATTACCCTCAGAAGCTTTAGAGATTTTGACATGGATGTTTTTCTGGAAGACCTCCATGCGATTTGCTGGCACGATATATATTACATGCAAAATATTGACGATAAAGTTGCTATGTTGTCCAATAATATTATGAGATTATTTGACGTACATGCACCAATTAGGACTATTAGAGTAAATAAGCCTGCCGCTCCATGGTTAACCGACAATCTCAGACGTATTCTTGCTGAAAGGGATGGAGCACTGGCCAACTTTAAACGCAACAGGACAGAACGAAATTGGGATTATTACAAGGCATTGCATAACTTCGATTTGGCGTCAATTAGAAGAGAGAAAGCAGCTTATCTAGTTTTCTTAGAGACCAGAAAAGATGAAAAAGAGTTGTGGAAAGGATTGTCACATTTGAATATTCGATCCCAAAAACGTGACTGTAACAATAATATGGATCCTACAGAAGTAAATGACTGTTTCGTGAAAGCCTTTAGTAAAACTGGTAATTGTGACGCAAAAATTGATTTTTACAGAACGCATAAGTATGGCAGTGGTTCTTTTCATTTTACTTTGCCATCCGTGGAAGATGTTGTGGCTGCTATTAATGGTCTTAAGTCAAATGCTAGTGGACATAAGGGAATGACATTGCGCATGACAAAAATGTGCCTACCACATATTACGGCTCCGCTCACGCATATCATAAATTGCTGTTTGGAGGTTGGTTACTATCCGAAGATATGGAAACCGTCGCTGATTTGTCCAATTCCTAAAAAAGGTAAACCTGAAAGTCCATCAGATCTACGCCCAATCAGTCTTCTTCCAGTTCTTTCGAAGGTGTTCGAGAAGATAGTGCACAGTCAGTTGGATGCGTATTTTAATCAGTCTGGAATTTATCCAGATCACCAATCGGGATTTCGTAAGGCACACAGTACCGCAATTGCACTTCTAAATTTGACAGATAACATAATACGGGCTTTAGATAAGAAAATGGCAGTCATATCGGTATCTTTAGACTACTCGAAGGCTTTTGATATGCTGGACCATGAGCTTTTATGTGCAAAATTGAAATACTACGGCATAGATAATGTTTCACTTCGCTTTTTTGAAAATTACCTTAGCTGTAGGACTCAGAGAGTGAGAATCAATAATCAGCTTTCCATAGAGAGATTTATTGTGTCCGGTATACCCCAGGGATCTATACTTGGACCGCTTTTGTACGTTATATACACTTCAGATATATCCCAGGTAATAGAAAGTTCCCACTTGCAATCTTACGCTGACGATACACAGTTACTATTTTACTTTGATCCCCAAGAAATTCATTTTTCATCTATGGCTTTGAACAGAGACTTGGAGTGTGTTCGTGAGTATTCTTGTTCCCACAATTTGCTAATAAACCCAAATAAGACTGTGGTGATGCTGTTTTGCACTGAGAGCCGGCGAAGTGTTTTGGAGTCTAATATCCATTTAGTAATTTGGCAGTGTTAAACTCGGGTTTTCAAAAAGCTCCAAA
The DNA here is from genome assembly GCA_963966045.1 of Xestobium rufovillosum. Classification (NCBI taxonomy): domain Eukaryota; kingdom Metazoa; phylum Arthropoda; class Insecta; order Coleoptera; family Ptinidae; genus Xestobium; species Xestobium rufovillosum. Next base: position 23,422,185 of record OZ014497.1, read on the forward strand.
AATCTCGGGTTAATCTTGGACACTAAATTAAGAATTAAAGAACATATTAATAATCTAGTGCAGAAAAGTTACGCGCGATTAAAATTGTTGTTTGCTAACAGACCCCTCATTAATTGCCGATTACACAGGAAGCTATGCGAAACTTTGGTGTTTCCAGTCTGCTCTTACTGTGAGCTGATCTACTATCCATGTCTTGACCAAGTGTCTAAAAATAGATTGTAGATGATTCAAAATACTTGCTGCCGCTTTATTTGTGACTTGTGCAGGTACGACCATGTTTCCGGTGGTTATCTTCATCTGGGTTGGTCGCGGTTCCTGAATATGTGGAACCTACACTATCTGGTCTTCCTGTTTGAACTCTTGCACTCATCGGAACCGGAGTACCTGAGAGAAAAGTTGATATTTTGCAGCATCATCCATGAATGTAATTTGCGTCGAACCAGTCTGTTCACCATGCCTCACCATTCCACCGCACTGTTTCAACGTGGATTTACGTTCAATGCGGTTAGGCTGTTTAACAGTTATAGTGCTAGTTACTTCGGGGTCAGCCTCACCACGTTCAGGAAGAGACTGAGAGCGCAGTTATTTTGCAATGAACATACAATTTAGAAATTTCAACTACTGCAATTCAGTACAATTTCAAATTTTTTTTTGCTGTGTATTTTCTTAGTACTTATTTTCCTTTATTGATTGTATTATTTTGTTTCTTTCTTTCTTCTTTTTTATGGTGATGGAGGTTTGAATGGTTAAGTCGTAGAATAGCCTTTGGCTAAACTTCGCCATTCTTACTTTACTATTCTCAATAAAGACGTTTATTATTATTATTATTATTATTAACTAGCGAAGTTCAGTCAATGTGGACAAGAAAGTTTAAAGCACAATTGACGAGTGTTTTAATTTATCCTCATTGATAATAGCCAAAACTCGAGAGTGGAATACTTTACTTTATTTGCAACATTAGTTTAGATAAAAGTGTACAAGACAAGTAAGTAACCATTGAAAGAACATTAGCGAACTGTGCAACAAAGCTGAAACTTGGAAAATATTAGGTGCATATACTTTATATTTTGGAAGCAATTCCTCACTGCCATGGTATGTTTCGATATGCATAAATAGTTTGAATAAAAGTTCCAAATAATGCTGACATGGTACATAGGGTTCGATAAATCAATTTATTGTAGGTAGTTTTAAGTCTTGCTTTATCATCACCTACCTACCAAATATAATTTGTAAAATGGGTTTGTTTTTTTACCCTTCTTTTACAGTTGTTTGTACAATAAACAATTATTGTTTTTTTGCTTTATATGACATTTTGTATAGTTGCGAGCAGTTGAAAGTTAAACAACTCTTACTAGCAGTGATTGTTATTTTGACATCGTTTAAGTAGGCCTCTGCCACTGCCGCTACAACGATTACTTGTCTTTTTTTCGGGGACGCCAAATTTTACAATGGCGTAATCTAATCCAAAAACGGTGCTTCTGGATTCGGTCCTTAAATATGCAGCTGTATCCCTCGGTATCACTTATTGGGATACGCTGTATATTTAGGCGGGTCGGGTCGTTCTCTTATGAATGAATACTGGAGTTGTATTTACGGTCAGGTCGGTAAGACTTAGTCGTTGATCACCCTTACGCTCTTAGTCGCACAAGGGTTGGGTTCTATTACTATTGCTAAACGTCGAATAACAAAACAGAAAGAAAATGAAACGGTCCTCTATTAATTTAACTATGTACATTTGAAAGAATTGAATAAACAGAATTGAATGGATAAAAACAAAATTTATATACAAAAATACGAGATATTATTTACATTGAAATAAAATGCGGTTCTCACGGAGTATTCTTAAAATTGAGTTAATAAATCGGAATATATACAAAAATACGAGATATTTACCTACTTGGAAATAAAACGCGGAGTATCCTGATGGTACGCTACGGCCGTCGTGTAATCAAAACTGAATATTTACGGTGACTCGGAATTTTCGTGGGAGCACCGAACGGTGCCGACTCCGAGCCGGGTATTTGTTGGCAATTCTCGTCGCAGCACGTGAGTGCAATCACCTGGGGGAACGCCGCTAGCTGGTCCGTTGCAAATAAGTATACGTCCTGCCTTAAGATTTCACCAAAAGCCGCCCATTACAAAGATGCGATCGAATTCCGCCGGTATCTAGTCCCATTACAGACACAAGTGCCACACAGGATTGCCAAAACGATCTAATCTTCACAGATAGCACTTTCAACTCCCCAGTATGAACGTATTTACTTATATGTTAGCAACAAGCTAGGGTACTTACTCAAAAGTTAAAGGACGGTTGCTATCAGTCGATCACACGGCAAAGTCGGAACGGTCGATCAAGTACTACTAGGTCGGATGTCAGCGGCCAGCATCATCCCGGATGCCGGGAGTATTTGTTCCAGCTGAGGGCCGGATGGCCAAATACTGATTCTTCTTCGGAGCACCTACTTTTATAAGCAATGAGTGGAGGGTCAGCGGCGGTTTGACGTCAGATTCTTCTACGTCAGCTGTGGTGGCGGGTGCACATTCAGCACGAATTCTTGCCATCTCGTAAAAGTGGGAGTCCAGAGTATCTACGTCACATCAGTGCAGCATGCAAAAGAGTAACTCGGGATTCCTATCATCTCGCGTGACGTCAGTCGCACGTGTAGCGTGTTTCATTCTTTCATCCGTGGATGCGTATACTGGCAAATTTATCCTTTTGATCGGGGCTTTCCTCTCCCGTAGCGGTCTCGTAAAACAATTTCGGAATGCCACTCTAAGTTCATTAGAGCTCTTAGGCATTACGTCTGTGCATTGTTACACCACTGTGATATAAATTTAAGCCAAGACAATTTTAACACTGATGAATGACTTTATGACAACGGCAGCATGAACTGGTGCGTTACCATGCTGGTCTTCTTTCCATATTTTTTCAATTATTTATCTTATAGTTTATAGAGCAATGCCTCATAATATATGTGCCATTAACTGTGACGTTTAGGTTCCTTGAGATTTAAGAGAAGGATCGCAGTATAGGATACTGTGAGAAGGTTGGATTGCGGCTGTCACCTCTCTCATTTCTCCCATTGCGAATATAGAATTTGAAGGAAAATTGAAGAACGTAGCAACAGTGTTACAAGAATAATTATATTTGTAGAGGGCACCAGACTACTAGGTGTAATATTAATTAATTAATTATTATTACTAATGTTAGTATATTCCTAAAACAAAAACAATGTGTTGTCGCAAAACATTAATTTTATTTCTTGAAAATAAAATCCAAGTAACATATTAAATTATCATCATAAAGTTTTTAGTCCGAAGATTGATTGGACGCGTACCTCCATCCTTTCCTATTTCCCCAAAAGTTGAACATCCCACATCCCTAACTATTTGAGAGCAGTAGTCTAATCTGCGCCTACCCCTACCTCATTTTATTCCTATCTCTGACTCTAGTATGTCGCGAACTAAGCCTTCGTGCCTCAGAAGGTGGCCTACCATCTCTCCTATTCCTTACTGTCTTCCATAAATTTCGCTTTTCTCCTACTCTTTCTAATACATCTCTGGTGCTTCTAATTTTTTCCTATCTGCTTCTATCGTCAAAGTTTTGTACCCTTACAGTGCCGTACTCCATACATACGTTTTTAAGAGCCTCTTCCGAGTTTATACATTTTGTTATCATTCCAGAGCACGATAGTTGTTTCTTTTTATTAAATGTAACTCAGCCCTGCGATATTCTTTGTCTTATATCTCTAGAGCTCCTATCATCACGAGTTATTTGACTTCCTAAATAGCAGAAATTTGAGACTTCCTCTATCTTCTCGTTTCCAATTTGTATTTTAGTTTTAGTTCTATTTTCACGTCCTCTATGTATACACCATAATTTTGGTTTTCTTTTTATTGATCTTCATGCCATAGCCCTCTGTCAAAACCGCTTCCATTTTGTTCAGAGCCCTTCCTAATTCTTCTTTGCTGGATGCTAATATGTACTGCTATTTCGTCCGCGAATCTGAGCATATTACTACTTTGGCCCTGTATATTAATTCCAGCAGCTATTCTGTCTTTAACAATATTAATCGCATCTTCGATATATAAATGGAAAACTAGAGGCGATAACGCACATCCCTGCCTCACTTCCTTTCGGATATCTACTTCTCTATGTTCCTGCTCAAATTCCATAACTGCCGTTTGCTCTTTGTATAGATTATGAATTATTCTTCTATCGTTATACTTCATCCATACATTTTTGAGCACTTCGAATATCGTCCGTTTTACATTGTCGAAGCTTTTTCCAATTCATATATGTAAGTATTATGTAGGCTCTCTTTCCCTTTTCTATTGTAAATAAGCTAGAATGGCCTTGCGCGTTCCCCTATTTCTCATAAACCTGAACTAGTCTAATATTTCTTTCGCCCTTTTCTCCATCCTTCTTTGCACAATTCGAGTAAAAATTTTTATATTTTCGCCTTTCAATATAAAATAAAAAATTCTACGAAAACTACATACAAAAATATAGAATGTAAAAACAAAAGTTGTGTGTGGGAAATTATTCAGAAAGAACAGTGGAATGATAATAAATGCAAAGAAGTGGAAGATAAGTTCGAAGTAGGAGAAACTAACGAAGCGTATGTAGCCGGGAAATTCAAATTTCGCGCGACTTTATTAAGTTGGCATTACTGTGAGATGTCAAAACATTGTATTTGTATCCGTTTCCTGTTCTGTGCATATACTTGGGCCGGCGAACAGACGGAGTGATCGCCCTCCAAGAACGTGTTCTAGCGGGGCCAATAGTAATTTATGACGACCGAATTGGAGTGATGCGACTTCGTTGGGTCTAAAGAAAGCGCATCACTGCGGTTCGGTTGTCCTAAATTGACAGTGGTCCCGCCTAGAGCACGTTCTTGCAGGGTAATCACTCCGTCTGTTGGGCGGCCCAAGTATAGTCGTAGAGTATAGAGCACGTATTAAAGTTTTCGTTAAATAAATTTTGTATTTTTACGCAACATATTAATTTGGTTTACCCAACGCCGCCGACAGCCGACCCATACGTATAAAATAATTAGGAGAAATTTCAGAGAAATTCGGGAGATAAGAGGCGCGTCACAAACGTCAGATTTTCATTCCAAACAAAACAAAGCCACGTGCTTTCTGACGTTTTAACCTAACCTCTGAAATATAATTATAATTATATATAGTTGTTTTCCAGTTTTTACGCGTAAGCCCAACACACAAATTGAAAATAAATTGTTTTCACTGCAATAATTATATTGCAAAAACTAGTTTAAGACGTTGTAAATAATATCGATAAACGTCAAATGGCACGTGCTTTTGTTTTATTTGGAATGAAAATTTGACGTATGACGGAGGCACTTAGGTCCCGAATTGGACCTAACATTGGAAATCCTATTAATGCATGGAATCTCTTGTTTAGGGTTGGGCCATATAGTTCAGAACAGTCGGTCTTTTCTCTGACGCGGCAGAAGAAATATAATATGAGTTTATTTGACCTATGGAACGTTCTAATTATGCTTTGTTGCGCCATCACCTTTTTCATAAGGCGAATATAGAATTTGTAGAGGACGTGGGGAAGTAGATATCCAAAAGTTGGTGTCAACGGCACTTTAGACACACTATGAAGTATGACAAGGTGAGAACTGACAAGTGATTTTAAATTTTATTCTAACCTGAAATTGTATTTGAACATCTTTACTAAAGTTTCTTTAGAGACGAATATTGGAAAACCTCTAAGAAACTGACTAATTTGAGAGATATTCAACAAATTGCATAGCGAGTTGGAATATTGTAGTGAAGAAAAATAGTACGTTTACGCATTATGGGTTGCATTAGTGAAACACCTCTCGCTTGAGATATGTATTTGCAAAGAACCATTTAAGACCCCATCGGGCTTAATGGAGCATAAGTTGACGCACTCTAAGGAAAGATCCCACCAATGTAAAATTTGTCAAAAAGTGTTTGCCAAGCAGCACTCGTTAAACAGACACATTTTGACTCATACAGGAGAAAAGCCTCACAAATGTGAAATTTGCGAGAAAGCATTCTCTCAAAGTTCTACTTTAACGGAACATGTTAGAACTCACACAGGAGAGAAGCCTCACAAATGTGAAATTTGCCAGAAAGCATTCTCTAAGCGCTCTACTTTCATGGATCATATTAAGTCTCACTCTGGAGAAAGGCCTCACAAATGTGAAATTTGTCAGAAAGTATTCTCTAAATATTCTAATTTAAAGAGGCATGTTATGAGTCACACAGGAGAAAGGCCCCACAGCTGTAAGATTTGCAAGAAAGCGTTTTCCATTCGTTCCAGTTTGGTGAATCACCTTAGGACTCATACAGGAGAGAGGCCCCACAAATGTCGAATTTGCCAGAAAGCATTCTTTGATGGTTCTGCTTTGACAAAACATATTAGAACTCACACAGGAGAAAAGCCTCACAAATGTGGAATTTGCCAGAAAGCATTCGCTAGGCATTCTCATTTAACAGTACATCTTAGGACTCACACGGGAGAAAAGCCTTACAATTGTGAGATTTGCAAGAAAGGATTCTCCGTGCATACCAGTTTAGTGGCTCACATTAGGACTCATACAGGAGAAAAGCCTCACAAATGTGAAATTTGCCAGAGAGCATTTGCAGATCGTTCTAATTTTGTGATTCACGTTAGGACTCATCTAGGAGAAAGGCCTCACAATTGTGGAATTTGCCAGAAAACATTCGGCAAGCTTTCTCTTTTAACTGCGCACATTCGTACTCATACGGGAGAAGGGCCTCACAAATGTGAAGTGTGCCGGAAAACATTCACCAAGGGATACTTGTTAAATAGACACATTAAGATTCATACTGGTGAAAAGAACTTCAAGTGTGCAGTGTGTGGCAAAGGTTTTAATTTAAAAAGCAATGTTACAAGACACATGAGGATCCACACAGGCAGTAAACCTCATACTTGCAATATTTGCGAGAGAGCATTCTCGCAATTAGGAAATTTAAAGCATCATATTAAACAGGTGCACAACAAAGAAACTCCGCACAAATGTGAAATTTGCGAAAAAGCGTTCTTCCAGCGCTTCACTTTAACAAAGCACATTAGGATACATATGAGACAAAGACTTTACAAGTGCGATGTAAATGGGGAAGTCCTCGCAGCAAAGGTCAAGGAATCACAAGATGAGCAGTCCAACGAAAGTAGTGTTAGTGTGAAATTGGAAGAGAATATGACGTATGAAGAAGAAAATGTCATTGTAGAATCTGAATATTTTGAAAAGCCTATTGAGGATGAAGAGTACGAGGCGAAAAATCAAAACAGAGTTATTGTGAAAGAAGAAAGGGATATTTTAGACCAAGAGGATAATGGTGAAAATTTTGTAAAACTTTTCAAAAACGAGGACTATGAGGTGAAAGATGAAAATAGTTTGTGAAGTTTAAAAGCTGTTTAGAAAAATATAACAATTCATGATTATTGTGAACAATAGTTTATTGTTTTATTACACGTTAAATTAATTTATTGTATTTTTAAGTGTAAGTTGTTAACACAATCACTATTTACAGAAGGTACAGAATAAATGTATGAGGATTATACACTGCTCAACAAAATTAGGGGAACACCTTTTTAGCCTTGCAGCATTTTTCAAATAAAAGACAACTGCAAGTATCAATTTTGATATATTTGTTCTTTTAACATTACTTAATAAGATATAAATAACATATATGCTCTACTTTAACAGTTTTCTTAAGCTACACCAAACAATAAATTGAGAAGACTACCGTAATCAAAATGTGTTTTACTTAAAATGTAATGGAAATTTTGTTACTGCCAAGATGTAATAGCGCGTTTGCCCTCCGTTAGCATCAATTACAGCCTGGCATTGTCGAGGCATACTTCGAATAAGTTGTCTTAACATGTCTTGTGGGAAATTTCTCCATTCCTCCAAAAGGACCTCAGCTAACACCTGAAGAGTCTGAGGCCCAGCAGGACGTTTCCTAATGCTCTTGTCAAGTGAATCCCAAACTTGCTCGATATGGTTTAAGTCTGGACTCATCGCTGGCCACTCCATCACTTGAATTTGTTCTTGAAGAAAACGTTAAATTTGAAGTATGAATTCTACAGTTATCCTGTTGCAGGATGAATCCTTCTCCAAAATTGTTCGCAAATGGTACAACATGCTCTTGAAGGATTGTATCAATAAAAATTTGTGAGTTAAGATGTTGGGGAACAACAACCAAGTCGATGCGACCGTCTATACTGATGCCGCCCCAAATCATGACAGATCCAGCTCCAAATCTGTCCACTTCTTGTATACACTGGGCAGTGTAACGCTCTCCAGGACGCCCGTACACTCGTAACCGGCCATCACAATGAATTAGAGTAAACCGCGACTCGTCCGTAAAAAGCACACATCTCCAGAGTCGAAGTTGCCATTGAACATGTTCGCGGGCAAAGTTTAGACGGATTCGTTTGTGATCCCTGCTCAAGCGAGGAGCTCGTACAGGCCTTCGAGAAATCAGATTGGCTTCTTTGAGTCTTCTTCTAACCGTCTGATCGGAAATTGTCACACCGGTGGCATTCCGGAGTAGATTTTGTAACTCACGAGCAGTAGAAGTTCGACGGCGAAGACAACAATTAACAATATACCTGTCGTCCCGATGGGAGAAAAAATCTTAAGTCAATCATTTTCTGAAAAAGTTATAGGCATTCAAAAAAGTGTTCCCCTAATTTTGTTGAGCAGTGTATTAAAGTGCAATAAATACACTTCTCTTATTTCAATGTTAACATTTTAAAATGCTTGCAGTGGTTGAACATGTTTGATACAATTGATACATCAATTTTAACTTTTATAAGTAACCTCCGACAAAGCCGAAGCACTACCATGACCCTGCCGAAAACCAGACTGTCTCAAGCAAAGACTTGTAGACGTCTTTGGTCTCAAGGGTAGCTCATTAAGTGTTTAAATGCACACGCAGCTGCAAATCAATAACCTTTTCAAAAACTTTGGAGAGAACAGGAAGAATGCTTATAGAACGAAGATCACTAAACTCGGTAGGTGCTGCAACTTTAGGGAAAGAAATTACATGTGCACTTTCCAAGCTCTCGGAAAATATGGGCCACGTATGCATTCGTTGAAAATATGAGTGAGGAAAGGAACAATAAACGGACAACACAGAAGAATAAGCGAAATATTAAGATCATCACTACTATACGCCTTGGACTTGATCGACAGGAGAGATCGCTAACACTCTTTTCATCGACTAGTTGGAAACATGGAAATACGGGGCATCAAAGAAGAAAAATAAAAGGAGAGCAAATCTGGAGTAGGTACAGTATCGGTTTTACATGATTCAATAGTGTCTATTAATGTTATCGACATTACTCAAGCTTAAAGGTAGATTATGTGATTTATATTTCAGAACATTAAGTTTACCTAGCTCCACCCACTTCTCCTTAACAGTGCAGTTTTGCAGATATGTTTGTACAAAAGTCACTGTCTTTAACCCAGATAAATCTAATGCCAGTGTAATTTTTATCTAGACAAGATTATAAAAAAAATTCAAACCAAGTCATTAGGAATTTGTTTTGAACAAAATTATTTTTGGTTTATTAATATTATTGTTCATCTTTCACCTCGTAGTCCTCATTTTTGAAAACTTTTGCAAAATTCCAGTGTTATCCTCTTCGTCTAAAATATCGCTTTCTTCTTTTACACCAACACTGTTACCAATTTCCACCTCATACTGTACATTTTCGATTAGCTTTTCGAAATTTTCTCTCTTCATCCGCTAAATTCTCTTTCAGTTTCACACTAACACTACTTTCGTTGAACTGCTCATTTTGTGATTCCTCGACCTTTGCTGCCACGATTTCCCCATTTGCTTGCTTCTATGTTTCTTAAAGTATAAGTCGGACTTAAAATAAACATTGCAAAACTTACAGAAAAATACACTCTCACTGGTATGGTTAAAATATGCTTGACTGAACGTCTCATTACAAATTTCACATTAAATTTGTGTGCTGTTTCTTCATTGTGCGTCTGTTTAATATGCTCCTTTAAATTTGCAAATTGCGAGAACTCTTTCCCGCAAGTATTGCAAACGACAGGTTTTTTGTCTGTGTGGATCCTCATGTGTCGTGTAACGAGCTTATTAGATTTAAAACCTTTGCACCACACTGCACACTTTCTTAAATGCAACCGATTAAATGCTTTAACATTTCCAAAGTCTATATGGAAATCTGAACTGTTAACGTACAACTGAAACAAATAAGCGGAGATTGGAATGAAGTCATAGAGGTGAGCCCAAACCCAAAATGTTCTATTTATGGTGAAATACGTAGGCTTGCTTAAAATAGGAAAGGACGGAAGTACATGTTCAACTACTCTTCGTAATGAATACAATAACATATTTAGTATAAACAGATTTTATTAATTTAACTGACAATTTACATACAAATCATGAACTACTGCACATTTCTTTTTAAATTTTAAACCTTTTAACCAATTTCATCTTTCACTTCGTAGTCTTCATTTTTGAAGAGTCTCACAATACTTCCGCCATTATCCACTTCGTCTAAAACATCACTTCCTTTTACATCAACACTGTTTTGATTTTTCACCTCATACTCTTCATATTTCATGTTTTTTTAAATTTTCAGACTCTATAATGACATCCATTAGGTTTTCTTCCAATTTCACATTTGATCCCTCGACCGTCGCTGCGATGATTTCCCCATTTGTTTGCTTTTCCGTATGTCTCTTCAAATACAGTCCAGAATTAAAATTAATATGACATTTGTGAGGGCTTTGTCCCGTATGTGTCCTAATGTGACTCGTTAAAGTGGAGCGCCTGGAGAATGCCTTTTCACAAATTTCACATTGGTATGGGGTTTCTTTGTTGTGTACTTGTTTAATATGCCCCTTTAAGTTTGCGAATTGCGAGAACGATTTCTCACAAATATTGCAAGCGTGAGGTTTATCGCCTGTGTGGATCCTCATGTGTCTTGTAACATTGCCATTTGAATTAAAACCTTTACCGCACACTGCGCACTTGAAATTCTTTTCTCCTGCATGAGTCTGAATGTGTCTACTTAACAAGTATTCCGTAGGAAACGCTTTCTGGCAAACTTCACATTTGTAAGGCCCTTCTCCCGTATGAGTACGAACGTGCACAGTTAAAAAAGAAAGCTCGCAGAATGTTTTCTGGCAAATGCCACATTTGTGAGGCCTTTCTCCTGTATGAGTCCTAACATGAATCACTAAGTGAGAACGGTCAGTAAACGCTTTCTGACAAATTTCACATTTGTGTGGCCTTTCTCCCGTATGAGTCCTAATGTGGCTCACTAAACTGGAACGCACGGAAAACCTTTTTTTACATATCTCACATTTGTGAGGCCTTTCTCCCGTGTGAGTCCTAACATGTATTGTTAAATTAGAATGCCTAGAGAATGCTTTCTGGCAAATTTCACACTCGTGAAGCTTTTCTCTTGTGTGGGTTCTAACCTGTTTGGTTAAGGTAGAACGCACAGAGAATGCTTTCTGGCAAATTTCATGTTTGTGGGGCGTTTCTCCTGTACGAGTACAAATGTGTTTGTTCAACAAGTGTTGCTTGGCAAACACTTTTTGGCAAATTTCATATTGGTGAATTGTTTTCTTCGTGTGAGTCGACATAATATGCTCCCTTAGTTCCGATAGGGACTTAAAAAATTTTCTATTGCAAATATCGAAAATGAAAGGTATATCACTAGAGTGACCCATAAGGCGTACATACACTTCATGAGGTATTCAGCATTTTCCCTACTTTTCCTCCCCTGCAATGTTCCAAGTCGTTATCCAATTTGTTGAATATCTCTCAAATTGGCCAAATTCCCCTGCGGAGACGTTGATTTGAGGTTAGAATTTAGAATAAACTGTCACTTCATATGAGAATCATATAATTATGAAGACTATATGGAGCTCTGCCTGGCTTAGTCCAAGCACCAAAGAGAGGTAGAATACAATCCTTGCGAAGCTCTTGCTCGTACTGCGATAGGGGACCTAAGTGCCTCCGTCATACGTCAGATTTTCATTCCAAACAAAACAAAAGCACGTGCCATTTGACGTTTATCGATATTATTTACAACGTCTTAAACTAGTTTTTGCAATATAATTATAGACGTCTTGCGGTGAAAACAGTTTATTTTCAATTTGTGTGTTGGGCTTACGTGTAAAAACTTGAAAACAACTATAATTATATTTCAGAAGTTAGGTTAAAACGTCAGAAAGCACGTGGCTTTGTTTTGTTTGGAATGAAAATCTGACGTTTGTGACGCGCCACTTATCTCCCCCATTGCGCTCAAAGTGTCAAACGCAACATGATTGGGAGGTAGCAGCTGAGGAAATGGAGGCCACGCTTCGCCAGGTGCTTGGTAATTCAGCTTCTATGCAACAGCTGATTTTATTGTGAAGCCTATACGGTCGTTGGCCGGCGGAAGCTTTGTTTGTTATTATATTCAAACAACCGACCATGCGAATGTTCCGTGATATTCCGTTTCCGCGGCGGCACCTGTTTACTACACAAATGGTCGGCTGCTTTGTTTTGCCTGATAAACAAACGCTTAGACTGTGAGTTTCAAGGCTGCTTCAGTGCAACACCCTCTCCGCGGTGTTGCCAACCCTACCGAAATTTCGGTAGATCTACTGATTTTATAATGTTATCTACCGATCTACCGAAATGATACATAATTCTACCGAAATTTCATTTTTAGCTTCCTAGCTGAGCTAGGTAGCTATTGTGATAGTCGTTTTTGACCATGGTGTTTTTTCATCAAATGTAGACGTTTCAGGTCATTCTAAGACTTTTGACAAGGGGGCACATTTCCGTCCGTATGTGTGTGAGTGTGTGCGCGCGTGGGTGCGTGCGTGTGTATGTCTGTTGGCACTTTTGCGGGATAACGGCTCCACAGATTTTGCTGATTTTTTGCATACGTATATCAGAGATGGCCCATAGGAAACTGACGGGGCGATTTTTTTAAAAACACTTTTGAGCCGAGATAAGACATCATCGAACATTCTTTTCAATGAGACCATATATATTTTTGTATTACCATTGTTTAAAGATGTTATAGTGCATCGAATCGGAATCACAAATTGGGAGGCAGAAAATTCTACTTTGGGATGCAGAGGTCAGATGGCGCTCTATAAAAGAAATGTCTTCTAATTTATCTTAGATTCTAAGAACTACAATCGGTAAGCGGTCGCTGAATTTAAACCACGCTATTACCCGTTTGGTGGCGCGCCAGCTTGTTATTCGGTAGGGTCCCTGTATTGAGAGAGTACCGCATACGGAGAACTGAAACTAGGAGAACCATCGGGCATGAAATAGCGGCCCCAGTTTTTGCGCTGAATTAACAGTACCGACTAGTAGCACTAGATGGCGCTGCGATAGCGTAGCGCCATTTTTATACGTAGCCTTATGGAACGGCAGCAAATTATTACTGTTTTCTGTGCATTTTAGCAACAATTGAAGAAAATTTCATGATTTGTGAAAACTTTAGTGCCACCCACACATTGCGCTTTGGCGGCGCCCGTTGAAACACATCGGTTGCCGAATAACATCGAGTTAAATGCATGCGGTTTAGCGGGAATATGTGAACAGATGCATTTAACTCAATGTAATTTTTATGGGTGTGGGGCACTGTTTGAGGGTATAGCATCTTCACAGCTAAAATATGTAATAAAAACAAAAACATTGATTTATTACAGACAGACAGAAGTAAACTCAGTACAGGAACACATTAATAGTACCTATCTAACTATGTACATATTTTAAGACTTAAAACTAAAACATATTGTAGGTAGTTACAATAAGTGGAAGAGTTAAGAAATTTTGTATCGTTATGATCATGCTAGTGTTTCTGTCTGGCTGTTGTAGCCCGGAACAAAACACGTCCGCATTTTTAATTTCAAGGATATGAACCGTTTCACAAGTGACACTTACTATATCTATGAACGTCAAATAACACACTATTGGTGCGAAAACGCCTCGAAGAATAACAGAAACAACAAAAAATTTACGAAATTGATGATTGTCCCATAAGCGCAATGCAAAAACAACGCCACTCTACGGGAGCGCCACCTATTACAAATCGTTAGAACTAGAGTCAGAACGGGTACACTTTCCTAACATAGGCGGATACGCCGGATGGTTCTCCTAGTTTCAGTTCTCCGTAGTACCGCAATCTCCGCCATGTTTACTAACAATAACAGGCGCCAAATTTGAATTGTGGCGGAACGTCAGATTTTATATTTGACATGTGTTACAAATTGCGGATTCACCTTCCGATTTTTGATCCATAAACAAATAAAATTTGACTGTAATACGTTGAGGAATAATACTAGAGATCAGATTGTGGAAATATATATCACTGATTCCAGTGTTGTGCATCATCTAGATAATATTATCTAGATAAATCATCTAGATAAAATTATGTTATCTATCATCTTATCTAAGATGACACTGTAATCAGTTATCTATCATCTTATCTTAGATGAAAAAACAGGTTATCTGGAGGTATTAGATAACAGATAATATTTCGAATAGATTTTCAAAGGAAAAAATCCCCAGCTTCCTAAAACGCGCAAAATCTCTCTTTTTCAGTAAATTTATTTTATTTAGGTCGGCATTCAGCTCGTTCTGATTCAGAACGAGCGTGCCAAATTAAAATGGGTGATAGAGGAACTTCAAATAAGACGAAAAGTTTATATGAACATATAAACATAAAGTGATTACTAACAAAGATACAGGGTGTAAAAGTTTGAATATTTTTAAATATTTTTTTAATATCTTAGTTACTAGAAAAGTTATTGAGTTGAAATTTAAGGTGTCGTTTTCATTTGACAAGTTCTAATTTTCCAAAAAAATTTACTCTGCTAGCCCCATCAGTAGCGTTGCTACGGGGTAGGCCGTTTATTTATTTCCCCAATCCAATGTTACGCCACTGGCAAATGCAGGGAATATTAATGTGATATTAATTAGGGAAGAAATTGGTATCTTCAAAATTTTTTGTAAAATGCTTAGTTCTTGAATGAAATAGCTTTTTGTGAAATTGCGCAGATGCACTGAAATTTTCCATAATGCAATAATGGCTTCACCGATATGCAAGGAAAGTGAAAATTTAAAAAAATAGTTTATTAAGAATAACACTAACAAAAATAACAAGAAGAACGGGATAACACATCAATTATTATTACTTATATTACGATATTAAAAAAAAAATTAAAACTTTTACACCCTCTATATCTTTGTTAGTAGTCACTTTAGAACATATGTTCATAAAAACTTTTCGTCTTATTTGGAGTTCCTCTAGCACCCATTTTAATTTGGCACGCCCGTTCTGAATCACCCTGTATTAAGGTAAGATACTAAATCCGTTATTATTATGCCAAATTTACAATAATTGCAATATCACAATATGGGATATTATATTCTGGAACCCGAAATCCAATACTTATGTACCTAAGTAGACATATAGCGTCGTTTCTGGACCAAATCGCTGTATTTCAAAAAATAACATGGCTTTAGATGGGCTAAATTACTACACAAATATTGCAGCACTTTATTGTTCAAGAAAAAATGACTTGATGTAATATGATATGTTCAAGGTCATGTCAATGGCTTGGAGGTAGAAATAAGCGCTGTATTCCAAACGGTGTAGCTGTGTAGCAGCATGTTCAGAGAGACAGGTCTAGAATCGGCTGCATACTTTTAAGAGAAAGCGCTGTATTGCAAACAAAAGTAGAGCGTGTAATTCAATGATTCCTTTGCATTGTATTACCTATACCTATATGAACATGACACTGTAGGTCGTTTGAAAGTCAAAGATACAGAGGTTTCAAATTATGCGTGCCTACATTTATTCAAACTCTGTGTAATAAGATATGTCGCACCATATTCAAGGTTATTCAACTTCCGCTTCATGCTAGTATAAAATCTGAGTCATCATTTGATGTCTCCAGCGAATTTCAAATTATGCATGTCCAGCGTAATTTGTTATAATTGCAGCGCTTTTACAAGTGTCATATTTCACCAACGCCGGATGTGAAAAAATGATACCATAGGTTATTTGAAAGTCAAAGAATCAAACTGCAGTGCTTTTACAAGTGTCATATTTCACCAACGTTGGATGTGAAAAATGATACCATAGGTTATTTGAAAGTCAAAGGATCATGTCCCGGTAAGAGGGGGAGATTCGAATTACTTATATACGAACTGTTTAGTTTTCCATATCATTTATATAATCGAGAGTGAACAACGCAAAAATGTCCATACTCCAACAGCTTAACGAACAATCTTACATTAAACCCTACATAAATGCTCAATATCTCGAAGAAAATAAAAAATATGAAGTGGAAAGTTTCAGTACACTAAGCACCAAATATGGCGAGCGCGTAGTGGCAGACTTGGGGCAGACTCAAACAATTCTACCGCTGAGATTCCACAGCCTGTTTGCCGATGATCATCTAAGAAATTTCAACGAGGAAATAGAAAAGAAGGTAAAAAAGATTTACTTGATTCAAAAAGGTATCGTGGGTAGCACAGTGAATATAGAGTTTGAAGAAGAAGAAGTCAAGAATAATTAATTATAACGAACAAACAAGAAGAATTAGAAGTAAGACTTGAATCTTTTCTCAAATCGCTTAGAAAGCTTGCTCAAGAATTAGCTGTATACGAAGTGAGAAAAAAATTCAGCCGTATTAATTTAGATCCAAACCATAACAATGAAAACTCAAAGAAACCTAAAGAATTTTAGAAATAAGACACGCATCTATCTTCCAATCGTTTAGAAGACTTGTGGGGAATAACGCATAATGTTCATCTTTCCAAAAAATTTGACAAGCAGTCTTACTTGCAAAATAACCAACCAACCAACAGAGTGCAGGAAGAATGAAAAAACTGTTCGTTTCAATTACAATATCCAAATACACTATGTGGATGCAAGAGATCCAAGCAGAAAAGGACCATGGGAGATGTACGCAAGAGATCGTGAACGGTTTTTGGAAAGAATTCGTAGAACTTCATTGATTTTGGAACCTATGCTTAAGGAAAGAATTATGTTATATAATTTGAAAGCATCCTTACAATTGTAAATCCACTCAATAAATAAACAGATGAACATGCTAATGTATTTTTTACTGCATTCCCTGAAAGTATAGAAAAACGAAGAGAAAGTAATTCGATTTCAACGGGTCTTAAGACTATGTTAGCGTGGTTCTGTGTTGATTATCGATTATTGATAATCGATTATTGGTTATCAATTATTGGTTATTGATTGACTATCGATTATTGGTTATTGGTTGTTTATCGATAATATATTATTGATTATCGATTATTGGTTATCGATTATTGATTTCGATTATTGATTTTTGATGATCGATTATTGCTTATTGATTGATTATCGATTATTGATTATCGATTATTGATTATCGATTATTTATTATCGATTATTGATTATAGATTATCGATTATTGGTTATTGATTGATTATCGATTATTGGTTATTGATTGATTATCGATTATTGGTTATTGATTATCTATTATTGATTATCGATTATTGATTATCGATTATTGGTTATCGATTGATTATTGATTATCGATTATCGATTATTGGTTATTGATTGATTATCGATTATTGATTGATTATCGATTATTGATTATTGATTGATTATCGATTATTGGTTATTGATTGATTATCGATTATTGGTTATTGATTATCGATTATTGATTATTGATTGATTATCGATTATTGGTTATTTATTGATTATTGATTATTGATTATCGATTATTGATGATCGATTATTGATTATCGGTTATTGATTATCGATTATTGATTATTGGTTATTGATTGATTATCGATTATTGATTATCGATTATTGGTTATTGATTGATTATCGATTATTGATTATCGATTGTTGGTTATCGATTATTGATTATCGATTATTGATTATTGGTTATTGATTGATTATCGATTATTGATTATCGATTATTGGTTATTGATTGATTATCGATTATTGATTATCGATTATTGATTATCGATTATTGATTATCGATTATTGATTATCGATTATTGATTATCGATTATTGATTATTGATTATCGATTATTGATTATCGATTATTGATTATTGATTATCGATTATTGATTATCGATTATTGATTATTGGTTATTGATTGATTATCGATTATTGATTATCGATTATTGGTTATTGATTGATTATCGATTATTGATTATTGATTGATTATCGATTATTGGTTATTGATTGATTATCGATTATTGGTTATTGATTGATTATCGATTATTGGTTATTGATTGATTATCGATTATTGATTATCGATTGATTATTGATTATCGATTATCGATTATCGATTATTGATTATCGATTATTGATTATCGATTATTGATTATCGATTATTGATTATCGATTATTGGTTATCGATTGATTATTGATTATCGATTATCGATTATTGGTTATTGATTGAATATCGATTATCGATTATTGATTATCGATTATTGGTTATTGATTGATTATCGATTATTGGTTATTGATTGATTATCGATTATTGATTATTGGTTATTGATTGATTATCGATTATTGGTTATTGATTGATTATCGATTATTGATTGATTATCGATTATTGATTATCGATTATTGATTATCGATTATTGATTATTGGTTATTGATTGATTATCGATTATTGATTATCGATTATTGATTATCGATTATTGATTATCGATTATTGGTTATTGATTGATTGATTATCGATTATTGGTTATTGATTGATTATCGATTATTGGTTATCGATTGATTATTGATTATCGATTATCGATTATTGATTGATTATCGATTATTGATTATCGATTATTGATTATTGATTATCGATTATTGGTTATTGATTGATTATCGATTATTGGTTATTGATTGATTATCGATTATTGGTTATTGATTGATTATCGATTATTGGTTATTGATTGATTGTCGATTATTGATTATAGATTATTTATTATCGATTATTGATTATCGATTATTGGTTATTGATTTACTTAGAAATATACCGTACTCGCATTTATTTCAACTTACATACTCTAAAAATGGTGGGGGCTGTTGTAATACGAGTATAAAATTCAATATTAATGGTAATATCAATTTTCAACGTGTAATTCAATACAGCAGCATGAAATTTCGAGCTCGTCATTCAGTACAGTTGCATGAAATTTCAAGCGTGATGATGAATATGTAATTTTATATTATGTAACCCTACACTCTCGAAAAATCCGAGAAACGTGCACGTGTTGTTTGTAACATAATACTCGTAATAATCAGGACTGTAATTTGATATTATTGCGTCAAACTATCCTCGATTCAGCACTATTTTCGTTGCTATAAATTAAACCAACGCGACGGTTCAGATTAGTCTCGATCGAAGTGTTTTGAAATTTCTGTGCGCTATATTGAGAGTCATGTCGACGGAAACGGTTTCAAATGTGAGCAGTAAAATGATCAAAGTTTACGATCGATCGTTTAAGCTGCTGAAGACATCTGACGCTGTTGACCGCTTTATTCGCCACATCAAAGGTGACATCAAATTGGTAAGAACGGCTATCAAAAATGAAATTTACCTCAAGAAAGCTGATGAAAACCCGTTTAGATTGGAGAGTAATTTAGCATTTCTCATTTTTCATTTGGAAAAATTAAAACAACTGAAAATTTCATTTATCAAAGAGGGCGGTGGCTTATTAAAACGTCAAAGTCACTCGAATCTCAAATGGCGAAATGTTGAATCTTGTTTTTCTGGAAGATTGCAGACTGGCATCATAGCAAATTTAAAAGTAAAGGATCCACTCGTATTTTTAAATAAAGCATTTCGAAGTTTTGCGTACAAGATTAGAATTTTGGTGAAAGATTCTATGCTTAAAGTAAATGTTATTCTTACGGGAAATTTTGTCAAACCTCAAAACGGAGACGTTGATTTGAAGTCCTTTTCAACAAGAAATTCCAAAATTGACAGGGGAACAGATTTGAAACAGTGGTACAAAACCAATATTGTGGACGTGCTTATGACTAAATTAGAAGAATTTAGCGAAAAAGATTCTGGTTGGGCGCTTCTAGAAATATTAGGATTGAAAGTTAACATTAGCACTTATTGTCCGATAAAGGGTGGATATTCAACATTTGTGCGGCTTCCTGAATTCATTAAAAAAAAACATGCGGTCGTTAACATAAAAAACGACGATGAATATTGCTTCCTTTGGGCCGTGACGTCAGCATTATTTCCCGCACAAAGTCACTCCGATAGAACATCTTCTTATCCTCCATGTTGGTCTGTTTTAAATTACTCTGGAATTGAATTTCCCATTTCGCTTGATGATGTCTCCAAATTTGAAAAGCTGAACAATCTCTCAATTAATTTATTTTGCTTGAATGACAAAGACAAGGTGCTACCCTTTCGCTTAAGCGAAAATTTCTCTTCTCACAGAGAAACCATCAATCTTTTGGTGTTGCAAGTTGATAACTCTTTTAAATTTCAATACGTAAATCGCAGCAATAAAGAACGATTATTTCATTATGCTTGGATAAAGAATTTCTCTAGACTCGTTTCGAGTCAGATTTCCAAGCACGAGCACAAAAATTATGTGTGTTACATATGCTTAAATCACTTTCAAACAGACGAACGCTTGCAAAAACATATGAAGTACTGCAAACATTCAAATTCATGTTCTATTAAATTACCGGAGAAGCCAGACAACTATCTGTTCTTTAAAAACGTTCACTTTCAAGAAGCCGTTCCTTTCTGTATATATGCCGACTTGGAGAGTTTGCTGGAAAAGTGTGACGGCTCGAATTCTTTTCAGAATACTTGGAATTATCAGAAACACACAGCTTTTAGTGTAGCTTATTACTTCAAGTGTTCTTACGATGATTCTTTGTCTTATTTTCAAACGTATAGAGGCGAAGATTGTATAAAGTGGTTCGTTACAGAATTACACAAAATAGCCAAGTTTACGAATGATGCGTTTAAAACGATTAGTCCAATGTTCAATTTCGACAATCGACAGCATTCTGCCACCCGATGTCATATATGTAAGAAACCTTTTGAAGCAGGCCAAATTAAAGTACGAGATCATTGCCATTTTACTGGCAGATTTAGAGGTTTGGCTCATCAAGGATGCAACATAAATTACAGAAATTCTCACGCGGTGCCTGTTGTTTTTCACAACCTCAGTGGATACGATGCTCATTTTATAATCAGAGAGTTGGCTTTGCTTATCCCCGGACATATTAAACTTCTGCCAATAAATAAAGAAAAATACATATCCTTCACCAAATACGTCGATGGAACGAATGTGAACTTCAGATTTATAGATTCATATAGGTTTATGGCTAGCAGCATCGAAAAACTTGCGTCATATTTAGATGATGATAAGAAAGTAATTACTCGTTCTCTTTGTAAAACTGACGAAGAATTTAAAATGTTGACGCGGAAAGGAATTTTTCCTTACGACTATTTGGACTGTTGGGAAAAACTTGAAGATGAAAAACTTCCTGAAAAGCAATCATTTTACAGCATCTTGCATGATGAAGCAGTTTCTGAAAGCGACTACCTGCATGCTTGTAATATTTGGCAAACATTTGACATTCAAACTTTGGGGCAATATTCAGACTTGTATTTAAAGACTGATGTTCTTCTTCTATCAGATATTTTCGAAAATTTTCGTCGAACGTGTTTGCAAACATATGCGTTAGATCCTCTTCATTATTATACCGCCCCAGGCTTAGCATTCGATGCCATGTTAAAGACCACCGACATACGTTTGGAACTTCTCACCGATGTTGACCAAATAATGTTTATTGAAAGAGGAATTCGAGGCGGGGTGGCTCAGTGCTCTAACAGATATGCCTCGGCTAACAATAGGTACATGGAGAGTTTCAATCCTCACGAGCCATCCACCTTTTTGATGTATTTCGATGTTAATAATCTATATGGAGCCGCCATGTCTCAGTATCTCCCTTACGGAGAATTCGAGTTTCTCGAGAAAGAGGAAATCCATCAAACAGGTCTAAATATCTTAGACACTCCGGATGAGTCTGATGTTGGCTACATTTTAGATTGCGATTTTGAATATCCTTCCCACTTGCACGATCTCCATAGCGATTTGCCTCTAGCACCCGAACATATGGTCCCGCCTGTAAGCGAATCGGAGTCTAAACAAAAGAAACTACTCTTAACGCTGTATTCAAAAAAGAATTATATTATTCACTACAGGAACCTGAAGCAATATATTAAATATGGGTTAAAGTGAACTTGCATCAATAGAGCTCTTAGGTTTAAACAGAGTCCTTGGTTAAAAAAGTATATTGACTTGAACACCGAAATGAGACAAAAATCTAAAAATGATTTCGATAAAAATTTTTATAAACTCATGATTAATGCCGTTTTCGGCAAATGTATGGAGAATGTTAGAAAACACAAAACTGTACATTTAGTTACAAGATGGGAAGGACGCTTCGGTGCCAGGGACTATATTTCTAGACCAAATTTTCACAGTCACACAATTTTTGATGAGGACTTGGTCATTATTGAAATGAATAAGTTAGAAATATGCATGAATAAACCCATTTATGTAGGCTGCAGTATTTTAGACATATCTAAAACGTTTGTTTACGGTTTCCATTACGGGTACATATTAAAGGAATTGAGCGACAGAACGAAGCTTCTGTATACCGACACGGACAGTCTCATATACGAATTCATTGATTTAGATATTTACGAAATTATGAAACGCGACGGTAATATGTTCGACACCTCCGACTATAAAATTGACAATCCTTTCGGCATCCAGTTAAAAAACAAAAAGATTCCTGGATTAATGAAGGATGAGAACAACGGCAACATAATGTTGGAATTTGTAGGTTTGCGTGCAAAAATGTATGCGTACACCGTGCGAGAAATGGATGGTATTTCCGTGAATAAAAAATCGAAAGGTTCCACAAAATCTGCAATGAGAAAAATTTCTATTGATGATTATAAAGATTCACTTTTCAATTTTAAAGTGATTTCCAAAACCCAGCACCTCATACGATCAAAAAAACACGAATTATTTTCAGTTAAACAAAATAAAGTTGCTCTGAGTCCTTACGATGATAAACGAATTTTAAGTTATTTCACAACTGATACGAAACCGTGGGGATTCTCCGCTCCGGCATCCCGATAATGCAATAAAACTTCTATTATGCTCTCTGCATTTTGCATATAAATAGTGAATTATACTTCTCGAAAACAGTTCGAGTTTAAGATGTCGGTTCCACTTCACGCTCAGATGAAAGCGCGCTTGTATCAAGCAATAATTCGCATTCACGAACAATTTTTAACGCTTTCCATTACTGGGCGTCCAGAGTTTCATAAACATTTAATGGTGAATAAAATATTAAATAAAATTAACATTGTTGTGCCAGACAAAGCCATTTACTTGGCTGCAACAAACGCGTTCGTGACGGACAAAAATATCATTTGTTTGCTGCTTGATAAAAGAAGGAGTATGGACAAGCACGTCTGCGAGGTAATGGAAGCTTGTATGCGTGATGGATGTTGCAGTCTTAATTTTGCAAGGTTAAATTACATTTTGCATAAACATAATTTTAACTTCAATAATTTTCACAAAATTTACCTATTTGAAATATTGTCCGGTGAAAAATATAATGAAAACTTTCAATGTAATAACACTTCATACGAGTTAGAAAATTTCGTTAAAAATCACACAAGTTCTCTTCAATGTGTTGATGAAGTTGTTTGTGAATTAGCTTACAAGGCAAATGCTAAGTTGCTTGAAAATTTTATTGCTGCGCTCAAAACTAAATCTTTTGCATTTAATTTCACGCCTGCCACAAACAAACGACACTGCAATATTGTCAAATGGTTGGAGCAAAATATTCGAAAGGGTGAGGAAGGTGGGAGTCCTCTGGGTTGGCACTGTGGACCAGATTCTGCTGTATGGCCCTCTACCACATTGGAGGATTATAAGATTACTTTGACATTATTAAACTGTTTATATTAGAAACTATGTGTGCAAATAAAACAACTTGAAATATTTTTTTGTTTTTATTTATTAACATTTGTATTCATTTAAATACCATTTGTGCAATAAGAATACATTCTCTCTTGAACATTGAAGCTTATTTATAAAATGTTCCATGCAGTGGAATGAATTGGTTAATTTATATTTACATTTTAACGTGCTTAAATTAGGACAGTTCATCGATTGCATGTCAATTACATTATTGGAATTAATCAACATTTTTTGAAGCCAAATCTTTTTTTCTAAACCTTTCACTAAAATTATTCGATTTGTTTCAATTTTGCTGTTAAAAAATCTGGACACTTCTTTGTGATTAATAATAGGTAAATTTTCATCGCGGGACGTCCAGGACAACCCGTGGATATTGCGAGTCAACCATTCCATCTGATTTCGAACCTGTTCTGAAAGACAGTAATATTCTATGGGCATGGAAACCATGTAATGCCAGAGCGAACCCTTGACCACATCATACACTGCAATTTCTCTGCACAAGAATTCCGATTTCGTGTACTGAAATCCTTGAACGTCTACGATGTACATAATTTATAGTGCTCTTACTGCGTTCGTTAACGGATTGTATTTGATTAAACGATCGTGCAATATAAGACAATAACAAGCTGTGTTTGTAGGAATATTTGCACTCGTTTCGAATTCTAAACGAATATCGACTGCACCAGATTTCAAGATCTCGTTCTGACGAGAACAGTCGATGACTGCTAGAGGTGCTGAGTTGCGGAAATTTATAGGTGTGAAAAGAGGTTCGCACTCCCTCTCGTAATATGACTCTTGAAACTGCACATACATTTCGTACAACGTAGCAAATAAGTTGGCATCGAAATTCAAATTAAGATTGTCATAGGGATAGCTTTCTGAATTCAAATACAGCTTGATGTTAGTTAACTTGCAATGATCGAACTTGCTGCAGTCTCTGAATATCTTATTTTTTCTGTCTCTTTGAAGCCCCACTAAAATATAACGTGGCTTTTCCAGCTGATTTGTAGTTTTCACTGCCCAGGGGTGGCGTTGAGTTTCCTGCAGTAATGGATACTCGTGCAGTTCCCATCCTCTAAATGCTACTTCTAATTCTACATTTTTTGACATATAGGTTATGAGCTTCAATCTCTGAGCGTCTGCTACTGCTATGTGGGGTACTTTCCATAACACTTTCAGTAAGGTTACTTTCGTTGTTTCATCCTGGTTTTCGTTAACCACAGCATTGATATCCGAATTACTTCGTATTAATATCAGTTCTTGCCGCACATTTAAAACAATTTTCTTAAAGTCCTCGCAAAATCCTAGGAACATCCTAAGCGGAATGCTGACATTAAAATTCCCGTTGCTGTCGACAGTTGTAGAATTTTGCATCGGGAACCATCCGGCGTTTTGCAATCGCACGCTCTCATTTGCGTTGTATGAAACGTATCCCTTCATTGTTGATGTTAAACCAGGATTCCTTACGCGATCTACCACAGATCCGCCCATTTCATATCTAATTTCATCGAATAAAAATAATATGCCATTATTTATAAAACGTGCAGTTTTCGAAACTGTTCCTTCAACCGTCAATAGTTTGCCCTCAATGTACAAAGAACTACCCCAAGGTAACGTATACGCATCCTGTTGTTGGATGGGGATTCGAATTTCATCATTATTTTGAAGTGATGTAGCTGCATACGGTTGATGTGTATGCTTCTCCGCATTAACTATAGCGTTGTCGAATACAGCTCTATCGCTTACGTTTAAAATTTCGCTATTCATTACTGGTCTTTCTAATAGTGCAGCGAATAATAAATTTGCAAAAATTTGATTTGCAAGCCACTTTCACTCTAATCCACAGCTTTTTTAATTTTCCTATTTTTCACTCGATTTATTTTTAATCCTAGCGATGTGAGAAAAGCTCGACTTGCTGGTGTTAGTTGAACCAAAGTATTGGAAAAACTGCCTGTATGTTTTCTGCCGAGTGTATTTATATGACCTCCAGTTCGACGTCTCTTCCAATTATCATAACGGATTCCCATTCTGAATCCTTTTCAAATGAAGTCTTACCGTTATCACTTCACCTCTGAAATTGATCAAGTGGCCGTTTTGATCCAGTATTTTAACTGTAATTTCGCTTATCTGGTTTGTGTTGATTGGTAAATAAATCACACTTTTAGGGGTTTCGGTTATTTTGAATCCTGCTGGCACTGATGGAAAGAATTCGTGTATGACATGTACTTGTCGACTGTTGACATATGATCCTCCCACCAAATTACATTCTACACATATTGCGCTAACTTTTACTATGTTTACTGGAGAATCCGATACATGTCGTTTATCTGGTTGAAGTTTACGCGATTCGAACCCCAACAGCCATGCAATCGAATCTTTCTTTGTGAAATCAATTTCGTAGTTGCATTTAATTTCACTTCTCAGAGTATTATTATTTGCACGTATGTTCAAAATTACAGGAGGCTTTCTTTTCTTATTACTGTAAATAGTGTAAAAGTTTTTAGTCGGATCCAGCACATCGTTTAGCTCTCCCAAATTAGAAGTACCAGCTTCTATAACTTTTTCAAGTTTTTTAAAAGATGTTTGTAGAAACTCATTAATATCGTTAACTTCGTAAGATCCCTCCGGTATTTCAATATAATCACCATGTTGACCATAATAAAACTTGTTGCATCCCGTTTCTATATTCGGGAACGAATTGTACGCTTCAAAGTTTATCAACCCCCAAAGCGTACTCTGCATTTTCTTCGTTTAAATTAATTGGCGGATGCAAGTTTGCAGTTAAAATAGAACTATTTCCAGTCAAAGCAAATGTAAAAGACATGTTTCTTAACACTTGTTAATTACGTAATGAGAAAGTTTCCTCGCATTAATCTAATTATACAAAAATTTCAAACACAAATGTCCACAATTTACTGTATCGAATGACTGAAAAGTTGCGTGATTGTAATGAATTTTGCAGTCACCACGACCATTTAAATATTGTATAAGTTCTGTTGGCGGTCTCAGATTACCATAACTATCGAAATATGTTGCAGTACTCCCATGCTTCTTGTATGCAGTCCAGTGCGTACCAGTTCCTTTCTCATCATCCAGATTAATAATGCCACATTCTTTCATGCGAACTTTACGAGGCAAATTATTTCGCATAAATACACCACGGAAATATTTAATATTCAGCTTTTTAATGTATTTCTCTAAGTCTAAATTTGTTAGAGCACGTTTAGGTAATTTTATTGGTAGTTTTTTGGCCTAGATGGAGAGTTTAAAAAAAGACCCAGTCCTTTTTTATATGGTTTCAAATACAATCCTTTTCCCATAGCTATTGATTCCATCATTTTCTTATGACGAAGACTTTCATCCAATTTGTCTTTTGCAGATTTTGCATCATTAACAGCTTTTGCGATTCCAGCCGCACCGCCGCTAAGTGCTCCGAGAGCACTTAATCCCGCAAATATCGGTATTAACGGCAAGAAGCCGCCAGTTCTCGGTAATGGTATAATCCGCTTTGGCTTAATCCTTTTCCTTTGCTTTGCAGTCTTCACTGCTTTTACAGCAATTTTTATTGCATCACTTATACCGGCGTATTTGCCGTTTCTTAATGCAGCAGTTGCTTTTTTAGTTACGTCTGTAAACTTCAGAGCTCCACCAGTTTTCTTTATTTTGAGTTTAGATTTTTTCGTGCGCTTAGAACTACAACCCATACCCAATTTCAATTTCGTTTTCATAGCTGCAGCCACTCCCAATGCAGCAGCTTTCTCTCCCAAAGACGACTCGTTGGAATAGAACCTTTTTGCAGCTTTATCTGCTAAAATTTTATCTGCTTGATGTCGATTTGATAAATTGTCGGTTTTTGAATAAGCTAGATCGTGTACCTTACAAGCTTCATCCAGACCATTAACACCAATATCTCCTCGACGTAGTCTTTCTCTTAGTTTTGTTCCAGGTCCGCAAAACTTGTATCCGGGTATATGAAGTTCGACTGGTAATTTATTTATCACCGAATTTAGTAAACCGCCACCACCTTTTCTTTCGATTTTCTTTGAATCGCTTTTTAACTTTCTGCAGTGTTTTATCATTTAGACAGCATCAGTTCGATTCATATATTGGTACTGCACTATAGTTTGAAGTTATCTACTTATATATATATATATATATATATATATATACCCCAATCTACATTGTACAGAAGTTTAAGAAAAGTCATGCGTGTTATAAAGCAGACTCTTACTTTACCAATTAATAATCATGATGATGAAAAATGTGCAAGTTTCAAACGTCATGGTCAGTAATTACCTGCATCAATTCGTTGCATAGTTGTGGGGCCTTCAAACTGCGGAAAAACAAATGTTATGATTAGTCTGATAGAGCATCCTAATGGGCTACGATTTCAGAATGTTTACGTGTATTCCAAATCGCTATTTCAACCAAAGTATCTATATTTAGAAGAATTATTGAAACCTATTAAAGGAATTAATTATTACACATTTAACGATTGCGAAAAAATTTTACGTCCATCGGAAGCCAAAAGAAATTCCTTATTTATATTTGATGACGTAGCCTGCGATAAACAATCTGTTATTCGAGAGTATTTCAGTATGGGTAGGCATAAGGATGTGGATTCACTCTATTTGTGTCAAACGTACACTCGTATTCCCAAACATTTGGTTCGAGATAATGCAAACGTTCTAGTTCTTTTCAAGCAAGATGATATGAATTTAAAATATGTGTACGATGATCATGTTACTACAGATATGAAATATGATGAGTTTAAGAGTATGTGTAAAATATGTTGGAAAGATAAATACGGATTTTTGGTGATTAACAAAGATTGCGATCCGAACAGTGGAAGATATAGAAAAGGCTTCGATCACTATATATATCTTTAGGAGAACAAATCGATTTATACATCGAACGAACACTTGACTGGCAGCAGTATTTTGAAATAAAACAACAAAATCTGCTGTTTCTGAGCTGTACTAAATTGTTTAACAAGTGTACGCAAGTTGTGTAACGAATTTTTGAATATGATGAAAAATACTGACATAGAAATAAAGAAAAGGTTAATAAGCAAGAGAAAGGATGTAAAAAGGAAATTAGAAGCTCTCAAAATTGGAGAACTTAACCGGGAGGAAGTATTTTTACCCATTACAAGAAGACTTCATAGCATTTCAACAAAACTTGATAACAGCAACGATTCCAAATATATTAAGAAAGAAGTTAAACAAGAAGAAAAAGAAGAAGACTACTTAAATTCTAATGACGAAGACAAATTAGACCTTTCTAATCAACCGAAATTTACATTAACTGAAGATGTTGATGATGATGATGATATGCGGGATGCTAGTTTAAACTCTGATAGGTCGGATAGTTCTGCAAAGGTTCTTGAAACTAAAGTAAATGTAGAACAGTTTGGTGTGCTACCTCGAGAATACATAAATGAAATGATGACTGATAAGGAAAACAAATTCGACTTTAAATATGGAACACGGTTTGAACCAGAAACTAACCAATTTAAAATTGGAAATTCTGTTTTAACATTCGAAGATTCGGATGTAATTATTGCGGATGCAACATTCAAAGGAACTCGTGGTTTATATGAATTGTTGTTTAAGAAGCATCCTCTAGATTATAACGAAAAGGAGTTGAGAACCTACTTATCAATAGTTAAACACACCAATGCTCATAAACGACATTATAAAGATGATATTCAAATTGATGGAAACGCATCACTGAAATATAAAAAAATTATATCGCAATTAAATGTTGAACCGTCTACACCTAAAAAATCGTCTAAGGCACAGAAACCTCCCACAAAATTGGGATTCGGACAAAACATGATTATGGAAGTGTCAAGAAAGCCTGTAGACTATATATATTGGGATAATCCAAATGAACTCGTAGATCGTCTACGACTGTTAGTAGCTTCCCAACTTGCAGGCCATAGTGGTCACAGAAACGAAATCAATTCAATCATTGAAGAATTGCGCGAAGCTCAAATAATAACTTAAAATGAGTATTGACAAATTTGGTAGATACATAGGTCATCCAAAAGCAAACTATTCTGGAAATGTTGAAGACCTGCCTACTTTAATTATAAGATTATTACAGAATTTTTATTATGATACAATTGTAACTTTTAAGATGAATTGTAAAAATTCTGTATGGATATTTCCCTATCGCTCGGCATTTATTGTGGATGTACGATATGCAAATCCATCAAATGTAATTACTGTAATAAACGACAAAGAATTTATGTTGGATGATCTTAAAAATGTTATACTAAATTTTGGAGATAGTGTAACTTTTCGGGGTATAAATGATGACGATTGGGAGAATTTTTTCGTAGAGTTCATACTCAGATGTCCCTTGGTGTATGTTCCAGAGGACTAAGAATTTGCATAAAACATGACTTATTTGCAAGCATCTGAAATTAAACGTGACATTGTTAACGAATTACACAAAACTGCTCGAATTAATTTTAAAAGGCGAAGAGTTGTAGTTAAAGGTTTGTATGATTTGTTCCAAGCAGACTTGGTAGAAATGCTTCCCTATGCAAAGGAAAATAGAGGACATAAGTATATTCTAGTAGTAATAAACTGTTTCTCAAAATTCGCTTGGTGTGAGCCTGTAAAAACTAAATCCGCAGTAGATGTTGCTAATGCTATGACAAAAATATTGAAACAAGCTGAGAAACCTCCAAAACACCTACAAACAGATATGGGAAAGGAATTTTATAATACTGTTTTTAGCACATTAATGAAAAAGTATTGTATTAACCATTATAGCGTTTATAGTACTAAAAAAGCTTCTATTGTTGAGAGAGTAAATAGAACTTTAAAAAGTATAATGTGGAAACGGTTTAGCTTGCAAGGTTCTTACAAGTGGTTAGATATGCTCAAGACTGTGGTCGAAACGTATAACAACACGATGCATTCGACTATACACTTGAAGCCCGCCAACGTTAGTAAGAAAAATGAAAAAGCTGTTTTGAAAAAAGTATATACTCACGTTAAGATGGTTGAAAAGAACGTAAAATTTCGTGTAGGTGATCATGTCAGAATAAGTAAATATAGGGAAGCTTTCGAGAAAGGCTATACACCAAATTGGTCCAACGAAATATTTACTATAAAAAATGTTGTACGTACTTTTCCTACTACATACTTATTAAAAGATGAAAAAGGTGAAGATATACGTGGAGGATTTTATGAAATGGAGCTGCAGAAAGTTAAACATCCTGATGTTTTTTTGGTGGAGAAGGTGGTGAGAAGAAAAGGGAATAAAGTATTGGTCAAGTGGTTGGGTTTTGATAAGACTCATAACAGCTGGATTGATAAGAACAATCACATTTAATTTTGTAGTAGGAATATAATAAAACTAAAAAATAAAATTGGTGTCTTTTATTTAAGTTTTGCATTTAACCAAAGAATAGTGTACAATGATGTATGATAGTAACAAAACTAAAGAGGCAAAAAACACTAGTGTAGAATAAAAATAAATTGGAATTCTTGCATGATTCCATATAAGACATTTCCATTCTGATTCGGCTAAAGTTCCATTCTGGTACAAGTATCGTATTTTCGCATGCACATATGTATTATCAGACTTTTCTGCTCCTAATTCATTTACGAGGACTTCAGAATTGTTTAAGATATCTTCGTAAAACAGTCTCCATCGCTCAGGCCATTTCGGTGTATCCTGCTGATATGTATCACAACTTTCTGAAAACTTGATGCTGACAAATGCTTGAACTACTCCCTCAGGTCTTTGGACAATAAGATATTTTTCTGGAGTGATTGTTGCTAGAACCAGAGCTGCAATTACAATACTACTCATGTTTGTGATAAGAGTCCTCGAAATATTAGTATATTTATAAGACATTTTCTCCCTACCGAAAATATTCTCAGAAAATTTGCGATGATACCATTGGCTCTTTTGTCTTGAGTTGATTAACCTCTGCCTTCTTGGCGTTGGTGAAATATGAAACTTGTAAAAGCACTGCAGTTTGATCCTTTAACTTTCAAATAACCTATGGTATCATTTTTCACATCCGGTGTTGGTGAAATATGACACTTGTAAAAGCACTGCAATTATAACAAATTACGCTGGACATGCATAATATGAAATTCGCTGGAGACATCAAATGATGACTCAGATTTTATACTAGCATGAAGCGGAAGTTGAATAACCTTGAATATGATGCGACATATCTTATTACCCAGAGTTTGAATAAATCTAGGCACGCATAATTTGAAACCTCTGTATCGTTGACTTTCAAACGACCTACAGTGTCATGTTCACATAGGTAATGCAATGCAAAGGAATCATCGAATTACACGCTCTACTTTTGTTTGCAATACAGCGCTTAGTCTTAAAAGTATGCAGCCGATTCTAGACCTGTCCCTTTGAACATGCTGCTACACAGCTACACCGTTTGGAATACAGCGCTTATTTCTACCTCCAAGCCATTGACATGACCTTGAACATGATACCTGCTATCATATTACATCAAGTCATTTTTCTCTTGAACAATAAAGTGCTGCAATATTTGTGTAGTAATTTAGCCCATCTAAAGCCATGTTATTTTTTGAAATACAGCGATTTGGTCCTGAAACGACGCTATATGTCTACTTACCTAAACCACGTTAAATCTATATAAATAAAAATCAATTGCCGCATGTATGTAAGCTCATCACTTGAGAACGGCTCGACCGATTTGGCTGATTTCTTTTTTGTTGTGTTCCTAATTTTCAGGACAAGGTTTGTATGAAAGAAAATTTTGGAAAATCCACCGGGAAAGTAGAAAATTTGGAAGGTAAAAGTTTGTATGAAAATCTGTTTGACAAACAAAAATGTGACGTTCAGTTTGACAGTTCTAAAAATTGAATTGTCAGTGTGTTATCGGTGGTGATCATGTATTTGGTGGTTCTTTGGAAAAAATGCCACCAGTGAGGCGTCGAAATATCCGTCGGCGTACGCGAAGAGCGTAGACAGCGTTTGGAGCCAAGTCGAATAAGAATTTCTCAAGTCTCAAGCGCGATCCATTATAACTCCGGAACAACGGATACAGTCGAGTTCGACGCGCTCAGTTGGAGCTTACGCACAAAATAATTTGGAACGTCGACAAAACAGAGGCCGAACGTGGCATTAGGGAACGAGAAATTGGAAAAGCTGCCCGGAAAATTGGAAAATTCGGGAAAAACTGAAAGTGCTTTTTTCTATGGGATTTTTGTATGATATGGATATGCGTAAGTCGGGAAATTCGAACAAACTGTAAAAATCATAATTTAGGAAAATCGAACGGAAAATTTGAAAATTCGGGAAAAACTAAAAGTGCTTAACGGCTGGACCGACTTGGCTGATTTTTTTTTGTTGTGATCGTAATTGTCAGGACAAGGTTTGTATGAAAGAAAATTTTTGGAGAATCCACCGGAAAATGTGAAAATTCGGGAAAAACTGAAAGTGCTTAACGGTTGAACCGATTTGGTTAATTCTTTTCAAAAATAAGGTTTTTAGGGAACGAAAAATTGGAAAAGTTGCCCGGAAAATTGGAAAATTCGGAAACAACTGAAAATGCTTTATTCTATTGGATTTTTGTATATGTATAGGCGTAAATCGGGAAATTCGGACAAACTGTAAAAATCATAATTTTGGAAAATCCATCGGAAAATTTGAAAATTCGGGAAAAACTAAAAGTGCTTAACGGCTGGACCGACTTGGCTGATTTTTTTTTTGTTGTGATCGTAATTGCAGGATAAGGTTTGTATGAAAGAAAATTTTTGGAGAATCCACCGGAAAATGTGAAAATTCGGGAAAAACTGAAAGTGCTTAACGGTTGAACCGATTTGGTTAATTCTTTTCAAAAATAAGGTTTCTAGGGAACGAAAAATTGGAAAAGTTGCCCGGAAAATTGGAAAATTCGGAAACAACTGAAAATGCTTTTTTCTATTGGATTTTTGTATATGTATAGGCGTAAATCGGGAAATTCGGACAAACTGTAAAAATCATAATTTTGGAAAATCCATCGGAAAATTTTAAAATTCGGGAAAAACTAAAAGTGCTTAACGGCTGGACCGACTTGGCTGATTTTTTTTTGTTGTGATCGTAATTGCAGGATAAGGTTTGTATGAAAGAAAATTTTTGGAGAATCCACCGGAAAATGTGAAAATTCGGGAAAAACTGAAAGTGCTTAACGGTTGAACCGATTTGGTTAATTCTTTTCAAAAATAAGGTTTTTAGGGAACGAAAAATTGGAAAAGTTGCCCGGAAAATTGAAAAATTCGGAAACAACTGAAAATGCTTTTTTCTATTGGATTTTTGTATATGTATAGGCGTAAATCGGGAAATTCGGACAAACTGTAAAAATCATAATTTTGGAAAATCCATCGGAAAATTTGAAAATTCGGGAAAAACTAAAAGTGCTTAACGGCTGGACCGACTTGGCTGATTTTTTTTTTGTTGTGATCGTAATTGCAGGATAAGGTTTGTATGAAAGAAAATTTT
The DNA here is from genome assembly GCA_963966045.1 of Xestobium rufovillosum. Lineage (NCBI taxonomy): Eukaryota > Metazoa > Arthropoda > Insecta > Coleoptera > Ptinidae > Xestobium > Xestobium rufovillosum. The sequence continues at coordinate 23,456,782 of OZ014497.1, forward strand.
TGGAGAATCCACCGGAAAATGTGAAAATTCGGGAAAAACTGAAAGTGCTTAACGGTTGAACCGATTTGGTTAATTCTTTTCAAAAATAAGGTTTTTAGGGAACGAAAAATTGGAAAAGTTGCCCGGAAAATTGGAAAATTCGGAAACAACTGAAAATGCTTTTTTCTATTGGATTTTTGTATATGTATAGGCGTAAATCGGGAAATTCGGACAAACTGTAAAAATTATAATTTTGGAAAATCCATCGGAAATTTGAAAATTCGGGAAAAACTAAAAGTGCTTAACGGCTGGACCGATTTGGCTGATTTTTTTTTGTTGTGATCGTAATTGTCAGGATAAGGTTTGTATGAAAGAAAATTTTTGGAGAATCCACCGGAAAATGTGAAAATTCGGGAAAAACTGAAAGTGCTTACCCATACAGCACGTCCAATCTGAATTACGTCTCTACAAGATATACACATGAGAAACAAAATATGTTAAAGTGGATCTAATTGCTGATCTAGTACTGACGCATGTATATGAGATACAACTATGTTTATATTGATTGAAGTGTGTGCTAAAATGTTTAATAATTGTATACCGTATGCACCCAAGATTCTAAACAGTTTTATATAACGTAAAGATGGATCATTAGAATGTTGAAATATAACGTCCGTACATGAAGCTGACAAGGTTTAAATGATATGTAAGTGTGGTGCTTTATGTAATACTTGTGCCACTGCATGCACCACGTAAAAATAAAGTATAGTGGCGACCAGTGCCGATATAATATACACTATGCAGTTGTGCCTTGTTGTGTCTATATTCGAGGGAGATGGAAAAATGCGCGCGCAGCATCAACGTAACAACACCGGTCATGTGTATCTCATGTGTCGTCTGTCCTCTATAATAAGAAATAAGAGCGTTGTAGCGGCCATTTTATTACTTACTTGGGAAGCTCTGTTGATAGTGGATGTGTTTGTGCACTTTCTAAAGGATCATAAGGTAGGAATAATTGTTAAATACCTACCTACTACTCCTAGGCATCAATAATGTTTGTACCAAGATAAAACTTCATACGCGAAAGCAAGTGTTGCACGTCATCACTAGTAACAAAACTAAATGACAAAGAAAAATGTTTTTAACAGTAGATTTTCATTTTCTCTCGCATATTTCGGTGCATTAATACTGCAAAAAATGAAAATATTCCTCCAGAAACACGTTTTTTATAAGTTTCGTTTGTTACTATATACTTGGGCCGTCGAACAGACGGAGTGATCACCCTCCAAGAACGTGCTATAGGCGGGACCACTATCAATTTAGGACAACCGAACCGCAGTGATGCGCTTTCTTTAGACCCAACGAAGTCGCACCACTCCAATTCGGTCGTCATAAATTACTATTGGCCCCGCTAGAGCACGTTCTTGCAGGGTGATCACTCCGTTTGTTGGGCGGCCCAAGTATAGTGATTACGTGAACCGTTTGCTTTCGCGTGTGATCTTTTTTATCATTTTATGATTCAAATTCGAGGCTCACCAAGGGGATCTCGGAAACTGTAAGAGAGTAAGAGATAGAGAAGGAGTTTAAATTCGGCAAAGTTGTGTATTCATGGGACCAACAATATGCCGACAAAAAAATTAAAATATTTTAATTGCGTTTTAGGATTTAAAAAAAAAATAAATTTGGGAAATTTGTTTTTTTTTCGTCTGATTACGTTATTTGAAAAAATATTGGAAAAATAAAAATACATTCTCATTGCCACTTTACAAATTCTATGGAATGGTGGTATCAGTTTTTGAATGAATCGTTTAGTTAATCCAGGGTCGGCATCAACTTACTTTTTTAAAATAGGTCCCCGTAAAAATTTTGAGATCAGTAGTTTTATTTTTGTATCTTCTTTACAACGACGTATCACAATCATAGTTTTAAAACGTTTCAGGTACGAAAACTTCCTCTTCAATGCAATTTTATGTAAATACGACTCTGATAAATTGAAAAATTACTTCGAAGAGATTTTCTCGTTGCGATGTATCATTGTTGTGGGGAAGAAAGAAAACAAACAATGCAGAAGCATGAGATGCAGAGTGCCTACCTATGAGATGTTTCAATTTTTATTATGTAGATAAAATATGTACCTACTTAGATTTTAATACATTTAATATTCTTGAAAAAGTTCTGCCATTTTCTAGTGTTTTTCTACCTATTTCCTCTATCCTGTTGTACCTACACAGGTGTCCAGTTACAGTTAGTATTTCCATGGTCACTTACGGCTTTATTATACATTTTATCGAAAACTGTTTTATACAAGCTCTCCTTATTTTTGACGCTGTATAAGCTAAAATTATTTTCAGCGTTACAAGATGTCCCATATATTCTGCCCGCAGATCAACTCTGTTTTTTAAATAGAACACCCTATATATTATTGAATTTTCGGATTCTACGGGTAATTTTAGAGTGTTTTATTAAAAAACAAAACAGAGCTGATCTGCGTGTAGAAAATAGGGGACAACCTGTAACGCTGAAAATAATTTCAGCTTATAGAGCATCAAAAATAAGGCAGAGCTTGTATAAAATATTTTTTGATAAAATGCGTAGGTACAATAAAGACGTAAAAGACCATGGGAATATTAACTGGACGCACTCTGTATACACAGAGCGACAGAGTTACATATACACGGAATAGTACATTTACGTTCAAATTGAGTGTGACAAATGCCATGTGTAAGCAGAGTTTAAGCACAGTACACAGTCACTGTGCATACGATCACACACTGTAGTTCACTTACTTTGCGTAAACGTAAATGGTATACTGTGGCTATGTTGTGAGGCGGACGTTTAACCTTTGTGTATACATGTGTGCCTACTATGTATAAACGTAGCACATTTACATCATAGAATTGTGTAACCCTGTATCTACATGTAGGTACATCTTCACAATGCGAACACATCGTATTCGTGATTTGGTGTGTTGTATGGGTAACGGTTGAACCGATTTGGCTAATTCTTTTCAAAAATAAGGTTTTTAAGCAACGAAAAATTGGAAAAGTTGCCCGGAAAATTGGAAAATTCGGAAAAACTGAAAGTGCTTTTTTCTATTGGATTTTTGTATGATATGGATAGGCGTAAATCGGGAAATTCGGACAAACTGTTAAAATCATAATTTTTTGTATGCGCTCGCGATCATAACTGACGATAGGAACGACATATTTGGTTGAACATAAACGTAATCAGAAAAATGTTTCACATTGAATAAACGATTTGGTTAATGAATCAAAAGTTCAATACGAAAAGTAATTTTAGGCAGGACAACGTCTGCCGGGCCGCTAGTTTATAAATAAAAATACCTGTCGTGAATTTTTCTACGATTATCTATTGAATTATCTAGATAATTATACTTCATCTATTATCTTTATCTAGATTATCATTTGCTAAATCATCTTTTATCTGTATCTAGATAATATTTTTCGTAATTATCTGTTATCTTATCTAGATAAAAAAACGGTTATCTGTGCACGACACTGACTGATTCACAAAAAACGATAAAACATAAACACCAAACAAACAAACATTTCAGCTGGACTTTGACTGACATATGACATTTTGCTGCTGACACGGCAGTCCGCCATGTTTACTCACAGTTCTGAAACATAGTGGAGCTATTGATTGCGGTACTCTCTAAATACAGGGACCCTATTATTCGGGACCTAAGTGCCTCCGTCATACGTCAGATTTTCATTCCAAACAAAACAAAAACACGTGCCATTTGACGTTTATCGATATTATTTACAACGTCTTAAACTGTTTTTTGCAATATAATTATAGACGTTTTGCAGTGAAAACAGTTTATTTTCAATGATTAAATAAAAAATTACTTCGCGTACTACCAATAAGTATAACAAAATTATTTTATTTAACCGGTTTCAAGATCTACAATTTTTTATTTAATCATGGATTTCTACCAAATAGTGAAAAGTGAAAATATTAACTACATAGTTTATTTTCAATTTGTGTGTTGGGCTTACGTGTAAAAACTTGAAAACAATTGTATGTAATTATAATTATATTTCAGAGGTTAGGTTAAAACGTCAGAAAGCACGTGGCTTTGTTTTGTTTGGAATGAAAATCTGACGTTTGTGACGCGCCACTTTTATCTCCCGAATTATTATGCACTCCGTGCTAGAAATAAAACTACAAGAGACGAAGAGACTAACAGACGCTGCAGCGACCAGTTGTTGCGGCTTTTGTCGGTTCGCATATTAACATTCCTTACAGATCTACAACAGCACAAAAGCATATATCAAGAAAGCAAGTTCTTAAGATTTAGTCAAAGAAAGGAGGCTTTGCAACAAGTTTGTGGCTCAGTGGGAGATTCGTCGACAACGAAGGTGAGAGGCTGGGGGTTCGGGTCTTGCTGCGGTGGGTTTGTTTTGTTTAAACAATGGTATTACTTCGGATAGAGGGTATTTTTCGCTACACGATGTGCGAAAATCGTAATAGGTTGTATAAGGAAAAAATTGAGAAAAAAATTGGGAAAGGTAGGTAGCGTAATAAAATGTTTGTGGTAAATATGTGAGACCGGCGAGAATCTGTCCCCAACACCTCCTGGAACTGAGTGCATGCGCGCGCACTGTGCAGTGCGGCTGTGGCTAGGAAGCTGTTCTGTCAATGCGTTGACAACTAGTTTAATTATACAATTATTAAGAAATAATCGGAAATTGCGCACAGATCATAATTCGTAACGCCTTTGCGTTTTTCCTTTCTTTGGGACCTCGTATGGTATCATTTTAGTACAGAGGTACATTATTGTTATGCAAAAAACCTAGAACCAAAACAGAACGAAGCCGCCGTGCGCCGCGATTCGGGGGCACCTTTGCAGGGGTGGCTTTATGGGCGACATAAGTGGCGCGTCACAAACGTCAGATGAACCTACCTAATTAAGTCAGGTACACCTCTGCTACACTCTACGAGCAAATAATATTATTTGACGAGCAAATAATATTATTTGCTCGTAGGCTACACATCAACTAACTCCGGTGAGGTTAGTTTAATTATTGATATCCCCTCGGCTTCAATAATTAAATACTAGCGATGTAAAATCTTGGATTTTTATTCTCGATAGAATAAAACGGTTGCGGGAGATGAACAGTTATTCACACGCCGTGAACTAAACTTATTCAAGCGGGCTTTCGGTTAAAATTTATCGGATGCAGGAAGATGTGTTTCGGAAGCGGGCGAAGAGAATTCGTCCTCGGATGCGGGTGAAAAGAATTCTTCTTCGTATGCGGGTGAAGATAATTCTTCCTTGAATCTTGTGCGCGCTGGCTTTTATAGACACCCGAATAGGCTCGGCAGTCGATAGTCGTTCTTGCATTTCTACCATCAGCGCAGTGGTAATTTGCTACCACTACTCTTCTTATGCTCTTGTTTATTTATGTTCGTGATGTAGCTTCATACTTTTCTGCCTTCATACGGATGTGCCACGGCTCTATCTCTATGACGCGGTGGAACTGAGAAAAACAATGATGAATGCCAATCCAAGTTTGTTGGATGTAACGGGCATTTTAATTATGCATTGTTACACCGCTTAAGGTAGAATATCGAATAATTTTGTTATTACCCATATACCTATTACATTAATACAAACAACTCCCCATTCCTTGCATGTGCAATAAGCGTGACAGGGAAAAGGCGATAGAAATAGTATATTCTACTTCATCGTTTATATTTGTTAAGGTGCGTTCAGACACGCGTGCTCGTACTTGAACTCGCGATCGCACTCGCGCTCGTACTGTTTACCGACACCGGATGGAGCACCGCGAGCCACCGGCTCGTGAAGGCTCCAGTTACTTGGGCTCGCGCTCGTGTGCCGTCCACATAATATCAATAGTACAAGCTCAAGCGCAAGTTCAAGTACGAGCACGCGTGTCTGAACGCACCTTTGGTGCATACCAAGCATGCGCAAGTAGGTACGTTCGGTGGACGGTTGCGACTTATGCAGATTTTGTATACATCTGTCTCTTAATGTTGGTACGCTTTCGGAGCGCAATGCAGACCCACTGTTATTACTAGAAATAGAAATTTGATTAACTTCCAAAAGGTTCCAAAAGGTGGTGCTTAGTAACAATGTGTGCTGAAATCTTAAATGTCACTAATCGTTTTCGAGTTATTAAAAAAAACGATAAATATGAAAATTCGTTTTTTGCCCCTAAAATGGTTATTCGATGTCAGATGAAAAAACAAAAAGCGCTTTGTTAGGACACTATGATCTATGTCTTATATCTTCAATTTCACAAAAATATTAATTACTTGATTTGTAGGCCTTGACGATTAGTTGAAACGTATTATGTGGTAGGTATATCGATTTAAACAGAAAAATTAAGGCGTTCTTATTTTGTAAAAATCCAATGACCGCCAAAAATGCGTTCTTTCAGGTTTCCCGTCAGTAAAGTGGTCTGCTTACTTCGTTTGTTAAATTACTTTGTTTAACATGTGTTCACAATTCGCGTGCCCTCAATTCAATTTTTAGCGTGTATGTAACTTCTACCTTAATAGTGTTTGGTTCAGATTTCCATTTATGTTTTAAAAAAAAGTAAAAATGTACCTATAGGTAATTTCATTAATAAAAGTATGCTACTTAGATTGAAATCTCTTCCTTTCTGAATTGTTTTTTTATATTAATAAATTAGCGCAATGAAAAAGAATGTAAGGAAGTAGAATTTCAAATTTGACGAAGTGGCGCTTGTTGCACTGGCGGCGCTTTACACACAACGTTTTGATTTTGACAAGTGACAGTCTCTGTCTACTTTTTCTTAGCGGAAAATTTAAAAGAAATACACATTCATATTTCTATCGTACAGAACTGCTGTGTTGTTATTCTACGGCTAGACGAGTTCTGATCCCGTAGGGGCTTGATATATTTTGCTTGTTTTCCCAAAAATTCGTGTCTGGTGCGAGAGGGCAAGTAAATGGTCTGTTTAAAAAATGCGTTCTCAGCTTTAGGTTTTTTTTTTTTTACACTTCCAAAATGCGTGCGCAGGCGTATTGTATGAAACCGGGAGCTACTATGGACCACATAAGTGACGCGTCACAAACGTCAGATTTTCATTCCAAACAAAACAAAGCCACGTGCTTTCTGACGTTTTAAGCTAACCTCTGAAATATAATTATAGTTGTTTTCAAATTTTTACACGTAAGCCCAACACACAAACTGAAAATAAACTGTTTTCACTGCAAAACGTCTATAATTATATTGCAAAAACTGGTTTAAGACGTTGTAAATAATATCGATGAACGTCAAATGGCACGTGCTTTTGTTTTGTTTGGAATGAATATCTGACGTATGACGGAGGCACTTAGGTCCCATCAACATATGACATGTGACAGTTCAATCTTCAATCTTAACCAAAGATTAATTTTTGAAATTTATTAAGAACTAAGAAGTATATAATTGGGAAGCCTTGAAGAAAATCATCACTTTAAGAGATATATATACAAGAAACAGGATGTCAACATGATATATCGCAGAGAAGATATAAAATTTTGACAGAAGATAACTGTATTTACAATAAAATATTTCAGCCCCCATGGAGCATAAAGAAAAGTCACACAAATGTGAAATTTGCCAAAAAGTGTTCAGTGCACAATACTTATTAACAAGACACATTGCTGTTCATTCTGCTCAAGGACCTTGTAAGTGCAAAGTGTGCGGCAAATGTTTAGGGCAATATTCCGACCTTATCCTGCACATGAGAATCCACACAGGCGAGAAGCCTCACGTTTGTAAGATTTGCGAGAGAGCGTTCTCGCAATTAGGGAATTTAAAGCGGCATGAATTTACGCATGCTGATAAAAGACCCACCAAGCCAACTCCGCACAACTGCGACATTTGTCATGAAGCCTTCTCCGAGCGTTCCAAATTAACGAGACATGCTATGACGCATACCGGAGAAAGGCCTCACAAATGCGAGATTTGCAACAAAGCATTTGCACGTTCAGAAGTTTTGAAGAGGCATTTATTGAAACACGCCGATGAATACAAGCCACAACAAATGCCTTACAAGTGTGAGGTTTGCAAGAAAGCGTTTGGACAGTTATCCAGTTTAAAGAAGCACATGTTGTTGCATACCAATGAGAAGCACATCAAACAACGGCCATACAAGTGTAAAATTTGCCAAAAAGTGTTCTCTGAACGTTCTGGTTTAAAGATACATATTAGAACTCATACAGGAGAAAGGCCTTATAAGTGCGAGCTTTGTAAGAGAGCGTTCTCGCATTTAAAGTCCATAAAACGGCATGTATTAAGGCACACCAATGAAACACCGATATATAACTGTGAAAGTTGCCAAAAAGCGTTTTCCAGGCGTTCTTCTTTAACAAGACACGTTAGGACACACACAGGACGAATGCCTTACATTTGTAAGATTTGTAAGAGAGCGTTCGTACAATTAGGAAATTTAAACAGACATAATATGTTGAAACATCCAGGAGAAATGCGATACAAGAAATTAGAAGACAATATAGCAGACGAAGAAGACATTGCAATTGTGGAGCACGAAAATTTTGAAAAGCTCGTCAAGAATGAAGAGTATGATGCGAGAAATGAAAATAGTGTTTGTGCAAAAGAAGGAAACAATATTTTAGACAAAGAGGATAGTGCCGGAAATTTTGTAAGACTTTTCAAAACTGAAGAGTACCAGGTGAAAGATGAAATTAGTTCATGAGGCTCAAAAGCTTTGTACAGTTTAGTTTAATATTAAAGTATTTTTATAGTTATAGTAATGCCTTTGTTTTATCAGTGCACCCTTTCTAATTACAGGACGCCGGGGTTTCTGCTGTAAATTATTTAAATTTCGAGCATCTTTTTCGATTTAACATTATCGAAAGTTTTTTCTAAACCCGCAAATGATATATCGCCTCGTATATCACAGAATACCTCAGCTAATCTGGTACTGAATCATTCATAACGAATAGTTTGCTTTTGGGCACAGTACTGATAGCTGAATTATTTTTTACACATCACAATGTTTCATATTTTTGATTAACAACTTCATTTTTTTTTCTCCTATGACAACCATGCTAAAAACCTACTAGATAAAGTTTTACATTAAACATGTCCCCCACCTTGAAAGGATTAACTTTCAACTTTACATGATATAAAGCATCAAGAAAAACAAATGTTGAATACGATAAATTCACTTAGGTAAAGGCAATGGACAAACTCACTAAAGCGCGATGCGATACACCTTTCGAAGTCTTAAGCGAACAAACACGTACTATACCATCGTCGCCAGGATATAACTCGGCCCATCATCCACTTCAAGGGGGCAAGTTATCATTTTTTATTATAACAATGTCTTTAAAGATTTGATACGACACTGAAGATCGGACACCTCTTCCAAAATTGTCATTGTCGAATTTAATTCATTTTGTGCAAGCGATGTTGAGTACTGTTCAAAAGTTAAGGAAGAGTCACGCAGAACTCTTCTTAGATGATGTTTAGTAGATTTCATACTAGCCTCCCAAACTCCCCCCGAAATATGGAGAATAGGCTGGAACGAATTTCCAGTTAAAATTAGATTGAACGAGCTTATTTTCCAAATCTTTCTGATTTTGATTCAGAAATTTACCAAAGCAGTAATTCAGCTATCGGTAAACATATGAAAGACACTGAACATATTTCGATTTTAATAATACATACTACTCTTCTAGAACAGGAAAAAAATTTAAAAGCTAGATTTATCTTAAAAATGATACACATCCAAAAAGATACAAATTCTTTAAATGGCAGATCTGACATTCCAAATTTAAGTCAAATTTGCAGTAACATAATACAGTACTTTTATTTTTCCTTTATTATTTTTTTTTGGTGAAAGGATTTGAAAATAATTGCTTTCCAACAAGTATTAATTATATGTAACGTAAATCTGCTCTCTACCACTTGATATTAATATTATTGTTAAAATTATTATTATAAGCTATTTCTAATAATTTCTTGTTTTATACACGGTGTCCCAACGAAAACTTGTACCCCCGTAAAACTCGGCAAAATAAATGTTTTGACAAAAATCCAAAAACGCGTCGATTTTTATATCAAAGGGGACCAATTTTTATGCAATAATCATTCTTGCAACTCTAGCCCTGTTCGGGGGGTAGCGACCCCCCAAAATTTTTAAATGTGACGGGGGTCAAATGATCCCTACTTTGGAAGGGTTTTTCATTACTTACACAACTGTATTTGTTTTATTTAATTCGATCAATTTGTTACCGAGAAATTGCTTCTTGAAGTTTCCAAGTTAAAAAATTAATAAAAGCACAAAAAGGTTTAAAGTATCGAATGTATTGCTCGAAATGACCTCCACCAATTGTCATACAATAATACATTCTGGATTCAAATCCAGATCTTTCATTTCTCAAGACCTCGGGAGTTATTAGCCGGCATTCTTCTTTGGGACAAAACATTTTCATTTAGTAAATAAACACGATTTTATACTGTGGTGAATAAGTTTATTTTGACATTTGTTCTGATGTTCTTTGGTTCTTACTTTTTATTCTCATTAGTTTACTTGATTTTGTTACTTTTCCATTCTAATACATTCGATAGTTTAAACCTTTTTGTGCTTTATTAATTTTTTAACTTGGAAACTTCAAGAAGCAATTTCTCGATAACAAATTGATCGAATTGAATAAAACAAATACGGTTGTGCAAGATGGTAGGAGCACTAAAGATATAAAACAAAGAATGGCGCAGGGCCGAGTTGCGTTTAACAAAAAGAAACAACTGTTATGCTCGAGAACGGTTAATATAGAGACTAGGAAGAGACTCTTAACGTCGTATGTATGGAGTACGGCATTATACGGGTGCGAAACTTGGACAATAGGAGAAGCGGATAGAAAAAGAGTAGAAGCGTTTGAAATGTGGTGCTACAGACGCATGATGAAGATACTGTGGATAGATAAGGTTAGCAATAGGGAAGTATTAGAAAGAGTTGGAGAAAAGCGAAAGGTATGGAAAACAATAAAGAGTAGGAGAGATAGGATGGTAGGACACCTTCTAAGACACGAAGGAATAGTTCGTGACATACTAGAGTCAGAGATAGGAATAAAAAGAGGTAGGGGTAGGCCTAGATTAGACTACTGCTCTCAAATAGTTAGGGATGTAGGATGTTCTACTTTTAGGGAAATGCGTAGGTTAGCTCAGGATAGAAAAGAATGGAGGTACGCGTCCAACCAGTCTTCGGACTGAGAACCTTATGATGATGATGAAGTAATGAAAAACCCTTCCAAAGTAGGGATCACTTGACACCCCGTCCCATTTAAAATTTTGGGGGGTCGCTACCCCCTTGCACAGGGCTAGAGTTGCAAGAATGATTATTGCATAAAAATTGGTCCCCTTTGATATAAAAATCGCCGTGTTTTTGGATTTTTGTCAAAACGTTTATTTTGCCGAGTTTTACGGGGGTACAAGTTTTCGTTGGGACACCGTGTATACATAGTTCAGTACAGTTACCTATGAAATATTATAAATAGTCCTTATTACTTGCATATTCAAAAATTTTCTAATATTTTTTTGTCAAATTGTTTATATTTACTAAACAGGGCCGAAACGTCAGTTATTTTATGTAAAATGTTTCTTTATTAATGCCAGTACACATACATACCACTACTGGCTGGTAGAGCACGAAAGTACGTAGAGATCCAAGGATGTTTCAAGCCCAACAATATGTTTGGGGTAGCATCCCGTATGAGATCTCGCAGTACACAAAATCAGGATTTAGTTCTATAATTCAATGCCTGGCAGGGTATTTGCCAGAGGAGTAGTTGTTCCAACGGTCCTGTACCACTTAAAGCCAGTATAATTCACAAAAGTATCAATTTATATAACAAGTCGCACAAATAAGTAAAGAAATTTATAATGATTTAATTAGTTTTTCTGCATAGTGGCTCCTATGCAATACCAATGGAAGCAGAGTATAAAATTCTTGTTGAGTTGAGAAACCCCACTAAGTATATAAAACAGCACGTTGTTGAATAGGCACCGCTAAACATTCATTTTCTGCAAAATGGGGAAGACCCGCTTAATCGAATTTATAACGTTTAGTACTTTAATATCAAGAACAAATAGAATATGTATCGCGTACCACGTAAAAATTTTGATTATGCGCCGTGCTAAAAGAAAAACATGCAACTAGAAAAGCAGCATAACCGGGAGCGATAAAACGCGCGCTTTCTGTGACGTAGGAGGCCTATCCGTTGCGCCGTGATATAACTCGTCTCCCTGGATAAAGTGGGGAGGAGTCGAAGAATGAGCGGGGGCTCAGGGTGTTAACGGATCGGTTTGCGCATGTTAAAATCCCTACCTAATTTGTAGGCCACGTACGTCACAGCGTCATTCAAATATTGCGTTTCATGTGTGATGCACGCTTCGTATTTAATTATGACGAAAATAAGTCTCACATATAAAAAACGAAAATTGCGGAATTTGTTTTGGATAGTAAACCATTCAATAGGATCATTTTCAAAATTTGCGGGTTTTCCCCATTAGAACAGTTATTAAATTTCTTGTTGCGAATACAACAAGAAATTCTGCAACTGTTACAAAACAAGAGGAAGAATAAAAAAAAACATGAAAATAAAACTGTGTGTATAATAAAATAATTTTCATATTTCGTCTTATTATTTTGTTGCAAATTTACAATTTTATTTATCTTCTATACTTAAATCAATGAAAATACATTTAGTTTTTTTACTTTAAAATTATTTTATTTTGTTAAAAATTACGAATCGTAGTTTAGACTTGATAAACCGTCCTCAATTTTTACCTCATATTCTTCTTTTTTGATAACTTTCAGAAAATTTTCATACCGTATGTCTTCCGCCAAATCCTTTTCTAATTTTACATAAACAAAATTTTCATCTTTCACCTTGACCTCTTCACTTTTGATAAGAAAATTCTCATCTTCATCTGTGAAGTCCTCTTCTGATTTTACGCTACCGCTAACTTTGTTCTGTGATTCCTCGTTGTTTGCCACAAGGATCTTCCCATCTGCATGCTTCTCTTTATGCCGCTTCCAGAACCATTCTGAATGGCAAACAACATTGCAAGACTTACAAAAAAATGACTTTTTATTCGCATGTGCATTTACGTGCAGTTTTAACGAGAACGCCTGGCCGAAAGACTTATCGCAGATTTTACACTTGTGCGATGTGGTCCCTTTCGCGTGCGTCAAAATATGCCTCTCAAAATTATGTAATAGTCTAAACACTTTCTTGCAAATTTTGCAAACGTAAGACTCTACGTCCTTGTGGATAGTCAAGTGTCTGGTGAGACTGTCTTTTAATTCAAAACGCTTGTTGCACACTCCGCACTCAAAAGTTTTGTTTCTCATAGCGGCTGAAGCTATTTGACAAATGTCGCATGTGAATAGCGTCGGGCTGCTGTGGACCATATATAAACTTTCTGCATGTGCGAAGTTTTTCTTGCAAATATTGCAAAAGTGGTGGTTCTTGCCCCTGTGAATCTTCATGTGTGTTGTAAGATTACTCCTCGTCGGAAAAGTATTACTGCATACTTTGCACGTGAAGGCCTTTCCTCCAGCATGAAACGCAACGTTGTGCACATTTAACTTGTATTGTGTGGCGTACGTCTTTTCGCAAATTTCACATCGGTGCTGCGTATCTCTGGTGTGAGACAACAGGTGTCCCTTCAGATAGGCCAGGGATGAGAACACTTTGTTGCAAATGTGACAAACATGAGGTGCTGTGCTCGTGTAGATTTTCTTGTGTATGTAAAGGCACTTGCTTGTTGTAAGACCTCCCTTGCACACATCGCATTTGCACGGTCTTTTTTTGCCGATATGGCCCAAAGCTTGCGCTTCTAACTGATTCTCGCCACTTGCACAAAGGGATTTCGTTTCTTTTGCGAGAAATTCCATCGTAAATAGGCCAACGATTTGTTGTTTACCTTGCAAAATTACGATTTAGGCTTCATTTTAACGTACAAGAGCAAATGTGAGGTTAGAATGAACTGTCATCCACAGAACATTTAAACTGTCATTTCTGTCATACCTCATACGAGACATTCATTTACTACGCATGCGTCAAATCCACTGAAAAGATTTAAATGGACTAACAGAGCAGTGTGATGCGCGAGATACACACATACACAGTCTTGTATATACTTGGGCCGCCGAACAGACGGAGTGATCACCCTGCAAGAACGTGCTCTAGGCGGGACCATTGTCAATTTAGGACAACCGAACCGCAGTGATGCGCTTTCTTTAGACCCAACGAAGTCGCATCACTCCCCGCTAGAGCACGTTCTTGCAGGGTGATCACTCCGTCTGTTCGTCGGCTCAAGTATAGGAAGGGAACGAATTTTCAGGCAGCGCCACCATTTAAAATTCGTGGTATTGTATTGAGCTGTAAAATTTTTGTTGACATATATTTATTTTTTTTTAGTTTGATTTAATTTAACACCAATAATATTCACTGCTTAGATACGTCAAAATTTAAACTGACAGATGACAACTGAATTACCACCATTTATAAATTCTCCATGTTGAGGCGCTGCTAAGCAATATTCGTTCACTTCCTATATAGGTATATAAGTGTAAGTGCGTGGCGAGATAATATTACGCCGAACTGAACCCTGACCGCCTGACCATTTCAACCAAAGACCTCTAGAATGGACCTGGTGTCCTTACGCAACAGCTGATTTTGTTTTGAAGCCTGCACGTTCGTAGGCCAGCGGGTCGCGTTGTTTGTTATTAAATTCAAGCAACGGACCAGACGAATGTTCGGCGGTATTCTGTTTCCGCGGCGGCACCTGTTTACTGCACAACTGGTCGGCTGCTTTGTTTTGCCGTTTCCACACGCAAACGCTTAGACTGTGTGTATTCCTCCTGCTTCAGCCGGAAATGTAAATAGCTAAGTCCCCTCTATTATCAGTCTTCGATCTCAACTACTGGGCTAGAAATAATCCACAGAACATACTTACGGTATGGGGCAAAGACTTGGAGAGGGGACTTAACTATTTACATTTGCGACTGAAGCAGCGGGAATACACAGTCTAAGCGTTTGTTTGTGGAAAAGACAAAACAAAGCAGCCGACTAGTTGTGCAGTAAAGAGGTGCCGCCGCGGAAGCAGAATTATTACGAGAAATGGCTTTTTGTAGTTCAAACTAGCAGTTTCCTTTTTGTTATGACAATGAGTTACGTTCTGTGGTATTCGTCCAAGAGATTTTGAAAATTGCAGTTTAAACGTTGTAATTGTGCAAAGAAACTCACGCAATTCTCTATGTAAACCGTACTTGCCGATCAAAAATAAAAAAAGCAATTTCTCAAAGTAGTATTGGACGTAATAATTTAAAATAACGCGGTATAATTATTTTAAATCCAAGGAGCGCTGTACTGCGCAAACTCCGTATTCTCGTTGCGCGAAGTACGTGTTGCCGCAATTTGCTAAAGGTGGGTACACATCTGAGCAAAAGAGCCGAATGAGCGCCGCGCCGAATGAGCATTCATGCGGGCAATTTTTGTTTTCCACGCATGAGCCTGTATTCGGAGTAACTGTTTCCTTTGATGGACCGACAAAATGCGGATCGAGTGTCGCGCAATATGAGCGTGTTTGGCGCAGCGCGTGTTTCCGTCCACATTTGAATGCTCATTCGGCGCGACGTGCTCATTCGGCTCTTTTGCTCAGATGTGTACCCTCTTTAACATTGTTCTGCTTTTGCATTTTTAATTTATTTCAGTGGGCGCCAGACGCTGGGAATTATTTTATAGCTTGCACGCCGGCATTTTAAACACAGAGTTAGAATGTTTGGACTAGTGACAGTTCAACCTAACCTCAAAGCTGTCTTTAACTTTTCTGCCACAAAAATAAACAAAACTTGTTTAAAAATCGTTTGTAATGAGCCATACCAATGAAAAATGTTCCATTTGTGGTATTTGCAATAAAACGTTCAGGTCGACATCGGAACTGATGGGGCATATGCTGACGCACCCCAAAAGAAAACCTCACGAGTGCGAGATTTGCCAAAAAGCATTTTTCCGGTTGAACTCTTTAAGGGCACACGTTAAAAGTCACACCAGATCAAGGCCTTATAAGTGTGAAATTTGCCAAAAAGCATTCATACGGCACAAGCATTTAACGAGACACTCTGCTACACATACGGGAGAAAGGCCTTACGAGTGTGAAGTGTGTCGGAAAGCATTCTCTGAGCGTTCCAACTTAAAAAGACACTTAAGGATGCATACAGGAGAAAGGCCTTACAACTGTGAATTCTGCCAGAAATCATTCATCCAGCATTCCAATTTAAGGAAACACTTTAGGACACATAAAGGAGAAATCCCTTACAAATGTGAAATTTGCAAGAAAACATTCTTTGAGCATTCCGCTTTAACCAAACACATTAGGGCCCACAGCGGGGAAAAATGTTTTATTTGCCAGTTTTGCGACAAAGTGTTTATGAGATCGGGAAACTTGAAGAGGCACGTAATGACGCACACTAAGAAATGTGATATTTGTCAAACGTCGTTCTTGAAGCCTGGGAATTTAGCGAGGCATCTTTTGACGCATCGATACAAATGCGAATTATGTAATAAGGTATTCAAGGAAGCGTATAAATTAACGTTGCACTCTTCGTTTCACGATAAGCCATTTTTCTGCAAGCTTTGCAATGTTCAGTGTAAGTCGGAGAAGTATTGGAAGAACCACAAGAAGAAGCACGCAACTGGGGAGATTGTTGTAGCAGACGGGCAAATAAACAAAAACAGTGTCAGTGCGGAAGCAGATGAGAATACGACGTATAAAGAAGAAAATGCCCTTGTCGAGTATGAAACTTTCGAAGTGCTGATAAAGAATGAAGAATACAACGTGAAAAATGAAGATAGAGTGGAATCGGGAGAGAATATGGCTAGCGAGGAAGAAAAGTGTATCGCAGGGTCTGTAAATTTTGGAAATTCGAGAAGAGAAGAAATGAATGCCACTATAGAGTGTGCAAGTTTCGAAAAACTTATAAAAAAAGAAGAGGTGACTGATGAAGCAGGGATTAATGTAAAATTAGAAGAGAACATAACTGAAGAAGCAAATATGGTATGATAATGATCAAAAATTAAGAATATGATGTATAAAGTAAATTATTTAAAACAATTCATAATTTTTGCATGTGTAGTGACTAAATCTTGGCATCCTGTATACACAAATAAAAATCAATAAGTTGTATACAACTGAGTTTTGAACAAGGGAGTGTCTACAGAGCCGAATGCTCGGACCAATAATATTTATTATGGAACCGAATATTCGGATAAATAACAAACCAAATGTTCGGTTGTATAATTTTGTGTATTTACCCGAATGTTTGAAGTAGATCGATGTTTTGTGTACACCTAATAGGTATGAATATTCATGAGCGACTATAGATAGGAATACAGTACACCAGTGATGCCTGTTTTCTGGAAAAATAAAAAAAATTCTGGTAAAATTACCGGAAGTACACGAATTTTATTTTTTTTTAATTATCCCTTCACAAGTCATTCTCATCACAAGATCCCACAGTCAATACGTTTGATGAAATTCTTATGAAGGAAGATCAAATTTTTATGAAAATTTCCAATTTGGAAAATTTCCAAATGGAAAATTACTGATCTAGAAAGATCAAAATTTTAAATTACACCCTGTAATATGAAAGAGGATCTCCATCTCCGTTTTAGTATGGCTGTGTAAAGGAAGTACCAGGTTCGACGAGACAATTTTTGAGATATTCAACTTTGAAAAATTGGTGCTTTGTTTATTTTGAAAAATCCAGTGGGCTTCAGTTGTCAGAACAATGAAAACAATTGAATAAAATGTGCTTATATTTTTTGATGTGCAACGCCTAATTATGGTAAAATAATGTGTATTTATACGATTAAAAAATATTACCAAGATCTGTGTTACAATGGGGAAAACCCGCAAATTTTGAAAATGATCATATTGAATAGTTTACTACCCAAAACTAATTCCGCAACTTTCGATTTTTACATTTGAGTCTTATTTTCGTCATAATTAAATACGTAACATGCGTCACGCTCGAGACACAATATTTGAATGACGCTGGTGACGTACTTGACCACTGGGCCCGACAGATTAGGTAGGGATTTTCACATGCGCAAACCGATCCGTTTGCACCCTGAGCGCTCGTTTATTTCTCGACTTCTCCCACTTTTTCCAGGGAGACACGTAAACACCGCGGCGCAACGGTTAGGTCTCCTACGCCACAGAAAGCGCGCGTTTTAGCCATCCCGGTCATGCTGCTTTCTAAGTTGCAAATTTTTCGTTCAGCACGGCACATAAGCAAAATTTTTACGTGGTACGCGATACATATTCTATTTATGCTTGATATTACAGTACTAAAAGTAATAAATTCGATTAAGCGGGTCTTCCCCATTTCGAAATTGGGAGGTAATGAATGCCCTAATTTTAAATTGAATATTCTAAATGTTCATTATGGTACAGGCCATTGTCAAACTCATTTTCCTTGACTGCTTGTTCACTGCTCAGTTTTTATTTGAAAATCTTGCACCAACATTTATTCCTAAATTTATTTCAGTGCCTATTTCTTATTCAAGGAAAGAATAATAACCGCGTCTTAAAGAAGGTGCTGTAATGTAGAATTACTTACGTTGGGGTTCGTCATACTATGTATTATAATAATAGGAATTTATAAACATCTTGCTGAATACTAACGTGACCATTTATTTTTTGTGTCAAAGTGGGACGTCCCCTGCGGAATTATGTAAAAAAAACTTTTTGGGAGTTTACTCCTTAAGAATTGATTTTCAATTATAGCCCGCGGTACGGAAATTTTATGGGTAGTAAAATCAAGCGTTACATTTCGCGTTAAGTAAAAGTAACACATTACGTACATTGAAATTATGTATGTATCTATGGATACGGCTGTTTATGTTTGACTACATAGAGCATGGACATAGTGAAAATAGAGTGGCATAGAGTAGATATGACAGTTGGCGTTGTAAAGTCAGCATTTGCAGTGTTTGTTCGTCCCTAAATTTGTTGAATCTTTTGATTTAATATGGAAAAATCTAATATTAAATACTCCAAATATTGTTTAGTGCCGAAATGTGAATCAACACCTATTCGAACACCAGGAAAAGTATTTATTTCATTGCCAGTGGGATCGACGTTTAGCAGATTGTCACTTAATTACTGAATTTATAAACAAATTATATTTTGATGTAGTTGGACATTTTCGAACATAAATCGTTTGATAAATACACATTTGGGTATAAAACTGACATTCGCGTGTACCCTATTATCAAGTGATTGAAGTTAAAATAATCGTTCATAAGAAGTAAACTCCAGTCGTGCGTCGGAGTTGACACACACAAGTTTTTTGGTGTTTTACAAGTTTTTTCAAAGCCCCCGAACAGGGGTGAAACGTTATTTATTTATGAGTATGCCAGAATTTCGCAAAATTTAAAATATTAAAAGTTATGCTGGCATAATGAAGAATTTCTATGTAATAACTAATAGTAACATTCAATCAGCGCAAAAACAAATCAATGTTTTGAAACATCCATGTTTTGTTAAACGATGTATCGATTACATCGATGTTAAAGCAAACGATGGTATGCGATGCCGATACATCGATGTTTCATTTTATTTTGCCATCCCTAAATGCGGCGCGGTGTGCTCTCTCGTCACTCGCCGCGACTCCCCCGCCTCACCCATCGCGCCAACCGCGCCATGCGTTGCGAGTGTACAGAATAATTGTAAATTAAATTATCATTTGGTCCATTTGCGAAAGCTGGGCTTTTGTGCCCTCGCTGGGGACAGCGGGACGGACAACTTGGAAGCGGGACTGTCCCGCCCAAAGCGGGACGTGTGGTCACGTTATGAATACATCAATATTGCACTGCTATTTTGGTGTTCAGCTTTTAAATTTTATTGTGTTCTGTTAAATGCGTTGCTTGTACTTTAAAGCCTAGAATACTGTTATATTCAGAAAATGCATTATAATATTATCCTATTTAACAACGAAATAAACAAACAAAAACAACAAAATTTCGGAATATTATAATATTGAAATCTGTGTGAATCAGGATAACGCAATTCGCTTTGTTGTTAAAGAAGAAGAATTATTATAAATGATAGGGTTTCGTCGGTGACTGGTTACAGCCATTCATTAATGCTTGTTATTTTGTATATCATAAAACTTTGTTAAGTACCTAATTTCTTATTTGCACATTATACTTCTAGTTATTTTGAGTTGGAGTTTTTCATTTCTATTTGTGTCCGCATTATCCCGTATTGTCTGTACTCTGTTAGAGGTTGATGAGTGCTCATATCGTAGAGATCTCTGAAGGTGGACAACAACCTCTTAGCGCCCTTAATTTAAATAAGATAATTTTTGAACCCAGTCACTCTCGCTGGGTCTAGTCGTGGTCTGTACCGTCTTCTGTGTCCTTCGTGGACGTTTGCGGATAGTGCGTGACATCTGCATAAAATAAAATTCGACATAGGTAACCAAATTAAAACAGGTACATACCCAAAAGGAATAATAATATTTATTTAGCACAACGCTATACAAACAACTCACAATGTAAACTAATCCCAATAATACAATATTTCTAAATGAAATGTTAATTTCTACTCAGGTAAGAATCTTTTATTTCTTTTTTAAATTTAATGAAGTTACTTACAGTCTCTTATTTCTCTCGGCAATTTATTAAGTATACCTATATAATGAGTTTTAAAAAATATGTTTTGTGCCTTTTGAGTGTTTTTAAAATCTAAAATAAAATTGTCTTTGTTTCTGATGGTATGTATTAAGTTGGTCTTCATCTCTAAAGTAATTTAATTGGTTGTCAAAGTAATTCGGCATCAAGCCAAATTTAATTCTGTGAATAAAGATTAAAGCACTTATTTCAAATATTTCTCCTACTTTACGCCATTGTAATTCTAAGATAAGAAAGATAACTTGTAGACACTGCGCCACATTTCCCAGTTCATAATCTACCATTTTTCGAATTTCCCTATCATCTTTTTCCGCTACATACATTACCAAATCAACAGCAAACAAATTGAATTTGCAGTAGGTGCCTATCTGAAAATATCTATAATATCGTTCATATACAATAGAAATAGGAGAGGTCCCAATATGCTACCTTGAGGCACCCCAAATTCAATCAGAAACTCAGAAGATTGACAAAATTTAGAAGTAACCGGCAGACTGTTTAGTAGTCACTCCTTTCATTAAATTCTCACTATCGCATAAAAGTATCCATCTCTTTAATGAAATCCGCTTTTGAAGAATGACTCAAATGCAAATGGGAAATCGTGAGATTTCGGATTAAAATCGTGAGCTGGGTTAAAATGTTTTTTGGGTGAAGAAAATAAACACTACGACGAATATATACATATTTTTATTGAATATAAATATATTAAACATTTATTTATTAACAAAAAATAAAAATTTCGATTTAAACAATTAACAAAAACCTAATATATTATTCTTTGCTAAAAATTTAAACACGACACTAGTCGAAATCAGAATCGTGATATATATTTTAGTATCCATTTTTGCACTAAACTAAACTAGCAGTTAAGTATATCAAAATTTGAATAATGCTTAAGTATTACCTTTACATACTACACTTTTAGTGTGCAATATGCCTGTCAATGTTTTGTTAGTCAGTCTATTCCTGGTTTTCGTTTTATTGAGACTGATTTGTGAAAAAATCCTCTCTACCATGGCACTGGAATGAGGCAATGTTAACAGAAGCAAAACAAATCCTTCTTTCCCAGGCACCATATTGAGGGTTGTTAGTTGTTATAGCGACGAAATATGTCCTTTATAACTCGCGCCACCAAACGCGTAATAGCGTAGCTTAAAATCAGCCACCGCTTACCGACTTTATAGTTCAAAGAATCCAAGAAATATTATACAAGTTTATTTTAAATAGCGCCATATCTGACCTCTGCATCCCAAAGTAGAATTTTCTGCCTCCCTATAAGTGTTTCCAATACAACATAAAATATGGTCATTGTCTAACTATAACATCTTTAAACAATGGTTATGTTTCATAACCCCGGTCATAACATGTCCTGTTAAGTTGTGTTGCAGGGAGAATTGCAAATTTCACACTTGTAAAGGCTTGTGTCCCGTATGAGTCCTAATGTGTCTCTTTAAACCAACTCTTTGGGTGAATGCTTTTTGGCAAATTTCGCATTTGTAAGGCTTTGGTTCTGTATGAGTATTAACATGTCGTGTTAAGGAGAATTGCTGGGAAAACGTTTTATTGCAAATTTGACACTCGTAAGGCTTTTGTCCTGTGTGAGTCCTGAGGTGTGCCCTCAAACTACTAGTCTGTGTGAATGCTTTTCGGCAAATTTCGCAACTGTAAGGTTTTTGCCCTGTATGAGTCCTAACATGTCGTGTTAAGTGACCTGACAGGGAGAACGTTTTATTGCAAATTTCACACTCGTAAGGCTTTTGTCCTGTATGAGTCCTAAGGTGTGCCCTTAAAACACTACTGTGGTTGAATGCTTTTTGGCAAATTTCGCAATTGTAAGGCTTTTGTCCTATATGAGTCCTAATATGTACTGTTAAGTTGCTTTGCAAGGAGAATGTTTTATTGCACATTTCACACTTGTAAGGCTTTTGTCCTGTATGAGTCCTAATGTGTCCCATTAAACCACTACTCCGGGTGAATGCTTTTTGGCAAATTTCGCATTTGTAAGACTCTTGTCCTATATGAGCCCTAACATGTTCTATTAAGTGGCCTTGCCGGGAGAACGTTTTATTACAAATTTCACACTTGTAAGGCGTTTGTCCCGTGTGAGTCCTAAGGTGTGCCCTTAAATTACTACTCCAGGTGAATTCTTTTTGGCAAATTTCACACTTGTAAGGCTTTTGTCCCGTGTGAGTCCCAAGGTGTTCCCTTAAATTATTACTCCAGGTGAATGCTTTTTGGCAAATTTCGCAATTGTAAGGCTTTTGTCCTGTATGAGTCCCAACATGTCGTGTTAAGCTGCATTGCTGGGAGAATGCTTTATTGCAAATTTCACACTTGTAAGGCCTTTGTCCTGTATGAGTCCTAATGTGTCTCTTTAAATCATTACTCTGGGCGAATGATTTTTGGCAAATTTCGCATTTGTGAGATTCTTTCTTGGAGTGAGTCATCATGTGCTTCCTTAATTCTGATTGCGACTTGAATGTTCTACTGCAAATGAAACATCTTTCGCTGGTTAGGACCCATGGTGTGTACCTACATGTAGCACATCATGTTGGTCCAAATAACTATGTTCCACTTACCATAAGCGGATGCTGATTGATATGCCATGACCTATCCAATTTGTTAGATATTTCCAAAATAGATAATTTTTAAGATATGTTCTTTATTATTGTTGTGTAAATGCTGACGCTGACTTTGAGGTTAGAATGAAGTCACAAATTTCAATGCTGTGTCTAAAATGCCGTTGGACAAACAGTCAGAAGGTTAGGGATTTCAGTTTTAAGCCGCAACGTATGGCTAGTAATGGATTTTAAATTATTCTGCTAACTTAGAGTCTGGTAACTTATGCCGTTAACTTAAGGGGCATGGTTCACAATGCAGGCGTATTTTACGGTTATTCTGGGCGTCGCCATACAAAACATAAGAACATTGAACATAACCTTATTTGAGTACGACCCGAAAAATAGCTTGCTATGGATGAATTTGATACTGATGGATTTGTTTGAGGTGTGTTTGTGGTTATCTCAACTACTACAGTAGTAGCAGCAGCATACAAAAAGCTGAAAAGAAAACGCCAATGAATCAAAAACGGCGTGAGAAAGGACATGTTCCTAATCTTTTTCAAGATACGAAAAATATTGACCTCCGAAAAATTTTTTGTTTATACAAGAATGTCCCATGACAGAGTTGCCAGATTGATATTTTCATTTCCCCCAACTGACATTAGAAATTCCCCCAAAAAGAGAAGTCAACCCCCCAGAAATTACAAAAACGTCTATTTTCAGCATAGGTACGTTTATTAACATAAACAATAGATATTTACAATAATAATGTTGTTATATTCATGGAAGCTAACATTGTATTTATTTATATTTCCGAAAATGCTTCTATAATATCTTCATCTTCTTTTTTGCAATTGTAAACATTTTCGGAATTAAACGCTTTTATCATTAGCTCACTAGGTTCGTAAGAGGCCGCCACTGGTAATGAATGGTAGGTTTACGCTACGGTTAACGTTCACGACCTCCGTAGTATGTACCTACTCTTATGTTAAATATTTTACTTGTTAGTTACTTCTACCCCCCAAAATATCCCCCAAACATCATTTACGCCCCCAAAAATCCCCCCAATGCATCAAACCCCCAAAAATTCCTCCAACATGTAAAAAATACCCCAAATTTGGGGGCAAATCCCCCAATCTGGCCCTGTCCCATGAATGTTGTTCGTTTGTTAAATCTAGTGATGGGCGGACTCGAGTGCAAGAATCGAAAAGTTCTCGATTCTCAAAAGTTCTCGGTGTTCTCGAGAACTGTTTTAGTTATTGGTCTCGAATGCACGAGTTCTCGCTCAGTGAGAAGAGACGAGATAAACAAATTTATTGAGAACACGAGAACTGAAATGGAATCGAAAATACGGCGCGAGATCGGCAGCGGTATCAATAATATCAAGTATCAACTAGAACCAAATAGACAGTTGTAGTTCTCAGTTAGGTTAATTGTTATTTCCGATGGTATAGTTTGAATTTCTGGAAACCCAAACAAGTAGAAACTTTAAGATCATTTTGGAATTGCGAATTACAGTTAATACCTATGAGTGCTACTACTGGTTAAAAAAGAAACGAAATAAGTATTAATACACAATATGTAACTAAAATAAATTTCTAAAATTTAAAGTATAAACAAAGAACTAGATAAGTTCTAAGAGAAAAACGAACAATGTGCGCTTTTGCTAGTACCCTTTTTACGAAAAAATTCCACACTATCGTTTCATTTTTAATGTGATAACCGATACCTAATCCAGAAAAAACGCAAACCCATTTCAATTTTTATTTTAATTAGAAATGTACATAATTTTTTGATTTTAATTTTATTTCTGCTAGTACTACGAGCACGACACTAATATTACTTTAATGAGAAGAGTTATGTAACTTGTAAGTCTTTTTAGAAGTTTCCAATAATAAATTTTACATTGGCACCATCGAATGAATAATTGTTCATTCAACGAATCTACTGAGAAATGCATTCAGAGACGTTACCGCCATAAAACTAACAGATGCAGGCTATAAAAAATGAAAAAAGATGCCGACGCATGCCGATTGAATTAGGCGAACGCTGCTCGCCGCTGCTACCCTTTGAACGTGGTCCAATGCTGCAGTACCGAGACCGAGAGAGTATCAGATTCCGAGTCTCGCAGCTCCCGTATGAGGTACAATATTTTTGTGTTGTACTCGGGTCTCGGGAAAGTTCTCGATTCTCAAAAGTTCTCGGATACGGAGTTCTCGATTCATTAAAGTATTCGATTCTGCCCATCGCTAGTTAAATCTCATTCAACAAGAACGAAATAAAACAACATAACCTATAGCAGAACAAAACGTAAACATAAATGGCCGTCGTTAAAAGTGAAGTTGGTAACGCATTAACGTGATTGGTCGAACTTATTCCGTATGCTGTAAGATATAAAATATCGCCAACTACTGGGTTACCGGCATAAGTTAACATCATATTCTTTCCTATTATGAACAGACGCATTTATTTGTATGTGTTTTATATTTTAAGGTTACAGCATAAGTTTAAGTTAACATCCATTATAAACCAGGCAGTAGACTGAATAACTCAAGACGCCCTACCAACAGTGAACTGCCTACCAAACCAATGGCTTGGTTTTTAAACGTTAGTTTTGACAAAACATATGAAGGACTCCAAACATAATTTCGATTTGAATAATACATTCTGGAACAAGAAAAAAAATCGGTATGGAGAACCATACATGACTTCCTTATTCATTGTATAATATAACAAAAGAACATGTAAAACAATTATCTGTTTATTATCTGCAATTTTACGAAAGATTGGTTTAGTAATCACGAGTATATATCAAATTGACACTACTGTAGGTTCAGGTTCATAAACTAGACACTATATAGACGTTTAACGTAAATGCAATGACGTTTAAAGGACAAATAATTCAACTTACGAACTAGAGATGCCAGTGTATACTCTTTGCATTTAATCGAGTCGCCGCTGGGTGACACATAAAACACAAAAATGTCAAATCATTGTCAAATTGTCCACTAGCTGCTCACTCGATCTGAAGATTGAACACGCTGTTCTAAAATAAAAAAACATGCGGGGTATGTATTTGTGCCGTAGCATGGCAACATAACAAACACAAAATTTAATGTCAAACGTCTTTGAATTTAAATAATTGTAGTTTGATCAGGCGTTATAAGTTACTAGCGGGCCCGGCAGACGTTGTCCTGCCCGACATTAAAAAAATTTTCGTAAAAATTCTAGAACCCGATTGCAGCGCCACCTACCGGGTCCAATTGTGAATGTAAACCATCCAGGGACCCACTCCAACATACACAAAAAATTTCATACATTAAAAAAATTTTCGTCAAAAAAATTCCTAGAACCCGATTGCAGCGCCACCTACCGGGTCCAACTGTGAATATAAGCCATCCAGGGACCCACTCCAACACACAAAAAATTTAATCAAAATCGGTCCAGCCGTTCAAAAAAATTCCTAGAACCCGATTGCAGAGCCACCTACCAGGTCCAATTGCGAATGTAAACCATCCAGGGACCCACTCCAACACACACAAAGAATTTCATCAAAATCGGTCCAGCCGTTTAGGAGGAATTCGGTGACATACACAGGTACAGACTGTCAAACGCGCGAAGTTAAAATAGTCGTTACGTTTTCTCAAATTTTCCAATTTTCTGCGCAATTTTCTTAATTTTTCGTTCCGTAAGAACCTCCTACAAAGTATTAGAAACCATAAAAAAAGATGAATGAAATCGGTGAAGTCGTAGATTGTTCATACAAAAATACTAAAATCGGGATTAAAAAATGGGGGGTGGGGGTATGAGGGTGAAAAATACTTTACGATCTATTCTCATACCTACCAAATGTACAAAAGAAATTTCAATTATTTGGATATTGTTCATACAAAAATACTAAAATCGCGATTAAAAAATGGGGGGTGGGGGTAGGAGGGTGAAAAATACTTTACGACCTATTCTCATACCTACCAAATGTACAAAAAAAATTTCATAAAAATCGGTCGAGTCGTTTCGGAGGAGTGCGACCACAAACACCGTGGCACGAGATTTTTATATATTAGATTTTCTTACATTCTTCTTGGACAAGTTGTTTAACATGGGAATAACAGATAAGGTGACAGATTTGGATACTATCCTTTGCGTTTTGTGTATGTTCCATAAAATTATCTTGGGGCTTATTTTTAACATTCATTGTGCTCTGGATTCTTCACAGTGGCGAATTAATTTATCAAGGAAGGGTCTTTGAATTTGTTAGTAAGTGCGTTGTGGATAGAAAATACTACTCTATTTTACCAATATTATGTGAGTAATTTTTAATAATATAATGATATAAGTTTTAAAATTCTTGTATATCCATTATTGATGTATCTGGTTCTGTTTAAACATCGCCTCCTTCACACAATAAAATATTATGTCACACAACATTTGTTACATTTTTTAAAACGATTTTAAACGTCAACAGTAAGTGAACTTCAAAAGAGAAATATTCAAAATTCCCGCTTTCCTCCCCTAATTCTACTTCCAAACATCAGAGGCGCTGTTAGCAGTTAGTTCTAAAATAATATATGTGCGTTGTCTATCTGTACTGTTTAATTTGTGTGTAGGTTACTGCCAACTGTCTATAAACCCTAGAGCATAAACTATATCGACATATTATACTCTTCCTTTATGGAAAGGAATGCAGTGCATCTTTTGCAATTATTATCTCTTCTAATTTCACAGCAACACTGTTTTTACTCGACTTTTCCTCTTGTAATTCCTCAGCACACGTCTCTATGATTTCCCCACTTACATGTGCCTTTTTATGCTTTCTAAGCTTCCGTTGCGACTGAAAGTAAACATCGCAAAACTTACAGAAGAATGGATTTTCATCGGTATGCTTGAAAAAATGCAACTTTAGCGTGCTCGCTTGCGTAAACGCTTTATTGCAAATCTCGCAAATGTGGGGCCTTTCTTTAGTGTGCGTCAATATATGAATCTTTAAATTTCCCGATTGCAAGTAGGTATGCTTTATTGCAAATATTGCAGACGTAAGGTTTTATTCCTGTGTGAATTTTCGTGTGGACTGCAAGATCAGAACTTGACGTAAAACCTTTTCCGCACTCCTGGCAGGCATATGGCCTCTCTCCTGTATGGATTCTAATGTGTTTCTTTAAGGTACTTTGGTGGGCTAAGCTTTTTCTACAAATATCGCACTTGTGAGGTCGTAAGCCGGTATGGATCAAAGAATGCTTGAGTAAGTTTGAATTTACGCTGAATTTTCTATTAGGTACACACTTTACAGTCGTAGGGAAATATGCCTTAGTGTTTATTTACGTGTCTTTTTAAGGACGCTGCATCCGAGAATTTCTTGTCGCAAATTGCGCATGTAAATGATATCTCATGGCGGTTCAATAATGATTTATATACAAATAATTTGTCGCAAATGTGTCCCTTTCTCTCAGGTTTTACCATGTGTTCTGTGTACCATGTTTTCTTAAGTTGTAAAGCTGTTGTCATTAAATGTTAGGTTAGAACTAATTGTCAAAGATGGCCTAGTGATGGGCGATGCTTATAGATAATAATAATAATAATAAGGTTTATTTAAGAACTTCCAAATAATACAAGTTTTAAATAAACAAGTTATGGATTTTCCTACGAAAGCATTGATGCTTGTGTGTAGGACTAAGATGAATGGCGATACGCCAGATTTTCATTCTAAACAAAACAAAAGCACGTGCCATTTGACTATTGATATTATTTACAACGTCTTAAACTGGTTTTTGCAATAAAATTATAGACGTTTTGCAGTGAAAACAGTTTATTTTCAATTTGTGTTAATCTTACGTGTAAGAACTTGAAAACTACCATAATTGTATTGCATAGGTTAGGTTAAAACGTCAGGTTTGGAATGAAAATCTGACGTTTGTGACGCGCCACTTTTGTGGTGTATTATGTTGCACAAGTTGGGAAAAAACGTCAAGTCGGGAGATAAGTGGCGCGTCGCAAACGTCAGATTTTCATTCCAAACAAAACAAAGCCACGTGCTTTCTGACGTTTTAACCTAACCTCTGAAGTACAATTATAATTACATATAGTTGTTTTCAAGTTTTTACCCGTAAGCCCAACCCACAAATTGAAAATAAACTGTTTTCACTGCAAAACGTCTATAATTATATTGCAAAAACTAGTTTAAGACGTTGTAAATAATATCGATAAACGTCAAATGGCACGTGCTTTTGTTTTGTTTGGAAAGAAAATCTGACGTATGACGGAGGCACTTAGGTCCCGAAGTAGCACTGCACATGGCGTTGTTTTGTTTAGAATGGCAACCTGACGTTTGTGACGAGTCAACTTTTGTGATTCATTTCTATAGTCTAACATCTAATATGTCCCATCTCGAGATTGAAGTGTTTTGGAGGAAAATTTTGAAATTCGCATTGGTTCTTAGATAAAGTTAACATTGTTTGGGTTTGTTATCGTGTTTTGTGATTGAAAAATATGGGGGCAAGTACTTTGTTCGCTGTAATTTTCGTAAGAAAACACTTGTTGTAATTGCCGGCATTAAGAGTGTAAATATAACAAGGAAATGCAAAAATTGGAAATGAAGATTTGTTTGGATAATAATATTTTTATTTCACAACTTTTTACATACATTGTTCATTTTTCACTACTCTTTCTAAACTGATAATAAGATTATTCGAATATACTGGATAATGCAACTTGAGTTTCTTCGAAGTCCACTTCGTCTACCCCATCTTTTTCAGCGCAGCCCTCGTTAATATGTGCGACACTTGCTTCTTGACCGTGCAAATCGTTGTCAACTGTTGTATCGACAATTCCTCCAGGTACATGCGTCCTTTTATGCTTTTTCATCATACTTTCCGTCTTAAAATAAGTATTGCAGATTTTACATCGATAAGGATTTTCGTCTGTATGTCTGAATAAATGTATTTTTAAATTACTTGTATGCATAAAGGCCTTCCCGCATATTTCGCAATTATACGGCTTCTCGTTGGTATGTTTTAACAAGTGAGTCTTTAAATTTCCCGACTGTGTGTAAGCTTTGTTGCAGATATCGCAAACATAAGGTTTCTGTTTCGTGTGGACTATCAAGTGAGATGTAAGGTGCGAACTGGCCGTAAATCCTTTTCCGCACTCTGCACACTTATACGGGCGCTCTCCGGTATGTATCCTGACGTGTTTTACTAACGTACTTGAGTGCGTGAACGCTTTCTGGCAGATATCGCACTTGTGTGGCCGTAGGCCGGAATGGATCAATAAATGTCTGGCCAGGTTCGAACTTGCTGTGAATTTTCTCGTGCAAACATTGCATTCATAAGGGAATACGCCTTCGTGTTTATTTACGTGTCTTTTGAATGAGGTGTGATCACTGAATTTTTTGTCGCAACTGGTACAGGCGTAAATCTTTTCTCCTGTGTGGTACCTCGCGTGGCGTTCCAAAAGCGATTTGTATACGTACGTTTTGTGGCATACGTCGCATTCATACACTTTTGTCTTAGATTTTTCCATTATTTTTTGTATGAAATGTCGCAAATTTGTAGGTTACACTGAAATCGAAATGTCACATTTGCTAGTCGTGTCTGGGGTACCAGCAAAAGCGTCTTTTGTCAGCAGAACTGTTCTTATTCCACGCAAATCCTTTCTGCGCAGGTCCAACCACAAAAACGCTTAAAGTTATTGTCGGACGCCAGAATTTATACGACAAAAATAAAAAATACCTCTTAAAATAATTTATTTTGGAAATATCTAACAAATTGAATAGCCTGATTTCATATTCCAGTAGGGAACCAATCAGCATTAGTTTATTTTAAACGAAGAAGAAAATGCTAGAAATTTTTTAAAACTTTTCAAAACTGAAGAGTATGAGGTGAAAGAAGAAATTACCTAATTCTCGAGACATAAAACTTGCTTAAATTAACTGTAAATAAAAAGTAAATAAAGAAATAAGAATTGCGTTTTGCTACCACCTTTCACAAACAATGAAATAAGGCAAGTAAATAATACTCCTATTAGTAACCTTAATATATTTACTAAAAATGTAGAAGTTTTTGATCTGGTTATTGAATATAGAACATCTTCGGTTTGAAGTGGGTAGGAGTCTTCTGTACACTGGAGTTAAAGCGTATCATACGCATGAAATAAAAAAAAAAAACGTGTGTGTTAGCTCGGACGCACGACTGGAGTTTACTCCTTACGAACGATTATTTTTTAACTTCAATCACTTGATAATAGGGTACACGCGAATGTCAGTTTTATACCCAATTGTGTATTTATCAGATGGTGTATGTTCGAAAATGTCCAACTACATCAAAATATAAATTGTTTATAAATTCAGTAATTAAGTGACAATCTGCTAAACGTCGATCCCACTGGTAATGAAATAAATACTTTTCCTGGTGTTCGAATAGGCGTTGATTCACATTTCGGCACTAAGCAATATTTGGAGTATTTAATGTTAGGATTTTCCATATTAAATCAAAAGATTCAACAAATTTAGGAACGAACAAACACTGCAGATGCTGACTTTACAATGCCAACTGTCATATCTACTCTATGCCACTCTATTTTCACTATTTCCATGCTCTATGCAGTCAGACATAAACAGCCGTATAACATAATTTCATTGTTACAGGTAACGTAACGCGTTACTTTTAGTTAACGCGAAATGTAACGCTTGATTTTACTACTTATAAAATTTCCGTGCCGCCTGCTATAAATGAAAATCGATTCTTAAGAGTCCGGCAAACCCCTTTAAAATGAACCCGAAAACTGACTTCGTAGTGCTATGCTCATTTCTAATCGGTGAAAATTGAAGTGTTGAATTTTTGACAGTTTAAAAACGAAACTTTATTTGAATCTGTTATTTATGAAAGGATATAAGTCACTAAAATGACGAAAATGAGATAAGAGTGTATACAGGGTGTTCATGGAATCATTCTACAATGGGTAACTGTTTTATTTGAAATCGGAGAAGGTTCGTTAAATGGACAAAGTTTAATAATTTCTCGAGAAGAATTTGATGGTGGTGGCAGAAAAACAATCGAGCATCGCATCTTTGAGATATCGCTATCAACTTCCTTAACTTAAATGGAACGACCAACTTTCAATTACACCATCGCATTTAAAATCAGAAAATACGCAAGAAATTATAAGGTGATCCACCACCTACAGTCAACTGTTTTGGAGTTGCCGACAACTGTTCACGGAATCGTTGTACAATGGCTAACTTTATTATTTGGAATCGGAGAAGGTTCGTTAAATGGACAAAGCTTAATAACTTTTCGAGAAGAATTTGATGGTGCTGGCAGAAAAACAATCGAGCATCGCATCTTTGAGATATCGCTATCAACTTCCTTAACTTAAATAGAACGACCAACTTTCAATTACACCATCGCATTTAGAATCAAAAAATACGCAAAAAATTATAAGGTGACCCACCACCTACAGTCAACTGTTTTGGAATTGCCGACAACTGTTCACAGAATCGTTCTACAATGGCTAACTTTTTTATGTGAAATCGGAGAAAGTTCGTTAAATGGACAAAGTTTAATAACTTTTCGAGAAGAATTTGATGGTGCTGGCAGAAAAACAATCGCGCATCGCATCTTTGAGATATCGCTATCAACTTTCTTAACTTAAATGGAACGACCAACTTTCAATTATACCATCGCATTTAAAATCAAAAAATACGTTAGAAAGTATAAGGCGACCCACCACCTACAGTCAACTGTTTTGGAGTTGCCGACAACTGTTCACGGAATCGTTCTACAAGGGCTAACTTTTTTATTTGAAATCGGAGAAAGTTCGTTAAATGGACAAAGTTTAATAACTTTTCGAGAAGAATTTGATGGTGCTGGCAGAAAAACAATCGCGCATCGCATCTTTGAGATATCGCTATCAACTTTCTTAACTTAAATGGAACGACCAACTTTCAATTATACCATCGCATTTAAAATCAAAAAATACGTTAGAAAGTATAAGGTGACCCACCACCTACAGTCAACTGTTTTGGAGTTGCCGACAACTGTTCACGGAATCGTTCTACAACGGCTAACTTTTTTATTTGGAATCTGAGAAAGTTCGTTGAATGGACAAAGTTTAATAACTTTTCGAGAAGAATTTGATGGTGCTGGCAGAAAAACAATCGAGCATCGCATCTTTGAGATATCGCTATCAACTTCCTTAACTTAAATAGAACGACCAACTTTCAATTACACCATCGCATTTGAAATCAGAAAATACGCAAGAAAGTATAAGGTGACCCACCACCTACAGTCAACTGTTTTGGAGTTGCCGACAACTGTTCACGGAATCGTTCTACAATGGCTAACTTTTTTATTTGGAATCTGAGAAAGTTCGTTAAATAGACAAAGTTTAATAACTTCTCGGGAAGAATTTGATGGTGCTGGCAGAAAAACAATCGAGCATCGCATCTTTGAGATATCGCTATCAACTTTCTTAACTTAAATGGAACGATCAACTTTCAATTATACCATCGCATTTAAAATCAAAAAATACTCAAGAAAGTATAAGGTGACCGACCACCTACAGTCAATTGTTTGGAGTTGCTGATAACTGTTCACGGAATCGTTCTACAATGGCTAACTTTTTTATTTGAAATCGGTGAAAGTTCGTTAAACGGACAAAGTTTCATAGCTTTTCGAGAGAAGAATTTGATAGTGCTGGCAAAAAACAATAGAGCATCGCATTTCTAAGATATCACTATCAACTTCCTTAACTTAAATAGAAAGACCAACTTTCAATTACACCACCGCATTTAAAATCAAATCAGATTTCAAATAAAAAAGTTAGCCATTGTAGAACGATTCCGTGAACAGTTGTCGGCAACTCCAAAACAGTTGATTGTAGGTGGTGGGTCACCTTATAATTTTTTGCGTATTTTTCGATTCTAAATGCGATGGTGTAATTGAAAGTTGGTCATTCCATTTAAGTTAAGGAAGTTGATAGCGATATCTCAAAGATGCGATGCTCGATTGTTTTTCTGCCACCACCATCAAATTCTTCTCGAAAAGTTATGAAACTTTGTCCATTTAACGAACTTTCTCAGATTTCAAATAAAAAAGTTAGCCATTGTAGAACGATTCCGTGAACAGTTGTCGGCAACTCCAAAACAGTTGACTGTAGGTGGTGGGTCACCTTATAATGTCTTGCGTATTTTCTGATTTTAAATGCGATGGTGTAATTGAAAGTTGGTCGTTCCATTTAAGTTAAGGAAGTTGATAGCGATATCTCTAAGATGCGATGCTCGATTGTTTTTCTGCCAGAACCATAAAATTCTTCTTGAAAAGTTATTAAACTTTGTCCATTTAACGAACTTTCTCCGATTTCAAATAAAAAAGTTAGCCATTGTAGAACGATTCCGTGAACAGTTGTCGGCAACTCCAAAACAGTTGACTGTAGGTGGTGGGTCACCTTATAATTTCTTGCGTATTTTTTGATTTTAAATGCGATGGTGTAATTGAAAGTTGGTCATTCCATTTAAGTTAAGGAAGTTGATAGCGATATCGCAAAGATGCGATGCTCGATTGTTTTTCTGCCACCACGATCAAATTCTTCTCGAAAAGTTACTATACTTTGTCCATTTAACGAACTTTCTCAGATTCCAAATAAAAAAGTTAGCCATTGTAGAACCATTCCGTAAACAGTTGTCGGCAACTCCAAAACAGTTGAATGTAGGTGGTGGGTCACCTTATAATTTCTTGCGTATAATTTGATTTTACATGCGATGGTGTAATTGAAAGTTGGTCGTTCCATTTAAGTTAAGGAAGTTGATAGCGATATCTCAAAGATGCGATGCTCGATTGTTTTTCTGCCACCACCATCAAATTCTTCTAGAAAAGTGACTAAACTTTGTCCATTTAACGAACTTTCTCAGATTCCAAATAAAAAAGTTAGCCATTGTAGAACGATTTCGTGAACAGTTGTCGGCAACTCCAAAACAGTTGAATGTACATAGGTGGTGGGTCACCTTATAATTTCTTGCGTATTTTCTGATTTTAAATGCGATGGTGTAATTGAAAGTTGGTCGTTCCATTTAAGCTAAGGAAGTTGATAGCGATATATCAAAGATGCGATGCTCGATTGTTTTTCTGCCAGCACCATCAAATTCTTCTCGAAAAGTTATTAAACTTTGTCCATTTAACGATCTTTCTCCGATTTCAAATAAAAAAGTTAGCCATTGTAGAACGATTCCGTGAACAGTTGTCGGCAACTCCAAAACAGTTGACTGTAGGTGGTGGGTCACCTTATAATTTCTTGCGTATTTTTTGATTTTAAATGCAATGGTGTAATTGAAAGTTGGTCGTTCCATTTAAGTTAAGGAAGTTGATAGCGATATCTCAAAGATGCGATGCTCGATTGTTTTTCTGCCACCACCATCAAATTCTTCTCGAGAAATTATTAAACTTTGTCCATTTAACGAACCTTCTCCGATTTCAAATAAAAAAGTTAGCCATTGTAGAATGATTCCATGAACACCCTGTATGTACATTTTCAACTGTTTGCTATCCTTTGGTTATGAACCAATTTAAGTTCCTATTACCCCATAAGAATAAACGAAGCAGATTATATACAGTTTGTTTATGAAAAGATTTAAGTCGGCCGACTTATATCCTTTCATAAATTTATAAATTATAGTGGCATGCGATGCCATCAGATTGCACTGCGAGAGTCGCGACTTTGACTTTCTGTGTTTTGTTTTACGTGAATAATGAGCGATTCTAATGAAAATAAAGTTCATGAAAGGACGAAAACGAGAAGTAAGAAATGAAAGTGATTATAAAGTTGCATGCATCAAAAATAGCAGAATTAAAGGGCAGTCTTACAAAAACTATTCAGGAAACATGGTCCTGGGAAAAATAACAGGAAACCCTTGTAGGCAAGTAATTTGTATTTCATTATTTGTATTAAATTTCGCCTATCATAAATCGCGAAGTGGTTCCAAAACCAAAGTGTCACTTCCTTCAACCATTGCCTACCAAGAAAAATCAATTGAACATAAAAAAATTGGTTGACATAAAAAAGACCCTAAAGTACATTCCTGATGAGGAACATTTGGATTTTTAAAATGAAATTGTTAACTGGTCGGCTATCCAAGGTGCTGACGATGCAGATCTGAAATAATAATTTTTTTTTAGTATCTAGGTATAACACGTTATTTTCTTCTGGTGTAAGGTTTACTACAGTTTTGTTTTATTTTTTTACGCCTTTTTTGTTGTTTATTACAGTTTATTTCTATATACAGTGTGTCCACGGATGGACTTAACTATACTTGTAAAAACTTTTATTTTCAGTTTTTCAAGAAAAAGTCATTCTTTATAATTTCTTTTGCTTGTTATATAAATACGATTCACGTTGAGAAACTTTGATTTTGTTGTACAGGGTGCGCAGCTGCGCAGAAAATAAAAAAAGGTTTATTTGTAAAATTACAAATTTTTGAATCAAACTTTTTGAAGTCTCAAAATGAAAGGAGAAATCGAAAAGCCAAATAAAGTTTTTCCATAGAAGTTATACTTAGTTGCTAGGAAATACCGGGTGTCCGGTTAAGGTTGGCGACCGGCTATATCTTAGGAACTACTCATCCTACAGCTTTCAGAAAAAAAATCTTTCTATAAAAGTGGCCATGGAAACTTCATAAAAAATATTTGCAGCTTTCAGTTTACCCCGCTAGGGGGCACAATTTTAAAAGAAAATAGACAATCCGCATTTTCTTCGAAAATTCAAATGGAAATTTAGGAATCCTTTAGCTTTCTCAAAATCTCCTCGTAATGCCCTGCAAATTAGTTTAATAACTTTTTGATCTAGCTTATGAAATAAGGAGTGGGGGAAGGAAAAAATTCCCTTACACCAAAAATGCCATATCTCCGGATTGATTGCTTGAACCAATTTTAATGAATAATGTATTGTTGGAAAGAGAATCTATAGCGTAATTTACATTTACATTTGAATTTAATTTTACGAGGGAGCCGCCAGATGGTGTTATTTCGAAACTTACGAAATTGTCAAATTGTCTCAAAAATTATAAATGGAATGGTATATTTTTTATAATATGTTGTCATTACGCATAGAATTAAGAACAAGATGCCGCAAACCGGAAGTTTTTATCTTTATCAATCGGAAGTTATCATCAAGAATATCGTTTAATCAAATCCCAGTGCACAGGTACCAAATTTTCTCAAATTTTTTTGAATGGAATGGTACATTTTCACAACATGCTGTTAGTACACATAACATAAAGAACAGAATGCCGCAAACCGAAAGTTCCTATCTTTTTCAAACGAGAGTTGTGATCAAAAATACTGTTTAATCATATCTCATTGCGTGGGTAGAATTGAGAAAAATTAAATACCTAAATGAATATCAATGTAATTTAGTAAATATTCAATTTTCCTCAAACGCCTTGCCATGGCTCGGGAGGCAATAACGACATTTTCTTCATTTTGAAAAACACCGCGAGCTTGCCATACGCTTCAGCAACAGAGCTAGACACTATTTAAAAAGTTATAATAAATTCTAGCGAAAAGACACTGAAATCGAATTTAAATTAACTAATAATTAATACTTAGTTAAGTTAAACTTAACAATTAGTGACAATACTATGACCAGGTATTTGTTTTTATTTTCCATGGGGTGCTTTTTGTTTGTAATATTTCTTATAATTCTGTCTGATGAGAGATACAAGAATGCCCTAATATTCTTTAAAAAATTTTATTTTCCTAAAATTACCCATGCAATGAAATGTGATTAAACAGCATTTTTGATCATAACTTTCGTTTGAAAAAAATATAGGAACTTTCGGTTTGCGGCATTCTATGCTTCATGCTATTTGTACTAACAGCATGTTATGAAAATGTACCATTCCATTCAAAAATATCTGAAAAAATTTGGTACCTATGCGCTGAGTTTTGATTAAACCATATTCTTGATGATAACTTCCGTTTGAAAAAAGATAACAACTTCCGGTTCGAGCCATTTTCTTCTCAATTCTATTTGTAATGACGCCATGTTATAAAAAATATACCATTCCATTTAAAGTTTTTGAGAAAATTAGACATTTTCGCAAGTTTCGAATAACTCCATCTGGCGGCTCCCTCGTAAAATTAAATTCAAGCGTAAATGCAGATTTCTATTACGCTATAAATTCCTTTTCCAACGAGACCAAATTCATTAAAATTGGTTCAAGCAATCCGGAAACATGGCATTTTTGGTGTAAGGGAATTCTTTCCTCCTCCCAGCCCTTATTTCGTAAGTTAGATCAAAAAGTTATTAAACTAATTTGCTGGATATTACGATGAGATTTTGAAAAAGATAAAGGATACCTACATTTCCATTTGAATTTTTGAAGAAAATGTGGATTGTCTATTTTCTTTCAAAATTGTGCCCTCTAGCGGGTAAAATTGAAAGCTAAAACATTTTTGATGAATTTTTATGGTCACTTTTGCAAGATTTTTTTCCGAAATCTATAGGAAGAATAGTTCCTAAGATAGCCGGTCGCCAACCTTAACCAGACACCCGGTATATCTTAGCAACTAAGTATAACTTCTATGGGAAAACTTTATTTGGCTTTTCGATTTCTCCTTCTAAGCTGTTTCATTCTGAGACTTCAAAAAGCTTGATTCAAAAATTTTTAATTTTGAAAATTTACATTTTTGTATTTTCTGTGCACCCTGTACAACAAAATCAAAGTTTCTCAGCGTGAATCGTATTTATATAACAAGCAAAAGAAATGATAAAGAATGACTTTTTTTCGAAAAACTGAAAATAAACATTTTTACAAGTATAGTTAAGTCCATCCGTGGACACACTGTATATCTGATGTTTTCCTCCATGAAAATGTTTATATTTATGAAACGATATAAGTCCAACGTTTTCAAAATCTTGCCAAACAATATTTATAAATTTAAAACCAAAAATTTTTATACCTGCCCACTTCTGAACGTATGTTCTTAGAAGATATCTGCAAAATCATTTTTGTTTCCTCCTGGTAATCATTAAAAGTAGTTTTATCTTGTTTTCTCAAAATAATGTTAGGCAGACTTACATCCTTTCATAAATGACTGATTCATTTTATGTTTCTATAGAAAGAAAAGTTAAAAATTTTGTCTTAGAAAGTGTCAGTTCACTCATGAAATTGGCCAACTTCACGCGTGCATAGCGCCAAGAGATTTACAGTTTTCGAAAAATTGTTTCAATGGCGACATAAAGTATACCTTCTTCTACCATAATCAGGCTTTCGTGTTGCTAAATTTACTAGGATGAAGGTGTAATCATGGTAGAGCGAGAGCGCTGCAGACGCAAAATATGGCTTGGTATGTGCTGCCGCCTCGTAGCGTAAACTCAGAGCGCCGTTGTCTCATTTACTAGGTACCGAACGCGCGGACTTTGAATATGCGTTGTTCCTGTGTCCATAAACGTGTTTAGCGCGACGGTGTTGCAACACAGCTGATAGTTTGCTCCGATTTCTAACGGATTCCTCACCGACCCGATGCCCCGCAGGTGTAACTTTTAATCTGCTTTGCCGGACTCTTAAGGAGTACCTAAACCAAAAAATAAATTCTTCGCCAGTAATCTGATTATTGAGAAATGGGTCAAAAGGGCTGAGACTGATCCGCCTTTGAGAAACCGGGGAAATGGTTACAGTTTAGCTCCTGACGAATCTTGCATTTTTTTTGTATCAGTTAGAAAGTTATTTGCACTTTGGTATTTTCGACACGACCATACAACATTGAAATTTGAGGAGACCCGTTCTTAATCGCCTCTTTAAGCCCTCGTTGAAATATTTATAAATTTAACTTCAAAGACGTTTTATTTCTAAAGAATGTCTTTGCTTAACTTGTTTTCTCTTACTTTTACTTATACCATTGTCGCCAAGCCACTGGTCAGCAACTCGTATAGCCATAGGGCTATGGTGTCGTCTGAGGATCCAAAGGGCCATAGGTTGAACACACCGTACGGTATAGGTGTTTTTCCTGTGGATTCTCTTCTAGGCAAATGTTTTTAAACAAAAAATCTATCAGGTCAAGGCCAAGCGGAGCGTTACATGTGTCAGTCGCGAGCGTTTATAATACATAATTATTATTCTCTTCAAATATTAAAGATTATTTAGATGGTTCGCTGCTATGAAGAGGGTTTCCTCTCTCCCAGAACTTATGACGAAACAGACCACTTTGCTGACGGAAACTTTTTAAAATAGACCCCAGAGTTGACACACACATTTTAAACAGATCCCTTAGCTGTCCTCGCACCGGACACACGCATTTTTTGCAAAAAAGATAATGTAAAATCGTGAGAAAAAACCTAACGTCAAAACTAACCTCTGCGGGAGCCGATCCCACCCGGCTCGAGAATACCGAACTACCAGTTCTGTGCGATATCTCCCTACATATCGCCGCTGCTGGATGCAGTTTCGACTAACGAAATACGTAAGGATAATTCAGGCCTATTCTGTAACTCCAAATCGAATAGAAATGCGTAAAATCGAATAGAGGTTGACAAGTAGAATCGGAATTATTCGAAATCGGTATTCTGTAACTCCTCGCAATTTCTACGATCGAAATGTGTGATAGAAATCGATTTCGACCGCTCAAACGTTGTCGAAGTGCAATTCCGATATCGAAATTTGCTTTGACGCATGCGCAGCGTTGTTATATTCGCGAGCGAGTTTGACACTTTGCATTGTGTTTGGGGTTAATTTAACGTTAAAAACCTGCATGATTGAAGGATGTTGGTTAACAATTCCGTATTTCGAGCAAGAGGCAGGTATGCCTTCGGGATTCAGCCTTTTACGAGGGATATCACTGGGAACTAACATTTTTAATTTTCCGTCTTTCAAGTTTCAAACACCCTCCTTGTTTGGGATTCTACTATTTACTTTCAAATATTCTACACGAAGTTTATAGGCTGCGGCCCAATCCATTTAAATTTAGTGTTAATTCATCCCATGTCCCATAATTTTTCTACTGAATTGTTAGCTTCTGTAGGCTTTGTCTTCCTATGAAGCAGTATTCTGTTTTCACTTATGAAATCGACTGAATGAATTATTTAAGTGCTCCGGAGAAGATTTTTTTTGTTTGGGGTAGTGTTACACGGCGCAAAACTTGCCGCCGCCGACCAGGAGTCGAACCCGGGTCCCCCGCTCCGAAGCCCTCTGCTCTCCAACTGAGCTAATCGGGGACCTTACACGCCTTCTCTCTAACCGTCCATTTATACCCAAGACTGTAACAGTAGCGCATTTAGACATTTTTAAAAATTTAGGAGATAATTCAAATTAATAATATTAAGGTGTTACCTTCTTGCAAAAATGCAACAAACTATGGGACGCCGTTTGGGTCTTTAATCGTCTATTTAAGGATATGTTGCAGATGTCTGTAAATCGGGAATTATGGATATCCCACAGATATTTTTAAATATTTAAAAATATCTCACAGATATTTTTAAAACATTTTGGATATCAAACAGTGAACAATGATTATTTTTATCTGCGAGATATCTTTAAATATTTAAAAATATCTCACAGATATTTTTAATTCTATAATTACGGATATCTACTAAGCATTTTGATATCCAAAATTGTGGCGCCACCTATAAGGCGAAAGATGTAATTATTATTTTCTTTTGGGCTGGTGTAAATCGGTCGCGCGGCTCCACAGTGTTGCCAACCCTACCGAAATTTCGGTAGATCTACCGATTTTATATGTTATCTACCGATCTACCGAAATGATACATAATTATACCGAAATTTCATTTTTTAATTATGCAATAGAGTCCATTAGTGTAACGGCAAAATCAGAGCGCGAAATTTAAAACGCTATCGGCTGTCCTAAGAGAAAAGTAGGATAAAATTTTTCAATGCATTTTAAATGGAGCTTAGATGACCTTGCACTTCACATTCTATTTTTACCTTTCATCCTGATTTCTTAACATTAAATCAATATATGGCGATTACTATGAAGCTTTTTCGGTGTTTGTCTTGTAAAA
Organism: Xestobium rufovillosum; assembly: GCA_963966045.1. NCBI lineage: Eukaryota > Metazoa > Arthropoda > Insecta > Coleoptera > Ptinidae > Xestobium > Xestobium rufovillosum. The sequence continues at coordinate 23,499,063 of OZ014497.1, forward strand.
GCATTTATTTATGCAGTCATTTTGTTTAAAACCAAAATGCAACAAATTACTGCAATTTACGGCGCTAGAACCGGCGCAATAGATGGTTTAAATCGTCCATAGAAGTCCTTAATAACACTAATTTTTAACACTTTCTTTTCCATTTTACACTTTTTAAATATAAATAAATTCTTAAACCCCCTATTAAATAAAGATTAAACAATAAATTAGCCGGAGAAATAAACAACTTAACCTCAAACCCTGTGCATCAAACGTCAAAATAATAATGATCTGGTCTAAACAAGACATAAGTTCTTTTATTATAATGTACTGTACTCATCCGTTTTAAAATATTTCTGAAATTAAGTTGTATTAGTTGTTTTTGAAAATGTAACAGCTGGAAAGAGCAGTCTATTTGTCACTTGCAGAATCCCTGTGAACAGTAAACCGTTGTTAATATTGAAGTGGCGTGTAAATACTGTGAAAATATTGTGAAAATCCCTAATGAATATGTGTCCAAAAATAGATACAGGATGTTGAAATTTCTTACAAAAATGTAATATCTGCTTGTATCGTTACCTACACTGAGAAAAAATTTTATTACTCCTAAATAAAATAACATTTGCAGTAAATAGAATTCTTATTTAAATAGGGGACAAGTAGATGTTTTATAGCCGTAAATAATTACACATTATTGTGAATAATAGAAGTTCTTATTTATTGCAACACATTTTCTGATTTGTCACTAAATTTTGCAATATTTGTCACCAATGTATTCGTATTTGTGTTGAATAGGTAACAGTATTTGTGACAGTTCATTAACTCTTTATCCTAAATAGAGAAAACATTTACTGGTAATACTTTTTCATTAATGACAGAATTGTTAGTTTTCATCCCAAATGAGAAAAAACATTAGGCACTAATATTATTTTTATTTGTGGCTAAAACGTGACTTTATAGTCACAAATATGTTTTTATTTGGGTTTTTCATATTTAACCCTTTTATATACAGTTTTTCCGAGTTTTTATTAGCAGGACATCAACAATCATAAGAGGGCATCATTTTATGAATAAAATGTTATATAAACATAGGTCATTTCTCGGATTCAGAGTGTTGAATTTAAAAGTAAAATAATACTCGTATTTTTCTTTAATTACATTAAATAACTGCTCCCAACAAATTCATGATTATACATGTTATCTTAGAGCAAATTATTTGAAGAGAAAATTATTGTTTATTATATACAGTTGCGGAGACTGAGAGGAGGTACCTATGAATGTTTTTATAAAGAAAAGTATCGCAGGATTGAAATTCTATTATAAATCTTGAGAGCATTCCATTTTATCTCAGAAAGACCCTGTAGTTAGAACTTAATAGAACGCACTGCTTCCAAGAGAAAACGAAATAATTGTTGATCGACGGCGACGGTCAAATCTTTATCTACTGAGTTCCGACAAGAAGGCCTCTTTTGGATAAAATTATACTCTTTCCCGACTTTTAACATAATTCGGAAAATTTCAATCCCGCATTACTTCAGTTTTTCAGCGGAGTTTATTGTGAGCAGTTATTTAGTAATTAAAAAACACCATTAGGTATTTTATTTTCAAATTTAACACCCCGTAACTCAGAAAATTAGCTATGTAATATGAACAAGTCAACTGTAACTGTAACTCCACCACACAAATGCTAGTTCCGAACTAAAACTAACGCTAAAAACATTAACAGCAACCTCTCGTCCGGGGTTGCATATGCACGATTTTTATCGATTATTTCCGATTCCATAGTTTCTTACTTATTACAGATATTTAAACATTACTCCTAAATGTTTACCTTAATTGTGCTTAATAGAAACATTATTAGGGACAAATAGAACAGGCGGGATCATGCAAATATTGATGGCAAATATATAAATTGTAACGACTAAATATCAACTTATTTATCACAAATAGAACAACCCAAAACTTTAGCTTTATTTGTCACAAAATTTTGGATTATTATCACGATGCATATTTCTATTTGTGACAAATCAGTTCAAGCTAAATAGACATTCTATTTAGCACATTTTTCTCAGTGTACTATTTTCAGCTGTTTTGTGCTATTCTCGAGTATTTACACGTCAATTCGATATTTACAACACTTTACTATGACAATTTCGTTTTTAAAATCTCGGACTAATGCACCGTGTTACACAAAATTATTTCTCTCTGAAACTATGCCTCGAACGCAAAAAACAAAAGAGAGATTTTTTCTTGTAAATAAAACAAAGATTCTAATATTTTGCAACATATCTATGTAAGTCAGTAGCGTAACATAGTTTCGGTAATAAATGTGGTCTCCCCACCTCGTAGTGACGCCACTGGTGAGAGTACAAAACTCAAAATTTATAAATTAGTAAATAACTTCAAGGAATTATTATGCCCAAAATTCCAAATGAATAGGTCCGGTAGTTTTCCAGATATTAAAAAAATAACATTTTTGAAAGAAATTTCAACACCTTGTATCTCGCTTAGCCGGCATTTTTGGACATACGTTGATTAAGGTTTTTCGCATTATTTTTAAGTATTCTATCTACCCTAGAAGTTTGTTACACTCATTATAGATCACCCTGTATTGCATTATACTCCGATCATCTGTTTACCCTACAAAATTTGCATTCCTCTAAAACGTTGAAGATTCACTTCTATCGCGAGTGGCGACCACGCATCCAGTTTTTTTAATCATGTTTTTCCTTGCCCTCAGCGTTCAGGTTATTGCCAATAAGTGGTGCGAATAATATTGAAATATTAATAACGGTCAACGGCAAAACCAGCGCCGGCAACGAAAAGTAAATTTGCTGGCTGCCGGCGGCGACAACGCAGGCACTTCCGGGGATAAATATCCCAGGAAGTACCAACGTTGCCAAGCGTTTTCAATGTGTAAATATCCATCAAGTAGCTCATACAAGAGCTTACCTTGCATCGGCACCTTGGTTAATGGGATACACATGAAGTTAGCGGTTCAGGTAGCTTGGGGTGCAAACCCGCTGGGGATGACTTTTTTAGTCATATTTTTCCTTGCCCTCCAGGCAAAATGCTTGCCGTCTGTAATTTTCAAGCTTATAGTTTCTTAGGGCAAGGGAAAGGTATTTTTTCCCTCGCCCTACAAATGAAAACGACGTAATGCAACGTTGCACATTGGAATTGGAGAAGCTTGACAACGTTGGTATTTCCTACGATATTTAGCACTGATTTTATAATATTATAAAATCACTGATAATTTAGCCGTCCTCTTTATCCTCGGTAAGAAACGTCAGTTATTGCCGAACACGAACACAAAAGTTTCACCAATCAGAGTGCTACCGAGACACAAGTCCTGGGGAAACAGAAAACTCGACCGCGCGCAGGCTGGAGATTTAAAGCGGGAGAGCGCGTAAGTCAGATTTACACTAGACCATAAAAAAATACAACTAAGCTTACTTCCTGGAAATTAGAGGGCGCTGCAATTTTGGATATCAAAACTGGCAAGTGATATTCATAAATAATTAATTCTATCTTACAGATAATTCTAAATATTTAAAAATTACCGCCCCATATCTAAAATTGTTGATTTAAAAATATCTGTCGCATAAAAATAATTGTTTGTGGATAGCATTAAATATTTGAAAATATCTGTGGGATATCCTGAAACCAATACTATTTTTGCTCACTTTGGATTCGTATGTAATTCTTTAAGCAATACTTACGTGCTAAAGTCAAAGCTAAGCAAAAATTGATTTAATTTAAAAATATGCTATAGATATTTTCAAATATTTAAAACTATGAGTGAGATATGCATTAATAAATATTTATATCTCGCTGATATTTTTAAATAATGAATTATGGATATCTCCGAGATATTTATGTCGATTTAACAATATCTGGTAGATAGAAATAATTATTTATGGCTATTACTTGCTACTCTAAATTGGATAATAATTACAACATGTAAAGGATGGTGTAATTGAATTATTGAATCTTTCGCCTTATAGGTGGCGCCACAATTTTGGATATCAAAAAGCTTAGTAGATATCCGTAATTATAGAATTAAAAATATCTGTGAGATATTTTTAAATATTTAAAGATATCTCGCAGATAAAAATAATCATTCTTCACTGTTTGATATCCAAAATGATTTAAAAATATCTGTGAGATATTTTTAAATATTTAAAAATATCTGTGGAATATCCATAATTCCCGATTTAAAAACATCTGTAGGATATCCTTAAATGGACGATTAAAGACCCAAACGGCGTCCCATAACAAACTGAATGTAAGTCCGTAAAATTCCTAGCCATAAAATTTTTATTTTTATGGTGCCTACGCCGTATTTCCCAAACATAACATCTGGACTACAAATAACGTTTATTAAAGTTTAATTTAAATACTTCTTTGGTTAGGTTTCACAAATAAACGTCAGTTGGTTAATAAGGTTTATAATTGCTCGCCGAATGCTGCGTTGCCGTTTGTACCAAGCGCCTTCAGATAGACGTCGCATTTTACGATCCGAGCTGTTCTCTATGTCCCTTACAGAATACAGATCCTGTTCTGTGATACAGATTTCGCTAGCGGGATGATGCACAAGTATTTTTAGGGACACCAAATCATTGAAATATTATACAGGTGTCCCAAGAAAAATTAGACGTCCTAAGTAGGTTTTGAGTCAACAATATTTTGAAGAATGTTATGTTAAAAAAACTACTGGATACTAGTAATAGCCGCTATCGAAGTATTCTAATTTGCCGTCACTGTAAACTCTTTACGCATATCAGTGTACGCATGTGTTTAAACAAACATCTATAATTTTGATTTTTTAAAGTTTGTAACGGTTTGTAATTTGTTAAACAGGAAGTAATTTTTGGTCCCTAGCTAGGTAGGTACATATTACAAGTAACCTGGCAAATAATAAAACAATATAAAATAATAGCTTGAGAATATAAGACAATAAAACATTACTGGCAGTTTTCCCTGCCACGCCTGGGTACCAAATTGGTGGTATATAGTTCCGTACATCCCATTTCTGTACAAGGCGAAATCGGTGGCAGTTCCGTACACGATGCACGTGTCGCGATACTGGGGATCATTTCTAAGAAACTGCGTCATTAGCAATAGTGGTAGTTGCGTACAGGTACAATCCCTCGAAGAGCATAATTCTAAGAATCACCCGGGTTGTTTACCTATGTACCTGAACATAGAACTTTGGATTTAGTCCCATTTAGTGCGTTCCCGTTTCGTGCGTGGCAACACCACTTTTTTGGCTGGGTGATTCTTAGAATGCTCTTCGAGTATACGGGCGCACGAAACGGGAACGCACGAAATGGGACTAAATCCAAAATTCTATATTCAGGTACCTACGTAAACAACCCGGGTGACTCTTAGAATGCTCTCCGAGTATACGGTCACTAAGGGATTGCACCTGTACGCAACTACCACTATTTCTTACAAATAATCCCTAGTATCGCGACACGTGCATCGTGTACGGAACTGTCACCGATTTCGCCTTGTACGGAAATGGGATGTACGGAACTACGACGATACCTTGCTGAACGAGGGGGGCATTTCGAGCATTTAAATCAATAAACTATAAACTATGTTTAAGTACTTACAGTCCTTTCTTTACCTTACATTTACCCCTAAGCGAGATATGACATTGACAAATAAGAAATAACCTTTTTAAGAAACCGAAGCGATTAGGATAATTTAGGTACTCCAGAACAATTTATTTTGCTCCAAAGAAGCTACTTCTTAAGTATTTCGCTGCTGTTTTCCACCTGAAATTCATTATTGTTTCGTCAGTAGGTAACCTGCAAAGAAAATTTCAAACTCATTTATCCACGAAACGGTGCGTTTTAGCGACCCTCAACAAGTATGCCTTTTCGAAGGCCAATGTAGTGTAGTTTTCGCAAATTGATCCCTTTTTGTAAAATTTTTACGTGTAAAAAAGTTACGACCTCCCAAACAAAAAAAAGCTATAGTGGCGCCCTCTGGATTTAGCGCAAAATGGATAACATATTCTTAATTGGCAACGTCTAAAACCCCTAGGTTCCAAGTTTGACTTAGATGTCATTTATATTACGCGATCTATGCTTAAAAATTGAAATAAAAAAACGATTTCCAAAGTGCTATAACTTTTTAACAGAGTAAAATTAAGTTAAATCGTAATATTTTTGCCCAAAGAACCTACCCCTGCAGTATGGCCCGTTCTTTACCAGACACCCTGTATAATATTTTCGTAAAATTCTATGCCGTTGCACCTTTGTGGCTCAGTGGTCAATGTGTCATTCCCCCAAATCGCAACGTTGGGGGTTCGCACCTCGCTGCACTTCTTTTATGTTATGATGATTTCACTTTTTTCTTTTGAACAAAAAATCGGTCAGGTTCAAAAGGACGATTAGGGGATCGCTATCAGGCGTGACAGACACACTGAAATAAATTAATTTATTTCAGTGGGCACACCTTCATTCATTTGACATGCGTATTAAAGTGGGAATGATTCTGGTAAGCTGCATATATCCGCTTGTAGGATAGGGAACCTAGCGAGCGAGAGGATTACAAATTGGAGAGATAAATTCTTCGCCAGTAATCTGGAGGCAGACTATTGAGAAATAGGCCAAAAGGGCTGAGACTGATCCGCCTTTTAGTCCTAGCGGTTAACAATTTTGGCAGAAACCCTGCAAATTGTGTTAAAAGCATGAAACTTGGTCGGCAGCTTAAATAGGTCAAATTAAGAGATTTTGCCCGCAGTACCCAAAAAAATACCCCGTAGGAGCAGCTCAGGGGCGGAACATATTCCAAGGGGCTTGAATTTCAAAAATAATTAAATAATAACCAATGAGGGCAAGTAATGTCATTTTATATTGATTTGATATCGCTGAAGTCAATTCAAACCATATTTTATTTATAACTATAAAATTTTCAAAATGGCGGCCAAATTTCCAATTTTAATTCAAAATTTTGTTAAATTCGCTAATATTAAAAAAATTGTAAAATATGTAACATTTTTATTTAAATTGCAGGCTCTTAATCTGTTCTAATGATATTTTTTGGTATCCCCAAAAATTTCAAAATGGTTACCATTTTTGAAAGTAAAATTTATTTGCAGTACCTATACTACCTACATACAGGATGTGTCACGACGAGCTCCTATTAGACGTTTGTGGAGAAGCGCATAATTCGGCTAATAATTAGCGTGTAAGTATACAGCAAGCAGTATTGCATGGTTTGAGTGTGTAGGGCAAAGCACCGTACTGATGAGTCTCGAAATGACGAAACCAGTGGTCTACAGTTTTCCATGCACATTCGAAACATGCAATATTGAAAAACGTCTGACATACATAAGACTAAGACTAAGATCAGGAAAGTACCTACGTAGAGACCTAAGGATGTTTCAAGCCCAACGATATGTTTGGAGTAGCATCCCGTATAAGATCTCGTAGTACCCAAAATCTGGATTTAGTTCTATAATTCAAAGCCTGACGGGGTACTTGCCCGAGGAGTAGTTGTTCGAACGGTCCAGTACCACACAGAATTCTGAAAATTTGTAATATCACATTTTCAAATATTCTCTATTTAATGAAAATAATGGCAACTTAATCCAACTTCCGCTTATACCGGAAGTGGCACTTAACTTCCTTATTTTAAATAGAACTAATGCCTAATTTTTTTACACTTTCCGGTTCTCCATAAAATTTTAGATGGACTTTATGTAACATAAATAACCTCTAAATGTCAAAATTTCCAAGATATACCCGAGTTTTCAAATTTTTGTACAGTTGCAGGGTACTTTTTGGCGTCTGCGGCAAAAGAAACAAATTCAAATCGAAACAATTGCGGCCGGTAGCATTAATGGCAAAGGTCTAAATTAAAGTTCAGTGTACTCAAAGTTTGAAAATACTGCGACATTAAACTGAGAAATCAAAATATTGCCAAAACTCAACAAAATTAAATGGAACGCCCCCTTTTTATGCACTTTTTGGATTTATATCGACTCCAACTAAAATTTTCCGTAGAATCAAAAAAGTGCATAAAATATGGGGCGTTCCATTTAATTTTGTTGAGTTCATTTTGATTTCTCAGTTTAATGTCGCATCCTAATGACTGTGCGTAGTATTTTCAAACTTTGAGTTCACTGAACTTTAATTTAGACCTTTGTCATTAATGCTACCGCCGGCAATTGTTTCGATTTGAATTTGTTTCTTTTGCCGCAGACGCCAAAGAGTATCCAGCAACTGTAAAAAAATTTGAAAACTTTGAATTTGAACCGGAAATTGTAAAAAATTAGGTATTAGTTCTATTTAAAATAAGGAAGCTAAGTGCCACTTCAGGCATAAGTGAAAGTTGGATTAAGTTGCCATTATTTTCATTAAATAGAGAATATTTGAAAATTTGATATCACAAATTTTCAGAATTCTATTGTGAGCGCTTCTCTACAAACGTCTAATAGGAACTCGTCGTGACACACCTGTATGCAGGTATAGTTATCTTCAAAAACAAATTGTCGACATGTTAAATAAAAAGAGAAACAAAAAATTTAATTTCTATAATGCCCTCAGTTCGTCCATCCATATCCAACAGGGTACAGGTACTGCAAATAAATTTTACTTTTAAAAATGGCAACCATTTTGCAATTTTTGGGGATGCCAAAAAATATTATTAGAACAGGTTAAGAGCCTGCAATTTAAATAAAAATGTTATATATTTTGCAATTTTTTTAATATTAGCGAATTTTAAAAAAATTGAATTAAAATTGGTAATTTGGCCGCCATTTTGAAAATTTTATAGTTATAAATAAAATATGGTTTAAATTGACTTCAGCGATATCAAATCAATATAAAATGACATATTACTTGCCCACATTCTGGTTATTATTTAATTATTTTTGAAATTCAAGCCCCTTGGAATATGTTCCGCCCCTGAGCTGCTCCTACGGGGTATTTTTTTGGGTACTGCGGGCAAAATCTCTTAATTTGACCTATTTAAGCTGCCGACCAAGTTTCATGCTTTTAACACAATTTGCAGGGTTTTTTTTGTTAACCGCTATGACTATTTGAGAAACGGGGGAAATGTTACAGTTTACCGTTATTTGCACGCCCCGCCGGTATTTTCGACACGACCATTTAACATCGGAATTTTGAGGAGACCCTCTTAATCGCAGGGCAACCCTCTTTAAGCACCAGCTTCAATATTTATAAACTTAACTTCAAAGACGTTTTATTTCTATAGAAAGTCTTTGCTTAACTTGTTTTCTCTTACTACTTATACCATTGCCGCCAACCCACTGGTCGGTAGTTCGTATAGCCGTACGGCTAGTGTGTCGTCTGAGGATCCAAAAGGGCCGTAGGTTGAACCCTGCGTACGGCATCGGTGTTTTTCCTGTAGATTTTCTTTTAGGAAAATGTTTTTAAACAAAAAAATTTTCAGGTCGAGGTCAAGCGGAGCGTTACATGTGGTAGTCGCTAGCGTTTATAATAATAATTATTCTCTTCTAATATTAAAGATTAATCTCTTGAAAAAACCTACATTTTAGTTGCTATGAAGCGGGTCTCCTGTCTCCCAGAACTTGTGACAGTTTGTTATAACCTGAAATTCATCTTCACACCAATAGACTGTTTTAGAATGGCCTGATTTTGACAGGCCGCCATTTTCTGTTGGGGGGCTGAGCATGGATAAACAACATTACACACGTGAGTGTTACCAAAATTTGAACAGATTTGGTGCCAAACAAAGTGGTGATGTTTAGAGTTCATGTAATTTAACTCAAAATAACAAAACAACGTTTGCAATAGTGCAACCAGTCATATCATTTTAAAAATTTTCATTCAATTCTCGGCGTAAAGCGACTAAGTTTAAGTTACGCCCCATTTTTGGTGCCAAATGGTAACACAAACATCTGCTTTGTTATTCATCCTCTTCTTCCCTCCGATAAGCTTTAAAACAAACAAAAGTTATTATTTGATTTATACCTACATAAAGAAATACATATTATAGAACTTCAGTGTAAACAACATTACGCGTAAATTTACCTAAATAGTTTAGAAAAGAACCTTTTATCTTAGAGTCCTTGATTAAAATTTGCATGTAGTCAAATTTTCGGACGCGCGAAAGAGCTACGTAAAAGCTGTCCATGGGAAAATACAAGCTCTGGAAGGTAAAGGGCTACTTTTTTAAGCGTTTGTCCTTGACTTTTGTTTTCTGTTAAGCAAAATGCTAAGCGAAGTGGGAATTGTGTACGTTCAAATTGAAAAGGTAAAGCAGAATCACATGGTTTTCATTTAACCTTAGGTATAAGTACACATTCTCGGCGCTTTGCTACAGTTAAAATTTCGCATTCGATCATTATTTAATTGTCAAAGGCATGGCACTCTACTTTTGTCGGAAAATACCTAATATTGGACATTACAAATTAATAGCTACCTAAAATGTAACAAATGCTTTTTAAACCCCGAAAAGGCACATCTACAGCTTAAGAGCTTTCCGGTAGAGCCCACAATTGTTGAAATTGAAATCGATGGAGTCCTCGATGAGATATCCGACGAACAAAGTTTCATTGTAAAATCACCTTCGCTAAATTATTTAATTGTCAAAGGCATGGCACTCTCTACTTTTGTCGGAAAATAATATTGGACATTTTATTACAAATTAATAGCTACCTAAAATGTAACAAATGCTTTTTAAGTCCTCAACACCCCGAAAAGGCACATCTACAGCATTAGAGCTTTCCGTAGAGCCCACAATTGTTGAAATCGATGGAGTCCTCGATGAGATATCCGTCTAACAAAGTTTCAATGTAAAATTACTTTCGCTATTAATATATAAGGATAAATGACCTTTATTGTTTCTCAGATACAATACAATAGTTATAAGAATATAATCATCATCATAAGGTTCTCAGTCCGAAGACTGGTTGGACGCGTACCTCCATTCTTTTCTCACCTGAGCTAACCTACGCATTTCCCTAAAAGTAGAACATCGTACATCCCTAACTATTTGAGAGCAGTAGTCTAATCTAGGCCTACCCCTACCTCTTTTTATTCCTATCTCTGACTCTAGTATGTCACGAACTATTCCTTCGTGTCTTAGAAGGTGTCCTACCAACCTATCTCTCCTACTCTTTATTGTTTTCCATACCTTTCGCTTTTCCCCAACTCTTTCTAATACTTCCCTATTGCTAACCTTATCTATCCACGGTATCTTCATCATGCGTCTGTAGCACCACATTTCAAACGCTTCTACTCTTTTTCTATCCGCTTCTCCTATTGTCCAAGTTTCGCACCCGTATAATGCCGTACTCCATACATACGACGTTAAGAGTCTCTTCCTAGTCTCTATATTAACCGTTCTCGAGCATAACAGTTGTTTCTTTTTGTTAAACGCAACTCGGCCCTGCGCCATTCTTTGTTTTATATCTTTAGTGCTCCTACCGTCTTGAGTTATTTTACTTCCTAAGTAGCAGAAATCCGCGACCTCCTCTATCTTCTCATTTCCAATTTGTATTTCCATTTTAGTTCTATTTTCACATCCCCTACATACCAAAATTTTAGTTTTCTTTTTATTGATTTTCATGCCGAAGCCCTGTGTCAAAACTGCTTCCATTTCATTCAAAGCCGCACCTAATTCTTCTTTGCTAGATGCTAACACTGCTATATCATCCGCAAATCTGAGCATGTTAATAGTTTGACCCTGTACATTGATCCCTGAGGCTGTTCTTTCCTTAACAATATTAATCGCATCTTCGATATATAAGTTGAAAACTAGAGGTGACAATGCACATCCCTGTCTCACTTCCTTCCGGATATCTACTTCCCTTTGTTCCTGCTCACATTCTATAACTGCCTTTTGCTCTTTGTAGAGATTATGTATTATTCTTCTGTCCCTGTATTTCATCCCTACCTTTCTCAGCACTTCGAACATCTTCCCCCATTTTACGTTGTCGAAGGCTTTTTCTAAGAATAAAATAAGAATATAACAGGATTTAAAAAAAACAACTGAGGAACAAAAGAGCGAAGTTCAGCCGATATGTTCCACCAAGAGGTCAAACACATCTACTGTTCTTCCACTTAGCCCTACAAAATAAACAGAATTAAATTTAAAAAAAAAACATGTTTTTTTTTCACCTCTACTTCATATGAAGTAGAGGTGAAAAATAAATTCGATTTAAAAAAATAAATGGTGCGTACATATACAATTAGTTCAAAAAAAAAACGAAAAATAAAGTTGCTTCTACCCATCCTGACTCGCGACCAAAACATTGCGAGCATAGGCAATAAACTTAGATATAGACAATGACTTCACCTCGTTTGAGAGTTTGTTATAGTTGTTGACAATATTGTATGAGAAAGACCGGTGAAACATTTGCGTGCTGTGTTTAGGCATATCAAAATTACATTTGCTTCTAACATTAACGTTGTGAATTTGGTATCTAAATTGCAATTTAGCAAATAAATATTCAGGACACTCGAGCGATATGATCTTGTGGTATACCCACGGATTTCTTAAAGAATCTGGATATCTAACATGCGGTAGTGGGGATTTAATAAAATGGTTTGGGTATACTGTCCGCCATGATGATCTCCTTTTTAGTGATTTTTGTCTAGTGCCTAGTGGGGAACTCAGTATTGTTGTGTCGTAACTGTTTGTCAAATAAAGTCAATTGTGTTTTTGTGACCCAGTTTTGATTTGACGTTCGTCGTTTGTGTACAATTCTATTGTTTTAACAAATTAAATTTGGTGCTTAATATATAGATTTAATTAATTTCATTGTGCAGATACATTTTATTACAAAACATAATTAGCAGTGGTTGACAGGGTGCATTTCAAAAGTTTGTTTTCATTATTTTTTCATCATGGTTCATTGTTTTGTATTGGGTAGGAAAAATGCTCATAAGAATACCAAAGGGAGAAATATAACTTTTCATATGTAAGCTAATTGCTAAATTGTTTTTGGTCAGTAGCTAATCAGTAGCCATAGATCATATATAACTATATGAATATAGGTGGTAAATACCTAAATGTTTCTAGGAATCTAGCCATTGCATTGGTCGATAAGTGTAAATAAACTTTTCTTTTAGTATTCCAAAAAAAGCTCTAGGCAAGGAGTGGTTGGCAGAAGCGCAGAGACATTTTTAATCAATCAACGAATATGTTCTGTACATTTTGCAAACTTAATTTTCTTGCCCGACAGTACCTATTTCAAAACTACACCTACGGCGTCGCGTTTTTATTGGCTGACAACAAACTTTCGTTCAAAACCGAAACGTATCTGATAAAATAATTTGTCTAATTACAGCTGAGTATTATGAATGCCAACTTCCGAAAATAGGTGATCGTAAGCTGATTTCAATATTCACACAAAAGAACAATCTCTTACTAATGACATATCAAAACATAAACAACAGCTAATATGAACAACTACACATTTTGCATAAAGAACAAAACTTGAGCTGCCCACACTAGTGCCTGTGAAACTACTGGTCTGTAATTCAACACCTCCATAGACTAATCTATGACACCTCGGTACCTAGGTGTATTATGTATTGAATAAACTGGAGAAATGGTTTTGCAGAATAATTCTCAGCCTCAATCTCAAATGATCTTATTTACATAATAAATTTTGTGCTATTGCTGTACTCTAATGTTTAAAAATACTGATAATTTTTTCGCTATTATACTTAATAAAATTGTTACCAGTAACTGTTTGCATTATTTCATACTACATAATAACATTTAACTTGATAATTTTTTTGGAAATATGCCTGGCTTTATTCCATTCAATTTTGTTGGCGCGTGAAGTTAATCCTCCAATGAAAGCGGAAAGCAGTAGCTCTGTTATTGGTCGGCGGCAACCAATCAAAAGGGAACTCAACATGGCGGCCATTATGGCGGCCTGTATACCCAAGTCTGTTTCTGATGCTAACTAGATATCTATATATATTTTTAAATCTGTGGGTATACCACAGCAGCATGTAGCTCCCGCCTGTTCCTCATATTTAACCATCCCACCTCCAGAAGTTTATGTGTGAAATGTGCTCATATTTCCTAATTCCAAAAATCAAACGAAGACAGGTATTCTGCATTTTTTGTATTCTGTACGGATCTGCAACTGTGATGCATTTGTTATAAATACAATTGCAAAAATTAAAGTGAGAAAGAACTAGAGCATCACAGAGAATAATCTTTGCCGTTTGAGATAGATATAGCCTGTTTCGAAAAATTCGTTTTAAATTAGAATAAGACTTCTGAAGTGATTTGGAAACGTGAAAGTTGAATCTAAGCTCACTGTCCAGATATATACCCAAATTTTTGACACATTGATGAATTTTCAAGGGGGTATTATTAACATGTATAGAAACATTTTCCAGTAGAAAATCTCTCACACCAGTCTTACTAAATAGCAGAACCGTGGATTTGTCCGGATTAATTCCAAGTCCGTGCGCGACAGAGGTCTCAAGAAGTCTCCTAATATCCTCATTCACATCGATATTAACTGTGGCTACCTCATTATGCGCAAAATTATATAAAAGCTGTGTATCATCAGCGTAGAGGTAGTAGTTACATTTATTTACTGACCTGTGGAAAAGGCAAGTATACAAAATATAAAGAAGAGGTCCTAAAATAGAACCTTGAGGGACCCCACTTTTCAAAGTTAATGTGTCGGATCTTGTGCCGTCCAGAGTGACATATAGCTTCCTATGAAGAAAATATGACTCAAACATACGAATTGACAGGAAATCAAAACCTACATATTTTAAAACAGAAAGCATAATGTCAAAATCTATGGTATCGAAGGCTTTGGAATAATCTAGCATTACTAAAATTGACGATTTATTACTATCCAGTGCCCTAAAAATATCATCTGTGATGTTTAAAAGCGCCGTCGCGCAACTATGATTTGGGCGAAAGCCGGACTGGTTTCTGTAAATTATACGGTGTTTATTTAAAAATTTTCTCATTTGTAATTCCATTATTTTTTCTAACACTTTGGATAAGACGGGTAAGATGCTTATAGGACGAAAATCCTTAAAATTATCTGGTGATTTAGTCTTCGGGAGAGGTATTACACTTGCACATTTCCACAGATCAGGAAAGACCCCGCGACTGAGACAAAAGTTGATGATGTGCGCAATGTATGGAATTGAATTGAATGTATGATAATTCCAGCATGCAAATACTAATACCATCGCAACAGACTGATTTAGTTGAATATTTTGAATAATTTTTAAAATATCTAATTCTGTACAAACAGAAAAATTAAATTTGTCATTTAGCAAGTTGGGAGCAAAAAGATTGTTATTGTAGAAAGAAATTGTATCAGTCTTGTTGGAAATTACTATAACGGTTCCGCATTGACTGGCTTCTCTGCGCTCTGTTTGCGGCTTAAAATTGAAATAGCCAGCCTATGGCTGTTTGCACAACGGCATTTTAGACACAGCGTTGGAATTTGTGACTTTTCATTCTAACCTCAAAGCCATCGTCACTCGTCAGCATTTATACGACAATAATGAAAATCATATCTTAAAAATTATCTATTTTAGAAATATGTAACAAATTGGATAGTGTCATGGCATATCCCAGTGGGGAACAAATCAGCATCAGTTTGTGGTAAGTACAACATAATTAGTTGGACCAACATAATATGCAACATGGGGCCTAACCAGCGAAAGATGTTTCATTTGCGATATTTACAGTAGATAATTCAAGTCGTAATCAGAATTAAGGGAGCACATGATGACGCACCCCAAGAAAGAATCTCACAAATGTGAAATTTGCCAAACTGCATTCTCCCAGAGTAGTGATTTGAGGACACACCTTAGGACTCATACGGGACAAAAGCCTTACAAGTGTGAAATTTGCAATAAAGCGTTCTCCCAGCAAGGCAACTTAACAGGACATGTTCGGACTCATACAGGACAAAAGTCTTACAAATGCGAAATTTGCCAAAAAGCATTCACCCAGAGTAGTCATTTAAGTACACACCTTAGGACTCATACAGGACAAAAGCCTTACAAGTGTGAAATTTGCAATAGAACGTTCTCCCAGCAAGGCCACTTAACACGACATGTTAAGACTCATACAGGACAAAAGTCTTACAAATGCGAAATTTGCCAAAAAGCATTCATTGAGAGTAGTGGTTTAAGTGCACACCGTATGAGTCATACAGGTCAAAAGCCTTACAAATGCGAATTTTGCCAAAAAGCATTCATCAGGAGTAATGATTTAAGGGTACACCTTAGGACTCATACGGGACAAAAGCCTTACAAGTGTGAAATTTGCAATAAAACGTTCTCCTTTCAAGGTAACTTAACAGGACATGTTATTACTCATACAGGACAAAAGTCTTACAAATGCGAAATTTGCCAAAAAGCATTCACCCGGAATAATAGTCTAAGTGCACACCTTAGGACTCATACAGGACAAAAGCCTTATAAGTGTGAAATTTGCAATAAAGCATTCTCCGTGCAATGCAGCTTAAAAGAACATATTAGGACTCATACAGGACAAAAGTCTTACAATTGCGAAATTTGCCAAAAAGCATTCACCCAGAGTCGTGGTTTAAGGGCACACCTTAGGACTCATACAAGACAAAAGCCTTACAAATGCGAAATTTGCCAAAAAGCATTCAGTCAGAGTAGTGAATTAAGGGCACACCTTAGGACTCATACGGGACAAAAGCCTTACAAGTGTGAAATTTGCAATAAAGCATTCTTCCTGAAATGCAGCTTAACAGAACATATTAGGACTCATACAGGACAAAAGCCTTACAAATGCAAAATTTGCCAAAAAGCATTCACCCGGAGTAGTGGTTTAAGGGCACACCTTAGGACTCATACGGGACAAAAGCCTTACAAATGTGAAATTTGCCAAAAAGCATTCCCCCATCATTGCAGTTTAACAAGACACTTTCAGACCCATACGGGACAAAAGCCTTACAAGTGTGAAATTTGCAATAAAGCATTCTCCCTGCAACAGAACTTAACAAGACATGTTAGGATTCATACTAGATAATAATAATAATAATGATTTATTAGTTTTAAAAACTACATTAGATCTTAACAAACATTAAACAATAATATCCTACAAGACTACACTAAACCTACTTTCGCCTAAAAATCTACCATATTTTGCGAATGAAATTATAACTACTTTCTTAAATTTAATACCCGCACGTATTAACTTTGACACATTACTTCTAATACTTATTCTAGCATTTTCTTTACTTAATCCTATCAGGTAACTTCTTATTGCAAGGTACCATTACCCATTGCTTCAGTCTCTTATGTCACTGCCTGTTTAATTGCATATTTAGCACCCCTTTTAAACTTTTTGCATTTTTTATTGCATTGGATAGGTCGTTATATAAACGTATACCCTTATAGAATATACTATTCATAGTGGACTTTCTGTTTCTTACTTGTAAATAAATGTCATTGCACTGGCGTGTTACATACCGTGTGACAAACTTCCATGTGTACATGGGGAAATAACATGGGCAATTACATTTTTGGGGATTCCTGCTCCCCATGTGTAGTTACAGTGGTGGTAAAGGTAGCAATCGAAAGATTATTTTTTTCTGCGTATAAGGATATCAAAAACTCTGCAATTTTCCAATTTATTAAAGCATTAAAAGCAAAAATTACATTAATAATTTTCTAACTAAAACACAGAAATTTATCAGATTACCCATGACAACTTAATTTATTCTAATCACGGACGTCTTTGATTTTTATGGATTTTCTGAACTGTCAACATTTAAAAATGAACAAAAATATTTATTCAGTTCAAGAAAAGGTTTTCATTGTGAAAATATTTTACGGCGGCAATCGTTTGCGCGTAGTCCGTGCCTTATTTTTTGTAAAATTCAATAACGGTCCTATTCCTTCGGTATAATAACAAATAATTTAGTAAGAAATTTGAAGGCTGGGAATCTTTCATCGAAAGAAGTTAATTTTTACTAATACATAAACTTGTTTTTTTATTTAGATAATTCTCATTCACATTATTATTGTCATTACCTATAGTTGACAATTAATTGATTGGTGAATGCTGGTCCATAGTTTAGGGTAAATTGTAGGTGTCGTCTAACCTATTAAAAAGTTTTTGGGAAAATGTTAAAGCGGTAAAATGAAATAATAAAAATTAAATTACTTTAATTTTACTGCAATTATGAAAAATTTAACAAGCGGCAACATTTGTTTATTTTGCTCTAATGAATTTTGTAATCTGGCAATTTAATACTTATTTATTTCATATCTAGGTAAGGACAAAAACTTATTAATATACAATGAAATTAAAGTAACATAAAAAAAGAAAAATAACTATAACAAATATTTAAATAAACCCCCATTCTGTATCAGACAGTATCCCAGTCTATTATAGAAAGAATTTCTCACATTCGCAAGTTGCCGATCGTTTATTAAGTTGCATTCCGCAAAAATAGCGTTCCTTAAAGAATCAATATTTGCTCGAAGAGTTTTATAAATCTTATTTTTTAAATGACCCCACAAGAAAAAGTCACACGGTGCCAAATCGGGAGATCTAGCTGGCCAGTTTATAGCACCACCTCGACCAAACAGAGTGGAAAGTTGAAAGAGTATGCACATAAGTAGGCAGCACTTGTGCTCCAAAATGTGCTGGGCATCCGTCATGTTGAAACCAGACCTCCCGATTCGCATGTGCAACATCTTCTAATGCAGGGCCAATATGGTTAATTAAAAGATCTAAATAAGCTTCTGAATTTAAATTTCTCTGTATTTCAAATGGTCCTATAATGCGATTATTAAAAATGCCTGCCCAAATATTGATTTTTTGAGGGTATTGCATTGTAGTGGCTAGATTTATTCTGGGATTTTCCTGGGCCCAATGCCTAGTTTTGTGAATTTGGCTCTTGATTTAAAGTGAAGGTACACTCATCGGTAAAACAAATTGATGAGAGGAAGCTGCGATCCCGATTAGCCCTTTCTTGCATTTCTTCACAGAAAGATTCCCTTGATTCTTCGTCAAATGGAAGTAACTCTTGGTGACATTGGAATTTAAAGGGATGATATTTGTTTTTTTTAACATGTTACGGACAGTTTCTCTTGAAACATTACATTCTAGGGCAATAGACCTTAAACTAGATGTTGGACTAGCAGTTATCAGGCCTATTACCATTTCCTCTACCTCAACATTTAGAATTCTTGGAACGACTAAAAAAATAAATGATAAGATTAATAAATTTTAGTTTTGTTTCACTCCACTTCAAATTTCTTAACTAAATTTTTTATTGTTACCGAAGGAATAGGACTGTTATTGAATTTTACAGAAAATAAGTCACGGACTACCCGCAGACTATTGCCGCCGTAAAATGTTTTCACAATGAAAACCTTTTCTTCAACTGAATAAATATTTTTGTTCATTTTGAAACCCAAATTTTAAATTGTCGATAAATAATGTTGACAGTTCAGACGAACTAGAAATTAGATCAAGGGAGTCTTTGATTAGAATAAATTAAATTGTCATAGGTAATCTGATGAATATCCGTGTTTTAATTTGAAAATTATTAGTGTAATTTTTGCATTTAATGCTTTAATAAATTGGAAAATTACAGAGTTTTTGATATCCTCATACGCAGAAAAAAATAGTCTTTTGATTGCTACCTTTACCACCACTGTAACTACACATGGGGAGCAGGAATCCCCAAAAATGTAATTGCCCATGTTATTTCCCTATGTACACATGGAAGTTTGTCACACGGTATGTATGAATATCCCTCACATTCACTAATTTTCTTACTAAATAATTTGGCATTAGATCAGATTTGATTTAAAAATTAAAGATTAAAACTTGTAATTTAATTTGCACTTGAGAATTGCTCTCATTCCTCTATTTTGCAATTTCTGTACCGCTCTAAGTCCGTTGCTCGCAGCACGTACAGAATTGTGGCATGTGGCTGACAGTAAATTGGTTAGAATCTTAGATCAGGGAATAGAGAGGATACATATCGCTAATCTTGCACTTCAGAACTTCCTGTTGTCAAAACTGAGCGACAGCCATTGATTTGGTGCCAAACACTACGCTGACGCCAAAGTATGTTTTTATAAAGTTTAACGATATTTTATTACCTGTTTAAGTTTTTCTAGTCGTGCCAATATGGTAATATGGTTAGGTATATTCTTTGGTGCTGCTTACGGCTGCACTAGCAGAAGCGTCAAGAAGATACCTGGAATAACATTTCACTGCTCACAGGTAAGAAAACATTTAGCTTTTAACCAGAATATCTTTATACCGAAACACTTAATAATGCATGCTTTCGACAAGTTTATTTTAGATTATATAACACTCGTATGTGCAAGATTTCGAGTCACAATTTCTAAATTTTCATTCGTGATTTTAGATTCTTTTCCCAATTTCACCTAACAATATTATAATTTTCCTTAGGCATAGGTAATCGTCTGTGGCTAACCTGTAGCAAAAAATGAAAAATTGCGCCATTCATTGTGAAATAATAGAATGCATACTTTCCTTATTTTTTTACAGAATATTGGTAAAATAGATTTGTGTCTTTCAGATTTCCAAAGGATGAGGATGCAGAAATTGAGAAGAACCTTCTGTACAAGAAAACGGAATTGGAAAAGGCGAAGATTGATGAAGAAGAACGAAGTTTGGCTGAGTCAGAAGTTGAATGTGCAAATGCCGGTAAAGACATCAGTAGTAATAACGCTGTCCGACAATGGTTAGAATCGACAACATCCAAACAAGAAGAAGTCCTCCGTCAAGAGCCAGTTTCAAATGAAGACAGATTGGTTGAAGCTTTTGCCCAAGCATTACAAGCACATGCTTCGGCACCATACAAGTCAATGTTTGCCAGAATGACACTCCAAAAGATTTACCTACGTTTTCTGGTAATCCCATGGAGTGGCAGATTTTTTTTTTCTCGGCTGGAAGAGACGACGAAGTTATGCCGGTTTCAGCAATGCCGAGAATATGGATCGACTAAGACACTGTCTACGGGGTGAAGCAAAAGAACTAGTGTATCCATTGCTGTCAAACCCAGAAAATTATGAGCAGATTGTCAACACACTTCGAAGACGTTTCGGCAGGCCTACAGCACTCATCAAGAGCATGGTTCAACATATGAAAAGAATGCCAGCAATTAGAGAAGACATGCGATCAATACTGACTTTCTCCTCAAAAGTGCAGAATTTGGAATGTGCTGTTAAATCAACCAAGCAAGAAGGTTATCTGTACCATCCTGAGTTAATGGAAGAGTTGATCAGTAAAATAGATCGAGATTTGAAAAGAAGATGGGCAGGCTACTGCAGCCGCTATAATGGAAGAGATCTCCCTCTAACCAAGCTTAGCAAATTTCTGGCTGAAGAAGCTGAAAAAGAATGTGAGAGTGGTGTGTTAGATCTCTACGAAGAAAAGGGAAATTTGTCTACACAACAGAAGAGAAGAAAATCACGGGTGATTCAGTCTATTGTCGATTTTGTGAAAAAGGCACCCATAACATCGAGAGCTGCACTGAGTTTAAGCGAATGTCTCTGGATGAAAGATGGAATTGGGCAAAAGAATCGCACCAGTGTTTCCATTGTTTAAGAGGAAGACATTCTCGTTTTAATTGCAAGAGAAAGAAGCCATTTGGTGTTGGGAGATGTTTCAGGAAGCACCATCCTCTCTTGCATACAGAAGTTAAGAAACAGCCTTCCCAAGTAGATGAGAAACCTGTGTACGAAAAATCTGAATCTTTTGAGAAAGAGCATGCAGCTTGTGTCGAAAATGTAGCAAATGTTTGGACAAATAATAAGATATTTTAAAATGGCTCCAGATGTTGTACGAGGGCCAAAGAAATCCGAAAAAACTTGGGTGCTTTTCGATGAAGGCTTCACATTAACCATGACAGATTCTGAGTTGGCCAAAGCAATATAAACAATATAAATAATAAGCACTCTTGATCAATTTAAACTCATATTAAAGCATATTAAATTGTCTTTCAAACAGCAATTTTTTTTGATCTGATAAGCAGTATCTAAAAAAATATAGTTAAGGTCAAAAGTTTACAGTCGGCCGACAACTATTGATGTATTTGGCTATATACAAACTAAGTCGGGATCACTTAGAGTTTATTTTTTTCTTCCATTCGATCAAGGGGTGGGCGGAATAATAACCCCATTGTTCGACAATTTATGGCTTCTTACAAACGACTACTAATAAAACAGAAGTAAGAAGCGGCATGTAGAAGAAATTTATTGCGCAGGTTAGAAATGTGTGTTGCTGCAAAAGGACTCCAATTTGAACATTTGGGCAACTGATTAAGTTCTCACATTATTAGTATTATTATTTTAACTTATGTTTAAACTTTTTATTTAATAGTTTTAATAATTCCATGGCCATCTTAAAAATAAATAAAAAGTCTATTTTCTCCACCACTGATGATCCAATTTTTAATATGAAAAAAATCTTGGGTAGAAAATTTGATTTTTTCTTATATTCCTTCATGGGATATACAGTGTGCTATTTGAAAAAAAATAATTGGGGGCGGATTATCAGAAATGACAACGCCGGGGGTGGTTATGCTCTTCGAGTTATGTGCTCCATCATCAACACAACAAAGTGGTTTTGTTAAATTTCGTTATCATTTATAGTTTTGGAGCTACAACGTGTGTAAAATGTTCTGGGACACCCGGTATATATATGTAAAGTGATTATATTATTAAGTAAGTAGATATGTTTGAATACAATTTTATTATTTTATATATTAATGTAACTGCATATTATAATACAAAGTGTACTTAAGTCGTGGTGAATTCTAAACTGGCCAAATGGTCGCACTTATTACTGACTTCAAGTCTCAGCTCAACAAATGCATAATTATAAATTATTCTATAATATTGAATAATAATCACTTAATCATGTATTGTGTTTATCATGTGAAATTTGAGAAGATGCCCACTGGGGTACACTTAGCCATATAAATACATATTCAGTAGGCGGGGATGGTGGCTCAGCCTCGTTAGCGACCCATCTAAGAATTACCACTACAATAGACATCATACTGATTAAATCCAACCATATATCTCTGCTTCATTATAAAGGCGATAACTGTTAAGGAGAACGCCAATAAACGTAAAAAAAGAAACAAACTTTAACGATAGCTGTTTGATTGTTGTCAGTAATATCATCATCATAAGGTTCTCAGTCCGAAGACTGGTTGGACGCGTACCTCCTTTCTTTTCTATCCTGAGCTAACCTACGCATTTCCCTAAAAGTAGAACATCCTACATCCCTAACTATTTGAGAGCAGTAGTCTAATCTAGGCCTACCCCTACCTCTTTTTATTCCTATCTCTGACTAGTATGTCGTGAACTATTCCTTCGTGTCTTAGAAGGTGTCCTACCATCGTATCTCTCCTACTCTTTATTGTCTTCCATACCTTTCGCTTTTCCCCAACTCTTTCTAATACTTCCCTATTGCTAACCTTATCTATCCACGGTATCTTCATCATGCGTCTGTAGCACCACATTTCAAACGCTTCTACTCTTTTTCGATCCGCTCCCGTATAATGCCGTACTCCATACATACGACTTTAAGAGTCTCTTCCGAGTCTCTATATTAACCGTTCTCGAACATAACAGTTGTTTCTTTTTGTTAAACGCAACTCGACCCTGCGCTATTCTTTGTTTTATATCTTTAGTGCTCCTACCATCTCGAGTTATTTTACTTCCTAAATAGCAGAAATCCACGACCTCCTCTATCGTCTCATTTCCTATTTGTATTTCAATTTTAGTTCTATTTTCCCACCCCCTACATACCAAAATTTTAGTTTTATTTTTATTGATTTTCATGACGTAGCCCTGTGTCAAAAGTTTTGACTCAAAACTGCTTCCATTTCATTCAAAGCCGCTCCTAATTCTTCTTTGCTAGATGCTAACACTGCTATATCATCGCAAATCTGAGCATGTTAATAGTTTGACCCTGTACATTAATCCCTGAGGCTGTTCTGTCCTTAACAATATTAATCGCATCTTCGATATAAAAGTTGAAAACTAGAGGTGACAATGCACATCCCTGTCTCATTCCCTTCCGGATATCTACTTCCCTTCGTTCCTGCTCACATTCTATAACTGCCTTTTGCTCTTTGAAGAGATTATGTATTATTCTTCTGTCCCTATATTTCATCCCTACCTTCCTCCGCACTTCGAACATCTTCCCCCATTTTACGTTGTCGAAGGCTTTTTCTAAATATAATAGTAATATAATAAATACATTTTACATCTCGATAGAAAATTCTAAACAATTTTTATTTATGATGGCTGCAGATGGTAACCAATCTGATTTTGTACCAAAATGATTAATGAAAAATTTAATAATGCTTCCAAAGATATGAATAAAAAATCTTAATGTATCAACTTTATTTGTGTCTTATTAACATTCTCGCTTGTGATTCTTTCTTATCAAAGTAATGGGTAATAGGTAATACGCAACGTAGGTAGGTAGTAGACGATCACGTGGCCATATCGACAGGTATCTAGGAAAAAATTGAATTAGGTTAATTAATCAGCGCTGACCAGGTAGATAGACAGGTGAGCAGAAACTTGGGGTACGGTCCGTTACAATATTGAGGTTCCAAATATTTGCAGTTCCAATGTATTAAGGTTCCAACTTTTTAAATTCCAATTTTTTGATATTGATTGTTTAGATTTTTAAGTTTCAAATTATTGAGCGTCTTTTTATGAAAGCACAGTCTGAGATTATGGTGGTTACTAGGGATAGAGGACCTAGCGAGCAAGATAACAAATTGGAGAGATAAATTCTTCGCCAGTTATCTGAAGGCAGATTATTGAGAAATGGGCCAAAAGGACTGAGACTAATCCGCCTTTGAGAAACCGGGGAAATGTTACAGTTTAGCTCCTGACGAATCTTGAATTTTTTTGTAACAGTCTAACGGTATCAGTTAGAAACAGTTCCTTGCACGCCGGTATTTTCGACACAACCATACAACATTGGAATTTGAGGAGACTCTCGTAATCGCAGGGCAACCCTCTTTAAGTCCATGCTGGAATATTTATAAACTTAACTTCAAAGACGTTCTATTTCTATAGAATGTCTTTGCTTAACTTGTTTTCTCTTACTACTTACCATTGTCGCCAAGCCGCCAGTAGCGTAACTTCATTAGGGGCCCGCCCGCAAAATTAAAGTAAAAACTGTATTAACAAGAAACATAATTTTAACTGTGAAAACATTTTTTGTTTCCGGAATTATTAAGCGAAGCACGGGGCCCCAAACGCGCCGGGGCCCGCCTGCGGTTGCGGGCCCGTAATTACGCCCCTGCAAGCCACTGGTCAGCAGCTCGTATAGCCGTATGGCTATGGCTAGTGAGTTATGAAGATCCAAAAGGCTGTAGGTTGAACCCTGCGTACGGCATCGGTGTTTTTCCTGTGGATTATCTTTTAGGCAAATGTTTTAAACAAAAAATGATCAGGTCAAGGCCAAGCGGAGCGTGTTGACGCACCCCAAGAAGAAACCTCACAAATGTGAAATTTGCCAAAAAGCATTCTTCCTGTATCCCCCAATTTAATGAGATGCTTTAGGCTGCATAGGGGACACAGGTGAAATTTGTAATAAGAGCTGACCAGTTAAAGATACACTCATTTGAACATACCTATGAAAATTCGCTTTTCTGCAAGGTTAGCTATTTTGAGTGTCAGTCAGAACTAGTCTGGAGGAACCATGAAGAAAAGCACTCAGATGCGAAGAATATTACGAGAAGTGTCCACCAACTTCAAGATAAACAAGCAAGCGGCGAAAATAGAAGGTATTATACTTGGGCCGCCGAACAGACGCAGACGGAGTGATCACTCTGCAAGCATGAGCTCTAGGCGGGACCACTATCAATTTAGGACGACCGAATCGCAGTGATGCGCTTTCTTTAGACCAAACGAAGTCGCATCACTCCAATTCGGTAGTCATAAATTAATATTGGCCCCGCTAGAGCACGTTCTTGCAGGGTCATCACTCCGTCTGTTCGGCGGCCCAAGTATAGTGTGAAATTGGAAGGGAATTTAGCAGACGAACAAGAAAATGCTGTTGTAGAGTACGAAAATTTTGAAAAGCTCTTCAAAGATGAAGAATATAAAGCGAAAAATTCAAATAGTGTTGGCGTAAAATTGGAAGAGAATATAATAAGTAGAGCAAGGCATCTAGGCAAAATGCCTTTTCATTTTATATTAGGGCTAGGCAACTAAAAATTATGTATATAGTTTTATGTTTTATGAAAATTTGAGAATTTTGAGCCCTATTTAAATTTTCCTAAATGCCTATTTACGCTGCTGAAGACCTAAACACTAATTATCCCGCCTGAAACTGCTTTTATTTGCCTAATAAAGGTTGTTGCTTAAAATTCGTAGCTTTAACCCAGTTTAAAGCAGCTTTTTAGATTCCTGTATTTTTCAATGAAATTAAGTACATCTACCAGTCTTAAGGTTGGGTTATCTTCGCCTTGTCTTTAGACAAAAAACAAGTTTTTGCCCACGAATTTAGAAAACCATTTAGTTTTCTACGAAAATTACAAGTATCAGTAAAGCAGTTTAAGAATTAACGTGCATTTGGGTATATCAATGAAGAAGAAACCTTTTTTATACAGGTGTCCCAGGAGTAACACGAAATATTTCAAGGCGTTATTCTGCTCTGCCTGATATAAACTATTGATACGAACTTTTGCCCCGCAAGCGACGCTCATGGTTATGAATCACGCTGTTCGGCTGTGGAAGCCGCGCGCCGAAATGATTTATTGCGGCGTTGACATTCTGTTTATGGATTCCGAAAAGTTCGAGAAATAAAAGAATTTTCCAATACTGGAATCTTCCAGAAATAGATCAATGTTCTATCACCATTATAAAATGGGAAGCCTGAAGCCGAGTGGACAGTCTGAAGTTTGGAAGTTTGAAGCAAATGCGATAAGAACCGGGCGATTATAAACGGCGCGAGAACTATTGTGTATACGCGACTAGTAAGTGTCGGTACGGTCAGGGCCTACTACAGTTCAGGCCGGAGCGTAAGGCGGAGCTTAGCGTGTGACGTCATCCGCGGAGGCATCCGCCAGAGCATCTCCCGCGTTTACTTACTTTGGTGAATAGGTATCCCGCGCCTTTTTATTTTTACTTAATTTATTTATAGGTTATCTCGTCAACTGTAGTTTATAAGTAATTTTCATGACTTAATGCTTGTAACCCACACAATGCCACGAAGATGCTGCGTACCGAATTGAAAAACAAATTACAAGCCTGGGGAATATTGTAGTGTGTTTAGATTCCCCTTGCGTAAACTCCACTTACTAGCTACATGGGCCCGAAATATTAACAGGAAAGACTTTACTCCCAATAAAGACATTGTTATCTGCATTAAACATTTTGAAAACCGTTTCATAATAACATAAGACAAATTGAGGCGCGACGATGGGTCAGAATTAGTCTGCAAAAGAAAAATACCGAAACTGAAGGATGATGCGTTCCCGTCCATTTCTTCCAAATTTACTTCCAACAAGGTTATATGGTGGTAGATTTCGAAAAAAATAATAATTTTAATACGCACCTATATACATATAAATATTCCATTAACTGTGAAAGCTATAGAATTAAATCTTCGATGGTGATTGTCCTCTATAATCCTACATCTATTGTTCTAAAAACTTTTGTTTTTTAATGTCTAATGGCGTTGCAAGTAGTTGTAGAACAATCACCTGTTTAATCAAAAATGCAGACTACTAGGAACCTAAGAGTTGTAGGAAAAATTTACGATACTTTTTGTTTCCAAAATGAATGCAAAATTCAAAAATTTCAGCCTCATTTGTAGAAACAGGGCGAGGTAGAATAGAAAATAGTGACGTATCATATTGTTTAAGCGAAATGATCGAACTCACCTGCTTGCTGAGGCGCCACGGGCTGCACGCTGCAGTAAAAAAGCAAAAATTCGTAGAACAGAAATCTACAATCGCACGCTAAATTTCAATTCAATAGCTTTCCTGGTTTCGAAGATTTTACAAAGAATCTTTTTTTTCGAAAAATTTCTACATCATGTATCTTTGCTGGAAACAATTTTAGGACGTGTGTGTGCCCACATAAGCTTTTCTTCTTATTTTGACATCCTCTATCACCATCTAAATTTTTTACACTCACCATGTACATATGTTAAATTTAGAATGTATATTTTTTATTTCGTTAGATTTACAGAGTTTTATGTTTGTGTTACTTAAAATTGAATTTGTAAGTTTGTTTTTATTTACTATTTTTAATAAAACCGCTTTTCTCCGTTATTCTCCTTGATGTTTTTGTCTATTAGAGTTGGCGAATAATCAAAGGCTTTATAGGTAGGTAACTCGTACCGAATTGCTTTTTTCGTATCTAATATTGCAAATAAACAATTCATGAAGTACTTACCAACATGTATATTTGTCACAAATTCTGAAGATTATTAGTAAATTATATTAATATTTCTAGAAAAATATATGAATATACGCCTGGAAACATTGCAAACCGCATTATAATCGAGCGCTTTTGTGCCTCCGATCTCCCACTCCCGTTTCGAGCGCTCCGGTCTGTACTGTAGTAGGCCCTGGTACGGTACGCGAGTGTGCGAATTCTTTGGTGGCGTTTTTAAGTGTACCGGGGCGTCTTCGTATGTGATTAACCGTCGGTTGAAGACTAGTGTTTTAGAGAGTTTAAACTGTGGACTTGTTTACTGTGGATTGTTTAGGTTAGGTAATTAACTGTTTAATTGTTCGTTAATAATTGTTTAATTTTCACTGCTTGTTGTTATTTATTGTTTGTGTCATATATGTTATATTTAAGATTCCTGCATTATCAACAGTGTTCCCACCACTTGATGTAAGTGACGCTCCTCCACGTTTTCTATGTTGTACTTTGTACTTGTTATTTAATTAAATATATTCAAATGAAGTGAAATTCATTATTAAACATTACATGGCGCAGTCGAGTTACTGTTAATAACAATTATAAGTTTGTTGCGTGCAAATCTATACCTGAATTTGGTACCCACGTGCAAACATAACCTAAAATTATGGATGGATTTAAGCCCCCAAAATGTTTAAATATTAACGATGGAAATGTAAGTGAAAACTGGAGGAAATTTCGACAAAATTTTAATATTTACATGAAGGCATCTGGAAACGAAGAAAAAAGTTCTGAAACAAAAGTTGCTATTTTGCTCAATTTCATCGGAGAATATGCAGTGGAATTATTTAATACGTTTAAGCTGTCAGATCAAGAATGCACTGACATAAATCAAGTGTTAAAAGCGTTCGAAGATTATTGCAACCCCAAAAAGAACGTTGTGTTTGAAAGGTATCTTTTCTATAAACGGGATCAAAAAGAGGGTGAGAATTTTGAACTATTTCTTACTGAAGTTAAAAAATTGTCACTCACGTGTGAATTTGATTGTTTGAGTGAACAAATGGTTCGAGACAGAATTGTTCTTGGCATAAATGATTTAAGTTTGCAAGAGAGATTGCTTCGTACCGAAAATTTAAGTTTGCAGAAGTGTATCGATGCATGTAGAGCAGCAGAAATTGCCAAACAACAAGCTAAAAGTGTTCAAGGTCAAGGAAAAATTGACGCAATTGTTAATAAGAAAATGCCCAAGTATAAAGGTGACAAGAAGAAAGAAAAAAAGGAATTTAATTGCAGAAGGTGCAAGAAGGTTCATGGCCCCAGAGAATGCTCAGCATATGGTCGCAAATGTAGCCGATGTGGAATATTAAATCACCTAGCGGTAGCCTGTAGGGTTAAACAGGTAAGAGAAATTGAAGCAGCTGAAGATATGGACCCAACAGAGTTTTGTATTGGTTCCCTGATCGCAAGTACATCTGAAGTTAATATGTGGTGTGAAAAACTACTTGTTGAAGGTAATTGTGTTAATTTTAAATTGGATTCAGGCGCACAAGTTAATGTTTTGCCTAATAAAATTTTAAAGCAGTTTAAAAGAAATGTAAAAATAGAGTCAACACCTGTAATTTTAGAAGCTTTTGGTGGTACAAAAATAAAACCAATTGGTGTGGCCAAATTAAAATGTACATTTAAAGGTAAAGACTTTTCTGATGAATTTGTTATTGTTAATGGTGGAGTAATGCCCTTATTAGGACTAAGTTCATGCAACAAATTAGGTTTACTTAAAAGAGTAGAGTTTATTACCAATACCATGCCAAATATAAAAGAAGAATTTATACAAAGCAATAGAGAAATATTTGAAGGTTTGGGAAAGTTTCCTGAAAAATGTAAAATTGATGTAGATAAAAATGTTAGACCAGTTGTTAACCCACCCAGACGGGTACCTTTAATAATTAAAGGAAGATTAAAATCTACGCTTGAGGAGTTAGAAAGGCGTTCAATTATTTCTAAAGTAGAAAATCCGAAAGGTTGGATTAGCAACTTGGTTATAGTAGAGAAGAAAGACAAATCTCTTAGAATATGTTTAGACCCGAGAAATTTAAACAAAGCTATTATTAGACCTAAAAATGTTCTTATTCCGACATTAGAGGAATTTTCAGAAAAACTATCTAATAAGAAAATTTTTACGGTATTAGATTTTAAAGAAGGATTCTGGCATGTTGTGTTAGATTCTGAGTCGAGTGAGTTGTGTACATTTTCAAGTCCATTTGGGTGCTATAAATTTAATAGAATGCCATTCGGCTTGAGCATGGCTCCAGAGTATTTTCAGTACCTAAATAACAAACATTTTGGTGATATACCAGGGGTACAGGTATATTTTGATGATCTTTTAATTGCAGCAGAAACTGTTGCAGAACATGATTCAATATTACATAAAGTTGTAGAGAGAGCAAAAGCTGCTGGAATAAAATTTAACAAAAATAAAATTCAATATAAAGTTGAATCAGTGAGGTATTTAGGATACGTATTTTCAAAAGATGGTATGAAAATGGATACTGATAGAATAAGAGCTATTCAGGAAATTAGAGATCCAATAAATAAAAAACAGCTTCAAAGCATATTAGGGATGGTCAACTTTTTTAGGCAGTTCATACAAAATTTATCTCCTTTAAGAATGTTGCTTAGAAATGACGTAGAGTTTTGTTGGTTACAAGTTCATTCAGAAGCTTTAAATGCAATCAAATGTAAAATTTCGAATTCCCCGCTTTTAGCAAACTTTGATGCCAAAAAAGAAATTACAATACAGGCTGATGCTTCTCAAAACGGACTAGGTTGCTGTCTTTTACAGGATGGAAGACCAGTTTCATTTGCCTCTAAAAGTTTGAGTGACACTGAAAGGGGTTACGCTCAAATTGAGAAAGAGTTGTTAGGCATCATATTCGCAGCTAAAAAATTTCACTATTATATTTATGGCCGAAAATTTCAAATAATAACAGACCATAAACCATTAGTAGGAGTACTGAACAAAAAGATCTCGGAAATAAATTCTTCTAGGTTGCAGAGAATGGCAATAAAACTTTTAAAGTACCAGTTTGATGTCAAGTACTTGCCAGGTAAGTTTATGTATGTAGCCGATCTTCTTTCAAGATCCTACTTAGAGGACGAAGTAGAGCCTGACGATACTTGGATATCTGAAACTGTTCATTCTCTTATAAACTCAATTAATATTACGGATGCTAAGAAACAAGAATTTGTAGCAGAAACCATGGCAGATCCAGTACTATGTAAATTAAAATACTATTACTATACAGGGTGGCCAGACAAAGAAAAAGTTCATGATTCGGTAAAGCACTATTATAAATTCAGAAATGAGATCAGTGTTGAAGAAGACCTAATTTTTTTTAATGACAGGTTAGTTGTTCCTCTTAACCTAAAGAGTTACATTTTAAAATTACTTCATGAATCGCATTTAGGAGTAGAAAAGACAAAACAGAGAGCGAGACATACATTATTTTACCCAGGTTTAATGACAGACATTGAAAATTTGATAAATAAATGTCATGTTTGTGAAAAATATAGAAATTTAAACTGCAAACAACCACTGATACCTCATAAAATCCCTGACTTACCATTTAACAAAATAGGTTGTGACATTATGGAGCTTGCAGGTAAAAATTATCTTGTAGCTCAAGACTACTACTCAAAGTGGCTCGAAATTATTCCTATTAAAGACAAAACAGCAGGGGAACTAATAAATAAATTTAAAAGAATATTTAGCACTCATGGAATTCCAGAATATTTGATTAGTGATAATATGCCATTTAATTCCTTTGAATTTAGAAATTTCGCAAAGAATTGGAATTTCACTGTAACAACTAGTTCACCTATATATCCACGTAGTAATGGACAAGCGGAAAGAGCTGTTCAAACAGCAAAGAATATTTTTTAAAAATGCTTAGATGATAACGTTGACATAAACCTAGCTCTGTTAGAATTTCGGAATTGTGAAATAACCGGTACTGATGTAACACCTACTCAACTACTGTTTAATAGAAGGACCAGAACAAAAATCCCTATTCATAAAAATAAATTGAAACAAACACATCAAAAAGATGTAATTGAAAAGCTCCGGAATAGACAAAACATTTATAAACATTATTATGATCGCAATGTTAAGAGCAGCACATCTAATTTAAAACCAGGTGATAACGCTGTATTATTCAATAGAAAACAAAAAATTTGGGAACCAGCGAAAATTATTAAAGAGCATGCAGCACCAAGATCATTTATTGTGAAAGATAGTAGAGGTGAGATCTTGCGTAGAAATTCATTATTTCTTAAAAACTCACAGAATGAATATGTACCAGAACCTAAAGGCGACGACAGAGATGAAGACCAATTGACAAATGGCAATATTAGTAATGATGTGAGTTACCCGATTTTGACTGATATTGATAAACCAGAAATTATAACACGTTCAGGTAGAGTTGTTAAACAGCCTGTGCGTCTTAAAGATTATGTGTGTTAAATTAAAGCATATTTAAGAGTTAAGTTCTTATTTAAAATTTGTGTAACTTTCTTTGTTTGTAAGAGGGAGGTGTCATATATGTTATATTTAAGATTCCTGCATTATCAACAGTGTTCCCACCACTTGATGTAAGTGACGCTCCTCCACGTTTTCTATGTTGTACTTTGTACTTGTTATTTAATTAAATATATTCAAATGAAGTGAAATTCATTATTAAACATTACAGTTTGTATATATTTCACTGCTTATTGTTCATTTTGTTAATTTTAAGTTCTCAAATCAGTGTTTATCATTGTAAATATTTGTACATATACATAAAGTCACTATCAATAAATAAGTGTAAAATCGAAATACGTTACAACTGGCGTCAGAAGTGCGATTTGCGGAGCCAAGAAAAGTGAAGAACGTCGTGGAAGCCGGTGAAAATTGAAGAATTTTGTGGAAGTTGGCTGAATTAGGGGGAATTTCGACGTTGTTTGGACTGTTT
Source organism: Xestobium rufovillosum (assembly GCA_963966045.1). Classification (NCBI taxonomy): domain Eukaryota; kingdom Metazoa; phylum Arthropoda; class Insecta; order Coleoptera; family Ptinidae; genus Xestobium; species Xestobium rufovillosum. The sequence continues at coordinate 23,532,448 of OZ014497.1, forward strand.
GACTGTTAGTGGTTTGAGACTTGGATTTGTACTTGTGAGTGTTTATGCCAGTAATAAGAAGAGCCGCCGCGACGGAGCAGCAACTTCAAGCTCTTATGGAATTAATGAAGAACAGTCAAGAAGAAATGAAGAATAATATGGTAGAAATAAGGAGCAGCCAAGAAGAAATGAAGAACCATCTTGAAGAAACAGTGAAAAGCAGTCAAGAAGAAACGTAGAGAAATCTAGAAGAAGCAATGAAGATAAATCAAGAAGGAATGAAGATTGCCCAAGAAGAAATGAAGAACAATCTAGAAGAGGCAATGAAGAATAACCAAGAAGAAATGAAGAACACTCGAGAAGAAATGAAGAACCATCTAGAAGAAATGAAGAACAACCAAGAAGAGATGAAGTCAGCTATAGAAAGAAGTCAAGAGCAGGTAGCTGAGAGAATTACTGGAATAGAGACCAAACTGGAGAATAGAATTACAGAAGAAACACAAGAAATAAGAAAGGTGATGGATGAAGAAATATTGAAGATTAACGAGAGAATGGCAGAAGTAGAGAAGAAGAAGACGTTGAAGACAGAAGTCACTGGATTGGACGAAGAAAGAAGAGCTTCTGTAGTTAAGGTGAAGCCGCCTACATTTGATGGGAAGACCTCGTGGCACACCTACATCAAACAGTTCGAGGCGGCGCGGCAGCGGCGAATCAATGGGCCTGTACCGACAAGGCAGTGAATTCGGTGGTTGCACTCCGAGGAGACGCCTTGAACATCCTGGATACCGTGACAGCCGAACAACAGGCTGATTATTAGGAGATAGTTAAGCGCCTGGAGATGAGGTATGGCCATCAATACCTCCAGCAAGTCCACCAGGCACAGCTAAAGGGCAGGTCTCAGCGCTCCAATGAGACCCTGCAAGAGTTTGAGGCCGACATCGCCCGTTTAGTCCGGTTGGCGTACCCAACAACCCCAGAGGAGTTTTTGGAGAGCCTGGCGATGGAAAACTTCATTGAGGGGCTGCGTAACAGTGAAACAAAGATGGCGCTGAAGCTAGCAAGACATAAAGCTTTGACAGACGTTTTGGCCCACGCCTTGGAGTTTGAGGCAGCAAAGCAAACATCCCGAGGATACTCCAAGGTGCGACAGCTGCATACAAATGAAGAGCCAGACGAAGACCTGGTGGAAAAAGTTGTAGAGAAAGTTGTACAGAAACTGGACAGACGAACGGAGGTCAGTAACAATAATGGGACTCGAAGGGGATGGCAAAAGAGGAAGAATTTCTTACGATGCTGGAATTGCGGTGAGAAAGGCCATCTCCGCAACAGGTGCCGAAATGCAACCAGACGGCACGAGGACGAGGTTGGTACCTCCGGGTACCAGGGAAACTAAAGTCGACCAGTTTTGAGGGGCGAAAGCTGGTCCAATCCTACCAAGCTCCAGTACAAGATGTAAATGTGTCAAGATTGGCTCGAGTTGGGGATAGTTTGATGATTGATGGAATTATTGATGGCAGGAAGACCGAAATTACCATCGATACAGGAGCCAGTGACACCATAGTCAGAAAAGATGTTGTGGCTGAATGGAGAATTAGGCCGACCAATAAGAATATCCGATTGGTTACTGCTACCGGCGAGACAGCACCTATATATGGAGAGGCAGAAATCGACATAGGAATGGAAGATGTCGTCATTCCACAGAGAGTTCTTGTAGCCGATATTGTGGATGAAGTGATACTGGGCCTGGATTGTATGAAGAAGCACGGGATTGTGCTTGATGTTGGCGCCGGTGTACTTCGTATTGGTGAAGAAGAACTAACTAGTAATGAGTTCTCCTGGGCCCAAGAACTGTGTATACAGAGTGAAGATAGAAGAAGATGTCGTGTTGCCTGCCAAATCCGAAAACATCGTACGGGTCCGTGTGGATGGTGCTCCAAACTGCTGGGTGGGATTGGTCGAGCCGATGTACGAAGAGGTGAAGAAAGGATTACTGATTGGGAAGACGTTGCTAAGACCTGATCAACGTCCAGTACTCGTAAGAATAGCGAACATTGCCGAATTTGACCAGAAGATTTGCAAGGGTTCGATAGTTGGTATGTGTGAGCCGGTATCTAGGATTGCCATGGTAAAGAAGAATGAGAAGAAGGGAGAAGATCAGACGATGTCCACAACCAGTTTACCAACTCCCCTGGAAAAGATGGTAGAAGAATGTTCCAACAACTGGATCAGATACAGGGTGAGAAGCTGGCTCAACTCCTGATAAAATATCAAGATGTCTTCTCATTGCAAGATGGTGACCTAGGACGTACGGGAGTAATTCAACACACCATCAACACCGGTGATCATACTCCTATTAAGCAAGCTCCCAGAAGAGTACCCTTAGCAAAACAAACCGAAATGGACAACCTGATTAAAGACATGAATAGACAAGGGGTAATTGAGCCTTCGCAGAGCCCGTGGACTTCCCCTGTAGTGCTGGTGAGCAAGAAAGATGGCTCCATTCGATTTTGTATAGACTACAGGCGGTTGAATGATGTCACCAAGAAGGATAATTACCCCTTACCCCGGATTGACGATACCCTAGACACAGTGGCGGTTTCCAGATGGTTTTCCACCCTCGACTTGAAGAGTGAAGAGTGGCTATTGGCAAGTCGAGCTGCATCCCAAAGATAAGGAGAAAACAGCGTTCTCTGCCGGAACTGGTTTGTGGCAATTTACGGTAATGCCGTTTGGGCTCTGCAATGCACCCGCCACCTTTGAGAGACTGATGGAGACGGTACTGCGAGGACTGCATTGGAAGACTTGCCTGGTATACCTAGACGATATCATCGTTATGGGGAAGACTTTCGATCGGCACCTGAAGAACTTGTGCGATGTCTTCGAAAAATTGAGGCAAGCCAATCTGAAATTAAATCCGCAGAAGTGCCAGCTATTTAAGAAACAAGTAATGTTTTTGGGGCACATAATTTCCACCAAATGAGTTGTAACCGATCCAGAGAAGACAGACGCAGTGAGGAATTGGCCTGTCCCGAAAGATAAACATCAACTTCGAAGCTTTCTGGGATTATGCACCTACTACCGCCGTTTCGTGAAAGGGTTTGCAAACATCGCGAAGCCCCTGCATCGGTTGATAGAAGATGGAAGGCCGTATGAGTGGACGAAAGAGTGCCGAGGAGCATTTGAAGAGTTGAAGAGGGCTCTGTGTTCTGCTCCTGTTTTGACGTATCCAAGGCCTGGAAGCAAGTTTGTTGTGGATACCGATGCAAGCAATGTGGGCATAGGCGGTGTATTATCTCAAGAAGAGAATGGGGAAGAAAAGGTTGTGGCCTATTTCAGCAAGGCATTGTCGAAACCTGAACGTAATTACTGCGTCACTAGGAGGGAGCTGTTAGCAATTGTGCGGACCATCGAACACTTTCATAAATATCTGTGCGGACAAGACTTTCTTATCAGAACTGACCATGCTTCATTGACGCGGTTGCTGCAATTTAAGAACCCAGAAGGATTGAGAGGCTGCAGCAGTACAACTTCATCATTCAACATCGGATTGGAAGAAAACATGGCAATGCTGATGCACTTTCGAGAAGACCTTGCCCGGAAGATTGCAAGTACTGCATGAGGCAAGAGCTGAAAAAGCATGTACACCCCATCAGATGCCATCAAACACGGATTCAAGTAGAAGAAGAGCATCTACAATCCTGGAGAGACGCCCAGCAGAAGGATAAGACCTTAGAACCTCTGCTAAGATGGAAAGAAGCTGGTAGAAGACCGGAGTGGATGGAAGTTTCTGACAAGAGTGTGACCCTGAAGTCATACTGGGCACAATGGGATTCTCTTGTGATCGAAGACGGTCTTCTGAAGAGAATGTGGGAGAGCACCGACGGAAGAGAGAGAAAGCCCCAGGTCGTGGTGCCGAAGGACAAGGTTCGGTAAGTATTAGCAGAGGCTCACAGTGGAGTGAGTGGGGGACACTTAGGTGTCAATAAAACAACGATGAAGGTCAGAGAGAGATATTATTGGCTGGGCTATCGAACAGACATCATAATGAACTGGTGCCGGAGATATGATGACTGCGCGTCAAGCAAGGGACCCAAGACAAGGAGCCGTGGCAGAATGCGCCAGTATAATGTGGGAGCTCCGTTTGAGAGGATTGCAATTGACGTGGCAGGGCCGTTTCCTACATCGACTGATGGAAATAAGTACATCCTGGTTGCAACGGACTACTTCAGTAAATGACCTGAGGCATATGCGATACCGAATCAGGAAGCCACTACTGTAGCTGAAGTACTGGTGAACAATTTCTTCAGCCGATTCGGTATACCGATGGAGCTTCATTCTGATCAGGGACGGAACTTTGAGTCTGGGGTGTTCCAAAATGTTTGTAAGTTGCTGGGAATACGGAAGACCAGGACCACTCCATTACATCCCCAGTCAGATGGTATGGTTGAGAGATTCAACAGGACCATAGAAAACCATCTGAGGATAATGGTAAACGAACACCAGACAGACTGGGACCGACATCTTCCACTGTTCCTGATGGCGTATCGATCGGCTGTGCACAAGTCAACCGGAAGAACACCTGCCAGTGTGCTATTCGGAAGGGAATTGAGGCCAGTGCCTGTAGATGAGTATTCCCGGGAATTGGCAGAACGACTCGATGCAATTCATGAGGCTGTTCGGGATCGCATGCGCCTAGAGAGTGACAGAATGAAGACGCGGTATGATGCCCGAGCGAATTCTGTGGGTTTCCAAGTTGGCGATCTGGTGTGGCTTTATAATCCAGCCCGGAAGAAAGGACGATCGCCGAAATTACAGAAGAACTGGGAAGGGCCATACCAAGTAGTGACCAGGATCAACGACGTTGCACGTTGTTTACCGGATTCAGCGTTCTCCACGATCGAAGATGAAGGTAGTCTATTTGGACCGGCTTGCTCCGTACCATGGGAAAGCAGAAGACAGTCTCTGATCGAGGGCGATCAGTCTTTTAAGGAGGGGGCAGTGATACGAACTTTTGCCCCGCAAGCGACGCTCATGGTTATGAATCACGCCGTTCGGCTGTGGAAGCCGCGCGCCGAAATGATTTATTGCGGCGTTGACATTCTGTTTATGGATTCCGAAAAGTTCGAGAAATAAAAGAATTTTCCAATACTGGAATCTTCCAGACATAGATCAATGTTCTATCACCATTATAAAATGGGAAGCAAGAAGCCGAGTGGACAGTCTGAAGTTTGGAAGTTTGAAGCAAATGCGATAAGAACCGGGCGATTATAGACGGCGCGAGAACTATTGTGTATACGCGACTAGTAAGTGTCGGTACGGTACGCGAGTGTGCGAATTCTTTGGTGGCGTTTTTAAGTGTACCGGGGCGTCTTCGTATGTGATTAACCGTCGGTTGAAGACGAGAGTTTTAGAGAGTTTAAACTGTGGACTTGTGTACTGTGGATTGTTTAGGTTAGGTAATTAACTGTTTAATTTTTCGCTAATAATTGTTTAATTTTCACTGCTTGTATATATTTCACTGCTTATTGTTCATTTTGTTAATTTTAAGTTCTCAAATCAGTGTTAATCATTGTAAATATTTGTACATATACATAAAGTCACTGTTAATAAATAAGTGTAAAATCGAAATACGTTACACTATTTATATAAAGTACATATTTATTGATTTTTTTATTTTAAAAGACTTTAAAAAGAATATCTGTACCACAGGATGCAGAATTGATTGGAGAATCATGCTCTAAGGGACTTCGTGTTACTCCTAGGACGCCATGTAAGTAAATGTTTTTCTGCAATAGGCCTTTTCATTTCGTTCTGTGTTCGTTAGTGCGCATGTGCTGACAATCAGCTGTTCTTAGATTTTCGGACGAGTGTCACTGTCAGCTGTCAGGCGTTATAAACTTCGTGTGGAATATTCGTAAGTAAATAGTAGAATACCAAATAAGGAGGGTGTTTGAAAGACGGAAAATTATTAGAAATGTTAGTTCCAAGTGATATCCCTCGTAAAATTGTGAGTGAATCCCGAAGGCGTGCCTGGCTCTTACTTGAAATACGGGAATGTTAACCAAGATACTTCAACCATGTAGGTTTTTAATATAGCTCTGAAAATTAATCAATTTTTTAAAAGAAAACGGAGAAAAAGCATCTAATATACGTACAGGTGCGTATTTTTCTGAAATGTATGTATGTAACTACAAGTAATTCTTATTTTAAAAACCTAACAAATAATGACATAAAACCTGGAAACGTTCAATACTCATTTCCATTTCGAATCTTGCCTCTTACACATTTTTATCCAAGCAACATCATTTATACAGGTGGAACTAATCCTCACTTCCTCATATGGTCACCAACCTAGTTATTAACTTCGATTTTTCCCAGTTCCCAGCATTGGGCAGGTTTTAGGAAATTGATAAAATCGTAATCTCAAGCGATAACTTGGTCTTCCCGCACTGCTATCACCTTGGCAGTTACCAAAAGCACAATGCTTGGATGCTCCAAACTGTTTTAGTTACGAATTATTAGTAATTTTGCACGTTTGCAGTAAAATTTTACCAAAGAATTAATAAACACTTTCAAACAAGCAATACCGCCTACCCCTCTATACTTGGGCCGCCCAACAGACGGAGTGATCACCCTGCAAGAACGTGCTCTAGCGGGGCCAATATTAATTTATGACGGCCGAATTGGAGTGATGTGACTTCGTTGGGTGTAAAGAAAGCGCATCATTGCAGTTCGGTCGTCCTAATTTGATAGTGGTCCCGTCTAGAGCTCATGCTTGCAGGGTGATCACTCCGTCTGTTGGGCGGCCCAAGTATAGGGCATATTGACACAAGATTTTGACATTCGTCCAAAATTGCCATGGCGCGTTCGCGCATGCGCCTCAGCATTTTTTTATAATGAAAAGTCCTATTGTAATAAAAAGTTTTTATTGTATTATATCTATATTTTATTATATCTATATGAGTATGAAAAATATGCAACACCAACACGTAATTGACGTTTCATTGAAATTTGTTCTTTTTGGGTTTTTGGGAGGGCCTACTTTTGTAAGAGTGGTTTATTTTCTACGGATTACGGTAATACGGATACAACATTTCCTAAATAATATTTTTTCTTGCCTATTTTTTCATTTTTTAGCCTAAAATAGTCGCCCTTTCAGTCAAACTTGTTTAAGTAAATATAAGGAAAATACAGAATTTGAATGGTTCCGTTGGGGGGTGTGATATAATGCACTCAAATAATTCCTATTAACATGTTTTCAAAAATATAGAAGTTTTTGGTTAGATACTTAACCCAGTGTTATTTTAATGGGAGTGACTACTGAACAGTCCGCCGGTCACTTCTAAATTTTGTTCCAGGACAGTCGACACAATATCAGTAAAATGACGTTTAAGAACTTCGTTATTAAAAGACATCGCCAACAGTCTCGGTAGGTGTTCGGGTATGGTACAAAGCTGCCATTTTGTTCTCCTACGGCCACACGAGTTCTGCGCCCGCTCGGGTCCGCATTTTTTGCTTGTTTCTACATCATCTTTTTGCCAAAAAATGCGTGTGTCTGGTGCGAAAGGGCAAGTAAGGGTCTATTTTAAAAAGGCGTTCTCTCAGCTTTAGTTTTTTTTACACTTCCAAAATGCAAATATAGGTTACATTCTGTAATGCGTAAGCGGCCGGACTGTGCAGTAGTCGCTCCCTATTTTAATGGGAGTTACTACTGCTCCGGCCGCCGGTCCTCTGAAATTTTGTTCCAATACGGTCGGACGTGCGCATTACTTAATGTCGGTAAAATGACGTTTACGTTTAAGTATATCGTTATCGGCAGTGATTTTATAATATTATAAAATCACTGGCTATCGGCTAGTAACGCTAACGGTCTTGGTGGGTGTGCGGGTACTTGGTTTAGTATAGATAATGGTTCGACACTCCGAGAACCGATTTTCGTCGCCTTCTGCGCATGTGGACAAACTTGTTGAGAACCTCTGTAGTCAGGAGTGTCATTAGACACTATTAGTAGCTACCGGTTGCATACAATACGCATGCGGCGTGACCATTACACTGTTATGAGTATATAACGTTTAAGTAATTCGCTCTTGGAACACATTGGCAACGATCTCGGTGGGTGTTCGGGTATCGTACAGAACTGCCGTGTTGGTCTCCTACGGCTAGACGAGTTCTGATCCCGCACGGATCTCGCATCCTTTGTTTGTTTCTAATCATCTTTTTGCCAAAATATGCGTGTGTCTGGTGCGAAAGGGCAAGTAAGGGCTTTGTTTAAAATGCGTTCTCTCAGCTTTAGTTTTTTTACACTTCCAAAATGCGTGCGCATGCGTATTGTATGCAACCGGTAGCTACTATTAATGTCTCGTCAGATTCTTTTCGCTTTGTGACACTGCCAATATGTCCAACGTCAGTTAATTGCCATTAAATAAATTTCAGGATTTACTTCCCAAGTTTTTCGTTAATATTGTAACGTATGTATTTCGTTTTTCCACAATTTTATTTACAGTGACTATGTACAAACATTTATAATTAAAAGTGATTTGAGAACTTAAAATTAACAAAATGAACAATAAGCAGCGAACTATATACAAGCAGTAAATAACAACAAGCAGTGAAAATTAAACAATTATTAGCGAACAATTAAACAGTTAATTACCTAACCTAAACAATCCACAGTGCACAAATCCACATCAGTTTAAACTCTCTAAAACACTCATCTTCAACCGACGGTTAATCACATACGAAGACGCCCCGGTACACTTAAAAACGCGATAACTTCATTCGTACACGCGTACCGCACCGACACCAAAACACGCGTAGGTACTGTAAAACTTATACTCGCACGGACTATCAATCGCCGTCTATAAATTATCACCCGGTTCTATCATCGCATTCTACTCATCCGCTTCGAACTAAAACTTCAGACCTCAAACTGTAAGACTGTCCGTTCGGCTTCTTGCTTCCCATTTTATAATGGTCTTAGAAGATTCTGGAAAATTATCGATCGAACATTGGTTCCAGAAAGACATTTTTCTAGTCTTCGAATTTTCGATTCATAAACATACTTCAAGGTCGCGCCGTAATAAATCAACGCCGGCTCGCCGTTAAGCAAATAATGTGTCACCACCAGGGGCGTCGCTGACGGGGCAAAAGTTCGTATCAATATAAAGTGTTTGAACACGAAAGTGTTCTTGCATGAACTATTTTGGTTTTTACGTGTCAACTGCAAAACGGCTAATTTCCAGATCAGATTTCCAGATTTCTTGAAGTTTCTATTTCAAAGTTCATGATTTGGTCACAAATTTTCAATTTCTATTCCAAATACTATTTAAATTGTAATTTACGCTTTCAGGTATGTTATTCTTTTGATTTTCCCATAATTTATTCTCACATTGGAAAACAACATTCAAATTTAACCAAAAATAATTTTGATCGTCCACAAAGTTTGACAGCCAATTTCTACTATGCCTATGCCATTGCTACGAGCAAATCATGCTCGTAGTGTCGTTGACGGCTGACGGTAACCGGCGATTTTAGAAAAATACAGTAGTTCGCGACAAAACTCCCCAGAGTTCCACATACTGACGTCAGTATGTCCCATACCAGTGGCCCCCAAAAACTGCGTAATGGCCAACCACCCTTTATACTAAACCAAGTGCGGGTATCATATACAGAACTGGCATTTTGTTCTCCTACGGCTAGACGAGTTTTGATCCCGTACGGGTTTGACATATTTTGCTTGTTTTACATCTTTTTTTTTCCAAAAAATGCGAGTGTATGGTGCGAGGACAACTAAATGGTCTATTTCAAAAATGCGTTCTCTCAGCTTTAGCTTTTTTACACTTGCAAAATGCGAATTGATTTGACATTCTGTAATGCGCATGCCCGACCGTGTTCGAACAAAATTTCAGGGGACCGTCGGCCGGAGCAGTAGTCACTCCCTATTTTAACTATATTGGTTGAATTAGATGTGAAGATTATACATGATTATACATGAGTTAGAAATTATTTGGAATTTGAATTTAACGAATATAAAATAAAACTGTTCTATTTTCCATAACAGTTCCGCATCAACTGCTTCCGTCTGGGCTCTGCTTGCCGCTTATTTTAAAACTGAAATCCTCAGCCTTCGGCTATTTGTACAACCGTGCAACGGCATTTTAGACACAGCATTGAAATTTTTGACTTTTCATTCTAACCTCAAAGTTATCGACAGCATTTATACGACAATAATAAAGAACATATCTATTTTGGAAATATCTAACAAATTGGATAGTGTCATGGTATATCCCAGTGTGGAACAAATCAGCATCAGTTTGTGGTAAGTAGAACATAATTATTTGGACCAACATAATGTGCTACATGTACACATCATGGGGCCTAACCAGCGAAAGATATTTCATTTGCATTATTTACAGTAGAACATTCGTCGTACGTAATCAGAATTAAGGGAGCACAAGATGAAGCACCCCAAGAAAGGATCTCACAATTGTGAAATTTGCCAAAAAGCATTCTCCCGATCTTCTGTGCTTAGGATACACCTTAGGACTCATACTGGACAAAAGCCTTACAATTGCGAAATTTGCCAAAAAGCATTCACCCGGAGTAATAATTTAAGGGCGCACCTTAGGACTCATACAGGACAAAAGCCTTACAAATGCGAATTTTGCCAAAAAGCATTCACCCGGGGTAGTTATTTAAGGGCACACCTTACGACTCATACGGGACAAAAGCCTTATAAGTGTGAAATTTGCAATAAAGCATTCTCCATGCAATGCAGGTTAACAGAACATATTGGAATTCATACAGGACAAAAGCCTTACAGTTGCGAAATTTGCCAAAAATCATTCACCCGGAGTAATAATTTAAGGGTACACCTTAGGACCCATACAGGACAAAAGCCCTACAAATGCGAATTTTGCCAAAAAGCATTCACCCGGAGTAGTGATTTAAAGGCACACCTTAGGACTCATACGGGACAAAAGCCTTACGAGTGTGAAATTTGCAATCAAGCATTCTCCATGCAATGCAGATTAACACAACATGTTAGGTCTCATACAGGACAAAAGCCTTACAATTGCAAAATTTGCCAAAAAGCATTCACCCGGAGTACTGGTTTAAGCGCACACTTTAGGACTCATACAGGACAAAAGCCTTACAAGTGTGTAATTTGCAATAAAACGTTCTCCCAGCAAGGCCACTTAGCAGGACATGTTAGGACTCATACAGGACAAAAGTCTTACAAATGCGAAATTTGCCAAAAAGCATTCACCCAGAATAGTACTTTAAGGGCACACCTTAGGACCCATACAGGACAAAAGCCTTACAAATGCGAATTTTGCCAAAAAGCATTCACCTGGAGTAGTGATTTAAGGGCACACCTTACGACTCATACAGGACAAAAGCCTTTTGAGTGTGAAATTTGCAATAAAGCATTCTCCAAGCAACGCATATTAACAGAACATATTAGGTCTCATACAGGACAAAAGCCTTACAACTGCGAAATTTGACAAAAAGCATTCACCTGGAGTAGTGGTTTAAGGGCACACCTTAGGACTCATACAGGACAAAAGCCATACGAGTGTGAAATTTGCAATAAAGCGTTCTCCCAGCAAGGCCACTTAACAGTACATGTTAGGACTCATACAGGACAAAAGTCTTACAAATGCAAAATTTGCCCAAAAGCATTCGCCCAAAGGTTTGGTTTAATAAGACACATTAGGACTCATACGGGACATAAGCCTTATAAGTGTGAAATTTGCAATAAAACGTTCTCCCAGCAAGGCCACTTAACAGAACATGTTAGGACTCATACAAGACAAAGAAAACTTCGGAAGAAACTGTAAAAAATTATCTAACTACAAATCTTAGAAGCGAGGACTTTATTGTCTCTAAGCTTATGACAAATGGTGAGTAACCCTGTTTCAAGGTTAGTGCTCCATTGAATTTCAAGGATCAATTGCATAATGAGAGTTCTGGCCAAGTGGTTTGGTGATTCGAAGATTTAACTTTGCACCGGGTTATTTTTTTCAGGGAAACTTGAAAGGCCCGTGAAAGACGTAAATATATCAAATGTTTGCACGACACGGACAGACTGAAAATAAGGTAGATGTTGATCACCTTGTGCTCTTTCACATAAATATACAAGGTTTAAATAATAAACTTTTCGAATTGAAGGTGCAGAAATAACACCGCACATTATCTATATTTCTGAACACTGGCAACCTAATAATGACATTTAAAGAATGAAACTTAATTTACATTTGAAATATGACACATATCAACTGTCAGATTTGACAAATAAAATTTATTTAATACATACTTTCTGATGGTCTGAATCTTGGTTTAGTATCACGGATTTCCGAAAAGAATCTGGATATCTAACATGCGGTAGTGGGGATATAATAAAATGGTTTGGGTATACTGTACGCCATGATGATCTCCTTTTTAGTGATTTTTGTCTAGTGCCTAGTGGGGAACTCAGTATTGTTGTGTCGTAACTGTTTGTCAAATAATGTCAATTGTGTTTTTGTGACCCAGTTTTGATTTGACGTTCGTCGTTTGTGTACAATTCTATTGTTTTAACAAATTAAATTTGGTGCTTAATATATAGATTTAATTAATTTCATTGTGCAGATACATTTTATTACAAAATATAATTAGCAGTGGTTGACAGGGTGCATTTCAAAAGTTTGTTTCCATAATTTTTTCATCATGGTCCATTGTTTTGTATTGGGTAGGAAAAATGCTCATAAGAATACCGAAGGGAGAAATATAACTTTTCATATGTAAGCTAATTGCTAAATTGTTTTTGGCCAGTATCTAATCAGTAGCCATAGATCATATATAACTATATGAATATAGGTGGTAAATACCTAAATGTTTCTAGGAATCTAGCCATTGCATTGGTCGATAAGTGTAAATAAACTTTTCTTTTAGTATTCCAAAAAAAGCTCTAGGCAAGGAGTGGTTGACATTAATTGGCAGAAGCGCAGAGACGTTTTTAATCAATCAACGAATATGTTCTGTACATTTTGCAAACTTAATTTTCTTGCCCGACAGTACCTATTTCAAAACTACACCTACGGTGTCGCGTTTTTATTGGCTGACAACAAACTTTCGTTCAAAACCGAAACGTGTCTGATAAAATAATTTGTCTAATTACAGCTGAGTATTATGAATGCCCACTTCCGAAAATAGGTGATCGATCGTAAGCTGATTTCAATATTCACACAAAAGAACAATCTCTTACTAATGACATATCAAAACATAAACAACAGCTAATATGAACAACTACACATTTTGCATGAAGAACAAAACTTGAGCTGCCCACACTAGTGCCTGTGAAACTACTGGTCTCTGGTCTGTAATTCAACACCTCCATAGACTAATCTATGACACCTCGGTACCTAGGTGTATTATGTATTGAATAAACTGGAGAAATGGTTTTGCAGAATAATTCTCAGCCTCAATCTCAAATGATCTTATTTACATAATAAATTTAGTGCTATTGCTGTACTCTAAGATAAATGTTTAAAAATACTGATAATTTTTTCACTATTATACTTAATAAAATTGTTACCAGTAACTGTTTGCATTATTTCATACTACATAATGTTAGCTTGTTTATATGGTTTTTATTTAACGTAATAAACAATCTTTGTACAGTAATTAGAAAATAGAACAATAGCCAACAGCATAGACCGTCAACCCCATTCCCGCCACTTGCGAGAGCCTAACCCTACCTTTCGCCAGGAATACCAACCCCTGAACCCCTAAAAGAGCTAACACCCGGCCATTCCTGACACTTTGAGTGTCCCACTCAAACATTCTGATTCAAACTCTAATTTAGAAAGCTATTAACCTAAACCAAATTTTATGCTCGCAGGCATAACAAAATGAACAGAAACTGTAAACAACAAAATTTTATGCTCGCAGGCATAACAAAACGAACAGATACTGTAAACAACAAAATTTTATGCTCGCAGGCATAACAAAACGAACAAAATTTTATTCTAACACAAAATCTTTAAATCTGGAAGGCACCTTAGCGGCTCTCTTAGCCCTTTGAGTATCAATTTTTGATTGCACTTCCGCACTACCACAATCACTCACTTTCTCTTCTCCCAACTCTTCTTCTCCTTGGGACATTTCTTCAGTCTTGGAGTCCTGTAGGTTTCTTTCTTCCTCACTGTCGGACTCATCTTCTGTTTCGGCCGCACAACGATATGCCTTTAGTTGCGAAACATGCGCGGTAGTCACAAACTTACGATTTGGGTCTAAACTACACAACCGATATGTGTCACTGGGTAATATGTCAATAACTTTGTAGGGTCCTTTGTACTTAGGCTGCAATTTAGTGGACTCACCCGTTGCCACTTTTGCTCCCCTCATGAAAACCACCTCACCAACCTCGTAATTAATACCTGTGAATCGATGTTTGTCATATCTGGCCTTGTATTTGCCTTGTTCAATCACAATATTGTCGCGAATTTCTCTTTGGACCTCTTCTGCTGGATCCCAACTTACATTAGCCACCCTGTTAGCCAATTTATCGCCCATAAAATTAGGTAAATAACCATGTAGCGCCTCAAATGGAGCCTTCCCTGTGGTTTTATTAAAGAAGGTATTCAAGTTTCTTTCAATCAAGGCAAGAACACTGTCCCATTGGTCCTCGTCCTGTAGATTACTGGCCATAGTTTCTAACAGAGTTGGTTTGCCCTTTCCACCTGCCCATTTGCCTGGGGCCATCGACTCGAGTTTAGCGTGTGATGGATGTCATAGGCTTTGCAAAATTCTGCAAATCCTCCTGATGTGAAACCGGTGCCCCTGTCAGTGACTAAACTTCTTGGCATTCCATACAATTCGAAGACGTTCTCCAACTTTTTCAAGTTTCCTCTCGTACTTGTATCCTTGACCGCAAATAATTTTGTAAACTTAGTCAGGGCACACACAACAACTAAGACATAACTATTACCCTTTCTTGTCTTAATGAAGGGCCCTAAATGGTCAACGTGCAGCCTCTCAAAAGGTCTACTAGGAGGCCCAATAGGGTGTAGTTCCCCTGGTCTTTTGCCTCCTGGTACCCTGTTTAAAATGCATGGAAAGCATGCCCTAATATGATTTTTCACATAACTCTTCATCCTTGGGAACCAGTATAATTTCTGAATACGTCCAACCGTTCTGTCCGTAGCAAAATGCCCTTGTAGGTCATGGTACTGTACCACAATACTCTTGCGTGAACTCTTTGGGATAACAAACAATTTTCTTTTTACCTCTCCCTTTCCCTCCAAGTCTCGTACTAATCTACCGTCAATCAGATCATATCCCTTTACCTCTGACTTTTCTTCTCTTGTTCGCTCTTCTGGATCCTTTGCTAGAATCATCTTCAAATGCTTTATCTGTTCATCAGTATTTTGGAAAATAGCTACTTCATCTTCTACTGACAACATCAGAACATCATATGACTCCTCTAATTCCTGTTGCAGATCTGTAGCTTTTAACACCGGGGCTCTCGATAACGCATCCACATGTTGCATTTTTAACCCTTTACGATATCTCATCTCGAATTTAAACTCCTGTAAAGTATAAAACCAACGCGCAACTTGACAGTTCTGGTTCTTCTGCACATTCATGTACACGATCGCCTGACAATCCGTGTACAAAGTAAATTCCAGTCCAACAAGATAGTTTCTGAGCTTGTTTGTGCACCAAGCCACTGCCATCAACTCCAACTTCGATGAATGATACTTTTCTTCCACTGGACTCGTCTTTTTCGAAACATAATATATGGGGTGCAAATCATCTACCTGACTTCCTTGCAGCAGAATACCTGCTATCCCTGAAGCACTGGCATCTGTGTGTAGCTCTGTTATTTTTGCCTTAGGATCATACAACTGTAGAATAGGTTTTTGACACAATAAACCCTTCAGCACTTCAAATGATTTTTGTTCTGTTTCACCCCACTGAAATGGGATACTTCGTCTTGTAAAGTCACTCAACGGTTTAGCGATCGCTGCGTACCCTTTTATGAATCTGCGGAAGTAACTGGTTAAACCCAACCATCTCTTTACCTCATGCACATTTCTGGGATACGGGAAATTCTTGATTACCTCTACTTTCACTTGTCCAGGCTGGATGCCTACTGCAGATAGTTCAAAGCCTAAATATTCCACCTTGGACATACCAAAGAAACACTTCTTCAGTTTTAACGTGAGTTTAGCCTTCCGAAAAGCTTGCAAAACCTGCTCCAATCTCAATAACATGTCTTCCCAATCAACCGCTGGTACAAGTACATCATCTAGGTAACATGCCACAACTTTATTTTTCAAATCACCTAATACAATATTCATTAATCGGCAAAATTCAAAGGGTGCATTAGTAAGACCAAACATCATCCGCTCAAACTGGCCCTTTTCGTCTGGTGTTACGAAGGCAGTCTTTAGCTTAGCCTCTTCGGTTAACGGAAGCTGCAAATAGCCATGCGCAAGATCCAATGTAGTAAACAACTTACACCTGCTTAGGTTTTCAAACTGTTCATCCACAGTCGGAATCGGGTAAGTACGTCGCTCTGTCTGTCGGTTTAGCTTTCTATAATCGACCACTAGCCGTGCTTCACCATTCTTTTTCCCCACAAGGAGCACTGGACTTGCATATGAACTATTGGTGTCAGAAACAATACCATTCTCACGCCACTCCTTGACTATTCCTGCTATGGTTTCCCTCTCTGACAAGCTTGCCTTGTATGGTTTACTAACCACGGGCACACCACTATCTACAATGTCTACGACAGTTAAGTCTGTACAGCCTAATTCTCTTAAATTAAATGAAAAACAGTCACGAAATCTGTTAAATAATTTCACTAACCTGTCCTTAATATTCTCTTCCGTACCTTGCTCAATGTTAATCATTTCACACGTAATCGGTTCCCTATTTTCTTCAATCTTATTTCTTACCGAACATATTTGCGCTAATTTCTGTTTCTCTTTCACAATATTATTGTCCGTTCCTGTATTTTTCACCGGCATACGCACTTCTTCTTGCCCTATTACGGCATTCACCAACATACAGGTATTGGGGGGAATTGTCACCGTTTCACTTGCCTTCACCACTTCGTAGTTTGGAGATTGTTCAAGTTCAGCTAACGGAAAAGGCAATTGATCCTTCCACACAAACTGCAAATTATTACCCACACGAATGTAGGCCAAAGCATCATGTTCTGTAAATGTTCTCCCCAACAAGACATCCACGCTTTGAGCTGTTGAAGGAACCACATATATTGGAACATCCTCAATATAAACCTCAACTATCTGTACTCGTCCCCTTATAGACCCTAAAGTTGTTAAAGATGACCCTCCGAAACCAGTTAACTTTACAACTGCCGGAAGGACTTCATGATTACCCGCTGTAACCGCCCTTTCAGTTATTGTACATACAGAGCTACCTGTATCGATAAGTGCTTTATAATCAACATTGTTCACTTTAACTTCCCAAACCAGTCGTGCAGAATAATCGTTCTGAAAATCTGTTCCACTGGACACTGCATTGACCTTTGGTGTGTTATACGTAGTACAATTTTTCCTAAAGTGACCCGGCTTGAAACAGCGATAACAAATCTGTTGTTGCGGCTTGTCACATTTTCCCTTGATATGACCTCTTTCACCACAATTATAACATCTGGTGTCTTCATTGTTTACAACTCTTAGTCGCTTTTCATTATATTTCTCTGCCTTAACATGCCTTGTAGCTTTTTCGTATACCTGTTCTAAAACCAACAAATCTTGCCATAGCTCATCAATAGACTCATGATTCTTAATCGTTAAATTACCGGCTATTTCAATTTTTTGTAAACCTCTCTGTACTTCTAATTTTTGCTCTACAAAAGATAAATTTAAATCGATACACAGCTTTACCTTTTCATGGAAATAGCTCGAAATCGACTCATCTTGTTTTTGCATCCTATTTCGCATACGTTCCCAACGATCCGCCATTGTAATTGTTTGCACAAACGTTTCTCTGAATTTATTTTCAAAGTCTGTCCAAGACCCACACTCTTGTCCAACTCTTCCAAACCATGCCATCGCAGGACCTCTTAGGTATGATCGAGCAATATTTAGTTTCGTCATGTCGTTCCAACCTTGTAAACTGGAACTAAGGTTTATAGAATCCAACCATTCTTTCGCTTTCATTCTATCTTTGTTTCCTTCAAAATTCCATAATACATGAGGTATTTGCGGCGTACCTCGGCACTCATTATAAGAATTCATAATATTCAACTGGCATGCCATTAATTCCGTCATTTTCGTCATCATACATTGAAAATCTACTGCAAAGTTCCCTCCGCATGAATTTAAATTTGACGCGTTAGCTTGATAACGTTCTGCCTTCTCGCCCTCTACTGGAATCTTCGCATACTCGTAATAATTACCGGCATTGTACCTGCAGTCGCCTGTATTATCGACCCCAGTATTTGATTCCACTCTTCCTCGAGGACCATAGATGTCACTGGCCTGCGCTTTGTTCTCCAGTTCCAATTATATTCTACAAATTCCAAACTCAGCAAAATTCCAACAAATTTACTCACGTGTTGCGTTCTTCTCGGCTTAGACACCACAAAGCAATCAAACTCCGAAAACGAGACCTTCCACAGAAACAGAAACCGCGGCCAACCGCCCTTACTTCTGTATTCTTCAACAGCTTCTTTTCACAACTTTTAATTACTTTTCCCGTCGCGCCTTGACTAGAACTTGGTTTCAAATGCCACTTCTGAATTGTTAGCTTGTTTATATGGTTTTTATTTAACGTAATAAACAATCTTTGTACAGTAATTAGAAAATAGAACAATAGCCAACAGCATAGACCGTCAACCCCATTCCCGCCACTTGCGAGAGCCTAACCCTACCTTTCGCCAGGAATACCAACCCCTGAATCCCTAAAAGAGCTAACAATAATAATATTTAACTTCATAATTTTTTTGGAAATATGCCTGACTTTATTCCATTCAATTTTGTTGGCGCGTGAAGTTAATCCTCCAATGAAAGCGGAAAGTAGTAGCTCTGTTATTGGTCGGCGGCAACCAATCAAAAGGGAACTCAACATGGCGGCCATTATGGCGGCCTGTATACCCAAGTCTGTTTCTGATGCTAACTAGATATCTATATATATTTTAAATCTGTGTTTAGTATAGATAATGGTTCGACACTCCGGGAACCGATTTTCGTCGCCTTCTGCGTATGTGGACAAACTTGTTGCGAGCCTCTGTAGTCAGGAGTGTCGGATTCTTTTCGATTAGTGACACTGCCAATATGCCAATTTAGCAACGTCAGTTGATTGTCATTAAATAAATTTCAGGATTTAATCCCCAAGTTTTTCGTTAATATAAAGTGTTTGAACACAAAAGTGTTCTTGTATGACCTATTTTGGTTTTTACATAATGCCCAAATAGGTGCCAACCGCAAAACGACTAATTTCCAGATCAGATTTCCAAATTTCTTGAAGTTTCAATTTCAAAGTTTATGATCTGGTCACAAATTATCAATTTCTATTCCAAATACAATTTAAATTGTAATTTACGCTTTCAGGTATGTTATTCTTTTGATTGTCCCATAATTTTTTCTCACATTGAAGCAAAACAACCTTCAAGTTCAACCAAAAATTTTGATCTTCCACAAAGTTTGACAGCAAATTCCTACTATGCCGTTGCTAGGAGCAAATAATGCTCGTAGTGTCGTTGACGACTGACGGTAACCGGCGATTTTAGGAAAATACAGTAGTTCGGGACAAAACACCCCAGAGTTCCACATACAGACGTCAGTATGTCCCATACCAGTGGCCCCCAAAAGCTGCGTAATGGCCAACCAGGTTTTATACTAAACCAAGGTCTGAATAATATCCTATTCCTAACAACGGACCAAAATAAGGTGATAGATTTTTTGTTTTTTACTATCGCTGTGATATGTATAGTTCTTTTCAGATATCTTGGCGTGTGTGTGCAGTAATCTGCGCATTACGTTCATATGTCTTTCTCCCTTCTGTAAAATGGATTTGTTGAATTTTAATTGCTGCCGTAAGATGACTTGAGAATATTCTCACGTTTCCGTATTTGATCTCACTCTTTCTTACTATGGTTGTGTGAAACAAAATGGTTTCAGTATTAATATGCTTATTTTGCAATATCCAGTGGTCACCAAGCAATTTATCAAAAATTATTGCCTTTCAAGTATAACTGTCAGTTTGATTGTCAGGTGTAAAGATGCCTGGAAATGTTTTTACCAAACAGCGTCGAGAAGTTTTACGAAATATTTTTGAATACTTTACTCGAAAGAAGGAAAATAATGGTCCCCTATTGCCTTTAACTTGTGACCAGGAGCGACTGGCCGATGCATCAAACGTAAGTCTACGCAGCGAGTCGCGCATAGTTGGAGAGGAACAATGAGGTTTGTCTGCTACAACGCCCGGAAAAACGCACAGCAAATCAAAATGAAAAAGTGAAGATGTAACTGACAGCATTAAAACCGAAGTAAGGAATGCTATTTATTCCATGAAAAAATTTTAAATAACAAATTAGAAACAAAATAAATAGTGGATATTTCTGACACAGGTTTTGGCATTTATAACCAATAGCAGATTTAACTACAAACTAGAAAATAACCGGTGTCTTTTGTGTGAACGGGCTAATGTTGTGGGTAAAAGAATACATTTCTTGAGGGAAAACGTCAAAATGCTCATTGCCGTGTGCCGTGTCCAGAGTCTCGGCGCACACGCTTGTCACGGTTCCTAGCAACAGCAAAATTTTGGAAACTACTGAACTGCTGGCGGTTGCTTGGATAATCGGATATGGCAGCGCAAACGCCAACAAATCTGAAAAATACTATAACCAAGCAAATTTTTAATTTCTATTGGTGCAAATCGGGGAATGGTACGTTTTAGCCAGAGATACGGAGTAAGAGAATGAGTGTAGCGGATGCGCGAACAGTCCACAATTGAAAGTCGCCATTTTGACGCTTTGCAGCAGAGGGAAGTTTGAAATCGTAAATCGTTTAGGTATTTTGTTTTGTGAAGAAGCAACACAAACGCACTATTTTCTGTTTTGTTGGAAAATATATAAGATAAATATGACAAAATTATATTATACAGAAGGTATGTCATTCAATAAATTTTACAAACTTTTGGGACGTATATTCCTGACCTAATTTTAAGGCAAAAAGTTTAAAAGAACACGTACCTAGTACAGACAGAAAAAGATTATTCTTTATATTTTCTGTAGAATAAGACTTTTTCAGAAAGAAAGGCTTAAAACAAACATTATAGTATGTTAGGTTAGGTTGCTGTTATTCTATTAGAAAAACTGTGGCTTGACTGTTATAGATGTATTAATACATAATAATAATGACTTTTTAAACTGGTCATCATTTATTAACTGTTATCAATTATTATAACAAAGCATTTTGAAGATATCAATCATAAACGTAACGTAAGCGGCTGTACATAACTTCCCATGAAATGATTCTACTGTCTGCTCGTACCTATGTGTTTCTGCTACCGTGATATGTACTACGCAGATAAAGCAATGATACCATTGAATGAATTGAATGGTACAGCATTTTTTAGAAGAATATCTACTTCTACCACTTCGACAAACAGAATTAGACTGCAAAATATTCAACCATTTTTTTAACATCTCACCACCACTTGAAATCTGAAAGTAATTCCTTTTTTACAACCTTTTAATAAACGATGCTTTTCTGTTGCTTACTGATTAAAGTATATTCGTTCCGGCTTGAATCGTCGATGGTTAGAGTAGTAACCTAACCTTCCAGACTACACATTTTGTTCACTAATAAATGACCTATTTTGAAACTATTTTAAATCCAGATTCTTACAAAGGCATAGACAACACGGGAATTAATATAATAAACAACATCCAAACGTCGAAGTCTTCAAAAACTTAAAGTAAACAAACGAAATGTCATGTGTCAACAACATACAAACCGGAAACAGACACGGTGCTTGCCGACAAATGTTCAAAATGGCGACTTCCATGTGGTTCCACTAAAATAGGATGCGCACTCGTCTAAGCTCATTGTCTTACTTCATATCTCTGGTTTTAGCTCCACTCGAATTTTCATGTTTTTTTGATTTTGGTAGAAAGAGGAGGCTTCATAGAGTGTGTTTCAAAGAAAATTTTTATGGATGAACAACGTTTTGAGTATATTTTTGGAAAAGAAACTTGCGGGACCGGGAGCGAATAGGGGTGCTGGGCGGGGTAAAATAGTGGGTGTAATTGTACATTACCGTGTTTTGTTCGTATATGAGTCGATTTGGTATCCCGTAGAACCGGAAACAGCGAAGAAAAAAGGCTTTTTTTGAGAAAATTCTGTACGTAGCAGTAGAGCATCCGTAAGTGCGTAGTTCACTTGTCCGTCGGGTAAATATGTTGAAAACTCAGCAGCAGTGGATGCGGCCTCTAGCAACATTCCCGGTAGGTTTGCATGTTAATTTATATGCCAACTAGGTTTTGCCAGTATAGCGTTTTAGCGCGCTGTTAATGTTTTGGTTTTGGGGGGGGGAGACTTAAACGCTGCGCTCGCTCCGCTTGCCCAAAGACCGGAAATAGTGGGCCGTGGAACCACATTTTTGCCTGTATTCATCGACGGGCAACTATAAAACAACTGAAAACAGCTGCACCATGTTCAAAGTGAAGGATATCGTTGTGCAATATGGTTGAGTATGTTGACCCAACGCCTCAGCACAATCGGCTACGTATAGGCATAGCTTAAGAAATTCTTATAGCTCCGCCACTTGGCCATCCCCACCGAGTAACGAGACGGTCCGGCGGACTGAAGCCGGAATGAAGAGAACTCATTTCGTTGTTGGAGCCGGCAGGATATGGAACGAGCGGTTCTGGGGCGTATTAAGAGCGATTTTTGCGGGTTTATAGTTTGTTGAGTTGTTGCCCCTGTATTTCAGTTATTAATGTTGTACTTTTAGTGACTGATATTTTTGTGTTTGAACAATGGGCAAAGGAAGGGAAAGTTGTGCAGCTCTTGGGTGCTTAAATAATTATAATAATTGTTCCTATAGTTTTTTTAATTTTCCCAAAGAGGAAAATAGGTAAATTATAAACATAATGCATACCGTATAATTTGAAAACATTCTTAAATATTTTTGCAGCCGAGCAGTAGATAACGTCAGAAAAATATGAGTGCCCATCTGGAGATTTGTTTTCTGAAATATATGTTTTAAGTTTTAAGTTGAATTGGTTTAAGTGTAAATGAAAATTTAATATTAAGTGCAATCTAAGTGCAGTAAGGAAAATTGGACTTACTTTATAACAGTAAATAATTGTAGATCGTACACATTTTGAATATTAGATTACATAATTCAAAAAATGTGTTGAGTTGAGAGTTGAGTTCTGTTAGATATTATTTATTTTACTTTCATTTATTTTTATTAATAATAATCAATGAATAACAGAATACCTTTAACAGCTATTTATTTATATTTGCATTATTTCCAAAGTAAAAATAAAATATTTAATTCAATTCTGTGGTGCCCGCAAAATTTTTAAATACGGCTCCTGCTGGTTTAGCCACCTGCAAAGTTAAAAGCGCGTCGCGGGCTCCCCACCATCGCGTAAGAAAACCGGCCTTGCATATATCAAAGGAGCCGCTCGGGAGCTTCGGAGCTATACTTGGTTAGGCTATGGTATAGGGTACCGAGGCAACAATGAACCCACGAACGGAACGGCGCGCACTCCGTGCTGTGCAATAATCATGTCTGTATTCAAGGGCGCCCATAGAGAATTTTCTAGGAGAGGGCAAAGTAAAAACATGTGATATGTACCTATGCAAAAATTGTCAATGCGCCGCAGGCGAAAATGTTGAATTTTCAAGGTCAGGATGTGATTTACAAGGTACAAAATAAAATATCAGGCACGTAGGTTAAAGAATCCAGCAATCCAGGGAGGGGGCAAGTGCCCCCCCTTGCCCATGCCTATGGGCGCCCTAGTCTGTATTGTTTTCTTATAACGTGATTTCTCTTTAACCAGACCCCTTGGCTGCCCTCTCGCACCAGACACACGCATTTTTTGTAAAAAAATAGTGTAGGAACATAAGAAAAACAAAACAAGGTATGGAAGCAGCGTGAAAGCCGGTAGCCGGTACAAGAAGCACAGCATGTGAGAATGGACTACTGTCAGTTGTGTGACCAATAACGTCCTGCTCATAAAGAAATGTGGTGGTAACAGGAATAACATAGAAGTCATGGCTGCTGAAGTGCAGTAAATGCGTCGACTGAAAATGGCTTTTTTTATTAAGATTATAAGAAGAATTAAGATCGCCCATATCTAGAGCGACGAGTATTAGTGTGCTTGTGAAATTGGTGGAAGTTTGAAGTGGGTAGGAGTATTCTGTAGAGTGGAGTTAAAACGTACCATACCCGCAAATCGCGTCAAGTAACTTATGAATTATATTCTCTGTAGTAATACGCTGGCTTTTCATGCATCCGTTATCCGACGGCACGACGATCCGACAGAGCTCTTATTGGTCGAATTGTTTTGGCGCCAATATACATCCGATGATTTTAGCAATTCATCCGACGTCGGAAAAAGTTGAAATAATTTTAACTTTCGTCCGATGTCGGATGTATTTTAACCTCACTTTTCAAAGTTGATTTCGTGAAATGATGAAAAATGAATGTTATTCGGACGAAACACTTGAATAATTTGCTATTATTATCACTTTTATTAATAAATTAAGGAAAAAACCAAGAAAACCAAAACTATTTTGGATCAGAGATATTTTTAAAAACCAAATAAATCAAAAAGTGTCTATGCATCACAATTTATTAAATTAATGAAATGTGCTTTTAACAGATCCGGAAAAACATTTTAATTATGTTAGAATGTCAAAGGAATGTTTTGATTATTTATTAAATATTGTGGGGCCCAGATTGACAAAAGTGTGAACCAATTTCTGCAGGCGAGGGACTTGCACTTACGTTAAGGTGAGTTACAATTTCGTCATTTTCAAAGTTTATTTCGTCCATTACAAAATAAATTAATCACAAACACGCCTAAACAAAATCTGTCCAGATCTGTCGAAAATCTGCGAAAATCTAGATTTGGAGCAGATGCGTTTGGTTGTCGGATGATCGTGCCGTCGTTCTTCGGACGCATGAGAATGCACAACGTTCAAAAAATCCTACTAATGAGAAGTCAGGAAATTCCACCAATAGAAGCGTTTTCGTATGATCGTATCGTCGGAAAACGGATGCATGAAAAGCCGGCTTTAGTGGTCTCGAATTGTCGGAAATTTTACGAAAGCTGTTGGGTTGCTTGGTAGCCACGAGTGGCTAGTAAAAGCAACAGCTAGTAAAATTACCTAAAAATTCCAGACCACGAATTGTATTTGACAAGATTATTTTTTGAATCGAAGCAAGGTACCTTGCTTCGATTCAAAACGAAATTTTATTTCAATTAATTCACATACAAAGAAATGTGTTGGGAATATTAGACGTTTGGCAGGTACTAAAGTAACTAGATTATACATTATAAATGCACCTACAAATTCGAAACTATGGGAACTTATCAACAAGCAAAATTATCGAAAAAAATTACCACTTAAGCCGGCTCCAAACGATGTGGTCACTCGACAGATATTCGCCATGTGTAAGCAAATGCAGCATCGTGTGGACGATACGATGTATGCCAATGTGGTCATGTGCGTAGATTTGTCCAAACGTCAAATGTTTGACAAGCGCAAACAAATGCCGCATCGGGTGGATGATGCATGCATGTGCATTCGAGGGGATGTGTGCACTCGTCAAATATTCGCCAAATCAATACACACGGCACATCGTTTGGACCATGAACGAATGTATTTTACTTGATGTGTTAAAGGTTCGCTCCGAGGGCGGTAAATAAGCACACATCAAAGCAGACGAATCTCCGCGCATCGAACCCGAGCACGTGCATGCATTCACAGTTTGTCTTTTCGTAGGACGTATTTTAATTTATAAGTTTTGATTTTTGAACTGCCTACCTATACGATCTAGTGTTTTCGAAAATTATGGAATGGTCTACAAGTTGTCTACTTTTATTTAAAGATAGCATCCACCATCTCACAATCACGCGGCACTTACTACAGCAACTGCTTCGTTCACTTTCATTTTTACATTTTACCAGATTGATGACCTGATGAAATTGATTATCTTCTCATATTCGCTGCAAATTTAGCGAACTTAAACAAGCAGGTAGACAAGCCAAAAATTGCCAAGTGAGCATATAGTGTGGATAACGTAACGAATACTTCGAGGCATATTTGTCATGTGTTCACATTGCCACGTTAACACATCGTGTGTATGAACGACTTGGCGCTATAAATTTTCGGCAAACAGTCTACAAATATTTGGCGCATTTTTACTTGACTAACATTTGACGAATGACCATATCGTTTGGAGCCGGCTTTATAATAGCCCAAGGGTCTTGATAATTCGAAATAATTGATACATTTTCGAAAGCGGGTTGCTCGGCAACATACCGACAGAGAAACCCGCTTGAGGAAATGTATCAATTATGAGGATTTGTCAAGACTCGAGGGCTATTCGGTAAGGAAATTTTTTGCCCAAAAAGAACAATTTGTTATTGAAACAATAATTATTAAATGAACAATTTGTAAAATGACATTTTGTGCAAAAAATTCGACAGCAGTGCAAAATAAACATTTTTCCGTTGCTACAGTAATCCAGATGACATAAGTGAAAATAGCCCATAAGCACTTTTCAGTTAAATGTTCTCCTGAATAGCTGCCCATACACGTAGAGATTAATCGGCCGGTTTGAAACGCTGCGGTTCAAACGTGCAGATATAACTTTGCGTTAATGGGCAACCGTCGTGCCACATCCATCCGGCACAGATTTATCTGCGAGTCCGCACTGCCAGTTAAAACTGCAGTAAGCCACTAACAGACAGTTTTGTGGACAGTTGTTCGTTTTCGGCATGGCTTCTGAAGGCGTAGTTGTTTCAAAAAATATTACGGCACAATGTTTCTGGAATCATATATCCCAGTGCTTGTGCAGAAATTCCCACCGAATATGTTAAATCCTCATATGATCTTCCTGACGCTAGAAGACGCAGAGTAGTCATTAAACGTTCTTCCGGAGTAATCGCTTTCTATCATAACTGTAGCTTGTTTTAGAAGAGCGCCTCTTACTAAATTTAATAAAAAATGATCGTGTGTGTTAATGTCCATTCTCAAATAATTACGAAAATCGTTAGGATCAATTTCTCTGAACGCTTTCAATGTTTCAACTATGGGAATATGACTCAATTGTATTTTCTTAAGCAAATAGC
Source organism: Xestobium rufovillosum (assembly GCA_963966045.1). NCBI lineage: Eukaryota > Metazoa > Arthropoda > Insecta > Coleoptera > Ptinidae > Xestobium > Xestobium rufovillosum. The sequence continues at coordinate 23,559,776 of OZ014497.1, forward strand.
TTTTTATCCATTTAGATCGTTGCTTCGTCAGACTATTTCCTGTCATTATCTGCATCGCAACGATTGCACAGAAAACAGCACGTGTCTTTGTGGTACTAAACATTTATGTTCACCTGACAACCACCCAACTTTACTTAAAAACCGTGCTTTTTAAGTGCAAAACTTTTGCCAAAGCGAAATTCCACGGTTTTGTTTTCGAGCGCGGATTTAACTGCCGTTTACACCCACTAACAAGCGGTTTTGAATGTGACAGATCAACCGCGCAAGATTGATCGGCTGGCTTCTGAAATGTATTAGTGCGCGACAACGGTTTGATCCGTGGCGTATAAAACTGACGGACTTATCCGTTGCGGTCCAAACTGGCGGATCAACCTCTACGTGTATGGGCAGCTAATGGCTGTCTTTGAATATGTGACTGTAGATACACAAATTCTATTGGATTATTGTATAGGTAAAAAATTTCCGAAATAATACACGCTTCTAGACCCAAATGCAATGTTCCTATTGGTCTATTTGACGATGAAAAAAATAATCTTTAAAATATTGTATTTCTATTTTGATCTTTCTTTTCTTATATTTGTAACAGAAGATTGAAGAACCGTCGCAGCGGTGATTGGGTAAACACAGATTTATACCGTGCGACAAACTTCCATGTGTACATGGGGAAATAACATGGATAATCACGTTTTTGGGGATTCCTGTTCCCCGTGTGTAGTTACAGTGGTGGTAAAGGTAGCAATCGAAAGATTATTTTTTTCTGCGAATGAGGTTATGAAAAACTGTACAACTTTCCAATTTATTAAAGCGAAAATTACATTAATAATTTTCAAACTAAAACACAGAAATTTATCAGACGTCTTTGATTCTTATCGATTTTCTAATTCGTCTGAACTGTCAACATTTAAAATTGATCAGAAATACTTATTAGGCTGAAGAAAAGGTTTTCATTGTGAAAATATTTTACGGTGGCAATAGTTTGCGCGTAGTCTGTGACTTATTTTCTGTAAAATTCATTAAATAATATGTTGACAGTTCATACGAATTAGAAAATCCATAAGAATCGAAGACGTCTTTGATTAGAATAAATTAAGTTGTCATGGATAATCTGATAAATTTCTGTGTTTTAGTTTGAAAATGATTAGTGTAATTTTTGCTTTTAATGCTTTAATAAATCGGAAAGTTGTAGAGTTTTTGATATCTTCATACGCAGAAAACAACAATCTTTCGATTGCTACCTTCACCACCATTGTAACTATACACGGGTAGTAGGAATCCTCAAAAACGTAATTACCCATGTTATTTCCCCATGTACACATGGAAGTTTGTCATACTGTATTTGGTCTAAGCTGACCGACAGTGAAAAGGTTCACGAAAAGTACAAGGTAGTAAGAGGGAAATATCGCAAACACTTATCGGACTACCATAAAAATATTAATGAGAGTAAAATATTAAATTCAAATAACAAAACAAAAACAGCTTGGAATATTTTCAGAACTGAAACAAAGAAACATAATAGATCGCGTAATATATCTTTAAAAATAAATGACAAAATAGTAAATGATCAGGACGTAATCGTTGTGCTGTTTAGTGATCAATTTGAATTGCCTTCTAAACCACATTGTAACTATTCACCAGAGGGTAAAGCAAGCTATCCTACACTATTTCTTACACCAGTTAATGATCAGTATATAAGCACTCATCTGGATTGGATGGGATACCAATTTATATCTTAAAATATGCAGCAGAGTTTGTCTGTGCACCATTGGCTGATGTATGTTTTGAGTCCCAAATGTGTTCCTTGGAACTTAAAAGAGCCAAACTAGTTCCGATACTAACTTATTATAAGAAGGGCGATTTTCAGACGATAACTAATTACTCATAGACCAGTATCATTACTATCCATATTGTCAGAGGTCTTCGAGAGAGCGATTTACTAGAGGCTGCTGTCATTTATAAAGTGCTATAATGTGATGAGTAACCGGCAATTTGGTTTTAGAGCAGGAAGGTCCACAGAAATGGCAGTTTTCACCACATAAAAACAGCAAAGTGGCTAGTTTGTATTTCGACCTCTCGAGAGCCTTTGACACTACGTCATCACCTTTTAGGGGACGCTCAATAAATTGGAACTTAAAAATCTAAACAATCAATATTCTGGAATTTAAATTTCTGGACATCAAATAGTTGGAATTTAAAAAGTTGGAACCTCAATATACTGGAACTGAAAATATTTGGAACCTCAATATATTGGAACGTAAATTCCTAAACCCTCAAAATATTGGAATTTTCAGGCGTGCGCAGTAAAATTATAGAGTGGCCCAATCAACCGGGGGCTAAATGGAAGCAAAAGTGAAGCTTCTCAAGATATAGACAACCCACAATACTTACGGATCTCCTTCTCTTTTTAAGTCATACATACAGCCGTATGACTTGATCAAGCGGGTAGCAGACGAGTTGATATTTCTAAATTTTAATACTAATTGCTTTTTGGGACTCTTCATTCGAGGAATCAATAAAATATAAATAAAACTCATCTGAGGTACTTAAATGTATTTTCAAGTACATTATTTATTTGGCATGTTATTTTACACGTTGATTTACAACTTATGAGCATACCCCTGTATCATGGAAGTAAATATACAAGTCAACAGGTCGCAGCAGTTTGAATTTCAGAGAGAACAACAAAAAATTCAGCAATGTTAAATAACAACTAAGGTCTTGGTTAGGTAGTATTTTTAATACTTTGAAAAAACTTACTAAATGCTCGGCAAATTTCGGTTTAGTTTTGTATTTTGTACAAAACATAAAAAATGCAAAAACAGTGCAAGGATAGGCAAATAGAAAAATACAGAACTTAGTATTATTTACTGTGCATTTAGTAGGAATTTTCTTGCTGTACCTATGCAAATTGTTATAGGTACTTACCTATTTTTTTATTTTAAAATAACAGCATAAACGAGTTGTAAGTACACGGTTCTCCATACTAAAATACCCATATTAATATTTAAATAAAATCCTTCTATTTAAGCAGAGTAAAAAAATTGTTTTTCACTACTAGCTTTAAAGCATATCATTATTGGCCGACATTTGCGCCGCGATAGTATATTATACACGAGTTGTATACTATACTTTGTCCACGACTATCAAAACAGATTCCCAGAAAGAATTTACCTTCATTTCCCTTCTCCAGTGTAAGAAAGATTCATACATACGCTCTCAGGTATAATTTTCTTGGTTTTTTGGGCAATGAATCTAATGAGGCAAGTTCTGCAGCTTCTTTTATTGCTGGTACTTTTAAAGAAACCTCGTTTTCACTCTCACTACTCCTATCTTCTTTTTTAGAATATGCATTTCAAATTAAAAGCAAACCATGCTGATTTGACGTTTCAATTTGAACTGACACATCGCGAAACGCATTCCCAATTGTCTGCCTTACGGCAATGGGGAAGACCCTCTTATCGAATTTATAACTTTTAGTACTGTTATCAAGCATAAATAGAATATGTATCGCGTACCACGTAAAAATTTTGACTATGTGCCGTGCTGAACGAAAAATTTGCAACTTAGAAAGCAGCATGACCGGGATGGCTAAAACGCGCGCTTTCTGTGGCGTAGGAGACCTATCCGTTGCGCCGCGGTGTTTACGCGTCTCCCTGGAAAAAGTGGGAGGAGTTGAGAAATAAACGAGCGCTCAGGGCGCAAACGGATCGGTTTGCGCATGTGAAAATCCCTACCTAATCTGTCGGGCCCAGTGGTCAAGTACGTCACCAGCGTCATTCAAATATTGTGTGTCGAGCGTGACGCATGTTTCGTATTTAATTATGACGAAAATAAGACTCAAATGTAAAAATCGAAAGTTGCGAAATTTGTTTTGGGTAGTAAACTATTCAATATGACCATTTTCAAAATTTGCGGGTTTTCCCCATTGTCTACTTATATAATATTTTCATAAAATTCTATACCGTTGCAGCTTCGTGGCTCAGTGGTCAATGTGTCATTCCCCAAATCGCAACGTTGGGGTTCGCACCTCGCTGCAGTAGGTACTTTTTTGTTATGATTTCACTTTTTTCTTTTGAACAAAAAATCGGTCAGGTTCAAAAGGACAGTTAGGGGATCGCCTTCACGCGTGACAGACACTGAAATAAATTTACTGATTTCAGTGGACGGACATTCACTCATTTGACATGCGTATTAAAGTGGGAATGATTCTCGCAAGCTGCATGTATGCGCTAGTGGAACCAGGCGACCTAGCGAGCGAGAGGATAGTCCTAGCGGCTAACGACAATTTTTGCCGAAACCCTGCAAATTGTGTTAAAATCATGAAACTTGGTCGGCAGCTTAAATAGGTCAAATTAAGAGATTTTGCCCGCAGTACCCAAAAAAATACCCCGTAGGAGCAGCTCAGTGGCGGAACATATTCCAAGGGGCTTGAATTTCAAAAATAATTAAATAATAACCAATGTGGGCAAGTAATATGTCATTTTATATTGATTTGATATCGCTGAAGTCGATCCAAACCATATTTTATTTATAACTATAAAATTTTCAAAATCGCGGCCATATTTCCAATTTTCAAAATCTTGCTAAATTCGCTAATATTAAAAAAAATGTAAAATATTGTTGTAAACTGATCGCCCGTCCAGCCCTATCACCTGGGCTATTGTAAATTAAAAGTCCTGTCAGGATTAACCACTTTATTTCAGGCTCCCAAAACCACAGTACTTTGGTACTGCTGCTACAACTCGCTACAACATGACTAACTTCACTCTCCACTGCTACCAACCTAACTCCAATAACTTATTTCCAACAATATATAACATTTTTATTCAAATTGCAGGCTCTTAACCTATTCTAATGATATTTTTTGGTACCCCCAAAAATTTCAAAGTGGTTGCCATTTTTGAAAGTAAAATTTATTTGCAGTACCTATACCATGTTGGATATGGATGGACGAACTGAGGGCATTATAGAAATTTAATTTTTTGTTTCTCTTTTTATTTGACATGTCGACAATTTGTTTTTTTAAGATATAACTACACCTACATACAGGGTGTGTCACGACGAGTTCCTATTAGACGTTTGTGGAGAAGCGCATAATTCGGCTAATATTAGCTCTTGCTAATACTTGCACCAAGCATGTAAGTATACAGCAAGCAGTATTGTATGTGTAGGGCAAAGCACCGTACTGATGAGTCTCGGAATGACAAAACCAGTGGTCTACGGTTTTCCATGCACATTCGAAACATGCAATATTGAAAAACTTCTGACATACATAAGACTACTGCTGGTAGAGCAGGAAAGTACCTACGTAGAGATCTAGGATGTTTCAAGCCCGGCGGTATGTTTGGGGTAGCATCCCGTATAAGATCTCGTAGTACCCAAAATCTGGATTTAGTTCGATAATTCGAAGCCTGGCGGGGTACTTGCCCGAGGAGTAGTTGTTCGAACGGTCCAGTACCACACAGAATTCTGAAAATTTGTAATATCACGTTTTCAAATATTCTCTATTTAATGAAAATAATGGCAACTTAATCCAACTTCCGCTTATACCGGAAGTGGCACTTAACTTCCTTATTTTAAATAGAACTAATACCTAATTTTTTACACTTTCCGGTTCTCCATAAAATTTTAGATGGACTTTATGTAACATAAATAACCTCTAAATGTCAAAATTTCCAAGATATACGCGAGTTTTCAAATTTTTTTTACAGTTGCAGGGTACTCTTTGGCGTCTGCGGCAAAAGAAACAAATTGAAATCGAAACAGTTGCAGGCGGTAGCATTAATGGCAAAGGTCTAAATTAAAGTTCAGTGTACCGAGTGTAGGTATTCAAAGTTTGAAAATACTGCGAACAGTATTAGGATGCGACATTAAACTGAGAAATCAAAATATTGCCAGAACTCAACAAAATTAAATCGAACGTCCCCTTTTTTATGTACTTTTTGGATTCTACGGAAAATTTTAGTTGTAGTCGATATAAATCCAAAAAGTGCATAAAAAAGGGGGCGTTCCATTTAATTTTGTTGAATTCTGGCAATATTTCGATTTCTCAGTATAATGTCGCATCCTAATCACTGTTCGCAGTATTTTCAAACTTTGGGTACACTGAACTTTAATTTAGACCTTTGTCATTAATGCTACCGCCCGCAATTGTTTCGATTAGCCTATTAAAGCGCGTGAAAGTGGAAGTGGCCAACTTGGGAAAATCTAGTTGGTATATAGATAAACGCATCCCTTGGCTGTTTGTGCAACTGCATTTTAGACACAGCCTTGAAATTTTTGCTTAATTCTAACCTCAAAGTCATCGTCAGCATTTATACGACAATAATAAAAAACATATCTTAAAAATGATCTATTTTGGAAATATTTAACAAATTGGATAGTGTTATGGCATATCCCAATGGGGAACAAATCAGCATCAGTTTGTGGTAAGTAGAACACAATTATTTGGATCAACTTTGTGCTACATATACAGGTATCCCACGACGACCTTACACGATCTGTATATGGAAAAGTGTGATTAGTAGAATTACACAAAATTGCACAAATAGGTAGTCGAGGATGCTCAATTCGACAAAAATATTTTTGACTTTCTGCAACTTCCGGTTACACCGGAAATAGACACCAACTTCTTTATTTTAAATGGAATGCCCACATTTTTATTACGAATTTAGATTTTTGGTCAAATTTTAAGGTCACCTTATGCAAAACATCATATGTGTAAAGTGCACCCTCTCTTCGAGATATTAGACGTTAAAAATCGTCATTTTTAAAATTTCATCAATTATAGCTTGGAAACGGTACGAGATAAAGAAAAATGACTTACATGTCCCTAGCCTAGTTTTTAATTCTCTATCTATTGAGTGTGGAAAATACTGCCTCCTGATTGGTCAAAAAATGACAAAAAGTTGCCAATCGGGAAGCAGTATTTTCCAGACCCATTAGATAGAGAATTAAAAACTAGGATAGGGACATGTAAATCATTTTTCTTTATCTCGTACCGTTTCCAAGTTATAATTGATGAAATTTGAAAAATGACGATTTTTAACGTCTAATATCTCCAAGAGGGTGCACATATGATGTTTTGCATAAGGTCACCTTAAAATTCGACCAAAAATCTAAATCCGTAATAAAAAGTAGGCATTCTATTTAAAATAAGGAAGTTGGTGCCTATTTCCGGTATAACTGGAAGTCGCAGAAAGTCAAAAATATTTTAGTCGAATTGAGCATCCTCGATTACCCATTTGTGCAAATTTTTGTAATTCTACTATACAGGGTGGGCCAATAGTGCGTAGTCGGTCCATATCTCTGATTCTATTCAAGATATCAACATGAAATTTTACGTGTTTGTGGAGAACCCCACGAAGCTTCTGTTAAAATTATTTTGATGTATACACGTTGTTCACGTGCTACGTACCAAACCAAAGTTATGTTTTTTCAAATGGAATGCGCCACATTTGTTTGCATATTTGGATTCCCCATAAAATTTCATGAAAGTTGATATGCTACACGGTGGGGTTTAGAGTAAGCGTTGTTAAGATATGGCTATTTTAGTACCAGTGTGAACCCAAATAGGGAGGTTCGGAGAAAAATAAGATATCTTTTTTTGGCATGAAAATGACAGAAAATTGTTATTGTAATTGATTTACGGCGAAATTTTTTTTCTAAAAAATTTTTTTGCCGCGTAATAAGCGAAAGAAATTAGCTTATCACGCCCACATGCTAGTTCGCTTTGTTATTGGTTTGACGTCAGAGATTCGTAAGGCGCTCCTCCCACTTCTCTTGAATGCCCGCGAAGCGGTAGGTACCTATCTCGTAACATACTTATTGGGACTATTTCGAGCGTGAATTTTTAAAGTAAGGTGTCAAGGAAACAAAACAAAGACAATATAATTGATTAATGATGCAACAAGGGTATCAAAAGTGCGATTCACATAATTTGCCATATTTATGTAGTAGGTAGATAAATGTCCCGGTAAATGTGGAAATGGTGTGTGATTCTTGTATCTAACCCCAATTTCATTCAACCTCAAAACAGTAGTGTAAAGGCAGACCGGTATAAGTAAAACAAAGTCAACAATTTATTAACTGTACATGCCTTTTATAATTCAGTATAAGTAGGTATGTAGATTGTAGATACCTGCTTACTTCTGTTTGTAAAATAGGTACCTACCTATATTCTCTAATACAATACAATACATTATACATACCTACTCATTTATGTAGGTATGTATACCCAAGTGATTGACAAGTTATCAAGTTAACAGTTTTATAACGGATTGGAAATTTTTTAAAAAAACGGAAACAAATACAACTCACGCGAATCAAAAAACTACGCTACGTAGGTACTAGGTACTTGTTTAACAAAAAGAAACAACTGCTATATTCTGGAACGGTTAATGTAGAAACTCGGAAGAGACTCTTAAAGACGCATGTATGGAGTACGAAATTATACCTATGGGTGCGAAACTTGGACAATGGGAGAAGCGGATTGAAAAAGAGTAGAAGCGTTTGAAATGTGATGCTACAGACGGGTGTTGAAGATACCGTGGATAGACAAGTTAGCAATAAGGAGGAATTAGAAAGAGTTGGGGAAAAGAGAAAAGTATGGAAGACAATAAAGAATAGGGTATAGGATCGTAGGATGGTAGGACACCTTCTGAGACACAAAGGAATAGTTCGCGACATACTAGAGTCAGAGATAGGAATAAAGAGGTAGAGGTTGGAACAGATTAGACTACTGCTCTCAAATAGTTGGGGATGTAGAATATTCTACTTTTAAGGAAAGGCGTAGGCTAGCTCAGCGAAAGGATGGAGGTACGCGTCCTACCGGTCTTCAAAAGAGAACTTTATGATGACGTACTATTTAATTATTATTGTAAAATAGTTAATAAAGTTTCATTTTTTAGTTCAGGGAGGGAACGCTACGGCGATTCAGTATTTGGCTCCGTCATGCTCCTAGTATCCTGTTTCAAATTATGCTAACCGTAACACGTTGCCAAGTACCAAGGGGTCCCAGAAAACTGTCGATAAATTACATTATGTTCGATTTTATTTAGAGTGGCTGCAATGGGGCAGCCGATAATTTTATAAACTTTTGCAATGATAAACTAACTCGCGAAAATATCGATAATGCTGACCGATTTTCCTTCTGGCTCCAACGAACCACCTTTTCCGTTTTATTGGTGTGCTGTACGATGTATTAGTCTGGGTACAAGACAGAAAACACCAGTTAATAATATTTAACAATTTAACTACACATGCATATGCATAATACTTATGGGACTGCTGCGCGCTGAAGCTGGGACTTGTACGTTATACTAAGTTCTGACGTCACGCGGCCTACTCTCGCTGCAAGGTACGATTTCTAGCCTCGCACCGACGGAAAACTTTGCAACGGCTTCACAGGCGAAGGAATTTTTTTTTTAACAAAAATTAACAACATAACTGCCTTCAGTATAATAAACTCTATCAATTACCGAACCTGCCTATTTGTGGTGCTACTGACGTCTGCTGGCCAAAGATAACTCTGATTTTTTATTGGACTAGGTTCAGAGGACACTCTATTTGTAAAATCCATTAACACTTTTTTCAAAATAGTTCGTATTGTACAGAGTGGCCAACTTGCGCAAAATGGAGCTTTTCTCAAAAATGTGAAATGGAACACCCCGTATATTATTTGCAGGTTTAATAGCCAGTTTATTAAGCTTTCACTGATGTAGATATTGGCAGGTCTGCGACTGATAATTTAGACAGAAATAAAGATTGAACCTTAAGAACTGAGATTTTTGCCGTAATTTTGTACCATTTTTGGGGAATTTCCGCCATTTTGCCACCCAAAACTCAGAAAAATGCTTACACTTTGTTTTTACAGAATATTTAGCGAATAGAGTCTACACCGGCACAAGAATTCTCATTGTAAGTTTACTACTTGAAAGGATGGTTTTCTTCCATGGCACTCCTTGTTTCAATTTATACATAGGTTTAATAAGGTACCATTTATTTAAGAATATGACCATCGAGAAGCAATCTGGCGATGAAATTTTTTGTCTCAATGTAAAATCAACTTCCAAAAACAAAATGGAAATCATATTTTGTGTTTTGAGCGCTAAAATATGAGAGAAACGAATCAAGAACCGGTAAAATTACTACATTTTAAAGTTCAATTTTAAATTCTACCGAAACCGTCAGTCGCAGACCTAACAATATCTACATCAATCAAAAGCTTAGTAAACTGTCTATCAAATATGGAAATAATATATGGGGTGTTCCATTTGATATTTTTAAGAAAAAATGCATATTGCGTAAGCTGTCCACCCTGTATGATATTAAGTTTTGTGACAGAAGTACTCAAGAATTTTACAAATAGAGCAGTCTGTGAACCTAGTCCAATAAAGAAATCTTAAATAGCTTCGACCAGTAGATGTCAGCAGTTCCTCAAAGTTGGGTCCACACTGACACTAAAATGGTAATATCTTAAAATCGCTCACTCTAAACCCCATCGTGTAGCACACCATCTTTCATAAAATTTTATTGGGAATTCAAATATGTAAACAAATGTGGGGCGTTCCATTTAAAAAGCATAACTTTGGTGTGGTGCTGAGAGTTTGAACACCCTGTATACACCAAAATAATCTTATCTGATGCTTCGTAGGGTTCTCAACGTACATGTAAAGTTTTATTTTGCCACCTTGAATAGAACCAGAGATATGGGCCGACTACACACTATTGGCCCACCCTGTATATACTTTTCTATACAGGATGATCTATAATGAGTGTAACAAACTTCTAGAATAGATAGAATACTTAAAAGTAATGCGAAAAACCTTAATCAACGTATGTCCAAAAATGCCGGCTAAGCGAGATACAAGATGTTGAAATTTCTTAAAAAGATGTTATTTTTTTAAATATCTGGAAAACTACCGGAGCTATTCATTTGGAATTTTGGACATAATAATTTATTGAAGTTATTTACTAATTTATAAATTTTGAGTTTTGTACTCTCACCAGTGGCGTCTCTACGAGGTGGGGAGACCACATTTATTACCGAAACTATGTTACGCTACTGACTTACACAGATATGTTGCAAAATATTTGAATCTTTGTTTTATTTACAAGAAAAAATATCTCTTTTGTTTTTTGCGTACGAGGCATAGTTTCAGAGAGAAATAATTTTATGTAGTTAATATTTTCTGATTTTACTATTTGGTAGAAATTCATGATGAATTGAAAAATAATTTTGTGTAACATAGTGCATAGTCCACGATTTTAAAAACGAAATCATCAGACATCTTTGTAACAGTAAAGCGTTGTTAATATTGAAGTGGCGTGTAAATACTGTGAAAATATTGTGAAAATCCCTAATGAATATGTGCCCAAAAATGGCTACAAAAATAGATACAGGGTGTTGAAATTTCTTACAAAAATTTAATATTTTCTTGTGTCGTTACCTACTATTTTCAGCTGTTTTGTGCTATTTTCGAGTATTTACACGCTAATTCGATATTAACAACGCTTTACTGTTAAAGATAATGGTTTACAATTTCGCTTTTAAAATCTCCTGATTAATGCACCATGTTACACATAACTATTTCTCTCTGAAACTATGCTTCGTACGCAAAAATCAAGATACATTTTTTCTGTAAATAAAATAAAGATTCAAATATTTTGCAACATATCTGTGTAAGTCAGTAGCGTAACACAGTTTCGGTAATAAATGTGGTCTCCCCACCTCGTAGTGACGCCACTGGTGAGAGTACAAAACTCAAAATTTATAAATTAGTAAATAACTTCAATGAATTGTTATACCCCAAATTTCAAATAAATACATCTGATAGTTTTCCAGATATAAAAAAATAACATTTTTTAAAGAAATTTCAACACCTTGTATCTCGCTTAGCCGGCATTTTTGGACCTACGTTGATTAAGGTTTTTCGCATTATTTTCAAGTGTTCTATCTGCCCTAGAAGTTTGTTACACTCATTATAGATCACCCTGTATACAGATCGTGTAAGTTCGTCGTGGGATACCCTGTACACATAATTGGGCCTAACCAGCGAAAGATGTTTCATTTGCGATATTTACTGTAGAACATTCAAGTCGTAATCAGAATTACGGGAGCACATGATGACGCACCCCAAGAAAGAATCTCACAAATGTGAAATTTGCCAAAAAGCATTCACCAAGAGTAATAGTTTAAGGGCACACCTTAGGACTCATACGGGACAAGAGCCTTACAATTGCGAAATTTGCAATAAAACGTTCTCCCAGCAAGGCCACTTAACAGGACATGTTAGGACTCGTACAGGACAAAAGGCTTACAATTGCGAAATTTGCCAAACATCATTCACACAGAGTAGTGGTTTAAGGAGACACCTTAGGACTCATACAGGGCAAAAGCCTTACACGTGTGAAATTTGCAGTAAAACGTTCTCCTAGCAAGGCCACTTAACAGGACATGTTAGGACTCATACAGGACAAAAGCCTTACAATTGCGAAATTTGCCAAAAATCATTCACACAGAGTAGTGGTTTAAGGGTACACCTCAGGTATCATACAGGACAAAAGCCTTACAATTGTGAAATTTGCCAAAAATCATTCACCCACAGTAGTGATTTAAGGGTACACCTTAGGACTCATACGGGACAAAAGCCTTACAAGTGTGTGATTTGTAATAAAACGTTCTACCAGCAAAGCCACTTAACAGGACATGTTAGGACTCATACAGGACAAAAGCCTTACAAGTGTGTAATTTGCAATAAAACGTTCTCCCAGCAAGGCCATTTAATACGACATGTTAGGACTCACACGGGACAAAAGCCTTACAAATGTGTGATTTGCAATAAAGCATTCTCCCGGCAATGCAGCTTAACAGAACATATTAGGACTCATACAGGACAAAAGCCTTACAATTGCGAAATTTGCCAAAAAGCATTTACCCAGAGTAATAGTTTAATGTCACACCGTAGGACTCATACGGGACAAAAGCCTTACAAGTGTGAAATTTGCAATAAAGCATTCTCCCTGCAACACCACTTAATAGGACATATTAGGACTCATACAGGACAAAAGCCTTACAATTGCGAAATTTGCCAAAAAGCATTCACACAGAGTAGTAGTTTAAGGTCACACCTTAGGACTCATACGGGGCAAAAGCCTTACCAGTGTGAAATTTGTAATAAAAAGTTCTCCCAAAAAGGCCACTTAACAAGTCATGTTAGGACTCATACAGGTCAAAAGAATTACAAGTGTTAAATTTGCAATAAAGCATTCTCCCTGCAACACAACTTAACACTACATATTAGGACTCGTACAGGACAAAAGCCTTACAATTGCGAAATTTGCCAAATAGCATTCACTCAAGAGTAGTCATTTAAGGGCACACCTTAGGACTCATACGGTGCAAAAGCCTTACAAGTGTGAAATTTGCAATAAAACGTTATCCTAGCAAGGCCACTTAACAGAATATGTTCAGACTCATACAGGACAAAAGCCTTACAAGTGTGAAATTTGCAGTAAAGCATTCTTCCTGCAACGCAACTTAACAGAACATATTAAGACTCATACAGGGCAAAAGCCTTACAATTGCGAAATTTGCCAAAAAGCATTCACCCGGAGTAGGGATTTAAGGACACACCTTACAAATGTGAAATTTAAGAAAAAGCATTCTCCCAGCATTGCAGTTTAACAACAAACTTTAGGACGCATACGGGACATAAGCCTCACAAGTGTCAAATTTGCAATAAAACGTTCTCCCTGCAATGGCATTTAACAGCACACGTTAGGATTCATATGGGACAATGTAGTGTTAGTGTGAATGTGTGAAATTGAAACGGCACGACAGATGAAAAAGAAAATGCAACTGTAGAGCAAGCAAATTTTCGCAAAACTTATCGAAAATGAAGAATTTGAGTTGAAAAATGAAGATAATATATGTGTAAAAGAAGAATTTTGTAAAACTTTTCAAGAATGGAGGGTCTTAGCTCTTAGGTGAAAGAAGAAGTAAATTCTTGACTTGTTTAAATTAAATGAAAATAAAAAGTAAATAAAGAAATAAGAATTGTGTTTTGTTACTTCGTACTTCCTTTCACAAACAGAATGACATAGGGCATGTAAATAATATTCCTATTAGTGACCTTAATATATTACCAAAAATTTAGAAGATTTTGATCTGGTTGTCAAAAAGTGAGTTGAATATTTAATCTGGCGTTAACTTAAATTTAAGCGAGTGTGTTGGACCAAAATATGATGCGCAGGTGAGAAATAAAGCTGAGAAAATTCTTTTGTGGCAAGTTGGAGAAGACGATCAAATAGAGATTCAGAGGCTGTATTAAGAGCATAATTATTTGTGTAACCCGTTTGCGCTATGGGACCTTGCTCAGCTAGATTCTGGCCAATTCTTCCACAGCAACACGTGTTGGACAACTTTCTCCATGTTCGGATGGTTAATGTAATGGCTCTGTAATCGAGATATCCGCGGATCAAAGCTAGTTTGCTGCCGGTTTTTCGTTTGGTGCTGTTTTTTGCGTTAACTTTGAATTTATGTTTTAAGTTTCACAGCTCAGAATCTGTGTGTCTTGTGCCCCGTCAGATAAGGGGAAATGTTACAGTTTAGCTCCTGACGGATCTTGCATTTTTTTGTATCAGTTAGAAAGAGTTACCTGCATCCCGGGATTTTCGACACGACGATACAACATTGGAGTTTGAGTAGACCCTCTTATTCGCAGAGCAACCCCCTTTAAGCCCATGCTGGAATATTTATAAACTTAACTTCAAAAACGATCTATTTTTATAGAATGTTTTTGCTTAACTTGTTTTCTCTTACTACTTATACCATTGTCGCCAAGCCACTGGTCAGCAGCTCATATAACCGTGGGATCCAAAGGGCCGTAGGTTCAACACCATGTGTACGGCATCGGTGTTTTTTCCTGTTGTCATGGGTCTTCTTTGAGTTGGCAAGAATTTAGTTGTTTTCACGACTTTTATTTAACAACCAGAGCAAATTAACTTGTAACAAATTGTAAGTGGACGAATTGAATTAACTTTTCGTTTAAAAATCTGACACATTAATTCTATTTTTAAACGTCAATAATAATAATCACTGTTTTTCAACATGTGTGTCTTGATAAAACTGCTAGGACATGTTCGTCGCTATTTATCTACGTTTTCCACGTTTACCTCGCGTTGCAATCCCCCCCCTGGTTCCTGGGTTCGTCTCGAACTGGAAACAGGTCTTGACTTTCTCTTGGATCGTCCTCTCTTCTTAATTGGATTAAGTGGAATTTCAATTTTTCAAAAGCTTCTCTTTGCGATTGTCCCCAAATAAACACGACATTCTTTTTTGTGAGGTTACTCAAAGGTCGCGATATCTCAGCGAAGTCTTTCACGAACTTACGGTACCACGAGCATATTTGGAGAAACGATCGAACTTATTCCTTGATATTCCGAGGTTCAGGAAGATTAGCAATAATCGCAGTCTTTCCAGGATCTACCTGAATCCCTTCATGAGTGATTAAATGACCAAGATACTTAACACTTTGAGAAGCAAAGAAACACTTTTCCCGGTTCAGTGTAAGTCTGAATTGTTTCAATCTTTCAAAAACTAGTCCCAAATCACGAATATGCCCATCGAATGAATCAGATAAAATGATAATGTCATCAAGATACGCGAGCACTAACACATCGTCAATTGCACGTCTAAATTGGTATATAAGTCTTTGGAATGATGCCGGCGCATTGCGTAAGCCAAAGGGCATGCGTAGGTATCGAAATGTTCCAAGCGGGGTGACAAAAGTCGTCTTATCTCGATCCTTCTCTGCAACTTTAACCTGGTGATATCCCGAACGAAAATCTATAGTAGATATAAATCTAGTTTTCTTGGTGGCGTGGAGCAAATCATCCATCCTCGGCAATGGATAAGTATCAGGGACTGTTATAGAATTTAGAAGTCTGTAATCCACACAGAGCCTCATGTCACCGTTTTTCTTGGGAACTAGAACTATCGGAGCCGCCCATGGACTCTCACATTCCTCTATGATTCCTTCGCTAAGGAGCGTATTTAACTATTTCTTTAAAATTTCCTTGCGAGCTGGTGTAAGCCTGTACGGAGGTGAAGAGATCGGAGGATGATCTTGAGTATTAATAAAATGCTCATAATAAGGAGTAGGACCACCAACTCCTACAAAAATCTCTTTATTTGCATCGAGCAACGCATTTAAGCGCCTGCATTCATCAGGATTTAGATAACATCCTTCATCGGAACGAAGAACACACATCGAATTAATTTGAACAGTTTGTAAACCTGCATTTTGTTCAAACTGAAGTGGATAACTTGTAGAAGGTAAATCCGCAAATTTCCAATAATGATCAGATGCATTCAATATGATCTTGGCATCCATAACAAAATCTATGCCAAGAAGTGTTACATTATTATGCAATGTCGAGAACACGATGAAGGTCGTGGGAATTATACGATCTTGAAGTTCCAAATCAACGGTGGTCAACAAGACATCATCTTCCCTTACGCTACCGTCTGCTAATTTAATCGTTGTTCGCTGCCGGGTGAATGCTTAGAAACCAATACATCATACAGAGAACGCGACGCGACGCTCTGTTTTGCAGCCGTATCAACGATTGCAGTGCCTCTCGAACCAAGTACGCCAATGGAAAGGATTGGCCTTGCGCGAGGTGACATCTTCGGATTAGTTTCTAAACCGCAAAATTCGACAGCAGATGATGCACTAGATTTACACGACGGACAATTAGAACGCACGTACCCGGGAAGTCCACATCCAAAACATGTTATGGTACTGGAGGATACATTATTGGGACCTGAGGTAGTGCTAGGTGATACGAAAGAACGCGAATCATTGGTTGGCTGGGTAGCTCCACGCGAGTCTGCTTCTTTCCGTTTTATTAATTTTCGACAGTGTTCCTTGGAGTGACCCAAGTTCTTACAATACCCGCACCTCACTTTCTTTTCAACCGGATTCCGATTCTCCGTCACAATTTTATCACGAGAGATTTTTCCCCGAATTTTTAATGACAGAAGTCCATACACCATATCAATTTGTGTCTGTTCAGTAGTTAGAAAATGAGAATACTGGATACGAACCCGTTCGGAGCACATAGCGCCATCGAGTTCTCGAGGTGCCATCGACTTCTTCGGCAGTGACCTTGAAAGAGACCAGAGGCTGCTGAAGGAGTCGTTGAGGCATCCGAAGAAGTGTCTTCAGCAGCGGCATCTGCAGCAGCCTCTGGTGTCTTTGAAGGTCATTGCCGAAGAAGTGGGCATGTCTTCAGCAGCGTCTGGTCATTGCAGAAGAAGTGGTGTTCAGCAGCGTCCAGGCGCATGCGCCGGGGCTATTCCTCAGGTCAGTCCACCCAGTTCTTCGGCAATGAGCAGAGGCTGCTGAAGAAGGGCCTCTGGGTCTTTGGGGCCTTTGGTTGTGGCTCAGGCGCCTGCGCCGGGGCTTAAAAAGTGCGCGTGTTGCTCATTGTTGCGCAATGGAAGAATGTTCTGGAAAAGCTGATGCAATAGTATGCAGATGTTGCAGAATTAATGTTTTTTCTCGGAATTCGAACGTTTGCAATTGTTTATACTAAATAAATATTGTTATCAAAGTTTGAGAAAGAAACATGTCCGAAGAGATGTTATAATTGTTTTTATTATGATTAAATATTAATAGCTAAGAACGTTCTAGAAAAACCTTTCAACTTTGCCGATAGGATATGTATATTTGTTTGGTTTGACTCCCACGGTCTGCATGCCAATAAGTGCATGTGCACTTAATATGTTCAAACTCTACAAGATGACCGAGATTATGTTATACCCTGTTGTTTGTATTATTACAATAAAATAAGAACATTTTCGAAGCTTACCGCCAGATAAATAAACAATGCTCAATTGATTGTTTTTTCTGATAACTTCTACATGTTATCAAAATTTAGCAAACTCGGCAAAAGCTGCGAAATAAATAGAACGAATCTAATCGCGAGCATTTTATTCAGTAGTTAGTTCAATTGTTCAGTTGATTTCCACGGAATAGGTGCGGTAAAAGTTAGTTTCCCAATATGGATGCGGTAATTAGCCAAGACGATGTTGGGGATATTTTATTGTACCATTTTATTCTGCAAAACTTGCCGGAAAATATAAAAGTAAGTCCATTTGCAGTAATCATTTCTTTTATTATCCAAGCAGTATGTTAATAAATCTCATAATAGAAGTCATTCATAATAATTTCATTATAAGTAATTAAAAGCATACATATTATCTAATTGTAAACTATTTTCTATATTTAGAACAGACCCAAAATGATAATTTGTGGAAATGTGCCACACATGGCGTCAACAACAACAGAAAATGTGTTATTTTCGGGCCTATTCATGGAGAAAGAAACAACGATAATTTTGTTGGAATCGTGCAGTGAACTTGTGGTCATTTGGGTCAATATTGTAGATCGTAAGTAAAGCATTTAGATTTTTTAATATTCAGTGATAGTAGTGTGAAATTGGGGATTTTTGATTCGCAATTTTAGTAGTGGAAAATTTGGATTTCTGATTCACAATTATTCTAGTGGTGGAAAATTAATTGTTTTTATAATGAATGAATGCATTTCTTTGTTTGTCCGCCCGTTTGTTTGTTTGTTTGTTTGTTTGTTTGTTTGTTTACTAGTATAATTTCTCATCTTTGTTTGTTTGTTCGTTTGTTTGTTTGTTTGTTTGTTTGTTTGTTTGTTTGTTTGTTTACTAGTATAATTTTTAACTATGATATTTTTCTCTTGTTGCAGCCAACGATGTATAAGCAGCGTCACGAGCTTGATTACACTGTTAATGAATAAAATGTATTTTAATAGATCATATTATGAACACTATTATATTATTTTAATTGACAAAATGTATTTTAATATAATAAATTATATTATATAATTTACCGTATTCCGTGGAAATCAACTGAACTAATGAATTGATTACTGAATAATACTCACCATTATGTTAGAATATTAATTTGTTGTGTGCTTTTTTAAATAAATGTATGCTAGAAGCGTGATTTTTTGACATTAACAATTAGTACGATGGACACCTCCCCTCCATGACATAAAAACAAAATTCTGGGAAGTCATGTTTACTTAAGTTCTGCCGAATTAAGCATTATGTTATCAGTTCGAATAATTAATGATTATCGAGCAAGATCAAAGACTTTCTCACCGATTTGTTCTGGAACATTCTATTAAACAGCGTTATAAAAATAAACTCATGAGTGTTTAAAGACCCTGCCAAAATAAACATGATTATCAATTCGAAAAATTTATGTTATTTGTTGATAAAGATCAAAGACTTCCTCACCGCTTTGGCACTAAATTAATTCGTAGAAGCCATAAAATTCAAGGTTTCTTCTGGAACTTTCGATTAACAAGGAGATAAGACGTGACACTTACATAAATTATTTGCACACGGCACTCAATTAATTCTTAGAAGCGATAAAATTCAAGGTTTCTTCTGGAACTTTCGATTAACAAGGAGATAAGGCGTGACACGCACATAAATTATTTGCACACGGCACTCAATTAATTCTTAGAAGCGATAAAATTCATGGTTTCTTCTGGAACAAGGAGATAAGACGTGACACATACATAAATTATTTGCACGCGGCACTAAAGTAATTCTTAGAATTGATAACACTCAAGGATTCTTCTGGAATGTTCTGCGAAGATAAGAATCTGTATAAATAGAGCGAGATTGGGTGGCATCAGCCAGTTGTTTTATGACCGTTCTATAGTAATAAAGCAGTGTTGACATTACGTTTTGAGTTTCAACAAAGGACATAATATTTTGTGGTGCGAGTGATTAGGCAGTATTGACGATGGAATCGCAATCTGAAATACAGACACTTTCATCAGATATGGTGAAAAAATTATTTGAAGTAAGTTTGTTTTCTTTGTTTCCACATATTTTTGCATGCGCTAATTCGAATAATAATTGACAGGTATGTGCTAATAAAAGGAGTTTGTCTGTGGAACAAATTCATTCTTTTTCGAAGATATGTAAGCGCATGCTCAGGACCCACTATAAATATTTGAAAACTGGTGATAAACTTACTCTCGGTCAGCGCAGACATGTAGAGTGCAACATATCAAATATTAAAGTGTGTTTAAATATAATACAAAACCAGAGGCACTTGGGTTCTGGAATTGCATCAAATTCAAATAAGAAGCGTTCTGGTCGAATTATTTGGAGAGACATCGCTTCGGCTTTTACCAGTAGAATAAGGACCGGTTTAATAATCAATAAGCGTCATACTGATCCAGATGCGTTCATTGAAGATTGTTACCATCTCATTAAGACGCGACTAAAGAATATATTAAAGAGAGAGGCTGCAGCAAAGGTCAACTTTAGCCTTTGTTGCACATTTAAACTATGTGGACAAGGAGAGACTGCGGCTGAAGAGTGCAAATATTTTAATTCCAGCAATACAATAGTTACCGCTTCGTCTTTTTCTGATTCGTCCGAGATGGCAAATTGGTACAAGGAAGTAACGGATAAACTTAAAACCAAGGTACGTAATCAACTTATAATCTTAAGAGACCATATAGTTATTGATGTGTAAACATCTTAGTTCTCGGTAGTAGAACATCCTACAGCGCTAATTATTTGAAAACAGTAGTCTAATCTATGCCTACCCAATTTTAAGAACTGCGTGATATTTTCGGAGAACTTGGTGGCCATTGAATTACAAAAGACAGAAATAGTCTTCAATAAGCCAATCTATGTGGGATTTTGCGTGTTGGAGTTGGCAAAAGAACTGATGTACAAATTTCACTACGACTATGTAAAAGAACACAAAAATTTAAATGCCTCGCTTTGTTACACGGATACGGACAGTTTTATTTACGAGTGCTGCACTGACGACTTGTACGAAATAATTAGAGCCGATGCGAAGGATCATTTTGACACTTCCGGCTATCCCCCAGGGAATCCCTACAATATTCCGCCGGTAAACAAAAAAGTCATTGGCAAGTTCAAGCATGAATTGGATGGTAAAATTATTACAGAGTTGGTAGCACTAAAACCGAAAATGTACTCTATTCTGTGCGAGGATGACGCTATTGAAATTAAAAAATCCAAGGGAATCGGCCGTTCAGCAGTCAAGGAGTTGACGCATAACGACTATAAACGAGTATTATTTGGCAATTTGAAACTTCAGGCCACCTTTAATTCGATTCGATCGAAAAATCACGAGCTCTATTCGTACGAGATTAGCAAGAAAAGTTTGTGTGCCGAAGATGACAAACGCCACACGCTCGATGATGGTGTAAACACACTACCTCTCGGGCACTATAGTATTATGGACCAGAATAGTTTGTAAATAAACGCATGTATTTGATAAATTATCTATATTTTCAATAAAAATGTTCTATGTAAACAACTCCTGTTTTATTTATTACAAGTCACTCTTATCTATCCACGAATTGTGTGAGTCATCAAATCCGAGCCACTTCACAAACATGCGATCGCCCCTCCTTCGCAATACCTTCTCCACCAGGTATGTGTTGGGGTAATTGGTCTTCAGCAGCTCTTGTTCGTAGAAACATCCCCGAATCGGTTGCCCTTGGTAATCTTCAAGATGGTACGTGGTTGGGTTCGTATGCTTCACCTTGACGATGGTGAACACCTCGGTGGTGTAGTTTGGAGTGTACCCCTTGCTGAAGACGTGCTTATACTTTGAAATGCGCACCTTGTCCCACAGCTTAAACTTTGTTTGCACCCTGACCGCTGCCGCCGCTCCAAAATTGAGTTTCGTATCCTTTGTGACATCAGCGGGGCGCATTCCCGTCACAGAATGCACTGTTTTGTTGTACTCGCCGACCAGTTGAGGCAGAATGTGGAGCCATCTGTGGTTGCCCTGTAAACTGAACAGTCTCCACATCTTCTCCTTGATGGTTCTGTTCCAGCGTTCCACGCAACTCGCCTTCTTCTCCGTGAACGTGGAGTAATGATTGATGCCGTGCTCAGTCATCAGAGCCTTGAAGCGTGCGTTAAAGAACTCCTTGCCGTCGTCGGTCTGCAAATTCTTCGGTGATCGTTGTCGTTGCAGCAGAGGGGCGAACGCTTGCACCACATCCGATGCCGTCTTCGTCTTTAGTGGCACCGCCCACCCGTACTTGGAGTACGTGTCCAACACCATGAGAATGTACTTGTAGTTGCGATTCACCTTCGCGTACGGGATCATCTCCACCAGATCCGCTTGCCAGAGGTCGTCGAAACCGCGGATTATCACCTTGCGCCTCGGGAAGTTTCGTCGTGCGGGTTTGTGTAACTCGGCAATCAGCCCCTTCTTCTCATTCATTCCCCCACCAAATATTTGTCGTTTTGCAATTGCGCCAAACCTAATTCTAGCGCTTGCAGTCTATCACTGTGTTCGCGAAACAGCAACGCTACACTATCTCTGACCTTTTCCAGGTCTTGCTCTACTATTTCTAGTTTCCGGCCGAGAGGGGCCACCGCTCCTGTACGCACCGCGTGATCAATTGACAGTCCCAGTGCTGCAAATAAACTGTCCACGTAAGCTTTATTGGTAGCGTCGGGGTCTTCGATTGCGTTAGCAACATTGGTCAGACGCTTGTTGTCTATGTTATAGTCCCCGGACTGGGTCAGCAGGAAACCAACTCCAGGCGGTCCGCGCAGAACAAACGCCTGCGAAGATGCTTTCTTGGATCGTCCAACCAGCTGTCGTCCGAACTTGTCCACGGACATGATTGAGGCTCGCGCTGCTGCTGCTGCTCCCCTTCTTATACTATAACCCCCTCCTCCATAAGCTCTTCCACAATAGACGCAATCTCGTTGCCGTGTGAGGTGTTGCCGGCCGCTCTGGAGGCATGCAGCAAGTACAAACGTTGAACCAGTTCATTTATATCATTCCAATACACGTACTCGCTGTTTTTATCTGTGACGCGCATCAACAGTCCACCAACACCACCACCACCACCCTCCTTTGTAAACCGTTTGATGATGCTCTTGTACTTGGTGCTGTTGGTGCCCCGAGTACGAGCTTCATCCCTATAGCCCACCTTGTGAGCATTCGTTGCCAGTATTATGTTCTTGTACACGTTCAAATCACGCTTGGTGTAATTGTGCGGGTCTTTGTAGAAGAGCAGCTCGTAGAGACCGCTGGTGCCCGGATACCGTTTGTCCTGCACGTAGACATCGTCGTCGACAAACTGAATGGCCGAGTTTCCAATCATGAACGAGTCGTAGTCATTGCCGGCTTGTCTTCTGACTCCGTACACGGTGTCCAAATCTCTGCGATTTTCATTGCGCAGCAGTCTCTCAATGTGCGGGCTGACCTTGGGACCGGGCATCGTAGGTGTAGGCGGCGGAGTGTTGTAGTCGAAAGATGGCGCTGCTGCCGCTTCACCGTCCAGATCGATGAGGTCGTTGGCGAAACTAGGGGGCTGCGTCAGCGCGGGCGTTAGCGTTGAGGGTTCCTTGAGAGAGTCCAGTTTGCGGGTCATTTCTTGCAGCGGTTCGGTGAGCGGTTGGAAGCGTCGTCTCAGGCGCTCCTCGGCACTCGTTTGGATCGACTTGAGCGAGCGGTACTTGCGTCGAATGGCGTCAGCTGATTTGATAATCTCTTTGCTAAGCATCCGATCCTTTTTTCTCTTCCTATTCTTGTTTGTGTCAGCAGCCATGATGTTAGCGAATACAGCTGTCTGTGTCAACAGCTTCCCTTTTATATGATCAGGTACTGATCGAAGCCCCTCCTGTACCGCCCTTGATTCATATCGCTGTCCTTGTCTATCGCCAGGAATCCGTACTTGGATGTCCAGCATGCGGCGCACGCTGAACGAAACACCGACCAGTCCATGTCGGTGTTCACGTGATCGTTGTACACGTGACGTAGGTTCAAGTCGTCCTGCTTGAAGAGGATCAGAAAGTTGACGTTGTCGCGTATCAGGTGTTTGGGGATGTGCGTGTACGTCTGACAGAGGTAGAAGCAGTCTGTGGACTTGTGTCTTCCCATGGCGAAATAGTCGCGCATAACGTTCTGCTTGTCGCAGGCCACGTCGTCAAAGATGAACACGGAATTGGGCAGGGCGTTCTCGGGTGGCACGATGTCCGCGCAATCTCCGTAGGCAAAGTAGCCGACACCCGGCACCGCCCGCAGAATCTCCCCCAGCAGTTGGTACTTTGGTTGGTACAGGGACTTGGAGTAGACGTAGACGTTCTCGAAACGCAACCCGTTCGGTGCGCACAGCAGCGACAAAATCAAATTCGTTTTGCCACAGTTCGAGGGACCGCAGATGATGGATCTCACAGTGTCGGGGAAGAGGAGTCCGTGTTTGAGTCTCTTGTTGGCGGGTGGCTCGAAGCCTGCGCCGCATACATTCATGACCGGTAAACTCTCCGATTGTTTCACGAACTTCATCGTCGTCGAACTAGTATATATAGACGCGTCGAAACCTTTTATACTCCAGTCAGTATGTCTCCGACAGTCAAACCACTTCGACGACGACGACAACCACGCAAGGGGAAAGGACTCTTAAACGATTTGATTGGAAAACTGCCGGTGGAATTGCACCTGCCCGGTTACAACTTCTGTGGTCCAGGTACAAAACTTAAGGAGCGATTGGCAAGAGGTGATCGGGGCATAAATCCCACGGACGAAGCGTGCAGATCCCACGACATTGCCTACTCGCAATCGAAGGAGCTCGCGAAACGACACGAAGCTGACCGAAGACTGGCGGACAGTGCGTGGCACAGGGTTTTGGCAAAGGACGCATCTCTGGGTGAACGTGCAGCCGCTTGGGCCATAACTAACGCAATGAAAGCTAAAGTCAAGTTGGGTATGGGTGTCGGCACCAAGAAGAAGAAGAAGACGGTCAAAGATCGTATTTCGCTCGGCAGAGTGACGAGAGAGGCGCGAGCTGCAGTGAAGAACACCAAGGATACGGTTATGGCGGTGAACAGAGCCCTGGCAGCGGCTAAGCAAGTAATTCGACGCAAAGAGAGGAAGCCGTTGCCGCGCGTCATCCCGGTGCCGAAGACTGGTGGAATATTACCCCTGATACCAATTTTTGCGGGTCTATCGGCTCTCGGTGCGCTAGCTGGAGGGGCGGCAGGTGTAGCTAAGGCAGTGAACGATGCTTCACAGGCCCGAAAAGAGCTAGGCGAACATCAACGCCACAATCAGACCATGGAGGCCATTGCTATGGGTAAACCGGGAAGCGGACTCTACCTGAAACCATACCGCAAAGGCTTGGGTCTGTACTTGGCGCCGGCAAAAAACCGCTACTGAGGCTACCGAGAAGACCACTCACCGACATCGATCTAAACAAGTACGCTTCAATCGATCTGAAAATTCCCCACTTCCGGGGAGTGTTCATGCGCAACGGCTTGCCCGCGGGGAAACCCAAACGCAACGAGTCAGCTATCGTCAATTTGGATGACGCAAGCGGTCCTGGCACCCACTGGGTAGCGTACATAAAGCGAGGGTCGCGCGTCCTCTACTTTGACAGTTTTGGCAACCTGCGACCGCCCGCAGAACTCGTTAAATACCTCGGTAGCCGCACCACCACCATACAGTACAATCACGACTGGGAGCAGAGCTTCAACTCACCCATCTGTGGACACCTGTGCTTAAAGTTTTTGTACAACAACGGCGGATCATGACCACCACCAAGTCTCTGACGGTGTCGTTGACGGGAAACAGTTCGGTCTTGAGCAGCAATTTTTTCCCACCTACCGAATTGGGGGACGGCAACTACGTGCTGGGGCTTGTACTGTTCCAAACCTTCAACTCGGTGCCGAACGTGGACGAATCAAACAATAAGTTCTATTATGGTAGCGGTGACGCGAAACTCGTCATACCCACTGGTTCATATGAGATCGAAGACCTGAACGAGTACCTGCGCAACAATTTACCCTCGGGTGATACCAGCTTTATTCTGCGCGCCAACAACAGCACCCTGAAGTGCGAAATTAAATTCGGGAAACAGATAAACTTTGACAGAGACAACTGTTTGGCTTCTCTGCTTGGATTCAATAGACGCATACTTGCACCGAATAGATGGCACGAGTCGGACTTGCCCGTCAGCATACTGAAAGTGGACGTTATACGCGTAGAGTGCAACATCACCACCGGATCGTACGTAAATGGTAACTTAGTCCACACCGTACACGAATTTTTCCCCCTCGTGCCGCCCGGTTACAAGATTGTTGAGGTGCCCAGCAACGTAATATACCTGCCCATCACTCTCAACAGTATAGACAACGTGACGGTGCGCATTGTCGATCAAAACGGCACACTGGTGAATTTTCGCGGTGAAGAGATAATTGTCCGGTTGCACATAAAGAGACTATAAATAGCGAGGGAGGACACTCGCGTGGGCGCATTAAAGCGAGCATTATGGGCATAGCCTTTCGAAACAGGTATATAAGCGGGTACGTTATTGGAACGGGCATCACTTGTGATTCAGAGCAGCAGCAGCAACAGCAGACAAGCAACAGTCCAGCTGTACACCACGCGAACAAAGCTCATCGACAAATCCGTCAGCTTAGCACTGATAGCAAAGCAATATTGACGTCCCTGGGATATCGACTGAAACAAAGGAGGAAGAGGACTTGAGTACCAAGAAGAGTTTGTTGTGGGCTTGGTTGAAGGGTATATTTACTTCTCACTGTCTTACGTCATCGGTCTGTCACGTGAACTTTATTGAAGATGACAAACATAAACGTGGATACTTTTCGTGTTCTGGACGGTGCTGTTTTGGACGAGTCCGCACGGCGCGTAGAGGTGCACGTGCATCAACCGTACGTGTCAACGACATTCAACGCCAACGATGAAATACGCATACCAGTCCAGCAACAGGACGCCTACATACTACCGCATCTCAGTTGCATCTACATGGAAGGTAGATTCGTGACGGGTGAGGGTGAGGGCGCCGCTGCCGCTCTCACAAACAACGCTTTCACTTTCCTGCTGGACGACGTCCGCTACGAAATCAACGGAGTGGAGGTGGATCGAACGAAGAACGTGGGCATCACGAGCACATTAAAGGGTATAGCTTCTCTGAATGAGGGTGAGGCGCGTGCGCTGGAGAATGCCGGCTGGACGACGACCGGTGATGCGCCGACCCATGTACTTGACGCGAACGGAAACTTTAACGTGTGCATCCCGGGAAGAATCCTACTCGGATTCCTAGAAGACTACCACAAGGTGCTGTTGAATGTGCGTCACGAGCTCATTCTGAATCGCTCGAAGAGTGATAGGAACGCCTTCGTGGGTAACGCAGCAAACACCAGGATCGAGTTGAGCAAGGTGCATTGGAGGGTACCGTATGTCTACCCCTCCGATCTGGAACGTCTAAATCTCCTCAAGATCATCGAAGACGAGAGAACGCTTCAACTGTGCTTTCGCAGCTGGGAACTTTACGAGTATCCGCTGTTGCCGCAAGCGACGAAACAGACGTGGGCAATCAAGACCGCAACGCACTTGGAGAAACCGCGCTACGTCATTGTGGCCTTCCAGACGAATCGCAAGGGCAATGCGATCACGGACTCGAGCCAGTTTGACCACTGCAATCTGACAAACATCAAACTACATCTGAACTCTGAGTCGTTCCCCTACGAGAATCTCAATTTGGATTTCGCCACCGGGAAATACGCCTTACTGTATGAGATGTACGAGAACTTTCAGTGCTCGTACTATGGAAAAGTTGGCGAGCCGCTATACGGCAGGGAGCAGTTCAAGAATCGCGCCCCACTCGCAGTCATTGACGCATCAAAACAGTCGGAAAGCATCAAGTCCGGTCCTGTGGACATTCGTCTGGAATTTGAGTCGAGCGAAAATTTCCCCGCCAACACAACCGCCTACTGTCTCATCCTGCATGACCGCATCGTCGAGTATACCCCCTCCACCGGCTCTGTCAAACGCCTGGTATAAAAGTCGCACAAGCACATCGTGCGCGCCAGTCTCGCGTTGGATTTGTTCGCATGTCAACCATGGAGTACGTCGCAGACGTTCAGGGTTTCATGACTGCAGTCGGTGAATTCATATTCAAAGAAGTTTCACTCATTGCGTTGAATCATCGAGGCGGCGGCGGCAGCAACTACCACTGGGTATTCAAGCCACCATTCGACCTGAACCAGTTGAGGGAGTGTGACAGACGTCAAGCTCATTGGTTGACACGTTTCTACCACGGCTTGAGCTGGAATTGCGGCACGGAGAACTACGACGACATCCGATCGAAGTTAAAGTCATCGGTGGCCGATTGTGATAGGATCTACGTGAAGGGTAAAGATAAAGTGTCTTGGTTGAAAAACGTGCTTCCCGACAACGTTGAGTGTTTCGACTTGGATTCGCTCAACTGCTGCCCCTCGCTAAAGAAACTTCGAGAAGAAAATTCCCGTGTTATTGAACCTTGCATTCAGCATTACGCAAACAGCAGCGCCATCTGTTCCGAAGTTAACGCTCAACTGCTGCGGAACTGGATCCTGAAATACCTGGAACCGCCAGAATTGCAAGAACATCAACCAGAGGAGCAAACTTTAACTCTGCGAAAACGTGTGGGGAAAGCCATTGGCAAGTTCTTTAACAATGGTGAGCATTTACTGCTAATGGATCCCACACACATAGCCGAACTGCCCAAGGAATTCCTAGAATATTACGTACATCCGTCAGACTTACGCAGATGTGTCGAACTGGGTATGTTAACCGAAGAGCAGAAGAAAAATATAAGTTCTCATGTATACACTTACTGCTACCATCACTGGGGATTCGAGTCGACAACATATGATTGCGACACTATTGATGGTCCTCCACCACTACAGAAAGACTGCCAGTTTTGTAAAACAGGAAAAGATTAAACCTTTTAATATATTCTCATTATTTGTTTATAGGTTAAATATGTTTAGCGTTATAGTAAATGTATGCTTACTATTTATACAAATTGTAGTTATTGTTTTAATTATATTGGCGTAAAAATATAAATTCAACAGTTTTTTATTTTCCTTCAAAACTTAGAACGTATTCTGGTAAACACGTAGAAGGAGAAAAAACATTAATTCTGCAACATCTGTGTACTATTGCATCAGCATTTCCAGAACATTCTTCCATTGCGCAACAATGAGCAACACGCGCACTTTTTAAGCCCCGGCGCAGGCGCCTGAGCCACAACCAAAGGCCCCAAAGACCCAGAGGCCCTTCTTCAGCAGCCTCTGCTCATTGCCGAAGAACTGGGTGGACTGACCTGAGGAATAGCCCCGGCGCATGCGCCTGGACGCTGCTGAACACCACTTCTTCTGCAATGACCAGACGCTGCTGAAGACATGCCCACTTCTTCGGCAATGACCTTCAAAGACACCAGAGGCTGCTGCAGATGCCGCTGCTGAAGACACTTCTTCGGATGCCTCAACGACTCCTTCAGCAGCCTCTGGTCTCTTTCAAGGTCACTGCCGAAGAAGTCGATGGCACCTCGAGAACTCGATGGCGCTATGTGCTCCGAACGGGTTCGTATCCAGTATTCTCATTTTCTAACTACTCTGTTCCGAAAGCGTATTTTCGGGTAATTGAGAAAGCAGTCCGCGAGCTTTGCATACAAAAACATCTGTAGGTGTTCTAGCATCTTGTTCACTAGAGAAGAGTTCGCGATAAACTTTGTACGGCGGTTTTCTCGGACCAAAAATGTTTTTCAGTAAGGACACAGCAGCGGGCCAAGAGGTTGTGTTCCGTTTTACCCCTTGCCACCACTCCGCGGCGAAACCATCTAATAGCATGGGTAGACCTTTCAACGCGTTTTCGTCTTATATATTCGTAACTTCTTTATAAATTTCGACAGCGTCTATAAAAGCGGCAACATTTGATTTTTCATCACCGTTAAAACGCGATTGACAATTTTCGAAATTGCCTCCCTGACGAGTCGGACCTGGCCTAGTTTGTAGTGACCGAAGCAGTTGAACAAACTGCTCGTCTGTAAGCGTCACCATATTTTCTCTCTGCTCTTGGCTACGTAGCCAATAATTATTATCCTCGGCCGTTGTAAAAAGTGATGCCAAGGAAGGAATTAAAAAAAAAAACTTACAATTTGTATAGAAGCAGAAAACAGGAAAGATTTATGCTTGCCAGTTGGTTGACGAAAGCTGCAATTACAGATCTACACCCAGTCCCTGTAGATGCACAGTTAACTTTGCTTTACACTTTTAATGTTAGTTTAGTCGTTTTATCACAAACTTTTCTTGCTTCGCGTTGGGCGCCAATTTGTCATGGGTCTTCTTTGAGTTGGCAAGAATTTAGTTGTTTTCACGACTTTTATTTAACAACCAGAGCAAATTAACTTATAACAAATTGTAAGTGGATGAATTGAATTAACTTTTCGTTTAAAAATCTGACACATTAATTCTATTTTTTAACGTCATAATAATCACTGTTTTTTCAACATGTGTGTCTTGATAAAACTGCTAGGACATGTTCGTCGCTATTTATCTACGTTTTCCACGTTTACCTCGCGTGACACTGTCGATTTTAGGCAAATGTTTTTAAACAAAAAATCTATCATGTCAGGTCAGCGGAGCGTTACATGTGGCAGTCGCTAGCGTTTATAATAATAATTATTATCTTCAAATATTAAAGATTATTATCTTGAAAAAATCATATATATCATATATATCACACTGGGTACAAAAATAAGCATTATTTGGAACAACGTGTGCTACATGTACACA
The DNA here is from genome assembly GCA_963966045.1 of Xestobium rufovillosum. Taxonomy (NCBI): domain Eukaryota; kingdom Metazoa; phylum Arthropoda; class Insecta; order Coleoptera; family Ptinidae; genus Xestobium; species Xestobium rufovillosum. Next base: position 23,590,490 of record OZ014497.1, read on the forward strand.
TTACACACTATATCGGTGAGAGATCGTTAATTTACAATAAAATATTCAAGTCTTCATCGGAATTGACAGAGTCCATGTTGACGCACCGCAAGAAGGAACCTAACCTGGGTCTATATGGAATCGAAAGTGAAGCCTCTCAAAATGTAGACAACCCACAATACTTACGGATCTCCTTCTCTTTTTAAGTCAGTCTATTCTTTGCCCTCTCATACAAACAGCCGTTTGACTTTATTAAGCGAGTAACATATTTCTAAATTTTAATACTTACACTTGCTTTTTCGGACTCTTCATTCAAGGAATCAATAAAATTATGTACCTATATAAAACTCATCTCACGTAAATGTATTTTCAAGTACATTATTTATTTAGCATGTTATTTTAAACGTTGATTTACAAAACTTACGAGCATACCACTGTATCATGGAAGTAAATATACAGGTCGCAGCCGTTAAATTTCAGAGGAACAACAAAAAATTCAGCAGTGATAAATAACTAAAGTTTTGGTTAGGTAGTATTTTAAATACTCAGAGAAAAAATATTAAACGCTTGGTAAATTTCAGTTTAGTTTTGTATTTTGTACGAAACCTAAAAATATTGGCTAATTGGCATAGTGCAACGAAAGGCAAATAGCAAAATATTGAGCTTAGAATTATTTACTATGTATTTAGTATTTTCCTACTATGTGCCAATTGTTATAGGTACTGACCTATTATTTTAAAATGAGACTCATCATCATAAAGTTCTCAGTCCGAAGACTGGTTGAACGCGCTCCTCCCCTCCAACCCCTCCTATACTCAGCTAACCAACGCATTTCCCTAAAAGTAAAACATATCCTGCACCCCCAACTAACATCCTGCACCGGCACCCCCAACTATTTGAGAGCAATAGTGTAATCTGGGTCTGTTTCTAGCATGCCGCGAACTATTCCTTCGCGTCTCAGAAGGTGCCCTACCATCCTATTTCTCCTATTCTTTATTTTTATGAGAACATAGCATAAATTTTTAGACTGGGTAAACGAGTTTGTAAGTGTAACAGAAGCACTAACAGAAACAGGAATAATTATACATTACAAAATAAAATAGTTTTCGTTTCTGGAGCAAAGTGACGTTTTCACCTTGTATTTTCTCAGCAACCTTCTTTACATCATTGAAGGAACCTCACAAATGCGAAAGTTGCCAAAAATATGTGAAGATGATATCTACATGAGTTAGAAATTATTTGAAATTTGAGTTCAAAGAACATAAAATAACACTTCTATTTTCCATAACGGTTCCGCATTGACAATTGACTGCTTCCGTCTGTGCTCTGCTTCTAGTTTAAACTGAAATCCCCAGCATTTAGCTGTTTAGTGTTTGTGCAACGGCATTTCAGACACAGCATTGAAATTCGTGACTTTTACTTTTTATTCTAACCTCAAAGTTATCGTCGTCATTTATACATTATACGACAATAATAAAGAACATATCTTAAAAATTATCTATTTCAGAAATTTCTAACTAATTGGATAGTGTCATGGCATATCCCAATGTGGAACAAATTAGCATCCAGTTTGTGGTAAGTAGAACATAATTATTTGGACGAACATGATGTGCTACATGTACACATCATGGGGCCTAACCAGCGAAAGATGTTTCATTTGCGATATTTACAGTAGAACATTCAAGTCGTAATCAGAATTAAGGGAGCACATGATGTGATGACGCACCCCACGAAAGAATCTCACAAATGTGAAATTTGCCAAAAAGCATTCCCCCGTTCTTCTGTGCTTAGGATACACATCATGACTCATACAGGACAAAGGCCTTACAATTGCGATATTTGCCAAAAAGCATTCACCCAGAGTAATGGTTTAAGGACACACCTTAGGACTCATACAGGACAAAGGCCTTACAATTGCGAAATTTGTCAAAAAACATTCACCCAGAGTGGTGGTTTAAGAGCACACCTTAGGACTCATACAGGACAAAAGCCTTACAAGTGTGAGATTTGCAATAAAACGTTGCTCCAGCAAGGCCACTTAACAGAACATGTTAGGACTCATACAGGACAAAAGCCTTACAATTGCGAAATTTGTCAAAAAACATTCGCCCAGAGTAGTGGTTTAAGAGCACACCTTAGGACTCACACAGGACAAAAGCCTTACAAGTGTGAGACTTGCAATAAAACGTTCTTCCAGCAAGGCCCCTTAACAGAACATGTTAGGACTCATACAGGACAAAAGCCCTACAATTGCGAAATTTGTCAAAAAACATTCACCCAGAGTAGTGGTTTAAGAGCACACCTTAGGACACATACAGGACAAAAGCCTTGCAAGTGTGAGATTTGCAATAAAAGGTTCTTCCAGCAATGCCATTTGACAGAACATGTTAGGACTCATACAGGACAAAAGCCTTACAAGTGTGAAATTTGCAATAAAGCATTCTCCCGGCAACGCAACTTAACAGAACATGTTAGGACTCATACAGGACAAAAGCCTTACAATTGCGAAATTTGTCAAAAAACATTCACCCAGAATAGTGGTTTAAGAGCACACCTTAGGACTCATACAGGACAAAAGCCATACAAGTGTGACATTTGCAATAAAACGTTCTTCCAGCAAGGCCACTTAACAGAACATGTTAGGACTCATACAGGACAAGAGCCTTACACGTGTGAAATTTGCCAAAAAGCATTCACCTGGAGTAGCAGTTTAAGGATACACCTTAGGACTCATACAGGACAAAAGCCTTACAATTGCGAATTTTGCCAAAAAGCATTCACCGGGAGTAATGATTTAAGGGCACACTTTAGAACTCATACAGGACAAAAGCCTTACAAGTGTGAAATTTGCAATAAATCGTTTTCCCAGCAAGGCCACTTAACAGGACATTTTAGGACTCATACAGGACAAAAGCCTTACAATTGCGAAATTTGTCAAAAAGCATTCACCCAGAGAAGTGGTTTAATGATACACCTTAGGACTCATACATATGGTGACCATAATTTTTCAAAGAAAAAAAAGGACACAGGAAATAATAACAACACTAGGGCCCGGTTTTTCAAAGAATCCAACACCGGATTAAGTCTGACACTGGCTTTGTTGCTATGATACCGGCTTTCTGATTGGTTGTAACATAGCAACTAAGCCGGTGTCAGACTTAATCCGGTGTTAGATTCTTTGAAAAACCGAGCCTAAGGACCGGTTTTTCAAAGAATCCAACACCGGGTTAAGTCTGACACCGGCTTCGTTGCTATGATACGACCAATCAGAAAGCCGGTATCATAGCAACAAAGCCGGTGTCAGACTTAACGCGGTGTTGGATTCTTTGAAAAACCGGGCCATAGAGTCGCGCGCTGCTGCGCCATCACAATGTGGCACGGCGAATTGCATCTAAATCTTGAGCTTCGATTCCGATCAAGGTTGTATTTATCATTTGCATATTTTTTGATACCCGACCGCCGGCGGATTAATAATAGGGCAGTTCAAGTACTTTGTTAGTTGTAAACGCCACCAGCAGCATCCGTGGTTAGATAGGTATCGCATAGAGTTTTTGATTTGGTATTCTCGGGCTGGGTGGGGTCGACTCCCGTAGAGGTTGTTTTGTTTTTATTATGTTTCTACACTATCTTTTTTTTTTTTTAAAATCCGTGTGTCTGCTAAGGGGTCTGTTTAAAATGCGTCGTGTCAGTCTTTTTCGTTCCGAAAAAGAAGCGCGCACGAGTAAATGTAACCTAGATCTGGATAGAAATTCCGGATTTAGGTGCACCTGGCACGGTGGCACTCGTGGCGCCCACTCGTGATTGCTCTGCAAACAAGCGAACGTGCAGTGGCGTGGAAGATTTGGTATTTTTATTATTAAGGGGCATCGGAAAACAAAAAGCGATTATTTAATATGGTTGTCTGATTACTGAATTAGAAAAAGTACATTTTAACGTACTTTACCTGCCATCAAGGACTGTAGTGCATAGTTCCCAAAGAAAGTACTGTCCTACTAAAATAAGTACGTATGGTCACCATACTCATACAGGACAAAAGCCTTACAAATGCGAATTTTGCCAAAAAGCATTCACCGGGAGTAGTGATTTAAGGGCACACCTTAGAACTCATACAGGACAAAAGCCTTACAAGTGTGACATTTGCAGTAAAGCATTCTCCCTGAAATACAACTTAACACGACATGTTAGGACTCATACAGGACAAAAGTCTTACGAATGCGAAATTTGCCAAAAAGCATTCACCCGGAGTAGTGGTTTAAAGATGGCGTAAAAGAAGAAAAGAATATTTGAAACGAAGAAGAAAATGCTAGAATTTTTCTAAAACTTTTCAAAAATGAGGATGAGGTGAAAAAAGAAATTAATTCTTGAGACATAAAACTTGTTTAAATTAAATGTAAATAAAAAGTAAAAAAAGAAATAATTGTGTTTGTTAGTTGTTACCACCTTTCACAAACAAAATGACATAAGACACATAAATAATTCCTATTAATGGCCTTAATATATTACCAAAAATTTGGAATTTTTTGATCTGGTTGTTAAAAAGTGAGTTGAATATTTAATCTGGTGTTAACTTAAATTTAAGCGAGTGTGATCCAAACATAAAACTCACATGGATCTTCGCAAATGCCCAATATGCACAGAACAGGATGGCAATACGGACGAACCGTTTCGATCTAGCGAGGTCAGATTTTTCGTTTCCGTCTCTTTTTAATACGTACGGGAGCCGATCGCTAAGAGTGCGTACGTCTGAACTATCACAGGTAGGTAACATATTTGCTGTCGTTGTAAAAGTACATTAAGCCGCGTACACATTAGGCGAACGCATGCAAACGAACAAAAACGTACGCATGCTACAGCATGCGCGTGTGTTGTTCATCACTGTCCACACTAAAAAATATAATAACGCACGAATGCGTGCGTTTATTTTCGCTGGTATTTTTGTGCGTCATTGCCTTAATGTACTGTCGATCGCATTATTTTTATAAGAGTAAACATTGTCTTTTGATAATATAATAGCTAGTGCTTCATTTATAATATTTAACGAAGAAGTTGTAAAAAAACGAAGTAAACGACGGTGGTAGATGACATCACTATTCAAAAGTAGAGTGCGTTACAGTGGTACCCATTTAATGCACGTTTTAAGAGTTGAGAAAGAATATGGTCTTTTTGAAAACTTCTGCAGCATAAAATCTACTGACTTCGATTTCTTGTTAAATAAAATCGGTCCTAAAATTGTAAAAAGGGATACATCATTTAGAGTAGAGAAGCTGTGCTGCGCCATTGCATCGTTTTGTTTTCATATTTTCATAGCCGCATGTGTTCTACGTACACACTGCTGACCGCACGCTAGCGAAAATCCTTTGATGTACCGCCAGTCCGTCGAACATTACCAAAAGCAAGCGCATGCGCTGTTTCCCGTGCGCTCGTTAGTATACACTAGTCGAATGCATACGTTCGCTTCCGTTCGTTCGCATGCGTTCGCTTCGCCTAATGTGTACGCGGCTTTACAGGTAACGTTCCTAATGGCTAGCATCAACCAGTGGAGTATAGGCAACTAATTATGCACGGACGAGTTTATGTAAAATGCTAAATAGTAAGTTGTGACTATGATTATCCACGTCCCAAAGAATCGGTAGTTCTTTTATTCGTTTCGATCTTCTGTCAATTTATTTGTTGTGTCATATTTGCATCAAGCACAACACTGAGTGTATTTTGATTCGTTTTTAAATTAAAGGCGTTGGAAATTTGGTGTTGGTTGTTATTCATTTGCTGAGAAGGTGCAAACAGATTTGAAGATCTGGAAACAGTAAACGAAGAAATACTGTTGTTCTTTTCAGTGGATTTGGGTTTGTTGTTGCAAATAAATTGAGTCCAAGGTTGACAAAGTTCAGTTTATTGAACAGAGTTTCACAAAAGGTACCTGTCAACATACAAAAGAATCAGTATCTAATTTGACAATTTTCAATAAATAGAATTATTGGTGCGAGTAGGGCTCTGGGGCATTTTTAAATTCCAGAAGTTCCCGTCAACAGAAAAATTTCAAATTTGGGAAATAGACTCTACTCCCCAGAAAGAAGTCACAAAAAAAAAATCAACCCCCTAGAATTTTTTTTAAGGGTAGTTCCCGGGGAAGGGGTGACTTTTTTTTGCTTTACGGGGAAGTTCTGTGGACAACGTGGTAGAGGACGTCCACTACAACCCCCCCACCAAGTTTCAACTTTCCATCTCCACCCCTTCCTCACTTATGAATTTTTCACCCCTGGAGAACAGCAGCCACGTACTGGTTTTCCCCTGCTCGAAAAAAGTTCAAATTTTACACAGTGTCTTCTCAAGACGGACTCTTCCCAGAAAAAAATTGTCGCCACCCTCCGGCCACTTTTGGGGGCGGTAGCCGGGTGGGGGTGGCTTTTATTTTCACATTTTTCCGCGTTTTCGTGTATCTCATCGTCAAGAACGCCAAATAGAACCTCTCTGCCGAATTTTAAATTTTCGTCTCCACCCCTTACCTATTTACGATTTTTTTTCCAAGCCGCGGGGCCTGGGTTTGAGGCTACCGAAGCATTGTAACGTTCGTTGCCGTCGGAAGACGAATTTAAGTTTCACGCACTATCTCCCTAATCTAAACTAATCTGACCTGAGCTGTACACCAAACGCATGGTTCATAAAAATATCAAAAACGCTCCTCGGCTACTTTTAAGGGTAGTGCAATAGGGCGGGGGTGAAAATTTGTTTCAAGATTCTTCAGCATTAATTTTCTTGTGCACCTTAGTCGATGACGAAAAAAACAACCGATCCGCCGATTTTCATCTTCTCATCTCGACGCTCGTCACTATACGAGTTTTTTCTTCAAGCTACGAGGGGGTTTTTCTACCTGATTAACTTGTATGCGGGCGCTCCAGGATTTTTGTGTCATTTTCTTGAGATTGAAATTATACACACGACCTGTACACCTCCTGAGATGACCGCAAAAAATAGGCGACCACCCCGGACCGTTTTCAGGGGTAGTTCGCTGGGGGGGTGAAAATTTATTTTCGATTTTCGTCCAATTTCGAATGCCCCCTCGTCGAGAACGCCGAGGAGAACGGCTCTGTCGATTTTCAGCTTTTCGACTCCACCCCCTAGCCGCCGACGAATTTTTCCTTCCCCGAAGAGGCCTCGAGTCTAGATGTGGGGCCGATCACTGTTCCAGTTAACCAAAAAAATTGAAATTTTATACACGGGCTGCACACCTCCCGAGATGACCGCAAAAAAATCAGCGACCACCCCGGACGGTTTTTAGGGGTAGTTCACTGGTGGGGGTGAAAATTTATTTTCGATTTTCGGACGATTTCGCATGCCCCCTCGTCGAGAACGCCGAGGAGAACGGCTCTGCCGATTTTCAGCTTTTCGACTCCACCCCCTAGCCGCCGACGAATTTTTTCTTCCCCGAACAGGCCTAGAGTCTAGATGTGGGGCCGATCACTGTTCCAGTTAACCAAAAAAATTGAAATTTTATACACGGGCTGCACACCTCCCGAGATGACCGCAAAAAAATCAGCGACCACCCCGGACGGTTTTTAGAGGTAGTTCACTGGTGGGGGTGAAAATTTATTTTCGATTTTCGGACGATTTCGCATGCCCCCTCGTCGAGAACGCCGAGGAGAACGGCTCTGTCGATTTTCAGCTTTTCGACTCCACCCCCTAGCCGCCGACGAATTTTTCCTTCCCCGAAGAGGCCTCGAGTCTAGGTCTGGGGCCAATCACAGTTCCAGTTAACCAAAAAAATTGAAATTTTAGACACGGGCTGCACACCTCCTGAGATGACCGCAAAAAAATTAGCGACCACCCCGGACGGTTTTTAGGGGTAGTTCACTGGTGGGGGTGAAAATTTATTTTCGATTTTCCGACGATTTCGCATGCCCCCTCGTCGAGAACGCCGAGGAGAACAGCTCTGCCGATTTTCAGCTTTTCGACTCCACCCCCTAGCCGCCAACGAATTTTTTCTTCCCCGAACAGGCCTAGAGTCTAGATGTGGGGCCGATCACTGTTCCAGTTAACCAAAAAAATTGAAATTTTAGACACGGGCTGCACACCTCCTGAGATGACCGCAGAAAAATCAGCGACCACCCCGGGCGGTTTTTAGGGGTAGTTCACTGGTGGGGGTGAAAATTTATTTTCGATTTTCCGACGATTTAGCATGCCCCCTCGTCGAGAACGCCGAGGAGAACGGCTCTGCCGATTTTCAGCTTTTCGACTCCACCCCCTAGCCGCCGACGAATTTTTTCTTCCCCGAACAGGCCTAGAGTCTAGATGTGGGGCCGATCACAGTTCCAGTTAACCAAAAAAATTGAAATTTTAGACACGGGCTGCACACCTCCTGAGATGACCGCAAAAAAATCAGCGACCACCCCGGACCGTTTTTGGGGGTAGTTCCCTGGAGGGGGTGAAAATTTATTTTCGATTTTCGGACGATTTCGCATGCCACCTCGTCGAGAACGCCTAAGAGAACGGCTCTGCCGACTTTCAGCTTTTCGACTCCACCCCCTGGCCGCCGACGAATTTTTCCTTCCCCGAGCAGGCCTAGAGTCTAGATGTGGGGCCGATCACAGTTCCAGTTAACCAAAAAAATTGAAATTTTAGACACGGGCTGCACACCTCCTGAGATGACCGCAAAAAAATCAGCGACCACCCCGGACCGTTTTTGGGGGTAGTTCCCTGGAGGGGGTGAAAATTTATTTTCGATTTTCGGACGATTTCGCATGCCACCTCGTCGAGAACGCCTAAGAGAACGGCTCTGCCGACTTTCAGCTTTTCGACTCCACCCCCTGGCCGCCGACGAATTTTTCCTTCCCCGAGCAGGCCTCGAGTCTGGGTCTGGGGCAGATCACAGTTCCAGTTAACCAAAAAAATTGAAATTTTAGACACGGGCTGCACACCTCCTGAGATGACCGCGAAAAAATCAGCGACCACCCCGGACGGTTTTTAGGGGTAGTTCACTGGCGGGGGTGAAAATTTATTTTCGATTTTCTGACGATTTCGCGTGCCCCCTCGTCGAGAACGCCGAGGAGAACGGCTCTGCCGATTTTCAGCTTTTCGACTCCACCCCCTAGCCGCCGACGAATTTTTTCTTCCCCGAACAGGCCTAGAGTCTAGATGTGGGGCCGATCACAGTTCCAGTTAACCAAAAAAATTGAAATTTTAGACACGGGCTGCACACCTCCTGAGATGACCGCAAAAAAATCAGCGACCACCCCGGACCGTTTTTGGGGGTAGTTCCCTGGAGGGGGTGAAAATTTATTTTCGATTTTCGGACGATTTCGCATGCCACCTCGTCGAGAACGCCTAAGAGAACGGCTCTGCCGACTTTCAGCTTTTCGACTCCACCCCCTGGCCGCCGACGAATTTTTCCTTCCCCGAGCAGGCCTCGAGTCTGGGTCTGGGGCAGATCACAGTTCCAGTTAACCAAAAAAATTGAAATTTTAGACACGGGCTGCACACCTCCTGAGATGACCGCGAAAAAATCAGCGACCACCCCGGACGGTTTTTAGGGGTAGTTCACTGGTGGGGGTGAAAATTTATTTTCGATTTTCCGACGATTTCGCATACCCCCTCGTCGAGAACGCCGAGGAGAACGGCTCTGCCGATTTTCAGCTTTTCGACTCCACCCCCTAGCCGCCGACGAATTTTTTCTTCCCCGAACAGGCCTAGAGTCTAGATGTGGGGCCGATCACTGTTCCAGTTAACCAAAAAAATTGAAATTCTATACACGGGCTGCACACCTCCTGAGATGACCGCAAAAAAATCAGCGACCACCCCGGACGGTTTTTAGGGGTAGTTCACTGGTGGGGGTGAAAATTTATTTTCGATTTTCGGACAATTTCGCATGCCCCCTCGTCGAGAACGCCGAGGAGAACGGCTCTGCCGATTTTCAGCTTTTCGACTCCACCCCCTAGCCGCCGACGAATTTTTTCTTCCCCGAACAGGCCTAGAGTCTAGATGTGGGGCCGATCACAGTTCCAGTTAACCAAAAAAATTGAAATTTTAGACACGGGCTGCACACCTCCTGAGATGACCGCAAAAAAATCAGCGACCACCCCGGACCGTTTTTGGGGGTAGTTCCCTGGAGGGGGTGAAAATTTATTTTCGATTTTCGGACGATTTCGCATGCCACCTCGTCGAGAACGCCTAAGAGAACGGCTCTGCCGACTTTCAGCTTTTCGACTCCACCCCCTGGCCGCCGACGAATTTTTCCTTCCCCGAGCAGGCCTCGAGTCTGGGTCTGGGGCAGATCACAGTTCCAGTTAACCAAAAAAATTGAAATTTTAGACACGGGCTGCACACCTCCTGAGATGACCGCGAAAAAATCAGCGACCACCCCGGACGGTTTTTAGGGGTAGTTCACTGGCGGGGGTGAAAATTTATTTTCGATTTTCTGACGATTTCGCGTGCCCCCTCGTCGAGAACGCCGAGGAGAACGGCTCTGCCGATTTTCAGCTTTTCGACTCCACCCCCTAGCCGCCGACGAATTTTTTCTTCCCCGAACAGGCCTAGAGTCTAGATGTGGGGCCGATCACTGTTCCAGTTAACCAAAAAAATTGAAATTCTATACACGGGCTGCACACCTCCTGAGATGACCGCAAAAAAATCAGCGACCACCCCGGACGGTTTTTAGGGGTAGTTCACTGGTGGGGGTGAAAATTTATTTTCGATTTTCTGACGATTTCGCGTGCCCCCTCGTCGAGAACGCCGAGGAGAACGGCTCTGCCGATTTTCAGCTTTTCGACTCCACCCCCTAGCCGCCGACGAATTTTTTCTTCCCCGAACAGGCCTAGAGTCTAGATGTGGGGCCGATCACAGTTCCAGTTAACCAAAAAAATTGAAATTTTAGACACGGGCTGCACACCTCCTGAGATGACCGCAAAAAAACCAGCGACCACCCCGGACCGTTTTTGGGGGTAGTTCCCTGGAGGGGGTGAAAATTTATTTTCGATTTTCGGACGATTTCGCATGCCACCTCGTCGAGAACGCCTAAGAGAACGGCTCTGCCGACTTTCAGCTTTTCGACTCCACCCCCTGGCCGCCGACGAATTTTTCCTTCCCCGAGCAGGCCTCGAGTCTGGGTCTGGGGCAGATCACAGTTCCAGTTAACCAAAAAAATTGAAATTTTAGACACGGGCTGCACACCTCCTGAGATGACCGCGAAAAAATCAGCGACCACCCCGGACGGTTTTTAGGGGTAGTTCACTGGCGGGGGTGAAAATTTATTTTCGATTTTCTGACGATTTCGCGTGCCCCCTCGTCGAGAACGCCGAGGAGAACGGCTCTGCCGATTTTCAGCTTTTCGACTCCACCCCCTAGCCGCCGACGAATTTTTTCTTCCCCGAACAGGCCTAGAGTCTAGATGTGGGGCCGATCACAGTTCCAGTTAACCAAAAAAATTGAAATTTTAGACACGGGCTGCACACCTCCTGAGATGACCGCAAAAAAATCAGCGACCACCCCGGACCGTTTTTGGGGGTAGTTCCCTGGAGGGGGTGAAAATTATTGTTTAAGATTCTTCAGCATTAATTTTGTTGTGCACCTTAGTCGATGACGAAAAAAACAGCCGATCTGCCGATTCTACGCTCGTCACTTTACGAGTTTCTTCTTCAAGCTACGAGGGGGTATTTCTATCTGATTAACTTGTATGCGAGCGCTCCAGGATTTCTGTGTCATTTTCTTGAGATTGAAATTATACACGCGACCTGTACACCTCCTGAGATGACCGCAAAAAAATGGCGACCACCCTGGACCGTTTTTGGGGGTTGTTACTCACTTATAATAGGTAGAATGCATCATAATGGATTATGGCGATTAGCTCAGCAAGCGCTGCTGCAATCCTCTCCCCTCATTCTTTGCTGGGTAACTTAATTTGCAGGCACCTAGGTACGTCGGCCAGAGATGTTAAATTTGAAATACCTACAACTACTATTGTTAGCCTTAAATCTTGAAAACGGCTTGAAATTCGAAAATTTTGCGAGAGCGACTTTCAATTGAAAATTGTCCTCTGAGTAGGAATCACCGTTCGCTGTATCTAAATCTTTAAGAAGGAGTTCCACTCTTGATATTCGAATGTATTTTGTTGGTTAAACTGCACACGACACTACTTACTGCTGCACTGCGATGGGCTGACGTGAACAAAGCCAAAGGCGGTTTCCTCTGAGCAAAGTCCAACTTAGCAGGGAAACGCGTGATTGGTCGAGAAAAAGTTTCCAAGAATGGCAGAACTAATAAGCTTCATTTCTTGGATAGTGATTTGAAGATTCAAATTTCAAAATAATAATTAACTTACTGGAAATAGTTTGATAAAATACCTGTTTTAATTTCTTAATTATGGGACTAAAAAACGTGGGCATAACATTAAAATCCTATTCAGAATAATACAGGGGAGGAGAAATCAGATACAGACAGCAGGTGCATACCTACATCCTGAAGTGTTGCCAATGTGAAATTTTGTTAAGAATTTATGCAGAGAACGGTCTTTGAGCCCCCACAGCTCCCTTGAGGTTAGAGACAGGTGGGTTATCTTCTGTGTGAGGGCCAAGGTCATGGTGGAGGTCAAGGTCACAAGGCCACGACCAAAAATTTCATTTTTCCGATTATTCCATTTTTTTTTCGGATTCTACTTCGAGTTCTAAGACTTTTACGCCTCTTGGCATTTTCTCGTGAGGTCAGCGGTTCCAGAGTTATAGCGTTGTTTCAATACTTCCAAGAGTACGGTAGATACTCGGAGCACAGACGTCAGATTTTAATTCCAAACAAAACAGAGCCATGTGCTACCTGACGTTTTATCCTAACCTAACCAATATAATATATAGTAGGGGTTTTCTCCCTCAAGACAATGAAATTAAGAATTCTTTGACTTTTTATTTTATAGAGGTTTTATTTTGCATCCCCCCACCCTCAACGCTTGTCTGGAATTCTTCAGAAGCCCAGAGGCGTCGTGAGAAATAATTTAGGGAATGGTATTCGTGGATATATTGGAAATGCAGGTGGTGTACGTATTTCCTCATGAACCTTAGATCTGCGCCACCATCAATTTTGTATCTATTATAGAACTTTTCTCTTTACTACGTAATCATTTTCCTGTCATGTGGTAAATGGGGTTTAGTCAGTTTTGGATTCAGAAACTAAAAGAAACTGACCCCTATTTTTTGTGTCTCTCGATATGATGTGAATTAAGACCCTTATGAATTGTGCGAAATGAAGCGTTTATTAAAAATAAACGCAATTAATGTGACGCTATGACGTCAGCGCCGTGGAAAATAAACATGTTGTGTTAAAGAAAAAATGCCAAGACTCAAGAATCACAAACATTCATTAATGAACAGAAAGAAATTATGGCCATAACAGTTTCCGAAATATTCATAAAAAATTGATTTTTACCTCAACCTTTGGAGCCATTTTTGTTGGAAGGGAAGCGTTCCTCTATTTTACCTACCAACTGTTACAGTCTTGGGTATAAATGGACGGTTAGAGAGAAGGCGTGGAAGGTCGCCGATTAGCTCAGTTGGAGAGCTCAGGGCTTCGGAGCGGTGGACCCGGGTTCGACTCCCGGTCGGCGGCGGCAAGTTTTGCGCCGCGTAACATTTCAGAAGTGGGATAGGCAACCCGCGTGCTAGAGTAGAGTACGGCGGGTGGTGTGCACAAGAGGTGCGTTGTGTGTAGCAGGTTCGCGTCGCGGGCGCTGAAAGTGGCCAGTGGCTGGGGTAGCCGAGGACGGCTAGCTTGTCAGGACGGGCCGAACTGTTACAGTCTTGGGTATAAATGGACGGTTAGAGAGAAGGCGTGGAAGGTCGCCGATTAGCTCAGTTGGAGAGCTCAGGGCTTCGGAGCGGTGGACCCGGGTTCGACTCCCGGTCGGCGGCGGCAAGTTTTGCGCCGCGTAACACTACCTACTTTGCTATTGAAACCCTCATTGTTTCGGTTAGTTTTATCAATTCCTGAAGTTATTCTAGTTAAACCTAAATCACCCTGTATACTCTGTGGGTACTACATACCTACAACTGACGCCTGACGCATATAAAAATATTCCCGTAAAATGAACTTAGGAACGACACCATTACGTGCAAGCGGGTATGTACCTATTACTAGTTCCGCCACTGTCCTAAAGTTTTGTTTTTAATTCTGGAGACAGGTGGCTATTATAGTCTAAGCTCTAAGGCCAACCGACAAAGAATGTAATGTACTTTGATGTCTCTCTTGTCATAAATTTGGGCCATAAATATTGCAGCTGTCTTGCCCCTTGGAATAAAATCCAGGAAGGAACATCAAATTGTGTAACGCCCAGATGCCAAAATGCTAATATTTACGGTCTACTCAGGTTTCTTATTGGTTTGAATCTGAGTCGAATCTGGGTCTCTTTTTATTCCTATTAATAGTCCGAAGCCTAATAAAGAGGTGAGGGAGAAAACCCCTACTATACCAAACAGGCGAATATTAAACTTGCCGAATTCCTTGTGACCACGAGATCAAGCTCACCCCTATAACATTTTTGTTTTTCAAGATATTAATTTGAAATTTGGGACAGTTAAATGACATGTAAATCTGTATTATTTGGAACAGTTAAAATTTTTCTGGCACTTCCGGTTTCACCGGAAATGAACCAAAATTCGAATTTTTAAATGGAACAGCATGTATATTTTCACATTTCTGGAACCATCGTGTCATTCTAGATACGGTAGTGCCACTTTTGAGTAAAAACATTACCATAAGAAAATTTTGGACGCAAATTAAATCTTGCATCTAGACATCCATGACTGAAAGAAAACCATTAAATCGGGGTCCTAAACTTACGGAAGCGCTCTGATGTCACGTATTATTTATTTTCATTTTCCGTTATAACGAATTTTTTCCCGTTATAACGGATTTGTTTCCGTTATAACGGATCTCTTTTTCCGTTATAACGGATCTCTTTTCCCGTTATAACGGATCTCTTTTTCCGTTATAACGGATCTCTCTTTCCGTTATAACGGATATCTTTTTCCGTTATAACGGATCTCTTTTTCCGTTATAACGGATCTCGTATTTCCGATATAACGGATCTTTTTCCGTATAACGCATCTTTTCTTCCGTTATAACACTTTTCAAGAACTCTATAGTATTAATGGGTGTCATTTTACATAACCGGTGTGCAGTATGGTGTTCCTCGCCAAGTGACTTACGATACAATATCGATATCCACTTATCGTCCATGTTGGTAGCGGACATAACTAACAAATAAGTACCTACTTTACCAACTGTTGCACTGATTTAAATGAAGACACTAACCTAAAAAGGTCCGTTATATCGAAAATAAGAGATCCGTTATAACGGAAAAAAATATCCGTTATAACGGAAAAGAGATCCGTTATAATGGAAAAGAGATCCGTTATAACGGAATAAGAGATCCGCTATAACGGAAAAAAAGATCCGTTATAACGGAAAAAGAGATCCGTTATAACGGAAAAAAATCCGTTATAACGGAAAATGAAAATAAATAATACGTGACACCATAACGCTTCCGTATAAACTAGTGTAAAAACAAAATCATCAAATTACGTCAAGTAGTTTTTCTGTTATAGCCATTTAAAAATCTAAGACACAATTTTTCGGGTATAAGCTCTTGCAAAATTTTCGAATTTCAAGCAGTTTTCAAGGATTAAGGCTAACAATAGTTGTAGGTATTTCAAATTTAACATCTCTGGCCGACGTACCTAGCTGCCTGCAAATTAAGTTACCCAGCAAAGAATGGGGGGAGAGGATTGCAGCAGCGCTTGCTGAGCTAATCGCCATAATCCATTATGATGCATTCTACCTATAAGTGAGTAACAACCCCCAAAAACGGTCCAGGGTGGTCGCCATTTTTTTGCGGTCATCTCAGGAGGTGTACAGGTCGCGTGTATAATTTCAATCTCAAGAAAATGACAGAAATCCTGGAGCGCTCGCATACAAGTTAATCAGATAGAAATACCCCCTCGTAGCTTGAAGAGGAAACTCGTAAAGTGACGAGCGTAGAATCGGCAGATCGGCTGTTTTTTTCGTCATCGACTAAGGTGCACAACAAAATTAATGCTGAAGAATCTTAAACAAATTTTCACCCCCTCCAGGGAACTACCCCCAAAAACGGTCCGGGGTTGTCGCTGATTTTTTTGCGGTCATCTCAGGAGGTGTGCAGCCCGTGTCTAAAATTTCAATTTTTTTGGTTAACTGGAACTGTGATCTGCCCCAGACCCAGACTCGAGGCCTCTGCTCGGAGAACGAAAAATTCGTCGGCGGCCAGGGGGTGGAGTCGAAAAGCTGAAAATCGACAGAGCCGTTCTCCTCGGCGTTCTCGACGAGGGGGCATGCGAAATCGTCGGAAAATCGAAAACAAATTTTCACCCCCACCAGTGAACTACCCCTAAAAACCGTCCGGGGTGGTCGCTGATTTTTTTGCGGTCATCTCAGGAGGTGTGCAGCCCGTGTATAGAATTTCAATTTTTTTGGTTAACTGGAACAGTGATCGGCCCCACATCTAGACTCTAGGCCTGTTCGGGGAAGAAAAAATTCGTCGGCGGCTAGGGGGTGGAGTCGAAAAGCTGAAAATCGGCAGAGCCGTTCTCCTCGGCGTTCTCGACGAGGGGGCATGCGAAATCGTCCGAAAATCGAAAATAAATTTTCACCCCCTCCAGGGAACCACCCCCAAAAACGGTCCGGGGTGGTCGCTGATTTTTTTGCGGTCATCTCAGGAGGTGTGCAGCCCGTGTCTAAAATTTCAATTTTTTTGGTTAACTGGAACTGTGATCGGCCCCACATCTAGACTCTAGGCTTGTTCGGGGAAGAAAAAATTCGTCGGCGGCTAGGGGGTGGAGTCGAAAAGCTGAAAATCGACAGAGCCGTTCTCCTCGGCGTTCTCGACGAGGGGGCATGCGAAATCGTCCGAAAATCGAAAATAAATTTTCACCCCCACCAGTGAACTACCCCTAAAAACCGTCCGGGGTGGTCGCTGATTTTTTTGCGGTCATCTCAGGATGTGTGCAGCCCGTGTATAGAATTTCAATTTTTTTGGTTAACTGGAACAGTGATCGGCCCCACATCTAGACTCTAGGCCTGTTCGGGGAAGAAAAAATTCGTCGGCGGCTAGGGGGTGGAGTCGAAAAGCTGAAAATCGGCAGAGCCGTTCTCCTCGGCGTTCTCGACGAGGGGGCATGCGAAATCGTCGGAAAATCGAAAATAAATTTTCACCCCCACCAGTGAACTACCCCTAAAAACCGTCCGGGGTGGTCGCTGATTTTTTTGCGGTCATCTCAGGATGTGTGCAGCCCGTGTATAGAATTTCAATTTTTTTGGTTAACTGGAACAGTGATCGGCCCCACATCTAGACTCTAGGCCTGTTCGGGGAAGAAAAAATTCGTCGGCGGCTAGGGGGTGGAGTCGAAAAGCTGAAAATCGGCAGAGCCGTTCTCCTCGGCGTTCTCGACGAGGGGGCATGCGAAATCGTCGGAAAATCGAAAACAAATTTTCACCCCCACCAGTGAACTACCCCTAAAAACCGTCCGGGGTGGTCGCTGATTTTTTTGCGGTCATCTCAGGAGGTGTGCAGCCCGTGTATAGAATTTCAATTTTTTTGGTTAACTGGAACAGTGATCGGCCCCACATCTAGACTCTAGGCCTGTTCGGGGAAGAAAAAATTCGTCGGCGGCTAGGGGGTGGAGTCGAAAAGCTGAAAATCGACAGAGCCGTTCTCCTCGGCGTTCTCGACGAGGGGGCATGCGAAATCGTCGGAAAATCGAAAACAAATTTTCACCCCCACCAGTGAACTACCCCTAAAAACCGTCCGGGGTGGTCGCTGATTTTTTTGCGGTCATCTCAGGAGGTGTGCAGCCCGTGTATAGAATTTCAATTTTTTTGGTTAACTGGAACAGTGATCGGCCCCACATCTAGACTCTAGGCCTGTTCGGGGAAGAAAAAATTCGTCGGCGGCTAGGGGGTGGAGTCGAAAAGCTGAAAATCGGCAGAGCCGTTCTCCTCGGCGTTCTCGACGAGGGGGCATGCGAAATCGTCCGAAAATCGAAAATAAATTTTCACCCCCTCCAGGGAACCACCCCCAAAAACGGTCCGGGGTGGTCGCTGATTTTTTTGCGGTCATCTCAGGAGGTGTGCAGCCCGTGTCTAAAATTTCAATTTTTTTGGTTAACTGGAACTGTGATCGGCCCCACATCTAGACTCTAGGCTTGTTCGGGGAAGAAAAAATTCGTCGGCGGCTAGGGGGTGGAGTCGAAAAGCTGAAAATCGACAGAGCCGTTCTCCTCGGCGTTCTCGACGAGGGGGCATGCGAAATCGTCCGAAAATCGAAAATAAATTTTCACCCCCACCAGTGAACTACCCCTAAAAACCGTCCGGGGTGGTCGCTGATTTTTTTGCGGTCATCTCAGGATGTGTGCAGCCCGTGTATAGAATTTCAATTTTTTTGGTTAACTGGAACAGTGATCGGCCCCACATCTAGACTCTAGGCCTGTTCGGGGAAGAAAAAATTCGTCGGCGGCTAGGGGGTGGAGTCGAAAAGCTGAAAATCGGCAGAGCCGTTCTCCTCGGCGTTCTCGACGAGGGGGCATGCGAAATCGTCGGAAAATCGAAAATAAATTTTCACCCCCACCAGTGAACTACCCCTAAAAACCGTCCGGGGTGGTCGCTGATTTTTTTGCGGTCATCTCAGGATGTGTGCAGCCCGTGTATAGAATTTCAATTTTTTTGGTTAACTGGAACAGTGATCGGCCCCACATCTAGACTCTAGGCCTGTTCGGGGAAGAAAAAATTCGTCGGCGGCTAGGGGGTGGAGTCGAAAAGCTGAAAATCGGCAGAGCCGTTCTCCTCGGCGTTCTCGACGAGGGGGCATGCGAAATCGTCGGAAAATCGAAAACAAATTTTCACCCCCACCAGTGAACTACCCCTAAAAACCGTCCGGGGTGGTCGCTGATTTTTTTGCGGTCATCTCAGGAGGTGTGCAGCCCGTGTATAGAATTTCAATTTTTTTGGTTAACTGGAACAGTGATCGGCCCCACATCTAGACTCTAGGCCTGTTCGGGGAAGAAAAAATTCGTCGGCGGCTAGGGGGTGGAGTCGAAAAGCTGAAAATCGGCAGAGCCGTTCTCCTCGGCGTTCTCGACGAGGGGGCATGCGAAATCGTCCGAAAATCGAAAATAAATTTTCACCCCCTCCAGGGAACCACCCCCAAAAACGGTCCGGGGTGGTCGCTGATTTTTTTGCGGTCATCTCAGGAGGTGTGCAGCCCGTGTCTAAAATTTCAATTTTTTTGGTTAACTGGAACTGTGATCGGCCCCACATCTAGACTCTAGGCTTGTTCGGGGAAGAAAAAATTCGTCGGCGGCTAGGGGGTGGAGTCGAAAAGCTGAAAATCGACAGAGCCGTTCTCCTCGGCGTTCTCGACGAGGGGGCATGCGAAATCGTCCGAAAATCGAAAATAAATTTTCACCCCCACCAGTGAACTACCCCTAAAAACCGTCCGGGGTGGTCGCTGATTTTTTTGCGGTCATCTCAGGATGTGTGCAGCCCGTGTATAGAATTTCAATTTTTTTGGTTAACTGGAACAGTGATCGGCCCCACATCTAGACTCTAGGCCTGTTCGGGGAAGAAAAAATTCGTCGGCGGCTAGGGGGTGGAGTCGAAAAGCTGAAAATCGGCAGAGCCGTTCTCCTCGGCGTTCTCGACGAGGGGGCATGCGAAATCGTCGGAAAATCGAAAATAAATTTTCACCCCCACCAGTGAACTACCCCTAAAAACCGCCCGGGGTGGTCGCTGATTTTTCTGCGGTCATCTCAGGAGGTGTGCAGCCCGTGTCTAAAATTTCAATTTTTTTGGTTAACTGGAACAGTGATCGGCCCCACATCTAGACTCTAGGCCTGTTCGGGGAAGAAAAAATTCGTCGGCGGCTAGGGGGTGGAGTCGAAAAGCTGAAAATCGGCAGAGCTGTTCTCCTCGGCGTTCTCGACGAGGGGGCATGCGAAATCGTCGGAAAATCGAAAATAAATTTTCACCCCCACCAGTGAACTACCCCTAAAAACCGTCCGGGGTGGTCGCTGATTTTTTTGCGGTCATCTCAGGAGGTGTGCAGCCCGTGTCTAAAATTTCAATTTTTTTGGTTAACTGGAACTGTGATCGGCCCCAGACCTAGACTCGAGGCCTCTTCGGGGAAGGAAAAATTCGTCGGCGGCTAGGGGGTGGAGTCGAAAAGCTGAAAATCGGCAGAGCCGTTCTCCTCGGCGTTCTCGACGAGGGGGCATGCGAAATCGTCGGAAAATCGAAAATAAATTTTCACCCCCACCAGTGAACTACCCCTAAATACCGCCCGGGGTGGTAGCTGATTTTTTTGCGGTCATCTCAGGAGGTGTGCAGCCCGTGTCTAAAATTTCAATTTTTTTGGTTAACTGGAACTGTGATTGGCCCCAGACCTAGACTCGAGGCCTCTTCGGGGAAGGAAAAATTCGTCGGCGGCTAGGGGGTGGAGTCGAAAAGCTGAAAATCGACAGAGCCGTTCTCCTCGCCGTTCTCGACGAGGGGGCATGCGAAATCGTCGGAAAATCGAAAATAAATTTTCACCCCCACCAGTGAACTACCCCTAAAAACCGTCCGGGGTGGTCGCTGATTTTTTTGCGGTCATCTCAGGAGGTGTGCAGCCCGTGTATAGAATTTCAATTTTTTTGGTTAACTGGAACAGTGATCGGCCCCACATCTAGACTCTAGGCCTGTTCGGGGAAGAAAAAATTCGTCGGCGGCTAGGGGGTGGAGTCGAAAAGCTGAAAATCGGCAGAGCCGTTCTCCTCGGCGTTCTCGACGAGGGGGCATGCTAAATCGTCGGAAAATCGAAAATAAATTTTCACCCCCACCAGTGAACTACCCCTAAAAACCGCCCGGGGTGGTCGCTGATTTTTCTGCGGTCATCTCAGGAGGTGTGCAGCCCGTGTCTAAAATTTCAATTTTTTTGGTTAACTGGAACAGTGATCGGCCCCACATCTAGACTCTAGGCCTGTTCGGGGAAGACAAAATTCGTTGGCGGCTAGGGGGTGGAGTCGAAAAGCTGAAAATCGGCAGAGCTGTTCTCCTCGGCGTTCTCGACGAGGGGGCATGCGAAATCGTCGGAAAATCGAAAATAAATTTTCACCCCCACCAGTGAACTACCCCTAAAAACCGTCCGGGGTGGTCGCTAATTTTTTTGCGGTCATCTCAGGAGGTGTGCAGCCCGTGTCTAAAATTTCAATTTTTTTGGTTAACTGGAACTGTGATTGGCCCCAGACCTAGACTCGAGGCCTCTTCGGGGAAGGAAAAATTCGTCGGCGGCTAGGGGGTGGAGTCGAAAAGCTGAAAATCGACAGAGCCGTTCTCCTCGGCGTTCTCGACGAGGGGGCATGCGAAATCGTCCGAAAATCGAAAATAAATTTTCACCCCCACCAGTGAACTACCTCTAAAAACCGTCCGGGGTGGTCGCTGATTTTTTTGCGGTCATCTCGGGAGGTGTGCAGCCCGTGTATAAAATTTCAATTTTTTTGGTTAACTGGAACAGTGATCGGCCCCACATCTAGACTCTAGGCCTGTTCGGGGAAGAAAAAATTCGTCGGCGGCTAGGGGGTGGAGTCGAAAAGCTGAAAATCGGCAGAGCCGTTCTCCTCGGCGTTCTCGACGAGGGGGCATGCGAAATCGTCCGAAAATCGAAAATAAATTTTCACCCCCACCAGTGAACTACCCCTAAAAACCGTCCGGGGTGGTCGCTGATTTTTTTGCGGTCATCTCGGGAGGTGTGCAGCCCGTGTATAAAATTTCAATTTTTTTGGTTAACTGGAACAGTGATCGGCCCCACATCTAGACTCGAGGCCTCTTCGGGGAAGGAAAAATTCGTCGGCGGCTAGGGGGTGGAGTCGAAAAGCTGAAAATCGACAGAGCCGTTCTCCTCGGCGTTCTCGACGAGGGGGCATTCGAAATTGGACGAAAATCGAAAATAAATTTTCACCCCCCCAGCGAACTACCCCTGAAAACGGTCCGGGGTGGTCGCCTATTTTTTGCGGTCATCTCAGGAGGTGTACAGGTCGTGTGTATAATTTCAATCTCAAGAAAATGACACAAAAATCCTGGAGCGCCCGCATACAAGTTAATCAGGTAGAAAAACCCCCTCGTAGCTTGAAGAAAAAACTCGTATAGTGACGAGCGTCGAGATGAGAAGATGAAAATCGGCGGATCGGTTGTTTTTTTCGTCATCGACTAAGGTGCACAAGAAAATTAATGCTGAAGAATCTTGAAACAAATTTTCACCCCCGCCCTATTGCACTACCCTTAAAAGTAGCCGAGGAGCGTTTTTGATATTTTTATGAACCATGCGTTTGGTGTACAGCTCAGGTCAGATTAGTTTAGATTAGGGAGATAGTGCGTGAAACTTAAATTCGTCTTCCGACGGCAACGAACGTTACAATGCTTCGGTAGCCTCAAACCCAGGCCCCGCGGCTTGGAAAAAAAATCGTAAATAGGTAAGGGGTGGAGACGAAAATTTAAAATTCGGCAGAGAGGTTCTATTTGGCGTTCTTGACGATGAGATACACGAAAACGCGGAAAAATGTGAAAATAAAAGCCACCCCCACCCGGCTACCGCCCCCAAAAGTGGCCGGAGGGTGGCGACAATTTTTTTCTGGGAAGAGTCCGTCTTGAGAAGACACTGTATAAAATTTGAACTTTTTTCGAGCAGGGGAAAACCAGTACGTGGCTGCTGTTCTCCAGGGGTGAAAAATTCATAAGTGAGGAAGGGGTGGAGATGGAAAGTTGAAACTTGGTGGGGGGGTTGTAGTGGACGTCCTCTACCACGTTGTCCACAGAACTTCCCCGTAAAGCAAAAAAAAGTCACCCCTTCCCCGGGAACTACCCTTAAAAAAAATTCTAGGGGGTTGATTTTTTTTTTGTGACTTCTTTCTGGGGAGTAGAGTCTATTTCCCAAATTTGAAATTTTTCTGTTGACGGGAACTTCTGGAATTTAAAAATGCCCCAGAGCCCTACTCGCACCGAATTATTCATGACTTTATACAATACAATCTTAAGTCTTAACATACCTTTTGAATCTTCTGACACTCCTTGTTTTATTAAACAAAATTATAATTCGGAGCACGTTTTGCTTTTTGCCTTTCTATTTCGCTTTTTACGCTGTCACATGAAAATTAACAAAAGTTGTTTATCACCTGCCTACTTACAAAAAAAAAAAAATGAAAGTACAAATAAATACATGATTACCAACTTTGACTCTATATAAAACAAAAGTAAAATGTGAAGTAAGGTTAGATTCAGGTCAGCTGTCAATTGATCAAATTTCAACAAATACACTAAACTTATGTAGCAGCGTGTTGAAAATTAGGTCTTATTGAAGATGATCACGAGTGGAAAAGAGCCAAGAATGAAGTTGAAATTTGAATGATGCCCAGACAGCTGAGCTATTTATTCATTCGTATTTTAATGCATTGCCAACCAATTTATCCGGAAGAATTTAAAGAAGCAATGTCACAAGGCTATGAAAGACGTTACGGCAATACTGAAGGACAAAAAAACCTATATTCAAATTAGTTCTGCGGAAGGTTACAATCTTTCAATGTTTCTTACCATGCCACAAATAAATGACATGGAATATACAGATAATATTTCAAATGAAGAACAAGCAATAGAAATAGGATCACGGCAATATAAACACCTAAATGAAAAGCAGAAAGAAATTATTCTAGATATTATTTTGGGTTAATGTGATGCTAACACCCAAATGAATCAATTTCTGAATCTTCATGTTTTTATACAGGCGGTCCAGGAGGCTCCGGTAAGACTTAAGTTTATACAACCCTTTACAGCTTACTGAAGAGAAAGAATAAAATAGTTTGTACTATGGCCTTCACGGGAATAGCAGCAACACTACTTCCTCATGGCAGAACAGTTCATAAAACGTTTGGGATACATGTTCCTCTGTTTTTAGATTCATCTTTCAAAAGAAGCAGATTATTTAAGGAATGTAGATGTTTTTATTTGGGATGAAGCGCCTGTGGCGCCAAGGTATGCTTTAGACATTATAATTATAGACAGAACCTTACGAGACTTTATGAATTGTGATGTTCCGTTTGGTGTTGGGAGGAAATTTTTGACAATTTTTACCAGTTAAAATAAATGCTACCCGCTGTGAAACAGTAAATTTCAGTATCAAATTTAGTTCTCTTTGGAGTTATTTCCGTAAATTTTCTTTAGCACAAAATATGCGGACTCTACCACAGGAACAAAAATTCAGCGAGTTTTTATTGGATGTTGGAGATGGAGTTTTCAACGATATGAATAGCAATTTAGAATTGTCACAGAGATGCGTTGATAATTCAGATATCATTGAACGTATGTATGGAGGAATAATTAGAGAAAAGCGATTCATAGATATGACCAAATCAGCTATTCTTTCTGCTAGAGATGCTGATTTTGAAGACATTAACAAAAAAGTGGTAGAACTGTTAGATATAAAAACAGAAAAAAGTATATACAAGCTTGGATAGTGTTGAAAATTGTGATAATGGAGATTTAAACGATGCTATTTTTCCTGAATATTTAAATACCTTAAACCCGTCAAATTTTCCTCCGCATGAATTGAAGTTGAGAGTAAATTGTATTGTGATGTTGGTTAGAAATCTCAGCATTAATGAAGGCTTATGTATTGATACGAGATTGTTAATTTTACAATTGGGAGACAATATCTTACAGTGCAAAGTTTTAACAGGCGATAAACATGGAGATATAGATATAACGTTGCACTGTGAAAATGTTTATCCTTTTATTTTTAAAAGACGACAATTTCCCGTTACACTAGCGCTTGCAATGACTATTAACAAATCACAAGACCAAACATTTGATCAAATAGGAAATAATCTACGTGGCTTTTTCAAGAGTTCGTTCTTGCGAAGGATTGATAATTTATTTAGGAAATCAAAGAAATAGCCGTATAGTTAAAAACTACGTTTTCAGGGAATTATATCAGATGTAAATTATTTATGTAATCTGGCAATAAGTAATGTGTTTCTTTGAAGTCATGATTTGACTAGGTCAGTGAGCGCGCGTAGCGCGCGAAATGACCTAGTGGACATAAATATGATGTGCAGGTGAGAAATAAAGCTGATAAAACTCTTTTGGGGGAAGCTGGAAAAGACGATCAAATAGAGATTAAGCATTTAGAGGCTATATAAAGAGCATAATTTCTTTATGTAACCAGTATGCTCGGCTAGATTCGCGCCAATAGATCTTTTCATTTCGTTTGATTTTGTTAGTGCGCATGTGCAGAAGTACACTGACAACCAGCTGTTCTTCGTTTTTCGGACGAATGTCACTGTCAGTTTTTGAACTTCGTGTAGGATATTCGTAAGTAAATAGTAGAGTACCAAATAAGGAGGGTGTTTGAAAGACGGAAAATTAAAAATGTTAGTTCCCAGTGACGTCCCTCATAAAATTATGAGCCTGAATCCCGAAGGTGTGCCTGGCCTGTTTGAAATACGGGAATGTTAACCAACATAATTTCAATCACGCCGGCTTTCAATACGTAGCGGTGAAAATCAAGCAATTTTTTAAAAGAAAACTGAGAAAAAGGATAATAGACAGGTGCGTATTTTTCTGCAATTTAATATGTATGTAACTACAAATAATTATTGTTTTAAAGACCCAACGGAGAATGACGTAAAACCTGGAAACATCCAACACACTTTTCCATTTCGAATTTTGCTTCTTACGCATTTTCATTCACGCAACACAATTTACATATGTGGAACAAGTCATCATTTGGTCACCGACCCAGTTATTAACTTTGATTTACCCCAGTGTTATCCAGGATTTGGGAAATGGATAAAATCGTAATCCCAAGCGATAGCTTGGCCTACCCACTCTGCTAGCGCCGTTGCAGTCACCAAAAGCACAAAGTTTGGATGCTCCATACTAATTTTGCACGTTTGCAATAAAATTTTACTGTATAGACTAACTAATTTAAAATAAACACTTTCAAACAATACAATAAAACTTTGACATCTTGTCGAAATTGTCATGGCGCGATCGCGCATGCGCCTCGGCATTTTTTTATAATGAAAAGCTCATTATTCCTATTGTTATTAACAATTTTTACGTCGATAAACTGCTGGTGCTGCTTTTTGCAGAAAATGTTTTAATACACGTACTTGACTGCGTCTAATTTTCTTAACATTCCCGGTAGGGTTGCATGTTTATTTATATCCCAAGTAAGTTTTTCCAGTATAACGTTTCAGCGCGCTGTTAATGCTTTGGTTAACGCTCCGGTCGCTTCGCTCGCTCCGCTTGCCCAAAGACCGGAAATAGTGGGCCGTGAAACCACTTTTTTAGCTGTATTCAGTGACGGGCAACTATAAAGCAAAGCAGTTGTATGTTTTGTATACCTTTATTGCAACTCATACAACATGTTCAAAGTAAAGGATATCGTTGTGCAATATGTTGACCCAACGCCCCAACACGATAAAAGAACAAAAGGAACACAACGAAACAAAATTGCTACACACGCGAACTTGTACTGAGTGGCTCAGTCTGAGCCACGGCCGTTACTTGCGGAGCATGATGTTTAACAGTTTATTAAAACGCCCGAACATAGAAGTGGCCTACTTGGCAAGACCTCGTATTTCACTAAAGCGCGCGAACTTAGAAGTGGCCTACTTGGCAAAACCTCGTTGGGATATAAATAAACCAGCATGCTAATGAAATTGCGAGAATTAGGGATGCACAATTCAGACAAAGTATCAATACTTTTATCATATGATACTTTTTATTCGGGTATAGATACCATACGATATTTGACTGAAAAGTATCGATACTTGAAAATATCGAGTACCTATCTGAAAAATAATGATTGTTTAACAAGGCAAGGAATAAAAAATGTATTTAAAAAATTACAAATTTAAACTACTTGGTACTCAGTTTGTATCATAAGCAAATATGTAAATATTTTATGATTATGCTTTTCGCCTTTTCGGTATACAAAATCTACCCGTGAGCTGCAGGCTGATGTTAGCTCCCGCACTGCAAAATAAAAAAAAACATGCTCCGTGGAAATGATAATAATGCAGCTACATTTCCACGTTTTTCTAAATCCAAAAATCAACCATAATTTACGAGCTTTTCGGCAACTCTTTGAATTTCAAAAGCCGCTGCTTTATGGGCGCCCAAAGATTTCTTTGCAAAAATGCCACTGTATGGGGCTTAGAGAGATCATTGATAAGAGCATCCACAAAAAAATTAAAACAAAGGGGTACCAGCAATAAATCTTTCCCCTTCATAAGTTTCATTTGGTATCCTCTTATTTCTATTTTTATTTACTACAAACAATGCCCGCAAAGGATTTTGCCGGCTCTAAAAGTCTACTGCTGTACGAAGCTGCCCAATTTGCACTTTTGCACTATAGGAAACAGAACATACCGGGAAACCAGAATTTTTGGAGATTCTGTTTTTATTTTAATTTACCGATACGATATCTGAGTGATCGTATCGATACCTTAGAAGTATGGAAACAAAAGTATCGATGTTTCGATACCTACTATACCCTTAAAAATATCGATACTCCAAAAAGTATCGAAGTATAGTACCTATGCATCGCTAGCGAGAATGTAGAAACGGGAGTGTTCCTGCGCAAAGGACGGATTAATGGCTAATGGGAACGGCATTGTAAACCACTGAAATAAATTTAATTTATTTCAGTGAAATAAATTTAATTTATTTCAGTGACTCCAGCTAAGGTCCAGTGTCTGCGCTCTGCTTGCGGCTTAAATCTGAAGTCCCCATCCTTTGGATGTTTATGCAACGGCATTTTAGACACATCATTGAAATTTTTGACTTTATTCTAACCTCAAAGTTATCTCTTGCATGTATTGATCATTTTAGAATGGCGTCACACAATTGGTCATTTTAGAATGGCGTCACACAATTGACAGCTGGAGGGCACCCATTTGTTTGTTTTAAAGCTTATTGGTGGGAAGAAGAGGATGAATAACAAAGCAGATGTTTGTGTTACCATTTGGCACCAAAGAAGGGGCGTAACTTAAACTTAGTCGCTTTACGCCGAGAATTAAATGAAAATTCTTAAAATGATACGACTGGTTGCACTATTGCAAACGTTGTTTAGTTCTTTTGAGTAAATTACATGAACTCTAAACATCCACCACTTTGTTTGACACCAAATCTGTTCAAATTTTGGTAACACTTACGTCCATAACGTTGTTTATCCATGCTCAGCCCTCCAACACAAATGGCGGTCTGTCAAAATCAGGCCATTCTAAAACAGTCAATACGACAATAATAAACAATATATCCTAAAAATTATCTATTCTGGAAATATTTAGCAAATTGGATAGTGTCATGACATATTCCAGTGGGGAACCAATCAGTATCAGTTTGTGGTAAGTAGAACATAATTATTTGGACCAACATATGGTGTGCTACATGTACACATTATGGGGCCTAACCAGCGAGATATGTTTCATTTGCGATATTTACAGTAGAAAATTCAAGTCGTAATCAGAATTAAAGGAGCACAAAATGACGCATACTAAGAAAGAATCTGACAAATGTGAAATTTGCCAAAAAGCATTCTCCCAATCTCCTGTGCTTAGGAGACACATCATGACTCATAGAGGACAAAAGTCTTACAAATGCGAAATTTGCCAAAAAGCATTCACCTGGAGCAGTGAGTTAAGAAAACACCTTAGGACTCATACTGGACAAAAGCCTTACAAGTGTGAAATTTGCAATAGAGCATTCTCCCTGCAATGCAGCTTAACAGAACACATTAGGACTCATACAGGACAAAAGCCTTACAATTGCGAAATTTGCCAAAAAGCATTCACCCAGAGTAGTCATTTAAGGACACACATTAGGACTCATACGGGACACAAGCCTCACAAGTGTGAAATTTGCAATAAAGCATTCTCCGTGCAACACAACTTAACAAGGCATGTTAGGACTCATACAGGGCAAAAGTCTTATAAATGCGAAATTTGCCAAAAATCATTCACCCAGAGTAGTCATTTAAGGACACACCTTAGGACTCATACGGGACAAAAGCCTTACAAGTGTGAAATTTGCAATAAAACGTTCTCCCAGCAAGGCCACTTAACACAACATATTAGGGCTCATACAGGTCAAAAGCCTTACAATTGCGAAATTTGCCAAACAGCATTCACCCAGAGTGGTAATTTA
Source organism: Xestobium rufovillosum (assembly GCA_963966045.1). Taxonomy (NCBI): domain Eukaryota; kingdom Metazoa; phylum Arthropoda; class Insecta; order Coleoptera; family Ptinidae; genus Xestobium; species Xestobium rufovillosum. The sequence continues at coordinate 23,619,710 of OZ014497.1, forward strand.
AGGACACACCTTAGGACTCATACGGGACAAAAGCCTTAAAAGTGTGGAATTTGCAATAAAGCATTCTCCGTGCAATGCAGCTTAACAGAACATATTAGGACTCGTACAGGACAAAAGCCTTACAATTGCGAAATTTGCCAAAAATAGCATTCGCCCAGAGCAGTGGTTTAAGGGCACACCTTAAGGCTCGTACAGGACAAAAGCCTTACAAGCGTGAAATTTGCAATAAAACGTTCTCTCAGCAAGGACACTTAAGAGGACATAGGACTCATACAGGACAAAAGCCTTACAATTGCGAACTTGCCAAAAAGCATACTTCGATTAGTGGTTGAAAGGCACACCTTAGGACTCATACAGAACAAAAGCCTTACAAGTGTGAAATTTGCAATAAAGCGTTCTCCCTGCAACGCAACTTAACAAAACACGTTAGAACTCGTACACTGAAATAAATTAAATGGAAGAATATAGCAGTGGGATGCGCGAGATATTTTTACGCGAAATTGAACCCTGATCATCTAAACTCTGTGGGACTAAAAATCATGCGCAGAACAGTCTAACTTAGATGTCAGAATAGCACACATAACAACATACATGACTTAAGTCGATTTGCACAAATCTTTGGCAATAATTGTTCTGTCCTGTGTTTTGGGTACGTTTCTGTGTGTTCCTGATCCTTGTTGGTGTTTTCGATTCTGTGATTTTCATAGCTAGCGTATATCGCATGGGTCGATTTCTTGATTTTCCTGTTTTTATTGCGACTGGAAAAGGTGACGTTATAATAACATTGTGTTTAGTTTTGTATTTAGTTTAATTAGCAGAGAAGATAACTTGGTTGTTTCTGTAGTTAGTGGTGTTTTTATTTTCAAACAGAATGAGTGGACAAAAATGTATGGTGCTGTTTTGTGAAAATAAGAGATATATTCAAGGAATACAGCAGGTAAAATTTGTTAATTTTTTCGACCTGCACTTGGTTATTCCAAATTTATTCTCTTCCTAGATTAAAAAAGTCTCGTTATGAGTCGTGGAGCGAGCTTAGGCAGAAATCTTGGTGATGAAAACAACATCTGTAGTGAACATTTCTTATCTGATGATTTTCAAGATATTGGTGGCATTTTGAAATTAAAAGGAGCTGTGCCAACATTAAAATTGAGAGGAATCAAACTTCTTGAAACGTTTCACACATCGTCAGTGTTTTTTACGTAACAGAAATAACGACCATTAATCGCTTTTAATTTTTACATCTCAAGTTCCGGAATATACAACAGTTTCTACAACTACACAAATACAATCATCCTCAGCACAATCGAGCACTTACTTCAGCAGTTTTGGACATTTTGGACAAACAACGCTTTCACTTTCCTGCTGGACGACGTCCGCTACGAAATCAACGGAGTGGAGGTGGATCGAACGAAGAACGTGGGCATCACGAGCACATTAAAGGGTATAGCTTCTCTGAATGAGGGTGAGGCGCGTGCGCTGGAGAATGCCGGCTGGACGACGACCGGTGATGCGCCGACCCATGTACTTGACGCGAACGGAAACTTTAACGTGTGCATCCCGGGAAGAATCCTACTCGGATTCCTAGAAGACTACCACAAGGTGCTGTTGAATGTGCGTCACGAGCTCATTCTGAATCGCTCGAAGAGTGATAGGAACGCCTTCGTGGGTAACGCAGCAAACACCAGGATCGAGTTGAGCAAGGTGCATTGGAGGGTACCGTATGTCTACCCCTCCGATCTGGAACGTCTAAATCTCCTCAAGATCATCGAAGACGAGAGAACGCTTCAACTGTGCTTTCGCAGCTGGGAACTTTACGAGTATCCGCTGTTGCCGCAAGCGACGAAACAGACGTGGGCAATCAAGACCGCAACGCACTTGGAGAAACCGCGCTACGTCATTGTGGCCTTCCAGACGAATCGCAAGGGCAATGCGATCACGGACTCGAGCCAGTTTGACCACTGCAATCTGACAAACATCAAACTACATCTGAACTCTGAGTCGTTCCCCTACGAGAATCTCAATTTGGATTTCGCCACCGGGAAATACGCCTTACTGTATGAGATGTACGAGAACTTTCAGTGCTCGTACTATGGAAAAGTTGGCGAGCCGCTATACGGCAGGGAGCAGTTCAAGAATCGCGCCCCACTCGCAGTCATTGACGCATCAAAACAGTCGGAAAGCATCAAGTCCGGTCCTGTGGACATTCGTCTGGAATTTGAGTCGAGCGAAAATTTCCCCGCCAACACAACCGCCTACTGTCTCATCCTGCATGACCGCATCGTCGAGTATACCCCCTCCACCGGCTCTGTCAAACGCCTGGTATAAAAGTCGCACAAGCACATCGTGCGCGCCAGTCTCGCGTTGGATTTGTTCGCATGTCAACCATGGAGTACGTCGCAGACGTTCAGGGTTTCATGACTGCAGTCGGTGAATTCATATTCAAAGAAGTTTCACTCATTGCGTTGAATCATCGAGGCGGCGGCGGCAGCAACTACCACTGGGTATTCAAGCCACCATTCGACCTGAACCAGTTGAGGGAGTGTGACAGACGTCAAGCTCATTGGTTGACACGTTTCTACCACGGCTTGAGCTGGAATTGCGGCACGGAGAACTACGACGACATCCGATCGAAGTTAAAGTCATCGGTGGCCGATTGTGATAGGATCTACGTGAAGGGTAAAGATAAAGTGTCTTGGTTGAAAAACGTGCTTCCCGACAACGTTGAGTGTTTCGACTTGGATTCGCTCAACTGCTGCCCCTCGCTAAAGAAACTTCGAGAAGAAAATTCCCGTGTTATTGAACCTTGCATTCAGCATTACGCAAACAGCAGCGCCATCTGTTCCGAAGTTAACGCTCAACTGCTGCGGAACTGGATCCTGAAATACCTGGAACCGCCAGAATTGCAAGAACATCAACCAGAGGAGCAAACTTTAACTCTGCGAAAACGTGTGGGGAAAGCCATTGGCAAGTTCTTTAACAATGGTGAGCATTTACTGCTAATGGATCCCACACACATAGCCGAACTGCCCAAGGAATTCCTAGAATATTACGTACATCCGTCAGACTTACGCAGATGTGTCGAACTGGGTATGTTAACCGAAGAGCAGAAGAAAAATATAAGTTCTCATGTATACACTTACTGCTACCATCACTGGGGATTCGAGTCGACAACATATGATTGCGACACTATTGATGGTCCTCCACCACTACAGAAAGACTGCCAGTTTTGTAAAACAGGAAAAGATTAAACCTTTTAATATATTCTCATTATTTGTTTATAGGTTAAATATGTTTAGCGTTATAGTAAATGCATGCTTACTATTTATACAAATTGTAGTTATTGTTTTAATTATATTGGCGTAAAAATATAAATTCAACAGTTTTTTATTTTCCTTCAAAACTTAGAACGTATTCTGGTAAACACGTAGAAGGAGAAAAAACATTAATTCTGCAACATCTGTGTACTATTGCATCAGCATTTCCAGAACATTCTTCCATTGCGCAACAATGAGCAACACGCGCACTTTTTAAGCCCCGGCGCAGGCGCCTGAGCCACAACCAAAGGCCCCAAAGACCCAGAGGCCCTTCTTCAGCAGCCTCTGCTCATTGCCGAAGAACTGGGTGGACTGACCTGAGGAATAGCCCCGGCGCATGCGCCTGGACGCTGCTGAACACCACTTCTTCTGCAATGACCAGACGCTGCTGAAGACATGCCCACTTCTTCGGCAATGACCTTCAAAGACACCAGAGGCTGCTGCAGATGCCGCTGCTGAAGACACTTCTTCGGATGCCTCAACGACTCCTTCAGCAGCCTCTGGTCTCTTTCAAGGTCACTGCCGAAGAAGTCGATGGCACCTCGAGAACTCGATGGCGCTATGTGCTCCGAACGGGTTCGTATCCAGTATTCTCATTTTCTAACTACTCTGTTCCGAAAGCGTATTTTCGGGTAATTGAGAAAGCAGTCCGCGAGCTTTGCATACAAAAACATCTGTAGGTGTTCTAGCATCTTGTTCACTAGAGAAGAGTTCGCGATAAACTTTGTACGGCGGTTTTCTCGGACCAAAAATGTTTTTCAGTAAGGACACAGCAGCGGGCCAAGAGGTTGTGTTCCGTTTTACCCCTTGCCACCACTCCGCGGCGAAACCATCTAATAGCATGGGTAGACCTTTCAACGCGTTTTCGTCTGATATATTCGTAACTTCTTTATAAATTTCGACAGCGTCTATAAAAGCGGCAACATTTGATTTTTCATCACCGTTAAAACGCGATTGACAATTTTCGAAATTGCCTCCCTGACGAGTCGGACCTGGCCTAGTTTGTAGTGACCGAAGCAGTTGAACAAACTGCTCGTCTGTAAGCGTCACCATATTTTCTCTCTTCTCTTGGCTACGTAGCCAATAATTATTATCCTCGGCCGTTGTAAAAAGTGATGCCAAGGAAGGAATTAAAAAAAAAAACTTACAATTTGTATAGAAGCAGAAAACAGGAAAGATTTATGCTTGCCAGTTGGTTGACGAAAGCTGCAATTACAGATCTACACCCAGTCCCTGTAGATGCACAGTTAACTTTGCTTTACACTTTTAATGTTAGTTTAGTCGTTTTATCACAAACTTTTCTTGCTTCGCGTTGGGCGCCAATTTGTCATGGGTCTTCTTTGAGTTGGCAAGAATTTAGTTGTTTTCACGACTTTTATTTAACAACCAGAGCAAATTAACTTATAACAAATTGTAAGTGGATGAATTGAATTAACTTTTCGTTTAAAAATCTGACACATTAATTCTATTTTTTAACGTCATAATAATCACTGTTTTTTCAACATGTGTGTCTTGATAAAACTGCTAGGACATGTTCGTCGCTATTTATCTACGTTTTCCACGTTTACCTCGCGTGACACTGTCGATTTTAGGCAAATGTTTTTAAACAAAAAATCTATCATGTCAGGTCAGCGGAGCGTTACATGTGGCAGTCGCTAGCGTTTATAATAATAATTATTATCTTCAAATATTAAAGATTATTATCTTGAAAAAATCATATATATCATATATATCACACTGGGTACAAAAATAAGCATTATTTGGAACAACGTGTGCTACATGTACACATTACACACTATATCGGTGAGAGATCGTTAATTTACAATAAAATATTCAAGTCTTCATCGGAATTGACAGAGTCCATGTTGACGCACCGCAAGAAGGAACCTAACCTGGGTCTATATGGAATCGAAAGTGAAGCCTCTCAAAATGTAGACAACCCACAATACTTACGGATCTCCTTCTCTTTTTAAGTCAGTCTATTCTTTGCCCTCTCATACAAACAGCCGTTTGACTTTATTAAGCGAGTAACATATTTCTAAATTTTAATACTTACACTTGCTTTTTCGGACTCTTCATTCAAGGAATCAATAAAATTATGTACCTATATAAAACTCATCTCACGTAAATGTATTTTCAAGTACATTATTTATTTAGCATGTTATTTTAAACGTTGATTTACAAAACTTACGAGCATACCACTGTATCATGGAAGTAAATATACAGGTCGCAGCCGTTAAATTTCAGAGGAACAACAAAAAATTCAGCAGTGATAAATAACTAAAGTTTTGGTTAGGTAGTATTTTAAATACTCAGAGAAAAAATATTAAACGCTTGGTAAATTTCAGTTTAGTTTTGTATTTTGTACGAAACCTAAAAATATTGGCTAATTGGCATAGTGCAACGAAAGGCAAATAGCAAAATATTGAGCTTAGAATTATTTACTATGTATTTAGTATTTTCCTACTATGTGCCAATTGTTATAGGTACTGACCTATTATTTTAAAATGAGACTCATCATCATAAAGTTCTCAGTCCGAAGACTGGTTGAACGCGCTCCTCCCCTCCAACCCCTCCTATACTCAGCTAACCAACGCATTTCCCTAAAAGTAAAACATATCCTGCACCCCCAACTAACATCCTGCACCGGCACCCCCAACTATTTGAGAGCAATAGTGTAATCTGGGTCTGTTTCTAGCATGCCGCGAACTATTCCTTCGCGTCTCAGAAGGTGCCCTACCATCCTATTTCTCCTATTCTTTATTTTTATGAGAACATAGCATAAATTTTTAGACTGGGTAAACGAGTTTGTAAGTGTAACAGAAGCACTAACAGAAACAGGAATAATTATACATTACAAAATAAAATAGTTTTCGTTTCTGGAGCAAAGTGACGTTTTCACCTTGTATTTTCTCAGCAACCTTCTTTACATCATTGAAGGAACCTCACAAATGCGAAAGTTGCCAAAAATATGTGAAGATGATATCTACATGAGTTAGAAATTATTTGAAATTTGAGTTCAAAGAACATAAAATAACACTTCTATTTTCCATAACGGTTCCGCATTGACAATTGACTGCTTCCGTCTGTGCTCTGCTTCTAGTTTAAACTGAAATCCCCAGCATTTAGCTGTTTAGTGTTTGTGCAACGGCATTTCAGACACAGCATTGAAATTCGTGACTTTTACTTTTTATTCTAACCTCAAAGTTATCGTCGTCATTTATACATTATACGACAATAATAAAGAACATATCTTAAAAATTATCTATTTCAGAAATTTCTAACTAATTGGATAGTGTCATGGCATATCCCAATGTGGAACAAATTAGCATCCAGTTTGTGGTAAGTAGAACATAATTATTTGGACGAACATGATGTGCTACATGTACACATCATGGGGCCTAACCAGCGAAAGATGTTTCATTTGCGATATTTACAGTAGAACATTCAAGTCGTAATCAGAATTAAGGGAGCACATGATGTGATGACGCACCCCACGAAAGAATCTCACAAATGTGAAATTTGCCAAAAAGCATTCCCCCGTTCTTCTGTGCTTAGGATACACATCATGACTCATACAGGACAAAGGCCTTACAATTGCGATATTTGCCAAAAAGCATTCACCCAGAGTAATGGTTTAAGGACACACCTTAGGACTCATACAGGACAAAGGCCTTACAATTGCGAAATTTGTCAAAAAACATTCACCCAGAGTGGTGGTTTAAGAGCACACCTTAGGACTCATACAGGACAAAAGCCTTACAAGTGTGAGATTTGCAATAAAACGTTGCTCCAGCAAGGCCACTTAACAGAACATGTTAGGACTCATACAGGACAAAAGCCTTACAATTGCGAAATTTGTCAAAAAACATTCGCCCAGAGTAGTGGTTTAAGAGCACACCTTAGGACTCACACAGGACAAAAGCCTTACAAGTGTGAGACTTGCAATAAAACGTTCTTCCAGCAAGGCCCCTTAACAGAACATGTTAGGACTCATACAGGACAAAAGCCCTACAATTGCGAAATTTATCAAAAAACATTCACCCAGAGTAGTGGTTTAAGAGCACACCTTAGGACACATACAGGACAAAAGCCTTGCAAGTGTGAGATTTGCAATAAAAGGTTCTTCCAGCAATGCCATTTGACAGAACATGTTAGGACTCATACAGGACAAAAGCCTTACAAGTGTGAAATTTGCAATAAAGCATTCTCCCGGCAACGCAACTTAACAGAACATGTTAGGACTCATACAGGACAAAAGCCTTACAATTGCGAAATTTGTCAAAAAACATTCACCCAGAATAGTGGTTTAAGAGCACACCTTAGGACTCATACAGGACAAAAGCCATACAAGTGTGACATTTGCAATAAAACGTTCTTCCAGCAAGGCCACTTAACAGAACATGTTAGGACTCATACAGGACAAGAGCCTTACACGTGTGAAATTTGCCAAAAAGCATTCACCTGGAGTAGCAGTTTAAGGATACACCTTAGGACTCATACAGGACAAAAGCCTTACAATTGCGAATTTTGCCAAAAAGCATTCACCGGGAGTAATGATTTAAGGGCACACTTTAGAACTCATACAGGACAAAAGCCTTACAAGTGTGAAATTTGCAATAAATCGTTTTCCCAGCAAGGCCACTTAACAGGACATTTTAGGACTCATACAGGACAAAAGCCTTACAATTGCGAAATTTGTCAAAAAGCATTCACCCAGAGAAGTGGTTTAATGATACACCTTAGGACTCATACATATGGTGACCATAATTTTTCAAAGAAAAAAAAGGACACAGGAAATAATAACAACACTAAGGCCCGGTTTTTCAAAGAATCCAACACCGCGTTAAGTCTGACACCGGCTTTGTTGCTATGATACCGGCTTTCTGATTGGTTGTATCATAGCAACTAAGCCGGTGTCAGACTTAACGCGGTGTTGGATTCTTTGAAAAACCGGGCCTTAGGACCGGTTTTTCAAAGAATCCAACACCGGGTTAAGTCTGACACCGGCTTCGTTGCTATGATACGACCAATCAGAAAGCCGGTATCATAGCAACAAAGCCGGTGTCAGACTTAACGCGGTGTTGGATTCTTTGAAAAACCGGGCCATAGAGTCGCGCGCTGCTGCGCCATCACAATGTGGCACGGCGAATTGCATCTAAATCTTGAGCTTCGATTCCGATCAAGGTTGTATTTATCATTTGCATATTTTTTGATACCCGACCGCCGGCGGATTAATAATAGGGCAGTTCAAGTACTTTGTTAGTTGTAAACGCCACCAGCAGCATCCGTGGTTAGATAGGTATCGCATAGAGTTTTTGATTTGGTATTCTCGGGCTGGGTGGGGTCGACTCCCGTAGAGGTTGTTTTGTTTTTATTATGTTTCTACACTATCTTTTTTTTTTTTAAAAATCCGTGTGTCTGCTAAGGGGTCTGTTTAAAATGCGTCGTGTCAGTCTTTTTCGTTCCGAAAAAGAAGCGCGCACGAGTAAATGTAACCTAGATCTGGATAGAAATTCCGGATTTAGGTGCACCTGGCACGGTGGCACTCGTGGCGCCCACTCGTGATTGCTCTGCAAACAAGCGAACGTGCAGTGGCGTGGAAGATTTGGTATTTTTATTATTAAGGGGCATCGGAAAACAAAAAGCGATTATTTAATATGGTTGTCTGATTACTGAATTAGAAAAAGTACATTTTAACGTACTTTACCTGCCATCAAGGACTGTAGTGCATAGTTCCCAAAGAAAGTACTGTCCTACTAAAATAAGTACGTATGGTCACCATACTCATACAGGACAAAAGCCTTACAAATGCGAATTTTGCCAAAAAGCATTCACCGGGAGTAGTGATTTAAGGGCACACCTTAGAACTCATACAGGACAAAAGCCTTACAAGTGTGACATTTGCAGTAAAGCATTCTCCCTGAAATACAACTTAACACGACATGTTAGGACTCATACAGGACAAAAGTCTTACGAATGCGAAATTTGCCAAAAAGCATTCACCCGGAGTAGTGGTTTAAAGATACACCTTGGGACTCACACAGGACAAAAGCCTTGCAAATGTGAAATGTGCAATAAAACGTTCTCCCAGCAAGGTCACTTAACAAGGCACGTTAGGACTCATACAGGACAAATGTCTTACAAATGCGAAATTTACCAAAAAGCATTCGCCCAAAGATTTGTTTTAAAGAGACACATTAGGACTCACGGGACAAAAGCCTTGCAAATGTGAAATTTCCAAAAAGCATTCTCCCATCATAGCAGTTTAACAAGACATTTTAGGACGCATACAGGACAAAAGCCTTACAAGTGTGAAATTTGCAATAAATCTATAAAACGTTCTCCCAACGAAGTACCTTAGGACTTATCAAAAATGAAGAATTTGAGTTGAAAAATGAAAATAATATTGGCGTAAAAGAAGAAAAGAATATTTGAAACGAAGAAGAAAATGCTAGAATTTTTCTAAAACTTTTCAAAAATGAGGATGAGGTGAAAAAAGAAATTAATTCTTGAGACATAAAACTTGTTTAAATTAAATGTAAATAAAAAGTAAAAAAAGAAATAATTGTGTTTGTTAGTTGTTACCACCTTTCACAAACAAAATGACATAAGACACATAAATAATTCCTATTAATGGCCTTAATATATTACCAAAAATTTTGAATTTTTTGATCTGGTTGTTAAAAAGTGAGTTGAATATTTAATCTGGTGTTAACTTAAATTTAAGCGAGTGTGATCCAAACATAAAACTCACATGGATCTTCGCAAATGCCCAATATGCACAGAACAGGATGGCAATACGGACGAACCGTTTCGATCTAGCGAGGTCAGATTTTTCGTTTCCGTCTCTTTTTAATACGTACGGGAGCCGATCGCTAAGAGTGCGTACGTCTGAACTATCACAGGTAGGTAACATATTTGCTGTCGTTGTAAAAGTACATTAAGCCGCGTACACATTAGGCGAACGCATGCAAACGAACAAAAACGTACGCATGCTACAGCATGCGCGTGTGTTGTTCATCACTGTCCACACTAAAAAATATAATAACGCACGAATGCGTGCGTTTATTTTCGCTGGTATTTTTGTGCGTCATTGCCTTAATGTACTGTCGATCGCATTATTTTTATAAGAGTAAACATTGTCTTTTGATAATATAATAGCTAGTGCTTCATTTATAATATTTAACGAAGAAGTTGTAAAAAAACGAAGTAAACGACGGTGGTAGATGACATCACTATTCAAAAGTAGAGTGCGTTACAGTGGTACCCATTTAATGCACGTTTTAAGAGTTGAGAAAGAATATGGTCTTTTTGAAAACTTCTGCAGCATAAAATCTACTGACTTCGATTTCTTGTTAAATAAAATCGGTCCTAAAATTGTAAAAAGGGATACATCATTTAGAGTAGAGAAGCTGTGCTGCGCCATTGCATCGTTTTGTTTTCATATTTTCATAGCCGCATGTGTTCTACGTACACACTGCTGACCGCACGCTAGCGAAAATCCTTTGATGTACCGCCAGTCCGTCGAACATTACCAAAAGCAAGCGCATGCGCTGTTTCCCGTGCGCTCGTTAGTATACACTAGTCGAATGCATACGTTCGCTTCCGTTCGTTCGCATGCGTTCGCTTCGCCTAATGTGTACGCGGCTTTACAGGTAACGTTCCTAATGGCTAGCATCAACCAGTGGAGTATAGGCAACTAATTATGCACGGACGAGTTTATGTAAAATGCTAAATAGTAAGTTGTGACTATGATTATCCACGTCCCAAAGAATCGGTAGTTCTTTTATTCGTTTCGATCTTCTGTCAATTTATTTGTTGTGTCATATTTGCATCAAGCACAACACTGAGTGTATTTTGATTCGTTTTTAAATTAAAGGCGTTGGAAATTTGGTGTTGGTTGTTATTCATTTGCTGAGAAGGTGCAAACAGATTTGAAGATCTGGAAACAGTAAACGAAGAAATACTGTTGTTCTTTTCAGTGGATTTGGGTTTGTTGTTGCAAATAAATTGAGTCCAAGGTTGACAAAGTTCAGTTTATTGAACAGAGTTTCACAAAAGGTACCTGTCAACATACAAAAGAATCAGTATCTAATTTGACAATTTTCAATAAATAGAATTATTCATGACTTTATACAATACAATCTTAAGTCTTAACATACCTTTTGAATCTTCTGACACTCCTTGTTTTATTAAACAAAATTATAATTCGGAGCACGTTTTGCTTTTTGCCTTTCTATTTCGCTTTTTACGCTGTCACATGAAAATTAACAAAAGTTGTTTATCACCTGCCTACTTACAAAAAAAAAAAAATGAAAGTACAAATAAATACATGATTACCAACTTTGACTCTATATAAAACAAAAGTAAAATGTGAAGTAAGGTTAGATTCAGGTCAGCTGTCAATTGATCAAATTTCAACAAATACACTAAACTTATGTAGCAGCGTGTTGAAAATTAGGTCTTATTGAAGATGATCACGAGTGGAAAAGAGCCAAGAATGAAGTTGAAATTTGAATGATGCCCAGACAGCTGAGCTATTTATTCATTCGTATTTTAATGCATTGCCAACCAATTTATCCGGAAGAATTTAAAGAAGCAATGTCACAAGGCTATGAAAGACGTTACGGCAATACTGAAGGACAAAAAAACCTATATTCAAATTAGTTCTGCGGAAGGTTACAATCTTTCAATGTTTCTTACCATGCCACAAATAAATGACATGGAATATACAGATAATATTTCAAATGAAGAACAAGCAATAGAAATAGGATCACGGCAATATAAACACCTAAATGAAAAGCAGAAAGAAATTATTCTAGATATTATTTTGGGTTAATGTGATGCTAACACCCAAATGAATCAATTTCTGAATCTTCATGTTTTTATACAGGCGGTCCAGGAGGCTCCGGTAAGACTTAAGTTTATACAACCCTTTACAGCTTACTGAAGAGAAAGAATAAAATAGTTTGTACTATGGCCTTCACGGGAATAGCAGCAACACTACTTCCTCATGGCAGAACAGTTCATAAAACGTTTGGGATACATGTTCCTCTGTTTTTAGATTCATCTTTCAAAAGAAGCAGATTATTTAAGGAATGTAGATGTTTTTATTTGGGATGAAGCGCCTGTGGCGCCAAGGTATGCTTTAGACATTATAATTATAGACAGAACCTTACGAGACTTTATGAATTGTGATGTTCCGTTTGGTGTTGGGAGGAAATTTTTGACAATTTTTACCAGTTAAAATAAATGCTACCCGCTGTGAAACAGTAAATTTCAGTATCAAATTTAGTTCTCTTTGGAGTTATTTCCGTAAATTTTCTTTAGCACAAAATATGCGGACTCTACCACAGGAACAAAAATTCAGCGAGTTTTTATTGGATGTTGGAGATGGAGTTTTCAACGATATGAATAGCAATTTAGAATTGTCACAGAGATGCGTTGATAATTCAGATATCATTGAACGTATGTATGGAGGAATAATTAGAGAAAAGCGATTCATAGATATGACCAAATCAGCTATTCTTTCTGCTAGAGATGCTGATTTTGAAGACATTAACAAAAAAGTGGTAGAACTGTTAGATATAAAAACAGAAAAAAGTATATACAAGCTTGGATAGTGTTGAAAATTGTGATAATGGAGATTTAAACGATGCTATTTTTCCTGAATATTTAAATACCTTAAACCCGTCAAATTTTCCTCCGCATGAATTGAAGTTGAGAGTAAATTGTATTGTGATGTTGGTTAGAAATCTCAGCATTAATGAAGGCTTATGTATTGATACGAGATTGTTAATTTTACAATTGGGAGACAATATCTTACAGTGCAAAGTTTTAACAGGCGATAAACATGGAGATATAGATATAACGTTGCACTGTGAAAATGTTTATCCTTTTATTTTTAAAAGACGACAATTTCCCGTTACACTAGCGCTTGCAATGACTATTAACAAATCACAAGACCAAACATTTGATCAAATAGGAAATAATCTACGTGGCTTTTTCAAGAGTTCGTTCTTGCGAAGGATTGATAATTTATTTAGGAAATCAAAGAAATAGCCGTATAGTTAAAAACTACGTTTTCAGGGAATTATATCAGATGTAAATTATTTATGTAATCTGGCAATAAGTAATGTGTTTCTTTGAAGTCATGATTTGACTAGGTCAGTGAGCGCGCGTAGCGCGCGAAATGACCTAGTGGACATAAATATGATGTGCAGGTGAGAAATAAAGCTGATAAAACTCTTTTGGGGGAAGCTGGAAAAGACGATCAAATAGAGATTAAGCATTTAGAGGCTATATAAAGAGCATAATTTCTTTATGTAACCAGTATGCTCGGCTAGATTCGCGCCAATAGATCTTTTCATTTCGTTTGATTTTGTTAGTGCGCATGTGCAGAAGTACATTGACAACCAGCTGTTCTTCGTTTTTCGGACGAATGTCACTGTCAGTTTTTGAACTTCGTGTAGGATATTCGTAAGTAAATAGTAGAGTACCAAATAAGGAGGGTGTTTGAAAGACGGAAAATTAAAAATGTTAGTTCCCAGTGACGTCCCTCATAAAATTATGAGCCTGAATCCCGAAGGTGTGCCTGGCCTGTTTGAAATACGGGAATGTTAACCAACATAATTTCAATCACGCCGGCTTTCAATACGTAGCGGTGAAAATCAAGCAATTTTTTAAAAGAAAACTGAGAAAAAGGATAATAGACAGGTGCGTATTTTTCTGCAATTTAATATGTATGTAACTACAAATAATTATTGTTTTAAAGACCCAACGGAGAATGACGTAAAACCTGGAAACATCCAACACACTTTTCCATTTCGAATTTTGCTTCTTACGCATTTTCATTCACGCAACACAATTTACATATGTGGAACAAGTCATCATTTGGTCACCGACCCAGTTATTAACTTTGATTTACCCCAGTGTTATCCAGGATTTGGGAAATGGATAAAATCGTAATCCCAAGCGATAGCTTGGCCTACCCACTCTGCTAGCGCCGTTGCAGTCACCAAAAGCACAAAGTTTGGATGCTCCATACTAATTTTGCACGTTTGCAATAAAATTTTACTGTATAGACTAACTAATTTAAAATAAACACTTTCAAACAATACAATAAAACTTTGACATCTTGTCAAAATTGTCATGGCGCGATCGCGCATGCGCCTCGGCATTTTTTTATAATGAAAAGCTCATTATTCCTATTGTTATTAACAATTTTTACGTCGATAAACTGCTGGTGCTGCTTTTTGCAGAAAATGTTTTAATACACGTACTTGACTGCGTCTAATTTTCTTAACATTCCCGGTAGGGTTGCATGTTTATTTATATCCCAAGTAAGTTTTTCCAGTATAACGTTTCAGCGCGCTGTTAATGCTTTGGTTAACGCTCCGGTCGCTTCGCTCGCTCCGCTTGCCCAAAGACCGGAAATAGTGGGCCGTGAAACCACTTTTTTAGCTGTATTCAGTGACGGGCAACTATAAAGCAAAGCAGTTGTATGTTTTGTATACCTTTATTGCAACTCATACAACATGTTCAAAGTAAAGGATATCGTTGTGCAATATGTTGACCCAACGCCCCAACACGATAAAAGAACAAAAGGAACACAACGAAACAAAATTGCTACACACGCGAACTTGTACTGAGTGGCTCAGTCTGAGCCACGGCCGTTACTTGCGGAGCATGATGTTTAACAGTTTATTAAAACGCCCGAACATAGAAGTGGCCTACTTGGCAAGACCTCGTATTTCACTAAAGCGCGCGAACTTAGAAGTGGCCTACTTGGCAAAACCTCGTTGGGATATAAATAAACCAGCATGCTAATGAAATTGCGAGAATTAGGGATGCACAATTCAGACAAAGTATCAATACTTTTATCATATGATACTTTTTATTCGGGTATAGATACCATACGATATTTGACTGAAAAGTATCGATACTTGAAAATATCGAGTACCTATCTGAAAAATAATGATTGTTTAACAAGGCAAGGAATAAAAAATGTATTTAAAAAATTACAAATTTAAACTACTTGGTACTCAGTTTGTATCATAAGCAAATATGTAAATATTTTATGATTATGCTTTTCGCCTTTTCGGTATACAAAATCTACCCGTGAGCTGCAGGCTGATGTTAGCTCCCGCACTGCAAAATAAAAAAAAACATGCTCCGTGGAAATGATAATAATGCAGCTACATTTCCACGTTTTTCTAAATCCAAAAATCAACCATAATTTACGAGCTTTTCGGCAACTCTTTGAATTTCAAAAGCCGCTGCTTTATGGGCGCCCAAAGATTTCTTTGCAAAAATGCCACTGTATGGGGCTTAGAGAGATCATTGATAAGAGCATCCACAAAAAAATTAAAACAAAGGGGTACCAGCAATAAATCTTTCCCCTTCATAAGTTTCATTTGGTATCCTCTTATTTCTATTTTTATTTACTACAAACAATGCCCGCAAAGGATTTTGCCGGCTCTAAAAGTCTACTGCTGTACGAAGCTGCCCAATTTGCACTTTTGCACTATAGGAAACAGAACATACCGGGAAACCAGAATTTTTGGAGATTCTGTTTTTATTTTAATTTACCGATACGATATCTGAGTGATCGTATCGATACCTTAGAAGTATGGAAACAAAAGTATCGATGTTTCGATACCTACTATACCCTTAAAAATATCGATACTCCAAAAAGTATCGAAGTATAGTACCTATGCATCGCTAGCGAGAATGTAGAAACGGGAGTGTTCCTGCGCAAAGGACGGATTAATGGCTAATGGGAACGGCATTGTAAACCACTGAAATAAATTTAATTTATTTCAGTGAAATAAATTTAATTTATTTCAGTGACTCCAGCTAAGGTCCAGTGTCTGCGCTCTGCTTGCGGCTTAAATCTGAAGTCCCCATCCTTTGGATGTTTATGCAACGGCATTTTAGACACATCATTGAAATTTTTGACTTTATTCTAACCTCAAAGTTATCTCTTGCATGTATTGATCATTTTAGAATGGCGTCACACAATTGGTCATTTTAGAATGGCGTCACACAATTGACAGCTGGAGGGCACCCATTTGTTTGTTTTAAAGCTTATTGGTGGGAAGAAGAGGATGAATAACAAAGCAGATGTTTGTGTTACCATTTGGCACCAAAGAAGGGGCGTAACTTAAACTTAGTCGCTTTACGCCGAGAATTAAATGAAAATTCTTAAAATGATACGACTGGTTGCACTATTGCAAACGTTGTTTAGTTCTTTTGAGTAAATTACATGAACTCTAAACATCCACCACTTTGTTTGACACCAAATCTGTTCAAATTTTGGTAACACTTACGTCCATAACGTTGTTTATCCATGCTCAGCCCTCCAACACAAATGGCGGTCTGTCAAAATCAGGCCATTCTAAAACAGTCAATACGACAATAATAAACAATATATCCTAAAAATTATCTATTCTGGAAATATTTAGCAAATTGGATAGTGTCATGACATATTCCAGTGGGGAACCAATCAGTATCAGTTTGTGGTAAGTAGAACATAATTATTTGGACCAACATATGGTGTGCTACATGTACACATTATGGGGCCTAACCAGCGAGATATGTTTCATTTGCGATATTTACAGTAGAAAATTCAAGTCGTAATCAGAATTAAAGGAGCACAAAATGACGCATACTAAGAAAGAATCTGACAAATGTGAAATTTGCCAAAAAGCATTCTCCCAATCTCCTGTGCTTAGGAGACACATCATGACTCATAGAGGACAAAAGTCTTACAAATGCGAAATTTGCCAAAAAGCATTCACCTGGAGCAGTGAGTTAAGAAAACACCTTAGGACTCATACTGGACAAAAGCCTTACAAGTGTGAAATTTGCAATAGAGCATTCTCCCTGCAATGCAGCTTAACAGAACACATTAGGACTCATACAGGACAAAAGCCTTACAATTGCGAAATTTGCCAAAAAGCATTCACCCAGAGTAGTCATTTAAGGACACACATTAGGACTCATACGGGACACAAGCCTCACAAGTGTGAAATTTGCAATAAAGCATTCTCCGTGCAACACAACTTAACAAGGCATGTTAGGACTCATACAGGGCAAAAGTCTTATAAATGCGAAATTTGCCAAAAATCATTCACCCAGAGTAGTCATTTAAGGACACACCTTAGGACTCATACGGGACAAAAGCCTTACAAGTGTGAAATTTGCAATAAAACGTTCTCCCAGCAAGGCCACTTAACACAACATATTAGGGCTCATACAGGTCAAAAGCCTTACAATTGCGAAATTTGCCAAACAGCATTCACCCAGAGTGGTAATTTAAGGACACACCTTAGGACTCATACGGGACAAAAGCCTTAAAAGTGTGGAATTTGCAATAAAGCATTCTCCGTGCAATGCAGCTTAACAGAACATATTAGGACTCGTACAGGACAAAAGCCTTACAATTGCGAAATTTGCCAAAAATAGCATTCGCCCAGAGCAGTGGTTTAAGGGCACACCTTAAGGCTCGTACAGGACAAAAGCCTTACAAGCGTGAAATTTGCAATAAAACGTTCTCTCAGCAAGGACACTTAAGAGGACATAGGACTCATACAGGACAAAAGCCTTACAATTGCGAACTTGCCAAAAAGCATACTTCGATTAGTGGTTGAAAGGCACACCTTAGGACTCATACAGAACAAAAGCCTTACAAGTGTGAAATTTGCAATAAAGCGTTCTCCCTGCAACGCAACTTAACAAAACACGTTAGAACTCGTACACTGAAATAAATTAAATGGAAGAATATAGCAGTGGGATGCGCGAGATATTTTTACGCGAAATTGAACCCTGATCATCTAAACTCTGTGGGACTAAAAATCATGCGCAGAACAGTCTAACTTAGATGTCAGAATAGCACACATAACAACATACATGACTTAAGTCGATTTGCACAAATCTTTGGCAATAATTGTTCTGTCCTGTGTTTTGGGTACGTTTCTGTGTGTTCCTGATCCTTGTTGGTGTTTTCGATTCTGTGATTTTCATAGCTAGCGTATATCGCATGGGTCGATTTCTTGATTTTCCTGTTTTTATTGCGACTGGAAAAGGTGACGTTATAATAACATTGTGTTTAGTTTTGTATTTAGTTTAATTAGCAGAGAAGATAACTTGGTTGTTTCTGTAGTTAGTGGTGTTTTTATTTTCAAACAGAATGAGTGGACAAAAATGTATGGTGCTGTTTTGTGAAAATAAGAGATATATTCAAGGAATACAGCAGGTAAAATTTGTTAATTTTTTCGACCTGCACTTGGTTATTCCAAATTTATTCTCTTCCTAGATTAAAAAAGTCTCGTTATGAGTCGTGGAGCGAGCTTAGGCAGAAATCTTGGTGATGAAAACAACATCTGTAGTGAACATTTCTTATCTGATGATTTTCAAGATATTGGTGGCATTTTGAAATTAAAAGGAGCTGTGCCAACATTAAAATTGAGAGGAATCAAACTTCTTGAAACGTTTCACACATCGTCAGTGTTTTTTACGTAACAGAAATAACGACCATTAATCGCTTTTAATTTTTACATCTCAAGTTCCGGAATATACAACAGTTTCTACAACTACACAAATACAATCATCCTCAGCACAATCGAGCACTTACTTCAGCAGTTTTGGACATTTCGTATGAATTAATTTTTTTTAGAAAAAACCTTCCGGTGATGTTTCTTTCTCTTCTTTTAGTTCTCCAGAGTTACAGTCTGCAAATATAACTCAGATTTCTGCACAATTTTCGAATGTATTGCCCAGTACATAACGTCCCTAAAGTATCTGGAAAAAGCCAGAAAGATAAAGTAGTTATAACTATTTCAGAGCTTCGTTGAAATTGTTTGTTGCAGTGTGTCAACAAGTAGCTCAGGACAATCAAGCGTACGTTTAAGCGAACGGAAACTAAAATTTACATCTTCAGATAGAGAAGGACTTACAGAAACCCCTAAGAAAATTCGCCAAGATATTAGACGTATGCATACATATAGGTATGGCAATTGAAACTGTCAGTAGAGACTATTTAAAGAACTATTTAAAGTATGTATGCAATCTTTAACTTGCAGTATTTCGCCAAGAAAATTCGTTAAGAAATTTATTATTATGAAGCAGCAAAAAGTTGAACTACAAAAAATCTTGAAACGTTCCAAAGAAAAAGTTCAAAGATTAAAGAAAAGAGTTGCAGACTTAAGAGATGTAGTAGGTGATATCCAGGGTTGGGCGTAATTGCAATACTTGTAATGGCATTACATTTTTTGCCAAATTGTATTATTTAATGAATAATGTAATTACTTTTTTATGCTCATAATGTGTAATGTAATGTGATTACAATTTACGTGTAAACACATTACACATTACTTACATAGTTCGCTAGTCACTGAGTAGAGCATAAGTAGTGATTTTGTTTCGTGTTTCCATTGCGTTGGTGGATTGGCATTCTTGGTTCACCAAGATTTTCATTATATCCGGGCTTAACGCTTACTGTTCTGAGTTCCGTGTCCGTGGCTTCAACCACAACAGAACTCCTGTGCTGAAGAGTTACCTCTTGTTCGTTATTCTTACATAGTTAGCATTTTTTAAATGAATGTGTTGTTTTCTTTAGGAATAGACCCGTTATTTCCTCAAATTTGTAATTTTTAATGACAATGCAATCAAGTAATTTGTAATTTAATGCAAATACAATATTCTGAGAAAATAATTGTAATGTGTAATTTTAACCATTTTTGAACCTGTAATGTGTAATTTAATGGCATTAGGTACTTTTTTGTGTAATGTGCCCAACCCTGGCGATATCAAGAAAAAAGGTTTACTCTCCTATGATGCTATAGAAAATTTAGAAAAAATATTTTCCGGCATTTCATTAGTTGTTATGCAGCGTATGTTGATAAATGCAAAATCACAAAAAAAGGAAACAAAGAAGTATTCAGAGGAGCTCCGAAGTTTTGCAATGACTTTACAATTTTACTCGAGTAAAGCATACAATTACGTCAGATACTGTTAATTTGGCTTTACCAGCTCCCTCGACAAAAATAACATGGCTGAGTAACGTAAATGTGAACCAGGCTTCTCAAAATTCAATTCAATTAAGTCTATCGTTGCCCAAAATAAATCAAATGGTTTACAAACTGTTTTTGTGGTAGGTAGTGTAGTAAATAATAATAAACTTTGTGGATTTACTCGTTTATTTGCAACTTTTACGTTTTACTTTCTTCTGACAACTAACTGACATTTGACAGACATACCTACTATAGACATACTAAACTATAGATACAATATCTTCCTTCTTTTCAAAATTTAAAAGGAAAATTAACTTTTAATACACTTCATAATCCTTTAAATAATCTGGTGCCTTCTTTGTTCTCTTTTCTCTCTCTCTCTCTGAGTTCATCCTCTCTTGGAACTACAGTTGCTTCCACTACTTCACTTCTCTCTTCTAATATATCCGGGTTACCTTCCATAATATCTTCATTTCCCTCGGTGTTGTCTTGTTCTTCATATTTTTTCACAAATTGCGGATTTCTTCTAAACCTCTCTTGCCTCTTTGTGATTCAACTATTATTTCATTTCCTTTAGTTTCTACCACTTGAAATTTTTCATCGCTAAATGTTGGCGTTAATTTATTTTTCTTGTCTTGCTTCACTAACACTATATCTCCAACTTTTATATCACTATTTCTTGCTCTTCTTCTTTTCTTCTTTTATCACTGTAAATTTTACCCTTCTCTTTTATCATTGAATCACGATCTCTAATTTCTTCATCTAATCTTACTTTTCTATTTAAATTAGGTACTTTATTTTTCAAAATTCGCGAAAAGAAAAGTTCACCAGGAGGTTGACCTGTTGTTGAATGAGGTGTAGTGTGATACATTATCAGATATTTTTCCACTTCCTCTTCCATACTTTTGCCGTCTAAATTCGCTATTTTCAATCTTTTTAAAATAGATGAATTTTGTCTCTCCTATCACGGTGTACAGCGCTTTACCCCAAGGTTTACAAAGAGCAAATTATCACACAGTGTATAGTAATATTTGGTAGCTATTAAGAAAAACTTTTACTTAATGAAATTCTGAAATTACGGATCAATACAAAAAAAACTAGTTAAGACTACGATTGGAAAATATAAATGTGAATTGAAAGTAAAAATAAAATTCAATAATAAACAAGCAGCTTATCTGAGTTTTTGTTGGCCTTCAAAGAAGTAGCAGGCGGCGATCGAATACCGCAAATATAATATTCTTCAACTAAATTTCCCAAATCACAAATTCTCGGGGACACTGGCGAGAAAGAAAACGGACATATGATTAGCGTTAATGTTACTTCTGCCCAGAAGTAAAACCCTAAAAGATTAAATATGATTCATAGTTCGATAAAATAATCAATAAATTGAATAGTTTACCTCTGAGGAGGGCCCAAAATGACAAAAACGGAATTCGTTACAGTCGTCTGGTAACCAGCGTAACTAATCCCACAAAGTGGTTAGATTACTTCCACAACCAAAATCAATAAGCAATTGATCTTAAATAAACAACTGAAGTATATCTAATTTACGTAGCTTTGCTCCTTTTATCCAATTAAGAACGAATAAACGTTTCGTTTAAAAATGAGCAAGCCTACACACGCGGCATATCCAGACTACTGACACGATGCGGCCAAAACCTCGATACGAGTAGGTAGTGAACCATTTTTTACCGTTTAGCAAGAAAATGTTAAAGAAAAATTAATAGCTCCGAACGAAACTCTGAAATATTTTAACAGCTGATACCTTTCGAAATTATGGAACGTAACAAGGCAAAACTTTAGTGCTGCGTTTCTATTTGAGAAATTGGAACTGCAGGAACCTTTCTAGCTGCGGGTGCTAACCAGGATGTCTTAAGGTCAATACAAGACCGATTCTCCTTCATTTTCGAAACATTCCGCTGCATAC
Organism: Xestobium rufovillosum; assembly: GCA_963966045.1. Classification (NCBI taxonomy): domain Eukaryota; kingdom Metazoa; phylum Arthropoda; class Insecta; order Coleoptera; family Ptinidae; genus Xestobium; species Xestobium rufovillosum. The sequence continues at coordinate 23,641,969 of OZ014497.1, forward strand.
AATAAAGCGCACACATGGCTGAATACTTCACCTATTCTGGCCATACATGTGCAATGTGCGCTGTTTACACCACCTGAAGCTTCAAAAATTACTCTTGGAATGTTTCACCTTAAACAGAAACAAGTGTTTCAATAATAGGCTTCAATAGGTAGGTACTACACTCAAGTGCGACATGTAAACAAAAAGCTAGAATGTCTCATGAATAAGTACATCTGTTCTGTACTTTGCTGGTGAGATTAAGAAGATGCCTAATCTATATATTGTAGGTACTTCTTACTTTGCCTATAACTATATGCTCGTTGACTTTTTGCGCCCAATTTCTTCCACAAATCGGCTTCGAAGTACTTGTAGCTTTCCAAACTCTTATAAGCTTGATAATTTTTTCACTTTTATACTTAATAAAATTGTTACCAGTAACTGTTTCCATTATTTCATACCACATAATAATATTCAATTTGATAATTTTTTGGAAATATGTGTGGTTTCATTCCATTCAATATCGTTGGCGCGTGAAATATTAATCCTCCAATGAATGCTGAAAGCTCTGTTATTGGTCGGCGGCAACCAATCAAAAGGGGACTCAACATGGCGGCCTCTATACCCTAATCATTTCCTGATGCCAACTTCATATCTATATATATATGAATAAAATCTGTGGCCTAATTCGACAATAATAAAGAACATATGTTAAAAATTATCTATTTTAGAAATATCCAACAAATTGGATAGTGTCATGGCAATCTCAGTGGGGAACAAATCAGCATCAGTTTGTAGTAAGTAGAACAAAATTATTTCGACCAACATATGGTGTGCTACATGTACACATTATAGGGCCTAACCAGCAAAAGATGTTTCATTTGCGATATTTACAGTAGAAAATTCAAGTCGTAATCAGAATAAAGGAGCACATGATGACACATCCCAAGAAAGAATCTCACAAATGTGAAATTTGCCAAAAAGCATTTTCCCGATCTTCTGTGCTTAGGATACACATTACTACTCATACGGGACAAAAGCCTTACAAGTGTGAAATTTGCAGTAAAACGTTTTCCCAGAAAGGCAACTTATCAGACCATATTAGGACTCATACAGGACAAAAGCTTTACAATTGCGAAAGTTGCCAAAAAGCATTCACCCAGAGAAATGGTTTAAGGGCACACCTTAGGACTCACACAGGACAAAAGCCTTGCAAGTGTGAAATTTGCAATAAAGCATTCTCCCTGCAACACAACTTAACAAGACATGCTAGGACTCATACAGGACAAAAGCCTTATAAGTGTGAAATTTGCAATAAAGCATTCTCCTTGCAATGCAACTTAACAGAACATATTAGAATTCATACAGGACAAAAGCCTTACAATTGCGAAATTTGCCAAAAAGCATTCACCTGGAGTAGTGGTTTAAGGGCACACCTTAGGACTCATACGGGACAAAAGCCTTACAAGTGTGAAATTTGCAATAAAAGGTTCTCCCAGAAAGGCAACTTAACAGATCATATTAGGACTCATACAGGACAAAAGCCTTACAACTGCGAAATTTGCCAAAAATCATTCACCCGGAGTAGTGATTTAAGGGCACACCTTAGGACTCATACAGGACAAAAACCTTATAAGTGTGAAATTTGCAATAAAGCATTCTCCCTGCAATACACCTTAACAGAACATATTAGGACTCATACAGGACAAAAGCTTTACAATTGCGAAATTTGCCAAAAAGCATTCACCCAGAGTAGTGGTTTAAGTGGACACCGTAGGGTTCATACAGGACAAAAGCTTTACAAATGCGAAATTTGCCAAAAAGCGTTCTCCCATCATCGCAGTATAACAAGACACTTTAGGACGCATACGGGAGAAAAGCCTTACAAGTGTGAAATTTGCAATAAAGCATTCTCTCTGCAATGCAGCTTAACAGAACATATTAGAACTCATACAGGACAAAAGCCTTACAATTGCGAAATTTGCCAAAAAGCATTCACCTGGACTAGTGGTTTAAGGACACACCTTAGGTCTCATACGGGACAAAAACCTTACAAGTGTGAAATTTGCAATAAAAAGTTCTCCCAGCAAGGCAACTTAACAGAACATATTAGAACTCATACAGGACAAAAGCCTTACAATTGCGAAATTTGCCAAAAAGCATTCACCCGGAGTAGTGATTTAAGGGCACACCTTAGGACTCATACAGGACAAAAGCCTTATAAGTGTGAAATTTGCAACAAAGCATTCTCCCTGCAACGCTGCTTAACAGAACATATCAAGACTCATACAGGACAAAAACCTTACAATTGCGAAATTTGCCAAAAGGCGTTCACCCAGAGTAGTAGTTTAAGGACACACCTTAGGACTCATACAGGACAAAAGCCTTATAAATGTGAAATTTGCAATAAAGCATTCTCCCTGCAACGCTGCTTAACAGAACATATCAGGACTCATACAGGACAAAAGCCTTACAACTGCGAAATTTGCCAAAAAGCATTCACTCGAAGTAGTGATATAAGGGCACACCTTAGGACTCATACAGGACAAAAGCCTTATAAGTGTGAAATTTGCAATAAAGTATTCTCCCTGCAAAGCAACTTAATAGAACATATCAGGACTCATACGGGACAAAAGCCTTACGAATGTGAAATTTGCAAAAAAGCATTCTCCCAGAATAGTAGTTTGACAAGACACTTTAGGACGCATACGGGAGAAAAGCCTTACAAGTGTGAAATTTGCAATAAAGCATTCTCCTTGCAACAAAACTTAACAAGACATGTTAGGACTCATACACGACAATAAAAAAATGGTTGGCAGTAAATTGGTTAGAATCTTAGATCAGGGAATAGAGAGGATACATGACGCTAATCTTGCTCTTCATAAGTGCCTGTTACCAAAACTGAGCGACCGCCATTGGTTTGGTACCAAACACTACGCCGACCCCAAAGTGTGTTTTTATAAAGTTTGACGATATTTTGTTACCTGTTTTAAGCTTCATTTACATTGAATTTCACGTCGGCTTAAATTTGTGATGGAAGTGAAGAAGCATTTACATTTGTCAGTTTGTTATGTGAAATTTGTAGGTTATGTTCGTATTTTTGATATGATGTTCTATGGAATATAATAATTTGTATTAGCAAATAAAATTGAAATATATTGAAAGGAAACTTAAAAGCACCCAAGTCTTGCAGCAACTACCAAGAATGCAAGAAAATTTTGAAACCCTTTTTTTTATTGTGAGCATTGCGTGAAATATCAAATGTGCATGGCAATTTCAGAGCGAATTGGCGTACCTAGTTCCTTGCAGTTTCCAAGCAGGAGCTATCGCTTGTGCTACTTCAAGGTCAAATTGGGAAAATTTCAAGTTGAATTTTGAATGCAAATGGTTAGGTAGGTATAAAAGGGTAGGTATGACAAACGATGAAATTTCGAATTCAATTTGTGATGAAAGTCTATGGGGCGCCGTTTGTGCCATTATTAAATCTTTCCATATATAAACTGTTTTCACTTAGAAGTAGCAGTCGTAGGTATTTGTTAACATTTAAATCAAATGGTTGAGGGGTATTCGACTGGGAGTTATTAAAGAATAACACTCTATTATCTTGCCAAGCTTTCGAAATATTTTATTTCTTCGTCAGGGCGTCTACAACGTAATGAGCAAATCATAATTTCATTAAATTAGCATGAATAAATACATGTTAAAATTTAATCCCGCTTTCTGTAAGTGATAGGTGAGTTAACGAGCAAGAGGATAACAAATTGCAGAGATAAATTCTTCGCCAGTAATCTGAAGGTAGATTATTGAGAAATGGGTCAAAAGGTCTGAGACTGATCGGCCTTTGAGAAAACGGGGAAATGTTACAGCGTTGACTGATTATAGTCAATCAACGGTTACAGCCTGACGAATCTTGCATTTTTTGTATCAGTCTACGGCATTGAACTCGATCCAGGGGAACTGGAATGGCGGCTGCACGTTGTAAAAGCAATGTGTTAACATCAGTGGTTAACATGCGGTTTGTTTAACGGTTTGGTGTCGATACGAGTGTGAATTTATTCTGTTGTCGCGTTTTAAGTGTACCAGAGCGTTTTCGGACGTGATTGACTGTTGCTTGTAAGAGTGCCTTTGAGAAGTTCGAACTGTGGATTGTTTACCTAACTGTTTAATTGCTGGCTGGTAATTATTGAATTGTCATTGCGTGTTGTTGTTTGTTTGCTGCTTGTATATTTCGCTGTTATTGTTTATTTTAAAATTGCTTGTTCTCAAATCGCTTTTATTTATAAATCTTTGTACATAAGTCACTGTACATAAATTGTGTAAATACGAAATACATACGTTACAAACTGGTGTCAGAAATGCGATTTTTGGGAGCTAAGAAAAGTGAAGAACGTCGTGGAAGCCGGTGGAAAATTGAAGAATTTTCTGGAAGTTGGCTGAATTGAGTGAAAATTTCGATGTTTTTGGACTCCATAGTGACTGATAGTGATTTGAGACTTGTGTTTGTACTTTTAAGTGTTTTATTCCCGTAACAAGAAGTGTCGCAGTGGTGGAGCAGCAACTACAACCCTTTTTGGAAATGATGAAGAAGAATCTGAACGACGCAATGAAGACCAGTCAAAAAGAAATGAAGAACACCTTAGAAGAGGCGATGAAGACTAACCAAGAAGTAATGAATACCAATCTAGAAGAGATGAAGAGCAGTCAAGAAGAAATGAAGTTAGCCATAGAAAGGAGTCAAGAACAGGTAGCTGAGAAAACTACTGAAATAGAGACCCGTATTACAGAAGAAACTCAAGAAATAAGAAAGGCGATGGATGAAGAAATATCGAAGATAAATGAGAGAATTGTAGAACTAGAGAAGAAGAAGAAAATTAAAGTCAGATAGCGCCACCTAGCAATGATGGATAGAATTATAAATTTTTTTGCCACAAAATATGTCCCCCTGACTGAGGTTTAGTAAAACATCACAATTTTAAAATCTTCACCCGTTTCCGAAATATATTGCGCTGTCCCATTCCTCGCTGAACACATTGTATTGTAGCTCAAGGTCGTTCCATTAAGCTGTCAACGGGGACGCTATTTTAGGCCCAATGTGCATAAGGCCCAGAGTAATATAGAGTCCAATGTGCATTATGTCAAATGTGCACAAGGCCCAAAAGTCTCCCACCACTTCGTAGACTCTGGACAAGGTACCAGAGTGACGCACCTCGCACTGTTTAGTGTTTATTACTGTGAAGCATAATGCACGACCTTCTGTAACTGTAACCTGATACTTATGTGTTTATGTTTACGAGGTTGCGATTCAGTAACAATGTTATTAGGTTCAGTTCCTAATTCCACGACTGATTTATATTAAATTATCAGCGTGTTACAATCGCCGTTTGAGTTTATGATAACTCTTTGTACTTGGGTACCTAGTTTTTTAGTAAACGTATTTTCAAGATCAACACACTCAGATTTCAAGCGCTGTAATGTAGCTAACTCACAAGAAAACTTAAAGAGTACCTACCTGCCTATCACCAAGCTTGGATTGTAGACCAACAGATTTTAGGATTTCATATTTTTAAGAATTAGTTGCTGGAAGTGCATGGATAATTCTGGGTGGTACCTACCTACTTATAGTATATGCATGTGTGTGTGGCCGTCTGCAAGGGTTGTTTTTGATTGTGAGATGGTCGAGTGTTAATCTGTGGCGACGCTAAAGTTTAGTGGCAACGGCAACGGACGGACCATTTGATTCTCGTTGCAGAAGAGGTACTCGCCGGATTTTAAAAATCCGTTGAATGCGGCGGTTCACACAAATGTACGTTAAGAATGGTTTAACGTTGAAAATGTTTAACGAATTGGAAGAATGGCGGTATACGGGGGTCTCAGTAGCGATTTCTGTGACGCCTGAACATTTCGCAGCCTTTGCGAATTTTTGCAAGTTCTACGTATGCCGGGTCAATGTTTTTGGTGTGTCATTTTGAAGATCTCGTCAAATGCGAACTTGGGTGGGGGATAGAAGATGCAAGATACGGCGGTTAAATCGATTTTTTGGACACTGAAGGGTTCGGTGCTACCACATCGCATACTTACTTAGTGAAACATTCAACTTTTTCTTTGGGCGTTGATTGACTGACTAGTCAACGCTTTGGGCTAGTTGGAAAGAGGGTGAACCAGCCAACATCGTGTGGGTTGGTTTTTGGGGTTTGCGATGCACGAGGGCGAGATTATTGGGGTATAAAGTTGAGCTACGTTTTTAGAAAATTTTAAGCGTTTGGTGCTGTTACATCGCATACTACACGTTTGTAAATAATAATAACAAATAAATGTATGCACGAAGCGCAGCCGAGTGCAGAAATCACACGAGTGTATGAAATACACGTTCCGTAGAGTTTATGTACACTATTTTTTCCATGGCCCCTTAATGAAGTAAAATATTTATAAAACAGTAACTTTATTTAATTATTTGTTATTGATGTTAGTAAATCTCAAAATTTCAAATTTCCATTTGAAATGCGGATAAATGTATCGTCTCCGGATGTGAAAAACAACAAAATAATAATAACAATATTAATATTAATAACAATAACACCAGCACAAATTTTAAAACAATTATAAACACCGTCGTCCCCACTGTTTTGTTTGTAGCAGTGTGCGGACGTCTGTCATTGTTTCGATTTCAAGAAAATACTATTCTCATTTTTTACAAATTGTTACGTTGATTTATACTGATTATGCTTAAAATTTAGCCAAGTTCATTTTCAATGCCTCACGAAGGTTGCTAAATTGCAACTTTTGTAAATTTTTCCGTTGCGTACCGTCCCGTCCGTCCGAAATCGACAAATGTGCGCTACTTCTTACTTCTTCCGAAATTGTCAGGTTGAGTGTGACAGGTGCAACCAGGGCCCAAATGAAAGCGAAAGTGAAGCATCTCAAGATTTAGACAAACCACAATACTTACGTATCTCCTTCTCTTTTTAAGTAAGTCTATTTTTTGCCCTCTCACACAATCAGCCGTTTGACTTGATTAAGTGGGTAACAGTCGAGTTGGCGTTTCTAAATTTTAATACTTAACTTGCATTTTTCTGTCTATAAATATAAATAAAACTAGTCTCACGTAAATTTAATGCTGTACCAAATGTACCTACGTATTTCAATATTGATTATTCCGAAAAATATCCTAACCTTTTATTTTGTCTGTCGATTCATTTTCGTTTCGACTTAGTTTAAATATTGCAAGTTTTGAATGTGTATGGAAAACCGCAGACCAACTGGTTTCGTCCTTCTGCGAGCCGCAATCAGTACGGTGCTCTCCCCCACACACTCAAACCATGCAATTTAACTTGCTAAATATGCTGCCGCGCTCTGGACAGATATCAGCAAGTGACAACTACTTTGAGTAATTATCTGGTATTAATCAGAGGTACTGGACCGTTCGAACAACTATTCCTCGGGCAAGTACCCCGCCAGGCATTGAATTATAGAACTAAATCCAGATTTTTTGTACTACGAGACGTCACAGACGTCGCAGGCGCAGACCCCAAAAACCAGCCCATTACGATGTGCGCCTCTTTCGGACCATCCGAAAATCAAATGTGGATGTTTCACAAAGTATGCGATGTGATAACACCGAACGCTTCCGTGTCAAAAAACTCGTTTTAACCCCCGCATTTTCGCCCCCTCTAAATCTTCATAAGTTCGCATTTGAGGATAATATCCTCAAAAGCGAAGATATTATCTTCAAAGTGACACCCAAAAGCATTGACCTGGCGTACACAGAACTTGCAAAAATTCGGAAACACTGCGAAATTTCCAACCGTCACAAAAATTGGTGCTAGAACTCCAGTATTACCAATGCACTTCCAATTCGTTAAACCATTGAGTATAGGTAACTAATTAGTTATTCAATGGTTAAACATTTTTTAAATCAGGACAATTTATAATTTCCAGTTGAATCCGATAACAATGCGAATTTTGGTCTTTCCGGACGTCAGGTAACCTACACAGGCATGTTCCAGTTTTATTGTGAGAAATAGAACATGTAAAGTTTCGTATAAACATGTACTGGAAAATATTTCATAAGGAGCTACAGCCATACTTAAATAGGTGCTTCTGTTAATGGTTTCTTGGCAATATGTATTTCAGAAATCGTGAAAGATAGAATTACGGAATGTGTTATACAATTTATATCCTTCGTGCGCTTAAGCGAATGCTAGGATCAAAGTTTGACACTGTGGAGGGGGTTGAATAGTGTAAAAATTTGACTGAAGTTGCTTTTGCCACTTTTACTCAGAGTAGTTGGATCAAGGACTTTTACGTAAATTCACTATGAATTCTTAATAAGTTAACTCCACACGCCAAAAGACAGTGACACAGTAATTACACTCGACACGTGTTTCGCTGACAGCGTCAGCATCTTCAAATCCTGGAAGATGCTGACGTGGTCAGCGAAACACGTGTCGAGTTTAACTACTGTGTGAAGATTAATCTTCAACTCTTGAAGATGCTGACGTTGTCAGCGAAACACGTGTCGAGTTTAATTACTGTGTGACTGTCATTTGGCGTGCGGGGTTAACTTATTAAGAATTATTCATAGTTTGCCACTTTTAACAAGAAACAATAAAAATTTCTCACAGATATATGCAAGAGACCTATTTTTTATAAGACAGGAAACTTTTGTCTTATGTTAATTTTTACACTTTATGTGCAAATTTTCGTAATCTTCATTCAGTAATAACAAATATTTACATTTTTTTATTGTACACCGATCCAAAATCCTACAGTATCTGCTACAATTTCTTACACGCCCTAAACCGAACGTTGACTGAAAATACGTACTGAAACTGAATTTATGAATAGGTACGACGTGCGAGTACATATACGTAAACGAACAGAGTAGGGCGCTGTAAATAATGCCTTAGAACAGAGTAACACGTAGAAGTACCCTTGCAAGAGACTACTGCGATAATAAGATGTGGAAGGGATAAATTGGGCCTAACGCACATTGGCCGCTATGCACATTGGGACATAAAACACATTGGGCGTTATGTACATTGGTCCCTGTGCAGCGCACCCCTGTCAACTAGGTGCCCCAGCCTTTGGCTGTTTGTACAACGGCATTTTAGACAGCGTTGAAATTTGTGAGTTGTGACTTTTCAACTTTCTTTCTAACCTCAAAGTCATCGTCAATCGTCAGCATTTACCCGACAATAATAAAGAACATATCTTAAAAATGATCTATTTTAGAAATATCTAACAAATTGGATAGTGCCTTGGCATATCACAGTGGGGAACAAATCAGCATCAGTTTGTGGTAAGTAGAACATAATTATTTGGACCAACATAATGTGCTACATGTACACATCATGGGTCCTAACCAGCTAAAGGTGTTTCATTTGCGATATTTACAGTAGAAAATTCAAGTCGTAATCAGAATAAAGGAGCACATGATGACGCAACCCAAGAAAGAATCTCACAAATGTGAAATTTGCCAAAAAGCATTCTTCCGATCTTCTGTGCTTAGGAGACACATCACGACTCATACAGGACAAAAGCCTTACAAGTGTGAAATTTGCAATCATGCATTCTCCCTGCAACGCAACTTAATAGAACATATTAGGACCTGTACAGCACAAAAGTCTTACAACTGCCTTACAAGTGTGAAATTTGCAATAAGATGTTCTCCGAGCAAAGCTACTTAACAAGACATGTTAGGACTCATACAGGACAAAAGCCTTACAGTTGCAAACTTTGCCAAAAAGCATTTGCCCAGAGTTATGGTTTAAAGGCGCACCTTAGGACTCATACGGGACAAAAACCTTACAATTGTGAAATTTGCAATAAAACATTCTCCCAGCAAGGCCACTTAACAGTACATGTTAGGACTCATACTGGACAAAAGCCTTATAAGTGTGAAATTTGCAATAAAGCCTTCTCCCTGCAAGGCAACTTAACAAAACATATTAGGACTCATACGGGACAAAAGCTTTACAAGTGCGAAATTTGTCAAAAAGCATTTGCCCAGAGTGATGGTTTAAGGGCACACCTTAGGACTCATACGGGACAAAAGCCTTACAAGTGTGAAATTTGTCAAAAAGCATTTGCCCAGAGTGATGGTTTAAGGGCACACCTTAGGACTCATACGGGACAAAAGCCTTACAAGTGTGAAATTTGCAATAAAGCATTCTCCGTGCAAAGCAGCTTAACAGAACATATTAGGACTCATACAGGACAAAAGCCTTACAATTGCAAAATTTGCCAAAAAGCATTCACCCATAGTAGTGGTTTAAGGGTACATCTTAGGATTCATACGGGACAAAAGCCTTACAAATGCGAATTTTGCCAAAAAGCATTCACCCGGAGTGGTGATTTAAGGCCACACCTTAGGACTCATAAGGGACAAAAGCCTTACAAGTGTGAAATTTGCAATAAAGCATTCTCCATGCAATGCAACTTAACAAAACATGTTAGGACTCATTCAAGACAATAAATTGGTTAGAATTTTAGATCAGGGAATAGAGAGGATACACAAGGCTAATCTTGCGCTTCAGAACTATGCCTGTTACCAAAACTGAACGACCGCCATTGATTTGGTGCCTAACACTACGCTGACGCCAAAGTGTGTTTTTATAAAGTTTAAAGATATTTTATTTCCCGTCTTAAGTTTTTCTAATCGTGCCAATGTGGTAAAATGTGCTGCTTACGGCTGCACTAGCAGAAGTGACAAGAAGATACCTCGAATAACATTGCACAGGTAAGAAAACATTTTGTGAGTTTAACATGCTTAGCCTTTAACTAAAATATCTTTATACCGAAACACTAAATAATGCATGCTCTCACCAAGCTTATTTTTGCGACTTGCGACTCGAGCAGTAACTAAATTTTTTCACCTACTGCATAAATTAATATGTACGTGAAATATTCGATTAATGCCTTCCTCATCGCAATACCATCGGTAAATGGTAAAAGAATATAAATGCCCAACCAGGTTTCACTCAGGAATCCTTAAATACTTTAAAAATGCATTTTCAGCAGTCTCAAGGATAGGCAGTTTTATGGTCGTTAACACTTGCGGTGGAAGAATTGCCTCTAATCTAGTGGAGCGAGACACTCATACACATACTGGTTACATAAGATATCGATACCTTACTTTGAAAAGCTCGTAAGTCCGATTATGGGCAAAGATCCTAAACTTCTTATTACGCCAAAAACCTGAACCTTTAAACTAATAATAGCAATATTTCTCCAGCAACAACAAAACAAAGAGACTTACGAGGTTTTCATCTTTCAGGATTCCGAATCCCTCATTTAATCAAAAGTACTTAAGAGGTTTTCCCGATTCAAGAATTCAAAAAAAAAATGAAAATCTTAAACAGGTTTTTGCGCGTATTATTATTACCATTATTGAAAGAAATGGTTTTTCAAAAGTAAGGTTTGTTAATGTTCAATCACTTTTTCTAGGAATACGAGTATTATATAAAACATGTCTCGAAGAGTATATTTATCGAGGGCACAAAAAATCTTAAAACTCGTACAAAATGTTGACGCAAAGAAGGAAATTGGAGAGGTTGTAAATAATGATAAAGGAATTATGCAACAGAAAAATCGAGATGGAAGGTAATACTTACATCAAATTGAATATTTTGTACCTAACACTTTTTTGGTCATTATATTTAAATTTAATTTAAAATTTTCAAGTTTATGCTTTATGATAAAACTTTCTGTGAAGAGTTCCTGTTGTGAATTAAATCTTGACAATTAATCTATTTATTAATATGTAGCTATGTAGAAAAAACACCAGTAGGTAGGAAAACTACAGATGGAATAGAAAGGCTGTCACACTTGCAAGAAAGAAAAAGCTCAACAGATGAAGGAGATAGAGAAAAAATAAAGGATGGGGAAAAAAGAATAGAAGTGCCAAATGAAAAGAAAAGAGGAAGAGGAACAGATTCAAAAGAAGATTCAGATGAAGAAGAAAACGGAAAAACGACAGATAAAGGACAGATAAAGGACAAAGGGATAGCACGCCAGATATAGAAGAAAGTGAGGGCACGCCAAATTTGGAAAAAGAAGGAAGCATACTTACAGAAGAAAGAAAAGAAATGGAGAAAACAAGGGTAGACGAAGGAAATGAAAATGAAGAAGTCGAGGAGATATACGAAGTGGGCCAAAATGGAATCCTTGTCCAGGTTGTGAATGATAAAGGAAATAATATGCAATGGGAAAATCAAGATGGAAGGTAAATACATCAAGTCGAAATTTTTATGGGCAACTATACCGATTTTCTAATTTAAATTTATCAGCCTTTTCAAGTTTTAATAGACTTCCATTGAAGAATTCCTGCTATGACTTAAATCTTGACAATCATTTTTTTATTTAGCTACGAAGAAGGAAGAGCATCAGATACAGAAACCGCAGAAGAAACAGAAACAACGCCTTACACAGAACAAGGGGATAATATCACGCCAGATATAGAAGAAAGTAGTGAAGGCGTGGAGAGTTCGGAAGAAGAAGAAAGGACAAGCACGGAAGAAAGGAAAAGAACGACAAACACAAGAGCGAAAAAAGGGAAGGCAGATTCCAGAAACTGGAGTTACATGAAAAATAAATATCAGCGGATGAGGGGTGAGGAATATAATGGAAAAGGAAAACTAAATGGCGGAAAATCAGTTTTCAATAAGCCTAAACAACCGAGAACCATGATGCAGACGTGTAATTGTGCACTCAGTCGCAAGTCAAAAAAATTGTTCTGTAGGAGCTTCACCGAAGATGAGCGACAGTCCTTGTTTGATAACTTTTGGAAAGAGATGGATTGGGCTCAAAGAAAAACATACATACAATGTTTGGTAGATGTTGTTCCTGCCAAAAACAAAAAGAACAAAAAGAAAGAAATATCAAGAAGGTCTGCAACATACATTTTGAAGTTGAAAAAGAATGGAGTTCCGCTACGTGTGTGCAAGACTATGTTCCTAAATACGCTGGCTATTGGTGAATGGTCAGTGCATGACTGGACTAAGCTCCAAATAACTGACCAAACCGATGGCGACTCTGACGATCAAGTGGCAGCTGGCTGGCAACCGCCAACAAAAAGACGTAAGATCAATCAAAGAAAAGGGAATCCAAAAGAAGAAAATAAGATCAATTTAGTGGGATTTTTCAATGCGCTACCAAAAATGGAATCCCACTACTGCAGGTCAAGAACCACTAAACTGTATCTTGAGCCATGCTGGCGTACAAAAATGGAGCTTTATCGTGAATATAAAGATAACTATTGCAAAGCAAAAAACCTAAATGCTTTAAACGTCAAAGTGTTTCATCAAGTCTTCAGAGATCAAAATTTAGGCCTTTATTTACCCAAGAAAGACCAGTGCGACATTTGCTGCAATTATAAAAGTGGAAACCTAAATGAAGAGAAATATCTTGAACATCAAAAAAATAAAGAGAAGGCCAGATCTGAAAAATAAAAAGATAAAAATTCGAAGAAACATGTTTATTGTATGGACCTTCAAACAGTACTAATGTCACCTTCTCTAAAGTGCTCCTCATTGTACTACAAGAAGAAGCTTTGTGTTCACAACTTCACTTTCTACAACTTAACAACAGGAGAAGGCATTTGCTATATCTGGCATGAAGGTGAGGGGGACATAACTGCGAATGATTTTGCTAGTATCTTGTGTGACCTGATTGAGAATAAGTCCGAAGATGTGAACGATGAGAGAGAATTAACATTTAACATTAACATTAACATTATTATACTTATTGGTAGTACGCATAGTAATTTTCTATTTCATCATGGATTTCTACCAAATAGTCAAGACAGAAAATATTAACTACATAAAAATAAACAGTTTTTTGGTCCCCCTATAAAATTTGGCATTTTGCACTTAAGAGGTTTTCAAAGTAAGGTATCGATATGCTCTCTGAACTTGGTTTAGTATAGATAATGGTTCGACACTCCGAGAACAGATTTTCGTCGCCTTATGCGCATGTGGACAAACTTGTTGAGAACCTCTTTAGTCAGAAGTGTCGGATTCTTTTCGATTTGTAACACTGCCAATATGTCAATTTAGCAACGTCAGTTGATTGTCATTAAATAAATTTGAGGATTTAATTCCTAAGTTTTTCGTTAATATAAAGTGTTTGAAGACGAAAGTGTTCTTGTATGAACTATTTTGGTTTTTACGTAATGCCCAAATAGGTGTCAACTGAAAAACGGCTAATTTCCAGATAGGATTTCCAGATTTCTTGAAGTTTAAATTTTAAAGTTTATGATCTGGTCACAAATTTTCAATTTCTATTCCAAATACTATTTAAATTGTAATTTACGCTTTCAGGTATGTTATTCTTTTGATTTTCCCATAATTTATTCTCACATTGAAGCAAAACAACATTCAAATTCAACCAAAAATTTTAATCTTCCACAAAGTTTGACAGCAAATTCCTACTATGCTGTTGCTACGAATAAATAATGCTCGTAGGGTCGTTGACGGCTGACGGTAACCGGCAATTTTAGAAAAATTCAGTAGTTCGCGACAAAACACCCCAGATTTCCACATACTGACGTCAGTATGTCCCATACCAGTGGCCCCCAAAAGCTGCGTAATGGCCAACCAGGTTATATACTAAACCAAGAAATAAACTCATTAATAAATAGCAGTGGCGGCTCGTGAATAAAACGTTCAGGTGTTCTGCAGGAGAAAATTTATGAAACTTTAGATGTGCCAATGAAAATTTTAGTAGGTATTCTCTAATCATTTTTCCACTAAGTCGTTCTGAATTTCTTTAGACGCACATTTGAAAACTGTAGAATTTTGTAAATGATCTAGTCTTATTTAGTTCTGCCGGAAATTAAGCCGCGAAATATACCTGTGTTTTGAGACGTTTCTGTTTCATCGTGACCTCTCACAATTACGACGTCTATTGTCGTCACTGTCTTGAATAAAGCCACTGTAACTTTAATAAACATTTAGCGACATCTAGTTAGCAGTAGAGGGAAATACTACATTTTGCGACATATGAACACGTTTTTTCCAAATACCTTAATAATTTAAATTTAAATGCATAATATATGTTTTTTTCTAAACCGAACTTAATAAAAACCGAAACGCGGAATAAATTAATAACCCAGACCGATAATGGTCTTTTACTAACATCTAAATGTGTGAAAGATTCAGAAAACTGCATAAAATTTTCACCTAATGAAAAATGATCTTGAATACTGTAAGGCTACTGTTCTGCATTTCAAATTTGCCCGCCTTTGTTTAGTGATTTTTATGTTGGGAGGTTAGTCAGGGTGATGGTTGGGATTCATTTCCGGCTAGGTCGTCGACGAGCCAAGATGGCTGATGTGTTGTAAGTTGCCTTGTAACTTTAATTTTAAATATACTTACATTAAACTAAATAATCCGTTTATTTTACTACGAAACAATACCCTACAAATACGCTAATACACAAAATTCCAAAATATTGTACAAAAATATGGGGGACATAAGTGCCTCCTTCATACGTCAGATTCTCATTCCAAACAAAACAAAAGCCCGTGCCATTTGACGGTTATCGATATTATTTACAACGTCTTAAACTTGTTTTTGCAATATTATTATAGACGTGTTAAAACTTGAAAACAACTGTAATATTATATTTCAGAGGTTAGGTTGAAACGTCAGAAAGCACGTGGCTTTGTTTTGTTTGGAATGAAAATCTGACGTTTGTGACGCGCCACTTGTGTCGCCCATACGAGATGAAAATGATGTAAGTTTTGAAACCGAATCTGAAGAACTGAACATGAACAGCCAATAATTATTTGAAAGTTTCTGAATTCTTTATCACCGTGAATACATAATATATTGTAACAAAGTTTTTGAATGTTTCGCTAAATTAATTTCACAATGGGGGAGATAAGTGGCGCGTCACAAACGTCAGATTTTCATTCCATACAAAACAAAGCCACGTGCTTTCTGACGTTTTAACCTAACCTATGAAATATAATAGTTGTTTTCAAGTTTTTACACGTAAGCCCAACACACAAATTGAAAATAAACTGTGTTCACTTCAAAACGTCTATAATTTTATTGCAAAGACTAGTTTAAAACTTTGTAAATAATATCGATGAACGTCAAATGGCACGTGCTTTTGTTTTGTTTGGAATGAAAATCTGACGTATGACGGAGGCACTTATGCGCTGTATTTATTGAACAAATTATTGTGTAAAGCACGTCTTATCTTAAAATTTTCACTGAAAAAGTGGAATAGGAACAAAGCAAACGTTTTTTGATAAATATTGTAATATAATAAAATCTGAAAAGTTAATTAAAGAATTTCATCTTTCACAATATATTCCGATGTGATATACCTAATCTATTTCCAATTCATTTTTTACACAAATTTGTTCGGAATTTTTATTATCCGTTTCTATTTCACTTTTTATGTAAACTTGTTCTGAATTCGCATTATCAGTCTCTAGTTCATTTTTTACGAAAACTTGTTCGACGTTTGTTTCTTCATTTTCGGTATCTGAATCTGCGTTGATATTTGCATTCGCACATTTATCCAAGTGTAACTTTAGTAAGTAGTTTGTTTGGAAACCGCGATGACAAATAGGACAATGAAAGTGCATTTCATCTTCATGTTGAAGCAAATGTCGATTTAAAGCGTATGGTGTCATATAAGATTTTATACAAAATTCACATTTGAGAGATTTCTTATTCGCGACTTTCGAGACATTTAGTTTTTGGTCAATTTCTATATCATTTTTTACACAAACTGAATTTGTGTCATCACTTTCGGTATCCGATTCTACGTTACCATTTTTATTTGCACAAACATTTAAGTGTAGCTTTAAAATGTAGCGTGTTAGGAATCTGAGTTGACAAATGGGGCACTCAAATAGCGTTTCCTCCGGATGCAGATACGAATGCCTCCTCAAACTGGAGAATGCCGTAAAAGACTTCTTGCACAATTCGCATTTGAAATAATTCCGGCTTGCGTGATTCGACTCGTGCTGCTTCAGTTGACGGTCATTCTCGTAGAACTTCCGGCAGATCTTGCATTGAAACGGTTTTTCGTGCCTCGTCATGTGTTGGGTCAAATAACGACTTTGCGTGAACCGTTTTTTACACACGGAACATTCTAACGGACGTTTATGGCTGTGGTTTTCCAGGTGCCATCTTAATTCGGAGCTGTCGGGGAAGTAGCAAAGACAAGACAAGCACTTGTATAAATCGTCTGCTCGGTGCTTCTTGAGATGTTTGCTTAGTCCGCCTTGTTTCGCATACGAGTTTCTGCAGAACTCGCATTTGTACGCCCCCGAGTGTTTCTTTGGGCATGGAAAGGTAGCAGACTTCTCGCCGCATACGTCGCACTTATATCTATTTTCGCTGGTGTGGTGTGACATGTGTTTACGAAGTGCCGATTTTTGCCTGAAACTTTTGTCGCATATGTCGCAGTTGAAGGGGCGAAGATTAGAATGGACGATAGAATGCTCTCGTAATTTAGAGTTGTCTGAGAATGTTTTATAACAAACTTTGCATTCAAAATTTTTCTTGCCACTGTGCGATTTTAGATGGCGTGTGTATGTTCTTTTGAAGGTGAAACTTTTTTTGCAGGTTTCACAGGTAAATGGTTTTCTGTTCGTTTCCTCCATTTCCATACCGCAATAGCTTATTCTATTCGGAATTTAATATCTCCGTGTCTCTTCTTGACATGTTGAAATTTTGTAGGTTAGGAACTTCAGACGTCAAAAGCTGAAAAGTAAATTTGCCTCCAATTTTGGGAGATGTGGTTGAAATGCCGGTATGGTGGTGGAATAATAAACGTATGGATAGGATTGCGCTCTCATATCTTAGTTTCAGATTCCACTGCACAAGCCCTCAAGTCTGTTACTGTCTTTAGTGCATTTACTGAAAATTGTTTCCCATATTGAGACAATTCAGAGCGCGTTTATTTATATCCCAACTAGGTATTGCCAATGCAACGTTTTAGCATGTTATTCCCTTGTTTTCATTAGTAATCGCGGATTTTCTTCAAAAAAATACCTTACGTGACGGGCCACCTGACACACCACATGAAAATCAAAATTTTGTAAATTACAATAAACTTTAGAACAAAAAAGAAAAAGGATCGCTTGGATTCCAACAAAAATTCCCCGCGCGTTTTGAAACTACCCGCGCCTTTTGGTACTGAGCCAAGCCTGTTGCATGCACTGCGCAAAGTTTAAGGCTATTAAATCTTGTACCTAGAAGTGGAAGTGGCCTACTTCGCAAAACCTAGTTGGGATACAAATAAACGCGTTCCGTGCATAACAAAAAACACAAATAGCTAAATAGATACATATTACATAAGAAAAGAAGGAAAGTTTGGTTTGTTCGCACACGACAACCGCATATCATGATTTCGCTCTATGGAGCTCATCAGTATGGTGCAGCTGCGTGCGAACAAACCAAAAGAAACCTCTAATCTATAAAGGCGAGCGGGCCACATAGGTAAGGGAGCGCCAACTCCGGAAAATTAGCTCTCCGCCACCTATCGGTCGCTCTATAGCATTACTAGTCAATGCTGAAGACATGAAATGAAAAGAGGTTGTGTACTTATACGGAGACAAAAACCGGGAAACACTCTGCTATCAACTAATGCAGTATTGAGAATCCGTCGTGCTACGAGACTTCTTCTGCCCGCATCCGAAACACTACTACCTGATAAACCGTTCTGACGACGCCGTGTGATCAACTGAAAGTAACCGACCCGTAAATATTTGAGTAAGATAATTTTTGAATAGTTGCCTGGTGCCTAATGGTTGTTATCACTACGATATCAACAATTAAACATCATCCAGTCATAACCTGGCTGGCCTAGCTTATCCGAGACCAGTGAGTAGTGAGGTGTCCAAACTCGTGAATTAGGGGTGTCTGCTGTTGAAGGTAGGATCGTTTTGGCAACCTCGTGTGGCACTTGTGCCTGTAACTTGAGGCGACAAACGGCGGAAAACGATCGTACCCGGGTAACCGGCGGCCGCTGGTGACATGCCGAGGGCGGACTAATTATTATTTACTGGCAGCGTATAGACTAGGGGTATTTCCCCAGAGATGTAGTAGCCTGGTGCTGCGACGAGAATCTCGCACCAAAGCCCGCCTAGGAGTCCTGTACCTATTGGTGCTCCCACGTAGACTCCGAGGCCGTAGTATTGGATCGCACGCCGACCTGACCGCATTATCACAGTACACCGCGAGAACCGGTTTTTATTTCTGTTTCTTTCACTGTAAATATATCTCGTATTTTTGTACATATTCCGTATTATAATTTCACTTCAATTTTATCAAATGTAAATAGTTAAAACGAATAGAGTAAAGTTATATTTTGTTTATGTCTTTTTATTCAATCATCGTTTAGCAATAAGTAATGAACCCAACCCTTCTGCGACTAAGAGCTTAAGGGTTATCAGCGAATAAATCTTCCAACCGACCAGACCGTAGAGACGACGAGAGACGGGTTCATAAGGGACCGTCCAGATCCCCTTAGATAAACAGCGTGTCCCAATATGTGAGATCGAGGGATACAGGTGTATATTAATTTAAGGACCCGTACCGAGGACGTCGTTGTATAAGTGATGTCCGAGAAGAGAAAAAAAGTACTCGTTGCAAAATAAACATTGAAGTTCTCAACTATATGATATTCAGAGTTTACTTCCAGATCACCAAATATTCAGTTATAAATTCGTCACACAAATATCGCAACATTGTTTAAACGTCTAATCGGAGTATCGCTCTGTTTAAAAATGCTAATGTGTGTAGCGCACGACCACAGACGAACGATTTCTCTTTCTCCGTTTCCCATATACTCTACTGTATAAATCAGTCTCCCTCATGTTTCAACACCGTGCTTGACGGCTCCTTAAACCTACCATCGCTCCGAGCCAAGTTTTATATCCCGACTAAACTCTTCGCGCCAAGCCGGGCGCGAAATAAACTTGGTGCGTTTGCACCTTCCACGTTCGAACTTGGTATGTTAGCAGGATTGCACATTCCAAGTTCGAAGCAAAGTACGCTCATGAAAGGCCTGCATTATTAAGAATATTTTTCCAAAGCATGCCGTCCGTCCGATGCCAACAAATGTGCACCAAGCTTTACGCTCTGACTTCAGTTCGACGTGTCTTGCCGGAAGCGATTGCATCATCCAGAGATTAAATGCAAGAGTTTGATTTGTGTGTTTAAAACTGCAAGTTAAATTCAGAAAGGAGTTAGGCTTCCATCAAACAAAAGCGATTGGATAAAGGTTCCTTGAGTGTAAAAGTTTGGGAACTACTGCCATAGACGATCTCGCAGTACCCAAAATCTGGTTCTATAATTCAATGCTAGGCGGGGTACTTGCCTGAGGAGTAGTTGTTTCAAACGGCCCCAGTACCACTCAGAAATAATTATTAACATGCATTGTATTACCCCCTAACAAAACAATAATGATTTTAATTTCTTTATATTATATAATAGTGTGTAGTCGGCCCATATCTCTGGTTCTATTCAAGGTATCAAAATAAAATTTTACACGTATGTGGATAACCCCATGAAGCATCTGATAAAATTATTTTGGTATATACAGGGTGTTCCCACTCTGAGCACCAAATCAGAGTTATGTTTTTTTAAATGAAACGCCCCACATTCGTTTACATATTTGAATTTTCAATAAAATTCTATGAAAGATGGTGTACTACACGATGGAGTTTAGAGTGAGCGATTTTAAGATATTACCATTTTAATGCCAGTGCGGACTGAACTTTGACGATCTGCTGACATCTTCTGGTCGAAACTATTTAAGATTTTTTTATTGGACTAGGTTCACAGACAGCTCTAATTGTAAAATTCTTGAGTACTTTTGTCACAAAACTTAATATCATACAGGTGGACATCTTCACAATATGCATTTTTTCTTAAAAATTTCAAATAGAACACCCCATATTATATTATTTCCATATTTGATAGACAGTTTACTAAGCTTTTGATTGATACAGATATTGTTAGGTCTGCGACTGACGGTTTCGATAGAATTGAAAATTGAACTTTAAAATGTAGCAATTTGACTGGTAGTTGATTCGTTTCTCCTATAATTTAGTGCCCAAAATACAAAATATGATTTCCATTTTGTTTCTGGAAATTGATTTCACATTGAGACAAAACATTTCATCGCCAGATTGATTCTTCATGGTCATATTCTTAAATAAATGGTAACTTAATAAACCTAGGTATAAATTGAAACAAGGAGTGCCATGGAAGAAAACCGTCCTTTCAAGAAGTAATCTTGCAATGGGATTTCTTGTGCCGGTGTAAACTCTATTCGCTAAATTTTCTGTAAAAACAAAGTGTAAGCATTTTTCTGAGTTTTGTGTGCCAAAATGGGGGAATTTCCCCAAAAATGGTACAAAATTACGCCAAAAATCTCAATTCTTAAGGTTCAATCTTTATTTCTGTCTAAATTATCAGTCGCAGACCTGCCAATATCGGCATCAGTCAAAAGCTTAATAAACTGGCTATCAAACCTGCAAATAATATATGAGGTCTTCCATTTAACATTTTTGAGAAAAGCTCCATTTTGCGCTAATTGGCCACTCTGTACAATATGAACTATTTTGAAAAAAGTGTTAATGGATTTTACAAATAGAGTATCCTCTGAACCTAGTCCAATAAAAAAGTCATAGTTAGCTTTGACCAGCAGCCGTCAGTAGCACCACAAATTTGGGTTCACACTGGTACTAAAATGGCCATATCTTAACATCGCTTACTCTGAACCCCACCATGTAGCATATCAACTTTCATGAAATTTTATGGGGCATCCAAATATGTAAACACATGTGGGGCATTCCATTTAAAAAAACGTAACTTTGGTTTGGTACGTAGCACGTGAACATCCTGTATACATCAACATAATTTTAAAAGAAGCTTCGTGGGGTTCTCCACACACATGCAAAATTTCATGTTGATGCCTTGAATAGAATCAGAGATATGGACCGACTACGCACTATTGGCCCACCCTGTATATTAAATAAGTATATTGACAGGATATGACACATGATAAAATTACAAGGTTTGGAAATAACATTTTCTCTTAGATTATATTTCGAAAACAGCGCTCAAATTTTCTCTTAATGTTCCCCTTTGGCTCGAAAAAATCGATGCAGTAATTTTTGAGATGTGTACAAAATAGTAAAACCGGAGTAAAACTATGTTTTGCTTATAGTAAACCCATCATTAATCCAACCCTCAAATTTGCTTACATTTTAAAACTATTTATTAGCGTTATTTTCAAAATAGTGCAAGTTTTAAGCGATTTAAGATTTATGCACCTTTCTCATTCCGCGCAAAAATCCTCGATGGATTTCTAAAGTAGAAACAGTTAACCAAAAGGAAAAAAAAGCTCACCGATCAAAGAATTAAGCCAAAATATATTTATTTGAATTAAGTTTAAAATATTATAAACTATTTTCTTCTTTCACCTCATACTCTTCGTTTTTCTTCTCGCTTTCTCTTCTATTGTAATTAACAGCAGGAATACTTTCTTGCGAAAGAATGCTCTTTGTCAAATTTCACATATCTAAGGCTTTTGTCCCGTATGAGTCTTAAGATGCGTCTTTAAACTAGTACTCTGGCTAAATGCTTTTTTACAAATTTCACATTCGTAAGGTCTTTGTCCCGTATGAGTCCTGAGGTGTACTGCTAAATTGCTTTTGATGGAGAAAAATTTGTTGCAAATTTCACACCCGTAAGGCTTTTGTCCCGTATGAGTTCTAACGTGTGTGCTTAAATTACTGCTCAGAGTGAACGCTTTTTTACAAATTTTACATTCGTAAGGTCTTTGTCCCGTATGAGTCCTGAGGTGTACTGATAAATTGCCTTTGATGGAGAACATTTTGTTGCAAATTTCACACCTGTAAGGCTTTTGTCCCGTATGAGTTCTAACGTGTCTGCTTAAACCAGTACTATGAGTGAATGCTTTTTGGCAAAATTTGCATTTGTAAGGCTTCTGTCCTGTATGAATCCGAACATGTCTTGTTAAGTGGCTTGGCTGGGGGAACGTTTTATTGCAGAATTCACACTTGTAAGGCTTTTGTCCCGTGTGACTCCTAACATGTGTTGTCAAAGAATAACTTTCAGAGAATGCTTTTTGGCATATTTCACATTTGTAGGGCTTTTGTCCTGTATGAGTCATAACATGTTTTGTTAAAGAAGGGCTGTGAGAAAATGCTTTTTGGCAAATTTCACATTTGTAAGGCTTTTGTCCGGTATGAGTCCTAATGTGTGTCCTTAAAGTACTACTTTGGGTGAATGCTTTTTGGCAAATTTTGCATTTGTAAGGCTTTTGTCTTGTATGAGTCCAAACATGTTCTGTTAAGATGCTTTGCTGGGAGAACGTTTTATTGCAAATTTCACACTTGTAGGGCTTTTGTCCCGTATGAGCCCTAAGGTGTACCTTTAAAGTACTACTCAGGGTGAATGCTTTTCGGCAAATTTCGCATTTGTAAGGCTTTTGTCCCGTATGAGTCCTAACGTGTCCTGCTAAGCTCTGTTGCACAGAGAATGCTTTATTGCAAATTTCACACTTGTAAGGCTTTTGTCCCGTATGAGTCCTAAGGTGTACCTTTAAAACAATATTCTGGTTGAATGCTTTTTGGCAAATTTCGCATTTGTAAAGTTTTTGTCCTGTATGAGTCCTAATATGTTTTGTTAAAGAAGAACTTTCAGAGAATGCCTTTTGGCAAATTTCACATCGGTAAGGCTTCTGTCCCGTATGAGTCCTGAGGTGTACCCTTAGATAAGTACTCTGAGTGAATGCTTTTTGGCAAATTTCGCATTTGTAAGGCTTTTGACCCGTATGAGTCCTAAGGTGTCTCTTTAAACCAATATTCTGGTTGAATGCTTTTTGGCAAATTTCGCATTTGTAAGGTTTTTGTCCTGTATGAGTCCTAACATGTTTTGTTAAAGAAGAACTTTCAGAGAATGCCTTTTGGCAAATTTCACATCGGTAAGGCTTCTGTCCCGTATGAGTCCTGATGTGTACCCTTAAAGAAGTACTCCGAGTGAATGCTTTTTGGCAAATTTCGCATTTGTAAGGCTTTTGTCCCGTATGAGTCCTAACGTGTCCTGTTAAGCTGTGTTGTACAGAGAATGCTTTATTGCAAATTTCACACTTGTAAGGCTTTTGTCCCGTATGAGTCTTAAGGTGTACCTTTAAACCAGTACTCAGGGTGAATGCTTTTTGGCAAATTTCGCACTTGTAAGGCTTTTGCCCCACACAAGCTTTAATGTGTCTGTTCAACGCAAAACTCCGGGTAAATGCGTTTTGGCAAATTCCACATTTGTACGCCCTTTGTCCCGTATGACTCATTGTGTGTGTGTGTGTGTGTGTGTGTGTGTGTGTGTGTGTGTGTGTGTGTGTGTTGTTAAAGTGGAATGTTTTGTTGCAAATTTCACACTTGTAAGGCCTTTGTCATGTATGAGTTGCGATGTGTATTCTTAGCACAGAAGATCGGGAGGATGCTTTTCTGCAAATTGCATATTTGTGAGGTTTTTAACGGGGTGCGCCAACATGTGCTTCCTTAATTCCGATTACGACTTGAATGTTTTACTGCAAATACCGCAAATGAAACATCTTTCGTTAGTTTGGCCCATAATATCTACATGTAGCACATGTTGGTGCAAATAATAATTATATTCTACTTACCACAAATTGATGCTGATTTGTTCCTCACTTATATGACACTATTCAATTTGTTAGATAGATGACTTTTAAGAGGTGTTCTTAATTTTTGTCGTCTAAATGTTGACGATGACCTCGAGGTTAAATTTTGTGGGGTTAGAATTAGAATAAAACTGCTCACAGGTTTGAATGTTGTGTTTAAAATGCCGATGCACAAAAAGTTAAAGGATGGGGACCACTGAAATTATATATTAGAAGGGCAATGCCAAATAAAGGTGACCAATCACGCACGTACTTGCGTTTAAGTTTTGAATGAACAGGCAAAAATTCACAGATCTCGCACCTTACGCAAGCATCATATGTATTGAAAATGCCTGACACAATTTTTACATTTAAAACCCTTATGAGTTATATCTGCCACAATATAACAAATTAATTATTATTAATTTACGTTTACCGATTTTTTGGGGTCGAGATCGTAACAATAAACAGCCATACTTTGGGGTTTGTTTTAAAACAATAACTGCTTCCGCGCCGATTCGGTGTCGGCATTTCATATGTCACGCAATCCAATATTATCCGTATGCGCTGGTCGAGGTCACGCCATCCTCATTAAGTTTGCCTAAACGTGATCCCAATAGCATTTTCAATACTAAAACAGGCATTCTTAATTGTGCGTGTGTGGTGCAAGTCGTAAGACTTTTTTGAACTGCGCATTTGGATCGTTCATTTCAGGAGTATCTTGAAAATTTAACTGTGCACCGACGATTGCATATTAAAAATTGTGCGTCTGTGGTCAAAACCACATGTTTTGTTTAATACAGTGGTGTACAGCAGGTGACATAGATTTAACAGATTTATTTGATTTTGAGTAGTTAAGCGAGGGATACGTTGAAAACAGCGCCGAAATCAAGCTCTATGTTACGAAACGTAGCGCTCTTAGTAATAAATATTTTGTAGAAATTTCTTCTTTGTCAGAAAGAAGAAAGTTTGTTCTACAATTATTCCGTCAAACCAAATTAAGAAAAAATATGTAAATAGTCATAGAAACGAGACGTGAAATTTGCCTTTTGGCGTATTTTTAGCAGCTATATTCTGTTTAACGAACAGATTCAGTAAAAACTCCTCCCACAAATGAGCGCTAAATTTGAATAGAAAATTACCATTGGTAGACCGATTTTACACAGCTCTACTCCTAGATAAATAACTTGACTGAACAAAACCGATCTGTCATTTTGACGTTGTCACTGAATTTACTGTTATGCCCATTCAGTTTATAATATAGAATTTTTCAATAGGTACTTGCATTGATTAGTTCATTGAATTTTGTGAATACATTAGGAAAAATACGAATAACTGTAAGTATTAACTGATTTTGGATGAGCAAGTATTTCTTTCTCCGTTAAAAAGTTGCCAGCTGTCAGCCATAGGTCCTGTTTTTCAATTGAAGGCAAGGAGCGAATTTTAAATATTTATAAAGTTTATGCTCACCAAAACCCTGACAACTCTTTGGTTTACTAAACCAAGTGACAACATCAAGACCGAAAACGTCGCATTTACTGCAAAAGCGGCAGGTAATGTACTAATAATAAATAAACTTTTGACAGATATGTGTTATTTTGTTATATAAATTTTTTGAAGTAATTATTATATTTTTATTTCACATTTTTGAAATTCTCGTAACATTTATTGTTCAAGTTCTTCAACAGTTTTAAACTAGGTATTTTTGAATTCCCCAACGTCTTCTAATTTGCAGCATGTGAAGCTGACTTTTGCGCAATCTGTACTGCGCAATCAAGTCACTCCCACAAATGTCATTTACTGCATCTGTTCAATAAACAGGATATAGAAACTTGGTTCAAAAAGTATCTACTGAAAAACTAATTTGAACACACTATAATATGAACATTAAATTGCTTGCGTTTCGAATTTGAATGCATTTAGACCGAAAATAAATAAGCTACATTAAATTTACTTTGACAATAAACCCATTTTAAAAAGGGGAGTCACCTCCTTCCACTAGCAGATTCTAACCTCCCCTCGGTAGTCGGTGATAGCCGAATACGTTCGGGCCGTATCTGGCCGGCAGATTTGTTTCTCCTCGTTTTTCTCCTACACTGGCTGGTGTAGTGGGGGAGAGTATCACGCGACCCGGTCGCGACCGAGTGTTTATTTTTCTTGAGCAACATGCAGGTATCCTTCTTAAAATTGAAATCCAGGCCTTTTGCCTGTTTGCGCAACCGCAGTGATGCTATATGGGAGGGAAATTCCCTTTTTTGAGGGAATTTTGGCCTAAAGCGGGAAAAAGGGAAATTGGAAGTCAAAAGAGGGATTTTTACATATACGTAAAATACTAACAAAAGCGCATGTCCCAGGCGTATTTCTAGTTGAATAGGCAGGTTCGGTAATTTTCAAATTTCATTAAAATTGATAGAGTTTATTATACTGAAGGCATCAGTTATATTGTTAATTTTTGTTAAAAAAAAATTCCTTCGCCTGTGAAGCCGTTGCAAAGTTTTCCGTCGGTGCGAGGCTAGAAATCGTACCTTGCAGCGAGAGTAGGACGCGTGACGTCAGAACTTAGTATAACGTACGAGTCCCAGCTTCAGCACGCAGCAGTCCCATCAGTATTATGCGCATATACATGTGTAGTTAAATTGTTAAATATTATTAACTGGTTCTAACTGGTGTTTTCTGTTTTGTACCCAGACTAATACATTGTGCAGCACACCAATAAAACGGAAAAAGTGGTTCGTTGGAGCCAGAAGGAAAATCGGTCAGCATTATCGATATTTTCGCGAGTTAGTTTATCATTGCAAAAGTTTATAAAATTATCGGCTGCCCCATTGCAGCCAGTCTAAATAAAATCGAACATAATGTATTTTATCGACAGTTTTCTGGGACCCCTTGGTACTTGGTAACGTGTTACCGTTAGCATAACGGAGCCAAATACTGAATCGCCGTTGTAGCGTTCCCTCCCTGAACTAAAAAAGGAAATTTTATTAACTATTTTACAATAATAATTAAATAGTACGTCATCATAAAGTTCTCTTTTGAGAGTAGAACATTCTACATCCCCAACTATTTGAGAGCAGTAGTCTAATCTGTTCCAACCTCTACCTCTTTATTCCAATCTCTGACTCTAGTATGTCGCGAACTATTCCTTTGTGTCCCAGAAGGTGTCCTACCATCCTACCATCCTACGATCCTATCCCCTATTCTTTATTGTCTTCCATACTTTTCTCTTTTCCCCAACTCTTTCTAATTCCTCCTTATTGCTAACTTGTCTATCCACGATATCTTCAACACCCGTCTGTAGCATCACATTTCAAACGCTTCTACGCTTTTTCAATCCGCTTCTCCCATTGTCCAAGTTTCGCACCCATAGGTATAATTTCGTACTCCATACATGCGTCTTTAAGAGTCTCTTCCGAGTTTCTACATTAACCGTTCCAGAATATAGCAGTTGTTTCTTTTTGTTAAACAAATACCTAGTACCTACGTAGCGTAGTTTTTTGATTCGCGTGAGTTGTATTTGTTTACGTTTTTTTAAAAAATTTCCAATCCGTTATAAAACTGTTAACTTGATAACTTGTCAATCACTTAGGTATACATACAGTACAGACTCGATAATCCGGATCAATAAAAACATAGGCGATCCGGATTATTGAAAAATCCGGATTATTAAATCAATGTATATTTGTTAATAAAAGAAGAGGGATTTTTAATTATTTCATTGTAAAAACATACAAAACAGGTAAAATGAACATAAAAACACTTTTGCATAATAGCTTCTACTACATTAATAAATAAAGTCTGTAATTTTAGTTTGGCTGACCTTCTGCTGACTCAAACAAAATGCTTGATGCCTGAGTATTAACAATTCATTTAGGGGTGCGTTGTTCTTTTCAGCCCAATCTATACATTGTTGAATGCTTAAATCTGTCTAATTGGCTTCTGTGAATTCAGGGCATGGGGTAAAGAGCATTTATACAGTGTTGAAAAATAGTAAAGGTACACTTTCGTTTGCGCCGGTAGATGGGGCACGTACCGGCGGCCGACACGCGCGACGGACACAGTCGCATGTGAACGTGAATGCACCGGCCGGCAGGTGAAACGCACAAACGAGAGCAGTTCTATTTAAATACTAATGGAGAAATACAATGGGTGTGTCGGCTGTCGGTACACGCCGCGTCTACCGGCGCAAAAGAAAGCGTACCTTTAGCCGTAAATTTTGAATTTCATCAAGCAAAGTCGTTAATGTCAAAATGTTCTCGAACACCAACGCGACGGCTCTTTATAGACGTCGATATTTCCTTTGCAAAACAAAGAAGCCGCCTCGGCATCCATAAGCTGCAAGGAAGTGTGCGGATTGCCGGCATTTTTATTTTCACCCTTTGATACCCTCGCCGCCACTCCCAGTTTACCAAAATCAACTTGTACCAGTGGAGTAGCCAGCATTAAATCGGAAAAAGAATTTAAAATGTATTTTTGTACAATCAGGTCAAAAATGTACTAGATTCATACATTTGTACTACCTGTGGAAACGCTGATTCGGGTTCGCCGCCGAACGCCTGATTTGGAAAGTATTTGGGGATTGGTTAGAAAAACACCTTAGGAGGGGGTGACGCGCCCGCAAAGCGTTTAAAAGGTACGTTAGAGGCGCATTCGGATTACCGAAACTGAAATTATCCGGATTACAAAGTATGCAATGCAATCAAGGAACTATCCGGATTACCGAATAATCCGGACTATTAAGGATCCGGATTAATGAGTCTATACTGTACCTACATAAATGAGTAGGTATGTATTGTATTGTATTAGAGAATATAGGTAGGTACCTATTTTACAAACAGAAGTAAGCAGGTATCTACATACCTACTTATACTGAATTATAAAAGGCATGTACAGTTCATAAATTGTTGACTTTGTTTTACTTATACCGGTCTGCCTTTACACTACTGTTTTGAGGTTGAATGAAATTGGGGTTAGATGCAAGAATCACACACCATTTCCACATTTACCGGGACATTTACCTACCTACTACATCAATATGGCAAATTATGTGAATCGGACTTTTGATACCCTTATTGCATCATTACATCGATTATGTTGTCTTTGTTTTATGTTTCCTTGACACCTTACTTTAAAAATTCACGCTCGAAATAGTCCCAATAAGTATGTTATGAGATAGGTACCGCTTCACGGGCACTTCAAGAGAAGTGGGAGGAGCGCCTTACGAATCTCTGACGTCAAACCAATAACAAAGCGAACTAGCATGTGGGCGTGATAAGCTAATTTCTTTCGCTTATTACGCCGCACAAAAATTTTTTAGAAAAAAAATTTCGCCGCAAATCAATTATAATAACAATTTTCTGTCATTTTCATGCCAAAAATAGATATCTTATTTTTCTCCGAACCTCCCTATTTCTTGTGTTCTATGTACACAATGCTTCTGTTCTCTATAACTATAACTGTATAGTGTATAGTCACGTTGTGTAGTAAGATCTATGAGCGTGTATCAGGGATGACGGTGGTGAATTCAAACGAGCAGTCTGAAGAAATGCCAACACTACGTGCATTATTTCTTCATGTAACCAGTATGCGTTATGGAACCTCGCTCACCTAGATTTCAGCCAATTTATTCACCTCTACAAATACGATATATCTACGTGAATTCGAAGAAGCCATGTAACTCCCTCTGTGCCCGGATGGCTAATGTACTGGTTCCGTAATCAAGATATTCACGGAACAAACCTAATTTGCTGTTGCTTTTTTCGTTTGTTGCTTTTTTGCGTTATCTCCGAACTTATGTTTAAAATTTTATAGCTCAGAATCTATTTGTGTGGTGCCTCGTCATATAAGTGAATCACATGCCAAGAAAACAGTTTATTTCTTGATTTATAACAGATCACCCGTATCTACTAGCCGAACGGGTCACCCATACGTACACTGGTTACATAAAGAAATCATGCACGATACGTCTTATAGGATCTGTAATCTGAAAATCGCGGGAGGGAAAACTTGCCAGAAAGAGGGACAAAAGTCATGTGCTGGAGGGAGCTGTAGGCAGAGTTATCTACCAGCACCTGTAACGGCATTTTAGACACAACATTGGAACTTGTCCTTGTCACTCTTTGTTCTAACCTCAAAGTTACCTCAAAGAACACGTCTTCAAAATTGTTTACTTTGGAGATATCTAACAAACTGAATAGTGTTATGACATATAGAGATGGGAAACAAATCAGCTACAGTTTGTGGTAAGTGGAACAATTAGGTATTTGGACCAATATGTGCTACGTGCACAGATCATGGGCTGTACCAACAAAAGAGGTTTGATTTTCGATATTTACAGTAGAATATTCAAGTCGTAATCGGAATTAAGGGAGCACATAGTCACGGACCTCAGGAATAAACCTCTCAAAAGTGAAATTTGCCAAAAACCGTTCTCCCGATCTTCTTTGCTAAGGATACGCATCGCGACTCATACAAGACAAAGGCCTTACAAAAGTAAAATTTGCAATAAAACATTCCACCTTAACAACACACGCTACGAGTGATATGGGACGAAAGTTTTCCAAGTGCGAAATTTGCCAAAAAGCATTTACCCAGAGTGGTGATTTAAAGAGACACATTAGAACTCACACAGGGCAAAAGCCTTACAAGTGTGAAATTTGCAATAAAGCATTCTCCTCGCAACACAGCTTAACAGAACATGTTAGGACTCATACTGGACAAAAGCCTTACAAATGTGAAATTTGCAATAAAGCATTCTCCGTGCAATGCAACTTAATAGTACATGCTAGGATTCATACAGGAAAAAAACCTTACACATGTGAAATTTGCCAAAAAGCATTCACCCAGAGTACTGCTTTAAGGACACACCTTAGGACTCATACAGGACAAAAGCCTTACAAATGCAAAATTTGCAATAAAGCATTCTCCCTGCAATATAGCTTAACGATTCACATTAGGACACATACGGGACAAAAGCCTTACAAATGTGAAATTTGCCAAAAAACATTCTCTGTAAGTTCTTCTTTGACAAACCATGTTAGAACTCACACGGGACAAAAGTCTTACAAATGCAAAATTTGCAATAAAGCATTCTCCCTGCAATATAGCTTAACAATTCACATTGGGACACATATGGGACAAAAGCCTTACAAATGTGAAATTTGCCAAAAAACATTCTCTGTAAGTTCTTCTTTGACAAGACATGTTAGGACTCACACGGGACAAAAGCCTTACAAATGTGAAATTTGCAATAAAGCATTTTCCCTGCAAGGCGGCTTAAGAAAACACATTAGCACACATACTGGACAAAAGCCTTATAAATGTGAAATTTGCAATAAAATGTTCTCCCAGCAAGGCCACTTAACAGTACATGTTAGGATTCATACGGGAAAAAACTTTACAAATGTGAAATTTGCCAAAAAGCATTTAGCCAGAGTATTAGTTTAAGGACACACCTTAGGACTCATACGGGACAAAAGTCTTATAAATGCAAAATTTGCAATAAAGCATTCTCCGTGCAATATAGCTTAACAGTTCACATTAGGACACATGCGGGACAAAAGCCTTACAAATGTGAAATTTGCCAAAAAGCTTTTTCTGTAAGTTCTTGTTTGACAAGACATGTTAGGACCCATACGGGAGAAAAGCCTTACAAATGTGAAATTTGTCAAAAAGCATTCACCCGGAGTAATAATTTGAGGATGCACATAGACTCATACGGGACAAAACCCTTACAGGTGTGAAATTTGCAACAAAACGTTCTCCATGGAAGGTAATTTATCAGCACACCTCAGGACTCATATGGGACAAAGACCTTACGAATGTGAAATTTGTAAAAAAGCATTCTTTAAGCGTTCATCTTTAAGTTCACACGTTAGGACTCATACGGGCAGAGGCGTTAGAGATGAAAAGCGCATTCTCTTACACTTGAAGTGAAAGCCAGAAGAGAATGTTGGAAATTTTTCTACACTTTTCAAAAACGAAGAGTACGAGGTGAAAGAAGAAAATAGTTTATAAAATTTTAAACTTAATTCAAATAAATATATGTATTTTGGGCTTATTCTTTGATCCATGAGCTTGTTCTTCCATTTGATTAACCGTTTCTCCTTTATAAATCCCTGGAGGATTTTTGCGTGGAATGAGAAAGGTTCATAATCTTAAATCGCCCAAAACTTGCACTATTTTGAAAATAGTAATAGTTATTTAAGATAAAAGTATTGTAACCGTTCATATTATTCATAATATTTGCCGGAAATATGATGTAATTTGTTTAAGAGTCCGACACACCAATTCACTAAGAATTGGGGGGTTCAGGGGTTCGGGCCTAGAGCGGACGTCAAAAATCATATGGATAAGCAGTGAACTAGTCGGCCAAACTAACACTGAGAATGAACTTGTTGCGCGCACTCCCTATTTCGGGATCGATTGACAGCTGAGCGACTGATAAGTAGTCGAAAGATAGGCGAGAGCACGAGCTACGATGAAAAACTTCAAATGCAAGGGTACCGGTGTTTACTAATAACTTTTTTGCTTTTCTGTCGAAATTGAAAATTTTATGTGTTCTTACAAGGCAGAGGTTCAGTCTACTATTGCTATTAACCAGATTCTGAAATTTTCCTTTCAGGAAAGTTTTATTAGGTTCTATAAAAAGCAGTTTTTCGCCCACATATAACATGCTCATTCATTTATTGTTTTCAAAATTTCAAAATAGCAATAGTAGATTTGTATTTTAAGAACAGTTTACAGAGAAAAACAACTTAAAATCATTTATAGTTTTTGGAATATTTACAAACAGGTGAACGTCTACCGTGCTCCCAAAATTCCTATGTGTGTCGGGCTCTTAACTGAAACATGGCTTGATGATTCTATATTCAACGCAGAGATTTTTATGCAAACTACAATGTTTTTCGTAAAGGTAGATGTAAAATAAAAACTGGTAGGTCACGGGGTGGTGGTGTGTTGATTGCTGTCAGGGCTGGATGTGGCGTGGATAATGTTGGGTTGTTGGATCTGGACGTAGAAGCATCATTGCTTAAAATTAGGTTCAGTAATCAGTAAGAGTCCGTCAAACCCCTCAAAACTGACTTCGTAGTACTTTGCTCATTTCTAAACGGTGAAAATTGAAGTGTTGAATTTTGGACAGTTTATAAACGAAACTTTATTTTATGTTTCTATAGAAAGAAAAGTTAAAAATATTATCTTAGAAAGTGTCAGTTCACTCATGAAATTGACCAACTTCACGCGTGCATAGCGCCAAGAGATTTACAGTTTTCGAAAAATTGTTTCAATAGAGACATAAAATATACCTTCTTCTACCATAATCAGGCTTTCGTGTTGCTAAATTTATTAGGATGAAGGTTTAATCATGGTACAGCGAGAGCACTGCAAATGCAAAATATGCCTTTTGGTATGTGTTGCCCCCGGCGCCGCGTAGTGAGTGAGCGTAAACTCAGAGCGGCGTTGTCACATTCACTAGGTACCGAAAGCGCGGGCTTTGAATGTGCATTGTTCTTGTGTCCATAAATGTGTTTAGCGAGACGGTGTTGCAACACAGCAGATAGTTTGCTCCGATTTCTAACAGATACCTCACCGACCCGATGCCCCGCAGGTGTAACTTTTGACCTGCTTTGTCGGACTCTTAACGTTGTATGTGTAAGTATGTTGCGTATTTCCCACCAAAATCTTCACTAGATAAATATATTAGTTTTTCGGCGAGATAGAGCATGCATGCATGACAAAAAGTTTGTCTTATTGGTGATTTTAATTTGTCTCAATCTACTCCCAACTTAAACAACATTCAAACATACCTTAATAATTTTATAGCATAACATTGTATACAACGCTTGTAATTCTTTGTTGGATCTGGTGTATAGTAATTTGGATAGTTTCAGGGGTTGAATATGAACTATTAGTAAAAGCTGATGAATATCATCATGCTCTTTTGTGTAAAATAGATTTTAAATTCATTTTTAAAAATAGTAGGACGTAGGATGATTTTTTGGGTTACTCTTTTGGGTGGGCGGATTTCTTAAAAATGTACAGTTTGCTTTCGGTTTGTGATCGGTCAAAATTGTATAAAATTGAAGATGTAGATAGTGCCGTGGAATTTCTATATGAAAATATTTACAAGTGTTTTGGTCAATGTTAAATGAAAGTTAAATTTTGGAAACGTCAGTATCCAGTTTGGTACACTAGGAAAATTATTTGTAATAAGTATAAGAAAGACAAGTAGTGTAGACTTAAGTACAAGAAGACAGGAATCTTGGAATCTTTGGCAGTTTTTATCATTTTAAGAAAATTAGTTAAATCACAGATGGCAGAAGGCTTTAAATCGTATGTAACCTATATTCAACATAATCTCAATGATAATCCTAAAGCGTTTTTCCGATGCTTGCTTTCCTAAGACGCGTTACGTGCTTGACGGTTGCGTATCGCGCCAAAGTTGCTTCCTTTCCTAGGACGCCCGCGTCATGGAACGATGGAACACCTGCGACACAGCATAATACAACAGGACATCTCTCCCTAAATTTTCTAGCTCGCGTAGCCTAGCCCGCGCAACTTCTCAGGCTACACACCTTTATCACTTATTCAAGCTTTCGGATTTATTTAAATCCTTCCTCAGGAAATCTACATAGCAAATATAAACAATGCAAAAGTCAGCTGGGAAAAATTAAACAATTAAAGCTTGAATAAGTGATAAAGGGAGTTTCATTTCCTCAATCCTTTGGCTGCATCCCCGTGTGCTCTTACCTAGTTATTTATCAACTAGACAGCCGTGTGTCTATCGTCAACTTTATTTACTGTATTTACGCTACCTTCGTCAAAGATGTAGATACGAAAAAATGTATTAGGTACATCTTTTGTTTGAGAGGGCAAAAAATGGACTGACTTAAAAAGAGAAGGAGATCCGTAAGTATTGTGGGTTGTCTAAATCTTGAGAGGCTTCTCTTTCGATTCCAAATAGCCCCCGGTTGGGTATAACTCGAGGTATAACTAGTATTCGGTTCCATAATAAATATTATTCGTCCCAGTATTCGGTTCTGTAGACACTCCCTATTTTCGTCCCATAAATGCTAACGCTAACGTTACGAGAAATGATATCTCAATAAACTTATGATTCACTGAATTTGGTGTTGTACCATTATGCCCTTCCTCGTATATTCTTAAATTTATCTTAAATTTGAATAATCCTACTGTGCCGTCAACTCTAGCGCCTGCGGTGGCTGCTTAGAGAACTATTAAGCATGTCCTTGACGTTTGTACAGGGCTTTCCTTTATATCTGTGTGTGTTGGTGCATACAAAAAGTGTCTGTCTCCCTCCGAACCAGTGTTGCCAACTGTTTTTGAACAGGTTTCCCTCCGTACATGCTGAAAATTCCCTTTTCGGGTCAAAAATTCCCTTTTGAACTTTCATGTGTTACAAATTTTTTAGTAGGTAGGTACATAGGCAGTGATTTTTTGTCTATCAGCGGAATTACTCACTCTCGGTTTTATTTACTGATTATAATTTTATATACATTCAAAAATCACATATGTAATTGAAATTCACAGACGCAGCTCAGCAACGAATAAATTATAAAATGATCTGCTGGCTGTTGAGGCCTCTTGGGATTAAATCTCATTTTATTGATATTTTAGTTTATTTTCGCTTTCTATGGAATTGCAAGTTTTTTGTATGTTGGGTCGTTTTTGTGCGCCTTCCTGGGCCAGCAGCATTAAAAAGTAATCATCATCATATCATCATAAGGTTCTCAGTCCGAAGACTGGTTGGACGCGTACCCCCATTCTTTTCTATCCTGAGCTAACCTACGCATTTCCCTAAAAGTAGAACATCCTACATCCCTAACTATTTGAGAGCAGTAGTCTAATCTAGGCCTACCCCTACCTCTTTTTATTCCTATCTCTGACTCTAGTATGTCACGAACTATTCCTTCGTGTCTTAGAAGGTGTCCTACCATCCTATCTCTCCTACTCTTTATTGTTTTCCATACCTTTCGCTTTTCCCCAACTCTTTCTAATACTTCCCTATTGCTAACCTTATCTATCCACGGTATCTTCATCATGCGTCTGTAGCACCACATTTCAAACGCTTCTGCTCTTTTTCTATCCGCTTCTCCTATTGTCCAAGTTTCGCAACCGTATAATGCCGTACTCCATACATACGACGTTAAGAGTCTCTTCCTAGTCTCTATATTAACCGTTCTCGAGCATAACAGTTGTTTCTTTTTGTTAAACGCAACTCGGCCCTGCGCCATTCTTTGTTTTATATCTTTAGTGCTCCTACCGTCTTGAGTTATTTTACTTCCTAAGTAGCAGAAATCCGCAACCTCCTCTATCTTCTCATTTCCAATTTGTATTTCCATTTTAGTTCTATTTTCACATCCCCTACATACCAAAATTTTAGTTTTCTTTTTATTGATTTTCATGCCGAAGCCCTGTGTCAAAACTGCTTCCATTTCATTCAAAGCCGCTCCTAATTCTTCTTTGCTAGATGCTAACACTGCTATATCATCCGCAAATCTGAGCATGTTAATAGTTTGGCCCTGTACATTGATCCCTGAAGCTGTTCTTTCCTTAACAATATTAATCGCATCTTCGATATATAAGTTGAAAACTAGAGGTGACAATGCACATCCTTGTCTCACTCCCTTCCGGATATCTACTTCCCTTTGTTCCTGCTCACATTCTATAACTGCCTTTTGCTCTTTGTAGAGATTATGTATTATTCTTCTGTCCCTGTATTTCATCCCTACCTTTCTCAGCACTTCGAACATCTTCCCCCATTTTACGTTGTCGAAGGCTTTTTCTAAATCTACAAATCCTATATAGACGCTCCTTCTCTTTTCTATCGTTTTTTCTATAATTACTCGTAAAGCTAGAATGGCCTCGCGCGTTCCTCTATTTCGTCTAAATCCGAACTGATCTTCTCCTAATATTTCTTCCGCCTTTTTCTCCATCCTTCTTTGCACAATTCTAGTTAAAATTTTTGACGCATGGGAAGTTAAACTGATAGTTCTAAAATTTTCGCATCTATCCGCGCCTTTTCTTTTTGGCAAAGCTACTATGATGTTCCGTTTGTAATCTTCTGGAATCTCGCCTGTCAGGTATATGCGACTAACTAATTTAAATAAACGATCTATTACCTCTTGGCCTGCGCACTTTAAGATTTCTGCCTGCAAGCCATCTATACCTGGTGCTTTATTATTCCTTAAACATTTTAGTGCTATCTCAAACTCTTCTCTCATTATAGGACTCCCTAGGTTATCCCCCTCTACACTGCTTTCGCTTTCTAATATATCTTGCACTTCCTGTCCCGCATATAAGTTTCCTAAATATTCTTTCCACCTATCTGCCTTCTCCCCACTTCCGATTAGGATATCTCCTGCCTCATTTCTAATGTTTTTGGTACTAGATCCAATTTCTCTAAAATTTCTCCTAATTATTTTATATGCTTCATCAGTCTTTCCTACTTCGAATTTATCTTCCACTTCTTTGCATTTATTATCGATCCATTGCTCTTTCGCTTTCCTACATTTCCGAATAATTTCCCACTTGATCGCCTTATATCTTTGTTTCCCTGTTTCATCTAACCTATTTTTATATTTTCGCCTTTCCTCTATTAGACTCACAATATGTTTTGTTATCCAGGGTTTCCTACTTTCATTCTGTTTATGACCCAAAATATCCCTAGCTGAGGAAACTAAACTATTTAGTAGCAAGATAGATTCGTACTCCAGCAGTTCATAGCGTATAATCGGGGCATTATTGTTATTTCGCAATTTTTAGTAAGGAGTGTCTGTCTTTCTGAAGTGAAACATTTCGCGTATAAACATTTGTGCTTTAGTATTGCAACCCCGCTTCATTTAGTGTCTTGGACCACATTATCCTCCACTCTTCCTTATCCTGTTCCTTCCTTCTATGCTTGGAATCGACCTGGAGACACCGAAAACAAAGGAGCAAAGGTAGGTCTTTGACACTATTAAAATAAATAATTACAGTCCACTTAATATCGCGGTTTCACTGAATTATTTCCACTTTGCTTTCCGGGTGAAAAACAAAAGGGATGTATTGGCGCATTTTTGTGTTCTTTAAAAATGTGGGTCACACACTTGGGACAAACTATGTGCAACATACGATTTTTGTTTACACAATCCATTGAAATTAGGTACATTGCTTTGTTTTTTATATGTTCATCATCATAAGGTTCTCAGTCCGAAGACTGGTTGGACGCGTACCTCCATTCTTTTCTATCCTGAGCTAACCTACGCATTTCCCTAAAAGTAGAATATCCTACATCCCTAACTATTTGAGAGCAGTAGTCTAATCTAGGCCTACCCCTACCTCTTTTTATTCCTATCTCTGACTCTAGTATGTCACGAACTATTCCTTCGTGTCTTAGAAGGTGTCCTACCATCCTATCTCTCCTACTCTTTATTGTTTTCCATACCTTTCGCTTTTCCCCAACTCTTTCTAATACTTCCCTATTGCTAACCTTATCTATCCACGGTATCTTCATCATGCGTCTGTAGCACCACATTTCAAACGCTTCTACTCTTTTTCTATCCGCTTCTCCTATTGTCCAAGTTTCGCACCCGTATAATGCCGTACTCCATACATACGACGTTAAGAGTCTCTTCCTAGTCTCTATATTAACCGTTCTCGAACATAACAGTTGTTTCTTTTTGTTAAACGCAACTCGGCCCTGCGCCATTCTTTGTTTTATATCTTTAGTGCTCCTACCGTCTTGAGTTATTTTACTTCCTAAGTAGCAGAAATCCGCGACCTCCTCTATCTTCTCATTTCCAATTTGTGTTTCCATTTTAGTTCTATTTTCACATCCCCTACATACCAAAATTTTAGTTTTCTTTTTATTGATTTTCATGCCGAAGCCCTGTGTCAAAACTGCTTCCATTTCATTCAAAGCCGCTCCTAATTCTTCTTTGCTAGATGCTAACACTGCTATATCATCCGCAAATCTGAGCATGTTAATAGTTTGGCCCTGTACATTGATCCCTGAGGCTGTTCTTTCCTTAACAATATTAATCGCATCTTCGATATATAAGTTGAAAACTAGAGGTGACAATGCACATCCCTGTCTCACTCCCTTCCGGATATCTACTTCCCTTCGTTCCTGCTCACATTCTATAACTGCCTTTTGCTCTTTGTAGAGATTATGTATTATTCTTCTGTCCCTGTATTTCATCCCTACCTTTCTCAGCACTTCGAACATCTTCCCCCATTTTACGTTGTCGAAGGCTTTTTCTAAATCTACAAATCCTATATAGACGCTCTTTCTCTTTTCTATCTTTTTTTCTATAATTACTCGTAAAGCTAGAATGGCCTCGCGCGTTCCTCTATTTCGTCTAAATCCGAACTGATCTTCTCCTAATATTTCTTCCGCCTTTTTCTCCATCCTTCTTTGCACAATTCTAGTTAAAATTTTTGACGCATGGGAAGTTAAACTGATAGTTCTAAAATTTTCGCATCTATCCGCGCCTTTTCTTTTTGGCAAAGCTACTATGATGTTCCGTTTGTAATCTTCTGGAATCTCGCCTGTCAGGTATATGCGACTAACTAGTTTAAATAAACGATCTATTACCTCTTGTCCTGCGCACTTTAAGATTTCTGCCTGCAAGCCATCTATACCTGGTGCTTTATTATTCCTTAAACTTTTTAGTGCTATCTCAAACTCTTCTCTCATTATAGGACTCCCTAGGTTATCCCCCTCTACACTGCTTTCGCTTTCTAATATATCTTGCACTTCCTGTCCCGCATATAAGTTTCCTAAATATTCTTTCCACCTATCTGCCTTCTCCCCACTTCCGATTAGGATATCTCCTGCCTCATTTCTAATGTTTTTGGTACTAGATCCAATTTCTCTAAAATTTCTCCTAATTATTTTATATGCTTCATCAGTCTTTCCTACTTCGAATTTATCTTCCACTTCTTTGCATTTATTATCGATCCATTGCTCTTTCGCTTTCCTACATTCCCGAATAATTTCCCACTTGATCGCCTTATATCTTTGTTTCCCTGTTTCATCTAACCTATTTTTATATTTTCGCCTTTCCTCTATTAGACTCACAATATGTTTTGTTATCCAGGGTTTCCTACTTTCATTCTGTTTATGACCCAAAATATCCCTAGCTGAGGAAACTAAACTATTTTTAATGCAATTCCATTCTGCCTCTATGTCCCTAACAATATTTCCACCCGTGCCCTTTAGTGCTTCGTTTGTCTTTTTCTCGAACTTATTGCGCATATCATCATCTTTTAGTTTCTCTGGGTCAAGATACCTTCTTCCGCTTCTTTTTTTCAAAATCTTAAATTTAAGATTGGCTTTCATAACGACTATGTTGTGATCACTATCTATATCTGCTCCTGGATAACTTCTACAATCCCTAACTTGATTTCTAAATCTTTGCCTAACGAGAATGTAATCTATTTGATATCTCCCTAAGTCTCCTGGCATCTTCCACGTATAGCATCTCCTAACATGATGGTGAAATAGAGTGTTCGCGACCGTTAAGTTATGTTTATCGCAGAACTCTATCAGTCTAACTCCCCTATCGTTCCTATTGCCTAATCGAAAGGGGCCAACTATTCCGCCCTCTCGCCCTGTGCCTACGACTGCATTGAAATCTCCTGTAATTATTAAATTTTCGTGCCCTCTCACAAAATCTAGCACATATTCAATATCACTATAAACTGCCTCTACGGCCTCATCACTGTAGTTAGAAGTGGGCATATATACCTGTATTATTACTGTTTTTACAGGTTTCGAATCTAACCTAACCATAACTACCCTGTCACTTTGCTGTAAGAAATTTTCTACACTCTGTCCTACTTTTTTCCGCATAACAATTCCTACTCCCGAATTTCCTCCTACAGATCCTGTGTGTATTACTCTAAAATCTCCGCTCCAGAAGTCTCCAGCTTCTGGCCATCGCACTTCACTGATACCTACTACGTCTAA
Organism: Xestobium rufovillosum; assembly: GCA_963966045.1. Lineage (NCBI taxonomy): Eukaryota > Metazoa > Arthropoda > Insecta > Coleoptera > Ptinidae > Xestobium > Xestobium rufovillosum. Next base: position 23,683,598 of record OZ014497.1, read on the forward strand.
TGCTAACCTATCCATCTCAATTTTCAAATTCTCTAACTTCCCTACTTTATATGTTGTTGCTTTAAATAAAATTCCCTTTTATCGTCAGAAAATCCCTTTTTCCCTTTGACCCTCAAAAATTCCCAAAAAAGGGAAAATTCCCTCGAGTTGGCAACACTGCTCCGAACTAGTGATCGGCAAAGTTCCGGCCCGACACTTTTTGTCATCAAAAATGACGCTAGCTCTCTAACTATAATATGTGCTTGATCTTTTTACAGTACGCCTATGCTATATCAAACTATAAACCAGGATCAAATGTGCTGGAAACTGAAATCTCCGTTCATTGGAAATTTGTACAACGGCATTTCAGACACAACAATAACGTATTTCAGTTCTGGCGCCACGCCTTTACGTATACAGCTGACCAATCGGAACGCTCTAAATTTGTACAATGGCAAAACCTAGTTGGGATATAAATAAACGAATTCCATCTAAAGCCCTCTAATGTTCTATTGTTGTCTAGAATGCCGTTGTACAAAAACTATCAAACTTTAGTTCCATCTACGTAAATTTATAAATTGATAGACAGTATTGGCGTGCTTTATCTTTTTTTACAGTACGCTAATGCATCCGCTATGTCAAAGTATAAAAAAACATGGTCAAGTGTGCTTGAAACTGAAATCCCCATCATTTTCCTTTGATAGTTTTTGTACAACGGCATTCTAGACACTACATTAGAACTTGTCATTATTTGTCAATGACAAATTGTCATAGTTTTCTGATCTGCGATTTGGCTAAAGTAATCGTGAGGCGTCAGAATTTATACAAAAAATAAAGAACACCTCTTAAAAATACTTTATTTTGGAAATATCCAACAAATTAAATAAATTGTGTCATGGCATATTCCAGTGGGAAACCAAACCGCATCCGTTTGTGGTAGGTAGAATATAATTATTTGTGGATAAACGTGCTACGTGTACACATTTTGGGCCATATAAGCGAAAATGTTTCATTTGCGATATTTGCAGTAAAACATTCAAGTCCTAATCGGAATTAAGGGAGCACATGTTAACGCACTCCCAGAGAAAACTCATTCTCCCAATCAAGCATGGAAATAGTAAAAATGCAATAAGGACTCATACAGGGCAAGGGGACGTTACAAGTCTGAAATTTGCAACAGAACATTCCACCTTAACAACTCAGGCTATGAATCATACGGGACAAAGGCTTTATAAATGTGAAATATGCAATAAATTGTTCTCCCGGAAAGGAATTTTAACAGTACATGTTAGGACTCATACAGGACAAAAGCCTTACAAGTGCGAAATTTGCCAAAAAGCATTCACCCAGAGTTCTGGTTTAAGGGTACACCTTAGGACTCATTCAGGACAAAAGCCTTACAAATGTGACATTTGCCAAAAGACTTTCGCTGGAAGTACTTCTTTGGCAAGCCATGTTTTGACGCATACGGGACAAAAGCCTTACAAGTGTGAAATTTGCAGCAAAGCGTTCTCCCAACGAAGCACTTTAGCAACACACCTTAGGACTCATACAGGACAAAAGTCTTACAAGTGTGAAATATGCAACAAAAGGTTCTCCATACAAAGCAACTTAACAGTACATGTTAGGGCTCATAAAGGACGAAAGCCTTACAAATGTGAAATTTGCCAGAAAGCATTCAAACAGAGCAGTACTTTAAAGGCACACCTTACGATTCATGTGGGACAACAGCCTTATAAGTGTGAAATTTGCAATAAAGCATTCTCCTGGCAAAACACCTTAACAGTACATATTAGAACTCATACAGGACAAAAGCCTTACAAGTGCGAAATTTGCCTAAAAGCATTTAGCCAGAATAGTGGTTTAAGGACACACCTTAAGACTCATACGGGACAAAAGTCTTACAAATGTGAAATTTGCAACAAAACGTTCTCCCTACAAGGCAACTTAACAAGACATATCAGGATTCATAAAGGAGAAAAGCCTTACAAATGTGGAATTTGCCTGAAAGCATTCACCGAAAGCAGTAGTTTAAAGGCACACCTTACGATTCATACGGGACAAAAGCCCTATAAGTGTGAAATTTGCAATAAAGCATTCTCCTGGCAACACAACTTAAGAGAACATGTTAGGACTCATACAGGACAAAAGCCTTATAAGTGCGAAATTTGCCAAAAAGCATTCAACCAGAGTAGTAATTTAAGGGCACACCTTACGACTCATACGGGGCAGAAGCCTTAAGCCTGGTCCACACTGACCAGTAGCCTCCTACGAGAAGCTCCTAATGGCAAGGCCAAGAAGCAGTGAATTGTGCCACCGCTTCCCAGAAGATGTCGGTAAATTCAAAGAAAAATGTGCCACTGGCGCCAAGTGATTGACGTACGAGTTTTCTCCTACTACTCGTAGTTGTTTCTTCCGCTACCCCTCCTTGAAGTTTTTGGACATCACACCACCAGCCCACAGAATGCGAGCTGTTCTGTGAGTTTATTCAGCGCCGTGATCTTGTGTAGTACACATGTCGCAATCTCAAAATTCTGGGTGGAACAACGACAAAGTATTGCAACTAATCGAGCTGTATCGGCAACATAAATATCTTTGGAATTTTACTTGTTCCGAATACAAAGTTCCTTAACATGAAGTAAAACTGCGCCTGCAATAATTTTCTCTGCTTCGGAGACTCGGACGCATCCTGAATCTCTAAGGATGCTTTTTATGGTTTTGATTGTTTAAAGATGACAAAGATGAAAGCTGCAGCAGCTATGAGAGCTTCTTCTTCGTCGAACATTTTCAACTACACTCATTAATTGACAACAAAATCTTGTAATTCTATGAGTACGATACTATCGTAGCAGTGTGGACGTGAAGCCAAAGAGATTTAATTTTTTGTCAGTATGAGTTCATTTGATGTGGACAGTAACACAACCGAGTTAAAATGCCGCCGGCTTTTTTAACTAGCACTCGAATGTGATGCCACTAGCGCAATGTGGACCATGGAAGGTAATTTGTCAGCACACCTCAGGACTCGTATGGGACCATGTACGTATAAGCAACTAATAGTCCAAGAAAATGCGTGGTGGGAAATAGGGTCCAAACATATATTGCTATCCTTGTTCAGGAGATGTAAAGTTCATAATGTGCATGTAAAGCTCACAATTTTATTGGCTGAAACAATAAATATGGTGCTATATGGTCTTGTTGACGTGTGTGTATCTTTTGCCATTTTCTTTTGTTATGAACTCTATGAATACAAATATTCTTTGATAGAACTGTTCGTGGCTTGCAAGTTTTAGTTGTGATACCTAACAAAAATGTACATTATTGAATATTTACGTGTATATGAATGTGTGTTTCTAAGACATGAGCGGTGCCTGCTATTTATGTGGATGCCGATCCCGTGAAGACAGGTAACCGATATTTCTCTAAGCAAAGTAACCATATTATGATCCTGTATATATTACAGATTTCCAAAGGACAATGAAATCTGTGCGTTGTGGACACAAGTTTGCAATTTGAGAGGCACAGATGATGATCCTATCTTAGGATTTGTAGAAACCATTTTCAAGATGATGATTATAGGAACATTAATGTTCTACAATATGGTGGGAAGCTTCAGTTGAAATATGGTGTTGTACCTTCTGCAGCTGCATTTCTACTACAACCAAGCACTTCATTACAATCGGTTTGTATGGCACAGCAGAGTACTTCAACTGCTGGATTGGGTACTTGCATAAATTTAAACTGGCACTTTTTTATCATATTTTGCAAATGTGTTAAGTTTATCGTGACCGTATAAAATGAGACTCTTTTGTGTAGTAATAAGAATATAATTTCATTTTTAGTTTCAAATCACGGAGCACGCACTAGTGGGCTATTTGGCCTTGAGCAGTCGTATTGACGTCACGTAATCTAGCTGTCGTCACAGCCTGACGTGCTACTTTTGCCTATTCGGAAGATAAGTGGCACGTCACAAACGTCAGATTTTCATTCCAAACAAAACTAAGCCACGTGCTTTCTGACGTTTTAACCTAACCTCTGAAATATAATTATAATTACATATAGTTGTTTTCAAGTTTTTACGCGTAAGCCCAACACACAAATTGAAAATAAACTGTTTTCATGTAGTTAATATTTTCACTTTTCACTATTTGGTAGAAATCCATGATTAATTAAAAAATTACTTTGCGTACTACCAATAAGTAAACAAAATTATTTTATTTAACCGGTTTCAAGATCTACAAACGATCCCATCGTCAGAAATGTTTAAGAAAAATTGTAAACAAATTATTATGACAGTTGACAAGGAAACTAAAATTGACAAATTATAATGATATCCATGAAATAAGATAACTAGATAACTGAATTTCAGTATTTACCTACGGGGTATAAGAAAAACACAAAGGAAAATCGAATACCTCGTAGCTTGAAGGGAAAAAACAATGAATTTAAAGAAAACCATATAGGAAGAAAACAATAAATTCAATTGAAAAAACCTTCAAGTGAAATATCAGAACAGAAAAACTAAATAAATAAAATATCCATGGAATCTTGACAACTGCCAACTGCTAATCTTGTAATAAATTGTGGTCAAGTCTATGTGTTCTGTCTTGACAACTGCCAACTGCTAGTACATATTGTAATAAACTAAAAAAGAGAGAAATAAGTCAATAATAGCAAGAAAAAAAAAAAAAAAAAGACTCAAGGATTAAGATGTAGAGACTGTGGTTAAATAATTAATTCAAGAATCAATCATAATAACAATAATATTGATGATGATAATATCAATAACAAAACAAAAAGAAAAAATCCCATATTGCCAAATAACCTCGAAAGTCCATGGTTTATATGGGGGGGGGGGGGGGCAAATAAACTAATTGATTCTTGAATTAATTTACAAAAGTTTAAATAAACTAGATTGTATTAAATCGACTTGATCATTAAGTAAGTTACAATTTTTATCATTTTTATGTTTATAAATTTCTATAGACTCTAATATATCCAATTGATAACTCTTTACAAAATTAAACAATAATTTAGTATTCTCCGGAGGAGGGAATTGATGATTGTTATCAAAGAAATGATTAGCAAAACTTGAATGATCATTCTTCAAACGAAATGATCTTAAATGTTCGTTATACCTAATACGTATAGATCTGCCAGTCTGTCCGATATATATGCTGTTACAGTCTAAGCAATTTAGTTGATAAACACCTGTGTGGTCAAGTTTATGTGTTCTGTCTTTACTGTTAAATAAAATATGTGATAATATATTTGATGGTTTAAATGTGACTTGTATGTTGTTTTTTCTTAAAATACTGGCAATCTTTTCAGAAATATTTCCAAAATAGGTAATCCTGCAAAATTTGGTAAGTTTATCATTAGATAATTTAGGATATATATTGTTACAAGCAATTTTAAATTTTTTATTGTTAATGATTCTATTGATGATTTCAATCTTAAATCCGTTATTTATTGCAATTGTTCTAATTATGTTTAGTTCTTTATTCAATTTATCTAAAGATAGCGGTACTGTAAAGGCCCTGTGTATCATAGAATTATAAGCAGAAATTTTTTGACAAAAGGGATGAAATGAATTTGCTGAAAGAGTAATATCTGTATATGTTGGTTTCCTAAAAATATCGAAATTTATTTTATTGTTCTCATTTATTAAAGTTAGATCTAAGAAATTAATTTTGTGTTCAGTTTCTATTTCTTTCGTAAATTTAATTTTTGGATGAATACTGTTCAAGAAATTTTGAAAATTGTCCAATTGTCTTGTTGTTCCTTTAAAACAAGCAATAATATCATCTACATATCTATACCAAAATAGAATATGTTGTTTCCCTAATTCTGAGTTCATAATTTTTTCTTCAATATCTGACATGAAAATATCTGCTAATAAAGGACTAATTGGTGAACCCATAGCAAGACCTAAATCTTGAGTATAATATTTATTATTGAACTGGAGATAATTTTGCTCAATACAAAGTTGGAAAGCAGTAATAATATCATTTTTTATAACAATATTAGTATGAGTTTTATCTAAAATATTTTCAATTGATTTTAAGCATTCATTAGGAGGAATATTAGGGAACATATTTGTAACATCAAAAGAAACCAAAAGGGACCCTGTTGGAATATTTTTATATTTGATATTGTTAATTAATTCTAAAGAATTTTTTAAACTAAATTTGGATTTAAAATTTGTTGTATTTTTGAATATATTATTAATGTTTTTAGCTAAATTTCTCGTGGGAGCATTAATATATGATACTACTGGTCTTATAGGTGTATTAATTTTATGGTTCTTGATAAGTCCATATAATTTAGGGGCACATGCATTCATATTAATTAATCTTAATTTTTCAAAATTGTTATTGAAAATACTGTTGCAATTTTTTAACCAATCTTTTAATTTTGTTTGAAAATGTTTTGTTGGATCTTTTTTCAGTTCAGTTAATTTTTCATTTGTAATAAAATTTTGCATCTTTGTTATATATTCATCTTTAGGTAAAATTACTATAGCATTGGATTTGTCGGCTTTCGAAACTATCAAATTATCTTTATTAATTTTTTCTTTAATAGAATTAATTGTAATTTTATCGATTTTATTAATTTTATTAATGATGGAGTTTTTGAATTTAAAGAAAACCATATAGGAAGAAAACAATAAATTCAATTGAAAAAACCTTCAAGTGAAATATCAGAACAGAAAAAACTAAATAAATAAAATATCCATGGAATCTTGACAACTGCCAACTGCTAATCTTGTAATAAATTGTGGTCAAGTCTATGTGTTCTGTCTTGACAACTGCCAACTGCTAGTACATATTGTAATAAACTAAAAAAGAGAGAAATAAGTCAATAATAGCAAGAAAAAAAAAAAGACTCAAGGATTAAGATGTAGAGACTGTGGTTAAATAATTAATTCAAGAATCAATCATAATAACAATAATATTGATGATGATAATATCAATAACAAAACAAAAAGAAAAAATCCCATATTGCCAAATAACCTCGAAAGTCCATGGTTTATATGGGGGGGCGGCAAATAAACTAATTGATTCTTGAATTAATTTACAAAAGTTTAAATAAACTAGATTGTATTAAATCGACTTGATCATTAAGTAAGTTACAATTTTTATCATTTTTATGTTTATAAATTTCTATAGACTCTAATATATCCAATTGATAACTCTTTACAAAATTAAACAATAATTTAGTATTCTCCGGAGGAGGGAATTGATGATTGTTATCAAAGAAATGATTAGCAAAACTTGAATGATCATTCTTCAAACGAAATGATCTTAAATGTTCGTTATACCTAATACGTATAGATCTGCCAGTCTGTCCGATATATATGCTGTTACAGTCTAAGCAATTTAGTTGATAAACACCTGTGTGGTCAAGTTTATGTGTTCTGTCTTTACTGTTAAATAAAATATGTGATAATATATTTGATGGTTTAAATGTGACTTGTATGTTGTTTTTTCTTAAACATTTCTGACGATGGGATCGTTTGTAGATCTTGAAACCGGTTAAATAAAATAATTTTGTTTACTTATTGGTAGTACGCAAAGTAATTTTTTAATTAATAAACTGTTTTCAATAATATCGATAAACGTCAAATGGCACGTGCTTTTGTTTTGTTTGGAATGAAAATCTGACGTATGACGGAGGCACTTAGGTCCCGAATTGCCAACATTTCGCGTCTGTTGTCCCTACTCGCCCAACTGTATCACTTATTATCAGCGCTTCAATTTGATGTTATTACTTTACTGAGCAGTATCAATATTTTATTAATGCACAGTTAAACACTGGAAATAAGTTAAAAAGAAGAATAAACTAATTATTAGTGTATTTCAGGATCATTAGTACATTTCAATTTTTCACCGTGGCTGCCCTGAGCCCTGTCATACAGTGACAGTTATAGGTTAGCCAAGCACAAAAGCACGAATATCACAAATCCATCTGTAAAATATCTGCAGAAGTTTCTTGCAAGCAGAATCCCATAATCAATCTTAAAATAGCCGCGTTCACGATAGGTAGCAGAGTTTAGAGGTTTTGTTGTACCTATTCACAGTTGGGAATTATAAAATATAATGGATTTTTAACAACAAATTGCTACTGAGCTACACCATAGTTCCATTCTCCCAGAAAACACTATTAACGTACACACCAAACAATTTCAAGACTTATGACAAGTGTCAACTAAACCGGAAGCGGCCATTTCGACTTAGGAATGCATAGGTGCGTCACACTGACGTCACCGTATAGTTTCAATAATCCACACATGGCGCCATAAGCAAATTTAGCAGCGGGAAATGTTTTTTCCCCAATAATTTGAATTCTACAGGACTCGGAGAAAAATGCTTTGGGAATGTATTTCTGACCTCCCGAAGATTATAATTTCGCAAAATCCCAAATTCATGCAAGTACCCAATTGCATCCCAAACATGTATAACTTATGATGCAGCCTGTGATTTACAATTGGAACCATCGCTTGCAAATACTACATCAAAAACATCAGGTAGGCAGAAGAAAGTATCTCTGCTTCTTAGTTTTTAAAGTTTGACATGCGGTTATGATTGTCTCATCATTTGATATGATTGAGTATAATTATTAGCAACTGTTAAGATGCGGCCTGTTACCTTTGAAATAAATAGTAGCCAACTCCTGTTCCCGTTAACAATATTATGAATCTGTATCTTATTTAACTTTATTTTTTTCAGAAGTAGAACAGGGAGCACACACCAAAGAAAAGGCGATTTCATGAACCGCGGAGTTGTGAGTGAAATACGAACACATGATGCAGGCACTCCACGCCGTGCCAGGAGTTTATTTTTTGCTAAAGAGACTGTGAAGAAACAAGCATTAAAAATAAAAGCTTTGCGAGAGAGAAACCGAAGGCTTGTAAAGAAAGTAAAATCCTTTAAGGAACTGATTATCCATTTGAAAGAGAAGAATTTAGTGTCGGAAGAGGCTGGAAATGCTTTTATGGTATGTTTGAGTCATGTGAATAATTAAAATATTAATTTAGCCATAAGACTAGCAAAGATATTAGATGGTTGTAAGATGAGAAATTTTTTCGGCATATTATTGAAATAATTTTGTGCACAACACAGATGAAATCGTATGCGAATTACCAACTCGTACAGCAGTCAAATTAGAATTTACTAGATTGGGTTATCATTTATTTTAAAAAAATATTCTTGATAACATTGGTGAGTGAAAAATTTCCTTGTGACCATGCCAAATTTCAGGTGTGATGCATAGATAGTACAAAAAAATAAAAATGTCCTATGGCAAAATAAAATTTGAAATTAATATTTTTGACACGAGGAAATTTATTAACGACCATAAAAATACAAGTAACAAGATTTTGTAAAGGTTTCTTTATGAAATGGATAGCTTCTGACTAAATTGAAACTAAAAATGAACAGAAATTGAAGAAATTATTATAATAATAAAAATAATATAATAAATTCATTTGACCCACAAATAACTATGCAATATATCCAAAAATATTTTAATTATTAGAAAGAAGTTAAAGGCACTGGTGGTCATCCTTATTCTGTCCAACTCAGTGAGACAGAAGCTAGAGTGCTAGCCCTGATGGATAAGGAAATTGATCCACTTCCAAATCCATATGGAGCAATTTTCTTCCGAAAATATTTTGAAGCTACGAGTAGTATTTTGTTTCGCTCATACGATCAAAACCATTCTTCAATACTATTTTAGGAGATGTCTATTGAAACAACACCTGTTATAGTGGAGGGTGTATCCAGTACATCCTCCCACATATTTTTCACTACAGCTGTCGGTCCCGTTAGTGTTGCCCAACCAACTCCAATCTAATCCCGTCATAGAAGACTGAAGCAGCTTCACCTAAAAGAAAAGGATTTTCCAGTACAGCTTTCAAAATTAAGTAATTTAAAAATAAATTGAGTGTGCTGCTTTTCAACAGAAGTCTATATATATGAAGCAACAGCACTTCATGAATATGAAAATAAAAAAGGACAATTTCGGCCATTAAAAGAACTTTAGGGAGAATAATAATTTAGTAATAATTATAAACTTCAAAATTAGTTTAGGGTGTACAGTACTTCGAAAGTAAAATATATTAATCATAAAGTCCTCAGTCCGAAGACTGGTTGGACGTGCACCTCCATCCTCTTCTATCCTGAGCTAACCTACGCATTTCTCTAAAAGCAGAACATCCTACAACCCCAACTAATTGAGAGCAGTAGTCTAATCCGGGCCTGCCCCTACTTCTTTTAATTCCTAACTCCGACTTTAGTATGTCGCGAACTATTCCTTCGTGTCTCAGAAGGTGCCCTACCAATCTATTATTGTCTTCCCTAACTTTTTCTAATACCTCCCTATTGCTAACCTTATCTATCCACGTTATCTTCATCATGCATCTGAAGCACTACATTTCAAACGCATTCTATTCTTTTTCAACCCGCTTCTCTTGTTGTCGGACTCCATACATACGTCTTTAAGTATAGGTATCGAGCACTGATAGATTTGGTTCGATGAGCGGTTCGAGCTAATCTCCAAACTGGTGCAAAAGTTTTTCTACGGCACTTTCTTTTGACACCCGATATCTCACCAGCATCAGAGAGGTTTGATACAGAAGGTAAATCAGACATCTGGAATATTGTAATGATGGATTGGAGATGAAAATATTTTAATCGTATTCAATTTTATTTTCATTTCACTCAGCCCATGACTCCGTACATGCCAGAGTACATGAAGAGTATTGATACATGCCATTATACTTCGCAATGTTATATCAATGATACGACTGGAGCGAGTGAAGAAGGATCCGGAACCCAACGGATTACTACACCAATGTATTAACGATGCCGCCACCGTGGCTCTAGATAAACCGGCCAAGTAGCTGGCTGTTTTTATTATAGATTGTACTTTTAATGTAATGTCATAACATAGGTAGGTACAACTTGCTAAATAAAGGTTATATTATTATCTTTCTTATAACGGGCTAGACATTATGCTGCAGCGTGTAGGAACGATGTCACCCCTCTTATATCTGTGTTAAAAATTGTTAATAATTTTTGATGAACAAGGAAATCCTTTCCTGAAAAGTATAATGTCTTCAAGAAGTTGTTTGTCTTTTTATGGTAAGAGCGATAAAACTACAATTTATTTGAAAATACCTACTTTTGTGCATCATGCACAAATAAGTTAAGCCACTTTATATTTACATTGCATAAAGAAGCTACTATGTATTCGATCACATGCATATTCTTAATAAATGCACAACAAATTCTTTTTACTTAGGTATGTGCTCGTTTACAAATTCATCATCAAGAATTTTGAATGCGACATTATCATTAATTTATTGTGGATATCTGTGAAAGAATGCAAAATACCTACCTAATTTCTCTAACGTAAGAATATGTGGACCATCGGAAAATAAGCACAATAAGTAATAACAAATACAAATTCCATTGAATAAAAATGTGGTTATGTTCTCTTTTAAATATTTTTGACGTCTAATTCTCTTTTTATATGGGTACACCACCTAATAATACATTTATTTATATTATTCTATAATGAAAATTATTTACTTACCTTAGAAATAAAGTAGATATACAAATTAACTTCAAAAAGAACACAGAAAATTTGCAACTGTCAAAAGTTAATCCGTGCGGGACGACGAATTATTCTGAACCAAGGTTAATCGCGCGTTACTCACTGATTCGCGTTCTAACAACCCATTTTACAGTTTGAACCGGGTTTGAACCGAGGTTAGCACCGGGATCAGAATTAAAATCAATTCGAGCGTACTAACAACGCAATCTTGATTTAAACCGAGATCAAAAAATCTAACCTCGCGCTACATTTTGATCTGCGTTCTAACAACCGGCCCAGACTCATACGGGACAAAACCCTTACAGGTGTGAAATTTGCAACAAAACGTTCTCCATGGAAGGTAATTTATCAGCACACCTCAGGACTCATATGGGACAAAGACCTTACGAATGTGAAATTTGTAAAAAAGCATTCTTTAAGCGTTCATCTTTAAGTTCACACGTTAGGACTCATACGGGCAGAGGCGTTAGAGATGAAAAGCGCATTCTCTTACACTCGAAGTGAAAGCCAGAAGAGAATGTTGGAAATTTTTCTACACTTTTCAAAAACGAAGAGTACGAGGTGAAAGAAGAAAATAGTTTATAAAATTTTAAACTTAATTCAAATAAATATATGTATTTTGGGCTTATTCTTTGATCCATGAGCTTGTTCTTCCATTTGATTAACCGTTTCTCCTTTATAAATCCCTGGAGGATTTTTGCGTGGAATGAGAAAGGTTCATAATCTTAAATCGCCCAAAACTTGCACTATTTTGAAAATAGTAATAGTTATTTAAGATAAAAGTATTGTAACCGTTCATATTATTCATAATATTTGCCGGAAATATGATGTAATTTGTTTAAGAGTCCGACACACCAATTCACTAAGAATTGGGGGGTTCAGGGGTTCGGGCCTAGAGCGGACGTCAAAAATCATATGGATAAGCAGTGAACTAGTCGGCCAAACTAACACTGAGAATGAACTTGTTGCGCGCACTCCCTATTTCGGGATCGATTGACAGCTGAGCGACTGATAAGTAGTCGAAAGATAGGCGAGAGCACGAGCTACGATGAAAAACTTCAAATGCAAGGGTACCGGTGTTTACTAATAACTTTTTTGCTTTTCGGTCGAAATTGAAAATTTTATGTGTTCTTACAAGGCAGAGGTTCAGTCTACTATTGCTATTAACCAGATTCTGAAATTTTCCTTTCAGGAAAGTTTTATTAGGTTCTATAAAAAGCAGTTTTTCGCCCACATATAACATGCTCATTCATTTATTGTTTTCAAAATTTCAAAATAGCAATAGTAGATTTGTATTTTAAGAACAGTTTACAGAGAAAAACAACTTAAAATCATTTATAGTTTTTGGAATATTTACAAACAGGTGAACGTCTACCGTGCTCCCAAAATTCCTATGTGTGTCGGGCTCTTAACTGAAACATGGCTTGATGATTCTATATTCAACGCAGAGATTTTTATGCAAACTACAATGTTTTTCGTAAAGGTAGATGTAAAATAAAAACTGGTAGGTCACGGGGTGGTGGTGTGTTGATTGCTGTCAGGGCTGGATGTGGCGTGGATAATGTTGGGTTGTTGGATCTGGACGTAGAAGCATCATTGCTTAAAATTAGGTTCAGTAATCAGTAAGAGTCCGTCAAACCCCTCAAAACTGACTTCGTAGTACTTTGCTCATTTCTAAACGGTGAAAATTGAAGTGTTGAATTTTGGACAGTTTATAAACGAAACTTTATTTTATGTTTCTATAGAAAGAAAAGTTAAAAATATTATCTTAGAAAGTGTCAGTTCACTCATGAAATTGACCAACTTCACGCGTGCATAGCGCCAAGAGATTTACAGTTTTCGAAAAATTGTTTCAATAGAGACATAAAATATACCTTCTTCTACCATAATCAGGCTTTCGTGTTGCTAAATTTATTAGGATGAAGGTTTAATCATGGTACAGCGAGAGCACTGCAAATGCAAAATATGCCTTTTGGTATGTGTTGCCCCCGGCGCCGCGTAGTGAGTGAGCGTAAACTCAGAGCGGCGTTGTCACATTCACTAGGTACCGAAAGCGCGGGCTTTGAATGTGCATTGTTCTTGTGTCCATAAATGTGTTTAGCGAGACGGTGTTGCAACACAGCAGATAGTTTGCTCCGATTTCTAACAGATACCTCACCGACCCGATGCCCCGCAGGTGTAACTTTTGACCTGCTTTGTCGGACTCTTAACGTTGTATGTGTAAGTATGTTGCGTATTTCCCACCAAAATCTTCACTAGATAAATATATTCGTTTTTCGGCGAGATAGAGCATGCATGCATGACAAAAAGTTTGTCTTATTGGTGATTTTAATTTGTCTCAATCTACTCCCAACTTAAACAACATTCAAACATACCTTAATAATTTTATAGCATAACATTGTATACAACGCTTGTAATTCTTTGTTGGATCTGGTGTATAGTAATTTGGATAGTTTCAGGGGTTGAATATGAACTATTAGTAAAAGCTGATGAATATCATCATGCTCTTTTGTGTAAAATAGATTTTAAATTCATTTTTAAAAATAGTAGGACGTAGGATGATTTTTTGGGTTACTCTTTTGGGTGGGCGGATTTCTTAAAAATGTACAGTTTGCTTTCGGTTTGTGATCGGTCAAAATTGTATAAAATTGAAGATGTAGATAGTGCCGTGGAATTTCTATATGAAAATATTTACAAGTGTTTTGGTCAATGTTAAATGAAAGTTAAATTTTGGAAACGTCAGTATCCAGTTTGGTACACTAGGAAAATTATTTGTAATAAGTATAAGAAAGACAAGTAGTGTAGACTTAAGTACAAGAAGACAGGAATCTTGGAATCTTTGGCAGTTTTTATCATTTTAAGAAAATTAGTTAAATCACAGATGGCAGAAGGCTTTAAATCGTATGTAACCTATATTCAACATAATCTCAATGATAATCCTAAAGCGTTTTTCCGATGCTTGCTTTCCTAAGACGCGTTACGTGCTTGACGGTTGCGTATCGCGCCAAAGTTGCTTCCTTTCCTAGGACGCCCGCGTCATGGAACGATGGAACACCTGCGACACAGCATAATACAACAGGACATCTCTCCCTAAATTTTCTAGCTCGCGTAGCCTAGCCCGCGCAACTTCTCAGGCTACACACCTTTATCACTTATTCAAGCTTTCGGATTTATTTAAATCCTTCCTCAGGAAATCTACATAGCAAATATAAACAATGCAAAAGTCAGCTGGGAAAAATTAAACAATTAAAGCTTGAATAAGTGATAAAGGGAGTTTCATTTCCTCAATCCTTTGGCTGCATCCCCGTGTGCTCTTACCTAGTTATTTATCAACTAGACAGCCGTGTGTCTATCGTCAACTTTATTTACTGTATTTACGCTACCTTCGTCAAAGATGTAGATACGAAAAAATGTATTAGGTACATCTTTTGTTTGAGAGGGCAAAAAATGGACTGACTTAAAAAGAGAAGGAGATCCGTAAGTATTGTGGGTTGTCTAAATCTTGAGAGGCTTCTCTTTCGATTCCAAATAGCCCCCGGTTGGGTATAACTAGTATTCGGTTCCATAATAAATATTATTCGTCCCAGTATTCGGTTCTGTAGACACTCCCTATTTTCGTCCCATAAATGCTAACGCTAACGTTACGAGAAATGATATCTCAATAAACTTATGATTCACTGAATTTGGTGTTGTACCATTATGCCCTTCCTCGTATATTCTTAAATTTATCTTAAATTTGAATAATCCTACTGTGCCGCCAACTCTAGCGCCTGCGGTGGCTGCTTAGAGAACTATTAAGCATGTCCTTGACGTTTGTACAGGGCTTTCCTTTATATCTGTGTGTGTTGGTGCACAGAAAAATTGTCTGTCTCCCTCCGAACCAGTGTTGCCAACTGTTTTTGAACAGGTTTCCCTCCGTACATGCTGAAAATTCCCTTTTCGGGTCAAAAATTCCCTTTTGAACTTTCATGTGTTACAAATTTTTTAGTAGGTAGGTACATAGGCAGTGATTTTTTGTCTATCAGCGGAATTACTCACTCTCGGTTTTATTTACTGATTATAATTTTATATACATTCAAAAATCACATATGTAATTGAAATTCACAGACGCAGCTCAGCAACGAATAAATTATAAAATGATCTGCTGGCTGTTGAGGCCTCTTGGGATTAAATCTCATTTTATTGATATTTTAGTTTATTTTCGCTTTCTATGGAATTGCAAGTTTTTTGTATGTTGGGTCGTTTTTGTGCGCCTTCCTGGGCCAGCAGCATTAAAAAGTAATCATCATCATATCATCATAAGGTTCTCAGTCCGAAGACTGGTTGGACGCGTACCTCCATTCTTTTCTATCCTGAGCTAACCTACGCATTTCCCTAAAAGTAGAACATCCTACATCTCTAACTATTTGAGAGCAGTAGTCTAATCTAGGCCTACCCCTACCTCTTTTTATTCCTATCTCTGACTCTAGTATGTCACGAACTATTCCTTCGTGTCTTAGAAGGTGTCCTACCATCCTATCTCTCCTACTCTTTATTGTTTTCCATACCTTTCGCTTTTCCCCAACTCTTTCTAATACTTCCCTATTGCTAACCTTATCTATCCACGGTATCTTCATCATGCGTCTGTAGCACCACATTTCAAACGCTTCTGCTCTTTTTCTATCCGCTTCTCCTATTGTCCAAGTTTCGCAACCGTATAATGCCGTACTCCATACATACGACGTTAAGAGTCTCTTCCTAGTCTCTATATTAACCGTTCTCGAGCATAACAGTTGTTTCTTTTTGTTAAACGCAACTCGGCCCTGCGCCATTCTTTGTTTTATATCTTTAGTGCTCCTACCTCTGCTAAGTAGCAGAAATCCGCGACCTCCTCTATCTTCTCATTTCCAATTTGTATTTCCATTTTAGTTCTATTTTCACATCCCCTACATACCAAAATTTTAGTTTTCTTTTTATTGATTTTCATGCCGAAGCCCTGTGTCAAAACTGCTTCCATTTCATTCAAAGCCGCTCCTAATTCTTCTTTGCTAGATGCTAACACTGCTATATCATCCGCAAATCTGAGCATGTTAATAGTTTGGCCCTGTACATTGATCCCTGGGGCTGTTCTTTCCTTAACAATATTAATCGCATCTTCGATATATAAGTTGAAAACTAGAGGTGACAATGCACATCCTTGTCTCACTCCCTTCCGGATATCTACTTCCCTTTGTTCCTGCTCACATTCTATAACTGCCTTTTGCTCTTTGTAGAGATTATGTATTATTCTTCTGTCCCTGTATTTCATCCCTACCTTTCTCAGCACTTCGAACATCTTCCCCCATTTTACGTTGTCGAAGGCTTTTTCTAAATCTACAAATCCTATATAGACGCTCCTTCTCTTTTCTATCGTTTTTTCTATAATTACTCGTAAAGCTAGAATGGCCTCGTGCGTTCCTCTATTTCGTCTAAATCCGAACTGATCTTCTCCTAATATTTCTTCCGCCTTTTTCTCCATCCTTCTTTGCACAATTCTAGTTAAAATTTTTGACGCATGGGAAGTTAAACTGATAGTTCTAAAATTTTCGCATCTATCCGCGCCTTTTCTTTTTGGCAAAGCTACTATGATGTTCCGTTTGTAATCTTCTGGAATCTCGCCTGTCAGGTATATGCGACTAACTAATTTAAATAAACGATCTATTACCTCTTGGCCTGCGCACTTTAAGATTTCTGCCTGCAAGCCATCTATACCTGGTGCTTTATTATTCCTTAAACATTTTAGTGCTATCTCAAACTCTTCTCTCATTATAGGACTCCCTAGGTTATCCCCCTCTACACTGCTTTCGCTTTCTAATATATCTTGCACTTCCTGTCCCGCATATAAGTTTCCTAAATATTCTTTCCACCTATCTGCCTTCTCCCCACTTCCGATTAGGATATCTCCTGCCTCATTTCTAATGTTTTTGGTACTAGATCCAATTTCTCTAAAATTTCTCCTAATTATTTTATATGCTTCATCAGTCTTTCCTACTTCGAATTTATCTTCCACTTCTTTGCATTTATTATCGATCCATTGCTCTTTCGCTTTCCTACATTTCCGAATAATTTCCCACTTGATCGCCTTATATCTTTGTTTCCCTGTTTCATCTAACCTATTTTTATATTTTCGCCTTTCCTCTATTAGACTCACAATATGTTTTGTTATCCAGGGTTTCCTACTTTCATTCTGTTTATGACCCAAAATATCCCTAGCTGAGGAAACTAAACTATTTAGTAGCAAGATAGATTCGTACTCCAGCAGTTCATAGCGTATAATCGGGGCATTATTGTTATTTCGCAATTTTTAGTAAGGAGTGTGTCTTTCTGAAGTGAAACATTTCGCGTATAAACATTTGTGCTTTAGTATTGCAACCCCGCTTCATTTAGTGTCTTGGACCACATTATCCTCCACTCTTCCTTATCCTGTTCCTTCCTTCTATGCTTGGAATCGACCTGGAGACACCGAAAACAAAGGAGCAAAGGTAGGTCTTTGACACTATTAAAATAAATAATTACAGTCCACTTAATATCGCGGTTTCACTGACTTATTTCCACTTTGCTTTCCGGGTGAAAAACAAAAGGGATGTATTGGCGCATTTTTGTGTTCTTTAAAAATGTGGGTCACACACTTGGGACAAACTATGTGCAACATACGATTTTTGTTTACACAATCCATTGAAATTAGGTACATTGCTTTGTTTTTTATATGTTGTTGCTTTAAATAAAATTCCCTTTTATCGTCAGAAAATCCCTTTTTCCCTTTGACCCTCAAAAATTCCCAAAAAAGGGAAAATTCCCTCGAGTTGGCAACACTGCTCCGAACTAGTGATCGGCAAAGTTCCGGCCCGACACTTTTTGTCATCAAAAATGACGCTAGCTCTCTAACTATAATATGTGCTTGATCTTTTTACAGTACGCCTATGCTATATCAAACTATAAACCAGGATCAAATGTGCTGGAAACTGAAATCTCCGTTCATTGGAAATTTGTACAACGGCATTTCAGACACAACAATAACGTATTTCAGTTCTGGCGCCACGCCTTTACGTACGCAGCTGACCAATCGGAACGCTCTAAATTTGTACAATGGCAAAACCTAGTTGGGATATAAATAAACGAATTCCATCTAAAGCCCTCTAATGTTCTATTGTTGTCTAGAATGCCGTTGTACAAAAACTATCAAACTTTAGTTCCATCTACGTCAATTTATAAATTGATAGACAGTATTGGCGTGCTTTATCTTTTTTTACAGTACGCTAATGCATCCGCTATGTCAAAGTATAAAAAAACATGGTCAAGTGTGCTTGAAACTGAAATCCCCATTATTTTCCTTTGATAGTTTTTGTACAACGGCATTCTAGACACTACATTAGAACTTGTCATTATTTGTCAATGACAAATTGTCATAGTTTTCTGATCTGCGATTTGGCTAAAGTAATCGTGAGGCGTCAGAATTTATACAAAAAATAAAGAACACCTCTTAAAAATACTTTATTTTGGAAATATCCAACAAATTAAATAAATTGTGTCATGGCATATTCCAGTGGGAAACCAAACCGCATCCGTTTGTGGTAGGTAGAATATAATTATTTGTGGATAAACGTGCTACGTGTACACATTTTGGGCCATATAAGCGAAAATGTTTCATTTGCGATATTTGCAGTAAAACATTCAAGTCCTAATCGGAATTAAGGGAGCACATGTTAACGCACTCCCAGAGAAAACTCATTCTCCCAATCAAGCATGGAAATAGTAAAAATGCAATCAGGACTCATACAGGGCAAGGGGACGTTACAAGTCTGAAATTTGCAACAGAACATTCCACCTTAACAACTCAGGCTATGAATCATACGGGACAAAGGCTTTATAAATGTGAAATATGCAATAAATTGTTCTCCCGGAAAGGAATTTTAACAGTACATGTTAGGACTCATACAGGACAAAAGCCTTACAAGTGCGAAATTTGCCAAAAAGCATTCACCCAGAGTTCTGGTTTAAGGGTACACCTTAGGACTCATTCAGGACAAAAGCCTTACAAATGTGACATTTGCCAAAAGACTTTCGCTGGAAGTACTTCTTTGGCAAGCCATGTTTTGACGCATACGGGACAAAAGCCTTACAAGTGTGAAATTTGCAGCAAAGCGTTCTCCCAACGAAGCACTTTAGCAACACACCTTAGGACTCATACAGGACAAAAGTCTTACAAGTGTGAAATATGCAACAAAAGGTTCTCCATACAAAGCAACTTAACAGTACATGTTAGGGCTCATAAAGGACGAAAGCCTTACAAATGTGAAATTTGCCAGAAAGCATTCAAACAGAGCAGTACTTTAAAGGCACACCTTACGATTCATGTGGGACAACAGCCTTATAAGTGTGAAATTTGCAATAAAGCATTCTCCTGGCAAAACACCTTAACAGTACATATTAGAACTCATACAGGACAAAAGCCTTACAAGTGCGAAATTTGCCTAAAAGCATTTAGCCAGAATAGTGGTTTAAGGACACACCTTAAGACTCATACGGGACAAAAGTCTTACAAATGTGAAATTTGCAACAAAACGTTCTCCCTACAAGGCAACTTAACAAGACATATCAGGATTCATAAAGGAGAAAAGCCTTACAAATGTGGAATTTGCCTGAAAGCATTCACCGAAAGCAGTAGTTTAAAGGCACACCTTACGATTCATACGGGACAAAAGCCCTATAAGTGTGAAATTTGCAATAAAGCATTCTCCTGGCAACACAACTTAAGAGAACATGTTAGGACTCATACAGGACAAAAGCCTTATAAGTGCGAAATTTGCCAAAAAGCATTCAACCAGAGTAGTAATTTAAGGGCACACCTTACGACTCATACGGGGCAGAAGCCTTAAGCCTGGTCCACACTGACCAGTAGCCTCCTACGAGAAGCTCCTAATGGCAAGGCCAAGAAGCAGTGAATTGTGCCACCGCTTCCCAGAAGATGTCGGTAAATTCAAAGAAAAATGTGCCACTGGCGCCAAGTGATTGGCGTACGAGTTTTCTCCTACTACTCGTAGTTGTTTCTTCCGCTACCCCTCCTTGAAGTTTTTGGACATCACACCACCAGCCCACAGAATGCGAGCTGTTCTGTGAGTTTATTCAGCGCCGTGATCTTGTGTAGTACACATGTCGCAATCTCAAAATTCTGGGTGGAACAACGACAAAGTATTGCAACTGATCGAGCTGTATCGGCAACATAAATGTCTTTGGAATTTTACTTGTTCCGAATACAAAGTTCCTTAACATGAAGTAAAACTGCGCCTGCAATAATTTTCTCTGCTTCGGAGACTCGGACGCATCCTGAATCTCTAAGGATGCTTTTTATGGTTTTGATTGTTTAAAGATGACAAAGATGAAAGCTGCAGCAGCTATGAGAGCTTCTTCTTCGTCGAACATTTTCAACTACACTCATTAATTGACAACAAAATCTTGTAATTCTATGAGTACGATACTATCGTAGCAGTGTGGACGTGAAGCCAAAGAGATTTAATTTTTTGTCAGTATGAGTTCATTTGATGTGGACAGTAACACAACCGAGTTAAAATGCCGCCGGCTTTTTTAACTAGCACTCGAATGTGATGCCACTAGCGCAATGTGGACCATGGAAGGTAATTTGTCAGCACACCTCAGGACTCGTATGGGACCATGTACGTATAAGCAACTAATAGTCCAAGAAAATGCGTGGTGGGAAATAGGGTCCAAACATATATTGCTATCCTTGTTCAGGAGATGTAAAGTTCATAATGTGCATGTAAAGCTCACAATTTTATTGGCTGAAACAATAAATATGGTGCTATATGGTCTTGTTGACGTGTGTGTATCTTTTGCCATTTTCTTTTGTTATGAACTCTATGAATACAAATATTCTTTGATAGAACTGTTCGTGGCTTGCAAGTTTTAGTTGTGATACCTAACAAAAATGTACATTATTGAATATTTACGTGTATATGTATGTGTAAGACATGAGCGGTGCCTGCTATTTATGTGGATGCCGATCCCGTGAAGACAGGTAACCGATATTTCTCTAAACAAAGTAACCATATTATGATCCTGTATATATTACAGATTTCCAAAGGACAATGAAATCTGTGCGTTGTGGACACAAGTTTGCAATTTGAGAGGCACAGATGATGATCCTATCTTAGGATTTGTAGAAACCATTTTCAAGATGATGATTATAGAAACATTAATGTTCTACAATATGGTGGGAAGCTTCAGTTGAAATATGGTGTTGTACCTTCTGCAGCTGCATTTCTACTACAACCAAGCACTTCATTACAATCGGTTTGTATGGCACAGCAGAGTACTTCAACTGCTGGATTGGGTACTTGCATAAATTTAAACTGGCACTTTTTTATCATATTTTGCAAATGTGTTAAGTTTATCGTGACCGTATAAAATGAGACTCTTTTGTGTAGTAATAAGAATATAATTTCATTTTTAGTTTCAAATCACGGAGCACGCACTAGTGGGCTATTTGGCCTTGAGCAGTCGTATTGACGTCACATAATCTAGCTGTCGTCACAGCCTGACGTGCTACTTTTGCCTATTCGGGAGATAAGTGGCACGTCACAAATGTCAGATTTTCATTCCAAACAAAACTAAGCCACGTGCTTTCTGACGTTTTAACCTAACCTCTGAAATATAATTATAATTACATATAGTTGTTTTCAAGTTTTTACGCGTAAGCCCAACACACAAATTGAAAATAAACTGTTTGCACTGCAAAACGTCTATTGCAAAAACTAGTTTAAGACGTTGTAAATAATATCGATAAACGTCAAATGGCACGTGCTTTTGTTTTGTTTGGAATGAAAATCTGACGTATGACGGAGGCACTTAGGTCCCGAATTGCCAACATTTCGCGTCTGTTGTCCCTACTCGCCCAACTGTATCAC
This sequence comes from Xestobium rufovillosum, assembly GCA_963966045.1. NCBI lineage: Eukaryota > Metazoa > Arthropoda > Insecta > Coleoptera > Ptinidae > Xestobium > Xestobium rufovillosum. Next base: position 23,706,136 of record OZ014497.1, read on the forward strand.
TTATTATCAGCGCTTCAATTTGATGTTATTACTTTACTGAGCAGTATCAATATTTTATTAATGCACAGTTAAACACTGGAAATAAGTTAAGAAGAAGAATAAACTAATTATTAGTGTATTTCAGGATCATTAGTACATTTCAATTTTTCACCGTGGCTGCCCTGAGCCCTGTCATACAGTGACAGTTATAGGTTAGCCAAGCACAAAATTTTCGTTTCTCATTTGTGTCCACGTTGTTGTTATTTCACAACTAGTACGAATATCACAAATCCATCTGTAAAATATCCGCAGAAGTTTCTTGCAAGCAGAATCCCATAATCAATCTTAAAATAGCCGCGTTCACGATAGGTAGCAGAGTTTAGAGGTTTTGTTGTACCTATTCACAGTTGGGAATTATAAAATATAATGGATTTTTAACAACAAATTGCTACTGAGCTACACCATAGTTCCATTCTCCCAGAAAACACTATTAACGTACACACCAAACAATTTCAAGACTTATGACAAGTGTCAACTAAACCGAAAGCGGCCATTTCGACTTAGGAATGCATAGGTGCGTCACACTGACGTCACCGTATAGTTTCAATAATTCACACATGGCGCCATAAGCAAATTTAGCAGCGGGAAATGTTTTTTCCCCAATAATTTGAATTCTACAGGACTCGGAGAAAAATGCTTTGGGAATGTATTTCTGACCTCCCGAAGATTATAATTTCGCAAAATCCCAAATTCATGCAAGTACCCAATTGCATCCCAAACATGTATAACTTATGATGCAGCCTGTGAGTTACAATTGGAACCATCGCTTGCAAATACTACATCAAAAACATCAGGTAGGCAGAAGAAAGTATCTCTGCTTCTTAGTTTTTAAAGTTTGACATGCGGTTATGATTGTCTCATCATTTGATATGATTGAGTATAATTATTAGCAACTGTTAAGATGCGGCCTGTTACCTTTGAAATAAATAGTAGCCAACTCCTGTTCCCGTTAACAATATTATGAATCTGTATCTTATTTAACTTTATTTTTTTCAGAAGTAGAACAGGGAGCACACACCAAAGAAAAGGCGATTTCATGAACCGCGGAGTTGTGAGTGAAATACGAACACATGATGCAGGCACTCCACGCCGTGCCAGGAGTTTATTTTTTGCTAAAGAGACTGTGAAGAAACAAGCATTAAAAATAAAAGCTTTGCGAGAGAGAAACCGAAGGCTTGTAAAGAAAGTAAAATCCTTTAAGGAACTGATTATCCATTTGAAAGAGAAGAATTTAGTGTCGGAAGAGGCTGGAAATGCTTTTATGGTATGTTTGAGTCATGTGAATAATTAAAATATTAATTTAGCCATAAGACTAGCAAAGATATTAGATGGTTGTAAGATGAGAAATAATTCGTAACTTAGAAAACGCAGAAAACATTTAATATAATGTTCTATAATGACTGTTCTATTCTCATAATTCGTAACTTACAAAACGTCTACCCGACCCAAAAGTAGGTCCTTTTCAAACACAGTAATTTGAATATTGCTGTAGAGTAGCCAGGATTGCAATAATAGGTTCTTTAAATGTTTAAACCAAATAAAATTTGAAAATAAAAACGGACTCGATAAAATTATGAAAGGAAACACAATAATTATAAAAGGAACAACACATTGTATGAGTATTACGAAATTCAACAATATAATATATGAGAAACATAAGAAAAGAACTGAATTTTAATTTTTATTTTAAACTTAAATACCGAAATTTTATTTTTGAGAAAGGTAACCTAATTCGTTAGTTTCATTGGCATTTAATTTTAGATTTCTGAATTCTGTAAAAGTAAGAAATAGATAATATTGAAGGCTAATGATGGTCAGCAAATTGTATCGACTCGTGTGCATTACTCTTGTAAAGGAAGTTATCTTTTCCGTGAATGAACAAAAGGGGTATCTGAATAAATATGATTTTGCCGAGTTCAGAACATAAAGGCACTGGAGATATAAAACAAAGAATCGCGCAGGGCCCAGTTGCCTTTAACAAAAAGAAACAATTGTTATGCTAGGGAACGGTTATTGTAGGAACTCGGAAAAGACTCTTAAAGACGTATGTATGGAGTATGCAAGGGTGCGAAACTTGGACAATATGAGAAGCGGATGGAAAAGGATAGAAGCGTTTGAAATGTGCTACGGACGCATGATGAAGATACCGTGGATAGATAAGGTTAGCAATAGGGAGGTATTAAAAAGAGTTGGGGAAAAGCGAAAGGTACCTATGGAAGATAATAAAGAACAGGAGGGATAGGATGATAGGATACTTTCTGAGACACGAAGGAATAATTCGCGACATATACTAGAGTCGGAGGTAGGAAAAAAAAGAGATAGGGGTAGGCCCACATTAGACTATTGCTCTCAAATATTTGGGGATGTAGAATGTTCTACTTTTAGGGAAATGCGTAGGTTAGCTCAGGATAGGAAAGGATGGAGGTACGCATCCAACCAGTCTTCGGACTGAGAACTTTATGATGATGATGATGATGAATAGTTAACACGCCAAAGTGAACTTTATTTTTGTGAAAGAATATATTATATTATATTAATGCCGGATGTTTCTTCATGAACTCCATCACCAGTTACTTTCCTAACATAGGTACTGAAGCCTTTTCCTTCTTTAATCTTCATCTTCACGATGGTCTGGTCAATCTCTGTATAAAAGAAACCGTTGAAAATGATTAACGTCATCTGAATAATACAAAACTACTCTTAACAAATAAATTGAAATACTTACAATGTTGTCAAATATGACATTCGTTTAAAACCGACTAACTTGATATGTATAAACGAACGACGTCAAAAATTGCTACCCACACAAATTAACGTTTCTCAATATTCGTTTTTGAACGAATACGTTTATTAACGAACGTTTTCAAAAATCGGCCCCCTGAAAATTGAACACACTGTTCTAAAATAAAAAAGCATGCGGGGTATGCATTTGTGCCGTAGCATGGCAACATAACAAACACAAAATTTAATGTCAAACGTCTTTGAATTTAAATAATTATTGTAGTTTGAACAGGCGTTATAAGTTATTTTCTTACTTACATTCTTCTTGGACAAGTTGTTTAACATGGACATAACAGATAAGGTGACAGATTTGGATACTATCCTTTGCGTTTTGTGTATATGTTTCATAAAACTATCTTGGGACTTATTTTTAACATTCATTGTGCTCTGGATTCTTCACAGTGGCGAATTAATTTATCAAGGAAGGGTCTTTGAATTTGTTAGTAAGTGTGTTGTGGATAGTAAATACTACCTTATTTTACCAATATTATGTGAGTAATTTTTTATTTAATAATATAATGATATAAGTTTTAAAATTCTTGTGTATCCATTATTGATGTATCTGATTCTGTTTAAACATCGCCTCTTTCACACAATAAAATATGTCACACATCATTTGTTACATTTTTTAAAACGATTTTAAACGTCAAAAGTAAGTAAACTTCAAAAGAGAAATATTCAAAATTCCCGCTCTCCGCCCCTAATCCTACTTCCAAACATCATAGGCGCTGTTAGCAGTTCTAAAATAATATATGTGCGTTGTCTATCTGTACTGTTTAATTTGTGGTTTGTCCATTCTATGCAGGGGGGGTTTCACTGTTATGCACGACCCTGAACTATGTTAGCTTCTGTTTCTGTAAACCGTTTTAGATGGCACTACGACTCTGACATTTGCCGTCGAAACTCTGTATTACCGATTTCGTGAAATTTTAATCCAAAGTATGCGCTTTCTGTCAACCGGCATCTGACAAAATGGAAAATTTAAAAATTGTGCGTCATAAACTAGACACTATATAGATGTTTAACGCAAATGCAATGACGTTTAAGCGAAAAGTAATTCAACTTACAAGCTAGAGATGCCAGTGTATACTCTTTGCATTTAATCGAGTTGCCGCTGTGTGGCACATAAAACACAAAAATGTCAAATCATTGTCAAATTGTCCACTAGCTGCTCACTCGATCTGAAAATTGAGCACTGTTCTTAAATGAAAAAGCATGCGGGGTATGCATTTGTGCCATAGCATGGCAACATAACAAAAACAGACACAAAACTTAATGTCAAACATCTTTGAATTTAAATTGTAGTTTGATCAGGCGTTATAAGTTATTTTCTTACATTCTTCTTGGACAAGTTGTTTAACATGGACATAACAGATAAGGTGACATGATTTGGAATTTGGATACTACCCTTTGCGTTTTGTGTATGCTTCATAAAATTATCTTGGGACTTATTTTTAACGTGCATTGTGCATTGGATTTCTCACAATGGCGAATTAATTTATCAAAGAAGGGTCTTTGAATTTGTTAGTAAGTGTGTTGTGGATAGTAAATACTATTTTACCAATATTATGTGAGTAATTTTTTATTTAATAATAATACAATGGTATAAGTTTTAAAATTCTTGTATATCCATTTTTGATGTATCTGATTCTGTTTAAACATCGCCTCCTTCACACAATAAAATATGTCACACATCATTTGTTACATTTTTTAAAACGATTTTAAACGACAAAAGTATAAGTATAAGTATAAGTATAAGTAAACTTCAAAAGAGAAATATTCAAAATTCCCGCTTTCCGCCCGTAATTCTACTTCCAAACATCAGAGGCGCTGTTAGCAGTTCTAAAATAATATATATGTGCGTTGACTATCTGTAGTGTTTAATTTGTGTTGTGCGTTATTTTAGATATTCCGTGGTTACGTTCGCAGAACATCTAAATATGGTTACGTTTTCTCGATACGCAATAATTGCATCAGACTATAGGTGCATAACAAAGAAATAATAATTATGCACAAAAGAGCAGCAGGCCACGTATACAATTTTGACTTCCGTCAGTAGGTACTTCTTTGACATCTCTGCGAATGAGGAATTTCTCCTCAGCAATGCGGCTGTGAAATGTCTTTTTTCAACGTTTCCCTGTGGTGAATTAATATACTAAATTGCGAAAATTTTGTAATTAACTTTACAAGTAAGTTTCATTTGATTTTAGTATTTGTTTTCATGCGCTAAAGAATGCCTATTTGGCGTTCTTTAGCGTTATTTATGTTTCTACTTTCAATGTAAATTGCTGATTAAATAAAATTGATGCCTACATATACATATAAGCATGCATAGTCTTTGTTTTCTTTAATTTAGTTGGATTTTTTATATTAATAAAAATAAAGTTTAAATTTCAATTCTATCTACCCGCCCCTGTACACAACTGGTTCTTGTAAACAGCTAGAGATGGCGCTAAACGCGGTTCCTACTTTTAACATTAAGCTGCGCGTTCTTATTTGGGTGTTCTGTCATTCTATGTCTAAAAATGAAAACCCGTGTTGAACGATGACTTATCAAGATTGTCTACATTGGAAAATGAAGAATAGTTTTTAAAGGTTTATAAAATGGGAGTGACTACTGCTCCGGCCGGTGGTCCCCTGAAATTTTATTCCAATGCTGCAGGGCCGTAGCCAGGATCAAAACTTAGGGCGGCCTTACGTATTTTTTGAGGGGGCTTAAACGAAATTTTTGGTAGGATGTTCTTGGAATATGCGATTAAAATTATACCAAAAATTGGAAATTGTAATACTTTACTAAACTAGATAAATATACAGTTTCAGAATATGGATGCAATAAACAATACGACTAATAAATACTCTTGTAAAAAACCGAACAACGAAGAATGTAAAAAACAATTCAGTAAAACTTCACAATAAACTAAAATCTTCACTTCTTACAATAAAACAAAATACAACTATACAGAAAATCTAGCACAATTGCAGTTCCCTATTTCGGCCGTCATTAAATTTTCAGAGCACTTTTTCCATATAAACATTTCTTGTTCGCTCGTTTCCAAATGCCAAGAATGTTAAATTGGTTAGCCTTTGAGGTCTGTTTATACGTGTAAGTACAGAGGGGGCGCACAGGTATGTTAGGAGGGGCTGCTCCCTCCCTGGCCGCCCTCTGGCTACGGCCCTGCAATGCGGTTGGACGTGCGCATTACTTAATGTCGATAAAATGACTTTTAAGAATATCGTTATCGGCTAGCGACGCTAACGGTCTCGGTGGGTGTGGGGATATCGTACAGAACTGCCATTTTGTTCTCCTACGGCTAGACGAGTTCTGACCCCGCAGCGGTTTCATATATTTTGCTTGTTTTTACATCATCTTTTTTCCAAAAAATGCGTGTCTGGTTCGAGAAGGCAAGTAAGGGCTTTGTTTAAAATGCGTTCTCTCAGCTTTAGTTTTTTTACGCCTCCAAAATGCAAATTGTGTTGACATTCTGTAATGCACATGCCCGACCGTGTTCAAACAAAATTTCAGGAGACCGTTAGCCGGAGCAGTAGTCATTCCCTTATAAAATTATATTATTTGGCGTATCTTTATTTGGTTATGCTCTGAATATAATGTATTTTATGTAACAGTTCCTTTCCTTTGTAATTGCAGAAAACGTTCTTCTGCTGCTTAACTAAAATATTAACTTTTATAGTCTAAGCACATACATCACGTCTAAGAATTTTAGCAGTTCACGTTGTACTGCATCTGCATACTGCATGCTAGATGCCAGTTATTATTTATGTTGTTTGCGCTAGCCATCGAAAACGTGAGTGTGTATTCTAGAGGGCGCCACTTCACTCGGGCTGCCACAAACCAGGTTAAAGTCAAGTGTGAGATAGCCTATATTGTGGCATAGTATACACAATGGACGGGAAATTTTTTGATAAAGGTGGCGCCATTTTTGTGGCTTACGATGTTGCCATAGATCAATTGAAGGCGGGAAATAAAGTCAATTTTGAATTCCATTGACTCTAGAATTGAATAATACGTATTTTGCTGTCTCATCCGAGTGTAGGGTGCCACAAGTAGAACGGGAGCCATAATGCAGGAAGATGCACACACAAGATGCCACAGTTAGTGCAGCACATACACACACGTACAGACACGAAGCTAAAAAAACTATCGACGTTTCGAAGTTAGTACAATACGAATCTGATCTTATCTCGGACACGAATTTTTGTCGGCAATACAATACTTCCATTTCCTTATACGGAACATGGAAGTAAAAGGAGAAGAACGAGAGCGAAAAAGTTTCTGAAAAAGAGAGAGAGAGCTGAGAGAACGCTTGGTTTTAGACAAGAAAGCAAGATATAGGTAGGTACCTAATGATTTTTAATCGCTTTTATAGAATTGGGTGCATATCTATTCTGATAGATATGTGAACAGGGTTGGCAACGTTCGCACATTGGCAGTGTCGCAAATCGAAAAGAATCTGACACTCCTGAGTCCTGACTGCAGAGGTTCTCGACAAGTTTATCCACTTGCGCGGAAGGCGACGAAAATCGGTTCTCGAAATGTCGAACCATTATCATTAAACCAAGACTATTTCAGTTACCTTTGACTCTTTGCAAAAATAAACGCACATTGCTTCGGTTGAGGTAATTTTAGTCGTATTTCTCTGATAAAATTTTGTAATATGTTAAATTAGAAATAGGAAATGCAGAAAACGAAATATTCCGTTTTTTGACTGGCCGCTACAACCCTCTTTTTTGCATTCAGTCACATCGGACATCACCTATGCTTTTCTAAGAATATTAACCGGGCCACGTCAGAGCTAACTGTGCGGTGAAGGGAAATATTAAAGTTGATTTAAACTAGTTATCGTAAGTACCATGGTCCTTTACCTTTAAGATATAAAAAACACACAAATATGACACAGGAACTTCAGCACTTCAATAAAATAGTTCTCACTGAGAAAAATGGTATTTAAATTTATCAAGGCCCACATTCTCAAAGCATCCCAACAATCTACAATAGTTCCTTGTTATTTCAATAAAATAAAGTTCATCCAACAATTTAAAATATCGCATATCCTGGTAATGAGCAACAAAACTGATATGTGTTATTTTCATATACCTATTACATTAATACAAACAACTCCCCATTCCTTGCATGTGCAAAAAGCGTGACAGAGAAAAGGCGATAGAAATAGTATATTCTACTTCGTCGTTTACATTTGTTAGATGCATACCAAGCATGGGCAAGTAGGTACGTTCGGTGGACGGTTGCGACTTATGCAGATTTTGTATACATCTGTCTCTTAACGTCTGGTATGCTTTCGGAGCGTAGTGCAGACCCACTGCTTATTTTCATGAACGGTAGAAACTGCACTGAACCACAGACCGAACACATAAAATAAGGTAGACAGAGAAGTTCTCGCCTCAAATCAATATGGCAGCAACTTGCGCCCGGCCGATGCGCAGGTTGGATAGAAACGCCGAAGCTACAGTTCTGTATGGTCTTCTGTGCTTTGGCTGTTTGTGCAACGGTATTTTAGACACAGCATTTAAATTTGTGACTTTTCATTCTAACCTCAAAGTCATCGTCGGCATTTATAAAGAACATATCTTAAAAATTATCTATTTTAGAAGTATCTAACAAATTGGATAGTGCCATGGCATATCACAGTTGGGAACAAATCAGCATCAGTTTGTGGTAAGTAAGTAGAACAATTATTTGGATCTACATGATGTGATACATGTACACATCATGGGGCCTAACAAGCGAAAGATGTTCCACGCACATTCGAAACATGCAATATTGAAAAACTTCTAACGAAAGATGTTTCATTTGCGATATTTACAGTAGAACATTCAAGTCATAATCGGAATTAAGGGAGCACAAGAAAGAATCTTACAAATCTGAAATTTGCCAAAAAGCATTCTCCCGATCTTCTGTACTTAGGATACACACCATGACTTATACAGGACAAAGGCCTTACAATTCCGAAATTTGCCAAAAAGCATTCACCCAGAGTAATAGTTTAAGGGCACACCTTAGGACTCGTATTGGACAAAAGCCTTACAAGTGTGAAATTTGCAATAAAGCATTCTCCCTGCAACGCAACTTAACAGATCAAACCAAGATTCATATAAGACACAAGTCTTACAATTGTGAAATTTGCCAAAAAGCATTCACTACTCTGGGTGGTTTAAGGGCACACCTTAGAGCTCATACAGGGCAAAAGCCTTACAAGTGTGAAATTTGCAATAAAACGTTCTCCCAGCAAGGCCACTTAACAGAACATATTAGAACTCGTATAGGACAAAAGCCTTACAATTGCGAAATTTGCCAAAAAGCATTCACCCAGAGTGGTAATTGAAGGGTACACCTTACCTTATGACTCATACGGGACAAAAGCCTTACAATTGTGAAATTTGCCAAAAAGCATTCTCCCTTAATTGCAGTTTAACAAGACACTTTAGGACGCATACGGGACAAAAGCCTTACAAGTGTGAAATTTGCAATAAAGCATTCTCCCTGCAAGGCAACTTAACAAAACATGTTAGGACTCATTCAAGACAATAAAAAAATGGCTGTCAGTAAATTGGTTAGAATCTTTGATCAGGGAATAGAGAGGATACATAACGCTAATCTTGCGCTTCAGAACTGCCTGTTACAAAAACTGAGGGACCGCCATTGATTTGGTGCCAAACACTACTCTGATGCCAAAGTGTGTTTTTATAAAGTTTAACGATATTTTATTTCCTGTTTAAGTTTTTCAAGTCCTGCCAATGTGGTAAAATGTACTGCTTACGGCTGCACTAGCAGAAGTGACAAGAAGATACCTGGAATAACATTTCACAGGTAAACATTTTGTGAGTTTAACATACTTAGATTTTAACTAGAATATCTTTATACCGAAACACTAAATAATGCATGCTCTCAACAAGTTTATTTTAGGTATTATAACGCTCGTCTCTGCTAGATTTCGAGTCACAATTTCCAAATTTTCAATCACGATTTTAGATTCTTTTCCCAATTTCACCTAACAATATTATAATTTTCCGTAGGCGTAGGTAGTCGTCTGTGGCACTGGGGCTAACCTGTATCAAAAAATAAAACATTGCGCCATTCTTGCGAGTTCTGTGATATTTTGAATTTTGGTGACATGATCATTATAATTAGATAGTTTATTGCATTGTGAAATAATAGAATACATACTTTCCTTGTTTTTTTACAGAATATTGGTAAAATAAGTTTGTGCCTTTCAGATTTCCAAAGGACGAGGATATTTTCCATGCTTGGGTAAAGAATATGAAGATCGCAAATTGGGCACCGACAAATAATGAATGGCTCTGTTCCAAACACTTCGCTGACCGTTTTTTCTACAAAGCACCAAAAAAAGTAAAGCTGCTGAGCCTACATATCTGCAGCCGAAAAAGGTTTGAAAACTTGTGATGTACAAATTCAGATTGAAACTTGACTTTTAGGATTTTGTACCTCAGCCTCCGGTGAAACAGTACCTAACCTAATATTTTCACTATTCTGGCTGCTTGCATTCTTGCCTGCCTCATGCCTGTCCACTGTCTCGCTATCTGTTACAGCCTCCTACACTATAAGTCATAAGTGCTACAGTAATGAAATTGACATATGTATATTGTGAAGTTGATTTCTAAGATAAGCGCCTCTGAAACTCTTGAGATACCTAGATGCTAGTGTAGAACTTTTTATGTAGATATAAACTGAGTTGGTACTTGGACGTTTCTTATTTATTTTAGGAGGCCAGAAAAAGAGCATGTGTAAGGACGTCGGAAACTAAACCTTCCATGATTGCTCAGCAAGATACTGAAAGTCCCAGAAAAAAGAAGTTGCGACGGAAATTGTTTGTGGAGTGAGAAAAAATAAGAGAAAGACAAGGAAAATAGGGGTTTTAGGACAGCCCTTAAAACGTTACAAGTAAAAAGTGGTATCTCTAAGCCAGATCATTAGTGCATTGGAAACAAAAAATTTAACAACGAAAGAAAATTCTTTCTTGTTGGAAAACTTATCAAATTTCGATAAAGAGTTCTTGAAGTGCAAAGTAGGAAAGAAAGGAAAGTATGTACAGCCCGGAATTGAGAAAATGTGCAGTACTTAACTGTAAATTTTTTTTCACCTACTGCATAAATGACTGTACATGAAACATTCTATACATGCCTTCCTCATCGCAATACCATCGGTAAATGGTAGAAGAATATAAATGCCCAATCTTATATGAACGATTATGACAGCCATTATTCACGAAGATGATGTTTGAGCCCACGAGCCGAAGGCGAGTGGCTCAAATATTCAAATTAATGTTGGTAGCCCTGTATTCAACACTAGTTTCTGTTCTGTCCGATTTCGATCATTCTCTTTCTCATTTGATTTGACGCAATCGCAGTGAATTAAGGTCAATTTCAATGTTTTGACTGGACTCCATCTCGCAGTATGACCAAATATACTAGATCATTTATAGAAATGGAGGAAGTTTAGGACGACTTTGAATAAATACCTTTTCAGAAAATACTAAAATGTATTTTAGTTACCTATAAAACCAAAAATTGAACCTAGTTTAAGTTTGTTTGTTATTTGTTTGTTTTATTAAATATTTATATACTTACATTTTTTTATTAATAGCAGCAAGTTATCCCCGTTCCTTTATACGCATAAATTCAAATTTGGCGCCACAAACTGACCTGACCTATCTTTAAATATGTGAATATACCTTAATAATAATTTAAATACAGGGTGTTTCAGGAGGAATGGTACATACTTCAGTATGTTATAGTATCGCTCATTTTGAACAAAATAGTTCATATGAAAACGTGTCCAATTCTCAATGGTTACTGAGTTACAGCCAGCTGAATTACTGCATAAAAGAATTTATTACTAAAATTGCTGTGTTTCAGTAGCCATTGGGAATTGGACACCTGTTCATATGAACTTTTTTGTTCAAAATGAATGTTACTATAACATACTGAAGTATGTACCATTCCTCCTGAAACATCCTGTATATGACTGGTTCGCGCTAAAGTTACTGCCGGAGCACCCACTGTTTCGATTTAGGAATTCACAGGATGCGTGGCTGCGTCATATTGACGTTACCGTATAGTTTCAATAATTCACACATGGCGCCATAAGCATATATAGCGGGAAATATTTTTTACGCAATAATTTGAATTTTACAGGGCTCAAAGAAAAATTACTGTTGGAATGTATTTCTGACCTCCCAAAGATTACAATTTCGCAAAATCCCAAATTCACGCAAGTACCTAATTCCTATTAACATGTTTTCACAAATATAGAAATTTTTGGTTAGGTACTTGACCCAGTGTTATCTTAAACCTGTATTGCTAACATTGGCTTTCTGTTTATTTTAGATGATTCCTGGTTAATTTTTATTGAAATACATATGTGAAGATGATAAGTACATGAGTTAAAAATTATTTGAAATTTGAATTTAAAGAACATAAAATAAAACACGTCTATCTTCCATAACGGTTCCGCATTGACTGCTTCCGTCTGCGCTCTGGCTCTGCTTGCAGCTTAAAACTGAAATCTCCATCATTTGGCTGTTTGTGCAATCCTACGAGCAAATAAAATAAAATTAATATAAATAAAATAAAATAATAAAAGTAATTTGCTCGTAGGTGAGGTGCAACGGCATTTTAGACACAGCATTAAGATTTGTGTTCTCCCAGCAAAGCCACTTAACAGTTCATGTTAGGATTCATACAGGACAAAAGCCTTATAAGTGTGAAATTTGCAATAAAGCATTCTCCGTGCAAGGCAGCTTAACAGAACACATTAGGACTCATACAGGACAAAAGCCTTATAATTGCGAAATTTGTCAAAAAGCATTCACCCGGAGTGATAGTTTAAGGGTACACCTTAGGACTCATACGGGGCAAAAGCCTTACAAGTGTGAAATTTGCAATAAAATGTTCTCCCAAAGAGGCGCCTTAAAGGGACACCTTAGGATTCATACGGGACAAAAGTCTTACAAATGCGAAATTTGCCAAAAAGCATTCTCCCTGCAACGCAACTTAACAGAACATATCAAGACTCATACAGGACAAAAGTCTTACAATTGCGAAATTTGCCAAAAAGCATACACCCTGAGTAATAGTTTAAGGGCACACCTTCGAACTCATACGGGGCAAAAGCCTTACAAGTGTGAAATTTGCAATAAAGCATTCTCCGTGCAAGGCAGCTTAACAGAACACATTAGGACTCATACAGGACAAAAGCCTTATAATTGCGAAATTTGTCAAAAAGCATTCACCCGGAGTAATAGTTTAAGGGTACACCTTAGAACTCATACGGGGCAAAATCCTTACAAGTGTGAAATTTGCAATAAAATGTTCTCCCAAAGAGGCGCCTTAAAGGGACACCTTAGAATTCATACGGGACAAAAGTCTTACAACTGCGAAATTTGCCAAAAAGCATTCTCCCTGCAACGCAACTTAACAGGACATGTTAGGACTCATACAGGACAAAAGCCTTACAAATGCGAAATTTGCCAGAAAGCATTCACCCAGAGTAGTGATTTAAAGGTACAACTTAGGACTCGTACGGGACAAAAGCCTTACAAATGTGAAATTTGCCAAAAAGCATTCTCCCAGCATTGCAATTTAACAAGACACTTTAGGATGCATACGGGACAAAAGCCTTACAAGTGTGAAATTTGCAATAAAACGTTCTCCCAACGAGGCAACTTAAAGGCACACCTTAGGACTCATACAGGACAAAAGCCTTACAAATGCGAAATTTGCCAAAAAGCATTCTCCATGCAACACAATTTAACAGTACATCATAGGATTCATACAGGACAAAAGCCTTACAAATGCGAAATTTGCCAGAAAGCATTCACCCAGAGTAGTGATTTAAAAGTACACGTTAGGACTCATTCGGGACAAAAGCCTTATAAGTGTGAAATTTGCAATAAAACGTTCTCCCAACGACGCACCTTAAAGGCACACTATGGGACTCATACGGGACAAAAGCCTTATAAATGTGAAATTTGTCAAAAAGCATTCTCCCAGCATTGCAATTTAACAAGACACTTTAGGACGCATACGGGACAAAAGCCTTACAAGTGTGAAATTTGCAATAAAACGTTCTCCCAGCAAGGCCACTTCACAAGACATGGTAGGACTCATACAGGCCAAGTCTTACAAATTCGAAATTTGCCAAAAAGCATTTGCTTTAAAGAAACAAGTTAGGACTCTTACGGGACACAAGCCTTACAAGTGTGAAATTTGCTATAGATCATTCTCCCTGCAACAGAACTTAACAGGACATGTTAGAAGTTACAAATGCGAAATTTGTCAAAAAGCATTCACCTGGAGTAGTGATTTAAGGGCACACCTTTGGACACATACAAGACAAAAGCCTTACAAGTGTGAAATTTGCAATAAATCGTTCTCTCATCGAGGCACCTTACCGACACACCTTAGGACTCACGGGACAAGAGCCTCACTACTGTGAATCTAGCAATAAAACGTTCTCTCTGCAATGCCATTTAACAGCACGCGTTAGGATTCATATGAAACAAAGTAGTGTTAGTGTGAAATTGAAACGGTACAACAGATGAAAAAGAAAATGCAACTGTAGAGCATGTAAATTTTTGCAAAACTTACCGAAAATGAAGAATTTGAGTTGAAAAATGAAAATTATATTTGTGTAAAAGAAGAACAGAATATTTTAAACGAAGAATAAAATGCTAGAAATTTTGTAAAACTTTTCAAAAATGAAGGTGAAAGAAGAAATTAGTTCTTGAGATATAAAACTTGTTTAAATTAAATGTGCATAAATAAAAAGTAAGTAAAGAAATAAAAATTATGTTTTATTGCCACCTTTCATTAACGGAATTACTTACAGTTTGATTTTTAAAAGAAGCATCTTTCGTCATCGACTATATTCACGTTGTTGAACTTAGCATCAGCTTCAGATTTGAGATTCATAAATTTACAGTGGACCAAATGATTACTGTATTTGATGGGAAAAAATCGTGAAACTGGTAATTTAATTAGAATCTGACAAGAGTATTAACGTGCTTCATCAAATCGAAAACTACCAAGAACATAACTGTCAACTAACTTCTTACTTTTAAGTGCAACATTTTGTTTACACAAAAACGCATTTAACCGTTTGGAAAATCATATAGACCGTATCAAAATGTATTTTATAGTTTTCTACAGCCTATACTTATGGCGCGAAGCAAAATTTCATTCCACAGTATGAGGGTTTCGTTTCAAACGGCCAAAAAATTCAAAAAGTCCATTGGGTCAAGCCGAAACGTGTTTCACATTCTCCTATCGCAGGCCGAACAAAAATTTCAGAGTACCTATAATGATCTAGTTTCCGACCCTCAAAAATTTCAAAAAATTCTACTGGCCAAGCCAAAACGTGGCTCAAATTTTCCTTTTACAGGAGGACTTATTATTATCTTATTAGTCATTACAAACTTGCCTTAAAAGTTTCATTCTGATATTCAGAGTGTAAGGGTTGCATTTACAACCCTCAAAATTTCAAAAAATCCCACCGGTCAAACCAAACTGTGTTTCACATTCTCCTTGCGTAGGAAGATTTCTCTTCTCACTAAAATGATGTTCAGAAATTCAGAGACAAGGGTTTTATTTCCAACCCCCTAAATTTCAAAAAATCGCACCGGCCAAACCAAAACGTGTTTCACATTCTCTTTTCGTGAGAAGGCTTCTCTTCTCACTAACATGCTGCAGAAAAAATTTCGTTCAGAAATTCAGAGTATAAGGGTTTTATTTCCAACCCCCAAAATTTCAAAAAATCACACAGGCCAAACCAAAACGTGTTTCACATTCTCTTTTCGTGGGAAGTCTTCTCTTCTCACTAACATGCTGCAGAAAGAATTTCGTTCAGAACTTCAGAGGGTAAGGGTTTTATTTCCAAACCCCAAAATCTCAAAAAATCCCACCGGCCAAACCAAAACGTGTTTCACATTCTCTTTTCGTGAGAAGACTTCTCTTCTCACTAACATGCTGCAGAAAAACATTTGTTTAGAAATTCAGAGTATAAGGGTTCTATTTCCAACCACCAAAATTTCAAAAAATCGCACCGGCCAAACCAAAGCGTGTTTCGCATTCTCTTTTCGTAGGAAAACTTCTCTTCTCACTAACATGCTGCAGAAACAATTTCGTTCAGAAATTCAGAGTATAAGGGTTTTATTTCCAACCCCCAAAATTTCAAAAAATCGCACCGGCCAAACCAAATAAAACCCTTATACTATGAATTTCTGAACAAATTTTTTTCTGCAGCATGTTAGTGAGAAGAGAAGTCTTTCTACGAAAAGAGAATGCGAAACACGTTTTGGTTTGGCGTGTATGATTTTTTGAAATTTTGGGGTTGGAAATAAAACCCTTATACTCTGAATTCCTGAACGAAATTTTTTCTGCAGCATGTTAGTGAGAAGAGAAGTCCTCTCACGAAAAGAGAATGTGAAACACGTTTTGGATTGGCCGGTGCGATTTTTTGAAATTTTAGGGTTGGAAATAAAACCCTTATACTCTGAATATCTGAACGAAATTTTTACTGCAGCATTTTAGTTAGAAGAGAAGTCTTCATACGGAAGAAGAATGTGAAACACGTTTTGGTTTGGCCGGTGCGATTTTTTGAAATTTTGGGGGTTTCAAATAAAACCCTTTTACTCTGAATTTCTGAACGAAATTTTTACTGCAGCATTTTAGTGAGAAGAGAAGTCTTCATACGGAAGGAGAATGTGAAACACGTTTTGGTTTGGTCGGTGGGATTTTTTCAAATATGGGGGGTTGGAAATAAAACCCTTATACTCTGAATTTCTGAACAAAATTTTGACTGCAGCATTTTAGTGAGAAGAGAAGTCTTCTCACGAAAAGAGAATCGGAAACACGTTTTGGTTTGGCCGGTGCGATTTTTCGAAATTTTGGGGGTTGGACATAAAACCCTTATACTCTGAATTTCTGAACGAAATTTTTACTGTAGCATGTTAGTGAGAAGAGAAGTCTTCTCACGAAAAGAGAATGTGAAACACGTTTTGGTTTGGCCGGTGCGATTTTTTGCAATTTTGGGGGTTGGAAATAAAACCCTTATACTCTGAATTTCTGAACGAATTTTTTTCTGCAGCATGTTAGTGAGAAGAGAAGTCTTCTCACGAAAAGAGAATGTGAAACACGTTTTGGTTTGGCCGGTGCGATTTTTTGAAATTTTGGGGGTTGGAAATAAAACCCTTATACTCTGAATTTCTGAACGAAATTTTGACTGCAGCATTTTAGTGAGAAGAGAAGTCTTCTCACGAAAAGAGAATCGGAAACACGTTTTGGTTTGGCCGGTGCGATTTTTCGAAATTTTGGGGGTTGGACATAAAACCCTTATACTCTGAATTTCTGAACGAAGTTTTTACTGCAGCATGTTAGTGAGAAGAAAAGTCTTCTCACGAAAAGAGAATGTGAAACACGTTTTGGTTTGGCCGGTGCGATTTTTTGAAATTTTGGGGGTTGGAAATAAAACCCTTATACTCTGAATTTCTGAACGAAATTTTTACTGCAGCATGTTAGTGAGAAGAGAAGTCTTCTCGCGAAAAGAGAATGTGAAACACGTTTTGGTTTGGCCGGTGCGATTTTTTGAAATTTTGGGGGTTGGAAATAAAACCCTTATACTCTGAATTTCTGAACGATTTTTTTTCTGCAGCATGTTAGTGAGAAGAGAAGTCTTTCTACGAAAAGAGAATGCGAAACACGTTTTGGTTTGGCCGGTGCGATTTTTTTACATTTTGGGGGTTGGAAATAAAACCCTTATACTCTGAATTTCTGAACGAAATTTTTACTGCAGCATGTTAGTGAGAAGAGAAGTCTTCTCGCGAAAAGAGAATGTGAAACACGTTTTGGTTTGGCCGGTGCGATTTTTGAAATTTTGGGGGTTGGAAATAAAACCCTTATACTCTGAATTTCTGAACGAATTTTTTTCTGCAGCATGTTAGTGAGAAGAGAAGTCTTTCTACGAAAAGAGAATGCGAAACACGTTTTGGTTTGGCCTGTGTGATTTTTTGAAATTTTGGGGGTTGGAAATAAAACCCTTATACTCTGAATTTCTGAACGAAATTTTTACTGCAGCATGTTAGTGAGAAGAGAAGTCTTCTCGCGAAAGGAGAATGTGAAACACGTTTTGGTTTGGCCGGTGGGATTTTTTGAAATTTTGGGGTTTGGAAATAAAACCCTTACCCTCTGAATTTCTGAACGAAATTCTTTCTGCAGCATGTTAGTGAGAAGAGAAGTATTTCTACGAAAAGAGAATGCGAAACACGTTTTGGTTTGGCCTGTGTGATTTTTTGAAATTTTTGGAGTTGGAAATAAAACCCTTATACTCTGAATTTCTGAACGAACTTTTTTCTGTAGCATGTTAGTGAGAAGAGAAGTCTTCCCACGAAAAGAGAATGTGAAACACGTTTTGGTTTGGCCTGTGATTTTTTGAAATTTTCGGGGTTGGAAATAAAACCCTTATACTCTGAATTTCTGAACGAAATTTTTACTTCAACATTTTAGTGAGAAGAGAAGTCTTCATACGAAAGGAGAATGTGAAACACGTTTTGGTTTGGTCGGTGGGATTTTTTGAAATTTTGGGAGTTGTAAATGGAACCCTTACACTCTGAATAGCAGAATAAAACTTTTAAATCAAGTTTGTAATGACTAATGAGAGAATAAGTCCTCCTGTAAAAGGAAAATTTGATACACGTTCTGGCTTGTAATCATTTGGTCCACTGTAAATTTATGAATCTAAAATCTGAAGCTGATGCTAACTTCAACAACGTTAAACATACAAAATAGTGAACAACACATATTGCGGCGACATCTAGCGACACGCATGAGAAATTGGGATTCGGAGTGTGCATTTTAGCTGCGTGTTCATGTACTGTGATACTTTAGGCACAGTCACGGATTTCCGAAAAGGAATCTGTATATCCATCATGCGGTAGTGGGGATATAATAAAATGGTTTGGGTATATTGTCCGCCATGATGATCTCCTTTTTAGTGATTTTTGTCTAGTGCCTAGTGGGAAACTCAATATTGTTGTGTCGTAACTGTTTGTCAAATAATGTCAATTGTCGATTTGACGTTCGTCGTTTGTGTACAATTCTATTGTTTTAACAAATTAAACTTGGTGCTTAATATTATATAGATTTTATTAATTTCATTGTGCAGATACATTTTATGGGTATGGTACGCTTTAACTCCACTCTACAGAAGACTCCTACCCACTTCAAACTTACACCAATTTCACAAGCACACTAATACTCGTCGCTCTAGATATGGGCGATCTTAATTCTTCTTATAATATTAATAAAAAAAGCAATTTTCAGTCGACGCATTTACTGCACTTCAGCAGCCATGACCTCTATATTATTCCTGTTACCACCACATTTCCTTATGAGCATGACGTAATTGGTCACAGAATTGACAGTAGTACCACAGTATATCTATGTAAATAGATATACTGTGGTAGTACATTCTCACATGCTGTGCTTCTTGTACCGGCTACCGGCTTTCACGCTGCTTCCATACCTAGACAAACTCCCGTAAAACTTGTTTTGTTTTTCCTATGTTCCTGCACTATCTTTTTTACAAAAAATGCGTGTGTCTGGTGCGAGAGGGCAGCTAAGGGGTCTGTTTAAATAGAAATCACGTTATAAGAAAACAATACAGACATGATTATTGCACAGCACGGAGTGCGCGCCGTTCCGTTCGTGGGTTCATTGTTGCTTCGGTACCCTATACGTAGCCGCTTCTGCTGGGGCGTTGGGTCAACATACTCAACCATATTGCACAACGATATCCTTCACTTTGAACATGGTGCAGTTGTTTTCAGTTTTTTTATAGTTGCCCGTCGATGAATACAGGAAAAATGTGGTTCCACGGCCCACTATTTCCGGTCTTTGGGAAGGCGGAGCGAGCGGAGCGTTTAAGTCTCCCCCCCTCCTAAAAACCAAAACATTAACAGCGCGCTAAAACGTTGTTTCCAGTTCTTTTATAGTTGCCCGTCGATGAATACAGGAAAAATGTGGTTCCACGGCCCACTATTTCCGGTCTTTGGGCAAGCGGAGCGAGCGAAGCTAGCGGAGCGTTTAAGTTTCCCCCCACCCTAAAAACCAAAACATTAACAGCGCGCTAAAACGTTATACTGGCAAAACCTAGTTGGTATATAAATAAACATGCAACGCTACCGGGAATTTTGCTAGAGGCCGCATCCACTGCTGCTGAGTTTTCAACTTATTTACACGAGGGACAAGTGAACTATTCGCTTATGGATGCTCTACTGCTACGTACAGAATTTTCTCAAAAAAAGCCTTTTTTCTTCGCCGTTTCCGGTTCTACGGGATACCAAATCGACTCATATACGAACAAAACACGGTAATGCACAATTACACCCACTATTTTACCCCGCCCAGCACCCCTATTCGCTCCCGGTCCCGCAAGTTTCTTTTCCAAAAATAAACTCAAAACGTGGTTCATCCATAAAAATTTTCTTTGAAACACACTCTATGAAGCCTCCTCTTTCTACCAAAATCAAAAAAACACGAAAATTCGAGTGGAGCTAAAACGTACCATTCGCTAGGGATGCCACCTTTAAAAGTCACTTGACCCGGAGATTTACTGACGACCAAAAAAAATTGAATAGAACTAATCTTTACTCCCTTTAATTAAAATACAATTGCAACTTCCTTAAACGATATTCATTTATTGCTTTATTTAAACTTAAAGCCATATTTGGTTTTACTTTGGCATGTTTTTAATAAAGCATTTTGTTCGCCTTTCTCTAAGTACCCGACTTAAAGCAATTGAAAACTGCCACGTAATTCAAACACAAAACAAACAAGTAAATGAAGTAAAAACGAGGATTTGGGACGACGAGTTAACTTCACCCAACTGACATCTGACGTCTGCTGATTGGTGCTGTGTTGGCGATTGCCGCTAAACATTGTACAACAGTAGATTTCAGAGTGAAAATAGGAGAACAGTAGATTGAGGGTAAAAGCAGTAGATCTACTGTTAAAACAGTAGATCTGGCAACACTGAACGCGATATGCGTACATAAACTCGCAACGAAATTGCCCGATTGCAAGCTGCTCGGGAACGTACTGAAATTGCTGCGCCAAATATTTATTTTTTCTGGCATAAGAATTACCTACATTGTTTTTGTTTTATTTTGGTAATTTTGTTTTATTTTGTTAAATGCAGTTTTACCCGGAGAAAATATCTAGTAACCCGGAGACCGGAGACCATATGTCAAAACCCGGAGTCTCCGGGCCAAACCCGGAGAGGTGGCAACCCTAACCATTCCCCATTTTATTACAAAACATAATTAGCAGTGGTTGACGGGGTGCATTTCAAAAGTTTATTTTCATTATTTTTTCATCATGGTCCATTGTTTTGTATTGGGCTGCAAAAATGCTCATAATAATACCAAAAGGAGAAATATAACTTTTCATATGTAAGCTAAATTGTTTTTGGCCAGTATCTAATCATCAGTAGCCTCAATCTCAAATGATCTTATTTACATAAATAAATTTAGTGCTATTGCTATATGGGGCGCCGTTTGTAAAGTTTGCACACATTAAAAAACTCTTGTAAAATACGTCATTTAGACTGAAAACTGAGAAGTTTACCTAGGTTTTATTCTACATTTATAAATAGCAAAGTTATTTAATTAAACATTTTGTCATTTATTATATTGCAAGACATTTAATAAATCACAAGAGATTTAATAAATGACAAGTTATTTAATAAATCGCACGGTTTTTTATTTACATGCACTGTGATATATTAAATTACCTGTCATTTAATAAATAGCAAGTTATTTAATATATATCCAGTTATTTGTACAAAAAAAGTCGATATTTATAAATAACATGCTATTTAATAAATGACAGGTAATTTAATATATCACAGTGCATTTAAATAAAAAACCGTGCGATTTATTAAATAACTTGTCATTTATTAAATGTCTTGTGATTTATTAAATGTCGCTATTTAATTTTAACGCTGGTGTCAAGAGAGTTGGAATGAAGTGCGATAGTAGTTCTGATCGTTCCAGTTCGGTCGTATGTTCTGCACGAAATCCGAAATGTCATTCCTGGTCTGTCACAAAGGCATATATTATATTGCATGGCAGTAAATGTGAATTTAATAAATTTTGTCTTATTTAAACTTAAAATTAATTAATAAGAAGGTATTTTTGAATTAATGGATGAATACATTTAAGATGGTAAAGTGAAGTGTTACATTTGTTTAATAAGGACGTGTTTGTAAATAACAGATTTGTGTGACTGGTTATAATTTAAGTTTTTACGCGTTTTTTCCCTCATTTATTAACAATTTAGTGATATGCCCGTCTGGTGTTTAGTGGTAGGCTGCAGAAGCCGAAGTTAGAGGGACAAAATGAACTTCATTCGAAAGCATGTGATTCGAGAACACTCAGAAGAAATAGGTGGATATAGCTGTCCTTAAGAGAAATTATTTATTAAGAATCAAATTGATCACAATGTGAGAATATTATGTAGCAAGTATTTTGTATAATATGTAACAGGTGAACTGGTGAACTAGTAAGTTTGGACAAACAAGATTCTTTCACAGTCTATTTCGAAACGACAACCGAATACCGAAGATGTGAATGCCTAAAAGAAGAGTGAAGCTTATCATTTTTGTGCGTTAGTTGTATCTGGTGAAACGTAGCTTTTATCGAATAGATTTGTACAAAATAGCATGAAGCATGTAAGTTTGAATTTTACGTTCATACTTTTAGGTTTTTCTTTCGAACTAAATTTTTCAACAAAATTACACAGTATTTAACGTTCATTAATAATTCATAACAGAAAATAATGTTTGTATAAAATACTGTAAGAGAATATAATAAATGTAGCATTAAGAGCATCGGCTTATGTTTTATTTCAAATATAATTTAATATTTTGTTGAGCAGTGGTATTCAAAAATTGGCACAAATTAAACAATACTTAATTATTGTTTTAAACATAGTGATCCACGAAAAGAAATTTAACAAGCAATTTAACCTCACTGAATCAACAAATCGGACAGGAATATTGTAAAACACTGTAGCCACATCGGAAAAAGCTTTGTCATGTCCAGCAACGCAGTCACAGTGACAAGAAAGGGTTTCTCCAGTTTCCTGTGCAACCAGACAAGGGCCTAACTTTTTAGAATACAACACATTTGCAACTAAGTACAATATATTTGCCTTGTATAATTAAACACCATAATTTTGTAATCGACCAACGTTTTTCAGTGCGTTTATGCTTCGTATGTTTGAGTAGGTAAGTAAAAAACTTTTTTATGAACAAAATTATTTATTGTATTAGATCTTTAGATCACAGTGTTAAATTACAGTCTGGAAGATCATCTTCAATCTTGCATTCGTCAGAAAGTTTGAGTATTCAACGTGTCCAAGATAAGGAGGGCCAGTATGGGGATATTATAAATGACAAGAGATACGGATTTGGTTAAATGGGAAAAAAGTTGTGTAATTAAAGGACCAATAAAATGGCGCCTAGAAATCCTTGATAAGATTTTCTGTTTTTGAGTTATTTTGAAAAAACTGAATTTATTTATTTTAAACTATATTTTTTTCTGGCTTTAATATTAAAGTTAGAACGAAACTGACGTAACTTCTTCATAGCAACTTTTGATGAAATTAAAGATTTCATTGCCAATTTTTTTATTCTACGTTTCGTCTTCGAGCAACCATCATCAACTTCATTTTTTTAAATACGGTCCTGATTTTCTGATGTCAAATTTTATGAGCCCTTTTTATTCTGAATTCAACAATGTACCACACATTATGGTTTAATTACGTTTCAACCCTTTTTTGGCCATCATCATCAAAGAATTTTTAAGATACAGACCTGTATTTCTCATAGTTTTGTAAAAAATATGTACATACAGTATAAGTTTGGCAATTTTTAAGTGCACCACAAGAGTTTTACGAATCTGTTAGATGATACTAGCGATAAGCACCTACCCTACTCTAAGCATAGCGCATCTTGCAGTTTTGGAAAATTTTGTTCGTTTCTGATATCAGAAGAAAGCCCAATTAACTGTATTTCTCATAATTTTTAGAAAATTTAAGAGAAATTTTCTAAAAATGAAGAGAAATACAGGTCCGTATCCTAAAAATTTCTTGATGATAGTCAAAAACGTGTCGAAACGTAATTAAACCATAATGTGTGGTACATCGTTGAATTCAGAATAAAAAGGGCTCATAAAATTTGACATCAGAAAATCAGGACCGTATTTAAAAAAAATGAAGTTGATGATGGTTGCCCGAAGACGAAACGTAGAATAAAAAAAATGGCAATGAAATCTTTAATTTCATCAAAAGCTGCTACGAAGAAGTTTTGTCAGTTTCGCTCTAACTTTAATATTAAAGTCAGAAAAAAATATAGTTAAAAATTCATAAATTCAGTTTTTTCAAAATATCTCAAAAACGTAAAATTATATCAAGGATTTCTAGGCGCCATTTTATTGATCCTTTAATTACGCAACTTTTTTCCCATTTAACCAAATCCGTATCTCTTGTCATTTCCAATATCCCCATACTGGCCCTCCTTATCTTGGACACGTTGTATATTGAATAATGATCATCAGTGTCGCCTCCAAAATTTCCAAAATGTAATTGATTGGTTTTCATTATAGTAATATAGTACCTACCATATGTCATTATGTACCAAAAGCCAGGAGGGGCGGAAGCCCCCCCCCTGCCCCCGTTGGCGACGCCCATGATAATGATCTATTTTCATACTATTTATTGTATTCACATAGTACACAGCGAGCTGCGGCTCTACTAATGAAACATAAACTGCCTATAACTTATTTTATCTTTTATTTCTAATCATTTTTCCGTTGTTATTTTTAATAACCAAAGTTTTACTGACCAACATACAAACTCACTGACCACACACTTGCCCCTATAGCACAAGTTCAAAAATGCATATCCCATTCCCACTTCGTCGCTTAAGGTGCTTTAATTACTACCAAGAAAATTCACCCCCCAACCCTAAAATTAAGGGGGGTTTATTCTTGCATTTTTCCACAAAAAGTTACTGACCAACCATTAATATTTGCAGAAGAAGGTCCAGACTCTATACCTCACATCAGCATAATGTCCTACAACTACTGCCAGGATCATCCGCCCTTCAACCCCAAAATTAAGGATAGTTTATTCTTGCATGTTCTCATAAAAAGTTACTGACCAACCATTAATATTTGCAGCAGATGGCCCAAACTCTATATCTCACATCAATATAATATCCTACAGCTACTGCCAGGATCATCCACCTTCCAAGCCCAAAATTAAGGGTAGTTTATTCCAGCACTTTTTCATAAAAATTCACTGCGACCGGGCACTAATATTTATAGTAGAAGGTCCAAAATCTACATCTCAGGTAAGTATAACACCACACAACTACTATACCTAGATCATCCGCTCTCCAACCCTAAAATTAAGGGTAGTATATTCTTTCATTTTTTATAAAAACTCACTGACCGGGCACTAATATTTACAGCAGAATGTCCAAAATCTATATCTCAAGTCAGTATAACGCCACACAACTACTGCCTAGATCATCCGCCCTCCAACCCCGAAATTAAGGGTAGTTTATTCCAGCACTTTTTCATAAAAATTCACTGACCAGGCACTAATATTTACAGCAGAACGTCCAAAATCTATATCTCAGAACAGTATAACACCACACAACTATTACCTAGACCATCCGCCCTCCAACCCCAACATCAAGGGTAGTTTATTGTTCTATTTTTTCATAAAAAGTTACTGACCGGCCATTAATATATTTGCAGCAGAAGGGCCAAACTCTATATCTCACATCAGTATAATATCCTACAACTACTGCCAGGATCATGCACCCTCCAAGCCCAAAATTAAGGGTAGTAAGTATATTTTTGCACTTTTTCATAAAAAAATACTGACCGGGCACAGTAGAAGGTACAAAATCTGTATCTCAGGTCAGTATAACACCACACAACTACTACCTATATCATCCGCCCTCCAACCCCTAAATTAAGGGTACCTAGTTTATTCCACTTTTTGAAAATTTACTGACCGGGCACTAATATTAAAAGTAGAAGGTCCAAAATCCATATTTTCATATGTAACACCACACAACTACTACCATTAGGATCATCCACCCTCCAAATCCAAAATTAAGAACAGTTTATTCTTGCATTTTTCATAAAAATTCACTGACCGGGTAGCGTATTGGCATTGTTTACTATTATACAGAGCAGCTGTATTCTCAAAATATTGCGATTCAGCATTCAGACCACGATTCAGGACATAAATACTATTTAGTTAAATTCGATCAACAACACTTTCGTGGCTCATGTGGTTAATGCGTCCTCAACGAAAGTGCAAGTCTAGGGGTTCGTGTCTCGCCGCGGTGGGTTTGTTTTGTTCTAGTAATTCACCTTTTTTCTTATGAACAAAAAATCGGTCAGGTCCAAAAGGTAAGAAAGGTCATCACCATCAAAGACATTTTCACTCACCCATTATTATTACCGCGTTTCAGAGCACTGATATTCTGTATAATTGATCATTTTAGAATGCCGTTACACAATTGACTGCTGGAGGGTACACATTTGTTTGTTTTAAAACTTATTGGAGGGAAGAAGGGGATGGATGATAATAACAAAGCAGATGTTTGTGTTACCATTTGGCACCAAAGAAGGGGCGTAACTTAAACTTAGTCACTTTACGCCGAGAATTGAATGAAAATTCTTAAAATGATACGACTGGTTGCACTATTGCAAGCGTTGTTTCGTTATGTTGATTTAAATTACATGAACTCTAAACATCACTACTTTGTTTGGCACCAAATCTGTTCAAATTTTGGTAACACTCACGTGCAAAACGTTGTTTATCCATGCTCTGCCCTCCAACAGAAAATGGCGGCCTGTCAAAATGCGCATTACACAATATCAGTAAAATGAATTTTAAGTAATTCCTTGTTGGCAAGCACCGCCAACTGGTCCGGTGGGTGTACGAGTATCGTACAAAGCTGCCGTTTTATTCTCCTAGGGACCTAGGGCTAGATGAGTTCTGCTCTCGTACAGATAGCAGTGGTGGAACTTCAAATTTTCGGCTCCCCCGCAAAGTTCACCATGGGCCCCTTGCAATGGTCTTAAATAGTAATGATGGTGAAATGGCGTTTGACTTAAGGGCCCCCTTGGGAATCGCCGTCTTATATTGAACCATTAGGGGCCCCGCATTCTTTTTAGTGTGTTTCTGGTTTAAGAATGGGGCAAATCTAATGACACAAAGTGCCCTGAGGCACTGAGCAGTTTCTTTCACCAACAAATAGCATAAAGGATATCAGAACTTTAAAATATTTTGTGCCTTGCGATGATTCCTTCCACAAATTCTTCACTCCGAAGGATCTCGCGAATTGATTAAAATTTCAATAGTCAGGTGGCAAAACATGTCTGCAAGAGTAGAAGAGATTTTGCGACCTAAAATTGTTTTTAAACCACTTTTATTCAAAAGTTCCGAGAAGACATCGGCCCTATTGTAGTTTTAATATTTTCACATGACTTGTACCATTTAGCGGAAAATTCTGAAAGTTTGATAAAATTAACTACAAAGTATCTTAAACATACCCTTTGATGAGGCGATGCGGGAGTTAAGTAACATTTTTATAGATACTAATATGAGAATAAAAACACTCGGTTTTGTTGTTTCACTTTATACCTATTGAAGTAAATTCTAACATATATGTTTCGACCATTCGGTCATTATCAAAGATTGAAATTTACACTGAAACTAAACTAAACTTTCTACTTTTAGTTTAGTTTCAGTGTATGTACATCTTATTCTTTGATAATCACCGAAAGGTCAAAACATATGTTAGAATTTACTTCAATATAAAGTGAAACAACAAAACCGAGTGTTTTTATTCTTATATTAGTTAATTTTCACCTAGTGCCAACCGTGGAATCAATTAACGTTATTTTTATCCATCACTTGTATCTGATTACTCCTGCAGCAGGGGCGAATTCGATTGATGGTTTGAGATGGACAATTCTCGCCACCAACTTACATTTTCTTTTTCTCAAAAGTTAATTCCAAAAGTATATTAAACATACCTTCTGACGTTTGTTTGGGGGGGGTTATATTAAGTTATTTTCGAGCCATTATTACAAATTTTGGGAGTTTTAATGCATATTCAGTTCATTTTGTTGACAGTTGTCAAGATGTCAAGCTGAAGATTGCTTTTGTGAGGTTATATGTTCGGATTCAACAGAACTATTATCGTACTTCATTCCAACTCGCTTGACACCAGCGTTAAAATTAAATAGCGACATTTAATAAATCACAAGCCATTTAATAAATGACAAGTTATTTAATAAATCGCACGGTTTTTTATTTAAATGCACTGTGGTATATTAAATTACCTGTTATTTAATAAATAGCAAGTTATTTAATATATCTCCAGTTATTTGTACAAAAAAGTCGATATTTATAAATAACATGCTATTTATTAAATGACAGGTAATTTAATATATCACAGTGCATTTAAATAAAAAACCGTGCGGTTTATTAAATAACTTGTCATTTATTAAATGACTTGTGATTTATTAAATGTCTTGCAGTATAATAAATGGCAAAATGTTTAATTAAATAATTTTGCTATTTATAAATGTAGAATAAAACCTAGGTAAACTTTCCAGTTTTCAGTTTAAATGATGCATTTTATACGGTTTTTTTAATGTGTGCGAACTTTACAAACGGCGCCCCATATTGCTATGGTTAAAAATACTGATAATTTTTTCACTATTATACTTATAAAATTGTTGTTGCATTATTTCATACTACATAATAATATTTAACTTGATAATTTTTTTGGAAATATGCGTGGCTTCATTCCATTCAATTTCGTTGGCGCGTGAAGTTAATGCTCCAATGAAAGTGGAAAGCAATAGCTGTGTTATTGGTCGGCGGCAACCAATCAAAAGGGAACTCAACATGGCGGCCATTATGGCGGCCTGTATACCCAAGGCTGTTTCTGATGCTAACTTTTCGTATCTATATATATTTTTCTAATCTGTGGGCACAGTACAGCCCTCTTTGACATTTGAGGTTATTTAACCTGGAAATTTCGTGTGCAGTTCTTATGAAAGAAAATGGATAAATCCCAACGAAAGGGAGCATTCTGCGATATATGCAACAAGGATTTTGAGTTTAAATCGCGGCTGGATATTCATACGAGATACCACAAGGGTGAACGACCTTTCAAGTGCGACATTTGTCAGAAAACGTTCGTAGAGAGGGCGACATTGAGAAAACATGTTTTTGTCCACAAAGGTATACGTCCTTACCAGTGCACGATATGCACCAAGAAGTTCATAACGAACTACGAGTTAACGACACATCTATTGCAACATAACAATGTTTTTCCACACGAATGCGAAGTTTGTAAGAAAAAGTTTATAGAGAGGAGCAAATTGAATAAACACTTGAGGATTCACACGGGACAAAGACCGTATAAGTGTGAAATTTGTGGGAAATGTTTCGTCAACAGTTCGAATCGCAGAGACCATCAAAAAACTCATGTGAGTGTTAAATCGTATGTGTGCGAGATTTGTAATAAGTCTTATAGACATTCTCAGAGCTTAAAGTATCACTCGCTGTCCCACTTATCTGGATTATTATATAAGTGTGAGATATGTCTAAAATGTTTTAAGCAGGAGGCGAGTTTCAAGATGCATATGTTCAGACATAATTTCGACAACGATTTTCCGAGAAGTTTTGGATGTATTCGTGTCTCTGGTGGCAAGAGGAAATGTGAAAATCGGAAGCCGCCTCAGGAGAATGTTGCTGTCAAATTGGAAGAGAAATTTGTAGCGGAAGAGGTTTCTTTAGACATTAACGATCTCGGGTGTTCGGAAAGCTTTAAAGACGTTTTTATAAAGAACGAAATTGTGGAAGAGTATCAGGATTTTAACCATGTAGTTATAAAGGAAGAGATTGTGGTAAAAACTGAAAAATTTTAATTGTACGCTGTGTATATAGTGTGATTCAGTTTCCATTTCGATAACCTCGGGAATCGATGGAACTACCCAAATGAATTAGGGTTTTTCTAATAAACTACAGTGTAAAAATATGTACTTCGTTTCCGAGTTTGATAGTTTTTTAGATTCTTGAGAATATCTATTAAATATGTTCATTATAATGTTGTGAAAATTGCTTGAGGTGGTCTGAATATTTCCTGAAATTAAGCTATTTGCCTTTCTGATGTGTTTTGACTGAAATCAGCTCTGTTCATACGCTATGCAGATGCCCCTCTACGTTCTGCGCAGTTCGAATTTGTCACGCTTTCTTGGATGGGCACTATTCCTCGATAACGTCTATCAAGTTATTTATCTACGAGTTAAACTGTGTAAAACCGGCCTACCAATAGCACTCATTTGTGTTTGGTTAAACATAGCTACTTATCTACATATTTATGTTGCAATATCCTGCGCGTTTTTATTTTTACCTAATTTAGGGATGGCCCAGATGTAGTTTATAAGTAATTTTCATGAGTTTGGGCTGGTAACTTCGCATACAATGCCACGAAAATGCTGCTTACCAAGTACCGTGACTTGCAAAACAAATTACAAGTCTGGGGAATATTGCAGTGTGTTCAGATTCCCCTTGCATAAACCGCGATTACTAGGTGCATGATATATTAACATGTTCCCTTTTAGCTTTTATTTAGAGGGTGATTCATGACGAATAGGAGGTCTCGTCTTGTCTTCCTCTACCATCACCCAAATTTTTTATACTCGCTGCGAATCACTATGTATGTTAAATTTAGAATGCATGTTTTTTATTTACTCAGTTGTATTTAGAGTTTTATGTTTTTGTTACTTGAAACTTAAAATTGAATTTGTAAGTTTGGCATTATTTAATAACGTATGTCACAAAAGTTTTGAGACAATAAATACCAAACCCGTATTTATTTGAGAAACAAACTTTAAATATTTCTATATAATCAACACATAACTCGTGTAATTAATAGGAATGCAAAAGTAAACTGTAGTTAGGGGTTCATTATCTTCAATTTCATGTAATTTCTTAATTTACTAATTATAATAAAACCGTTTTTCTACCGATATTCTTGTTTTTGTAATTTTGAAATATTTTGTCTAATAATGAGAAGGGTTATAGGTAACTCTTACCGAATTGCTTTTTCGTAGGTATCTAATAAAGCAGATAAACAATACTAATACCAACTTGTATATTTGTCACAAATTCTGAAGATTATTAGTAAATTGTATTAAAATTTCTATAAAATATGTGCATATACGCTTGGAAACATAGGAAACCGCATTAGAATCAAGCGCTTCGGTGGCCTCCGATCTCCTGCTTCGAGCGTTTTGGCCTTTACTGTAATAGGCCCTGGACGTACATTCACATTTGTTTGGAATACTGAATAAAAAGACATGTTTGGATTTGACGTCACACTTGTAGTTTATTTTATAAGAGCAGTAACTTTAAACACAAGCAGTGCGTACCTGTAAGTGATATTTTAGACACAATTATCTAGTTTGACAGTTAAATGATGTTCTAACCTATAAACATTGTGTAACTTATTAATTTGAAGTTTTGTAAAAGAGAATGGAAAAATTAAAAAGAAAATTACCCAGCGAACAAGGCAGTGTTCTGTTTCACCAGTGTGGTGTGTGCAAGAAGCGGTTTACCCAGAAAGGCCAATTGAACAGACATATCAGGATTCACACGGAAGGAAAACGCTTTAAGTGTGAAATTTGTGATAAAGGTTTTGCTGACTTATCCAATTGTAGACGGCATCAGAGGAGCCATACAGCAGTGAACACAGGGGATAAACCGTACACTTGCGAACTTTGTAATAAGTCATACTCGCATTCGCAAACTCTAGACTATCACTTGCTGACACATATGACTACAAAGTTACTTAAATGCGGGATATGCGATAAATCTTTTAAGCAAAGGTCCAGTTTAAAGGTGCATATGTTCAAGCATAATTTTGACACGAATTTGCCCAGAAATTATTGGGGTATTTCTGTTGCCGATGGGGATAGTGAATCTACTAATTGGAAATCGGACCAAAAGACTGTTAATGTGAAGTTGGAAGAAAAATTTTTATCACAAGATGTTCCTTCGATGGAAAATGATCGTGGGTATTCGGAAAGCTTCAGTGAAGTTTATATAAAGAAGGAAATTGTTGAAGAGCACGAGGGTGTTTGTGACGTTTTTATAAAGGAAGAGATTGTTGTAAAGAGTGAAGAATTTTAAGTTTAATATGAGACAGTGTTTTATAAAGTAATATAATTACAATTCATTATATTGATATTACACATCAACAAATTCCGTTCTAATACAATCATTTACAATGTTCGTTTCACTTTTTACAAGACATTTTTCTTCAAGTTTAACATCTTTTTTTCTATTTTCTGTTAAATAATGAGGCCCATATCCTTGCTAAAGGTGTTGAATGAGGTTATTTTTGCTTTGGCAATAGACTATTTTAGACGATGACGTACAAATTCCTGGAAATCAAGAAATTGGAATTTAAGAAGTTGGAACCTTAAAATACTGGAAACACAAAATGTTGGAACCTTAAAATATTGGAAGCACAAAATATTGGAACCTTAAAAGTCTGGAACATCAAAATGCTGGAACCTTAAAAATCTGGAAAACTTCCAGCATGCGCAGTGAATATAACTGCCGACCAGTTAAATACTGAATTTCATAAGCCGCTGGTACAAGTGCTTGCTGTGTTGCATACACATCAGTTAAGAAAAAGGTATTTGGATTTTCCATATACCTATTACATTTTCGAATGTTGAATCTGCTCAAGGTTCGAACCTTGGATTCCGCCAACGGTTTCCGTGGGTGTGATTGGGAGTGACTACTGCTCCGGCCGACGGTCTCCTGAAATTTTATTCCAATACGGTCGGACGTGCGCATTACTTAATGTCAGTAAAATGACGAAGTCATATACCTATTACATTAATACAAACAACTCCCCATTCCTTGCATGTGCAAAAAGCGTGACAGAGAAAAGGCGATAGAAATAGTATATTTTACTTCCTCGTTTATATTTGTTAGATGCATACCAAGCATGTGCAAGTAGGTACGTTCGGTGGACGGTTGCGACTTATGCAGATTTTGTATACATCTGTGGTACACTTTCGGAGCGTAATGCAGACCCACTGCGTGAAGTATATCGTTATCGGCTAGTGACGCTAACGGTCTCGGTGGGTGTGCGGATATCGTACAGAACTGCCATTTTGTTCTCCTACGGCTAGACGAGTTCTGACCCCGCAGCGGTTTGATGTATTTTGCTTGTTTTTACATCATCTTTTTTCCAAAAAATGCGTGTCTGGTGCGAGAGGGCAACTAAGGGCTTTGTTTAAAATGCGTTCTCTCAGCTTTAGTTTTTTTTTTACTTCCAAAATGCGTGCGCATGCGTATTGTATGCAACCGAGAGCTACTATTAAGGTCTCGTGTTGCTACGAACAAATAATGCTCGTAGTGTCGTTGACGGCTGACGGTAACCGGCGATTTTAGAAAAATACAGTAGTTCGCGACAAAACACCCCAGAGTATGTCCCATACCAGTGGCCCCCAAAAGCTGCGTAATGGCCAACCATCCTTTATACTAAACCAAGCTAACTTACCATGAGCATAATATTCTAATAATTCCGACCGGTTCATTGATTGACACGTTGATTTATTCTGTTGTCCGCCAATTCATAAATGACCAGTAGTTGGTACCTAAAATATTTAGGTCTTCCACGGAGTAGCCATTAAAATGTTCAACTACCGTACCTTTTAAGAGATTTTTCTGATAAAAAATTATTAGATTTAAAAGAGACGTGACAGAATATTTATTCAGTAAACGTCAAAATCTCAAAGCTGACTACAAAATTTGAAATTAACAACACAGTTTTGAGTTTAGCGCACAGGCAATGCAAATAATGAGCCGAAGGCTCGCACGGATGTTACATTGTATATTTAATAAGCACCATGTAAATAAATAAATAAATAAAAATTGTCAAGTTTCCGGCCTACTATGCTGCTATGCAACGTGCCGCTTTCCTAGGGGGTCGTGGGAAAAAATATCAACACCTAAAGTTACCTTTTACACTTTAAATCTTGATGCTGAGAACCATAATTATATTAATTAAGGGGGTTCGTCGAACTTTCTCCTGTCTCGCTCGGACTCGTTGCTTGTGCCTGAGAACCAGGTGTTCGTTTTTCAAAGACTCCACAGCCAACTTTCAGAGTATCTACCTGAAATTTTGCACACTAAAGCTTTTTGTTGTGTAGAAATGCGCTATGATCCCAGTTTTTTTGTGATCTAACTAATTTACTGTCTGTCATTTTTTTTTGTCCTGTTAAGGTGTATTGCAGAGAGAATGCTTTATTGCAAATTTCACACTTGTAAGGCTTGTGTCCCGTATGAGTCCTAATGTGTCTCTTTAAATCAAATCTTTGGGCGAATGCTATTTGGCAAATTTCGCATTTGTAAGGCTTTTGCCCTGTATGAGTCCTAACATGTCCTGTTAAGTTACCTTGAAAGGAAAACGTTTTATTACAAATTTCACACTTGTAGGGCTTTTGTCCTGTATGAGTCCTAAGGTGGGCCCTTAAACTACTACTATGGGTGAATGCTTTTTGGCAAATTTTGCAATTGTAAAGCTTTTGTCCTGTATGAGTCCTAGGATGTTCTGTTAAGTTGCATTGCTGGGAGAAAGCTTTATTGCAAATTTCACACTTGTAAGGCTTTTGTCCTGTATGAGTCCTGAGGTGTGCCCTTAACTTACTATTCCAGGTAAATGCTTTTTGGCAAATGTCGCATTTGTAAGACTTTTGTCCTGTACGAGTCCTAACATGTCCTGTTAAACTGCGTTGCAGGGAGAATGCTTTATTGCAAATTTCACACTTGTAAGGCTCGTGTCTCGTATGAGTCCTAATGTGGCTCTTTAAACCAAATCTTCGGGCGAATGTATTTTGCAAATTTCGCATTTGTAAGACTTTTGTCCTGTATGAGTCCTAACATGTCCTGTTAAGTGGCCTTGCTGGAAGAACGTTTTATTGCAAATTCCACACCTGTAAGGCTTTTGTCCTGTATGGGTCCTAAGGTGTGTCCTTAAGTGACTACTCTGGGTGAATGCTTTTCGGCAAATGTCGCATTTGTAAGGCTTTTGTCCTGAATGAGTCCTAATATGTTCTGTTAAGTTGCATTGCAGGGAGAATGCTTTATTACAAATTTCACACTTGTAAGGCTTGTCCCGTATGAGTCCTAAGGTGTGTCCTTAAATTACCACTCCGGGTGAATGCTTTTTGGCAAATGTCGCATTTGTATGGCTTTTGTCCTGAATGAGTCCTAATATGTTCTGTTAAGTTGCATTGCAGGGAGAATGCTTTATTGCAAATTTCACACTTGTAAGGCTTTTGTCCCGTATGAGTCCTAAGGTGTGCCCTTAAATCAATACTCCGGGTGGATGCTTTTTGGCAAATTTCGCAAATGTAAGGCCTTTCTCCTGTATGAGTCATGATGTGAATCCTAAGCACAGAAGATCGGGAGAATACTTTTTGGCAAATTTCACATTTGTGAGAGTCTTTCTTGGGGTGCGTCATCATGTACTCATTTAATTCTGATTACGACTTGAATGTTCTACTGTAAATATCGCAAATGAAACATCTTTCGCTGGTTAGGCCCCATGATGTATACTATGTAGCACATCATGTCGGTCCAAATAATTATGTTCTACTTACCACAAACTGATGCTGATTTGTTCCCTACTGGGATATGCCCTGACACTATCCACTTTGTTAGATATTTCTAAAATAGATAATTTGATATGTTCTTTATTATTGATATATAAATGCTGACGATGACTTTGAGGTTAGAATGAAAACTGAAAAGTCACAAATTTCAATGCTGTGTCTAAAATGCCGTTGCACAAACAGCCGCAAGCAGAGCGCAGACGGAAGCAGGCATTTTATGTTCTTTAAAAAATTCAAATTCCAAATAATAAATTTCTAACTCATTTATCATCTTGACGTATTTCAATAAAGATTAACCAATAATAATCTAAAGTAAACAGAAAGCCAGTATTAGCAATACAGGTTTAAGATAATTAGATCGAACTCAAAAGCACACAATAATTTATTGTCCACCATACTCACGAAATCCCTCGGAAATAGTATCAAAACACTGAATTACGAAGACAAAAAACGAAATCAAACTGATAGTATTACTCAACACCGAAAATATAGACGAATTGTACGATGACTTCAGCTCAAAATTAAAAGAAATAATTACAGGAAAATCAAAGTAAAAAGATATGGCAAAAATTGGATCGCCTTAATTTTTTGTGGACTGTATTACTTTTTATTTCAAATTTTGTTAATTGAACGACAGAATTGTATTTGTTATTTACTTTTACACTACATTGGAGATGGAATGAGAGGGAGCAAACGAGTAGAGTAGGTAACGTCTTTTATACTGACTAGCATCCCTCTCCATCATCCCCTACCTACCTACCTACCTACTTATCTAATACATACCTATCTTAAAACTAACATAAAATAGTACACTGGCCTCAACACTGCTTATCAACAATATTAACACCAGCATATGAGCGTTGTTTCTTATCAGGCTCTGTTGTGGCTTTAGTTACAAAAATATGAATCCTTTTAATTAAGAATTTATTACAAAAACAATCGTGACATTCATACATAGGTTCTTGACATCCAGTGGCCTGAAGCGTGACTTCCAACTAACGCAACTAACTTAAACCAGGAGATCTTAATAGTAGCTCCCTGTTGCATATAATACGTATGCGGCATGAACATTACACTATATCAGTAAAATGAAGTTTAGGAAATTCGTTATTGGAAAACATTGCCGACGATCTCGGTGGGTGTTCGGGTATCGTTTATCGTACAGAACTGCCATTTTGTTCTCCTACGGCCAGACGAGTTCTGATCCCGTAGGGGTTTTTGATATACATATTTTGCTTGTTTTTACATCATCTTTTTTCCAAAAAAATGCGTGTGTCTGGTACGAGAGAGCAAGTAAATGGTCTGTTTCAAAAATGCGTTCTCTCAGCTTCAGTTATTTTACAATTCCAAAATACGTGCGCATGCATATTGCATGCAACCGGGAGCTACTATTAAGTGTCTTTTGGTTCTTTTGCCTCCATTTTTCAATTAACTCTAGCGGCTTGCTTTTTGCGAACCACGTTTTTTTCTTTCTACGTTATGTTGCACGTTACACGTTACGCCTTTTTCTCCGCGGTTCGACGTAAATTTCACTTGTTAATTGATCATTTTAGAATGACGTCACACAATTGACAGCTGGAGGGCACACATTTGTTTGTTTTAAAGCTTATTGGAGGGAAGAAGAGGATGAATAACAAAGCAGATGTTTGTGTTACCATTTGGCACCAAAAAAGGGGCGCAACTTAAACTTAGTCGCTTTACGCCGAGAATTGAATGAAAATTCTTACAATGATATGACTGGTTGCACTATTGCAAACGTTGTTTCGTTATTTTGAGTTAAGATGGCGGAGAATGAGGATGTGTGTGCGATTTGTAGCAAAGAATTTGATGGTGAACAAATTATCGGTTGTGACGGATGTGTGAAATGGTTAGATTTGAGGTGTGCAAAATTGACTGTAAAACAGTTCAATGTTATAAAGGAGTGTAAAACAGTGAAATGGTTTTGTGACGAATGTTTTGTGGAAAGTAAGGTTAAATCTGATCTGCGCACTGAATTACAAGAGATTAAGAACTTATTGCTGGATAAACAATGCATGTCTTTACCGGACGATGCAACTACAGATAAAAGATTGTTTACAGATGTGGTTAAAAGGGGAAGGCAGAATGAAGAGGTACTGGTAGTAGAAGGCAAGGGAGGTAACCATGAAAACAGTAACATCATAAAAGAAAAGGTTAAAAATGCTGTAAAACCGGAAGATTTGCAGATAGGGATCCGCAGAATAAAAGAGGGAAAAAAAGGCGTAATTATTGCATGCGAGAATAAACGTGAAGTTGAAGTGCTAAAAAAGGAACTTGACAATAAACTGGGCGATCGGTTCTACCAAACTATATGAAAAGCGAAATCCAAGATTGAAAATTGCGGGAATTTATGAAAACATGGAGGATTTTGAAAGACTGAAGATGTGTATTGTGAAACAGAACTATGACATAATTACAGAGGAGCATGAACTTAAGGTATTTGCTTGTTATCAGAGCAAGAAGTCTTACACTGCAATTATTGAAGTGAGTGTCGGCGATTTTAGCAAAATTATGGAAAGAGGTAAAATCAGATTGGGTTGGTCTATGTGTCCAGTTTATGAGCACTTTAGCATACTCAGGTGTTACAAGTGTGCTGGGTTTTATCATAAGGCAGAAAGCTATAACAATAGAGCTTGTGGGAAATGTGGCGACGAGTCGCATGAAATGAAAGAGTGTACATCGACATCAAGAGGATGCGTTAATTGTATGAAAGCGAATGAAAAGTTTAATATGGATTTGGATGTTCATCACACAGCATTTGATATGAGCTGTGGTGTATTGAGTAGGAAAATTGAGCAACAACAACGGAGGGTGAACTATGAAAGGGTGCAGCAGTAGCAATTAGCTGCACAAAACATGAAGGTGACAAGAACGAAAAAATCCAATGAAATTTATCTGCAGAATGCTCAAAGTGTAGTGGCCCATATAGACGAGATTAGACATTTTATTTACGATAAAAGACCGGTAGTGATGTGTCTCACAGAAACACATCTGACAGAGGACATTAGTGATTTTGAGGTTGCAGTAGACAACTACAGCAGTGTGCGGCTTGATTCGATAAGTGGGTCAACAGGTGGCGTGCAAATGTATGTTCGGGACGATATTAGGTATAGTATTGAAAAGCAATGTGTCATACAGATGAACTACTGGATGTTAGTAATTAAGTTAGTGGTAGGTAAAAATTACATAGTTTTAGGATGCATTTATCGCTCTCCTAGCAATTCCCGTGTAAGATTCTTGGATGATTTTGAAAGTTTCTGTGTTGAATATACCGTGTGTCCCCGGATTGAGTTTACAAGAGGAAAAACTTTTTTATTTTTGATTTATCAGAAAAAAATATTCTTTATAAAAAGTTTTGCTTGTTTTCAAACCCCTGATACACCCATCAAATTTTATTATGCCCCATTGGTAGAATACTTATTACATCTTTTTCGTAAAAAATTGAACATTTTTAATTGTATAAAAAGAAATTTTCTAGTAGGCTTATTTTACTTTAATTGTCATAATATTAAGTATGGCAGAATCTAATGATAATATTTCAACAAAAAAAGTAAAAATAAAATTATTCGATTAACTCTCTACCCTTTTCTACACATAATTCTAATC
Organism: Xestobium rufovillosum; assembly: GCA_963966045.1. Lineage (NCBI taxonomy): Eukaryota > Metazoa > Arthropoda > Insecta > Coleoptera > Ptinidae > Xestobium > Xestobium rufovillosum. The sequence continues at coordinate 23,745,435 of OZ014497.1, forward strand.
TTAACCTAATTCATTAAAACTGTTCCTGATTTCTTGAATTGTTAATGATTCTACAGCTTTCCGTATTCTAATTTTTAAAACTTCTACGTTGTTCGACCAATCTTGCTTGTAAACAATCTGTTTCAAGCGTCCCCATAAATAGAAATCCAAAATCGTCAAGTCGGGGCTTCTTGGAGGCCACAAAACTGGACCATTTCTGCCAATCCATTTGTTCCCAAATTGTTCATTTAACCAATTTTTCATTAAATTGCTCAATTACGTGGCGGTAACTTTGGTTTCCCATACCGTAACACTGAACTAAACATATTTTTTTGCTCGAGTGTTAACATATTGTTAATGATTTAAATAACTGGTAATGACAGATTGTAACTAATTATTAGTTTATTAATGTCATTCAATATAAAATGAGCCTACTTTTTATACAATTAAAATATTAAGTAATTTTTTTACGAAAAAGATGTAATAAGTATACTACCAATGGGGCATAATAAAATTTGATGGGTGTATTAGGGGTTTGAAAACAAGCAAAACTTTTTATAAAGAATATTTTTTTCTGAGAAATCAAAACTAAAAAAGTTTTCCCTCTTGTAAACTCAATCCGGGGACACACGGTATACAACAGCAAATCGGGATTGTAATAATACTAGGAGATTTCAATATTAACTTTACTGACAGTGGATGCACATACAGAAATAGGTTAAAACGATGTGCGAACGATAACGGTCTCAAACAACAAATACAGGAATACAGTCATGTATCTCATAATGGTAGTACATCGATAATGGATCTTGTTTTCAGTAACAACAGTAGGTGTATTGAGGGTAAAGTAATGCGACAACCTGTTTTTAACAATCATGCGTTAATTAAGGTAGATATTAAGACTGATTACATGGAAAGTAACTTTAAAATTAGTGTTAGGAAGAAACTAAGGGATGTGGGTGAATTTAAGAACAGATTAAGAAATATAGAATTTGAATTTAGATTGCAAGATATTAACGAAAAAGTAGACATTTTTTCTGGCAATATGCTGCGTGTAATTGACGAACTTATGCCAAAGTCGGAACTGGTAATTAATGGGAAAGGTTGGTTTAATAGTGCAATATTAGAGTTAATGAAAATACGGGATGCTAAGTACCAAAAATTTGCCTTGACCAAAGATACAGGAGACTGGGAGTGTTATAAGATGGAGAGAAATAATGTTGTAAATAAAATTAGAGCAGCAAAGACGAAATACTATGAAGGTGCAATTGATAATAACAAAAGTGATCCTAAGCTACTGTGGAAAACACTGAAACGTATTATAGGAGGAAGGCAGAATAGTAAATGCGAAGGTATTGAGATAGGAGGTATTTTACAAAGCAGAGCGGAAATAATAGCGGAAGAAATGAATAACTTTAATGTAAATAGTATTAAAGATATAACGGAAAGTATAGGGTCGCGGAATGATCAGGTACTGGATACAGAAATTGACACGGAGAACACATTTAGTGAGTTTAAGCTGCTTCAGATAGAGGAAGTAAAGAAAATTGTTTGGTCTATCCCAAATAAAAACAGTCCAGATGAAGTTACTGCTGAAATGTATAAATTCGCTTTTGAAGAACTGTCTAACGTTTTAATAAACTTAATAAATACTTCACTCGAGACGGGAATAGTTCCAATTGACCTGAAAACTTCAACAATAGTCCCCATTAAAAAAATTAACAATGCAAAGGTAGCGGAACATTACCGACCGATAAATATGTTGCCCACTTTAGCAAAAATCCTGGAAAAAGCAGTATATATACAGTTAGCAGAGTATGTGTTCGGCAAAAATATAATTACAGATTTTCAATCAGGATTCAGGGAGAACCACAGTTGCGAGGCGGCAGTGCAATATATACTGAACGACTGGAAGACGAATATCGATAATGATAATGTAACAGCTGTTCTATTTCTTGATTTCAAAAGGGCGTTTGAAACTATAAATAGGAAAAAATTAATGCAAAAAATGGAAAATATCGGCATTAAGGGAGTTGTCTTGAAGTGGTTCAGAAGTTATCTAACCGACCGTAGGCAACATGTAATATATGGGGGAAAGAAGTCTAGAAATGTAGACACTGAAACTGGGGTGCCGCAGGGAAGCATTTTGGGGCCGTTATTGTTTCTCATATATGTCAATGATATGGGAATGATATTGAGCCACGTCAGATTTCACTTGTTTGCGGATGATACAGTGTTGTATTTGAACGGAAAGAACCAGACAGAAGTGCAGACTAAGGTTAATTTTGACTTGGATAAGCTCATTAGTTGGCTTGAAATTAATAAATTGAAGCTGAACATAGATAAATCGAAGGTGATGATGTTGGGAAAAGAGGCAATGATAAGAGAGTGGCAGGAGAATGGATTTGGTGTCAAGATAGGAGATGAAACGGTGGAAACAGTAACTACATATAAATATTTGGGAATAATAATTGATAGGGGATTAAAATTTACAGACCATATAGATTATATTTGCAAAAAAATTTCAAAAAAGTTAGGAATGTTATATAGATGTAGTAAGTACTTGAGCTATTGGTCATTGATGACAGTGTACAATACCATCGTTAAACCGCATTTTCACTTTTCGGCAACAATTATTTATTTAGCAAACCAGAGTGATAAGAACAGACTACAGCTATTGCAAAATAGAGCAATGCGTATAATTTTAAAGTGTGACAGATACGAAAATATAACAACAAAGTTAAGTAAGTTAAATTGGTGCAATGTGGAGGATTTTTGTGAGATCCAGGCACTGGGTTTTGTACATAGGATTAAGATCGGTCAGATGCCACGGTATTTTAATGCATTGTTAAATGTGTTTGGTGACACTCATCACCATAACACTCGAAATAAAGAAGATTTTATATTAGAACATAAAAATAAAAAAAGTACCCAAAATTCCTTATTCTTTAAAACTCTATTGCGATATAATCAACTGCCAAAGGAAGTAAAAAATATTGAGACTAGTCGTAAGTTTAAGATAGCAGTTACTGAACAAGTGAAACATAAAAACAGAAATAGATGAGCTATTTATGTATTGCTTTTTCTTGCAATTTAGTAGAGTTGAAAGATGCAGGATAGGACGGAAATATGTTAGAATTAAGTCATGGACATGAGATTATAAGTTCATAAGTTCTTAGGTAAGATTTTTTTTTGTTTGTCTTATTGTTATAATACAGCATTTCGCTAAATAAAGTTCTTTATTATTATTATTATTACATGAACTCTAAACATCACCACTTTGTTTGGCACCAAATCTGTTCAAATTTTGGTAACACTCACGTGTGTAATGTTGTTTATCCATGCTCAGCCCTCCAATAGAAAATGGCGGCCTGTCAAAATCAGGCCATTCTAAAACAGTCTATTGCCACTTACTTTAACTACTGCGCCATGTTGTGGCTTTGGTCACAAAAACATAAATCCTTTTAATTAATTTATTACAAAAACAATCGTGACATTCATACTAAAGGCCGGGTCTCATTAGGACATTTTAGTGGAGTCAACAAGTGGAAGCCAAGTGGCTTTCAACTGGCCACTAAAGTTTGCTCCTAGAGGAAAGTAAATTTTCTACTTGCCCAGTTGAAGGCAACCGGCCACTATGTAATCACACCAAGACATTTCAGAGCAACTTCGGTGGCTTCCAGTTGTTGACTCCACTAAAATGTCCTAATGAGACCCAGGCTATAGGTTCTTGACATCCTATGGCCTGAATCCTGATTCCAAACTGCTTTGATCTACATTTTTACTGCAATAATTGCAGAGCTTAATTCTAAGCATTTTTTTTTTGTTTTGTAAGGCTTGTGTCTCGTATTATGAGTCCTAATGTGTCTCTTTAAACCAAATCTTCGGGCGAATGCTTTTTGGCAAATTTCGCATTTGTAAGACTTTTGTCCTGTGTGAGTTCTAACATGTCCGGTTAAGTGGCCTTGCTGGGAGAACGTTTTATTGCAAATTTCACACTTGTAAGGCTTTTGTCCCGTATGAGTCCTAAGGTGTGTCCTTAAATTACTACTCCGGGTAAATGCTTTTTGGCAGATGTTGCATTTGTAAGGCTTTTGTCCTGTATGAGTCCTAAGGTGTGTCTTTAAATTACTACTCCAGGTGTATGCTTTGTGGCAAATGTCGCAGTTGTAAGGCTTTTGTCCTGTATGAGTCTTAAGGTGTGCCCTTAAATCACTGTTCTGAGTGAATGCGTTTTGGCAAATTTCACACTTGTAAGGCTTTAGTCCCGTATGAGTCCTAAGTGGTGTCCTTAAATTACTACTCCGGGTAAATGCTTTTTGGCAGATGTTGCATTTGTAAGGCTTTTGTTCTGTATGAGTCCTAAGGTGTGTCTTTAAATTACTACTCCAGGTGTATGCTTTGTGGCAAATGTCGCAGTTGTAAGGCTTTTGTCCTGTATGAGTCCTAAGGTGTGCCCTTAAATCACTACTCCGGGTGAATGCTTTTTGGCAAATTTCGCAATTGTAAGGCCTTTGTCCTGTATGAGTCGTGATGTGTCTCCTAAGCATAGAAGATCGGGAGAATACTTTTTGGCAAATTTCACATTTGTGAGAGTCTCTCTTGGGGTGCGTCATCATGACCCACTTAATTCTGATTACGACTTGAATGTTCTACTGTAAATATCGCAAATGAAACATCTTTCGCTGGTTAGGCCCCATTTTGTGTACATGTAGCACATCATGTTGGTCCAAGGTCCAAATAATTATGTTCTACTTACCACAAACTGATGCTGATTTGTTCCGTACTGGGATATGCCATGGCACTATCCAATTTGTTAGATATTTCTAAAATAGATAATTTGATATGTTCTTTACTATTGATATATAAATGCTAACGATGACTTTGAGGTTAGAATGAAAAGTCACAAATTTCAATACTGTCTAAAATGCCGTTGCACGAGCAACAGCAAGCAGAGCGCAGACGCAAGCAGGCACTGCGGAGCCGTTATAGAAGATAGAAGTGTTTTATTTTATGTTGTTTAAATTCAAATTCTAAATAATTTCTAATAGACCAGGAGCCCATAGACCAAAAATTGTGCATAATAGGTTTACTCTAAAAATGCCTGAGATGTTATGATTTTTGGGTCGTGGAGCACAGAAATGCCCATGCCAGTTTTTGTTTTTCTTACAGTGATGTGTGGCAGACCTGTAAAGGTGTTAAAAAATTGCTTAAAAAAGTACTATAGGTTTAGGACTGGGGTTTGTGGGAAGCGCTAAATAATGAAAAGTAATCCAGCGGACGCGGTTCGCTTGTTGTGAATTCTGGGACACTGACCCGCTACAGGGGTCAAATTGTGTAAATAAAACACCCCAAAAAAATTATAGGTTTACGCATGGGGATAATAATAATAATAATAATTTTAATAATAATTTTATTCGACATCAAAAATACATGACACGTCATAGCAACATCTAAAGATGCATCCGAAAGAAGAAAAAAAAAATGAGAAAATGAATGAAACAATCGTGCGATAATGAAATAAAACAAAACTACAAATCAATTTAGGATTGGAGCCCATTTAAAGACGAATTACAAAAGTCTGTCAGGTTATAGAACACTTTCCCAATTAGGTAGTCTTTCAGCACTGCTTTGAATTTCTTCAATTTCAGGTCCTTTATGTGTTGTGGCAGTTTGTTATGCATTTTAATACATAAATAATTTGTTCCCTGTTGGGCACAATTAACCCTGTGGTAGGGTATTACAAGCTGGCTTTTATTTCTTGTGTTGTGGCTATGTATTTCACTATGACTCCGAAACTGATGTTGGTTTTCATGGGCGTAAACTAGACATGTAAGTATATATGAGGAGAACAAAGTAAGTATTTTTTCTTTGAGAAATAGTGGTTTGCAACTGCTTCTGTACTCTGCATTGCACAGTATTCGAATGGCTTCTTTTTGTTTCAAGAAGACATCATGGGCTCCCGAAGAACTTCCCCATATAATGAGTCCATATGAGATGGTACTGTGGATAAAAGCGAAGTAGGCCTCTCTTGTTGCTTGATATCCAGCCACCCTCTGTAATTTACGCAAGGCATATAGGTAAGTGGATAATTTCTTTGTAATGTGATCCGTGTGTATGTCAAACTTCAGACTGGGATCCAGATAGAGACCCAGCAATTTAACATATTCGTCTCTCTTTTCAGGTTTGGTGTTAAAGTCTTGCAGGTGAGTCTTGCTTACATTTATTTTCATTATATTAGCACAAAACCATTCTTCAGCTTGTCTAAGGCATTTTTCCGTTTTCATCCTACAATTCTCTCGGTTTTCACTGGAGTTTATTATTGTGGTGTCATCAGCAAAAATTACTACTTCGTCTGCTTCCAAGTTGGCTGGTAAATCATTCATGTAGATTACGAAAAGGAGAGGGCCCAGAACTGACCCCTGTGGTATGCCGTGTGTTACTGGTTTCCAACTGGATTCTTTATTGTTGTACATTACTTTCTGTTGTCTGCTTTGTAGGTAACTCTCGAATATTTTTAATGGGTGACCTCGGACACCATAAGAATTTAGTTTTCGGAGTAGAATGTCATGGTTTATAGTGTCAAAAGCTTTACTTAGATCGCAGCAGGCTACTGTAGCACTATGTTTGGAATTAAACGAGTTTGAAAGTTTTTCCACTACATTTATCATAGCAGTTATGGTCGATTTTGAGTCAAGGTAACCATGTTGTTTAGGTGATAACATTTTAAACTTATTTAAAAACTTCGTTAGCCGTTTTTTTAGGAGGGATTCTAATATTTTGGATAGAATAGGGAGAATAGATATTGGTCTATAGTTTTTTGGCAGCATTCTATCTTCAGACTTAAAGATAGGTACTACTTTAGCTTGTTTTAAGCAATTTGGAAAAACACTCTCTTTAAAGCAGTTATTTATGAGGTAAGTCAATGGTGTGACGATTTGATTTATAATTCTTTTCACAAACACAGCTGAGAAACCATATATATCTTTAGAATTTTTACTTTTTAACCTCCGCACAGTTTCTATCACTTCTTCTGGAGTTACCCAGAACAAATAAAATGACGAAGTTGCCCCACTTACATTTCTTAAATAATCGAAGGGACTCTTATTAAGATTTTGTATTGTTTCCGATGTCTCTTTTCCCACATTTACAAAAAAGTTGTTAAGATCTTCAGCTGGGATTGGTACTGCGTTTCCACTTCTGATTTTCCTTGTTTCTTCATTAATGACTTTCCATATGGCTTTGGGTTTATTATTTGAATATGCAATGGCACTTGTATTTTTTGTTTTTATGGTCTTTATAATCTCTTCCCTATATATGTTTTTGTAAGTCTTATATGCATTTTCCGACTGGTCCGTCTTTAGTACTCTGCGTATTGTATCTAGCGCATCGAGTTTTTCTTTCATGTTTAATAGGTTTGGTTGAGTTCTTGTCACCTTTTGCTCCTTTATCAGAACGTATTTTTCTGGGCATGTGTTATCTAAGTTTTTTCTCAAAAAGTTAAGGAAAGTCTCAAAATCCTCGTCCACTGCATTAGACGAGTTGTACAACATTGACCAATCTGTATTCTGAAGTTTAATTTGTAAGAGTTCGATTTTTTCCTCCGTGATTTTCCTTATTTTAACTTGTTTCCTTTCTACTATTGATTGATGACTGCAATGTACCGTTAATATCTGCGCAAGATGATCTGAGAGGTGGGGGTTGACCGTTTTGCTTATCCATAGTGTAGGAGACACATTACAGAAGATATTGTCTATGCAAGTTGAACTTCTAGTGGTTATTCTTGAGGGTGTTATTTGTGTTGGATATAAACCATATTCTCCTAACGTGTTTAGGAACATGCTTCTTGTTTTTCCCTCTATACTTATATCTATGTTAAAGTCGCCAAATAAATATATTTTTGTATCGTTTTTAATTTTATTAGATATTATGTTTAGAGAGTCAGTGAGTTTATTTATGAATATTTCAATTGAAGCTTTATCATTTTTTGGTGGTCTATATACATTTATTACTACACTATTCAATTTCTTGATTTCTATACCCGTCACTTCGAAGAAATTTTCTACACAACAGTTTTTAATTTCCATTATATCTTTAGTTTGTAGATTATTTTTTGTCACGATTAAAACTCCACCATAATTTGATGCGCGTGTAAAATTTGATGCAACTTCATAGTGTTTAAAGATTACTGAGCTTATTCTATCACTGTTCATCCAGTGCTCCTGGATACAAGCTATGTTTATGTTATGTTCTTCTAGCGTTTGTTCTAAACATTCCACTTTTTTGTTTATACATTGTATGTTGTAATTTAATAAGTTTATATTTTTTGTTTTAGTATATTGTTCCTGCTTGGGTGGTGTAGTGTTTACTTTCTCTCCCATTCTTGATCTTTGTTTTGATCTAAAAAATGTCTTCCTCTGGCAAAGTTAAACCTATTATGGCTAATTCCAATCGGCCAGAAATTCGTATCATATACCGTCTCCATATATTCGGGCTCTACTCCTACTATGAAACACTTGTTGTCCCTTCGTTTCTCTTTTGTGTCCGCTATCTTCACGATAACATTCTCATTTTTCAACTTTTGGGTCACGTAGTCCTCAACTATTTGCTCTGTTACATGCTCCTTTGCCCTAGATATAAAGAGCCAAATTTTTCGATCTTTATTTACCTTCTTTTCTCTTCCTGCAAATCCCGTTCTTCTAGTTTCGTCTGATATTTCAGCCTTTCCTATATTGATTTGTTTCCTTCCTGATTCTCTTTTCTCATCTCGTGAGCTTTTTCCTCTTCTCCTGTTTGTTACCTCTATAAATGTGTCTTTATCCCCTCTGTGTTCCTCAATGTACTCTTTTGTGCATCTTGGTCCTTCTGTTATTTCTTGGGTCAAGATCATTTTTTCAGAACTGGCATTTGCCAGTGATAATTGTGGGGATCTGTTTCCTTCTATATTCAGATTTAGGCTATTCAATTCAATTAGTTTCCCATTCATATATCCTATCTTCTCCTCCAGGATGATTATGATTTTAGTTCGATCTTCAATGATCGTTTCTTTATCCTTAATGATATTCTTCAAAAGGTGTGTTTCTTCCATGTAAGTTGGTGATGCTGCGCCTCCCAATTGCAAGCTGGGGCTGCCTTGGTTGGATTTTTCTCTCATTCTTGATATTACTTCCTTGCAGCTTTCGCAACAATAAAGCATAATTCTTTTTTTCAGAGGAAGAACTCTTTGTTCGGCAGAAGAGAGGCCACTGCATTGTAAACATGAGACCATCCCACATACATCACAAATTGCTGGTTCCTCACTGTTTTGTAGACATTTGGAGCATATTCCCATTTTTAGGTAAAATTTTCCGATTTTTGTAATTTTTCACTCACCTACACTACTATTAGACTTCACTTTTATCACTCACACAATAAACGTTTCCCAATTACTTATATGGGGGTATTTTTGATTAAATATCCTGTTATATTTCACATTTTCAAGTTTAAGTTTAACCAATTTATAAGTATGTAAACAAACACAAATATTGGAGGGACCTCCTAATTTACCCCCAAACATCATGAATCTCAACTCCCATTCATTTTGGTTGGTACAAAGAGGCGCCACTCTCGCGGCATTTTGTAAATTCACTCAGGTAAAAAAAATCATAAGTTTACTCTTCAAAACTTGGAGATAAGTTATTTCAATTACAAAAGTCGAGTATTCACCGTTGCCGATAAAAAAATTGGTACAGGGGGGCGCTAGAGACGCAACATTTTGTAAAAAAAAACTTACGTAAAAAAAATCATGACATTCAAGAATTTGATTATGATGAACCTGCTGAGTACAAAAATACATTCCTTATCATTGAACGGTGGTACAAGAGCCCGCTAGAAAGCTTGAAAGAAAGCAATTATAAATTTTCACCCTTCATCATAAAGATTTCAGTCCGAAGACTGGTTGGACGCGTACCTCCATCTTTCCTATCCTGAGCTAACCTACGCTTTTTCCTAAAAGTTGAACATCCTATATCCCTAACTACTTGAGAGCAGTAGTCCAATCTCGGCCTACCCTTACCACTTTTTATTCCTATCTCTGACTCTAGTATGTTGCGAACTAAGCCTTCGTGCCTCAGAAAGTGTCCTACTATCACAGCTTAAGAAATTCTTATAGCTCCGCCACTCGGCCATCCCCACCGACTAACGCGACGGCCCGGCGGATTGAAGACGGAATGAAGAGAACTCATTTCGTAGTAGTCTCTAATCTATGGTAGAAGCCGACAGGAGATAGAACGAGCGGTTCTGGGGCGTATTAAGTGCGATTTTTGCGGGTTTATTGGTTGTTGAGTTGTTGCCGCCGTGTTTCAATTGTTAATGCTGTACTTTTAGTGACTGATATTTTTATATTTGAATAATAGGCGAAGGAAAAGACAGTTGTGCAGCTCTTGGGTGCATAAACAATTATTATAATAATTGTTCCTATAGTTTTTTAATTTTCCCAAAGAGAAAAATAGGTAAATCATAAATGTAAGACATTCTGTATGATCGAAATTAATATGGAATTTCATGTAGAGCACGCACATGGGCCATTTCTGCGCGAAGGGAAGATTTAATTCAATTATTAGGACACTCGACTATTAAAAGGATCTTTGGGGTATGCACTTTGAAAGCCGCATATGTTTGCAAATGAGAAACATAATAGGTTAAGAAAATCGGCTGTCCAGACTATTTTTGCAGACGAGCAGTAGATAAGGTCAAAAAATTGTGAGTGCCCATCTGGAGATTTGTTTTCTGAAATATATTTCAGAAAATCTTATTTGTATACTTATAAGAGTGTAAGTGGATACGTAACTTTTTTAAGTGCAATCTATATGCAGTAAGTGAACTTGGACCTACATTATAACAGATTGTAGATCGTACAAATGTTAAATATTAGTTTACATACATACTTCCAAAAATGTTTTGAGTTCTGTGTTAGATATTATTTATTTTCATTAATAATCAATTAATAATAGAATACATTTAACGCTTATTTATTTATAATTGCGTTATTTCCAAAGTAAAAATAAAATTTAATTCAATTCTGTGGTGCCCGTAAAATTTTTAAATACGGCCGTTGCTGGTCTTGCCAGCTGCAAAGTTAGAAGTCTGTAAAGTTAGAGACTGGGCCCGGACAAGATGGTGGCTGCGCGAAAATGTAGCGGGAAATATGATTTTGACAGAAACAGTGGCGTACCGGCGTATATGTGAAATTTATAATTTTTTAACAATGAATTCATAAAAGTTACATTCAAAACAGGAAAATTGGCATTTTAAGGCATGAAAAAATCGCGAAACACATTAAGAACTTGAAGAAAGGGGATTTCGTCATACAGATAAATTATAAATGTGACGTTTGGTGTGAGGTTATGTCATTTACGAAATCGGCATGTTTATGTGCAAATAATCTTAATTACATAATTATTATAGTTGAAAACAGGTTTTTGAACAAGTTGTTTACTTATGTGACAAAAGAAAATTAGAATAAATCATAAAGGAAGCCGAATAATCCAATTTACTATTTTTCAGCACTGGAGATAAAGAATTGCTAAATAAACTTATTATTCTGTAATTAAAAATTTAGAGAGTTCTATTAACTACCAAAAATAAATAATTGGAATTCACATATATTAAGAACTAAACACCTTCAGAAACCCTTCAAAAAATAAGAATCCTTGGTGCTTGAGGTATGTCATGTCGCACCACAAGGTCTAATGATAGAAAGTCCTGGCATTTGTCCTGCTGGAAGGAGCTTCGGGCAGGACAGCTGGACAGAGCCGCTAGTCCTGCCAGCAGGACATTATTTTTAAATGGGATTGTCCTGTCGACAGTACGTGCGCGACTTCCAGCAGTACGGACTCAAATTTCATAGGCGACGTAACAATTTTGCTATTTATTAAATAAAACAACTGCTGAGAAACATTTTTATTCATTCTCGTACAAAATAACTTGAAAAACATTAAAAATATAACACTGCACCCGCGATGCTGATTGTTTTCTGAATCTGCGTAAAATAGGAAATTTAAATCTAATTAAATGAATTGAAAACAATAGGGTTGAAAATACGTCCTGCCAGCAGGACACTACGTACTGCTGGAAGGACGCTTGGACACTCTATCAACTAAGAGTTAATCACTTGGTAGTGGTTGTACTCCTAAATCCTCGTCTTCGTCGTCGTCTTCATCATCATCATCATCATCATCATCATCATCATCACCATCATCTTCAGTTGTGACTTGATATTCTTCTTCACTCTCCTCATCAGATGATCCTGTGTTCACAGTGAACTTCAACGAATCCATTGCATCGTCCATCAGATGCTCTTTCTCCAAGAAAGTTTTTTCCACTTTCTGCACATGGCCACATATATCTTTCCACTCTTCTGAGCTAATATTTGAAAATTTTCCATGTGCTAATTCCTCCACATCACCTAATTTAAAAGTAACGTTTCTGCTAGCTACCCAGTTCTTTACAGTGGCCCATATCTTCTCTATAGGGTTCAATTCCGGGTGGTAAGGGGGGAGTCGTAACACTCGGTGACCATGGGCTTCAAGAAGCTCATCCAATTTGCATTTCTTTGGGAATCGATACAAATTTTGTTTGATAAGACCATAAAGCTCAGGTTTTGTATTTGAGCCATCAAAATGTATTTGACGTTCTTCAAGCCACTTCACCATCTCACCTTTTCGGCTCGCAGATGTCAGGTTTTTTCCACCAGGACATTGTGATATGATGCATTGTCAATCACAAGTACACAATTAGGCGGCATGTTGGGCAGTAATTGTTTCTGCACCCATGTCATGAAATTGGCATTATTCATGTCATCGTGGTAATCTCCTGATTTAGAACCTAGAGACAATGTTTGGTTACATTTTGATATTAAAATTACTTATGTATGTGTTACCTGATCGAAAAATGAGCAACGCATTGGGAATGAAACCATTTTCACCTCCGGCATGTACAATAATCAGCCCTTGGCCTTTAGAAATCGGCTTCTTTAAGTTTTTAGTCGACTCATCATACCACCCTTTCGGCTGGACATGGCTGCTGTGTATATACGTTTCGTCCGTATATATAATGATTCGGCCTTCTTCCCGGTATTGCAGAATTTGTTTCAAGTATTTCATCCTTTTCAGGCGAATGTCATGGGTTTCCATTAAAATCTTACGGTTGTCTTCTGTCTTTCGCCACCTTAAATAGAAATAGAAGTATACAAGGTGTCCCACTCAAGCAAGCTCACTATTGCTATCTGTTGTTATAAAAGTATTTTCTAAACATAAACATTTAATGAAACAGAAATTTGAATATACATGTAGTAACGGCATCTGAAATATTTTGACTTTGCATATAAGTACAAAAGCAGCCATACCTGAATCCAATAGATTTCAGAAAAACCCATAGCGACTGCCTCGAGCCAGAAAAAGAAAGTTCAGAATCTTTAATCTTCTGTAGAATACCTGGAATATAAGGTGATATTAGGCTAGATAACATGATAGGTAGGTATTTAAATGTAGCATTTGTTATTTCACGAAAAAGCAGTCATTGCCATTTGTTCCTAGAATAATTTGTTCAAAAAGCCCCTGATTATTGGGATTACTTTCTGTTATTGCATACTTCATTCATGTTTAGATGAAAAATATACTATACACATTCAAAACACATCGTGAAATATAATGGTCTGAAAAATAATTGGGTTTCAACAGAAAGTAAGTTTCTTGAAATTTATCTACAATCGAAGTCGGAATCCAAAGCATTCCATTTACTAAAATGTAAAATGCAAGTGTGATTCATACTTTCATAACTTGGCTACGCAACAGCAGCACCCAATTGGTTTTTTGATATTAAATCCAAAAAATACACGAAAATATCTTTCTTATTACCACGTTTTCTCTATTTATGAAAAAAGAAGTTCAGCAAACTTTACAATGAATCACCCCGTATTTGACAAGTAACAACTGCCAGCAGTTGCAATGAAAACACACCTTAACGAAGTTTTCTTTTTTATAATGGTAATTATGTACTTACAATTGAGAGAGGGATTCCTTTTCTCCAAAATAAAAAAATTATGTATAATTTCCCATATTGTTTCCATTTCTCCCACAGAAATCAGGCCGAGTTTACGCTTCTTTCGCGGTCGTTCCTTATGCTGTGTAGCAAAGGAGGTGCTAGGCTCAGCTTCTACGCTTTTCGATTCCTTCAAAATCTTCAAAATCTGTGTTTCTCGAAACACCTGTTGCTTCTATAACTCTTTGCCTTAAACACACAATTGGATCTTAACAATAATCAAGCTCATTATGAAGTAGGTACCTACATACCTGTAATTCTTTAAAGGAATCCTAATTCCATTTTGTGCTTCTTCCCACATAAACTTCATCACGTTACTGATAATTTCACGGCCTTGGCTATGAATTACCATGCTGGATTTGCCAATTTTTTGGGAGACATTTCTAACCTACAAACGTCAAAAATTTCAACTTGGATTTAATGTGTAAAATTACTTTGATTGTAGTATTACCTGGATAACAGATACTATCGACGATTTTTCAAAAGTCTTTTAAATAACACCGAGATGACAAAATAAGCAGAATAATCTGCAAACCCAAAAAATGTTAACCTTCAATTCAGTTCCACGAATTTGTAGTCTTAATTACCTCGATCAACTCCGTTTTTCGTATAAAGATGATAGTTTTTTAGTCTTTTAAGCAACACTCACAATAAAAACGCAAAATAAAACAGAATATCCACTAAAAGATCACACTCAAACATAGGTCAACAAAACAACGTCAACAATGGACGCACAATAATCTTGAAGTTTTTGAGGGCGCCACTGGATTTACGAGTTCCGCCTCCGGACGAAAACAGGTCTATTGCGCTGATCACGTGACAGCCCAGTCTTTAACTTTACAGACTCTAACAGCGCGTCGCGATCTCCCCACCATCGCGTAAGAAAACTGGCCTCGTATACATCAAAGAAGCCGATCGGAAGCTTCGGGACTATACTTGATTAGACTATGCTACTATCCTATCTCTCCTATTCCTTACTGTCTTCCATAAATTTCGCTTTTCTCCAACTTTTTCTAATACCTCTCTGTTGCTAACCTTATCTACCCACGGTATCTTCGTCATGCGTCTATAGCACCACATTCCAAATGTTTCTAATTTTTTCCTATCCGCTTCTCCTATCGTCCAAGTTTCGCACCCGGACACTGCTGTACTCCATACATACGTTTTTAAGAGCCTCTTCCGAGTTTCTACATTTATCATTTCCGAGCATAATAGTTGGTTCTTTTTTTTAAATGCAACTCGGCCCTGCGCTATTCTTTGTCTTAAATCTAGAGTTATTTGACTTCCTAAATAGCAGAAATCTGAGACTTCCTCTATCTTCTCGTTTCCTATTTGTATTTTAGTTTTAGCCCTATTTTCACGCCCCCTACACAACAAAATTTCGGTTTTCTTTTTATTGATCTTCATACCATAGCCCTCCGTCAAAACCGCTTCCATTTCGTTCAGAGTCCTTCCTAATTCTTCTTTGCTGGATCGCTGGATGCTAATACTGCTATATCATTCGCAAATATGAGCATATTAATAGTTTGACCCTGTATATTAATTCCAGCAGCTATTATGATGTCTTTAACAATATTCATCGCATTTTCGATATATAAATTGAGAACTAGAGGTGATAACGCACGTCCCTGCCTCACTCCCTTTCGGATATTTACTTCTCTATGTTCCTGCTCAAATTCTGTAACTGCCGTTTGCTCTTTGTGTAGATTATGAATAAATTATTCTTCTATCCCTATTAGTTAGGGAGCCGGTATAGTAAATTATGACTGTATTTTCTACCATGCCGGACATTATTAATCTTAATGTATGCAACAAGAGGAAGAAGAATATGACTATGAGAAAGTTGCATCTGAGTCGCACCGCAGATGGCGCTCTTAAGAAAAGTTTAGAATCGTCTGGCACCCACTCGCGACTATCTAATGTGTCTGGCATTGATATTTTGGCATTCTTCATGATACAAATAGTCAGTAAAAGAAGAATCAGATACATTATAAGTCGCGAGTGGGTGCCAGAGAACCCCAAACTTATCTTAAGCAGGAGCGTCACGTGACGTATTTTCTACCAACAGATTTTTCTTTTACTGAATTTTTGTATTATTTTCTTTTTAATTTTGTTTTTATTTTGATGTATTCGGATAATTACTTTTCCTATAAAATATAAAATTTTTCTTCAACAGCCTGTATCTTCTTAAGGAAGCATTTTGGTACTAAGGTATATTCGGCTAATTGCTTTGTTTTGGCCCGAAGAAACTTCAGTTAAATTTTTTACACCTAATTATGACTCAGCCTGTATAGATAAGTATAAAATAAGTCATCAAATGTAATAATTAAACTTTATTTAAAATTAAAACTAAGAAACACTAAAATTCCGATATTCAGCAAACACCGAATGAGATATATATTATATGTATTTTATGAGGAGATATTATATTAAATAGACATGCTACGGGCATAGTGGGAAAGTAGGGAAATGCTAGAAGTGCCCGGGCATTGCAAACAATGATCGTGCATGCTGTCCGGTCAGATCCGGTAAGGTCAGGTAACGTAGCCCAGGCATTGCCAACACTGCCCGATTCCTCACTATGCCCGTAACATACATATGAATGATTTAGAAATTTATTTTATTATAGACACCCAGTACCCACATGATTTTTTTTTCATTGAACAAGAAGACGTATGAAAAAATACTACATTTAACTGGAAAAAAAGGAATATTTGTGAAAAATGCAAGATAAACCACACTGACTCTTGGAGTAGGGTCGCAGATGATCTTGACGATTGTTTCTCTAGGTAGTAGTTGTGTGGTGTTATACTGACTTGAGATATTGATTTTGGACGTTCTACTGTAAATATTAGTGCCCGGTCAGTCAATTTTCATGAAAAAAAATGCAAGAATAGAGTACCCTTAATTGTGGGCTTGGAGGGCGAATGATCTAGGTCAGGGATGGCCAACTCAGAACACTGCAAGGGCCACTTAATAAAATAAAAATGACGGCGGGCCAAACAATAATAATAATAATAATAATTGAAGTAATATTAATCGACTTTTATTACCTTATCACCATTTAAAAAACTCTATATAGGAATTTAAAAAGTCATCATAGCTAAGAAACGAAACGATTTCGTGCGCACTCGTATTTCATCTGTTCCCGTAAGTGCGTAAGTTGTCCGCAGCAGGCGAAACAACGCCGATGTCGCAAATAGTTTACATGCAGCGTTGTAGGATTCTAAAAACTTCACTAATACCTATTTTAGATTTTTCTTAAGAACTGCTTATTAATATTTTGAACTTGCATTGGGAAATAAATGAAGCATTCCGTTTTATACTGATTTTATCTGTTTTTAATCTCGTTTTTAATTTAGCAATAAGTTGGCGGGCTGGATAAAAAGTCCTGGCGGGCCAGTTGCGGCCCGCGGGCCGCCAGTTGGCTATCCCTGATCTAGGTAGTTGCTGTGTGGTGTTATACTGACTTTAAATATAGATTTTGGACTTTCTACTTTAAATATTAATGCCCGGTCAGTAATGTTTATGAAAAATTGCAAGAATAAAGTACCCTTAATTTTGGGCTCGGAGGGTGGTTGATCCTGGTAGTAGTTGTAGGATATTATAGTGATGTGAGATATAGAGTTTGGATTATCTGCTGCAAATATTAATAGTCGGTCAGTAACTTTTTGTGGAAAAATGCAAGACTAAACCCCCATTAATTTTAGGGTTGTGGGGTGGATTTTTTTGGTAGTAATTTAAGGACGTTAAGACGAAGTGAGATTTGCATTTTCGAACTTGTGCTATAGGGGTAAGTGTGTGGTCAGTGAATTTGTATGTTGATCAGTAAATTAAAAATTCCCAGGCTTTTGTCCGGTATGAATCCTAATATGTCGTGTTAAGGTGCATTGCAGGGAGAACGTTTTATTGCAAATTTTACACTTGTAAGGCTTTTGTCCTGTATGAGTCCTAAGGTGTGACCTTAAACCACTATTCTGCGTAAATGCTATTTGGCAAATTTCGCAATTGTAAGGTTTTTGTCCTGTATGAATCCTAATATGTTGTGTTAAGTTGTATTTCACGGAGAATGCTTTATTGCAAATTTCACACTTGTAAGGCTTTTCTCCCGTATGAGTCCTAATGTGTCTATTTAAACCGGCTCTTTGGGCGTATGCTTTTTGGCAAATTTCGCATTTGTAAGACTTTTGTTCTGTATGAGCTCTAACATGTCCTATTAAGTTACTTTGCTGGGAGAACGTTTTATTGCAAATTTCACACTTGTAAGGCTTTTGTCCCGTATGAGTCCCAAGGTGTGCCCTTAAACCATTACTCTGGGCGAATGCTTTTTGGCAAATTTTGCATTTGTAAGGCTTTTGTCCTGTATGAGTCCTAATATGTTGTGTTAAGTTGCTTTGCACGGAGAATGCTTTATTGCAAATTTCACACTCGTAAGGCTTTTGTCCCGTATGAGTCCTTAGGTGTGCCCTTAAATCACCACTACAGGTGAATGCTTTTTGGCAAATTTCGCAATTGTAAGGCCTTTGTCCTGTATGAGTCCTGATGTGTCTCCTAAGCACAAAAGATCGGGAGAATGCTTTTTGGCAAATTTCACATTTGTGAGATTCTTTCTTGGGGTGCGTCATCAAGTGCTCCCTTAATTCTGATTACGACTTGAATTTTCTACTGTAAATATCGCAAATGAAACATCTTTCGCTGGTTAGGCCCCATGATGTGTACATGTAGCACATCATGTTGGTCCAAATAATTATATTCTACTTACCACAAACTGATGCTGATTTGTTCCCCCTTTGTCCAATTTGTTAGATACTTCTAAAATAGATAATTTTTAAGGCATGTTCTTTATTATTGTCGTATAAATGCTGACGATGACTTTGAGGTTAGAATGCTGTGTCTAAAATAGGTATGTGTTGTACAAACAGCCAAAGGCTATAAGACTCTAGGCGTAGCGGCCCATACTAATGGATGGCACACGAGCGCATACAACGTAATGCGGGAGCGCAAACGGCGGAGAAGTTCGTCTACTGGTGAACCCGCTGAATAATTATTATGCCCGAGCTTTCCCTTGATATTTTATCGAACTTCTTTAGTTAATTTGTTTCTGTTTGTGTTGCGGTTGAAATAAATTTGTAGTTTTATTACCAAAATGAATGAGTGTAGTGACTGCAAAAAAAACTTACACAAATTAAGACTTGAAAAGACATGTGAAACATGTTAATAGTTATTTTTGAACTCGCCGCTCTCAAAATGACATTTCGCGAACCCTACAGACAAACTCAAACATAGTGTTCGCGCACTAGTGCGCGAAATCTGGCAAAAAAAACTGGCCCTTTGAGGCTTTCTAGAAATAATTTGATTTGATAGTAATAAAGTTTGGTTAACAAAACGACATTTCTCCACTTTGGATGTTGAAAATAGTGAAAGAATAAAGATAAATCGCTATTAATTCGATTGACACTTTGACAATTCAATAAATTAAACCAAATGTCATTTTCTACAATTGTCAAGTGGAAATCTGTCAATGTAATCACTTGATTTTTTGAAATTTGAAATTGGAAACGTATTAAATAATAATTAAAAAATTATAATGTTCGTTTCAAAAAATATTGTACGAACCTCGATGCGCGAAGACGTCTTCGGCGCATTCGCGCAAATGATACCGGCTTTCTGATTGGCTGGCTTCATAGCAACGAGGACGTTGTCAGACTTAATCCGGTGTTGGATTCTTTGAAAAACCGGGCCCCAGTGTCATACTTTGGGATGGTAATAATTGAGCCAATGGACGTTTTTCAGAAATTTTTCACAGTTTAAGACTTTAAAAGTAGGTAAGCATTTAATAGAAACATAGAGATTATTTATTAAGCAATAATCACAATAAAATAACAACCAACAATAATAACAACAATAATAATAATAACATTCATAATAATAATAATAAATTTATTTAGTCGCATTGACTATGTATGTTGACGACACTGGCGACTTTTAGTTTGTAGCATTGGCGATAGAATTCGAAGAAAAAATTTGGCAGCACTGCCACTAACCTCGGGTTGTCAGGTTTCAGCTGTCATAAGTCAAACAAAACTTTATATAGATTAATTTACTAATTACTAGAAAATGTAAAGGAGTGAAAGACTAATATTTAATTTATTTTTGCCGAGCATGGAGAAACAGTCGAAAAAACGATTTACGTGCGAAGTGTGCCAGAAATCGCTGTACGACTTCACCGCTCTGCGGCTGCACTTCAGAACACACACGGGCATGAAACCCTATGAATGCGATATATGTAACAGAGCATTCGCGGTTAGCGAAACTCATAAACGCCACCGTGAGACACATTTCATTCCACCCGAGAAAAGGTGTAAGGAATGCGGAGAGGGTTTCAGGCGAATTAGGTCGTATTTGAAGCATCTTCGAACGCACGAGCTTAAGAAAAATGGACCGAAACGTTCTAAGGTTGCGTTGGAGGTTCGAGAGCCGTCAAGACATACGTGTGAAATGTGCGACGCGGTTTTTAGTAATCGCGAGTCATTGTGGAAGCATCTCCCAGTGCACGAAGACGGGGAATCTTTCGATTGTGAGTTATGCAATGCGACGTTTGCTTTAAAGCCCGCCCTGAAGAGACACATGAAGTTGCATTCCGGAGACGAATCGTTCAAATGCGAATTTTGCGATAAAAGTTTTCCGACATCGTTCGGGGCGAAATTACACACGAAAATACATTCGCAGGATAAATGTCACGCGTGTGATATTTGCGACGAACGTTATGTTTTGAAGGTGCAGTTGGTGTTACATAAGAAGCACGTGCATTCGTTGGAGTCACGCTACAAATGCGATACTTGCCAGGACGAGTTCAAATCTCGGAAACAGTTAAACGAACATGCCTTTGCCCACCGAAATGGAACCGTCCACCATTGCAACGTGTGTAAGAAGACCTTCGTCGGTCTGAAACGGCTCATGGTCCACCAACTTACTCACACTTCCAAAACGAGTTTTAAATGCGCAAGTTGCGGACTTGCTTTCAATTTGAGAAAAGATCTGTATGTACATAAGCGTACTTGTGCGGTGGGAAATACATTTGAAGCAGGGTTCGAAGTTAGTGCGGAAAGTGATTTAAATTTTGTGAAAGTTGAACAAGAAATTTCCGTTGAAGAAAATGTTATTAAATCAGAAGTAATTGTCAAGGATGAATGTTTTTAATGGATATTTCTATTTTATAAGTGTAAAAGTACGTGCTTAAACTACTACTTAAATATTTAGAAACTAAAAAAAGAATATAATAAAATACCGATTTACTATTTTGAGTTTTCAATCTTTGCTGAATTCAATTTTTATATAATTTTATCCAATTTAACGTTGGATACTAGAAATAGAACGTCTTTGGGTGTCACTGACAGGCGTTGAATTTCGTGCAGGATGTTCGAAAGTAAATATGTAGTAGAATACCAAACAATGAGGGTGTTTCAAAGACGGAAAATTACACATGCGAGGCTCTTGCTTGAAAATACGGGAATGTTAACCAACATACTTAAATCATGCAGGTTTTTAATATGTGGGGGTGAAAATCAATCAAATTTGTAAAAGGAAAAGGATCTAAAATAGACAGATGTGTGTTTTTCTCAGTTTTTCTGCTATGTATAAGTACAGTAACTACAAATAATACTTATCTTAAAGATCTAACCAATTATGATGGAACCTAGAGAATGTTCAAGACACTTTTCCATGTAGAATCTTGCCTCTTACGTATTTTGCAACTTACATAGGTGGGAACAAGTCCTCACATGACCACCGACCCAGTTATCAACTTTGACTTTCCCCAGTGTTAAACCAGCTCCACACTATGTGGCAAACTTTGCGATGCGTGAAGTTTGCCAAACCTGACCTAGAGATTCGGCAAGTGTCAGCGTGTGCCGAATGTTCCATACACATATAAAAACAAAAAAATAATACATTGTAGCCTATCGGTCTTTTACTCCAAGATATGTTTTCTTCAGTTGCTTTTTAAAGCAAGCAAGCTGGAGATTTTTTACACTTTCATCCAGATAATTATAAACTAATATGCATTTGTAATAATTTTTCCCTATTCCAGTTTGCACTGTACCTATTTAAAACAAAATTGCCTTTACCCCTCGAGTCATAATTTATTAGACATCTTCTTACAAATATAATCAAGATGCTCCTTAAAATTTAATTTGGAATGCACTATGACTCCTAGGTATTTAATTTGATTAACTATTTCATCACCAACAGTAATTTTTAGGCCTTGCTCAAGGAAAAGTCTTCCAGCCTTGTTACTTCCAATAATCATTGCCTTCGTTTTCCTTGTATTAAGTTTTAATTTATTAAATGCCACCCATTCCCACACTATCTTTTAATGTTTTATTTATTCTCTCCACAATATCTTTTGGGTTTTCACCCCATACATAAATATTTGTATCATCAGCGAGAAGATAAATTCTGCCTTCTTCTTTTGTTGACAGTATATCATTTATATATAAGGCAAATAGCAGCGGTCCAAGAATACTTCCCTGAAGTACACCAGTCTCAACTTCTATACTATCTGATAGAACTTCACCGCATCTCAATTTCTGTTTTCTATGTTCCAGATAGCTACAGATCCATCTTAGAACTTTCCCACGTATATCATATACCTACTTCCAGTTTTCTTATTAACATTCTTTTATCAATAATTTCAAAGGCACATTTGAAGTCCAAAAAATGCTTATTACCACTTTTCCAGCATCAGTGGCTGATCTCCACTCATAAGATTTTGTCGCTAACACTTTTACCTTGAAATTCTATGTTCACATAACTTTCTCCTTTTGGTCTGGATATTAAAATAATCTTTTAACGTTTTCCACATCAGTTTTGGGTTGTGACTGCTATAATCTCTTTCAAATACTTACTCTTTTGTTTTCTAATTAAATCTACTATATACCATATTTCTATGAATTTTGTACTCTTTTCCCAATCTGTTTTTTCTTTGGTTCAACTATAGGTACTGTTTGTAGGGCTCTTTCTCTCTTTTAGCGCATTTTATTTTGAAGACATTTGAATTTATGTCTTCAAAATCAAAAGCGCTAAAATTTTTTATATTTACATCATAGTTTTTATTGTTTGAGAAAAAAATTTTGTTCTTGTCAAAAGTTTTACTGACAAGTTTATATTTTATATTTTATACAAATCATAAACTAGGTATACTTGGGCCGCCCAACAGACGGAGTGATCACCCTGCAAGCATGAGCTCTAGACGGGACCACTATCAATTTAGGACAACAGAACCGCAGTGATGCGCTTTCTTTAGACCCAACGAAGTCGCATCACTCCAATTCGGTCGTCATAAATTAATATTGGCCCCGCTACTAGCGGGGTGATCACTCCGTCTGTTGAGCGGCCCAAGTATAGACACTATAGACGTTTAACGCAAATGCAATGACGTTTAAACGAAAAGTAATTCAACTTACAAACTAGAGATGCCAGTGTATACCCTTTGCATTTAATCGAGTCGCCGCTGGGTGGCACATAAAACACAAAAATGTCAAATCGTCCACTAGCTGCTCACTCGATCTGAAAATTGAGCACTGTTTTAAAATAAAAAAAAACATGCGGGGTATGTATTTGTGCTGTAACTTCGCAACATAACAAACAACAAACACAAAATTTAATGTCAAACGTCTTTGAATTTAAATTGTAGTTTGATCAGGCATTATATGTTATTTTCTTACATTCTTCCTGGACAAGTTTAACATGGACATAACAGATAAGGTGACAGATTTGGAATTTGGATCCTACCCTTTGCGTTTTGTGTATGTTTCATAAAATTATCTTAGTACTTATTTTTAACATGCATTGTGCATTGGATTCTTCACAGTGGCGAATTAATTTACCAAGGAAGGGTCTTTGAATTTGTTAGTAAGTGTGTTGTGGATAGTAAATACTACCCTATTTTACCAATATTATGTGAGTCATTTTTTATTTAATACTAATATAATGATATAAGTTTTAAAATTCTTGTATATCCATTATTGATGTATCTGATTCTGTTTAAACATCGCCTCCTTCACACAATAAAATGTCACACATTATTTGTTCCATTTTTTAAAACGATTTTAAACGTCAAAAGTAAGTAAACTTCAAAACAGAAAATATTCAAAATTCCCGCTTTCCGCTCCTAATTCTACTTCCAAACATCAGAGGCGCTATTAGCAGTTCCAAAATAATATTATGTGCGTTGTCTATCTGTAGTGTTTAATTTGTGATACAAATAAATATTAACAAAGCCCCCGAACTGGGGCGAAACGTCGATTTTATCCTGTGTTTAGTTGAATTATATGCCAGCATTTCACAAAAAAATGAAATATCGAATTATAACTGGCACAAAATAAACCAACAGAATGACAGAATATGAAACCATAAAAGCTTACAAACTGAGAGATGAAGAAACAGCAAGACAATACAAAGAGTTGGTAAAAAACAAAATGCAACTGGAACAAACTGAAAATAAGGGAGCTCAAGATTTATGGAAAATATTTAAAGACATAATTATAGAAGCAGCAAAGGAAATATGTGGGACATTAAGAGTAAGCAACAGGAAGAAATACACAGCGTGGTGGAGTAAAGATATCAGGGAAGAAATAGATAAGAAGAAGTGTAGATGGAAGGAATATCTTAGAGACAGAACGGAAGGCAGATATGAAGCATACAAGGAACAGAGAATTAAAGTGAAAAGCGTAGTCAAAGAAGCAAAAGAGAAGAGCTGGATAAGATTTGGAGAGAAAATGGAAGAAAATAGTAAGGACAACCAAGAGTTATTTTATAAGGTACTAAAAAACACCAGGAAAGGAAAAGTTAGTCAGATAACAATAATTAAGAGTAAAGAAGGAGAAATAATAACAGAAGATAGACAAATAATGGAGAGATGGAAACAATACTTCCAAGAATTAACAGGCATAGCGCCGGAAACAAATTCCAGTACAGGCACTAACACAGAAGCAGGGGAAGGCATAGGTGAAGAAGAAATAGGCGTGATAACAATCGAAGAAGTATCAGAGGCAATTAGATCCCTAAAGAATGGAAAGGCTCCAGGACATGACAGAATAACTGCAGAAATGCTGAAAAATATGGGAGAAGAAGGAACAGAACTATTCACAAAAGTTTGCAAAAGAGCTTGGGAAGAAGAATTAGTACCAGAAGATTGGCAACTTGGAGTGATAATACCAATACACAAAAAGGGAGATGTAAGAGACTGCAATAACTACAGGGGAATTACACTACTGAGCACGGTAGCGAAAGCATATGAGAGAGTACTAGAAAAGAGGCTGAAAATATTCATAGAACCAACATTAGACGAAGCTCAGAGCGGATTCAGGAAGGGAAGAAGTGTACATGACCATATTTTCACAGTAAAAGACATAATACAAAAAACACTAAGGAGCAATACAAAATCATACTTTGCATTTATAGATCTAGAAAAGGCCTTCGATCGAGTGCAAAGAGGAAAAGTATGGAACAGTTTAGTGAAACGTAAAGTAAATCTGAAACTTGTAAGAACAATAAAAAGCATCTATAAAATAAACAAAAATTATGTAGCTAGAGGGAATAAAACATCGGATCAGTTTGAAACAAGAGAAGGGTTGAGACAGGGAGGGGTGTTGAGCCCGGTTTTGTTTAACATACTGATGGACGAAGTAATCAAAGCAAGTAAACCAAACCTAAACAAACTGAAGGTAGGATACACAAAACTTCAGCCAGTAGAAATCTCTGGATGTGCTTTTGCGGACGATGTTGTGATCATGGCAGATAGTGAAATGGGATTACAGAGGAATATAAATGTTTGGACAGAAAATTTGAAAAATCATGATATGAAAATCAATACAAGGAAGACCAAGGTAATGATGACAGCTCAAAAAAAGGAAGCAATGAATATAAAAGTTGAAGGAGAGAGCATTGAACAGGTCACACATTTTAAGTATCTGGGAACAATAATAGAAAGTAACGGTAGACAGGAGAGAGACATAAACGAGCGGCTTGAGAAGACGACAAGAACATACCATGCATTGAGGCAAAAATTTGTCAAGAAAAAAGAGGTAACCAAGAAGACGAAAATGACGATATTCAGAACAATTTATAGGCCAATACTAACTTACGGAAGCCAGACTTGGGTGCTTACAAGACCAATGAAAAGTAAAATACAAGCGATTGAAATGAAATACCTAAGGGCAGTAAGTACAAGGAGTAACAAGAAAAGATAGAATTCGAAACACTGAAGTACGAGAAAACCTTGAAACAGAGGCAATACTGGAATACATGGAAGAAAAGCAACTCAGCTGGTGGGGACATTTACAACGAATGGAAGAAACAAGATTAGCACGGAGAATATGGGATGCCAGAACAACAATGAAGAGGAACAGAGGAAGACCAAGAAAAACCTGGGAAGACGCAATAGCAGAAAGCATACAAAAAAGAGATAAAACGGTAATGGAAGCACGAAGGGTAGCACAGGATAGAAAACAATGGAAGAGCTTTGTGCACCAAACATAAAGATATCAAAAACCCCACACCGAAAGGTACAAGGGGACTACGGATTATATACAAAATAAACCAAAATTTCTCAAGTTTAAAATCCTCAACAATCTTCATTCGCAGCAATAATAGAAATATTTACTTATATTCTTTGCTAGAAATAGCCAAGCGTCAAATCGCGCTCGCTAGCAAGCCGGGACATAATTCAAATGGACCCTGCACAGCTCTTATGGCTTATGCAGAAATACATGCAAAGAAGAAGAGTGACAGCAGATGGCAAATTCTTGAGTGGAAGTGTGTTGGGCTTACGTGTAAAAACTTGAAAACGACTAATTATATTGCATAGGTTAGGTTAAAACGTCAGGTAACATATGGCTTTCTTTTGTTTGTAATAAAAATCTGACGTTTGTGAGGCGCCACTTTTAGCTGACCGCACACGATCAATATTATTGACAATATCGTGATTTGACCAATAATACCGTGTTTTGATTGGTCAAATAACGATATTGTCAATATTATTGTCAATAATATTGATCGTGTGCGGTCAGCTTTTGGGAAGTATTTTATTCTCGATTCACAGGCAGCATCTTTAACTACAGTTACATGAAAACTACAACTAAATTCGACCCAAACCCAACTATTTGAGCAATGTAAATTGTTGAGAGAATTATTTAGCATGGGTTTAGTACAAAACTAACAATAATTTATATAGTCGGAATTAGAAACAAAAGTTTAGCATTTCTCATGTGCTTCCTATAATGAAGTCTAGTAGCAAAAGGATCGTCGCCGAGTTTGCTATTCACTGTTTAATAGAGCATTTTGGGTACTTCTGTTACTTTTACGTCATCTGACAGTTGAACTCGAACCTAACATAATAAATAAGTAAATACTACATTCTTTACCTAAAAACTTCGAATTAAAAGTAACAAATAAATGTAAAAAATATATTGTCTAATGGAAAATGGATGCCACGGAGCAGAAACTGTTTCCTTGCGACTTTTGCAACAAAACGTTCTCCACGAAACTGAAAATGAGGAGGCACACTAAACTGCATAACGAAGAAAAGCGTTTTAAGTGTAAAATTTGCTACAAAGAATTCAACGTTAGGTCCTACCTAGAACTCCACTTAAATAGGCACTCCGATACACGCAAATTTTGGTGCAGCATGTGTAATAAGCAGTATACCGCAAACCAGTATTTGAAACGACATCTGAGAAATCGCAAAAGTGAATTCGAGCCTTTTTCTTGTCCCTTGTGCAGGGAGAGTTTTACGGTAGAGGAAGATTTGCGGATTCACATCCGTGCACACTTGAGAACGGAACCTGCACCTTGCGAAATTTGTGAAATTCGGCAAAAATATTCGTTATCGCAGGGTCCTGAAGTGCATCAGGGTGTAAGTCCCTTCAACTGCAATTTGTGTGTTAAAAAGTCGACGTGTAATCAAGACTTACAAATTCATCACATTACGCACTACAAAGCCGCTCGTCCCTTCTTCTGTCATATTTGCGGCAAGGGATATGAGCAGCGGGATTCTTTAAACAGACACATAGACACGCATTCTGATGTTAAATTCTATAAGTGTCCGTTTTGCAGGCAATATTTCACGCCTTATGAAAATTTAAAAGTTCACCTGCAGACGCACGAGGAAACGAATTGGCATCAGTGCGAGATTTGCGATAACACATTCAGGAGTCTACGAAGTTTGACATTGCATATGTTCAAACATACAAGCGAAAAGCCGTATCAGTGCGATATTTGTAAGAAAGCTTATCTTATATTCAATTGAGGAGTTTGGAAGTGCATTTGAAAACGCACACTAGGGGAACAGTGGTTCAACAGACTCGGGTGGGTGTAGACGGAACTAGTGATAGTGCAAATTTAAAAGTAAACGACGAAATTTCTGAATTCAGTTCTGCGTCTGCAAAAACCGAACTAAGTGAAGCAGGCGCTGGTGATGGTGAGAATTTTAATACGAATGATGCAGTTAAGGAAGAAATTTCAATAGAAGATCAATTTATTTCTTCGGATGGGGTCAAAAAGAAAGAGCTTTGTTAGTTTCACAAAGCCATTTGAGTGCGAGGTGTGCGGTGACGGGTTCGAGACTGTACCGCAGATGAGGATGCACGTGTTCAAACATACAGACGAAAAACTTTACAAATGTAAAATTTGTAAGAAAGCCTACGTTCAACTGAAGAGTCTGAAGGTTCACTTGATGACGCATACCGAAGGAAAAGTAGTGAATCAAGTGAGTGAGGGAAGTGCTAATAATAGTGCAGATTTAAAATTGGGGCATGAAATTGTATATGAAGAAGAAAGTTGATAAAAGTGAACATTTTTTAAGGGGAGTGACTACTGCTCCGGCCGCCGGCCCCCTGAAATTTTGTTTGAACACGGTCGGGTATGCACATTACAGAATGTCAACACAATTTGCATTTTGGAGGCGTAAAAAAATTAAGCTGAGAGAACGCATTTTAAACAAAGCCCTTTCTTGCCCTCTCGCACCAGACACACGCATTTTTTGGAAAAAAGATGTAAAAACAAGCAAAATATATCAAACCGCTGCGGGGTCAGAACTCGTCTAGCCGTAGGAGAATAAAATGGCAGTTCTGTACGATATCCGAACAATCACTGAGACAGTTGGCGTCGCTAGCCGTAACGATGTTCTTAAACGTCATTTTGCGGACATTAAAGCTAGGGACACATTTCTCTGACGTGTTGTGTTGTGACGCAACGTTGTATGGATCATACAGCATAAATTGCATGTAATTAAACGGGGCGCGTGCACATTCCTCTGACGCTACGCGCTGTGTTGTGTTGTGTTGTGACGCAACGCGATCCCTTCTATCCAGATTTTCGTTGCATCGCGACACAACACATCAGAGCGTCAGAGAAGTGTGCACGGGTCATTTCGCTTAAAAAATATGGATGAAGCTGTCTTAATTGAAAAAGTTAGAAATTACGAATGTTTATTCAACGTGAATTCGAAGAATTACCGCAATGAGTATATGCGGCAAGAGGTGTGGGAGGAGATAGGCAGGGAAATTAATTCTACAAGTAAAGCAACAGCATTTTTACTTCACTTGTACTTACATACAGTGTGGAAAAAAGTATAGAAACAGTTCTATAAAAAGTTCCCGGTTAATCGGGGACGAAAACGCTCTGTGTGTACGCACTGGAGCTTTTGAGAAATGGGGTAGCACCGGATTATCAAACGTTGCGTCACAACACGACAGAAACATGTGCACACGGCGAGTCACAACACAACACGACACGACACAACACAACACATCAGAGAAATGTGTTCCCAGCTTAAGTAATGCGCGCGTCCGACCGTATAGGAATAAAATTTCAGGGGGCCGGCGGCCGGAGCAGTAGTCACTCCCTTTTTTAAGTAGAGATGTTGTCGATAGTAATAAATGTCTTATTAGTTTTATTTCGACTTGAATAATTCTCGTAATAAATATGTAACATTTTTGCGAAGATTTTATTTCGAATACAGCGCTGAAGTTTCATCTTAAAATTCTCGTTTGATTTTTAAGAATCGGTGCAGTAATTTTCATGATTTGCACAAAATAAGAGAGCTATGTTTTGCATAAATAGTCAATGCATCACAAAAGCGGCTTGTCATGGACGTCAGATTTTCATCCTAAACAAAAAGCAATAGATAATTTTAGAATTTCGTCACACAATTGACAGCTGAAGGGCTCACATTTGTTTGTATAATGGTAGCTTTAGACGATGCGCTTTTTCGTGCATCTTGATGCATGCGTCGTAGCGCAAACAAGTGCATGCGTTACTTTATAGCGCACCAGACATTTTACCGAGAGGCAAGGTGACGCAAGTATGTCCCGAGTCAGATGGGAATCTACTTGCATCATTCGTGCGCTTCAATAATAATATTTTAATTTTGCAACGAAGAGGCTGCTTCCATCACTTCAAGAAGTGCCATTGAAGTGAACTTTTGGTTTAGGTTCATGCACGATGGAGCTCCTGCTCATTTTACATTAACTATTTGGGAACACCTAATCAAAACTTGCGAAGGAATGAAGAGAATCGTCACTAATCTACTAGTGTACGTTTGGTTGCACAGCCAAACGAGGAACTTATTTTGAGTTTGCCTAATTTTTTCACTAGATAGATAGCCAAAAGTTAGAAAAGATGACTTAACTTGAAGCCTTTCCAAAATGTTAGACAAATTAAATAGCATTCCTTCCCTTTTTGCAACGAGTGCTGGGCATCAGTTATTAAGTTTGCTATTGTAGTTCTCAATGTTGCCATCCAAACCGTACAAATTAACAATGAGATACTTATAATAAACCAAAACATTTTTTTTAGGTTTTCAAAGATGTCTGTCAATTCTAATTGTTCAAAGTCCGTCGAAGACATTCTGGTGAAATTTTGAAAAAAAAACAGCCACCATCCATCACCATTTTTTCTAACGAGCAATAGTCGCCCTATTCTTTTAAAAATTCTCGAGTCCAACATTTTCGTTCGCGTTTTTTGTTCTTTGCTATTATAATAAAGGCAATAACAAAACGATCTAGACTTGCTCAAACAACTACTCCCCAGGCAAATAGCCCGACAGGCATTGTATTATAGAGCAAGACCTGACCGACGATGTGTACTAGACGGCGGTGTATGTACTACTCCAAATAGTAGATCGGAATCCATATTTGCAACTAGCGCAATGAAACGAACTCCTGTTTAAATACTATGACGCATGAAGAAAAGGGTATGCGTTTTCTGCCTTCTATGGCATGCGCAAATGCATGCAATTACGCATGCATTGCCGCACCAAAAGATGCATCGTCTAAAGCCACCTTAAAGCTTATTGGAGGGAAGAAGGGGAGGAATAGCAAAGCAATGTTCGTGTTACCATTTGGCACCAAAAAAAGAGCGTAACTTAAACTTAGTCGCTTTACGCTGAGAATTGAACGAAAATTCTTAAAATGATATGACTGGTTGCACTATTGCAAACGTTGTTTCGTTATTTTGAGTTAAATTACATGAACTCACCACTTTGTTTGGCACCAAATCTGCTCAAATTTTGGTAACGCTCACGTGCATAACGTTGTGTAACCATACTCTGCCCTCCAACAGAAAATGGAGGCCTGTCAAAATCAGGCCATTCTAAAACAGTCTATGTGCTACTTGACGGTTTTAACCTAACCTATGCAAGTTGTTTCCAAGTTTTTAAATGTAAGAGCAACACACAAATTGTAAATGAAAAATGAACTGTTTTCACCGCAAAACTTCTTAAAATTATATACCAAAACCAGTTTAAGACGTTGTAAATAACACTGATAAACGTCAAATGGCACGTGTATTTGTTTTGTTCAGAATAAAAATCTGACATAACGGAAACACTTGTGCAGTGTATTGCCGATTAAATGAGAGACCGCCGGAATTGTAGCTACATCCATGCGAAGGTTTCCTGTCCGTCCTTGCTGTTTGGTCCGGAAGAAGAGGAGGAATAACAAAGCATTTATTTGTGTTACCATTTGACACCAAAGGAGGGGCGTAACCTAAACTTCTTTACGCCGAGAAGCACAGATTTGAGAAGTGAAAGTAAATTTTTAAAATGGCATGACTAACTGCACTATTGCAAACGTTACTGTGGCCTCCGTACCTAGGCTACGCCACTGGAGAAACATTTGACCCACTTCTCGCCGAAGTGAAATCAAGCACATAAACGCTGACAGAACAGCAGAACACATTCCTATTATAGTAACCTTAATGTAATGTAGACCGCTTACTTAGCATTTGTAAATATTATAAATAGCACGCACTGTAAATACGACAGGAGATGATATTATACACACTCGATATACACAATAAACGATTGTCAGTCGACACGCATCTTTTCTTCATTCTCGCCATCGAACACAATATTATTATGGACCAACGCCCATATTACTTTCGTTATTTTGAGTTAAATTACGTGAATTCTAAACAGCAACCGCTTCACCACTTTGTTTGGCACCAAATCTGCTCAAATCTTGGTTACTCTCACGAGTGCATTCATACTCTTCCCTCATCTAAGGAAATGTCAGTTGCAATCTAACCTAACAATTATGATTGTTTATTTTCTACCTTAAAATCCCTGCAATCATGAGCTCTAGGCAGGACCACTATCAATTTAGGACGACCAAACCACAGTGATGGGCTTTCTTTAGACCCAACGAAGTCGCATCACTCCAATTCGGTCGTCATAAATTAATATTGGCCCCGCTAGAGCACGTTCTTGCAGGGTGATCACTCCGTCTGTTCGGCGGCCCAAGTATATATATTGTTATTTTTGGTGATTGACAAGTCTAGAAAATGAAAATAGGGCTTTTCATTAATAAAAAATCGGTATGCAGAACCATATACATGACTTCCATGTTCATTGTATAAGAAAAGAACACTTAAAACAATTACCTGTTTATTATCGGCAATTTTACGAAAGATTGGTTTATACTTGGGCCGCCGAACAGACGGAGTGATCACCCTGCAAGAACGTGCTCTAGCGGGGCCAATATTAATTTATGATGACCGAATTGGAGTTATGCGACTTCGTTAGGTCTAAGGAAAGCGCATCACTGCGGTTCGGTCTTCCTAAATTGATAGTAGTCCTGCCTAGAGCTCATGATTGCAGGGTGATCACTCCGTCTGTTGGGCGGCCCAAGTATAGTAATCACGAGTATCTATCACTATTAATTGTGGGTTACTGCCAACTGCCTACAATTATTATAAACCCTAGAGTATAAACTATATCGACATAGCTGAAAGAAGAAACATTTTTGCAAAATTTCCTAAAATACGAAAATAATTAAATAAATTTTATTTGCTTTGGTCAAATAACATCTTCATTACAAGTGCGTCCTGCTTTTCCTGAAGCCCAAGAATGTTCATTATTCAAAGGTAAATCAGAAAATTTCGGTTATAGCTGACACATAAGTGCCAAATTTATATTTTACTTGCCCCAAAAATTCAAGAGAGCGTATTATATACGTATTAAGTATATGCCCGAGTATATGTTTCTATGACAACGTTTATAACTCGCTCGTTGGATAACATAATGTAATGGTTAATAACTTCATAAATAATTGAGTTAGGGCAAAATTGATAGTAACAAAATTTTTTGGCCTTAAAATACGCAACATTTTTTATTCAAACTTTTCTTTCATATTATCTCTAATAGTTTAGCCAAAATATTTTTTTGAAGAATTAAAATGTTAATAACAAATGAACGTCCATTGTAATTATTACCAAAATCAATAGGTCTGGGGCCCTCGTCGAGACGCACTTTTAAAAAAAAAATCATTAAAATCGGTTAGTTTTTACGACAGTTATCGAACGCCAAAGAAATCCGGACACACACACACATACACACACACACAAGTTTGCCAGAAAGCATACTCATCACTAAATACTTGTTAAATGCACACACATTCACTCCTGCTGAAGAAAGGAATTTCAAGTGCGCAGTGTGTGTGTGGGTGGGTGTGAGCGTGTGTGTGTGTGGGGCAAAGATTTTAATTGAAATGGCTACGTTACAAAGCACATGAGGATTCACACAGGTAATAAACCTCACGCTTGCAATATTTGCGAGAAAGGGTTCTCACAATTAGAAACTTTAAAAGAGCATATTAAGCAAGTGTACAACAAAAATAAACCCCACACCGCAATGTACAATTTGCAAAAAAGGATTCTCCATGCGTTCCGCTTTAGTTAGGACACATATGAGACAAATGCCTTATAAAGTGCGATGTTAATTTTAAATCTGATGGCTACCTACTTGAAGAGGCATGCAGAGAAGCAAGGAAATGGGGAAATCATAGCAGCGAAAATCGAGGAATCACAAGATAGGTAGCGTTAATGTGAAATTTGAAGAAAACATAACGGATGAAGAAGATAACATCATTGTAGACTCAGAAAATTTTGAAAAGCTTATGGGAAATTAAGGGAATGGATTGAAAAATCAAAACAGTGTTAGTGTAAAAGAAAGCGACATTTTAGGCAAAGAGCGATAATGGTGGAAGTTTTGTAAGACTTTTCAAAAATGAAGACTATGAGGCGAAAGATGAAATTAGTTGAAATGTTTAACATTTTAATAGAATGCAACAGTTCATTATTTTTGCGTACCTATGTTTTCAATTTATTATTAAAATATTTTTATACTTCTTTGTTTGACTTAGAAATGCTAAAATATGTAGTAATCCATTTAAGAAAGTGTAAGTTTAGTTTGAAACTTCTTTCTAACTTATCTTGTATCTTATTAGTAAAGTTTCTCAAGAATCTCGCAGTGAGAAAGGAATATCGACGTGTGAAACGAATAGCGTTGGAATAAAAACTTATTTGCAGAAATAATTATTAAACTATGCCCAAGTTTTTACTAAGCTGTAAAATATGAGCTTCAATCTAAGGACATGCGCATTTCGTGGATAGGTTCTTAGCATTTAGGTGCTCCTTTGGTGAGTCGGTCTTTTAGACACAGCAGCGTGAAAGAGTGATAGTAAATGACAGTTCATTATTCATTTTACCAAAAAGTCATCTTTGTTCTTTGACTTTTCTTGAGAGGAAGATTTAGAAACCATTGAAAATATGAACTTCTCGAGACATGCAGCAAACTGAACAGTCTACAAAAGGGATGTCGCAGAGTAAAAGAAAATTAGGAAGCACAATTTGGAATAGAAAATACCAAGAGTGATGCGAGCTACAAGTTACACATTATGGGCCGTATCAGTGCAGGACGTATCGCTTGCGATATTTGCGATAAAACATTCAAGGTCTCACCGAGATTAACAAAACATATGTTAATGCACACCAAGAAGAAACCGCATAAATGTGAAATTTGCCAAAGGGCGTTCACTGCGCCTTCTGCTTTAAAGATACACATAAGAACTCACACAGGAGAAAAGCCTCACAAATGTGAAATTTGCCAAAAAGCATTTTCTAGGCATTCTAATTTAAAGATGCATGTTAGGGATCACTCGGGAGAGAGGCCTTACAAATGTGAAATTTGCCCGAAAGTATTCTCTAGGCATTTTAATTTAAAGATACATGTTAGGGCTCACTTGGGAGAGAGGCCTCACAAATGTGAAATTTGCCAGAAAGAATTCTTTAGGCATTTTGATTTAAAGACACATGTTGGGACTCACTTGGGAGAGAGGCCTCACAAATGTGAAATTTGCCAGAAAGCATTCTCTACACATTCTAATTTAAATAGACATGTCAGGACTCACACGGGAGAAAGGCCTCACAAATGTGAAATTTGCCAAAAAGCATTCCCTAGCAATACTTATTTAAAGATACATGTTATGAGTCACACGGGAGAAGGGCCCCACAGATGCGAGGTTTGCAAGAAACCGTTTCGTGATCGTTTCACTTTGGCGGATCACGTAAGGACTCATACAGGAGAAAGGCCCCACAAATGTGAAATTTGCCAGAAAGCATTCTCTACGTATTCTAATTTAAAGGCGCATATTAAAACTCACACAGGAGAGAGGTGTCACGAATGTGAAATTTGTCAGAAAGCATTCGCTACGTATTCTAATTTAAAGAAACATGTTAGAACTCACACAGGAGAGAGGCCTCACAAATGTGAAATTTGCCAGAAAGCATTTACTGACCGTTCTCTTTTAGTGATTCATGTTAAGACTCACACGGGAGAAAGGCCTCACAAATGTGAAATATGCCAGAAAGCATTCTGTACATATGCTTATTTAAAGATACATGTTATGAGTCACACGGGAGTAAGACCCCACAGCTGTGAGGTTTGCAAGAAAGCGTTCTACGATCGTTTCACTTTGGCGAGACATGTTAGAGCTCATACAAGAGAAAGGGCCTACAAATGTGAAATTTGCCAGAAAGCATTCTCTACATATGCTTATTTAAAGATACACATTAGGACTCACACGAGAGAAAGGCCCCACAGCTGTGAAATTTGCCAGAAAGCATTTGCTACATATTCTAATTTAAAGATACATGTTATGACTCACACAGGTGAAAGGCCCCACAGCTGTGAGGTTTGCAAGAAAGTGTTTTCCGATCGTTCCTCTTTAGCGAGTCACGTTAGGACTTGCACAGGAGAAAAGTCGCACAAATGTGAAGTTTGTCAGAAAGCATTCTCGGAGCATTCAACTTGCATGAAGCATGTTAGGGCTAACACAGGAGAAAAGCCTCATCAATGTGAAATTTGCCAAAAAGCATTCTCTCAAGGCTCTGCATTGCGTTCCAATTTAGCCACACATATGGGACAAAAGCCTTACAAGTGTGATATTAATTTTAAATCTGTATGGTATTTGAAGAGACATACAGAAAATCAAACAAATGGGGAAATCGTCGCAGCGAAGGTCGAGAAATCAAGTGTGAAATTGGAAGAAAACATAAAGGATGAAGAGGAAAATGTCATTGTAGAGTCTGAAAATTTCGAAAAGCTTGTGAAATATGTAGAGTATGAGGTGGAAAATCAAAACAGTGTTAATGTAAAAGAAAGCAATGTTTTAGGCGAAGAGGATAATGGTAGAAGTTTTGTAAGACGCTTCAAAAATGAAGACTACGAAGTGAAAAATTAAATTAGCTGAAAGGTTCAAAATTTAATCAGAAATATGATTTTTGCATTCGTTTTGTTTAATTAATAAAATATGTTTATTTTTAGTTTTATGTTCAGATTTCCATATTATAGGCTTTAGAAATGCTAAAATATAGTCAGTTCTATTTAAGATAGTGTAAATTCGAAACTTCTTTCTAAATCATTTTGTTCCGCCTTTATTACACATTTTAGAGAAAAATGTTACATGGGGAACCCCCATTGAATTTTGATTTTGTTACACAAAATTATTAATTTACAAATAATCAAAATGTATTTTTTCTATAAATGCTATTAAAAATACATAAGTTTTAACGTTTATTGTCAGTTTCAAAAATGTAAATTTAAGACACTAGTTTTCAAAGTCATTTACTTTTAACTCGCTTTTAACACTAGCACAAACTAAACACTAGTGTCTATCAACACTAGCGTTAAAAGTGAGTTACTTTTAACATTGGTGTTAAAAATGAATGATTTAAAAAATACAAAGCAAACATTTTGATTTATTTAATTTTTATTATTAACATTAACATGTATGGTACAATTTGAACAACTTGTAATATGAACTCCTTCTGCAGTTCCACTGACCATTGTCTTGTTCTCATCTCGTATACTTGCTAAAGGGATGGGAAGGACAAATATGTCGGGTCGAATTAATAATGTCTCCCTGATAATAAGAGATTAAATACCGTGGGGGCGGTGGGGGTGAAATATTGTGATGGTTGCTACATGGTAGTTTTTTAAGTCGCAGAAGAGGGCGCCCGCAAAATTTCAAGCCGGTCGGACTTCAAATATGTCGGATGGGTAATGTCTCTGCGACAGGCGATTAAGTTCTTTAGGGGCGATCGAGGGTGGAATATTAGGATGAGATTTGCATTGTAGTTTTATAAGTTACAGTAGAGGGTCCCTGTAAAATATGAAGCCGGTCGAACTTCAAATATGTCGGGTCGAATTGATAATGTTTCTGTGATAAGAGATTAAATACCGTGGGGGCGGTGGGAGTGGAATATTGTGATGGCTGTTACATGGTAGTTTTTTAAGTCGCAGGAGAGGGCGCCCGCAAGATTTCAAGCCGGTCGGACTTCAAATATGCCGGGTAGGATGGATAATGTCTCTGGGACAGGCGATTAAATTCCTTAGGGGCGGGCGGGGGTGGAATATTAGGATGAGATTTACATGGTAGTTTTATAAGTTACAGTAAAGGGTCCCTGTAAAATATAAAGCTGGTCGGCCATCAAATATGGCGGGTCGGATGGATAGTGTCTCTTGGACATCAGATTTAATTCCGTGGGGGCGGTCGGGGGTTGAATGTTAGGATGGCAATGACTTGGTAGTTTAATAAGTTGAAGTAGAGGGTCCGTGTAAGATTTCAAGCTGGTCGGACTTCTAATGTGCCGGGTCGGATGGAAAATGTTTCTGTAACAATAGGTTAAATACCGGGAGGGCAGCTGGGGGTGGAATTTTGCGATGCCTTTTAGGCGATGGATTTTTGTGGTATCGGAGATGATTTCTCTCAAATTTCAAGAGGGTCGAATTCGAAACAGGTCACGGTTTGAGAATTCTTTGGTGGTCAGTGTTTTAGAAACTCCCCAAAAAAACGTCCGTTACTTACCAGTTCGTATTCTATACATCACAAGGTATCATTAGATGAAAAATTTTGTTTTGCTAAAATGAGTTTTTTTCAAAAAAAATCATGTCTTTATAATTAAACCTGCGCCAGAAGCAATATGATTAGGCGGACTGACTATTCAATTCAGTTTTTACACATTAATGGTAAGCTCGTGAATTAATTTCAGATTTACGGACGTTAGTCCACCATGTATGCTGCTGGCTCTTAGACTATTATGTTTACAAAAATATAATGAGTGGACAAAGTTGTTTCGTGCTGTTTTGTATAAATAATGGACATGCCAGGAATACAATATTTCAGGTCATCATCATAAGGTTCTCAGTCCGAAGACTGGTTGGACGCGTACCTCCATTCTTTTCTATCCTGAGCTAACCTACGCATTTCCCTAAAAGTAGAACATCCTACATCCCTAACTATTTGAGAGCAGTAGTCTAATCTAGGCCTACCCCTACCTCTTTTTATTCCTATCTCTGACTCTAGTATGTCACGAACTATTCCTTCGTGTCTTAGAAGGTGTCCCACCATCCTATCTCTCCTACTCTCAGGTAAAATTACATATTTTAGTTGTTTCAATCTAAGTTTGTACATATCGACTCATCCAACGAAGACTACAGTAACCCGTTATTTATTCTTTTCAACCAGTAGCTAGTAGCAAAAATCATATCATTGCGAGAAAAGGCTTGTGTACGTAGTTCAAACTAGCAGTTTCCTTTTTTTGTTATGTCAAATTTATAAATGAATTACGTTCTCTGGTATTAGTCCAAGAGCTTTTGAAAATTGAAGTTTAAAAGAAACTCGTGCAATTCTCTATGTAAACCATACGTACCGATCAAAAATAAAAAAAAAACAATTTCTCAAAGTAGTATTGGACGTAGATTATACCACGTTATTTTAAATCGAAGGAGCGTTGTACTGCGTAAACTCCGTAGTCCCGCTGCGCAAAGTACTTGTTGCCGCAATTTTCTAACATTGTTCTGCTCTTCCATTTAATTTTTTTCAGTGAGCTCTACGCGTTTACTGCACCTGCACCCGTCAAAGATATAGGCCCGGTTTTTCAAAGAATCCAACACTGGATTAAGTCTGACACCGACTTCGTTGTTATGATACCGGCTTTCTGATTGGTTGTAGCATAGCAACGAAGCCGATGTCAGACTTAATCCGGTGTTGGATTCTTTGAAAAACCGGGCGCAAGAGTTTATTTGCTTTTCTAACAATCTTGTGTAATCGTGGTTGCCATCGTAACCTAGCTAGAAGCCTTTATCTTATGTATATGATCATGACTAGGAGCCATTGTTATTTTGCACAACGTTTGCAGAATATTTTAGGCATTTTTGCTTAAGCTGAAATAAAGTTAGAAATAGAACACTTACATTTTTATTTACAAATGATATTTTTTATTTTGTGAAGTAATGTCTCGTTATAAAACTTACCTAAAGATTTGTATAATTACAGCGCTATGGAAATAAACTAACATTAATAATCTACAAAACTGTTCCTGTAGCAGCACAAATGCAGTGTATTTTAAGAAATGATTAATAACTTATAAAATTTGATTTAAAACCACAAAGGTTGCAACACAGTCGACAATAAACGTTAATTTGATTTGAATCAAAGAATATTTAAATATTTGAATTAGTTCTGATTTGACAAAAACGGTCGCGCTTGCGCAGTGCGCAGCATCGCTCATTTGTTGATTTCATTCTGTCTTTCTCAATGTTTTCAATCTCCTTGTCATACAGGCGCCACAGTGCTCCCTGACATCGGTTTACCGAACTATATTATAGCCCAAGGTCTTTCCTACGGTTCCCTCTACTCAGGTTGCGCCACTCTGTGCTCTATACATCAGTAGAAGCGTTCCCGTTTTCTGCTATTTCCGGAAGTTCAGAAAGTCGCTACTAGAGTCATAGGAGGCACATTTTTACGTTTACGGTCATGCTGTCGATAAAAGTTTTGCATTTTGCGAAGTGTCTTGTACAATT
Organism: Xestobium rufovillosum; assembly: GCA_963966045.1. Lineage (NCBI taxonomy): Eukaryota > Metazoa > Arthropoda > Insecta > Coleoptera > Ptinidae > Xestobium > Xestobium rufovillosum. Next base: position 23,786,197 of record OZ014497.1, read on the forward strand.
TTAAATAAGTATGAAGCATTGTTTTGTTCCTGGTTGCAAGACAGGTTATCCAAGTGAGGACAACAGGCCTGATGTTAAACAGAAAAGTCTTTTTCCGCACCTAAGGTGCAAGGTTTCTCGTTCCTTTTCAATTAGTTTCGTGATGTAACATTTACTTTGAGAAGAACAATTATTGTTTTTATCTTGTTTGAAAATATTTTATAGTTTTTGAATGTCACTACTACACAAAATATTAAATAATTATTTTAAAATAAAATAACGTAAGCCGTTGCTCTCAACGCTATGTTTATGCTATGCGCTTACAATATTTTATAAACTATTTTCTATTATGAATTGTTAGTAAGCATCAAAAAACTGTTTCATTTAGTTGAAAAATCAAGCTTTAATGAAAAACCTAATAGTAAGAATGTAAAATTCAAACTTATATTCTTCATGCTATTTTGTAGGTATCTATTCAGCAATCGCTGCATTTCACCTGATACAACTAAAGCACAAAAATGATAAGCTTCATTCTTCTTTTATGCATTCACATCTTCGGTTATTGTTCTGAAAAGGTCGTAGATAAATGACCCGTAGATAGCTAAGGGATCATTACGTTTTTCCAAACTTACTAGTTTACCCGTTACCTACGTATAAGTACAACTTATCTAAAACAAAATACTTCAGCGTTATTATTATTATTGTTTGGCACTACAACCCAATCGGGTTTTGGCCGTTCTCCAGAGAACTTCCCAAATCCTTTTTCTTGGGGTGGATCAGTCCCCACGTCTTGTTCAATCATAAACACCTCACATCTGTTTGTGGCTTTTTGCTCCCTCCACTATCCCTCTCCATCTTCTTCTATCCTGCGCCTGTTCTCTCCAATTATCCACCTTCAGTACCCTTAGATCATTCAAAACCTCATCATACCATCTCATTCTGGGCCTCCCTCTTGCTCTTCTTTCACAGGGATTCCATTCTGTTATTTTTCGTATCGCTCTTATTCCATTGCTCCGTATTATGTGTCCCAACCAACCTATTCTTTGTGCTTTGATATATTTTACTATGTCTTTTCCTTTTCTCTCTTCCACTGCTTCGAAGTTCATTAACGATCTATATTCATTTTCGTTTATTTTTCTTGGTCCAAGTATTCTCCTTAATATTCTTCGTTCAAAAATTCTCAGTTGTTCTTCCTCTGTCAATGTTAAGCTTCTGGTTTCCATCGCATACGTGACTACAGGTCTTATCATCGTTTCATATATTTTAATTCTCGTGTCTTTTCTTATCTGTCTATTATTCAATATATTTTTATTTGCAAAGTATGCTCTATATCCTGACTGTATTCTTGCTTTCACTTCATGTCCTTGAGTTATATTTATTTGCGTTCCTAGATAGCGATAGTTGTTTACCTCTTCAAATTTGTAATTATCCACCTGCAGACTGTGATCTCCATCTCCTACATGCCTTCCATATCTCATATATTTAGTCTTCTGTTTGTTGACTTGTATTCCTACACCTTCTGCTGCCCCAATCATTTCTTTAAATGCCTTTATGAGGTACCTCTTTGATCTACTTATGATTACCATATCATCTGCATATGCAATTATTTGTGTTGTCTTTGTGTTTATGGTTCCATGATCTTCGATTTTTCTTGTTATACTTTCTAATGTCAAATTAAATAGTATGGCTGATAAAGCATCTCCCTGTCGCACTCCTATATTGACATCGAAGCTGTCTGTTATGCCTTCCTGTGTTCTAATTACAGCATTGGTGTTCCTCATTGTTATTTTTATCATATTAATGAGTTTTATAGGAATATTCAATTTTCTCATTTCCTCAAACATACCTCCTCTATCGACACTGTGAAATGCTTGTTTAAAATCTATGAATAACATATGTAGTTCTATATTGAACTCTAAGCTTTTCTCTAATATTTGGTTCATTACATGTAGTGCATCAATAGTTGATCTCCCGGGTCTAATGCCATTTTGATACTCCCCAATTTCTTTTTCAGCGTACGGTTCTAGTCTTCTGTATAACATTGCCGACATTATTTTATAAGTTGTATTCAGTAAGGTTATTCCCCTGTAATTATCAGTATCTTCTCGATCACCCTTCTTGTGTATGGGTATGATTATTCCCTTCTTCCACTCCTCTGGCATTTCTTCCTTTTTCCATATTGACAATATTAAACTGTATATTCTTCCATGTATTTCTTTGCCCCCATACTTTAGTAACTCTCCGATTATATCGTCACTGCCTGGTGTTTTACCATTTTTTATTTTTTATATTATTTCTATAATTTCTTCATACGATGGATCTTCAATTTCTATATCTTCTTCATTTAAATCTATATTCTCATCTTCTTCTGTTTCTTCAGCGTTAATAGTCTCATATTATGGCCAATTTGATTCTAACAGATAATCTCCTCAGCGTTCTCAAGTCACTTGCTTTCGGTGGTCATATCCAAAAGACACAGTGTATTTTGTCCATCTAATTCCGGGTCCCACAGTCTACCACTAAACACGAGACGGGCGAAAGTGCTTTAAATATTCTAAATTAATTTTGGCTTAGCCTTTAGTGGCGTTATTACGCTCAAATATTGACAAAGGAACAGTTAATTATCGTGTTTAATCCCATAAAGTGTAATGTAAAACCATGCCTCCTTTGACCCTAGCGGCGTAATCGCGAACTACTGCTCAGCTACCACCACTGAAATATATTAAATGGAAGATTAGAGCAGTGGGATGCGCGAGATATTTTAAGGCCAAACTGGACCCTGACCATCTCAACTCTACGGGACTAGAAATCATGCGCAGAACAACTGCTGTCGAACTGGACGTCAAAATAACGTACATAACCATACTTTATTGTTCCTTGTTCCGTTCAGTGTTTTGCGTTCGTTTTCGTGTGTTTCTCATTCTTGTCGGTGTTTTCCTGTTTTTATTGTGACTTTGGAAAAGGTGACGTTATAATAACATTGTTTGTGTTTAGTTTAATCAGCAGAGAAGACAATCTGATTGTTTCTGTAGTTAGTAGTGTTTTTATTTTCAAGCAAAATGAATGGACAAAAATGTATGGTGCTGTTTTGTAAAAATAAGGGCTATATTCAAGGAATACAGTATTTCAGGTAAAATTTGTTAATTTTTTCAACCTGCACTTGATTATTCCAAATTTATTCTCTCCCTAGATTAACAAAGTCTCGTTATGAGTCGTGGATGCGAGCCTTAGGCAGAAATCCTGCAGATAATCTCAGTGATGAAAACAGAGTCTGCATTGAACATTTCTTGCCTGATGATTTTCAAGATATTGGTGGCATTTTGAAATTAAAAGAAGGAGCTGTGCCAACATTGAAATTGAAAGGAATTAAACTTCTTGAAACGTTTCCCACATCGTCAGTGCTTTTTTCGTAACATAAATAACGACCATTAATCGCTTTTGATTTTTAGATCTCAAGTTCTGGAATATTCAACAGTTTCTACAACTGCACCAATACAATCATCCTCAGCACAATCTAGTACTTCAGCAGTTTTGGACATTTCGTATGAATTAATTTTTTTTTAGAAAAAACCTTCCCGTGATATTTCTTTTCTCTTCTTTCAGTTCTCCAGAGTTACAGTCTGCACATGTAATTCAGTTTTCTGCACAATTTTCGAATGTATTGCCCAGTACTTCGACATTTCATAGCGTCCCTAACGTACCTGAAGGTTTTGTAGATGAAGGGAACTGGAAAAAGCCAGAAAGGTAAAGTAGTGATAACTGTGTCAGAGCTTTATTGAAATTGTTTGTTGCAGTGTGTCAACAAGTAGCTCAGGACAATCAAGCGTACGTTTAAGGAAACGGAAACTAAAATTTACATCTTCAGATAGCGAAGGACTTACAGGAACCCCTAAGAAAATTCGCCAAGATGTTAGACGTATGCATACATATAGGTATGGTAATTGAAACTGTCGTAGAGAACTATTTAAAGTATATAATATGTAATCTTTAACTTGTAGTATTTCCCCAAGAAAATTTGTTAAGAAATTTATTATTATGAAGCAGCAGAAAGTTGAACTACAAAAAATCTTGAAACGTTCCAAGGAAAAGGTTCAAAGATTAAAGAAGAAAGTTGCAGACTTAAGAGATATCAAGAAAAAAGGTTTACTTTCCTATGATGCTATAGAAAATTTAGAAAAAACATTTTCCGGCATTCTATTAGCTGTTATGCAGCGTATGTTGATAAATGCAAGATCACAAAAAAAGGGAACAAAGAAGTATTCAGAGGAGCTCCGAAGTTTTGCCATGACTTTACAGTTTTACTCCAGTAAAGCATACAATTACGTCAGAGATACTTTTAATTTGGCTTTACCAGCTCCCTCGACAATAAGAACATGGCTGAGTAACGTAAATTGTGAACCAGGCTTCTCAGAATGTTCATTTAATTCAATTAAATCTATCGTTGCCCAAAATAAATCTAATGGTTTACAAACTATTTGTACACTTATGCTCGACGAGATGGCGATAAAAAGACAAATTGATTTAGTTGGCCAGAAAGTTTGGGGCTACGTTGATCTTGGCACCAACATCCAGGATGACTCATTAGCTTGTGCAACTGAAGCTTTAGTGTTAATGGTAGTTTCACTGAATAGCCACTGGAAGCTTCCGATTGCTTACTTCCTAATTCATTCGTTGACTGGTGCTGAGAAAGCTAATATTGTAAAGGAAGCTCTTCAGAAGTTGAATTATGCTGGTGTGACGATTACATCAGTTACTTGTGATGGTCCCAGTGCCCATTTCACTATGGCATCACAACTTGGAGCTGAAGTAAAAGTAGTTGATCAAATAACACCATATTTTTTCATCCTAGCAGTAATTCAAAGGTGAACGTAGTTTTTGATGCATGTCATATGATTAAATTGTTGAGGAACAATTGGGCTTCATGTGAATTTTTTTTTGATTCTGATGGAAATTTAATTGATTTTCTTTTGATCAAAAGACTGTATGACTTACAAGAGAACGAGTTATTTAGATTTGGAACAAAGTTAAAAAGGGCACACATCGAGTGGAGGAAACAAAAAATGAAAGTCTGTTATTTTATACATAAATATGTACTTTTAAATGGGTAAAATATAATTTTTATATTTTTAGGTAAATTTAGCTGCTCAAACTATAAGTGAAAGTGTTGCGGATGCCCTCAAGTTTTTAATGGAGGACATTGAACATCCTGATTTTTTAAATGCGAAAGGGACAATTCAGTTTTTGAAAATATTCAATAAAGCATTCGATTTGTTAAATTCCAGAAATCCTTTTGGGAAATACTCCAAAACACCACTTAAAAAGAATAATGAAAATTATTGGAGGCCGATACTAGAAGAAGCGGTAATTTATATAAGCAATTTAAAAAACAAGGATGGGATGAATTTATCTTGTACAAGAAACAAAACTCCAATTTTGGGATTTGTAATCACCATAAAATCAATGCTGGGTATTTACTATGATTATGTAAAAGAAGCAGAATCGTCATTAAAATATATTTTAACTTATAAAATGAGCCAGGATCACTTGGAATTATTTTTTTGTTCTGTAAGGTGTGTATTTTAGAATCATTTTAGAAACTGCTTGTAAAAGTAACATCCTTATTTAGATTTAGAAATGGTTGGAATAACAATCCAACAGCAGTGCAATTTTACCACACATACAAGAGGCTAGCAATTCGACACGATCTAAAAAGTGTTGGTGGGAACTGTGTAATGCAGGATAATACCACTATCCTCACAGTTTCGAGCCAAACCAAAACACCGCCAACTGCAATTACTCTAGACGATATTTCTTTGTGTAAGAAATATAATCTAGACGCTTCAGATAGTTTTGATATGGAAGAACATGACTACTCAATGCCGCTCTTACCAAGATTATCTTTACTGTCACAAAATGTTGTGGTGTACATCAGTGGATTTGTGGTCAACATGATAAAGAAAAGAGTCCGTTGCCTAACATGCCAGTCTGTTTTGGAAGAAGAAAAAAATTGTGGTGTTGATGACGCGCATATGGCTTTATTAAACAAGAAAAACAAAGGAGGCTTAATTAGACCTTCGAATGACGTAGTCAGGGTTTGTACGTTTACGGAGAAAAATATTAAGCAGCTTTTAAATGTGACAGGTCATTACACTATGAACATAACAAAAGTTGGTGAGATACTTCTTTGTAATCTTTTTTATAGGAAATAAAATGCCAAATGAAAAAAACTTTGTTCGGGTATTTGTTCATAAATTAGCGATGAATATTTTTGAAGAGAATAAGACTTTTGTTCAACTTGATGAACATATTACAGACCACTCGCTTCTAGAGGAAAATCCAAAAATGAAGTTGATTAAAGTTGCAGTGTCATCATATTCTAGAATAAGATTTTATAATGTTGCCAAAAAACAAACGGAAATAGAGAGAGGTGAACTAATTAGAAAAAACCTAAGTAAGCAGATATTATTTGCCCACCAGTGAAGTTGTTTTGTGTTTATTTTCATTATCGTAATATACCTGCATGAATTTACTATTATTTTACAAGTTGTTTGGGGAATATGTACTGTGAAAAATTAAAACTAAGAGTGTAAATACATACAAGCTTTTTGGTAAAATGCTGCTATTGTTTTAATTATTTGTACAAGGGTCTCAGATATGAACCGGAATTTCACCACCGTGCATCTAATATTGCACACAAATACCTATAAATGAGCAAAATCCTGTGTCTGGAAGCATCTGTAGTGGTTCGCAAAAATGATGTTCAATAATTATCTGATCAGTATCTCTTCATGAGTGAGAAAGTAGTTCATGTTGCACAAAGAGAAATTATTAATTTTCTTGTAAATGGAAAAGGAACGCCACTCTCGTCACCCGATTACTGCCTGTTCCACCGTATACATAGTGCAGACCTCTCTCCTTGCGATTTCCATATGTTCGGACTGCACAAGGAGGCTTGGGATGGCAGCGACTTGCATCGAATGAGGCGGTTACTGATTTTGTGCAAAACTGGTTGGTAAAGTTTACAAGAGAATTTTTTAAATCTGGCACATAATCTACCCAAAAGTTGGTAATGGTAATGCTGTCCCAAGGTGAATATGCTGAAAAATAAAAATGCTGTTTTGACATGACAATGATGAGTCATATTTATTTTTGCAACGACCCTCGTATATGAAACAAAAGTAAAAATTTTAATCACAAGCGTACCTACTTACATACTTTCTTCCCAAATGTGACTACAATTATTCATTATTTCCCAGACATATTCTGCAAATTTGCAGTTTAAATGTTGAAGTTTTATTCCTTATTATCTATACAAGCCTCCATTACGAAATATACCGACCGAAAAATTAAAACAAAAAACAATTTTCCGGAAATATTGACCTTCAGTGTCCCGCCTTATCTTAAATCGAAGGAACATTGTATTGCGCAAACTCCATAGTCCCGCTGCGCGAAGTACGTGTTGCCGCAAATTTCTAACATTGTTCTGCTTTTCCATTTAATAAATTTCAGTGGCTACCACGCATTTCAGAAGGTAGTGGCGCAACATGAGTAGAGGGAACCGTAGTCGCTCCATTAAGCTAACTACGTGCCCCAGCTTTGGCTGTTTGTGCAACGGCATTTTAGACACAGCGTTGAAATTTGTTACTTTTTATTCTAACCTCAAAGTCAACGTCAGCATTTATACGAAGATAATAAAGAACATATTGCTTAAAAATTATCCATTTTAGAAATATTTAACAAATTGGATAGTGTCATGGCACATCCCAGTGGGGAACAAATCAGCATCAGTTTGTGGTAAGTAGAACATAATTATTTGGACCAACATAATGTGCTACATGTACACATCATGGGTCCTAACCAGCGAAAGATGTTACATTTGCGATATTTACAGTAGAAAATTCAAGTCGTAATCAGAATTAAGAGAGCACATGATGACGCACCCCAAGAAAGAATCTCGCAAATGTGAAATTTGCTAAAAAGCATTCTCCCGATCTTCTGTGCTTAGGAGACACATCATGACTCATACAGGACAAAAGCCTTACAATTGCGAAATTTGCCAAAAAGCATTCACCCAGAAGAGTGATTTAAGGACACACCTTAGGACTCATACAGGACAAAAGCCTTACAAGTGTGAAATTTGCCGAAAAGCTTTCACCCAGAGTAATAATTTAAAGAGACACATTAGGACTCATACAGGACAAAAGCCTTACAAGTGTGAAATTTGCAATAAAACGTTCTCCCAGCAAGACCACTTAACAAGACATGTTAGGACTCATGCAGGACAAAAGCCTTACAATTGCGAACTTTGCAAAAAAGCATTCACCCAGAGTAGTGGTTTAAGGACACACTTTAGGACTCATACGGGACAAAAGCCTTACAAATGTGAAATTTGCAATAAAATGTTCTCCCAGCAAAGCCACTTAACAGTTCATGTTAGGATTCATACAGGACAAAAGCCTTATAAGTGTGAAATTTGCAATAAAGCATTCTCCGAGCAAAGCAGCTTAACAAAACATATTAGGACTCATACAGAACGAAACTCTTACAATTGCGAAATTTGCCAAAAAGCATTCACCCGGAAGAGTGTTTTAAGGACACACCTTAGGACTCATTCAGGACAAAAGCCTTACAAGTGTGAAATTTGCAATAATGCATTCTCCCTGCAACGCAACTTAACCGAACATGTTAGGACTCATACAGGACGAAAGTCTTACAGCTGCGAAATTTGTCAAAAAGCTTTCACCCGGAGTGATAATTTAAGGGCACACCTTCGGACTCATACGGGACAAAAGCCTTACAAGTGTGAAATTTGCAATAAGATGTTCTCCCAGCAAAGCCACTTAACAAGACATGGTAGGACTCATACAGGACAAAAGCCTTACAATTGCGAACTTTGCCGAAAAGCATTCACCGATAGTACTGGTTTAAGGAGTCACCTTAGGACTCATACGGGACAAAAGCCTTACAAATGTGAAATTTGCAATAAAATGTTCTCCCAGCAAGGCCACTTAACAGTTCATGTTAGGATTCATACAGGACAAAAGTCTTATAAGTGTGAAATTTGCAATAAAGCATTCTCCGTGCCATACAGCTTAAAACAACATATTCGGACTCATACAGGACAAAAGCCTTACAATTGCGAAATTTGCCAAAAAGCATTCACCCAGAGTATTAGTTTAAGGACACACCTTAGGACTCATACGGGACAAAAGCCTTACAATTGTGAAATTTGCCAAACAGCATTCTCCTATCAGTGCAGTTTAACAAGACACTTTAGGACGCATACGGGACAAAAGCCTTACAAGTGTGAAATTTGCAATAAAGCATTCTCTTTGCAACACAAATTAAGAAGACATGTTAGTACTCATACAAAACAATAAAAAAATGACTGACAGTAAATTGGTAAGAATCTTAGATCAGGGAATAGAGAGGATACATAACGCTAATCTTGCACTTCAGAACTTCCTGCTAACAAAACTGAGCGGCCACTATTGATTTGGTGCCAAATACTACGCTGATGCCAAAGTGTGTTTTTATAAAGTTTAATGATATTTTATTACCTGTTTAAGTTTCTCTAGTCGTGCCAATATGGTAAAATGTGCTGCTTACGGCTGCACTAGCAGAAGTGACAAGAAGATACCTGGGATAACATTTCACAGGTAAGAAAACATTTTGTGAGTTTAACATGCTTTGCTTTTAACTAGAATATCTTTATACCGAAACACTAAATAATGCATGCTCTCAACAAGTTTATTTTAGGTTATATAACGCTCGTCTGTACTATATTTGGAGATGCAATTTCTAAATTTTCATTAATGATTTTAGATTCTTTTCACAATTTCAGATAATATTATAATTTTCCGTAGGCGTATGTAGTCGTCTGTGGCACTGGGGCTAACCTGTAGCAAAAAATAAAAAAATGCGCCATTCTTGCGAGTTCTGTGATATTTTGAATTTTGGTGACAAGATCATTATATGTATAGTCTGTCAACTATATCTTTACGCACACGTGACAAACAGTAACCGTATGGTCAAGTAAATTCAAGGCAGGGTCTGATTCTAAGCAGTGGCATGCACTGGAAAGGGCTTCTGCGTGAACCTTAATGCCGGATACTGTTCGCAAGCTTATCTACAAAGCGTTTGCAACACACTGCAATTATGAAATTTAATAAGCAGGCACTATCATTAGAATAATTTTATTTACCTGCTGAATGGTATTTAGAGATATTGAAACACCACCATTGTCTTTTTCGGCCATAAAGTATTGCAGTCAATTTACAACAAACCTTCTTGCTTGCAAATTCAAGCGCTTGCTTAGCATATTTGCTGGTCTCATATTAGTCTTTCGAAAAACACAATAGAAAGATGAAAAACAGTAACACAAAACGATGAAGGAAGTATAACACAAATAATTCTTAACAAAAAAACGAAGCTTTCAAACCAAAATTAATGAAAATTTGAAAAATACTCAAAAAAATTCGACGCCGCTGAATCAATGTCAAAGCCAAGGCACGTTACGACTACGACATGAAATGTTAAACGTCCAAATACAGAGATTCTGAGCGGTTGTCTTAGCATTGACAGTAGTTCGTTTATATTGCCGTCCCTGATAATATTATTAATGAAACGGCATAGTAGCATGGCGCATGTCGCATTTAATTTGATACACGCGCATAGATCGATTTAACAAAATGTAGTTAGATAGTTTATTGCATTGTGAAATAATAGAATACATGCTTTCCTTGTTTTTTATGGAATATTGGTAAAATAAGTTTGTGCCTTTCAGATTTCCAAAGGGCGAGGAAATTTTCCATTTCTTTACTGATTCTTTAAATGGCTACCAAAAGAGTTCCTTGATCCTTCAATGTTTAACTATATTGGAAGAAAGGGGTATTAAAATTGTGTCTCTAACATTTGATGGTGCACCCTCAAATATTGCAATGATTCATTAGGATGTGTTACAGACCTACCAAATATCAAATGCTATATATAAATAATTCTTTTTGATATCTCGAACAGCAGGAAGTTACAAACACCAGGATTTAAAAAAGCCTTGTCAGGGAAACGTTATTGTTATGTAAGGTATCTGCGTTTATATCTGATGTTATTTACATATCCAAGTTGAAGTTCCATGATGATTAACCCATTATTGCATCTGCTCGAGAGACTTGATTTTTTGGTTTAATTATAAGCCTGAAAGCTCCTTAGAACTAGCCAACAACTATTGATGTATTTGGCCATATACAAACTACGTCAGGATCATGTAAGAGTTTATTTTTTTCTTCCATTCGATCAAGGGGTGGGTGGAACAATAACCCCACTGTTCGACAAATTATGGCTTCTTACAAACGACCACTAATAAGAACAGAAGTAAGAAGTGGTTGTGTCGGTAACTGTATGCCTTTGGAACAGATCCCCGTTTTAACAGGTTCAAATAAAACTGACAAAATAGATCCTGAAGAGCAAATAAACATGGCCATACCACAATATGAGAAAGATGTTCAGGGACATATAGGCTATTATTTAACACTGGAAAATATTTTTGAGGACCATGATTACATCATGAATACTTTTATTTTGACAGAATGTAGTCAGGAAATTGATATATAAATAGCTGGATTTGTTTGTCGGCAACTAGAAAATAAATTAAAATGTGAAATATATATGTATAGGGTAGACCAAGAGCCCATAGACCAAAAATTGTGCATAATAGGTTTACTCCAAAAATGCCTGAGATGTTGTGATTTTTGGGTCGTGGAGCACAGAAATGCCCATGCCAGTTTTTGTTTTTGGTACAGTGATGTGTGGCAGACCTGTAAATGTGTAAAAAAAAATTACTTAAAAAAAAGTATTATAGGTTTAGGACTGGGGTTTGCGGAAAGCGCTAAATAATAAAAAGTAATCCAGGGGACGCGGTTCGCTTGTTGTGAATTCTGGGACACTGACCCGCTGCAGGGGTCAAACTGTGTAAATAAATCACCCCAAAAAAAATCGTAGGTTTACGCATGGGGATTGGAGGGATCTCCTAATTTACCCCCAAACATCATGAATGTCGACTCCCATTCATTTTGGTTGGTACAAAGAGGCGCCACTCTCGCGACATTTTGTAAATTCACTCAGATAAAAAAAATCATAAGTTTATGAATGGCGTTCAGTAACTTGTTTAATATAAACATACTGAGTGCGAAAATACATTCACCATCGTTGAAAAGTGGTACAAAAGTCTTGTCATTCACGATAATTGATTGTGCACTGAAGCTTCGTTCCTACTGCGTGTAGATTACTGCAGTAAATAGGAAATGCAAGAAATTAAAAAAAAATTAAAATGGTTCTATGAAACGTTTAGCTGCACATACCAGACAGGCGAGATTCCAGAAGAATACAAACGGAACATCATAGTAGCTTTGCCGAAAAGGAAAGGCGCGGATACGTGTGGAAATTTTAGAACGATCAGTTTGTGTAGTTAATATTTTCACTTTTCACTATTTGGTAGAAATCCATGATTAAATAAAAAATTACTTCGCGTACTACCAATAAGTATAACAAAATTATTTTATTTAACCGGTTTCAAGATCTACAAACGATCCCATCATCAGAAATGTTTAAGAAAAATTGTAAACAAATTATTATGACAGTTGACAAGGAAACTAAAATTGACAAATTATAATGATATCCATGAAATAAGATAACTAGATAACTGAATTTCAGTATTTACCTACGGGGTATAAGAAAAACACAAAGGAAAATCGAATACCTCGTAGCTTGAAGGGAAAAAACAATGAATTTAAAGAAAACCATATAGGAAGAAAACAATAAATTCAATTGAAAAAACCTTCAAGTGAAATATCAGAACAGAAAAAACTAAATAAATAAAATATCCATGGAATCTTGACAACTGCCAACTGTTAATCTTGTAATAAATTGTGGTCAAGTCTATGTGTTCTGTCTTGACAACTGCCAACTGCTAGTACATATTGTAATAAACTAAAAAAGAGAGAAATAAGTCAATAATAGCAAGAAAAAAAAAAAAAAAAAAAAAAAAAAAAAAAAAAAAAAAAAAAAAAGAAGACTCAAGGATTAAGATGTAGAGACTGTTTTTAAATAATTAATTCAAGAATCAATCATAATAACAATAATATTGATGATGATAATATCAATAACAAAACAAAAAGAAAAAATCCCATATTGCCAAATAACCTCGAAAGTCCATGGTTTATATGGGGGGGGGGGCAAATAAACTAATTGATTCTTGAATTAATTTACAAAAGTTTAAATAAACTAGATTGTATTAAATCGACTTGATCATTAAGTAAGTTACAATTTTTATCATTTTTATGTTTATAAATTTCTATAGACTCTAATATATCCAATTGATAACTCTTTACAAAATTAAACAATAATTTAGTATTCTCCGGAGGAGGGAATTGATGATTGTTATCAAAGAAATGATTAGCAAAACTTGAATGATCATTCTTCAAACGAAATGATCTTAAATGTTCGTTATACCTAATATGTATAGATCTGCCAGTCTGCCCGATATATATGCTGTTACAGTCTAAGCAATTTAGTTGATAAACACCTGTGTGGTCAAGTTTATGTGTTCTGTCTTTACTGTTAAATAAAATATGTGATAATATATTTGAAGGTTTAAATGTGACTTGTATGTTGTTTTTTCTTAAAATACTGGCAATCTTTTCAGAAATATTTCCAAAATAGGTAATCCTGCAAAATTTGGTAAGTTTATCATTAGATAATTTAGGATATATATTGTTACAAGCAATTTTAAATTTTTTATTGTTAATGATTCTATTGATGATTTCAATCTTAAATCCGTTATTTATTGCAATTGTTCTAATTATGTTTAGTTCTTTATTCAATTTATCTAAAGATAGCGGTACTGTAAAGGCCCTGTGTATCATAGAATTATAAGCAGAAATTTTTTGACAAAAGGGATGAAATGAATTTGCTGAAAGAGTAATATCTGTATATGTTGGTTTCCTAAAAATATCGAAATTTATTTTATTGTTCTCATTTATTAAAGTTAAATCTAAGAAATTAATTTTGTGTTCAGTTTCTATTTCTTTCGTAAATTTAATTTTTGGACGAATACTGTTCAAGAAATTTTGAAAATTGTCCAATTGTCTTGTTGTTCCTTTAAAACAAGCAATAATATCATCTACATATCTATACCAAAATAGAATATGTTGTTTCCCTAATTCTGAGTTCATAATTTTTTCTTCAATATCTGACATGAAAATATCTGCTAATAAAGGACTAATTGGTGAACCCATAGCAAGACCTAAATCTTGAGTATAATATTTATTATTGAACTGGAGATAATTTTGCTCAATACAAAGTTGGAAAGCAGTAATAATATCATTTTTTATAACAATATTAGTATGAGTTTTATCTAAAATATTTTCAATTGATTTTAAGCATTCATTAGGAGGAATATTAGGGAACATATTTGTAACATCAAAAGAAACCAAAAGGGACCCTGTTGGAATATTTTTATTTTTGATATTGTTAATTAATTCTAAAGAATTTTTTAAACTAAATTTGGATTTAAAATTTGTTGTATTTTTGAATATATTATTAATGTTTTTAGCTAAATTTCTCGTGGGAGCATTAATATATGATACTACTGGTCTTATAGGTGTATTAATTTTATGGTTCTTGATAAGTCCATATAATTTAGGGGCACATGCATTCATATTAATTAATCTTAATTTTTCAAAATTGTTATTGAAAATACTGTTGCAATTTTTTAACCAATCTTTTAATTTTGTTTGAAAATGTTTTGTTGGATCTTTTTTCAGTTCAGTTAATTTTTCATTTGTAATAAAATTTTGCATCTTTGTTATATATTCATCTTTAGGTAAAATTACTATAGCATTGGATTTGTCGGCCTTCGAAACTATCAAATTATCTTTATTAATTTTTTCTTTAATAGAATTAATTGTAATTTTATCGATTTTATTAATTTTATTAATGATGGAGTTTTTGTACTGAAAGGAATTATGAATTTTATTTCTAATATTCTGAGAATCATCATCCTTTTTTAAAATTACTTCAATTTCTGAAATTAAAATTTCGGTTCTATTTATATTGTTTATATTGGGGGCAAATTTTGGACCTTTTGATAGTAATTCTGTTTCATTATTGTCAAAAACTGTATTACTGTAATTGATAAATTTGGAACTAAATATTGATTTCTTAGAATTGTTGTTATAAATGTCAGTTTTGCTATAGTTTTGAATATAGTTCAAATTATCTAACTTCTTTCGTTGTGTGAGGTATTTTTTATGTATGATTTTACTAATATTGTCTCTAATTATGTCATCTAAACTGTCAAACTCTATAGCGTGTAATTTGTATGAAAGTTCAGAGTGTAAAACTTTAATGTAGTGATTTAATACGTATCTTTGTTTATATTGGGTTCTACATTCTTCTTTCAACCAAACTCTCTGGGCAGCTTTAATTGCCTTCTCTGCAGCAATCGTGTTACTTCTCGTTGTGATATGTACATATTTGGGAACTATCTTCATTCTTAAACATTCTTGATTAAACCAAATATTTTGACTTATTTTTCTCTGTTTCAGTTTAAGCTTCTTGTATAGTCTTTCTTGAACTGCCGTGCTGGCATTTTTTTTAATCACGATCAGTTTGACTTCCCACGTGTCAAAAATTTTAACTAGAATTGTGCAAAGAAGGATGGAGAAAAGGGCGGAAGAAATATTAGGAGAAGATCAGTTCGGATTTAGAAGAAATAGGGGAACGCGCGAGACCATTCTAGCTTTACGACTACTAATAGAAAAAGCAATAGAAAAGGGAAAGAGACCCTATAAAGGATTTGCAGATTTGGAAAAAGCCTTCGACAATGTGAAATGGAGGAAGATGTTCGAAGTGCTCAAAACGGTAGGGATTAAGTATATAGTTAGGGAGCCGGTATAGTAAATTATGACTGTATTTTCTACCATGCCGGACATTATTAATCTTAATGTATGCAACAAGAGGAAGAAGAATATGACTATGAGAAAGTTGCATCTGAGTCGCACCGCAGATGGCGCTCTTAAGAAAAGTTTCGAATCGTCTGGCACCCACTCGCAACTATCTAATGTGTCTGGCATTGATATTTTGGCATTCTTCATAATACAAAAATTCAGTAAAAGAAAAATCTGTTGGTAGAAAATACGTCACGTGACGCTCCTGCTTAAGATAAGTTTGGGGTTCTCTGGCACCCACTCGCGACTTATAATGTATCTGATTCTTCTTTTACTGACTATTTGTATCATGAAGAATGCCAAAATATCAATGCCAGACACATTAGATAGTCGCGAGTGGGTGCCAGACGCTTCTAAACTTTTCTTAAGAGCGCCATCTGCGGTGCGACTCAGATGCAACTTTCTCATAGTCATATTCTTCTTCCTCTTGTTGAATACATTAAGATTAATAATGTCCTGCATGGTAGAAAATACAGTCATAATTTACTATACCGGCTCCCTAACTAATAGGGATAGAAGAATAATTTATTCATAATCTACACAAAGAGCAAACGGCAGTTACAGAATTTGAGCAGGAACATAGAGAAGTAAATATCCGAAAGGGAGTGAGGTAGGGACGTGCATTATCGCCTCTAGTTCTCAATTTATATATCGAAGATGCGATGAATATTGTTAAAGACATTAGAATAGCTGCTGAAATTAATATACAGGGTCAAACTATTAATATGCTCAGATTTGCGAATGATATAGCAGTATTAGCATCCAGCGATCCAGCAAAGAAGAATTAGGAAGGACTCTGAACGAAATGGAAGCGGTTTTGACGGAGGGCTATGGTATGAAGATCAATAAAAAGAAAACCGAAATTTTGTTGTGTAGGGGGCGTGAAAATAGGGCTAAAACTAAAATACAAATAGGAAACTAGAAGATAGAGGAAGTCTCAGATTTCTGCTATTTAGAAAGTCAAATAACTCTAGATTTAAGACAAAGAATACCGCAGGGCCGAGTTGCATTTAAAAAAAAGAAACAACTATTATGCTCGGAAATGATAAATGTAGAAACTCGGAAGAGGCTCTTAAAAACGTATGTATGGAGTACAGCAGTGTCCGGGTGCGAAACTTGGATGATAGAAGTGGATAGGAAAAAATTAGAAGCATTTGGAATGTGGCGCTATAGACGCATGACGAAGATACCGTGGGTAGATAAGGTTAGCAACAGAGAGGTATTAGAAAAAGTTGGAGAAAATCGAAATTGATGGAAGACAGTAAGGAATAGGAGAGATAGGATAGTAGGACACCTTCTGAGGCACGAAGGCTTAGTTCGCAATATACTAAAGTCAGAGATAGGAATAAAAAGTGGTAAGGGTAGGCCGAGATTGGATTACTGCTCTCAAGTAGTTAGGGATATAGGATGTTCAACTTTTAGGGAAAAGCGTAGGTTAGCTCAGGATAGGAAAGATGGAGGTACGCGTCCAACCAGTCTTCGGACTGAAATCTTTATGATGAAGGGTGAAAATTTATAATTGCTTTCTTTCAAGCTTTCTAGCGGGCCCTTGTACCACCGTTCAATGATAAGGAATGTATTTTTGTACTCAGCAGGTTCATCATAATCAAATTCTTGAATGCCATTCATAAACTTATGATTTTTTTACGTAAGTTTTTTTTTACAAAATGTTGCGTCTCTAGCGCCCCCCTGTACCAATTTTTTTTATCGGCAACGGTGAATACTCGACTTTTGTGATTGAAATAACTTGTCTCCAAGTTTTGAAGAGTAAACTTATGATTTTTTTTACCCGAGTGAATTTACAAAATGTCGCGAGAGTGGCGCCTCTTTGTACCAACCAAAATGAATGGGAGTTGAGATTCATGATGTTTGGGGGTAAATTAGGAGGTCCCTCCAATCCCCATGCGTAAACCTATAATTATTTTGGGGGTGTTTTATGTACACAATTTGACCCCTGTAGCGGGTCAGTGTCCCAGAATTCACAACAAGCGAGCCGCGTCCGCTGGATTACTTTTCATTATTTAGCGCTTCCCACAAACCCCAGTCCTAAACCTATAATACTTTTTTAAGCAATTTTTTTACACATTTACAGGTCTGCCACACATCACTGTACCAAAAACAAAAACTGGCATGGGCATTTCTGTGCTCCACGACCCAAAAATCATAACATCTCAGGCATTTTTGGAGTAAACCTATTATGCACAATTTTTGGTCTGTGGGCTCCTGGTCTAGGGGCATTAGCTGGTGCTAAAGCTAATTTTTTGAACTTAATAACGTGTAAAAAATAAAGGAGAATTGACATATCCGTCCATTGATGTAATTCAAATTTGTGAGACATACTTGAGGGCAGTTCAAAAAAAGGTATTCAAATAAAGCAACAGAATCATGTGCACCTGTTCCAAAGTAAATTTGTTTGAAGGTCTGGATGTTCATGCTGTTGAAAATGGTCCAAATCATAAATATTTGTTAATAAAAGCTGTTTGTGATAAGTATTTAAATGTAAGAATTCATTTTATTGTTAAAAGGCAAAGTGAAAAAAAAGATCCTGTAAAATCCTGCTTTGTTTTATTTTTCTTCCTTTCCCTATCACATTTTTTTAAGTTTAAAGCACCGCAATCATGAAAGTGAGGCATTTTTTATTAAAAAATGTACATAAATTATTAACATTTCAATCTATTAATTAATCTTACACAACAAGATCTGCAGCCAGGAGTGTAGC
This sequence comes from Xestobium rufovillosum, assembly GCA_963966045.1. NCBI lineage: Eukaryota > Metazoa > Arthropoda > Insecta > Coleoptera > Ptinidae > Xestobium > Xestobium rufovillosum. The sequence continues at coordinate 23,804,899 of OZ014497.1, forward strand.
CTGATAAGAAACAACGCTCATATGCTGATGTTACTATTGTTGATAAGCAGTATGACGATAACAAATTATGAAATAAACAGCATAGCAACGAAGAGGAATTTACAGTTGTTAGAAATACCTAAAAGAAAACAAAAAGACAAAAATTTTAAGAAATCTAAACAAGCAGAAACGTCAAGTGTGGGAGCAGAACGTGCCATAACAGAAAAACTTGGATTACGAAGATGACAAAATACTGGCATCGTGGGTTCTAAACAGGAGGCAAATGGGGACTGTCTGGAATAGAAAAAAGACTATGGCTGTTTGTTGGAGCAACCGCGAAGAACATTTCGGAAGAAACTGTAAAAAATTATCTAACTTCAAATCTTACAAGTGAGGACTTTATTGTCTCTACACCTATGACAAATGGTGAGTACCCCTGTTTCTAGGTTAGTGCTCCGTTGAATTTCAAGGATCAACTGCATAATAGAGAGTTCTGGCCAAGTGGGTTCTTTTTCCGGGAGACTTGGAAGGCCCGTCAAAGTAAATATATGAAATGTTTGTACGACATGGACATACTGAAAATCCGAGGGTCGTACACTAATTATTGTCGCTATCATAGAAAGAAGAAGTCTAGCTCAACAGAAATATATTTATTTTTCTACATAGTCCCCATGGACTGAAATACACTTTGCATATCATTTGTGTTCCAAAGCTTTGATTCCGCTCAGAAAAAATTCTTTTGGTTGCTCCTTCAACCACCCATTTACAGCCTGGATAACCGCATTGCCATCGGGATAATCATGTCCACGAAGATGTTCCTTCAGTTTTGGAAATAGGTGGTAGTCACTGGGGGCTAGGTCTGGCAAATAGGGCGGGTGCTCCAGCAATTCAAACAAATGGCACTCATTGAAATGCGGCTCTTGTGAACCGGGGCATTGTCATGGCGAAGGATAATTCCAGCGGTCAAGTTTCCTCCTCTTTTCTCTTTAATGGCTTCGCGCAATTTTTGTTATTAATCCAGCATAGTAAATCCCTGTTATAGTGTGTCCATGTTCCAAGTAGTCTGTTAACAGAATTCCTTTGGCATCCCAAAAAATTGTTGCCACGAGTTTTCCAGCGGACGGCACAACGCGAAATTTGCGGGGTGGCGGAGAATTCTTGTGCCTCCATTCCATATTAGGACTCACACAGGACAAAAGCCTTACAATTGCGAATTTTGCCAAAAAGCATTCACCCGGAGTAGTCATTTAAGGGCACACCTTGGGACTCATATGGGACAAAAGCCTTATAAATAATGTGAAATTTGTCAAAAAGCATTCTCCCAGCATTGCAGTTTAACAAGACACTTTAGGATACAAAGGGCACAAAAGCCTTACAAGTGTGAAATTTGCAATAAAACGTTCTCCCAGCAAGACCACTTAACAAGACATGATAGGACTCATACAGGCCAAGCCTTACAAATGCGAAATTTGTCAAAAAGCATTCACCTGGAGTAGTGATTTAAGGGCGCTCCTTGGGACACATACAAGACAAAAGCCTTACAAGTGTGAAATTTGCAATAAACCGTTCTCCCAACGAGGCACCTTAACAGCACACCTTAGGACTCACGGGACAAAAGCCTCATTACTGTGAATCTAGCAATAAAATGTTCTCCCTGCAATGCTATTTCACAGCACACGTTAGGGTTTATATGGGACAAAGTAGTGTTAGTGTGAAATTGAAACGGTACAACAGATGAAAAAGAAAATGCAACTGTAGAGCGTGAAAATTTATCAAAACTTATCGAAAATGAAGAATTTGAGTTGAAAAATGAAAATTATATTTGTGTAAAAGAAGAAGAGAATATTTTAAACGAAGAATAAAATGCTAGAAATTTTGTAAAACTTTTCAAAAATGAAGGTGAAATAAGAATTATGTTTTATTGCCACCTTTAACAGAATTATATAATGCACGTAAATAATTTCTTTTAGCTACCTTAATATGTTACCACAAATTTAAAAGTTTTTGATCCCTCTGAAAGGGGGCAGCAGCTCTTTCAGTAATCATAGTGGCAGAGATCGTGAGGGTCGGTATGGCACTGTGATACACACTACTGCGATGTGTAAGGCAACGGGAAACCACCACATTATTCTATCCCTAGTACAGCGTACTTTTAGTTTATGATCATGGCGCCTTCTGGAGTAAAATATTCCGGAGGTAAAATAGTCCCACATTCGGATCTCCGGGCAGGGACTGCTTCGGGGGGAGTCATCAGCAATGATAAGTGTAACATCTCACGAGTCGGAGCGTGGAATGTTTGAAGCATGAAACAAGTAGGAAAGTTAGAAAATTTGAAAATTGAGATGGATAGGTTAGCATTAGACATGGTAGGTATTAGTGAAGTGCGATGGTCAGAAGCTGGAGACTTCTTTAGCGGAGATTTTAGAGTAATACACACAGGATCGGTAGGAGGAAATTCGGGAGTCGGAATTGTTATGCGGAAAAAAGTAGGGCAGAGCGTACAAAATTTCTTACAGCAAAGTGACAGGGTAGTTATGGTTAGGTTAGATTCGAAACCTGTAAAAACAGTAATAATACAGGTATATATGCCCACTTCCAACAACAGTGATGAGGCCGCAGAGGCAGTTTATAGTGATATTGAATATGTAATAGATTTTGTGAGGGCACGAAAATTTAATCATTGTAGGAGATTTCAATGTAGTCGTAGGCACAGGGAGAGAAGGCGGAATAGTTGGCCCGTTTGGATTAGGCAATAGGAACGATAGGGGAGTTAGGCTGATAGAGTTCTGCGATAAACATAACCTAACGGTCGCAAACACTCTATTTCACCATCGCGTTAGGAGACGCTATATGTGGAAGATGCCAGGAGACCTAGGGAGATATCAAATAGATTACATTCTCGTTAGGCAAAGATTTAGAAATCAAGTTAGGGACTGTAGGAGTTATCCAAGAGCAGATATAGATAGTGATCACAACATAGTTGTTATGAAGGCCAATCTTAAATTTAAGATTTTGAAAAAACGAAGCGGAAGAAGGTATCTTGACCTAGACAAAATAAAAGATGATGATATGCGCGATAAGTTCGAGAAAAAGACAAACGAAGTACTAAAGGGCGCAGGTGAAAATATTGTTAGGGACATAGAGGCAGAATGGAATTGCATTAAAAATAGTTTAGTTTCCTCAGCTAGGGGTATTTTGGGTCATAAACAGAATGAAAGTAGGAAACCCTGGATAACAAAACATATTGTGAGTCTAATAAAGGAAAGGCGAAAATATAAAAATTGGTTAGATGAAAGAGGGAAACAAAGATATAAGGCGATCAAGTGGGATGAAATTATTCAGAAATGTAGGAAGAACTCTTTAGAGTTTATAAACAAAATTCAACACATCACACTGCATGATAACGAATTATTAATTTCATTCGACGTCAGCTCACTTTTTCCCAGTGTACCTGTACCAAAGGCTTTGGAGTACTTGTATGAACTCCTTAATAAAAATAACATTGATAAACAAACTGCCAAAGAATACATTAATTTAACAAATCTGTGTATGCAGCAGAATTATTTCAAAGTCAGTGGATCATTTTTTCAACAAAGTGAAGGTACAGCCATGGGAAATTGCCTCTCTCCTTTCATTGCAGAAATTTTTATGGGCAAATTTGAAACCCAACTGAAAGATGAGCTCACATATTTTCCAAAGGTGTGGGTGAGATATGTAGACGATATATTTGCCATTTTTGACACTAGTAAATGTAACATTGAAGATTTTTTGAGCGACTTAAATAGTAGATTCAATTCTATCAAATTTACCCATGAAATAGAAAGGGAAGGACAGCTTCCATTTTTGGACATTTTGGTAATTAGGAAAGACAGTAAGTTAGAATTTGACATCTATAGGAAAGAAACCAGTACAGCTCGGTATATAACTGCAGATTCGAACCACTGTAGTCAACACAAAGAGGCTAGTTTTGGTTTTTTAGTTAATAGACTGTTGAGTCTACCGTTATCCGTTGAAAGATACCGCAAGGAAGTAAATACAATCAAAGATATAGCGAAATGTAATGGTTTCGATCCAGAGATTGTCAATAAGTTAATTAGGAAACGAAAATTTAAAATGCTATTGCGCAATTCCACCACTTTAAATTGGGATAATAAAATAACTAAATTTATAAAAATGCCATACGTACCGCAAATAACTAGAGGTATGAATACTATTTTCGGGAAAGCGGGCTTTAAAGTGGTTCACACTTCGAGCAACAATTTACAAAATCTACTAGGAAATGCGAAAGATAAAACGGAACCCATTCATAAAGCGGGAATTTACGAAATAGCATGTGGAAATTGCGACAAAAAATATATCGGGCAGTCAACTCGGTCTATTTTAACTCGCTTTAAGGAGCATCAAGCTCATTACAAATACGGCCGCACTGATAAGTCTAGCATGGCGTCACACCCGTTGGAAACGGGCCATAAATTCAATAGCAATAATCTCAAACTCTTAAAACCAGGAAATAATAAATTTGATTTAAACGCATTGGAAAGTATAGAGATATATAAAAATAAACGTAGTTGTCTTAACAGTAACTATGGTCCGATTCCGAACTCAACCCTGTATAGATTTATCAGGTAGATAGATTAAGTCTAGCCATAAATATTTACCCTTCAGACCCTAATTTTATTGCTCTAATAGTTTTAAGAAACCCTATAGGTTATTGATCCCTTTCACTTAAGAATACAATTTTATTGCTCTCATGTTCAAATTAGTTCTGAGAAACCCTATAGGTTTATCGATCCTTCTCACTTCAGTAGTGGAGGGTGGGTGAGTGGGGGTTGGATATTTTTAGCAACGTAATTTAAGTTTAGAATTTAGATTATCTTCTACTCCTGAAGATGCTGACGTTGTACGCGAAACACGTGTCGAGTTTAATTACTGTGTCACTGTCTTTTGGCGTGTGGGGTTAACTTATTAAGAATTCATAATGTAGGAAAGCGAAAGAGCAATGGATCGATAATAAATGGAAAGAAGTGGAAGATAAGTTCGAAGTAGGAAAGACTGATGAAGCGTATAAAATAATTAGGAGAAATTTTAGAGAAATTGGATCTAATACCAAAAACATTAGAAATGAGGCAGGAGATATCCTAATCGGAAGCGGGGAGAAGGCAGAAAGAATATTTGGGAAACTTATATGCGGAAGTAGGAGATATATTAGAAAGCGAAAGCAGTGTAGAGGGGGACAACCTAGGGTGTCCTATAATGAGAGAAGAGTTTGAGCAAGCACTAAAAAGTTTAAGAAACAATAAAGCACCAGGTATAGATGGCTTGCAGGCAGAAATCTTAAAGTGCGCAGGTCAAGATGTAATGGATCGTTTATTTAAATTAGTTAGTCGCATATACCTGACAGGCGAGATTCCAGAAGATTACAAACGGAACATAGTAGCTTTGCCAAAAAAGAAAGGCGCGGATAGGTGCGAAAATTTTAGAACTATCAGTTTAACTTTCCCACGCGTCAAAAATTTTAATTAGAATTGTGCAAAGAAGGATGGAGAAAAGGGCGGAAGAAATATGTATTAGGAGAAGATCAGTTCGGATTTAGACGAAATAGAGGGACGCGCGAGGCCATTTTAGCTTTACGAGTAATTATAGAAAAAACAATAGAAAAGGGAAAGAGAGTCAATATAGGATTTGTAGATTTAGAAAAAGCCTTCGACAACGTAAAATGGGGGAAGATGTTCGAAGTGCTCAGCAAGGTAGGAATGAAATATAGGGACAGAAGAATAATACATAATCTCTACAAAGAGCAAAAAGCAGTTATAGAATTTGAGCAGGAACGAAGAGAAGTAGATATCCGGAAGGGAGTGAGACAGGGATGTGCATTGTCACCTCTAGTTTTCAACTTATATATCGAAGATGCGATTAATATTGTTAAGGGCAGAAGAGTCTCAGGGATTAATGTACAGGGTCAAACTATTAACATGCTTAGATTTGCGATAATATAGCAGTGTTAGCGTCTAGCAAAGAAGAATTAGGAGCGGCTTTGAATGAAATGGAAGCAGTTTTGACACAGGGCTACGGCATGAAAATCAATAAAAAGAAAACTATGCAACGATGTTTCCTGGTCGGACATCAATTATGCAACAAAAGATCGTTTCGGTTTCGGTAAAAGTGTGGCCTCCGTACTTACGCTACGCCACTGGAGAAACATTTGATCCACTTCTCGCCGAAGTGAAATCAAGCACATAAATGCTGACAGAACACATTCCTATTATAGTAACCTTTAATGTAATGTAGACCGCTTACTTAGCATTTGTAAATACATTTATATAGAATGCACTGTTATATCTAGAACAATAATTTATACACAATAAACGACGGTCAGTCGACACGCATCTTTTCTTCATTCTCGCCAACGAACACAATATTATATGGACCAACGCCCATAAAGTGGTGACCCCGACGTGATCCTCGACGTGATGGCACCCCCATAATTGGTGAACCACCACATGAAGCCTCGGAAGACATCCCCATAATTGATGACCCGAAGTGAGTAACTGGCACGAGAAGCCAACGAAGAAACCACCGTCCCGACGTCTACGATTTGCTGACCGCCACGACCGCTCCTCTGGAACCCACGAACAAGTAAGCGACAAATTTTGTATCATCTTACTAATGGGCAATCGCAATCCACAACCGCAAGAGGTCATCATAGCACAGATTGCTAGCGGTGACGTGTCAGCACGACGAACGACTGGTTCAGATCCGACATCCCGCTTACAACCGTGGTAAAGCCGCCACCAAGCTGTCAAAATCTGACATCTAAGCAACGCCGCTAACAACATGCCTCCGCCGCTCCAGCTGCCACAGAACGTACAGGGATACGAATCCCACCCTTCGGGCAGTTCGACCCCGCGATTTATTCCGCTCAGGCCGAGCACGCAGCGGAGGTACGTTACATTTCTCTTTTTCATAAAAATTCCGCTATGAATTTCGACATAAACCCCACTGCCGCACCCCGCCTCCCACGTTCTAGAGCTCATCCAGCGTCTCACTCACGATCTCGCTCTATTCCCCGGAACGAAGGCTCAGTTTTCTGGTACCACCGTACCTTCGGCACCAACGCCAAGCAGTATCATCCCCCGTGCAATTTCCAACTTTCGGGAAACGCACAAGCCGGTCACCTGTAACGGCAACCGGTGACCTGGCCGAGAAGAAGTCCTGCGTCCTGCCGCCTCTTCGCACCCGTTCATACTTATGGCTACATCACACTCGATCTCAACCTAGGTATCCGAAGATTTTTCACTTGGAACTGCGTTCACGACTCACCGACGTATCCAAGCCCGTCATCGGATTTGATTTTCTTCACCACATCCGCGTGGTCGACATAAAAAATCAATGCCTACGAGATACCCGCATTTCTGCACGCGTCTACAAATGCAAAGACAGCCACACTGGTATACGAACCGTTTCTGGAACCTCGCTTCAGCATCGTTTTCTGCTGAAGTTCCCAGAAATCACCCGACCCACAGGATTTCCTCGCAAGCCCACGTAAACACTCAAGCAACTTCGGTAATTACTGGGAATTATAAACTTCCATCGTCGTTTTACTCCCAGTGCCGCGACGCTTCCAGCTCCACTCAGCGACCTTTTACACGGCAACGCCAAAGGCAAGATGCGCTTCGTCTGCAACCCCGCCTCGGCATCCGTTTTTCAAGCCTGTAAAGAGAGTTTCCTTTTCGACCCGACTCCGTACTTCGACTCACAGAAGTACACGTACCCTCTTCTGACATCCCAATTTACTGCGACACATCCACGTCCAGTATCCGCCCTTTTGTCTCGAAGCCTTTCAAAAGACAAAATTTTCGATGCTATCCACGGACTTTTGCATCCCGGCATTAAAGCGACGACCAAACGCATAGTACGACGCTATGTCTGGCCCGCCATCCGAGCCGACTGCAGAAAATGGACCCGAGCACGCATTCCATGTCAGAAACGGAAGATACATCGACGCATCTCCAGCCCACTCGCAACACGAGCAGCCCAGCGAGATGATCAAAATTTCAAACCGTCCAGCAACCCCACCGAGTACATCAAGAACCTCAGACGCTATTTCAATGCCCTGCGTCCTACTCCGGGGACTCGACATTATAATTCACACATGTTCATTTTTAGAGACCTTGCAACAGCAGACCATGTGTTCCTCCGCCACAACGCCGTACGAACTTCGCTGCAACGACCTGCATATGTCCTAAACAACGCCAGCACACCCCTGAAGATCAAGAACCGCTCCACGTTCACGATCAGCCGACGCCTCCAGCAGCCGTCCCACTGACGACCCGATTAGGCCGGTGAGAGACGATTTCCAAATCAATTATCGTTAATCACTCCAAGGGGGCTCCTGTGGCCTCCGTACTTACGCTACGCCACTGGAGAAACATTTGACCCACTTCTTGCCGAAGTGAAATCAAGCACATAAATGCTGACAGAACACATTCCTATTATAGTAACCTTTAATGTAATGTAGACCGCTTACTTAGCATTTGTAAATACATTTATATAGAACGCACTGTTATATCTGGAACAATAATTTATACACAATAAACGACGGTCAGTCGACACGCATCTTTTCTTCATTCTCGCCAACGAACACAATATTATATGGACCAACGCCCATAAAAGTATACAACGACACTTCCTAGTGACACTCTGGAGCCAGATATACAGTGTGCTCTTTCGGTATCGGTATCTGGTACGCTCTGTATAGCTAGGCTAATCGAATCGTTATCTTATTAACGATATAACGAGGTTGCATCTGGTCAGGTCAGGATTGTCGATAATACCCTTTGCTCAATAGTCGAAGAAGGGAGGGTTTGTTATTGCTTACTAAACGGCGAATTATAAAACATAAACAAATTAAAAAGGTTTCTATTAATATAACTATTTTAAACGGAATATGAAACGGATATTTACAGGAATATATATACATGAAAAATAAATGAGAAATTCTGGTATTAAAATCAGGACGGTACTGTAACCGGTTTCTCGAGTGAGTAGCGCCCGAGATCTGGGCTGGATGCCTAGCTCGTGGACAATTCCCTCGGGATCAGCCATCACTTGAGTACGGGTAGCCTCGTCGTATGATTAACTGTTCCGGATACTTGCGGTTTCGTAATAGTACCTCTAGTGCGACCGGGGATTACACCCTAGGTGTAACCCCATGCGAGAGGTTTATTAGTTGACGTGCAAAAGCTTTATAACTGACGCCCCCCCCCCCCCCCAGGACATATTATGCAGATTATTGTAGAAACCCTCCGCTGCACATCGACAAGGCTGTGTGATCCGCCGCAATGAATGCAAACTATATAGGTTTATACTTTCCTGCACATGTACTGGTAAATGGACCTACCTAATTAAGTCAGCTACACTTCCGCTACAAGTCAACTAACTCCGGTCCGGTTAACTTAATTATTGGTAGCCCTTCGGTTTCAATAATTGAGTACTAGTGATGAAGACTCTTGAGTATTTATTCTTTTGAGAATAAATCGGATACGGGAATGAACAGAAAATCACACGCCGTGAATTAAACTCATTCAAGCGCGCTGTCGGTTAATATTTACTGGACGCGGGTGGAGAGAATTCTTCTTCGGAAGCCGGTGAAGAAGATTCTTTCTGGAGTCCTTTTATAGCCACTCGGGTAGGTTCGGCGGTCGGTGGTCAGGCTCGCTTTCCTACCATCGAAACGCATGACGTGCCACCACCACTCTTCTCAGACTCTTGTTTATTTAAGATCGTGATGTAGCGGCTTGCTTTTCTCTCTTTATCTAGATACGCCACGGGTCTGGCTCCGTGACGCGGTTGCAATAGAGAGAACAATTATGAATGGAAACACTACAAAAAAACTAAGTCTGTTGGATGTAACCAGCTCGAGAGACGAGATAATTATAAATTTTTCTTTCCTGGGAGTTCAAATCTGCCTGTCTAAAGGGTTTCAACATGTCAGATCTCAAAGGAAAGGCATCATCGGCCACGAACACATAAGGCAGGGTTCTAGAACTATTTCTGATGTTTTCTTCTAAAGGAATCCTTAAAAGATTTTTTGAAGTTTCTCATAGAATTGTGGTTTAAAAGAACGCCTCCGTCCGAAACTCTGCCGTTTGTTCCGAAATCGATCAAGATGAATTGGTATTTAGCATCCACGATTGCAAAGAGAACCATGCTATGTCGGCCTTTATAATTATAAAAATAAGACCCGCTTCCACTTGGGGGAATAATGTCTATGTGTTTCCCGTCTATGGCTCCAAGACAATGTGGGAAGTTCCATCTTTCTTCAAAATGTTTGGCTATGTTTCTCCATTCATCTTCTGTTCGTGGAAACTGGAATGAAATGAAAAAAATAAAATGAATTTGAAGCCTTCAAAGCTTAGGGACAAAGTGGAATTAAATACAATTTTATTTTAATCATACATTCTCTTGTTTTAGAGTGAAAGTGAAACTCCAAGAGGTGAAAGTCAAAGTGAACTCTCAAATGCAGAAGGTAACAATTCTGCAGTTGCTGTTAGTAGTCCTACTCCAACTAATCAGCGCAGTCCATCAAGATTGCTAATAGAAGATGAAATTTCCTCAGTTGCTGTAAATGGTCCTACTCCAACAACTAAGACCAGCCGGTCAAGACCTTCGAAAAGAAGCTCAGACACAAATCTAACTAATGATGTGCTACTATCGGTACAAAATCACTTTAAGCGTCCACCTGTTCAGGATGACCGCAACGGTGTGTTTGGCAAAATGGTTGCCATGAAAATGCGTGATTTGCCCAAATCACAGAGACTGATTGCGGAAAAAATAATAAATGATACTTTGTTCCACGCCGAGATGGGTAACCTAACCATGACACACAGACTGACTAATGAAGATGTATTTCCTGTGTCCAGTCCAAGGATAACACACTATCCACAACATTTATATTCCGACTCTTTTACTCCAACTCCCACAACTAATCATCAGTCCCAGCGAGAGACATACATTCCTAGTTCAACGCAGATGCAACCTTACATCAATAAATACACTATCATCGCTCAACAATAGGCAGTCAAATTCCTTCCACTCTCGTACAGTCCCCGCAAGAAATGCAACAGACCGCTGCTCCTACGGTAGTGGAACTCTCTATGCCAGAACATTCTGCCTCGCAAGTAAGGCAAATTCAACATACCGCAGCTTCTCTGATTTCTACTTTTCACGATGAAGATTATTACTAAATAAGAATATATCTTGCTACTGATTTTGTTACTTTTATAATTACAATTTAAAATAATAGTAATAGTGTTTCACTTACCCTTAAAAATAGTCTTTACATAGCAATTTGTATATGGCATCACATGTTTCTGGAATAATATAACCCAAAGCTTGAGGTGATATTATTGTAGAAAACTTAAGGTCTTCGTAGCTTCTGCCAGTTGCAAGAAACCTCAAAGTTGCTGTTAATCTTTTGTGTGGTGGTATGGCTTGTCGCATAATAGTATCTTTTTTTTAAATAAATGGACTAACTAACGACAAGAGCCTTAAATAAGTTTCTTCGCTCATTCTTAAGTAATTATGCCAGTCTTTAGGTGCAAATTTCAATTCATTTAACAAGTTTATATGTGAATATTGTTCTCTTTTTTTCAACCACTCTTTACACCATTCTTTACGCTTTACTCTACGTTTCTGAACTTTTTTAGTAGCTACTAACAATCCAACTATTGCCAAAGCGTCGTCTAAGGACGCCATGGTCAGACGATAGAACACAGAACTGTGAAACACTGCAACCCTCGTCCGTCGATTTTTAGAGAATGACAGCGCTCAAGTATACTTGAGCTATGTGGGGCCGATATGGACCGTCAAGTTTGCATGCACAAGCCTCAAGTGCAAGTATACTTGTCAAGTATGCAGTTGCGTGTGTGGCGCCCATAATACACATGTCAGTCAGAAAATATCCACACTCTTTTTTTACAAGGCATACTATTTTATATCGACTATCGACTCTCCTTCCTTTTCTGCAAACAGGTAAAACTGATTCATCGGCAAGTGGTCAAAGTGGACAAAATCTCTCTTTGTACAGGCCGAAGAAGGATTTGTGCGAGATCTGTGTTTCTTATAAGACGGGAAATATTGACGAAAGTATTTTTAATGAACATCAATTAAAAAAAAAAGAAGCCAGGGATGGAAAGGCAAAGGATAAACAAAATGAAAATATTTTATTTACAATGGATCTGCAAGCAGTCCTTTTATGTCCCAAGTCAAATTAGTGTTACTGGACCGTTCGAACAACTACTCCTCGGGCAAATACCCCGCCAGGCGTTGAATTATAGAACTAAATCCAGATTTTCTGTACTACGAGACGTTTCAGACTGCTACCCCATCTAAGATGGCTTTGAAACAATCCTAATTTGTCTCCATGTACGTACGTGCTTTTAAGCAGGTCTTTGTTTAAATATTGCATGTTTTGAATGTGTATGGAAAACCGCAGACCAACTGGTTTCGTCCTTCTGGGACTCATCAGTACGGTGCTTTCCCCTGCACACTCAAACCATGCAATTTAATCTTGCTGTATATACTGCCGCGCTCTGGACAGATATCAGCTAGTGACAACTACTTTGAGTAATTATCTAGTATTAATTAGTGATACTGGACCGTTCGAACAACTACTCCTCGGGCAAATACCCCGCCAGGCGTTGAATTATAGAACTAAATCCAGATTTTTTGTACTACGAGACGTTTCAGACTGCTACCCCATCTAAGATGGCTTTGAAACAATCCTAATTTGTCTCCATGTACGTACGTGCTTTTAAGCAGGTCTTTGTTCAAATATTGCATGTTTTGAATCTGTATGGAAAACCGCAGACCAACTGGTTTCGTCCTTCTGGGACTCATCAGTACGGTGCTTTCCCCTACACACTCAAACCATGCAATTTAATCTTGCTACATATATTGCCGCGCTCTGGACAGATATCAGCAAGTGACAACTACTTTGAGTAATTATCTAGTATTAATTAGTGATACTGGACCGTTCGAACAACTACTCCTCGGGCAAATACCCCGCCAGGCGTTGAATTATAGAACTAAATCCAGATTTTTTGTACTACGGGACGTTTCAGACTTCTACCCCATCTAAGATGGCTTTGAAACAATCCTAATTTGTCTCCATACTCATTCAAAACATGCAATATTTGAACAAAGACCTGCTTAAAAGCACGTACGTACATGGAGACAAATTAGGATTGTTTCAAAGCCACCTTGGATGGGGTAGCAGTCTGAAACGTCTCGTAGTACAAAAAATCTGGATTTAGTTCTATAATTCAACGCCTGGCGGGATATTTGCCCGAGGAGTAGTTGTTCGAACGGTCCAGTATCACTAATTTTATTGAACACAAAGCACTTAACTCTTTATTTCCATTTTATTGAATTTTAACTTTGATGTTTGTTTTTGACATATAATTGAATTTTAACCCTCTATGATTTTGGATTCTGTGTTTGACTTATAGACATTTGAGATTTGCTTTGTTTCTTTTTGGCACAAATACTTATTTTTTTCATTATTTCAAATTATTGCAAAATATAACTGGATTTTTACATATTATTTTTTTAATGACAAATATAATTAATTTTCTACATTTTATTGTTTTTCTCTGATGATAAATATAATTTACGTTTTGCTCATAATTATTGTTTCTTTGATTGACCAATAAATTACCGAATTGTGTATACTTTTGTTTCATTTGTTGCCAAATAAAATTGCTGTGGTTATAAATTCACAGCTTTTATTATTATCAATCCTTCCTAGATTCGTTAGTAGCCAGTGTATCAACTTCGATTTTAAAAACACAACGTAGAGTCCTACTTTAACTTCGCGCGCATATTTTCACTAGACCTGGGTGGGGGATATTACATTATACTTTTCAAAAATGAAGAGTATGAGGCGAAAAAAGAAAATAGATTATAAAATCAAACTTGTTTAAGCAAATGGTGTTTCACTTATTCGCGTTTTTTAAAATTTTGTTTGACTGTAACTTGAAAACGTTCAACTTTATGGTAATAAGTGGTAAAACATTTTTTGACTCAAAATGGTTCATAGAATATGTAGTAACAGTATGGACATTGAGTTGCGGGACACCTGTATAAATATGAGGAAAATTAAAAATTTTAATTGTTCTGTTAGGGGGTGTGATATAATGCACGTAAATAATTCCTGTTAACATGTTTTCAAATATATAGAAGTTTTTGTTTAGGTACTTGCTCAGTGTTATCTTAAACCAGTATTGCGGCTTAAAACTGCAATCCCCATCCCTTGGCTGTTTGGGCAACGGCATTTTAGACAGCATTGAAATTTGTGACTCCATTCTAACCTCAAAGTCATTGTCAACATTTATACGACAATAATAAAGAACATATCTTAAAAATGATCTATTTTGGAAATATTTAACAAATTGGATAGTGTCATGGCATATCCCAATGGGGAACAAATCAGAATCAGTTTGTGGTAAGTAGAACATGATTATGGGGCCTAACCCAAAGTTATTGATTATTGTATAATATAACAGGGACTGAAATCGAAACCGATATTCACCGTAACCGTAACCGTTTAATAGTCGAATAACCTTAACCGAAACTGTAACCGAAATTTAAAATATTTCTTTTACCGAAACCGTTACCGAAACCGTTTTATTTTATTTTGATTAACCGAAACTATAACCAATATACTGATATTTGTATCGGTTTTTGAAGGAATTGAAACCTAAACCGTTAACCCTAACTGAAACCGTAACCTCGTCAAACCGAATCAAATTGAGCCAGTGATTGGTTAACAAAAAGACTCAGCACACTACTGACTTCAGCTGAACGCCGTCATGTGGACAAATTGTTAAAACTTATACCTACTAAACCTAGTTTTGGGAAAAATCGGAACTTCTGATTAATCGGAATTCCGGTATCCGGATTCTAATAATATTTAATATTCGGAATGTTCGTTGGATGCTGATTACAGGATACTTGTGCACGTTACACATAATATGTATAACTTAGGTCGGTATACTTGTTTTCTATGCGGAAACAGCAAATCTCCGGATCTACTAAGTAGGTACTAACTAAACATTAAACATATCCGACATCTCGATAACTTACAAGTTGTTTACATGATAAAAATTTATGTTTCGAAGTTTCGATCTGGAATTTGGTTCAATCTGTTCTACTGTAGGTCTAGCAAAGCAGCGTTGCCTGTATTTTACAAAATATTTCGTATCTTCATTTATATAGTGAAAATTCGCACCGTATGGGAAAAATTTTCGTGTTTTCATTTAATAATATTTTTTTTGTAAACAGGCCCTGGGCCCTGCATGTTTTTAAACTTAAATACCGCCTATAGTATACCAGAGAGAGGCAAAAATTTTAAGAGTAAAGTAGCCTTATTCTAAAAAAATGTTATTAAGTAAAGTTGTTTCTATTTAGAAGATATTTCCGAATATGAAGTTTCATTAATTTCTTGGGGATAGATAAACGGTTTTTATAGCTTTTTCGGGTGTACCATACCCAAGTTGGTCAAAATTTTTAAACAATTGCAGAGTAGTAGCTAAAGCAGCTTATACTAGTGTTATACGGGGTGATTCACTGAGACGGTCGGTTAGACGTTCACGTTTCTCAGAAACGGCAGCGAATTAAAATCTGAAAATTTGCACACAACAGTTCTCGGCTTAGACCATTCTAATTAAAATATTTTCAACGCCCGACAACTTCCGGTTATACCTGAAACGAGTACCTACTCTCTTATTTTAAATAGAATGCTCACATTTTTATTATGGATTAAGATTTTTAGTCAAATTTTAAGGTCATCTTATGCTGTAAAGTGCACCCTACTTAATGTCTATAATATCTCGAAGAGGGTGCACTTTACACATATGATGTTTTGCATTACCTTTAAGAAACCTACGCAAAGTTTAAGCGAATCGAAGTTGAAGCACTTGAGTCTTGTCTCGAACTTTAAATTGAAATAAAATGTACCTGGCTTATGTAATTTTTTATTACAATTATAGTCAACTACCTAAATTTACACATGTGAAATAGGATTTGTTACTGTTTAACTCAATTAAAAGTGCAGTTAAAGTTTTTCAAAAACCTATATTAACCGAAATCCATAACCGAAACCGTTTGAAAAAGGTCAAACTGTAACTGAAACCGATGCCGAAATTTGCTGTGACATTTAAACCGAAACTGTAATCTTAACTGTTATAAATCTTAGTAACCGTAACCATAACCGGAATAAAAAGTGAAACGGTTTCAGTCCCTGTAATATAATAATAACATATAATAACTTTGGGCCTAACCAGTGAAAGATGTTTCATTTGCGATATTTACCGTAGAACATTCAAGTCGTAATCAGAATTAAGGGAGCACATGATGACGCACCCCAAGAAAGAATCTCACAAATGTGAAATGTGCCAAAAAGCATTCACCGAGAGTAATAGTTTGAGGGCACACCTTAGGACTCATATGGGACAAAAGCCTTACAAGTGTGAAATTTGCAATAAAGCATTCTTCCTGCAACGCAGCTTAACAGAACATATTAGGACTCATACAGGACAAGAGCCTTACAATTGCGAAATTTGCCAAAAATCATTTACCCAGAGTTGTGATTTAAGGGCACACCTTATGTCTCATACGGGACAAAAGCCTTACAAGTGTGTAATTTGCAATAAAACGTTCTCCAAGCAAGGCCACTTAACACGACATGTTAGGACTCATACGAGACAAAAGCCTTACAAGTGTGTAATTTGCAATAAAACGTTCTCCCAGCAAGGTCATTTAACACGACATGTTAGGACTCATACGGGACAAAAGCCCTACAAGTGTGAAATTTGCAATAAAGCATTCTCCCTGCAACACATCTTAACAGAACATATTAGGACTCATACAGGACAAAAGCCCTACAATTGCGAAATTTGCCAAAAAGCATTCACGCAGAGTAGTGGTTTAAGGGCACATCTTAGGACTCATACAGGGCAAAAGCCTTACAAGTGTGAAATTTGCAATAAAACGTTCTCCCAGCAAGGCCCCTTAACAGGACATGTTTTGACTCATACAGGACAAAAGCCTTGCAAGTGTGAAATTTGCAATAAAGCATTCTCCCTGCAACGCAACTTAACACTACATATTAGGACTCGTACAGGACAAAGGTCTTACAATTGCGAAATTTGCCAAAAAGCATTCACTCAGAGTAGTCATTTAAGGGCACACCTTAGGACTCATACGGGGCAAAAGCCTTACAAGTGTGAAATTTGCAATAAAACGTTCTCCCAGCAAAGCCACTTAACACAACATGATCTGACTCATACAGGACAAAAGCCTTACAAATGCGAAATTTGCCAAAAAGCATTCACACGCAGTAGTGATTTAAGGGCACACCTTAGGACTCATATGGGACTAAAGCCTTACAAGTGTGAAATTTGCAATAAGACGTTCTTCCAGCAAGGTTACTTAAAAAGTCATATTAGGACTCATACAGGACAAAATCCTTACAGTTGCGAAATTTGCCAAAAAGCATTCACCCGGAGTAGTGGTTTAAGGACACACCTTAGGACTCATACAGGACAAAAGCCTTACAAGTGTGAAATTTGCCAAAAAGCATTCACCCAGAGTAGTTATTTAAGGGCACACCTTAGGACTCATACGGGACAAAAACCTTACAAATGTGTAATTTGCAATAAAACGTTTTCCCAGCAAGGCAACTTAACAAGGCATGTTAGGACTCATACAGCGCAAAAGCCTTACAATTGCGAAATTTGCCAAAAAGCATTCACCCGGAGTAGTGATTTTAGGGCACACCTTAGGATTCATAAGGGACAAAAGCCTTACAAATGTGAAATTTGAGAAAAAGCATTCTCCCAGCATTTCAGTTTAACAAAACACTTTAGAACGCATACAGGACAAAAGCCTCACAAGTGTCAAATTTGCCCCTGCAATGCCATTTAACAGCACACGTTAGGATTCATATGGGACAAAGTAGTGTTAGTGTGAATGTGTGAAATTGAAACGGTACAACAGGTGAAAAAGAAAATGCAACTGTAGAGCATGCAAATTTTCGAAAACTTATCGAAAATGAAGAATTTGTGTTGAAGAATGAAAATAATATCTATTTGTGTAAAAGAAGAACAGAATATTTTAAACGAAGAAGAAAATGCTAGAAATTTTGCAAAACGTTTCCAAAATGGAGGGTATTAGGTGAAAGAAGAAATAAATTCTTGACTTGTTTAAATTAAATGTACCTAAATAAAAAGTAAATACTTAAAGAAATAAGAATTGTGTATTGTTACATCCTTTCATAAACAGAATGACATAGGGCACGTAAATAATTCCTATTGGTAACCTAAATGTATTACCAAGAATTTAGAAGTTTTTGATCTAGTCGTTAAAAAGTGAGTTGAATATTTATTCTGGTGTTAACTTAAATTTAAGCGAGTATGATGGACCAAAATATGATGTGCAGGTGAGAAATAAAGCTGAGAAAATTCTTTTGGGGCAAGCTGGAGAAGACGATCAAATAGAGATTCAGCAATCAGAGGCTATATGAAGAGCATATTTTTTTATGTACCTAACCAGTATGCTTGACTATATTCGCGCCAATTATTCCACCGCATCATGTTCTGATGGCTAATGTAATGGCTCTGTAATCGACATATCCGCGGATCAAAGCTAGTTTGCTGCCGTATTTTTCGTTCGGTGCTGTTTTTTTACATTAAGAGTCCGGCAAAGCAGGTCAAAAGTTACTCCTGCGGGGCATCGGGTGGGTGAGGTATCCGTTAGAAATCGGAGCAAACTATCAGCCGAGTTGCAACACCGTCGCGCTAAACACATTTATGGACACAAGAACAACGCACATTCAAAGCTCGCGCTTTCGGTACTTAGGGAATGTGACAACGCCACTCTGAGTTTACGCTCACTCGCTACGGGGCGGCAGCACATACCAAGGCATATTTTGCGTTTGCAGCGCTCTCGCTGTACCATGATTACACCTTCATCCTAGTAAATTTAGCAACACGAAAGCCTGATTATGGTAGAGTATACTTTATGTCGCCATTCAAACAATTTTTCGAAAACTAAATCTCTTGGCGCTATGCGCCCGTGAAGTTGGTCAATTTCATGAGTGAACTGACACTTTCTAAGATAAAATTTTTAAATTTCCTTTCATTGGAAACATAAAATAAAGTTTCGTTTATAAACTGTCCAAAATTCAACACTTCAATTTTCACCGTTTAAAAATGAGCATAGCACTACGAAGTCAGTTTTCAGGTTCATTTTATAGGGGTTTGCCGGACTCTTAACTTCGAATTTATATTTAAAGTTTCACAGCTCAGAATCTGTGTGTCTGGTGCCCCGTCAGAGAAGGTAATCATATTGCAAAAAACAGTTTATTTCTTGATTTATAACACCTCAGGCCGACCGAATCTGCCAAGGACGCTTACCTACTGATTGCATAATACACCTAAGAGGCAGGCACACCTGGTGTATTTTATGAAAGCACAGTCTCTGAGGTTATAGTGGTTGCTAGGTATATGAGACCTAGCGAGCAAGAGGATAACAAATTGGAGACATAAATCTTCGTCAGTAATCTGGAGGCAGATTATTGAGAAATGGGTCAAAATGGCCGAGACTGATCCGCCTTTGAGAAACTGGGGAAATGTTACAGTTTAGCTCATGACGAGTCTTGTATCAGTATTTTCGGCACGACCATACAACATTGGAATTTGGGGCAACCCTCTTTAAGCCCATGCTGGAATGTTTATAAACAACATCAAAGACGTTCTATTTCTGTAGAATGTATTTGCTTAACTTGTTTTTCTTACTACTGATACCATTGTCGCCAAGCCACCGGTCAGCAGCCGTATAGTGTAGCCGTATGGCTAGTGTGTCGTCTGATGATCCAAAGGGTCGTAGGTTGAACCCTGCGTACGGCACCGGTGTTTTTCCTGTGGTTTGTCTTTTAGGCAAATGTTTATTGTTAATAAAATATGTGACGATGAGACCTACATGAGTCAGAAATTATTTAGAATTTGAATTTAAACAACATAAAATAAAACACTTCTATCTTCCATAACGGTTCCGCATTGACAGCATGAGCACGGAAAATAATCGAACGGCATCACGAGAGTAGGCGTCTCGTTCTCGTTAGTAGCAGCACAGTATATCTATTTACACAGTAAAGTCTCTTATCAGATTTCGTGATCCTATATTTTTGTGCGCAAAATCGATTTTGGGAGACCAGGAAGATGGCTGCCTTGTTTATGACGTCTAGCATATGTTTACGTGACCCTTGTCTATCATATATACTAGTCTGCTAATCCAATGCAATTTATTGGAAGCCGGTTTTTGGACGCCACGTATTTTAGTTCTGGACGCAGCTGGTTAGATGGGGCTCGATACGCTTAGTAAACTTGCAGTTTTCAATCTGCTATCGTGGCACTTTAGTTGATATTATTGTTTAACAGATGGCAGGCACGGCGATTTTAATTCTGGGGTGATGCGAAAGGCGAGACGGCGCCGGCCGGCACGACGGGACGTTGCGGAATAAGATATCAAATAAGCTTTTATGTTCCCGCAGGGTACAGCGGCACCCTTTGTCGCTTGTCGGGGTAACACCTGCATGAAATTTATGCATTTACAATACTTTTTATGTCCAATTTTATCTTTCGGAATTTGTTCACATATGCCAGCCCCAATTATTTGAATGGCCTTACTTCCTAGATCCCAAAAATAAAAATTAAGAGACAGCCCAAAAAGATGTTTTACTCTGGACGTTTTAACGTATTATTCGAAAAACAAAAAGCGCACTTGTTTTTTCCAGTAACTTTCGTTTTTGAAAACATTTTGAGGATCTGTATGCAGCACCGTAGCCAGGGTCAAAACTTAGGGGGGGCTTATGAATTTTTTGAGGGGGCCTAAACAAAATATTTGGTAGGATGTCTCTTGGAATATGCAATTAAAATTATTCTAAAAATTGGAAATTATAATACTTTACTAAACTAGATAAATTGATAAATACCTATATACCTAGTTTGAGGATATGGATGCAATAAACACTTAAACAGTACCTACATAAATATGACTAATTCTTGTAAAAATTGAACAACGAAGAATAAAAAAACTATTCAGTAGAACTTCACAATAAACTAAAATCTTCACTTCTTACAATGAAACAAAATACAACTACACAGGGTGTTAACAATTAGCGGGGTGCGGGGTAGTATTGACAGCTTTGTTATTTTTGGAGCCACGATTCCTGTTAAATGACCATACTAGTAGTATTTCTTAATAGATTACGGTCGCGAAAACAGAAAAGCAATTATTGAACATCAGGTTTTCGAGTTATGTGCAAAAATAACTTTTTTTAAATGGAACGCTCTATGTATTTTTGCATATATTGGGAGAGAGAAAAATTCTTAACAGAAAGTCTTAATTAATGGCTACCCTAAAATTTAAAATAAAGACGTTTTAAGCCATTTAAAAGTAAAACACTAAATACATCTTTTACACTATAAACCAAAACAGGCCGAGGAACAAGGCAAGTGTCGAAATCAATAAATATTCTTTGTAAATTTTTATTAGTAGGTACTTATTGCTGTTTAGTGAGTTTTCGTATTATTTTCGTGACTATATCGACATCTTCACCATGCCGTTTACTCTTGTAGAAAACTGGGACACGTGTGATTTGGTAAGCTTATAAAAAATGAATTTCGATCTATCGCATGCTACGCCGAATTATTTCTTGGACGGGAATAGCCGATGCAAAGAAGGATGGAGAAAAAGGCGGAAGAAATATTAGGAGAAGATCAGTTCGGATTTAGACGAAATAGAGGAACGCACGAGGCCATTCTAGCTTTACGAGTAATTATAGAAAAAACGATAGAAAAGAGAAAGAGCGTCTATATAGGATTTGTAGATTCAGAAAAAGCCTTCGACAACGTAAAATGGGGGAAGATGTTCGAAGTGCTCAGAAAGGTAGGGATGAAATATAGGGACAGAAGAATAATACATAATCTCTAGAAGGAGCAAAAGTCAGTTATAGAATGTGAGCAGGAACGAAGGGAAGTAGATATCCGGAAGGAAGTGAGACATCAGGGATGTGTATTGTCACCTCTAGTTTTCAACTTATATATCGAAGATGCGATTAATATTGTTAAGGACAGAACAGCCTCAGGAATGTATGTACAGGGTCAAACTATTAACTTGCTCATATTTGCGGATGATATAGCAGTGTTAGCATCTAGCAAATAAGAATTAGGAGCGGCTTTGAATTACCTAAATTGAAGCAGTTTTGACACAGGGCTACCGCATGAAAGTCAATAAAAAAAAAAACTACAATTTTGGTATGTAGGGGATGTGAAAATAGAACTAAAGTTGACATACAAATAGGAAATGAGAAGATAGAGGAGGTCGCGGATTTCTGCTATTTAGGAAGTAAAATAACTCAAGACGGTAGGAGCACAAAAGATATAAAACAAAGAATAGCGCGCAGGGTCGAGTTGAGTTTTACAAAAAGAAACAACTGCTATGTTCGAGAATGGTTAATATAGAGACTAGAAAGAGACTCTTAAAGTCGTATGTATGGAGTACGGCATTATACGGGTGCGAAACTTGCGGACAATAGGAGAAGCGGATCGAAAAATAATAGAAGCGTTTGAAATGTGGTGCTACAGACGCATGATGAAGATACCATGGATAGATAAGGTTAGCAATAAGGTATAGGGAAGTATTAGAAAGAGTTGGGGAAAAGCGAAAGGTATGGAAGACAATAAAGAGTAGGAGAGATAGGATGGTAGGACACCTTCTAAGTCGCGAAGGATAATAGTTCGCGACATACTAGAGTCAGAGATAGGAATAAAAAGAGGTAGGAGTAGGCCTAGATTAGACTACTGCTCTCAAATAGTTAGGGATGTAGGATGTTCTACTTTTAGGGAAATGCGTAGGTTAGCTCAAGATAGAAAAGAGTGGAGGTACGCGTCCAACCAGTCTTCGACTGAGTAACCTTATGATGATAAGAATAGCCGAACCGGACGTGCGTCCTAAAATTATACAGGAAATTAAGGAACAAAACAGATATTTTTGTACAGAAGAGGAGGAGAAAAAATTTAATTTGGGATGCACAAACGGGCCTACCTACATAGCTGTATACAGGGTGTCCCAAAACAGCGGGGCAATATTTCTGGAGCATATAGTTTGGGTCAAAATAACACTTATATCATATAAAAAAAATTCTAGGACGCCTCCCTTCGAAGCTATTCGCCCTTAAAAGTAAAGTCCCGAAGAAGGTTTTTTGCTGGTAACTTTCAAACTACTGTATCGAATGTTTTAAAATTTGGACTGTAGGCATAGTAAGCAAGTATCTGTGATCAAGTGACATGACATCTTCCGTATCTTGTCTAGGAAGCCGGGGGTGGAACACCCCTAATGCTTTTAATCCCTTAACTTTTACGTTGGTGCTTTTAACGAATTTGCAATGAGATTTTTAAATTCCTCAAACAATTTTCTCAAAAAAAGGTACTCTTTTTTGAAACCGTTAAAACGGCCCGTTTCCGAAAAAAATGTATACAAAGACATGGTTTATCATTTTTACGGGTTTTTACTATACAAGCCAGGCTATGAAATATGAACTGCTTCATGAAACATGTGAAAAAATGAAAATTGTTCACGTTTTTGACAATCAAGAGAAAAACTCCGTGCAGTACCAAAGCTTTATTCAGACTACTTAAAAATAGGTCCAGAAATAACAACATAAATTGGCAATACAGAAACAATAATCAGCGAACAGAGAGTGACCTAATATCCTGAGTATTGAGTTACATTTCGATAAACGGAATAAGCATACAACATACCTATATGAGTCAGCTTTCAATAAAATAGAAGTTTAATAACCTTGCAAACTTGAACACTTCCCCTAAAGCTGAACTCTTTATTTCATTTACATTTATTTATTACAAATACCCAACATGTCTCGCATATCTTCAAATTTCTGACGACATAAAGGCTTCGTAAAAATGTCAGCAGATTGAACATTAGTCGGCACGTAAATTACATTGATTCTGCCCTTCTTGTACAAATCACGCACATAATTATACTTCACATCGATATGTTTAGATCGGTCATGAAATTCAGGATTTTTAATGATTTTAATTGCACTTTGATTGTCGATATTGAGATTAAACACATCACAAGATACACCGAGTTCACTTAACACACGCGAGAGCCAAACACCTTCTTTCGCAGCACTCGCGGCACTTACAAATTCCGCTTCAGTTGTTGATAACGAGACGCACTGTTGTCTCCTAGTTTTCCAGATTATAGCAGCTCCTCCGAATTTGCAAAGAATTCCTGAAGTTGACTTCCTAGTCTGCACATCACCTGCATAATCGGCATCACTAAAAACTTCAAAGTTACCACTAGTACGATACAACAGTCCAAGAGTTTTTGTGCCTTTTATATAACGAAAAATCCTCTTGACTAAATTCCAATGTGCTTGAGTGGGACTGGCTAAATTCCTTGCCACAATATTAACTGCAAATGATATATCTGGACGAGTAATTATTTGCAGATACATCAAACTTCCCACGGCTTCTCTGTATGGTACATTCTCTGCACATTCATATGAATTATCGCACTTGTTCCACCCGGTATCGATAGGCGTTGACACCGGTTTACAGTCTTGCATGTTGAACCGCTTTAATATTTTATCAACATAGGCACTCTGATTTAGGAAAATTGATCCATCATTTTGAAAAAATAGTTCAATACCTAAAAATAATTTCACTGTCTTAGTGATCACAGCTTTAAACTCTTGTTCCAATTTAATCATAAAATTATCAACATCAATTTCACGAGTTGCAAAAACTAATCCATCATCAACGTAAATTACAACAAAAAGTTTTTGTTCTCCTTGCACATGCACGTGCAAACATGGATCGAATGCGCACTCAACTAATCCAAAACTTGACAAAAAATCAGTAAATCGTTGATTCCAACACCGTGGCGCCTGCTTAAGTCCATACAGGCTTTTAACAAGTTTACACACACGTGATGTAGTATCTTCAAACCCTTTCGGTTGTTGCATGTATATATCCGTGTCCTTTTCCAGGTATCCATACAGGAATGCTGTTTTTATGTCAAACTGACGAATATGAAGACGGTCACGTGCGGCAACACTTAATAATGCGCGAATTGTTTCGTATCGCACTACCGGACTAAACGTTTCTTTGTAATCGATACCCTCCTGTTGTAGAAAACCTCTAATAACTAAACGCGCTTTATATCGGTAACCTGATCCATCCGCTTTCGGCTTCAGTTTATACACCCACTTATTACTAATAATTTTTGCGTCTTTTGGTTTTTCTACTAACACCCACGTTTTATTTTCATGTAGCGAGGTTATCTCGTCCTGCATAGCTAATTTCCAGTTTTCTGGGTCACGTGATGTTACTGCTTCTTTAAAACTTTCAGGTTCACTTGTGTCCCCTGAAATCAGAGACAAATACCCGTAACGTTCTGGCCGTGTTAACTGACCCCGATTACGTAATTTCATGGGCTGTACTGCCTCCTGCTGAGGAACATTAGCGTAAAATTCCTCATCGGACTCTTCAAACATTTCAGGATAAAAATAGTCGGATTCAGAATCATCGTTGTTTTCTTGCGACTCATCAGAAATCTCGGACAGTTCTAGTGACGATTGTGGATTATTACTGACACCGACAGGTTTTATCTCTGTTGACATGTTTTGAACTTCACACAAAATCTGTTCTGTAGCACGAAACAACGTTTCCTCTTTGAACAATACGTCACGGCTAACTACGACGTCATGTTTTTCTGGTACATACACCCTATATCCACCAATACCGTCGTGATATCCAACAAAGTACCCCTTCAGAGCCTTCTTGTCCCATTTCTTCCGATGTTCTTTAGGAACATGTACAAAACACTCGGTTCCGAAGACTCGAAACTTTTCCATGATTCGTGGATCCAATTTCTTATCAAACCACAACTCATACGGCGTTTTGCCTGGAGTCTTTGTTGATCCAGTCCGATTTAATATGTATATTGCAGTATTAACTGCCTCTGCCCACAACGCTTTCGGCAAATACGATTTCGCATATAACATTGACCTGGCAGCCTCTACAATTGTCCTATTCTCACGCTCAGCAACCCCGTTATGCTCAGGAGTGTATGGTGGAGTAATCGTATGTTTAATTCCCAACTTTCCTGTGAGAGACTTCATTTCTTTGTTGTCGTACTCTTTTCCACCATCTGAATTAAGTTCCTTGATATTTTCTCCAAAACTGTTTCTCACTTCATTGCAAAATATTTCAAATTTATCTTTAACCTCGGATTTCTCCCGTAAGAAATATATAGATCTAAAACCACTGAAATCGTCTTTGAACACGACATAATACCGTTTTTTACCGAACGATTCAATTTCCATTGGACCACACACGTCCGAATGAATTAGTTCTCTTGGTTTATTTGCTCTTGTGATACAGTTCCCGAAACTTTCACGGTGCATTTTACCGTAGACACACCCATCGCAGAACTCACTGTCCACTTCAACATTCACCCCCAAGTCTTTCAAGAAATTCTTTACATGGCGTTTATTCTGGTGCGCCAGACGTTCATGCCATAGTTGCAGCATATTTTGCTTACTTGCAACTATACACACTGGTTTATCGGTTAGAATAACACGCAAATTAATTTTATACAAATTACCGCACTCCGTCCCGGTCGCCACCACCTGACCGCCTTTTTCGAAAATACAGTCACGCCCATTGTTTGTAATTGTAAAGTTAATTCCTTTCTTGGCACTCTGCTTTACGGAAAATAAATTGCACACCATGCCAGGTGTGTACAACACATTATGCATTACACCTGATAACCATTTATCATCGACTAAAGTTTCTATCGCGATAGTACCTTTCCCGACGGCACTGATCTCTGCACCATTTCCAACTTTAATCACTAAAGATTCTTCAAACACTTCAAATGTTTGAAATACACTTTTGTCGTTTGCCATATGGTCCGACGCCCCGGAATCTATAATCCATTCACCCTCGACTGCAGGCTGAATAGACTTATTACCCACGAATGCTGTCGGGCCACTCTGCGGTTTATCACCCTTTTTCGACTTGGAACAGTTTTTCGCGACATGATTCTTCGAGCCACAGCTGACACACCCTGGACAGTCCCTTCGGAAGTGGTCCTTTTTCCCACAAGTAAAACACCCAGGTGCTTTCCTTGACACATACTGATGCTGCTTCGGCTTTTCACCAACTTTGAATTTTGAAAACAAGGCCACAGTTTTATCAACTCCTTCAGCCTTCTCTAGTCTTTGCTCTTCTGTAAGCAACCGTGTTGTTAAATTCTCTAGAGTACGCTGGATTCCGTCGGTAGAATCCCAGGCACTGTGGAAATGTTTAAATTCTTTCGGAAGAATCGACAAAATTCTGGTGAGTAACATAGAATCGGGTATCGTACCACCTAATTTCTTCATGCGATTAGCCATTTGTTCCAACTTCGCTATATGATCGGCTACTGACAAAGACACATCCCATTTGAAATCAAAAAATTGTTTCTGTATCAACGACAACGTTTCGTCCGATTTCAAATCATAAACTGCATGTAATTTTTGCCACATCTCACATGCAGTTTCACAGTTCATAAGAAACTGTAACGGTTTTGCTTCTACGGTAGTAACGAATAATTTCCTGGCAACCCTGTCTGCCTTAAGCCACTTATCCAATGCCGCAATAGCACCGGCATCTTCTGGAGTCTCGGCCGTCGGCTTGATCACACTTCCATCACATACCCCTAAGGCACCATTGCAATCTAGAAGTGTACGGATCACGAACTGCCATTGTGGCCAATTACTGGCATCACGGAGCTTTTCCACCTGGACCTTTTCTACATCCATGTTTATTGTTCATAAAAGTTAAACCGAACAAAAAAAACACCCGCACGACACGCGTACTCAACGAAAAGACCAAAAACGAAAATCGAACTGAAAGAACCAGAACTTAGCGCTGCCTGGGCCCCATAACCTGTTCACGTTTTTGACAATCAAGAGAAAAACTCCGTGCAGTACCAAAGCTTTATTCAGACTACTTAAAAATAGGTCCAGAAATAACAACATAAATTGGCAATACAGAAACAATAATCAGCGAACAGAGAGTGACCTAATATCCTGAGTATTGAGTTACATTTCGATAAACGGAATAAGCATACAACATACCTATATGAGTCAGCTTTCAATAAAATAGAAGTTTAATAACCTTGCAAACTTGAACAAAAATGAACAATCGGTTTTGCAAACATAATAGCAGCTACAATAAATTTTTGAAGTGAGCACCTTGTAGACGCATACGTTTTTGTGTAGTAAAAATGATAAAGCATGTCTTTGTATCATTTTTTTTCTCGGGAACGGGTCGTTTTAACGGTTTCAAGAAAGAGTACCTTTTTTGGAGAAAATTGTTTGAGGAATTTAAAAATGTCATTACAAATTCGTTAAAAGCATCAACGTAAAAGTTAAGGGGTGAAAAGCATTAGAGGTGTTCCACCCCCGGCTTCCTAGGCAAGATATGGAAGATGTCATGTCACTCGATCACAGGTACTTGATTACTATGTCTACAGTCCAAATTTTATAGCATTCGATATAGTAGTTTGAAAGTTACCTACCACTTATACCAGCAAGAAACCTTCTTCGGGACTTGACCTTTAAGGGCGAATAGCTTCGAAGGGAGGCGTCCTAGATATTTTTTTATATGATTTAAGTGTTATTTTGACCAAAACTATATGCTCCAGAAATATTGCCCCGTTGTTCTGGGACACCCTGAATATGTAGTGTTTTAAATGGCTCAGATCTTCTTTATTCCACATTTCACGAAAATTATTTGTTAAGAATTTCTTTCGCTTTCAAAATATGTATATAGAAATATAAAGGTTGTTCAATTAAGAAAAGGTATTTTTGTTGACAACGCGAAAACCCCAAGTTCAATTACTTTTCTGATTTCACGACCTGAATTTACGTAAAAAATTGAGTAAAAATACTGCTAGTTTGTCCATTTAACTGGAATCGTATAGCTGCAAAGATAACAAAGTTACCTAGTAATAGTGCCCCGTTAATTGTGAACACCATGTACATATATGAAATCTAGAATAATTATTATTGCAGTTTCCTATTTCGACTGTCATTAAATTTTCGGGGCACTTTTTCCATATCAACGTTTTTTGTTCGCTCTAGGGTGAGGGGGGCTACGGACCTGCCTGTATGGCATGGTTGTTCAATCCCTAAGTTAACGCTGGAAGTATTTTTTAATTATTTGGTACTTCATGCACCTTATGCTCAATGAATAAATATTTGTCTTAATTATTTTGTACTACAAAGTCGCTGTTTGAACACTGCGCACTTTCTTAAAATTTGTTTAGTCACAGACGAATTTAACTAGTTATATTCGTCTGTGGTTTAGTGTACGGAAATCCTTTTTTTACAGACCATTAAAATGTACAATTTTTTGATTAATTTAATTTTTTCGGTTTACTTACTGTCTTTATTATAGTAACCTTGATTTAGCTTGGGTTTTTCTATGCTTACTAACTCAACCGTCTACCCTTACGCGGGTCTTCAATTCGCTGGAATAGCATAGTATAAACGGTATAAATCATCTTCGTTAACATGGTCTCCTGCCATCAGGAAACTGCTTAATTCTCATAGTCCGACGGCTATATCTGTTCCACTATCTCATAGAAAGAGAAACCAAAAAATCTCTATTTAAACTTACTTTTTTCCTGGAAATAAACAATCATGTTCTCATTCTTGCCTTGATCCCTTTTGGGCATTCCTTTCCACATATTGCTTTTGTTTGGTTTTAACAAAAATGTCCTCGAATAGGTAAAAGTAAGAATTAACCCAGCCATTTATTTGAGCGGCTCCGACATTCAACCAAAACCGTGCCGCTCCTCTCAAATTAATTAATTTTCATTTTTGTTCATTTTGTAAATTAAGTATGTACCTATTTATTTGTGGAACAGGAGGCCGATATCTGCCAGCACCCGGTTTTTGAAGTTCGGAAAGATATAAAATATCTATTATAAAGTAGTAATAAAAATGACTAGAACATTTAAATCACATTGCTTGCCGGCTGTCAACTATGTACATAATTTATTAGTTGGCGGTGTGTTTTGATCACCGAAGTGCAAAAAACCGACGACCACCTGCTAATGCGAAACTCTTGTTCGCCATCTGCAATGAATAGATTTAAAACATCTCTTCTCAAACTGCCAAAGAAGGTGCGTATCTATACTTTTGAAACTCAAAACAATTCCAGATCGCGCTTTGTCTGCCATCTAGCGGAAATGTGAGTACTTCTTTAAAAGGCGTCAAGGTTAATAGACTTCATTGGCTAACTATAATGTATATAAACAAGGACGTGACGTGCTTTGTTCTTGGAACTTTTGTGTTCGTGTTTAATCCTTTCTTATGCTTTGATAAGTTTAAGTGTGTTATTAACGTTGTGTTTATTAACTTTATAATTTGTGTTTGACTGTAGTAAAGTGGTAACTTTGCGTTTATCTTCGATTTGCGGATTTGTTTGGGTAGTTTTAAAATGATTTCCAGAAAGAGAGGTGTAAAGAAATGTGCCGTAAGAAACTGCTTTAATGCAAGTGATACTAAAGGAGTATCTTTATTTCGATTTCCAAAAGATCATAACAGGTATGTAGGCAAACGTTTTTGTATGTTTTATTTGTCAGATAATGTTAATTTATTTACCTTCTAAAAAATTTTATTCAATCGTTTCATTTTATTTCATTTTAGACTATGATAATTATTATGATGTCCATGCAAAATTATGCAAGCTTGTTTTGATTTAGGTGCAGGGATTGGGCTGTGGCATGCAATTATTTGAGTGTGTTCGAAGAACTTGGACCATCTAAGATGTACAGTAGCAGTTACAGAGTGTGCAGCATACATTTCAAAGATAGTATGTTCTTAAATGACTTGCGAAATCGATTGCAAGGACATGCAACACCTGTTTTACATTTACAAGATGAAGAATTCTCTCCAACTGCCACAATTACAGGAATGACTTCTCCACAACCCTCCACTAGTGCTGTACAAGCAGAATATGTCGCTGATGATACAGGTAATAAATTTTTTGTGCTTACTCACTTATAATATAATATTTTTTAGTAATCTTTGATACTTCTAATTTGTACACCTAATTTTGGATGTGGCACCCCTTCGGTAGACACCTACCAAATTATCAGTTTCGGCTTATTTTTCGGTTTGGTTTCGATTTCAGCCATCTTATTTAATATTTTTTTAAAATTTATTTTAATCCTCCAATAATTGCAATACATACTTCAGTACTCTTTAATACTCTATTGGTATCGATACTCGATGCTTACTTTATGGTATTGCTCAGTAGCTACTACATATTCATGCTCTGTAATGCATACAGTTTATAGACAAATAGAATATTCTATATATTATCAATCTGAATTCTTGCTGTGCCACAAATCACAACCATGTTTTCTATCATCAATTACAGATTCTAACTTTCCGTCAAATGGAAAATCTCAAGAACCGATTGCAACTACATCTGCGGTGACTTCACCACGACCATCTACTAGTGGTATGCAGATGGAACATTTTGGTAAGTGTAGTTCAATTTAGGGATGCAACGTTTAGCAATTTTTCATAAATGTTTAAATGCGTAGGTATATTAAACGTTTAAACGCGCACCCTACGCGTAACTTACCAATATTGTTTTGAAACTTGAATAATTAGAAAAAATCAAACGTCATTTGAAAGTTGGGTTATAAATCATAAAATAATACATATTCCGTTGAATGATGGCTGCGGCGAAGGCGACGAAAGTCCTCAAAGGGATGTAAACAATCAATTTGAAAAGCACAGGACGGTTTTGCAATATTTAAGTGGCCGCGTCTCTTTTGCTCTTACGAGGTGCGTGCCTAGCACTCGCCATCCGCGGCTTTATTTATCTGAAATTTAATGATATCTAAATTTTATTTGCAGTTCGTTTAAACGTTCCCCTAAACGGGTAGTGGCCACACGGGCGGTTAAACGTTTAAACGTTGCATCCCTAGTTCAATTCGACAATCCTTTGATTAATTGTACAAATGTATTACAAAAAATTAAGCATTCAGTAAACAATTTAAAATGCTCAGCAATTTTCTATGAAACCTAAAAAAAGTTGACTTGATGGTCAGGAGATCAGGGAAAGGAAGTTGATGGTGCCGTCTAAGACCACACATAATAAATGGCCTGTATATGTGAGCACCGACATCACCGATTCGATATAAGACTGCTACGGTTTTTTGTGGAAATTAAAGTAATGGCAATAAAAATATTTTTTTCAAAATCAAATGGCAATAGCAGTTAAACACTGAGCACTTGAAAATTATTTACTGTGCATAATTTTTACAAGTCCAAAAGTATTTATTAGATAAAATTATATTTTTCTCTGTAAATTCAGGTGCTACACCAAAGAAACTGGTGGGAATGATTCGAAAGCAGAAAATGTTGAAAATGACCGAGGAACATTTGGAAAAAAGAATCCCATTTGGCACTGAGATTTCTGAAGCCCCTGAAATTGAAAAGGAACAAACTTCTATGAAGTCCGTACAGACCGAGGTGCAAACGAGTTCGAAATTCACAGAACACACTCCGTGGAAAGAAAAAATGCGAACAAAATTAAAATATTTGCAAAATAAAGTAAGGAGGCTTCAAAAGAAATCTGAAGAGATGTTGCAAAAGTCTGAGTTGCAGTTGGATGATGTGAAAGTTGCCGATTTCAAAAAATTGTGTGACAAATTTCTTCCTCCAGAAGCAGCTGCTGTTGTGAAAGTACAAGCTGATCTGTATGGTAAACGACCAAAAGGAAGGCGTTATAGTGATGATTTCAAGAAAATGTGCCTGACTGTTTATTTTTCTAGTCCATTAGCTTATAAAAGTATTAGTAACATCTTCTCCTTCCCAACGCGGCGTACTTTGTCTCGAATGACTGAAAACTTGGTCATAAAGCCTGGAATCAATGCTGTCATTTTGGAAGCCTTAAAATTGAAAATGCAGACATTTACAGAAAGGGACAAATATTGTTTAATATGTGTGGATGAAATGGCATTGAAATCCCACTTATTTTATAACATTGGCCAAGACGAAGTTGTAGGTCTGCAAGATTTGGGCGAGGAAAAAATACTTAAACCTTGTTTAAACGTATTGGTGGTTATGCTTAAGGGAATATCTTCAAAATGGAAGCAGCCACTAGCATACTATTTGGTGCACACCACATGTGCTGCTGAAAACTTGAAAGTTATAATTGAGGAATGTGTTATGAAATCTTTTGACATTGGTTTAAAAGTTGTTCTGTTAGTCAATGACATGGGTTCTAACAATATTCATTTGGCAAATAAATTGGGAATTAGCACAGAGCAGCCCTACTTCTATGTAAATAATTTAAAAGTTGCATATATGTTTGATATACCTCATTTAGTGAAGGCTACACGAAACAATTTATTGAAGCACAGGTTTGTTTTTGAGAATAAATACACATCATGGGCATTTATTGAAACATTTTATAACCATGACAAGACATTGCATAACAGACTGGCAAAAAAACTGACAGATTTACACATTCATCCTACACCTTTGGAGAAGATGAAAGTACGTTTAGCAACACAAGTTATGAGTGCTACTGTTGCTGCCGCTTTATCAACATATGTCAGCCTTGGAAAGTTGCACCCAGATGCAGTCGGTACGATAGAGTTTATTGAAAGGTTTGATAAGCTAATGGATATTTTTAATTCATCCAGTCCAGTAACTGATGGTTCTGAATATAAGAAGCCATTTGAAGGTGATACCTTCCAGTTGAATTTTCTTAGTGACTGTTACAGTTTTTTTGAAAATGTCACTGTTTTTGACCGCAATGGGAAAAATATAACAAATAAAATAAAATCGATTAGATGTTGGAAAATTACAATTAAAGGTCTGTTAATGTTGTGGAATATTTTACAAGAAGATTTCGAGTATATCTTAACACGGAGATTACACCAAGATGACCTGGAACATTTCTTTGGCACAGTAAGGAAACAAGGTGGCAATGCTATAAATCCTACACCAATTCAATTTCAAAGGGCATACAAAAAATTGTTTTCTGTTGATTTTTTATATACAGAAAGTGAAAATTGTGAAGCAGACTTTAGTCAACTGCTAATGCAGGCTTCAGACTTACTGGGACATTTGTCAGATTCAGACACAGGTGACTTATTGATGCCAACCGAAGCTGTTGAAAAGCAGTTAAATTTACACAATTGTGACTACCAAAAAGCATCAATAGTTGAAGAAAATTCATTGCGTTACACTTGCGGATACTTAATTCGAAAGTGCTTAGAAAAACATTCATGTGAAACTTGCAATGCATACGCCAACGAGCAAGAGACATTAGATGAAACGACAATTTATTGCCATTTTAAAGCATATAAAAATAAAGAGTGTGATACTTTTGGTAACTTATTAATGCCTAGTGACAATTTTTATTTTTATATATGTCTTTTAGAAGACAAATTTGAAGAAAACTTTGCAACTTTTATTACATCAAGGAATGTAGTAAAACTATATCGTAATTTATTTAGTACATTTAATTTAAATCATCCGTGTCAGGATTTTCCAAAATCGTTTTTAATTCATTTGTATAGCCGAATGAGATTATATTATACCTTAAAATTTGTAAATAGGAATTTCAAATGTACGAACTCTGCAGGAAAAAAAGTTCATAGGAAAGAAATAATATGGCAGCACTCGTAAAAGGTAACTCCCATATTAATAGCAAGGGATATCTAGTCCACTATGTAATTGTACCTTAGTAACCAGGCTGCATACTTTGTTACGGTGTATTGCCATAAAACTATCAACTATTAATTTACTCATAGTTTGCACTTGTTTTTATTCGCAATGTAAGTAACCCTTAAGCCTTCGAGATTTGAGTAACATTTCACTATTACAATCATGTCACGCATCTTAAGGAGCCCATACTAACAGAGGGAAGAATGCACAGTTCAGTATGTACATGTTTGAATAAGTCAAATCCATAATCTATTCATCCACACACACAATGACTTGAATGTGCAGTTATTTCGTGGAGAGGGGAGTGCGTTATTCCCACACACTGAGTTTTCCCTCTACATATTCCATAGCTTGCTCATGCATGTTTTAAGCCTTTCCTCTGAGTGTGTACCTTAAGAGTGTCTGTTACGTGTAGAACATGTTCCCTTGTGTCTTGGAATGAATACAACGTGACACAATAGTTTAAGATCAAAAAATATTACTCAGCATAACGACTGTAATAGGAGTTGAGTAGGCAGACTTTGGACTTTTTCTGTTGAAAACTACGGCACTTGGAATTCTTTAGCGTTTTTCGCATACTGAGGTGACCATTCCTGCTAACGTACCATTGAGTTTATCCGCTATTTTTTGGACACCTGTATTTTTGTACATTTTTTATGCTATTAGTACATTATTAAATTTCATCCAGATGAGACAGTGTATTTCAAGGATCCTTTGCATTCCTTCAACGATTTAAATAATAAACGCAATATATATTTTGCTTTTCCTGCAGATCGTATTGCAGCCAGCAGTAAAAAAGAGAGCATCCTCAGTTACGATATATTTCATTTTGTTCTGCAACTGTAATTAATGTTCATGTTAAAAACCTGTTTCATTTTATATTTGAACTGTGTTTAAGTCATTTCACGGGAGAACAGAATGTATCTCTCATGCACAGAGCACATACAAGTTTTCCTTGAAGTACAGCAGGTGATAAGCAATGGAAATGCCATTGGCCTTCGCTAAAATGTTGGCGATTTTGCTATTGCGTTTTTAACAGTTTCCGACCTCAATCATGAAACACTAGCAGGGCAGCTGATATGTGACATCATTACTTTTGCGTAGATTTAATGATGAAATTTTCTGTTCTCTGGTGAAACAGGTAACTTATGTATTTTATTATTCTGTCATTTTCACAAAAAATGCTATCCAATTGTGTTCTTCACTTTCTAATGCTATTAGTTATTATTTGTTTTTATAAGAGCCATGAAAAATATAAAATTGTTATGGAGTTAGAATTAAATACCGTTAAGTACCTATGTAGGTACCTATCTATAATCTTTAACTTGTATTTGTATTTTTGAATGAATAAACTAATATTCATACATGTTTGTTTTTATAAAGTTGCCTGAAATGTAAACACAAATCAGCTAAATCTGAAATGAACATTGTAGTACCTATAATGGAGTGCCGAAAGATCCCTCCGATTGAGGATGTTGTGGGAGTGCATATTACAAAAGGGGGAATGCATATTGTCTAAAAGTGTAACAATGTAAGTAAATATATTTCAGTTACATAACATGTATTTTACAAATCTAAAATTGCGAAAATGTGACATTTAACTTTTCTCTCCATAACCTTACTTGTTTTCTACAAATTTTAATAAAATAACGATTTATAATACTTTAAATTGTTTTTGTAATTTTGTTCTTACTTTTTTGGAAAACTTTGGGTTCCGTTTTATTTTGCGTCTTAAATTGTTTGTTGTAAAACGGACTTTTCGATCTGTCAAACAAAAGTTTACCCATTGTAAAGACTACTTGGGAGACCCGCAAAATGGCGCCCACGGCATCAAAAAGATCAAAGAAACCGACACAAGTGACCATACTGTGTAAATAGATATACTGTGGTAGCAGCAAATACTGTATTACAGTATTTGGTAGCAGGGAACACAAAATACTAGAGAAAGGTGACTGTAATGCTTTCGGAAAGGAACACTATCTTCGCGACACCTGGGCTTGTCTCACGGGAACTACTGACTAACGCGGGCAGGAATGTTCTAGAAATCTGTAATATTGCGACTGCACTAAATGCGGGAAAATTTAAAATCTACCCATTTCTAAATTTAATAATAGTGGTGGAAATGTTAATGTTTTGTACAGGTTGTTTTTTTCTTGAAATCACATGATGATTTCAATTACAAGAAATTGAAAATCATCAATTTGATTCAAGAAAAAACAACCTGCACAAAACATTAACATTATCAAGATGGTAAATTGATAACATTTTTGTAAGTAAGTACGTTTTCTTTATTAGATAAATAAATAGAATTGCATTTTAAAAAGTAGCAGTTACATAAGTTATCTATAAAAGATTTCTTCTTCTCGAGGATTTTTGAAGAGCCAAACGAGTCAAATTGTCTTGTTTTCCTCTTCTCCGATCCTTTCCAGTGAAGATTTTATTAATATTATTTATATAATTAAATAAAACTGTGTTAGCTGTGGTATCAATGATGAAGACTTTTATGACTTGCGCAAAATAAACTTGATATGTCATAATGCAAATTTTCTTCCAATGTTATACGTAACTTCTGCTTAATTTTATAAAATGTTATCACCTGTGGTAAAACTTTTAGCAGGAGTTCTGTACAATTTTTGAAAGTGAGGGAAAATTTTGTGGACGGGTGACTTAACTGTAAGTTGGCATATTGTCTTACTTCTATCAATACATTTTGTGGCAATGTTTCTGCTGCACTCATAAGTGAGTTACATATATCACAAGAGCCATTTTTACACTCGGCAAAAATTTTTCTTGAAACATATCCAGCAACATAAGCTGTGGCATAATCAGCAGTGAAATTTTGTGTTTTTTCTTTTGTCGAATAAATTGGTTTAGGTACATCCGGAAAACTCAAAATGACCTCAGTTTGCTGATTCAGAAATTCTCGGAGAGTATCTAATGCACCTTGTGAAATGTCTTCTTCACAGTTAGCCGATACAGAATGTGGTGAAGTAAAATTGTTGACAAGGAGTGACTTGTTGGAAGTAATAAAAGAAGAGCAAGTAGGATTACTGTCTCCCCCAGCATACATTCTGATACAAGAGAAAAAATTTTCTACTGGATCCTGGTTAAGATTCCTTGTACACAGATATTTAAATCCGGTTTTCTGTAGTTTTGGCCATAAATATAACAAGCCGCGTAAAGAAAAGATCCAATTTTTTAATGATGGTGCTATAAACTTACTTTTTGAATTTCGAGAAGTGAAAAACATGGACTGCAATACAGGGAGGGAAGAATTCCAAAAGGCAACATGATCCGATTGTGCAGAAACTGCTGTTCGTAATGTCTTCCCATCGACAGGATACAAAGAAGATCCATTCACACTATCAAATAAGCAATCAAAAAATAATAATTCTGCTGTATCTATAGCTCTCGGATTGAAATAATGTCGAGATGTTGGAGGTAAATCAGTACTAACGTTCGCTCTAACTCGCATTGCAGTTCCCACTCTATGGATAAATACCTGAGTGCAATTCTTGACTTTCATTTTCTTTATTTTACTTGGTATAACATGCTCATCAGTTAATTTAAAAACCTGACTGTAAAAGGCGCCCTCACTTATGTCAATTTCATAAAACCTTATAACATCAGACCAAGAAGCCACCCTTTCCCTACCATCTTTTGTAAAGTGAAGGTTTTTCCCAAGCAAATTATTTCTTATGCCTTTCATAAGATGTGGAAAGTCATATAAATGAACAATTTCTTCGCCATCGATGGTATATCCCTGAAATCTATTTTCTATTCCCCGTTCAATGCAATACATGTTGGTGTCATTCAGCAATCTATTAATAGCAGCTTGATTCGTTGACCCTTGATCAGATATCGTGCAAACTAACTGAAAGCCACAGATCCTTATTTCTCGTACAACATCCTTTATCATTCTAACTAAATCTGGTGTGGATGTCGTACCTTCGCAAAAAGTAAAACAGACAGGTTGTTTCCACTTCTTGTAAATACCTCTCAGAAAGAATACTAAAGCATGATCAGCAAACTGAGGTCGCCTGTCAGATTTTCCATAGTCTACAAAACCTTCTACAACATCTAATCTCTTATTGTATTGTAATCCTGGTTGTAATGAAATTTCATCAAAAAGTAATACGCAAACTTTTTCTAATGGTTTTTGTTTCTTTGAAACTTGTTTCAAATGAGAAAATATATGGTCATTGATACCACAGACAAAAGGAATTTTGTTTAACAAACTAGTTAAAATTTTACGAGATGGCAAACTAAAAACTTTAGATAAATGCCTATATGCCCTGGCACTTTGTTTGTATATGGACAACGCAAAAATTTTGTCATCTAAGCTGAACCTCCTACCCCTCAGTTTATATTTTTGGGTTTTTATTTGCGACGCAATGAATTTTGCTGTCGTTTCATTGACACTGTTTAGATAGTTCATAATACTTGGCTTGGCTTGCAAATACTGAAGTTTCCTTCTGGTCGATTTCAATTTTTCAGTTCTGCACCTTAAATTTACCACCCTGTCGTATAAAATCTTCGCTTTGGGTGTTAGTTCGTGAAAGAAGAGATGCAGATTAATACTACATCCTTAGAATTTCCTCCAAAACATTTTTATAACAGCAAGTTGCGTAAATACATACTGAATGAAGTAGCAGTTGGAATTTCTACTGGTGATTGGGGCAAAATGTTTATTCCCAAAGAAGCTTCTAATGTTTCAATAGATTCACCCTCTTCAGATACGATTTCTAGCGATGCACTTTTCGCCATACATTCACCAACTTCTGTTCCCATCAGCCTTCTGCTAAGGGCAGGCTTGTACGTTTTCTTTGGCACGATCACTTCAAATTGTTCGGCCGGACTGCAGGCTTTTGATGTCGATGGCAAATACATAAGTGCCTCTAGAAAAACCATTTAGTTATAAATAATATTGCAATTCAAATTTTTACTATAGAGTATATACCTCTTAACTTTTCTGGTGTACTATATCGTATTGCTTCCGGTGCGATCCTCAAACAATTCTCTGATGTTGATTCTCCGTCAAAGCCTACAAAAAATGTTGTTATAGGTAATTTCATGACCCGAATATGAAATTCATCACTCACCTGGCATATTACTTGTTGGTAAACTATTATTCTTTTTTAACTTGCCATCAGCACCCTCACAAATTCTGGAGAAGTGACTAGCACACACAACGTAATTTTTCAGCATCCGGTTGTCTTCTATTTCGAATAGCTTCTTATTTTGGATGCGGTTTTTCCAAATCTGTTGGACTTCCTTGTCCGCAGGAATCGCATATCTGACAAATTAAAGAAATTTACATGAAACATATAAGCTAAAATTTTAATGCGTACTAATATATTAGTCTAAACGCCTCATGAACAATAAAAATAATTGGTAATATTCGAGTCCACTTCACCACTACTACTAAAAAGCGTTTTTGGTATCACCGACTTTTGCAACAAGTCGCTCACAACCAATTTTTATCTTATAAATATTAAATATTGTTAATTTTCCGTACCTGCGTGTAACAGTTGGTATTAGGATAAGGTACGGAGTTAAGTTAGTCATATGTTGCTCCTTATGTTGACGTGTTGTAATGTCCGGTGTTCTCTTTAAAATAAACTTAATCTAACTACATCTTGTCTCAATTACAACTAATTACATGTTACATGGTGTCAGGTGTGCTGAATAATTAAATACAAACATGGCAGAGTCGGTATTTCGTCCCCCGAGGGAAATGAATTTCAATGAAGGCAACATGGCCAGCGCGTGGGAAACGTGGCAGCAAGAATTTCAGATATTTCTAGAAGCAATTACAGATACAGAAATGAAGGAGAAAAGGAAACTAGCAGTGTTCTTAAATCTGATTGGAACGGACGGTGTGAAAATATTTAATTCGTTTAAAATGCCGGTGGAAAACCTAACCTTAAAAAAGATAATGGACAAATTCGACGAATACTGTAAGCCAAGGAAAAACATAATTTATGAGAGGTTTCGATTCCTTAATATTAAGAAGAAAGAAGGTCAGTCTTTTGATTCATATCTCACAGAACTAAAAAACGCCGCAAGCAAATGCGAATATGGCAATCAAACAGATTCAATAATAAGAGATGAGATAATTTTTGATCTAAAGGATAGCAGCCTCCAAGAGAAATTATTGAATGTGCCAGATCTCACACTAGAAAAAACAGCAGAATATTGTCGAAATTCTGAAGTAAGTAAACAACATGTCAAAGAAATTACAGGAGAGTGTCAAATTTATGCAGTAAATTACAAGTATGACCCAGATAAAGTTAAAAACAACTACAGTGGAAAAAAATATCCAAATTCAAATCAAAATGCAGGGAAATTCGAAAATACAAAGGAAAAACTAATAAATAATTGTCGCCAATGTGGACGGAGTCACAAAATTAATCAATGTCCAGCCTTTAATCAAACGTGTTTTGTTTGTGGAAAGCAGAATCACTTCGCAAGTGTTTGCAGGAAATCGAAAATGGCAAGAAGAAGAGTAAACGAGTGTGAAATAAATGAAAGTAGTCAAGAAAATATTAGCAATGAACTGTTTATAGAAGCTATTGAAGTAGCGGAAGTATCAAAACAAAATAAGGCGACGGAATGGACAGAAGAAATGAAAGTGAATGGTAAACAAGTGCAATTCAAGCTAGATACAGGTGCGGAGGTTAGCATCTTACCAAATAAAATTTTTAACAATTTAAATGCAAATAAATTTCTAGAACCAACATCAATTACATTACTATCATATGGAAACAAAAATTACAAAATAAAACCTACAGGGTGTGCTAAATTACAGTGTCAAACAAATAAAAATGTAAGTGCAGAAATTGAATTCATGATTGTCGATGGAGACTCAAAACCATTACTAGGACTTGCAGACTGTGTAAAGTTGGACTTAGTTAAACGTGTTGACTCATTAAATAGTGTAAATACGATAAATGATGTGTTGAAGAATTACTCGCAGGTTTTTAAGGGCATAGGAAAAATTCCAGGCCAACATCACATCACTTTGGACCCAGATGTACAGCCAGTTATTAATCCAACTAGATTAGTGCCACAAATATTGCATCGAAAATTGAAATTGACATTGGATAAACTAATGAGTGAAAAAATAATAAGTGTGGTAAATAAACCAACAAAATGGGTTAACAATTTAGTGATAATTGAAAAGAAAAGCGGTGAACTGAGACTGTGCTTGGATCCAAGAGAATTGAACAAAGCAATTTTACGAGAAATCTACAGAATTCCGACCCCTGATACAATAATTCAACAACTAATAGGTAAAAATTATTTTTCAGTATTCGATATGCGTCAAGGGTTTTGGCAGATTGAATTGGATGAAGAAAGTTCTGAATATTGTACATTTAGTACTCCATTCGGACGGTACAAATTCAACCGTCTCCCGTTCGGAATTTCATCTGCTCCCGAGGTGTTTCAGAAAAAGAGCGAAGAACTATTTGGGGATATACCTGGTGTTTATGTATATTTTGATGATATAATCATTTGTGGAGAAACGGAGAAAGATCACGATAATAATTTAAAGGTATTTCTAAATAGGGCTAGTAAATACAATGTTAAATTAAATTCAGATAAAATTCAGTACAAAGTAACGGAAGTTAAATACTGTGGCCAAGTAATTAGTAAAAATAATACAAAAATGGATCCTAAATATACAAGGGCAGTTACAGAATTAGAAACTCCAAAATGTAAAAAACAGCTGTCAAGATTTTTAGGATTAATAAAGTATTTATGTAAATTTATCCCTAATATGTCAGCAATAACTTCCCCATTGCGTGACCTCACAAGGGATGATGTTATGTTTGAATGGCAACACGAGCACGAGCAGGCATTTAGAAAATTAACGCAATTAATAAGTAATCCTCCTGTATTGCGACTATTTAACCCGAATGAACCACTTCTTATCCAAACTGATGCCAGTAAAGATGGCCTTGGTGCTTGTTTATTGCAAAATCAACAGCCAATAAGTTTTGTGTCACGTGCATTAAATACAAGTGAAAAAAATTACAGTCAGATAGAAAAAGAGATGCTCGCTATCGTGTTTGCTTGTGAAAAATTCCATTATTTTATATATGGCAGAAATGTTATTGTAAATACTGATCATAAACCGTTAGAAAATGTATTCTTAAAAGGTATTAATCAAATTTCCGCTAGGTTGCAACGCATGCGCCTAAGTTTGTTAAAATACTATATAAATGTTAAATATTTGAAAGGACGATTTATGTACATTGCCGACTACCTATCCAGATCATTTTTGAATGAAACTGAACATGATAAAGAGTTTGGGTTTGTAGTTCATACATTGCATAAGCTAATTCCAATTTCTAGTGAAAGAAAAGCTGAATTACAGAGAGAAACGTTAAGGGATGAGATATTAAATCAAGTAATAAAAATGTATAATGAAGGGTGGCCCAGGTTTTTACCAAAAACAAATAAATCTTTGAAACATTTTTGGCAACTAAGAGATAACATATGTGTATATGAAAATATTGTGTACTTAAATGAAAAAATTATAATTCCGAAAAAAATGCAGTCCTACATCTTGAAGTTGTTACATAAGAGCCATTTAGGCATTGATAAAACAAAGGCCAGAGCACGAGAATTTCTGTATTGGCTGGGAATGTCAAATGATATTCACCAATTTATAAAAAACTGTAAAATATGTGAAAGGTTCCA
This sequence comes from Xestobium rufovillosum, assembly GCA_963966045.1. Classification (NCBI taxonomy): domain Eukaryota; kingdom Metazoa; phylum Arthropoda; class Insecta; order Coleoptera; family Ptinidae; genus Xestobium; species Xestobium rufovillosum. The sequence goes on from OZ014497.1 coordinate 23,848,496, forward strand.
ACGAAAAAATCAAAAAGAACCTCTAATTTCTTACGAATGTCCAGATCGTCCATGGTCCCGTATTGCAGCAGATGTGTTGTATTACTCAGGAGTTGACTATTTGGTAGTATATGATTCATATAGTAAATGGATTGAATTAAAAAAACTAAGATACAAAGATGCAAATGAGTTAATTAAACAATTTAAAGAAATTTTCTCAAGACAAGGTACGCCAGATATCTTGGTATCTGACAACATGCCTTTCTCAAGTCTAACATTTAAACAATTTTCTGTAGAATATGGATTTAAATGTACCACATCCAGCCCTAACTACCCACAATCAAATGGCTTAGCTGAGAGAGCTGTAGGTATTGCAAAAATGTTGTTAAAGAAAGGATCAGATATAGATTTAGCATTGATGGACTACAGAAATTCACCAATAGTTAGCATTGGCCTATCACCAAGTCAATTATTAAACAATAGGAGATTAAAGGGTATAGTTCCTATAAATTTAAACTTACTTTATACTAAAGATCCTAATAGAAAATTAGTTCATGAAAAACTTATTGAAAATCAAAAATATCAACAAAAATACTATAACAGAGGTGCTAAGGAGTTGCCTACACTTGCTGAAGGTGATATTATAACTATGAGGAGGGAAGGTGATTGGATTAAAGGAAGGGTAGAGGCAGAACATGACTCGCCTAGGTCCTATATTGTTAAAGATGAAAGCGGTAAGATATTGCGTAGAAACAGAAGAGATTTAAGAAGGTCTAGTGGTGAATTTATTGAAAATGTTTATAATGATTTGCCATTGGAAAATTATAATGATAAAACAAATGAAACAATTATTGATACAGAGTTAGCAGATAGTAACATTCATAGTGAGCTTGAGAATTGTAATAAAAATGTTTGTACTAGACCTAAGAGAAATATAAGTAAACCTGTTAAGTATAAGGACTATATTTTGTGAATCCTGATAAAAATAAAATAAACTTAAATGTATTTTATTTAGCTTAAGTAAGGGGATGTAACAGTTGGTATTAGGATAAGGTACGGAGTTAAGTTAGTCATATGTTGCTCCTTATGTTGACGTGTTGTAATGTCCGGTGTTCTCTTTAAAATAAACTTAATCTAACTACATCTTGTCTCAATTACAACTAATTACATGTTACACTGCGGGCAATTTTATCACTACATCCAGGAACGCAAGAAGGTCTCGTTTTTAAGTCTTTTCTTTAAATTAAAATGTCAATAAAACTACACTACACTATTACACTCAACTAGTTAAACAACAAATAAAAAATTCAAGTCCAACAACAACTTCTGACACTATCCAAACTCTCCAAACAACACAAAATTTTAAATCTAAGCAAAACGCAAAAACAACGCAACGACTTCGTCGACGACAACTACAAAACACCGGCGTCGGTAGGATTGTAGCGCCATCGCGAAGCTCTTTCTTGAACTATGCTCACTACCAAATTGCCTGAGACACCGCCAGGTGGAGCAGCAAGCACTGTTCTTTTTCATAGGATCCAGATCCCAGGCCCTGGTTAGTAGTCAACTTCGACGAGACAAAAGACAATTCAATTGCAATTTTCTGACTCATTCAGGTTCAGGGACTCCTGGACGTTTAAAACGATGGTTTCTGTTTTGAAGGTGCAAGGTGGGCGAGCGGATTTCAACTTTAGGTACAGTGCCATAGTAGGAAAAATACAACATATAGGTACATGCTATTTACCAACGTTTCCTGCATTATCTATTGGATTGTCCATAATAAAACAGTGGTATATACTTAGTTTAGAATTTTAATAATATTCAGTAGAAAATACGAAAATAAAAGTCAGTCTGTAACAAACATTTTTAAATATTTTGTAGCAGACAGAAAAAACAAGTTAATAGCTTATTATTTTATGTATAACATACTAGGAGTACGTAAACTCGTAGCCAAAGGTACAAATACTTCGTCAAAATAGTTACAATAAGGATAAACATGAAAAACTTTCTACCCCGTAGGCGACAAATAAAATTCTAAGTAGAAATTAAAATTAAATGAAAAGTTTTATTTATTATTAAAAAATAAAAATAAAATTCGATGCAGTGCATCTGTAATTTACCGACAAAGCATTTGTCGACGCCGGCAAATAACAAAGCCCTGATTTATAGTGTCTTTTTTTTCTGTATCAACATAAAGAACACTCGATATAGCAAATGTGAACATAAATTTTAGTGGTAAATAAACAAGAAATATAAAGTCGGAACCGTCAATCGGTGATTAGACTTAAAAACCACTACTACTAATATATTATTAATATATTATTAATATATTATTAGATTCTCTCGATTACTAATATCTCGATTATTAAAATATCTCGATTATTCCCATCACTAATTGAAAGTTGTGACTTCATTCCAGTGTTGCCAGATGCCTGGTAATTACCAGAATCTACGTCATTTGGGATTTTATTTGGTAACTGGCAATGAGCCTCTGCTAATCGTGTAATATCCGGTATTTTTGTGAACGGCATTTTTTTCTATTAATTAACTGAAAAAGAACTATTTCGTTATTTGTTTCATATTCATAACAAATGCACTAAGCAAATATCTCTACCAGTGTCCCATTTCTCATTCGTTTGCATCAACAGCAAGTGTTGTTTAGTTATTGTAAATGCAATTGCCATAGCAAAAAAATATATTGTAATAAAGTTTTTGAATGTTAGCGTATTTCTGAAGTTTCTGGTAAATTCGGGAGATAAGTGGCGCGTCACAAACGTCAGATTTTCATTCCAAACAAAACAAAGCCACGTGCTTTCTGACGTTTTAACCTAACCTCTGAAATATAATTATAATTACATATAGTTGTTTTCAAGTTTTTACGCGTAAGCCCAACACACAAATTGAAAATAAACTGTTTTCACTGCAAAACGTCTATAATTATATTGCAAAAACTAGTTTAAGACGTTGTAAATAAAACGCTGTGACTCGTGGCACGCTAACGTGTATCTAAAATAAATATTAGAGGCACGCGAAACGTCATCATTGTTACGTACGTCACACGTCGGTTCGGTTCGCGCGTCGCGTGGTTAGCAAGGGCAGGCAGGAATATTATTTTAATTTGAAAAGGCGTTTAAACGAACATGGATATTAGTAATTGTATGTAGTGCAATAGGTATGTGAATAGATTTTGTAGTCTAGTTTTTACTTCCGTAACGTAAATGGACCAATACACATACACTACATATAATAGTTATATTCAATTTGTTCCCACTACGCGCTTTCCCGCCAATTCGCCAATAGGCATGGCTTATGTCTCTTCAGCTATTCAGTAATCAAACTGAAAAGCAGTAAAAATACTAAAAGGCATGTATACATGTATAACTTACATTAGGTATTATCTTATTACCTATATAAGGGCAAAAACGTTTGCAAAACTGAAGATTAAGTTTTCGTTGAAAATATTTCCGCCTACCGACAAGGCTCCACCAGGATGATTCATAACGAATATACCATATTTTGGGGTGATAGAGGAGTTGAAAATAAGATGCTGAGACCATATTTCCTAAAATGGCTCTCTACAAAGATACAGGGTGTTGGAGTTTCTAAATAAATCTCGGAAAATAGGGTAGGTACTTGTGCTATTGAATTAAAATTTCGTGGTCGATTTTGTTCTCGGTTCAAAAAACATTTACTGCCAAATGGTTTCCCAGGTACTTTTAGAACAACAGCAAATTGATGCATTGTTCATCAAAAATGTAAATTATGTTAGGGTTGCCAACCGTCCCGATATATCGGGACAGTCACCGTTATTGACCCTTAGGTCCCGACGTCCCGATAAAACCATTAGAAATCCCGATATCCCATTTTTGATTGGAATACATAAACAAATCGGTTGCATTTTATTCCATTGTCTTGAAGAAATCGCTATATAAATCGGTAGGTACATAAATCTGGGCGCAATTTCTAGACGCACTTTTCTACGTTTCGCGGTTTCGTGCCACGTTGTACGTTGTTGTAGTCTTCAGAATTCAGATACGTTTTCGTTGATGTCTAGTCAGTGGTCTGATGAGAGAAACCGTTTATTATCCGACACCATGGATAATTTAATATAATTATAAAATTCAGCGCATGATAATTATATTAAAGATCAAAAAGACTTATTAAGAAAAATTAAGTCATCTGAAAAATATGATTTTAAAACTAAAACGACTTCTTAAATAGCCATAACTTAGATATTTATTTCTTAATTTCTTTTTGGGCAATGTAGTATAACTAACTAAGTATAGATACTATTTAACTAGTAGAATGAAAGTTTAAGTTGTTAAATGAAAATTTTTATTTATTATCCTTCACCTGAACAGGAACTTTGACTAAAAAGCTCAAGAAACACCAGTTTTTGATAAAATGGCGAATGCGCCTTGAAAAATTTTCGCCTGCGGTGCATTCTGGAATGATTGTCCCGATATAAGTCGAAAGATTTATGGCAACCCTAATTATGCACCAATTTATAAAAAATAAAAAACCTCAAGAGTCATAAAAAATTCAGCCATACTTTTTTACTTACAAACTGAATTCAACATTTATAAATTTCAACCTCATCGGTCATCGGTAAAAACCAGTGGCTCGTGCCCCCCAGGAGAACATCAGGGGGGGCACATTGATTGTGGATTGGTGTTCGTTTTTCATAGATTATGTAGGTACTTAAGCAACTGTAGGAAATTTTATCGGAAATTTTGTACACATATAAGGCTTCCTGTTATGGAGAAATGCGCGTAGATTACGGCGGTTTTTTGTAATTTCAGAAGGAGTCTTATTTCACAATTATGTTAAAAAGATAATAATCAAGCATACTTACTTCTTAACGTACGCTCTTCTGAAATTTCAAAGCTCAATTTAGCATAACAAGTTTAAGCATGCAAAATTTCAGGTAGAATTTGAAGTTTGCATTTTCTTTATCAGCTAGTACTTCAAGGCCTTTCAAGGCCAGCTTTGCTGGGGTAGGCCTCTTGTGTGCATCCTAATGTACATTCTGCCGACGTAGGCCCGTTCTGTAATTCAATGCCTGGCGGAGTATTTGCTCGAGGTGTAGTTGTTTGAGCGGGTGTATTAGTCGGCAGCTGTTCAACAATTTACGTTCTAGATGGCGTGATTTTGGCTCTCCCTTATGGATGACTATCGCAGTTATTCATAGGGAGACCGTTGGGCAGGGTGTGTTTGTGCATAGCGGCGCCGTACTGAAGAGTCCCAATAGGACGAAACCGGTCTGCGGATTGCTGTGCAGTGTTGCCGTTTCAGTACAAATGTACTGAATTCAGTACTATGTTTGTAATTTCAATACGTCAGTACTACTTTCTTAAATTTATGCAGTTTTCGGTACGAAACCAGCTATAGGAAATTTATTACCAAAACAGCAATAACTTTCTCTTTCTGCCAACAATCAATCTGCAAACTTGTCAACATGAAAATTATAGCTTTAAAACTCGTCCACACAGTTTGCCGACATGCCGCTTATCGTTTTGGCGGCATGTCGCAAAAGAGCCTGCAGTGCGCGGCGGCTGACTGAAGTCTACAGCAGTATTGCTCTTGCTTGCTATCAGTGGAAACCCAGCGAGGAGAGTTGTATCTAGAGATACCAATTCTACTTTGGCTTTCAGGCTTTCGCTGCGCGTTACTATGTCGGTAAAATGACGTTTAAGAATATCGTTATCGGCTAGTGACTCCAACGGTCTCGGTGGGTGTTCGGATATGGTACAGAACTGCCATTTTGTTCTCCTACGGCTAGACGAGTTCTGACCCCGCAGCGGTTTGATATATTTTGCTTGTTTTTACATCATCTTTTTTCCAAAAAATGCGTGTGTCTGGTGCGAGAGGGCAAGAAAGGGCTTTGTTTAAAATACGTTCTATCAGCTTAATTTTTTTACGCCTCCATTAGTCTGCACTATACTATATGCGGAAGCCTGAAAGCCAAAATAGAATTGGTATCTCTAGAATCAAGTAGCGAGGAGCTGATAAACTATAAAAAATAAAAAGGAGTAAATACTTGTCAGTTCAAGTTATATTGTATCGCCGTTTTTCACTTTATGCGGATCTAAGTGTTAGTAAGCATAATGTATGTTTTCTTTGGAGTAGATATTGATATTTAATAAATATTTTGACAGATTAGTATTCATATTATGATTTATAATAGCCACCTTAAGAATTTTTGAATTTCTTGTTTATTTTGTGTTTTGCAGTTGGGTTTTATTTGTTATTTGAACAACAATGTTTTTTGTACTGTTAAAACTGTTTTTTTTTAATAAATGGAGAAACACTAGGCGTTGTTTCGTTTAAATTTCACGCCGGTCAGTACGGAAGGACGGGGATTCAGTACGTTTTGGAACGAAAAGTCGGTACGGAAATCAAGGCAGGAGCGGCAACACTGTTGCTGTGCACATTCACACCATGCAGGCTTGTAAATTGAATAGTGTCATGGCATATCCCAATGGGGAACAAATCAGCATCAGTTTGTGGTAAGTAGAACATAATTACACTGGCGAGCATAAAATTAGGGTCACTTTGAAAATTGCCAATTTTTCCAAGAATTCAAAATATTAAATTTAATTAATTCTTGAAGGCAATAACACTTGCATTTCTGAGAACTGTTATAAGTTTTTTGTGGTTTCTTTTGCACAACAAAGATTCAATATTTCCGATTTCTAGTAAATGCTTGCAGGTGCGCTACTTGGAAGCTTATTTCTCGGGGTCTATTTTTCAATTTCCTTCATTTATTCACTAACTTTCCTGTGTATAACTTGACGGTCGAAAAGTGTAGTCTTCATTTATTTCCTTATAATGGCTTTAAATCCTGTCACGGCGGCCAGAATTATAGCGCTGTTGCAAGATGGTCGGGGGCAACGTGTAACGGCAAGAACGGTTGGTGTAAGTCTTTTTACAGTTCAGCGGGTATCCCAACAATTTCAGGAAACTGGTAGGCTGACGAGAAGACCAGGATCAGGGCGGAAAAGAACCACCACCCCAAGGGATGACCGTTTTCTTGTGTCCATGGCTTTACGGAATCGGACTGCTACGGCAGTTTCGCTTCGAAATCTCCTCCAAGAAGTCAGAAATGTTAACATTAGCGAATGGGCAGCTAGGAGGCGACTTCGTTCTGCTGGATTATCTTCTCGGAGAATGGCTACGGATCCTCCACTTCTCCGTTGCCATAGAATTGCAAGACTGAACTTTGCTCGAGATCACTTGGGATGGACAAATGACGATTGGGGGAGGGTATTATTCTCAGACGAGTCACATTTCTGTTTAAATGGGTCGGATGGACGTCGGCAGGTATGGCGAAGACCCGGAGAAAGGTATGCCCAGGCTTGTATTGATGAGCGACTTACATTTGGTGGAGGCTCAGTTATGGTGTGGGGAGGAATTTCTTCAGACGCACGTACCGAATTAGTGCTTATCGGCAATGGATCCCTAACTGCCCATAGGTACGTAACAGAAGTTGTAGAAAATCATGTCATGCCTTTTATGACGGTTCTGGGAGAAAATGCAACTTTTATGCATGATAACGTTCGACCCCACGTGGCAAGAATTGTTAGCGGTTATTTGGATGAGGTTCAAATTACGCGATTTGACTGGCCAGCACGGAGTCCCGACTTGAACCCCATAGAGCATGTGTGGGATGAGCTAGGACAACGTGTACGAAGTCATACGCCGTCTCCCACCAACGCACAGGATCTTAGGGAGCTCCTACTACAGGAGTGGAATAACATCCCCCAAAATGTGATCCGTAATTTAATTGAGAGCATGCCACGTCGCCTCCAGGCTGTCAAATGCACGGGGAGGAAACACTCGTTATTAGGGGTCAAAATTTTAACAGTTCCTTGTTTTATTCCAACATTTTTCTCACTACACATTTTTAAGACAATTTTGTTAAAATTTGCTTCTTTACGAATTTTCAATAAAAACATTAGAAAATGAAACGTTTTCTTTTTAAAACATTCCTGTTTAGAGATATGTATACAACGAAATCCATTTACAATAATAAGATACAATAAATAACCAGAAAAGTTGAATTTTTGAAGTGACCCTAATTTTATGCTCGCCAGTGTATTTGGATCAACATAATGTGCTACATGTATACATTATGGGGCCTAACCAGCAAAAGATGTTTCATTTGTGATATTTCCAGTAGAACATTCAAGTCATAATCAGAATTAAGGGAGCACATGATGACGCACCCCAAGAAAAAATCTCACAAATGTGAAATTTGCCAGAAAGCATTCACCCGGAGTAGTCATTTAAGGGAACATCTTAGGACTCATACGGGGCAAAAGCCTTACAAATGTGTAATTTGCAATAAAACGTTCTCCCAGCAAGGCCACTTGACAGGACATGTTAGGATTCATGCAGGTCAAAAGCCCTACAATTGCGAAATTTGCCAAAAATCATTCACCCAGAGTAGTAATTTAAGGGTACACTTTCGGAGTCATACAGGACAAAAGCCTTACAATTGTGAAATTTGCCAAAAATCATTCACCCAGAGTAGTGGTTTAAGGGTACACTTTTGGAGTCATACGGGACAAAAGCCTTACAATTGTGAAATTTGCCAAAAAGCATTCACCCAGAGTAATAGTTTAAGGGCACACCTTAGGACTCATACGGGACAAAGCCTTACACGTGTGAAATTTGCAATGAAACGTTCTCCCAGCAAGGCCACTTAACAGGACATGTTAGGACTCATACAGGACAAAAGCCTTACAATTGTGAAATTTGCCAAAAAGCATTCACCCGGAGTAGTCATTTAAGGGCACACCTTCAAAGTCATACGGGACAAAAGCCTTACAAGTGTGAAATTTGCAATAAAACGTTCTCCCAGCAAGGCCCCTTAACCAGACATGTTAGGACTCATACAGGACAAAAGCCTTACAAATGTGAAATTTGCCAAAAAGCGTTCGCCCAAAGATTTGGTTTAAAAAGACACATTAGGACTCATACGGGACACAAGCCTTTACAAGTGTGAAATATGCGATTCTCCCTGCAACACAACTTAACAGGACATAATTAGGACTCGTACAAGACAAAAAAATGGCTGACGGTAAATTGGTTAAATTAAGCTCTGCAATTATTGCAGTAAAAATGTTGATCAAAGTAGTTTGGAATGTGTTAAATGTGTGGCATGTGATGGTGTCTTTCATCAGTCATGCTAAGGGGATAAACTTAAATGCACATTCTGAGGCCAAAGTGTGCAAGAGAGATGGACTATATAAGTTGGAGACAGTTCTGCTAGATGGCGATAACGGTTTCAAGGCCTAAGTAGTAAGTATTAGATTTGATACTAATAATTTGGAAAAACTATAATATTTTTATAAATTAGTTTCAGATGCTTATTTACAAATTTTTTGTAACAATGGTGATATATTGCACATGTTCAGTGAACCTGTGTGAAGACAGAAGATAATCCTCGACGTAGGTACCTTCCCTAACCCAAAAATGTGGAACTACATGGTTTATCAAATGAAATAATCCATCAGATGGCATCTACTCCACCTTTTAAAGAAAGAAACTATCCCAACTTTATTTTTACTTCCTCAAAAAACGTGTGAGCAATGATTTTTTATTCCACTTAGGTAGTTCTACTAAGTAGATATTAATTTATAATATAGATTAACTATAATCCAGAAGAATAGTTTCTTGCAAAGTATTAAAACTTCTTGAATTCGTGTGCATTTGCACAAATTATATTCAAATTAATTTCTTTTATAATTATGGTTAGGATTGAAGATTCCCAGAGCCTTCCACCAGCTTTGATTGTACTTGTAGATCCAAGAATTTTTCAGTTGCACATGCACAGGCAACATGCCTGTTCTAAATTCGGGTGCCTTCTATCCTTATATTTAATGTTATAGTTTCATCTTTTCCTTTCTCGGGTGTTTCGTCTTTGTAGTATCCATCTTGTTTCTGTGTTACTTATAAATGTGATCATGGACCTCATTGTTGTTTTGTAAATTGAAGTTTTTGTTTCGCTTCCAAGATATTTGTTGCAGTACCTACATATCGTCGCCTTCAATGCATAAGGGCGTAACTCAAGAATCCTTCAAAATGAGTTAAGTCCACAAATTAAATTGAAATATGGATATACATGTTGTGGCTTAGGGGCGTATCTCAGTATGACCTCTATAAATAGATATGGAAAAATTCTACAGGGGCTTATCTCCAAAACTTTAACAAGAATCTTGAGTTACGCCTGTTTGTGCTGAACAATTATTGTACTTATGTCAGTGTAATTCTGTTTTCGGCGTAACTCAATTACTAGGTCTTATAAACGTGACATCACTACCGGTGACTGGCATAGGGTTCCCCCATACTGCTGTACTTGAGAGCACGCCCCAGGCTGAGGAAGCCTAATTCTGCTTTGTTTGCGGTACTGGTTTTTACAAAAATTGTTTGAAAATGGTTATTTGTGATATTACGGGATGCTTCTCAACGTGTAAAAGTGCGTAGGAAACTATTTATTAATGCAAAATGATAGAACAGCATATTCTTCGTTTTCCGAGAGTAGAATCGCACTACTGCCGGAACAGTTCTTCGCGAGAATATCTTCACCCCAATTTGTCCCTGCCTAAAATGTACGACATGTTTATAAAAGAACTCAAAGCTAATGAAGAAAAACCGTGTTTCACGACCTATCGGAAAATATTCAAAACTATGAACCTTGCTTTTCATCGACCCAAAAAGGACCAATGCAGTTTTTGCCGTACTTATTTGCAAGCTTCGGTTGAAGATAAATCAAAGCTGGAAGAAAAATATCTGAAACATAAAACGGAAAAAGAAAAGGCTCGAGAAATAAAAACTTATTGCAAGGAAATAGCCCAAAACAATCCAATGATATTTTGTGGATCGTTCGACCTTCAGCAGGTTATCTACCTGCCCATTTCCAACGATGGTGCCATATTCTATAAACGAAGACTGGGAGTGTACAATTTCACGATTTATGACATTGCATCGCATGATTGTCACTGTTTTACTTGGGACGAAGGTACAAGTAGACGAGGTGCTTCTGTGATATCGACGGCAGTAAACATGCATCTAAAAAAGTTAGATGAAAAGGGAGTCTACACGGCTTATCTTTTTGAAGATGGCTGTGGGGGGCCAAAATAAAAACTCTGTGGTAGCCTCGATGTTTTTACATACAATAAAGAGGAGCATTAATTTGCAGGAAATCATTCTTCGCTTCTTTGCGCCCAATCACTGTCAAAACGAGGGTGACTCGGCGCACAGTGCCATTAGTTATGCCATAAAACAGTCTAGAGAATTATTTGTTCCTAGTCAGTTAATTCCAATATTTCGCTTAGCTAGACGAAAACAGCCTTATCAAGTCACAACATTAAGTCACGATGACTTTTTAGACTTCAAAAAGTTCTCAAAGGACATACGAATTCTTGCTGTACGCAAAGATGATTTGGGAGAATCTGTAAACTGGACGGATATGGTAGAGTTCAAAGTTAAAAAAAACAAACCCCTAAAATTATTTTTTAAAACTAGTCACCTGGAAAATAACTACAGAACAATATCTCTAAGAAGAATAGCCTCCTCACTTATGGATTCTACAATACCGTCTTTAAACGTTGAACCGCCCAAAATATCGGAAGCTAAGTATAACGATCTTCAGGCTCTGTGTAGTGGGGAAAATCCTGTGATAAAATTAAAAGAGCACATTAATTTTTACCGGTTTTTGCCTCATTAATTTTGTTTTGTAATTTTAGAATTTGTAATTTAGAATAAAAGTGTTATTTTTGATTTATGTGGATGTTTCAGGTTTGGTAACTATTATGTTTCTACCTGTTTCATATTTCTTGCACTGTTATGTAAGTTATGTATTCAGTTTTCGTTGTTTCTTTACTGTATGTCACTAAAATGAAATAAACGTTAAAATTTAAAAGGGCGTAACTAATATTTTCAAACAACTTTCATCTCAGTAATTATTCACTAAAGGGTGTATCTCATTATTTTCAAAATTTTTGGGCTTTATGAATGAAGAATGTTATATATTTAAGACGCTCTCCTGCAAAATTGGAAAAAATGAGATTCGCCCTTATGCATTGAAGGCGACGATATATCGTGCAGCCGATACACATCACGATCCTACTAGATTTAATATTTACGCAATCTGTTAAACTAAATAATATATTTCGTCATAATTCCTCAGAAATATCACCTGCAGGTGAACATGTTGTGGAATCATCTAGTGCAGCACTTCATGGTAATGAACGAATGACACATAAAAGGCTTAAGTGTTAACTTATTATATTTTTAAATCCCTTTAATTATTGTCTCCTTTCTTATGTTATTAAGTAATTTTATATGAGACATTTTAATTCGAGTTTTAAGAAACATTAATTTATTATATCTGCAGGCATTGTATTCAGTTTAAACATTTCTGCGGATAATATGAAAATGTTATTAATTTTTTTAATTTCTGAGTGCAAGGCTGGTTGGTACGGGTAAACTGTTTCTGTTTAAACCTTTAAACTCTTGTATTTAATATTTTCCCGACCTAATCCGCCCCTCCTGACTATAAACTCGATAGTGTGCGACCTGTCTTAAAGTATGTTTTTAATCTTGTTCTCCTTCTCGATGTTAATATTATCTTTCATTTTAGGACTTTATTCATTATTAAGGGATACTAGAGTACCTGCATCTGCTAATTGTCCGTTAAAAACAGGAACACTATCAGCAAACAGGGAACAAGCCAGATAAGATAATCGATGCAACAAATTAAAGATTAAAGAGAACCGAGGTATACAAAGAATGCCAAAATTTTGGTTCTTATATTACATAAGCAAAGTGATCGTACCTATCGATTTTTAACTAAATTATTTTGTTTCCCATCTCAGCAAACTTTCACGGAACAAGACAAAAATCTTAAGAAATCTAAACAGGCAGAAACGTCAAGTGCGGGAGCAAGTGAGGACTTTGACAAATGGTGAGTACCCTTGTTTCAAGGTTAGTGCTCCATTGAATTTCAAGGATCAACTGCATAATAGAGAGTTCTGGCCAAGTGGTGTGGTGATTCGAAGATTTAACTTTGCACCGGGTTCTTTTTTTCCGGGAAAGTTGGAAGGCCCGTCAAAGACGTAAATATATCAAATGTTTGCACGACATGGACAGACTAAAAATAAAGTAGTTATTAATCACGTTGTGCTCTTCCACATACAAAGTTTAAATAATAAACTTCTCGAATTGAAGGTGCTGCTTGCAGAAATAACACCGGACATTATATTTCTGAACACTGGCAACCTAATGATGACATTGAAAGTGTCAATTTGGATGGATATACTCTGGCAAGCTATTCCAGCAGATCACGTTTCAGAGGGGGTAGAACTGTCGTCTTCACCAAACATTCAGATGAATTGACAGTAGATGAGGGCATTGTTCCAGTTGAAAAAAACTTTGAATTTTGTGTAATGGACTCAAAATTGGGACTACAAAGTACATTTGCATTTGTGTTTACAGGTGGTTGGGATGCGTTTTTGAATAGTGTTTCTGAATTCTTACATAAATTATATCATCCTTCTAAATTTCTACTACTTAGTGGTGATGTCAATGTAAATTTTTCAAACAAAAATGGACATAATATTCAATTAACTCAATTACTCAGTAGTTACGGCCTTGAATCTCATGTTAGTGGCTATACCAGGGTGGATGCTGCCTCTGGATCACAATTAGATAATATTTTTACCAATATTAACAAAAGAAACATATTATTTTAACGTTTATATCTCCCATATTTCCGATAATGGGGATGACCCGCTTAATCGAATTTATAACTTTTAGTACTGTAATATCAAGCATAAATAGAATATGTATCGCGTACCACGTAAAAATTTTGATTATGTGCCGTGCTGAACGAAAAATTTGCAACTTAGAAAGCAGCATGACCGGGATGGCTAAAACGCGCGCTTTCTGTGGCGTAGGAGACCTATCCGTTGCGCCGCGGTGTTTACGCGTCTCCCTGGAAAAAGTGGGAGGAGACGAGAAAGAAACGAGCTCTCAGGGTGCAAACGGATCGGTTTGCGCATGTGAAAATCCCTACCTAATCTGTCGGGCCCAGTGGTCAAGTACGTCACCAGCGTCATTCAAATATTGTGTCTTGAGCGTGACCCATGTTTCGTATTTAATTATGACGAAAATAAGACTCAAATGTAAAAATCGAAAGTTGCGGAATTTGTTTTGGGTAGTAAACTATTCAATACGATCATTTTCAAAATTTGCGGGTTTTCCCCATTATGGTCAAACATTAAACTTTAAATCATATGCACAAAAATTCAGTGCAAAGAAATCAATATTTATTAAAAAACGTTTCTTTACATACCAGAATATACTTAATTCGTCTTACAGACCATCTCAGTAATGAAGAATGGAGAGACGTATATCCAATATAAAGTGGTGGAAGGGAAATATTCCGCTTTCTTTAAAATACTAAACATATTTCTATTTTGCTCTGTCTTTTCTCATTTGTAACAGTAGATTGAAAAACCGTGGCAGCGGTGATTGGGTAAACGCAGGTATTAAAAACTATTCCAACTATATTAAAGATTTATATATTTGGTATAAGCTGACCAACAGTGAAAAGGTCACGAAAAGTACAAGGCAGAAAGAGGGAAATATCAGAAGCACATCTCGGACTACCATAAAAATATTAATGAGAGTAAAATATTAAATTCAAATAATAAAACAAAAACAGCTTTGATAATTTTATGATAAAACTACCGGCGACCTGTCAACCTTAGGATCTGACCAGTCTTCATTTTTGTTCTGCACTGGAGTTTAAATGAAACTTGCAACATGGATTTTTATGATTTTACTCGAAGTACCGTAACATCTCAAATGAGAACAAACAATGTACACTTTGCACAAACATGAAATTAATGTTTAGAAAATTGATGTAACTTGAAATGTTTAAATTGGGTAGCACGATGATGGTCTGTCTTTCTATTACATTGTTACTATACTACTGTCTACAACTTGCTAGTTGCTACTTATACTGGCGGGGGGAAAAAAACCCGCGTGGCTGTCTCTCCAAACATCGGAAAGCGTGGTCACCTGACTTACTTTTAACCGCACACATAATTCCTTAAGATGCAGGGTGTATTGAGCACGCTTACTGAATGGTTTTCAAAGGTCGAAACAATAACTAATTATAGACCTGTATCATTACTGTCGGCATTGTCGAAGGTCTTCGAGAGAGAGGTTTACTCGAGGCTGCTGTCATTTTTAAAGCGCTATAATGTGATGAGTAACGGCAATTTGGTTTTAGAGCAGGAAGGTCCACAGAAATGGCAATTTCTACCACACCTCTAATTTTCAACTTATATATCGAAGATGCGATTAATATTGTTAAGGGCAGAACAGCCTCAGGGATTAAGGTACAGGGTCAGACTATTAAAATGCTCAGATTTGCGGATGATATAGCAGTTTTAGCATCAAGCAAAGAAGAATTAGGAGCGGCTTTGAATGAAATGGAAGCAGTTTTGACACAGGGCTACTGCATGAAAACTAAAATTTTGGTATGTAAAGGGAGTGAAAATAGAACTAAAATTGAAATACAAATAGGAAATGAGAAGATAGAGGAGTTCCCGGAATTCTGCTATTTAGGAAGTAAAATAACTCGAGATTGTAGGAGCACTAAAGATATAAAACAAAGAGTAGCGCAGGGTCGAGTTGCTTTTAACAAAAGGAAACAACTGTTGTGTTCGGGAACGATTAATGTAGAAACTCGGAAGAGACTCTTAAAGTCATATGTATGGAGTACGACATTATACGGGTGCGAAACTTGGACAATAGGAGAAGCGGATCGAAAAAGAGTAGAAGCATTTGAAATGTGGTGCTACAGACGCATGATGAAGATACCGTGGATAGATAGGGTTAGCAATAGGGAAGTATTAGAAAGAGTTGGGGAAGAGCGAAAGGTATGGAGGACAAGAAAGCATAGGAGAGATAGGATGGTAGGTCACCTTCTAAGACACGAAGAAATAGTTCACGACATACTAGAGTCAGAGATAGGAATAAAAAGAGGTAGGGGTAGGCCTAGATTAGATTACTGCTCTCAAATAGTTAGGGATGTAGGATGTTCAACTTCTAGGGAAATGCGTAGGTTAGCTCAGGATAGAAAAGGTTGGAGGTACAGGTCCCACCAGTCTCCGGACTGAAAACCTTATGATGATGTCATATATTACATTACAGATCAGTTGGACAAAAACAGCAAAGTGGCTGGTTTGTATTTCGACTTCTCGAGAGCCTTTGACATTGTGCATCATGGTCTTTAACTGGATAATGCTAATTATGGAATTAGAGGGGCATGTGCCTTCGTACTTAAATCATATTTGTCAATAGACAACAAACAGTCTGTATTACTTGTGAAGGTGTACAATATTATTCTGAAACAAATAGTATTGGACAAGGGGTTCCCCAGTGTTCTATCTTGGGATCAATTCTGTTTCTGCTGTATGCAAACAGTCTCTGTGACGGGTTCAGCTCGGAACTTGTTTGCCAGTATGCTGATGATACATCAATCAGTCATGTTCGTTAAAAGATATCTAGGCTTGTTTGACAAAAACAGTGACTGTTATTCTGATGATATGAATATGTTAACCAGAAGCAGGACTAATCTTTGTGTGACGGTACATAATTCCACCTTCTATATAAAAGGGACTTATTTTATGGCCATGAAGGCTTATCGCTTGTTACCAAATAATTTTAAACAAATTCAGATCACCTGTACCTTTAAGAAAGTTGTGAGTGGGTGACAACTTAAGAGCTGGGTATGCTTGAGTATGTCTGACAACGAAGAAAATGGAGCTTTGATAACGCTGAGCAGTGGTTGCATAGTAATTGCAGACAATTTACTGAAAAAACGGAATCCTCGCCGATGGTGGCGTACTGAGTTATACAAAAAACGTTCCGGTTCAGAACTTATGCGAGATTTAAAGTTTCAGCATATCAGCGAACAGTATAAAAACTACACGAATGTCTCCAATAGACTTCGAAAATTTACTACAAAAAAATGAAACTATATTTCCAGGAGCCAATCTCAATTCAAGACAGGTTAGTAGATAACTATTGTTTTCTATGCAATGTAAATAATTAGAAACTTTTAGAAATAAAACCTACATTTTTGTTTAATTATTGAAATATATGGCAAATATATGCTTGCGAGACAAATTGCGTCGAGCTTGCCACGAACCCGTACTAATTGAAACTGCAAGTCCCTTTGTGATCGTGGCAAAATCCGACAGAAAACGAATAGCAGCGAGTGCGAGACAAATGACTTGCGAGCCGCGCGCGAGCCTCGCAGGGCTGTACAAATTGCACGAATTTTGTTCGTAGCAGGCTTGGCTCGCGCGTCTCGCCTAATGTATACGCGGCTTTAAGGAGACGCATCACTGCAGTTCGGTCGTCATAGATTAATAGTGGCCCTGCCTAGAGCTCGTGATTGCAGGGTGATCACTCTGTCTGTTCGGCGGCCCAAGTATAGTGTGAAATTGAAACGGTACAACAGATGAAAAAGAAAATGCAACTGTAGAGCACGCAAATTTTTGCAAAATTGATCGAAAATGAAGAATTTAAGTTGAAAAATGAAAATGATATTTGTGTAAAAGAAGAGCACAATATTTTAAACGAAGAAGAAAATGCTAGAAATTTTGTAAAACGTTTCCAAAATGAAAGGTATGAGGCGAAAGAAGAAATTAGTTCTCGAGATACAAAACTTGTTTAAATTAAATGTGCATAAATAAAAAGTAAATAAAGAAGTAAGAATTGTGTTTTATTGCCACCTTTCATTAACAGAATATGTAATATAATGCACGTAAATAATTCCTATATTAGTGACCTTAATATTTGATCAAAAATGTAGAAGTTTTTGATCCTGTTGTTAAAAAGTGAGTTGAATATATTACTTAATCTTGTGTTAACTTAAATTTAAGCGAGTGTGATGGTCCAAAATATGATGCACAGGTGAGAAATAAAGCTGAGAAAATTCTTTTGGGGAAAGCTGAAGAAGACGATCAAATATAGATTCAGAGGCTGTATGAAGAGCATAATTCTTTGTCTAACCAGTATGCGCTATGGGACCTCGCTCAACTAGATTCGGGCCAATTCTCCCACCGCAACACATGTTTTCGGGCAGCTTTCTCCATATGTTCGGATGGTTAACTTCAAAAACGATCTATTTTTGTAGAATGTCTTTGCTAAACTTGTATACCATTGTCGTCAAGCCACTGGTCAGCAGCTCGTATAACCATATGGCTAGGGTGTCGTCTGAGGATCCAAAGGGCCGTAGGTTCAACCCTGTGTACGGCATCGGTGTTTTTTCCTGTCGATTTTTTTAGGCAAATGTTTTTAAACAAAAAATATCAGGTCAGGTCAGCGGAGCGTTACATGTGGCAGTCGCTAGCGTTTATAATAATAATTATTCTCTTCAAATATTAAAGATTATTCTCTTGAAAAAATCATATATTTTAGATGGTTCGCTGCTATGAAGCGGGTCTTCTCTCTCCCAGAACTTCTGAGTTTGTTATATCCTGAAACTCATCTTCACCACTTATAGGAGAAAAATAAAAAGCACGTCTTAAAAATGATGTATTTCCGAATATCCAGCATAATGGCATGGGATATTGCACTGGGTACAAAAATAAGCATCAGTTTGCTGCAGAACAATTATTTGGAAGAACGTGGCTACATGTACACATTACACAATATCGGTGGAGATTGTTAATTTACAATAAAATATTAAAGTCTTCATCGGAATTGACAGAGTCCATGTTGACGCACCGCAAAAAGGAAGTTGCCAAAAATACGTGAAGATGATACATGAGCTAGAAATTATTTGAAATTTGAGTTTAAAGAACATAAAATAACAGTTCTGCATTGACAATTGACTGCTTCCGTCTGCGCTGTGCTTCCAGCTTAAGGGGGCTTGCGACCGTCTTCTCCTGTCTCGCTCGGACTCGTTGATTGTCCCTGAGAACCAGGTGTTCGTTTTTCAAAGACTCCACAGCCAACTTTCAGAGTATCTACCTGAAATTTTGCACACTAAAGCTTTTTGTTGTGTAGAAATGCGCTATGATCTCAGTTTTCTTTATAATTTTAGAAAATGATGCCTTATTTCACATACAAAATTTGAGAAAAATGCTAGCTTTTAAGTAAACAAAATGATCATTTTTTTGAAATTAAAAAAAAACTGGGATCATAGCGCATTTCTACACAACAAAAAGCTTTAGTGTGCAAAATTTTAGGTAGATACTCTGAAAGTTGGTTGCGGAGTCTTTGAAAAACGAACACCTGGTTCTCAGGAACAATCAACGAGTCCGAGCGAGACAGGAGAAAGTTCGACGAGCCCCCTTAAACTGAAACCCCCAACCATTAGCTGCTTAGTGTTTGTGCAACGGCATTTCAGACACAGCGTTGAAATTCGTGACTTACTTTTCATTCTAACCTCAAAGTTATCGTCCGCATTTATACAACAATAATAAAAAACATCCTAAAAATTATCTATTTTAGAAATATCTAAATCTAACAAATTGGATAGTGTCATGGCATACCCCAGTAGGGAACAAATCAGCATCAGTTAATTGTGGTAAGTAGAACACAATTATTTGGACGAACATGATGTACTACATGTACAGGTGACCCAAATTGGGTGCAAGAATGGTGTATCTTTGTAAATATTAGTGATAGAAAGAAACTGATAAAGCACATGCGATCTCTTTTTTTATGTTCAAGTCAATGGTGCAGAGAAACTTTTGAAATTGTTTTTCATTTCCGAGCTATGGACGAAAATGTAGTTTTTTGACATTTCGAGGAATGCTTGTATCTCGCTTATTGTAAGAGATAGTGGGATGCAATGTAGACATTCTTAATGCACTTTTTTGAGTAAAATTCAGTGGCGTAGCCAGATTTTTAATGTCATGAAGGGTGTATGAACTGACTGCCAAACTTGTGTAATTTTAAACGGCGGCCATATTTGATTTTCGCACAGTTGAATGGAGGATTTTTTTCTGATTTCAGAAATATATAGTTTGATATATCTAACTTTAATATTAACGCAGCTATATCGAATTTTCTGTTTCATTAATTAATGCGGATAATTACTATGTCTGTCGAAAACAAGGTGGCTATGATGAAACAAACTATACTTGGGCTCAAAAGTGCTTTAAAAAAAACCGCCCCGTCAGTTTCCTATGGACCATCTCTGATATACGTATGCAAAATTTCAGCAAAATCTGTCGAGCCGTTTTCCCGTAAAAGTGCCAACAGACATACACACGCACGCACACACGCACACACACCCACCCACACACACACCCACACACACACCCACCCACACATACATACGGACGGAAATGTGCCACCTTGCCAAAAAGTCTTAGAATGACCTGAAACGTCCACATTTGATGAAAAAACACCATGGTCAAAAAACGACTATCACAATAGCTACCTAGCTCAGCTAGGAAGCTAAAAATAGTGACGATGTGGATAAATATTATATCTGTCGAAAACATAAGATGGCTATGACTGTAAAACAAGTCTATAATATACCGTGTGTAACAGGAGTATGGTACACCCCCCTTTTTTTCTTTATTTTTGAAGATAAGTTTTTGAGACTTGGCACATCGTATGTACTGAGTAAACGTAAAGTTTTGACACAAACAAGGAAATTTTCACACTTCCGGTTTCAGCGGAAGTGATGCCAACTTTTGATTTTCAAATGGGACAACCTGTATGCTATTGACTTTTTATTTATTTATTCTAATAGACCCAGGTAATGCCATAAAAAAACGGAATTGCGTTGGAAATGCTAAATAATGTGATTCGTGCTTAAACAAAGTTCTCCAAATGATTTTTTGGGCAACTCAGTTTTTCAAATGGAACCATATTGGTACCAAGGTACTATTCAAGGCTACTGTTAATAAGGAACTTCTGATACGACCAGTTTCCATCTAGGATAAGAACAACTGAAATTACGGTCCATCGAAAATTAAAAATAGGCATTTAATTTTGTTTTCATCAAATGCTAAGAACCTGCAAGGGGACTTTGAAAATTTAAAAACAAATGAAACATGGTACCAATGCATTCAGAAAATTATGTAGAGTCCAAAAAGTCAATAGCATCCTTGTTTATATACATTATAGTTAGCCAATGAAGTCTATTAACCTTGACGCCTTTTAAAGAAGTACTCACATTTCCGCTAGATGGCAGACAAAGCGCGATCTGGAATTGTTTTGAGTTTCAAAAGTATAGATACGCACCTTCTTTGGCAGTTTGAGAAGAGATGTTTTAAATCTATTCATTGCAGATGGCGAACAAGAGTTTCGCAATAGCAGGTAGTCGTCGGTTTTCTCGAACTTCGGTGATCAAAACACGCCGCCAACTAATAAATTATGTACGTAGATGACAGCCGGCAAGCAATGTGATTTAAATGTTCTAGTCATTTTTATTACTTTACTAGCGGCCCGGCAGACGTTGTCCTGCCTAAAATTACTTTTCGTATTGAATTTTTGATTCATTAACCAAATCGTTTATTCAATGTGAAACATTTTTCTGATTACGTTTATGTTCAACCAAATATGTCGTTCCTATCGTCAGTTATGATCGCGAGCGCATACAAAAAATTATGATTGTAACAGTTTGTCCGAATTTCCCGATTTACGCCTATCCATATCACAAAAATCCAATAGAAAAAAGCACTTTCAGTTTTTCCTAATTTTCCAATTTTCCGGGCAACTTTTCCAATTTTTCGTTGCTTAAAAACATTATTTTTGAAAAGAATTAGCCAAATCCGTTCAACAGTTAAGCACTTTCAGTTTTTCCCGAATTTTCACATTTTCCGGTGGATTCTCCAAAAAATTTGTTTCATACAAACCTTATCCTGACAATAACGATCACAACAAAAAAAATCAACCAAATCGGTCCAGCCGTTAAGCACTTTTAGTTTTTCCCGAATTTTCAAATTTTCCGTTAGATTTTCCAAAATTATGATTTTTACAGTTTGTTCGAATTTCCCGACTTACGCATATCCATATCATACAAAAATCCCATAGAAAAAAGTACTTTCAGTTTTTTCCGAATTTTCCAATTTTCCGGGCAACTTTTCCAATTTCTCGTTCCCTAATGCCACGTTCGGCCTCTGTTTTGTCGACGTTCCAAATTATTTTGTGCGTAAGCTCCAACTGAGCGCGTCGAACTCGACTGTATCCGTTGTTCCGGAGTTATAATGGATCGCGCTTGAGGCTTGAGAAATTCTTATTCGACTTGGCTCCAAACGCTGTCCACGCTCTTCGCGTACGCCGACCGATATTTCGACGCCTCACTGGTGGCATTTTTTCCAAAGAACCACCAAATACATGATCACCACCGATAACACACTGACAATTCAATTTTTAGAACTGTCAAACTGAACGTCACATTTTTGTTTGTCAAACAGATTTTCATACAAACTTTTACCTTCCAAATTTTCTACTTTCCCGGTGGATTTTCCAAAATTTTCTTTCATACAAACCTTGTTACGAACACAACAAAAAAGAAATCAGCCAAATCGGTCGAGCCGTTCTCAAGTGATGAGCTTACATACATGTGGCAATTGCTTTTTATTTATATAGATACATAGCTGGTACCCGGCGCGTTGCTGCCTCTGAAGAAATAATTGTGGTAAAATCGTTTGAAACTTGATAAACTGCGAATGGCATTTGCATTTTCACTTTATAAATTATTTGCTGCCCGGTCCCGGTACGACATGCGCGGCACCTACTGTAAGTTAATCTTCAGATTAGCCCAGCGAGTGTTCCTGTAAAGTTTGTTTTGTGCGAGGCGGGGGCTTGATATGACACTTATCAACTGTCATTTATTTAATACTTTCTGACGGTCTGAATTTTATTTGTCAAATCTGACAGTTGATAAGTGTCATATCAAGCCCCCGCCTCGCACAAAACCAAGAAAAAAAATTCTGTTGATCCGATCGCTACCAAACTTGAAACGGGATAAAAAGTATCCTATGTCCTTCTCCTGGTTCTAAGCTACCTCCCCACCAATTTTCAGCTAAATCGGTTCAGCCGTTCTTGAGTTATAAGTGAAGTAACTAACACGACTTTCTTTTATATATAAATAGATAATGGATATTTTATATCTTTCCGAACTTCAAAAACCGGGTGCTGGCAGATATCGGCCTCCTGTTCCATAAATAAATAGGTGCATACTTAATTTACAAAATGAACAAAAATGAAAATTAATTAATTTGAGAGGAGCGGCACGGTTTTGGTTGAATGTCGGAGCCGCTCAAATAAATGGCTGGGTTAATTCTTACTTTTACGTTTTACCTATTCGAAAAGCATTTCAAGGGACATTTTTGTTAAAACCAAACAAAAGCAATAAGTGGAAAGTCATGCCCAAAAGGGATCCAGACAAGAATGAGAACATGATTGTTTATTTCCAGGAAAAAAGTAAGTTTAAATAGAGATTTTTTGGTTTCTCTTTCTATGAGATATTGGAACAGATATAACCGTCGGACTATGAGAATTAAGCAGTTTCCAGATGGCAGGAGACCATGTTAACGAAGATGATTTATACCGTTTATACTACGCTATTCCAGCGCGTAAGGGTAGACGGTTGAGTTAGTAAGCATAGAAAAACCCAAGCTAAATCAAGGTTACTATAATAAAGACAGTAAGTACCTAAACCGAAAAAATTAAATTAATCAAAAAATGTACATTTTAATGGTCTGTAAAAAAGGATTTCCGTACACTAAACAAATTTTAAGAAAGTGCGCAGTGTTCAAACAACGACTTTGTAGTACAAAATAATTAAGACAAATATTTATTCATTGAACATAAGGTGCATGAAGTATAAAATAATTAAAAAATACTTCCAGCGTTAACTCAGGGATTGAACAACCATGCCATACAGACAGGTCCGTAGACCCCCCTCCCCCTAGAGCGAACAAAAAACGTTGATATAGAAAAATTTAATGACAGTCGAAATAGGAGACTGCAATAATAATTATTCTAGATTTCATATACATGGTGTTTACAATTAACGGGAAACGGGGCACTATTACTAGGTAACTTTGTTATCTTTGGAGCTATACGATTCCGGTTAAATGGACAAACTAGTAGTATTTTTACTCGATTTTTGACGTAGATTAATTCAGGTCGTGAAATCAGAAAAGGAATTGAACTTCGGGTTTTCGCGTTGTCAACAAAAATACCTTTTCTTAATTGAACAACCTGTATATTTTTTCGAAAGCGAAAGAAATTCTTAACAAATAAGCCTTAATAATTATAATAATTTTCGTGAAATGTGGAATAAAGAAGATCTGAGCCATTTAAAACACTACATATACAGGGTGTCCCAGAACAACGGTGCAATATTTCTGGAGCATATAGTTTGGGTCAAAATAACACTTAAATCATATAAAAAAAGAAATATCTAGGACGCCTCCCTTCGAAGCTATTCGCCCTTAAAGGTCAAGTCCCGAAGAAGGTTTCTTGCTGGTAAGTGGTAACTTTCAAACTACTGCATCGAATATGTTATAAAATTTGGAATTTGGACTGTAGACATAGTAAGCAAGTACCTGTGATCGAGTGACATGACATCTTCCATATCTTGCCTAGGAAGCCGGGGGTGGAACACCCCTAATGCTTTTCACCCCTTAACTTTTACATTGATGCTTTTAACGAATTTGTAATGACATTTTTAAATTCCTCAAACAATTTTCTCCAAAACAGGTACTCTTTCTTGAAACCGTTAAAACGGCCCGTTCCCGAGAAAAAAAATGATACAAAGACATGATTTATCATTTTTACTACACAAAAACGTATGCGTCTACAAGGTGCTCACTTCAAAAATTTATTGTAGCTGCGATTATATGTTTGCAAAACCGATTGATACATTTTCACTTCATTTTCATTTTTTCACATGTTTCATGAAGCAGTTCATATTTCATAGCCTGGCTTGTATAGTAAAAGTCGGTAAAAATGATAAACCATGTCTTTGTATACATTTTTTTCTCGGAAACGGGCCGTTTTAACGGTTTCAAAAAAGAGTACCTTTTTTGAGAAAATTATTTGAGGAATTTAAAAATCTCATTGCAAATTCGTTAAAAGCACCAACGTAAAAGTTAAGGGATGAAAAGCATTAGGGGTGTTCCACCCCCGGCTTCCTAGACAAGATACGGAAGATGTCATGTCACTGGATCACAGGTACTTGCTTACTATGCCTACAGTCCAAATTTTATAACATTCTATACAGTAGTTTGAAAGTTACCAGCAAAAAACCTTCTTCGGGACTTTAATTTTAAGGGCGAATAGCTTCGAAGGGAGGCGTCCTAGAATTTTTTTTTTTTATACGATTTAAGTGTTATTTTGACCCAAACTATATGCTCCAGAAATATTGCCCCGTTGTTCTGGGACACCCTGTATACAGCTATGTAGGTACTTAAGGCCCGTTTGTGCATCCCAAATTAAATATTTTCTCCTCCTCTTCTGTACAAAAATATCTGTTTTGTTCCCTAATTTCCTGTACAATTTTAGGACGCACGTCCGGTTCGGCTATTCTTATCATCATCATAAGGTTGGACGCGTACCTCCACTCTTTTCTATCTTGAGCTAACCTATGCATTTCCCTAAAAGTAGAACATCCTACATCCCTAACTATTTGAGAGCAGTAGTCTAATCTAGGCCTACCCCTACCTCTTTTTATTCCTATCTCTGACTCTAGTATGTCGCGAACTATTATCCTTCGTGTCTTAGAAGGTGTCCTACCATCCTATCTCTCCTACTCTTTATTGTCTTCCATACCTTTCGCTTTTCCCAAACTCTTTCTAATACTTCCCTTGCTAACCTTATCTATCCATGGTATCTTCATCATGCGTCTGTATAGCACCACATTTCAAACGCTTCTATTCTTTTTCGATCCGCTTCTCCTATTGTCCAAGTTTCGCACCCGTATAATGCCGTACTCCATACATACGACTTTAAGAGTCTCTTTCTAGTCTCTATATTAACCGTTCTCGAACATAACAGTTGTTTCTTTTTGATGTAAAACGCAACTCGCCCCTGCGCGCTATTCTTTGTTTTATATCTTTTGTGCTCCTACCGTCTTGAGTTATTTTACTTCCTAAATAGCAGAAATCCGCGACCTCCTCCATCTTCTAATTTCCTATTTGTATGTCAACTTTAGTTCTATTTTCACATCCCCTACATACCAAAATTTTAGTTTTATTTTTATTGACTTTCATGCCGTAGCCCTGTGTCAAAACTGCTTCCATTTCATTCAAAGCCGCTCCTAATTCTTCTTTGCTATAGCTGCTAACACTGCTATATCATCCGCAAATATGAGCAAGTTAATAGTTTGACCTGTACATCCATTCCTGAGGTTGTTCTGCCCTTAACAATATTAATCGCTTCTTCGATATATAAGTTGAAAACTAGAGGTGACAATACACATCCCTGTCTCACTTCCTTCCGGATATCTACTTCCCTTCGTTCCTGCTCACATTCTATAACTGCCTTTTGCTCCTTCTAGAGATTATGTATTATTCTTCTGTCCCTATATTTCATCCCTACCTTTCTGAGCACTTCGAACATCTTCCCCCATTTTACGTTGTCGAAGGCTTTTTCTGAATCTACAAATCCTATATAGACGCTCTTTCTCTTTTCTATCGTTTTTTCTATAATTATTCGTAAAGCTAGAATGGCCTCGCGCGTTCCTCTTTCCTCTACTTCGTCTAAATCCGAACTGATCTTCTCCTAATATTTCTTCCGCCTTTTTGTCCATCCTTCTTTGCATCGGCTATTCCCGCCCAAGAAATAATTCGGCGTAGCATGCGATAGATCGAAATTCATTTTTTATAAGCTTACTAAATCACACGTGTCCCAGTTTTCTACAAGAGTAAACGGCATGGTGAAAATGTCGATATAGTCACGAAAATAATACGAAAACTCTCTAAACAGCAATAAGTACCTACTAATAAAAATTTACAAAGAATATTTATTGATTTCGACACTTGCCTTGTTCCTCGGCCTGTTTTGATTTATGGTGTAAAAGATGTATTTATATAGTATTTTACTTTTAAATGGAGTAAAACGTCTTTATTTTAAATTTTAGGGTAGCCATTAATTAAGACTTTCTGTTAAGAATTTTTCTCTCTCCCAATATATGCAAAAATATATAGAGCGTTCCATTTAAAAAAAATTATTTTTGCACATAACTCGAAAACCTGATGTTCAATCATTGCTTTTCTGTTTTCGCGACCGTAATCTATTAAGAAATACTACTAGTATTGTCATTTAACAGGAATCGTGGCTCCAAAAATAACAAAGCTGTCAATACTGCCCCGCTAATTGTTAACACCCTATACATATAGTTGTATTTTGTTTCATTGTAAGAAGTGAAGATTTTAGTTTATTGTGAAGTTCTACTGAATAGTTTTTCATTCTTCGTTGTCCATTTTTTTACAAGAATTAGTGTTATTTATGTATTGTTTATTGCTTCCATATCCTCAAACTAGGTATATAGGTATTTATCAATTTATCTAGTTTAGTAAAGTATTATTATTTCCAATTTTTAGAATAATTTTAATCGCATATTCCAAGAGACATCCTACCAAATATTTTGTTTAGGCCCCCTCAAAAAATTCATAAGCCCCCCCTAAGTTTTGACCCTGGCTACGGCGCTGCATACAGATCCTCAGTGTTTTCAAAAACGAAAGTTACTGGAAAAAACAAGTGCGTTTTTTGGTTTTTCGAATAATACGTTAAAACGTTAAAACATCTTTTTGGGCTGTCTCTTAATTTTTATTTTTGGGATCTAGGAAGTAAGGCCATTTAAATAATTGGGGCTGGTATATGTGAACAAATTCAGAAAGACAAAATTGGACATAAAAAGTATTGTAAAGGCATAAATTTCATGCAGGTGTTACCCCGACAAGCGACAAAGCGTGCCGCCGCGCTGTGCCCTGCGGGAACATAAAAGCTTATTTGATATCTTATTCCGCAACGTCCCGTCTTGCCGGCTGGCGCCGTCTCGCATCACCCCAGAATTAAAATCGCCGTGCCTGCCATCTGTTAAACAATGAAATCAACTAAAGTGCCACGATAGCAGATTGAAAACTGGAAGTTTACTAAGCGTATCGAGCCCCATCTAACCAGCTGCGTCCAGAACTAAAATACGTGGCGTCCAAAAACCGGCTTCCAATAAATTGCATTGGATTAGCAGACTAGTATATATGATAGACAAGGATAGCATGCAGGGTGTCTCATTTGAAAATCAAAAGTTGGCACCACTTCCGCTGAAACCGGAAGTGTGAAAATTTCCTTGTTTGTGTCAAAAGTGGACGTTTACTCATTACATACGATGTGCCAAGTTGCAAAAATTTATCTTCAAAAATAAAGAAAAAAAGGGGGTGTACCATGCTCCTGTTACACACGGTATGTTTTATGTTTAAAACAGAAAATTCGTCATAACTCCGTAATTAATGAAGTCAAATATGTCAAACTATATATTGTTGAAAACAGAAAAAAATACTCTATTTAACGAAATGAAAATCAAATATGGCCTCCATTTGAAATTACAAAGTTTGGCCCGCAGTTCCGAAACCCTTCATAATATAAGAATGTTGACTACGCCACTGTAATTTACTCAAAAAAGTGCATTAAGAATGTCTACATTGCATCCCACCATCTCTTACAATAAGCGAGATACAAGCATTCCTCTAAAAGTCAAAAAACTCAATTTTCGTTCATAGCTCGGAAATGACAAATAATTTTGAAAGTTTCTCTACATCATTGACTTGAACGTAAAAAAAGAGATCGCAAGTGCTTTATCAGTTTTTCTCCATCACTAATATTTACCAAGATACACCATACTTGCACCCAATTTGGGTCACCCTGTACACATCATGGGGCCTAGCCGGCGAAAGATGTTTCATTTGCGATATTTGCAGTCAAACATTCAGTTCGTAATCATAATTAAGAGAGCATATGATGACGCACCCCAAGAAAGAATCTCACAAATGTGAAATTTGCCAAAAAGCATTCACCAAGAGTAATAGTTTAAGGGCACACCTTAGGACTCATACGGGACAAGAGCCTTACAAGTGTGAAATTTGCAATAAAGCATTCTCCCTGAAATGCAACTTAACACGACATGTTAGGACTCATACAGGACAAAAACCTTACAATTGCGAAATTTGCAATAAAACGTTCTCCCAGCAAGACCACTTAACACGACATGTTAGGACTCATACAGGACAAAAGTCCTACGAATGCGAAATTTGTCAAGAAGCATTCACCCGGAGTACTGGTTTAAGGATACACCTTAGGACTCATACAGGACAAAAGCCTTACAAGTGTGAAATTTGCAATAAAACGTTTTCCCAGCAAGGCAACTTAATAGGACATGTTAGGACTCATACAGGACAAAAGTCTTACAAATGCGAAATTTGCCAAAAAGCATTCACCCAGAGTAGTAATTTAAGGGTACACCTTAGGACTCATACAGGACAAAAGCCTTACAAATGCGAATTTTGCCAAAAAGCATTCACTCAGAGTAGTGATTTAAGGGCACACCTTAGAACTCATACAGGGCAAAAGCCTTACAAGTGTGAAATTTGCAATAAAGCATTTTCCCAGAAATACAACTTAACACGACATGTTAGGACTCATACAGGACAAGTCTTACAAATGCAAAATTTGCCAAAAAGCATTCACCCGGAGTAGTGGTTTAAAGATACACCTTAGGACTTGTACAGGACAAAAGCTTTACAAATGCAAATTTTGCCAAAAAGTATTCACCGGGAGTAGTGATTTAAGGGCACACCTTAAAACTCATACAGTGCAAAAGCCTTACAAGTGTGAAATTTGCAATAAAGCATTCTCCCTGAAATACAGCTTAACACGACATGTTAGGACTCATACAGGACAAAAGTCTTACAAATGCGAAATTTGCCAAAAAGCATTCACCCAGAGCAGTAATTTAAGGATACACCTTAGGACTCATACAGGACAAAAGCCTTACAAATGCGAATTTTGCCAAAAAGTATTCACCGGGAGTAGTGATTTAAGGGCTCACCTTAGAACTCGTACAGGGCAAAAGCCTTACAAGTGTGAAATTTGCAATAAAGCATTCTCCCTGAAATGCAACTTAACACGACATGTAAGGACTCATACAGGACAAAAGTCTTACAAATGCAAAATTTGCCAAAAAGCATTCACCCAGAGTAGTAGTTTAAGGATACACCTTAGGACTCATACAGGACAAAAGCCTTACAAGTGTGAAATTTGCAATAAAAAGTTTTCCCAGCAAGGCCACCTAACAGGACATATTGGGACTCATACAGGACAAAAGTCTTACAAATGCGAAATTTGCCAAAAAGCATTCACCCAGAGTAGTGGTTTAAGGATACACCTTAGGACTCATACAGGGCAAAAGCCTTACAAATGCGAATTTTGCCAAAAAGCATTCATCGCGAGTAGTTATTTAAGGGCACACCTTAGAACTCATACAGGACAAAAGCCTTACAAGTGTGAAATTTGCAATAAAGCATTCTCCCTGAAATTCAACTTAACACGACATGTTAGGACTCATACAGGACAAGTCTTACAAATGCAAAATTTGCCAAAAAGCATTCACCCGGAGTAGTGGTTTAAGGATACACCTTAGGACTCGTACAGGACAAAAGCCTAACAAATGCGAATTTTGCCAAAAAGCATTCACCGGGAGTAGTGATGTAAGGGCACACTTTAGACCTCCTACGGGACTAAAGCGTTACAAGTGTGAAATTTACAATAAAGCATTCTCCCTGAAATACAACTTAACACGACATGTTAGGACTCATACAGGACCAAAGTCTTACGAATGCGAAATTTGCCAAAAAGTATTCACCCAAAGATTTGTTTTAAAGAGACACATTAGGACTCACACGGGACAAAAGCCTTGCAAATGTGAAATTGCCAAAAAGCATTCTCCCATCATTGCAGTTTAACAAGGCATTTTAGGACGCATGCAGGACAAAAGCCTTACAAGTGTGAAATTTGCAATAAATCCATAAAACGTTCTCCCAACGAAGCACCTTAACAGCACAAGCGGCTAGCGCCTGCGAATCCACTTTGCGTTCTAGACTTCCGCATGCGCTAAAACTAAAACTTAGCTGACGGAAACTTTTTAAAACAGACCCCGAAGTCGCCACACGCATTTTAGACAGACCCCTTAGCTGCCCTCGCACCAGACACGCATTTTTAGCAAAAAAGATTACGTAAAAATGTGAGAAAAAAATTAACCTCTACGAGAGCCGATCCACCCGGCCCAACAATACGAAACTACCAGTTCTATGCTATACCTACCCGACTACCGTCGCTGCTTGTTGCGTCTTCAACTAACGAGGTACTTAAACGGAAGTTGAACGTATAATTATGATGAGAGCATGGCGCATGCGGAAGTCTAGAACGCAAAGTGGATTCGCAGGCGCTAGCCGCTTCTCTTAACAGCGGAAATTTGCAATAAAGCGTTCGCTCTGCAATGCCATTTAACAGCACACATTAGGATTCATAAGGGACAAAGCAGTGTTAGTGTGAAATTCACACAGTACAACAGATGAAAAAGAAAATGCGACTGTAGAGCATGCAAATTTTGCAAAACTTATCAATGTAAATAAATTAATTGTAAATAAAAAGTAAATAAATAAATAATTGTGTTTTGTTACCACCTTTTACAAACAGAATGACATAAGGCACATAAATAATATTCCTATTAGTGACCTTAATATATTACCAAAAATTTGGAAGTTTTTGATCTGGTTGTTAAAAAGTGAGTTGTGTTAACTTAAATTTAAGCGAGTGTGATGGACCAAAATATGATGTGCAGGTGAGAAATAAAGCTGAGAATATAATTTTGGGGGAAGTTGGAAAAGACGATCAAATAGAGATTCAGCATTCAGAGGCTATATGAAGAGCATAAATTCTTTATGTAACCAGTATGCTCGGCTAGATTCGCACCAATAGACCTTTTCATTTCGTTTGATTTCGTTAGTGCGCATGTGCAGAAGTACACTGACAACCAGTTGTCCTTAGTTTTTCTGACGAAGGTCACTGTCAGTTTTTGAACTTCGTGTAGGTTATTCGTAAGTAAATAGTAGAGTACCAAATAAGGAAGGTGTTTGAAAGACGTAAAATTACTAATGTTAGTTCCCAGTGACATCGCTCATAAAATTTTGAGGCTGGATCCCGAAGGCGTGCCTGGCCTGTTTGAAATACGGGAATGTTAACCAACATAATTATTTCAACCACGCCGGTTTTTAAGACGTAGCGGTGAAAATTAAGCAATTTTGTAAAAGAAAACTGAGAAAAAGGATCTAATAGACAGGTGCGTATTTTTCTGAAATGTATGTATGTAACTACAAATAATTATTATTTTAAAGACCTAACGGAGAATGACGTAAAACCTGGAAACATCCAACACACTTTTCCATCTCGAATTTTGCCTCTTATACATTTTCATACGTTGTTGAAGTTAGCTTCAGATTTGAGATTCATAAATTTACAGTGGGCCAAATGATTACTGTATTTGATGGGAAAAAATCGTGAAACTGGTAATTTAAATAGAATTTGACTAGTGGTGACCTGAGTTGTGTGTACCCTAACGGGCACAACGCAGATTTGATGTTGGTGGAATTGGAATTGAAATTGTATTTTTCGGTGGAATAGTATTTGTTGGTGGAATAGTATTTTTTGGTGGAATAGTATTTCTTGGTGGAATGGTGACTTTTGGTGGAATCGTGAATACGGGTTCATATTCGTGTGATGTTTGGGTTTCTAGACGGACTATTTATAGTCAGCTTGCTTTGGCATTTTTTGATTTAGATAGCTCTCCTGTTGTCCTCTAGAGGACACTGAGGTTGAGGTTGTGGATGGGTGTGGCGTGTAAGTAATTTACGCCGTTGCCAACTGATGTATTTTGACATGTCAAGTTGTAAAAATCGTAAAATTATTTGAAAAATATAAAATACAATTTTTAAAAAGGAAAATTGAGAACGCCCCTGGATAGGTATGGGTTAGTTGTTGAAATAATGCGATAAAAGTTTTGTTCTATCTATCGTTATTCGGAAAATTTTAATTTTATAATTTTTTTGTGTGCCCCCTTCGGGCGCAACACAGGATACAGGATAAACAGCGAAGAGAAAGGTTTTTTGGAAAAAATTTGTTCGTAGCTGTATAACGTTTTAGCGCGTTGTTAATGTTTTGGTTTTGGGGAGGGGGGCACTTAAACGCTACGCTCGCTCCGCTTGGCCAAAGACCGGAAATAGTGGGCCGTGGAATAGTGTTTTTTGGTGGAATCGTGACTTTTGGTGGAATCGTGAATACGGGTTCATATTCGTGTGATGTTTGGGTTTATAGACGAATTATTTATAGTCAACTTGCTTTAAAAATATTTGAAAAATTGAGGACGCCACTGGATAGGTGTGGGTCAGTCGTTGAAATAATGCGTCGAAAGTTTTGTTCTATCTATCGTTATAAGGGAGTTACGTCATTTTTATTTATTTTCAATTTGTTTAAAGTACACCACTGAACTTTGAAAAGTAATATTTGTCCGTACCATTCACATTTAAATTCTTCCGGCATAATTAATCGTCAGAAATAGAAGTTTTTAGAAATCTTCGAAAATGCAAAAGGTGTAAAATAGCGTACGTCACCGGAAATTAGGGGGCCGGCGATGAAAGTAGTGATAAGGAAGTTTTCGTGTATCTCGTGTAATAAGGGAGTTCACCTACTTTCAAATTCTACCGACCACCCCACTGCATTTGATAATCGAAATTTTTGTATGCTCTTATTAAACAATCTATTTCGATACGTCTAATTGCGAACCGTGGAAAAGAATCTTAAATATATCACAAATTAAGAAAGTATTTAATAAATTAAAGACGCCACTGGATAGGGTTCGGCCATTCGTTAAAATAATGTGTTGAAAGTTGTGTTTTATCTTTCGTTGTTATAAGGGAGTTACGTAATTTTTGTTTATTATAAATTTGTTTACGGTACGCCACTGACTTTTATAAAAATAATATTTGTATATACTCTTCGCACGTCAGTTGTTTAAGCATATCTAATCAACAGGACCGGAAATCATTTTTAAAATAGCCAAAAATATAAAAGAATAGCGTACGCCATTGGAAATTAAGGGGCCGGCCATGAAAGTTGTCGTGTATCTCGTGAAATAAAGGAGTTACGCGATGTTCGCCTATTTTCAAATTTTTCCGACTACGCCACTGCATTTGGTAAGCGAAATCTGTGTACGCTCTTATTAAACAATTTATTTCGATACATCTAATAAATTGTGACCAGTAGAAAATAATTTTAAAAATATCGTAAATTTAAAAAGTACTAAAAATATTGAAGACGCCCCCGGATAGGAGAGGGTCAGTCAGTTTTGTTTTTTTTTGGGGTGGGGAGGACACTTAAACGCTCTGCTCGCTCCGCTTGCCTAAAGACCGAAAATAGTGGGCCGTGGAATAGTATGTTTTTGTGGAATCGTGACTTTTGGTGGAATCGTGAATACGGTTTCATATTCGTGTGATGTTTGGGTTTATAGACGCATTATTTATAGTCAACTTGCTTTAGCAATTTTGATTTAGATAGTCTCCTATTGTCATCTAAAGGACATTGAGGTCGTGGATAGGTGTCGCGTGTAGGTAATTGACAGCCGTTATCTACCGATAAATTTTGACATGTTCAGTAGTAACAATTGTAAAATTATTTGAAAAATTTGGTAAAATAAATGACTGTCAAAAAAATTGAGAACGACCCCGTATAGGGGTAGGGCAGTCGTTAAAATTATGCCTTGAAAGTTTTTTCTACCTTTTGTTATAAAGGAGTCATGTAATTTTTATTTATTTGAATTTGTTTAAAGTACGCCGCTGACTTTTAAAAACTAACATTTGTACGTACCATTCTCACTTGAGCATAATTAATGGTCAAAAGCAGAAGTTTTTTCGAAATCTTCGAAAATGGGAAAGATGTAAAAGAATAGCGCACGTCACTGGAAAATAGGGGGCCTGCCATGAAAGTAATACGAAGGAAGTTTTCGTGTATCTCGTGTAATAAGGAAGTTATGCAATCAACATCTATTTTTAAATTTTATCGACTACTGCATTTGATAATAGAAATCTGTGTACGCTCTTATTGAACAATTTATTTAATTGAGAACCATAGAAAATAATTTCAAAAATTTCGAAAATTATAAAAGTTTAGGGCGCCACTGGATAGATGTGGATCAGTCGTTGAAATAGTGCGTTGAAAGTTTCGTTCTATGCATCGTTATAAGCGAGTTATGTAATTTTCATTTATTTTCAATATGTTTAAAGTACGCCACTGACTTTTAAAAACTTACATTTGTATGTACCATTCACACTTAAATTCTTCCGGCATAATTAATCGCCAGAAGCAGAAAATATTTTTAGAAATCTTCGAAAGCGCGAAACGTGTAAAAGAATAGCGTGATAGGAAATGTGATGTGCCACACGGGTGAGAAGCCCTATTTTTGCAAAATATGTGAAAGAGCGTTTGGTTGTCTCTCAAATCTAAAACGTCATATTATGAGGTGCCACAAGTGCGAGACAGATACAGAGAAAAGTATGAGTAAGATATGCTGTGGGGAGTGGGGTATGGGAAGGCAAAGGTTTTCCAGAAAGGTGGAGGGAGGGACTGATAGTGCCAATAAGAAAGAAAGGAGAGAAACAACAGATTACAGAGGAGTGACACTGATGCCAACAGCATATAAAATATATGCATCAGTACTGGCAAACAAATTGGAAGAAGAATTAGAAGAGAAGAATATAATACCAGAAGGACAAACGGGATTCAGGAAGGCAAGAGGTACAATGGAAAATATCTACACACTGAATCACGTAATAGGAAGAGAAAAGAAGAAGAAGGGAGGGAAAATAATTGCATGCTTTGGCATTTGACAGGATTCACAGAAAAAAATTATTCGAGATGTTGGAAAGAAAGAATATAGGAAAGAACTTGAGAGAAAGAATAAGGGAAATATATAATGGAACAAGAAACAGGGTAAGGGTGGGAGGACGGTTAAGCGAAGTATTTTGGACGGATAGAGGAGTCAGACAGGGGTGTCCCCTGAGCCCGTACTTGTTTAACATCTTCCTGTCAGATTTAGAAGAGGTAATGATAATAGGCAAAAATAAATATTGGACACTAGCATACGCTGATGATATAGTCCTCTTGGCAAAGGAAGAGAAAGAACTAAAGGAGATGCTGAGAAGAATGGAAAGATATTTGGAGAAGAAAGAACTAGTATTGAACACGGAGAAGACTAAAATTATGAGATTCAGGAAAGGGGGGGGGAGAAGTCGCATAGAGAAGTGGGAGTGGAAGGGGGAAGAATTGGAGGTGGTGGGGGAGTTTAAATATCTAGGATTCACCTTACAAAAGAATGGAGGCCAAGAGAAGCATGTAAGAGAGGTAGTAAGAAAGGCAACAATAGCAATGAAGCAGGTATGGGGAAAAGAAGAGTAAAGTTGTTTGACGCATTGGTGAGCGGCGTAGCCATGTATGGAGCAGAAATTTGGGGGTGGGAAGAGAGAGAGAGAAGATAGAGGGGATCCAAGAAAAGTATATAAGATGGACACTGGGCTTAGATTGGGTAACGCCAGGGTACATGGTAAGAGACGAAACAAACAGAGAAAAACTAAGAACCAGGGCAGGAAAGAGAGCCATGAAATATGAGGAAAAGTTAAAGAGGTGGAGGCGGGAACGAGTTAGCCAGGCTGTATAGGGAAGAGGTACGGAAGGGAGGAAGAGAAAAATCGAAATGGGAGGAGAGGCGAGAGAAATTTTATCAGGAGCGAGGCTATGCAGCAGAAGAAGTGGAGAACTTGAGAACAGCAGGATGGAACATGGTGAGAGAGATAGAGGAGAGAGACAGGCAGATACAAGTGCAGGATTAAGAAAAGATAACACAGTCAAGATACAACAACAACAAATATAAAGAAATAAGGACAGCGGGACTGCCGAGATATCTACGAAGTAGGGGAAGGGAAGAGAAAATAATAAGGGTGGCAAGGTTTAGGCTGGGAAATGAGATGAGAGGTGGAAGGTATTGGGAAAGTGAAGACAGAAGAATGTGTAGGGTATGTGGGGCGGAGAAGGAGACATGGGAACATGTGTTAGAGAGGTGCTGGTGGAGAGAGAACATGGAACAGGTGAGAGTGGAGATGATACTGGAGGAAAGTGGAAGAGGGGAGAAGTGGATGGAATTGATTCAGAGGGGAAGGAAGGAGAGGGAGGGGTGATTCTCAAAGTATTTTAATAATACAAAAAAAGGCAATTCGTACATTCTGCAATCTGAAGTCACGAGAATCATGTAGGCCATATTTTAAAACATTCACGTTGAAATGGTCGCAGGGACTGTCGATGGAACCGTCGCAACGACAGTTCCATTATGATATATTCGGTCGAACGGACGGTCCTGCAAAATATGGATGTCTTTAATGAGAAGTGCGGTCGTGTCGCAAGGTTCGTAGACTTGTTCAACGAACCTCCGACATGACCTTGATCGTATGGTTCGCTCTCCGACCAAGCCATTCACGATCGAACTTGTCGCATACGACCTAAGTCCGTGAGACGGTCCCTGCGACCGTTTCAACGTGAATGGGGCGCTTTACTAATATACATTTACAAACTTTCTATTAATATTTATAAAAAAAGGCAACAATTTCTCGTCCGATCAGATGTACATTCTCATCATACCCGTCAGAATGATCAAATAATACTACCCCACTATGACTATAATATTAATCGCAAAGGTCCGCTGTACTCCGGAATTAAAATATATCACCATTTACTTTGTAAATTACAAAGGAAACTTAAATACTTTCAAAAGAGAATTAAAAGCATTATTACAAGATAATCCATTTTATACCCTAAATGAATATTTTCAATTTACGTTTCAAAGAACCCCAATAATTGTTTGGAACTTGTCTCGCACTTCGTCGCCTCGAATCTTATTTTTCCTTCAGGCTTCCTTATGGAGCACTTCTGTGTAATACGAATGTACATATTGTAAATTTACTTTTGTTTTGTTGTCTGTATATATTTTTTTTCGTATTACCTTCGGGAAATTAAAAGCCTATTATAAATGGGAATTAGATAGGTCGAAATTAATTGTGAGGAGTTTATTATTTATTTTTGTTGATCCATTTATTTATAGGTTTATTTGTTAGTTTGAATTGTAATCCCAAATGGCAAACAATAAATCCATTATATATCTACCTATTTATTATTTTGTGTTTTGAGAGTTTCTATATGCATTATGAATGAGTAGCAACTATATCTAAGCCGGGGAATTAGCTGTGCTTGCTGGTGAAATTTTAGATTCATAATCCAGTGTGACTCCGGCCTATAATTGGACGTGTTAGCGGTGATACATATAACCCGGATAATTGGTGGCCTTTGGTGCAATTTTAAGAAATGACTAATTACTTATTCGCGACGCATGAGCTTTTATTTTCTTGTAAATATACCGTATCACTCTAAAATTCAATGTAAATATTTAAATCAATAGAGTTCAGTTATGTTTTAGTATTCATAGCCGTTTAGCAATAGAGAATCCACACTTCAAAGGGTTTATCGACGAATAAGTCTCCTACCGACTAGACCATGTCCAGATATAAGGAAAGAAAAAACCTGAAGCGCGCGGCAAAAGTCGCCGCCACTGGCAATTGACAGCTACTGTGATCCTAAGCTAAACTTCAATTTAGTTCATTTGTACAACGATGACGTCATAAGTTATAAATAAAAAGCAAAGAAATTTTGGGTGAGCAATAACTTCATAGATTAACAAATTTCTTCAGAGAGCCTTGTGGATACCTGAAAAACTTCGCTCCTTTCCAGAAAATGTCTTCTTGCGATTCGGTTAAAACAGAATTGGAGAATGATTGGGGTGAAATAGAGATGGAAGAGAAATTTATAATTGATGAGGAAGGGTCCACAAGAGAATCACACTTTTGTGCAAAGGATGAAAAGGTAAGCTATTTTGAGTGGACACATATTCTTTATTGATTTATACAATACAGGGCACAAGGAAGTTTTCTCTTTATAGTAAAAAATGTAATTATTTAAAATTATTTTCATTTGTACTGGGGACAGACTGTGCAATTATTAAAAACACTTTTTACTGTGAATTGTAATAAAGATATAAGGAAGAAAAGCCCTACTAGGTGAACACTGTATAATTTTTTTTTGTCAGAAGCCAAATGTATTTTGAAATTACTTCATTTACAGCTGATGTGCCCCACAGACGAGAGGCCCCACAAATGCAAAATTTGTAACAAAACATTTTGTAAACTCCAAAATTTAAAAGTTCATCAGATGTGCCATGCAGGGGAAAAGTCTCATAAATGTGAAATATGTAAGAAAGCGTTCTTATATCCCTCAACTCTAAAGTATCATAAGATGTGCCACACAGGCGAGAAGCCCCACAAATGTGAAATATGTAAAAAGGCATTCGGTCAGCTCTCACATCTAAAGATGCATGTGATGTGCCACACAGCCGAGAGGCCCTACATATGTGAAATATGTAAAAAAACATTCCGTCAGACCTCGCATCTAAAGAGGCATTTGATTACCCATACAGACGAGAGACCCCACAAATGTGAAATATGTAAAAAAGCTTTCAATCATGCATCAACTTTAAAGGACCATCTTAAGTGCCACACAGGTGAAAAGCCTCACAAATGTGAAATATGTAAAAAGGCATTCAGTCGGCTTTCAAATCTGAAGAGCCATGTGGTGTGCCATACACACGAAATGCCCCGCAAATGTGAAATATGTAAAAAAACATTCATTCATATGTCTAATCTAAGAACACATATGACGTGCCACACAGGCGAGAAGCCCCACAAATGTGAAATATGTCTAAAAGCGTTCAGTTACCTTATCAATCTAAAGAACCATCGGATGAGCCATACAGGCGAAAAGCCCCACAAATGTAAAATGTGTAAAAAAGCTGTCGGTATAGCATCAACTCTAAAGAACCATCAGATGTGCCACACAGGCGAAAAGCCCCAAAAATGTGAAATATGTCTAAAAGCATTCCGTAGCCTCTCGCATTTGAAGAACCATATGATATGTCATACTGACAAGAAGCTGCACAAATGTGAAATATGTCTGAAGGTGTTCCGTCAGCTCTCAGCTCTGAAGCGCCATCGGATATGCCACACAGGCGACAAACCCCACAAATGTGAAATATGTAAAAAGGCGTTCAATCGACTTGAAAATTTTAAAGTCCATACGTTGTGCCACACGGACGAGAAACCACACATATGTGAAATATGCAGAAAAGTATTCCGTCACCCAAAAAATCTAAAGCGTCACATGATTTGCCACACGGATGAGAAACCCTATTTTTGCAAAATATGTGAAAGAGCGTTTCGTTGTCTGTCAAATGTAAAACGTCATATTACGAAGTGCCACAAATGCGAGACAGATACAGAGAAAAGTATTTCGGATCAGAATTTGGCAGAAGGCACGCTTCAAGAAAAAATTGGACTGAAGTGAACTTTATTTTGAAATCTAAATATGTATAAACATTTTTGCAATCGCCTATAAATACCTAATTTTCTCTATTTATTATTTAGTATTTTATCGGGCGAATTTCCATGTCCTACAATGACCTATCCTGTTATGACACCTTTTGCAACTGTTGTAACAAAGCATAATTAACCGCCTGTAGATCTAACGAACTTAGATTAGGCGTTATCTATTTTGTTCGATGAATATAAAAAGTGCACAGATGAGAAGACGTCACGCGTCAATGAACCGAAGAGAGTTGAAAGATAGGGAACAGGGAGACTGCGCGCTGACAAATGGGAGGAGCTGAATCTCCGACCGGCCGTTCACGAAGTTTGGCGGAAGAATTTACAAAACGCGGTGTCACCGGCATTCAAGGGACATTCACTCAGCTTCATTCGACAGACATTCATCCTGCATTCTCATACCAGACATTCTCCGAGTACCTGACTACCTGATTAGCGTCGTGTGAAGTGATTAGCTGTGATACTATAAGTAAATGCTGTTATTTAATGACTGAAAGGCTGTGAGGCTGTCCGTAATTAAATATACGTTAATTGATCCGGT
Source organism: Xestobium rufovillosum (assembly GCA_963966045.1). Classification (NCBI taxonomy): domain Eukaryota; kingdom Metazoa; phylum Arthropoda; class Insecta; order Coleoptera; family Ptinidae; genus Xestobium; species Xestobium rufovillosum. The sequence goes on from OZ014497.1 coordinate 23,889,662, forward strand.
GTGTATAATAGACTGGTGAAGGCTAGTTCTGAAATTCTACGGGTAGCCGTGGATGTTCAAACCATAAATTCGCACACGCCGAAAGCAGATTGAAACATGCAGTGAAAATAGCATATGCTGCGAAAATAGCACGTCTGCCTTCACCCGATGCAGTGAGCGATTGAACATCCCATCCGGTTGAATTTCGGAGCCATTATACTCCTGCTTACGTAACAATTAATGGCCATCCGATTCAGAGATCGCCGTGAGTGGCTGTTACGTATATCCGCGATCTACACATCACCTGGTTGCACACCTGTGCGGCGACGTAAACCAGATACCGAGTACACAGTATAATTCATCCCACGGGACGACAGGCAATTACCAGAAAACCGTCCCGGAGAGAATCGCGTGCGATACCTGGCTAACAAAACCCAGTATCGTTTGCTAGTCCCTCATGTATATAATTACTGTTTACATTTTACCATATGGATCGTATTTAATTTCCTGTAAATAGAATAGAATAGAATAGAATACATCTTTATTTGCTCTCTTTACAAGTACATACCAAACAATATGACATACACACACGTTTAGAGCACGTCAAAAACAAACAACACATCACCAGGCATAAAAATATGTGAAACAGATACATTCTAAGCACCTGTCAAATATTGGCTTAATTTTTCTTTCACATTGTCCCCGAAAAACTCCTCCAGACTGTAGTAAGCAGCATCCAGCAGAAACGCCCTCAAGATTCTATGCAAACAATGACTATTTAAGTTTCTTTATTCACTAGGAACTCTATTGTATATTCCAATAATACTATGATGTGCATTGTTCTGTATATGAGTTGTCATAGGTTTTTTTGGTCTTAAATTTTGCTTGTTGCGCGTATCATAATTGTGTTCAATTTCGCATTGTATAAACAATGATCTGTTCTCTGTCACAAACTTTACTGCTTCGTAGATATAGATACAATGCAGAGTCAAGAGTTTATATTTTATATAATACCGTTTGACCAGTTTTAATGTACATAGCTAACTATAATAGAATCATATTTATTTGTTTATTATTATCTCTCCGTAGTGCAATAGAGAACCCAGCCCTTCTTCGACTGAAGCGAAGGGTATATGTATATCTTTCGACGAATAAGTTTCCAACCGACCGACCGAGATGCAACAATTCGATCGTTCATAAGTGAACGACCCGAAATAATTTAGTATACAGTGTGTCCCAGGACGCACGAGGGAAAGTTCGTTGCACTACAATCTAATCAACAGAAAATCAAATCGTGACTTTGAAGCTGATAAATTGGTTCTTAAAATAGACTACGTCATTTACAGTAACACTAATTGTATAACTCAAGTTCTGCAATTTTAAATTACATGCTCTGAATATTAAGAAAAGAAGTACACGGAGTAAGGAATTTTCTTAAAGCTTCAATATCTTGATAACAACTAATCATTGAGGAGGCATAGTTTGTACGAAAAGTTTAGTCTAGTTTTTATGTGATTCAAAAACAAAAATTGGGGAGTGCCATTTGAAAGAAATGAGTTTCTGACTTTATAAGTTGCAGAAAATGGGCATACCAAATCCTACACCCTGTCTATCATTATATAGTGAACGTTTGAACATTTCTACAGTTGGCAGAGGTACCCTGGGTAGAACAAAGGTGAAATTTTATAAACTTCGCTAATGCAGTGCATGAGAAATGTTTTTTTTCAGTAAAATGCAAATTACATAGGTACCATAAAACTCGAGCATCCACTAATACTATTAAATAATTTTGGGAAATAGAGAAGTTAATCAATACAAATATGAAGTAAAACAAACATATCGGCTGCTGTAAAAATTGCTTTTAATTTCGACTGCGGAACTTAACATTTAGAAAATAAAAACTAATTCTTTAGGTACATGTTATTTTGCAATATTGAACTCTAGAATCTTGGTAGGTGACCATTTCTATCATTTAATTCAATTTAATTTATTTAATTTTATATGCAGCGGGTCACCAAATGACGTGTCCCTTAATATTTCAAATTTCTAAGGCAAGAAATGTTGAAAATATGTGGGTAGTGACTACCGCTCCGTCCGACTGTCACCTAAAAGTTTGTTCCAACGCGGTCCGACGTTTAAGTAATTCGTCATTGGAAAATATCGCAAGCGGTTTCCGCGGATGTGCGGGTATCGTATAGAGTTGGTATTTTTTTGTTCTCCTATACTTGGGCCGCCCAACAGACGGAGTGATCACCCTGCAAGCATGAGCTCTAGACGGGACCACTATTAATTTAGGACGACAGAACTGCAGTGTTGCGCTTTCTTTAGACCCAACGAAGTCGCATCACTCCAATTCGGTCGTCATAAATTAATATTGGCTCCGCTAGAGCACGTTCTTGAAGGGTGATCACTCCGTCTGTTGGGCGGCCCAAGTATAGGACTAGGTGAGCTCTACTCCCGTATGGGTTGATATGTTTTGCTTATTTTTACATCTTCTATTCCAAAAAGATGCGTTCTGGTGCCCCGGCAGCTTTAATTTCATAATTTGTTTTCACACTTCCAAAATGCTATTTGAATGGGTTTACATTTCTTAATGCGCATGCCCGACCGTGTTCGAACGAAATTTTAGGTGACGGTCGGACGGAGCATAAGTCGAGCCAGGGTTGCCAGAAGTGGCGATTTATCGCGACAGTAAAACTGCATTGGCGACTGGCGACAATTGTGGCGATTTGAGACGTAATATGTGGCGATTAATTATTATTGTCTGTGGTGATGAGTACTGCAAGAGTATGATTTGGTTATTGGAAGTTTATTAGTTCTGTGGTTCAAACCTGACAGCTCGGCGCGACTGTGAAATATGTGACTGTATCTGCAATCTGCAACTGTGAGACGGTGACTGTGCTACTTACTGTGCGTGACTGACATTTGTTCTGTTTTCACTTTTCACATTCACCATTCACAAACCATACTCGCCACAGGACGAGGTTATGTCACAGCATAGGATCAGAAATGCATATCTACATTTATTTAAATGTGAATAAACTGTAATGTGATAGCTGAAAACGAAAGAAAAGAAAGTAATATCAGAAGTTCCTTCCGACCCTGGAGTTTCATAAAGAATGCCAAGATTCTATTGTATTTTTCTATAGTTGGCGACTTTTGGCGACAGCTGTGCCATGTAGTGGCGATCGTACACTAAAAATATCTGGCAACCCTGAAGTCGACACCACTGGCTGTTTTAGAATGGCCTGTTGGAGGGCTGAGCATGGATAAACAACATTCCACACGTGAGTGTTACCAAAATTTGAGCAGATTTGGTGCCAAACAAAGTGGTGATGTTTAGAGTTCATGTAATTTAACTCAAAGTAACGAAACAACGTTTGCAATAGTGCAACCAGTCATATCATTTTAAGAATTTTCATTCAATTCTCGGCGTAAAGCGACTAAGTTTAAGTTACGCCCCTTTCTTGGTGCCAAATGGTAACACAAAAATCTGCTTTGTTATTCATCCTCTTCCCTCCAATAAGCTTTAAGGTTTATACTCAGACCCTTCTAATGTGTTTTACGGACGGTAGATGGCAATGTCGCTCAGCTTTGGCTATGAACCATATCGCGGTGTCGAAACCACAATGATATCGCCGTCCGGCACTTCCGCTATTTGCACAGAGAGGCCGTCACTCATGAATTTACAGTTTTCGTTATTATTGAAGTTAGAGAGGCTATGGAAGAAAATGTGGCATTTTTAAACGGTTTTATTTAGCTTGCCTTGTTTGTTTGTGTGGGTCAAATCTAGTAATTGAAATTTTACCCCCTTCCTGTTGATCGATTGATCTGAAATTTGGTACACACCTTTAGTTGTGATGACAATACAATTATGTATATTCAGTATCATTGTAAATCCAAGATGGCCGCCGCCACAAAATGGCGGATTAGATATTTTTTTCAGCCCCCTCAATATGGGTATCGAATGAAAGGGCTTAACAATAGAATACAGTACACCATGAAAAATTCAAAATCCAAGATGGCCGCCACCACAAAATGACGGATTTTATATTTTTTTCAACCCCCTCAATATGGGTATCAAATGAAAGGGCTTAACTAGTAGAATACAGTACACCATGAAAAATTCAAAATCAAAGATGGCCGCCACCACAAAATGGCGTACCTATTACTTTTTTCCAATCCCCTCAATGTGGGTATTAAATGAAAGGACTTAACTACTACAATACAGTACACCATGAAAAATGCAAAATACAAGATGGCCGCCACCACAAAATGGCGGATTACTTTTTTTTTCAATCCTCTCAATATGGGTATCAAATGAAAGGGCTTAACTAGTAGAATACAGTACACCATGAAAAATTCAATATCCAAGATGGCCGCCACCACAAAATGGCGGATTATATATTTTTTTTCAACCCCCTCAATATGGGTATCAAATGAAAGGGCTTAACTAGTAGAATACAGTACACCATGAAAAATTCAAAATCCAAGATGGCCGCCACTACAAAATGGCGTATTACTTTTTTTTCAATCCCCTCAATATGGGTATCAAATGAAAGGGCTTAACTAGTAGAATACAGTACACCATGAAAAATTCAAAATCCAAGATGGCCGCCACCACAAAATGGCAGATTACTTTTTTTTCAATCCCCTCAATATGGGTATCAAATAAAAGGGCTTGACAAGTACAACACAGTACACTTTAGGAAAATAATAACAAAACAAAAACAAACAAAAAAACTAAAAACTTGAAAATATGTATGTAAAATAAGTAAAAAAACATTTTTAAGTTAAACGGTTTTATTGCAAAGAAACATAATAATGATGCAGATAATGTACTAAAAGCTAAAAAATAATTAGGTAGGTACCAGTCATCACACCACTCTCCTCATCAATCTAGAGCAGTGATCAGACTAAAATAAAATTGGAGTCGAATTTCTATTATCTACAACCAATCGCTCATATCATTATAGATATGCTTTGGATACATCTTCTCAATAGATAACATCGCAGAACGATCATTTACATATTTACTCAGATTACGCTACGCTCCACGATTTTATTTTAGTCTGATCAATGCTCTAGATTGTAGAGGAGAGTGGTGTGATGACTGGTAACTGGTACCTACCTAATTATTTTTTAGCTTTTAGTACATTATCTGCATCATTATTATGTTTCTTTACAATAAAACCGTTTAACTTAATTTTTTTAGTTATTTTATTTATACCTACCCATCAACATGATTTCTCGAGACCTTATCCACTCTGAATAAAAATGCTTTTCGTTTTTTCTATCAGCTTTATTTTTAGATCGATTTGGACGAAATTTTGGTAGTATGCATAAATGTATTTACAAATTGTTTGAACGATGTTAAAGTATTATCCATGGCCAACTTGCCAAAAAGAATTAAAATCGGAAGATTGGAAAATTCAATACAGTGCCCATAAGTAAAAAACTTGGCTATAGTTAGTATGAGAATGTCTATTTTATACATACAGCCAAAATTTCATTGAAATTCATATAAGAATACGTCTGCTATTAAAGAAAGAAAACGCATTTTCAGTTCTTTTATGATATTACATATTTCAGAAACTATTCAGACTGGATAAGATGTCGAAAAAATAATAGTGATGAGCCTCAAAAATGCCAGTTTTCCCCATTTATCCTTCTCTCTATTTTCAACAATAACAATAGGTAGGTAACCGTTATAGTAATGGTGAGCCAGTAAAATTTAACATACCGTAAAGTTTTGTTTTTGTTGAAAAAATAATGTTTTTTTATTTGTTATACCAATGTAGGTATATTTCATTGTTATTTTTAATATATGTATAATGTTTTTTTAAACTACGGTTCTTATTATACTTGTTTATGTATATACCTACCTACTTTATACCCAATTACTTTTTGAAATTCAAATTCAAAATACAAATCTGCTTCTGAGAGGTAAAATTCTCCGCTTTAGATATTCATGCACAAATCGGGAATAATACATGTTATAATGATTTTACGAAAAGTACCTAGATACAATTCTTATGCCTTGGGTAAATCTGAATTCCGACATTCCGAGTGAGCAGGTGTAAGATTTACAGATAGATAGCAAGTGCGTTTCGTTTTCGCTAGACTCCACTGCACGGCCGCGGCGCCACCTCCTGAACTGCTGCATTTGTTTTATAATTTTTCAGATATTTTGAAAACTTTTGGTGAAATTGACAAGAAACATAATGTATTATGTTGTTGCCTCTTTATGCCATGTACCCAATTAAGATTTATGTAAATTTTACATTTTAAAGCCGTTTTTGTGCCAATTTTAATAACAAAATTTTGAATATCTCCAAAACTTGCCGTTTAATTTTAATCAGATTTTACTCCGTGTTTCACATGGCCATATACCAATTACTTTATTTTTTTGCATGCGAATGAACGAGTAGATTTTAAGAAAAGAAAATAAAACCTTCCAAAATCCATATTTTTCAAGAAAAACTCAAAAACTACACGTTCAAAAATTTTCAAATTTACAGATATTCATACGGACCTCCGTATGAATGTGCATACCAAATTTCATCAAATTTGAACGAAAACTAATATTCCAAAGAGACCTGAGTATAAACCTTAAAACAAACAAATGTGTGCCCTCCAGCGGTCAGTTGTGTGGCGTCATTCTAAAATGATCAATTGTCTAAAGCTTTCAGTTTACTCCATTTTATTTTGTAGGTTAATATTTTTTTAAGAATACAAGATTTGTGCCTCTTACAGAAAATGCCTTTTTGCACTTTAGTTAAAACTGAACTAGAAAATTATCTGGATGATGTAGGACTAGAAGAAAAATGTATAATTGATCAAGAGGAGTCGATCAAAGTCAGATGTTCAGCCAGATTTTTGCATAGAGGAAAAGGGTAGGCAATTTTGGAATTTTGTTGCACGCGAGAGATTTTTTCAATATCACTTCTCAAAAATTTGATTAGTATCCAGTTGTCAAATGTATACGGAGTGTGTATAAATTGGCAAAATAAATCTGTAGAAACTGAAAAATTCTCGCTTTTGCAGAAAATGTCTTTTGGCGATTCTGTTAATATTGAATTAGAGAATTGGGGTGAAATAGAGATGGAAGAGAAATTTCTAATTGATGAAGAGAAGTCGATAAAAGAGTCGGACTTTAGGTCAGGTTTTTGCGTAGAGGACAAAATTTTGGCTTAGACTGGGGATTTTTACAATATGTGGCATTTGAAACTATTGACTCCATAAAGTCAGGTTGCGCACGGAGGTGGACAGCACTTCCTTCGCATTGCTCAAGCATTGTAGAGCAACTCGGGGTGACACTGAAGACGATCACGTTTATGGGATGAAACCCTGACTCTCCTACAGCCGAAATATTTATTAAATACTTGATATTTTCCAGCGGAAACCGCCTCTAGTGTGTCATTGTAATAACAGGTTATATAGATTCTAGTACTAAATTGGAAGTGGCCCTGAACACACGTGAAGGGACATATTCTGATCATACCTAAGGTGCCTAACAGTGAGTGCCTGCTGCTCTTAGGGTTCAGTCAAGTGCAGAGTTCTTTAGCAAATGATTTAACTGCTTACACACGAACAACCCACTAAAGGGAATTGCACAAATTGCAAGACTGAGTAATTCCTTTCTCCACTGGCCGTCTATTCTTGATTTAAAATTGTATTTTTGTATTTGTATATTCTTTTAATGTACCATGTTCCTAGTTTGATATTGATTTTATGTAAATAGTTAAATTTAGACGAAATAGAGCAACGCGCAAGGCCATTCTCGCTTTACGAGTAATTATAGAAAAACAATAGAAAAGGGAAAGAGAGTCTATACAGGGTTACAACTAATTCAAGGGCCACTATGGGAATATTTGAAATCGTAATACATACAAGGTTGGTCAAATGGGATAAAAGTTGCGTAATTATGGGGACATCTCACACACATTTGCAGATCTCGAAAATATTTCATGGAACACTAGATATAATAGGAAATGTAAAATTTGCGTATTTATTTAATCTTAAATATCTTTTTTGCTATTAGAGATAGCGATCTGAAATTTGGTACCGTTGCATAAGCAAATATTCTGCATCTAATAGTGGTCATATAATCTTCCTAAGCCTACTAGTTTCTGCAGGGTGATAGTTAACTTTTGTTTTCCTTATGGACGTCATATTGGTTTTTTATCGCGTTAAATAGACAGAAAAAATCTGAATACAATGATACCAAACACATAATAAAAACTTTGAAGAAAAAATGCGTTTTAATAAATAAAATGTTATTTTTCATTTTTTCAACTTGGCTTTGAAATTTTGACACTTACACTGCTTTTTGTTATTAGTGGACATCAATTTTGTATTATTGCAGTAGCAGTTTGAGTGCAGTTGTATTGTTTTTGTTTCAAAATAGTAAAATATCCACTTAACGAAAAGAAAGATTTCTGCTAAAAACATAGTCTACACCCGCTCATATGAAAATATAAACGATTTGGAAGCAAGTATTGTTCGGGTTATAGGTTCAGTATCATCAGAAATGATTCGTCTAGCGACTCGTGATATTGTAAATAGAGTAATAAAATGTACAGAAAATAACGGACTGCATTTTGAACATTTGTAGCTTCGGTTGTTTTTTTGTTATTGGAGTTATTCGTGTTATCGTTACTTGTTTATTTTTATAGTTTACAATATTAATAAAAATAATTACAGTGACGCTAATAAAAATTTTGTTTGCAAAAACCATTTTCATCGTAAGAGATGTCAACTGCTAACAAAAAGCAGTGTAATTGTCAAAATTCCAAAGCCAAGTTGAAAAAATAAAAAATAACATTTTATCTACTAAAATGGATTTTTCTTCAGTTTTTATAATATTTTTGTAAGTGTCAAAATTCCAAAGCCAAGTTGAAAAAATGAAAAATAGCATTTTATCTATTAAAATGCATTTTTTCTTGAAAGTTTTTATAATGTGTTTGGTATCATTGCATTCAGATTTTTTCTATCTATTTAATGCGATAAAAATCAGTATGGCGCCCATAAGGAAAACAAAAGTTGACTATTGTGGTAGCGTGGGTTGCCGAGTAGTCTAATAACGTAAACGTTTATTAAACATTCCATTTCTAGGTACAACGTTCTTCAACGTACTTTATTAAGAACCTCCATCTTACTGTTAACTCACAGAACTGTCATCTGCTTCATACCATAGAGTATGTATATCCTAGATCACATACAGTAGGATACTACATCCCTTTTTACCTTTTTTTTTTTTTTTTTGAAACTTGTAACATACAAAAATAACATATTCAAACTAAACATAAACAAAATGAACATGAACAAAATAAACAATACTTCTTTTAGTCACCAATAACTTCAAGAGTCTCATTTGTAATATAGTCCTTCAGGTAAGTTGGTGGATGACGGTTTCGTGCTGGCCTTTCCTGCGGACTGTCACTTTGACTTGTATCTGCAAAACTTTCTTTTAACTCTTGATCACTTTCGGTAATTTTAGAATTGTCTTTACACCCTGTTTTACTCGCACTATCACTGTTTTTTAATTCTTTCGCACTATCTTTCTCTGGTTCTGTATACTTTGTTATTAATTTCGAGTTTCGTCTAAATATTTTACCTTCTGGAGATTGGATGGTAACATCACTTCCCTTCTTATCCAAAACTTTATATCTCTCTTCTCCATATGTTGCAGACAATTTATTTTGTTTCTTTTGTTCTAATAAAACAGAATCCCCAATTTTTACATTGCTTTCTCTTGCTTGTCTTTTCTTGTCACTATATTCTTTTCCTTTTTCTTTATTAAACAAATCTCTGTCCATTATTTCTTCATCAGTGTTATCGATCCATAACTTTGGTAATTTATTCTTAATTTCTCGTCCAAAAAACAAATTTGCTGGTGACTTGCCTGTCGAAGTGTGTGGTGTTGTATGATACGCCAATAAAATTCTTTCAATTCACTGTTCAAATTTTTTCCTTCATTTGCTGCTATTTTAAGTCTTTTTAATATTGTCCTATTTTGACGTTCAATTTCTCCATTGACTTGAGGCCATAATGGTGTTATTCTGTGAATTTTTATTCCACACGATTCCATGTATTCTTCATACTCTTCACTAATAAATTGTGGTCCATTGTCAGAATGTACACACTCTGGAAATCCGTATCTACAAAAACATATATTCATGATCTCGATCATCTTATCTGTTGTTATTTTTCTTAGAAATGCCGATTCGATAAATCTTGAATAATAATCTACTAAGAGTAAAATATGTCTTCCATCAGGTAATGGTCCTAAAAAATCAACTGCAATATGTTCCCATGGTCTGCTGGGTAATCTTGTTCTTATCATAGGCTCTGGTGGTCCTGGTGCAGCAACTATTTGACAACCATGACATTTATTACAATATTCTTCTGCTTCTCTGTCCATTTTTGGCCACCATACCTTTGTTCTTAATTGTCTCTTCATTAGTGTCCTGTATGTCCAAGTTCTAGAATTCTCTTTGTTAAACTTTTAGGAATCACTAGTCTGTCTCCTCTTAAAATAACTTTTCCGATACTACATAATTCATTTTGCACAAATTTGAAATCTTTCACAATTTCTGAAAATTTTCCAGTTTTTAAAGCTTGCCATAATTCACTTAATATAGGATCTTTTGCTGATTCTCTTTCTATTTCCTGAATTGTTATTGCTTTTGGTGTCATTTCCTTTGCAATCCATCTTACAAAATCTTCTTGTTCCACGTGTTCTGTTTTTAGAAGTCTCGATAACGAATCTGCTATATTCTCAGACCCTTTTCTATATATCACTTTATATTCGAATGGTTGCATTCTCAAAATCCATCTCTGTATTCTTGCTGATGGTTTAGAATTTTTCGAAAATATAAATTCAAGTGGTTTGTGATCTGTAATAAGGTCAAATTCCTTCCCAATTAGGTACATTTGAAATCTTTCAAAACCCCATACTATACTCAAACCTTCTTTTTCTGTTTGCGAATATTTCTTTTCAATATCTGTTAAACTTCTACTCCCATAAGCTATAATCCTTGGTGTATTATCTTGTATCTGTATCAATATTCCTCCTAACCCTACTGGACTAGCATCTGTTATAACTTGCGTTTTTGCTTCTTTTTGAAAAAATGCCAAAACCTCGCATTTTGTCAATTCATGTTTTAATTTTTCAAATGCTTGATTTTGCTCTTCTCTCCATCTAAATTCTTGATTTTTCCTTGTCAACTCTCTTAACGGACTATTTAAAGTTGCTAAATTCGGTATGAATTTTCCACAAAAGTTCACAAGTCCTAAAAAACTTTTAACTTCTTCTACTGTTTTTGGTCTTCTAAATTCTTGAATAACTTGTAAATTAGTTTTACATGGTTTAACTCCATCCTCCGATAATTCATGTCCTAAAAATTGAATTTTTCGTTTTCCAAACTCACATTTTTTAATATTTAGTGTAAATCCAACTTGTTTGGTTTTTTCTAAAAATTTTAATAGTCTTTCATTATGTTCTTCTTCCGACGACCCATATAAAATTATATCATCCATAAATGTTACAATTCCACTGCACCCTGCATATATTTGATGTATTATCCGCTGAAACATTTCAGGAGCGCATGAAATTCCAAATATTAAACGCTTATACCTGAATAATCCTTTATGCGTACTAAATGTGGTGATTTCTCTCGACTTTTTGTCTAATTCTATTTGGTGGTATGCCATTTTAATATCAATTTTGCTAAAATATTTGGCTGATCCCATTTCCTGAATTAATTCATCAAATGTAGGCAACTGGTATCTTTCTCGCACTACTGCGGTATTTGCAACTCGCATATCAATGCATAACCTGATCTGACTCGTTGTTCTCATTGGTATTATTACCACGGGAGAAACCCATGGTGTTGGCCCCTCCACTTTCTCAATTATATCTTCAGCTAATAAGTACTGCAGTTCCTGCTCAAAAGGATCTCTCAAATTAAATGGAATACGCTTCGCATGCTGCGCTACTGGAATAACACTTTCATTAATAGGAATTTTCAATTGAAAGTCTTTTAGCTTTCCTATTTTATTACTGAAAACTGTTGGAAATTTTTGGACTACCCCCCCTGTTTCTTTCAAAATTGCACATATATTTTCACCTACTTTAAGCACACCTAATGCTTTCGATGTCTCTCTACCCAATATAGAAATACCTTTCCCTTTCATAACGATAACCTCAACATTTGCTAAGTTTCGTCCACTTTTTATCAATTTAACCTCTGTTACTATTCTTCCTGCTACGTTAACTTTGTGTCCACCGTACACTCCAATCAAATTCTTACTTTTCCTTGATTCACACTTTATCTTATTCTTTTTCAAGTACTCCCACGTTTTTTCATCTATGACGTTGCAATTAGAACCCGAATCTATCATCATACGTAGCTGAATTCCTCCTATTTCCACATTTATCATTTCTTCGTCACTTTTCATTCCATCTGTTATTTCATGAATTACAAAAGCATAATCTTCGTCTTCAGTCTCTTCTTTTTCTTGGTCTTCTGTACAATAAATCTTCTTTTTGCTTCTATACTTCTTTTCATGTTCTTTTTTCTCTTTTGTCTTGCAACATACTGTAGCATGTCCTTTTAACGAACACTTTTTGCATATCATTTTTCTTCCCGGACAGTTTTTATCTCTACTTATATGTCCTTTACGACCGCATCTAAAACAAACGATGTCAGCATTTTTCTCAGTAATTTTATTTACCTCTGTTTTGTCTTCTATAGCATCTGCCTGTCGTTCCGCATTTTCCATAGCTCTTGCCATATCCATTGCTTCTTTCAACGTACAAGTTTTTTCTATTAGCCTCCTCCTGAGCTTCGTAGATCTGCACTTGTCTATTATCTGACCCAATATTTCATCATCTTCGCTTATGAAAGAGCAACTTGACGCTTGTTTCTTGAGCCGTGTTACAAATTGGTCCACTGTTTCGCCTTCCTTTTGTTCCATTTTTCTGAACATATGCTTTTCAAATGCAACATTTGTTTGTGGAGCAAAATAGTTATTCAAAGCTGTAACTGCATTTTCATATTCACATCCTTCTATATTCACTGCCAATGTTTCGAACAGTTCTTGAACATCTGGTCCAGCTAAATGTAATAACAATGCTTTTTTCCTTTCTGTACTTGTTATACCTTTTGCCACAATGTAATAGTTGAATGATTTTAACCAACGTTTCCATCTTTGCCCAACGTTTGCCATTTCATTACAATCAAACTTTTCAATTGATCCAAGTTCCATTGTGTATTTTTCTTATTTTCACTCGTCGCCAAATGTGGTAGCGTGGGTTGCCGAGTAGTCTAATTTAATATGCAATACTACACAGATTTAACGTAAACGTTTATTAAACATTCCATTTCTAGGTACAACGTTCTTCAACGTACTTTATTAAGAACCTCCATCTTACTGTTAACTCACAGAACTGTCATCTGCTTCATACCATAGAGTATGTATATCCTAGATCACATACAGTAGGATACTACAACTATCACCCTGCAGAAACTAGTAGGCTTAGGAAGATTATATGACCACTATTAGATGCAGAATATTTGCTTATGCAACGGTACCAAGTTTCACATCACTATCTCTAATAGCAAAAAAGATATTTAAGATTAAAGAAATCGGCAAATTTTAAATTTCTTTTTATATCTAATGATCCATGAAATATTTTCGAGATCTGTAAATGTGTGTGAGATGTCCCCATAATTATGCAACTTTTATCCCATTTGACCAACCTTGTATGTATCACGGTTTCAAATATTCCCATAGTGGCCCTCGAATTAGTAGTAACCCTGTATAGGATTTGTAGATTTAGAAAAAGCCTTCGACAACGTAAAATGGGGGAAGATGTTCGAAGTGCTCAGAAAGGTAGGGATTAAATATAGGGACAGAATAATAATACATAATCTCTACAAAGAGCAAAAAGCAGTTATAGGATTTGAGCAGGAACGAAGAGAAGTAGATATCCGGAAGGGAGTGAGACAGGGATGTGCATTGTCACCTCTAGTTTTCAACTTATATATCGAAGATGCGATTAATATTGTTAAGGACCGAACAGTCTCAGGGATTAATGTACAGGGTCAAACTATTAACATGCTTAGATTTGCGGATGATATAGCAAACAAGAATTAGGAGCGGCTTTGAATGAAATGGGAGCAGTTTTGACACAGGGCTACGGCATGAAAATCAATAAAAAGAAAACTAAAATTTTGGTATGTAGAGGGAGTGAAAATAGAACTGAAACTGAAATACAAATAGCAAATGAAAAGATAGAGGTCGCGGATTTCTGCTATTTAGGAAGTAAAATAACTCGAGATGGTATGAGCACTAAAGATATAAAACAAAGAATAGCATAGGGTCGAGTTGCATTTAACAAAAAGAAACAACTGTTATGTTCGGGAATGGTTAATATAGAAACTCGGAAGAGACTCTTAAAGTCGTATGTATGGAGTACGGCATTATACGGGTGCGAGACTTGGACAATAGGAGAAGCGGATCGAAAAAGAGTAGAAGCGTTTGAAATGTGGTGCTACAGACGCATGATGAAGATACCGTGAATAGATAGGGTTAGCAATAGGGAAGTATTAGAAAGAGTTGGGGAAAAGCGAAAAGTATGGAAGACAATAAAGAATAGGAGATAGGATGGTAGGACACCTTCTAAGACATGAAGGAATAGTCAGAGATAGGAATAAAAAGAGGTAGGGGTAGGCCTAGATTAGATTATTGCTCTCAAATAGTTAGGGATGTAGGATGTCCTACTTTTAGGGAAATGCGTAGGTTAGCTCAGGATAGAAAAGGATGGAGGTACGCGTCCAACCAGTCTTCGGACTGAAAACTTTATGATGATGTTAAATTGATAGTTTGTTTATTTTCATGTTTGTAACTTTAGATTTATTTTATAAAGAGGTTTTAGCCATTGATTTATAATAAATAAATAAAAATATTTAATTTTCAGGTCGAGGTTTCCTCCCATATAAAAAATGAAGCAATAAAAAGTGAACCAACGGAAACGTTTAAAGGAAAGAAAGAAAATAAGATGGGCAGATCCGGATGCCTTAATTGTCCGAAAGTATTCAATCGCACGTATAGTTTGAAAATTCATTCGATACATACAGGCAAAAAGCCCCATAAATGTGAAATGTGTAAGAAAGCATTCCTCCATCCCTCAACTCTAAAGTATCATGAGATGTGCGGCACAGGCGAAAATCCCCACAAATGTGAGATATGTCTTAAATCATTCCGTCAACTCTCACATCTAAAGAGTCATCTGATGTGCCACACAGGCGAAAAGCCACACAAATGTGAAATATGTCTAAAAGCATTCGGTCAACTCTCAAATCTAAAGAGCCATCTGATGTGCCACATAGGCGATAAGCCACACAAATGTGAAATTTGCCTAAAAGCATTCAGTCACCTCTCAACTCTAAAGACACATCTGAAATGCCACACAGGCGAAAAACATCACAAATGTGAAACATGTGAAAAAGTATTCAGTCAGCTCTCAGCTCTAAAGAGTCATCGGGTGTGCCACACGGGCGAAAAGCCACACAAATGTGAAATATGTCTAAAAGCATTCAGTCACCTCTCAACTCTAAAGACACATCTGAAATACCTCACAGGCGAAAAAGTCCACAAATGTGAAATATGCCTAAAAGCATTCCATCGCCTCTCACATCTAAAGCGCCATGTGATATGCCACAAAGGCGAAAAGCCCCACAAATGTGAAACGTGAAAAAGCATTCAGTCAGCTCTAAAGAGCCATCGGATGTGCCACACAGATGAAAAGCCTCACAGATGTGAAATATGTCTAAAAGAATTTCGGCATCTTGCAAATCTAAAAACCCATATGGTGTGTCACACAGACGAAAAGCCCCACAAAGAAGATATATGTAAAAAAGAGATCCGTTTTCTCTCGAATCTAAAACAGCATTTGAAGAAGTGCCGCAATAAATGATGGTTAATATTTAAAAATACCTTTTGTTAGTAGGCGGATGGATCTAGCTGGCCATATGAAGAGGCACTCTTCAGATTATGAAAGTAGAATTATTGTTAACAATATGTGTTTAAATATTGCATGTTTTGAATGTGTATGGAAAAACGCTGACCAACTGGTTTCGTCCTTCTGGGATTCATCAGTACGGTGCTCTCCCCTACACGTCTCGTAGTACAAAAAAATCTGGATTTAGTTCTATAATTCAATGCCTGGCGGGGTATTTGCCCGAGGAGTAGTTGTTCGAACGGTTCAGTACCACTGATAACAATATGTACTTTATTCTAATAAAGGGATAAATCAGTTATCAAATTCGATATTTTATTAAAAACCACTTTTTCTAACACGTGTTCGCAAAAATATATTGTAACGGACCCTACCCCGCCCTTGCTTCTGCTCACCTGTCTATCTACCTGCTCAGCGCTGATTAATTAACCTAATTACAGTTTACCTAAATACCTGTCGAAGTGGCCGTGTGATCATCTATTACCTACGTTGTGTATTACCTATGCCATTACAGACCCCATTACTTTGATAAGAAAGAATCACAAGCGAGGATGTTAATAATAGACACAAATAAAGTTGAGACATCAAGATTTATTCATATCTTTGGAAGCATTATTAAATTATCGTTAATCATTTTGGTACAAAATCAGATTGATTACCATCTGCAGTCATCATAAATAAAAAGTGTTCATTATTCTCTATTGATATGCAAAATGTATTTATTATAATTTATTACTGACAACAATCAAACAGCTGCCGCTAAAGCTTTGGTTTTGTATTGTTTATTGGCGTTTTCCTTAAAGATTATCGCCTTTATAACGAATCAGAGATATAGTTGGATTTACTCGGTATTATGTCTGTTGTAGTGGTAATTCTTAGATGGGTCGCTAACGAGGCTGACTCACCATCCCCGCCTACTGAACGTTTATATGGCTAAGGGTACCCCAGTGGGCCTCTTCTCGAATTCCACATAATAAACACAATACATGATTATTTTTAAATATAATAGAATAATTTATAATTATGCATTTGTTGAGCTAAGAGACTTGAAGTCAGTAATACGTACGGCCATTGGGCCAGTTTAGAATTCACGACGTTAAATACACTTTGTATTATAATGCAGTTACATTAAATACACAAAAGAATAAAGTTGTGTTCAGACATACCTGATATAATCACTTTACACTGATATTTATATTAAAAATTAATATATAATTATTTTATTGTATTGGTGGAAACTAGCTGAAAGACGCGACTACTTCTCTCGAGGACCAACAACCCTGTGTCTTGCCTAACTAACCTTCCCCGCGTCTCCCTTCACTGCCGTCGCGAGTCTGACCTCTTGAACCTACTTTTGTTTATGTTTGCATTCCAGTGAACGCAACTTTATAAGTATACAGTCTGTCCCGAAAGTAACCTATTGAAATGAAATAGAGATTCTAAAGTATATTTACTGGATTTCCTAATAATGAAGATTACAATAACAAAGACTAAAATTAGCTAACTTAATTACTGGAATGTCTTCAGTATTTACCAACGAGATGGCAGAGAATGATTTACATTTTTAAAACAACTAGAACAAGCATTCTCTGAGATCTCGCCGCTCGAAGGGAAACCTTTTGAATTTCTCTTATATTTTGGGAAAACCTCTTGGGAAAAACCCATTCATCTTTATTAGGAGAAAACCTTCAAGTGAAGTCATCAGTGTCTAAGAACCTAACACTTTATTCGCTTTTGGCTATCTATATAACGAAACGAGCTAGGCAACCCAACGTGCATTCCTAAAGTTTGGTTATGCAGCCAAACATACACCAGTTGAGTAGACTGCGATTCCTTCTAATGCAGTGTGCGAAATGAATGCTTTCTGGCAAATTTCACATTTCCTTATGATGAGAGTACACTGTGCGAAGCTACTATTTGTGGAACGCTGTTTCAAAAAGTTCTCTTGCTATTCTAATTTTAAAATTGTAAACGTTTGTAGTGGTCCCACAAGTACCTATGAGTGATGCAGTAAAAATGAAAAGGCACCATCACATGCCACATATTTAACAAATCTCAAACTACTTTGATGTACATTTTTACTGCAATAACTGCAGAGCTTAAATATTCTAACTAATTTACTGTCAGCCATTTTTTTGTCTTGTATGGTATGAGTCTTAACATGCCCTGTTAAGTTGTGTTACGGGGAGAATGCAAATTTCACACTTGTAAAGGCTTGTGTCCCGTATGAGTCCTAATGTGTCTCTTTAAATCAACTCTTTGGGCGAATGTTTTTTGGCAAATTTCGCATTTGAAAGACTTTTGTCCTGTATGAGTCCTAATATGTCGTGGTAAGGGGAATTGCTGGGAGAAAGATTTATTGCAAATTTCACACTTGTAAGGCTTTTGTCTTGTATGAGTCCTAACATGTCGTGTTAAGGAGCCTTGCAGGGAGAACGTTTTATTGCAAATTTCACACTTGTAAGGCTTTTGTCCTGTATGAGTCCTAACGTGTCGTGTTAAGGAGCATTGCAGGGAGAACGTTTTATTGCAAATTTCACACTTGTAAGGCTTTTGTCCTGTATGAGTCCTAACATGTCGTGTTAAGGAGCCTTGCAGGGAGAACGTTTTATTGCAAATTTCACACTTGTAAGGCTTTTGTCCTGTACGAGTCCTAAAATGTTGTGTTAAGGAGCCTTGCAGGGAGAACGTTTTATTGCAAATTTCACACTTGTAAGGCTTTTGTCCTGTATGAGTCCTTACATGTCGTGTTAAGGAGCCTTGCAGGGAGAACGTTTTATTGCAAATTTCACACTTGTAAGGCTTTTGTCCTGTATGAGTCCTGAGGTGTGCCCTTAAATTATTACTCCAGGTGAATGCTTTTTGGCAAATTTCACACTTGTAAGGCTTTTGTCCTGTATGAGTCACAAGGTGTGCCCTTAAATCACTACTCTGGGAGAATGCTTTTTGGCAAATTTCACAATTGTAAGACTTTTGTCCTGTATGAGTTATAACATGTCGTGTTAAGTGGCCTGGCTGGGAGAACGTTTTATTGCAAATTTCACACTTGTGAGGCTTTTGTCCTGTATGAGTCCTAACATGTCGTGTTAAGGAGAATTGCTGGGAGAACGATTTCTTGCAAATTTCACACTTGTAAGGCTTTTGTCCTGTATGAGTCTTAAAGTGTGCCCTTAAATCACTACTCCGTGGGAATGCTTTTTGGCAAATTTCGCAATTGTAAGACTTTTGTCTTGTGTGAGTCATAACATGTCCTTTTAAGTGGCCTGGCTGAGAAAACGTTTTATTGCAAATTTCACACTCGTAAGGCTTTTGTCCTGTATGAGTCCTAAGGTGTGCCCTTAAATCACTACTCTGGGTGAATGCTTTTTGGCAAATTTCGCATTTGTAAGGCTTTTGTCCTGTATGAGTCATAACATGTCGTGTTAAGGTGCCTCGTTTGGAGAACGTTTTATTGCAAATTTCACACTCGTAAGGCTTTTGTCCTGTATGAGTCCTAAGGTGTGTCCTTAAATCACTCTCCCAGGTGAATGCTTTTTGGCAAATTTCGCAATTGTAAGGCTTTTGTCCTGTATGAGTCATGATGTGTATCCTAAGCGCAGAAGATCGGGAGAATGCCTTTTGGCAAATTTCACATTTGTGACATTCTTTCTTGGAGTGCGTCATCATGTGCTCCCTTAATTCTGATTACGACTTGAATGTTCTACTGTAAATATCGCAAATGAAACAACTTTCGCTGGTTAGGGGTTAGGCCCCATGATGTGTACATGCAGCACATCATGTTGGTTCAAATAACTATGTTCCACTTACCAGAAACGGATTCTGATTGATATGCCATGAAACTATCCAATTTGTTAGATATCTCCAAAATAGATAATTTTTGAAACATGTCCTTTATTATGGTTGTATAAAGGGAGTGACTACTGCTCCGGCCGCCGGATTATCAAATTTTCAAGAGGCACGGTCGGACATGCGCATAACGCAATATCAAACGTCAAGTTCCATTGTTATATTTGCCGCCCATTCTGATTTTTTCTTTTGTTGTATAGAGGTAAGTTTGGTGCTTCTTTGCAGATTTTTCAAATTATATACTGGCAAACCAATGTATAAATGTATATTTTTACAGCGATAACGCAGATACGATAGAGGTCAACTTAGGAATTGAACTTGGTACGAAATTTATCAATTTAAAGAAATTTCGCGATGAATTGCAAGCTACATCTGTGTCTAATTTTGTTAAATTCTATGTACCCGAATCAAGGACCGTAGATGCCGCTAGACACAAGGTGAAAATATATTTAGATCCACAATTACAATTTTATTCTGTGCATTGGGCTTGTGTACATGGAGGAAGGAAATTTAAAAGACGTGGAAAAGGTATAAGGAGATCCATGTGAGTAATACACATACCCATTTCCCTTTTATTTTTTTAGTAGAAATGTTCGTAACAGGTTTTGTGTTTTGTTTTTAGGACTTTAAGAAAAGAACAGCTATGTCCAGCACGTGCGCATTATTATAGATGATTCCGGTAGAGAATTTGTTGTATCTTCATTATCTAATAAACATAACCACTTGGTCTCAAAAGTACGTATAATGCTGGATATTTAGTTGAACAAGATGGAACGAACACACAGAACGAACCAAACGTGCATGAAAGAACAGAACACAAGAGTTTGTTGAATTCGGAGCATTCGCTATATCTGGCTTGTTCCCATCGATAAATCTCAGTTTAAAAGAAATTTGACTGCAGGAGCACATACTGACTTCCTCGTAAACACCATGTGCAGGGCGATAATTTTCCTTTGCGACAAGCGATGGAAAACATTCTGTGTGTTTAGCACTGTTTGGAGATAGGTGCACGTATTCACTATACTATTTTATCGTGTGCGTTCACACAAAAAAATTTTTTGAAGTCCCTGTTTGGAAGGGAGTAGCGCCCTCAGGAAGAATGTTTCGACATATATTTATATAAACTTTTCTTCTTAGAATTTCGAGTTCTGTCACATATTTAAGTTTGTCTGTTTAAAAACGGGACACCCTACCTACTGTTAGTTAAAGCATCGTGAAATTTTTGGCATATTCATCATCATAAGGTTCTCAGTCCGAAGACTGGTTGGACGCGTACCTCCATTCTTTTCTATCCTGAGCTAACCTACGCATTTCCCTAAAAGTAGAACATCCTACATCCCTAACTATTTGAGAGCAGTAGTCTAATCTAGGCCTACCCCTACCTCTTTTTATTCCTATCTCTGACTCTAGTATGTCGCGAACTATTCCTTCGTGTCTTAGAAGGTGTCCTACCATCCTATCTCTCCTACTCTTTATTGTTTTCCATACCTTTCGCCTTTCCCCAACTCTTTCTAATACTTCCCTATTGCTAACCTTATCTATCCACGGTATCTTCATCATGCGTCTGTAACACCACAGTTCAAACGCTTCTACTCTTTTTCTATCCGCTTCTCCTATTGTCCAAGTTTCGCACCCGTATAATGCCGTACTCCATACATACGACTTTAAGAGTCTCTTCCTAGTCTCTATATTAACCGTTCTCGAACATAACAGTTGTTTCTTTTTGTTAAACGCAACTCGTCCCTGCGCCATTCTTTGTTTTATATCTTTAGTGCTCCTACCGTCTTGGGTTATTTTACTTCCTAAGTAGCAGAAATCCGCGACCTCCTCTATCTTCTCATTTCCTATTTGTATTTCAATTTTAGTTCTATTTTCACTCCATCTACATACCAAAATTTTAGTTTTCTTTTTATTGATTTTCATGCCGTAGCCCTGTGTCAAAACTGCTTCCATTTCATTCAAAGCCGCTCCTAATTCTTCTTTGCTAGATGCTAACACTGCTATATCATCCGCAAATCTGAGCATGTTAATAGTTTGGCCCTGCACATTGATCCCTGAGGCTGTTCTTTCCTTAACAATATTAATCGCATCTTCGATATATAAGTTGAAAACTAGAGGTGACAATGCACATCCCTGTCTCACTCCCTTCCGGATATCTACTTCCCTTCGTTCCTGCTCACATTCTATAACTGCCTTTTGCTCTTTGTAGAGATTATGTATTATTCTTCTGTCCCTGTATTTCATCCCTACCTTTCTCAGCACTTCGAACATCTTCCCCCATTTTACGTTGTCGAAGGCTTTTTCTAAATCTACAAATCCTATATATACGCTCTTTCTCTTTTCTATCGTTTTTTCTATAATTACTCGTAAAGCTAGAATGGCCTCGCGCGTTCCTCTATTTCGTCTAAATCCGAACTGATCTTCTCCTAATATTTCTTCCGCCTTTTTCTCCATCCTTCTTTGCACAATTCTAGTTAAAATTTTGGACGCATGGGAAGTTGAACTGATAGTTCTAAAATTTTCGCATCTATCCACGCCTTTCCTTTTTGGCAAAGCTACCATGATGTTCAGTTTGTAATCCTCTGGAATCTCGCCTGTCAGGTATATGCGACTAACTAATTTAAATAAACGATCTATTACCTCTTGACCTGCGCACTTTAAGATTTCTGCCTGCAAGCCATCTATACCTGGTGCTTTATTATTCCTTAAACTTTTTAGTGCTAGCTCAAACTCTTCTCTCATTATAGGACTCCCTAGGTTATCCCCTTCTACACTGCTTTCACTTTCTAATATATCTTGCACTTCCTGTCCCGCATATAAGTTTCCTAAATATTCTTTCCACCTATCTGCCTTCTCCCCGCTTTCGATTAGGATATCTCCTGCCTCATTCCTAATGCTTTTGGTACTAGATCCAATTTCTCTAAAATTTCTCCTAATTATTTTATATGCTTCATCAGTCTTTCCTATTTCGAACTTATTTTCCACTTCTTTGCACTTATCATCGATCCATTGCTCTTTCGCTTTCCTACATTTCCGAATAATTTCCCACTTGATCGCCTTATATCTTTGTTTCCCTATTTCATCTAACCTATTTTTATATTTGCGCCTTTCCTCTATTAGACTCACAATATGTTTTGTTATCCAGGGTTTCCTACTTTCATTCTGTTTATGACCCAAAATATCCCTAGCTGAGGAAACTAAACTATTTTTAATGCAATTCCATTCTTCCTCTATGTCCCTAACAATATTTTCGCCCGCGCCCTTTAGTACTTCGTTTGTCTTTTTCTCGAACTTATCGCGCGTATCATCATCTTTTAGTTTCTCTGGGTCAAGATACCTTCTTCCGCTTCGTTTTTTCAAAATCTTAAATTTAAGATTGGCCTTCATAACGACTATATTGTGATCACTATCTATATCTGCTCCTGGATAACTTCTACAATCCCTAACTTGATTTCTAAATCTTTGCCTAACAAGAATGTAATCTATTTGATATCTCCCTAGGTCTCCTGGCATCTTCCACGTGTAGCGTCTCCTAACATGATGGTGAAATAGAGTGTTCGCGACCGTTAAGTTATGTTTATCGCAGAACTCTATCAGTCTCACTCCCCTATCGTTCCTATTGCCTAATCCAAAGCGACCAACTATTCCGCCCTCTCGCCCTGTGCCTACGACTGCATTGAAATCTCCTATAATTATTAAATTTTCGTGTCCTCTCACAAAATCTAGCACATGTTCAATATCACTATAAACTGCCTCTACGACCTCATCACTGTAGTTAGAAGTGGGCATATATACCTGTATTATTACTGTTTTTACAGGTTTCGAATCTAACCTAACCATAACTACCCTGTCACTTTGCTGTAAGAAATTTTCTACACTCTGCCCTACTTTTTTCCGCATAACAATTCCTACTCCCGAATTTCCTCCTACAGATCCTGTGTGTATTACTCTAAAATCTCCGCTCCAGAAGTCTCCGGCTTCTGGCCATCGCACTTCACTAATACCTATTACGTCTAATGCTAACCTATCCATCTCAATTTTCAAATTCTCTAACTTTCCTACTTGTTTGGCATATTATAAATAAAAATATTGTTATGTGTTTGTCTTTCTAAATATAAAATGTTTGTATCTGCTGCTATGTATTTTTATTATTTACTCTTATATGACACCTTAATTGCCCATTATGCTTACCTACCTGGACAAAAGAAAATACATACATATATTATCATTTATGCACTGATTCAAGTTAAATGAAATTTACACATTTTGAAAAAAAAATGCGTCTACTACCTATTTTCTTTGCATTTAACAAGGAGGGCCAAACCAGTTCACTTCAAATGTACAAAATTAAATGATATTAACCGGTGAAAATCGGACGTGTTCTTCCCATCCACTCAGTTTGGCACAAGAATTAGAAACGTCCTGCTTTTAGGTTTTTTCACTGGAACGACGATTTTGCATTTTCAAAATTTTCATAGTGTTCATTGAATAACCGAGACGAACATTTCAAGATGTTAAACAGAATTATTGGTCCACCCGTTTAGGCTGCACAGGATAACACTTTCTTCAGCGTTGAGCCGGACCGTGCGTACAAGGAGAGGAAGATAGTTGATAGTATACGGCAGATAAGGTATACTGTCTGACCGTACAAAATATGAAGTTTCTGTCAGACCGTCCAAGAAAAGGAGCTGAAAGACGGTCCGACATGGTGCCCGTAAAGCACATCGCGCATGTCCGACCGTGCCTCTTGAAAATTTGATGACCCGGCGGCCGGAGCAGTAGTCACTCCCTTGTATAAATGCTGACACTGACTTTGAGGTTAGAATGAAGCATGGAAATAGTAAGGGAGTGACTACTGCTCCGGCCGCCTGAAATTTTATTCCAATACGGTCGGACGCGCGTATTACTTATTGTCCGCAAAATGACGTTTAAGAATATCGTTATCGACTAGTGACGCCAATGGTCTCGGTGGGTGTTCGGATATCGTACAGAACTGCCGTTTTGTTCTCCTACGGCTAGACGAGTTCTGACCTCGCAGCGGTTTGATATATTTTGCTTGTTTTTACATCATCTTGTTTCCAAAAAATGCGTGTGTCTGGTGCGAGAGGGCAAGAAAGGGCTTTGTTTAAAATGCGTTCTCTCAGCTTAATTTTTTTTACGCCTCCAAAATGCAAATTGTGTTGACATTCTGTAATGCGCATGCCCGACCGTGTTCAAACAAAATTTCAGGGGGCCGGCGGCCGGAGCAGTAGTCAGTCCCAAATAGTAAAATGAAGTCAGAAATTTCAATGCTGTGTCTAAAATGCCGTTGCACGAACAGCCAAAGGTTTGGAACGCAACGTAGACTGAATAACTCAAGACGCCTCACCAATGACGTTAGTTTTGAGAAATTTCTGTGATGTCACTAGAGGCAAATATAGGCAGATCTGATGCTTTTGCAAAACACATGTTGTTCGTCTTTTGCATTTTGTTACGATGAATAATTCTACAAAGCACTCTTTGTTTTCGAATTTCATTCCTTGGACTCCATTTACGTAAATCAATACATATTTAAATACAAGAAGACATTATTTTTAAGTAATATACAGAGTGTCCCACAAACACATATTTTCCTTTAAGTTGAGTAAGTTCACAAAATAACAAATTAGGACCTGTGTATAAGGCGTTCCAAACTGTAAGGTCAGACCAAATCAGATCATATCAGGTTAGGTCCTACCAGGGGTATTCAGGTCAGATCTAAGACATCCGGAGGAAGTCGTACACCTGCCCTGAATACTCCTGGTAGGACCTAACCTGATATGATCTGATTTGGTCTGACCTTACAGTTTGGAACGCCTTATACACAGGGTTATGTTAGGGAAAGGTCCTAATTTGTTATTTTGTGAACTTACTCAACTTAAAGGAAAATATGTGTTTGTGGGACACTCTGTATATTACTTAAAAATAATGTCTTCTTGTATTTAAATATCTATTGATTTACGTAAATGGAGTCCAAGGAATGAAATTCGAAAACAAAGAGTGCTTTGTAGAATTATTCCTCGTAACTGCGGAGACATTTCTAAATTTGCAGAGGAACATGCGTTACTTTTACTTCTTAACACATTTCATGAGAAATTTTGAATAATTTTCTGTTGCAATGTCTTTCTTTCCCGTGAATGTTTATGAAATCATAATAATAAGAAAATAATCTAAGTTGCACATTTCGAAAAAGCCGGAAAGTATTTATGAAATACAAAAAGTTGCCATAGGAAATGTGATTGGATTATAAAACATAAGAATCGAAAATGTGTTTATCAAATGTAAAGAAAAAATGTCTATAGTAACAAAAAAGTATTTATTAAATATAAAAATGGTGTCTTAGAAAATTAAAAGGTAACTATGAAATATAAAAATCTAAAAGATGGTTTAAAAAGTAAAGAAAAGTATCGAGAACATACAAAAAATATTTAGGAAAATATAAAAAAGGTTGCTACAGAAAATCAAAACGTAATTATGAATCTGAAACATTCAAATTTGTTTATTAAATATACAAAAAGTACTGCGAAAACTTTATCTGAAAGAATTTAAAGAATTCTAAAATGCAAACACACACACTAAATGTTTTCGGAGAATTCACTAAGGTATAGGTACAAGAATCATGAGAAATATGCTTCCGCTGGTACAAAGATATAAAGGATTTAAAAAAAAATTCTTAGTTGCTACTGTTTTTAATTCTTTTCAATTTAGAAATATGTAAGTATAGAAAATACTTTTTTACCTACCTTCGAGGAAAATATTATTTATCCAGTGAAAATCTATACAAAATAGCAATAATTTTAAGAAGCTTAAAGTCTGCATAAAGTAATTATGTAGGTACCTGCCTGTTCTTAGTAGAGGGCCGATAACTGAGACGTACTGACGTGATTTGTGAATATTTCCTACACAAAAGGTAATAACTATGTATGTATTTTTAAAACATTATCTGTTGCCCTTAAAAATCAATTAGAATAAAACTTATAGTAATCGCTCTATCACATAGTTTTTTACGTGGAATTTAAATTATTCTCTAATAATAGTTTCTGCCGTTAATTTTCTCTGAGTAAATTTAATGTGTACGCCATATTTTTGGGCGTTGACTTTATGAATGCATAAATTATTTCTAGTGCAATTATTGTTTACAAATTATAATTTCTTTACTTTTTATAAGAAATAATATAACACAATGACTTTTTCATCTTTTTCACCATTTTTAGAATTTTGACAAACATTGCGGACGGAACAACAAACAGGAAATCTACTCTTAGAGAGAATGCAGGATAACGTTATTGATTAACAGGTATTCATTTTTTGATATTACTTAAAACAAAATAAAAAATATTTCTAACAATAGCTTTTTTACATCTAACTGAATTAAATCAATATATAAGAATTATTTATTTTATTATAATCTGGTATAAAAATTTAAAAGAAAAACAGTGTTAAGCTGTCCCAGAAAACATCATCATCATAAGGTTCTCAGTCCGAAGACTGGTTGGACGCGTACCTCCATTCTTTTCTATCCTGAGCTAACCTACGCATTTCCCTAAAAGTAGAACATCCTACATCCCTAACTATTTGAGAGCAGTAGTCTAATCTAGGCCTACCCCTACCTCTTTTTATTCCTATCTCTGACTCTAGTATGTCACGAACTATTCCTTCGTGTCTTAGAAGATGTCCTACCATCCTATCTCTCCTACTCTTTATTGTTTTCCATACCTTTCGCTTTTCCCCAACTCTTTCTAATACTTCCCTATTGCTAACCTTATCTATCCACGGTATCTTCATCATGCGTCTGTAGCACCACATTTCAAACGCTTCTACTCTTTTTCTATCCGCTTCTCCTATTGTCCAAGTTTCGCACCCGTATAATGCCGTACTCCATACATACGACGTTAAGAGTCTCTTCCTAGTCTCTATATTAACCGTTCTCGAGCATAACAGTTGTTTCTTTTTGTTAAACGCAACTCGGCCCTGCGCCATTCTTTGTTTTATATCTTTAGTGCTCCTACCGTCTTGAGTTATTTTACTTCCTAAGTAGCAGAAATCCGCGACCTCCTCTATCTTCTCATTTCCAATTTGTATTTCCATTTTAGTTCTATTTTCACATCCCCTACATACCAAAATTTTAGTTTTCTTTTTATTGATTTTCATGCCGAAGCCCTGTGTCAAAACTGCTTCCATTTCATTCAGAGCCGCTCCTAATTCTTCTTTGCTAGATGCTAACACTGCTATATCATCCGCAAATCTGAGCATGTTAATAGTTTGGCCCTGTACATTGATCCCTGAGGCTGTTCTTTCCTTAACAATATTAATCGCATCTTCGATATATAAGTTGAAAACTAGAGGTGACAATGCACATCCCTGTCTCACTCCCTTCCGGATATCTACTTCCCTTTGTTCCTGCTCACATTCTATAACTGCCTTTTGCTCTTTGTAGAGATTATGTATTATTCTTCTGTCCCTGTATTTCATCCCTACCTTTCTCAGCACTTCGAACATCTTCCCCCATTTTACGTTGTCGAAGGCTTTTTCTAAATCTACAAATCCTATATAGACGCTCTTTCTCTTTTCTATCGTTTTTTCTATAATTACTCGTAAAGCTAGAATGGCCTCGCGCGTTCCTCTATTTCGTCTAAATCCGAACTGATCTTCCCCTAATATTTCTTCCGCCTTTTTCTCCATCCTTCTTTGCAC
This sequence comes from Xestobium rufovillosum, assembly GCA_963966045.1. Lineage (NCBI taxonomy): Eukaryota > Metazoa > Arthropoda > Insecta > Coleoptera > Ptinidae > Xestobium > Xestobium rufovillosum. The sequence continues at coordinate 23,918,229 of OZ014497.1, forward strand.
AATTCTAGTTAAAATTTTTGACGCATGGGAAGTTAAACTGATAGTTCTAAAATTTTCGCATCTATCCGCGCCTTTTCTTTTTGGCAAAGCTACTATGATGTTCCGTTTGTAATCTTCTGGAATCTCGCCTGTCAGGTATATGCGACTAACTAGTTTAAATAAACGATCTATTACCTCTTGACCTGCGCACTTTAAGATTTCTGCCTGCAAGCCATCTATACCTGGTGCTTTATTATTCCTTAAACTTTTTAGTGCTATCTCAAACTCTTCTCTCATTATAGGACTCCCTAGGTTATCCCCCTCTACACTGCTTTCGCTTTCTAATATATCTTGCACTTCCTGTCCCGCATATAAGTTTCCTAAATATTCTTTCCACCTATCTGCCTTCTCCCCACTTCCGATTAGGATATCTCCTGCCTCATTTCTAATGTTTTTGGTACTAGATCCAATTTCTCTAAAATTTCTCCTAATTATTTTATATGCTTCATCAGTCTTTCCTACTTCGAATTTATCTTCCACTTCTTTGCATTTATTATCGATCCATTGCTCTTTCGCTTTTCTACATTCCCGAATAATTTCCCACTTGATCGCCTTATATCTTTGTTTCCCTGTTTCATCTAACCTATTTTTATATTTTCGCCTTTCCTCTATTAGACTCACAATATGTTTTGTTATCCAGGGTTTCCTACTTTCATTCTGTTTATGACCCAAAATATCCCTAGCTGAGGAAACTAAACTATTTTTAATGCAATTCCATTCTGCCTCTATGTCCCTAACAATATTTCCACCCGTGCCCTTTAGTGCTTCGTTTGTCTTTTTCTCGAACTTATTGCGCAGTGTTCCTTAAATTATCAGTTCGATTTACAAAATGAACTTTTAAAATGGTAGGTACATTGAATACGTAAATATTTTAGGAAAGGCCTGCATAATTTTTAGGGACACTTTTTGGACGGCTAATAATGTAGATCCTTTTACCGAAGCCATAATCATAACGATTTCTGTCGTTAGCTTTCTCTGGAGTAAATTTAATGTGTACCTACCTACGTCATAATATTAATTTGGGCGTTGACTTTCTGAATGCATAAATTATTTCTAGTGCAATTATTGTTTACAAATTATAATAACTTCTTTACTTTTTATAAGAAATAATATTAGGTATTGATTTTTTATCTTTTTAGAATTTTTACGAACATGGCGGACGGAACGCACAAACAGGAAATCTCTACTCTTAGAGAGAATGCAGGATAACGTTATCGATTAACAGGTATTCCTTTTCGAATATTAAAACAAAATATTTCTAACAACAGCTTTTTACATCTAACTGGAACGAAATTAAATCAATATAAGAATTCTTTATTTTTATTGTGCTCTGGTATGTATTAAAATTTAAAAATTGCTGCCGATAAAAAATCTTTGTTTTTATCACGCTTAACAAATTCAGACATAAGAATTTTCCGTTTTTACGTGAAATTAAAATTTTTATCTCATAATAATATTTTATGTCTTTACGTATTAATTGTGTATAGGTACATACATCATAATATTGTCGGTGACTTCCCAAATGAGTCTTTTCACTTCGGGGAATTTTGTAAACAACACTATAATTACCTTGAGATAATTGTTCTATAAGATAATATGAATATTTTAACGTATTGAATTAGATACAAAATTTGACATATAAATGCACTGACAATATTTCTAGTACATATGTACTTAAATTAAGTGACATCAAATAATTAATATAAGATTTCTTTATTTTTATTATAATCTGTCATTGAAATTTCATAAATACTCTGCTCCCATTTCGCTATAAACTGTTTCTAAGTATACATTTTTTAATTTGCTTCCATTTCTTTCTTAACTATTTCTAATAGTCCCTACTACATTTTTAAAATCTGCTCCCATGTCCCTCTAAAGTAATTCTAAACGTATTACATTTTTTAAATTTATTATGGCTTTTAGGAAAACCTTTTTCATATGAAACATGGCTGACCGAGGGGAAATAAACAGAAAATCGCACCTTTACCAACAACAAAATAAAATCAGGTATGCATTCGATTCAATATTACTTAAATAAGATTTAAAAATGCTTCTACACAATTGAGTTAAATAAATACAAATATAAAAGTTCCTTATTTTTAGTAGCTAATATCTTCTTCGCTACGTCCCCGACCCTTTTTTGTAGTCTGTTTTTAATATGTCTTAGATTTCATAATCTCTTGGTAATTTAATAAATGCTTTTATGATTTTGCATCTTATATCAATAATGTATCATTATTTGCAAATATCCACTTCTCTACGTTTCTGCTCAAATTCTATAACTGCCATTTGCTCTGTGTATAAACTCTTCTTTACTCATTTAACCCTGTATAAGAATTATGGAAACCATTTGATTCTTAATAATTCACAATAATGCCTACTTCTATTCAAATTTTATAACTACTCCTTTCTGTAGTCCGTTTTTAATATTTCTTGAATTTCATGGCCTCTTTGGGTAATTTAATATTAAATACCTTTCTGTTTTTACGTACTTATTTCAGTAATTCCAAATATCTGCGTCTCTACGATTCTGCTCAAATATTGTGTTAATAAAGCTGTGTACCGAAAATACTCATTTTGATAAATTTTTGATAAAAATTGATGTTCAGAGGCGAATTTAAATAAAAGTAAAATACTCAATGAAAATATTTTTATTATCTCGTATGATACATTATGTACCATTTCCTTAATCTATATACATTTTGTACCGCACACATACAGTTATTGAGTCCTCTATGCCACAAACAAGTCGCAGATTGCTTAGGTAAATCTCTTAGAGCAGGGCAACCTTCATCTTCTATATTGATAACGCGTCCCCAAGGAATATAGCTGTGATTAAGTATAAAATGTTTCTTATCATAACATTTTACGTATATATGTTTGGCTTTTAACATAAAAGCATTAAGTAAAGCAGAAAATTCTTCATAAGGTATTTCTCCACTTTCCCATGGTATTCCGTGATAATTTCTAATTAACCAGTTGACTTGCCTTTGTGTCCTTCTTGGTAGATTATCAAACTTTGTAGGTGGCTTAATAACGAAACTTTCCATATAGGAACCATCCAAGGATATGACGGCTACTTCTTTAAACAAAAATTCACCATGAACTCCGTGATACCCCTGCATATCAATGAACAAAACATCGGTTCCTGTATCTGATTCTGATGTGATCGTATTTCGTTTGACGTCTCTAAATGAAACCATTTTTCATCAATTTCTCTCTGAATGGGCTTTATTAGTTTTAAACTTCAGCAGTTTCGCACTCTTCCTGTGCTTAAAGAGAATTAAAACGTAATAGACAGAACCTATCTAAGAATGCTGCTTTTATAATAAAAAATCAATTTGTTTGCAAATATCTTCTTCACGTTCAAATTCTATAACTATTTCGTACCATATTTAATTACATCAAAACTTTTAGAAGCTTTCCGTACTTATAAAAATTGATAATCGCAAATCTACTACTTCTCTACGTCCGTACCCAAATTCTGTAAATGACGTCTGCTCTTTCCGATATAACACTGTAGGTTTTCCAATAATTATGAAAACAACTCTATCCTTAATAATATTAACCACAAATGTCTGTTTCCTTTCGTCCCCGCTCAATTTTTTACAAAATTATTCGTATTGTTCGATTCTTGTTTTGGAGTACCGATTTGAATCGTACATCACTAGCATCATTCTGAAAGTAGGAGCGTGCGCCTGTGCGCCATCGTCATCTTGACAACTTGACTGTATTGTGTTTCCACGTGTTGAGTTGCCATTAGCCTATTATTTAATATTAAAGGGGTTTGAAACGATACAGGAATATAGTTTTACAATAAAACGAAGAAACTTCACGCCGTAAATGCAGGTAAGATAATAACAAATTAAAAACTTGCACACCCTAATAATTATTTTTTATATGTGATGCAGCCCCAAGTTTTAAAAGCTTGTTTAGGAAATAAATACAAAACGTAAGGTTAACCAGAAATATGAAACATTCAGGTCACAGGTGAGTTGTATAAACTAGTCAAATAATACTATTGAAAACATCCTTCTTTATTTTAATTAGAGTACGTTACTTGAGACGATGCCCTGCTTCGGAACGAGTTACGATGGGCTATGAAAATTATGCAGTTACCGAGATGTCAAAGACGTTAGAAGATCGAATATAGTTGCTACATGGTTGCATACATCAAACTGTTATAATCTACAGTCGGATACTTGTTGGAAACTTAATTTAAAAGCACATGCAGTTTTACGAGGATTATTCATTTACGTACATGACGCCGATGAACTGCATGTATAATTTAAGGTAATACGGTCTTTTTATTAAAAAATTAATACAATTTCTTTTAGATAAAGCCACAACCGTCAGCATTATTGAATTTATGGATAAAGTTTACATTGTACTTATAAAAATATAAGCATTGCGATGGTAAATTGTTTGATCGGGCAGCCGTATCTACAAGTTTAAATTAGATTCTTTTGTGGAAGCCGTCTGAAGCTGCTATACGGAGTCTTATACTGAATATGTATGGTTATTTCAAACGGCCATCATCGGAAACGCCATTTATGGAGGTTTACGAAGATTATTCGCTGACGTACACGTTACCATTGGTTAGCATGTAAGAGCCTGGTGTGATGCTGTATTTTTATTAATTACTAACACAATTTCTTATAGATAAAGCTGTAGCCGTCAACGTGACTGAATTTACAAACGGAATTTGCAGTCTATTTGTAAAAAATAGAAGTAGAGCGCTCGAAGATCCCTGCTTCTGTACCAGCATCTTTACGAATTTAATCTGTGTCCTATCTCGGAAGCTAAGATACATAAACAATAATAATATATACATTGGTCGGATCTCGGTATGTGCTTTTTGAAAAACTTCATGAATAAAAAATATTCTCTCAGCATTTTATTTATCTAGTTCAGTAGGTATATCAAAACAAGAAATCTTATAAACAATTCTCAGGAATTAAGGTGTATATGCTCTTCTTTCGTGTCGAGGATACAAAAATATTATGCAGGTTTTATTTCTTTTTTTATCAAAGCAATATGTTATGACAAAGTCCTTATCAAAATTCGAAATCTTGTTTTGCAATTTTAGGGAAAACAGTATCATTAATAATTCATTACATGCTTTTGGAATAATCACTAGAGAGCAGATTTATAGCTATAATGCTAGACATAATATGAAATAGCGGAAGCTTGAAAACAGTAAATGAGCATGAATTGTGTAAAAATAAGTCAAATTCAAAAATTTTTTTGGTGCTTATTTGCTTTTGTTAACTTTTCAAGCATATTTTACCCTTATTGCATATTTCCTTGTTCCAAATATATTTCTTAGGGTCTAAATTCCTACGATTCTGCGTTTCTCCAAAAAAGAAACATGGGGAACATAATTTTTGTAAAATAACCAGAGAGAGGATTTCTAGCTATCGCGCTATACAGTTATATAATAATTAACTTTTATAAAAAGGTCGATCCTATCTTCTGGCCACTTCTTGTCTGTGGTACCCTCATATGAAGTGTCAATGAACAACGAAATCACGTATAAGCTCATATATACAACTAGTATGAAAACTGCTAAACAGAACGACGCGACACGATGTTCGAATGGGGCAGAAAGACGACGGATATTGAGTGCTATGTACGTAGAAGTGAGATGCAACAATATACTATTGTCTTTCTCTATCGCGTTAAAATGTAGGCAAGGTCTTATTGGAAATGGCTCAAAGGCCGAAGATTCTATATTTTAGTTTTCGATGTGAAAATACTTCTGTTTCGTTGAGAATAAAGGTTTTTTCTGCATTTTTATTGCATTTTTGTGCATTTGACGCTATTTTTTGTGCATATTTCGTAAGATTTTTGTGCTTATTATAATGCTATAAATATTTTTTTAATGCTTATAAATCCGCTCTCTACGAAAGCGTACAAGTGCCACTCGCAAAATAAAATTAAAGTAAGCTCGCTGACTTTGAAACTCAGCGCGCTGACTTTCAAACTCAGCGAGCTGACTTTCAAACTCAGCGAGCTGACTTTCAAACTCAGCGAGCTGACTTTCAAAACTCAGCGAGCTGACTTTCAAAACTCAGCGAGCTGACTTTCAAAACTCAGCGCGCTGACTTTCAAAACAGCGCGCTGCCTTTCAAAACTCAGCGCGCTGACTTTCAAAACTCAGCGCGCTGACTTTCAAAACTCAGCGCGCTGACTTTCAAAACTCAGCGAGCTGACTTTCAAGACTCGGCGCGCTGACTTATTACAAGCTACTGGCTCTCATAATGCGCATGCACATAAGACTGAAACCATAACGATCACCACCATTCCAACTGCAATGATGCTATGACTAGGGTATGCACAGAGACCAACAAAAATATCGATATTATTTGTTTCAAATTTTCCAAAAAAATATCGACGTAATATTGACAAACAAATTATAGATAATTCCGAAATAGTGAATATGAACAACAGTTCCAGAAATTTTACGTATTGTTGAATAATTTACACTATACAAATAGTTATTCAAATTTTGTTCTCACCACAAAAATTTCGAAAACGGTAAAAGGTAGGAAGTCGGTTAAGTGATGAAAAAGTTGTAATGCTAAGTAACGTGCTATCTAAAAATTTTGAATGGCCGCCACAATTGTGACGTCGAATCCAAAGGTAGTTCAGTTTTTCATTCCTAATAAACAAAAGCAACACGTGCACTTGATGTCTGTCAGTGTCATTTGCATAACAACTTAACCTAACTTTTGCAATATAAAAAAGGACGAAACCAGTTGTCTACAGTTTTCCATGCACATTCGAAACATGTGATATTGAAAAACTTACATGCTACTACTGCTAGTTGAGCACGAAAGTATGTAGGAGATCTAAGGATGTTCCAAGCCCAACGATATGTTTTTGATAGCAACTCCTATGAGATCTCGTAGTACACAAAATCTGGATTTAGTTCTATAATTAAATGTCTGGCGGGGTATTTGCCCGAAGAGTAGTTTTTCGAACGGTCCAGTATGTCATTTAAAAATTTCTAATGTGTATCCATCAGTCAAAATAGCCCATACATAAGTAGGTACTGGAGAAATTGAAACCTCTCAGTCTACAATGCCATCAGACCGCCGAATTTAAACACAGTTACGACATATACGACATGCCAAAATGCCCTATTTCATTTTTCCTGTCGATGTACTGTAAAATTAATAGGTACACATAAGTGGTTGGATCGAAAACTTTGGCGAAGATTCACTGTGAATTCTTTACATGTTAATCCCAAACTCTGAAACAGTGACATACAGTACCTAAATAAACTCGACACGTGTTTCGCTGACAAAGTCAGTATATTCAGGAGTATGAAGATCAAATCAGGTTATTTACTGTTTGTGCGGGGTTAAATTAAGAGCCTCTTACCATAAGTATTTGATTATATTGACTATCCACTCATCGAATTTTAAACCAATCCAAACTCGCCATTTCTGAATATATTGCTATGTAATTACAGCGGAAAAAGTACCTACCTGCTAAAAATTTTATCGGGGGTAATAAATCAATGAACTGTTAGCATTCACCAACCTACATGGTTTTACAGCGACAAAATTTTAAAGTTTCCTGGACTACCAGGTCGTTGCCTAATAACTCAATTTATTCTCACACGTAGAGCATTTGACATCTTTAATAAACTATGGTTAGAATCATACCATTAATGAAATGCATTTATCTCAAGTAATAAAGCATAGGTTTGAATTTAGTGGCTTGTTTCGTGAAATAGTCATGATGAATATCATTCCAGCTTAGATTTTACCTGGCAAAATTTGTCAGTTGTACACACGAACTGCCCAATTTCTTTCATGGCATTTTCAAAAATTACTCGACTGACGTCTCGTAATTTTTATGTAAAATGTCACTCAAGAAATTGCTAGGCAACCTCTCGTGACAACTGAAAAATTTTGCCGGTAAAACTTAAGCTGATATTACTTATGAAAATTTGTTTAATAACTCTTACCACCGATACACTGAAAAGAATTGATGCAACCTTCGAGGCAGGTCAATTTTTCTTTCCAAATAAATAAACGGTACACGTGTCAATTACAAGACATCTTAACATAACTTTTGCAATATAATTATACCTAGTCGTTTTAAAGTTCTCACACGCAAGCGCGATACACAAATTTAAAATAATAAAACTGTTTCCACTCCTAAAATGTCTTAATTATGTTGCAAAAGTTAGGTTAAGTTGTTATGCAAATGACACTGACACACATCAAGTGCACGTGTTGCTTTTGTTTATTAGGAATGAAAAACTGAACTATGTACCTTTAAATTCGACGTCACAATTGTGGCGGCCATTCCAAATTTTTAGATAGCACGTTACTTAGCATCAAATTATACAACTTTTTCATCACTTAACCGACTTCCTACATTTTACCGTTTTCGAAACTTTTGTGGTGAGAACAAAATTTGAATAACTATTTGTATAGTGTAAATTATTCAACATATCGTTGGGCTTGGAACATCCTTAGATCTCCTACATACTTTCGTGTTCAACTAGCAGTAGTAGCATGTAAGTTTTTCAATATCGCATGTTTCGAATGTGCATGGAAAACTGTAGACAACTGGTTTCGTCCTTTTTTATATTGCAAAAGTTAGGTTAAGTTGTTATGCAAATGACACTGACAGACATTAAGTGCACGTGTTGCTTTTGTTTATTAGGAATGAAAAACTGAACTACCTTTGGATTCGACTTCACAATTGTGGCGGCCATTCAAAATTTTTAGATAGCACGTTACTTAGCATTACAACAACTTTTTCATCACTTAACCGACTTCCTACATTTTACCGTTTTCGAAACTTTTGCGGTGAGAACAAAATTTGAATAACTATTTGTATAGTGTAAATTATTCAACAATACATAAAATTGCTGGAACTGTTGTTCATATTCACTATTTCGGAATTATCTATAATTTGTTTTCCGATATTACGTCGATATTTTTTTGGAAAATTTGAAACAAATAATATCGATATTATTTGTTGTTCTGTGGGCATACCCTAGTCATAGCATCATTGCAGTTGGAATGGCGGTGATCGTTATGGTTTCCATCTTATATGCATGCGCATTATGAGAGCCAATAGTTTGCAATAACTTTAAAAAGTCAGCTCGCTGAGTTTTGAAAGTCAGCGCGCTGAGTTTTGGAAGTTAGCTCGCTGAGTTTTGGAAGTCAGCTCGCTGAGTTTTGGAAGTCAGCTCGCTGAGTTTTGAAAGTCAGCGGGCTGAGTTTTGAAAGTCAGCTCGCTGAGTTTTGAAAGTAAGCTCGCTGAGTTTTGAAAGTCAGCTCGCTGAGTTTTGAAAGTCAGCTCGCTGAGTTTTAAAAGTCAGCGCGCAGAATTTTGAAAGTCAGCGCGCTGAGTTTTGAAAGTCAGCTCGCTGAGTTTTGAAACTCAGCGCGCTGACTTTCAAAGTCAGCGAGCTGACTTTAATTTTATTTTGCGCGTGGCCCTTGTACGCTTTCGTAGCTCTCTAATAATCACAAACAAAAATCTAAAGTGCTTTCGTCAATTAGCAATATCCATAATTGAAGTTCATTAAAAATAATTGCTAAGTCATTAAATGTCCATTTTAGCCTCCAAAACTTTCATGCCCCCAGGCCGAGAAAGTGTCAGGACTTCTACTCACTTCTATTGCGTGTGGTGACCACGCACCCAGTTTTTTTTCAGCTAACAGCTAACATTTTTATATTTTTAAAGAAAGCGTCTAAAATTTATTCAGTATTCTAAACACCTTATTTCCTATGATTGAGATCCGAAAATTGTGCTGCTTCCTGTTTATTAAATTTTGAGATTAAATATTATAAAAGATAGGTATTTAAAAAATGATCTAATTCTATAACTTTTAACTAAATTTAAGTTTTTAAACCATAACTATTGATCCTTACAGAATAAAGTACCTACCTACATTCAATTCTGTATTTTCTTCATTCACTTTTTGGTAGAAATTCATGATAAATTAATTATATTCTCCTGGGGACTACCAATGTAATAATTTATGTAAACACATTCTGATGAGATTTTTTAAATCTTGAAACCGGTCAATATACTATAATAATAAATTATTACAATGGTAGTACCCAGAGTATTTAATTATGTACATAATTCAACACTCAATTCTCAATTTTGTAAGTTTCAACAAAACAAATATGTACACCTTTCCTAATGTTATATAGAAAAAATCTATTTCATTATTGAAATAATAACAATAACATAGCAGCTGTTAATAAAACGAACACGAGGCAAGACATTCCCGGCTAAAAATTAATGATATGCGCATCACGACTTTACTAAGTTGCCGAATTGTAGTGAGATGGCAGTAAGATCGCAGTCTGATCGCAGCCATTCCTCTCTGGAGCGGCTCGTGTTTGTGCAACGGCATTTTAGACAGCATTGGAATTTTTGACTTTCCATTCTAACCTCAAAGTCATCGTCAACATTTATTCCGCAATAATAAAGAACATATCTTAAGAATTATCTATTTTGGAAATATCTAACAAATTGGATAGTTTCATGGTATATCCCAGTGGGGAACAAATCATCATCAGTTTGTGGTAAGTAGAACCGTTCAATCAACGGTAGAACATAATTATTTGGAGCAACATAATGTGCTATATGTACACATCATGGGGCCTAACCAACGAAAGGTGTTTCATTTGCGATATTTACAGCAGAACATTCAAGTCATAATCAGAATTAAGGGAGCACATGATGACACACCCCAAGAAAGAATCTCACAAATGTGAAATTTGCCAAAAAGCATTTTCCCGATCTTCTGTGCTTAGGATACACATCATGACTCATAGACGACAAAGGCCTTACAATTCCGAAATTTGCCAAAAAGCATTCACCCAGAGTAACAGTTTAAAGGCACGCCTTAGGACTCGTACCGGACAAAAGCCTTACAAGTGTGAAATTTGCAATAAAGCATTCTCCCTGCAATGCAGCTTAACAGAACATATTGGGATTCATACAGGACAAACGCCTTACAATTGCGAAATTTGCCAAAAAGCATTCACCTGGAGTAGTCATTTAAAGTCACACCTTAGGACTCATACGGGACAAAAGCCTTACAAGTGTGAAATTTGCAATAAAGCATTCTCCATGCAATGCAGCTTAACAGAACATATTAGGATTCATACAGGACAAAAGCCTTACAATTGTGTAATTTGCCAAAAAGCATTCACCCGGAGTAGTGGTTTAAGGGTACACCTTAACACTCATACGGGACAAAAGCCTTACAAGTGTGAAATTTGCAATAAAGCATTCTCCATGCAATGCAGCTTAACAGAACATATTAGGATTCATACAGGACAAAAGCCTTACAATTGCGAAATTTGCCAAAAAGCATTCACCTGGAGTAGTGGTTTAAGGGTACACCTTAAGACTCATATGGGACAAAAGCCTTACAAGTGTGAAATTTGCAATAAAGCATTCTCCATGCAGTGGAGCTTAACAGAACATATTAGGATTCATACAGGACAAAAGCCTTACAATTGCGAAATTTGCCAAAAAGCATTCACCCGGAGTAGTGGTTTAAGGGTACACCTTAAGACTCATACGGGACAAAAGCCTTACAAGTGTGAAATTTGCAATAAAGCATTCTCCATGCAATGCAGCTTAACAAAACATATTAGGATTCATACAGGGCAAAAGCCTTACAATTGCGAAATTTGCCAAAAAGCTTTCACCCAGAGTAATAATTTAAGGGCACACCTTAGGACTCATACAGGACAAAAGCCTTACAATTGCGAAATATGCCAAAAAGGATTCGCCCAGAGTAATAGTTTAAGGGCACACCTTACGACTCATACAGGACAAAAGCCTTACCAGTGTGAAATTTGCAATAACACATTCTCCATGCAAAGCAGCTTAACAAAACATATTAGGATTCATACAGGGCAAAAGCCTTACAATTGCAAAATTTGCCAAAAAGCTTTCACCCAGAGTAATACTTTAAGGGCACACCTTAGGACTCATACAGGACAAAAGCCTTACAAGTGTGAAATTTGCAATATCACATTTTCCATGCAATGCAGCTTAACAAAACATATTAGGATTCATACAGGGCAAAAGCCTTACAATTGCAAAATTTGCCAAAAAGCTTTCACCCAGAGTAATACTTTAAGGGCACACCTTACGACTCATACAGGACAAAAGCCTTACCAGTGTGAAATTTGCAATAACACATTCTCCATGCAAAGCAGCTTAACAAAACATATTAGGATTCATACAGGGCAAAAGCCTTACAATTGCAAAATTTGCCAAAAAGCTTTCACCCAGAGTAATACTTTAAGGGCACACCTTAGGATTCATACAGGACAAAAGCCTTACAATTGTGTAATTTGCCAAAAAGCATTCACCCGGAGTAGTGGTTTAAGGGTACACCTTAACACTCATACGGGACAAAAGCCTTACAAGTGTGAAATTTGCAATAAAGCATTCTCCATGCAATGCAGCTTAACAGAACATATTAGGATTCATACAGGACAAAAGCCTTACAATTGCGAAATTTGCCAAAAAGCATTCACCTGGAGTAGTGGTTTAAGGGTACACCTTAAGACTCATATGGGACAAAAGCCTTACAAGTGTGAAATTTGCAATAAAGCATTCTCCATGCAGTGGAGCTTAACAGAACATATTAGGATTCATACAGGACAAAAGCCTTACAATTGCGAAATTTGCCAAAAAGCATTCACCCGGAGTAGTGGTTTAAGGGTACACCTTAAGACTCATACGGGACAAAAGCCTTACAAGTGTGAAATTTGCAATAAAGCATTCTCCATGCAATGCAGCTTAACAAAACATATTAGGATTCATACAGGGCAAAAGCCTTACAATTGCGAAATTTGCCAAAAAGCTTTCACCCAGAGTAATAATTTAAGGGCACACCTTAGGACTCATACAGGACAAAAGCCTTACAATTGCGAAATGTGCCAAAAAGGATTCGCCCAGAGTAATAGTTTAAGGGCACACCTTACGACTCATACAGGACAAAAGCCTTACCAGTGTGAAATTTGCAATAACACATTCTCCATGCAAAGCAGCTTAACAAAACATATTAGGATTCATACAGGGCAAAAGCCTTACAATTGCAAAATTTGCCAAAAAGCTTTCACCCAGAGTAATACTTTAAGGGCACACCTTAGGACTCATACAGGACAAAAGCCTTACAAGTGTGAAATTTGCAATATCACATTTTCCATGCAATGCAGCTTAACACAACATATTAGGATTCATACAGGCCAAAAGCCTTACAATTGCGCAATTTGCCAAAAAGCATTCACCCGGAGTAGTGGTTTAAGGGTACACCTTAGGACTCATACAGGACAAAAACTTTACAAGTGTGAAATTTGCAATAAAACGTTCTCCCAGCAAGGCCACTTAACAGGACATGTTAGGACTCATACAAGACAAAGAACACTTTGGAAGAAACTGTAAAAAAATTATCTAACTACAAATCTTACAAGCGAGAACTTTATTGTCTCTAAACTTATGACAAATAATGGTGAGTACCCCTGTTTCAAGGTTAGTGCTCCATTGAATTTCAAGGATCAACTGCATAATCGAGAGTTCTGGCCAAGTGGTTTGGTGATTCGAAGATTTAACTTTGCACCTCGTTCTTTTTTCAGGGAAACTTGGAAGAGCCGTCAGAGACGTAAATATATCAAATGTTTGCATGACACGGACAGACTGAAAATTAGGTAGATATTGATCACCTTGTGCCCTTTCACATAAATATACAAAGTTTAAGTATAAACTTCTCAAACTGAAGATGCTGCTTGCAGATATAACACCGGATATTATCTATATTTCTGAACACTGGCAACCTAATAATGACATTGAAAGTGTCAATTTGGATGAATATATTCTGGCAAGCTATTTGAGCTGATCACGTTATAGAGGGGGTGGAACTGTCATCTTCACCAAACATTCAGATGAATTACAGTACATGCGGGCATTGTTCCGGTTGAAAATGACTGAATTTTGTGTAACGGGACTCAAAATTGGGACTACAAAGTACATTTGCATTTGTGCTTACAGATCTTCTGCAGGTGATTGGAATGTGTTTTTGAATAGTATTTATGAACTCTTACATATATTATTAGGGGCAATATTTCTGGAGCAAATAGTTTGGGTCAAAATAACACTTAAAGAATGTATAACTTTTTCTAGGACGCCTCCCTTCGAAGCTGTTCACCCTTAAAAGTCAAGTCCTGAAGAAGGTTTTTTACTGGTAACTTTCAAACTACTGACTGTATCGAATGTTATAAAATTTGGACTGTAGACATAGTAAGCAAATATCTGTGATCGGATGACATGACATCTTCCGTATCTTGTCTAGGAACACCCCTAATGCTTTTCACCTCTTAACTTTCACGGTGGTCCTTTTAACGAATTTGCAATGACATTTTTAAATTCCTCAAACAATTTTCTCAAAAAAGGTACTCTTTCTTGAAACCGAGAAAAAAAATGGATACAAAGAAAATTTTTTTCATACTTAAGTGTTATTTTGACCCAAACTATATGCTCTAGAAATATTACCCCGTTCTGGGACACCCTGTATAGAATGTATTTGCTTAACTTGTTTCCACTTACTACTTATACCATTGTCGCCAACCCACTGGTCAGTGGTCACTGCGTACGGCATCGGTGTTTTTCCTGAGGATTCTCTTTTAGGCAAATGTTTTTAAACAAGAAATTTATCAGGTCAAGGCCAAGCGGAGCGTTACATGTGTCAGTCGCTAGCGTTTATAATAATATATTATTCTCTTCAAATAGGTATTAAAGATTATTCTCTTGAAAAATCATATTTTAGAAGGTCCGCTGCTATGAAGCGGTCTCATCTCCCCAAAACTTGTGACAGTTTGTTATAACCTGAAACTCATCTTCACACCAATTGGTCTGGAGAAACCATGAAGAATATAGCAATCAAATTGGAAGAATATTGCGGGAAGTACCCACCAATTTTAAGATAAACAATCAAGCGAAAATAGTAGGTATTAGTGTGAAATTTGAAGGGAATTTAGCAGACGAACAAGAAAATGCTGTTGTAGAGTACGAAAATTTTGAAAAGCTTTTCAAGGATGAAGAATATAAAACGAAAAATTGAAATAGCGTTAGCGTAAAATTTGAAGAGAATATAAGTGATGCAGGAAAATTTACCAGTGTGGAAATTTTGGTAAACTTTTCAAAAATGAAGAATATGAGGTGAAAAAAGAAAATAGTTTATAAAATCAAACTTGTTTAAGTAAATATAAATATGAGGAAAATAAAGAATTTGAATTGTTCTGTTGGGGGGTGTGATATACCTAATGCACTTAAATAATTCATATTAACATGTAGAAGTTTTTGGTTGGGTACTTATTGTCCCAGTGTTATCTTAAACCTGTATTGCTAATACTGGCTGTTTGGTTGAATCATATTTGTTATCTGTTTATTTTAAACGATTATTGGTTAATTTTTATTGAGATATGTGTAGATGATACATGAGTTAGAAATTTGATTTTAAAGAACATAAAATAAAATTTCTATCTTCCATAACGGTTCCGCATTGATTGGCGCTCTCCTTACGGCTTAAAACTGAAATGCCAGCCTCTGGCTGCTTGTGCAACGGCATTTTAGACACAGCATTGAATTTAGTGATGGGCGATATCGTGATTTTTCAATCACATTGTGAATTCGGGAGATAAGTGGCACGTCACAAACGTCAGATTTTCATTCCAAACAAAACAAAGCCACGTGCTTTTTGACGTTTTAGCCTAACCTCTGAAATATAATTATAATTACATATAGTTGTTTTCAAGTTTTTACGCGTAAGCCCAACACACAAATTGAAAATAAACTGTTTTCACTGCAAAACGTCTATAATTATATTGCAAAAACTAGTTTAAGACGTTGTAGATAATATCGATAAACGTCAAATGGCACGTGCTTTTGTTTTGTTTGGAATGAAAATGTGACGTATGACGGAGGCACTTAGGTCCCGAATTGTTATTGTGATTTTTCTATATCAGTGATTTTAAAACATGACGTGGTCACGACTTTTGTAGTATTACTGAGCACGAAATGAATTATCTATCGGTCGCCAGCGCCACACGCCAGAGTTTATTATTGTTTGGTTAAATTGTGAATTCCTGAAATTAAAATAATTAACTACTCAAGCACGAAGTCGCTTGCTGCACATGTTAACACATATGGCCGAAAGCAAAAATGAATCAATTTGACTGCCAATCTTACGGCACGAAGTCGCTTGCTACACATATAAATCTTTATGGCAGTGAGCGAAAATGGACTTAAAGGGTCTGAATGGTACACGCTTGATATCGATTCGCGCGTACGTGATCACAACATTTCGCTGCCTCGCTATCGAGCGAGGATAAGGAACAACGGAATGTCGTGATCACGTTTTGTAGGACCTTTAGTAACAGTCGCTAGTCGCTACCAGTGATTTTTTGATATCAGTGATTAAATCACAGGTCGTGAAATATCGTCCATCACTAATTGCATTTTGTGACTTCATCACTTCATTATAACCTCAAAGATAAAAGTCATCGTCAGCATTTATACAACAATAATAATGAACATCTAAAAATTATCTATTTTGGAAATATCTAACAAAATATGGATAGTGTCATGGCATATCCCAGTGGGGGACAAATCAGAATATCAGTTTGTGGTAAGTAGAACATATTTATTTGGACCAACATATGCTACGGGTAGGTACATATCATGGGGCCTAACAAACGAAAGATGTTTCAATTGCGATATTTACAGTAAAACATTGAAGTCATAATCAGAATTAAGGGAGCACATGTTGATGCACCCCAAGAAAGAATCTCACAAATGTGAAAGTTGCCAAAAAGCATTCTCCCGATCTTCTGTGCTTAGGATACACATCATGACTCATACAGCACAAAGGCCTTACAATTGCGAAATTTGCCAGAAAGCATACACCCTGAGAAGTAGTTTAAGGGCACACCTTCGGACTCATATGGGAGAAAAGCCTCACAAGTGTGAAATTTGCAAAAAAGCATTCTCCCAGCAACGCAATTTAACAGAACATATTAGGACTCATACAGGACAAAAGTCTTACAATTGTGACATTTGCCAAAAAGCATTCATCCAGAGTAGTGGTTTAAGGGCACACCTTAAGACTCATGCGGGGCAAAAGCCTTACAAGTGTGAAATATGCCAAAAAACATTCACCCGGAGTAATAATTTAAGGGCACACCTTAAGACTTACACGGGACAAAAGCCTTACAAATGCGAAATTTGCCAAAAAGCATTCACTCGGAGTAGTGATTTAATGGCACACCTTAGGACTCATACAGGAGAAAAGCCTTACAAATGCGAAATTTGCCAAAAAGCATTCACCTGGAGTAGTGATTTAAGGACACACCTTAGGACTCATACGGGACAAAAGCCTTACAAATGTGAAATTAGCCAAAAAGCATTCACCCAGAATGGTAATTTAAGGGCACACCTTAAGACTCATACGGGACAAAAGCCTTATAAATGCGAAATTTGCCAAAAAGCATTCACTTGGAGTAGTTCTTTAAGGGCACACCTTAGGACTCATACAGGAGAAAAGCCTTACAAATGCGAAATTTGCCATAAGGCATTCACCCAGAGTAGCGATTTAAAGACACACCTTATGACTCATATGGGACAAAAGCCTTGCAAGTGTGATATTTGCAATAAAGCATTCTCCCTGCAACGCAACTTAACGGAACATATTAGGTCTCATACAGGACAAAAACCTTACAAGTGCGAAATTTGCCAAAAAGCATTCGCCAGGAGTAGTGATTTATGGGCACACCTTAGGACTCATACGGGACAAAAGCCTTATAAATGCGAAATTTGCCAAAAAGCATTCACCCGGAGTAGCGATTTAAGGACACACCTTAGGACTCATACGGGACAAAAGCCTTACAAGTGTGAAATTTGTAATAAAACGTTCTCCCAACGGGGCACCTTAACAGTACACCTTAGGACTCACTTGACAAAAGCCTCACAAGTGTGAAATTTGCAATAAAACGTTCTCTCTACTGCAAAGCCGTTTAACAGTACACATTAGTAGGATCCATATGAGACAAAGTAGTGTTAGTGTGAAATTGAAACGGTACAACAGATGAAAAAGAAAATGCAACTATAGAGCATGCAAGTTTTGCAAAACTTATCAAAAATGAAGAGTATGAGGTGAAAGAAGAAATTAATACTTGAGACATAAAACTTGTTTAAATTAATATAATAATAATAATAGCTTTATTTAGCAATTGCCATACAAACTCTAATATAAAAAGTTTTACATGTAATTGAACTTAAATCGACTCTAACTGGTATAACTAAAATTTCCTAACTAACTTATTACACCTGTAAGCTAAACCCTATTCAAGACCTTAATAAAATAACAAATAAACTTATCTACTCTAAAATTTCAATAACTATCAACTTAATCTGCCTACACCTTGTTATTGCACTTATATTTTTAACTCTCTGTAATACTTTTAATCTAGGAACTTAACTGCTGCTCTATGTAATACTGTTTCACTTTGGATACAAATTTCTTTATATTGCACTGTGTGATTTGCGGAGATCATTTATTATATTTTAGGACTGTTTTAAAAAACAAGGAATATTGGTAGCTCTTCTTATTTTTTATGCCAACTGTAAAATGTTCTCTATTGCGAGTATTATAACCATGTGTGACCGAAAGTTTGTACAAGATCACTAAAATAGACCGGCATTTCACCACATTTAATTTTATGAATTAATTTTAGTGCATTCATCTCGCACAGTTGCCTCACACTAATCCAATCAAGTTTATCTAACATATCTTGTATTTGGTATACCTATCGCAGTTTAATATAATTCTCATGGTCCTATTTTGTAGCTTCTGCAACCGTTTCATGTCTCTGTCCCTCGCCATTCGCCAAGTTCAGTATTGTTTCCCCAAACTGAAAATGCCAAAGTACTACCTATTGCATTGTGCACGGTTTCTTTTGCCCATATACTCACATATTTACTACACCTATACAAATCTCACAGTTCTTTT
Source organism: Xestobium rufovillosum (assembly GCA_963966045.1). Taxonomy (NCBI): domain Eukaryota; kingdom Metazoa; phylum Arthropoda; class Insecta; order Coleoptera; family Ptinidae; genus Xestobium; species Xestobium rufovillosum. The sequence continues at coordinate 23,937,346 of OZ014497.1, forward strand.
CGCAATCTTTCTACAGACATAACCTACATGTTCTCCAAATTTTATAAAACTTCCACAATTACACATTTATTAAACCGAGTCAATTGTCGTTACAAGTTGAACAAAATATGGATGTTCACCGGCCGACGTTGCATGTACATCCCAGCGACGTTTAAGCTGGGAAGTTTCGGCTCAGAGGTTTTGTAGACATTCCTTGAAGAATATTCACAATATTATATCTATAAATGTTACTTTAAACCGAGTCAGTTGTCGTTACAAGTTGAACAAAATGTGGATGTTCACCGGCTGACGTTGCATGTACATCCCGGCGACGTTTAAGGTGGGAAGTTCCTGCTCAGAGGTTTTGTAGACATCCCTGCGACTTACAGGACTGAAAATCACAATTTTGAACTAAAAAGGAAGTCACAAAACCTCTTATGGATGTCCGTGTTCACTGGGTAGGTATATTCAAATTCATAAACAAATGAACATGACTAAAAAAAAAACAACAACAACAAAGTAAACAACAATGCATTTACATCTTTGCCAGAGCCTCCTCACTATTTATAACAATAAAATTTGCTCGGTCATCCTTTCTCACATAAACATTTCCACTCCGCACCCACACATATTTATATTTCTTCTCCCTAGCGGCGTCTCGGGCTTGCCTCAAGAGTGCTTATTTTTAACATGCATTAGAGATGTGCAACTGATACTTTTTTCGGTATCAAGTAGATATCGATACTTCTTGTATGAGTATCTGATACTTTGTATTCGTTACTTGGTATCGATTGCCGGTAAACTACAGCGGCTGTACAGCACGGTAACTGATTACTGGTTTAAATACATAGTGATACTATTCGTAGTACATGCGGCCACTCCATGTGATATTCGCAAGTGGTCACTACAAAAACAATTAATTTCCTTCAATTCTTAAATTTTTTATATTAAATTTATTAAATAACCAAGTTAAAAAATAAATAGGTAGGTAAGACTTGTCTCATTACTATAAATCATGTGGTTTGATTCCCTTCTGCATAACTACTTCCAGTTTATGAACCATAAACAAAATACCTAAGGAAATGCCTACAAAGCTTTTGGACACCTGCATAAGCTTTTATCTTTTATTACTGCTGCCTTCGAGCGGCACTCATTGCGATGCGATATGCGAATACAAGACCACAACCCAGACGCAAAATAAATATAGGTACCTCGATATCGAATAGGAATACTAATAACACTGCTACTGTACGGACATCGGTACCATAAAATATCCGATGCGGTATTCGTTACTCGATACCGATTCATTTCCCACTTCCCGTGGTTACGCAAGTTATTCGTTCGCGTTCGCTTCACATCGATACCCAGTAACGAATACTTTCGTTTGGCACTACCAGATACTTCGAATCCAAGAGAGTATCTGATACTAAGTAACGAATAGATACTTTTTGCACATCTCTAACATGCATTGTGCATTGGATTCTTCACAGTCTCGAATTAATTTATCAAGGAAGGGTCTTTGAATTTGTTAGTAAGTGTGTTGTGGATAGTAAATACTACCCTATTTTACCAATATTATGTGAGCAATTTTTTATTTAATAATAATATAATGATATAAGTTTTAAAATTCTTGTATATCCATTATTGATGTATCTGATTCTGTTTAAACATCGCCTCCTTCACACAATAAAATATGTCACACATTATTTGTTCCATTTTTTAAAACGATTTTAAACGTCAAAAGTAAGTAAACTTCAAAATAGAAAATATTCAAAATTCCCGCTTTCCGCTCCTAATTCTACTTCCAAACATCAGAGGCGCTGTTAGCAGTTCCAAAATAATATTATGGGCGTTGTCTATCTGTAGTGTTTAATTTGTGATACAAATAAATATTAACAAAGCCCCCGAACGGGGGCGAAACGTCGATTTTATCCTGTGTTTAGTTGAATTATATGCCAGCATTTCACAAAAAATTGAAATATCGAATTATAACTGGCACAAAATAAACCAAAATTTCTCAAGTTTAAAATCCTCAGCAATCTGCATTCGCAGCAATAATAGAAATATTTACTTATATTCTTTGCCAGAAATAGCCAAGCGTTAAATCGCGCTCGCTAGCAAGCTGGGACATAATTCAAATTGACCCTGCACAGCTCTTATGGCTTATGGAGAAATACATGTAAAGAAGAAGAGTGACAGCAGATGGCGAATTCTTGAGTGGAAGTGTGTTGGGCTTACGTGTAAAAACTTGAAAACGACTAATTATATTGCGTAGGTTAGGTTAAAACGTCAAGTAATACATGGCTTAGTTTTGTTTGGAATAAAAATCTGACGTTTGTGAGGCGCCACTTTTGGGAAGTATTTTATTCTCGATTCACAGGCAGCATCTTTAACTACAGTTACACGAAAACTACAACTAATTCGACCCAAACCCAACTATTTGAGCAATGTAAATTGTTGAGAGAATTATTTAGCATGGGTTTAGTACAAAACTAACAATAATTTATATTCGGAATTAGAAACAAAAATTTAGCATTTGTCATGTGCTTCCTAACGAAGTCTAGTAGCAAATGGATCGTCGCCGAGTTTGTCGATCACTGTTTAGTAGGACATTTTGGAGTACTTCTGTTACGTTTACGTCATCTGTCAGTTGAACTCTAACCTAACATAATAAATAGTAAGTACTAGATACTACATTCTTACCTAAAAACTTCGAATTAAAAGTAACAAGTAAATGGAAAAAATATATTGTCGAATGGAAAATGGATGCCATGGAGCAGAAACTGTTTCCTTGCGACTTTTGCAACAAAACGTTCTCCACGAAACTGAAAATGAGGAGGCACACTAAACTGCATAAAGAAGAAAAGCGTTTTAAGTGTAAAATTTGCTACAAAGAATTCAACGTTAGGTCTTACCTAGAACTCCACTTAAATAGGCACTCCGATACACGCAAATTTCGGTGCAGCATGTGTAATAAGCAGTATACCGCACACCAGTATTTGAAACGACATTTGAGAAATCGCAAAAGTGAATTCGAACCTTTTTCTTGTCCCTTGTGCGGGGAGAGTTTTACGGTAGAGGAAGATTTGCGGGTTCACATCCGTGCACACTTGAGAATGGAATCTGCCCCTTGCGAAATTTGTGAAATTCGGCAAAAATATTCCTTATTGCAGGGCCCTGAAGTGCATCAGGGTGTAAGTCCCTTCAACTGCAATTTGTGTGTTAAAAAGTCGACGTGTAATCAAGACTTACAAGTTCATCACATTACGCACTACAAAGCCGCTCGTCCCTTCTTCTGTAATATTTGCGGCAAGGGATATGAGCAGCGGGATTCTTTAAACAGACACATAGACACGCATTCTGATGTTAAATTCTATAAGTGTCCGTTTTGCAGGCAATATTTCACGCCTTATGAAAATTTAAAAGTTCACCTGCAGACGCACGAGGAAACGAATTGGCATCAGTGCGAGATTTGCGATAACACATTCAGGAGTCTACGAAGTTTGACATTGCATATGTTCAAACATACAAGCGAAAAGCCGTATCAGTGCGATATTTGTAAGAAAGCTTATATTCAATTGAGGAGTTTGGAAGTGCATTTGAAAACGCACACTAGGGGAACAGTGGTTCAACAGACTCGGGTGGGTGTAGACGGAACTAGTGATAGTGCAGATTTAAAAGCAAACGACGAAAATTCTGAATTCAGTTCTGCGTCTGCAAAAACCGAACTAAGTGAAGCAGACGCTGGTGATGGTGAGAATTTTAATACGAATTATGCAGTTAAGGAAGAAATTTCAATAGAAGATCAATTTCTTTCTTCGGATGGGGTCAAGAAGGAAGAGCTTTGTTAGTTTAACAAAGCCATTTGAGTGCGAGGTAAACTGCAGTTGAGGACACAAGTGTTCAAACATACGTACATTTGTAAGAAAGCCTACACTCAAATGAAGAGTCTGAAAGTTCACTTGACGACGCATACCGAGGGAAAAGTAGTTAAGAATCAAGTGAGCGAGGGTAGTGCTAATAATAGAGCAGCTTTAAAATTGGGCAATGAAATTGTATATGAAGAAGAAAGTTGATAAAAGTGAACATTTTTTAAGTAGAGATGTTGTCGATAGTAATAAATGTCTTATTAGTTTTATTTCGACTTTAATAATTCTCGTAATAAATATGTAACATTTTTGCGAAGATTGTATTTCGAATACAGCGCTCAAATTTCATCTTAAAATTCTCGTTTACTTTTTAAGAATTGTTGCAGTAATTTTCGTGATTTGCACAAAATAAGAGAGCTATGTTCTGCATAAATAGTGAATGCATCCAGAGATAAGTAACATAGAGATTGGTATCTCAATGCTAAAATTCCCAGACTTGGCAGCCATGATTAAGGCAGAGGTTCTGTACTCAGTTATGTGATGGCGCTACTGAAAAAGAGATTTGGCGCCAAAATTCAAAATATTGCCTGTAATTGTATAGTCTTGCATTTCTATGTATTAAAATAGGCAACTAAAAGGTTAATGAAACAAAATCTTTTGCAAATATTAATTTTATTCAAACGTGCAATGCATATTTATTATACTAATAATTAAATAAGACATCGCAAATACTATAACAGAAAAACAGAATAAAAATTTACAAATATTTAAGTTATTTGCAAAATAGATACATACAAGTACATAATTGAACTGTCAAGTACTACAGCAAAAATAATTATATTTTCTATTTTGGCAAAAATTGAACAAGAACAAACTGAAACACTCAGTAAATCAGAAACGAATGCAGGGTGAGTAGGTTTTGTATTACTTACTTCTTACTAATACTAATAACTTGTCGCATCCCCAGAAAGCGACCCGCGGTTTGTTCCGCGAAGGTTCCCTAAAGATATAAACTGCTATTTTACCAGATATAAGCAGCTTTAACTTCTAAAGTGACATCGGATTTTCTATTCTGACATAACTGTCTTTTTACAAAACTTCACAACCTACTGCCATAATATACAATAAATTAAAAAACACAGCTTAATCTACAGAAAGTGTCTCTAACAAACTGATCTATTTTACCTGGTAAAAAAAGGGTTGGTACAGATCCATATTTCAGCCTTATCCATCCTGGCACATTACACATATTTTCAAATTTACACTGTATTTATAACTTATACATTTCACGGAACTGTAAATTCGTAAAGCGTGGATGATTAATTCGTTCAATCCAAATTTTAAAAATGTGTTAATTCTTAATGGGAAACCTATGGCGCACACTTATTGTATCTTCAACGTTGTGGCACACAACATTTCTTTATTCTGCCATACATTGAAAGATTACAACACTCACAGAATAACAAAGAAATAACATCAAACTTAAATCAACTTAAATTAAGGTAACGAACACCAGAAATAAGTAACGAACACTCACTTGCTTGCGATATTTCAATTTAAAATCAAATATGACTTTTGATTTGACTTAGAAAAGGCGGCCTAGAATTACCGACTCAGCCGCCGACGCAACAGCGCCATCCCAGAAGTGAGTGTGCAACTAAACGTTCTGTTCAGTAGCGCTAATGAAGTTACCGTCGCCCGAATGCATCGCAAAAGTAGCTTGTCACAGACGTCAGATTTTTATCATAAACAAAGCAATGTGCTACTTGACGGTTTTAACCTAACCTATGCAAGTTGTTTCAAAGTTTTTACACGTAAGTCAAACACACAAATTGTAAGTGAAAAATTAACTGTTTTCACTGCAAAACTTCTTAAAATTATATACCAAAGCCAGTTTAAGACGTTGTAAATAACACTGATAAACGTCAAATGGCACGTGTATATGTTTTGTTCGGAATGAAAATCTGACGTATGACGGAAACACCAGTGTTTTTGTAATCACTGGGAAACATTTGTGCAGGGCATTGCCGATTAAACGAGAGACAGCCGGAATTGTAACTACATGCATGCGACTGCTTCCTGCTGCATTTATGCCGATCCTACGCGGTATAACATTAGAGCTAATGCAACGTTCTCTGATTGGTGTATTTCTGCCGCGCAACAACAATAAATCAATAACAGTAAAAGTCAACAAATTAGTGGATGTCTGTCTCGCGTGATGGTGATCCCCTAGCTGTCCTTTTGGACCAGAAAAGATTTTTTGGTCAAAAGAAAAAAGAGAAATCATCATAACAAAAAAGAGCTACCGTGAGGTGCGAACCCTCAAAGTTGCGGCTTGAGAGGCTGACACATTGACCACTGAGCCGTGAAGGTGTGGTGCCAAGATCGGTTACGAAAATAGTATATTAAGAAAATACGCCCCTTGACGTAAGTACAAAATCAGTTGCTATGTTATACTGCGTAGGATCGGCATAAATGCCTTCCTACTCTGTCCTTAGAGAAAGGAAGAAGAGGAGGAATAACAAAGCATTTATTTGAGTTACCATTTGGCACCAAAAGAGGGGCGTAACCTAAATTTTCTTTACGCCGAGAAGCACTGATTAGAGAAGTGAAAAGAAATTTTTAAAATGATATGACTAATTGCACTATTGCAAACGTTACTTTCCTTATTTTGAGTTAAATTACATGAATGGGGACCCTAAGTGCCTCCGTCATACGTCAGATTTTCATTCCAAACAAGACAAAAGCACGTGCCATTTGATGGGTATCGATATTATTTACAACGTCTTAAAACTAGTTTTTGTAATATAATAATAGACGTTTTGCAGTGAAAACAGTTTATTTTCAATTTGTGTATTGGGCTTACGCGTAAAAACAACTACATATATGTAATTATAATTATATTTCAGAGGTTAGGTTGAAACTTCAGAAAGCAAGTGGCTTTGTTTTGTTTGGAATGAAAATCTGACGTTTGTGACGCGCCACTTATGTGGTCCATTCTATACAGCAACCTGGTTTCACCACTTTGTTTGGCACCAAATCTGCTCAAATCTTGGTTACTCTTCCCTCATCTAAGGATATGTCAGTTGCAATCTAACCTAACAATTATGATTGTTTATTTTGTACCTTGAAATCTCTGAAATCAACAAATAAACAAAAAAATAAATTTTCAAATACAAATGGACGAAATAAAACAAAGGCAGTTTTCATGCGACATTTGCAATAAGACTTTTACGACGAAATACAAAATGACTTTACATGGCAGCGTGCATACAGGAGAGAGACAGTTTGTTTGCGATATTTGCGACAACAGGTTTCGGGAGAGACAGTGTCTGAAAGAACATATTAAGACTCACACGGGCGTAAAACCTTATAAGTGCGATGTGTGCGATAGAGAATTTGCGCAAAAGTGTTCGTTGACGAAACATTTCCTCATACACACGGGCGTAAAACCTTACAAGTGTGATTTGTGTCGGAAGGCGTTCAGACGCAGCGACGACTTGAAAGTGCACCAGACGATCCACGTTAAAGGCAAGCGTCCGTACATTTGCGAAGTTTGCGGCAAGGGATATATGAAGCCGAAGTATTTGAATAGGCATCATAAAACGCATTCCGAGGTTCAATATTACGAGTGCGATTCTTGTAAGAAACGTTTTAATTCCAAATCGAATTTGAAAGTTCACATGCAGACGCATTCGGAAGAAAAGGCGTATGAATGTGAGGTATGTGAAGAAGCTTTTAGGACTGTATCGCAGTTGAGGGCGCACATGTTCAAACATACAAAGGAGAAGCCGTATCGGTGCAGTATTTGTGAGAAGGCGTATAATCATTTGAAGGGCTTGGAGGTTCATTTGATGACTCATACTGGAGGACAAGCAGTTTATAGTCAAATGGGCGTGGACAACACAAATGATAACAAAAATTTTAAACTAGGTGATGAAATTCCCAACTTAAGCTCGGTGTTTGTAAAAACTGAATTTAGAGAAGGAGACTCTGAATCAATCGACCAAAGTGAAAAATTAAATACCGATTTTGTAGTTAAGGAAGAAATTTTGCTGTGATGTATAGAAATTAAGAAGTTATTTCATGCAAACCATTTCTAATACACCTAGCTTTTCTGTTGTGTTTTGATCTAAACGTGGTGATTGTATGTACAAAATTTATTTTCAAGCATTCCTCAAGATGCCAGTCAGAAAATTACTAGAAAATAACAATAATAAAAACCCAGTATAAAATTCTGAAATTTTAAATTTGCTAACCGTATGTTTAGATCAAAACTATTTTCAATTTGATAACAAAGTTTACAGTTGCAAGGAGTGTCTTATTGTGGGAAATCCCCTGAGTCCTTTATTAGCTGAAATATTTATGAATCAGGTAGAAAATCTAGACAAGTTTGTCTTTTTATGATTTTTATCAAGTAAAGGCAGAAACCATCAAGATCTAAATCTTATAAACGTCAAACATGACTAATTCAAATATTGTCCCTGACATAGAAACAAACAACTTTTACTTTTCAACATAGTCCACTAAGTTGTTGGTACACTTGATAGTCTACCACTCATTCACCTCCATCATTACCATCCCGAAGATTTTTAGAACGCTTATTAAAAATGTTTATCTGACACGGTTCGTTTTTAATCTTATCTAAAATACATTGATCTTCTATAGTAACTTCTTCCTTGACTGCAACAGCATGGACTGATTGTGATTCTTCACACACTTCAGTCTTTTTCGACATTGAACTTGCCGGTAAAATTTCATTATTCAATTTTAAGCCATCAGTATTATTAGTGTTGCCCCCGCCCTCTGTTGTTGTCACAGTGTGGCTCACCACATGCTTTCTGAGATTCTTCAGATGAAAATAAGGTTTTTTACAAATATCACACCAATAAGGTACCTCGTATGTATGTCTAAACGTGTGCGTCCTCAATAGCATTACAGTACAGAACGCTTGAGGGCAAATCTCACATTTGAACGGTTTTTCTTGCATGTGCGTCCTCGTGTGGACTTTCAACGTCGATTTTAACTTGAAACATTTTTTGCAAACGTCGCACTGGTGCTGCTTAATTTCGGAATGGGTCTTGCGGTGTTGAGTGACGTAATTGGGGTCCGTGTAGGTTCTGCCGCAAATATCGCAGGAATAAGGACGTTCACCTTTAGCGTGTCTAGCTTGGTGAATTTTTAATTGATCGTTTCGCTTGAACGCTTTATCACATAAATTACATGCGTACGGTAGTTCGCCTGAGTGAAGACGAAGATGCAGCATTAATATAGGTTTTCTGGTAAATTGTCTATCGCATACGGTACATTTATATGATTTTACGCCTGTATGCATTCCGATGTGTTGCTTTAAAAGGTATTTGTCACGGAAATTCTTATCGCAAATTTCACAGGCGAAAAGGGCTTCTCCCAAGTGTCTGCGGACGTGAATCTGTAAATCCTCTTGCGTCTTAAAATCTTTCCCGCACAAATTGCACAGCAATGGCTTTACTCCGTTCTCGTGACTTCTTAAGTGTTTTTCAAATATTGTTTTACCGAGTATCGTCTGTTGCATAAGTGGCACTTGAACGGTCGTTCGTCTGAATGCAGCGTTACATGATTTTTTAAATTCGAACTGCTGGAGAATTTTCTACCACAAATTTTACAATTGTAAGGTTTTTGGCCGGTATATATTCCAGTATGTATTTTTACCGTCTGTTTTGGTGAGAATGTCTTGTTGCTGACGTCGCATGAAAACAGTTTTTGTTCTTTTTCGTTCATATTTGTTGATTTGATGATGATGAAGAACGAAGAAGCAATACCAGTAATTGTTAGGTTAGAATCACGGAAAACGTAAATAGACTGTTTTAGAATTGCCTGATTTTGACAGGCCGCCATTTTCTGTTGGAGGGCTGAGCATGGATAAACAACATTACACACGTGAGTGTTACCAAAATTTGAACAGATTTGATGCCAAACAAAGTGGTGATGTTTAGAGTTCATGTAATTTAACTCAAAATAACGAAACAACGTTTGCAATAGTGCAACCAGTCATATCATTTTAAGAATTTTCATTCAATTCTCGGCGTAAAGCGACTAAGTATAAGTTACGCCCCGCCCCTTTTTTGGTGCCAAATGGTAACACAAACATCTGCTTTGTTATTCATCCTCTTCTTCCCTCCAATAAGCTTTAAAACAAACAAATGTGTGCCCTCCAGCGGTCAATTCGGGAGATAAGTGGCGCGTCACAAACGTCAGATTTTCATTCTAAACAAAACAAAGCCACGTGCTTTCTGACGTTTTAACCTAACCTCTGAAATATAATTATAATTACATATAGTTGTTTTCAAGTTTTTACGCGTAAGCCCAACACACAAATTGAAAATAAACTGTTTTCACTGCAAAACGTCTATAATTATTTTGCAAAAACTAGTTTAAGACAATTAAATAATATCGATAAACATCAAATGGCATGTGCTTTTGTTTTGTTTGGAATGAAAATCTGACGTATGACGGAGGCACTTAGGTCCCGAATTGTGTGACGTCATTCTAAAATGATCGATTAGGACGCTTGGAACAGTGGCTTGGAATGACAAAACGTCAAATTCGGCAGCTGTGGATGTAGCTAGAATTCCGGTAATCGGGTTTGTTAGCGGCTGCACATAATGTCCCATTCCCATCGTTTTCATGGTGGAATAAGATAAGGTGTGTCCGACTGAGAGTTCATTTTCGTCGGCTTCTTTGCAATACGTTCTGTGGTTTAAATGTCAAAATATTCTGATTTATTTTATTCTTTTTCTGTCACTCTTGATTGTCAGTTATAGAGGTGGGAAACTATCGATGTTTCCATACTAGTGAGTAAGAATCATTCATATGAAATATAACAAAAATACTAAATGCTTTAACATGAAAGATACAATTATGTACGTAGTGGGGGAAATTCCACCACGTCGATTTACCTACATTCGTACATATCGATATGAAGTTTCAATGGTTGTTATAGAACAGGAATGTTTATATATTAATTGATCAATAGTTGGCCGCCTCTATCTGCCATTAGGACTTGACAGTTTCGTACACGCACTTACAATAATTTTTTGAGTCTACAATTAGTTTCTATTTTTCTTAAATTTTGAATTTAAGATTTACTTTCATAACTACAGTATATATTTTAATAGCAATTGTCCAGCGACGTATTTTTGAAGATGGTTAAACATTCTTCCACGCTATGTTGTATAGACCAATAGTGGGCTTCTCGTTTACAAGTCCAGTGGTAATAGAAATCTTCCCACTTAAATTCATCAAGTTAATGGGAAAACCAGAGAAATAGAATACATTTTTTAACAATCGATCTTCATTAGAATATATTTGAAAGTCTTTGACCGATGAAATAGATATAAATAATATAGATACTATAATTTTGTTTAATTTGAAGATATTTACTTTTCAAAATCCCCTTACATGTGTCAAAATCTCCAAAGAAATGCCGGTAACGTCAAAAATTCTTTTGGTCATTGCCATTGCCTTTTACCGCAGTTTGAGACACAGTCCCGTTGACATTTTAAAAATTTCAAACTTAAGGTTAAGAATTAAGTCTTCTGCAGGCAATAATACAGTAAACTTTGATAAATAAAAAAATCAGAGTTTATATGAGGTATCAACGTATCAATCACAAAAAATGCTTGGAAATCATTAAAGTTAGGTTAACTATTCCGAATTTCTGCAGCCTGTGCATAGTTTGTGGGAATAGAGTAGGTCGGTTGTGTTACGTAAATCCTTGCGTTGCCCACCTTACGTCAGTCAAATGGTCGACGTTTTGGAATATTCGCGAGCGCCCGGGCAAAAATTTGAATTCTTCACCTCTAGTTTGAACGGAATAACCCTTGAAAATGTTATCTGTTTGTAAACAAACGCTTTCTTCGAACCTCCAAAGGTCAGTACTCGTAAATTATCACCATTTAAATTGATTGATAAGGGATTTATCTTTTTCGGCTCAGTGCACTCGAACATTTTTATGTTTATCTGTTGCAATTGACCCTTAAGTGATAGTAGAATGCCTTAAATTAGTGTGTGTGTATTTTTCTTTATCAATGTTTTGGGTTTTATTGTTAATCTTGTTTTAACTTTTACTTTTGGTTGTCGCGCTGTCCGTGGAAATTTCCGCTGTTAAAAATCAATAAGCACCGCCAAATGAATTCGTTTTGTTTTAATTTCGGTTAATTATTGTGAACAACAGAAGATTGACAATGTTTCTTCTTCTGCTTGTTCAAATTGGCGCTTTATTTTGTTTCTATTTTGTTATAATAATTAGCACTTCTATTCCTAAATCAGCTGATTGGACAAAAAAGAGGTCATACTTATATCATATGTTGTTGTTGGTAAGGAAGCAGGTGAACTTTGATTCTGTTTTGCGCTTATATAAAATTAGAATTAGTAGCTAGTGCATATTACAGTATCATAAAACTATCTCAAGGTTGTGTAAATCAAGGAACTCCTGTTCCCTGTTGCTTAGTTGAGGTTAGGTTTTTTTTTGTTTGAGGACGTGGGAATGTAGGTCAGTCGGACAGATCGTTATTTGCATAATTTTGTTGCAAAAATAACAATATAATTTTTTTATACCGAGAAAACCCTATACCAGGGTGTATTAATATATTTTTAACCTACCGGATGTACAGTGTTTTTCAGGGTCAATATTTTTCGTGTATTATTTCAGAATTAGTTTGAGATTGGCTTCCTCGGTGGTTTGCGAGCCGAAGCTAGAGGATTTTCAGGTGAAAAATGAGCCAATATTGGGATATCGCAAAGGTTCCAAAGAACTAAAGAAGTTGGAGAAGGCCTTGGAGGAGACTGCGTCATGTGTCGAAGAAGTGCCCATTATCATCGGGGACAAGGAATACAAGACGAAAGAGAGTCGGTATCAGGTTCGTTGCGTTGCGATCAGAATTGCCCAACTCGAAAAAGAATATTGCGCGCATTTTAAGTTTTCCCAGGTTTTCGTAAACAACGGTTTTTAGGTGATGCCCCACGATCACGAGCGCAAACTTGCGAAATTCTATTATGCGGATAAAAAACTGGTCCAAAAAGCGATCGACGTGGCGGTCGAGGCTCAGCGGGAATGGGACAAGGTGCCCTTGCAAGAGAGGTTGACCTAAACGGAACTTTAATGAGTGAGTTAGCATTATGTGTAATGTGGGTTTTGCGCCGCAGGTTAGACATTTGGGAGAAGGCCGCCTCCCTTATGGCAAACGAGTATCGGCAAAAGCTGAACGCGACCACGATGCTGGGACAGGCGAAGACTGTCATACAGGCCGAGATCGATTCCGCCGCCGAGCTGATAGACTTTTTCAGGTCTGTTCTGGCTTAGCAGAAAGAGATATAGCAGTTGCGCTCCGCTGCAAAAGATGTGGCATTTTATACCACCTGTTCTCCACATTTGGGTGGGGTTTGGGAATGCGTTAGGGAAAATATTCGTACGACGTTTTGGAGTTACAGCAGAGATTTGAAATTTTGCTTGAAGTCTTGTGAAATTTTAGTTTCAATTTATCGAATTTTACAAGAGTGACACTGCTTTATCTCTACGCTATGGTTTTAGAAGCTACTTATAGTAATAAATATATACGTACGCAGGTTCAACGCGTATTTCGTGAAGGAAGCGGCAAAGTATCAGCCCATTTCTGAAGATCCGAAAGTGACGTTAAATTCGATGAAATTCCGGGGCATCGATGGGTTTATCGCGGCCGTCACACCTTTTAATTTCACTGCCATCGGTGGTAACTTGTCGTACACACCAGCATTAATGGTACGGACATTTCTCTTTTCAAGTTCTCGATTAAAAATTGAAATGAACAGGAAGTTGTGTTTTTTGTGCTTTAGGGCAACAGCGTTTTATGGAAACCCAGCGACACAGCAATCCTCTCGAACTACACCATCTTTAAAGTGTGCAGGGAGGCGGGAGTGCCGGCTGGTGTCGTTAATTTCGTGCCTGCTGATGGTCCGGTATTTGGCGATACAATCACGTCTTCTCCGTATCTTGGAGGCATTGCTTTTACCGGAAGTGTTCCGTAAGTCGAGAAAATTAACCTATGAAAATCAATTTCAAGATGGGGAAGTTTATACCGAGGTTTATACCACCTGTTCTCCGCATTGGGGAGGGATTTAGGAATGAGTTAGGGAAAATATAATTTTACAGGACATATCAACGGCTGATGACTCAAGTTGGCCAGAACGTGGCGAAGTATAAGAATTTCCCGCGTTTAGTTGGGGAATGCGGCGGAAAGAACTACCATTTTGTCCATTCGAGTGCTGATGTGGTGTCAGTCGTGACCGGTACTATAAGGAGTTCGTTTGAATACAGTGGCCAGAAATGTAGCGCGTGCTCGAGGATGTACGTACCTGAAAGCCTCTGGGGTAACGTAAGTGATTTGTTTTATCGAGTAATTCAGGTGAATAAGAGGGAAATTGACTTAGATCAAGGAAGGCCTGGTAGAATCTTTAAAACAACTGAAAATAGGGGACGTCTGCGACTATAATACTTTTACCTCTGCGGTGATTGACGAAAGGTCGTTCAACAGAATTAAAGGTTACATAGACTATGGGAAGAGCTCTAAAAATGTTACTTTGGTGGCGGGAGGGGAGTACGACTGCAGCAAAGGTTATTTTATCCAGCCGACTGTGTTCCAAGCGACTGACCCTTGTGACAAACTCATGACCGAAGAGATATTCGGGCCTGTTGTCACTATTTACGTCTACAAAGACAGTGAGGTGGATAAGACGCTGGAATATGTCGACGGGTCCACGCCATATGCGCTCACGGGAGCTGTTTTCGCTCAAGATCGGTAAGTGCTGCACATTTTCGAAGTTTTTTTTTGTGTAAATTCGTCGTTTTGTTTCTTTAGAAAATTTTTGGTGAAAGCGTCGGAAGTGTTGAAAATGTCCGCCGGCAATTTTTATATCAACGACAAGTCGACGGGAAGCGTGGTGGGACAGCAGCCGTTTGGAGGCTCGAGAATGTCCGGTATGTACCCAAATGTTTCCCTTATGAATGATTTTTTAACTGGGAAAAGTATTATCAGGCTTTTTGAAAAAAACTGATTCTTGGAAATCAGTTTTTCTGATTTTTGGAAATCAGTTTAACAGAATCTTTTCTGTTCTCTTTGTTTCTCTTGTCCATAAGTTTCTTATTCAGACCGACGGTTCCCGAGATATTCAAGAAAAACTGATTTTTGGAAATCAGTTTGTTGTCAGTTATCCATTTTACGCCAAAATGGTACAAGGCAATTTTGTAGAGAATTGAAATCTTCGTACTTCTCTCATAGAACACTTTAATCAGCCCATTGATTAATGAGTTATTAGAGAAAAACTGATTTTCAGAAATCGGTTTTTGTTGATATGTTTGGAGGCTTGAGAATGTCCGGTATGTACCCAAATTTCTCTACATGTTTCCCTTATCAATGATTTTTCAGTTTTTCTGATTTTTGGAAATCAGTTGTTTACGAGAATGCTTTTTGTTCTCTTTGTTTCTTTTGTCCATAAGTTTCTTATTCAGACCGATGGTTCCCGAGATATTAAAGAAAGACTGATTTTTGGAAATCAGTTTGTTGTCATTTTGTCAGTTGTCCATTTTACGCCAAAATGATACGAGGCAGTTTTGCAGAGAATTGAAATCTTCATACTTCTCTCATAGAACAATTTTTAATCAGACCATTGATTAATGAGATATTAGAGAAAAACTGATTTTCAGAAATCTGTTTTTGTCGATATCTTTGGAGGCTTGAGAATGTCCGGTATGTACCCAAATTTCTCCACATGTTTCCCTTATCAATGATTTTTTAACTGGGAGAAGTATTATCATGCTTTCTGAAAAAACTATCTTGGCAATCAGTTTTTCTGATTTGATCAGTTGTTTATCAGAATCTTTTTTGTTCTCTTTGTTTCTCTTGTCCATAAGTTTCTTATTCAAACTGACGGTTCCCAAGATATTCATGAAAAACTGATTTTTGGAAATCAGTTTGTTGTCATTTTGTCAGTTGTCCATTTTACGCCAAAATGATACGAGGCAGTTTTGCAGAGAATTGAAATCTTCATACTTCTCTCATAGAACACTTTTTAATCAGACCATTGATTAATGAGATATTAGAGAAAAACTGATTTTCAGAAATCTGTTTTTGTCGATATCTTTGGAGGCTTGAGAATGTCCGGTATGTACCCAAATTTCTCCACATGTTTCCCTTATCAATGATTTTTTAACTGGGAGAAGTATTATCATGCTTTCTGAAAAAACTATCTTGGTAATCAGTTTTTCTGATTTGATCAGTTGTTTATCAGAATCTTTTTTGTTCTCTTTGTTTCTCTTGTCCATAAGTTTCTTATTCAGACTGACGGTTCCCCAGATATTCATGAAAAACTGATTTTTGGAAATCAGTTTGTTGTCATTTTGTCAGTTGTCCATTTTACGCCAAAATGATACGAGGCAGTTTTGCAGAGAATTGAAATCTTCATACTTCTCTCATAGAACACTTTTTAATCAGACCATTGATTAATGAGATATTAGAGAAAAACTGATTTTCAGAAATCTGTTTTTGTCGATATCTTTGGAGGCTTGAGAATGTCCGGTATGTACCCAAATTTCTCCACATGTTTCCTTTATCAATGATTTTTTAACTGGGAGAAGTATTATCATGCTTTCTGAAAAAACTATCTTGGCAATCAGTTTTTCTGATTTGATCAGTTGTTTATCAGAATCTTTTTTGTTCTCTTTGTTTCTCTTGTCCATAAGTTTCTTATTCAGACTGACGGTTCCCGAGATATTCATGAAAAACTGATTTTCGGAAATCAGTTTGTTGTCATTTTGTCAGTTATCCATTTTATGCCAAAATAGCACGAGAAAGTTTTATAGAGAATTGAAATCGTACTTCTCTCATAGAACACTATTTATTCAGACCATTGATAGTGAGATATTAGAGAAAAACTGATTTTCAGCAATCAGTTTTTTGTTAATATCTTTAGAGGCTTGAGAAAGTCCGGTATGTACCCAAATGTTTCCCTTATAAATGATTTTTTAACTGGGAGAAGTATTATCAGGCTTTTTGAAAAAAAACTGATTCTTGGAAATCAGTTTTTCTTATTTTTGGAAATCAGTTGTTTACCAGAATCTTTTTTGTTCTCTTTGTTTCTCTTGTCCATAAGTTTCTTATTCAGACCGACGGTTCCCGAGATATTCATGAAAAACTTATTTTTATTTTTAGAAATCAGTTTGTTGTCATTTTGTCAGTTATCCATTTTATGTCAAAATGGTTCGAGGCAGTTTTGTAGAGAACACTTTTTAATCAGACCATTGATTAGTGAGATTAGAGAAAAACTGATTTTCTGAAATCAGTTTTTTGTCAATATCTTTAATCTTTAGAGACTTGAGAATGTCCGGTATGTACCCAAATGGTTCCCTTATAAATGATTTTTTAACTGGGAGAAGTATTATCAGGCTTTAAAAAAAACTGATTCTTGGAAATCAGTTTTTCTTATTTTTGGAAATCAGTTGTTTACCAGAATCCTTTTTGTTCTCTTTGTTTCTCTTGTCCATAAGTTTCTTATTTAGACCGACGGTTCCTGAGATATTAAAGAAAAACTGATTTTTGGAAATCAGTTTGTTGCCATTTTGTCAGTTGTCCATTTTACGCCAAAATGATACGAGGCAGTTTTGCAGAGAAATTAAATATTCATACTTTTCTCGTAGAACACTTTTTAATCAGACCATTGATTAGAGAGATATTAGAGAAAAACTTATTTTTAGAAATCAGTTTTTTGTCAATATCTTCTTTGGCATTGATTTTAGGAAAAATCTTTTATTGCACATTCTGTACATTTCTCTCGCAGATTGCTTTTACATCAGATCAACGGTTAACTTGAAATTTCGGAGATATTCGAAGAAAACTGATTTCCAGAAACTGATTTCCAGAAATCAGTTTTTTGCCGATATCTTCTTTGTTATTGATTTTTATGTTAAATTGTATTAAGATAGTCTCATAGAGAATCGAATTCTGTAGACTTCCGATTTCTGTGTGTTTTGTTGCCAGTTTTTAGAGGTTTTTCGGCTTCTTGCAGGAACGAATGACAAAGCAGGCGGGCCATGGTTCGCTCTACGTTTCGGCAATCCACTTTCGATAAAAGAAACGTTTGTACCTCTAAGGGAAATAAACTACCCTTACATGTGTGATTAAAAAGCAAAGAGTTTTTAGTATATATATATATATATATTGTATTATGTATATTTATGAGATGAAATGATTTATTATTTTTATTGATTGATTCATTAATTACCATCGTCATTTTTATTTTTAATGTTATTTTCATCCAGAAACGAAGGAGAGTATTACTTTTTTGGTTGATCTGTTAAGATTGTAAATTATCGTTGGTGTGTCTTATTTTTGTGATAGATTTTTTGTTAACTTTAATTTATATTTTTTGGAACTTCCACGTTGGACGTGGACACTTTATTTCGCTTGATGAAATGCGTGAGTTCCAATTTGATTACTTGTAAAGTATTATCGGATATTTATTTAACTTCCGTCAAGTGAGAACTGGAAGTGTATTTTTCAGTATTGCGCTTCCTAATTCTTTGGCGTTTATTTATTACTGTTTTATTTGGTTGAAAATGATTGTTATGAACATGTGCAAATACCCTGAAAATTCTCTAATCGACATATATCGACATTTCGATGTATATCGATATTTTTCAGTTATACGGTATGTCCCATATTTGCAACGCATGCAGAATTTGCGAGGTATTTGCCGTAAACTAGAATTTAAAAACTATAATGACAATATTGAAACTTAACTGATAATTAATTGTTGAATAAATCAGCAGTGAAATGTATAACACGTAGTCGATGTATAAAATAATTAAAAGAAAACTATTGGCATATCTACGTTCAACCCGTGCATACTTAAAAAGTTCGGATTAAGTATATTGATTTCTGCCGTGTCTTGTATTTCTGTAAGCGGGTGATTTTTAATCGTCCGTTCTTAGATCGAATGTTATGCAAATTTGTCGAATGTAATTTGTAAGTAGCAATAAATGAGGTCGCTTTGTATTGGTTGTTTTATTTTAGTATACAAATTCTACCATCCTTCCACAAGTTCATTTTTCAGGAAAAGCGTGAGTAGATTCTCGAATTTCAAGATAAATTTCTCAATTTTCATGAAAAAAGTTAGTTTCCAAATTTCTCAAGAGATGGCGCCATCTTGGCACTCCCTCATTCGTCATCAAGTAATTCGTTTAAAAGGAAGTGCCATATCAGGATTGGACCCTAGTGCCTAGTAACACTTCCTTTTTAAACAACCGAGTCAATGAGGAATGAGCGAGTACCAAGCCTGTGCCATCTATTGAGAAATTTTCAAACTAGCTTTAACTTGAGAAACGAGAGACTTGTCTCTCGAAATTCGTAAATCTGGATCCATCCCAAGTCCCGACCATCGACCCTTGTAACACATTTTCTTTTAAACTACTTGGTCAATGAGGAACCAGCGAGTACAAAGATTTCGCAATTTATTGAGAAATTTTCAAACTAGTTTTTTCTTGAAAAACGAAAGACTTGTCTCTTGAAATCTGGATCCATCGCAAGCTCCGACAACCTGCCCTAGCAACAGACTTCCTTTTAAATTAGTCGGTCGATGAGGAATCTGCAAGTACAAAGATTCTGCTATCTATTGAGAAATTTTCAAACTAGTTCTTCCTTGAGAAAAAAGAAACTTGTTTCTCGAAATCCGTAAATCTGGATCCATCCCAAACCCTGACCACCTGCCTTTGTAACAAACACATTTCCTTTTAAACTACTGGGGGCGAGTACAAAAATTCCACTACCTTGTTAAAAGTTTTTCAATATTGCATGTTTCGAATGTGCATGGAAAACCGTAGACCACTGGTTTCGTCCTTCACATTCACGTTCCTGCACATTCGAAACATGCAATATTGAAAAACTTTTAACATACATTCCTACTGCTGGGAGCAGAAAGTACGTAGAGATCTGAGGATGTTCCAAGCCCAACGATATTGTTGGGGTAGCATTCAGTATGGATCTCGTAGTACATAAAATCTGGATTTAGTTCTATAATTCAATGCCTGGCGGGGTATTTGCCCGAGGAGTAGTTGTTCGAACGGTCCAGTACCACTCATTCCACTACCTATTGAGAAATTTTCAAACTAGTTCTCTCTCGAAATATAGATCCATCCCAAGCCCTGAACACCTACGCTAGCAACACACTTCCTTTTAAATGACTGGGTCGATGAGGAATCAGCGACTACAAGGATTCCGTCATCTATTGAGAAATTTTCAAACTAGCTTTATCTTGAGAAACGAGAGACTAGTCTCTCGAAATTCGTAAATCTGGATTCATTCCTACCACTGACCC
This sequence comes from Xestobium rufovillosum, assembly GCA_963966045.1. Lineage (NCBI taxonomy): Eukaryota > Metazoa > Arthropoda > Insecta > Coleoptera > Ptinidae > Xestobium > Xestobium rufovillosum. The sequence continues at coordinate 23,957,577 of OZ014497.1, forward strand.
TAGTAACACACTTCTTTTTAAGTACTGGGTCGATGAGGAACGAGTGAGTACCAAGCCTGCCGCATATATTGAGAAATTTTCAAACTAATTTTTTCTTGAGAAACGAGGGATTTGCCTTTCGAAATTTGTAAATCTGGATCCATCCCGACCACTGACCCTAGTAACACACTTCCTTTTAAGTACAGGGTCGATGAGGAACGAGTGAGTACCAAGCCTGTGCCATCTATTGAGAAATTTTCAAACTAGTTTTCTTTGAGAAACGAGGGATTTGTCTTTCGAAATTCGTAAATCTGGATCTATCCCGACCATTGACCCATAACCCTAGTAACACACTTCCTTTTAAACGTCTGGGTTGATGAGGAACCAACGAGTATAAAGATTCCGCCATTAATTGAGAAATTTTCAAACTAGTGCTTTCTTGAGAAACAAGATACTTGTCTCTCAAAATTCGTAAATCTGGAACCATCCCAAGTCCCGACCACCGACCCTAGTAACACACTTCCCTTTAACTACTGGGTCGATGAGGAATGCCATCTACTGAGAAATTTTCAAACTACTTTTTTCTTGAGAAACGAAGGACTTTTCTCTTTAAATTCGTAAATCTGGATCCATCCCGACCACTGATCCTAGTAACACTTACTTTTAAACGACTGGGTTGATGAGGAACCTTCGAGTACAAAGATTCCGTCATCTATTGAGAAATTTTCAAAATAGCTTTATCTTGAGAAACGAAATCGAAATTCGTAAATCTGAATCCATCCCGACCACTGACCCTAGTAACACGCTTCCTTCTAAACGACTGGGTCGATGAGGAATGAGTGAGTACCAAACCTGCGCCATCTATTGAGAAATTTTTAAACTAGCTTTAACTTCAGAAACGAGAGACTTGTGTTTTGAAATTCGTAAACCTGGACCACTGACCCTAGTAATACACTTCCTTTTAAGTACTGGGTCGATGAGGAACGAGTGAGTACCAAGCCTGTGCCATCTATTGAGAAATTTTCAAACTATTTTTTTTCTTGAGAAACGAGGGACTTGTCTCTCGAAATTCGTAAATCTGGATCCATCTCGACCACTGAGGAACTAGCGAGTACAAGGATTCTGCCAACTATCGAGAAATTTTCAAACTAGTTTTTTCTTGAGAAACCTGTCTCTCGAAGTTCGTAAATCTGGATCCATCCCAAGCCCCGGCCACTGACTCTACTCGTAGTAACACACTTCCTTTTAAACGACTGGGTCGATGAGGAACGAGCGAATTCTAAGCCTGTGTCATCTATTGAGAAATTTTCAAACTAGTTTTTTTCTTGAGAAACGAGAGACTTGTCTCTCGAAATTCGGAAATCTGGACCCGTCCCAATCCACCGACCCTAGTAACACACTTCCTTTTAAACGGCTGGGTTGATGAGGAACCAGCGAGTTAGAGTCCCTGTATTTAGAGAGTACCACAATCACCGCCATGTTTACTCAAAATAAGTGACGCCAAATTTAAACGTCAGATTTTAATTTCGATTTCCAAGTACTCTTAACGCAACATCCCGCACGGTCTGCTTCTTCGCACAAATCAAAACTTCGATGGTATACACAAGACAAATAAAATAATGATAAACACAATCAGAAAATCAAACTGACGCGGCAGTCCGCCATGTTTACTCAAAGTTCTGAAACACAGTGGAGCTACTGATGCGATACTCTCTCATTGCAGGGGCCCTACAGCGAGTACAAAGATTCCGCCATCTACTGAGAAATTTTCAAACCCGATGTTTCTTGAAAAGCGAGAAAAAGAGAAAATTGTGTTTTGAAATTCAGAAATCAAGGTTCTCGAATAGTTAGTAATAAAGTTATGCAGACAATTTTTTTTTTACTGCGAGTAGGAAACCTGCGCCATCTATTGAGATATGTTCAAACTACATATGTATTGAAGAGAAATGAAACATTTTTTATTGAAAGACAATTTATTAACATAATACTGACAATTTCATAAAATGCGTGCTTCGTAAAATATTATTGCAAAACGAACACAACACAAGATAACGCAACTAAATAACAAAAAAAAGAATCGCTTTGAAATGAAAATATTCGAAATTCGGAGCAATTTTATTTATGTTGAGGTATATTTAAGAAAAACCGATTTCTGAAAATCGATTTTCTTCGAATATTTCTGTGATCGCAGGTTTAATTTAAAAATGTTGTGGAACAGAAATATGCAAAATTACATTCTCCGTCACACTGCACACAGATTTCTTCGAAAAATTGATAACAAAAAAGATATTGTTAAGAAACCGATTTTCGGAAATCGGTTTATCTCTAATATCTCTATAACCGTTAGACTGATTAGAGATATGCGAGGAATTAAATCCTCTATTAAACCGTATCGAAAGATTTTTCATAAAGTAAATACCAAAGATGATATAGCAGAAAAACTATTTTCGTAAATTCTGTTTTTGCTCATATCTTCTTGATCATTAAATAAATGCAGCAACTATGTGTACAGTCTTGAAGGCAATTTGATTATGCGTATTTCTCTAATGAATCACTTTAAAATTGGACCAACGGTTACCGAGCTATTCGAGAAAAACCGATTTCTAGAAAATTTCGCTACTGCATGTATAATAATATTTATATACAGGCCGCAAAAGTTCACAAGTCTCAGGCTAACAATCACAACACTTGTCGAGTTTCAACTAACGCCCAAAAATGCTTTTCGGACATAAAAACACATAAACAACAGAAACATTCAAATATTTGATAATCTAAATAGAGCTTTACATCTAACATCAGTTTTTCTTTATCACATGGTATGTAAACTAGAATATATTCATGAAAATATTGCGGTACCAAGTAAAACCGAAAACAATGCTACGGCAACAATTTCTACTATTACAAAAAAAAATTCTACTGTCTTTGGCAGCATCTTGTTGTGTTGTAGGAATTGTTATTGTGTACTGATAGATCAAATTTGAGTGATATGGCACTAAAAAAGCAAAAACTGACTTGTACCTGAAAAAGAATTACATTTTACAAATGTCTCCTATTTATCAGTTTTTCATCAGATCGATTGTTACCGAGATATTCGCGAAAAACCGATTTTTGTGCCTAAAAAAGCGGTTTTTTGCTTATATCTCTTTCCCTGTTTATTTTACTGGAAAACTTTCAAAGAGAACTTTGCAAGCCATTTAATTTTGAATATTTCCCCCATTGATCGCTTTATATTTAGACCAATACTTGCAGAAATATCCACAAAAAACTGATTTATGTGCCTGAAAAACCAGTTTTTTGTTTATATCTTCTTTCTCGTTGTTTTTATTGAAAAACTGCTTAAGGCAGACTTGAAAGAGATTGTATTTTGTATACTAATCTAGCATATAACCTTTTATAAAACCATTGGTTATTAAAATATTTAATAAAAACTGATTTCAGCGCCTAAATATCGCTACAAATTCAACCTATCTGACGCATGTGTGTTGATTGTTTTCGACATAAAAACCTCTACAAAAAACATAGCACTAAAGTTGATATGTGTAGCAACCTCGAGTCAATTTTGAAACATCACCAGAAATTGAATTTTGGTCATAACCTGCTGACACTCTTGCCCTTCCGAATATTCTCGAGCTTCACCTCGAGGTAGACGAGAGGTACAGTCGCGAACGCCATGAAACAGGCCAGGAATCTCAGCTTGACGTAGTTGCAGACGAAACCGTGGAAGGTAAACACTAGAGACGTGCCTAGGAACCGGAAGAAGAAAGTATTGGCGAATGGGGCTTCCCAGTTTTCGACGTAGAGGCCTGTCAACAACGCTAGGAGGGGAAAAATTACACAATAGTCTCATTGAGTAGAATAACGACTTACTGAAGTTTATTATTTCCCAGATGGCGTTGCAGACGCCCCACGCTGCAGAGATTACATAAAATAGAGCAGGATCGTCTTCGGTGGGGTTCCATACCATTTGGACCATCAGCAGACAAGCATGGAAGGTAAATCCAACAGCTGTCGAAAGAATTAAAAATTTTAGTAATAAAAACCAGGTATAAGGTAACCTAACCTATGACGTAGTATCTTCGAATGGTCCTCAGAAGCATGCTGAGTGTACAAGCTGCTATGGATTGTAGCAATCCCATGCAGAGGAAAACGAAATTTAGACGATGGATGCCTATGGTGCAAACCACGTAAGACTGGAAGAAATATACACAGTTTTAACTTTTCCGGTTCCAAGTGATCATTTGACTTACTTTACTAAAATCGGCATACATAAACGCTTGCTCCAATCCGATGAAGAGAGCCAACGGAGCTGCCAATCGCAGCCTGACGTCTCTGAAGGTGTCTCTCACAGCGCGCAAGGCAGCCAAGCCTTCCGATCTCTCCAGAGGATCTTGATGAACCAATATCCTAATTCTGTCGAATCCAACAACTGCTACGAACAACGCCGCAACTGATAGACTAGCATATGCTCCTGCAAGGATTGTTGCGGTCGCTTTCGGAAGAGCCCGTGCTTCCATAGTCCCGTTCTCCATTGAAGGGACGTAGAAAATGCCTGTCGGCATTTGCAATAAGCTGAATTGAATTTTTAATTTAAATTTGGTGTCGTATTCACCTGGGCAAGCCTGTGAACCGCATATCCTCTCCCCAGAAGAATCCTCCTCGAAAATTTCATCCAAAAAGTTCTGATACTCGTAATAAAATGGTAAACCGCCTTTCTTGATTGTTCTCGTCGAATTTCTCACAACCAAATCTACGCAATCGACTGAGCAATTCGTATAAAATTGCTCCGCGTACGACTGATTTAAATTAACTACTTTAACTTGCGTTTTATTGACAAAACCAGGGAATTCTACGTTAATATTCATATTAACGGTATACGTAACGATTAACGCCGTTATTAAGGACCCCAGGATGAACCCAAAATCATGCGAGGCTTTGAAAGCGCGTGCAACTCTTCTTACCACGCAAGTGCGTCTTAAAACTTTCGATTCCTCGTCATCCTCCGTGAAAATGTAACCAATTTTCGCCGCTATGGTCATTAGAAACGATATCCGGGCTAACGTAACTTGCCCTAAGATTAACCCGAAGAAAACGTAAGCTGGTACTAATAGATACATCACAGGGTACACGTGGATTCCGTAAAAGATCCCGAAGATAAAATAAGAGCCTAGAAAAATTACGTTCGTCCCTAATTTTTGTATCAAAGCGCCCGCGAATAATACCGAAATGGCAGCCAAAAAGTACGCTAACCCCAACAATAACGATCCAGAATTAACGGATTTGCTAAATCCTGATACGCTTCCTTGTAACGCTAAAAATGGCAGGGTGGCTGATGTTACCAGCAAATGCGACGCGCAAAGCATAATGAGGTTCTTGATGAGGACGCGACGTGGGTACGTGGGACCTGAACGCGAGTTAGTGTTGCGCACTACGGTGATGAGGCGGCGGACAGAGGTAGCCCCTATTGAGCTGTTCATGGAGTCCCTCCGTCGGAGGTAGTGTAGATTACGGGTGGATCGACTCGATACGGGCGAATATGCAGCCATTTGCTGAAACAAAATGTCTATTTTAACTCGCTTCAAGGAGCATCAAGCCCATTAAAAATACGGCCCTACAGATAAGTCTAGCATGACGTCGCGCGCTTTGGAAACGGGTCTAAGAAACGAATTTTATTGCTCTTATGTTCTGAAAGTTTTAAGAAACCCTATAGGTTTATCGATTTAATTTACCTCAGTAGTAGGAGGTTTGGTATTTATAGCAACGTAGTTACGTTGTAAGACTATTGGCGTGTGGGGTTGACTTATTAAGAATTCATAGCGAATTTACGTCAAAGTTCTCGATTGTATTGGGGAAGAGAATCGAAACATCTAAGTTCGAAAAAACGCACGTAATATTTACCTCCAACATGAAATCGTCGTAGATTATTCTAGATCCATGCCCGTTGCTTCTGGCTTTCGTAATTTTTCCATGGCCGGAATGCCTGTGGAGTATTTTAGATTTTTCCTCTTGAGATAGAACGGATTGCCCGTTGCCGCAATGATGACCCAACGCTGGACCAGGCCTGTAGTGTCCATGAGGCACATCTCTACCAAGCTCATGCAAATTAGGTAGACTACCCATAACGCTGTTGTTTGACCAAAATAAAAACTTTCAGTTACATTTCAACGAATATTTGACCATTTCTTTAATTCTACGGTTGAATTTTTAGGTATTGTAATTGTAGGCGGTTCATTAGGTACCCAAAGGACCATAGTTCCTGGAACAAAAAAAAGGGTGCATGTTAGATAACGTGCAGAAATCTGCTATAGTGCTGTAATAATAGAAAGAGTTGATCATAATGTGTTGCAAAAGAAATAGTAACGAAAAACTGTAAGGTAAGGTGGGGTAAGTGCATTAATGGGGTCAATGCAACCAGACAATCTACACTCAAAATCAATATTTCTCTCATTAATACTGTTATCGCCGTCTGTTCGAGCATAGTCAAATTAACAACGCATCATAAATACGGAATCTTCCTAGCACATATGCGTCAGTTATTTACAGAACACTGACATAAGACCGAATGCATTTACGGAGAGTTATTAATTGTATGTGAGATGACAGTGTGTAACAGTGTTAATGTTGATTTGTATTAGTATTGAAAATACTTCTGGGATCGTGTATATTGGACTCATCTTACGAAAAATTTATCAACACGCGACACATTCTGTCGGCGACGCGCGCAGCCGAGGCCGGTAATAATAAGAATATCACAGTGCTAGCCAGATGTAAACTAAGGTACGGCGAGCCGTAGAGTTGAGCGATATTTCACAGTCGGTGATTTAGTCACTGTGAGTGGGGAATCACAATCACTGTCAGTGATTCGTTCATTCAGACAACGGTGATTGCGACTGCGATTCGTTTCGTTCGTCTGCCGCGATCGCGCCATCTCCGACCTCCGCGCTGGCAGACTCAGACAAGGGAGAACGGCCACCGTTGAACTGAACTACTGAACAATCGCTGACGCTGAGCCGGCGAGGTGATTGTGATTTGTAATTGCATATTGCGATCGCAACTCGCAACTGCGATTCGTTTCGTCTCGTCTGCGCTCGCCTTTGCCGCGATCGCACCAGCCGCCACGCCAGCATAATAGCAATAGCAGCATGTGCAGCAACAAGCGGTGTGCGGTGACCAGATTACCACGACCGTTACCGGGTTAGCGCTCAAGTCCTCAAACTGCGATCGCAATCACCTTTTTCACTCACTGTGATTTTGGAGCAGCAATCACAAGTCACAGAGTGATTATGAAATCACCGTTTAGCTCATCTCTAGGCGAGCGCGAGTACCGTTTTAGAGGGATATCGCGTTGGAATAGAAGTCCAAAGAGTACAAAACGGATGCGTTAATATTTTGTTACGTATTGCGTCAGTTTGACTATGTGCCTTGTGCTTGCCACAAATCATTTCTTTTATTTTATTGTATCAATAATATACCAACTTGAAACGGCACAGGTCCCTTTTGTTGGACATCTTAGAAACCGAGCAGTTATGTCGGTATTTTCAATACGCCTATGATACTTGCGTAAGTTGCGAGGTCTGTGAATTTTAATTAGAATATGTATTATCAAATACTTTTTATATGGTTATATATGATTGCACTTACCCCATTAAAAACCAGCCGTGGGGCAAAGGCAATCATATTTCTGGTTGCACTTTCCCGACAAAGATTAAAATACTTTTACAATTTCAGATGGTTAGGGATTATGCAAAGAAGACGCATCGATAAACAGGTTATACAAAAGAGACTCTTGCCACTGCAATTCAGAACGTAAAATCAAAAATAATAACCTTAAGAACGGCATCGAAAAAGTAAGTATGTATTCCATTTATCATATAGCACCCTACAATGCTATTTAAGTGGTCGTCGTAGAAAAAAGAGTCAGACGGGAGGCTACGGTACAGCATTGAGAAAGGAAGATGAAGAATTATGTACTTGGAGCATATTGGAAGTCTTTGGAAGAAAATGGTTTTGGCCTATCACGAAAAGAACTATTGGATGTCATTCATCATTCAACAGTATGTGAACAGAAGCAAAATTCAAACGCCTTTTAAAAGCGGGCGTCCTGGCAAAGATTGGTTTATACTATTTAGAAAGCGTCATCACCTACCCATAAAAAAACACAATGATAATTGCGAAAAGGCTTCACCGTTAGTCATTTTTAAGGTTTGAACCTATGGTCCAATAGGGAGGTTCGGAGAAAAATAAGATATCTATTTTTGGCATGAAAATGACAGAAAATTGTTATTGTAATTGATTTACGGCGAAATTTTTTTCTAAAAAATTTTTTTGCGGCGTAATAAGCGAAAGAAATTAGCTTATCACGCCCACATGCTAGTTCGCTTTGTTATTGGTTTGACGTCAGAGATTCGTACGGCGCTCCTCCCACTTCTCTTGAAGTGCCCGTGAAGCGGTACCTATCTCATAACATACTTATTGGGACTATTTCGAGCGTGAATTTTTAAAGTAAGGTGTCAAGGAAACATAAAACAAAGACAACATAATCGATATAATGATGCAACAAGGGTATTAAAAGTCCGATTCACATAATTTGCCATATTTATGTAGTAGGTAGGTAAATGTCCCGGTAAATGTGGAAATGGTGTGTGATTCTTGCATCTAACCCCAATTTCATTCAACCTCAAAACAGTAGTGTAAAGGCAGACCGGTATAAAAGGCAACAATTTATTAACTGTACATGCCTTTTATAATTCAGTATAAGTAGGTATGTAGATTGTAGATACCTGCTTACTTCTGTTTGTAAAATAGGTACCTACCTATATTCTCTAATACAATACAATACATACCCTACTCATTTATGTAGGTATGTATACCTAAGTGATTGACAAGTTATCAAGTTAACAGTTTTATAACGGATTGGAAATTTTTTTAAAAAACGGAAACAAATACAACTCACGCGAATCAAAAAACTACGCTACGTAGGTACTAGGTACTTGTTTAACAAAAAGAAACAACTGCTATATTCTGGAATGGTTAATGTAGAACCTCGGAAGAGACTCTTAAAGACGCATGTATGGAGTACGAAATTATACCTATGGGTGCGAAACTTGGACAATGGGAGAAGCGGATTGAAAAAGAGTAGAAGCGTTTGAAATGTGATGCTACAGACGGGTGTTGAAGATACCGTGGATAGACAAGTTAGCAATAAGGAGGAATTAGAAAGAGTTGGGGAAAAGAGAAAAGTATGGAAGAAAATACAGAATAGGGGATATGATCGTAGGATGGTAGGACACCTGAGACACAAAGGAATAGTTCGCGACATACTAGAGTCAGAGATAGGAATAAAGAGGTAGAGGTTGGAACAGATTAGACTACTGCTCTCAAATAGTTGGGGATGTAGAATGTTCTACTTTTACGGAAATGCGTAGGCTAGCTCAGGGAAAGGATGGAGGTACGCGTCCTACCAGTCTTCAAAAGAGAACTTTATGATAACGTACTATTTAATTATTATTGTAAAATAGTTAATAATATTTCCTTTTTTAGTTCAGGGAGGGAACGCTACGGCGATTCAGTATTTGGCTCCGTCATGCTCCTAGCATCCTGTTTCAAATTATGCTAACCGTAACACGTTACCAAGTGCCAAGGGGTCCCAGAAAACTGTCGATAAATTACATTATGTTCGATTTTATTTAGAGTGGCTGTAATGGGGCAGCCGATAATTTTATAAACTTTTGCAATGGTAAACTAACTCGCGAAAATATCGATAATGCTGACCGATTTACGTTCTGGCTCCAACGAACCACTTTTTCCGTTTTATTGGTGTGCTGTACGATGTATTAGTCTGGGTACAAAACAGAAAACACCAGTTAGAACCAGTTAATAATATTTAACAATTTAACCACACATGCATATGCATAATACTTATGGAACTGCTGCGCGCTGAAGCTGGGACTTCAGCGCGTTATACTAAGTTCTGTCGTCACGCGGCCTACTCTCGCTGCAAGGTACGATTACTAGCCTCGCACCGACGGAAAACTTTGCAACGGCTTCACAGGCGAAGGAATTTTTTTTAACAAAAATTAACAACATAACTGCCTTCAGTATAATAAACTCTATCAATTTTAATGAAATTTGAAAATTACCGAACCTGCCTATTGTATTCCCGAAAGCAAACATGCCCTAACATGACTTTTACTGCCAGTAAAAATGGTTGGATAAACTGTGATCTTCCTAAATTCTTAAAAAATAATTTAGTTGCCGGCTTGACTGAAGAAAGGCCAGTATTGCTAATCTACGATGGGTATGCCACACAAGTCACGGAAGACGTAATTACATTTGCGAAAACCCAAAATACTTATAGAAATTTTAAAATTTCCAGTACACACAAGTCTTCAGCCCCTGGACCTTTCAGTTTTCAAATCAGTTAAGGTGTCTTGGGATGAAAATCTGTGTGTTTGGTAAAGGAAAAATCCAGGAAGGCGTATTTCGAAATCAGCAGAGTTTGCACTTCTTTTTGGTAAAATAAGGGCGAATACTAAAGGGTGCGGGTGAAAATATGGTTAGGGACATAGAGGCAGAATGGAATTGCATTAAAATAGTTTAGATTCCGCAGCTAGAGATATTTTGGATCATAAACAGAAAGAAAATAGAAAACCCTGGATAACAAAACATATTGAGTCTAATAGAGGAAAGGCGAACATATAAAAATAGGTTAGATGAAGGAGGGAAACAAAGATATAAGCCGATCAATTGGGAAATTATTCAAAAATGTAGGAAAGCGAAAGAGCAATGGATTGATATTAAATGCAAAGAAGTGGAAGATAAGTTCGAAGTAGGAAAGACTGATGAAGCATATAAAATAATTAGGAGAAATTTTAACGAAATTGGATCTAGTATCAAAAACATTAGATATCCTAATCGGAAGCGGGGAGAAGGCAGATAGGTGGAAAGAATATTTGGGAAACTTATATGCGGGACAGGAAGTACGAGATATGTTAGAAAGGGAAAGCAGTGTAGAGGGGGACAACCTAGGCTGTCCTATAATGAGAGAAGAGTCTGAGCTAGCACTAAAAAGTTTAAGAAACGATAAGGCATCAGGTACAGATGGCTTGCAAGCAGAAATCTTCAAGTGCGCAGGTCAAGAGGTAATAGATCGTTTATTTAAACTAGTTAGTCGCATATACCTGACAGGCGAGATTCCAGAAAATTACAAACAGAACATCATAGTAGCTTTGCCAAAAAGGAAAGGAGCTGATAGGTGTGAAAATCTCAGAACTATCAGTTTAATATCCCACGCGTCAAAAATTTGAACTAGAATTGTGCAAAGAAGGATGGAGAAAAGGGCGGATGAAATATTAGGAGACCAGTTCGGATTTAGAAGAAATAGGGGAACGCGCGATGCCATTCTAGCTTTACGAGTAATAATAGAAAAAAACAATAGAAAAGGGAAAGAGCGCCTAAATAGGATTTGAGATTGGGAAAAAGCCTTCGACAATGTAAAATGGAAGATGTTCGAAGTGCTCAAAAATGTAGGGATGAAGTATAGGGATAGAAGAATAATTCATAATCTATACAAAAAGCAAACGACAGTTATAGACTTTGAGAAGCAACATAGAAAAGTAGATATCCGAAAGGGAGTGAGGCAGGGATATGCGTTATCGCCTAAAGTTTTCAATTTATATATCGAAGATTCGGTTATATTGTTAAACACAGAATAACTGCTGGAATTAATATACAGGGCCAAACTATTAATATGCCCACATTCGCAGATGATATAGCAGTATTACAACTAAAACTTATATACAAATTGGAAAAGAGAAGATAGAGGAAGTCTCAGATTTCTGCTATTTAGGAAGTCAAATAACTCGCGATGGTAGAAGCTCTAGAAGAGATATAAAACAAAGAACAGCGCAGGGCCGAGTTGGATTTAGATAATAAAAAGAAAAAACTATTATGCTCGGGAATGATCAATCTAGAAACTCGGAAGAGGCTCTTAAAAACGTATGTATGGAGTACGGCATTGTATGAGTGCGAAACTTGACCGATAGGAGAAACATTTGAAATGTGGTGCTATATAGATGAAATTTATGATTGTTCTTTTATGAAACCTGTTGTTGGACAAAAGTATCCCAAAAACACCTTTGCCTTTCCAGAAATAGAAGATACGAGGGGAGGTTCAATAATTCGCGGAATGGAGGGGATGAAGGGCAAAAAACTAATGCTTTCATTTTTCCTTATCAATATATTCCCCCTTAAGTCTAATACATTTATCAGATCTTTCAATAAGTTTTCTTATGCCTCCGAGAAAAGTTTTTTCTTTGGTTTCAAAATACTCCGAAATTGAAGTTTTGACTTCTTCATCGTCCAGAAATTTCTTCCTTTGAAGTTCTTTTTCAAATTTGGGAATAAATAATAATCTGACGAGGCCAGGTCTGGGCTATAGGGAGGGTGGTTCAATGTTTGGAAGCCACAGCTGTGAAGAGTAGTCAACGCAACATTGCTCTTGTGCACTGACGCGTTGTCGTGCAAAAGCAACACTCCTTTGGTCCACTCTCCTCTTCTTTTTCCTTCACAGCGTCTTTCAGTAGTTCCAGCAGGTCAGCGTAATATCTTCCAGTTATTGTGGTACCCTTATCTTTATAATCAATCAGCAGGATACCCTCTGAATCCCATAACACAGTTGCCATGATCTTCCCAGCTTATTGTGGCACTTTGAACTATTTGGGGGGTGCTGTGAGCTTTTTGTGCCACTGCATAGATTCCTGCTTTGACTCAGACTCGTAATAATGAACCCAAGTTTCATCACCAGTGACAATTCCATTGTTAATTCTAATGTTAATTTAAAAAAATTAAGGAGTTATAAGCATTTTTCAATTTTAAATAAATTGATGAAATATGCAAGTTATCCATGGAAAACAAAAAAAATAAAAATATAAAATAAGTATATATCTACAAGTGAATCACGGTGGCGTAGTAAACCTTCAACTTGCAGTTACCGATTGTTTTTTATCCGCCGGGCGCCCGTCTTTCTGGCTGAGGAGCGATTGGGCGCTCGAGCCAGCCCGCCGAGGCGATCGATCGCTTCGGCGGGTGGAAGCCGGGCCCCCCGGCTTCTCCAGGTGCCATCCACTTCTTCAAGGAAGCCGGGCCCCCGGCTTCTCCAGGTGCCATCCACTTCTTCAGCAACGACTTCTGCGGCAGCCTCTCTCAGAAGAAGCGAGTGTCTTTGCCGAAGAGTGCGCCCCCCAAGCCGCCATTTTGGGCCCCCTTGGTTGTGGCTAAGGCGCATGCGCCGGGGCTCTGAAAGTACACGTGTTGTTCAGGCCAGTCCATCCAGGTGCCATCAATGACCAGAGGCTGCTGAAGGAGTCATGTCTTCTGCCTCTGGTGTCTTTGGGGCCTTTGGCAGTGGCTGCGGCGCATGCGCCGGGACTCTATGAGAGTGGGCGGGGCAATAGCCAATGAGAGAGGTTGTGGGCGGCATCCAATGGGAGTGGTTGTGGGTGGTAAGGTTCAACTACTGCTAGATGCCTTTGGATGTGGCCCAGGCGCCTGCGCCGGGGTTTTCGCAAACGTTCTGGAAATGACGCCGACCGGGAGTCGAACCCGGGTCCCCGCGCACCGGAGCCCTCGCTAAACCCACTGAGCTAATCGGCTGCCCACATGCCCGTCTTTCAAATCATCCATATATACTTGTAAACAGAAGTTTCTCGGAAATTCCAACGTTTGCAATTGTTTATACTAAATAAATATTGATATCAAAGTTTAAGAAAAAAGCACGTTCGCCGCCGATAAGAGATGTTATAATTGTTTTTATTATGGGTAAAAAACCTTTCAACTCGCCGACAGGATTATGCTTGTTTAGGTTTGCTCCCACGTTCTATATATGCACATACTACGTTGCAGACACTACAAGGTGACCCGTTTGTTTGTTTGTATTATTACAATAAAATAACATTCTAGAACATTCTCAGTTTGTTTATTTTGATACGTACTATGTTTTAAAATTACTTGTTATCTTAATGCGTTTCGGACACGTGTGTGAACCATCTGGTGAGTGCTGGAAGTACTAATTGAGTGTCGGTAATATAGAGCACATTTAGATTTCTGTTACACTTACTGGAAAGTGCAAATTGAATGTCGGTAATATAGAAAGCATGTAGAATCTTAAAGAGACCATTTATAGTTATTGATATGCAAATATCTTAGTTCTCGGTAGTAGAACATCCTACATCGCTAATTATTTGAGAACAGTAGTTTAAGTCTAGGCTAACTCCTACGTAAAAACTGCGTCATGTGGGGTATCAAATTAAAGGACTCAACGAGAGGTATCGGAATATTGGGGTGGTTTTTAGGGATGGTTTTTGGGGGTGGTTTTTAGGGGTGGTTTTGGGGATTGTTTTAGGGGTTGTTTTTAGGGGTTGCTTTTGGGGGTTGTTTTTAGGGGTGTTTTAGTGGTAGTTTTAGGGGTGGTTTTAGGGGTGGTTTTAGGGGTGGTTTTTAGGGGTGGTTTTTGGGGTGGTTTTATCGGTGGTTTTTGGGGTTTGATTTTAGGGGTGATTTTTAGGACGCCCCCGGTCACGCTCCTTGCCCCGTCCACCTAGGTCATGTAGGGTATCAAATTAATCAGCTCGATGAAACAAATAGGAATCTATAGTTATTCTCCTACTTCCAAATTCTTATCAGTAGTTGTCTGTCTGTCTGTTTGTCTGTCTGTCTGTCTGTCTGTATGTCTGTCTGTCTGTCTGTCTGTTTGTATGTCTGTCTGTCTGTCTGTCTGACTGACTGACTGACTGACTGTCTGTCTGTCTGTCTGTCTGTCTGTCAAGGCCGTTGAATTTCGTAGACTGCGCATGCGCACGGTTGTATGGAGAGTATTTAAGCAAGCGGTGCTGTCAGTTAGTACTTGTACTTCAACAAGGGAACCGCATTTGAATAATGACACACATAAACGTAGACACGTTTCGTGTTCTGGACGGTGCTGCTGTGGATGAATCAGCACGCCGTGTCGAGGTGCACGTACATCAGCCGTTCGTGACAACAACAACATTCAACGCCAATGACGAAATTCGCATACCAATCAACCAACAAGACGTTTACGTACTGCCGCATCTAAGCTGCATCTACATAGAGGGCAGGTTCATCAAGGGTGCAGGAGGCGGAGATGCGGCTTTAACAAATAACGCCCTCAGTTTCATCTTTGACGTCGTCCGCTATGAAATCAACGGAGTGGAGGTGGATCGAACAAAAAACGTGGGCATCACGAGCACACTGAAAGGTGTAGTTTCTCTGAATGAGGGTGAGGTGTGTGCGCTGGAGAATGCCGGCTGGACGAATACGGGAGACTCACCGAGCCACCTTATCGACGAGAACGGGAACTTTAACGTGTGCAACCCGGGAAGAATCCTGCTGGGATTCTTGGAAGACTACCACAAGGTGCTGTTGAATGTGCGTCACGAGCTCATTTTGACTCGATCGAAAAACGATAGGAACGCTTTCGTGGGTAACGAGGACACCAGAATTGAGTTGAGCAAGGTTCATTGGAGGGTGCCGTACGTCTATCCATCGGATGCTGAATACCTAAAACTTCTCAATATTGTCGAGGATGAGAGAACGTTGCAGATATGTTTTCGCAGCTGGGAGCTGTACGAGTATCCGGTGTTGCCGCAAGCTACGAAACAAACGTGGGCCGTCAAGACTGCAACACGGTTAGAGAAACCCCGCTACGTTATTGTCGCCTTCCAGACGAATCGCAAAGCGAATTTGGATACGGATTCAAGCAAATTTGACCACTGCAATCTGGCAAACGTCAAACTGTACCTGAATTCTGAGTGCTTCCCCTACGAGAATTTAAACTTGGATTTCTCCACGGGGAAATACGCCCTGCTATACGAAATGTACGAAAACTTCCAGAGTTCATACTATGGAAAAGTTGGCGAGCCGCTATACGGCAGGGAACAGTTCAAGGATCTAGCTCCCATCGTGGTGATTGACGCATCAAAGCAGTCGGAAAGCATCAAGTCTGGACCCATAGATATGCGTCTAGAATTTGAGTCGAGCGAGAATTTTTCGGCCAACACAACCGCATACTGTCTCATCCTGCATGACCGCATCGTTGAGTATACACCGGGTAATGAATCGGTCAGGAGAGTGATGTGAACGCATGCCTACTCTGTATACAGATTATAGTTTTAATTATATTGATGTAAAAATATATTCATTGTTTTTATTTTTGCGAAAACCCCGGCGCAGGCGCCTGGGCCACATCCAAAGGCATCTAGCAGTAGTTGAACCTTACCACCCACAAGCACTCCCATTGAATGCCGCCCACAACCTCTCTCATTGGCTATTGGCCCGCCCACTCTCATAGAGCCCCGGCGCATGCGCCTCAGCCACTGCCAAAGGCCCCAAAGACACCAGAGGCAAAAGACATGACTCCTTCAGCAGCCTCTGGTCATTGATGGCACCTGGATGGACTGGCCTGAACAACACGTGTACTTTCAGAGCCCCGGCGCATGCGCCTCAGCCACAACCAAGGGGGCCCAAAATGGCGGCTTGGGGGGCGCACTCTTCGGCAAAGACACTCGCTTCTTCTGAGAGAGGCTGCCGCAGAAGTCGTTGCTGAAGAAGTGGATGGCACCTGGAGAAGCCGGGGGCCCGGCTTCCTTGAAGAAGTGGATGGCACCTGGAGAAGCCGGGGGGCCCGGCTTCCACCCGCCGAAGCGTCGATCGCCTCGGCGGGCTGGCTCGAGCGCCCCATCGCTCCTCAGCCAGAAAGACGGGCGCCCGGCTTCCTCCCGCCGAGGCGGTCAACCGCCTCGGCCAGGGATGTGTCCCAGTATTGTCATTTTCTAACTACTTTCATGCATTTTATACCCTAAAACTGAAATAAATGCTTCAAATAAGTATGGACAAAGTTATATCGCTGAAATCTGCAAAAATATCCTATTTAGTGGTGCCATAGTCGCATATGGTTTCCATTAAAAAAACATACGTTTGCATTATTTCTCGAACACGACTGGTATAATACAACTTTTGATTATTTGAGATAGTACTAAGTTTAATTCTGTACAACTTTTTCCTTTGGCATTTTTTCATATTTTGTGTTACAAGCCGAGTAGAAAATATTTTTGTCCACGACTATCTTACAACATACTCTTTATACTTGTGTTTCTTCAATCATAATTAGATACACTAATCACTGCAGTGAATAATGAATATTATTCACTAAACCAATAGGAACATCGCTTTGACCCTTTTTTACATTTATTTAGTAGGCCGCGATCGCGATGTGCGAGTTCAAATTGAAACGTCAAATCAGCATGGTTTGCTTTTAATTTGAAATGCATATTCTAAAAAAGAAGATATAATGAGTAGTGAGAGTGAAAACGAGATTTCTTTAACAGCACCAGCAATAAAAGAAGCTGCAGAACTTGCCTCATTAGATTCATTGCCCAAAAAACCAAGAAAATTATACCTGAGAGCATATGTATGAATCTTTCTTACACTGGAGAAGGGAAATGAAGGTAAATTCTTTCTGGGAATCTGTTTTGATAGTCGTGGACAAAGTATAGTATACAACTCGTTATAATGATGCTATTATTACCTCGGATGATTACAAAACTCGCTCGCTTCGCTCGCTCGTGTTGTAAACTTCATCCTCGGTAATAATAGCATTCATTATAAACTCGTGTATAATATACTATTAAATCTCGCAAAATTTGATTTTTCCATTTTATCTAGCAGACTATGCAAACGTCCGAACATTTGATTTTGCTTATTTATTAAGCTCAAAGAACTGCATTTCTTTCCTCATTTAACCTACCTTCTATTTCTGCTGGTTTCCAAGATCCCTGTAGTGAAAATTAAAAAGAAACATCCTGTATACTCAGAATGAACTACAGAATCAACCTTTAAGTACATGTAATCCCACCCCTCCGTTATCACCTCGATTTCGCGAATTTTTGGACCACCCCTCGTAAGTCAATGGTTTATAGACAATTTATTTAAAATTGTGCATACGGTGACTTTTGAAAATTCTCTGCGCCGAATTCCTGCCGACACCCAAATCCTCCTGAGCACTGCGGATAGATGCATGCAGATTTGCCTGAAAATACGCCAAGACATCCACTTCCACTTCCTCGTTCCCTATAATCCGTTTAGGTGGATTACTTCTTGCATTCTGTTGACCAAATTGAACAAAATTGGATTCCAGTCTTCTAAATTTTGTTTTGTTTATGGGTGGTAAACTAGCGTAAGTTTCACTTTTGGTTAACAAAAAAGGCCATTTACCCTTTCACGCAAAACGTGGGCAATTTGCCGTCTTCAATGACTATTCAAACGAATGAGGGTGCGATAATAACCCACCATTGTCAAGAATACCGTTACCACCGCCCCCAGTTCCCTTAACAAATACGACTGGCTAACATAACGCAAGCAGGCGGCGACAGAGCGCTTCCTTTATCACTTTGACTGACGCTCGCCCCCGCATTACGTCTCTTATTAATGGGGGAGGCTGGAGAAGTCGCATTCAGTCTGCCGGCTCTCCAACCCTTTGGTATATGCGGCCAATTAGTCCTCTCAAAGTTACCGTCTTTTATGAGTTTTACGAGAGTACCTACAAGAAGAACGTGGGCAGTTTTAGAATTTACAGAAAATCTATTGGGTCATAAAGCAAAAATCCGTGCATTTACATACTATCAATTAAATATGTATGAGCAAAAAACGTAAGCCATTGACTTTGCAAAGCGGAATCACCTTAACTTTCAATTTTGCAAGGTGAAATTAGAACATATGTACATGTTACTAATACTTATTGGAAATTTAAACGTTTTGTCCGCCCTTCTAATCATAAAGAGCCAGGTTCACGGACGCCCGTGTGCAGTTTTCGAAAGGAGTGCACTCGGTTGCTAATTTCACGATTTTTGACTTTCATCGTGTGCAGACCAAAACTACATCTAAGCGTATGGCCTCGTTCAGTTTCTTCCTGATTTGTATTAAAGAGTCCTTACTTGGTTTAATGTGTGTCGCCTTTTTAAGTTTCTTTTTACAGTTATATTTTTGTTGGAAATAATTTTAATGCATGGCAATTCGCTGTTCAAACGTACCTGGAACATGAATAGCTTTGGGAATGTGTCATGGGTATTGAAACATATAAAAAAAACACTCAAGCCAAGTCGAAGATAATTCTTTTAATTGAACCGTAGACTGAATAACTATTCAGTTATTCAGTCTACGATTGAGCCCATCAATTATGTTCATGTGCAAGGGGCAAATACTGCGAAGGAATTAAAGATTCT
Organism: Xestobium rufovillosum; assembly: GCA_963966045.1. Lineage (NCBI taxonomy): Eukaryota > Metazoa > Arthropoda > Insecta > Coleoptera > Ptinidae > Xestobium > Xestobium rufovillosum. Next base: position 23,976,848 of record OZ014497.1, read on the forward strand.
GGATTAACCAGAAAAGTGGGACTCTTACGATCTTTAATAACAACCAGGATGGAAAATTGTAGTAACATTGGTGATTATGTAAATTATATATTAGCTCTGCACACAAATTAACAATTATTGGTTTTTCAATATCTGGAAGGACTTCGAGAAGTGTACAAGTGTACAAGTTATGGGCATCGAAAGTTCCGGTGTTTCAATAACTGGGGATGCTACAAAAACAAAGTTGTTGCAGGATATTCAAGAGTAAAAGTGCTTTTTTAGCAACAAAAATAATAATGCTTCCCATAGTAACTACCGTAAGCACAACAAAGTAAGACACCAAGGTCCTCGTTGTTACTTATGTTACAAATTTGGATACAAGTAGAACAATATTGTTCTAATAAAAAGGGAACAAAACCAGATGGTATACAAGAGCAGGTGAAAAAAATTAAGAAGATACATGTTGGTTTCTGTACAGTACAAGGTGTCCCAAACTGGACGCGTTCTTATGGGAACACCCCTTATTTGAAGAGATAGAAAAAAATTAACCAAGGTGTCCGGAGCTCAAATTTAATGAGAAAACCACTGGCGCAAACAAAACTTTGCTATCTCTTATCGTTTGGCCGCTAGAGGGCGATTCTCAAATTTCGTCGATTTCTTTTATGTTCTATAACTTGTTTATTAATAAAGATAATTAATTTTGGTAAAAACTTTCTTAAGGCACTTTTTTCCGTAGAATCCATTGCAATAGGCAGTTTTTTTACAGGGCGTTTAGATTTTCGTGCACCACCCCAAACTCATTTTTTTATATAGACCACCCTATATATTATAAGATTTTTGAAAAGCTCGTAAAATTTCCTAAATTTTGATGTATCACTTGTCATGTTTACCTTAAAAACCATTAGCAACATTTAAAGAATTATTAATTTAATATAATAACTATGAGTAATCTTGTCATGAAACTTTAGATCTGTGGTTTTAATCATAACATGTTAGCATCCTATGTCATTTTATTAGTCATGGCAATCTTGATTTCTGTAGGCACAATATTTTAATTTTTAAATCGTAATGTTGCTAATGGTTTTTAAGATAAACATGACAAGTGATACATCAAAATGTAGGAAATTTTACGAGCTTTTCAAAAAATAATATATAGGGTGGCCTATATAAAAAAATGAGTTTGGGGTGGTGCACGAAAATCTAAACGCCCTGTAAAAAAACTGCCTATTGCAATGGATTCTACGGAAAAAAGTGCCTTAAGAAAGTTTTTACCAAAATTAATTATCTTTATTAATAAACAAGTTGTAGGACATAAAAGAAATCGACGAAATTTGAGAATCGCCCTCTAGCGGCCAAACGATAAGAGATAGCAAAGTTTTGTTTGCGCCAGTGGTTTTCTCATTAAATTTGAGCTCAGGACACCGTGGTTAATCTTTTTCTATCTCTTCAAATAAGGGGTGTTCCTATAAGAACGCGTCCAGTTTGGGACACCTTGTACAATAAATTATATGTATAATCGTTCGTCATGCAAAAGTCTTGAACCTTTCAATAAAACTGCTGGAGAAATGTGGTGTGGAAAGAAACCTAATCTTTCACATTTAAGAGTTTTTGGATGTCGAGCAATGGTACACATGGCCAAAGCAATGCGTCGAAAGTGGGATTCAAAATCGTTGGCTATTGTGAAGCATCAAAGGGTTATAGATTTATTAAATTAAATTCTAATAAATTATAATCAAAAGTTGTGATGTGATTTTCTTGGAAGATGGTGAAGGATTTTCCAATCAAGAACGAAGAAAATAATGAAGTTTTGTTGGGAAATGTAGAAACAGTGGGGGAAGTTCCTGAACGAGAAGTTCAAACTGAAAACGAAGAATGAGAGGAAAGAATAATTGAAGATTCAGAATATGAAATTGGAATTGAAGGTAGGTACCTTCCCAGATGAAAATTTTGAAAATAAAGAACTAGAGAAAAATTTAAGAAGATCTGAAAAAAGCCAAGAAATATGATCATTTGTTGCATCTATCGCAAAATGATCCAATAACTGTTGAAGAAGCTACGAAAAGACCAGATAAGAAGATTTGGTTAAATGCAATGAAAATGTTTCGCTAAAAGAATATAATACATGGGCACTTACCGATTTACTATCAGAAAATATAAATGAAGAAGTTGTAAGGTATGAATCTCGTTTAGTAGTGAGAGGTTGTGCACAGAAAGAGGGCATAGATTATGAAGAGACTTTCTCGCCAGTTGTACAGTCCAACAGATTTAAGTTGGCGAGTGGTGGGGTTGCGCATTAGCATACTTTATATTGATGCAATAAAATACCTTGCAGTACCAATGGCGCAGGTAACATTTTCAGTTACCGGTGAGCTTTTGAAAAGGTAAGATGGCGGGTTGGGAATGGAAATATGTTTTATGTAGTCAAACACTGGAAATAGTGTACAGAGTGTTTTGTTATTTTAAAAGTGAGAAAAGTGAAACAGAAACATTGGAAAGTGTGAAAATGAACACGTCTGTTGCAACGGGCGTGTCTATTAGATCTATACAGGGTGTTTCATTAACAATGGGAAATCCGTTAAATGGAGATTCTATAGGTCAAATAATGACCATTGACCTGAACATGCCTTATCCGAATGTTGATGGTTTAGGAACTACAGGGTGTTGGAAGTTACAATAATTTTATTTCCTTTTTTTGCCATAACTACGAAATTTCTTAGGTTGTCGACTTGAAAATTTGCAATCCTATGGGGCGTCCGCACATTTTTCCGGGCCGGTGCGGGAGTACTTAGACAACGTCGCCTAAGAAGCCCCGACTTAAATCCTCTGGATTTTTCGATGTGGTCTAGAATGAAAGATATGGTTTATAAATAAGCTGTTGATTCACCCGATGAGCTGTGGCGAAGAATACAAGCAGCTGCCAATGAAATCAAAGGCAATCCAGGGGCATTGTTTAGAACTCGGGGGTCTCTCGGGAAACGGGGAAACGCATTGAAAAATGTATCCAAGGGAATGGTGGACACTTCGAACAACTACTTTAAAATTTAATGTTTCCTAATTTTATTTTTCTTGTACCTAAAGCGTTTGTAGTGAATTAAAATTTATTTTGTTAGCAGTACTTAATAAGCGTTTCATTTCTAAGATTTAAACACTATCTGGATTAAGTCGTTTTTTCTTGAAAATGGGCTGCAATATCAAAATGAGACAAGAATACATTTATTATTTAAAAAAGGTTGGTCTTTCAGATTTGACGTTAGATGTACATGGTAAAAAGTTATGGGTCAATTTATCAAATCAATAGGTTAGATATAAGTAGCGCCCTCTATGGGCAACGTCAAAAATGTTATTGGAATCTTTTTTCCCGTAAGATTGCAAATTTTCAAGTCGACAACATAAGAAATTTCGTAGTTATGGCAAAAAATGGAAATAAAATTTAACTTTCAACACCCTGTATTTCCTAAACCATCAACGTTCGGATAAGGCATGTTCGGGTCAATGGTCATTATTTGACCTGTAGAATCTCCAGTTAACGGATTTCCCATTGTTAATGAAACACACTGCAGAGAGAATAGTTAGTGAAGGCAACACTAGGGCGCCGGAAATTAACGGCAAAGCGATCTTCAGAACAACAGGAAAGAAACGTACAAGGAAGAGTTCCTTAACGACTGATTTACCGGAGTAAAATACGGCTGATATACGATATAGGTTGTCGTGTTACCCTTGCAAAACTGAACCAAAAAACACGGACTGAGCTAGAATGGAATGGATCCAATGAAACACTGAGAGTTATTTTGCATAAAATGGGGTTCAGGTGGAGAAGGACGCAAAATAATAGGAAAGTCCTAATTGAAAAACACGCTAAAGGTCTCCTCGAACCAAATAAAGCCGAAGACTGGAAGAAGCGTTATGATCATGTGATTAAGGTCGAGGGCAGACAATATCAGTGAAGTTGAACCATTCAGCTAGATACTTAGTTAGATATTTCATTGCGTCTGGACAACAAAAAAATATGACTTAGATACCTATTAGTCAAATGGATGCTGTTACTGCATTATTGTGATATAGATAACAGACGATCTTAACAATAATTATTCCGCGTGCACCGCTTCTAATTGTTTTCACTTTCTATAGCACATGTAGCCTAGGGTTGCCAACTTTTGGAAGTGGTTCACCCGGAGCTTTTCAACGACTTTGAAAAAATCCATATTTTCCATAAATATACAGGGTGATTCCAAAATGGCGGATTTCCTTTACAGCATGTTGTAGGGAATCGCAAATGCAGTCTAAGAAAAATGTTAAAAAAATCTAGCTGCTTTTGTTTTATAGTAGTAGTAGTAGTAACTCCTTTTTCGCTCCTATTGGAGCATAGGGCATCCTTGCGGATGTTTCTGTGACTATGTTTGCAGTTAGGTCGTCAGCCTAACGTGCCTTAACTCTCCTTCTCTGTTATGTACATAATCCCTGTGTTGAGTTGGTTTAATGTTGTTCCTGGTTACCCATCCCGTTCACAAATTCCTTCCATTCCTTTCTGTTTCTTGCAATTTGCTTTATTTCAGCCCAAGTTTTACTACTCCTCTCTGATTCCTTAATGGTACCCTTCCTCCATAAGTTTGTTGGGCGTCCCCTTCTCCTTTTTCCCTTCACATTAAAATCCAAACTCTGCCTTGCAATATCCGCATCTTCCTTCCGTAGGGTGTGTCCGATCCATTTCCATTTTCTCTTTCTTATTGTTGTCTCCATTGGCTCTTGGTTCGTGAGATGCCATAAATCCTCGTTTGATATCAAGTTGGGCCAATATATATTCATTATTCTTCGCAGGCATTTATTAATAAAAACTTGGATTCTGGTGCCATCGGTCTTGCTCATTGTCCATGACTCGCAACCGTAGAGTAAAACACTTTTAACGTTAGTAGTAAAGATCTTAATTTTCGTTTTTGTTGTTAGCTCTTTTGATGACCATATCTTCCTCAGTCCATTAAATGTTATCTGTGCTTTAATTATTCTATTTAGTATATCTTTATGGCAAGTTCCGTCTTCATCCAATATATACTTCCCAAATATGTGAATTCCGATGCTCTCTCTACTGGGTGTTCGTCTATCATTACATAATCTGTGTCCTTTGAGTTTATCGACATCATTTTGGTTTTATTGGGGTTTATCTCCAAACCTATTCTCCTCGCATTTCCCCGGAGGCTGTCTATTTTGTTTTGCATATGTTTAATTTTCTCTGTTATAAGGCTTACGTCATCCGCAAACTCAAGGTCTTCCAGATATTTAATTCAAGAATCAATTGTACCCCCAACCACATAAATTTTTAAATACTATATACGCATTTCGGCAGCTAAGCTGCCATCTTCAGTAGCAGGGAAAAACCTATAGTAATAAAAATAGCAATAACAACATTAATGCAAAAAAAAAACAATTATATATATGACAATAATAATAACAACAATAATGATGATGTGAAACAATGATAGCGACAATAACAATAATATAGGTCAGGTATTTTCTGCTCACCACTTCGATAGTGTCAAACGCCTTTTTAAAGTCGATGAACAGTAGGTGGATTTCCTTTTGCCATTCTCTGCATTCCTCCAATATAATTCGTAATGTCACTATATGGTCTATGCAGGAGTGGTTAGATCTAAACCCCGCTTGATTGTTTCTGAGTTTTCCATCTGCTGTTTGCTTAATTCGGTCTAATACTATGCGTGCCAGTATTTTGCTGACGCTGCTTAGAATCGTTATGGATCTCCAGTTTTCACAGTGTGTTCTGTTTCCTTTTTTAGGAAGATTTATTAGTTTTCCTATCTTCCATTCGTCTGGTATTTTTTCTTCTTCCCATATTTTCCTTATTAGGCATGTGATGATTTCCGTGTTAACTTCTGGGGCTGCCCTTATTAGTTCATTTTGTATGCCATCTATTCCTGTTGCTTTGTTATTTTTCAAACTTTCAATAGCATCTCGTACCTCTTCGCAGCTGGGTTCTTTTGCAGCCTCTTCTACTTCCTCATATTCCTCCATATTCCTTTGTGTTTCACTGTCTCCAGCATTTTGATTTACGTTGTATAGCTCTCTCAAATGTTCCTCCCACCTTCCAAGTATCTGTTCTTCGTTGGTTAATAATTCACCTTTTTTGTTTCTTATGTGCTTGGGATAGTTTGTTTTCCCTCCCGTCATCTTTTTTGTTGTATTATATAGTGTTCTCATATCCTGCTTTGCTGCCGCACATTCGGCCTCCTTCAATATTTCTTCTGTATATCTCCTTTTATCATTCCTGGCACCCCTTTTGATTTGCTTGTCTATTTGCCTATATTGTTCTTCCAATTTTGCTTTTTCTTCCTTCCGCAATTCATTCATAAGCTTTAGTTTTGTAATTCTTCTCTCCTCTATCCTACCCCACGTTTCTTTAGACATCCACTCTTTGACAGTTGTTTGCTTTATTCCTATTGTTTTCTTTGCAGTCTCCTTAATCATTGTTCTGTACCTGTTCCACAGCTCTTCTATGCTGTATTGTTTCAGGTCACCTAGGGTTTTTCTTTGAGCTGTTAGTTCTTGTACATACTTATCTTCCACTTCCCTAGATTTTGTCATCCACTGTACATTGAAATATTGTTTCTTCCCTTGTGGTCCTGGTCCCTCTCGATTTTTTAGTTTCACCATCATTTTTACTCTAACCAATGTGTGGTCTGATCCTACGTCAGCACCTCTCTTTGCTCTTACATCCAATAACCATTTTTTAAATGTCCTGTCTATTGCTATATGGTCTATTTGATTATAATATTTCTTCCCTGGGGATGTCCACGTTGCTTTATGAATTTCTTTGTGCGGGAACAGACTTCCGCCTATCACCAAGTTATTTGTTGCACAAAAGCCCACAAATAAATTTCCGTTCTCATTTCTTGTACCCATACCTTCCTTCCCCATAACTCCCTCCAGGTTTGTATTGTCTTTGCCTATTATTGCATTTACATCTCCCATTAGTATCTTTATATCTCTTTTATGCTGCTTTATAGTATGAGCAAAAAACTAAAATGCAAATTTGACAACATGTGTGTACAGTCTCTCTAACCCTTTGCTCTAACATTCGCATAAGGATGTCTTCTATTGGGGTACCTTTGCGCGTAAACTCTTACAGCTTCATTCCCGTTATTATGGCATTCGCCCAATATCATCAACATGTTTGCATATTCACGATTTGTATACATTTTTAACAAAATTAAGTCAAAACTTCAAAATGACAGGTCAAAATAAATTAATACAAAACGTCAGATAACTACAAAATCATATCATCGTTGCCAAATGCATTTTCAAACATATCGATAAAAAGATTTAGATTTTCAAAATTAAAATTACAAGTAAATTAGACGTTGCAAGCATTCTTTTTTTGCACGCAGTCTTATAGGACATAACTTTTTATGGAAAATGATATTATCCTTCGAAATTCTAAAAAATAAAGAATATGGGTTTTTCATTTCCCACCACCCTCTTCACTCAGTAAATTAACAATTAAGATTTTTTAAAACATTTTTCCCATGCTACATTTAAGGTCCCCTACAACGTACTGTAGAGGAAATCCGCCATTTTGGAATCACCCTGTATTATTTATTAAAGACGAGACGTTATATAACGCAAAGTATTCTACATCACAGACGATGATGTCGTTAATAACAACAGCTTTTTTGGTCATGTAATCACGGACTGTTTTTAACAACATACCTCTCTTGACGGGGCACCGATTACAGAACTAGGGGAAGGTGGAAATTGAATAAATTGCAATTTTGAAGAAAAAAAGAAGTAATAGGTCACTGCCGGAATCGACCCTTCAACGCTACGAGGGGAAATTTCTATGCGTCGCCTTTCCGTACTACGCTATGCTGGGAGCTGGCACCAGTTGTTTGGTGAGTGTACTAAAGCAACATTTTAAAGATATGGGGAGCGGCACGATCAAATCCGGAATATCTTGGGTTATTTAACATCTCGTTGTTAAAGTGGCAAAATAGACAAAAAATACGTCCTCTTAACTAATTGCACATGTCTGAAATTTTCGGAAATAATTTATTTTTTGTTTTGTGACTCTTACGACTTCTACCCGGAGAAATACACAGGTAACCCGGAGCCCGGAGAATGATCGTGAAAACCCGGAGACTCCGGGTCAAAACCGGAGTGTTGGCAACCCTAATGTAGCCCCCTTCAATGAATTTCAGGTTCATTCGACGGTATTTGAGGCCTTCAGGATTTACCATCACAGAATCCGGCTGCGACAGGTCTGCACCCAACACACCCACAACACGGGACACGCCTATTAATGTACAGAGCTCTGACAATTACAATTAAAACGCATTTACACCCCCAGGGTATTTCACAAGGTTGATTTACGTCATGTGTATCATATCTACATATTATGATATAATATTTTAAACTCGCTCTCGATATTAATGCATTATTACAACTGAACACAAGATAACTTTCCCAGCTGCGATACAATATTATACCTAATTTTTAACAAGGCTTTCAAGCTGTAAAAAGTAAAACCACTGAAATTTTTTATGTCTAACTTATCGCATATGTTGTACACATACAGAAAATTATCTAGGTCAGTGGGGAGGAAGTTCATTCGTTTTTCCCCATCACCCCCAGTTCACAACGCACTAACGCAAACACTGTACATCCCCTGGGGTTAGTTTTATGGGGGCGCTCATCAATCAGTATGAAACGCGTAATTGTGACAAGGAGTGGCAAGTTTTTTTCTTCGCAGAAGTTGGGGACCCTCGTCAAGCCAGTTCTTTGGGTGAGGTGAGCTGCGAACTTGAAAGTTTTGTTCAAATCACCCTTAGAGATGAGGGATTTGCAGCATTTATTGCCACATTTGATTACAATAATTCCTCTTCACAAATTAATTGACTCCGCTTCTTGCATGGCTTATGACGTCACATTAACAGCCGCGTTCGCTAACTCTCAAGAAAATTTAGATAGAGTACTACCCTGTGTAAATTCCATTGTTTGGTGAACTCGCTACACGTTTCCTCTCAACACCGGATACAACTTCGCTCTTGACCAAGATAGCCATGTCATAAAAGGATAAAGGACATTAATCACAGCTGGCTCTGGTCGGTGGGTACCGCATTACGATAAATAACGCAAGCCGACATGCCAACGTTGGAAATGGAGCAAAGCCACCTTGATTGTTATGTACAGAGATATGTACCCATACATGCATATCTATTTCAAACATTACATGACAGTTCTTTGTCAACTCGATCCGGAAAAGGGGACTGAAACAAGAGGCACAACAGAGCTACTGATTATTGTTTTAACTCATGCGGGCGGCTTTCAGATTATCTGTAGCAATCAATATAATTACTATGTCATTCGTAATAATTTTAAAAGTGTGAGAGAATGAAAGTAGAAAACCCTGGATAACAAAACATGTTGTGAGTCTAATAGAGAAAAGGCGAAAATAGAAAAACAGGTTAGATGAAAGAGGGAAACAAAAATATAAGGCGATCAAGTGGGAAATCCGTTAACTGGAGATTATACAAGTCAAATAATGACCATTGCCTCGGACATGCCTTATCCGAATGTTGATGGTTTAGGAAATACAGGTTGTTGAAAATTACAATTTTATTTCAATTTTTTGCCATAAGTACGAAATTTCTTAGGTTGTCTCATTTTGATATTCCAGCCCATTTTCAAGCAAAAACGACTTAATGCAGATAGTGTTTAAATCTTAGAAATGAAACGCTTATTAAGTACTGCTAACAAAATAAATTTTAATTCACTACAAACGCTTAGGTACAAGAAAAATAAAATTAGGAAACATTAAATTTTAAAGTAGTTGTTCGAAGTGTCCACCATTCACTTGGATACATTTTTCAATGTGTTTCCTGAGAGACCCCCGAGTTCTAAACAATGCCCCTGGATTGCCTTTGATTTCATTGGCAGCCGCTTGTATTCTTCGCCACAGCTCGTCGGGTGAATCAACAGCTTCTTTATAAACCATATCTTTCATTCTAGACCACATCGAAAAATCCAGAGGATTTAAGTCGGGGCTTCTAGGAGGCTAAGCAAATTCACTTCCACGGTCAATCCACCGATGTGGAAAGACGTTGTCTAAGTACTCCCGCACCGGCCGGGAAAAATGTGCGGGCGCCCCTTCCTGCATGAACCACATATTTTCCCTTATTAAGTGGTACTTTTTCCAGCAGTTCGTAAAAATTTTGCTGAAGAAAAGTTAAATTAAGTGGGCCGTTCAGATTGGGTGGAAGTTGAAAAGGCCCAATAAAGAAATTTGAAATTACACCGCACCAAACATTGATCTTAAATTCATGTTGGAAGTGTCTTTCTTTAACGGCATGGGGGTTTTCAGAATCCCACAAATGATTGTTTCGCCAGTTGAAAATTCCACGTCGAGTAAACGTTGCCTCATCTGTGAAGAAGATTTTGTTCAAAAAATTAGGATCCGCGCCTTGCTGCTCTTGTAAGAAATTAGTGAAACGTAGAGGAGCAGGAGGATCATCAGTTAACAAATTTTGTACTGGAGTAATGTGGTATGGATGATGCTTCTCTTTGTGCAAAATTCTCCAAATCGAAGAGCTACCTACGCTTGTTGCCGCGCTTAAACGACGCGACGGGTACTTACGCCTGATTTTCGTGCAATCTAACCAAAACCTCATCTTCCTGCTCAGCCAAAATAATCTTCGGAGCGCTATTTTCACCTTTTGGACGGAAAGATCCTCTTTCGCCTAAGCGATTGTACAGATTTCTAAATAATTTATGATTTGGTTGCCTTCGGTGGGGGTATAACTCTGAATATCTTCGGGCTGCAGCGAGCCCATTAAAATTGGTTTGAGCAAAAACACAAATAGACCGAGAGCTCGCGTGCAAAATACATAACCATCGGGAACAAAATTTTTGACTTTCTGGGGTGAAAGTCCTTTTTATAAAAATCATTTAACCACCCGTCTGCCGGCCTTAAGTTGTCAACTAACTGCGGGAGCGGCAACTGAAAAGGGGTCAAAATGCAAAAATAGGTAACCATCGGAACAAACGTAATTTTTTTACAGTTATTTTCGGAAAGTTCTACATAAGCAAAATCAACACGGCAGACGCATTTTTCTTGTCAACTTTTTAGCGCAGACGCTCTCAAAGATACCAAAATTTCCGTTAAAATGTAACTATAAAGAACATACTATTTAAATATGTCAATTGAAAGGTAATTAAACGTAGAATTCAAATATTCAAATAAATTTTTGGCAGACGGTCGCATAACGACAGCAGACGCCGTCAAAGTTGCAAATTGCATCTCATTTTAGTGCCCAAGATCTTACGCGCTTCAGTGACGCGCACGGTCACATGTTAAAAACCTAAAAAATTGATAGGCAGGAACAACAAAATTTAGGGTTTGTGGTTGTAAACGTTCTTATTTATTACACAAACATTTATTGTATCTATTAATAACAATAATAGGAACAAATTTAGGAACCTTAATACGTACATTATTCTATTCACAACTTAGCCAGATTGGAATGCAATCAAGGAAGATAAGGAACAAAACATGTATTCTAGAAGTCATTCTTTTACTTTTACATATTATATAAATAAAATAAATTTTATTCTTCGGCTTAGGTATAGGTACGAAGTACGTAACAAGAATGGTATTCTAAATAACATGAATAAAATTATTAAATATTATTTAAAGTAAAAACAAAAGGCTGTCATAAAGCATTTTTATAAAAATATTTTTTACTTTTTCATTCTATTTCTTCATCAGTAGATGATAAGTAAACGTCGTCTTCGTTTTTTTCTATTGGTACTTCGTTTGGTTGGGGTTCCTTTAAGCATATTTCTTCAACACATGTTGGTGTCTGTCGACCCTTAAATCATTGAGGCTGTAGTTTGCCACCAATTAGAAATTAGAACCCAGCCGTGTTCCAGAGAAGAATAAAATGACTTCTTTTAAGGTTAACGCAAATTTGATTTACCCTTTTCAATTTGCATAATAGAACGTCTTTGCATGGTGGTAATAGACTGCCATCATATTTTTTCAATCCTTCTAAAGGTTTTTCCAACTTTTTTGGTTTGTAGAAGTCCATAAAAATATGAAACCGCGCTTCGTTTTGATATTATTACTATGTTTTCTGTTGCATTTTGCATAGAAAGTCTTCAATTTCTCTAATTTGGTCCTCAGTTAAACTATTACTTATTCCACATCTTATAAAACAAAGTCGCTTTCTCTGTCCCTATGTATGCTTAAATTTTTAAAACTACGCAACGGATTTTGATGCGGTTTTTTTTAATAGATAGAGTGATTGAAGAGGAAGGTTTATATGTATAATAACATCCATTAAATAGTGATACTTTTATTTTTGAGTTTTCTAATGTGATGTCGTAAATAATTACATTTTTTCCGCTTACATTGCAAACGCAGGCTGAACCCTACGAGATTTATCAAAATAATAATAATAATAATAATAATAATAATAATAATGATAATAACATTAATAATAATAATGTCGTATAAAACAAAGTCGCTTTCTCTGTCCCTATATCCCTATGTATGCACGCAGGCTGAACCCTACGAGATTTCGAGTGCGGGCCACGGGCAGTAATGAATAAATCAAAACTACTGGATCGATTTTAATCATTTTTTCAGTGACTGACATAGGCTATATATTTTATACCCGTGCGAAGCCGGAGCGGGCCGCTATTTTTTCAATCCTTCTAAAGGTTTTTCCAACTTTTTTGGTTTGTAGAAGTCCATAAAAATATGAAACCGCGCTTCGTTTTGATATTATTACTATGTTTTCTGTTGCATTTTGCATAGAAAGTCTTCAATTTCTCTAATTTGGTCCTCAGTTAAACTATTACTTATTCCAAACTAGCGGCCCGCTCCGGCTTCGCACGGGTATAAAATATATAGCCTATGTCACTCACTGAAAAAATGATTAAAATCGATCCAGTAGTTTTGATTTATTCATTACTGCCCGTGGCCCGCACTCGAAATCTCGTAGGGTTCAGCCTGCGTGCATACATAGGGATATAGGGACAGAGAAAGCGACTTTGTTTTATACGACATTATTATTATTATTATTATCATTATCATTATTAATGTTATTATTATTATTATTATTTTGATAAATCTCGTAGGGTTCAGCCTGCGTTTGCAATGTAAGCGGAAAAAATGTAATTATTTACGACATCACATTAGAAAACTCAAAAATAAAAGTATCACTATTTAATGGATGTTATTATACATATAAACCTTCCTCTTCAATCACTCTATCTATTAAAAAAAACCGCATCAAAATCCGTTGCGTAGTTTTAAAAATTTAAGCATACATAGGGACAGAGAAAGCGACTTTGTTTTATAAGATGTAGTAGATGAACTGGAAGCTTTTTGAGCCACTACATATTTTTCTAATAAGTTGAAAAGCCTTATCCTCGGCCTTATCTTACCTTTTCTAGAAAAAAGCTGAAGTATAGTCGCATCCTGTGAAACTATGGAATGCTGGCAAAGCTTTGCATAAATCTGGCCTTAAAGACTGCGCTATGGTGTTAACATTAATATGTCTCAACGTATTTTTTGATTGTATTCCTACTTCCAACCACATAGATATGTTTTCTGGAAGATTATGAATGTTTCATAGAATAATAATTAAAACATCTGTATCTGAAGTTTTTATTATAACTTTTGACTATTGGATGGCATTTTAGATAAGTGGTAGACAATAATTCTGCTATCAGCTTCCTCGTGTGGCCAATCAAATTCTCGTCTATGTCTATAAATGCCCCCTTCTACACTATAGAACTTATAGCAAATACTTCACAATTAACGTACAAAAAATTGTTATGCAAAATGGGTGCATAACAATCGTTATGCCAATTCTTACAGGTAAATTTTACTAAAGATGTTTTATAATTACCATTTCATGCACCCATTTTGCATAATAAATATTTGTAGGTACCTTAATTGTGAAGTATTTGCTATAAGTTCTAAAGTGTAGAAGGAGACATAGACGAGAATTTGATTTGTACACACGAGGAAGCTGATAGCAGAGAATTGTCTACCACTTATCAAAAATGCCATCTAAAAGTCAAAAGTTATAATAAAAACTTCAGATACCTACCTACAGATGTTTTAATTATTATTCTAGGAAACATTCATAATCTTCCAGAAAACATATCTATGTGGGTAGAAGTTGAAATAAAATCAAAAAACACGTTGAGCCAAATTAATGTTAACACCATAGGGCAGTCTTTAGGGCCAGATTTATGCAAAGCTTTGCCAGCATTTCATAGTTTCACAGGATGCGACTACTCCAGCTTTTTTTAGAAAAGGTAAGATAAGGCCTTTCAACTTATTAGAAAAGGATGAAGTGGCTCAAAAAGCTTTTAGTTCATTTGGAAAAAGTAATAGTTTAAGTGAGGACCAAATTAGAGAAATTGAAGATTTTCTATGCAAAATGCAGCGGAAAACACAGTAATAATAACAACGAAGGGCGGTTTCATATTTTTATGGACTGCTACAAACCAAAAAAGTCGAGAGAACCTTTAGAAGGAAAGAAAAAATTTGATGGTAGTCTATTACCACCATGTAAAGACGTTCCATTATGCAAATTGAAAGGGTAAATCAAATTTGCGTTAACCTTAAAAGAACAGTCATTTTATTCTTCTCTTTAACACGGTTGGGTTCTAATTTCTAATTGATGGCAAACTACAGCCTCAATGATTTAAGGGTCGACAGACACCAACATGTGTTGAAGAAATATGCTTAAAGGAACCCCAACCAAACGAAGTACCAATAGAAAAAAACGAAGACGACGTTTACTTATCATCTACTGATGAAGAAATACAGTGTGTCCACGGATGGACTTAACTATACGTGTAAAAACTTTTATTTTCAGTTTTCCGAAAAAAAATCATTCTTCATAATTTCTTTTGCTTGTTATAAAGATACCATTCACGTTGAGAAACTTTGATTTTGTTGTACAGGGTGCGCAAAAAATATAAACATGCAAATTTGCAAAATTGAAAATTTTTTGAATCATATTTTTTTGAAGTATCAAAAAGAAGGAGCTTAGAAGGAGAAATCGAAAAGACAAAAACCAATATTTATTTAACTTAATACTTTGATGTAAATGACAATAAGTAAAGTTCTATTCAACCTGAAACCCTCCAATGTCAACTTTGAAACGCCCTTTATACCTTAATTTGCTAATAATAGTTGCACATAACGTTTCATTACAAGTGGTAGTCTTGAAAAAATAATAATCGATATTAAGATATGGAAAAGCAAAATATCGATTTTAGTTTTAATATTAAATATCTTAGTACCTATAACTTCCATGAAAAAACTTTATTTGGCTTTTCTATTTCTCCTTCTAAGCTCTTTCGTTTTGATGCTTCAAAAAGTTTGATTCAAAAATTTTTAATTTTGTAACTCTACATTTTTATATTTTTTGCGCACCCTGTACAACAAAATCAAAGTTTATCAACGTGAATCGTATTTATATAACAAGCAAAAGAAATGATCAAGAATGACCTTTTTTCGAAAAATTGAAAATAAAAGGTATTACAAGTATAGTTAAGTCCATCCGTGGAGACACTGTATAATGAAAAAGTAAAAAATATTTTTATAAAAATGCTTTATGGCAGCCTTCCGTTTTTATTTTAAATACTATTTAATTATTTTATTCATGTTATTTAGAATACCATTCTTGTTACCTACTTCGTACCTACATATACCTAAGCGGAAGAATAAAATTTATTTTATTTATAAAATATGTAAAAGTAAAATAATGACTTCTAGAATACACGTTTTGTTCCTTATTTTCCCTGATTGCCTTCCAATCGGGCTATGCATATAAGTTGTGAATAAAATAATGTACGTATTATGGTTCCTAAATTTGTTCCCATTATTGTTATTAATAAATACAATAAATGTTTGTGTAATAAATAAGAACCACAAACCCTTAATTTTGTTGTTCCTGCCTATCAATTTTTTACGTTTTTCATATGCGACCGTGCGCGTTACTCAAGCGCGTAAGATCTTAGGAGCTAAAATGAGATGCAATTTGCAACTTTGACGGCGTCTGCTGTCGTTATGCGGCCGTCTGCCAAAAATTTATTTGAATATTTGAATTCTACGTTTAATTACCTTTCAATTAACATATTTAAATAGCATGTTCCTTATAGTTACATTTTAACGGAAATTTCGGTATCTTTGAGAGCGTCTGCGCTAAAAAGTTGACAAGAAAAATGCGTCTGCCGTGTTGATTTCGCTTATATAGAACTTTCCGAAAATAACTGTAAAAAAATTACGTTTGTTCCGATGGTTACCTATTTTTGCATTTTGATCCCTTTTCAGTTGCCGCCCCCGCAGTTAGTTGACAACTTAAGGCCGGCAGACGGGTGGTTAAATGATTGTTATAAAAAGGCCTTTCTCCCCAGAAAGTCAAAAATTTTGTTCCCGATGGTTATGTATTTTGCACGCGAGCTCTCGGTCTAAAATCATATCTCTCATATCACTATTCTAAAAATCATTATGACGCGGCATTTTTTAATACTATTGATAAATTTATGGAGAAAGTTAATGAAAAAGCTATTGGGTTAACACTGAACACTTTAAAACTAATGTCATATTACTATCGACTGTCTGTTTGTAAAACGTAGCTATCTAGATAATATTTTGTTTAATGCGGAACGGCCTATTAGAACAAGTTTGGAATTTAAACACTATGTATCTGCATTAAGTCGTTTTTTCTTGAAAATGGGCTGGACTATCAAAATGAGACAAGAATACATTTATTATTTAAAAAAGGTTGGTCTTTCAGATTTTGGAGCCGATTTGACGTTAGATGTACCTGGTAAAAAGTTATGGGTCAATTTATCAAAGCAATAGGTTATACGTAGCGCACTCTATGGGCAACGTCAAAAATGTTATTGAAATCTTTTCCCGTAAGAAAAACCATAGGATTGCAAATTTTCAAGTCGACAACCTATGAAATTTCGTTCAACACCCTGTATTTCCTAAACCATCAACATTCGGATAAGGCATGTTCGGGCCAATGGTCATTATTTGACATGTAGAATCTCCAGTTAACGGATTTCCCATTGATAATGAAACGCCCTGTATATACCGGGTGACCACGAGATCAGGCTCACCCCTATAACATTTTTGTTTTTCAAGGTATTAATTTGAAATTTGGGACAGTTAAATGGCATGTAAATCTGTATTATTTGGAACAGTTAACATTTTTCTGGCACTTCCGGTTTCACCGGAAATGAACCAACATTCGAATTTTTAAATGGAACAGCCTGTATATTTTCACATTTTTGGAGCCATTGTTTCATTCTAGATACGGTAGTGCCACTTTTGGGTAAAAACATTACCATAAAAAATTTTTGGAAGCAAATTAAATCTTGCATCTAGACATCCATGACTGAAAGAAAACCATTAAGTCGGGGTCCTAAACTAGTGTAAAAACAAAATTATCAAATTAGGTCAAGTAGTTTTTCTGTTACAGCCATCTAAAAATCTAAGACACAGTTTTTCGGGCATAAGTCAATTTTTTTAAATGGAACCATGATGGCTCATCGGGATATTTCGATAGAGCTATTTTTTACGAACCATTTGATATCAAACACGATATCTTTAATTCAAAAATACTCGGAGATATCTTTTTCTTTGTATCTGCTAAATAGTAAAACAAGTGCAAACTAACACATTTACTCCAACATTTATTATCAACAGTACCTAAACATAGCATTCTTCCCTGCTGCATCTAAAATTTATTATGAATACAACAAATTATAATAATTATTATTATGCATCAGTATAAAATAAAGTAGGTACCTAGGTACAATAAGCAAATTAACAAATGAATTCCAATTACTGTAAAGGAATTTTAATTCCTTTGTTCCTGTACTTTATTTCTAAGCTAACTTAGGGTACCCAGGTGCAGACTTTATTTTATACTAATGCATAATAATTATTATTATTATAATCTGTTCTAGTCATAATAAATTTTAGATGAAGCAGGGGAAGAATGTAACGTTTACTCTTGATAATAAATGTTCGAGTAAATGTGTTATAGTTTTCACTTTTCACTTGTTTTACTATTTAGTAAATGCAAAGAAAAATATATCTCCTAGTATTTTTGAATGAAAGATGTCGTGTTTGGTATCAAATGGTTCGTAAGAAATAGCTCTATCGAAACATCGGTATGAGCCATCATGGTTCCATTTAAAAAAATTGACTTATACCCTAAAAACTGTGTCTTAGATTTTCAGATGGCTGTAACAGTAAAACTACTTGGACGAATTTGATGATTTTGTTTTTACACTAGTTTAGGGGCCCGACTTAATGTTTTTCTTTCAGTCATGGGTGTCTAGATGCAAGATTTAATTTGCTTCCAAAAATTTTTTATGGTAATGTTTTTATCTGAAAGTGGCACTGCCGTATCTAGAATGACACTATGGTTCAAAAAATGTTAAAATATACCGGCTGTTCCATTTAAAAATTCGAACTTGGGTTCATTTCCGGTGAGACCGGAAGTGCCAGGAAAATTTTTACTGTTGGAAATAATACAGATTTACATATCATTTAACTGTCCCAAATTTCAAATTAATATCTTGAAAAACAAAAATGTTATAGGGGTGAGCCTGATCTCGTGGTCACCCGGTATATCGAAGATGCGATTAATATTGTTAAAGACAGAATAGCTGCTGGAATTAATATACAGGGCTAAACTATTAATATGCTCAGATTCGTGGATGATATAGCAGTGTTAGCATTAGGAAGCATTAGGAAGGGCTCTGAACGAAATGGAAGCGTCTTTGACGGAGGGCTATGGTATGAAGATCAATAAAAAGAAAACTAAAATTTTGGTGTGTAGGGGGCGTGAAAATACGACTAAAACTAAAATACAAATTGGAAACGAGAAGATAGAGGAAGTCTCAGATTTCTGCTATTTAGGAAGTCAAATAACTCGCGATGGTAGGAGCTCTAGAGATATAAAACAAAGAATAGCGCAGGGCCGAGTTGCATTTAATAAAAAGAAACAACTATTATGCTCGGGAATGATAAATGTAGAAACTCGAAAGGGGCTCTTAAAAACGTATGTATGGAGTGCGGCATTGTACGGATGTGAAACTTGGACGATAGGAGAAGCGGATAGGAAAAAATTAGAAGCATTTGAAATGTGGTGCTATAGACGCATGATGAAGATACCATGGATAGATAAGGTTAGCAACAGAGAGGTATTAGAAAGAGTTGGCGAAAAGCGAAATTTATGGAAGATGGTAAGAAATAGAAGAGGTAGGATTGTGAGGCACGAAGGCTTAGTTCTCGATATACTAGAGTCAGAGATAGGAATAAAAAGAGGTAGGGCTAGGCCCAAATTAGACTACTGCTCTCAAAAAGTTGGGGATGTAGGATGTTCAACTTTTGAGGCATCGTGTAGGTTAGTTCAGGATAGGAAAGGATGGAGGTACGCGTCCAACCAGTCTTCGAACTGAAAACTTTATGATGATACGAGAATTTACTTTTCGTCCAATCTCCAATTTGAGCTTGACTGTTCTTATAAACCGTCTTATTAAGCAAAAAGTAACAATCACCGACATGGTTCCTGAGCACAGAGGGTGCAAATACAAATACAGAGGAACCGTCTCAGTGAAAGCGAGATCGCACGATAACAACTGACAGCAGTATAATTACGGCGTTGTTTGTTGGAGGATTATACAATTTGCCCTTGTTTTTCAAGAACTGAAGCGAAGAGACTCCGACAGACGGAGTGCACGCACCCCGACTTGTTTATTCTGGCAGACGTGAAAATCCTATAAAAGTCAGCTGTAGACAGTTAATTTTCTTACGCAGACATTTTTACTCAAATTTACTGGTAAATCCTCATTTGAAAACATTCAAGTGACCTCTGCAGGTGGGGTAAGTGCATTAATGGGGTAAATGTAACCGGACAATCTACACTCAAAATGAATATTTCTTTAATTAATACTGTTATCGCCATCTGTTCCAGCATAGTCAAATTAACAACGTGTGTAGTTAACTGAATCTTCCTAGCATATATGTGTCAGTTGCTTCCAGATCATAGACATAACTTTACGCGGAGCAAGTGCAGAATTAATTTGCAGTTTTGGATCAAAAATTAAAGGCGAGTCGTCAATTTTACTTGAGTTGACAGTGTATAACAGTGTCAATGTTGATTTGTATTAATTAGAATATGTATACTTTTTATATGTTTATATGACTGCACTTACCCCGGGGGCAAATGCAATCATATTTCGGAGGGAAAGTGCAATTGTCTGGTTGCACTTTCCCGATGAAGATTAAAATATTTTTACATTTCAGATGGTTAGGAACTAACCATTCAACAGTATGTGAACAGAAGCAAAATCCAAACGCCTTTTAAGAGCGGACGTCCTGGCAAGGATTGGTTTACCCTATTTCGAAAAATGCAGACCGATCCCTTCTTTATAAATGAATATTGTAATTTGCTAGAGTCAAAGCTTATTTCGTTTTTCTAAGAGTATTTTTGCAACTTTAAAAATATTGATTCTTTTGGAAACTTGACGCTCTTTCCTGATTTTATTTTAACAAAGTTTCATGCATGATTTTAACGTTCGATTGCAATTTCCTGCTCTTAATATCCTACCAAAATTAACCATAAATATGTAAGATGATATGGAACTACCAAAATTGGACCTAAATAAGAGTCTTGCGAGACACCACAGTAAGAAAATACAACCCACATCTACAACTGTCATCAAAAACCAACATCATACAGAATGTTTTTAAGACAAATCCAGGTACGAACCAAAAACTCACCCTCTGCTTCTTCTACGCACAAACTGTTTATCCACCAAACCCCTCAGTTACAGAAAATCTCACAAATCGCAAAGTATCTTCCGCTGGAACCTTTATTTTCGTTATTAAATTTTTTAGGCCCAAAACAATCGTGTTTGTATGTGTGAACGGTTTTTGTCTCGGGTGTGACCGTATCTACCCCCGAATTCGACCCGGGGCGCGCCAGAGTCGTCCTGTAACTGCGTGGCGGCGGCCGACGTCTTTTTCAGGGTTGTGTACGTATTTAGTTCACGGTCACGCCGCGACGGCGCGCAGGTAACGGCGCACGGTCGATAGGAGAGGTCACGAGAGACCTACACATACCAACACACGCATACGCCGCTGGTATTTACCACCACGATTTTTTTTATTAAACACCTGGTGATTCGATCAAAGAAAAAAGCTTCTAATTTATGTCTTGACAAAATTTCATCAGCAACCCAACAATTTCATCCGCATCCACTCACAAAGTAACACCTCGGCGTAGAAAACAAAAAGTAAAACAAACAAGATGATAATTCTGCATCACCTTTGTGATTCATAATGACTTGCTCGCTTCCCTGCTTACTAAAAGATAATTTCCTCTTCCTTTTTTTCCTTAAACAAGAAAAATGTGCGCCGCTAGCGAAATGGGCAAAGGACTCTAGAGAAAAGTTAGATATGAATTATAAATTGGGGTTGCGAAGGGTTGTTGAACCTCCCTGGAAGTGCCTGTGAAATTTGGCGAACCTCGGCGCGATTTTCGACCCCACAAAAGCGAAGAAAAGCGCCGGAGAAAAAATAAATATGATAAGGAAGATTCACCTCCCAAACTACCTTTTAAGTATACAAACTAAACAAACGTTATTTGTCTCCAGTATGAATAAAATTATCAATCTCTTCATTCTTACAAAATACGAAATAAATTCTCTCTCGGCACGCGCACACAACAAGCGCGCTGGGAATCTACTGATCTACTGACTACTGTAGCTGTAGATATGCCTGCTGCTGTTATATAGGGTCTTACAAGTTTTTAGCTTCTAATAAAATCAATAAAACATGTATAGAAATGCATTTAGATGAAAGACAATAATTAATGTTTTATTGCTACAATTAATTTTTATATGTGTCTGTCTTGCAAGATGCCGAACGAATGCGTAATTTCAGTTGAACATCTGTGCTCTGCTCTTTTTTTCTGTCCTGAAACTGCAAGTGAAACAATAACATATAACAGTAAATTAATTCAATAATTACCACTAATTTAAAGAAAAACTATGTCCCTGAAGTGTATTGTATATCTTATAATAGCTTCAAACATGCAATTGAAATAATGCATTAATAAATGTAACCGTATGATTTAATTCAACTTCGACCATCCTTAACCCAAGGCTATAATAAAAATGCCTCTGACGAACCAAGAATCAGCGGTTAAAATATGCATCAATTTTTTATTTTTTATATACTAAGAATTAGAAAAAAACAACAATAATGTATAAGTACCTGCTTAATAATACATTAATTCTTCATTAAGTATTCATAGATATTGCTATAATGAGTTTATTTGGAATAACACTAGTATATCATTTTAAAAATTACAAATACAATACTGATTATAAAAATTTAAAATTGTAATCCCGTTCAGCGTTCATTATTCAATTCAATAGTATATACAGTTCGCTCAAATCCGAGCACCACCATTTGAACAAAAGCACCAAGAATATTTCACATATTTGTCTAAATAGGGAGGTTCGGAGAAAAATAAGATATATTTTTGGCATGAAAATGACAGGAAATTGTTATTGTAATTGACTTACGGCGAAATTTTCTTTCAAAAAAAAGTTTTTGCAGCGTAATAAGCGAAAGAAATGAACTAGTTCGCTTTGTGATTGGTTTGACGTCAGCGCTTCGTATGGCGCTCCTCCCACTTTTCTTGAATGCCCGCGAAGCGGTAGGTACCTATCTCATAACATACTTATTGGGACTATTTCCAACGTGAATTTTTAAAGTGAGGTGTCAAGAAAGCATAAAACAAAGACAATATAATTGATTAATGTTGCAACAAGGGTATCAAAAGTCCGATTCACATCATTTGCCATGTGTAGGTAAATGTGGAAATGTTGTGTGATTTTTTGCTTCTAACACCAATTTCATTCAACCTCAAAAGCTCAAAACAGTGGTGTAATATATAACCGAAAACAAACCTTTTACTTATAGACCTTACAGAATGGCCGAGAGTGAAAAAGAAATGTTACAGGCATAGTACAGGAATTACTGGAAAATGACATTATAAGGGAATCGAATTCGAACTATTCGTCTCCGTTGCTCTTGGTCAAAAAGAAAGACGGTACAGATAGAATGTGTATAGACTTTAGAAAACTTAACAGCTTGACCGTTAGAGAGATTTATCCAATGCCTCGCATCGATGAACGATTGGAGAAACTGCATGACTGTACATATTTTACAAGCTTGGATTTGCGGGCTGGATACCACCAGATTCCAGTCGCCGAAGATAGTAAGCATCTTACAGCATTTATGACGTCAGAGGGAAGTTATGAATTTAATCGAATGCCGTTTGGGCTAACAAATGCGCCCGCTGTCTTTCAGAGACTTATATGAGAAAAATTCTCTTACCAGCGAAAGGAATTGTGGAAGTATTTTTAGATGATATGCTTCTGCCATCCGAAACAATAGATCAGGGGTTGGACAATTTACGGACTATTTTAGAGATTCTCAAGAAAGCCGGATTGACATTGAATTTGGGGAAGTGCGCCTTCTTGATGACTAGTGTGACCTATTTAGGATTTCAAATAAGTTCAAAAGGATTACAACCCGGTGAAGCCAAAGTACAAGCTATAGAAGAGGTGGCAGCACCATCAAGCGTACATCAAGTGCGTCAGTTCCTTGGACTGACAGGTTATTTTCGGCAATTCATCCGAAATTATGCCATGATAGCCAAACCCCTTACAACAAAACTTAAGAAGGGAACTGTTTGGACTTGGGAACAACAAGATCAAGAAGCTTTTGAAGCACTAAAGCAAGCATGGGAATGAATATTTAATTACACTAGTTGACGCTTTTACTAAGTATCTGGTGATGAAAGCAGTTAAATCAACAGCAACAAGATTTGTAATCGTGTTTTTATTAAATACATTTGATACGTACGGCTTACCTGCAAGACTTGTTTGTGACCAAGGGTCTAGTTTTACCTCCAAATCCTTTAAAGAGTTCTGTAAACAAAAAAAATTAAAGCTAACATTCAACGCAGTCGCTACACCAAGAGCGAATGGGCAGAATGAGAGATTCAACAGAACCGTCTTGAGTGCATTACTAACATCTACGCCAGAAGAAGATCAGTGGGACGAAAGGGTATCCAATTTGCAATTTGCTATCAATACTGCAGTCAGTAAGGCAACCGGGAAAACACCATTTGAATTATTATATGGTTATCAGCCTAGAGGAGAAGTAGATCCAATTTTATCCCAAGAAGTAGAAGCAGGGATACCACGACTAATAGAGGATATCACAAAAGTACGTATAGTGACGTTGCCGCCAAAATACGAGTAGATCAAGAAAAACAGAAAAGGCGATATGACCGCAAAAGAAAACGGCCTAAGCAATATAAACAAGGAGATCTGGTGCTCATAGAAAAGTTTGAACCTGCCACTAATACAAGTAGAAAACTCCTGCCAAAATACAGCGGACCTATGGTGGTTAAGGAAGTTTTACCACATGACCGTTATATAGTATCTGATATGAATGGTTCATATCGGACTCGTAAAGCAGCCAAGTACGAAAGAACAGTAGCAGTTGACAAAATGAAACCATGGTTACTGACAGGAGGGATTTCTGATACTACCGATACAGAAAGTGGAGAGGATGGAGTTGCCCTCTCGAGTTCTTCTAGCGATAACGAGGGAGATCAGTAAAGGGGAGATTACCTCGAGGCGAGGTAAAAGTCGGATGGCCGAATGTTAGATGATTATTCAGGTCAGGTGAGGTCGGGTCAGGTCGGGTCGGGTCGACATACCTAATACCTAATACCTATACCTACTCATTTATGAAGGTATACCTAAGTAAATGACGGACACTCTCAGAATTACTATTTTAGTGAATAAAAAACAACGGACGGTTTGAAATGATATTTAACTATATTCTTTTCATCTTAACAATAAATAAAAAACAAGAAACAAAATGATTCGTCAACAAAAACCTAACAAAAGTATTTTTTAGAGATCAACTGTTACTTAAGAACTTGAAAAGCCAAACAAAAAAATATTAAAAGGAAAAGCACACTAGTAGAACCAAATTAATAATGGGTGTTACCACCATGAACTCTTGTTACTTCCCATAAACGTTGTGGCATGCCCTAAATGAGGCTATCAATGGATTCTTGGGGTATTTGTTCACATTCTTCTTGAAGCGCCATTTAATGTTTCTGGTGGGGGTTGGCGACGTCTAATCCTTTTTCCAAGCTGATCCCACAGATGTTCAGTGGGATTCAGGTCTTGACTATTGGCTGACCATGGGAGACATCCAATACCAACCTCTTCACGGTACTCGGTAACAATTCTTGCTGTGTGTGGGTGGGCGTTGTCATCCATAAACACAAAATTGTCCGCTATAAATGGCATATATGGTGTGACATAGGGTTTCAGGCACTCAACAATATATCTGTGTGCAGTCATTGTTCCATTCTAAATGAAAATCAATTCTGTGTGAGCCCTCAGAGATATTCCGGCCCACACCGTAATGCTACCACCATTGAAACTGACCCTGGAAGATATACAACATTGACTGTACCGCTCCCCTGGTCTTGGGCACACCTTTTCACGTCCATCTGGTGACCTGACGCTGAATCTTGACTCGTCCGAGAAGAGCACGTGCCTCCATTGATGTTCGTCTCAATTTACGTATTGCCGCGCAAATGCAAGTCATGCTCTGCGATGTTCTACGGTCTACAGGGGATCCGTAGCTGGCTTTCTTGAAGTCAAAACATATTCGTTTAGCCTTTTCCGAACTCTTCTGGCTGAAACTGCCACTCCTCGAACTTCGGCTAACCGTCCAGCAAGAATAGGTGATGGCAATGCTCGATCGGGCAGCGCAGCAACATGGAGAAAACGGACATCTTGATGGTTCGCAGTCCGTGGACGACCAGATCCGACCTTCTTTACAAACCCATGAGTTTCACGAAATCGCAAGAGTACATTTTGCACTGTGTTACGGGGTATATTCAGCACTTGAACAATATACCGCACTCTTCGGCCATCGTGGCTTAAAGCAACAATTTGTGAACAAATTTCGGGGTGCTTTGTATGGAAAATGTTAAAAGCTGACATTTACGAATGAAATTTCACCAAAAATCCAATAGAAAATAGAGAGCAGCCCAATAAGGTAAAAGATTTTGATGTTTCAATAAAGATGCATGAAGAGTCAAAATGCTGATATGGCTGTTTAGGCTTACGAAAGGTGCAATATTCAGCTAAAACTTTCTTTTTCCTCACTAGTAGGGTAATCGTTAATTATATGGGTAAGTTTAGTAACATAAAAATATTGTAGGGCCTCAAAATAAAAATAAAAACATGTGTCCGGTTTTTTCTGTCCGGCAGTGTAGGTAGTTTTATAGTGGATTGCAAATTTTCAAACGGAAGCAAATACAACTCACGCGAATCAAAAAACTACGTACTATTTGTTTAACAAAACGAAACAACTGCTATACTCGGGAACGGTTAATGTAGAAACTAGGAAGAGCCTCTTAAAGACGCATATATGGAGGACGGCATTATACGGGAGCGAAACTTGGACGGGTGATGAAGATACCGTGGATAGATAAGGTTAGCAATAGGGAGGAATTAGAAAGAGTTGGGGAAAAGAGAAAGGTATGGAAGACAACAAAGAATAGGATAAATATTCTTTAGGATGGTAGGACACCCTCTGGGACACGAAGGAATAGTTCGCTACATACTGGAGTAAGAGATAGGAATAAAGAGGTATGGGTAGGCCCAGATTAGACTTACTGTTCTCAAATAGTTGGGGATGTAGGATGTTCTACTTTTAGGGAAGTGCGTTCGCTAGCTCAGGATAGGAAAGGATGGAGGTACGCGTCCAATCAGTCTTCGGACTGAGAACTTTATGATGATGGATGACGTACTATTTAATTATTGTAAAATTCAATAGTTAATAAAATTTCCTTTTTTAGCTCAGGGAGGGAACGCTACGGCAATTCAGTATTTGGCTCCATCATGCTCCTAGCATCCTGTGTTTCAAATTATGCTAACCGTAACACGTTACCAAGTGGTCGCAGAAAACTAACTCGCGAAAATATCGATAATGCAGGCCGATTTTCCTTCTGACTGCAACGAACCACTTTTTCCGTTTTATTTGCGTGCTGTACTAGTACATCTGGGTACAAAACAGACAACACAAGTTAAAACCCGACATTTTTCTTATACGCAGTTAATAATGTTTAACAACACATGTATAATATGGAACTCTGCGCGCTGAAGCTGGGAGCTGGGACTCGTACTAATGACCGACGCCGACGTCGCGCGGCTCAATCTCGCTGCAAGGTACGGTTTCTAGCTTCGCACCGACGGAAAAATTTGCAACGGCCTCACACGCAAAGGAATTTTTTGTAACAAACTCTATCAATTTTAACGAAATTTGAAAATCACCGAACCTGCCTATTACAACAATTTGTTTACAATTGTGATTTTTGGCCGCAGGTGCCACAATATTCGACAAAATATGGGCAAGTTGTTTTTGACCACAACTCGTACATATAGCATCGAAATTGAGTCGACCTATAAAGACAAATGCGTCGTTTTTTTGTGAAGCACAAATTTCAACAACAAGATCGGCATACTTCTATTTTTAAGCTAAGAAAAAAAAACACAAAAAAATGTGTATTACGTAACATTTAATAATAATAGATGAAATAATGCGTTTACGTGTTTGGCTATATAAATACATCTCGATATATTATTAATAAACTATAATGAGCAATATGAACAAATTAATATTCAAATTGTTGAGAAGTTCATGAACACACAATGGTACATAATGATGGGTAGCCAAGAATGAGGCAGAAGACTTTTGAAAAAACACGATCTTTAAATATGTATAGGTAAGTTGAAAAGAGTATTTTTTCCTTTTCTTAAAGACATACAGGGTTGCTAACTAAGTTGACCCCCATCCCCTGCATAGTAAATGAAAATGGAAATTTTAAAATATAGCTAGCAGATTTCCTGCGAAAACTAAAATAGAAAATGTTCAGCGATTAATAAAAGCACTTTATGTAATAATATAATCGGGCTCGAGGCGTTTATGGTGACCACTTCTGTTGTCAACAGATATGCATAACTGCTACCATACAGAAGACGTCAACAAGTTGTAGTTGCTCCGGGATTTCCCGTGTCAGACAAGGCAAAATCAAGGAGTCAACTGCGTATCGTTTGCATACTCACAGTTATTTCTGCAAATTCCCCACGCCAATTTTTCGGTCTTCGGGTAAATACCCAACAAAAAACATATATGTGGTTTAATAAAGCCTGGAAATTTTTTTGATTGGTACCGAGAAGAAGCCGATGATATATATGTATATTTCTTAAAGATATTCATAATTATTAGTGGTTTTTGCTTACGGTTTATAATTTACTGATGGAAAAATTCGATTGTGATTTTCAATAGAGCAAATTTTGCCGAAGAATGCGGCTCTAGTTCGTCTAAATCCGAACTGATCTCATAATATTTCTTCCGTTCTTTTCTCTATGCCTGGTAGCGGAACAAGGTCAGACCCAGTGGGTATTGTCAACAACAGCATTGTACACATAGAAACTCAAAATACGACATTTTTTAGCGGTCACCACATTTTTTATTTTTAAAAAACTATAACATTTTTACTTTTTTAAAAGTCATGCTTTTTTGCATATCTACTGGCATATCTCAAAAACGAATTAAGCTATCGACGTAATCTTTTTTTGTTTTAAAGCACACACCTATGCGCTTCTTTCGATGTATAATAATAATGGTATTGTTTTTTAAATAAATGATAAAAACGGCGACGAACTTGGACGTTCAGAAACTATGCAGGTAAATTTTCACTAATCGAGAAACTTTTTTGTTTTGGAAATTTTTATATAACATGATGCGAAGGAAATATAGCCAAAAGACTAAAAAAGTTTTTAGAAACAAAAATCTTTGGATATTTTCAATAGTTTTTATAATATGATTTTTTTAGGGTGGAGGGTAATACCTAAGTTTGAGCGCACGGTGCAATAATAGTGGGTAATGGTTCGGCACCTTTAATTTTGCTGTGTTTATTGCCTATTTTCAGTATTTTCGGTTATTGATCTGCAATGCTTGGGCATCTCAGATACAAATTATTAAAGCCTGGCCAACTTAAAAATGGACTAGTGCCTTTAAAATATTGAAGTTTCCATATATAAGTTTATTTTTGTAAATATTTCATCGTCTTTTTGTTAAACTCAAAGGACTTAAAGGGTAAAGGCTCTGGTCGTTTTGGAGAGCTAAAAAGGGCAATATGTGCCGAAAGGGAAAATCAAGATCTTCTAAGCTTAATGAATAAGTACCTTTTCTAGGTATATTTTCACCTATAAATGTAATGTTTTCTAAACGTTGCTGAAATACCACCATACCCACGCAATGAGTAGTATTTTCTCCGTGGATTGTGTCCTCATTTAAATCAAAATTATACAAAGGAAGAACTTGAATCTGATTCTCTCGTTGATTCTATTTTATCAGAGTTTGATGAAAAAGTCGGGACTTCGGCTAATTTTTTGTTAATTTTCAATTTATTTAAAAATGCTTGTATGTTATACATATTTCGAAATGTAATGGCTATAAAACGACCTATGATATTTCGCATCATGCGCAAACAAATCGTCAAAACCGGTGAACTTTGCAACCATTCCAATATCGCCCCTCTTTTTGGCCGCTTTGATTATTTATATATAAGTACTTTTTCCTGTCCCCTCAAGAGGCTATTGTAGTATTCTTAAAAGTTTCTATAATTTTTTATTGTACGCTATCCGGTTTGCTATTTTTATATTTTAAATGTTTTTTATCCAAATATAAGTCAGCAAACAAAAGTGTAGACTGTAGGTACCTCAGTAGTTTTTTATTCTGAGGTGGGCACTTACAACCTAACGCAAAAATG
The DNA here is from genome assembly GCA_963966045.1 of Xestobium rufovillosum. Lineage (NCBI taxonomy): Eukaryota > Metazoa > Arthropoda > Insecta > Coleoptera > Ptinidae > Xestobium > Xestobium rufovillosum. Next base: position 24,006,841 of record OZ014497.1, read on the forward strand.
ATCAGTTTGGAACTTTTTTATTTCATATACCTATCGGTGGTATATTTTTATGCAAATTGGTGTTTAATTTAAATAAAAATTTTTCGAGTTTTATTTTTGTTTATCTTTTGACTGAAGAAACCCCTAAAATAATAAAAAGAAATGGGTAGGTACCTAATACAATCTGCAAACTTGTTTGTATAAATGTTAATGCGGAATGTTTCTGTCTCCATCCGAGCTATTACTAATTTGGCAAACCATCTCAATATTAATTTTTCTGAATTTTGTGAAATTAAGCAAGCATCTCAATGTTGTCCTTGCTGGTATAGATCTTTCTGCAGTCTTTATGATATTTTACTTTAATTTTTCCGTTTAAAATATCATTCTTGATTGCCGAAATTTTCTGTCCAAAATCATGTTTTCTCAGTTCCGCAGCCCTAATTATTGTCTCTAAACCCCACTTCCAAGGCTTATGCACAACAAGTTTATCTTTTTCCTCCACAACTTCACCACATAATAAGCACTTCATTTTAATATTTAGCTCATCTATCTTAAATATTTTTAAGCAGTAAAAATTAAAGAACTCGCCACTAACAATACGAACTACATGTGTAAATAAAATACTATTTCTTTCATGTTGTATCTCGCACGCGTCGATATTGTCATCATAGCGCCTAAACTACACAAAAGTCACAATAACAATTGTGCTGCCAAAAACTTTTTTGGTCTTTTGGCGGCATTTTCTTCGCAGCATGTTATATAAAAATTTCCAAAACAAAAAAGTTTCTCGATTAGTGAAAATTTGCCTGCGTAATTTCTGAACTTCCTATTTTATCGACGTTTTGAGCATATTAAAAGAAAAGGCACCAACCAATAATATGCTTAGAAAGAAGCGCCTAGTGTGTGTTGTAAAACAAAAAAAAGATCATGTCGATAGCTCAATTAGATACCTAGATATTAGAGTGGATATATAAAAAAGCAAGGTTTTTAAAAAAGGTACGTATCCACACTTTTTTGGAAATAAAAAATGTCGTGACCCCAAGAAAATGTCGTATCTTGCGATTTCTTATAAACAATGACCTATCTAATAAAATGAGATATGTCTCAGTTTGTTCTAAGATAAAAAAAAATAAAATCGAGAAGGAACCGACTTTTGTCTTGGTTTTTACTCCCCTATGGTGTTTTATTGTTTTTTAAACTTTCTAATGCTTGCTCAAACTCTTCCCTCGTTATAGGACAGCCTAGGTTTTCCCACTCTACACTGATTTCCTTTTCTAATATATCTCCGAGCTCTTCTCCCGCATATAATATAATAATATAAGTTTGACCCTCGTGTAACATAATTTCTTCGCAAATGGAATCAGAAAGTCATTGCTCTAGCAGCAATTACCCCAACTTTCACAAGCAAGTCACAAGACCTACCACACAAAAAAAAAACATCGACATAAAACATCACGCGCTGAGAATTTATCTATCGAGCAACGGTGGACTTCGCCAGCGGGCATGGCGAACTCGTTTCCTCTTCTCGACTCTCAAGTTCAAGGGTGCATCCGCGGAGAACCGCACTGAAGCTCCTCGAAGGACACGGCAAAAGCTGCGTGCGTGATTTTAAAAAGTATAAAACCGGTGGTGGCCGCCGGCTTCAGTTCTGTCGCAAGAAATGCCTCAGCGCAGGTTGGCACAATAGAATTATTATTATTATAAAAACCGAAAGTGTAACAAAAGGTGTATTGCGAGTGAGGTGGTGGTACTCTTGTGCAGAAAAGGTTGTAACTCGCCGCGAGTTTCGCGGGGGCGGAAACAGCCGCAGTGCAGCAAAACAGTGCCTTTCATATTGTATTCTTTTTTTTGAACTTTTAATTTTATGTCAAGTGGTTTTGTAGCTGTGATATAATCGACATACCTTTAACAGTAAGTGTTTTCCTTTTTAAAGCATACGTTGGCAATTCAAATATTATTGTCCTTTATTATTGTTGACTGTGACGTATTAAGCGGAAATAACACGATTCTAGGCTATAAAACACAACAGTCCTAAGAGCTGAACACAAAACATTATATTTAAACCTAAAAATACTTCGAGAAACAGATATAATCATCGCTTTAAACGCGACACAAAAACCCTTTGATTTTTCCGCCACAAGACGGAACTTTGGTGAGTTGCTAGAAACAGTTGCAGCAACTCAAAGTTGACCAAATGTTTGTCAATTTAGCAACTCGAGTTGCTGTTTTGTCGGTTTGATGGAAAACCGTCATTACACGGGCAGCAGTAAAAGTAGCTTTTGCTGCCACCCGTGAGCGGCAGCAAAAGTAGCTTTTACTGCCGGTTTCCAGAAAATGGTGAACGACCCCAGTATTTTACCACTGTGGTCACACTATACACTGTAACTGTATAAGAAAAAAATTTACACATCCCTCGGAAGATTGTGCAAAAACGGCTAACTTTATCTAAAAACTTTTGTTATGAAACTTTTAATATTTCGTCTCTACTGCAACGAAAAATTATTTTCAATTATACAGTGTGTCACAAAAATGAGTTACACAAAAAAGCATATTTTTTTTAAATGGAACACTGTATTTTTTTATTGCAAGCGACGCTCTCGTGTTATTACGCTCCAAAATGTTTTGCTAATCGGATACAGCGTTGCCAAATTATGATTTTTTGGTGATTTTTTGTCAATTTTAAACTGCCATATCTAAACAACTTCTTAATGTGTTTTTATAAAAATTTAGAATGGTGTTTGGTAATGATTTAATGATTTTTAATTGCATGTTTCTCATTTTTTTAAATGGAATACGTATGACTTTTTTAGATAGATGAATAGAACATCTATTTCCCCACATTTTGATATCATACGCTTTATTTTTATTTCAAACTGTTTTTGAGATAGATGTTTCAAATAATTTGTTCGTGTAAATATATTACTTTTTATGTTAAAAGTTTTTCAATATTGCATGTTTCGAATGTGCATGGAAAACCGTAGACCACTGGTTTCGTCCTTTTGGGACTCATCAGTACGGTGCTTTGCCCTACACACTCGAACTATGCAATATTGCTTGCTTTATATATACTTACACGCTTGGTGTAAGTATTAGCAAGAGCTAATTATTTGCCAAATTATGGGGTTGTTATGAGTGGTACTGGACCGTAGTTGTTCGAACGGTCCAGTACCACTCATATTACTTTTTATTTTAGCATTAAATTCTAGACACTCTGTTTTTCTGTTTTGCGTAATACAGGACTCAAAAAGGTTTCACTTGCAATAAAAAAATACAGGATGTTCCGTTTCAAAAAAATGTACTTTTTGTGGAACTCGTTTTTGTATAAATTTTCTCAAAAATTTTAAATGGAATGGTATATTTTTCATAACATGGTGTCATTACACACAGAATTAAGAACAAAATGCCGCAAACCAGAAGTTCTTATCTTTTGTAAAACTAAAGTTATCTTCAAGAATATGACTTAATCAAATCTCAGTGCATAGGTAGGTAGGTACCAAATTTTCTCAAAAAATTTTCAATTAAATGGTACATTTTCATAACATGCTGTAATTACAAATTGCGTGCAGAAGACTATGACACAAATCGAAAGTTCCTATCTTTTTCAAATGAAAGTTATATTCCAAACTACTGTTTAATCATATCTCTCATTGCATGGATAATTTTAGGAAAATAAAATTTTTGAAAGAATATTGGGGCGTTCTTGTATCTCTCATCAGACAGAATAGGCAGGTTCGGTAATTTTCAAATTTCATCAAAATTGATAGAGTTTATTATACTGAAGGCAGTTATGTTGTTAATTTTTGTTAAAAAAAAATTCCTTCGCCTGTGAAGCCGTTGCAAAGTTTTCCGTCGGTGCGAGGCTAGAAATCGTACCTTGCAGCGAGAGTAGGCCGCGTGACGTCAGAACTTAGTATAACTCGCTGAAGTCCCAGCTTCAGCGCGTAGCAGTCCCATAAGTATTATGCATATGCATGAGTAGTTAAATTGTTAAATATTATTAACTGGTTCTAACTGGTGTTTTCTGTTTTATACCCAGACTAATAAAACGGAAAAAGTGGTTCGTTGGAGCCAGAACGTAAATCGGTCAGCATTATCGATATTTTCGCGAGTTAGTTTATCATTGCAAAATTTTATAAAATTATCGGCTGCCCCATTACAGCCACTCTAAATAAAATCGAACATAACGTAATTTATCGACAGTTTTCTGGGACCCCTTGGTACTTGGTAACGTGTTACGGTTAGCATAATTTGAAACAGGATGCTAGGAGCATGACGGAGCCAAATACTGAATCGCCGTAGCGTTCCCTTCATGAACTGAAAAAGGAAATTTTATTAACTACTAGCTGGTACCCGGCGCGTTGCTGCCTCTGAAGAAATAATTGTGGTAAACTTGATAAACTGCGAATGGCATATGCCGTTTGATGTTTGCATTTTCACTTTATAAATTATTTGCTGCCCGGTCCCGGTATGCGCGGCACCTACTGTAAGTTAATCTTCAGATTAGCCCAGCGAGTGTTCCTGTGAAGTTTGGTAGCGATCGTATCAACATAATTTTTTTGTTTTGTGCGAGGCGGGAGCTTGATATGACACTTATCAACTTGACGTTTGCATTTTCACTTTATAAATTATTTGCTGCCCGGTCCCGGTACGACATGCGCGGCACCTACTGTAAGTTAATCTTCAGATTAGCCCAGCGAGTGTTCCTGTGAAGTTTGGTAGCGATCGTATCAACATAATTTTTTTGTTTTGTGCGAGGCGGGGGCTTGATATGACACTTATCAACTGTCAGATTTGACAAATCGAGCGTTACCTAAAAAAACGTTACGTTCCTCTGCGTAACTATGGATACGTGTATTTATGTATTTTAGTAATTAATTTCAAGTTGTCAGTTTAAAATTGTAATATTTAAAAAAGTGACACAAAGTTTGTTAAGAACATTACTGAAAACGTCCCACGGAAACGGGATAAAAAGTATCCTATGTCCGTCTCCTGGTTCTAAGCTACCTCCCCACTAATTTTCAGGCAAATCGGTTCAGCCGTTCTTGAGTTATAAATAGTGTAACTAACACGACTTTCTTTTATATATATAAGATTTTACAATAATAATTAAATAGTACGTCATCATAAAGTTCTCTTTTGAAGACTGGTAGGACGCGTACCTCCATCCTTTCCCTGAGCTAGCCTACGCATTTCCGTAAAAGTAGAACATTCTACATCCCCAACTATTTGAGAGCAGTAGTCTAATCTGCTCCAACCTCTACCTCTTTATTCCTATCTCTGACTCTAGTATGTCGCGAACTATTCCTTTGTGTCTCAGAAGGTGTCCTACCATCCTACGATCCTATCCCCTATTCTTTATTGTCTTCCATAATTTTCTCTTTTCCCCAACTCTTTCTAATTCCTCCTTATTGCTAACTTGTCTATGCACGGTATCTTCAACACCCGTCTGTAGCATCACATTTCAAACGCTTCTACTCTTTTTCAATCCGCTTCTCCTATTGTCCAAGTTTCGTACCCATAGGTATAATTTCGTACTCAATACATGCGTCTTTAAGAGTCTCTTCCGAGTTTCTACATTAACCGTTCCAGAATATAGCAGTTGTTTCTTTTTGTTAAACAAGTACCTAGTACCTACGTAGCGTAGTTTTTTGATTCGCGTGAGTTGTATTTGTTTCCGTTTTTTTAAAAAATTTCCAATCCGTTATACAACTGTTAACTTGATAACTTGTCAATCACTTAGGTATACATACCTACATAAATGAGTAGGTATGTATTTATTGTATTAGAGAATATAGGTAGGTACCTATTTTACAAACAGAAGTAAGCAGGTATCTACAATACATACCTACTTATACTGAATTATAAAAGGCATGTACAGTTAATAAATTGTTGACTTTGTTTTACTTATACCGGTCTCCTTTACACTACTGTTTTGAGGTTGAATGAAATTGGGGTTAGATGCAAGAATCACACACCATTTCCACATTTACAGGGACATTTACCTACCTACTACATAAATATGGCAAATTATGTGAATCGGACTTTTGATACCCTTGTTGCATCATTATATCGATTGTGTAGTCTTTGTTTTAGGTTTCCTTGACACCTTACTTCAAAAATTCACGCTGGAAATAGTCCCAATAAGTATGTTATGAGATAGGTACCGCTTCACGGGCACTTCAAGAGAAGTGGGAGGAGCGCCTTACGAATCTCTGACGTCAAACTAACAAAGCGAACTAGCATGTGGGCGTGATAAGCTAATTTCTTTCGCTTATTTCGCCGCAAAAAAATTTTTTAGAAAAAAAATTTCGCCGTAAATCAATTACAATAACAATTTTCTGTCATTTTCATGCCAAAAATAGATATCTTATTTTTCTCCGAACCTCCCCATTGGGTGCTTGCATGAATTTGGGATTTTGCGGAATTATAATCTTCGGGGGGTCAGAAATACATTCCAAAAGCAATTTTTCTCTGAGCCCTGTAGAATTCAAATTATCGGGGAAAAAATATTTCCCGCTCAATATGCTTATGGCGCCATGTGTGAATTATAAACTATACGGTGACGTCAGTATGACGTACCCATGCATTCCTAAATCGAAATGGCCGCTTCCGGTTTAGCTGACAGCTGTCTAGTAAGTCTTGAAATTGTTTGGGGTGTACGTTAATCGTGTTTGCTGGGAGAATGGAACTATGGTGAAGCTCAGTAGCAATTTGTTGTTAAAAATCCATTATATTTTATAATCCCTAACTGTGAATAGGTACAACAAAACCACTTCTAACCTCTAAACTCTACTACCTATCGTGAACGCGGCTAGTTTAAGATTGATTATGGGATTCTGCTTGCAAGAAACTTCTGCAGATATTTTACAGATGGATTTGTTATATTCGTACTAGTTGTAAAATAACGACAACGTGGACACAAATGAGTGAAACGAAAATTCTGTGCTTGGCTAACCTATAACTGTCACTGTATGACAGAGCTCAGGGCAGCCAGCCACGGTGAAAAATTGAAATGTACTGATGATCCTGAAATACACTAATAATTAGTTTATTCTTCTTCTTAACTTATTTTCAGTGTTTAACTGTGCATTAATAAAATATTGATACTGCTCAGTAAAGTAATAACATCTGAAGCGCTGATAATAAGTGATACAGTTAGGCGAGTAGGGGCACCAGAAGCGAAATGTTGGCAATATGCAAAAGTAGCAGGCCAGGCTGTGACGACAGCTAGATTATGTGACGTCAATACGACTGCTCAAGGCCAAATGGCCCACTGGCGCGTGCTCCGCGATTTGAAATTAAAAATGAAATTATATTCTTATTACTACACAAAATAGTCTCATTTTATACGGTCACGATAAACTTAACACATATTTGCAAAATATGATAAAAAAAGTGCCAGTTTAAATTTATGCGAGTACCCAATTATAAGAAATATTGCAAACAACAAGCAATCCATGGAAAATAAAAACAAATACCCGATTAATTGTCACTAATTGTTACGTTTAACTTAACTATTAATTATTAGTTAATTTAAATTCGATTTCAGTGCTTTTCTTGGTTAGAATTTATTATAACTTTTTAAGTAATGTCTTACTCTGTTGCTGAAGCGTATGACATGCTCGCGGTGTTTTTTCAAAATGAAGAAAATGCCGTTATTGCCTCGCGAGCATACGCTTCAAGGTATCCGGAAAGAATAAGGCATTTTTCCCGAAAAGTTTTCGCTCGTCTGGCAAGGCGTTTGGGGGAAACTGGGCAAGTTAAACCATTACAGGCTAACAACCGACATAGAAGAACTCGTAATGAGGAAAATGATAAGAGATTTGGGAATACCTCGGTCTGTTGTGCAAGAGATTTTAAGAGATCAAAGACTGCATCCATACCATGTACAGCTGCACCAAGCCCTAAAGCAATTAGATTTTGATCGAAGGTTGGAATACTGCCACCGGATGCTCAACAAGATATAAGAACGCCCCAATATTCTTTGAAAAATTTTATTCACGGACCATGCTACGTTTACTAGTGCAGGTGAGGTAAATCTTCAAAACATGCATTATTGGGCAGCAAACAATCCGCATTGGATGATTGAAATTGATAATCAGAACAGCGAGGTCAGATTTTTCGTTTCCGTCTCTTTTTAATACGTACGGGAGACGATCGCCAAAAGTATGTATCATGTTTGTTGTCGTTGTAAAAGTATACGCCGTCAGAAATAATTCAAAGTTATTGGCCGCATGTACTCCGTAACCCCAGCCAAATTGAACTATTTCATTTTCGATTATTATTACTTCATATTAAAGGAGCAAACAGATTTGAAGATCTGGAAACAGTAAACGGAGAAATACAGGAATAGCGTGTTTAAAATTAGGTCTTATTTAAGATCATCACGAGACACGAGTGGAAAAGAGCCATGAATGAAGCTGAAATTTAGATGATGCCCAGACAGCTGAGATATTTATTCATTCGTATTTTAATGCATTACCGACCAATCTATCAGGAAGAATTGTGGGAAGAATTTAAAGAAGCAATGTCACAAGATTATGAAAGACGTTACAGCAATACTGAAGGACAAAAAAGCCTGTATTCAAATTAGTTCCATGCTTTCTGCGGAAGGTTACAATCTTTCAATGTTTCCTACCATGCCACGACATTTAATACGCAAATGAAGAACAAGCAAGAGAAATAGGATCACGACAATATAAACACCTGAATGAAAAGCAGAAAGAAATTGTAGATATTATTTTGGGTAAATGTGATGCTAACATAAATGTATCAATTTCTGAATCTTCATGTTTTTATATAGACGGTCCAGGACGCTCCTGTAAGACTTATGTTTATACAACCCTTTACAGCTTACTGAAGAGTAAGAATAAAATTGTTTGTACCATGGCCTTCACGGGCATAGCAGCAATACTACTTCCTCATGGCAGAACAGTTCATAAAACGTTTGGGTTACCTGTTCCTCTGTTTTTAGATTCATCTTCCAACATTAAGAAAAATTCAAAAGAAGCAGATTATTTAAGGAGTGTAGGTGTTTTTATTTGGGATGAAGCTCCTGTGGCGCCAAGGTATGCTTTAGACATTATAGACAGAACCTTACGAGACTTTATGAATTGTGATGTTCCGTTTGGTGGAAAAATTATGGTGTTGCGAGGAGATTTTCGTCAATTGTTACCAGTTAAAATAAATGATACCCGCTGTGAAACAGTGAATTTAAGTATAAAATTTAGTTCTCTTTGGAGTTATTTCCGTAAATTTTCTTAAACACAAAATATGCGGGCTTTACCACAGGAACAAGAATTCACCAAGTTTTTATTGGATGTTGGAGATGGAGTTTTGAACTATATGAATAGCAATTTAGAATTGCCACAGAGATGTATTTATAATTCGGATATCGTTGAACGTATATATGGAGGAATCAATTAGAGAAAAGCGATTCATTGATATGACCTAATCAGCTATTCTGATGTTGAAGACATTAACAAAAAAGTGGTGGAACTGTTAGATATAAAAACAGAAAAAATATATACAAACTTGGATAGTGTTGAAAATTGTGATAATGGAGATTTAAATGATGCTATTCTTCCTGAATATTTAAATACTTTAAACCCGCCAAATTTTCCTCCGCATGAATTGAAATTGAGAGTATAGGTATTGTATTGTGATGTTGGTTAGAAATCTCAGCATTAATGAAGGCTTATGTAATGGTACGACATTGTTAATTTTACAATTGGGGGACAATATCCTACAGTGCAAAATTTTAACAGGCGATAAACATGGAGATATAGTTTTCGTTAACCGTATAACGTTGTACTGTGAAAATGTTTATCCTTTTACTTTTAAAAGACGACAATAATTTCTCATTAAACTAGCGTTGCAATGACTATTAACAAATCACAAGGCCAAACATTTGATCAAATAGGAATTGATCTCCGAAAAGAAATATTTACTCGCGGACAATTATGCGTGGCTTTTTCAGGAGTTCGTTCTTGGGAAGGTTCGATAATTTATTTAGGAAATCAAAGAAATAGCCGTATAGTTCCAAACTAGGTTTTCAGGGAATTATATCAGATGTAAATTATTTTGTAATCAGGTAATAATGAGTTTCTTTGAAGATGACCTAGTTTGATCAAAATTTAAATGGTGATAGATATTTAGACTTTTTAAGAAACCACTTGCCGATACTTCTGGAAGATGTGTCATTAGAAACCCGTTTAGGCATGTGGTTTCAGCACGATGGCTGCCCTGCCCATTTCGCTCGTAATGTTATTTCATGTTTCTCATATTTACCCATGCAATGAGATATGATTGAACAGTATTTTTGATCACAACTTGAAAAAGATTTGAAAAAGATATGAACTTTCGACTTGCGGCAGTCTGTTTTTCATGCTATGTGTAATAACAGCATGTTATGAAAATATACCATTCCGTTCAAAATTTTTTGAGAAAAATTTTATTAAGCCATATTGTTGATGATTCTTTCCACCCCCAACCCTTATTTCATAAGCTAGACAAAAAACTTATTAAACCAATTTGCAGGCTATTACGAGGTGATTTTAAGAAAGCTAAAGGATACCTACATTTCCATTCGAATTTTTCAAGAAATTGCGGATTGTCTATTTTCTTTTAAAATTGTGTACCCTAGCGGGGAAATTAGAAGATTTTTTCCGAAAGCTGTAGGATTAATAGTTCCTAAGATAACAGGAAAAGCTCATTTAAATCGCCAAGTGATGCATTGCAAATAACCCCGTTAGAAGAGAAGGTCTTTTCATTTTCCCCAAATATAATTTTACTATCATGTTTCTGTAATTTGGATAATTGTTTGTTTATATGCATACAAGACGACAGACCGAAAAGAATGGACAAATTATCATATTATTCTTACTTTTCCAAAATATATTTACTTCTATACGCTCGAAGCGTTTCCAGATATAATTAATTCATTTTGTATGTTTGCGTGACTTTAAATTGTTATTGTTATTGCCGTTCATACTTTATATTTTCCAACAGCGAGTTCATTTAAATTTTATGCGAAAATTTGCAATTTAATTATTCTTCCTTTTACTTTTATTGTTAATTGTTATAAGTAGCGACAATGGATATTAAATTATTAAAGTTATTGCGACGCAATTACACACAAGAAAAAATAATTTTTCGAAAAAAATTCGTATTAAAAATACCGATATAAATGACGTCAAAAAAACTTTCAAAACCACCAAAGTTGAGAAACCTAAAAAACCACCGATTCAAATGGCTTTTTAATGATATTCTTTTATACAATAAAAATAGGTGACGCAAGAGTTTTAACTTGAACTTGTACGTAAGAATAAAACGAACTAATTAGCATTATTGCAAAAAATCTTATCATAAATCAAGAAAAGTACTAGCAGTAGGTACGTAAAGCTTTCCTGTTGAATACCTTCTGAATAATACAAATTAATGTAACAAAAGAAAAAATTAAAAAAGTTAACCTGTTAAATAGAAGAAGTATTCTCCTTGACTTTTTTTATAAAAAATAAGTTATGTAGTTTATATTTTCTTGAGTTACTTCTAGGTAGTAATTCATGCTGAATTCATCAAATACTTTGCGTACTACCAATGGAATAATTTACTAGAGTACTGACCGGTTTCAAGATTAAAAATCTAATCTTCAGAATATGTTTACATAAATAAATTTGTAAATAATGAATACGACTCTAATGTAACAGTTGACAAGGAAATTTAAATTGACAAAACAATACAAACAATTAAAATAATAATATCCATGAGATCTTCACACACTTCACAGTAAGAAATAAGCTAACTAGATAACTGAACTAAAAAAATATTCAACAAAACATTTTCAAAAAAAATTAAATGATTGGTTAAAAAATTACAACAGTATTTTTAATAATAATTATGAAAAATTAAAATTAAATAATATGAATGCATGCGCCCCTAAATTATATATACTAATCAAAAACTATAAAATTAATACACCTATAAGACCAGTAGTATCATATATTAATGCTCCCACAAGAAATTCAGCTAAAAATGTTAATAATATATTCAAAAATACAACAAATTTTAAATCCACATTTAGTTTAAAAAATTCTTTAGAATTAATTAACAATATCAAAAATAAAAATAGTCCAACAGGGTCCCTTTTGGTTTCTGTTGATGTTACGAACATGTTTTCTAATATTCATCCTAATGAATGCTTAAAATTAATTGAAAATATTTTAGATAAAACACATACTAATATTGTTACAAAAAATTATATTATTACTGCTTTCCAACTTCGTATTGAACAAAATTATCTCCAGTTCAATAATGAATATTATGCTCAAAATTTAGGTCTTGCTATGGGTTCACCAATTAGTCCTTTATTAGCAGATATCATGTGAGATATTGAAGAAAAAAATATGAATTCAGAATTAAGCAAACAACATAATTCTATTTTGATATAGATATATGTAGATAATATTATTGCTTGTTTTTCAAAATTTTTTGAACAGTATTCATCCAAAAATAAATTTTGCAAAAGAAATAGAAACTGAACACAAAATTAATTTCTCAGATTTAACTTTAATAAATGAATATAATTAAAAAAAACGATATTTTTGGGAAGCCAACATATACAGATATTAACTCTGTCATCAAATTTATTTCATAGGTACCTTTCACCAAAAAATTGCTGCTTACAATAATTCTACGGTAGGTATATAGGGCCATTACAGTACCGCTATCTTTGGATAAATTGAATAAAGAACTAAACATAATTAGAACTATTTATTGATGTAAATAACGAATTTAAGATTGAAATCATCAATAGAATCATAAACAATAAAAAATTTAAAATTGCTTGTAACAACATATACCCTAAATTATCTAATGATAAAGTTACCAAATTTTGCAGAATTACCTACTTACTTTGGAAATATTTCTGATTATTTTTTGACGTTTCTATTTTCCAATAAATTAACAGTATTTTTGATCACGTCATCACGTGTTTAATTCTGTCCAATTAAATCATTATTATAGTGAGGATAATTTACTTAACTTCTCCCAGCGATAATTTTTTTAGTATTTTGTTTTTGTTGATAAACAATTTGTTTTCTGGTTTTGACATATGTCGTATATGTTTTAATCGCAAATTGTGACACTGAAAGAATAATATTGAAAAGTTGTTTCTTATTTAAACGTCAAAATATAATGTTTCGAATACCACACGAGAGTATAAGAATACTTGGAAAATAATTCTCCACATTCTGCTCAAACTTGTCGCCATTCGGCAATAGCCACTCGAGCCTTACTGGCTCTCGTGTCTATTGCCTGTCGAATTATTTTCAAGTTATTCTCACTCTCTTGTGATATTACTACTGAAAATATTGCCAGTATTTTAAGAAAAAACAACATACAAGTCAAATTTAAACCTTCAAATATATTATCACACATTTTATTTAACAGTAAAGACAGAACACATAAACTTGACCACACATCTATTTATCAACTAAATTATTTAGGCTGTGACAGCATATACAACGTGTCCAAGATAAGGAGGGCCAGTATGGGGATATTGGAAATGACAAGAGATACGGATTTGGCCAAAAAAGGGTCGAAACGTAATTAAACCATCATGTGTTGTACATTGTTGAATTCAGAATAAGAAGGGCTCATAAAATTTGACATCAGAAAATCAGGACCGTATTTAAAAAAATGAAGTTGATGATGGTTGCTCGAAGACGAAACGTAGAATAAAAAAATTGGCAATGAAATCTTTAATTCCATCAAAAGTTGCTACGAAGAAGTTTTGTTAGTTTCGCTCTAATTTTAATATTAAAGTCAGAAAAAAATATAGTTAAAAATCCATAAATTCAGTTTTTACAAAATAACTCAAAAACGGAAAATTATATCAAGGATTTCTAGGCGCCATTTTATTGATCCTTTAATTACACAACTTTTTTCCCATTTAACCAAATCCGTATCTCTTGTCATTTCCAATATCCCCATACTGGCCCTCCTTATCTTGGACACGTTGTATACAGGGTGGCCCGAAATTAGCGTGCAATATTTTACCAGCATGTTCTGTGGTCAAAAATAAGACAAAAAGTTCCTATAAGCGTATACTGAAATATGCTTCGCAAGGGAGCTATTAGCTTTCTAAAAGAGAAAACCTGAGGACGTTTTCTTCTAATTATCTTCGAAACAAGTCAAGTTAAAATTATTAAATTTAATGGAATGTGTAAGTACCAAATGCTGAATCGTTTGCTGCAAACAAAATTTTTAAAATTTAACAGGGGCGTCTCAAAGGTAAGATTTACCCCAACTTTTTTGTAGAGCATGTAGTTTTCAATAGAGTCCATTAGTGTAACGGCGAAATCAAAGCGCGAAATTTAAAACGCTATCCTAAGAGAATAGTTGGATAAAATTTTTCAATGCATTTTAAATGGAGGTTAGATGACCTTGCACTTCACATTCTATTTTTACCTTTCATCCTGATTTCTTAGCATTAAATCAATATATGGCGATTACTATGAAGCCTTTTTTCGCCGTTTGTCTTGTAAAAGCATTTATTTATGCAGTAATTTTGTTTAAAACTAAAATTCAACAAACTACTGCAATTTACGGCGCGAGAATGTCAGTGATAGAACCGGCGCAGTAGATTATTTAAATGACGTCGTTAACAACACTAATTTTTAACACTTTTTATTCCATTTTACACTTTCCAAAATTAAACAATAAATAACCCGGAGAAATAAACAATTTAGCCTCAAACCCTGCGCAGCAAACGTCAAAATAATCTCCAAGGTTACTGGTCTGGTCTGAACGCGACATACGTTCTTTTTTAATATGTACTGTGCTCCGTTTTAAAATATTTTTGAAATTAAGTTGTATTTTAAGTTGTTTTTGAAAATGTAACAGCTGGAAAGAGCAGTCTATATGTCACTTCTTGCAGAATCCCCGTTAAGAAATGCACTGAATTTAAATAATCAGTGTTTAATATCTATGTCCCATAAGAGCTCCATGTTAAGAATTTTGAAGTAGGATAGCCCGCGAAACTAGTAACATAACCTAACTAATGGACTCTATTTTTCCGTAAAAATTTGCAACTTCAGAGTTTTTTTGCAAAATAATGCACTCCTGTCTCGTTTAAGTATACAAACAAAGTTCTCCACTTCTTGTAGGAATTTTTTGGGCATGCAGCGAAATTTTTGAATCGATTGTACTCGATAACGGTGTATCCTATCAAAACGAGACAGGAGCACATTTTTTTTGTAAAAAACTCTAAAGTTTCATATTTTTATGGAAAAATTGAAAATGACATGTTCTAAAAAAAGTTGGGGTAAATCTTACCTCCGCCACCCCCAGATTTGAGACGCCCCTGTTAGATTTTAAAAATTATGTTTACAGCAAAAGATTCAGCATTTGGTACTTACACATTCTATTAAATTTCATAATTTTAACTGGACTTGTTTCGAAGATATTTAGAAGAAAACGTCTTCAGGCCTACTCTTTTAGAAAGCTATAGCTCCCTTGCCAAGCATATTTCGGTATACGCTTATAGGAACTTTTTGTCTTATTCTTGACCACAGAACACGCTGGTAAAATATTGCACGCTAATTTCGGGCCAGCCTGTATATTGAAGTCTATAGAAATTTATAAACATAGAAATGATAAAAATTATAACTTACTTAACGACCAAGTTGATTTAATACAATACAATCTAGTTTATTTAAACTTTTGTAAATGTTTCTGAAGTTCTAACCTCTCTTTATAGCCATTATGACATTAATTGACTAATGTCTCTCTTGTTTCTAGTTTATTACAACATTACCTTGATGTTTACAGTTGTCAAGATTCTATGAATGTTTTTTTTATTTAGTTATTTTTCTGTAACTGAAATTTTCTCTTGGAAGTTTTTTCCCAATTGAATTTATTGGTTTTTCCCAAATGGTTTTCTTTAAATTCTTTGGTTTTCCCTTCAAGCTACGAGGTATCCGAATCTCCTTTCTATTTTTAGTTTTTCTAATGTCTCGTAGATAGATATTGAAAGTCAGTTGTCTAGTTAGCTCATTTCTTACTGGAAAGTGTGTGAAGATCTTATGGATATTATTATTTTAATTACATATTTGTATTTTTTAGTCAATTTAAGTTTCGTTGTCAACTCTTACCTTAGAGTCATATTAACTTATACGAGTATACGAGTTTACTTTAGGTAAACATATTCTGAAGACGAGATTTTTAATCTTGAAACAGGTCAATACTCTAATAAATTATTTCATTGGTAGTACGCGAAGTACTTTATTAATTAAAAAAGTAAGTTTTTTTTAACTTCTGTAGGTTCATTACAATTACTTTCATTACAATTAGGGATGTTATACTTCTACAAAAATGAAATCAGTGCCTATGAACGATGCAAAATGGATCATGATCTTCCAAAATGACGTAAAGTGTAACTGAAGAAATTATCGTCTTGCCGAACATAAATGTGGCTATAATAACACGCCGTACATTTAAATTTTCTTAAAGGCCAGTTTCATTAAGGCAATCATTTATGAAACAAACGAATCTTTATCCACAAAGACAAAAACTTTACTGAACCACCTTGGCCAAAACTTTAGACAAACAGCGTAAATAAACTGGATGCTAATTGTTTCTAATAAATTGCAAACAACTGTGGTGTCTACTCCATAAATTTAAGGGTGCAAGTATCCTTCGAGTTTTGAATCACTTTGTATAAGTAATTACAGTGAGATAATGAAAAATTTCTCCTATTACAGAAATCACGTTTCTCTGGATACAGAAACAATCATTTTAAATTCTTCTTCGCGTCGGATGCACCAGCAAAATCCTTGAACCATGAACGAAACAGCCTTGACTGTTAATATTATTCGTTTCCTTTTGTTGGCGAACAGACGAAACAAGATCGATTTGAAAACCAGTAATTCTGGCAAAAACGTTTCAGCGTCACAGTCGCATTTTGTGACGACATTCCCAATTCTAAGATTTCCTCCAATTATTTGGAATACGCAGGCAGGTTACAAATTCTAAACTGGCACGGAATTTTTCGTATATTAGGTATATAAAATGAATAAAAACTAGAAATATTAATTCGTCTGATTAAAAAATCTATCTAAGCTCTAAAATCAATAAATTTTTGACATCGAAAGCTTTTCACAGTTTTCAAAACCGCTCATTGGAAGAGATGATCTTTGTTGGTTATTGTGAAACATCGAAGGGTTATAGATTTATTAAATGAAATTCTAATAAATTAATCAAAAGTCGAGACGTGATTTTATTGGATAGTGAAGCTGATAAAATGAAAGAAAAGAATTTTCCATTGAAGAATGAAGAAAATAATGAAGATTTGTTGGGAAGTATAGAGTATAAGCTATAAGAAAGAGAAAATGAAAAATGTACATAGATCAATAACAATACAGAATATTGCTTCATATTGTTTGCTTCTGAAGTCAGTGACCACGAAATTATCGCGGATTAATTGGCGGCTCGGTAATGACAGTGACAATAAAAAATTAACGCCTTGGTTATATCGAGGTTAACTTGATGTCTATCGCACGCCAGCTGCTAATGCAATCCAGAGTGACATTATGATTCTGCAATAATCGTAAATTCCTCGAGATCATAAAGGTTTTTTGTTTTAATGTTAAATCAAGCGAGAAAAACCAAAGAATTTGCTTAATGAAACGGGACTGCTGCTAGTCATGAAATGAACGCAATCAAATCAAGAGTTAGGCCCAGATAATTAAAATATTGTTCGCAAATGTTCTTCTTGATTCACGGAGACTCCGCGTGGTCAGAATTGCGCATACATTTGAATTTCACGGCCAAGTTCGAGTGCTTTTTTTCTCTTCCCAATTGCTCCTTGACCATGTTCTCTGTTCGCCAAATCTCGAGATAATAACATTAGTAGTTTTTTTTTCATTAAGCAACTCATTAGTCGATTGAAGTGTCAAGTTCTTGGTAGGAATTATTATTATTATTAAAATCAGATTAACATGCGGAAGTATTTTTTTTCTTCTGTGTCAGGATAAAAAGTGGAACACTTGATGGTTTTCAAGGACAAAATACTTACATGCCTGTATTTTATACCTGTTTTGGAACTGTTAATACCTTTTTGTTATTTATATAACAAAATTATGTAATGCTAATATATTGAACAAATACTGCATATTGATGTAAAAGCCCAGGACTTCCCCAAAAGTAGAACAGCGTTCTGCTTTTTCTAATGCCAACATGATTCACTAAAAGTTTTGGAAATAATACTCATTAAAGTGTATTGCTTGTTGTAAAGGTAAACAGAGTCGTCTACCATTCAACAAAGAAGGAAGTAGAGCAAGTAAAATGTTGGAATTGGTACACTTCGATTTATGTGGTTAAGTGGAAGAGCAGGGGGTGCTTTGGCATCCATCTGAACTTCGCCCTAAGCTAGCCTTTTCTTTCAGTTATCTGTGGGAATTGCATACACTATGATTATTGTTTATCTACATAGTTTGATTTATAAAATGCAATTGTAACTGACACAATAAAGACACTATTATTAATGGAAAATATTAGTCTTTAGGTGGTGCAAGATATTTTTTTACGCTTGTTGACGATTATACCAGGCACATTTTTGTGTATTTTCTAAAATTGAAATCTCAAGCTGTTTTTATGGACTTCAAGAATAAGGTATAAAATCAAATGGAACATAAAATGAAATAATAGATAATGGAGCTGAATACTGCAGTTTTGAATTGGAAAAATATTTAAAAAGTTGTGGCAAGTATACTTCATGAAACTTGTCCAGATACGCCATAGCGACTTTACAGGGAGGTCCTTAAGTATTCTGAAAGTTCGTAAGAGGTAGTTCTTTACATTATTTTGATTCGAATATTTCATATAACCATATAGACCAAGAGCCCATAGACCAAAAATTGTGCATAATAGGTTTACTCCAAAAATGCCTGAGATGTGATTTTTGGTTCGTGGAGCACAGAAATGCCCATACCAGTTTTTGTTTTTGGTACAGTGATGTGTGGCAGACCTGTAAATGTGTAAAAAAATTGCTTAGAAAAGTATTATAGGTTTAGGACTGGGGTTTGCGGGAAGCGCTAAATAATAAAAAGTAATCCAGGGGACGCGGTTCGCTTGTTGTGAATTCTGGGACACTGACCCGCTGCAGGGGTCAAACTGTGTAAATAAATCACCCCAAAAAAATCGTAGGTTTACGCATGGGGATTGGAGGGATCTCCTAATTTACCCCCAAACATCATGAATGTCGACTCCCATTCATTTTGGTTGGTACAAAGAGGCGCCACTCTCGCGACATTTTGTAAATTCACTCAGGTAAAAAAATCATAAGTTTATGAATGGCGTCCAGTAACTTGTTTAATATAAACATACTGAGTGCGAAAATACATTCGCCATCGTTGAAAAGTGGTACAAAAGTCTTGCCATTCACGATAATTGATTGTGCACGGAACATCATAGTAGCTTTGCCAAAAAGAAAAGGCGCGGATACGTGTGGAAATTTTAGAACGATCAGTTTGACTTCCCACGTGTCAAAAATTTTAACTAGAATTGTGCAAAGAAGGATGGAGAAAAGGGCGGAAGAAATATTAGGAGAAGATCAGTTCGGATTTAGAAGAAATAGGGGAACGCGCGAGACCATTCTAGCTTTACGACTACTAATAGAAAAAGCAATAGAAAAGGGAAAGAGACCCTATAAAGGATTTGCAGATTTGGAAAAAGCTTTCGACAATGTTAAATGGAGGAAGATGTTCGAAGTGCTCAAAACAGTAGGGATAGAAGAATAATTTATTCATAATCTACACATAATCTACACGGCAGTTACAGAATTTGAGCAGGAACATAGAGAAGTAAATATCCGAAAGGGAGTGAGGCAGGGACGTGCGTTATCGCCTCTAGTTCTCAATTTATATATCGAAGATGCGATGAATATTGTTAAAGACATCAGAATAGCTGCTGGAATTAATATACAGGGTTAAACTATTAATATGCTCAGATTTGCGAATGATATAGCAGTATTAGCATCCAGCGATCCAGCAAAGAAGAATTACTTGTAGGAAGGACTCTGAACGAAATGGAAGCGGTTTTGACGGAGGGCTATGGTATGAAGATCAATAAAAAGAAAATCGAAATTTTGTTGTGTAGGGGGCGTGAAAATAGGGCTAAAAGTAAAATACAAATAGGAAACGAGAAAATAGAGGAAGTCTCAGATTTCTGCTATTTAGGAAGTCAAATAACTCTAGATTTAAGACAAAAAATAGCGCAGGGCCAAGTTGCATTTAAAAAAAGGAACAACTATTATGCTCGGAAATGATAAATGTAGAAACTCGGAAGAGGCTCTTAAAAACGTATGTATGGAGTACAGCAGTGTCCGGGTGCGAAACTTGGACGATAGGAGAAGCGGATAGGAAAAAATTAGAAGCATTTGGAATGTGGCGCTATAGACGCATGACGAAGATACCGTGGGTAGATAAGGTTAGCAACAGAGAGGTATTAGAAAAAGTTGGAGAAAAGCGAAATTTATAGAAGACAGTAAGGAATAGGAGAGATAGGATAGTAGGACACCTTCTGAGGCACGAAGGCTTAGTTCGCAACATACTAGAGTCAGAGATAGGAATAAAAAGTGGTAAGGGTAGGCCGAGATTGGACTACTGCTCTCAAGTAGTTAGGGATATAGAATGTTCAACTTTTAGGGAAAAGCGTAGGTTAGCTCAGGATAGGAAAGATGGAGGTACGCGTCCAACCAGTCTTCGGACTGAAATCTTTATGATGAAGGGGGAAAATTTATAATTGCTTTCTTTCAAGCTTTCTACCGGGCCCTTGTACCACCGTTCAATGATAAGGAATGTATTCTTGTACTCAGCAGGTTCATCATAATCAAATTCTTGAATGCCATTCATAAACTTATGATTTTTTACGTAAGTTTTTTTTTACAAAATGTTGCGTCTCTAGGCGCTCCCCTGTACCAATTTTTTTTTATCGGCAACGGTGAATACTCGACTTTTGTGATTGAAATAACTTGTCTCCAAGTTTTGAAGAGTAAACTTATGATTTTTTTTACCTGAGTGAATTTACAAAATGTCGCGAGAGTGGCGCCTCTTTGTACCAACCAAAATGAATGGGAGTTGAGATTCATGATGTCTGGGGGTAAATTAGGAGGTCCCTCCAATCCCCATGCGTAAACCTATAATTTTTTTGGGGGTGTTTTATTTACACAATTTGACCCCTGTAGCGGGTCAGTGTCCCAGAATTCACAACAAGCGAACCGCGTCCGCTGGATTACTTTTCATTATTTAGCGCTTCCCACAAACCCCAGTCCTAAACCTATAATACTTTTTTAAGCAATTTTTTTACACATTTACAGGTCTGCCACACATCACTGTACCAAAAACAAAAACTGGCATGGGCATTTCTATGCTCCACGACCCAAAAATCACAACATCTCAGGCATTTTTGGAGTAAACTTATTATGCACAATTTTTGGTCTATGGGCTCCTGGTCTAATATTATGTCTACATATAATATTGAAAGGAATCGCAGTCTACTCAACTGGTGTATGTTTGGTTGCATAACCAAGTTTTAGGAATGCACGTTGGGTTGCCTAGTTCGTTTCATTAAATACATAGCCAAAAGCAAAGAAAGAGTTAGGTTCTTAGACACTGATGATGACTTCACTTGAAGATTTTCTCCTAATAAAGATAAATGGGTTTTCCCTAAGAGTTTTTCCCAAAATATAAGAGAAATACAAAAGGTTTTCTCTTCTAGCGGCGAGATCTCGGAGAGTGCTTGTTATAGTTGTTTTAAAATGTAAATTATTCTCTGCTATCTCAATGATAAATACTGAAGACATTCAAGTAATTAAGTTAAGCTAATTTTAGTATATTTGTTATTGTAATCCCCATTATTAGGAACCATACTTTAAAATCGCTATTTTATTTCAACAGGTTATTTTCGGGACAGACTGTATTAAACACTGTTCACCCTCACTGAAATGTAGACTAATATAAACAAAAGTAGGTTCAGAAGGTTACGCTCCCGACTAGAGAGACGCTTCAGTTAGTTAGGCCAGGGAGACAGGGTGTGTTTAGCACTTGAGAGAAGCAGTCGCGTTTTTAAGATTGCTTGCCCGGATGAAATAATTATAAATTCATGTTAATACAAATATCAGTGTAAAGTGATTATATCAGGTATGTCTGAATATAATTTTATTATTTTGTATATTAATGGAACTACATATTATAATACAAAGTGTACTTAAAACGTCGTGAATTCCAAACTGGCCAAATGGTCGCACTTATTACTACTTCAAGTCTCTTAGCTCAACAAATGCATAATTATAAAATTATACATATTTAAGAATAATCATGTATCGTGTTTATTATGTAATATTGAAGAAGAAACTCACTGGGTACCTTAGCCAGTAAACTTTCAAGTTTAGTGCTCACGGCGCATGCGCATGGTAGGAATTGCAGGAAATTGTAGACGCACGAAACGAAAATTGCCGACTGTAAACAGGCTTTTATACTCGTAACTGTGCGTTAATAGTATATTGTGTCATAAGGGCAGAAAGTAGGCATTTGCCTACACGCAACGAAAATTGCCGACTGTAAACAGGCTTTATCTATGCCCGTCAGTTAATAATTTCTTAACGCACGTTTTTCTTATCGCACTGCTTTTCAACCAATCAAATTAAGTTAATGACAGTACCTAGCATTAATATTATATTACGTAACGGGCATGGAAAGTGACAAATTTCATACGAGCGTGAAATTTTATGAACGAGGCGTAGCCGAGTGCAGAAATCACGTGAGTTTATAGGAAATACACTTTCCATCGACTCGATGGCATCGAGTTATGTACACTATTTTTCCCACGACCCCTTAAGAAGACAAATTTATTCATAAAACAGTAACTTTATTTTCAAGGATTTGTTGTCTATGTTAATAGATGTCAAAATTTCCAAGTAGCCTACTAACTTACCATGAGCACAATATTCTAATAATTCCGATCGGCTCATGAATGACACGTTGATTTGTTCTCTTGCCCGCCAATTCATAAATGACCAGTAGTTCGTACCTAAAATATTTAGGTCTTCCACGGAGTAGCCATTAAAATGTTCAACTGCCGTACCTTTTAAGAGATTTTTCTGATAAAAAATTATTAGATTTAAAAGAGACGCGACAGAATATTTATTCAGTAAACGTCAAAATCTCAAAGCTGACGACGAAATTTGAATGAACTGTGCGATTTTCAAAAATTACAGCACAGTTTTGAGTTTAGCTCACGGGCAACGCAATTGTCAAGTTTCCGGCCTACTTTGCTGCATGCAACGTGCCGCTTTCCTATAGGGGGTCATGGGAAAAATATATTACCTCCCACTGGTTGGAAATTGACAATTTTGTTTCCTGAAATAAGGGAGCAAAGCGTACTTTCTATATAGTGAGTAGAAAAAAGAATTTTCCAATCAAGAATGAAGAAAATAATGAAGTATTGTTGGGAAATATAGAAACAGTGGGGGAAGTTCCTGGACGAGAAGTTCAAATTGTAAACGAAGAATCTGAGGAAAGAATAACTGAAGATTTAAAATGTGAAATTGGAATTAAAGGTACCTTGACAGATGAAAATTTTGAGAACGAAGAAGCAGAGAAAAGGTCAAGAAGATCTGAAAGAACACATAAACCAAGAAATATGGACGATTGTATCTGACACAGAATTGTGAATACAATGATCCAATAACTGCTGAAAAAGCTATGAAAAGGCCAGATAAGAAGTTTGGAAGTTTGCAATGAAACAAAAACGTCTAAATTTCGCGTTTGTCACATTTTCTATAACACAAAAGAAAGTGTACATATTAGACAAAAACAGCCTTCAAAAGCAGTGTGTAGTTGCGGTTTAAAGCAAAAATCCAGGTGACCTTTCACTTTTATTTTACAAGGGTATGTCGCATTCCCTCATTACACTGGTTAAAAAATAAAGACAAGTCTAATTTTTGTACAATAGCTCGTCGAGTATACTAAATTATCTAAAAGTTGTTAAAGAATTTTGGACAAAATACTAACTGAATCCATCTACCCCATTATTGGTACACTTCAGCTACATATGTAATATTTACAAAAATCGATGTATCCGGCAGATTCAATGACAAAAAATGGCAAGATAATTTTTTCCGATCCATCAAATACCTTCACGTATGACTTAACGATCGTATACTATTAATTACTTGATTAGAATATTACCATAACTTACCGTTCACTCGAAACCAATGTCAAGGTCGTCATCAACAAATTATTACAAGCCGATACAAATAATTTCAATTTCAATGAGCGTCCTTGTCTGGTAACGCTTTAATTAACAAAGACACGCAGAAGATAGCACCAGAAAAGAAAAAAAACATCGCGAATCGACGGATATTGAAAGGAATTACGGATTTGAATAGAGCTCCTGTTTGCGCGACGATTTTTTTCAGACACCGTGACCGAGGAGATGCGGATTTCCCGATTTTGTTTCTTTGCAAATTTGAATTTTTGGTACTGTCAAATAATCAAGTTTCTAAGTGAACAAGGTGGGTGTTACAGTTCGAAAACTATAAAAAAATGTATTCTTTATACATAATATAGTTCAGGGTTGCTTCAGCGTACAACAGAACTTCTAGTAAACAATTTACTATACTAAGTAAAATAATTAATTTCGCCGACTCTTTCAGACCATGTTCTCGACGCTAACCGAAAAACTGGGCTTCCTCTACCAGCCCTACGCCCTGGCTATCATCTCCATAGGCTACGTTTTAGGAGAACTGGGCCACTACCTCATCGGAGTCACATCGAAAGCCGTGGCTATGGACTTGCACTACGGAGACATCACCTGCCAACTCAACAGCTCGGAATATTTCATCTCAGATCTGCCCGTGCCCTGCAGCGAAGCCAACAACTCAGAAACGTACGTACATACCAGTGAATCTATAACAGTTTATACATTTAAGTACATTTTTAGATGTCTCTCGCTTACTAAAAACGGAACAGCTTATTGCGAATGGAACTACAATGGGTTAGGTCTGGACTACCAAGTACTGGCAGGACCCAGTTTCATAGCAGTCTTCACCATAGTCGGGGTGGCCATGGGATGGGCAGCAGACAAATTCAACAGAGTCAGGATGTTGTCCGTTTGTACGGTAGTCTTTGCAATAGCTATTATATTGAGTGGTACCGTGAACAAGTACTGGCAGTTCACAGTATTGAGGATGATAATGGCTGCCGGGTAAGTCCAAAAATC
This sequence comes from Xestobium rufovillosum, assembly GCA_963966045.1. Classification (NCBI taxonomy): domain Eukaryota; kingdom Metazoa; phylum Arthropoda; class Insecta; order Coleoptera; family Ptinidae; genus Xestobium; species Xestobium rufovillosum. The sequence continues at coordinate 24,032,101 of OZ014497.1, forward strand.
GGGCTCGGGGCTTTGCGCCTCGGGCGCCGATCAATATTCATGATCTTGATATAAATAATTACAATAATATTTTCGCAAAAATTCGGAAGTATCGCCGTCTTCTTCAGAGACTGAAATAATTATCCGGCTGACTGAATTACAGGGAATCAGGATGTAATCCATTAGCCACAGGACTCCTCTCAGACATCTTCCCTGAAGACAAAAGGGCCTTAGTGATGTCGATTTTTAACTGGGGCATATACGGCGGCTATGGAATCGCCTTTCCAGTGGGCAGATATATCCCACCTCTGAACGCTTGGGGTTTGGTAAGTCTATTTATCAAAGTCCGAATACGGTAAATATTGAGATATTTGCGTCCAAGTACAGTCCAACAGATTTAAGTTGGCGAGCGGTTGAGGCGCTCCATTTCATTCTAGCTCGGTCCGTATTGTTTGGTTCTATTTTGCAGGTAAAGGGTAACATGACAACCCGCCATCTTACCTTTTCAAAAGCTCACCGGTAACTGAAAATTTTACCTGCGCAAGACATTTTATTGCATCCGTAAAGTATGCTATTGCGCAACCCCACCGCTCGCCAACTTAAATCTGTTGGACTGTAGCTGGTATCCTGATCCGGATATCGTCTAAATCGAACACAAAAGTGGTTCAAAAAATGATTCACCGCTGCGTATTTTGCAGGGTTGGAGAGTGACGTATTACGGCGCCGGTATTTTGGCCTTAATCGTCGGTATCTTAACCTGGTTCACGCTCAAAGAACCCACTAGAATGTCAGCAGGGGAAGAAGCAACAAAGGACGGGGACATCAAGAAAAAAGTCACAATTTGGACCGTCATATGCGACCCTAGAATAATCATGCTGGTTTTGGCGGCTTCCATCAGACACTGTGGTACGTATAGTAACTTATACCGCTTATACTGACTATTAGAAGTCTCATACAGACTAATAAATTCGCGTTCTCGCAGGCGGTATGACGTTTGCCTATAACTGCGACCTCTACTTCGAGCTGTACTTCCCCGACTACGACTTGGGCTGGTCGTTATTTGCAGTCACGATAGTCATAGGAAGCATAGGCGTAGTCGCCGGAGGGATAGTATCGGACAAATTCGTCGCTAAAATGGGGGTACGATCTCGAGTGGCGGTCCTTGCAATCAGCCAACTTGTGTCAACACCAGGAGCTTTTGGAAGCGTATATTTCAACCCCTTGTGGGCTATGATTACCCTGGGAATTTCGTATTTCTTTGGTAAGAAAATCTAAGCTTAATCTAAGTTTAATGCAGTCAACTAATTATTAATTTTTTAGCCGAAATGTGGTTTGGTATTCTATTCGCTATATTAGTAGAAATAGTACCCTTAAAAGTTCGATCTACGACAGTGGGAGTATTTCTATTTGTGATGAACAATATTGGAGGTAATCTTCCAATCGCCGTCGAACCAGTATCAAAAGCAATCGGCTACAGAGAAAGTTTATACATCTTTTACGCTGGATTTTACTTTCTAAGTAAGTTAAGCATCATCAGAGTAAAATTAAGTTTTTTGCAAATATCTCCGAAACTATCAACTTCTCCAAAAAAACAATTACTACCAATTTTATTCATCATCAAATTCTCTACAAAAAAGCTTATTAGCACTTTTCCCTACGATTCACCATTTCGGAGATACACTAGCGAGAATTTCGGTGAACTTTTTCTTTTCAGGTTCAATACTTTTCCTATTCACACTGCTTCTGATGGACCCTCCGCCGAAACCGGCCCCAGAACAAAAAGACGCCGGACACGTCAACACTGCCTTTAGCACAACGGACGAAACGTCATTACCTACGATGGTCTACAAAAACGGAGTAGTAGAATCTAGACTGCCTGCGGAAGAAAATAGCCGACTTTAATCAAAATAAACAAGTCTAAACGTTAAATTATTATTCTCTCTAGTCCCCCGATTTTTATCCCAAACAAGTGCAACAAGATAACAAAAAAGAAGAAAACAAGTCGAATGCAAGATGAGGTTATGTTTGCGATAACATAAAACTGTGTTTTATAAACATACGGATTTGAATAATTTGTACATAAACACCGAATTAGTTTTAGTTTTTATGTTTGTACGTAGTGATTTAGTCGAATTATGTTCTATTTATACAATAATTTTCATAAATAAAGATATTGTACAACGCACGCCACTGTATTAATGTTATATTCGGAACATGGGAACGCAGCGCCATCTAAGAGAAATTATGTACACCACCAGAAAATTTGTATATTCTACCACAGTGCAATAAAATAAGGTGTGCTCGCAATAAAAATTAAACCTTTGTAATTCGGGACCTAAGTGCCTCCGTCATACGTCAGATTTTCATTCCAAACAAAACAAAAGCACGTGCCATTTGACGTTTATCGATATTATTTACAACGTCTTAAACTAGTTTTTGCAATATAATTATAGACGTTTTGCAGTGAAAACAGTTTATTTTCAATTTGTGGGTTGGGCTTACGCGTAAAAACTTGAAAACAACTATATGTAATTATAATTATATTTCAGAGGTTAGGTTAAAACGTCAGAAAGCACGTGACTTTGTTTTGTTTGGAATGAAAATCTGACGTTTGTGACGCGCCACTTATCTCCCGAATTGTGTTTCTTGGCTTAAATTTTATAGAATATTTCAACCATATCGTAATTCCACGAATTAAATTCTGTTCGGAAAAAATAGGCTGGGACATTACAAAACGTCAAAAGTAGACCGCAAAATGGGCGTAGGCACACCATATTTTATTCCATTATGATTCTACAACCAACAAATTTGACACTACGAAGACGAAGAAAACATAACCTATAAAAGCTACGTATTTTCAAGGAAACTTAACTTCTAAAGCGATCAATAGTAAGTTATTGAGCAATAATAATTATTTTATCGGCTAAACTCTCATTTTAAGCTTCAGATCACACAATGTTACCGATATTAACGCGTATATTGACGAAATTCAAATACGTACCGAGGCAACTAAATTTAACATCAAATTTCCACACTTTATTTAAAAATACTTCATTAAACACGAACATACAGCAACCTTCGAACATTTTAGCACCAAGTAGGGTAAATATCATCCCAATTTGCGGGATGAAAATAAAGGGAAGAGTTCATCGTAGATGCAAAGATTGCTACTTCGTGTTTCGTGAAAACAGACTTTACAACATGTGCAAAAGCCATGGACGACACAAGCAAGCGGCGATGGCTAAAAAAGAGAAGAACACGTGGATCTTGACGCATGCTACGCAAAGCAAAATTAGGCCGTATTAAACTTAGTTACGTATTTGTTTTATTGTCGAAATAAAGGAACGTTTTATTGTTACGTTGTTATTTTAATACTTGTATCGTGATTAAAAAGCATGCCTTGTAAAAACACGACTTTTCGATTTCGAAAATGACAGAAGAATATGTGAATATAGATTTTCAAGAATGGTTACTCTTCGGAATAATTATATACGTCTTAATAGTTATATTTTGTAAGTTTCCGTAAAACCCAAGCTATTTTATATTTATATTATATTCGTAGTATTGCTAGTTCGACAGTGCGTTACGAAAAAAACCTTTTGTCCACTTTCCGGAACTTACCTTCACTGCGTTTACGATAACTCTCTTTGCAATTGCAATATTTGTACAGATTGCGGAATGGTGAAATGCCCATTTTCTACAACGTGTTGCCACACAATACATTCCGTACAAGTAAGAATTTTCCGTTAAAATTCATCGGAAATGGTACGTATCGCAAATTCAAAAAAAGTAACAGAAAAAATTTACTTTACTGTAGGAAACAAATTGTTTGGATAACATACCCATGTGCAAAATTAAATTTTTCAAGCCAGTTTGTGTCTTGTTCTGTTGCGAATGCAACTGTGAGAATAATCGGGTACAACAAACTACATTTTCAGAAGTTATTAATATTTAAATACACAAATGTTAGTTACTTGTATAAGGATCCTACAATTGTTTAAATAAAAAAGCATTTATAAGACATAATACATTTCTGTAGTGGAAATAGAAATCATACTGACAGGGCACGTAACCATAACCACCGTGTTTGATTTTGGATTGGTAGGCACTTCACTTCCCTAAAGCAAATGTCAATTTTATCAGTCAAATTTTCGGTACATTTTAGTAAATATTTTAAAATAGAAGTTCAAAACACGTACTTAAGCAAAGATGTCTTTGATTAGACAATCTTTACGCTTATTAAAGAACCCGAACGTACAAAGACCTCTCCTGTCATCAATAAAAGGTAAAATGCGTCTATCATAACCTCACTTTCAAAACGCTCAATCGCAAAATTTGTAGCACAATCGAAAATTCAAAGTCGAAATATCAAAAGATGGGTAGCTCCCACCATGAGAGTCTTAAGAAAACGCCGTGAACAAATAGGGCCTGATCCAATTCAACCAAGATCGACATTTCTGGAATGGAATTACGACGCTGAGATATTCGCTTTCGGTAAGCGTTTAGGCGAAGAATTTGATGAAAAACTGCTTCGACAAGCACTCATACATAGATCGTATGTGAGCAAACAAGAATTGGAACATGAGAAAGACGGGATAAATGCAAACGATAACTCGATAGATGTAAAAGATAATTCTGAGCTAATACAGAAAGGCGAGGATATAATTAACGATTACATACAACAAAAATTATGGGAGGAGCACCCAAAATACATCGTAGAAGCTGTCAGGGCATATTTAACGACAGATGACATGTTATCACACGTAGCATCGCACGTTGGATTAAAAGACATCGTCTTAACTTCCGTAAGTAAAACTGTAACATTCCTAATACTTTTAATCGTTCTTATCTACCTAGGAATTCCCAGTAGAGAAGAAAACGTTAGCCGACACTTTTCGAGCAGTTATTTCCGCTTTAGAGCAATGTTCTGGGAAACCGCGTGCGGAGCTGTTTGTGAACGATTTTCTTTTGGTGCAGCTTGTGGGGAAAGATGTATACGAGATTTGGGACCCCGAAAATCCGTATAACTATTTGGTATCTTTGTTGAAAGCAAAGGGTATCACGGAGGTAGAGCCAAGACTGTGTAACGCCTCCGCTACTAATACGATTTTAGCAAATTACCAAGTCGGATTGTACAGTAATAAAAGTTTGCTGGGGATAGGTTGGGGAGAAAGTGTGGATATTGCTAAAGAAACCGCGGCCATAGATGCGATTAAGAATTTAAATAAGAATTACGCTGTAAGTTAATTTGTTACTTTTTTCGTTATTTTACTTAATAAACGTTACTTGCAAAATTAGTTGCATTTGTTATTTTACAAGCTACGATGGTTTCTACGAACAAATGCAGTTTGTCGCGTTTCAACTCTCCCCATCTACCGCAGGGTGCGAAAGTTTATTTTTTAATTTTCATAAATTCCCAAAGTACCCAAAAATTTTTCTTAAATTTCCCCAATTCGCTAAATTCTTTTCATAATTATGTAAACCACAATTCCCCATTAACAACAGTTTGTACACTTAATTTCCATGATTTTTCTTTCGAATTCTATAAATTTCTCACTAAATTCCCGTGAATTTGCTATAAATTCCCAAACAATTTCTTGAATTCCCCTTTTAATTCGCTAAATTCCTTCATGCATACACTAAAATTTCCAAGTGACAAAATTTTGTGAACCGAATTCTCTTTTTATGAAAAATTCGTCCATTTCCCAAGATTTTTCGTTGTATTTTATGGAATTCTCCTTTTAAATCCCCAAATTCCTTTTATGTTTACATCAAAATTCCTCATCAGCAAAGTTATATGTACTGAATTCCTTTTTTATCAACAATCCCCTAATTCCTCTGATTTTACTTTTTAATTTTCATAAACTCGAATGAATTTTAATGAATTTTCAAATATTTCCTTAAATTCCCCTTTTAATTACATAAATTCTTTTCACGTATTCAATACAATTTCCAATTGACAAAAATTTTCTGCATTGAATTCCTTCTTTCAAAATTTCCCGCTAAATTCCCGTGAACTTGTGAATTGAATTTCTTTATTATAAAAAATTCACCAATTCCCGCAAATTTACTTTTTAATTTCCTTAAATTTGTAATGAATACCAAATATTTCCATTTTATTTATCTAAATTCTTTTCATATGCATACCAAATTTACCCACTGACAAAATGTTAATGCACCGAGTTCCTTTCTCATAGAAAGATTCACCAATTCCCATCGCTTTTCTATTGAAATTCTATAAATTTCTCACTGAATTTCCAGAATTTTCAATAGATTCCACTTTTAATTCGCTGAATGTCTACACGAAAATTCCTCCTGAACTCTCTTTTTACAGAAGAAATTCATCCACTTTCCATGATTTTTCTTTGTATTTCCCATAAACTCAAAAACTTATACATAATTCAATTTTTTTTTAATTTTACTTTTAATTCCCCAAAATCCTTTTGTTTACATACATCAAAATTCCCCATCTGCAAAACTGCATATTAAATTCCTTTTTTATAAAGAATTCCCACGATTTTACTTTTTAGTTTCCATAATGGCCGAGAATTTATAAAATATTCCCAAATATTTCCGCTTCAATTACCTAAATTTCTTTAAATTCCACTTTTAATTCGCTAAATTCTTTCATGGATCTACCAAAGTTCCCCAATGGGAGTATTTTGGACAGAATTTTCTTTTTACAGGAGAAATTCATCCACTTCACATTCCCTTCACTTCAAATCCCAAGAAATCATAATAAATTCCCAATATTTTCTTAAATTCCCCTTTTAATTCCCCAAATTCCTATGATTTTTATAACAAAATTCCCCAATATGAAAAGTGACCATACTGAATTCCTTTTTCATAAGAAATTCCCTCGAATTTACTTTTTAATTTCTATAAATTCCCTTGAATTCATCTAAACTTTACTTTTAATACATAAATTTCTCTCATATGTATACCAAAATTCCCCATTGACAAAATCTTGTGCACTGAATTTACCTTTTAACAAAAAGTTCATTCATTCCCATGATTTTTCTTTTACAAGTCTATCAATTTCTCACTAAATTCCCATGCTTTGCACTAAAATCCCAAATATTTCCTTGAATTCGCTAACTTCTTCAATGGCAAATTCTTGTGGACTGAATTCTCTTTTTACAGAAGAAACTAATTCATTTCTTATGATTCTTTTTCGTATTTTTCATAAATTCCTAAGAATTTATAATAAATTCCCAAATGTTTTCTAAAATTCCAATTTTAATGTACAGCAAAACTCCCCAACTGCAAAATTGTGCATACTAAATTCCTTTTTCATAGAAAATTCCCAGGATTTTACCTTTTAATTTCCATAAATTCCCATGAATTTATAAAAAATTCCTAAATCTTTCAGCTTTAATTATCTAAATTTCTTTAAATTCAACTTTTAGTTCGCTAAATTCTTTCATGCGTCTACCAAAATTCCCCAATGGGAAAGTATTTTGGATCGAATTCGCTTTTTACAGGAGAAATTCATCCACTTCACATTCCCTTCACCTCAAATCCCAAGAATTCATAATAAATTTCCCAATATTTTCTTCCGTTTCCCTTTTTAATTCCCCAAGTTCCTATTATTTTTACAACAAAATTCCCTAATGTGCAAAATTGCGCATACTGAATTCCTTTTTCATAAGAAGTTCTCTAGAATTTACTTTTTAATTTCTATAAATCCCCTTGAATTCTCCTAAACTTTATTTTAATACATAAATTCCTCTCATATGTATACCAAAATTCCCCATTGACAAAATCTTTTGCACTGAGTAACCTTTTAACAAAAAATTCATTAATTCCCATGATTTTTCTTTCACAAATCTATCAATTTTTAACTAAGTTTCCATGCTTTGCACTAAATTCCCAAATATTTACTTGAATTCGCTCAATTCCCCAATAGCAAATTCTTGTGGGGTGAATAATTATCTTACATAAGAAATGAATTCATTTCTTATGATTCTTTTTAATACTTTCCATAAATTCCTAAGAATTTATAATAAATTCCCAAATATTTTCTTAAATTCCATTTTATCTGCAAAATTGTGCATACTAAATTCATTTTTCATAGAAAATTCCCACGATTTTACCTTTCAGTTTCCATAAATACCCATGAATTTATAAAAAATTCCCAAATCTTTCAGCTTTAATTACCTAAATTTTATTAAATTCCACTTTTAGTTCGCTAAATTCTTTCATGGGTCTGCCAATGAGAAAGTCTTTTGAACCGAATTATCTTTTTACAGGAGAAATTCATCCACTTCACTTCAATTTCCAAGAATTCATAACAAATTCCCCAATATTTTCTTAAATTCCACTTTTAATTCCCTAAATTCCTATTATTTTCACAACAAAATTCTCCAATGTGCAAAATTTAGTATGCTGAATACCTTTTTCATAAAAAATCCCTTGAATTTACTTTTTAATTTGTATAAATTCCCATGGATTCCCCTAAACTTTTCTTCTAATACATAAATTCCTCTCATTATGTGTACCAAAATTCTCCATTGACAAAATATTGTGCAATGAATTACCTTTTAACAAAAAATTCATTAATTCCCTTGATTTTTCTTTCACAAATCTCAATTTTTCACTAAATTCCCAAGTATTTCCTTGAAATTCCCCAATGGCAAATTCTTGTGGACTGAATTCTCTTTTTACAGAAGAAATTAATTCATTTCTTATGATTCTTTTTCGTATTGTCCATAAATTCCCAAATATTTTCTTACATTCCATTTTTAATTTACAGCAAAACTCCCCAACTGCAAAATTGTGCATAGTAAATTCCTTTTTCATAGAAAATTCCCACTATTTTACCTTTTAATTTCCATAAATTCCCATGAATTTGTAATAAATTCCTAAATATTTCCTTCAATTCCCCTTTTAATTACCTAAATTCCTTTCATATGTACACCAAAATTTCCTGTAGACAAAATTTCGTGCATTGAATTGAAGGAAATTCAAACTTGGGAGAAAAATTTAGTTTTATAAAAGAATCGCACCTTTTTATGGTTGTCATGTTCTTAAGTTTTTGAGAATCGAGTGGAAATTCACTCTCTTTGCAAATATGAACATAACTCAAAAAAAGAGTAAAGTATTGCACAACTTACCGTTTGATTACATCTAGCGCATATTCCATTTGAAAAAACTGCAGAACTGTCCCTAAACACAACTTTTAAAATTAAAAACACTTCTCTTTAAAACTCATAAAATCTCTTCCCTTAAAACTACCAGCAAAACCTTCTATCTTCGCCTCTTAAGTCTTCTACTTTATTTAACACAAATAGTTCAAAGAATTTTTAAAAAACTATACATTTATAAATTAAAATTATCCGGATTTAAAGCAAACGCCCCTTGCAGTCTGCGGAAGAACATTGACAATAAAGGACCTTCCCAGGAACACTACCAATATCGTAGTTGTAGTTCCAAGTTAGTTCTGTGCCTGCACGTATATACTGGAGAGCGAAGAACGCCACCCAAGGAAAACGTACATCGTGGGTGTCCACAAAAACATTCTGCACAAATACGTTTGGAGAACACGAATGCTGAAAATAGATACAAGTAATACAAACATTCCAGGGAAGAGAAGTTGTTTCCTAATCAACTCACGTTGAGGAATCGGCCGATGTTTCCCGCAACTTTCGCGTCCATTATGTACACGGCTTCATCTTCGCCGAATAACTCGCGCACCGACATATATTTTGAGGTTGAAGTATCATCATCCGGTTCACTTTTCGGATTGAAACTTGCCATTTCTCGTTCATCTGCAGTCGGAAGTAAATACAACGAAATTTTGCTCGTAAAACAACTCACCGTTTTCATCGTCGCTAATCATGACCGTATCGTCTTCTTCTTTTTTCTTTTCCCCCTCCTTTTCTTTTTCCTTGTCCAGGGCTTCGGATTGCACGGTCCTCCGCCTCAAACGCGTTCTTAAAAACAATTTTCAATTGAAATGTCCTGTCAAATCGCTTAGTTTAGACCAGTACATAGAATGGTTGAAATTATAAATTTGTTTTGACTAATTCTCTAAATTCCTTTCATGTGCGCACCAAAATTCCTGCATTGGCAAACTCTTATACGTTGAATTCACTTCTCACAAACAAATTCGCATAAATTCGCAACAAATTCCCATCTATTTTCTTAAATTCCACTTTCAATTCCCTAAATTTCTTTCATGAGTACACCGGAACTCACCAGTGACAAAATTTTGGGCATCCAATTCCCTTTTCACAAAAAATCTTCTAATTCCCCTGACTTTTCAAGTGTCACCAGTCACATGAATTCTCATAAATTCATGTCCAGTTCCTCAAATTTTCAATTCCTCAAATTGATTTAATAAAATTTACAACTGAATTCCATTTCCACAAAACAATCCCCTAATTCAAACGATTTTTATTTTTAATTTCCAAAAATTCTCCCCAAGTCATAAATTTCCAAATATTTCCTTAAATTCCTCACTGATAACATTTTGTGCATTAAATTCACTTTGAACAAAAAATTCCTGATTCTAAAGATTTTTCTTAAATTCCATAAATTTCTCAAAAAATTTCGGAGAATTTGCAGTAAATTCTCAAATATTTCAAGTTCTAATTTTAATTCATTAAATTCTTTTCATGCATTCGCCAAAATTCCCCAATGGCAAAACATTCATCCACTTCATAAGATTTCTCTTTGTATTTTCCATAAATTCACACGAATTTATCATAAATTTCCAAATATTTTCTTAACTTCCTGTTTTACTTAATTCCCCAAATTTCGTCTGTTTTATCAAAATTGTATGTTCTGAATTCCTTTTATACTTACAAAAAAAAAACAAGGTTTTGGTTTATAATTTTCATAAATTTCCATGAATTTATAATAAATTCTCAAATATTTCCTTAAATTCTCGTTTTAATTGCCTAAATTCTTTTCATATCGTCGCCCTCCTCACATACTGGCGTAACTGACAATTTTGTGAAAACTGAGTTACGTTGTATAATATGCATATCTCTAGTGTCTGCACCACCTCACGAAAGTGGCGTAACTGCAGCACCAATCTACATAAAAAAAGACAACCCGCAGGTTATGTTACTGTGTTTAATGCAGTCCTACAAGTGTAAGCGGAGTAAGTTTTTTGTTCTCCTGAAAAATTTACCAATTGTCAGTTATGCCAGTACGTGAGAAGGGCGACGATATGCACCTATACCAAAATTCAACATCGACAAAATGTTGTGTTTCAGTGCACAACATTTTGGGTACAACAAAACTCACCAGTGGCAAAATTTTGGGTATCCAATTCCCTTTTCACAAAAAATCACCTAATTCCCCTGATTTTTCAAGTGCCACCAAAAACCCATGAATTCTCATAAATTCATGTCCAGTTCCCCAAATTTTCCAATCCAATCCAATTCCCTTTTCACAAAAAATCTTCTAATTCCCCTGACTTTTCAAGTGTCACCAGTCACATGAATTCTCATAAATTCATGTCCAGTTCCCCAAATTTTCAATTCCTCAAACTGATTTAATAAAATTTATCATTGAATGCCATTTTCACAAAAACAATCCTTTAATTCAAACTATTTTTAATTTTAATTCTCGAAAATTCCCCCGAATTTATAAATTTCCAAATATTTCTATAAATTCTCCACTGATGATATTTTGTGCATTCAATTCACTTTGAACAAAAAAAAATCATGATTCTAAAGATTTTTCTTAAATTCCATCAATTTCCCAGTAAATTTCGGAGAATTTGCAATAAATTCTCAAATATTTCAAGTTCTACTTTTAATTCATTAAATTCCTTTCATGCATACACCAAAATTCCCCCAATGACAAAACATTCATCCATTTCCGATGATTTTTCTTTGTATTTTCCATAAATTCACACGAATTTTCCTGTTTTAATTCCCCAAATTTTGTCTGTTTTATCAAAATTGTATGTCCTGAATTCCCTTTACTCTTACAAAAAAAATACCAAGGTTTTGGTTTATAATTTTCATAAATTTCCATGAATTTATAATAAATTCTCAAATATTTTCTTAAATTCTCGTTTTAATTACCTAAATTCTTTTCATATGTATACCAAAATTCCCCATTGACAAAATGTTGTGCACTGAAATCCATTCTCACAAAAAATTCCTAAATCTCATGATTTTTCTTTTGAAATTCCATAAATATCTCACTGAACGCACATGAATTTGTAATAAATTTCCAAATATTTCCTTAAATTCCACTTTTAAATATGTACCTGAATTACCTTCATATTTATGTGCACCAAAATTCCGGTGAATTTGAAATTCATTCCCAAATATTTCCTTAAATTACACTTTCACTTCGCTAAATTCCCAAGTTCTCCAGTGGCAAAAGTTTGTGGACTGAATTCCCGTTTTTCAAAGGAATTCATCCATTTCTCATGAATTTTCTTTGAATTCTCCATAAATTTTCGTGAATTTATGAAAAACTCCCCAATATATTTTCTTAAATTCCCATTTTAATTCCCCAAATTCCTTTTATGTTTACATCAAAATATTCCACCTGCAAAACTGAGTACTGAATTCCTGTTTCATAAAAAAATCCCGATTTTTCTTTGAAATCTATAAATTCCCATGAATTTATAATAAATTCCCAAATATTTCCTTCAATTCTCCTTTTAAGTCGCTAAATTTCTTTCATTATTTACACCAAAATTCTCTACTGGCAAAACTATATCCATTGAATTCCCATGTAACACAAAAACCCCTTAATCCCCACGATTTTCTTTTGAAATTTCATAATTCTCCATAAGATTCTCGTGAATTTGCAATACATCCCCAAATACTTCCTTAAATTCCACTTTTAATTCGCTAAATTCCTTTCATGCATACACCAAAATTCATCCAATTCCCACTGTTCTTTGCATTCACCATAAATTTCCATGAATTTACATTACATTCCTAAATATTCCCTTGGAATTTCCTTTTCATTCCCCAAATTCCTTTCATATTTTTATCAAAATCCCCATTGGCAAAAATTGTGTGCATTGAATTCCTCTTTCATAAAAAATTCCCGTAATTCCAAAGAACTTTCATAATATTCCATTTTAATTCCCTAAATTCCTCATAGACTTCCCCTCGAAGAAAGCACAGAAATAACAAAAAAAGCTACTCACTTTATAGAAGAATCATCCTGGGAAACGGAGACCGACGTAATAAAATCCCCATCATCTCCATATCTTTTCCTACCGCCTATTCTCTCTCTCATGGGAGCCTCTTCTTCATAATCTTCCTCCTCCTCTTCTTCCTCTTCCTCTTCTTCTTCGGGAGTCCTCTCACGCGACCTCACCTCCACCTCATCCGCTTTAACTTCCTCTTCGTAATCTTCCTTAGTCTTCTCAGCCGTTTCAATATAATCCAATTCCGCCAAATATTCGTCTCCGTAATTTTTGCCGCCCTATAAATAAACACTTTCTAAACAACGACGATCTTTTAAGAAGCTTCAGACAACCACCTCGTTGGCCATTTGTTCCGTGAGCAACGACCCGGCGTAAATACAGATAAAAGCACCTTGCGGGATGTCATTCAAACATCTTATGCCCCAACCTTTAGCGTGCGTCTTGAAGACCTGGAGCTTCAACGAAAGCGGGTTTTGCACCACCCGGTTCAAGCAAGTCGGACCGCACTTGCACCTAAACAAATCAGGAAATAAATAAAATGCCAGAAGCAATTTTCTATTGAAAGAACATACCGCGGATTGCACTCGTAAATCCCGGTGATAACTTGATCTAGTAATCTTCGATAGGAATAACCTACAAATTCTGGTTGCACGTCCCTTTGCATATACTTGGCGCCCTCAAGCGTTAATTTCCAACAAGCGCATTTTGTTTTGTCCTAAGAAACAAAATTATTCATTGAATATACGGATGACTTAAAATATAACGTGCCTGACAGTCGTCCGTACAATCGCAACCACACAAAAACTCCGGGTCCAAATTTAAGTTGACTCCTTCCATCGGAACGCGCTTCGTCCTGTATTGAGAGAAATTCAGTGGGTCGCTATCGTTGTAATTAACCACGGGTATGGGCACCTGTTCAGTTCCTTTGGAAATTAACACATATAAAAATCAACGCTCATCTTACAGGCCACAACATTTCTGTCTCTCACCTGCCGATAAGTCCTTATTAAGCGGCATGTTCGGCTCCAGGACGAACTCTGCCAAGCACCGAACCCAAAACTCGAAATCAAACAGATCGACGGTCATCTCACTTTCCGTCAACATGAGATATTTGTGTAACTCAGGCATGGTACGCAAGAATCGACCGCAGGGCGCTTTATATGCGACTTCCCTCTTTCCTTTATGCTTAAAAGTGACGCGATTGAAGCCACAAAGCAACGGCTTGGCCAACGGATTGTAACCGTTGAGTTTATTTAAATTATACGTAATGAAGTCCTTGCATTTGGGGCTGCAACGATGAACCTTGTAGACGGTTTGCGTGTAGTTTTGTTCGCGCGGTGTGTAATACTGGAAAATTCGCATATAAAAAATCGAATCAACTTCCTCATATTCTAAAATTATTAACAATTATACACTCTTATACGTTATTTTTTTAAAACTCATATGAATTTGCAATAAATTTTCCAAATATGTATTTCCTTAAATTCCCCAAATTAATTTCATGTTTACACCAAAACTCTGCATTGGCAAAATTTTGTGCATCAAATTCTCTTTATAGAAAAAAATTCTCACCATTTTCAAGTTCTACTCAAGTCCCAGGAATTCTCATCAATTCATGTGTATTTTCTTAAATTTCTAATTGAATTGAATTCTCCTTCCATAAAAAGTCCTCTAATTTAATTTCTTAATTCCCAAATACATATTTCCCTTTTAACAAAATTTTGTGTATCAAGTTTCCTACTCACAAAAAATTCCCATGATTTTTCTTTTGAAATCCTATCAATTTCCCACATATGTTTTCTTAAATTTCTAATTCCTCAAAATCCTTTCACGTGAACATGCACAAAATTCATCACTGGCAAAATTTTATTGAATTCTCTTTCCATAAAAGATCCTACTCGCAATAAATTCCAATGATTTTTCTTTTGAAATTCTATCAATTTCCCACTAAATTTCACTTTAAGTGGCTGAATTCCTTTCATACATACACCAAAATTCCCCAATGGCAAAACTGGGGATTGAAGTCTCTTTTTATAAAAAATTCATCCATTTCTCTGTATTCTCCTTTTAATTCCCCAAATTCCTTTCATGTTTACGCCAAAACTCTCCATTGGCAAAATTTTGTGCATCAAATTCCCTTTATGCAAAAAAATTCTCATGATTTTCAGGAATTCTTATAAATTCATGTATACATATTTTCTTAAATTTCTAATTCCCCAAAATCCTTTCACGTGAACATACATAAAATTCATCACTGGCAATATTTTATTGAATTCTCTTTCCACGAAAAATCCTTTAATTTAACTTCTTAATTCCCATGAATTTATAATAAATTTCCAAATATTTCCCTTTTGACAAAATTTTGTGTTACCAAGTTTCCTACTCACAAAAAATTCCCATGATTTTTCTTTTGAAATTCTATCAATTTTCCACTAAATTCCTGAATTCCTTATATGCATACACCGAAATTCCCCAATGGCAAAACTGAGGGTTGAATTCTCTTTTTATAAAAAATTCATATTCTACAATAAATTTTGTGCATCGAATTCCCTTTATACAAAAAATTCACCGAATTCTCATGATTTTCAAGTTCTCATAAATTTTCTTAAATTTTCAATTCCCCGAAATCCTTTCACGTGAACATACATAAAATTCACCACTGGCAAAATTTTATTGAATTCTTTTTCCAAAAAAAACACCTAATTTAACTTTTTAATTCCCATGAATTTATAATAAATTCCTACATATTTCCCTTTTGACAACATTTTGAGTACCAAGTTTCACAAAAAAATTCCCAAGATTTTTATTTTGAAATTCTATCAATTTCTCACTAAATTCCCCTTTTAAATTTCTGAATTCCTTTCATAAATACACCAAAATTCCTCAATGGCAAAACTGAGGATTGAATTCTCTTTTTATAAAAAATTCATCAATTCCTTTGTATTCTCCTTTTAATTCCCCAAATTCCTTTTATGTTTACATTAAAATTCCTTATTGGCAAAATTGTGTGTACATACTGAATTCCTTTTTCATAAAAAATTCATGATTTTATTTTTTAATTTCCACAAATTCCTATAAATTTATAATGCTCAAAAATTTTCCTTAAATTCCACTTTTAATTCGGTAAATTCCTTTCATATGTAAACGAGAATTCTCCATCGACAAACTTTTGTACACTTAATTTCTTTCTAACAAAAAATCCCTAGATCCCAGGATTTTTCTTTTGAAATTTCATAAATTTCCCACTAAATTCCCGTGAATTTGCAATGAATTTCAAAATATTTCCTAAAATTCACCAAATTCTTTCATGCGTATACCAAAATTCCACAATAATCCATTTCCCATGATTTTTAATTGTAATATTTTCTGTTTTTTTTAATCCCAAATTCCTTATGGTTCCATCTAAATTCATCATCAGCAAAATAAAAAAAATACCCTAATCCCACGATTTATTTAAAATTCCCATTTTAATTACCTAAATTCCTTTCATACTCGTATGTATACCAAAATTCCCAGTTGACAAAATTTTGTGTACCAAGTTTCCTACTCACAAAAATCCTCTAACTTCCATGATTTTTCCTTTAGAATCCCATAAATTTCTCACTAAATTCCACTTTTAACTCACTGAATTCCTTTCCTGCATACACCAAAATTCTCCAATGGCAATCTCTTTTTATAAAAATATGCATCCATTTGTCTTAGTTTTTCTTTGTATTTTCATTCCATTAATTCCCATGAATTTATATTAAATTTCAAAATATTTTCTTAAATTCTCCTTTTAATTCCCAAATTCTTTTTATGTTTACATTACGATTACCTATCGGCAAAATTGTGTCTACCTTTTTCATAAAAAATGTCTTCGTTCCCACGATTTTACTTTTTAATTTACATAAATCCCTATGAATTTGTAATAAATTCCCAAAAGTTTTCCTTCAATTCCCCTTTTAATTCGGTAAATTCCTTTCAGATGTACACCAGAATTCCCTATTGATAAAATTTCTTTTGAAATTCCATAAATTCCCCTTTTAATTCGCTGAATTCTTTCATGCATACACCAAAATTTCTCAATGAGAAACCGAATTCTCTTTTTACAAAAAAACATCCATTTCCTATGATTTTCGATGTAATATTTTCTGAAATTCTTCTAAATCCCAAATTCCTTGTTTCCATTAAAATTCCTCATAAATTTGTGCACTGAATTCTTTTTCAAAAAAATTCCCACGATTTTACTTTTTAATTTCAATAAACCTTAATGAATTTATAAAAAAATTCCCAAATATTTCCTTAAATTCCCATTTTAATTATCTAAATTCCTTTCATGTGCACACCAAAATTCCCTACCAACAAAATTTTGTAAATTAAAGTTATTTGTGTTCGTTTACTTAAAAGATAGAATTATTCGATTTCAGTTGAATAGTAAAAACCGGATTCCTTCATCTTGTTTGCTTCCGGAGATATTAAAGTTTTTCAAACTGTCAATTTTTCGAAACAATGTCAAATATCTTCAAAACGGTTGGATTTAGACCCAAAATATGGTTAACAAAGTACAGCTAAAATTCAGCAGAGAATTTAAAAATGCGATATGTAGGGTGTTACATTTAAAAAAATAACGACCAGACCAAATGGTACAGTCTGTATAGTGGAAGATAATTTTAGAATGTGCAAAAATGTTAAAACATCAGAAATTAAAACATGTATAACTCACCACAATCTTACTAGGAGGAGCGGCGATAGGTCCCTTATTATTCGGAGCGACAGGCAAGAAAGGAACTGCGGCAACGGGCGTATGATTCACTGGCTTCGCCGTACTTTTCCTCGCGACAGCCCTAGGAGGGGGCGCAGGCTTTATCTCTTCCTTCACTTCCGCAACGCTCTCTTGGCTAGAAGCTGTCTTCTCGGGGCTAGACGCACTCACGACCTGCACATCATCGTCAGTGCGAGAATATTGAACGTAAGGAGCAACATCTGTTTTCTATACAATTAAAACAAGATCGTGGCAACACAAAAACTACGAAAAAAACCTCGACTCACAGTAGCGTTGCCCAGAATCCGAGGAGTTCTCGTCCTGTGCTGCAACCTATTCGTCGCAGCCTGTTCTTCTTTAAAGATGGGCGACAGACGAGAGGAACCACGGTAGATCCATTCCGTTCTCTTCGTTTTCTCGAAAGAAACTTGTACTAAAGAACAATCTATTTCGATGACCACAGAAATCCACCATTTTCCGTTGTATTCCGTGCGTACGGTCTGTCCCTTATTGAGCTTAACCATACTTCGTTCGGGATAAGCCTGGAGGTACTTCTTGATGAACCCGCGATTCTCGAAGAATATATCCTCCCAAACGTCTTTGCTCGCGTCGAAAATCAAATTCACGGAATGGTGACTGACGTATTGGGCGTACCCATCGTCAAAAAATATCATGTACCTAAAAAATCGACGCCATTTTGAAATAAACACTTTGTGCAATACAGCTAGGTATTGTGACGAACTGTCTGGTTTGTATGATGTTGAGGGTCTGATTGTGCACACACTAGTACACTATGATCTGGTTTTTCGTAAGCAATGGGGTCGTTACATAATTTTTAAAAATCATACTTTCCCAAAGATTGTCGTAAAATATTTGACCCATATTTTTTTTATTTTTCTTACAGCGAACGTTTTAGGCATCTAAACCAGCATCAAAGTTAAGACGCTGGCCCTTTAAGCCTTTTAAATAATGACGTATCCGGGGCAATGCCGAGAATTGTCGACATTAGCCGGAAAGTACAACCGTTGTTTGTCAAACGCGTCAAATATAATAATAATAATAATAAAGGCCTTTATTTATATGACACACCACATATGGAATTATAAGTATATGTATAAACAAATTCTTGTCATATAAATCACAAGGCGCCAGTTCAAGAGTGGTGGGCCACCTTGTTCTTCCACTGGGACCTTGTATAAGAAAATGTGGTTATTGTAAGTGAATAAAGTGAATAAATTTAAACTAACCTAAAAAAAACAATCAAAATTAATTTAATTCCGCAATTGTCCACCAGATAAAACCTTTAAATTTCCATGAAACCATTCCGGTTCTTACATATTCCGAAATTAAAATACAAAAACCTAACTAAATACATATATTGTGAGGAAGCATAAGTGAATGAGAGAACATGAGATGAGAAAACAGGCTGAGTGAATCAATGAGCACGAATCAATGAGCATGGTGCGGGTCAGCCAGCTGTAGGCCCAGCAATTTAAGTTTCAATCTCCGCCTGAACGCAGGCAGCGAAAACACACCAAACTCAGGGCTGAGGGAGTTGCAAATTTTTGCAATATTATAGAACCCTTTTGTGAATGGAGCTGTACGATGCTTAGGTGGCGTGATTCGGCCCCGAAACCTCACATTAATATTATGTACGTCGCTCCTAAATTAAATAGTTTTGTATAAAATTGTAGGGGCCTTATCAACTACTATTCTGTGGAAATTGCATGCTGTGAGAAAATACCTCCGGTTGTGCATATTGAGCCAACCCAGCAGAGGTAAGGTATACGATATCCGCTGAAACTTACGCAACCCAAAAATCAGCCTCAAGCACGAATTCTGTACCCTCTGTATCCTCCTGGAAGTATCAGTTGTAATTGATGGACCGTATATTTCACAACAGTAGTTGAAATGCGACAAGACCAGACTGTCGCACAGCAACCGCTTCGTCGCTCTATCTATGGCATCTCTGTGGGGATAAATAAGTTTTAAATTTGCATAAGCAGTCTGGATACATTTGTTGATATGTTGAATATACTTGAAAGTGTTATCCAGAATTAATCCCAGGTTTCTAGCTGACTCATGAATTTGAATCAAGTCGTTATTAATGTATAATTTGACATATTGTTTCATAGATATTAATCGGTTTTTGTTTCCAAATATGAGTGCCACTGTTTTAGAGGTATTCAAAACCAGGGAATGCTGAGATGACAGTTCGGAGATAATTTTCAGTTGGGAATTAATAACATCAACACCAAGAGCATAATCCTCAGGGTAAAAAGAATGATAAATTTGAGTATCATCCGCATAAGCCAAAACCCTGCATATATTGACTTGTTTAAGAAGGCGAGACGTGTATATAATGAACAAGAGAGGGCCTAAGATAGAGCCCTGAGGTCGAGAATTAGAATATTTGCCATTCAGACTAACACATTGCGAGCGATTATCCAGATAGCTCTTGCCAGGAGAGAAACAGAGGACCTTGACAATCCAATAAATTTGAGAATACCTAGAAGCAGTTCATGGTCTATGGTGTCAAATGCTTTGCTGTAGTCCAGCAAGGTTAAGACCGTGACTTGCCCACGATCGGAAGCGGAAATAATATCATCCGTCACCTTCATGAGAGCTGTTGTGCAGCTGTATCTGCCCCTGAATCCAAATTGAAATTCCGGCAGAACACAGTTGCGGACAAGATGAGTTCTGAGTTGAACATCTAAAACACGCTCCAAAATTTTTGATAAGGTGGGCAAAATACATATTGGGCGTAGATCCTTGTAGTCTCGAGGATCTCGCACTTTAGGTTTCGGGAGAATCAGGCCACACTTCCACACTGCGGGGCATGTGGAGCTTATAATACACGCATTAATAACATGTGTCAAATATGGCAGCAGGAATGGACAGCAGTCTTATGGCATGGAGCGAGATACAGTCAGTGCCAGACGCATTTCATATTGACAATAATATTCATCACCGTAGTGCTATCGACCACCTCAAAATCCAGGCTCCTTATTCCTTCTCTGACAAAATTATTTTGATAGAAATTTAGGAAATTTTTAGTGCTTGAATTATTTACCGGCACATCGTCAATGAAGTAGTCGTTTATAGCTCCCGGATCCTGAAATTGATCTAAATTATATTTTTTGCTCCTCATAAGACCAAGAGAATGAAATTCTCTCCACATTTCCTTAGAGTTTTTATTTTTGCAAGAAAGCTCTTTTTTCATTTTTAATTGTCTGGGTAGTAACATTACGTAAGAGCTTATAATAGGTCCATTTAGAGGGAAGTCCAGACCGGCTGAATCTAGAAAGTGCTGCATTGCGAAGTTTAATTAGCAATTTTACATTCTCCGTAATCCAGGGTGACTTTTTCTTTGTAGCTCTGAAGGTTCTTATGGGGGCATGTGTGTTTAAAAGCTCTGTTATATGAAGATTCATAAAAGAAACCTTGTCGTCGACGTTGGGCATATGAAAGACTAATTGCCAGGGTATAAGTTGCAAATCACGCTGATATTCACATGCCGAAAAGGATTTGAAGCATCTCAATGTTAGGAATTTAGGAGGAACAGCAGTCTCCAAATGTAATTGACAGTATATGAGTTCATGATCGGCCGCATGCCAGCCACCAACTCCAACATCCCGAACAAGTTCACTATCATTAGTTAAGATAACATCAATGAGCGATTCGCTGTGTTCAGTTACACGCGTCGGTTCGGTAATTAACTGAGCAATATCAAGTGATACAGTCATGTTTTTAAAGTAGGTGGAACTGGGGGAGTTATGCCGCATTAAGTCAATGTTAGTGTCACCCAAACACAGAATCTTTTCACACGTTGCCGAAGCTATTGAGCAAGACTGTTCCAGCTCATCACAGAACTCCTTATAGTTCATATTTGGGGGATTATACACAACACCAACGGCAACAGATGTGCCAGCCAACCTCAAGCTTACCCAGACCTGTTCGATACCATTGCTAGATGGCAGAACAGACTTTGAGAGCACTCCTAAAATATATGCACACACCACCACCCCTACTACCACGATCCCTACGTACCACACTATAATTAGGGATAGAAATATAATCATCTGCTATATCTCTACACAGCCAGGTTTCACTAATAGCAAATATATCAAAATTGCGGTTTATTAGAATTTCTCGTAACTCGCCCAGCCTAGGCAACAATGATCGAATGTTAATATGACCGATCTTAATGCCAACCAGCACCATGTCAAACACATTAAATGCAACTTACAAAGTTAAAAAGAAAAAAAAAATGCTTTAACTGCTAATACCCGAAATAAATGAGGTGTGAAAGATAATTTAACCCATACATAAGTCGAGGATTGCTCACATAAGCCTCCCCGTAAACCCAACCAGAAATTCAATACTGTAGCAATCAGAGAAATTTACTGCAAATGATCCAAATATAATTAATATGATGAAATTTACAGATAAGTGATAATTTCCTACTCCTCGTTGAAAATATTTACAAAAATGAAAATAAACAAAACCAGAAGAAATCACAAATAATCTATAAGAACGATGAACGGTAAACAAAAATTCAGAAAAAAAACACTCAAAAATAAATTCACTCGCTGTTTTTAATGTGTGCTATATTAATACCCAAACCGTTTAAATTCGCACACTCTATGTACTATCAGGATTTTTAATTTTTAAGTCTTCAAACAACTTTATCAATTCCACTTTATCACCAATTTTAACAAAAATTTTCCCATCCATAGTCCACACAGATCTACCACCAAACTGTTTAACTGTTTCCCTATACAAGTGCTGACGTAGTTGAGTCAAGTCTTCTTTAATTATTATCTTGCTGCCCTTAAGCAATCTTTTCCTGCTGTAAATAAGTTTTTTTGTGTTTCTACTTACAAACTTCACAATAATGGGTTTGCACGTTCCCACCCTCGATGGTAATCTGTGACTACAGTCAATTGCGTCACCACTGATGGTCATGTTCAATTTATCCCTGCAAAGTGAAGTGACAAGTTTGCCAGTATCCTCGCCATGTGTCTCGGGAACACCAAATATCCGGAGGCTGTTACTTCTAGAGTACTGTTCTAAGTTGTCCTGAGCATGACGACAATTACTTTTAACCACACTCAGCTCACCAGCTCACTCACAAGTTCGTCCAGCTTATTCCTGTACTCCTGCAATTCACCCCTAACTTCTTCTCTAAACTGCACAAAAAGATCACTATTGATTTTATCCACTAATTTGTTTATGAAAGATGGAGAACTCAAAACTCGTTCTACCACTTTTGTAATTAACATTTCTTCTTCGGCAGAAGATCGCGTAATTCGGGATTCAGTCGGCATTCTAGTAGTTTTGCAACTTTAGTTGCATGAATAAACAATCATGACTTCATGGCAGTCTAGTCGTTTGACAGATAGTGTCCAGTGTTGTTTTTCAGTTTCTCTAGTTCCCAAATAAATGAAGCACTCACCGTTTCGTTTTAATATTTCTCATTTCAGCACTGAGATAGTCCAAATTGGATAAATAATAATTGTCAATCATTTCACTACTAACTACCGGTAAATTGTCTGAATCAACTTTAACGAAACCTTGCTCTATTTTCCGTACACGAATATACTAATTGACACAATAAATAGGAATAAAAACATATAAATAAACGACAGAGAACTATTTATACACCCAATACAAATAAAAATAAGAAATGTCCAAATGTCAAATTCTGATTATTCTCAACATTACTACTCCCTACTTTACCGACTCAAACTCGATGTAATGTTAAGCTTTCTGGGTATCAAAACATCAATTCAGATAACCAAGCTCTTCTAAGCTAATGACGTAACAGGGGCAGCACGTGATTCTTTTTAATTCTCCGAAGGCGCGCTTCGTGCTAAAATCGCCATTTTGGGATATTTGTGAGTAAATAAATGTAACCCAGAGGGTCCATAAACACCTAGTTGCTTATTTCTATCAAAATTATATGGATTTTCTATTTAGTGCAACGACCCTATTCATAACACACCAGACTGTGTCAACACCTAACTGTATCTCCCTAACTAACCGATATTTATTCAAAGCGCAAGGAGGTTCCCCGACGATCCCAGGGAAAAAAGCTTCTCGTTTTAGTCGTTTAGTCTCAGTCGTCATTTCTATCTGTTTGTAAGCTGCGATGACTCTTGCGCCCACTTCTAGTCGTACTTTACTAGGAGTGGCGTAGGCGATTTCCTTTCCCGATATCGAGCGAGTCAATTCTTCCTTTCCGTGTGGGTAGACACTGTACATGGTTTCCTTAATCATTTTGCTATTAAATAAAGTGCCAGGGAGAGTGATCGCGGATAATATGACGCGTATCCAGGATCCCCTATTTGCGGAACGCGTTGCGAAGTACGTTTCGCCTGTAAACATTTTTTTGTAAGTCATTACCACAGAAAAATGTTTTTGAAAGCAAGAGAAAATTCACCTATTAGAGCCTGCGGTTTGACAATCGGTCCAATCGGAGGTAAATCCTTCGGAACCTCGGCATTCTGCGTAATCAACACCGACTTCAGCCCCTGGAGCCCGAGTTTCGGCAGAGCATTTGGCACGGCGCCAGGCGAGAGAGGAATGACATTTTGTTGCATCGGCTTCGTCATATTCCTCGGGTTTTTGTCAACTTTATTGACGACAGAAACAAATTAAAGTTCTCAAGGTCATTTTTTAAGAAAATTCTGTTACCTTGAAATTTATTTTGATTGGCGTAAACGTGCGCGGGTTGTGGATGACGTACAGCGTAGGTTCTGTCGCTGATGATCTCGATAGGGCGCAACTCCTTATATTTAACCCGGAATTGGTCGTATAAACTAAATTGAACCTTATCGAGTCGCTTTCGAATATCTTTGACCATGAGGTCCACTTCATTGAATGATTCTGTGTAAAACAATCAATAAATAAAGAATTTTGTTCATTCGGAACTTACCTTTCACTGTAGCACTCTTTTCCTTTAAAAACTTCATCCCGTTTTCCACCTGTTGGTCAAATTTATACTTAACCATAGTGTCGTTCAAAACATTCTCTAAATTCTTATTCAAATCCTCCAGGTATTCTTCATCGAAAAATTCCTCTTCCTTCTCTTTCTCTTCGTCTTCCGAATCAGAATCGTCGATCTCCACCATATCGTTCCTCAACGGAATGTCCACGTCGAACAAATTTCCCCCGTCAACTGCGGTTTCCGCTAATTTATCGAAATGCCGAATGGCGGTCATGTAACACTCGTTGCAAATTTCCTTTTGCTTCTTTTCCGAACTCTTGACGCGGTAGTACGTCAGACAAAACAACGGCGCAACAATCATGTCTTTACCGCTGTTACACGCGTAATTTATACATTTCGTATTCGCAGAGGTTTGCTTGAAAACCAAATCGATTATGTCGCATGTTTTTGGTTCCTCAACAGAAGGTGCTGGTGGAGGATCGTCTTCATCGTCGTCCAACACGACGATATCTGATGACTTTTCTTCTTTTTTTCTCTCCTCCGTATCTTTGCTTTTGCAATCATCCAAAACCACTATTTCCATTTCATCACTACTACTATCCACCTTTTGACTCTTTTCCTTCTCAATTTCTTCATCGTTATCCAAAATGACAACATCGCTGCCACCGGAGTTTTTCAAATCAGACGGAGTCGCAGCCACTACCCCGGCTTTTTCCAAATTCGAGAGAGACCTACGTATTTCTTCCGGCGTATTCTCAATTATTTGCGCATTAGGAACCGTGTCCTCGTCTATTTCCATGGGCTCTTCGTCGACTTCCATTTTTAAAGCGTATTTGTTAATAAAAACGCTAGTTTGTTGTAACTTAACCTAAGAAACAGCGACCATCCACCATCTTGCAAAACTTCAAACTGTCTATTAAGTGGGTAATGTAGAGATCGTCAAATTCTAATAAAACAGTGATCCAAGCCCTCGTAATTTAGTATTGCATCTCATAATCACAAGATGGCCGATGTGCCTCAAAGGTAAAATATCTCGATTTGAATTTGAACGGGATATAATGTTCCGCCTACTAAATATTTGACAAGGCCGTACCGAGATGAGGCGTCCAAACAAGTTTTAAGCATAATTAATGTAAATTAGATTATTACGTTTAAATAAACAAGAAAATGCACTTTATTTGCTCTAACAATTTTGAAACGCATGCAAATGTTGTAGAACGTAACTTTTAAGTATTTTTGCGCAATGGCGATTTGTATTTGTCCCAATTTGTGGAAAATGAAATGTATTTAACGCAGATTTACGATACACGTGTGTTTTTAGGACAAAAATGTTAGTACCTGACTTTAAATTTATTATACAGGTGCAGATTGAGTACTACATACGAGGCTCATCCACAAATTAAGTTCCAATTGGTCATAAAAGTTATAAGGCTTTGTTTCTTTCAATTGTTTTATTTGTATTTCCTTAAATGTACCTTAAACTACTTCCCTACATAATCACCTCTTAAATTTAAGCATTTATCATAGCGTGGCACAAGTTTTTGTATGCCAGTGTCTGTGAAATTTGCGTCCAACACTCGGTTCAACATTTTCATCCAATTCTGAATCAGAGAATCTTTACTTCTTCATAGTTATTGCATCGCTGTCCTGCTAAAAGTTTCTTAAGTTGGAGAAAGAGATGAAAACCACTTGGTGCAACATCGGGGCTATAAGGCGGATAATCAAAAATTTCCCATTGAAATTTTGTCAAGAGTGCTCGTGTCGAAGCGGATAGGTGAGGTCGGGCATTGTCATGCAGCAAAAAAAAATCCCGAACAGGGAAGACCTGACCTTTTGTTCTTTATTCTCTCCAAAAATTTCTGCGCTCCGAACTTTTTTTGCATTTAAAAATTTCATCACAGATCGTATTTCACAACAGAACGGATTTTCTATACTGCGCTCATTTTGACTTGACACAATGTCATACGTTTGCTGTCAACGATATATGAATAATTTGTCTTCCAAGGCCTTCGTATTTAGTACTGAAGGTTTCCTGGCCAGATTTGTCCCAATCGCACCATTTGCTTAAAACATATCCACGATCGGAACTTACTTTGTGGATATGCCTCGTATTTAAAGCCATATTTCACCTAACTCTCTGAATTAAACGCTGAAAATTTTTGATTATGGATTTTAGTAATTCCTTTGACTTTTTTCAAATATAAATAACAGAATATTGTATTTAAAATATTGACAGCCGTAATTTGCAGACTTAAGAAAAATTTTAAAATGTTTACCTACCTGTAAGACGTCAATGTTTTATAATCTTGTTAGTAATTAATAGTAATTATGCTTAATTTTCTATGTAATTAAGTATGATTAACAGTAATTAGTGTTAATTAACACTAATTAGTTTTAATTAAGTGTAATTAGTGTTAATTAAGTGCAATTAGTGTTAATTATGAGTAATTAATGCATTTACGATATTAATTAAGCACACTCGTTGAGTAATTACACCCAATTAAAGGTAATTAAGAGAACTTAGGTAGTAATTAGCGGTAATTAGGGACAAATTGTGTACTTTCCGTTTTCGTCAACATCCTCAATCGAGTTCTGACTGTACACAGACTGTACACAGACGTCCCCCTGAATTACCGCTAAACTCCTGTAATCCTCATCAGAAATTTCAGAGGCGTTATCGCTGTGGTCCGTCGAGTTGTCAAGTTACAACTTGAATGGGAATGTATGGTATGCATGGTAGAGGATTTTGTTTTGGGCTTTTGTTTGTGGTTAATTTGGTGACGTGCGTTGAGGTAAAGTTGGGGCTTATAAGACTTTTTTAAATACCTATATCAAAATTATATTTAAAAAATTGACAGCCGTAATTCTAAGACTTAAGAAAAATTTTAAAATATGTACCTACCTGTATGACGTCAATATTTTTTCAGTCTTATCCGGTTTTCCTAGTAATCTAAATCCAGGCAACAAAACAATTTATTACATATGTCGAAATAAAACAAAATCGATATTAGTCACTTTTTATTTCATAAATACGTAGGTACATAAAAAGTTAAAATCATGGTTATTTTACAAAAATTATCTAAATTAACTGTTAAAATTGACTAAAAATTAATAAAAAGGTACTAGAAACTTTTTCGTTGATTCTATTGAGTATACAGTTTGTCCCATAAAACAAGCACCAATGGAGACATCCTCTAGTAATAAATATTTGTCGAAATTGTTTTTAAACGTTCAAACTGTACTTTTTAGCTGAGATACCGAAAAAAAGCAATTACGAACATTTTTGACTAAATAACAAGAAAAATGGAAACAAGTTGTGATTGGGCGAATGCCTAGCGTCCTCAGCTACGAGTTACAAGTCCTCGGTTCGCGTTACGACATATGCAAAAGTTTTTTAACCTGTTTCCTTCGAATTTCGTAAATAATTGTAAATTTTGAACAACTTTATCATGTCAAATTTCGTTTAAACATTTTTTTCAGTACCTCAGCCAAAAAAAAAACTTAGATTATGGTAATATTTTGTGGATATTCGTAAATAGAAATAAGATGATATATTTTTTTGATTACTTTTGTTAGTTCCTAAAATGCTAACCTACAATTTTTTCTCGTAAAAAACTATCTACTATAAAATTTTATATAAAACAAGGCCTCGCTACACTGACTACACTAAAATATCTATTGACTGCATACAGACAGGGACATAATTTTGCCACACCTGTATGCGAATTGGCCCAATTTTGTTGTCAAATTTCATTTCAGATTTCAGAAATTTGACAACAGAAACGTGGACAACATTATATTTTTTTTCTAGCAATAAATGCCATATTTGGATGAAAACATTAAAATAATAAAAACAAATAAAAATAAAATAAATTTAGGCAAGAAACTAATTTTTATCGCTAATTTGTATAGGTACTTATTATAGCAGAAATTTATTAAATTTGATTCATTTTAATAAAAGGACGTTTTTTCGTTGTGGTATATTTCCGATAAACCTAAATAAAAATAAAAATGGTAAAAATGAAACTAACCTAAATGCCTGGTGGTAACAACCCGTATACGTTAAAAAATTAAACCTACAAAAAATCATTTTTGTAACTTCTACCCTGTTCAATTTCCGTCACTAGAAACTCCAAAAAAAGGCCACCTAGCTCGAAAAATAGCACCGCATAAAAAACTTACAAGCTACAAGTTAACAAATAGAAACTATGTAAAAAATAATCTACAGTATAACAAAACAAATTCATGCCCTGTGTGTAATAGGTGCGGGAATTCTAGACATATGGTTGTCAGGTCTGGAATCTTTCCTAGGGCTGTAATAGACACCCCTTTCCTCCAAACTACTAGGTCCGGAAAAATCGTCATTCAAAACGCTCAGACTGTCATATTCTTTCAGTAGTGCCTGCACTTTTTGGACGATCTCAAACTCGTCGTCGGTTTTTTTGACAGTCTTCAACAACTCTTGTCTCAACCTACCCTTAGTGGGGGATGTATTTGCGGAATTAGAAATTCTACGTCCACTACCGTCGTAATTTATACTTGAAGCTGATTGTCGAATAGGTGAGTTCCTAACAAAAGCAGAAGGGGTGGAAAATACATCCCCTAAAGATGGCCTGGAAGATTTCTGTCTTCCATTCCAAGTATTGTTATAACCTTTAGCACTACCAGACGATTTCCTTATAGGGGGTAAAGCCTTTGGGGAGACTTGCCCCTTCACAACCCCCCTTTCAGTACTATTAGACCTGACAAAACTATTCTGTCTACCATCAGAAACAACTTTGTGTTCCAGACTGGATTTTTCAGCACTATGGGAGCGAAACAGGTGGTTCTCTTTTGGAGGTAGTTTCGTAGGGGACAGCTTGGGGGATTCCCCATTTTCGTAGATACGTTGAGAAAACGGGGTGCGACGCAACCCGCAATCGTTCGTGTCGTCTTCGTAGTCCAAATTGTCGTGATGTTCTATAATTAATTATACGTAATTAGGCCGCTATTCGTAGCAATAAAGAACTTCTAGTAGCAATTAAGCATAATTACACCAACTACTAAAGTAATTATACGTAATTAAGCGAATTTTGTTAGTAATTAATAGTAATTAGGCATAATTTTGTGGGTAAGTAGGTATAATTAACAGTAATTAGTGTTAATTAGAAGTAATTAGAAGTAATTAATGTATTTACGGTACTAATTAAGCATAATTGTTGAGTAATTATGCCTAATTAAAAGTAATTAAGGCATTTTAGATAGTAATTAAAGGCAATTAGGCACAAGTTGAGTACTTACCGTTCTCGTCAACATCCTCAATCGAATTCTGGCTGTACACAGACGTCCTATTTTTGGTTTTCTCACCCTGAATTACCCCCAAGCTCCTATAACCCTCATCGGAAACTTCCGAGGCATTATCGCTGTGGTCCGTCGAGTTGTCAGAGACTTGGATGACAGCCTCTGTTTTTACTAGTTTATCTTGTTTGCCATTGATGTTTTTGATGGGCGATTGAGTGGGAATGTATGGTAAAGAATTGTGTTTGGGACTTCTGTTGTTTGTGGCTAATTTGGTGACGTGCGTTGAGGTGAAGTTAGGGGTGGGGCTTCGGGAGCGGTTAGGTGGCGGCACGAGGCTTTTGCGGGGGAGGTTGGGGCTTATAGAGCGGCGCGAGTCGGTTTGGTGGACGTAGGAGGGGGATCGGGATCTGGAGCGGTTTAAGGAGTTCATGGGGGGTCCTAAGAAGTCCTTTTGTTGGTGGTTGAGTGATGAGCCATGTGTCGGTACCCTTGGGGGTGATCTGAGATTACAAGTCGCATTATGAGTTAAAAACGTTTAAAATACGTTTTTATTGCAAAGAAATACCTGTCGTAGTACACCTGCGCGCCCGATAGGTCAGCCGCCCCGGGTTTATTAACAAGTCGAGCCCCCTGCGTGGTCCGGTGCTGGGCGCGACAACGGCAAGGATCGTGTTTGTCCAAATAATGGGATAATGTGTCCCATCCACCGCCCACTCTGACCATTACGTGGTTGCGAAGAATCTGAAAAAGGCAGGGGAAATTGGTACCGACATCAAAATGTGGGGAAAATATATTATTGCGGACGAGTTTGGCGAAATTTAATGAAATGCAGCAGAGGCGGACTTCTGCAATTTTTCTCATTAGACCTATGTAATTATGCATATGCGAAAGTACATACATGTAACTTGTAAAAACGGTGAATTTTAATTTGGGAATCCGCTGAACCGAATTTTATTAATTTGGACAATACGTGGGATACTTACTTTGAATATTGCAAGTAGGCGGTTATTTTTTCTAAGTTCCATGAACCTCGCAAATTTCCCCGGTACATTTAGTTTTAAGTACCTCGGTCTGCCCGTGAGGATTCTAATTACCTTATAAATCGTTTAGAGCCTTAAAAATTTTAATTGGCTAATACATTTTTTTCGGATGTTTTCGCTAATTCACTGCGCCCACAGAAGCAGAGGCGCATTTTTTAAGAGGTGAATACACTCATTTTTATGGGTTTGCTGGCCGCAAATCCTCGCTAAAGATGACATTTTAGATTTTACCTTCAAAAAGATTCAGATAGAACTTGTTCAGCGACTCTCATGACCCCGGGGGAATACCCTGGAATTCCGGCGCTAAATTCAAATTCTAATAAGCTAATAATTAAATATAATTAAGTGTAATTAAGAAGCTAACATGACAAACTAAACATTATGAAGTCGATATGATTACTGCCTATGGCTAATTAGGCGTAATTAAGTTAATTTTGTTGGTAATTAATGGCAATTAAGTAAACTGCGAATCAAATTAAGGGGAAATTAAGAAACTTGAGCCCGTAATTAAGTGTAATTACAATAAATTAACTTGAATTAACAGTAATTAAGTTAATTTTAGTGGTAATTAAGTAAACTGTGAATAAAATTAAGATAAATTAAGTAACTTGAGACACTAATTAAGTGTAATTGCATTACTTAATACCTGAATTACATGTAATTAAGTCATTTTTAGAGGTAATTAATGATAATTACATGTAATTAAGGGCAGGATAATGATGGACAGTTAAATAAATATCCCTATCATAAATTTAATTCTGAGTTGTCTATGGTATGTTGATGAGGGCAAACATCTGAGAAGTCACGAATTTCAAACTTTACCCAAGTTTTTTCATAAAAGGCCGCCGTCGAGTGTGCATTACACACGGTGCTTTGGTATAGGAGCTTGTTTTACTTTTGCTGTTTGCACATCAAATAAAGAGAACGCGTATGGCATAATAATTGACATGGCCACTGCATAATTTCTATTCATTTTCATCATATGGTACACGCAGAGTAAATATTTGATATTTTAATTTAGAAAGAACGTCTTTTTTGCGAAATGGACGGATCAGATTGGCTGGCTGTTTGTTAAGTGCTAATACCTGAATTATTATTAAAGATGATCATCGTATGTAATGGGCACGAAATTTAACAGATGAAAAATGAAAAACAGAAAAAAAAAATAAAAAGTAGAACTTACTCTGACGAAAATTAATACTTTCGTGTCCCCAATTCTGTACTTTCCTTCTGATACCCTGATCATGGGAAACTGTGTAGGGCAGGTGCATTTTTCCACCAAATCCCTCACCTGGAAAAAAATAAATGGCACTTAAAAACCCTATCCCTATTGTATTAATTAGAATATGTATTACCAAATACTTTATATATGCTTATATGATTGCAAATGCAATCATATTTCGGAGGGAAAGTGCAATCGTCTGATTGCACTTTCCTGATAAAGATTGGAATGCTTTTACATTTCCCGCTCTTGTTGGGAAAGTGCAATCAACTGCAATAAAAAAATATATATAAAAAATATTTAAAAACCTGAATGCGTAGAACCGAGATCAACGGATTGTTCTTTTATAATAAGCGATTATACAATGAGAAAATTAACCTACAAACCTTGCTATCTCGATCTCAGTTGATATAATAGTGTTAGATAATCAGTCTTGTTTTTTTTTGAATTGTCATCGAAAAGAATTGGAAAAAGATAATAGGTTCGATTCTTTTGATTTTAGAAAAGTTACTCATATGGCCTGCAGGGGGCGGGGGGAGGAACTGTTCGGAACAAATTGCACTGATATATCTTTGCGACGAATTATTAGTGCAAACTCATTACCTAAATCATTAAGTACGCCGAAACAGAAGAATAATAGAACTTTTGTACACAAATTGACTCTGTAGTTTGGGGGTCACGCAAATAAATGCATAATTTAATTGCTGCACTGCGCAACCTTACTAAAACTATTAAATTAACCTACTTTTTCCAAATGGAACGCAAGTTCATAGCACGAATGACTGCTTAACTCGATAATGCTTCCACTTGTTCATTGTCCAATTTCGGGGTTAATTTTGTTTATACCCATACAAATAACTAACACTCAAGTGCTTAAATCAAATTAGAAGTAATTGAGAGTGACACACGACTACCAGGGGACAAGAAAAAAACGTACTTGTTTTATAGACTGCCCATAGGGTCTGGTTCGATATTACGTATTAGGGGAGTCATCTCAGGGCTTCGAGGAATTTAAGGAAATATTTTGGAATTTATTATAAATTCATTGAGGTTTATTGAAATTGAAAAGTAAAATCGTGGGAATTTTTTTGAAAAGGAATTAAGTGCACAAACTTATGAGGGATTTTGATGGAAATAAGGAATTTGGGATTGACAAGGCAAAATTTTGGTGTACGCATGAAGGAACTCGGTGAATGAAAAGCGGAATTTAAGGAAATATTTCGGAATTTATTGTAAATTCCTGGGAATTTAATTATGGAATTTCCAAAGAAAAATCCTGGGAACTAAGGGTTTGTTTAGAAGTGTACAAAATTTTGCCAAAGGGGAATTCTAGTGTACATCAGAAAGGAATTTACCGAATTAAAAGGGGAATTGAAGGAAAACTTATGGGAATTCATTATAAATTCGTAGGAATTTATGGAAATTAAAAAATAAAATCGTGGTAAAGGGATTTTTAATGAAAAAGGTACACAATTTTGTCAAAGGGGAATTTCAATGTATACATAAAAGGAATTTGGGGAATTAAAAAGAGAATTTAAGAAAAATCTTTGAGAACTTATTATAAATTCCTAAGAATTAATGAAAATAAAATACAGAAAAATTGATGCACTTTTTGTAAAAAGAGAATTCAACGAATTAAAAAGGGAATTTGTTGGAATTTCAAAAGAAAAATCATGGGAATTAGATGATTTCTTTGTGAGTAGGAAACTGGGTACACAAAATTTTGTCGACATGGAATTTTCGGATCCATTTGAAAGGAATTTAGGTAATTGAAAGGGGAATTTAAATAAATACATATATGGGAATATATTATAAATATATAATATATAAATATATTATAAATTCAGATATAAAACAAAGAATGGCGCAGGGCCGAGTTGCGTTTAACAAAAAGAAACAACTGTTATGCTCGAGAACGGTTAATATAGAGACTAGGAAGAGACTCTTAACGTCGTATGTATGGAGTACGGCATTATACGGGTGCGAAACTTGGACAATAGGAGAAGCGGATAGAAAAAGAGTAGAAGCGTTTGAAATGTGGTGCTACAGACGCATGATGAAGATACCGTGGATAGATAAGGTTAGCAATAGGGAAGTATTAGAAAGAGTTGGGGAAAAGCGAAAGGTATGGAAAACAATAAAGAGTAGGAGAGATAGGATGGTAGGACACCTTCTAAGACACGAAGGAATAGTTCGTGACATACTAGAGTCAGAGATAGGAATAAAAAGAGGTAGGGGTAGGCCTAGATTAGACTACTGCTCTCAAATAGTTAGGGATGTAGGATGTTCTACTTTTAGGGAAATGCGTAGGTTAGCTCAGGATAGAAAAGAATGGAGGTACGCGTCCAACCAGTCTTCGGACTGAGAACCTTATGATGATGATGGAAAATAAAGATTAAAATCGTGAGAATTAGGGTATTTTTTAAAAATCTTGCTGATGATGAATTTAGATGGAAACAAGGAATTTGGGATTTAGAAGGAAACATTTTGGTGTACGCATGAAAAAATTCAACGAAATAAAAGGGGAATTTAAGAAAACATTTCGGAATTTATTGCAAATTCCTGGGAATTTATGGAATTTCGAAAGAAAAATCCTAAGGATTTGTTCATTAGAAGTGTACAAAATTTTGACAATGGAGAATTCTGGTGTACATCAGAAAGGAATTTACCGAATTAAAAGGGGAATTGAAGGAAAACTTACGTGAATTTATTATAAATTCATAGGAATTTATGGAAAGTAAAACGTAAAATCGTGGGAACGAAGGAATTTCTTATGAAAAAGGTACACAATTTTGCCAATGGGGAATTTTAATGTAAACGTAAAAAGAATTTGGGGAATTAAAAAGAGAATTGAGGAAAAATGTATTATAAATTCATAAGAATTAATATAAAAAAATGGATGCATTTTTTGTGAAGAGAATTCAACGAATTAAAAGGGGAGTTTACTGAGAAATTTATGGAATTTCAAAAGAAAAATCATGGGAACTAAAGGATTTCTTTGGGAGTAGGAAACTTGGTACACAAAATTTTGTTGACGGTGAATTTTGGTATACATATGGAAGGAATTTAGGTAATTAAAAGGGGAATTTAAATAAATATAATGGGAATTTATTATACATTCAGTTTATGGAAATTAAAAAGTAAAATCGTGGGAATTAGGGCATTTTTTAAAAATCTTGCTGATGATGAATTTAGATGGAAACGAGGAATTTGCGATTTAGAAGGAAACATTTTGATGTATGCATGGAAGAATTCAGCTAATTAAAAGGGGAAATTAAGAAAATGTTTCGGAATTTATTGCAGATTCCTGGGAATTTATGAAACTTAGAAAAAAAATCCTGGGAACTAAGGATTTTTTTGTTAGAAGTGTACAAAATTTTGTCAATGGGGAATTCTGGTGTACATCTGAAAGGAACTTACCGAATTTAAAGGGGAATTGAAGGAAAACTTAAGGGAATTTATAAAAAATTCATAGGAATTTATGGAAATTAAAAAGTAAAATCGTGGGAATGAAGGGATTTTTATGAAAAAGGTAGACAATTTTGCCAATGGGGAATTTTAATGTAAACGTAAAAGGAATTTGGGGAATTTAAGAAAAATCTTTGAGAATTTACTATAAATTCGTAAGAATTATGGAAAGAAAATACAGAAAAATGGATGCATTTTTTGTAAAAAGAGAATTCAACGAATTAAAAAAGGAATTTACTGAGAAATGTATGGAATTTCTAAAGAAAAATCATGGGAACTAGAGGATTTCTTTGAGAGTAGGAAACTTGGTACATAAAATTTTGTAGACGGGGAATTTTGGTATACACATGAAAGGAATTTAGGTAATTAAAAGGGGAATTTAAATAGATATATGAGAATTTATTATAAATTCAGTTTATGGAAATTAAAAAGTAAAATCGTGGGAATTAGGGTATTTCTTAAAAATCTTACTGATGATGAATTTAGATGGAAACATAAGGAATTTGGGATTTAAAAAAAATCAGAAAACATTACAACGAAAAATTCATAAAAAAATCTGTTCACAAAATTTTGTCATAGAGAAATTTTGGTGTATGCATAAAAAATGTAGTAATATTTATGAAATATTTTGGAATTTATTGCGAATCCACTGGAATTTAGTGGAAAATTTATGGAATTTCGAAAGAAAAATCTTGGGAACTAGGAATTTTTGTTAGAAGGAAACTAAGTGTACAAGATTTTGTCGATTAGGAATTCTGGTGTACATATGAGAGGAATTTACCGAATTAAAAAGAGAATTCAAGGAAAATTTATGGAAATGAAAACGTAAAAGCTGGGATTTTTTATGAAAAAGGAATTCAGTAGGTACACACAATTTTGCCGATAAGGATTTTAAATGTAAACATAAAAGGAATTTGCGGAATTAAAAAGGAATTTAAAAAATCTTTAAGAATTTATTATAAATTCATAAGAATTAATGGAAAGAAAATACAGGGTATCCCATGACGACCTTACACGATCTGTATATAGAAAAGTATATACAGGGTGGGCCAATAGTGTGTAGTCGGCCCATACCTCTGGTTCTATTCAAGGTATCAAAATAAAACTTTACACGTATGTTGAGAACCCCACGGAGCATCTGATAAACTTATTTTGGTATATACAGGGTGTTCACACTCTGAGCACCAAACTAAAGTTATGGTTTTTTAAATGGAACGCCCCACATTTGCTTACATATTTGAATTCGCAATAAAATTTTATGAAAGATGCTGTACCACATGATGGGGTTTAGAGTGAGCAATTTTAAGATATTACCATTTTAGTGCCAGTGTGGATCCAAAATTGAGGAGCTGCTGACATCTACTGGTCGAAGCTATTTAAGATTTCTTTATTGGACTAGGTTCACAGACTGCTCTATTTGTAAAATTCTTGAGTACTTTTGTCACAAAACAGGGTGGAGAGAGCTTACGCAATATGCATTTTTTCTTAAAAATTTCAAATGAAACACCCCATATATTATTTCCATATTTGATAGACAGTTTACTAAGCTTTTGATTGATGTAGGATATTGTTAGGTCTGCGACTGACGGTTTCGGTAGAATTGAAAATTGAACTTTAAAATGTGGTAATTTGACCGGTAATTTATTCGTTTCTCCCATATTTTAGGGCCCAAAACACAAAATATGATTTCCATTTTGTTTCTGGAAGTTGATTTCACATTGAGACAAAAACTTTCATCGCCAGATTGCTTCTTCATAGTCATATTCTTAAATAAATGGTAACTTATTAAACCTAGGTATAAATTGAAACAAGGAGTGCCATGGAAGAAAACCGACCTTTCAAGAAGTAATCTTGCAATGAGATTTCTTGTGCCGATGTAAACTCTGTTCGCTAAATTTTCTGTAAAAACAAAGTTTTTGGTGGCAAAATGGGGGAAATTCTCCAAAAATGGTACAAAATTACTGCAAAAATTTCAATTTTTAAGGTTCAATCTTTATTTCTGCCTAAATTATCAGTCGCAAACCTACCAATTTCTGCATCAGTTAAAAGCTTAATAAACTGGCTATCAAACCTGCAAAGAATATACGGGGTGTTCCATTTAACATTTTTGAGAAAAGCTCCATTTTGCGCACGTTGGCCACTCTGTACAATATGAACTAATTTGAAAAAAGTGTTAATGGATTTTACAAATAGAGTATCCTCTGAACCTAGTCCAATAAAAAAATCATAGTTAGCTTTGACCAGCAGACGTCAATAGCACCACAAATTTGGGTTCACACTGGTACTAAAATGGCATCGCTTACCCTAAACCCCACCGTGTAGCATATCAATTTTCATGGAATTTTATGGGGAATCCAAATATGCAAACAAATGTGGGGCATTCCATTTAAAAAAATATAACTTTGGTTTGGTACGTAGCACGTGAACATCCTGTACACATCAAAATAATTTTAACAGAAGCTTCGTGGGGTTCTCCACACAAACGTAAAATTTCATGGTGATACCTTGAATAGAATCAGAGATATGGATCGACTACGCACTATTGGCCCACCCTGTATAGTAGAATTACACAAATTTGCACAACGACGATGCTCAGTTCGACTAAAATATTTTTGACTTTTTGCGACTTCCGGTTATACCGGAAATAGACACCAACTTCCATATTTTGAATAGACTGCTCACATTTTGATTACGAATTTAGATTTTTGGTCGAATTTTAAGGTCACCTTATGCAAAACATCATATGTGTAAAGTGCACCCTCTTCGAGATATTAGACGTTAAATTTTATCATTTATAGCTTAGAAACGGTAAGAGATAAAGAAAAATGACTTACATGTCCCTATCCCAGTTTTTAATTCTCCATCTAAAGGGTCTGGAAAATAGTGCCTCCTAATTGGTCAAGAAATGACAAAAAGTTGCCAATCAGGAAGCGGTATTTTCCAGACCCATTTGATAGAGAATTAAAAACTAGGATAGGGACATGTAATTAATTTTTCTTTATCTCGTACCGTTTCCATGTTATAATTGATGAAATTTGAAAAATGACGATTTTTAACGTCTAATATCTCGAAGAGGGTGCACTTTACACATATGATGTTTTGCATAAGGTCACCTTAAAATTCGACCAAAAATCTAAATCCGTAATAAAAATGTGGGCATTCCATTTAAAATAAGGAAGTTGGTGTCTATTTCCGGTATAACTGGAAGTCGCAGAAAGTCAAAAATATTTCAGTCGAATTGAGCATCCTCGATTACCTATTGTGTAAATTTGTGTAATTCTACTACGTATACTTTTCTATATACAGATCGTGCAAGGTCGTCGTGGGATACCCTGTACAGAGAAATGGATGATTTTTTTAGTAAAAAGAGAGTTCAATCCACAAAGTTTTGCCATTTGGGAATTTTGGTATACATATGAAAAGAATTTAGGTAATTAAAAGGGACATATCCGGGCCGTGAGATCTTGCTGGCATGCGCGAGTGAGTAGTCGTTAATGCTCAGCAACAGTGCCCGCGGTTTGGCTATGGATGGGTGACTCATTTCTGCGCTGTGGCTAGGGCGCGCCTTGGATCGCCTATACAGCTTTACCTAATGAGGTTTTCCTGGTTTTCCTCATTCTCGCACTAAATGGTGGGTAGAGTACTAACAACTGTAGGTCGTTCCTGTGACGCACCTGCGGCCAATAGTAATATGCCGCCTCCTCCGACCCGCACAAGCTATATAGCTTCTGGGGCTAACCTTAGGGTTAGTAGGAGTGAGTAGAGATATTATTATTATTATTATTATATTTAGGAATTTATTATAAATTCAAGTGAATTAAAAAGTTAAATTATGGAATTCCTGCCCGAACGCTTCTGATGATTGGTTACATCGTGGGGGGTGTAACTGGTTCAAAAATCTTTAGATTACATCGAAACTTTTAAAAGTTATAGCAACGAAACGATTTTCAAAATAAAGTCGATTTATTATTATTATTATTATTATTATTAACTTTAGAGGTGAATATCTCCTCAGACGCATGATGAAGATACTGTGAATAGAAAGGGTTGGCAATAAATAAAGAGTTGGAGAAAAGCGACAGGCATGAAAGACAATAAAGAATAGGAGAGATAGGATGGTAGGAGGAGATACGAAGGATTAGTTCGCGACATACGAGAGTCGGAGATAGGAATGAAAAGAGGTGGGGGTAGGCCCAGAACAGACTACTGCTGTCAAATAATTATGGATGTAGGATGTTCTACTTTTAGGGAAACGCATCCAGTCATTCTTCGGACTGAACACTATATGATGATGACTACTTTTCTCATTGGAACACGAGTACCTTAACTTTAGAAGAGTATTTACAGTTTTTCTTTCCACAAAACTATTTCTATATCAACCAAGAAATCTCAACGACCTTGTTAGGTAACGCAAAAAAATAATTGCTACTACAATAAAACATTTTTGAAGTCGCATTTACTTCGCTTACGTTACGTTCTCATTTAGCAGGAACACGTTAATTCATTTACAAAGGATTGCGCGAAATAATGAGACAATAAAAGTTGCGAAAACCTACAGGAAAGAAGCCGATTCTGGGCTGCCTCCACATAATCGTACATCACAAAAGAAAGATGGATGTTTAATAAAATCGTACGATTGGAAATTAGGTATAAAATATATTGTCCAAACAGAAATCTGAAATGATTGATACCAACGCAGGTATTAGTGGAGATCTTTAAAGAAAATGATCGAATTTATCTTGACTTATTCACAAAAAGATTTACGGAAACATTCACCATTTATCATAATTCGCAGTCATAGATAACATATCGCGAAAAAATAAGATTACCCACAAATTTTTATATAGAATCTGTTATCAGGAAATATGTCTAGAAAATACAGGTAACAAAAATCCACCATTATGACGAATCCAAACATTCAAGGAAGCGGCAAATAAAATTAATAATCCGTGTAAAGAATATTCTATTAGTTATGAATAAAAGAAATTCGCTAAGTTTTCTCTGGGCGATGTTAAGATCGAAATCAGAATCGGCGAGCGAAGATTTGAATTGGCACACTCGCAAATCTCATGTAATACGCTGTCTTCCCATCAATCGACCCTGAAATTGCAGGGCGCATCCTTGCGCCCTCTGCCCTCTCTGTTTTCTTCTGTTCATTGACGCGTATCTAAGTTTGTTAGATCTATAGGGTGCTTATCATGCATTGTTACAGTATGCATGTCTGTCTACACTTCTTTGCATATATTGTCAATACATTGTTCTGTAGCATGGGTATGTTAACTAAAAATTATGTAAGTAAGCTCTTCCCAAAACGCTTAAAAGCACAGTTTTCGCTGTCACGACATGGGCGTGCAAAATCGATTCCGCTGCGCCTGTGAATTTGCATAGAAAAATCGTAAAGGGAACACTCGATTGCGGAAAATTGAATTTTTCTCCCGCAACGGCTTCCTCATTGTGTGCAAATTTAATACAGATGTTATCGCTGGAATTAATAAAGTATGTCCAATGAAGTAATCACGATTGTGACCACCGACTACGTATTTGCAGAGTGCAGAGAAAGTGCACTTATTTGTGTATTGAGAATATTTGAAATGGAGGTATTGTGTACAGGGTGCGCCACAAGTACGAATATATTTATTTTGTTCCACCTTTATTACACATCTGAGAGAAAATCAAGTATAGTCAAATGAAGTCTAGTGAGGCGGATCTGAATCAACTTATCCAGAGTTCACAAAAATGTTAGGGCGTGAAAATGGCAATGTAAAGCAATAACCGCCAAATTCTTTTTTGAAAATTTGGTCATGAAACTTCAAATATAAAATTAAAAATTAAATATTAATTGTTATGAATATAAAATATAATCACTATCCACTAAATTGATTACTATCATCAGATGAACTTATGTTTCATCTCCTAATGAAGTTATAATAATTGGATCAATTTCGACGTCCAACGCCTGCTCCCGACGCCACCAGTTCGAAATTAAGTTTTCTGTGTGGTTCACCTACTTTTCCCAATATTCTTGAGATTATGTGATTTAAAAAAGATTCCCAAACTTTCTAGTTGATCAGAACGTAAACCATCTCCAATATGTGTTTCGTAATAAGTTTTTGCGCCTGCCCATATTAATTCAATGGCATTAAACTAGCAATGATATGACCTCATGACTATGCTCTCTTAATATTTCGTCGACAGCATAAATTTTATCTTTTTTTATTGACTTGGCAATCATCAATAATTCTGATTTTAACAAATTCGGTGAAGGGTTTTGATTTTGTTTTTGTAACCACTCAAATATTTCATTTTTTTCCATGAAGAATTTATTTGGTTGCTTATTTAATATTCTAGAATGATATGATGCGTTGTCGAGAACAATTAAAGAAGGTTCATCTAAATTTGGAAGTTATAAATTCACTTACGCAGTAATTCAGCTGGCTCTAACTCAGTAACCATTGAGAATTGGACACGTGTTCATCTGAACTTTTTTGTTGAAAATGAGCAATACTATAACATACTGATGTATGTACCATTCCTGCTGAAACACCCTGTATTTTGGTGTAGTTGGACATTTTCGAACATAAACCATCTGATAAATACACATTTGGGTA
The DNA here is from genome assembly GCA_963966045.1 of Xestobium rufovillosum. Taxonomy (NCBI): domain Eukaryota; kingdom Metazoa; phylum Arthropoda; class Insecta; order Coleoptera; family Ptinidae; genus Xestobium; species Xestobium rufovillosum. Next base: position 24,074,529 of record OZ014497.1, read on the forward strand.
TAAAACTGACATTCGCGTGTACCCTATTATCAAGTGATTGAAGTTAAAATAATCGTTCGTAAGGAGTAAAAACTCCAGTCGTGCGTCGGAGCTGACACACACAATTTTTTTCTTTTCTTTTTCTGGCTCGTTCATCCTCTTTCAATGTTCACTCCTTTCTACTGTTCTTAAACCAACTCCTAGCGCTTCAGAAACTCTTTCATGTATATTTTTGTGTTGCTGTCTGCTTCTTTTTCTTCATTTTTAAAATATTCAATAAGGTTTAGTACCATTTTTTAGCTTGAGGATGCAAAAAACTTGAAAAAGGCTTATTTTTTTATCATTTCCGTCTGACTGAATTAATTTTTTATCATTCTTGACATATACAGGGTGAGTCAGGGTTAAACAGCCATACGTAAACCATGCATAGGAAATTTGATTTTTAGAAAAAAAGTTCATATAGATGTGTACTAGAAAATGCTTTCTAAGAGTGCTACAGCGTTCAGTAGGTTTTGACAAAAATTGAGGATTTGTTTGTGTCGAAGTTTGACAGTTTTTGACATGTCAGTTTATTAAGTGAGTAATTTTAGTGCATTGTAGGTGCGTTTATGCGTAGATTGCGGAATAATGCCAAAAATTTACAATAAAGCTGAATACACGGATATTGTGTTTGTCTATGGGTACTGTGACGGTAATGCGTGCGCTGCAGTAACTGAACGCCCGCAGATTTCCTCTAAGGAGATTGCCCCACAGGTCAGTATTTTCCAGTACGTTTCAACGTCTAAGAGAAACAGGATCAACTTCATTGCAATCGCGAACAGACGTATTTTCGCACCCTTTCAAAATATTAGAAGAACAGAAAATATCTTACAGCACTTTGATGAAATCCCTTCCAGTAGCACGCGGAGATGTTCTTTACAATTAGGATATTCGCAGAGCATTGTGAACAAAACTCTGAAAGCAGATGCTCGTCACGCATATCATTTGCAGAAAGTTCAGCATTTGCTGCCTGAAGACTTGCCACGAAGATGAGAATTTTCAGAGTGGTTCTTGGGGCAAATAAGAAATGATGCTTCTTACTTTCGGAGGGTGATTTGGACTGACGAGGCAACTTTTACTCGTGCTGGTATTTTTAATCAGCATAATGCTTATATTTGGGGACACGAAAATCCTCATGCTACAAAAATCAGCAAGTTTCAGCATCAATTCTCGTGCAACGTTTGGATGGGATTATGCGATGACTCACTCATTGGCCCGTATTTTCTGCCTCCACGGCTTAATGGTCCGGCTTTACTTCTTTTCTTAGAAAATGAGTTTGAAGCAGTCTTAGATGACATGCCTCTAGTTACTAGAGCAAACAGATGGTTCCAGTTAGATGGATGTCCTGCTCATTACACTCTACCAGTCCGACGATGGCTGCATGACAATTTTCCGGAAATATGGATTGGTCGCGGTCAAGACTGCCCCCGTCCTTGGCCTGCGCGCTCCCCGGATTTGACCCCCTTAGATTTTTTTGTATGGGGTACAATGAAGAGCAAGGTTTATTCTGAGCTTGTTAACGACGAAGCTACTCACCGGGAAAGGATTGTTGAAGCAGCCCAAGAAATCACACCAGCAGAGTGCCGCGCAGCTGCACAATCTGTCGTCCGTAGATGCGAAGTTTGCATTGAAAATGATGGTGGCCATTTTGAGCCATTTTTATAAATTTTTGAAAATTAACTGCTGTTTGACGACGCATTTTCTTCTCTTTCTTTGTCTATTTGTTTCTAATAATTTTTTAAAAATGTTTTCTTTTTTTTCTTTTTATTTTTGTTCAAGCCTACTAAACGCTGTAGCACTCTTAGAAAGCATTTTCGAGTACACATTTATATGAACTTTTTTTCTAAAAATCAAATTTCCTATGCATGGTTTACGTATGGCCGTGTAACCCCGACTCACCCTGTATTGTATATCAAATAGCAGAGGTAATGAATTTGTGTATTGCATTCTAGATTTGGAAATCGCTGGAAATCATTTATGTACATATCTCTGTTCTAATTTAAAAAACCCATAAGTCTGTTTTATTTTATTTCTATTTTTTATAATTTGATTTACAATCAAAGTTAAGTGAAATGGAAATAGCCAAGTTTATCTTCGATCAACTGACAAACCCGCCTCACTAGAGTGCATTTGACTATAGGAAAGTTAGAAAATTTGAAAATAGAGATGGGTAGGTTAGCATTAGACACAGAAGGTATCAGTGAGGTGCGATGGCCAGAAGCTGGAGACTTCTGGAGCGGAGATTTTGGAGTACACACAGGGTCGATAGGTGGAAATTCGGGAGTAGGAATGAAGAAGAAAATAGGGCAGAGTGTAGAAAACTTTTTACAGAAAAGTGACAGGGTAGTTATGGCTAGGTTAGATTCGAAACCTAATCTAATTATAGTGATGAGGCTGTAGAGGCAGTTTATAGCAATATTGAATATGTGCTAGATTTTGTGATTTTGCGGAAATTTAATCATCGTAGATTTTAATGTATACGAGGCAGGTGAGCTTCCAGAAGATTACAAAAGGAACATCATAGTCGCATTACCAAAAAGGAAAAGCGCGAATTAAGTGTGAAATTTTTTAACTAGAATTATGCAAAGAAGGATGGAGAAAAAAGCAGAAGAAATATTAGGAGATCACGAAGGAATAGTTAGCGACATACCTACTAGTCGGAGATAAGGATAAAAAGAGGTAGGGGTAGGCCCAGATTAGACTACTGCTCTCAGATAGTTGGGGACGTTGGATGTTCTACTTTTGGGGAAATGCGTAGGTTAGCTCAGGATAGGAAAGGATGGAGGTACGCGTCCAACCAGTCTTCGGACTGACAACTTTATGATGATGATGATGAAATATTTATTATCAGCTGCAATAACCTCTTGACCTGTTTATGACATAACCTTTTTCTTCACGGTGTGCGATGTGTCATGCAGAATTACATTAAAACAGAAATCGTGATCATTAATTCGGCGAAATGTGACCTCAGCTGACTGCTTTTATCCACGATTCGAAGATTTGCAATTTTCAGAGGAATGAATCATTAGCAAAAATATCCATGCCTGGGTCAGACGTCTGGTGCCGCCAGACTTTCAGGCGGCGGCGTGGAGGCGGTGCACGGTAGATCGATTTTGCAAGCACGGAAAAACTGGCGTATTCGCATACAGGGATGTGTCAAAAATGTTGACAAATGGATTTCATATTAATCAATAGTTTAGAATAAAGCTGAACGTTGGCTTCCTGTATGGAGAAATGAAAAGTTTTTCGGAATGCAGAATGCCAATCCAAATGTTAGAGTCGTGCGTGATTGCAGATGCATAATTCGCAAAATTACATAAAATATGTGATATTAAAATGCGCCTCATTTTCCTGCAAAAAGTGAAAGGTTGTATTGGTATTTCAGAATTTTTAGATTTTTTCATGTTCACAGCGTGTTCCACCGTGATTAACTGTTTCGCAACTGTATGAAAATTTGTCGAGTGCAGCATATTTTATTTTTATAAACTTGCTTTCATTCCCTATTTACATTCACGCGTTTTTCAAAAACCACAAAAAGCACCCCAAAAATCCTACAGAAAACGTTGAACATAACGATGCGTAAACAAAGTCGTAAAGCAAATTATATAGGTGTTGTGAAATTGTGATACAGAAAAATCGCCGCACTCAAAGTTAAAAATCCCAAGCTGTAATGCGATTAAAGGGCAACTAAAACAGAGTTGACGTTTTTTAAGTGTGTCGCCAGAATAAGGCAAGCAAAAATCCGATCGACTCAAAGCATTCCTTTGAAGGCTACTAGGAAACTAGAATAATTCTAGCCTTGCCGAAGCAAGCACAGGTATGTTAATAGTAACAATAAATCTATATAGATATCAATCAACATAATCAAGTTTATGGGCAGTGCAATACATTACCAATAAATAATAATGCAAAAATTCGTACGTAGGCTCGAAGAATTCCTTCTGCACACAAGGAAATGCCCCGCTTTTTCATGGTAACGTAATTAAATTAAATATAAAAAAACGCTGCAATGCATAAGTTGTCACCTTAGGAGCACGGAGCAGAGTTCTTTGCCCCAAATGGTCACGGCACTCCTGATTGTATAGACAAAGAAAGAGACAACTATGTCCTAGCGATTAATATACGAGTGTAACCAATTTAATTTAATATAATATAATTAATTTGTTGTGTCAACTTGTCAGTTTTGAAATCTAGGCGTGCCATCTCGACTTAAGTGCACTGGGTTCCACTATTTAAAATTAAGTGGTGACGTGGAGGGGATTGCTAGAAAATACAGTATTATTGGGATACATTGCGCGAACCACGAAAATAATAATAATATTAATAGGGTGAAGTGGGGTAAATGTAAAAATGGGGCAAATGTGATGATATGACAGGTCAAAATTTAAAAAACTATCAAAATTGCTTTCTTTAGCACTGAATTGACAAAACTTACATCACTGATCTACTTAGGCCGGTTAAAGTTCGACTTTACCGATCGAACATAAAATTATTTGTAGATTCGTGCGACTTGTCATTCGAGGTTGGAAACCAAGTGTAACAGGCGAGTCTTTTTTTATAATTGCGCATGTTACATTTGCCCCCTAAATACATGTAGTCGGGGTAAATATAAAATATTTATATCACATTTGCCCCTTTTTGTATTACATTTACCCCATTATTTTGCAGATTCTGAAAGTGGTTCGCAATTACCAAAAAAGTGGGTCGAAATTGACAAGTGTCACGAATGGTTGATTAAATTTTTAAGACTGAAAAAATCAAGATTTGCTTGGCCAATGTTGAAGAGAGGACTGGGCGGAAAGCAAAAATATATTGAAGATGATTGCACAGCCAACAGAGGATCGAAGAGGATCGGGATTTATTCTTCCACTGAAGTTTGACAGCTACAATTTGTTCTAGCACAAAATTGTGTTGCCAAATCTTTTTGATTTTATAAAAATACAATTAGAATTTGTTATGTTAATGGAAGAAACTGCAATTTTTAATGTTCTTGTTTGAAATTGCATAATTTTCTTATTTTTTATGATAATAAAAAGATTCAAAAAGGAAAATGCACAGAAAGATTATGATTTTCACATATGCCCCACAAGATACCTCCATTAGAAACCTATTAGAAACCTAAAGCAAGGAAGGATCTGTTATCATATTTGCCCCAAAACCTGGGGAAAATGTGATATATGTATTGACATCGTTTAAAAAAAACATTTTCACGTAACCCCAGAATCAATTTAAGGTTTTGGTTATACAGGGTGGGCCAATGAAGCATCTGATAAAATTATTTTGGTGTATACAGGCTGTTCACACTCCGAACACCAAACCAAAGTTATGTTTTTTTAATGGAACGCCCCACATTTGTTTACATATTTGAATTCCCAATAAAATTTTATGAAAGATGGTGTACTACACGAGGGGGTTTAGAGTGAGCGATTTTAAGATATTACAATTTTAGTGCCAGTGTGGAGCCAACTTTGAGGAGCTGCTGACGTCTACTGGTCGAAGCTATTTAAAATTTCTTTATTGGACTAGGTTCACAGACTGCTCTATTTGTAAAATTCTTGAGTACTTTTGTCACAAAACTTAATATCATACAAGGTGGACAGCTTACGCAATATGCATTTTTTCTTAAAAATTTCAAATGGAACACCCCATATATCATGTCCATATTTGATAGACAGTTTACTAAGCTTTTGATTGATGCAGATATGGTTAAGTCTGCGACGCAATTATCTACAAAAATTGTTCTTATACTTCTTTTTACGAATCACCATTCCTGAGATATCGCGATTCCAAAAGTTGAAGAAGTCGTATTCTGCATAATATGCACACATTTCCACACCACCTGTGAGGTAGTGTACTTGGCGTATTTTTTAACGTGGTTTCCCCGGTAGGCATACTCCACGATGTATTGTGGTTTAGTTTTATTAAATAATATTCTATTAACTAAAAAATGGTACTATTGGAAATGACTAAAGTGGCACAAATTATTGTTGAAGGGAGAATTTGAGTCGACTGATAATATTCGAATGCTACTTCAACAGTAATGTCTTCTTTGGTTTCTTCTTCTTCTTGCTGGATATCTGTAAATTGTTCTATAGAAAGATACATCAGTTATCTCCTCATCGATATCATAAAAATCCCCATCTGAAGATTAGAATAAGGGAAGTTATTCGCGAAATTCCCCCTGAAGCAATTGTTTCTTCTACAAATGCTGTCCAGGATCGAATAGGTTATTGCCAAGTTCAAAATGGTGGGCACTTTGAACAACTGTTGTAAAATTTTCTGTTTTGTCGAGTTTCGTTGTTCGTAATAGTAAAATTAGTAAATAGTAAAATTATCTCAGTTATTTATTAACCGATTTTCTAAAAATTTTTTTTGTTGATTTCGGCACAAGAAATACTTTAAAATGAGACATATGACGGGGTATCTTCGTATTTAAAATTTTAAAGTTGGGGTTGTTGGGGTTAGGGGGTTGATGGTAAAGAGTTGAAAACAATCCCTACAGGCGTTATTTTGAAAATAAAAATCGACGTGTCCGAGGAGTTTCTCCAAAAAGCTTTCATTTTAATTTGGTGAATTTTATTCCAAACTTTTGGGACATACTGTACAGGGTATCCCACGACGACCTTACACGATCTGTATATAGAAAAGTATATATAGTAGTATTACACAAATTTGCACAAACAGGTAATCGAGGATGCTCAATTCGACTAAAATATTTTTGACTTTCTGCGACTTCCGGTTATACCGGAAATAGACACCAACTTCCTTATTTTAAATGGAATGCAAACATTTTTATTACGGATTTAGATTTTTGGTCGAATTTTAAGGGCACTTTATGCAAAACATCATATGTGTAAAGTGCACATTCTTCGAGATATTAGACGTTAAAAATCGTCATTTTTCAAATTTTATCATTTATAGTTTGGATACGGTATGAGATAAAGAAAAATGACTTACATGTCCCTATCCCAGTTTTTAATTCTCTATCTAAAGGGTCTAGAAAATACTGCCTCCTGATTGGTCAAAAAATTACAAAAAGTTGCCAATCAGGAAGCAGTATTTTCCGGACCCATTAGATAGAGAATTAAAAACTAGGATAGGGACATGTAAATCATTTTTCTTTATCTCGTACCGTTTCCAAGTTATAATTGATGAAATTTGGAAAATGACGATTTTTAACGTCTAATATCTTGAAGAGGGGGCACTTTACACGTATGATGTTTTGCATAAGGTGACCTTAAAATTCGACCAAAAATCTAAATCCGTAAGAAAAATGTGGGCATTCCATTTAAAATAAGGAAGTTGGTGTCTATTTCCGGTATAACCGGAAGTCGCAGAAAGTCAAAAATATTTTAGTCGAATTGAACATAATCGATTACCTATTTGAACAAATTTGTGTAATTCTACTATACAGGGTGTGTTTTTTAAGCGTCCGCGGAAGATTATGCCTAAATGACGAAAAATATAAAGAAAATATTTTAACTAACCCCACCTCATTTTTTACGCTCTATAATCTAAAAATGTTTTTACTTATACCAGGTTAGTCCAAATAGTTGGAGTGATGGTCAACTTTGTTTTTTCTTATGGAATGTGCATTATTTAATTTTTTACTTGATTCAGAACAATATTTTAATGGCACTTTCTTAACATAATATTATAGTAATTTTCTTTCTTTTTTGAGATATTATTTTTTTTCTCGATATTTTGACAGTTACATCATAAATTTTAAAAATTCATATTTCTGCACTGGTTGAAGATGGAATAATGATATTTTTGACAGCGGTCCTCATGATAATCATGATTAACACTGTTTGCTCAAATTTTGTATAAAATATACGAGGAGCATTCAATAATTTATCAAATAAAAATCAGAGAAAACCATCAAGAAGTCAGTTTTTTCAAATGACACGGTATATTTTTTATTGCTCCAATGGAAAGAGCAAAAAATTTCGCTTGGGCTCACCTAATAAAACAATATTGTTCCATGAGCATAATTTTTAAATATTTACAATATTGAAATTTTCATTTCAAAAATCAAAAATAAAGTTAGCCTTGTAAAAATACAGCCACAGAATATAAAACCCTATAGTAAAACAACAACAAAACTGTAGACATTCCAAAGCTACTTTATTTTTGATTTTTGAAGTGAAAATTTTAATATTGTAAATATTTAAAAATTATAGTTATGTAACAATATTGTTTTATTGGGTCAGCCCATGCGAAATTTTCCGCTCTTTCAAATGGAGTAATAAAAAATATACCATGTCATTTGAAAAAGCTGACTTTTTTCTGGTGTTTTGTCGTTTTCATATGATAAATTTTTGAATGCTCCTCGTATATTTTATACAAAATTTGAGCAAACAGTGTTAATCATGATTATCATGAGGACCGCTGTTAAAAATATCATTACTTCATCTTCAACCAGTGCAGAAATATGAATTTTTAAAATGTATGATATAACTGCCAAAATATCGAGAAAAATAATTTTATCTCAAAAAAGAAAGAAAATTACTATAATATTATGTTATGAAAGTGCTATTAAAATATTGTTCTCAATCAAGTAAAAAATTAAATAATGCACATTCCATAAGAAAAAACAAAGTTGAGCATCATTCCAACTATTTGGACTAACCTGGTATAAGTAAAAACATTTTTAGATTATAGAGCGTAAAAAATGAGGTGAGGTTAGGTAGTTAAAATGTTTTCTTGATATTTTTCGTCATTTAGGCATAATCTTCCGCGGACGCTTAAAAAACACACCCTGTATATACTTTTCTATATACAGATCGTGTAAGGTCGTCGTGGGATACCCTGTACATGTACCAATTGTCAAGGCCAATCTTGCTCTAATGTTGAATCAAATACAGCAGATGAGGATTTTTATGATATCGATGAGGAGATAACTGATGCATCTTTCTTAGAACAATTTACAGATAAACAGCAAGAAGAGGAAAAAGAAGAAGAAGAAACCGAAGAAGACATTACTGTTGAGTGTTGAAGTAGCATTCGAATATTATCAGTCGACTCAAATTCGCCCGAAGTCAACAATAATTCGAAGATTATCAGTCAGACTCAAATTCTCCCGCAGTCAACAATAATTTGTGCCACTTTAGTCATTTCCAATAGTACCATTTTTTAGTTAATAGAATATTATTTAATAAAACTAAACCACAATACATCGTGGAGTATGCCTACCGGAGAAACCATGTTAAAAAATGCGCCAAGTACACTACCTCACAGGTGGTGCGGAAATGTGTGCATATTTTGTAGAATACGACTTCTTCAACTTTTGGAATCGCGATATCTCAGGAATGGTGATTCGTAAAAAAGTATAAGAACAATTTTTGTAGATAATTGCATGCTCTACAAATATTGTCTGATCTATTTTTATGATAACACTTACTGTTTACGAGAAAAATGCAAAAAGCCGATATTTTTGACCTTTGACCTTAAATAATTTTTTTAGCAGACGTAGGATCGGTGGGGACTTTTGATATTTTATTTGTAATAGTGTACCTAATATCTGTACCAATATTTAGCTCTATGCGAATTATTGTACACTTACCACTATATTTTTGTCTACTTTGACCGGGTTAATAAAACTACGGCAAAAATTTCAATAATTCTTAAGGTTCAATCTTTATTTCTACCTAAATTATAAGTCGCAGATCTGCCAATATCTGCATCAGTCAGAAGCTTAATAAACTGGCTATCAAACCTGCAAATAATATACGGGTGTTCCATTTTTGAGAAAAGCTCAATTTTGAGCAAGCTGCGCCACTCTGTACAATATGAACTATTTTGAAAAAAGTGTTAATGGATTTTACAAATAATAGAGTATCCTCTGAACCTAGTCCAATAAAAAAGTCATAGTTATCTTTGACCAGCAGACGTCAGCAGAACCAAAAATTTGAGTTCACACTGGTGGCCATATCTTAACATCGCTTACCCTAAACCCCACCGTGTAGCATATCAACTTCCATGAAATTTTATGGGGAATCCAAATATGTAAACAAGTGTGGGCCTTTCCATTCAAAAAAACATCACTTTGGTTTGGTACGTAGCACGTGAACACCCTGTATACATCAAAATAATTTCAGCAGAAGCTTCGTGGGGTTCTTCACACACGTAAAATTTCATGTTGATATCTTGAATAGAATCAGAGATATGGATCGACTACGCACTATTGGCCCACCCTGTAGATATCGTTTAATGAAGAGCCAAGGATTATTCAGGAATTTTTACACAATTTTTGCAATAAAAAACAAATTTTCAGAGGTCTCTCAAGTTACATTAGCGAAATTTTACATTAAAATTACCCCACTTCACCTTAATAATGATAATAATAATAAGGATAAACTAGAGTTCAAAGAACAATAACGATAAAAATAATAGGCACGTCGTTCCTTCATGTGCTCTACAACACACAAGCAGTACTGTTATTCTCACCGACTCTGGGAACAATACTCTTTGTTCTTTATTACAAATAAAGGTTTTCTATCACGAAAAAAGAACAAGCGCTCAAAAGCATTAGCAATTATTCATGGCAAACTGACTTGGGTACACAGTACCCAGCGCAAATAATGCCGACATGGTTCCAAATTTGGCGTTGTCGCGACGTTTTTCCTGCACGACACGCCGCGGTACATTTTGTATTCTAATGTGAACTAATTTATGACTAGGATTAATTGTGAGAAGGTTCGATTTTTTCGGAGAATAGAGGATTTATTTGTTCTGTAATAACAGACTGGAGAGATGGGAGACTTCACCTTGCGGTGAAAGTACTGGAATATTATTCAAATTGCTGTTGCGTTTTGTTGTTGATGGGTAACTGACCTACCTTAAGTTCTTTATACTTTGAAAGTAAATTGAATAAAATAACTGTGAGCCGTAGAAACTAAGAAAATTTCGTGGAAATTGAAGCCCCCTTTGGCTCCTCGCTTCGGAGGGTTATGGGAAGCAGGTGTTAATTCTGTTAAAACTTAAACAATTTTGCTTACCATCTCGTCCAGACTCTTCAAGTCATTGGTGACAATTTGAGGACAAGGCCCGTACATAAGCACAGGCTGTTCGTCCTCTAATTCGCTATCACTATCGCCGTCTTCTACACCTTCACCATCTTTGCCTTCAGAAAAACCTAATTTCCTTTGATCTGCTGCTATTTCCCTGTCGATTTGGCGCTCCATCTGGACCAACATCGGCGCGAGCATTCCAAATCTGAAATAAATAAATTACAAAATTCCCCAAAAGATTATTTAAAACCCAGCAGACACGTAACTAAATTAGATAATTAGAGGCGACAAAAACATATCTGGCTTATTTCAACTCGCTTCAAGGAGCATCAAGCTCATTACAAATACGGCCGCACAGATGAGTCTAGCATGGCGTCGCACGCGTTGGAAACGGGCCATTACTTACCCTCCAGTTCTAAGAAACCAATTTTATTGCTCTTATGTTCCAAAAGTTTTAAGAAACCCTATAGGTTTATCGATTCATTTTACTTCAGTAGTGGGAGGTTTGGTATTTATAGCAATGTAGTGGAAGTTTAGATTTAGATTAATCCCAACTCCTGAGGGCGCTAGCGTTGTCCGCGAAACACGTGTCTGGTTTTTTTACAGTGTCACTGTCTTTAGGCGTGTGAGGTTAACTTATTAAGAATTCATAGTGACTTTACGCCGAAGATCTCGATCCAACCACTGCATGCGTCATTAGCAGAGACAAAATTAGACGCCCCGCAGGTGACATAAAGCAACGCATCGATGGAATGCAAATAGTAAAAAGGAAACAAATGTTACTTACTTGGCACCTCTCCTGGCGACTTCCAGGAGGCACAAAATGACGTGCTTCTCGTTCTTCCTCATAATTAGATCGTCCGACTCAAAGAGCAGGCATTCGATGATTTCCAACGACTGCCGGCACCAGTGGATAAAATTGGATACGTTGTCTCTGAAATTGATTATTAAGACCGCTCACATTTTGTGCATTTAATATTTTTTTTGTACAAAGTAAAAGGGTGGTCTCCGAAGCACGGTCAGCTGAATAGTGTTCGCAGTATACGGTCACACATTGTATTTTCCAATATTTTGTACTCAATTACTCGATTCAGTTTTATGGACTACTTAGAAAAGATAAACGATTGTAAATTAGAGGTTGTCGAACAGCAGTAGCCACAATATTAATTAAAGACCCGATCAATTGATGATTTAACAGGGTCGTTTGTCTTTTTCCAGCGGCAATGGAACCCGCAATTAACAGCCCACTGTCACTTCTGGATTTAATTTACTTTTATAATCACTAATTGGTCATTTAAGTTGTAGAATTTATTACTTTAGTAATAAAACAGTTTGTGCTATCAAAAAAAATTTCTGAGAAGACATAGGAGGTCAAAGGAAGAACAGGCGGTCAAGTATGCGGTATTCTTAGCATGATTGTTATCGAAATTTATTGTTCAGATGCAAAACGACCTTTTTATTAGCTTGTTGACGATACAGGGTGTTGAACTTTGTCATGTTGACTTAATACATACGTATAGACTTACCGTGCAAAGAAAGTGCTTGGTTTAGCAGTCGGGAAGAATTTGACATCTGCTATCCTGATGAGGGATTGGGCTTGGGCCATAGACCCAGTAGCGGAACGGGTCATCACCTTCTTCGCTTGTTTCTTGTTGAGGTATTCCGATGCTTGGGACTTAACTGCATTCGCATGCTGGAAAAAAAATTGATGATAATAATAATAATTGCACCTTGTATACACGTCGCATTGTTTAAACAATGAACGAAACTACAATTTTATTATGTAAACAGAGAAAATTAATTGTGTCCCGAAGCTAAATTTCATTGTTCAAAACTGCCGGTAGAGTTAAACAAATAAAATCTATCTCATTAGAGATCCAATCTGAAAATCTCAAAAAAACACTCGGGGCGATTTGATTATTATTATTTTAATGACGCCTACACTTTCTATTTCTTTAATAAGGATAACTGTCAACGAGGATAAAAACGCATACATTAACATTAAAAAAAATGTGTAGTAACTAACGGCATTTTTCTACACCAACTTGATATAATTTACCAGACGCTTGGATTGTGTTAATGAGTTTACAGATGCTGTGAAGTGATACGTAAACATCACTTTTACCAAATTAATTGTAGCGGTGCTTAAATGGTCAGGAGCTTCTGGGAAAGTAAATTGAATAAAATCGTAGAAGAATACCGTTATGCTCTCGAACTTGGAATCAAGAAAATTTGTGTAGGATTGCCACAATTAAGATGTGAGCCGTAGAAACGGAGATTGAAACCCCCTTTGGCTCCTCGCTTAGGAGGGTTATGGGAAGTATGTGTTCCGACCTGACTTATCTGGCTGTAGGTATTCACCCCGGAACACTCTTTAACTTTCGAACCCTTGGCCGAATAGCAGTTCGTGTATCTCGCTTCTGATTCTGCCTCCCTCGTTCTTCGTAGATTTCACTTAGTATTTGGTGGGCGGTATGTTCGTGCTGCATAAAAATGTTTCAATTTGCTATTTCCTGAAAGTGTCTAATCGCTGTTTCGTGGTCTGAGAACTACAACTACAACACGAATATTAAATATCTGCTTACGATTTTCGGGCGTCGACCGAGCATTAAAGTCACACCGCATACTTGGTAATATAGTGTTGCAACTTGCAACGAGCTGTATGCATTTGTTTACCGATTCAACCGTTACTATCACAATATTTACACGGTTTATTGGTCGTATATGCCCTGAAAGTTACTTTGTTATTACAAGCTGTTATTTTTTATTATTTTCCTACATGTTGTCGATCGCAAGCTCTTTTAAGTTCAACCAAAAGTCTTCCCTATCCTAAGAACCTAAGGTAGTTTTCCCATCAAAGGAATTTTTATGGCGATTGCGTATATTACAGAATAGATTATTTAAAACCATTAATTTGCGTCTAAATATTGCCGGTGGCCATCCAAGTTCGATTTTACAATATTCTAAACGTTTCTGAAATAAAGTGATTATTACGCAAGGTGCTATAGAAATTCGTAATTACGGTATCACGACCGTAAATCCCGTTTAAAAATAACACCTTTTTATACTTATTAAATCGCAATAATTAGTCATAAATTAGTGGAATTATTTAATTGCTTCATTTTCTAATTTTTTTATTAATTTTAATGCCTTACATTCACATTTTTTAGGTAAGCGTATTTGGAAACTGCAGAAATACAATAAGGGAGGTTCGGAGAAAAATAAGACATCTATTTTTGGCATGAAAATAACAGAAAATTGTTATTGTAATTGATTTACGGCGAAATTTTTTTTCTAAAAAATTTTTTTGCGGCGTACTAAGCGAAAGAAATTAGCTTATCACGCCCACATGCTAGTTCGCTTTGTTATTGGTTTGACGTCAGAGATTCGTAAGGCGTTCCTCCCACTTCTCTTGAAGTGCCCGTGAAGCGGTACCTACCTCATAATAACATACTTATTGGGACTATTTTGAGCGTGAATTTTTAAAGTAAGGTGTCAAGGAAAAAAAACAAAGACAACATAATCGATATAATGATGCAACAAGGGTATCAAAAGTTCGATTCACATAATTTGCCATATTTATGTAGTAGGTAGGTAAATGTCCCGGTAAATGTGGAAATGGTGTGTGATTCTTGCATCTAACCCCAATTTCATTCAACCTCAAAACAGTAGTGTAAAGGCAGACCGGTATAAGTAAAACAGAATGAACAATTTATTAACTGTACATGCTTTTTATAATTCAGTATAAGTAGGTATGTAGATTGTAGATACCTGCTTACTTCTGTTTGTAAAATAGGTACCTTGAAATTATACCTATGGGTGCGAAACTTGGACAATGGGAGAAGCGGATTGAAAAAGAGCAGAAGCGTTTGAAATGTGATGCTACAGACGGGTGTTGAAGATACCGTGGATAGACAAGTTAGCAATAAGGAGGAATTAGAAAGAGTTGGGGAAAAGAGAAAAGTATGGAAGACAATAAAGAATTGGGGGATGGTAGGACACCTTCTGAGACACAAAGGAATAGTTCGCGACATACTAGAGTCAGAGATAGGAATAAAGAGGTAGAGGTTGGAGCAGATTAGACTACTGCTCTCAAATAGTTGGGGATGTAGAATGTTTTACTTTTACGGAAATGCGTAGGCTAGTTCAGAGAAAGGATGAAATTACGCGTCCTACCAGTCTTCAAAAGAGAACTTTATGATGACGTACTATTTAATTATTATTGTAAAATAGTTAATAACATTTCCTTTTTTAGTTCAGGGAGGGAACGCTACGGCGATTTAGTATTTGGCTCCGTCATGCTCCTAGCATCCCAGGGCCGTAGCCAGGATCAAAACTTAGGGGGGGCTTAGGTATTTTTTGTGGGGGCTTAAACGAAATTTTTGGTAGGATGTTCTTTGAATATGCGATTAAAATTATACCAAAAATTGGAAATTGTAATCCTTTACTAAACTAGATAAATATACAGTTTCAGAATATGGATGCAATAAACAATACGACTAATAAATACTCTTGTAAAAAACTGAACAACGAAGAATGTAAAAAACAATTCTGTAAAACTTCACAATAAACTAAAATCTTCATTTCTTACAATAAAACAAAATACAACTATACAGAAAATCTAGCACAATTGCAGCTCCCTATTTCGACCGTCATTAAATTTTCAGAGCACTTTTTTCATATAAACGTTTCTTGTTCGCTCCGTTCCAAATGCCAAGAATGTTAAATTGGTCAGCCTTTGAGGTCTGTTTGTACGTGTAAGTACAGGGGGGGGCGCACAGGTATGTTAGGGGGGGCTGCGCCCCCCCTGGCCCCCCTCTGGCTACGGCTCTGTAGCATCCTGTTTCAAATTATGCTAACCGTAACACGTTACCAAGTACCAAAGGGTCCCAGAAAACTATTGATAAATTACATTATGTTCGATTTTATTTAGAGTGGCTGCAATGGGGCAGCCGATAATTTTATAAACTTTTGCAATGATAAACTAATTCGCGAAAATATCGATAATGCTGACCGATTTTCCTTCTGGCTCCAACGAATCACTTTTTCCGTTTTATTGGTGTGCTGTACGATGTATTAGCCTGGGTACAAAACAGAAAACACCAGTTAGAATCAGTTAATAATATTTAACAATTTAACTACACATGCATGTGCATAATACTTATGGGACTGCTGCGCGCTGAAGCTGGGACTTGTACGTTATACTAAGTTCTGACGTCACGCGGCCTACTCTCGCTGCAAGAGGTACGATTTCTAGCCTCGCACCGACGGAAAACTTTGCAACGGCTTCACAGGCGACGGATTTTTTTAAACAAAAATTAACAACATAACTGCCTTCAGTATAATAAACTCTATCAATTTTAATGAAATTTGAAAATTACCGAACCTGCCTATTTGTTAATAATAATACGTAATATTAAACTGATTCAGGACTAACCCGACACTGAAGCGGGTGAGTGTTACCGAATTGGGTTATTGTAACCTAAACGCATAGCGATATTTTTTTGTAATTAAGTCGCGATATATTCAAGTTAACATATTAGATAAAAAATTGTGTAGGAGTGTCGGACGAAGGTAAGCCACTTAATCGAAGAAAAAATCACCTACCCACTAGATGTCGCTTTTTACGTTTTATTGATACGCTAAAGTGCAATATGTAAATTTTGTAACAACTACTCTTTCTTCTGCAAAGTCAAGTTTGATGCGATTAGCGAAAGTAAATATTTTGATGTAGTGTTGTCTTTACTTGCGGCGACGCGACGTGCGGACCTCTCCAAGACACAGAGGAAGTGATCAATTATTGATTTCATTACGATTGCACTTGTGTAAGTGAACGACGTAACGTCACGTCATAAATTATGCCTGTCCCCCGCAGTACCAGCAGTTCTTCCGTTTCTGACAACGGCAATTTATTTTTGATTTATCAATGGGCGAAATTCAGCAGTAGGAAATACTTGTTTAGTAGGCTAATTTTGGGACACCCTGTATAATGGTAGAAGATTGATGATGTTACGAGAGTTGTTTGTTTACAATAAAGTGCACTCCCACGCGGAGGATTACAACAAAAGCATCCGTAAAAAGAAGATCGGCTGCCTCTTCTTTAGTTGTGAACAAAGAGCTGTAATTTTTTATAACTTAAAGTTGCGTCTCTCTGTAATTGCCACTATTAATGTTTATGTAATCCTTGTGTTGGCCTATTCTTGTACTCACCAAGGACGTCAAACTGTGTATCGATTTAATGTATTTAATAATGATAATAATTTGTTTTTCCTTGTACAATAGTCTACTACCTACTTTTTTTCTGAAAAAAATATTATACGATGCAACTTGAACTAATCAGAGGTCAAATTATTTGAACTTTTTCAAGTTAATTTTAATTAATAATTGTTTAAATGCCTTATAGTAAAGTAATCGGATTTACATACAGGATGGGCTAATAGTGTGTAGACGGCCCATATCTCTGGTCCTATTCAAGGTATCAAAATAAAAATTTACACGTATGGTTTCTGGAAGTTGATTTCACATTGAGACAAAAAGTTTCATCGCCAGATTGCTTCTTCATGGGCATATTCTTAAATAAATGGTAACTTATTAAACCTAGGTATAAATATTGAAACAAGGACTGCCATGGAAGAAAACCGTCCTTTCAAGAAGTAAACTTGCAATGAGATTTCTTGTGCCGGTGTAAACTCTGTTCGCTAAATTTTCTATAAAAACAAAGTGTAAGCATTTTTCTGAGTTTTGGGTAGCAAAATGTGGGAAATTTCACAAAAATGGTACAAAATTACGGCAAAAATGTCAATTCTTAAGGTTCAATCTTTATTTCTGCCTAAATTATTAGTAAAGTTGACCACAGACAAGGCTGTCTAGTTGATAAATAACTAAGAGCACGGGGATGCAGCCAAAGGATTGAGGAAATGAAACTCCCTTTGCCACTTATTCAAGCTTTCGGATTTATTTAAATCTTTCCTCAGGAAATCTAGCAAATATAAACAATGCAAAAGTCAAAACAGGAACTAACCTTTGGCTGCATCCCCGTGCTCTTAGTTATTTATCAACTAGACAGCCGTGTCTATCGTCAACTTTATTTTAGCAGATAATGGGGTTTTATCAAGACATAAGATCGTCACATGAAGCAAATATTTGCAACAAATTTAAGAGATGGGCCACACTGAATCGCAAGATAGCTGCAGCCTCGTCAAGAAAATGGTTTCTTTCCAAGTGCAAGAGGGCTGGCATCCCTCCTCCACTCCTCACACACGGAATCAAGAATCTGGACTCGCTGCTGAGAACATCCTCGACGAAGTTAAGAAGCAGAATCCTGGGATTTAATAACAGGTTAATAAATAAACTAATTTCTTTTGAGCTAGATGTAACTTTTCATAATCTTGATGTACTTTTTAAGTCCCTCCATTCCACTAAGACAGAGCTTCTCCGTTCTGTTCCTTATCATACTTATTTGGAATTTGACAGGAGACAGAGGCTCTCCTTCAGTAAAGTCCTCTCCACCCATAATCGTACTACGGATGACAAGTTTAATATACTATTACTTGCTGAGGTTCGGAGTATCTCATCCCAACCCTCCTGGTTTAAAAATCTTACTGACATTGTCTTTCCAGTAGACATTCAGGCGTTCCTCTCCCTGGACCCCAAGTTCGCCATCGATCTTAATAGAAGGGATGTTAATCTTCACAAACTTATTTCCGATGTTGAAGACGTCATTCAACTCTCCAAGAACGGTGACAGGGATCACTACCGTGCTCAAACCACCAACATTCTCACTAACTGGTTACATGGTTCTTCTATGAACACATCTTTCATACATTCTCTCTACAGGAAGACTTCCCTTTTTATGAAGGACCATCCTGATTTGCTTGTCCTTCGTTCCGATAAGGGTAACGTCACTGTCGTCTTGCTCAGGACGGAATATGATCGCCTCTCTCTTAACCTCCTTGGTGACCCATCTCAATACTCGTTGGTCCCTTCAGACCCTACTACTTCGCTACAAAATAGGTGTAATAAATATGTCAAGGACCTTCTCTCTGTGGACAAGATAGAGTCCCATCTGGGCAAACTGTGTCTCATACATAACGGTGTTCTTCCCCGCTACTATGGCCTGCCGAAGATCCACAAACCTCAACTCTCTCTGAGGCCTATCATCTCGTCCATTTCCTCTCCTACTTCAGGGATTCAGAAAATATTAACTGAAATACTCACGATCAGCTACAGAAGTGACAATACCTATTTTGTTAAGGATTCTTTCCAGTTTGCTTCTGTGATCAATGACTTACTCCTTCCCCAGGGGTACGTGATCTTGAGTTTTGACGTTGTGTCCCTCTTCACAAATATCCCTCTGGACCTAGCTCTGGACTCCATCACCAGACGTTGGACCTCCTTGAGATGTCATACCAATCTCCACCTGGTTGATGTCCTCGACGGCATATCGTTACTTTACAACAACACTTTCTTTACTTACAATGATAGATACTACAAACGACTTACCGGTTCACCT
Source organism: Xestobium rufovillosum (assembly GCA_963966045.1). Taxonomy (NCBI): domain Eukaryota; kingdom Metazoa; phylum Arthropoda; class Insecta; order Coleoptera; family Ptinidae; genus Xestobium; species Xestobium rufovillosum. Next base: position 24,094,071 of record OZ014497.1, read on the forward strand.
ATGGGTGCTCAAATATCCCCCATCATCGCCCAATATGTGATGGACGATGTGTTGGACTCCGCGCTGTCTTCATTGGATTTTGATATTCCTGTTCTGAAGAAATATGTTGACGACATCTTTGTGTCCCTTCCTGCAGACAGGGTAGACCTCGTGCTGGATCGTTTAAATTCCGTTCATAATAAAATACAGTTTACTGTCGAACACGAAACAAATTCCAGCGTTCCTTTCTTAGACACTCTTGTCCACAGAGGTCATGATAATGTCCTTAAGTGCGAATGGTACAGAAAGCCCTCCAGCTCGGGTAGGTTCCTTAATTTTGCTTCCCATCATAAGCCCTCCATTAAAGTCGATCTAGTATTGGGTATGAAAAACAGAGTCAAGAGAATCTCTCACCCTACTTTCCTCAAATCTGGGCTGAACCGACTCAGAGATATCTTTGTCAAAAATGCTTATCCGAGAAGATTACTGCTTTTCGGCACTTCTGCTCCTGACGGAGAGCCCCGTGAACATCTTCCAGGTGAGATCTATGTCACCATTCCCTATATAAAGGAGTTATATAACAGAGTTTATATGATGGGATATCCCATCATATAAACTCTGTTTTCAAAAATGAGACTCATCTTAAAATAGTATATTCATATAACTTCAAAATAGCTAATCTCTTTAGCAACCCTAAGGACCGCATCCCCCTACTTCGCAGTTCCAATGTGGTGTACAAAGTTGAATGTTCTGACTGTCCCCAGGTCTATATAGGACAAACTTGTCAATATTTGAGTGCTCGTCTGGCCTCCCACAGGAGTGATGTCAGGAGATCTCTTGGTAATTGTGCTCTGGCCCAACATTGTATTGAGTCGAATCATACAGCCAACTTCGATGATGTTTCTATCTTAATCAAGGAGGAGAAACTTCGTAAACGTCTTTTCCTTGAAATGTTATTCATTGATACCCATAATAGCATGAATAGGCGCACTGACACCGAAAATTTGAGCAATATTTACATATATTTACTTCATCTTCTTAGGAATTCTCTGCAGGTCATCGCAGATAATACTGTTCCATCCATCCCCATTTGAGGGTGCTTTTTTCGCTTTTCTAGTCTGCTTGATGATAATACCTCCTCGTACCGCAGGCTTCCTAGCTGCTTGGGTCGCCTCTCCTGGTTGATCCTTCTAGCCCTTTCCTGTCCTTATGTTTTCTCTCTGTTTCATATGTTTTGTTCACTGAAAGGTCATTGACCCTTGAGTGTTCCTTATATGTACTTTTCCTATCATTTGTTCCTGATAGGTAATTACTTAGTATTAGTTATGTGCTGCATATGTCTTATTCTTTTAGAGAAACGTTGGTTTATATCACTTATTAGACCTGTTATATGATGTATTATTGTTGCTCTCATTTTCATATTTCCCGCCTTCTATCAATCAAGTTGGTAACCATCCACCATAGTGACTTTTCATTTCCATCTGTTTAGTTTAGGATTTTCTCTGCCACTTGTCCTATTTCGACCGTTTTTTCGGTTTTCCGGAACAAAAGTTAGGTTAGATTAATTTTAAAATTTGACGTGCGTGCGTCTTGACCTACTTTCTCAAAAGTTTTATTTATACATTTTGTTATAATTTTTGTTAGTATATACTTGGGCCGCCCAACAGACGGAGTGATCAGATCACCCTGCAAGCATGAGCTCTAGACGGGACCACTATCAATTTAGGACGACAGAACCGCAGTAATGCGCTTTCTTTAGACCCAACGAAGTCGCATCACTCCAATTCGGTCGTCATAAATCAATATTGGCCCCGCTAGAGCACGTTCTTGCAGGGTGATCACTGTTACATTGTCTTAACTGACTAGTTTACACTGGATAGTTTATAAAGTTATATTAGTTTACCACCTGTTTGATGTTAGTGGATTATAAGTCTTGTGTCCATGTTTTCATCCGGACGTTTTTCTTGTCCTTTCTGGATGAGCTCAGCTCGTCTTGCGTTATGTGTTTAAGATCTTCCACATCACTGTAAGTCTATTTCAAATTTAGATTGTTAGTTCCTGTTTTGACTTATGCATTATTTATATTTGCTAGATTTCCTGAGGAAGGATTTAAATATATCCAAAAGATTGAATAAGTGGTAAAGGGAGTTTCATTTCCTCAATCCTTTGGCTGCATCCCCGTGCTCTTAGTTATTTATAAATTATTAGTCGCAGACCTGCCAATATCTGCATCAGTCAAAAGCTTAATAAACTGGCTATCAAACCTGTAAATAACATACGGGGTGTTCTATTGAACATTTTTGAGAAAAGCTCCATTTGCGCAAGTTGGCCACTCTGTACAGTAAGAACTAATTTGAAAAAAGTGTTAATGGATTTTACAAATAGAATATCCTCTGAACCTAGTCCAATAAAAAAATCATAGTTAGCTTTGACCAGCAGACGTCAGCAACACCACAAATTTGTGTTCACACTGGTACTAAAATGGCCATATCGTAACATCGCTTACTCTGAACCCCACCGTGTAGCATATCAACTTTCATGAAATTGAGCCGTTTAGACATACATGGTCATATGAAATATTCGAGTTAAAATAATGTAAAGAACCACCTCTTATAAAACTTGTAGAATACTTAAGGACCACCGAAGCGTTTGTCAAAAGCACTCTTTTAAGGTGGCTTCATAAAAAATTCATTTTCTCTATTACCCAGAAAACTACATGACACATGCACACTTGACAAATTTTTAGCCAATAAAATTAAGTGTCGGAACAACTTGAAAAACCTGTAATGAACGTAAAATACAAGAGCATATCTCGTGTTTGTTCGATGATCTCACTTAAGTATCATTACTTATAGGATAATCCCCTTCAGTCATAAAATAAGGAATTTTTTGCCATATCCAGAAACAAACACATTCACAGTATTTGTACATAATCTCAGTTATCGCTGTTCCATATCTATTTTTAACCGCACTAAGTACATAGTAATGTACAAATTGAATTTAAGATTAAAACAGAAACTTTTCGACGCGTTTTACTTTTGGTTATCTCGAGAAAATGTGCTACATACTTGCATACAAGTACAAACACAAACGTATGTATGGCTTTTTCATACGATTTTTCGAAGTATGTCAATTTTCTTTTTAGATTTGCAAACAATTAGAAAGGAAGAGAATGCATAATGAAGTGGCAGGTGACACATGTTGGAGCTGTCGACAAGCTGGAAGTCTAAAACGAGTAGCAGCCCAGGCAATTTACTCTGGGAGGAAGTTGATAATTTGATGTTTGTATCAGAATAGTAAGAGTATACATATGTATTATACCAATAAGGGACTAAAGTCGTACATTTTATCCCGACGCGAAAAGTTCGCTGAGGGACAAAAAGATACTTTAGTCCCATCAAAACCAATGTTTCTAATGTTTTTTAGGTGTATGGAGGCACCTTAGACCGTGGTGTGCCCCAGGGTTCCCTTTTGGGCCCTCTGTTGTTCTCGATCTACGTTTCCCACTTGTACTCCTGCGTAAAAAATTGTGAGATACATTGTTATGCGGATGACACCCAATTGTATTACTCGTTTGAACCAAATAATTTTTATGATGCCAATGTCAGAGTTAATGAAGATTTAAAATTGCTGCTTCAATCCGCAAGTGATCATTGTTTGGTTATAAATCCAAAAAATCGAGGTTAACGCTATTTGGAAAGCCAACTGCGAGGGAATCAGTTATAGATAAATTAGGCATTCTTATAGATGGTGAAAAATTGAAATATGTGTAAGAAGCGAGGAATTTGGGTGTTGTTGTCGATACCGATATAAGGTTCAAAACTCATATTAACAATTGCGTCAGAAAATCATTTGGTAACTTGAAGTAAATTAATTCTAACAAAAATATTTTATTCGTCTGTTATGGGAGTCTTTAGTTTTATCACATTTTTCATATGGTGATGTTTGGTACTGTATTGATGCGAGAACGGTGCGCAGAATACAAGTGGTAGGTACAGAATGCTTGTGTAAGATTGATCTGCGAAGTTCGAAGAAGAGAACATATATCTTGCAGACTCAAGGAAATACATTGGTTGTGTATGGCCAACCGACGTCTGCTTCACTCACTTTTTTCCACAATATTGTTAATGACTCCTCCATACTTGTACAACAAAATTCGTTACAGATCTCATATTCATAATATAAATATTAGAAGGAAGTCGTTGATTACATAGAACAGCATTGTTTGAAAGGTCTTTTAGTTATAACATAAGGAACATTTTTAATAGTGTACCTAGAGACCTCAAACTATGCAGCACTTCCGTGTTTAAGAGAAAATTTAAAAATATTCTTCTGTTAGGTCAATATGTATGTATGATGTGCATAATCTTGAAGTCAGTGTTCCTTTTTCTATAAATGTTTTAAGTGAAACTTCTTTTGTCTCGGTAGAGTAAGTTCCGGTGTTGGCAAATGCGAGCGTCACTAAAAGTGAAACGAATGGAGGGGAGCAGTCTTTAGCCACGCTCTGTCTCATGCTTCGCGCTGTTTCTCTCAGGCAAGCGGCAGTAAGGCGAGGACACAGCGTTTCAGTTCTCGTAGTAACACCACAAGGCGCTTGGTTAGAAGCATTAAAATTCGATTTATTCTTTCATTATTATTATTTTGATACGGACAATATTTATTATCGATTTTTTTGTGTATTCGAAGTGCGATTGGTAGTCTATAAATTAATGAGTGTATTCCAGTGTTAGGAAAATTAGAATAAACGTTTAAGATAGTCTTGCTTAATTAATCCCAGTTCAAATTTTAATTTTTAAAATTTTGTGAATTTCTGGCATGTAGTAAATAAACAACTGTATATAATAATATCGACGTTTCGTCACCGTTCGGGGGCTTTGTCAAGATTTATTAAACACGTGTAAAAAGATATAAAATAGTTGACTTTTTTGTTCTTTTTTGCTTTATTGTTGTTTTTTTGGTTTCAGAGAAAATCAAACCGCACATAGATCTATCATTTCCGAATCATTTCAGTTTTAGATTTGAGTTAAGACATGTAAGTTGATGAATACACTCCAATCATCTGTTTACCCTACAAACCACACACCCAGTTTTTCATTTTCTTCTCTCATTTTGGTTATGCTGATCTGACTGCATCTCTCCTTGTCTTTCTTTCATTTCCTATTTTGTTTTCTGTGTACGCTTACCATGCTTCTTAAATTTTTGTTTGTTATGATTTCTACGCCTCTCTCTCGAACTCATTCATCACGCTTTTTATTATTTTGCGGTTAAGTGGAAGAGTAGCAATTGCATATAGATGTCCCTGCATGCAGGAGCAAAACTTCGCCGTTTGTCACCCGAAGACTTCTATTTTTAATGATGTTTTTGTAAAATACATTGGATGTGGGATGTGGGTATGTATTCTTGGGTTGGCAATAAAGTCATTTATTATTATTATTATTATTTTTAAAACTGAGCGTTTACGCAAATTTAAAAAATACCTTCCAGTTCACTTAAAGATAACTCTGAAATTATTTATCTAACGGGAAAAAATTTTAGACAAAAGTTGTAGAGAATTTAATCCTCCATGATATATATTTTTTATCTCTGGGGTACGGGAAAGGAGATATAGTGTCAAGAATTATCCACTAGGTACTAAGTGCTGGCAAAATCGGCAGAAATGTAAAATCGATTAATCGCTTTTGAGAAAATCGATTAATTTTGAGAAAATCGATTAATCGCTTTTGAGCAAATCGATTTTGGAAAAATCGAATAATCGACGATAGAGAGAAATCGATTTTGAAAGTCGATTTTAGAATCGACCGAGGAATCAACTTTTAAAATCGATTTTGGAATCAATTTTGAAAGTCGATTTTCAAAGACGATTTTTAAGGTCGATTTTGGAATCGATTTTTAAAGTCGATTTCGGATTCGATTTTTAAAGTCGATTTTGGAATCGATTTTTAAATTCGATTTTGGAATCGATTTTTAGAATCAATTTTTAAAAAAATTTAAATGGGCTTTAAAATGGGCTTTAAAATTTGGTTTGAAAACCGATTTTGAATATAAAGTTAACACGACAAGAGTGACGGTGCCAGTAAAGAATGGGCCAAACTACAAATCCAGTTTCCTTGGAAAGAAACTGATCGCATCCAATTTATCTTAGTACATCTGCTTCCTTAAAAGTTATGGGCCTTTGAAGAATGAAGAACAATTCTTTATTTAATGTTTTCATTATTCTGGCGCACTTTTGCAGTTATTTTAGTGAAACTTGGTATAGGGAGGCTTTTTGTGTAGCTGAACAATAATATGCAGTATGAGTAAACTGTAGAAGACGCCAACTTTCACTCTACATCTTCTTTCGTTTTTATCAATTTTGCTGGTGGGTACAAATTTTAAAACAATTACTACATATATTACTAGTTTTATGAACGAACACTCGATTAACTGTAAAAAAAGGTATACTTCTTGTGAATCATCAAAACGTGTCATTTTAGAGGAAAATGCATTATGAAGTTAATGCTACTTTGGCATATCAACGCCGCTCATCATGAATTCGACCTCCGTTTTAGACACATTAACCGTAGTAGGCACCAAACATGCAGAACATGAGGCAAAAGTGAAATAAAAAATTGTTCTTCGAAGTCCCATAACTTTTTAAAGAAGCAGAATTGTACTAAAATAAATTGGTTCAGATCAGTTTCTTTTGATCCAAGGAAACTAGACTTGAAGTTTGGCCCATTCTTTTCTGGACACCTGTAGGTATATCAGGCCCAGACATAATTCTTTTCTCAGGTCTTAAAATTACTCGAGGATAGGCACAATACATTAATTTCTGAATATATTTCTATCTGCATTTTACTATTTATCATCATAAAAACGAATGATGACCAAAATGAAATCGTAATTCGTACAAAATTAAAAAAATGGATGTTGACGAAGATTTTACGTTAAAAGTCGACCGAAAAATTTTGTAACTAACTCGTATATTAAAAAGCGATTAATAATCTCGACAATTAACACACTCGCTGCGCTCGTGCGTGAAAATGTCTCGATTATTAATCACCTTTATTAATACACTAATAATTTATTTAAAAAATCGACTTAAAAATCGATTTTTAAAATCGATTTCAAAGTCGATTTTTGCTGCCAGCACTACTAGGTAGGTACAAAAATATTTTTCATGATTACATCAAAAAAGTCGTTAGTTACGTCGTATTAACTAGATAAACTGTACTTAGCATGTCTGACCGCCTACTTTGATGCAACACGTTCGTATTAAAATCAACAGTTATGTATGCTATTGCGGACCTACAAATGAATGCAGAAAAGGAAGTTGCAACGCCATTTCCGCTTGTGTCACTTGCTCAAGTCGTCACATCTTTTCATTTTTATTTAATTTTGCAATTAAAGAGGACCGTATGCCACGCTAATGGTTCAACTGGAATATACAAGTGTGTTGCATTATTAACGAGACAGCCTGTATCAGGTTCCTTATGGCTAAATTAAAAAATTAAATAAAAAACCGCCTTGCAATTAGCATTTTACGTTCGTGTGAATTCCAACTTCCGGTGGAAAAATTGGATTATAAGTACGTAGAAGTGTTTGTGCGAAAATCCAATTATAAAAAAACGGACAATACTCAATTAGCATTGTCTTTTAAGGAAAGTATACTTTTACTTATACACCTACAGGAAGAGGTCGAAATGGTTCCCAAACTTTTGAAATTAAAATATTTTTAGTCCTGTGCGATTAGTAGTTGTTCTGAGCACTTTCACATAAGTTATGCAAATACCAGGGCAATTCAACACAAATAACGCCACATCTACACTGCCGGACAAAAAAAACCGGACACTCTCAGAATTACTATTTTAGTGAATAAAAAACAACGGACGGTTTGAAATGATATTTAACTATATTCTTTTCATCTTAACAATAAATAAAAACAAGAAACAAAATGATTCGTCAACAAAAACCTAACAAAAGTATTTTTTAGAGATCAACCTGTTACTTAAGAACTTGAAAAGACAAACAAAAAAAATATTAAAAGGAAAAGCACACTAGTAGAACCAAATTAATAATGGGTGTTACCACCACGAACTCTTATTACTTCCCTTAAACGTTGTGGCATGCCCTAAATGAGGCTATCAATAGATTCTTGGGGTATTTCTTCACATTCTTCTTGAAGCGCCATTTAATGTTTCTGGTAGGGGTTGGCGACGTCTAATCCTTTTCCCAAGCTGATCCCACAGATGTTCAGTGGGATTCAGGTCTGGACTATTGGCTGACCATGGGAGACATCCAATACCAACCTCTTCACGGTACTCGGTAACAATTCTTGCCGTGTGTGGGTGGGCGTTGTCATCCATAAACACAAAATTGTCCGCTATAAATAGCATATTTGGTGTGACATGGGGTTCCAGGCACTCAACAATGTATATCGGTGTGCAATCATTGTTCCATTCTAAATGAAAATCAATTATGTGTGAGCCCTCAGAGATATTCCGGCCCACACCGTAATGCTACCACCATTGAAACTGACCCTGGGAGATATACAACATTGACTGTACCGCTCCCCTGGTCTTCGCCAAACCTTTTCACGTCCATCTGGTGACCTGACACTAAATCTTGACTCGTCCGAGAAGAGCACGTTCCTCCATTGATGTTCGTCCCAATTTACGTATTGCCGCGCAAATGCAAGTCATGCTCTAAGGTCTATATACAGGGGACCCGTAGCTGGCTTTCTTGAAGTCATAACATATTCGTTTAGCCTTTTCCGAACTGTTCTGGCTGAAACTGCCACTCCTCGAACTTCGGCTAACCGTCCAGCAAGAATAGGTGATGGCAATGCTCGATCGGGCAGCGCAGCAACATGGAGAAAACGGACATCTTGATGGTTCGCAGTCCGTGGACGACCAGATCCGACCTTCTTTACAAACCCATGAGTTTCACGAAATCGCAAGAGTACATTTTGCACTGTGTTACGGGGTATATTCAGCACTTGAGCAATATACCGCACTCTTCGGCCATCGTGGCTTAAAGCAACAATTTGTGAACAAATTTCGGGGTGCATTGTATGGAAAATGTTAAAAGCTGACATTTACAAATGAAATTTCACGAAAAAACAAATAGAAAATAGAGAGCAGCCCAATAAGGTAAAAGATTTTGATGTTTCAATAAAGATGCATGAAGAGTCAAAATGCTGATTTGGCTGTTTAGGCTTACGAAAGGTGCAATATTCAGCTAAAACTTTCTTTTTCCTCACTAGTAGGGCAATCGTTAATTATTTGCGTAAGTTAAGTAACATAAAAATATTGTAGGGCCTCAAAATAAAAATAAAAACATGTGTCCGGTTTTTTTCGTCCGGCAGTGTATAAAATGGTTCATCTATAAAATATTAAGCGTATTTTTTCCACATAATTAAAATGGAACTTTGAGATAATTGTCTTAGCAATTCACTTATATCTGTACTATTTTTGTACCTCTCAACTTCGAGGCCGCCTGTTCGTCATTTTTTTTTCCTCAATGGACAATGACGCTAATTCAATTATTCGCACTAAATCTGGTAAGTAGGCCGCGCAAATAAGGATAGAAGGTACATCGGCAGACCAGCTGATAAGGTAAAAATCCTTCTCCGACATTTTTTCAATTCTTCACTCCTATAAGGATATCAACACACGGACACAAACACGGTAGAAAGTCAAAGTTCTATTAAGTTTTGTTTATAATGCTCCTTGAGGTAATATACTGACCTCTATGGGAGATAAGTTGACTTTGCCATAAGCGGATGCCAAGGTAAATAAAAAATTTACCGATTTGGTCATAGGTGAAATTATTTCATTGACTGCTCTTTAAATACTTAAATAAACAAATAATGAGTTAACTCTTTTGTTTAAATAGAAATTTAGGTTAACTTTTATGTACCAGTAGATCAGATAATAGTGAAATTAGGAATAGATCAAACTACTAGGGCTGGAAAATGATATTCCAGTGTCTTTTTGAATAAGTCATATTTCATTTTTTTAAAGTCAGGTTTGCGTGGTACACCCTGTATAAAAAATTCAAACCCAGTCTTATTCTATGTCGTATATATATAATAGACGCCGTAATTTAGGCAAAAACTAACATCCTGGCACTGTAACTTCATATCTATATCTCTAATTTTATCCCACAACGCAGGAGTATCCTCTAGCACTCGTTTCCTGTGTTTGTAGTTGCTACTTTTATTTTTATTGTTTTCTTATTGCCTTTTTTCTTTGTTCAGACCGTGACAAATGCACACATCGTTTTAGACTTTGTACCACTGCACTTGGCGGTAAATTACGCAGATTATTTTTTTCATCGTCAAATTGACCAATATAGAAACATTCCATTTGGGTCTACAAGCGCGTATTATTTCAGTTAATACACGCCTATTCTAAAAGCCAATGATATTTCTTCAATTTCTCAAAATCGACCAATCAACTGTCATTGTAAACGATAACTGATAACTATGCGCCTTGCTTTTAATCAACTATGCTGTGAACGATAGTTTTGAAATTTCTACCTTGGCAACTGTCACTGTCATATTATTTTCGAGTTTTCTTGCAACATCGACGTTTTGAAATGGCAAGATTTGGCCAAGAATCTTTGGAAGATATTCAAAAAACTGTACAGAGTGTTACTCCGAGGAGTACAGTTAAAAATCAAAAGTCAATATGGAAACAGTTCGAAATATTTTTAAAAGAGAGGCATTATGAACTTCAAGAAATTACTTCAAATCAAGAGCTTGGACTGATAATGAATGATTGGGCTTTTAATATGAAGAGAGCTGATGGTGAAGATTATAAAGAATGCGTTATAAAGACCATGTGGAATGTTGCTGCAAAACTCCTTCAAGAAAAATACTACAAAGAGTACGCCCGAAAATTTAATCCATTTACAGACATTGAATTCAAACAAGCAAGGGATGCAAAAAATGCGAAACGAAAGCAGCTTCAGTCTACTCTCGGAAAGAGGAAGCAAAGTTCGACTGCTCTGAGTAAGAAAGAAATATATACAATAATGAATCTGTGGAACGAAGATTGTCCAGAAGGACTTCAAAAAAAACTGTATCATATAATAGCATTCGAACTAGCCTGGAGAGGGGGAGAGGCAGCAAAATGCAAAGTGCATTTTTTTAAAGAGGAAAAGAAATCAAATGGTAACGTAACCGGAAGAATTGAATACAAACCGATTTTTTCTAAAACATGCCAGGGTGGAGCTCAAAAATTATCAGACAGTAAGTGGTTAGTGCCTAATTACAATAATTTCGATATGTGCCCGGTAAGGTTATTTAAAAAGCTTATTTCTAAACGCGCTAATAGAATTACGTCAGATCGACTATTTCTGACTGTAAATCCTTACTGGAATAAAAGCAATTCTGAATGGTACAAAAATATGCCTTATGGAGTAAAAGAGATTGGAAAATGGACCAAGCAATCTGCTGAAAGAATAGGGCTTGATACTCTGACAAACAAAATCACGAACCATTCAAATCGATCAAGTGCTGTATCAAATCTTGCTAAATCAGGTGTCCCGGAAGAACAGCTCATCAAAATGACTGGACATGCAAATGCTAAGTCATTAGACCCTTATTTACAGTTAGACCTTAGACGAGGAACATCATTCTGGTTTAATAAACAACCTGAGACCTGGACTTTCTGGAATCCAAACTACAAGGGATATAAACATAAGGCAAGAAAATTTTACCACTGAAAACATTAATAATAATATGCAAAAAAATCTGGTCATAATATATAACATATAACCATTGCACTTTCAATGTTCAAAATATGTATGTAACTAAAGATCAGTCAAACTCTACACAATATATTTAAATATTTTAATATGTTCTGTTAATTTAAAATGTTTATTGTTTCATTAAATCTTCTATTTCCAATTAAATTGTCCGTATAATGTAGTTGTGTATTAACCTCCCTAAAATACATTCGAGATCATTTTTTTATAAGATAAATACATTTCAAATTGTATTCAAATTTTATTGCCATTCGGCAAAAAATCTCGAATGATTCTCGATTATTTGCCATGACAATAAAACTTTCATACAATTAAACATGTATTTATCGATAAAAAAATGATCTCTTATGTATATTTACCCCGGTAATTTTTTCGATAATTTTGCTTGTTGATAAGTTGCCATAGTTGCGAATTTGTAGGTGCATTTATAATGTATAATCTAGTTACTTTAGTACCTGCCAAACGTCAAATATTCCCAACACATTTCCTTGTATGTGAATTAATTGAAATAAAATTTCGTTTTGAACTACCTTGCTTCGATTCAAAAAATAATCTTGTTAAATACAATTCGTGGTCTGGAATTTTTAGGTAATTTTACTCAAGCTGTTGCTTTTACCAACCACTCGTGTAAATTTGACAGAAGATCTTTTAACTGTCAAATTTACACTCGTGGCTACCAAGCAACGCAACAGCTTTCGTAAAATTTCCGACAATTCCAGACCGCACTTAATGTATTACTACAGATAATAATACACTCAAGTTCTGAAAATATCATTGATAATGAATTTATATCAATTATTAGTAAATGCAACGAATATAAGAAAATTCCAAATTTATACACCTAATATTTAGTCTGAACTTCCAAGTTCATGATACGTGCCGTTGCTATGGCAAGTCAAGTTTATATGCACTTTGTTTGTGTTAGTGGACGATTTCTACGAGTATTTAACATTTTCGTATTTATCTGGGGCTACCCCATACATGGTGTCGACCTAACGGTGCACAAATTAAAGTTGCAAGGCTAAAGGTTATGTGTTAAACACATGTTTTACATCTGTTTAAAGAGCTCAGTATGTAGTTCGCAGCCAGAGTGAATCCTATTGCTATATATAGACCTTTTTGTCTTGAACTAAACGACATTTTGTATGCATTTAGGTTAATACACTGTACGGTGTATACTAAATAAAGCAACAGTCAATAAATTGGTCTTGAAAAAGCTAAAAATATCATGATGAACAGTAACTTTAATCATAGAAGAGGCGACGAAATCTTACTAGGAATCTCCATCAGCAATCAAATTACCTAAAAAAAATATCGTAACGTGTAACCCAACATATGTCAAGTACAAAAAAACTGTAATTAAATGTAATAAATATATACATATTAAAAAACAACTGTAATTATATCAAATTAACATAGAAAATAAAATTTAAAACACCAAACGCCTATACCTACTTGATTTTATGTTTATACTTTCAATTATTGCCTTTACTTTTAATAACAGTAATAAACAGTGCCGGTACATAAATATAACAATAAAAATTAAATTGAATATACATTTATTTAATAATGTAAATTGATCGGTTAATGTTATAAAGGTGTTATTTACGATTATCATCACAATAATATAAGAATAAAATGAAAGAAAAAATTGACAACGTAATAAATTAATTGTGACAGTTGGAAGTGTATCTAACGCAATTTACGTAATTAAAACATTAATAATTAACGGTATATCTTCCCCTACCATACTTGCACTGGAATCATAACTGTGTTTGACCATTTTTCAATTGTGATTGTTGATTGAACAGAGCAAATCTTGTCTTAAAAAGGATACGAATAAACTTACTCATCAACGCACGGGTGTTTCTCTACCAATTACTATCGTTAAATACAATATTTGAAACGATGATACAACTGGGAACTGCATTACACATGGTGCCCAAACACGGTGACGAGTGGAGACTAGTGCTGTCAAAATCGGCAGAAATATATAATCGATTAATCGATTTTTGAGAATTTTAGAAAAATTTACTGGTTTATCTGGACGATCTGATCTTGTTATCGTCCAGTTTCGAAGAACATCTAAATGATCTTCGCAAGGTCTTTGATTGATTGAGAATCTTTAAACTGGGACTTAATCGTGGAAAATGTGCGTTTGGTTGCACTTCTGTGAAATACCTCGGACACCTTATTACTCCGCAAGGACTGAAACCGGACCCAGCCAAAGTGGAAGCCATCCAGTGCATTCCTGAACCGAAGAATCCTAAACAGCTCTTGTCGGTTCTCCAAACAGCATCCTGGTTCCGTAGATTTATTGAAAATTTTTCGGAAATTTCACGCCCGCTATCCTCCCTCACCAAGAAAAATGCCAAATGGGAGTGGGGCGGTAATCAAAAACAAGCCTTCGAAGCATTAAAACAAAAGTTGACGTCCAATCCTATATTGCGGCAGGCCGACCCAACCCTGCCGTACGTTCTACGTACCGATGCAAGCTCTTACGCGCTGGGAGCGTGTCTACTCCAGGGGGAGGGCCCTGACGAAAGGCCCGTCGAATTCGCTAGTAGGCTTCTGACGCCAGCCGAGAAGAACTATTGTACTACGCAGCGAGAAGCCCTTGCTGTAGTTTGGTCGGTAGATAAATTTCGAGGCTACCTGGATGGGGCTACAATGATAGTACAGAGTGACCATCAACCACTTAAATGGTTGCTTTCATTGAAGTCTCCTAATGGCAGATTGGCCCGGTGGGCATTGTCACTTCAAGAAATGGACCTCAAGATTGAGTACACTCCCGATAGATTAAATGTTGTAGCCGATACCCTATCAAGGCCACCAGTTCCAGAAACTGATTTGAATCACGTGTCTGTAGAATTACCTACCCGCTCAGCAACTGAGATGCGTGATGAACAACTTGGTCATCCCGAAGTCAAGAAGATAATCGACGCCCTAGAAGAGAATAGTCCCTGTTCCAGCCTCGAAGCTAAACGTTGGTCTGAGAGACGTTATGTTATGTCTAACGGCATCTTATATCGGTATGCTCCTGTTGTGGAAGAAGACGAGCCACAAATGGTTGTGCCCAGTTCAGCTGTCTCCAGAATACTTGCTGAATATCACGATGCTCCTATGGCTGGACACTTCGGTGTCGAGAGAACACTCCATAGAGTTGCGAGTCGTTTTTATTGGTCAAATATGAGACGCGACATAACTGCACATCTTTCAAAGTGCCTCCCTTGTCAACGATTTAAGATATCCAATCTCAAACCTGCTGGATTATTACAGACTCCGGTGCAGTCACAGAGATTCGAAACAATCTCTATCGATCTGTTCGGGCCGCTACCAGAGACCTCGGAGGGGTTCAAATGGGTCTACATAATCGAAGATACTGCGAGTCGTTGGATAGAACTCTTCCCGCTGAAATCAGCCACCGCCGAAGAGTGTGCCAAATGTCTTATCAAATATGTTATACTCCGATACGGTGTTCCAAGAAGAGCAGTCAGTGACAATGGGGCGTAATTCGTTAGTGACGTCATGCAGAAGACCGCTCATTGTCTAGGGTTTACCCAGTCTTTAATACCTGTCTATCATCCCTCCAGCAATCCCGTGGAGAGGAAAAACCCGAGATTTAAAAACCCAACTCGCTATCCTTATCTCTCACGACCACACCCTCTGGTCAGACCAGCTCCCTGCCATCAGATTCGCCATGAACACTGCTAGATGCAAAAGTACTAGTTATCTTATCTCACGTTTGGAAGAGAACTACGAACGCCAAACGACGTGTCCAGAGACCTGCGTTCTTTGGTCCAGAATCAGAACTTTATCCCTCAGATTACACCTTTCCTTGATAATTTGGGAACCACGCTCAAGAGAGCCAGGGAAACACATGAAAAGCAGCAAGATTACTCTAAGAAATATGCAGACGAAAAGAGACGTGATTTAATGCCATTTAAAGTAGGTGAACGGGTGGAATCCCATGCCCTGAGCAACTCCAAGAAATCTTATTCTGCGAAATTTGCTCCGAAGAGAGATGGTCCGTACATCATCCTCCAAGTTATCACACCTACCACCTTCGAGGTGGCGAGTATTGCCAACCCTAACGATCCTATAGGCAAATATCACATATCGGCTCTAACCCGTTATCGAGGTGCAGATGATGGTGCTCCCTTACGACCTATACGTAAACGTGGGCGACCTGCGAGGATTCAAGTTCAACCAATCATGGGTACAGAATCCGGGCCACCGTCCAGATACATTAAAGATCCTCATTCGACATCCTATAACCTTAGGAGTTTACGTAATGTTGGGCCTCGCACGGGACGTTTGCAAGGTCCAACGGGGGAGATTGTAAGGACCGACTCCTGAGTGCGACTCTGTCCCCCTTAAGAAGCCGGCGAAACGCAGTAATGCAGAAGTTTTGACAGACGACAGAAGTTTTAGTTTTAGTTGATTGTATCATTGAGTTCAGTTACCGAATCAAATACGTGTTATTATATTTTCTTTTCCCTTGTTCAAGTCATTTAAAATAAAGTTGTTTAGTGGCAAATTCGTGATAAGTGTATTTGTTTTTACTGTTTTTACGAAAAGAACCCCCCGACAATGGGACTTTTTGTGTCAGTGTAATTTCTATTGGCTTAGTTTTGCGCAGAAACCAAATTTATTTATTTTTTTTTTTGGTTTTGGGTGAAAATATAGGTGAAATCCGAACTTAATAAATTGTAAAAAATAACAGTGAAATTGGAAATCTGTAAGTTTCAATCTTAATTTCTGTAGAAACTGTCAGTCGCAGACCTGGCAATGCTGGCAAGCTTAGTAAACTGGCTATTAAATGTGCAATTAATATACAGGGTATTCCATTTGAAATTCTTGAGAAAAATTCAATTGTTACGCAAAATGTGAAGAACCTGTATACACCAAAATAATTTTATAAGATGCAGCATGGGATTTCCTAAGCACTTGCAAAATTTCATTTTGATACCTTGAATGGTTCAAGAGATATAGACCGTTCCCGCACTAATGGGCCACCCTGTATATTTTGAAAATCGGTTTTCAGTTAACATTAAAATCGACTTAAAAATCGATTTTTAAAATCGATTTCAAAGTCGATTTTTAAAGTCGACTTTAGAAATCGATTTTTAAAGTCGACTTTAGAAACCGATTTTTAAAGTCGACTTTAGAAATCGATTTTTAAAGTCTACTTTAGAAACCGATTTTTAAAGTCGACTTTAAAAATCAATTAATCGGTTTTCGATTTTTCCCGAAATCGCTATTAATCGATTAATCGAAAAATCGATTTTTGCTGCCAGCACTAGTGGAGACCCCTGCGGTGACCGCTACCCAGTACCTCAAATCGAAGATTTCGCTCAAATTTTTAAAGGGGAAACATACTTTTCCACTATGGACCTGCATGGTCAGAACATACAACACCAGATGAAAAGTGAAAAATCTTTGAAAAATGTTCGAGATTGGTATTCATTGCCCACATTAGTACCTATACATAGTCAATTGATACAGCGACGGATCATAGCGGGCTGGGGTCGAGTTGACCGTGGATTCCGGCCACTTTCACTGGACCGTCGGTCGGTCGCTTCCTTATAAGGTGACCCGATAGGCCGCAGCCACCTTGACATGGCCCGCGAAAAAATGCGACGTGCACTTGTTTCAGTTATATTGTTCGACTCTTTGGACAGGTTCGGTAGCACCCATTCTGACGCCTCTTCTTCACCCGTGTTAATGCCATTGTTGGTTCTCGAGCAGTGAACGCAATTTCAGTGGGCGTTTGATATTTCGAAGGCTCGATACATCAAGAACAATTTTTCAAAATATGTTTTTTATTCGATTCATAAAAAATGTGCGTATCTACGTCCGCTTTAGGATTTCGTTCTCAAGTTCGAGCGCATGAGTCAGCCTGTTTCCTACCTTGACTTTGGGCGAGCGGTTTCACCTTTTGTTACGACCTTGCATCTGTTTTTGATAACTTGAGGAGTAGGCTTAATAATTGCAATCAAGGTCTTAGTGCACAAGTGCCGTATAAGGTTGATAAAAAAATACCGTGTGGCGCCTTACTGGCAGGTATCCTTACTACCTGTAAAATAATACTACGTCCTTTGAGTAGGTTATTTTTTAAAGGATATAAATCCTTATATGTACCTGTTCTTGAGAACTAGAATTGTGGTATAGTTATGTTTGCAAATTGCAGTGTTTTTCTTCTCTTTCTGTAGGTAGTGTGTTACATTGTGTTATTATCCCTCCGTGAAGCCGCTGATTCATTTTTTCAAGGCTCTAAGATTGTCTTGGTTGACACACTTCTGCTTTTCGCAATTTGGACCGTGAAGGTCCCCAGCAATTTGCCACAATGCTTTTCTATTTATAACTAAACAGAAAAATCGATTATGAGACAATATACAAAGAGAAATAAATAAAAATATTCACTATACTATGCTTTTTCTAATTTTGTATCATCGTTGCTTTTCTCGTGGTACTAGTATTTGTTACTCTGTTTATTTTTGTTTTCTTGTTTCGTACACTAACAATGCTTCTTACATTCAACGAGTATGCCGATATGTCCGTGGTATTTGGTTTGTGAAACTGGTTCATTTGTTCCCTGGAATTTAAACGCTGGTCGATCAAGGCAACGGCGCACACTAGCAAATTTTAGATGCAGTACAAGAACCATCCGTTAACACCCTGCAGCTTCTGCAACATTTAATATTCCCTGTAATAAGATCGTTCTACAAGAAAGCCTTCTTCATCCATATCAAGTCTCCAAAGTACAGCCCCTTTATGAAAATGATAACATGGCCCGATCGAATTTCTGCAACACGACGACATAATACACTGCTCAAAATTGTCTAAGTAACAAAATTATTATTTCATAAATATTTTCGCCAACAATTCGTAGCAAATTGAAAATGCGCCATGTATGTTCGTTGGATATCATACCATAGCATGATAAAAAAATAGGATGGGCTTGCAAATATCGGAAAGCTGCAAGCGTTGCCTCTGCTAGCTCGTCTTGATTATGGTATCTTCGTATGTATGTATTTTTCTTTTAAAAATGCCCAAACAAAAAAGTCTAATATACTCAGATCCGGTGATCTTGCAGGCCACAATATAGGTCCATTTGTACCCAACCATCTACCCGGAAAATGATTTTCTAAATAATTTCTAATTATTGCAGAATAGGGAGGTTCGAAGAAAAATAAGATATATCTATTTTTGGCATGAAAATGACAGAAAATTGTTACTGTAATTGATTTACGGCGAAATTTTTTTTCTAAAAAATGTTTTTGCGGCGTAATAAGCGAAAGAAATTAGCTTATCACGTCCACATGATAGTTCGCTTTGTTATTGGTTTGACGTCAGAGATTCGTAAGGCGCTCCTCCCACTTCTCTTGAAGTGCCCGTGAAGCGGTACCTATCTCATAACATACTTATTGGGACTATTTCGAGCGTGAATTTTTAAAGTAAGGTGTCAAGGGAACATAAAACAAAGACAACATAATCGATATAATGATGCAACAAGGGTATCAAAAGTCCGATTCACATAATTTGCCATATTTATGTAGTAGGTAAATGTCCCGGTAAATGTGGAAATGGTGTGTGATTCTTGCATCTAACTCCAATTTCATTCAACCTCAAAAGAGTAGTGTAAAGGCAGACCGGTATAAGTAAAACAAAGTCAACAATTTATTAACTGTACATGCCCTTTATAATTCAGTATAAGTAGGTGTAGGTATGTATAGATTGTAGATACCTGCTTACTTCTGTTTGTAAAATAGGTACCTACCTATATTCTCTAATACAATACAATACATACCTACTCATTTATGTAGGTATGTATACCTAAGTGATTGACAAGTTATCAAGTTAACAGTTTTTATAACGGATTGGAAATTTTTTAAAAAAACGGAAACAAATACAACTCACGCGAATCAAAAAACTACGCTACGTAGGTACTAGGTACTTGTTTAACAAAAAGAAACAACTGCTATATTCTGGAAAGGTTAATGTAGAAACTCGGAAGAGACTCTTAAAGACGCATGTATGGAGTACGAAATTATACCTATGGGTGCGAAACTTGGACAATGGGAGAAGCGGATTGAAAAAGAGTAGAAGCGTTTGAAATGTGATGCTACAGACGGGTGTTGAAGATACCGTGGATAGACAAGTTAGCAATAAGGAGGAATTAGAAAGAGTTGGGGAAAAGAGAAAAGTATGGAAGACAATAAAGAATAGGGGATAGGATCGTAGGATGGTAGGACACCTTCTGAGACACAAAGGAATAGTTCGCGACATACTAGAGTCAGAGATAGGAATAAAGAGGTGGAGTTGGAGCAGATTAGACTACTGCTCTCAAATAGTTGGGGATGTAGAATGTTCTACTTTTACGGAAATGCGTAGGCTAGCTCAGGGAAAGGATGGAGGTACGCGTCCTACCAGTCTTCAAAAGAGAACTTTATGATGACGTACTATTTAATTATTATTGTAAAATAGTTAGTAAAATTTCCTTTTTTAGTTCAGGGAGAGAACGCTACGGCGATTCAGTATTTGGCTCCGTCATGCTCCTAGCATCCTGTTTCAAATTATGCTAACCGTAACACGTTACCAAGTACCAAGGGGTCCCAGAAAACTGTCGATAAATTACATTATGTTCGATTTTATTTAGAGTGGCTGCAATGGGGCAGCCGATAATTTTATAAACTTTTGCAATGATAAACTAACTCGCGAAAATATCGATAATGCTGACCGATTTTCCTTCTGGCTCCAACGAACCACTTTTTCCGTTTTATTGGTGTGCTGTACGATGTATTAGTCTGGGTACAAAACAGAAAACACCAGTTAGAACTAGTTAATAATATTTAACAATTTAACTACACATGCATATGCACAATACTTATGGGACTGCTGCGCGCTGAAGCTGGGACTTGTACGTTATACTAAGTTCTGACGTCACGCGACCTACTCTCGCTGCAAGGTACGATTTCTAGCCTCGCACCGACGGAAAACTTTGCAACGGCTTCACAGGCGAAGGACTTTTTCTTAACAAAAATTAACAACATAACTGCCTTCAGTATAATAAACTCTATCAATTTTAATGAAATTTGAAAATTACCGAACCTGCCTATTGTGTGCAGGGGCACCATCTTGTTGGAAATATACCGTGTTTATGTTTAATAACGGAACATTTTCCATTATCGCCTCTGCGTTAATATTCAATAAATTATTGTATCTCAATCCCGTTAATTTTCCATCAAAAATTTGGTATGCTAGTTGACCACCCAAAATAAAACACGAAACGTTAAATCTGACGTTCAAAAGTTTGGTGCTGATTTGTATCAGACCAGTGACGCATATTATGCCTGTTAAATAATCCTACGCTGCTTATGTGAGTTTCATCTGTCCAAATGACACACCGCCCAAATTCTGGATTTTCTTGAATTTTATTTAAGTACCACCTTCTTTCTTGATCTCCCGGTAAGAGATGGTGAATAATTTGAATTTTATATGACCTATTTTTGCCTTTTTTTAATGTTTTTTGAACTTTTGTTTTGAAAACACCAACTTGTGATTCAATTTCGCGACAAGAAGTTTTTGGTGTCGCCTCAACCAACGATAAAACATTTCTTTCTTCCTCTTCCCTATTTTCTTTATTATAAATTTTGTTTCTAGGTTTATTGAATGGCCCATAGTGAATTAAATTTGATTTTAATCTACAAACGTCATTTTGCTATTAGGCTGTCTTCTTTCTGGGTATCTTTCGAACTAGACCAAAGCCTAAGCCTACTATGATTTTCATTTAAAAAATTCTACTTTGTCATAACTCAAAAAATACGCTCCCTAAGAAAAAACACTGAATTACTTGGAAAAAGTTCTATAGGGGTCAATCATAACAGTTTTACTGCTTAGTACAAAAAGAATTGGAGAGAGTTTTTGAAAATCGATAAAAATCAAGATTATTTTTTTTCTCGAAATATCCTAATTCTGGTTTCGGCATTCTATTATACTCAAAAAAGTAGCTCAGGTTCGCGAAAACCGCGAGGCTCTATCTCTATGAGAAACCCCCAAATCACAACGAAAATAGGACAGCCTGTACATTTTCCAAATTACAATAGGAAATTGTGGTCGATAGACCAATTTACCCTATTATTATAAATGAACTAATTATAATTAAATAAATCGTATTTGAAGTATACAATCTGCTCGGTGTAAACGTTACATTTTAATAAACTAAATTATCCAATGCTATTCAGATTTCTATACCTAACAAACGTAGAATTTTCTTACAGAGGTGTAAATTGGTTAGTCAAATATTCTATTTACGAATAATCGAAACGCGCGTAAAGATACAGGTTTACTGTTGTTTTTAGTTAGTGCTTTTGGTAAACAAAACAACACGGTACTGTACGACGTACCGCTACTTGTGTACTTGAAAGGAAATCGAACTTTAAGCTGAACGAACTACGTAGTATAGAAGTTTAATAGGCGCTTAATATTGATATTTATTTTGGTTATTTCGTGAGATGATGGCAGTATTACAATTCTTCATATACCTATATCAGTTTGTCGACGTTTCGGCCCCGTTTGTAAAGATTTACTATACAAATGACTTGTTATGGCAAAAATATACGTGTTGTACGCACAAATCCATGGTGCCTGTGCCAGCGACGTCTTGAGCAAGGTGATCGACCTTCCGCCTGTCAAAATATGGATCGACACCTTCTTTCGTCTTCGAACTCCATCGGAACCTGTGACTCACGCTTTCCATTAAACCCGATTTATAACTGTTTCAGCGGATCTCGTTTCTTCACTTTTTCACACGCAGAAGTCTGCAACGTACAGGTTGCGTATACACATTTCATTGATAGCGCGTGACGGCGCGATCCCATTAATGGTTTCGGGTTTTTTGTTTCGCAAATAGTTTTTTTAATGAAGACAGCGTGGTGAGAATCATAATAGAAGCTGGTGCTTCGTCATAGTTGCGTGAGATTGAGATATTAGTTTGATTGCTCGCTCTTTGTCCTGTGGTTATACAGCTGTCCATGACATAATTATTTTCTACTTCATTGTGTATATTCATTCATAGTTCATTTGCGCTTGGGAATAAAATGTACTGTTGGTACTGAAGGTGGCAACTTAGCTGCCGAAATACGTTTGTAGGTGTTTCGATTTTCATGCGGTTTAGAGGTTTTGCATTTCATTATTTATATCTTATTGCAAATACGTATGCATCTCTTCAGACAGATTATAAAAAAACCTTTGTACGACCCAATTTTTTATACCAACACAAAGCGCTATTGTGCAATTTTATCAGCATATATGGCGCCCTTGTCCTCTTTAGAGAGAATTCAACCTGAAAATGCAAAATTTGCATGCGAGATAAGCTGTATAAACTTTTTGGGGACATTTATGAGCTGACGTGGGTTTATACGGGTTACGTGGGTTCATTTTGCGACACGAAATTGAAAGTGGTCAACACAGTTCGAACAAAATTTAATTATTACCTTGCATAAAACAAAATTTTCTCAGAAAACAAAGAGATCAAACACCAACTTTCCAACTTTTCTTTTTATTGCAACACTTCAGGCGGTCATTATTAAAAAAAAACTTTTATTGCCACGAGAAAAATTCATAATGACTTTAATGCGTCAACAAAAGCGAGCTTATTAATATTAATAAGCCGAATTGAGATCGTAACTGTCTGCTGCTGACGCTCCAAGCGCTTTACTTGTATGCTAATTGAGTTACTAAAAAAAAACACGAACCCTTTAAAGGAATTCAATTTTTTTATGATATTAAATTTTTTTGAGTTCTATTTTTATACTTAGCTTTTTTTTCTACTAGATTCTGTTACAAACAAATTATTCAATAAAGCAGTTCAACCAGTTATTAATAGCCACATTATTAATTTATTTATCGACCACAATTTTAACACTTTCGTAATAAGTACATTCAATTACTTAAATGAATTACGTTATTATTTTACACTTGTTTGGCCCGACGTGAAAGTTTTGTTCGGTTTTTTTTACCTACTCGATTAACCTCTAGAGTATACTCGAATGTAAAAACACATCAATGAATTAAAAGAAAAATAAAAAGATCAATAAAAGCACTGTAATAAATTTATTGCATATTGCTTTCATTAACATTATTCTGAAACCCGTTTTTCGATCTTATTGTGACATATTTGTTTCTGTTCACATTATCATAAAGTAGTCTAATCTGGGCCTACCCCCTACCTCTTTTTATTCCTATCTCTGACTCTAGTATGTCGCGAACTTTTCCTTCGTGTCTCAGAAGGTGTCCTACCATCCTATCTCCCCTATTCCTTACTGTCTTCCATAAATGTCACTTTTCTCCAACTCTTTGTAATACCTCTCTGTTGCTAACCTTATCTATCCATCTATTTTCATCATGCGTCTGCTAGCTCAAACTCTTCTCTCATAATAGGGCAGCCTACGTTGTCCCCCTCTATACTGCTTTCCCTTTCTAATATATCTCATCTCCTACTTCTTGTTCCGCATATAAGTTTCCCAAATATTCTTTCCACCTATCTGTCTTCTATCTGCTTCCGATTAGGATATCTCCTGCCTCATTTCTAATGTTTTTTTTTATACTAGATCCAATTTCTCTGTAATTTCTCCTAATTATTTTATATGCTTCATCAGTCTTTCCTACTTCTTTGCATTTATTATCGGTCCATTGCTCTTTGGCTTTCCTACATTTCCGAATAATTTCCCACTTGATCGCCTTATATCTTTGTTTCCCTCTTTCATCTAACCTATTTTTATATTTTCGCATTTCCTCTACTAGACTCAGAATATGTTTTGTTATCCAGGGTTTTCTATTTTCATTCTATTTATGACAAAAAATATCTCTAGCTGCGGAATCTAAACTATTTTTAATGCAATTCCATGCTGCCTCTATGTCTCTAACCATATTTTCTTGTTTTAACAATTATATTGGTCGCCGTGATCACGAACAAAATCTTTAATTTTGACTGACGCAAAAAAATACTGCTCTTATCAGTTCTCAATTTTGTCGAAAGAGGTCAAGTACGGCTGATACCGACGCAAAGCATTCGAAACTAGCTAAACCCGGAAAGCGCAACAAATAAAAGTAATACCAAATGACTCACCTCGCAAAGTGCTACTCCAGTTTCCAACCTATCCATAAAATTATCCACATGTATCCGAAGATGTGGATATAAAGTTTGGAACCATTCAGCCAAATCTTCTTTCATGGCGTAAAGGTATTCTTCGCTGGATTTAAACGGTCTAAAAGACCTAGCTTCCAACAAAACACCCGACATCTTCGCCTCAGAAGAACTCAAAATTTCAAAAAACAAAAAAAAGCCGAACGAAAATTTACTCAAAACTCATATTTTTTCCTGTTATTTTATGGTATTGTTTGCATTGATTATTCTCACTGTTCCGTGCGTTTTCACACCTGTAAATCAAAGAAACAATTGTTTTTTAAAAGTATATTTCGTCATGATTATAGCGGCGACAAAAAAATCATAGTGTTTCTCTATTTGGTTTATTGTTAATAATAGAGTGTTAAAAGTATGTTTGTAAAGGATTGTCACGTGCAGGTCTAAGGCGAGAATAGGCATTAGTTGCATGGTTTTCCAGTTCCCCAGACCTAACGCCTTCAAATTCTTTTGATTGACAAGAGCGGGTACATGAAGTTTTATTAATATGCTAATAAATATATTAATTATACGCCAGCTAGGACCTTACTTTTGTATAACGTTTAGTATGAGTAACCCTGAAATTTAGCAGAATTATTCAAATGTCATTCGAACTGATGATGATGCTAATGAGATACTCCAACATTTACATTCACCTGTTGTACGTACCTACAGGCTATTTATTTTTTGTATTATAAACACTACAGAGGATCAGGTATTGTCCGGGACTTTTCCTTTTTACCTACCAGCGAAAATGTTTCACTCTGTACAGGGCGATTTTTTTATCAGAAGAACTGCGTTTTTTTCGTTGAGGGGCTCGTAAACGAGTAACGAAAATTCTATAAAAAAAGTCTTATATTCTATTGCATACTACGCAAAATTAGTATAAAAGTCAGGGTGTAAAAATTATCATGATTAATTTTTTTTTTAAATTAGGAGAGTACTATACTTTATCTGGAAAAACTTATAGGCTGTATTAATCCCCTTGGTCTAGATAAGTGTGCACAGAAAGTAGGCCTTGAGTATAGACAAGAGAATATTGTCATAGAAACAGTAGGTGCATACAAATTTGTGAAACTTAACAAAATAAATTAAAATTTGATGCCTTCCCCGTCATAGCAACCTCAATATGCTACAATAGGAATGGTTATGATTGGCCCAAAACCCGTTGAATAATGGGCTCATTATTTAATTGATGCCATTGAATAATGAACATAATAAATTATGCTTTAGGTAAAGCACGTAATGACAATTTTTTAAAATTTTCTTATATTGATTTAAATCACGATTTAAATTAAATTATTAAAATCATTGACACCCCAATACAAATAAAAAATTCATAAGGACGGCGGTAGGTGCCGCAGCGCTTAAAAAAAATCCATCAACATAGGTACCACTTTTGTTCCATGACTGAAAATGTCTTTTGAGAATTTCTTCTACTTTCAATTTTTTACTCAAAATATGTTTTAAAAAGTTAAAATTATTTCCCAGATCACTTCCATCCAAGTTAAATCCGAATTTTTTTTTAATTCAAAGTTGATCAAAAATGATTGTTCTTTTAAAATTCTTGATCTACTTTAGAATATATTTTTTATTCTGCATATTATCTTCATGATTTGGGTAGAGAACAAACGGTAATCCACAAAACAATGCTGAACTGTTAGAATTTAATTGGAGACTTAATGGTTTTCGTTTCCAATCAATAACTGTCAAATGTCAATATTCCATGGCTAACTCATCTTCTTTGAGAGTTTTTGTTTTCACTTTAAACTTGATTATTTCGAAAAATATCAACGTCAGTGTCATACTGTGGCATATCATTGAATTCGTAATCTCAGCCACTGTCCAACAACGACTTCAAAAGCATGGGGAGCCATTTAAAAAAATGGAGGATGACGTCACAGTACGAAATCAAAAGACCATCGAAAATCTATATTTATCAGAAAAGATGTACTTTAAAAAAATAGTTTGAAGTGTCCGAGAGTTTTTCCCAGAAATAATTCCTGAATTTTTTATCGAATTAGTTCCAGACTTTTTACTCACACTGTATATGTATACAGCAAGCAATATTGCATGGTTCGAGTGTGTGGGGCGAAGAATCATACTGATGAGTCCCAAAAGGACGAAACCAGTGGTCTACGGTTTTCCATGCACATTCGAAACATGCAATATTGAAAAACTTCTTACATAAGACTACTGCTGGCAGAACAGGAAAGTACGTAGAGATCTAAGGATGTTCCAAGCCCATCAATATGTTTGGGGTAGCATCCCGTATAAGATCTCGTAGTACAGTTCAAAATGGCAGAAACTTTTTCAAATAAAAGTTTTTGAAAAATAAGTGCTTAATGAGATAAAAATATTTTCAAATATGGCGGACTTCCGGTTATACCGGAAATGGACACTAACTGTGTTATTTTAAATGGAACACCCTGTATTCGTTTGCATTTTTGGATTTCTCATGAAAAATAAATGTCAGTTTGTTAATCAAACATTGGGTCTCAGTCGAACCGCTATGGAGTTTTTTAATTTTTTTTGAAAATTTTGACGTTTGCAGTAGTTGACGCCATTTTGAATATCTTCGAAACGAAAGCACTTAGAGGAATGCGGTTTCGACAGTTCGTCTCTGGAAGTAACGGCCTATCACACACAAGTATAACATGGAATCATAACTTTTAATCAAATGAAATTTATCCATGCCAATATTTACTAATTCAAACAGGAATAACTCTTTTTTTTTAAATGGAATGCTACATTGATTCTCACCTCATAAGACGCAAAATTAAATTTCCTTTCTGATGATGTATGGTTGTTGGCATCTGTCACCAGCAGTTTTTAAGAAATTTGCGTTTTTCTGGAAATTTTGAATAATATCATGTTTATGCATTAACAATGGTTGACGTTTGGCGATATTGTTTTGTTTTGTCTTACAAAATGTTCGTTCCAAATCTTCTATACTATTTCCAAAACTTCAAAGATCATTAGATAATAACAGCAACAAAAATAAATTAATGTAATTAGATTAAATGTTCGACGTAACCGCCATCCTCACGATAACAAACACGCAATCGTTTCAACAAAGAATTGTTCACATTTATCAACATATCTTCATTGATACTTTGAAATGCATCGCGAACTCGTTCCATCATATTTTCTCGAGTAGTTGGAGGTTCCCTGTAAACTAACTGCTTTACGTACCCCCACAAGAAAAAGTCAAGTTTTGTTAGGTCTGGAGATCGCGCTGGCCAAGGTGTCGGACCTCCTCTTCCTATCCATGTATTTGGAAATGCTGCAGTCAAGTGCTCCCTTACATCCCTCCCGTAATGTGCAGGCGCTCCATCTTGTTGTTACCACATCTGTTGTATTGCAGCAAGTGGTAAATTGTCTAACATTTCTGGCAAATCGTTTTGTAAAAATTGTAGGTAGCTATTACCGTTCAAATTTCCATCGAAAAAATGTGGTCCAATTACGTGTCGTCCAAGTATGCCACCCCATACATTCAAAGACCACCTATGTTGATGATCCAATGGCCTTATCCAATGGGGATTGTCAGTACTGTAATAATGGCAGTTGTATCTTGAAACAAAACCGTTCTTATGAAACGAAGCTTCGTCCGTAAAGAGAACATGATCAAAAAAGTCATTTCGCTCCTGAAGTTTACGTAAAGCCCACTCACAAAACTGCAACCGATTGTTGAAGTCATTTTGATCTAGTTCCTGAACCAACTGAACGTGGTACGGGTGAAATTTATTTTTGCGCAGTATTCGAGATACAGAAGTTTGGCTTATTTCTAACTCGCGACTAATTTCTCTGGTACTTAAATGAGGATCTCGGACAACAGTAGCAGCTACTTAAACTTGATTTTCCTCATGTGTCACTGATTTTACACGTTCTTTCTTCTCGTATCCCACACAACCAGTTCGTTCAAACCTCTCTTTTAATTTTGCGAATGCCGTTACATTTGGATGTCTATGCTCGGGAAAACGTTGCGCATACATTCTTAAGGCAAGTAACGAATTCCCTTCTGCTTCACCCAAGGAATACACCATAGCAATTAATTCTTCTTGAGTGTACATTTTCAGTTTTCTTAATTGTGATATTTATTAAAATTGAAATCAATACTCTCACTAATTGAACTCAAATTGCACTCTTACTTAACAATAATTTAATAGAAATTACATTTCGTTGGCAAAACAAAACAAAATCGCTGAACGCCAACTATTGTTAACGCAATAACACGATATTATTTAAAATTTCCAGAAAAACGCAAATTTCTTAAAAACTGCTAGTGACAGATGCCAACAACCATACATCGTCAGAAAGGAAATTTAATGTTGCGTCTTATGAGGTGAGAACCAATGTAGCATTCCATTTAAAAAAAAGGAGTTATGCCTGTTTGAATTAGTAAATATTGGCATGGATAAATTTCATTTAATTAAAAAGTTATGATTCCATGTTATACTTGTGTCTAATAGGCTGTTACTTCCAGAGTCGAACTGTCGAAACCGCATTCCTCTAAGTGCTTTCGTTTCGAAGATATTCAAAATGGCGCCAACTACTGCAAACGTCAAAATTTTCAAAAAAAATTAAAAAACTCCATAGCGGTTCGACTTAGACCCAATGTTTGATTAACAAACTGACATTTATTATTCATGCGAAATCCAAAAATGCAAACGAATACAGGGTGTTCCATTTAAAATAACATAGTTAGTGTCCATTTCCGGTATAACCGGAAGTCCGCCATATTTTAAAATATTTTTATCTCATTAAGCACTTATTTTTGAAAAACTTTTATTTGAAAAAGTTTCTTCCATTTTGAACTGTACTCTTGTTATAGGCCGATTTCGCCTTAATGACTCACCCTGTATAATTCAATGCCTGGCGGGGTATTTGCCCGAGGAGTAGTTGTTCGAACGGTCCAGTACCACTCACCGACCATAATGTTGAAGTCTTGAAAACCTTCAATTTCTCTAGAAAATATGCCAGCAACCAGTTTTCATCATAATTCTCGACGTTTTTTCTCCCACACCAATCTTCAAACATGCCAAACTGTTCTTGATACAGTTTGTGGCCCTCGGTGGCCCTCGCTCCGCTCAGGCTACAAACTTCGCTTCGGGATAAAAAGTCCCTTGGTATATACCTAATATACGAGTAGCTTTTTGAGAGAAAAATATTAAAAAATACGTAGATTATAAATAATACAAATTAGGCTGTAACTTTAATTTTCGAAGAAACTGAATTGAAACAAAAATATTTTGAAAAAATCGTAGCATATAAAATATGTACAGATCTGGAACAGATCATAACAAAATTGAATACTCTAAATTAAGTCGTTTCCAGTGATGGTAATACAAGTGGTATGTTGATGGAAAAGTTTCTTGAAGCTCTGCAACATCTAGCCTGGATTGTATTATTTTTTTCTTTACAGTATGTATTTATTTTGAGGAATAGTCAGTAGAAATATAATACTTCTTGCAGAATATAATTTCCGATAATTTCCTTTACTCATTTACGAGAAAAATGCTTTTCCCATGATAAAACAGTCACCCTGTACTTTATGTTTATTTTTTTATTAGGTACCTATTTTTGAAATGTTTGTTCGTTTGTTCATATTCAACTTGGAATATCTTGTTTGTTTTGTTTTTAATTATTAAATATTTTTCCAAAAACTTTGTTTTACTTACTAGAGAAAACCCAAATACTTACTAGATGAAAACTAAATAATAAGTGAGTGAATAAATAAATAAATAAATAAATATTCACAAAATTAATAAATCTGAATAAAAGAATTGGCACAAATATACAGGGTGTCTACACGTTCTGCCCTTATTCAATAGGGCCTCTATTTGCAGAGTTATGAAAATGTGTTTCATACAAAAGTTGCTTGGATTTAACTTCTCTATTTCCCAAAATTATTAAAAAGTATACAGGCCGTTCCATTTCTTCTGCAAGGCACTAGGGATGCAACGTTTAGCGATTTTTCGTAAACGTTTAAACGCGTATATTAAACGTTTAAACGCGTATATTAAACGTTTAAACGGCGTTTAAACGCGCACCCTACGCGTAGCTTACCAATATTGCAATATTGTTTTAAAACTTTAATAATTAGAAAAATATCAAACGTCGTTTGTAAGTTGGGTTATAAATCATAAAATAATACATATTCCGTTGAATGATGGCCGCCACAACGGCGGCGAAAGTCGTCAAAGGGATACAAACAATAAATTTGAAAAGTACATGCCGGTTTTGAAATATCTAAGCGGCCGCGTCGCGACGCGTCGCTTTTGCTCGTACGCGGTGCGCGCGTAGCGCTAGCCGCGGCTTTGTTTATCTGAAATTTAATGATATTTAAATTTTATCTGCCTTGCGTTTAAACGTTCCCTTAAACGGGTAGTGTCCACACGGGCGGTTAAACGTTTAAACGTTGCATCCCTACAAGGCACCCAACTTTGCATTTTTAAATGGAACACCCTGCATCTGATTACATTTTTGAATTCCTTGTTGAATTTAAGGGACACCTTTTTAACCATACATTGGGTTTAACTCCCATAATTTCGGCGTTATTTGACGTTAAATATCGCCATTTTTCCAATTTTATCAATTATAACTTGGAAACTGCACGAGATATTAAAGAATGGCTTGCATGTCCCTACCCTAGTTTTTAATTCTCTGTCAAACGGGGATGGAAAATACTACTTCCCGATTTGTAATTTTTTGGTCATTTTTGACCCATTCCAAAGCAGTATTTTCTGCCCTCTTTAGATAGAGGATTAAAAACTAGGGTAGGGACATGTAAGCAATTTTTTAATATCTCGTACAGTTTCCAAGTTATAATTGATAAAATTTGAAAAATGACGATATTTAACGTCAAATAACGCCGAAATTATGGGAGTTAAACCCAATGTTTGGTTAACAAGGTGTCCCTTAAATTCAACAAGGAATTCAAAAATGTAATCAGATGCAGGGGGTTCCATTTAAAATGCAAAGTTGGGTGCCTTGCAGAAGAAATGGAACGGCCTGTATACTTTAAAATAATTTTGGAAAATAGAGAAGTTAAATCCAAGCAACTTTTGTATGAAAAATATTTTCGAAACTCCGCAAACAGAGGCCCTATTGAATAAGGGCAGAACGTATATATAAAATTCAGAAAAATAACATAATTTGCTGAAATCCAGGCTGAAATGAAGATTAGGTAAATCCCTGGGTGGTGGTATGGGTGGTCCAGAGGTGATATTATGGCGGTAAGTGGTGATATTTATTAATTTATTGGTGGTTGTTATCCTGCGGTAATATTATGTAGTAATCCTAGCAGTAATACGTGGTGGTTTGATGGCAATATTGGCGTTACGGTGGTTATCTAGTGGCGATCCGCTTGGGATTTGAGGTAACAAAGTGGTAATATTTGGAAATTTTACATAAAGTCGGGCATAAAGTGGTAATATCTCGTACCCCGAATTTCGCCTGAGTGACACCCCGATGTACATACATAGATAAAACATTTGTATTTTTGATGACATAATTTAACTCATTTCTTTTATACGGAACACGTTACATATTATTACATTTTTTATTTGCTAATCGAGGTTATATATCATGACGATTCTTGTCTAAACTGCGCCTGCACCATTTTTGACAATTTTTCCTGTTTTGAATTTTGAAAATTAAATACATAATTATATGTACCTTCGAAAATTGTATAAATTTTCAAAATGTTCCCAGTAACTCAATAAAAATATCTAATTTTTTATGATAGAGCATTAAAAGTCAAATTAATTTATAATAAATTTATAATACTCACCACAATTTTTCGAAAAATCCTCTTCCAAAAACCAACACAAAAATTACATAAAACAATAAAGAAAAAATACCACCCACTACACCCAAAAGTTCAGATCCGTACACGTCATCCGAAAAATCAAGAAAAAAAACTGATGATGCATCGACCGAAACGTCAAAAGCCAGACACACGTCCACCGCAGCAAAACAAACGATTGTCTCCGTAACACACTCAACTCCTACAACAGTTTGCGGTATTCTAAACTCTGATAATCTAACCTCTACAATACAGTCTGCAATCTACGGCGATTGCAGCCGATCGCGAAGCGCTGAATCGAGCTACAAACGGGAGTTCGTCTATCATTCACCACTGCCACTTGTTTCTTGTTTTGTTAACAATCGAAAGTAAAAACAAACGCTAATGGTCCCGATTCGCTTTTATTTTGACAGATGATGGGGCAAATGAGTTAGTTTGAGATGAAAGTAGAATAGTTATTTCTGTTATGTCGGTTTCTGCAGGTTAGGTCGAGATGTTCTTTTGGGGGTGACTAGGAAGGGGTTGTAATGTATTGAGCGGTGGAATTGTGAGGTTATGGTTGACTGAGCATGTGCATTCCGAATGCGGCAAATGCATTACTATTACTATCTTCTTATACCTACGTTTTTCATAAAAATATCAATTTTCACTGATGGTCTAAAAGTTGTTACAAATAGTTTTCTATTTTCCCTTTCAATATTCAATCAAAAAGATGAAACACGCTGATCGACTCTTCAAGAGTAAACTACCGTCTCTTTGTATATAAAAAATGAAGTATCATCCTTCTCTCTTTGTGTGTCTGCCAGTTACGACACTGCCTGGGAGGGCTTTGTGTAATATATAATAGACTTCTTGTAATAGGCATGGAAGATAATAAAGTTTGAAAGTATCAGTTTCTGAAGAAGGCTGTTAATTCTGGTGGCTTCAGCACTGTGTGGATCTTGGGAGACATCCGGATACGAGGGAGCTCCAAAAATTGTGACTACAAGTTATTATAAGTAATTCGAGAACGGCAATGCGATATACAGGTGGGCCAATAGTGTGTAGTCGGCCCATATCTCTGGTTCTATTCAAGGTATCGAAATAAAACTTTACACGTATATTGAGACCCTCACGAAGCATCTGATAAAATTATTTTGGTATATACACGGTGTTCACACTCTGAGAACCAAACCAAAGTTATGTTTTTTTATATGGAACGCCCCGCATTTGCAAAAATCTCAATTCTTAAGGTTCAATCTTTATTTCTGCCTAAATTATCAGTCGCAGACCTGCCAATATCTGCATCAATTAAAAGCTTAATAAACTGGCTATCAAACCTGCAAATAATATACGGGGTGTTCCATTTAACATTTTTGAGAAAAGCTCCATTTTGCCAAGTTGGCCACTCTGTACAATATGAACTAATTTGAGAAAAGTATTAATGGATTTTACAAATAGAGTATCCTCTGAACCTAGTCCAATAAAAAAATCATAGTTAGCTTTGACCAGCAGACGTCAGTAGCAACGCAAATTTGGGTTCCCTCTGGTACTAAAAAGGCCATATCTTAACATCGTTTACTCTAAACCCCACCGTGAAACATATCAACTTTCATTAAATTTTATGGGGAATCCAAATATGTAAAAAATGTAGGGCATTCCATTTAAAAAAACATAACTTTGGTTTGGTACGTAGCACGTGAACATCCTGTATACAACAAAATAATTTTAACAGAAGCTTCGTGGGGTTCTCCACACACACACGTGAAATTTCATGTTGATGTCTTTAATAGAATCAGAGATATGGACCGACTACGCACTATTGGGCCATCCTGTATAAATTCCCTGTATAGAATGAGTCAAAACTAAGCCCAACAGCGTTGAATGTTCACGTGATAAAACTCACGTATCGTCGATCATTTTTTAACGGGTACCTTATCTGGAAAAATCTTTGTTATCTATATAAGCAATCTATCACAAAACTTAAAGCTTTTGTTCTGGATATCTCTGTGAATGGCATTAGGCATTTATAAGTAAACCCAATTCGAAGAAAGAGTTTTAAAGAGTACCTACTTTGTGATCCAATGCAAAAATAAGTTGTTATAAGAAATAAGACAATCTCATAAACGTTAATGAGAAAACTTCGATCATTTTAGTTAGTATTTTCTCAAGTGCAAACTGACCCTAAAATTATTCATAATCATAATAAGTTGGTGCGTACAATAACATTTCATTATTCATATCCTAATATCTGTAAAATACTTGGGTTGTAATACGCATTTCCTCTTTTTGTTATATATATTTTATCTTCTCGCGTATTTTTATTCTTCGCTGCCTTTTTTACTTTTAATTTGTTTGTATTGTTTTTTTGGGGTAGATCGCTTCACTAGGACGTTTACTAAAAGTAGGCAAACATCCACAGGACGACCTTTGCCCCTCCAAAAAATCAGACTATGGTAATCATAGCAATAGCCGAGCGTTACCAAGGCATCAATATTTTCCTTACTCAGAAGTTTAAGGCACGAAGAAATTATGCTACCATATTTCCTTAAGTAATTGTCATGATTAGTACTGTTATGCAAGAAGTATTAAAGCGACCTGTAGTGGCTAAAAGTGGAACCTAGTGACGGTAAGCGATAATACAAGCAGCGTCCTGTGAAACATCAAACAGTAAACTATAACTAGCAAATGCCGTTTCTATTTATTTGGCTTTCACATTATAGATGGCGCCACAACCTAAGAACTTTAGCAATATTTGGATTCGTATTTCTTTAGCCAATTTAATATTACAACTATATTCAGTCAACGCTTAAACTTAAAATAAACCAAATAGGAAATTTCTTTAATGAATATTAATTTAACGTTTTAATTTAGTCAGAATAGGCTCTCAAAACAGGATGTTCCTCCTTATTTTTAGTTTTTACATCTACAATAAATCAGTTCTTCGTACATTACCGATATAAGTTTTTACGTCGCTTTTTTGCTAGATGACTAGGGTTTTCACAAATAAAATTAATCAAGTTCTTCCTCTCAAAAGGTTTTCGTAATATACAGGGTGATTCAGACCACCCGTACACTATCTTTTATAGGGAACGTATCGGAGCTACGGACTTGGGGAAAAATCCTTCTACGTAAATTGCCGGTGAAGAATTTAATGACAATATTTTCATACCCCTTCCGAGATAATAGAGGGTGGGGGTGTGTTTCTCAAGAATTTCAAATATGATGGGGGTCGTGTGATACATCATTAAAACGGAATTAGAAAAATGAACATTTTTTATCTAAACATTTTTTCAATTATTCCAACCGTTTCAAAATGGCTGCCAATTTACAAAAAAAATGGAGGTTGCAAACAATTTTTTTTGTGATCAACCTCAACGATTAAGAACAAAAACAAACCTGTCTTATGATTGTACAAGAGTTTGCCTTTCGCATCATGTATAACATAAGAAGCATACACAACAAGGAGATCGAACTTTCTGAAGAATTTGCGAAAAACGAATTAGATATATTGACGATAGCAGAAACTAAAAAGAAGGGTAGAGGATTACTAGAAACAGAGGAAGGGCACATTTTGATATATAGCGGAGTAGATTCAAATATGAGGGCGGCAGCAGGAGTCGGATGTTTAATACATAAAAAACTGGCGAATAAGATATGCAAATGGGAAGCGTGGACAGAAAGGATACTGGTTGTCGAAATTAAGACCAGCAGCGAGGAATCGTGCAAGCGAACAATCATAGCAGTATATGGACCCAGTGAAGATGAGAAGATGGAAATAAAAGATAGATTCTGGGAAGAATTAACCAGGGTAACAGAACTAAGTAAAGGTACAATATTTATAGCTGGCGATTTCAACGCCAGGGTGGGCACAAGAGATCAGAGACACTTAACAGTTATAGGGAAGCATGGAGAGAAAGTCAGAAACAATAATGGTAGAAGACTCCTTGATTTTTGCCAGCTAAATGACCTCATTATAACAAACACATTTTTCGAGCACAGAGAAATACATAAATACACTAGAGAAGAGCCCGGAAGGAATGAAAAATCTATAATAGATTACGTTTTAATTGGAAACGAAAACAAACGAATAGTAAAAGATGTAGAAGTAAGAAGAGGAGCGGAAATAAATACCGACCACTATCTATTAGTAGCATATATAAGAGGATCAGGAATAGAAAACAATGAAAGCCCAGGAGCTAAACGAAAGATCGAAGTTGAAACGATAAGAGCCTACAAACTGAAAGAAGAAGACATAGCTGCTCGATACGAATATATAATAAATGAAGAGTGTGAGAGGGGATTGGAAAGAAACGAGCAGATGAACGTAGATCAGAGGTGGACACGTTTTAAGGGAATAATTATAAAAAGTGCCAGAACGGTCTGTGGAGTATGTAAAACGGTTAAAGATAGGAGACAAACAGCCTGGTGGACACAAGAAATCAAAGAGCAAGTGAAGATAAAAAAGAAAGCTTGGAAAAAATCATTTAAACTCCAGATCTGAAGAAAACTATGCCATATACAGAGAACATAGGAAAAAGGTGAAAGAAATGGTATTGGCAGCTAAAGAGAAATCATGGAAGGATTTTGGTGAGAAGATGGAAACAGATAGTAAAGCTAACCAGAAATTATTCTTTAAAACGATAAAACAACTTAAGAAGGGAAAAATAGATCAACCAATAAAAATTAAAAACAGATTAGGGCAAACTTTAACAGAGGAGGAGGATATAATGAATAGATGGAAGCAATATTTCGAGGAGTTATTGAATACTAGGCAAGTAGACCAAGTAGAATTGGAAAGGATTGAAGAAGACAATGAATTTTTGACAACAAATGAGAACGAGGAAAAAATAAGCATGCTGGAACTAGAAGAAGCAATACAGGAAGTAAAGAACGGAAAGGCACCAGGCCACGACAAGATTACGACGGAAATGATTAAATATATGGGACAGAAGGGTAAAGAGCTCCTATTGGACATTTGTAATAAGGTATGGGAAAAGGACGAAATTCCCAAAGATTGGGAAATAGGAGTAATTTTGCCAATATACAAGAAGGGTGACAGTGGAGTCTGTGGCAATTACAGAGGTATAACTTTGCTTAGTACAGTAATGAAGATTTACGAGCGAATACTGGAAAAGAAGAAGCATTATAGAGCCAACACTATTAGAAACTCAAAGTGGTTTTCGTAAAGGAAGAAGCACGCAGGATAATATATTTGCAATCAGGCAAATAGCTAATAAACTATTGCAATCAGGGAAAAGATCGTTTCTCGCGTTTATCGATTTGGAAAAAGCATTCGACAAGGCCCTACGAGTAAAAATATGGGAAAGTTTGAAAATGAGAGGAGTGAATAATAAATTAATCAGAGCCATTAAGAGTTTATATAAAAATAACATCGCTTATGTCATAAATAAAAATATGAAGTCAGATAAGTTCTCAATTAAAGAAGGCCTAAGACAAGGTGGAGTAATGAGCCCGGTGTTGTTTACTGTTCTAATGGATGATATCAGCAGAACATGTAATTGTAGAACAAGGAAGCTATGTGTGGGATATAGACACTTGCAGATGGTTAAAGCATCAGAATACGCGTTTGCCGATGATGTTGTTGTTATGGGTGGTAGTGAGCAGGATTTGCAAATAAATGTGACAATATGGAATGAGGTGCTAAAGCAATACGGAATGACAATGAATAAAAATAAAACAAAAGTGATGGTAATGGCAGAGGAAAGAGTACAAACAAACATCCAGATTGAGAACGTTCAAATTGAACAAGTAAGTCAGTTCGAATACTTGGGTATAATGATGGATGAAAAAAGTAAACAAGAAATAGAAATAAGCGAGCGAATTGGAAAAGCAATGAAAGTTTATCACGCCCTAAGGAGAAGTTTTATCAATAAAAAGGAAGTGTCACGTCGAACAAAGATAAAAATGTATAAAGTAATATACACGCCAATCCTTACATACGGGTGCGAATTATGGGTACTATCTAAGAGTCTAAAAAGTAAAATACAGGCAGCAGAAATGAAGTTTTTGAGAAGAATTCGTGGTATTACTAAGTACGATAAAAGAAGAAATGAAGAGATAAGAGAAGAATTAGAAATAGACTCGATTCTTACTTTCATAGAGCAAAGACAACTTGCCTGGTGGGGACATCTCCAAAGAATGAGCTGTGATAGACCAGTCAAGCAGGTATGGGAAGCCAGGGCACAGGGGAAGAGAAGAAGAGGAAGACCAAGGGAGACATGGGACCAGGTAGTTGGAGGTATCTTGAAGAGCAGGGGCGTAACGTGGAATGAAGCAAAGGCAATGACAGTGAACAGGAAAGAATGGTGCAGATTCGTGTACGGATAAACATTTAGAAATTCACCCTACACCAGATGGTAGAAGGGAAAATGATTATATATATATATATATATATCATGTATTATACCAAATATAATTTTGCCAAAATTAGTATCATCCCCACACCGCTAAAATTAAGGATCATTCGGGGGAGGTTTTCTCGAAAAACTCAAATAGCAGTAGGGGTTGATTTCCATCTCATCCAAAAGACCCTTTCAAACCTGACAACTTTTGTCTGAAAGTTATCCCTCTAAAGCAAGGCACTCTTCAGGGGTTGCTTAATTTAAAGAAAAACTGCTGAAATAGCCCAAAACGATCAAAAAAGAGTTGGCTGGTGTCATTGAGTTGTCATTTTATGTTTGGAGTTCTTTGCGCTGAATGAGAATTTTTGTTCTTGTTCCTGTTGTTTTCGTTTTTGTGTTGTTGGTATTCCTCATTGACCCTGTTCCGTTTTGTTGAGTATTCCGTGTTGTTGCAAATTGTTTCGATTTTCGATTTTTTACGTTGTTTCTATATTTTTCAAAATGCCTTATTCTAATGAAGAAGCTTTTGATATGTTGTTGTGCTTACCATTTTAAGAAAAAGGTGCATAACATTTCTTTTTCAGGTCCCTACTTTTTTGACGATGTTTTAAACGGACACAATTATCGAACATTTCTGTTAGACACTTTACCGTTTTTTTTAGAAGATGCCCCTCTAGAAACTAGACAGTTGATGTGGTCTCAACATGATGGGTGCCAGCAGGTCACCGAATCTCACTTGTATAATAATAATAATAATAATAAACGTCTTTATTTAGTACACAATATACGCAGAATAAGCAAATTCATTAAGATGAGGGTGCACAAGGTGTACTAAAATGGCGAAGTTCAACTTTCAGATGTAAACGTCTGTCAGTTGTTCTTCCACTCAACCAAAATAGGCAAAAAAATGTATTCAACATAATCAGAAAAACA
The DNA here is from genome assembly GCA_963966045.1 of Xestobium rufovillosum. NCBI lineage: Eukaryota > Metazoa > Arthropoda > Insecta > Coleoptera > Ptinidae > Xestobium > Xestobium rufovillosum. Next base: position 24,134,077 of record OZ014497.1, read on the forward strand.
GAAAAGCGGATGAACAATACTTAAAAACGAATATAAATTTAATAAATTATTCAAGCAAAGAAAGCACAAAGTAAAAAAAAAATATAGTCAACATCAAGCAACGCAATTAAGCAAAAGTATACATGAACCAAATTAATGCATAAAACAATACAATTAACCAAATAAATACATAATGCAATCATAAATGGAAAAGAAAATATGTATATAAATACCTACACAAACAAAAAGAAAAAAAAAATGCAAGTGAACCCAAGGCCACCGAAAAGCATGACAAAAACGTCAAAATTCATAATTCTCAGAACAGTAATTAAAGTTTCACAATGCAATGCAACACAGTGCAATGGAGAGGCAGAACAAGCTGGAAAAAACTATGCTCCAAGTAAGAAGCGCTTCATATGAACTCTAAAGGTCTCAATTGAAAGATTCTTAAACTCAGGCGGTACACCATTGTACAAGGTGTCCCAAACTGGACGCGTTCTTATGGGAACACTCCTTATTTGAAGAGATAGAAAAAAATTAACCAAAGTGTCCGGAGCTCAAATTTAATGAGAAAACCACTGGCGCAAACAAAACTTTGCTATCTCTTATCGTTTGGCCGCTATAGGGCGATTCTCAAATTTCGTCGATTTCTTTTATGTCCTATAACTTGTTTATTAATAAAGATAATTAATTTTGGTAAAAACTTTCTTAAGGCACTTTTTTCCGTAGAATCCATTGCAATAGGCAGTTTTTTTACAGGGCGTTTAGATTTTCGTGCACCACCCCAAACTCATTTTTTTATATAGACCACCCTATATATTATGAGATTTTTGAAAAGCTCGTAAAATTTCCTAAATTTTATATTAAAAACCATTAGCAACATTACGATTTAAAAATTAAAATATTGTGCCTACAGAAATCAAGATTGCCATGACTAATAAAATGACCATAGGATGCTAACATGTTATGATTAAAACCACAGATCTAAAGTTTCATGATAAGATTACTCATAGTTATTATATTAAATTAATAATTCTTTAAATGTTGCTAATGGTTTTTAGGATAAACATGACAAGTGATACATCAAAATTTAGGAAATTTTACGAGCTTTTCAAAAATCTATATTAAAAAAATTAGTTTGGGGTGGTGCACGAAAATCTAAACGCCCTGTAAAAAAACTGCCTATTGCAATGGATTCTACGGAAAAAAGTGCCTCAAGAAAGTTTTTACCAAAATTAATTATCTTTATTAATAAACAAGTTATAGGACATAAAAGAAATCGACGAAATTTGAGAATCGCCCTCTAGCGGCCAAACGATAAGAGATAGCAAAGTTCTGTTTGCGCCAGTGGTTTTCTCAATAAATTTGAGCTCCGGACACCTTGGTTAATTTTTTTCTATCTCTTCAAATAAGGGGTGTTCCCATAAGAACGCGTCCAGTTTGGGACACCTTGTACAAGCAACAAACATTGTGAGAAAAAGACTTCTTGAAAATAGAGTGACCATGAAAAAGCAGAGAAAGCAGATCTTTACGACGTATATTGATATGTACATCAGTTCTAAATTTGATTTTTCGGTATAGAGAAGCTGGTGTGAAAGTTGTTATTATTTTGTGGTACAGACAAACTGAATGCAAAAAACGGCGGGATTCCATATTCAACCAGGGTATCGTGGCAAGTTTATGCGAAATGTGCCCACCACGACGAATGCCGAAAATTAAACGTAAGCAGGCATTCTGAACAACCTGGATCTCTCTTACGTCACTTCTATCTAGACATGGTCCATACAAACCAGACGCGTAGTTAAAATGGGACAGAACAAACATTTCGCACAAAGTGAACTTAATTTTATAATCGATAAGTTTTCTTACACTGTAAACGAATTTTAGGTTCATATATGCAATCTGTATCAACTTTTTAATATGCAGTGAAAACTTTAACTTGTCATCAAATATAACACCCAGATTTCTAGCACTTTCCGTAAATTCCAACACCTGACCATGTATGGAGATCACTAATTGATCCAATACCTCATTTCGACTGACACCACTTGAAGTGTTGCCAAACAGTAACATTTTAGACTTGTGAGGATTGATGATGAGCGCGTGACTTCCAGCAGCATCACAAAATGTACTCAAATCGTGATTGATTCTTAGAGAAGCAAGGTTCAATTCTCTACCATTAAAGGGGTAACACAATTGAGTGTCATCAGCATAGAAATGACTTCCACAAAACTTAATAATTGATACAAAAACAGAAGTATATAAAGTGAACAGTAACTGACCAAGTACGGAACCTTGCGGCACACCACAAAGAACACTGCCTTCACCGGAAAGTTGACCATTAAATCTAACAACCTGTCTCCTGTTTTTCAAATAACTAGAAATTAAGTTAACCGCACATGAATTGAGACCAATGTAGTGTAAGATTGACAATAAAATACCATGATTCGGGGTGTCGAAAGCCCTGGAAAAGTCCAACAGAATTAAAACACAGAATTTTTTTCTGATCCAGTGATGTTATAATATCATCAACAACATTAAGCAAAGCTGTCTCACAACTATAACCCTCTCTAAAATCTGACTGAGTAAAGGGAATTAGACTGCTACTCTGTAGATGCGACGACAGCTGCGAGGCCATCACCCTCTCTAAGACTTTCGACAACACTGGTAAAATGCTAATTGGTCTGATGTCTTTCAGTTCTTTAGGCTTCGCAACTTTAGGTAGTGGATGTATTATAGATTTTTTCCAAAGTTCAGGGAAAACGTTGTGTCCAAAAGCAAAATTGACAACATGGGTCACGATCGGAAGAATGACTGGTACACTATAGTTAATTAGGTTAATTGTGAGGTCATCATAACCGCGTGCATTTGTCTTTATTGACGATAATATTTTAAGAATTTCATCGTCACCCACAAAACTAAATTCAAAACGCTCTGCTGTCAACGTCTTACTCAAGTAATAATCCATCAATTGCTGGTCTGGAATAAAATCTTTATTGGGATTATCCAAGAAAAATCTATTCAAGTCATCTGCAGTGCACAGATCAGCAGGTACAGAGTTGTTTCGTCTCTTGAAATCAACTCCAAGAGAACGCAATTCTTTAACTATATTATTCTTACCCACCAATGAAATTCGATATTTCAAGTAAGCCTTCTTCTCGCGCGAAACAGCAGTATTAACCATATTACGAAGTGTTCTATAGTATTCCCATTTTGCAGGATTTTTGTTTTTCTTGTACTGACTGAGAGCTTTATCACGCAAACTCATCATGAATCTTAGATTGTCAGTCAGCCAAGGTGCTCTCTTTTTAGAAATTCTAGCTATTTTAGTGGGGGCATATCTATCAAATAATGTCAGTATTTTCTCATTCAAAAACATTACCTTATCATCAATATTATCCATTTCATAAACTAAATTCCAGGAGGCAATAGAGAGCTCTTCTAGGAACTCCGTGTAATTGAAATGTTTAAAACAACGATACTTAACAATTTTGGGTACATAGTTTTCAGGTAATAAAGACAGTTCACAGCTTACAACAGCATGATCAGATATAGCAAGATTCGTATCAACATTAACATCTTTTACTAGGGAGCAATCAGAAATAATTAGGTATATGATCTAACAAGGTAGCAGTAGAAGAGGTGATTCTAGTAGGGTGATCTATTATTTGGTGAAGATTAAACGTTTCCAATAGATCAATATATTGACGAACATAACTGGAAGTCGTATTTAAAACGTCGAGATTAAAATCACCAAGGAAAATCAAAACATCACTTAGCACGACAGTGGCAGAAAACAAAGCTTCAAAATCATTACAAAAATTATGTTTATTTATTTGGAAAGTTGAAAGGGAAAGTGTATAAATATCGTCCAACTGATAGGCAGGATATGATGCGGCGGATAGTGGAAGCATGCAGGAGCACTTCTGAAGAAGAACTTCGTCGCGTTCAGGTTTCTTTTGAAAACAGACTACAGAAGTGTTTGGAGAACAATGGACAACAATTTGAATTTCTTCTGTGACCCTTTAAGTTTGCTCCGTTAGCAACGGTGTCAATACAAACATAAAATGACAGCTCAATGACACCAGCCAACTCTTTTGATCGTTTTGGGCTATTTTAGCAGTTCTTTTTTAATTAAGCAATCCCTCAAGAGTGACTCGTTTTAGAGGGATAAGTTTCAGACAAAAGTTGTCAGGTTTGAAAGGGTCGTTTGGATGATATGAAAATCAACCCCTACTGCTATTTGAATTTTTCTAGAAAACCTCCCCCGAATGATCCTTAATTTTAGCGGTGTGGGGAAGATACTAATTTTGGCAAAATGAATTTTTGTAATACATTATACAAAAGGCAAACTCTTGTACAATCATAAGCTAGGTTTGTTTTTGTTCTTTATCGCTGGGGTTGATCACAAAAAAATTGTTTGCAACCCTCAAATTTTTTCGTAAGTTGGCAGGCATTTTGAAACGGTTGGAATTATTGAAGAAATGTTTAGATAAAAAATGTTTCTTCTTCTAATTCATTTAATAATGTATCGCACAACCACCCCTCCTATTTGAAATTCTTGAGAAACACACCCCCACCCCCATATTATCTCGGAAGGGGTGACTCCGAGAAAAATGAAAATATTTTCATTAAATTCTTCATGGGCAACTTACTCGGCAGGATTTTTTTCCCAACTCCGTAGCTCCGATACTTTCCCCATAAAACTCACCCTGTATAGTATGTCTAGTTCAGAGCTCTTACATATCATAAAAATAAAAATGCACATTGTTTACAATTTGAAATATAAGTATATACGTTGTCTCGCAACCGAATCAAAAATAGCAAGCGTTCTTATTTTATTTCTACGTCTTTGATTTCATTCATAACAAAAAGGTATTATTTTTCAGAGCAACCCGCACACTAATGATCTAGTTATAGAAATAACAAAAACAACTTGAAAGAGAGTCATGGGGTAGCGGGTAGGTAACCACGGAAACGTCCCTTCTTGAAAGGATTCGACGACTCGATCACCTGGGATTTGTCATCATTCGAGGACACCCACACAGTATCTTTGAAAGCAACCGAATCTCAAAACCTCTATAAGCAAAATCAAAAAGTGAATCAAAATATTAATAAATTGCCTCCTAGATACACCTGTAAAAAAAATTTAAAGTGCATTAATATGCAAGTGATTATGACCCAACATTATCTCACTGTACGTGGAATGACAATTTAAAAAAATCACCGCACTCGCCTGTACACTGTACAGTGTACACCCAACTTACATATAAGATTATCTGCGTCATCCATAATAAATTGTACCTCTGAACACTCTGGGTAATTATTTAAACTATTTTCGCATTTCATTATTTTGTTAATTATTTGTAGAGTACCTAAAACACGTGATAGGCGTGTGGCATGAAAAATATCTTCTACAAGTGAATCACTCATAGAACATGAGTTTGTACAGGATATTCACGCGCAAAATTTTCTGTTTTGGCTACGTACAATTTTTGCCGAAAGCCTGCACAGGTATGTCAAAAAAATTGGATACAGGGTAACATATGGGGTAATAATAAGCGACTCAAGGGGCAGAGCTTGGCGCATGATCCTCTGGAATACACATCAAATATACATATTATTTCACAAACATGTGCAAAATTCTAATTGCTGTTGTTTGGCATCGAAATTTAAACCACCAATTTGCATTTTAACTGGCCATAAACGAAATTCCCTCAAAACAAATTAACCAGTCCGGTATTTATGAAGTCAAAGTTTCCGCTCGGGCAGCTGTAAATGCGCCCACGACTTTTCTGACTCAGTTTCCAATAAATACCGTAGATTTACGACGTAGCGTTCACCTAGTGGCAATTATTATGCAATATCAATCAAATAAACTGCGATTTTATGACCCCCAGCAGACGGCGAGGTGAGAAAGAATAATGGCACATTTACATTTACGTTACTGCCTCTGAATGACGAAAATAACGGGCAGAATTCCGAGAAATTGCCGAGGGAGTTGTTTGTCGAGCCATATTTTAATGTTAATTCCTGGGAGGTTCTTGCCCTTTGCAAAGGAAAGTCGCAAAATCATACTTAGAACAGGCAATCTACTAGCCCATAACAGGTTGTATTTCCAGAGCATCTACTATACTACCCCCGACTAGCCCTAACTACTATCTTCTACTTCTGACTGTCCACTACCTCATAAATGGTTATCGAATATCTATTCCTTGAACACCTACTAGCCCACGAGTCGTTAGTTGTTAACCCCGAAAAAATGGATATCTTTTAGCAGGTACTCTAGTCTCCCCAGACTTAGTAGTCTGACTGTCATCTAACACAAGGATGATTAAACGATAGTTACCTGTGAAGTTTAGATGTCTTCAGCTTTTCTACAGAATTCTGGTTATCTGCTAGCCCATAAATGGTTATGTGCTAGTCCTAGCTATCTTGGAGGTATATGATAATGCTGTTCATAGAAATCAACAAAGTAAACCTTCAGAGCAGTTCATAGAATGGTTAAAGAAATACACTTTCCTTACAGACCATCAGGGCTACCTACTAGCCCTGAAGTGGTTATATACTACTTGGGACTATTAATGGTTCTTGGTGAGCCCCTAAGATTTAATGGCATAAAACACGAGTAAAATCTTAGTCTGCTCAACTGGTGCATGTTTGGTTGCATAACCAAGTTTTAGTTAAATAGGTTTTCTCCTAGTAAAAATAAATGGGTTTTTCCCGAGAGGTTCTACCAAAATTTAAGAGAAATACAAAAGGTTTTCCCTTCGAGTGGCGAAATCTGAGAGAGTGCTTGTTCTAGTTGTTTTATAATGAAAATTATTATCTGCTATCTCATTGGTGAATACTGAATCTCATTAGTAATTAAGTTAGCTAATTTTAGTCTTTGTTATTGTAATCCCCATTATTAGGAAATCAGACCACAAATTTATTTAAATATGTTTCTTTCTGGACAGACTATAGGTATAGGTACTTAGAAAATTGCGGTCATTGGAACATATAATAATATAAGCAAAAGTATATTCAGAAGGGCAGACTCGAGACGGCAGTGTAGGGAGACGCGAAGAAGGTTAGTTAGGCAAAGGACACGGTGTTTAGCACTTGAGAGAAGTAGTCGCGTTTTAAAGATCGTTTGCCCGAGGATATAATTATAAATACCTATCAGTGTAAAGTGATTATATCAGGCATGTCTGAATACAATTTTATTATTTTGTATATTTAATGCAACTGCATATTATAATACAACGTGCACATAAGACGTCGTGGATTCTAAACTGGCCAAACGGTCGCACTTATTACTGACTTCAAGTCTCTTAGCTCAACAAACGCGTACCTAATTATAAATTATTCTATTATATTTTAAAATAATAATGAATGTATCGTGTTTATTATGTGATATTCGAGAAGAGGCCCACTGGAGTACCCTTAGCCAGATAAACGTTAAGTAGGCAGGGATGGTGGGGCAGCCTCGTCAGCGACTCATCTAAGAATTACCACTACAATAGACATCATGCTGGTTAAATCCAACCATATAACTCTGCTTCGTTATAAAGACGATAACCGTCAAGGAGAACGCCAATAAACTTAAAAAAAAGAAACAAAACTTTAACGACAGCTCTTTGATTGTTGTCAGTAATTAATAAAAATTATAATAAATACAATTTGCATATCGATAGAGAGTACTTAACACTTTTTAGTTATGATTAATGCAGATGGTAACCAATCTGATTTTGTATCAAAATGATTAATAATAATTTAATAATGCTTCGAAAGATATGAATGAATAAATCTTGATGTCTTAACTTTATTTGTGTCTCGTTACTCGTGACTCTTTCTTATCAAAGTAACGTAGGTAATAGACGATCACGTGGCCACTTCGACAGGTATTTAGGTAAAATTTAATTAGGTTAATTAATCAGGTATATAGACGGGTGAGAAGAAATCTGTAAGGGTGGGGGTAGGATCCGCTACAAGCTTAAAAAACGTTCTTCTGAATTTCACAATATTTTATAAAATAAATTAATACATTCGTCTTCCTTATAATATTGTTAATTTCAGAATTATTTATAATAGTACTTGAATAACAATCGTCGGCATGACTTGCATTTCTTTCATAGAATTTTGATTAATTCTTTTGAAATTGAAGTATTTTATAAATAGTAAAATTCCTATACAAAATTCACGAGTGCACGTCTTCCTTGTTTTCTAAATAAGGAACACGGAATCGTCGAAGTATTCCGCAATAGACGCATATAATAATACAAGCATCTGTCGACCTTGCTGTGAAATCTGTATTGTAATTTCAGAAATTCAACATGTTATACTTATATGAGCGAATAAGATCAGTGTTCTGTTTAGCCAGAAGATTATTGTCAGCTGAGTTAATAAATCATCTGCTGTGGTGAATGGTGGTTGGAACTGGATGAATCTGCATCACAGTCCTACAGGCGTCCTCAGTCTCCGATGAAGAGCGCAATATCTCGTTGTTGCTTACTCCAGAAGACCTGGGGTTGACTGATTTGTTGCTAAAATTCTATAATCTAGGCAAAGTCCTAAGAATTGTGTCGTATTCTCGATGATATATTAACAATATATTCTTCCAAATTAGATATTTTCGGAAAAGGCTCTTCGTTCTCTGAATCCTTCCATCGATTCAGAGGGTTTATTGAGGGTTGGTGGTCGGTTGTCTCGATCGTCCCATGAAAATGACGCCAAACATCCGTTGCTACTGCCTTGTGATCATCGTCTAACCAATCTCATCATAAAAGATTACCACTTTCGTTATTGACATCCTGGACTGAGAACTTTTTCCGCCCTTCTGGTACAGAATTTTTGAATTATTTCTGCCAAAATAGCCATTCAGAAAACCCTGAAATTTTGCCTAATATTTAGTGATTGTGGAACTAATTTTGTGAATGGCGATTTAGCCCTCCTTCAGCTCCGCACTTCGGCGGATTGTGGGAGGCTGTTATCAAAGCAGTAAAGACACTTGAAAGAGTAATCGGAGAACAAGTCCTTACGTACGAAGAGTTTAATACGGTCTTGGTGCAAATCGAAGCACCACTCTGATCTAAGCAATGATCCCAATGAGTTTTTGGTTTTAACTCCAGGCTATATCTAAAATTTGGAAACAATACCAGCTCTGCCTAACCAATAATATAGAACAAGTTGCAATTGGCTCGTTAGTCCTTATAAAAGACGAACAGACTCCACCTATGCGTTGGCGTCTCGGTAGGGTATCTGAGTTGCATCCGAGCCATGATAACATCGTTCGCGTTGCGACTGTCAGAACAACTCACGGTCTAGTTATAGGCCAGGCAAAATAGGACGAAAACAGTTCGAAATCGGAACTAATTAACCTAAAGCTGATTTTTTGGGGAAACATTGTTTGATATGTGTAAAACGTGTTGTAAAAAATCCCCACAAATCCGAGTGTCGGAAGACCTTGAAAATCGGTCGACAATTTGCGCTCTGAAAATGTCGCGCAATGTATCTGCGGTTGTTCAATTCGCTCAGAGCGAATGACAATTTTGTGTGTTAATAGTGTACTTTTGAAAAGGAATTAAAAGAATGTTTCCAATTTAATAATAATAATAATAAATGACCTTTATTGTTTCTCAGGTACAATACAATATAACTTTTCCAACAACTCTATTTATATAGTTAAGAAAACTTAATAAATCCTATAGCTCTTAAAAGTTTATAAGTCCAATACATGAAATTATTGGCAAAATGAATTTAAAATATGTGAAAGATGGAGGAAATCTGCTGCATATATGTAGTTATATTGCGAACGCCTACCAGTTTTCTGAAATATGCTCTCGGTACGAAACGTATGTAAAATCTCATTACTGACAAATTGTTATTGTCGTGTTCGATGACTATCAACGAAAAACTACAAGATAGCAGGAAAACATACGACGAGGCTTTGGTAGAGCAGCTGTTGTTAATCTATTGACTATGACTACTGCAACTATCCAGAGCAATCTGAATTTTCTTGAATAATTCAAATAAAGATATATTTATCCGCAAAATTAATCAGCCATTTCAAGGACGTTAATATGGCTGCAATTCAAGTACAGGTACGGTAATAGCGAAAACTGCAATTAATATTACCGGGCCTAAGAATACAATAATTGTTGTAGTAAGCGATGGCACTGATCTTCAAGTATGGATGTTTCATTCTTTCGCAAACGAAAAAAGGGAAATGATCATCGATTCACCGTAATTGTGAAACCTCAACTTTGTAATGGAAATGTCGAATCAGTACTTGCATTTTCTGCTCTGCCTGGATGCGATACCACGTCCGCCTTTAACAAGAACGGGAAATTTGCTTGGTATGCAAGCTTCAAAAGAAACAATTCTTTGAAGAAGAAGCAAGTATATTCTATAAACAGAGTGTGGAAATAACTGGCCTCTGCAGTCGACCATAAATTGAAAGTAAGTATATGGTGGAATTAAAAAAAAATAACGACATGAGGTAAGTGTTTGTGCTGGATAGTAAAGCTATAAGGTTGATGTGTTGAAATTTATGGGTACGAGCACCCGATTTGTCCCTAATGTCACTCTTTTGCAACTGCAAGGAAGGCTGTGGAAGCGCGTGTTCCTGCCAGGGGTCGTACACGGTTCAATCCAATCATCCAATGTGGTCAGTGCAATGAGGTGACGTCTTGCACAATGCTGATTGCATTTGAGAAGATGAAGATTTAATATTATCACCACATACAGTGTCATCGAAATTTAAAGGACAAGGCTTCGGAAATCGACAGCACTCGAAAAAATAATGGGGGTTTTCTTAATAAACTTATGCGCAATTTCATTTTTCAATTTAGATCCTCAATTTTCTAAATGATATCATTTTAATATTTGGTACACGAGTACCATTTACCTCACCCGCACTTTTTCATACCACGCCATTGACTATAGATTGGAACCTTTGACCCCTTACTCAACTTTTATCACTTTTTTATATTTTGCTTGATTTAAAAGATAGTTGCCAGAATTCAATCTCATGACATCCTCCAAATTATTTAAATAATTAGGTACATTTTCATATTATTTAACAAAGTGACAAATCACAAGAACTTGCTGGTGGGGATTGTGGTGTAACAATGTTATCAAAACTGCTGTTTTAGTGATAACGAACTGTAAAATAATAATAATTATTAGATAAATGCCCTGTATCCCAGAAATTGTTCATTTTTCAAAACATGTTTATTAAGAATATTATTGCGATTTTCTTGAGTTCTATCAATTTCTGAGGTTTTGCTCATTAACATTTCACTACCCTATATACCAAAATAAACAAAGCATGTACCAAAATAAAGTTATTAAAATGAAACCTAAAATTTCCTTAATAAGAAACATTTTCAGCAATTTTCAGGGTCTTCCGACACTTGGATTTTTGGGGATTTTTCACAGAAGGTATTACATACCACTAACTACATTTCCTGAGAAAATTAGCTTTAGGTTAATTAGTTCCGATTCAAACCCTAATTTGCCTGGCCTATTAAGCGACCATTGGTAAAGCTTTGCCCATGAGATAGCATTCGAATCCATTTAGTTTAGAAAATAAGTCACTAGCTTATTTGGTGGGCGGTATGTTCAGTTTAGCACATTACCACCAGTATTTTTCGTATATTTCACCTCAACCCATTACCCTACTTTGAGCCTTGACCTAACGCTCTTGTGAAAACATCCGAGTCGAGCGTTACGCGTGTGTGTGAACACCGTATTTTGTTGTTTGTTGTTTGCGAAAGCAAATCCATATTTTTAACTAATTAACGTTGCTTTTCTTTTTAACGATTTGTGCAATACCCATAAAAAATATATCGTAATGTTGTTTGAACTCAATTCTTTTTTCTAAAAATAACGTTTGTTGCCTAGGTCAAAAACACGAGCAAACACAGATAAGAAGTCAGTGGTAAGCAATTTTATTGCTACATGAGTTGAAATCTTTTAGTAAACATTCTGGTACTTATGAATCTCCATCAATCAATTGAACATCCCTCAAATTCTGATAGCGGAATTATCTACATTTTTATTAAAAAAAATATGGCAAATATTTGCACGCTCGTTTTGTCAATGGCGTTGACGTATTTTAGGTACGTACCTATTCTCACGTGTCACGTTTCAAGGAATGTAGAAAATAAAACATTTAGATTCCGGTAGGATTGCATTTTCTATGAGTTTCTTCCCTCGTTCACAAGTAATCATCGGAGCCCCTCTCATAATATTTGTCTCTTCTTTTCTTCCTGACAGTGACAGCGTTTTGCAGTCAATCAGACCCTGATAAACTTTTCCACTTGCACTTTCGCAACTCCGATTCCGTCTATTTCTGTTTATCTTGTTAAAAACCATCGGGTCAGTTGGTTTTGGCAGTCGCAGCAGAAAATTATAGATGCATTAATCACAAAGATGCCCTTGCCCGATTTACTCGTAAATTTATTTAAATTTAAATGGACCTAATCTTAAATAGTGTATTCACCGTCTGCAACGTACACCAACTGCATAATTCGTGCTCTAAATACGTCAGATAAACTGGGCCTTCATTTTTCTTCAATTTCTTGACCTACTCAACTATAAATATTCTTGATGGCTCCAATTAAATTTTAGTAAATGTTCATAGAAATTTTGGAGAGAAATATTTATAAGTTAGACGCAAAGGCAGTTTAGATTCTGCAGCTAGAGATATTTTAGGTCAGGCCCGTGCAACCTTTTAAGCGAGAGGGCCATTTGCAAATTTTATGAAATCTTAGTGGGCCGCACTACTGTCTATCAAGTGTTCCCTCGACATGGGCGTCCGTCGCCTCCAAAATTTCCAGGGGGAGGCAAAGCAAAATTTTCTTAGCATATAATTGATTGGTTTTCGTTATAGTAATATAGTACCTATACCATATTTCATTATGTACCAAAAGCCAGGGGGCGAAAGCCCCCCCCTGCCCCGCGTTGGCGACGCCCATGTCCCTAGGTGTGGTGGGTCCAGAATATTTTGAATAATTAAAGACAAACGCGTTAATATTGAGATTTGCGATGTTATAATAGAAAAAGTTAACAAAACACACTTTTTTACTATAGAAACATTAAACAAACACGTTATTAACTTATGTAAAAATAAATAAAATATTTACCATCAAAACACAAATTATTGAGCAAAAATTTACAAAAAAATAAATAGGTATTTTATTCTTCAAACAATGTTTAACAAAACTTATAGGTAGGTACTTCAATAAAACTTGTACAAAAATTGTAATTTAGGACGAACACTGTGCGTGCACTGCGTTTGCATACTCCCACCACGATTAGTGAATATTGTGTGCGTAATTTCTTTATGTAACCAGTAAGCGCCCTCGGCTGAATTTGGGCAACTTGAGGTGTTATAAATCAAGAAATAAACTGTTTTCTTGGAATGTGATTCTTTTATCTGACGGGACACCAGACACACAGATTCTGAGCTGTAAAATTTTATATGCAAATTCAGAGTTAACATAAAAAACAGGAACAAACGAAAAAATGGCAACAAACTAGGTTTTATCTGCGGATATCTCGATTACAGAAACAGCGCGTTAGCCATCCGACGTGGAGGGAGTTGCCTGATACCTTTGAATTAACGTAGAAATAGTTAACAACACGTGTTGCGGTGGAAGAATTGGCCCGAATTTAGCCGAGCGAGGCCCCATAACACATACTGGTTACATAAAGAAATTATGCACATTATGTCGCACCACAGACACCACCATGTCTGTATGTTCCACGCACTTACCGTAATTCTACAGTCCATGAAAAGGTTCATGTCGCGAAACGGAGTGTTAGAAAAAAAATTTTTTTATGACAGAAACTGTATTCGGACATTCAGTTCATGAAATGTACAATCACAGCATGTGCTGTACATGAAACGGTGTGTATTATGTGTTCCTTGTTGGGAGATTTTTCATTTTCTTAACAGACATTACTTTGCTTTATTTTTTTAAATATTCAGTTCATCGCTCCTGTGCCGCGAGCCGCATAAAAATGCCAGAGGTTGCACGGGCCTGTTTTAGGTCATAAACAGGATGAAACTAGAAAATCCTGTACAGCTCAAAACATAAGAGAGACTTTATTTAAACTAGTTAGCTGTATGTAGATATATACCTGACACGCGAGATTCCGGAAGTTTACAAAGGGAACTTCATAGTCGCTTTGCGAAAAACGAAAGTCGCGGATAGGTGTGAAAATTTTAGAACGATCAGTTTAACTTCCCACACGTCAAAAACTCTAAACAGAATTGTGTAAAGAAGTATAGAGGAAAGGGCGGAAGAAGTATTAAGAGAAGATCAGTTCGGATTTAGACTAAGTAGGGGAGCGCGCAAGGCCATTCTAGTTTTACGAGATGTAGTATTGCCGTTCTCGGATTACTTATAACTTATAAGGCAGGGAACAAAGGAAGGCTGGAAACTAGCTATACTTGGGCCGCCGAACAGACGGAGCGATCACCCTGCAAGAACGTGCTCTAGCGGGGCCAATATTAATTTATGACGACCGAATTGGAGTGACGCGACTTCATTGGGTCTAAAGAAAGCGCATCACTGCGGTTCGGTCGTCCTAAATTGATAGTGGTCCTGCCTAGAGCTCATGATTGCATGGTGATCACTCCGTCTGTTGGGAGGCCCAAGTATAACAGGCTAGTTGACAAAACGAAAATTATAATATGGGCGGTGAAGTCCTTCGCACCATACAAAACCTCGGGTCCAGATGAGATATTGCCGATAATGCTACAACAGGGCATTGAAACATTAGCTTCACCCCTGTGCCAGTCTGGCCCTAAGTTATGTGCCGTATGATTGGCGAAGGGTAAGGGTAGCTTTCATACCCAAACCAGGGCGAGAATCATACGCCCAGGTGAAATCCTTTCGCCCAATCAGCTTGACATCATTTATGCTCAAGACGATGGAAAAACTTGTTGATAGACATATAAGGGACGAAGTTTTGGAAGTGGCACCCTTCCATCGACACCAGTATGCCTACCAAGTGGAGAAATCTTGCGAACTGAGTCTCCATGAGATCACACGCAGGATAGAAGGAGCCCTGATCAACAAAGAAGTTGCATTGGGAACCTTTCTGGATATAGAGGGTGCATTTGACAATACCTCTTTCGACTCCATCAAGAGAGCTGTTGAAAGTCTCGGAGTCGATCGTTCTATTGCAGAGTGGATTGACTCTACAATAAGAGACAGAATAATTACTAGTTTACAGGGCAATGTGACTAGGGGGGTGGCTGCTGCCAGAGGGTGTCCGCAGGGCGGGGTTGTATCGCTCTTACTGTGGAGCCTGGTGGTGGACGGTCTCCTCTGGGAACTAGACCGGGAAGGAATACACGCGCAGGGTTATGCGGATGACATTACTATTCTAATCATAGGGAAGTTCGGAGGGGTGATTTCAAACCTCATGCAACGAGCCCTAGATATAGTGGAAAGATGGTGCACAGCAGAGGGACTAACTGTGAACCCTGCTAAAACCACAGTGATAGCTTTCACGAGAAGAAGGAATCTTCAAGATCTGAAGAGGCTTCGGTTGTGGGGCCAGGAGATCGAACTGAGCAGAGAAGTTAAGTATTTAGGACTAACCTTAGATACTAAATTAAACTACAACGCCCATCTGGAGAAATTGACCAAAAAGGCTACCCGGAGCCTATGGGTTTGTAGGGGTATGATAGGGAGAACGTGGGGACTAAGGCGAGCAATGGTCTCCTGGATTTAATCTAGGGTAATAATCCCCACAGTAACATATGGGTCCCTAATATGGTGGCATAAAACCAGAAAGAGGGAATCTCAAATTAAGCTAGGAAAATGGCAAAGACTTGTATGCCTAGGAATCACAGGGGCGATGCAAACAACGCTCACTGCGGCCATGGAGGCACTTCTGGGACTCCCACCACTACATATCGTAGTGGAGGTGGAGGCACTTGCAGCTGCATACAGGCTAAGGATAAACGGTTATGGACTAATTCTTGCAAGAGCGGGATACCATACCGAAATATTTCAACAAATAGACAAGAACTACATGCTTAGCATGCAGTCGGATAGAACCGTCCCAATCTTAAACTTTCACAAACCTTATCGGATTACCATACCGATAGAGGGAGTGGAGGGCAATTCACAAAAGGCGAGAGAACAGGATGTAAACATTTGGTATACAGATGGGTCTAAAACTGTACATAGTACTGGGGTGGGTATTGCTGGCAAAATCCCAGGGAATGAAATTAGCGTAAACCTGGGCAGCCTTGCAACCGTATTCCAGGCAGAAATTACTGCAATTTCCGTATGTGATCAGGAGGTCCTTTCAAAACAGGAGGAACCAGATTCTCACTGACAGCTAGACAGCACTGAAAGTCTGGAAGCTAATGAGATACAATCCAAAACGGTTAAAGACTGTGTGGACTCGCTGGCTCGGCTAGCAGTACATAACAAGGTTATTCTACGATGGGTGAAAGGCCATCAAGGAAGTGAAGGGAACGAAAAAGCAGACCTTTTAGCGAAGAAGGGAGCCAAAGTCCCGCTGATAGGGCCGGAACCTACGTGTCGTTTGGCATATCAGATAGCCAAAGAGGTGATAAAGGACTTATTAAGACAAAAAAATACCTCTTACTGGATGGGGACTCCTGGACTGAGGCAATCGCGGATGTTCATTAACGGACCATCCAGCAAGAGAGCTGAAGAGTTAATGCGACTGGGTAAGAACCAGCTGAGATGGGCAGTAGTTGTACTATTTTCGGGACACTATTGGAGTGAAGGACAATCCTGATTGCAGGATGTGTGGAGAAGAGGAGGAAGCTCCTCATCACATACTATGTGAATGTCCGGCTCTTGGAGCAGCTGGACATACAAGCTTTGGATCTATGTTTGTAGAACCAAAATAAATAGCAGATGCACCCATAAGTCTTGTCCTAAAATTTTTTGAGGGAACCAAACTTATGAGATAATCATGTATGTAAGCTTGAGCTTCAGTGCTAGGGGCCAGAAACTTACCCCGCAAGGAATAATAATAAATAATAAATATAACAACTTAGTCACAATTTTTGGTGTGCTCTGACTCATGAATCCATTATAATTAGTTTCTCCAATAACAGATTACATACCTACTATTCCATTTGTCAGTATCGACCTGTACTCAAACTTTACTATAGTCCCCACTGGACTATGGTTTTGTACTTCAACTGAAGTACTTTTGAAGCTTTGGCCGCAACGAAATGTACCCAGGAGTACCCACTGTATACCTAGGATACATCGGATAATTACACAGTTTTTCCCACTGAAAATCTATTTTTAGAAAATGTCACACAGTTTCTATTAAATAGAGCAAAGCTCGGCAGACATGTGCCCTTGATTTAGCCTTATCGGACTTATATGTTTAGTCTACAATCGGGATGAGGTTCACGCCCTCAGGAATATTTTTATGCGTTTTCTCTGTTTTATACCTGTTTACGGAAAAATTGCCAGTGCATAGGCAGAGGGAGTATTCCTTGTTCCGAAAATTGCTTCCTAATAAAAGAACCAAAATTTTAGTGCCAATAAAACTTTGGTTTTGTCACTTTTCAGACAGTCATCCTCTATGGAGACGACTTACCCTGGAGGTTGGAGTTTTATCCGACAATCCAACAGTAGGTCTTCATGCAGTCCAATCCTCTGTTTCTGAGGCCAAAATACCAGACAACTTGGGATCCGCATTCTATTTTGACCTATTTTTTGTCAAAACTTTACCTCTTAAAGAATATTTCAATGCCACAATTATTAACAATAAAACTTGTCACCTTATTAGCTTTATTCACAGGACATCGTAATGTATAGTTTATCCAAAATCCGTCTTCAAAATATTCGTCGTTTTGATGAGAGGTTAGAAATTACAATCTTAGATCAAAGAAAAATTTTAAATTCACAAAGTTTCCAACCATTGCTGGTAATTCCCTGTTTTAAAGAGAATTGTAATGACCTTGCGCAGCGCGGGTGGCTTCAGCACCGTGTGGATCATGGGAGACATCGGGATACGAGGGAGCTCCAATAATTTACTTTCAAGTTCGTGAGTCAGAGCACACCAAAAATTGTGGCTTCAAGTTGTTGTAAGTAATTCGAGAACGGCAATACTCATATAATTTGGCTCAATATTCCGCCTATATAGGATTTGTAGATTTAGAAAAAGCCTTCAACAAACTAAAATGGAGAAAGATGCTCGGCGAAGTACTTAGGAAGGTGTAGGTTGATCGACAGAATTAAAAGCAATTATTAATTAAGTAAATCTTAGGAAAAATACAGGAAATTAACCATAAACAAACACGTATTAACAATGTAAATATTTTACAGATCGTTGCTAATCAATTACAAATGTTGACTTAGGAAATTTTATTACCAATTATCTTGATTTCCTGGTAATAACTAAGCTATAAAAAAAGTTGCTCATAATGCAAATTTTCTTTTATTCCGTTGTTTACTGCTATAACTAAGAATAGTATTCTTGTAGGCTGGCAGAGGCAGTTTATGGCAATATCGAATATGTGCTACATTTTGTGAAGGGGCATGAAAATTTAAAAATTGCAGGATACTTTAATGCAGTCGTAGGTCCCTTTGGATTAGGTAATAGGAACGACAGAGGAGTTAGACTGATAGATTTTTTAGATAAACATAACCTAACAGTCGCGAACAGAATATTTCAACATCACGTTAGGAGACGCTATACATGGAAGATGCCAGGGGACCTAGGGAGATACCAAATAGATTACATTCTTGTTAGGTAAAGATTTAGAAATCAAGTTAGGAGCAGATATAAATAGTGATCACAACATACTGGTTATGAAGGGAAATCTTAAATTTAATATTTTCAAAAAACGAAACGGTAGGAGACACCTTGACCTCGAGAAACTAAAAGACTGTGATTCGCACGATGAGTTCGAGAAAAAGACGAACGAAGTACTAAAGGGCGCGGATGAAAATACTGTTAGGGCCGCAGGGGCAGAATGGAATTGCATTAAAAGTAGTTTAGATTCTGTAGCTAGAGATATATTGGGTCAAAAACAGAAAAAAGTAGAAAACCCTGGATAACAAAGGATATTGTGACTCTAATAGACGAGAGGCGAAAATATAAAAATAGGCTAGATGAAGGAGGGAAACAAAGGTATAAGGCGGTCAAGTGGGAAATTATTCAGAAATGTAGCAAAGCCAAAGAACAGTGGATTGATAACAAATGCAAAGAAGTGGAAGTTCGAAGTAGAAAAAACTGACGAAGCGTATAAAATAATTAGTAGAAATTTCAGAGAAATTGGATCTAGCAGCAAGTACATTAGAAACGAGGCAGGTTACATCCTAATCGGAAGAGAGGAAAATGCAGATATAGGTGAAAGAAATATTTGGAAATCTTTTATGCAGGACAAGAACTAGGAGATATATTAGAAAAGCAAATCAGTGTAGAGGGGGATAACCTAGGTTAACCTATAATGAGGGAAGAGTTTGAACTAGCATTAGAAAGTTTAAAAAACAATAAAGCACCAGGTGTAGACGGATTGCAGGCAGATATCTTAAAGTGTGCACGTCAAGAGGTAATAAGAGAGTGTTTATTTAAACTAGTTAGACGTATATACGAGACAGGTGAGATTCCAGAAGATTACAAAAGGAACATCATTCTAGCTTTACGAGTAATTATAGAAAAAAACAAAAGAAAATAGAAAGAGCGTCTATATAGGATTTGTATAATTTAGAAAAAAACCTTCGGGAAGATGTTCGAAGTGCTCAGAAAGGTAGGGATGAAATATAGGGACAACAGAATAATGCATAATCTATACAAAGAGCAAACGGCAGTTATAGAATTTGAGCAGGAACGAAGAGAAGTAGACATCCGGAAGGGAGTGAGCCAGGGATGTGCGTTGTCACCTCTTGTTTCCAACTTGTATGTACATCGAAGATGCGGTAAGTATTGCTAAAGACAGAACAGCCTCAGGGATTGATGTACAGGGTGAAATTATTAACATGCTCAGATTCGCGGATGTTATAGCAGTGTTAGCATTCAGTAAAGAAGAATTAGGAATGGCTTTGAATGAAATGGAAGCAGTTTTGACGTAGTAGTAGTAGTAGTAGTAGTAGTAGTAGTAGTAGTACTAGTAGTAGTAGTAGTAGTTTTTTTTTTTTTTTCGGAAGGAGGGGAAACCTTTTATAGGCCGGAAGTGTGGGACTCCCCAATGGTCTAAAAATGGTATACCCACTAAAACCCCTCCTTGCTATTTCGCCGTGTGTCCTCCCCCACGGTATCGCAATCGCATTTCTTCATGGTGGGGCGGCGCCTTCTATTTCCTTCTGTCTCTATTCACTTTTTTTCCTCATTATTTCTCGCAAGTGATTCTTGATTTCGGGCCATTTTCCTCTTCCAATGTTTTCGGCAAAGTTTTCGGTCGTGAGTTCCTCTCCCAGAAGCAGAGTAATTTTTGACAGTTCTTCCTTCCATCTGGAACATACCAGAATATGTTCGGCAGTGTCTTCCTCGTCCAGTCCACATTCATCGCAATTGGCATTTTCCACTATTCCCATTCTCTTCAGATAGCTGTTAAAGCATCCGTGTCCAGTCAAAAACTGCGCCGTAAAATGGTCCACCTGC
Organism: Xestobium rufovillosum; assembly: GCA_963966045.1. Taxonomy (NCBI): domain Eukaryota; kingdom Metazoa; phylum Arthropoda; class Insecta; order Coleoptera; family Ptinidae; genus Xestobium; species Xestobium rufovillosum. The sequence continues at coordinate 24,154,669 of OZ014497.1, forward strand.
GCTTCCCGCTCAACCCATTCCTTGACCCTAGGAATCAACCTCCTAGTCCATGCTCCGACTGTTGAATCTTCCCATCTTTGCTGCCATCTCTCATAGAGGGTTTGTCGTAGATCATGTCTGTTTTCCCTACCCGTCTCGTACACTTCAGCCCTTTCGTATGCCAGCAAGTCGATTGGGGGAACCCCTGCCACCACCAGCAAAGCCTCCGTTGACACTGTCCTGTACGCTGCAATAATCCTCAGGGCTATACTACGCTGACATCTTTTAATCATATTTTGGTATTTTTTGAACACCAGCACGTCCTTCCATATTGGTACACCATAGAGTATAACCGAGTGTGCCACACCGGCCAAGATTATTCTTTTTTGACTATTAGGTCCTTCTGTACTCGGCGTCAGTCTGATTATAGATGCTACTGTCTTATTGGTAGTAGTAGTAGTAGTAGTAGTAGTAGTAGTAGTAGTAGTAGTAGTAGTAGTAGTAGTAGTAGTAGTAGTAGTAGAATAGTATTTTTGTGGGTTAGCAGACAGCAAAATTTAAAGAGTAACCAGTTCACAGCATACCATTTGGCCTAGCAGATTATTTTAGGTGAAAATCATATATTAAGTCAAGCTTGACGTCATTACCTTCGGCTAAAATAAATACATCAAGAGGGTCACAGATTTTACAAGAAATTTTAGTTTATATTTCCTTGTGTAGAAAGAAAACATAATTTATTTGCATCTGCATTTTTCTGTCTTTCAATGAATGTGTACTCTGTAAACTTTAAAATATTTCTCTATCAGTTGGTGCTGGATGATATCCAAAAGAAATCGTTTTCTATTTGAGTTCGAATTCCTCCTAATGACGTACTGTAATAATATCATTAAGAATTTGTCACGTCGAAATTGCTGGGACATAAAAAGTAAATTGGTCTGGATCGTGTTGCGAAAAGGTGATTTGAATTACGATTATAAAGACAAATTAATAGTGTTTCAAACCGATATTAATTACAATAGCGACCTTGGTCTTGCTATTGGTTAATCAACTTCCTACATTTTATAATAATTTTGTGGCAATGTCATTTTGATTTCGTCAAAGTTTAATTTTGTAATTTTTGTAATTATTTAATGTCTCTGCAAACTATCGTTTGTTTTTGACGTTTCCGTAAACAGACAGAGTGGTCCTTCAGTATTCTAAAAGTTTTTAAGATGTGGTTCTTTACATTATTTTGAGTCGAATATTTTAAATGCCCGCACAGAAAAAAGTCTATTGGATTAAGGTCCGGAGATCTCGGTGGCCATGGTTGATTCGGTGCTTCTGCTCCCCGGCCTATCCATCTATTGGCATACGCTCTATTTAAGAACTTATTAACTTGAATGCCAAAATGTGCGGGAGCACTACCATGCATACGGTTTCTAATATAACAGGGGCGAACATTTTCCAGCAACGCTGTAGGAAAAGGTAGTAAGAATCTCTTGGAGAGAGGAAAAATGGGAAGATTAAAAATTCGACAACGATTCCCACCCACAAGTATAAGAAAAATTGATTTTGATGCCAGGTTTCTTGAATTGCATGAGGATTTTCATCGTGCCACAGGTAGTTGTTATGGAAATATGTTATTGCGATCCTGGAGAAAGTTGCTTCGTCAGTAAAAAGGGTATTCGTAATAAATTGTGGATGTTCTATTAATTTTCTTAGCATTCATCGACAAAACTCTAAGCGTTACGGAAAATCGCGCGGTAGAAATGCTTGTACTCGTTGGCTATGGTACGGATGCAACTGATAGTAATGCAAAATTCTTAGTACCGTTTGATGGCTTGTGTTTACTACCTGAGCAATGGGCAGGTTCGGTGATTTTCAAATTTCTTTAAAATTGATGGTTTATTATACTGAAGGCAATTATGTTGTTAATTTTTATTTTAAAAAAATCCTTCGCGTGTGAGGCCGTTGCAAAGTTTCCCGTCGGTGCGAGGCTAGAAATCGTACCTTGCAGCGAGACTGGGCCGCATGATGTCGGTGGTTAGTACTAGGGCTGGGAAAAGTATCGATACTTAAAGAAGGTATCGATACCTAATCAAGTATCGGTCGTCGATACTGACTGCATAGAGGTATCGAAGTATCGAATATATCGATACCTCGATGCTTTCGATACCTCGATACTTTCGATACCTCTATACTTTCGATATCTCTTCTGCGTTAAGGTGAACTTGGAACAAACATTAAATCAATTAATTAACAAAGTCTTGGTTGATGAAGTTCTACCTCATAAAGAAAAAGAAAAGTTAAGTGGCATAGCTGCTCTGTTGTCAAGCACATAATACAGAAAATTCAGTGTCTTCTGCTGCTACGAAAGAAGATAAGTTGAAAGCGGAGTGCAATAAATATGAGGCAATGGGTAACATTAGCTTTTCATAGAATCCTCTTGCATGGTGGAAATTGCACCAAAGTGCATTTCCTATTTTAGCGGAATTTAGTAAAAAAATTTTATCATGCCAAGGCACAAGTACAGCATCGGAACGTGCGTTTAGTTGTGGTGGAAACGTAATCACAGACACGCGCTTCTTTAACCTCTGAACATGCAGAACAACTAATTTTTTTTGTCAATGAACAAAAAAATGTCTACCAAAATAGGTAGTTTTGTTTTGTACCAATTTGGAGTAAGTAGCAGCAGTAGCAGGTACTATTTATTATTTTTATAATACAATGATTTTGTTTCGTTTATTTAATAAATTTATTTACGTATACGTAGTAACAAATTTACTATGGTATATGTCATAGCCACATAACAAAACCTGTCGTTTTATAAAACGTGTGTTTCTTGGAATGTGATTCCCTTATCTAATGGGGTACACAGACATACAAAACGCGTTTTATAAAACGACAGGTTTTGTTATGTGGCTTCGACATATACATACGTTACATACATCCATACCAATTTACCTATTCTTCTAATAATTTAGAATTCTAGATACTTTTGACACCTCGCTACCTATTCCTCGGTACTTTCGATTCTTCGATACCTCAATACTTCGATGCTTTCGATACCTCAAAATTGTCGATACCTCGATACTGTCGATACTTCTATACCTCGATACTTCGATACCTCAAAATTGTCGATATCTCGATACTGTCGATACTTCGATACCTCGATACTTTCGATACCTCGGCGATACTTTTGATACTTTGAATAGTATCGATACTTTGAAGGTATCGATATACGATACCGCATTTCTGGTATTGCCCAGCCCTAGTTAGTACGAGTCCCAGCTTCAGCGCGCAGAGAGTCCCATATTATGTATGTGTTTTTAAATATTATTAACTGCGTATAAGAAAAATATCGGGGGTTTAACTGGTGTTGTCTGTTTTGTATAATTCAGATGTACTAGTACAGCACACCAATAAAACGGAAAAAGTGGTTCGTTGCAATCAAAAGGAAAATCGGCCTGCATTATCGATATTTTCGCGAGTTAGTTTATCATTGCAAAAATTTATAAAATTATCGGCTGTCATTGCAGCCACTCTGAATAAAACCATAATTTAAGATAGCGCGGTAGTTTTCTGGGACCACTTGGTAACGTGTTCCGGTTAGCATAATTTGAAACACAGGGTGCTAGGAGCATGATGAAGCCAAATACTGAATCGCCGTACCGTTCTCTCTCTGAACTAAAAAAGGAAATTTTATTAACTATTGAATTTTATAATAATTAAATATTACGTCATCCATCATCATAAAGTTCTCAATCCGAAGACTGATTGGATGCGTACCTCCATCCTTTCCTATCCTGAGCTAGAGTACGCATTTCCCTAAAAGTAGAACATCCTACATCCCCAACTATTTGAGAGCAGTAGTCTAACCTGCTCCTACCCCTACCTCTTTATTCCTATTTCTAACTCCAGTATGTTGCGAACTATTCCTTCGTGTGTCAGAAGGTGTCCTACCTTCCTAAAGGATATTTCTCCTATTCTTTGTTGTCTTCCATACCTTTCTCTTTTCCCCAACTCTTTCTAATTCCTCCCTATCCACGGTATCTTCATCACCCGTCTGTAGCACCACATTTCAAACGCTTCTACTCTTTGTCAATCCGCTTCTCCTATTGTCCAAGTTTCGCTCCCGTATAATGCCGTCCTCCATACATGCGTCTTTAAGAGGCTCTTCCGAGTTTCTACATTAACTGTTCCCGAGTATAGCAGTTGTTTCTTTTTGTTCAACAAATAGTACGTAGTTTTTTGATTCGCGTGAGTTGTATTTGCTTCCGTTTGAAAATTTGTAATCCATTATAAAACTATTAACTTGATAACTTGTCATTTACTTAGGTATACCTACATAAATGAGTAGGTATAGGTATTAGGTATGTCGTATGTATTGTAGGAATTGTATTATAGAGAATATAGGTGTACGTATTTTTTTACAAACAGAAGTAAGCAGGTATCTACATAGTACATACCTGCTTATACTGAATTATAAAAAGCATGTACAATTAATAAATTGTTCATTTTGTTTTACTTATGCCGGTCTGCCTTTACACCACTGTTTTGAGCTTTTGAGGTTGAATGTTAGATACAAAAAATCACACACCATTTCCACATTTACCTACATATGGCAAATTATGTGAATCGGACTTTTGATACACTTGTTGCATCATTAATCAATTATATTGTCTTTGTTTTATGTTTTCTTAACACCTCACTTTAAAAATTCACGCTGGAAATAGTCCCAATAAGTATGTTACGAGATAGGTACCTACCGCTCCGCGGGCATTCTAGAAAAATGGGAGGAGCGCCATACGAAGCGCTGACGTCAAACCAATCACAAAGCGAACTAGCATGTGGGCGTGATAAGTTAATTTCTTTCGCTTATTACGCTGCAAAAAAATTTTTTTTGAAGAAAATTTCGCCTTAGATCAATTACAATAACAATTTTCTGTCATTTTCATGCCAAAAATATATCTTATTTTTTCCGAACCTCCCTATTCTCCTCGTGCTTGTTTCTCGGTGTTCCTCAATTTGTTGTAGTCGCTTCTTCAGTGCAGGTGTTCTAATTGCAGAAGGTCTTCCGATAACATTTGTATTTTTTTAAATCATCCACTGTCATTGAGACGTTGATGTATGTTTGAGAATGTTGCAGAACGAGGCAATTCTTGGTGAGGATATCTTTCGTGATAAATACGCCTTGCAAGGTTAGCATTAGCATCTGCTAAACCATACACAAAATGCATACTTGCCATTTCAAAATTAGTGTATAACGCATTCTCAAGAGTTATAAGATTAAATTATATTATTTGCAGAGCCCGTAAATCGTATTTAACAGCAAGAAATTTCTATGTTCTTATAACAGATTCAGTAAACTGTCAAGCACCTTGTTTTTCTTACTTCTTTTCTGTTTCCAATGATATCTTGATGTAGTCATTATCTTGTATGTTAAAAATTGCGAGAATGGGTATATTGATACGAGTACGTTCGCAACAAAGTTCCAAGGACCCTCACCCCGCCGGACGAGTGTAAACAGATGGGTAGGTTTTCATCATTTAGATCGAAAGTTGGAAATTTCCGTAATTCCCAATTAAAATTTCGGCAACTAATTTTTTTTTGAAAAAGTAAAGAGACTTTTTTTGTGCTATTTCATACCATTTATAAAAAAAACAATTGACATTTTTAAAAACTCAGCGGCGCACAAATCTTCCTCTAAAAGAATATCATAGTCACCCCTTGGGCCCGCCCCTGTTTAGTTGAAAAAAGGAATTGTTGCATCAAAAGTTGATCCATTGTGCACAAAATTTCATTAAAGTATCTCCATTGGTTTTTAAACTCTTAAAAAAACCTTTTCTTTCCCTCAACTTTGGCACCCTGCATTTTTGAAATTAAGCCGTTTTAGACATATGGTCATATGAAATATTCGACTCAATACTTAAGGACCATCCTGTATACAGGGTGGGCCAATAGTGTATAGCCGGCCCATATCTCTGGTTCTGTTCGAGGTATCAAAATAAAAATTTACACGTATGTGGAGAACACCATGAAGCATCTGATAAAATTATTTTGGTGTATACAGGATGTTCACACTCTGAAGAGCAAACCAATGTTATGTTTTCTTAACTGGAACGCCTCACATTTGTTTACATAATTTGAATTCCCAACTTTGTGGAGCAGCTGACGTCTATTAGTTTGAAGTTAAAAATCATAATTTTTCAAATTTCATCAATTTATAACTTGGAAACGGTACGAGATAAAGAAAAATGACTTACATGTCCCTATCCTAGTTTTTAATTCTCTATCTAATGGGTCTGGAAAATACTTTTTCCTGATTGTCCACTTTTTGGTCATTCCTTGTGCCAATCAGGAAGCAGTATTCTAAAGTCCCATTAAATAGAGAACTGAAAACTAGGATAGGGACATGTAAGTCATTTTTCTTTATCCAACAGCATAACAATCAAATTCAAATAATGCACCTAAACCCCTCACCCTCTCACTAAACGATTAAACCACCTCTCTCACTTCAATCCCCACACGAATGCAGAAAAATGCAGTCGCAGCGGGGAAACACCAGATCCAATCGCCCGCTTAAATCACTCACCATAAAATCCATACTCAACCACTTCCACGACCCCACTGCCTGCTCATGCAAAGGTAGACGAACAGGCTTCATAAAACCAAAGTTGGCCGCGTCCGCGGAACTAGTCGACTGTCTAAACGCGGCCTGCTTAGTAGTGTTTGAATACAGCATGTTCAAAACAGACTAAGTCCGCGATAAAGTTGATAATAGTAATAGTAATACTAAAGCGTTTAATCGTAAGTTGATTAGATAAATAAAATAAGTGTTTGGGTGAAGTTTGTTGTTTGTAACGGCGAAAGTTGCCCTTGTTTTGAACAACATATGTTCGTGAACTGTCAAAATATCGACTGTCCGTTTTTGTTTATGTAATATTTGCGTGGACAAAGCCTACTTGATTTGGCAAGGGATTAAAATATATATTCTAAGTATAGAGAACTATAATAAATAAAGAAAAAACAAAACAGACTTCTGACCAAAGACAAGACAAACTGATGGTTACTTCTGTTGTGTTTTAGTGTTTTAAAGATCGAATATTTTTTAAACTTTTAAATACTGCGAATTCTTTCACAACTTTGTTGTGAAAGTTTTGCCACCGATATGGTGCAACAAGGAACAGTTTTCTTCGGCTGCAGCACTCGTTAAAAAGGTACGTGGAATATTTTATTTATATTTCGTATGTGCAGTCTTTGTTTTGTTTTACACTATTGGTAAAAACCTTGCATACTTATTGGGGATATCCCCATCAAGAAGTCTGAAAGCTCAATGCCAAAGAATTGATTATTTACTATACAGGGTTCTTCAGAGTTTAGCATCACACTATAAGTCTGTGCATATCGGCTGAATTCAACTTTTATAATACATGCAAAAATGTTATGAACACCTTGAAATAGTTCTTGTGTGTGAGAAAATATGCAGATTTTATCACGAACCGTTTCTAAATTCGATCAAGGCGATTGTAATATCAGACACCATTGAGCGCTTTAATCAGAAAAAAAACTATTTTTAGCGTCTTTTTTCACCTGAATTTACTGGTCTTCTTAGGTAAGTACCTATAGGTATCGTGTGACAAACTTCGATGTGTACATGGGGAAATAACCTGGGCAATTACATTTTTGGGGATTCCTGCTCCCCATGTGTAGTTACAGTGGTGGTAAAGGTAGCAATCGAAAGATTATTTTTTTCTGCGTATGAGGATATCAAAAACTCTACAACTTTCCAATTTATTAAAGCATTAAAAGCAAAAATTACACTAATAATTTTCTAACTAAAACACAGAAATTTATCAGATTATCCATGACAACTTAATTTATTCTAATCACGGACGTCTTTGATTTTTATGGATTTTCTGAACTGTCAACATTTAAAAATGAACAAAAATATTTATTCAGTTCAAGAAAAGGTTTTCATTGTGAAAATACTTTACGGCGGCAATCGTTTGCGCGTAGTCCGTGCCTTATTTTCTGTAAAATTCAATAACGGTCCTATTCCTTCGGTATAACAACAAATAATTTAGTAAAAAATTTGAAGGCTGGGAATCTTTCATCGAAAGAAGTTAATTTTTACTAATACATAAACTTGTTTTTTTATTTAGATAATTCTCATTCACATTATTATTGTCATTGCCTATAGTTGACAATTAATTGATTACTGGTGTGGATGTTTCGTTGGTGAATGCTGGTCCATAGTTTAGGGTAAATTGTAGGTGTCGTCTAACCTATTAAAAAGTTTTTGGGAAAATGTTAAAGCAGTAAAATGAAATAATAAAAATTAAATTACTTTAATTTTACTGCAATTATGAAAAATTTAACAAGCGGCAACATTTGTTTATTTTGCTCTAATGAATTTTGTAATCTGGCAATTTAATACTTTATTTCATATCTAGGTAAGGACAAAAACTTATTAATATACAATGAAATTAAAGTAACATAAAAAAAGAAAAATAACTATAACAAATATTCAAATAAACCCCCATTCTGTATCAGACAGTATTCCAGCCTATTATAGAAAGAATTTCTCACATTCGCAAGTTGCCGATCGTTTATTAAGTTGCGTTCCACAAAAATAGCATTCCTTAAAGAATCAATATTTGGGTGACGAGTTTTATAAATCTTATTTTTTAAATGACCCACAAGAAAAAGTCACACGGTGCCAAATCGGGAGATCTAGCTGGCCAGTTTATAGCACCACCTCGACCAATCCAGCTCTCTGGAAATATTTCATTTAAATTTAATAATTCCCTCACTTGTGCTCCAAAATGTGCTGGGCATCCGTCATGTTGAAACCAGACCTCCCGATTCGCATGTGCAACTTCTTCAATGCAGGGCCGGCCAATATGGTTAATTAAAAGATCTAAATAAGCTTCTGAATTTAAATTTCCCTGTATTTCAAATGGTCCTATAATGCGATTATTAAAAATGCCTGCCCAAATATTGATTTTTTGAGGGTATTGCGTTGTAGTGGCTAGATTTATTCTGGGATTTTCCTGGGCCCAATGCCTAACGTTTTGTGAATTTGGCTCTTGATTTAAAGTGAAGGTACACTCATCGGTAAAACAAATTGATGAGAGGAAGCTGCGATCCCGATTAGCCCGTTCTTGCATTTCTTCACAGAAAGTTTGCCTTGATTCTTCGTCAAAAGGAAGTAACTGTTGGTGACATTGGAATTTAAAGGGATGATATTTGTTTTATTTAATATGTTACGGACAGTTTCTCTTGAAACATTATATTCTAGGGCAATAGACCTTAAACTAGATGTTGGACTAGCAGTTATCAGGCCTATTACCATTTCCTCTACCTCAACATTTAGATTTCTTGGAACGACTAAAAAAATAAATGATAAGATTAATTTTAGTTTTGTTTCACTCCACGTTAGCACTTGTTAAATTTGTCATAATCCCAGTAAAATTTAAGTTAGCGAACAATAAGGAATTAGCAACTAGATAATAATAATAAGCGAATCAGAATTAACTAAATAAAAACCAAGTAAATTTATTAGTAAAAATTACCTTCTTTCAATGAAAGATTCCCAGTATCTTCAAATTTCTTAACTAAATTTTTTATTGTTGTTACCGAAGGAATAGGACTGTTATTGAATTTTACTGAAAATAAGTCACGGACTACCAGCAGACTATTGCCGCCGTAAAATGTTTTCACAATGAAAACCTTTTCTTCAACTGAATAAATATTTTTGTTCATTTTGAAACCCAGATTTTAAATTGTAGATAAATAATGTTGACAGTTCAGACGAATCAGAAATTAGAATCAAGGGAGTCTTTGATTGGAATAAATTAAATTGTCATAGGTAATCTGATGAATATCCGTGTTTTAATTTGAAAATTATTAGTGTAATTCTTGCCTTTAATGCTTTAATAAATTGGAAAATTGCAGAGTTTTTGATATCCTCATACGCAGAAAAAAATAGTCTTTCGATTGCTACCTTTATCACCACTGTAACTACACATGGGGGGCAGGAATCCCCAAAAATGTAATTGCCCATGTTATTTCCCCATGTACACATGGAAGTTTGTCACACGGTATACATACTTTATATAGGTTGCAAACAAGAGGTTCAATGAATTTTGTAACAAACAAATACTAGAAATACAACAATACCTATTCTGTAGTGTCCAAAAGTTTATTAACTCCAAAAAGGCCATTGTACTGATTTTCATTAAATAATAGTTGGTAGACCAACTAAGTATAGACAAAACATACCGCCCTGTTTCGAAGAACTGTTCTATTGAATCATGAATTCATCAAATTTCTAACTGTTTTCGACGCCTACTCCAAGAATTTTGCATTTGTATACAAAAAGTATAGGTATAATGTATAATGATATTCGACAAGGGCGTTCATACTTCATAATCCTTCATGAATTTCAGAATTTCAGAAATTCAAAACAATTAACAATGCAGTCGAACGTTATTTGGTAAAGGAGGCCGTGCGAAATTCTTTTGTTTTATGAAACAATACGCTGACTTCCTAAACGCTGTACTTAATGGGTCAGGTTATTTTCGTAGTTTATGAGCGATTTTGTTGCATGAACATAAAAAAAAACTTAAAAATAAACTACGAGTACATACCTACTTCTCAAATATAGGTACGAGCAGTTCGAGAATATTGGTATAATGAAGAATTGAAAAATTACTATGCGTACTACCAATATAACGATTTATTATTATAACTTGACCGGTTTCAGAATTCAGAATGATTCCATCATCAGAAATGTATAAATAAAATGATTGTAAACAAATTATTATGACAGTTGACAAGGAAACTAAAATTGACAGAACAATACAAATAATAATGATATCCATGAAATAAGACAACTAGATAACTGAATTTCAGTATTTACCTACGGGGTATAAGAAAAACACAAAGGAAAATCGAATAGGTACCTCGTAGCTTGAAGGGAAAAAACATTGAATTTAAAGAAAACCATAATAGGAAAAAAACAATAAATTCAATTGAAAAAACCTTCAAGTGAAATATCAGAACTAAATAAACAAAATATCCATGGAATCTTGACAACTGCCAACTGCTAATCTTATACAACTTGTATTCTTTACAAGATTAGCAGTTGGCAGTTGTCAAGATTCCATGGATATTTTGTTTATTTAGTTCTGATATTTCACTTGAAGGTTTTTTCAATTGAATTTTTTGTTTTTTTCCTATTATGGTTTTCTTTAAATTCAATGTTTTTTCCCTTCAAGCTACGAGGTATTCGATTTTCCTTTGTGTTTTTCTTATACCCCGTAGGTAAATACTGAAATTCAGTTATCTAGTTGTCTTATTTCATGGATATCATTATTATTTGTATTGTTCTGTCAATTTTAGTTTCCTTGTCAACTGTCATAATAATTTGTTTACAATAATTTTATTTATACATTTCTGATGATGGAATCATTCTGAATTCTGAAACCGGTCAAGTTATAATAATAAATCGTTATATTGGTAGTACGCATAGTAATTTTTCAATTCATCATGAATTTCTACCAAATAGTAAAATCAGAAAATATTAACTACATAATATTGGTATAGGTAACTATATCTAATTCCACTTTATCTTGTTCTTTTAAGAAGTGATTGATGAGTATCCAAGGTCACGGATGAACACAATCAACAGTTGATTGGAAAGCCCTATGCCAACCTTCAACCGAATTATTCGTGAGTGGGAGTTCTTCCACGACTCGTTCGCGTCGGTCGGTCATTAAACTTTACCCGCGGGAGGAAATGAATACCTTTGCTCCCTTGATATATAAATAGCTATTAATTTACTTTGAAGAGTAATTGAAGTGCATATACAATATACATAGTTCTTAAACTGTCAAAGTTCAAATTTCCTAACGCCTGACCTGTCATTAGAAGATGCCCATAAATTTCCAGTATAGTAGCCTCTGATTGCCAATTCACTGTCTAATATATTTTAAATAAAATAAACACACGAGCCAAGTAAAGTCGGGCATTATTTACTGCAATGAAAACATCAAATAAATCTTGAACATAAAACTTTTACCCGTGGGAAAAAGCGAATGTGGGCACAAAATATATTAGGGTATATTTAGAACATAAAATTGGTTGACCTTATATGATACATTCCTACTAGTTTAATAGGACACTAATGGAGATTATAAAGTCGATTTTTCTGTTTGAATCGTTTTTTGGATGGAACTATTCATAGAAAAATTGACAAAATGTAACAGGAACAGGAGAATATACTTTCAATTGAAATGTTCTCGAGCAAGGACTGAAAATAGACGCCCCCAAAGTGCTTTATACGCGTTTCACACTCATGTAGGTCAAGTAAGCAATGGAAGGATTAGCGGATCTAAGTCTGCAAAGTGTTGTGCATCTAAATATAGACGATTCAAATGTCTTCAACCTACCAGCTACCAGGGAACTGACTTGTTTATAAAAGTCGTGTTGGATAACAAGGGGTGTCCCTGAGACAGAAGGCGTTGATTTAAATAGTTGTCACTAATGTCACTTAATTTATTGTCAATTATTTGTGATAAGTCACACAAACATTCGTTGGTGTATGCAATTTCGTTATTTAGTTAGAGAGCCGATTGTTACAAGGTGTCGGCCCTTTTTCTTCCATTAAATTCTATCTCCAGATGCAACCCGAAACATCTGGGCTATCGATGATTTACTTATTATTCTAACCTTTGACTCACTTTGCTTACGCGACACTTTCATTCATCAACGGAGCCTTACTTAATAGACTTCATTCATAACACTGCCGCCTCCTTAAGAGATTGATCGCCCTCGATCAGAAATGGTCTTCTACGCTTCCATGGTACGGAGCAAGCCGTTATAGACGAACCACCTTCATCTTTGACCACGGGGGAGCGTCGAATTCGGTAGAAATGATTGATCCTGGTCACCACTCGATATCGCCTCTCCCGATTCTTCTGCAGTTTCGGCGATCGTCCTTTCTTTCGCGCTGGATTATACAGCCGCACTAAATCGCCCTCTTGGAAACCTACCGAATTAGCTCTGGCGTCGTATTGTGTCTTCATGCAGTCACTCCCTAAGCGTACGCGGTTCAAAACGGCTTCATGTAGCTTCGAGCTGGTGTTCTGTTGCAATCAGGATGTACTTGTTATATCTCCTGATGTAGGAAATGGACCTGCGACATCAACCTCTCGATTGGAGCTTCAACATTATAGGCGCATTCTGCCACAGCTCCTTGTGTTGGGACCTTTACTCGACGCGCATTTACGGCACCAGTTTATTATGTCCATTCGATAGCCCAATCGATAGTACCTCTCCCGGATCTTCATATTCGTCTTATTGACACCTAAGTCTCCTCCACTCACTCCATTGTGAGCTTCTGCCACGACTTCCGGAATCTTCTCCTTCTGAACCACGACCTGGGGTTTTCTCTCCCTTCCGTCGGTACTCTCTCACATTCTCTTTAATATACCGTCTTCAACCACAAGAGTCCCATTGGCATCTGACTGGCTGTATATGCTCTTTCTTCTCTTGCTTTACACAGTACGTGCAGTCTTCCTGACAAGGTCTTCTAGAAAGTGCATCAGCGTTGCCATGCTTTCGTGCTGATGGTAAAATTGTACTGCTGCAGTCTCTCTGTCGAACGGACCAACTAACCTTCTGGGTTTTTCAATTGCAACAACCACTTCAAAGAAGTGCCCGCATAAATTCTTGTGGAATTGCTCGATGGTATTCACGGTGGTTAACAACTCCCTCCTGGTGGCTCAGTAATTTCTTTCGGATTTTGACAGTAATTTAATGAAGTAGGCCAAATCCTTCTCTTCCCCATTCTCTTCCTGGGATAACACACCTCCTATACCAGCATTACTCGCATCAGTATCGATGGCAAACTCGCTTCCTGGCTTAGGATAAGTCAGGACAGGAACAGAACACAGACGTTGTGAAGGTTAATTTACCCTTATCTGTGCATGTCTCCAATCAGGTTGTCAATTTCAGTTTGTTTTGTCAAGTGTACTCTTCCTGATTGGAGTGTGATCATCGGTTCTGATAGAGAGTTGGATCGCCCCCGTCCGCCCTAGGTCAACATCTCTCAGTGAGAAGACATCTTGATATTACGTCAGTAGTTCATCAACTTGAGCGTGAAGCGGCAGATGTGGTTGGCAGAAGAATGATTAAATTTGTTGGTGCGTCTTGCATCTACATAAAACGATACTTAGTGCGAAAATAACTAAAACACTTAAAATATTAACAAAATTACCTACGTAGGTACCTACATAATTAGTGTTTTCGTTGATATACCAATAATTATCCAGACCGCGCTTGGAAAAAACAATATTTCTTCTACGTTTACATCATTAATGAGAACGTCTTCGAATTTATTTCTTGCGTTGTAAATTTATGCAAACCTTTCATAAGTTTCATGAACCATTTAATACTTTTGGGATGAAACAATACAATATTGTTATTTCTGGCAATCTATTTGCCGTATTTGACATTATGCAACATACAACATATTATAACTTTTCACTCCAATCTCTTATAGTCTCAGAAGGGATTACCAACATCCAAAAACTTCAAAAAACGAGAATGCGAGATGTTGTTAGTGTCACTATTCCCCTTCATGAAAACATCGAAAGAGCAATTCACACACGCGTCTGGTAACTCTCAGGGGAAGATTCCCTATCAATCCAACAGGGTCATTAACTTAGGTCACCGTATTTGCATCTGTATTAAAGTTATCCCTGGTGGAATAGCGGTACCCGCTGCATGTTTAATTTCGCGAATATCGCCAACCTGCAAGCAACCGGTTACAGAGATGTGACCACATTTGCGGTATTTCAAGGTCAGTGTCCATCTGTCGATGGTCTGTATACAGAATACGCGTAGGTATGATCGAAATTGTTGGTACCTATGTAATAACAGTTGCGGTCCCTTTTTGGTAATGAGGGTGACGAGTTGAAAGAACGGTTGGAGAATAGAGTCGGGGCGTCGGGAGGACGAGCCTTGTAAACATGTTTGCTCGTTTGGGGACTTGGTGAAGTGACCTAAGCGTCCATAGTCATAAGTCATGTGTTTACTACGTATTCAAAATTAGGTCTGTTGTTTTGCACACATCTTGAAAATTACAAAACAGATTTTTTACGCTTTTGAAAAGGTAAGATAGCGGGTTGCAAACGGAAAAGTGTTTCACGTTGTCAAACACGGGAAATAGTGCACAGAGTGTTTTGCCATTTTAAAAGTGAGAAAAGTGAAACAGAAACATTAGTCCAGTCAATCGGTGTTCAAAACTGCCGTTTTCGTAACAAAATTGGGGAAGTTTTTTTCTCAACGGTTCTATATGTTTTATAGGGTGCTGAATCCGAATTTCAAGTTTGCTGCCATGTAGGAGGTGGGCTTCTCAACGAAAAACGCGAAAAACCTTAAAATTTTTGAACTTTTTTCAGTTTTTCGCTTATATCTCGAAGACTATGCATTTTTCGAAGATGACCACTCTATACAAAATTAAAGTAGGTAAAATTTCCTACAAAATGCACTGGTCAACTTTAATTTTCTGACGAGAGGTATCGGCGCTAGAGCGAGCTGAAAAACAGCGATTTTTTGGCCCTTCTATACGAAAACGTCAAAAACGCCCACTCCCACCCCCTACAACTCGAAAAATATACATGTTATCAACAAAAACCCTTATACCCTTATTTCCTACAAGAAACATCTATAACATTCAGTTTTCTCATAAGGTGGGAGGGAGCAAAGCGAAAATTTCGAAAAATGCTTTCTGCGCTCTACAGCCAAAACTGTCCCTCCCACGTGGGACTCCCACCTGTCTATCTCTCATCGGTGCTATACTTTCGATGTTTTGAATGAATTGATGGCAAAGCATGTTTGATGATAACATTAACAAATTATATTTACAACATATTAGGTACACGACACTGAATATAAAGCTGAATATAAAATCTGTACGTATTAATGTACAAGTGTCATGAAATGACGGAAAGTCGAGCCCAGGATTGGGTCATCACTTCGAGTAGGTTCTCCATCTGGAAAAGAAAGAAGGCATTTAGTGTTAGACCATGGTTACAAGAACAAGAACAGATAATTTGTATAGTGAACTGTCGATGTATGAAGAAATACCTGATGTCATGTGCGCAGTTATTTTAGTCGTCCGCGTTTGGTTGAGAAGCCGACCTCCTACATGGCAGCAAACTTGAAATTTGGGAACAAAAAACATATAGAACCGCTGAGAAAAAAACTTCCCCAATTTTGTTACGAGAAAACCACCATTTGACTGGGCTACATTGAAAAGTGTGAAAATGAAGAGGTCTGTTGCAATGGGAGTATCTATTAGATCTATAGAGAGAATAGTTGTTAGTGACGGCAACACTAGCGCGTCGGAAAATAATGGCAAAGCGATCTTTAGAACACCAGGAAAAAAGCGTACAAAGAAGAGTTCCTTAACGACGTCACTGCACTATACATGTGAAATTCTTGTTACCAATAATACAGCGAGACTTCGTAGAGATAATTACATGCTTTAACGAAATCTTCACGTATTTGAACAGTAAACAAATGATTTGTTCGTTTCTAGTAATCTATTTGACACATTTTCAATGTAAAGATAAACAAGCAATTATGCTTGTAGGTGTCAGAAGAATTTCAAGGTATCATACAATTTTCAGATACCAATTAGGTTAGTATACAAGTTCTGTGTCTCCATGAAAAATGAGATTTGAGAGAAGAGATTCATCATCAAGTTTATGCTGAGCCTCGTGCTGAACGGATGACCTGAATCCATCCTAACAGAATCAACATACTGGGTTCAAAGTTTTGTTTGAATAATGCATAGAACCTGTTGATTCTACAAATAGCTAAATAATAAATTGGTCAAACTGCCCGATGTTTCATTGTTGTTTGCTTCTACTTCATAGTCTAATACTTTAAAATGTAATATTTGTAAGTCATGTAGCATTAGCGTGATTATTTTTATCATCAACTCGAAGTCTTCCAAGAAAAACTATTACTAATTCTAAAAAATAACCACTTTACGATTCCCATCGACACTGAACCAAATTTTAAGTTTCAACTTGGTCCATTTGCTGACCTCCATTATAGTATCGCACTTCAAGAATCAATAATAAAAATATAAACCCAAAATAATGTTCCAGAAGAATTTTTGGCACTCGGCTACAAAATGTATTTTTGGACGTTTCCAAATGGCGATACATTTTGGCATTGCTACAATTCACGTTTTAGTGATCGTATTTTTACACCTAGTTCATTCATGAGTAAGTTTCTTTTTTATTGTGTTTATTTTCGTTTTATGCCAGAATGTATTATTATCATAAACCGTGTCGTAAATTCTATTTGAAGTCTGTCTCGTGTACTCAATGAAATTTAGACGTGATTTTCTTGAAACCAGCCACAACTCGCGCGCCAAAAAATAAAAAGCAAAATCACTCTTCCTGGCTTACCAAAAACTCATTACCATCCATGTCAAGGTTTCCTAATACTTTTTCTCAACCGCGGAAAAAAACTCTTTTTTCCCTAAAAAAACGACACAAAAATCCTCGTTAGATTATAAAAATCGCCCGAAGGCTAGCGATGACTAACTTTAATTAGCAGAGTTAGTTTATTTATAAACTTCATATTACACGTTAACTGCATCTTTGTCTGTCACGTGTACCACACAGCCAAACAAACCACAAGTCGGAATTCCGGAAACGCCGCAACGAAAACGAAAGTATGTATTTCTATTTATAAAGCGCGCTCGACCGTTCATTTGTTTGTTTATACCAAAAATCTTGTTGTACAAGTCACGTTGCTACCGAATTAATTTGTTATTACACTGGTGTTGTACTTCTTTCTTTTATTGGGCACACCGATGCACTATTAATCGAGTAGTAAAAAGAGAAACAGACATTTTCCAAGCAAATTAATACACACTGACTCCCAGAAGTAAGTTTTTTGTTTATAAAACGATGAAATGCATTATTTTTGTCATTATCTATCATAAAGTGGCATAACTGAACGTGTATATTGAACAAAAACGAAAGAAAATTTTCTAACTTACACGAAATTTGACCTCAGAGCCGTTGGGTTAGAGTGTAAGCAAGCTAACCAATACCATATGGCAGCTACTAAATAACCGAGCGTTTGAATTTTAAATTCATAAGACGTGAACGTTGCCAATGAGTATCCAGATATTTTTAGAATAAACATTACCTACTACTGTTATGTTTTGTTAATTATTACACAGTTAGATAACGCTAGTAAATAGTGAAATGCATAAAATATTAATATGTATAGTCATTGTTTATATTTTTAATTATTTTATGATCAAACATTTGTTTAGTTGGTATATTAATAGACGCATAGACGAAGTTATTTTAGAAACACTAAGAAACTTTTAGAACTATTGGAACTATGCGTTTTAGCGTTGATTGAAGGAATTCCTTCAATCAACGGTTTTAGATGCAAAACGAATGTTTTATTCTCGGATCTCGGGCAGCATTTTAACTACAACCGCAACTGTTCCGTAGAAATGCCCAGATGATGATTACAAGTTGGATGAAAACCTACACCTTGGGCCTCAGGTGTACCTAGATATAAATACAAACAAAAGCGTTATAATAAGCCGATTAAAAATACATTTTTCGAAGCATCACGGTCTATTTCCGGATACTGCACGGTAGGCGTGCAGGAAAATCACTGCTGATGACACGGTAGATTTTCGTAGGCGTACTTAGACAAAGTTTTCACGCGCACAGATGCCACTGCAAATTTCCATCATTTCTTAAGTTAATCGCAGGAGGCGTTTTGCTCAATCAAGTGTACGAACAAACATACACACCACAAGCACTTGGCCTCTGGGCTAATGGACTGTATCTTGAAGTTATTTTTAACTTTTCTTCTTCACCGATGATATTTTACAAGAGGTCTGTGCAAATTTCGCGGAAAAAAAATATTGTGTTCAATACAAAATTTTCGACGTTTCGACCCCATTTTCTTTAGCATTTTTTTTTTGTTTTTCAATATTACTTAAAATTTCACTTTCATTTTTATTTATTTTTGTAGATGAATTATTTCGTTTTTCGATCATTCGACAAATTTGATTCCTAATTAAATTTTTATCTTCTAAACGAAGTAAAGATATATTATTTTCAATAGTTGCAATAATATTGTTAATTGAAATTTGTTTATTATTTGCATTTGCCGCGTTGATGAATTTGATTTTGTGAATGACAGAAAAAATTGCTGCAAGTTTGTGGCAGGATTTTGTTAATTTTAAATTCTAGATTTTTAAGTTCTTGTTGTGTTCAGAAAATAACAAACACTCTTCAATATCTAGAAATTCAAATTAATAAAATATTACCACCAACACAATAATTTTTCAAACAATCGCAAAACCAAAAATTTTATAATAAATTTCTCAACATAAAAAATAAACTACACAAATTAACAAAACTTGCTAGCAAACAAGACGCCAACAATAACTACAATATTATATCCACTGATATTCCAACCAATCTACGAAAAAATTTACAATTAGGCCCCAATATTTCAAATTTAAAGATAAAATTTACAAACAAACTGATGGCTTGCAGTTTACTATAGAAATTTCAAACAATAACCAAATTAACTTCTTAGATTTAACACTTCACAAAATTAATAATTCAATACAAACAGAACGGTACAGTAATTATTTCTAAACAACCCACTTATCATAAAAAAGTATTGTTATGTGTTTAACTCACAGAGCAATAATTAAACTTTCTAGTCCACAATTCAGAAAATCTGCACTAGACAAAGCCATAAACCGTTTAGTAAAAAATAGCTACCCAAAAAATGTTATTATGAAAATTATAAAAAACATAAGTTAGAAGTTTTTCAATATTGCATGTTTCGAATGTGCATGGAAAACCGTAGACCACTGGTTTCGTCCTTTTGGGACTCATCAGTACGGTGCCTTGCCCTACACACTTGAACTATGCAATATTGCTTGCTGTATATATACTTACACGCTTGGTGCAAGTATTAGCAAGAGCTAATTCTTAGCCGAATTATGTGGCGGTGATGAGAGGTACTGGACCGTTCGAACAACTACTCCTCGGGCAAATACCCCGCCAGGCATTGAATTATAGAACTAAATCCAGATTTTGTGTACTACGAGACCTTATAAGGTACACAAAATCTGGATTTAGTTCTTATAAAAAACATGATACATCAATTTTATAATAACAACGATATTAATAAAAACCAAAAAAGGACCTAAAAACTACATTTCATTACCTTATATAAAACATCACACAATATTAATAACGTATTAATAAAACATAATTTCCTAATTGCCCACAAAAATCATAACAATCTGCAATTTTTATATTCTCGTCTAAAAACCTCAATTCCAAAACTGATGAAAAATCCCACTGTTTACAAAATTAAATAATGTAATAACTGTAACAAAACATGCAATGGACAAACCAAAAATCGTCGTGAAAATAGGTTAAAACAACATACATACCAAAATAGTAATTCAGCTATCACTAAACATATGAAAAACACCAAACATAATTTCGACTTTAATAGTACTACTATTCTAGAACAAGAAAAGAATGTTAAAGCTAGACTTATCCTCGAAATGATACACGTCCAAAAAGCCAAAAATTCTTTAAATGCCACATCCGACATTCAAAATTTAAGTCAAATCACAGAAGAGTAACATAATAACGTAAATCTGTTCTCTACCACTTGATATTAAATTAATATGTACAGGGTGTCATATTTTCGTTGTGATTTGGGGGTTTCTCATAGAAGCAGCAGAGATAGAGCCTCGGGGTTTTCGCGAACCTTAGCTACTTTTTTGAGTATAATAGAAAGCGGAAACCATAATTTGGATATCGTTTTTAGTTTTCGAGAAAAAAAATCATGGTGATTTTTATCGTTTTTCGAAAACTCTCTCCAATTCTTTTTGTACTAAGCAGACTAAAACTGTTACGATTGACTCATATAGAACTTTTCCAAGGAATTCAGTGGCGTACGTAGTTTTTTTCTAGGGAGCGTATTTTTTGAATTATGACATAAAGTTAAATTTTTTTTAATGGAAATCATAATAGGGTTTGGTCTCGTTCGAAAGGTCTTTTTTTAAGCTATCAAAATATATATATATATATTTCAAAGTTTTGTTCAGGGTTTTCAGCCGTGAATAATGTGGATTATTTATTAGAAATAAAGAGACTCTTTATTCTGTACCAAGCTTTCGGAATACTTTTATTCCTTCATCAGGGTTTCTACAATAATAAATGATTTACAAATTTGAATCTTAATTAAAAAGCACATGTCAACTCACAGAATGTGAGGTTATATGAAGAAAACCAGCGAAATTCCCGAACACTGCATTTGTTTGGTATAAATAACACTTAAGACATATACATCACCATCAATTACACTAGTCCAATAAATAAAATTACTTCACAATCAAAAGATTATTAAAATATTTAAGCTTTCATGTAATAAACTTCAAGCTCGGAAATTCGTTCCACTTTCATCTTGCAAATTTTGACAACTGGTACTACCAACAGAATTGTACCCAACTTAAACTCTACGTCACCAAAATCCACCAACTTTTCAATATCACTAACATTGGTAATTTTGCAACCCCATTTACTGTATTTTTCCAATTTAACGCTATGATCAGAACACTTACTCATCCAGTGGACCATCATAATAGTCTAGGTGTGGATCTGTCAACAAATATGTATAAATTGAACTAAGATCATGTGTATCCGTTTTTTTATTTATTGTATTTTGTTGTCTGTTTATATAAATCATTTCTAAAACCAATCTTTTATTATATTTATTTTCCTTTTTAAGGATCTTTACATTATCAAAATCTATACTGTGATCATTCTCCACCGCATGTACAGCCAGCGCACATCTACTCAACCCTTTTCTTATGTCACTTTTATGTAACGTCAGTCTACTTTTTAACCATTGAGATGTTAACCCTGAACCCTGAACAAAACTTTGAAATTCAACGAAGTCGCCGTTACTTCTTCTTCAGTTATATATACATATATATACTTTTATATTGTTATTTCAAAAAACGGCAACGATTTTGGTACTTTTTACCTTTAGAAAATATAAGATAGGTACATACATCCAAGATACCTGTGATTTTATGTTAGCAACTTTTAATAACAACTGAAATAAAAGTAACAAAAACAGAAAAACAGAAAAACAGCAAAACAGACGAGAAAAACATCAAACAACAAACAACAAAATTATAGGAACTGCTCAAATGGATTGCCATGTTTTTCAACACCTAATCTACATCTTTTAGTTCATAGATTCATGGCATTAATTAAAAAAATAGGATGGGCTTGCAAATATCGGAAAGCTGCATGTGTTGCCTCTGCTAGCTCGGCTTGATTGTTGTATCTTCGTATGTATATTTTTTCTGTTAAAAATGCCCAAACAAAAAAGTCTAATATACTCAGATCCGGTGATCTTGCAGGCCACAATATAGGTCCATTTGTACCCAACCATCTACCCGGAAAATGATTTTCTAAATAATTTCTAACTATTGCAGAATTATGTGCAGGGGCACCATCTTGTTGGAAATATACCCTGTTTATGTTCATTAACGGAACATTTTCCATTATCGCCTCTGCGTTAATATTCAATAAATTAATGTATCTCAATCCCGTTAAGTTTCCATCAAAAATTTGGTATGCTAGTTGACCACCCAAAATAAAACACGAAAAGTTAAATCCAAAACGTCCTTGCCTCTGTCGTTCAAAAGTTTGGTGCTGATTTGTATCAGACCAGTGACGCACATTATGTCTGTTAAATAATCCTACGCTGTTTATGTGAGTTTCATCTGTCCAAATGACAGACCACCCAAATTCTGGAGTTTTTTTAATTGTATTTAAATACCACCTACAAAAATTAAGCCTTCTTTCTTGATCTCCTGGGAAGAGATGGTGAATAATTTGAATTTTATATGGCCTATATTTGCCTTTTTTAATATTTTTTTAACTTTTGATTTGGAAACACCAACCTGTGATTCGATTTCGCGACAAGAAGTTTTTGGTGTCGCCTCAACCAACGATAAAACATTAATTTCTTCCTCTTCCCTATTTTCTTTATTATAAATTTTGTTTCTAGGTTCATTGAATGACCCATAGAGAATTAAATTTGATTTTAATCTCGAAAACATCATTTTGTTTGGTTGTCTTCTTTTTGGGTATCTAAATTTAATAAATCGATGGATAGGTAATATGCTGGAAATGGGTAACTAGGAATTTTTTTGTGTACCTGTTGAGATATAGATCCATTGATTCATTTACATTCCCACGACATTCATTGAAAACTGCAATTATGTCGTATTTTTCGAAATTTTGATAATTTTGAAGTGCCATTATGTATATAATATTAATAAAACTAGCTGCATGCAACTTTTGCTAATGTATGTCAACAGATAATTATTCAGTTGTTAACATAAAATCACAGGTATCTTGGATGTACCTACCTATCTTATATTTTCTAAAGTTAAAACTTAAACGGTACCAAAATCGTTTCCGTTTTTTGAAATAACAATATAAAAGTATATATATTTTGATAGCTTAAAAAAAGACCTTTCGAACTAGACCAAAGCCTACTATGATTTCCATTAAAAAAATTTAACTTTATGTCATAACTCAAAAAATACGCGCCCTAGAAAAAAATTACGTACGCCACTGAATTCCTTGGAAAAGTCCTATATGAGTCAATCGTAACAGTTTTAGTTTGCTTAGTACAAAAAGAATTGAAGAGAGTTTTCGAAAAACGATAAAAATCAACATTATTTTTTTCTCGAAAACTAAAAACGATATCCAAATTATGGTTTCAGCTTTCTATTATACTCAAAAAAGTAGCTCAGGTCTGCTTATATGAGAAACCCCCAAATTAAATACAACGAAAATAGGACAGTCTGTACATAAATAAACATGTATACCTAAATTTTTTCTTATTTCATAATTTTATCAAAATCATAAATGTCCTAAGTATAATTTTTAATTTTATATACATAGTTAAGATTATTGTTTACAATTTTTATTAGAAAAATAAATAAATCTTGACAAAGACCTTAAAAGGGGCCGAAATGTGGATATTTTATATATAGTATTTTATTTGCCAATATATTTCACTAAAACAAATGTATGTAATAAAAAAAATTGGCACAAATAATTAAAGAAATTTGTAGTAAAAATTTTCACTTTTAATTTGTTTGGGGTTGATGTAGTTTAAGAATTTGCACTTTATTATTAAATATTAAGTTTTTGTTATATTTTATTAATTTTATACATACCAGAAACACAAAAGATTGGAATAATATTCAAAATAGACTGGCACAAATTGAACAATAATGTTAAGCATGATGGAACTTTCCCTGGCACGTGAAAAATTGCCCGTGTAAACTAACTATATAAAATTAGATTATATACCAATTACTAAACAAAAAAGTCAGACCCATTCGTGGATAATTTCCGGTTCCAAATCTAAAGTTTTATTTCCGCTTTGCTTACGTAAACAGAAACATAGGAACAAATTAACTATGTGCAAATTGAAATGTTCAAAGTACTACATTCTGTTAAAAGCTAACATAAACGACACAGAGATAATTTTCGAGAATTTAAATGCGCGTGAATGACTCAACATCACGAGTACTCCTATTTACTAATTAATTTTCGGCTCATACTAGATTTAGTGACCGTTTGTGTTCTGTCCACTCTAATTTTTATCAAAAATTTTTTGAGTCATTAAAAATATGTTTACCTGTGGTTAATGCAATTCGGGGTATTCTCGTAATACGGGCGTCGAAATATTTTTATGGTTATTGCTGTAACAAAAACAACAACAAATAATTTAATTAAATTTAAAGTTCGACAAAAAATTCTAATTTAGCACGTTTGACTTTGTTCACTTTGATAACATTTGTTTGTTTAATAGAGAGAATTGTACATAATATACGTATTTACATACATTTGTAATTACTTAATTAATTTTAACAATAATAATAAGTAAGTAGCAGAGAGCATGATTTATTTTATTATATTACAGTAAATTCACTCAAATTTTGTATGTTAATTCTATCATTTATAGAGTTTTGTTCTTTTTTTATATAAACCATTTTCATTTCTAAAAACAATTGGGATTTTAAATTTTTTCTTGCTCTAAAATTTTGGTATCATTTGATTCAAAAGTGTGATTTTTGTTTTTCATATGTTTATTTATTGCTGAATTACTTACTGTTTTTGTATTTGGTTTCTAAATGATT
The DNA here is from genome assembly GCA_963966045.1 of Xestobium rufovillosum. Lineage (NCBI taxonomy): Eukaryota > Metazoa > Arthropoda > Insecta > Coleoptera > Ptinidae > Xestobium > Xestobium rufovillosum. Next base: position 24,179,972 of record OZ014497.1, read on the forward strand.
TTTGTAATGGGCAATATACAGTGACAGCCATAAAGTCTGCACCATATGGAATACTTTTTTATTTGTAGGATTATTGGAAAACTGTTTTCGGCATTAGTTTAAGCATGATTAACAACTAGAAAATTGACAAAAATATTTGCCATGTCACAAGTATGACACTGCCAAAATGTCATTTGAAATTTTAAAATGGCCCGAAATGCCCTTATTTATCAAAATATGGAAAAATGCGACAAGGAAAAGTTATTTGTAATTACATTGAGATTCTAAATACGACATTTGATGAGGCAATTTCAATGTTTTAGTTTTTTCCTTTTTTTCCAAAAATATTTAACATTTACTTTTGTGTGCGTGTTATTTGTTTACAGTTGAGTTAATTTGAAATATTTCAATGCAAAAATACAGTAATGTAACATTTATTTTTTAAATTAATTAATTTCTTGCAAAATAACATTTTTTTACGAAAAATAACAGTACAATTTTGGACTATTTTCGGCAATTTTAAACCCTTACAGTGGAATTTTGCAGGATAATGGGCGTAAATATTAAAGAAACTATTGTTCATTTAAATTACATTTAGATCATACAAACAAAACTGAAAATTCCAATTAAAATTAATTTAAAGCATTTAAAGTGAATAATGCAGATTTATTTATGGAAGTGCCTCCGTAACCGGCGCCGGCTACAGTTTTATAGGTGTATTGTTGCCGGAGCCTGCGTGTGTCTGGTGCGAAAGGGCAGCTAAGGGGTCTGTTTAAAATGCGTATGCGTTGTATCAGTCTTTTTCGTTCCCAAACAGAAGCGCGCCGGCAACTGTACGCAAGGCCGGCGCCGGCTACGGAGGCACTCCCTTTATTTATACTAAAGATTTTTCAGAAACGTAACCAAATAAATTTTGAACAGGACAATAACATATATGGAAAGAGAAGGAAGACATACAGAAATGTAATATTTGTTTGAAAATATGTTTAGGAATATTAAATATTATTTGATGTTTTCAAAAAAATAGAAAAAAATAAAACATTGAAATTGGTTCACCAAATGTTGTATTTAGAATCTTAATGTAATTACAAATAACTTTTCCTTATCGCACTTTTCCATATTTTGATAAATAAGGGCATTTCGGGCCATTTTAAAATTTCAAATGACATTTTGCCGGTGTCACAGTTGTGACATGACAAATATTTTTGTCAATTTTCTAGTTATTAATCATGCTGAAACTAATGCCGAAAACCTTTTTCCAATAATCCTATAAATAAAAAAGTTTTCCATATGGTGCAGACTTTATGGCTGTCACTGTATATGTTTTTTCGGTCTTTACATTTAAATTTGTATACAGTATAGGTTTTCATTAGTTTAGAAATGGGTGTTTTTAAAATAGAATACAAAAATTTTAAGTTGCTATAATTTTTGTGTGATACCTGCAAGTTGTATTTTGCTAACACTGAGTGGATACATATATCCACCACAAATATTCCAACAAATATTCAAAACATTTTACAATTAGGTCCCGACTTTTCTTTAAATACAAATAATAAACACTTTCCAATCAACAACATTATTGCATCTATAGAAAGCGGTATATCTTTACTTCCTTCTGACGAAAAAAAATTAATTTGAAATCAAATTTGTCAAATTATTAAAAAATACACTAGGTAATTCTATTTTAAAAACAAATAAAAAGGAAAAATAAATTTTAAATAACATTAAAATTACAAAAACCTTCCTCAAAAGTAACCCACAAATAATTGAATTAAAACCTGATAAAAGTAATAAAACAGTAGCTAAAAACTCCACAGATTATAAAAATAAACTTTATTCGATCAACATAATACAATCATCCCTAAAGATCCTACTATTAGCTTACAAAATAAAAACAATTATTTTATTTGTAAATTACTTGATGAATGTAACATTTCCCCAAACCTCAGTTCTACTCCTGGGATTTATGGCCTACCAAAATTACATAAGACGAATGTTCTACTGTCAAACAAATGGAAAAGAATTGAACCTTACCCTTGTTTATAAACGAGTACGGAAGCGCTCTGGTGTCACGTATTATTTATTTTAATTTTCCGTTATAACGGATTTTTTTCCGTTATAACGGATCTCTTTCCGTTGTAACGGATTTCTTTTCCGTTATAACGAATCTCTTATTTCCGATATAACGGATCTTTTTAGGTTAGTTTCTTCATTTAAATCAGTGCAACAGTTGGTAAAGTAGGTACTTATTTGTTAGTTATGTCCGCTGTTCGCTACCAACATGAACGATAAGTGGATATCGATATCGTATCGTAAGTAACTTGGCGAGTACCACCATACTGCACACCGGTTATGTGAAATGACTCCCATTAATACTTAATACTACACAGCTCTTGGAAGTCTGATATAACGGACTAGAAAATGCGTTATATCGGAAAAAGATTCGTTGTATCGGAAATAAGAGATCCGTTATAACGGAAAAAGAGATCCGTTATAACGGAAAAAGGGATTCGTTATAACGGAAAGAGAGATTCGTTATAACGGAAAATGAAAATAAATAATACGTGACACCAGAGCGCTTCCGTATTTATATGTATACAACGTGTCCAAGATAAAGATCTTGGCGATTTCGACAATGGTAATAGATACAGATTTGGTTAAGTGGGGAAAAAGTTGCGTAAGTAAAAGGACATTTTGCAAGCGAAAAAATGTCAATAATTTTTTGGTTTTCAATAAATCTCAAAAAACGGAATATTTCGATTTTCTATTTCATTTTTTCTGATGTTACTGTCATGGGTAGAACAAAAAAAGGGCACTTTCTCAGAGCAACTTTTTACAGACTATCTCAAGGAAATATCAGTTTTGCCGCCCGACGTTTCGTTCTCAAAAAGCCATCATCAACTTTATTTTTTTAAATACGGCCGTGTTTTTCCGAATGCCTTTTTTTAAGTATTTTTAAATCTACGTACACTGATACATCACTTGTGACAGTTTAATTCCGTTTATAATTGTACAGTTTTAAGTTCTACGCAAGATGCTATTTATGTTTAGAAAGAAATGGAAATTTGTTCGAACACTTCTTGTTATAATTAATTATGAGTTTTCTTTAGCTCTTTCAAATTCAGGGCCGTATTTAAAATTTTCACAAAACAATTTAGACTGCCAAAACTAGTTATAAACGGAATTAAACTGTTACAATGTATCAGTGTACGTAGATTTAAAAATACTTTAGAAATAGGTATTCGGAAGAACAGGACCGTATTTTAGAACAAGAAAAAAATTTAAAATCTCGACGGTTTTTAGAAATGATTTACATAAAAAAGAACAAAATTATATAAATGATCGAATGATTCTTTATGATTTTTTTTCTTACCACTGCCTCTTAATTTTTCTTCTTCTATGCACTATCTTCTTTAAGTATTTTACAATTTTCTTTCCCAATATTTCACAAAACATCAAATTATGTCTTATTTACGTTGGATAACGTAAATATACCAATCAATGGGAGTACGAATAGAGGATAAAATACGATCTCGATTTCTGAACAAACTGTTATTGTTCCGTGTGGCTCACGTCATTGGTTTGTTGATAAAGTGCTTCTCGTTTCTCTGTACGAAAACATTATCTTTCGATGTGAAATTCTTACAGTTTAATTTTCACAACATTCAAGAGGCTCCTGATAGAAGATATAGGGGTCGCTTTTTGGGTAAAAACCAGCCACGTGTACTTCCCAATGCTGAACAGATTTAGAGACAATTCACCTATTCTTTTATCTCGCATTGTATAACAATTTTTGAAAGCCTTGCGTCAATGGGGTATATTTAAATTTTGAGTTAAAGCCAAGCCGCTGATTTTTTTTTTCGTTCCGACGATGTGCAGACCGCAGATGATAGACAGACCTGTGAACACGCTACTAACATCAAACAATAACAATACCTGTTATATAGATGTTTTATACCAGTCACCAGTGTTAGTTAATGAAAATGTTGGGTTGTAAGGAAAGTTGCTGGAAATGCAAAGCAAATAAATACTAGCGGAGGCGAGTTCATCAGGAACTAAAAGCAAACGAATACCGACAGAGTCTAGAAGTTATTTTGGAAGTGCGCCAAATTATGCACAGTTATAATAGGCGCACAAAAAATATACATATCAGAAAACTATTTCCTGGATTCTTCACATACCTACTTTTGTGCACGCAAAATTGGAACAAACGATGCATAATTTTATGTATTTTTAGACTGGCTTCAAAAAATAGAACATTTTCAGTTAGTTATTTATTTTTATCCAACTGTTGCTGAAAATAAATATTATACTGAGTTCATAACACTGCAAACGCACTGCCAATAATTGTTATATTACATAGATTTAATAACAAACAACTATATTCGAGTAATTTATAAGCAAATTTAAATCAATTAATGACAAGAGTAGAAACAAAACAAAAAACAAATCAAGGGTTGAAAATTGAAGAACATTGCAAACAATTTTAACGTTTGTACAAAAAGGAAGAGTTAAGAAAATACCACTGGGTATGATTTTCAATATATGGTGTGACCTCCACCAGCATTCAGTAGTGCCCCAATGCGATTAGGCAAGCTAAAAATTAAATGGTCCAGGTCGCGCTGAGAAATCGCTCTCCATTCCCTCTCAAGAACTCTAAACAGACCTCGAGGGTTATTAACGTGGTCGTATGCCGCTGAAATTCTTCTTTGCAATCAGGGCCGTTCTTAGGCACGTGCGAAGCGTGCACTTGCACAGGGCGGCCAAGTTAGAGGGCGGCCGGACGACGAAAAAGTACAGTTAAGAATTAAGAACAAAAATTTTAAAAACTAATATTTTTATGAATGTTCGAGTTCGAGAACAATTTCATGAACATCCAGTTCGCCAGTACCGCCTGGGTGGTATTGGCGTTTGACACTTATTTATTGAATGATGTATTTTAACATTTTAAGGGTGTGACTTGCACATGCGAGGGAATTGTTTCCAGATGTTTTCGAGGAACTGTAAATGTGACATTTTTTTGCCTGGGATAGAATATATATGTTTGGGTCAGTTTTAGTTTATTTTTAAATAATTATACCACGGTTAACATTGAGATTTAAAATATAGGGAACCTTCTTGTTCAGAATAGTCGAGGGTACACCCGGTCAAGTTAAAAGATCGGAATTTTTTTAGGTTTCGAATCAATAAAAGATTTTACCGGTGCAAGAATGGTGAACGTTATATTGGACGAGTTTAGACTTAAATTTACAAAACACAAGTGGTCAAGCATACGTTAATGCGCGGAAAAAATATTATTTATTTAATAAAACAAATTTTATTAAATATTAATCCAAGAGCGATGTTTATACCATGTTCTGCTCACACGTTAAATTTGGTTGTAAATGCAAGAATAATAGACGAAATTGTGAGCTTTGTTGACTTGATGCAAGAAATGTATATATTTTTAAGCGCTACATTTCGATGAGAAAAATTAATAAATCGTAAAATTGTTAATAGGTACTCCCAAAGGAAAGTGGGATTAAAGCCGTCGCACCATTAAGGTTAGAATACGGTAAATTTTGCAACGCATTAATCGAATTGTCAGAAATTTATTCCCAAGAACCAAAACGGCAAAAAATATGGCGCTATCTTTGTCGAAGAAAATCAAGACCTTTAAGTTGGCATACCCCGTTTTGTCATATGGTATCGCATGACTTGGTAACAAAAGTTAATGTCGTTGTCAAAATTTTGCAATATCCTACAACTTGATTAGCTACCTATCTAAGAAGTGATGAAGCATTTGCAGTACATAACAATTCAAATACGTTGACAAAAATCGCAAATTGTTGCATAGTTTAGTTCTTTGAATGAAAGATTCGAATTATTGAGAGATTTTAATAATTTGTATTATTTTTTTACTAGTTTGTAATTTTAATTCCTTATCAAATTAAAATATAGTAAAAAAATGGCTAGATTTGAATTAGGTACCTATCTTTTAAAAGTTGAAAATGATTATTTTACAGATGAAATTAATGCTAATGAATTGCACACCGAATCCCTGATTCGACCACAATTACAATATCTTGAATTTACAATTTACAATGATCTAACTGCCTCATTTTCAAATTTTTTATTGCTCTCAGGATATATTTAACGTTAGCGGTCAGTACTGCTTATAGTGAAAGATCATTTTCTAAACTAAAATTAATAGGAACGTACTTGAGAACGTCAATGGTGCAGGAAAGGCTATCAAATTTAACCATAATTTCGTTAGAATAGGAATTTTGGGAAAGCTTGAAAAGTCATAGATAATCTTGCCACCGCTAAACCAAGAAATGCCACCTTAATTTAAAATACGAGGCATATCCACAAAGTAAGTTCCGATCGTGGATATGTTTTAAGCAAATGGTGCGATTGGGACAAATCTGGCCAGGAAACCTTCACTACTAAATACGAAGGCCTTGGAAGACAAATTATTCATATGTCGCTGACAGCAAACGTATGACATTGTGTCAAGTCAAAATGAGCGCAGTATAGAAAATCCGTTCTGTTGTGAAATAGGATCTGTGATTGAATTTTTAAATGCAAAAAAAGTTCGGAGCGCAGAAATTTTTGGAGAGAATAAAGAACAAAAGGTCAGGTCTTCCCTGTTCGGGATTTTTTTGCTGCATGACAATGCCCGACCTCACGCATCCGCTTCGACACGAGCCCTCTTGACAAAATTTTAATGGGAAATTTTTGATTATCCGCCTTATAGCCCCGATTTTGCACCAAGTGGTTTTCATCTCTTTCTCCAACTTAAGAAACTTTTAGCAGGACAGCGATGCAATAACTATGAAGAAGTAAAGATTCTCTGGTTCAGAATTGGATGAAAATGTTGAACCGAGTGTTGGACGCAAATTTCACAGACACTGGCATACAAAAACTTGTGCCACACTATGATAAATGCTTAAATTTAAGAGGTGATTATGTAGGGAAGTAGTTTAAGGTACATTTAATGAAATACAAATAAAACAATTGAAAGAAAAAAGTTTTATAACTTTTATGACCAATTGGAACTTAATTATTTAATACATTTGTGCCATTTTAATTTTGTCGTTTACTAATTATTTCAGAAGATAATCGTTGTGGTCACATTGATAGTATATAAAATGTTGTACGATACTTTATATTACGGTAAATAGTTGTATTGTAAATAAGTAGTAAATGATCGTTATATTTTAAATAAATATCATCATAAAGTTCTCAGTCCGAAGACTGGTTGGACGCGAACCTCCATCCTTTCCCATACCGAGCTGACCTACGCTTTTCCTTAAAAGTAGAACATCCTACACCCTCAACTATTTGAGAGCAGTAGTCTAATGTGGGCCTACCCCTACCTCTTTTTATTCCTATCTCTGACTATAATAAAAAGAATTGAAACTTATGGTATGGCACTTTATTTTGTTCATAATATAGGTAACTTTGCCGTACAAGAGAAAGAGCAGGGGCAGCGAATACATTTTCGTGCACGGGGCGGCCGCATATCGAGAATCGGCCCTGTTTGCAATAAATCCCAAGCAAGTCCAATCGGATTCATATCCGGCGATTAAGCGGATCACAGAAACAATGACATGTTGAGCTCGTCTAGTGCATCAGTTACAAGCCGTGCTGTATGGGGACGAGCATTATCCTGCATGAAAAGAAAATTTCCACCTACAGTTCCTGCATACGGTTGTACGACAGGTAAAATAGCCTGATTTAGATAAATTTGGCTTGTCATATTGCCTTGAATCCAAACGAGGTCAGTTCTTCCGCCAAAACTTATTCCGGCCCACACCATTATTGAACCACCCTTGAACCCTTGTAAACATGCACTTCCTGAGGAGCGTTTAGCCGATTTAAGGCCCCGCTTCTCTCCATACTCTCACTCTTCTTGAATCGGAGTATATACCGTACCCTGATTCATCAGAGAAGAGGACAAATTACCATTGTTGATTTGCAAAATATTGAAATTCTCGTCCCCGTAACAGTCGCTCTCTTCGATTCACTCTCGTTAAAGGTGGAACCCTCAAATTAACTTCACGCAGCCTGTTTCGCAGTTTGGTCACGAATAAGCACACGATTCAAGAAACCTGTACATGTTGGATTACGTCGAGCATTCAACTCGTCATAAAACTGCCTTGTGCCGGTGATCTTTTCCGACCATTTCCGCGATGTTGGTTTCGAGCATTCCCATTAGCTTTGATAATAATTGTGACACTTGAAATTCCTTCGAAACCTCAACTTGGAGTCGACCGGCTTGTAACATGCCTACTGCTCGCAGCATTTCCTCTCACGCCAAGTGACAACGTTCCATTTGGAAAAACTATACTCACTGGATGTACACTTCTATCAAAAACGAAGTTTTTCTATAATGTACCAACTCTTTGGAGTTGCCGCTTGCTTACTGATGTGGCCCGCTCGCCTTTATAGACTAGATACTGTTTTGGTTTGTTCGCACACAGCTGAACAGTACTGATGAGCTCCAACAAACAGCGAAATCATGATATGCGGTTGCTGTGTGCGAACAGACCAAATGCTTCTTTTCTTCTTCCTTATAATTAGCCATAGCCTTCGTGTACGCCAGGGGCACGTTGGAATCTTTATCCTTGCATTAGTAGAGAGCAGGTGAGATTTCCTGTTGTTTTGCCACCGTTTAGTGCACATCGTCGTTCAGGACTTGCTCTCTAATTCAATTCCTGTCGGGGTATTTGCCCGGGGAGTAGTTGTTGGAGCAAGTTCGGATCGATTGTTATAATTTTATTTCTGATGCGTTCGTGATCTGTCTCGATTTTTAAAGCTAATTCAATTTCTGTACTATTATTAGATATATTAACTGAAAATTTAGGACGTTTTGAAGACAGGACAGGACAGGACAGATAAATGGTTAAAAGTAGATACAAATTATTAATAAGCTAAATATGACTTTGTAGAGGAAATGTAATTTAAACGAAAAGCTGGACGGAGAACAAATTCATAATGTAAATAATGTTTATTAACAGTGCCATTTTTATGGAAAGTAATTCGAAAACATTGCTTTCCCGAGATAACTGTTTTATTCTCACTTTTTATAGAAGAATCATATTTTGTAGTCAAAATGCAAATCGCGTTGAAATCATGTTGCCTGTGATAAACAAAACAGCTCCAACTCTCATCTGTCATAGTTTGAAGTTCAAATATTGCATGTTTTGAATGTGTATGGAAAACCGCAGACCAACTGGTTTCGTCCTTCTGGGACTCATCAGTACGGTGCTCTCCCCTACACACTCAAACCATGCAATTTAGCTTGCTATATATGCTGCCGCGCTCTGGACAGATATCAGCAAGTGACAACTACTTTGAGTAATTATCTAGTATTAATTAGTGGTACTGGACCGTTCGAACAACTACTCCTCGGGCAAATACCCCGCCAGGCATTGAATTATAGAACTAAATCCAGATTTTTTTTTGTACTACGAGACGTTTCAGACTGCTGCCCCATCTAAGATGGCTTTGAAACAATCCTAATTTGTCTCCATGTACGTACGTGCTTTTAAGCAGGTCTATGTTCAAATATTGCATGTTTTGAATGTGTATGGAAAACCGCAGACCAACTGGTTTCGTCCTTCTGGGACTCATCAGTACGGTGTTCTCCCCTACACACTCAAACCATGCAATTTAGCTTGCTATATATGCTGCCGCGCTCTGGACAGATATCAGCAAGTGACAACTACTTTGAGTAATTATCTAGTATTAATTAGTGGTACTGGACCGTTCGAACAACTACTCCTCGGGCAAATACCCCGCCAGGCATTGAATTATAGAACTAAATCCAGATTTTTTTTTTCCATACACATTCAAAACATGCAATATTTGAACATAGACCTGCTTAAAAGCACGTACGTACATGGAGACAAATTAGGATTGTTTCAAAGCCATCTTAGATGGGGTAGCAGTCTGAAACGTCTCGTAGTACACAAAAATCTGGATTTAGTTCTATAATTCAATGCCTGGCGGGGTATTTGCCCGAGGAGTAGTTGTTCGAACGGTCCAGTACCACTAATTAATACTGGATAATTACTCAAAGTAGTTGTCACTTGCTGATATCTGTCCAGAGCGCGGCAGCATATATAGCAAGCTAAATTGCATGGTTTGAGTGTGTAGGGGAGAGCACCGTACTGATGAGTCCCAGAAGGACGAAACCAGTTGGTCTGCGGTTTTCCATACACATTCAAAACATGCAATATTTGAACATAGACCTGCTTAAAAGCACGTACGTACATGGAGACAAATTAGGATTGTTTCAAAGCCATCTTAGATGGGGTAGCAGTCTGAAACGTCTCGTAGTACACAAAAATCTGGATTTAGTTCTATAATTCAATGCCTGGCGGGGTATTTGCCCGAGGAGTAGTTGTTCGAACGGTCCAGTACCACTAATTAATACTGGATAATTACTCAAAGTAGTTGTCACTTGCTGATATCTGTCCAGAGCGCGGCAGCATATATAGCAAGCTAAATTGCATGGTTTGAGTGTGTAGGGGAGAGCACCGTACTGATGAGTCCCAGAAGGACGAAACCAGTTGGTCTGCGGTTTTCCATACACATTCAAAACATGCAATATTTGAACATAGACCTGCTTAAAAGCACGTACGTACATGGAGACAATTTAGGATTGTTTCAAAGCCATCTTAGATGGGGTAGCAGTCTGAAACGTCTCGTAGTACAAAAAAAATCTGGATTTAGTTCTATAATTCAATGCCTGGCGGGGTATTTGCCCGAGGAGTAGTTGTTCGAACGGTCCAGTACCACTAATTAATAGTTTGAAGGATTTTCTGCATTTTCTTAATTTTTTTATTTAATTTTAATTTATTTATTTAATTTCGCTTGTTCTCTCTTTAGTTTTTTGTTTAAATTACAACATTTCCCACTAATGATAAAAGCCAAATTTATCTCATTAATAATTTCTACTGGCTTTAAAATATTTATCTGTTCTGACTCCAAATTTGAGAAGAAGAAATTGAAAACACACAACAAAAGTACGTAACTAAATTGATTTAGAGAGTGAGTGGCTCAAATTTAAGTTTTCTTGGTTCTGGTAGACATTGCGGTTTCGAGCTATTTTTATTCTTTTTGCTATATTTGTTCACAATAATACTCATTCTCGGTAAGAATATCTTGAAAACTACCCGTTTTAGGCATACGCGGGTAGACTTAATAAAAATTAAATCGATTTTACCTTTAAGAAGTAATTTTGAAATGGGACTTTTTGTGTCACTATAAATTCTATTGGCTTAGTTTTGCGCAGAAACCAAATTTAAACATTTTTTTGGTTTTGGGTGAAAGAATAAGGTGAAATATGAATAAAATTGTAAAAAATAACAGTGAAATTGGAAAGTTGTAAGTTTCAATCCTAATTTCTGTAGAAACAGTGTCAGTCGCAGACCTGGCAATGCCTGTATCAATCAGAAGCTTAGTAAACTGGCTATTAAATGTGGGATTAATATACAGGGTATTCCATTTGAAATTCTGGAGAAAAATTCAATTATGCGTATGTTTACCACCCTGTATAATGTAAAGCACTGTGATAAAGGTATTATCAGAATTTGCAAATAGAATAGTCTGTGAATCTAGTTCGATAAAGAAATCTTTGACAGTTTCTGTAAGTAGGCGTCAGTAGTGCCACAAAGATGGGTCCAGATCGACACTAAAATGGCAATATCTTAACATCCCCTGCTCGAAACCCATTAATGTGGTAGGTATATCGATTTCCATGAAATCAAGAGATATAGACCGTCCCCGCACTAATGAGCCACCTGTATAATAATTATTGATAGTGCACATAGTAGTGCTATGAACTCAGAGCAACAAGTGAAAATATTTACTAATTTTTATGCATTTTTTCTCTGATGAGGATTAAAGATTAAAGAATGAACTTCTAGACTTATTTGGGTCACGCTATATAATGCCCTTAAACTACATATTTTCAACACACTGTAGGTATGTTAATTTGATCGAAGTGATTGATTTCAAATTGTTTCTTTTGCGGTTTAACAAAAACTCTTTCAGTTATGCAATTCCAATTTTTTTCCACCCTATTGATAGTTTTCAATTATGACACAAATTGATTTGAAAAAAATATTACGCTGCATTTTAATTATCATTAGCGGTCAGCTGGAAAAAAATATTTCAAATTGAATTGCGTGTAATTTCGGAATGACCTTTTTCTTCGGATTTTATATAACTGCTAATAACGATATAATTTATTCAAATTTCTGAACCGAAAAAAGGTTTACCAATTGCCGCAAATCGGCTTAATTAGAAGCTAAATATCGTTACGTCACAGGTAAGGCGAGAACAAATTTATAATTTCCACCGATCTAAAGAATGTGGAGCGTTTGTTAAGGGCGTCTAGCAATGACTTGCATTTCTTTTTACAACATATCAAAAATCTTCTGTAAATATTAACATTCCAAGTTTATTTCTAATAATACCGACTTCCAAAAATAGAACTAGTACCTATCCATTCTTATCATTCCAATATTTTCTTAAACAATTTGAATAAAGTGTTAGTTAATTTGCAAGTGAAGCAAATACTTCTTCTTTTAAAACGTTACATGTGTAACCGAGAAAGTGATCCTATATGAACAGAAAAAGGAGTTTGAATATTTTTCAAGGTCTTCGTTTTGAATTGCTAATGTAGTGGTTATACTTTCACGTTTTTACTATTTGGGAATAACAGTGTGGAACTATAGTTATTTTCTTGGAATTGAGTGAACACATAACAAGGCATGCACAATTCATCACATTTCCCAAGGCCTTAGGCTGATATTTTACCTAATATAAGTCAATTCTAGCTTTACGAGTATATGGAGGAAGATGCTCGAAGTGCTCAGAAAGGTAGGGATGAAATATGGGGACAGAAAAATAATACATAATTTCTAGGAAAAAAATGTATAACATTGTGGGTGTGGATGTCTATTTCCTGCCAAGCAATTGTATAAAAATGAACTCTTTATTAGTAGTGTAATCTATTTATTTTTAGAATCAATTTTTATATTTTTGGATTTGTCCACAACCCACATTTAATTCGCTAAACTGGCCACGTGTATAAAATTACTCCAGTCTTTTTGTACGACTGAAAAATTATGTATTCCAGCATGAGGAAATTGCTGAAATCTTCAAATTATTACACTTATGTAGGTACTGAATTACACAAACGCGTCCACGCGTAATAATTCAAGAAATTCTGTTAGTGTCTAGACGATGTCAGGAGGACAAATCAGCTAATCAACTCACATTCAGAACCACACACGAGGGTATTATTAATATAAATTATAACAATTTGCTCTAAAATTAACATTCTAGCGCGTGTTATTATAGTAATACTGTCAACTCACTGTGTCATTCATTTTTCTATTAGTTTTATAATTACAAGTAGGTACGAAAAATACAGAACAATTCTGTGCTACATGTTATTTTTATTAAAAAAATATAAACAAATAATACACAAGACTGTAAAAAATAACAGTGAAATTGGAAATTTTTAAATTTTCAATTTTAATGTCTGTAGAAACTGTCAATCGCTTAGTAAATTGGCTATTAAATGTGCAATTAATATACAGGGTGTTCCATTTGAAATAGGCAGGTTCGGTAATTTTCAAATTTCATTAAAATTGATAGAGTTTATTATACTGAAGGCAGCTATACTGTTAATTTTTGTTAAAAAAAAATTCCTTCGCTTGTGAAGCCGTTGCAAAGTTTTCCGTCGGTGCGAGGCTAAAAATCGTACCTTGCGGCGAGAGTAGGCCGCGTGACGTCAGAACTTAGTATAACGTACAAGTCCCAGCTTCAGCGCGCAGCAGTCCCATAAGTATTATGCATATGCATGTGTAGTTAAATTGTTAAATATTATTAACTGGTTCTAACTGGTGTTTTCTGTTTTGTACCCAGACTAATACATCGTACAGCACACCAATAAAACGGAAAAAGTGGTTCGTTGGAGCCAGAAGGAAAATCGGTCAGCATTATCGATATTCTCGCGAGTTAGTTTAACATTGCAAAAGTTTATAAAATTATCGGCTGCCCCATTGCAGCCACTCTAAATAAATTCGAACATAATGTAATTTATCGACAGTTTTCTGGGACCCCTTGGTATTTGGTACCTAACGTGTTACGGTTAGCATAATTTGAAACAGGATGCTAGGAGCATGACGGAGCCAAATACTGAATCGCCGTAGCGTTCCCTCCCTGAACTAAAAAAGGAAATTTTATGAACTATTTTACAATAATAATTAAATAGTACGTCATCATAAAGTTCTATTTTGAAGACTGGTAGGACGCGTACCTCCATCCTTTCCCTGAGCTAGCCTACGCATTTCCGTAAAAGTAGAACATTCTACATCCCCAACTATTTGAGAGCAGTAGTCTAATCTGCTCCAACCTCTACCTCTTTATTCCTATCTCTGACTCTAGTATGTCGCGAACTATTCCTTTGTGTCTCAGAAGGTGTCCTACCATCCTACGATCCTATCCCCTATTCTTTATTGTCTTCCATACTTTTCTCTTTTCCCCAACTCTTTCTAATTCCTCCTTATTGCTAACTTGTCTATCCACGCTATCTTCAACACCCGTCTGTAGCATCACATTTCAAACGCTTCTACTCTTTTTCAATCCGCTTCTCCCATTGTCCAAGTTTCGCACCCATAGGTATAATTTCGTACTCCATACATGCGTTTTTAAGAGTCTCTTCCGAGTTTCTACATTAACCGTTCCAGAATATAGCGGTTGTTTCTTTTGTTAAACAAGTACCTAGTACCTACGTAGCGCAGTTTTTTGATTCGCGTGAGTTGTATTTGTTTCCGTTTTTTTTTTAAATTTCCAATCCGTTATAAAACTGTTAACTTGATAACTTGTCAATCACTTAGGTATACATACCTACATATATGAGTAGGTATGTATTGTATTGTATTAGAGAATATAGGTAGGTACCTATTTTACAAACAGAAGTAAGCAGGTATCTACAATCTACATACCTACTTATACTGAATTATAAAAGGCATGTACAGTTAATAAATTGTTGACTTTGTTTTACTTATACCGGTCTGCCTTTAAACTACTGTTTTGAGGTTGAATGAAATTGGGGTTAGATGCAAGAATCACACTCACACACCATTTCCACATTTACCGGGACATTTACCTACCTACTACATAAATATGGCAAATTATGTGAATCGGACTTTTGATACCCTCGTTGCATCATTATATCGATTATGTTGTCTTTGTTTTATGTTTCCTTGACACCTTACTTTAAAAATTCACGCTCGAAATAGTCCCAATAAGTATGTTATGAGATGGGTACCGCTTCACGGGCACTTCAAGAGAAGTGGGAGGAGCGCCTTACGAATCTCTGACGTCAAACCAATAACAAAGCGAACTAGCATGTGGGCGTGATAAACTAATTTCTCTCGCTTATTATGCCGCAAAAAAATTTTTTAGAAAAAAATTTCGTCGTAAATCAATTACAATAACAATTTTCTGTCATTTTCATGTCAAAAATAGATATTTTATTTTTCTCCGAACCTCCCTATTCTTGAGAAAAATTCAGTTATGCGTATGTTGACCACCCTGCATAATTCAAAGTACTCTGTATAATACAAAGTACTCTGTGGGCGTCAGTAGTGCCACAAAGATGGGCTCACATAGCCACTAAAATTGCAATATTGTAACGTATTTCGATTTTACACTTATTTATTACAGTGACTTTATGTATATGTACAAATATTTACAATGATTAACAGTGATTTGAGAACTTAAAATTAACAAATTGAACAATAAGCAGCGAAATATATACAAGCAGTAAGTAACAACAAGCAGTGTAAATTAAACAATTAAGCGAACAATTAAACAATTAATCACCTAACCTAAACAATCCACAGTACACAAGTCCACAGTTTAAACTCTCTAAAACACTCGTCTTCAACCGACGGTTAATCACATACGAAGGCGCCCCGGTACACTTAAAAACGCCACCAAAGAATTCGCACATTCGCGTACCGTACCGACACTAGACACGTATCAAGACTTATACTCGCACGGAACTATTAAACGCCCGGTTCTTATCGCATTCGACAACTTCCAGACTTCAGACTTCAAACTGTAAGACTGTAAGACTGTCCACTCGGCTTCTTGCTTCCCATTTTATAATGGTCTTGGAAGATTCTGGAAAATTATCGATCGAACATTGTTCCAGAATGAGAATCGAGATAGACTATTCTTTTCGGGAATCATAAACAGCGACAAGGTCGCGCCGTAATAAATCAAAGCCGCGGCTCGCTGTCAACAAATAATTGAGTCACCAACAGGGGCGTCGCTGACGGGGCAAAAGTTCGTATCACTGCCCCCTCCTTAAAAGACTGATCGCCCCGATCAGAAATTATCTCCTTCTTTCCCCTGGTACGGAGCAAGCCGGTCCAAATGGACTGCCTTCATCTTCGATCGTGGAGAACGCTGAATCCGGTAAACAACGTCGTTGATCCTGGTCACTACTCGGTATGGCCCTTCCCAGTTCTTCTGTAATTTCGGCGATCGTCCTTTCTTCCGGGCTGGATTATAAAGCCACACCAGATCGCCAGCTTGGAAACCCACAGAATTCGCTCGGGCATCATACCGCGTCTTCATTCGGTCACTCTCTAGGCGCATGCGATCCCGAACAGCCTCATGAATTGCATCGAGTCGTTCTGCCAATTCCCGGGAATACTCATCTACAGGCACTGGCCTATCTTCAGGATGCCCAAACAACACATCCATTGGCAGCCTCAATTCCCTTCCGAATAGCACACTGGCAGGTGTTCTTCCGGTTGACTCGTGCACAGCCGATCGATACGCCATCAGGAACAGTGGAAGATGTCGGTCCCAGTCTGTCTGGTGCTCGTTTACCATTATCCTCAGATGGTTTTCTATGATCCTGTTGAACCTCTCAACCATACCATCTGACTGGGGATGTAATGGAGTGGTCCTGGTCTTCCGTATTCCCAGCAACTTACAAATATTTTGGAACACCGCAGACTCAAAGTTCCGTCACTGATCAGAATGAAGCTCCATGGGTATACCGAATCGGCTAAAGAAATTGTTCACCAAAACTTCAGCCACAGTAGTGGCTTCCTGATTCGGTATCGCATATGCCTCAGGCCATTTACTGAAGTAGTCCGTTGCAACCAGGATGTACTTATTTCCATCAATTGATGTAGGAAACGGACCTGCTACGTCAATTGCAATCCTCTCAAATGGAACTCCCACATTATAATGGCGCATTCTGCCACGGCTCCTTGTCTTGGGTCCCTTGCTTGACGCGCAGTCATCACATCTCCGGCACCAGTTTATTATGTCTGTTCTGTAGCCCAGCCAATAGTATCTCTCTCTGACCTTCATCGTGGTTTTATTAACACCTAAGTGCCCCCCACTCACTCCATTGTGAGCCTCTGCTAGGACTTCCGGAACCTTGTCCTTCGGCACCACGACCTGGGGCTTTCTCTCTCTTCCGTCGGTGCTCTCCCACATTCTCTTCAGAAGACCGTCTTCTATCACAAGAGAATCCCATTGTGCCCAGTATGACTTCAGGGCCACACTCTTGTCGGAAACTTCTATCCACTCCGGTCTTCTACCAGCTTCTTTCCATCTTAGCAGAGGTTCCAAGGTCTTATCTTTCTGCTGGGCGTCTCTCCAGGATTGTAGATGCTCTTTTTCTACTTGGATCCGGGTTTGATGGCATTTGATGGGGTGTACATGCTCTTTCAACTCTTGCCTCACGCAGTACTTGCAATCTTCCGGGCAAGGTCTTCTCGAAAGTGCATCAGCATTGCCATGTTTTCTCCCAATCCGATGTTGAATGACGAAGTTGTACTGCTGCAGCCTCTCAATCCAACGGGCTAACTGACCTTCTGGGTTCTTAAATTGCAGCAACCACTTCAAGGAAGCATGGTCAGTTCTGATAAGAAAATCTTGCCCGCACAGATATTTATGGAAGTGCTCGATGGTCCGCACAATTGCTAACAGCTCCCTCCTAGTGACGCAGTAATTACGTTCAGGTTTCGACAAGGCCTTACTGAAATAGGCCACAACCTTTTCTTCCCCATTCTCCTCTTGAGATAATACACCGCCTATGCCCACATTGCTCGCATCGGTATCCACAACAAACTTGCTTCCAGGCCTCGGATACGTCAGAACAGGAGCAGAACACAGAGACCTCTTCAACTCTTCAAATGCTCCTCGGCACTCCTTCGTCCACTCATATGGCCTTCCATCTGCGGTCAACCGATGCAAGGGCTTCGCAATGTCTGTAAACTCTTTCACGAAACGGCGGTAGTAGGTGCATAATCCCAGAAAGCTTCGAAGTTGATGTTTATCTTTCGGGACAGGCCAATTCCTCACTGCGTCTGTCTTCTCTGGATCTGTTGCAACTCCTTTGGTTGAAATTATGTGCCCCAAAAACTTAACCTGTTTCTTAAACAGCTGGCACTTCTGCGGACTTAATTTCAGGTTAGCTTGCCTCAATTTCTCGAAGACATCGCACAAGTTCTTCAAGTGCTGATCGAAAGTCTTCCCCATCACGATGATATCGTCGAGGTATACCAGGCAAGTCTTCCAATGCAGTCCTCGCAGTACTGTCTCCATCAGTCTCTCAAAGGTGGCGGGTGCATTGCAGAGCCCAAATGGCATTACCGTAAATTGCCACAAACCAGTTCCGGCAGAGAATGCTGTCTTCTCCTTATCTTTGGGATGCAACTCGACTTGCCAATAGCCACTCTTCAAGTCGAGGGTGGAAAACCATCTGGAACCCGCCACTGTGTCTAGGGTATCGTCAATCCGGGGTAAGGGGTAACTATCCTTCTTGGTGACATCATTCAACCGCCTGTAGTCTACACAAAAACGAGTGGAGCCATCTTTCTTGCTCACCAGCACTACAGGGGAAGTCCACGGGCTCTGCGAAGGCTCAATTACCCCTTGTTTACTCATGTCTTTAATCAGGTTGTCCATTTCGGTTTGCTTTGCTAAGGGTACTCTTCTAGGAGCTTGCTTAATGGGAGTATGATCACCGGTGTTGATGGTGTGTTGAATTACTCCCGTGCGTCCTAGGTCACCATCTTGCAATGAGAAGACATCTTTGTATGTCAACAGGAGTTGAGCCAGCTTCTCACCCTGTATCTGATCCAGTTGTTGGGAACATTCTTCTACCATCTTTTCCAGGGGAGTTGGTAAACTGGTTGTGGACATCTTCTGATCTTCTCCCTTCTTCTCATTCTTCTTTACCATGGCAATCCTAGATACTGGCTCACACATACCAATTAACGTACCCTTGCAAATCTTCTGGTCAAATTCGGCAATGTTCGCTATCCTTACGAATACTGGACGTTGACCAGGTCTCACCAACGTCTTCCCAATTAGTAATCCTTTCTTCACCTCTTCGTACATCGGCTCGACCAATCCCACCAAGCAGCTCGGAGCACCATCCACACGGACCCGTACGATGTTCTCGGATTTGGCAGGCAACACGACATCTTCTTCGACCTTCACTCGGTATACACAGTTCTTGCGCCCAGGAGAACTCATTACTAGTTCTTCTTCACCAATTCGAAGTACACCGGCGCCAACATCAAGCACAATCCCGTGCTTCTTCATACAATCCAGGCCCAGTATAACTTCATCTACAATGTCGGCTACAAGAACTCTCTGTAGAATGACGACATCTTCCATCCCTATGTCGATTTCCGCCTCTCCATATATAGGTGCTGTCTCGCCGGTAGCAGTAACCAATCGGATATTCTTATTGGTCGGCCTAATTCTCCACTCAGCCACAACATCTTTTCTGACTATGGTGTCACTGGCTCCTGTGTCGATGGTAATTTCGGTCTTCCTGCCATCAATGATCCCATCAATCATTAAACTATCCCCAACTCGAGCCAATCTTGACACCTTCACATCTTGTGCTGGGGCTTGGTTGGATGGGGCTGTCCTCACGTACCGGTTCTGGTCAGGAGTACGTCGGCATCTACTGCGAAGATGACCTTTTACACCACAGCTCCAACATCGCAGGAAATTCTCCCTTCCATACCATCTTCTGCCAGTCCCCTCATTGTTGTTGGTCTCAGTTCGTTTACGCAATTTCAATCTGACTTTTTCTATTACTTTTTCCAGTAGGTCTTCGTCTGGTTCTTGGGTAAGCAGCTGCCGCACCTTGGAGTATCCTCGGGATGTTTGCTTTGCTGCCTCAAACTCCAAGGCGTGGGCCAAAGCGTCTGCCAAAGCTTTATGCCTTGCTAGCTTCAGCGCCATCTTTGTTTCACTGTCGCGCAGCCCCTCAATGAAATTTTCCACCGCCAGGCTCTCCAAAAACTCCTCCGGGGCTGTTGGATACGCCAACCGGACTAAACGGGCGATGTCGGCCTCAAACTCTTGCAGGGTCTCATTGGAGCGCTGAGACCTACCCTTTAGCTGTGCCTGGTGGACTTGCTGGAGGTGTTGATGGCCATACCTCATCTCCAGGCGCTTAACTAACTCCTTATAATCACCCTGTTGTTCGGCTGTCACAGTATCCAGGATGTTCAAGGCGTCTCCTCGGAGTGCAACTACCAAGTTCACTGCCTTCTCCGTACTAGCCCATTGGTTCGCCGTTGCCGCTGCCTCGAACTGCTTGATGTAGGTGTGCCACGAGGTCTTCCCATCAAATGTAGGCGGCTTCACCTTAACTACAGGAGCTCTTCTTTCTTCGTCCAATCCGGTATCTTCTGTCTTCAAGGTCTTCTTCTTCTCTAATTCTGCCATTTTCTCGTTTATCTTCTATATCTCTTCATCCATCACTTTTCTTATTTCTTGTGTTTCTTCTGTGATTCGGGTCTCTAGTAGATTGGTTCGTGTTTCTAGTTGGTCCGTTATTTCGGTAATTTTTGCAGCTACCTGTTCTTGACTTCTTTCTATGGCTGTCTTCATTTCTTCTTGATTATTCTTCATTGCTTCTAGATTTTGTTTCACTTCTTCTTGACTGCTCTTCACTGTTTCTTCAAGGTGGTTCTTCATTTCTTCTTGACTACTCTTCATTTCTTCTTGACTGTTCTTCATTTCTTCTTGTCCAGTCTTCATTGCTTCTTGGCTGTTCCTTATTTCTTACAAATTATTCTTCATTTCTTCTTGACTGTTCTTCATTAACTCCATTAAAGCTTGAAGTTGCTGCTCCATCGCGGCGGCTCTTCTTGTTACTGGCATAAACACTCACAAGTTCAAACACAAGTCTCAAACCACTACCAGTCACTATGGAGTCCAAAAAACGTCGAAACTTTCACTCAACTCGGCGAACTTCCAGAAAATTCTTCAATTTTCCACCGGCATCCCACTTCTGACACCAGTTGTAACGTATTTCGATTTTACACTTATTTATTACAGTGACTTTATGTATATGTACAAATATTTACAATGATTAACAGTGATTTGAGAACTTAAAATTAACAAATTGAACAATAAGCAGCGAAATATATACAAGCAGTAAGTAACAACAAGCAGTGTAAATTAAACAATTAAGCGAACAATTAAACAATTAATCACCTAACCTAAACAATCCACAGTACACAAGTCCACAGTTTAAACTCTCTAAAACACTCGTCTTCAACCGACGGTTAATCACATACGAAGGCGCCCCGGTACACTTAAAAACGCCACCAAAGAATTCGCACATTCGCGTACCGTACCGACACTAGACACGTATCAAGACTTATACTCGCACGGAACTATTAAACGCCCGGTTCTTATCGCATTCGACAACTTCCAAACTTCAGACTTCAAACTGTAAGACTGTAAGACTGTCCACTCGGCTTCTTGCTTCCCATTTTATAATGGTCTTGGAAGATTCTGGAAAATTATCGATCGAACATTGTTCCAGAATGAGAATCGAGATAGACTATTCTTTTCGGGAATCATAAACAGCGACAAGGTCGGGCCGTAATAAATCAAAGCCGCGGCTCGCTGTCAACAAATAATTGAGTCACCAACAGGGGCGTCGCTGACGGGGCAAAAGTTCGTATCACTATCTTAACATCCCCTGCTGAAAACCCCATAATTTGGTATATCGTTTTCCATGAAATTTTGTGGGGAAAGTGAATATGTACAAAAATGGAGGTTTTCGTTTAAAAAAATATAAGTTTGATTTGTTACGCAAAATGCGAAGACCCTGTATACGCCAAAATAATTTTACAAGATGCGGCATGGGATTTCCTAAGCACTTGCAAAATTTCATTTTTATGCCTTGAATAGTTCAAGAGATATAGGCCGTCGCCGCACTAATGGATCAGCCTGTATAACAGAAATAAAACCGCAAACAACAAAGATAACCAAGAAAGAGATACATAATTCATTGATAACTAAAGTAGGCGCAAAATCTGCGAAATAATAGTCGCATTTTAAGGCGCGTGATCCGATCACCCCATTTAATTAGGCAGTAACGTATTCAGAATTTTTTTTAGTACCTACATTTTATCACATCAAATAATAAAAATATTTTAAACCTATTGACCATCCACAGCAACAAACCCACTTTTTTGTCAAACCAAAGTTTCCGTCACTTGGAACTGGAATAAAAGTTTTATTTGGAGTTTTTGCGCTAGTATTTTTGAACTTGGGCACAATACACTGGATGTAATGTAAGTATTTTTAGACATTTCGTTACGCTATCGCCAATATAACGCTGGTAGAGACAAACAACTCAAACTCTGCTGAATACAGTTGTTGCTTGCAGTTTGGTATCCACGGGCGCGCTGCACGATTTACTTAAGAAACGACAACTGATGAATCCGGTCCTGCATTGCCAATGTACATGAACCCAAAGAAATTAATATGTCACGCAATAATTATCGCCACAAATACAAAAAATAAATACTATAAGTAATAAATAGAATATGGGCGTGCTCTCAAATAAGATATAAACAAAGATAATCAACTCGTCAGAAACTAAGTGATTCACGCTTACTTGGGGAATTTTGAAGAAGACAACAAACTAACTCAAATTATAAATTATGATAATCCACAACCAGCGATGTCGGTCCGTGATTGGACGAATTAGTTTCAGCCGCGCGATTTTGTTTAGAAGTCGGAAAACTGAAATCACAGCCTCAGTAGGTTCGTATATCGTGGAAGAGTGTAGTGCGAGCAGTAGCGATGCTCAGTATTTCGCGTGAACAATTTTCGATACGACAGCAAGTTTTTCGGAAAGAACAATTAGTTGTAACCTGAGGTGTTTGCACTTAACAAATTTTCATTTTATTAAAGATGTAAGTACTTTTTGTAATATTTTTTTGTTGATACACATTATAGAATAATTTTAGAATGACTGAAAATAAGTAGTTTTTGGATGCACTTGTTTGAGTTGCTTCTATTTCGAATTCTACACTCACTTTATTCCTGCTTCCCACAGACCACCAAAGTGTGGTGCTGATGAAGGGTTAAACTTCCATTTTCAAATGGAATTCGTAATGATATTTATTCACAAACAACACCTTTATTAAAAAAAATCTTTCAAATTAATCATTTATCTTAACGAATTGCCCAAAAAATACTTTTGTATTTACCTTTGCACAAAATTAATAAAAACTTGATGTTTTGACGGTTGTAATTGTCGTCATAATATTAATGAATATTATTTTTTAAGCACATTTTATTTTAAAATGCAATTTCTTATCATTTTTAATGATACTTCCGCATTATTTACTTGCACTCGATATGTTTTTTTAATTATTTAATATTGTTATTAAGTGATCACTCCATATTAGTTCATTTTCTTTATAAATTGCATCAGACAGTGTTATACAGTTTTGGAAACAGCCAAACCTGAAATCCTTTCATACAAAGCTTTTGTTAACCTAGTGGTTTCAGTGTGTCATGCAAAGTTGCATCACCCCTTTGACATAATTTTTGAGATTCATCATCTTTGTTAATTAAACAGAAAACGCTTTCCTTATCTAATATTGTTTTTAAACAGACCTTGACTAATAGAAACTGTGTAAAAAATTTCTACAGAAATGCTTATATCAATTATTGCAATAATTATTTTAGCTATAAATGATTATTTTTCCATCGCTCACAGGACAATCAATACTTGGAGAAATGATCCAAACTTCTTGTTGTGTTGTTGTACGGAATAATTATATGTATCTTCTTAGTAACAGAGAGAGTTTGGAAATTTTACAATCGACATGCTTTGCAGTAAATAATGTTGACGCAAATTATGTTTGCAACTGTTTAAACAATAATATTCGGAATTGCAAAACGTTCTGAATGTTGGGACATCGCGAACTTTTCTGTTGGATTATTAGTTATTAATCATACCAACGGACTTGTACATAACGGCAGAATGGAATTGCATTAAAAATTGTTTAGATTCCGCACCTAGAGATATTTTTGTCATAAACAGAATGAAAATAGAAAACCCTGGATAACAAAACATATTGTGAGTCTAATAGAGGAAAGACGAAAATATAAAAATAGGTTAGATGAAAGAGGGAAACAAAGATATAAGGCGATGAAGTGGGAAATTATTCGGAAATGTAGGAAAGCGAAAGAGCAATGGATCGATATTAAATGCAAAGAAGTGGAAGATAAGATCGAAGTTAGGAAAGACTGATGAAGCATATAAAATAATTGGAGATATTTCAGAGAAATTGAAACTGCCTTATGAATGTTATATGAAAAAACTATAATATAACAATTAAAAAACTTTTTGCTTCATAAGGGCTATGCAGAAACCTTTTTAAAGCTTATATCATTTGACAGCAATTATTATATTATGCACAATTTACTCCATTCAGCGCCAATAAAACATTTTCTTTAAAGCTTTTAGTAATACAAATCTGGCACCGACGATAAAGTTGCACTATAATTTTGCCATATAGACAATTAATAGACATAATAATACGATAGCTACAAAACATGCATCGTTAGTATTGTAAAAGTCTCATAAAGGTTTTCCACAGCTGTTATAAATCACTTATAGGGCAAATAGTACTTTGCAACAAAAATATTTTCTTAGTAAAGCTGTTAAAACGTTCTTGCAACTAAAGTTTGAAACTGTTTTATATTTTGTGCACGGAACGTTCTTACAGCTACAAATTGCAACACATGAGCTGTAGACATTATATTGTCACACATAATTACAAGCATCGTAATTATGGTTCCAGAATTTTCATATTTTTAATATAAATAAGTTTCCTAGTATTATTTTCGTTTTAAGTAACAAAAATTCCGTTCAGTCAACCTCGGCTACAGCGGCTTAGCGGCGACCCGCCCTCAAGTGGAAACACATGGCCCGCCACCCCAAATTCTGCATACGAAGCTTAGCAGGCCTTCTCTTCGTCTAGTACACGAATTTCATCTCCCGTCGCGCACAACCAAGAAATTAAACTAAGAAATGCCAACGCACTGCCTACTTCGTTTTCTTGATCTTCGAAAAACTGTCACGTAGGTCTTTGTGCGACTTTTACCTTAAAATCCGTCCCCAGAACTCATATCATGTCAAGCTAGTGCAGACATTCTAAACAACCACCTATTTGATTTTCACGCATTCTAAAAGGCACAACGTATGTCCATTTTACAGCAGACAAATTTTAGCTTGAATTTTCGTTAAGAAAATATGAAATCTTCAGAAGCCACTAGGGCAATTTTTATCTCACTTATTCGGCTGTCTAAGCCATGTTCTATCTTTGCTATTCGTAGAGCCCTTTACGAAAAGCAAAAGTTATTCCTTTCACAAAAACTTCTTGGGGAAATTCCATGACGACAAAGGCTTGGCTATCACCACA
The DNA here is from genome assembly GCA_963966045.1 of Xestobium rufovillosum. NCBI lineage: Eukaryota > Metazoa > Arthropoda > Insecta > Coleoptera > Ptinidae > Xestobium > Xestobium rufovillosum. Next base: position 24,205,765 of record OZ014497.1, read on the forward strand.
CGCCTTGTCCCCCTGACAAGCCCACAATTTTCATTTAAATACTGGGCCAATTCAACATAGAATCACTCTCTTCTGAGGGTCGAAGCTCTGGACTACCACCAGCAGGACCAGGACAGCCCAGCCGCCACCAGCAGGACCAGGCCGCTCAACCTCCATCTCCAGGACATCCGGACACCAACAGCCGGGACTTGGACTTCACCGCCAGCGCCAGCTCCAGGACATCCCGCAGCCCAGCGCCTGCCTACCAGCTGGGACTTGGACCTCATCTCAGACTCCAGGGACCACCGAGCCAATTCCACTGGGTCATCCGGGCCAACCTCGAGGACGACGCCGCCACTGGAAGCCACCGCCTTCCAGCCACTCACCCCAGCGTGGACCACGCTCCGCCGCCGCCTTCACGTCTCCTTCGAGGACGCCTGCCAACCAGCCTCTCCCAGGAGGCACTCGCTGTAGCTACACCCCGTAGCTGACCACATCACCGGCCTCTAGCCAACTTCGAGGCCGCCGCGCCGCCGCCTTTGGAAGCCACCGCTTTCCAGCCACTCAGCCCAGGGTGGGCCACGCTCCTCCGCCACCTTCACGTCCCCTTCGAGGACGCCTAGCAATCCGCCTCTCCCAGGAGGCACTCGCTGCAGCTACACCCCGTAGCTAACCACATCACCGGCCCCTAGACAACTTCGAGGGCAACACCACTGCTGGCAGTCACCGCCTTCCAGCCACTCACATCAGGGTGGCACTCTCTCTGCCGTCTTCGCTGCCACGTTATTGCGAAGACGCTGCCAACCCATAACCCAGGAGGTGAACCTCCGCGAACACGAAACCGAACATTCTATACAATACTCACATCCTATTATATATATACATATTATTTTCTCAAAATAAATTAATTTTTTCGAAACTGTCTCAGAGATATTTTATTGTAAGGAGCCGCAAAGCCGTCAAACCAAACACTATCAAAGAGTCTCAGTTGCAATTCCCCCTGCACACACACCCGTCCTAAAAGCGGGGGCTTGTAACAAGTGGCGCCCGAACGTGGGGCCGTACCTTTAACGTATTAAAGTGGACCTACCTGAGAAAAGGCACAGAAAACACGGCTCCTTACAATCTGAGACAGAGACGCACTTCTGGTAGTGCAGAAACAACCAGTGGCGCCCAAACAATGGCTACTACGTCAGAAACCACTGTCACAGCCCAATCATCACCGATATCAATAAATACGAGGTGCAGCTCGCCCAACTGTAGCTCACAGGGGATCTACAGCATTTCATGTCTGAAATGCAAGCGGACATTCCACAATGTTTGCTTGGGCCTGCCAGAAGAAAACAGCCAGAACACGAATTTCAACTGCATCCCATGCCAGACAGCCATCTACGCCGGGGTTCCTCAACTCCCAAGTTTCCGAGGTGACTGCGTAGAAGATCCAGAGCTATTCCTGCAAAAGTGCGAGAACTATTTCCAAACCACCAACACTCCGTATGAAAATCAAGTCCACATAGCCGTCCAACGACTTACCGAAGGTGCCGCCCAATGGTGGAAGCCCTACCAATCACTAGACGTCAGCTGGGCAAGATTTTCCGAACAGCTGAAAAGAAAATATGGTTCCACTGATGTAATCGCCAACCTATATGCGCAGCTCTACGGGAAGAAGCAAACACCGGGAGAAAATGTGGAAATTTTCCTCATAAGAAAACATCAGCTGTTTCTACGGCTCCAACCGACTGTTGAACCCTCGCACGTTATTACTGTCCTCACTGAGCTTCTTCTGCCTCAGTTAAGAACTTTCATACGAGCCCCTGTCCCGAAAGACTTTGACGAACTCTTAGAACGAGTCACCACTATCGAACGCGATCACAAAGAGACAAAAGCAAGCTTCCCAGCCCCAAAACGAGAAACTGCTCTTCAGAGTCGACTTCCACAATGTCACTATTGCCCTGAACGTCATTTTAATAGTGATTGTCCTATACGAGCTCAACGCAATCAACAATCTTTCCAAGACTCGAGGAACTTCCAAGAACCGCCAAACTCTCGAGCAATTACCCAGTGCCAAACAACTCCCATGAATTCCGTGGCCAACTCAAATAGCCCTCGTATCACTGTGACAATCTACGGCCAGAAGTATCAGGCTTTAGTCGATTCAGGGGCTACACAAAATTTTATTCGCAAAGAACTTCTCCCTCACCATTCTCTACTTAGCCCTGCACCCGCAGAGACAGCCAATCTCGCTGAATCAGGAACAATAATGTGCATCGAAGGCCAAATTTCTCTGCCATTAAACATCGACTCACATACATCAAGCACAGAGTTCCTGGTGTGCCAATCTCTCCGAGAAGAGATCCTCTTGGGTTGTGAGTGGCTTAAACAGCAAAACGTTGTATTTGATTTCCAAAAAGACTGTCTTTATTTTGGGAATGGTCAACGATTTACAGTTTGCTGGGCCCAATCATCTACAAACATTTCACCTTCTCCGTTGTTGACATCAACTACATTTCAATGCGGTCCTCCAGAAAACCGCAACAACGATTCCGATATGGTTCTCGAAAGTTGTTCGAGAAATTGCAAGTCGCCAGATGTCTCCACAAAAATACTAGACTTGCCGACGCCTACAACAGAAAACCGCAAGTTACCAGTAACAAATGGCCAGGCACGCGCCCACGCTCCACCCATGGTTACCCTCACACATCTGGAACTTACAGGGCAACAACCGCCCTTAACAAAACTAATCAGTGGCACTCAACAAAAAGACCAACTACCCCAAGATATAAATTGGTCAATCAAAGGATTACCCGCCTCTCGCACTCGTCGCAATAATTACCGATGGGCACGTAAGCATAAGAACACTCCAAGCAACTACAATGATGGTACTTGCATCCAACAACGAGGTGCACCACACCATTTCAAAGATACACCAACTCCACAACAAACCAGACCTTGTAGTCACAAAATACAAGATCACAAATTGATCGAAGTTCATCAAGATCAATTTCAAATTCGTTAATTTCATCAAACATCCTCTCCCTTCTCGCCCCGACCAGTCGCGGCTCTTCGCAAAGGGAGGGGGAATTGTCACACATAATTACAAGCATCGTAATTATGGTTCCAGAATTTTCATATTTTTAATATAAATAAGTTTCCTAGTATTATTTTCGTTTTAAGTAACAAAAATTCCGTTCAGTCAACCTCGGCTACAGCGGCTTAGCGGCGACCCGCCCTCAAGTGGAAACACATGGCCCGCCACCCCAAATTCTGCATACGAAGCTTAGCAGGCCTTCTCTTCGTCTAGTACACGAATTTCATCTCGCGTCGCGCACAACCAAGAAATTAAACTAAGAAATGCCAACGCACTGCCTACTTCGTTTTCTTGATCTTCGAAAAACTGTCACGTAGGTCTTTGTGCGACTTTTACCTTAAAATCCGTCCCCAGAACTCATATCATGTCAAGCTAGTGCAGACATTCTAAACAACCACCTATTTGATTTTCACGCATTCTAAAAGGCACAACGTATGTCCATTTTACAGCAGACAAATTTTAGCTTGAATTTTCGTTAAGAAAATATGAAATCTTCAGAAGCCACTAGGGCAATTTTTATCTCACTTATTCGGCTGTCTAAGCCATGTTCTATCTTTGCTATTCGTAGAGCCCTTTACGAAAAGCAAAAGTTATTCCTTTCACAAAAACTTCTTGGGGAAATTCCATGACGACAAAGGCTTGGCTATCACCACACGCCTTGTCCCCCTGACAAGCCCACAATTTTCATTTAAATACTGGGCCAATTCAACATAGAATCACTCTCTTCTGAGGGTCGAAGCTCTGGACTACCACCAGCAGGACCAGGACAGCCCAGCCGCCACCAGCAGGACCAGGCCGCTCAACCTCCATCTCCAGGACATCCGGACACCAACAGCCGGGACTTGGACTTCACCGCCAGCGCCAGCTCCAGGACATCCCGCAGCCCAGCGCCTGCCTACCAGCTGGGACTTGGACCTCATCTCAGACTCCAGGGACCACCGAGCCAATTCCACTGGCTCATCCGGGCCAACCTCGAGGACGACGCCGCCACTGGAAGCCACCGCCTTCCAGCCACTCACCCCAGCGTGGACCACGCTCCGCCGCCGCCTTCACGTCTCCTTCGAGGACGCCTGCCAACCAGCCTCTCCCAGGAGGCACTCGCTGTAGCTACACCCCGTAGCTGACCACATCACCGGCCTCTAGCCAACTTCGAGGCCGCCGCGCCGCCGCCTTTGGAAGCCACCGCTTTCCAGCCACTCAGCCCAGGGTGGGCCACGCTCCTCCGCCACCTTCACGTCCCCTTCGAGGACGCCTAGCAATCCGCCTCTCCCAGGAGGCACTCGCTGCAGCTACACCCCGTAGCTAACCACATCACCGGCCCCTAGACAACTTCGAGGGCAACACCACTGCTGGCAGTCACCCCCTTCCAGCCACTCACATCAGGGTGGCACTCTCTCTGCCGTCTTCGCTGCCACGTTATTGCGAAGACGCTGCCAACCCATAACCCAGGAGGTGAACCTCCGCGAACACGAAACCGAACATTCTATACAATACTCACATCCTATTATATATATACATATTATTTTCTCAAAATAAATTAATTTTTTCGAAACTGTCTCAGAGATATTTTATTGTAAGGAGCCGCAAAGCCGTCAAACCAAACACTATCAAAGAGTCTCAGTTGCAATTCCCCCTGCACACACACCCGTCCTAAAAGCGGGGGCTTGTAACAATATGGTCTTCATAAAAGTTTTTAAAAAACAAATCTGCAAATTGAAAAGCTACTACAAAGCATCTATATGAAGGTTTAGTTATTTATTTTAAATTTATAAGAGAACTGTGCTTATTGGGAACAATCGCGCGGTCTGCGCGGGAAATTTGCTTAGGTGGGGACTGCTTTATAACTGCTCCGCGAAATTTTTATAAAGCGTTTTTGTTCTTCAGTTGCTTTAATGATGATTCAGACAGCAAATCTGCTCAATAACAGTTTTATAAGAATGATTTTATAATTCTTACATAGCATACAGTTATATTAATGTTCCTCGTGTCTATTACTGCGGACGTCTAGTTCTATTGAATGCTATGCGTTCCATTTGCAAGACAAAAATGTTCCGACGCGATTTTATAATTGCTATTAATGCTTTCTAGCAAGGCGGCCATATTTTAACAGAAATATTGACGCAGTTTTCGACGGCCATCTTGAACAAAATATAATTCTTCGTAAATCAAAAATTAATAATTTTTTGAAACTCAAGCTAATTACCAATATAAGAAGTCGCTAGTTTCCACATTTGTTAGAAAATATCACTGATATAAATTACTTTACAGTACGACAAGTAAATCACGCAAAAATATTATAATATATTTCGATCACTTTCCAAAAATCTGTGTTATTTTTGCGGCGCATTGTTTTTTTTCAACCTACCTACGTGAACATTAACAATAAAATTTTCGACCCAACAAAATTTGACTTCAGGGGGGAAATAACACTGTGTTCATAATTGATCTATTTTGTTGATGGGTTATTCCGTCATGACGAATTGCCTTCCTCAGGCTTCAGTACTACATTATATACCGTGTGACAAACTTCCATGTGTACATGGGGAAATAACATGGGCAATTACATTTCTGGGGATTCCTGCTCCCCATGTGTAGTTACAGTGGTGGTAAAGGTAGCAATCGAAAGACTATTTTTTTCTGCTTATGAGGATATCAAAAACTCTGCAATTTTCCAATTTATTAAAGCATTAAAAGCAAAAATTACACTAATAATTTTCAAATTAAAACACGGATATTAATCAGATTACCTATGACAATTTAATTTATTCTAATCAAAGACTCCCTTGATTCTAATTTCTAATTCGTCTGAACTGTCAACATTATTTATCGACAATTTAAAATTTGGGTTTCAAAATGAACAAAAATAGGTATTTATTCAGTTGAAGAAAAGGTTTTCATTGTGAAAACATTTTACGGCGGGTAGTCCGTGACTTATTTTCTGTAAAATTCAATAACAGTCCTATTCCTTCGGTAACAACAATAAAAAATTTAGTTAAGAAATTGGAAGATACTGGGAATCTCATTGAAAGAAGGTAATTTTTACTAATAAATTTACTTGGTTTTTATTTAGATAATTATGATTCGCTTATTATTATTACCTAGTTGCTAATTCTTTATTGTTCGCTAACTTAAATTTTACTGGGATTATGAGAAATTTAACAAGTGATAACGTGGAGTGAAACAAAACTAAAATTAATCTTATCATTTATTTTTTTAGTCGTTCCAAGAAATCTAAATGTTGAGGTAGAGGAAATGGTAATAGGCCTGATAACTGCTAGTCCAACATCTAGTATAAGGTCTATTGCCCTAGAATGTAATGTTTCAAGAGAAACTGTCCGTAACATATTAAAAAAAACAAATATCATCCTTTAAATTCCAATGTCACCAAGAGTTACTTCCTTTTGACGAAGAATCAAGGCAAACTTTCTGTGAAGAAATGCAAGAACGGGCTAATCGGGATCGCAGCTTCCTCTCATCAATTTGTTTTACCGATGAGTTTACTTACCTTCACTTTAAATCAAGAGCCAAATTCACAAAACGTTAGGCATTGGGCCCAGGAAAATCCCAGAATAAATCTAGCCACTACAACGCAATACCCTCAAAAAATCAATATTTGGGCAGGCATTTTTAATACTCGCAACCATTTGAAATACAGGGAAATTTAAATTCAGAAGCTTATTTAGATCTTTTAATTAACCATATTGGCCCTGCATTAGAAGAAGTTGCACATGCGAATCGGGAGGTCTGGTTTCAACATGACGGATGCCCAGCACATTTTGGAGCACAAGTGAGGGAATTAATAAATGAAATATTTCCAGAGAGCTGGATTAGTCGAGGTAGTGCTATAAACTGGCCAGCTAGATCTCCCGATTTGGCACCGTGTGACTTTTTCTTGTGGGGTCATTTAAAAAATAAGTTTTAAATTTCCAAATTTTGTGAAATTTCTGGCAGTTTTTTTAACATATAAAACTTGTATTTTTTATTCGACGTTTCGCCCCCGTTTGAGGGCTTTGTCAAGAATATTTATTTAAACTTGTAAAGATATAAAAAAATATAAACGTAAATTATTTGACGTCGAATAAAAAATACAAGTTTTATATGTTAAAAAAACTGCCAGAAATTTCACAAAATTTGGAAATTTAAAGTTTTTGGAACTGGCACAAATCAAAGAAAAATTTTTAAAAAATAAGATTTATAAAACTCGTCACCCAAATATTGATTCTTTAAGGAATGTTATTTTTGCGGAATGCAACTGAATAAACGATCGGCAACTTGCGAATGTGAGAAATTCTTTCTATAATAGGCTGGGATACTGTCTGATACAGAATGGGGGTTTATTTGAATATTTGTTATAGTTATTTTTCTTTTTTTATGTTACTTTAATTTCATTGTATATTAATAAGTTTTTGTCCTTACCTAGATATGAAATAAATAAGTATTAAATTGCCAGATTACAAAATTCATTAGAGCAAAATAAACAAATGTTGCCGCTTGTTAAATTTTTCATAATTGCAGTAAAATTAAAGTAATTTAATTTTTATTATTTCATTTTACTCCTTTAACATTTTCCCAAAAACTTTTTAATAGGTTATACGACACCTACAATTTACCCTAAACTATGGACCAGCATTCACCAACGAAACATCCACACCAGTAATCAATTAATTGTCAACTATAGGTAATGACAATAATAATGTGAATGAGATGAGAATTATCTAAATAAAAAAACAAGTTTATGTATTAGTAAAAATTAACTTCTTTCGATGAAAGATTCATAGCCTTCAAATTTCTTACTAAATTATTTGTTGTTATACCGAAGGAATAGGACCGTTATTGAATTTTACAGAAAATAAGTCACGGACTAAGCGCAAACTATTGCCGCCGTAAAATATTTTCACAATGAAAACCTTTTCTTGAACTGAATAAATATTTTTGTTCATTTTTAAATGTTGACAGTTCAGAAAATCTATAAAAATCAAAGACGTCCGTGATTAGAATAAATTAAGTTGTCATGGATAATCTGATAAATTTCTGTGTTTTAGTTAGAAAATTATTAATGTAATTTTTGCTTTTAACGCTTTAATAAATTGGAAAGTTGTAGAGTTTTTGATATCCTCATACGCAGAAAAAAATAATCTTTCGATTGCTACCTTTACCACCACTGTAACTACACATGGGGAGCAGGAATCCCCAAAAATGTAATTGCCCATGTTATTTCCCCATGTACACATGGAAGTTTGTCACACGGTATACACAGAAGCATTTTAATTTTATGGCGACTTTGTAAATGTTTTCAGACACTTACCAATGCTACTAACAAAGCAGTTTTACAGGTAAAAAGTGCGCAAATGGTTTTATAGGGAGTACAGGCAGCTTGTATGTATGTGATCTTTAAGTAACAGTAACAAATCAGTTTTATAAAACTCACTCTAAGGCTTCAATAAAAGCTATAATCGTACGATAAGTCCGATGAAACTGTTATATATCAGTTTTGTAAGTCACCTATTAAGTAGTTACATAATAGTTGTAAGGCATTCGGTATTTGTTTTATAGGTGCTTCTGAGAATAGTAATACAATGTCTAGGCAATAGAATTGTTTCATATACCTGCCCCTATTTCAGCTCTATAAGTGCTATATAGGTATCTAGAGAGTATTTTTAAAGTAAATTTATGCAGCTAAGGCTTTTGTAAAAATATTTTATAAATGTTCTTAAGATACTTATAAAACGATCTTGTGTTTCTTGGGAGGCGAGATTCCAGAAGATTACAAATGTCATACAGCCAGACTGCTGGCTCTATACGGTGCTGTGAAATTGCAATCCAATACTTTGTTTGGGTTATTAGAATATGATCCTGTAATTACGCATACATTCTGAATAATGAATGATACTTCTATCAGCAAATTAAGAGATGGATACTATATTACATCCAGTGATACTGGCAGACACGAATTTTTCTACGCAAAATGCACGTGCATTGATAATGTTTTAGTAGGCGGTGAAAGTGGTATATTTTTTCATTAACCAGAAATTTGTTTACGACAATGTTCGTCAGCCAATTACGATGAACTTTTCCATTAGTTTTGTGTGTTTTGATTTTCCATTACGTTTGATATTTACGCGGAATCTACCACAATTCAGTACTGCTGTGCTCTGTCCACCATATACAGAGTGTTGTAAAATTATCTTCGCTTATACAGAGTGAGACATTCATGAAAATTGTGTTAAACTTTTAATAAGAATGTCGGGACTCACGTCATTAGTTTATTGGTAAAGTGCTTTCGCCTTTCTCTGTCGTCTATACGAAAACAATTTATTTTTCTATGTGAGAGAGGCATGTTCGGTTAAAAATGTAATACTGTGTATTAATAGGTTTCTTGGTTTGTTTAACAAAGTCAATAAAATCAATCATAATAATGATTTGAAACATATGATAGAATAATAAAGCTACTTGATGTAATGTTTACCTTTACCTTATCTGTATTTTGTAGGATGCATTCTAAGAACTCTAAAAATGGGCGCATAGGTAAATTAAATAATAATAACCATAATCATATCAAAATATTTTGATAGCATTTTTATGCCTCTAAGAAAATACACAAATTATAATATTAGAGCTATAGAGGTATCCGGATTTTACGATGTTTTCTTTGCTACAGAGTGCATAAAAATGTCTTCCGTTATACTTTCCTGTAATATCCGGATTTTATTTTTTGTTATGATTATAAATTAAAAACAAGGTGCAAAAAGTTCAACCGCCTAACGTAAATATACAATATTAGAAATAAAACTATACACAACGTGCTGTTTTTCCGTGTTTCCAGATTTATCTTTTGTATTTGCTACAAAACCAAAATCACAATTCAAAGAAGAAGTTGAACAAACTATAAATGTAACTGCGAATTCAAAAACCTCAAAAGCCATCAAATTACTTGAACAAGCCAAAGAAAAAAATCAAAATGGCAGTTTCCACTATGTAATAGCAAAATAATTTGTAATTTCTTATACAACGATAATTATGTGTTTTATCGTTTTATATTATCGTTAGATTGCTATTGAAAAAAAACTGCTGTTATCACAAAATACCCCACGCCACGTGTCGATCAAGGCCGTATTCTTTATAGTCGGGGAGCAAGGTGCTCTAATTCGACACCCTCTACAACGTGTCCAATATAAGTAGGGCCAGTATGGGGATATTGGAAATGACAAGAGATACGGATTTGGTTAAATAGGAAAAAAGTTGCGTAATTAAAGGATCAATAAAATGGCGCCTAGAAATCCTTGATATAATTTTCCATTCTTGAGTTATTTTGAAAAAACTGAATTTATGGATTTTTAACTACATATATTTTTTTCTGACTTTAATGTTAAAGTTAGAGCGAAACTGACAAAACTTCTTCGTGGCAACTTTTGATGAAATTAAACATTTCATTGCCAATTTTTTTATTCTACGTTTCGTCTTCGGGTAACCATCATCAACTTCATTTTTTTAAATACGGTCCTGATTTTCTGATGTCAAATTTTATGAGCCCTTTTATTCTGAATTCAACAATGTACCACACATTATGGTTTAATTAGGTTCCTCAACACATAGCCGCACGTCTCCAATGCGCACAGGAACATAGGGGCTGGCGTTTACCTTAGTGGCGCAATATCATTTTTCTGACGAGACAAAAATTGCGTTAGCGAGTGATTATCAAGGTGAAAGGGTCTGGAGGGGATCAGGACGACAAGAAAAATTTGCTTTTGCCAGAGAAGTTGTTCCTTATCAAGACGGAACAGTAATGTTTGGGGGGGGTGATATAATGTATGGTCGCCGCACCCCACTTATTCAAATGCCGCAAACCTCTCCAACGAAATTGGAGACAATTTCGTTTTTGTGGAAGATGACACCACACCCCACCCCACCCCACAAAAAGAGTTGCCAATTTGCTACAGTTAGGGAATATTCAAAGAATCAATTGGCCACCAAACTCACCTGACATGAATCCTAGTGAGAACTTGTGGGATATGCTAAAAAGGATCATTTTAAATAGAGATAACCCCCCTTTCACCCTTCAAGAACTAATTGTTGCTGCTCAAGAAGACTGGAACAACATACAGCAGGAACCCATTAATAACATTTTTATTGGATTGTACAGACGTGTTAATGTTTTGCTCGAGAACAGAGGACATACTGGTTATTGACACCTTCGTTTCTCACATTTTGCGAAGACTTTGGACTTTTCAAAAAAAATAATTCGGACATTTTCTTAAATTTAATTTCTGGCCTTGTACTTCTTCCACGAAAATAACCTTACATGTGATAAAGCATTTCAATTTGTGGTCTAGCAAGAAAACATTTTTTTTTTCATAAAATTGGAAAATTGTAGAGGCAGCGTGAGTACACTGTGATGATCAGCACACTTCAGTGTATATTCCACGAAAACAAAACAGATCTCTAACTCTTTTCGTTGCTGAAATACAACAAGAAAAGTATTAAAAATGATCGAAAATTGATGCAGGAAAATTTTACGAAAAATCGATTTTCCGGCATTTTCACAATTCCAGATCTTTTCGCGACCCCAAAATTCGAATCCGGCAGGTAATTTTACATAAGAATCAGCTTAATTTGTGTGTGTGTGTTCGAGTTGTATAGAGGATGTTTAAAACGCATCTTTCAAGCGGTCTGCTCCCCGACTATTAAAACTCTTCTTTTTATTAATCTAAAAATTACCCCTAATGCTTTAGTAATGCCCACCCTGCAGTGTTTGGGAACATTGTCGTATACCACTACAGAATTTGATGGTATATTTGGTACCCATCGTTCTTCGTATAATTCGGAAGTCAAAATCGTCAAAATAGATGAGAAATGAATCACCCCGTATGTTCAATCGCAAAGGGGAAAAGCCTGTTGCAAAACAACATTGCAAAAAAGAAATGTACTCTTTCTTCGAACATAACAATAATTACATGCTAATGACCCGGCTACCGGCACAAAACCTTGGTCTATCACCAATCTGCATACCTGCTTATTCCGAGGTAATTGTAATAATGTATTTAATGCATACTGCTTTTGCTGAGGAAATTTTCTTTCACGATTTATGCTGTATTGAACCATTAGTATACCACCGGGCTCAAAGAAGTTTAAATTATTGGACTACAAGGGTGAACATTGTTGTTATATGTCGACAAGGTAAAAATCTATTTTTGATATACAGGTTGGTCCTTACTATAGAAATGTCACTATTTTGTGTCCACAAATACTTGTTTGTAAATAACAGACTTAGTCATCTCGTCGACTGTGCCTACGCAAAAGTTATGTTCCTAAATTGGTACATTTGAAATATAAATCTTCTAAGACATATATCTAGTGGCGTGATTCCTTGCATATATTAACTGAATGTGGAATGACCCGGAAATATTACCTACTGATGTTTGAATATGCATACCTCGGGCTATACCATTATTATTAATAAGATAGATGAGTTCCACAGGGGTAGACTTTTGGCCCTATTCTGTTCTTGAACTTGCGTAGATTCGTATATCCAGTTCATTCATGAAAAAATGTGTATTCTGACAAGATATTGAAAAACTCCTTTGCCATTGAGTTTTCTAAAATATAACATTTGTTTGACCTCGTTTGACTTACCAATTCAAATATTTGCTCATAAAACAATTTGATGTGTAAATTATACAAAATTTTCGTCTTCGTCTTCATTTTATTTTGGGTATTTTTACACCATCTGTTCTTTCAACAGACCAGGTGTGTTCTGTATTGGCGTTACTATGAAGTCATCAGCAGTTTATTATTAGTTCGCACTTCTTTTATATTTGTTACATTAATAATTATTTATTTTAGTCGACCTACACGAGTTTAAAGAGGTGTTCAAACCGGTACTTAGAAGTATTCTAGTCTTTGTTGACCAATACAATAATTGTTTGTAAAAGCACTTTTGATCAAGTAACAGCTGATTTAACTTTATTTTAGCAATTTTTTAAAAATTATTTTTGTTTTGTTTCAGACCGTAAATGGAGTACCATTGGTCCATCACAGTGGGCCTGGTAACATCCTCGGTCATTGCCGTCACAGCCAACTTGCTTCTGCTGGTCGTTTTTTGCAAAAGACGAGGTCTACGTACCATACCCAACAGGTAAAACAATATTTCACCATATTATTCTAAACTAATTGCTTATTTAATAACTGACAGGCTCATATCCTATTGTGTGTGACTACACCTATGACCTCACTGTATATTAGAAACAAAGAACCAGTTTACATAGAAAACGAATTTATATATAAAAAAACTTTACTAATCAGTAACTCCAGAGGTCAAAGTGTGGGCCACACAAGAGTACCTATTATAAATTTAAAAAATAAAACAGATTACAACAAAAAACTTTCCTTTGTTATTCATAAACTTAAATATAGATGAATCACTCTCGCCGAACAGGCAAAGTTCAAAAGAATTTTTTCGACAGGTAAAATAATTGGACTCGTATTCCCAGACGTATTATTTACGTCTGACAATGTTACATAAAAAAAATACAGCAGTGGGTGGAAAAAGTTTTCTTTGTAAAGTTTATGTCAGGTTATCAAGAACTTTATTTCCAGTTCTCTAAAATCTGTTTCACGAATATTTTTGTCTCTTTCAGATTCGTCATCAACCTCCTATTAACAAATCTTTTGTCGAGCCTTCTTTTAATCCCACTTCTGCTGCTGGATCAAGAAACGCCAACAAGTACAACAACCAAAAACGGTACGTCAACAGAAAACAACACCCAGCTGGTGTTGGGTCAAGAAAATGGACAGTTTTTGGACAACCTATGGACATCAGAAGACGACATTATCCTCACCAACCAAGGCTCGAACTTGGAGATAATAGAGACCAGACAAGGAATATTCAGATTTGGCGAGAGCTTGAACTGGACAGAATGGAGCTGCGTCTGCTACTTAGCCCAAAGTGGGACGAGTTTGGTCTGCACAGCATCAATTTTTAGTATACTGCTGATTGGAATCAACCAATATTTCGCTGTGATACACTCTCTGAGATACCACTTCTACATCAGCAAATTTAGATGCATGATTTTCATATACACGGGCTGGATAGTCGCCCTAATATTCGGCATCTTAGGTGCAATATCTCAGAACCATTCCTCCTTGTGGCACTTTTGCGATAACACCCCGAAATCGAGTCCAAATTTCCGTATATTCAATACAATATACGCTTTCATCTATTTTATATTCATGATCCTGATCCCATTCATAGCTATATCCGTAATATACGCATGTATCTATACGGCAGCTCGTAAGAATAGTGAACGCATGCGCAAATCAACTTCAGGGACGTGCAACGACACTTACGTGCAGGTACCAAGTCCGGACACGCAGGAAAGTGCCGGCAAGCTACCAAAAACCCGTTCTGCGCCGAACTTTTTGGATTTAGTGCAAAAAACTAGTGAGAATAGTAGTAACAATAAAGTTATTAGGACTGCCAGTGAGAGGGTAACGAATAATTTTATTATCTCTCTAAAATATAGGATATCAAATGCGTCCGTTTTTCGATACCGAGAAGAAACGAAAGCGGCTAAAATTAGTATAATAGTTATTTTTATGGTGTTAATTTGCTACATTCCCTATGGTATAACACTGATTTTAAATAGTGACTTAATAGATATAAAAACGCCTAGAGAATTCAACTATGTAGCCCTAATTTTGTTAATAATTTCCAATATTATTTCACCATTTTTATTCGCTTATAGGAATAAACGAATTCAGAGGGAAGTGGGGAAATTTTTGGGAATAATTAGTGATAAGTCTAAAAAATTATCTGTTAAAAAGAGGTCGATGAGGCGTGCCTCTGTACCAGCCCGAAATAAAATTCCAGATACCAATGATTACCAGCTGCAAACCACCCCAACAGGAGGTATTCCAGAGAAATTTTTGATCACTGGAGGAGTGCCAGAAGTAGTGGTCACTTGCAAAAACGAAATAGAAAAGAAAAGCATCTTAAAAAGAGTTTGCAGCAGTAAGAGTTGGAGCAGCTATAAAAAATGCAGTTTCATAACGGTTCCAGATAGCTGCCTCAGCGCTGAGGCTAGGGGCTCTTTTTCTAGCGCCAGTACCCAAATTTCGACGGAAGAATGAAACAAAAATCCCATAAAATATTTTTCTAGTCAATAAAATTTGCATCAGTCTTACAACCCTTAAAAAGCTCTCTCAACTTAAAAAATAAAACTTCCATTTTTGTTCAATTCCTATTTCAAACAAACACGTGCGGCGCCATCTGTGATAAGCATATCGAAATATTTATCGAATTTCCTATAATACGAATTTGTAAATAAATATCTAGTTTTGTTATACATGTTAAAGACTGATAAATTCCAAAATACAATGCCAATGGAATATTTTTATATTAAAAATATTTTTATATATCTGTATTATATTTATTTTCCTATAATCATATTGATTAATTTTTTAAGGTAACCTAAAGTGTATACTAGTTTAACTAATTTAAACCAACTTTTGTACATACCTTGTATACGTTTCTATTTCTATTTAATTTATTTAATGTTGTAATATATACCCACCAGGTATTATAGTTTGTACAAATAATAAATTGTCTTTAAACAACAACTGTTTTTTTTCTGTGAAGTCAAAAAACTTAAACAAGAATAAATGCACAATAAAACTGGTTATGGGATACTTTAACTGCAAAAAATGCAAGCCTAAATTTAAGATGGATATGGATTAAAAATGCACCGTATGCAAATATTTTTACAATATCTACTCACCTTATTTCCCCCTCTTCATCCATAATCCACTAATTAACTCTCAAAACTACACAATAATTTATTATGCCTTTAAAACACCAAAACCACCGTTAAAATGATTAAAATACATTTTCTTACCAACTAACGCAGAAGCACAAGACAAAAAGATGCCAAAGGTAGCGTCTGCAAATTGAAGAACAAAACTACATTTTGTTTGCATTGCAGCAACGCCAACTTGCAATATTGGATCACCGGAAAAATTCCAATGTTCTAAATTTCATCCTAGGAGAAATTAAATAAAAACCTGCAATCTACCTCTCCAAATAAAATTCAGGTTTTACACGCGCACTCCCTTATTTTAACAAAAAAATTTAATTTGTTCTAAGGAAATTAAAAATTAATTCGTTTTTTAAAAAAGAGGGGCGTACGGAAAATTATATCGACTGCTGGACTCAGCCGCGCCATCTTACAAGAGGATGATATAACGACTAATACCAACTGTGTTTGAACAAATCCAGAACCCATTTTAATGTAGGAAGAATTCTAATTCAAATATTAAATAATGGATAATTTCTTACATTGTAAAAAGGATTGTTGTGTTATTTATAATACTAACATAAATAATAACAAATTAATAATTGTGGTATTAACAATAAATTTACAACCTACCTTATCGGCCGCATTCATCTGTCATTGTGTGCTGTAATTGTCAAATAAATGGTTAACTTGCATATTTAAATGATTAATTAATAGGTAACTAATTATTCTTCTAATCCTGAAGGGGTGTGTCGTGAATCTTCTAATTAAGCAATTTGGTGCAAATATTCTATACACGGGCGTTTGAAGATATTTAAGTTTTAAAAATTTGTGAGGTTAGAGTTACCCTTCCCAATTGACCATTTTAGAACAGAGTTTTAGAATGACGTTACACAATTGACAGCTGGAGGGCACACATTTGTTTGTTTTAAAGCTTATTGGAGGGAAGAAGAGGATGAATAACAAAGCAGATGTTTGTGTTACCATTTGGCACCAAAAAAGGGGCGTAACTTAGACTTAGTCGCTTTACGCCGAGAATTGAATGAAAATTCTTAAAATGATATGACTGGTTGCACTATTGCAAACGTTGTTTCGTTATTTTGAATTAAATTACATGAACTCTAAACATCACCACTTTGTTTGGCACCAAATCTGTTCAAATTTTGGTAACACTCACGTGTGTAATGTTGTTTATCCATGCTCAGCCCTCCAACAGAAAATGGCGGCCTGTCAAAATCAGGCCATTCTAAAACAGTCTATACATACCTACTCCACCTTATTTTCCCTTCTTCATCCATAATTCACTCCCAAAACTACACAAAATTTATTATGCCATTAAAACACCAAAACCACCGTTAAAATTCAGGGGCGGGTGGGCCAACGGGGATTTCGGGAGATTTCCCGAAGGGCCGGTTGCTTCGGGGCCGGTCTGGGCCGGTCTGGGCCGACCGATGTGAAGAAATCATGACATTATAAAAAAAATTGGCGGCCAGTGCAAAGCGGGCAGCCGAAAATGCGATTATTTTGGAACTTGAAAGCGGCCGGTCTAATCGGTAATATTACATACCGATAATGCTGTAAACTGTTACAATAATTATTATTGTTTTTTCGGCTTTCGTCGCCCCAGCTCGAGTCTTACCCGGTTGTTAAATTCTCGAGATTTTAAGTTTAGTTGTACTTTTTTGTTTTGTATTAAAAACCTTAAAAAATCCGATTTGTATTTTATTAATAAATTAAAAAATTACATGTACAAGGTGTCCCAAACTGGACGCGTTCTTATGGGAACACCCATTCTTTGAAGAGATAGAAAAAAATTAACCAAGGTGTCCGGAGCTCAAATTTAATGAGAAAACCACTGGCCCAAACAAAACTTTGCTATCTCTTATCGTTTGTCCGCTAGAGGGCGATTCTCAAATTTCATCGATTTCTTTTATGTCCTATAATTTGTTTATTAATGAAGATAATTAATTTTGGTAAAAACTTTCTTAAGGCACTTTTTTCCGTAAAATCCATTGCAATAGGCAGTTTTTTTACAGGGCGTTTAGATTTTCGTGCACCGCCCCAAACTATTTTTTTTATATAGACCACCCTATATATTATGAGATTTTTGAAAAGCTCGTAAAATTTCCTAAATTTTGATGTCATGTTTATATTAAAAACCATTTAAAGAATTATTAATTTAATATAATAACTATGAGTAATCTTATCATGAAACTTTAGATCTGTGGTTTTAATCATATTAGCATCCTATGGCCCGGTTTTTCAAAGAATCCAACACCGCGTTAAGTCTGACACCGGCTTTGTTGCTATGATACCGGCTTTCTGATTGGTTGTATCATAGCAACGAAGCCGGTGTCAGACTTAACGCGGTGTTGGATTCTTTGAAAAACCGGGCCTATGTCATTTTATTAATCATGGCAATCTTGATTTCTGTAGGCACAATATTTTACTTTTTAAATTGTAATGTTGTTAATGGTTTTTAATATAAACATGACAAGTGATACATCAAAATTTAGGAAATTTTACGAGCTTTTCAAAAATCTCATAATATATAGGGTGGTCTATATAAAAAAAATGAGTTTGGGGTGGTGCACGAAAATCTAAACGCCCTGTAAAAAAACTGCCTATTGCAATGGATTTTACGGAAAAAAGTGCCTTAAGAAAGTTTTTACCAAAATTAATTATCTTTATTAATAAATAAGTTATAGGACATAAAAGAAATCGACGAAATTTGAGAATCGCCCTCTAGCGGCCAAACGATAAGAGATAGCAAAGTTTTGTTTGCGCCAGTGGTTTTCTCATTAAATTTGAGCTCCGGACACCTTGGTTAATTTTTTTCTATCTCTTCAAATAAGGGGTGTTCCCATAAGAACGCGTCCAGTTTGGGACACCTTGTACAAAGTATAAAAAATGGGTATTTTCTGTTTCTCAAAAAAATTGGGCCGGTCGATGCCAATGGTTTCCCGGGCCGGTAAAGCCTTCCCCACCCGCCCCTGTTAAAATTATTAAATTACATTTTCTTACCAACTAACGCAGAAGCACAAGGCACAAGACAAAAAGATGCCAAAGGTAGCGTCTGCAAATTTTATAAGATTGAGGAACAAAACTACATTTTGTTTGCAGCAACGCCAACTTGCAATATTGGATCACCGGAAAAATTCCAATGTTCTAAATTTCATGCTAGGAGAAATTAAATACATAACCTGCAATCTACCCCTCCAAATAAAATTCAAGTTTTACACGCGCACTCCCTTATTTTAACAAAAAAATTTAATTTGTTCCAAGGAAATTAAAAATTAATTTGTTTTTTAAAAAAGGCGCGTGCGGAAAATTATATCCACTTCTGTAGGGTCCCTATATTTAGAGAGTACCGCAATCTCCGCCATATTTACTCACAATAACAGCCGCCAAATTTGAATTGTGGCGGAACGTCAGAATGACATTTTGCTGCTGACACGGCTACGGAGAACTGAAACTAGGAGAACCATCGGGCATGAAATAGCGGCCCCAGTTTTTGCGCTGAATTAACAGTACCGACTAGTAGCACTAGATGGCGCTGCGATAGCGTAGCGCCATTTTTATACGTAGCCTTATGGAACGGCAGCAAATTATTACTGTTTTCTGTGCATTTTAGCAACAATTGAAGAAAATTTCATGATTTGTGGAAATTTTAGTGCCCACCCACACATTGCGCTTTGGCGGCGCCCGTTGAAACACATCGGTTGCCGAATAACATTAGAGTTAAATGCATGCGGTTTAGCGGGAATATGTGAACAGATGCATTTAACTCAATGTAATTTTTTGGGTGTGGCGCACTGTTTGAGGGTATAGCATCTTCACAGCTAAAATATGTAATAAAAACAAAAACATTGATTTATTACAGACAGACAGAAGTAAACTCAGTACAGGAACACATTAATAGTACCTATCTAACTATGTACATATTTTAAGACTTAAAACTAAAACATAAAACATATTGTAGGTAGTTACAATAAGTGGAAGAGTTAAGAAATTTTGTATCGTTATGATCACGCTAGTGTTTCTGTCTGGCTGTTGTAGCCCGGAACAAAACACGTCCGCATTTTTAATTTCAAGGATATGAACCGTTTCACAAGTGACACTTACTATATCTATGAACGTCAAATAACACACTATTGGTGCGAAAACGCCTCGAAGAATAACAGAAACAACAAAAAATTTACGAAATTGATGATTGTCCCATAAGCGCAATGCAAAAACAACGCCACTCTACGGGAGCGCCACCTATTACAAATCGTTAGAACTAGAGTCAGAACGGGTACACTTTCCTAACATAGGTGGATACGCCGGATGGTTCTCCTAGTTTCAGTTCTCCGTAGACACGGCAGTCCGCCATATTTACTCACAGTTCTGAAACATAGTGGAGCTATTGATTGCGGTACTCTCTATATAGAGGGACCCTACACTTCTGGACTCAGCCGCGCCATCTTACAGGAGGATGACATAACGACTAATACCAACTGTGTTTGAACAAATCAGAACCCATTTTAATGTAAGAAGAATTCTAAATCAAATATTAAATAATGGATAATTTCTTACGCTGTAAAAAGATTTGTTGTGTTTTAATAATAACATAAATAATAACAAATTAATAATTGGGGTATCAGCAATAAATTTACAACCTACCTTATCGGCCGCATTCTTCTGTCATCTGTCATTGTGTGTTGTAGTTGTCAAATAAATGGTTAATTTGCATATTTAAATGATTAATTAATGGGTAACTAATTATTCTTCTGATCCTGAAGGAGTGTGTCGTGAATCTTCTAATTAAGCAATTCGGTGCAAATATTCTATGCACGGACGTTTGGAGATATTTCAGTTTTAAAAATTTGTGAGGTTAGAGTTACCCTTCCGAATTAAGATTTTTTATTAGTTTTGCATGTATGTGGCACGAAATTGATCCTTAATAGCTTTTTAGGTATGTTTATTACCAATTTCCATTTATCAATAACACTTTTCTTGTTTTAGTAATAATTTAATTCATATGTATAAGTTTCGTAAGGCGTGGTGTTTTTGTCAATTTAACAGCAGAAAAGTCATCGTAACTTTAAGGTGGGTTTAGCCACTCTGTTCGGTTGCAGCTAATTTTTGTTTAGACGTAAAATCCACTGAATTTGTTTATCAACGGGTTAAAATTTCTCAACTACGAATGCCCCAATTTACAATTTATTGAATAAAAGTAAATATACACAACTTTTACAATAAAACGTCCTTAAAAATATGTATGTACAAAATAAAACTTAAACGGATAAGAATAAAAATGCAAAAAATAACCGTCATTTTAAAGTCAAAATATCAAATAAATGCTCCATTAAGTATTTCTTGACCTCAGTCTCGAAAATCACATGTTTAAAGGTAAAAAATAGTACAAACGCGCCGAAACATTAATAAAATAATAAAACCTACAACTATTTATCACTTTTATTATACTGTATCTGTTAGATTACATTTTTATCGGTGCCGTTATGTTTTTGATTCATTTGTAAACTGAGTGCAAATCTGGCTGAAATAAACCAGTAAATGTACAAATAAACAAGTGATTATTCTATGTATCATCATAAAAAACAAGTTTTAACAGGCGAAACTTAAGAAAAGTCGCGTTACGTCGGAATATTATTTCGCGCAAAAAAATTCAAAAATTTTCGCTTTCGCCACCGACTTAAGGATAAATGACCCTTACACTTTCCTCAACATACTATTAAGTACTATAAAAAATCAATGCGCAAAGGAAAAACCGTTTCGAAGGCAACGGAGCGATTTTTTCACGATCACGTCTCTCCCCTGCTTTTGGCCAATTTTAAATTCGATTACACCGCATTTTCGTACAAAAAACATTCGAACTACCCCTGTATTATCGAATAATGAAGAAAAAAATCATCCGTCATCGACTTCCCTAATATTTTTTCTTCTCGCCGATAATTTTTTTGTTGGTAAATAATTGCTACAGGCCTGGGCGCGACGGGATTTCGCAAAACACCGCAGCGCCGAGCTCGAAGAAGATCGGCTACTTAAAGTTTAAAAATTCTGCGGCCCGTCTCTTCAGTCGACCAAATCAACCTTTCTCTTTACTGGGCCCTTTTTGTTCGCTTGGTACTGTTTGATGAGCTTTTCCTTGAGGCACAGGTAGTTGTTGAACCGAGCAGCTCCGTATTCCTGTAAATAAAAACATCGGGCTCCCAAAATAAGCATGGAAGCACTATAGAACACAACAATCACTCACCCAATAGCCGAAAGGTATCTGAGACACATCGGCATTGACGATACTCCATAGCGCCCAAAACAAATGCGACGCCAAACAGAAATATTCGACTTCCCGAAGGATTTTCGACGGCTCTTCTTCCGAACCCTGTTCTTCCAAATACGCTTTAATGAAATTCAATTTTTGGAGTTTGGTGGGCGCGTCTTGAGGATTCTCTGCGAAAAACGGATGTTCCTTCTTTGTATAATTATACCGCCATTCCATAAAGTGATTAGCTATGTCGAAAGCTCTATAATTGTATGAGCAATACTCAAAATCTGGAAAGACGTACAAATATTTTCTTTTCTTTTAAATTCAGGGGTGAGCCACTTTACCTATTAAAACTAGACGCGGCTCTTCGTTATTATTGTCCTGATTATTATACAGCAAGATATTTCCTTCTTGCATATCGTTATGACAAAAAACCACGGGACTGCCGACGTTCTCCAAAACTTTCCTCAACCACTTGACTTCGGTGTTCAAATCTACGTCTAAGATCGACTTGACGCACTCCGGCACCACAGATCCGTACAGACGCTTCTGACTGGTCTTCATCCAACGGTCCATGGTCTCCCACAACCAACGTGGATCTTTGTGTAGAGGCACCTGCAAATCGTCTTCAGTTATTCGCAAAAAACCTCGCAAAATGTTATTTTAAAAGAAAAGTATATGCATGTCTTTTAAGTATGAAGTAACGAAAAAATATACAAAAACAGAAGTTGCAAGCAGTACTATTAAATAGGTGATGCAATAAATGCATTTAAATTTTTTTTTCAATTCAAAAGAAGTTCAATTTTCATAATCTTTTAATTTTTCGTAATGAAATACCAAAAAAATTATTGAACTCTATGTACAGTCGAGCCACAGAAAGAAGACAGTACACATTAAGCGCCACCTATTAATAACACCAAACAAATGAATGTACCCAAGCTTCAACCTCAAGTATTTTAGCAAAATTAACCAAAAATTACAGTTTTGCCAAAATAACCAGTCAATTTAAATATTGTCACTATGATCATGTATTTTCCAAATTACCGAACACACGCAAGCACCGCCGTCGGCGACAGAAACAACATAAAAAACATGCCATCTTTATAGTTTTGTTGTGAAGAAAATAAAAAGAAACGTAAAACTGTCAGATTTCCTACGGTTGACGTCACTCCCCCCGCCTTTTTGGCACGCACAAACTGCAGTCGAGTGAGGCGACAAACAGTACGATAAGGTACCGCTGGCCGGACCACAATGCCCTTCAGACAAGCTAGAACATAATAATATACCCCATATGTGTGTGAGATGAATATTTGACAGATGTCAGCCCATGCGTATGATAATAAACGTAAGCAACGATTAAAATACATTAGAGACTAAGTAGTACAAATTATCGCTTTATCTAGGTTCATGGTCCACAACATTTTCCAGGAATACAAAAATTATCGTAATGAAAGAAATTATCTCCAAAAAAGTAAAAGCATGCATTGAGTCTCGCATTTCTAATAAACCGATCCCCACCGTGGGGCTCCATATTGGGGACTCTACAGCAGATACAGAAAACAGCTCTTCAAACACCGATTGAACGATTCGCATATTTTTAAAAAAGATTATAATCTAATGCACGTACTTGAGCAATTCACGAAAACAAATCATAGACAAACAATTCCAATATAAAAAAACAGGTATTGAACAAAACCAAGATACCCTACAAATCTATAAATAGCAGCAGAAATCGAATTCTACAACTTTTTTCTTGGGGATTTTCCGTTGTTGTCGATAAATTTCTTTCGACCCAAATTTACAGCTAAACTTTGAGGAAAACACGAAATTTACTATGAAAATAAGCTGATAAACGACAAAAAAAAATTCCTTATTAGATATGTTCGTATATCATGAATAATTAATTCGTTGTAAATATTTGTTTTAGAGATAGAGATGAAATCTTTCCATTTCCGTCACTGCTACACTATTCAAAAAATAATACCCACATGGGATTATTTCGACTAAAATTTGCTTATATTAATGTCATACTTTTGGTAATCCCCCCAGTATTTAAATAATTTTTTACGCAATTCCTAGTACAATCGTCGAGATAAGATAGGAGTTATTCAAATTCTGGTATAGGCGACAGAACAACAATTGAGATAACATCGTACCCAACACGAAGCACAATGTATGTAGCAATGTATTTCAAAAAAATGCAAGGATAAGTGCCTCCTCAGACTTCCACCTCTTATGTTTACACAGAATTATTTAGAAACTTGAAAATAACAAACATGTGATTGTCCACAGTTTCTAGAAAATGCGTTAGTCACAAAACTACTCGTAAAACGATCAATATTTTGTAGTTTTAAACCTATACAAAAAATTTTATCACGCGTCCTGAATTCCCTCCCCCGTTACGCTGCAAAATGGAATTGCCCTCCCATGAATCTCACCTGTTTCTTCAACCAGAACTTGAAAAACATATTCCTTAAAACACGCCGCGAAAATAAGAAATTTAACCGCATGGGCATGACATGTACAAATTATAAAGAAAATATATTTGACAAAAATACAGTAAAAACTACTGAATAAAAGAAAATAACGTGAGTTCCTACAATACCTGTTTATGAGAGAAAAACTATTCCGCACCTAACCTAACCTTACCTCCATGGAATGGATAAGCGCCATCTTTTGGGCGATCAACTTCGACAGCTTTTCATTGGCCAATTCTTTGGTCAGCAGCGGTCTTGCGCTGATGTACTCTTCGATGCGCCCTCCGGGGAAGATCCCGTGCAACTTTGGTCCCAATCCCCGTTCCGAAAGAAGGGTGAAAATAACGCTATCCGTGATCAAAGATTCCAAAGCTCTCTCTCCATGGGTCTGGCCATAAATACGCATTAGGACTTCTTTGGGCTGCCCTTGGTCTGGTTCGTCTTTCAACAAGTTTTGGGGCAGGGAAATGTGATAGAGGAGGTTAGACAGACCACCGCTGCAAATAAATTTAAATTTTCAAAAACCCTGTATATTTATCTACTTTTGCTTGAATTTTATTTATTGTTTTGCAACACGTGCGGATAATAATTTTATCATCGCATTTTATTGCAGATTTGCGATGTTCTGTAGTCATGGCCAATTATCGAGTAATTCCGTAATTTTTTTATACTGGCTGTTCGTCAGTAAAACCGCAGAAACATAAAAAACGAACAGAATTCCTATTATAGTAGATAATTATCATTGTTGACGTAAAATCCCGGCGACATAATAAATAACTTACTTACAACAAAAAAAAACGATAACCTAAGTATGCTGAAGCAAAAACGTCACGCATTTCTAATTTCTTTTTAATTTTAACGTGCGTACATGCACCAAGGCCAAGGTACGCCATGTTCTGTGTAGTAAGAAACTGTTGAATGAAAATATGCTTTTCCTGAAAAACCAGCCAAACACGTAACATAGTAGGTATTTACGATAAACATAAATTTATTTGGCAAAGTAAGAAGCTCTGGTCTAATATTACAGTCGAAAATAACAACATTGAACTAAAATTATGAAGTAGGCTGTGTATGTCAATGGAAAAATTCTGTAAGTTGACGTCTATTACAGAGCGTTTTTACCAGAAAAGAATACCTACCCTAAAAAAATTAGTGGTTAGTTTGTGGTTTTACATACCAAAATTTTGATTTTCTTTTTATTGATCTTTATGTATCCCTCTGTCAAAACTGCTTCCATTTCATTCAGAGCAGTTCCTAATTCTTTGCTGGATGCTAACACTGCTATATATCTTCCGTGAATCTGAGCATATTAATAGTTATTAATCCCTGAGGCTGTTCTGTCCTTAACAATATTAATCGCATCTTCGATATATAAGTTGAAAACTAGAAGTGCCAACGCACATCCCTCCCGGACATCCACTTCTCTTCGTTCCTGCTCTGATTCTATAACTGCCGTTTGCTGTTTGTAGAGATTATGTAGTATTCTCCTGTCCCTATATTTCATCCCTTCTTTTCTGAGCACTTCGAACATATTTTTGGTCGTAGGTAGTCTCCAATACGGCTTCCTTCTGCTTCTCAGGTCTTCCTCGACGTCGGATGGTTCGTAGAGGTTTTGGCGTTTGTCCTTCTGCATTCACACATTTGGTCAGGTTAGATGCGTGTTATAGTCTCAGTGTATAATCCCGGGTTACGTATTGGCATCGTTTACTATTATACAGAGCATCAGTGCTCTGAAACGCAGTAATAAAAATGGGTTTGAGTGAAAATGTCTCTCTCGTTGATGGCGATGACCTTTCTGACCTTTTGGACCTGACCGATTTTTTGTTCATAAGAAAAAATCTGAATCACTAGAACAAAACTAACCCACCGCGGCGAGACACGAACCCCTAGACTTGCACTTTCGTTGAGGACGCATTAACTACATGAGCCACGAAGGCGTTGCCGATCGAATTTAACTAAATAGTATTTATGTCTTGAATCGCAGTATACGTATATTGTATTTTGAAATTACGCGTAACATGAAGCCATTGTATACTGCGAATGAGAGTACAACTGCTCTGAATAATGGTATAAAGTATAATATGCCAATACGCTCCCGGATTGTGTTGTGCCGAACAGACGGAGTGATCACCCTGCAAGCATGAGTTCTAGGCGGGACCGCTAACAATTTAGGACGACCGAACCGCAGTGATGCGCTTTCTTTAGACCCAACGAAGTCGCATCACTCCAATTCGGTCGTCATAAATTAATATTGGCCCCGCTAGAGCACGTTCTTGCAGGGTGATCACTCCGTCTGTTCGGCGGCCCAAGTATAGCGATTTCATAGCTTGTTGGTCCATGCCTTTTCCTGATATCCTGGATCGGGTCGGCGTTCAGCATTCTGGTACTTCTCATTATTGTCTTGACGGGTTTCGGTAATCTCTCGCGATAAGTTCAATACTTGTGCGAATTGCTTGAGCCTCGGCGTGATTTCAGCAACGAAGTTCTAGTTCAGAATAATAGCACTCAGATCGTCAGTAACATGTTGAGGTCTTCTAAGTTCGTGGCCAAAAGTAAAGTAAGCAGCGGTATATCCCGTGCTTTCACATCTAGCTGTATTCAAATGTTCTTCTCCTACTAATATTCCTAACTGTGTTTTTAGATCACGGTTTTTCCATTCGATGGGATTGGTTTCAGCATTATATAATGGAATGAAAGATTGCTTTATACTCAAGCAAAATGCGAGTTTTTGCATGATGAGGGTTGGTTATTGAGGTTTGCAGCAGTCCTGGTGGTTTCCGGTTGGAGATCTTGTAACGTTGACATTGAACACATGTGGTGAGGTGACGAGCAATGTCTTGCCTCATGTGACTCCAATTATACCGCCTTGCGATACGATGTGTGGTTCGATCGACTTCGGAATGACCGGCATGCCTAATTTATTACAGACCTAAGTTGCAGGAGGTGAAATATCAGCCGCTCTCGGGGTTAAATACGGTGCAGAGTTCTTTGGCACAGTATTTGGCTTGCTATTACAAAACGCAACACAGCCATCATTTACACTGAAGGGAATTGTGACAATCGAAAGACGGAATAATTCTCTTCTCCGCTCACTCATTAGGGAAAGCTTGCATCGAAAGGCTGCGAGGGTCCCTAGCCGTTACATCACACTGAAACAACATTTACTCCCAGCGAATAACCACAAGGTAGTACGATTTACATGCCTACGTTGATTTTGGCTGGTGATTTTCCGAATGTGGGTGCCCGATCGGTAACCTAGATCGTCAAGAGTGAAATAAGTTATCTGTCAGTCACGTGCTCCGTATACAGCCGTACCGAATTTGACCGCCAGTGGTAGATGAATTTGTATTTGATGAAATTGACAACGTCCTTCCGTAGGGGTGTTTCCAGGAATTCTAGATGGGAAGTCTGTGATGACATTCGTTTTACCGGGCAAATATTTAACTTGCAAGTTGTATGGTTGTAGCTGAAGTGCTCATCGTGCTACTCGTAATTTACATGTAGGCGTTTTCAAACTTGATAACCACTTCAAAAGTTGATGCTCTGTGATGATTATGACGCCCACACGATAGCCAGGGCTTCGCGTTCCGTTGTCGAATAATCCTTCTCGCATTGGTCAGGAGTCTACTCGCAAACTCGATAGGGTGTTCCTGTTCTCCCTCCCCCTAGACGAGAACTGCTCCGAGAGCGTAAGCATCAGTTTTAATAATGAAAGGCTGTTTCATCTGCTTGCTTTAATACTGGTGTCGTAGTTAGAGAGTTTAGCTGATCAACAGCTTTTTATTCTTCAGACGTCCATTTCCAGATTGACTTTTTCTTCATTAGATTAGTCAGTGAGCGAGCAAGTGACGAAAAATTTGGTATAACCTGAACAAGTTTGTATGAACGACAGTAGCTGTTTGGTGTTTGTTCTGGGAGTGTGATGATTGATGCAGTTTTATCAGGGTCCACTGTAATGCCATCTTTGGTGATGTAACGTCCCAAATATTTTATCACTGAGCAACTGAAATTACATTTTACACGTTTGGCAAGAAGTTTGTAATGACGTAACTGGTTGAAAACTAACTTCAGGTCTTCAACGTGTTGATCTAAGGTCACAGATCGTATTATCAAATCTAGATAGGTGAGGAGATCTACGTTGCTGAAGCGATCCATAAGACACTGAAATGTGCCTAGAGCGTTTCGTAGTCCAAGTGGCATTCGGTTAAATCTGTAAACCCCAAAAAGTGTAATGAATCCAGGTTTATCTTTGTAGTCTTCGTGAATGTTGATTTGCCAATATCCAGAAGCCAAATCGATAAAAGGCCGACCTTTAGCTGCATGCAGCAAGTCGTCCACTCTTGGTAATGGATGACGGTCTGGTTTGGTGACTGCATGACTTCGATAATCGACACATACATCGTTATTCTTCTTGGGTACCAGCACAACTGAAGATGTCCATGGAATATCACTTTCTTCAATGATGGAATTTCCTAACATCTCGTCTAATTTTCCCCTCAGTACTGCTTGTCGACTAGGGTTAAGTCGGTATGGAGCATTAGCAGTTGGTGGGTGATCACCAGTGTCGATTCGATGTACGATGTATGAAGTTGGTCGTGCCGAGTCTTCAAACACATCTTTTAACTCCGTAGGTACGGAATTTATTATAATTCGTTGATTGTCTTCTAGGTCTGGTGCTTCATTGGTCCTTAAATATTCATATATCAATGCTATTCAGATTTATCTTGCGACGTTTTGTTCTCGGATCACTATCTGTAGTTAAGGGTACCGAATCACGAAAAATGCTGTCTATAACATCCAGATTGTAATCATCATTGCCAGCAAATATTTCGAATGGATGCGATGGAATTTCGATTTGATGAAGAACGAAGGGTGTTTCCTCATTTTCGTTGTCGTTCATCGGAGAAGCAAATAGTTTCAAAAAGGGATGTTTCTATCTCGTTGGAACAGCAAATCTTCTTCTTGATTTTTCATCGTTACTGCATGTGATTCTGATTCGGGCGTTGGTTTCGAAATGAGCCCTAGGTCAGATCGTCGTTCAGATGGTAGAAATCCAAAACGGTCGTGCGGATTATTGCCAAAATACCAGCAATCGAGAACGATTAGCGCTTTTCCAGGAAGTCACTTCCAAGTAAGGTCACCTGCATCTGGAAGTATGAGAAAGATCTGGTACCGCTGGTACCTAAGTAGATTTCAGTAGTTGTAGTAAGTGTGTTGTCGTCTATCTGCTAAGGTGATATCGGTAAGGTTTTTCTTGAAAATGCATTAAGGTTTTTTCTTCAATTGCTCGTACAAAGTTTTGCTTGCTTGCAGCAGTGTCGACGTGTGTTTGTCCTTTGATCCCACAAACGGTGACTGGAATGGTCGGTACTTGTGTTGTGGTGAATGTGTTTAATGAATAAAAACTGATGGCGTTTGTGGTGATGTCCGTTTTCTTCTGGGAACAGTTCGGACATGCACTTCGAAAATATCCAGGTTTCCCACAACCATAACAAACTATTGTAGTCGAAACTGTTTGGCTGTTGTAGGGTTTCACGTTGGATGCGTTTTCTGAAGACCCAACCTGATTAGAAGTAGTGGTCTTCATGTTTTCAGGTGCAGCCCTTTTTCGGCATTCTTCAAATGAGTGTCCTCTGAAGTGGCAATGGCTACATCTCACTACTGGTTTGGTGAAACGTTTTGTGGAAGATGAGGGATGACCAGAGTTGGTTACCTTCGGAACCATTTCTTCTTTGTGTAGAAGTTTAATCTCTCGGCCCTTTTGTAGAAGATCCGCAAAACTTGTTATTTTATCACGGGCAATCTCCTTGCGAATGTTAAGGTGTAGTAGCCCATAGACTAAATCAATTTGGGTTGCTTTATCGTGACGATTATTATGTAGCTGAGCCAGCAGTGCCCTCTTTGCAGACGAATTCATCGATTGGGACGTTGGACTCTTGTTTTTCACCAAAAATGTCGGTGTACATTTGATATGTTGGTTTTGCGGGGCAGAAGGCGGTTCTTTTGAGGTTCTCGACGTCTAGCCACGTGTGTGCTTCATTTTTCACTCCTTGCCACCATATTCCAGCAGTATCAGTTAAAAGCAATGTTTTCAATGTCTTTGTAAGTTGTAGTTGTGGTAATGAACGTTTCCATGGCATTGTAACATCGTTTACCATCATAGCGTGCTCTACATTTCCTAAAACTTCCTTGATCTGGAGGGGCTGGTTCAATCCTAGCATTGGTGATGGTCGATCAAGCGTTCTAACTGTTCTTGTGAAATGGTGACCGCCGCCATCCTGCTTTGTAGACGTTCACTCCGGCGAGGTTGTTGGTGTTCCGTCGTGTTGTTGTTAGGCGGTAATTTCTAACAAATCGAAGTCTAAAAGACGAATGTTTATCGTTGATCGAGAAACTGTCTTCTCCGTTGGCGTTGATAATTGTAGTGCAGGGGAAAAAATTGACAAGATGTAATCCTGATCGAAACTTTCGCAAACAATGCACGACTTCAAACGAAATTAATTTTATTGACTAAACAAAGCCAAAATGGCGAATGTTTAATCGCATAAAACAATTTTTACGGTTTCGCGTTGGGCGACACTAAACTTTTATTAATCATTAACAAAAGTACAATGACAATAACTGAAATAGTATAACAAGAATGTACAGCAATCGTCAGACATGATGGCGAGAGACAGAGATGCGCAGTTGGGCAATCCCCACTATTCGCCCACTATGCTCTCGACCGGGATTGGTTTTCGGTGGACTCACGCAACTGTCAGTGGCGCACGATTAACTTCATAATAAATTCATCTATATTCGAGGGAACCTCGCGCCACTGCCTGAATCTGTTTTAAACTTGGGCGTGGCTTTACCTGCGCGGGCTCTCGCCATCACGGTGACGATTGCTGTATTTTATTTCTTCTTGGTTTTTGCTGAAATCCAGGGTCCTTTTGTACGGAGTGGCTTAACAGATATCAGCGAGAACTTGGCCAGCGACATCTAGCGTCGGGTAGCGCTTACTACTTGATGCGCTGATAACTCCCCCCGAAGCAGTACCCGCCCGGAGATCCGAATGTGGGACTATTTCACCTCCGAAATATTTTACTCCAGAAGGTGCCGTAATAAAATAATGTGGTGGTTTCCTTCCACATCGCAGCGTGAGTATCACAGTGCCATACTGACCTCCACAGCCTCTGCCACTGAAAGAGCTGCTGCCCTGTCTTCTCAATAACCCCCTCCCATATGGTTAACCTTATGGTTCGGTTCTTTAGATCATTGTAGCACACAAGCCTCGAGACAAGCCATCCTACCCGTTTCAGTTTTAGATACTAGAACTTCGTCAAGGTATAAGTCCGTTGGGGTAGCTACGAAGTATGACTGCCAAACTTGAAAAGTCTCAACCTCGGTCTCACCTTTCATGTTTATCAGATTATTACGGAAAAATTAAAAAAAAACTTTGGGGTTGTTTATCTCTAAAAAAAAGCGTTTTGGTTTAATATTTTATATGACAAACTACCATTATTTTGATGCGTTTTATGTACTCTCGAAGTTTGTCGATTAAAAACTGGACCACCCTGTATAATACAAGTGGGCAATTTTTATCTGTCAGATCACGAGCTAAAGCTAACAGTTACGAGTGCCAAACAAAAGCAAATGTCTGTTTTATTTCGTTTTTATTGCGGTATAATATTGCGATAACCATGCTGGTTATGTGTGAATGAAACTTATTTGTAAAACATTGCGGATACGGTGTCAGAAGTGAACAAAATTCCGAATAGACGAAGATAACAATTTATAGCGCTATCAAAATTCCACAGTTTGGAAAATTTTTCTTTGCCAGTAAACCGGTTATCTCCGGTTTTCGTAATTATAAAATTTTGTCATTTTTAAACTATTTCGTCGTGTTTGTTTTGTTTGCATGCGTAATTAACGCATATTATAATGTATTCATTTGTATTATACGTGCCTTATCTGACGCTTTAGTGACAATCAATAATATATGATTTATTTTTGAATTTATTTTCTGGTTTAACTCGCAATATCTCCGTACTATTTTATTCATTTAGACTGGCATTCAGACTAACAACAGATAACTTTTTACTCAAATTTCTTAGTCAGGTTACAAAAAATGTACGCCGTGTTTTTATCGACACATTTATGTTTCAAAAAAACGATATAATTTCTTCATTATTAAGTGTAGAATTCAAAATAAAATATCTATTGAAACGTTGGTCTGCCACCCTTAAATGGTACAAGCTGTATAACTAAAAATATTTTCCAATTACAGAGTAAAGAATAGACAGTCACGAATCATCTATTTATATCTAACAATTTTCCAACTATTTCTGACACTTATTATTTCGGGACTGAACCCCCATCGCCCACACAAAATCTCCACCCATGTCCTTATCCAACAAAAATGGGGTCAACGGTACAAAACAATTCTTACCTGATGTGCTGCACGCATATATTATTTTGAGTCACAGACTTCCAAGCACCATGCAGGTAATCTTTACAAATTCTCGAAGCAAACTCCCGAATCTCATTTTCACCATTGACCTGCAGACACAGAAAGTTAACACACTCTTTAAAAAACCTTTTCTTCATTTGATAGGCGGATTTTTAAAGAGATTTCAGTGCAGATTTATTTGTTTTGTTGTTCGTGAATGCAGTCTGTAAAAGGCACGTATTTTCTCAGTTATTTTAATTCATTTATTCCCAGATTTATGGCAAAATTTCGGTGTATATGTTTCTGATATAATTTGGTCAATAATACTGCGCATACGTCCTTCCAAAAATTCAAAAATCGCGCTCTTCCGGCATACACAAACCACAAAACAAATCACACCCTTATAGAAGATAGGAACATACCTTTTTAGAAGCAAAATACGCCATTTTATCCAAAATATCACGTAAATTTATCCAAAATAACCTCTTCAGGCGATTTATCTCGTAAAACTAATCAATGCTCACAACACTATCCTTATTATTTCTGTCTTTTTGCAAGGCTGTATTTTAATTACTGATTAATGGTAGGGGAACTACGATAATGTTTGTTTACAGAATAAAAGATAGAGAAACACAAATCTGACTGTACACAACAAAGGTTAGAATTTCACTGACGTTCGGAAGATCGAACGCACGTTTTAGTTTCAGTAGTTCACTCAGACAGTGCAGCAGCGCTCTTGTCGATAAGTGAATGACGGTCTACGGGTGCATGTGGACTCCACTTGATATTAGATAATAGATAAAGCTCAAATTTGTGATCTTTATGAATGGTTGCATGTTGCAATATTTATTTACCCTAAAAGGACTGAACTATTAAATGCCACTTTTGTAATTATTCTTTTTGTTATAGTGTATCAATTACTACTTATTACCCACTTAAAGTTTTTTGTAAAATAATGGAATAGAATATTAAGATTAAGGAAATGCAGCTTGCTCCAAGCGGAATTTGGATGTGCCCGGGGCAAGTTACTGTGCCATGACGGAATTTGATATGTGGCGCGATCGAGTCCCAATTTTATTATTTATGAGATTTTTACCTGTTACCGCCTGGCATATATTCTACGCCATTTATCGGTTTGGGTGAACAAAATTGCTCAATAATCGATATTTTGGAATTATTTTTAGTTTACCTATCTTTAGTTTGTATATGAAATTTAGAAATTGTTCAAAAAAGCCCGGACTGGGTTGGTGGGTTTGCTTGATAAAGAAACTGGAATGGAAATTAAAAAGAAAATAAAAATGCTGGAGCCCATGAATCATTTTCTTCTGGGAATAGATGACTGATGACGCCATTGCACGTGGCATTTCTCAAAAATATGCCACCGTTCAGCATTGGTCTCTAAATTGCACATTTTTTGTTACCAAACGGTATTCAAAACCAGAAAAACAATACCTTAAAATTTCGTTTTCTTCATCATGAGTCATTTTATCTCGCATTTTATTGTCTGATTTGGCAATTTCTAATGAATAGCACATAATTTATTAATTTACGTGTATCGCAAATTAAATTATTAATTATTTTATTATTTATCATAAATAAATAAAATTATAGGTACTTACCTAATCTAAATTTAACAATAAAAAAATCAGTCCACATTTAATGAGGTCGTTCACCAATTTCTGGCAATCGGCTTAAATAAAAGATTTTGTCATAAAAAAGATGCCGCGTTTTTTCTTTTCTGCAGTTTCATAAAAAATAATGAATTAATAAAATACTACCAATGAAATAATAAATTTATTAGAGTATTGACCGGTTTCAAGACTAAAAATCCTCTTCAGAATATGTTTACATAAAGTAAAATTGTAAATAAATTAATGACTCTAAGGCCCGGTTGTTCAAAGAAACCAACACCGGATTAAGTCTGACACCGGCTTCGTTGCTATGATACAACCAATCAGAAAGTTGGTATCATAGCAACGAAGCCGGTGTCAGACTTGCCATGCCATGCCTGGGTTTGTGAATTTTTCTACTTGTTTTTGGATTACAGGTTTAAAACAATGATTATAACTGTTTCTCGATGTATTTTTAGGTCTAAATACAACGTGTCCAAGATAAGGAGGGCTATGGGGCGCCGTTTGTAAAGTTCGCACACATTAAAAAAACCGTGTAAAATGCATCGTTTAAACTGAAAACAGGGAAGTTTACCTAGGTTTTATTCTACATTTATAAATCGCAAAGTTATTTAATTAAATATTTTGCCATTTATTATATTGCAAGACATTTAATAAATCACAAGACATTTAATAAATGACAAGTTATTTAACAAATCGCACGGTTTTTTATTTAAATGCACTGTGATATATTAAATTACATGTCATTTAATAAATAGCAAGTTATTTATAAATATCGACTTTTTTGTACAAATAACTGGAGATATATTAAATAACTTGCTATTTATTAAATGACAGGTAATTTAATATATCACAGTGCATTTAAATAAAAAACCGTGCGATTTGTTAAATAACTTGTCATTTATTAAATGTCTTGCGATTTAATTAAATGTCCTGCTATTTATTTTTAACGCTGGTGTCAAGCGAGTTGGAATGAAGTACGATAGTAGTTCTAATCGTTCAAGTTCGGTCGTATGTTCTGTTCCGAGCTTCCGACTGAATTAGGCATCAGCACCATTGACTTCTAGAAGTCAATATCTGCACGAAATCCGAAATGTCATTCCTTGTAGCCTTGTAGGTCATCACCCTGGTCTGTCATAAAGGCATATATTATATTGCATGGTAGTAAATGTGAATTTAATAAATTTTGTCTTATTTAAACTTAAAATTAATTAATAAGAAGGTATTTTTGAATTAATGGATCAATACATTTAAGATGGTAAACTAAAGTGAAGTGTTACATTTGTTTAATATGGACGTATTTGTAAATAACAGATTTGTGTGACTGGTTATAATTTAAGTTTTTACGCGTTTTTTCCCTCATTTATTAACAATTAAGTGATATGCCCGTCTGGTGTTTAGTGGTAAGCTGCAGAAGCCGAAGTTAGAGGGACAAAATGAACTTCATTCGAAAGCATGTGTGAACACTCAGAAGAAATAGGTGGATAGCTGTCCTTAAGAGAAATTATTTATTAAGAATCAAATTGATCACAATCTGAGAATATTATGTAGCAAGTATTTTGTATAATATGTAACAGGTGAACTAGTAAGTTTGGACAAACAAGATTCTTTCACAGTCTATTTCTAAACGACAACCGAATACCGAAGATGTGAATGCCTAAAAGAAGAGTGAAGCTTATCATTTTTGTGTGTTAGTTGTATCTGGTGAAACGTAGCTTTTATCGAATAGATTTGTACAAAATAGCATGAAGCATGTAAGTTTGAATTTTACGTTCATACTTTTAGGTTTTTTCTTTCTAACTAAATTTTTCAACAAAATTACACAGTATTTAACGTTCATTAATAATTCCTAACAGAAAATAATGTTTGTATAAAATACTGTTAAGAGAATATAATAAATGTAGCATTAAGAGCATCGGCTTATGTTTTATTTCAAATGTAATTTAATATTTTGTTGAGCAGTGGTATTCAAAAATTGGCACAAATTAAACAATACTTAATTATTGTTTTAAACATAGTGATCCACGAAAAGAAATTTACCATGCAATTTAACCTCACTGAATCAACAAATCTGACAGGAATATTGTAAAACAGTGTAGCCACATCGGAAAAAGCTTTGTCATGTCCAGCAACGCAGTCACAGTGACAAGAAAGGGTTTCTTCAGTTTCCTGTGCAACCAGACAAGGGCCTAACTTTTTAGAATGCAACACATTTGTAACTAAGTACAATATATTTGCCTTGTATAATTAAACACCATAATTTTGTAATCAACCAACAACGTTTTCCAGTGCGTTTATGCTTCGTATGTTTGAGTAAGTAAAAAACTTTTTTATGAACAAAATTATTTATTGTATTAGATCTTTAGATCACAGTGTTACATTACAGTCTGGAAGATCATCTTCAATCTTGCACTCGTCAGAAAGTTTGAGTATATATTGAATAATGATCATCAGCGTCGCCTCCAAAATTTCCAGGGGGGGGGGGGGCAAGGCAAAATTTTCTTAGCATATAATTGATTGGTTTTCATTATAGTAATATAGTACCTACCATATGGTCATTATGTACCAAAAGCCAGGGGGGGGGGGCGGAAGCCCCCCCTGCCCCCGTTGGCGACGCCCACGATAATGATCTATTTTCATACTATTTATTGTATTCACATAGTACACAGCGTGTTGCGGCTCTTCTAATGAAACATAAACTGCCTATAACTTATTTTATCTTTTATTTCTAATCATTTTTCCGTTCTTATTTTTAATAACCAGAGTTTTACTGACCAACATACAAACTCACTGACCACACACTTGCCCCTATAGCACAAGTTCAAAAATGCATATCCCATTCCCACTTATTCGTCGCTTAACGTGCTTTAATTACTACCAAGAAAATTCACCCCCCAACCCTAAAATTAAGGGGGGTTTATTCTTGCATTTTTCCACAAAAGTTACTGACCAACCATTAATATTTGCAGAAGAAGGTCCAGACTCTATACCTCACATAAGCATAATATCCTACAACTACTGCCAGGATCATCCGCCCTCCAACCCCAAAATTAAGGATAGTTTATTTTTGCATGTTCTCATAAAAACTTTACTGACCAACCATTAATATTTGCAGCAGATGGCCCAAACTCTATATCTCACATCAATATAATATCCTACAGCTACTGCCAGGATCATCCACCCTCCAAGCCCAAAATTAAGGGTAGTTTATTTCAGCACTTTTTCATAAAAATTCACTGCGACCGGGCACTAATATTTATAGTAGAAGGTCCAAAATCTACATCTCAGGTAAGTATAACACCACACAACTACTATACCTAAACTTTCTACTTTTAGTTTAGTATCAGTGTATGTAAATCTTATTCTTTGATAATCACCGAAAGGTGAAAACATGTTAGAATTTACTTCAATATAAAGTGAAACAACAAAACCGAGTGTTTTTATTCTTATATTAGTTATGTTTCACCTAGTGCCAACCGTGGAATCAATTAAAGTTATTTTTATAGATGTTTTCATTTTTCATCCATCACTTGTAGCTGATTACTCCTGCAGCAGGGGCGAATTCGATTGATGGTTTGAGATGGACAATTCTCGCCAAAAACTTACATTTTCTTTTTCTCAAAAGTTAATTCCAAAAGTATATTAAACATACCTTCTGACGTTTGTTTGGGGGGGTTATATTAAGTTATTTTCGAGCCATTATTACAAATTTTGGGAGTTTTAATGCATATTCAGTTCATTTTGTTGACAGTTG
Source organism: Xestobium rufovillosum (assembly GCA_963966045.1). Lineage (NCBI taxonomy): Eukaryota > Metazoa > Arthropoda > Insecta > Coleoptera > Ptinidae > Xestobium > Xestobium rufovillosum. The sequence goes on from OZ014497.1 coordinate 24,244,181, forward strand.
TCAAGCTGAAGATTGCTTTTGTGCGGTTATATGTTCGGATTCAACAGAACTACTATCGTACTTCATTCCAACTCGCTTGACACCAGCGTTAAAAATAAATAGCAGGACATTTAATTAAATCGCAAGACATTTAATAAATGACAAGTTATTTAATAAATCGTACGGTTTTTTATTTAAATGCACTGTGATATATTAAATTACCTGTCATTTAATAAATAGCAAGTTATTTAATATATCTCCAGTTATTTGTACAAAAAAGTCGATATTTATAAATAACTTGCTATTTATTAAATGACAGGTAATTTAATATATCACAGTGCATTTAAATAAAAAACCGTGCGATTTGTTAAATAACTTGTCATTTATTAAATGTCTTGTGATTCATTAAATGTCTTGCAATATAATAAATGGCAAAATGTTTAATTAAATAACTTTGCGATTTATAAATGTAGAATAAAACCTAGGTAAACTTCCCTGTTTTCAGTTTAAATGATGCATTTTACACGGTTTTTTTAATGTGTGCGAACTTTACAAACGGCGCCCCATAGAGGGCCAGTATGGGGATATTGGAAATGACAAGAGATGCGGATTTGGTTAAATGGGAAAAAGTTGTGTAATTAAAGGACCAACAAAATGGCGCCTAGAAATCCTTGATAAGATTTTCTGTTTTTGAGTTATTTTGAAAAAACTGAATTTATGGATTTTTAAATATGTATATTTTTTTCTGGCTTTAACATTAAAGTTAGAGTGAAACTGATGAAACTTCTTCGTAGCAACTTTTGATGAAATTAAAGATTTCATTGCCAATTTTTTTATTCTACGTTTCGTCTTCGAGCAACCACCATCATCTTCATTTTTTTAAATACGGTCCTGATTTTCTGATGTCAAATTTTATGAGCCCTTTTTATTCTGAATTCAACAATGTACCACACATTATGCTTTAATTACGTTTCGACCCTTTTTGGCCATCATCAAAGAATTTTTAAGATACGGACCTGTATGTCTCATAGTTTTGTAAAAAATATGTACATACAGTATAAGTTGGGCAATTTTTAAGTGCACCATAAGAGTTTTACGAATCTGTTAGATGATACTAGCGATAAGCACCTACCCTACTCTAAGCATAGCGCATCTTGCAGTTTTGGAAAATCTTGTTCGTTTCTGATATCATAATTCTCATAATTTCTCATAATTTTTAGAAAATTAAGAGAAATGCAGGTCCGTATCCTAAAAATTTCTTGATGATGGTCAAAAACGGGTCGAAACGTAATTAAACCATAATGTGTGTGGTACATTGTTGAATTCAGAATAAGAAGGGCTCATAAAATTTGACATCAGAAAATCAGGACAGTATTTAAAAAAATGAAGTTGATGATGGTTGCCCGAAGACGAAACGTAGAATAAAAAAATTGGCAATGAAATCTTTAATTTCATCAAAAGTTGCTACGAAGAAGTTTTGTCAGTTTCGCTCTAATTTTAATATTAAAGTCAGAAAAAAATATATGTAGTTAAAAATCCATAAATTGAGTTTTTTCAAAATACCGAACTCAAAAACGGAAAATTATATCAAGGATTTCTAGGCGCCATTTTATTGATCCTTTAGTTACGCAACTTTTTCCCATTTAACCAAATCCGTATCTCTTGTCATTTCCAATATCCCCATACTGGCCCTCCTTATCTTGGACAAGTATAAATGTTTTGTGGTTTAAAATGTTGTTTTCTTGTATTCAGCTCTGAAACTTACTGTGTTCCGTTTCATTTATTAGTTGTGTGTTGTTTGTGTTTTAAAGCCTAGAATAGTGTTATATTCTGAAAATAAGTTCTGGAATCTTATCTACTTTTAACAGCCAAATAAACAAGGGAGTGTCTACAGAACCGGGTACTCGGTCGAATAATATTTATTATGGAACCGAATACTAGTTATACCTTATACTTAGGTTTAAGTACATACTTCGTTAGTCAAAGCTGCATCCAGCGGCGACGGTAGGCAGGAGGTATCGCATAGAACTGGTAATTCGGTATGCTTAGCCCGGGTAGGATCGGCTCCCGTAGAGGTTAGTTTTGAGTTTCGGTTTTTACATTATCTTTTTTGCAAAAAATGCGTGTGTCTGGTGCGAGAGGGCAAGTAAGGGCTTTGTTTAAAATGCGTGTGTCAACCTGTCAACTGTGCGGTCTGTTTTAAAAAGTTTCCGTCCATGTCCGGCTCCGTAAGTAATATAAGCAACCGTCTGGACGGTTCGGTAGACACTCCCAATAAACAAACAAAAACATCAAAATCCCAACTTATAACCTCAAAATTTGCTGCCTAACTAATTAGTCCGTTTCATTTATTAGTTGTGTGTTGTTTGTGTTTTAAAGTCTAGAATAGTGTTATATTCTGAAAATAAGTTCTGGAATCTTATCTACTTTTAACAGCCAAATAAACAAACAAAAACATCAAAATCCCAACTTATAACCTCAAAATTTGCTGCCTAACTAATTAGTCTAGATTAATCTAATAAAACATAAAATTTATGAATTTTGTGAATATACGCAGTGTCCCACTTAACTTGTTTAGTATGGGGAACTTTTAAACCGCGGCAGTTACAAGGGTGCTCAAATGGGGAAAAATGTTGCTTATTATAATTTAGCAGTATCAAGAGAACTTCGGAAACTATTTCTGTTTCTGAGAAAATCGGCAAAAAGTGAAAATGGCCGAAATATTGTTTTTGTTCTAGAGCCCTTATTTGTTGATATTTTTATACGAAATTTTAAAGTAAGTTATGCTTGAAAATTCTCAATAGGCCGGTGGTATCAATTTTTATACAGGGTGTGTTTAATTGAAACGTACCAGAGATTAAGTTTGTTTTTTCTTATGGCCGCCATATTGGTACTGGTCATATACAAGTAGACGGTTTCAAGAACTTTTCAACCATGTATAATAGTCCGCATGAAAACCTTTAGTTAACAATGAAAATCGAAAAATTTGCCTTTAAGATTAACAGTCCATTAAGAATGCCACATTTCTCTTCTCTAGCAAGCTATGGAAAACAAAGCATTATGTTTATTATGACAACTGAATTATCGCAGGTAAATGTAGTTCAGAACGTTTGGTTGCAGCAGGATGATGGTGCACCTCCTCACAATACACATAGGGTTCGTCAGAATCTAAACAATTTATTTGGTGAGAAATGGATATAAGTATGTTTCAAATTTATGATAGTAATAAGTTACACCCGACGTATTTTTAATATACAGGGAATACAGGATCAATACACTGGCCAGCTCGCTCCCCAGACTTAACACCTCTAGATTTTTTCTTGTGGGGTTACATAAAAATCATGCATAGTCAAGAATATAAAAATCAGCATGCTCTTCGGACTATTATACATGGTTGAAGAGCTCTTGAAACCGTCTACTCGAATATGACCAGTACGAATATGGCGGCCATACGAAAAACAAACTTAACCTCTGGTACGCTTAAATTAAACACCCTGTATGAAAATTGATACCACCTGCCTGTTGAGAATTTCCAACCATAACTTGCTTTAAAATTTCATATCAAAATATCAACAAATAAGGGCTCTAGAACAAAAACAATATTTCGGCCATTTTCACTTTTTCCCCATTTTCTCAGAAACAGAAATAGTTTCCGAAGTTCTCTTGGTACTGCTAAATTACAATTATAATAAGCAACATTTTTTCCCATTCGAGCACCCTTGTAACTACCGCGGTTTAAAAGTTCCCCATACTAAACAAGTTAAGTGGGACACTGTGTATTGGCGAACACTGAAATACTTTTTGTAAAAATCGACGTTTCGTCCCCGTTCGGGGGCTTTATCAAGATTTTATTTTAAAAAGTATAAGGTATAAAAAATGTGACAATTTTTTTCTTAATAAAATTTGTCAAAGCTCCATGAAATTGCGATTCAAATATTAAGTAGCGAACAGCTTGAAAAGGTTGATCGAAGTTACGGAAAATTGGCACACGATTGCCTCTAGCCCAATTTTAAGGTACAATTAACATCAATGATACCTGTTATGTTGGCAGGACATCAAGAACCCATTGAGGTAAGTTAAGATCTCAGTGTGCACATACAAAAATCACCTGCCTGGTGTCATCCTGACGTTTTAATTTTATTCATTGTTAATTTTCGCATTCTAAATTAGGGACTTGCCAGACGAGCCCCGTCTTGGGATTTAACAAAATTCTACTATTACCCAAAAGTTGAAACATTCATATATGTTGCCTGAAAGTTTCGGTTGTCCAAGCCAAGGGCAACATCCCCGAAATAATTCATTTCGTAGCTTACGTAAGGGTGTCCAAACAAGCAAAGTAACAACCAATAATTTATTATTACAAATTATATGCATCTCTTTTTACAGTTTATAAAAAATGTAAATACAATATATCACTTGTGCTGTTTCATGTTTTTTTTAATCATCTCAAAACTAAGTACGAATTCTTGCAAATAAAACAAGTAAAGCGATAAACAAAAAAAAATAATAAAAATAAAGTCACAACAGAAAATTGATTAATTTTTTTGTGAATACATATAACTCAAAAAAAGCGGCTAGAAATTATGATATATTTGCAATTGAATTTTTTGAGATTCTATAGAAATGCTATTTATATTATGTATTAATTATATTACAACTTTATGTACAGTTTGGGAAGACTTCTTGTAAATTAATTAATTATATATAAAAAACGCTAGTATTATCACTTAAGTGTACACTATTTCTTAATTGAGCGACCAGTGTTTCGTTGTGGTCAGTCCCTGCGGTAAGTTACGTTAAAATTTCACTGAAAAAAATTAGAAAAACCGCGTAAGAAAACTACAACAAAAAAAACGCAACTTTATCATTTATGGTGATTTTTTTTAACTTACCTTGTTAGTTCTCTCCCTGCAGCAAGCCCCGTTCTCGACCTCGACCTGACTAATTGCGCCCTTCTTTCAGCTACAGAAACAAAAAGAAACTATATAAAAACAACTAAAAAAAAGATTAACGAAGTTAATTTCAATTTCGACGTTTTTATAACACACACAGAAATCTTACGTTTTAATTTGTTTTCTGCCAAAAAAAAGTTATCCACGAAAGCAATGAAAGAGGAATTAAATACATTTTTTACTCTTCAAGCCATCTTTGAAATAAAATAGGCATTAAAGTTAGAAATGCAGCATGGCGGAAAGAGGAAGAAGGGATGAAGAGGAAAACTGTGATAGATTGGTCAGGAGAAGAAATAGAGGAGTACAGAAAGAACAACAGAGGGAAAGAAATCAGAGAAGAAAATACAGATGAGATGGTGAAGGAGATGGAACAGATAATAAGGGGAGCAGCAAGATGGAAAGTAATCAAAAAGGATGTAAGGGGAGGGGGAAGGAGAAATAAATGGTGGGACAGGGAGTGTAGATAGAAAGAGAGAAGTAAGCAAAGCAATGAAGAGTTGTTAAAGAGGAAATGTGAGTCTGGAAGAGTACAGGATAGAAAAAAACGGCGTACAAAAACTTATGTGAAATGAAAAAGGAAGAGGCAAGAATCAAGCTATTGCAGGAAATAGAAAAGGTGAAGTCAGAAAAAGAAGTATGGAATATAATAAATAGAGAGAAGAAGCAAGGAAGAGAGATAGATGAAAGAATTACAATGGATGATTGAAAGAGGCATTTTACGAAGACACTGGGGGGGGGGGGGGGGAGAGAGAAAATTATAATAATAGCATGAACGAAGGCACAAATAAGGGGTACAAGTGGAGACAAGAAAACTGGAGAAAGTCAGAGCATCAGTACTGGCAAACAAATTGGAAGAAGAATTAGAGGAGAAGAATATAATACCAGAAGAACAAACAGGATTCAGGAAGGCAAAAGGGACAATGGAAAATATTTATACACTGAATCACGTAATAGGAAGAGAAACGAAGAAGAAGGGAGGGAAAATAATTGCGTGCTTTGTAGATCTAATGGCAGCATTCGACATGATTAGCAGAAACAAATTATTCGAGATGTTGGAAAGAAAGAATATAGGAAAGAACTTGATAGAAATAATAAAGGAAATATATAATGGAACAAGAAACAGGGTAAGGGTGGGAGGACAGCTAAGCGAAGTATTTTGGGCGGAGAGAGGAGTCAGACAGGGGTGTCCCCTGAGCCCATACTTACTTGTTTAACATCTTCCTGTCAGATTTAGACGAGGTAATGGGAAAGGGACAGGCAGGAGGAGTGATAATAGGCAAAAAGAAATACTGGACACTAGAATATGCTGATGATATAATCCTCTTTGCAAAGGAAGAGAAAGAACTAAAGGAGATGCTGAGAAGAATGGATATTTGGATATTGGATATTTGGAGAAGAAAGAACTAGTATTGAACAGAACACAGAGAAGACCAAAATTATGAGATTCAGGAAAGAGAGGGGGGGGAGAAGTCGCATAGAGAAGTGGGAGTGGAAGGGGGAAGAATTGGAGGAGGTGGGGGAGTTTAAATATCTAAGATTCACTTTACAAAAGAATGGGGGCCAAGAGAAGCATGTAAGAGAGGTAGTAAGAAAGGCAACAATAGCAATGAAGCAGGTATGGGGAATAGGAAAGAGGAATTTTGGGGGCGACTGGAAAAGAAGAGTAAAGTTGTTTGACGCATTGGTGAGCAGCATAGCCATGTATAGAGCAGAAATTTGGGGGTGGGAAGAGAGAGAGAAAATAGAAGGGATCCAGGAAAAGTACATAAGATGGACACTGGGCTTAGATTGGGTAACGCCAGGGTACACGGTAAGAGACGAAACAAACAGAGAAAAACTAAGAACCAGGGCAGGAAAGAGAGCCATGAAATATGAGGAAAAGTTAAGAGGTGGGGGCGGTAACGAGTTAGCCAGGCAGTGTTAGGAAGAGGTATGGAAGGGAGGAAGAAAAAAATCGAAATGGGAGGAGAGGCGAGAGAAATTTTATCAGGAGCGAGGCTATGCAGTAGACGAAGTGGAGAACTTGAGAACAGCAGGATGGAACATGGTGAGAGAGGTAGAGGAGAGAGACCAGCAAATGCAAGTGCAGGATAAAGAAGAGAAGATAAGACAATCAAGATACAACAACAAATATAAAGAAATAAGCCAGCAGGACTGCCAAGATATCTACGAAGTAGGGGAAGGGAAGAGAAGATAATAAGGGTGGCAAGGTTTAGACTGGGAAATGAGATGAGAGGTGAAAGGTATTGGGAAAGCGAAGACAGAAGAATGTGTGGGGTATGTGGGGTGGAGAAGGAAACATGGCAACATGTGTTAGAGAGGTGCTGGTGGAGAAAGAACACAGAACAAGTGAGAGTGGAGATGATACTGGAGGAAAGTGGAAGAGGGGAGAAGTGGATGGAATTGATACAGAGGGGAAGAAAGGAGAGGGAGGGTTAATTAATTATACATAAATGGGAAATAGATAGGTCGAAATTGTGAGGAGTTTATTTACTTTTATTTGTCCATTTATAAATGTTTATTTGAATTGTAATCCCAAATGGGAAACAATAAATCCATTATCTATCTAAGTTAGAAATTGTCTTGAACTAACGAGGGGAAAGAGCACAGCATAAAAACCCTTGAATTTAGTTCTTATACTAAAATTTATGAACGAACATGTTGTTGTTTCATGAATGAAAGTTAAGTCTACCACCCTTACTCACTTTCTTTAGATAGCCAGAACTCCTAGACAAGAACCGAAAAACATTCAAATCGAAAATTATTAACGAAGAGAACCAAAGAAAATAGACTCACCCCCAGCTGGTCGGTGACCTCGTTTCCTCTTCTGTTCCCTGCTGAAGACGCTACCCGTTTGCAAAGCTTCCAACAAACTGAAACATCGAGAAAAACAAATTAAAAACAGATTCGGAAATAGGGTAAAAAAATACTGACCTATCCATGACACCTTCTTGCGTTTCCGAAGGGTTCATGTCGATGATCGCTCTTTTCCTGGCCTCCCGTTCCTGCCTCTCCTTATCGGCCTTCTCTCTGGCCAACTTCGCCTTTTTATTCTTCTCCTCTATTTCTCTCTCCTTTTCGTTATCTTTTTTCGCATCCTAATACACAAAAAAATTAAATCCACCCCAGAGAAAAACCAACGTTAACTCACAATGAAACTATCCTTGAACGTCTTCAAATCCGTGAAGAATTCCTCTAAAGTATACTTCTGTTTATCAAACACATAATACTCCGAAATATCCGTATACAGCGTATCCATTTTCTTGAACATGTTCTGCATTACGTCGCACTGTTCCCGCGCCTCTTTCGAGAAATTCTTCAGTTACAGTTAAGAAAAACATACAGTGGTTGGATCGAAAACTTTGACGTAAATTTACTATGAATTTTTAATAAGTTAACGCTGACGTCAGCGTCCTCAGGAGTTGAAGATTAATCTAAATCTAAACTTACACTACATTGCTATAAATACCAAACCTCCTACTACTGGAGTAAAATGTATCAATAAAAATCGATAAAAGGATACCTCCATCACTTCCACGAACTTATCGTCGTCACTCTGAGGCACCCTGTTGTTCGTAACGTCCATCTGCAAGTTCTTGATACTGGAGTCCATCTGTTTGAGCGTCTTCTGTATCAAATCCAACGATACCTTGCTAGCTTTGTCGACATGCGGAAGTTCATCGAAAAAATTGAGCAACTCGGGAAATTTATTCTCGACAGTTTCCACGATGTAATGTAACAAAGTGTGCTTGTTGTGCGCATCTTTTGTGCCGGTTAACTATGGAAAACAATGTTTATAAAATTGTGAATTAGGTAAATAAAAGACGAAACATACTTTCGTGAGAAAACTCATTTCGAAGCCAAACGCCTGAGCGTTCCTACTTCCCGAGTTCATATAGTTGCCTAACAGGAGTATCAGCTCTAGAAGTTTGGCGAATTTTTTGCTCTTTTTCACTTCCTCGCATGCCGCCGTAGCCGCAACTATATCCTAAAAATACAGACGGTTAACCAACTAGCCAAACCGGTTCAAACAGTGGTTTTAAGTATTGTGTAACCGGTTAATCAATTTAGTCAATTCTAACCATTCAAGTCATTTCGAACATTCTGGGTTGGTCCATACCGGTAAGGTCAGTTCAAACAAATCAGATCAGGGCCAATTTTAACGTGCATATCAAGGAAGATTGTGGTTCAAACCCATCATGAACCGGTTTGATCAGAACCGATTTAAAACGAATAACCGGTTAAAAATCTTATGATTTGAAATTAACCAGATTAGTCAAATGTTAAGAAAAATTACTCTGATGTAAGCTCTAAATGCTTGGCTAATTTTTTGCTTTTTTTCACTTCCTCGCATGCCGCCATAGTCGCAACTATATCCTAAAAATACAGATGGTTAACCGACTAGCCAAACCGGTTTAGAGAGTGGTTTAAAGTATTGTGTAACCGGTTAATCGATTTACTTGATCCGGTATAGTCAATTCTACCCAATGAATTTATTTCAAACATTCTGGATCGGTCCATACCGGTTAGGTCAGTTCAAACAAATCAGACTAGGGCCAATTTTAACGTGACTATCAAAGAAGATTATAGTTCAAACCAGTCTATATTTAACTGACCAATACTGGAACCATTTTAGACCATCACGAACCGGTTTAATTGGAACCCATTAAAAACGAATAACCGGTTAAAAATCCTTTGATTTGAAATGAACCAGATTAGTCAAATATTAAAAAAATTACTCTAATGTAAGCTCTAAATGTTTGGCGAATTTTTTGTTTTTTTCACTTCCTCACATGCCGCCATAGCCGCAAATATATCCTAAAAATACAGGAGGTTAACCGACTAGCCAAACCGGTTCAGACAGTTGTTTAAAGTATTGTGTTACCGGTTAATCGATTTACTTGATAGTCAATATAGTCAATTCTAACCATTCAAGTCATTTCAAACATTCTGGGTCAGTCCATACCGGTTAGGTCAGTTCAAACAAATCAGACTGGGGCCGATTTTAACGTGACTATCAAGGAAGATTGTAGTTCAAACCAGTCTATATTTAACTGGTCAATACTGGAACCATTTTAGATCATCACGAACCGGTTTGATCGGAACCGGCTTTAATATGACTATCAAGGAAAATTGTGGTTCAAACCAGTCTATCCTACTGGAACCATTTTAGACAATCACGAACCGGTTTGATCGGAACCGATTAAAAACGAATAACCAGTTACAAACCTTGTGATTTGAAAATAACCAGATTAGTAAAATGTTAAAAAAATCATTCTAATGTAAGCTCTAAATGTTTGGTGAATTTTTTGCTTTCTTTCACTTCCTCGCATGCCGCCATAGCCGCAACTATATCCTAAAAACACAGAAGATTAACCGACTAGCCAAACCGGTTCAGACAGTGGTTTAAAGTATTGTGTAACCGGTTAATCGATTTACTTGATCCGGTATAGTCAATTCTACTTGGCGAGTACTTTCACTTGTTAAAGTACTTGTACTTGGCGAATAGTATGTGTGTATACCATACACACTACGCGGAAAAACGGTGAATGCTCATCTTTTGCGGGAAGTGCAAGTACTTGTCAAAAAGCTTCTCATTATGGCGGACGATAGTGAAACGGAAGCAGCAATTTCAATAGTTGTAAAACTCAAACAGTTCCTAAATATGTTGCCATTAAGGAATCTTTCTTCTTTTCTAATTCGGGAATGGAAACTTCCATTTCCTCCACCATTTTTGATTGAATGCGCTTCCACGCATCATAAACTTTATTCTTATTTTTAGGCAATTTGTGCGAGGGGTCCCAGATAATCGGCCCCCCCTGATAAGTATCTGAAAATAAAAGTGTCGTTCAATTCGACCACTCCATTTCAACTAAATTTCTCAGCCCGAATCGTAAGTAAGTAACGGCGTAGTGTGTATCTACCGCCAAGTACTTGCCGAGTACAATACTCGGGCCCTTTGACTTTGGACAGTTTTCAGACTTCAATTGGGAAGTACAAGTAGCATGCCGAGTCTAGCCGAGTCGTACTCGCATATCGTACACACTACTTGCTAATTCCCAAGTACTTGCCAAGTACTTGCAAAGTAACGCGTAGTGAGTAGCCGGCTTTAAACTATCGTGTAACTGGTTAGTCGATTTACTTTCTCCTGCATAACCAATTTTAACCGGCCAATCATACCGGTCGGCTAGGTCCGGATCAGTCCATAACCACAGTTCAAACAAATCAGATCAAGCCCGATTTTAACGTGACTATCAAGGAAAGTTGCAGTTCAAAGCGGTCTAAATTTAACCGGGTTGTGCCGACATGACTCGTATTGAATTAAATACTATTGAACCACCATGTCAATCGAGTATGGTCAATACTGTACCCATTCCAGAGCATCACGAACAACCGGTCTAAACCAATTCTGACCGAACCGGTTTTAATGGAACCTATTAAAAATGGATAATCGGTTAATCGGTTTGTTTGAACCGGTATAGTCAGTTCTAATCAGTCTATATTTAACTGGTCAATGCTGGAACCATTTTAAACCATCACGAACCGGTTCGATTGGAACCGATTAAAAACGAATAACTGGTTAAAAATCTTATGATTTGAAATGAACCAGATTAGTCAAATGTTAAAAAAATTGCTCTGGTGTAAGCTCTAAATGTTTGACGAATTTTTTGCTTTTTTTCACTTCCTCTCATGCCGCCGTAGCCGCAACTATATCCTAAAAATACAGAAGGTTAACCGACTAGCCAAACCGGTTCAGACAGTGGTTTAAAGTATTGTGTAACCGGTTAATCGATTTACTTGATCCAGTATAGTCAATTCTAACCATTCAAGTCATTTCAAACATTCTAGGTCGGTCCATACCGGGTAGGTCAGTTCAAACAAATCAAACTGGAGCCAATTTTAACGTGACTATCAAGGAAGATAGTGGTTCAAACCAGTCTATATTTAACTGGCCAATACTGGAACCATTTTAGACCATCACGAACCGATTTGATCAGAACCGATTAAAAACGAATAACCGGTTAAAAATCTTATGATATGAAAGAAACCGGATTAGTTAAATGTTAAAAAATTACTCTAATATAAGCTCTAAAAGTTTGGCGAATTTCTTGCTCTTCTTCACTTCCTCGCACACCACCCTAGCCACAACAATGTCCTAAAAATACAGAAGAGATGGTTAACTGACCAACCGAACCGGTCCAGACATTGGTTTAACCTATCGTGTAACCAGTTAATCGATTCACTTTCTCCTGTACAACCATTTCTAACCGGCCAATCATACCGGTCATGGCCGGATCGGCTAGGTCTGGATCAGTCCATAACCACAGTTCAAACAAATCAGGTCAGGCCCGATTTTAACGTGACTATCAAGGAAAGTTGTGGTTCAAAGCGGTCTATATTTAAGGTCAATATTGTAACCATTTCAGAGCATCACGAAGAACTGGTCTAAACCAATTTTGACCAAAACCGGTTTGAATGCAACCCATTAAAAACGCATAACCGGTTAATCGATTTGTTTGAACCGACTTGACCGGTTCAAACACTCTTGGTTATAATAGCCAACAGGAACCAGTTGAAACCAATTTTGATCAAGCGGATCCCGAAACCGTTTTGAAATGAACCAGATTAGTCAACTGTACTCACCGGCTTGACATCATTGACCATCTCCGCATACCTATGTTTGAAGCTAAGCGATTTTAACCTGGGCAGTAACCGTTTTACTTCGGACATTTTAACACAGAACTGCTCGGCTTCCGTAAGCTGATCGTAAGAGTCTTTGTGTTTCTGGAGGTTGTTGAGTTGATCCGCGGGTGGCAAATACTGTATGAGTTGTTCGACGACGCTTTCCGAAAGGACGTCCACTTCGCAGCGCAGCAAACTTTTCTTGATGTCGTCGTAAGGCATGTGCTTCAAAGAACCGTTCAGGAGGATGAGGATATTTTGAGCCGTCTTCCCGTCCAACACCTTAAGTTCTTTGACTTTTTTCAGGGTGCCCATTCCGCCGTTCCTGCAAGCATCAATTAACGGAAGAGCAGACAAAACGTTAGAATCCCTTGCCTTTCACTGACGTCTTCCACTTTCTTCGAGATCGGTTTTGAGCTGAATCTTTGCGCCAATCCATCAAGGATATCCGGGGACGCGAGTTTCTCTTCCTGCACTTTAACCCAAAACGCTTTTTCGGACATTTTTTGAGGTACAATCTAAAATAATCGCCGCTCATTGAAGTTGGCGTTAGAAACTAAAGAAAAATTCTTACCGTCTTCCAATTTGCCTTTTTCAATGGTCCATTGACATCCCACTTCTTCTTGGGCTTTAACCCGTGGGGTAAAACGTCCGGGTGGACCATTCCAGGCATAGGAACCATTCCGGGGAACGGTGGAGCCCCGAATGGAGGAAGTGGGGGCATGCCAGGTGGAGGTGGCGGCCCCCCTGCCCCCGGCATAGGCGGCGGAGGGGGGCCACCCATTCCAGGCATTGGCGGTGGGGGAGGTCCTGCACCGGCTCCAGGCATAGGCGGAGGAGGAGGACCACCCATTCCAGGCATAGGAGGAGGCGGGGGACCCATACCTGGCATCGGCGGTGGAGGCGGGGCATTTAAAGCATTAGCCACGTTAGAAATAGATTTAGGGTCTAGTTTTCCCGAGGAGATCGTCGATAAATCGCCACCTTTTAGGGAGAGTTTCGCTAGAGCCTCTTCTTTCTCGGCTAAGGCTTCTTCGAGTTGTTTTTTTAGTTGTTCATACTTAGATCCTTCTATTTCTACAGGTTTATCTGAAATTAACAAAGTTAGATAAATTTTTACTTATACAGGTTGTCCCATTATGTTTTTTAAATGGAACATCCTGTATTTTATTGCATTTTTGAATTCCTTAGTTTATTTTACTAAGAGGTTGCGTAAGATATTTTTTGTCTAAAATGTGTACTTTTGGTGTTATCGGTACTTCTTTGAAGATTTTGACAGATGTAAGGGAATTTTGAAAGTTAAATATCTTAGGTTTGAGCAAACTTGAAGCCGCGATATTTGGTGAAAAGAAAGAGAATAGGTAATAGAAAACAAATTTAATCTGAATTTTCGAAAATTCTTTATATCTGTCAAAATTTTCAAAAAATTGCAGGTAACTTAAAAAATATGCATTTTAAGCAAAAAATGTCTCATACAACCTCATAGTAAAATCAATTACGGTATTCAAAAATGAGATAAAATACAGGGCGTTCCATTTAAAAAACGAGGACCTGATATAAACAATTTTAAAGCATAGAGAAATCTTACCCTTGAGCTCATCCAAAAGTATCTGTAAGTCTATGTTAAAATGTTTTTTACTAAAATCCGGGTCTAAACCGGACTTATGTAAGACTATTTGCGACACACACTCTTCGATAATTTTATAATATGCAGGCCTAGAAAAAAGTCATCATAATTTTCGCGAAGTCCTTGAATATTAAATAAACTAACCTAATGTTAGCGTCATCGCTTATGAACAACAGATGCTGTAAAATACTCAAGAAAAATGGCTCGGCTGGTGTATCTAAAGTAACGTTCTTTAGAACTTCGAAGCAGTCCTGCATATCGTCGATTTCGAGTCGTACATTATCGAATCGGGAGTGCAACTCATCGGCATCTTCGTCTTTCCTTTCCAGGAAGATTTCGAAGTGTCTTTTAACGTTAGGGTTCGTTTCATTCTTTAAAATCTCTGCTCAAATTATAAAAAAAATTAAAAACGATACCAACGAACGAAACGGAGAATAATTTACCAAATTTATCGAAAAGTCCACTCCTGACGATCTCATTACGCAAATGTACTCTGAATTCAAAGTCTTCCGTTTGGGTCAACAGAGCGTTAATAAATTGCAGACACATGCTCTACAATCCCACAAAAATGTGTTATTATTAATAAAAAAATGTTAACCTAGAACATCACCATCATTTGCAATAAACGCTTCTTAATGAATTTCATGTTTAAAAACTTAAAAACTAAATAATCGACACGCTTAAAACAATTAACTACATGTAAACTACGAAAATAAATTGAGTCACTTTGCAAAAGGCACAAACAACACATTTAAGTAAATTTCTGACATGTCCAAAACAGCTGAGAATTTAAAAATTCCAAGGCAAAAGAAAAAAAAATTGTAAACAAAAAATGATATAAAATACACAAATATAAAGAGACGGGAAATAGTCCGTGGGGCCACCTCAGGTGTTATGAATCCAGAAATAATTACTGTTTCTTGGAATGTGATTCCCTTATCTGACAGGGCACCAGAAACACGCAAAATGAGCCGTGGAATTTTAAAAACAAATTTGGAATACTCGAAAACTCAGTGTTATGAAAAAAATCGAAGCTTCTAAATGAATTAAACTTCCTATTCAAATATTTTAAGTCGAACGTGTAATTCGCTTAGATATATGCTGATTTAACTCACCCAAAGATCATCGTTTTTTGTTTTCGTTATGCCATCCGTTATCGGGCTAAATCTCTTCGTGTCGTTCTCTTCACTCACTACCGACAAGGCATTTAAACACTTTTCTGTACCAGCGCCGTTGAGATCCAAGAAACATAGTGCCGCTAAAATCTACAAAGAAACTTCGTCACCTACGTTGTATACCGGGTGTCCGCTTAAGGTTGCCGACCGGCTATATCTTAAGAAAAAAACCTTATCAAAGTGGACATGAAAAATTCACCAAAAATATTTTTAGTTTTCAATCTTCCCCACTAGGAGCACAATTTTAAAGGAAAATAGATAATCCGCATTTTCTTAAAAAATTCAAATGGAAATGTAGGTATCCTTTAGTTTTCTCAAAATCTCCTCGTAATACCCTGCAAATTACTTTAATAATTTTTTGACCTAGCTTACGAAATAAGGGTTGGGGAAGAATTCTCTTACACCAAAAATGCCATATCTCCAGATTGCTTGAACCAATTTTAATGAATTTTTTTCTAGTTGATAGATAGATAGATAATGGATTTATTATTTCCCATTTGGGATTACAATTCAAACTAAGCAAATACACATATAAATAAATGGAACAAACAAAAATAAATAATAAACTCCGCACAATTAATTTCGACCTGTCTAATTCCCATTTATATATATCACCCCTCCCTCTCCTTCCTTTCCATCTGTATTAATTCCATCCACTTCTCCCCTCTTCCGCTCTCCTCCAGTATCATCTCCACTCTCACCTGTTCCGTGTTCTCTCTCAACCAGCACCTCTCTAACACATGTTCCCATGTCTCCTTCTCCGCCCCACATACCCTACACATTCTTCTGTCTTCGCTTTCCCAATACCTTCCACCTCTCATCTCATTTCCCAGTCTAAACGTTGCCACCCTTATTATTTTCTCTTCCCTTTCCCTACTTCGTAGATATCTCGGCAGTCCCGCTGTTCTTATTTCTTTATACTTGTTGTTGTATCTTGATTGTCTTATCTTCTCTTCTTTATCCTGCACTTGTATTTGCCTGTTTCTCTCCTCTACCTCTCTCACCATGTTCCATCCTGCTGTTCTCAAGTTCTCCACTTCTTCTGCTGCATAGCCTCGCTCCTGCTAAAATTTCTCTCGCCTCTCCTCCCATTTCGATTTTTCTCTTCCTCCCTTCCGTACCTCTTCCCAACACTGCCTGGCTAACTCGTTCCCGCCCCCACCTCTCAACTTTTCCTCATATTTCATGGCTCTCTTTCCTGCCCTGGTTCTTAGTTTTTCTCTGTTTGTTTCGTCTCTTACCATGTGCCCTGGTGTTATCCAATCTAAGCCCAGTGTCCATCTTATGTACTTTTTCTGGATCCCCTCTATCTTCTCTCTCTCTTCCCACGCCCAAATTTCAGCTCACTAATGTGTCAAACAATTTTACTCTTCTTTTCCAGTCGCCCCCAAAATTCCTCTTTCCTATTCCCCATACCTGCTTCATTGCTATTGTAGCCATTCTTACTACCTCTCTTACATGCTTCTCTTGTCCCCCATTCTTTTGTAAGGTGAATCCTAGATATTTAAACTCCCCCACCTCCACCAACTCTTCCGCCTTCCACTCCCACTTCTCTATGCAACTTCTTCCCCCCCCTTTCCTGAATCTCATAATTTTAGTCTTCTCCATGTTCAATACTAGTTCTTTCTTCTCCAAATATCTTTCCATTCTTCTCAGCATCTCCTTTAGTTCTTTCTCTTCCTCTGCCAAGAGGACTATATCATCCGCATATTATGCTAGTGTCCAATATTTATTTTTCCCTATTATCACTCCTCCTGCCTGTCCCTTTCCCATTACCTCTTCTAAATGTGACAGGAAGATGTTAAACAAGTACGGGCTCAGGGGACACCCCTGTCTGACTCCTCTCTCCGTCCAAAATACTTCGCTTAGCCGTCCTCCCACCCTTACCCTGTTTCTTGTTCCATTATATATTTCCCGTATTCTTTCTCTTAAGTTCTTTCCTATATTCTTTCTTTCCAACATCTCAAATATTTTTTTTCTGTTAATTCTGTCAAATGCTGCCCTTAGATGCCATTATTTTCCCTCCCTTCTTCTTCGTTTCTCTTCCTATTAAGTGATTCAGTGTATAAATATTTTCCATTGTACCTCTTGCCTTCCTGAATCCCGTTTCTGGTATTATATTCTTCTCCTCTAATTCGTCTTCCAATTTGTTTGTCAGTACTGCTGCATATATTTTATATGCTGTTGGCATCAGTGTCACTCCTCTGTAATCTGTTGTTTCCCTCCCCTCTCCTTTCTTTCTTATTGGCACTATGAGTCCCTCCCTCCACCTTTCTGGAAAACCTTTGCCTTCCCATACCCCACCGCATATCTTCCTTATCATTTCAAGCATTTCCTCACCTCCATGTATCCAAACTTCATTTTGTAGTTCGTCCACCCCTGCAGCTTTTCCACCCTTTAATCTGCTTACTACTTCTCTGACTTCCTCCAGTTTTATTGTCTCCACTTGTATGCTTGTACCTCTTTATTTGTGTCTTCGTTCTTGTCATTATTATCATTTTCTCTCTCCCCCTCTGTCCCCCCTAGTCTTTGTCTACACTTGAATTTCATTTTACGAGGGAGCCGCCAGATGGCGTTATTTCGGAACTTACGAAATTGTCGAATTTTCTGAAAAATCTTAAATGGAATGCTATATTTTTTATAATATGGTGTCATTTCGCACAGAATTAAGAACAAAATGCCGCAAACCGGAAGTTGTTATCTTTTTAAAAACGTCAGATAGAAATAAAAAGAGGTAGGTCCAGATTAGACTACTGCTCTCAAATAATTAGGGATGAAGGATGTTCAACTTTTGGGGAAATGCGTAAGCTAGCTCAGGATAGGAAAGAATGGAGGTACGCTTCCAACCAGTCTTCGAACTGAAAAGTTTATGATAATGATGATGAGATATGATTGAACAGTATTTTTGGTCACAACTTTCGTATTTCGTAAGTTTCGAAATAACGCCATCTGGCGGCTCCCTCCTAAAATGAAATTCAAGTGTAGACAAAGACTTCTATTTTGCTATATTAGGGTATTACGAGGGGATTTTAAGAAAGCTAAAGAATACCTACATTTCCATTTGAATTTTTGAAGAAAATTCAAATTGTCTATTTTCTTTTAAAATTGTATTAAGAACAAATTGAAAGTTAAAAATATTTTTGGTGAATTTTTCATTGATTTGTTTCCGAAAGC
This sequence comes from Xestobium rufovillosum, assembly GCA_963966045.1. Lineage (NCBI taxonomy): Eukaryota > Metazoa > Arthropoda > Insecta > Coleoptera > Ptinidae > Xestobium > Xestobium rufovillosum. Next base: position 24,262,771 of record OZ014497.1, read on the forward strand.
TGTAGAATGACTAGTTCCTAAGATATAACCGGTCGCCAACCTTAACCGGACACCCGATATAAATTACAAATTTTTTACCTGCAAGGCATGGATCATAATGTGCGGCTTCCTATAATCTAAACACCTGGCTATAATAACGTGGCCCTTATCATTCTCGTAGAACATTTTCAATCCCTCCGTGTTGTTCAAAAATTTGTGTATACATCGCAAACATTCGTATTGAATTTTTTCGAATTTACCGCCGTCATTTCTGAAAGAAACCGAGTTGTTTCGCTCTTCCAACATTCTCAAAAACGACTTACCCTTTACCAGATTTAATACAAAGTGTTAGCAAGGAAAATAACACGTCCAACCCCTTCTCTTCCCCGAACTCATTCACCCAACTTAATGTGTTATTCGTTAAAGCTATCCTCAAAGATTCGACGCAATTTAATAGTTTGGCGGCCGATAGATTTTCTAATCGCGAATAATTATCGATGTATTCTATATACTGCAACGGCCTATCGAACTTATTCCTCGACTCCTGATTTGCACCCTTATATTGCATTATCAACATTTTCTTTTTATTTTCCAGTTGTATCAGTCGCAACGGCTCTTTCTTGTTATCCGTTAAATTCATGTCGTTCTACGAAACAAACAGCATCAATAAAATTAAATAAATTATCGCAGTAAAATTTACAAGGAGCTCTTCGAATTTCTCGTTGATTCTCTTTTCGTCCATAGCGTCGATTTCCCTTTCATATAGTTTTAAATCGTTATCGTCTATTTCACCGAAATCTGTCTCCGACGCTGGACGAGCTATGGACTGAGTCCCCGGTCTGGCGACATTGGTCTTTTTCGAGCCCCGTTGAAATAACGTTTCGAACTGCAAGAGAACAAAAAAAACAACAGTTACATTGTATTTTAAAAACCCTTTTTTCAAGTAACTCTTGTCAAATAATCGAATGTCTCACTGTTTCAAATAAATCTTTTTAAATTTCCCGCCAAATCATTGGCCACCTGGCAAATGTCAAAATTGATCAGATGCGCAGAAGCATTTTTGGAGTTTACTCCTTAAGAATCAATTTTCAGTTATAGCCCGAGGTACGGAAATTTTATGAGTATGTAGTAAAATCAAGCGTTACATTTCGCGTTAACTAAAAGTAACGCGTTACGTTACCTGTAACATTGAAATTATGTACGTATCTATGGATACGGCTGCATAGAGCATGGAAATAGTGAAAATAGAGTGGTATAGAGTAGATATGACAGTTGGCGTTGTAGTCAGAATTTGCAGTGTTTGTTCGTTCCTTAATTTATTGAATCTTATGGAAAAACCTAATATTAAATATTCCAAATATTGCTTAGTGCCGAAATGTGAATCAACGCCTATTCGAACACCAGGAAAACTATTTATTTCATTGCCAGTGGGATCGACTTTTAGCAGATTCTCACTTAATTACTGAATTTATAAACTATTTATGTTTTGATGTAGTTGGACATTTTCGAACATAAACCATCTGATAAATACACATTTGGGTATAAAACTGACATTCGCGTGTACCCTATTATCAAGTGATTGAAGTTAAAATAATCGTTCGTAAGGAGTAAACTCCAGTCGAGCGTCGGAGCTGACACACAAGTTTTTTTTTATTTTAACGAGGTTAAGGAAACGTTCTCTCTCTAAATTGTACAATTTTTGAAATATAAGCTTATCGTATTATAAAAGAATTAAAAAATAAAAGCAATAAAAATTATTTGCAACGGGAAAATATAAAATATTCAAATTGGACATCCTCATTGCATTGAAAGCATTGTAGTCAACAAAAGAGGCAACCAGGAAACAATAAACAAATACTTAACTGTATTCAACATCGCGGAAAATATTGCACGTAATTTCTTTTAAAGCAGCCTGTCTAAACACCTACTGAACAATGTAGTTAAGTACCAATAATAGTTGTCCAATTGTATAAATAGCGTTTATGTCATTTTCACAAAAATAAAAAGACACTTTCTCCGATCCAGAGATCGCATCAGATAAAATTATCTTTTCATTTTTCCATGGTAAAATACTAAAGAAATTTCTAAAATAATTCAACCTTCGGTAATTTTCTACAAACTATTTAGTTTTTACGTAATATCTATAGTAAACAACTGATTTATTAATTATTTATCTAAATAATTATTTGAGGATGGCCTTCATTCAAGAATATTTGACACAAATTATGAATTAAATACATATGTCTTTTCCAGGGAAATAATTCTGAAACTCATGCATTTGTGTACCTGTCCGGATGACTCACAGTATTACTAATATTTTTTCTTTTACAATCGTCCACATGAATTCCAAAACAGGTACAACATAAACAAGAAATATTTCCACAACAAAAACGAAGAAAAAAACGATTTTTTTAACATTTATAAACCTCATTGCAAAGAATTTTGTAAAAGATTTTAAGTAACTAAAACACCTAATTAAAATACTTCTGCGATAATTAAATTAGAAAAAGCACATTTTCCGCGCGTCATTAATAAAGCAAAACTAAACAAACGTGCAATAACAAACACGGACGATAAAGATAAATTAAATAAATAAAAACAAAAATTCGCAAACACCACAATCGACGGCACGTCATTTTTATAATTAAAAAAACATAAATTATCAATAAAATCTTTGCGCAATCATGAAAATCTAAGACAATTGCTAAAAAATAAATAAAAAGTAAACTAAAACCGACACATTCTAAACTAATAAAGCAAAACTGTCAAACATACGTACGTAATTATACATGTTTCCTTTAATTGTATAAAACATTAATGATGGATTATAAGAGCCACAAATAAACAACAAATAAATAAAAAAACAAATCACGATGCACAAAAATAGACAAGAAGTCTACAAGTTTATTCAAAACTGGACCATCTACCTATTCTGATCTCGTCTAACATAATTTCTAATTTTAATCTTTGGAAATACGTTTGTCGCGGGAAGCGTAGCAGAAAAACGCGCAAATCGCCAACTGAAACTACTAAAAACATATTAATGTTTAATGTAATAAAGGACGGAGTATATAGAGAAGGAAGAACATATTATGTTGTACAATACCGACGGAACAGTGATGTCATTCCCACATGGTATTGACGGAGTTTTTATACATAATATCTAAGCAGAAATGAATCTCATTTTCACTGGCAAACATGGGCGTGCGTTGAATTGGATAAAGGGGCAATACGTACATCACATCGGTACTTTTTGTTTTTATATTGCAACTGTTGTTATCCAGAGTTTTCGTATTTAATAAATACTATAAATAAATACTATATGCGAGGAAAGATTGAGAAAAAGATGTGGAAAACTGGTGGTAATCACGAAGTACGGACGCCAATGGATAATACCGGCCAAAGTGGAGTGATGTCATCCATATTAACAATAACATTGCCCTACTTGATTAGGTCAACCGGTTTTATGGATACCTGATGATGTTTGTTTATATTCATTCCAATGTCGTTTATACACTAAATATACAGGCTGTCCCACGCAAACCGTTCATCAAACGTTTATATTTATATTTAGAGATTCTGAGGACTGTGGTGGAAGCTTTTGGACAGAAACAACTCAAAAACAACTTGTGACATGCCATTTTGTAAATAATTCGTAGAATGCAATAAAATATGAGTCGTTCCATTCGAAAAAAGTAACTTTAAAGCACTCAAATCGTTCTGACTTTCACACAAAATTCTTATTTTACTTTGAATCGCAACAAATTTACAAAGAAACCTACCCCCGACGTCGACAACAGCGTAGTCCGTCGTTTATCCCCTTTTTTTCTCAATTTCACCGACGACATGTTTACTTAACACTAAAATATCACCGGTTAAAAATACACCAACTCAGTAACGAATGGAATTTCGCATTAAGAAATAATTCTTATCGTTGGTTTTGTGATAAGATAAAAAAAACATTTTAAAGTACTTAATAGTACCCCACTTTAGAATCAGACACGTTCAATAGCAGTGTTGAGTGGTACATACAATCACGTATAAGTGTTTTTATTGAAACAGTTGGATTTTCATTTAAGAATTTGAAATTTGTACTTACGATACCACCTGATTTAGTTTTCTCGTGTCTGGACATAATTTGGAATGTTTTTCGACGAATCTACAACAAACAGAAATAAAAATTAAATGCTTTAGTTTGCGAATGATTTCAATAATTATTCAATAATGATTCGAACAATTAAAAACTTTATTTACGACAACATAACCTCACTTTTCAATTTTCCTTTGTAGTTCTTTACATGTTTCATTTATAAATATGAATATTTGCATTTATTGAGGAAACTTACGTGCTTTATCACAGGGCAAGGTTTATATTCTATAAAAATAGGGGGTTGAATTTAAATTTGCAACATTTGTACCAACTTGTTGATTGTTGGCAAATGACAGTTGACCATTGTATATTGAACTGAAGACTAATTAAGTAATTACCATTACAAATTTCTGTGATTATTAAATCAATTTAGTGTTTGTGTGTGTTAGACGAGTAAGAAAATTGTTTATTAAACCATGATTTCTTCAAAATGATTACATTTTACATTGCCTAATTTTACCAATCCATGTAAAAAAGTATTAATTCTTGTTAGTTTATTGCAGACATGAACGGGAAATCATTTATAAAGTAAGTAGAACAGGTTTATGCAGGACAAGAGTAATTGGTTTACCCCAAATCTAATTTAATTTTCGAAATTCGAAAATTTTTAACTACTTCAAGTTTCGATATAAGCGACATCTCTACGAGGCGATCTGAAAACTACTTGTTGGTTTTATAGCTCCCTATAATTGTGAATATTTGAAATTTGTTCCCTGCATCGCGAAGTGCTGTACACTATTAATATAATGCAGCAATTACACTGCAGATTTCTTATCTAATTCTCTACAAATCTGTAAAAATTAGCCCGCCAAACTTTAGGAACAGAATCTATGTTCAAAAAGAATATAAAAAGTTCGCCACTGAAGATGATTTTATTCAATATCTCCAAAACGTATGTAGATAATAGAGTAGAAATTTGGGAATCTACTAATCTTAGTAAGCTCGACAAAAAAGGCTGATAACAATCTCTAAATTTTATTTAGGGGTGCCTCAAACAAGGCTGCAATAAGTAACAGCATAATAGGTACATTTGGTCTCGGATAAACCTAAACATCCTTAAAATACCTTTATAAAACAAAAATGGGGCCAGATAGTATTATGCGAACCTAGTGTGTCAAAAACAAAGGGTCGCGGCCGCTGACTGGCACATCTGGGAATGATCCGAGCTTGACCCTATATAATAATATTTATTTTGAGTTTTTTTGACTTGGCACTTAGTCTGGATCATTCAACTTCGCAAATCAACGTCCCCCAAACAGGAAAAGGAAATGTTTTGTCCAAGTCGTTTACCTCCTTTATTTGGGGCTGTTTAACGACTCGTTCTTTTTTTAATTTATCCACCGAAACATCTGTACACATGTTAAATTTAAACTCGCGATATTTCTCCTGAAGATACAATAAATTTTCTTGGATATTTTCCAAGTTACCTGTTGACCTACTTATCGCTTTTACTAATTACTTTTGTGTAGTCCATCCTTTGATTTATTATCTTTTTTCTTTATTTATCACGTCCACAAGTGCCTTACGGTGTTTTGATGACGGGAAAAAGTTGCCGTGGAAAAAAACTTTCGGAGAGACTTTTTTGTTGAAGGTTATTTTTCTTTTTGACCAGCGTGTTTGCAATTGTAAACTTAGAAAGTATGTCACTTACTTTTAAATTACAAGGATGCCTTTTTTGCAATACAGGGCGAAATTTTAATATACAGGGTGTACAATTCATTTTAAAACTTGTCCATTAATTTAGAAGCGATGTTTTTCTACTAAAACCTTTACTTACGAATAATTAAGTAAAGTACTCAATTTCACAAAAAGTCATTAGATTTTCGGTAAATATTTGCCTAAACATCGATAAAATAACTACTGTATGGGAGGCAAACTCCTGGAAATCCCATCCGAAAACCCAATTTTCCAAGAATCAGAAAATTTTGTTTAAAAAACGATCTAAAAATATAGAAACCAAGCAGAGAAGGGGAAGCAACTTGTGTGTGAACGTAGACAAATTCACAGCTCCGGTTATAATAATAAAGGCTAATTTTGCCCGCTCCTAACTCTGTTACCTATCGAAATTTTGCTCAGTCGAAATCGGACAATATTATGACACTGTAGGCTCGCAATTTCATCCGTTAAATGACAGTTTGAATTAAAAATCCGCCGCGCCGGGACATAACAGTTTTAAAAACAAGTTCTTTTTATAATAAAACACAAAAAAATGAAATGGTAAGTCGAATGACATTTATTTTGACAGTTCTAAACAGAGTGTTTGGTTCGGTTTCAATTATTTACGTAAAAACAAAAGCAAAGTTTCATGGCAGACTAAATTTTGGTGCCCGACTTGGAATATAATATGTATAGTTACTTTGTTTTGAAAATTTGCACACGCTACCCAAAGAAGTAATTTTAGAAAATTCGCGTGCATTTTATAATGTGTTATGTATTTTCCTAGGAATAGTGATGCTCACTAAGGTACTTTGATGGTTTACGTCTTTTTTTGAAAATATATGCGGCTATACAAGAATATTATCAGCCTGCTATAGAAAGAATAATACAATCTTTTACAAAAAGATGGACAAGTTGTTTTTTGTCTAGGAAATGTTATGTTGCTTGTGGCGGCCGGTTAGAAGTTTGTGGAGAACGAAAAATGGGACAAATTCGAAACTTTGCATGGAATTCTAGTTGGTTGTGATTTACTTTCCTAAAATATTTTCAGATTTCTATAGCACTTCCGATTATACCTACCGGAAGTTCAGTTTTTTAAATAGGACAACACCCATCATCATCAAGTTCTCAGTCTGAAGACTGGTTGGACGCGTACCGCCATCCTTTTCCTACCCTGAGCTAACCTACACATTTCCCTGAAACTAGAACATCCTACATCCCCAACTAATCTGGGCCTACCCCTACCTCTTTTTATCCCTATCTCCGACTCTAGTATGTCGCGAACTATTCCTTCGTGTCTAAGAAAGTTTCCTACCATCCTATCCTTCCTATTCGCGATTTTAGAAATAATTTACGAAAATGTTGAAATTTTATTCCTTCCACATATCTGCCTTTTCCGCTCTTCCGATTAGGATATTACCTGCTTCATTTCTAATGTTCTTGCTGCTAGATCCAATCTCTGAAATTTCTCTTAATTGTTTATACGCTTCGTCAGTTTTTCCTACTTCGAACTACTTATCTTCCACTTCTTTGCATTTATTATCAATCCACTGTTCTTTCGCTTTCCTACGTTTCCGAATAATTTCCCACTTCATCTAACCTATTTTTATATTTTCGCCTATCGTCTATTAGAGTCACAATATCCTTTGTTATCCAGAGTTTTCTGCTCTCATTCTGTTTGTGACCCAAAATATCTCTAGCTGCAGAATATAAACTATTTTAATGCGATTCCATTCTACGTCCCTATTAACAGTATTTTCATTCGCACCCTTTAGTACCTACTTCGTTTGCCTTTTTCTCAAACTTATCGCGCGAATCACAATCTTTTAGTTTCTCGAGGTCAGGGTGTCTTCTACCGTTTCGTATTTTCAAAATCTTAAATTAGCCTTCATAACCAATAGCTTCTGCAGTTCGTAACTTGATTTGTGATTTCTAAATCTTTGCCTAACAAGAATGTCATCTATTTGATATCTCCCTATATAGGTCCCCTGGCATCTTCCATGTATAGCGTCTCCTAACGTGATCAGAGACAATTGTCTCTGACGTGATGTTGAAATATAGTGTTGGGGACGGTTAGGCTATATGTTTATTGCAAGCGTTTGAAGTTCGTGTCCATTTAGAAGACTTTTTTAGACTTCCTATTTGTAAAGGGGCCCTCGCTCCTCGGGGATCAAAAGTTATTAGTGATTTTTCAAGTGTAGGAAGTGTGTCAAAATTTCGAGAAATCATTTTTATCTCAAAAAAGAGAAGAAACAAAAAACTTTCCAAGTAAAAATAATTCAAACTCATGTGATAAAACCAAATATGTACTACTGATCTCTTGGTCTATCTTTGCGTATCCCACCTTTAACATTGAATTATAATACTGAAACACATTTTTGGTTAAAATGTGAAATCTTGAACTTAAAATATTAACCACTAAGGCACGAAGTCGCTTGCTACACATATAAATTCTCATGGCAGTGAGCGAAAATGGACTTAAAGGGTCGGAGTGATATACCCTTTGATATCGATTCGCGTGTACGCTCGGGTGCTTGACGTATGTGGCAAATGCAACACAATCTTTTCGGTGAATATCATACCCTATACTAGCACACTAAAAACATAATATGTTCAATGTTAAAACTGAACTTTGTGTCAACTTCCGGTATAATCGGAAGTGCTAGAAGTCTGAAAATATTTTAGAAAAGTAGATCACTACCAACTAATAATTCCATGCAAAGTTTCAAATTTATCCCATATTTCGTTCTCCGTAAACGTCCAACAGGCCGCCACCGTGGAACACCCTGTATAACGTTTCTTGAACACTAAGCAGAGGTATAAAACAAACTCCAGAGTATCTACTAGCAGGTCTCTGCTATTTACTGCGAGCCACATTTATAACCTAAATTCATCAAATTCGTTGCCCCAATAAAAATTTTCGAAATATTTATGTTACGATTTATAACATCAACAGGTTGCATCAAACCCGGATATGTATCGACTGAATTCTAGTGCATATGCTATGTGTGTTGCAATTTTGAACGACAGCGGCGTTCGACGACCCTGCACTGTGCGTTAAATTCAAAAATAAAACAGCTAAGACTAAACCGAGGTCAATCTGACTATTTATTTGCATTTATATTTGCCGGCTCCATTTTCTTTGTTCACTTGCTTATATTTTGCGTTTTCGCAAATTCGTTAAGTCGAAAAGAGAGGGAAATATACTCGAAGACAGATATTTGAAAGACGGTAAACAAATGACGCAAATATGGGGCCTAGGGGCTCATAATCTAAGCTTGCTAACACTGAATCATCCTGTATAAAATAGACAACTGAAGACAGACACAAACGCGAGTTCTTTTGATAAAATCAGGTGGGTATAATGTTTATCGCGATGGCACGCCACTGACCATTAGTTCCTTACAAATTGTATTTTTTATCCTTTATACGCGCTTTAACGCAGATGCTGTGATTCCCACATGTCAAAACGCGATTTATTTTGCCCATAACTTAATTTACAACAACGCAATGTTACAACGCACGTAACTTAGGAATTTCAATATTTTTTCCAGACATCATGTGTTTTTGAAACTGCAAGTTAAAAATAAAAATCGATTTCGTTCCAAATCTCCCAATTTTCGCAACTGTATAACAAAAGGAAACTTTCTTTTACCGCAGATGTGAAAATAATTAATTTTGAATAAAAAGTATTTGACAGTGGGAAACAGAAAACTGCTTTACCGGTCAAAAATTAACTCCATATCCATATTGCATATACATGAATGTAGATACTTTATTTAAAACCAAATAATGAACGTATTATTTGACACTTGCAAATAAAAACGTTAAAATACGCCTTTTCTTTTGATGTTTATTTATTACACCGGCACCATTTTTCTAAAATAAATAAATCAAATATTCTATGGGCGTTTTGGCTTGTTACACGTAAGCAAAGTGATTATTGAGGTTCTGTAAACTGTGAAAATCGTTTTCAAGAAAGTCAAGTTTGAGAATTCGCAGACTGGCCATAAATATACAGAAATAACAGTTCCCATCAGGTAGCATCACTACTCGCCTTGAAAATATAGTTAGATACCCAAATAAATTTAAATTTGATATTGCAGATTCCGACTTTACCGACCAATAATTCAATGTGGCTACCACAAAAAGCTTAAATTTGTTGCCACGTTTACAAAAATAAATCAGAATGCAATAAAATCTCGTACTTAACTGCCAGAGAATGAATATATTCTAATTTTTTTTGTTTTGGGAGAGTATAGTGGTACATGTACATATAAATAAGGAAGTATATCCCAAGACTAAAAATAGATTTTATGAATATATGGTTCGCATCTTTGCGGTATTGTTTTAATTCAAATTAACAAATATGGCTACGATCAGCTGATTCAATAAACGATTATTAGCAAAGCATTTAATTTCATGCACCATTTGTGCAAAATCTTCGAGGAATATTACCCGCAAAAACAAACAGTAAAATCAAGTGCACTGACATTTTAATAGATTTTCAACAATTGTTTGTTATTGGTAACTGATAGCTTACGTCAAACAATTGGAGATGCATGTGTGCTAAAACCACTTTGTGTTTATGAATTTTTGAGGCATAATAACTAGCGTGCGGTGTATTTTTAGAGAGTCGAGAACCAAACTCGTGGGTTTTGGCATAAGTTTTATCGCCGAATATTATTTATTTTTGTGTCTACTACTTACAACGATCTGCTTGCTAGTGCGCCCATATTTTGTTATCGGTGTATTAGTCATCCATTACATATTGAAAACATTTGACAAGATTTTTTGTATTTTTATTTACAAATACCCCAAAGAAAAAAATTAGTCGCCGTCTGTGTATCAATATAACAATCTACCAACAAACTGTCATTACATATTTAAATAAACACAATAAATGTCATAATATCCTGTCAAAATTTTTAGTAAACAGTGACATTTGAAAAATCTGCTGTAATAGAAAATTGAAAATTTGAGCTGTATTTTCAAAACGTATATTTTAAAAGATACGCGCGCGCAACAAGCGCAACCAACTTCAAGTCGGTGAGAAAAATGGCTACCCAATTGATTATTACATACAGAAAACGTAAGAAATGACTACTTTTTAGCTTTAATCACCTTAAAAGCTTACGCACTGTTAAAGTGGACAAATCGCATGCATTTTTTAGTTGACTCCGGTTAAAATACTTGTTGATTAATTGTCTTAAAACACCAAAACGCTTAAATGTCATTAACTGCGATTTTTCTTTATAATTCTTTTATCGGTGGGTTTTTTGCTTGATTTCATCGATTGTACCGCTAATTTTTATGCGATTCATAACGTGGGTGGTATAACTAAAGTACTGTATAATTAACTAAATGATTTTCAAGGTTTTTTTGTATTGCAACCTGCGAATTGCACACCATTTTAAAGAATTCTAAATTTAGTTTCACCTGTTATTCTCAAGGTATTTTCTACGTTATTGTTATGGAAAATGTAGAAAAGTGGTTCTTGTTTGTGATTTGATGTGCGCCATACGAAATTGTTGAAGATTTCATACATTTTTGTCGGAGGCAAGGTCGGTCAAATAAATATTGTTCAAGTTATAGTTCGCTTAGGGAAAATAAATTGTAGTGTTTTTTTGTGTACCAAATTAAATGAAGTTTGGAAATTTGAGTTTTTGGAAGAGTCATTTTTGTAAGTATTGGAAATTAATCAAAATCAATACTCGGGCGGACAATCATATGGGTTATTTTTGACGCAAGCGTGCAGTGGAAAGTGAAATCAGCTGAGATAGTTGACGGTGTTGCCAAATGAATTATGTACGTTTGATTTATTATTGGTTTCTGTGGCCAAATAAGTTTTAATAGTTACTAAAATGTAATGATGAGGTTAATTTTTCTGCGAAGATTGGAAATAAATTTGGTTTAGACGAAAGAATTGGTGCAATATAAATGAAATCTTGATGTGAAAGATAAAAATAAGGATCGCGCAACATGGCGTCTGTCTTTCAATCTGATTGCGCCTGTTCGCAGGCAACTTCATTGACAAATTCTCGTCCGCGATGGTTGCATAATTTTCGGGACAAATTATAATTATTGCCATTCCGTGTGTTAAAAATAAAAATTGCCAGAATGTCGGGGGTGAGTTGTCGTAACAGTTTCGTATTGTTATTGCAGGCCAAAGAACTTAAGTTGGGAAGGTCATTTGGACTCTACTGATCAAAACAACAATATTAGGATGACGTCCGAAGACCTGCTCCAACCGGGCCACGTCGTGAAGGAACGATGGAAGGTGAGTCGCGTTTTGTTGATGTTGGCTTGCGAACGCATTACCGCTTCTCCAAATTTCGTTTCCAGGTAGTGAAAAAGATAGGGGGTGGAGGTTTCGGCGAAATTTACGAAGGTCTAGATCTCATAACGCGGGAGCAGGTCGCGTTGAAGGTGGAGTCGGCGCGCCAGCCAAAACAGGTCCTCAAGATGGAGGTGGCCGTCTTGAAAAAACTTCAAGGGAAGGAGCACGTCTGTCGGTTCATCGGCTGTGGCAGGAACGATCGCTTCAACTACGTCGTGATGCAACTGCAGGGCAGGAATCTGGCGGAACTGAGACGTGCTCAACCGAGGGCCGCTTTCAGTTTGTCGACGACGTTGAGGCTGGGACTGCAAATACTCAAGGCGATAGAGAGCATACACTCTGTCGGCTTCCTGCATCGTGATATTAAACCTGTGAGTAATCCGTTGTTTGTTTATTTGCGACGATTGTATTAATAGTTTGGTCGGGTTGTGTTGTACAAGAAAATAAAATGCTGGAGACTTTCCAATGTTTGTCGGTGTTGAAAAAAACCAATACTAATTAATTTGTGCGTCTCCTCATTATGCAGAAAAATAGTGTTAGGGACAGACAACAATTAGAATGAGTTGTCTCGATGTCTACGAGTTGGGAAAACTTTATTTGCAGAAATATATTTAAAACTTTTAGGGAGACAGTTCGACGCAGAATTTCATGATTGACATTGTTACATGTAGTTCTTTCGCCAGTTTATACACACCTTTTATTTAGCTTGAGCTCAACTATCGAAGATCTCGACTCCTGGGACATCTATTTCCGATATTTTGTTATAATAATTTGTTGTGCAAGATGTATAAATAAATAGACAAATTATGTATTGCCCAATAGGTGAGAGTTCAGCATACTGCTGTTCTACCACTCTCCCTTTAATCCAAACTAAAACAAGAAAATTATTCGCACAAAAAAAATATTTACACATTCCCTAAACGAAAGTTCTTTGCATAGCTTTTAAAAGAATAAATCGTAAGGGAGCTCAGATAATCCGCAACTGTATTCAAAGTTTTCGGAGCTGCATACCTAAAACTCTTTTATGACATGGAACGTCATAATTTAAGCTATTTCTTACATTTCTATTGTGAATATCTCGCCTTAAAAGTAATTCATTACAAAGATAGTCAAGTACAGTCCCACAGATTTAAGTTGGCGAGGGGTGGGGTTGCGACATGTTAGCGCCTGCCACAGCCTGCATCTAACTTAGCGCAACAGTGGCATGTCCTCGATCTTAATCAAGTAATCACAGCGCTTCTTCCAGCCTTCTGGCTTTATTTGATTAAATTCATATTGTACACTCTTTGATAATGAGTGTGTAGCTCGAAACATATGTCCGAATTATAAATAAATAAATTTAGTGGAACAATAAACCAAGGAAAATAATCAGTGTTTATGTATCCTCTAACTTTCGCGAGTCTTCCAATTTGACGGTAGTATTATTTGCAACGACGTTTTTTCACTGTCGCCCATATTAACTCGATGGGATTTAAATTTGGATGATATGGCGGTAAACGTAAAACGGATTAGCGGATACTTAGAGCTTGCGAAAAGCATTCCCAACTGTCTGTCTTAGGGCAACAGGCGTATTTTCTACTTATATACTATTTTCGAAAACGTTGTTCCGTTGTTGCCATCACACCTTTGTGGCTCAGTGGTCGATGTGTCATCCTCCCAAATCGCAACATTGGGGGTTCGCACCTCGCCGCAGTTCTTTTTTGTTATGATGATTTCACATTTTTCTTTTGAACAAAAAATCGGTCAGGTCCAAAAGGGAAGATAAGGGATCGCCCTCACGCGAGGCAGATCCACTGAAACTGAAATAAATTAATTTATTTCAGTGGACAGAGATCCACTCATTTGACATGCGTATTAAAGTGAGAATGCTTTTCGCAAGCTGTAGGCATCTGCTAGTGTAAAACAGTGTGTCCATGGTCCTCTTCTTATAATGCTTGATAATTTCATACAACTATGGTTTTAACATATTAAGTTCAAAATTAATATTTCTGTCGTTTAGCCTTTTTAGAATTTGATATGGATGCGGGATTTGCCTGGACGTTGTGGTAGGGTGCATTGTCTACGACGACGACGGAATTCTTTGGTAATTCTTTGAGTTTATTTCTGAATGGTAGTCGCCGGTTTTAGATCCAGGTATAAAGCTCTTTTCGCAACTGGCATTTACAATTATAATTAATCTCTGAAATATTTGCAAATAGTCCTTTGGTTGAGTCATCTGCCCAATTATTCAAAGAGACATGGCTACTGTGCAAATATGTTTCGTCCAGGTAAACAATCGGTCTATTTTGACTTCGGAAATATTTAATTTTCTTCAAATACGAAATACGAACAGACCTTATATCGTGTTTTCCAATTGGGACTATCCTATTATTTTGCGTCGTTCTCCACCTGAACCCCATTTTACGCAAAAGAACTCTCAGTATTTCATTGGAACCATTCTGTTCTAGTTTGATCCGTATTTTCTGGTTCAATTTTGGAAGGGTAACACACCAACCTTCAGTCTTGTGAAATTTGTGTACGATGTGACGTATGTCAGCCGTCTTATACTCCGGTAAATCAGTTGTTAAGAAGCTCTTCTTTATACGCTTCTTTCCTGGTGTTCTAAAGATCGCTTTACCGTTATTTTTCAACGCGCTAGTATTGCCTTCACTAACTATTCTCTCTATAGATCTAATAGCCACGCCTGTTGCAATAGACGTCTTCATTTTCACACTTTCCAATGTTTCTGTTTCACTTTTTTCACTTTTAAAATAACAAAACACTCTGTACACTATTTTCCCTGTTTGACTACGTAAAACACCTTACCTTTTCAAAAGCTCGCCGGTAACTGAAAATTTTACCTGCGCCACTGGTTCTGCAAGACATTTTATTGCATTCTTAAAGTATGCTAATGCGCAACCCCACCCCTCGCCATCTTAAGTGTGTTGGATTGTACACCAGAATTAACTATGTTATATAACAGGCAGCAAATTGCAAAAAGTATTTATCTTTCATCGGAAGAATATGCAAATCTATTCTCTTAGTACTATAAGCGAACCGCAGACATGAATTCTGTATCATTCTATCATTTGTATGTGTTTTTTATTTTGTTCAGTTAATAAAGGGTAGTACCCGGATAGACTGTAGTTCAGTCAATTAATAATCAAAATTTCACAAGTAAAATGTTTAGTGTCACAAGTCACCAGTGACCTGAACTGATAAAGCGATTTAAGTACCATACCATGTGTAACAGGAGCATGGTACACCCCCCCTTTTTTTATTTATTTTTGAACCATTTTTGAACCATATTGGTACCAATGTACTATTAATAAGGAATCTTCTGATATGACCAGTTTGCATCTAGGATAAGAACAACAAACTGAAATTACAGTCCATTGAAAATTAAAAATAGGTATTTAATTTTGTTTTCATCAAATGCCAACTTGCAAGGGGGCTTTGAAAATTTGAAAACAAACGAAACATGGTACCATTGCATTCAGAAAATTATCTAGAGTCCAAAAATTCAATAATATACAGGTTGTCCCATTTGAAAATCAAAAGTTGGCACCACTTCCGCCGAAACTGGAAGTGCGAACATTTCCTTGTTTGTGACGAAACTTGACGTTTACTCAGTTCATACGATGTGCCAAGTTGAAAAAATGTATCTTCAAAAATAAAGAAAAAAAGGGGGGTGTACCATGCTCCTGTTACACACGGTATATGCCACACATAACCTTATTCACATGTTTTTCCAAACTCAAGTTCTTATCGAAAGTTGTACCAAGATTCCTTGCTTCGAAGATGTCATTAACCACTCACTACTCATCTTAACGTCAGTATTTTTGTAAAACAAAGCTCGCTGTCTCATTTTTCTGTTTCGATAAGCATTATTTCAGATTTAGCTTGATTCAAGACAAGACAATTATCCATTGTCCACCGCACAATCCTTTCTAAATCCCTATTAATATCAATAATCGCAGCATTGATGTCTTTGGGTTTAAAACTCCTAATTAACTGTGTATCGTCAGCGTACAAATGAACACGACATGTCCGAACCATCCCGGGTAAACACGTGAGAGACCTATAGACACCTATAGTAGTGATAACATTCGTTACTATCCTGTTCGGGTCGCCTATGATACGAAATATCAGACCGCAAATTTCAAATTTCAAAACATATTTTTTCAAGGCGAGTTGATACTCTCTTTTATTTGGTGGTGGGTGAATGCATGTTTCGTATTTTATTCATTATAGCAACAATGAGTGAGAGGAGGAAGAAGATTTTTATGTATTGAATTTCTTGTAATGTGTTGTTCTTACAGTTTCCTAATTTTATATTGATTTCCGAAGTAAAATATTCCCTCCAACATGTTGTTTTTGTATCTGAACTTACCATAAATTTTTACCCTTGAATTCGGGATGCATTTTTGAGCAGTATTTGTCCTGCCCTTGCAGTACTTCAAATGAACCTTTGGCAATAAGAATAAATATTTCTTTACATAAAAAAGCATTTCTAAAAGTTCGTTTTCTGTCTCTACTATACCTCTATATACCTCTATATACCTTTCGGGTCCCTAGAGACCCGAACGGTGAAATTGTCATTGCAATGTATGGGACACACGCGTCCCACATAGCTCTATATTACTCACCAGTAAAATGGTCCCGATCTGAACGTGTTAACATTATATCTGTTGTTGAACATTTTGAGTTTGGCTTTGATGTATAACCGCATTTCTTAACATTCCAGAGTAATTTTTCCATGGGCCGACTGCCGTATAACTGTAGGAGAGTGTACATGTTGGATTTCGGACTGGCTCGTCAGTATACGACGGGTACAGGCGAAGTCCGAGCTCCAAGAGCCGCAGCAGGCTTCAGGGGTACCGTCAGATACGCCAGTATCAATGCACACAGAAATAGGGGTAAAAGCTCACCAGATATCCTCGTTTTGTGTCTAACAAAGCGCATTTTGATACAGAAATGGGTAGACACGACGATCTCTGGAGCCTGTTCTACATGCTGGTGGAGTTCGTGAACGGGCAGCTGCCTTGGCGCAAAGTCAAGGACAAGGAGCAGGTGGGACTGATGAAAGAGAAGTACGATCATCGATTGCTTCTCAAACACTTGCCGTCCGATTTGAAACAGTTCTTGGACCACATTCAGAGCCTGGAGTACGCCGACAAGCCCGACTACCAAGTGAGGCATTTCAGTTTTCATTTTTTTTTCTCTTCTAGTCGTTAATTTCTTGTGCAGATGTTGATCTCGTTGTTTGAACGTTGCATGAAGCGGAGAGGGGTCAAGGAGACGGATCCGTTCGACTGGGAAAAGGCCCCAGCTGGGGATAACGTTACTATTAACAATACGCCGCAAGTGCAGCCTCCGACGGCGCCTACTACATTGCCTCGTCACACGAAACACACGCCGACGGACAATAACCAGGAGAACATCGAACCGACTGACAACAAAGAGGTAGAAACGATCGACGTTAATTTTATTTAGATACTATCGAATTTTTTCCGTGTAGGCGCAGCTGGAAGCTAGAAGGAAGCGCATAGAGACTGAGAACACCACGCCTTTGGCCACGGATACGCAAACGAACGCGCCCAGAGCTGCTGTAGACAAAAATTGCAACGCCACCGCTACCGATACGCAACAAGGTACGAAAAATGATCGTAATTTTTTTTACGGTTATTAGCGAATTTTTCTGTTTAGTACCGAGGAGGAGAGCGACTTCACACTTGGAGCAAGCCCCGGAGAAGCTGGATAATGACGCCGTGGCGTCCTCTCCTCGGTCTACATCGGACGCGAACCAGAAGCCGATACCGCTCAGGAAAAGTCAGTCGGGAGTGGCCACGTTGGGCCGGCTTCGTGTCGTGACGACTTCTCCGCCTCAGGGAAGCCCTGCGGCTGATTCTCCAGAGCAGGAACGTCCGAGGAGGAGGCAGCCGCCTACGGGACGATCGAATGTTCGCTCGGGCATCAGGGATCAGAGTCTGACGCAGTTCGCTTTGATCGACGACGAGAATGTCAGTCAGCAGGTAAGCATTTCATTTTGTGCAGCTGGGTGGGTTTCTCGGCCAGATCAATCCTCTAGCTTTGACCCGTTCCGTAATCGATCAAACGCGAGGAAGATACAGCACTTGGAATGGTGTGGTCGCAGAAATTCGTTCAATCATTTTTTCTTTTGAGTTTTTTTAAGTTTTTTTTTCTGTGGGTCCCCAGTGCCTGACGTGCATAGCGGAAGATCTGGCCGAAGAGATGGTCATGTAAATAATCGACAGCGGAGCACGATTAAAAAAAAACCTAGTCGAAAATGGTCGAGTGTTGTAGTTTTTTGCGTATGCGAATGTTTTGGTAGAGAAATGTTGCGTTGTTAGAGGGTATTCGCTGTTTAGAAAAGCGCGGATATGATTCCGAGCGAAGGACCGCAGTTGAGTACAGTAAAAGTGTAGTAAACTTTTTTTTAAAATATGTAACGATAGTTTTTGTTGGACCGAGGGTTGTGCGGTTTCTGGTGGTTCTAAGGTGTCTTGAAAGTAATTTTTTGTATAAAATTATTTTTTACTGATACAGGCTGTCCCATTTCTTCGTTAAATGATTTTATTATGGGGTTGAATAAGACACTTTTTGCCTAAAATTGAAGACTGAATAACTGAAGGCCCCTTATATAAACGAAGACGCGGTTTTTAACTTCATAGTAATTGACAAATTCTGGATATATTTTCGCATATCAACTCAAATAGCAAGCGCCAGGGTTGGCCTCGGTACGTCTGAGTATAAGAACTTGCCAGTAATTACAAACTAAGCCCAATATTTTTAGAATTTATGAATCGCAAATTGAATTATGCATCGTCAAAAGCGGAACACCCACATAGGTATCTACCTTTTATTATTTATAAATACACCTCTTTAATCCGAACTATTAATTGCACCGATTTATGGAAATATTCGGATTATCGAAAAAAAGACAGAAAATATCTATCTCCTAATTATCTGGGAATTTCAACATTCCTACAATGAACAACTTCATGAAATATTGAACAAATCGTCTTTATTTTCAAATTAAAAATTAAAAACTGTATTACATATAATATTTTGTCTTAAATTATACGACATAACTACAGTACAGACTCGATAATCCGGATCAATAAAAACATGGGCGATTCGGATTATTGAAAAATCCGGATTATTAAATCAATCTATATTTGTTAATAAAAGAACTGAACAAGAGGGATTTTTAATGATTTCATTGTAAAAACATACAAAACAGGTAAAATGAACAGAAAAACACTTTTGCATAATTGCTTCTGCTATATCCTGTTTATTGAACAGATGCAGTAAATGACGTTTGTGGGAGTGACTTGATTGCGCAGTACAGATTGCGCAAAAGTCAGCTATACATGCTGCAAATTAGAAGACGTTGGGGAATTGAAAAATACCTAGTTTAAAACTGTTGAAGAACTTGAACAATAAATGTTACGAGAATTTCAAAAATGTGAAATAAAAATATAATAATTACTTCAAAAAATTTTAGGTATAACAAAATAACACATATCTGTCAAAAGTTTATTTATTATTAGTACATTACCTGCCGCTTTTGCAGTAAATGCGACGTTTTCGGTCTTGATGTTGTCACTTGGTTTAGTTGTCAGGGTTTTGGTGAGCATAAACTTTATAAATATTTAAAATTCGCTCCTTGCCTTCAATTGAAAAACAGGACCTATGGCTGACAGCTGGCAACTTTTTGACGGAGAAAGAAATACTTGCTTATCCAAAATCAGTTAATACTTACAGTTATTCGTATTTTTCCTAATGTATTCACAAAATTCAATGAACTAATCAATGCAAGTACCTATTGAAAAATTCCATATTATAAACTGAATGGGCATAACAGTAAATTCAGTGACAACGTCAAAATGACAGATCGGTTTTGTTCAGTCAAGTTATTTATCTAGGAGTAGAGCTGAGTAAAATCGGTCTACCAATGGTAATTTTCTATTCAAATTTAGCGCTCATTTGTGGGAGGAGTTTTTATTGAATCTGTTCGTTAAACAGAATATACTTACATTAATAAATTTTAGTTTGGCTGACCTTCTGCTGACTCACACAATATGCTTGAAGCCTGAGTATCAACAATTATTCATTTAGGGGTGCGTTGTCCTTTTCATCCCAATCTATACATTGTTGAATGCTTAAATCTGTCTAATCTGCTTCTGTGAATTCAGTGCATGGGGTAAAGAGCATTTATACAGTGTTTGCGCCGGTAGATGCGGCACGTACCGGCGGCCGACACGTGCGACGGACACAGTCGCATTTGAACGTGAATGCACCGGCCGGCAGTTTAAACGCACAAACGAGAGCAGTTCTATTTAAATACTATTGGAGAAGTACAACGGGTGTGTCGGCTGCCGGTACACGCCGCGTCTACCGGCGCAAACGAAAGCGTACCTTTAGTCGTAAATTTTGAATTTCATCAAGCAAAGTCGTTAATGTCAAAATGTTCTCGAACTCCAATGCGACGGCTCTTTATAGACGTCGGTATTACCTTTGCAAAACAAAGAAGCCGCCTCGGCATCCATAAGCTGCAAGGAAGTGTGCGGATTGCTGGCATTTTTATTTTCACCCTTTGATACCCTCGCCGCCACTCCCAGTTGACCAAAATCAACTTGTACCAGTGGAGTAGCCAGCATTAAATCGGAAAAAGAATTTAAAATGTATTTTTGTACAATCAGGTCAAAAATGTACTAGATTCATACATTTGTACTAGCTGTGGCAACGCTGATTCGGGTTCGCCGCCGAACGCCTGATTTGGCAAGTATTTGGGGATTGGTTAGAAAAACATCTTAGGAGGGGCTGACGCGCCCGCAAAGCGTTTAAAAGGTACGTTAGAGGCACATTCGGATTACAGAAACTGAAATTATCCGGATTACAAAGTATGCAATGCAATCAAGGAACTATCCGGATTACCGAATAATCCGGACTATTAAGGATCCGGATTAATAAGTCTGTACTGTATATAAATCTAAGTTGTAAAGAATTGAGTAATTTTGCTTTGTTCGATGTTTGCTTCTTCTGCCTTTCGAGCTCGTTTTATCATTTCTGATAATATTAAAATGTGATGTTATGATTCGCCATTTTCCTCAGCCCATTTCAAACACATTTCGAAACTTTTTACTGCTTCTACGTATTTTACACGTCGTGGTATCTCTTCTACTTCTTCATCAGAACTTGATTCATTTTGAACATGCTCCAGAATGTCCATATCGTTTATGGATTCCCACGATTCCTCTTGACCGGTGGCCCATTCAATAACTTCTTGTCTTGTTACATCTTTAGAGATGTGATGTATCAGAGCACTAACTTCTTCTACCTACTTCTTTCTCTATTCTTCCTAACTCCATTTTATTCTTCCATTGTGCTAATGGAAGATTAGCATCTTCATCCCAACCATCATCAAATTTTGTTAGAAATTTACTCCCAAGAATTTTTAATAAGCTCTGGCCTCGCATTTTCCCATGCTTTGGCTAATTAAATCACATCTTTTAGGTTAACTTTCTTCAGTTCTGCAGATAAATCTGCATTGTCAGAAGCAACAATGCATTTTAAGAGAGTTTTTCTATAATGCAACTTGACCGCTTGAATCACATTCTGATCCATAGGTTGCACTAGAGGGGTTACGTTTGGCGGCAAAAATAATACAACAATTTTCTTATGATCTGAGCATAAATCTTCTGGGTGTCCTGGAGCATTGTGTAAAATTAAAAGTGCTTTGGACTCTAAATTTAGATGTTGCATTTTTTTCCGTACTTCTGTAACAAAGTTCGTATAAAACCAGTTCTTAAAAATTTCTTTGGTAACCCAGGCTTTTTCTGTCATTGGTATATTACTGGCAGCGATTCATTTCCGAAGGCCCGTGGCTTTCGAGAATTGCCCAGGACCAATAATCTCATTTTATGTGTCCCAGAAGAATTTATTAGAGCAAGGCATAAATGTAACTCGCTCCTTGCTTATTTTTCCACCTGGAGCTGAGGTTTCAGCTTGGTGAGCAAGTGTTCTTTGAGGAAATAATTTCCAGAAAAGTCCACTTTCGTCCGCGTTATAGATTTGATCATGACACAACTGCATTTCTTCAATTTTATTTCGAAGCAAGCTTTAAATGGCTCAACAGTTGCCTCATCACTTGATAGTTTCTCTCCCGTAAATGACAGTTGTCGTATCGAGCCATCCAGAACTGGCTTTGAAAAACCATTGTTGTGAGTCTGGCCATAAAAGAATTTTGCCTTTTTACACAAAATTTCACCTGATGTTGGCACACCTAGAATCATTTAATAGTCTGTTAAAAAATTGAAAATGTATTCATGTTATCAATCATCTTTTTACCTCTAGATCTTTCCTGTAGAAACCAGGTGTAAACTGCTTTATCAACTTCGGGATATGCACTTATTTTCAACGTCTTTCGTTTATTGATTAGAGAAGTGGATGAGGTGGCATAAGATAGAATCCTCTTCTTTTTTTTGATGTCACAAATCGTTGATTTTCCCACTTTGTATTTTTCTGATAAGGAGGTCACTGTACAGCCCGCATCTAAACTCTTAATAAGCTCAATCTTGTCCTTTGTTGATAAAGTAACGTGCTTCCTTTTAGAAGTCATCTCTAATTTAAATTCAAAATTACAGCACAAAACTGGTCAATGATCTAATGAAAACTGAATGATAAACGGTGCAAAAACAGTAAAACAGGGGATTCTCACATTTATGCAGCGGGAAACACTTCGCTGTTCGGATTAAGGAGGTGTTGTTCGGATTCTGCCTGAGATACCCCGGTGTTCAGATTACTGGAGGTTCTGATTAGGGCATGTTCGGATTAAAGAGGTCGTACTGTATCTAGGTGCATAAACCCTGGTTTGTGCAGCAGTCAGACAAAAGAAACGGACAACGTAATTAAAAATAAATTTGGAAAGTCCAGTAACTAACATTTTAACAAGGGCGTACAAAATCAAGAGCGAAAACCCCGGTTTTTATATTTGCTTTTATGGCAATTGAAATCACTGGGTAAATAACCAGCAGCAGACATTTTCACCACGACAATCACAACTGAATCCTGCTCTGTACTTCAGATTAAGTTTATAGTAGCGGCACTTCTTTATGAGTATAAAGTCGTAAATCATATGTGCATCATTCACATTGGCTTACTTGCCATCGTAGATCGCATTTTAGATGATACAATTTTGCAGTGAAAATCATTAACAGCTTTAGAACTACCTATATATGCCTCTAGTGACATCTCTGAAATTTGTCAAAACTAACATTTAAAAACCAAGACATTGGTGGGCCTCTAGAGTTATTTAGACTGCTCTAAAATTTATACATTGGAATTCCCATAAGTCGAATCTCAAGGGACACAAAAAAAAATTCGAGTTATGTAAAGAAACTTCGAGTTTAAGAACATTTTATTAAAATTTCCATACCTTGCATTATTCACATAATAACTCATAACCCATAACGTATAACTTATCTATACACAATACACATACAAAATGCAGATTGTTACAATTCTATAACCATATCATATCATTGTTTAATAAAAAGTCGGTACTTTTGCATTGTTTTTGATGACGTAACTGTTCATTTTCACAAAATTGCTGTACAGACCTTAATGACGCATAGGTACATACTGTCTTGAACATTTTCACTTGCACACAAAAAATTAAAAATGTTTTTAAAACTGTCACCTAACTGCTTATTTGTCGGTATTGTTAACCCGGTCTCAGTGCCTTCGCTTTCGTTTTCTTCATCGCCTTCGCTGTCGGACATTTCGCAATTAGACCACTGACATTTTAAACTAGACAAAATGTCATCATCAGATGGAAATTATACAATTTGGATGTCGTTGTCGATGGCAATGTATTCTTCTACGCCAATATCTTCCATTTGTACCGATTCCCTGTATTTCGCAAGCGTTGCCTTTAATTCTGCAAGACTAAGATCATCTTCATCCAACCAATGATCTTCATTTTCACGAATGTCACGGGAGAATCCGGCTTTCTTAAAACAATTCTGAATTGTTGTTGCTGAGACATCTGTATTCCATGATCTTGCTATTTCTTTAATAAAGTTACCGCTAATGTTCTACGATCCTCCACGGCAGCGATAGTGTCAAGAGATAATAACCATTTCTCGTACAGGTCACTGGTCATCCACGTCTTCTTGTTATTCTGATAAGTGACTGGCAGAGACTTGCTGCCCTTAAAACATCTAGGGTTCTTTGATTTCCCAATCACCAAAAGTTGCAGTTTTTGCGTCTCGTCCATATTTGCACCGACCATAACAGTAATTCGTTCTTTACTTTGCTTTCCCCCATAACACTTCTCATTTTTAAAAGCCTAGGTTTTGTCCGGTAAACATTAAAAGAACAGACCCGTTTTGTCGGCGTTGAAAATGTCCTTAGATTCATATTGGGAGAGTAATCCAGGGAGCACATTTTCTTTGCAATTTTCACACTCTTTTCCATTTATGTCTGCACTT
This sequence comes from Xestobium rufovillosum, assembly GCA_963966045.1. Classification (NCBI taxonomy): domain Eukaryota; kingdom Metazoa; phylum Arthropoda; class Insecta; order Coleoptera; family Ptinidae; genus Xestobium; species Xestobium rufovillosum. The sequence goes on from OZ014497.1 coordinate 24,287,396, forward strand.
TCATCGCAAACCACTTTTTATACAATTGTGTGACGAACTTTAAATTTGTGCAGCCATCCCAAGCTCGCAGCGAAATCCAAATGTCCCAAAGTTTTCGCGGATTCCTGTGCTCTCTCCCGAATTATTGTCCCCGATATCGGCAGTTTCTTGTCACGGCATACCTTAACCCACTTTAACATTGCTTCATCGATATCTTCATACACACACGACTTAAACCGTTTTCGAGCATTTCTGACCCCATCGGAACTTTTTTCAAAAATTGCATCGCGATTCTTGTAAATTGTGGATAATGTGTTTGGCGGAATTCCAAACTCGGCTTCGATATCTTTTTTCCGTTTTACACCTCGATTAACTTGTTCGATTAAACGAATTTTGTCGACTACCGACAAAATTTTTAATTTCCTTTCGCACTTGACATTTTAGCAACAACTCTGAACGCAATCAGCAACAAAACTAAACTGACCAGCGAAGCAGTAATTTTAGAATCTCAACTGGGTTTTCCAGCCATTTGTTTATTACCCCTATTTCTAACAAATACCGATTACTGATTTCAAAGAATGGGTCATAAAAGATGTGAACAAACATAGTTACTTTTGTCTCACCAAAATATCGCCCCTAAAGCCCTGGTTTTTACGACCCCGACGGAATCCGTCGACGCACTGCGCGGTCACAATTTTACTAAATTATATTATTTACTGATGACTTCGCTGAAATCAAACCTGCATAATTTGGTTGTTGCAAAGTTACGCCAAACAGCGAGAGACTTAAAATACAGCTAACAGAATTCCGTCGACGGAAGGCTTAAGCTATTTAATTTTTAAAGTTCCCCTACATCTGTCAAAATTTTTCTAAAACTGTCTAGTGTCAAAAATATCCTTGTTAGGCAAAAAGTGCCTAATACGACCTTGTAGTAAAAGCAATTGAAGAATTCAAAAACGCGATAAAATACAGAATGTTCCATTTAGAGAGTCAAAGTTAGGTGCTATGCAGAAGAAACGGGACAGCCTGTGGCACGAACTGCCCCGCACACCCTCTAAAACACACCACGTAACATGCTTCCCTTACAACACGCATATTATTTTTTTGGTCACAATAGAACACATGCGTAAATGTCTATCACTGCGCTGAAACTCCTTAGAAAACACACTACAATTATTTACACTTGGGTATTCATCACATCCACGAATTAACAAATTCGCCATTTCGTACTGTTTATTTATTGAACATCAAACGGACTGTTACTGTTTTCTTTTATGTTTTTCGCGTAGCGTTTTTGCTTGATGTGTTTCTCTTTTAGGTTACGAGAGGCGGTGGCGCTCTGACTTTAGCCAGTCAGTGGAAGTCTCAGTTCGACGACAGTGAGGAGACGACGGACAACGAATGGAAGCCTGAGAGTCCCGAACACAAAGGCACTCTGGCTCCCTCTGAGGCAAATATGTTGCCTCCGGCCCTCAGCAGGATCAGCGAGGATTCTAGGACTAGTCACAAGAAGTACATCAACATCGCTGGCATCGAGGAGTATCCAGAATTAGTCGGTATGTACATACCCAGCTACATATACAATATGATGTGTTCATTCATTGCTACCGAGTGATATAGACAGTCCTCTCTCTTGCATTTTCCACCAAGAATTACCTAGATGTAGAGCCTGCAGCTCGAAAAGAAGAGGGGTTAAAAATTTACGGTCTCTTAAAGCACATTTTTTGGTAACACAAGCAGCCTATTAACTAAAAAACCAAAACTAGCCTCTTTGTGCTGACTGCAGTGGTTCGAATCTGCAGTTATGTATTGCAGTAGGAGGTTTGGTATTTATAGCAACGTAGTGTAAGTTTAGATTAATCTTCGACTCCCAAGGATGCTGATGTCAGCGAAACACATGTCGAGTTTAATTACTGTCACTGTCTTTTGGAGTGTGGGGTTAACTTATTAAGAATTCATAGTGAATTTACGTCAAAGTTCTCGATCCAACCACTGTGTGTGTTGGAGAGCCCATATACAGATTTTATTTGAAATATGCGTGTGGGCGGATAGATCAGCGAATTTCTCTTTATTTATTGTAAAATTAATGAAGCTCTAAATGCTTTTTTCCAATATTTACTCTGCCGTCAAAGACGAATGTTTATGAAAATAAAATTAGCACGTTGGTCAATTGCGTTACCCAATTTAAGTCCAAGGTTGTTTGCTCTAGTGATAAATTTTAAATTATCTCGTTTGCCACTTAATAAATTACGGATCGGTGAGAAGAATTCAGGCATAAGTGAATGTTATGTTGTCGCGCGTGGTGGTGTTTTAAATTTTTTATTTTGTGTTTCGTCGAAGAGAAAATGCACTCAATTTGTGGTAAATTCATTTTTGTAGAAATACTTTAAACAGGAAACTTTTAGGGTGGTGTGAACCCTTTTGTGCCCGTAGAATTTTACGTGTTTTCGAAAAACTTAAACATTGGCGGCACTTGGTATTAAAAGGTGTACTGCAAAACAATTTAAGGGTCTCGAGTGAAAATTCTGGCGGCTGTAAGCCAAACTGGCTTTCCCTTCGCGGGAAGCATAAATTTAATTGATTTTCTTGGCATTGTTTCGTCGCAATCGGGCGTTAACTTCAGTTCAAAGTTCTGTCAGCAGCGCGTCCCAGTAATTTGTAACGAGTTGCTTTCACACAGTCGTCTATATTTAGAAACACTAATCGTCGGCATTGAAATGTAACACATATATCACTTTCGAGAAAAACAAGTCTAGCTGTTTTGCCTATGCGGCCGGTTGGGTGGCCAGAAATAAATTTGAAAAAAAGAGCTATAACTATAAATCAGGCTGGGGTCGCATGCAGTTTGTGACAGATTTCGATTGGATGGGGTTAAAAATACTTATCCGATATTTAAACTGGAAAAAAATGCAGCTCAAACTGAAAGGTATTGATTTTTGTTGCCTGATTCGTGTTCAACAAAATTTTTTGTCGATAATTTAATGTTTAACCAATGATCTTTCACCTTTAACTTAAATTTAAGAACAGCAATTTATTATATTCTATAATGCCCTTATGAAAAACATCCTTCTTATATCTGCTGTATCGCGCCCTATCTACCTCATAATTATCACCCGATCTTAAAACATAATCCATTAACTCCCTTCGCCTCACTAAGCTCCCTTCAAAATATTCTGGTTCCTCCCCCAAAGATCTTTCATGTATAAATACTAAACACTGTAGTTTAATGTTATCCCTCACGCTCAGCCACCCTAGAACGTCCAACAAGTAACTTACAGATGGAAAGCTACTGCACTGCAACAAAATCCTCATAGCCTTGCTTTGCAGTACATATTTGCAACCTATCTAATTATTTTTCATTACAAGCCATCAATACAGTACAACAATAATCAAAATGTGTCCTAACAATACAGTTATACAGGGCGAGTCAATAGTGTGGGATTCTTCCATAGCACCTCTATTGTACATTTTAGAGAAAAATGTTAATGTTAATTTGTGATGCTCTATCATATAAAATTATTTTCACTTATACAGACTGTCCCATTTCTTCTGCACAGCACCTAACTTCGTTTTTTTAAATGAAACATCCTGTATTTCACTTCATTTTCGAATTCCTTGATCGATTCGACTATCAGATTGTATAAAGTCATTTTTGTCTAAACTTCATATTTTTTAAGTTGGGGGCCTAGATTAGGGAGTATTATAGATAGCCCACTCTGACCAAATTTTAGGCATTAAATTAGAGAGAAAGAGGAGCATATATCTGTCTCACTCTAAAAGTACATTGCCATCTATGAAAATCGTTCAGTACCACATACATAATTTCAGAGGTTTAGAAGGAACCTGTATTAATTATTGTTAATAATAATTCAATTCTTACTTACTTGTAGGGGATGCAGTATTTTAAAAGAAATTTTTTGAGACTTTTTGAGCTTCCGACAAAATTTATCGTCTTCTTTAGGAAAGACTACTATGAATTAGTAGTCTTTCTTTCCTAAAGGAGGCAATCAATTTTGCGAAAGCTCAATAAACTTTAAAGAATTTTATTTAAAATACTGCATTCCCTACAAGTATGCAAGAATTGAATTACAGAAAACTCGGTCGAAAAAATATAATTATTTGTAATAATAGCATTGACAATAATAAATAAAAAGCCTTTGATAAGAATTGAAACCTTTATTAATGAAACACCAATGTAAAACAAGAAAGTCCATAACCATACACAGCAATACAGAAATTGAATATAATGTAACCGCAATAACTAATTTAATTTATTTAGTTTATATTTTCTTCAATTACTTGTTGGTAGTAATTGTTGTTGAATTAATAATATATTTATTAATTCAAAATAATTTGATTTAATTTAACTAATCAGTAGGTATTTTTACAACTACCTATAATAGGTCTACAATCAGAGTTATGTAAACATATCTATAATTACAGAAAAGCACCATTACAAATGCAGTACGTAGTGAAGTATTGTTAGAAAAGCTGTTAATTAATGACACAAAGAAACGCACCAGGCAATTCTAAAGTCGGCAGCGAATATCTCAACAGACGCCCATTTACGTTTTTGCACATCGCATGAAAATGAATATCGCACATGGTAAAGTTTCTCAGGTCCGTTAAATATTCCAATTTCTGATTTCCAGATCTCCGAATCCATATTTCTCTGATGTTACAATCTTTGGGAATGTAATGCCTGCAAGTTTTGACTAATATAATATTAAATATACCTAACTAAATAAATTTGCTTTTTTACCTTTTAGCTATTTTATCCTCGCAGCTAGGAACACAGCATTACATGTCTTAATTCTTTTCACCATTTTTTTACTTTATAACGAAAAGAAAGGACAACTATAACTCGAACAACAACTCAACAATAATACCGCAGCAAAAATGTTCAACACGAATACGAAACAAATCTAGGATACAAATCACAAAGAATAATGATAGTTTATTATAAATTTTTGACGACCGGCAAATATGCAAATTTAAAACAAAGAAAAAAATGAATTTTAGTTGCTTGGCTACTCTCTTCTCACTTTTCTTGTCCCTTGGCCATTTTGATATTTATTTTGTACTTATTTCCTAATTATTTTACTTTGTACTTAATACAGCCAGCACAGAATTCAAGTAGGTATATCCGAGAATATACCATTATTAGACTTAGACACAACATGACGTTCTTACATTATAATTTATAATAGTGCTCAAATCGGTATCAACAGTAAACCATACAGATTTCTTCACGTTCAAATTTCCAATTTATAAATCACCCCCCAATTTTTAGTTTCCACAATTTCGCTATTCGAAATCCAATTTAACTTATAATTTATGCTTTAACGCTTTATTTTTTCAATTTCTTTCCATATTAATTCAATTAACATTCTCGAAGCAAAATTTTGCATGACAGTGACGTTTTCAAAATTGTGACTTCTGTATAAATTTTGAAATATTGGTAATTACGAAATCTATCTTTCAACTTCAGCGCCATCTAAAAAAATCGTTCAGTACTGAGAAAAGTTTCTAAAGGAAAATATGATAAGTTCCCAGGCCCTGGTTGCGGGCATCTTTTTTGCGAATATTGACAGATGTAGAGCAATTTTTAAATTTCAATATTTGGGTATTGCATGAAACTGTAGCAGTAATATTTTAGTGTAGTGAAAGCAATATGTGGGAAAAACTTCAATTACATACCTAAGCGAATTATAAAACTTAAGAACACCATAACTTTGTAATTTCAAATAGAACCTGAACCCAATTGTTTTTAGGTCATTGCTAGATTCCTCTTAATATTGCCTTTCATTTTGCTATACGCTTCCCTATACCCAAAATCAACCGTTTTTGCCAAATTTGCATTTCCTTGAAAAAAAGTGCCAAATCAGACAACTAAATAAAAACAAACCACAGCAATATTTAATTAAACAGTAACAATTACTTAAAAAGTCAACAACCCGTCTGTTAGGAAACTGATTATCCAGGTAGTTTCTTAGCTGCGCACTGTAGTGTGCAGGGGCACCGTCGTGTTGTATCCATAACCTTCGCGTTACGCCTAATGGCAGCTCGTCCAATATATTTTCCAAATCATGTTGCAGAAAGTGGAGGTAGGTGTTTCCATCCACATTACCAAAAAAATAAGAACCAACAACAGGTGTCCCAACAATACAAAATGGGAATTTTCGATCGCATAATAATGCAAATTATGTTTGTTCACATTTCCGTTTCTATGGAACAATGGAACGTCGCTTCGTCACAAAATATTTTTGTATATACCGTGTGACAAACTTCCATGTGTACATGGTGAAATAACATGGGCAATTACATTTTTGGGGATTCCTGCTCCCCATGTGTAGTTACAGTGGTGGTAAAGGTAGCAATCGAAAGACTATTATCAAAAACTCTACAATTTTCCAATTTATTAAAGCATTAAAAGCAAAAATTACACTAATAATTTTCACTTATAATACCACAAGAGCTTCAAAATTATCGGGTATTTCCCGATAGGTTCGTTGCAAACAAATGAAGGAGTCAAGTTTTTCAGGTTAAAAAATCACGAGCGCGAAGCGCGAGTGATTTTTCTTGAAAAACTTGACGACTTTATTTGTTTGCAGGGAACCTTGAGGGAAATGCCAGATAATTTTGAAGCTCGTGTGGTATTCGGGGGATTATTTTTCCGTCCCAAATGTCGGCCAATAGAATTGCACCATGAGATGAAATGAACAGTTAACAAATAAGAATTTCATAATGAATAAAACAACATTTAATTAAGATTCAGGCTAGTGCAATTAAAAATACAATTGTTGTAAACATTGGTGCATGTTTTCTTCAAGTCAGAGTTATCGGTAATGGTCCCAGAAGAGGTAGATGGCATGAGGTTTATGCTGTTGATGGCATTTTCTGCAGTAGGCTCACTCCTTCGCAGTTTCTTGACAATTAATTCGTGGTGTTCCTGGTCGAGTTGGAGATACGGCTTGATGGAGTTACTGTTGGCATGTCCAGTTATTTTGATTATCTGCTGCTCTCCCAGGCCCGATTTCGCTAGATTGGAGACGGCTGTTGCACGACTGGAGTGATTGGTGATTTTTTTGTTACCAAGGTCAAGCCCAGCTTTTTGTGCTGACTCCTTAACCCACTTTGAAATCGTGTTTTGGCCTACTGGGGAATCCTTGTACCACCTAGCGCCTGGAACTTTATTCCAGAATGGATTTTGGGTCAGGAATAGTCTGTCGCTCTTGATATTGGCATCTCTCTTCTCTCTCAATTTCTGGAACAGTCTCACTGGGCACTTGTCAGGGATTTCCCGATTCTCCACCAGCCACTTGCTGTCTGATAATTTTTTATCACCACCTTGTGTGGTCTTGCTGAAAATTGGATTGTATTCAATTCTCCCAGTTGTTTCCCCGTCATTTCGCTGTTCTGCCTTGAAGTGATGTATTGACGCCATGCTGCCCTCACCACCTCTCCAAGCCAATTCCACTGATATTATCATGAATAATTTTTTCTGGAGGCCATCAGGAGTTTCCTCGTCCCAAACAGTGGTCATTGCATCCCAATCTTTTTCCTCCAACGCTGCTGCACTTGCCCTCCGTTTTTCAGGAATAGATTGTAAAGCCTTACGCTTGGCATCACGAGCTCCTCGAGCGGTCTTGAATGCAGCATCCGAAAATGGGTTGATTTTGATGTCGAAATCGTTCAAATACTTTTCTTGAAGTGATTTGGCAGTCTGATTCCACATTGTTTTTATTGTACCTTCCTTATAGTCTTCTCCATCCATTTTCTTCATATTGTAAGCGTAATCTTTCATAATGTTTGCCAATTGCGCTTCACTCGTTTCAGCACTCAATGTGTATTCCCTCTCAGTACAAAAAGTAGTAAATTGGTTCCAAACTGTTTTTTTGCCTTCTCCGTATTAATGGGAACATTTCCTTTGACTTTTTTATCGATGGTGGACAGAGAACAAACTCCAAATCGACTCATTTTCATGCAAAATCTCCGATTTTCACAATTGAATTCAACCTGTCAGTTTGACGTGTGGTTAATTTGACTGGATTATGTTTTGTTCTTTATATATAGCAACTACCAGAGAAAATAATCAAAAAATTATCACTTATAATACCACAAGAGCTTCAAAATTATCGGGTATTTCCCGATAGGTTCGTTGCAAACAAATGAAGGAGTCAAGTTTTTCAGGTTAAAAAATCACGAGCGCGAAGCGCGAGTGATTTTTCTTGAAAAACTTGACGACTTTATTTGTTTGCAGGGAACCTTGAGGGAAATGCCAGATAATTTTGAAGCTCGTGTGGTATTCGGGGGATTATTTTTCCGTCCCAAATGTCGGCCAATAGAATTGCACCATGAGATGAAATGAACAGTTAACAAATAAGAATTTCATAATGAATAAAACAACATTTAATTAAGATTCAGGCTAGTGCAATTAAAAATACAATTGTTGTAAACATTGGTGCATGTTTTCTTCAAGTCAGAGTTATCGGTAATGGTCCCAGAAGAGGTAGATGGCATGAGGTTTATGCTGTTGATGGCATTTTCTGCAGTAGGCTCACTCCTTCGCAGTTTCTTGACAATTAATTCGTGGTGTTCCTGGTCGAGTTGGAGATACGGCTTGATGGAGTTACTGTTGGCATGTCCAGTTATTTTGATTATCTGCTGCTCTCCCAGGCCCGATTTCGCTAGATTGGAGACGGCTGTTGCACGACTGGAGTGATTGGTGATTTTTTTGTTACCAAGGTCAAGCCCAGCTTTTTGTGCTGACTCCTTAACCCACTTTGAAATCGTGTTTTGGCCTACTGGGGAATCCTTGTACCACCTAGCGCCTGGAACTTTATTCCAGAATGGATTTTGGGTCAGGAATAGTCTGTCGCTCTTGATATTGGCATCTCTCTTCTCTCTCAATTTCTGGAACAGTCTCACTGGGCACTTGTCAGGGATTTCCCGATTCTCCACCAGCCACTTGCTGTCTGATAATTTTTTATCACCACCTTGTGTGGTCTTGCTGAAAATTGGATTGTATTCAATTCTCCCAGTTGTTTCCCCGTCATTTCGCTGTTCTGCCTTGAAGTGATGTATTGACGCCATGCTGCCCTCACCACCTCTCCAAGCCAATTCCACTGATATTATCATGAATAATTTTTTCTGGAGGCCATCAGGAGTTTCCTCGTCCCAAACAGTGGTCATTGCATCCCAATCTTTTTCCTCCAACGCTGCTGCACTTGCCCTCCGTTTTTCAGGAATAGATTGTAAAGCCTTACGCTTGGCATCACGAGCTCCTCGAGCGGTCTTGAATGCAGCATCCGAAAATGGGTTGATTTTGATGTCGAAATCGTTCAAATACTTTTCTTGAAGTGATTTGGCAGTCTGATTCCACATTGTTTTTATTGTACCTTCCTTATAGTCTTCTCCATCCATTTTCTTCATATTGTAAGCGTAATCTTTCATAATGTTTGCCAATTGCGCTTCACTCGTTTCAGCACTCAATGTGTATTCCCTCTCAGTACAAAAAGTAGTAAATTGGTTCCAAACTGTTTTTTTTGCCTTCTCCGTATTAATGGGAACATTTCCTTTGACTTTTTTATCGATGGTGGACAGAGAACAAACTCCAAATCGACTCATTTTCATGCAAAATCTCCGATTTTCACAATTGAATTCAACCTGTCAGTTTGACGTGTGGTTAATTTGACTGGATTATGTTTTGTTCTTTATATATAGCAACTACCAGAGAAAATAATCAAAAAATTATCAGTATAATACCATGTAGGTTGTACCACGTGACGTCGAATGGTGCAATTCTATTGGTCGATATTTGGGTCGGAAAAATAATCAGTATAATACCATGTAGGTTGTACCACGTGACGTGGAATGGTGCAATTCTATTGGTCGATATTTGGGTCGGAAAAATAATCACTTATAATACCACAAGAGCTTCAAAATTATCGGGTATTTCCCGATAGGTTCGTTGCAAACAAATGAAGGAGTCAAGTTTTTCAGGTTAAAAAATCACGAGCGCGAAGCGCGAGTGATTTTTCTTGAAAAACTTGACGACTTTATTTGTTTGCAGGGAACCTTGAGGGAAATGCCAGATAATTTTGAAGCTCGTGTGGTATTCGGGGGATTATTTTTCCGTCCCAAATGTCGGCCAATAGAATTGCACCATGAGATGAAATGAACAGTTAACAAATAAGAATTTCATAATGAATAAAACAACATTTAATTAAGATTCAGGCTAGTGCAATTAAAAATACAATTGTTGTAAACATTGGTGCATGTTTTCTTCAAGTCAGAGTTATCGGTAATGGTCCCAGAAGAGGTAGATGGCATGAGGTTTATGCTGTTGATGGCATTTTCTGCAGTAGGCTCACTCCTTCGCAGTTTCTTGACAATTAATTCGTGGTGTTCCTGGTCGAGTACAAAAAGTAGTAAATTGGTTCCAAACTGTTTTTTTTGCCTTCTCCGTATTAATGGGAACATTTCCTTTGACTTTTTTATCGATGGTGGACAGAGAACAAACTCCAAATCGACTCATTTTCATGCAAAATCTCCGATTTTCACAATTGAATTCAACCTGTCAGTTTGACGTGTGGTTAATTTGACTGGATTATGTTTTGTTGTTTATATATAGCAACTACCAGAGAAAATAATCAAAAAATTATCAGTATAATACCATGTAGGTTGTACCACGTGACGTCGAATGGTGCAATTCTATTGGTCGATATTTGGGTCGGAAAAATAATCAAATTAAAACACGGATATTCATCAGATTGCCTATGACAATTTAATTTATTCTAATCAAAGACTCCCTTGATTCTAATTTCTAATTCGTCTGAACTGTCAACATTATTTATCGACAATTTAAAATTGGGGTTTCAAAATGAACAAAAATAGGTATTTATTCAGTTGAAGAAAAGGTTTTCATTGTGAAAACATTTTACGGCGGCAATAGTCTGCGGGTAGTCCGTGACTTATTTTCTGTAAAATTCAATAACAGTCCTATTCCTTCGGTAACAACAATAAAAAATTTAGTTAAGAAATTTGAAGATACTGGGAATCTTTCATTGAAAGAAGGTAATTTTTACTAATAAATTTACTTGGTTTTTATTTAGATAATTCTGATTCGCGTATTATTATTACCTAGTTGCTAATTCCTTATTGTTCGCTAACTTAAATTTTACTGGGATTATGAGAAATTTAACAAGTGATAACGTGGAGTGAAACAAAACTTAAATTAATCTTATCATTTATTTTTTTAGTCGTTCCAAGAAATCTAAATGTTGAGGTAGAGGAAATTGTAATAGGCCTGATAACTGCTAGTCCAACATCTAGTTTAAGGTCTATTGCCCTAGAATGTAATGTTTCAAGAGAAACTGTCCGTAACATATTAAAAAAAACAAATATCATCCCTTTAAATTCCAATGTCACCAAGAGTTACTTCCTTTTGACGAAGAATCAAGGCAAACTTTCTGTGAAGAAATGCAAGAACGGGCTAATCGGGATCGCAGCTTCCTCTTATCAATTTGTTTTACCGATGAGTGTACCTTCACTTTAAATCAAGAGCCAAATTCACAAAACATTAGGCATTGGGCCCAGGAAAATCCCAGAATAAATCTAGCCACTACAACGCAATACCCTCAAAAAATCAATATTTGGGCAGGCATTTTTAATAATCGCATTATAGGACCATTTGAAATACAGGGAAATTTAAATTCAGAAGCTTATTTAGATCTTTTAATTAACCATATTGGCCCTGCATTAGAAGAAGTTGCACATGCGAATCGAGAGGTCTGGTTTCAACATGACGGATGCCCAGCACATTTTGGAGCACAAGTGAGGGAAGTATTAAATGAAATATTTCCAGAGAGCTAGATTGGTCGAGGTGGTGCTATAAACTGGCCAGCTAGATCTCCCGATTTGGCACCGTGTGACTTTTTCTTGTGGGGTCATTTAAAAAATAAGATTTATAAAACTCATCACCCAAATATTGATTCTTTAAGGAATGCTATTTTTGCGGAATGCAACTTAATAAACGATCGGCAACTTCCGAATGTGAGAAATTCTTTCTATAATAGGCTGGGATACTGTCTGATACAGAATGGGGGTTTATTTGAATATTTGTTATAGTTATTTTTATTTTTTTATGTTACTTTAATTTCATTGTATATTAATAAGTTTTTGTCCTTACCTAGATATGAAATAAATAAGTATTAAATTGCCAGATTAGAAAATTCATTAGAGCAAAATAAACAAATGTTGCCGCTTGTTAAATTTTTCATAGTTGCAGTAAAATTAAAGTAATTTAATTTTTATTATTTCATTTTACTGCTTTAACATTTTCCCAAAAACTTTTTAATAGGTTAGACGACACCTACAATCTACCCTAAACTATGGACCAGCATTCACCCACGAAACATCCACACCAGTAATCAATTAATTGTCAACTATAGGTAATGACAATAATAATGTGAATGAGAATTATCTAAATAAAAAAGGGAGCGACTGCTGAACAGTCCGGTCGCATGCGCATTACAGAATGTAACCTATATTTGGCATTTTGGAAGTGTAAGAAAAACTAAAGCTGAGAGACCGCTTTTTTAAAATAGACCCTTACTTGCCCTTTCGCACCAGACACACGCATTTTTTGGCAAAAAGATGATGTAGAAACAAACAAAAAATGCGAACCCTTGCGGGCGCAGAACTCGTATAGCCGTAAGAGAACAAAATGGCAGCTTTATACTACTAGATTCCAAAACGCGCGCTTTTAGCGCGCGCCAATTTTCGAAAATACAACATAAATTAATATTATTTTGATGGGTTAAAAATATCGGGCCCATGTGTGTTCACCTGAAATTATATCTAAATGCGGGAGTACTTATGACAAGAAGAATAGAAAGATACATTGCGCTCTGTTGGAAGATATATTTTATTAACAATGTTGAAAAATATTGTTATATAAAGAGAAAAAATACTTGCATATTATTATAAAAATATAGCTAATGGAAATAATACAATAGTAACATAATATGAAGTAATAATTAAAATATTAAAATATAACATAATAATGATAATAATAATAATTTTACCTACATTAATCTGTCTTTTTCAATTTTAACTTAGTTATCTACAAGCCACTGTTGAAATAATCGACCTCCTCGTAGACACACGTTAAATTCGTCACGAACGGCCATTCGAAACTTAATATAAGCTGTTCTCGAAACACTCTTCTTACTATTTACTTTCATTAAATTGCGATGCCAATCTTGGGTACCGTGAGGATAAAGTGATGGATAAATCCATGGCTCCACATTTGGATCCATTGAACTTAGGCATTGCAGTTCTTTTGAATTTCGATTGCGTATAGTAACGTATGATTCTAGAATCTCACCATCAGCAGTAGTAGAAAAAACAACAGCAACTTCATTGACCTGTTGAAAGTTAAATCTTCTACGATTTATGCCTTTAGTGTGAAAAGCAGTAGCATTTCCGGACAGGCTTCGTTATTGTACAACTCCATTTCTTCTTGTCTTTTCACCTCTTCGTGCATCACCTGATAAAATTGGGCAAATGCTTTATTATCCCGCATAATTTTATCGAGGCTTTGTAACAATTAAACATCTAGTTCATTATTGTTATTTGAACGATTTGTTGTCACTTCGCTAGGATCAACAATACAATAAACAATTGACCATAACTTGGAGATACGCCCTGATCGGGGTAAATGATAGTAAATTTGACGTTGAATTTTAAAACAATGTGGACCAGGACGTCTTGATCTGAATTTGACTAAATTTGTGTTAAACGATGCAAATGAAAAAGCATTATTAGAGGGACGTACCTATTCGTTCACGAAAACGTTTTGACTGTGAATCAGTGGATTCAAATAAACTTTTAAGCGGCTGTGGAAAAATAGGTAAAGTATCCAAAACACTGTACCACCCCTGACTACAACAATCATTAAAAGAATCCTCCTTGTTAGCTACTTTTTCAACAACAAAATGCCAATACTTAAATAGAACTTAAATAAAACTTAAATAAAACATCAATTTTCCCTATATAATGTTCCATAATTTCATTGTTAATTTTTTGTTGTTTTAAAGTCTGAAACTTTTGGGCACACCGAGCATCATGTCTTCTTCGTTCATTATCTGCATGTTTCTTTCGCCGCAAACATTGAAATGTTTCTTCCTCGTCAGCAGTACGATCAATTTTCCGTCTTCCCATGCCTGTGTATCAATGTAAATAGATTATTGTTAAGTACAATAATAAGTACACAATCTTGTATATGCAATTGTTAGTTTAGTTTTACTTGTTATTTTGCAAATACTGCAATTATTATAAAATCGATATTTGAAAATGGACATATAGCTACTTACCTACCCTATACAGGTTGTCCCAGAACGTTTTATACAGGTTATAGCTCCAAAACTGTAACACATAACGAAATGGAACAAAAACCACTTTGTAATGTTGATGAAGGAGTATACGACCCCAAGAAAGTAACGACCCCCGGGGACCGCCATCTCCGACAAACCACCCCACTTATTTTTATCAAATAGCACTCTGTATATTCCGTGAAGGAATATGACAAAGAATCAAATTCTCTATCCAAGATTTTTTTGAAATAAAAATTGGCCCATCAAAACAGACTTTTTATTTATTTTTACGTTACATAGTCATGGAATTATTAAAACTATTAAAGAAAAAGTTTAAAGTAAGTTAAACTGATAACACTAATAATGTGATAACATAATCAGTCGATCAAATGTTCAAATTGGAGTCCTTCTGCAACAACACACATTTCTAACCTGGGCAATAAATTTCTTCTACATGCCACTTGTCCACATACTCATATGGCATAAATAAAGCAGGCATTTCAGAACACAACACAAAACTCAAATTAACTTCGACATTTACGCCTGTAGCTGGTAGTCATTTGCTTATCAGTTCCAATAAATTTTAATAATTCCATGGCCGATTTTAACATAATTAAAAAAATCTGTTTCCTCCACCATTGATGGGTCAATTTTAAATTTCAAAAACAATGTTAGGTAGAGAATTTGAATTCGTCACGCTTCCTTCACAGAATATACAGGGTGCTATTTAAAAAATAATAATTAGGGGCGGTATGTCGGAGGCGGCAGCCCCGGGGGTTGTTACGTTCTTCGAGTTGTGTACTCCTTCATCAACACTGCAAAGTGGTTTTTGTTCCATTTCGTTATCTGTTATAGTTTTGGAGCTATAATCTGTGTAAAACGTTTTGGGACATCCTGTATACCAAAACGTCCAAACTACTACAATTTATTATACACTTTTAATTTCAAGGGTGTAATACAGGCGTTGTGAGATTTGGGAGGCCTGGCGAATGAACTTGCCGCTGCTTCGCGGTTCGTGACATGATGTCATGCCTACGCCCCGAGGTCAGGTTTTAGTATCGATTAGAAATAATAAACACTATTGGGATATTAATAACCTCCGACCAAGAACCAATAGCAGAGCGAATATATCGGCCAGCACCGATTTTTTAAGAATGGATACCCGAACACCCACCGAGATTGATGGCGATGTCCTTCAATAACGAAGTTCTTAAACGTCATTTTACTGATATTGTGTAGACTGTACTGGAACAAAATTTAGAAGTAACCGGCGGACTGTCCAGTAGTCACTCCCAATAAAAAAACAAGTTTATGTATTAGTAAAAATTAACTTCTTTCGATGAAAGATTCCCAGCCTTCAAATTTCTTACTAAATTATTTGTTGTTATACCGAAGGAATAGGACCGTTATTGAATTTTACAGAAAATAAGGCACGGACTACGCGCAAACTATTGCCGCTGTAAAATATTTTCACAATGAAAACCTTTTCTTGAACTGAATAAATATTTTTGTTCATTTTTAAATGTGGTTCAGAAAATCCATAAAAATCAAAGTCGTCCGTGATTAGAATAAATTAAGTTGTCATGGATAATCTGATAAATTTCTGTGTTTTAGTTAGAAAATTATTAATGTAATTTTTGCTTTTAATGCTTTAATAAATTGGAAAGTTGTAGAGTTTTTGATAGCCTCATACGCAGAAAAAAATAATCTTTCGATTGCTACCTTTACCACCACTGTAACTACACATGGGGAGCAGGAATCCCCAAAAATGCAATTGCCCATGTTATTTCCCCATGTACACATGGAAGTTTGTCACACGGTACATTTTGGCACCTAACAAACAATTTCTTTCACTTTCGCCCAAAGTGTAGACCATGTCTATTAATTCTTGTTTTGCAAAATTCATTTTCACTTAGGAAAACTTAATTCTCAAATCAACTTAAACAAAAATTTATGACTCAACTTTTTTCATGGCCAACTGAGTATTATCAAATTATATTTGCTAAAGTTATCTGGAAAATACAATTATTTCAAAAACGGTTAATTTTGGGATAGGGAAGTGTATTGCAATAAGAAACGCAATTTTATGGGGAATCCAACAATGGTATAAAAACAATAGGGTCCTATTTGAAATTAGAAAGTTATGGTGTTTTCAAATTTTCAAATTTGGTCCTGCAATTGCTAATATCTTGTATAATATTTTCGATTGTTTCTTACAGCAACAGTTATTCCTAAATATTGCTTTCATTCCATCAAATTATTACTGCTACAGCTTTATTCAATTCCGAGATATTAAAATTTCAAAATTGTTCTGCATCTGCAAATATTCGCAAGAAAATGCCCATAACTCAAAAAACACGAAGTTTAGAAAAAAATGATTTCATACAACCTCATAGTTAAATCGATCAAGGAATTCGAAAATGAAGTCAAATACAAGATGTTCCATTTGAAATAACGAAGTTGACCTGCATACAGCAAATGTGGGACAAGCTGTATAGCTAAAAATAATTTTAGCTGCAGCAACATGTCGCTGGAAACAACTTTTATATGGAAAGTTTTTCAGTGTTTCTAACTGCAAAGGATATAACGAAGAATGCCACACTATTGACTCACCCTGTATATCAAACAACCACTCGGCAAAGATAAATCTACCCTCAATCTAGCCAAAAAACCAAGTTTCTTTCCTACTTCTTCCTTCATCCTTCGTCCTTCATGACTGGAATAGTTTATTTTAGAATTTGTTTCCGATAATTCAACTACAGGTTCTTAATTATACCCTGGGCCATAGCTTGTTACTTGGACGTCGTGTTTGGAGGCAGAAATACGACACGTACGGACTTAACTTTTTTGTCAATTGTAACCTTCGAGAGTTCCTAACCATTTCTTGTACATATCACTGGTCATTGACGCCTTGTTGTTCTGATAAGTGACCGACAAAGATTTGATTCGCTCTGTTTTCACCCATGACACTTCTCACTTTCAAAGGTCAATGTTTTATTGGGTAAACGTTAAAAGAACAAACCTGTTGCACTCGCGAGCGTCGCAAGATCCCGAATTTAATCATTCTCGGTTTTTCGACAGGTGGTTTGCCTAGAGCTTGGTCGGCGCCGTCGCTGAGCCCATACGTGCGTTCGGGGCTCAAACCACCCCTGCTTCAGCAGGCAGCTTTCGATGATCTCGTTTTCCAAGTGGACGTAATGCGCAACGTCGCTTCCAGACATCAGACCAAGCCGGACGAAGAAGAAGAAAAAGAGGAGGCTTCTCAGAAGTGGGGAAGCATGCCGGTCATGAATCTCGACCATTTAGGAGTGGAAATCAACGGAAAAGGGGGGCCAAACGAAGATGAGTGTCTGCAAGAGGTTCGTCGAATTGTCCGACTTCGGTTACTTCAGACAAAATAATGTTTTTTTGCTGTAGGTGGCTGGTAAATTGGAAATTCGAGTCGTGCCAAAGGAAGACGTCATTGCGGTCAAACAACAGCGACCGCAGACTCTTTCGCCTCCCAGTAAACAACCGACGCAACCTCAGAACAACAACAGTTCACCTCCAGAAGTGGCGGTTACAAATGCAAACCAATCATCACCGGAACAACCGAAAATCAAACTGGAGAGGACCAAAAGCATTTTGAAGCAATCCAGTAAAGAGCGTACTGACGGTATAGAGCTGCACAGTCCGAAGAAGGAACAAATATCGTTCGCGCCCGACGTTTTTGATTTCGAGGGGAAAGAGCACGTTAAGCTGGAGAAGAGGAATAGTTTGGAGGTGGAAAAAGTTTCCTTCGACAGGGCCAAGGTATTTATCAACATTTCTCTTTGTTTACATACCTAGTTTGCTTTTAATTGTTACAGGATTCAAAACTGGAGAAAAGAAACAGCTTGGATTCGAAAAAAGTGGAACAGATCCCGCCCCGACCGAAGATTCCCCCGCTTCAGAACCAGCCGCCTCTATCTCCGACGAAAAGGCAGCCGCCGCCTCTCTCGCCTTCCAAGGAAGCCGTCAACAAACCCCCGGTGATAATCAAGACTCAAGTGGAGACGGAGTCCACGGAATCGAGCAGCGAATCCTCCTCGTCCTCCTCCGAAGCCGCCGTTCCTCCCCCTAAAGTCGAGTCTCCGAAAAAGCTCCTGTCCCTCTCCAGTTCGAACGCCCGCATCAACTTCGAGCCCATCGAAGCTTTGAACGCCCAGAAACCGGCGCCGAGACCTCTGGAGAACGTGAGGAAGCTGTCGAGATCCGACAGCAGTTCGAGTCAGGCGGAACAGCAGATGCCGGAGAAGAAAGTGAACGGTAGTGGTGGCGCGGTCGTGATTAATAGTGACAAGAGTGCGTTGAGGTGTGTCGGTGTGCGCGAGATGGTGAGGTGTTCGCCGTCGATTGATCTGGCGACGAATCCTGCCGTGACGTATGTTTCGGCGAACAGCGGACTGGATTACGGGTGAGTTTTGTAATTTATTATAACTGTACTACACTTTATTAGAACAGGATTACATGACACTGCATCCCCGGGGTACAATCTGGGCTTGTTCTTCTCCAAAGTTACTTATTACTAAGGGTGTAATGTCGCAGCAATGGAATTTCTCAGCAACAGAGAATAAAAAGTTCAACATGAGACAGGGCGTTCTGGCATAGCCAAAACAAACTGACAAGTTCAGAACATCATCAAAATAAAGCGGAAATTCTAAATTAACTACTTATATACAGTCTAATAGATTTAAGTTGGGGAGTGATGGAGGCGCGACGTGTTGGCGTCTGCCAGAGCCTGCATCTAACTCAGCGCAACATAATAATAATTTATTGGTGTCATAAAACAAATAAATTACACACGTCAAACATTTACACATGGAGAACACTTTTAGTTCACATATCAGAGAAATTATGATTTAAGAATTCCTCAAGGCTATAGAAAGACTTTTCGATTAAATATGATTTTATCTTTTAAATTCTTTCAGATTTAAATTTCTTACCTCCAAAGGCAAAACATTGAAAAATTTAATGGCATGTTAATTTACACCTCCTTGCGTTCTGTTGAGCCTACCTGAATCAAGACATACGTCCATTTTATTACGGGTGTTATATTGATGAATAGATTCGTGTGTGCTATAGTTATGTAGATTTCTCCTTATGTACAGCAAGCATTCGAACACATAGAGAGAAGGAAAAGTTAGTATTCTCCAGGACATGAAACAGTTTCTGCAGTCATGCCTGTGACTGACGTCTGCTACAACTCTAATAGCTCTCCTTTGGAGCCCAAAAATTCGACCTGCTGCACTGGAGTGGCCCCATACCAGGATTCCATATCGAATGATTGACTCGATCAGTGAAAAATATGCTATTCTCAGAACGTTCGGAGATAGCCTGTTTGCCAGATTTCGAAGTAGATAAATATTTGAATTAAGTTTCCAGCTACCACTTCGCAGTGTCTGGACCACACTAACCCAGAATCCAGATAAATTCCTAAGAACTTTGTGCCCATGGTCTCTGGTACTTCATGGTTTCTCAGTGAGAACAGCACATTTTCTGTTTTGCTCATGTTGAGGCTCAGTCTATTACAGCCAAACCATTTAGATGCCGTCAACTGCAGCTTCCTGCTTTCCCGTGTCACATCTTCTAACCAGTTATCCCTCACAGCAAAGCTGGTCTCATCAGCAGACAATGTAATGCTGCTAGCCTGCATCATACAGTTCGGCATGTCATTAATGAATATTAAGAACAAAAGAGGACCTAGTGCCGATCCCTGGGGTATTCCGATTTTTATTGGTAGCAACTTTGAGATATTGTTTTTGATCCTAACACATTGTGTTCTATTTGATAAGTATGAGAGGAGTAATGTACAGCTTGAGTGTTGAAAATTGTAGCCATAAAATTTACGCAATAGCCAATCATGTGGCACACAGTCAAAGGCTCTGTTCAAGTCTAGAAAAGTCGCCATCATAAACTCTTTGTTTTCGTAACACTTATTTATTTCGTTAATAAAGCTAAGTAAAGCATCATTTGTCGAAAGACCCTCCAACAGTGGCGTGGACTTTCTTTTTACTCTTGGGAATAAATATTAATAAAAATTCAGTAAATAGGTAATATTCAACGTGAATTAAGAAAATTATTAGTACCGAAGGTAATTCAGAATGTAAAAAGACAAGTGTAATATGATGAGAGGTACTGGACCATTCGAACAACTACTCCTCGGGCAAATACCCCGCCAGGCATTGAATTATAGAACTAAATCCAGATTTTGTGTACTATGAGACCTTATGCGGAATGCTACCCCAAACATATCGTTGGGCTTGGAACATCCTTAGATCTCTACGTACTTTCCTGCTCTACCAGCAGTAGGTTTATGTATGTTAGAAGTTTTTTTAATATTGCATGTTTCGAATGTGCATGGAAAACCGTAGACCACTGGTTTCGTCCTTTTGGGACTCATCAGTACGGTGCTTTGCCCTACACACTCGAACTATGCAATATTGCTTGCTGTATATATACTTACACGCTTGGTGCAAGTATTAGCAAGAGCTAATTATTAGCCGAATTATGCGGGGGTGATGAGAGGTACTGGACCGTTTGAACAACTAGTTGTTCGAACAACTAGTACCAGGAACCCAGCTTGCATACAAAAAGTATATTTTCAAAAACTACATTATAACCCTGTAAGTCTATAACTTGTTGCCAACGTTTAGGTAGTGACGCAATACCGTTAAATACGCCAAGTTTGTTGAGGCGTTTCAGCTGTTGGAACGCACGCTATTGCAGGTTTTCTAAGTCGGGAAATCGGACTCCTCGAAATTCTTCCTTCCACTTGGGAAACAGATCAAAGTCTGAAGGACTCATATCAGGACTATAAGGGGGATGTGGGAGAATTTCCCAGCTGTTATTTTTGAAAAAACAGCGACCGACAATCCCTTTTGCAGCCTAGCGTTGTCGTGCAAGATGATTACGCTGTTGTCCTTCAGGTGTGTTCTGCATTTTCGCAATCGTGCATTTAAATTTTCGCGCAAAAAAGAAAAATACACTTGCCAATTGCCAATAACTTCAATTTTGATATTCGCGCGTTGCTCTTCAGTAGAGACGCGTTCCATCACATAACTACCTCGATTGAAAAATTACTAATTACAATTCTGTTATTCTAAAACTGTTAACTTGCGTTATAATTTCTGAGAATTTGTTTTTTCACAGTAGCAAGTTTCAGCGCCAATTTGATATGTGCAGCATTTTTGACATGACCCTCGTATATACGTTTTGTAAAATACTTGATAACTTTTAAAATACGGCCTGAAAGTATTAAGTTTTGTGTTGAAATATTATTTCACATTAATAAAATAACAAAGTAACGTTCAATTCAAACTATTAGTAGAATTTTTTACTTCTCCAAGCTAAACAGACAGTTGTAGACTCGGTTGTAAACGTGAATATTAACCTGAATGGGACCGAAAACACCAGAAACCTATTACTTATATTTTCTTTTAATATATATTTGAAGATACTTTCGACTCACTCTCACCGATTCTCCCCAGTGCCCTGTAAAATTGTCTGGCCCAAATAGATTAACTTATTTTCAACATGTTGAATATCATCATGTTTTGGCCAAATAAATTGACCTAAATTTTCTTTTGAAAACTTCATTCTACTAATCGAGTCGTTGAGGATCTCAATAACTTGGCCGATATACCGTGAATCGTCGTAACATAAGGGGCAGTAGTCTTTGACATTTTTCTTACAAGCATGCCCTAAAGAGAGACCATTCTCAAGGTCACTGGAAGAATTGTGATCTTCGCTGTAACCATCCACAGTCATCGTCCATTTCCCAAGCGTTCTCAACTTGGACTGTTTCGCTATTTTCTGCAATCGATCGCAAAATTTTGACATGCAGAAATAGTTGTGGAATTACTTCCATCTTCAGAACAGCTACCTATTTCTCTTATCAAGTCACTTAAAGTATGTTCTTCTATCACCAAATCTATACTAGGTATCAGTCTTTTCATTTGGTATCGAAAATCGGTAAAGTGTGATGTCATAAAATTCATGTCGAAACGACCATGACTAAATTTAATTAGCCATCTTTTTGGAGGGTGTGCCAGGTACAAAAGCAGACTATTCCCTTTGCTTGCGATTCTACCGAAGTTGGTTGACTAATACACACATATTAAAATTTAGCCCCTACATGTAGGCAATTGTATTCAATATTTCACTCAAACATTCAAACATGCGTTCGCTACTGTAAGACTGAATCATTGTAAATTTAGTTATGTGAAATTTTAATTTAAATTCATATACCCGACCTCGCGTTTATTATTTTTAAAACGTGTTTTATAACTGCGCAATGAACCCTCAAACTTTCCCTTTGTTTGGACCAGTGTTACAATTTTTTAAAACCTTTTTTTTTAATTTTGGGCATCGCTGTCGGGTACGGCGATGTTTATGCTATGTTTTCAAATTTAATTTATGCGTTTATGTTGTTCCAGACCTTACAATACTGCAGCGCGTAAACGCTTGAAACTTGCTCCGAAAAATTGCTAACATTTCACCCTTAATGTTTAAATTTTTCTTGAATCAAATGGAATTTTGGACCATTTATTTTCAGACTGTTTGGTCTTTTCTCTGCAATCCAGAAAATTTGCAGGCGTCCCTCCCTGGAAAATCCTTTCGAGTAAGTCCCATCCTTTTTCTCCACCTTAATCCTATCAAAAATTCCTTAAAAAAATATTTCTCAATAGCTTCAGGGTCCAATTGGCAAATAAATTTATATTGTGTTGCATTTCGTCGGAATGAGATTGGTAAATTTGTATTTTTGCAAATTGCAGCAAGGAGAAGAGGACGGTCGCGAACGGACTGAGTCCCGGCGTCGAGGAGCAGTCAGAGTACTTCGATGCTACGGAAAACCCGCTTTTCAAAGACAAGAAGCAGGAGCAAGACGACGAGGATAGCGGCGTAGATAACGCTAGTCAAATTCTCAGGGAGACTTCTGTGAGTAGATCATTTTCTATTAATTTCGAAGATTTAGGGTTGGGTTTGAAGGTGAGTCCGGCGTTGGACGGCGGCAAGATCTCCCGGATACCGGTGGCTGTGTCGGGCGGCCAGCGACTCGCCAAGTGCATGACGTGGTCCGGTGATCTCACGCCCGGTCTCAGGAGACGGAGACAGGGTGAGAAATACGTCACAGATCCAAGCCAACTTAATCTTAGGTTTAAGAGACATTCGGCGGCCGGAGGTAAACATCAAAATTTCTGTTACGAGAACCCTTCAACCCAGTAGATTTTTGGCTACACCTTTTTGGCTTTATTTGTTCTTAATGGACGTAATCGTATTTTTTTTTGAGTAACCCCTGTAGAAAGTTTAATACAGACGAGACGGTTGATGACTAAAAAGCCGAGATGTATCTCCAGCATTTTGTGTTATAGGAAAATGTGCGCCGTGATCTTAAAATCGAAACGCTGCGTAAACCATAACAGATAGGGGGAAAATGCAAAGGAAACAGTTTTAGGGAGTTAAATTTCCTACAAAAATGTCCCCAATGAATTTATTTTATTTACTAGTAAAGGAGAGATATTTATCTATATTTTCTGATATGTCAATATTACATCGATATGTTAATATTAATTTATGGATATATCGGCATTTATCGATATTTTTTCGTTAATATTATTTTTTGATACAGATCGATAGCAGCTCAAAATATATCGACAATATGATACATTTTTGAAGCTAGATATGAATATTTATCGATATTTTTGTTGATATCATTTATTGATATATATCGATAACATCTTAAAATATATTGACATTCCGATACATCTTAATGTTAAAATTTATCAATATATTAATAGTTATTGATATTAATAGTTATGGATTTATCAATATTTATAAATCATTTTTCTTGATATCATTATTTATTGATATATATATATATATATATATATATCCAGAAATTAGGTAAGGGTAACATCGACTTGGGAGTCGTTTAATGAGAACTCTTTTTCATTAAGCCAAGCTTTCGATATATTTCATATCATCTTCAGGGCAACTACAATATTATACAACATTACTGAAAACAATTTGTCGTTAATTAATTATCTACTTACACAAATTTGAGGTTAAAAATTATAAGCATCTAATTCTCCTTGATCAATTGCAATCATCACTCAATAAAGCTAAACAACAGTGCACAAAAGTACTCACTACATTTAAACAGTCAAAAAATAAAATTTAATATAAAATCTATGTGCAAAGCACATGTCTTCTTCAAACAGCTGATTTCAAAATGGCCAACAATTTTCAACTTCCCTTGTCAGTGGAGTGGGAGACTGTCACTATCCACCAACCCACCGGCAAAGAATACACCAAATACAAAATTTAACTATAATACAGGGTCTGTATAAACTCTTCCCAAGGATCTATTTTTCTACGCCTACTCGAATTTCTAAATCTAACATTGGATGAGGTACATCAGACAATTCCATGATGTCACTGGATATTTATTCATCTACTGGGCCATCATAGTACTGCCTTTTTGGCAACGTTAATAAGTATGTGTAAATATCTGAAAGACCCTGAGTGTCTGTCTTTTTGTTTATTAAACTATTGGAAGTGTGAATATAGTACATTTCTAAAAAGAGTCTTTTGTTATAATTACTTTCCTGTTTTAATATTCTCACGCTGTCAAATGTGACATTGTGATCATTGTCATTAATATGGGTAGCTAAGTTACATCTATCTAATTGTTTTCTTGCATCACTCTTGTGACCCGCTATTCTAGACTTCAGCCACTGACATGTCTGACCTATGTAAGTTTGATCACATACGTCACACCTGATTTCGTAAACTACATTTGATCTGTTTAACAAAGGTGTCTTATCTTTCAATTTACTGAAAAGAGAACTGACACTCTTAGTGCTCCTTTTTGCTATTTTAATTCTAGTACCCCTAAATTCGTTAATTATTTTATTAGTCAAGAAATCTATTTGTGGTAACGAGGCGAAGGAAAAGTCACCTTCACCTCTCTCCTCGCGATTGTTTCGATTCTGAATATTTTCGGTATTGTAGAGTAACTTGGTCACGAGAGGTCTGGGATAGGAATTTTCTATTAATAAATTTTCTAACTCACTCAATGCCTCATGGGTAAACTCCTCATGACAGATACTCTTTATTCTGTATTTCATTTGTTTAATGAAGTTAACCTTCATCCCAATGGGGTGGTTGGAACGATAGTTTATGTACCTTCCTGATGCTGAAGGTTTTCTGTACCATTTTAATTTAATTATGTTATCGGATCTAACTACTTTTGTGTCTAAGAATGGAACGGCAAATTCCACTTCTTTTTCTATGGTAAATTTAAGATGTTCATTATACTGATTGAAAACACCCAGTATCTCCTCAGCACCGTTCACAGGTATAGCCAATATCAAATCATCGACAAATTTCTTTATGAACGGTAACCGAAACGACAACCGCGGTATGCAATCATCAAGCAATCGATCCATCACATATTGGGCAGTAATGGGACTCAGTTTTGAGCCCATGGCACTACCAAAAGTTTGTAGATAACATTCTCCCCCGTACGTGAAATAGTTACTGTCCATGACGAACCTAACCAACTGCAAAAAGTAAGCTTTTGACATCCCTTTACTATGAGGTTTAATTATTTCCCATTTTTCTCCCAACACTCTCTCAACCAATTCACCCGACAAATTGCCAAATAGATTGACTACGTCAAGAGACACCAGTATGTATCCCTCAGGGATCTCTCTACCACCGAGCATCTGAGCAAACTGAAAAGTATCCGCTATGTAATACTCATTCTCCACATTGTAAGCAGTTTTTAAGATTGACGCTACCAGCGAGGCTACTAAACTCGTGGGACTCTGTATACTACTAACAATCGGTCTTAATGGGTACCCCTCTTTGTGAACCTTTGGGTTCCCATAAATTTTCGGGCAAACAGAATTATGAATCTTCAATGTCTTTGCTTCTTCTTGGGTAATGTACCCTTTACTTTCTAAAGTGCTAATAAACTTATTAGCTTTATTCTGTATGGTCAATGTTGGATTCGATTTCAATTTTTTAAACACCTGATCGTTATTAAGCAATTCTGTCATTTTGTCATCATAATCCTGTCTGTCCATAATGACCGTAACCCCCCCTTTGTCGCTTCTCAAAACCAAGATGTCTTTATTCACTCGCAAGTATTCTTTCACTGTATTGAAAATTTTGTCATCGTAATACTTATGATCCTGGTATCTGTGAATGTAACTAGTAATTATATTTGTAATTTTTGCTCTGTACATATTCCTATTGTTTTCATCAATTTTATTTAACAGACACTCAACATCTGCCAACAGTTCTCCCATATGTAGGTCTCTCACACCCACTTTTAAATTGAATTTTGGGCCCAAAGCCAAGAGACCTTGAACATCTTGGGGTAACTGTCTGCTAGATATGTTTTTTATCCATTTTTCATTAGTGTGTATTGTATTGTTTGTTCTTTGTATGATCTCTAACCTTCTGATTTTATTGATGTTGTCAAATTTGACTCTATGGAAGTGTCTGTTGTATAATGTGTGTTGACGCTGTTTGAATTCCGTCCACATGTGGTTCGGAAGTGTCTGTATGAGTTTATGTTCCAAATCTGTCATTATCAGTTCGATGTTATGTAATGTTTGTATGGCGTGTGTTATCTCAAATCTAATAACCTTCATTATTAACCTTTCATTAAAATCCTGTATCCTGTTCATCAATGACTTGTTGTATCCTTCGAACAGCTCATACAGCCCATCTACTCCTGCCATTACATGGTTTGGATGAAGTCCCTTTCTCTTGCATTCGATCAGGAAAATCTTTCTGTTGGTGAATGATGCTTTTTTGATGTTTAATTTACTCCATTTTTTCAAAGACTGCGTTGTATTGTAGCCATAACGGGTGGTAATTGTTTGATAAAAACCCATCTGTAATTTTGAAACACTCAAGAAGTCACAGTCGACTTGTTAATAAATCCAGAAATTAGGTAAGGGTAACATCGACTTGGGAGTCGTTTAATGAGAACTCTTTTTCATTAAGCCAAGCTTTCGATATATTTCATATCATCTTCAGGGCAACTACAATATTATACAACATTACTGAAAACAATTTGTCGTTAATTAATTATCTACTTACACAAATTTGAGGTTAAAAATTATAAGCATCTAATTCTCCTTGATCAATTGCAATCATCACTCAATAAAGCTAAACAACAGTGCACAAAAGTACTCACTACATTTAAACAGTCAAAAAATAAAATTTAATATAAAATCTATGTGCAAAGCACATGTCTTCTTCAAACAGCTGATTTCAAAATGGCCAATTGAAATGGCCATTTTGAAATCAGCTGTTTGAAGAAGACATGTGCTTTGCACATAGATTTTATATTAAATTTTATTTTTTGACTGTTTAAATGTAGTGAGTACTTTTGTGCACTGTTGTTTAGCTTTATTGAGTGATGATTGCAATTGATCAAGGAGAATTAGATGCTTATAATTTTTAACCTCAAATTTGTGTAAGTAGATAATTAATTAACGACAAATTGTTTTCAGTAATGTTGTATAATATTGTAGTTGCCCTGAAGATGATATGAAATATATCGAAAGCTTGGCTTAATGAAAAAGAGTTCTCATTAAACGACTCCCAAGTCGATGTTACCCTTACCTAATTTCTGGATTTATTAACAAGTCGACTGTGACTTCTTGAGTGTTTCAAAATATATATATATATATATATATATATATAATCATTCCCCTTATACCTAATAGGTGTCGGGGTTACATATTTCCTAACCGTAAACAAATTTACACCACTGTTTCTTGTCTCTCGCTATTAACTTGGCTTCCTTCCATGTTTTTCCTTTATCCGCCAGTATTTTTCCTATCATATTCTCCCACGTTTCCCGTGGTCTTCCCCTTTTCCTCTTTATCTGTATTTTAGCTTCCCAAATTCTCTTTACTTGTCTGTTCTTGTTCATTCTCTGCAGGTGTCCCCACCAACCCAACTGCCGTTGTTCTATGTATTCTAGGACTGGTTGCGTTACAAGGTCTTCTCTTATTTGTTCATTCCTAATTTTATCCATTCTTGTTACCCCACGGACTCGCCTCAAATACTTCATTTCCGCTGCCTGTATCTGACTCTTCTGCTTTCTTGTTAGAGTCCATCCCTCACATCCATATGTTAGAATGGGTCTGTAAACAGCCCTGAATACATTCATCGTTGTTCCGGTTGAAACTTCCTTCTTGTTGATAAATGTTTTATTTATGCTGTGATACACTTTAACTGTATTTTCTATTCTTTTGTTTATCTCTCTTTCTTGCTTTCCCGTTCCTTCTATTGTCGCTCCCAAGTACTCGAAATATTCCACTTGTTCTATTCTTACTCCGTCTAAGTTTATATGTACTTTTTCTTGTTCTTCTGTTATTGTCATAATCTTTGTCTTTTCCGGATTCATCTTCATGCCATTATCTTCCAGTATCTCTTTCCAAATATCTAAGTTCGTCTGTAATTCCCTCTCACTTGTTGCCATAAGTACTACATCATCAGCATATGCACATTCTTTTATTTCTATTGGTTGAAGATTATTATATCCCACAACCAGGCTCTTAGTTCTCTCATTACATTTCCTTATAATGTGATCCATGAATATTGTAAATAGAACTGGACTCATTCCCCCACCCTGCCTCAATCCTTCTTGTGTCGTGAACATTTCCGATTTCGTATTTCTAAATATCACCAAACTTTTCGTGTTCGCATACAAACTTTGAATTACTCTATTCATCTTGTTGCTTACTCCTTTCTCCTCCAGAATATCCCATACTATTTTTCTCGGTACTCTATCAAAGGCTTTTTGTAGATCTATGAAGGCCATATAGGCTTTTCCCCTTTTCAATTTGGTCTTTTCAATCAGCTCTTTGATAGTGAATATGTGATCTTGCACACTTCTGCCCTTTCTAAATCCACTTTGGGATTCTGTCAAGGTTACTTCTATTACATCTTTCAATTTGGTGTTTAGTATTTGTTCATACAGCTTCATTCCTACACTCAGCAATATTATTCCTCTGTAATTATTACATTCTTTTAAATCTCCTTTTTTATGTATAGGCAGTATCATTCCAGTTTCCCAGTCATTAGGTATAGCTTCCTCCCTCCAGGCTTTATTTACAATTTCTAGTAATACTTGTTTTCCCACTTCTCCCATATTTTTCATCATCTCCGACGTCAATCTGTCTTGTCCAGGTGATTTACCGTTTTTCAATTTTCGTAAAGCTTCCAATAGTTCCTTCATTGTTATTCCCTCTTCGTTGTCTGTTATCTCTCTTCTGTTTGTAGTTGTTTGTGTTCTCTGTTCTTCTCCTGCTAGTAACTCCTTAAAATATTCTTGCCATCTCTTCATTACTTCTCTTTCTTCTGTTAGTATATTTCCATTTGAGTCTTTCACATATATTGACTGTTTTGTTTTCCCCTTTCTTAAATTTTTCATTACTTTAAAGAACAGTTTTTGATTGCCTTTGTTATCCTGTTCCAGTTTTGTCCCAAATTCCGTCCAGGCTTTATCTTTTGCCTCGGCTATCATGCTTTTGACGATTTTTCTTTGTTGTTTATATTCTTCGTAAACTTCATTCGTTTTCCTTTGCAAGTACCGCTTCCATTTTATTTTCTTTGTTTTTACTTGTTTCTGTATCTCCTCTGTCCACCAGGCCGTTTGTTTTCTAGTCTTGGTTGTTTTACATGTCCCGCATACTGTTTTAGCTGTTTCAATAGTGATTTCCTTAAATCTACTCCACATCTGCTCTAAATTCAGTATTTCCTTATCTCTCATTAATCCTTCCAACTCCAGATTCGTCACTTCTTCATATTTTGTTTTAACTGCTTCTTTCATTAGCTCATATGACCTTATTGTTTCATGTTCTGTCCCTTTCTCTACTTTTCTATTTATTCTGTTATTGGCTATCTGCTCAATTTTTATACTCGATACTACCAAATAGTGATCACTGTATATTTCTGGCCCTCTCTTAACTTTAGTATCAACAACTTGTCTTCTTTTCTCTTTTTCTATTAGTACGTAATCTATTATTGACTTCTCTCCTCTACTCGGTTCCTCTCTAGTGTATTTATGTATTTCCTTGTGTTGGAAGAAAGTGTTTGTGATGATTAAATCGTTCATTTGGCAGTACTCTAGCATTCTTTTTCCATTATTATTTTTTGTTATTTCCCCGTACTGTCCTATTATTGTTGTATATATATCATCTTTTACACCAACTCTGCTGTTAAAATCTCCTAACACCAATATATCCCCCTTACTATCTTCTGTAATGTTTGTTAGATCTTCCCAAAAAGCTTCCTTAATCTCTGCTCTTTCATCTTCATTAGGTCCGTAAACGCATAATATTGTAATTTTCTCCTCCGCATTTCCAAGTTCTATGCTTAATATTCTTTCCGAGTATGCATTCCATTCATTTATTCTATGTGTCTTTTTCTGATGAATCATGCAACCCACTCCCGCTACTGCTCTTTCATTATTTTCCACTCCACTGTATATCAGCCAATGCCCATTATCCAGTTCTACGCATCCTTTTCCTTTTTTCTTCGTCTCCGATACAGCCAATACATCCAGCCCGGCATCTTCAAACTCTTGTGTTAATACTTTTTCTTTCCCACTTAGGCTTCTAACATTCCATGTTCCTATCTTCCATAATTTTTTCTTTCTTTTTCCTTCTTCTCGCGTATTCGTCAACATCGTTCCTGCCTCTTTGATCTCATCTAGTTTTTTGGATTTCGGAGCTGGTCCATTTTTTCCAGTCTTCTCTGGTTTTTATCCCATATAAACTTTTCCTCTCCATTTATTATTAGCTTCTGATACTTTATTTGCACTTTTTTACCCTTCTTCCTCTGTTCCTCTGCTTTCTCTTTCAGAATTTTCTGTATTGCCCTTTCTTGTATTGTTAAATCATTATTGATATATACTCTCTCTTCTTTAGTTTTTCTCAATTTGTTTTTGTTTCTCATTATTTCCAGTTTCTTGCCACTTCACTTTCACTGCCACCATATTTCCATTTATTCTCGTTGCTCTCTCAATTTCTACATTTACTTGTAGCCTGTCCTTGATATATTCTTCTATATCTTCCCTCGTTTGTCCCTCTGTTCCTTTTGTTTTTAGACCACTTATTATTATATTATTTTTCCTCTTTTCTTTTTCCATTTCTTCTAGCTTTTCATCAATATCCTCCAGTTGTCCCATTTTTCTTTTTAGTTCTTTAATTTCCTTCTTCATCTCCCCGTTTTCTTGTATTAGTGTCTTTACATACTCTCTATACTCCTTATTTTCATCTCTCATTTCTCTTATTTCATTCCTTAATTCCTTCATTACTTCCGTGATTTCCTCCATTGTCTTACTTTCCAACTATTCTCTCCGCAACTGTTCAATTCAATGGGTTGCTTACCTGCCGGCGCCAAAGGTATCCACACTTCAACAGCTCGGATGAATGACCTCTACCACCACTGACAAAAACACCACGCCAAGTCACAATTTAAGTTCAAATTTCTTTCTTATCACATTTACTTTTCATTTGCCAATAGTAGTACTGGTTCCTCACTCTGATTTCTCCACTTTGACAATACTATTGAGTTTATTACTACTCGTTATGACCCGCAAATTGAGTTTGATAACGGAGCGTGCAAAACTCAGCTGTTTATCAACACAGTGGCACTACCACTCATTTATTGATACATATCATAATAGCTGAAAATATGTTGATATATTGACATTCTGATACATCAATATGTTAATATTTATAGATATGAATATCAATATTTATCGACAACAGCTTAAAGTATATTGATATATTGACATTCTGATACATCGAAATGTTAACGTTCATCAATATTTATCGATATTTTTTGTTAATACCGTTATTTATTGATACACGTCGATAACCGCCTAAAATATATTGACATTCCGATACATCAATTTGGTAATATATCAATATTTATCAATATATTTTATTAATATCATTATCAATACAATTTTATAAAATTTCGTTAATTATTGGCATGAAGTAAACTATTGTTTGTATAATTCACGAAATTTTATAAAATTTTATTAAAAAAATTGGTACTAATAATGCATCAATACAGTTCGATAACAGCTTAAAATATATTGATTCGGATACATCGATGTTAATATTTATGGATATATCAATATTTATTGATACATATTGATAATAGCTTAAAACATATCGATATGTTGACATTCCGATACAACGATATGTGTTAATATTTATAGATACGAATATCAGTATTTATCAATATTTTTTGTTGATATAATTTATTGGAACAGATCGATAATAGCTTAAAATATATTGGCATTCCTATACATTGATTTGGTAATATCATTTATTGATAACAGCTTAAAATATATTGATATATTGACATTCCGATACATTGAAATGTTAAATTTTATCAATATATCAATATTGATGGATATTTTTTGTTAATGTCATTATTTATCGATACTCGTCGATAACAGCTTAAAATATATTGACATTCCGATACATTGATGTGTTAATATTTATAGATATATCAATATTTATCAATATGTCGATATTTTCTATTAATATCAATATCGATACAGATCGATAACGGCTTAAAACACATTGATATATTGACATTCGGATACATTGATATTAATATTTATGGATATTTCAATATTTATCAAATATTTTTTGTTGATATTATTGATACATATCAATAATATCTTAAAATATGTTGACATTCCGATACACTGAAATATTAATACTTATCAATGTATCAATATTTATCGATATACCAGTATTTATCCGATGTTTTTTGTTAATATCATTATTTATCGATGCAGATCGCTAACAGCTTCAAATATATTGACATTGCAATACATGGATATGTTAATATTTATGAATATATCAAAATTTTATTGATACAGATCTACAAAAGCTTAAAATATATTGACATTCCGATACATCGATATGGTAATATTTATAGATATATCAATATTTATCAATATT
The DNA here is from genome assembly GCA_963966045.1 of Xestobium rufovillosum. NCBI lineage: Eukaryota > Metazoa > Arthropoda > Insecta > Coleoptera > Ptinidae > Xestobium > Xestobium rufovillosum. The sequence goes on from OZ014497.1 coordinate 24,320,802, forward strand.
TTCTATTAATATCATTATCGATACAGATCAATAACAGCTTAAAATATATTGATATATTGACGATTCGGATACTCGATGTTAATATTTATGGATATATCAACATTTATCAATTATTTTTTGTTAGTATCATTATTTAGTGATACACATCGATTATAGCTTAAAGTATATATTGACATTCCGATACATCGATATCTTGATATTTACAGATATGTCAATATTTGTCGGTATCGATAACGGCTTAAAAATAATTGCGGGGATACATTTTGGCCGTTTGTTCACCGACGGTCTCGATACCGCATGACGAACTCTACTAATGCGACACTCTTAAACCTCGGCATGGGTACTAACTTGACGGAAATAAAATACACGAGAACAGACTGATTTTTCTGTTGAAGGTGGTCGCGGGCGGGGCGTCCCGACGTGCCTCATCGGCGCCCCCGAGAGTTCTTCGGACACGTCGGAAGAGCCGCCGCCTCCGCCCCCGGACGGGGACCCGTTGCCCGAAAGCCAGGTCCGTTGCAGACGCTTCAGGCCCGTAACGTAGTAAACCAAGAATCGAATAATATTAAAAGCAAAACAAGTTATTTATATATAATTGATAATTGCGTTGTGTTGGACGGGGAGGGCGGCGAGGGAGAGACATTTGCAGGGGCCGCCCGCTTACGGCGGACGCGAAATATTGTGATTTTACATTTATAATTTTTAAAATATGCGTACTTTTTTTGTATTATGTTTATTTTGTTTCGTCTGTGTTTTTGCTCGTTACGTGTACGAGAGGGGCCGTATTTTTTTGTTTCACGGTTTTGTTTGGACGTGTGGATGTGTGCCATGTTATTCAGGAAGGGGAGTTGTGGCGCACAAGACAACTTGACGTTATTTTGGGACCTGTTGAATGAGGTGTTTTTGTTTTTTGGGTCTAGCTTTTCGTGGAAAACCTCAAACATATTTTTTAAAAATAAATCTGAAGTTGCGAATAGTTTTCTGGAACAGTCTATTTTAAATCCATTTTGCAACAACTCCCCCTTCTTTTCGATAATTTTTTTTTTTACCGAATTTAGTGGAAATGTGTAAGAGCTTGTTATTGATGAAGAAAATGATTATAGAGTGTTTGAAAACGATACTTAAAGAAGTATTTTTGTCGAATCTTCAGAGCCATTTTTCTAGTCTAAAAATCGAGTACTGTATTTTTTCGTGGTACTTGTATAAACAAATCTAGTCATTAACGTAAATGATATTTAAGTAACGCGCGGTGCGTGCTGAATATGTAGTTTTGTTTTCCGCACGATCTCTCGTAAAATAGGATTTATTTTACGCGATGTATCGCTCAGAAGACGATCTCTGTGACTTATTAAACGCACCTTGTATAAAATATTAAAAGAACTATCAGAAAATACTCTGTGAAAATGATATTACAACTTACAGGTAGGGTTTTATGAAAATTAAATTTTATTGTTGATTTGTTCTGTAAGGATTTTACTAGACTGCTGCAAATATATTGTTTTATTTTATTGTATATTTGTTTTTTTATTATGATTATTATTAAATTCTAGCGCTATGTATTTATAAAATTATAGGAAATTAAATAATTGCATTGAAATTGTGTTGTTTTCTGTATTCAACTGTCGCTCGAAATTTTTCGCTTTGTACAAACCAAATTTACCGGAAAAGTATCAGGGTAGCAGAAATACATAGGAGGTTGTGCCAGTGATCAAGATGAATTATAACTATTTTAATTTGTTGGCATGAAGGTAAGAAATTAATTTTATTTTTCTACACCTATTTAATTATATGACAATTATTAGCATTTTCTTTGTAAAATATCTTACCTATAATTCACTGCGGTGAATTATGGATTTGAGCCACTCGCCTTCGGCTCGTGGGCTCAAACATCATCTTCGTGAATAATGGCCGTCATAATCGCTCATATAATAATATACTATTATTTATCTGCAAACATCAAATAATACGTTCATTACTTGTGCCGTTCCAAACACACAAGGTTCGTTATTCAATGGCCATTAAATAATTAATCATATTCTGCAAGAGGTAAAATCAACCATGGAAATTAATTTTGAAATTAAATTTTCAGAAATGTATCAGGATAGCAGAAAACCATAGGAGGTTACCAGTAACAGAATTTAATACACCGCACAAGTGGGTCCGTCATACGTCAGATTTTCATTCCAAACAAAACGTGCCATTTGACGTTTGTCGATATTATTTACAACGTCTTAAACTAGTTTTTGCAATATAATTATAGACGTTTTGCAGTGAAAACAGTTTATTTTCAATGTGTGTATTGCGCTTACGTGTAAAAACTTGAAAACGACTATATTATACTGCATAGGTTAAGTTAAAACGTCAGAAAGCACATGGCTTTGTTTTGTTTGGAATGAAAATCTGACTTTTGTGGTGTATTTTACTTCTGAATGGCCTGTCATTTCTGTTATCCTGATACTTTCTGGGCAAAATCGTTTTTAATTAGACAAACTCCAGAGTTTGTCAAAATTAAACAAGTGTTAGATAAGTGGCGCGTCACAAACGTCATATTTTCATTCCAAACAAAACAAAGCCACGTGCTTTCTGACGTTTTAACCTAACCTCTGAAATATAATTATAAATACATATAGTTGTTTTCAAGTTTTTACGCGTATGCCCAACACACAAATTGAAAATAAACTGTTTTCACTGCAAAACGTCTAGAATTATATTGCAAAAACTAGTTTTTCTACACCTATTTAATTATATGGCAATTATTCGGATTTTCTTCGTGAAATATCGTACCCATAATTTACTGTAGTGAATTATGAAATCATAATTCACGGCATTTCGGCCAATCACAAATACAGATTCAATAATCACTGTTTCCCTGATCCAATGATATTTTTTATCGACCGCGATCAACTCTTGCTGGAGTTGACATCGCTCGGGTGACAGCCAAGTGTATCTCGCCATATTACTTGTTTACGTTTTCCAACGTATGCACTTCGGTCGAGTAGGTACCCATTAATCCGTACAAACTAACAATCCAACTACTAAAACTGCCAGAATTTAACAATGGAAGGGACAACTCCAAATTTATATATTACTAACTGCACAAATTTCAATATATATTCCTAGTAAGTAGTCCATTTATTGAAAAATAAAAATTAATGTATTATGATAGTGTTCCATTAAAGTTATCAAATTTGAGTCTAATTATTTGTTCAATAGGTGTAGAAAAAGCATAGTATTATATTCGCGATTATGACCATTATTCACTCAGATGATTTGAGCCACTCGCCTTCGGCTCGTGGGCTCAAACATCATCTTCGTGAATAATGGTTGTCATAATCGCTCATATAATAATATACTATTTAAGACGTTCTAAATAATATCGATAAACGTCAAATGGCACGTGCTTTTGTTTTGTTTGGAATGAAAATCTGACGTATGACGGAGGCACTTATGTCCCGAATAGCAGAAATCCATAGGAGGTTTAATGATGATCGACAAGGGCAAATTATTTTTAAAACAACTTTATTTCATTCATTTTTCATTTAGTACAATATTTTTTTAAACAACGAATATCTCTGTACAAGTGCACAATAGAATGTCTTTTGAGATTAATTTTAATTGGTTAGTGGTCAGAAATCTCATCAGCAATAACAAAGTATAAAATAAGCTAACAACTAAGCTAATATGTATTAAAACAAATTGTACGTTAACACGACCGTACTTCTGGGCACTTAGATAAAGGGAGTGACTACTGCTCCGGCCGGCGGTCCCCTGAAATTTTATTCCAATACCTACTGTCGGACGTGCCATTACTTAATGTCGGTAAAATGACATTGAAGTATACAGTTATCGGCTAGTGGCGCTATCGGTCTCGTTGGGTGTGCGGATATCGTACAGAAATGCCATTTTGTTCTCCTACGGCTAGACGAGTTCTGACCCAGCAGCGGTTTGATATATTTTGCTTGTTTTTACATCATCTTTTTTCCAAAAAATGCGTGTCTGGTGCGAGAGGGCAACTAAGGGCTTTGTTTAAAATGCGTTCTCTCAGCTTTAGTTTTTTTACGCTTCAAAATGCAAATTGTGTTGACATTCTGTAATGCGCATGCCCGACCGTGTTCAAACAAAATTTCAGGAGACCGTCGGCAGGAGCAGTAGTCACCAGGTCACCACCGAATAGTCACACTCGCCTCTAGGCGGACCGAGACACTTTAGATTCCTAATTGATGACATGCGCATTGGTTTTTGCGCGAAAAACTGGTTGATTTGTATTTTGTACGGGCATGATCGCAGACTGCGAAAGCAAGAGAATATTATTTTAAACTTCGGTATGTAGCTATTTAATTGAAATACTTAGTCGAATATTAAATTGAATTTTATAATAAAGTATATTTACCTATCTTTTGCCATCGAACTGGATGGGTAGATATAATGAATTTAATACGATTTTAATAAATAGTAGACAATGAACTAATATACATATACTGATTTACATGGTATCCCAAAATTAGGGTGCCAGACTATAACAGTAGGTTCTACACCCAAAAACACGAGAAAAAGTTCATATAAACATATATCTCGAAAAATGTGTTATATAGAAGCTACAGGGTGTTGAAGGTGCGGCCATGAAGATGGTTTTTTAGAAAAATCTTCGTCACTTATTGGTAGTACGCGAAGTAATTTTTTATTTAATCATGGATTTCTACCAAATAGTGAAAAGTGAAAATATTAACTACATAACTGAATCAAATTACTACTACTAAACTTATTACGTTTTACAAGATAGTCCGAAAATTATGCTCCAAGATTCTTCAGGGGCGGGTCAAATTGGAGGGGTACGGGGAAAAATTGCCCCAACTTTTTTATGTGAAGACTTTTTCAAATTTGAAACCAAAATTTAAAAATTTTTTAATAAAACATGTCCTCTTCTCTCCTTCCCATAAGATGCACCGTTTTTGAATAAAATCGATTTACAAAATTATTTTACGTGAGGTACCATCATAAAATTCAATAATTTAGCCAAGAAAAACAAACATAAAATTGGCATTGATTACCAATTTAATACTGTACACAAATTAATGTTTAATAAAACCAAATGGTTACAATAATTGCTCAAAAATATTTCCATTTTCTTCAATGCAAAGTCGTGCTCGACGGGTTATTCCTCTGGAAGCTCACATAATTTGAAACGTATTCATTCTTATCTCATTCGTGGCGATATTTATCCTTTCTATTAGTTCTTCTCTGGTATTAATTTCTGTGGTGTGGACCAACGCGTTCAAGGTCCCACATGGTAATCCATTGGATTAAGATCGGGCGAACGTGGCGGCCACGCTATTGGACCATTGCGACCATTCCACCTATTTGGAAAATTTCATCCAACCATGCCCGAACATTTCTCGCGTTATGCACTGGAGCTCCGTCGTGTTGGCATACTAGTTTATGAAACATTACGCACATAATGTCTTTCTATCGCTTGTAAGATAATTTTTTAAATCGATTTTATTCAAAAACGATGCATCCTATGGGAAGGTGACAAGAGGACATGTTTTATTAAAAAATGTCCAAATTTTTAAATTCATTATATCTACCCATCCAATTCGATGGCAAAAGGTAGCTAAGTATACTTTATTATAAAATGCAATTTAATATTCGACTAATTATTTCAATTAAATAGCTACCGAAGTTTAAAATAATATTCTCTTGCTCAGGGTTGGGCGTAATTGCAATACTTGTAATGGCATTACGTAATGTCATTACATTTTTTGCCAAATTGTATTATTTAATGAATAATGTAATTACTTTTTTATGCTCATAATGTGAAATGTAATGGGATTACAATTTACGTGTAAACACATTACACATTACTTACATAGTTCGCTAGTCACTGAGTAGAGCATAAGTAGTGATTTTGTTTCGTGTTTCCATTGCGTTGGTGGGTTGGCATTCTTGGTTCACCAAGATTTTCATTATATCCGGGCTTAACGCTTACTGTTCTGAGTTCCGTGTCCGTGGCTTCAACCACAACAGAACTCCTGTGCTGAAGAGTTACCTCTTGTTCGTTATTCTTACATATTTAGCATTTTTTAAATGAATGTGTTGTTTTCTTTAGGAATAGACCCGTTATTTCCTCAAATTTGTAATTTTTAATGACAATGCAATCAAGTAATTTGTAATTTAATGCAAATACAATATTCTGAGAAAATAATTGTAATGTGTAATGTGTAATTTTAACCATTTTTGAACCTGTAATGTGTAATTTAATGGCATTACTTTTTTTGTGTAATGTGCCCAACCCTGCTCTTGCTTCCGCAGTCTTTGCGATCATACCCGTACAAAATACAAATCAACAAGTTTTTCCCGCAAAATCGAATGCGCATGTCATCAATCAGTAATCTAAAGTGTCTCGGTCCGCCTAGAGGCGAGTAGTAGTCACTCCCTTAGATAAATGAATATTGGAATATTGCGAACTGAGCACAAGAAAGAACAAAATATCCAGTTGACATATTCGTATTAAATATAATAATATTGTAATTTTTGGAGTAATAACAGGCTAAAATTGCAACTATATAGTAATTAACAGACTGACAGTTGTTCCAGGCCAGGTTATTCCTCTTCATCTTCGGTAAATTTGGTACAAAAAGAGTGCCATAACACCACAGAGTTGCTTATATAGAAATAGAGGGATAATGCCGTGTTGAGAAGTTGACCCAAATTGAAACTGCGCAAGGGGTAGGGGAGCATGCGCGTAGTGCAAACACAGAGCAGGTACCAGAAAATTGTATTCAAAGCACAGGCGCGGCTTATAAAATTTTCAGGCCCTTTCACATATCGCAAAAGCCACTTATAAGAAGTTCATTAAATAAAGTACTAACTTTGTAAAATATTGCTTGCATTCTACTTAGAGAGAATGTCAGTTCACCTCAAGATAATTATTTCGGAGATGAGACAATAATTCAAAGATTCTAGGCTGAATTTAAATAGGATTGAATAAAACTTTAATTGAATTACTTCAAGTTATTAAGACAAGCCAGGGTTTAGTTTTTCTTACAAAAAAGAAAGTGAGTAGGAAGCATATGATATAATAGATGACAAAAGTAATAATTAAAACAAATTCAGTTACTTAGAAAGAAAATGAAATTATTTTTATTTTGATACAAAGATAATTAGGAACATATTCAACCTGTACACAACCCACACTATTTGCCTGTGGGCAGAATATCACAATAAATAAATAAATATTGGAAATGATAACGAAACAAACAATGTATATACCTACATATACAGTTAATGCATTTTTATTGGCATTTTTGGTATTCAATCGTGAAAAATTTATGGATATCTGATCAGGAGTGGAATCCAGGATCTTCCGTTGGTCAGGTGCCCTACAAATTGAGCTATCACAAATTCCAACAGGTAGAACTCCACTCGGCAAACAGAAGATTCTGCATTTGACTCTCGATTACTATAGATACATTTTTCGGGAGAGAATGCCCTTGAGATACAATTATGCCACCAATAATCCCTCACTCCTAGTTACAACTTTCAGTACACCAGAGCAGGACTTTTTAATAATGGAGTGTGATTCATCATTAATAAATGTTTTGCTCCACAAATGAGCAGTAAGTGACTTAAGAACCTTCACTTTCTCTACAAATCTTTTAATTCTTCGTCTTGGTGTTCTTTCTTTCTGCCGTAACAACTTTTTTGGGTAGAGTGAGCTTCAATTACTGTAGATTTCATTTTCCTTGGACTCCAACTATAAATTAGGTACTTATTATTTACTGGTTAATACAAAAATACAGTGCTTACTAATACATATGATCCAGTCTAACCAATCGCCTTCTTTTCTTCGCAAATCTTCGCAAACCTATAGAATCACTAGTAGAAGTATGCACTTCACCCTCATCTCTTCTCCTTTTCATATCACCACTTGACATAGCACGGGATGTTTTAAGTGATATGGTACTTGCAAGTGACGATCTGCAAATACATACTACAATACGTATCTGCATCCTCATGCGGAACAGTCTCTAAATTTATTTCAGATGTTGAAGGGCTATAATAGTCAATAAACAATTATTGTTAAGTAATTATACAGACATTAAAAATAAACATACACATCACTGGAATTTAAGGGCTGTGAGACTTGTTTCCCAGATAGCGGAAGAAGTTCATCCATTTCAAAGCTGCAAAAATGCATGTGTGACAGATCCCAATATATATAAGTAGGTATCTAAAAAACATACTCAAGACGTACACGACTTTTACTAGAGATTAATAATATTGTTTTTTTTTGTTTCAATCTCAATGTTGGAATTGCGTCCTTTTTCAGTTCTCCATTATTCAAGAAGGCATTCTCTGCAAAGTGGCGGGAACAAACTGCATTCTGTTCACTCAAGGGTTAATCGGTGTGCCTTCCTATAGCAGCTAACCACTACTCTTGTCTTGCAGTAATGAGCCTTAAAGCAGTGAAAGCAACATTAGACAGTTATCCTAGTTTTACATATCATGCAATTATTACTTCAAAATAATTATAACAAACTGTATACTTACCGAAGAAAAAACGTACAACTGGCGCTGGTGATCGACTGCTACAAAAAGGTACCATACATATACGTGGCATCTCCAACTTTATTTACTTTTTGTAGCAATGTACGTATAACAATAATTCAAAGAATCAATCATTGTATGATAAATTTCAACAATTTCACAGCAAATCAAACGTTTGTACAAAAAATAGCAAACGACGTGTGACAAATGACATTTAGTTTAGTTCATTTGGATGACAAGTGACAGACCAAACAAATTCAGAGCGCATGCTCCCCTACCCCGCAACTGGATAAATTATTTCTCCGTAGGTGGGTCATTTTTCAACGCGCAGGTAGGAGGCATTATCCCTCTATTTGTATATAAGTAACTCTGTGCATAACACAGACTAATGATATTTCTAGCCTGTGGCCATAATTTAAGACATACGTTTCCGAAAGCGAGATTTCTGTTTCCACTAAAACAAATGTTGCCTTTGTTAATAGTAGATGTAGTAGATTGCAAGCCTTTTGGAACTTTTCAAACAGTTTAATCCCAGGAAAATAACCTTACTTTAAAAAAATTGGGACCATACACCATCATGATTTTCTCGTTAGTCGTTAGTAAGTGTAGTGCAACCAGAAATCGCGCTCTCGAAATTACGTTTTACATTGACTTTTCCCATTTTCTGTAATCTTTCCGAAATTCACACGTGTAAGCAAGTACGCAAAACCGTAATCATATTTTTAAGTAACAAATTTGTTAAAATAGTCGCAAATTTACAATATGCCCTATCTAAATATAATTGTTTAACATGATTGTTCTGGTCTTTTTTAACCTATAATTTAGTAAAATTTATCAGTGCGCAATTACTTAAGTAATTTCAGTGCATTTAATACTTCCACTATTTTAAAGAATTCCCCTATTTTATTTTTACTATTGCCTATAACTACTACATAAACACTATTTCTTAAAAATACCGTGCCTGCGGTAACAAACAAATACAACTCGCGTAAAAATTTGATAGCGTGCTCAGTCAAGAACTCGCTGTCCAAAAATTTAACGGTAAATAGTAATAATAATAATAATGGAAGAATACTGGAAGTTGTTGGTTTTTAAATAGTGAGCAAATATTTTGTTTACATACGTTTTTAAAAAAGCGATTCATAACGTATCATTTTGTGATAAAATGGTGTTTACAGTCTTAACTTTAATTAAAAACTACACTTTTTGGCGTCGTGCAGTGGAAAAGCGCTGGTAATCAAAATTATATAGCCTTGGGACCTCATAAAACAAGAAAAAAGCGTGATCTTATTTAAATTCGTACATTTCACTTGTACGCATGCGCACTAGTCGCAATTTATATAAAATCAAACTTGACATATTGAAATAACCTAAAATAATTCAGTCATACTTTCTTGCATTTTAAATTGTTTTATTTATCATTTTAAAGTTTCTTAAGTCTGTATTTGTTTTTTTATGTTTTTATACTGAACTTGTGGCATGGTGAGACGTACAGTGACTATCGGAAGAACATACAGATAGAGGCACTGGACTGTAAGTGCTGTATTCAGTGCAATTCAAGTACAATCTCGAATTCATGGCCCTATCGCAATCCGGGCACGATTTTTTCTTTTTCTTGTTGCTTCTACGCAGAATGTCGTACGCACACCTATAAGAAATCAATATTATTAAACAAAAAAACGTGTCCATTGTTCCAAAATAGCCTAAAGCCGGTCCCAGACCAAGCGCAAGTGTATTCGCAAAGGTCCTCGCGAATGCTCCCGAACATTCGGCCATATTCAAGTTTAGCGCTCCCACACTATTCGTCGAAGATATTCGCGAGTCTCCTCGAAAATATTTCTTTCGTTCATCGCTCACTTGTTGTATTTAGTACAGTCAGTGCAGTGTAGAAATAGGTTTTAAAATTTGTCGTAAGTAGGTACATGTTAAAGTTTTGCTTCCCGTTTCTTTTTGTTAATTTAAGATATCAAAAACATGGATGTAAGTACTTAGTTATGTGACGGCTTTAAAGATAGGAGTAAACTTGGCTGGAAACTGTTTTGGAACTGACTGTACACTGTAAAGTACATTAAATCCTCTCCGAGTTAAAACGCATCGTCTGGGAGGTGCAACGAAATAACGCGAGTGCGTAACCGAATATTCGCTAGCCTTTGACTCGGAACCCAAAAACCGCGTCGTGTCGGAATATGGCCGAGTACAATTATTCGTCATCGCCCTTACTTGTTTAACCTCCCACACGACAATATTTGCTATTATTCGGTCATATTCGATCATATTTGCGAAGCCATTCGGGCATGGTCTGGGACCGGCTTAAAAGTCATCTTTTAAATTTCACATAAACACCGAGTTGAAGTTAGCTTCCATTCATTAACTCGGTAAGTGGAGAGAAAGATGGGTGCCTCAAAGTTTTGAAAATATAAAATTAATCATTTCTCTTTGTTTACCTAGCGTGCAGTATGTGGGCACAAGGTAAAGCTTCTAATGAATCGCTTTCAAGGCCATATGGTGATCCACAAGCTCCACAATTCAAGTCTAAATCTTGTTGCAATCGAAGAGCAACTCTTTCGTGATGAAGTCGCTGATCTTCGTCTCCTAGAGCGTGATATATTCTTGAAAGTCGTATCCGAACTGTCCTTACAAGTATCTAGAATTAAAATTGAACTTTTCTATACATGTTTCTTGAATATTTTATTACTATTACAATATGAATAGGGTGACTCACTTTAGCACCAACGGAACTGGCTACTTCTAACAGCCTAGTATTAAATTCTAGAGGTCGACAATTGCATATTTTGTGTTGCAACCTGAGGGCTTCTAAACAGCGTGCAGCGCCATCCATGGACTCCATTTGGATGACCCTGTCGCCCATCGCTGCAGCTGAACCCATTGCAGTCTCATACTGCCGAAAAGCTTTCTGAAAATTATATTTTAAATGTTCTTTTACAACGGCTGCCGGCATTATAACCACAGCGAACTGTATAAAAATAAAGAAGAAGAAGAAAAATATAACCTCTATTTATGACAGACTGCCCATCATTCTTAAATTAACTACTAACGACCATAGACATATGAATTTGTAGAAGATAGGCAGCTAAAGTAGTTAGAAAATGAGAATACTGGGCCAGGCCATCGAGTTCTCCAGGTGCCATCCACTTCTTCGGCAGTGACCTTGAAAGAGACCAGAGGCTGCTGAAGGAGTCCTTGAAGAAGAAGTGGAAGTCATGTCTTCAGCAACGACATCTTCAGCAGCCTCTGGTGTCTTTCAAGGTCATTGCCGAAGAAGTGGGCATGTCTTCAGCTTTAGCCTCTGGTGTCTTTCAAGGTCATTGCCGAAGACGTTGTCTTCAGCAGCAGCAGCAGCAGCAGCAGCCTCTGGTGTCTCTCAGAAGAAGAGCCTCTGGTGTCTTGCCATTGCGCACCCAAGCCGCCATTTTGTGGTCTTTGGCTGTGGGTCAGGCGCCTGCGCCGGGGCTGTCGTGTACAAAGCGCGTGTTGTTCAGGCCAGTCCATCCAGGTGCCATTCACTTCTTCGGCAATGACCAGAGGCTGCTGAAGGAGTCATGTCTTCAGCAACGGTGTCTTTGGGGCCTTTGGCCGTGGCTCAGGCGCATGCGCCGGTGTTTTCGCAAACGTTCTGGAAATGACGCCGACCGGGATTCGAACCCGGGTCCCCACGCACCGGAGCCCTCGCTCCAACCAACTGAGCTAATCGGCGGCCCACAAGCCCGTCTTTCAAATCATCCATATAAACTTATGATTGTAAACAGAAGTTACAGAATTAATATTTATTTTCTCGGAAATTTACAATTGTTTATACTAAATAAATATTGATATTAAAGTTTAAGAAAAAAGCACGTTCGCCGCCGATAAGAGATGTTATAATTGTTTTTATTATGGGAAATAACCTTTCATCTTGCCGATAGGATATATTTGTTTAGGTTTGATCCCACGCTCTGCATGTGCATTTAATACGTTGTAGACATTACAAGGTGACCCGTTTGTTTGTTTGTATTATGACAATAAAATAACATTCTAGAATATTCTTCTGATTGTTTATTTGAAATTACTTGTTATCTTAATGCGTTTCGGACACGTGTGGGAAAAAAACATTCTAGAACATTCTCCAGTTTGTTTATTTGAAATTACTTGTTATCTTAATGCGTTTCGGACACGTGTGGGAACCATCTGATTGATATATGCAAACATCTTAGTTCTCGGTAGTAGAACATTCTACATCGCTAATTATTTGAGAACAGTAGTCTAAATTTAGGCTAACCCCTACGTAAAAACTATGTCATGTGGGGTGTCAAATTAAAGGACTCGACTAGAGGTATCGGAATATTGGGGTGGATTTTAGGGGTGGTTTTTGGGGGTGGTTTTTGGGGGTGGTTTTTAGGGGTGATTTTTAGGGGGTGGTTTTAGGGGTGGTTTTAGGGGTAGTTTTTAGGGGTGGTTTTTAGGGGCGGTTCTTGGGGTGGTTTTGGAGGGTGATTTTTGGGGGTGGTTTTTAGGGGCGATTTTTAGGGGGTGGTTTTAGGGGTGGTTTTAGGGGTAGTTTTTAGGGGTGGTTTTTAGGGGCAGTTCTTGGGGTGGTTTTGGAGGGTGATTTTTGGGGGTGGATTTTAGGGGTGGTTTTTAGGGGTGGCCACTCACTGACCGCGCCCCCGTCCACGCTCCTTGCCCCGCCCACCTAGATCATGTAGGGTATCAAATTAATCAGCTCGATGAGACAAAAAGGAATCTATAGTTATTCTCCTACTTCCGAATTCTTATCAGTAGTTGTCTGTCTGTATGTCTGTCGGTCCGTCTGTCTGTCTCTCTGTCTGTCTGTCTGTCTCTCTGTCTGTCTGTCTGTCTGTCTGTTTGCGAATACAGCTGTCTGTTGACACAGACAGCTGTATTCGCAAACACCATGGCTGATGACACGCTGTTGACACAGGCAGCTGTATTCGCAAACACCATGGCTGATGACACGAGCAAGAATAAGACTGCGCATGCGCACGGTTGTATGGAGAGTATTTAAGCAAGAAAATTAACGGTGCTGTCAGTTAGTACTTGTGCTTCAACAAGGGAACCGCATTTGAATAATGACACACATAAACGTAGACACGTTTCGTGTTCTGGACGGTGCTGTTTTGGATGAGTCAGCACGCCGTGTCGAGGTGCACGTACATCAGCCGTTCGTGACAACAACAACATTCAACGCCAATGACGAAATTCGCATACCAATCCACCAACAAGACGTTTACGTACTGCCGCATCTAAGCAGCATTTACATAGAGGGCAGGTTCATCAAGGGTGCAGGAGGCGGAAATGCGGCTTTAACAAATAACGCCCTCAGTTTCCTCTTTGACGACGTCCGCTATGAAATAAACGGGGTGGAGGTGGATCGAACAAAAAACGTGGGCATCACGAGCACACTGAAGGGTGTAGTTTCTCTGAATGTGGGTGAGGTAGGTGCCCTGGAGAATGCCGGCTGGACGAATACGGGAGACTCACCGAGCCACCTTATCGACGCGAACGGGAACTTTAACGTGTGCATCCCGGGAAGAATCCTGCTGGGATTCTTGGAAGATTACCCCAAAATTCTGTTAAATGTGTGTCACGAGCTCATTTTGACTCGATCGAAAAACGATAGGAACGCTTTCGTGGGTAACGAGGACACCAGAATTGAGTTGAGCAAGGTTCATTGGAGGGTGCCGTACGTCTATCCATCGGATGCTGAATACCTAAAACTTCTCAATATTGTCGAGGAAGAGAGAACGTTGCAGATATGTTTTCGCAGCTGGGAGCTGTACGAGTATCCGGTGTTGCCGCAAGCTACGAAACAAACGTGGGCCGTCAAGACTGCAACACGGTTGGAGAAACCCCGCTACGTTATTGTCGCCTTCCAGACGAATCGCAAAGCGAATTTGGACACGGATTCAAGCAAATTTGACCACTGCAATCTGACAAACGTCAAACTGTACCTGAATTCTGAGTGCTTCCCCTACGAGAATTTAAACTTGGATTTCTCCACGGGGAAATACGCCCTGCTATACGAAATGTACCAGAACTTCCAGAGTTCATACTATGGAAAAGTTGGCGAGCCGTTATACGGCAAGGAACAGTTCAAGGATCTAGCGCCCATCGTGGTGATTGACGCATCAAAGCAGTCGGAAAGCATCAAGCCTGGACCCATAGATATGCGTCTAGAATTTGAGTCGAGCGAGAATTTTCCGCCCAACACAACCGCATACTGTCTCATCCTGCATGACCGCATCATTGAGTATACACCGGGTAATGAATCGGTCAGAAGAGTGGTATGAGAAGCTGCAGGGCTTCGATTTGCCCAGAAAATACACGCATGCCTACTCTGTATACAGATTATAGTTTTAATTATATTGATGTAAAAATATATTCAACGTTTTTATTTTTGCGAAAACCCCGGCGCAGGCGCCTGGGCCACATCCAAAGGCCCAACAGCACCTAACAACAATTCTGATTGGATGCTGCCCACAACCACTCTCATTGGCTATTGCCCCGCCCACTCTCATAGCCAGAGCCCGGCGCATGCGCCTGAGCCACGGCCAAAGGCCCCAAAGACACCGTTGCTGAAGACATGACTCCTTCAGCAGCCTCTGGTCATTGCCGAAGAAGTGAATGGCACCTGGATGGACTGGCCTGAACAACACGCGCTTTGTACACGACAGCCCCGGCGCAGGCGCCTGACCCACAGCCAAAGACCACAAAATGGCGGCTTGGGTGCGCAATGGCAAGACACCAGAGGCTCTTCTTCTGAGAGACACCAGAGGCTGCTGCTGCTGCTGCTGCTGAAGACAACTTCTTCGGCAATGACCTTGAAAGACACCAGACGCTGCTGAAGACATGCCCACTTCTTCGGCAATGACCTTGAAAGACACCAGAGGCTGCTGAAGATGTCGTTGCTGAAGACATGACTTCCACTTCTTCTTCAAGGACTCCTTCAGCAGCCTCTGGTCTCTTTCAAGGTCACTGCCGAAGAAGTGGATGGCACCTGGAGAACTCGATGGCCTGGCCCAGTATTCTCATTTTCTAACTACTAGCTAATTTCAGTTAAATTCTGACTTACGTTAATGTCCAACTTTTTTCTGTAAATATCACCCATAATGCGTATGCTTCTAGCGTAAGTTGCTTGATCACCAGACACGAGAGCTAATCTTGTTGCTTCCTAAAATAAAATATGGATACTTTTATTATTATAGTATCTTTCAAGAAATTAGGTACATACTGAACAGTAATCTTGAGCGTCACCCAATTCTCCTTGTTTTCTAAGAGCCGAAGCCATTTGAAGCAAAGCAGCTCTAAAAAAGTTCCAAATAAAAGAAGGGTGTAAGTAGATATAAAGTGATGTTTCTAGACCAATCACGTGTATAGTTGATAAATGAGGCAACTTTAAACAGGGGCTAAATGTTATGCAACGTTATAAGTTACCTGTGATGTCTAGAGTTCAGGTCTCCTAGCTGCAACGATCTTGATAAATCGTACGCTTTTGACGCATAACGGGCACTTTTATCAGCATCCTGTAACCTGCTGAATAGCTCTGATAGTCCTACATAGACCTAAACAAAGTCATTAAGTGTAAATAACACGTTAAAAATTGAAACTGCTGACTGGATTTGAACCCGCACTTCACCGATCCGTGCGAATGTTCTAATTAAAATACTTACTTGTAATTCTAGTGCTGGATCATGTATAGCTTGTGCTATTCTGTGTGCATGTTGAAAACTGTCCAGAGCTTTATTAAAACCGGCTAATTCTAAATATACTGAACCAACTGTTAAATGGACGTGGCCAGCTGTGGCACACTGTTCACATTCGTTGTACAGAGAATGTCGAGCGTACGCCAATGCTCTGAAAAAATTATTTAATCTAGAATGATTGTATAAAAGCAAGGATTATTAAATTAATTGTTTCGGCGATGTTTTCCTCGACGTGGAATAAATACCACAATATGTCTTGAAAGGGACGTCACCCGTTCTCTCAAAGTCCGTTATTTCCGGGACATACTCCGGGTTTCTATGAGACAACCCCCAGGCTCATAAGTTTCCTGTTTTCTATAACGCTCGCCAATTTCCGGTTTCGTGTTCACAAAAAGACGTAACTAGTCTCGGAGGAACAATGGCCTGTGCTTTCACCCCTCTCTGTTGCCACCCTTGTGCAGCATCTAAGCCCTTTTATGATGAAATATCCTAGCGGAAAATTGCTTAACCAAAATTAGGAATTTTGATTTAGAAAGTTTTACGCAATACAGCCCGTCCCAAATCCTCTATACAGTCCGGAATAGCTGTATTAAACAGTATTTTAACAGTTTTAAATGTGGACTTACCTTTCCAAACCACCTAATCTTTGGTGGGCCCTAGCCAAGTTCAAATATGATTCTGCCCGCATATTTGGGTTATCCAATTCTTCGGAAATGAATAGTTGGCGATGAGAAAATTCCAAGGCATCTCTAGAAAAAGAAACTACATCTGAGCGGTGAGAACTCAGAGAGTGCTTGGTCTATTTGTTTTATACTGTAAATTATTCTCTGGTTTTTCATTGGTGAATTCTGAATCTCATTAGTAATTTTAGTCTTTGTTATTGTAATCCCCATTATTATGAAATCTGATAATCTTACTTTAGAATCTATTTTATTTCACTAAATTACTTTTGGGACAAACTGTATTCAAAACTGGTCCACAAGTAACACGGCTCAACTAATATAAACAAAAGTAGGTTCAAAAGGTTACGCTCCAGAATATAGAGACGCGGAGAAACTTAGTTAGGCAAGGGGCGCAGGGTGTTTAGCAATTGACGGAAGTTGTCTGGCTTTTGGAGCTTAAGGGTACGTATTTTTTTAAAATGTCACGCGAAACTATGTTTTTTTTATGTCGTAATCCAAGTAATTATAAATTCGACTTGATTCCGAACACAGTAAATGAATTAGAAGTGTTAATAATACAGGTAGGTTATTGATTTTATTGTAAACAATTTTATTATTTTGCATATTTTCTGTAACCACACTGGGGACAAAGCATGTATGTTTGTTTAAATACAGGGTGTCTCACTATATTTTGACGCATTTTAACACCTTATACCGAACCGCTTGAGATATTGGTGTGCGGTTTTCACCACTGAGTTTTGTATGACTTCAAGTTTTTTTTACTACTTTAAAAATATTTTACTACTTCCAGTTCGTAAGGACCAGAAAAGGTCACTTTTCATATTACTGCAATTGCAATTTTTTTAATGGGACACCCTGTATATAATTAAATGTTTGAAAAGTCGCATCTTTTAGCTATCCAACGGTATGCTAGATTTAATCATCGGTAAGGGGATAGCTGAGATTTTGGATTTCAAAAAGACTGCGGAATCGAACAAAATCTTTGTATAGAAGCAGAAAATTTCAAGTGAGCTGTGATTTTTTGCAATAAACGATTTAACAATCTGTGAAACGTCTGCTTACATTTGGATTATTTGAAAAAAGCTAAACAGTTTTATAAAATTATACGTAATTTCAAAATTTTAAAGACTGAAAGCAATAAAATCTACGACAAATTTTGTGCTTCTACAAGGATTTGTTCGATTCTGCAGTTTTTTTGAAATCCAAAATCTCGGCTATCCCCTTACCGATGATCAAATCTAGCATACCGTTGGATAGCTAAAAGATGCGACTTTCTGAAACTTTAATTATATACAGGTGTCCCATTAAAGAAATTGCAATTGCAGTGATATGAAAAGTGACCTTTTCTGGTCCTTATGAACTGGAAGTTCTAAAATATTTTCAAAGTAGTCAAAAAAAACTTGACGTCATACAAAACTCATTGGTGAAAACCGCACACCAATATCTCAAGCGGTTCGGTAGATATAAGGTGTTAAAATGCGTCAAAATATAGTGAGACACCCTGTATAAGCCGACAAAATATTGTCGACCCTTATCTATTGACGCCTAACTGACCAGTTTGTAATTTGTGATCATCATCATAAAATTTTCCTATCCTCAGCTAACCTACGCTTTTCCCCAATAGTTGAACATCCTACATCCCTAACTATTTGACAACAGTAGTCTAATCTGGGCCTACCCCCCACTTCTTTGTATTAATATCTCTAACTCTAGTATGTCGCGAACCAAGCCTTCGTGCTTCAGAAGGTGCCCTACCATCCTATCTCTCCTATTCCTTTACTGTCTTCCATAAATTTCGCTTTTCTCCAACTCTTTCTAATACCCCTCTGTTGCTAACCTTATCTATCCACGGTATCTTCATCATGAGCCTATAGCACCACATTTCAAATGCTTCTAATTTTTTCCTATTCGCTTCTCCTATCGTCCAAGTTTCGCACCCGTACAATGCCGTACTCCATACATACGTTTTTAAGAGTCTCTTCCGAGTTTCTACATTTATCATTCTCGAGCATAATCATTATATTAAAAGCGAACTGGCACAACATTTGAAATACGGGTGGGGATATCGGTCGCTCGGTCTCTTTTCAACTGGCGGAGATCGTACGGGTGAGGTCGTGCACTCGATCGAGTGTTTCTTTAACGCAAATAAGAAAATTGCCTCGGCATAATTTCGATGGACGCTTGGATCTGCTGAGCACTGTTCGCAGTCGTAGTTCGACGTCGCACCCGTAGATAGAATTGTTTTTGCCGTATTAAATTAAACGCAATTAATTATTTAAGAATATTCTATGGTGCACCTGGGATGCACCTACGTTTTAAGTATAATTACTACACCTATTCACCACTACGTAAAGGTCGTGGAGCGTAGCCCACGGGTTCATCTAGTAGTTGTTTATTTTTATTAAATGCAACTCTGCCCTGCGCTATTGTTTGTTTTATATCTCTAGAGCTCCTACCATCGCGAGTTATTTGACTTCCTAAATAGCAGAAATCTGAGACTTCCTCTATTTTCTCGTTTCCAATTTGTATTTTAGTTTTAGTCCTATTTTCACGCCCTCTACACACCAAAATGTTGGTTTTCTTTTTATTGATCTTCATACCATAGCCCTCGGTCAAAACCGCTTCCATTTCGTTCAGAGCCGTTCCTAATTCTTCTTTGCTGGATGGTAATACTGCTATATCATCCGCGAATCTGAGCATATCAATAGTTTGGCCCTGTATATATGTACAATGTACATTCCAGCAGCTATTCTGTCTTTGACAATATTAATCGCATCTTCGATATACAGGCTGGCCCGAAATTAGCGTGCAATATTTTACCAGTGTGTTCTGTGGTCAAAATTAAGACAAGAAATTCCTATAAGCGTATACCGAAATAATATGCTTCCTAAGGGAGCTATAGCTTTCTAAAAGAGAAGGCTTGAAGACGTTTTCTTCTAAGTATCTTCGAAACAAGTCCAGTTAAAATTATGAAATTTGATGGAATGTGTAAGTACCAAATGCTGAATCTTTTTCAGAGCATGCCATTTTCAATTTTTCCATAAAAATTTGCAACTTCAGAGTTTTTTGCAAAAAAATGTGCTCCTGTTTCGTTTTGATAGGAGGTACCGTTATAGAGCACAATCGGTTCAAACATTTCGCTACATGCCCAAAAAATTCATACAAGAAGTGGAGAACTTTGTTTGTGTACTTAAACGAGATAGGAGTATATTTTTTTACAAAAAACCCCGAAGTTGCAAATTTTTACGGAAAAATTAAAAACGACATGCTCTAAAAAAGTTGGGGTAAATCTTACCTCCGCCACCCCCAGCTTTGAGACGCTCCTGTTAAATTTTAAAAAGTATGTTTACAGCAAAAGATTCAGCATTTGGTACTTACACATTCCATATTCCATGATTTTAACTGGACTTGTTTCGAAGATATTTAGAAGAAAACGTCCTCAGGTTTTCTCTTTTAAAAAGCATATTTCGGTATACGCTTATAGGATCATTTTGTCTTATTTTTGACCACACAACACGCTGGTAAAATATTGCACGCTAATTTCGGGCCATCCTGTATAATTGAAAACTAGAGGCGATAACGCACATCCCTGCCTCATTTCCTTTCAGATTTCTACTTCTCTATGTTCCTGCTCACATTCTATAACTGCCGTTTGCTCTTTGTATATATTATGAATTATTCTTATATCCCTATACTTCATCCCTACATTTTTGAGCACTTGGAAAATATTCTTCCATTTTACATTGTCGAAGGCTTTTTCCAAATCTACAAATCCCATACAGACGGTCTTTTCCTTTTCTATTGTTTTTTTCTATTATTACTCGTAAAGCTAGAATGGCCTCGCGCGTTCCCCTATTTCTTCTAAAGTTGAACTGATCTTCTCCTAATATTTCTTCCGCCCTTTTCTCCATCCTTCTTTGCACAATTCTAGTTAAGATTTTTGACGCGTGGGAAGTTAAACTGATCGTTCTAAAATTTTCACACTTATCCGCGCATTTCCTTTTTGGCAAAGCTACTATGATGTTCCGTTTGTAATCTTCTGGAATCTCGCTACTAGATGCTACTAGATGATCCAATTTCTCTGAAATTTCTCCTAATTATTTTATACATAATTATGCTTCATCAGTATTTCCTACTTCTAACTTATCTTCCACTTCTTTGCATTTATTATCGATCCATTGCTCCCATGGGCACACTGTTTTACGTTTACCGCCATATCATCCAGATTTAAATCCCATCGAGTTAATATTAGTTTTTCAATAAAATTAAGACAAAGAATGTAATATTAATGATTATTCTGCAATAAATCACAATACATTTGTCTTTTTACATTCTGGATTAGGTAGGTTAGATGCAGGCTGTGGCAGGCGAAAACGCGGCGCGCCTCCACCGCTCGCCACCTTCAATCTGTTGAACTGTAGGTATAGACGATCACGTGGCTACTTCGACAGGTATTTAGGTAAATTTTAATTAGGTGAATTAACCAGCGCTGAGTAGGTAGTTAGACAAGCGAGCAGAAACCTGCAAGGGCGGGGTACGGCCCGTTACACTACAATCAAAAACTTTCCCATCTTTCCAAGGAGTATGGCGATGTATTATTACTTCTTATAGAACACGATGTTCCGAATCTCCCAAAGTTTTAAGAAATATTTGTTTGTTGTTTTCTTCGCGTAATACCAAATATTCGAGGTCGTTCCCTTGGGGTAGATCGGCAAATCTCTTGATGCGGGGAACTGGAAAACTGCCGCCAAGTAAACATATCGGAAATGGGCGTTGAAAGTGGAAATTGTGAAAACGGAATGTTCTCCCGAAAGTAAAACAAAGAAGTGTGAAAATCAATTATTTTATAAGGGCATGACATTTTGTAAGTTCGACGATGCCACTGCTCCATTTTTTGCGTATTTTCATCTGTTAAATTGTGGTGTGACTATGGCTGAAAATATTTATTCTATGTAGTAGGGGTAGTAATTCGGTGGTTTAATTAGTATTAGGTATGCAGCTTGGTATGTGACACGGGTCACCGGGTACGTGACTAAAATTTAATGTCACGCTGTCACTGTCCCATATTTGGCGGTCTCACCCCTACGCGTCGGTTATAATACTACGGATAGAAGGTCAAATAAAGAATGTATTACATCGAAAAAACAGAATTACTCATTTTTTATAGGTTGTGACTAAGAATGGAAAACGTAATGCCATCGTTTTTATGCTTATGGTGGTGGTACAACTTGCATTCAAGAAGCCCTTCATACATAGTCATAGTCGTACACAAATTGAAAACTCACCTGTACTTTCCCCAATCCATGTATGCCTGATACAGGTATCCTAAAAGTTCGAACTTGTCTTCTCTTTTCCTGATTGCCTTCAACGCCGATTTCCATTTTCTCACTGCTTGTTGCTGTTTGTGTTGATTATATAATTTCAAGCCTTGTTCTATCTAAAATACGAGTTTTGCCACAATCGCCTTGTAAAAATAAATCCAGGGAGTCATAGAATGTACCACGCACCTTTCTCTTGGCAAGTCTATGATGTATCCTAGCCCTGCACCCCCTGAAGCAACCGAAACTAAATATAGGTCTCCTCGGCACCCTGACCTCTGTGTATGTTTCTCGATGTAGACTCGAGTAAGACCCTGCAAAAGGCCACGCTTGCTCTAATCCATCTAAGGGATGCCTACTCCCTTCGGGTGATGATAATAATCGAGTGGCTGATAGCTGATGACTCACTCCACCGCTGGAACCCCGAAAACTACCCTTAATCATGATAAATTAATTTGACGTTTTTGTGTTAAATAATTTTGGCTGAAGGTCTTGGATGGGGTATTATAAGGACACACAGTCAGATAGTGATAACAACTGTAAAAATCCTTTTTGTTTGGTTATTTTAAAAATCTGATTTAATAATTTAAACTACTCAAGTTTCGAATTCTTGGTTTCAATAAAAAGAAATGGTGGAGGCGCCAGATTCAGGTGACAAGGCAAACGATTATACACGGTGTACCAAGAGTATCACGAAATCTGTTCAGGGATACTTCCTCTACAGGGTGTTCCATTTATCAGAAGAAGCGATTCTCAGTTTTTATTATTTTACAACTTAGAAAGAAAGTTATACCAGATTGTTAACACAATCGCAATTTACTTTTTGGTAGTATAATAGAATGCCGAAAGCAGAATTTGGATATCGTTTTTAGTTTTCGAGAAAAAAAATAATGTTGAATTTATAGATTTTCAAAAACTCTCCAATTCTTTTTGTACTAAGCAGACTAAAACTGTTATGATTGACTTCTATAGAACTTTATCCAGGGAATTCAGTGGCGTACGTAGTTTTTTTAGGGAGCGTATTTTTTGAGTTATGACATAAAGTTGAATTTTTTAAATGGAAATCATAGTAGGCTTTGGTCTAGTTCGAAATGTATTTTTTAAGCTATCAAAATATATATGTACCGTGTGACAAACTTCCATGCGTACATGGGGAAATAACATGGGCAATTACATTTTTGGGGATTCCTGCTCCCCATTTGTAGTTACAGTGGTGGTAAAGGTAGCAATCGAAAGACTATTTTTTCTGCGTATGAGGATATCAAAAACTCTGCAATTTTCCAATTTATTAAAGCATTAAAAGCAAAAATTACACTAATAATTTTCAAATTAAAACACGGATATTCATCAGATTACCTATGACATTTAATTTATTTTAATCAAAGACTCCCTTGATTCTAATTTCTAATTTCTAATTCGTCTGAACTGTCAACATTATTTATCGACAATTTAAAATTTGGGTTTCAAAATGAACAAAAATATGTATTCAATTGAAGAAAAGGTTTTAATTGTGAAAACATTTTACGGCGGCAATAGTCTGCGGGTAGTCCGTGACTTATTTTCTGTAAAATTCAATAACAGTCCTATTCCTTCGGTAACAACAATAAAAAATTTAGTTAAGAAATTTGAAGATACTGGGAATCTTTCATTGAAAAAAGGTAATTTTTACTAATAAATTTACTTGGTTTTTATTTAGATAATTCTGATTCGCTTATTATTATTACCTAGTTGCTAATTCCTTATTGTTCGCTAACTTAAATTTTACTGGAATTATGAGAAATTTAACAAGTGATAACGTGGAGTGAAACAAAACTAAAATTAATCTTATAATTTATTTTTTTAGTCGTTCCAAGAAATCTAAATGTTGAGGTAGAGGAAATGGTAATAGGCCTGATAACTGCTAGTCCAACATCTAGTTTATGGTCTATTGCCCTAGAATGTAATGTTTGAAGAGAAACTGTCCGTAACATATTAAAAAAAACAAATATCATCCCTTTAAATTCCAATGTCACCAAGAGTTACTTCCTTTTGACGAAGAATCAAGGCAAACTTTCTGTGAAGAAATGCAAGGACGGGCTAATCGGGATCGCAGCTTCCTCTCATCAATTTGTTTTATCGATGAGTGTACCTTCACTTTAAATCAAGAGCCAAATTCACAAAACGTTAGGCATTGGGCCCAGGAAAATCCCAGAATAAATCTAGCCACTACAACGCAATACCCTCAAAAAATCAATATTTGGGCAGGCATTTTTAATAATCGCATTATAGGACCATTTGAAATACAGGGAAATTTAAATTCAGAAGCTTATTTAGATATTTTTAATTAACCATATTGGCCCTGCATTAGAAGAAGTTGCACATGCGAATCGGGAGGTCTGATTTCAACATGACGGATGCCCAGCACATTTTGGAGCACAAGTGAGAGAATTATTAAATGAAATATTTCCAGAGAGCTGGATTGGTCGAGGTGGTGCTATAAACTGGCCAGCTAGATCTCCCGATTTGGCACCGTTTGACTTTTTCTTGTGGGGTCATTTAAAAAATAAGATTTATAAAACTCGTCACCCAAATATTGATTCTTTAAGGAATGCTATTTTTGCAGAATGCAACTTAATAAACGATCGGCAACTTGCGAATGTGAGAAATTCTTTCTATAATAGGCTGGGATACTGTCTGATACAGAATGGGGGTTTATTTGAATATTTGTTATAGTTATTTTTCTTTTTTTTATGTTACTTTAATTTCATTGTATATTAATAAGTTTTTGTCCTTACCTAGATATGAAATAAATAAGTATTAAATTGCCAGATCACAAAATTCATTAGAGCAAAATAAACAAATGTTGCCGCTTGTTAAATTTTTCATAATTGCAGTAAAATTAAAGTAATTTAATATTTATTATTTCATTTTACTGCTTTAACATTTTCCCAAAAACTTATTAATAGGTTAGACGACACCTACAATTTACCCTAAACTATGGACCAGCATTCACCAACGAAACATCCGCACCAGTAATCAATTAATTGTCAACTATAGGTAATGACAATAATAATGCGAATGAGAATTATCTAAATAAAAAAACAAGTTTATGTATTAGTAAAAATTAACTTCTTTCGATGAAAGATTTCCAGCCTTCAAATTTCTTACTAAATTATTTGTTGTTATACCGAAGGAATAGGACCGTTATTGAATTTTACAGAAAATAAGCCACGGACTACGCGCAAACTTGCCGCCGTAAAATATTTTCACAATGAAAACCTTTTCTTGAACTGAATAATAGTATATTATACACGAATTTATAATGAATGCTATTATTACCGAGGATGAAGTTTACAACACGAGCGAGTTTTGTAATCATCCGAGGTAATAATAGCATCATTATAACGAGTTGTATACTATACTTTGTCCACGACTATCGAAACAGATTCCCAGAAAGAATTTACCTTCATTTCCCTTCTCCAGTGTAAGACAGATTCATACATACGCTCTCAGGTATAATTTTCTTGGTTTTTTGGGCAATGAATCTAATGAGGCAAGTTCTGCAGTTTCTTTTATTGCTGGTGCTGTTAAAGAAACCTCGTTTTCACTCTCACTACTCATTATATCTTCTTTTTTAGAATATGCATTTCAAATTAAAAACAAACCTTGCTGATGATTTGACGTTTCAATTTGAACTGACACATCGCGATCGCGGCCTACTAAATAAATGTAAAAAAGGTCGTGGACAAAAAATATTTTTGTTCATTTTTAAATGTTGACAGTTCAGAAAATCCATTAAAATCAAAGACGTCCGCGATTAGAATAAATTAAGTTGTCATGGATAATCTGATAAATTTCTGTGTTTTAGTTAGAAAATTATTAATGTAATTTTTGCTTTTAATGCTGTAATACATTGCAAAGTTGTAGAGGTTTTGATATCCTCATACGCAGAAGAAAATAATCTTTCGATTGCTACCTTTACCACCACTGTAACTACATATGGGGAGCAGGAATCCCCAAAAATGTAATTGCCCATGTTATTTCCCCATGTACACATGGAAGTTTGTCACACGGTATATATATATATATATATATATATATATATACTTTTATATTGTTATTTCAAAAACGGCAACGATTTTGGTACTTTTTAAGTTTTAACTTTAGAAAATATAAAATACCTGTGATTTAATGTTAACAACTGAATAATCTGAATAATCTGTTGATATACATTAGCAAAAGTTGCATGCAGCTATTAGTATATACGTAATGGCACTTCAAAATTATCAAAATTTCGAAAAATACGACATAATTGCCGTTTTCAATGAATATCGTGTGAATGTAAATGAATCAATGGACCTATATCTCAACAGGTACGCAAAAAATTCCTAGATACCCATTTCCAGTATAATACTTATCCATCGATTTATTAAATTTAGATACCCAGAAAGAAGACAACCAAGCAAAATGATGTTTTCGAGATTAAGATCAAATTTAATTGACTATGGGTCATTCAATAAACCTAGAAACAAAATTTATAATAAAGAAAATAGGGAAGAGGAAGAAATAAATGTTTTTTCGTTGGTTGAGGCGACACCAAAAACTTCTTGTCGCGAAATCGGATCACAAGTTGGTGTTTCCAAAACAAAAGTTCAAAAAATATTAAAAAAGGCAAATATAGGCCATATAAAATTCAAATTATTCACCATCTCTTCCCGGGAGATCAAGAAAGAAGGCTTAATTTTTGTAGGTGGTACTTAAATAAAATTCAAGAAAATCCAGAATTTGGGCGGTCTGTCATTTGGACAGATGAAACTCACATAAGCAGCGTAGGATTATTTAACAGACATGATGTGCGTCACTGGTCTGATACAAATCAGCACCAAACTTTTGAACGTCAGAGGCAAGGACGTTTTGGATTTAACGTTTCGCGTTTTATTTTGGGTGATCAACTATCATACCAAATTTTTGATGGAAACTTAACGGGATTGAGATACATTAATTTATTGAATATTAACGCAGAGGCGATAATGGAAAATGTTCCGTTAATAAACAAAAAAAGGGTATATTTCCAACAAGATGGTGCCCCTGCACACAATTCTGCAATAGTTAGAAATTATTTGGAAAATCATTTTCCGGGTAGATCGTTGGGTACAAATGGATCTATATCGTGGCCATGCAAGATCACCGGATCTGAGTATATTAGACTTTTTGTTTGGGAATTTTTAAAAGAAAAAATATGCATATGAAGATACAACAATCAAGCTGAGCTAGCAGAGGCAACACATGCAGCTTTCCGATATTTGCAAGCCCATTGTATTTTTTTAATTAATGCCATCAATCTATTAACTAAAAGATGTAGATTACCTATGTGTTGAAAAACATGGCAATGGCTCAGAGTCGCTAAAACCCCGAGGCTCTCTCTATCTCTGCTGCTTCTATGAAAAACCCCAAAATCACAACGAAAATAGGACAGCCTGTACATAACTGAGTTTTATCACTAGTGTGGAAATCAGTGTGGAAGGGGAAAACCTAGGATGTCCTATAATAAGGGATGAGTTTGAGCTAGCACTAAAAAGTTTAAAAAACGATAAAGTTCCAGGTGTAGATTGATTGCAGGCAGAAATTTTAAAGCGAGCAGGTCAAGGGGTAAGAGAGCGTCTATACTAGTCGCATACAGGGTGGTCCTTAAGTATTCTAAAAGTTTTTAAGAGGGGGAAGATGTTCGAAGTGCTCAGAAAGGTAGGGATGAAATATACCGAAAGAAGAATAATACTTAATATCTAAAAAGAGCAAACGGCAGTGCAGGAAAAAAAAAGAAGTAGATATCCGGAAGAGAGTAAGACAAGAATTAATAAAGTAAAAATACCACTACCTTAGAAATTCTTGAGAATTTAAGGATTCCCAGGACATTTTAATGATCGTAGCACCATTACCTACACATTCTTATAACACTATGAGTTCTCTCCTCCTCAGAAACATTTTTTAAACTGTATCACTTTTCGATTATTTTATAATATTAACACCACTATATAATTACCAATTACTTTAGACACACTTAAATATGATATTTTTTATTATAACCCGTAGATGTTGCAAATAAAATTAATTTTACTCGTGAAACTACCCTTATAAAAATTAACGCACACCTATACCAACAATTTTAGTAACCGATTATATAAAAATATCAAAAATATTAAGGGTTTTCCGCGATTTTCCATAGTTACATTATCACCACCACCACCCAACATTTTGCAGCATCCCTTGCGTTAGTAGCGTAGTCCACCCCTTCGGCTTCTGTCGTGGGCGGGACGGCGAATATCGGCCTCGCGGAGAACATGCTAGGGGAAGAATTCACGTAGACTATCGTCAATTTCACATTTCAAGCTTGTTAATATACCGGGTGTCTGGTACTTACGTATTTTTTAAATAGTGCCTGTTTGTCTGGAGAATCTGCAACCCTTTAAATAGCATCTTCAAAATTTTTCGATATTTGTGACAAATGCTACAATATTCGAATCGTTAGGTCATAAATTTCTGGCGCGGATCCACACATACAGCGGACCAGACAGTGATTCGACGGCGTGTTGACAGCAGGAGTGTTCTAACCGAACCTACTCGATCGCGTCTTGTGCTGCATGGACTCACTGTCGGGGTGTAAAAGGAAGATAGAAAACAGGTCACAAACGAGAGGACGGCAAAAAACGGTAGTGCGCTTTGGCATTGTATTCGGCTCTGTCGTATACATAATACATACAACAAAATTATGAACTTGTTTATTTTAGCGTTACATTGAGGTTACATTTCCTAATACGTGTTGAAATATTTACAAAAAATAATTCCCCGATGCCAAAACTCATGAATATAAAAAACCAACAAAACATGTGAATCTTAAAAAAAATGTTATTTATTTTATGATTCGTGTTACCGCTATTATCCAACCACTCAGCAAATGAATTTATTTTATATTTATAATAAAGCAGAAGTCTGGAACTATTCCAAAAATCAGGTTATAGTAGCAAAAACAAAATAGGCATGTGACGTATTAAAAAATATCTATAATACAGGGTGTAAAATGTTACGAACCCCCAAAGACGTATCATTTTCGGAAATTTTCTTTCCATCATCAGAGGGTGTTTTCATTATTGAAAATTAATAACAGAATTTCGGTAGAACCCACACAACTTCAAAAAAGGAACCAAGACACTCTTGCAATTCAGAAAGACTGCAAGAAAATAAATACCTTAATAAAGATGCATGAAGAGTCAAAATGTTGATTTGGCTGTTTAGGCTTACAAGAGGTGCAATATTCAGCTAAAAGTTTCTTTTTCCCCACTAGTAGGGCAATCGTTAATTATTTGCGTAAGTTAATTTACATACAAATATTGTAGGGCCAAATAAAAATAAAAACAAGTGTCCCGTTTTTTTTGTCCGGCAGTGTATAATGCTACTACTGGTCTTATATAGGTGTATTAATTTTATGGTTTTTCATTAATCCATATAATTTAGGTTTTCATTCATTGGTTTTCTCTTCAAGCTACGAGATATTCGAATTTCCTTTCTATTTTTAGTTTTTCTAATGCCCCGTAGATAAATATTGAAATTCAGTTATCTAGTTAGTTTATTTTTTACTGTGGTGATCTCATGGATATTATTATTTTAATTATTTGTATTGTTTTGTCAATTTTAAGTTTCCTTGTCAACAGTTACCTTAGAGTCATATTAATTTATACAGGGTGTCCAGTTAATATTCCTTCGGACGATTGTACAAAAACGGCTAAGTTTATCAAAAAACTTTCTTAATGAAACTTTTAATGTTTCATCTCTACTGTAACGTAAAATTATTTTCAATTATACAGCGAGTCACTAAAATGAGTTACACAAAAAAGTATAATTTTTTTAAATGGAACAACCTATATTTGCTTATTGCAAGTGAATCTCCTGCGAGTCCTGTATTACGTCCTAAAATGGTTTTTCCAATAGGATACAGCGTTGCCAAATTATGATTTTTTTTTGCGATTTTTTTCCGAATTTCAAACATTTTTTAAACTGCCATATCTAAGGAACTTCTGAATATTTTATTATAAAAATTTGGAATCGTATTTAGTAATGATGTAGTTACTCAAAAACATTTTTGAAATGAATGATTATTATACAGGATGTCCAAAATACTTGTTTACATTTCATGATTTTTAATTACATTTTTTTCAATTTTTTTAAATGGAATGCCTATGGCTTTTTCAGGTAGATGAATAGAGCATTCAATTCCCCACATTTTGATATCATACACTTTACTTTTATTTCAAACGGTTTTTGAGATGTGAGTGTTTCAAATAAATTGTTTGTGTAAATACGTTACTTTTAATTTTTACATTAAAATCTAGTGACTTTGGTCTTTTGTTTTCCTTTCGTTTTTCACTTTGTGACATTTCTGTAAGGTACTTAGTTTAAGATTATTGTGATTAAGTTGAATTAATAATTTAAAAAAATATGAGTTATAATTATTATTGCCATCAAGATTTGATTTCTATGGTGTATGTTATTGGGGAATGCGATGGAAACTGTCGCCTAAGTCGCCTGACCTGACTTCAATGGATTTCCTCCTTTGGGGATTCGTGAAGTCAGACGTTTATAAAGTAGAACCAACGACTCGAGAAGATATGATGGCAAGGATTCGTCAGTATTTTAATCTTATAAATGTTGATATGCTGCAGAATGTAAGACGTTCATTTATCGGGAGACTTCGGTGTTGCGTGAATCAGAATGGTGGACATTTTGAGCAATTGTTAGGGTAGCTAAATATCATGAAAACAATTTGTGTGTGTTTGTCATCATTGTTAGTTCTTTGATAATCAACTTTAACCAGGTGTAAGAATATTATGTCAAAAACAATTCTTGATAGTAGAAATTTACATATGAAATTACATTACCACAGATGCACATTCATAAATGAAATCAACTGAATATTTTGATTAACAAAATCAAATTTGCTGCATAAGGTCCAAATGCATTTCGTTACAGGGATATCGTAATGTTGATTAAATTAAATTATAATACAAAAACAAACGCAAAACAAAAGACAAAAGTCACTAGATTTTAATGTTAAAATTAAAAGTAACGTATTTACACAAACAATTTATTTGAAACACTCACATCTCAAAAACCGTTTGAAATAAAAGCAAAGTGTATGATATCAAAATGTGGGGAATTGAATGCTCTATTCATCTACCTGAAAAGGCCATAGGCATTCCATTTAAAAAAATTGAAAAAAAAGTAATGAAAAATCATGAAATGTAAACAAGTGTTTTGGACATCCTGTATAATAATCATTCATTTCAAAAATGTTTTTGAGTAACTGCATCATTACTAAATAAGATTCCAAATTTTTATAATAAAATATTCAGAAGTTCCTTAGATATGGCAGTTTAAAAATGTTTGAAATTCGCAAAAAAATCACAAAAAAATCATAATTTGGCAACGCTGTATCCTATTGGAAAAACCATTTTAGGACGTAATAGGGGACTCGCAGGAGATTCACTTGCAATAAGCAAATATAGCTTGTTACATTTAAAAAAAATATACTTTTTTGTGTAACTCGTTTTAGTGACTCACTGTATAATTGAAAATAATTTTACGTTACAGTAGAGATGAAACATTAAAAGTTTCATTAAGAAAGTTTTTTGATAAACTTAGCCGTTTTTGTACAATCGTCCGAAGGAATATTAACTGGACACCCTGTATATACAATTTTACCTTATCGAAACATATTCAGAAGACGAGATTTTAATCCTGAAACCGGTCAATACTCTTAATAAATTATTCCATTGGAAGTACGCGAAGTATTTTATTAATAGCATATACATAAAATTATCAGATAAAACAGATATTACCTAAATTTTTCGTATATAGGTACCTAACTAACATAGGAAATGTTCCTGAAAGAATTGCCAGTATTTTATAAAAAACAGTATTGCAGCATTTAAACCTTCAAATACAGGGTCCTGCATCTCACCTCCCGTCTTCTACTACACCTAAACGATTTATTTTAGAAAAATGATTGAAACGGTACATTAGACTGTTTGTTAGAGGGAACATTTTACAAATATTTTTGAATATACAGGAGTCCCGAAAATTGGTGGTGCATCAAAGTTGTATTTTTTTAAATGGAACGTTTTAAAAAAATTATAAAAAATAGATGAAACGTCTTCAAACCAAAACTAAGCAGCAGGTTGCTTATAATAAAAGGTCAGTTTGTCCTACTATGAATATCGTAAAAATAACTTATACAGGTTGTTCAAAATTAAATGCCAAACTTTTTAAAATGTAATGCTATTTTTCTCCATTTTTTCAAATGGGACACCCTGTATATTTTTATCCCGTCGGATGCAGAATTAAAAAATGAACATGTTTTCTAATTACAATTATCTCGACATTCTCAAAGGTTTCACAGATAAATTCGTAAAATCGTAAAATTATTATCTAATAAATAATAATTTTACTTAGCAGTTTTCAAATCAATGACTATACTCGGGCCGCCCAACAGACGGAGTGATCACCCTGCAATCAAGAGCTCTAGGCGGGGCCACTATTAATTTATGATGACCGAACCGCAGTAATACGCTTTCTTTAGACCCAACGAAATCGCATCACTCTAATTCGGTCGTCATAAATTAATATTGGCCCCGCTAGAGCACGTTCTTGCAGGGTGATCACTCCGTCTGTTGGGCGGCCCAAGTATAGAACATAATGTTCAATATGTCTTCCGATCTCTTGGATGCACAAACGGAGACGGGTATTAAATGACCTTGCTACTCTTCCTAATAGCTCGGGTGTAATGCTTTGAAATGCGTTTCTGATTCTTTGCTGCATGTTTTCTGGTGTGATTGATAAACGTTTTCCTTAACGTAGCTCCACAAAAAAACAATTTAGTCAAGTCGGGTGATCGGGGCGGCCAATTACATGGCCCTCCTTTTCCAATCCACAGGTTTGAAAAGGTTGTATTGAGATTGTCCCTGACTCGTAATGAATAATGTACTGGGGCTACGTCGTGCTGCAGCCACATTGTATCACTCAAAGCTATTGGTAAATTTTGGCATAAATTTGGCAATTGATTTTGCAAAAAATCAAAATACATAGCACCGTTCAAATGTCCGTTAAAAAAGTGAGGACCAATAATATGTTCACCAATAATCCCCCCCCCCCCTCAACCTGCCTAAAAATCTTTTGATTGTGGTCGGAATAGTAATGAACACATGTTCTAATCATTGATTTGAAAACTGCTGAGTACAATTATTATTTATTAGATAATAATTTTACGATTTTACGAATACCTGTGAAACCTTTGAGAATGTTGAGATAATTGTAATTAGAAAACATGTAAATTTTTTAATTCTGCATCCGACGGGATAAAAATATACATGGTGTCCCATTTGAAAAAATAGAGAAAAATAGCATTACATTTTGAAAAGTTTGGCATTGAATTTTGAACATCCTGTATAAGTTATTTTTACGATATGCCTAGTAGTATAAACTGACCTTTTATTACAAGCAACTTGCTGCTTAGTTTTGGTTTGAAAACGTTTCTTCTATTTTTTATAATTTTTTTAATACATGACGAAAAAATTTTTTTACGATTTTAATTTATTCCTCTGAAACTATCAAATCAAATTTGATAATATTCTAGGGATATGTACAGTAGCTCGAAAGGGTCTCAAAAATCAATAAGACTACAGGACATTCCATTTAAAAAATACTACTTTGATGCACCTCCAATTTTCGGGACATCCTGTATATTCAAAAATATTTTTAAAATGTGCTCTCTAACAAACAGTCCCGTTTCAATCATTCTTCTAAAACAAATCATTTAGGTGTAGTGGAAGACGGGAGGTGAGATGCAGGACCCTGTATATCTCATATTTTGTTTAATGCAAAAAAGAAAACTAAGTAATAAATTTTGTATATACCAATAATTGATTATAGGTAGGTACACAATTTTCATTTTTAGGTTTCCTAAAATGTCGGTCAACAATGATGTCAAAGTCACTAATATATGCTCCAAATTTAGGCCTTGCTATATGGGTTCACCAATTAGCCCTTTATTAGCAGATATTTTCATGTCAGATATTGAGGAAAAAATTCTGAATTCAGAATTAGGCAAACAACATAGTCTATTATGGTATACATATATATATATTGTAACGTATTTCGATTTTCCACTTTTTATTTACAGTGACTTTATGTCTATGTACAAATATTTACAATGATTAACAGTGATTTGAGAACTTAAAATTAACAAATTGAACAATAAGCAGCGAAATATATACAAGCAGTAAGTAACAACAAGCAGTGAAAATTAAACAATTAAGCGAACAATTAAACAATTAATTACCTAACCTAAACAATCCACAGTACACAAGTCCACAGTTTAAACTCTCTAAAACACTCGTCTTCAACCGACGGTTAATCACATACGAAGACGCCCCGGTACACTTAAAACGCCACCAAAGAATTCGCACTCGCGTACCGTACCGACACTAAACGCGTATCAAGACTTTACTCGCACGGAACTATTAAACGCCCGGTTCTTATCGCATTCAACATTCGCTTCCAAACTTCAGACTTCAAACTGTAAGACTGTCAGACTCGGCTTCTTGCTTCCCATTTTATAATGGTCTTAGAAGATTCTCGAAAATAATTATCGATCGAACATTGTTCCAGAAAAAGAATCTTCGAGATAGACTATTCTTTTCGGGAATCATAAACAGCGACAAGGTCGCGCCGTAATAAATCATGCGGCCCGCCGTCAGACGAATAATGTGTCATCACCAGGGGCGTCGCTGACGGGGCAAAAGTTCGTATCACTGCCCCCTCCTTAAAAGACTGATCGCCCCGATCAGAAATTATCTCCTTCTTTCCCATGGTACGGAGCAAGTCGGTCCAGATGGACTACCTTCATCTTCGATCGTGGAGAACGCTGAATCCGGTAAACAACGTCGTTGATCCTGGTCACTACTTGGTATGGCCCTTCCCAGTTCTTCTGTAATTTCGGCGATCGTCCTTTCTTCCGGGCTGGATTATAAAGCCACACCATATCGCCAGCTTGGAAACCCACAGAATTCGCTCGGGCATCATACCGCGTCTTCATTCGGTCACTCTCTAGGCGCATGCGATCCCGAACAGCCTCATGAATTGCATCGAGTCGTTCTGCCAATTCCCGGGAATACTCATCTACAGGCACTGGCCTATCTTCAGGATGCCCAAACAACACATCCATTGGCAGCCTCAATTCCCTTCCGAATAGCACACTGGCAGGTGTTCTTCCAGTTGACTCGTGCACAGCCGATCGATAAGCCATCAGAAACAGTGGAAGATGTCGGTCCCAGTCTGTCTGGTGTTCATTTACCATTATCCTCAGATGGTTTTCTATGGTCCTATTGACTCTCTCAACCATTCCATCTGACTGGGGATGTAATGGAGTGGTCCTGGTCTTCCGTATTCCCATCAACTTACAAACATTTTGGAACACCGCAGACTCGAAGTTCCGTCCCTGATCAGAATGGAGCTCCATGGGTATACCGAATCGGCTAAAGAAATTATTCACCAGTACTTCAGCCACAGTAGTGGCTTCCTGATTCGGTATCGCATATGCCTCAGGCCATTTACTGAAATAGTCCGTCGCAACCAGGATGTACTTATTTCCATCAGTTGATGTAGGAAACGGACCTGCTACGTCAATTGCAATCCTCTCAAATGGAGCTCCCACATTATATTGGCGCATTCTGCCACGGCTCCTTGTCTTGGGTCCATTGCTTGACGCGCAGTCATCACATCTCCGGCACCAGTTCATTATGTCTGTCCTGTAGCCCAGCCAATAATATCTCTCTCTGACCTTCATCGTGGTTTTATTAACACCTAAGTGTCCCCCACTCACTCCATTGTGAGCCTCTGCTAGGACTTCCGGAACCTTGTTCTTCGGCACCACGACTTGGGGCTTTCTCTCTCTTCCGTCGGTGCTCTCCCACATTCTCTTCAGAAGACCGTCTTCGATCACAAGA
Organism: Xestobium rufovillosum; assembly: GCA_963966045.1. Taxonomy (NCBI): domain Eukaryota; kingdom Metazoa; phylum Arthropoda; class Insecta; order Coleoptera; family Ptinidae; genus Xestobium; species Xestobium rufovillosum. The sequence continues at coordinate 24,357,104 of OZ014497.1, forward strand.
GAATCCCATTGTGCCCAGTATGATTTCAGGGCCACACTCTTGTCAGAAACTTCCATCCACTCCGGTCTTCTACCAGCTTCTTTCCATCTTAGCAGAGGTTTCAAGGTCTTATCCTTCTGCTGGGCGTCTCTCCAGGAGTGCAGATGTTCTTCTTCTACTTGGTTCCGGGTTTGATGGCATTTGATGGGGTGTACATGCTCTTTCAACTCTTGCCTCACGCAGTACTTGCAATCTTCCGGGCAAGGTCTTCTCGAAAGTGCATCAGCATTGCCATGTTTTCTCCCAATCCGATGTTGAATGATGAAGTTGTACTGCTGCAGCCTCTCAATCCAACGGGCTAACTGACCTTCTGGGTTCTTAAATTGCAGCAACCACTTCAAGGAAGCATGGTCAGTTCTGATAAGAAAATCTTGCCCGCACAGATATTTATGGAAGTGCTCGATGGTCCGCACAATTGCTAACAACTCCCTCCTAGTGACGCAGTAATTACGTTCAGGTTTCGACAATGCCTTGCTGAAATAGGCCACAACCTTTTCTTCCCCATTCTCTTCTTGGGATAATACACCGCCTATGCCCACATTGCTTGCATCGGTATCCACAACAAACTTGCTTCCAGGCCTCGGATACGTCAAAACAGGAGCAGAACACAGAGCCCTCTTCAACTCTTCAAATGCTCCTCGGCACTCCTTCGTCCACTCATACGGCCTACCATCTTCGGTCAACCGATGCAGGGGCTTCGCAATGTCTGCAAACCCTTTCACGAAACGGCGGTAGTAGGTGCATAATCCCAGAAAGCTTCGAAGTTGATGTTTATCTTTCGGAACAGGCCAGTTCCTCACTGCGTCTGTCTTCTCCGGATCTGTCGCAACTCCTTTGGTGGAAATTATGTGCCCCAAAAACTTAACCTGTTTCTTAAACAGCTGGCACTTCTGCGGACTTAATTTCAGGTTAGCTTGCCTCAATTTCTCGAAGACATCGCACAAGTTCTTCAAGTGCTGATCGAAAGTCTTCCCCATCACGATGATATCGTCGAGGTATACCAGGCAAGTCTTCCAATGCAGTCCTCGCAGTACTGTCTCCATCAATCTCTCAAAGGTGGCGGGTGCATTGCAGAGCCCAAACGGCATTACCGTAAATTGCCACAAACCAGTTCCGGCAGAGAACGCTGTTTTCTCCTTGTCTTTGGGATGCAACTCGACTTGCCAATAGCCACTCTTCAAGTCGAGGGTGGAAAACCATCTGGAACCCGCCACTGTGTCTAGGGTATCGTCAATCCGGGGTAAAGGGTAACTATCCTTCTTGGTGACATCATTCAACCGCCTGTAGTCTACACAAAAACGAGTGGAGCCATCTTTCTTGCTCACCAGCACTACAGGGGATGTCCACGGACTCTGCGAAGGCTCAATTACCCCTTGTCTATTCATGTCTTTGATCAGGTTGTCCATTTCGGTTTGTTTTGCCAAGGGCACTCTTCTAGGAGCTTGCTTAATGGGAGTATGATCACCGGTGTTGATGGTGTGTTGAATTACTCCCGTCCGTCCTAGGTCACCATCTTGCAATGAGAAGACGTCTTGATATTTCATCAGAAGCTGAGTCAGCTTCTCACCCTGTATCTGATCCAGATGTTGGGAACACTCTTCTACCGTCTTTTCCATGGGAGTTGGTAAACTGGTCTGGGACATCTTCTGATCTTCTCCCTTTTTCTCATTCTTCTTTACCATGGCAATCCTAGATACTGGCTCACACATACCAACTATCGTACCCTTGCAAATCTTCTGGTCAAATTCGGCTATGTTCGCTATCCTTACGAATACAGGACGTTGACCAGGTCTTACCAACGTCTTCCCAATTAGTAATCCTTTCTTCACCTCTTCGTACATTGGCTCAACCAATCCCACCAAGCAGCTTGGAGCACCATCCACACGGACCCGTACGATGTGTTCGGATCTGGCAGGCATCAGGACATCTTCTTCGACCTTCACTCGGTATACACATTTCTTGCGCCCAGGAGAACTCATTACTAGTTCTTCTTCACCAATTCGAAGTACACCGGCGCCAACATCAAGCACAATCCCGTGCTTCTTCATACAATCCAGGCCCAGTATAACTTCATCCACAATGTCGGCTACAAGAACTCTCTGTGGAATGACGACATCTTCCACCCCTATGTCGATTTCCGCCTCTCCATATATAGGTGCTGTCTCGCCGGTAGCAGTAACCAATCGGATATTCTTATTGGTCGGCCTAATTCTCCACTCAGCCACAACATCTTTTCTGACTATGGTGTCACTGGCTCCTGTATCGATGGTAATTTCGGTCTTCCTGCCATCAATGATCCCATCAATCATTAAACTATCCCCAACTCGAGCCAATCTTGACACCTTCACATCTTGTGCTGGGGCTTGGTTGGATGGGGCTGTCCTCACGTACCGGTTCTGGCCAGGAGTACGTCGGCATCTACTGCGAAGATGACCTTTTACTCCACAGCTCCAACATCGCAGGAAATTCTCCCTTCCATACCATCTTCTGCCAGTCCCCTCATTGTTGTTGGTCTCAGTTCGTTTACGCAATTTCAATCTGACTTTTTCTATTACTTTTTCCAGTAGGTCTTCGTCTGGTTCTTGGGTAAGCAGCTGCCGCACCTTGGAGTATCCTCGGGATGTTTGCTTTGCTGCCTCAAACTCCAAGGCGTGGGCCAAAGCGTCTGCCAAAGCTTTATGTCTTGCTAGCTTCAGCGCCATCTTTGTTTCACTGTCACGCAGCCCCTCAATGAAGTTTTCCACAGCCAGGCTCTCTAAGAACTCCTCCGAGGCTGTTGGGTATGCCAACCGGACCAATCGGGCAATGTCAGCCTCAAACTCTTGTAGGGTCTCATTGGAGCGCTGACACCTACCCTTTAACTGAGCCTGGTGGACTTGCTGGAGGTGTTGATGGCCATACCTCATCTCCAGGCGCTTAACTATCTCCTTATAATCAGCCTGTTGTTCGGCTGTCACGGTATCCAGGATGTTCAAGGCGTCACCTCGGAGTGCAACTACCAAATTGACTGCCTTCTCGGTACTGACCCATTGGTTCGCCGCTGCCGCTGCCGCTGCCTCGAACTGCTTGATGTATGTATGCCACGAGGACTTTCCATCAAATGTAGGCGGCTTCACCTTGACAACAGGAGCTCTTCTTTCTTCGTCCAATCCAGTATCTTCAGTCTTCAATGTCTTCTTTTTCTCCAGTTCTGCCACTCTCTCATTTATCTTTGATATTTCTTCATCCACCACCTTTCTGATTTCTTGTGTTTCTTCTGTAATACGAGTCTCTAATTCGGATCTTACTTCAGTAATTCTTTCAGTTACTTGCTCTTGACTTCTTTCTATAACCGACTTCATTTCTTCTAGATTCTTCTTCACTTCTTCTTGACTGCTCTTCATTGCTTCTTCCAAGTTGTTTTTCATTTCTTCTTGGGTAATCTTCATTTCTTCTTGATTTATCTTCATTGCTTCTTCTAGATTTCTCTTCGTTTCTTCTTGACTGCTCTTCACTGTTTCTTCAAGATGGTTCTTCATTTCTTCTTGATTATTCTTCATAGCTTCTAGATTGGTCTTCATTACTTCTTGACTGTTCTTCACGGTTTCTTCAAGGTGGTTCTTCATTTCTTCTTGACTGCTCTTCATTTCTTCTTGCCCAGTCTTCATTGCTTCTTGGCTGTTCCTTATTTCGTCCATATTATTCTTCATTAACTCCATAAACGCTTGAAGTTGCTGCTCCATCGCGGCGGCTCTTCTTGTTACTGGCATAAACTCTTAAAACACAAACACCAGTTTCAAACCACTACCAGTCACTATGGAGTCCAAAAACGTCGAAATTTTCACTCAGCTCGGCCAACTTCCAGAAAATTCTTCAATTTTCCACCGGCTTCCACGACGTTCTTCGCTCTTCTTGGCTCCACAAATCGCACTTCTGACACCAGTTGAAACGTATTTCGATTTTCCACTTTTTATTTACAGTGACTTTATGTATATGTACAAATATTTACAATGATTAACAGTGATTTGAGAACTTAAAATTAACAAATTGAACAATAAGCAGCGAAATATATACAAGCAGTAAGTAACAACAAGCAGTGAAAATTAAACAATTAAGCGAACAATTAAACAATTAATTACCTAACCTAAACAATCCACAGTACACAAGTCCACAGTTTAAACTCTCTAAAACACTCGTCTTCAACCGACGGTTAATCACATACGAAGACGCCCCGGTACACTTAAAACGCCACCAAAGAATTCGCACTCGCGTACCGTACCGACACTAAACGCGTATCAAGACTTATACTCGCACGGAACTATTAAACGCCCGGTTCTTATCGCATTCAACATTCGCTTCCAAACTTCAGACTTCAAACTGTAAGACTGTCAGACTCGGCTTCTTGCTTCCCATTTTATAATGGTCTTAGAAGATTCTCGAAAATAATTATCGATCGAACATTGTTCCAGAAAAAGAATCTTCGAGATAGACTATTCTTTTCGGGAATCATAAACAGCGACAAGGTCGCGCCGTAATAAATCATGCGGCCCGCCGTCAGACGAATAATGTGTCATCACCAGGGGCGTCGCTGACGGGGCAAAAGTTCGTATCAATATATACGTATAGATATGGCTTGTTTTAAAGAAACAACAACACAATTTGACAATTTTCAAAATTTTTTGAACAGTGCCTACATATTCATCCAAAAATAAAATTTACAAATGAAATACAAACTGAACACAAAATTAATTTCTTAGATTTAACTTTAACAAATGAATATAATAAATTTCGATATTTTTAGGAAACCAACATATACAGATATATCAAATTCGTTTCATCCCTTTTGTCAAAAAATTTCTGCTTACAATTCTATGGTACACAGTGGTTTTACAGTACTAAACATAATTAGAACAATATTGCTATAAATAACGTATTTAAGATTGAAATCATAAATACTCGTAGAATCATTAACAATAAAAAATTTAAAATTTCTTGTAACAAAATATACCCTAAATTATTTAATTATGTATAAAGTTATCAAATTTTGCAGACTTACTTATTTTGGAAATATTTCTGAAAAGATTGCCAGTATTTTAAGAAAAAACAACATACAAGTCACATTTAAACATTCAAATTAATATATTATCACATAGACCACATAAACTTGGCCACACAGGTATTTATCAACTATATTGTTTGAACTGTAACAGCGGTATATCGGACAAACTGGCAGATCTACACGTAGGTATCATGAACATTTAAGATCATTTCGTTTAAAAAATTATCACTCAAGTTTTGCTAATCATTTCTTTGAAAACATTCATCAGTTCCCTCCTCTAGAAAGTATACTAAATTATTGTTTAATTTTGGAAAGAGTTCTCAATATCTCAATTAGATATATTACAGTCTATAGAAATTTATAAGCATACAAATTATAAAAATGATAACTTACTTATAATGACCAAGTTGATTTAATACAATCTAGTTTATTTAATAGTATATTATTATATGAGCGATTATGGCAGCCATTATTCACGAAGATTATGTTTGAGCCCACGAGCCGAAAGCGAGTGGCTCAAATCATCTGAGTGAATAATGGTCATAATCGCGAATATAATACTATACTTTTTCTACACCTATTAAACAAATAAATTAGACTCAAATTTGATCACTTTAATGGAACACTATCATAATACATTAATTTTTATTTTTCAATAAATGAACTACTTACTAGGAATATATATTGAAATTTGTGCAGTTAGTATTATGTAAATTTGGAGTTGCCCCTTCCATTGTTAAATTCTGTCAGTTTTAGTGGTGAAATTGTTAGTTTGCGCGGATTAATCGGTACCTACTCGAACGAAGTGCATACGTTGGAAAACGTAAACAGTAATATGGCGGTACACTTGGTTGTCAGCTCCAGCAAGAGTTGATCGCGGTCGATATAAAATATCATTGGATCAGGGAAACAGTGATTATTCAATCTACATTTGTGATTGGCCGAAAATACCGTGAATTATGAAACCATAATACCGTGAATTATGAAACCATAATTCACTGCAGTGAATTATAGGTACGATATTTCACAAAGAAAATGCTAATAATTGCCATATAATTAAATAGGTGTAGAAAAAATTTTTTAAAGGTTTCTCTTATATACTTTTTTCTGAAGTTCTAGCCTCTCTTTGTTTCCATTATGACATTAATTGACTAATTTCTCTCTTGTTTCTAATTTATTACAAGATTACCTTGATGTTAGCAATTGTCAAGATTTCATTAATGTGTTGTTTTATTTAGTTATTTATCTGTACACTGATATATTTCTCTTGGGGATTTTTTCCCAATAGACCTTTTCATTTCGTTTGATTTCGTTAGTGCGCATGTGCAGAAGTACAGTGACAATCAGCTTTTCTTAGTTTTTCGGGCGAATGTCACTGACAGTTTTTGAAGTAAATAGTAAATAGTATATAGAGTACCAAATAAGGAGGGTGTTTTGAAAGACGGAAAATTAAAAATGTTAGTTCCCAGTGACGTCCCTCATAAAATTATGAGCCTGAATCCCAAAGGCGTGCTTGGCTTGTTTGAAATAGGGGAATGTAAACCAACATAATTTCAATCACGCAGGTTTTTAATACGTTGCGGTGAAAATCAATCAATTTTTTAAAAGAAAACTGAGAAAATATATCTAATATAGACAGGTGCGTATTTTTCTGCAATGTATGTATGTAACTACAAATAATTATTATTTTAAACTTTAAAGACCTAACAAATAATAACGTAAAACCTGGAAACAACCAGCACACTTTACACTTTTCCATTTCGAATCTTGCCTCTTACACATTTTCATTCACGCAACACAATTTACATAGGTGGAACAAGTCCTCACTTGGTCACCGACCCAGTTATTAACTTCGATTTACCTGAGGATTTACCCCAGTATTAGGCAGAGGGTTTGAGAAATGGATAAAATCGTAATCCCAAGCGATAGTTTGGCCTACCCACTCTGCTACCCACTCTGCTAGCGCCGTTGCAGTCACCAAAAGCACAAAGTTTGGATGCTACATACTAATTTTGCGCGTTTGCAATAAAATTTTACTGTATAGAGGTATAGACCAAAGAATTTAAAATAAACACTTTCAAACAATACAAAACTTTGACAACTGTCCAAAAATGTCATGGCGTGATCTCGCATGCGCCTCAGCATTTTTTTATAATGCAAAGCCCTATTGAGTTTATTGTTTTTTTCCCAAATGGTTTTCTTTAAATTTATTGGTTTTTCCCTTCAAGCTACAAGGAATTCGAATTTCCTTTTCTATTTTTAGTTTTTCTAGTGCCTCGTAGATAAATATTGAAATTCAGTTATCTAGTTAGCTTATTTTTACTGTGAAGATCTCATGGATATTTTTATTTTAATTATTTGTACAGGGTATCCCACGACGACCTTACACGATCTGTATAGTATAGAAAAGTATATATAGTAGAATTACACAAATTTGCACAAACAGGTAATCGAGGATGCTCAATTCGACTAAAATATTTTTGACTTTCTGTGACTTCCGGTTATACCGGAAATAGACACCAACTTCCTTATTTTAAATGGAATGCCCACATTTTTATTACGGATTTAGATTTTTGGTCGCATTTTAAGGTCACCTTATGCAAAACATCGTATGTGTAAAGTGCACCCTCTTGGAGATATTAGACGTTAAAAATCGTCATTTTTAAAATTTCATCGATTATAACTTGGGAACGGTACGAGATAAAGAAAAATGATTTACATGTCCCTATCCTAGTTTTTAATTCTCTATCTAATGGGTCTGGAAAATACTGCTTCCCGATTGGAAACTTTTTGTCATTTTTGACCAATCAGGAGGCAGTATTTTCCAGACCCTTCAGATAGAGAATTAAAAACTGGGATAGGGACATTTAAGTCATTTTTCTTTATCTCGTACCGTTTCCAAGCTATAAATTAGAAAATTAGAAAAATGACGACTTTATCGTCCAATATCTCGAAGAGGGTGCACTTTACAGTTATGATCATTTGCATAAGGTGACCTTCAAATTCGACCAAAAATCTAAATCCGTAATCAAAATATGGGCATTTCATTCAAAATAAGGAAGTTGGTGTCTATTTCCGGTATAACGGGAAGTCGCAGAAAGTCAAAAATATTTTAGTCGAATTGAGCATCCTCGATTACCTATTTGTGCAAATTTGTGTAATTCTACTAGGTATATATACTTTTCTATAGACAGATCGTGTAAGGTCGTCGTGGGATACCCTGTACATATAACATATTGATAGTGCGCATGGTAGTAATAAACTCAATTATCTATTAACTTTGGGAAAAATGCTGAAGTTTTGAAGCGATTTTTAATTATAATTTATAGGAACTATAATCCCTTCACTCTTTGGCACTTATACTGTTTACACACTGTACATGCCTAGAGAGACATTTCTGTTCTTTTCTTTATGGTTACGAACATTGTGGGAAAATGTATTTTAACCCAAGAACTGCCGCGTAATAGAATAAATTCCATTGTATATAACGTGGCAATAAATTACGTTTAATTGGGTGTATTAATTAGAAGAGCTTGCCAAGATTTTAGCAGCAGGCCAGACAATAATTTTATCTTCCTCTCTGTGATATCAGCTCGAAAATTAATTATTTCATCGTCGATTTTTTAATTTTATTCTTATATTATAAAGATATTAATGTTCGTTTTTTATTTCTAAGTAGGTAGTTTTCCCGAAAAATAAAACTAATGGCCCAAAAACGCCTCCAAGTCACCGAAATTGATGACCATTTTTCTCGGGCGAGACAGTTATTTACAGTTTATTTATATTTTGTCAAATCGCTTCGCTCTATATGTTCCTGGCTACAACTCTTAGAAAAATCGTAAATTTAAACTTAGCCCCTTAAGACAGAGGCGTGAACTTAACCGAAATAAATGCCCCATTGGCTAAGTCTCAATAACTAGGCGTGGCTAGAGCTGTTAAGCTGATAATTTTGTTGGTGAAACACAAATATAGTTTTAGTGCTATTCATGGTTCTACAAGTAGAGTAGTATCAAGAGAATTTTGTTGCAAAAAAACAAGAAATACTAAGTATTTATACTCATAAAAATATGTGCAGCACGTGTTTCTAAAAACACCTCCTCCTGTCACCATACCAAGTCAAATCTTAGTCTCCGAACAGCTCTGCGGTAGCCCACACGCGTTTCAAACACGAAATGTTTCTCTAAATCAACAAGCAAAATGAACCAATACCATTTAAACCGCTTTTATGATAACAAGTCTCGGTCGAAACCAGAAAATTATACCATAAGCAACTATGAGATGTGTTTCGCGGCCACCGCCAAGTCCGAACCTAACCCCCCGTGCGAGTTTAGTGGCGGAGAGTGTAGAAGAAGGCCGGATATAGGGTACGTTAGTGCGGAAAGTGAACTGGACAGTGAGGAAGAAAAGGATGTCGGGCATCATGTGTTGGAACCAACTGGGAACGGTTGTAATTTTGATGGACCTAGGAAGTGCTTGACTTGGGCCTGCAAAGCTTGCAAGAAGAAGACGGTGGCGGTGGACAGGAGGAAGGCTGCTACTTTGAGAGAGAGGAGGAGGTTGAGAAAGGTAAGAGAGACGATTATTTTCTAAAATTCTAGCATTAATAAAATCACTATATAAAACAATCGACGTTTCGGCTCCGTTTGGGGCATTTGGCAAGATTTATTTGTATCCAAAATGGAAAGTATGAAGTTGACATAAATTATTCGTCAAAAACAAATTTTTCTAAATAATAAATAGTATATTATACACGAGTTTATAATGAATGCTATTATTACCGAGGATGAAGTTTACAACACGAGCGAGTGAAGCGAGCGAGTTTTGTAATCATCCGAGGTAATAATAGCATCATTATAACGAGTTGTATACTACCTATACTTTGTCCACGACTATCAAAACAGATTCCCAGAAAGAATTTACCTTCATTTCCCTTCTCCAGTGTAAGAAAGATTCATACATACGCTCTCAGGTATAATTTTCTTGGTTTTTTGGGCAATGAATCTAATGAGGCAAGTTCTGCAGCTTCTTTTATTGCTGGTGCTGTTAAAGAAACCTCGTTTTCACTCTCACTACTCATTATATCTTCTTTTTTAGAATATGCATTTGAAATTAAAAGCAAACCATGCTGATTTGACGTTTCAATTTGAACTGACACATCGCGATCGCGGCCTACTAAATAAATGTAAAAAAGGGTCAAAGCGATGTTCCTAATTGATGTAGTGAATAATATTCATTAATCACTGCAGTGATTAATGTATCTAATTATGATTGAAGAAACACAAGTATATTATAAGATAGTCGTGGACAAATAATTTTTATCTACTATTAATACATAATATAAATTTTTATGACATTCATTTGAGTGCTCTAATGACATACTTTAGCGCTCTTATGCGATAAAGATGCCAAATAGACATTTCTTTAGCGCACGCATTTTGTGAATTGAATTGCACGACTAACTATAATACTAAAATCAAATGAAACTTACTTGTAAACGTTAATTACAAAATTTGCCCATTTTAATGTATTAACTCAACACCCGGAGATGTTGAAGGAAGACATTTCACAGCCACCTGCTGCTATCTCGATGTCCGAGGAAAAACTTATCATTCACAGAGCTGCCAAAAGAGCACTGACGGAAGCCAAAATATACAATATTTCTGGACCATATAGTTTGGGTCAAAATAACACTTAATGTATGTAGATTATTTTTTCCAGGACGCACCCCTTCGAAGCTATTCGCCCTTAAAGGTCAAGTCCTGAAGAAGGTTTTTTGCTGGTAACTTTCAAACTACTATATCGAATGTTATAAAATTTGGACTGTAGACATAGTAAGAAGTATATGTGATCGAGTGACATGACATCTTCCGTATCTTGTCTAGGAAGCCGGGGGTGGAACACCCCTAATGCTTTTCACCCCTTAACTTTTACGTTGATGCTTTTAGCGAATTTGCAATGACATTTTTAAATTCCTTAAACGATTGTCTCAAAAAAGGTACTCTTTTTTGAAACCGTTAAAATGGCCCGTTTCCGAGAAAAAAAATTATATACGAGGATACGAGGACATGGTTTATCATTTTTACTACACAAAAATGTATGTGTCTACAAGGTGCTCTCTTCGAAAATTTATTGTAACCGCTATTATGTTTTCAAAACCAAGTGTTTCTACATTTTCATTTTATTTTCATTTTCTCACATGTTTCATGTAGCAGTTCATATTTCATAGCCTGGCTTGTATAGTAAAAATGATATACCATATCTTTGTATATTTTTTTCTGGCAAATTGGTCATTTTAACGGTTTCAAAAAAGAGTAGGTACCTTTAAGGAATTTAAAAATGTCATTGCAAATTCGCTAAAAGAATCAACGGAAAAGTTAAGGGGTGAAAATCATTAGCGGTGTTCCACCCCCGGTTTCTTAGACAAGATACGGAAGATGTCATGTCACTCGATCACAGATACTTTCTTACTATGTCTACAGTCCAAATTTTATAACATTCGATACAGTAGTTTGAAAGTTACCAGCAAAAAACCTTCTTCAGGACTCGACCTTTAAGGGCGAATAGCTTCGAAGGGGTGCGTCCTAGAAAAAAAATTCTACATACTTTAAGTGTTATTTTGACCCAAACTATATGCTTCAGAAATATTGCCCCGTTGTTCTTGTTTCTGAGACACCCTGTATGCGTACCCGCCTGCTACTTTTTTGTGCTTAATTCTTATTTCTCGTTTACTAATTATTTCTTAAGCAAATTTGATGCCGAATATGGTCTTACTGATAGTAGATAAAACGTTGTAAGATACTCTTATCGTAACTTCATATTATGATACACGTAACTCAACAAAACCGCAGTTGTTGATTTCTTCCCGAACTTTGTGAGTCTTATGCACTCGGCAATTATCGTTCAGCTTTAATGTTTTTTGGGCAACATTACAAGGCCTCTTTTGGCGTATCGCAACTTTTAAATTTTTAATTGTTTCTTTGTAGAAATCTGCGTTAATTTTAGACCCCTTCTGCATAAATTCAATCCACAGAATGCCCTCATTATCCCAAAAAAATGTCGCCATCAGCTTCCCTGCAGATGCTTGCGTCTTTGCTTTTTTGGGTGGTAGAGATCCTTTGTGCAACCATTGCATTGGCTCTTGTTCTGTTGGGGGAGCCCAGTGAAACACCCACGTTTCATCGTCAGTTACAATTTTGGAGAAAAGGTCTTGGTCACGAGCTAGCGCCGTCAAGTTTTCTTCGCAACCTTTATTTAGGAGTCAAGATTCTCGGAATTTATTCATCCCCAAATCTTCATGCAAAATTGTCAAGTGTCAACACAGTTGCTATTTGTATTTCGAATTGTGAAGTCGTATTGTATTAAATAAAGACAGTTTGTGATTTTGCAAAAATGGAAGTTATAACACCTCAGAAAAATAAGAACATTTTGTTAAAAGACTGTTTTTGTTACCGAAAAGCCCGAGTAAATACGGACGAAAGCGTTTTGTGGAGGTGCGTTGAAATTTACTGTCGTGGTCGTAAGAGAGTGAAAGAAGACTTGGTAACTCGAATTACAGAACATAGCCACCCATCTAGCCTGCCAAAATGCCAAGCGAAGAAGGCTATGCGCAACATATGCGACCGTGCAAAAACCGCCCTGGAAAAACCTTCACATTTTGTCGGTGGACCATTTTGTCGCAGGCTATTTTGTCGGTGTACCATCACCTGATGCCTCGTTTCTAATTTCTTGATCTAATTTCTCTGAAATCTCTCCTAATTATTTTATATGCTTCATCAGTCTTTCCTACTTCGAACTTATCTTCCACTTCTTTGCATTTATTATCGATCCATTGCTCTTTCGCTTTCCTACATTTCCTAATAATTTCCCACTTGACCGCCTTATACCTTTATTATTTTCCATTTTTGTTTTTCCAGGTGAACGAAGCATTCGAAGTATTAAAACGTAGGACTTGCAATAACCCGAGCCAAAGATTACCAAAAGTAGAAATCTTAAGGAGCGCCATAGAATACATAGAATACTTAGAAGAAGTCCTGCAGGGGTCTAAAACATCTTCAGAGACGTCTAGTGTTACATCTAATAGTGGAGAATACTTGGTAAGCCACCACTTCTTGTAGAGTTTCAAAAACCCACAACTTAATTTTTTTATTAGAAATATTCGCTCTCACAGACTCTATTTCAAACACGCAGAAATAAACACTTAATATCTAACAGATTTGGCACACACCCCGTATAGATAATCCCTATAATACTTAATTTATAATTGTCGGGACTTGTGGTGAAAGTTATATGATCTAGTTTACAAAACGAGAATAACACCTACCGTTGACAGGTTTTAGGTGTGCAAAACGTTGTTTAAAGACTCGTTGAAATAATGCCAATAGAACATATAGCTACCACAGAAAACACATAAAATGACTTATAGTTCACTTAGTTGGACCACCAAATATACCTACCTTATTAATCATAAATCATCATCATGAAGTTCTCAGTCCCAAGACTACTGGGTTGTAGACGTGTACCTCCATCCTTTCACATCCATACGCATTTCCCTAAAAGTAGAACATCCTACACCCCCAACTATTTGAGAGCAGTAGTCTAATCTGGGCCTACCCCTACCTCTTTTTATTCCTATCTCCGACGGTACCTTCATCCGTCTATTCCTGGTGCTTCATTGTTTTTTAAACTTTCTAATGCTAGCTCAAACTCTTCCCTCATTATAGGACAGCCTAGGTTATCCCCCTCTACACTGATTTCCTTTTCTGATATATCTCCTAGTTTTTGTCCCGCATGGGTGACATAACAGCGAAATATTTTAGCTACATAAAAACAAAAAATAGATACAATTTAACATCTGTGAATTGAGAAGTTCTCCTGCTTTGGAACAGATGAAAACTGAGGCTCGTATCAAAGTTTAATTTTTTTCTTTAACACAAGAACTCATTATACATATTTAAATGTTCATTATTAAAAATTATGTCTTAGATTTATCACTTTTCTTGTTTTAATACATGTGGGTGCCATATGTTCTATGTAGTAGGTATATATTCGAATATAGTAAAATATTATGAAAGAATACATAATTACCACCCATGTAAACCTCAGAACCCAATGCGTAAAATTGCAGACACTAGGCTACAATTTTTAGAGAGTATAGACAAATTACTGATAAGCAGTTTGCGAATGTTAGAAATTCTTTTGATCACAGACAAATTAATCTAGACTCGGCTTACTTGGAGTACTCACTCGCAGATATACAGAATATAAATTTGGAGTGTATAAATAATATTATGAAAGAACAAGAATTTAATCTGAATCTTGTCCGTTGCTGGGGACGATTAATTTTCTGTCTGTCTCTGGGTGTATCGCGAACCCAGACTTCCTGGACCATCGCCAACGTCTGAAATATCCCCCTGCGGAGAGCGTACGTAAATTTTACTCCGTATTTCCACCGCTGGCGCTGTATCACTCCAGTTACTCCCGGGCGGATTACAAGAAATGAGAGGTAAAAAAGGTTAAATACACAGCTGAATTATTTGTGACACTTACATTGAGACTGCTTGGTTCAAGCGGAGGGGTCAAAGGACGGATTTTGTATTCTAATTTATCGATTGTCCCAATTTTGACCAACATTTACGGTTGTACTTCCACAATAGGGTTCTTGCAATTTTTTTGTATACGTTCAATCGATTCTCGGGGTATCCTTTAGTCACAATTGTTTTTGTTTAAATATTATTCAAGCCGTCATCAAAAGATATTATTATTAATTAAATTTGAAATTGACAATTTCCGACGAAATATCCCGAGAGTAGCATATAACATCTGTGACCTCATCCGTCTGTAAACGAGAAGCGGCCGTTTAGTTAAAATTTCCACAGTGTTACCAGAGAATAAAGAATTCTTTTCTATTCTTAATGCTTTGACTGCCACCAAAATTGAAAAATATAATTCGGAAACGAAATTTAAAGAGATAACATTCATTTACTGTCACTTAAATAACCTAAACTTACATATCGTGAAACCCAGAAAATATGATATAAGTAATAAATCTAATACACAGTATACCAAAAGAAGGTTGCAGTAAATAACATTTTTTGTAAAGTTACCTACCTCTCAGCTTTTATTCCACGAATTTCTGCAGATGTAGACAAGGGGCTGTTCGCAAAAAATTCCATAATCATTAAGGAGTCCATTTTTGGTAAATTGTCGGACTGAGCCTTATTGAACCCTTCGTCAGTCATGGTCAAAGCTCAAATATTAAATAAAAGTTTTACACCGGCCACGGAACACGAATAATTCACAGCACGATAACACAACGTACAATCGTATATGAAAATGCCGCCTGCCGAAGGTAAACACGTGTTGTATTTACTATCGGATGACGTCACCTAACGCAAACCAATAGGAGGGCGTCATTGCGCCATGTGCTTACAGACGAAATTAGGCAAATTTAATTCATTTAAGTTGTTGTTTAAACCCACAAATAATATATTTTTCTTTTAAATTGGTTAAATAATTAAATCTCCATAGTATTAAGGCACTTTTATGTAAATTAGTAACTCCTGTAAGAACCAAGAACGATGCAAACCAGCTACCAGCAAACACATTACATAATACTGCACCACATGCATATACCATCAGCAGCAAAACCAAAAAACATATTTAAAAAGTCTTTACGAAGTATGACAGTTTTAACCAAACAACAAAATTTCGTACGACTCTTCATATGACGTCCAAAAGAAAATGTTTTCGTACAATCAAGCATCGAAAAGGAAGGACGGAAGCATTTTACCAGCAAACCAAGCAACACTAACAATTGTACCCCCATTACTATGTTTAAGCTACCCAACACAAATAGGACTGTATTTTTCGATAAATTGTATTTCGAATACAGCGCAAATATTTTCTCTTAATGTACTTGTTTGGTTCGTCAAAATTGGTTAAGTAGTTTTCAAATTGTGAGCAAAATAACTGCCCTACGTCTGTTACATTGCAATACAGGGTGTTTCTAAACAATATACAGTTTTTCTAGAGTCGATAGAGTAGGCAAAAGCGAACATTTTTGGAGTTTACTCCTTAAGAATCGATTTTCAGTTATAGCCCGCGGTACGGAAATTTTATGAGTAGTAAAATCAAGTGTTACATTTCGCGTTAACAGCGTTAACTAAAAGTGAGGCGTTACGTTCCTCTGCGCAACGTACCTTTCACATTGAAATTATGTGTTTATCTATGGATACGTATATTTTTGTACAATAAACAAAATTATCAAGTAATTGAAGTTAAAACTAGTTGTCAATGCATTGACAGAACAGCTTCCTAACCACAGCCTTATACAACCTATTACGATTTTCGCACATCGTGTAGCGAAAAATACCCTCTATCCGATGCAATACAAAAATATATACGGTCTCATTGAAAAAAATGTTCGATGACGCCATATCTTGGCTCAAAAGTGCTTAAAAAAAACCGCCCCGTCAGTTTCCTACGGACTATCTCTGATATACGTATCCAAAATTTCAGCAAAATCTGTGGAGCCGTTTTCCCGCAAAAGTGCCAACAGACATACACACGCACCCACGCACCCACACACACTCATATGTACATACGGACGGAAATGTGCCACCTTGCCAAAAAGTCTTAGAATGACCTGAAACGTCCACATTTGATGAAAAAACACCATGGTCAAAAAACGACTATCACAATAGCTACCTAGCTCGGCTAGGAAGCTAAAAATATTGAGATATGGAAAAAACCTATTCCAGTGATAATGAAGAAGAATCCGAAAAACACATGGATGCGGTTAATTGGTAAGCGTATAATTCATGTTAACGAATTATATAAATTGAACATACGAACAGCTATGCCTTTTATTTAGTGAATGTATGCTTGATTAATTATTGTTTACCGTGTGTCCCGGGAATCCTGAAGCATCCTGTTTAACATGAGAAATTTGAAAATTGCAATTTCTATGTCCCCAAAGTGTTTTAAGGATATTCCGAGTATCAGGACACATACAATGTGCACCGGAGAACGTTTTTGTGCAATATTTTTCAAAGTTTAACAAAAAATATCAAAAATATTTACAAAAATTTATCGCGTGGGAATCAACTTCGATTAAATACAAGTGCAAAGAAGACAGCCATGTCGCAGTGGATTAGTGAGTTCAATCGCACGCCCCCGATATTTAATCCGGAGCATACGGAGGTTCAAATCCAATAGCGGTTAGTTTTCTTTTTTACTTTTATCGTCATTTTGAATAAACGGCGATTGATTTCTATCAGTAAAAATGCATAATTAAACGTTTTATAATTTTTAATTACACTGATAATGGACTTACTAGAAAATTATTTATCAAGTGATTGAAGTTAAAATAATCGTTCGTAAGGAGTAAACTCCAGTCGTGCGTCGGGGCTGACACACACAAGTTTTCTTGCCTATAAACTCATATCCGCCTGGGCTTCGTTGAGGTTCCAGGAGGCAAGAAACATTCTCAATTATAGCCCCCTGATATCTAGACAGGCAGACGAATTTGCAAATAAATAATAGTCATTGTCCCAAATTGCTTTCAAATAATCCAGAGGTTCATGTTCAAACAAATTGCCGAGCAAATTGTTTTCCAGCCATTTTATAATAATAATAATTTTATAATAATGATCTTATGTATGGAGTATGGAGTACGGCATTGTATGGGTGCCAAACTTGGGCGATAGGAGAAGCGGATAGGAAAAAATTGGAAGTGTTTGAAATGTGGTGCTACAGACGCATGATGAAGATACCGTGGATAGATAAGGTTAGCGACAGAGAGGTATTAGAAAGAGTTGGAGAAAAGCGAAATTTATGGAAGACAGTAAAGAATAGGAGAGATATGATGGTAGGACACCTTCTGTGGCAGGAAGGCTTAGTTCGGGACATACTAGAGTCAGAGATAAGAATAAAAAGAGGTAGGTGTAGGCGCAGATTAGACTATTAGAATAGTTAGGGATGTAGGGTGTTCTACTTTTAGGGAAATGCGTAGGCTAACTCAGGATAGGAAAGGATGGAAGTACGCGTCCAACCAGTATTCGGACTGAAAACTTTATGATGATGAATAATAATCTGTATTTTTGCCTATGAGGTGAACTCCAAATCAAAGAACGCACTAATAATAATTAAGAAAAAATTAAAAGAAAAAGAAATTTACAAATAATGTTCGAATTGTCTTCCATTTTAACGGTTACAAAGTTCGAGGTGTCTCGATAGCGTTTCGTGAACATATAATGTTTGGGTTGTCTGCTATTCTTGCTGCAAGGTCTCCAGCATTTTCTACGGGTGTCTCGTAGATCAATGTTTTCAAATGCCCCCGTAGAAGAAATCTATGAGGTTGAGATCCGGAGAGCGTGGAGGCCAGCCCACTGGTCCACTTCGACCAATCCAACGCTCTGGATACAATCCGTCTAGGAAATCGCGAGCTGCGAGTGAAAAATGTTTCTAGTCTCCTGGAACCTTAACGAAACCCATCAGGAGGACATGAGTTTATTGATAAAAAATGTTTGTTTTTACCTACTCTATCGTCTCTAAAAAAAATCTGTATATTGTTTTGAAACACCCTGTATAAGTCCTATCCTTAAATTTTAAATTTATACATAATTTTGATTTCAGAATGGCCCTCCGCATTTTGTCGATAGACTACAACAATTTAGTGAGCCACTGAGCAGATTTGCTTCTAATAATGGTAAGCAGATAAGTAATTTTAGAAATACATATTTGCTTAATTTTAATAGTATTAGGTCCCTAGAATAGCGTACGCAAAATTTCATGATGGCATATTCCGCGGGGGAGGTAGCTTCGGGGGAAGTAGTCAGCAATAAGGTGGTTCTTTATATTATTTTGAGCCGAATATTTCATATGAATATGTCTAAAACGGCTAAATTTTAAAGATGCAGGGGGGAAAAAATGTTTTTTGAGAAAGCTTGAAAACCGAGGGAGATATTTCAATGAAACTTTGTGCACAATATTACTACATAATGGATCAACTTTTGATGCAATAATTACTTTTTTTAAGTTAAACGGGTAGAAAAACATTCGTGCGCCACTGACTTTTTAAAAATGTGAAATGGTTTTTAATCAATGGTATTAAATGCCACAAAAAAGGCCTGTACTTTTTCAAAAAAAATTTAATTGGGAAGTACGGAAATTTACAACTTTACGATGACGAGTCAATATTTCAAAAGTACTTATTCAGAAATGAAATTCAAAACTTGTTTCCTAGAAACTTTCTGGAAGAGTTCAGTATATTTCAGCGAGTAATAAAATAAATCAAGAATCAGAGAAAAAAACATTCAGTGTCTTTCAACATCTATTTTGAAGAAGACCATTAACGTCTAGTCCGATTCCAAAAATACAGATCGGCACTAAAACTATATTTTATAGTTATAAATAAAGTTTAAAACTTTGTAAATCGTATCATTACAAGTATCTCGCTGTCAAGACTCAGTCGCTAACTTTAGCATAGCAAGAACCACCGTCAAAATAAAGCGGCACATTTTCAACGCATCCACTTGAGTAAAAAATTCAATTTGCCGCCTTCCTCAAATTGCGTACCCGACTAATGATTTATGAGTACTATTAAAGCAATGGGTCAACCGAAAATAAATATCTTAAAATGCAAAATTCGGGTGCATTTTTCATTTTCCAAGATGTAGCCTCGTGTTGGTAGTCAATCATTCGTTTTGGGCAGGCGTCGGATGGATCATTTTTCATAAATATTAATTTTTGACCGGACAGATCTTTTTGTAAACAGTCAGCATCAGGTACGAGAAATATTTGTCAAAAAATGTGAGCTGAGGTGTAAGAATAGATAAAAATTAATGTGTTTTGACGACTGATCGAAATTAATAACGTGTCTGGGATGTCAGAATTTAGTTGTTAGAGCGCTTTAGTATATGTTTCAGCCATTACGGCTGCTATTGCAAGACTAAATTGTTGTTTAGGTGTTCACAATTCCACACTCTTTATTATCTACACAAGGAACAAAACTATTAATTTCTTCTTAAGGCTTTCGTGGCCGTTGTCCATGGAATAATGGTTTCCGGGCTGGTTACCACGTCGTCGTTGGTAATCTGTAACACTAAAATTAACATTAACACTTGACGTTTCGACTCTCATATCGGAGTCTTCTTCAAAAGCTATTCTGAAATTGAAAATCCTATCGCAGGTAACTCTATTTATACTCGCCGGTAATCACTGAAGCGCGATGTTTTCACGGAAGAGTGATTTCCAAGTAACCGGTAGATCCATTCCTCAATCTCTGTTGAAGTTGGGTTTCTTGAAGATCTCTATAGCCTCCCTGATCCGTCTGGGCCAAAAATTGGGAATCCTTGCTAGCGCCTTAGCATCCTCGAATCGAATCTCGTGTCCTGGCAAAGAGGAGTGTTCCGCGACTGCTGACTTCTCCGTCCGTTGGTTCCTGACGTCCCTCCTGTGCTCTTGCAGCCTCGTGCTAATGTGTCTCTTCATCGTTTCTCCGATGTATTCCTTACCACAGATACATGGGATGCAGTATACTCCTGGTCCTTCTTCTGCTCTCCTACGGTCCTAGGGAAACTTGCAGCAATCTTTCCAGGCGGATTGTACACTACGTTGATCTTGTGTCTGTTGAGTAGGCGTCCGATTCTGTCCGTGCATCCATCTATGTAAGGAAGGTAGGCCGTCGCAATGTAGATTTCTGGTTCCTTTCGCCGTTGGTCGCTCTTCCTGATAGCATGCTCTATGGCTCGTAGAGAATATCCATTCTTCCTTAGGGCTGTCTTCAGATGCGCTAGTTCTTCCTCCAAATGTTCCGGTCCGCTGATTTGGCGGGCTCTGTGCATCAAGGTGTTGATGGTTCCCTATTTCTGTGCCGGGTGATGATGGGAAGCGGCATTTAAATAGCGATCCGTGTGCGTGGGCTTCCGGTATACTCTGTGTCCCAGGGTTCCATCAGTCTTGCGGGTGACGAGGACGTCTAGGAATGGGAGGGCGCCGTCTTTCTCCATTTCCATCGTGAACTGTATGTTGGGGTGCAGTCCGTTCAGGTGGTCCTTGAAATTTCCGAGGGCGTCCGATCCATGGGGCCATACGATGAAGGTATCATCCACATACCTGAACCAACACTTCGGCTTCAGAGTCGCTGTGTCCAGGGCCGTGGTCTCGAAGCTTTCCATGTAGATGTTCGCTAATGCTGGTGATAGAGGTGATCCCATCGCTGCTCCATCGATCTGTTCATAGAACTCCCAGTCGAAGACGAGGAACGTAGATGTCGTACAGAGTCGAGCCAGATCCGCGAGGTCTTCCATCCCTCGTTGCCTCAGTCTGGAACGGGTCTCCTCCAAAGCGTCCTCGATGGGTACCTTCGTGAAGAGCGAAGTGACATCGAAACTCACCAAAATGTCTCCTGGGTCTAGTTGTATCCCTCGTATCTTCTCGATGAAATGTCCATAGTTCTTCATGTGGTGCTCCGTTTCCCCTACTAGACTCCGAAAAACTCCTGCGATGTACATGGCTAGAGGGTGAGTCGCTGATCCTCTGGCACTCACAATAGGGCGAAGAGGGTTCCCGGCCTTATGGATCTTCGGCAGGCAGTAAAGCTGAGGCACTCTCGAGTCCGACTGCACTAGATGTTTGTGGATATCTTCTGGTATTGATGATGTCCTGATGGCGGCGTTCACAGCCTGTTCCACTTTCTTCACAGGATTGGATTTGATCCTCCGGTAAATGGGGTCCGCTAGAAGAGCCTTCACTTTATCCTTGTACTCCGTGGTATCCATGATGACAGTGGCATTGCCCTTGTCAGCTGGGAGTATCGTCAAATCCTTGTTTTCCCTCAGTTCCTGAATGACTGCTCGTTCCGTCCGGGATATATTAGGCCTCGGTGGCTTGGCTGTCCGTAGGATGTGGGCTGCTCCTGACCGCACCACTTCCGCTAGTTCTTCCGGTAGGCGGCGAAGAGTACTCTCCAGAGAACTGGCTATCTCCTCCTTCGGTATAGTCCTTGGTGCGATGGCGAAGTTTAATCCTTTGGCAAGGACCTCCTTGGCTTCCTCGTTGATGGTGACTGGCGAAAGGTTGATGACAACTCGTCCTTTATCCAGTCCTTGGCACTTAGGATGTTGTTTCTCCATCAGGTTCTCAAATTTTCTCTTCTGGATACTTGCGGTCTTCCTGCTACAATGTTCCACCTTCTCCATGGTCAGTCGGTCTATGGTTTCCCAGGTGTCTCTATCTAGGTGAACGCTGAGAGCTCCATGTGCATCATGTAGGTTCCTGTCGTTCCTCTCCAGTTGGCGGCGGTTGTCATGGATCCTTTCCCTTAGGAGAGCCTTGGATGTCCTCTGGAGGATAACTGCTGCTGCCTTGGTCCTGATGTGGTGCTTCACCTTCAAAAACCCTGGCATCACGTCCTGGTCTCGGCATCGGCTCAGGAACGTCAACTGGTTGAGTAGTTTGCACTTCTTGGTCCGGTAGGTTTCCAGTTTCCTCGATAACTTGTAGATATCCTCCCCGTAGAGGCGAATCAATTTCTTCTTAAGGCTTTCGTGGCTTTCTGGGACACAGAGTATACCGGAAGCCCACGCACACGGATCGCTATTTAAATGCCGCTTCCCATCATCACCCGGCACAGAAACAGGGAACCATCAACACCTTGGTGCACAGAGCCCGCCAAATCAGCGAACCGGAACATTTGGAAGAAGAACTAGCGCATCTGAAGACAGCCCTAAGGAAGAATGGATATTCTCTACGAGCCATAGAGCATGCTATCAGGAAGAGCGACCAACGGCGAAAGGAACCAGAAATCTACATTGCGACGGCCTACCTTCCTTACATAGATGGATGCACGGACAGAATCGGACGCCTACTCAACAGACACAAGATCAACGTAGTGTACAATCCGCCTGGAAATATTGCTGCAAGATTCCCTAGGACCGTAGGAGAGCAGAAGAAACATCAAGGACCAGGAGTATACAGCATCCCATGTATCTGTGGTAAGGAATACATCGGAGAAATGAAGAGACACATCAGCACGAGGCTTCAAGAGCACAGGAGGGACGTCAGGAACCAACGGACGGAGAAGTCAGCAGTCGCGGAACACTCCTCTTTGCCAGGATACGAGATTCGTTTCGAGGATGCTAAGGCGCTAGCAAGGATTCCCAATTTTTGGCCCAGACGGATCAGGGAGGCTATAGAGATCTTCAAGAGACCCAACTTCAACAGAGAAGAAGGAATGGATCTACCGGTTACTTGGAAATCACTCTTCCGTGAAAACATCGCGCTTCAGTGATTACCGGCGAGTATAAATAGAGTTACCTGCGATAGGATTTTCAGTTTCAGAATAGCTTCTGAAGAAGACTCCGATATGAGAGTCGAAACGTCAAGTGTTAATGTTAATTTTAGTGTTACAGATTACCAACGACGACGTGGCAACCAGCCCGGAAACCATTATTCCATCAACAAAACTATTATTTCAAAAATATATTCGCCAACAATTCGCAGCAAATTGAAAATGCGCCACGTATGTTCACTGGATATCATTCCACGGCATGATAAAAAAGATTTCATAAAAAAACTGAAATTCGAAGAAAGTTGGACGATAAAAAAATTCGCTTTTTATAATGTTTTTGGAGTTTACTCCTTAAGAATCGATTTTCAGTTATAGCCCGCGGTTCGGAAATTTTATGAGTAGTATGCCGGCTCCTCACATTGGCACCAACATTGGGACCAACGTTGTAGCACAGTTTCGTGAAAGTATCTACACATTGGTACCAACTCTCAGTTGCCATTGAGTAAAGCCAACGTTCGCATGACTACGCCAGAAGGAAGGACTGATATGGAAATGGCCTTAGGCGCATTTGTTGCATTAAGTGCCTACAAAACTAATAAACTCTTTAATTTGACCAAATTGTTTGTGATGCCATTGTTAATAAGCGCTACCTTCTGCTCGCTTGCAACATTCAAATTACTGATCTGTGATTCAAGCGGCCAACGTGTGGACGACTACATGAAGTTAACGCCAATCTCTTTGATGTTTTGTCAAAAAACCGACAAGCGACGGATAGCTACCAACCTTGGAACTAACGTTGGCGCCAAGTCAGTTTTATCGGTACACACGTTGGACGAACTCTATTGGCTCCAATGTTGGTTCCAATGTGTGGAGCCGGCAGTAAAATCAAGCGTTACATTTCGCGTTAACTAAAAGTAACACGTTACATACAAGTACATTGAAATTATGTACGTATCTATGGATACGGCTGTTTTCGTCTGACTGCATAGAGCATGGACATAGAGAAAATAGAGTGGCACAGAGTAGATATGACAGTTGGCGTTGTAAAGTCAGCATCTGCAGTGTTTGTTCGTTCCTAAATTTGTTGAATCTTTTGATTTAATATGGAAAACCTAATATTAAATACTCTAAATATTGCTTAGTGCCGAAATGTGAATCAACGCCTATTCGAACACCAGGAAAAGTATTTATTTCATTGCCAGTGGGATCGACGGTTAGCAAATTGTCACTTAATTACTGAATTTATAAACAATTTATATTTTGATGTAGTTGGACATTTTCGAACATAATCCATCTGATAAATACAAATTTGGGTATAAAACTGACATTCGCGTGTACCCTATTATCAAGTGATTGAAGTTAAAATAACCGTTCGTAAGGAGTAAACTCCAGTCGCGCGTCGGAACTGACACACAAGTTTTTTTTTAATTTTCATTAATTTTTATCAAAAATTCACAATTTCCAATAAATGAAATATCGTCTTTGGAAATTTTCTTATAGTAGACGGCTGTCACTTACCAATACTGGCAATATATTAAATTTACTTTATCACGTTTTAATAAATTTATTGTCATTCTCATATTATTTCTTTTGAAAATTATGAAAAATTTGATATGTTGGAATGCTTTACTCAAAGCAAAAACAATTCAGATGCTGCATTGGAAGCACATTTTGTGCTCGTTGTGCCGATTAACCGTCACTGCTAATGTAGACTTCATCCGTCTAAATGATCTTCCTACAGAAGAAGGAATCTAGTTGAATTTTTTGAATGTACCAATGGCAAAATTCTAATTGTCGAGGAGGATCGTTGGTTATAGTCGTTGTACCATTCTTACTTTATAAGGCCTGAATTTATGCTTTTTTAATATACTAGGTCTTACAAAAAAGTAGGTCAAGCCGTTAGCCACAGATTATCTGGACGAAAATAAAGGGACTTTCCTTATGCCATTTTTCATTCTGGCTTCTTTATTTCAAGATATAGGGTGTTAAAATTAAAATTTTAAAAACGATATTTATTAATAACTCCTTTGTTTTTTTGCTATATTCTGTTGAAATTGTGTATAACATTTTTTCTATTCATAATACCGGCACAATGTTTGTGTAATTTTGATCAAAACAATCGATGCGCGAACGGAGGAAAGGGGGGGATTGTAGTAACCCCCCAACTTTTCTCGGCGCACGTCTATGGTTCAAAGGTATTGTTTTTTATACCAAGCGTTCATTTCTTTTATTTTTTTCACTCTAGTAAAATTTTGATTTAGGGCTTGATTTACGAAATGTTGCAACTCATTTGACTATGTGTTGTTGATCCAGTCGCTGTTTAAAACTCTCAATTTTTCAGGTGACGAACTGAGCTCCAGAAAAATGTCCTTGGATGGATATGTTCCTGCATAATATCTAAGCTTCAGAAAAATGCCCTTGGATAGTACCTTTTTTATTAATAATTATTTTGACAACTTAACGCTTATCTGTCTTTCTTTCCAATGCTAATTTGGCCGTTATACGTTATGCAGGAACATGTCCGAATCGGTACCATACAAGGGCATTTTTCTGAAGCTTAGACGTTATGCAGGAACAAATCCATCCAAGGACGTTTTTCTCGAGCTTAGTTCGTCACCTAAAAAAATTGGGAGATTTAAACAGCGACTGGATGAACAACACTTAGGCCCGGTTTTTCAAAGAATCCAACACCGCGTTAAGTCTGACACCGGCTTCGTTGCTATGATACAACCAATCAGAAAGCCGGTATCATAGCAACAAAGCCGGTGTCAGACTTAACGCGGTGTTGGATTCTTTGAAAAACCGGGCCATAGTCAAATGAGTTGCAACATTTCGTAAATCAAGCCCTAAATCAAAATTTTACTAGAGTGAAAAAAATATCGTAAAAAAACAAATAAGTTATGAAAATAGTTTTTTAAATTTTAACTTAACACCCTGTATCTTGAGAGAAGGAAGCCTAAATGAAAAATGGCATAAGGAAAGTCCCATTATTTTCGGCCAGATAATGTGTGGTTAACGGTTTGACCTACTTTTTTGTAACACCCTGTATTTAACGTTCAACGTCGTGATACACCACTTTCAGCTTCAATTTGCCGACTGGAAACTGAAGGATTTGAAACTACAGCTCCAACTACATTGATGGCAACCTCTTCTTCTTCTCCCCAAGAACAAAACGTAACCAGTCTATTATCACCATCAAGATGAAGAAACGTCTGGGGCAGTGATCATTGTTCTAACTGAGCCCAAAATTTTTCAACGTACTGCCTCTAAATATTGAGGAAAACAAGGAGTAGCGGGATGGCGTACGCAGCGGCCGAGATCCTACATTCACAACCTTATTGACAACCCTACTGATATTGTGGTGGTTTCCCGTTGCCTTCCACATCGCAGCCAGGTTACAAAAAATGTACGGGGTGTTTTTATTGACACATTCATGTTCCACAAGACAATGAGTTCTTAAGTATATGGTTGATGTTTAGCCTCATGTCGACACGTTCACGCATTGAAATTGAATCAACTGATTAGTGAAATTCCATTCAGTTAAGTGGGAAAATTATAAATTACGGAGAGCGATAACATTTTTGGCTATTTCTGTGACGATCAAACAGAAAACACATCTTACTTAATAACACGTAAAAATTTTAAAAAATATGATCCTGTCATTTCTGAAAAGCATTCCAACTTATAAACACATAAATCGACCGGTACTTCCCCGCACTTTACAAAGTTTTGCTCCTTCTCTCTCTTGGATGTTGGCAATATTTAACGCCTAAATATACTTTTAGTGATCTGCCGGATGTTGTAAAAAGCTCTCTTGGGCATCTTTAGACTCCGGAGCGAGTCGTCTCTTCCTCGCTCCTGTTATGAGCGAAGACAGGCCACTTAGCTTGTACAAAGTGGGCCGCCTGTCATCGGTTATTTTTGAATTCACGTGAATGTCTTTGTAATTGATGGCTTTGCATTAGCACTTTATAGATGGGGGGATGTAATAAAGAAATAACGTGGGAGAGAAGCTGGAGTGGTTTGCGAAACTCAAGGGTAAAAAATTACGAGGAAATTAATTGTTGCTTTGGAGTGAGAGACGGGGGTATAAATTAAATTCGGTAGGAATCGATACGTTGCGTTGGTCTGTTTTTGTTTCAAATTTTCAAATTTTCAGATTTTAGCGCTGTATTAGAGGTCGTTGTTACAATATTGACAAATATGGAGAAAATATTTTGACATTACAAAAAATATTTAATTTCTCCAAATATCTTAGATACAATGTAGGCCGGAAATACGATTTTGTTAATGTCTGCTCAATCATCTATAAATTTTGTTTAAACATTTTACCTCTATTTACCATGGCAGCGTCAGGGTGAAGAACAACAATTTAAACTATTTTAAATGCTGTGACTTGGATTTGTCTTAACAGAATTAAACAAACGATGGCTCATTTTAAAGGTTGAATTTTATTGCGAAAAAATTAAAAGTTAATTTGTATGCTTAACGATATTTGGCTCCATCCAAAAAATGTCATTCTCCATCCGATTTCTTAAAAAAATTAAATGCAACCCTACAGCTTTTCTTACTCTGTTTGGTATGCCATTAGTTGAGAAAAATAAATATAAAACCCGAAGATTGATATCTCTTTTCGTTTTCAAACAATTGCAAAAATAGTAGATGAGGGTCGAAGGATCCCGTCTTTATTTAATTTTTGTAGCTTAGGTACGAAAAATACGGCACAATTTGCGTAACAATAATTAAAACAAAATTAACTGAAATACAACAAAATTACTTATAAAATTAACAAATTTATTGGAAATGTTCAAATTGTCTTCCATCGATTTGAATGCTGCAATTTAGCTGCCTCCGAATGGAAAATACAGCGGCTTTGATTTCCGCTCTAGATATACTATTTTATTGTAATAGATCACGGCCCGCTTCGCTATTATAGGGTATTTATATTTAAATAAATAATGCTACGATGCCCTTTTTAATAAAAATTAAACAATAAAACACTAATTAGGTACTTAAAGATATTCATACGAGAAAGAATAATCACTTATGGATAAATTTGGATAAAGTTTTAACATTTATTGTCCATTTAGAACAAGTTAATTTTATTTAGGGAATTAAAAAAGACGGGCCGTCCTATCCTCATCTACTATTTTTGTAATAATTTTAAAACGAAAAAAGATATGCACTTCTGGTTTTCAAATTTGTTTATCTCAACTAATGACCTATCAAACAGAGTAAAAAAAGCTGCAGGATTGCATTGGATGCGACATTAAACTGAGAAATCAACATATTGCCAGAACTCAACAAACGCCCTCTTTTTTATGCAATTTTTGGATTCTACGGAAAATTTTAGTTGGAGTCGATATAAATCCAAAAAGTGCATTAAGTTGGAATATATTCCGCCCCTGGGCTGCTCCTTAGGGGTATTTTTTAGAGTACTTCTGGCAAAATCTCTTAATTTGACCTATTTAAGCTGCCGACCAAGTTTCATGCTTTTAACACAATTTGCAGGGTTTTTTGTTAAGGTGGCAATGTTAGGATTTCCCGCATTTTTCATAAATTCGCAAGTTATTCAAATTTCTATAAATATTTTTAAAAAAGGGCTTTTTAGCGACATAGATATATTCAAACTTTATATCCATGCACATTTTTGGATCGTTTCCTTGTGTAATATAATGAAGACACTGCATAAATTCATTTGGGTCGTTTTTCGCGAAGCTGCAGTTTTCTGACTTTAATACTTAATGTGTATAGATAAGAATGTCGAATTTATTTAGGTCGCTGAAAAGCCCTTTTTTAAAAATATTTATAGAAATTTGAATAACTTGCGAATTTATGAAAAATGCCACCTTAACCGCTAGGACCAATAAAGAAATCTTAAATATAGCTTCTACCAGTAGACGTCAGCAGCTCCTCAAAGTTGGGTCCACCCTGGCACTGAAATGGTTATATCTTAAAATTACTCACTCTAAACCTTATCGTGTAGTACACCATCTTTCATAAAATTTTACTGGGAATTCAAGTATGCATGTGTAGACAAATGGGGGGCATTCCATTAAAAAAAAACATAACTTTGGTTTGGTGCTCAGATTGTGAACATCCTGTATACACCAAAATATCAGATGCTTCATGGGGTTCTCCACATAAGTGTAAAGTTTTATTTTGATACCGTAAATGGAACCAGAGATATGGGCCGACTACACACTATTGGCCCACACTGTATATTATATGATGACTAAATTCAATAAAAGAAAAGGTTATCAAAGATAATCTAGTTATTTCTAAAGCAGACAAATCTAATGCCAGCGTGTGATTCTACCCAAAAGAGATTATTTAACGAAAATGAAAAATTTGATCAGTACCTAATGAAAAATTAATAGAACTTCGTAAAGATCCTACAAAACAGTTCAATGAAAATTAAAAGATTTGTTTAAAATAATTGTAATAGTATTTTTGAAAGTACATAGGTAATTATCAAAAATCGAAGTTACTGAATATGAATGCTTGTGCACCTAAATATTATATGGTCTAATCAAAAATCATAAATTACATGTCTCTATAAGACCCGTAGTATCATAATATTTATGCCCCTACTAGAAGAAATTTAGCTAAAAATATTAATATATAATATATTTAAAAATATTACAAATATTACTCCCAAATTTGGTCTTAAAAGTTCATTCTATCTTACAGATAAAATAATAAAATATAAAACTATTCCAATAGGTTTATTTTTAGTTTCTTTTGATGTAGGTAACAAATATGTTTTCAAATGTTCCACCTAAAGAATGCTTAAAATGCATTCCGATATTTTTAGGAAACTAGACATGTAACTCAAATGTTATTGTTACGCATGTTACACGGCGCAAAACTTGCCGTCGCCGACCGGGAGTCTAACCCGGGTACCCGCGCTCCGAAGCCCTCGCGCTCCCAATCTGAGCTATCGGTGACCTACACGCCCTCTTTCTAATCGTCCATAAACACAGTGTCCCAACGAAAACTTGTAACCCCGTAAAACTCGGCAAAATAAACGTTTTGACAAAAATCCAAAAACACGTCGATTTTTATATCAAAGGGGACCAATTTTTATGCAATAATCATTCTTGCAACTCTAGCCCTGTGCGGGGGGGGGGTAGCACCCCCCAAAATTTTTAAATGGGACGGGGGGTCAAATGATCCCTAGTTTGGAAGGGTTTTTCATTACTTACACAACCGTATTTGTTTTATTCAATTCGACCAATTTGTTACCGAGAAATTGTTTCTTGAAGTTTCCAAGTTAAAAAATTAATAAAAGCACAAAAAGGTTTAAACTATCGAATGTATTGCTCGAAATCTTGGTTTAGTACAGATAATGGTTCGACACTCCGAGAACCGATTTTCGTCGCCTTCTGCGCATGTGGACAAACTTGTTGAGAACCTCTATAGTCAGGAGTGTCGGATTCTTACGGGTGTGAAAACAGCCACATCCACAAGTTACCGAATCGCGGCCGGATCGCGTGCGCTTTAAAACCGAACCATAGCCACAGTTCGGCGTGGATGAAAACCTCAAAGGGAAAAATTAAACTTAATGAAATTTCCAGTTACCGAATAGTAGAAATAGCAATAGAAAACAGTCTATTGGGTATATACGAAAAATAATGAAACTACATTTTTAATACCACAAATTTTAAATTCTGGAAACTCCAAATTCGACGATCCCATTTTGGAAATAGGTTTTTTTGGGACATAAAGACATGTACTTTCATGGTGGCTATAGAAAACCCCCAGTCTCCTCTTTCGTATATGCGAAAAATAAAGATTATTATGTTTTTGTTGAAGCGCCATAAATAAGATGCTATATATTTTAAATTCTGAAAACTCCAAATTCGACGATCCCATTTTGGAAATAGGCTTCTAAGGGACACAAAGGTATGTACTTTCATGGTAGCTATAGAAAACCCCCAGTCTCCTCTTCCGTATATACGAAAAATAAAGATTATTATGCTTTTGATGCAGCGCCATAAATTAGATGCTATATATTTTCAATTCTGGAAACTTCAAATTCGACGATCCCATTTTGGAAATAGGTTTTTCTGGGACACAAAGGCATGTACTTTCATGGTAGCTATAGAAAACCCCCAGTCTCCTCTTCCGTATATACGAAAAATAAAGATTACTATGCTTTTGATGCAGCGCCATAAATTAGATGCTAAATATTTTAAATTCTGGAAACTCCAAATTCGACGATCCCATTTTGGAAATAGGTTTTTCTGGGACACAAAGACATGTACTTTCATGGTAGCTATAGAAAACCAAAGTCTAATGTTCTATGTTTCCTAGTTCCTACAGACTACAGTTAGTTCATATAACCAAAACCGTTTGAGTTGTTAACATAATCACTTTTTACTCTTTGGTAGTCTATGTACATAATTGTAATTAGTTATAAACTCAATTAGAAAATATTTTCTTATACAAACTAAAACCTAGGTACTACAAACACAATAAACAAAATAACCGCTAATTATACTCAAAATACATAATCGTGTACCAAATATCCTATTTAGTGTAATCAAAAATGATCTTCTAAAAGGTAGGTATCAGCTAAACAACAAACAAAAATAGTAAACTCTTAACAAACAAAAATCCATTCTGCTCAATTCACTGCAGTCAAAACCAGAACACATTAATTACGACGATCTTCTGAACAAAATCTGCAAATTCAATAATATGTAAACTTTAAACGAAACGGAAAATAACTTTTGATACAAACTAAAACAGCAATTCTTAATGAAATATTCCCTTCAGAGGGGGAACGCAAGAAGTAAAATTAACAATCGTTTCTGAAACATTTTGTTAGAAATGGAACTTAAAATCACATCCTCTAGCTACTTCCTACGTCTTCACAATAATAAATTATGGCAAAACTTGTTAATACAACAAGCACGATTCACAAACTCCTTGATGTGGTGGTATATTACATTTTTCATGTTCTTTTCTGTTGCACTTGATACATGCAGAAAATTTTACGTCTTCTTGACTGCTTATATCTCTTGCACAAGTTACGCATTTTTCAGACATATTTTCTGATGCCTCAAGCAAATTTTTTTGTAATTTCAGCCTATAATTTCTCAGGTCCATGTGTTGTGTTAAAGGCTTATTTGCTATTAACTGGTGATTATGAATTCTTAGTAAGTTAACCCCACACGCCAAAAGACAGTGACACAGTAATTAAACTCGACACGTGTTTCGCTGACAACGTCAGCATTAGGGTTGTGCATTTCTCGTCTCGATTCTCGCCGAGATCGAGAGTGAATGAAAATCTCGGGTGCGAGACCGAGACGAGAACTGTCCAATGAAATCGAGATCAAGACCGAGAGTCAATTGCACGAGATCAAGACTCTCGCTCGAGAAATCGTCGAGAGTCTCGATTTCTCGACATTATATTTTTGATCAATGTTTTTTTCTGTATTTTTGTCAAGAATAATAGGTGATAATTAATAATACTAAACTAAACCGGTTTGTGAGAAAATTATATTTATTTTTTAAAGCAAAATAAAAGAGCTTCTAGAAAATAAATTTAAAATATAATCGTAGTAACTGCATAATTAATATCCTCGTTAATATCACAACAAAAATACTTATTTGGAAAATAATAAATTGATAAAAATAATGTAGAAACAGTGCGAAAAATGCTGTGTCCGTTTTTTTTAAATTTCCAACAGATGCAAATAGGTAAGTGTCATTTTGTTAGATTTTGTAAAATATAATTGTGAAGTTTTCCCCTTGATAACTTTTTCGCAATAACTCAGTTTTACTTAATCATTGCGTATTTCAGTCACTAAAACACAAGAAACGTCGATTTAAACAAGATATATGTACAATACATACATTTCAGTGCAAAAACAATACATTACAGAACAACGTGTGGTTTTACTAATAGAGATGGAAAAATAAAAACCCTTGCCACAATATTTCAGGACATTGAAGTGTAGTAAATACGTATTTCGACAGCTAAGGTGCCATCATTAGTAGTCTACGAGCTACGAGATTATGTAGCTGTACTAACTACGTATTTTGGCATCTTTGCTGGCGAAATGCGTATTTAGTACAACTAAATTTTGTGAAATATTGTGGTAAGGGCTTTTATTTTTCAATTTTTAAAACTGCATCCGCTTATAGAAACTTTTACAAAGGCATCTTATTTTAAAATCCAAACTTAACACAATATTCAATCGTTCAGTCGCGAAAAAGAAAAGGTAAGTATTTTGTTGCAACCTGTGGTTCACTTAATAAGAACAGATCAGCATCATTAGGCCCAAAAATGTTCTTCAATTCATAATTAGGAGGGCGGTATTTTGATTGGATAAGATGTTCTGTTAAAAAATGTTTTGAATATGTATTTGTATTCTGGACATTTTTTATTTCAATATTCTGCGTTCTAAAAACGTTCCCGAGCCCAAACAAACTGTTCTGAATGCGGTCCTGACACGAAAACTGCTGGTGCCGCGTCGTGCGATACACCACCCCCTTATAGCAGACAAAAATCGACCGTATGGTACTTGGCTTCCAAAGTACAAAGGATACCACCTACCTCTTAATAAATTCGAGATCGAGAACCGAGAGTCTCGAGGCGAGACGAGATTTTCGCAGTCGAGAGTTATTCGAGATCAAGACGAGACCGAAGAGGTTCGAGTATCTTCGAGATCGAGACGAGAGTGGGCCAACTCTCGCCGAGATCTCGATCTCGCCCAACCCTAGTCAGCATCCTCAGAAGTTGAAGATAATCTTCAATTCCTTTATCGAATTTGCAGATTTTGTTCAGAAGATCGTCTTAATTAATGTGTTCTGGTTTTGACTGCAGTGAATTGAGCAGAATGGATTTTTGTTTGTTAAGAGTTTACTATTTTTGTTTGTTGTTTAGTTGATACCTAGGTACCTATTAGAAGATCATTTTACTTATTGCGTTTCCATTCTGAAGAGAATATTTCAAAAAGAGTTGCTGTTTTAGTTTGTATCAGAAGTTATTTTCTGTTTCGTTTAAGGTTTACATTTTATTGAGTTTGCAGATTTTGTTCAGAAGATCTCGTAATTAATGTGTTCTGAATGCAGTGAATTGAGCAGAATTAATTTTTGTTTATTAAGAGTTTACTATTTTTGTTTGTTGTTTAGCTGATACCTACCTTTTAGAAGATCATTTTTGTTTACACTAAATAGGATATTTGGTACACGATTATATATTTTGAGTATAATTTAGCGGTTATTTTGTTTATTGTGTTTGTAGTAGGTTTTAGTTTGTATAAGAAAATATTTTCTAATTGAGTTTATAATTGGGTTTTCTATAGCTACCATGAAAGTACATGTCTTTGTGTCCCAGAAAAACCTATTTCCAAAATGGGATCGTCGAATTTGGAGTTTCCAGAATTTAAAATACATAACATCTAGCTTATGGCGCTGCATGAAAACCATAATCTGTATTTTTCATATACACGGAAGAGGAGACTGGGGGTTTTCTATAGCTACCATGAAAGTACATGTCTTCGTGCCGTAGAAAAACCGATTTCCAAAATGGGATCGTCGAATTTGGAGTTTGCAGAATTTAAAATATATAGCATCTAATTTATGGCACTGCATCAAAAGCATAGTAATCTTTATTTTTCGTATATACGGAAGAGGAGACTGGGGGTTTTCTATAGCTACCATGAAAGTACATGCCTTTGTGTCCCAGAAAAACCTATTTCCAAAATGGGATCGTCGAATTTGGAGTTTCCAGAATTTAAAATATGTAGCATCTAATTAATGGCGCTGCATCAAAAGCATAATAATCTTTATTTTTCGTATATACGGAAGAGGAGACTGGGGGTTTTCTATAGCTACCATGAAAGTACATACCTTTGTGTCCCTTAGAAGCCTATTTCCAAAATGGGATCGTCGAATTTGGAGTTTCCAGAATTTAAAATACTTAGCATCTAATTTATGGTGCTGCATCAAAAGCATAGTAATCTTTATTTTTCGTATATACGGAAGAGGAGACTGGGGGTTTTCTATAGCTACCATGAAAGTACATGCATTTGTGTCCCAGAAAAACCTATTTCCAAAATGGGATCGTCGAATTTGGAGTTTGCAGAATTTAAAATATATAGCATCCTATTTATGGCGCTGCATCAAAAGAATAATAATCTTTATTTTTCGCATATACGAAAGAGGAGACTGGGGGTTTTCTATAGCTGCTATAAAAGTACATGTCTTTGCGTCCCAGAAAAACCTATTTCCAAAATGGGATCGTCGAATTTGGAGTTTCCAGAATTTTAAATACATAACATCTAATTTATGGCGCTGCATGAAAACCATAATCTGTATTTTTCGTATATACGGAAGAGGAGACTGGGGGTTTTCTATAGCTACTATGAAAGTACATGTCTTTGTGTCCCAGAAAAACCTATTTCCAAAATGGGATCGTCGAATTTGGAGTTTCCAGAATTTAAAATATTTAGCATCTAATTTATGGCGCTGCATCAAAAGCATAGTAATCTTTATTTTTCGTATATACGGAAGAGGAGACTGGGGGTTTTCTATAGCTACCATGAAAGTACATGAATTTTGTCCCAGAAAAACCTATTTCCAAAATGGGATCGTCGAATTTGGAGTTTGCAGAATTTAAAATATATAGCATCTTATTTATGGCGCTGCATCAAAAGAATAATAATCTTTATTTTTCGCATATACAAAAGAGGAGACTGGGGGTTTTCTATAGCTGCTATAAAAGTACATGTCTTTGCGTCCCAGAAAAACCTATTTCCAAAATGGGATCGTCGAATTTGGAGTTTCCAGAATTTTAAATACATAACATCTAATTTATGGCGCTGCATGAAAACCATAATCTGTATTTTTCGTATATACGGAAGAGGAGACTGGGGGTTTTCTATAGCTACGATGAAAGTACATATCTTTGTGTCCCAGAAAAACCTATTTCCAAAATGGGATCGTCGAATTTGGAGTTTCCAGAATTTAAAATATTTAGCATCTAATTAATGGCGCTGCATCAAAAGCATAATAATCTTTATTTTTCGTATATACGGAAGAGGAGACTGGGGGTTTTCTATAGCTACCATGAAAGTACATGTCTTTGTGTCCCAGAAAAACCTATTTCCAAAATGGGATCGTCGTATTTGGAGTTTCCAGAATTTAAAATATTTTGCATCTAATGTGTGGTGCTGCGTGAAAAGCATAATAATCTGTATTTTTCGTATATACGGAAGAGGAGACTGGGGTTTTTCTATAGCTACCATGAAAGTACATGCATTTGTGTCCCAGAAAAACCTATTTCCAAAATGGGATCGTCGAATTTGGAGTTTGCAGAATTTAAAATATATAGCATCTTATTTATGGCGCTGCATCAAAAGAATAATAATCTTTATTTTTCGTATATACGAAAGAGGAGACTGGGGGTTTTCTATAGCTACCATGAAAGTACATGCATTTGTGTCCCAGAAAAACCTATTTCCAAAATGGGATCGTCGAATTTGGAGTTTGCAGAATTTAAAATATATAGCATCTTATTTATGGCGCTGCATCAAAAGAATAATAATCCTTATTTTTCGTATATACGGAAGAGGAGACTGGGGGTTTTCTATAGCTACCATGAAAGTACATGTCTTTGTGTCCCAGAAAAACCTATTTCCAAAATGGGGTCGTCGTATTTGGAGTTTCCAGAATTTAAAATACATAACATCTAATTTATGGCGCTGCATGAAAACCATAATCTGTATTTTTCGTGTATACGGAAGAGGAGACTGGGGGTGGTTTTCTATAGCTACCATGAAAGTACATGTCTTTGTGTCCCAGAAAAACCTATTTCCAAAATGGGATCGTCGAATTTGGAGTTTCCAGAATTTAAAATATTTAGCATCTAATTTATGGCGCTGCATCAAAAGCATAGTAATCTTTATTTTTCGTATATACGGAAGATGAGACTGGGGGTTTTCTACAGCTACCATGAAAGTACATGTCTTTGTGTCCCAGAAAAATCTATTTCCAAAATGGGATCGTCGAATTTGGAGTTTGCAGAATTTAAAATATTTAGCGTCTAATTTATGGCGCTGCATCAAAAGAATAATAATCCTTAATTTTCGTATATACGGAAGAGGAGACTGGGGGTTTTCTATAGCTACCATGAAAGTACATGTCTTTGTGTCCCAGAAAAACCTATTTCCAAAATGGGATCGTCGAATTTGGAGTTTCCAGAATTAAAAATATATAGCATCTAATTTATGGCGCTGCATCAAAAGCATAGTAATCTTTATTTTTCGTATATACCGAAGAGGAGACTAGAGATTTTCTATAGCCACCATGAAAGTACATGCCTTTGTGTCCCAGAAAAACCTATCTCCAAAATGGGATCGTCCAATTTGGAGTTTCCAGAATTTAAAATATAGAGCATCTAATTTATGGCGCCGCGTCAAAGGCATAGTAATCGTTATTTTTCGTATATACGGAAGAGGAGACTAGAGATTTTCTATAGCCACCATGAAAGTACATGCCTTTGTGTCCCAGAAAAACCTATTTCCAAAATGGGATCGTCCAATTTGGAGTTTCCAGAATTTAAAATATAGAGCATCTAATTTATGGCGCCGCGTCAAAGGCATAGTAATCGTTATTTTTCGTATATACGGAAGAGGAGACTGGGGGTTTTCTATAGCTAATATGAAAGTACATGTCTTTGCGTCCCAAAAAAACCTATTTCCAAAATGGGATCATCCAATTTGCAGTTTCCAGAATTTAAAATACTTAGCATCTAAGTTATGGCCCTGCATCAAAAGAATAATAATCTTTATTTTTCGCATATACGAAAGAGGAGACTGGGGGTTTTCTATAGCTGCTATAAAAGTACATGTCTTTGCGTCCCAGAAAAACCTATTTCCAAAATGGGATCGTCGAATTTGGAGTTTCCAGAATTTTAAATACATAACATCTAATTTATGGCGCTGCATGAAAAGCATAATCTGTATTTTTCGTATATACGGAAGAGGAGACTGGGGGTTTTCTATAGCTACCATGAAAGTATATGTCTTTTTGTCCCAGAAAATCCTATTTCCAAAATGGGATCGTCGAATTTGGAGTTTCCAGAATTTAAAATATTTTGCATCTAATGTGTGGTGCTGCATGAAAAGCATAATAATCTTTATTTTTCGTATATACGGAAGAGGAGACTGGGGGTTTTCTATAGCCACCATGAAAGTACATGTCTTTATGTTCCAGAAAAACCTATTTCCAAAATGGGATCGTCGAATTTGGAGTTTCCAGAATTTAAAATTTGTGGTATTAAAAATGTAGTTTCATTATTTTTCGTATATATCCAATAGACTGTTTTCTATTGCTATTTCTAGTATTCGGTAAGTTTAATTTTTCCCTTTGAGGTTTTCATCCACACCGAACTGTGGCTATGGTTCGGTTTTAAAGCGCACGCGATCCGGCCGCGTTTCGGTAACTTGTGGATGTGGCTGTTTTCACAACCGTTGGATTCTTTTCGATTTGTAACACTGCCAATATATCAATTTAGCAACGTCAGTTGATTGTCATTAAATAAATTTCAGGATTTAATTCCCAAGTTTTTCGTTAATATAAAGTGTTTGAACACGAAAGTGTTCTTGTATGAACTATTTTGGTTTTTACGTAATGCCCAAATAGGTGTCAACTGCAAAACGGCTAATTTCCAGATCGGATTTCCAGATTTCTTGGAGTTTCAATTTTAAAGTTTATGATCTGGTCACAAATTTTCAATTTCTATTCCAAATACTATTTAAATTGTAATTTACGCTTTCAGGTATGTTATTCTTTTGATTTTCCCATAATTTATTCTCACATTGAAGCAAAACAACATTCAAATTCAACCAAAAATTTTGATCTTCCACAAAGTTTGACAGCAAATTCCTACTATGCTGTTGCTACGAGCAAATAATGCTCGTAGGGTCGTTGACGGCTGACGGTAACCGGCAATTTTAGAAAAATTCAGTAGTTCGCGACAAAACACCCCAGAGTTCCACATACTGACGTCAGTATGTCCCATACCAGTGGCCCCCAAAAGCTGCGTAATGGCCAACCAGGTTTTATACTAAACCAAGGTTCGAAATGACCTCCACCAATTGTCATACAATAATACATTCTGGATTCAAATCCAGATCTTACATTTCTCAAGACGTCAGGAGTTATTAGCCGGCATTCTTCTTTGGAATAAACCATTTTGATTTCGTAAATAAACACGATTTTATACTGTGGCGAATAAGTTTATTTTGACATTTGTTCTGATGTTCTTTTGTTCTTACTTTTTATTCTTATTAGTTTACTTGATTGTTACTTTTCCATTCTAATACATTCGATAGTTTAACCTTTTTGTGATCTATTAATTTTTTAACTTGGAAAGTTCAAGAAGCAATTTCTCGGTAACAAATTGATCGAATTGAATAAAACAAATACGGTTGTGTAAGTAATGAAAAACATTTCCAAAGTAGGGATCATTCGACCCCCCGCCCCATTTAAAATTTTGGGGAGGTCGCTACCCCCCGCACAGTGCTAGAGTTGCAAGAATGATTATTGCATAAAAATTGGTCCCCTTTGATATAAAAATCGAACTGTTTTTGGATTTTTGTCAAAACGTTTATTTTGCCGAGTTTTACGGAGGTACAAGTTTTCGTTGGGACACCGCGTATACTGTTTTCTGATGAAACACTGGGCAATTCTTTCGGAAACATTTCATACTAAGTTGTACGACAAAATTTAATATCTTTTTTATGTGATAATTTTGGGTATATGCTATTGTAAGTATTTTTTTATTTTTTGTTGGTAATTATTCTATTAATTATTTCTATTTTGAATCCATTATTAGTAGCAATTATTCTTATTGCATTTAATTCTTTTTCTACTGAATTCAAAACAGAAATAATTAGTAGAATAATAAATTAACAATTAAAAATTACTTATAATAGCAAATACATATCCAAAATCATCAGATAAAAGGATATTAAATTTTGTCGTATAACTTACGAAAGAAATGTTTCTGAAAGAATTGCCAGTATTTTATCAAAAAACAGTATACATGTAGCATTTAAACCTCCAAATATTTTATCTCATATTTTGATTAATGCAAAAGATTAAATAAATTTTGTAGAACAGGTATATGCCAACTAAAATGCTCTGATTGTAACGGGTAGGCCTATTCATACAAGACATAATGAACATTTAAGATCATTTCGGTTGAGGAATGCAAACCATTTTTTCAAAAATATGGTTAAAGATTAATATACTGGGTCAGATTCGCCATTCGCGGATGAAGGTTGATAAAAGTAGAGAGGAATAAGGAGATGTAGAGGTAGGCCCAGATTAAACTACTGTTCACAAGTAGTTGGGGACGTATGATGTTCTCCTTTTGCATGCACATTCTTAAGTACCCAAGATAGCAAAAAATATTCTTATTTGAGTCAGGTAACTCAAATTTTATTGTTACACATGACTCACGTCCTTGGCTTTTTGGTAAAGTACTTCTATTTTTCTCATCCGCCTGTACGGAAACAATTTCTTTAGTGACGTATGTTATTTCATTAAAAATGGAATATTTATACGACACGTTCTAAAATTATTTCCAGTTATATCATATCCAAGGCATAAAACAAACAAACTTGTTACTGATGACAACTGCAGGCTGCCACAGTTACCTTGTTATTTATTCCATACGGTGTAACGGTGTAAGTACTCGCCAGTAACTAAACGAGTGTTCTATATAATAAAACAGGCAGTAAAATTGAATTATTGGATTTTAAGCGTGAACTGGCAGTACGGTAGCAAGTGTAATGAAAATTATGTTGGATTTATGCGAAGTATTCACTTTGGAACTTAGTTATTAAGAATGAGCTCCTTGAAATTCGGGGTATATACACCCGGGAGATATTAAAGTTCTTGAGGAGTCTGACGACAGGAGACTTTTTGAACAGAGAGTATGTCAGCAATATTGTCGAAGATAAGGCTGTTGGGCACGTAGGACTCCTGTAAAATATTTATTTTCGAAGTCTGTTAATTAAGACATGAAAGAGTCCCAGAAAAATGCGAGAAAACACATATTCCTGTCTTTTTCACAGAAAAACAAATCGCCCGTAGTAAATTACACTCCTCCGAATAAATCGTTCGCTACTAAATATTATTACGTGTATCCTGTCCATGTTCCAATTTTCATTTTTAAAATAGTTGCTGTCCCAACTTAACAGTGGTTCTACTGTTTTATATGACAACATTAGAGAGGACTGGTATGCACCTAAATTTAGATGCGACTCTGACATTTTTTAAGTCTTCCTATACGTGATACTTGGTGAATTCTCAAGATTAAACGATTTTACGTTTCACATATTGTTCATAAATAAACTTCCATGCTGCTTCCATTTCATTTGGATTTAGAGTCATTCCTAATTCTTCTTTGCTGGATGCTAACACTGCTAAATCATCCGCGAATCTGAGCATGTTGATTTTTTGGCCCTGTTCTGTCCTTAACAATATTAATCGCATCTTCGATATACCGTGTGACAAACTTCCATGTGTACATGGGGAAATAACATGGGCAATTACATTTTTGGGGATTCCTGCTCCCCATGTGTAGTTACAGTGGTGGTAAAGGTAGCAATCGAAAGACTATTTTTTTCTGCGTATGAGGATATCAAAAACTTTGCAATTTTCCAATTTATTAAAGCATTAAAAGCAAAAATTACACTAATAATTTTCAAATTAAAACACGGATATTCATCAGATCACCTATGATAATTTCATTTATTCTAATCAAAGACTCCCTTGATTCTAATTTCTAATTCGTCTGAACTGTCAACATTATTTATCAACAATTTAAAATTTGGGTTTCAAAATGAACAAAAATATTTATTCATTTGAAGAAAAGGTTTTCATTGTGAAAACATTTTACGGCGGCAATAGTCTGCGGGTAGTCCGTGATTTATTTTCTGTAAAATTCAATAACAGTCCTATTCCTTCGGTAACAACAATAAAAAATTTAGTTAAGAAATTTGAAGATACTGGGAATCTTTTATTGAAAGAAGGTAATTTTTACTAATAAATTTACTTGGTTTTTATTTAGATAATTCTGATTCGCTTATTATTATTACCTAGTTGCCAATTCCCTAATTGTTCGCTAACTTAAATTTTACTGGGATTATGAGAAATTTAACAAGTGATAACGTGGAGTGAAACAAAACTAAAATTAATCTTATCATTTATTTTTTTAGTCGTTCCAAGAAATCTAAATGTTGAGGTAGAGGAAATGGTAATAGGCCTGATAACTGCTAGTCCAACATCTAGTTTAAGGTCTATTGCCCTAGAATGTAATGTTTCAAGAGAAACTGTCTGTAACATATTAAAAAAAAAATATCATCCCTTTAAATTCCAATGTCACCAAGAGTTACTTCCTTTTGACGAAGAATCAAGGCAAACTTTCTGTGAACAAATGCAAGAACGGGTTAATCGGGATCGCAGCTTCCTCTCATCAATTTGTTTTACCGATGAGTGTACCTTCACTTTAAATCGAGAGCCAAATTCACAAAACTTTAGGCATTGGGCCCAGGAAAATCCCAGAATAAATCTAGCCACTACAACGCAATACTCTCAAAAAATCAATATTTGGGCAGGCATTTTTAATAATCGCATTATAGGACCATTTGAAATACAGGGAAATTTAAATTCAGAAGCTTATTTAGATCTTTTAATTAACCATATTGGCCCTGCATTAGAAGAAGTTGCACATGCGAATCGGGAGGTTTGGTTTCAACATGACGGATGCCCAGCACATTTTGGAGCACAAGTGAGGGAATTATTAAATGAAATATTTCCAGAGAGCTGGATTGGTCGAGGTGGTGCTATAAACTGGCCAGCTAGATCTCCCGATTTGGCACCGTGTAACTTTTTCTTGTTGGGTCATTTAAAAAATAAGATTTATAAAACTCGTCACCCAAATATTGATTCTTTAAGGAATGCTATTTTTGCGGAATGCAACTTAATAAACGATCGGCCACTTGCGAATGTGAGAAATTCTTTCTACAATAGGCTGGGATACTGTCTGATACAGAACGGGGGTTTATTTGAATATTTGTTATAGTTATTTTTCTTTTTTTATGTTACTTTAATTTCATTGTATATTAATAAGTTTTTGTCCTTACCTAGATATGAAATAAATAAGTATTAAATTGCCAGATTACAAAATTCATTAGAGCAAAATAAACAAATGTTGCCGCTTGTTAAATTTTTCATAATTGCAGTAAAATTAAAGTAATTTAATTTTTGTTATTTCATTTTACCGCTTTAACATTTTCCCAAAAACTTTTTAATAGGTTAGACGACACCTACAATTTACCCTAAACTATGGACCAGCATTCACCAACGAAACATCCACACCAGTAATCAATTAATTGTCAACTATAGGTAATGACAATAATAATGTGAAGGAGAATTATCTAAATAAAAAAACAAGTTTATGTATTAGTAAAAATTAACTTCTTTCGATGAAAGATTCCCAGCCTTCAAATTTCTTACTAAATTATTTGTTGTTATATAACGAAGGAATAGGACCGTTATTGAA
Organism: Xestobium rufovillosum; assembly: GCA_963966045.1. NCBI lineage: Eukaryota > Metazoa > Arthropoda > Insecta > Coleoptera > Ptinidae > Xestobium > Xestobium rufovillosum. Next base: position 24,401,069 of record OZ014497.1, read on the forward strand.
TTTTACAGAAAATAAGGCACGGACTACGCGCAATCTATTGCCGCCGTAAAATATTTTCACAATGAAAACCTTTTCTTGAACTGAATAAATGTTTTTGTTCATTTTTAAATGTTGACAGTTCAGAAAATCCATAAAAATCCAAGACGTCCGTGATTAGAATAAATTAAGTTGTCATGGATAATCTGATAAATTTCTGTGTTTTAGTTAGAAAATTATTAATGTAATTTTTGCTTTTAATGCTTTAATAAATTGGAAAGTTGTAGAGTTTTTGATATCCTCATACGCAGAAAAAAATAATCTTTCGATAGCTACCTTTACCACCACTGTAACTACACTTGGGGAGCAGGAATCATCAAAAATGTAATAGCCCATGTTATTTCCCCATGTACACATGGAAGTTTGTCACACGGTATAAGTTGAAAGCTAGAAATGACAACGCACATCCCCGCCTCACTCCCTTCCGGATATCTACTTCTCTTCCTTCCTGCTCAAATTCTATAATTATCGTTTAGACCACTTACAAATTTGCCAGTAGGTAACGTTTCTAATTAAATCTTCACCATTTTAGGTAATTCCCAAACAGAACGTTGTTGCTACAATTAAGCCATTAATAAGATGAATAAAAAATACTATCTTGTACAAACATAAGACCGTTCTCGGAACCCGAAACAAATTAACTGTTAATTCTGCCTTGTAATAGCCTAATAAACCGTATAACTTTATGGCTAAAGAGTGGAGAAAACAAAACAAAAAAAGCACCCTACTATTAGAGCAAATGTAAAGTGATATACCCTCCGGTTTTTGGGAAAAAAATAAATTTTATTACATCGCCGTTCCTCCACTTCACTTTATTGAAATGTCTGTTTATAAATAGTTTTTATTGCAATTTTATAGTCCTTAAGATCGTGTCATCTTATTTTCGGAATTCCGTGTAATAAAGTCTACTTATACACGGTGTTCCAAGTAAACCGCTCGTTGGAAATTTTGTTTTTTTGACACTGCAAAAAAACTTTGAAAATGTCAACGACAAAACTTAAAAAACTCAATTTTTCAAATGGCACGTACTTACTTGCCTATTTTTATATCGCCATCCGATAGAAAATTAAATTTTAAGGGTACTTTTATTACCCTTTATTGCCTATTTCCATTACTTAAGAAGATATTTAGGTTTTTGAGAATTTCCTATCGCAAATATAGTTTTTGCGAGCGGCTAGTTGGCCATGAACGCGAAACAATTACGACTACTGTCATAACTTTTTTTAGTTGTCAAATTGATGGTTTTGTTGTACGTCTGTTACAAGTAACTCAAATGAATCACTACACTTAACGGTGTCATTTTTGATCTATTTTCTATTTACGCGGAAGCTGTGATAAAATGGTGGAAAGAACCTGTCGTGAATTTCATTTGAAATATCCAGAGTTACCTCCAATGAATAAGAAGAAATTTTCATGTCTTCGCCAGAAGTTCATTCTTACTGGAAGAATAAATCCGCCCAGAAACAGAATTAAAGTGGTAACCGGGGGTGAAGAAAATGAAATTAATGTTTTGGGATATTTTGCCGCTTTTCCAAGAGCGTCGATAAGAGCGGCCGCCAATGATTTGGGATTGAGTTATTACTCAACTCACAAGATCCTGTCTTTGCATAAACTTCATCTCTACTCCTAAACGGATTGCCTTTTGAGAAGAACTTTTGGCCAAAATACAAGAGGATGAGAATATTCTGAAACGGATTATCTAGACGGACGAGGCCAAATTTGCTCAAAGAGGAGTATTTAATAGAAGAAATCGTCATTTTTGATGGGCCACCGAAAATTTTCATTTGGTCATAGAAGTGGAAAATCAAATCCAGTTTTCAATCAACGTGTTTTGTTTGTTGCTGGACAATCGCGCGGCTTGGTACATGTATCAAGAAAATTTAAATAGGGAACGTTATTTGCCTTTGCGAGAAATGATTAATACGAGCTATCAAATGGACGGCGCACCAGCACATTCTCCAGTAGCCGTAGGTCGGAAACGCAGAGATTTGTTTGAAGATAGGTGGTGGGGAAATAGAGGTCCGAGGCTTTGGGCGACCCGTTCGCCGGACTTAACACCACTTGACTTATACTTGTGGGGACGAATCAAAGAGGAAGTGTAGCAAAAAGAACCCAGAACTCTGGAAGGCTTGATTGAGAGAATTACGCAAGCTATGAACTCTCGGGATCGACATGAAATGAGAAGAGCCACAAACGAAGCCGTTCAGAAACGTATTATTGAATGTTTGAACCAAAATGGTGGACACATTGAGCATAATATCTTGTAGTCTTGTTATAAATTATTGCTCTGAGTTAATTTCATAAAAAAACCGTTAGTACCAAACCAAATTGCTCATTCTTCAATAATTGAAACTGCTTCTGGTTTGATTCAGTATTTATTGTTACAGCTGCGTGAAAAGAGATGAACTATCAATTTGACAACTAAAGAAAGTTGTGACAGTAACTAGCCGCTCGCAAAAACAATATTTGCCATAGAAAATCTTCTAATGAGCACGTTGAAAAAATCACGCTGTATGTTTTAATATCGGACACCTTGTATGTATATAATCCGTCGCTTGAAATGGGAAAAACACACGGATGGGCGACTTAGGGATTTAAGCACCCAATTTGTCTAGTTTTGTTCATCCACAACATAGACATGAGGGGGTGGTTTTCAAGAATCGGCTCGTTAGACACGATTTTCGCATTAAAGCGTTTGACATCTGGAATTTTGACTTAATAGACTTCTTCCCGTCCGACTTATTTATTGCATGTTAAACAGGGAGAAGCCCTGTCTAAATAAAAGGGGAATCAAGAATTAAGTCTACAGGGTAGGTATTTCGAAGAGGAAATTAATAAATTTTACCTACTACTACTTTACTGTATAAACATCAGACTGATTCAATGGCCACCGTTTTTAAAAAACTATATTTTTGGCCTGCCACCCTTAAATGGAACAAGAACAAGCTACATAAGTAAAAATATTTTCCTATTATAGAGTAGGTACAACCTATACCAAAATTTTTTCGTAAACCTCCCCATTTCCGATACAAACTTTCTTATTATCAGTAAATTTAAATTTTATTTAAGTACACGTAATTATGGGCAATTTATTTGAATGTTTATTTTGTGTTTCAGGTTTCGATTTATCTTCAACAACATCAAGTTTGGACTGTTTGAATTTGATTGTCCAAAGCATTACTAATAATAATAAAAAGAATTTGGAGAGTCCTGAGCCTACGTGATTTACCATTGTACCTGACATGACGTATGAAAATATTTTACAATTAATTTTAACAATGATAAAAGACGATGCGAATTTTGTTTGTTTTGCACAGTGAAGTATACAACTACCTACATGTTATAATGTAATTATGAAGCGTAATTTTTGAAAAACAGATTTACAAGTGGTCACATATTATGTTATAGTGTGTGCCTGAAGAAATAGTTACCTGTACCTGAGCAACACTCGAATTGTTGTTAGGGGTCAATTTTTTCTAAGTCAATTTTAAATATGTTCAGAATCACATTTTTTATGTTTTATTTAGAAAGTAAGATGTTAACTTTAAATAAGTTTTAAGTTAAAACGAGTTGTGCTTTTGCAGATTAAATTTAATCTGATGTGAACTAATCAGTTGTTGCTTATTAGTTGCAACACTGGTTGGTTATGAAAACTGTAGCAAATGGTTTTTAAAGACAATAAATAATTAAGAACTGGTTTCTATTAATTGATTCGTTTACTTTATCGCATTCCTACCAAAAAAGTTCCACTTGTAAAAGCATTGAATGTTCCCCTTGGTGTGGAGAGCAGGAGAGCTGAAACGTTCAGGCAACATACGAGAATGTTCAGGCTTTGAGGAAATAATACAATTTTAGATAAATATTTATCGAGTTCCGAGAAAATTACAATTTACCCAAAAAAGGGCAGAGTTTTGTAAAGAATTTGAAAATAGAGATGGGTAGACTAGCATTAGACATAGTAGGCGATGGCCAGAAGCTATAGACTAGCATCAGACATAGAAGGCGATGGCCAGAAGCTGAAGACTTTTAGAGCGGAGATTTTAGAGTATTACAGACAGGATGGGTAGGTGGAAATGCGGGTGTAGGAATTGTTATGGAGAAAATAGGGCAAAGTGTAGAAAATTTCTTACATAAAAGTGACAGGGTAGTTATGGTTAGGTTAAATGCGAAACCTGTAAAGGCTGTGATAATACAGGTATATATGCCCACACCTAATTATAGCGATGAGGCTGTAGAGGCAGTTTATAGCGATATCGAATATGTACTGCAAAATGTGCAGATCAAGATGTAAGATAATTTTAGAACGACCAGTTTAACTTCTCACGCATCAAATACTCTGACTAGAATTGTGGAAAGAAGGATGGAGAAAAGGGCAGAATAAATATTAGGAGATGAGTTCGGATTTAGACGAAATAGAGGAACGCGCGAGGCCATTCTAGTTTTGCGAGTAATCATAGAAAAAACAATAGAAAAGGGAAAGAGCGACCATATACAGGGTTTCCCACGACGACCTTGCATGATCTGTATATAGAAAAGTATATTTAGTAGAAATACAAAAATTTGCAAAATTAGGTAATCGAGGATGCTCAATTCGACTAAAATATTTTTGACTTTCTGCGACTTCCGGTTATATCGGAAATAGACAGCAACTTCTTTATTTTAAATGGAATGCCTACATTTTTATTACGGATTTAGATTTTTGGTCGAATTTTAAGGTCACCTTATGCAAAACATCATATGTGTAAAGTGCACCCTCTTCGAGATATTAGACGTTAAAAATCGTCATTTTTCAAATTTCATCAATTATAAGTTGGAAACGGTAGGAGTTAAAGAAAAATGATTTACATGTCCCTATCCTACTTTTTAATTCTCTATCTAAAGGGTCTGGAAAATACTGCCTCCTGATTGGTCAAAAAATGACAAAAAGTTGCCAATCAGGAAGCAGTATTTTCCAGACCCATTAGATAGAGAATTAAAAAGTAGGATAGGGACATGTAAATCATTTTTCTTTATCTTGTACCGTTTCCAAGTTATAATTGATGAAATTTGAAAAATGACGATTTTTAACGTCTAATATCTCGAAGAGGGTGCACTTTACACATACAGGGTGGATTATAAAAACGCCCCATGCCATAACTCCATTATTTTTAAAGATATGACAATACTTCTTGGAACAAAGTTGCATAGTTTATTGTCATCTATTTTTTGGGATAGATACTCAACCAATCCCGCTTCCTGTTTAACCGGAAGTGACATCAACTTTAGTTTTTTAAATGGAATATCCTGTATATTTTATTGTTTTTGGATTCTTTGTTTAATTGTCTTTTAAAAAGTTTTATAGAATCAAATGCCTAAAAGCAATACTTAGTGAGATATTCGTCAATTAATGTATTTAATAAAGTAGGCAGTGGACAACAATAATGAGATAATAATACAATAATATGAGATAATGTCATAATGTCATCAGTTCGCATTTTTTCTTAGTGTTTTTATATTTTTTTGGTGTTAATCATGGATTACAATACAATATAAAATTCCCGTGTTTTTGTATTAATTTTGTCGCATTGCGCTGCGTCTGCCGCGTAGAAAGCTGTCGATTGGTGACGTCTGCCAATGGCAATTGTATTCCACATTAATTTGTCTATCGGATCGTATATATTTCATGTTGTATAAAATCACGAAATTTTTTTCCAAAATTCACGTGATTCAGCGCCGCCCCCGCTTAAAAGCTGCCGCTATTAAACGGCAGACGCTCGGTTTTGTGTTACCAATGCCTACGGCAATTACATGAACATATTCATTCTTTGTATACTTTTCGCGTGGTATTTTTCACCGTAGCTCTTGGACTAAATGTGTTAACAGACATGATTCAAGTATATTTTGAATGCAATAGAAATAGTGGGAAAGCACTACGCCTTTACACCGTGCGGCTTCCTATGAGAGAATATTTGTGGCGTAGCATTTTAGGTAATAGACTGATTGGGCGCTTTTTCATAAACGGAACGCTAAATCAAGAAAGATATAGTCAGCTGTTGACTACAGAAATTGTTAATTTTGTTGACAACTTCTTCTTGCTGAACGAATTGCAATGTTTTTTCAACAAGACGCCTCATAATTCTAGAATTTATTATTGTTGAATGGTGAAACGCCGAATTTGGTGTAAGGTGGATCGGGACAAATGAACCAGTTAGGTGGCCTGCACGATCGCCAGATCGTGCAGGCCCCTCGATTTTTGGCTATGGGGGTACTTACAAGTCCTTGTTTATTTCACACGTCCAGAAAACGAGGAAATTTTGAGGCAACGAAAAATCAACGTTTGTCGCGAAATACCTCCAAACTTTATATTGAATGCCCCCAGTGGAATAGCCAGAAGGTACGGTTATTGTGTTCAACAGAATGGTGAATTGTTTGAGCAATATCTGTAATAAATTAAGTTTGGTGGCTGGCTTGTATTAAATAAAGTGAATAAAAAATTTTCTATTCTTTCCGCAGCATAGATACTTTATTAAATATCTCACTAAGTATTGCTTTTAGGCATATGGTACTACAAAACTTTTTAAAAGACAATTTAACAAGGAATCCAAAAATAATAAAATGCACAGGCTGTTCCATTTAAAAAACTGAAGTTGATGTCACTTCCGGTTAAACAGGAAGCGACATTGATTGAGCATCTACCTCAAAAAATAGATAACAATAAACTGTGCAACTTTGCTCCAAGAAGTATTGTCATATCTTTAAAAATAATGGAGTTATGACTTGGGGCGTTTTTTATAATCCACCCTGTATGATGTTTTGCATAAGGTGACCTTAAAATTCGACCAAAAATCTAAATCCGTAATAAAAATGTGGGCATTCCATTTAAAATAAGGAAGTTGGTGTCTATTTCCGGTATAACCGGAAGGTCAAAAATATTTTAGTCGAATTGAGCATCCTCGATTACCTATTTGTGCAAATTTGTGTAATTCTACTAGGTATATATACTTTTCTATAGACAGATCGTGTAAGGTCGTCGTGGGATACCCTGTACAGGGTGAGTCAATAGTGTGAGATTCTTCCATAGCACCTCTGTTGTACATTTTAAAGAAAAATGTTATATAAGAGACCCACTTTAATTTGCGATTCTCTATCATATAAAATTATTTTCACTTATACAGACTGTCCCATTTCTTCTGCACAGCACCTAACTTCGTTTTTTTAAATGAAACATCCTGTATTTCACTTTATTTTCGAATTCCTTGATCGGTTTGATTATCAGGTTGTATAAAGTCATTTTTGTCTAAACTTCATATTTTTTAAGTTGGGGGCATTTTTTTGCGAATATTGACAGATGTAGAGCAATTTTTAAATTTCATAATTTGGACATTGAATGAAACTGTAGCAGTAATATTTTAGTGGAGTGAAAGCAATATGTAGGAACAACTTCAGCTGTAAGAAAAAATTGAAACTGTTATACAGGGTATTAGCAATTACATACCCAAATTAGAAAACTTAAGAACACCAAAACTTTGTAATTTCAAATAGAACCCTATTGCTTTTAGGTCATTGTTAGATTCCCTATAATATTGCCTTTCAATTTGCTATACGCTTCCTTATAAGTACCCAAAATCAACCGTTTTTGCCAAATCATTTCCTTGAAAAAAGTGCCAAATCAGACAACCAAATAAAAATAAACCATAGCAATATTTAATTAAACAGCAACAATTACATAAAAGGTCAACAATTAGCGAATAAACAAAATAATATTATAAAGCATAGAACAAAAACAATAGAAAATTGAATAGAAATTACTAAGAATCTAAGAAAAATAATAGGTACCTAGGTATTCAGATACTTATAAGATGTGCTCAACATGCTGACCGTTTTGTTCTCTGCTCAAGACTTCAGGATTAACCCTTAGAAATGCATCACATATTCGTTCATCGTGTCAGCTCTTGTAGTGGGTCGAACTTGATACACCTGATCTTTAACAAAACCCAACAAATAAAAATCTAGCTTCGTCAAGTCAGGGGACCTAGCTGGACAATTTATAGGGCCGCCTCAACCAATCCATCTGTTAGGAAAATGATTATCCATGTAGTTTCTTAACTGCGCACTGTAGTGTGCAGGGGCACCGTCGTGTTGTATCCATAACCTTCGTGTTACGCCTAACGGCAACTCGTAAGACATATTTTCCAAATCATGTTGCAGAAAGTGGAAGTAGGTGTTTCTATCTACATTACCAAAAAAAATAAGAACCAACAACATGTGTCCCAACAATACCACCCCAAACGTTGATGAACCATCTGTGCTGGTGGTCCATATATCGTACAAAATGGGAATTTTCAGTCGCATAATAATGCAAATTGTGTTTGTTCACCAGTTAGGTGGCCTGCACGATCGCCAGATCGTGCAGGCCCCTCGATTTTTGGCTATGGGGGTACTTACAAGTCCTTGTTTGTTTCACACGTCCAGAAAACGAGGAAATTTTGAGGCAACGAAAAATCAACGTTTGTCGCGAAATACCTCCAAACTTTATATTGAATGCCCCCAGTGGAATAGCCAGAAGGTACGGTTATTGTGTTCAACAGAATGGTGAATTGTTTGAGCAATATCTGTAATAAATTAAGTTTGGTGGCTGGCTTGTATTAAATAAAGTGAATAAAAAATTTTCTATTCTTTCCGCAGCATAGATACTTTATTAAATATCTCACTAAGTATTGCTTTTAGGCATATGGTACTACAAAACTTTTTAAAAGACAATTTAACAAGGAATCCAAAAATAATAAAATGCACAGGCTGTTCCATTTAAAAAACTGAAGTTGATGTCACTTCCGGTTAAACAGGAAGCGACATTGATTGAGCATCTACCTCAAAAAATAGATAACAATAAACTGTGCAACTTTGCTCCAAGAAGTATTGTCATATCTTTAAAAATAATGGAGTTATGACTTGGGGCGTTTTTTATAATCCACCCTGTATGATGTTTTGCATAAGGTGACCTTAAAATTCGACCAAAAATCTAAATCCGTAATAAAAATGTGGGCATTCCATTTAAAATAAGGAAGTTGGTGTCTATTTCCGGTATAACCGGAAGGTCAAAAATATTTTAGTCGAATTGAGCATCCTCGATTACCTATTTGTGCAAATTTGTGTAATTCTACTAGGTATATATACTTTTCTATAGACAGATCGTGTAAGGTCGTCGTGGGATACCCTGTACAGGGTGAGTCAATAGTGTGAGATTCTTCCATAGCACCTCTGTTGTACATTTTAAAGAAAAATGTTATATAAGAGACCCACTTTAATTTGCGATTCTCTATCATATAAAATTATTTTCACTTATACAGACTGTCCCATTTCTTCTGCACAGCACCTAACTTCGTTTTTTTAAATGAAACATCCTGTATTTCACTTTATTTTCGAATTCCTTGATCGGTTTGATTATCAGGTTGTATAAAGTCATTTTTGTCTAAACTTCATATTTTTTAAGTTGGGGGCATTTTTTTGCGAATATTGACAGATGTAGAGCAATTTTTAAATTTCATAATTTGGACATTGAATGAAACTGTAGCAGTAATATTTTAGTGGAGTGAAAGCAATATGTAGGAACAACTTCAGCTGTAAGAAAAAATTGAAACTGTTATACAGGGTATTAGCAATTACATACCCAAATTAGAAAACTTAAGAACACCAAAACTTTGTAATTTCAAATAGAACCCTATTGCTTTTAGGTCATTGTTAGATTCCCTATAATATTGCCTTTCAATTTGCTATACGCTTCCTTATAAGTACCCAAAATCAACCGTTTTTGCCAAATCATTTCCTTGAAAAAAGTGCCAAATCAGACAACCAAATAAAAATAAACCATAGCAATATTTAATTAAACAGCAACAATTACATAAAAGGTCAACAATTAGCGAATAAACAAAATAATATTATAAAGCATAGAACAAAAACAATAGAAAATTGAATAGAAATTACTAAGAATCTAAGAAAAATAATAGGTACCTAGGTATTCAGATACTTATAAGATGTGCTCAACATGCTGACCGTTTTGTTCTCTGCTCAAGACTTCAGGATTAACCCTTAGAAATGCATCACATATTCGTTCATCGTGTCAGCTCTTGTAGTGGGTCGAACTTGATACACCTGATCTTTAACAAAATCCAACAAATAAAAATCTAGCTTCGTCAAGTCAGGGGACCTAGCTGGACAATTTATAGGGCCGCCTCAACCAATCCATCTGTTAGGAAACTGATTATCCATGTAGTTTCTTAACTGCGCACTGTAGTGTGCAGGGGCGCCGTCGTGTTGTATCCATAACCTTCGTGTTACGCCTAACGGCAACTCGTAAGACATATTTTCCAAATCATGTTGCAGAAAGTGGAAGTAGGTGTTCCCATCTACATTACCAAAAAAATAATAACCAACAACATGTGTCCCAACAATACCACCCCAAACGTTGATGGTCCATATATCTTACAAAATGGGGATTTTCAGTCGCATAATAATGCAAATTATGTTTCTTCACATTTCCGTTTCTACGGAATGTCGCTTCGTCACAAAATATTTTTGTGCATACATTCTGGCAGCTAACAAACAATTTCTTTCACTCTCACCCAAAGTGCAGACCATGTCTATTAATTCTTGTTTTGTAAAATTCATTTTCACTTAAGAAAACTTAATTCTCAACTTAAACAAAGCGATAATTTTGGGATAGGGAGGTATATTGCAATAAGAAAGGCAATTTTATGGGGAATCCAATAATGGTATAAAAACCATAGGGTTCTATTTGAAATTAGAAAGTTATGAGGTTTTAAAATTTTCTAGTTTGGTCCTGTAATTGCTAATATCCTGTATAATATTTTCGATTGTCTCTTACAGCAACAGTTATTCCTAAATGTTGCTTTCATTCCATCAAAATATTACTGCTCCAACTTTATTCAATTCCGAGATATTAAAATTTCAAAATTGTTCTGCATCTGCAAATATTCGCAAGAAAATGCCCATTAACTCAAAAAACACGAAGTTTAGAAAAAAATTATTCCATACAACCTCGTAGTAAAATCGATCAAGGAATTCGAAAATGAAATCAAATACAAGGTGTTGCATTTGAAATAGCGAAGTTGACCTGCATACAGCAAACATGGGACAAGCTATATAGTTAAAAATAATTTTAGCTGGAGCGATATGTCACTAGAAACAACTTTTATATGGAAAGTTTTTTAGTATTTCTAACTGTAAAGGATATAACGAAGAATTCCGCACTATTGACTCACCCTGTAGATTTGTAGATTTAGAAAAAGCCTTCGGCAACGTAAAATGGGAGACGATGTTCGAAGTGCTCAGAAAGGCATATCGAAGATTCATGTTGATCTCAAGACCTTCAAGTATAATATAGCCTTAGACGACGCATTTTTTTAAAATGCGAAAAATGTTGTCCAAGTTTGTATTTGATTTGCGACCCCTTCTGAACAATTCGGAGGGATGAAATGAATCGAGTGCATGTGCCTCTTTATCTTCTATCAACCTTCGCCCCATTGTTAGATAGTCTAGTCTATATTTTAATCTCCACTGTAATAAAAAAACGTAGGTTGAAAAATAAAACGGCCACGCTGTCTGGAAAAAGTAATATTTGAAGGGCCCGGAAGTGAAAATGCACCCCTCTCGTTTTTGTTAATAACTTTCTCAAATGTGTACCGATTTCAATTTTTCTAGTGGATTTAGAAAGACGAAGTCTCGGAGAACCTTATTCATACCTGGAAACATGGAAGCGTCCAACAGAAAAGATTTATGAAGAAATGACGAATTGAACATAAAATTCACTTAACAAGACACAAAAATTAGAGTTCACAATAAATTTATCCACTCCCACAAATTGGATCTTCACCAATTAGTCACAAAATGTTTTAATAAAATTATACAAGGAAATAAAAAGGTGGGTAAAAAATAACGCAAAACAAAAACAATTCTTTTTATTTGTAGTTTTACTAAATTAAATTTTTCATATATATAAAAAAACAATAACACGAAATCTCTGTTTGTCACCACTACTGTTTATGTACTAAACTATTCAAGGTTTTTAACATTTACTTTTTTAAAAAGGAGACGTTATAAAAACTTGCAAAATAAATAAGTTTCTCTCGGAGTATGTTGAAATTACTCCACATGGTTTTTAAGCGCCTTTCGATGTTAAAAATCAAATTAATGTTGTTAAGTCCTAAGCAAATTCATCAAAAAAGTTAATAATGTAAAAGTTGAACATAAAACGGACGATTTTTAACACCAGGAGGGGCCGTATTAGCTATATTTTATAAAATCCAAGATATAAATCGAAATTTTTTATTAAATTCATAGATTGAAGTTGGAATTTGGTTAAATCTCGACTTCTATCTCAGAATTTATAAAATATAACTAATGCAACAAACGTACGGAGGTAAAAGGTATGGTATTTTTAGCAAATATTCGACAGAAAATTGAGATTTTTTTAGTGTCATATAAAAAGCTTATTTAAAGAAAGTGTTACGTACCTAGAAAAAGAGAGCATGATTATTTTTTGTTCATGGCAAACAATTGTGTATACATATCGAGTAACGGGGAAAAATTGCGGTAAGTGCAAATATACAGCGTTTTCCAAAAAGTTTGCTCTGTAAAGCGAAACACAATTATTTCGATTTAGAAATAACAATTTTTTGGGTAACACCGTAGTTTGCTGTTCATTGTTTCTGGCAAATACTTGCATCTGCTATATTTGTTGTTATACTGTCTTATTCCCATAATTTCCAATTAACAATAGCAACTTATAAGACTTAAATTAAGAGCATCAGTCGGGGCACATTTTCAAGCGTAAAACAACAAACCTTGCGTGAATTTAATTTCCGCTTCCCAGAAGCCACCAAAATGTGATGCATAAGGAGTAGTAAAAAGACATGTAAAGCATTTCAGGAGGTGATTCTGACTGACACCCTTAATCTACTTTATGGGAGGCCCCAAAAAGAGTATCACAACAAAGTGTGTGGCAGCTTAATCTCTTCATTTATTTATTCTTTTAAATAAACATTATAAATTGTTCATTTTGCGACGTATTCAATGTATTATCACTTGTGTTATAATAGTAACTATGTTATATTTTGCTATGTGAATTGCGTATTGTAAAAACATTTTTTTATAAGAAAATTCTGAACTATTATCATTTTCATATCTATGTTTTAATTCACTGTGTTTCAAAAAAGAATTGCCTCTAATACTGACGAATCTATTGCGTTAAAAAATCACAAATGTCACGAAAAATACATATATACAAAAAAATGAAATGAAATTTTTTAGGAACATTCTACTTTTGCTTTCGTTTGAAACATAGTAATTAAAAAAAAACATCAATGGAATTGACGTATTTCTTCCTAAGTTTATAGTCCACACGGCGGTGCGCAAATTATAACACAAAAATGCACTTTTTTGGAACGTCCCTTTCGTTCATCCATTTAAAAAACGAAAAAAAATATACATAGTCCTATCACACTTCGAGATGCTTGGATGACGTCAATGACTTGAACGGTTCCGACCACATTCTTCTTAAGTCGCCCTGTGGGGGACAAAAATGCAATAAAAAAATCAAAGCTACGTGCTGTATAGGAGAAATGGTACGTGGTCCCCACGACTTACCTTGAGGTACGCCATTGTCAGTAGGGGCAAGAGCGTAAAGGGTACAAGGTACAATAGTGCAGGTTGGGCAGCTTTGAAGACTTCGGAACTGACGGTGGCAGTCAGAAGTCCAAGGAAGTAACCCAATAGGGAGCAATGGAAATAAGTCAACCGTGATCCCGTCAGTCCTTGCGATTTTTTGTAAGCATCGTAGCGAAGAACAAAACACAACAGGAGGCCTGGCATCACAATGTCCCCTAAGCCTACATGAGTGTACAGAAAATTAATATTTAGAAACTGCTGCAATATTTTAAGAGTACCGACCTAACATACTAAAGTGACCAGCGTTATGAATACTAGGAAAAACTAGTTTCCCTGGTAGACTTAGCTTAGGGGCCTCTTTGGCAACACCTTCTAAGTGCAAAGTCCTCGCCATTAATCCTACGGGATTATCTGCCGGCCTCGTAGCAACCTGTGAAAAAAATTCGTACACCAAGCCAAAAAAACACTTAAATGTTTAATTCTTTTTTTCTCAAGTACTTATGAAGTTACTGACGATAATTCTGATGAACTTACTTTGACCATTACGTTTGTACTAAAGATGTACGAAGAGAAAAAGACCCAGAAGACGTCGTAGATTAGAAGACCGGTAAGTAGCAGTGTTGATACTTTGAGACTTGGTAGACGGACGAAAGCGATAAACGCCACGCACAACCCCATACCCATCGCGTCCATTAACAGCCAGTGGCCTTAAAAAATATTGTAAATTGTGAACTAATCCCTAATTTTTCATTTTAACACGTGATATACTAATCAGAGATAGGAATAAAAAGAAGTAGGGGTAGGCCCAGATTAGACTACTGCTCTCAAATAGTTGGGGATGTAGGATGTTCTACTTTTAGGGAAATGCATAGGTTGGCTCAGGATAACAAAGGATGGAGGTTTGCGTCCAATCAGCCTTCGGACTGAGAATTTTATTATGACGATAACAAATAACGATTTATTGTTTACTTTTAATGAAACTATCAATGAATTGTATATATTATGTAACTTAAATGATGCAAGTATTATAAATAAACTCTTTACGAAGCTAAATTTAACTCAAATTATCGTTTTTTTATTACAATATTAAAATTTGCTGCCAGCATATTTTCAACAAAACGTGCTCGTAATTTTCTAACACATTTTATTCAAGACAAAATTTATCCGTAGTTAAAAACAACAAATAACTGATTCAATATCTTACCTGTCAGAACCCATATACAAACTATGAAGACGGAGAGCGAGAACGAAAAGAGCTCAGCTGCCGTAAATCGGCCACACATGCCAAAAGAAATTTTATTTCCATCCGAACAAGGCCTTATTATGTATTGACACATTGGTAACAACAGAAATGCTAAAGCCACAGTTGCAATTACTAAAAAAAATTTTAAAATGTGTATCCGTGATGTACCAGGTGGTATGGATATCTGATTAACCTAGCCAGATTATTTGATATGTCAATGTGACTGTTACAAATACTTACTTGCCGTACAAATAGCGAACAACATCTGCATAGAATCGAAGAAAAAAAACATAACTAACAACGAAATACTTGCGCCTAACGGCAAACAGAGAGCTTGCATTGTATCTAAAGTTTGTACGTTGTTCTCGACTTGAACTTGAGTACCGGGATTCAAGAGACTGTTGGTACTCCCAGTCGCCCTATCCCTAGCTTCCTGTTCCATGTTCAAACTGCGGAACGATCCATAAACAATCAGCAACATCGAAATCAAGAACGTGGACACGCGACTTGAATCCATGATGGAATATGCCCACTGGTATTCAAGTGTTTGTGGTTGGCTATCTGCCATTTCGGCAGGCTTTTGTTATTTTTTACTATCTGTCAAATGAAAAGAAACAAATTAGCACTAATAGAAATGTTGACCTCAAATGTCAAATCATGCATAAATATTGGGTTTTGTGCGGGGCTTTTTCTTACCTGGGGGTCGAAATTGTTTTTGTGTAAAAGATGAATTTGCTTAGAACAAAACGCATCACTATTCCTTACGATATTTCATCTATTTACTTAAAATACGGTATATTTGCCCAGAATAATATGTACGGTTATGTATACGGACGCCATATTGCTTTTCTCTCTCACAAATAAAAACATTTCGTTCTCTTATTAACTTTCTCTATTCACCTTCTTCAAATTGCGCAAACATTTGCCCAGACAACTGCAGTTCACATTACATTGTTTTCTGGGTAACAATGACGAGATTTACTTTAGATTTCGACAAATTACGCGAATCTCAAAAACCTACCGGAACCATCAGTCATTTTACATCGTACCTACATGTAGGCAACCAAATATACAAAGTCCTGAAATAAAATTCAGTCTAATAACACGATTTTTTTATTTGTCTTATGTCTTGGGTATAAAGATTTCAATCCAAGAAGTAGTTGGCAACTCCACTTTAATATCCTGAGCTAACCTAAGCATTTCACTGAAAGTAGAACATCCTACATCGCCAACTATTTGCAAACAGTAATCTGCCCGAGCCTATACCTTCCCTGCAGCACTGGTTTGTGCTCGAAGATCCTACGACCGCGCCATCTGCGATTCCAAATCATAACATATTTCCCTGCTAATACACTTCTCTAGTTGAAGTGTAAAGAAAAATGTGTCACAGACATACCTATAAACAAAACTGCCAATCGCTTATCTAAAATGGACGTCACAAACGTGCCGGTGCCGGTTGTTCTTGAAATCTGTCAGTGCCAGTCGCAAAACATCTTAACCTAACTTTTACAACATAATTATATCAGCTTTAAAGTTTCGACACGCAAATGCAACACAAATTGAAAATATTATATTTTTCCACTGCAAGTAGCATAAAATTTTATGTAGAATTCAATAAAATTTGAGGCGTTCGGCTTAAAATAAGAGAAACATTAAGTGCGATATGTTTCAAACATTCTTTTAGTATCATACGTCATAATATCTAACTCTGTCTTGAAATCATTTCCAGCAAAGATGTTTGATTTGCAGTTTTATTATTTTTTTATGTACTTACCAACTTACTTAAACTTCATCATCATAAGGTTCTCAGTCCGAAGACTGGTTGGACGCGTACCTCCATTCTTTTCTATCCTGAGCTAACCTACGCATTTCCCTAAAAGTAGAACATCCTACATCCCTAACTATTTGAGAGCAGTAGTCTAATCTAGGCCTACCCCTACCTCTTTTTATTCCTATCTCTGACTCTAGTATGTCACGAACTATTCCTTCGTGTCTTAGAAGGTGTCCTACCATCCTATCTCTCCTACTCTTTATTGTTTTCCATACCTTTCGCTTTTCCCCAACTCTTTCTAATACTTCCCTATTGCTAACCTTATCTATCCACGGTATCTTCATCATGCGTCTATAACACCACAGTTCAAACGCTTCTACTCTTTTTCTATCCGCTTCTCCTATTGTCCAAGTTTCGCACCCGTATAATGCCGTACTCCATACATACGACGTTAAGAGTCTCTTCCTAGTCTCTATATTAACCGTTCTCGAGCATAACAGTTGTTTCTTTTTGTTAAACGCAACTCGTCCCTGCGCCATTCTTTGTTTTATATCTTTAGTGCTCCTACCGTCTTGAGTTATTTTACTTCCTAAGTAGCAGAAATCCGCGACCTCCTCTATCTTCTCATTTCCAGTTTGTATTTCCATTTTAGTTCTATTTTCACATCCCCTACATACCAAAATTTTAGTTTTCTTTTTATTGATTTTCATGCCGAAGCCCTGTGTCAAAACTGCTTCCATTTCATTCAAAGCCGCTCCTAATTCTTCTTTGCTAGATGCTAACACTGCTATATCATCCGCAAATCTGAGCATGTTAATAGTTTGGCCCTGTACATTGATCCCTGAGGCTGTTCTTTCCTTAACAATATTAATCGCATCTTCGATATATAAGTTGAAAACTAGAGGTGACAATGCACATCCCTGTCTCACTCCCTTCCGGATATCTACTTCCCTTTGTTCCTGCTCACATTCTATAACTGCCTTTTGCTCTTTGTAGAGATTATGTATTATTCTTCTGTCCCTGTATTTCATCCCTACCTTTCTCAGCACTTCGAACATCTTCCCCCATTTTACGTTGTCGAAGGCTTTTTCTAAATCTACAAATCCTATATAGACGCTCTTTCTCTTTTCTATCGTTTTTTCTATAATTACTCGTAAAGCTAGAATGGCCTCGCGCGTTCCTCTATTTCGTCTAAATCCGAACTGATCTTCTCCTAATATTTCTTCCGCCTTTTTCTCCATCCTTCTTTGCACAATTCTAGTTAAAATTTTTGACGCATGGGAAGTTAAACTGATAGTTCTAAAATTTTCGCATCTATCCGCGCCTTTTCTTTTTGGCAAAGCTACTATGATGTTCCGTTTGTAATCTTCTGGAATCTCGCCTGTCAGGTATATGCGACTAACTAGTTTAAATAAACGATCTATTACCTCTTGACCTGCGCACTTTAAGATTTCTGCCTGCAAGCCATCTATACCTGGTGCTTTATTATTCCTTAAACTTTTTAGTGCTATCTCAAACTCTTCTCTCATTATAGGACTCCCTAGGTTATCCCCCTCTACACTGCTTTCGCTTTCTAATATATCTTGCACTTCCTGCCCCGCATATAAGTTTCCTAAATATTCTTTCCACCTATCTGCCTTCTCCCCACTTCCGATTAGGATATCTCCTGCCTCATTTCTAATGTTTTTGGTACTAGATCCAATTTCTCTAAAATTTCTCCTAATTATTTTATATGCTTCATCAGTCTTTCCTACTTCGAATTTATCTTCCACTTCTTTGCATTTATTATCGATCCATTGCTCTTTCGCTTTCCTACATTCCCGAATAATTTCCCACTTACCAAAACTTTAATTTATTATTTCAATCTGAAGAAATGGATGAAATGCGGTATCGGGGGTAGCCACGCAACAAAAGATAATTGAAGTTTCCAAACAAATTAAAAGTGAGTGCTAAATTTGAAAGAATTGGAATTTTGGAATCAAAATACATAAGAAGTTTTTTATATTGTCCCGCTGTGCGTTAAGATCCTGGAAGACCTGCGCGCGCATGCCTGACGTCAAGAACATCGCAGTCCGAACCGAAGAGACGACGAGTGACAGCGGACTGGACGATCTGCAATTCGTATTTCGTAGTGTGGCGGGCGCGGCCATATTGGCTATTGGCAGTTCGCTAGTGAGAATCGTTGTTTGTTAAGTGTAGTGAACGTTATCTTGAATCATCACAAAATGTCCGAGCGGGAGGATAATGTTTATAAAGCGAAATTAGCTGAACAAGCGGAACGATACGATGGTAAGTGTATTTTTATCCGATGGGATTCCTGTAGTTTAATTTGGGGTGATTTGATTAGAATTCGGTGTAAGGGACGCCACCATAGTGACAGCTTTGACAGGCCGAGGATATTGCTCTGATAATGGGTTTAAACTGTTCGGTGTTCAATAATTTATTGTTTTTGTGTCACGGTTTGGTAGTTTTTGCCCCGGATTACACCGATTTGATCGGTGTTGAGCGATCGATGCGTCACCGGCGCATAGCGGCTGCCTGCTATCCAATATTTGTCGTAAATTTTTCAGAACTGATTCACGAATGCATTTATTGGAAATGCAGACGTTGCACCCGTGGAATTTGCGTATAAGAATAAAAAAAACTGCTGTCTGGGTCGCCGTTAAATCGTTTGACATTTGTGGCATATCCGATGTGTCATTTACCTTGCCGGCCTACGCGTTTTAATTGGCGTAAATTCACTGCTCCTTTTACGCGGTCAAGTATTCGTTTGTTACGCAATTTCAAAACGGATATTTCCGGCAATTGCTTCCGCTTTTAGGGTCCGCCTACGCGTCCCCATTGTCTAATTTGGAAAATCCACACATGTTGGGCTCATTTATTTCGTATTTACGTCGAAATGTTATTGTCCTTGTATCGATTCGTGAGCTACCTTTACGGTATTACAGCTGCCGATGCCGTGCTTATTGCAGATCGCGAATTTGCGAAAAACGGAATGGTCGATTTCTTTTCAGTGGTTTTGTGTGGGGTGGCGGAAGATCTGGGCCCTTAATCTAAATGTGTCGAGGAAAATGACGCGATTTTTTTTCATGCGGAATATTGATTCATGGCTGCCGTTGATTAATTGGGGCATTCGTCACGAAATCAAATTTCATTTTCGTGTTGGTAAATTCCAGAGTTTGTGTAAGATTTTAGGTGTTGTTACGTGAAAATGCATTTTTTATTGATTATTTACGTAAAAATTTGGGTTACATTTATTAAAATGTATAAGAAGCAATATGAGGGCGTTTTGATATACTTATTACCATCTGTCAAAGACGTTGCTTGATTTATTTCTTCCGGCATGTCCTGTACGAGGGATTTATTAAAGAAATGGATAAAAGTTCACCTCTGTTGCAAATTACTTTGGTATCTTTCAAGCCTGTAATCCGCAATGCATTTCGGGTGGAGATAATCTACTTTTCTTTAATGAAGCCGGCTTAATGATAACACGACTGTTTTACGGCCTGCGTTATTGAACTTGAATCGATATATCACATGTCCCCATAGTCTCAGTAGTAAAGCAATGCACATTATATGCCTTATCGTTTTTTGTTAATGTGTGCATGTCTCCAGATAGATTAGTTCGATGATAAGATAGCGGGCTGTCTATTTTCATTTCTGGAGTTTAATTACCCATAATATGTAGTTGATACAATACGGGATCTTTTTCTTCTTGAAGTTGGACTAGATAAAGCTGTTGATCATGTCTTTAGCAATTTTTTGTTGGTTGCCTGTGCAGAGATGGTCGAGGCCATGAAGAAAGTGGCGAAGCTTGATTTAGAGCTGACCGTGGAGGAACGTAACCTTCTCTCGGTGGCGTACAAGAACGTCATAGGCGCCAGGCGCGCTTCGTGGCGGATAATCTCCTCCATCGAGCAGAAGGAGGAGAGCAAGGGCACCGACGACAAGCTCGAGATGATCCGTCAGTACCGCTCGCAAGTCGAGAAGGAACTGCGCGACATCTGCTCCGACATACTGGCCGTACTCGACAAGCACTTGATACCCGCCGCCTCCACAGGAGAATCGAAGGTTTTCTATTATAAAATGAAGGTCAGTCCGACACTTTGTTGCCCATGTTTTTTCACCAAAGAGTTTTCGTTTTTCAGGGTGATTACCACCGGTATCTGGCGGAATTCGCGACGGGCAACGACCGCAAGGCGGCGGCGGAGCACTCCCTGGTGGCGTACAAGTCGGCGAGCGACATCGCGATGACCGAGTTGCCGCCCACGCACCCGATCCGGCTGGGCCTGGCTCTCAACTTCAGCGTATTCTACTACGAGATCTTGAACAGTCCGGACAGGGCGTGCCGTCTGGCCAAGGCGGCGTTCGACGACGCCATCGCGGAGCTGGACACTCTGTCCGAGGAGAGCTACAAAGACAGCACGCTAATCATGCAGCTGCTGAGGGACAATCTCACCTTGTGGACCAGTGATATGCAGGGAGACGGTGAGTACATTTTTCCGCAATCTTCGATCGTTACTTTGTTGTTCGATGTTCCGCGAGAAATTCACTAATTTTGCATTCTGTGTTGTATAAGGTTATTTTCACTTATACTTCTCATTTTTTGTAAATGTTGTTCCATCTTTTTTTGCCCCTTAATCGATTTTAGTGGGAGTTGTATCAAATATTTTCTTGCTCAGACAGGATATTTTGTGAGTTACTGGGATTATTTTGGATATTCGATGCAAAGTACATTTCTGTATTATTTTATTCAGATTCTCAGTAGTGTGTTAAGTATTTGGTAAAAAGAATGTGCTTGGTAAAAATACTAGATGCTCTATGAAAAGACTAACTGCTAAGCTAAGCGTTTGATCAAAATACTAATAACTCTGTAAAAGCACCCAATGCATAATAAGAATACTGGACGCTCGGTAAAAATATTGAACGTCCAATAAAAATACTAAAAGCTCAATAAAAATACTAATCACTTAATAAAAATACTAAGCCCTCAATAAAAATACTAACCTCTCAGTAAAATACTGTCTAAAAATATTAAATGTTAAACACTGTAAAATATTAAATGCTGAGTAAAAATACTGGCTGAGCTAAATGCTTGATAAAAATACTAAGCATTCGGTAAAAATATCGGGGAAATTATTAAATGTTCCACAGAATGACTGAGTGGTTGGTAAATATTGAACGTAATGCGACGTATAAGTTGTTCAAAAAAGCGCTTAATGAAAATGCTAACAACTCGGTAAAAGCACGAAATGCATATTAAAATAAAAATACTAAATGCTCAGTAAAATATGGGCTAAAATTATTGAATATTAAACGCTGGATAAAAATGCTAAGCACTTTGTAAAAATATTAGTGAAAATTAGGGATGCCGCGGGTACCCGGCCATTACCCGGTATTCGGCCTATCCGGCCAATTTTTGCAAATACCCGGTTTTGCCGGATAACGCCCTCTACCCGGCCGGATAGGAGCAAAGTTAAAAATAAACAGTTTAATCTTAAAACTGAACTTTTATTTTTTATTGCATATTAAAGTAAGACTTTCGTTTTTATACACTTACTTTAAGTATATAAAAAACGAAAATATGTTTAAAAATAAAGAAAACAAAATATAGACTTCTGGAACTAAAGAACAATAAGTATTATAAA
Organism: Xestobium rufovillosum; assembly: GCA_963966045.1. Lineage (NCBI taxonomy): Eukaryota > Metazoa > Arthropoda > Insecta > Coleoptera > Ptinidae > Xestobium > Xestobium rufovillosum. The sequence goes on from OZ014497.1 coordinate 24,423,429, forward strand.
TTTTAAAAAAACGATGACAAATAAATAAGCAAACAAAACAATGAAAAACAAAGAAAAAGTAACATTATTCATATTCTGAAACAAAAACAAAAACTTACCATTTGAGGCGAAAATCAAAATACTTATCACAAAAATATAAAAATGCACAGAAAAAATTTAACTTAAGGGCCACTTAGTTTTAATATCGAACAAAATTCTTCATGTTCTTTACAATTTATAATTCATAAGGGGTAAGTTGTGATGTAGAAAAATTAATTTTTCTCCATTTTCCGGCAAAAGTCGATTTCGTTTGTCTTCGTAAACGTTCCCGGCTTCTGAAAATAATCGTTCACTATATACAGAGCTGGCTGGTGTACACAGATATTTGCGGGCCAATTTTGATACCATTGGAAAAACGTTTTCATTAGTTTTCCACCAGTCAAATGGAGAGTCCTCCCTGTTAGTGATTGAAGATGCCAAATAGAAATTAACTTCTCTTTCAACTGTATCTCTTTTAGTCTGACCGGCACTAGTGGAAGGATTTTCTCTTTCATCTGTTTCTGTAGCAATTTCTGTCAAACACTCCCAAACTGATACTCTCGATCGTTTAGGTGGCTGAGGTAAATGTGTTGCAAGCGGAAGGTTGGAGTCGGAACTGCCATCAGCAGAAATGTTTCCAAATTCAAAATCAGATGTTGCTATTTCCTCTATTACATCCGATGACTCCACTGACAAAAGCAATTCTAATATTTTGCGTCTAATGCTTGTCCTTTTAGCTTCATCGAAGAAAGTCAGTTTATATCTCGGATCTAAAAACGTAGGAATTGCAAAATTTAAGTTTTCTTCAATATTTTCGAACCTTTTGCTTAAATTTGCAACAAGAGAATCTTTCATACTACCTACACCAGGAAACGGATTTTTGTTTAAATATCTGTGGAGAGCGGCTAGTGTAGGAATTACCTCTGATATAACGGACTCAGTGGAGCTAATTTTTTTTGTTATTTCTTCGAAGGGTTTAAGTAATTCAATGCAATTCTCCATCAGTGCCCATTGGTGGCAGTTAAATTCTCAATTTTGGAATTTTCAGAGGCATATACCGCCACTGCCGTTTTCTCTTCATAAAGCCTTTCCATCATGTAAAAGGTGGAGTTCCACCTAGTTGTAACATCTTGTATTAAACGTTTTGTAGGTAAATTCAATTGTTCCTGCACTCGCTTTAGTTTGTAAGAAGCAGCAGGTGAATGATTGAAGTGACTTACTATCGCTCTACTGGCTGCTATTAGATCTATTATTGTACGTTGGGCCTTAAGTGCATCAGATATGCACAGCTGTAAGGTGTGAATAAAACAACTTTCATTTTCAATACCCAAATCTCTGGCGCCTTTTTTTATATTTGTCCCACTATCTCGTATGAGTATGTGTACTTTTTCTTCGGGAATTTCCCATTCGCGCATCATATTTTTGATCATATCTGCAATATTTTCCCCTTTATGGCTTCCCGGAAAATGTTTTACATTTAAAACTGCATGTTTTAGATCAAAGTTTGTGTTTTTTATAAAGTGTGCTGTAAGGCTAATGAAGCTTTCATTACTTTTGTCACATGTCCAGATATCGGTCGTAAATGAAATAGCTGTTGCCTCCAAAAGTTCCGCAAAAATTTTTTTACGGCAACTGTTATACATGTCGGGTATAATAGTTTCTGTAAAGTATGTTCTACCGGGAACTTTGTAACATGGCTGTGCTCTGTCAAGAAGTAATTTGAACCCTATAAAAGTTACTGATTGACGGCCTGTACTTAATTAAGAATGTTAATTTGAGACTTACCTACATCAGTAACCACAGAGAAGGGCTGATTATCTACTGCGATCATTTGCCCAATTGCATTATGCAATGCCTTGGCTCTAGCATCATTAATATCCCATTTTTTCTTGCCCACAAAACTTACTATTGTGGATTGTTTCATTGTAGTCGAGTTTGATGTATTAGGGGTTTCTGCTTGCTCGCTTCTGAATTTGAGTATTTCTGCGTGAATTTCTGGATGCTTGTGCTTCACATGTTTAAGCATTGCTGACGTAGAAGCCGCTTTTCCAGCTCCTCCACGCGAAATGCGTATTTTACACATTGTACAAATTGCTTTTATTTGATCCGTTTCGTCAACGTCAAAATAATCCCAAATTTTACTCCTCGTACTCACACTCATGTTTATCTTTATTTCTTCACAATTTACTTGTTGCTTAGGTACGAAACCAACGAACTTACGGACTAGTCGCGTAGTCGCCTAGTCGGTGCACGCTCGTTCACGCGTTTACCAATGAGAACCGCGCTACGTCATAGATACGTGCCGATCACGCGATTAAGTTTGTTTTGACGCGGTCTCAGAGCTCCGCGAATATAGTTTGGCGCTGTCCGGGCATGCTCGGATATGGCTCGGGCTCGATACCCGGTACCCGGCCACCGGGTACCCGGTTTTCGGGTACCCGCTTAATGATATCCGGTATTCGGCCAACAAATTTCGCCGGGTATCCGTTACCCGGTTTTTATTAAAAGTGGATCCGCGGCATCACTAGTGAAAATATTAAATATTTGATAAAAATTACTGAGTGGTTAGTAAATATTGAATGCAATGCAAGTAAAGTAACAAAATATAAGTTGTTCAAAGGCGTTTGATTGAAACACTAAAAACTCAGTAAGAGCACTAAATGCATAATAAAAATACTGAACGCTCGGTAAAAATACTGAAAGCTCAGTAAAAAGTACTACAGAGCCACTAACCTGACAATAGGCGCAGGATATGATTTTTAATACCGCGTTTAAGTTATTAAAAAAATTTATTGTATGAATGAAACTTTTATTAAAAATACTAACCACTCAGTAAAATGTCGTCTAAAGATATGAAATACTAAACACCGGTAAAAATATTAAATGTTCAGTGAAAATGCTAAACGCTCGATGAAAATACTAAGCAGTCTGTAAAAATATCGGGGAAATTATTAAATATTCGACAAAAATTACTGAATGGTTAGTAAATATTGAATGCAATGCAAGTAACAAACTCTCAGTCAAGTCAGGCTTTGCCTAACCTGACAATATGTGCGGCACATTATCTAGTAGACACCTAGTACCCTGTATGCCATGTATAAGTTGTTCAAAAGCCCTTGATTGGAATACTAAAAACTCAGTAAGAGCACTAATAAAAAGCGTGATAAAAATACTGAACGCTTTGTAAAAATGCTCAGTAGAAGTACATAATACAGAACCACTAACCTGACAACAGGCACAGTATAAGATTTTTTTCTACACCTATTTAATTATATGACAATTATTCGGATTTTCTTCGTGAAATATCGTACCCATAATTCACTGTAGTGAATTATGGAATCATAATTCACTGTATTCGGCCAATCAGAAATATACTTTCAATAATCACCGTTTCCCTGATCCAATGATATTTTATATCAACCGCGATCAACTCTTGCTGGAGCTGACAATCTACTCGCGTGACAGCCAAGTGTATTGTTATATTGCTTGTTTATGCTTTCCAACGTATGCATTTCGTACGAGTAGGTACCTATTAATCCGTGCAAACTAACAATTCAACCACTAAAACTGCCAATCAGACTTTAATAATGGAAGGGACAACTCCAAATTTAAATATCAGGTACTAACTGCACAAATTTCAATACATATTATCGTCCTAGTAGTTCACTTAATGAAAAATTAAAATTAATGTATTTTACAGTGTTCTATTAAAGTTATCAAAGTTGAGTCTAATTTATTTGTTTAATAGGTGTAGAAAAAGCATAGTATTATATTCGCGATTATGACCATTATTCACTCAGATGATTTGCGCCACTCGCCTTCGGCTCGTGGGCTCAAAAATCATCTTCGTGAATAATGACTGTCATAATCGCTCATATAATAATATACTATTAATACCGCGTTTAAATTATTAAGAAAATTTATTGTACGAATAGAACACGTAATAAAAATACTAATCACTTCATAAAAATACTAATCACTTAATAAAAATACTAATCACTTAATAAAAATACTAACAACTCAGTAAAATGTTGTCTAAAAATATTAAATAATAAACACCGGTAAAAATATTAAATGCTCAATAAAAATGGTAAACGCTCGATAAAAATACTAAGCATTCTGTAAAAATATCGGGGAAATTAGTAAATATTCGACAAAAATTACTGAGTGGTTAGTATACAGGGTGTTCCAGAACAACGGGGCAATATTTCTGGAGCGTATAGTTTGGGTCAAAATAACACTTAAAGTATATATAATTTTTTTTCTAGGATCTTTACGCTATTCGCCTGTAAAGGTCAAGTCCTGAAGAAGGTTTTTTGCTGGTAACTTTCAAACTACATACTTTATCGAATGTTATAAAATTTGGACTGTAGACATAGTAAGAAAGTATCTGTGAGTATCGAGTGACATGACATCTTCCTTATCTTGTCTAGGAAGCCGAGGGTGGAACACCCCTAATGCTCTTCACCCCTTAAGTTTCACGTTGATGCTCTTACCGAATTTGCAATGACATTTTTAGATTCCCCAAACAATTTTCTCAAAAAAAGGTACTCTTTTTTTGAAACCATTAAAACGGCCCGTTCCCGAGAAAAAAATGTATACAAAGACATGATTTATCATTTTTACTACACAAAAATGTATGCTTCTACAGGAAGTGAGCGAATTTTCAGCCAAAGCCACCATTTAAAACTTTTGGTGGTAGTGGGCTGTCAGATTTGACATTTATAATTTTTTGCCGTTTTAATTGTCATATAAATAACGTTAAAGTATCTTAACATAATAATGAATAGGAATGTCGCATATTGTGAATCAGAAGCACCTGCAGAGGGAATTCGTAAGTATCTATTCCGTTTAAATGAAAATATAGGTACATCTGAAGAGGAAATTCAATAAAAGGCAAGCTGAGGCCGACACGCATTCCTACCCATATTGCAAAATTAACACCAGACTTTTAGACTGTGCCATATTTTTCAGGGCAATAATTGACATCGTTTCCTTATGCTATGATCCACTGTGCGTCTTCCACTGGACACGCAAAATCGAACAAATTCTTTGTGTAAAATATTTTAATCGAACTTGATAACGTTAGTGACTTACATGCCCTTCGGACACTGATATGACGAGCTCTTCTCATATGAAAGGCATGAGTTTGGCCGCAAAAAAGGTTTTACGTAATGAATCTTTGATTAGCCGAATTGTGCATTGTATCGTTATAAAACTAATAAAAATAAATGTAGTACACTTACTTCTAAACTAACTGAATGTGGTCAGACATACTGGAGTTTGTCGAATAACACGAACTTCAATGTGAGAAATTTCGGCTCCAAAACATTTTCGTTCACTAACGCTTAAAACATGTTTGGAACGAACCAATTCCAAACCTTTCTTATATACAGCTTCACCTCGAAGCGTAAATTTCACCCGAAATATACAACAATATCCATTGCTTAAATTTACGCGGGAATGTCAAACTGACACAGCTGTTACCTGCTCTGTCAGTTTGACACTTAGTTACTAAGCAATATTCGCTCACTTCCTACAGGGTGCTCACTTTGAAAATTTATTGTAGCCGCTATTATCTCGACTATTATGTTTTCAAAGCCGATTGTTCCTACATTTTAATTTCATTTTCTCACATGTTTCATGTAGCAGTTCATATTTCATACCCTGGCTTGTAAAGTAAAAATGATAAACCATGTCTTTGTATACATTTTTTTCTCGGAAACTGACGATTTTAACTGTTTCAAAAAAAGAGTACCTTTTATCGAGACAATTGTTTAAGGAATTTAAAAATGTAATTGCAAATTCGCTAAAAACATCAACGTAAAAGTTAAGTAAAAGCATTAGGGGTGTTCCACCCCTGGCTTCCTAGACAAGATACGGAAGATGTCATGTCACTCGATCACAGCTACTTGCTTATTATGTCTATAGTCCAAATTTTATAACATTCGATACAGTAGTTTGAAAGTTACCAACAAAAAACCTTCTTCAGGACTTGACCTCTAAGGGCGAATAGCTTCAAAGGGGTGCGTCCTAGAAAAAAAATTCTACATACTTTAAGTGTTATTTTGACCCAAACTGTATTATGGTCCAGAAATATTGCCACGTTGTTCTGGGACAGCCTGTATATTAAACGCAATGCAAGTAACAAAGTCTCAGTCAGGTCAGTCAGAGCCTGACCTGACTGAGACGATATGAGCAGCACATTATCTTTACCACTGTATGCCATGTATAAGTTGTTCAAAAGCGCTTGGTCCAAATACTAAAAACTCAGTAAAAGCACTAAGTGCTCAGTAAAAATACTACATTCTCATAAAAATAAGTTGTTCAAAAGCGTTTGATTGGAATACTAAAAACTCAGTAAGAGCACGAAATGCATAATAAAAATACTGAACGCTTGGTAAAAATACTAAGGCCCTGTTTTTCAAATGAAAGTTAACTTGTAGGTTAGTAAACTGTAACTTCAAAGTTAACCTTAAGGTAAGTGTCCACTTGCGAGAAAAACTCTCGAGAGTTGCTCTCGAGAGTATTTCTCGCAAGTCGACACGCTTCTGAGAGTAAAAATCGGAGAACTCCGGCTTACTCGCCGAGAGTGAACATGTGGTGGCCTGCTCTCAAGTCGACACGCAGTTATTTCACTCTCGGATAGCTGCTCTCGGAAAACGAATCCCGTTCGAATTTTGAGAGTACTCTCAGCTAGTGATTATGGCGCAAAAATGGAAAAAGGAAGAAATGTTTAACCTCATCAGCATGTATGAAGAAAATTCTATTTTATGGAACACGAGATAAATTTGTTTAAATATTGCATGTTTTGAATGTGTATGGAAAACCGCAGATCAACTGGTTTTCGTCCTTCTGGACTCATCAGTACGGTGCTTTCCTCCACACACTCAAACCATGCAATTTAACTTGCTGTATATGCTGCCGCGCTCTGGACAGATATCAGCAAGTGACAATTACTTTGAGTAATTATCTGGGAGTAATCGGTGGTACTGGACCGTTCGAACAATTACTCCTCATGCAAATACCCCGCCAGGCATTGAATTGTAGAACCAAATCTCGTAGTGCCGAAAATCTGGATTTGGTTCTATAATTTAATGGCCTGGCGGAGTATTTGCCTGAGGAGTAGTTGTTCGAACGGTCCAGTACCACGGATTGCAAAGGATAAAGAATATCGCAATCGCGAAAGGAGAACTAAAATACTCGCAATGTCACCATTACGCGTTCGTAAACAGAAATAGCATTGCGAAATTTCGTATCCTTTTTAAAAACTTTCGGACCAATTAACTCTTTATATATTGTACCTGCACTGCACTCATACGAATAAAGTTTCGAAATTGCTGGGCATCTTCTATTTGTAGTTCTCTTGGCAATGTAGAACAAGCGCCACAATTCTGACCTACGTTGAATCCACGGCTTTATCCAGCATTTCTTTTTCCTCCGGCGTGCCCTTTTTCTTTTTAATATTGTATATGCAATTATAAGAGCCGCGAGCTTGTTGTCCATTATAAATTCGGTTTTCGCAAATGCACCTACAACTAGCCAGTGGACACGGATCCGAGAGTTCTCTCCAGGCAGTAACTCTCTGAGACACCCGAGAGAGCAAAGTTTTTGAAAATTACTCTCAAGTGGACATACACTTGCGAGTAGCTCTCGAGAGTAACTCTCGCTAGTTACTCTCAAATGGACACTTACCTTTAGGTTGTGTTTTTCATGTTAATTATAATTTCTGGTTAGGAAACCGGGACCACTGTCACAAATGTGGTGAAAACCATGAAAACAGCTTAATTTTTAACCTTATGTATGAAAGTCAAAGTAGGCCAATTCAGGGCGAATATTAATTTTTGGACTTTGTTGTTTGTTTAGATTTAAATACAAAAAGTGTGTTCTAGGAAGTAGAAGCCATATTTGATGTTATAACTTATAAGGTCTGTGCCGTGTTGTTTTCGGTCCTTTTATTACCTCCTCGTCATTACTTTGTACGTTAATAACTCGAACTTGAAAAATCGGGCCTAAATGCTCGGTAAAAGTACTGCAGAGCCCCCTAACCCGATAACAGGCGCAACATGTTATTTTTAATACAGCGTATAAGCTATTAAGTAAATATTGAGTTTATAATACTACTACGCACACTACCAATAATAAATTATTATATAACATATAGTCACTTACTAAAATAATGAAAACATTCTCCGACGATGGAAAGAAAATTTCCGAAAATGCATTTAGAAAGTGACTATATGTTATATAATTATTGGTAGTGCACATAGTAGTGTTAAACTCATTATGTACATAAACTACCAAAGAGTAAACAACTTAACTTAACAACTTATTAAGCAAATTTATTGTATGAGTGGAACACGTGATAAAAAAAATAAGATTCCTCTAAGTTTGTCGAAATCTTGAAAACACTAACAGTAACTCAAAAAATGTGCGATCCAAACAGGAAAATCTTCTCATAACAAAATCAGTTTAGGGCTCAGAAAATCCAAGACAAAATATTTTTACTCGACGTTGCTGTAAAATGTGTAGTTGAGGAAATGCTTTTTATGTTTGCGTTTTTTGCGGGTTTCAGGTGAGGCGGAGCCCAAGGAGCAGCTGCAGGATGTGGAGGACCAGGACGTGTCATAATCTGCTGGCGGGGTGGATGAGCATGCAACGCAGCACCGTTTCCGGATGAACACGACGGACGTTTAGTTCTGTGTGAAAGTGTGTGCGCGGCGGGGGGCGTTGTCGCGTCGCTCTGTCCGGACGACGCCCCCAGCGAAACTCTAATAATCAATAATATAATATATTTTACGACGCGCGTATCATTCAAGCAGCAGCAGCAGCATCATAAAAACAACAAAACACACACAACAAAAAAAACAACCAGTACATACTGTATTATTATTATTATTATTAATTATCTTTAGCTGTAAAACTCTATATTATTATTGGTATCTCTGTTTCGATGTGCGTGTGAGTGTGGATGGCGTTTTCCCTTTTTTCGTTTTAAGAAGATGAGTACGCCGGCCTCTCCCGCCCTCGGTCTCTCTTATTTCGTCGTCAGAAATTTTATGTTGTAATTTGTTGTGTTTCGTGTTTTTTTCTCTCTCCGTTTGAAGGCTTACATCTGGGAGGGCGGTGGAGCTGCCGGCGCACCGGTGTGAGTGACTTTAGTTTATTATTTTTGTACTTTTTATTGATTGTTTACTAGTTCGTTTATTATTAAAGAGGAATTTTTCGTATTCGGTGAGATGTGTTATGTTGCGAGAAGAATTTTACTTTCGGGACTGAGGGTTTTTGATCGTGGTGCTTTTTAATAAAGACAAATGGGGAGGAATCTGCAGGTTTTCTTTCGTCGATGGTTTTTTTTGCTCAAAGGTAAGCTTATATGTGCGGGGAAAAATTTAGGAAAATTGCCATTTACATATATTGGAACGAGAAGTGTTGGAATTCACCTTTAAAACAAGAAAAATTTTGGTAGCTTTTTGGATGTAAGTAGAAGATTTTTGGGGATTCTGAAACCAGTTTCTTTTTAATGTTTATTTAAATCAAGCATGCTTCTCTATGAAGCATTGGCGACTCGCAATGGGCACTTTTGTCTCAAAAATTATTAAAAGAAAGTTAAACGTAGGTATATACCGAATTTTTGATTATTTATCAAGTAATAATTACTACAAATTTATTTCCAATAGTCGTAAAATAAATTTCTATGTGGGTGTGAATAGGAGATTTTTGAGAATTCTAAATCAGTTTTTTGAAATGTTTATTCTCCATGAGTCAGTGACGACTAATAATGAAGGACTTTCGTCTCAAAAATTTCTGAAAGAAAATAAAAAATCACTTAATTTTTGATTATTTATCAAATGACCATTAAAAATTTACTTTCAATAGACTTAAAATAAATTTTCGTTCTGGATGTGAGTAGGAGATCTTTGGGGGTTCTGAAACAATTTTTTAAATATTTGTTTCAAATCAAGCATACTTTTCTCTGAAGCATTGGCGGCTCGTAATGAAGGGTTCTGGGGCACTTTCGGCCCAAGAATTTCTAAAAGAAAGTTATAAAAGAATCGTGCGTTGAATTGTTAATTATTTATCAAGTGGCAATATTTAAAAATTTATTTTCCATAGCCACAGTAGTTGGATCAAGAACTTTGACGTAAATTCACTAGAAATTCTTAATAAGTTAACCCTACACGCCAAAAGACTGACACAGTAATTAATCTTCAACTCCTGAGGATGCTGACGTTGTCAGCGAAACACGTGTCGACTGTCGAGTTTAATTACTGTGTCACTGTCTTTTGGCGGGTTGGGGTTAACTTATTAAGAATTCATAGTGATTTTCCATAGATGCAAAATAATTTTTCTGTGGGTGTGAGTAGAGCATTTTTGAGGGTTCTGAAACTGCCCTTTTAAAATTGTTATTTTAATCATGCATGTACTTCTCTATGAAACAATCGCGGTTCGTAATGAAGGACTCTGGGCCATTTCTTTCCCCAAAAATTTATGAAAGAAAATTAAACAAAATTACTTTTTTTTTGATTATTATCAAAAGATAATTAAAAATTTACCTTCGAATAGGAAAAAAACAAATTTCTTTATGGGTGGGAGTAGGAAGTTTATGAGGGTTCTAAAACAAGTTTTCTTTTGTTTATTCAAATCGAGCCCGCTTTTCTATGAAACAGTGGCGGCTTGTAATAAAGTACTCTGGGGTGCTTCTGTTCCAAAATATATTTATAAAAGAATTTATCTTTGCTGTCACGACGAAAAAGAACGACATAGGCTTGTTTTTTGGGTAAGTGAAGGCGCTTATGGTTTCTCACAAGAATTTAGTTAAATATTATTATTGAAGGTCTCCAAGAAATATATTGCACAAATTTATCAGAATTTCGCTACTAACCGGTTTTGATAAAAATGTGTATTGAAGAACGTATTCAATATGTGGATGAAGAAATAAATAAATGACCGGTTCGATCCCAGCCGAAGGTGGATATTTTTACACAGATTTCTCCCCGTTTTTCTGCGAAAGTCTACTAGCTGGTACAGTATTTTGTGAAACACGCATATTATATTATAGTTTATGCAATGCAAATTTTAAAAAAATATGAATCATTCCGACATTTTTTCGTACTTAATTTTTGTATTCATTAGTAAACATTTCTTTGATTCTTGTACTTAGAGCTCACTGTTTTCTGTGTCGAAAATTTGTGTATCATCGTATCTTGGAATTTTCTGTTTTTAACTTTCCGATAGTTGCGGCAATTTGAGGGAGTAGAGTGCGCATTAATTTTTTTCATTTGTGTGTAGCAGCGATTTTTTAAGCCACGTTTTTCGAAATATTAATGAAATACCTATATCATCCAATATTGAATAATAAATAGTTTTTTGGCTGTTAGAAGAGTGTGTTTACTTGTATTTTTGCATTTTTTATTATATTGTGCGAATGAATGTATAAAAAATGCTGTGTAGATTGAAAATAACAAATCATTGATGTAATTAATTATTATAAAAATATTTAAAAACTTTTCAGTCTTTTTATTCCCGTTTGATTGCAAGTTGTGGACAGTTTAAAATTTTGAAAATAGCGCGCTACATGGGAACCAATAGGGACCCTAGGAACCAACAGAGTACAGAGGCCTCTTCCTGCATTTAAAAGAAGTAGGCGTGTTGCATACCCGCATGGAACCAGATAACGTTGATTTTTCAAATTAAATTTGTTGAGGTACAAATAATAATTGATTAATAATGTACTTTTGAAATGTATTGCCTGATTGGAAACTAAATATGTAGGTAGGTACATAAAAATATTTCGTAGGCAGTTTTGGGTGTTCGATCGGCAGGCGGAACAGGTAGGTGTTATTTCTGGAATTTTAAATTTTAGTCATTTTAAAGAACTATTCAGCTAAACAAACTATCATAGCGTTCTCTTCATATCTTTTAGTAAGTGGTTATACCCAGGTTTACAGCGTTACTTTTGAATTCAAATAAATATGTATTTTCATAAAAAAACTGGTGTTCCTGACCATACACATAATATTGTTTCGTGACGTAACGCATGGATTTTGTTTATTGCTACGAAAAACGGTTGAGCCACACTCGCTCGAAATGACGTTCGCTTGAAACGACACTCGCGCGAAACCAAATGCGACATTCGCTCGAAACGACACTCACTCGAACTGTCAATATAAACGAAGATGGCCGACTACCATATGTTACAGTGATTCTCAAACAGTGGACAGCGCTACAGCTACAGCTACAGCAGCCGGTAATACAGCGTAAAAGTAAACGGTGACGTATTCGAGACTTCTGAAAGAGGCATATTCTTTGATGGCATTTCTGCAAGTACCATGTACTTTCTAAACAAAAAAATTGTTTGCATATGATATGATGGCGGGCAGTAATAGTACATGGTTTAATCGTGTTTTGCTACGGTTAATAGCTTGTAACTTGTAAATCAAGAAGTGAATTCTCTATAAAATTGGAAGAAAGTAGATCCAATATAATGTATTAAATTGCTGCGTTACTAGTTTATCTATACTTATTTAGCTTTTATTCGTTCCTGATGATCAAAGACATTCTATAGAACATCTTAGCTGATAAGTCTGCCGGAAATAAATATGGCAAGTTTATGTACCTAGATGTGCTCTCCATTTTAGGATTTAAGACGAACGATTATTCATTATTTCTCCATTCAGGCAAAGTGGTTAAAAAGAATAATAATTAAAAGTCGAGTGTAATATAAAGTAAGAGTTTCTTTTAGATAAACTGGAAGACCTCACGATTAAAAAACAAAACATGTACTTATCGAGCATAAATTTGCTGAAAAGAAAGGCTCGCATCCGTCATTATCTGAAGAAATAAATATATTAAGGCATTCCACGTACTTTTTGAATTCTTAAAATGATTGGGTAGGTAAGCTTTCCACTCTGCATTAAGTATCTGTAACAACCTTGATAATCGAAATTGTGATACAAAAACACTATGTACTTAACTACTTTAAAAGGAACTGCCAAATTCTGAACATGAAGCTAAAAAGAAAAAGACCTAAAATGCAAACTTTGAGTATCATTTTACTAATCAAAATCAAAAAATTTATATTAATGAATAAGTGAAATCAAAATGGCTTTACCTACTATACAAAATACAAACCCTAGAGGAGAGAAGAGGAGGAGGAGTAATAAAACAGATGTTTGTGTTACTATTTGGCAACAAAAAAAGGGGCGTAACCTCAATTTATTAGTCTCTATTCCGAAATTTGGAACAACAATTCTTAAAGTGATATGACTAATTGCATAATTCCAAACGCCGCTTTCATTATTTTAAGTTAAATTAAATGAATTCTAAACAACAACTTTAGTTTCACCACTTTGTTTGCCACCAAATCTTCTCAAATTTTGGCAACACTCCTGTGCAAGGTAAAGAACGTGCGTTCTGTATCCATACTCTTCCTTCAAGGTACAAACGATCGTCAAAATACTTTGAAGTAAATATGAACGCTACCTTGAAGTCCCATAGAAATTAGAGCGCTTATCTATATCCCAACTGGGTTTTGCCAAGTAGACCACTTCCACTTTCACGGGCTTTAATAGACTGCTAAACTTTATGCTACACATGTAAAAGCTTAGCTCAGTACCGAAACACGCGATGAGTTTTTGTTCGAATCCAAGCGGATCCTTTTTCTTTTTTCTTCTAAAGTTTGTTGTAATTAACAGAATTTTGCATTCCATGTGTTGTGATGTCCCGTCACGAAATGTATTTTGTTAAAGAAAATACGCGATTACTAATGAAAACAAGGGAAAAATGGCACGCTAAAACGTTAATTGGCAAAACCTAGTTGGAATATAAATAAACGCCATATTGGAATTTCAAGGATAGCGTTACGCCGACCGAGCGGGAAACTAGAAAGCGTGAGTCGTTTTGTCTTTTCATTTTGCAGGTGATTTGGTAGGGTATTTGGGAAGTGCCTCCAACAACTGTGTTAAAATGGAAATATAGTCGCTAACCGTGAACGTCAATATTTATACGAGTCACAGCTGATTTTTTTTTAAATTTTGAGCAACAAATTACCATGGAAAGCAGAACAAATTTTCTTCATAATCTGTTTCGTCGTGAATTTATGGAGTCATATTTTTTCCAGTGACAGGTTTTAAAAATTTATAAGAAAAATAACCAATAGACCTTTTCATTATAAAATTGCTGCGGCGCATGCGCGGTAGCTCCATGACAGTTTCGGACCATGACGTTTTGTTTGCATATGTTTATATAAATTCCTTGGTCTATACACGAATATTTTATTGCAAACGTGCCATATGAGTAGTAGTTCGGGACTAAAGTACAGAGCATCCAAACATTGTGCTTTTGGTGACTGCAACGGTGATAGCAGAATGGGTAGGCCAAGTTATCGCTTGGGATTACGATTTTATCCAATTCCCAAACACTGCCTAACACTGGGAAAAATCGAAGTTAATAACTGGGTCGGTGACCATGTGGAGGACTTGTTCCACCTAGATAAATTGTGTTGCGCGGATGAAAATGTGTAAGAGGCAAGATTTGAAATGGAAAAGTGTATTGAACGTTTCCAGGTTTTACGTCATTATTTATTAAGTCAATAATTATTTGTAGTTACATAATTATATAGGTAGATTTGTAGTGTTATGGTACCGAACACATACCCCGTTACTCTAAATTGGTGAACGTAGGAGATCACGGCGAACAATTATGACATATAACGTTCCGCTCGCTTCGCTTGATCTAAACCTGAAAATACTGAGCCATGAGATTCTAATTTTTGCAGACAATTTTTTAAATAAATATTAGACGGAACCACCGACCGAGGATGAACCTAGCCCCACCGAAATGGCAACCCGGCACGATAATGAGCCACAAAGGCTGGCTTCTGAAAGGCGACTGGAAGTACCGAGCATGATCGGCCGCCATATTGGTTCCAGCTTTGTACGAATTTGCAACAGGCGTGTCAAAGCCAAAGTTCGTTTATTTTTCTAAATTAAATTATTAAAATAAGTATGGCAAGTAACACGAATTCTAGTACACTATTAAATGTCAAGCAAAAAGCGAATGCACATTTACGAATTACTGTTATCCTATTACTTTTTTGGTTCATATGCATAAACGTTCTAGTACAGTAATAAATTACAGCTTAATAAATGATAATGACTGCGAAAAATGCATATAAGCATAAGGTAAATAAACGAAAATTTATTTGGATCTGTATGTTCTAATTTTCTGCTGCTGTAGAGACAAGTCACGGAACTGGAACGCTATACACTATATTACGAAAAATTGTTGACAACTCTGGTAACCTCACTTTCTGATAACGTGTAAATATTACCAAGATCACACAGAAAACTATTCTGTCTTCTGTGTCAAGATATTGGAATGTTCACCGTTGTAACAGAATAATTCTATGGTTGTGGTTTACTCAGCAGCCAGTTACGTGTACCAAAGAACATATAATATATTATATGTTCTTTGCTTGTACTTAATTACTCAGTCGTGTACCGCAGTGCTTATACACTAGTGACGGGACCCTAGTTTCATAGATTTCCTTCATAAAAGGAAATTAAGAGAAATTGTTAGAAAGACAACTAACTAAACAACTAACAAAACTTCATATATTTTGATACCTCATATAGGTACGTAATTTATTACCTATTTTATCCATAAAATTAAACTTCAAATGCTTTAAATTTACAGGAAGTTGGACAAAGCACCTAGGTAGCACCCGAATGTAATTTAAATACATTTCTGCAGATTGGAATACTGTCAGACAGGGAAAAAGGAAGTGAAGACCTTTGAATGAGAATATGTCGAAGTAAATATTGGATGTAGCAGATAAACTTAGTGACAGGTGATTGAAGAGATATTGATCAAAAACTAACTACAAATTTCGGTAAAACAAATGCAGGACATGCATATCCAAACTGTAAGAGCCGATTCACACGGGTCCACATCAAAAGCGAACGCGCGCAATCGCCACCGGCTGCTAGCGCAGTGCCTGAGAGCGACTACAGGGCTACAGTGGTGGCCAGTGGCCGACTGACTGATTCGAGTTTAGTTGCTCAAGATGCCAACAAGTACTCTATTACAATTACTATTGCTTCTACTTTTGAAAAAGAAAGAACGCCGATGTATTCGACGTATGCATGTGTAGCCCCTGTTACTCGAAAGGGCGTTAAAAGGATTGTATCATACATTATATAAAGATCTGCGACAGAACGACAATTTTTTTTTAAATAGTTTCGTATGTCGAAAACATCATTCGATGAACTTTCAGAAAATGTTAGAAATGAAATTGTTAAAATAGATACAAACATGATTCAGGGATCTCGTTCACACTTTTTCATGACATTTTGAATGACTATCTCATGGATACTGATGGTTTTCTGTATAATATAATAATAGTAGCTTACAAAAGTGGTCAGTCGCTGTGGCGTCGTGTGTATACCCGAATAACAACCTGTGCATTTATATCGATGGCCTGTCGCGTGCGATATCCACCGGTGACACGAGTGAGCCACCGACCCGCCACTATCGCCTACTACCGCGACTGCAGTGGCCACTTATGTATGCACTGATTTAATTCTATAGATTTCAACAAGAAGCCAGTAGCAATCGCACGCGTTCGCCACTAAAAGTAGCCTCGTCTGCATCGGCTCTTACTACGATTACAAAATCACAGCTTCTGTATCATATTTTACAAGGTTTTGGGAAGAACTCCACTGTTTTTGTAATTACGTCAGTAAAAGCAAATAATGTACTTCTGATATGAAGTATATGTATGGAGATTGCATTTTTACTATTTAATGATAATGATAGCAACATTTTTGCAGAAAACTGTAATTTCAGAAATTGTGTAGTCAAATAAAATACTATTTTTTAACAAATGGTTTTATTTATTAATTTTAAAACAATTCAGGGTACAAGTTGGTAAGTCAAAGGCGTAGACAATGCTCGGAGACTGCTTCCTTCAGTCTCTTTTGCCTGAGACCAGTAAAACTTGCCAATTGAGTGTTTTTTTTGCATAACAAAATAATACTTAGTAGCCAATTTAAACAATTTTTCGCCTATCAAGTTGATAGGTAGCAAGAATGCATCACTTCCCTTTTCGTGGCTTTTTCATTCCCAAAACACTTATCGATGCTGCCAAGTCGATAGATTTTGTACCAGCAACAAATTAATGTACCTATTTGGGGAAATCTTCACTGGTCGTGGCTGGAACAATTAAATTTTGACTCTAAAACAACGTCTTGTTTAACGATTTTGATTTCCACAATTCCAGAGTAAACTGTTGAAATAGGTAGGTGTACTCAAATTGAACGTTCTAGCTATCTGTGAGCGTATTCACCTCCTTTCCAATATGTTGCGAGTACCTGTTGTTCTAGTGCTGAGTTGTGGCAGCTCTTCTTTTAACATTGCAACCGTTTTTGTACTGAATATCTTTGTCTATTGCAAAAAATTCTCCCCACAAATACTTTGGCATGCACTTCCTCTTCTAGACTCTAGAGGTTATGTTTTATACTTCCACTTAGCCGCGTTTAGGTTAACTGAACATGGTTTATTGATTTCATTATTGATTCTCTTCATTAAGTGAAGTTTAAATAATTATGTTAGAAAAAATTAAAGAAAATACCAATAAAAGCACGTCCATAAAGCATGTAGTACCACAGATTCAGAGCCACTGCTTATATGTAAATGTTCGGGTTCAATCGGGTGTGCGGTGTTTTTGACATTTCGAATGAATGTCGTTTCGCGGGAGTGTCGTTTCGACTGAACGTCGCTTCGAGCCAACGTCGTTTCGCGCGAATGACGCTACACCCGAAAAACGAAGAGACGCCGCAGCCATCTTGCGGCAAGCGTTCGTTTTTATTTCTGAATTGTGTTAAGACAAATTCTTCAGTTAAATTCTTTGAAGAAAACTTATAAAGTGCGTTAAATATTTATGTAAAAATATGCGCGAGTGAAAATGTGTATATTTTGGACCATATTTTTGGGCGAATTTTGAATGATGGGCATTTTTGGATATGCGGTTGCAATATATGTAGGTAATTTTCCATACGTATATAATTATACTATTAATGTAATATGTAAGCAGATGCGTTTCTTTAAAACTGTTGTATTATACATTTATCCCAAGAAAATGATTCAGAAAAGTTTTCATTTTCAACCAAAGTAAAAATTTTGTAAGCATCGCCGCCAAATACAATGCCTTCTTGGTGCTGCACTCTACTGGAAAAAAGTGGCGATGCTATTACTAGCTACATTCGTCGTTTATGCATATTTTGCTAAATTTTTATGTTTCCGAACAAAAGTTCTTTATATATGAGGGTATCTTGGTATATTATTAGCCTACTACAGAAAAAAACGATTTTAAAACTAAAATCTTGTGCAGGTGCAATTTGTATGCAGGTGCATACCAAAAAGTTACAGATTTGGCCAATATTTCTCGTCTTGCTTTGCATTTTTTCATGGGAGTGACTACTGCTCCGGCCGCCGGCCCCCTGAAATTTTGTTTGAACACGGTCGGGCATGCGCATTACAAAATGTCAACAGAATTTGCATTTTGGAGGCGTAAAAAAAATAAAGCTGAGAGAACGCATTTTAAACAAAGCCCTTACTTGCCCTCTCGCACCAGACACACGCATTTTTTGGAAAAAAGATGATGTAAAAACAAGCAAAATATGTCAAACCGCTGCGAGGTTAGAACTCGTCTAGCCGTAGGAGAACAAAACGGCAGTTCTGTACGATATCCGAATACCCACCGAGACCGTTGGCGTCAGTAGCCGATAACGACATTCTTAAACGTCATTTTACGGACATTAAGTAATGGGCGCGTCCGACCGTATTAGAATAAAATTTCAGGGGGCCGGCGGCCGGAGCAGTAGTCACTCCCTTTTTTCATTCGTCAGTTAACCATTTTTCTGTATATTCCCTCATGCCCTCCATTTTTTTTATTGTTTTTTTGTAAAGCTAGAATAACCTTGCATGTTCCACTAGATCATTTAAACCCCCAAAAGTTTTCCAGTAGCATTTCTTCCTTTTTTCTCTACATCCTTGGCACGGTGTGCAAAATGGGCCATTTTTTTTTAATAAAAGGTTTTATTTAGCTTGCTTTGTTTGTTTGTTTGTGTGGGTCAAATCTAGTAATTGAAATTTTACCCCCTTCCTGTTGACCGATTAATCTGAAATTTGGTACACACCTTTAGTTGTGATGACAATACAATTATGTATATTCTGTACAGCGTTGCCAGAAGTAGAGAAATTAACGTACCAAACTGGAAACTCAAAATGTACCAAATTCTCATGAAATGTACCTTTTTATTAAAATTTGTTGGGCTTGCCAATAAAATGGTTTTTAAGGCATTTTGAGGTCAAAATTAATAATATTTTTTATTTTCACAAGAGAACCAATATAATATACGTCTAAAAATGAAAATCGCGACAGGAATTCACATCGGCCATCTGTTGGGCAGGAGGTGAACTACAATTCAAAAATCAAAAGCATAGATTAGTATACTTACTTCGTAAGTATATTAATCTATGTCAAAAGGTATCTTTAAATTGTAGCCCTAGTAAAAAGTAAAAACATTCTCAAAATGTACCAAAATGATCGCCGTTGTACCTTTGTACCTTCGGAGCATTGAATGTACCAAAAAGGTACAATAATGTACCACCTCTGGCAACGCTGATTCTGTATCATTTTAAATCCAAGATGGCAGCCGCCACAAAATGGCGGATTACATATTTTCTTTCAACCCCCTCAATATGGGTAAGTATCAAATGAAAGGGCTTAACTAGTAGAATACAGTACACTACACCATGAAAATTCAAAATCCAAGATGGCCGCCACCACAAAATGGCGGATTACTTTTTTTCAATCCCCTCAATATGGGTATTAAATGAAAGGGCGAAACTAGTAGAATATAGTATGCCATGAAAAATTCAAAATCCAAGATGGCCGCCACCACAAAATGGCGGATTACTTTTTTCCAATCCCCTCAATATGGGTATCAAATGAAAGGGCTTGACAAGTAGAACACAGTACACTTTAGAAAAATAATAACAAAACAAAAACAAACAAAAAAAACTACAAACTTGAAAATAAAATAGGTAAAAAAATTTTTTAAGTTAAACGGTTTTATTGTAAAGAAACATAATGATGCAGATAATGTACTAAAAGTTAAAAAATAATTAGGTAGGTACCAGTCATGACACCACTCTCCTCATCAATCTAGAGCATTGATCAGGCTAAAATAAAATCATGGGGCGTAGCGTAACCTGAGTAAATATGTAAATGATCGTTCTGCAATGTTGTCTATTGAGAAGATGCATTCGTCTAAAACCTATACCTTTTTGAAAATACATAGTACCACATGTCAAAATTCATTCAGTGATTTGCAGCCCATCATTATACCAAGTGTGTTAAAAAATAAAAAAAACCAAATCGTTTGCTCCCAAGTCGGGGACAAAATAATATTTGAACTGCCGATGTATCAAATAAAACGACAACATTTACGTATCATATTTATTCAATCTTATAACATTACATTAATTTTTAAATTTAAATAATCGGTGTATACAGCTGAATTACGACAGCATTTAAATCAATAAATATAATTGGGAAGAAAAAAATACTTATATTTTTACCCCCTATCACACTAAAAGAAAGACGATAGATACCCCCATCTATCTGACTCGATCCAAGACGAGAGACAGACAAAAACATACATCTACTCACTAAATTGAAATCGCCTAAGTCACAATACTAACAAAAAAAAATATAGGAAATAATATTTTAAAAACAAGGGCACACCTCCTAAATCTAACAGGTATTGCTAAAACTGGAAAATTAATAAGTATTAGATAAAAGCAGTTGTCGTAACAAACTTTTTTATCGCGAATTCTGCGCGGCCAACGAGATAGACAGGCCGCGGCATAGAAAAATCACGAGGCGTTGATTTTGTAATTTAAGTTTGAAGTATCTCGTTGGCCACGATAATTCTGTTAATAACAAAAATGCCTATTTTCCCAAGTCTAAAGTGTTCCTGAAAATCAACAACTTGTTTTTTATAAAACCAACAAATCTAATAATGTACCCATTATAATATGATATACAAATTTAGACAGCAATAGCAAAATATATGGTTTCACACGTTTATATCTTTTTTTATTTTATTTTTTCAATTTTATTATTAGGTTGTAGACATTCACGAATATTTCATTATCCTAATATTAAAACGGCTTGGTTTGAAATCGAATTTAAATCTAATATTAGATATTAGATAAAAGAACAAAAAAGATATAATTGGAAGTTAAGAATACAGCACCATTTCAAGAAAAATGTGGGAAAATATTTTTGGTAGTCAATGATCTTTTTGCGAAAACAAAATTTCAACCTGTAGAAATTTGATTATTTCCAGTTAACCCATTTCAAAGAAAAATTCCTCTTTATACAGAGTGAGTCAATCAAGTTGAGAACTCTGTCATAGTCCGAGAGCCCGCTGCAAAATTATGCACCCATCTGTTAACGAAATGGAATGTGCCGCAAAGGCATGTAAAAACATCGTACTCAACGGAATGGACGGTCACCATTTGGTGCAAGAAGGTAAAAACAATGGCACTTCCGGTACAGAAATTTGCGGAAAATTGCGCGATTTGTTAATGAGATGAAAGTTGTGCCATCTTGTAGCCTGCGATTAATTAAATTGAAATCGGTACCCGTGCCACCTTTTACCCTAGTACAAATCCCCGGCACAGCGACATTTTTGCAGCCCGCAACTCGGACAAATTCCAGTCATGTGTTAACGACTTGAAATAAAGTTCAATGGAAAGGGCATTATGTCCCTTTTACGAATATCCAAGCGTGCCACGATTCAAAGCAGTCTAAGTAGGTGGCACGACCCGATTTATAATGCGTTACGAGGCATCATTTTCAGGGAATTCGGCAGCCGGTGCGTGCGAGTTTTTAACATTGGAAATGTTTTTATTTTCGTAGTATAGGCCCGAAATTCAGCAACAGTGTCACGTGTTGCATTTGCAGCATGATTTAATAGCGAAAAATTACCTAGTTACTTACTCCCTATACAGGGTGGGCCAATAGTGTGTAGTCGGTCCATATCTCTGATTCTATCCAAGATATCAACATGAAATTTTATGTGTATGTGGAGAACCCCACGAAGTTTCTGTTAAAATTATTTTGATGTATACAGGATGTTCACATGCTACGTACCAAATCAAAGTTATGTTTTTTTAAATGGAATGCCCCACATTTGTTTACATATTTGGATTCCCCATAAAATTTCATCAAAGTTGATATGCTACACGGTGGGGTTTAGAGTAAGCGATGTTAAGATATGGCCATTTTAGTACCAGTGTGAAGCCAAATTTGTGGTGCTACTGACGTCTGCTAGTCAAAGCTAACTATGATTTTTTTATTGGACTTGGTTCAGAGGATATTCTGTTAGTAAAATCCATGAACACTTTTTTCAGAATAGTTTATATTATACAGAGTGGCCAACTTGCGCAAAATGGAGCTTTTCTCAAAAATGTTAAATGGAACACCCCGTATATTATTTGCAGGTTTGATAGCCAGTTTATTAAGCTTTTGACTGATGTAGATATTGGTAGGTATGCGACTGATAATGTAGGCAGAAATAAAGATTGAACCTTAAGAATTGAGATTTTTGCTGTAATTTTGTACCATTTTTGTGGAATTTCCCCCATTTTGCCACCCAAAACTCAGAAAAATGCGTATAGTTTGTTTTTACAGAAAATTTAGCCAACAGAATTTACACCGGCACAAGAAATCTCATTGCAAGATTACTTTTTGAAAGGACGGTTTTCTTCCACGGCACTCCTTGTTTCAATTTATACCTAGGTTTAATAAATTACCATTTATTTAAGAATATGACCATGAAGAAGCAATCTGGCGATAAAGTTTTTTGTTTCAATGTGAAGTCAACCTCCAGATACAAAATGGAAATCATATTTTGTGTTTTGGGGCTAAAATATGGGAGAAACGAATAAATTACCGGTCAAATTACCACATTTTAAAGTTCAATTTTCAATTCTACCGAAACCGCCAGTCGCAGACCTAACAATATCTACATCAATCAGAAGCTTAGTAAACTGTCTATCAAATATGAAAATAATAATGGGGTGTTCCATTTGAAATTTTTAAGAAAAAATGCATTTTGCGTAAGCTGTCCACCCTGTATGATATTAAGTTTCGTGATGAAAGTACTCAAGTATTTTACAAATAGAGCAGTCTGTGAACCTAGTCCAATAAAAAAATCTTAAACAGCTTCGACCAATAGATGTCAGCAGCTGCTCAAAGTTGGGTCCACACTGGCACAAAAATGGTAATATCTTAAAATTGCTCACTCTAAACCCCATCGTGTAGTACACCATCTTTCATAAAATTTTATTGGGAATTCAAATATGTAAACAAATGTGGGGCGTTCCATTTAAAAAAACATAACTTTGGTTTGGTGTTCAGAGTGTGAACACCCTGTATACACCAAAATAATTTTATCAGATGCTTCATGGGGTTCTCCACATGCGCGTAAAGTTTTATTTTGATATCTTGAATAGAACCAGAGATATGGGCCGACTACACACTATTGGCCCACCCTGTACAGTCCTTTTTTTAACTTGATCCTAATGTCGCTCAGTCCAGCAGTCCGAACGCTGAAGAGAACGTAAGCCGGCATGCAATTCAGCCGCTACTTTTATTTACCGTCCTTTTTTGCACAATGCAAATCGTCATACCGGCATTCCAGGCATTCTTTTCGAAAGTGTCTTTTCAACATGCACTATTACAGCTGCCCGTGCGGAGTAACTGACACATTACGTTGATGACGTAAGGATCAAGTTAAAAAGAAGGACTGTAGTTACTTAGTTATCATTAACAGGTGTCATAGTGACAGATGTCAATTGTGCACCACACAAAAAAACATTTAATATTCGACATGTTGTGCGACCATTGAAATTGATTCAGAAGTGACATTTCGACGCCGCGTAATGCGTTATAAATCGGGCCGTGCCAACTACTTTGACTGTTTTGAATTGTGGCACGTTTGGATATTCGTAAAGGGGACATAATGCCGTTTCCATTGAACTTTATTTCAAGTCGTTAACACATGACGGGAATTTGTCCGAGTTACGGGCTGCAAAAATGTCGCCGTGCTGGGAATTTACACTATGGTAAAAGATGGCACGGGTACCAATTTCAATTCAATTAATCGCAGGATACAAGATGACAAAACTTTCATCTCGTTAACAAATCGTGCAATTTTCCGCAAATTTCCGTACCGGAAGTACTATTGTTTTTACCTTTTTGCACCAAATGGTGACCGGCACGGCACGGGTGTCGTTCAGTTGAGTACGGTGTTTTTACATGCCTATGCCGCACATTCCATTTCATTAACAGATGGGTGCATAATTTTTCAGCGGGCTCTCCTACTATCAGTAGCACATAAAATTCGTTTAATTGAATAGTCCAGGAAATCACCATATTAACCCAAAAATTCCTAAAGTTTCGAAACTTGGCAGATACATTATTGAAGGCTTTGCGAATAAAATAATAAGTTATCTCAGAAAACCACCCCCCAAAATGCTGAATCGTTCAGTGTTCACAATCAAATTTGCAACGAAAAATGTTCAGACTCCCATCGGGTATTTCATCAGATTCAAACACCGAGGTGTTCATTCTAAAATTGTCCATCTGTGTCATATTTCTGCCTCCAAAAATGTCGTCCAAGTTACAACCTAGGGGATCAGGGTATAATCGATAACCTGATGATGATTTAACGGAAACGTATTCTGAAACAAACTATCGCAGCCATGGAGGATGGCAAAACATCAACAGTAACTTTACTAGTTGCCGTTAGAGAAATAGCCGAAGAGCGGGATACAATGTCGCAAAACAAAAAGGCTGTTCTCCTGATATACTACATATTTGAAAATGAAATAATTTCTTTGATTCGATATGTAACTTTATCTCTGTACGGTTTGGTACAAAAGAAAATATTTTTAAAACACTTACATTTTTAACCATATGTACCTTAAAGAATAAACACACTTTGCAGCTTGACAGACTCACCCTGTATATTCGTAACGCCCTATGCATCGTTCTTTCCATTACCAAATTCAAACGATTTCTTACAAATTTGTTACAAAGTAAACCTAGTCATTTTTTTCCTTACCACACAGAACCTTTAACCAGCCTCGCGATTTCTCGTCTCCTGATCTCTTTTTCTAATTTAAACACATTGTACTATAACTTGATATTTGCCGGAGAAAATCGCTCTGATTTAAGTAGAAACGAAAAAATAAGCATGAGATTCGAAAGCGAACGTAAACATATCACAATCAAAAATTTATCGGTGAAAATCTCAAAAGAAAAACATTTACACAGTAAAAAAACGGCAGAGCGACAATCTCTGTCCTCGATCAATCTTTGGTCCCCACTAATAAATCGCCGTTTCCGGCATCTCGCATTGCCCTATCGTAACCCTATGCATCGCCATTTCCGAGATCCCGTGATAATGAACTAACGCCCCGCCAAGAACAAAAACGTGGAAAATTTGATGAGAGTGTAACCAGATATCGCATTTGCCAGGGAACCAGCGTTCTGGGACTCGTAACGCGTACAACATCGCTCCCATAATGTAGAGGAGGCCCATGAGGATGAGCCAACCGAGGCTCTTCTGGCTCATGCTGTTGAACCAGCCCTCGACGATTCCGTAGTGGATGGCGGGGACAATACCGCTGAGGCCGAACGTCATGAAGACCGCCGCTCTGAACGGCCGCCATTCAGACTCTGAGAATTTGTCCCACAAGCTTACCTGTGACAGAAACCAAAAGAAATTTAGCATAGTTCCAAATTCGACATACACCAACAATATACGAGGGTGACTCAAATATGAACCGGACTTTTCTTCTTAAAGACCCATAGCTGAAATGAGGGGGGCGACGCCGTGGTATATGTTGGGTAGGGATGCCAAGAGGCGGTAGATAAAACAATCGATCAATTGACAATTGACTAACTGATTAATCAAATAATTGATTAATCGATCAATCAAGTAATCGATTAATCACGTAATCGATTAATCGAAAAATCGGTCAGTCGATTAATCAAGTTATCGGATAATCAAATAATCGATTAATCAAATTTATCGATTACTTTACAACAATCGGTAATCGATTATGAAATGTAATAATCGCAAAGGCATAGTATGAATCATAGAACCATAGAGTTGGGATTGAAAATAGAGGTGGTTGATACAAAAACAGTCAAAAAAGTTAGAAAGTTCGATGATATAATGACAAAAATTGAAGAAGTGAGAAACGTGATTATGCCAGGAAGGCAAGTGATAATTAAAAGTAGCAGTTGTTGGTTTAATGAAAGAATAAATGGAAGATAAGAAGAAATCAAACAGTACAGTTAATAAGAAGAGAAAAGCAGACATATTATGAGAGGAACATATATGAAAATAAATATAATACAAAAATATGTGGAAAACATTAAAGAAACTTATAAGTAGTAAGAAGACTGATGATACTATTGTAGCCGTGAAATTCGGTGAAATTGTTTAAGATACTCTCGATTTAATTACAGATAAATTTAATAATTATTTCATAGAGAGTGTAGAAGAAATTATAGGTGCAATAAGGCTGAGTAACAATCAAATGGGGGTGGGTAACATGAATAAATTATAGTCTAGCAAATTTTAAATTTATAGAGGAAGAATTGAAAAAACTGTATTTAGTTTACCAAATAAAAGTAGTCCAGATGGAATTAACAATTGCATTTATTAAAGAATATTGGGAGGAAGTGAAAAATCCTTTAATCCATGTTACTAATTCATCGATAGAAAGATGTAGGGCCAGTTGTTGTAACGCGGATCAAAATGTAACGCGATGCTACTTTTAATTCTACTTTCTTTGCTATGATACAACCAGTCACGAAGTCAGTACCTTAGCAACGAAAGGCGAATTAAATGTAGCCTCATGTTACATTTTAATCCACGTTCTAACAACCGGCCTGTAGTGTACCAGAGGGTTTAAAAATATCGATGGCAATACCTCTGAGAAAAGTACAGATAGGAGTTTAGGCCCATGAATACACTACTAGCTATTGAAAAGATTTTGGAGAAAGTAATTTATACACAATTAGAAGAATATGTCAGAGAAAATAACATCTTGTCTAAGTTTCAATCGGGATTTAGAGAAAAACACAGTTGTGAAACTGCTTTTCAGTGTTATTGCGGAATGGAAGGATCAAGGAATACAGGGATAATGGAGCATCAATAGTGGCGGTGTTTCTCGACTTAAAGAGAGCACTTGAAACAATCGATAGAGTACGATTAATCGACAAACTACGTGCTTACGGCACCAAAGGGGATAGTCTGGAGTGGTTTCGGAATTATCTTGATAACAGAAAGCAAAACGTTCGATGGGGAAGTAGGGAATCGACATTGCGGAAGTAGGAGTGCCACAAGGAAGTGTCTTGGGCCCATTGCTCTTTGCTATTTATTGCGGCGACTTTCAGATGCTCTTAAAACAGTGTACAATAATTATTTATTTGGAGGTTTACGATGTGGAAGTTTATTTCTATGATTAATGAGGAATTGAGGGAATTAGGTGGATGATTTGCAGTGAATAAGTTGAAATTCAATGCTGATAAGGCAAAGGCAATGTGTATTAGCAGTGAAAATTAATACAGGCATATCATAGATGGACGAAAGGCTATTATATATGATTATATATATGAAGTAGAATTTGTAGAGGTGAGTAGTAAATGTGACGATTCGTCCAGACAGATATAGGGACTTTTCTCCCCCCGACATGGGAACTTTTGGTTTTGGCAGACAGTTATGGTGACTTTTGCCTGAAATCTAGGGAAATCTGGTGACTTTTTGTCAGTTGGCAGTACCGATGACGAAATCCCACACCAACCCACACCATTCCACACCATTTTACACACCAGGCGCCATTGTAGTCGAACGATTGCATCATCGCAAACAACGGGGGCCCACATAACCTCAAAAACAAGCCCGAGGGCCCCCGGTCACTTACCAAATTGGGGCCTTCCAACTTGTCCGAAGAGCGTTTGCCCCCTAAATAAGAAGCACTAAGGGGGCCCCACGAACTGAGCGTTAGCCCCCCAAACGAAGGGCCCCACATAACCTCAAAATTAATGCACGCACGCACACACACGTCCTTCTCGGACAACCGCTGTCTGAATACTGAATGTTTCTTCTTCTTCGGTTATTAAAAAGGCCCAGGCCAAACATGGCGCCTACATACATAATCCAGATAGGCCAAACATGGCGGCTACATAAAAATAATCTATGTGTTTGACATCAGTGTGGTTTCAAGATAAGAACCCGGAAGAGTTCGCTTGAGGTTTAAAAATAGACTGGTATATACGAGGTGTAGTTTGTTTACGAACCGCTAAATGAAAATGGCAAACAAACGAGGACCCCTTTGCGTTGAATATTGTCAAAAGCACTTACTCAGTAAGAATTCTATGTGCCTGTCCCCCCAAACGAAGGGCCCCACATAACCTCAAAATTAATGCACGCACGTACACGACCACCTCGGACAACCGCTGTCTTAATGTAGTTAATATTTTCACTTTTCACTATTTGGTAGAAATCCATGATTAAATAAAAAATTACTTCGCGTACTACCAATAAGTATAACAAAATTATTTTATTTAACCGGTTTCAAGATCTACAAACGATCCCATCATCAGAAATGTTTAAGAAAAATTGTAAACAAATTATTATGACAGTTGACAAGGAAACTAAAATTGACAAATTATAATGATATCCATGAAATAAGATAACTAGATAACTGAATTTCAGTATTTACCTACGGGGTATAAGAAAAACACAAAGGAAAATCGAATACCTCGTAGCTTGAAGGGAAAAAACAATGAATTTAAAGAAAACCATATAGGAAGAAAACAATAAATTCAATTGAAAAAACCTTCAAGTGAAATATCAGAACAGAAAAAACTAAATAAATAAAATATCCATGGAATCTTGACAACTGCCAACTGCTAATCTTGTAATAAATTGTGGTCAAGTCTATGTGTTCTGTCTTGACAACTGCCAACTGCTAGTACATATTGTAATAAACTAAAAAAGAGAGAAATAAGTTTATTACAATATGTACTAGCAGTTGGCAGTTATTTCTCTCTTTTTTAGTTTATTACAATATGTACTAGCAGTTGGCAGTTGTCAAGACAGAACACATAGACTTGACCACAATTTATTACAAGATTAGCAGTTGGCAGTTGTCAAGATTCCATGGATATTTTATTTATTTAGTTTTTTCTGTTCTGATATTTCACTTGAAGGTTTTTTTAATTGAATTTATTGTTTTCTTCCTATATGGTTTTCTTTAAATTCATTGTTTTTTCCCTTCAAGCTACGAGGTATTCGATTTTCCTTTGTGTTTTCCTTATACCCCGTAGGTAAATACTGAAATTCAGTTATCTAGTTATCTTATTTCATGGATATCATTATAATTTGTCAATTTTAGTTTCCTTGTCAACTGTCATAATAATTTGTTTACAATTTTTCTTAAACATTTCTGATGATGGGATCGTTTGTAGATCTTGAAATTGGTTAAATAAAATAATTTTGTTATACTTATTGGTAGTACGCGAAGTAATTTTTTATTTAATCGCTGTCTTAATACTGAATGTTTCTTCTTCTTCTTCGGCTATTAAAAAGGCCCAGGCCAAACATGGCGCCTACAGAATCCAGATAGGCCAAATATGGCGGCTACATAAAAATAATCTAGGTGTTCGACATCAGTGTGGTTTTAAGAGAAGAGCTCGCTTGAGGTTTAAAAATAGAGCGGTATATACGGGGTGTAGTTTGTTTACGAACCGCTAAATGAAAATGGCGGTCACGAGACTTTAGTTTCAATATATGGTCATCGTACGAGGGGGTATTGAGATCACTTATCGGCTCCGTCAAAAACAAAATGGCGGCCTCTTAACGAGGCCCCCTGCGGTGAATGTTGTCAAAAGTACTTATCCAAATTGGGGTCAGCTGCCCGGTCTGAAAGAATTCTATGTGCTTGTCCCAAGAGCGTTAGCCCCCCAAATAAAGGGGCCCACATAACCTCAAAATTAATGTTCGCACGTCCACCTCGGACCGCCGTTGTCTTAATACTGAATGGTTCTTCTTCGGCTATTAAACAATTTGAAAATGGTGAGTCACAAACCTGATGACATCATCACCACCACAAGGTACTAATAATTCAAGCAACGCCGTCTGTCTTATTAATGAAGGAAACCACAAGATTGTATTTATGTTTGTATTTAGGAGTCAGCGCCGTCTGTCTTATTAATGAAGGAAACAATCATACGACTTAGAAGAAGTAGTAGAGTAGCTATGCGGATTCTCGCTCAGAATTAACATTGAAAGTCCCATAAGAGCTGAAAAACTGCTTTTACTTCCGGTCTAGGACAAGAACCTAGAGTTAGTCTGGACAACAACCTAAAATATTCAGGAAACGGTAATGATGGAGGTGACGTTCAACTATTCTCCGTCAGATGGCGTTGTCGTCAAATAAAAATTAAACTATTCTCCGTCAGATGGCGTTGTCGTCAAAATTAAAAATGGCGGCCGTCGCGGCGACGCATTGACAATTGACAGGTAAAAATTTGCAATTGGCAAATTGAAAATTGACAGATGGCGTTGTTATTGAAATAAAGAAGAATATGTAAAAACAGATGGCGGTACTGCAACAGAGTGGGAGAGGTAATTGAGTAATTACACGTATGTCAAAACAATAAACAGTTTATTTAATAATAATAATCGATAAAATATATTTGTAAACAGAAAAAGTAAAACAAAATAAAATATATTAAGTAGAACATCCAACATTCCCAACTATTTGTAAACAGAACAAAAGTAAAATTTACCGATCAAAGAGACCGCTTGCAAGCGATCACTTGATGCAACCCCTTCGATCGGTCTCTTTGACCTCTTGAGCGGTCTCTTTGATCGGTAGATTTTACTTTTGTTCTGTTTACAAATAGTTGGGAATGTTGGATGTTCTACTTAATATATTTTATTTTGTTTTACTTTTTCTGTTTACAAATATATTTTATCGATTATTATTATTAAATAAACTGTTTATTGTGTTGACATACGTGTAATTACTCAATTACCTCTCCCACTCTGTTGCAGTACCGCCATCTGTTTTTACATATTCTTCTTTATTTCAATAACAACGCCATCTGTCAATTTTCAATTTGCCAATTGCAAATTTTTACCTGTCAATTGTCAATGCGTCGCCGCGACGGCCGCCATTTTTAATTTTGACGACAACGCCATCTGACGGAGAATAGTTTAATTTTTATTTGACGACAACGCCATCTGACGGAGAATAGTTGAACGTCACTTCCATCATTACCGTTTCCTGAATATTTTAGGTTGTTGTCCAGACTAACTCTAGGTTCTTGTCCTAGACCGGAAGTAAAAGCAGTTTTTCAGCTCTTATGGGACTTTCAATGTTAATTCTGAGCGAGAATCCGCATAGCTACTCTACTACTTCTTCTAAGTCGTATGATTGTTTCCTTCATTAATAAGACAGACGGCGCTGACTCCTAAATACAAACATAAATACAATCTTGTGGTTTCCTTCATTAATAAGACAGACGGCGTTGCTTGAATTATTAGTACCTTGTGGTGGTGATGATGTCATCAGGTTTGTGACTCACCATTTTCAAATTGTTTAATAGCCGAAGAAGAACCATTCAGTATTAAGACAACGGCGGTCCGAGGTGGACGTGCGAACATTAATTTTGAGGTTATGTGGGCCCCTTTATTTGGGGGGCTAACGCTCTTGGGACAAGCACATAGAATTCTTTCAGACCGGGCAGCTGACCCCAATTTGGATAAGTACTTTTGACAATATTCACCGCAGGGGGCCTCGTTAAGAGGCCGCCAGTTTGCTTTTGACGGAGCCGATAAGTGATCTCAATACCCCCTCGTACGATGACCATATATTGAAACTAAAGTCTCGTGACCGCCATTTTCATTTAGCGGTTCGTAAACAAACTACACCCCGTATATACCGCTCTATTTTTAAACCTCAAGCGAGCTCTTCTCTTAAAACCACACTGATGTCGAACACCTAGATTATTTTTATGTAGCCGCCATGTTTGGCCTATCTGGATTCTGTAGGCGCCATGTTTGGCCTGGGCCTTTTTAATAGCCGAAGAAGAAAAAGAAACATTCAGTATTAAGACAGCGGTTGTCCGAGGTGGTCGTGTACGTGCGTGCATTAATTTTGAGGTTATGTGGGGCCCTTCCTTTGGGGGGGCTAACGCTCTTGGAACAGGCACATAGAATTCTTACTGAGTAAGTGCTTTTGACAATATTCAACGCAAAGGGGTCCTCGTTTGTTTGCTATTTTCATTTAGCGGTTCGTAAACAAACTACACCTCGTATATACCAGTCTATTTTTAAACCTCAAGCGAACTCTTCCGGGTTCTTATCTTGAAACCACACTGATGTCAAACACATAGATTATTTTTATGTAGCCGCCATGTTTGGCCTATCTGGATTATGTAGGCGCCATGTTTGGCCTGGGCCTTTTTAATAACCGAAGAAGAAGAAGAAACATTCAGTATTCAGACAGCGGTTGTCCGAGAAGGACGTGTGTGTGCGTGCGTGCATTAATTTTGAGGTTATGTGGGGCCCTTCGTTTGGGGGGCTAACGCTCAGTTCGTGGGGCCCCCTTAGTGCTTCTTATTTGGGGGGCAAACGCTCTTCGGACAAGTTGGAAGGCCCCAATTTGGTAAGTGACCGGGGGCCCTCGGGCTTGTTTTTGAGGTTATGTGGGTCCCCGTTGTTTGCGATGATGCAATCGTTCGACTACAATGGCACATGGTGTGGGATGGTGTGGGATTTCGTCGTCGGTACTGCCAACTGACAAAAAGTCACCAGATTTCAATAAATTTCAGGCAAAAGTCACCATAACTGTCTGCCAAAACCAAAAGTTCCCATGTCGGGGGGAGAAAAGTCCCTATATCTGTCTGGACGAATCGTCACATTTACTACTGAGGTGCTAAAGTAGATCATAAGCTTAGTTTAAAAAAACACATGTTGATTATATTAGTAAGATAGGAAAAATATTAGTTGTAATGTACAGAGCGAAGAATATGTTGACACAGTATGCATGGTATATGTTGTATAATATGCAATGATTCTACCAATGTTTTATTGTTGTGGTAGAATCCTGTATTTGAGCGATAACAGCGGGATAGATACTTACACTTCAGAAGATGCAAAATTTCAATAACTTTTTTGGTTTTCAAGAAAACTCAAAGAAACTTAATATTTCGATTTTCTATTACATTTCTTTCTGATGTTATTGTCATAGGTGGAACAAAAAAAAGAGCACTTCCTCACAGCAACTTTTTACAGACTATCTCAAGTTTTGCCGCCAGACGTTCCGTTAACAAAAAAACATCATTAACTTAATTTTTTTTAATGTGGCCCTGTTTTTCCAAATACAGCGGAATCTTTCATAAGCGGAAAACAGTGATGCCACAATTTTTGTCCGCTTAAAAGAGGTGTCCTCTTAACAGTATGTACCAAAATTTGATTTAGTTACTATTTATTCATCAATATGTAATACAGTGAAAGCTCTCATAAGCGGACACTAACGGTTCCAACTTTTTTGTCCGCTTATGAGAGCTGTCCTCTCATAAGGAAGCTCAAATGCAAAAAAAATTACTAAATCATAAATATGAAAACAAAAAACTTCTTAGGCATGTTTCAATACTAATCTAAAATAATTTACTATCGCATAATTTTTTAAATAAAAACGGTGAAATAATTACCTACTTTTCACCCAGTTTGCAAACACCCAAATGCTCTCGCTCTGCAACATTAATCACCTCCATTATTTGCCTTAATGTAAGAAAGGTTTTATTTAGTGCCATTGTCACAGTTTCCAAGACTACCTACATATACATATACATATATGCACTAATTAAATATTCTTGTAAATACGCACCGGGTATAACGGGTAATCCCCGGTATCAATTTTACTCCGAATTTTATTCTGCACAGCTCTCAATTTGTCCATTTTCGGAGCTTCGTGTCCGCTCGTGAGAGTGTTTTGAGCTTGTTGGGGAAAATTGTTGTGTCCGCGTCCGTCCTACAGAGCGTCCGCTTATGGGAACGAGTTTAACATAGGTGTTAATATGCAAAAATTTGGTTCCACGAAAATTGTCCGTCATCTATTGAATCATCTGCTTCTTCTTCTTCCTCAGGATGAAGGTTAGAAATAGCCTCTTTTGCCTCAGAATCAAGATCGTCATCTTCAATAACAAGTTGACTATCTAAATTAATAAAATCGTCTGGATCGATGTTGTTGCTGCTGATCGCATTAAATGCTCTCTGTATTTGTGCATAAGTAGCCAATGGAATTTCATCATCAGCGTCAAATTCTTCGGAAGATTCTATAGTAAAGTCCTGGTGGCGAAATTTAGCTTTCAAAAAACAATTTTTAATGGTTACATCTGTGACTTGGTCCCATGTTCTCTTCGCAAAAAATACAGCGTCTAAATGGTCAATAGACTTAGTTAACTCTTGAACATTATCGGAAGTATCAATCTGGGCTAGCATGTGTTTTAAAATGAGCATCCTGTAAAACATTTTAAAATTCTTGATGATCGAGAGGCTGACAAACTGATGTAGTGTTAGGCGGAAGACATAATACTTTAATATTTTTTCAATTCCAAGTCTCTGGGATGTGACGCAGCTTTGTCTAAAAACAGTAGAATTTTTCTATTCTGGAGCTTCATCTTTCTATCGAATTGGAGTAGCCATTCAATCATTATTTCAGACGTCATCCAGGCCTTTTGGTTAGATTTTCAGTCCACAGTTATATTATTCCGAGGGGCAAACCGCAGGCTAAATTTTGTACACCAAACTTCCATTTTTATGGGACTTCCACTAACTTCCACTGACTTCCACTAACTTCCACTGACTTCCACTGACTTCCACTAACTTCCACTAACTTCCCCTAACTTCCACTGACTTCCACGCACTTCCACTGACTTCCACGCACTTCCACTGACTTCCATGCACTTCCCCTTCTTTAGTATTCTACCTTTCACCAAGAAAAGGTTAATAAAAATCATTTAATCTAACGAAATACGAATTAGACAACAATGTAGAAAAAACGAGAGAAAAAATGTGGAAAAAATCGTTTGGCGATTAAAAATTTCACTGAAGTGAATATGGAAATAACGTCTCTGTATAATGTAAATATTTATTAAATGACTGAATTCGAATTAAATGGGTAAATTCCGAGGCAAATTCATACTTTTTAAAAATATCTTTAAGGCAATTTATCAAAATCGATCATAACAAATCGATAAAAGGTAGATATCGGGAATGCTTATAGGTACTTTTTGAAGTAGAACACCATTCTGTTTCAGGTGGTGAAATAATATAGAATATGTTCTATATATTAAGAAAGTTGAGTATTACAAATTTAAAGTTTGTTTGGCATAACATCAGATTAACAACACCCTGTAGGGTAAATTAGAAGAATCCTGGGAAAGGTACAAGTGGTGATTCACGATTCAATTTGAAATACGTAGCAAAAATATATTTTTAAGAAGTATGATGCAAAGCCGGAAAAGTTCGAAAAATAATTAATATTTCGAGAATGGATGACTTTTTGAATATAAAAACAAGCAAAATGGAAATCTGCTGTCAAAAATATGGCTTCCATTTAAAAAAAATTAGTTAGTAAACATTTCCGGTATAACCGGAAGTCACGGGTGTGAAAACAGCCACATCCACAAGTTACCGAATCGCGGCCGGATCGCGTGCGCTTTAAAACCGAACCATAGCCACAGTTCGGCGTGGATGAAAACCTCAAAGGGAAAAGTTAAACTTAATGAAATTTCCAGTTACCGAATAGTAGAAATAGCAATAGAAAACAGTCTATTGGGTATGTACGAAAAATAATGAAACTACATTTTTAATACCACAAATTTTAAATTCTGGAAACTCCAAATTCGACGATCCCATTTTGGAAATAGGTTTTTCTGGGACATAAAGACATGTACTATCATGGTGGCTATAGAAAACCCCCAGTCTCCTCTTCCGTATATATGAAAAATAAAGATTATTATGCTTTTCATGCAGCACCACACATTAGATGCAAAATATTTTAAATTCTGGAAACTCCAAATTCGACGATCCCATTTTGGAAATAAGTTTTTCTGGGACAAAAAGACATGTACTTTCATGGTAGCTATAGAAAACCCCCAGTCTCCTCTTCCGTATATACGAAAAATAACGATTACTATGCCTTTGACGCAGCGCCATAAATTAGATGCTCTATATTTTAAATTCTGGAAACTCCAAATTGGACGATCCCATTTTGGAAATAGGTTTTTCTGAGACAAAAAGGCATGTTCTTTCATGGTGGCTATAGAAAATCCCCAGTCTCCCCTTCGATATATACGAAAAATAAAGATTACTATGCTTTTGATGCAGCGCCATAAATTACATGCTATATGTTTTAAATTCTGTAAACTCCAAATTCGACGATCCCATTTTGGAAATAGGTTTTTCTGGGACACAAAGACATGTACTTCCATGGTAGCTATAGAAAACCCCCAGTCTCCTCTTCCGTATATACGAAAAATAAAGATTATTATTCTTTTGATGCAGCGCCATAAATTAGATGCTAAATATTTTAAATTCTGCAAACTCCAAATTCGACGATCCCATTTTGGAAATAGGTTTTTCTGGGACACAAAGACATGTACTTTCATGGTAGCTATAGAAAACCCCAGTCTCCTCTTCCGTATATACGAAAAATAAGGATTACTATGCTTTTGATGCAGCGCCATAAATTAGATGCTATATATTTTAAATTCTGGAAACTCCAAATTCGACGATTCCATTTTGGAAATAGGTTTTTCTGTGACGCAAAACCATGTACTTTCATGGTAGCTATAGAAAACCCCCAGTCTCCTCTTCCGTATATGCGAAAAATAAAGATTATTATGTTTTTGTTGCAGCGCCATAAATAAGATGCTATATATTTTAAATTCTGGAAACTCCAAATTCAACGATCCCATTTTGGAAATAGGTTTTTCTAGGACACAAAGGCATGTACTTTCATGGTGGCTATAGAAAACCCCCAGTCTCATCTTCCGTATATACGAAAAATAAAGATTATTATGCTTTTGATGCAGCACCATAAATTAGATGCTAAGTATTTTAAATTCTGGAAACTCCAAATTCGACGATCCCATTTTGGAAATAGGTTTTTCTGGGACACAAAGACATGTACTTTCTTGGTAGTTATAGAAAACCCCCAGTCTCGTCTTCCGTATATACGAAAAATAAAGATTATTATTCTTTATTTTCGTAAATACAGAAGAGGAGACTGGGGGTTTTCTATAGCTACTATGAAAGTACGTGCCTTTGTGTCCCTTAGAAGCCTATTTCCAAAATGGCATCGTCGAATTTGGAGTTTCCAGAATTGAAAATATATAGCATCTAGTTTATGGCGCTGCATCAAAAGCATAGTAAACTTTATTTTTCGTATATACGGAAGAGGAGACTGGGGGTTTTCTATAGCTATCTTTATTTAGCGTAAGCTAATACAAAATGCAATTACATCAACACATAAGATACTTAAACCTAGCGGCAAACTATTCAATAACATTGTCAATAGCAATAAAAATCTAAATCTAGACAAAGAGCACAAAATGCATTACGCATCAACAAAATTCACAAAATACACACCAAAAAACCCATCAACGAAAACAGTACAAGAAACAAGAAACATCATGGAGGAGAAACACCAGTTGATTAAAATTATCCATAACAATAATGGAGATTTAAGTGCAAACAGCACATAAGTACATTAAGAAATCTCACTTCAGCAACACCTGGATACCTCAAATTTTCTCAAGCATATATAACTTTAATCTCCTCTTAAACGTGGCTAGCAGAGTACTAGAGAGAATCGTCTGGGGGAGTTTCTGGTATTCAATTAACCCTCTATAAAAAATCGATTTTTCACAAACCTTTTTTGTTGTAGGCTGAACATAAAACTTATTTCTAGACCTTGTATCATACTTATGAATCTCCGTAGTGTATCTTAGTCTGGCATTTAAATAATCTGGAGCTAAACCAGCCTTCATTTTAAAGATGAAAACAAATACTTGAAATTCAATGTAGTCGCATACAGGTAGCCATCCCATAATTCTCAACATGTTTTTATGGGAACGTATCTATTAAATCCCAAAATAATTCTCATAGCTCTCTTCTGCTGTAACTGCAATCGTTCAATTTCGTTCTTATTCAAAGAAAACAAAATAGTTGAACAATAATTAAAATCAAAGTGTTATAAACAACAAGCCTAGACCAATTTGAAAGAAAACTACTACACCGAAACAAATAACCCACTTTACTTGAAATTTTATTAATAATATACACAGCATGATCTTTAAAGTGCAGTTTACGATCTACTAAAACCCCCAAATACTTAACGCTTTCCACTGCCTCCAATTGTATATCATTCACGAAAATACCGTAACCCCCCGACTTAAAATTTTTCCAATAAATATCTCTACCTATCAACATAAATTTAGTTTTATCCGTATTAATCCTTAACGAATTTCTGCAACACCATTCAAAAATATTCTTGAGACAGTCATTTAAATTTGACACTACAGAGTCCAAATTACTACCCGAGAAGAACAACAAAGCATCATCAGCAAACAAATGTATCTCGCACAAACCCCCCAACGACTCCACAATATCATCGATGTACAACAAGAAAAGAATCGGGCCCAGAACACTACCCTGCGGCACCCCATGATCATTAATCCGTTCGCCTGAAAATATGCCGTTGAATCTAGTTGTTTGCTTCCTATCTCGCAGGTAGCTACTGAACCAGTTCAACACGATTCCGCCAATACCACACTGCTTTAATTTTTCAAGCAGTCGACCCCTGTCAACTGTCTCAAACGCCCGCTGTAGATCCAAAAATACAGCACCCGTCATCATGTCCCCGTCAATAGCACGTCTCCATTGATCAATCACCAGCTGCAACGCCGATTCACAACTATGTCCGGCTCTGAAACCCGATTGATTTTGACTTACCAAGCAATTAGCATCAACATAATCGACCAACTGCCCAGCTACTATTTTTTTCTACCATGAAAGTACATGTCTGTGTGTCCCAGAAAAATCTATTTCCAAAATGGGATCGTCGAATTTGGAGTTAGTAGAATTTAAAATATAAAGCATCTTATTTATGGCGCTGCAACAAAACCATAATAATCTTTATTTTTCGTATATACAGAAGAGGAGACTGGGGGTTTTCTATAGCTACTATGAAAGTACGTGCCTTTGTGTCCCTTAGAAGCCTATTTCCAAAATGGGATCGTCGAATTTGGAGTTTCCAGAATTTAAAATATTTAGCATCTAATTTATGGCGCCGCATCGTATATACGGAAGAGGAGACTGGGGTTTTCTATAGCTACCATGAAAGTACATGTCTTTGTGTCCCAGAAAAACCTATTTCCAAAATGGGGTCGTCGAATTTGGAGTTTGCAGAATTTAAAATATTTAGCATCTAATTTATGGCGCTGCATCAAAAGAATAATAATCTTTATTTTTCGTATATACGGAAGAGGAGACTGGGGGTTTTCTATATCTACCAAGAAAGTACATGTCTTTGTGTCCCAGAAAAACCTATTTCCAAAATGGGATCGTCGAATTTGGAGTTTCCAGAATTTAAAATACTTAGCATCTAATTTATTGTGCTGCATCAAAAGCATAATAATCTTTATATTTCGTATATACGAAAGAGGCGACTGGGAGTTTCCTATAGCCACCATGAAAGTACATGCCTTTGTGTCCCAGAAAAACCTATTTCTAAAATGGGATCGTCGAATTTGGAGTTTGCAGAATTTAAAATATTTAGCATCTAATTTATGGCGCTGCATCAAAAGAATAATCATCTTTATTTTTCGTATATACGAAAGAGGAGACTGGGGGTTTTCTATAGCTACCATGAAAGTACATGTCTTTGTGTCCCAGAAAAACCTATTTCCAAAATGGGATCGTCGGATTTGGAGTTTCCAGAATTTAAAATATTTAGCATCTAATTTATGGCGCTGCATCAAAAGCATAGTAATCTTTATTTTTCGTATATACGGAAGAGGAAACTGGGGGTTTTCTATAGCTACCATGAAAGTACATGTCTTTGTGTCCCAGAAAAACCTATTTCCAAAATGGGATCGTCGGATTTGGAGTTTCCAGAATTTAAAATATTTAGCATCTAATTTATAGCGCTGCATCAAAAGCATAGTAATCTTTATTTTTCGTATATACGGAAGAGGAGACTGGGGGTTTTCTACAGCTACCATGAAAGTATATGTCTTTGTGTCCAAGAAAAACCTATTTCCAAAATGGGGTCGTCGAATTTGGAGTTTGCAGAATTTAAAATATTTAGCATCTAATTTATGGCGCTGCATCAAAAGAATAATAATCTTTATTTTTCGTATATACGGAAGAGGAGGCTGGGGGTTTTCTATAGCTACCAAGAAAGTACATGTCTTTGTGTCCCAGAAAAACCTATTTCCAAAATGGGATCGTCGAATTTGGAGTTTCCAGAATTTAAAATACTTAGCATCTAATTTATTGTGCTGCATCAAAAGCATAATAATCTTTATATTTCGTATATACGAAAGAGGCGACTGGGGGTTTCCTAGAGCCACCATGAAAGTACATGCCTTTGTGTCCCAGAAAAACCTATTTCTAAAATGGGATCGTCGAATTTGGAGTTTCCAGAATTTAAAATATTTAGCATCTAATTTATGGCGCTGCATCAAAAGCATAGTAATCTTTATTTTTCGTATATACGGAAGAGGAGACTGGGGGTTTTCTATAGCTACCATGAAAGTACATTTCTTTGTGTCCCAGAAAAACCTATTTCCAAAATGGGATCGTCGAATTTGGAGTTTCCAGAATTTAAAATATATAGCATCTAATTTATGGCGCTGCATCAAAAGCATAGTAATCTTTATTTTTCGTATATACCGAAGAGGAGACTGGGGATTTTCTATAGCCACCATGAAAGTATATGCCTTTTTGTCCCAGAAAAACCTATTTCCAAAATGGGATCGTCCAATTTGGAGTTTCCAGAATTTAAAATATAGAGCATCTAATTTATGGCGCTGCGTCAAAGGCATAGTAATCGTTATTTTTCGTATATACGGAAGAGGAGACTGGGGGTTTTCTATAGCTACCATGAAAGTACATGTCTTTGCGTCCCAGAAAAACCTACTTCCAAAATGGGATCGTCCAATTTGGAGTTTCCAGAATTTAAATTATTTATCATCTAATTTATGGCGCTGCATCAAAAGAATAATAATCTTTATTTTTCGTATATACGGAAGAGGAGACTGGGGATTTTCTATACCTATCATGAAAGTACATGTCTGTGTGTCCCAGAAAAACCTATTTCCAAAATGGGATCGTCGAATTTGGAGTTTCCAGAATTTAAAATACATAACATCTAATTTATGGCGCTGCATGAAAAGCATAATATGTATTTTTCGTATATACGGAAGAGGAGACTAGGGGTTTTCTATAGCTACCATGAAAGTACATGTCTTTTTGTCCCAGAAAAACCTATTTCCAAAATGGGATCGTCGAATTTGGAGTTTCCAGAATTTAAAATATTTTGCATCTAATGTGTGGTGCTGCATGAAAAGCATAATAATCTTTATTTTTCGTATATACGGAAGAGGAGACTGGGGGTTTTCTATAGCCACCATGAAAGTACATGTCTTTATGTGCCAGAAAAACCTATTTCCAAAATGGGATCGTCGAATTTGGAGTTTCCAGAATTTAAAATTTGTGGTATTAAAAATGTAGTTTCATTATTTTTCGTATATACCCAATAGACTGTTTTCTATTGCTATTTCTACTATTCGGTAACTGGAAATTTCATTAAGTTTAACTTTTCCCTTTGAGGTTTTCATCCACGCCGAACTGTGGCTATGGTTCGGTTTTAAAGCGCACGCGATCCGGCCGCGATTCGGTAACTTGTGGATGTGGCTGTTTTCACACCCGTCCGGAAGTCGACCGGAAGGGCCACGACTTAAAATATTTTAAATAAAAAGTTCCTAGGCATTTACGCCCGAATATAATTTTTTAGATTTGTAACTGTATTGTATGAGAAAACATCTATAGCTAACAGTTTCCGTGAATCACCCTGTATACTATTAATATATTACTGAATAATCCGTTAGAGCTTGACATTCGGAATAAAAACGATAGGGCACCTATGTTACGTCACTGGTTCAATTTGGAAGCGAAGAAATGATTTTTTCGTATTACTCTTTAGGTTTTGAGTAAAATAGCATTTTGCCTAACCGCTCACAATCGCAAAAAAATTAACAATCGATTGTTCTAAAACTGCTTGCCACTCCATTTAGCATTTCAAAAGCAAAAATGTTTGGAACAAATGAGGTTTACAATTTTACAAATTTTAATTCAATGATTTTCTTAGATACCTACCTATCAAAAAGTAACATTTTTTTAGAGAAACCTTGATCTCAACACCGTGTATCTTAGTTGAGAGTAATTTTAAGACATGCATTATGTTTTATGTTCATACAACTTTTCTTCTTATTTTGAACTAGGTATACCTCCCGAAATTTGTACACTCGTTATGGATCATGCCTTATAAAGAGAAAAATACTCGGAAAAATATATCTACGCATTATACAGGGTGGGCCAATAGTGTGTAGTCGGTCCATATCTCTGGTTCTATTCAAGGGATCAAAATAAAACTTTACACGTATGTTGAGAACTCCACGAAGCATCTGATAAAATTATTTTGGTGTATACAGGGTGTTCACACTCTGAGTACCAAGCAAAAGTTATGTCTTTTAAATCGAATACCCTCGGGTTGTTTAGGTACATTTTTGAATTCTTTATAAAATTTTACGAGAGCGTATGAAAGATGATATACCTTACCTACTACACTAATGCCCGGTTTTTCAAAGAAACCTACACCGGATTAAGTCTGACACCGGCTTCGTTGCTATGATACCGGCTTTCTGATTGGTTGTATCGTAGCGACGAAGCCGATGTCAGATTTAATCCGGTGTTGGTTTCTTTGAAAAACCGGGCCTATGAGGTTTATAGAGTGAGCGATTTTAAGATATTATCATTTTAGTGCCGAAGCTATTTAAGATTTCTCTTGAGATTTCTTTATTGGATTAGGTTCACAGACTGCTCTATTCGTAAAATCCATGAGTACTGTTGTCACAATACTTAATATCATACAGGGTGGGCGGCTTACGTAATATGCATTTTTTCTCAGAAATTTCAAATGGAACACCCGATATTTTATTTCCATATTCGATAGCCAGTTTACTAAGCTTTTGATTGATGTAGATATTGTTAAGTCTGCGACTGACGGTTTGGGTCTCGGTTTCGGTAGAATTGAAAATTCAACCTTAAAATGTATTAATTTGACTGATAGGTCCGTTCTCCTAAATTTTACCATCCAAAACACAAAATATGATTTCCATTTTGTTTCTGGAAGTTGAGTTCACATTGAGACAAAAAATCATTGCCAGTTTGTTTCTTCATGGTCATATTCTCAAATACTTGGTAACTTATTAAACCTAGGTATAAATTATTGATACAAGGAGCGCAATGGAAGAGAAAAACAGTCTTTTCAAGAAGTACGTAAACTTGCAATGAGATTTCTTGTGCCAGTGTAAACTCTGTTCGCTAAATTTGATGTAAAAACAAAGTGAAAGCATTCTTCTGAGTTTTGGGTGGCAAAATCAGGGAAATTCCCCAAAAATGGTACAAAGTTACGGCAAAAATCTAATTTCTTAAGGTTCAATCTCTATTTCTGCCTAAATTATCAGTCGCAGACCTGCCAATATATGCATCTATCAAAAGCTTCATAAACTGGCTATCAAATCTGCAAATAATATTAGGGGTGTTCCACATAGCATTTTAGAGAAAAGCTCAATTTTGCGCAAGTTGACCATTCGGTACAATATGTATTTTGAATAAGTATTTTGATAAAAGTGTTAATGGATTTTATTTACAATTAGCGTATCCTGTGAACCTATTCCAATAAAAAAATCTTAGGTAGCATTGATCGGCAGACGTCAGTAGCTCCACAAAGTTGGGTTCACACTGGTACTATAATGGCTGTATCTTAACATCGCTTGCTTTAAACTCCAACGTGCAGCATATTAACTTTCATG
The DNA here is from genome assembly GCA_963966045.1 of Xestobium rufovillosum. Lineage (NCBI taxonomy): Eukaryota > Metazoa > Arthropoda > Insecta > Coleoptera > Ptinidae > Xestobium > Xestobium rufovillosum. The sequence continues at coordinate 24,467,788 of OZ014497.1, forward strand.
AAATTTTATGAAGAATCCAAATATGTAAACAAATGTGGGGCATTTCATTTAAAAAACGTAACTTCGGTTTGGTACTTAGCACGTGAACATCCTGTGTACATCAAAATAAGTTTAACAGAAGCTTCGTGTGGGGTTCTCCACATGCACGTAAAATTTCATGTTGATATCTTGAATAGAATCAGAGATATGGACCGGCTACGCACTATTGGCCCACCTGTATAGAAAATATAAACTAATGTAAATTTACCGTTACTATGCAAGCAAAGGTCCAAAAACTAGTCTAGACTACTCAACTCTCGACGAATACGACGATACGCAGACCATCTAGAACTACAGCGCATGCGTAAATGCCCAGAAACTTCCATTGACTTCCACTAACTTCCACTGACTTCCACTAACTTCCGCTAACTTCCGTTAACTTCCACTAACTTCCACTAACTTCCACTGACTTCCACTCACTTCCACTGACTTCCACCAACTTCCACGAACTTCCATTAACTTCCACACACCTGTACACCAAACTTCCACAGCGGTTTGCCCCTCGTATTATTCACAGTACTTTCTTAAACAAACCCATCTCGTCGGCGTTATAAATATTTTCTTCGTCATAACCTCGAATAAGGGACAGTAACTTTTCAGAAAAATTCACCAGAATTGCACTTAAAGATTGTTATGCCGAATTCTAAATTTCTCAAGCCACCCTTGAGATCCTTTGAAATGTTCATTTTCTAAGCTCTCTGCAATTTCTTTGGATTTACTTCTTAAAATTGGTCCAGAATGAGGAACATTTTTGCTACGTGCTTTTAAAAACCAGTCGTAAGTTAATTGATCAATTTTCAGTTCATCAGTTTTTAGAAAACTGCGTTTCTTTCCAATATTTCCGCTATCATACCATTTTTTTATTGGTTTATTTTAGCTTTTAACAATATTTGCCGCTTGAGTTTTTCCGATTTCAAATTTCGTTGCTAAATTTCGCACGCTAGGTTTGTTTTCGTTGCACCAATCGAGAATCTGTTTTTTTTTCTTTTAATGTTAACATATTTTTTTTACTTTTGTTTGCCATTTTAGCTAGTTATGGGAAGAACGAAATTTTATTTTGAGTTTAGAAACCTGTTTAAAAGCAGGTAACCTACTAGTCCACGGGTCAGCACATCTTTTGAAAATTGATTACCACTCCTCTGTAACTCATGTACTGGTGTAGTTTTACGATTCTACCACGTTCTGTATACGTAAGTTCTTGGAAACAGCGAGTTTTCGAGTTCGCGATCGCGAAAGGCGGTAATGTGCTAATACTTTGAAAATGTATGGCCCCCACAATTTTTGTAACTTTAATTAAAAGTTAAGTTAAGAGAGATTTCACTGTACCTATTTTGAAATCTATGTACACTGATACATCACTTGTGACAGTTTAATTCCGTTTATAACAAGTTTTGGAAGTCTAAAATGTTTTGTCAAAATTTTAAATACAGCCCTGAATTTGAAAGAAGCCAAAGAAAACTCATAAAACGGAATTAAACTGTCGCAAGTGATGTATCAGTGTACGTAGGTTTAAAAATACATACTTTAAAAACAGGTATTCGGGAAAACAGGACCGTATTTTAAAAAATGAAGTTGATGATAAATTTTTGAGAACGAAACGTTGGGCGGCAAAACTGATACTTCCTTGAGATAGTCTGTAAAAGTTGCTGTGAGGAAGTGCTCTTTTAACAATAACATCAGATTTTTCCCTATTTACCCAAATCTGTATCTATTACCATTGTCAAAATCGCCATGATAGACATCTTTATCTTGGACACGTTATATACAGCCTGAGTCAACATTTTTAACTATCCATGAAGAAACCTTCAAATCAGTGATGAAAAACATTTTGCACTTGAATTTTGTTGCGTTTAGTAGACATATAAAAAAACTTACCATTATGCTAGTGATTCCTAAAGCACACACACTGGACAGGTACACCACCTTCGGTTTGAAATGGCAGTAGAAACCGTAGTAGAGCCACGGCACGAACGATCCCATTATTAACAGAGCGATGCCGCAGTAGTCGAGTTTAGAGAACAGCTTGCCAATAAATTGCGAGTGACAGTTGACTGTGTGGAACATGAATGAGAACCCCAGACATATGATGGCGCCAGCAAAGAAAGCCCCGAAGACGATCTTCTCCTGGACCTCGATCTCAATTGAGGGACGCAACAGGAAATACATTGCTATGCCTGAAGACACAGAACATGGTTAGATAACAAACATCTGCGCAGACAAATTCCCCTTACCTATGAAAGCAACGCATCCAAGCAGGTGCGTCCATATATTAGCAGTCTCCGTGTGGATCCTGAAGATGCTCCGGAAACAGGCTCGGAAGCTGGGCAACGGGGGGCGGTGACCGTGCGTCAGGAAGTCGTTGTCCTGCAGCCAAACTGGAAGATGGTGGAAATGACACACAGACCAGCCTACTTGTATTAATCTCCGAACTACATGCTCCGCCTGTCCTGCGGCGTTGTGCGCTAAAGCCGCAATATCTAGTTCGTCCCCTGGACAGATCAAGACGAGAAAAAATACAATTGTACAATTTGCCGACTGTTTCGGGTACGAAAAATAAGTCTCTGCCGTCCGGGCTTGGCCGACGGACGACTAGATCATCGCCACTTCAAACTAAAGCGGGTGATAGCAGCTGGTGCTGATGATTTTTGAAATATCGAGATGCTGATTACGAGTCAAAACGAAGCAGACGAGTGCAAATCAGCTTCCCTATATTTCTGAAGCAACAAACTTAAAAATAGCCGAGGCAAAAGTAATGAAACTTATCGGGTGATCGGCAAGTGAGAGGAAACAAAAACAATGATGAAAGCAATGGCTCTACACTACCTGTACCTAGAACAGCGGCTTTCAGGACGTCACTCATTTCCGAGTCTAACACATTCTCGTCTTCGGGTGTCGACGGAAGCGGACATCCAACACAATCCTCTTCAACCTGCGAACAAACGGCGGTGCAGAAATTGCATTATGAAGCATCAATGATGTGTACAGGAAAATTTTAAACGTTTTAGCGAGATGAGCTTTATAATCTAATACTTTTTTTTATCTCAACAGATTTACTTGATAAAAAAACTAGTGAATGATTCGCTAAAAAAATCCTCGAGTGAATCAGTTATCTTTCACGGAATATTTTTATAAAAAAAAGTCTTTTTGGATACCTAATTTTAATATTAGTCATTAAAAATAGTTTCGAAATATTTTGGGTTATAACAGAATGGAAGTAGAAAACCCTGGTTAACAATGAATATTGTAACGGTTAAATGAAATAAATGCACTTGGTTGTTTCACAAATATATTAGTAAGAAAATCCTTACAATTTATTGTTTCAGATGTTGCCATCCTTCTTCAGTTCATACTAAAATACAACATAAAATTTAGGTCTATATAAAGGGTACCTAGTGAAATTATTACTATACTTGGGCCGCCGAACAGACGGAGCGATCACTCTGCAACAACGTGCTCAAGGCGGGACCACTATCAATTTAGGACAACCGAACCGCAGTGATGCGCTTCCTTTAGACCCAACGAAGTTCCATCACTCCAATTCGGTCGTCATAAATTATTATTGGCCCCGCTAGAGCACGTTCTTGCAGGGTGATCACTCCGTCTGTTCGCCGGCCCAAGTATACCTGGATATAAAATTTTATGACACAAATATTTTAAGTATGTCTGAGCTGCTTATTTACAGATAAATATGGGGTTACTCCCAAAATCCGTTTGATCGTTTGTAACAAATTTCTTGCTGCAACAAGCTTTCCTAATTTCAGTTTTCCCATAAATTCGTTTTTTACTTTTTTGTTGCATGTGTGTAACAATTTTACACCATCTGTTGCAAAATTATGATTGTGCGCTTCACAATGATCGGCGAAGCCTGTGCTTATTTTATTACTTTTAATATCTTTTTTGTGTTCTTTTAAACATCATCGTAAGGTTTTCAGTCCGAAGACTGGTTGGACGCATACCTCCATCCTTTTCTAACCTGAGCTAACCTACGCATTTCCCTAAAAGTAGAACATCCTACATCTCTAACTACTTGAGAGCAGTAATCTAATCTAGGCCTATCCCTACCTCTTTTTATTCCTACCTCTGATTCTAGTATGTCGCGAACTATTCCTTCGTCCTATCTCTCCTATTCTTTAACGTCTTCCATACCTTTTGCTTCAGGTATATGCAACTAACTAATTTAAATAAATGATCTATTACATCTTGATCTGCGCACTTTAAGATTTCTGCCTGCAAACCATTTATACCTGGTGCTTTATTGTTTCTTAAACTTTTCAGTGCTAGCTCAAACTCTTCTCTCATTATAGGACACCCTAGGTTGTCCCCCTCTAAACTGCTTTCGCTTTCTAATATATCTCCTACTTCCTGTCCCGCATATAAGTTTCCCAAATATTCTTTCCACCTATCTGCCTTCTCCCCGCTTCCGATTAGGATATCTCCTGCCTCATTTCTAATGTTTTTGGTATTAGATCCAATTTCTCTAAAATTTCTCCTAATTATTTTATATGCTTCATTAGTCTTTCCTACTTCGAACTTATCTTCCACTTCTTTGCATTTATTATCGATCCATTGCTCTTTCGCTTTTCCACATTTCCGAATAATTTCCCACTTGATCGCCTTATATCTTTTTTTCCCTCTTTCATCTAACCCATTTTTATATTTTCGCCTTCCTTTATCTCACAATATGTTTTGTTATCCAGGGTTTCCTACTTTCATTCTGTTTTTGACCCAAAATATCTCTAGCTGTGGAATCTAAACTATTTTTAATGCAATTCCATTCTGCCTCTATGTCCCTAACAATATTTTCACCTGCGCCCTTTACTTAGTACTTCGTTTGTCTTTTTCTCGAATTTATCGTGCGTATTATTATCTTTTATTTTGTCTAGGTCAAGATACCTTCTTCCGCTTCGTTTTTTCAAAATCTTAAATTTAAGATTGGCCTTCATAATGACTATGTTATGATCACTATCTATATGTGCTCCTGGATAACTTCTATAGTCCCTAGCTTGATTTCTAAATCTTTGCCTAACGAGAATGTAATCTATTTAATATCTCCCTAGGTCTCCTGGCATCTTCCACGTATAGCGTCTCCTAACATGATGGTGAATTAGAGTGTTCGCGACCATTAGGTTATGTTTATCACAGAATTCTATCAGCCTAACTCCCCTATCGTTCCTATTGCCTAATCCAAACGGGCCAACTATTCCGCCTTCTCTCCCTGTGCCTGTGACTGCACTGAAATCTCCTACAATGATTAAATTTTCGTGACCTCTCACAAAATCTAGCACATATTCAATATTACTATAAACTGCGTCTACGGCTTCATCACTGTAGTTGGAAGTGGGCCTATATGGGTGAATATTTCGAAAGTGTCAATTCGCCTGTTCAGGTTTGTTATTTCAAAAGTAAACATCCCACTTTAAAAAAAGTACTTGCTGCATAATTCAATTAACTGTTCTCACTTGGTCCCTTACTTATTTTAATTAAAACAAGCATAGCCAAAAGAGTATTTTGAATTTTGTGTGGCAATCATCATTACCGTGCCTCGTTCACATCCGAAGTACACAGACATTTTATTTTTTTACAATCATTTAACAATTAAATTTTGAAATATCCTGTCTAATTACAGGCGGAGAAAATATGGAATAATGCGATGCAACCAAAAAATTGAATATAATAAGTATATTTTTCCCTTAATATCACCTCAAAGTTTGTTCACGCCCATAAGCGTCATTACCGTGCTTCCACAAAATGTGCACAATTTACCCGGCACATTCGGCAAATTCCGGCAGTTTTCGAGCATCTAATATGTAAATACAATGTATGTGTAACGGTCAGTAGCATTTGTTCAATGTAGGGGTAACTATGTGCTCTGAAAGCAAACGAACACGGCTTGTTACGTCGCTCCCGTCATTGTGGGGTTAAGTATTATTTCAAGTATGCAGACATAAAAAATATTATATTATCACAAAGTATGTTAAAATATGACTGTTAAGTAAATGGTAACTCAATAGTTCTATTAAATTCTTCAATAAAAATTTGAAGAGACTATCACCTCAAAATCGTCATTACCCTGCTCGTCATTGTCGTGTTCTTGTGTGAACACGCAAATGACGATATGTCCACGACAATGGCGTCTTATGATTTACAAGTGAGGAAATAAGGAAAATCATTACCGTGGGTTCAATTTTCTGAAAAAACACAAACAAAAAAAATTATCCATTTTTTGTGTTTGTGCCCGTGTTTATGTTTACGGTTATGATTGGAAAAGACCTAAAAGTGCAAAATTGACAGGATTTGTCACTTTTTTGTGGGTTCACGAAAACGGTCGCGAAAATCGACAGTTTTGAAATATTCACCCATATACCTGTATTATTACTGTTTTTACAAGTTTCGAATCTAACCTAACCATAACTACCCTGTCACTTTGCTGTAAGAAATTTTCTACGCTCTGCCCTATTTTTTCTCTAAAATTTCTGCTGCAGAAGTCTCCAGCTTCTGGCCATCGCACTTCACTAATACCTACCACGTCTAATGCTAACCTATCATACCAATTTTCAAATTTTCTAACTTTCCTATTTGTTTCAAGCTTCAAACATTCCACGCTCCGACTCATGAGATGTTACACTTATCATTTCTGATGACTCCCCCCGAAGCAGTCCCCGCTCGGAGATCCGAATGTGGGACTATTTTACCTCCATTCTTTTAAACGGGCGGGTGCTTAAATTTTTACCTCGTTGACATATGGAAATAGCATCACAGGAATCGCATTATTCATCTCATAGATACCACTCTTTTCCAGTTTATTATGTTAGTTTATTAACACTGATACTATTGATATTTAGTTTCCTTAATTTTTTTGAGATAATGAAGTCAATGTTTGGAATATAATTTATTGAACACCATGTCATATCCATCTCGTTTATGAAGTAAAAGATTAATAGGCTAGAATGTATGTATTATTTTTTTGTGTTCTTATATGTGTATGTTTTAAGAAGTTTTCTTAGTTTCTAGATTTTTGTGTTGTTTTAATAATTTTTTTTTCTTTTGTTGTTTGTTGTGTTATACCTATCTGTAATTTTCACTTTGTATTATGTATGGATAGCATTCTTTGCTAATTAAAAGGAGAGGCAAAAACAAAAATATGCTAGATGAAGAAGGGAAACAAAGATATAAGTCCCAGATTAGACTACAAGGTGTTCTACTTTTGAGGAACGAGGCTTCAGACTGAAAACTTTCCGATGATGGAGAAATTCTGGAAGTTTCTTGTCGTTATTAATTAAAATGTTTGTCGAATTTTTATTTGTCTATAATTTCAGAACAGTGAAAAATCGTCTAAACATTCCGGTTGATATCGCTATACAGACAATAACAAAATATTAATGAAAATCAGCAACACAATGGCACAAAAACTACTATACACTTTGATAACAATTCTCGATACTGCTATCATTGAAGCTTAGCATATTAACCTTGGAAATTAATGCAATTTTATTGTCACAGGGGTCATTTATTTCATTATTGTTCAATAATTTTTAATAATTCCTTTGTAATGCAACGGTCATATAAAAAGATGTTTTTCTGTCTGGTAGTGTTTCTGTTTTTTTGTACTGATAACAATAAATTTCGTTTTATCTATATCGTTTAACATTGAGGATATTATTATCAAAAATTAAGAACACATTTATTGCTGTTTATCTCTGCTTAGAAACAAAATAGAAATACGTACTCGTACATCTGGGCTCACCATTTCACATAATTTTTGCTTCAAATAGTTCAACATGTGACAGATAAATTTTGAAAAAATGACAGTAATTTTTGTGGGAAATCGCTAAATTTTATCTTCGAACAAAAGAAAAACTACTCACGAGAGAATTTACGTCATCGTCCAGCAATTCCTTGATCTCCGACGTTATAGATTCCGTTTCGGGATCCCATATCCTCCTCTTCCGCAATCCCCCATCGTCGTGGAGCTCACTAATCGAATCTTCGCAATCCGAGTAATGAGACATACTTCAGACTTATATCGCACCTGTTTTTAATTCAAAAATAATTGTACGTTGCACTTCGTTAACTTACACTTTCCTAATAACACGTGTGTCAATTTCTTTTGTAAGTTTAGGACTTCTCAAGATCAGGGGTCAAAGGTTAGTATCTTTATCTAATTTTGGTTTGTGGGTAGTTTTATTTCCAAGTCCCAGCTTATTAGTAGAAGTTGATGATTATGTAACGAGGTTATTGCTCTAAAATTACGAGTTTTCTCGACTTAAACCAAAAATAGGTAGTTAAACATGACCTGACAAATTATTAATTTAATTTAATAGCTTAGCACTTACGAAATGGACAAATTTACTTGCCTGGCATCGATTATTATTCAACTGAAGCCTGGAGCGCTGAACGGTGCTTTTCTACCGAAAGTAAACACTCCAATTTCTTAACGATTTCTCTAATTTCACTTAAATATTATTAATAAACCAACAAAAACACTTTAACGACGTAGAAAGAATCCGACATCTGGTAAAACGTCACTTGTCAATTTCAAGTGTCGCCAACATTAGTTCGCTTATCCAAAAAGTAACTAGTGACACTTTTGTTTTGTTTGGTAGTTTCTGTTGACAACCTAAGTTTTGAAGCAGAAAATCTGAATTATTGTTTTTTGTCGCAGGTTGAAAACTACAAGTGGTGAGTGATTATTTTCTGATCAAATACCATTATTATAGTTGCATTTTTAAAATATCTGCTGTAGTCTTAAATGCTTTTTAAATTATGTTGTTTTGTGAGGTTATGTCACATTGGAATCGTGAAAAACGGGAGTCAATCAAACTTAACATTAAGCGAATCACACTTTTTATTTATTGTATAATATTGTTTTATACATAATATAAAAATTTAAATAATGCCTATGTGTTATTCAGAAATCATTTCGAACACAATGTTTTACAAATGCGGTACCGAATTTTTTGTCATGTAACTACAATGAAGGTTCAAAAGGTTAAAGACATAATTTTTTTTATTAATAGGAAACAAAAGCAAATTTGAGCAAGTATACACGTGGCTTAAGTGCCGTTTGAAATTGTTTAACTCCTCGGATGTATACAGGATGTCCCAAGTTTAAGCCAGTATTTCTGACGTTTAAAGAAATATTTTTGAAAGACAGTCCATTATGTCTAGTGTAGTGCAAAATTAACTTGAGACACTCTGTATAGCAACTACAGGGTGCGTCAAAATCTTGTAGCGTATATTATGTATTACTTAAAATGTAGTCAGGAAAAGTGGTATTAAAAATCACATGTAATAGCAAAAATGCCCCATTCGTTTTTGTCGTCTTCTCTCATTCGTAGTTTTCCCCCGTAACGAGTAAATTAACCTAACTCGGCCAAAACCGAATCTAAATCTTCTTGCAATGCTAAGGTCATTTCTTTCTGTTTGTTTAGCTCGTCCTGGAGCCTCTCCACGTTGGCCTTCAGCATGAAGTTGCCTTTCTTCAGGGCTCCTAAAATGTTTTCGTGCCTGGTGCCTCTCTTCGTTAAATTATCTTTTTTCTTATCCAGTGGAGCATCTTCTGGCTCACTCATGCTCCTTTCCGAAGCACTGTCATCGGAATCTGATTCTTCGCTTTCAGACTCGCTGGATTCGCTCTCTGATTCCGAGTCTTCCTTTTCTTCTTCCTCCTCCTCCTCTTCTTCGTCTTCGTCCTCATCTTCACTGGATTCTTTCATTAATTTAGCCATTTTGTCTACCTGGAAATTACTTTTAAATAAATCGGTTCGTGGTTTGATTTTTTTTACTAACTTCTTTTTGTAACGACTTGTACTTTTTCTTTTCCTCCTTCATGGCATTCTGGATGTTCTTCATCATCGTCTTGAGGGCCACGCGTTCTTTCTTGGCGTTGTCCTCTTTGGTCTTGTAACTCCTGAGTTTGTTGGCCAGCATTTTGACTTCGCGTTGCGCCCGTTTTTCCTTCTTCTGTTCTTCGTCGAGACCCTCGTCTTCGTCGCTTTCCTCGACGGCGTAGTCGGATTCCTCGTCTTCTTTGTTCACACTGCCCTTGCGGTCGCATATTGACATACGTTTGCCTGTTGAATGGAAGTAGTCGGAGTGGTTTTTGGAAGAAGGAGGACTTACCTTGCAGAGCTTCTTGGAGTCTTTTCTCGAGCAGTTGGTTCTGTTTTTTGGCCTCGTCCAGTTCGTTTTTGGTCACATCCAATTTGTCTGCTGCTTCGTGATATTTCTTTTCTACTTCTTCTGAAGCTTTTCTGGCCTGTTCTGCTTCTGTCTTCAATGATTTAATAACCTGCGAGAAGTTTTGTATAAAGGAAGAGCAAAGGAAGAAGACAATGTTATACCTTTTCGTCAGCTTGAGAGCTGGGCTTGCCGCCTTCCTTCTTTGGTTCGCTCTTGGCCTTTTCCAGTTCGGCTTCTAAGTTCTGTATCCTAGCTTGCAGTCTCTTGTTCTCCCTAATCTGAGCTTCCTTGTTCCTTAGTTCAAGGGCCAGCATCTGTTTGGTGCTCTGGAGGTCGTCTCTGACTTTGTCGATGTCGTCCATTTCGTCCACCTCTTCCGGTGTGATCTCCTCCTAATGATGGACAATGAGTGTTCGTAGGATGGACCATGAGATACTTACAGGAGGCATGCTGGCCATGGACTGAGATTTGATGATCTGTTCCTCGATGGTCATCTGTCTTCTGAATTTCCTAAGGCCTTCCAGGTTGGGCTTGCTCCTGTCGTTCGTCTTTGTTTTCTTCAGCAGCACTCCGGTTTGAATCTGAAAGTTTTCAGTAGCGCATTTTCTACGGAAAATAGGGAATGTTCGTTACCTGTTTGAGCAATTCGTTGTGGGGAGCATCCTTTTCACTCTCGTACAAGAACTGACCTTTGGCCTTGGCTTGCGGTAGCAGAGGTTGCGACCTATCGTTGCACTGGACGTGCTTCAATTTCTTGTTGGCTTCTATTTCCTTGAGCATGCCCGCCCAGTCGGGCCGAACTTTTGGCCGAGCCCTGAGGAAAATGAGGAGCTGGGAATTTAGAACTCGGAATAAATATTTTGCGCCAGTTCTTACTTTAGTTGTTCTATTTTGGCTAGCTGTTTTTCGTTAAGATTCGTTGATTCGATTAGTTTGGGCAATGCTGGTGCTGGCGGTGGCATCGGTGGCGCTTGCGGGGTGTTGGACACCCTTCTCATGCTTTCAGCCCGAACCAGAGCGTTTCTTTTCGCCGGGGTGGCCTAAATTTTACATGAAAATAATAATAATAATAATTTGGACTGGATTGATATAGATCAACTTATTGGTCCTGTTGTGTTACCCAAAGAAGAAAGAGAAGAGGGCCTAAATTCGATCCTTGAGGAACACCTGAGGAAGCAGTAAAAGACGAATAAGATTTGTATGTTACCTTCTCTATGGTTCCTTCTTCGTCTGGCAGTATTCTGTTGCTGTACTGCTTTGGTTCCGCCTTGATGGGGCTGTCTTTTACTACGTTCAGCTTGACTGGAATCTTCAATTCGCTGGAATTCCTCCTCGGTGCGTCTTCTTTCGGAGGTACAGGTTTCAACTGAGGACGGACGAACGTATCTTTCTTCTTGACGGTGCCATTTTCTTGCGCTTCTTTATTTTGGACCGGGGTTTTTCTCAGCTGGGGTACTGTGGATATTACAGTTGTGTAAGACGGTTGTATGTTATTGTATGAATTGGTAAAGCACATTTAGTAATTGTCTTTGAAAACTTCCAGTTTAGGACTGGCTTTTGGAGAGAACAGCCGCGAAAGCTTGTTTTTGTAACTGGTTATGGGCCCAGCATCCGCAGTATTTTAATGATATAGCTAATTGTTTAGCTGAGTTTTTGAAATAGTTTTGCTAGCTTGTCGGAAAAAAAGATTGTTTAGTCAATAGTTTTTAAAAACACGAAAAAATACATTATAGTGGTAACACAGCTTAAAGAAGAAAATGTCGATTAGATACAAGAAAAGTCTGGCGCGTCTTTCCCCGGGTCTTACCTTTGGGTTCAGGGGGCTCTTCCTCTTCGGCCGGCTTGATTTTTGTTTGTGTTTTTCGTAATTTTGGAACTGCATGTAAGGAATTGTATATAGTATTAATTTTATGCCAATTAGTGTAACTTTCACAGTTCAAAAAACTGTCATTATTATAGAAATGAGAAAATTTGATGACTGCAGTATGTGTGGTGAAAAAGCATCAACAGCTTTAAAAACAGACGAAAAATAAACACAGTGGTAACAACAGTTTGAAGGTGAAAATATCGGTTAGATACAAGAAAAGTAGGAGACGTTTTCCTTTGGGTTTTTGCCCGGGCCTTACCTTTGGGTTCTGGTGGCTCTTCCTCTTCGGCTGGCTTTATTTTTGTTTGCGTTTTTCGCAGTTTTGGAACTGTGTATAGGGAATGATAATATAGTATTAATTTGTGTATGTTGTGCTGTTTTTGATTGATGAGTTTATTTGATGCGAGAAAAAATGTGGTGGCAACTTCCTAGGATCAAAAAGGCGTTTTTTCCACCCCTGGTTCTTATAATAAAGTTATGAATGTGGATAGGTATGTGAATTTGCTTACCTTTGGGTTCTGGCGAGGATTCTTTCACCACTTTGTTTTGTACTGGCGTTTTCCGTAACTGAACTGAAAAAGAGATTTATTTTTTCACACTACTAGTCATTTTTAGCGTTGACAGTGTTGGAATAAGACATTTTTTTCTGAACAGTACGTAGTGAACTCGATAATGCTGCGGATCAATTTCAAATAAGAATTGAATCGAAATTTTGGCTACTCTTTAGTCCCATTGAACTACTTGAACTTTTGTCGAGTGTCTTCTAATTCGGGACCCTACCAAAACGTGCGTTATTATTTTCGCCAGTCGTGAATTACGTTTGGTACAGATGATCACGTATAATACAAAAATTCGTTTTTTGTCTGGATTCTTTTTCTTGTTGTGTGCAGTGCCAGGAATATTCTACATTGGGGATGCTACACAATAAATTTGGACTTATACAGGGTATTTACTTCATCATTTCTTTATTGTATTTTTAGTGTTTTAAATAGGGAAACCCCTATTTTTATTCGATTTTTGAATTTCGCTCTTTGTTGCGTATGATGAACCCAAGTTGTTATAACTTGTCTGTCATAGTTTTTGACGTAGATATGTCATAACTTCTGTAAAAGATGCTCATAGCAGAGGTCTATTCAAAAATCCATATCTCTTACTGTCAACCGAAGAGGCAAAAGGTTTTTCATCGCTAGCCCAAAGTTTGAGGTGGCTTTTAGTATGCCCCTTGTTGAGAAAATTGTCTTGTTTGACATTGCAAAAGAACTTTGAAAATGTCAAAGACAAAACTTCAAAAACTCATTTTTTTCAAATGGCACGTACCTATTTTTATATCGTCATCCCATAGAAAATTAAATTTTAAGGGCACTTTTATTACCCTTTCTTATGTCTGTTTCCATTACTTAAGGAGATATGTAGATTTTTTGAGAATTTTCTGTCGCAAATAATATCGTTTTTGCGAGCGGCTAGTTGGCCATGAAAACGTAAAACAATATTGCTGCTACTGTCACATCTTTTTTTAGTTGTCAAATTGATGGTTCTCTTTTCACGTAGCTATAACAATAAATACTGAATCAAACCAGAAGCAGTTTCAATTATTAAAGAATGAGCAATTTGGTTTGGTACTAACAGTTTTGAACGGCTTCGTTTGTGGCTCTTCTTATTTCATGTCGATCCAGAGAGTTTATAGATTGCGTAATTCTGTCAATCAAGTCTTCCAGAGTTCAGGGTTCTGTTTGGTACACTTCCTCTTTGATTCGTCCCCACAAGTAAAAGTCAAGTGGTGTTAAGTCCGGCGAGCGGGGCGGCCAAAGCCACGGACCTCTATTTCCCCACCACCTTCCTTCAAACAAATCTCTGCGTTTCCGATCTACGGCTACACTGTAGAATGTGATGGTGTGCCGTCCATTTAATAGCACGTATTAATCATTTCTAGCTAAGGCAAATTGGAAAATTTTCAACAAAGTTGCTAATAGTTTGCAAATAACGTTCCCCATTTAAATTCTCATGCCGCGCGATTGTCCAGCAACAAACAAAAAACGTTGATTGAAAACTGGATTTGATTTTCCACTTCTATGACCACATGAGAATTTTCGGTGGACCAAAAATGACGATTTCTTCTATTAAATACTCCTCTTTTAGCAAATTTGGCCTCGTCCGTCCAGATAATCCGTTTCAGAATATTGTCATCCGTTTACGATAATCTGTTGGCTGTAGTTTTTGCAGTCCTATAAAGGAGTAGGGATGAAGTTTATGCAAAGACAGGATCTTGTGAGTTGAGGAATAGCTCAAATCCCAAACCATTGACGGCCGCTCTTATCGACGCTCTTGGAATAGCGGCAAAATATAAAAAAAAAGTTTCCAGTAAGAATGAACTTTGGCGAAGACATGAAAATTTCTTTCTATTCATTGGAGGTAAGTCTGGATATTTCAAATTAAATTCACGATAGGTTTTTTCCACTATTTTATCACAGCTTCCGTAAATAGAAAATAGTTAAAAAATGACACCGTTAGGGTAGTGATTCATTTCGATAATTTGAGTTATTTGTACACGGAGGGTAACTCACGAGGCAATATTTTGTCCCTCAACATTGGCGATCTAATGGTTGTCAGTGGTTGTATGAGGCAATCTAGTGGCGATATGTGGTTGTACAGTGGCAATATTGGCTGTATTGTTGCTGTATGTGGTTGTATAGTGGTAGTATGTGGAGATCAAGTGGTAATAGCTGTGGCTGTAAAGTGGCAGTACGTGGCAAAATATTCTTTAAAAAGTTATGACCTAAATTAAATTGTTTCCGAGATCACTTCCATTCAAGTTGAATCCGAATGTTTAAGATTCAGTTTGTCGAAAATTGTTCTTTTAAAATTCGTAATCTACTTTAACAGGAATTGCTTTTTCCAAGTCTACTCTAGTTTAGCTTTTTGGGAGAAAAATATGACTTATCGAAAATATTAAAAAATACAGAACATAAATAATACAAAAAGTGGTATGTTTAAGAAAAAAATGTCTTGAAGCGCTGCAACATTTAACGTCGATCGTATTATTTTTTTAATTTGTACACTTATTTTGAGCAATAGCCGGTAGAAATATAATAATTATCGCAGAATATAATTTCCTTTACACATTTACGAGAAAAATGCATTTCCTGTGATAAAACAATCGCCCTGTATTTTATGTTTACTTTATTACCTATTTTTGAAAAGTTTTTCATATTCAGTTGGGAATATCTTGTTTCATTTTTAATCAATAAATATTTTTCTAAAATCTGTGTTTTATTTCGGCATTTCTGGAGAAAACCCATATACTAGATGAAAACTGCATAATAAGTGAGCGAATAAAAATAAGTATTCTGCATGTTGTGACTCTTATAAACTGCTTTTTTGTTAAAGTTAATATCAAAAAAAATAACATAAATATTAGGGAGTGACTACTGCCCCGGCCGACGATACTTTAAATTTTGTTCCAAGACGGTCCGGCGTGCGCATTACATAATATCAGTAAAATGACGTTTAAGTAATTCGTTATTGGAAAGCAACGCCAACAGTCTCTGGCCCGGTTTTTCAAGGAATCCAACACCGGGTCAAGTCTGACACCGGCTTCGTTGCTATTATACAACCAATCAGAAAGCCGGTATCATAGCAACGAAGCAGGTGTCAGACTTAATCCGGTGTTGGATTCTTTGAAAAACCGAGACTCTGTGGGTGTTCGGGTATCGTGCTTAGCTGCCGTGTTGTTCTTCTAGGGCTACGTGAGTTCTGCTCCCGCACAGGTTGATTTATTTTGCTTGTTTCTGCATCATCTTTTTCCAAAAAATGCGTGTTCGGTGCGAGGACAGCTAAATGTTTGTTTGAAAAATGCGTTATCTCGGCTTTAGTTTTTTTTACACTTCCAAAATGCAAAATGTGTTGACATTCTGTAATGCGCATGCCCGACCGTGTTCGAACAAAATTTAAAGTAATCGTTGGCCGAAGCAGTAGTTGCTCCCTTAATATTATGCTGAAATGAAAATTAGGTTAGTGGCATGGTGCGGTCCAGAGGTGATATTATGATGATAAGTGGTGATACTGGTGGTTACCCTGCGGTAATATGCAGAAATACGTGGTGGTCCGGTGGCAATATTGGCGATCCGGTGGTTATCTAGTGGCAGTATGTGGCTGTCCAGTGGTTGTCTAGTGGCAGTATGTTGCTATCCAGTGGTAATATTTGGCAATATTACATAAAGTGGCAATGTTTCATACCCCAAATTTCCCGTGAGTGACCCCCCGTTTGTACATAACAGATGTATGTATAACAAAACTATCAATTTGACTAAGAAAAGTTGTGACAGTACCCGCAATTGTTTTACATTCATGGCCAACTAACCGCTCGCAAAAACGATATTTGCGATAGAAAATTATCGAAAAACCTAAATATCTCCTTAAGTAATGGAAATAGACATAAGAAAGGGTAATAAAAGTACCCTTAAAATTTAATTTTCTATCTGATGACCATATAAAAATAGGTACGTGCCATTTGAAAAAAATGAGTTTTTGAAGTTTTGTCGTTGACATTTTCAAAGTTTTTTTGCAGTGTCAAACAAGACAATTTTCTCAACAAGGGACATACTAAAAGACACCTCAAACTTTGGGATAGCGATCAAAAACAGACCTTTTGCCTCTTGGGTTGACAGTAAGAGAGATATGAATTTTTGAATAGACCTCTGCAATGAGCATTTTTTTACAGAATAAAAGACACGTCAAAAACTATGACAGATAAGTTATATCAACTTGGGTTCATCATACATAATAAAGTGGGCGAAATTCAAAAAATCGAATAGAAAAATAGGGGTTTGCATTTGAAAAAAAACAATGTTGGTATCGATTTCCAGTATAACCGGAAGCGCCTCCATTTTGAAACTAATTTCATTGAATTGGGCAACGTTGATTATGGCCGGGTTCCAAATTTCAAATCTATCTCGATTTCAAATTGAAAATCTTGCTTCATTTGAGGGGAAAATTAAAGTTGTAACTAGGTACATTACGAATTCTGTAATACGCAACGTACCTGCAGGTATGGCAGGTTCCGGTTCCGCAGCTGTGTTGTTGCTGTTTCTTCGGACGCTCTTGAGTGTCCATGGTGCAGCCGCCGGGGGCAATGGTTTGGGTCCTTCTTTCACCCACGGAGGTCTAAATGTGGTTCGCCCGGCGGCGTTCTTCGCCCCGGCTCCTCCACCACTACCACCCCCATCGCCGGCACTAGCTTCCTTGCCGGCCGGCATCTCGTACGTATGCGGCTTTGAAAATACCCTGTAAATTAGGAAAAGACATAGAGATAGTATGAAGAATCATTTTCGCGAAGCGCTTTTCTGTGAACACAGACGCAAATTGGACAACGAAGGAGATCCTCGGGGCTGTGATTGGGGACCTATATAGTAAACAGTCTGCGATTGTCGTTTCGGGTTTGCATATACGGAAACTTTTGCGCGTTTTTATGCGTTTTAGATGTATTTATAAATTAATGTTTGGCAGCCGGTCAGAGAAAAACGTTCGGCAGCATGAAGCCGCATTAAATCATCGGGGCCCCGGTGCGGTTTTCGTTATTGCGAAAAGTTGTCGATTGTGCCCACTCGCTGCACGCAAACAAAATAAAATGTAATGTCGTAGAGGATGTAATAATAATTTCTGATTATTAAATGGCTACATTTAAGTGTGATCTAATGTGGGCGATTTCGGGCCAAAATGTTTCGGCCGAGGCGTAGTTTTTAAATTCTGGTTTTAAAGTTTACTGTTACTCGGCTATTACTATTGTGAATGCTACGAGATTTGGGAAAATCTGGCGTTTGGTGGGTTTAATGCAGATTTTTTGGATTAATACATTTTTTTATTAATTCATTGAAAAGGTGATTCGTTCGCAAACGATTCAATTTTCATTCCGATCGGCGTGAAATCGGAATACTCCGCTTATAACTCAGTGAAACATTGTATTGGTGATTCAACTTCGTTCAATCCGAAGATATTTACTTCAATTTCAAAAGACAGCTGTATTTCTATTGAATCACGTTGAATTATGAACGGGTATCGCTTTTTGTTCGGATCACTGAATCGGAACCGATTCATTCTGCAATTATAAGTTCAGATTTAATTCCGAATAAGTCTGCAAAAATTAAGTGTTCCGTTCGCTTGATTCAGTGAACTGATTTGTTCGTTTTTAAGGAATCGTTCAAGAATTGCACACCTCTGTCATAAATGCAGTTCATTGTTTTGTTCTAACATTCTTCTGACAACAAATGCATGATATAATTTTATTAAAATTTAAATACTTCTTGTTACGTCAGGTTGGTTTTATGATATACCGGGTGGGGATTTAGTGTTTAATTGGCTCATATTTCTGGAACTATTTAAGATATCAAAATGAAATTTTGCACCAATGTTGGGAACCACATGGAGCGTTTCCCAAAATTATTTAAGTATATACAGGATGTTCACATTCTAAGTACCAGACCAAAGTTCTATTTCTTTAAATGGAAACTCTACGTGTCCTTGCATAATATGGATTCCCCATAAAATTCCATGAAAATTGATATACTACATAATGTGGTTTTGACTAAGGAATGTTGAGATATTGACATTTTTGTGCCATTATGGACCCAAATTTATGACGCTACTGACGCATACTAACCCAAGCCACCTAAAATTTCTTTATTGAAATAGATTCAAACGCTGCTGTATTTTTAAAATCTATAAATAATTTTATCATAATACTTGAGATAATACTGGGTGGTTAAGTTATGCGAAACAGAATTTTTCTCAAAACTTTCAAATGGAACACCATGAATATTATTTGTACAATTGATGGTCATTTTACTAAGCTTTTTATTGATTTGGATATTGCCAAGTCTACCAGTAAAAGTTTCGACAGAATGTACAATCGAATTATAAAAATGTAGAGTTTCGTTAGTATTTTACATTATTTTTGACGATCTCCCCTATTTTCTCACCGAAACTTCAAAAAAGGTGTGCATTTTGTTTGTATAAAATATTTATCAAATGAAGTTTACATTAACACAAAAATTTCATTGCAAGATTATAATTAGGTGGCTTTGGTCAGTAGACGCCAGTAGCGTCATAAATTTGGGACCATAATGACACAAAAATGTCAATATCTTAAGTCCTTACTTAAAACCACATCATGTAGTATATCAATTTTCATGAAATTTTATGGGGTATCGCATTCACGCAAATACTTGTGGGGTTTCCATTTAAAGAAATAGAACTTTGGTCTCAAAAATGTCAATATCTTAAGTCCTTACTTAAAACCACATCATGTAGTATATCAATTTTCATGAAATTTTATGGGGTATCGCATTCACGCAAATACTTGTGGGGTTTCCATTTAAAGAAATAGAACTTTGGTCTGGTACTCAGAATGTGAACATCCTGTATATACATAAATAATTTTACGAAATGCTCCATGTCGTTCCCCACATACGTGTAAAATTTCATTTTGATATCTTAAGCAGTAGTACCAGAGATATGAACCGATTACACACTAAATCCCCACCAGGTATAATGGTATCTTAGGAAGAGTGAATCTTGTATGGGGTGCTAACAGGCGAGCTTTTTTTCTGTTAGCTGCGAAAGCTAAAAATAAAAAATCGTGTTTTTTGTGATTTGCTGCTGTGCGCGGTTGTTGCATGAAGTATTGTTTTGTTTTGTAGAACATGCTGCTTATTATATTTTTTTCGTTCCATTTTATGTGACAGTCGTTAGATTTTTGATTTTTTTTTGTGTCCGATTCTTGATGTAATGTGTATCTATGTATCTCGTATTTTTGGCACTAATCCACCTGCCGTCTGCTCGTCACGAACTAATTATACCTCCCAATTCGAAATTTAGAACTCTACGTGTATGTAATAATAGACAAGGTCGCCAAAATTTTAATTGACTGAATATGGTATTAATGAACCTGCCCACATGTATTCGTAATTCGTTTTCTGACGGCAGTCCTTTCCATTTTCCTGTCTTTGTGGACAGTGCTATTGGGCTTTCTGATCTTGACACTGATGAATGCGTGAAATGTTTGACCCAAATGGAAGTCAGAATTTCGGCATTGTAGTATTTTGTAGTAGGGTACCCCGTGGGGTGTAGTGGTTTACAATCTGGTTTATTACACGAAATATTACATCAAGGTGCCGGGATGGCTTCAAATCCAAAAACTGTCAAGAAAAGGAACGTATAGGTCACTAAAATCCAAAAATTAGTTATGTAGAGGGTCGTATAGATGGGTATTCTAGTAGATCATCATAAAGTTCTCACTCCCGGCTGGTTGGACGCGTACCTCCATCCTTTCCTATCCTGAGCTAACCTACGCATTTTTCTAAAAGTAGAACATCCTACATCCCCAACTGTTTAAGAGCAGTAGTCTAATCTGGGCCTAACCCCTACCTCTTTTATTCCTATTTCCGACCTAGTATGTTAGAACTATTCCTTCGTGTCTCAGAAAGTGTCCTACCATCCTATCCCTCCTATTCTTTATTTTCATCCATACCTGTCGCTTTTCCCCAACTCTGTCTAATACCTCCCTATTGCTAACCTTATCTATCCACGGTATCTTCATCATGCGTCTGTATATAGCACCAAATTTCAAACGCTTCTATTCTTTTTCGATCCGCTTCTATTGTCCAAGTTTCGCACCCGTACAGTGCCGTACAATGCCCTGTATATTAATCCCTGGGGATGTTCTTCCTATACGGGTGTCTCTAAAAGGTGGGGACAACACGCTGTCACAGTTTTCTAACACCAAAATATGTTGATTGAACCAAACATATCTCTATACAAAGTTTCTTGGTTGAAGCGTTATCGATGGTCAAAGTTCTTGAAAAAACATATTTTTTTGAATAACTAAGGACTGAGTTCTTCGATTCTAACGAGTGTTGGCAGGTGAACTTTTGGTTTGAAATGAAGTATGTTGCCTTTTTATTTTTGGGTTTTCGTTTAATGCAAATGGTAAAAACTGGCCATCCACATCTTAAGAGCTTCATAATTTTTTAACAGTGCGATATATGGTCTTTAAAAAAATCCGTGGAGATATAATTTTATTTTAAGGGTTTTGGCTCCTATTCGATTTCGTTATTTTCAACAGTTTAGTTAATTTTTTTTTTATCAGTAGCGCACCTCTAAAATATGCTAATAAATAAGGTAGATGTACTTTCTTAATGACATTGCTAGGCATCTGTCTAGAAGAGCATAAATATCATTTTTAATGTAACTTAAGTTAAAATTCCACAGAATTTTGTATTCGTCCGCTTCATTATTAACTGACTTTGAATAAACCATGGTTTTCAAAGCACCCCACACATAAAAAGTCCAAGGGCGTCAGGTCTGGAGAATGAGGTGGCCAGTTTACTGGTGCATCATGTCCTCTACCAATCCACCTATTCGGGTACTCTTGATTAAGGTAGTACCTATCTGACATTCAACGTAAAATGTGGCGGTGCGCCATCGTGCATAAAAATCATGTCCCGATAGATATTTAAAGGCAGATTTTCAATTAAATCAGGAAGTGTGTTCTGCAGATGATTTAAATACATCTTTCCATTCAAACGATTCGGTAGTATAGTAGGGCCAATTAAGAAATTGTTGATTCACCTACTTCAACGCCAATGTTCGTGGTACTAAGAGATGGTTCTTCCGAAACAAGAAATAAAATTTGCTCTTCCACATGAGGTGTCCTCACAAAACGATGGCGCCCGAAGCCAACTGTGGAAGGAGCAAAACGACCAGTTTTGAGTTCCCCATTGGAATACAGAACAAAACACTTTTTGCAAACCACAAGAACATTCAACGTGACACTTTAACTCTAGACAGATGCCTAGCAATGTCACAGCTACATTATTTATTAGCAATATGGCTGCCACCCGTCAGCTGATTATTTTGGTGACTTGGAATGTTGTCGTTTTTTTTCTATTTAGCTTTCATCGAGTTCAGTTTCATTATAAAGTCGGAGCTTTGTTCTCCTAGTATAGAAGTGAGATCTCAAAATTATTCTATAATGATTTATATTGCTTCGTCAAGCTTCTCCGTGCCCACAATCCCCTTCTGGATGATATTAACAGATTTGCTGTGTAATTTTTGACGTTAAACAAACGAAATGTATTTTTGGAACAAATGTCGGACGTGGGCAGATTATTATACGTAAAATTGCGTCCGCAGAGGTAGTGAAGGGAAATGTTGGTGTGTTTGTAAATATATCTCAATACAATAAAATAAAAAAACAAAAATGAAAAATGAAAAATAAACGAGATGCAAAAAATGTGATACTTTACCTACTTGTAATTTATTCTATGGAATATACACTACACTCGCACTAATCGACGTTTCGGCACCAAAACACCGCACATCAGGATCTAGCAAAACGATATTTTCCCAATTTCCTCCCAGCTATCACAATATGCGTCTATTCTGAAATATTATAGGCGAACTGCCCGAGCAGATTTCGAAAAATCCAGCAAGCTATGCAAGTGTGTGTACTAGCCACTCTGCGGAAATCGGGTCCCCCTCGAGATCCAGTCGTGATTCGCACAAGACGGGATGGATGTTTTTTCGACGCGGTTCGTCGAAAATAGCGAGCGGCTATTTTGGACGGCGCTCGGTGACGTCACGGCGTCGGTATTCCACGATTCCAGGCGACATCGTGATGCTATGTGGCTGAGTATGCTTGGAGCGGCGGTCGCCAGATGCGATTCTTCTCGGGATTGGACATTGGAGTACTGGATTTTTCGTACGATTAAATTTAGATTGCGTATGTGTGTAGATAAATAAGACCAGGTGTTGTTAATGGATACGAGGAGGTATTGCTATCTAGTTGGCCTAATCGGTATTTATTTGTGTAACGAATAGTTTTTGGCAAAGTTAGAAATACTAAATTATTGAAAGAACAAAGTGACAATGTTAGTGCAAAGTTTGTCATGTTTAATGAAAACGTATGAAGAAAATATTAATAAAGCAGGAGTGTAAGTTTTGTTGCATAATTAAACGTTAGAATGTATGTATGTCTGGTTGTATAGTGTATACCTAAGATAGCGAGTTAGAGGAAAGGGGTATAAAGAAGCTGATGTCCAGTATTATTTTTCGAAAAAGTAGCGAGTGCCTAGACTTCGATAATTAAATAATTTTAATTCTGTTCAGACGTGGCAATAATTATTTCAGTTCCACAGTTATTCAGCAAACTTACAGCTCATATTTTGAACATTTCAGGGCAATTTTACGAAAGAAAAAACAAAATGTCGATTTTTTCTGCCAAATACTTCTGTCAAAACTATTCAAAAATAATATTTTTCTTGAGAAATCTGACACCCATCCAAAATTACGAGATTTCATTCAAATAATTTTTCGCTTTTTATAATGTTTTTGTTTCACATTATCTCTGAGCATATATGGTATTTGAGTTGTTTGTAGGGTTTCTTATTTGTATTTTGCAAAATAAATGAAAATGTTATTAACAATTATTTAAATGACTAGCGGGCCCGGCAGACGTTGTCCTGTCTAAAATATTACTTTTCGTATTGAACTTTTGATTCATTACCCAAATCGTTTATTCAATGCGAAACATTTTTCTGATTACGTTTATGTTCAACCAAATATGCCGTTCCTATCGTCAGTTATGATCGCGAGTGCATACAAAAATTTATGATTTTGACAGTTTGTCCGAATTTCCCGACTTACGCCTATCCATATCATACAAAAATCCAGTCGAAAAAGTACTTTCAGTTTTTTCCGAGTTTTCCAATTTTCCGGGCAACTTTTCCAATTTTTCCTTCCCTAATGCCACGTTCGGCCTCTGTTTTGTCGACGTTTCAAATTATTTTGTGCGTAAGCTCCAAATGAGCGCGTCGAACTCGACTGTACCCGTTGTTCCGGAGTCATAATGGTTCGCGCTTGAGGCTTGAGAAATTCTTATTCGACTTGGCTCCAAACGCTGTCTACGCTCTTCGTCAGTCTCATTGACTCGACGATCATGTAGTTGGCTTGCATTGCGTGTACGCCGACCGATATTTTGACGCCTCACTGGTGGCATTTTTCCAAAGAAACACCAAATACATGATCACCACCGATAACACACTGACAATTCAATTTTTAGAACTGTCAAACTGAACGTCACATTTTTGTTTGTCAAACAGATTTTCATACAAAACATACCATCCAAATTTTCGACTTTCCCGGTGGATTTTCCAAAATTTTCTTTCATACAAACCTTGTCCTGACAATTACGAACACAACAAAAAAGAAATCAGCCAAATCGGTCGAGCCGTTCTCAAGTGATGATCTTACATACATGTGGCAATTGATTTTTATTTATATAGATTTTCAAAATTTTGGTCTAAAATAAAAATTATGGTACCTTCTTCTCCCTGATGGGATCAGTTATGAATATTTCCGTTTTTTGATCAATCTGTGCTATCTCAAGTTTTAATAGTTTTTGATATTATTTTCTCAGAAAGCAAAACTTTTTGTAAAGAGCAACTTTTTTTCTTAAAATTTATTATAAAAGTTTTCCGTATGCAGACAACTTTAGCAGACACACTGTATATGCAATTTCAATTAATTTCGCACTTTTCGATAAAATTTTTTGGAGGTCAATGTTATCATAAGTCTCGAATATTTTTGCACGGGTCGACGGCCTGTTACGTTCACTGTGTATCTATGGATTTAGTGTTACCGAAAAGGGGGTTACACGGGGGTTGAAAGGCGCACATAAAGAGTACGTGTTTTACAAAATCTTATATGTTATGTTTACAAAATCTACATAATATGTAATACAGTATACAGATACTTTGGTATATTTTTAAAACTGTTCAATACAATAGGAAGTGAGCGAATTTTCAGCCAACGCCACCATTTAAAACTTTTGGTGGTAGTGGGCTGTCAGATTTGACATTTATAATTTTTTGCAGTTTTATATTGTCATATAACGTTAAAGTATAATGAATAGGAACGTCGCTTATTGTGAATCAGAAGCACCCGCAGAGGGAATTCGTAAATCTATTCCGTTTAAATGAAAATATAGGTACATCTGAAGATGAAATTCAATAATAGGCAAGCTGAGGTCGACACGCATTCCTACTCAGATTGCAAAATTAACACCAGACTTTTAGACTGTGCCATATTTTTCAGGGCAATAATTAACATTGTTTCCTTATGCTATGATCCACTGTGCGTCTTCCACTGGACACGTCGAACAAATTCTTTGTGTAAAATATTTTAATCGAACTTGATATCGTTAATGACTTACATGCTCTTCGGACGCTGATATGACGAGCTCTTTTCATATGAAAGGCATGAGTTTGGCCGCATTAAAAAGGTGGTACGTAATGAATCTTTGATTAGCCGAATTGTGCACTGTATCGTTATAAAACTAATAATAATAAATTTAGACCACTTATGTACTTCTAAACTAACTGAATGTGGTCAGACATACTGGAGTTTGTAGAATAACACGAACTTTAATGTGAGAAATTTTGGCTCCAAAACATTTTCGTTCACTAACACTTAAAATATGTTTGGAACGAACCAATTCCAAACCTTTCTTATATGTACGCCAGCTTCACCTCGATGCGTAAATTTCACCCGAAATATACAACAGTATACATTGCTTAAATTTACGCGGGAATGTCAAACTGACAGAGCTGTCACATGCTCTGTCAGTTTGACACTTAGTTACTACCAAAAGTTTATCATTGGAGTCGCTGCTAAACAATATTCGCTCACTTCCTGAGACAGGAACTTTAACACAAATCGTGCTTTTTATACTTTAATAACTTAACAGGTATGTTTTATTCTTTTATGATTGTCATATCTCGCTCATTCTGCGAATTCCGCTTCTTAAAAAACTAGACTTTCCATTTGGTATATTGGTTGCTTTTTCCTCGCTATTCGGGCGGATACTTTTTGAGATCCGTACCAGCGTAGTGATGTTTCCACGTCGCGATCTCCGCGTACAGCCTGTCTCCTGGACACTCTGTGCCTCTTCTAACCTGCCTGTGACCCACCAGACGATAGGTCTCCTGTATCATTCCGATCGACACTCCATAATCTATTAATTTTTTGGTTTCGTCCAGTTGAATTTGAGGGGGAAGTTCTTCTGCAATGAAAGCATCAAAAATTTAGGTAGTTTTGGACTACATTCTGAACATTTTTACTGACCCGTCCAGTCCCCTATGAGGCAGATGCCTATGGAGCGGTCGTTGTACGTGGGAGCGTGAGCTCCTACTCTGGACCACCCTCTCCCTTCGTAAGCCCGCCCATCGCTGCCCACGGCGAAGCTGTATCCTATGTCCGCCCAGCTGTTGTTGATTTGGTGGTAGTCTTGCATCCACCTCATGGCGCCGCAGCAGTCCTCCAGGTTGTAGCAGGCCGCTGGTTGGTAACTGTGGTGTATGACCACGTAAGGCACGGGGTTTGTCATATCTTGGATTTCTTTGGGAGCCCTCGCGTGCCACACTTCTCTGGGGATGACTTCCATTATTTGATCGTGGGCGGCTGCAAGGAATTTTGTGTTGTTAAAAAAACGTCCTTACTTTAAAATTAGTGTTAGGTGTGTTATAATAGAACACCCTGTATAGTAGTAAATATTTGCGGTTACTGATGTCGTTTTGAATACGTAATAATTACGCTGTTGGGTATTTTATTAAATTTAAGTAAATAGGTAATCTGCTATTTAGGAAGTCAAATAACTCGAGATGGTAGGAACACTTAAAGATATAAAACAAGCCTTATGCTCTGGAACGGTTAATGAATAAACTCGGAAGAGACTCTTGAAGACGTAGGTATGTATGGAGTACGGCATTGTACGGGTGCGAAACTTGGGCAATAGGAGAAGCGGATCGAAAAAAAATAGTAGCGTTTAAAATGTGGTGCTGCAGACGCATGATGAAGATACCACCTAAAGAAAGCTTAAAATTGGTAGCAGATATTTTAGAAAAGTGATTAAAAATGAATTAGAAACTACATTTGAAATTTGTATTGAACAGAATTATTTTCTTTAAGCTGACCGCACACGATCATTATTGACAATAATATTGACAATATCGTTATTTGACCAATCAAAACACGGTCATCATCATAAGGTTCTCAGTCCGAAGACTGGTTGGATGCGTACCTCCACTCTTTTCTATCCTGAGCTAACCTGCGCATTTCCCTAAAAGTAGAACATCCTACATCCCTAACTATTTGAGAGCAGTAGTCTAATCTAGGCCTACCCCTACCTCTTTTTATTCCTATCTCTGACTCTAGTATGTCGCGAATTATTCCTTCGTGTCTTAGAAGGTGTCCTACCATCCTATCTCTCCTACTCTTTATTGTCTTCCATACCTTTCGCTTTTCCCCAACTCTTTCTAATACTTCCCTATTGCTAACCTTATCTATCCACGGTATCTTCATCATGCGCCTGTAGCACCACATTTCAAACGCTTCTACTCTTTTTCGATCCGCTTCCCCTATTGTCCAAATTTCGCACCCGTATAATGCCGTACTCCATACATACGACTTTAAGAGTCTCTTCCTAGTCTCAATATTAACCGTTCTCGAACATAACAGTTGTTTCTTTCTGTTAAACGCAACTCGGCCCTGCGCTACTCTTTGTTTTATATCTTTAGTGCTCCTACCGTCTTGAGTTATTTTACTTCCTAAATAGCAGAAATCCGTGACCTCCTCTATCTTCTCATTTCCTATTTGTATGTCAACGTTAATTCTATTTTCACATCCCCTACATACCAAAATTTTAGTTTTCTTTTTATTGACTTTCATGCCATAGCCCTGTGTCAAAACTGCTTCCATTTCATTCAAAGCCGCTCCTAGTTCTTCTTTGCTAGATGCTAACACTGCTATATCATCCGCAAATCTGAGCATGTTAATAGTTTGACCCTGTACGTTAATCCCTGAGGCTGTTCTGTCCTTAACAACATTAATAGCATCTTCGATATATAAGTTGAAAACTAGAGGTGACAATGCACATCCCTGTCTCACTCCCTTCCGGATATCTACTTCCCTTCGTTCCTGCTCACATTCTATAACTGCCTTTTGCTCTTCGTAGAGATTATGTATTATTCTTCTGTCCCTATATTTCATCCCTACCTTTCTCAGCACTTCGAACATCTTCTCCCATTTTACGTTGTCGAAGGCCTTTTCTAAATCTACAAATCCTATATAGACGCTCTTTCTCTTTTCTATCGTTTTTTCTATAATTACTCGTAAAGCTAGGATGGCCTCGCGCGTTCCTCTATTTCGTCTAAATCCGAACTGATCTTCTCCTAATATTTCCTCCGCCTTTCTCTCCATCCTTCTTTGCATAATTCTAATTAAGAATTTTTGACGCATGGGAAGTTAAACTGATGGTTCTGAAATTTTCGCACCTATCCGCGCCTTTCCTTTTTGGCAAAGCTACCATGATGTTCCGTTTGTAATCCTCTGGAATCTCGCCTGTCAGGTATATGCGACTAACTAATTTAAATAAACGATCTATTACCTCTTGACCTGCGCACTTTAAGATTTCTGCCTGCAAGCCGTCTATACCTGGCGCTTTATTGTTCCTTAAACTTTTTAGTGCTAGCTCAAACTATTCTCTCATTATAGGATTCCCTAGGTTATCCCCCTCTACACTGCTTTCGCTTTCTAATATATCTTGCACTTCCTGTCCCGCATATAAGTTTCCTAAATATTCTTTCCACCTATCTGCCTTCTCCCCGCTTTCGATTAGGATATCTCCTGCCTCATTCCTAATGCTTTTGGTACGAGATCCAATTTCTCTAAAATTTCTCCTAATTATTTTATATGCTTCATCAGTCTTTCCTACTTCGAACTTATTTTCCACTTCTTTGCACTTATTATCGATCCATTGCTCTTTCGCTTTCCTACATTTCCGAATAATTTCCCACTTGATCTTATATCTTATATCTTTGTTTCCCTATTTCATCTATCCTATTTTTATATTTTCGCCTTTCCTCTATTAGACTCACAATATGTTTTGTTATCCAGGGTTTCCTACTTTCATTCTGTTTATGACCCAAAATATCCCTAGCTGAGGAAACTAAACTATTTTTAATGCAATTCCATTCTTCCTCTATGTCCTTAACAATATTTTCGCCCGCGCCCTTTAGTACTTCGTTTGTCTTTTTCTCGAACTTATCGCGCGTATCATCATCTTTTAGTTTCTCTGGGTCAAGATACCTTCTTCCGCTTCGTTTTTTCAAAATCTTAAATTTAAGATTGGCGTTCATAACGACTATATTGTGATCACTATCTATATCTGCTCCTGGATAACTTCTACAATCCCTAACTTGATTTCTAAATCTTTGCCTAACAAGAATGTAATCTATTTGATATCTCCCTAGGTCTCCTGGCATCTTCCACGTGTAGCGTGATGGTGAAATAGAGTGTTCGCGACCGTTAAGTTATGTTTATCGCAGAACTCTATCAGTCTAACTCCCCTATCGTTCCTATTGCCTAATCCAAAGGGACCAACTATTCCGCCCTCTCGCCCTGTGCCTACGACTGCATTAAAATCTCCTATAATTATTAAATTTTCGTGTCCTCTCACAAAATCTAGCACATGTTCAATATCACTATAAACAGCCTCTACGACCTCATCACTGTAGTTAGAAGTGGGCATATATACCTGTATTATTACTGTTTTTACAGGTTTCGAATCTAACCTAACCATAACTACCCTGTCACTTTGCTGTAAGAAATTTTCTACGCTCTGCCCTACTTTTCTCCGCATAACAATTCCTACTCCCGAATTTCCTCCTACAGATCCTGTGTGTATTACTCTAAAATCTCCGCTCCAGAAGTCTCCGGCTTCTGGCCATCGCACTTCACTAATACCTACTACGTCTAATGCTAACCTGTCCATCTCAATTTTCAAATTCTCTAACTTTCCTACTTGTTTCATGCTTCTAACATTCCACGCTCCGACTCGTGAGATGTTACACTTATCATTTCTGATGACTCCCTCCGAAGCAGTCCCCGCCCGGAGATCCGAATGTGGGACTATTTTACCTCCGGAATATTTTACTCCAGAAGGTGCCATCATCATAAATTCGAAGTACGCTGTACTAGGGATAGAATAATGTGGTGGTTTCCCGTTGCCTTCCACATCGCAGTAGTGTGTATCACAGTGCCATACCGACCCTCACGATCTCTGCCACTATGATTACTGAAAGAGCTGCTGCCCCCTTTCACGGTATTACTGGTCAAATCACGATATTGTCAATATTATTGTCAATAATATTGATATATTATTGTCAATAATATTGATCGTGTGCGGTCAGCTTTAGTAATACAATAAGTGGTCTGGGTCGGAAATTTTACGAAAGCTGTTGCGTTGCTTGGTAGCCACGAGTATAAATTTGACAGAGTGATCTGTCAAATTTACACGAGTGGTTAGTAAAAGCAACAGCTTGAGTAAAATTACTTAAAAATTCCAGACCACGAATTGTATTTAACAAGATTATTTTTTGAATCGAAGCAAGGTAGTTGAAAACGAAATTTTATTTCAATTAATTCACATTCAAAGAAATGTGTTGGGAATATTTGACGTTTGGCAGGTACTAAAGTAACTAGATTATATATCATAAATGCACCTACAAATTCGCAACTATGGCAACTTATCAACAAGCAAAATTATCGAAAAAATTACCGTACGTAATATCACAAAAGAGTGAGAATTACTTGAAAATAATTCGACAGATCTTCGAAAACTACGGGCTCTCGTGTCTATTGCCGAATGGCGACAAGTTTGAGTAAAATGTGGAGAATTATTTTCCAAGTTATTCTTACTGTCGTGTGGTATTCGAAAGGTTATTTTTTGACGTTCAAATGTGAAACAACTCTTCAATATTATTCTTTCAGTGTCACAATTTGCGATTAAAACATATGACATATGTCAAAACCAGAAAACAAGTCGTTTTATCAACAAAAACAAAATACTAAAAAAAATTCCCGCTGGGACAAGTTAGGTAAAAAATTCTCACTATAATAATGATTTAATTGGTCAGAATTAAACGCGTGATCAAAAATACTGTTCATTTATTGGAAAATAGAAACGTCAAAAAATAACCGAAATAATACACGCTTCTAGACCCAAATGAAATGTTCCTATTGGTCAATTTGACGATTTTATTGCCGAATTCTTGTGGACCATAACTTACTGAATTCGGCAATGTACACTACTCATAGTACTTTTTTGCTACTACTTTTCTACTTTCTGAGAAAAAAAATAGAAACTTATTTAAATGATTTGACGCCTTTGGACTTTCTTCTTTGGGGTTTTTTAAAATCAAAAGTCTACATTTCAAAGTCTACAAACTTAGAAGGCCTGAAACAAAGGATCCGCAACGAAATCAGATTAGAAAAAGTCCAGTAATATCGGAAAACGTCCGACGAGAAACGTACAACAGGTTCACGTACCATGCAACAACACGGTTATAACGTTAAACATTTAATTAATTAATTTGTTTTGTTAAAATAAAGTATTTTGTTTTGTGATATTGCCAACGAGTTCACTGTGTCGATATTAACTTAAGTAACCAATTCAGACGAAAATGAGGCCCTTTTCAAAGTCGCACTCCTAAATTATTTTTATTTTTTTCTGCGGAAGTAGAAGGAAAAAAGTACTATGAGTGTACATTTCCGAATTCAGTATTTATGTTCCACAAGAATTCGGCAAAAAATATAGCGGTTCCATTTAAAAAAATGTCCGGTGACGTCATCACGCGGAAAAAAATTGAGCATCCAAAAGGTGCAGGTACAGGCAAATGTCTTTTTTTAAATTAAAAATCGACGTGTCCGAGGAATTTTCATGAAACTTCACCGTTTCGGAAATAATTAATTTATTCCATACTTTTCTTCCACACTGTATAAAAATTATTGGTAGTGCGCATAGTAGTGATAAACTCAATAATTTTTCCCTCTTTGTAATCCCATCCGGGGACATTCTGTGTACAGATTCACATCCTAAATTTTATTCCCATTACTAAAACCACCACTAAAGAAATATAAATTTTTTGAAGACTTGACTTTCTACAGCGCCTTAAGGAGGCTTTCCTAAGTTTCAACAGTCTCGCTCACGCACATTGATCATCCCTGTATATCAATTTCGCCCTTTCGTCCCCAATAACATTCATCAAAATTAAAATCCGCCTATGGTAAAATGCGTAAATTCATAACCATAAGTTGTACAATTTTCAAAAAACCGACACTTTTTTGCGAAATTTAATTTCTTGTTATTACACAAAATTAAGTTAAAATTTAAAAAAATCATGAATGAAAACCCTAGATCAGCAACCGATAAAAGCAGCCATAAAACTAATATTAGGTAGGTGCTATTGGCATAAAAAATACTTACTGAGAACGAAAGTAGTTACAAGGGCGACGCTCACGATCGCGACTATCGCGAACACGATCACCAGGTACTTTATCAATTTATTGAAATCGGCCATATCGATAAATCGGTTCTGTTCGATAACGCGACAGGTGTTTTGGGCGAAATTAGAGACCGCGGGCGTGGTCTTGATTTATGATCTCGGATCTCGCTCTGCGGGGTTTGTGTCCGGTGTTTATAGGCAAACACGACCCGCGCGTGCCCCGCTAATCTAATCGCGAAATTTCATCGTCAAATTAATTTATACACGAGCACCGCGGCGGTCACATTTTTTTGGTTAATTGTCGAAATAATTGCGGCGCGGAGTGTTTATATGGGATTGTCAGTAGGGGATTCACCCGTCCGTCGATATTCGCTGAGTTGTGTGGATTCTGTGCGTTTTTTCGAGCGTGGGAATATTTCGACGGAGTCCCCTAAGGATGCGTAACGCGTTATTGACATAGTTGTAGCACGCGTTTGGAACTGCGGGGAAGTGTTTTTCGTCGTTTTTCATCGAATTTCAGTTGTAAACATGATCTTCACAAAGTTTCAGTCCCAAGACTTTCCGAATTGTATTCCGAAAATGAGTTATAAGATCTTATGCAATAGCCAAATAAACAAACAAAAACATTGAAATCTCAGAATATTATAACATAAAAATAATAATTAACATTTTCATGTTTTTATTGGGGCTTAAACGTGAGAAACTGCAAAGGAGAAAACATATTTTATTATGTAAGCCGGTTTTCAAAAAATGGTGAAACACCCTATTAGGATGGAACTGTGGACTCCAAAAAATATATTTTCTAACTTTTATTTCAAAATAATCAATTTTATATAACTAATAGAATAATGACCATTGACCTGAACATGCCTTATCCGAATGTTGATGGTTTAGAAAATACAGGGTGTTGAAGGTTACAATTTTATTTCCATTTTTTGCCATAACTACGAAATTTCTTAGGTTGTCGACTTGAAAATTTGCAATCCTATGGTTTTTCTTACGGGAAAAAAGATTCCAATAACATTTTTGACGTTGCCCATAGAGGGCGCTACTTATAACCTATTGCTTTGATAAATTGACCCATAACTTTTTACCAAGTACATCTAACGTCAAATCGGCTCCAAAATCTGAAAGACCAACCTTTTTTAAATAATAGATGTATTCTTGTCTCATTTTGATATTCCAGCCCATTTTTAAGAAAAAACTACTTAATGCTGATAGTGTTTAAATCTTAGAAATGAAACGCTTATTAAGTACTGCTAACAAAATAAATTTTAATTCACTACAAATGCTTAGGTACAAGAAAAATAAAATTAGGAAACATAAAATTTTAAAGTAGTTGTTCGAAGTGTCCACCATTCACTTGGATACATTTTTCAATGCGTTTCCTGAGATACCCCGAGTTCTAAACAGTGCCCCTGGATTGCCTTTGATTTCATTAGCTGCCGCTTGTATTCTTCGCCACAGCTCATCGGGTGAATCAACAGCTTCTTTATAAACCATATCTTTTATTCTAGACCACATCGAAAAATCGAGAGGATTTTTCACTTCCACGGCCAATCCACCGATGTGGAAAGACGTTGTCTAAGTACTCCCGCAACGGCCGGGAAAAATGTGCGGGCGCCCCGTCCGGCTTGAACCACAATAAATAAATAAAGTGGATCGTTCAGATTGGGTGGAAGTTGAAAAGGTCCAATAAAGAAATTTGAAATTACACCGCACCAAACATTGATCTTAAATTCATGCTGGGAGTGTCTTTCTTTAACGGCATGGGGGTTTTCAGAATCCCACAAATGATTGTTTCGCCAGTTGAAAACTCCACGTCGAGTAAACGTTGCCTCATCTGTGAAGAGGATTTTGTTCAAAAAATTAGGATCCGCGCCTTGCTGCTCTTGTAAGAAATAAATTAGCGAAACGTAGGCGAGCAGGAGGATCTTCCGGTAACAAATTTTGTACTGGAGTAATGTGGTATGGGTGAAGCTTCTCTTTGTGCAAAATTCTCCAAATCGAAGAGCTACTTACGCCTGTTGCCGCACTTAAATCCTCTTTTCTAAGCGATTGTACAGATTTCGAAATAATTTATGATTTGGTTGCCTTCGGTGGGGTATAACTCTGAATACCTTCGGGCTCCAGCGAGCCCATTAATTGGTTTGAGCAAAAACACAAATCATATCTCTCATATCACTATTCGCGGCATTTTTTAATACTTTTGATAAATTTATGGAGAAAGTTAATGAAAAAGCTATTGGGTTAACACTGAACACTTTAAAACTAATGTCATATTACTATCGACTGTCTGTTTGTAAAACGTAGCTATCTAGATAATATTTTGTTTAATGCGGAACGGCCTATTAGAACAAGTTTGGAATTTAAACACTATCTGCATTAAGTCTTTTTTTCTTGAAAATGGGCTGGAATATCAAAATGAGACAAGAATACATTTATTATTTAAAAAAGCTTGGGCTTTCAGATTTTGGAGCCGATTTGACGTTAGATTTACATGTTAAAAAGTTATGGATCAATTTATCAAAACCATAGGTTATAAGTAGCGCACTCTATGGGCAACGTCAAAAATGTTATTTGTATCTTTTTTTCCCGTAAGAAAAACCATAGGACTGCAAATTTTCAAGCCGACAACCTAAGAAATTTCGTAGTTATGGCAAAAAGTGGAAATAAAATTGTAATTTTCAACACCCTGTATTTCCTAAACCATCAACATTCGGATAAGGCATGTTCGGGTCAATGGTCATTATTTGACCTGTAGAATCTCCAGTTAACGGATTTCCCATTGTTAATGAAACACCCTGTATAGATAATTTTATTTATTGCCTTTTGGCTTACAAAGAACTTGATCTCCATAAAAAGTAATTTACAATTCATTCATATTATCTTAATCTCTCCTCTTCCTCTCCGCACACTCTGCACTTCCTCTCTTCCTCCCTCATCCAGTATCTTCTCGCATTTTCTTCGTTTCCACATCTAAACCTCGCTATCATTTTTTAACTGCTATTCTCTCCGTCTTCCCTCAAATACCTTGGCAACTCCTGTGTCCCTATCTCCTTATATTTTGAATTGTACCTTGCATTCTCCAATTTTCCTCTCTGTTCTTGTGTCTGCAAGTCTTTGTCCCTGCTGACCACCTCCACCGCCATGGGGCCTAGATCGTCTCTCCTTCTCCCTACCTCCTCCTGTGCGTATCCATTCCTTGCATAATATTTCCTCCTTTTCGCCTCCCACTTTGACCCGCTGTTTCTTTTTATTTCTTTCCAGCACTCTATCAATTTCTTCTCCGTTCCCCGTATACATTTTTCCTCCAGCACATATAACCTGGTGTCTGTCTCTCTAGCTCCAACATCCATCTTATATATCTCTCC
Source organism: Xestobium rufovillosum (assembly GCA_963966045.1). Lineage (NCBI taxonomy): Eukaryota > Metazoa > Arthropoda > Insecta > Coleoptera > Ptinidae > Xestobium > Xestobium rufovillosum. The sequence goes on from OZ014497.1 coordinate 24,503,643, forward strand.
TGTACACTTTCCAGTTTTACCTGTTCAGTTCTCTCCACCCCCATATCTCTGCTCCATACAGTATCATCGGTTGGACAACCCTGCCTTACTCCCCTTGTTGTTCGAAACCTTTCACTATCCTTTCCATTCACTGTGAGTAGATTTTTAGTTTCTTCTTAAATTTCTTCAATTCTTTTTCTTAAATGTTTATCCAATTCCAGTTTTTCCAATTCCTTCCATAGTTTTTCTCTTTCTATTGTATCAAAGGCTGCCTTCAAGTCAACAAAGAATGCAAACAGTCTCTCTCTCTATTAAGTGATTCAGTATATAAATGTTATCCCTTGTACCTCTTCCTCTTCTAAAACCTGCTTGACCATCTGGCAACACCTGCTTTTCTTCCATCTCTCGTTGTAATTTCGCATCCAATACCATGGCGTAAACCTTATATGCCGTATTTAGTAGCGTTACCCCCCTATAGTTCTCAATTCTGTCTTTATTTCCTCTCTTGTATATTGGAACCACTATCCTCTTCTGTCCATTTCTTCGGAAACCCTTCCCCCTCGCCATATCTTATTTATTATTTCAGACAGTGTGCTGTGAACATTCTCCGTTGCATAAATCCAGGCTTCATTCTGCACTCCGTCCGATCCTGATGCTTTCTTTCACTTCAATCTCTGTATTTGTTCCCTCACCTCCTCTATACTCATCTTGCTTTCACAGTTCTCATATTCCCTTTCTGTTTCGCCCCTTTCCAGTCCCTCCAGGTTATCCGATCCTCCCATCAATTCCATTACGCTGAAGTTTTCACTTATTTTTGTTGTTATTTTCCTTCATATATTCCTCTCTCCTCTGTTCCTTCTTGTGCTTGCATAATTCCCTGTCTTTCTTCAGTCTCAGTCTATATTTCATCACTGGTTCTCCGCCCCCTTCTTCCACAATCTTAATTCTCTTCTCACTTCTCTCTTTTCCCGTCTGCAGTCTCCACCCCATTTGTATTGTATTGTATATTGTGTATTTGCAAAAAAGCATATTTTGAAAATACCAAATTTTGCGCACTTTCTGGAATAGAAAGGTCGGAACGCCCTAAAAAGCTCGCAAACTGTACGATCAACTGTCAAATTGTAATATGCAAAATAAGTTTTCCAGCAAATCAAATTACTCAAACAATATTTTATCTGTTGACGATTTTTTAAGATCCTATTTGCATGATCTCTTCCGAAAATACAGTCGACTCATTCCGCACACCGGTTTTCTAGTTCCTGATTGCCTTTTAATAATTATTGTGTAAACAGTAGGGGATTTTTTCCTGCCATCCGTTATTCGTCCGCTGCTCTCCTAATGGCCTCCTCTTAAATCTTATCTGTCGCTCGGCTGATTGTCGACCGATTTTATGGCATAATTTACCCAGGTAATTGAAGTAGCATACTGTATAATTGACATTGCCTCGCCTGTCACTTCTCGTGATTGTTTAAAAGATTGAGCGAGCTGGACCTTATAAACGGGGCAGGGCCGGACTGAAACTAATATGTATAGGCTGTCGTTGTTTATGAATTTTCGCGTAATTATGCATAAAACACTGGAACCGATGTCTAAATAAAAAGTAAAAAAACGCGTGTTATAGTTTCTAAAGTGAGCTAAATGAGTAAAAAAACCGCTGTTTGTTAATTACTTTCAGCTAGTGATTACGGCCCTGTATAAACATTTACAAAACTACTTGAAATATATGCGCAAGAGTTATTGGATTTAGTAGGAATCCCCATTTGGTATTTCCTAGAATAATAAGAGTACGAGTTCTCTTTTCACATTTTTATAAAGTTGCTTGTGTCGCTTTACTCGTTCTGATATTTTGACATTTTTGTTGTTGATTGATAGTCGAACCGCGCGGGAGAAAGCAGGTCCCAAAATTTCGCTTTTTTATGAAAATGTTTTCGATTTTTCTCTTAAGCTGCAAGAGTTTTTGGAAATACAGGATGTGAAAATTTTACAGATAAGTGGTACGGTTTAAAAATTCATATCTCAAGAATGGTAGCATATGAATTAAACTTGTGTGTGTCAGCTCCGACGCACAACTGGAGTTTACTCCTTACGAACGATTATTTTAACTTCAATCACTTGATAATAGGGTACACGCGAATGTCAGTTTTATACCCAAATGTGTATTTATCAGATGGTTTATGTCCGAAAATGTCCAACTGCATCAAAATATAAATTGTTTATAAATTCAGTAATTAAGTGACAATCTGCTAAACGTCGATCCCACTGGCAATGAAATAAATACTTTTCCTGGTGTTCGAATAGGCGTTGATTCATATTTCGGCACTAAGCAATATTTGGAGTATTCAATATTAGGTTTTTTCATATTAAATCAAAAGATTCAACAAATTTAGGAACGGACAAACACTGCAAATGCTGACTTTACAACGCCAACTGTCATATCTACTCTATGCCACTCTATTTTCACTATTTCCATGCTCTATGCAGTCAGCCATAAACAGCCGTATCCATAGATACGTACATAATTTCAATGTGACAGATAACGTAACGCTTGATTTTACTACTCATAAAATTTCCGTACCGCGGGCTATAACTGAAAATCGATTTTTAAGGAGTAAACTCCAAAAATTATATTTTCAAGAAATATACCTGCGATGGTGTAATTTATTACTGGTTACAATTTTTAAACGGTTTTATTTAGCTTGTTTGTGTCTTATGTGGGTCAAATTTTGTAATTGAAATTTTACCCCCTTCCTGTTGACCGATTGATCTGAAATTTGGTACACACCTTTAGTTGTGATGACAATACAATTATGTATATTCAGTATCATTGTAAATCCAAGATGGCGCCGCCACAAAATGGCGATTAGATATTTTTTCAACCCCCTCAATATGGGTATCAAATGAAAGGGCTTAACTGGTAGAATACATTGCACCATGAAAAATTCAAAATCCAAAATGGCCGCCACCACAAAATAGCTGATTACTTTTTTTCTCAATCCCCTCCATATGAATATCAAATGAAAGTGCTTAACTACTACAATACAGCACACCATGAAAAATGCAAAATCCAAGATGGCCGCCAACACGAAATGGCGGATTACTTTTTTTCAATCCCCTTAATATGGGTATCAATTATCAAATGAAAGGGCTTGACAAGTAGAACACAATGCACTTTAGAAAAATAATAACAAAACAAAAACAAACAAAAAAACTAAAAACTTGAAAATAAAATAAGTAAAAAAACTTTAAGTTAAACGGTTTTACTATAAAGAAACATAATAATGATGCAGATAATGTACTAAAAGCTAAAAAATAATTAGGTAGGTTGGTAGGTACCAGGTACCAGTCATCACACCACTCTCCTCATCAATCTACAGCATTGATCAGACTAAAATAAAATCGTGGGGCGAGTCGAATTTCTATTATCTACAGTCAACCGTTCATATCATTATATGTGTATCCTTTGGATGCATCTTCTCAATAGACAGCATCGCAGAACGATCATTATTTAATTTTAATTTATTGTCTTAATTCCGATAAACTTGTTCTCCCGGTATATTCTTTTGTTCAAATTACGTTTCCCACTAATATGATAAAAGCCAAATTTATCTCAGTGATAATTTTTACTGATTTTAAAATATTTATCTGTTCTGACTTCCGCAAAAACTCCAAATTTGAGAAGAAGAAATTGAAAACAAAAAACAAAATTGATTTAGAAAGTGAGTGGCTCAAATAATAAGATATTGTGATTTTGAGTAGGTATTTTTATTCTTTTTGATATATTTTATCACAATAATACTAATTTTCGGTAAGAATAACTTGAAAGCGACCCGCTTGAGCAAAACGACGGTTTAATAATAAAATAAAAAAAATTAAGTTAAACGGTTTTATTGTAAAGAAACATAATAATGATGCAGATAATATACTAAAAGCTAAAAATAATTAGGTAGGTACCAGGTACCAGTCATCACACCACTCTCCTCATCAATCTAGAGCATTGATCAGACTAAAATAAAATCGTGGGGCGTAGCGTAACCTGAGTAAATATGTAAATGATCGTTCTGCGATGCTGTCTATTGAGAAGATGCATCCAAAGGATACACATATAATGATATGAACGGTTGACTGTAGATAATAGAAATTCGACTCGCCCCACGATTTTATTTTAGTCTGATCAATTCTCTAGATTGATGAGGAGAGTGGTGTGATGACTGGTACCTGGTACCTACCTAATTATTTTTAGCTTTTAGTATATTATCTGCATCATTATTATGTTTCTTTACAATAAAACCGTTTAACTTAATTTTTTTTATTTTATTATTAAACCGTCGTTTTGCTCAAGTGGGTCGCTTTCAAGATATTCTTACCGAAAATTAGTATTATTGTGATAAAATATATCAAAAAGAATAAAAATACCTACTCAAAATCACAATATCTTATTCCAGAACCAAGAAAACTTAAATTTGAGCCACTCACTTTCTAAATCAATTTTGTTTTTTGTTTTCAATTTCTTCTTCTCAAATTTGGAGTTTTTGCGGAAGTCAGAACAGATAAATATTTTAAAATCAGTAAAAATTGTCACTGAGATAAATTTGGCTTTTATCATATTAGTGGGAAATGTAATTTGAACAAAAGAATATACCGGGAGAACAAGTTTATCGGAATTAAGATAATAAATTAAAATTAAATAAGAAAATAAAGAAAATACAGAAAATACATTCAGCCAGCAGATGCTCAAAATGTCTTCCTTGTTGTTCAATACATTTCCGAGCTCTATAGTTGCTACCGACTCTTAACATTTTCCAGCATTTTCGGCGTAATTGTTGCAAATTAATGCTTGCCTTATCCGTTCTTGCATATTTTCACGGATTGTTGGCGATTCAACGTGTACTTTGTCTTCCACATAACCCCACAGGAAAAAGCCGAGTGGGGTAAAATCAGGTGATCGTGCAGGCCAGGGTACTGCGGAACCACGACCAATTCAATTATTACGAAATAGTTCATTTAACCATTGCAGAAGTCTAATTTGAAAATGTGCTGGAGTGCCGTCCAGTTGAAACCACATTTTATTTTGCACATTTTCGGGCACCTTATTGAGAAGATTGGGTAAATTAGAGTTTCTTTTAAAAATACGCAATAAAGTTATCGAACTAGAGTGATTTAAAACGGGACATGTCCGAATCTAAGTTAAATGTGGAAATCTTAATTAAAATTCTAAAAAATAACGGTGAAATTGGGAATTTTTAAGTTTGAAACTTAATTTCTGTAGAAACTGTCAGTCGCAGACCTGGCAATGCCTGCATCAATTAAAAAAGTAGTAAACTACTGGCTATTAAATGTGCAATTAATATACAGGGTTCCATTTGAAATTCTTGGGAAAAGTTCAATTATGCGTATATTGACCACCCTGTATAATATAAAGGCATTAACAGAATTTGCAAATAGAATTGTCTGTGAATCTAGTTCCATAAAGAAATCTTAAATAGCTTCGGGAAGTGGGTGTCGGTTGTGCCACAAAAATGGGTCCACATTGACATTAAAATGGAAATATCTTACTATCCCCTGCTGGAAACCCCATAATGTAGTATATCGTTTTCCATGAAATTTTGTGGGGAACATGAATAATGTAAAAAATTGGGGGTTTCCGTTTAAAAAAATATAACTTTGGTTTGTTACGCAAAAGGTGAAGACCCTGTATGCACCAAAATACATTTTACAAGATGCGGCATGGGATTTCCTAAGCACTTGCAAAATTTCATTTTGATGCCTTGAATGGTTCAAGAGATATAGGCCGTCACCGCACTAATGGATCACCCTATATAGTATGTACTCCTAAAATGAATTCAGGTTATTAAAGCAGTTTTTGTCTAGCTGTTCTCGTAACTGAGTAATCCTCCACCCACACCCTATACACGATGTCCCAACGAAAACTTGTACCCCCTTAAAACTCGGCAAAATAAACGTTTTGACAAAAATCCAAAAACACGTCGATTTTTATATCAAAGGGGACCAATTTTATGCAATAATAATTATTCTTGCAACTCTAGCCCTGTGCGGGGGGTAGCGACCCCCCAAAATTTTTAAATGGGACGGGGGGTCAAATGATCCCTACTTTGGAAGGGTTTTTCATTACTTACACAACCGTATTTGTTTTATTCAATTCGATCAATTTGTTACCGAGAAATTGTTTTTTGAAGTTTCCAAGTTAAAAAATTAATAAAGCACAAAAAGGTTTAAACTATCGAATGTATTAGAATGGAAAAGTAACAAAATCAAGTAAACTAATAAGAATAAAAAGTAAGAACAAAAGAACAAAAGAACATCAGAACAAATGTCAAAATAAACTTATTCGCCACAGTATAAAATCGTGTTTATTTACTAAATCAAAATGGTTTATTCCAAAGAAGAATCGACGTGTTTTTGGATTTTTGTCAAAACGTTTATTTTGCCGAGTTTTACGGGGGTACAAGTTTTCGTTGGGACACCGTGTATAGAAATTGACGTGTTTTTGTATTTTTGTCAAAATATTTACTTTGATGGGTTTTATAAGTCTGTAGTATTTAACAGCCGAGTAAGTTGGTCTTTGAATGTGATACAGGCGGAATATGAATGTGAAAGGCGAATTACGAGGAGTGTTCAAAAGGGTCGAGTGAATAGAGCGTGTTAGAATTTTTGGACTGTTAAATCAACTTATTTTTGGCCCTAGAAACTGTTATTAAGCTGTGCCCACGTATTTTAGAAACACCGGGTATAAAACTGAGTTAAGAAATACCATTATATTGTGAATTTACGGATAATACACGGAAAAGTTTTTCGACCTACCTTTTATATATGATTGCTGGGCAAATTGCACGTTACACACACATTTTGTGAATAAAATAGATCGAAATAATCTAATATAATGTGAAGCTCATTGCAAAACAAAGGTTCAAACTTACTGTAAACATTAACGTGTTTAAATATTATCTTTGTTCAGTTGTATAATTCTTGCAGGGTTGCCACTAGTATGAGCCCGGTACAGGCCAAGGTTGCGAAATGTTCGATAGCACTCTGCTCAGCCATTGGTATTTTGATTTGAAAGTTGGGCACTATGCAGTTATGACATGCTTGTACCCTGGGTGAAAAGTATTTTTTTCCAAAAAAATACAGAGTGTGTTTTTTGTTTGATAGAATCAAGCACTCTTGCCTAATGCTAGTAAAGATATCATAAATTTCTGTGGAGGGGTTCTACAAAAAATACTAATTTTACAAAGTTGTAAACAGATCGTATCTACGATAACATTAATTCACCAAAAATGAGACACGTGTGAACGAGTGGCACCGCATCGACCAGTCTTCCTCCAGTTTTGCCAAATAACTACGCTTTTCCTGTAATGCATAACACTAAACATGTTTGGACGGTATTTCCCCTTTGCTTATATTTATTATTATATCAGCAGTGTTATGTTGAAATGTTTACACAACATCATGGACAGTAATATCGCATTGTATAATGCCATTAAGTTTATTTATTGTGCGACATTATTTGTTTATTTGCCGTATATTTAGTTTTTTATTATAGCGTATCATGATAATTTTACTTACAAACTGATCTAAATTTTAAAATTGCCCATCACTGTCTTAAAACCAGTTTGGTATAACAACTGTCAACATCCATAGAAAAAAAATCACAGCCTTCCCAAAGGTGCAACCGGGGGAGACATTGAAAACGACGAAGCAGACTGTAACCCTTGTACGTTTGGGATATTTCCGCATACGCGATACCGTGTTAAATAATAATTATCATCATCACCGTTTCTTATTAGAGGAGTCCAGTATTTAATGCATTAGAAACACCCTCATTATAGTTTATGTTCGTAATAAACTTTAGTTAAGATTTTTGTGGCACCCTTTGTGGAAAATCCAAATGGAAACTAACAAGAACGAACCTCCAGGTGTAATTTCACTCTTCATTTTCGATATTTGCAGATGCCTGGTGGGAGGCCGGCCACCGCAACTCCTCGGCATCGAGTCGCCGTTGAAAATCAAATAATCAGACGGCGGGAAAAGGAAAATCGCCACCAGCAGACATGGGGTGGCCAAGTTCAGTATTACAAGAAATTCGAAAAGGCCAATAACAAATTCGAAGAATGGACGTCGCCTAGATACTACGAGACAAATAATAAGTTACTGGAAGACATGAGAACTGATAGAGATAAGAAAGAGTTGTTGGAAAAGCGGAGGGATAAACTGAGGAAATTATTGAATGAAGAAGAGAAGTCGCAACAAATTGAGAAGATGGTTATAACCAGAAATAAATATTTGTCTCCTCGATCAAGGGTGGATGATGTACCAACTGAATTGCTGAAGGAACTGCACCTAGGTAATCAACAACAGGAAGAAGATCGCAGAAAGCATGAAGCAGAATTGGGTTTGTACCAGCAGTGGAGGAGCAACAACCCCATCTTAAAAGATTACGAAAGAATGTTGAAGACGAGAGATCTGAAGTTGTCCTGGTTGGATCAGCAAATAGAAAAAAGGATACAGAAGGAGAAGGAAGAGGACGAGTACCGAAAGATGTTGAAGGTACTTAACGTGCTGTTTATTTGCACACTTATTTCATGCACTTTTTGTCTTATTTCTATTTTCCCACTACATATCTTATAAACATTTTCAAGGAACGCGAGAGGTGCTTGGAAGAAGAGAAGCAAAGGGAAGAAGAAATTACAAAAGAAGCCGAACTAAAAGAGATAGAATACAGAGAAGAATTGGAGAAGCAAATTGAGGAATTGAAACATAAAGAGAAGTTGAGCGAAAAATTAAAAGAAGAAGAGGTGGAGCAAGTGAGGAAACAACTTTTGCTCGCCGAACTCGAAGAGAAGCAAAAATTGGAAGAGAAGAGACGACTGAATTGCGAATGTGCCTTATACAACATAAAGCAATACACGCTGAAGTTAAAACAAAAAGCTTTGGATGTGGAAGAAGATTTGAGGAAAGAAAAGGAATTAGTTGAAGAATTATTGAAATGTGAAGCGATAGAACTTATAGAAAATGAGAAAAAGAAGAAAGAGCTCAGGGAAACTATGAAGGAATTCTTGAACTTTGCCAGGGAGCAACAAGACTTAGAAAAACAGCGCCAGAAATATTTGGGTTTCATCTTCGATTCTGAAGCTAAGTTCATGTACGAGAAACAAAAGGAAATTTGGGACAACGAGCAAATTGCGAGGAATAATTTGTTAAAAGATGTTTTAGATTGTGTTAGGAAACAAGTGGATGAGAAAGTTGAGAAAAACAGGGAAAGGCAGAAGAAGATTTTGGAGGAACGCGAGGAAAATTTGAGACTGATTGAAGAGCACCACGAGGAGATGAGGAAAGCTAAAGAAGAAGCCGAGGGGAAAAGAAGAGAGTGGAAGGAAGGCATTGATAAGCAGCTGAAAGAGAAGTTTGCTGTGGAGAAGAAATTGAAGAGTCTGGAGCAGAAGAATATAGCGCTGGAATTGGAGAAGACGAGGAAGGAGGAGGAGAGGTTGAGGAGGGAGATTTTCAAGTTGCAAAAAAGGGAAAAGCCTTGTCTGCCACGGAGAAGTAACATCTGGTTTTGATGTGCAGTTTTTTGTGTCTATTTTATGAACTTATTAAATTTTAATGCACTGTAGAGTAGTTTTAAGAAATAAATTTGGTAATGAAGAAAGGATTTTTAAATTTGGCAAAAGGAATTCAGTCGAAACTAACAGGTAAGTTCATATACTGTAACTCACCCTACCCCACCCTTGCAGCTTTCTGCTCACCAGTAAATCTACCTGCTCAGCGCTGATAAATTAACCTAATTAAAAGTGGCCACGTAATCGTCTATTACCTACGTTGTGTATTACCTATGCCATTACAGACCCCATTACTTTGATAAGAAAGAATCACAAGCGAGGATGTTAATAATAGACACAAATAAAATTGAGGCATCAAGATTATTATTCATATCGTTGGAAGAATTATTAAATTATCATTTTGGTGCAAAATCAGATTGATTACTATCTGCAATAATCATAAATAAAAAGTGTTTAGTATTCTCTATCGAGATGCAAAATTCATTTATTATAATTTATTACTGACACCACTCAAACAGCTGTCGTTAAAGTTCTGTTTATTTTTGACGTTTATTTGCGTCGTCCTTAACGGTTATCGCTCTTTTTTATTGGCGTTCTCCATAACGGTTATCGCCTTTATAATGATGTAGAGTTATATGGTTGGATTTAACCAAGATGATGTCTATTGTAGTGGTAATTCTTACATGGGTCGCTAACGAGGCTGACCCACCATTCTCGCCTACTGAACGTTTATATGGCTAAGGGTACCCCAGTGGGCCTCTTCTCGATTATCACATAATAAACACGATACATGGTTATTTTTAAATATAATAGAATAATTTGTAATTATGCATTTGTTGAGCTAAGAGAGTTAAAGTCAGTAATAAGTGCGACGTTTTAAGTATACTTCTAATATATAAAATTCTCGTGTCACGGTGTTTGTGGTTGCACTCCTCCGAAACGGCTGGACCGATTTTTATGAAATTTCTTTTGTACATTTGGTAGGTATGAGAATAGGTCGTAAAGTATTTTTCACCCTCCTACCCCCACCCCCTATTGTTTAATCGCGATTTTAGTATTTTTGTATGAACAATATCCACATAATTGAAATTTCTTTTGTACATTTGGTAGGTATGAGAATAGGTCGTAAAGTATTTTTCACCCTCCTACCCCCACCCCCCATTTTTTAGTCGCGATTTTAGTATTTTTGTATGAACAATATCCAAATAATTGAAATTTTTTTTGTACATTTGGTAAGTATGAGAATAGGTCGTAAAGTATTTTTCACCCTCCTACCCCCACCCCCCCTTTTTTTATTCGCGATTTTAGTATTTTTGCATGAACAATAAAAATGAATCACTATTTCCCTTAACTTGAGAACGACTTAACCGATTTCATTCATCTTTTTTTTTATGGTTTCTAATACTCAGTAGAAGGTTCTTACAGAACGGAAAATTAAGAAAATTGCACAGAAAATTGGAAAATTTGAGAAAACGTAACGACTATTTTAACTTCGCGCGTTTGACAGTCTGTACGTGTGTATGTCACCGAATTCCTCCTAAACGGCTAGACCGATTTTGATCAAATTTTTTGTGTGTGTTGGAGTGGGTCCCTGAATGGTTTACATTCACAATTGGACCCGGTAGATGGCGCTGCAATCGGATTCCAGGAGTTTTTTTGGACGGCTGGACCGATTTTGATGATTTTTTTTTGTGTTTGTTGGAGTGGGTACCAGGACGATTTACATTCACAATTGGGCCCGGTAGGTAGTGCTGCAATCGGGTGTTACTGAACTCTTCCTAAACGGCTGGATCGATTTTGATTAAATTTTTTGTATGTGTTGGAGTAGGGGCCTGGATGGTTTACATTCACAGTTGGACCCGGTAGGTGGCGCTGCAATCGGGTTCTAGGAATTTTTTAAAAACGGCTGGACCGATTTTGATGAAATTTTTTGTGTGTGTTTGAGTGGGTCCCTGAATGGTTTACATTCACAATTAGACCCGGTAGGTGGCGCTGCAATCGGGTTATAGGATTTTTTTACGGAAATTTTTTCAAAGTCGGGCAGGACAACGTCTGCCGGGCCGCGGCCAGCTAGTTGTATTATAATATGCAGTTACATTAACATTCATACAAAATAATAAAATTGTATTCAGACATACCTGATATAAGTAATCACTTTATACTGATATTTATATTAACATGAATTTATAATTATTTCATCGGGCAAACGATCTTAAAAACGCGACTGCTTCTCTCAAGTGCTAAACACCCTCTCCTTTGCTGAACTAATGTTCCCCGCGTCTCTCTAGTCTGGAGCGTAACCTTCTGAACCTACTTTTGTTTATGTCTTCATTCCAGTGAACGCAACTTTAAAAATACATATACAGTGCCCGTCTAAAGTCCGTTCCCCCCCTACTAATTTTTGAATCATTTGAGGTACATCCATGAAATTCTGTACAAGGTAGTCGCCTGTTACAGGATATTTTTTGACGTAATAATGACAGCTGTCAGTCTCAAGATGGCGGTCGGGCGCCATTTTCAAAAACATTTTTAAATGGGAAGGAGGGTCATGTGACACCTCGTTTTAAAGGTCTTATCGAGGGAAATATCATACTAAAATATGGCGTCGATATCTTTTGTTCAATTTTTAAATTTTATATTTTTCTACCTAAATTTTGTTCTAATTTGTAGTGAAATCTCGTAATGAAGTCGACCAATAAGAGGCGAATAGAGTTTATAGAAAAAACTACCGCTTACCGGGAAATCCCGAAGCTTACGAATGTGTTTTGTAAATGTAAATTCACAATCAGAAGAAAATAGCTGGTTGCAAAAAATTATTTATTTATTTTGAAAAAGGAACTGTTACAGCATTACAAAAAAGAAAACCCAAGATGGTAATTTCTTCTAGCTTCTCCAAAAATCAAAACCGCTTCAAATTGATCGTCTAAGCCGTAAGCCATGGTCACACTTTTCCTAAATGAAGAAACTCGACAGACTAAGTACATTATTTGACAAGTATAAAACAAGATGTTACCGCGGCAACGAATTTTGTTTCCAATACAATAATGTGATTGAAAGCAACATTCATGATTAGGTATTCAGAAATTTGATTAGCCACCATTTTGTAACGTTTCCAGATATCGACGCCATATTTTAGTATGATGTTGCACTCGATAAGACCTTTAAAACGAGGTGTCACATGACCCTCCTTCCAATTTAAAAATGTTTTTCAAAATGGCGCCCGACCGCCATATTGAGTCTGACAGCTGTCATTATTAAGTCACAAAATATCTTGTGACCTGTGACCACCTTGTACCGAATTTCATGGATGTTCCTCAAATGATTCAAAAATTAGTAGGGGGGAACGGAAAATAACCTATTGGAATAAACTAGAGATTTTAAAGTATGATTACTGGATTTCCTAATAATGGGGATTACAATAACAAAGACTAAAATTAGCTAACTTACCCATTAATGACGGTTCAGTATTCACCAATGAAATAGTAGAGAATAATTTACATTTACGAAGATGCGATTAATATTGTTAAGGACTGAACAGCCTGAGATTAATGTACAGGGGCAAACTATTAACATGCTCAGATTTGCGGATGATATAGCAGTGTTGCATCCGGCAAAGAAGAATTAGGTATGGCTCTGAATGAAATGGAAGCAGTTTTGACAGTTTGCGGATCGAAAAAGGATAGAAGCGTTTGAAATGTGGTGCTACAGACGCATGATGAAGATAGGGAGGTATTAGAAAAAGTTGGGGAAAAGCGAAAGGTATGGAAGATAATAAAGAATAGTAGCGATAGGATGGTTGGTAGAACACCTTCTGAGACATGAAGGAATAGTTCGCGACAAACTAGAGTCGGAGATGGGAATAAAAAGAGGTAGAAGTATGCCCAGATTAGACTACTGCTCTCAAATAGTTAGGGATGTAGGATGTTCAACTTTTAGGGAAATGCATGGGCTAGCTCAGGGTAGGAAAGGATGGAGATGGAAGTTCGCGTCCAACCAGTCTTCGGACTGAGAATTTTATGATGATTATACTCAAAAGTTTGAATTTATTTTTATTAATCTTCATACCATAGCCCTCTACCAAATCTGCATCCATTTCGAAACTTATGTATTAGAAATGAAAGGGGAAACCTAATAAAGCAAATATATATACAGGGTGTCCTCGACAGCATTGCTATCTCACATATCTTTAAAGATAGAAACACGTTTAAATTGGGAAAAAGTTTTACAATTTGGAGCTTTTTAATATGCTCCTAGATATTTGAAAAAAAGGAAAAAATTGCAATTTGGTTTCTTGTTAATAACTTCGTTATTTATTAACATTTTAATGATTTTTAAAAACAGGTTTAAATGGTTGTTTAACCCACATATTTCTCAGTACTCTAAAATTGTCTCCGACGTTTCATACACTTGCAGTCATCATCAGGTTTATTTTTCTTATGGACGCCGTATTGTATTTTCATGTCATTAAATAGCTTATTTTTTGCTGAGAATATCAACCTATAACAAGTTGATATTATATCAAAAATAATAGCTGCAGAAAATGAAATTCATAATTTAGTGGAAAAATTTAGTTATCCATGGAGAAACAACTTTATTAAGGAGTAATTTTGCAAGAATTATTACAGTTTTATTTCGTTAAGTAGAAATCAATGAAACACTCATAATTTGTAGCAGTAGAAACTGCCAAAAAATAGTTTAGTTCAAAATTGTATTTGCCGCCCCAGGAAATTCATCATCATAAGGTTCTCAGTCCGAAGACTGGTTGGACGCGTACCTCCATTCTTTTCTATCCTGAGCTAACCTACGCATTTCCCTAAAAGTAGAACATCCTACATCCCTAACTATTTGAGAGCAGTAGTCTAATCTAGGCCTACCCCTACCTCTTTTTATTCCTATCTCTGACTCTAGTATGTCACGAACTATTCCTTCGTGTCTTAGAAGGTGTCCTACCATCCTATCTCTCCTACTCTTTATTGTTTTCCATACCTTTCGCTTTTCCCCAACTCTTTCTAATACTTCCCTATTGCTAACCTTATCTATCCACGGTATCTTCATCATGCGTCTGTAGCACCACATTTCAAACGCTTCTACTCTTTTTCTATCCGCTTCTCCTATTGTCCAAGTTTCGCACCCGTATAATGCCGTACTCCATACATACGACGTTAAGAGTCTCTTCCTAGTCTCTATATTAACCGTTCTCGAGCATAACAGTTGTTTCTTTTTGTTAAACGCAACTCGGCCCTGCGCCATTCTTTGTTTTATATCTTTAGTGCTCCTACCGTCTTGAGTTATTTTACTTCCTAAGTAGCAGAAATCCGCGACCTCCTCTATCTTCTCATTTCCAATTTGTATTTCCATTTTAGTTCTATTTTCACATCCCCTACATACCAAAATTTTAGTTTTCTTTTTATTGATTTTCATGCCGAAGCCCTGTGTCAAAACTGCTTCCATTTCATTCAGAGCCGCTCCTAATTCTTCTTTGCTAGATGCTAACACTGCTATATCATCCGCAAATCTGAGCATGTTAATAGTTTGGCCCTGTACATTGATCCATGAGGCTGTTCTTTCCTTAACAATATTAATCGCATCTTCGATATATAAGTTGAAAACTAGAGGTGACAATGCACATCCCTGTCTCACTCCCTTCCGGATATCTACTTCCCTTAGTTCCTGCTCACATTCTATAACTGCCTTTTGCTCTTTGTAGAGATTATGTATTATTCTTCTGTCCCTGTATTTCATCCCTACCTTTATATTATATTATATTATATTTATATTATATTATAATTTCAAAATTGAAAAACAAAAAACATCAAGAGAATAATAAAAACTAGTTACAAAACAAACGAAAACAACTTATTGTCGCTAATGTTCAAAATGTGCCCCTTCATATTCGATGCAAATTTGCGCTCGTCCTACAATTTCGCTGGTAGCGTTCGGCGTCTTTGTACGGCTTATTTTTAGGCCTTCGATAACTTTATTGAATTGGAATCGTCAATCGTGCAAGTTATTGTAACTTAATTCAAAATATTACAAGTAGACAGATTGTTTTGTAAATAAAGAAAGTACCTATGCATTGGGAAGACACCAACTTTGAAACTCAAAAAAAAGCTTATTTCTAATTTCATCGTTAAGATTTTCTTTCACACCGTCTTATTGTTTAGAAAGTTCATATTCTGTAAAATTACATTTTTGTAATTCTTTTTTCCAATGCCAACTAAATTGTAATCCAAAATAACAGAATTTTATGTTCTAAAACTATTTGTGCTGGAATATTACCAATTTGTTATAGGTTGCTATTCTCAGCAAAAAATAAGATATTTAATGACATAAAAATCCAATATGGCGTCCATAAGAAAAAATAAACCTGATGATGACTGCAAGCGTATGAAGCGTTGGAGACAATTTTAGAGTACTGTGAAATATGCGGGCTAAACAACCATTTAAACCTGTTTTTACAAATCATTAAAATGTTAATAAATAACAAAGTTATTAACAAAAAACCAAATTGCAATTTTTTTCTTTTTTTTAAATATATAGGAAACCAACAGAGCGAAGTCGATTTTTGTGAGGGCATATTAAAGAGTTCCAAATTGCAAAACTTTTTCCCCATTTAAACGTGTTTCTATCTTTAAAAATAAATGACATAGCAATGTTGTCGAGGCTTATCTGGGACACCTGTAGAATCTTATTTAACCAACCTTCTGTCTGCCACCGTTTTCAAGATACCAGTAGTGGCCCTTCTATCTGAACCAACCTGCATATTAGTGGTACGGGAGGATTTTATACAATAAGACCAAGAATGTTTGCAATATATTTAATACTAAAAGAAACTACTAAGATATAAATTTATCACAGCTGAAAAATATTATTCATTTCATTGATCTTCCCTTCTGCTAACAGCTTTCCCTGAGATTTTCCTTTGCAAGCCCCATTTTTTTAACATTTTCAAATGGGCAAAGTAACTTCATCCAACTGTTTCTTCATATTTTCCAATTTCGCCATGTCACTTATGGAAGTATCACATCTATGGACGACCAGAGAGTGGTAGAAATGGACGGCAAAGAGGACGAATATTATTAAAACTGGGATCACTATAACTGTGGCAGCTATTGCAGCTGCCACCGAGTAGTCCCAAAATTTCACCCAGCATAGAATTGCGACTTCCACCAGAAATAGGAAGAGTCCTAAAATTAAGAAAAGTAAAATAAAATTAGCAGATATTTGTTTTATGAGAGACACAAAGTGTATTGTACTTTTTGTCGAAAATATCGATTGTTTTCTATTAATAATCGATGCTGGAGATTTTATCTCTTTAAGTGGTTCATTGGGAATCCCAGCCAGCAAATACTCAACTTTGTAATGTATCTACTATATCGTTGATTACTTATCTGCAGATAAGTTAGATAATGATCCGAATTTGTTCGTAATTGCTGTTTTATTTTTACACCTCTTGTTTTGGAATTTCCTTTGTCAATGAAAATGATAAAAGGTTACTAATTTCGAGATAATAATTAATAATTGCAACATTTGTAAAATGGAGGTCTTCTGCGCCTATATTTCATCTCCGCTTGACCGCCTTATACCCTTCATCTGGCCTGTTTTTATATTTTCGCCTCTCGTCTATTAGGGTCACAATATCCTTTGTTATCCAGGGGTTTTCAACTTTCATTCTGTTTATGACCCAAAATCTAAACTACTTTTAATGCAATTCCAATAAACATATCAGCGATACGTAAACAAAATCGTAAATCAAATTATTCGCAGGTCGCATACGAGTCTTATAACAATTATTGTAGCTCACCTAATACTGTTGAAAATGCCCAGGCTAACTCGATGAATCCTCTCATTCGCTCATGGGGGCTCTCGGCTACCATTTCGCAAATTTCTAATTTTGCTATTGCGTCTATATTTGGTAGAATGTACGTGGATATCATCAAAGCGAATATGTGGACAGTCACAAGTACCGTTGTACACACCGCAAAAATTACGAAGAGCCATTCTGGCACGTTGGTAGGCTCGTTTATTTGTAGTTCTACCTGAAAAACAAGATGAATATGTTCTCGTAAGTATATTTCTTTCTTTTAAAAATCCGGGAAGTGTAATTTTTGATGTTATTTTTAGAGCACAGTGTATGTTATTTTGTTCAACACTTGTTGAAAATTAAACAATAAAATACATATTTTTATAACTTTTTTGGTATAACCGCAGAAAAAGACCCCATAAAACATGCAACAAACAAAAACATTATGTAAATTATAAATGAAACGTTTACCATTGCTATCATAGCGAATCCAGATAGGAGTTCAGAAGTTGTTGCTGTTGCCTTCAGTTTAGCTCTTGACATGTGAAGTCTCCTCCAAGAAAGACCTTCAGGTGTTGTGGATCCCATTTTTCTGTAACACATTCCTCCTGTTTCGACGTCTCCGCACCTGCACGTACATGAACCCATTTTTAAACTTGAGGTAGAATTACTTTCCTCTGTATCGTGTGCTGTTAGTTGCCTACCCTGTAGGTGAAATAGAATATCCCTTTATAACAAATTTGTACACTAATAATACACGCTATTGGTACAGCAAGTTGAAGACAGAATTTTATTTCTACCTTGTCAAATAGGAAATTTTTTGTTGAACTTTTTGTTGTTCTATTTTTGTACATACCTTATTCGATAAGTTTTTATAGGAACTGCTTTGGTAACTTGATATTGATGAGTACGGCGGGGTCTTGTCTTTGACTGGTGACTGTATCATCAAATCGCTGTTTGATATTGAGGGTTGATATGTGTAGGGGGGTAATCTGATAGGATTGTCGTAGCAGTATATTATTTTGTCCCCTCCTAGGTTCAGTGATTTTGGCCTCGGAAGAAAAGCTGCTGTAGATGTCCTGTTTCTGGTCTGGAAAGTTAAATGTTTGGTTTTGAATTAAATTGGTGGCGCAACAAAAGATATTTACCTAGGTTCAATCCCAATTGATTGTTTCATTTTTTACGAGTTTTATTTAAGTGACAACAATGAATTAAAAACGAATGTAATAGGATGAACTTAAAATTTACTCACGGTTCTTATTGCTGGTGAATTTAAGTCGATCGACGTGTTATATCTTCTCATTTGCCTTCTACGTTCGTCAGTTACTATCGGAAAATTGACTTGGGTGGCTTGGTCCATGTTTCAGACATACTGAAAGAAAACATTATTGCCCTGTTGGACCTGCTTAAAGTCAACTACACTACTCAAAACCAAATTTAAAACATTTAATGACAAGGGTAGAAACAAAACAAAAAACAAATCAAGGGTTGAAAATTGAAGAACATTGCAAACAATTTTAACTTTTGTAGAAAAAAGAAGAGTTAAGTTAAGTTAAGAGTAGTTAAGTTAAGAGTAGTTAGGATATGAGAGCCTTAGGCCAGTTCTGTTGCCAACTCCAACACGCAAAATCCCCATGTCTTCAGCAACGACATCTCCAGCAGCCTCAGATCAGTTCTGTTGCCAACTCCAACACGCAAAATCCCCATGCCTTCAGCAACGACTGCTTCTGCAGTCTCTGGTGTCTTTGGGGCCTTTGGCTGTGGCTCAGGCGCATGCGCCGAGGTTTTCGCAAAAGTAGTCTGATGCAATAGTACACAGAAGTTGCAGAAACATGTTTTTCTCGGAAATTCCAATGTTTGAAGTTGCTATTGCTTTTACTAAATAAATATTGATAGGAATGTTTAAGAAAGAAGCACGTTCGCCGCCGATAAGAGATGTTATAATTGTTTATATTATTATGAAACACTAATACCTATGAAAGTTCTGGAGAACAAAACCTTCCAACTTGCCGACAGAACATGTTTGTTTGGGTTTACTCCCACGTTCTGCATGTTAATCTGTATCGAAGTACATGTGCACTTAATACGTTGCAGACACTACAAGGTGACCAAGATTATTTGATATCCGTTTGTTTGTATTATTACAATAAAATATCATTAAATGAACATTCTAGAAGATAAAACGTTTGAAGTTTAGCGCCTAGCAATCTCGGCGTTCTTCGGTTTGTTTATTTTCATTCGTGCTAAGTTTTGAAATTACTTGTTATCTTAATCAGTTTCGGACACGTGTGAGAGGATTTGCTGTATAATTTTAATGTGAATTCAACAAGTGGGTGAGTACTGCAACTACAAATTGAATATCAGTAATATAGAACTCATGTAGATATCTGTTACACCTACGGAGCGCACCCTCTACTGCCGGAATTTTAATGTGAATTCAACAAGTGGTAACCATCTGGTGAGTACTGGAAGTACAAATTGAATGTCGGTAATATAGAACGCATGTAGAATCTTAAAGAGGCCATTTATAGTTATTGATATGCAAACATCTTAGTTCTCGGTAGTGGAACATCCTACATCGCTAATTATTTGAGAACAGTAGTCTAATCTTGGCTTACCCCTAGGTAAAACTATGTCATGTGGGGTATCAAATTAATGGACTCGACGAGAGGAATCGGAATATGGGAGTGGTTTTTAGGGGTGGCTTTAGGGGTGGTTTTTAGGAGTGGTTTTTAGGTCATGTAGGGTATCAAATTAACCAGCTCGATGAGACAAATCTGAATCTATAGTTATTCTCCTACTTCTGAATTCTTATTAGTTGTCTGTCTGTCTGTCTGTCTTTGTCTGTCTGTCTGTCTGTCTGTCTGCCCGTGTCTGTCTGTATGTCTGTGTCTGTCTGCCTGTCTGTCTGTCTGTCTGTCTGCCTGTCCTCTTCAAGGTCATTGCATCTGCCAGACTGCGCATGCGCTCGGTTTTATCTTGTATGGTGAGTATTTAAGCAAGAAAACTAACGGTGCTGTCAGTACTTGTGCTTCAACAAGGGAAGGCTAGTATTTTCATAATGACACACATAAACGTAGACACGTTTCGTGTTCTGGACGGTGCTGCTGACTGCTGTGGATGAGTCAGCACGCCGTGTCGAGGTGCACGTGCATCAGCTGTGTCAACAACAACATTCAACGCCAATGACGAAATTCGGATACCAATCCACCGACAAGACGTTTACGTACTGCCGCATCTAAGCTGCATCTACATAGAGGGCAGGTTCATCAAGGGTGCAGGAGGCTTCGACGACGTCCGCTATGAAATAAACGGGGCGGAGGTGGATCGAACAAAAAACGTGGGCATCACGAGCACACTCAAGGGTGTAGTTTCTCTGAATGAGGGTGAGGTACGTGCACTGGAGAATGCCGGCTGGACGACTACAGGAGACTCACCGAGCCACTTTCTCGGCGCGAACGGGAACTTTAACGTGTGCATCCCGGGAAGAATTCTGCTGGGATTCTTGGAAGACTACCCCAAACTTCTGTTAAATGTGTGTCAGGAGCTCATTTTGACTCGATCGAAAAACGATAGGAACGCTTTCGTGGGTAACGAGGACACCAGAATTGAGTTGAGCAGGGTTCATTTGAGGGTACCGTACGTTTATCCATCGGATGCTGAATTCCTAAAACTTCTCAATATTGTCGAGGACGAGAGAACGTTGCAGATATGTTTTCGCAGCTGGGAGCTGTACGAGTATCCGGTGTTGCCGCAAGCTACGAAACAAACGTGGGCCGTCAAGACTGCAACACGGTTGGAGAAACCCCGCTACGTTATTGTTGCCTTCCAGATGAACCGCAAGGCGAATTTGGCCACGGATTCAAGCAAATTTGACCACTGCAATCTGACAAACGTCAAACTGTACCTGAATTCTGAGTGCTTCCCCTACGAGAATTTAAACTTGGATATCTCCACGTGGAAATACGCCCTGATATACGAAATGTACGAAAACTTCCAGAGTTCATATTATGGAAAGGTCAACTAATCACTGTACGGACGTGAAGAGTTCAAGGATCTAGCTCCCATCGTAGTGATTGACGCGTCAAGGCAGTCTGAAAGAATCAAATCTGGACCCATAGATATACGTCTGGAATTTGAGTCGAGCGAGAAGCATGACCACTTCGTCGAGTATACACCGACTAATGAATCGGTCAGGAGAGTGGTGTGAGAAGAAGTGCTTCGATTTGCGCAGAAAATACACGCATGCATACTCTGTATACAGATTGTAGTTATAGTTTTAATTATATTGAAGTAAAAATATATTCAACTGATAGCGTTTTTATTTATTTTTTCATCAAAACTTAGCACGTGTGAAAACAAATAAACTGAAGAATGCCGAGCTTGTAAGGCGCTGAATTTCAAAATTCCGAGAAAAACATTATTTTGCAACTTCTGTGTACTATTGCATCAGATTTCCAGAACTTTTGCGAAAACCCCGGCGCATGCGCCTGAGGCACAGCAAGAGGCCCCGAAGACACCAGAGGCTGCTGAAGAAGTCGTTGCTGAAGACATGGGGATTTTTCGTGTTGAAGTTGGCAACAGAATTGGCCTGAGGCTCTCATATCCTAACTACTTTTGTGAAACTTGAAATTCCTCCGGAACCTCAAATTGGCGTCGACTGGCTTGTAACATGCCTACTGCTCTCAGCATTTCCTCTCGCGCCAAGTGACAACGTTCCATTTCGAAAAAGACTTAAATAAACGAAAATGTAAGACTTGAATCGACTTAAATTTAACCGAAATTAACTCCACTGTACTCACTGGTTGTAAATTTCTATCAAAAACGAAGTTTTTCTATAATGTAGCATTCGAGCTGTGGTACCTAACTTATGAATAAATGCCAACGTAAAAACAAAGGAAACGACGGAGTCTTATGGGTAACGGGTAAAGGGTAACGTTATAAAAGACCCTTTGCTTCATAACTGAATACGTTAAGTGCGTATACAATACAAGCTTTTAACAGATTTTGTAAAGATTTTTCAGAATATCCCTGTATGGTTTTGGCTAGTGTATAGGTATCGTTTTATCAGCGACAAAAAAGGTTTTGCAGACTTCTTAAAACCCCCGGCGAAGAAGATATTGCTTAAATTTTGAAGAGGAGCAAAGAAAATCTATAGGAAACGGTGACCTAATAAAAATCCAGAGTCGTACAAAGAGTTAAAGAAAAATGCAACAATATTTGATTTAAAAAGAAAAATAGTAGAAGAACTGCATTTTACAAACGTTTCCGTATTCAGCAGGGTTATTAGCATATGGGTATAATAAAAAAAATCTCACCTCGTTAATTAAATAATTAGCTAACAAATATTTAAGTAGCTATTAACGCACTGCAACACAAATATTTGCACTTAAACAAAACCAGTAGAACACGATGTACATGGTATTGCTTACTCTCATACCTATACTCGATAAACGTGTCTTGCTATATGATCTACCTATATAAAATTGCATGTCATATTTATCGAGATGACCCCTGGTAACGTGAGACAGGGAATTCCTTTGGTTATATCCATAACTAACGTAGGTACAAAAGTAATTGCAACAATAGAACAGACTTTGCTTACCGAATAGTACTAAGTACAAGTCGTGGGTTCTACTTTTGTTGTAGGTGTGGTGTATTGTTTCTTTTATAATTATTCCGGTTTATTGGTCGTTTAGTTACTTGCATTAATAAATAATCTCATACGTACGTAATAACTTTATATGATATTGGAGTTGGACGTACGTTGTAATGTTTGTTGCGTCAGTGAAGCATTGTTATCTAAAAGGAATGGTTCTTCGAAAATCGGGACTTATGCAAGGATTGTATTGTTTGCACAAGAATTTATACCGCAAGTTTTTGCCTAGTGTGAATATTGAGGATGCGTATGATCGTGTAAAAATTCTGGTATCTTATACAATAGTTACGCCTATCCTTTCCTAATACTGAGCTAACACATCTGTTTCCTTGGAAGTAGAACCTCTTACGTCACCAACTGTTTGCGAGCATTAATCTAATCTGGACCTACGACTAATCCAAAAGTACCACGCATGTAATGCTACTGCCATCGCGAGTTATTTGACTTCCTAAATAGCAGAAATCCACGACTTCCTCTATTTTCTCATTTCCTATTTGTATTTTAGTTTTAGTCCTACATACCCAAAGTTATTATATAATAACTTTGTTACATACCAACTTACCAACCAACTGCTTTCATTCCTAATTCTTTGCTAGATGCTAACAATATGAATCGCGTCTTCCGTATGTAGGTTGAAAACTAGAGGTAACAGCGTACATCCCTGTTTCACTCTCTTCCGCATGTATACTTCTCTACGCTCAAATTCTATAATTGCCGTTCGCTCTTTGTAGAGATCATGTATTATTCTTCTGCCCCTATATTATTGTATAATCAACTTCTTGCAGTTGTGGACCTCACGGTCGCGTACCTTTTTATGCGTAGTAAATAAATAAATTGTCTTCATATAAAGTGGACTGTAAACTTTAATTATATGAACTAAATAACAACAAAAAAAACACTTAAAACGAGACTTAAACTGAAGAAAACTATTATATTAGCAACGGTTCGCTATGAATGTCAGAACAAGACTGGTTAATATTGTAAAACTCTATACTGAATACACAGGATAAGGGTCGTAAAACGACCGGCACCCCTCCGCCCACATTGGGCTTTTCACAAGATGCCATAAATACCAATGGTATGACAAAGTAAAACTGAACAATTATCATCCCTACCTTACTGAGCACTTCGAATATGTTCCCCCATTTTACGTTGTCGAAGGCTTTTTTTTCTAAATCTGCAAATTCTTGAACCTTAAAATGTAGTAATTTGACTGGTTCTCCTATACATATTTTAGCACCCAAAACGCAAAATATGATTTCCATGGGACATGGAAGTTGAGTTCACATTGATACAAGAAAATTTCATTACCAGATTGCTTCTTCATGGTCATATTATGTATTAAATACGTGGTAACTTATTAAACCTAGGTATAATTTGAAACAAGGAGTGCCATGGAAGAAAACAGTCCTTTCAAGAAGTAATCTTGCAATGGAATTTCTTGTGCCGGTGTAAACTCTGTTCACTAAATTTTCTGCAAAAACAAAGTGTACTTAAGCATTTTTCTGAGTGTTGGGTGACAAAATAGGGAAAACTCCCCGAAAATGGTACAAACTTACTGCAAAAATCTCAATTCTCAAGGTTCAATCTTTATTTCTGCCTAAATTATCAGTTACAGACCTGCCAATTTTTTTATTCTACGTTTCGTTTTCGAGCAACCATCATCAACTTCATTTTTTTAATTACGGTCCTGATTTTCTGATGTCAAAATTTATGACCCCTTTTTATTCTGAATCCAACAATGTACCACACATTATGGTTTAATTACGTTTCGACCCTTTTTTGATCATCATCAATAATTTTTTAAGATACGGACCTGTATTTCTCAATTTTGTAAAAAATAGGTACATACTGTATAAGTTGGGTATTTTTAAGTGTACCACAAGAGTTTTACGAATATGTTAGGTGATACTAGCGATAAGCACCTACCCTACTCTAAACATAGCGCATCTTGCAGCGTTGGAAAATTTTGTTCGTTTCTGATATCAGAAGAAAGTAGGCGTTGCAAAACAATGAGTGTGATAGTGATTTGACTTGACATTTACTTTGCTATTGCTTCCTTTAAAATTTTTTGTTAGTAGTTTTGCATTATTTGCTATATAATATGGAAGGTTGATTTTCAAATGAAGACAAGTTTGATAATATGTGGACTTAGGCCAGGTGATACAGAAAGACGTCGATCATTCTGCGAGTGGTACACCAGAAAATGTCAGGATAACGAACATTTTCCTTACCAAATAATATGGTCTGATGAGAGCATGGTTAAATGGTTATTAACAGTGGGATTTTCAATAGAAGAAATGTTCATTATTGGTCTAAAGAAAATCCTCATTTATGCAAAGAGTCAAGGCACCATCACCGTTTTGGCTTTAATTTGTGGGCTGGAATTTTAGGAACAAGGGCAATAGGCCCATTTTTCCATTATAATTTAACATCAGATCGTTACCTAAATTTACTTCAGAATAATTTGGAGGAAGCTCTGGATGATTTCCCTCTAGTGGAAGTTCACGGATGTTGGTTCCAGCAGGATGGTGCACCTGCACATAATTCAAGAGTAGTTAGAGAGTACCTTTCAGCTAGATTTCCAGGAAAAGTTATACCTAAGCATGTTTTCTGAAACGCCCTGGCTAGCACGATCACCCGATGTAACCCCGCCAGATTTTTCCTTTGGGGATATATCAAGAATATGTTTATAAGCAAAACTTCGAAACAGAAGAAGAACTTAGAAGATTGGTTCTTGAAGCCTTTCAAAGTGTAACACCAGAAATGCTGAATAATGTTTTAGATTCTAGTTCGAAGATGCTATTTATGCTTAGAGAATGACTGCAATCATTTTGAACAATTTAATTCCTTTTGAATTGTTTCGATGTTCTTTTGTTATTGTTTGTGTAGGTACAGTAGTGGCCATAAATTTATGACCCCTTTTTATTCTGAATCCAACAATGTACCACACATTATGGTTTAATTACGTTTCGACCCTTTTTTGATCATCATCAATAATTTTTTAAGATACGGACCTGTATTTCTCAATTTTGTAAAAAATAGGTACATACTGTATAAGTTGGGTATTTTTAAGTGTACCACAAGAGTTTTACGAATATGTTAGGTGATACTAGCGATAAGCACCTACCCTACTCTAAACATAGCGCATCTTGCAGCGTTGGAAAATTTTGTTCGTTTCTGATATCAGAAGAAAGTAGGCGTTGCAAAACAATGAGTGTGATAGTGATTTGACTTGACATTTACTTTGCTATTGCTTCCTTTAAAATTTTTTGTTAGTAGTTTTGCATTATTTGCTATATAATATGGAAGGTTGATTTTCAAATGAAGACAAGTTTGATAATATGTGGACTTAGGCCAGGTGATACAGAAAGACGTCGATCATTCTGCGAGTGGTACACCAGAAAATGTCAGGATAACGAACATTTTCCTTACCAAATAATATGGTCTGATGAGAGCATGGTTAAATGGTTATTAACAGTGGGATTTTCAATAGAAGAAATGTTCATTATTGGTCTAAAGAAAATCCTCATTTATGCAAAGAGTCAAGGCACCATCACCGTTTTGGCTTTAATTTGTGGGCTGGAATTTTAGGAACAAGGGCAATAGGCCCATTTTTCCATTATAATTTAACATCAGATCGTTACCTAAATTTACTTCAGAATAATTTGGAGGAAGCTCTGGATGATTTCCCTCTAGTGGAAGTTCACGGATGTTGGTTCCAGCAGGATGGTGCACCTGCACATAATTCAAGAGTAGTTAGAGAGTACCTTTCAGCTAGATTTCCAGGAAAAGTTATACCTAAGCATGTTTTCTGAAACGCCCTGGCTAGCACGATCACCCGATGTAACCCCGCCAGATTTTTCCTTTGGGGATATATCAAGAATATGTTTATAAGCAAAACTTCGAAACAGAAGAAGAACTTAGAAGATTGGTTCTTGAAGCCTTTCAAAGTGTAACACCAGAAATGCTGAATAATGTTTTAGATTCTAGTTCGAAGATGCTATTTATGCTTAGAGAATGACTGCAATCATTTTGAACAATTTAATTCCTTTTGAATTGTTTCGATGTTCTTTTGTTATTGTTTGTGTAGGTACATATGTCCTTTGTTCATTTATTTGTTGTTTATTGTTAATTGTTATTGGTTGGTTATTAAATTAATGTTTCATAATTCAGACACTATGAAGTGCATTTCAATTTTTCAATGGCATTTAAAAATTTCCAATTACTGTATGAACCCATTTTTACAAAATTATGAGAAATACAGGCCCGTATCTTAAAAATTTCATGATGATGGTCAAAAACGGTCGAACCGTAATTAAATCATAATGTGTGGTTGGTACATTATTGAATTCAGAATAAAAAGGGCTCATAAAATCAGGACCGGAATTAAAAAAATGAAGTCGATGGTTGCTCGAAGACGAAACGCAGAATAAAAAAATTGGCAATGAAATCTTTAATTTCATCAAAAGTTGCTACGAAGAAGTTTTGTCAGTTTCGCTCTAATTTTAATATTGAAGCCAGAAAAAAATATAGTTAAAAATCCATAAATTCAGTTTTTTCAAAATAATTCAACCGACTAGGCATTATTGGCTCACCCTGTATAGTTTAAATGGACGCACTCTTACCTCTTGACTTGCACTCTTTAAAATTTCTGCTTGCAATCCGTCTACACCTGGTGCTTTATTGTTTTCGACTTGACCGCCTTATATCTTTGTTTCCCTTCTTCATCTAACATATTTTTATATTTTAACCTCTCATCTATTAGTGTCACAATATCCTTTTGTTATCCAGTGTTTTTGATTTCTACATCTTTTTCTAAAAATAATGTAATCTATTTGATATCCCCCTAGGTATCTTCCATGTATAGTATCTCCTAACAGGATGTTGAAATAGAGTATTCGCGTCGGTTAGGTTATGTTTATCGGAAAAATCTATCAGTGTAACTTCCCTGTCGTTCGTATTACCAAGGGACCGATTATTCCATCTTCTCTCCCTGTATCTATACAACTGCATTAAAGTCTACAATTATTATTAAATTTTCGTGCCCCTTCACAAAAGCTAGCACATATTCGATATCACTGCCTCTACAGCCTCATCATTATAATTAGATGTGGGCAATCCAGTATTTCCTGGACTTAACTGACGTTGGTTCCTTTTTTCAACAATGATACCGCACAGAACTTAAAAATTGAACTTTGTATTACCTATTTGCCTATTTATTTGGAGGTCAATGATCATTTTGTGAGCCATAGCCTCCGGGCTGACAGATAATTTGCATAGCGTTTACGCATGCTACTGTACAGTGTACATTATTTATAGGCGTACCTACCTTAATAGATTCAAATATTATGTGGTTATTAACATAATTTTATATTTAGTCTGTGATCTTTGCGGTACAGTAAAATTCATGATTTCGGGGAAACTGTTAACTTAAATATTTTTCATAATAAATAATTTGCATATTATCGTAGTCTACGATATTACCTACCTACTGGCTTTAGAATATCGACAATTTTATACAGTATTGTTCTCTGGAACTGACACAGGAATAGACGTTTTGTAAAATTTCTGCTTCCCATAAAAATTCTTCACTAAAGTATAAATTTTTTTGATTATATAACCTTATGGACTCAATCAAGTTCAACAATATCAATTACAACAATTTTTGTTGGCTATTAAAATACAATTTTGTCACCAGGTTATGGCAAAAGATACTGAAGTAAAGAATATCGTTTTGAGTCATTATTTTGATGAAAACACTGTCTTAGTGGCTGGCATGTGCTCAAAATGTTACGCCGAACAAACTGAATTACGAATAACAGCAGTTAACAGAATACTCCTAATACAAGCAGAAAAAAGGAAACGCAAAAAACAACAGGATGAACAAACAGTTAATAAAAAGAAACTGCTGTTAAACAAATTGGAAGAGAACATTATCAAAGCTAGGTCTCTAGAATTATCACAAAAACAAATAGAGACAAATGTAGAAACTATTATAAAAAACAAAACAAATACTATAAAGACTGAAATGGATGGTGTAAATAAACCAAAGTGTAATACAAGCAAAATCAGAAAAAGAAAGACTAAAACATTAGAGAAAAAACTTTTAAAAATAAAATCGAAAAAAGAAGAGGATATAGACTTGACTCCGTCACAGCAATCCCTTTGGGATCCACCTCAATCTCCTCACAACCTGATTGAAGAGAGTCTTTATAAGAACCCGTGGGGTCTATTAGTAGCAACTATTTTCCTTAACAAAACCCAGTGCATGTACGCCAGGCCCTTCATAACAAAATTCCTCGAAGAGTACCCATCCCCAGACATGGTCTTGGAGAAAAAACCAAAAGATTTAGAAGTATTTTTCGAAAGTATCGGTTTGAAGAAGCGAGCACTGCAAGTTTGGAGGATGTCTTACGATTTTCTGTACAAGAAGTGGAGGAATGCCAAGGAGTTGTATGGCATTGGAAAATATGGGGAAGACGCTTACAGAATGTTTTGTTTGGGAGATTTGAATGTTCAACCCAAGGATAGGTTTCTGAAGATCTATCAGGCTTGGTACAAGATGCTGGAAGGTAAACAAGACAGCGGTTTCTTCGAAAATGCGAATGATGAAGATGATGAGAGCTACAAGTAGGTAAGTAGTTTATTTATATGTCTTTAGCATTAAGAGGGGCCAAGTCGAGAGAACGTGGTGAGTGAAGAAATACATAGTTAATTAAAAAAACTTGTGTGTGTCAGCTCCAACGCACGACTGGAGTTTACTCCTTACGAACGATTATTTTAACTTCAATCACTTGATAATAGGGTACACGCGAATGTAAGTTTTATACCCAAATGTGTATTTATCAGATGGTTTATGTTCGAAAATGTCCAACTATATCAAAATATAAATTGTTTATAAATTCAGTAATTAAGTGACAATCTGCTGAACGTCGATCCCACTGGCAATGAAATAAATACTTTTCCTGGTGTTCGAATAGGCGTTGATTCACATTTCGGCACTAAGCAATATTTGGAGTATTTAATATTAATCTATGCCACTCTATTTCCACTATTTCCATGCTCTATGCAGTCGACATAAACAGGCGTATCCATAGATACGTACATAATTTCAATGTGGCAGATAACGTAACGCAAATGCGGATAGGAAAAAATTAGAAGCATTTGAAATGTGGTGCTATAGACGCATGATGAAGATACCGTGGATAGATAAGGTTACCAACAGAGAGGTACCTATTAGAAAGAGTTGGAAGACAGTAAGGAATAGGAGATATAGGATAGTAGGACACCTTCTGAAGCAAGAAGCTTAGTTCGCGACGTACTAGAGTCAGAGATAGGAATAAAAAGAAGTGGGAGTATAGGCCCAGATTAGACTACTGATGCTCTCAAATAGTTAGGGATGTAGGATGTTCAACTTTTGGGGAAATGCGTAGGTTAGCTCAGGATAGGAAAGGATAGAGGTACTCGTCCAACCAGTCTTCGGAATGAAAACTTTTTGATGATGTACAAGGTGTCCCAAACTGGACGCGTTCTTATGGGAACACCCCTTATTTGAAGAGATAGAAAAAAATTAACCAAGGTGTCCGGAGCTCAAATTTAATGAGAAACCACTGGCGCAAACAAAACTTTGCTATCTCTTATCGTTTGGCCCATTGGTTTTCAAAGTGGGGGGCGCGCCCCACTAGGGAGGCGCGATAAAATGTAAAGGGGGGCGCGAGCGAGAAACGGAAAATATTATTTTTAAATAAAACATTTGATTAAAGGTTGTTTTTTTAAAACATGTTTTACCTTGTTGTATTTTATAAGTAGGTACGTGGTACATGGCGAGCCCACTCACTAGCTGTCTAGCTGCTAGACTGCTAGTCTGCTAGAGTCTAACTCTCGGTCTAGCTCTAGCTCTCTAGCAGCTAGAGCTAGAGTCTAGTTTGTGCCAATGGGGGGGCGTGGGCATTTTCATTTTAGACAGTAGGGAGGCGTGACAAAAAAACTTTGGGAACCACTGGTTTGGCCGCTAGAGGGCGATTCTCAAATTTCGTCGATTTCTTTTATGTCCTATAACTTGTTTATTAATAAAGATAATTAATTTTGGTAAAAACTTTCTTAAGGCACTTTTTTTCCGTAGAATCCATTGCAATAGGCAGTTTTTTTACAGGGCGTTTAGATTTTCGTGCACCACCCCAAACTCATTTTTTTATATAGACCACCCTATATATTCTGAGATTTTTGAAAAGCTCGTAAAATTTTCTAAATTTTGATGTATCACTTGTCATGTTTATATTAAAAACCATTAGCAACATTACGATTTAAAAATTAAAATATTGTGCCTACAGAAATCAAGATTGCCATGACTAATAAAATGACATAGGATGCTAACATGTTATGATTAAAACCACAGATCTAAAGTTTCATGATAAGATTACTCATAGTTATTATATTAAATTAATAATTCTTTAAATGTTGCTAATGGTTTTTAAGATAAACATGACAAGTGATACATCAAAATTTAGGAAATTTTACGAGCTTTTCAAAAATCTCATAAGATATAGGGTGGTCTATATAAAAAAAATAGTTTGGGTGGTGCACGAAAATCTAAACGCCCTGTAAAAAAACTGCCTATTGCAATGGATTCTACGGAAAAAAGTGCCTTAAGAAAGTTTTTACCAAAATTAATTATCTTTATTAATAAACAAGTTATAGGACATAAAAGAAATCGACGAAATTTGAGAATCGCCCTCTAGCGGCCAAACGATAAGAGATAGCAAAGTTTTGTTTGCGCCGTGGTTTTCTCATTAAATTTGAGCTCCGGACACCTTGGTTAATTTTTTTCTATCTCTTCAAATAATGGGTGTTCCCATAAGAACGCGTCCAGTTTGGGACACCTTGTACACAGACATCACAGTTTTTCCGAAAATGTGTATATTATAATTGGTAGTGCGCATGGTGTGCATTATGTGCATATACTGCCAAAGAATAAGAAGTGATTGTGTTAACAATTTGAATGAATTCATACTGTCTCTTTTATATTATGTGTTCTTTACTAAGCCGGTCGTATACATAGTAATTTATCCGATTCGGTTCAAAAAATTACTACAATGCGTTGCAATAACGACGTACACGTAGGTACACAAATTATAGCCAGTACTTGGTTATAAAATTATAATTATTTTTTAATCCACAGGATATCTGAAAATTAGCCTTCCAAACTTTACCAGTAGAATCTATGTTCAAAAATAACGTAAAGTTTCAATAAATTTGATTTAATTTTGTTTTTTCAAGTAAAAGTGTGAACTACCTACTTAATTTTTTTAATATACACTTATTTTGGTCCGTCTAATTAATGTAATTAAATTTACAAAGCAGAACGTGACCGCGATTAAGAGCTATAATAACCCACAATTAAGAACCAACGGAGATGGTTTTCAGCTATTAAGAAATAATCGTGGTTTTCGGAAATGAAACGTGGACAAAAACAATAAATTGCTAGAACTGACACTTTGACCAGGAATATCCTATTTGTTGTGTTATGTAATTGCGGTTTTGGCGAAAATTAAATCGAATTCAAATGGAAATAAATAATGATCGAAGTATGCATAGATCAAGGCCTCTATGAATTCCGATGCACTAAACGTTTGTTTTCCTAAAATTACTGATAGCGGGGTAAATAATGGGTAAAATTGTGTCGTTTTTCTTGATGAGCTTAGAACAAGATCAGACCCAGTGGGTATTGTCAACAACAGCATTATACACATAGAAACTCAAAATACGACATTTTTAGCGGCCACATTTTTTATTTTTAAAAAACTAAAATTTTTACTTTTTAAAAGTCATGCTTTTTTGCATATCTACTGGCATATCTCAAAAACGAATTGAGCTATCGACGTAATCTTTTTTTTTGTTTTAAAGCACACACCTATGCGCTTCTTTAGATGTATAATAATAACGGTATTGTTTTTTAAATAAATGACAAAAACGCCGATGATCTTGGACGTTCCAGAAACTATGCAGGTAAATTTTCAATAATCGAGAAACTTTTTTGTTTTGGAAATTTTTATATAACATGATGCGAAGGAAATATAGCCAAAAGACCAAAAAAGTTTTTAGAAAAAAAAATCTCTGGATATTTTCAATAGTTTTTATAATATGATTTTTTTTAGTTTGGAGGGTAATATCTAAGTTTACGCGCACGGTTCAATAATAGTGGGTAATGGTTCGGCACCTTTAATTTTGCTGTGTTTATTGCCTATTTTCAGTATTTTCGGTTATTGATCTGCAATGCTTGGGCATCTCAGATACAAATTATTAAAGCCTGACCAAGTTAAAAATGGACCTTTAAAATATTGAAAGAGTTTCCATGTCAAGTTTATTTTTGTAAATATTTAATAGTTTTTTTTTGTTAAACTCAAAGGACTTAAAGGGTAAAGGCTCTGGTCGTTTTGGAGGGCTAGAAAAGGGCAATATGTGTCGAAAGGGAAAATCAAGATCTTCTAAGCTTAATGAATAAGGACCTTTTCTAGTTATATTTTCACCTATAAATGTAATGTTTTCTAAACGTTACTGAAATACCACCATATCCACGCAATGAGTATTATTTTTTCCGTGGATTGTGTCCTCATTTAAATAAAAATTATCTATACTCGCGTGTGTGTAATTTTTGAATGTATTACCAACTTTTACCTGGAGGTATACGTAAATTTTGTCATTACTAATTCTTTGTTTGGCAATGTTGGTTGTTAATAATTGTCTAATATCGTTATAAGTACAGCTAATACCAATTTCAGATAGGAAGTCAAAAAGTTGTCTACTTCATAGTATATGGTGTACACATAAGCCTAATCCAAATTTAAAACGTTTTTCTTATATATGTAACTTGACGAAAAACGCCATAATAAGATTTCAAGGAATAACAGCTTTTGGATTTATATTTTTTTCTAACGTTATAACTATCATCGTCGATAAGCCAAGATATAAATTGTAGCAACATATTTGGTACTTGCTCTGTAAACTCATTTTAATTAATATCATGAGGAGTTGAGGAATAGGGAAATTTTGTCGTGGAGAACTGAAATTGTGTGTGTTTTTTAAAAATTCCAGCTGCTTGATGCAAAATTTCGTATTCATTTTGATAAACTTCTTCCTTGCAGACATCATTATTAGCAGTTTCAGATACAAAGGAGGAACTTGAATCTGATTCTCTCGTTGATTCTATTTTATCAGAGTTTGATGAAAAAGTCGGGACTTGGGGTAATTTTTTGTTAATTTTCAATTTATTTAAAAATGCTTGTATGTTACACATATTTCGAAATGTAATGGCTATAACACGACCTATGATATTTCGCATCATGCGCAAACAAATCGTCATAACCGGTGAACTTTGCAACCATTGCAATATCGCCCCTCTTTTTGGCCGCTTTGATTATTTATACATAAGTACTTTTTCCTGCCCCCTCAAGAGATTAAGATAAATTGGATATTGTAGTACATATTCTTAAAGGTTTCTATAATTTTTTATTGTACGCTATCCGGTTTCCTATTTTTATATTTTAAGTGTATTTTATCCAAATATAAGTCAGCAAACAAAAGTATAGACTGTAGGTACCTCAGTAGCTTTTTATTCTGAGGTAGGCACTTACAACCTCACTCTCGACCTAACCCAAAAAATGATCAGTTTTGATTTTTTTTATTTCATATGTCAGTAGTATATTTTATGCAAATTAATGTTTAATTTAAATCAGAATTTTTCGAGTTTTATTTTTGTTTATCTTTTGACTGACGAAACCCCTAAAATAAAAAGAAATGGGTAGGTACCTAATACAATCTGCAAACTTGTTTGTATAAATGTTAATTTTTACTTTTTCTTTGTCCCTTTTTGATTGCAAATAAGGCACATTTCACGTATTTTAAATTATTCCATGTTACCCTTACTTTTTGAAGAATGTCTGGCGGAATGTTTCTGTCTCCGTCCGATCTATTACTAATTTAGCAAACCATCTCAATATTGTCCTTTCTGCAGTCTTTATGATATTTTACTTTAATTTTTCTGTTTAAAATATCATTCTTGGTTTCTAAAATTTTCTGTCCAAAATCATCTTTTCTCAGTTCCGAAGCCCTAATTATTGTCTCTAAACCCCACTTCCAAGGCTTATGCACAACAAGTTTATCTTTTTCCTCCACAACTTCACCCTTCACCGCATAAAAAGCACTTCATTTTAATATTTAGCTCATCTATCCTAAATATTTTTAAGAAGTAAAAATTAAAGAACTCGCCACTAACAATACGAACTACATTGTAAATAAAAGACTATTTTTATTTCTTTCATGTTATATCTCGCACGCGTCGATATTATCATCGGTCGCTCCTTATTATTAGCCGATATAAAAAATCATAGCGCCTAAACTACAAAAGTCACAATAACAATTATGCTGCCAAAAACTTTTTTGGTCTTTTGGCGGCATTTCCTTCGCAGCATATTATATAAAAATTTCCAAAACAAAAAAGTTTCTCGATTAGTGAAAATTTGCCTGCGTAATTTCTGAACTTCCTAGGTTATCGACGTTTTGAGCATATTGAAACAAAAAACACTAACCAATACCATGCTTAGAAAGAAGCGCCTGAGTGTGTGTTGTAAAACAAAAAAAAGATCATGTCGATATCTCAATTAGATACCTAGATATTAGAGTGGATATATAAAAAAGCAAGGTTTTTAAAAAAGGTACGTATCCACACTTTTTTGGAAATAAAAAATTTCGTGACCACAAAAAATGTCGTATCGTGTGATTTCTCATAGACAATGACCAATGTCTCAGTTTGTTCTAAGATACAAAAAAATAAAATCGAGAAGGAAGCGACTTTTGCCTTAGTTTTTACTCCACAATGAAGCAACCCAGAAAATTTTAAATGGGTTTGATTTTATTTTGTTTTTATTTTGTTCCCTCTTCTTGTTTCGTACCTTCAATTAAATGCGTTAATGTTTCTTTTATTACTTTACGCTTGTCTGTTTTAAGACTTAATGTTATTTTAAAAAGGAATTTAAGTAATTCTTGTGACACCTGCGAGCATGGATTGAATGAAATATAGGTGTAAACATATTAGAGCATTCAAACTAATGAATGAAACGAAAAATGTCAATTAAATATTCTTTTGCAGTTTTTATAGGCTCAATTAATTTTTTATTGTGTTTTTGAAGGCCGACGCGGTACAAATATTAGTATTGTTAGTAGTGACTGTTATTTTTTCAGCCAAGATATCATTTCTGATTTCGTAGTGAATTTTTCAAAATCATTCCTATTGAGTTGGCCATTATATTCGCCAGTTGTTAATATACAGACTCTGGATTTTTTAGGAAACTGCTTTCTATAGATTTTCTCTGCTCCTCTGCAAAATAGTTATTTTACGGTATACCGCGTACAAGGTGTCCCAAACTGGACGCGTTCTTATGGGAACACCCCTTATTTGAAGAGATATAAAAAAATTAACCAAGGTGCCCGGAGCTCAAATATAATGAGAAAACCACTGGCGCAAACAAAACTTTGCTCTCTCTTATCGTTTGGCCGCTAGAGAGCGATTCTCAAATTTCGTCGATTTCTTTTATGCCCTATAACTTGTTTATTAATAAAGATAATTAATTTTGGTAAATACTTTCTTAATGCACTTTTTTCCGTAGAATCCATTGCAATAGGCAGTTTTTTTTACAGGGCGTTTAGATTTTCGTGCACCACCCCAAACTCATTTTTTTTTATATAGACCACCCTATATATTATGAGATTTTTGAAAAGCTCGTAAAATTTCCTAAATTTTGATGTATCACTTGTCATGTTTATCTTAAAAACCATTAGCAACATTACGATTTAAAAATTAAAATATTGTGCCTACAGAAATCAAGATTGCGATGACTAATAAAATGACATAGGATGCTAACATGTTATGATTAAAACCACAGATCTAATGTTTCATGATAAGATTACTCATAGTTATTATATTAAATTAATAATTCTTTAAATGTTGCTAATGGTTTTTAAGATAAACAAGACAAGTGATACATCAAAATTTAGGAAATTTTACGAGCTTTTCAAAAATCTCATAATATATAGGGTGGTCTATATAAAAACATGAGTTTGGAGTGGTGCACGAAAATCTAAACGCCCTGTAAAAAAACTGCCTATTGCAATGGATTTTACGGAAAAAAGTGTCTTAAGAAAGTTTTTACCTAAATTAATTATCTTTATTAATAAACAAGTTATAGGACATAAAAGAAATCGACAAAATTTGAGAATCGCCCTCTAGCGGCCAAACGATAAGAGATAGCAAAGTTTTGTTTGCGCCAGTGGTTTTCTCATTAAATTTGAGCTCCGGACACCTTGGTTAATTTTTTTCTATCTCTTCAAATAAGGGGTGTTCCTATAAGAACGCGCCCAGTTTGGGACACCTTGTACATAATACACTGCTCTAAGGAACACAAATAATTTTCATTGTATGATTTTTATCCTACAAGTTAAAGTGAGTAGGTTACACTATTTACATATTTGATTAGCTTGCCTAGTACAAAATTGGCTAAAAATAATCTTGTAATGTTTTGCATTATTTGTTTAATAATGAAAATAAACATTTAATTGAAATCGTGTATTAAAATCGTGTATTAAAATAAAAGTGTATTTCTGATAACGTTAATTTTTGAAATTTGTACTTAATACGATGTATTGCCTCCTCGGGCATTTTTGGACAAAAAGTGTCAGTTGTAAGCGTTTATAATGTTATTATCTTCAAAGGTGCGCATTTTCATGCGAATAATATTCGAAAAGAATAATACAAACGCTAACGACTGACACTTTTTAATATAAAAGTCTGTCAGATTAAGGTCAAGCGGAGCGAAGCGAGCGGAGCGTTATAAGTCTCAGTCGTTAGCATCCAAATGATGCATTATTCAGTGCAGCGTAGAAGACGCAAAGGGATGAAGCAAAATTAATATTTTTTTACCTGTGAGGGGCTGAGTTCAGTATTTTAAACATTTCTATGGGAAAACGGGGAGGGGTGCGTTGAATAAATTTAATGGTGCAATGCTAGTGTAATAGATCCAAGCACTCGCAACTCAGTGATAAGGTAATGAGCGAAACGACCTAATATTTATAGGCAAATCTCTTCTGATTTGCCGCCCACGGTGCACTGTCGCGTATGCTGCGTCCCTTTTAACGGAAGTGTGCCGCTCTTTTCAACGAAAATGATGTTCGATTTTGCCAAACGTCGAGAACTATTTATCTAACTGCCCATTAATACGCATTATACTGCCCATTCAATCATTTTACAGCTCAAATAATAATTGCACTGAACATTATTTATTTAATCTGCTGCTCGAGTAAGTTTTGAACTGCCGTTGTCCACCTTTTTTGAATTTATTTTTTTTTGATAAATAAAACGAACCAATCAAGTCCTTTTTTATCATGCTATGCTACGAATTGTTGTCGAAAATATTTTTGAAATAATAGTTTTGTTCCTTGGACAATTTTGAGCAGTGTACTGAAAAGAAGAAAACGTTTACTAATTTGAAATAGAGGAAATGATTAGGTTAACTTAGGATAAAAAAGGATGATATTATACAGGGTAAAATATTAAATTCTGAACGTCTAGCTAGTACTTATAAATTCTTTAAAATAAGTTATATCGCATTATTCCTTTGTAATATGCAGCACCAAATTTTTCATTGAGTACCTATATGAAATTAAAGTACCTTACCAATGAAGTGAATTCAAAGAATTTGCGATGGCCTCTTTCTACAAAGAAAAAACTTTCACACGACGCGCACAAAATTACACGACCGTCATCGGGTTTCAGTTATCATTCTGCAATAAAATATTTTTAAACAAGTGAATATTAATTTTTTATTGTACCATGTACCGGCGATTGAATAAGTCTGTAAACGCGGTACGGTACCTATCGACTGTCGTACTTGGTACCTACATAAGTTTTAACAGAACGACCTCCCTCAGATGTAATAGTAGTTAACGTACGTTACAGTTTACAGGCAACTTCTGTCTCTTTCTATAATTTTTTCAACTCTCACTTTCGTAATTCAAGTCGCATATTTAACTTTAAATTACAGTGAAGAAGCGGTCGGTGCGTTTTTTATTTCATGGTAACAGAACCCTAGCAAAGCAGCGTCTAATCTCTTGAACCCTCACGTGACGTCATTAGCCAGGTTCTATTAAGAATCAGAAGAAATTTGCGAAGTGGGGACACTGTTTTTTTTCTTCTACTACTTGCGATTGTTCTAGAAACGGAAACGACGATTATTTTAATGCCAGAATAATATTTTTGATTTGTCACCCGCACTTAAATAATTTTCGTAAAAACACATTAAAAATAAGAACGGCAAAATTAACCGAAATCATCGTTGCTCACCTCTATCCATATTATTACATTTTTTTTGTTAAAATGACAATAATTACGATCAGAGCTATCGGACCATCCATAATAACCGCAAACGACGTCACGTACTGTACGAGTAACACAAAGAATTAAATTGTATTTACAAAACAATTATATGTTCTGCCGGTCGTAAATTATATAAAAAAAAATATTAAACAAATATTACCAGGAAATTACAGAGTACCTATATGTGCTGTTTTGTGTGTACAGGGTGATAGTAGGAAAACAAGTTGCAAATTTCCCTGTTATCTGGACAAGCCTACCACAATTTACACATGCATCGCATCTAAGAATAAATAAGCAAATATTTATTGAACATTTTAGAAACAACAATTATTTGAAAATCAAAAACAAATTATACACGTACCGTCACCAAAACGCCAAATACACTATACGAATGTACAATAAACACTTAATACGTATACTCGCTCGAATTTATCGCCTTCGGAGTCTATCGCCTTTTCTTCTTGACGCATCTCCAAAATTAAATCTTCAAAAACTGTCCACTCGACCTCTTACTTTTTATGCCCTCGGAAGAAAGCACGAGAAATAGATTCCTTCTGGAAATCGACCTTTCTCGACTCATAATAAAAAACAAGGTCAACGCCATAAAACAGCTGTCTGTTTATTTGCGTTGAATCATGCTCGAGTCAAAACATATGCGGCTCTTGTGGGGCAACCCGTGACACTGCCCCGACCTTAAAAGACTGATCGCCCTCAATCATAAATTATCTCCTTCTTTCCCATGGTACGAAGCAAGCCCGTCTAGATGGCTACCTTCATCTTCGATCGTGGAGAACGTTGAATCCGGTAAACAACGTCGTTGTTCCTGGTCACTACTCGATATGGCCCGTCCCAGCTCTTCTGTAATTTCGGCGACCGTCCTTTCTTCCGGGCTGGATTATACAGCCACACCAGATCGTCAGCTTGGAAACCCGCAGAATTCGCTCGGGCATCATACCGCGTCTTCATTCGGTCACTCTCTAGGCGTATGCGATCCCGAAGAGTCTCATGAATTGCCTCGAGTCGTTCTGTCAATTCCCGGGAATACTCATCTACAGGCACCGGCCTATCTTCAGGATGCCCAAATATCACATCCATTGGTAGTCTCAATTCCCTTCCAAATAGCACACTGGCAGGTGTTCTTCCAGTTGAATCATGCGCAGCCGATCGATATGCCATCAGGAGTAGTGGGATATGCCGGTCCCAGTCTGTCTGGTGTTCGTTGACCATGATCGTCAGATGGTTCTCTATGGACCTGTTGAGTCTTTCAACCATACCATCTAACTGGGGGTGTAATGGGGTGGTCCTGGTCTTCCGTATTCCCTGCAACTTACACATTTTGGAACACCGCAGACTCGAAGTTTCGTTCCTGATCAGAATGAAACTCCATGGGTATCCCGAATCGGCTGAAGAAATTGTTCACCAGTGGTGGCTTCCTGATTCGGTATGGCATATGCCTCAGGTCATGTACTTATTTCCATCAGTTGACCTAGGAAACGGATCTGCCACATCAATCGCAATCCTCTTAAACGGAGCTCCCACATAATACTGGCACATTCTGCCAAGGCTCCTTGTCTTGGGTCCCTTGCTCGACGCGCAATCATCACATCTCCGGCACCAGTTCATTATGTCTTCTGTAGCCCAGCCAATAGTATCTCTCTCTGACCTTCATCTTTTTATTGACACC
Organism: Xestobium rufovillosum; assembly: GCA_963966045.1. Taxonomy (NCBI): domain Eukaryota; kingdom Metazoa; phylum Arthropoda; class Insecta; order Coleoptera; family Ptinidae; genus Xestobium; species Xestobium rufovillosum. The sequence continues at coordinate 24,544,773 of OZ014497.1, forward strand.
TAAGTGTCCTCCACTCACTCCATTGTAAGCCTCTGCTAGGACTGCCGGAACCTTGTCCTTCGGCACTACAACCTGGGGCTCTCTTTCTCTTCCGTCGGTGCTCTCCCACATTCTCTTCAGAAGACCGTCTTCGACCACAAGAGAACCCTATTGCGCACAGTATGACACAGTATGACACAGTATGACTTCAGGGCCACATTCTAGTCAAAAACTTATATCCAATCAGGTCCCTCCCAGCTTGCTTCCATCGCAGCAGAGGTTTCAAGATCTTATCTTTCTGCTGGGCGTCTCTCCAGGACTGCAGGTGCTCTTCAACATCTTGCTCGCATAGATATTTGTGGAAGTGTTCGATGGTTCGCTCAAATGCTAACGGCTCCCTCCAAGTGACGCAGTAATTACGTTCAGGTTTCGACAAGGCCTTGCTGAAATAGGCCACAACCTTTTCTCCCCCATTATCTTCTTGGGGTAATACACCACCTATACCCACTTTACTTGCATCGGTGTTGACAACAAACTTCCTTCCAGGCCTAGGATACGTCAAAACAGGAGCAGAACACAGAGCCCTCTTCAACTCGTCGCTCCTCGGCACTCCTTCATCAGTCAACCGATGTAGGGGCTTCGCGATGTCTGCAAACCCTTTCGGGTGCATAATCCAAAAATCGACCAAACGGGCGATGTCGATGTCGAACTCTCGCAGGGTCTCGTTGAAGCGTTATGACCTACCCATAAACTGAGCTTGATGGACTTGCTGGAGGAGTCGATGATGGCAATACCTCATCTAAAGATGTCCTTATTATCACCATGTTGTTCAGGTATCCAGGATATTCAGTGCGTCTCCTCGTTACTAGCCCATTGGTTCGCCGCTGCCGCTGACTCGAATTACTTGATGTAGGTATGCCACGAGGACTTCCCATCAAACGTAGGCGGCTTCACCTTAATCACACCAGCTCTTCTTTCTTCGTCCAATCCGGTATCTTCTATCTTTAAAGTCTTCTTCTCTAGTTCTGCCACTCTCTCATTTGTCTTCGAAGTCTCTTCATACATCTCTTTTCTTATTTCTAGTGTTTCTTCTGTAATTAGAGTCTCTAATTGGGATCGTACTTCAGCAATTCTTTCAGCTGCCTGTTCTTGTCTTCTTTCTAAAGCTCACTTCATTTTTTCTTGACTGTTCTTTATGTTTCTAATTGGTTCTTCATGGTTGGTCTTCATTTCTTCTTAAAGATGGTTCTTAAATTTTTCTTGAGTTATCCTCATTTCTTCTTGGTTATTCTTCATAGCGTCGTTCAGATTCTTCTTCATTGCTTCACTACAGAGTCCAGAAACGTCGAAATTCGGCTAACTTCCAGAAAATTATTTAATCTTCCACCGCCTTCCACGACGTTCTTCACTCTTCTTGGCTCTCAAATCGCACTTCTGACAATTAACACATTAACGCAATTTCGAATTAACACAATTTATTTAACAGTGACTAATTTACAAATATTTTACGAGCGAAATAACAAGCAACAAACAACGACAAGCTATAACAATTAAACAACTGGCCCAGTAAACAATTAAATAGTGAGCAAACGATTAACTGGCCCTAATCAGTCCATCAGTCCATCAATACAACAACACAAATCCACAGTTCAAACTTCTCTACAACCACTTTTATATACAACGGTCAATACCGCCTCAATATGCCCCGGTACACACTGCGAGAAAAACAAGTTACACCCACACTTTCAACAAATCACTTTATGGCAGGAACTATGTATGTATTAACACTTGACACGTGAAATCGCTTGAATTTATCGCCTTTGGATTCTATCGCATTCTTCTCTTTAATGTCGCTTCAAGAACTAAAAACTCGGCCTCTAACGTGTCTTTATATACCATCAGAAGAAAAGTTCGAGAAATGGAAAGCTTCGAAAAATATAATGATCCCGGAGCATTTCCTTACAATTCGCTTCATAAGTAAACAAGGGTTATAAAAACAGCTGCGGCTTGTTTGCAAAACAGCATTGACTCGTGCAAACTACATGGGCATCGTCTGTGGGGCTACCCTCGTAGCAATGTGTTATATTATAATTGGTAGGTACTGCACATAGCAGTGATAAACTCTTAAAAAAGTACGTGTTTTTCGAGGTCGCCCATTTTATATTATCCCTAGAAGCTAGAACCCGAACATTCTTATATGTTGCTTGAAAGTTTCAGCCCTCTACGTCAAGGGAAAAATTTCTTGAGCCTTTGATGCTTTCTTATTTAATTACTTTGAAATAATTGTTGCATTTTTACGGCGGCAAAGTGCGTCAATCCAAAAGCGAACCGTTCGATCGGCAATATCTCAATATGAATTTACAAACTGTTTAATAACAGTAGTTATAAAAATATTCATATTATGGATAGTCATTAGCATTACCTACCTCGGTACTACGTCTACAAATTGCTTGCTGAATTCAATGTCATTTCCATTGCAAATAAATGTACAAGGCAATGTCACGGTTATCATCCACATTATGCGCCTTTTACCGCATTATTGAGTTTCCCGTTGAGGTCAACATTTCTATTACAAATTATGTATAAAAGAAGCATTAAGTGGTATGCTGGTCAATAAACAATTATTTTAGTACACATTCGTCTAATCTTTATTATCGTCGTTTTGTAACCTCGTTAAAAAGGTTTTCCGGGGTCCCCCAAGGTTCTCGTAAACGCCCACCTTTACTTCGTTATTCGCGTATCTATACCAAAAGGAAGTCATGTGATTTTGTAGGTCAGGCAAAAAAAGTTAATTGGTAAACGCAGAATGTCCGAAAAATTCTTCATGGGTAAATTAAAAATGTATTTCTGTTTTTACTGGAAATCGATTTTTTTAGCATCGAAGAAGACGTGCAAGATCAGTTTGTTGTTATTTATTTTCTCGCCCATTGCGTCATAAAAATGGTGACAAGGAAACGTCAATTTCAAACACTTTTTTTCTAATTAATTGTAATTATGTAGACAAGTATATACACACCGCCATTGACCTGGTAATGATGGTAAATATTTCAGTATTCAGTCCAACACAAGTTTGGAAACAAGGATTTGTGCCCAGACTTGTTTTTCTCAAAAAATCGGTGGTTTAAATCACACTTTATTCTATCTTTTCACTGACGTTCTGAAGAATAAAATATATAGGGTGGCCCATATAAGATCCCAGATATACAGCTTGTCCCATGTAAGCGGGGCGGGATTGAGATGAATGGAGCTGCTGAGCAACTGCACGTGTGCCAAGGGGTAGATACTAAATACTCGGGGTTCAATTGGTGCAAGATTACATTTTGAAGTATATATATATATAATCAAAACCTTATATACCCGAGGGTGTAAGGTATAAAACTTCTACTTTTCTCCAGTATGTACAAATAATGCCCATTCTTTTTTATTTCTTGTCATAATTCTGGCTTCTGTCCAGCTGGCGCCTTTGTTTTTTAGGGTTGCCGCTACTTCATCATTCCATGTCTTCCTAGGTCGTCCTCTTGTTCTTCCTTTCTGAACTGTTACTTCCCAGATACGTTTTACTGATCTATCTTCTCTCAATCGGTTAAGGTGTCCAAACCATTTTAGCCGCTGTTTTTCAATTCGGTGTAGGATTGATTCTACTCCTAGTTCTTCCCTTACTACATCATTTCTGACTCTATCTCTTCTTGTTATCCCTTTAACTCTTCTCAGATACTTCATATCTATTGCTTGTATTTTGCTCTTCATTGAATTTGTTAGTATCCAGCTTTCACTCCCATAAGTAAGGATTGGCCTGAATACTGTTCGATAGATTGACATTTTTGTTTTTCGACTTATCTCGCTTTTCCCTATAAACGATCTATTCAACAAATGGTATGTTCTTGCGGCGTGGGCGATTCTTTCATTTATTTCGTTTATCATGTTTCCTTCTCTATCTATTATGACTCCTAGATACTTATATGTTTCCATCTGTTCTATCCGTGTTTGGTTTATACTTATTTTGCATTTCTTGTGTTCTTTCCCTATCATCATGACCTTTGTTTTGCTGGTATTGATCTTCATATTTCTTTTTGTCAGCTCTTCTTCCCATACGTTTAGATTTTCTTGTAGATCCTTTCCGCTATTCGCGCATACCATCAAATCATCTGCAAAGGCACATTCGGATATTGTTACTGCTTTTAATCTGTAGTAGCCCAAGTTGATTTTCTTAATTTTTCTTTGAACTGACTTAATTATATCATCCATTATTATTATAAACAACATAGGACTCAACACTCCGCCCTGCCTTAGACCATCATTAATTATAAATTCTTCTGTCTGCATATTATCTTTTCTAACATAGGCTTTATTATTGTTATAGATGCTTTTGATTCCTTTTATTAATTTTGTGTCGATGTTTCTATTTTCTAGGCTTTTCCATATTACTTTTTGCGGAACTCTATCGAATGCCTTTTCTAGGTCCAGGAATGCTAGGTACAGCTCGTCGTTCATAGTTCTACTCTTCTCTATTAGTTGTTTTATCGTGAATACGTGGTCCTGAGTACTTCTTCCTTTGCGAAAGCCACTCTGTGCTTCGTCTAGTTGCGGTTCTACTTGTATGCGCAGTTTTTTTTCCAAAATACTTTCGTATACTTTTGAGACTATGCTTAGGAGTGTGATACCTCTGTAGTTTGCACAGTCCTTGGTGTCTCCCTTTTTATGTATAGGTATGATCACTCCCACTTTCCAATCATCTGGTACTTCAGCCGTATTCCAAATTTTGCTAAGCATGTCCTTTAGCATTTCAATTCCATTACTTCCTAAGTTTTTCAACATTTCTGCGGTTATTTTATCATGGCCAACAGATTTCCCTCTTTTGAGTGTTTTTATTGTATCCAAAACGTCATCTTCTGTTATCATGTCTTCAGCTTCATTTCCTTCTTGTTCTTGTGTTTCATCTCTACCTTCGGTGTATTCGTTAGTTTGGTGTTCTGTATTCAGTATCTCCCAGAAGTGCTGTTGCCATCTCTCCATGATTTTCGTCTCATCAGTTAGTACTTTGTTGTCCTTGGTTTTTACTTGTTTCAGGCTATGTTGTCGTGGATTTCGTAGGGTTTTCAGTACCTTGTAAAATAATTTCTGGTTACCTTTGCTGTCTTGTTCCATTTTCTCACCGAATTCCTCCCAGGCTTGTTGCTTAGCACTCTTAACCATTTCTTTTACTTTTGTTCTTTCTTGCTTGTATTCTGTATAACTTTCTTCTGTTTTCTTCCTTAAATACTGTTTCCATTTTTCCTTTTTTAATTTTACTTGGTCTTTAATTTCGTTGTTCCACCACCTTGTTTGTTTTTTCCTTCTTTTTACCATGGTTGTTCCGCACGTTTCTTTAGCTGCTCTTAGAACAATAGACTTGAATTTTCCCCAAATTTGACTTCCGCTCATGTGTTTCCATTCCCTTTTGGTTTCGTTTATTTTTGTTTCTGTTTCATCCGTGAATGCTTTCGCTATCATTACGTCCATCAAGTTGTATGATTTAATAGCTTCGTTTGGACGTTCTTTCGTCTTAATTTCTGATTTATTTTCATTTTCAATTTTTAGTCTCATCTTTGCCACTACTAGGTAATGATCACTATATGTTTCTGCTCCTCTTTTGACCCTAACGTCCATAATCTCCTTCCTATAGCTCCTATTTATAAGAAAATAATCTATTATCGACTTCTCGTTACGGCTTTTGACTTCCCTTGTAAATTTATGAATCTTCTTGTGTGAAAAAAAGGTGTTAGTCACTATTAAATCGTTCTCCACGCAGAAGCTAATCATTCTTGTCCCATTACTATTTTTAGTGTCTTCTCCATGAGATCCTATTACATCTACTGCTTCATTAGTTCTCCTCCCGACCCTGCTATTCAAATCACCTAGTACAATGATCCTGCCCGGTATATTTTCTATTACAAGTGATAGGTCCTCCCAGTATGCATCTTTTTCAATTGCTCTGTCATCTTCGTTTGGTCCGTACGTTACTAATATATTTGTGTTGTTCTCCTGATCCAATTGTATTTCTATTTTTAAGATTCGTTCATTAATAAATTCCCAACTCTTTAGTTTCTTCGCATGTTCCTCTTTTATTATACATCCTACTCCTTCCTTTGTTCTCATTTCCGGTTTTACTCCGCTATACAATAAGATGTGTCCTCCGTCTAACTCAATTATTCCTTGTCCTTTTTTCTTAGTTTCACAAATTGCCATTATATCCAACTTTTCCTTTTCAAATTCTAGTATAATTTCTTGTTCTTTGCCATTTATACTGCGCACATTCCACGTTCCTATTCTCCAAATTTTTTCATTTATTTTGCATGGTTTGTCTAATCTTTTTACTGTATTATCGTCGTCCGTTTCCATAGCTAGGGTCATCTTCCATACATCAATTGGGTTTTCGCTATTCAGTTTTTTGGATCTTGTGATCTTTCTTGGGTTCTGTTGATTGTTTCTTCTAATTTTTGTTTTTCGTTGTTCCATACTAGCTGCTTTCCGTCAATTGTAATTTTTCCATATCCAATTTTTACCTTTTTTCCTTTTATTCTTTCTTCTCTTGCTAGATTTCTAATTTGCTTCTGTGCTTCTCTCTCTTTAGGAGCAAGGTCATCATCAATAAATATTTTTCTGTCTCTAACGTTTCTCAGTTTATTTTTGTTTTTCATGACCTTTGATTTGTTCTCGTAATTTCCTAATTCAGCAACGCATATTTTTTGCCCTATTGTGTATGCATCTTTAATTTCTACCTTTATTTCCAAATGTCTTTCCAGGAGTTGTTCTACATTTTCAATCAGATGTGTCCTATTCATATCATTCATATCCATGCCAGTTATCACGATATTATTTTTCCTTTTATCTTTTTCTAGCTTTACAATACTCTCATTCATCTGTCTCATAAGTTCTTTCATATCACTATTTTCTTTTTGTAGTTTTCCGTTGGTGTTTTTAAGCTTTTCAATTTCATCTTTGTATACATTTTGATCCACCCTAATTTGTCTTATTTCGGTCACTAGGTCTTTCACTTGATTACTTAAGAAATCTGATACATTATTTCAACATAATGAGATTACTTATTAATTAGTATCTTGCAAATTACTTTATTACTTCATGATTACTGATACATTACTTCATAATTACTTGATTAATTTATTTCACTATACTAATATTTATATTTATTTTTTGTCAAAATATGATATAAAAGAAAAAATGTGTGTGTCAGCTCCGACGCACGACTGGAGTTTACTCCTTACGAACGATTATTTTAACTTCAATCACTTGATAATTTTGTTTATTGTACAGAAATATACGTATCCATAGATACATACATAATTTCAATGTGAAAGGTGCGCGCGGTGCGTTGCGCAGAGGAACGTAACGCCTCACTTTTAGTTAACGCTTGATTTTACTCCTTACTCCTCATAAAATTTCCGTACCGCCGGCTATAACTGAAAATCGATTCTTAAGAGTCCGGCAAACCCCTTTAAAATGAACCTGAAAACTGACTTCGTAGTACTATGCTCATTTCTAAACGGTGAAAATTGAAGTGTTGAATTTTGGAAAGTTTATAAACGAAACTTTATTTTATGTTTCTATAGAAAGAAAAGTTAAAAATTGTATCTTAGAAAGTGTCAGTTCACTCATGAAATTGACCAACTTCACGCGTGCATAGCGCCAAGAGATTTACAGTTTTAGAAAAATTGTTTCAATAGAGACATAAAATATACCTTCTTCTACCATAATCAGGCTTTCGTGTTGCTAAATTTACTAGGATGAAGGTTTAATCGTGGTACAGCGAGAGCACTGCAAACGCAAAATGTGCCTTGGTATGTGCTGCCGCCGCGTAGCGAGTGAGCGCAAACTCAGAGCGGCGTTGTCACATTTAGTAGGTACCGAAAGCGCGGGCTTTGAATGTGCGTTGTTCTTATGTCCATAAATGTGTTTAGCACGACGGTATTGCAACACAGCTGATAGTTTGCTCCGATTTCTAACGGATACCTCACCGACCCGATGCCCCGCAGGTGTAACTTTTGACCTGGTTTATCGGACTCTTAAGTGCAAAATTAATATATTTTTACAGTAAAGGATGAAAGAAAAACACGCAATTAGTTATACAGTATGTCCCCGGATTGGGTTACAAAGAGGACAAAAAATGATTATTTTTAAAATCGTTTTTTATGAAAAACCCTGCTTGTATGCAGTAAAAAGTAAAAACCATGAAAATATGCAGCATATATGCACATTAAAAACTACTTATGTATTATGCACAAATAACAGTGCATTTATGCTGAAACATATGCAAAAATAATAATCTGAGCAGGTCAAAAAGGACATTTTATTTAAGTATGTAAAATATACAAAAACTGATCATAATTTTACTCAAAAACTTAACATTTTATTCTCAAAATAATATCTATAAAATAAACTAGCGGCGTTTTGTTACTCAATTTTGTCAATATTGTTACTCTGAATATTAGTTGGAAGCCGATTATTTTTATTATTTAAGAAATTACCGACGCATTTGTTTAAGTTTTCATTCGGTCAAAATGTATTTGTAACATGAAAATGACCTTTCAGTATCGCATGTTTTTGTATTTTCAAAAAATATGCATTCATGCTTCAAAACCGCGAAAATATGCGCAGCATGCAAAATAGTGCAAATCATGCATTGATGTCAGAATATGCATTTTATATGCACTATAGAACTTTGACATGATTTTTCATTCGGCTGTTACACAAAATTTGTTATTTTTATGCATTTTTTCATTAATGGTTTAGAAGAGAATATTTTTTAAGCAACTGATTTAAGCGTTATTTTTTGCAGGCACTGCCACACCAACATCACAAGGACAAAAACTCAACAAATAATACAGGGGCAACTTAAATTTTATTACAAATATATTACGCATGGATTTAAATTATTCTTACAATACACATTTTATTTACATTTTTATCGTGTCATTTCTCTCAACCTCTGCCTCTCGAAATACCTCTCGCAGGCCTCAATAAAAACTTGTCCCACAGTCCGCTTTTTCCATATATCAATTTTCGGTTTCTTTGGTTTTGGTTCTTCCGTAATTTCCCCATTCTTTTCTTCCTTCCCGTCTTCTTTTTTCTCAATTTTCTCCTCTGTTTTCACCTCCACATTCTGGTCTTTTTCATTTATCAATTCAGGCTTTTTGAATTCTGTATCATCAGTTTCCTTTTCAGTATTCTCTTTAGCTGTTTTATCTTTTTCTGTATCCTCTTCGCTATCCGAAGAAGAATCTATACTAAAATCAGAATCCGCATCCAAATTCGACGGTAGATGTTCCATTTTTACTTCCACGTTTTTTGAAGAATCGTCAGAATCTGATTGAGAGGAAGCGCGTTTACGGTACTTCCTTTTCCTTGAAGGCTTATCTATTTTCTCTTCTGTAGACTCTTTATCCGTAGCTTCTTTATCTGCACTAGTTCCTTCATCTTCATCATCCTTTTCCTTCTTAATTTTGTCTTCGTAATTGACTTTCTGGTCATACAAATGCCGATAGAACCCATCGAGATTCCCTTGCTTCCTCACATCTCCAATAGTCTCTAAATATTCTTCCCGACGCTCTTGTTCTTCCAGCTCCTTCAATTCTTCCAGTTTCTTCCGATACGAGGACGTCACGAAGGATTCTTTGTCTTTAAATTCTTCACCCTCTTGTTCCCGTTCTTTCTGCACTTGTTTCTCGATCCTCCTCTCGTTCTCTCTCTTCCTCTTTTCAGCAGTTTCGAGAAGTTTATTAATATATTTCGGCTTTCTATCGAGGTCTTTACGAGACAACTTCGATTCTTTCCTTTTAGACTCCATTTCATCGTATAATTCGTCATATTGGTAAACAGTTGGGTCTTCTTCGACCGCTTTTTGTTGTAGAACACGATCCTGACGCTTTAGATTCGCTTTTAAACCTGTAGGTTTTGGAGCAACTTCGTTTTCAGAGTCCGATTCGGAGTTGAATATGGAAGGTTTTTTAATACCGGCCGGATTCTTGTTTCTATTCGGAACTATTAATCCATATCTATTGAAAAAAATGGATTAGCAGTTCATAATTGTTAGTTATTATAGTAAATTACTCACTGTTTTGCCATTTTTTAGCCTTTTATTCGCTTAGAAACTCCAACTGTCAGTCTCGGATTTTGAGGTTAGGTTTTTCTTTTTGTAACCACTGATCTAATATTACCTGGAAAAGAACTTACGTCAAAATTTTCAATCAATGTATGATTATGTTATCGTTACATGGTATGTTACGCTTTAAGTCCGTGGGAATTTTCGAGTTTTTTGTTTTAATAGAAAGGGGAGACCTCGAAGAGTGTTTTGGAGTAAAAATTTTATGGATGGACCTATGGGCCATGTTTTGAGTATATTTTCGAGCAAGTAACTTGCGTGACCAGGAGCGAATAGGGGTACTGGGCGGGGTGAAATACGTGTTGTAAATATGCACTAACGTGTTTTGTTCGTATGAATCGATTTGGCATCCCGTAGAATCCAAAGCAGCAAAAGAAGAATTATGTTTTCCGCAAAATTTTGTACGTAGCAGTAGAGCATCCCTAAGCGCATAGTTCAAGTGTCACATTTCTTTAAAACTTGTGACCAATCATGTCGTGGTTATATTCAAGTCTAGTGGTAACAGGAATAGCATTGAAGCCATGGCTCGTCAAGTCCAGTAAGTCGGTATGGTTCTTATTTAGAACGGACTTAAAACGTAACATACCCTTGTTACGGATGAAACAGAAATATATATTTTTACATTAAATTGAGGACATAAGTGCCTCCGTCATACGTCAGATTTTCATTCCAAACAAAACAGAAACACGTGCCATTTGACGTTTATCGATATTAATTACAACGTCTTAACCTAGTTTTTGCAATATAATTATAAACATTTTGAAGCGGAAACAGTTTATTTTCAATTTGTGTGTTGGGCTTACGTGTAAAAACTTAAAAATAACTATAATTATATTTCAGAGGTTAGGCTAAAAAGTTAGAAAGCACGTGGCTTTGTTTTGTTTGGAATGAAAATCTGACGTTTGTGACGCGCCACTTATGTCCCTAATTTTGACTCCTATGAAATGATAACTCAAGTTTCTGACGCTAAATACAATATGAATGATCCTTCGATGTTAGCACTCTATGATTACTTAGCCTATTTCAGAGTAGTGATAACGCCAAATGTCAAAATAAAGTCAAAGTTCGAATTGAAAAGTACATTTTTTACGATTAAATTAAATAATACCCTCTAAATCAAGGTGCAGACCTATTATATCATTAATTCGCCATATAAAGTGTTGTGTGAGATGAGCTGAAGTGTTTAAATAGCGTGATTTATAAATTCACGAACAGAAATGGAGGTCGACTTCGATTTTTCTACTATGAGCCCCCAACCAAAGGCTTCGGAATGGAACACGAACAATTCCAGCAGCCCCATTTTGGAAGATTTCAAGCACATTATGGAAACCAATTTTCTGATGCTGCTGAGTAGTTTGTTATTTGCAATCGGTTGGGTCGTATACATAACGTATTATCATTCTCGAGTCATCGGATATATCATTACGAAAATCGTGAATCGTTTGTTTATAAGCGACGGGTATTTTTATATAGGCTCGTTTACGTTGAACGCGTTGTCGGGGAAGATTATGTTTCGGGACGTGGCGTATATAACGCACGATTATTCCATTAGGGTTCAAGACGGGTACTTGATATTTCGATATTGGAGGTCTTATGTGCCTAAGGATGTTAGCGAAGGTGGGTGAAAGAAAAATTAATTTTTCAATGCCCTGCATTTATATTATTTTGTAATCAATCTTCTGTTTCAGATTTGTCGCACTCAGATACGAGGTTATCTGTAATGTTAAACGGATTCGAGTTGCATATTTACAACAGGTCAGAGCTGTATTCGAACCTCGAAAAAATATTCGGCCTGGGTTGTAATATTTTCAAAAATGGGCCGGACGACAATCGCAGCAATTCGCAGAGCAAGGAGAGGTGTGTTTCTTATCTCCTAAATTAATATAAAGTGCAGTTCAACAGATTTAAGTTGGCGAGCATACTTTATACTTGCAATAGAACGTCTTACAGTACCAGTGGCTCAGGTAAAATTTTCAGTTACCGGTGAGCTTTTGAAAAGGTAAGATGGCGAGTTGTGAACGGAAAGCATTATAAGAAGTATACTGGGTGTCGCAGAACGTTTTACACAGGTTATAGCTCCAAAACTATAACAGATAGCGAAATGGAACAAAAACCACTTTGTAGTGTTGACGAAGGAGTACGAAACCCGAAGAACGTTACTACCCCTGGGGCGGCTATCTCCGACAAACAACCTCCACATAGTTTTTTTCAAATAGCACCCTGTATATCCGAGAAGGAATATGACAAAGGATCAAATTCTCTATCCGAGATTTTTTTGAATTTAAAAATTGACCCATCAATGGTGGAGAAAACAGACTATTTATTTATTTTAAGGTGACCATGGAATTATTAAAACTATTGCTGTGGCAGGCGCCAACGTGTCGCGCCTCAACCGCTCGCCAACTTAAATCTGCTGGACTATAATATTCTTCAAGCTTCTGTCGAGCAACATTTTTCTGCTACAAAAATATGCCTTTGCATTTTTCACCATAAATAGTTAATTGTAATTAATTTTGAAATACAGAACAGAAAGTGGTGCAGCTGAACGACTCCGTAAGCAGAGATCTGAAGCAGCTATGGCCCGGACTTGGAGAGACCTGATACCTGTTATAAAAGTCGACGTTTCTTCAGTAAGAATTGTTATTTTATTTTATAGAGATTGTTTACACAATCTATCCATTTTATTTTATGCTTAGGCTAGATTGGTGTTCGGTAATCGTTTGGTACCGACGACTTTGAGCGTAACAGTGGAGGAATCCCATTTTGTTTATTCCACGAAACCAGCAGTTTGTACGTTGGACAGGTTCATGCATTTTACTAAATGCAAGGCGGAAAATGCCAGGGTCATGTTGGCCCCAAGTCCCAAATATACTGGTAAACACTTTTGCCTCTCCTATAAGCACAAGTGAACATATTTTTTTTCTCTTTTTGATAATATTAGGAATGTTGGATGAACCTCCAAGGTACATGGGAGAGGGCTTCGTCTTGATGTCAACGAATGATTTGGAGTTGTACTTTTACATGGACGAGCCAGGTACTAGGTAATTTGTCGATTATTCAAAATATTGTTCAATTTGTGTTTTGTAAGGACTTGTGCCCGAAGAACCTGTGCTGATAACCCTGGCAAATGGAGACATTGTTGAATCGAGTCCCCCACAATGGGGCGTGGACATCAAATGCGGCAAAGGCACGGATTTCAGCTACGGTCCTTGGGCCGATCGACAAAGGGATCACCTCTTCCGCTTCTTCTACGCACAAGATTTCTTGCCCATGGAGGTCACCAAAAGCCCCGCACCTGGTGATAAAAGACAAATGGAATCATTTGACATACGATTGTCCATGCAACAGGAAGCGACTTTCGATATTTTGTTCAGCAAAAACAAGGAGACGAATGCCGTGCATGTTAATGTCGGAGCCGGGAGTTATTTGGAGATCACTTTGCCGTGGGTGACGACACAGGACGGGTACACCACGAAAATAAACGGCCAACTCCTGCATCTAGACGCGACTACGAGTTTGCAGTTTCGCGACTTGGCTTCGAGCGAAACGTTGGAATTTTGCGTCTCTTGCCGTTACCCGCTGATTTGGAACGACCATCAGCTGTGGGAGATCAGCCTGACTGGTTGCAAGGCGACTCTGAACCTTGTGTTCAACCACAAGTGGTTTTTCCAAGATTTGATCAACGATTGGGCTTCGAAGCAAAGGCCCGATTTGCAGTATTTCGTGCCGTACACTTGGAGGTTCGGCCTCACGTTGAAACACTGCGAGCTGATCACTTTGGTGAATAAGTACAATTGGATTGACTGCAGTAGTGTCGGTCAGAGGCAAAGGCTCGAGAATACACAGTTAGCTTTGTGTGCTCATTTTTTGCACCTCTCGTTCGATTTACCTTTCGACGAATTCTTGCCGGAGACTGTACCTTTGAATTTCAGCGTGCAGGTGAGGGTTTTTATAATACTTTTTGATTGATTGATGCTTATTTCGTTATACAGGGCGAGAGTATAGACTTGAGTCTGTTCATCCCTGAATTCCACACGAGCAGAAACATTATTTTAAGCCTAGAAAAATGCGCCAAAGTGTTATCCAAAGATGGTTCTACAACCAAGAAGACTGAGATCATACCAAAGTGGCGTAATATTTGCCAGCCGAGGTAAGGTTTCTTTTAATCACAAACTGATGTTAGTTGGTAAAGTCCGAATTTTGGCGAAATTTTTTACCCGGTAGTATGTTTTTGCGTAAAACAAGGAAAGAGAGGTGGTGCCTAACAAACTGTTGGTCGTCCTCACTCTTCATTGTCGTGTGCAAAATTCGACTTCGCTGCATTCAATGTATCAAGAACGCAAACAGTTCTAAGCCCTATAATTTGGTTAAATCAATTAGAATAGAATAGAATAGAATATATTTCCTTCACAATATTACAAATGTGGAAATGATCAACAATACAATAAATTGGTGATTTGTCCACATAAGTACTAACGGTACTTGAGAGTGGACATTCTCGTAAAATCCATAAACTAACCAAAATAAATAAATACTGATATAAAAAAAAACTAAACTAAAACTAAACTAAAATAATTTTAAATTTAACAAAAACCATGGTGCACTGTAAACTTAGAAGCATGTATAAATTTCACAAATGAGTCAGGTTCCAATTGAAAACCTATCTGAAAAAACCCTCCAACACACTTCTTCTCTGCAGAAGAAAATTTGCTATTTTCTTTTTTGTACTTCTGAAATTGTTTCTTAGTTCATCTGGTAGCAAATTATATGTTTTTAGGCCAATATAATCAAAACAGTGTTGGCCTTTTCTGGTTTTCCTTCGAGGAGTTCTTAAATTATTTTTCATAACATTTCTTGTTACTATAGTTGTTGCCCGTCCATACAGCAACCCTACATTATGTTGCAACACATGCTTAATACATACATAACAAAACAATTGCCTGACACTAAAAACTTTGGCCTCGTTGTACAGAAGAGTTGTTGAATATCCTCTGTGCCTTCTCAAGATGACTTTAAGTATACGTCTGTGCAAGACTTCCAATGGCTTTATTGCATTAGAATACGCACCCCCCCAAGCTATCATCCCATATCTTAAAACTGACAAAAACAGAGCATGATACACCCAGGTAGTTCTGCGTCTCAGTAGCACCTATGGCACGGCAGTTACATGACGAATCACCCAAACAATTCCTCCTGTGAACATTAATTTCAATCATCTCAGGTACACTGTCACAGTAGTTTCCGAAAGCTATGTAACGCGTCTTAGTAACATTTAATGTCAGCTTATTTTGTTCGAGCCACTCAAAAACAATGTTCATGCCCACACCAACTCTGCGATACAGATCCTCCCAGCCACCTCCCTCAAAAATGACCACCGTGTCATCAGCATACGAGATTACGGTCGCACCTCGCAATTCTTCTCCAAGGTCATTTATATAAAGAATAAAGAAAATTGGTCCCAATATCGTTCCTTGGGGAACCCCACATTCGATTGTCATTTTTTCACTTCTGTTTCCACCAACTTCCACGGTCTGCGTTCTCTCTGACAGATAACTTCTTATCGTGTCGTGTATCTTTCCTCTAAAGCCAAGGTACTCCAATTTTTCCAGAAGGATACCGTGATCCAAGGTGTCAAAAGCTTTCGCTAGGTCAACATATACTGCAACAGCAGGCTTGCCGTTGTCTATGGCTCCGTACACTATTTGAGATAGATTTGCAATTGCATCTTGCGTTGATCTTCTCTCTCTAAAGCCATACTGGGTGTCGTTAAGAATGTGAAATTTGTTCACATAGTTCATGATTCTAGACTGAAGGCATCTCTCTACTATCTTTGCCAAATTAGAAGTCAGAGCAATCGGTCTATAATTTCCTAACTCCCTACTATCTCCAGCTTTGTAAACTGGAACAACAACAGCCTCCTTGAAATGTTGTGGCCACACACCTGTATTTATAATTGTATTGGCTATATAAGTGAGAGGGACCACAATATACTCCGCCACTTCCTTCAACACTCTTGGCGATAAGTTGTCAGGGCCAACTGCCTTGTTTGGATCCAGAGCTAATAGACTTCTTTCAATCTCCCTCTTGTCCACTGCCGTCAAAAAAAATGATTGCTGGTATGTTCTCTTTTGTTTCATTTGGTTCATTCGTGGGAGTTCCCTTGCTAGATCTTTTCCTATATTTGCAAAAAAATTGTTGAAAGCATTCGCAATGTCTACCTTGTCCCTTATTATCTTCCCCTCCTTAGTTCGAATTTCATCCACTTCAACTTTTTTATTTTTCGATTCCTTATTGATACAATCCCTTATGGTGTCCCATAAAGCTCTTGAACTCTGTGCTTCCTTCATTTTTGTGCTGTAAAAATTATTTTTCGTCTTCCTAATTAATTTAGTGAGCAGATTTCTATACTGTGTATATGCTTCCTGTAAGTGATGATTTTGTGGGTCTCTTCTGTGCATTTGGTATAACTTGTCCCTTGTGTTTATAGAAGATATAAGTCCTGCTGTTATCCATGGACTTCTTTTTTGTCTTGTACTAATTGTATATGTGGTAGTGGCTGTATTTATATGTCCCTTCAGTATGTTCACAAACTCCGTCGTGCATATGTTAGAGTCATCATTTCTAAAAACTGCAGTCCATTGTTCCAACTTAATAGACTTCTTCAAAACATCATAGTTTACTTTCATCACACATTTCTGTCTTATTGTGTCTGTTTTCATTTTAATACTGATTATAACAGGGTAATGATCAGTTATTGCAACCTTCAAGATGATAGGATTTATCCTCGCTTCAGGTATTTTTGTTTTTAAGAATATATGATCCAGACAAGAAGCACTCACTCCTTGTACTCTTGTGTGTTTATTGATGGTTGAAATAAATCCAAATTCAGTGAGAGTATTTTGATAATTTTCAGAATCTTCATTCATTGACAGTATATCGATGTTCATGTCACCAATTACCATCTGGTTTTCCACAGTAGAGTACTCCCTGAGGTATTCATACAGTTGATCTACGAACAATTTGTTATTCTCTGCCTGCAGCTTATAAAATGAATGTATCAGAAAACTGTCAGTAGCATTCACCTGTATATGTGCTTGAACTACAGTAATGTTGTTTAATTTGACCAATCTGTGATATACCTTTAACTTTTCTTTTATATATACTACTGTTCCATCATTTTGGTTGCTATTTCCTTCACTATATAACATCTTATATCCAGGTATATAAAACTGGCTTGGTTTCAATAGATTCCAAGTTTCAGTGCATATTACTACATCGAAAATATAATTGTATGATTCAATCAGAATTAGTAATTCATCAAAGTTCTTATTTAAGCTTCGAATATTTATATGAAAAACAGAAAATTCATTCTTACCTCCCTCTAGATACTTATAGCATTCCGTGTTTGTTTCCACTTCAATAGTTTGTATGTTAGGGAAACTAAAATCCATAATCTGTTAACGATTGCTGTATACGTTTAAGAAGTTGGAAAGAGGGACACTTCTCCGTCTCAAATGCAGCATGCTTGGTGTTATGATTTTCTTTATATTTACGATTTGCTCGCAAGCAATTTATACAGGTCTTTTCCTTTTTAAGGCAATTCTTTTCCTCATGATCGCCGGCACAAAAACAACATGCTCTATCACTATTACATTTAGCCATTTTATGTTTGTAACCACTGCACTTTAAGCACCTATTTAAATTCAGATCCTCATAACATGAGCATCTTTGCCAATTCACCAATATTTTTTTTGAATACATTAACTTTGAGAATAAGGTGGGCGTAACCTCCGCAAACACTGTATAGGTCCCCGTTTTTTCCACATGTTTAATATAATTTATAGAAACTCTTTCATTTTCACAAAGATTGTTCTGTTTAATAATAATATCTTCTAACTCTTCCTTATGATAGTTACAATTTAAACCTACTATTTTAATTCTCGGTTTTTTCAACTCTTCATTGCTCACCTCATATAATAATTTATAATTTTTTACGGTAACCTAATAAATCTAGAGTCTGCACAAAAGAACTATCTGGTTCACAAAATGTGAGTTTAAGAACTATTCAGCAATTTGTTAAAGGAACGTGGAACAATATTCCTACGAAGAAATGCAACAAATAGGTACATAGCCTCAAATTCGCTGTCTAAGTCGTCCTAGGAGTCATCATAAGTATCATTGTCTTCTTCAGAAACCGAAATAATTATTCGATTGACATGTTCCGGGTGTCCAAATAAGAAAGGATGCCAGTCATATCTAAGGAACCGTTCATGGTACAGCTACGAGAAAAAAATAATAAAAGTGGCAAAGAGAAATCGCTGAAAATTATTTTCAAGTTTCTAAGTTTGCTGCTAGAGGGAGTAATAGTCATAGTCGACAAAAAAACATGGTTTTCTCTAAAATATACCCAGATAAATTAGATGAAAAATACGAATATTGCAATCTTGAATTTATTTTGTATAATTTTGGTTTACCACTTCTTGCTCTAACTCATCAAATAGCAGCGGAGGGGGAAGGGGAGCATCTGGTTGTGGAGATGCTTGTAACTTCGGTTTGATTTAACCGAGTTTAGCAAAATTAGTCTCGTTGAAAAGAGCTATCTTCCTTCAACCATATACTTTTATAATTTAAGTAATTTTTGTTCTGTAGTGATCGCTAGAGGGCGTTGTTTGAAAGTTCAGCAAACTTTTCAGATTTTCTTGAAAATTTTAAATGGAACGGTATAATAATTATAAATTAATTAAAAAGAAGACTAAATAACGAGAGAAACAGTGAAAACCGCACATTGATATCTTTTTTCTAACCGGAGATATGGACCAATGAGTTTTAGGGGCGGGAGGACTGGTTAATTACTAACTTTTATACGTGCCACTGAATATAAAAGTCATTTTGAAAATATCATAATCATTAAAATTATATGTTGCTTCTTCGTGGCCGTTTTAAATTTGGAAATTACTATTTTTTAAAGCAAAAACCTATGTTTTAGGTATTAAAATATACTCTTGTAAATTGCAATATTTATTATGAATTCTTAAGAAGATAACTCCACACGCCAAAAGACAGTGACATTAAACTCGATACATATTTCGCTGACAAAGTCAGCATCCTCAGGGGTGTGCTGTGTAACAGTCTTTTGGCGTGTGAGGTTAACTTATTAAGAATTCATAGTGAATTTACGTCAAAGTTATTGATCCAACCACTGTGTGCGCAATATATTTATAAAACAAGTTGGCGTTGAAACAAAAAGATTCAGCACAATGTCAAGTGTTTGATATCTACAAATGTCTTAAATTTTCGGAAAATGGGAGATGGGAGACTTTCTCCAAACTATAGTAAAAGCTATTTTATCATATATGTATAATTTTTATATTGGCATCAAAGCATACACAAGTTTATCACTACTACACAATAATTGCAAATGTTGAACCGGGCGTTACCAACAATTTTTGCCCCCATCCTCCCAATCCTTACACTAATTTGTTTATATCTCCGGTTGGAAAAAAGATATCAATGCGCGGTTTTCACTATTCCTTTCATCATTATATCCTCTTTTTGACTATGTTATAATTATTATATCATTCCATTTAAAATTTTCAAGAAACTTTGAAAAGTTTGCAGGCCTTTCAAACAGCGCCCCCTAGCGATCACTACAGAACTAAAAGAACCTAGCTCATAAAAGCATATAATTAACCGAAGAGAGCTCTTTTCAACGAGACCAAGTTTGCCAAATTATGTTGAACCAAATCGAAGTTACAAGCATCTTCACAATCAATCGTTCCCCTTCCCCTCCCGCTGATATTTGATGAGCTAGAGCAAGAAGTGGTAAACCAAAATTATACAAAATATATGCAAGATTGCAATATTCGTATTTTTGATCTACATTATCTGGGCATATTTTAGAGAAAACCATGTTTTTTGTCGACTATGGCTATTACGCCCTCTAGCAGCAAACTTAGAAACTTGAAAATAATTTCCAGCAATTTCTCTTGGCCACTTTTATTATTATTTTTTCTTTCTCATAGCTGTACCATGAACGGTTTCTTAAATATGGCCGGCATCCTTTCTTATTTGGACACCCGGTACATGTACATCTAAAACTTTTTCTCGTTCCCTCCATTTATTTTTTTCAGTGTGTTCTACCACCTTTCCCCAATAATGTTCTGTTATACGGCCTAAAGAGTCTTGTGGTACCTTTAAGACTTCATCTGATGTAAGAAGGGTTGGAAAATTTTGACCACGGTGGTTTTTACCACGTATTTTTTGATCTTTTTTGTCCCAATAAAAAAGGTATATTGACCACTGGTCAAACTTGAAAAATGAGAACGTATAATGAAATGGTTAAAATATGTTATCTTTTAAGCTATATTTCAAAAATGGGAAGACAATTTTATTTTAGTACAAAACCAAAAAAATATAACTTGCAAGGTACTGAACTAAGAATTTTTTATTAAACTTAAATATGTATAACACTAATATTAGTTCCATTCCAATGTAGTATCACAGCATAAAATTAAACAAAAATAAAAAATATAATTCTGATTTGTCAACAAGAACATGAGAAATTATGAATCATAGTTTTCCAAATCAATGTTTTTATTTTTTAAGAAGTAGGTATTCTATAAGAGGTAGCTGATGTCAAATATAGCTAGAAAATAGAACGCAACTCTACCAAGCCCATAGGGAAAACTGTAAGTTTCTTGAAAATGGTCATTTCCATAGAGATCAACAATTTTGGAAATTGGTATACATGAATAACCAAGAAGCAAAACTCGATACGAGTTTAGATAATCTGGAAGTCGGAGAGAATACGATTTGTCAAAAGAGTAAAATTACTGTAAGATCACTACAGAACATAAAGAAGGTGGAAGAGCAATTCTAGAAATGAGAAAAGAGATCAATGGGAGATTTGCAACGAATAGAGTGAAATACTGAAGAGCGAGTTGGAGATTACA
The DNA here is from genome assembly GCA_963966045.1 of Xestobium rufovillosum. NCBI lineage: Eukaryota > Metazoa > Arthropoda > Insecta > Coleoptera > Ptinidae > Xestobium > Xestobium rufovillosum. The sequence continues at coordinate 24,565,860 of OZ014497.1, forward strand.
AATCGAGAATTGAAACAGATGAAAGGAGAAATGAAGAAAAGGGAGAAGGAGTGGTAGAAAAGAGAAGGGAGAACTGATAGATAGACTTCAAAAACTGGAAGAAAAAGCTGAGAAGCAGGAAAAGGAGACGAGAAGAAATAATATCATCATGATAAAGAATGTGAAAATAGAGGGAAGGGAGGTACCAAGGGAAGAGGAAGATTTTATAAAGGATAAACTAAATGTTCAAACGGAAATTAAAAAAGCGTACCAAATTAGAATTATACTGGTAAAGATGCAGAACTGGCTACAAAAGATGGCTTTAAAGAAAAAAGACGAAATTTGAAAGGAACAAAAGTACCATACATAGAGAATGGTATGACTGTACAGGAAAGAAAAATACAAAGTGAATTAAGACAGGTGGCAAAACATGAAAATGAAAACTGAAATAAAGCAAGGGTAGGTTATCAGAAAATCACTATCAACAACAGAATATACAGATGGGAGGAGTTAAATAAGGATAGGGGATCAAAAAACTGATGGAATGAGGAACAAGGACGGATGAGATGATGATGAAACAGGCGAGCAAATGGGACAAACGACAAAGGAATAAAAGAAATATATTAAGAGTGAGTACTTGGAACATCAAGACAATGCTGGCAGTAGGAAAAACTTAAGAAATAGCAGGAGAACTGATAAAATACAAGATAGATGTGGCAGTGTTACAGAAAACAAATAGCTAAAAAACAGTACACACTATTGTATTCAGGTGAAAAACAAGACAGAAATGGAGTAGCTTTCATGGTTACGGACAGAATAGAATTTAAACCAATAAATCGACGGATAGCTTATCTGCGATTAAGAACAAGACCCTTAAACATGTATACGCACCCACAGAATGCGCAGACGTAGAAGCAGAAAATGAAATATACACGTGCCACAGATTGTGCAATATAGCAACTTTATTAGGGATGGTGATAGTAAGTAAAAAATATAAACACAGAAGAGAACATAAAATTACTTGGATGCCACCAGGCCAAAATTGTGGCAACTAAATTGACCACATTTTAATAAATAAGAAATGGGAAGCTACTCTTATAGATGATGTAAGATTGTATAGAAGCGCCAGTGCTGATTCGGATCACTTATGGTCACTGCGACAGTGAAGCAAAAGATAACAAAAACCAAGAAACGAAGAAAACAACAAAAGTGAAATATAGAAAACTGAAGCAGGGAGAAAAGAGACAGAAATACCAAGAACATTTAGAATCAATATTTGGGAATGAAGAAAGACCGCCCACAGAAAAGGACGTAAACGAGAGATGGGACGATATAAAGGCTCGCATTAACCAGGCTGTGCTTGTGGAAATAGGAATAGTTCAGGAACACTGTCGAAATGAATGGTGGAACGGAGAATGTAGATTGGTTGTGGAAGGAAAGGCAAACGCAAGGAAGAGATGGCTACAAACCAAAAAGCAAGAAGATAAAGTAGAGTATGATAGAAAAAGAAAAGAAAGCAACAGAGTAATAAAACAAACAAAGCAAATAAGGATACAGGATAGAATGGAGGAAATAGATAGAGAAAACAGAAACTTCAACTCGAAGAAATTTTATCAAAAAATAAACGAACACTAGGCCAATGAAGAACAGAATAAAGGGATTGAAAGATAGAATTAGAGGCTATATTAGTGTGGGAAGAGCATTTTGAGGAACTTGCTTTTCGATTTCTCCTTCTAAGCTCTTTCATTCTGATGCTTCAAAAAACTTTGATTCAAAAATTTTTAATTTTGCAAATCCACATTTTTAAATTTTTTGAGCACCCTGTATAACAAAATCAAAGTTTCTCAACGTGAAACGTATTTATATAACAAGCAAAAGAAATTATGAAGAATGACTGTGAATTATAAATCCTCACTAGCTTATACTTGGGCTGCCGAACAGACGGAGTGATCACCCTGCAAGAACGTGCTCTAGGCGGGACCACTATCAATTTAGGACAACCGAACCGCAGTGATGCGCTATCTTTAGGCCCAACGAAGTCGCATCACTCCAATTCGGTCGTCATAAATTACTATTGGCCCCGCTAGAGCACGTTCTTGCAGGGTGATCACTCCGTCTGTTCGCCGGCCCAAGTATAGTAACAGTATCCATACTAAGGGGTCGATTCTGTAATCAATCGTTTACGGACAAAATATTTACATAACGACATTGTTTGAACGACTATCTGAACGACTTTTTTGAGAGGTACATTCTGTATCCAAGTCGTTATGATATCGATCTTGAACATAAAGCAACCACAAAATTTGACGTTTACTATTAAAGTTGGTAATAAATTTGACAAATCACGTATGTCGTTGATTAATGTATGGTTAACAGTTTCCTACATCTTTGCGTTTCAGCAGCTTATTGTTTACCTGCTAAGTCCATTATTAATGCAATTTGTGATATTACGGTTAGTTGCATTAGGTCCAAGAGATAGAAAATCGACTCGAACTTGCTCAAATAACTACTCCCCGAACAAGTACCCCGACAGGGATTGAACTACAGAACAAATCCTTGACGAGAGTGTGTTAAACAGTTTGTTTTCACACCAGCTGCGGTGTATCTACTGATGAAATCCAACGAGAGTGAAATCATGATATGCAGTTGCTGTGGACAAACAAACCAAATAGTTTCTATTCTTCTTTTCTGTCCAAGAGGTCATCAAAAAACCACTGGATAGCAGTACGAAATTTATTTAAGTGAACTGCAATCCTTAAACCTGCTTGTGATTTCCTTTTTATAAGGATTGAGAATACCATCTGCTTCTGCCTCTCATTAGTTGTAACCATTCTTTTGTAGTCATTGGGTGTTTTCTTTTTTCTCTGGAATATTGTGGAATTTTTCCTATGTACGGTTCTTTTGCTACATTTAGCTCTTCTGATCCCTTTTTATAAACAGACTCTGGATTTTTAGGTCACCACTTCCTATAGATTCTCTTTGCTCCGCTTCAAAATAACTTATTAAATTAAGCACCATTTTCTTATAAAGCCCACAAATTGTTGGGCGTGACAAAAATCACACTAGAAAAGTTTGTCACTGATTAAACGATAGTTGTGAGTTATAACCTTATAAGAATACGATTGCCTTTATTAAAAATTTGTTTAGTCATGGATGGGTTGATTTTTGGTGGGTCCCCATCGGTGCCATAAACATTGTGTACGTCTACCACCCGTGTCCCCCGCAAGGTCCCTCTCCGCAAGCGGATATCTCAACTCCCGTCAAAGAAGAAATACTGCTGTCACCTATGCGATTCCCGCATCATCGGAAGCTAAGAAAATCACCTGTAAGTTCGTTCAATCTCGCGTCGGATGATCGTTCTATTTAATTTTTCTATTTAGGACGGGTTCGAGAAGTTCGATCCGACGACGCTTAAAGCGGACACGGTCAGTGTGGAGCTCGAGATAGGACCCTCGGTTCTGCTTCTATACGGAACGGCATTGAGGAACTTCCTCAATTTCAAAGAGAATATTTTCGGCGAAGATCAGATGTTCACGGACATGCAAAGGAGTCCTTCGCCGTCTGAGGGAGGCGGGCAAGAGTTGAAGGAAGATAGCAGTTCGGCTAATCTTCCTTTAGAATTACGAGAAAACTTTGACCATCGCGATTATCGACCGTTGGAAGTTGATGTTTCTATTATCATGCACGACATACAAGCTCATCTCCTTAAGGTGACTTAATTAATTTTTGTTTGTGTTTATTTTATCGATTAGTAAGTTTTGGTTCTCTCAGTGCTGCACGGAAAAAGATACTCCTTGTCCTGTGATACTCGTGGAGAGGTTCGGCTTTGAATTGAAGAAACGGTACGACCAGACTGAACTGCAGTTGTTGCTGAGTCCGTCGGTGCTTTTAATCGGTGACAGTTTGAATAGACCGTCGAAAGAGCAACACTTGAATCAGGGAAAGCTCACTTTATCCTCTCTCCAGGTAAGTACACAAAAAAGTGTATAGTCCAACAGATTCTACGATTTGTTTCAAATTGGTTCCAATTGATTGTTTGTTTTTCTGTCGAGGTATTTGTGTTAATATTGTATTGATAATTTCTTTATTAGATAAGAGGACACGCTATGTTCTCCGACGTAGGTTGTTCGCTAGACCAAGACACGATCGAATATGCCTGGCTAATAGAAGTCCAATTGGGCAAACTCAGTGGCAAACTATCCGCCCCGCAACTCTTCAATTTGATTGTTTGCCTCGAAACGCTCGTGTTACTAATAGGAGATGCGGAAAACGACTTAAATTCCCCTGAAGACGATATTCTGTTGTCCCAGCCTCAAGCGAAACAAAACACGAGCAGCCCAACGCAGAATTTACCCCAACACGTTCAGCAAGCGATACAACAACTGTTGCAACCGAAGAATAGCAGCTCCAATACCACCGTGCAGAAGAACGCGCAGAATCTGGAGAAGGCTAAAAAAATGGAAGTGGAAAAGAAGAAAATTGACGAGAAAAAAGCAGCGGGAAAGTCTGAAGAGGAGTACAACGCGCAGCACGCGCACAAGTTAAAGTATAAGTTGTTGAGGGTCGCTATTGACGCCATAGACTTTTGGTTGGTGGAAAGCGGTGCTGCTCTTCAAGTTTGGGTGAGTAAATTTCATAAAAAAAAACGATTTTACGGAAGATTCCCACAATCCACCAAAATGTGGAGCTCATGTTGGGATAAATTTCTACTTAATTGCGCAAAATTTTACAGTTAACTTTCCATTTATGCACAGATGTCTCCAGTGAGGTTGGCCAACTGTAATCTGCACGGAAAGCAAGTGAGCTCCGGCTTGAGCTGCATGATATACGGTTTAGCCTTGAGACAAACTATTTGGCAACAACACAAATACAACCATTCAAAGTGAGTGCTTTTTTCCAATGAAAACTGACGAGTAATATTTTCCGTGGCTCAAATTTTTAGGCAAAATTCCGACAGCTCCGATTTATGGTTGGAAGTGGGCGCGGTAAATTTCGGTCCGCTCGTAATAGAATCTGCGATGACTTCGGACATCAAAGAACAAAACCTGCACGTCGTGCAGCAGAAATTCTTGAAAATGCACGATGATCGCTGGAAGAAACTTTGGTTCCTCTGGCCGGAACAGGTCAATAAGTCTCTAGGAAAGTGCGGATGTACTGGAGGATGCATGTTCTTCGGTTCCAACAGGAATGGCACGAGGTTTTTCAGACCCAGTCGGAAAGATTTAGAAGAAGGATACAACGTTGCAGCTTTTCGGTAATTTTCCTCATGATCTTCATCTCCGAATCATTTTTCTGTCTTGTATTTAGCGTGAATGAGCCAGGAAAAGACCCGGGTTTCGGACAAAGCATCTTACACGAAGGATTCCTCATTTTCCGCACTCCTCCGTACGTCTTAAACGAAATAACACTTCAGGATTCATTTGTTTGCACTCGAATGCACGTTGTTCCCAGCAAAACTTGCGAAAGCCCGAAAATTGCTGCTGGTGATAAAGAAGTTGGTGCCGATGGAGATTCTGCGCAGCCGCCAAGTTTGGGAGAGAGGAGGGTCAGTCGAAGGTTCTCTTCTACTTCTATCCGGTAAGAAGGAATATATTTTGTTTTTAAATTGATAGGGTGATCCGGTTTTTTGGTCTTGAGTGGACGTGTTTTAGAAAAGGCTGAGCATAAATAATATAAACGTTCTGCACAGTCACAGTATGTTTTCTACAAGTTCACTATTCCAACAATCACTATTCGACCATTATACACTATTCCATCAACATTCACTATTTTTCCTTAATTCACTATTCCACCCGTATTCACTATTCCACCAACATTCACTCGAGGGGTGAACCGCAGAGGAATTTTGGTGTACAAGCTTGAGGAATTAGTAGGGAATTACACAAATTTGTAGGGAATTGCGGGAATTGTTTGGGGAATTGCAGGAATTAGCGAGGAATTGCACAGGAATTGCAGGATTTACAAGGGAATTGCAGGAATGTTTACCTAACGTTTATACTAACGATTGCGCATGCGCTGTAAATTATTGCATCATCTTTACAAATATCTTTGTAAATAATATACTCGGATGTGCAAGAAATGCAAGAATTAGTTGTAAGGGAATTCCAGGAATTACTAGGGGAATTATAGAAATTACATGGGGAATTGCAGGAATTACATGGGTAATTTCGGGAATTACATGGGGAATTGCAGGAATTACTTGAGCAATTGCAGGAAATAGATAGGAATTGCGAGGAATTAAATGGAATTACACATAAATAGAGGAATTGCACAGGAATTGCAGGAATTACAAGGGAATTGCAAAAATGTTTACCCCCCTTATACTAACGATTGAGAATGCGCTGTAAATTATTTCATCATCTTTACAAATATCTTTGTAAATAATATACTCGATGTCCAGGAAATGCAAGAATTAGTTTTAAGGGAATTTCAGGAATTAACAGGGGAATTGCAGGAATTACATGGGGAATTGGGGAATTGCGGGAATTATATGGGGAATTGCGGGAATTACTTGAGGAATTGCAGGAATTAGATAGGAATTGCGAGGAATTAAAAGGAATTACACATAAATAGAGGAATTGGTGTACAAGATTTTGCTCTGCGGTTCACCCCTCGCATTCACTATTCCACCAACATTCACTATTCCACCAATATTCACTATTGCAATTTTCCACTTGTCCATGAAGTTATGAAAATTCCTTTGAACATTTTTCGTTTTATCGAAAACAAAATTGTGCTTTTCGAAGAGTTTGATCTTGAAAAAAGTACTGTATTCTTGTTTAGTAGAAAATTGTCCGGCTGTTTTACAGGCAGAACTCGCCAGTGATTCCAGATTTAACACAAAAGGGTACATTCACAACTTGAATATCTCATGTTAAATTCCTTCTAATACAACATTGTTACTCCTTCAGCGTATATTATTCCACCAACATTCACTATTTCACCAAAATATACTATTCCATAAACATTCACTATTACACCAAAATACACTATTCCAATTTTACACTTATCAAAAAGTCAGGAAATTTTCTTGGACCATATTCCGTTTTATCGAAAACACAATATATACTCTTTCAGCAGTTCAATTTTGAAAGAAGCCCTGTATTCGTGTTTTGCTAGAAAGTTATCCTGCTGTTTTCTCAGCAAAACTCGACAGTGATTGCAGATTTAATACGGAAAGGGATAAATTGACAGATGGTATAGCCCATGTCGATTCCTTACCTAGAAACGCTGTATCCATCAACCTCGCCATCAACATACGCATATTTTTCAACCAGCATCAACTATCCCACCTTAATTCAGTATTTCACCTCAAATAGTTATTCCACCAACACTCAATATTCCACCATAATTGACTATTCCAATTTTACAATAATCAAGAAAATCAGGAAATTTTCTTGGAATGTGTTCCATTTTATCGAAAGCGGAATTATCTCTTTTCAGGAGTTCAATCTTCCATAAGCATTCACTTTTCCACCATAATTCACTATTCCAATTTTCTACTGATCAATGGAATATTTTCCATTTTATCCAAAACAAAATTGTGCTTTTCCATCAACATTCACTATTCTTCCTTAATTCACTATTCCACCAGTATTCACTATTCTACCAAGATTCACTATTCCACCAATATTTACTATTGCAACTTTGCACTTGTCAATAAAGTGAAAATTCCTTTGAATATTTTCCATTTTATCGAAAACAAAATTGTGCTTTTTGAGGCGTTTAATCTTGAAATAGTATTGTATTCTTGTTTAGTAGAAAATTGTCCGGCTGTTTTACAAGCGGAACTCGCCAGTGATTCCGGATTTAACACATTGACACATTGACAACTAGCATACCCCATGTTGAATCCCTTCTAAAACAATATTGTTATTCCTTCAAGGTATATTATTCCACCAACATTCACTATTTCACCAAAATGTACTACTCCATAAACATTAACTATTACACCAAAATACACTATTCCAATTTTACACTTATCAAAAAGTTAGGAAATTTTCTTGGAATATATTTCGTTTTATCGAAAACAAAATTATGCTTTTTCAGCAGTTCAATTTTGAAAGAAGCACTGTATTCATGTTTTGCTAGAAAATTATTCTGCTGTTTTATCAGCAAACCTCGACAGTGATTGCAGATTTAACAAGGAAAGGGATAAATTGACAGATGGTGTAGCCCATGTCGATTCCTTACCTAGAAACACCGTATCCATCAACATATGCATAGTATTCAACCAGCATCAACTATCCCACCTTAATCCAGTATTTCACCTCAATAATTAGTTATTCCACCAACACTCAATATTCCACCATAATTGGAATGTGTTCCATTTTATCGAAAGCGGAATTATCCCTTGAGTTCAATCTTGAAAGAAGTACCAAGTTGTCCTGCTGTTTACCAGCAAAACTCTACAGTGATTCAAGATTTAACATGGAAATTAATAAATTGACAGTTGATATATCCTATGTCGTACCTTTACCTAAAAACAGCATATTCCATCAACTTAAATTCAAACATCCACTATTCCACCAACTTTCACTATTCCACCAACTTTCACTATTCCACCAAAATTCACTATTCCACCTTAAGTCGCTATTACACGAACATTCACTATTCTATTTTAATTCAATATTCCGTAAGCATTCACTTTTCCACCATAATTCACTATTTCAATTTTCTACTGATCAATGGAGTATTTTCCATTTTATCCGAAACAAAATTGTGCTCTTTCAGGAGTTCAATTTTGAAAGAAGTGCCGTATTCGCGTTTAGTAGAAAATTGTCCCACCGCTTTACCGTTGAAACTCGACAGTGACTCCAAATTACATACGGAAAAGGGCAAATTGACGGTTGACGTGCCGCATGTTGAACCGCTTCCTAAAAACAGCATATCGGACTCGAAATTGGCCGTTGACTATTTTAACGTCGTCGATTGCGGAAAACTGCAAGGCAGTGTAAGTTTCAAGGGTTTCTTTTGGAAAGAAGTGCTATTTGATTTTTTTTTAGTCGGCAGTTTCGGGTGAAGTCAGTTCTTCCCCGCAATCACCGCAAAAGTCAGTCAGCATCTCCGAGTCTCACCATTCTTTGGGCAATCGAATTAGTTCCGACGAACAGGTGCGGAAGGAGGTATCATTCTCTTTGCGTTTCTCGTCTTCCATGTTTTTTTCCCATGAATTATTTTAATTTTTTTTTGTAATAGGTGCAAAGAACTATCTCTATGTCGAGTGAAAATCACTCCGAATTATTTTTCTCCGCCGACGAAGACCTGAATTCTCACAGCTCTAGTCTGCGTAATTCCATTCTGTCAGCTGGTGGGACTCTTTCGAGGATGGGCAGTGGTGCTTCAACTAAAACGTAAGCTTCTATTGTTTGAATATTATGGTTTTTTGTATGTTTTTTTACTGTTTATCGTTTTTCCTTTTCGCCTACATTGTAGTTGTGTTTCGGCGTTTTTTCAATTTGACTGCTTATTTTTTGCTTTCCTCTTGGTGGATTTTCTCCCGCATTGGCCCCTGGGTGTCTCAGTGTTAATATGCCCTTTTCTCGTGGTTTTTTCAAGGCCTAAGAAATTTTCTAGCGAACTGAGCATACCCACTGACCGCAACGGCTTACCTGCCGGTCCATCTGCGAAAAATACAATCGGCATATTAAATTCGGCCCCTGAAACGAGGAAATTACGACTGTCGTCTCACAGGAGCGATCACGAGATTCACACACCGGAACATCGAAGTTTTACCATCGACGGACATGTAAATCAACATTAAATAAGTTTATTTCTGGTTTGTCAATGAATTAAATTGTTTTTTAAGATGGATGACTCGCGTCGTACGGTACAAGGTCTTGTTACGCCCCACCGGCACTCGCACCATCACCATTCTGTGAGTCCTAGGATCACCAAACGTGTGTTGAGTCTCGAGAATAGAACGGGAACTGCGACCGATTTGAACGGCTCGTTGAACGAAGACGAACTCGTTGATTCTTCCGATAGTTATAGCAGTACTTCGTACGTTTCTGCTGTTGGAAGTCAAGAAGATTTTACGCTCGTCGATTTGCATATGCAGGTGAATCGGATGATCGTGGATTCCTCGATGCTCATGTCGAGCTATGTGACGCATTTGAGTCAGGTATGTTAATTTTTTTGTTGTGGCTTCCCAGAAGCCGCCAAAATTCGATGCATTCGGTGGGATTAGTTACCATGCTATACAGTTGTAATGTACAACGTTTGTGAATATTAGGTCAGATGTACCAACTGGGGTGAGACTGCCAATTCTGACCCATTCTCAGTCCCACTTTTCCAAAAAGACTCGATGGGCAAACTCGTGTATACAGGTAAAAAAATACGCGCTTATACTCAGAATGAACCTACGAATTTTTCCATCCTTTAGGTGCAAGGTTTGTACCGAACATGCAAACGGTAACAGAAGGTGTGACTTCTTTAAAAATGATGTCCCGGTCACAAAATCCGGGTAAAACTGAAGGTATTCCGGTGAAAGAACCGCATGTTTGGGACCAAGAAGATGCTGAAAACGACACAAACTTTAACGAAGAAGAATTCTTGAGTTCACAAGAAGACGTGGGTGTCAGAACTTGCATTTTCGTTAAATTAAAGGGAGACCTGGATGTGATGGTCAGTCCTTTGCTGCTGGAAGCCATGCAAAGGTGAGCTTGAACTTTCTGGATTAGGGCTGTCAACTAATCCGGTTCGGTCCGAACCATCTCAACATTTGCCTCACCTTTCTTATTTCTTTATAACCTCACATCCCCAGTAAAATCGTCCAGACCTATATCTTCCTCCTTTCTTTGACCTGACCGTGCTGCACTGGTTTGGACCAACTTAAAGTGGTTTGCACGGTTTGAACGGACTTGAACAGTTAAACTGGACTAAACCGTAACAAACCGAACCATATTGATGTTACTTTGCCGTTTCTAGGTTTGTCGACGCTTTAACGCCGACTCTGGCCAATTTGCACCCGCTTACGGTTTTGAATCATCTGCATCTGACTTGCGTAGATCAGGTGGAGTCCGCAAATGTCTTAAAAACCACGGAAAATATCGCGAACTTGGGTAAAATGGAGAACGAGGATGGGACCCTCACCGAAACCGGTCGATGCGAGGAGATCATTAAGAGGCAGTTCCAAACAGCCATAGATTTACCGAAAGTGAGTCTGTTCCTCTGCCGTTTAATCGAAATCAAGAAATTGTTTTCTTTCCGTAGATAAACATAACGATTCTGCAAGTGTCGATCGTAGAAGAAATCATTTCCTTTTCTGCCCTGGACAACATAAAAGACTTGACGTGCGTCTCTTTATTTTCCATTTGTCTAGACAACGTCACGGCTAAATTCCATTGCGACAAACAGGTACGCATTTGGTACTTCTCCGACAGCGTGAAACTTACTTTCTTTATTCTCGTGTAGGCGCACGAGGTCCTGCAAAAATTCCTCCGACCGGCCGTGGTTCAAGCTGGCAGCAAGAAAGGCGCCAGCAAGGCCAAACATTTTCTCGGTCTGCACACCAACACGAATTCTAGCGTCATACGGGGTGAGCCGGTCTTTATCGAGAGCAGTGAACGTCAGCAGCAGCAGCTGGTGTTCTGTTTGAACGCGGGGAAGGTTCACGCTCAGTTGCGCAGGCTGAGGAACGAGAGTTCGATACTGGATGACGCGGTGATCACGGCGATACCGACGTACTGCTCGAAAGTGCTGTTTTCGTATGCGAAAGCCGGGACGCAGTGCAGAGGTGTCGATTATTATTTGCAGCCACCTGTCGCTGAAGACATGGTAAGTTTTTGCTTGTTGCGTCTATTTTTAACGTTTATGTCCATCGAAGCAAAAGTCTGAACTGTAGTATTGATATTTGAGCATTTTGAATATTAATAATAATAGTAATAATAAGGGGGCCGAGCATAGTTCTTTTAAATCGATAATATAGAAAGTGTTACAATTTCTTAAGATGAAGCCTAATATTTTAAAGACAGTATTTTTCATAAAAAGTTGTTTTTTATTACATTAATTTTTTAATTTTATTTTTTTAATGAAAAAGTATATTTTTATTTTATTTTTTACTTGCATCATATTTTAACGTGAATGTCATTCGGAGCAAAATATTAAGTGTAGTATTCATATTTAAGCATTTTTAACAATAACAATAGTAATAATAAGTCGATTAAACGTAGTTCTTTCAAATTAATAATAATAGAAAGTGTTACAATTTCTTAAGATGAAGCCTAATATTTTAAAGACAGTATTTTTATAAAAAATATTTCTATTTGATTAATTTTTTTTATTTTTTTTTTTATTTTTTACTTGCATCATTTTCTAACTTAAATGTCTATCGAAACAAAAGGATGAACTGAAGTATTGATATTTCAGAGTTTTAAACAATAATAATAATAGTAATAATGTGTAATAAGTGTTACAATTTCTTAAGATGAAGCCTAATATTTTAGACAGTATTTTTATAAAAAATATTTCTATTTGATTAATTTTTTTTATTTTTTACTTGCATCATTTTCTAACTTGAATGTCTATCGAAACAAAAGGATGAGCTGAAGTATTGATGTTTCAGCGTTTTAAACAATAATAATAATAGTAATAATGTGTAATAAGTGTTACAATTTCTTAAGATGAAGCCTAATATTTTAGACGACTTTTTTCATAAAAAATATTTATATTTTTGTAGAAGGTCGAGCGGCTCACAAAATAAATAAAGAGAAAGATAAAACGTCTTCTGATTATATTCCAATGATGTTTTATTATCTCAACTTTCAAAGAAATCTCTCTTCTCAAAAAAACTTCTTTTACACTTCAAAACAATACAATCGCTTTTTTTTTTCAACAACAGTGTCAAAACCTATTTTTTTTCTTCGCCAACTTTCTAGTTACAAATTATTTATCGGAATTACTTTATAACAAAATAAACACAGAAGGCGGCGTAATTTTAAACTTTTAAAATAAGTGGCCTACAACTCGGCCTTCTTGACATTATGGCCGCCCCCGGCCATTGCAAGAATTTAGAAAACCAAACATTTATTTTATTATATATAAACAAAAGCTATTCTAAAAAAAATGAACTTACTAACAAATACAACTAATGTTTAGCAAATCTTGTCATCATATGCTAGGGTATGATTTCAACCTTGAAGCATCAATAACACCATCATAAGGTATTTGAGTAAACTGAAATCCGATGATATCTGCGACAACATACCTGTCATTAGGCAAAACTTTCTGAATAACATAAGGTCCACGGTACTTGGGAATTAATTTTTTACTAACCCCTACTGTTTGGACTGTTTGGAGATAAACCAAGAGTGGAACTTAGCTTCTCTCTGGACAAATATGCCTCTGTCTTTCAAGCAGAGGTTTACGCCATACTACAATGTGTGCGGGAAAACATTAAGAGGGGCTACAAAAATCAGCGGATCTTTATTTTATCAGACAGCCAGGCAGCTTTGAAGGCCCTTCTGAGCTCAAAGATGTCTTCCAGACTGGTGTGGGAGTGCTTCGAGCAACTTAATATCCTAGCCATGTGGAACACAGTAAGACTGCTTTGGATTCGAGGTCACTGTGGGCTGATGGGGAACGAGAAAGCTGACAAACTAGCAAAGCGGGGCTCCAACGAACCTTTTGTTGGACCGGAACCTGCCCTAGGCATAACTAAGAGCGCCGTCAGACACCAAGTAAACGGATGGATTCGCGCTCAACATCACAATTACTGGAACAGGATTCCAGGACACAGGCACAGCAAGTCATATATAAATGGACCTTGCAGGAAAAGATGCTCAGAACTACTTTGCCTTAGTAGGATGCAAATTAGTATCGTAACAGGCCTCCTGACGGGACACACGACCGTTAAAGAACACCTGTGGAAGATTGGCAAATATTACGGAGACCTTAACTGCCGTTTGTGCAATAAGGAACGGGAGACAGCTAGGCACATTTTGTGCAGATGTGAAGCTCTAGACCAAAAGAGGCAACGAATTTTCGGGCGATGTCTGATGGAACCGGAAGATTTTTGCACGCGTTCTATGTTTGACTTGTACCGTTTGGTCCAAGGCACCAAGATCATGGAATGGGTGACTTAGAATTAGGGTGAGCACAATAAGCCCATTTTGTGGCTGCAGTGCATCTGAGCCTACGGACAGGCAGGCCCTAAGGGAGGAAAAAAAAAAACCCCTACTGTTGCATCCACATTTGCGATCATTACATATTCACCCTCTTTATAAATAGGGCGCAGGTTTGTGTTTCTTGTCATAATAATCTTGATTTTTCTCTTGTGATTGTATTATCTTTTCACTGGCTTTTTCTCGTATTTCATCCAAAGATCCAATCTCCCTCTCTAGTTCCTGCTCCAAAAATAATCGCACGTGATCCTGGATTTTCCCTACTTGATCCCTCCCAAACAATAATCTGGCTGGAGTTTGTCCAGTAGATCGATTAACCGTGTTATTAAAACAAAATTCGACGTCTTCTAATAATTTGTCCCAACTGATGTTTTTTACATTGGCCATTTTTGCCAACCGAGGAGTTAATGTTCTATTTGACCTTTCAATTTGGCCATTTGCCCACAGAGCACCTGTTGCGATCAAAATCTGTGAAATATCATTTTCAGCCAGGAAATCTTTAAATAATTGAGATTTAAAAGCACTACTCCTATTGGAAACTATCACTCTCGGTCTACTGTAACATGTAAAGTATAATTTCAGATGTTTCAAAACTTCAGAAGTGTTAGTTGATTTACATGAATAAAATTTTGTAAACTTAGTGAAAGCGTCAATGACTTCAAATACGTATTTCTGTTTAGATTTTGTAACCTCCAATGGTCCATAGTGATCAACATGTAAACACTCAAATGGCTTGGATCCCTTCGGGATGCTATGTAAGAGACCTTCCTTCTTCCCAGATTTTGGATTATATTCGACACATATCAAACAGTTGCGTATATGTTCCTTAATTTTTTCTTTTAATCGTGGAAACCAATACGTCCGTACCACAAGTTCCATTGTTTTATCAACACCGCAATGACCCATTTCATTGTGGTATATACAGGGTGGCCCGAAATTAGCGTGCAATATTTTACCAGCGTGTTCTGTAGTCAAAAATAAGACAAAAAGCTCCTATAAGCGTACACCGAAATATGCTTCGCAAAGGAGCTAGAGCTTTTTAAAAGAGAAGGCCTGAAGACGTTTCCTTCTAGATATCTCCGAAACAAGTCCAGTTAAAATTATGAAATTTTATGGAATGTGTAAGTACCAAATTCTAAATCTTTTGCTGTAAACATAATTTTTAAAATTTAACAGGGGCGTCTCAAATCTGGGGGTGGTGGAGGTAAGATTTACCCCAACTTTTTTTACAACATGTCGTTTTCAATTTTTCCATAAAAATTTGAAACTTCAGAGTTTTTTGCAAAAAAAATGTGCTCTTGTCTCGTTTTGATAGGAGGCACCGTTATCGAGCACAATCGGTTTCAAAATTTCGCTGCATGCCCAAAAAATTCCTACAGGAAGTGGAAAACTTCATTTGTATACTTAAACGAGATAGAAACACATTTTTTTTGCAAAAAAACTCTGAAGTTGCAAATTTTTATGGAAAAACTTCCGGAAAAATTGAAAACAACATGTTCTGAAAAAGTTGGGCTAAATCTTACCTCCACCGCCCCCAGATTTGAGACATTTGAGGCATGCAGCGAAATTTTTAAATCGATTGTGCTCGATAACGGTGCCTCCTACCAAAACGAGACAAGAGCACATTTTTTTTGCAAAAAACTCTGAAGTTTCAAATTTTTATGGAAAAATTGAAAACGGCATGTTGTAAAAAAAGTTGGGGTAAATCTTACCTCCACCACCCCCAGATTTGAGACGCCCCTGTTAAATTTTAAAAATTATGTTTACAGCAAAAGATTCAGCATTTGGTACTTACACATTCCATAAAATTTCATAATTTTACCTGGACTTGTTTCGGAGATATTTAGAAGGAAACGTCTTCAGATCTTCTCTTTTAAAAAGCTATAGCTCCTTTGCGAAGCATATTTCGGTGTACGCTTATAGGAGCTTTTTGTCTTATTTTTGGCCACAGAACACGCTGGTGAAATATTGCACGCTAATTTCGGGCCACCCTGTATACAACACAGAAAACTCCATATCTTTTGGTACATAAAACAATATTCCTTTATCTACCTTACGGTATACCAACCCATTTCTCAATTCAAACAAAGGATCTTCACAGCTTTCTAACTACGTCCTTAGAGTAACAATTTCAGGATCACAAGTTTGTCTCAGTGCTAAAGTCTGCTCAAAAGTATTACCTTCCAAAATAAGTATGCTTTGCACACGACTTAAGGCATCTACATGGCGCATTCTTGAGTTTGTCCGATGCTCTATAGTATAATTGTAATTCTGCAGATACATGCACCACCGCATTATACGAGGAACAATGTCCTTCTTTGCTAATGTAAGCCTAAAACTATCACAATCTGTTACTATCTTGAATGGTATCCCTTGTAAATAAACATGAAAGCGCTTCAGTGAGTAAATAATTGCTAAACACTCAAGTTCGTAGCTATGGTACTTAGCTTCACAATCGCTAGTACGTTTGCTAAAAAAAAACACCGGGTGAAACTTCTCATCCCCCTGTTTCTGCATCAAAACAGAACCGTACCCCAGAGAGCTTGCATCACAATGGAGTTCTGTTTCCAAAGTAGGCGAATAGATTGCAAGCACTGGTCCGGATATAAGTTTGCACTTAATGTCCTCAAAAACATCCAGCTCCTTAGCCCCAAAGTGAAATGTAGTATTCTTTCTGATCAAATCATACAAAGGTTTTGCTATACAGGCAAATTTCTCAATAAATCGTCTAAAATAGCTTGCCATACCTAAAAAACTATGCACCTGCTTTGAGTTTGTTGGTACAGGAAAATTGGAAATGGCACTGACATTGTCTGGATTTGGACGGATCCCTTCTTTGTCATTTAGATATCCTAAATACTCAATTTTATTCTCCAAGAAACTACACTTCTCTACGTTTAGATATAATAAATTTTCTACCATTAATTTAAAAACTTTGCTCATTATCCGCAAATTTTCCTCGACACACTCTGTCGCAATCAAAATGTCATCAATGTATATTAAAATTTGCCCTGTATTTATCAACTCCCTAAATATCTTATTTATAAATCTAGTAAAAATAGACGGACTGTTGCAAAATCCAAACGGCGTCTTTGTGAATTCAAATTGGCCGCGTGGTGTTACGAAAGATGTATATTTTCGGGAATCTTCATCAATATTCACATGATAAAATGCATCCTTCAAATCTAATTTTGTGACAAATTGTTTATGCTTTAATAAATCCAAATGATCGTCGATAAGTGGAAGTGGAAAACAATCTTTAACAACTAAATTATTCAGATAATGAAAATCAACGCAGAGACGAAAACCTCCACTTTTCTTTTCCACTAAAACAGTTGGAGAACAGAAAGGTGAATCACTCTCCCTAATGACTCCTCGCATGAACAAATCATTCAAAATTTTCTGGAGCTCCTGTTTCTCTACAAACGATAACCGTCGAGGGCGAAATGAAAAACATTCTTCACGTAGAATATTAATTCGCATTTCAAATTTTGTTTGCGGCTCAACACCCCTTTCAGGTACGAGATAATCATTGAGAAAAACATTAATTGTCCTGTTTTTATGCCTTTCTGACAAAAAATCATTTGTTTTCAAGTCCGGCATACTTGATTTCACACTGTTATCACAATTTATTAACATTATTTCTCGAGCTGCAGTTTCAAAATTATTTTCAGAAACATCTTTACAAAGCTTCTTTTTGATTATTGCCCGGTTACCGCTAAATGTGACACTCAGTTCAGGGTTAGCAATGAAACTTCTACCCAACAAACATTTATGCACACTGGGAATAGTAGAATCAGGTACAACATAAAATTTTACGGGCAAAACAACATCAGAAAGAGTAACACAAGTTTCCAAACTTCCCAAAATATTAACTTCAGAATGGTTTACACCCAAATAATGACTTTGTGATGTGTTTATTGGCTCAAAATCTAATTCGTCTACTAAACTAAGAGAAATTAATGAAATAGCACTTCCTGGATCTAAAATACAATTAATACTAAAACTAAACTTATCTGTTTCGATATCTGCTGTGACAATATAAGGTGGTGTATCCTCTTCGGTCACTAGGGCAACAACCTTCTTATCTGCACGACTATTTTCAGATTTTACACCAATCTGAGGACAATTTCTGCGAATATGGCCCACCGAACCACACTGGTAGCACGAACCCCATGGTCGAGTTGGCTCAGGACAACGAGCTGACGTGTGCCCCATCTTGCTGCAATTAAAACATTTCCTTACATCAGGATGTGCTCCTGTAGACTGCGTAGTGCCCACAGAATTTTCATATTTCCTATTTCCATCCTTCACTTCAACTTGCTTGCTAAAATTGGATTTTCCTCTGTCTTCCCGTTCAAAAATCCTCTCCTTCCTACTACAAACTATCCTTTCAAATCCAATTATATCTTGATAAAGGTCATCTTCATCTAGGTGATTTCTGCTCATAATAAAATTGCTCAATTCTCTTGAAAATAATCCAACTGCTATTTGTTCCTTAGTTTCATCAAAACTTAGACTTAATTGCCTACATAATTTTGCTTTCTCGTGGAAATAATGGCTTAACGATTCTTTGGCATGTTGTACCTTCGATGTCATCAATTTCCACTTTTCAGTTTGGCTTTTTTCCGCAACAAAAGTTTTCTTAAACGCATTCCTTAATGCCTGCCAATTAGTAAGCTCACCATGTCTTCCTACATACCAATGCTTGGCAGCACCCACGAAATGACTACGAGCTGTTTCAAAAATGAATGGCTCAGGCCAAGAATGAAGGGTTGCTGTTGTTTCCAGCTGTTCCAACCCCAGTTTAGCCGATTGCCCTCCAGCTTCCCCATTGAACTGATCAATACCTTTTGATAAATCAGGCATTATATTGAAATTTGGTACATCTGAAACTCGATCTGATGATAACACACTCGCAGACCTAAAATTTTGTTCTTGCTGTTGCAACATGGTCAGCATTTGCGCGTTCTGTTAGACCAGTAAATTAATCGTACTTAACATTGTTTTAACATCACTGTTTCCATTAACAGTGGATCCTACTTCATTTAGCACACGAGCACCAATGAAATTCTTAAAACTTTCTTCCGAGTAACTCATTCTACCTTCTGTCAAAAGTAAACTTCAAAACACACCGTCTGACACCTTTGTCCAAATAACCAGCTCAAAACACGTCCAATCTGTGTTCCAACGGACCACCGTCCAACCTTCAGTCCAACCTCTTTGCAACCTCTTGGCAACCTCTTGTACCTCTTGGCAACCTCTTGTACCTCTTGGCAACCCCACACCTGAAGTTGTAGGAGGTCGAGCGGCTCACAAAATAAATAAAGAGAAAGATAAAACGTCTTCTGATTATATTCCAATGATGTTTTATTATCTCAACTTTCAAAGAAATCTCTCTTCTCAAAAAAACTTCGTTTACGCTTCAAAACAATACAATAGCTTTTTTTTTCAACAACAGTGTAAAAACCTATTTTTTTTCTTCGCCAACTTTCTAGTTACAAATTATTTATCGGAATTACTTTATAACAAAATAAACGCAGAAGGCGGCATAATTTTAAACTTTTAAAATAAGTGGCCTACATTTAAAAATGTTTTTTTTTTATTTTTTCATTTTGTTTAAAAAAAATTCATATAAAAAATATTTTTTGAAATATAAAAAATATAAAATATTTTTTATATTTTAAAAAATATTTTTTGAAATATAAAAAATATTTTTCCAAATAAAAATAAAAATATAAAATATTTTTTATATTTTAAAAAATATTTTTTGAATAAAAAATATTTTTCCAAATATAAAAAATATTTTTTTACATAAATTTTTTACATAATTTTTTTAATAAAATGTGTTTTTGATTTTTTTTAATTTAATATTTAAATACATATTCTAAATATTTTGTTTATTTTTTAAATATCTTCTAAATAAAGGAGTAGTTTTTATAAAAAACATTTCTATATTAATTTTTTCTTTTATTTTTTACTTGCATCATTTTCTAACTTGAATTTCTATCGAAATAAAAGTGTGAACTGTAGTATTGATATTTGAGCATTTTAAACAATAATAATAATAGTAATAATTAAGAGATCAACAATAACAGTGTTACAATTTCTTAAGATGATGCTTAATATTTTAGCCAGTATTTTTGATAAAAAATATTTTTATTTAAAAAAATGTTTTGTTTTTATTTTTTTCATTTTATTTTTTCATTAAAAAATATGTTTTTAATATAAAGAATATGTTTTTACACAACAATTTTCTTACATAAATTATTTTTTTAATAAAAAATGTTTTTGATTTTTTAAATATATTTTTGATATTTTTTAAATTTTCTTAAAATATTTTTTCATTTTTTTAAAATATTTTTTTAAATACATTTTTTATTTTTAATTTTCTTTCAAGAATATAAATTTCTGAAGATGGGAAATAATTCCCGAAAATGCATTTTAGATAGGGACTTGTAGTGATAAAGTCAATTATGTTAAGTTGAAGTTTATTAATGTTGCAACATTCATTGAGATGACCTACTTAAATTTGATGAAATTAATAGTCATTTGCAGACTTAATATTTATTTATTTATTAATGGTAGGAAATTAATTTTACAAAAAAAATAATAGGCTGAACAAAATATTTTTTAAAAGTATTTCAGATACATTTTTAAAATACTATGTAAAAAGTATTTTAAATACTAATTAGTCATTATTTGTGAGATAAAATACCAAAGGCTTTCAGAAGTATTTAAAATATTTTTATTATTTAAAGTATTTCTTAAAAGTACTTCATATACTTTTTTAATACTCTTAAAGGTATTTCAAATACTTTGTAATAAAACTATCTTAAATACTAACTACAATCAGTATTTGAAAGAAAAAAATACTAAATACTTGAAGAAGTATTTAAACTACTTTAAAAAATACCAAAAAGTTGTTGATAGATTTCAACACTTCTCAAACATCCCAATTTCATTGCCCCATAATACTTTTCAGGCATTTTGAAGTAATTTGAATTTTGAAGTATTTAAAATACTTTAATGGTTTAAAATTCAAATACTTCTGAAGTAGATAGGCTCTGTTTCCGTGGCCTCAATTCATAATGCAGGCTTCGAAATTCTCGAATATCCGCCCTATTCTCCAGTATCATATTAAATCGAAACTATTTTGGTTTCGTCTTTTATTCCAGACTAATCAGTTCGAATCAGAGTTCAGCATCGAAGACAAGCTTGGCTTCATAATGTTCGAGTGCGGTTTGGAAGGCGTCTCTATTAAAATAGTAAAAAAATCTCAGTTCGAGCAAATTGAATGCGAGATGAACGACAAGAAATCCACTACGAATAGTGAGCCGATAATAAGCGATCGTTCAGGGGAAGAATCGGAAAATACCGAGCAATCGAAAATGGCAAATTTGACTCCGAGGTTAAGTGAGAATAAAGTGACTCTTAAAGTGCCGAATAAGCAGGTGACGAAGATTGGGGAGGCCGGGAAGCAGCAACAAGGAAAGGAAGGAACGGAGAAACTGTCAAAAGAACTAAGCAGCACGACTAAAGACGGGGGGAATGTTTCATCTTGCGTCATAGAACTCAGAGTGGTCTGGTTTAATTTTGCCGCTCCCCCACGGGCTCCCATCACCAGAAAAATCGATTACACCCGGCTGGATTGGAACTTGCTGAGTACAGCGTCTCCGGCGATAAATGCCTGGATGAATCCGAGCAACCGTTTGGCCATACGGGCGGTGCATATGGTACGGACAATGTACCGAAGATCCACGGCTACCGTAGCTTGTCTCATGGCCGAAGCTCTGGACATACAGGGCATTCACATGCCGACGAAAGTGAGTCTTGCTTCTAAATTTGCAATTCGGTGTCCGACGAAATAATTTTACAGAGTCGTTATGGAAAATTGACTCCACTATCGAAGACGCTGCAAGAAGACCCGAGCTGCCAGTTGTGCTGTGTGCTGCAGAAGTTTTATCTTCAGTCCGATCCGGCGGGCATCGAAGCAAACTTCAGAGAATCAGAGCTTCCGCAACTATTTACTCTGCGGCAGGTTAATATTTTTTTTTAAATTCACGATGGGTTTTATTGATTGGCTTATTTTTCGGATAGGGTATTATTGTTTTGAGTCGACAGTGGAAGAATATTCTGTACACTCCGCTATTGCCTGAAAATACTGTAAAATCCAGAGTTAAGCCTCTTAACGTCACCATAGCAGTACCAGAAGTAGATGAGGTAAGTGAGACTACGAGTAACAAACAAAAATTCCACCACTACTTCACTTATTCGAATTTTGGGAATTTTATCCTTGCTTCCCGTGGTCCTCCAAAATGAGGAGGATGAGAAGGGATAAATGACCATGAGACTCCTGAATGTTTTTATGCAGTTTTTGTCGCCATCATTGCAATAAATAAGGGACAGCCTTCAAACATATTTTCCGAATAATTTTCAACTTTGTCGGTTTATTTAAAAACAATTTTTTCTTGTATTAGGTGATACAATCCTGCGACATTGACATACGCGTTGAGGATTGCGCCTCTAAACCCCGTAAGGCTATTAATTTTTAATAATTACCGCTTTTATCGTGGGCTAACGGTTTTGTCTCTAACGATCACAAGAAACACATTATCACACATGTTTAATATTAAAAAATTGTGACTAATCCATGTCTTGTTGGTTGCGGGTCTTTGTGGTACACAGGAGTTCTGCTTTACTGACGGCGATGCTAGTGGCAACGAGGAAACCGATATCACCGATGAACACGCGCAGCTGTTGCAGTCCGGCATAATTTTGCGGCCAAGTACCCAAAGAAACAGCATTGGTAGGTTTGAAAGTCTCTAAGAATTGTTCATTACATCGTATGATTTTGTTTGTTTTATTACTGATCGTGTTTATGTGTGTTTTTGCTTGTGTAGAGCTGGGACATGCTGTCATTGTTATTTGTATACGTAATATGTGTTTAAGTGTTCATTTCTTCGATATGTTTATCAGGAAAGGACGGTCTTGTGTCTGGGGCCTCTCCCAGATCATCGAGCAACGTGGGAAATAATGCGTTATTGACCCCGCAGGTGGCAGTAGTCTCCGGGGGAGTCGAGAGCATCCTGACTTCACCCAGTCCTCCAGGCAAGTAAAACAAACAGACGGAGAACAAAAATTAATGCAGAAGTCGGGCGTTAGCATTGAATGACTAATTCTCTTTCAGTTCCGCATAGAAAACGCAAAAAGAGTTTGCACCAGCCCCAAGTGCCGCCCAGCAGTCGCGCGAGCGTCGTCTTGCCGCTGTTCGCCAACGCGAATCTTTTTAATCAAAAGCTTGGTGATGATAACATAGGTGGGTGCCAAAAGTGCAAAAAATTGGTGTAATTACAAGGTCTGATCGACAAATGATTTATGGTTCAGTAAGTTTTGTACTTGTCGATCAAGCCTCATGTATTTTATTGAGCACAAGTGTGGACGAAAGGATTTTTGTAGGTTACGGTACTCTCCACGAAGACCGTACTGTGAACTTAGGTTCGGATACTAGTGTCGTGACGCCGTCTAGTCAGGAGATGCCCGCGAGTCCTTTGCATCGGTCTGCCGGACAGGCGCACTCTTCGGAAGATTTGTACAGTTGGATGGCCAAGCAGGACACCGTCGCCTCTCTTAAAGGTAATTTTGGTCTGCACGAATTCTCAATGTTCGTTTCAACACTTCGATTTCTGAGCGCAGGTTGTATGGAATCGAAAATTGACATGTTCCACTCGGAATTGTCAGGGGATTGCGCTTCTGCGATGAAGGAGACGCAGAACGTGCCCGGAGTTTCTTTATATCCGATACACGATTCTTTGCGGCTTTTGGACGCGAATTTAATTTTCCAACCACTTCTTTGCGCGCTTGGGGTCATGCCTCAGCAATTGAGGTTCACCACCATCACAGATTCAAGTGAGCCTACCAATTATCGTTTTTATTAAATTCCCTGTTTGATTATTATTATTAGACGATGGGAACGATGTTACAACTTTGGACGCTTTGGGATCAAATTTGTCTCTAGTCGGAAACATGGACACGATGAAAATTGATATAGTCGTGTCGGAACACGGGAAATCAGAGAAAAAGAAGGGGAAAGGCAAGGGGAAGCGGATCGTAATCGACAAAGACATCAACGTTGGTTAGTCGAGAAACTGTTGTCCACTTTACGACGTGTCTGATTTGTTTTTTCTTTGTCATGCCAGAAGATTCTCCCGCTTTTGTGTGCGAGAAAATCTCCGTGGAGCTAGAAGTGGATCGTATGACAGACATGGCCGTCAACGACATGATCAAGACGAAGAACGTGCTGTATATTTCACGTGGGCAACTGAAAAATCACACGAGCACTGTTCTGAACTTCAACATCGGTAAGTTTCATATAAGATGGATTTCATTTTTTTTTATTCTCCATCTCCATCTCCATTCACGAGGTATGTAAATATTTATCGACATTTTCTGATAGCCATTATCGATACATCAACATTCCGATATATCAATATTCCGATACCTATATCTGTTTATCAATAATTATTTCTTTTTTGATATTCACCGTCTTCATTCACGAGCTTAAAATATCTCTGTCAATGAAATATTGATATTCCTATGTGTTTATATTTTCTGATATATCAATACATATCAATATTTTCTGATATCTGTTATCGATATATCAATATTTTCAGGTTGTGTCATTGTTTTTCGATACACCAACATTCCAATATATCGATATTCATAAATGTATCAATGTTCTGATATATCATTATTTATCAAAACATATTTTTTTTAATTCACCATCTTCATTGGCAAGTTACTTTTGTGTAAATTTGCAGACCTTGGTCAATATTGAAAATATTGATATCTGGATATACCAATATTTTCCAATTTATCAGTATTTATCCAGTTTTCGATATCAAATATTGATACATCAATAATTTCGGGTGTATCGATATGTATGTCACTATTTATCGATAATTTATTTTTTTTCTCTTTTTATATTCACCATCTTCATTAACAAGTTACTTCTGTTTAAAATTATAGCTGTGGGTCACTCGAATATCCTAACTAAAAATATTGATATCTATCGATACATCTTTGTTTGCCCATATATCGATATTCTCCGGTATCTATAATCGATATATCAATATTTCCATATATCGATAAATATTAATATGCTGGAAAATTGATAATAGATATCGAAATATACCAATAAATATCAGTATCAACTAAAAAAATATCGATTATTGATAAGTATCGTTATATCAAAATATTAATATGTACTAATATATCAATACATATTTATCAATAATTGATATAAATATATTACTATTTTTGAATTGATATTTATTGATATGTTTGTCTGTCAAAAATGATGCATAACATAACACAACACAAAGTATTCAGTTACATTCTTACCTTCTAGTATAAATCAGTCACACGCTTTTAATTTGGTGTCTAGGTGTGAGATACATTTCACAAAGAGTCAATATGCCCCTGTTGCGTCTCTTGCACCAAATAAGCAACATGTATCAAAACGTGAAGGACACTCAAAACGAACTGCGCGAGCAACATCCCGCCGATTTGATTCGTCCGAAAACAAGCGGGAGCGATCACGTCGACGTTAAACACAGATCTTGTTCCGGTGTGTATTTTTTTATATAAACATCGACTATTGGATGGTAAGAGAAAATTTGTTTCTAGCCTCCGATATTCACGAACCGCGCAAGACCCATGTCGCCAAGCAACTGAGTTTGAAAATATCCGATCCCGGTTCGTTCGGTTCGACGCACAAGGCGGCCATTTCTCCCTCGCCGAGCCTGAGGTCCAGGCCGCAAAGTTTCGCTCAGAAATTGCGATCGACGGGGAAGAGCGTAAAGGGTTATGTTAATTTGAGCGACGGGGGTACTCCGAATACTATGTCGAGTCCAACGGGGTCTGCTTTGGAGAAAGTGACCCTTTCTTCGGAGAAGAGCGCCACGGGGCACTGTTGGAAGACCGTGTATCACCTCTTGGCTTTGTACGCCAACATGCCCGACACGAAGACAGTGAAACATAGGTAAATTTGCGTTTTTGCGATTTACGATCATATGGCGATTGTGTGTATAGATTTTCAGTGGGCACAGGGGATATATCAGAGCACTATAAAGGGACACGAAAGTACGACATCTTGAACGAAGTCAAGACTTCCGATAATTCCGAGAAAACTGATAGCAGCTTACCGAGACAACGCAAGGAAACCAGTAAGTATGGTCACTTTGTGGTTTTTCGTGTAGCAAGAACTTTAATCTCTGCTTCGAAGATGAACATACAAAGTTGGTCGTGTTTGGCGTGGCTCGTATACATCGTACTAGACTTCTCGCAACGTTGTCCGGTTTAAAATTAGAAGCGGAAATTACGAGTCTACATTCAAGTCTTACGGTGAGGAAGAAATCTAATCCGGAAGCCCTGGAACGTTCAATCACTGGACAAGTTGGCAGGACTATGATCGTGCTACTCGAAGGCGTTGCGCCAAATCAGCAAACAGTCGTCAAAATGACCGTGGGAAAATCGCAGACGATTTATTCGAGTATCAGCAAGAGATTGAAGGATAAGAATTCAGGATTATTAACAATCGGTAAATAACGTTAACAGAATTAATCGGTGGTTAATATTACGACTTATTAGGAGCTGTTTGCATTGACATACCGCAACATCCAGTTGCTCTGCACGGAATGGTGACCAGAGGAAGTAAGCAGTTGAGTTCCACGCTACAGGAATTACGAGTTACTCGTACTTCCAGTCGTCTGTCCAGAGCTCAAAACGAAGAGGAAGCAGGGACGCAGTACTCGCCCAATCAACAAGCGAGAAACGTCGTGCCAACTGCCGCCGTTTCTGTAAAGAGCAGCCAGGGAGAGAAAGGGTTGTTGCAGCCCTTGGTCATGGAGTTTTCTGTCATATTACAGGTTAGATCAGTGTACTAGTGTATGCACGATTGGTTAAACGACTGCTATTCACTTGCAGAGTCTGAGCATAACAGCAGCTCTATTGCCGTCTTTACAAGCTCAGTACAAAATGGACCAAGTAAACAGTACCGGCATCACCGGTAGCAAGGCAAATTTTACGATAGTCTTGCCGCAACATTCCCTGAGTTTCACAACAAAGTTGAAGGCAAGTTAACCTTTTAATTTGTCGAGAAAATATTTATTTTGATGTGTTTAGGGTTATACGCAAAGTGAAAAATTGTCTGAGCCAAACCTACCGTCGGAAGCAAGCATCGCTTTACCTGCCGTACACGTTACTGCGGAATATATTCCGGAAAATGCGACTACGACTATCAGAAACGACAGTAAAGGTCCGGAAGGTGTCGTCTTCCGTCAAGGCGGTTATTTAAACGCGCACGCCGACATCGGTGTCTTCGAGCACAGTTTAACGACCGACTTACTCAATCACCTAGTTTTCGTTCAAAAAGTCTTCATGAAAGAGGTAAATGAAGTCGTGCAAAAGGTCTACGGTGGGGAGAGACCGGTTCCTCTGTGGTTAGAAGATTCCGAAGAAACTTCGGCGTTGAACAGAATTTTATTTTCCCTGGTGATTCGAATACAGAGTATCCAACTGACGGCGACTACGGCGGGCAGTTCGGCGGTGAGGCTAGAGACTGGAGCGGTCGTTCTGGAATTATCGAATCGGGTGCAGAACGTTTCTGGTAGCGCGCAGAATAACGCATCGGCGAGGCTCTTCGGAAAGGCGCAGGTTGATTTGAAGGTTTCTTTGGGGCAGATTATAAGGAACGCGCTGTTCGAAGAAGCGGATATCGAGTATCAACCCGTGGCGTTCTTTAATACGCGCATCGGACTCAGAAATGCCTTCCAGGTGAGTCACAGCAAGATTATAATCTCCCTCGAAAAAGGAGGGTGTTTATTTCTTTTTTATTTATTACTGTGCGTATAGGACGAAATTGTTGAAGGAGAGGACAAAGAAGTGGTGCTTATTACGCTAAAGAGACCGCTGATCTACATCCAACCCGTTGCTGTGGATAAAGCCATCTTGGTGTGGTTGAATTATAAAAACGCGTACGATTATTGGAATGAAAAGCGAGCCAATTTGAATAAGGAAGTGCTAGCGGCAACACAACAAGTAATTTGTTTTCGACTTTTATCGATTCTTGAAACCCCTAGGAATTTTTTAAGGTCTACGAGAAATTCCAGTTTGGTCAAATTACTAGCCAACTGGGGTCTCCTTTGGGAACTCTCTTTTTACAACTGACGGTTGAAGACATGGGCATCTGTCTCCCACTGAATCCCCTGCCTTTGGCGTCCTGGGGGCAAAGAAGCGTATATGAAGAAAGTCGAGGCGCTGTGGTCGTTACATTAGAAAATACGAGCATATCAGGTCAGTTCCGTGACCTGGCCTCTCTTTTCTAACAATTTGTCGTATAAAAAATTTCATCCGCAGCTTGTAGTTCCGGGTCATTGGTTAGCAAGGGCAAATTCTCGAATCTCTGCCTGCGTTTCGCCGACGACTTCGAGAACTCACTGGACGACTGGAAGCCTGACATGACCGACTCGACGATCATGAATTTGTGCGTCGTCAGTGACGGCACGTACGAAGTTTGCAGCAGAACGATCGCTGCGAAGAGACCGAACGGTAATTAAAAACAAAATTAGTTGACATATATGTTGAATATCGTTTTTCCGAAACAGAAAACGCAAAGTGGCTCCTAAACGTCCAATGGCAAATGGAAGGGGTCGATATACACTTAGATACAAACGTCGGTAAGCAACTCTCCGCTTTGGGCCACACTTTGACGATGCTTACTGGTGCCGAAGATACTCCTCTTCAAGTTGATTATGACAGCGACGAAATCGAACAGACAGACGGCACTAGAGCTTCGCAAGAAAGTATTTTACCGGCCTTCGTCTTCGATCCATCCCTCGATAACAAGAAGAGGTCGAAATTGATCGAGAAAGAGATGAACGAACAAGCGAAGATTATCAACGACTTGAGGTCGTTGGGGGCATCGCACGGGACCATCGAGTTGGAATTGAAGAGGTTACACGAACTGGAGGCCATGGTTTATAAGGATTTTAGGAGGTTTGTGCTGATTTTTGGTTATATATCGTTATACAGTATTGGTACAATATTGCATAACTATATCGGGCAAATGTAGGGCAAATATATTTTCCCAATATAATGCGCGATGTAACTTCCAGAGACATGATACAAAAACTGAGGAGGCAGAGCGTCAAAGCGTCGTCGATCAAGAGAAAATTCGGATTGGGCTCCAAAGCGAACACTTACAGGTCCAAGTCGTTTATAGCTACGAGTCCCATGCCTGAACATCACGGAAGGTTCGTTGCGTAAAAATAGCAAGCGCGACTTATCGTGTTGAGATAATTCACTTTTTTACAGTCCAGAGAACGGTCACGGAACAATGAGCGGTAACTCGGCTAGTTACGAGAGTTCTCCGCGTTCTGGACCATCGAGATCAGCTTCGTTGCGTGTCAAAAGCGCGGACGGTCCCAAAGTTACTTTCAGCGATGTGCAGACTTGCAGGCAATCGTCTCTGCCTAGCGCCAGTTCAGAACTGAGCCTGCCAGAGGCTCAGCTCGATTGGGCCGATCACCTCACTATAGACGGGGAAAAAGTCGAACTGAGGAAAAAGTTGCCTGCTTCGTACGAGTCTGTCGAAGGGTGAGTCATGTTCTATTAGCTCTGGATCAAATTTAGGTTTACAAATAACTTTGTTTGGGTGTCTAACACTCGGGCCAAATATATAGATAATAAATTTATTGTTTCCCACTTGACAATTGATTGAAATACAATAAAGTAAAATAGAAATAATCAAAATATAAAACAGTAAAAAAATTCAAATATTAAAAGTTAATATTAAAAATTAAACAAAAAATAAATAAAAATATTTATTGTTTCCCACCTGAAAATTATTTGAAATAAAATAAAGTAAAGTGGAATAATCAAAATATAAAAAGTAAAAAAATAAAAAATTTAGATTAAAAATTAAACAAAAATTTAAAAAAATAGTTATTGTTTTCCACCTGATGATTAATTGAAGTACAATCAAGTAAAATAGAATAATCAAAATATAAATTCAAAAAATATTAAAAATTAAAAATGAAAAAAATAAATACATAAAAAGTAAATGAAAAAATAAATAGGACCATTAAAAAAATTAATATAAAAAATAAATAAATGAATTAGAATCAAGAATACAAGAATATAGGAAAATAAGAAATAAACAAAAAAAATATGAAAAATTAACAAATTAAAGAATAAAACTTAAAAAATAAATTAAGTTAAAATTTAAAAAATTCAAATTAACAAACAAAATAAAACATGAGGAATTAAAATAATAATAATATATTTATTAGCTGTAAGCTAAATATGTACAATATTCTCATCATACATTTATTTAGAAAGAACAATCTTCTATAAACTTAAAAATTATCATGCACATACTGTTTACAAAGATTCTTAAAAGACGATAAAATCGTATTACATTTTATATCAAGTGGTAGACTATTAAACAAAACACACCCCTTCACCAATAACTGATTTTGTCCGCGACTATCTTATAATATACTCTTTATACTTGTGTTTCTTCAATCATAATTAGATACATTAATCACTGCAGTGATTAATGAATATTATTCACTACACCAATAGGAACATCGCTTTGACCCTTTTTTACATTTATTTAGTAGGCCGCGATCGCGATGTGTCAGTTCAACTTGAAACGTCAAATCAGCATGGTTTGCTTTTAATTTGAAATGCATATTCTAAAAAAGAAGATATAATGAGTAGTGAGAGTGAAAACGAGGTTTCTTTAACAGCACCAGCAATAAATGAAGCTGCAGAACTTGCCTCATTAGATTCATTGCCCAAAAAACCAAGAAAATTATACCTGAGAGCGTATGTATGAATCTTTCTTACACTGGAGAAGGGAAATGAAGGTAAATTCTTTCTGGGAATCTGTTTTGATAGTCGTGGACAAAGTATAGTATACAACTCGTTATAATGATGCTATTATTACCTCGGATGATTACAAAACTCGCTCGTTTCAATCGCTCGTGTTGTAAACTTCATCCTCGGTAATAATAGCATTCATTATAAACTCGTGTATAATATACTATTGTGCAAATGAAGTGCCATAGCACTGCACATTAAAATCATTTCTATTTCTTGTAGAATAAGAATGTATGTACATATATCCGCATTATACTTC
This sequence comes from Xestobium rufovillosum, assembly GCA_963966045.1. Classification (NCBI taxonomy): domain Eukaryota; kingdom Metazoa; phylum Arthropoda; class Insecta; order Coleoptera; family Ptinidae; genus Xestobium; species Xestobium rufovillosum. Next base: position 24,597,168 of record OZ014497.1, read on the forward strand.
AAATCACTCAATTTACATTGAAATAAATTGTATTTTAACTTAAATATAAATACCAACGTGTTATATGTTACTAGTTGTCTGATACTCATCAATCTCAACACATCCCAAGGAGCATTTAGAGGCACATGATGGGCTCTGGGTCGACATTGTGTCGACACACGATCTCGGACACGACACATTTCGAAGGCACAGTGCGAACACAGTGCCCGCATTAAGTAGTAAATGTGTCCAAAATGGTGATGAAAATGTGTCCTAAATTGAGACTAGTTAGACACCAAAACTGTGTCTAACGCATGCCTTCTTTGTGCCCGACATGTTCACATTTCTGTGCCTAAATTATTACTAAATAGAATAATATTGGGCACAATAATTGTATATGCATCTCTCTTAGAACTTAGAATGATGGGAACAAGTATAAATATGGGGTGGCTGTATGTTGTTACACTACACATAACCTAAAGAACATACTCAAATAATGATGCATTCTGAAGTAACTACGCAGAAAATACTAAACGAAGGCAACTTTTTGGTAAAAACTGGATGACAAAATAAAAGCGCCTCCATAAAAACCTCTATTTGTATAAGAAATTTTGTGGTAACCTAATTTTTGCAAGGTATACATTTTTATCCGAAGTTTCTATTTATTTACACTTCTTTATGCTTAAATGGCAAAAGGACAAGTTTACCACATTTCGTTCCTTATTAGATGAATTTTTTCAAAAACATACTTCGCTTTTGAATTTTGAACCAATATGGACGCCTTTGAGCAGCAACAAACAATGGCTGATTTGAAGATGGTGTCTAAATAGAGCCTTGTATCTATATTTTAGCCAAATTGTGACTAATGGCTTTCCATTCAGTAACATTGCTACCTATGTGGTACATTTTAGACTCCTGTTCACAAAATTGGCCTGTGTTGTTCCTGAAATGTTGTTAATATGACACATTTCATTTAAGACGCAATTCAGGAACAAAATTCTAAAATGTGCCTAATTTGTGAAAATCAAACTTAATTTTAAACTGCTGTTTTAGTGGAAATAACTAGGCCAGAGGTACAGTGCTAGAGGGCAAATAAAGAGTACCTACTTCATAGCCTGTGTTAAGTATTTATACTTTTTATTATGTAATATGTATAATTATACCTGTATTAAATATCATATTTTGTTATATTATTATTTATTATAGTTTATAGCTACACTTTTACAACTTTTTTTAACACTTCACTACCTCGAGTCACAAGAACTAGCTATAATGGGTGATAACATCTTTCAGAAGTAAGGTTAGGTTATCGAATGGAAAGTTGTGTTCACCTGGACACATAATAGAATCATTTCAGAATTGTGTGCTTATTTAGAAACATGAATGTCCGTTTAGATGCATTTTGGTTACAAAAAAGTCTCAAAGAATTTAAACACATTCCAGGCTCATTGTTTCTAAAATGTGTCGACACAGTGCGTCTAAATGGCGTCCTTTGATTCCAAGTAGACAAATAATGGTTACATGAAGGGCACAAATGTCTGAAATGTAAACACTTGGGCACGGCGACTTATTGGACACAAAAACTAGTTCATGTGTCGACACGTAACCTAAAATTGTCACCATTTGAACACAGTGCCCACAAATGACACAAATTCCGGTTGCCGTGTTGACCCATTACGGGCAAAATATTTTTGTGTCCATTCTCAGGCACACTTTGCTCCTTGGGATCCAGCATCCACTCAATCCGAGTATACCTATCACATTTCAAAATTATCCGCAATGCCCTGTTTTGCTTCACTTCTAATTTACGAAAATATTCCAGTGTGAACAGATTAACAATTGTCGAGCAGTACCTTACATGTGGAAGCACAACAGTTTTATAAACAAGCAACCTTGACCATAAACTCAAGTCAACTCCTACTCGTTGTAAAACTCCAACTTTCTGGCTCACTTTCTTTATAATATAATTACCATGACTTTTAAAATTGAGTTTGTCATCCAAAATAATTCCCAAGTATTTCAATTCCTTAACGACCACCAACCTGCTCCCATCCACATAAACATCGCCCCCAGGAACAATACATCTATGCAAAAGGAACATTACCTTGGTTTTACTCAAATTAATAACTAAAGCACTACAGGACAACCACTTACACAGTAACTCCAGTTCCTCATTCATTACTTGTACAATGTAATCCATATCATCATGGACAAAATACACAAGCATATCATCAGCAAATAGCTGTATTTTACATTTTTTGAAAACTTTAACTATGTCATTAACATACAAAATAAATAATATAGGTCCCAACACTGATCCTTGAGGAACTCCCCATTTTGATTCCTTCTCACTTGAAATACTTTCCCCATATTTCGTCACTTGAGCTCTACCTACAAGAAAACTTCTAAACCAATCCAACACAACACCATCAACCCCAACATGAACCAGTTTCATCAAGAACAGATTCCGATCAATCGTCTCAAAAGCGCGCTTAAAATCCACGAATACCGCACCTATTATTTGCTTCACAGAAATTGCCATCTCCACTCATGTATCACAGTTTGCACTGCAGTCTCACACGATTGGCGCCTTCTAAAACCCGCTTGAGACTCTGAGAGAATGTTATTTCCTTCCATATAATGCAGAAATTGGTCTTTCACAGCCAATTCCAACACCTTTTCATAAGATGGGAGCATGTTTATTGGGTGATAGGAGCTTGCATCATGAGCATTCGGGATCTTCTCTACAGGAACAACCATCGATCTCTTCCATTTTGAAGGAAACAATCCGGTTCGCAGGGATTTATTAATAACATCCAGTAACCTATTTCCCACAGCTTCCACAATTAATTTCAAAATTGTAGTATTGATCCCATCGATACTACTATTTTTATTTGGCAGGCTCTTAACTATTCTTTTCAACTCGCAGAAAGACACTTCCTCAAATTTATCCAACTTCGAATCATATTTCTCCATCTTGTCTATCACTTCATCATTATTTAGCCCACTTTGCACCAAACCATCGATGCTATTTAAGAAATAGTGGTTAAATTCTTCGGCTATTTCACAGTATCCCTCAATTTTTTTTTTCTCCCCTTAGGGCCTGCCTGCCAGAAGGCTCAGATGCACTGCAGCCACAAAATGGGCTTATTGTGCTCACCCTAAATTCTAAGTCACACCCAATCCATGATCTTGATGCCTTGGACCAAACGGTACAAGTAAAACATTGAATGCGTGGAAAATTCTTCCGGTTCCATCAGACATCGCCCGAAAATTCGCTGCCTCTTCTGGCCTAGAGCTTCACATCTGCACAGGATGTGCATAGCTGTCTCCCGTTCCTTATTACACAAGCGGCAGTTAAGGTCTCCGTGATATTTGCCAATCTTCCACAGGTGTTCTTTAACGGTCATGTCCGTTAGGAAGCCTGTTACGATTCTAATTTGCATCCTACTAAGGCAAAGTAGTTCTGAGCATCTTTTCCTGCAAGGTCCCTTTATATAAGACTTGCTGTGCCTGTGTCCTGGAATCACGTTCCAGTAATTGTGATGTTGAGCGCGAATCCATCTGTTTACTTGGTGTCTGACTGCACTCTTAGTTATGCCTAGGGCAGATTCCGGTCCAACGAAAGGATCGTTGGAGCCCTGCTTTGCTAGTTTATCGGTTTCCTCGTTCCCTATCAGCCCACAGTGACCTTGAATCCAAAGCAGTCTCACTGCGTTCCGCATGGCTAGGATATTAAGTTGCTCGAAGCATTCCCACAACAGTCTGGAAGACATCTTTGGGCTCATAAGAGCCTCCAAAGCTGCCTGGCTGTCTGATAAGATAAAGATCTGCTGATTTTTGTAGCCCCTCTTAATGTTTTCCCGCGCACATTGTAGTATCGCGTAGACCTCTGCTTGAAAGACAGAGGCACATTTGCCCAGAGAGGAGCTGAGTTTCACTCTTGGTTTATCACCAAACAGTCCTGACCCAGCACCTGTGTCGGTCTTAGAACCGTCGGTGTACCAGATCAGACTGCCGGAAGGTATGCTGTTCAGAGTTTGGTTCTCCACTCTAGGGTCATCGATTGTGACCTGAAAGAGTGGTTGTGCGGTGTTCTTGGGGACCATGTAATCCATCCTCATGTCGAGCATGGGATCCTTTATGTCGTCTGTACCCAGACGGACACGGTAAAAAGAGTTTTGCAGTCTCACTCAATTAGTCTATTATCAATTTTTTTTCGTATTTTCTGACTTCTAATATTCTTACTAACCAACTTCTTCAGGACCTTCCACATTTGGTTGGAATTTTTTTCACCTCATCTATTTGACTATTGTAAAATTCTTTTTTCCTCTTTCCTATCGTATCCACTATCTCATTCCTTTTTCTCTTAAACATATTCCAGTCTTCTATATTATTAGTATCTACTGCTTTTCTAAAGAGAGAATCTCTCTTCTTCATCATCTCATGAATCTCTGGAGTCCACCACCTCTTACCTGCCCATCTTGTATTCAACCACAATTCCTTGACAGGTGCATGCAGTGATGTTAAATTACCGTAATTTATATTTTTGGTAATTTACGGCGGTAATTTACGATTTTTAATTACTGATATTAATTACCGTGTAATAAATTTGTTTTGTAAATTACCGTGGTAATTACAGTAATAAATATTGCGTAAATTACGGCAAATTACCGTATCTTACCAGTAAAATGCCGTATTTTACCAGTAAATAACCGTAATTTACCAGTAAATTACCGTAATTTACCAATAACACAATTATTTAGCATTAGATGTTAGACGAAAGATGATGTCATCAAAATATAAATTTTATTTGTAAAAAATATAAACAAAATTACTATAAAATATGGTAATTTGCTTCGTAATTTACTGCGTAATTTACGGTAATTTTCCATGTAAATTACGGTAACTAATTTTTGGTATTTCACGGTAAATTACAGTAAATAACTGCGGTTATTTACTGGTAATTTACCAGCTCACATCACTGGGTGCATGTCTATCTAATACTTCTAGAACTGAATGTGTAAATTACCGTATCTTACCAGTAAAATGCCGTATTTTACCAGTAAATAACCGTAATTTACCAGTAAATTACCGTAATTTACCAATAACACAATTATTTAGCATTAGATGTTAGACGAAAGATGATGTCATCAAAATATAAATTTTATTTGTAAAAAATATAAACAAAATTACTATAAAATATGGTAATTTGCTTCGTAATTTACTGCGTAATTTACGGTAATTTTCCATGTAAATTACGGTAACTAATTTTTGGTATTTTACGGTAAATTACAGTAAATAACTGCGGTTATTTACTGGTAATTTACCAGCTCACATCACTGGGTGCATGTCTATCTAATACTTCTAGAACTGAATGTGTAAATTGCTCTGCCATTAGGTCCGTACTGAGCATTGAGTTATCCCAATTACTATCAATCAAACTAGTTTGGAATTCCAAATCCTTGAATTGTTTAAAGTCCCTAATGAGTTTTTTGGTCATTCTTTTACTACCCCCCCTGGATTACTGGATTCCTTAGAGCCGATGCAGACGAGGCTACTTTAAGTGGCGAACGTGAGCGATTGCTACTGGCTTCTTGTTGAAATCTATAGAATTAAATCAGTGCATGCATACGTGGCCACTGCAGTCGCGGTAGTAGGCGATAGTGGCGGGTCGGTGGCTCACTCGTGTCACCGGTGGATATCGCACGCGACAGGCCACCGATATAAATGCACAGGTTGTTATTCGGGTATACACACGACGCCACAGCGACTGACCACTTTTGTAAGCTACTGTTATTATATTATACAGAAAACCATCAGTATCCATGAGATAGTCATTCAAAATGCCACGAAAAAGTGTGAACGAGATCCCTGAATCATCTTTGTATCTTATTTTAACAACTTCACTTCTAACATTTTCTGAAAGTTCATCGAATGATGTTTTCGACGTACGAAAATATTTAAAAAACATTTTGTCGTCCTGTCGCAGTTCTTCGAAGAACTGTATCATATTGAATTGAATTTATTTCCAAAGACACAAAATATACAATAACAAACAAACATTACAGTTATTGAAGGTGTATAGGAAATTGTCAAAATTTTCAAGCACAGTACTCATCCAAATTATATATACATCTATTAATTAGATAATCCTTAAGAGCTATCTTAAATTTATTAACATTTCCAATGCTACTTATTTGTTTAGGTAATCTATTATATAAGCGTACCCCTAAACATTGTGGTGAATTCCTCCCAAAATCCAACCTACAAAGTGGCACTCTCAGATCTTCACTTTGCCTAGTACTATAATTATGTACCTCGCTGTTTGTAGTGTACTTATCTCTACTGCTGTGTACATAAATACAAAGTTGGTATATAAATGTTCCTGTAACAGTTAAAATTCTGTAACACTTAAAATACTCTCTACAAGAATCCAAGCTGGACAGACCCGCCATGCACCTAACAATCCTTTTTTGACATATAAATACATCATTGACATTTGAAGAGGCACCCCAAAAACTTAAACCGTATGAAAGTCTTGAACCAACCAAAGCATGATACAAGTTGATCATCTGTGCTATTGTCAACACACTCTTTAGACCACGTAACAACCAGCAAATAGAATTCAGCTGACTAATAAGTTTACTACAATGATCTCTCCAACTCAGAGTCTCGTCGATGTAAATACCCAAGAACTTAACAAGGGTAGTCCTACCCAAATCTCCGTTATGCACATTGAGATTCACAGTTAGGTCTCTCCTAGTCTGGTAAGTATGAAATCTTAAATATTCAGTCTTATTCACATTAAAGTACAATGAGTTATCACAAAACCAACTCATCAACTCCCCAAGACATTTGTTATACCTTTCCTGAACCTCATCACTGCTCTTACCAGATATTATTAGAGATGTGTCATCTGCATAAATTGTACATGACACATCTCCACCAAGTTGGCTATCCATGTCATTCACATAGAGTAAAAACAGTACTGGCCCCAATACTGAGCCCTGAGGGACACCAACATCAATAGCCACACTGCCCGAGCTGACTACTTGAACTACTCCCTTGTACTCATTTTTCACTGTTACATATTGAGAACGCCCGGTTATAAAAGAACATATCCAATCATTAGATACCCACCTAATTCCATATCTCTCCAGTTTCTCCAATAATCTTGCATGGTCGACACAGTCAAAAGCCCTGCTAAGATCACAGAAGATCCCAACGGGGCTCTCTCCTGCATCGATATATTTTATTATGCAATCATAAAGAAAATGAATTGCTGTATTTGTCGATTTACCTGCTTGAAACCCATGTTGGTTAGACGTCAAGATATTAAATTTCTTTAAGAAGGATTGTAATCTATCCAAAAAACAGTATTCAAATTTGAGAAACCGGATGATACTGTCACTGGTCTATAATTGCATATACTTTGAGTGTCGCCCTTTTTATGAAGTGGTAATACACTTGAATTTTTTAATGTTCTAGGGAAATGACCCCTTTCAAGTGACAAATTTACAATAAAAAGCAAAGGTTTTATTATTACCAGGATCGATCTTTTTATTATATATCTCATATATTATATGATCATATAATATAAATGATACAGTTCTTTTGACGCCCTATCGAGTAACACGGGCTACACATGCATACGTCGAATACATCGACGTCCTTTCTTTTTCAAAAGCAGAAGCAATAGCAATGTCACATCACTTGTTGGCATCTTGAGCAATTAAACTCGTATCAGTCAATCGGCCACTGGCCACCACTGTAGCCCTGTAGTCGCTCTCAGGCGCTGCACTAGAAGCCAGTGGCGATCGCGCGCGTTCGCTTCTGATGTGGACCCGTGTGAATCGGCTCTTAACCTACGTGCCTGATACTTTACTTTGTAACTTGCAAATCACATCCTGACCTTGACAATTCAACATTTTCGCCTGCGGCGCACTGACAATTTTTGCATACATATCACATATTTTTGCTTTGCCCCCCCCAGAAAATTCTTTATGGGCGCCCTTGCAATTCAATGATCAGATCAATCATAGTTTTACTTGCGTTTGTTTCTCTCATATATTGATTAATCACTTGATACAGTCCCAATCTGTCAATGGTTTCATGCAGTTTTCTGGAATAGAATGACCCCATTTTCATATCGATATTAAAATCACCAAGTACAACAATACAACTATCCTGATCACAATTTTCTTCCATTACATTCTCAAAATTGCCGATAAACTCAGCATGCGAAGCATTCGGAGAGTGATAAACATTTCCTATACGATACTTTTTGTTGTCAATAACAACTGTGACTCCAACTAGCCACATATTAGTTGTCAAAATCGTTCTATAAATTTGTGCATGACTCAGTTCCTACTTTACATAAACAATCACTCCTCCAGTGTGTCTATTCTCAGAAAAGCAACACACATTCACATAACCATCAACCATCATAACCAGTTCTGTTCTCGCTTTTCATTAATGATGTGGTGTCAGTGTTCAAGTTCACTCAATGTCTTTTGTATGCTGATGACTTGAAGTTTTTTGCTTGTGTGAACTCGGGTGATGACTGTATTCGTGTTCAGCAGGACCTAGACAATTTATTGGCATATTGCGAAAGAAATGGATTAGTTCTTAATATACCTAAATGTAAATCTATTAGCTTTTATAAATGTCATAACCCTGTTATATCGACTTACAAGATTAATAATACAGATTTGGAATGTGTAACTTCAATAAATGACCTAGGGATTACCTTTGATACAGATTTGAATTTTAACTTGCATATAAGTAACATTACTCTGAAATCCTTCAGAATGTTAGGTTTCTTAAAACGAAACACCAAAGATATACAGGGTGATTTTTTTTGACCGTCTATTAGAAGTATCTGGAGAACTAAAAGAGATATTGATTTGAAATTTTGGCTGTGGCCGAAACCGGGTCGGATCTATTTAACGAAAATATTTTCAAAATGGTGGCATTTCCGGGAATACCGGAAGTTGACACCAACTTTGTTATCTTAAATGGAATGCTACCATTTTCTATTTTTTTTTAGATTCCACGGAAAATTTTAATGTCAATTCAATACAGGTTCGCTATGCCTAAAATTAATATTTTCGGAGATATAAATTTTTTTCTCAATATTTTGACAGTTGTGGTAGATTATGTAAAAATTAATATCTCGATAACGTCTAGCAGTAAGATGTTCGATTTTTTATGGTGGCAAGACTACTAATCAGTTACTAATCAGGCAAACAAATTTTCAAAATCTATTACATAAAATTTTCTAATCAACGGCATATGTTGATCGCACAAAAGTAGCAAAAAGTCATTTTTCTTAAATAGAATGATACCATTTTCAATTGTTTTTTAGATTCCACGGAAAATTTTAATGTTAATTCAATAAAGGTTCGCTATGTCTAAAATTAATATTTTCGGAGATATGAATTTTTTTCCAATACCTATTTTGACAGTTGTGGTAGATTCATCATCATCATCATAAGGTTCTCAGTCCGAAGACTGGTTGGACGCGTACCTCCATTCTTTTCTATCCTGAGCTAACCTACGCATTTCCCTAAAAGTAGAACATCCTACATCCCTAACTATTTGAGAGCAGTAGTCTAATCTAGGCCTACCCCTACCTCTTTTTATTCCTATCTCTGACTCTAGTATGTCGCGAACTATTCCTTCGTGTCTTAGAAGGTGTCCTACCATCCTATCTCTCCTACTCTTTATTGTTTTCCATACCTTTCGCCTTTCCCCAACTCTTTCTAACACTTCCCTATTGCTAACCTTATCTATCCACGGTATCTTCATCATGCGTCTGTAGCACCACATTTCAAACGCTTCTACTCTTTTTCTATCCGCTTCTCCTATTGTCCAAGTTTCGCACCCGTATAATGCCGTACTCCATACATACGACGTTAAGAGTCTCTTCCTAGTCTCTATATTAACCGTTCTCGAGCATAACAGTTGTTTCTTTTTGTTAAACGCAACTCGGCCCTGCGCCATTCTTTGTTTTATATCTTTAGTGCTCCTACCGTCTTGAGTTATTTTACTTCCTAAGTAGCAGAAATCCGCGACCTCCTCTATCTTCTCATTTCCAATTTGTATTTCCATTTTAGTTCTATTTTCACATCCCCTACATACCAAAATTTTAGATTATGTAAAAATTAATATCTCGATAACGACTAGTAGTAAGATGTTCGATTTCCTATGGTGGCAAGACGAGGTGTTGGAATTACTAATCAAGCAAACAAATTTTCAAAATCTATTACATAAAATTTTCTAATCACACAAAAGTAGCAAAAGTACAAAAGTAGCAAAGAGTCATTTTTCTTAAATTGAATGATACCTATTTAAAGAAACCAATTAAAAAACGTGAAAAAATGCGCGTTTAACAATGTATGATGTTTCTCTACCCAAAATGAATAGTATTTTAGATACCTACTAGATGGGGCGCCAGGTCATTGTTCTGCAGCAGTTACTAACGAATTGTACCGGATGTTTGAAGATAGATGGATATGACGTTTGGGTCCATGGAGTTGGCCTGCCAGGTCTCCAGACATTACACCGTTGGATTTTTATCTTTGGGGCCGTATAAAGGATAAAGTGTATCAATATCCACTCAATAACAGGGATGAATTGGTGGAAAGAATTGCTACAGCATTTGCAGGCTTAGATCCACATGAAATTCGTAGCGCTACTACACACGCCGTAAATAAGCGAATTATTAAATGTGTAGAAGTTAATGGACTACATTTTGAACAGTTTCTTTAACATTGTTTTACTATCACGTACCTACTTTATTTTTTATTTAGTTAAAATAAGTTCAGTGGTGGTAATTCAGGATATGTTCCATTAAATGTTCTGTATGTCCTGTTAATTATTTTATCGCATTTTCCATGAATGTTGAATAAATGCATAATATCCGAGTAAGAATAATTATCATTTGCCATATCCTATTCGTTAAACACCAACCATACTAAATTACTAAAAAATACCAATTGCTTTTATTAGACATTATTTGTGAAATTTGTGAATATTTTGTTTTGTCTACAAGCCAAGGTCTACTTACTAGAAGGCGGCGCTCTTCAATTTTGATCGATGAAATAAGAAAAAAACAAAATTCTAAAATACTATGCATTTTAGGTAGAGAAACACCATACATTGTTAAATGCGCATTTTTTCACTCTTTTTAATTGGTTTCTTTAAATAGGTATCATTCTATTTAAGAAAAATGACTTTTTGCTACTTTTGTGTGATCAACATATGTCGTTGATTAGAAAATTTTATGTAATAGATTTTGAAAATTTGTTTGCCTGATTAGTAATTCCAACACCTCGTCTTGCCACCATCGAAAATCGAACATCTTACTGCTAGTCGTTATCGAGATATTAATTTTTACATAATCTACCACAACTGTCAAAATAGGTATTGGAAAAAAATTCATATCTCCGAAAATATTAATTTTAGACATAGCGAACCTTTATAGAATTAACATTAAAATTTTCCGTGGAATCTAAAAAATAATTAAAAATGGTATCATTCTATTTAAGAAAAATGACTTTTTGCTACTTTTGTGTGATCAACATATGTCGTTGATTAGAAAATTTTATGTCATAGATTTTGAAAATTTCTTTGCCTGATTAGTAATTCCAACACCTCGTCTTGCCACCATAAAAAATCGAACATCTTACTGCTAGACGTTATCAAGATATTAATTTTTACATAATCTACCACAACTGTCAAAATATTGAGAAAAAAATTTATATCTCCGAAAATATTAATTTTAGACATAGCGAACCTTTATTGAATTGACATTAAAATTTTCCGTGGAATCTAAAAAAAAAATAGAAAATGGTAGCATTCCATTTAAGATAACAAAGTTGGTGTCAACTTCCGGTATTCCCGGAAATGCCACCATTTTGAAAGTATTTTCATTAAATAGATCCGACCCGGTTTCGGCCACAGCCAAAATTTCAAATCAATATCTCTTTTAGTTCTCCAGATACTTCTAATAGACGGTCAAAAAAAATCACCCTGTATATGATGTTCATGTATTGAAATGTTTGTACCATTCCTTAGTACTTAGTCTGTTGGAATACAATAATATTATATGGTAGCCATTTTATAGATGTCATATTGAAAAACTTGAAAGAGTTCAATTTAGGTTTGTTAAATACCTCCTTTGGAAATTACACTTTCCTTATGAGGGTCTCGATCATCAGGTAAGGCGGCAGCTGGTGGGCTTGGCCAGTTTGGAGAGAAGGCGCATTGACTCGGATTTACTCTTTTTGTATAAAGTCATTAACTGTGTTATCGATTGTCAGGATTTGGTGGAAGTTATTGGCTTTCGTTGTAATCCTATACGAACTCGCACGAGAACTCTTTTTAGTGAGTGTAGACACAGGACCAATTACGGACTGTGCAATGTTACGTCAAGAATTGTAAAGACTTATAACAGATTTTTTTCTGATGTTGACATCTTTGAATCATCACTTGTTAGATTCAAATCATGTGTTAGGCTTTCTCCGTCACCACTGTAAAGTTTTTGTTGTTTGTTCATATCATGTTTTGTTTTGTTTTGTTATGTTATTTGTTTTGTTACTTGTTGGTGTCGCGTCAAATGGGAAATATTTCTGTGATGCTGTATTACTAAATAAATAAATAAATAAATATCATATTCCTGTAACACAATTTCCTCCGTTAAACAAATTAAATATTTAAAAATTAAGAAATAAAATAAATTAAAAAAATAAAAAATAAAAAATATGGTGCGGGATAAATTTACACTGTAATTTCTAAGGAAAAATGCTGCTGACAATTTTTCAGAGGTAACCTCATGGACTCATTCATGATGGACCAGTCTATGAATCCCCTGCAGTCTAACGTTTCTCAAGCCGCGATGAATTCTAAACAGCAGGAACCGAACATCGACTTAGAATTGGACGTCAAAGTGTTCATTAACAGCGGCAAGTGCGTTTTGCACAGTAAAGATTTTGTGCGCGACGAAGAAATCAAACTGTAAGAGCTAAAAAAATTCAATCGTGCTTGTGCAATGTTTGTTTTCGGGTTGATTTTTTTGTAGAAGTCGTATGAGAAAGGATCGGAGCTGTTCTGCTGGTCTTTTGGAGTTCCCGCCATCTTCCGGAAGTCCCGATCCGGGAAGGAGGAATAAGGAGAAGGTGACGGGTCCGACGGCTTCTTCGCGGTTGAGAAATGTTCCCCATTCGCCGTTAGTCGATCTGACGATCTTCCATATCCCCGGTATGGACGTGAAGCTGCATTATCAGTCGAAGGTATATACCACACTTGTCCGGTTACTTTGTGGAGATAATAATTTTCTTCTCAGGTGTTAAGTGAAGACGCTTTACTTGACCAACACCATCCGACCCAAGCGCAAACCCCTAGTCCTATGAAAGGTTTTCATGGAGCTGCGAATCGATCATTCGTCGATCACCATTCTTCTCCGAAAATATCGGAAGAATCGCGCATAGAGAAAGCCTTCAAACACCAGGACGCACAACCGTCACACTCGACCGGTGTTGATCAAAATGATTTCACGAATAATTTCTCGCCGTCGACTTCGATGCAAGGCATTACGAATCCGAATTATAGCCCCGCTTCTTCGAGCAAGACGAGTTTGGATAATTTTCCGTTTAACATGAGCGTGACTCCACCGCACGAAGCGTACAGGGGAAATTTGGGATACATCCGGAAGCCAGGCATTAAGAAAGCGTCGTTGTTCGCTTGGATGACGTTGCAAAGTGTGCCGGAGGAGACGATCATAAGCCCGCATATTCTGGAGTTTTTGGAACAGACTTTGGAGCCGATTCCGACCAAGACGAACTTCAATTCGACTGGTGAGTTTCGCGCGGCGTAATTCGACGATAACCTGGAGAAATTTTTTTGTTTCGTAGCGAACAGTTCGTTGTTGAACTCGGATCAAGACCTCTCGAATTACGGGAATTACGTGTACGCCAGCTTTCCAGTTGACGTCATAGTCTATTTCCACATGCAGCCCAGCACGTTTCGCTTCAGCTGCCTGCCCGTCTCCAGGGTCGAGTGCATGCTGCAGTTGCCGTCTTTGGATATTGTATTCAGTTCGAAGAGAGCCGAAGATGAACTTCTACACAGGTCAGTGTCTAGACCTTTGCCTAAAATTCAATGTTTCCGATTGAATTGGGAGTCGATGGGAATCGATAACTAATTCGAATCGATTACCGATTCAGGTCTGATTCGACTCGGTTTCTGATGTGAATCGATATTTTCCGATTTGAATCGATATTTTCCGATTTGAATCGATATTTTCCGATTCGAATTGATTCATCGATGATTTAAACGGAGAATATTCGAGGTACTAAAGCAAATATCGCTGTGCACTGAATCGATTTAGTGATTTAGTGCATATCGATTCAAATAGATTCAGTGTATATCGATTTGAATTGATCAGTATACATATAGCGATATTTTCTTTAGTATTCTCTCAAATATTCTGAATGATGTTTTTCAAATCGAATTGATTAATCGATGATTTGAAGGGAGGATATTCGAGGGACTACTAAAGCAAATATCACTATGCACTGAATCGATTTGAATTGATTTCAATGAATAACAATAATATTCCAATTGATTCAGTGCATATCGATTCGAATTGATCAGACATAGCGAAATTTCCTATAGTAATCTCTCGAATATCCTGAATCTATATGCACAATCAATGTTTTTCAATTCGAATTGATTCATCGATAATTTGAAGAGAGGATATTCGAGGGAGTACTAAAGCAAACTGATTCAGTACATAACAATTCGAATAGATTCAGTGCATATCGATTTGAATTGATTAGTAATCTCTCGAATATCCTGAATCGATATACACTGAATCGATGTTTTTCAATTCGAATTATTGATTCATCGATAATTTGAAAGGAAGATTTCGAGGAAGTACTAAAGCAAATTGATTCAGTGCATAACAATTTGAATAAATTCAGTGCATATCGATTCAAATTGATCAATAATCTCTCGAATATCCTGATTTGATATACACTGAATCGATGTTTTTCAATTCGAATTGATTCATCGATAATTTACAGGGAGGATATTCAATGGCGTACTAAAGCAAATATCGCTATGCACTGAATAGATTTGAATCAATTCAGTGCATGACAATTTGAATCGATTCAGTGCATATCGATTTGAATTGATTAGTATATAGCGATATTTTCTTTAGTAATCTCAAAAAATATTCTGAATGATGTTTTTTAATTCGAATTGATTCATCGATGATTTGAAGAGAGGATATTCAAGGGAGTACTAAAGCAAATATAACTATGCACTGAATTGTTTCAGTGAATAACAATTCGAATTGATTCAGTGCATATTGATTCGAATTGATCAGACAGCAATATTTCTTTTAGTAATCTCTCGAATATCCTGAAAAAAATATTTATTGTTTCCCATCTGGCAATTATTAATTGAAATGAAATAAAGTAAAATGGAATAATCAAAATATAAAAAAGTAAAAATATAACAAATTTAAATTAGAAATTAATCAAAAATAAATAAAAAAAAATATTTATTGTTTTCCGCCTGACAATTAATTGAAATACAATCAAGTAAAATAGAATAATCAAAATATAAAGTAAAAACTATTAAAAATTAAAATTAAAAATAAAACAAAAATAAATAAAAACAAATATTTATTGTTTTCCACCTGACAATTAATTGAAATACAATCAAGTAAAGCAGAATAATCAAAATACATATAAAGTAAAAAAATATTAAAAATTAAAATTAACATTGAAACAAAAATATATAAAAATAAATAAAAATATGAGAAATGAACAGTCAAAAAATTAATATAAAAATATAAAATATAAAAAATAAGAAATAGGTAAACAATAAAATTTTTAAAATTCAAATTAAACAAAATAAAAAATAAGAAATTAAAACAAGAAACGAATTAAATATTTAAAAATTAAGAAATAAAATAAATTAAAAGAATAAATACAAAAAAACAAAATGAAAAAATAAAAATGTAACATTAAAAAAATTAATATAAAAAATAACTAAATGAATAAATAAAATAAATGAATTAGAATCAAGAATATAAGAATATAAGAATATAGGAAAATACGAAATAGGTAAACAAAAAATTTTAAAAATTCAAATTAAACAAAATAAAAAATAAGGAATTAAAAAAATAAACAAATTAAATATTTAAAAATTTAAAAATAAAACAAATTAAAAGAATTTCTAAGGAAAATGCGGCTGACAACTTTTCAGAGGTAACTTCATGGATTCATTCATAATGGACCAGTCTATGAATCCCCTGCAGTCGACCGCTTCTCAAGAGAGTACTAAAGCAAATATCACTATGCACTGAATTGTTTCGGTGAATAACAATTCGAATTGATTCAGTGCAGTGATTCAAATTGATCAGACAGTGATATTTCTTTTAGTAATCTCTCAAGTATCCTGAATCGATGTTTTTCAATTTGACTTGATTCATCGATAATTTAAAGGGAAGATATTATTCGAGGGAATGTTAAAGCAAATTGATTCAGTGCAAAACAATTCGAATAGGTTCAGTGCATATCAATTCGAATTGGTTAGTAATTTCTCGAATATCCTGAATTAATATATACTGAATCGATATTTTTCAATTTGAATTGATTTATCGATAACTTGAAGAGAGGATATTCAAGGGAGTACAAAAACAAATATCGCCATGCACTGAATCAATTCAGTGCTTAACAATTCGAATCCATTCAGTGCATATCGATTCGAATTGATCAGTACGTATAGCGATATTCTCTTTAGTAATCTCTCGAATATAAATCGATTAATCGTGAAAATCAATTGGGAACGGAAAATTGATTTTACGTTGTGACAATCTATCGTTCTATAGTGAGTTTGGTGACGGTGCTCCCAACACTGCAGCCACCGCAGTCGGTGGCCTAAGTGTCACTGGATGCCTCTCGGATTTCTCTGTGTATATTTTCCACCCGTACGGGGGTGGCAAAAAATCGGCTTTAAAAGAAGCTCAATGGTCACCGTTGTCGGATAGCGAACGGAAAGATTCCTTATCTATAAATGTGGAGTTCGTAAAGTTCCACCTGTCGCGCTCGAGAATGCTCAACTTCAAGCAAGAAGCAGCGTCTAAGGGAAAGCCGAGCGCCGATCACAGCCGCGCTGTAATTCGATTTTCAAGTTAGTTACTTTTTTGTAATTCCGTGAATCTGTTTAACGTTTTTATTGTAGCTATAACGGATATCGGTTCGGCTTCATTTAAATACGATATGAGGAGGCTGACGGAGATTCTAGCCTTTCCAAAAGCTTGGTATAGACGATCGATCGTCCGTCGCATGTTTCTAGGCGACCTCAGCATGTCCGCTACACACAACGACGACGATCTCACAAATTTGAGTAATAATTCTCCTACCACGCACCGACACCAAGACGGGTACGATTTCGTCTTATTCTAAACGAAAATTTACGTGTGTGATCGTGTTTTTTCTTTCTTAAAGCAAATCTAGGTCCGGTACAGAGAAATCTCCATCAATGACGAACAAAGATCGACTCAAATTGAACCTGGATTCGGATGCGAGGCATCCGCGGTTGAAAGACGTGGGCAGGATGTTCAGCGGCGAATCGGCGCACTCTAACAGTCCGAGTCCTTCGGATTCGAAGAATTCGACAGCGTGGGAGACGCTGGTGCTGTTCGCCATCAATTTCAAGAAGCTGAACGTGCACATGAACATGGGGAACGTGATGGGGAATGTTACGTAAGTTAAGCTTTAAGATTTATGTTACTTGATTGCTGTTCACTATTTTTCCACTATATTTTTTTGAAACGATTAATTTTACCGCGTGCAGGTGGTTAACGAAAGATTTTCGAAGTGAGGGCCGACTCAGCATCGGTTCAACAGGGCACAAAAACCTCTACATCGCTTTCGGTCTGGGAGGGTCAGGTTTAGACGCTAAAGGCGGCATTGTCGGCGGCAACATAGAAATAGCCAAAATCGACACGTTCAGTAAGTCGCAATTATTTGAAGAAAAATATATCGGGTTCAAAGTTTTTTTTTAAATTTCCCAGCGAGGATACGCGAAGAGCCCAATATCGAACCCGACCACACCGTCGGTTTGAGGTTGCACGCTCTAGAATTGCGTTTGGATTACATGGCCACGTCAGTTCTCATGTGTCGAGTCAGCGATTTAACCGTGAACTTGAGAGACGAGTGGAGGTTAAACAGAGCTTCGTCTGCCGCGTTCATTCCAACCAGAAGGTAATTCGGGGAAAAATCTTTGGGAAAAAAATTCTGTATGTTCCGTATTTAGACCAGCGAGTATTTTCATGCACGGAGATCTGAGTTGGGACCAGCTGCAGATAATGATGTCGAAATCGTCTACAGCCGACTTGCTGAAGATGTTCAATAAGTTGGAGGAGTTCTTCTCCCAGCAGTTCAACAGCAGCAAGAGGGCATTCAGCGGGTTTTCTCAGGCACCTAGAACGCCGCGAGCGCCTCCCCAAAAAAGTAAGAATCGAAATTTACATCATCACACTTAACTAACTAAGGTAAACTCCTAATTATCGTGTCAGATAAAGATGCGTGGACCTCCCAGCAACAGCAGCAGCAACAGAACATCGTGAGCGACGCTCGTCACCATCGACATTGGCAAAAAGTGTTGGCCCAAGTCGCCGGGTTGCAACTGAACACCATGCACATACCTCTACCCTCTTTCGGTACGGTGCTTGGGGGTACCATGGAATTGCACGGGAATAACATCTCTCTCGCGTGTTTCCACGGCATAAACTTCAAGAGCAAATCGTGGGCCTTGTTTAGCCTCAAAGAGCCGTGTATAACCTTTAATACGGAAGCACAAGAAATACCTTCGAATACCGGTGAGATTAATGCACAATAACCGGCGGAAATTGTATGTTTTTATTTATTTAGAAGCAGCACCGGCGCAAGATGTCCACATCGTGCAAACCTTAATATGCAGTTTAGGAATGAGCACGTACAAAACCCATCTATCCATGGCGACAGTTTGTAAAGTTTCGAGAAGTGTGATTTTCCCTCCGCAGTTCAAATCTCTACAGGAATGGTTCCACTATGCTTTTGCCAATAGTCAAATTGACGGTAAAATTTTCTCTTCCCATTGTTTATTATGCTAATTTGTGCTCTACGTTCAATAGAAGTCGATAAATTTCCGTCTTTGGAAAGAGAGCGAACTGAGGGTAATAACTCGATGGAACGAGGCAGGGGAAGTACGGCAAGTGCCCACAAGCTGGCCGATCCCAATCACAACAGAGAGGTGATATTCGCTTTGCCCAGTCTGCAGCTGCATTTGAAAACTGAGCATCTGCAGACGGCCAAGACACCAGATCCCATGAGTAAGTAATTAACTGACAATAAACCGTATATCTTTTGTGTTTTTTATAGCCGACAAGCCAATGGTTGACTGCAGCTTCATCACGGAGTTCGAGGACCACATTTTCGTCACGGTAGACGCGGAATCGTTCTTCTTCTTGCACGATTTGATCACTTCATATGTCAGGGAGAAAGAGCGTGTGGTAAATCACTTTTCTCGCGTTCTTCGCAAATACGTGACACTTTTTTTGTACTTTTACAGCTGGGCGGCTCGGAGAAACGTGCCAGTATCGATTCGGACAAATTTAAACCGTCTACCAGCGTCTCAGCAGCCTCAAACTCCGATTCTTCAGCGAACAAAAAAGCTTTGGACGTGGATATATTTACTAACGACTGGCGTAGCTTTAATTGCAAAACTTGGCACCTGGAACCGACGGTGCGACTCTTGAGTGTCGCTGGGAAGTATATCGAGCCGTACGGGATTGATTATATTCTGCAAAAGTTGGGCTTTTCCCACGCGAGGACCACGATACCTAAGTGGATGCAACGGGGCTTCATGGATCCTCTGGATGCCATTCTCGCGGTGCTTACGCTGAGGATGGTGCAAGTGTTGAAAGGGGAAGGCGGTAAAAGTGAGAAAGAAAAAAGTAGGATAGAGAATAAGTTGTAAATTTTTGTTGTATTTATTCTCAATTTGACTATGATAGTGTGATATTATTTTATTGTTGCTATTGATTTTTCTATTGGTGTTAATGTAGGTATTTATGACGAATAAATGTATGGTACACTTTGTAGTTTCATTAATTACAATATTGTTTTTTAAGTTAAGGAAAGGGGCAGAGTAAAAACACATTTTAATTTTTCTAAAGTATCAGGGTAACAGAAATTTATTGGAGGTACATAAGAAAAATCAAGATTTGAGCAACCAAGAGTGGGGCAAGATGTTGGATTTTGGATGCCGTAGGGCAGAGTAAAAAGATATATTAACTTTTCTAAAGTATCAGGGTAACAGAAATTTATTGGAGGTACATAAGAGAAATTGCGATTTGAGCAACCAAGAGTGGGGCAAGATGTTGGATTTTGGACGCTGTAGGGCAGAGTAAAAAGATATAGGTATCAATTTTTCGAAAGTATCAGGGTAACAGAAATTTATTGGAGGTACATAAGAAAAATCGAGATTTGAACAACCAAGAGTGGGGCAAGAAGTTGAATTTTGGACGCTGCAGGGCAGATATATTAATTTTTCTAAAGTATCAGGATAACAGAAATTTATTGGAGGTACATAAGAAAAATCGAGATTTTTCTAGAAAATTTGGGTTTTAAAATTACCTTGCAAAGTATCAGGGTAACAGAAATTTATTGGAGGTACATAAGAAAAATCGAGATTTGAACAACCAAGAGTGGGGCAAGAAGTTGAATTTTGGACGCTGCAGGGCAGATATATTAATTTTTCTAAAGTATCAGGATAACAGAAATTTATTGGAGGTACATAAGAAAAATCGAGATTTTTCTAGAAAATTTGGGTTTTAAAATTACCTTGCACTCGCTCACTTCTCATTGTCCAACCCGTTCAAAAGTGAGTGTCTTAGGGTCGGGCTTTAACGTTTGGAATGGATCCAGGTTTTAGAATTTCAAGACAATTTTTTTCATTCTTAAAGAAACATGAAGTTTGAAAATTTCTCAATAGATGGCGCGCGCAGTCTGTATCATTACACAAACGAAATTCCAATTATTCTTGAATGTTTTGAACTAAGAGAAAAATTCCTCAATATTCGAAAACGTTCCTTTTACTTGCCTTAAATAAATTTTACACTCCATATGTTGTATCTATGTTATATTTATATTCTTAATTACTTATAAAAATACATAATTATGTTATACCTATAAAATTAATTATAAAATACATTTTTGTTAATGTACAACAGAATTAAGGGGTTCCGCTTTAATACTAGACAGGTTCAGCCGATTGTCCAGTGCTTCATCTATGAGACCCACAATCGCTCTGAAAGGAAAGAAAATATATTATGGGTGCTAGGGTATTACTTAAGCTATACAGGTTGCTCCATTTTTTCTATACATACACTAATAGGAAAATTTAAGGGAAGGCAAGGGGGAATTTTGGTATAGACTTGAAGAAATGTAAAGGATTAAAAGATGGAAATTTATTGAAACTAGATCAAGGACATTTGGGGAACTGTACAACGAACTTCTCTAAATTCCTCCTCGAGAAAAGCGATGAGGAATTTAAGGAAATTGAGGGGAAATTATGCAAATTCATAAGAATTCATGGGAATTGGAGAATTTCATGAGAATTTTACAGAAATTAAATCGCGGGAATTAGTGGAATTGTTTTACAAAATTTAGTGTCCGACTTAGTAAGGAATTCTAGTCTACACTTGAAAAGGATTTTGGGAATTAAAAGGGGAATTCAAGGAAATAGACCAGAATTAATGTAAATTTATAGAAATTAAGTTATGGGAAGGCAATGAAGAGCTTTTGGGTGCACTTGAAAAGTATTTTGGGAACTAAAAGGGAAATTTATTGCAGAATTTCATGGGAAAATTAAATTATGGGAATTGTACAAAATTTATTCATTGGGAATTTTGGTATGCACATGAAAGGAATTTAGAGAATTTAAGGAAATTGACGTCAATTGATGTACAATAATAAAAATTAGTAGGAATTTATTGGAGAATTTCATGCAAATTAGTGGAATATTTGTACAAAATTTAGTCCTTGGCTTCCTCAGATGGGGAATTCTTGCACACTTCACTTGAAAGGAATTTAGGGAACTAAGGGGGAATTCGGCACTTTCATGGGAATTTGTGGAAATTAAATGATTGTAATTGTTGTACTAAATTTAGCCATGTGGAATTCTGGTATACACCTGAAGTGAATCAAAAGCGGAATTTAAAATAGATGCAAATTTATGCAAATTCGTGAAAATTAGGGGAATTATACCGAATTTAGCCACTGACCTCCTCTAAAACACCCTTGTTGAAAGGTAATGAGGAAATCTGGTGTACATTTCAAAGAAAATTAGGAAATTAAAAGGAGAATTTAACAAAATTTATGTATATTCATAGGAATTTAAGGAAATTAAAACATGGGAATTGGTCGATTTTTTTACAATATTTAGTTCCCGACTTCCCCTCAGGGGAAGGTAACAGGGAATTGTGGTGTACTCCTGAAAGGAATTAAAGAGAATTCAAGGGTAGAAGAAAATTGGTAAAAACTCACAAGAATTTATGTGTATTACATGGAAATTCATAAAAAACTTTAAAGTAATTTAGAAAATTAAAAAATTTAGTCATTGGAAATTTTTGTACACTTGAAATGAATTTAGGGAATATAAGAAAATTGTAATCATAAGAATTCGTGGGAATTAGTGGAACTTTTGTGCAAACTTTAGTCCCTGACTCCTTCGGAGGAACGTAAAGGGGAATTCTTACATGCATTTAGGGAATTAAAAAAGGGGAATTCGGTTATTGTAGAATTTCTTGGGAATGTGCAGAAATTAAATTATGGTAATTGTACAAAATTTGGTATACATCTGAAGGGAACGAGCAAGGGAATCAAAACTGGGATTTAAAATAAATAGATACGAATTTATTCCCTCGGGGGAAGGTATTGGAGAGTTTCTAGTGTACCCCTGAAAGGAATTAAAAGGATAATTCAAGGATAGACAAGAATTCACAAAAATTCCTATGAATTTATGTGAATTTATAGAAATTTAGAAAATTAAAACGGGAATTTAATGTAGTGTTTTAGTTCGTAGGTTAATAAAACATACAATGGCATAAATTGCGTTTTATTTCATACTACTCAAACAACCACCATTTTCTAATCATCAACTCTAGATAAACCAACTTAACAATAATGCATCATTCAGTTACCACCACATTTCCCCTTTTAAATCACATAAAATTTATAAGTCAAGCCTACGTGGCGGATGGATGATCCTTTTGCTTCTTCGCAGGTCCATGTCAGTCTGGATTATAGGACTCTTAAGATTAGGAATCTCTGATGCTGCAAACCCTCGGAATGGAGGAGAATCTGGAGAGAAACCTCTGAACGGGGGTGACTCAACTTGTTCTTGATCACGACGATCTTGTTGGTTCGATGATACATCTATAGGGTCTTCTATCTCCGGGACTTCATTATTTGGAATGGCAATCAATGCTTTTCGGTTTCTGCGAATTGTCCCTTGTGGGGTTTGAACCATATAAGACCTCGGTTCTTCTGCCGGCTGCACTACCATACCATACTTCTTCATATCTGTTACCCATACTTTTTCCCCACTTTCTAAATTCGATAAACTCTTGGTTCTATGTCGTCTATCATAATCAGTTTTCTGCTTTTCTTTTATTTGTTTGTTTCTTGTTTGGAATATTTTTAGAAATGCCCATGTTGGTTTGAATTTTCTAGGAATTTTTGGTAACATATCTCTAATTTTTCGCCCAAACAGCAATTCAGCTGGAGAAAATCCACTCTGCAGTGGTGTACTTCTGTAAGCAAGTAACCCTAAATATAAATCCGAGTATAAATCACTTTTGTGTAAAATTCTCTTCACAATATCCACCCCTTTTTCTATTTGCCCATTTGATTGTGGATATCGTGGACTTGATGTTACATGTTTAAATCCATATTCCTTTGCAAAGTGTGCAAATTCATCAGAATTAAACGGAGGGCCATTGTCAGACCTTACAATTTCTGGTATCCCATGTCTTGCTAATAAACTTTTTAGTTTATTAATCGTTGGTTTTGCTGTAGTTTGTGTCATTTCTTCACCTTCAATACATCGAGAAAAATAATCATCTACCACTAAATACTTTCCTTCCGCCATGTTCTGCAAAATCTATTCCTATTACCGACCATGGTGTTTTGGGTAGTTCTGTTAATATAAGTGGTTCGGCTCGATTTTTCCTATTTTCTATACACTTGCTACAACTTTCCACAAGAGATTGAATCTCTTGGCCGATTCCTGGCCACCAAACAGAATCATTCGCTCTTCTTCTGCATTTGTTAATTCCAAAATGGCCTTGGTGTATGGTTTGTAGGATTCCCTTTCGGAGCAACTTTGGTATATAAATTCTGTTCTTTCTTAACAGCAATCCATGTAAACAGGTAAGTTCATCTTTCACTTTATAAAATGTTGAATTTCTCTTGCTCCTCGGCCAACCTTCAACCAAATATTTTAAAACTTCCTGACATTCTGTATCTTTTCTTTGCTCAATCAAAATTTCCTGCAATTTCTCTTCGCTTACCGGTGCTTCACATAGTACTAACTTGACATTAATTTCAACTTCTTCTTCGAGAACATCTTTTCCCTGGCCTACTTCAGTATCTATCGGAGCCCTTGACAAAGCATCTGGCACATAAAAATGTCTACCAGCAATATGTTTTACTTTGTAGTCATATCTCATAAGCCTCATGCGAAATCGTTGAAGTCGAGCAGTAAGTTCAGCGATTGGTTTACTACCTAGTAACTGAACCAATGGTTTATGATCAGTAAGAAGTGTGACTTCTTTTCCAAGAATATAGTCTGAGAATCGTTCACATGCCCATGTCAAAGCAAGGCACTCTTTCTCAATTTGTGCATACCTGCGTTCAGTTTCTGTGAGTTTCTTTGATGCATACTGAACAGGCTTCCAATCATCCCCTTCTAGCTGTTCCAGCACAGCACCTAGAGCATGTGATGAAGCATCTGCTGATATTCGCTGATTCTTATTAGGATTATACAAAGTAAGCGTTGGTGCCTCTGTTACTAATCGTTTAGCTTCCTGAAAGGCCGCTTCTTGAACTGGTCCCCAAATCCAACCATTTTTCTCTTTCAAAAGTATCCTCAATGGATTCAGCTTTTCCGATAAATTAGGGGTGAACCGCATCAAATGGTGATCATGCCCAAAAATGATCTTAGTTCAGTAGAATTATTTGGCTTCTTTATAAGTTCTATAGCTTTGGTTTTCTCTTGACTAGGCGTTATTCCCTCTTTACTGACTGTGTAACCTAAAAACTCTATACTGGTTAATCCAAATTGGCACTTACTTTTGTTTAATGTGAGGTTCTTTTCCTCAAGCTTCCTCAACACTGCTTCTAATCGGCTATCGTGCTCTTCTTTGGAACTGCCGAAGACCACAGTATCATCTGCCAGATTTACAACACCTGGTAATCCTTCCAAGATTTCTTGCATCCTCTTCTGGAAATGTTCGGGTGCAGAAGTTATTCCAAACGGCAATCGGTTAAAGAAAAATCTTCCAAATGGCGTAATAAAAGTCGTTAACAGGATTGACTCTTTTGCCAAAACCCAGAACTTGCATCCAATTTTGAGAACACTTTAGCATCGGCGAATTTGCCCAGAACCTCCTCTACTGCTGGAAGTTGACACCTTTCCCGTGTGACATGTTTATTCAATTCGGTAAAGTCTACGCAAATCCTCACATCACCATTGCACTTTGGCACAACAGTCATTGGTGAACACCATTCAGTTGGTTCTTCGACAGGAGTTATCACACCTTCTTTTACCATCCATGACAGCTCTCCTTTCACCTTTTTCTGTAGTGGTAAGGCTATTCTTCGTGGGACAGTTATAGAAAATGGTCTTGCATCCGCATTTAATTTAATTCGATACTCTTTGTCGATCTTTCCTAGACCGTTGAACACTTTTTGAAATTTTGCACTAGACACAACTTCTACTTGATTTATTTTAATATTATTTGTAACATCAAATGCACAAATTTCTGATCTTCCAAGAAGTGGATTAGTTCCTTCAATTACAAACACTTCTGTAATTTTTTCTTTGTCCTCGTGCTTCAGCTTTACAAAAATGCTTCCAACGTAAGGTAGTTGGACTCTTCCTGGACCATATAACTTCCGATTTGTTTTGAAAATTTCAGTTTTAATTGTTGATGCAATATCTGTGCCTACACAAGTGACATCCGACCCCGAGTCTACTTCAAATTTGACTGGCACTTCATTTACCATGCACTGAACGTAATAAGGTTCTGGAATTTTAGTTTTATTACTTAAAATTTTCCCAATGAAAAATTCTTCATGTTCTTCTTCCATCGTCACTGCATTTACTCGGTTTGTCCTAGAATTTAGGCAACATTTTGCGTAATGTCCTTTTTTCTGACATTTATAACACATGACATTAATCGCTAGGCACTCTGATTTGCTATGCTTCGGAATATTACCACATCGAACACACTTTCGATTTTGCTGACTGTTTTGGCTTTCTTTTGACACTGGTTTCTTTACTTTTTTCTTGTTCTGAATTTTTACAGCGTTAACTTGCACTTCTCTTCTCACCGTGCTTTGTTGACTCTTTACTATTTCACTTTGTTTTGCAGAATTTATTGCAAGTTCTAATGTTAGTTCTGGATTTAACTGCAACCTTTACGACAACTTAGCATCTAGCATTCCTGTGACTAGTTTGTCCCTAATCATATCATCATGAAGAGTACCCCAGTTTAGTGATGGGCACTTTCCCAGAATATACATATTGGGGAATTTCCCAGGAAACGTTCCCGGGAATATATCCGAAAGTGGGGAAAGTGAGGGAAAGTTAATTTTGCATTCGAAAAAAGTAGAAAGAAGTACTTAACATCAAATTTGTAGAAGAGTTTTCAATGTTATTGCAAAAACAAATAAACTGCATTATTGCATTATTATTCTTGTCATTCTTACCGTAACATACACTAATTTACCGCAAACTATAGATAATATTTAATTACTGGCTGAGTAACTACTCATGGGTCTCCAGCGATTCCTTAGTTAATTAATTAACTTGATAATATGTGATCAAACTCAAATATTTAAAGCGCTGTGATTTTACACTTTTTGTACTTTAACCCATAAACCAAACATAAATTATGTTTGGTTTATGTGGGGTGTTCTGTGGTTTATACTTTAACCTCCCTGTCAAGAACAAGTAGCTATGAACATGAAGTTAGCGCTTAGTCGAGTAGATAGCTATACCGTAGGTTGTACTAACAATAAGCAAATGAAAATCACCAATGAATCCACCAAACACGCATGAATCTTAAATTAGACACATTCCCATTTTTTAACATCTTTCCCGGTGTGAAAGTAAAGTTCCCGGAATATTCCCGTTCCCGGGAATATTCCCGTGGGAACATTCCCTTCGGCACATCACTACCCCAGTTACAGTGTTCTGCAAGTTTGTACAGATCGTTTATGAACACATCAATTGGCTCATCTCGTGCTTGGAATCGGTTCAAGAATTTACATCGTTCATAGATCACATTCTTTTTTACTGTGAAGTGAGAGTTAAATTTGGCTTTTACTTCTGCGTAAGAACTTAATGCTTCCTCCGTTAACCCAAAAGCTTTTACCAATTCGTCTGCTTCTTCACCCATACAATAAAGTAACGTGTTAACCTGACTTTTATCACTTTTCGACTTCAAATCAGATGCATCCCTATATCTTTCGAACCGTGCAATCCATTTCTCCCAAGATTGTGGGTTAGTGAAATTAAATTCACCTGGTGGGCTAACTTGACATGCTGACGCACCTTGCGAGTTTCCAGCAATTGCATGCTGAACTGCTTGAGCAACAGCCTCGGTTAGTTGTTCCGTTGTGAATGACATTTTGACTTCTGAATCTGATAGTACTTTAAATCATCCACACCTGACACCATGTAGTGTTTTAGTTCGTAGGTTAATAAAACATACAATGGCATAAATTGCGTTTTATTTCATACTACTCAAACAACCACCATTTTCTAATCATCAACTCTAGACTATAACCAACTTAACAATAATGCATCATTCAGTTACCACCACATTTAAGAAAATTAAATCATGGGAATTTGAACTGTAAAAATTTGGCCAAATTTCCCTTACTTCCCTCTCGTGGGGAGACAATGGGGAATTTTGGTGTACACTTGGAAGGAATTTGGGGAATTAAACTTAAATTTAACGAAATTTATATACAGGATGTCCTACAACGTTTTACACAGGTTATAGCTCCAAAACTATGACAGATAACGAAATGTAACAAAAACCACTTTGTAGTGTTGATGAAGTAGTACATAACCCGAAGAACGTAACCACCACCGGAGCTGCCGCCTCCGACATACCGCTCCTAGTTATTTTTTTAAATAGCACCCTGTATATTGAGCGTGTCAAAGAATCAAATTCTCTACCTAACATTTTTTGAAATTTGAAATTGACCCATCAATTGTGGAGAAAACAGATTTTTTATTTGTGTTTAAGTCGGCCATGGAATTATTAACATTTATTGGAACTGATAAACCAATGACTACCTGCTACCGGCGTAAATGTCAAAGTAAATCTGAGTTAACTGAAAAGTAGTTTTGTGTTGTGTTCTGAAATGCCTGCTTTATTTACGCCATAAGAGTATGTGGACAAGCGGCATGTAGAAGAAATTTATTGCGCAGAAAAAACCTTGGATAGAGAATGATTCTTTGTCATTTCCTTCACGGAATATACAGGGTGCTATTTGAAAAAAATAAGTGGGGGCAATTTGTCGGAGATGGCCGCCCCAGGGGTGGTTACGTTCTTTGAATTATGTGCACCATCATCAACACAACACAGTGGTTTTTGTCACATTTCGTTATCATTTATAGTTTTGGAGCTACAACGTGTGTAAAGTGTTCTGGGACACTGGGAATACTCATCAGAATTCATGGAAATAATTTATTGAGGGAAATTATCAAAATAAAAACATCAGAATTATACAAAATTTAGTCATTGGCTCATGAATTTTGGTCTACACTTGGAATGAATTCAAAGAAATAAACAGGAATTTATTGCAGAATTTAGTGGCGATTTACAGAAATGAAACCGAAAAATCAAGAGATATAGAAGCGGAAGAAAGATTTAAGAATTTTAAAACACTTACACATTATCGCCCCTAATAATATGAAGTCCCAGCATCACTTGCTCTACACCCGTAGTACTGGAATACACCCGTTCATGAGACTCGTCCAAAATTATATTTATCGTCTGATCGAAACCTTTCAAAGTCCCCTACAACAAAATTTAAGTAATTCTCTCATAAATCGGTACAAATTAAGAAACTTACTATAAAATTCCTTCCATCTGATGTAATAATCGAAACAGTATCTGCAAAAAACCAGGAAAAGAGTGAACATAACCTTAAAAAAAGGGGAAATTAAAAACACGTACGATTTACAAAGGAGTCTAATCCCGAAGCCATAATGTACGGATATGGACAATTTTACACAATTGAAAGCTTACTTAATTGTTAACTTAAAAATTAATATTGGAGAACAAAATATTGACAGAAAGCGCCATTTACCAATAAAACAGTTCTCATTTTTCAATGGCATAAGCCATCTATTTATCACGAGCCCAACTAAAGTGACATTGGACGGTAAAGCCAAAACCTGTAGTGCTTTTAATTTGATGTTTGATGTCCGGCGTATAAATAAAAAGTTTTTATCACTTGTCAAAATCGTTATCACAATACTCAATCAAAAGCTAATATAAAATAATGAGCGAGTTAGTTTGGGGCATAAAAAACGGCGACCTAGACCAAGTTAAAGATATCGTAGAGAAGAAGGTACGTGAATCAAGCAAACGCGGCATATTTACAGAGGTTATCCAATAAATTTTCCAAATTATGACTCATACGTTCCCAATATTTTTTTTGACCTCTCATGCCCCTTTTCAGGCTGTGAACGTAAACGAAGAGATCGATGGACGCCCCCCGATTTTGTACGCAGCCGATTACGGCCAGAGCCACGTGATAGAATATTTAATTTCGTTAGGTGCCGACGTCAACGTGAGTTTTCCATTTCAAATGCCCAAAAAAATTGTTTTCAGCTTGTTTATTTTTGGATTTCAGTCGAAAGATAAACATGGGATCAGCGCTATTTTGGCTGCGATTTGGGAGGGACACGTCGGCTGTGTCAAGCTACTGTTAGAAAAGGTACGTCTCGCACAATACGAAATATGAATAGTTTATGATATTTATTATTTTTAGGGTGCATCAAAGGATGGTGTGGCGCCCGACGGCAAAACTTACTTGGAGTCAGCGGAAAGCAATGAAATCAAAGAGCTGCTCGCATAAATTTTTTCGTAACTAAATTATGAAGAGGAAGTTTATAAAAATGAAAAACGAACCCGGTACTTGCGTCCTTTTTTATTCTTAAGAGACAACACATTCTCGCTCGGCATTTATTTTATTAAGTAAAATTATATATGGAAAGTTAACAAAGTGTTGTCGGTACTAAGTAGGTAGTAATGAAGAATTTTTAATTATCGTAAAAGTTGGGACAAAAACGATCGAATTTGATATTCTGTAATTTATTAGGTTTTTCGTAAGTTATTTTGTGTCGCGCGTATTTTTTAGGTAAACGTAATTATTTTGTACTGAACATAAATTGTGTTTTATTTCGAATAAAACATCAAGTTGAAAATGAGCTTTTATTTCGATGCTGTAGAAATTTTCCATATTGCGATTAAAAAATTTCAGCAACGTCCGATTTGAAAAATCAAGTTATCCATGCACTGAAGAAAATAGGATTGTTTGATCTCGATCGAACAGTGAAATCTGCATCCCTTCATCTTTTTCGGTTTCCGAGATACTTTTCGGATACTTCTCGGAGGCTTGCCAACGTCCCTTTTTCCCAAGATAATAATAATATACACGGTGTCCCAACGAAAACTTGTACCCCCGTAAAACTCGGCAAAATAAACGTTTTGACAAAAATCCAAAAACACGTCGATTTTTATATCAAAGGGGACCAATTTTTATGCAATAATCATTCTTGCAACTCTAGCCCTGTGCGGGGGGTAGCGACCCCCCAAAATTTTTAAATGGGACGGGACGGGTCAAATGATCTCTACTTTGGAAGGGTTTTTCATTACTTACACAACCGTATTTGTTTTATTCAATTCGATCAATTTGTTACCGAGAAATTGCTTCTTGAAGTTTCCAAGTTAAAAAATTAATAAATGTGGTTAGGGGTACAATTGATTCTTGAATTGAATAAAAACACAAAAAGGTTAAAACTATCGAATGTATTGCTCGAAATGACCTCCACCAATACAATAATACATTCTGAATTCAAATCCAGATCTTACATTTCTCAAGACCTCAAGAGTTATTAGCCGGCATTCTTCTTTGGAATAAACCATTTTGATTTGGTGATTTGATTTAGTGGCGAATAAGTTTATTTTGACATTTGTTCTGATGTTCTTTTGTTCTTTTGTTCTTACTTTTTATTCTTATTAGTTTACTTGATTTTGTTACTTTTCTATTCTAATACATCGATAGTTTAAACCTTTTGTGCTTTATTAATTTTTTAACTTGGAAACTTCATGAAGGAATTTCTCGGTAACAAATTGATCGAATTAAATAAAACAAATACGGTTGTGTAAGTAATGGAAAACCCTTTCAAAGTAGGGATCATTTGACCCCCCGTCCCATTTAAAAGTTTGGGCTGGTCGCTATCCCCCCCCCCGCACAGGGCTAGAGTTGCAAGAATGATTATTACATAAAAATTGATATAAAAATCGACGTGTTTTTGGATTTTTGTCAAAACGTTTATTTTACCGAGTTTTACGGGGGTACAAGATTTCGTTGGGACACCGTGTATGTTTATTTAGCATAGCTACATATTACCAAACTATACACTTCTTGCAATAAAAAATAACAAAAAATCAGCCATCCATAACACAAAATCAAAAAATCGCACATACTTATCCAAATTACATTATTATTACGATAGAGCTCCTTCAGTGTTATTTTAAATACATTTGTTTCACTCTATTTTTTACACTGTCTTCTAATTCATTAAATTTAGTGAACCCCCTAACAAACACTGAATTATACCCCACCTTCTTGTTTGTAGTCTTAAGTAAAAGTTCTGTTAACTACGAGTATCGTATCTATGCATGTCTCTACAATACAGCAAATATAATAATAGCGATTTTCTTTTGAAAAAAACCTTTTTTTTTGACGGGACACCGGATATAACGCACCGAATGCAAAATTCTGTAAATTAGAATAAACTTTAGAAGAAAAAAAAGAAAAAGGATCCACTTAAATTCGAGCAAACACTCCTGATGCATTTCAGCATTGAGCCACGCCTGTTACTTACTTGCTTTGCATGAAGTTTAACAGTCTACTAAAACGCGTGAAAATGGAAGTAGACCAGTTAGCTAGCCTGTAGCCCCCTGTGCTTCAAATTATATGTACCCAGAAGAGGATTTTTCGGGAATATTCTTCCAACTTTCGAGAAGACATTACAAATACCAGGTCGGCTGCCGCCACCCTCACCTCGCCGGTACGAGTGTAAACAGATGGGTAGGTTTTCATCATTTAGATCGAAATTTGCAAATTTTCGTACTTTCCAATTAGAATTTAGGTATGTAGGTACCGTAAAATGCCCATATTTCGGTTTCGGACTTGATCCATATTTCGGGCATGCGTCACATCAAGAGAATATGCCTCGCCATCTGTTATGTAATAGCTCAACTCAAATCGAATACCAAAACATTGTTATTAAAAATTCACAGATTTCACAATCCTTGCAACCATCGGGACATTGGAAATGATAACATCATACATAAAACATAATTAACTTTTTATCGTGAGAAAAATATAGTGCACATAACTCGATGGAAAATGTATTTCCTTTAAACTCGCGTGATTTGACGCTCGTATAAAATTTGTCACTTTCTATGCTGTGCACACTTCACATTTTAGTAAGCTCCCGGCTCTCACCACTCGAGCGCTGCGTTATCTCAGTATACGTCATATGACCTCGACACTTTCGTGTCGGTGGTTTTGGACAAAAATCGCAACTCTGGCCCCATATACGAACATTAACATTTCCAATGTTAAAAGACCAAACTACAGATTTCTTTCATGCGACCAGTTTACAGAGAGCTGATCCTGTTTTTAACTGATAAGCACGTGTTCATGAGGTGCGTAGTGCGCTCAACTTTCATTGGTAACTACGGCACTATTTAAATTTAATAAATAATATTATACAGGGTGATTCAGAACGGACGTGCCAAATTAAAATGGTTGCTAGAGGAACTCCAAACAAGACTAAAAGTTTATATGAACATATATTCTAAAGTGACTACTAACAAAGATACAGGGTGTAAAACTTTTAATATTTTTTAAAATATTTCTTCATTATCTTAGTAACTAGGAAAGTTATTCAGTTGAAATTTAAGGTGTCGTTTTCATTTGCCAAGTTGTAATTTAAAAAAAAAATTGCTCTGTTAGACCCATCAGTAGCGTTCCTTCGGGGTAGGCCGTTTATTTATCTCCCCAATCCAATGTTACGCCACTGGCGAATGCATGTGATATTAATGTAATTGAAATCTACGTTCAATTTGGGAAGAAATTGGTATCTTCAAAATTTTTCGTAAAATGCTTAGTTTTTGAATGAAATAGTTTTTTGTGAAATCGTGCACATGCACTGAAATTTTCAATAATGCAATAATGGCTTCACCGATATGCAAGGAAAGTGAAAATTGAAAAAAACAGTTTATTAAGAATAACACTAACAAAACTAACAAGAAGAACGAGAAAACGCATCAATTATTACATTACGATATTAAATAAAATATTAAAACTTTTACACCCTGTATCTCTGTTAGTAGTCACTTTAGAACATATGTTCATATAAACTTTTCGTCTTATTTGGAGTTACTCTAGCCCCCATTTTAATTTGGCACGCCCGTTCTGAATCAGCCTGTATAGATGAGTTAGCTTACTACTATGTCTACATTATATTATCAGCTTTTTAATTATTTTGAATTGCTTGTCAGTCCGAAAAAGTAGACTTTCAAAATAAATACCATTTTATTCCTAATTTCGGACACCCATTTTTCAGACAATTTACCCCTTATATGTACGTAGTCCTGCCATAAGTTCTGTTACAAATGTTCACATAGTTGGCGATGGAAAACAAACGGGCTTGTGGTATGAATATTGGACAGTTCTAGAATTGTCATATCTTATGTACATTTCTACATTAATTTGTTTGCTCGATTTGCATTATAAGCATGGCGAGGGGTGTTAATGAAAACCGAGTCAGTGTTGTCGCGCTTCATAAATGCGGAAATTCGCAATCAGAAATTTTTGAACTCTTGAAACCTCTAAATATTTCGAGAATGTTTGTTTATCGAGCCATAAAACGTTATGGCGAACTCTCAGGAACCCAAGACAGGACACGATCTGGACGCCTGAGAAGCGTGCGGACTCCAGCTGTCGTTATTAAGAGTCCGGCAAAGCAGATCAAAAGTTACACCTGCGGGGCATCGGGTCGGTGAGGAATCCGTTAGAAATCGGAGCAAACTATCAGCTGTGTTGCAACACCGTCGCACTAAACACGTTTATGGGCACAGGAACAACGCACATTCAAAGCCCGCGCGTTCGGTACCTAGTAAATGAGACAACGGCGCTCTGAGTTTACGCTCAGTCGCTACGAGGCGGCAGCACATACCAAGCCATATTTTGCGTTTGCAGCGCTCTCGCTCTACCATGATTACACCTTCATCCTAGTAAATTTAGCAGCACGAAAGCCTGATTATGGCAGAAGAAGGTATACTTTATATCGCCATTGAAGCAATTTTTCGAAAACTGTAAATCTCTTGGCGCTATGCACGCGTGAAGTTGGTCAATTTCACAAGTGAACTGACACTTTCTAAGATAAAATTTTTAAATTTTCTTTCAATGGAAACATAAAATAAAGTTTCGTTTATAAACTGTCAAAAATTCAACACTTCAATTTTCACCGTTTAGAAATGAGCATAGCACTACGAAGTCAGTTTTCGGGTTCATTTTAAAGGGGTTTGCCGGACTCTTAAGGCAGTTCGGGAGCGAATTCGCAGAAAACCGCTTCGAAAACAGAGAATTCTATCCCGTATCAACAAGATCGATGTCTCGTATCATTAGAGACGACCTACATATGAGGGCTTACCGACGATCAACAGGTCATTTACTTACTCCGGCTTTGAAAGAAATCAGACGAACCAGAGCAAAGCGGCTTTTTGAATGGCACGCCAGGAATGGTCATGAAAATATCCTTTTCACAGACGAAAAAAATTTCACAATTGAAGAGCACTACAACCGCCAAAATGATAGGATTTATGCCCATTCTTCCCATGAAGCAAAAAATTAAGTGCCAAGAGTTCAAAGAGACCACCATCCCGCATTTGTCATGGTTTGGTGGGGAGTATCTTATCAGGGGGTTTCGAAGATTCATTTTTGTGAACAGGGCGTCAAAACTGGCGCTAGGATCTACCAGCAGGACGTGCTCGAGGTTGTTGTGAAACCCCTTAATAATACGCTTTTTGGTGGAAAGGAATGGGTCTTCCAACAGGACTCAGCTCCGGCCCACAAGGCTAAATCATCGCAAGAATGGTTGCGAATCAACGTTCCGGCGTTTACCGCAGCGGAAAATTGGCCGTCCGGGAGTCCAGATCTCAACCCGCTGGACTATAAACTATGGTCCGTTTTAGAGGAGATGACCTGCAAAAAACGCCACAGGAACTTGGAAAGTTTGAAGCGATCTCTCGAGAAAGCAGTAGCAGAAATTCCCATAGAGACGGTGCGCGCTGCGAAAGCTGAGTGGCCTGCTCGTTTGCAAGCTTGTGTGAATGCTGGAGGAGGACATTTTGAATAACAATTATTGTCATAGATAGGTGAAATAGTACTTAATATATTCTTTAAAAAATAACTGGTGTATTATTTGTCTAATCCCGTACAAAGGCCAATTTCTTTGTAACAGAACTTATGGCCGGACTACGTACTTTCTGTGTGCAAGATCTTGAAAACCTCGGATATCCGACGAAGAACACATGCATTGGCGGAAGCAACTGCTTTCAAAATTGTTTAATATAATATAAATATTATTTTGTAGCTTTAAAATATAAAAATACTTACGTTGTTTTGATTTCTTTGTTTTAACAATATATGTATAACGGTTTTATGCTTCGTTATGCTGACAATAAAGTGTCTTTTAACTTTCTACGCCGTTTGATTTGCCCTTTCTTAATTATTTAAAGGTTTTGGTTTTTTTAAAAAGGCTACGGCTCGGCTGTCCGAAATAAAGTTACGATGTCTTAATTGTCCGAACCGCTTCAGTCCATTAAGAAAAACAGTAAATTCGCCCCCACTTATTTTTTTCAAATAGCACCCTGTATATTCCGTGAAGGAATATGACAAAGAATCAAATTCTCTATCCAAAATTTTTTTGAAATTAAAAATTGGTCCATCAATGGTGGAGAAAACAGATTTTTTATTTATGTTTAAGTCGGCCATGGAATTATTAACATTTATTGGAACTGATAAACAAATGACTACCGGCTACCGGCGTAAATGTCGAAGTTAATTTGAGTTAACTGAAAGGTAGTTTTCTGTTGTGTTCTGAAATGCCTGCTTTATTTATTTTCCATATGAGTATGTGGACAAGCGGCAGGTACTTAGAAGAAATTTATTGCCCAGGTTAGAAATGTTTGTTGCTGCAGAAGGACTTCAATTTGAACATTTTATCAACTGGTTACGTTATCACTTTATTAGTGTTACTAGTTTAACTTATGTTTAAACTTTTTATTTAATAGTTTTCATAATTCCATGGCTAACTTAAAAATAAATAAAAAGTCTGTTTCCTCCATCATTGATGGGCCAATTTTTAATTTCAAAAAAATCTTGGATAGAGAATTTGATTCTTTGTCATATTCCTTCACGGAATATACGGGGTGCTATCTGAAAAAAAATAAGTGGGGGTGGTTTGTCGGAGATGGCCGCGCCTGGGGTGGTTACGTTCTTGGGGTTGTGTACTCCTTCATCAACACTACAAAGTGGTTTTCGTTTCATTTCGTTATCTCTTATAGTTTTGGAGCTATAGCCTGTGTAAAACGTTCTGGGACACCCGGTATACGAGTATGTATAGGCATTGTATTAGCCCGACGGCTATATTCCATACATCTTAATTACTATATATTATATAGGGTGTTTCAGGATTAACTGAACAAACTTAAAATCTGAATTCAGGACCTCAAAATGAGAAAAAAAGTTCCTATGAGGGTATGTCCGGAAACGCTTCATTAAAGAGTTACCTCCCTCTAAAGACATAGGTTAAAGTTAGGCTTTTATTTTCTTTCTCAAACTTGGTGAAAGATGAAAAAAAACGATTTTGATGAAGATTTCCTACCATCGAAAACGCTTGCAAGGGACACTTTTTCAACCATCCCTTATCATTTAAATCGGCGAAAACAGCAACCCCTATTATATTTCTTTATTTAAATTTTTTTCGAACCCGAATTTTATCATATGAAAATGTGGCTTGCAAAGCCTGATTCATTTAGAAACTTTTTTGTGTCTTATTTTTTTCATGAGACTGATAGTTTTTGAACAAAACAAGTAAATATGTTGGTCACGACCCATACGGTTATTTGAGAAATTGCATGAAGTACCTATTTAAGAAAATGGAAAATGCTTAATAGGCTGATATCAAATAATGGATTTTACACGGTTATTCGACAGCAGCCTCCTAGGCAATTTTCATTTTTTTTAAATAACTACCTACCTAATGCAATTTCTGAAATAACCGTATGAGTCGTGACAACATATTTAATTTTTTTGTTCAAAACCTATTAGTCTCGTGCAAAAAATAAAAGACACAAAAAAATCACACTTTTATATGATAAAATTCTGGTCCGAAAAAAAGTTCAATAACAAAAATTGCTGTTTTCACTCATTTAAATGATAAGGGATGGTTGAAAAAGTGTCCCTTGCAAGCGTTTCCGATGGTAGAAAATCTCTGTCAAAATTAATTTTCTCATCTTTTACCAAATTTGAGAAAGAAAATAAAAGATTAACTTTGGTCGATATCTTTGGAGGGGGCAACTCTTTAACGAATCATTTCCGGACATACCCTCATAGGAACTTTTTCTCTCATTTCGAGGTCCTGAATTCAGATTTTAAGTTTGTCCAGTTAATCCTGAAACACCCTGTATAGTTTGTAAATAGTAGTCAAGTTTTACAGTAATTGAAGTTTTTTGAAAAAGTTAGGAGACCTTTTTTGTACTATTTAATACCATTTATAAAAAAACCATTTCACATTTTTAAAAACAGTGGCGCACGAAATTTTCTCTAAAAAATACCATAGTCACCCTTTGGGCCCGCCCCTGTTTAACTGAAAAAAGAATTGTTGCATCAAAAGCTTATCCATTATGTAGTAATATTGTGCACAAAATTTCATTTAAATATATCCCTCGGTTTTCAAGCTCTCTCAAAAAAATCTTTTCTTTACCTCACCTTTGGCACCCTGCATTTTTGAAATTAAACCGTTTTAGTCATATGGTCCTACGAAAGATTCGACTCAAAATAATGTAAAAAGAACCACCTCTTAAAAACTTTTAGAATGCTT
Source organism: Xestobium rufovillosum (assembly GCA_963966045.1). Lineage (NCBI taxonomy): Eukaryota > Metazoa > Arthropoda > Insecta > Coleoptera > Ptinidae > Xestobium > Xestobium rufovillosum. The sequence continues at coordinate 24,635,931 of OZ014497.1, forward strand.
AACGACCACTGATATTCTAACAGCTGTTTACATTCATCCAACCTAAAGACTCCAACATGTCACTTAAGTATTTTGGTATACAATTCCGTATCATCCTCATTCCTCTATTTTGAATCTTGTGAGGTGTATCTATATCCCGCTGTTATCACCCAAATACAATATTGCAAAAAGCAATGGTCCCAAGACACTTCCTTGTGGCACTCCTACTTTGACAACCCGCAATGTCGATTCCCTACTTCCCCATCGAACTTTTTGCTTTCTATTATCAAGATAATTCCGAAACCACTCCAGACTATACCCGTTGATGCCTTAATCACGTAGTTTGTTGATTGATCTTACTCTACCGATTGTTTCAAGCGCTCTCTTTAAGTCGAGAAACACCACCACAATAATTGATGCTCCTTTATCGCTGTATTCCTTGATCTTTCCATTCTGCAATAACACTGTAAAGCAGTTTCACAACTGTTTTTCTCTAAATCCCGATTGAAACTTAGACAAGATGTCTCAAACTTCTCACAGTGTATTGCTCTGTCTACCTTTCTCAGAGGTATTGCCATCAATATTTTTAAACCCTCTGGTACACTACGACTACATCTTTCTATCGATGAATTAGTAACATGGATTAAAGGATTTTTCACTTCCTCCCAATATTCATGTTATAATTTTTCTTTTTCCTAACGGTCAAGACGCTACGACAATTATCAAATGTATCATCTCAGATTCTCAGAATCGAACAAGAGCAAATTGAAAAGTTTCTTGAATTTCAATGTGTATTGCACTTCTAAGATCAGATTTATTTGGATTAGTTCTAGGCCTCTCTGTACCTACTTTATAATCCAGTCTTTACCTAAACAGAAAACGACAATTTTACAAACTCAGCTACTGCAATCAAGAAGTGTCGAACACTGTAGATATTGCAAAACAAAGCGCACACCGTAATTTTCCAATTAAACGATCCCCTTTAGGAACAAAACACTGCCACAGGATATGATAGTTAATTGTTGCTAGAAAGTTACAACGCATTTGTAACAAAAGGATGAACTTGGAAACCTATACGTGGGCACCTACAACAAATCGTTGAACACCAACCTAATATGTATAATAATTAATTTCTCTGGTGTTTTCTTCAATTAATATGATAACACAATTAGTTTAGGTACTTTATGCTATTTATCTGAAATGAATTGACAATAGATATACAACAAATTATGCTATTAAGTATCCACAAACAAAATTAAACGCAAAATTTCAAATCACCCCTGTACAATACAATATTTATTTTGTGCTAACGTACTTATTTATTTAAGTTCTGAACTTTGGTAAAATTTATCAATCACGAATATTTAAACTTTAATACCAACGATAAGAAATATATTTTTATTAAACGTATGTAGGATATTATACCTAGAATTGGTCATGGCTCACAATCAAAATCCGTTTACAAATCCGTTATTTGTTGCACAATAAATAAAACAAAATTCAACTAGGTAGGTATGCAAAGTTTGAATAATTGGGATTGGGACAAGACTTCGCCCTATAGTTGGTGATAAAACGGGCGGCATAAAAATCTTTCCCACAATTTATTTCCGGTTAAAAAGAAATTATTTGTGAAATATTTGTTTTTACGGAATGATAAACGATATCTACTATGTATGGAAAATAAGTACATTAAATGGCAACAAAGAAAATGACCTCACTTCTGGGGCAAATGATTCACACAAACCATTAATGGGGCGGAAATTTTGTGTTCACCACTTTTTGCCACACAATATTTTAATAGACTACATTTTCATATTATAATTGTTGCTATCTGCAAGAGATAGTAGATGATGTACAAAAATAACGTCTAATATTTCAAATTCAGCTTAGTTCGAGTATCTTGTAAGGTCAACAGAATTTTATCATCTGTAGAAATTGTTGAACTAAGTTATTGACCACAGTGTACGGTTATTTTTACAATATCTTCAACTTTTTATTGTTTTATTTTTCTTTAATGAAAGGGAATGTATTCATTTAGAGAAAAACATGATTAGGAAGGTGGAAAATATAGCATTCTTTAACACAGCTTTGGAACCTAATTTTGTCAGAAAATTCATCAGAATGAACCGGTCGATTTAACAGTTCCAGTTCACTTATATAAAATCGTTCATCGCTCAGTTAAAATTAAGAATCAATTCACTTAGAGATTTATTTAAAGTGGCTCACTCCAAGCGTTTTTCAATAACCATATTAGAGGGGTTTTTATTTGAGAAGACAGACTAAATCAAGTCCCTGAAAGAGGGCAGCAGAAAGAAGAAAGTAGAAAACCCTGGGATAACAAAACATATTGTGAGTCTAATAGAGGAAAGCCGAATATATAAAAATAGGTTAGATGAAAGAGGGAAACAAAGATATAAGGCGATCAAGTGGAAAACTATTCGGAAATGTAGGAAAGCGAAAGAGCGATGGATCGATAATACATGCAAAGTTAGGAAAGACTGATGAAGCATATAAAATAATTAGAAGAAATTTTAGAGAAATTGGATCTAGTATAAAAACATTAGAAACGAGGCAGGTGATATCCTAATCGGAAGAGGGGAGAAGGCAGATAGGTGGAAATAATATTTGGAAAACTTATATGCGGGACAGGAAGTACGAGCTAATATTAGAAAGCGAGAGCAGTGTAGAGGGGGACAACCTATAGGTTGTCCTATAATGAGAGAAGAGTTTGAGCTAGCACTAAAAAGTTTAAGAAACAATAGAGCGCTAGTTACAGATGGCTTGCAGGCAGAAATCCTAAAGTGCGCAGGTCAAGAGGTAATAGATCGTTTATTTAAACTAGTTAGTCGCATATACCTGACAGGCGGGATTCCAGAAGATTATAAACGGAACATCATAGTAGCTTTGCTAAAAAGGAAAAGCGTTGATAGGTGTGAGAATTTTAGAATGATCAGTTTAACTTCCCACGCGTCAAAAATTTTAACTAGAATTGTACAAAGGATGGAGAAAACGGCTGAAGAAATATTAGGAGAACAGTTCGGATTTAGAAGAAATAGGGGAACGCGCGAGGCCATTCTAGCTTTTCGAGTAATCATAGAAAAACGCTAGAAAAGGGAGAGAGCGCCAGTATAGGATTTGTAGATTTGGAAAAAGCCTTCGATAATGTAAAATGGAAGATGTTCGAAGTGCTCAAAAATGTAGGGATGAAGTATAGGGATAGAAGAATAATATTAATAATCTATACAAAGAGCAAATGGCAGTTATAGAATTTGAGCAGGAACATAGATATCCGAAAGGGAGTGAGGCAGGCAGATTAGACTACTGCTCTCAAATAGTTAGGGATGTAGGATGTCTTCGGACTGAAAACTTTATGATGATGAATAAGATTAGCAAACCGAATAAAAACCGTCTTCAGGGGCGCAGATTTAAGGGACTGCAGCTTCCTTAGCAATCATTTTGGACCTATATTTATTGAAACTTCTTGCATTATTTTGATTTTGTTGTAAAGTTTGACGAATTTATTTTGGGACTACCTGTACTAACTAAAAATTTGAAAAAGAGATTGAGATATTCCCGTTGGGTCTTTTTATAATCCGTCAAAAAGCTGGCCAAACGAACCGGCTTCGTCCTGTCAAAATTGTTAAAATACGAATGCAAAGTCAGCAACAGGAATCCTTATCAAAAACTGACCGCTAGGGGCCTCGTATATAACGACTTGTTAAATGATGATTCTTGTTAGTTGTGCTCTAGTGTGTCGTTATGGATCGGCTCAGGAGTCCCGTATTGACGGGGTTAACCTTAGCTCTTATATTAACAGCAACCCTGCAAACGGTTTCGAGCGATGGTAAGTCAAAAAGACATATTTAAATTCGATAATTTTTAAAAATTTTGATACAGGGTATTTTTTAAAGGCGCCCTAAAATTTTGTGCCTAATAAACAGAATAAAGTGAGGTGGAATATATGCTTTTTATATTATATTATTTCGATAATCAATTTGGATAAATTAATGTGGCATATAGTATCATGACAATTTCCTAGAAAATTGAATTAGGTTGTCAAATTTTGTCAAATTTGGTTCTGAACGCAGCAACTTTCACACGAAATAGGTAATTCGCACTAGTAGTTGGAAGAACAAATTTAATTGTTTAACCTCACAAGTCAAATTGTGCTGGTCAGCGTGATAATAATTTTTTTTCAATGTTATTGACATTGATCGAAATACTTGTCGACTTTCAACCTTTGACACGATTATACAGCATTATCAAATGTAAAATAAATTTTTGTCTTATATAAATATATGTTTCTTATCGATAAGAAAAATTGTATGCTTTCCGAGAAAATAATAATTTGTTATCGAGTTGCTTGCCATTCTCTTGGACTTCGCTTCGGTGTTGACCAGTTTTTTTGTTTACATTTGTCAAGTATCTTATATGGTTTGCAGTTTGTTCACCATATCCAACCTGTAGGTACATTCTGCTATATTATGTGAACATTTCAACCCCACACGCAAGGACAACATCCTCAAAATAATTAGCATATTCTGAACGATCAATGCACATCCTGGATCCTCGTGTATCATAATTTTTAATATGACGATGCAGTGTGAAGTGAAAAGTCTGGACCGTGTTTAGCCTTCTCAACATAGTTTATTATTTATTTTATTAGTTAAGTGGATAATAGGTCGGCATTATGGTTAATTCCAATTTGAATTTAAACAAGGCGCTGGTATGTCACTCCACGTACATGCCCGAAAAGACAGTTTGATTTCAGTTTAGTAGTTTGCCTAATTTTGAAATTGCAAACCGTGACTTTTTCTCAACTAATATGGTAACAAAATACACGACAAGTTCAATGAAAATGTTTATATTTGGATACTAGTATTGCATTCTTAGATTGTGTTACGGTAATTATTATTGTTAATCATTATTTAATTGCAACAAACAAAGAAAAACATTACGTATAAATTAGGATTATACAGGTGTCCACGTATGACTAAATCAATTTATTTTTAACTGATTTTCTGCCTACTAGTTGGCCTGCTTGTTATAGAAGTGAAAAAAATCATTGAACTTGACTTTGCTTTTGATAATACGAATAAATTTAAAACTAGAGTTCATGGGATTATCTTCTTTTTGGGGAATGGGGATACTGCCAAAAGATAGATAAGTACCCACATTGCAAAATGCTTAGCAGAAATATTTTCATTCCCAAATCGTAAAAAATTTCCCTCGTAACTAAATTTTGCCAAAAAATTGCGCTGTTTCTAACGATAAGCTTTTCGCTGTGTCCACAAATTTTGTAAATATTTTCTTAATCCTGCTAAAGCCAGAGAAGCATTATTTTTTTTCAAAATGGCATTTATCAACAAAAGTTCACAAGTCTAGTGTTACAATACGGTTCAACTATATTCCGATAAAATTACTCTTTCACAGTAAATATTATCCAGAGTCCTTGTTGTTTTTTTGCAACTAATAATTACGATTAAACAAAACAATCAATTAATTCTGTTTGTCTCTCACATTTTTCTATATCTCGCAAGTTTATGAGACGAATGGTCAACGCACTTAAAAAAATAAAATCAGTTTGAAAAAGAAATGAAAAACAATACTTTTTGTTTCAATTTGAAACATTGATATTTTGCATAATAGTATTATATTATACACGAGTTTATAATGAATCATTATAACGAGTTGTATACTATACTTTGTCCACGACTATCAAAACAGATTCCCAGAAAGAATTTACCTTCATTTCCCTTCTCCAGTGTAAGAAAGATTCATACATACGCTCTCAGGTATAATTTTCTTGGTTTTTTGGGCAATGAATCTAATGAGGCAAGTTCTGCAGCTTCTTTTATTGCTGGTGCTGTTAAAGAAATCTCGTTTTCACTCTCACTACTCATTATATCTTCTTTTTTAGAATATGCATTTCAAATTAATAGCAAACCATGCTGATTTGACGTTTCAATTTGAACTGACACATCGCGATCGCGGCCTACTAAATAAATGTAAAAAAGGGTCAAAGCGATGTTCCTATTGGTTTAGTGAATAATATTCATTATTCACTGCAATGATTAATGTATCTAATTATGATTGAAGAAACACAAGTATAAAGAGTATGTTGTAAGATAGTCGTGGATAAACAATTTTGTATTAATAGAGTTGTTTGATGCAAAACTTCTTGGTTAGATTACTTAAATATATTTTTTTGTTTCAGAAAAATGTCGAACGGGTTGTCAAGGTGGTAAGTGATATTTTGACACAGAAACATTTTAAATATTTGTTTTCAACTTTAAGCCGGCTCAGTTACAGTTACAGGACATCCTTTTCTATTGTTTTTTCTATAATTACTCGTAAAGCTAGAATGGCCTCGCGCATTACTCTACTTCGTGTAAATCCGAACTGATTTCCTAATATTTCTCCATCCTTCTTCGCACAATTCTAGTTAAAATTCTTGACGAGTAGGAAGTTAAACTGATAGTTCTAAAATTTTCGCACTTATCCGCGTCTTCCTTTTTGGCAAAGCGACTATGATGTTCCGTTTGTAATCTTCTGGAATCTCACCTGTCTCGTATATACGGCTAACTAGTTTAAATAAACGCTCTCTTACCTGAGTGGTACTGGACCGCTCTAACAACTACTCCTCGGGCAAATACCCCGCCAGGCATTGAATTACAGAACTAAATCCAGATTTTGTGTACTACGAGGTCTTATACGGGATGCAACTCCAAACATATCGTTGGACTTGGAACATCCTTAGATCTCTACGTATTTTCCTGCTCTACAAGCAGTAGTCTTATGTATGTAAGAAGTTTTCCAATACTGCATGTTTCGAATGCGCATGGAAAACCGTAGACAACTGGTTTCGTCCTTTTGGGACTCATCAGTACGGTGCTTTGCCCTACACACTCGAACCATTCAATATTGCTTGCTGTATACATACTTACACACTTGGTGCAAGTATTAGCAAGAGCTAATTATTAGCCGAATTATGCGGCATAGTAATGAGTGGTACTGGACCGCTCGAACAACTACTCCTCGGGCAAATACCCCGCCAGGCATTGAATTATAGAACTAAATCCAGATTTTGTGTACTACGAGACCTTATACGGGATGCAACCCCAAACATCGTTGGGCTTGGAACATCCTTAGATCCCTACGTACTTTCCTGCTCAACTAGCAGTAGTAGTAAGTGTATTAGAAGTGCTAATACTTACACCAAGCGTGTAAGTATATCCCGGGAATTCTGAAGCATCCTGTTTAACATGGGAAATTTGAAAATTGCGATTTCTATGACCCCAAAGTGTTTTGAGGATATTCTGAGTATCAGGACACATACAATGGGCAATTTAACAAAAAATGTAAAAATTATTTCCAAAAATATATCGCCTGGGAATCAACTAAGTTAAATACAAGTGTGAAAAGCTTAACATCTGTGTCGAAATGGTTTAGTGAGTTTAATCGCAACACTGCCGACATTTCATGCGGCATACGGAAGTTCGAACCCAACGGCGGTTAATTCCTTTTTCACTTGTATTGTTATGTTGAATAAGTGGCGATTGATTTATATCAGTAAAAAAGCATAATTAAACGCTTTATAATTTTTAATTAAACTGGAAATTCATTTATTAGAAAATTATTCACATTATTAAAGGCTGTAACATTGTCAGGACCACCGTAAATATTTATTCGAGGGTTAATTTCAGACACGATCAATGCCGACAACTAAATGCAGTTATTGTTGCAAATTAAAATGACCAAACAAAGTTTTAAAACCTTCAAGTAAATAAATAACTAGTTTTCTAGGTATCGTTCCAATGTTACAGTCTTTAATATGTAATGTGAATAATTTTCTAATAAATATATCCATTTCCAGTTTAATTAAAAATTACAAAGCGTTTAATGATGCATCTTTACTAATAGAAATCAATCGCCGTTCATTCAAAATAACAATACAAGTAAAAAAGAAGTAACCGCCGTTGGATTCGAACATCCGTATGCCGGATGCAATGTCAACGGTGGTGCGACTAAACTCACTAAACCATTTCGACAAGATTGTTCTGCTTTTTACATTTGTATTTAAACTTAGTTGTTTCCCACGCGATATATTTTTGGAAATAATTTTTACATTTTTTGTTAAACTTCAAAAATTATTGCACAAAAACGTTCTCTGGTGCACATTGCATGTGTCCTGATGCACGGAATATTCTCAAAACACTTTGGGGACATAGAAATCGCAATTTTCAAATTTCCCATGTTAAACAGGATGCTTCAGAATTCCCGGGACACACGGTATGTAAACAGCAAGCAATATTGCATGGTTCCAGTGTGTAGGGCAAAGCACCGTACTGATGAGTCCCGAAAGGACGAAACCAGTGGTCTACGGTTTTCCATGCACATTCGAAACATGCAATATTGAAAAACTTCTAACACGGTTAATTTTTTTGAAAAACGTCCCTAACAGTATTTTCATCCGCGCCGTTTAGGACTTCGTTCGTCTTTTTCTGGAACTTATCGGCGCGAATCACAATCTGTTAGTTCCTCGAGGTCAAGGTGTCTGCTACAGTTTCGTTTTTTCAAAATCTTAAATTTAAGATTAGCTTTCCATTATGTAGCGTCCCCTAATATTGAAATATAGTGTTCGCGACGGTTAGGCTATGTTTATTGCAAAATTGTATCTGTCTAACTCCCCTGTCGTTCGTACAATTTAAAATTTATGTATTTTCTATCTTTTTAGTATCACCTAGCACATTTAAATATGAAGTAGGAACAACATACAAGTATACCTATGAAGGTAGCATAGAAATCACTCTCTCAACGGCAGAAGGGCAAAAAACAGGCACCCAGGTCAAAGCTGACGTATTATTGACGCAGCTGTCCGATTGCAATCAACTGCTGAGGCTACAAAACGTCCATGTCTATGGGTCGGACGGCAAGGTACGCCAAAATGTATATAAAAAAAGAAAACAAAAAGGCAAACAAAAAAAAATTTAAAAATCAAGAAAAATGAAAAGAATTCAATAAAAACTTTTTAATATTGTTCATAGGCAGTTAGTGGGAAGATCGAAAACATAGAGAAACCAATTCGTCTGAATTTCCACGACGGTCACTTAGAAGATTCCATCTGCACTGAGACAGGCGATACCCAAAACTCTTTGAACGTTAAGAGAGCAGTCGCTTCATTATTCCAAGCAGTATTAAAGCACAACCATGAGACCGATGTTTTTGGTTTGTGCCCCACTCAAATTACCTCCAGAAACGAAGGAAGCGTACTTGTGATTCAGAAGAGCAGGAATCTCAACAAATGTGCTTACAGAGAAAATATTAAACAGGTGCGTACTTTGCAACCAAAAAGTAAAAAAAATCAAAAATGCTCTTTCCCTTCTAGGACTTTCTGGCAACTGCATTCAACACTCACAGCGAGATCAAATCCTCCCCCCTCATCTCGGGCGATTACACCTCTCAACAACGTATCAAGAATGGAATTTTGGAAGAAGCCACAGTCAAAGAATACTACATCTACGTCCCATTCTCGGTCGGAACAAACGGTGCTAAAGCAGAGGTCGTCAGCAAGATCAAGTACACAGGAAACTCGAAGGAATCCCCGAAGAGTTCTGTCTCGCAACCAAGATCGATCATTTTTGAAAATCCACATATAGTCGTTTCACCAAAGGCTAATACAGAAGCGATCTTGGGAGCAGTCAAGGCGGTTACTGACACCATCGACGAAGTTGTAAAACAAAATACCTCGAGACATTTCGTCGATCTGATCAAAATTGTCAGGGAAGCAAAAACTGATGACCTTTTAGGTAAGTTCTAGATTACGTAAATCAATGACATACAATTTTCTTATCCCATCAGGTGCGTACCATCAAGTGAGCAGTGGAGCTGGATTTTCCAACAAAGAAACCGCCAAACAAGTATTCACTGACTCCCTCTTCCGCGCTGGCACTGGAGAAGCTATCGAAGCAACCATCAAACTTTTGCAAAAGAAGAAACTATCAGAAATAGAAGAAGCACAAGTATATCTGGGCTTGGCTTTCGTGCAACACGCCACCAAACCTTCCTTAACAGCTGCAGCTGCGTTATTGGACCAACCAGACTTGCCCAGAATAGCTTACCTCGGTGTAGGAAATTTAGCCGGCAAATACTGCAAGGAGCACACTTGCAAAAACGTAGATGAATTCAATAAGTTGATACAAAAGTTGATTTCGAAATTGGGCGACGGCAAAGCTAGTAATCGCAAGAAGGAGAACGAAATCGTTTACATATTGAAGGCATTGGCAAATATCCATTACATAAGTGATAATGTGGTAAACAAATTGGTCACTATTGCTAAAGACAATAAACAGCCAACAAGAGTTAGAGTAACAGCGCTGGAAACATATTTGGCAGATCCTTGCAAAGACAAATTACGCGATAGCGCTCTTGCCATCCTCAAGGACATTCAGCAAGATTCTGAATTACGTATTAAGGCTTACCTCGCCGTAGCTCAATGCCCTACTGGTAAAGTTCCAAATGCCATCAAAACTTTATTGGAAAACGAGCCCAGTTACCAAGTGGGAGGATTCATTGTATCTCATATTAGAAACGCCAAAGCTTCTGCTAACCCAGACAAGGACCTGGCCAAGCAACAGTTAGGCCAAATTGTGTTCCCCAAGAAATTCCCCTTTGATTTCAGGAAATACTCATTCAATGGCGAGTTCTCCTACGCAGTGGACACTTTGGGAATTGCAAGTTCTGCTGAAGCCAACGTCATCTACTCCCAAAAATCATTCTTACCCAGATCTACAAGTTTGAACCTGACCACAGAACTCTTTGGACACACATTCAATTTCTTAGAAGTGTCTACCAGACAAGAGAATTTAGATAGGCTCCTCGAACACTACTTCGGTCCCAAGGGAACAGTAAGAGAGGAGTACCATAAGGTGGTCAAAAGGGATGTTAGCAAAGACGATATCAACCACATTGGCAAACAAGTGCAAATCAAAACCAACGAACTCAACCTGGATCTGGATTTGGACTTGAGTGTGAAGCTGTTCGGATCAGAATTGGCCTTCTTCAACTTGAACGATGATGCCAAAAAGTATACGCCCGAACATATTTTCGAGAAGGCTCAGGAACACTACGACAAAGCTAGCAATGAGATCAAAAGTTTCGAGGTAAGCATCACTTTTGGTATTTCTCCATTTTCATCTCCTTTCTTTACAGAAAGTCATCCGATCCAACTTGCTCTTCCTGGACGCCGAACTGAGTTACCCAACATCTTTGGGTTTCCCTCTACGATTGTCAGTGGAAGGTTCCTCGGCCATTCAAATAAAAACCCAGGCCAATATCGACATACAATCCCTGCGTAGAACTGACAGAGATAATCAGATCAAAGTGGCCCTGATTCCAAGCGCCAACATAGAAATAGCAGGACGTCTGACTTTGGACGCGTACTTAATCGAGAACGGATTGAAAGTGTCTTCGAATGTTTACACGGCGACTGGTGGTGATTTGAGGGTCGAGATTTTCAAGGGAGGACAAGGATTCGACGTTAAATTTGGAGTACCAGTTGAAGAACAAAGACTGATCTCCGCCAAACACGAAATAGTGTTCAACTCGAGGCAACCAGGTCAACAAGAAGAGCAAATCCCACTGAAATTTTCACAAAATAATGAACTCGCTTTGTGCTTCGATAACTTGAGCCCGGTTATTGGTTTGACATTCTGCGGCGATATTAGCGGACCGTATCTTTCTGGAGATCACGTCCCAGTACTTCCATTCCCATTCTCCGGAAATTCGAAGTATGACGTCTTCGTCAAAAGGGACGATTTGAAATTTTACCATCTCAACTTTAACTACCATAATTCACGTAAGTTTCAATAATTTTTTTAATTCTTGCCGGTTTTAACTCCAACTTCCCAGACGCCTCCGAAATAAGGAGCGTAGGGTGGATGGTATTTGGTTCCTTAACATGTTTGAAGCATCTTCTTTGTACTTTTCAGCGGGAAAACGTGGGGCTGAAGTTGTGGCTGAAGCAATTGGACTGAAGAACGACAAGAAACTGGCAATAACCGTCGAGGCATTCTGGCTGCCAGATGAATACTTCAAGGCTTCCCTGACTTCGTCCCTTAAATCTGCCGGAGTCGAAGCAAGATTAATTTCAAGACACGACGAGCTATCTGCTTTGGCCAAAGCCTTCCACAACAAGGATGAATACTATGCCAAGGCGGGCATACAGGTATCAGGAAATTCCGACAGAACTGTTTACAAACCGATTTTGGAGTACAAGACGCCGTCTGACAGAGGTAGGCGTCCACGGTCTCTATACCCTTATTTCAACAAAACTGAAATATTTTTTCTTTTAGGCGTTCAAAAGCCACCTTACCATCTCGAAGGTCAAGTGGTCAGAGAAGAGAAAAAACTGACATTTGACAACTTAAGGCTCGTGATTCCTAACCAGAAGAATGTGATCCTAAAAGGAACTGTGGCAGAACAATCGGTGGGTCTATACATTGTCGATTTGAACCTTAGTTACGACAAGCAATCAGCCAGCATTAAAGGCCGCTACCAAGATAAGCCGAGAGACAGGAAACTAAATTTGGAATTACAGAATAACTTCAATCCCGAAGCCAATTTCAATTTAAAATTCGAACACGTTTATGGGAATAAGTAAGTATAATTTTAGTAGATACGCTATACGGGTTCTGGTTCAAAGTACCATGTATTCTCTTATGGAGATTTTAAACTAATTTTTCATTTTTCTGTTTAAGTTTCAACAACGATTTGAACATCCAGTTCATCCATGGCCCGGATTTAAGCTCCAAGACCAACATTATAACTTTATCCAGCAAGAACATTTTGAAAATCGACAAAGACTACCACGTTGCAACCAAGAACGAATTCACCTACCCGTTGTACGAACTCAAAGTGGAGCTCGGTTTTGGTGTGACGCCAAAGTCTCTGGATTACGATGTCGACTTCCACTACAAAGACGTGAAAGTGGGTTCTGAATTAGATGTCAAACATTGCCAGAAACACATGTATGACTACGACATTGAATTCGAAATTTATGGCATGGAAAATAAGTTAGAAATCAAAGCCAAAAGGGATATAATCACCGAAGGGGCGAAGTCTAAAATACAAAACTCCTTGGAAGTGAACGGAAAGAAATATGAGCTCGGTGGAACTGTAAATCATCAACTGAAGCCACAAAATATTAATGTTGGTGCCGAATTGGTTATCAAGGCTCCAGGACAGCCTAATCCAGTCAAGTAAGTTGAGGAAGATAATTTATTGTCTATTACTGAGTCATGATTTACTTTTTCCTTAGAATCAACCATGGGCTTATCATAAACGCCAATGAAATCGATACTCACTTAAAAATCACAACAGGCAGCAACGTGTTCATCGACACCTTCCTGAAAGCAGCCAAAGGTGGCAGTGCAAACGGCTCTTTGAAAGTAAGCAACCAAAACTGTAAAACGATCAATCTCAAACATATACGGATTTTTGCAGGTCAACATTAAGGATCACGTGGTAGCCAACGGCCAAATCAAAGCAGCCAAAGGCTCAGGCAACGGAGAAATCGTCATCGAATTCGTCAAACGCGGGAAGAAAGTTAAGGGAGAGACCACGTTCACCGTTCACCCCCCACAAGTCAGCCAGAACCAAATTTATAACGTAGCTGTCAGTGTGTACCCCGATTTCGAAAAGGAGCCCAAAAAGAAAATTACGTTCTCCACTGAGAACAAGATTACAGAAAACAGTATCGATTCAGTGTAAGTATAATTATTCTATGTCACCACGTGGAAGTTGTGTTGGCTTCGTTCTTCAACGCTGGCTTTTATAATTTCTCTCTTACAATTTCGGTATTCTGAGGTCGGGCTCGTAGTTCCCTCCGCCGGACTGGTCGGAGCGAGTGGCGAGGTTCCGTCTCTACTACTACACGTCGCTCCCTACCTTTCTCTCTTCATATGCATGTGCCACAGCTGTCTTTCTGTGATGCAGCGGGATTGAGAAAAACAACAGCATATTTTCTTTTGCAGCAATTTCATCGAATACAACGGCAAGAAACTGGAAGCGAACGCCAAGGGTTCCATCCAGGGTCAGTTCAACAACGGGAAAACGAACGGAGACGTGGAAATTATCTTCCCTAACGGCATTTACACCGTATTCAAATATGCCCGAGAAATAGCAGCCGTCGAGAATGTCGTCAACGGTCACGTGGTGTACTCCGTAGAAAACCGCGACAACAAGAATACCTCCGGCAGAAAAATAGTCTTCAAGGGAGTGGCCAAAAACACGAACGTTAAAGCGGGCATTTTGGATTTGACGTACGATCTTGTGGCTGACGATCTGCACGGAAGGAACATTAACGCAAAACTGTATATTATTAAGGGTGTACAGTCAACTCGTAATGTCCTGTCAATTAACGGTCTACTTGAAGGATCAATAATTCCAAAGAGCTTGGAAGGAAAATTTGATGTTATTCAAGACCCAACGGAAGGCCAGTGGGCTGTTTTGTTCAGAGAAGGAGACGATTTCGACGTGAAAGTAGAAGGTGAGCAGAATTCCAACAAAGAATAAAACCTTCCAGTTTTATAATAACTACTTTAATTGGTACTTTAATCTCTAGGTGAATACAACTACGAACCTTTAAAATCCTACACTGGAGCTATTACCACAATTATAAAAACTCCATATACGGCCTTAAAATTGTTTAAATTTAATGCTGAAGGAGTTGTGGGGGTGCCCGTACAACCCATTGATTACACCACTGCCAAGGGGTCCCTGAGTCTCCTTGTGGAAAACTCAGTGAGTATACCCAATCAATTCTGATTCGACAAGCAAAATATATCGCATCAATTTCTAGGCAAATAAAGAAGCGTCTGTTGATCTTAAAACCGGCGGAGAATTCAAAATTAAGAAAGATGACGGACTTTTGAAGGTAACGCACTGTTACTGGTTGACTTAAAAATTTTCAAATAATTGAATGTTTTCTTAGGGCACATTCAGCTTCCAAAAATTGGACCCAGTTACAGTAGGTGTAGAGTACGGCAAAGTCGAAGGTAACGGCCAATCCAAGTGTCACTCAAGTGTCACCCTCTCATACGGAAAGGGCAAGACCGTCAAGGGAGAGATTGCGGGAACTTACCCCAACCCCAACGAAGCCATCTTCGACATCAAATTGATCACCCCGAGTGACAAAGCACGCAACATCGACGTGCAGCTCCACACAAAGAAATCTGCAGATGGTAGTGTCATTAACAACGACCTGGTATTGACGGCAGACGGACAGAAATACGTCATTGATAATGAATTGGCGTTTTCTGACGTCAATCCTGCTATCAAGACACACGTGAAATACCCCGATGGGCAGACTGACAAATTCGTTGCCGAGCTGCATAAAATCAGCGACAAGCAGTTCCAAGCTGACTTGGGCGTAAGTTTTTGTAAATAATGGGTAAAATTGTCTCGTTTTTTGATGAGCTTAGAACAAGATCAGACCCAGTGGGTACTGCCAACAACAGCATTATACACATAGAAATTTAAAATACATTTTTTAGCGGTCACATTTTTTATTTAAAAAAAACTATAACATTTTTACTTTTTTAAAATAATGCTTTTTGCATATCTACTGGCATATCTCAAAAACGAATTGAGCTATCGACGTAATCTTTGTTTTTGTTTTAAAGCACACACCTATGCGCTTCTTTCGATGTATAATAATAATGGTATTGTTTTTAAATAAATGGTAAAGGCTCTGATCGTTTTGGGGGGTTAAAAAAGGGCAATATGTGTCGAAAGGGAAAATCAAGATCTTCTAAGCTTAATGAATAAGGACCTTTCCTAGGTATATTTTCACCTATACATGTAATGTTTTCTAAACGTTGCTGAAATACCACCATACCCACGCAATGAGTAGTATTTTTTCCGTGGATTGTGTCCTCATTTAAATCAAAATTATCTATACTCGCGTGTGTGTAATTTTTGATTGTACCAACAACTTTTACCTGGAGGTACATAAATTTTGTCATTACTAATTCTTTGTTTGGCAATGTTGGTTGTTAACAATTGTCTAATATCGTAATAAGTACAGCTAATACCAATTTCAGATAGGAAGTCAAAAAGTTGTCTACTTCGTAGTAAATGGTGTACACATAAGCCTAATCCAAATTTAAAAAGTTTTTTTATATAACTTGACGAACAACGCCATATAAATTTATTGTAGCAAAATGTTTGGTACTTGCTTTGTAAACTCATTTTGATTAATATCATGAGGAGTTGAGGAACAGGAAAATTTTTTCGTGGAGAACTGAAATTGTGTGTTTTTTAAAAATTCCAACTGCTTGATGCAAAATTTGATATTCATTTTGAGAAACTTCTTCCTTACAGACATCGATATTAGCAGTTTCAGATACAAAGGAAGAACTTGAATCTGATTCTCTCGTTGATTCTATTTTATCAGAGTTTGATGAAAAAGTCGGGACTTCGGCTAATTTTTTGTTAATTTTCAATTTATTTAAAAATGCTTGTAAGTTATACATATTTCGAAATGTAATGGCTATAACACGATCTATGATATTTCGCATCATGCGCAAACAAATCGTCATAACCGGT
Source organism: Xestobium rufovillosum (assembly GCA_963966045.1). NCBI lineage: Eukaryota > Metazoa > Arthropoda > Insecta > Coleoptera > Ptinidae > Xestobium > Xestobium rufovillosum. The sequence goes on from OZ014497.1 coordinate 24,652,518, forward strand.
GAACTTAGCAACCATTCCAATATCGCCCCTCTTTTTGGCCGCTTTGATTATTTATACATAAGTACTTTTTCCTGCCCTCTCAAGAGATTAAGATAAATTGGCTATTGTAGTATTCTTAAAATAAAGTGACCATTCGTCCCGGATTTTGCGGGACTGTCCCGGATTTGACTAAAATGTCCCGCAAGAGTAAACGTCCCGGAAACGTCCCGGATTTTGCGGAGCGCTCAATCACTATAAATAAAATCATTTTTTCCATAAAAATAACAAATCTGGCAACAGCGAAAATAAAATTGCGCTGCGAATTGGCAACATTAGCTTAGCATGCGCTTGCACTTTTACTTTGATGGCGGCAACACCAACGCCTGACAACTGACATCTAACCTGGCTAGTCGTCTTTTACAACAGCCTTCGTTGTCTTTTCTTTTTGGTGTTTGAGATTTGACTGATCAAAAAAAACTAAATACATCTGTGTGGACTGCATACGAACAAACGTAAAGCCTTGGTTTTTAACAACTTTCCGTCGACGGAATTCCGTTTGCTGTATTTTTAAGTCTGTCGCTGTTTGAACGGCAGAAAATTTTCAGCTTTTTATTGGTGTAACTTAGCAACAACCAAATTATGCAGGTTTGATTTCAGCAAAGTCCCCCAGCGCAGTGCGTCGACGGAGTCCGTCAGCGCAATTGCGTCGGCGGAAAGTTTTAAAAAACTAGGGCTTTAGTTTTTGCGGTAAATTCATTCGGCAGAAAAGTATTTGTAAGTTGTACTTTGTATTTGCAAAAAAAATAAAAGTGTTTGGGAACGAGTACACCCCCCCCTCAATGGCCGCCCGTGTCCCGGATTTTGACATTTTCGATATAGTCACTTTATCTTAAAAGTTTCTATAATTTTTTATTGTACGCTATCCGGTTTGCATATTTACATACACTATGTCGTTGTGGCACCACGGTGGTAAAATCGCATATTGAATGGAAACGTTCCTCCGACTACAAACACTGCGCTATTTGTGCACTCCCAAAACCACACAGGATTTGTAGTTCAGTTGCTAACATCTTTTACTATGCGGTTTGAACTTTTTCAACGTTGGAAGTATGTAGGTATTATTGAATTGAAAATGATAAATTGTTTATTATGCATCATTTATTACAAACTTCGATAAAATAGAACCAAATGAAAATCACCAAACAAATAAATTTAATGTTCATTTTCATGATCTCTTGAATTAGGCTGATTTAGCAATATACATATTTTGCATTAAACTTTTCTTTCGCTTCAATTTTTTGTTTGACAATTCACTATTAGCTGGTGATTCTGCTTGAATTATCCCTTCATCCACAAGATAATCCACAAAAATAATACTTACTTACGAAAGTCTTTCAACATTATCTTATTATTCAGGTGCTCTATAACGAGTGTAGCAAACTTGGAGGGTAGATAGAACAATTAAAAATATTGTGAAAATCCCTAAATGAACATAGGTATGTCTGAAAATGGCAACTAAATGAGATACAGGTGTTAAAATTTCTTAAAAAATATAAGTATTTGCTTCTGTCGTTACATACTAATTTCAACTGTTTTGTTATCTTCTTGAGAATTTACATGCTACTTTGATATTAACAACGCTTTTACTGTTATAAAGGATGACTGATAAGTTCGTTTTTAAACTACGCACCATATTACACAAAATTATTTCTCTCTGAAACTATTCTTTGTACGGAAAAAATCAAAGGGAGATTTTTTCTTGTAAATAAAACAAGGATTCAGTTATTTTGCAATATCTATATATAAGCCAGTAGCGTAACATAGTTTCGGAAATATATGTGGTCTCCCCATCTCTCAGAGTTCGAAACTCAAAATTTATAAGTTAGCAAATAATTTCAATAAACTATTATAACCCAAATTTCAAATGAATAGCACTGGTAGTTTTCAAAATATTAAAAAAATACATTTTTTAAGAAATTTCAACAACCCCTATCTCGCTTAGTCGGCATTTTTGGACATAATTGTTGATTAGGGCTTTTCGCATTATTTATGAGTATTCTACCTACTCTCGAAGTTTTTTACGCTCGTTATAGATCACCCTGTATGTTTTCGGCACAACTCAGTTCGCATGAGTTTTTTGGAATATGTATTCACCCACGTCCGAGATTCTTCATTATATCAGTGCTGGGCAACTTTGTTTTTGATTCCCGAGATAATCCTTCACGATCGTTATTACTCGTAATTTGTATTATTTTACACAGTGAATCCACGTCATTTACTCCATAGCTATAATGCGAAAGTGCCGAAGACGCGTAGTAAATGTAGCAACAATATTGAACTACAATTCCTATGCGGTTTTGGCACCAAGAACTGACGTGCTCAAACAGCGTAGCTTTTGTATTCGTAGAAACAATTCCATTCAATATGCGATTTTAGCACCCCGGTGCCACAACGACATAGTATATGTAAATATGCATCCGGTTTCCTATTTTTATATTTTAAGCGTATTTCATCCAAATATATGTCAGCAAACAAAAGTGTAGACTGTAGGTACCTCAGTAGTTTTTTATTCTGAGGTAGGCACTTACAACCTAACCCAAAAAATGATCAGTTTGGAACTTTTTTATTTCATACATCAGTGGTATATTTTTATGCAAATTAATGTTTAATTTAAATCAGAATTTTTCGAGTTTTATTTTTGTTTATCTTTTGACTGAAGAAACCCCTAAAATAATAAAAATAAATGGGTAGGTACCTAATACAATCTGCAAACTTGTTTGTATAAATGTTAATTTTTGCTTTTTCTTTGTCCCTTTTTGATTGCAAATAAGGCACATTTCACGTATTTTAAATGATTCCATGTTACCCCTACTTTTTGAAGAACCTGGAATGTCTAGCGGAATGTTTCTGTCTCCGTCCGAGCTATTACTAATTTGGCAAACCATCTCAATATTAATTTTTCTAAATTTTGTGAAATTAAGCATCTCAATATTGTCCTTGCAGGTATAGATCTTTCTGCAGACTTTATGATATTTTACTTTAATTTTTCCGTTTAAAATATCATTCTTGATTGCCAAAATTTTCTGTCCAAAATCATCTTTTCTCAGTTCCGCAGCCCTAATTATTGTCTCTAAACCCCACTACCATGCACAACAAGTTTATCTTTTTCCTCCACAACTTCACCACATAAGAAGCACTTTATTTTAATATTTAGCTCATCTATCTTAAATATTTTTAAGCAGTAAAAATTAAAGAACTCGCCACTAACAATACGAACTACATGTGTAAATAAAAGACTATTTTCTTTTATGTTATATCTCGCACGCGTCGATATTGTCATCGGCCGCTCCTTTATTATTAGCCGATATAAAAAATCATAGCGCCTAAACTACAAAAGGCACAATAACAATTATGCTGCCAAAAACTTTTTTGGGCTTTTGGCGGCAATTCCTTCGCAGTATGTTATATAAAAATTTCCAAAACAAAAAAGTTTCTCGATTAGTGAAAATTTGCCTGCGTAATTTCTGAACTTCCTAGGTTATCGACGTTTTGAGCATATTAAAACAAAAAACACCAAGAAGCGCCTAAGTGTGTGTTGTAAAACAAAAAAAAGATCATGTCGATAACTCAATTAGATACCTAGATATTAGAGTGGATATATAAAAAAGCAAGGTTTTAAAAAAGGCATGTATCCACACTTTTTTGGAAATAAAAAAATTCGTGACCACAAAAAATGTCGTATCGTGTGATTTCTCATAAACAATGAACTACCTAATAAAATAAGATATGTCTCAGTTTGTTCTAAGATAAAAAAAATAAAATCGAGAAGGAACCGACTTTTGCCTTTGTTTTTACTCCACTACTAGACATTTTAAAATTGAGTTTGACTTGTTCGATAGATTCAATGCCACAAAGCCAATTTCGGCATAGATGCTGGAATTGACGCTAACTTCGAAAACGTTGAGGACTTCAGCTTCAAAGTGACCGCGGATTCCGAGTCCTTGAAACTGAAGAAGTTCATCTTTGAAGCAAACAACAAAGTTGGCGGAAAGGGTGGTAAACGTATCCACTTCAGTGCCAAGAATGCTGATGGTAACCTTCTATCTGGAAGGTGAATAATACAGAAGATTTTGTCTTACTGCATCATTACAATAAAACTTTGTTTTTAGCACAAGCTACAAAGCGCATGTGGAAGGCAACAAATACATAGTTGAGGGCTCAGGCAATCTGAAAGTTAAAGAAGAAAGTAAGTCGGCCAACTTCAAATACATCAGGGAAAATCTGTCCACTGAGAAGAACGGTGAAAGTGGAGTACAAGTATGAATCATTTTTTTTACAAAACACGGAATTTCATTATAATTTCACTATCGCTTAGATTTCTTTTGACGCTGCTGTTGGAGCCAAGGCAATCGATTCCGAATTGAAGGTCACCAATAAACAATTCAGGATATCCAACTCTTACTGCGAAGAAAAGAAACAATGCGCTCACATTGAAGTGGATTCGAAAACAAGTGCTAATGGTACGAAGAATCTTTACCTAAATTCGTCGTTACATTTTTGTTTCACTTTCTGTTTTAGATGTTCAAAATTACAACCACGAACTGGAGATCTCCATCGACTTGAGGAAACTGGGCCTCACTCACGAATTCGGATTGAAATCTGTTACCAACAGGAAACAGTTCACTTTTGATCACACAGTAGATGTCCACTTCCAAAACCAGGATAACAGCAAATATCAATACAGTGTTTATGTTCATCCGAAGAAAGCTGGAGTATCACTGACGACGCCAAAACGACTCTTGTCTTTGGAAGCGGATTACAGGTAAGAGAGGTCACTTTTTGTTGCTTCAGTCGGTCGGTCGATGGAATTCTAAACTCTAGTCGGAGATAGAGTTCTCTGGAACTATTGCAAAACAACTAAAATAATACTCTTGGTGCAAATAAACAAACTATTAATTTAACTATGTACATAAAATAGAATAAAATCAAAACGAATGTACAATAAAAAGATATATACAATTTTAATCAAAATAGTAACAGCCAGCGGTATCTGGCGGTCAAATTCGGTATTGCTTTAGATACGGAGCTTGCGACTTATAGATAACGTATTTCGCACTTGGCGATGTAAGTTACCAATCGGACACAGGTTCGGAAAAACACAAACCAAAATCAACGGATGCATGTTAATCGTACTACCTTATGGCTGATCGTTGGGAGTAAATGTTGTTTCGGTGTAATGTAACGGCGAGGGACTCACGCAGCCTTTCGACACGAACTTTCCCTAATGAGTGGGCTGAGAAGAGAATTATTCCGTCTTGCGATTGTCACAATTCTCTTCTATGCTAAAGACCTCTGCACGGAATTTAACCCCAAGAGAGTCTGTATTTCACCTACTGTCAACTTAGGAATGTAATAAATTAGGCTTTCCTTTCGACTGCGGCACGCCAAAATCTTGCAACTGGAATCTCGATTAATACGAACGGGGAAAATGATTATTCATTTATTTGAATAATTTGTTGCATTTTCTTTTGCATCGTTACAAGGTTATTCTTTGAAAACTTGTTGGCCTAAAGAATAGTACCAAAATATATGAGACTTTATCTAAAACATCATGGTAACTGTATGTTCCTAACTGTTTCAGGTACGAAAACCAGAAATTTGATGGTGAAGTGGCTGTTTATTTGGACAAGAGGAAGCACCCCAACGAGAAAACTGCCATTCTGGCACACTCGAGTTACGACCCAAACGCTTTCAAATTCACTTCTAACTTGGAATTCAAGAGCCATGCTTTAGGAAGGGTAAGTGCCACAAGAACATTAACTGTCTCAACTCATTTATTATCCTACATTTCCAGCCTCTGGGCGTATTCTACACAAGCCAAAAAGCGAGCGATGCAGAACAAGGAGTCACAACAGAGTTGATAATCGACATTTTCGCCAAGCAAGACCAAAAGATCATAGTCTCAAGCAAATCGGCTTATAGCAAAGACAAAGATTCCTACACCACCAAGAGTTACCTGGAAGCTAAAAGCCAAGGTCTCAGTTTCAACGTGAAAGCAGGCAATGAACTGACGGTCCAAGGCGGTGCAGACTACGGAATCAAATATAAATCTGGAATAAGAGCCAATCTGAAAAGCCACAGATACGACACTGGAGTCCAATTCTCTGCATCGAGGACCCAAATAGACAGTTTAGTTAAAGTATTAAATAAGGACGTCCTGAAAGTCAATTCGAAGCTGCAGATAGAAAAGGACATACAGAAGATTGAATCGAGTGTCGAAATCTACGGTCGTCCACCGTTTACGACTTACGTGGAAGTCAAGAATTACAATACCTTCAAGTATATCATAGCACGCAAAGGTAAGCAATTTGCATGGCACGATTGGTATATGCTACAACGATGCATATCTCTCTTTTCTCGGACGCCAATTATACACTGACGTTTTCAAATCCTCGGCGTTGCCTCTGAATTCTTACCCCTAAATATACAACTGTGTCCCTTGGTATCACGTATACACACTCTATATTCACGGGGATCTAGTCGTTCGTTTATGAACGAATTCATTCGTTGTATCTGGATACTCTGGTCGGTGGGAGACTTATTCGTCGATAAACCCTTAGCTTTCAGTTGCAGAACTTACGTGGCAGCACCGATATGCACTCCTTAGCTGGGTTTCGGTAGGTGATTTTCGTAGTAGCACCAGAGTATAATGAATGTCCTTTTATACGCCACCGACTTATACGTCAACCAGGGGCGATCGATTTCTGCCGTAAAGGAGGGAACGCATTTGTGACTCGCGGTCGGAGCGCGTCTCGGTCTGTTCTAGGCCGAGCTGATCGCACTCGCACACAGCGTATGCACACTATGCGATCGCGTCTCGTGCTAGTCGCGTTCTGCTCAAGATATAAGCACGTCAAAAGTTTCACTTAGTCGAAATGAGTTCCATATAGGACGTATTTTTATTAGCCCTTATGTACGAAGATGAAGAAATGCGCCAGAGAAATGCTAATTTCTAACCCAGAAGTTATCCTTCCTTTGCTGGTTACAACAATTTTTGTCGGTTGTATTGTCCACTTCTTCATATTTCTGAACTAAGATTATAAACTTCTCGTCATCCATTTTTTAACTTCACAAAGTACCCCTTCAGTCACACAATAGCACAAAAAATAAACTTGAACGTGCATTGTTAAGTTTTTTACAGACTTTCGACACCTACCGACTTTCGTCCGGAAATAGACGAATGCCAAATCAGACGTGTCCGAGACCGCCAGAGTTGAGCATACTTGACGGTCGCGATCTCGGCTCGGGCGCGTCCCGTTCTCTAGATTCTCGAGGAAGTGTGCGAAGAGAGCGCGTTTTGACCGAGCCTAGAACGCGAACCCCTAATGTGAGTGACCACATTTGAAAGCATCGAAAGTATTCATCTAGAGCGCGAGCGAGACTAGAACAGACCGAGATGAGCTGGGACCGCGAACCACAAGTGCGTTCCTGCCTTTATTGTCCCGTTATAGACCGGAGTCACACGGGATTGCCGAATCGATATAACCCTCACCGGCAGACGCCTTTAAGTCCTGGAGCATTTAATCCCTCGCTACGCTTAACATGAACCCAGCCCACTCGTGACTAGGTAGTGTTTGATTGTTAATATTTCAACAGTAATAACTTGGGAGTGGTCACACGGGATTGTCAAATCGATCTAAACCTCACCGGCAGACGCCTTTAAGTCCTGAGGCATTTACTCCCTCGCTACGCATAAGATGGACCCAGTCCACTTGTGACTAGGTAGTGTTCGATTGTTAATATTTCAACAATAATAACTGTCAAACACCGGGCCTTTACCTGAATTTATTTTACGTTGAATCACATGGCGAAGTCGGGCACGATCAACCAGGTACTTCTATTTAGGATGGAGGAGAATGTCCTCGGCAGCGAAGCGGTCTTCTGTTTTATATCATCCAGGAGGGGCTATCTGTGGTAGTGTGATGTCAGAGTTTCCTATGCCACTTGTTAATCTCATGTGCAGATTCATTCTTGCCTATTCGCGAAGGTGGGCGTTCTAATCTTCCTGTTACAATTTGCCGGTAGCGGCCTCGTAGAACAATTGCGGAATGCCGATCTAAATTTGTTAGAATTATTAGGCATTATCTCTGTGCATTGTTACAATGCATGGGTATAATTTTCCAGATAAGCCCAACAACAAATTGGAGATTAACGCCGGTTTCATCGTCGGACAAATCGCAGACTTCCGCGCGGAAGTTCACAAAGACGGTGCCAAGAAAGACCTGGCACATGCCACCATCAAACTGGACGAAACCAACTTCTTCAAGAGCGATTACGCGGTCAACTCCGAAAACATCAAGAATTACGTGTTACAACCTGCTAAAGAAGACTTTTCGAGCCAGGCTAACGAAATCAAGAATCTGGTACCACAATTGTACAAGGATGTTTCTGAAGAAGCTAAGAAGGTAGCTATCAGCGGGGGGGATGCAGAACACTTGAGGCCTTTAAGGAACTACTACATCTCTGAGGGAGAAAAAATTAAGAGTGAATTTTTAGAAGATAAGACAATCAAGGATATCAACAACTTCCTGTAAGTCAAACGAATTCCTATTTAAGTTGTCTCTATTAAATATTTTTTCCAGAAAAGGCATAATTGGTGCCGCAGCTCAAACAGCCAGCGAAATTTTCGCTAGCTTCAGCGAATTCCTCGAATCGGTAGTAAAAACTCTCCAGACCAACTTCTCGCAAGTCTTCGAAACATTCAACAAGGAACTCCTTCCAAAACTCCAAGAAACCACGGCGAAAATCGTAGGAGCAACTACTGATGTCTTGGAAAAACTCAGCGAAGTCTTCTTCACTTACGTAGCTCGAGTGACACAGTTCTTGGACGAACACCAAGCAGACTTCAAGGAAATAGCATCTTCCATAAACGCTATCACTCAAGACGTCGCTAAATTTGCTCTGAAGGCTTACCAAGATGCAAGAGAACTCGTTGGCCATCAAATCGAGAAGTTGATAGAAGAAATCAAAGCGTTCCCCCTCTTCGACGAATTGAAGAACCAATTCGCTGCTCTAACATCAGAAGGATTCAACTTTGGATCAGAAGCCGTGATCAACACGTTCAGGGAAGTATCAGCAACGTTAAGGGATGCTGCACCAACACCAGAACTAAGGAAGCTGGTTATAGTTACAGCCGACTACATTGAAAAGGTAAGAATAAACTTGTTATTATTGTCATTAAACATTATTATTGTCCTTACAGAAACTGAAGAAGCAAAAGGTCGACGACGCAGCGGAAATCAGGAATATCATTGAAGCAGCAGGTGCAGTGTTCAACAGAGTCGCATCCGACATATTCGTCACGGACGTGAAGTCACCAGACTATCAAAGAGTGCCATTCTTCAGTTTGGAATATCTATACAAACTGCCTAAGTTGGTCGCTGTCAAATTCTCGCCAGCTGCCTATCTTCTATCTGAGGGTCTGCAGAGTCCGTTCGATCTCCTGTATTCGTTCTCGTTGAATCCGAAGCTGTATCTTATTCCAATCTCACGTAAGTACAGCTCAACTTCTTCATTAAATCAAACCAAGATACTTTTGGCGCCCAACGTGGGGCCAATCAATCAGGCGCTTCAATTTGAATTCTCGTACAGACCATGCCCTCGTCGTCCAAGGAAAACACTTGTTCACCTTCGACGGAAAACATCTAACATTCCCTGGTCAATGCGACTACCTCCTAGTTCGTGACGCCCTAGATGGCAACTTTAGCGTTGTAGGAACTTACGCCAATGGTTTCTTGACCGCTATCACGGTCTTCGATGGTACGGATAGTATAACATTGAAGAAGCAAGGTGTAGTCACTATTAACAATGGTAAGAACATCAACGACAAATTTAGTAGAAGTTTAATTTTGTTTGTATTTAGGTGCTAGTGAGCTACCAATAAGGAAGCCAAACATAGTAGCTTACAGACTGTACAACAGTGTTACCATTAAATCAACAGCAGGAGTTGAAGTAGTCTGTGGTTTGCAGTTGGTTGCTTGTGGTATCCATGTTTCAGGTTTCTACCACGGACGTCTTCGCGGTCTTCTTGGTAAGTCTTTTACCCTTTTACCCATCAATTTCTTACCACCATTAACTCTTCAGGAAACGGAGATCATGAACCTTATGATGATTTCACTCTGCCAAACGGAAAAATCACAACATCCGATAGCGACTTTGGAAACGCTTATAAGCTCCAAGGCAAATGTCCGTCAGTTAAAGCTGTCGACCACCATGGACATCATCAAGCCCCTTCAGCAGCATGCGACAAACTTTTCAGCTATGATTCACCATTGAGATTCTGTTATAAATTCGTCGATCCCGGCAACTACAAAACAGCTTGTGAACATGGTATAGGTTCTGGTGACAAAGACGTCGATTTTGCCGTTGCAGTTGGTTATGTCGCGGCTTGTAATTATAGAGGAATTCCCATCCGCGTACCGGAGCAATTTGGTAAGAAATTGAATATTGTTACGAGAGTAACCCCCATATCGGCGTCCATGGTTGTTTACGCGAAGTGTGATTCACTATGTAGAACGGTCGATGACTAGATTAATGGTATAAGAAGCCATGCAAGTGGCAGCGGGAGTTAGTTTTTGGGAAGGTGAAAGAATCAGAAACCGCGCCGATTTAGAACTCTCCATGTTTACCTACTTATACGGACTTTTTCAATTATATTTCCTAATACCTTTTACCAACTCCTTGAACGAACTTTCCCTCGTACGGCCTGGGACACACTGTATAGCAATTTACTTCGGGTCGTTAGCTTTTTAAGGATCGAATTGTTGCATCTCGGTCGGTCGAATGAGAAATTTATTCGTCGATATAGATATGCCCTTCGCTTCAGTCGAAGAAAGGCTGGGCAATCTCTTAATAGGATAACCTTTAATTTCGCATTTAATTATTAGGTACGTACGCAGTTGCATAATCGCTCTGAAACTCAACCGAACGGGATGTTCAATCACTAAATGCAATGGGGGTGTGCTATTTTCACCACACTAAATCCATTCCACCTGTGCGAATCTTGGTTTGAACATCCACCGCTCCCGTAGAATTTCAGAACAAGCCTTAACCAGCCTATTATACCTTTACAATGGATTAATTAACGTACATATGTTTAATTATTGACAACCTCACAGAAACAATAATTAAATAGCGGCACTTACTTAGTGTACAACAGTAAATCACACCACGCAACGCCAGACAGGTACTCAGATACTCTCAATAGTTCAGAAAGTTGGCTGGAAAATGTCTGGGATCAAAGCTTTCTATGGGGTTTTATTACTTTCTCCATCATCCTTTGTGAACGGCCGTTCGTATTCTCGGCTCCTCCCATTATCCAACTCGAACAATGCATAGCGCACCTCTCAGCTTTCCTTCGGCTCATTGACGCGTATGACATATTTCCGTATGTTTCTTGTTTCTCAGGTGTCGCGATCTTTTGTCTGATTCAGCAGAACAAAATAATTAAGCCCTCTAATTATGCTTTGTTTACAACCTTTATTCGATATCATGATTTTATGTATTTCAACACAGTGAAATGTCAAAACTCTGAGCAACCGTTCGCGATTGGCGAGACTTTCAGCACGAAATTGCCAGGGAAAGCAGCCGACATCGTCTTGCTCGTGGACCAGATCAAATCCAACGAAGTGGTCTATAAGGATGCGATTCAACCTCTCGTTCAACAAATCACGCAACAGTTGAATGCTAAGGGAATTAAGTAAGTAGTCCTTTTACGGCTAAATTTGTATATCAAAAATATTTGCTCTCCTTCCAGTGACGTAGAATACCATCTCATTACATATGGAGGAGAATACCAAAAATACCCATCGCATGTCACTACTGCAGATGGTAAGCATCACAAGAATTTATAACTTGTTTCAATCTTAACTTTTTCTTATTTCTTTGTCTTAGGAAAACTAACCTTCAAGGGAAAAGCGCCAAACATCAAATTCTCCGAAGCCCCCGCGGCAGAATACCAAATCGATTGCAGCAAAGTCACCAAGAACGAGAAGATCAAGAAATTCTTCGAAACCATCGGAGAAAATATTGAAAACGTCTGCATTAGAACCAACAAACTCTTCACGGAGTTGGCCGGTTTCGTCCATGATGTTAATTTGGCTACAGGTGGGTACCTACGAATTCGCGAGTAGCTCGGAACTTCAATGACGGCGGCATGTTTGTTTCAGGAAACACGGCTCAAGCTAAAACGTACGATGTTGGCCACAACTACCCCTTCAGATCTCACGCTACAAGAACCATAATAGCTGTAACGGGTCAGGAATGTGAAGTAGGACGCTTCAGTGCGGTAATACAATGAAAAAAAAACAATCATTGACCAAGAAACAACATTAATTTAATTTTTTCAGTTGCAATTCTTGCGCAGCATAGCTTACATCGATAAACAAGTAAATCTGAACTTGTTCACGCCTTTAAAGAGCCTGAAGATGAAGAACAACAAGCAGACTAAAGACGTCATCGGTTTCAACAAACATGGAGTATTCACCGTGTCCCAAGCAAAGAGCCATCCAGAAGGAAGCGCTGATTTACTCAAGCAACTCGAATACGAGGACTACTGTTCAAGCTTCACAGTTTTTGTAAGTAGACAACAGGTGTCTAAAGTTTTTACCACTTTACCATTTCTTTTGCAGACCGACGGCAACGTCTTCCCCGTCGAAAATATACAGACAGATAAACAACAGTACGTAAAGGTAAGTTGTGATCAGCTTTAAGCATCCACTCTTAAGCCCAAACTTACAGTCCATTTTTTTATTCATGTCTTCACAAATCTGCTTTAAACACAGCCACAATTACCTGCATTGTTTGTGTTGCAGATTGCTGCGCATAATATTGTGAATCAAGTGGTGAGCCAGGAGTTGGGTCTGGACTGCGAGTGCAACTACGACGGCTCATATTCAGGAACGAACGTCTGCCGCGTAGCTTACTCGAAAGACAGGAAAGCATGATGTAAATTATGATAAATATTATTGTACAATATTTTAGGTTTACTATTACTTTTTAATGTAATTGACGAGTTTTAAGTAATTAAATACTTTTTAATTAATTCTTGTTTTACTCCCTTCAACGCCTAATCCACAGGTCCAATAAATTGATTCTTGGATGTATAATAACATGGTACACCCTACGCCAACCTTCAAGAAAATGATTCGTGCGTGGGAGTTCTTCCTCGACTCGGTTGTACATATTCCAAATTTTAATATGAAATTGTGGTTCAGCTCTTCGATTATGCCTCACTCCGATACCTATAGGTGTCTTCCCAGCAATTTATAATTTCATACATTTCATGCGGTGAATTTTCTGCTAGGGTTTCAAATGCTTCAAACACATCTTCAATTGGTACAAAACTCAATGCTAAAAGCGTCTTAACATGAATTCGAAAATTTTCATCAAGTTGTTACATTTGGATCGAACCCAGTTCTTGCACTCTGCGCCCCAAACACTGCCCCAGATAAAAAAAAAACTTGTGTGTGTCAGCTCCGACGCACGACTGGAGTTTACTCCTTACGAACGATTATTTCAACTTCAATCACTTGATAATAGGGTACACGCAAATGTCAGTTTTATACCCAAATGTGTATTTATCAGATGGTTTATATTCAAAAATGTTTATTAAATTGTTTATAAATTCAGTAATTAAGTGACAATCTGCTAAACGTCGATCCGACTGGCAATGAAATAAATACTTTTCCTGGTGTCCGAATAGGCGTTGATTCACATTTCGGCACTAAGCAATATTTGGAGTATTTAATATTAGGTGTTTCCGTATTAAATCAAAAGATTCAACAAATTTAGGGACGAACAAACACTGCAAATGCTGACTTTACAACGCCAACTGTCATATATCTACTCTATGCCTCTCTATTTTCACTATTTCCATGCTCTATGCAGTCAGACATAAACAGCCGTATCCATAGATACGTACATAATTTCAATGTGACAGGTAACGTAACGCCCACTAGTTAACGCGTAACGTAACGCTCAGTAGTTAACGCTTAATTTTACTCCTCATAAAATTTCCGTACCGCGGGCTATAACTGAAAATCGATTCTTAAGGAGTAAAGTTAATAGTAGATCGAAAAGTATACGACAGATATAGCTTCGAAATGGAAGAAGAGGAAGAGGAAGAGGAAGGAAAGAAAGAAGGGGTAACAAATAAAAGAAATATAAATGACAGATCCCCAGAGGCACTAGAGGAACTAGAACAGATGCGAAAAATAACAAAAACAAGAACATGCAGACACACTGGAGCCATCCCAAAAAAAACTACCAGAAGTAAAAACTGGGAGCACTAAGGAGAAATTAAAGGCGACCAGGCTAGCGAATAAGGAATAAGATAAGACAAAAACGAAGATAAATATGTGGGACATGGAATATAGCATCATTGAATGGTAAGAAGAAGAGTTGGCTGAAGAATTAAAACAATTCAAAATTAGTATACTGGGCGTAAGCGATTCAAAGAAAAAGGAACAGGGTGTACCTAATGATTAATGAAAATTGGAAGAGTACATACTTTACTACAGTGGACTAGACAAGAAACTATGGGCAAAGGAGAGTGTAGGAATCATAGTAAAGAACGAAATCAACAAAAACGTAATAAACTACGAGTATAAAGCAATAAATTCAAGTAAAATAATAATGACAATAGAAATTGTAGAAGAAATTACTATTATACAACTATACTCCCCAGTAGAGGGCACAAAGGAGCAAGAAATGGAAGAATTCTATGAACAACTAGAAGCACAACTAAATGAAATTAGACAGGAAAGCAACCGAGTATTGATTACGGGCGATTGGAACGCTAGAATTGGTAAGGACATGGAAAGAGGTTTGGGATGCAGAGGTAAATATGGGGAAGAGGCAATAAACAGAAACGGCGAAAGGATGCTCAGCTTCTGCCTGACAAGTGACCTAATAATTGGAAATACATTGTTGGACCAACCAATACAAGACAGTATAATAGATTACATCGTATATACGGCAGAAATGCGACACAAAATATTGGAAATCAAAAAGAAATAAAAGTAGTAGCAGATACAAATTTTGTAGAGGAACAGGTACATGAACATAAAATATACCAAAGAATCGCAATTGAAACACTAAAACAACCAGTGATTCAAGATAGATACAGAGAAAGGGTTACAGAAGAACTGGGAAAATGAAATGTACAGAAAACATCGTGGAATATAAATGAAAAATGAGGAGGAGGAGGAGGAGGAGGAGGAGGAGGAGGAGGAGGAGGAGGAGGAGTCCCAAAAGAGAAAATTTCGATTTCTTGATGTTATTTTGAGATTACCTGGGATGACAATGTCGGCAAGAGGCAGGGAGGACAGTTTTTGTTTTGAGTTTAGACGAAAACAATAGATTCGTGCGAGTATACGTGCTAAGTGTTACAGTACATGCGTATAGTGCATTTTGGCGTCTTGGTGACGTTCGTGGTTCGTTTTCGTGTACGAGGGCGTTTTCAGTCGTGATTAACCGCTGTTTGTAGAAGTGTTTTAGAGAAGTTCGAATTGTTAATTTGTGTATAGTGGATTGTTTAGGTATTTAGTTTGCGTATTTTTAATTGTTTGTTGATAGTTGTTTAATTGTTATTGCTTGTTCTTGTTTGTTTGTTGCTTGTATATTTCCCTGCTTTTTGTTGATTTTAAAATTTCTTGTTCTAAAATCACTTTTAATTGTAAATATTTGTACATTAGTCACTGTAAATAAATTGTTTAAATGCGAAATACATACGTTAAAATATTATTCTCAACCTGTCAGTTTATTTATTAATTTTAAAAATCATATCAAATTTTTCCTTTCTTACAATGACGTCTTGAACGTTTTTTGTCCGGAGCTAGTAATTTTATTGGGGCTATTTTGTACTGAGCTATAATGTCGGTGGGCTATTTAGCCTGGGGCTGTTTTGTCGGGGGCTATTTTGACGGGGCACGCCAAAAATGTATGAAGCGACCAAACATTGTGCTTTTGGTGACTGTAATGGCGATAAAAGTGTGTAGACCAGCTTATCGTTTTGACTTTTGGACTACGATTTTTTTTCCATTTCCAAAACCCTGCCTAACGCTGAGGAAAATCGACGTCAATAAGCGAGTCGATGACCACGTGAGGACTTGTTCCACGTGTGAAAATTGTGTTGCGTAGATGAAAATGTGTAAGAGGCAAGATTCGAAACGGAAAAGTGCCTTCAACGTTTTCTAGGTGACGTATTATTTATAGCTACGGTATTTATACATTGCAGAAAAATACGCACCTATCTTTTAGATACTTTTTCGTTAAAAAATTTGAAACCAGGCACATCTTCGGGATTTAGCTTCACGATTTTATGAGTGATATCATTGGGCACTGATATTTGTAATATTCCGTCTTTCAAACATCCTGCATATTTGGTATTCTACTGTTTGCTTTCGAATATTCTACACGAAGTTCAAGGCCTGGCAGTGACACTTGACCGAAAAACTAAGAACGGCTGATTGTCAGTGTACTTCTGCGCAAGCGCACTAACAAAATAAGAGGTCTATTAAAGAGTAAATTTATGAGCTTCCAAAATTAATTCTTAACTATAAGACAACACAGCGATTTGATGTATAAGTCAGTTGTCCTGATGTCACTTATGACTTTTGCATAACCTTGTTTACTACTTGCTTGCTGTTTTTACATCTGAAGTGAAACTATACATTGACAAAGGAAAATTACAAATATGCTGCAGTTATGACTCATGTTTTCATTGGTTTCAGCATATAAGCGGGAATATTGTATTTCATTACCAGTCCGGAAATAAGGATTTTTCCGTGCGCGCGCGACAAATTCGGGAAGTCGCGCAAGTTGCTCTCTTTACCAAAGTTAAGAAACTATTAGATACCAAACATCAGGGCAACAGAATAGTAATGTGTCGAATTTGTCTGGACGTGCAACAGAAAAAGTTCTAAATTTTATTTGCTTGCCAGAACAATAGATAGATGGAAAGAATATTTTGGAATTATATGCGGGACAGGAAGTACGAGATATATTAGAAAGGGAAAGCAGTGTAGAGGGAGACAACCTAAGGTGTGCTATAATGAGAGAAGAGTTTGAGATAGCACTAAAAAAATTAAGAAACGATAAAGCCCCAGGTATAGATGGCTTGCAGGCAGAAATCTTAAAGTGCGCAGGTCAAAAGGTAATAGATCGTTTATTCAAACTAGTTAGTCGCGTGTAAGTACTTGACAGGCGAGATTACAGAAGATTACAAACGGAACATCATAGTAGCTTTGCCAAAAATGATAGGCGCGGATAGGTGTGAAAATTTTAGAACCACCAGTTTAATGTCCCACGCGTTAAAAATTTTGACTAGAATTGTGCCAAAGAAGGATGGAGAAAAGGGCGGAAGAAATATTAGGAGATCAGTTCGGATTTAGAAGAAATAGGGGAACGCGCAAGACCATTCTAACTTTACGAGTAATAATAGAAAAAACAATAGGAAAGGGAAAGAACTCCTATATAGGATTTGCAGATTTGGAAAAAGCCTTCGACAACGTAAAATGGAAGAAGAATTAGGAAGGGCTCTGAACGAAATGGAAGCGGTTTTGACGGAGAGCTATGGTATGAAGATCAATAAAAAGAAAACCAAAATTTTGGTGTAGGATTGTATGACACCTTCTGAGGCACGAAGGCTTAGTTCGCGACATACTAGTCATAGATAGGAATAAAAAGATGTAGGGGTAGGCCCAGATTAGACTACTGCTCTCAAATAGATAAGTATGTAGGATGTTCAACTTTTGGGGAAATGCGTAGGTTAGCTCAGGATAGGAAAGGTTAGAGGTACGCGTCCAATCAGTCTTCGGACTGAAAACTTTATGACGATGATGATGCCAGAACAATAATTTTGTTGCATCAAAAAGACTCAAGTTCTTCTGCTCTTTCGGATACCAAATATGTTGCGTTCAAAATGATCACAGGGAACTGCAAACCACTGATATTTCGCAGTATAAAGAATTATGGATTTGCTCTACGAGTATAATTCAATGCCTGTGGCGAGATGTTTGCTTATTCTTTGAAGCAAATGTAATCTAAAATCAAGTCATCATAATTTTCGAACATTTCTCCCCCGGCCAGCAAGTGTATTTTAAACCTCGGACAAAAAACAATCGAGATGCTGTAAGAGCGCGCTGCAGCTGTTTTTTAATATTATATTTATCGTACAAAATATACAGACCGTAATATCGAGCTCTCGTATATACTTTTCTCGCTTTTTATCCAGTAATTTTTTCCTGCCAGTCTTTTTTCCAGTGGACACGTGTTCGAAGCGAGCCGTCTTGACAGAAAAAGGAGCGCAAGAAGCCGCCGAAGATGGTGCTATTATTACACCAAAACAATTGCAGGAGACATCGTCGACTATTTTTAAATACTTAGAGGCACGTACATGCATTTAATGTTCACTAATGACTGTTATGACAAGTGGAGTAAAGAAATTAGGTCAGATGTGATCTTCGAAAAAATATCTGTTACATCCCCTATCGATCTTATTACCTAATCCAAAACGGACCGATTATTCCATCTTCTCTCCCTGCTACTCTATCAGGGACAACAATATTTAAATCTTTTACCCTCGACAATGCGTTATGCTAATTTTGAAATGGTAAGTATGCATTTTGTGTACGGTTTGGCAAATTGTTATTAGTCCAGTCAATCGGTGTTCAAAACTGCCGTCTTTTCGTAACAAAATTGGGGAAGTTTTTTTGACAACGGTTCTATATGTTTCTTGGGGTGCTGAATCCGAATTTCAAGTTTGCTGCCATGTAGGAGGTCGGCTTCACAACGAAAAACGCAAGAAACCTTAAAATTTTCACACTTCTTTCAGTTTTTCGCTTATATCTCGAACATTATGCATTTTTCTAAGATCACCATTCAATATAAAATTAAAATAGACAAAATTTCCTACAAAATGCACTGGTCAACTTTGATTTTCTGACGAGAGGTATCGGCGCTAGAGCGCGCTGAAAAACAGCGATTTTTTGGCCTTTCTGCGAAAACGTCAAAAACGCCCTCTCCCACCCTCTACAACTCGAAAAATATACATGATATCAACAAAAACCCTTATACCACGTGAAAGTACATTAATACATACAGATTTCATATTCAGCTTTATATTCAGTGTCGTGTACCTAATATGTTGTAAATATAATTTGTTAATGTTTTCATCAAACATGCTTTGCCATCAATTCATTCAAAACAACCTCTTTTAAGTGTAATACATCAAAAGTATAGCGCCGATGAGAGATAGACAGGTGGGAGGGACCGTTTTGGCTGTACAGCGCAGAAGGCAATTTTCGTAATTTTTGCTTTGCTACCTTTCACCTTATCAGAAAACTGAATGTTAGAGACGTCTCTTCTAGGAAATTTAATGTACTTTCACGTGGTTTAAGGGTTTTTGTTGATAACATGTATATTTTTCGAGTTGTAGGGGGTGGGAGCGGGCGTTTTTGACGTTTTCGCAAAAGGGCCAAAAATAGCTGTCTTTCAGCGCGCTCTAGCGCCGATACCTCTCGTCAGAAATTCAAAGTTGACCAGTGCATTTTGTAGGAAATTTTGTCTACTTTAATTTTGTATTGAATGGCCATCTTAGAAAAATGCATAATCTTCGAGATATAAGCGAAGAACTGAAAAAGTGTGAAAATTTTGAGGTTTCTTTCGTTTTTCGTTGTGAAGCCGACCTCCTACGTTCAGCACCCCAAAAAACATATAGAACCGCTGATAAAAAAACTTCCCCAATTTTGTTACTAGAAAACCACCATTTGACTATGCTAAATGCTAGTATTGCAAGGCGTATTTATCACGAAAGATATCCTCACCGAGAATTGCAACATTCTCAAACATGCATCAACGTCTCAATGACACTGGATCATTTGACAGAAATACAAATGTTATCGGAAGACCTCCTGCAATTAGAACACCTACACTGGAAGAAGCGGTACTACAACAAATTGAGGAACACCCAGAAACAAGCACGAGGAGAATTGCTCAGGTAGTGAACGCAAGCCGTCAAACGGTACTAAGAATTTTGCATTACTATCCGTACCATCTCCAACGAGTACAGGCTCTTTTACCGCACGATTTTCCGCAACGCTTAGGCCTTTTGCAGACGGTGCGATTGCGATGCGATTTTCCGTTTACGGCATGTCGCAGCGATATCGCGAACAATCATCATTACATGAAATTTTATGAGTGATTTTCACATTATGCGGAAGCGTCAAAAAAGAACGGAAGCTGATTGCGGCATTGTATCGCATCGCAGTACAGTACGTTGGTCGGTCAAATATCGTCCGTTATTTTTTCGTGCGGTATTCGACCAACCATGAAAATAAATGCACATTTCCAGACATGTCGCTGTTTGTCTCGAGATTTATCGGTGAATAAAATTTCAGGGTTGCAATTTTAGCATTTTATTTTGAGCTTCTCAGTGTAATAGGTTGTTCCTTCGCAATGAAATTGAAATTCAAATACGAAATAATGGATTTAATAGAATCCGTGGAATGCAAGCCTTGTATATGCGTATATGGGACAAAACAAGTGAAGAATATAAAAATATAAACTAAGCAACGGCAACATCGCGTACTTATTTATTATATTCAATCCTTGGAAACTAAATTTTATCGCCCCGTGTGAAAGCTTTCTGCGAATGCGACACGACATCCCGCAAACGGAAAATCGCATCGCAATCGCACCGTCTGCAAAAGGCCTTAGTGTTTTGTCGATGGATGCTAAGGAAATTAATAGGACATCGACAACTTATTACTAGAGAGCGGATTTATAGCTATAATGCTAGACATAATATGAAATAGCGGAAGCTTAAAAACAGTAAATGAGCACGAATTGTGTAAAAATAAGTCAAATTCATTTTTTTTGTGCTTATTTGCTTTTGTTAACTTTTCATGCATATTTTACCCTTATTGCTTATTTCGTGCATATTTCCTTGTTCCATATGTATTTCTTAGGGTCTAAATTCCTACGATTCTGCGTTTCTCCAAAAAAGAAACATGGAGAAGATAATTTTTGTAAAATAACCAGAGAGAGCATTTCTAGCTAACGCGCTATACAGTTATATAATAATTAACTTTGATAAAAAGGTCGATCCTATCTTCTGGCCACTTCTTGTCTGTGGTACCCTCATATGAAGTGTCAATGAACAACGAAATTTGACATTTATAAAATCAACAATTTTATTCAACAATTTTATTATAAAATCAAACTATAGTTTCGTTAGCGGTGCTATAAAACGACTTGAAACTCAAAGTATGCCCCTTACCGAAGCGGTTGAATTAGTTGATGAGTTTAGAAAAAAATCCACTTCTGTTCGAGGACATATTGGGGAGATTGTTGCTGTAAAGCTGAATGACTTACTATCAAAAAATGGAGGTTTTCAAGAACTCGAAAAGGCCACCACTATTTTAAAAGGAGGTGTTGTTGAGGATCTTGCTATAGATGCAAGTCTCGTCTCCAAATTTAAATTTGCACCGATCACAATTGTAGACGTGGAGAGAAGTTTTTCACATTATAAAAATATCCTGAGTGATAGGCGCAGAAACCTCACAATGGAGCACCTCAATAACGTGGAAGAAAATTAAAAGCCAAAGATTCTATATTTTAGTTTTTCGATGTGAAAATACTTCTGTTTCGTTGAGAATAAAGATTTTTTCTGCATTTTTATTGTATTTTTTGTGCATTTGACGCTATTTTTGTGCATATTTCGTAAGATTTTTGTGCTTATTATAATGCTATAAATATTTTTTTATGCTTATAAATCCGCTCTCTACTTATTACGAACACCCTTTTTACTGACGAAGCAAATTTCTGCAATAACAAATTTTCATAACAACCACCTCTGGCACGACGAAAATCCTCATGAAATTCAAGCAACCTGGCATCAAAACCAATTTTCCTTAAACGCGTAGGTGCGAATCGTTGGTGAATTTTTAATCCCCCCTTTTTTCCTCACTCCAAGACCAACAGCAGATTCTTACTATCCTTACCTACAAGACCAAATACTTGCGTTGCTGGAATATGTTCCCCTGTTAATTAGAAACCGTATGCGATTTATGCATGATGGTGCTACCGCACATTTTGGCATTCAAGTGAGTTCTTAAATAAAGCGTATGCCAATAGATGGATAGGCCGGAGAACAGAAGCACCAAATCAACCATAGCCACCGAGATCACCGGACCTTAATCCAATAGACTTTTTTCTGCGGGGGCATTTAAATTTTTAAATCTTTGGTGTATGCTGCTCCAGTTCAGGATATTCAAGATCCTAGAAATAATTAGAAATACGCCTGGAAAATATAAGATAGGTATTTACATCCAAGATACCTGTGATTTTATGTTAGCAACTTTTAATATCAACTGCAATAAAAGCAACGAAAACAGAAAAACAGCAAAACAAACAAAACAAACAAAAACAAGAAAAACAACAAACAACAAAATTATAGGAACTGCTCAAAATGATTGCCATGTTTTTCAACACATAATCTACATCTTTTAGTTAATAGATTGAATGCATTAATTTAAAAAATAGTATCGGAAAACTGCATGTGTTGCCTCTGCTAGCTCGGCTTGATTGTTGTATCTTCGTATGTATATTTTTTCTTTTAAAAATGCCCAAACAAAAAAGTCTAATATACTCAGATCCGGTGATCTTGCAGGCCACAATATAGGTCCATTTGTATCCAACCAGCTACCCAGAAAATGATTTTCTAAATAATTTCTAACTACCTATTGCAGAATTGTATGCAGGGGCACCATCTTGTTGGAAATATACCCTGTTTATGTTTATTAACGGAACATTTTCCATTATCGCCTCTGGGTTAATATTTAATAAATTATGTAGTTAATATTTTCTGATTTTACTATTTGGTAGAAATTCATGATGAATTGAAAAATTACTATGCGTACTACCAATATAACGATTTATTATTATAACTTGACCGGTTTCAGAATTCAGAATGATTCCATCATCAGAAATGTATAAATAAAATTATTGTAAACAAATTATTATGACAGTTGACAAGGAAACTAAAATTGACAGAACAATACAAATAATAATGATATCCATGAAATAAGACAACCAGATAACTGAATTTCAGTATTTACCTACGGGGTATAAGAAAAACACAAAGGAAAATCGAATACCTCGTAGCTTGAAGGGAAAAAACATTGAATTTAAAGAAAACCATAATAGGAAAAAAACAATAAATTCAATTGAAAAAACCTTCAAGTGAAATATCAGAACTAAATAAACAAAATATCCATGGAATCTTGACAACTGCCAACTGCTAATCTTGTAAAGAACTGTGTGGTCAAGTCTATGATGTGTTCTGTCTTGACAACTGCCAACTGCTATTATTAATTGTAATAAACTAAAAAATAGAAATAAGTCAATAAATGTCATAATGGCAAAAAAGGAAATAAGTCAAGGATTAAGATGTTAGAGACTGTGGCTGAATAATTAATTCAAGAATCAATCATAATAATAACAATGATGATGATGAAAACGATGATAATGTCAAAATTAAAAATAAAACAAAAAAGGAAGAAAGTAAATCCCATATTGCCAAATAACCTCGAAGGTCCATGGTTTATATGGGCAGCAAATAAACTGCAATTGATTCTTGAATTAATGTCATAATGGCAATAATAGAACCTGTCCCATAGACACATGAGAATCATTTACAAAAGTTTAAATAAACTAGATTGTATTAAATCGACTTGGTCATTAAGTAAGTTACAATTTTTATCATTTTTATGTTTATAAATTTCTATAGACTCTAATATATCTAATTGATAACTCTTTACAAAATTAAACAATAATTTAGTATTCTCCGGAGGAGGGAATTGATGATTGTTATCAAAGAAATGATTAGCAAAACTTGAATGATCATTTTTTAAACGAAATGATCTTAAATATTCATTATACCTAATACGTATAGATCTGCCAGTTTGTCCGATATATATGCTGTTACAGTCTAAATTGCTTAGACTGTAACAGCATATATATCGGACAAACTGGCAGATCTATACGTATTAGGTATAATGAACATTTAAGATCATTTCGTTTAAAAAATGATCATTCAAGTTTTGCTAATCATTTCTTTGATAACAATCATCAATTCCCTCCTCCGGAGAATACTAAATTATTGTTTAATTTTGTAAAGGGAAAGAACTTTACCTATGATGATGATGATGAAAGGGTTCAAGGATAAAATTTCATTCCGACGCGTAGATGCCCAAATTTTTTACACCCACCACTCATCGTTTAAGAAAAGGGTAGTTTTTACCACTTACTGTGGATAATTATTGTTCAGATGTTATAGCATAAATCTGAAAAACGCTGACAGCTTAAAATGTGATTATTATTTATCACTACTGGATTTATATTTACATTTTTTTTATTCGAAACAGATGTTCGGGCTACACCGCCAGAATCTGTCTGCCGGGTCACAATAAATTCCGTAAATTAGGATTACCCGACGTCATAAAAGGATTCAATTCAAGATTTATAAATTTCTTTATTTGGTAAGTGAAAATCCTAAGCTTTTAGAATCCCAATAACGCATTTATTTCACAAAACATTAATTAATTAATAATAGAAATAATAATAATAATGTCAGCCAACAAAAGCTGGAGCGCTTTTGGGATGACACCATACAAAATAAACAAAAAGAATAGGTACCGGTCCTATTAACAATCCCTGCGGAGCACTTATCGATAAGTGTAATGGTTCATATACGTAAGTTTAATCGCCCCATCGGCATTTAGAAGCCGCAAAAAATCTGAAGTAGTAGGTACACATGTTTGTTTGTTTGTCCATATGTGACGATTGAGCTTAAAGAAGACATAAAAAATTATAATACAAGAAAAGAAATTGAGTGTGGCTCGTCTTAACACATCCATAGCGAAGTTGCAAACGGCTGATGACATTCAGACGCGTTGTGTCTCTCTTCGTCCAAACACAGTCCATGCATTTGTCTCTTTTCGAGACAAGTGCATCGAGAAATTTACAACGGTGAATATCAAGTGACAGGGAGACAAAAAATTGAGCCACGTGCAGCGAGCCAATCAGGCGAAGGAGAGGTGCTGTTGTGTAATACAGGGTTTTCCTCTTCAGATTTTGCAGTCTCGCTGTGTACAAATTTCCAACCTTAACTGGTTAGGCAAAGATTTAGAAATCAAGTTAGAGACTGTAGAAGTTATCCAGGAGCAGATTATAGATAGTGATCACAACATAGTCGTTATGAAGGCCAATCTTAAATTCAAGATTTTGAAAAGACGACGCGGAAGAAGGTATCTTGACCTAGAGTAACTAAAAGAAGATGATACGCGCGATCAGTTCGAGAAAAAGACAAACGAAGTACTAAAGAGCGCGGGTGAAAATATGATTAGGGACATAGTGGCAGAATGGAATTGCATTAAAAATAGTTTAGATTCCGCAGCTAGAGATATTTTGGGTCTTAAACAGAATGGAACTAAAAAACCCTCGATAACAAAACATATTGTGAGTCTAATAGAGGAGAGGCGAAAATATAAAAATAGGTTAGATGAAATAAGGAAACAAAGATATAAGGCGATCAAGTGGGAAATTATTCGGAAATGTAGGAAAGCAAAATAGCAATGGATCGATAATAAATGCAAAGAAGTGGATGATAAGTTCGAAGTAGGAAAGACTGATGAAGCATTTAAAATAATTAGAAGAAATTTTAGAGAAATTGGAACTAGTATCAAAAACATTAGAAATGAGGCAGGAGATATCCTAATCGGAGGCGGGGAGAAGGCAGATAGGTGGAAAGAATATTTGGGAAACTTATATGCGGGACAGGAAGTACGAGATGTAATTAGAAAGGGAAAGTAGTGTATAGGGGGACAACCTAAGGTGCCCTATAATGAGAGAAGAATTTGAGCTAGGGAGCTCTATCTTATCCTAGGCCTTCCTCTCTTCTTTCTTGCCTCTCTCTTCTCCTCTAGCATCTGTCTCGGTATACGTTCTTCCCCCATTCCAGCAACATGCCCCAGCCATCTCATTCTCTGCGCACGCACATGCTGAACAATGCTTGCTTCCATGAACATTTCTTAATTCTTTAAACTCGGCATTGTTTCTTCTCCTATACTCATCCCAATCCTTTATCCCTCCAAAAATTGTTCTTAATATTCTCCTTTCCCATATCTCTAATTTCTGCTGATCTTCTTTTCTTAAAACCCATGTTTCACTTCCATAGGTTACTGCCGGCTTGATAATGGTCCTGTATATCCGTATGTTCGATTTTCTTGACACATTCTTGTCCCTCAACACTGTCCTCACTTCTGCTACCTATCATTATTCTTTTTTCAATTTCTTTTAGTTGGTCGTTGTTTCTTGTAATTTCCGTTCCCAAAAAATTAAAACTTTCCACTCTTTCAAAAAATATACTCTTTCTATCTTTTCCACTTTTCACACTCAGATGTTATTCCTCTTCTCTTGCTTTCCTTGTCGTTATGTACTTTGTCTTTATCTCGTTTATCTTTAATTAATACATTCTTGCTTCATCTCCTAGCCGCTTTACAAGATCTTTCAATTCTTCCTTTGTTCTTGCTATCAATGTTACATCATCAGCATATGCTATACACTGGTGTGAGTTTTTAAGCACTGTACCATCCCTGTTTACATCACTGTTTCTTATAATTTGCTCTAGTAACAGATTAAAGAGCACCGCCGAGAGTGGGTCTCCCTGCTTCAGACCATTGCCGACCATAAAACCCTCTGACATCGCGCCATTTATTCGAACTTGGTATTCCGTGCTCTCCAAAGTCATTTTTACCGGCACTCTACTTGTCGCATTACTCCATCTAACTGTCGTCTATTTACACTGTCATAAGCTAGCTTAAAATCTATGGAAGCCATGTCTAGCTGAATATTCCGCTCCTCACATTCACTCTGTATCTATCTCAAGGTAAAGATTAGATCTGTAGTAGATCTGTTCTCTCTAAATCCTCCCTGGTATTCACCCAACATCCCTCCCATACAATCCTTCAGCCTTTGTGTTCATATTTTTCCAAAAATTTTATATACATTGCTTAATAGGGCTACCCCTCTATAGTTCTCACTCCTGATTATTTCCCTTTTTGTGTAAATGGCATATTATTGCTTGTCTCCACTCTTTCGGCATGTGTTTATCCTGAAGCAGCTTGTGTATTCTGTCGTGCAGCCCTTGGCCCCCATATTTTATCAGTTCTACTTTCCATCTCATCTTTTTCTGGACTTCTGTTGTTCTTTAATTGTTTTATAGCCCTTTTCACTTCTTCGAGGCTTGGTGGGAGGCCCATGGTGTCATCTCGTCTTGGTTGATATCTTTACAATCTCCCTTCACCTCCGCCGTTCCAGCACGTCCACTTTCCCACCCACCAGCTGCCTATCCTTGTTATAACAGTGCATGGTATTTACACTTGCCTTCTTTTTGTTTTTTCTTACTTCTTTATAAAAATTTCTTATTTCTTTCTGGTCATAATATTCTTGGATATTTCGTATTTTCATTTCCTTCTTCATTGTCTCTTCTTTTCTCCACATATGTTTTTGCTACTCTTCTTTTGTTCTCGTAGTTGGCTTTGGTCTCTTCTGTATTAAGTTCCAACATTTTTAGCCTTGCTATATTTCTCTCCACCAGTCTTTCCTTGCATTCTTGATCCATCCATTCCTCACTTTGTTGCTTTTGTTTGTTCCCTATTACCGCTTCTGTTGATTGGCGTATCATGTTTTTTAACTCTTTCCATACATCTTCCACTTCCCCTTTTCCCACTGCCCACTCCCACCATTCTTTGTTCGATCTCCCTCGCGTACTTCACTACATTTTCGTCCCTTTTTAACAGTTCTATATTATGTGCCTCTCTCTTACTTATTATTCGTCTATTTTCCTTGAATTTGAGCAGGAACATAGAGAAGTAGATATTCGTTATCGTCTGTAGTTTTCAATTTATATATCGAAGATGCGATTAATATATGTAGTTAAAGACAGAATAGCTGCTGGAATTAATATACAGGACCAAACTATTAATATGCTCAGATTCGCGGATGATATAGCAGTGTTAGCATCCAGCAAAGAAGAATTAGGAAGGGCTCTGAACGAAATGGAAGCGGTTTTGACGGAGGGCTATGGTATGAAGATCAATAAACAAAAATTTTGCGGATTTCAGGTTGGTGTCTGTGAATTAGTAGCCACCCGGTAAGTGGACGACCTGAGTTCGACTCCCAGTCGGTACTCTGTCATATTTCGTATCTAATCTACCGTTCAGTACAGGACTTTAGATATACGTAAACATTGAACAGTTTCATAGGTGAACAATAATTTGCCAGATTGTAATTCATCGTGTTCATACTTGTACTCCAACAGCAGCAAAAAAACTAAATATTTGAACGGGGCGATGCACGATTAGACAAATGGTCGTAAATTTGAAACTGAATAGCTCAGTTTTGATGAACACATATGCGTGGTGTGTATATCGGCGTATAGGGTTACAGCAATTTTTTGTACTAACTTTACATTAAGTACCGTTACGAAGAAAGCTTCCACATTTAATGTGTTTATCTTGAAAGCAGTTAAGCTCTATTTTATTTCAAGCTTTCGAAAAAGGGACATCGGCCCGTAAAACAGATTTTTATGGTTAATAAAACAGTTAGGACTATTACGTCAGGCGGTCAAATAATTAGGAGATACTTATGGAATCGATCCCAACGGACTTGTACCTTGACGTAGGCTCTTTCTAATTATAGTGATGAGGCTGCAGAGGCAGTTTATAGCGATATCGAATATGTGCTCGATTTTGTGAAGGGACACGAAAATTGAATAATTATTGTAGGAGATTTTAATGCAGAGAGAGAAGATGGAATAATCGGTCCCTTTGGATTAAGTAATAGGAACGACAGGGGAGTTAGACTGATAGATTTTTGCGATAAACATAACCTAACCGTCGCCAACACTATATTTCACCACCACATTAGGAGACGGTATGCATGGAAGATGATAGGGGACATAGGGAGATATCAAATAGATTACATTTTTGTTGGGCAACGATTTAGAAATCAAGTTTGGGACTGTAGAAGTTATCCAGGAGCAGATATAGATAGTGATCACAACATAGTGATTATGAAGGCCAATCTTAAATTTAAGATTTTGAAAAATCGAAGCGGAAGAAGGTATCTTGACCTAGAGAAACTACACGATTGTGATTCGCGCGATAAATTCGCGAAAAAGACAAAATAAGTACTAAAGGGCGCGGGTGAAAATTCGGTTAGGGACATAGAGGCATCAGAATGGAATTGCATTAAAAATAGTTTAGATTCGGCAGCTAGAGATATTTTGGGTCATAAACAGAATGAAAGTAGAAAACCCTGGATAACGAAGTAAGTGACATTCTAATCGGAAGAGAGGAAAAGGCAGATAGGTTTTTTAATCTTATATGCACGATAAGAACCAGAAGATATATTAGAAAAGGAAATCAGTGTAAAAGGGGATAATCTAGGCTGTCCTATAATAAGGGAAGAGTCTGAGCTAGCATTAGAAAATTTAAAAAACAATAAAGCACCAGGTGTAGACGGATTGCAAGCAGAAATTTTAAAGTGTGCAGGTCAAGAGGTAAGAGAACGTTTATTTAAATTTGCCGTATATACGAGACAGGTGAAATTCCAGAAGATTACTAAAGGAACATCATAGTCGCTTTGCCAAAAAGGAAAGGCGTGGATAAGTGCGAAAATTTTAGAACGATCAGTTTAACTTCTCACGCGTCAAGAAATTGTGCAAAGAAGGACGGATGAAAAGGCAGAAGAAACGCTAGTTTAATGGGAAATTATTGTCGTCTTTTAAAAGTAAAAGGATAAACATTTTCACAGTACAACGTTACACGGTTAACGAACCTATTGTGAAATTAACAATCTCGTACCATTACATAAGCCTTCATTAATGCTTAGATTTCTAACCAACATCACAATACAATATACTCTCAACTTCAATTCATGTGGAGGAAAATTTGGCGAGTTTAAAGTATTTCAATATTCAGGAAGAATAGCATCGTTTAAATCTCCATTATCACAATTTTCAACACTATCCAAGTTTGTATATATTTTTTCTGTTTTTATAATATCTAACAGTTCTACCACTCTTTTGTTAATGTCTTCAACATCAGAATAGCTGATTAGGTCATATCTATGAATCGCTTTTCTCTAATTGATTGCTCCATATATACGTTCAACGATATTCAAATTATAAATACATATCTCTGTGGAAATTCTAAATTGCTATTCATATCGTTCAAAACTCCATCTCCAACATCCAATAAAAACTTGGTGAATTCTTGTTCCTGTGGTAGAGCCCGCATATTTTGTGTTTAAGAAAATTTACGGAAATACCTAAAAAGAGAACTAAATTTGATACTTAAATTCACTGTTTCACAGCGGGTAGCATTTATTTTAACTGGTAACAATTGTCAAAAATCTCCTCGCAACACCATAATTTTTCCACCAAACGGAACATAACAATTCATAAAGTCTCGTAAGGTTCTGTCTCTAATGTCTAAAGCATACCTTGGCGCCACAGGAGCTTCATCCCAAATAAAAACATCTACACTCCTTAAATAATCTGCTTCTTTTGAATTTTTCTTAATGTTGGAAGATGAATCTAAAAACAGAGGAACAGGTAACTAAAACGTTTTATGAACTGTTCTGCCATGAGGAAGTAGTGTTGCTGCTATGCCCGTGAAGGCCATGGTACAAACAATTTTATTCTTACTCTTCAGTAAGCTGTAAAGGGTTGTATAAACATAAGTCTTACAGGAGCCTCCTGGACTGTCTATATAAAAACATGAAGATTCAGAAATTGAATCACTTATGTTAGCATCACATTTACCCAAAATAATATCTACAATTTCTTTCGGCTTTTCATTTAGGTGTTTATATTGTCGTGATCCTATTTCTATTGCTTCTTCTTCATTTGCATATTTAATGTCGTGGCATGGCAGGAAACAATGAAAGATTGTAACCTTCCGCAGAAAGCATGGAACTAATTTGAATATAGGTTTTTTTGTCCTTCAGTATTGCTGTAACGTCTTTCATAATTTTGTGACATTGCTTCTTTAAATTCTTCCCACCATTCTTCCTGATAAATTGGTCGGCAATGCATTAAAATACGAATGAATGAATATCTCAGCTGTCTGGGCTTCATTCACGGCTCTTTTTCACTCGTGATGATCTTAAATAAGACCTAATTTTAAACACGCTGCTGCATAAGATTCCTGTATTTCTCCGTTTACTGTTTTCAGATCTTCAAATCTGTTTGCTCCTTTAATATGAAGTAATAATAATCGAAAATGAAATAGTTCAATTTGGCTGGGGCTTACGGAGTACATGCGTCCAATAACTTTGAATTGCTTCTGACGCCGTATACTTTTACAACGACAACAAACATGATACCTACCTGTGATAGTTCAGACCTACGCACTTTTGGCGATCGGCTCCCGTACGTATTAAAAAGAGACGGAAACGAAAAATCTGACCTCGACTAACATCACTTTTATTAGATAGGATAAAATTCTATTATTTTGGACAACAATTTAGTTGGCCTTGGAAAAATAGATTTACGAAGATGTAATTTTACAAAATATGAACTTTATAAACAATGGTAAGGTGTAAAAGAAAATCTAAACGACGAAATTAGAAATATTTTTTTTTTTAGTTTTAAACAAGTTTACCTACTTGTAAAATTTTGAATTAAGGTACAATAACTTGTACGATTTACGATTCCAATTCAATGAAGTTATTGAAGGACTAAAAATAAGCCGCACAAAGGCGCGGAACGGTACCTACCAGCGTAATTGTACGAGTGCAAATTTGCATCGAGAATGAAGGCGCACATTTTGAACATTTGTGATAATAAAATAAGTTGTTTTCGTTTGTTTTCTAACTAGTTTTTATTATTCTATCGATCTTTTTGTTTTTCAATTTTGAAATTATTATAGTTTCCTGGGACGGCAAATACAATTTTGAACTAAACTAGTTTTTGGCAGTTTCTATTGCTACAAATTATGCATATTTCATTGATTTCTATTAAGCGAAATGAAACTGTAATAATTCTTGCAAAATTACTCCTTAACGAAGTTGTTTTCCATAGATAACTAAATTTTTCCACTAAATTATTAATTTTATTTTCTGAAGCTATTATTTCTGGTAGAATATCAACTTGTTAGAAGTTGCTATACACAGCGAAAAATAAGCTATTTAATGACATAACAATCCAATATGGCGTCCATAAGGAAAAATAAACCTGATGATGACTGCAAGTGTATGAAACGTCGGAGACAATTTTAGAGTACTGCAAAATATGCGGGTTAAGCAACAATTTAAAATTGTTTTTACAAATCATCAAATAAATAACGAAGTTATTAACAAAAAATTCACAGACCTCGCATCTTACGCAAGTATCATAGGCGTATTGAAAATACCGACACAACTGCTCGGTTTCTAAGATGTCCAACAAAAGTGATCTGTGACGTTTCAAGTTGGTATATTATTGATACAATAAAATAAATGATTTGTGACAAGCACAAGGCACATAGTCAAACTGACGCAATACGTAACAAAATATTAACGCATCCGTTTTGTACAGTTTGGACTTTTATTGCAACGCGATATCCCTCTTAAACGGTACTCGCCCTCGCCGTACCTTAGTTTACATCTGGCTAGCTGGCTAGCTGGTAGCCGCCTCCATCCAATTTATTAGCGGCCTCGACTGCGCGCGCCGCCAACAGAATCTGTCGCGTGTCGATACATTTTTCGTAAGATGAGTCCCATATAGACGAGCCCAGAAGTATTTTCAATACTAATGAGTCCCATATACACGAGCCCAGAAGTATTTTCAATACTAAAAATCGTGAACCCTCACACAATAATGGTTCTGCGGCCTCTAATAGCAATACGCTTTTAAATACCTAGAAGACAGGATCAATTTAACGTTAGAACCATGTGTTTAATTTGTGGCCGTGGATAGTAGTCCGCAAGTTACGGATCACTATCATTTGTCATTACGGTTCCGCAAGTTGTGGGCATGCGAACAGGTGTTAAATATTGTGTATCAACGCATCTTAGACAGACCCTTTACTTGTCCTCGCACCAGACACACGCATTTTATGCGAAAAAGATAATGTGGAAACGTGAGAAAAAAATAACGTTTGCGGGAGCCGATCCTACCCGGCCCGAGAGTAACAAACCACTAGCTCTCTACGATAGCCTACCTACCCACAAACGCTGCTGGGTGGGGATTGAACTAACGAAATAATTATACGAAAGTATAACGCATAACTTGCGGAACTGTAGTACACTTGATGGGATTCCGTAACTTGCGGACTACTATCCACTGCCTTAATTTGTGGAGGATCTGGCAAAAGAAAAAGGAAATCACTTACTTCAATTCAAACTGGTATCGTAGTACTAAATGTTTTATTTGGTTAATTATGTATTGTTTGTCCTTGTTACTACAGGCACGGGTGATTCCACTCGCATAAAAATGCTGCAAGAGAGAGAAATGACAATCGTATTATCTCTAGACTGATTTTGTATGAAGATTTATTTGCATACGATGCAAAATACCACAAATTGTGCTACGCAAAGTGCATATCAATCAGAAATATAAATTCCCACAAAAATAAAACTGACAGAAATACAAAAAGTACCGATCGCTTGTTTTCAACATTTTCTTCTTGGATTCAAGAACACATCTTAGAACAGATAATAAAGAAAAGCTGCCATTAAGTACCTGCAGTAACACAAAAATATAATTCTATGTTACGTAATGCAGAAAGATCCCCAATACAATCCGCGAAACTGAAAATGAAATTGTCCAAAAGATTTAAAGGCTCTATTGAATTTATTCGTAGACCAGGTCAGGTCAGGTGATTTGTTGTGTTCTGGCAAAGAACTTTTGACAAAAAAATCAAGCATGTAAATGAGGACGCAAGCTCAACAGACAAATCGTCTGATTTTAATCTGGAAACAACGGGTGATACATTATCAGATTTGCAAATTCTTCACAGAGCTGCTGCAATTTTAAGAAAATGTATGGAAAATTTTGCAATACCCAATAAAAATTATCCTTCCTCAGATGATATAAACAATAAAAGTTTCGCTTAACAAGTACGTACCTCATTTACTACCATTTATTTCGTGGCTATTACAGAAAGAGAGTTTTGAAAATGAATCGAAAGAAGATTTTAAAGGTGGCATTACAACGCTGTTCTTTTGCAGAGTTCTTTGGCCGCGTTCTGCCTCCTTCTGGTGCTCGGCTATTCCCCATAGTCTATCCTTTTCACTCGCACGGCTCGTCCCGTGCACCGAAAGTGAATTTTTGACATCGGCGCATTGAAAGTGTTATAGCGGACTTATTTTTGAAACGCGACCATACTCGTACATTATTCGAAATCATAACTTCGTTATACCATAAGGAAGTTTTCTATGTAAGAAAAACAAAATCTATATCGTGAAAAAAAAAGTTATCCAGGTTCAAAGTGGAACGTATTGTTACCGATGTGGCGACATATTTTAGATACGGTGCAATAAAATTAGTTTGGTTTCTTGTATTTACACAAAATTTACACCATTAAAAACGTCACTATTTCTTCGACAATTAAAAAAACCGCAAAGTTCTAGGGCTTGTAATTTTCGCGTAAGATGCCCGAGAGTCTCCCGGCGCACGGTGGGATAGATTTACTGCTTTTTCACCCCTAATTTTTTTCGCTACCACCCAAAAAAGTCGTAATTGCCATTTTTAGGTGCCAAAAGACTTGTAGAATCATCTGTGAGAGTTTCATCTGGTTATACTTTGGGATCACTCAAAGTTAAAATTTTAGTATTTTTTGCTGAATATCGCTGCACTACGACAGAATCTGTCGCCTGTCGATACATTTTTCGTAAGATGAGTCCCGTATACACGCGCCCAGAAGTATTTTCAATACTAAAACCAAATAGTAAATTTTTGCTTCTTTTCAAATATCTAGGAAACCAACAGAGCGAAGTCGATTTTTATGAGGGCATATTAAAGAGCTCCAAATTGTAAAACTTTCTCCCCATTTAACAGTGTTTCTATCTTTAAAGATAAGTGAGATAGCAATGTTATCTGGGACACCCTGTATAGGATTTGTAGATTTAGAAAAAGCCTGCAAAAACGTTAAATGGAGGAAGATGTTCGAAGTGCTCAGAAAGGAAATTAAATATTCCGTCGTGGGAATCAATCTTCGTCTAGTGCTTGCACTCTTTGTAAGTATACACACATTGGTTGGATCGAGAACTTTGACGTAAATTCACTATGAATTCTTAATAAGTTAACACCATACACCAATATCAATGTCGTGTAAGTTTAAATTAATCTCCAACTCCTGAGGATGCTGACGTTGTCAGCGAAACACGGGTCGAGTTTAATTCCTGAGTCACTATCTTTTGGCGCGTGGGGTTAACTTATTAAGAATTCTTGCCCTTTGTAAGTGGTAAGAATGCAGAACTTGCTCCTTCAACACTCTCCAAACAGTAACAATTTTCCTGTCTAGCAGTCATGCAAACACTGGTACCTGGATCTTCTTCAATAT
Source organism: Xestobium rufovillosum (assembly GCA_963966045.1). Taxonomy (NCBI): domain Eukaryota; kingdom Metazoa; phylum Arthropoda; class Insecta; order Coleoptera; family Ptinidae; genus Xestobium; species Xestobium rufovillosum. The sequence continues at coordinate 24,688,172 of OZ014497.1, forward strand.
TATTTAGAATCCTTTCTTCCACTTCCACGGTCCTTACATTCCAATTTCGGCCTCCGTCTGCAATATTGCTAAAAGACCCATTCTCCTGCAACCGTCGATGTGGTGCTACAGACGCATGATGAAGATACCAAGGGCAGATAAGGTTAGCAATAGGGAAGTACTAGAAAGAGTTGGGGAAAAGCGAAAGGTATGGAATACAATAAAGAATAGGAGAGATAGGAAGGTAGGACACCTTCTAATACACGAAGGAATAGTTCGCTACATGCTACAGCCGGAGATAGTAATAAAAAGAGGTAGGGGTAGGCCCAGACTAGACTTCTGCTCTCAGATAGTTGGGGATGTAGGATGTTCTACTTTTAGGGAAATGCGTAGCTTAGCTCAGGATAGGAAACGATGGAGATATGCATCCAACTAGTCTTCGGACTGAGAACTTCATGATGATGATGATATAACGAAAACTTGACCGTTTTAAGACACCCCCACACATCAAAAATTTTACTACAAAATAAAACAAACAATAACTAATTACTTCCCCAAATGAATTGGACCTGTCAACGTACACCTCTCAATCTCCGCACCCGATAATTACACCACTTTGTCACCGATCTCGCGAGGCTTCACTTGTCACCCGAATCCAAAGAAAATAAAAATAACAACCCGAAGACGGTCGAGCGTTTTTTGCCGCGATTTTCAAGACTCTTCAGCCTTAAGACCATGTGTTCCTGATGTGAGGTTTTAGTATCACTTATACTATTGCTCAATAGACTTCAAATGTGATAGTGAAATATTATTTTTTATTTTTTTTTTAGTTTTGTTTTATTTTATTTTATCTTTACAACTTCAATATTTTGGGCTGTTTTCGTGAAAAAAATTGTGGTTTTAGGATTTGCATATTGTACAAGGTGAGTAGGTACATAAATTGCAATATTATACTTTAATATTTTTATACAACGTGTTAAATTTTAATGCCACAGTACAGTAGTCCCCATTTAGTATTCTTTCTATTTTAAGCGTTAACCAATATGGGAAAGTTGAATTGCAATAAAATTTAACACACTGTATAGTTATTTGTTTACGATATGAACATCAATTTCGATTGACGTTGTCAATGGCCAGTCTTACATCAGTTTAATGGTAACTAAATTTGTTGATAAAGATTATTTAAAAATACTTACTTATCTCCTTAATTATTGTGCAAGTAAGTATTTAATAGTTGTTCGGCGGATGGGGATCACTGTAGCAACTAAAGCCACACAATTTGATAACAGCTTAAGGGTCAAATTGGTGAATTAAAGTTTCAGTTTAATTTTCGAAATTTTGAGGCTATAAAATGACAATAAAGGTAGGAAAATTTTATTTCAATCGTTTCTCCTTTCATTTTTCACAAATTTTGTTATACATACACCATTCACCATTCTGAACATGTTTCCTAACATTTCTGCAAAGGTACACCACGTTATGATGATCAGTCTCACATTACTGTCATTTTTGGTACGGATTATTCGAAAAATACTCGAAAATTATTTAAATGCACAAAGTCTCACGTAAGTCTCATTTTTACAAAATAGTCTCACCACAAAATTTTAGTCTCACTTTTCTAAAATGACTGTCTGAGTCAAAGAAACCATCGCGAAATGTATAGTCTCATTTTTACAAAATAGTCTCACCACAAAATTTCAGTTTCACTTCTCTAAAATGATTGTCTGCGTCAAAGAAACCATCGTGAAATGCACAGTCTCATTTTTACAAAATAGTCTCACCACAAAATTTTAGTCTCACTCCCCCAAAATGACTGTCTGAGCCAAAGAAACCATCGCGTAGATTTTTCAAAATTAGTCTCATATTTTACGACTTACCAATCTCGACCAAAAATTAAATTTTTCTCAAATTTATATTCTTTCAAGATGTACCTCTTCGATCAAGACATCGACTTCAATCTGCTGCAGGCATCAACCCCACTGCCACAGCTATCCTGTACCCAATCAGAGCTGTTGGAAAAATTTAACGCTGCTTTCTACGACGCTCAAAACTTAAACCGTTCAAACTGCTACCAAGAACAAGAACAAGATGATTTCTTGGACACCTTCGACGAAAGTTTTTTCTCAAACATCGAAGAATATGAGGAAGAATCTGATTGTTTTGTGGATTACTTTGCTTCCAGGTACCTATATTAAAATGTCCCCACATCACAGCAATTCATTATTTTCCTACTCTTACAGATACGAAACTGAATCGACAGTGACCACTCCGAGCAGTGATGCAACCTCTACCTTCGACTACACCGAACTCTCTGAGAGTTTCGAAGAAACCATCTTCAGTTTCCCTTATGATGAAACCACTACGAGTTATACAAACCAAGAATCGAGTTCAGATGCCAGCAACCACTCGCCAACCATGCAACCAACCAACGAAAACCCATTTTCTCAATTTTTTGTTCAGCCTCCGTTCGAGGAAGCTCAACAAGTACCTAATTTACCTCTGGATAGAGTGGTTGAAGAAAATGATTTGGTGGAAGAGTTTGATTTGAAAGAAGTGCTCTCTTTTGCGTTGGACGACAATTATGAAGTTGGTGATATGAAAGATCAGGAGATTTTTGAGCTGGAAGATTTCGAGGAAGCTTGGGAAAAATTGCCTCCTGTTAATTCCATTACGAAGAGCCAGATGGACTTCAATAAATTCCTTAGGAATGTCCCGGAAAATTCGATATACGAAAAGGTACGTTCATCTAACTAATTCTACTCTTCTTGCAAAATTTAAGTCTACAACTACAATTTATTTGTCTTGTTTTCCTCAGCAAGAAAACGAACTAATAGGAACAAAACCAACAATCGCAAGTATACCACAAGAAACTACAAATCACATGGTTCAACTCCAGGACGACCCCATGTTGAGTTCGACCAGCATCATGTACCCTTACAAACTGAAGCAAACATCGCCAGAAAGTTCACCACCAGAATGTTGTTCGGACGAGGACACGATGGCGGAAAATTTACAGTGTCAATGGGAAGATTGCTACCAGATTTATGCCAATCAAAGTTCCTTGGTGAGGCATATTGAGAAGTGTCATGTGGAGCTCAAGAGGGGGGAGGAATTTACTTGTTACTGGGTGAATTGCCCAAGGAAGACGAAGCCTTTTAATGCCAGATATAAACTGCTGATACACATGAGGGTGCATAGTGGGGAAAAACCGAACAAATGCCCTGTGAGTACCCTTCAAAATTATTATAAATTAGCAATTGGTTTTGGTAAAGTTTGGCAGGCTAATACCTTGTATAATATTGTGTCAGATAGTTCACATCAACAGGTGTTAAGAAATTCAGAAGCTACACCAACAAACCATGAGCACAAAAGTCAATAAACTCGAAGGTACTAGCCCAACACATACCAAAATGTGTACTTACACTCGTACGATTATGTTTATTTTCATTAAAGTACAGTGAACTTTTTATAATTCTATATAAAACAGGTGGGACTACGAAAAAAAGAAGAAGCGGCAAAAAACTCTTCGGCCGCGACCACATGTACGAGTCGCCACTTTTTTTCTGACATACACCATCGTGTTATTAAATTGAGCCCCAGTTTTTATCCCAGCGCTTTTGCCACGGCTAATTTCGCTTATCGGTAACAAAAAAAAATTCTGGTGTCTGTTAACATTATTTTTAAAGTTACTGACAGTTAACATAAATTTCCTTTACAGTTTTTTGTAACGTGCTCGCAATTTTTTTATTTATCTATCAAACAAATCACGGCACATTTTATCACTTAATTATCTGATTGATTTCAGTTCAAAGGGTGTAACAAGGCGTTTTCAAGGCTAGAAAATCTGAAAATTCACCAACGGAGTCACACGGGAGAACGACCGTATCTTTGTCAGTTTTCGAACTGCACCAAAAGCTTCTCGAACAGTTCGGACAGGGCAAAACACCAGCGCACTCATTTTGATACGGTGAGCAATTTCATTTTTCGTTTTCATTTACAAATATTTACTATTACTTTTTTCAGAAACCATACGCTTGTCAAGTCTACGGTTGCTTGAAAAAATACACGGACCCGAGCAGTCTGAGAAAGCACGTCAAAAATCACACCTATGAAGAACAGATGGAACTGAAGAAAAGAAACGCTGAAAACCAAAGAAATGAACCACCAAAAACGCCAACCAAAAAGTACAATAACAATAAAGAAACTAATATAATTATACTAGACGAAGTCAGGAGTTACTATCCCAACAATTTAGACCACAGTTATTCCAACCAATATATGTTCCAAGATTTGAATAGTTACAATATAAAAATGGACTTAAAAAATAAAATCTCAGAAAAGAGTAGGTATAATAATTTCAAAGGCACTAGAGCTTAAAAATAGAAAACACGTAGTAAAAATTTACAAAGCAATCAAAATAATTGTAAGAAACTTAGTGTGGACCAAAATTGAAAACGATTGTGATAATGTTCAACTTTCAATAAATATAAGTTAGTTCATAAATTTTTTTGGTTTAAGATGATATTTTTACAAGTACTTATTTTTTTCTTTTTCTTAGTTTTTAAGGTGTTTGTACCTTTTTGCGAAATTTGATCTCAAATTCTTGATATTTGATAATAAATTTAGGCTATAAGCATCTAGTTAAATGTAAGTTAAATGAATTTACTTATACAAAAAAATGTGTTCATTTTTAAAAACATAAAATACAAAGATAAAGTGAATAAAAATACTGTTAACTTAAATCTATGTGCATTAGAGAAAATTTTAAATGATAATTTTAATGATTTTTGTTTCGTTTTGAATATATTTTTACAAATATTGCCGTAGTTTTCTTCGACTCATTCAAGGCACCTATATCATTTACAAGAGTAATATAATAAATGGGAGAGCTACGAGCAAACAGACGCTACATATAGAGGGTTATTCAACGTTCTGCCCTCGGTGAATTGTGGCTTTGTTTTAAGAGTTATAACAAAATTTTTGAATTCCTCAATAAAAATGGGCCAAATAACATATTTAACATTCCCCGGACATTCGTTCATAGGATTTTGAAAATACACAAATTCCATCCTTATCTTGTTCCATTACAGCAGGCTCTTCAAGAGAGAGACTTCGCTTCCAGACTTCAATTTTGCAATTGGACAAGTCGGAAGATTGAAGAAAATCTTTTGTTTTTTGACCACGTCCTCTTTACAGATGAGGCAACATTCCACAACAACGGACATTTGAATCGGCATAATTTGCATTATTATGCCACAGAAAACCCAAATTTTACGAGGAATATTGACCATCAGAATCGATGGAGTTTAAATGTATGGGCCGGAATTGTTCGAAGGCACTTAATTGGTCCCCATTTTTTTGATACTCATTTGAATGGTGCCGATTATTTAAACTTTTTGCAGAACCAAATTATGAACTACATATTTAGAAAATGTTCCTTTGAATATTCGTGCCAGCATGTGGTTCCAGCATGATGGGGCCCCAGTCCATTCCACACGTGCTGTTTGTGATTTCTTAAACGAGCAATAAGAGGAAAAATGGATAGCTCGAGGAGGTCCAGTTCCATGGCCCCCAGGTCACCGGACTTAACAAGAATGGACTTTTTCTTGTGGGGTTATGTGAAGCGCAGCTTGTCTGTCAGACTCCACCAACAATAGCAGAAGATATGGAACAACGAATTGTAAAAGCGTTTGAAACTGTTACAGAAGAAATGTTGGAAAACGTTGGGCAGAGTTTTGAAGAAAGAATTCGTGTTTGTGTGCAAGAAAATGGTCAACATTTTGAAAACATTCTTTAGTACGTTTTAAACTAATACCGGTAGCGAGATGGTATAGGTCTATATAATAGCTGCATTTAGTCTCATGCGACGCAAAAATATTCCGTTCGCCCCTGTTTCACATAACACGCAAAATACATAGTAACATTAAGAGCTCTTAATATTCTCGGAAATTCGAATACTAGGAACTTATTATTCTGTGCATATTTCTACTTGATCTTCCTGGCATTTAACACAAAATATAATAATAATAATAATAATAATATGTATTTATTTCCCAAGAAGAAAGAATGACTTACAAAAATAAAAATACAAAGATCAAATGTTTTGAGAAAATCTCTTGGAGCTGTTTCAGCTGGAACGAGAGCTCGATCCTCTGATCTTCCAGCAGCACCAAGGAATATATAGAAAAAAAATTGTAACCACATTCCCTAATACTAAACAGTAGCCTTACAAGCGAATAAAAGACACAAACACCTAAAAAAAGAAACTTTGCTCAATAAACACATACTTATACTATTCACAAAATCAGAACTAGAATAAATTAGAATATAGTTTCGGACATTCCTGAATAATCGATGAACTTCTCGCATCAGACCATCTTCGATTTGAATATCCCTGATTAATATGGTTGTGTTATTTTATTTTGTCTCTGTAATTATCTTCCATTTTTGTAAAATGAAATTATTTCCTCGGACATTGCATTTTTCATTCACTACATTAATTTTATTCCAAGTCTAATTTATAGAACCATTTTAGATCCTTCAAAAATAATCAAATTGAGAATAGAAATGTATGGTTGACAATAAGTGAATTGTTAAGATTTCAACTCGGTGTCTACAATAAAGTTGCCGTAAAATTTAAGGCAGAATTCAAAAATTTATCCAAAAGTATTACGTTTCACTGTCCCGTGAATAGAACCAACCGTGTAGATTTGAAAATAATTTTGGGAAATGTAGAACTTGAATCCAAGTACCTTTTGTATTAAAACATTTTGTCATAACTCTTAAAACAAAGCCAAAATTCACCGAGGGCAGAACGTTGAATACCCCTGTCCAGTTTATATCATCAGCATTTCACCAGCCGAAAGTTTATCAAACAATAAAGGTAGTTTGTCTAATAAAATATTGCCGTGTTTTGCTTCCTTTTTGTACAAAGTGTCCCAAACTGGACGCGTTCTTATGGGAACACCCCTTATTGGAAGAGATAGAAAAAAATTAACCAAGGTGTCCGGAGCTCAAATTTAATGAGAAAACCACTGGCGCAAATAAAACTTTGCTATCTCTTATCGTTTGGCCGCTAGAGGGCGATTCTCAAATTTCGTCGATTTCTTTTATGTCCTATAACTTGTTTATTAATAAAGATAATTAACTTTGGTAAAAACTTTCTTAAGGCACTTTTTTCCGTAAAATCCATTGCAATAGGCAGTTTTTTTACAGGGCGTTTAGATTTTCGTGCACCACCCCAAACTCATTTTTTTTATATAGACCACCCTATATATTATGAGATTTTTGAAAAACTCGTAAAATTTCCTAAATTTTGATGTATCACTTGTCATGTTTATCTTAAAAACCATTAGCAACATTACGATTTAAAAATTAAAATATTGTGCCTACAGAAATCAAGATTGCCATGACTAATAAAATGACATAGGATGCTAACATGTTATGATTAAAACCACAGATCTAAAGTTTCACGATAAGATTACTCATAGTTATTATATTAAATTAATAATTCTTTAAATGTTGCTAATGGTTTTTAAGATAAACATGACAAGTGATACATCAAAATGTAAGAAATTTTACGAGCTTTTCAAAAATCTCATAATATACAGGGTGGCCCGAAATTAGCGTGCAATATTTTACCAGCGTGTTCTGTGGCCAAAAATAAGACAAAAAGCTCCTATAAGCGTACACCGAAATATGCTTCGCAAAGGAGCTATAGCTTTTTAAAAGAGAAGACCTGAAGACGTTTCCTTCTAAATATCTCCGAAACAAGTCCAGGTAAAATTATGAAATTTTATGGAATGTGTAAGTACCAAATGCTGAATCTTTTGCTGTAAACATAATTTTTAAAATTTAACAGGGGCGTCTCAAATCTGGGGGTGGTGGAGGTAAGATTTACCCCAACTTTTTTTACAACATGCCGTTTTCAATTTTTCCATAAAAATTTGAAACTTCAGAGTTTTTTGCAAAAAAAAATGTGCTCTTGTCTCGTTTTGGTAGGAGGCACCGTTATCGAGCACAATCGATTTAAAAATTTCGCTGCATGCCTCAAATGTCTCAAATCTGGGGGCGGTGGAGGTAAGATTTAGCCCAACTTTTTCAGAACAAGTTGTTTTCAATTTTTCCGGAAGTTTTTCCATAAAAATTTGCAACTTCAGAGTTTTTTTTGCAAAAAAAATGTGTTTCTATCTCGTTTAAGTATACAAACGAAGTTTTCCACTTCCTGTAGGAATTTTTTGGGCATGCAGCGAAATTTTGAAACCGATTGTGCTCGATAACGGTGCCTCCTATCAAAACGAGACAAGAGCACATTTTTTTTGCAAAAAACTCTGAAGTTTCAAATTTTTATGGAAAAATTGAAAACGACATGTTGTAAAAAAAGTTGGGGTAAATCTTACCTCCACCACCCCCAGATTTGAGACGCCCCTGTTGAATTTTAAAAATTATGTTTACAGCAAAAGATTTAGAATTTGGTACTTACACATTCCATAAAATTTCATAATTTTAACTGGACTTGTTTCGGAGATATTTAGAAGGAAACGTCTTCAGGCCTTCTCTTTTAAGAAGCTCTAGCTCCTTTGCGAAGCATATTTCGGTGTACGCTTATAGGAGCTTTCTGTCTTATTTTTGACCACAGAACACGCTGGTAAAATATTGCACGCTAATTTCGGGCCACCCTGTATAGGGTGGTCTATATAAAAAAAATGAGTTTGGGGTGGTGCACGAAAATCTAAACACCCTGTAAAAAAACTGCCTATTGCAATGGATTCTACGGAAAAAAGTGCCTTAAGAAAGTTTTTACCAAAATTAATTATCTTTATTAATAAACAAGTTATAGGACATAAAAGAAATCGACGAAATTTGAGAATCGCCCTCTAGCGGCCAAACGATAAGAGATAGCAAAGTTTTGTTTGCGCCAGTGGTTTTCTCATTAAATTTGAGCTCCGGACACCTTGGTTAATTTTTTTCTATCTCTTCAAATAAGGGGTGTTTCCGTAAGAACGCGTCCAGTTTGGGACACCTTGTACATGGTGTTAGAGAAAATAAAATATTTTGTCCACAACTATCTTATAATATACTCTTTGTCCACGACTATCTTATAATAAACTCTTTATACTTGTGTTTCTTCAATCATAATTAGATACATTAATCACTGCACCAATAGGAACATCGCTTTCACCCTTTTTTACATTTATTTAGTAGGCCGCGATCGCGATGTGTCAGTTCAAATTGAAACGTCAAATCAGCATGGTTTGCTTTTAATTTGAAATGCATATTCTAAAAAAGAAGATATAATGAGTAGTGGGAGTGAAAACGAGGTTTCTTTAACAGCACCAGCAATAAAAGAAGCTGCAGAACTTGCCTCATTAGATTCATTGCCCGAAAATTCAAGAAAATTATACCTGAGAGCGTATGTATGAATCTTTCTTACACTGGAGAAGGGAAATGAAGGTAAATTCTTTCTGGGAATCTGTTTTGATAGTCGTGGACAAAGTATAGTATACAACTCGTTATAATGAATGCTATTATTACCGAGGATGAAGTTTACAACACGAGCGAGTGAAACGAGCGAGTTTTGTAATCATCCGTATAATAAACTGTTATAATATACATATGTACTATTATATAATATGCTATAAATCAATAATAAAAATGTTGCCTTCTGAAATTTCCCTTAGATCATTTCTTGTATTCTCTATTAAATAGCGGTTGTAATTATTTTATTTAGAACACAGAGGCGTACATACCTACGGATTTACTCAAAAATACTTTATTCAACAAAACGTGCGCCACTGGTTTTTTTAGAACACTAGATGCAGGGGGATTTCCCATTCAATTTAGAAACTTTTTTGATAACTCAAAACAAAAAAAAAACATTAAAAAACATCAAGTGACCATAATTACTGAATTTATTTACTAAAAGAAAAAACAACATTAAGCATAGCTGAAATATCAACTAAATAAAAATCGCAGTTGAATTAATGTAAGAACTGTTCGAAATATGAACCATTTTGCTGGATGGTTTCTAACAGTTCTTACATGTTTACATATTCTGAAGACGAGATTTTTTATCTTGAAACCTGTTAATACTCTAATAAATTATTCCATTGGTAGTAGGTGAAGTATTTTATTAATTGAACTTAAAAACCACTGAAGTAAACCAATAACAATGTTTGAAACTGAAAACGTCAAAGCAAATGTTCAAATTGATGTCCATTACTAGAAACACATAAATTGCACTTAATAAATAATTGAGTTAGAGCAAAAGTGATAGTAACTAAATTTTTTGGCCTTAAAATACGCAACATTTTTTATTCAAACTTTTTTTTCATATATCTAATAACTTAGTCGCAATATTTTTTTGAAAAATTAAAATGTTAATAACAAATGAACGCCTAATTTAATTATTATGTACCAAAATCAATAGGTCTGGAGTCCTCATCGAGACGCACTTTTCAAAAACAAATTCATTAAAATCGGTTAGTTTATTTACGGCAGTTATCGAAAGCCAAAGAAATCCGGACACACATGCACACACTCACACACGCACGCACAGACACGAAGCTAAAAAAACTCTTTTTCGAAGTTTTGAAGTTAGTACAATGCGAATCTGACCTTATCTCGGACACGAATTTTTGTCGGTAATACAATATGTACTTCCATTTCCTTATACGGAACATGGAAGTAAAAAGGCAAATATATAAAATTCAAATTATTCACCTTCTCTTCCCGGGAGACCAAGAAAGAAGACTTAATTTTTGTAGGTGGTACTTAAATAAAATTCAAGAAAATCCAGAATTTGGGCGGTCTTTCATTCGGACAGATGATACTCACATACGCAGCTTAGGATTATTTAACAGGCATAATGTACGTCACTGGTCTGATACAAAACAGCACCAAACTATTGAACGTCAGAGGCAAGGACTTTTTGGATTTAACGTTTCGAGTCTTATTTTGGGGTGGTCAACTAACATACCAAATTTTTGATGGAACCTTAACGGGATTGAGATACATTAATTTATTGAATATTAACGCAGAGGCGATAATGGAAAATGTTCCATTAATAAACACAAACAGGGTATACAACGTGTCCAAAATAAGGAGGGCCAGTATGGGGATATTGGAAATGACAAGAGATACGGATTTGGTTAAATGGGAAAAAAGTTGCGTAACTAAAGGATCAATCAAATGGAGCCTAGAAATCTTTGATGTAATTTTCCGTTTTTGAGTTATTTTGAAAAAACTGAATTTATGGATTTTTAACTATATTTTTTTCTGACTTTAATATTAAAATTAGAGCGAAACTGACAAAACTTCTTCGTAACAACTTTTGATGAAATTAAAGATTTCATTGTCAATTCTTTTATTCTACGTTTCGTCTTCGGGCAACAATCATCAACTTCATTTTTTTAAATACGGTCCTGATTTTCTGATGCCAAATTTTATGAGCCCTTCTTATTCTGAATTCAACAATGTACCACACATTATGGTTTAATTACGTTTCGACCCGTTTTCGACCATCATCAAGAAATTTTTAGGATACGGACCTGCATTTCTCTTAATTTTCTAAAAATTATGAGAAATACACTTAGTTGGGCTTTCGTCTGATATCAGAAACGAACAAGATTTTCCAAAACTGCAAGATGCGCTATGCTTAGAGTAGGGTAGGTGCTTATCGCTAGTACCATCTAACAGATTCGTAAAACTCTTGTGGTGCACTTAAAAATTGCCATACTTATACTGTATGTACAGGGTGTACAAATAAGAAAGGTCGGCGGCCGTATATCCGTAACCGTTTGCCCTAGAACTTTCGGAAAAAAATATTTTAAGATAAAATTATAAAATAATTTTTTCCCTAAAAAGTCACCAATAAAGGGTTATCAAAAATAATTTTGTTGAATTCTACTGAAAATTCTGAATAACTTTCGTTTAGGATTTTTTGCTCTAGCTCGTCAAATAGAGATGGCATGGGCGGACAAACATTGAGATGAAAGAATGCTTCTAACTCCGGTTTGGCTCAACGGAATTGGACAAACTTGAGCTTCTTGAGAAGAGCTTTCCTTGTTCTATCAAACGAAAGTTAAATAAAGTTATTTCGAATTTCGTGGCCACCGGTAGAGGGCGCGATTTTACATTCAAAGCTATTTTCGCGTTTATCTTGAAAAATTCAAATGGAATAATATAGTTTTTTTAATACTGCTAAAAAGAGGTGAAAATTATAAGAAAAATGGCGCAAGCCGCATGGCGATATCTTTTTTAGAACCGAAGATATAAATGAAGGATTATTGAGAATGGCTGCTCCATTAACTTGAACAGAAATTTTGAGTGCAAAAATCAAGTAGGCTTCGGTATGACCCATTTTCATTTCGAGCAATACAAAACTATGAGAAAAATATTATTACTTTGTTATTAAAAATAATAAAGAAGAATACTAAAATGTAAAAGATATCACCATGCGGCTTGCGCCATTTTTCTTATAATTTTCACCTCTTTTTAGCAGTATTAAAAAAACTATATTATTCCATTTGAATTTTTCAAGATAAACGCGAAAATAGCTTTGAATGTAAAATCGCGCCCTCTACCGGTGGCCACGAAATTCGAAATTACTTTATTTAACTTTCGTTTGATAGAACAAGGAAAGCTCTTCTCAAGAAGCTCACGTTTGTCCAATTCCGTTGAGCCAAACCGGAGTTAGAAGCATTCTTTCATCTCAATGTTTGTCCGCCCATGCCATCTCTATTTGACGAGCTAGAGCAAAAAATCCTAAACGAAAGTTATTCAAAATTTTCAGTAGAATTCAACAAAATTATTTTTGATAACCCTTTATTGGTTATTTTTCAGGGAAAAAATTATTTTTCTCCTTTGGTGTAGCCCTTACGCCCCCTAGGAGCCAATCTGCGAACTTAAAAATAATTTCCAGCAATTTCTCGTGGAAAATTTTATCTTAAATATTTTTTTTCCGAAAGTTCTAGGGCAAACGGTTACGGATATACGGCCGCCGACCTTTCTTATTTGTACAACCGGTACATATTTTTTACAAAACTATGAGACATACAGGTCCGTATCTTAAAAATTCTTTGATGATGGCCAAAAAAGGGTCGAAACGTAATTAAACCATAATGTGTGGTACATTGTTGAATTCAGAATAAAAAAATTGGCAATGAAATCTTTAATTTCATCAAAAGTTGCTACGAAGAAGTTTCGTCAGTTTCGCCCTAACTTTAATATTAAAGCCAGAAAAAAATATAGTTAAAAATCCATAAATTCAGTTTTTTCAAAATAACTCAAAAACAGAAAATCTTATCAAGGATTTCTAGGCGCCATTTTGTTGGTTCTTTAATTACACAACTTTTTTCCCATTTAACCAAATCCGTATCTCTTGTCATTTCCAATATCCCCATACTGGCCCTCCTTATCTTGGACACGTATTTCCTACAAGATGGTGCCCCTGCACACAATTCTGCAATAGTTAGAAGTTATTTAGAAAATCATTTTGCGGGTAGATGGTTGGGTACAAATGGACCTATATTGTGGCCTGCAAGATCACCGGATCTGAGTATATTAGACTTTTTTGTTTGGGCATTTTTAAAAGAAAATATATACATTCGAAGATACAACAATGAAGCAGAGGCAACACATGCAGCTTTCCGATATTTGCAAGCCCGTCCTATTTTTTTAATTAATGCCATCAATCTATTAACTAAAAGATGTAGATTATGTGTTGAAAAACATGGCAATCAATTTGAGCAGTTCCTATCATTTTGTTGTTTGTTGTTTTTCTTGTTTTTGTCTGTTTTGTTTCTTTTGCTGTTTTTTTCTGTTTTTGTTGCTTTTATTTCAGTTGTTATTAAACGTTGCTAACATAAAATCACAGGTATCTTATATGTACCTACCTATCTTATATTTTCTGGAGGTAAAAAGTACCAAAATCGTTGCCGTTTTTTGAAATAACAATATTGTATAGTACGCCGGATAGTGACATCAATTTTAAAATGATTTTAGCGTGTGGCAGAGGTTGTAAATTTGTTAGTTTGTATGATCGCAAACAGGAAAATTGACCTCTGCCCACCCCGGGTCGGACATTTTACAATTGACATGTCTTCAGAATAAGGTAAACTAAATCTTTTCAGCGCTTCTGCCTTATGATTCAACTTATTAATTGAATCATAAAAAACGAGAAAATACCCGAGATAGAGGTTCTGAGGAGTCCCTGAGCAGAGGCAGAGGTTCTGAAAGTTTTTGGAAAGTAGACCTACTTAGATTCAAACAAGCTGAAATGACTAATAGTAGAGCTACTTTTCTAAACACATTTAGATGTAAACGATCAAAAATGAACAAAGCACTAGATTCGAATAAACTATATTAATGAAGCCAAATACAAAGAATACGTAATCACTTTAACATAGGCTAAGTAAGAATGTCTGCTCTGTCCCCATTACCCCGCGTTCTAGCTTAGAGCTTATACTTAAAAGCAATACAATAAATCAGAAACATAAATATACAGCGATGTCGGTGCAGACGTTGACATCACCGGTTCCTTAGACATTTCTATGATGCTAACATTTAAAACGTCGTCCTTTGATCTGAGGCTGTTTAGGATCTTTGCCTCGGGTATTTTCTTGTTCTTTATGATTTATTTAATGAATTTAACCAAAGACAGTGGTACTGAAGATTTAGGTTAACTTTTTCTTTCGCATTTTTGAAAACCTGCCAATTGTAAAATGTCCTACGCTGGGGTTTCCCACATGGATATTCCTGATTTCTAACAGAAAATTTACAATTTTATATGAATACGAAGGGCGCTGAATTCAGTTAAAAAAATTGTCGCTATCCGGGGTACTAATAAAAGTATATACATTTTGATAGCTTAAAAAAGACCTTTCGAACAAGACCAAAACCTACTATGATTTCCATTTAAAAATTCAACTGTATGTCATAACTCAAAAAATACGTTCCCTAGAATAAAACTTCGTACGCCACTGAATTCCTTGGAAAAAGTTCTATTGGAGTCAATCATAACAGTTTTAGTCTGCTTAGTACAAAAAGAATTGGAGAGAATATTTGAAAATCGATAAAAATCAATATTATTTTTTTTTCTCGAAAACTAAAAACGATATCCAAATTCTGGTTTCCGCATTCTATTATACTCAAGAAAGTAGCTCAGATTCGCAAAACCCCAAGGCTCTATCTCTGCCGCTTCTATGAGAAACCCCCAAATCACAACGAAAATGGGACAGCCTGTACATTTTGTAAGGAGATGAAAATTGAAAACAAAAAGCATTCATGATGAATCAATGAAATACACTGCGTACTACCAATATATGTTATATTAACTTCATAAAAAACATTCAGTTACATTAATTTATAACTTAAAGCGCCAGCTTTTGCTAACCTGTCTGCTTCTTCGTTTCCTCTAATGCCAGCATGACCGTTGCAATGTTCCTTTAAAAAATAAACAAGTCTTTATTCGGAGGCCCTTGAAAGCAAATACCGGATGTTCGGTTAAAGTTGGCGACCGGCCATATCTAGGAAACTATTCGTCTGGCAAAAAAAATCTTTCGATAAATGTGACCACGACAAATCTGCAAAAATATTGTTGGCTTTCAATTTTCACTGCCAGGGGGTACATTTTGTGTAAGGGAATTCTTTCTTCCCCCTACCTTCACATCAGAAAGTTGTTAGCCAAATTTCCAGAGTATGTTATGAGAAGATTTGGAAAACTGACTAGTTTTCGAGATATGGCCAGTCAGACACCCGGTATATATTTTACTAACCCACTTAACATCTAATGACTGAATATACTGATCTAGTTTTACAAACTCTTCTTTATTCTTTACGTCACCTCCACTAGCAGTTTTCCAGTTGTTTTGCTTCCACCTTTTTATCCATTCCGTCATTGAACTAATCACAAATTGGGAATCAGTTATAATTTTTACTTTCTTAAAACCTATGATTTTCAAATAAAATAAATGGTATA
Organism: Xestobium rufovillosum; assembly: GCA_963966045.1. NCBI lineage: Eukaryota > Metazoa > Arthropoda > Insecta > Coleoptera > Ptinidae > Xestobium > Xestobium rufovillosum. The sequence continues at coordinate 24,704,130 of OZ014497.1, forward strand.
AAAAATTGTATAATTTACCATTTGCCTTGGCTATTTCTAACGCTGCCGAACATGCCTGTATTTCAGCGTTGTTATTTGTCGCTTTTCCCGTAACTGGCGCAGAAATATTTCTGAAATTAAGTAATCAATTTACAGAACACTAAAAATTAAATTACGAGCAAAAATATTAGGTTGAAACTTGTAGAAAAAAATGTTTAGCCTCTACGGGAATCAACCCACCCAGCTCAGGGATATCTGGTTGCCAACTTCATATGATACCTACCCATCCAGATGCCACGAATTACCAGGCGAATTACTTAAATAAAAGTACATGTAACGAATATACAATGATGAAGTTTCCCATCCCTATAATATTTATTTTAGTAGTACAGGCTGTCCTATTTTCGTTGTGATTTGGGGGTTTCTCACAGAAGCAGCAGAGATAGAGGCTCGAGGTTGTCGAGAATCTGAGCTACTTTTTTGAGTATAATGCCAAAACCAGAATTTGGATATCGTTTTAGTTTTCCAGAAAAAAAAATAATGTTGTTTTTTATCGATTTTCAAAAACTCCAATTCATTTGTACTAAGCAGACTAAAACTGTTATGACTGACTCCTATAGAACTTTTTCCAAGGAACTCAGTGGCGTATGTAGTTTTCTTCTAGGGAGCGTATTTTTTTGAGTTATGACATAAAGTTGAATTTTTTAAATGGAAACCATAGTAGACGTTGGTCTAGTTCGAAAGGTCTTTTTTCAAGCTATCAAAATATATATACAGGGTGTCACAGAATAACTATTCCTAATTTTCAGAAATGATAGAGGGCACTTAAATAAACATTTTTTGATAATAAACTAGTGTCCGGAAATTTCTCGGTGTCAAGATAAACTAGAAATCTTTAAAAACAATCTCAGTTACAAGAAAGAGTAGTTACTTACTAAATTGAGGCAGTTAAGTTAAGGAACATTTTATTAGAAATAATACTGCATCAAACTTTATAAAAATTGTTCGAAGTTACGACCACCATTTTCAATACACAAGTTCTAACGATGTGCAATCGACTGCTGAATTCTTCGAAATAGCTGCGGACGTTTACAAATATCATCAAACGCTAGAATAATTGGAGCCGCTAACTCTTGTTCTGTATTGACAGGTGTCTCATAAACCAGTGATTTAATATGACCCCAAATACAAAAATCAACTGAAGTCATATCTGGCGAACGTGCGGGCCAAGAAATCGGCCCCCCTCTTCTGATCCATCCATTTTGAAATGATGCATCTGGATAATTTCGGCAACTTCATTTGTAAAATGATGCATTTTCAATCGAACACTAATTCATCTAATAAAGATTAATTTGTGACACGTAAAATGACAATTACACACTTATCTAATAAGGAATAATTTATGACGCAGGTAAAATGACAACTACGAAAATAGTTGTTGTTTTCCAAAGGTTGCTATGATTCAACTTTTAGTTTCCCGAGAAGGGGTTGTATTGTATACCGCCGGGAAAGTCCTGGGGTGACAGCGGATATTTTTCATTCTATCTCGATACTGAAGAATTTCTGGACACTAGTTTATTAATAAAAAATGTTTATTTAAGTGCCCTCTACCATTTCTGAAAATTAGGAATAGTTATTCTGTGACACCCTGTATACTTTTGTATTGTTATTTCAAAAAACGGCAACGATTTTGGTACTTTTTAAGTTTTAACTTTAGAAAATATAAGATAGGTAGGTACATCCAAGATCTTGGTTTAGTATAGATAATGGTTCGACACTCCGAGAAGCGATTTTCGTCGCCTTCTGCGCATGTGGACAAACTTGTTGAGAACCTCTGTAGTCAGGAGTGTCGGATTCTTTTCGATTTGTAACACTGCCAATATGTCAATTTAGCAACGTCAGTTGATTGTCATTAAATAAATTTCAGGATTTAATTCCCAAGTTTTTCGTTAATATAAAGTGTTTGAAGACGAAAGTGTTCTTGTATGAACTATTTTAGTTTTTACGTAATGCCCAAATAGGTGTCAACTGCAAAACGGCTAATTTCCAGATCGGATTTCCAGATTTCTTGAAGTTTCAATTTTAAAGTTTATGATCTGGTCACAAATTTTCAATTTCTATTCCAAATACTATTTAAATTGTAATTTACGCTTTCAGGTATGTTATTCTTTTGATTTTCCCATAATTTATTCTCACATTGAAGCAAAACAACATTCAAATTCAACAAAAAATTTTGATCTTCCACGAAGTTTGACAGCAAATTCCTACTATGCTGTTGCTACGAGCAAATAATGCTTGTAGGGTCGTTGACAGCTGACAGTAACCGGCAATTTTAGAAAAATTCAGTAGTACGTGACAAAACACCCCAGAGTTCCACATACTGACGTCAGTATGTCCCATACCAGTGGCCCCCAAAAGCTGCGTAATGGCCAACCAGGTTTTATTCTAAACCAAGATCCAAGATACCTGTAATTTTATGTTAACAACTGAATAATTATCTGTTCACATACATTAGTAAAAGTTGCATGCAGCTAGTTTTATTAATAGATACTTAGTACAATATGTACATATATACATAATGGCACTTCAAAATTATCAAAATTTCCAAAAATACGACATAATTGGTATTTTCAATGAATATCGTGAGAATGTAAATGAATCAATGGACCTATATCTCAACAGGTACACAAAAAATTCCTAGATACCCATTTCCAGTATAATACCTATCCATCGATTTATTAAATTTAGATACCCAGAAAGAAGACAACCAAGCAAAATGATGTTTTCGAGATTAAAATCAAATTTAATTCACTGTGGGTCATTCAATAAACCTAGAAATGAAATTTATAATAAAGAAAATAGGGAAGAGGAAGAAATAATTGTTTTATCGTTGGTTGAGGCGACACCAAAAACTTCTTGTCGAGAAATCGAATCAAAAGTTGGTGTTTCCAAAACAAAAGTTCAAAAAATATTAAAAAAGGCAAATGTAGGCCACATAAAATTCAAATCATTCACAACCTCTTCCTGGTAGATCAAGAAAGAAGGCTTAATTTTTGTAGGTGGTACTTAATTAAAATTCAAGAAAATCCAGAATTTGGACGGTCTGTCATTTGGACAGATGAAACTCACATAAGCAGCGTAGGATTATTTAACAGGCATAATGTGCGTCACTGGTCTGATACAAATCACCACCAAACTTTTGAACATCAGAGGCAAGGACGTTTTGGATTTAACATTTCGTGTTTTATTTTGGGTGGTCAACTAGCATACCAAATTTTTGATGGAAACTTAACAGGATTGAGATACATTATTTTATTGAATATTAACGCAGAGGCGATAATGGAAAATGTTCCGTTAATAAACATAAACAGGGTATATTTCAAACAAGATGGTGCCCCTGCACACAATTCTGCAATAGTTAGAAATTATTTAGAAAATCATTTTGCGGGTAGATGGTTGGGTACAAATGGACCTATATTGTGGCCTGCAAGATCACCGGATCTGAGTATATTAGACTTTTTTGTTTGGGCATTTTTAAAAGAAAAAATATAAATACGAAGATACAACAATCAAGCCGAGCTAGCAGAGGCAACACATGCAGCTTTCCGATATTTGCAAGCCCATCCTATTTTTTTAATTAATGCCAACAATCTATTAACTAAAAGATGTAGATTATGTGTTGAAAACCATGGCAATCAATTTGAGCATTCCTATAATTTTGTTGTTTGTTGTTTGATGTTTTTCTTGTTTTTGTTTGTTTTGCTGTTTTTCTGTTTTTGTTACTTTTATTTCAGTTGTTATTAAAAGTTGTTGGCATAAAATCACAGGTATCTTGGATGTATGTACCTATCTTATATTTTCTACAGGTAAAAAGTACCAAAATCGTTGCCGTTTTTTGAAATAACAATATAAAAGTATATATATTTTGATAGCTTAAAAAAAGACCTTTCGAACTAGACCAAAGCCTACTATGATTTCCATTTAAAAAAAATTAATTTTGTCATAACTCGAAAAAATACGCTCCCTAGAAAAAAACTACGTACGCCACTGAATTCCTTGGAAAAAGTTCTGTATGAGTCAATCGTAACAGTTTTAGTCTGCTTAGTACAAAAATAATTGGAGTTTTCGAAAAATGATAAAAATCAACATAATTTTTTTTCTCGAAAACTAAAAACGATATCTAAATTCTAGTTTCAGCTTTCTATTATACTCAAAAAAGTATCTCAGATTCGCGAAAACCCCGAGGCTCTATCTCTGCTGCTTCTGAGAAACTCCCAAATCACAACGAAAATAGGACACCCTGTACATACACTAGAATTCCATGAAAAACAATTATTAAAATATTTTAAAACTGAACTTACAATGGATTGTCTTCTCCGAACCAAACACCAATTCCCGCTTTAGCATTTGGTTTTCCGTTACCTTCACAAGCTCCATCAGTGAACACAACAACATAATCTTCATCTTTCTCGAACTCAAGTTTCAATTTCTTTGAATTGTCATCGATGAAATTTTTGCACCCTCTTTTATTAGAAGGTCTGCTGCAGATAAAATGAAATTCTCGGTTATTTGGTTATTTCTGAATTTTAAAACAACAAAAATTCTTGCCTGTCCTGCGTGGTACTTTTATTTCTTCGAATCTCCGCGATGACTGATTTTATGTTACATATTTCTTCTTGCAATAGTTCAGTCTTCTTTTCAACAACTTTTAATCTTTGTTCTAGGCTCGAAATGTCTGTAGTGGCACTTTAACAAACAATGAATAGAGCACAAAAGATTGGTAAATACATTAAAACAAACCTATTTAATAAAGACATGCTTTTTACCAGTTTCAATAGACTATTCACTTGGAAAAATGTATGATACGCGGGGCAATACCTTAAGATCATTAGCTACTTATCACACACAACACATTTCTCTTCCGCCCGTTCGATCAAGAACAAAGAATATAACCAAGATTGACACTTTTTGGCGGTTCTTGTTTGACGTTTTCAACTTCGAGCTAGTGATGGGAAAATTGACTAGTGAATTTCGAACCGGTATTTAATAGACCCCACAAGTGTGCCGTCACTCGACGATAGTCAGCGTGTTGTGCTAGTATCGGTACATGTGAAAACGTCATGCTATTGTGTCAGTAAAAGTATATTTATGGTATATCCACTACAAACACAAAAGATAAAACGATAAACTTTATTCTGTACAAAATAAAATACAAATTTTGTCAGTTACAGGACAAATTGATTGACGTTTTTTTCGAACAATATTCAGTTGTTCCCTCACAACTAATATGAAATGAAAATTCCTAAGCTACATCGACAATTGTTTTTTTCAATTTTCCCCCTGCCTTCTCTTCTTCTCTCCCTTTTACTTCCATGTTCCGTATAAGGATATGGAAGTATTGTATTACCAACAAAAATTTGTGTCCGAGATAAGGTCAGATTCGCATTATACTAACTTCAAAACTTCGAGAAAAAGTTTTTTTAGCTTCGTGTCTGTGCGCGCGTGTGTGGGTGGGTGTGTTTGTGTATGTGTCCGGATTTCTTTGGCGTTCGATAACTGCCGTAAAGGCTAACCGATTTTAATTATTTTTTTTTGAAAAGTGCGTCTCGAGTCTCGACGAGGACTCCAGACCTATTGATTTTGGTAATAATTAAATTAGGCGTTCATTTGTTATTAACATTTTAATTCTTTAAAAAAATATTGTGGCTAAACTATTAGAGATATAAAAAAAAAGTTTGGATAAAAAATGTTGCGTATTTTAAGGCCAACAAATTTTGTTACTATCAATTTTGCCCTAACTCAATTATTTACTAAGTTATTTATTAAGTTATTAACCATTACAGCATGTTATATCCAAAAATCAACATAGTCGTAAGGGGGTTGCTAGGGGAAATATTTTTTTCCCGAAACCTCGCAAAATTTTAGGCCAAAAAGTACCAAAATGAAGGAAGAAACACTTCTCTGGGGGTCGAACGGGGTACTATTCGAAACTAGATTCGTAGTTGCCCCCCATTGAAAAATAAACTTGTGTGTGTCAGCTCCGACGCATGACTGGATTTTACTCCTTACGAACGATTATTTTAGCTTTAATCACTCGAAAAATAATTTTCTAGTAAGTCCATTTCCAGTTTAATTAAAAATTATAAAACGTTTAATTATGCATCTTTACTGATAGAAATCAACCGCCGTTTATTCAAAATAACGATAAAAGTAAAAAAAGAAAACTAACCCTCATTGGATTTGAACTTCCGTATGCTGGATTCAATATCGGCAGCGTGCGATTGAACTCACTAATCCAGTACGACATATCTGTCGTCTTCTTTACACTTGTATTTAAACGAAGTTGATTCCCACTCAATGCCCGCAGTTTGAACGCCAAACATCGGTCATTTCAGTTTTTGTTTAGTTGTCGATGTAGAAGTATAATATGCAGGTTTATAAGGAATGGAGTGGACAACAGAAAATGTAATCCAATTAATTGATGGATAAAAAAATTTCCCATTTTATGGGATCCAAAAAATGAGCAGGAGCTGTGTCAACCATATTTTCGTGAAATCACACCAACAACTGGTTCACGTTCGTGCGCGCAGGCATGTCAAGATGAACGTAACAAATTAAATCACACGCACGAATGTTCGTGCGCGTACACTGTTCGTGTGCGTAAATTTGCTCAAGTCTGTACTGACCTTTACATTTCGCGTTAACTAAAAGTAACGCGTTGCGTACATTGAAATTATGTATTGTTTATGTCTGACTGCATAGAGCATGGAAATAGTGAAAATAGAGTGGAATAGAGTAGATATTACAGTTGGCGTTGTAAAGGCAGCATTTGCAGTGTTTGTTCGTTCCTAAATTTGTTGAATCTTTAGATGGAAAAACCTAATATTAAATACTCCAAATATTGCTTAGTGTCGAAATGTAAATCAACGCCTATTCGAACACCAGGAAAACTATTTATTTAATTACCAGTGGGATTGACGTTTAGCAGATTGTCACTTAATTACTGAATTTATAAACAATCTATATTTTGATGTAGTTGGACATTTTCGAACATAAACCATCTGATAAATACACATTTGGGTATAAAACTGACATTCGCGTGTACCCTATTATCAAAGTGATTGGAGTTAAAATAATCGTTTGTAAAGAGTAATCTCCAGTCGTGCGTCGGAGCTGACTCACAGATTTTTTTATTTATTTTTTAATAAAATACAAATCGGATTTTTAAGGTTTTTAAGAGTCCGGCAAAGCAGGTCAAAAGTTACACCTGCGGGGCATCGGGTCGGTGAGGTATCCGTTAGAAATCGGAGCAAACTATCAGCTGTGTTGCAACACCGTCGCGCTAAACACATTTATGGACACAAGATCAACGCACATTCAAAGCCCGCGCTTTCGGTACCTAGTGAATGTGACAACGCCTCAACGCCGCTCTGAGTTTACGCTCACTCGCTACGCGACGGCAGCACATACCAAGGCATATTTTGCGTTTGCAGTGCTCTCGCTGTACCACGATTTAACCTTCATCCTAGTAAATTTAGCAACACGAAAGCCTGATTATGGTAGAAGAAGGTATATTTTATTTCATATTTCATATTTCATATTTGTTTATTTAACGTGTGTCAACAACAGTTTACACTAATTATAGGTGACACGTACAACACAAAGTACATTATATTTATATAGTTCACATACAAGATACAAGATGTAGTAGCAGAAAAAAAAACTCTTATGCAAAACAAGTTACCTACCTATTCAAAACCGAAGCACAGGGAACAATTTTTCGAAAACTGTAAATCTCTTGGCGCTATGCACGCGTGAAGTCAATTTCATGAGTGAACTGACACTTTCTAAGACAATTTTTTTAACTTTTTTTTCGTTTATAAACTGTCCATTTTTTCACATCGGTCGGGCCAGACCGGCCCCGAAGCAACCGGCCCTTCGGGAAATCTCCCGAAATCCCCGTTGGCCCACCCGCCCCTGCCTGGGCCACCAACAACCAAACGGAGACGACCAAAATAACTGCGCACATGACATCAGGTATTTATTCATACATCGACAGTTCACTATACAACTTATCTGTTCTTGTAACCATGTTCTCACTAAATTAATGCCTTCTTTATTTTCCAGATGGAGAACTTACTCGAAGTAATGACCCAATCCTGGGTTCGACTTTCCCTCATTTCATGACACATGTACATTAATACATACAGATTTCATATTCAGCTTTATATTCAGTGTCGTGTACCTAATATGTTGTAAATATAATTTGTTAATGTTTTCAACAAACATGCTTTGCCGTCAATTAATTCAAAACAACCTCTTTTAAGCGTAATACATCGAAAGTATAGCGCCGATGAGAGATAGACAGGTGGGACGGTGGGAGGGACCGTTTTGGCTGTAGAGCGCAGAAGGCATTTTTCGAAATTTTCGCTTTGCTCCCTCCCATCTTATGAGAAAACTGAATGCTAGAGACGTCTCTTGCAGGAAATTTAATGTACTTTCACATGGTATAAGGGTTTTTGTTGATAACATGTATATTTTTCGAGTTGTAGGCTGTGGGAGTGGGCGTTCTTGACGTTTTCGCAGAGGGGCTAAAAATCACTGTTTTTCAGCGCGCTCTAGGGCCGATACCTCTCGTCAGAAAGTCAAAGTTGACCAGTGCATTTTGTAGGAAATTTTGGCTACTTTAATTTTGTATAGTGGTCATCTTCGAAAAATGCATAGTCTTCGAGATATAAGCGAGAAACTGAAAAAAGTGTGAAAATTTTGAGGCTTTTTACATTTTTCGTTCGGAAGCCGACCTCTTACATGGCAGCAAACTTGAAATTCGGATTCAGCACCCCAAAACACATTTATAGAACCGTCGAGAAAAAACTTGATGCTTCAATAAAGATGCATGAAGAGTCAAAATGCTGATTTGGCTGTTTAGGGTTGCAAAAGGTGCAATATTCAGCTAAAAGTTTCTTTTTCCTCACTAGCAGGGCTGCAGGGCAATCGTTAATTATTATTTTTTGCGTAAATTAAGTTGCATAAAAATATTGTAGGGCCTCAAAATAAAAACATATATGTGTTCCGTTTTTGTGTATGTATATTGAAGAGTGTAAGTTCGTGTTAGCATTTGTTGATGATCCGATTATAATGAGTAGAAAACTGGAAGACATTGAAAAACAACAGTTAAAAGCAGATTTCCAAATGGAAGATATGAATGCTCTGAACTATGTATTTTCTCGGATTGAAAATTGGAAGAAATGTGGAAGATGGTAAAGGTGCCTTTGATTTTATCAAAACAATATTAAAGCAACGGAAAGTCATGACACATCAAAACGTCAGATTCTCAAAAACATGTCAAAAATTATCTTTGCAACATTTGCTCTGGTGTCTTTAACAAATTTGGCACATGCCAAAGTATGTAACGTGAATGTGGGTACTGTCCTGTTCACCGAATCAGACACGACGAAAAAATGCTGGTCACCAGACAACCTCGCTCTTTTGATGTCCAGGATGATTCTACAAGACGTGTTGCCACCACCAGAAGTTGTAAAAGTGGAAGATGAAAATTTTATAACGGAACTAGTGGAATATTTTCGAGTGATCTTAGAAGTCGTCCGGAAAATGACAACAGGAAGAATCAGGCATATCATGTTGTTGGCTCTAACAGACGTTTTAGGTAAAAAGTAACAAAAAAGTATTCAAAGATTATAGCACCGAATTTCTTCCATTATTTCAACAGGAGGATATCTGAATCACATCGTCATCCCAGCAGCAAAATATGCGTTTTACGCGGGCAATGTTAACTACGATGGCATGCAGAAACTCTTCCAACTCTTCGACGAGCTGAAGTGTTTCTTGAGGACCAGTGGCCAAGGATGGGCGAAACCGGCGCCTCCATCAAGTAAAACTGCTTCCATTTCGTTCGAGTCATTCCTAATTCTTCTGAATATGTTAACACTACTATATCATCCGGGAATCTGAGCATGTTAACTCTGTACACTAATCCTCGAGGCTGTTCTGTCCTTAACAATAGTAGTTAGAAAATGAGAATACTGGGCCAGGCCATCGAGTTCTCCAGGTGCCATCCACTTCTTCGGCAGTGACCTTGAAAGAGACCAGAGGCTGCTGAAGGAGTCCTTGAAGAAGAAGTGGAAGTCATGTCTTCAGCAACGACATCTTCAGCAGCCTCTGGTGTCTTTCAAGGTCATTGCCGAAGAAGTTGTCTTCAGCAGCAGCAGCAGCAGCAGCCTCTGGTGTCTCTCAGAAGAAGAGCCTCTGGTGTCTTGCCATTGCGCACCCAAGCCGCCATTTTGTGGTCTTTGGCTGTGGGTCAGGCGCCTGCGCCGGGGCTGTCGCGTACAAAGCACGTGTTGCTCACTGTTCAGGCCAGTCCATCCTGGCCCCATCCACTTCTTCGGCAATGACCAGAGGCTGCTGAAGGAGTCATGTCTTCAGCAACGGTGTCTTTGGGGCCTTTGGCCGTGGCTCAGGCGCATGCGCCGGGCTCTGACTATGAGAGTGGGCGGGGCAACAGCCAATGAGAGTGGTTGTGGGCAGCATCCAATCAGAATTGTTGTTAGGTGCTGTTGGGCCTTTGGATGTGGCCCAGGCGCCTGCGCCGGGGTTTTCGCAAAAATAAAAACGTTGAATATATTTTTACATCAATATAATTAAAACTATAATCTGTATACAGAGTAGGCATGCGTGTATTTTCTGGGCAAATCGAAGCCCTGCAGCTTCTCATACCACTCTTCTGACCGATTCATTACCCGGTGTATACTCAACGATGCGGTCATGCAGGATGAGACAGTATGCGGTTGTGTTGGGCGGAAAATTCTCGCTAGACTCAAATTCTAGACGCATATCTATGGGTCCAGGCTTGATGCTTTCCGACTGCTTTGATGCGTCAATCACCACGATGGGCGCTAGATCCTTGAACTGTTCCTTGCCGTATAACGGCTCGCCAACTTTTCCATAGTATGAACTCTGGAAGTTCTGGTACATTTCGTATAGCAGGGCGTATTTCCCCGTGGAGAAATCCAAGTTTAAATTCTCGTAGGGGAAGCACTCAGAATTCAGGTACAGTTTGACGTTTGTCAGATTGCAGTGGTCAAATTTGCTTGAATCCGTGTCCAAATTCGCTTTGCGATTCGTCTGGAAGGCGACAATAACGTAGCGGGGTTTCTCCAACCGTGTTGCAGTCTTGACGGCCCACGTTTGTTTCGTAGCTTGCGGCAACACCGGATACTCGTACAGCTCCCAGCTGCGAAAACATATCTGCAACGTTCTCTCTTCCTCGACAATATTGAGAAGTTTTAGGTATTCAGCATCCGATGGATAGACGTACGGCACCCTCCAATGAACCTTGCTCAACTCAATTCTGGTGTCCTCGTTACCCACGAAAGCGTTCCTATCGTTTTTCGATCGAGTCAAAATGAGCTCGTGACACACATTTAACAGAATTTTGGGGTAATCTTCCAAGAATCCCAGCAGGATTCTTCCCGGGATGCACACGTTAAAGTTCCCGTTCGCGTCGATAAGGTGGCTCGGTGAGTCTCCCGTATTCGTCCAGCCGGCATTCTCCAGGGCACCTACCTCACCCTCATTCAGAGAAACTACACCCTTCAGTGTGCTCGTGATGCCCACGTTTTTTGTTCGAACCACCTCCACCCCGTTTATTTCATAGCGGACGTCGTCAAAGAGGAAACTGAGGGCGTTATTTGTTAAAGCCGCATTTCCGCCTCCTGCACCCTTGATGAACCTGCCCTCTATGTAGATGCTGCTTAGATGCAGCAGTACGTAAACGTCTTGTTGGTGGATTGGTATGCGAATTTCGTCATTGGCGTTGAATGTTGTTGTTGTCACGAACGGCTGATGTACGTGCACCTCGACACGGCGTGCTGACTCATCCAAAACAGCACCGTCCAGAACACGAAACGTGTCTACGTTTATGTGTGTCATTATTCAAATGCGGTTCCCTTGTTGAAGCACAAGTACTAACTGACAGCACCGTTAATTTTCTTGCTTAAATACTCTCCATACAACCGTGCGCATGCGCAGTCTTATTCTTGCTCGTGTCATCAGCCATGGTGTTTGCGAATACAGCTGTCTGTGTCAACAGACAGCTGTATTCGCAAACAGACAGATAGACAGACAGACAGACAGACGGAGAGACAGACAGACAGGCAGACAGACAGGCAGACAGACAGACAGACAGACAGACAGACAGACGGACCGACAGACAACTACTGATAAGAATTCGGAAGTAGGAGAATAACTATAGATTCCTTTTTGTCTCATCGAGCTGATTAATTTGATACCCTACATGATCTAGGTGGGCGGGGCAAGGAGCGTGGCCGGGGGCGCGGTCAGTGAGTGGCCACCCCTAAAAACCACCCCTAAAAACCACCCCCAAAAATCACCCTCCAAACCCACCCCAAGAACCGCCCCTAAATGCTACCCCTAAAACCACCCCTAAAACCACCCCCTAAAAACCACCCCTAAAAACACCCCCAAAAACCACCCACAAAAACCACCCCCAAAAACCACCCCTAAAACCCACCCCAATATTCCGATACCTCTAGTCGAGTCCTTTAATTTGACACCCCACATGACATAGTTTTTACGTAGGGGTTAGCCTAAATTTAGACTACTGTTCTCAAATAATTAGCGATGTAGAATGTTCTACTACCGAGAACTAAGATGTTTGCATATATCAATCAGATGGTTCCCACACGTGTCCGAAACGCATTAAGATAACAAGTAATTTCAAATAAACAAACTGGAGAATGTTCTAGAATGTTTTTTCCCACACGTGTCCGAAACGCATTAAGATAACAAGTAATTTCAAATAAACAATCAGAAGAATATTCTAGAATGTTATTTTATTGTAATAATACAAACAAACAAACGGGTCACCTTGTAGTGTCTACAACGTATTAAATGCACATGCAGAGCGTGGGATCAAACCTAAACAAACATATCCTATCGGCAAGATGAAAGGTTATTTCCCATAATAAAAACAATTATAACATCTCTTATCGGCGGCGAACGTGCTTTTTTCTTAAACTTTAATATCAATATTTATTTAGTATAAACAATTGTAAATTTCCGAGAAAATAAATATTAATTCTGTAACTTCTGTTTACAATCATAAGTATATACGGATGATTTGAAAGACGGGCTTGTGGGCCGCCGATTAGCTCAGTTGGTTGGAGCGAGGGCTCCGGTGCGTGGGGACCCGGGTTCGAATCCCGGTCGGCGTCATTTCCAGAACGTTTGCGAAAACCCCGGCGCATGCGCCTGAGCCACGGCCAAAGGCCCCAGAGACACCGTTGCTGAAGACATGACTCCTTCAGCAGCCTCTGGTCATTGCCGAAGAAGTGGATGGGGCCAGGATGGACTGGCCTGAACAGTGAGCAACACGTGCTTTGTACGCGACAGCCCCGGCGCAGGCGCCTGACCCACAGCCAAAGACCACAAAATGGCGGCTTGGGTGCGCAATGGCAAGACACCAGAGGCTCTTCTTCTGAGAGACACCAGAGGCTGCTTCTGCTGCTGCTGCTGCTGCTGCTGAAGACAACTTCTTCGGCAATGACCTTGAAAGACAACAGACGCTCCTGAAGACATGCCCATTTCTTCGGCAATGACCTTGAAAGACACCAGAGGCTGCTGAAGATGTCGTTGCTGAAGACATGACTTCCACTTCTTCTTCAAGGACTCCTTCAGCAGCCTCTGGTCTCTTTCAAGGTCACTGCCGAAGAAGTGGATGGCACCTGGAGAACTCGATGGCCTGGGCCAGTATTCTCATTTTCTAACTACTAACAATATTAATCGCATCTTCGATATATAAGTTGAAAACTAGAGGTGACAACGCACATCCCTGTCTCACTCCCTTTCGGATATCTTCTTCTCTCCGTTGTTTCTCAAATTCTATAACTGTCGTTTGCTAACAAAGATAGGTGAAATACTTTTTGTACTTCTTATGCTAGAGACTGAGGTATTTACACGCATATAAAAGTGGGTTTTTGATCAAAAACAATGTTTCTGATGTTTTTTTAAATTGTTTTGATTATCGGGGTAGCAGGTGCATGTCGAGGTGTGGAGCTGTGCCAGCTCCTTTGTGAAGACATTGTGGACCTGGGTACCAGTCTTTTAGCCACCGTCAGAAATACAAAAAGTCATACAGATTGTTCATTTGTGGTGAATAATTCCAGCAACACTGTGACGGACGTGGTTGGCCTGTGCAGAAAATATATGAATTTAGGGCCAAAAAGAGAAAAACACAACATACTTTTTGTACATTATAGAAAAGGAAAATGCGGGCCACAACCAGTCGGAAAAAATTCTTTCGGTAATCTTCCACAAAAAATTGCGAAATTTCTGAACCTGCCAGATGTCGAATTATATACCGGCCATTGCTTCAGGAGAACCGCCTCTCTTCTGGCGGACTCCAGGGCTAATGTAGATCAGCTCAAGAGGCATGGGGGTTGGAAAAGTACCACTGTAGCTGAGAGTTATGTGGAAAGATCTATAAATACCAAAGTGAATAAGATAAATACCTAACGAAAAACACGTCTCTGAGCCGATTTTTGGGCAAGCAGGTTCCAGCACTACTGAGCACAAGACTACTACTTATCAATCTGACATTAATAATCAAGGAGACTCGTGTCCTTATTTCTCAAAAGTTATTTGTTGATTCGGACGATTCTAGATCCACAACCGTAGTACAAAATGCGAATAGAACCCTCATTCAAGAAAAAAAATAATGGGCAGATGGCTCCATCATTCAATATTGCCAATTGTAGCGGAGTAGATATAAAAGTTACTTACAATTTATTATTAATTATAATAAGAATTAGGATTTAAAAGTTCTTCATCGATTTTTAAAATTTGATTTTGATTTGACGTAATATACAACGTGTCCAAGATAAGGAGGGCTAGTATGGGGATATTGGAAATGACAAGAGATACGGATTTGGTTAAATGGGAAAAAAGTTGTGTAATTAAAGGACCAACAAAATGACTCCTAGAAATCCTTGATAAGATTTTCTGTTTTTGAGTTATTTTGAAAAAACTGAATTTATGGATTTTTAACTATATTTTTTTCTGGCTTTAATATTAAAGTTAGAGCGAAACTGACGAAATTTCTTCGTAGCAACTTTTGATGAAATTAAAGATTTCATTGTCAATTCTTTTATTCTACGTTTCGTCTTCGAGCAACCATCATCAACTTCGTTTTTTTAAATACGGTCCTGATTTTCTGATGTCAAATTTTATTAGCCCTTTTTATTCTGAATTCAACAATGTACCACACATTATGGTTTAATTACGTTTCGACCCTTTTTTGGCCATCATCAAAGAATTTTTAAGATACGGACCTGTATGTCTCATAGTTTTGTAAAAAATATGTACATACAGTATAAGTTTGGCAATTTTTAAGTGCACCACAAGAGTTTTACGAATCTGTTAGATGATACTAGCGATAACCACCTACCCTACTCTAAGCATAGCGCATCTTGCAGTTTTGGAAAATCTTGTTATTTTCTGATATCAGAAGAAACCCCAACTAATTGTATTTCTCATAATTTTTAGAAAATTTAGAGAAATGCAGGTCCGTATCCTGTGTAGTACATTGTTGAATTCAGAATAAGAAGGGCTCATAAAATTTGGCATCAGAAAATCAGGACCGTATTTAAAAAAAGATGATGATGGTTGCCCGAAGACGAAACCCAGAATAAAAGAATTGGCAATGAAATCTTTAATTTCATCAAAAGTTGCTACGAAGAAGTTTTGTCAGTTTCGCTCTAATTTTAATATTAAAGTCAGAAAAAATATAGTTAAAAATCCATAAATTCAGTTTTTTCAAAATAACTCAAGAACGGAAAATTATATCAAGGCTTTCTAGGCGCCATTTTATTGATCCTTTAGTTACGCAACTTTTTTCCCATTTAACCAAATCCGTATCTCTTGTCATTTCCAATATCCCCTCCTTATCTTGGACACGTTGTATTGCAGTCTTGTCATTTTTTTAAAATTTGTATCCTTACTTTTACTTTTTATCCCTCTTTTTACCTTTTACCCCTTCTTTTACTTTTTATCCCTGTTTTGAATTTCAAGGATAAAAAGTGACACTTTTGTCCCTAAAGTTAGATAGAAAAAGTACGAAGCCGTAAAAGGGTCACATACAAACTTAGGTTTGCATTTTCCACAAAAAGGTAGAAATTTCGACAAAAATGTGGAAATTTCGACAAAAATGTGAAAATTTCGACAAAAAAGAGGAGATTTTCACAAAAAGTATAAATTTCGACAAAAAAGTGGAAATTTTCACAAAAATGTAAAAATTTCAACAAAAATGTGGAAATTTCGACCAAAAAGTGAAAAATTTCACAAAACAGTACAATTTTCTACAAAAATGTGGAAATTTCGACAAAAAATGAAAATTTTCATAAAATGATGGGTGTGCAAGAATACATGATTTAATAGGTTAACAGAGAACACAATCGAAGTTAGCTCCAGCTTCAGATTCGAGATTCGAAATCTTACAGTGGACCAAATAAGTACCTACCGAATGGAAATTTTTCAAACATATTAATATTGATCAAAAACTGCACGTCATTAATAAGTCCGTATAAGATATTCCTCTAACTAGAGGCTCAAGGGGTGAATTCAACTCACTTAAATCAGTAAATACAGGATGTTTCAAAACAATATAGGTACAGATTTTTTGGAGACGATAGAGTAGGCAAAAACGAACATTTTTTATCAATAAACTCATGTCCTCCTGGGTTTCGTTAAGATTCCAGGAGACTAGAAACACTTTTCACTCGCAGCTCGCGATTTCCTAGACGGATTGTATTCAGGGCGTTGAATTGGTCGGAGTGGGCTCGGGGGTGGATCTCAACCTCAAAGATTTTTTCCTACGGGGCATTTGAAAACATTGATCTACGAGACACCCGTAGAAAATGTTGAAGACCTTGCAGCACGAATTGCAGACAACCCAAACATTATTTGTTGGTGTTCACGAATCGCTATCGAGACACCTCGAACTTTGTAACCGTTAAAATGGAAGACAATTTGAACATTATTTGTAAATTTCTTTTCTATTAATTTTTTCTTAATTATTATTACTGCGTTCTCTGATTTTGAGTTCACCTCATAGGCAAAAATACAGATTATTATTCATCGTCATAAAGTTTTCAGTCCGAAGACTGGTTGGACGCATATCTCTATCATTTTCTATTCTGAGCTAGCCTACGCATTTCCCTAAAAGTAGAATATCCTGCATCCCTAAGTATTTGAGAGCAGTAGTCTATTCTGGGTATACCCATATCTCTTTTTATTCCTATCCCTGACTCTAGTATGTCGCGAACTAAGCCTTCGTGCCTCAGAAGGTGTCCTACCATTATATCTCTCCTATGCTTTTCTGTCTTCCATAAATTTCGCTTTTCCCCAATTCTTTCTAATACTTCGCTATTGCTAACCTTATCTACCCACGGTATCTTCATCATGAGTTTGTAGCATCACATTTCAAACGCTTCCCATTTTTTCCTATCCGCTTCTCCTATCGTCCAAGTTTCGCACCCGAACAATGCCGTACTCCATGCATAAGATTATTATTATAAAATTATTATTATTATTATTATAAAATGGCAGGAAAACAATTTGTTTATTTATAACTTGAAAATCGGGTTTATATTCTTTTCTTACGTTAGTCTTTCTTAATACGATTTTTGTGAAATCTCAGAGTTATACAGGGTGTTCATGGAATCATTCTACAATGGCTAACTTTTTTATTTGAAATCGGAGAAGGTTCGTTAAATGGGCAAATTTTAATAATTTCTCGAGAAGAATTTGATGGTGGTGGTAGAAAAACAATCGAGCATCGCATCTTTGAGATATCGCTATCAACTTCCTTAACTTAAATGAAACGACCAACTTTCAATTACACCATCGCATTTAAAATCAGAAAATACGCAAGAAATTATAAGGTGACCCACCACCTACAGTCAACTGTTTCGGAGTTGCCGACAACTGTTCACAGAATCGTTCTACAATGGCTAACTTTTTTATTTGGAATCTGAGAAAGTTCGTTAAATGGATAAAGTTTAATAACTTTTCGAGAAGAATTTGATGGTGGTGGCAGAAAAACAATCGAGCATCGCATCTTTGAGATATCGCTATCAACTTCCTTAACTTAAATGAAACGACCAACTTTCAATTACACCATCGCATTTAAAATCAGAAAATACGCAAGAAATTATAAGGTGACCCACCACCTACATTCAACTGTTTTGGAGTTGCCGACAACTATTCACGAAATCGTTCTACAATGGCTAACTTTTTTATTTGGAATCTGAGAAAGTTCGTTAAATGGATAAAGTTTAATAACTTTTCGAGAAGAATGTGATGGTGGTGGCAGAAAAACAATCGAGCATCGCATCTTTGAGATATCGCTATCAACTTCCTTAACTTAAATGGAACGACCAACTTTCAATTACACCATCGCATTTAAAATCAAAAAATACGCAACTGTCTTGGAGTTGCCGACAACTGTTCACGGAATCATTCTACAATGGCTGACTTTTTTATTTGAAATCGGAGAAAGTTCGTTAAATGGACTGTAGGTGGTGGGTCACCTTATAATTTTTTGCGTATTTTTTGATTTTAAATGCTGTGGTGTAATTGAAAGTTGGTCGTTCTATTTAAGTTAAGGAAGTTGATAGCGGTATCTTATAAATGCGATGCTCGATTGTTTTTCTGCCACACCATAAAATTATTCTCGAGAAACTATTAAACTTCGTCCATTTAACGAACTTTCTCAGATTTCCAATAAAAAAAGTTAGCCATTGTAGAACGATTCCGTGAACAGTTGTCGGCAACTCCAAAACAGTTGACTGTAGGTGGTGGGTCACCTCATAATTTTTTGCGTATTTTTTGATTTTAAATGCGATGGTGTAATTGAAAGTTGGTCGTTCCATTTAAGTTAAGCAAGTGATAGCGATATCTCAAAGATGCGATGCTCGATTGTTTTTCTACCAGCACCATCAAATTCTTCTCGAAAAGTTATTAAACTTTGTCTATTTAACGAACTTTCTCAGCTTCCAAATAAAAAAGTTAGCCATTGTAGAACGATTCCGTGAACAGTTGTCGGCAACTCCAAAACAGTTGACTGTAGGTGGTGGGTCACCTCATAATTTTTTGCGTATTTTTTGATTTTAAATGCGATGGTGTAATTGAAAGTTGGTCGTTCCATTTAAGTTAAGGAAGTTGATAGCGATATCTCAAAGATGCGATGCTCGATTGTTTTTCTGCCATCACCATCAAATTCTTCTCGAAAAGTTATTAAACTTTGTCTATTTAACGAACTTTCTCAGCTTCCAGATAAAAAAGTTAGCCATTGTAGAACGATTCCGTGAACAGTTATCGGCAACTCCAAAACAGTTGACTGTAGGTGGTGGGTCACCTTATAATTTTTTACGTGTTTCTTGATTTTAAATGCTATGGTATAATTGAAAGTTGGTCGTTCCATTTAAGTTAAGGAACTTGATAGCGATATCTCGAAGATGCGATGCTCGATTGTTTTTCTGCCAGCACCATCAAACTCTTCTCGAAAAGTTATTAAACTTTGTCCATTTAACGAACTTTCTCAGCTTCCATATAAAAAAGTTAGCCATTGTAGAACGATTCCGTGAACAGTTGTCGGCAACTCCAAAACAGTTGACTGTTGGTGGTGGGTCACCTTATACTTTCTTGCGTATTTTTTGATTTTAAATGCGATGGTGTAATTGAAAGTTGGTCGTTCCATTTAAGTTAAGGAAGTTGATAGCGATATCTCAAAGATGCGATGCTCGATTGTTTTTCTGCCAGCACCACCAAGTTCTTCTCGAAAAGTTTTTACGCTTTGTCCATTTAACAAACTTTCTCCGATTCCAAATAAAAAAGTTAGCCATTGTAGAACGATTCCGTGAACAGTTGTCGGCAACTCCAAAACAGTTGACTGTAGGTGGTGGGTCACCTTATAATTTCTTGCTTATTTTCTGATTTTAAATGCGATGGTGTAATTGAAAGTTGGTCGTTCCATTTAAGTTAAGGAAGTTGATAGCGATATCTCAAAGATGCGATGCTCGATTGTTTTTCTGCCACCACCATCAAATTCTTCTCGAGAAATTATTAAACTTTGTCCATTTAACGAACCTTCTCCGATTTCAAATAAAAAAGTTAGCCATTGTAGAATGATTCCAGGAACACCCTGTATACGATTATTGCGATATTTCAAAATACATGATTTAAGGGGGTTGAATTCATCCCTTTAGCCGCTAATTAGAGGAATATTTTTTATACGGACTTATTAATGAGGTACAGTTTTTGATCAATATTTAATATGTTTCAAAAATTTCCATTCGGTACTTACCTATTATTTGGTCCACTGTAAGATTTCGAATCTCGAATCTGAAGCTGGAGCTAACTTCCACTGCGTTATCTATTAACCTATTAAATCTTGTATTGTATTCTTGCACACCCACCATTTTATGGAAATTTCCACTTTTTTGTCGAAATTTCCACATTTTTCTCGAAATTTCTACTTTTTGTCGAAATTTCCATATTTTTGTCGAAATTTCCACATTCTTTTGTTATGAAAATTTCCATTTTTTGTCGAAATTTCCACATATTTGTCGAAATTTCTACATTTTTGTGAAAATTTCCACTTTTTGGTCGAAATTTCTACCATTTTGTGGAAAATGTAAAACAAAGTTTGTATGTGACCCTTCTACGGCTTCGTAAGAAAGTGTACTTTTTATCCCAAAAGTGCGAAAACTCATTAATGCGTAGAGAAGTTTTTCGCTAAGTGACACAGTAACATATAATTTTTTTACAGTCAAAAGTTTGAGGATAGAAGCTATTCAGCTCAACGAGAATTGCCCGACAGGAGCGAACGGTCCCTGCAACGGACTGATTTATTCAGAAACTGATGATCGTAAGTTGCCTTTTTATTTCCATCAAAATTTCACCGCAATTAGGGTGTACTTACGAAAAAAAATTATATGCCGTAAATTCATGGACCATGCTCAAATGAGTCGGGTTACATGAATATTTTTTTCACTCATTATTTATAATTATATTACATTTATTAATTTTTTCGCCTCTTTATGTACTGTAAAACGTTGCCCGCCAGCACGTGTTGCGTGTGACGTCATCCATAAGTAAAGTAAGGTGCTGTGCAGGAGAAATGGGACAGTCGGTATAAGCGAAAATAATGTTTGCCAAAAATAAATGGGGGGGTCTCTCATAATGTAACAGTTAATCAAGTCAGAAAAAGAAAACTCAAGGACTGGAACAGCCAAATACATAAATAAATAGCCACCAAGTTGACGCAAGCCATGACACTTATGCGTGACGTCACACCAATGAGAACGCACTGGAATAAAAGCGACTATTCGCTATAATAAGGCGATACGACAACGTATCAACAAAAATTTTCTCGGCTTTCTCAGACCACGATTCCCACAAAAAATCGGGTAGTGGTTGCGATGTAGAGGTCCCTCTGCCCTTCTTCGATTCCAAGACCAACCCGACAGCAATAGCGGTGCCATTCAAAACCTACACACTCAGGAACATTGAGAGTAAAGCCGCAGCTTACATCGTACTTAAGTATTACATAGCCGTGCAGCAATGCCTGACATCGAAGAAAGTTTCTCAGGCCAGTCTGGCCAAATTCGACAACGCCCTGTACATGTGGATAGTCAGGTACTTATCTGGCCCAAAACATGCATTTACTTCTTCCAATTTATTTTCGCAGATTCGTGCTTCCTCACTTGAAAGACGAGAAATTTTACTCGGCTTTTGGGGGAGTGTTGAGAGTTTATCAGACGCTTCTAAAGAGTGGTATGTATAAATTAAATAATAGACTATACTTACTTTACATTTGAAAATTATTATTAAAGGCGTTGCTCAGAGCGGGAGCAAGACCATTGGAAACTTCAACCTGATGCCAGAGATGGAAGACAAGAATGACAAACACGACGAAATAGAAACTGGAGAATTAGTTCCCAACAGTACGGTAGGTTTCCACATAATATCTCTGTGCGGGTGTGGCACATCCACAGTAATTTATGACCTACCGGCTGCTTCGCGACTATTTAGTAAATTAATTCCACAGGCGCGGTCTCGAATTTTAAATTTTAAATATTTTAAAATGGCAACAGCCAGGGGTATCTGGCGGTCAAATTCGGTATCGCTCTATATACGGAGCATGTGACTTACAAATAACGTATTTCGCGCTTGGCGATGTAAGTTACCGATCGGGCACACGTTCAGAAACCACCAAAATCTACGGACGGATGTATATCGTAATAGCTGCTATGGCTATTCGTTGGGAGTAAATCAGAGAATACCTTCTCCTACTACTACGTTGTTTCGGTGTTATTTAACGGCGAGGAACTCACGCAGCGTTCCGACGCGAACTCTCTCTAATGAGTGGGCGGAGAAGAGAATTATTCCGTCTTGCAATTGGAACCATTCCCTTCAGTGCAAATGATGGAGGTTTGTTTATGTAAGAGCAATTAAATTCTGTGCTAAAGAACTCTGCATCGAATTTAACCCTAAGGCCCGGTTTTTCAAAGAATCCAACACCGCGTTAAGTCTGACACCGGCTTTGTTGCTATGATACCGGCTTTCTGATTGGTTGTATCATAGCAACTAAGCCGGTGTCAGACTTAACGCGGTGTTGGATTCTTTGAAAAACCGGGCCTAAGAGCGGCGGTGTTTCACTGCCTGTCAACTTAGGAATGTAATAAATTAGGCTTGCCTTTCGACTAGCTCTAATCAATTACCTGCTTTTACGTATTATTGGAAAATGTCCCCTCACGTATGTTTAGGTCCACCTCCAATTTAGCACTTACTCGTTTCTGCAAAACCTCAGGTACTACGGCGACACACTAGCGGCGGTTTCGGTTGGTAAATATCAAGTATTTAACAGTTATATCGGCGGTACGATAGTCAGCGTTTAATCTCATAAACGTGATCATCTTCGGAGTCACCCCGAGTTGTACTGCTATGCTTGATTGTGCGAGGAAAGTGCTGTCTAGAAGTCCAGATCCTTGCGCGCTCGGTGTTATCGAGAAGCCAGTGGTAGGAGGTACGAATAGTAGTTAGAAAATGAGAGCCTCAGGCCAGGCCATCGAGTTCTCCAGGTGCCATCGAGTTCTTCGGCAGTGACCTTGAAAGAGACCAGAGGCTGCTGAAGGAGTCGTTGCGTCATCCGAAGAAGTGTCTTCAGCAGCGGCATCTGCAGCAGCCTCTGGTGTCTTTCAAGGTCATTGCTGAAGAAGTGTGCATGTCTTCAGCAGCGTCTGGTGTCTTTCAAGGTCATTGCCGAAGAAGTGGGCATGTCTTCAGCAGCAGCGTCTGGTGTCTTTCAAGGTCATTGCTGAAGAAGTGGCCTTCAGCAGCGGCCAGGCGCATGCGCCGGGGCTATTCCTCAGATCAGTCCATCGAGTTCTCCATCCACTTCAAGTGGGCGTGTCTGCAGCAGCCTCTGGTCATTGCTGAAGAAGGGCCTCTGGTGTCTTGCCATTGCGCACCCAAGCCGCCATTTTGGGGCCTTTGGTTGTGGCTCAGGCGCCTGCGCCGGGGCTCCGCCTTCAGCAGCTTCTGGTCATTGCTGAAGAAGTGGTCTTCAGCGGCCCCCCTGGTGTCTCTCATTCTGTTGGGCCTTTGGATGTGGCTCAGGCGCCTGCGCCGGGGCTGTCGCGTACAAAGCACGTGTTGCTCACTGTTCAGGCCAGTCCATGTCATGTCTTCAGCAACGGTGTCTTTGGGGCCTTTGGTCGTGGCTCAGGCGCATGCGCCGGGGTTTTCGCAAACGTTCTGGAAATGACGCCGACCGGGATTCGAACCCGGGTCCCCACGCACCGGAGCTCTCGCTCCAACCAACTGAGCTAATCGGCTGCCTACATGCCCGTCTTTTAAATCATCCATATATACTTAGGATTGTAAACAGAAGTTTCTCGGAAATTTACAGTTGTTTATACTAAATAAATATTGATATCAAAGTTTAAGAAAAAAGTACGTTCGCCGCCGATAAGAGATGTTATAATTGTTTTTATTATGGGTAAAAAACCTTTCAACTCGCCGACAGGATTATGTTTGTTTAGGTTTGCTCCCACGTTCTGTATATGCACATACTACGTTGTAGACACTACAAGGTGACCCGTTTATTTGTTTGTATTATTACAATAAAATAACATTCTAGAACATTCGTCAGTTTGTTTATTTTGATACGTACTATGTTTTGAAATTACTTGTTATCTTAATGCGTTTCGGACACGTGTGGGAACCATCTGGTGAGTGCTGGAAGTACTAATTGAGTGTCGGTAATATAGAACACATGTAGATTTCTGTTACACTTACTGGAAAGTGCAAATTGAATGTCGGTAATATAGATTAGGGCCCACTGCACACGCCCCCTTGCCCCGCCCACTTAGGTCATGGAGGGTATCAAATTAACCAGCTCGATGAGACAAATAGGAATCTATAGTTATTCTCCTACTTCAGAATTCTCATCAGATGTCTGTCTGTCTGTCTGTCTGTCTGTCTGTCTGTCTGTCTGTCTGTCTGTCTGTCTGTCTGTCTGTGTCTGTCTGTCTGTCTGTGTCTGTCTGTCTGTGTCTGTCTGTCTGTCTGCCTGCCGGCCTGCCTGCCTGCCTGTCTGTCTATCTGTCTGTCTGTTACATCAGCCGTTCGTGTCAACAACAACATTCAATGCCAATGACGAAATTCGCATACCAATCCAACAACAAGACGTTTACGTACTGCCGCATCTAAGCTGCATCTACATAGAGGGGTTTTTCCTCTTTCTATTCTTGCTTGTGTCATCAGCCATGGTGTTTGCGAATAGAGCTGTCTGTGTCAACAGACAGCTGTGTCAACAGCTGTCTGGGTCAACAGCTGTCTGGTGTCAACAGACAGCTTGTCAAAAAATCACGCTTCTAGCATACATTTATTGGAAAGCACACAACAAATATTTCTAACATAATGGGGAGTATTATTCAGTAATCAATTCATTAGTTTAGTTAGTTCCCATGGAATACGGTAAATTATATAATATAATTTATTATATTAAAATACATTTTGTCAATTAAAATAATATAATACTGTTCATAATATGATATTATTATATTAAAATACATTTTATTCATTAAAATAATATAACAGTGTAATCAAACTCGTGACGCTGCTTATACATCGTTGACTGCAACAAGAGAAAAATACCATAATTAAGAAATTATACTAGTAAACAAACAAACAAACAAACAAACAAACAAACAAACAAACAAACAAACAAAACAAACAAACAAACAAAACGTACAGAAAAACTGACAGACAAACAAAGATAAGAAATTGTACTAGTAAACAAACAAACAAACAAACAAACAAACAAACAAACAAACAAACAAACAAACAAACAAACAAACAAACAAACAAACGGGCGGATAAACAAAGAAATAACTTCATTCATTATAAAAACAATTAATTTTCCACCACTAGAATAATTGTGAATCAGAAATCCCAATTTTCCACTACTAAAATTGCGAATCAAAAATCCCCAATTTCACACTACTATCACTGAATATTAAAAAAATCTAAATGCTTTACTTACGATCTACAATATTGACCCAAATGACCACAAGTTCACTGCACGATTCCAACAAAATTATCGTTGTTTCTTTCTCCATGAATAGGCCCGAAAATAACACATTTTCTGTTGTTGTTGACGCCATGTGTGGCACATTTCCACAAATTATCATTTTGGGTCTGTTCTAAATATAGAAAATAGTTTACAATTAGATAATATGTATGCTTTTAATTACTTATAATGAAATTATTATGAATGACTTCTATTATGAATGAGATTTATTAACATACTGCTTGGACAATAAAAGAAATGATTACTGCAAATGGACTTACTTTTATATTTTCCGGCAAGTTTTGCAGGATAAAATGGTACAATAAAATATCCCCAACATCGTCTTGGCTAATTACCGCATCCATATTGGGAAACTAACTTTTACCGCACCTATTCCGTGGAAATCAACTGAACAATTGAACTAACTACTGAATAAAATGCTCGCGATTAGATTCGTTCTATTTATTTCGCAGCTTTTGCCGAGTTTGCTAAATTTTGATAACATGTAGAAGTTATCAGAAAAAACAATCAATTGAGCATTGTTTATTTATCTGGCGGTAAGCTTCGAAAATGTTCTTATTTTATTGTAATAATACAAACAACAGGGTATAACATAATCTCGGTCATCTTGTAGAGTTTGAACATATTAAGTGCACACGCACTTATTGGCATGCAGACCGTGGGAGTCAAACCAAACAAATATACATATCCTATCGGCAAAGTTGAAAGGTTTTTCTAGAACGTTCTTAGCTATTAATATTTAATCATAATAAAAACAATTATAACATCTCTTCGGACATGTTTCTTTCTCAAACTTTGATAACAATATTTATTTAGTATGAACAATTGCAAACGTTCGAATTTCCGAGAAAAAACATTAATTCTGCAACATCTGCGTACTATTGCATCAGCATTTCCAGAACATTCTTCCATTGCGCAACAATGAGCAACACGCGCACTTTTTAAGCCCCGGCGCAGGCGCCTGAGCCACAACCAAAGGCCCCGAAGACACCAGAGGCCCTTCTTCAGCAGCCTCTGGTCATTGCCGAAGAACTGGGTGGACTGACCTGAGGAATAGCCCCGGCGCATGCGCCTGGCCGCTGCTGAAGACCACTTCTTCGGCAATGACCTTGAAAGACACCAGACGCTGCTGAAGACATGCCCACTTCTTCGGCAATGACCTTGAAAGACACCAGACGCTGCTGAAGACATGCACACTTCTTCAGCAATGACCTTGAAAGACACCAGAGGCTGCTGCAGATGCCGCTGCTGAAGACACTTCTTCGGATGACGCAACGACTCCTTCAGCAGCCTCTGGTCTCTTTCAAGGTCACTGCCGAAGAACTCGATGGCACCTGGAGAACTCGATGGCCTGGCCTGAGGCTCTCATTTTCTAACTACTACGAATTAATACGAGCGGGGAAAAGACTATTAATTTATTTGAATAATTGTTGCATTTTATTTTGCATGGTTATTAGGTACGCGATTCTAAAATCATTTCGTCACACTATTATCTCCTTCTAGCATGGACAAAAATCTAAGAAAAGCGGCATCTTATTGTACGCTGCCCTCTGCTGCATCATAGTGTGGTTCATTCTAGGCACGCTCTTCGTCTGCTACAGAATGAAAGCTGCAAGAAGCAGAAAAGGTGACAGCAACAAAACTCTTTATTATTAAAATATTGTCTACTTCCAAATACGCGCTTTTGGGTACTCACCTCTTTTCCACATTATTCTCGTCATTCTCCTTATGGTAATTTGAAAAGTATATCTTCGAAATTTAAGGTCTTTCGGACATGGATACAGACCTCGAAGCGTCTAAGTCATGTCCCTCCAAGTGCAGCAAATTTTCGTCGTCCTTGGGCTTCTCGAAATCGTCCAGCAAGAAGAGCACCAAGAGCTCTTCCGGCTCCAGGTGAACACAATAATTTTCCGGTTTTATCACTTCCTTTCCCCGTTCTCGTGTTAGTCATACCCACAGATTATCCAGGAAAAAGCAGTGCGTCCCAGGCTGCGGATGCAAGCAAGGAAAGCCATGCATCTGCGGAAACAGAAATTCTAGCGAAGAACAAGTGGAAGACAGGAACCCATCGAGAAATTCTTCGGGGTACTCCAATAAACAAACGGTGATGACGGCGATGGTAAAAGACAACTCGCGAATGACCATGACAACGGTGGGGCAGAGGACGTCGCCGGGAGAGACCGGCAATACTGAGACCACAACAGAAAGGAGCTCCAGTTCGGAACAGGTTCTTATACCAACAAAAAGTTGGATAGCACATTTGAAGCAATAAAATGATTTCCAGGATGTAGAAATGGTTGCCAACAGTCAGCCCCAGTGTGGCTGCAAAGGCGAAACTACAGTAGTTGCCCAGTACACAAAGAATGCTGCCGATGGAGACAACCAAACTTCAGACGGAGGGTAGGCAAGTTTTCTAATCTTTTTCACCAACACTGCCATTTCAAATTTCGTTTGTCAAATCAATCACGTAAAACCTCAGTCGCTCTTTTGCAGCCTCTGCAGCCTCTTCGTATGGGATTTCTTCGTAAGCAATATCGCAGTCAATTTTCGAAAACACTATCTTCAAATTTAACACATACACATCGGTTCTTGCAGACACTTGTGGTAATTTTCCCCTTCTGATTTGAAAAATCATAAATTTTATTTTAACACTTTTAACGCGTGGCTTTTCAACACAAGTGTGACTCCAGACTACAGAGCTCCGCGGTGGGGATCGGGTCGAGAGACGATGCGAGCGCCCGTGACTAACAGATGCAAGACCTGGTACAAGCGTCTACGTTTCTGTAGATAACTCCTTTATAATTATGATCCGATTTTAAAAATTTAAAAACCGGTGGACTCAATAAGATCAAGCGCACAAAATATTACGGGAGGTAATTTTCGATGTCTGCGGTAGTCTTGGAGATGTCGCGAGTGAAACGAAAAATTACAAAAGTTCGGAGAAAATCGCAAACGGAAGTAGTCGATGAGTTTCCAAAGTGACGGATAAACGCCATCAACAGTTGATTGAAAAGCCCTATGCCAACCTTCAACCGAATTATTCGTGCGTGGGAGTTCTTCCACGACTCGATTGCACATATTCCAAATTTCAATAGGAAATCGTGGTTCAGCTCTTCGATTACGCCTCACTCGTCCCAGTAATTTAAGAAGACAAATTTATTCATAAAACAGTAACTTTATTTTTAAGGATTTGTTGTCTATGTTAGTAGATGTCAAAATTTCCAAGTAGCCTACTAACTTACCATGAGTATACCTAGTACCTATTTGCATAAAAATTGAAACTCGCACTTTTTTATCATATTTTGAAAATATGTGTTAAGTTTATAGTGACCGTATAAAATTAGATTATTTTATGTAGTACATAATAAGAATATGTATAATATGTATTATGTAATTTCATTTTTAGTTTCAAATCGCGGAGCACGCGCTAGTAGGCCATTTGGCCATGAGCAGTCGTATTGACGTCACATAATCTAGCTGACCTCACAGCCCGACGTTCTACTCTTGCCTATTGGCAACATTTCGCGTCTGTTGTCCCTGCTCGCCTAACTGTATCACTTGTTATCAGCGCTTCAATTTGATGTTTATTACTTTACTGAGGAGTATCAATCTTTTATTAATGCACAGTTAAACACTAGAAATAAGTTAAGAAGAAGAATAAAATAATATTATTAGTGGTATTTCAGGATCATTAGTACATTTTAATTTTTCACCATGGCTGCCCTGAGCCCTGTCAGTGATAGTTATAGGTTAGGCAAGCACAGAATTTTCGTTTCACCCATTTTATTTGTGTCCACGTTATTGTTATTTCACAGCTAGTACGAATCCCAAATTCATCTGTAAAATACCCGCAGAAGGTTCTTGCAAGCAGAATCCTATAACCAACCTAAAATAGCCGCGTTCATGATAATAGAGTTAGAGTGCAGAGGTGTTTTTGTTCTACTTATTTACAGTTGCGAACTATAAAATATAATGGGCTTTTAACAACAAATTGCTACTGAGCTCCACCATAGTTCCATTTTCACAGAACGTACGCACGAAACAATTTCAAGACTTGTAAGACAGCTGTCATCTGAACCGGAAGCGGCCATTTCGATTTAGGAATTCACAGTCTGCGTCATATTGACGTCACCTTATAGTTTCAATAATGGGGAAGACCCGCTTAATCGAATTTATAACTTTTAGTACTGTAATATCAAGCACAAATAGAACATGAATCGCGTACCACGTCAAAATTTTGATTATGCGCCTTGCTAGAAGAAAAACATGCAACTAGAAAAGCAGCATAACCGGGAGGGCTAAAGCGCGCGCTTTCTGTGACGTAGGAGGCCTATCCGTTGCGTCGTGGTATAACACGTCTCCCTGGGTAAAATGGGGAGGAGTCGAAGAATGAGCGGGGGCTCAGGGTGTTAACGGATCGGCGTGCGCATGTGAAAATCCCTACCTAATCTGTAGGCCCCGTACGTCACAGCGTCATTAAAATATTGTGTTTCAAGTGTGATGCACGTTTCGTATTCAATTATGACGAAAATAAGTCTCAAAAATAAAAAACGAAAATTGCGGAATTTGTTTTGGATAGTAAACTATTCAATAGGATAATTTTCAAAATTTGCGGGTTTTCCCCATTCACACATAGCACCATAAGCATATTTAGCGGGAAATATTTTTCCCCAGTAATTTAAATTTTAAAAGGCTCAGAGAAAAATTACTTTTTTTAATGTATTTCTGACCTCCCAAAGATTATAATTTCGCAAAATCCCAAAATTATGCAAGTACCCAATTTGTTATCTTGCCCGCCAATTCATAAATGATCAGTAGTTCGTACCTAAAACATTTAGGTCTTCCACGGAGTAGCCACTAAAATGTTAAGAGAAATTTTAAGAGATTTTTCTGATAAAAATTTATTAGATTTAAAAGATACGCGACAGAATATTTATTCAGTAAACGTCAAAATCTCAAAGCTCACTACAAAATTTGAATGAACTGTGCGATTTTCAAAAATTATAGCACAATTTTGAGTTTAGCGCACGGGCAACGCAATAGACAGGTTCGGTAATTTTCAAATTTCATTAAAATTGATAAAGTTTATTATACTGAAAGCAGTTACATATGTTGTTAATTTTTGTTAAAAAAAATTCCTTCGCCTGTGAAGCCGTTGCAAAGTTTTCCGTCGGTGCGAGGCTAGAAATCGTACCTTGCAGCGAGAGTAGGCCGCATGACGTCAGAACTTAGTATAACGTACAAGTCCCAGCTTCAGCGCGCATTAGTCCCATAAGTATTATGCATATGCATGTGTAGTTAAATTGTTAAATATTATTAACTGGTTCTAACTGTTTTGTACCCAGACTAATACATCGTACAGCACACCAATAAAACGGAAAAAGTGGTTCGTTGGAGCCAGAAGGAAAATCGGTCAGCATTATCGATATTTTCGCGAGTTAGTTTATCATTGCAAAAGTTTATAAAATTATCGGCTGCCCCATTGCAGCCACTCTAAATAAAATCGAACATAATGTAATTTATCGACAGTTTTCTGCGACCCCTTGGTACTTGGTAACGTGTTACGGTTAGCATAATTTGAAACAGGATGCTAGGAGCATGACGGAGCCAAATACTGAATCGCCGTAGCGTTCCCTCCCTGAACTAAAAAAGGGAATTGTATTAACTATTTTACAATAATAATTAAAGTACGTCATCATAAAGTTCTCTTTTGAAGACTGGTAGGACGCGTACCTCCATCCTTTCCAGTGGCGTAACGAAGGGTATGCCCTGTTATGCGGTGCATACGGGCCCAACACCTAGGGGGGCCCTTGATCACACTGACCCGACCGTACCTCTAAAAGAGCCTCGAATCGAATTTCTCCTGGGCTCGATCCTGGGTTTGATTAGTTGTAATATAATAATTATACATTTAACTATGTTCTTTTTTTGCTTCTAATTGTATCCCCTTTTGTCGTGTCCTGTTATGATTTTAATTGTTTTGCGTCCTTCTTATCAAAGACCCCGACTATGGTATTCAAAGCGTGGGACCTCGCTTTTTGGCTCACCACTCCGTACACTTTTTCTAACTCCAGAAATGCTGTTTAAGGATTAAGGTTAATGTGTTCTATTTAACAACTGACGTAGTCATCCAGCAACTTGAAAACCGTTTCAAAAGTTTCCATGGACTTACAAATATATTTGGATTTCTACAACCCAAACATTTTCTTAGAATGAAAGACAGCGAAATTGTATATTGCTGTGACAGGATACAGTTAAAATATTCGGAAGTAGTTAGTAAAAAATGTTAATTTCAGTTTGTTTCAATGGTGAAAGACCTTATCAATTAAAACATGTGAGAGACTTAACAAATATATTGCTTCAAAAATACGGCTTTCTAGAAAGCAACTTTCCAGAAGTGCTAATCTGTTTACTTTTATTTTTGACTCTTCCCGTTACAACTGCAACCGCGGAAAGGTCATTTAGTAAACTCAAAATTACCAAAAATTACTTGAGAAATTCGACTAGTCAAATTCGCCTACATGACCTTTCTGTTCTAGCAATTGAGCATAAAGCTGCATCGACAAAGAATACCAAAGACTTAGTTGAGGGCTTTGCTAATAGTAAGGCCAGAAGAAAATAATATTTTAGTTATTAAGATGGTTATAGTTTGAAAATAATTTTAATACATACGTTGGTTTTTATCTGGGTTTTATTTTATTTGTATTTAGCAGTGAAATAAAAAAAAGTTTTTACTTTTATGTTGCTCCTAATTTTGAAACCTCGCATTCAAAATATTTCTATAACACGGGGGGGGGGGCATACTAAGCAGTTTTGCATACGGGCCCTGTCATCCTTTGTTACGCCACTGATCCTTTCCCTGAGCTAGCCTACGCATTTCCGTAAAAGTAGAACGTTCTACATCCCCAACTATTTGAGAGCAGTAGTCTAATCTGCTCCAACCTCTACCTCTCTTTATTCCTATCTCTGACTCTAGTATGTCGCGAACTATTCCTTTGTGTCTCAGAAGGTGTTCTACCATCCTACGATCCTATCCCCTATTCTTTATTGTCTTCTATACTTTTCTCTTTTCCCCAACTCTTTCTAATTCCTCCTTATTACTAACTTGTCTATCCACGGTATCTTCAACATCCGTCTGTAGCATCACATTTCAAACGCTTCTACTCTTCTTCAATCCGCTTCTCCCATTGTCCAAGTTTCGCACCCATAGGTATAATTTCGTACTCCATATATGCGTTTTTAAGAGTCTCTTGCGAGTTTCTACATTAACCGTTCCAGAATATAGCAGTTGTTTCTTTTTGTTAAACAAGTACCTAGTACCTACGTAGTGTAGTTTTTTGATTCGCGTGAGTAGTATTTGTTTCCGTTTTTTTAAAAAAATTCCAATCCGTTGTAAAACTGTTAACTTGATAACTTGTCAATCGCTTAGGTATACATACCTACATAAATGAGTAGGTATGTATTGTATTGTATTAGAGAATATAGGTAGGTGCCTATTTTACAAACAGAAGTAAGCAGGTATCTACAATCTACATACCTACTTCTACTGAATTATAAAAGGCATGTACGTTAATAAATTGTTGACTTTGTTTTACTTATACCGGTCTGCCTTTACACTACTGTTTTGAGGTTAGGTGAAATTGGGGTTAGATGCAAGAATCACACACCATTTCCACATTTACCGGGACATTTACCTACCTACTACATAAATATGGCAAATTATGTAAATCGGACTTTTGATACCCTTGTTGCATCATTATATCGCGATTATGTTGTCTTTGTTTTATGTTTCCTTGACACCTTACTTTAAAAATTCACGCTCGAAATAGTCCCAATAAATATGTTATGAGATATGTAGGTACCGCTTCACGGGCTCTTCAGGAGAAGTGGGAGGAGCGCCTTACGAATCTCTGACGTCAAACCAATAACAAAGCGAACTAGCATGTGGGCGTGATAAGCTAATTTATTTCGCTTATTATTACGCCGCAAACAAATTTTTTAGAAAAAAAAATTCGCCGTAAATCAATTACAACAACAATTTTCTGTCATTTTCATGCCAAAAATAGATATCTTATTTTTCTCCGAACCTCCCTATTGTCAAGTTCCCGGTCTACTATGCTGTATGCAACGTGCCGCTTTCCTAGGGGGTCGTGGGAAAATATAAGTAGATACCTACCTACCCAACTACCTAAAAATATTACACTGCACTTTTGTGCTTTATGCTACTTATATGCTAAAATACGAATTCAAATTTTTAATATTATTATATAAAGAAGGTGTAATATTCAAATAACCTCGATTATGGAACACTTCAACAATTTTAATATTATTAATTTTATCGGAGCTCTTTTGTACTGAGCTGTAATGTCGGTAGGCTATTTAGTCTGGGACTATTTTATGCAATTTTAAAACTACCAACATGGAAAAAGTTTTAGAGTTACCTACCGATACCGAAATGAACACAGCCGTCTCCAGCTTCCAAAAACCATTCCGCATCCATGCTCTCTCCCTTGTATGTCACATTTACACCCGTAAAACACAGAAAGTTAATCAAATTCGCACTACTTTTCGCTCAGAAATACAACAAACAATGAATCTTACAACACACTTCATTTTCGTCCACTTAAAATTTGAAAACATTCGAAACTCAAGCAGTGTGGGTAAAACAGTTTTCTTTGCCGCGAATTTGACATTCTTTAAAAATTAATAACTACCAAAAAGTAAATCAAGAAAATATTAACTACATTAGAAATTTGTGATTCTTAGAAATAAATACAATGCCTGCCATTCAAGCATGGCTGGAAAATACAAAATAGAGACGACCACAGCGACTTCTACCACGACCGCCGGGACAGAGAAGAAACAGTTTGTCTTTGGCTATGATTTTCAAACATCTTCATCCGACAGTTCGCCAAGAGGTAATTTTATTTGTTTGATTTATTTGGAATTAAAACGGCATATCGTAGGTCAATTTTGTTCAATTTTTAGATTCAAGCGACGCAGACGGTGAAACGGACTATGTGGGAAACATGTCTAAATAATATCTACAATTTATGTTTATATATTTATGTTATTTAGGAAATATATATACGATTATTACGTAATTTGTTCCTTTTTTGCGTCGAAGTTGTTAGAAAGTGTTGGAGGTGGGCATTTAAACTAAGATCATGGACGCATCAGAGAAATGGAACAGCAAAGTTTGAATAAAAGTGCAAAATAACGTGAAAAGCTATGCCAAGTGTAAATTTGTTAATTGTTTAACGTATATTCACTTGTTATCTTTTAAAATTCAAAATCAGATTCGAATTATTAAACTATCGCGCTCGTCCTCAGCCACTGATGGTTTTAAATGGCTAATTCCATTAGACGTCATTGCGTCATGTAAAGGAATGCGGCTTTTAGCTCTTTGTGAACCGCAAAACTGTATTGTGAACGTGGCTTCTCTAAAAACGGCCTGCTGCGCCGATTAATGCGCAATTAATTTATCCAGTCGCCATATTGAAATCTTTCTATCAGAAAATTTTGTAAGTAAATATTAAATTCATATTTTATACGGGCTGTTTTACAAATCGTTTATAATTTTTCTTTGGATTCTCTATCAAATTGCTCGTAAGTTGATGAATAGCTTGTCTACAAATAAAAAGTGCGATTTCAAGAAAATACGGAGACAATGAATTTTGATGGGGACTGGTTGCATAAAGTCGATGTTACAAAATATTTTTTAAGGAAAATCCGACGGGAATTCTGGAGAGGTTCCGGGATTGCTGATGCGTGAAAATACGCGAGATCGGTATAAAAGTCAGGAACCGTATGTTAAGTTTGCAATCGCTTTTAAAAAATGGTCTTTGCCTAGAAAATTTGCTACATGGCAAGATTTTGACAGATGTTCTTATTCCAATTTGTTCTTATTTTAAACGAATTTCTGAGCCGATACAAACACCTCGTGTTTATAATTAACAAATATTTCCGTATTTATCAAATTCGAGCGATAACACGTTTTTTTCGGACATATGAATCATTTGTTAACCTGAAAATTAAAGTCAAACTGACACTTGCAAATATTCCTTTCTTTTTTGTCTCGCAGGTGGAAGCCAAGTGAATTTTTGAGAGAGAATTTTACGAAATGTCTGTTCTAAACCAGAGTGGAGAAGAGCAGGTGGAGTGCCCCCTTTGCATGGAGCCGTTGGAAGTTGACGACCTTAATTTCTTTCCATGCTCGTGCGGCTATCAGGTAACAAAAGAATTTTGCTTTTCGGTTCGACGGCAATTGAAAGTTTATCAAACGTAGATAGAAAAAGTGTTTCCATTGTTAGGAAATTGCAGATTTTTTAGATTTGACGTGACATGTTTTTATTAAACGTGCGGATTACAGTTTCGACTTTTATTTATATAAGCGATCGAAGAACTAGTGTACTAAACAACAAAAACAGACAGGATGATTTTAAAATTGTTGTGCATGCTGCAAACGAAAGAAAACTTGGGTTAGATACGAAGTAATACAAAAAATAAAAATGCCTAACCTAAAAAAAAATAAACTACAGTCCAACAGATTTAAGTTGACGAGAGGTAGGGTTGCGGATTAGCATACTTTACCGGTGAGCTTTTGAAAAGGTGAGGTTGTGAACGGAGAGGTGTTTTACGTAGGCAAACACGGGAAATAGTGTATAGAGTGTTTTGTTATTTTAAAAGTGAGAAAAGTGAAACAGAAACATTGGAATGTGTGAATAGGAAGATGTCTGTTGCAACGGACGGGTCTATTAGATCTAGAGAGAATAGTTAGTGAAGGCAGCACTAGCGCCTTGGAAAATAACAGCAAAACGATCTTTAGAACACCAGGAAAGTACAAGTACAAGGAAGAGTTCCTTAACGACTGATTTACTGAAATATTAAGACGGCTGATATATGTTACATTGTACATGAATTTCACAAGACCAAAGGTTGTCGTGTTACCCTTGCAAAATTGAACCAAAAAATGGACCGAGCTAGAATGAAATGGATCCAATGAAACACTGAGAGTTCTTTTGCGTAAAATTTGGTTCAGGTGGAGAAGGACACAAAATAATGGAAAAGTCCTATGTTACGTATTTACTGTCATTTATGTAATTTCAGCATGTTTTACCTATGTTCAGTGTACAAAGTTTTGATTTTATTTTAAGCCGAATTTCATATAATTTTCTAGACATTTCCGTTAGAAGTTAGTCATTAAAAATCACCGCTTTACATTTCAGCTGAGAAAGGTTCGTTGTCCGATATATGTGTAACTGCCAAAATCGGTCAGTAACGAATATTTTGTTTATGGTTTTGTCACGATTTGTAACGTTTTCTGTATAATGTTGTGATAGATCAGGGAAAGAAATAAAAGAGGTAGCCGAGCTAAATTTAAATAGTCGCCATATAGTTGTCCTAAGATTTTTGTCGTAATATAGTCGAGAGAGAGCCGATTTCCAAATTCCAAAGTTTATAATATTATATTACCAATTCCGCGCATAAGTTACTGTTTTGTTTAATTATATTAGTTTGTTAAAGTAGAAGTTCATAGTGTAATAGTGTACTCAATTTAAATAAATTTAATTATACAAAAAGTGCTACTTATTCCGATATCAAGAATACCAAGTGTCCAAGAGAAAATAACCGTTCCTTAAGGTTATTTAGGGAACATCCTAATTGAAAAACACGATAGGTATAAGGTCTCTTCCTATTTCGTATTTGAAGAAAATTAAATATTTCCGAAGTCAAAATAGACCGATTGTTTACCTGGACAAAACATATTTGCACAGTAGCCTTGTCCTTTCGAATAATTGGACAGATGACTCAACCAAAGGACTATTTGCAAATATCTCTAAAGGCCGGAGATTAATTATTGTAAATGCCGGTTGCGAAAAGGGCTTTATACCTGGATGTTTGTTAATATTTAAATCTGGATCTAAAACCAGCGATTATCATTCAGAAATGAATTCAGAGAATTATGGCAAGTGGTTGCAGCAAAAGTTGATTCCTAATTTACTGAAGAATTCCGTCGTCATCATAGAAAATGCACCCAACCACAATGTCAAGGCAAATCCCGCACTCGCATCAAATTCTAAAAAGGCACATATGATTAAATGGCTAAATGACAAAAATATTAATTTTGAACCTAATACGAGCCCAAATCCATAATAGTTCGGCCGGCCGTCGATTTTAACATGGCGGTTCACAAAAATGTAAAATGACCAAATAAATGTATTACTTTCGCAAATACTGTGACAACTACCTTAAAATATAATCGTCCAACTCTCTATTAGTGAAAACACGTTTATCACTTTTGCATAGTTTATTGTGAATTAACGAAAATAAATTACAATCTGTGATTCATAATAGTTCGGCCTTCATCTTAGTACTGTGTTACGCCTCCTTTATTGGTGATAACGGCTTTAATACGATCGGGCATTGTGTCAACAAGCTCTCTGCAATCTTCTGGCTGAATGTTGCTGCAGTTTTGCTTTCAATTCATTTACCATGCGTGCTGTGTTTTTACGCAGCCCTTTTTTCATTGTATGCCAATTTGGTTCAATTGATGACAGGTCCGGACTGCTTGAAATCCACGGCAAAACAGGAATATCATTTTCCTCAAACCATGTTTTTATTTTTTTTGCCGTATGGCACGGAGCACCATCTTGCTGAAAAATAAAGTCTCCTTCAACAGTTTGGCATTAAGGAATCGATGGCAAAAAACTGTCGGTTAAAATGGTTTTATATTCATCAGCGTTCACAATTCCACTAATAAAACGAAGACATACAACCCCACACCATAATGGAGGCAGCAAACTTAACTTTTTGAATGAGGCAATCGTTCTGGTGGGCTTCTGATGATGTACGCAAAACTCATTTCCTAGTGTCTCCAACACAAACTTCAAACTTGGATTCATCGCTCCAAATCACTTTGTGCCATTGTTGTCGAGTCCAATTTTTATGTATCTTAGCCCATTTTAGACGGTTGAGTTTTTGTAATTTGGTTAGCAGAGGTTTTTCTTTTGCCTACATAATGAAATTCAAAAATGTTTATTAACAGGGAAAATCAAGAAGCTGGCTGTCTACCTTGTAAAATTTGTATCCCAATTTGTGAATTGCTCTTCTAGTTGTGGATGCGGGCATTTGTCGTCCAGTTACCTCCCTCCACAGTGTAGTGACTTCTCCAACATTTGATCGTCGATTTACTTTTATAATTCTTCTCAAAGCATGTCGATCAGCGATAGAAATTTTTGATGGGGGGCCAGTTTTTTTGCCTTCTTGAATATCTCCAGTTTTCTTGTATAAATTGATAACATCTTGCACTGTTGATCGCGGAACTGAGTGCGAAATGGAAATTTTTCTTACGGAACTACCATTTGAATGAACTTTTATAATGGACCACCGCAGATCTTTGCTCAGTGATTTTCCACGAGGCATTATGGGATTTCAAATCTTACCAGAAAATGCCACGATATGCGGTGTGCCGTTTCGGTTTTGTTTTGATGAGCGTAATTTTATTACAAAGCTGCCTTGATTCCGGCCGAACTATTATGAATTACAGATTGTAGTTTCTTTTCCTTAATCCACAATAAAATATGCACAAATTATAAATGTATTTCCGCTAACAGAGAGTTGAACGATTATATTTTAAGATAGATGTAGCAGTATTTGCGAAAGGAATACATTTATTTGGTCATTTTGCATGTTTGTAAACTGTCATGTTAAAATCGACGGCCTGCCGAACTATTATGGATTTGGGCTCGTATGTTGAAACCACAGAAGTTGTATGAAATTATCCAGCATTATAAGAAGAGGTATACGTATAACCTACAGGTTCGACACATTTTTACAAGACCATGGACACACTGTTTTACGTTTATCGCCATATCATCCAGATTTAAAACCCATCAAGTTAATATGGGTGACAGTGGAAACCAACGTCACTTCAAAAAATGCTACCTTCAAATTAGAAGATGCGAGGAAGTTAGTGGAATATGAATTTAATCAAATAAAGCCAGAAGACTGGAAGAGGCATTGTGATCGCGTGATTAAGATTGGGGACAAATATTTAGAAAATGAAGCATTCGCAGACAATATCAGTGAAGTTGAACCATTAATTATTTCTTTAGGCCATAGTGACAGCGATACTAGCGATTCTGAAAGTGATGATTAAGAACTTCATTATTATTGTACTATTATTTTTTTAATAGAATTAAGACAAAGAATCTAATATTAATGATTATTCTCCAATAAATCACAAATTACATTTGTCTTTTTACATTTTGCTACTAATAATTTTGTTAATACGCGTTGAATATTATTTACTGAATTTTTAATATTTAATATTCATTCCGAAGAGCAAAAAAAACAC
Organism: Xestobium rufovillosum; assembly: GCA_963966045.1. Taxonomy (NCBI): domain Eukaryota; kingdom Metazoa; phylum Arthropoda; class Insecta; order Coleoptera; family Ptinidae; genus Xestobium; species Xestobium rufovillosum. The sequence continues at coordinate 24,744,167 of OZ014497.1, forward strand.
GCCACTGTTGTGCTGAGTTAGATGCAGGCTGTGGCAGGCGCCAATGCGACACGCCTCAACCATTCCCCAACTTAAATATGTTGATCTGTACACTTGAGTTTTCCGTCGGGATTATTTTTAGCTGGCGATTTTAAAAACGACTAACAATTTGTCTCGTAGATATGTCGGTTCTGCTGGCACCGAATCCGCACGGACGAAAACGGTCTATGCCCCGCCTGTCGAAAGGCATATTCCGAGAACCCGGCGGACTTCACTCCCCTTTCTAAAGAGCAAGTGGCTCAGCTAAAGGCGGAGAAACGGCAACGAGATCAGCAGCGGAAGGCGAAACTTAGTGAGAGTAGGAAACATTTGGCTAGGTTAGTTTATATCGGCTGGAGAGGTTGGAAAGGCACTCATATTCTTGCGCGCTTTTCTTTCAGTGTGAGAGTGGTGCAAAGGAATCTAGTTTTTGTAGTGGGTCTGCCGATGAGGCTGGCCGATCCCGATATGCTTAAAAAGCACGAATACTTCGGGAAGTTTGGTAAAATTCATAAAGTCGTTATAAATCAGTCACCGCAGTATGCAGGGACGCAAGGAAATAGTGCAAGTAAGTTGTTTAGTCAACCACTTTATCTCGAATACGCGTAACGTGTGTTGATGTCTCAGGTGCATATGTGACGTACATGAAAAGCGACGACGCCCTGAAAGCTATACAAAATGTGAATAACATAACTTTAGATGGTAGGCAAATAAAGTCGAGTCTCGGCACGACAAAGTACTGTTCACATTTTATGAAAAATCAGCCGTGTCCGAAGCCGGACTGTATGTACTTGCACGATTTCGGTAAGTCACGTTTTACGTTAAATTAAATTCGGCCGACGAGGCAGTCGCCAAAATGAATCATTTTAAAAATCCAATTATTGCATAATAGTGCCTTAATTTGTCCAAAGGAGATCCGGAAGCGAGCTTCACGAAAGAACAGATGCACGCCGGCAAACACCAGGAGTACGAGAAAAAATTGCACGAGGCTCTACTAAGCAAACTTGCGGTGCAGGCGCAACTGCCGGCGACGGACGCTAAACCCCCCGCCCCCCAGCAGACGGCGAAAAACTGCAAAGACACCAGTAGTTCTAATACGGCAAACGCGGCGGCGACGAACAACGGCACGAATAAAGAAAACTGGCCACAGCTGAACCAAGAGAAGGACGGGAAAACGGACAAGAAGACGGATAAGACGGAAAAAGAGAGCAAATGTAAATCGAAAGCCAAAACTAAGAGTATTAATAATAATAACAATAACAACGTGGATAGGAAATTTGAGAAGGTCAAGAGTTGCGAGGCCGGTTGTCAGAATTTTAGTCAAAAATCAATGTTATTACAACAGACGGATAAAATACAAGATATGGGCAAAAGTAAAGAAGATAAAGAAGGGGACAGGGGGATGGACGCGGGCACAGACGGCTTATCGAAATTACCAATGGTGGACGACAACAGTAGTTTCTTTTCGCAAAATATTTTTCAGAAATTGTTGCCGGAACACGGCGGGGGAGAGGAGGAGACGCATAGGACCGCTGCGGATAGTGTTTTGAATCAAATTTCTTCGGTAAGTGAAAATGTCAAAAATTGCTTATTGCGCTCATTGTATTCACCAAGTTTTGGTGGATTTGGGAGTCGCTCATTAACATTAACTCTTGTTTTAACAGGAACTAAACGAATCGCTACTCATAAACAGCACGGAAGATTGGGAGGCGGCGTTCGGTTTCACGAGGCACAGCAACCACTTGGAAGAGCTGGCGAAACAAAGGAACAACATCAAGGACACCCTGGAAACGTTCGGCAACAGCTACATTACCCAAAATGAGCAACACAACTTCAGTCCCATCTCGGAAAATTACCACCACAACCACCAGCAGCAGCAGCAGCAACATTCGCCGATTTCACAACAGCAGATCAATTACGACATGAAAAATATACTGGACGCTCTGGCTAATAATAAAAGTGTCGGGCAGAATAACTTCTATAAGCAGGAGGATAGGTTGAAGAATCATTTTATCGGCATGCTGGGACACACGAAGGAAATCAACGGGCTAAATGGAGTGAACGGCGGTGAGTAAAAAAAATCTCTTAATACCTTTACCAAGCTTGAAACTGTTAGTCCAGGAAAATTTGTATGTGCCACAGACTGACAAATGAGTGTTTTAGAACTTTCAGAACATAAGAGCAATAAAATAAAATATTGAATTTATGGCCCGTTTCTAGCCTGTGCGACGCCATGCTAGACTTATCTGTATGGCCGTATTTATAATGAGCTTGATGCTCCTTGAAGTGAGTTAAAATAGACCGAGTTGACTGCCCAATATATTTTTTTTTGCAATTTCCGCATGCTATTTCATAAATTCCCGCTTTATGAATGGGTTCCATTTTATCTTTTGCATTTCTAAGTAGATTTTGTAAATTATTGCTCGAAGTATGAACTACTTTGAAGCCTGCTTTCCCAAAAATCATATTCATAGTTCTAGTTATCTGCAGTACATATCGAGGGTCTCATAACAGAAGGGCATAAGCCCAGGAGTACAATAAAACTATTTAAAAATCAAACAATTAAATTTAAACCGTAATTTTCATAGAGAAGACATGGAATTCAACAAATTTTTGTGATTTAGTAATTTTTTTAAATTTATATACATAGATGGTTTTTTGTAGACCTTTATGTTTTGAAAATAAATTATTAATACTAGTATTTTGAAAAAGTCGTATCGCCAAAAACTTTGTTATAAATAATGTATCTACAGGGTGAATCAGGAATCCTTCTATGTATTGGTATTTTTGTTATTTGAAGAGCTAAAAAGTCGGTTAAATGAGAGAAAAGTTGCACTATTTTGGGGCCATCTTAAACCTACTTTCAAACTTTCAAAAATTTTCGCGGCTTTCTAGATATACAGTAAAACCTCCCATAACGGACACCTCTATTAACCGGATACCTCCGATAAACGGACACTTTTTAAGGAACGAACTGTCGCTTATGGGGCTTTCTCTTTCTCTATTAAACGGACATCTCCCATAAACGGACACAAAATTGGTGACCATTGGTGTCCGCTTAATAGGCCAGGCAAATTAGGGTTTGAATCGGAACTAATTAACCTAAAGCTAATTTTCTCAGGAAATGTAGTTAGTGGTATGTAATACCTTCTGTGAAAAATCCCCAAAAATCCAAGTGTCGGAAGACCCTGAAAATTGCTGAAAATGTTTCTTATTAAGGAAATTTTAGGTGTCATTTTAATAACTTTATTTTGGTATGTACATGCTTTGTTTATTTTGGTATACAGGGTGGTGAAATGTTAATGAGCAAAACCTCAGAAATTGATAGAACTCAAGAAAATAGTAGGGATATTCTAAATATGTAAACATGTTTTGAAAAATTTCTGGAATACAGGGCATTTATCTAATAATTATTATTATTTTACAATTCGTTATCACTAAAACAGCAGTTTTGATAACATTGTTACACCACAATCCCCACCAGCAAGTTCTTGTGATTTGTCACTTTGTTAAATAATATGGAAATGTACCTAATTATTTAAATAATTTGGAGGATGTCATGAGATTGAATTCTGGCAACTATCTTTTAAATCAAGCAAAATATAAAAAAGTGATAAAAGTTGAGTAAGGAATCAAAGGTTCCAATCTATAGTCAATGGCGTGGTATGAAAAAGTGCGGGTGGGGTAAATGGTACGCGTGTACCAAATATTAAAATATCATTTAGAAAATTGAGGATCTAAATTGAAAAATGAAATTGTGCATAAGTTTATTAAGAAAACCCCTATTATTTTTTCGAGTGCTGTCGATTTCCGAAGCCTTGTTCTTTAAATTTCGATGACACTGTATGTGGTGATAATATTAAATCTTCATCTTCTCAAATGCAATCAGCACAGCATCCTTGCTTGTGCAAGACGTCACCTCGTTGCACTGACCACATTGGATGATTGGATTGAACCGTGTACGACCCCTGGCAGGAACACGCGCTTCCACAGCCTTCCTTGCAGTTGCAAAAGAGTGGCATTAGGGACAAATCGGGTGCTCGTACCCATAAATTTCAACACATCAACTTTATAGCTTTTCTATCCAGCACAAACACTTACCTCATGTCGTTATTTTTTATTAATTCCACCATATACTTATTTCAATTTATGGTCGACTGCAGAGGCCAGTTATTTCCACACTCTGTTTAAAGAATATACTTGCTTCTTCTTCAAAAAATTGTTTCTTTTGAAGCTTGCATACCAAACAAATTTCCCGTTCTTGTTAAAGGCGGACGTGGTATCGCATCCAGGCAGAGCATAAAATGCAAGTACTGATTCAACATTTCCATTACAAAGTTGAGGTTTCACAATTACGGTGAATCGATGATCATTTCCCTTTTTTCGTTTGCGAAAGAATCAAACATCCATACTTGAAGATCAGTGCCATCGCTTATTACAACAATTATTGTATTCTTAGGCCCGGTAATATTAATTGCAGTTTTCGCTATTACCGTACCTGTGCTTGAATTGCAGCAATATTAACGTCCTTGAAATGGCTGATTAATTTTGCGGATAAATATATCTTCATTTGAATTATTCCAGAAAATTCAGATTGCTCTGGATAGTTGCAGTAATCATAGTCAATAGATTAACAACAGCTGCTCTACCAAAGCCTCGTCGTATGTTTTCCTGCTATTTTGTAGTTTTTCGTTTATAGTCATCGAACACGACAATAACAATTTGTCAGTAATGAGATTTTACATACGTTTCATACCGAAAACATATTTCAGAAAACTGGTAGGCGTTCGCAATACAACTACATATATGCAGCAGATTTCCTCCATCTTTCACATATTTTAAATTCATTTTGCCAATAATTTCATGTATTGGACTTATAAACTTTTAAGAGCTATAGGATTTATTAAGTTTTCTTAATTATTCGTCCTGAAATAGAGTCGTTGGAAAAGTTATATTGTATTGTATCTGAGAAACAATAAAGGTCATTTATTATTATTATTATTATTAAATTGGAAACATTCTTTTAATTCCTTTTCAAAGGTACACTATTAACACACAAAATTGTCAGTAGCACTGAGCGAATTGAACAACCGCAGATACATTGCGCGACATTTTCAGAGCGCAAATTGTCGACCGATTTTCAAGGTCTTCTGATACTCGGATTTGTGGGGATTTTTTACAACACGTTTTACACATATCAAACAACGTTTCCCCAAAAAATAAGCTTTAGGTTAATTAGTTCCGATTTCGAACTGTTTTTGTCCTACTTTGCCTGGCCTATAAGAGAGGTTTCACTGTAATTAAAAAATTAAAATTTCCGATTTTTTTCTTTTGTTGATAACTCAACTGTGGTTTGTGCAAATGACTTGAAACTTGGAATGCTTACATAAAAGAAGGTTGTGCATCGTTTGGTGACATTGGCAGTGCAGTGCGATCTGTCATTTTTGCAGAGCGACAGTCAACTTTTTTTTTCTTTATGGCAGCCATATTCATTTATGCCGCTGACATTAAGACAGCATTATTATGATTACAACGGTTTTTTAATTTTTTAAATCGAACCTCAAATAAAGAAGTTAAAAAATCGGCTGTGGTCAAAATATTTATGGAAATTTTGAAACGGGTCAGTTAGTACTTGGATTAAAATAAAATCCTGCATTGTTGTTTTATGGCATTTTGTTAAATTGTTTATTCGTTTTAATTAATTTGTTTTATTGTTCTTTAAAGTTCCATAGTTAATAAAAAAATAAAAGAAATGTAGGATTTTATTTTAATCCAAGTACTAACTGACCCGTTTCAAAATTTCCATAAATATTGTGACCACAGCCGATTTTTTATACTCTTCGGGAACCACCGTTTATTGCTAGTAATTGTGCAAGTATTCGCTGATTTAACCGAATCTCGATCTCTTCAAATAGAAAAGGTGGGAACACGTGGGCTTCCACTATAAGTAAATTGTTTATTGATACTTACCGCAGCTCTTTTGTTGCATGGCTACCTTGATTACATGTGCTAGCATGTTTCTCTCTGTAACTTCTTTATTTGAGGTTCGATTTAAAAAATTAAAAAACCGTTGTAATCATAATAATGCTGTCTTAATGTCAGTGGCAGAAATGAATATGGCTGCCATAAAGAAAAAAAAAGTTGACTGTCGCTCTGCAAAAATGACAGATCGCACTACACTGCCAATGTCACCAAACGATGCACAACGTTCTTTTATGTAAGCGTTACAAGTTTTAAGTTATTTGCACAAACCACAGTCGAGTTATCAACAAAAGAAAAAAATCGTAAATTTTAATTTTTTAATTATATCTAGAAAGCTGTGAAAATTTTTGAAAGTTTTAAAGTAGGCTTAAGTTGGCCCCAAAATAGTGCAACTTTTCTCTCATTTAACCGACTTTGTAGCTCTTTAAATAACAAAAATACCAATACATAGAAGGATTCCTGATTCACCCTGTATAGTACGCCGGATAGCGACATTTTTTATAACTCATTTCAGCGCACTTCGTATTCATATATAATTGTAAATTGTATGTTGGAAATCAGGAATATCCATGTGCGAGACCCCATCTTGGGACATTTTACAATTGGCAGGTCTTCAAAAATGTGAAAGAAAAAAGGTAACCTAAATCTTTTCAGTGCCCCTGTCTTTAGATTACATTAATTGATTAAATCATAAAGAACAATAAATTACCCGAGGCCAAGGTCGTGATCAGCTTCAGATCAGAGGAAGATGTTTTAAATATGTTTAGAAAAGAAGCTCTACTTAGTCATTTCAGCTCGTTTGAATCTAAGTAGGCCTACTTTCCAAACACTTTCAGAACCTCTGCCTCTGCTCAGGGACTGCCCAGAATCTCTACATCGGGTATTTTCTCGTTTTTTATTATGTAATTAATAAGTTGAATCATAAGGCAGAGACGTTGAAAAGATTTAGGTTAACTTATTCTTTCTTTTAAATTTTTGAAGACATGCCAATTGTAAAATGTCCGACGCGGGGTGGGCAGAGAACAATTTTCCTGTTTGCCATCACACAAACTACCAAATTTACAACCTCTGCCACACGCTAAAATCATTTGAAAATTGATGTCACTATCCGGCGTACTACTAGTAAAATTCAAGTGTGACAAGGTGTCTAAAATCATCCTAAATGACGTCATTTAAAGAAAAAAGGATTAATAATTTTCTAACGGTATTTATCGACTTATAAAACACAAACTCAAAAGCAGTAAGACAAAACAAAAAGTATTTAGCAATTTTTTTTCTCAAAATAACCAAACTCAGGTCTTCATCAGAATCTTCCCCGTCATCAGAAGCCACTCTTCCATGTGATAGCCTCCTATAAAATTCATGGTATATTTCTGGGATTACGATTTCCCTGCACAAGTCCATCAAGTCTTTTTATATCTTATCTTGAATTTTTCTAGTACTATTATATAAACCTGGAATGTAATTCTGTACTATTGGGTTTTCTGGCAATGATTTGGGTCGGCCTTTTTAAAAGGCATGTCCAATATGTTATAGTCCTCTTCCCAATGTTCATTTTTATAAAACAATGTATGGGGACTTGCCTTTTCAAATTTGATGCATTTTACATTCTTCCAATTCAAGACACTGTTACCTGCTTTATGACAGTTTACCGTTGCCACTTGTCGGTATTCTTTATAATTTTTAAAGTCTTTGTATGTCAATTGTTGTACATTATACGGTTCTCCTTTTCTCTTTGCTAATTTTACAATGTTATGTTACGAGCTTGTAAAAATGTGAATACATCTCAATATTTTTAACATTTAGAATGACAGTCCACAGACATAAGCGAGTAACATAGGTTAGCATTATTATGTAAAAACCTAAAAATTGGAAAAATTGGGGTCAAGCCTCTTTGTTATGACACCCTCGATATGGTATTTTTATAAATCTAGTAATTTGGTTATCCCCATTTAAAGTGGTTCCTAATTAATCTATTGACAATTTCTGGATCGAAACCGTTACATCTCGCTATATCTTTGATTGTGTTTACTTCCTTGCGGTATCTTTCAACGGATAATGGTAGACCAATAGTCTATTAACTTAAAAACCGAAACTTGCCTCTTTGTGCTGACTGCAGTGGTTCGCATCTGCAGTTATGTACCGAGCTGTACTGGTTTCTTTCCTATGTCAAATTAACTTATATGTCTTTCCTAATTACCAAAATGTCTACAAATGGAAGCTGTCCTTCTCTTTCTATTTCATGGATAGGTAAATTTGATAGAATTGAATCTACTATTTAAGTCGCTCAAAAAATCTTCAATGTTACATTTACTAGTGTCAAAAATGCCAAATATATCGTCTACATACTCACTCGCACCTTTAGGAAATATGGGAGCTCCTTTTTCAGTTGGGTTTCGAATTTGCCCATGAAAATTGCTGCAATAAAAGGAGAGAGGCAATTTCGCATGGTTGAAAAATGATCCACAGGCTTTGAAATAATTCTGCTGCGTACGCAGATTGGTTAAATTAATATATTTTTTGACAGTTGGCTTGTCAATGTTATTTTTACTAAGGAGTTCATACAAGTACTCCAAAGCCTTTGGTACAGGTACACTGGGAAAAAGTGAGCTGTCGTCGAATGAAATTAATAATTCGTTATCATGCAATGTGATGTGTTGAATTTTATTTATAAACTCTAAAGCATTCTTTACTGGAAAACTTGACTTCTTGATCTTGAGGTTATTAAATTCATTGACCAACCATTTGGACAGTTTGTAAGTAGGAACATCCATAGCTATAGAGTGTTTTGTGTGACGGGGGAGAGAACCATGATATTTAATAATATTTCCCGGTACTTTTTTTTCTAACCTTTCCCCTAAATCATACTTTTTTGGATTCATTTAAGTATTGAATGGAGGATTCTATACTATACTTGGGCCGCCGAACAGACAGAGTGATCACCCTGCAAGCATGAGCTCTAGGCGGGACCACTATCAATTTAGGACGACCCAACCGCAGTGATGCGCTTTCTTTAGACCCAACAAAGTCGCATCACTCCAATTCGGTCGTCATAAATTCATATTGGCCCCGCTAGAGCAATTTCTTGCAGGGTGATCACTCCGTCTGTTCGGCGGCCGAAGTATAGCTATTACATTTTTGGTGCCTGCGTGACGAGATTTCAGCAAACTAAGCTTCAAGTCTTTATTTAGTAAGTTTAATTCGGCTTTATCAAAGGTTTGAGAAGGTACGTTTTCTACACTATCTTTTGGTGTGTGGGGTTAACATATGAAGAATTTCCGTCAAAGTTCTCGATCCAACTACTGTATGTTCACATACAGGACAAATAACAAGGGCCCCAGTACACTTCCTTGAGTGACACCTGCACTGCTGTTCATTGCAGCCTATGTCCACCCCTGGAATCTCACTGCAGAGCCATCATTGCTGAGCTTCTCCGAAAGGATAGTACGATTTACAGTCTTGAAAGCCTGCTGACATATTCTTCTAGTAATTTCCTAGTGCAAGCTGCACTCCAGTCTTCCACGAATGTTGACTTCTAAATCGTGATTGCCTAAGAAACAACAAATGATTACTGTCAATATACTTAGAAATCTGCTGCTGGACAACTGTTTTCACTATTTTTTCCACCACAGGAAGTAAATTTGGTTTACTACAGTGTAACAAAGGATATCTCACTACTATATCCAAAATGTTCCAGGATTAGTTGATAATATCGCAGTCAGCATGGTTATAAATCTGAATCTTTTACTGCTACTGGCTCAGGTGTTACTCAGAAATCGAATTTAGGCCCTCTTCTCTTTCCTTTTATTAATGATTTAGCCAATTTGATCTTCTGTTCCAAACTTCTCCATGCTGATTATCCGAAGATATTCTTAAATATTAAGCCTCTGAATGACACTCCTCTGCAATTTGGTTTCCACAAATCTTGTTTTTGCACCAACTGCCTACACTAACCTATTTGTGAAGTGTAGAGATATGTATACATCAAAATCCATTTACAAAAATGAGATACAATAAAGTATGTTTTCGCGATTCATAGGAGTGAATGGGATTAACGGCCTGGGCCAGGACGTGTCGAAATTCTTCACGGATTTCGCCAGCAGGAATGGCATCAACAAAGAGACGTCGTACCCCATCCAGCCCGCCAACGGACTCTCCCACCATAACGCCAACTTGTACCTCCAAAAATTAGAACAGGAAAATCACTTCCTCATGATGCAGCGTCAGCAACAGCTGGAAGAGCAGCTCGTAAATATGAATCTGAAACAGAACTATTGCTCTCCTAACGGGAGGCAGTACATGAACGGAGACATGATGGGCAGCAACGGATCTGGTTACCTGCCAATGCACGGTAATCAGATGTATTCCGGGGTGGGACACTTGGGGAAGCAGAACAGGATCCAGACGGAAGACGAGCTAGACTTCGATCCTTTCCAGGAGACACAGAAGGCGCTGGCGGAGCTGATAGAGACGGAACAGAACGTTAAAATGCACAACACAGGTGAGCGGTCGAAATATTGAGGAGAAACTTTTTTATGAACAAATGTGTTTGCAGTCCGGTCAGGAATCCCACCATCACAACAGTTAAACGGTCTAGTTCACAATCAAAACGTTAGCAATCAATTAATACAGCCGCCGCCAGGTTTCGTTCAGCCACAGCCCAACACACATATGAATTCTTTCGGTAAGTGCGACGAAAACTCGATGCCGGTGTTTATGGCTCTGTGAATCAGATTAATAAAATATCCTTTTCGTCCGCAACAGGTAGCAAAATTTTGCCGTATCTAAATATGGGTAGTTCTAGTAGTCAACAACAGCAGCAACAAATTCTAGGAAGCAATTCGACGCAAAATAACTGGCCTCCGAGCTATAGCCAAATACAGCACAATAAAGGTGAGTAAAATCAGAATATTATTATTAATGTTAAAACAGCAGGCAGCCAGAGGCTGTTAACACTGAGTTGCGCGGTTAGTATCCAACAGAAACGGGCACCACACCACAAGTGTCTAACTCATTCTTGAAACAATTTATGTTTAGGGCTGTGCAAAATAATTGATTAATCAAATAATCGAATTATCGATTACTCAAAAACTGATTAATCGATTATCTGATTAATCAAATAATCAATAAATCAAATTATTGATTAATCGAGTAATCAGTTAATCGATTAATTGGCTCAAAACTGATTAATCGATTATCTGATTAATCGGCTGATAGATTGTTCGATTATTCGATTAATCGTTTATTTGCTCAATTGTTCACTTGATTAATCTATTATTTAATTAAGCGATTAATTGAACATTTTGTTCCATCGATTAATTAAATGAGTACTTTCTTATGGTAAGCTATTCTAGAGGTATTATTTTTATTACTGATATATCGCATATTATAATGCACAATATAAAGTCTCTGTCTTTAATGCATTAAAGACAGACTTTATATTGTGTATTATAATTAGTAGAAAGCATAGTAATTGTGAAAACTCAATATGTCCGACCGACTAGGTATTTCATTAATCGATTAACCATGTAATCGCTTAGTCGATTAATCAAACACTTAATCGATTAATTAAACAATCAATAAACCGATCGATCAAACAATCGATTAATTAGCAATCGACTAGCAGATTAATCAAATAATCGATTAATAGATCAATCAAGTAATCGATTAATCGATCAATCAAGTAATCGATTAATCACGTAAATGATTAATCAAAAAATCGATCAGACGATTAATCAAGTTATCGGATAATCAAATAATCGATTAATCAGGTTATCTAAAAATCGATCGCCGATTAATCGATTAATCAAATAATCGATTAATCAAATTTACCGATTACTTTACAACAATCGATAACCAATTATGAAATGTAATAATCGCACAGGCCTATTTATGTTGTCATTTCTGAGTGTTATCAATACTTCATCGGGGAAAAGATACAGCGAAAGAAAATATGGAAGCTATTCTTGTGAAATTGGATGGAATCAGAGAAGAACTAAAAGCGGAATTCAATAAGAAAATGAAGAACTAAAAATGGAGTTTAATAGGAAGAATGAAGAACTAATGGATTAATTTAGAAAGGTACAAGAAGAACTGTACAGGATGGTTCATTTTGGGTGCAAGTATGGGGGATTTCGTAAACTATAACAGTTAGAAAAAAAATTAATGGCGCAGTCTCGATCTCTTTTTACGAGCTTTGCTCAGTGGCATGAACAAAATTTTGCGATCACCTTTTGTTTTCAAGTTATGGGGCAAAATTGCTTTTTTCAACATTCCGAGGACTGCTTATATCTCGCTTATTATTAGAAACTAGCTGGTACCCGGCACGTTGCTGCCTCAGAAGAAATAATTGTGGTAAAATCGTTTGAAACTTGATAAACTGCGTATGACATATTATGCCGTTTGACGTTTGCTGTCAATAATTGTCACTTTATAAATTATAGCGACCAGCCCCGGCTTCACATAAACGTATAAAAAAATTCTGTTGATCCGATCGCTACCAAACTTCACAGGATCACCCGCTGGGCTATTCTGAAGATTTCCTGAAAATTTCATAAACATAGGTCCAGCCGTTTTAGAGTCTATAACGGGCATAGGTAGAAACAATTTTTGTTTTATATAATACTAGCTGGTACCCGGCGCGTTGCTGCCTCTGAAGAAATAATTGTGGTAAAATCGTTTGAAACTTGATAAACTGCGAATGACATATGCCGTTTGACGTTTGTATTTTCACTTTATAAAATTATTTGCTGCCCGGTCCCGGTATGACATGCGCGGCACCTACTGTAAGTTAATCTTCAGATTAGCCCAGCGAGTGTTCCTGTGAAGTTTGGTAGCGATCGGATCAACAGAATTTTTTTGTTTTGTGCGAGGCGGGGGCTTGATATGACACTTATCAACTGTCAGATTTGACAAATAAAATTTATTTAATACTTTCTGACGGTCTGAATTTTATTTGTCAAATCTGACAGTTGATATGTGTCATATCAAGCCCCGGCTTCTCACAAAACCAAGAAAAAAAAAATTCTGTTGATCCGATCGCTACCAAACTTCACAGGATCACCCGCTGGGCTAATCTGAAGATTCCCTGAAAATTTCATCAACATCGGTCCAGCCGTTTCGGAGTCTATAACGGACATAGAAACATTTTTTGTGTTTTATATATATAGATTCGGGGATGTTGTAAAGACATTCTTAAGACACTTTTTTGAGTAGATTACAGGGGCGTAGTCACATTTTTATTTAAAGTTACGGTTTTAACATGACGACACAAATATGCTTAATTTCTTATGGTGAGTATATTTGAATAACGCTGGAACGAAAAGAGAGTTTTTTCTGATTTGAGCAATATATAGTTTGATATGCTTATTTTTCTTAATTTATGAGTTATCGCGACTTTTCTAGTTTTCTTGTTATGTTATTGACTTTGACGTAAGCATTGAGGCACGCAGCAGACATATTATTAATTTATTTTTATTGCTTATTCGTACTAGTGCTTTTTAGTACGATTTTTCATTAATAACCAACCTATCCGTATTGTCTAATAAGTGCAGGACATGCACAATATGAGATTATTACAGGTATAAAAAATCAGTAGGTAAATAGTGTTTTCAATAAGTGTGTCATTGTCACTGTTACAAATTTTGTTAGGATAATAAAAATGGAATATGAAAACTATGAAAAATACATGATAGAATGTTTTATTCACTGTAACAAACATTGCGGCGCTGCAGCGGATTTGTATTTTTATTTCGTGGCCTGCTGATTTTTTATACCCATAATATTCTCGTATTGTGCATGTCCTGCACTTGTTAGACAATCCGGCTGGATATTAACGAAAAATCGCACTAAAAAGCACTAGTAAGCACTAGACGTAATAATCAATAAAAATAAATTAATAACATGTCTGTTGCGTGCCTAAATACTTACGTCAAAGTCAATAAAATGACAATAAAACTAGAAAAATTGCGATAACTCATAAATTAAGAAAAACAAACATATCAAACTATATATCGCTGAAACCAGAAAAAACTCTCTTTTTTGTTCCAGTATTATTCAAATATACCCCCCATAAGAAATTACGCATGTTTGTGTTCTCATGCTAAAACCGTAACCTTAAATAAAAATGTGACTACGCCCCTGTAATCTACTCAAAAAAGTGTCTTAAGGATGTCTATACAACATCCCCGAATTCCTAATACACTGGCGAGCATAAAATTAGGGTCACTTCAAAAATTCAACTTTTCTGGTTATTTATTGTATCTTATTATTGTAAATGGATTTCATTGTATACATATCTCTAAACAGGAATGTTTTAAAAAGAAAACGTTTCATTTTCTAATGTTTTTATTGAAAATTCGTAAAGAAGCAAATTTTAACAAAATTGTCTTAAAAATGTGTAGTGAGAAAAATGTTAGAATAAAACAAGGAACTGTTAAAATTTTGACCCCTAATAACGAGTGTTTCCTCCCCTTGCATTTGACAGCCTGGATGCGACGTGGCATGCTCTCAATTAAATTACGGATCACATTTTGGGGGATGTTATTCCACTCCTGTAGTAGGAGCTCCCTAAGATCCTGTGCGTTGGTGGGAGACGGCGTATGACTTCGTACACGTTGTCCTAGCTCATCCCACACATGCTCTATGGGGTTCAAGTCGGGACTCCGTGCTGGCCAGTCAAATCGCGTAATTTGAACCTCATCCAAATAACCGCTAACAATTCTTGCCACGTGGGGTCGAGCGTTATCATGCATAAAAGTTGCATTTTCTCCCAGAACCGTCATAAAAGGCATGACATGATTTTCTACAACTTCCGTTACGTACCTATGGGCAGTTAGGGATCCATTGCCGATAAGCACTAATTCGGTATGTGCGTCTGAAGAAATTCCTCCCCACACCATAACTGAGCATCCACCAAATGTAAGTCGCTCATCAATTACAAGCCTGGGCATACCTTTCTCCGGGTCTTCGCCATACCCGCCGACGTCCATCCGACCCATTTAAACAGAAATGTGACTCGTCTGCGAATAATACCCTCCCCCGATCGTCATTTGTCCATCCCAAGTGATCTCGCGCAAAGTTCAGTCTTGCAATTCTATGGCGACGGAGAAGTGGAGGACCCGTAGCCATTCTCCGAGCAGATAATCCAGCAGAACGAAGTCGCCTCCTAGCTGCCCGTTCGCTAATGTTAACATTTCTGACTTCTTGGAGGAGATTTCGAAGCGAAACTGCCGTAGCAGTCCGATTCCGTAAAGCCATGGACACAAGAAAACGGTCATCCCTTGGGGCGGTGGCTCTTTTCCGCCCTGATCCTGGTCTTCTCGTCAGCCTACCAGTTTCCTGAAATCGTTGGGATACCCGCTGAACTGTAAAAAGACTTACACCAACCATTCTTGCCGTTACACGTTGCCTCCGACCATCTTGCAACAGCGCTATAATTCTGGCCGCCGTGATAGGATTTAAAGCCATTATAAGGAAATAAACGAAGACTACACTTTTCGACCGTCAAGTTATACACAGGAAAGTTAGTGAATAAATGAAGGAAATTGAAAAATAGACCCTGAGAAATAAGCTTCCAAGTAGCGCACCTGCAAGCATTTACTAGAAATAGGAAATATTGAATCTTTGTTGTGCAAAAGAAACCACAAAAAACTTATAACAGTTCTCAGAAATGCAAGTGTTATTGCCTTCAAGAATTAATTAAATTTAATATTTTGAATTCTTGGAAAAATTGGCAATTTTCAAAGTGACCCTAATTTTATGCTCGCCAGTGTAATAAGAGAGATATAAGCATTCCCCAGAATGTGGAAAAAGATAATTTTGTCCTATAACTTGAAAACAAAAGGCGATCGCAAGATTTTGTTTGTGCCACTGAGCAAAGCTCAAAAAAAGAGATCGAGACTGCGCCATCAGTTTTTTTCTAACTGTTATAGTTTACGAAATCCCCCATACTTGCACCCAAAATGAACCATCCTGTACACAAGAATTAAATTACGAGGAAACAATTTCTGCAAACTGCAGCAATCGAAGAGGATGAAGAAGGTGGATATACTCGAGAAAACGCAAAAATTTAGAATCAAGGACTTGCAAGTTTAGAAACTGCTTCATTATAAATTGTCTTCTGCAGTCAAATGTTTTCGAAGGCCTCGGTAAATATTTCATTACTCCATCGAAGCCTGAACATTCTTATGGATTGTGTTAAAATTTGAACCCTCTATGCGAGGGGTAAGAGCCTTAAAATAATTCGCAATAAGGAAATCACCGGCATATTATAATTTTAGGTGCAAAACTTCGATTCATCGAGTTAAACGTGTTGTTTTTTGCAGGCACAGATTGGAAATTCTTAGACCCGGCCATAGTATCCTCTAGCAGACACTATCCCCTAGCGAACCATTACAGCAACACATCGGCTATGCACCTAGGTAGTTCACAACATCAGCAGACCCCCATGAGGTCCTTCGACTTCACAAACAACACATTCTCAAATTTCGCGCAACAAATACAGCAGCAGCCGAACGGTTTCGCGTCGCAGCAAAATTTAAACAGTTGGTTAGGTAGCGATTTAAATACGAAAATTTCCAGTCCCCCCGGATTCAGATCGGCCAACACCAAGCAGCAGGAATGCTGAGCCAGTTCGGTACGCGACATGTAATGTTATTGTATTCTTTTCTTTCTTCTGGTGGCCCTTACGGACCGATTGCGGTCCTCATTCATTTGGGGGCCGCAGTTGGCTTCCGATAGGCCGCAAATATTATTATTATACGCAAAATAAATAAAAAAGAGAGAATATTGTATTTGGCTCATTTTATTCGTTAATTTAATATATTTTTGTTGGGAAAGGCCGGCAGTCTGCAAATTAATATGAGTAATATTCGTCTTGATTATTATCAAATAAAACAGCTAATTATGAAATAAATTACATTGCAATTTATGGGGGCGTTTTATTTTTTTGTTCTTTTATCGAATTTTTTGTGAAACCAGAAAATAGTTCAGGTAAGTGATACTTTTTGTTGTTTTAAAGGTGTTCCATTACAGGAACATGCACTTTTATGCTCACACACATTTTTATTGAGATACACTGTATAATATTTTCTTACATCAGTTTATAGTTCTTTGAAGTACATGCAACTTTCGCATGAAAGTTTTCTTGATATTTCAACAAATAACGAAAATATCTTTTACTTTGTATACTTATGTTGACTCAGGCTGTATATAAAAATTAATGTCTGATATACAGGTGTTTTTTTGATGTGGTGTTAACATGGCTATCTTTTTAATCTTAATAGATACAGGTTCGGTTAAATGGGAGAAAAGTTGTGTCTGTTCAGGCATAAAGAAGCGCCGTTTGCAGAAGTTGATTATCTCTTTTCGTTTTTATGATAATAAAATTTTGAATTTTACATTTGTGTTTATATTTTCCTTATTTGGCATTCAATCTTCAATCTGCAAAAACTTTCTTGGGACGACTTTTCATCCTCTTTCCACTTGTGGTAGCAGAAAGTAGATATCACGTTTCGTTTCTTCAGAATCATCATCAGGTTCATTTTTACTTATGGCGCCATCTTAGATTTTTTCAAATACGGCGCTAGTTTTCTCTTTTGATTCGTCAAAATCGGTTCATCATAAATACCGCCCTTTTACTTGCACTTTATTTCTTATCTACAATTTTCATTTACACTTTTAAATATGATTCAATCTAATTATTTGGAGGCACCCAGGCTTCTATTTTCGGCCTAGTTGTACTGTAAGGTGTGTACTGTCCAGGTGTTCCCGATAAATTCTCCGTGTGATCGAGCATCCACTTATATTTAGGTCTAGAAGGATCTTCATCAGGAATTAAGTCTGTCTTATAATGCATCCACCCGTACCATTCTGGGGGAATTTGACTAGCATCATAATCCAGCCCTTTAAAAAATACTTACAACACTGCGTCTTCGGTAAAATTGTTTACTTCCACGCTAACGTGAACCTTCCGAGAGTTTACAAATTTTAGATGAACAGGGATGGGCGATGTGTAAAGTCTGTTCACGTTAGCAAGTAGAAAAAAATTGATACTTACAATACTTCGGAGCATATTCTACCCATCTATTTCTGCCATAAAAGTAATAATTATTCTCGTAATATTTATTTCCATACTTATCCACGCCTTTCAGAGTCCCAAATTTCAAATCGTCTTGTCTGTTTAACAATAAAAATCAAAATTAGGAATACAAGTAAACGTCAAAATGTAAATAATATTAGGTTATGTTATATAATGGTTATCATTTACTTACCTAAACAATTTAATAAAAGACCCCCTGATACCACCATTTTCTTTTATAATTCGAAACAAATTTCTGGCTCTACCTAACGCTAAAAATTTATCCATTATCACCCGCAAAAGTTAAATTTTGTTAAAAATATGAACAGCTGTGACAGCTAGACAAATTATGGGGTTATGTCAGAGACTACCACGGCAGGGCTGCCAATATGCCACCGATGAAATACACGCACATGAGACTGAACTACACGCAATTACACGCGCAGACGCAGGGTTTTACACGTCGGATTACACGCATTTCAAATCTTATGAAAAAAAAACATTTTCTTGTCATAGGTACAGAAATTTTATTACGTGGAATAGGTACATAACATAATTTATTACGACGTTATAAATTATAATCTTATAAAACCTATTGATACACTCCTGGACAGAAAAAACAGGACACTTGAAAATTTTGTGTTTTCTTGCATTTTTCAATATTACTAAGTAAATGTTGAAATAATATAACTGTGAAATTTCGATTGTTTATTAAACAAGGTTTAGTAAAGAATTCACAATTGTATCAGTATTAGTACTTCCATCTTTACTCGGCAATTTTATGAGCCACTTGTCCATAATTATTCTGAGTGAACACTACAGACAAAGTAATGTACAAACTTGTATTATTTGCTAGTTACGATATTTATTTCATTAATTGCGAAAGCTGAGCGGTTATAATCAGATTTCAGATTATACGTAAAAGTACCTAATTATCAATTAAATAAGAAATAACTTACATTTTCGCACTTAACCTCATAGAATACGATCTACGAAAGAACGTACGAACCTTCCAAGTTTAAAGCTGGAGCTCGGGGCACATTCGCATGCGTGATGCACTAAATGTCAAATTCAAATCCCAAACTCCACAGAGTTTGGATTAGAAATGATCACCGGACTTGTATTACCAGTTACCAGGTTAAGGTTAGCACATTACCAGATTATCAACGATCAATGCTAGACAGAGTCTCCGCCTCGAATTTAAACTTCCGCCTGAGGCCTGCCAAGGTGAATAGAGAACTAAAGTCCCTAGATTGACAATCTAGGGACTTTAATTATTAAAGAACGAATGGCGAACGCTGATCTGAGATTGTGAGATTACAGATTACTCGCATATAGTAAAAATTACACGCTTTTACACGCACAATTTTTTTTGCACGCAGCTTTATGCAAATTACACGCATTTCGTGTAATTACACGCAAATTGGCAGCCCTGTACCACGGAGAACCTCTGTGGAGCAGTTCAATGCTGTGGAGAGTGCCAACTTCAAGTGCGCCACCTGGGCTACGCTCATGGGTACTAGCCTACTAGCTGGGATTTTATATATATATACATATATCAATTGAAGCATATAACTTCAAAAGGATCTAAGTGCCAAAAAACTAGATTTTCCGTTTTTGGTATCAAAACAATCTATGTGCCAAGCCCAATGCTGTAGAAATGGTTTTAAGTGCCTACTGCAACACATCAAACGTTATTTTGTGTCTGGTTATTATAAAAGGATCTTTCAAGAACTCAGTCGTCTAGTGCTCTTCGTGCAGCAATAGAAGAACGAAAAATGAGGAAAAGGGGTGAAGAGTCATTAATAAGGGAAAGAAAGCGTTGTAAGACTTACGGTACGGCGCATACTTCATATAAAAACAGGCTTATCCCTGCAAAAGAATGTCCAAGTTGTAACAATGCATAGAGACAATGCCTAAAAACTCTAACAAATTTAAACTAGCATTCCGTAATTGTTTTTCGAGACCGCTACCTGCAAATCAAAAGAGAAAGAAATACTGAATAGATCCGTCTGTATATGCATGCACCGATGAAAGAAGTGAGCAAGCTCCAGAGGCGATGGACGCCACGCGAGAGTATAGGAGTCCCAAAATTAATCTCTGCACACGGCTCCAACGTGACATAGAAGATCTTGATGCTGCACCTTTGCGAAATAGCAAGAATTCCCGATGAATCTCTGTACACGGCACCAAGGTGACGTAGGAAAATGCGACGTTACACCGCCTCCAATAGCCCCTCCCCTGGACTATAAAATAGAAGACCGCACCACTGAAGATGAGGATTCTTCTTCTCACATCCGAACTAGAAGTACCTGATTGAACGCTCCTGTTTTCACCGTGTGGTCGACTGATAGTCACCGTCTTATAAATTTGAGTAAGTGCCCGGTGTTTAATTACTCTTATTGATGAAATATCAACAATCAAACATTACCCAGTCACAAACTGACTTGGTCTATCTTATTCGTACCTAATGAGGAGTAATGTGTTCATGCCGGGGAATTAGGGGTGTCTGCTTGTAAAGACTTGATCGATTTGGCAATCCCGTGTGACTTCGGTCTGGGACGTTTTTAACGAAAAGAAAAAGAATTTAAAAGGCATGATACCTTATTTACTAGAAGAACTTCGCCAATTTTACGAAAACATTGGCTCAAATTAGCCTTAATGCTCTTGATGGCACTTAGACTCTGCTTGTTATCTTGGACTTCGACCCTTTTTTACCTTGATTAGTACTGTCACTTGTATCGTTTTACCAAATAGGAAAGTTTTATTTTTATTGTTCTGCAAAGTTTAATTTTTTAATTAGTTTGTTATGCACTTAAACAGAAGATTGTTTTCCTCTTTGAAATAAAAAATAGTGCATTAAAATATCTCTTTTAATTTTCCTTTAAGAAAGTTTTTTCTTAATATTTCACTTAACAGAAAATGGCATTAGATCCTTTTGAAGTTATATGCTTCAATTATTTAACAGTATGGAATTCGTGACCTAAGTGCCTCCGTCATACGTCAGATTTTCATTCCAAACAAAACAAAAGCACGTGCCATTTGACGTTTATCGATATTATTTACAACGTCTTAAACTAGTTTTTGCAATATAATTATAGACGTTTTGCAGTGAAAACAGTTTATTTTCAATTTGTGTGTTGGGCTTACGCGTAAGAACTTGAAAACAACTATATGTAATTATAATTATATTTCAGAGGTTAGGTTAAAACGTCAGAAAGCACGTGGCTTTGTTTTGTTTGGAATGAAAATCTGACGTCTGTGACTCGCCACTTATCTCCCGAATTATGCCAGAATAACTAAAATATAAAGACTATTGCAAAATGCATGTAAAAATTTGTTAAAACCCTAGCACCGGCCATCTGTTAATAGTCGCAGAAACTGCTGGTGGCTGGTCCCTCATTCATTCTCACTGCGCTCTGTGGGAAAAATTGACAACCGACATCTGTTTTTGACGTTTCGCCTATCCCATATGAATACAATAATAACAACAAAAGCAAACAATTTCAGGCATTTCTATTACTATTTACGGGAGAATAATGTCTGATTCAGATAATAACACATCCTTCCAAGTGGAAAATGGCTATGTAACCGATGATACCGCTGCTGATTCTGGAGACTCTGAACCAGGTAAAAAACGAGCAAGATTCTTGCGTTCATTTGATCCAATTTTACTTGTAGAAGAGAATGCTTCAGCCCAGAACGCTTTCGACACAGACTTACCCACAATCCACAAGGTAATAAAGAGTAAAGTAGTTTTAGAATTGTTCCGACTAGCCTCCCGGCTTCGTAATGCTTTTAAATTGTGTTTTAACCTTCTGAATTACAGTATTTAGGAAAATTAAATAACGTAAGTGGATATACGCTTTTTGACGAAGGCGAATTGTTAAACACGATAGCATTACACACGAATACCTTGGTGTTCCCTGGATTTACACTGCCGTTGATGCTACAAAACCAGTACGAAAGTGCTGTAATGGAGAAATTCATAGAAACGAAAAATACGTTCGTCCTAGTCTTCACTATACCAGAGTAAGTTTAATATCCACTCAATATAAGTATGTATAAATTGTGCGTAAATGTTCAAGCAATGGCTTGTGCGACTACGGAGTCACGATGGAAATATTCGAAACAACGGCCAACAACGGGGTATTGTGTTTAAAAGCCAAAGGACGACAGAGGTGCAAATTAATCAAAGGCAGCGTGAAGCAACTTGGCGGGAGAATGCTGCAGATATCGGTGAAAATATTGCCCGAACCTCCCGTCACTTCGCCCTTAGAAAATAGTTTGTTGAGGTCGTTGCATAGAACGCGGCCATTAGTTAACACAAATTACGATAGTTTCTTGAGGAATTACAAGTACAGGAGGTAAAGTTATTTGTTATACTATGCGTCTAGTATTTTAAAATATGTAAATTGATATTTAGGTACCATTTAGCGCAGTATGCCCAAAACAGCTTCGTATACGACAAACACGAGGCGGTGTTTTTCGTGAAGCAAATAATTAAAGGACTTAGCAAATTTTATTCGGATGGTACGTAAACTTAATCGAAATTAAAGCTGTTTTATTCTATTTTGTCGATAGAATATCTTCCGAAAGACCCTATATCGCTGTCATATTGGTTTGTACAAAATTTCCAACTAACGCAAGAGGAAAGGGTGGAAATATTGAAGCTGAATTCAGCGTTGGAAAGACTGAGAAGGGAATTAAAGTTTTTGAATATGGTAATTATCGAATTATTAACAATGGTTACGTGTTGGTTTATGAAGGAAATAATTTAATTTGTGTTATACTCCAAATTAGATTTGTTTCATTATTATTTATATTCACGTTAATAAGCTCATTCTTTTGTAGCAGAGGGTGATTTGTTGTGATCTATGTGAAGTTGTGATAGCACAACAAAATGATGTTTTCGCCATGTCAAAGGATGGTATACAGAGCAATTATTGTAACCCAGGTAATTATCAATCATTATTTCATCTCTACATTTCTAAGCACTTCGAACCTCTTCCCCAATTTTATGTTGTAGAAGGCTTTTTCTAAATCTATTTTTGGTTGTTTGCTAAATACAGAATTACTGCAGCAAAAAAGAAGGAGTTTGTATTAAGTTGCTTCATTTTTCCGCAGGTGGTTATGTTTTTGAAACCATTACAGTATCCAAAGCTAAGAACTACCAATTAACGGGCAGATCATCGAAAGAATTCAGTTGGTTTCCCGGGTAAGTAATCTTCTATTATTTTAATGGTATAAAGTTACACGCAGGATTCCCCAAAAATTCGAAATAGTAATTTCCCTAAGCTACGATGAATATTTTAAAATAAATTTTATTTTTCTGCAGGTATGCGTGGACAATAATGCAGTGTAAAATCTGCAAGGAACATTTAGGTTGGCAGTTTAGTTCAAAACATTTACAACCTTCAACATTTTTTGGTCTAGCAAAAAGTGGGGTGGACATTAAAATCATTCATAAAGATAACGGAGACTAAGAGAAATTTAAATTAGTTGTTTCTGATATGTATGTAAAGATTAAAAAGTCGAGAAAAGAGTATACTATTTATACTAGGTAGTGATAATATTATTAAGAATTAATTCATTTGGATGTGATCTTAGGATTGTTTTCTTTTTTTGTAAATGTTTATTTGTATTACTCCTAGCTGGAAACTTTGTATATATGTATTTTATTATGAAGTTATAATAAAAGATTAAGTTTAACATTTGATTTTTTTTTGTTTTTGTTCGTGGTGTGGTGATAGATAATCCCATAAAATTTTTAATTTAAGACGGACCCCTATCATCCCAGACGTATTTAGAGAATTTGAGGACTGTGGTAGAAAAGTTTTTGGATGTCTACCATGAACTACTATCAAACATAAAATGCAATTTTCTACAGTTATGTAAATAGCTCAAAAACGACTTCTTTTAACTATAGGGTCATATAATTTTTTTTAGTAAATTATCCAGTCAATCAGTACTTGACATAAAAAGTTGCCATTCTATTTAAAAAAAATTGAAATATGGCGTATTCAAAAAGACACTAGAAAATTGCTATTTTCTTCACACTAAGGGCAGGAAATTACAGTTTTAAAATATCCCACTGATAGAGACATCATCCAGCTACAATATGAGCCATCATTCACGTTTTTGTCTTATTCCGTACAATGGTTATAGCGAATTTTCAAAACTTTTGTTAGCGGTCAAAATTGTAGAAATTAATGTTTATCTGGAAAGCTAAAAAAGATAAGCGCATAAACCGTTAACAAATGTTCAAAATTCAAAGCGGTATCCAAATAAGTACACATACAGGGTGAGTCAATAGTGTGAGATTCTTCTGTAACACTTCTATTGTACATTTTAGAGAAAAATGTTATATAAGAGACCCCCTTTAATTTGCGATTCTCTATCATATAAAATTATTTACACTTATACAGACTGTCCCATTTCTTCTGCACAGCACCTAACTTCGTTTTTTTAAATGGAACATCCTGTATTTCACTTCATTTTCAAATTCTTTGATCGATTTGACTATCAGGTTGTATAAAGCCATTTTTGTCCAAACTTCATATTTTTTAAGTTGTGGGCAGTTTTTTGTGAATATTGACAGATGTAGGTAGAGCAATTTTTAAATTTAATTTTTATATTTCATAAACTGTTAATTTTGTGATAGGGAAGTGTATCGCAGTGTATCGCAATAAGAAAGGCAATTTTATGGGGAATCCAATGGTATAAAAACAATAGGGTTCTATTTGAAATTAGAAAGTTCTCGTGTTTCGAAATTTACTAACTTGGTCCTCTATAATTGCTAATATCCTGTATAATATTTTCGATTGTTTCTTACAGCAACAGTTATTCCTAAATGTTGCTTTCGTTCCATCAAAATTTCACTGCAACAGCTTTTTTCAATTCGGAAATATTAAAATTTCAAAATTGTTCTGCATCTGCAAATATTCGCAAAAAATGCCCATAACTCAAAAAATATGAAGTTTAGAAAAAAATTATTTCATACAACCTCAGTAGAATCGATAAACGAATTCGAAAATGAAGTCAAATACAAGGTGTTCCGTTTGAAATAACGAAGTTGACCTGTATACAGCAAATATGGGACAAGCTGTATAGCTAAAAATAATTTTAGCTGGAGCGACATGTCACTGGAAACAACTTTTATATGGAAAGTTTTTTAGCATTTCTAACTGTAAAGGATATAACGAAGAATCTCGCGCTATTGACTCACCCTGTATACAAAGTGGTCCATTAGTGAGACGACGGCCTATATCTCTTGAACCATTCAAGGCATCAAAATGAAATTTTGGAAGTAGGTACTTAGGAAATCCCATGCCGTATCTTGTAAAATTATATTAGTGTATACCAGGTCTTCATATTCTGCGTAACAAACCAAACTTATATTTTTTAAATGGAAACCCCCAATTTTTTTACATTATTCATGTTCCCCACAAAATTTCATGGAAAACAATATATTTATACTGCATTATGGGATTTCTGGTAGGGGATGTTAAGTGTCAGAATGTGGACCCATTTTTGTGGCACTACCGACACCCATTTCCTGAAGCTATCTAAGATTTCTTTCTTTGCCAGGGGAAAACAGAATCAACTATGTATGTTAAGTTGTAAATTTTCAAATTTCCATTATAAGGGGAACCCTATAAACTTCTAATAAATGTTTTGTGTGGGACACCCTGTATAGGTAGAGGTAACTCAAGTTAAAAAAAAATGCAACAAGCTCTTTACAGGGCTTAAATATATCTATCACAACAGAGGGCGCTAAAAAGAAACACATCTGAATTAATGTCCTTCACAGAATACTAAAATTTCCAAACCATACAACTGAAAATGAAAATAAATAGGTAGGTACTTGCAAATCAATATGGCCACCTATAGAAGCAAAAATATATTAACAGAAATATCTACAATGGTTGAATATAATTTCTGAAGATTGGAACTAGAAATCAAATAGAGCGGTATATGTAATAGGTTTATGGGTTTATGCTCATAATTTTACAATTCGAGAACCATTTTGATAAAAATTTGGAACGACGCTATTTTATAACACACAGAAGCAAGGCGAATAAATTCATTTTAAAAAACATGTTTTATGCTGACCTTTCGAAAGCGTCGTTGAATCCCCTGTGAAATATGCTTTAAAGTTTATTCATTTTCGACGAAAGTAACAAATACACTAGCAATTTTTTATATTAAAGGCAAAATTTTGTCACTCCCGCACAAATCGCCATTTTAAAGTCCCCTATTTTCATTTGTTATAAATCTGATATTTTACTAGTTGTTTCAAGCAATGATTGTTTTAACTAAAAAAATCGCCTAAATGCAATTTTCTTAAACAATAAATAGGTTTCTTTAATCAAAAAATCTAAAATAAATATATCTTCAATTTAGTTCAGGCTAGCGGTAAACTTTCAAAACACTCAGTCGGTAAATTCATTACGTGACCTTCAATATCGACAGATATTGACAGTTCCAGTTGACAAGACTAGCAGTATGAAAGACGTGTCATTATTAGAATAATTTTACGATTTTTTTAAAAAGAATAGGTTAATTTGATATAAGTTATGGGTGACGGTGCGGTGACAAAACCAAATTCGGTGCAAAATGAGCCGATTATGAAGGGTTGGCTCTTCAAGTGGACAAATTATCTGAAAGGGTACCAAAGGAGATGGTTCGTCTTGAAAAACGGGCAACTATCCTATTACAGGTACGTAGGTACTCGAAGTGTTTGCTGAATAATAATTATGCTAATCTGATTGTCATGCATGCAATTATGGACGTGATTTTTTTCGTCTTATATGTGTTTGTGACTAACGCCCATTTGTAACGATCCTCAATAAGCACGAACTACTTAATGTCAATAAAAATTGTAATTAAAAAATTCCGGGAACATCCAAACAAATAAAACCTGAAAATAGTCTAACGAACCAGCCGAATCAGTGTTTACATTAATCGAGATGTACTTTGAACTGTTTTCTTCCTTTTTCATGCTCCTGTTGAGTTTTGACTTACTTAAGCGAGTGAATATTAAACAAGACTTTATTTTTGAATGTTGTTGTGCAGGGCTGAAAATAATGGTGGCGTCCATACTTTGTCGATGAGAAGGAGGCGCAAGTTTCGGCAGGGGTACGTATTTTAATACAGGAAAAAGCCCTGCACAAAACATTATTTTCATTTTTCAATAACAGTTTTAGTAACAAATTTTTCTATGCATGAATTTTTTGGAAATAGATTTTTGGCCTTGGATAAAAATTTGACAGTCGGAATTGTAACATAGTTGCTAAAAATCCGACAGTTCAATTGGCTGAAGCCATTCATGTAGAAATAAGAAAATTCGCAATTTAGGGTCGACGCAAATTATTTATAAAAAAAGCAGTTCTGTTACAGTTCTGACAGTCGGATCTTTTTGTACGATGTATACATTTTTTAGACAAGAGTTCTTTTAGTATTGCAATATAACTAACTAGTTGTTGAAAGTATACATATATTAAGAATAGATCTTGCTTTTTGCTATTTTTTAAATGGAATGCCCTTTTTTTAATTCTAATTTCGAATGCATGGTATCGTAGAATCATTGTTTAAACATGCTAACTTTCGTTAGTGTATGTTATAATTTGAGGATCTGTTTATTCAGTATTAATTTCTAAGAATTTGTTTGTGTTAAAAATTAGGAGAAATCATTTTAGGAACATGAATGTCGTACTAAATCGAAAGATTATCATCATGAAACTGTAGTGTGCAGATCAGCTGCAGATGTTTAGTTTGCCGATTATTACAGCTGATATTTGATTGCTTGCAGGCCTGGTTATCTTTGTTGTGGCCCAAGGTTGCCCATTATATGCATTCTGCACTCGTAAATTGCATGGGTTCAATGAAAATTATTTTTTCAGGAACTTTACAGTTTTGTAATGAGGTTTGTTATAAATTACACAATTTATTGAGTATTGATGCAGTACTATTAATAAGTAATTATTAAGATAAGTACAGATATTTTTCTGACTTAGTATTTGTTTTTTGTTTGAAGGAATCAAGCGGAAATGGCTCACACGTGTCGTGGAAGTATCTCTCTACACGGAGCCCTAATACACACGGTAGATGCCTGTACTTTCGTCATTTCAAACGGGGGTACCCAGACCTTCCACATCAGGGCTGCTTCTGAAGTCGAAAGACAATCGTGGGTTACCGCACTTGAGCTAGCTAAAGCAAAAGCCATGTAAGTATACAGTGATTGTCTTTTACAGTCCAACAGATTTAAGTTGGCGAGCGGTGGGGTTGAATTGTATTGAATTGAATTTATTTCCAAAGACACAAAATATACAATAACAAACAAACAACATTACACTTATTGTAGGTGTATAGGAAATTGTCAAAATTGTCTCATATCAAGCGTAGTACTCATCCAAATTATATATAAATCTATTAATTAGATAGTCCTTAGGAGCTACCTTAAGTTTATTAACATTTCCAGTGCTACTTATTTGTTTAGGTAATCTATTATATAAGCGCGCACCCCTAGACACTGGTAAATTCCTCCCCAAATCCAACCTACAAAATGGCACTCTCAGATCCTCACTTTGCATAGTACTATAATTATGTACCTCGCTGTTTGTAGTGTACTTATCTCTACTGCTGTGTACTTAAATACAAAGTTGATATATAAAAGTTCCCGTAACAGTTAAAATTCTGTAACACTTTCTACTTTCTACAAGAATCCAAGCCGGACAGACCCGCCATGCACCTGACAATCCTTTTCTGACATATAAATACATCGTTAACTTTTAAAGAAGCACCCCAAAAACTCAAACCGTATACTCCATTATGCACATTAAAAATTCACAGACAGGTCTCTTCTAATCTGGTAAGTATGAAATCCCAAATATTCAGTCTTATTCACGCTAAAGTACAATGAGTTATCACAAAACCAACTCATGAACTCCCTAAGACATTTGTTACACCTTTCCTGAACTTCGTCACTGCTTTTATCAGATGTTATTAAAGATGTGTCATCCGCATAAATTGTACATGACACATTTCCACCAAGTTGATTCTCCATGTCATTCACATAGAGTAGAAACAGTACCGGCCCCAATACTGAGCCCTGAGGGACACCCACATAAATAGCCACACTGCTCGAGCTGACTACTTGAATTGATTAAATATTAATTTTGAACCTAATATGTTGAAACCACAGTTGTACAAAATTATCAAGCATTATACGAAGAGGTATATAACCTACAAGTTCGACACATTATTACAAGACTATGGACATATTACATATGTGGAAGTTAGCGGAATATGAATTTAATCAAATAAACGCAGAAGACTGAAAGAAGCGTTGTGATCACGTGATTAAGATTGAGGACAAATATTTAGAAAATGAATCATTAATTATTTTTTTCAGGCGACAGTGACGGTGGTACTAGCAATTCTGAAAGTGATGATTAAGACCTTCATTATTATTGTACTATTATTTTTTTAATAGAATTAAGACAAAGAATCTAATATTAATGATTATTCTGCAATAAATCACATTACATTTGTCTTTTTACATTCTGAATTACCTTTGATACTAATAATTTCCTTAATACACGTTGAATATTATTTACTGGATTCTTATTATTTAATATTTATTCCCAAGAGTAAAAAAAGGTCCACGCCAAGTTGTGGCAGGTGCAACTATAGAATCTTCTAGATAACCATTTGTGACAGTTAATATTTTATTTAAGAAAAAGCATTAGTTTTATTTAATTATGTAAATCTATGCACAAAATGTACTATTATTTAGTTTTTTTATAGTCGCAATATGGAATCGGAAGAAGACGAAGAGGAAGCAGAAGAAGGGGCGGGAAGTCCTGAAGAATGGGCCGGCGTAGTCCGTGAGCTCCAAGCAAAGCTCGAAGACCTTCAGAAATATTTCGAGTTGATTACCAAGCACGGGCAGGCTCTGCAACGGGCTCTAAGCGACCTGGAGAACAACGCAGAGCCTGACGCCGCTCTCGGAAAATCTAAAGCTGTCAACGAGAGAGCTACGCTGTTTCGTATTGCTAGCAATGCGATGATAAATGTGAGTTATAGTCGAGTTTTTTTATTGCCGGGCAATTATTTGACGTGTTTGTGTTCGTCAAGGCGTGTTCTGAATATCTGACGACTGCTCAGACACACGGACATAAGTGGACGCGGTTACTGCAGCACGAGAGGGAGCAAAGGCAAAGGTTGCAGGAGATGGTAGAGACTTTGGCTCAGCAGCATTCTAAGTTGGAACAGGCTGCGAATGCTCATGCTCATCGACCCCGTAAGTAGACCTTAAAAATAATATTTATGAGGTCGTCATTTTCTCCATACTTTAGAATTATTTTCATTTCTTCTGCAAGGCACCTAACTTTGTAATTTTGAATGTTTGATTACATTTCTGTATTCTTTTATTGAGTTTAACGTGAGGTTGTATAAGATGTTTTTCACCTAAAATGCGTAGTTTTGACGTTATCGACATTTCTTTGAAAATTTTGACAACAGGTGTAAGGGAATTTTAAAAATCAAATGTCTTCGGATTGAACAAAATTGCAGCAATGGTATTTCGGTGAGAGTAAAAGAATGAATTGGAGAAACTACTGCAGAATTAAAAAAACGAAAATGTCGTACAGGGAATTAGCAATTACATGACCATATTACAAAATTTCAAAGCCCCAGAACCAACATCTCCCTCTTACATTTAAGGGCAGGCCTTCCAAAAACTCTTCTACCACAGTCCTCGAGATCTCTAAATATCTCTGGAGTGTTAGGGTTCCATCGTAAATTAAAAGTTCTCTCCGATTATCTATCATCATACAAAAAACATTGAAATATGACGTATTCAAAGACACTGGAATATAGCAATTTTCTGCACACTAAGTGTAAAAAAATCAGTTTTAAAATATTCCACTGATAGAGGCATCTTCCAGCTACATTTTGAGCCGTCATTCACGTTTTTGTCTAATTCCGAACAAAAGTTATAGCGAATTTTCAAAACGTTTGTTAGCGGTCAAAACTGTAGAAATTAATGTTTATCTCGAAAGCTAAAAAAGATTAGTGGACTAACTGTTAACAAATGTTGTTTAAAATTCAAAGAGGAGTTCAAAAAAGTACAAATATATTGGATGAATACAGGGAAATGCGTAGGTTAGCTCAGGATAGAAAAGAATGGAGGTACGCGTCCAACCAGTCTTCGGACTGAGAACCTTATGATGATGACAGGGTGTCCCAAATAAGCCTCTACAACATTGCTATCTCACTTATCTTTAAAGATAGAAACACGGTTAAATGGGGAAAAAGTTTCACAATTTGGAGATCTTTAATATGTTCTCACAAAAATCGACTTCGCTCAGTTGGTTTCGTTGGTTTCCTAGATATTTGAAAAAAAGGAAAAACTAGCAATTTGTTTTTTTGTTAATAACTTCGTTGTTTATTAACATTTTTATGATTTGTAAAAACAGGTTTAAATGGTCCTTTAACCTGCATATTTTACGGTACTCTTAAAAAATTGTCTCCGACATTTCATACACTTACAGTCATCATCAGGTTTATTTTATTTTCTAAAACTATTTGTGCTGGAGTAATAGCCATTTGTTATAGATTGCTATTCTC
Organism: Xestobium rufovillosum; assembly: GCA_963966045.1. Lineage (NCBI taxonomy): Eukaryota > Metazoa > Arthropoda > Insecta > Coleoptera > Ptinidae > Xestobium > Xestobium rufovillosum. The sequence continues at coordinate 24,775,881 of OZ014497.1, forward strand.
AGCAAGAAATAAGCTATTTAATGACATAACAATCCAATATGGTGTCCATAAGAAAAAATAAACCTGATGATGACTGCAAGTGTATGAAACGTCGGAGACAATTTTAGAATACCGTAAAATATGCTGGTTAAACAACCATTTAAACCTGTTTTTACAAATCATAAAAATGTTAATAAATAACGAAGTTATTAACAAAAAACCAAATTGCAAATTTTTCCTTTTTTTCAAATATCTAGGAAACCAACAGAGACAAGTCGATTTTTGTGAGGGCATATTAAAGAGCTACAAATTGTAAAACTTTTTCCCCATTTAAAAGTGTCTCTATCTTTAAAGATAAGTGCGATAACAATGTTGTCGAGTCTTATCTGGAACACCCTGTATTTATAACCAATATATTAATAATGCGAAAGCTTTTTGAACACTTCATAAATAAATTTTGTTATAATGGCCTTTATAGTTAATGGTCATCTTATCAAAAAAAATGTGTTTAGATGGCCATGAGTGATCACAGTAAAACAAAGAAAATTCATGATGACTCGATTATTGACAAAAGTTACACATTATTGTGCCTTTTGTTTCCTGATTTCATTTTGGCTGAATTGGGGTTGTTGTAATGTCAAATTCTGCAAAAATTACTCTCAATTTTTAACACAAGAATAATTTTTAAAAATCATTGAAATATGCATGCAATCTGTGTTCTTTGTTTCACTCACGCAATAACAAAAGACTTAAAATGAAGAAAATTGAATTAGCAGTAAAAAAAGTGCCGCAGCTAATTGAATACCAATACCCCCTCGTAAAACGTTCGAGTGTCTCATCTATTACCTTTTTAAAAGAAAACGCTGTCTAAATTTACGTAAAACTTTCCAATCGACTTTAATTACATCACATTTTATTATCAGTTACTTAAAACATTAAAAAATGCCTCAATTTTGTGTTAAACGCCCACATAATTTGTAATGTGTAAGTAAACATCGAATTACGTATTCAAGGTCGCTGTAAATCGTCCCGAAAATGTATTTGTTGTAGTTTTAGAACTCTAGCAACATTATTCGCCATTTTCTACTCAATGTTTCTAATAATTTTCGTGCTTTTAGCAATCGCAACACCTTGTATAATAAATTGCGGCACGCACTCGTACGCAACCTAAACGCAATTTTTTCCACTGTTGCCGTCATTGTACATAGATTATCTAAGAATTCGTTAAAGGACAGACGATTTGTAATCATACCGCATTTTTACGAACTAGTTTTATTTTTTATACAATATCAATGCACGCACGTCAGCGTCATGTTCGAAAACCATTGTTTATTCTACCTTAATATCACTTACATCATCAATAAATCGTCTCGAAACCCGCATTAATGAACAAATTTGTTAATAATAAAGATAGTTGCGTAACAGAAGCTGCTAGCGTATGCAAATCAATTTTATTTCAACGTAAAAAGTAAAAACTGAAAAGATAAATGCCAATGGAAGTGCAATCTAGGAGACCTTGGCCGGACCGTAAGTTCAATTTTTTCCAGCACTTTTTCCGTTAACCTCACTTTTCGAAATTCCAAGTAGCCTAAATTCAATTGTATCAAATTTATCGTCGGAAATTTTACGTGATTTGCTTAAAACCACACGCTGATAACGATTCTTTGTGTCTATAAATTCTCCAAGGAGCTAATTGAGGTAATAATTGATTTTTGCCGACGTTTTTGACAACTGATGTTCGTGTCCGAATTTCGGATATTTTAAGTGTTTTTTTGCGTTGTTTTTTCGACTTTATAGTTGAATTAAGTGTGATGAAGATCAAAAAGACGATTTTTAATTGTCCTGGTAATGATTTTGCCACATTAGCACTGGATAAATAGTGAACATAACCTTACTTTACCCATATCCAATTTTTTAGCATAAACATTAAGAATTTGTATTATTCTTCGATAAGTTTATGGTGTTTTTGTTTTTTCGTAGACGGACCTGTGAGCGCAAGTGAAGGAGAAGACGAAGAAGACAATGAGTTTTACGATGCACTTGCCGAAGGTGGGGGAACTCCAGGTAGCGGTTCCGAAGCCCGATTCACTATAAATATACCGACGGGCCCCGGACACAGACGTCAGGGCTCCGGAAGTTCAGACGAGACTGATGAGGCTAGGGAAACGCAAAAAGTAATAGCATTCGGACGTTGTTAGTGTTTGGCGTTAGCTAATGTGTTGCGTTGCGCAGGTGGTCGTAGTGACGGAGCAGGCAACCACGGGTGACGAGAAACTGGGTTCCGATGTGGCTTTGGTGGATCCGATCGCGCGAAGGGGTTCCCGCCAGAGACGTATGCGGGTCCCGGATAAGCCCAACTATCAACTGAACTTGTGGAGCATCATGAAGAATTGCATCGGCAAGGATCTGTCCAAAATCCCGATGCCGGTGAATTTCAACGAGCCGCTGAGCATGCTGCAGCGTTTGACGGAGGATTACGAATACGCGGAGATACTGGACAAGGCCGCCAGGTAAGTCGAGTCACAATAAATTTATCCGAGGAATGTGCTGGAAAATGTAAATATCGTTTACGATATTGCAAGTAGTTGATGGTTTCAGCCTTTGCTTGATAAAAATCCATAATTAACAGAACTGATATTAAAAAGACAAACTTGTCTTGACTGTATGACATGTGGCGCCGGCCTGCTAGAACCACAGCTCTTTCAGATCAATGCCATTCAAATTCGGAATTAAATAATCATTGATCATCGCTCTGTAACGATCTCCGGTAACGGTAACGCGCTCTCCAGCTTCATTTTTAAAAAATACGGCCCAATAATGCCACCAGCGTACGATCCGCACCATACCGTGCATTTTTCTGGATGCAACGGCAATTGCTGGATCAGTTGCAAATTATTTTCACTCCAAATGCGGCTATTGTGTTTATTAACATAACCATTTAGCCGAAAATGAGCTTAGTTGCTAAACAAAATTTTGCAGTTAAATTCTGAATCAAGTTGCAATTGATTCTGAGCCCATTCAGCGGACGTACGACGCAAACGATGGTCTTGACTCTTGAGGCTTGAATTCTTGAACAAGCTGGATCTTGTAAGGCACCAGACCAAGACGAATTGACAAATTTGGGTCTCCATCAACACTGCCAGCAACAGCGGCGATATTTTCTCGGGAACGCGCAGATTTTTGTCTCGTTTTGGTTTTAATATCGAGCAGCATGAAATGCGTTCGAAATTTGACGATAATTCGGCGAATGCATCGTTCACGAAATGCTGGGTAAGTTGGGCGCACAGAACACTGGTTTTGATAATAAATTTCGACAATTTCCAAGCGTTGCTCTGATGTTAAACGTACCGTTATTTTTTGCCAGACTATTTAAAATAATTTTGACACTATAAGCGGAGAAAGTGACAGTTCGGTTGACAGCGATTGCTATCGGAAGTTCGGACATACTAGAAAAATCACCCGTTATAAATACTTTTCCACTGTAATTCTAGACAAGTTTGTTTTTTTATTATCAGTTCCATTACGATATTGCAGTCAAATTGATGGGCGTCGTTTTATTGTCTTATGCAAAATTCGATTCTTGCTTAAATCGCTGCATTCAACGTGTCACAAGAATGCAAGCAGTTCTGAGCTCTAAAATTTGGTTAAATCAATGAATTTTTTACATTTAAAAGTGCTTTAAGAACCCGACACAACAATTTACCAAGTATCGGGGGTTCAGGGGTGTGGTGAAGCAATTACAGCTTGAAAAATACTTCACGTAATAGAGCGCAATGTATATATCTGCACATATGATGATTAACAATGTCTGCGGACCTACAGCGGACGGCAAAAATTATCTGGAAAAGCAGTTAATTAATCGGCCAAAGTAATACTGAGAATGAACTTGTTGCGCGCACTCCCTACTTCGGGATTGGCTGACTTAACTGAGCGACTTTGATCAGTAGCCGCAACACAGGCAAGAGCACGAGCTACGACGAAAAACTCCGGATGCAACAGTACCGCTGTTTACTCATAACTTTTTTGTTTTTCGGTCAAAATTGAAAATTTTATGTCTTCTTACAAGCAAAAGGTTCAGTATACTACCGCTGTTAACCAGATTCTGAGATTTTCTATTCAGGAAACTTTAATTAGGTTCTATAAAAAGCAGTTTTTTGCCACTTCGCAACTTCGTTTATTGTTTTCATATTTTTAACAAATTTCAAAACAGCAATAGTATATTTGTATTTTAAGGATGTAAGGGGAGGGGGAAGGTGAAATAGATGGTGGGACAGGGAGTGTAGAGACAAAAAGAGAGAAGTAAGGAATAGTATGAATAGACTTTTATTATTTTATGCTAATGTGCAGGGTATTCGGGGAAAGGAGAGTAGCTTGTTTGTGACCCTAAATGACGTGGGTCTGCCTCACATTGTTTGCTTTTCGGAACACTGGCTTCACAAGTCTGAGCCTCTTGATATAGAAAGTTATTCTCCGGTCTCCGTTTACTCTCGGGATTGCAGTATTAGGGGGGCACTGCTATTTTGTGCCTGCGGGACTTAAATTTTTTAAATTTTTCAAAGTTTGTTGTGCCTGATTTGTCTATTGATTTTGTGTTTGAGTATTCCTCTGTTTTTAGTAGTGACTTAGATATTTATATTATTTGTATTTACCGTTCGCCTCAAAAGGATCTTAATGTATTTTTTGCTTCGCTTGACATTTTGTTGTCATCTGTGATGGGGAAACGCTCTCGAATTGTATTGACTGGAGACTTTAATATCGACTTTCAGGAGAACAATAGTACAACAAAAAACTAGCCGATTTGTTTCATGTTTTTGGCCTTGAGATGCATGTGAAGACTCCTACACGTATCACTGCCGACAGCTCTAGTATTATTGATTATGTTGTTAGTAATTTTCCTTCTGGTGTAAGTCCCTTCGCACTGGTAAACAACACTTTTTTGTCTGATCATGAATTTTTGACCTTTTCTGTCAATATATGTGGCTCACTGGATCATAAACCTATAAGATACGTAAGGGCATATAAAAGATCTGAGAGTGTTAATTCATTTAAGGACGCGTGTCTGAAGTATGAGAGATGTGATCCGAATATGTCTGTTGACTATCAGTTTGATCGCCTACTTGTTTCCTAGAGAGTTCCCATGATAGGTGTTTTCCTTTGAAGCGTCATGCTAAAGTGAGTGAAAAACCATGGATCACACATGGTATACGTGTCTCATCTAGAAATAAAACTTGTCTACATGTCTTGAGGAAATTTTTAACTGATTCAATTTATCAAGGATTACTATTGTAAATATAAAAAAATCTTCAAGTCTACAGTCAGATTGGCCAAGTCCAACTACATTAATTCCAGAGTTAATTATTCGAATAATAAAGGCAGAGAACTCTGGAATATCATTAATACAAGTTTGGGGAGGAAAGAGTCTCATAGTGACGTTCACCTATGTGTTGGCGATGCAGTGGTTAGGGATGTTGAGGCAGCTAATTACCTGAATAATTACTTTTCAACAATTGCAACAATTGGTTAGTCGAATACCAGCTGTTGCAACTACTGAATCTAATTTCTTGACCGCTAATGTTGCCAAGCAGAATGATACTTTTGTTTTTTTTCCAACTGATGTCGGTGAAGTTGCACGTACTTTGAGACTTGTATCTAGAAAAGTTTCCTATAGGGACCGGATCCCTGCCATCATTTTTTCTTATTTAACTATTAATATTCATCTGTGTCTTGCTGATCTTATAAATAAGTCATTTTGTGAAGGCATTTTTCCTTCATCTTTAAAAAAAGCGTTTATCGTGCCATTGCATAAGGGGGGTGAATTTGGGCCAGAAAATTTCCGGCCGATCTCATTGTTGCCGACCGTTTCTAAGCTGATTGAGAGGCTGGTCAAGGCCAGATTTGTTAGCTTTTTGGACAAATGCTCTACCTTGTCCAGTTTGCAGTTTGGTTTCCGTAATAATAAGAGTACTGGTCTGGCCATTTTTTCTTTTCTGGACCATGTATATGAGGCAAAAAACACTCACTGTGTTTCTCGACCTCTCTAAGGCTTTTGATTGTGTTGACCACTCTATTTTGTTGGAGAACTGCTCATATTATGGATTCAGGGGTGTTTTTGGGGGGTGGATTCGTTCTTATCCGATGGGAAGATGCCATGCCGTTTCTATTGTCAACGCTGATTGTCAGAAATTTATATCTGACTCTGCTCAGTCTATGTATGGGGTGCCTCAGTGTTCTGTCTTGGGCCCACTTCTCTTTCTGTTGTACATAAATGATATGTTTTCTCTGCGCATTAGTGGCAAGTTCGTTCAGTTTGCTGATGACACCAATATAACTTGGTTCGGTAGAGATGGTCATGAGTTGCATGACAGGATTGTGTCGGACATGTCGCTCTTGAGATGTTGGTTTGCGGCGAACAGGTTGACTCTTAATCTGGATAAGACTTATCTTATGAATTTCAGGCCTGGCCTGCCCTTTCTTCAGATGGTGTTATAATTTCATCTGTAAATACTACTAAATGTTTGGGTGTTCATCTCGACCATAGATTGAATTGGCAGGAGCACATTAAACACCTAAGTAGAAAGTTGTCTAGATCCTGTTTTGCCCTTAGGACTCTTATGAATAATTACGATTTACTTGTGGCTAAAAATGCGTATTTTGCGCTGTTTGAGTCACATCTCCGATATGGTATACCTTTCTGGGGTTACTCCTCTGCCGAAAATTTTAATTATATCTTTCGATTGCAGAAGAAGGCAGTGAGAATTCTCTCAAGGCGTCTTCCTCGTACCCCTTCAAGGCCGCTTTTTGAGAAACTGAAAATATTGCCACTGGCATGTATTTACATTTATGAGATAGCTGTTCTGCAGTTTCGGCTTAAGAATAATTGTGTCACGGGGGAACAGATTCATGAGCATTTTACGCGGTCTGCAGTGTTATTGTATCAGTCGAGGCCCTACTCGGAAAATTTTAAGAGAAGTGTAATATATATGTCCATTCAAATATTTAATAAGCTACCTGCATCAATTTCATCCATTTCAACTTTTTTAATGTTCAAGGCTTCTTTAAAAAGATTATTGCTTGATAAGTTGTACTATAGTGTAGTTGATTTTCTCGGGGGTTGAGAGTGTTGTTCCCCGGTTTCCTCATGTGAGGTTTTGATATATTTTATATATTTTTTCTTTTGTTTTGTTTTGTGATTTATTTTGTTTGATATGTTATGTGTTCTATCTATGTATTCTGTATTGTGTTTTCTGTCTATGACGGGCTAAATAAATGATTTGATTTGATTTGATGCCGAAGAGGAAACATGAGTCTGGAAGAGTGCAGGATAGAAAAAACGGCGTACAAGAACTTACGTGAAAGGAAAATGAGGCAAGAATCAAGCTACTGCAGGAAATAGAAAAGGTGAAGTCAGAAAAAGAAATATGGAATATAATAAATAGAGAGAAGAAGCAAGGAAGAGAGATAGATGAAAGAATTATAATAGATGATTGGAAGAGGCATTTTATGAAGGTACTGGGGGGACAGAGGGGGAGAAAGAAAATGATAATAATGACACGAACGAAGACACAACTAAAGAGGTATAAGTGGAAACAATAAAACTGGAGGAAGTCAGAGAAGTGGTAAACAGATTAAAAGGGAAAAGATGCAGGGGTGGACGAACTACAAAATGAAGTATGAATACATGGATGTGAGGAAACACTTGAAATTATAAAGAAGATATGCAGTGGGGTATGGGAAGGCAAAGCTTTTACAGAAAGGTGGAGGGAGGGACTGATAGTGCCAATAAGAAAGAAAGGAGAGAGGATGGAAACAACAGATTACAGAGGAGTGACACTGATGCCAACAGCATATAAAATATATGCATCAGTACTGGCAAAAAAATTTGAAGAAGAATTAGAGTAGAAGAATATAATACTAGAAGGACAAACGGGATTCAGGAAGGCAAAAGGTACAATGGAAAATATTTATACACTGAATCACGTAATAGGAAGAGAAACAAAGAAGAAGGGAGGGATAATAATGGCAGGCTTTGTAAATCTAAGGGCAGCATTTGACAGGATTAACAGAAAAAAATTATTCGAGATGTTGGAAAGAAAGAATATAGGAAAGAAAGTAAGAATAAGGGAAATATATAATGGAACAAGAAACAGGGTAAGGGTGGGAGGACGGCTAAGCGAAGTATTTTGGATGGAGAGAGAAGTCAGACAGGGGTGTCCCCTGAACCTGTACTTGTTTAACATCTTCCTGTCAGATTTAGAAGAGATAATGGGAAAGGGACAGGCAGGAGGCGTGATAATAGGGAAAAATAAATATTGAACACTAGCATATGCGGATGATATAGTCCTCTTGGCAAAGTAAGAGAAAGAACTAAAGGAGATTCTGAGAAGAATGGAAAGATATTTAGATAAGAAAGAACTAGCATTGAACACGGAGAATACTAAAATTACGAGATTCAGGAAAGGGTTGGGAAGAAGTCGCATAGAGAAGTGGGAGTGGAAGGGGGAAGAGTTGGAGGAGGTGGGGGAGTTTAAATATCTAGGATTCACCCTACAAAATAATGGGGGCCAAGAGAAACATGTAAGAGAGGTAGTAAGAAAGGCTACAATAGCAATGAAGCAGGTATGGGGAATAGGAAAGAGGAATTTTGGGGGCGGTTGGAAAAGAAGAGTAAAGTTGTTTGACGCATTGGTGAGCAGCCTAGGCATGTATGGACCAGAAATTTGGGGGTGGGACGAGAGAGAGAGAAGATAGAGGGGATCCAGGAAAAGTACATAAGATGGACACTGGGCTTAGATTGGATAACGGCAGGGTGCAGGGTACATGGTAAGAGACGAAACAAACAGAGAAAAACCAAGAATCAGGGCAGGAAAGAGAGCCATGAAATATGAGGAAAAGTTGAGAGGTGGGGGCGGGAACGAGTTAGCCAGGCAGTGTTGGGAAGAGGTACGGAAGGGAGGAAGAGAAAAATCGAAATGGGAGGAGAGGCGAGAGAAATTTTATCAGGAGCGTTGCTATGCAGCAGAAGAAGTGGAGAACTTGAAAACAGCAGGATGGAACATGGTGAGAGAGGTAGAGGAGAGAGACATGCAAATACAAGTGCAGGATAAAGAAAAGAAGATAAGACAATTAAGATACAACAACAAATATAAAGTAATAAGGACAGCGGGACTGCCGAGATATCTACGAAGTAGGGGAAAGAAAGAGAAGATAATAAGGGTGGCATGGTTTAGACTGGGAAATGAGATGAGAGGTGGAAGGTATTGGGAAAGCGAAGACAGAAGAATGTGTAGGGTATGTGGTGCGGAGAGGGAGACATGGGAACATGTGTTAGAGAGGTGCTGGTGGAGAGAGAACATGGAACAGGGAGAGTGGAGATGATCCTGGAGGAAAGCGGAAGAGGGGAGAAGTGGATGGAATTGATACAGAGGGGAAGGAAGGAGAGAGAGGGGTGATTATACATAAATGGGAATTAGATAGGTCGAAATTAATTGTGAGGAGGAGTTTATTTATTTTTGTTTGTTCCATTTATTTATATGTTCATTTGTTATTTTGAATTGTAATCCCAAATGGGAAACAATAAATCCATTATCTATCTTATCTATCTATATTTGTATTTTATGAACTGTTTGCAAGAAAAAACAATTTAATATCATGTGTAGTTTTTGAAATATGTATTTACAAACAGGCAAACGTCTACCGTGCTCCCAAAATTCCTATGTGTCGGGCTCTTAAATAAGTCATGAACAAGAAAGGAAAACTGTAGAAAGTGTGACAACTGTTTGGTTAAATTTTATTTTGATGCTGATAGTCGCGACTTGTAAGTCTATTAGTTGTTTTCCGTTTTTCACAGAGTAACGGATCCTTGCGAGCAGTTAGCCTACGTGGCTGCCTTCACTATTTCTTCGTACGCTACTACGAGTAATAGGACTGGCAAACCTTTTAATCCGTTGTTGGGTGAGTTCGCTACATTTCGTCGTCCTTTTTTGCTCGATTATTGATCGCGACGGTTCTTTTGTTTGCAAATTTAGGAGAAACTTTTGAATGTGACAGAACCGACGATTTAGGTTGGAAATCAATCAGCGAACAAGTGTCGCATCACCCGCCGATGGTCGCCCAATTCTGCGAAGGCTTGGGGGGCTGGAAATCGTGGCAGGAATTCACGATGACTTCCAAGTTTCGAGGAAAATATCTGCAAGTACGCTAACGCTTTTTTCCATCCACAATTTCCTAGCAAATAATGTCGTTTTTCTAGATTATTCCGCTTGGTACGGCATCCGTTCTGTTCACCGAATCGGGCAATAGGTATTCCTGGCGTAAGGTCACCACGACGGTGCACAATATAATCGTGGGGAAGTTATGGGTAGATCAACATGGTACGTCTTTAATTTGCGTAAATGTAAAAAATAATAATGTACACAGTGGTTGGATCGAGAACTTTGACGTAAATTCAGTAAGAATTCTTAATAAGTTAACTCCGCACGCCAAAAGACAGTGACACAGTAATTGAACTCGACACTCATTTCGCTGACAACGTTAGCATTCTCAGGAGTTGAAGATTAATCTAAACTTACACTACATTGCTATAAATACCAAGCCTCCTCCTGCTACTGAAATAAAATGAATTGATAAATCTACAGGGTTTCTTAGAACTGAAGGGTAAGTACACATTCTCTTGAAACTGCTCAAATTCGGGGCTTCCTTGTTTTCATCCGGCATACTATTAAACAATTTAAACCCCTTATACCACAAGGAATTTTGCGAACAAGTCTTCACAAATTGAGGAAGTCTAATCTTTCACCGATCTCACCTGGTAATTGTGAACATCCTGGCTACGTATTAAATTACGAGACATGTATGTAATTCGGAACCCCGCCGTTAACAATCTTGGATATCAGAATAAGCGTGTTGTAAGTTATTCTCTGTTTTATACTTAGCCATTGTAACGTTTCCAACATCAATCTTATAGGCGTATATCTATTGCACTGCAAAATTATTCGCATTGCCCTATTCTGAAGTTTTTGCAACCTTTCCAAATCACCAGCTCCACACAAAAATAATATACGTGAACAAAAATCAATATGTGGCGAAATTACTGTTTTATAAACCAGAATTCTAGCCCAAGGACTCAACTTTCTGCTGACTCTACCCAGGAACCCAATTTTAATGAATTAATTAATTAATTAATATTACCTTCTTTTATCACTTGCACCAGATCATTCATATACAGTACAAAAAGAAGAGGACCAAGTACCGAACCCTGGGGTACACCCAATCCATTCAGAACCACCATATCTACACTTCTGAGACCTATTGTCCAGATAACTGCCAAACCATTCTCTAGTTGTACCCCTAACCCCACACCTTTCCATTTTTTCCATAAGCACTCCCCTATTGATTGTTTGGAAAGCTCTTTTCAGGTCCAAAAAGACAGCCACGACATAACCGTCCTCCTCTATTTGTTCTTTTCAGTATTCCAGTTCATAAGTACCAAATTAAGTGCCGTTTCACAGGAATGATCACTTCTGAAACCCGACTGAAATTCCGACAGTAAGCCATTATCTTCTAAGTACCTTTGCAATTGTTCTTTTACTACACATTCTAAAACTTGCTCATATTCCTGGGCCTGACCGGCCTGTTGCACCTTTGGAATAGGAACCACCGTCGCCGTCTTCCACGATACAGGAAAAATGCCCGTTCTCAAGGATTCATTTATAAGGTTTAATAACAAATGTCCCATCGTTGGAAGACTGTCTCTCAATACCTCTTTATTTATTCCATCTGTACCACCTTTAGATTTAATTCCCAATATATTTTTTTCTAATTTCTCCAATGTAATTTCCTAGAGTTCGAAATTGCTGCAGGTAGATAGAAGACTAGCCATAAATACTTAGCCTCCAGTTCAGGTCAGAAACCAATTTTATTGCTCTTATGTCCCAAAAGTTCTAAGAAATCCTACAGCTTTATCGATTCATTTTATTTCACTGGAGGGGGCTTGGTATTTATAGCAATGCAGTGTAAGTTTAGATTTAGATTAATCTTCAACACATGTCACTTTCTTTTGGCGTGTGGGGTTAACTTATGAAGAATTCATAGATAATAATGTGTGCATTTAGGTGACATGGAGATAACCGGAAAGGGTTCAGCTGAAGGCATCAAATGCCATTTGAAATACATCCCCTACTCTTACTTCTCCCGGGATATTCAGAGACGAGTGAAGGGTGCAGTGATGGACAAAACAGGGAGCGTTAAATGGGTGATCAACGGCACGTGGGACGACAAAGTCGAGATAGCCCCCGTCATGGGTTCAAGCGGTTCTTTAGAGAATCCTGTCTATCAAACCGGGGCGCCGACGTTGGCGTGGAAGAGACGTGTGCCACCGCCTGATTCGGAGAAATTTTATAATTTCACCGTGCTGGCATCCCAGTTAAACGAACCGGAAGATGGAGTGGCGCCCACGGATTCGAGGTTGAGGCCTGATCAGAGGCTGATGGAGGACGGGTTGTGGCAGGAAGCGAACGAGGAAAAAGTGAGGCTGGAAGAGAAGCAGAGGGCGGTGAGGAGAAGAAAAGAGGAAGAAGCCGAAGCTGCGGCAGCCGAAGGTAAGTTGCATTAATCGCTGCATTAAGACTCGTACATTTGGGAGTTTCTGTTTCAATAGGAAAGCCGTTTACGCCGTACCAGCCCGTGTGGTTCAGCCAAACCAGAGACGAAGACACCGAGTCAATTTCTCACGTGTACAAGGGCACGTACTGGAACCACAAAGAGAAGCAGGACTGGAATGTCTGCCCGGACATATTTTAACCGTTTCTCGTCAACGTTTGTAAGTTCTAACCAACAAAAAATATAAGAAAATAATGCTTCTTCTAAGTCGAAAAAAGCGCTGTGTCTGTTTTTACTAGTGAGAGGAGTATCGAATTTTTTAAGTTTCTTCTTTAACTATATTGTATAATGTATAAAGTAAGTTGTAAAAAATATGAAGGCGGTCGTAGGGCGAAGTTTTAGCTCATGTGTAATCGAAGGAATTAAAAAATAGTCGAAGAGTTTTAAACGGGGATTTTTCATTTTGGGCTGTTTTTGAATATTGAACGTCGGACAAAGAGCGTTGTTTTTTTGTTCTTTCCCTGACTTTATGTGCAATTTTATTGCGCCACGGTTTTAAGCGCGCGATGTTTTTCGATGACGAATTTTTGGGATTTTTTTAAGCATAGACCCTTCGTGTTTCCTGGGATTTCTTAGAGAGAGTGTAATTGTATATTCCGATGATTGGATTTGTATATTTGAATAAGTCGAGGTGGCATATTAATCTGTTGTAAATATTGTACCGATATAGACGATTATTATTATTGATGCTTTTTTGCTGATGTACAATTATTGAAAATAAATTTTATAATGTACACAGATAATTTTTGATTGTTTTAAATTTTGAGCCTGCTTTCTAAGGACTTGATTTAATCTATAATTATTACGTGTGACTACGAAATTAATTTTCGCCTCCCAAAGGCCTCCAAAATGTGGTGCATAAGGTGAGTTGAAACGTATTTTTATTATCTGATCTTGCTCTGACATGCATTTAATGATCTAGTTACCCACGAAATTTGTCGCACAATATTAAATAGGTGCACATTTTTTATAAATTTATTACAAAACTATACTTTAAAACGAACCACAAAGAGAAACAAAACTGGAACCTCTGCTTAAATTAATGTAAACTAGGAATCAAAACGTCTGTTTATATTCTCTAGTTCTGCTGTAAGGTACAGTCCGACAGATTTAACCCTTTCGGTACGATAGCTGTAAAAAAGCGACATTTCCAAATTTGTGCCACAGACGAATGCTGTTTTTATGCTTTTAAAATTCAAAGTTCTCACAGGGCCATCGCCGTTTATATACGGGACACTTTAAAATTTACATTGTCGAGCGGCGGCTGCCGTTTATATACGGGTCGATAGACTGTGCCCAACAGACGAACGTCGTAATAATACGGCAAGCTCCTGCGCTGCTGGGACGAACGCCGTAAATATAAGTCACCAGATTTTACGGATGCCAACAAACATAAACATAACCTTACTTTTTAGTATAGTGCGAGATGGCTTATAACACGAGTGCTAGTGCATCCTCTTCGAGGAAAAGAGCATTTGTGTGTGTTGGAGTGACTCCAGAAGAAGAGAGACGAGTTTTGAAAGCGCTAGGGGATGAGGATATGTATCTTGATAGTGATGACGAAGAACCTTTTCAGGACAGTGGATTCTGTTTAAATTTTCACTAAAAGCTTTTCTGGTTTGCACTCCTCTTTTTAAATGACGTTTAAATAAAAATTTCGGCTGATTTCACCGATAAATATGGTGCCGTAAATATACGGCAACAGCCTATGCAGCATTAAAAATGGAGCCGTCTGGGTGCGTGCGCAATTGAAATTGGGTGTCGTACTTAAAGGGTTAAGTTAGCGATCGGAGGGGTTGCGCATTAGCATAATTTAGGGATGCAATAAAATGTCTTGCAGTACCAGTGGCACAGATAATAATTTTTACGCAGTCAAACACGGGAAATAGTGTACACAGTGATTTATTATTTTAAAAGTTCGAAAAGTGGAACAGAAACATTGGAAAGTGTTAAAATGAAGACATCTGTTGCAACGGGCATGTCTATTAGATCTATCTAGAGAGAAACGATCATTGAAGATCGAACTAAAATCATAATAATCCTGGAGGAGAAGATAGGATATATGAATGGGAAACTAAATGAATTGAATAGCCTAAATCTGAATATAGAAGGAAACAGATCCCCACAATTATCACTGGCAAATGCCAGTTCTGAAAAATGATCTTGTTCCAAGAAATAACAGAAGGACCAAGATGCACAAAAGAGCACATTGAGGAACACAGGGGGATAAAGACACATTTATAGAGGTAACAAACAGGAGAAGAGGAAAAAGCTCACAAGATGAGAAAAGAGAATCAGGAAGGAAACAATTCAATATAGGAAAGGCTGAAATATCAGACGAAACTAGAAGAACGGGATTTGCAGGAAGAGAAAAGAAGGTAAATAAAGACCGAAAAATTTGGCTCTTTATATCTAGGGCAAAGGAGCATGTAACAGAGCAAATAGTTGAGGACTATGTGACCCAAAAGTTGAAAAATGAGAATGTTATCGTGAAGATAGCGGGCACAAAAGAGAAACGAAGGGACAACAAGTGTTTCATAGTAGGAGTAGAGTATGGAGACGGTATATGATATGAATTTCTGGCCGATTGGAATTAGCCATAATAGGTTTAACTTTGCCAGAGGAAGACATTTTTTAGATCAAAACAAAGATCAAGAATGGGAGAGAAGGTAAACACTACACCACCCAAGCAGGAACAATATGCTAAAACAAAAAATATAAACTTATTAAAAATTACAACATACAATGTATAAACAAAAAAGTGGAATGTTTAGAACAAACGCTAGAAGAACATAACATAAATATAGCTTGTATCCAGGAGCACTGGATGAACAGTGATAGAATGAGGTCAGTAATCTTTTTAAACACTATGAAGTTGCATCAAGTTTTAATCGTGACAAAAAATAATCTATAAACTAAAGATATAATGGAAATTAAAAACTGTTGTGTAGAAAATTTGTTCGAAGTGACGGGTATAGAAATCAAGAAATTGAATAGTGTAGTAATGAATGTATATAGACCACGAACAAATGGTAAAGCTTCAATTGAAATATTCATAAATAAACTCACTGACTCTCTAAACATAATATCTAATAAAATTAGAAACGATATAAAAATATATTTATTTGGCGACTTTAAGATAGATATAAGTGTAGAGGGAAAAACAAGAAGCATGTTCCTAAACACGTTAGAAGAATATGGTTTATATCCAACACAAATAACACCCTCAAGAATAACCACTAGAAGTTCAACTTGCATAGACAATATTTTCTGTAATGTGTCTCCTACACTATGGATAAGCAAAACGGTCAACCCCCACCTCTCAGATCATCTTGCGCAGATATTAACGGTACATTGCAGTCATCAGTCAATAGCAGAAAAGAAACAAGTTAAAATAAGGAAAATAACGGAGGAAAAAATCTAACTCTTACAAATGAAACTTCAGAATACAGATTGGTCAATGTTGTACAACTCGTCAAATGCAGTTGGCGAGGATTTTGAGACTTTCCTTAACATTTTGAGAAAAAACTTAGATAACACATGCCCAGAAAAATACGTTCTGATAAAGGAGCAAAAGGTGACAAGAACTCAACCACACCTATTAAACATGAAAGAAAAACTCGATGCGCTAGATACAATACGCAGAGTACTAAAGACGGACCAGTCGGAAAATGCATATAAGACTTACAAAAACATATACAGGGTGAGTCATTAAGGCGAAATCGGCCGATAACAAGAGTACAGTTCAAAATGGAAGAAACTTTTTCAAATAAAAGTTTTTCAAAAATAAGTGCTTAATGAGATAAAAATATTTTCAAATATACTTCCGGTTATACCGGAAATGGACACTAACTATGTTATTTTAAATGGAACACCTTGTATTCGTTTGCATTTTTGGATTTCGCATGAAAAATAAATGTCAGTTTGTTAGTCAAACATTGGGTCTAAGTCGAACCGCTATGGAGTTTTTTAATTTTTTTTGAAAATTTTGACGTTTGCAGTAGTTGGCGCCATTTTGAATATCTTCGAAACGAAAGCACTTAGAGGAATGCGGTTTCGACAGTTCGTCTCTGGAAGTAACAGCCTATTAGACACAAGTATAACATGGAATCATAACTTTTTATTTAAATGATATTTATCCATGCCAATATTTACTAATTCAAACAGGAATAACTCTTTTTTTTTTAATGGAATGCTACATTGGTTCTCACCTCATAAGACGCAACATTAAATTTCCTTTCTGACGATGTATGGTTGTTGGCATCTGTCACCAGCAGTTTTTAAGAAATTTGCGTTTTTCTGGAAATTTTAAATAATATAGTGTTATTGCGTTAACAATAGTTGGCGTTCAGCAATTTTGTTTTGTTTTACCAACGAAATGTCATTTCTATTAAATTATTGTTAAGTAAGAGTGCAATTTGAGTTCAATTAGTGAGAGTATTGATTTCAATTTTAATAAATACCACAATTAAGAAAACTGAAAATGTACACTCAAGAAGAATTAATTGCTATGGTGTATTCCTTGGGTGAAGCAGAAGGAAATTCATTACTTGCCTCAAGAATGTATGCGCAACGTTTTCCCGAGCATAGACATCCAAATGTAACGGCATTCGCAAAATTCAAAGAGAGGTTTGAACGAACTGGTTGTGTGGGATACGAGAAGAAAGAACGTGTAAAATCAGTGACACATGTGAAAAATCAAGTTTTAGTAGCTGCTACTGTTGTCCGAGATCCTCATTTAAGTACCAGAGAAATTAGTCGCGAGTTAGAAATAAGCCAAACTTCTGTATCTCGAATACTGCGCAAAAATAAATTTCACCCGTACCACGTTCAGTTGGTTCAGGAACTAGATCAAAATGACTTCAACAATCGGTTGCAGTTTTGTGAGTGGGCTTTACGTAAACTGCAGGAGCGAAATGACTTTTTCGATCATGTTCTCTTTACGGACGAAGCTTCGTTTCATAAGAATGGTTTTGTTTCAAGATACAACTGCCATTATTACAGTACTGACAATCCCCAATGGATAAGGCAATTGGATCATCAACATAGGTGGTCTTTGAATATATGGGGTGGCATAATTGGACGACACGTAATTGGACCACATTTTTTCCATGGAAATTTGAACGGTAATAGCTACCTACAATTTTTACAAAACGATTTGCCAGAAATGTTAGACAATTTACCACTTGCTGCAATACAACAGATGTGGTATCAACAAGATGGAGCGCCTGCACATTACGGGAGGGATGTAAGGGAGCACTTGACTGCAGCATTTCCAAACACATGAATAGGAAGAGGAGGTCCGACACCTTGGCCAGCGCGATCTCCAGACCTAACAAAACTTGACTTTTTCTTGTGGGGGTACGTAAAGCAGTTAGTTTACAGGGAACCTCCAACTACTCGAGAAAATATGAAATATGATGGAACGAGTTCTCGATGCATTTCAAAGTATCAATGAAGATATGTTGATAAATGTGAACAATTCTTTGTTGAAACGATTGCGTGTTTGTTATCGTGAGGATGGCGGCTAATTACATTAATTTATTTTTGTTGCTGTTATTATCTTATGATCTTTGAAGTTTTGGAAATAGTATAGAAGATTTGGAACGAACATTTTGTAAGACAAAACAAAACAATATCGCCAAACGTCAACCATTGTTAATGCATAAACATGATATTATTCAAAATTTCCAGAAAAACGCAAATTTCTTAAAAACTGCTGGTGACAGATGCCAACAACCATACATCATCAGAAAGGAAATTTAATTTTGCGTCTTATGAGGTGAGAATCAATGTAGCATTCCATTTAAAAAAAAAGAGTTATTCCTGTTTGAATTAGTAAATATTGGCATGGATAAATTTCATTTAATTAAAAAGTTATGATTCCATGTTATACTTGTGTGTGATAGGCCGTTACTTCCAGAGACGAACTGTCGAAACCGCATTCCTCTAAGTGCTTTCGTTTCGAAGATATTCAAAATGGCGCCAACTACTGCAAACGTCAAAATTTTCAAAAAAAATTAAGAAACTCCATAGCGGTTCGACTGAGACCCAATGTTTGATTAACAAACTGACATTTATTTTTCATGAGAAATCCGAAAATGCAAACGAATACAAGGTGTTCCATTTAAAATAACACAGTTAGTGTCCATTTCCGGTATAACCGGAAGTCCGCCATGTTTGAAAATATTTTTATCTCAATAAGCACTTATTTTTAAAAAACTTTTATTTGAAAAAGTTTCTCCCATTTTGAACTGTACTCTTGTTATAGGCCGATTTCGCCTTAGTGACTCACCCTGTATAGGGAAGAGATTATAAAGAACATAAAAACAAAAAATACAAGTGCCATTGCATATTCAAATAATAAACCCAAAGCCAAATGGAAAGTCATTAATGAAGAAACAAAGAAAATCAGAAGTGGAAACGCAGTACCAATCCCAGCTGAAGATCTTAACAACTTTTTTGTAAATGTGGGAAAAGAGACCTCGGAAACAATACAAAATCTTAATAAGGGTCCTTTCGATTATTTAAGAAATATAAGTGGGGCAACTTCGTCATTTTATTTGTTCTGGGTAACTCCAGAAGAAGTGGTAGAAACTGTGCGGAGGTTAAAAAGTAAAAATTCTAAAGATATATATGGTTTCTCAGCTGTGTTTGTGAAAAGAATTATAAATCAAATCGTCGCACCATTGACTTACCTCATAAATAACTGCTTTAAAGAGAGTGTTTTTCCAAATTGCTTAAAACAAGCTAAAGTAGTACCTATCTTTAAGTCTGAAGATAGAATGCTGCCAAAAAACTATAGACCAATATCTATTCTCGCTATTCTATCCAAAATATTAGAATCCCTCCTAAAAAAAACGGCTAACAAAGTTTTTAAATAAGTTTAAAATGTTATCACCTAAACAAAACATGGTTACCTCGACTCAAAATTGACCATAACTGCTATGATAAATGTAGTGGAAAAACTTTCAAACTCGATTAATTCCAAACATAGTGCTACAGTAGCCTGCTGCGATCTAAGTAAAGCTTTTGACACTATAAACCATGACATTCTACTCCGAAATCTAAATTCTTATGGTGTCCGAGGTCACCCATTAAAAATATTCGAGAGTTACCTACAAAGCAGACAACAGAAAGTAATGTATAACAATAAAGAATCCAGTTGGAAACCAGTAACACACGGCATACCACAGGGGTCGGTTCTGGGCCCTCTCCTTTTCGTAATCTACATAAATGATTTACCAGCCAACTTGGAAGCGGACGAAGTAGTAATTTTTGCTGATGACACCACAATAATAAACTCCAGTGAAAACCGAAAGAATTGTGGGATGAAAACGGAAAAATGCCTTAAACAAGCTGAAGAATGGTTTTGTGCTAATATAATGAAAATAAATGTAAGCAAAACTCACCTGCAAGACTTTAACACCAAACCTGAAAAGAGAGACGAATATGTTAAATTGCTGGATCTCTATCTGGATCCCAGTCTGAAGTTTGACATACACACGGATCACATTACAAAGAAATTATCCACTTACCTATATGCCTTGCGTAAACTACAGAGGGTGGCTGGATATCAAGCAACAAGAGAGGCCTACTTCACTTTTATCCACAGTACCATCTCATATGGACTCATTATATGGGGAAGTTCTGCGGAAGCCCATGATGTCTTCTTGAAACAAAAAGAAGCCATTCGAATACTGTGCAATGCAGAGTACAGAAGCAGTTGCAAACCACTATTTCTCAAAGAAAAAATACTTAACTTGTTCTCCTTATATATACTTACATGTCTAGTTTACGCCCATGAAAACCAACATCAGTTTCGGAGTCATAGTGAGATATATAGCCACAACACAAGAACTAAAAGCCAGCTTGTAATACCCTACCACAGGGTTAATTGTGCCTAACAGGGAACAAATTATTTATGTATTAAAATGCATAACAAACTGCCACAACACATAAAGGACCTGAAATTGAAGAAATTCAAAGCAGTGTTGAAAGACTACCTAATTGGGAAAGTGTTCTGTAACCTGACAGACTTTTGTAATTCGTCTCTAGATGGGCTCCAATCCTAAAAGGTCAGAGATTAATTATTGTAAATGCCGGTTGTGAAAAGGGCTTTGTACCTGGATATTTGATAATATTTAAATCTGGATCTAAAGCCGGCGATTACCATTCAGAAATGAATTTAGAGAATTATGGCAAGTGGTTGCAGCAAAAGCCGATTCCTAATTTACGAAAGAATTCCGTCGTCATCGTAGACAATGCACCCTTCCACAATGCCCAGGCCTCTCAAAAGCCACCAAAGCATGGTGCATAAGGGGACTTCAAACGAATTGCAACAGAAGGTTTTAAAACAAAATTAATTCAAAAATTTTATTGTTTTCCTACAAACTACATATAATTTATAATTTTAACTGACTAGTGCACAATTTTCTTATTTTTTTATACAAGTTTATTAATATTTGTTTTTGTATTTTTGTCATTTTTAGAGAGCAAAAAGTTTGTATACATATAAACTATTAAGCTTCACTAACAATAAGTTGTGAGAACTGTAGCGATGATTGTCAAAGAGAAAAGCTGTTTAGCACCAGCGCCATTCTTCGGTTTCGATAATCCTTGTTGGTTTGGTTCGTCTACTTCGTTTATTAGTTGATTACCGGCCACTGGGTACCAAGCAGTTGAAGATAAACTCTCTTTTTCTTCGGAATTGTAGTTATTTGCATTGTTATCTGAAAGAAAACCTAAACTAATTATTGTTAACAAAAAATACATTTCGAAAAATAAACTAAAATATTATATTCTACAAAAAAAATTAACCAAAGTAACGCACTGATATTGGTAATAATTTTTACTGTCTTCACCTGAGTTTGACGATGGACTCCAGGAGGATACTGTCACCCAATCAGGTCTAGACGACTGTGTGGATGACGGGCTTTGATATACATGGACGGCGTTAATACCAGGTTGGGTATTTCTCACAGCATTTGGTTCTTCAAACCAGCTACTGGCTCTCCCAAAAGAAGCTGGACGTGACCTCGACCCTAACATCGACGATTCTTGCTGTTAAAGGTACCAAAAATTCAGTAATATTCAAAGTTCATTCTAAAAAGTGACTGCTGTGCGGAGAAAATACAACAAATTGTGCAGCAAATATTATACAGTGTGACAGGTGCAATTTTTATGTATTCTAAAAGACCCAACTGGTATTGAACTGGACGGATCAAGAATCGTGGAAGAAGGAAGCCATGAAACTGACGTAGCTCTAGACGACGGACTTTCGTTTCTGTCATTTGGAACTTCTTTTGCAGCCATCTCTTGAACGGTGCTCCATGGGTACACTTCGCTTGGTGCAATAGGTACCGTCATGGGGTCCAAATATGGTAAAGTGTCGGCTGATGTTGTACAGTCCCCAGAGTTTGGTCTGTTTGAAAATGCAATCAAAAATCCTGTTTGTAAAAATGACAAAATAATTTTGTGACTTCCCAAAAGCCACCAAAATGTGATGCACAGGGAGGATTCAAATGACTTAATTATATATTCGAAGTCTACTAACTGGGGACACTGACCAAAGGTAAGTCACTTACATGTAATTATAGCACTGATCCTGCAAAAAACTCAAAGCCTTATCCAAAATTTGACTCGAGAAACTCGCCGCAGGTCCATCAGAAATCCCTCTATCGCAAGTTCTCCTTGTTTCTCTTTGCACGCAGTCTTTAAATTTCTCGTGAGAACTGAAATGATTAAACGAGAATATTTTATAAAATAACTCTTTAATTTTTTTACCAGCAAAGCGTAGTTTTTGAAATAACATCGCCTTGTTCCACTTGATCCACCAATAAATTGTAGTGCAGCCCACAATGAGATCTTTCAGTTATCGTGCTCTTTATACAGGGTGCGTAAAGAAGGTATTCTAAAATTACGAAATGTTTCGATATTCGATGGTTTTGTTTTTGTGGAGCATAATTACCTTTTTGGTACCGCGGTTGTCGGCACATCTGATGTACGCTCTCGATAGGATTTTCGACAGCTTTGTTAAACTGCCTCCTCTGTTGATCCGTGAAACATTTGCTGGTGTACAATCCGATACAATCCACGAATCTGTTCCATGTTTTACACACCCTGAAGATGTCTTCCATGTTGTCAGGAAAAACTAAATGAGCTTCTCTGACTAACGGATCAGCTATCCTTATGCAGTTGTCGTATTCTGATCTCGAACATTCTGGATGCATGCTCCACGTTACGAAGAATAGTTGTAAGAAGTAGAGGCTCCTGAAAATTTTCTCTGCTAGAGCCATTTCTTATTCCTGTAAATAGTAAACATCATCATTACTTCCGGTATAACCGGAAGTGCAAAAGACCATTTCCTTTAACTTGCCCCCTTGGCTTATGCGCGTATGCAAATATTTTCCGACTTTAATAATATTAATACCTAGGTATCTGGTATCTGGGTATACTCTGTTAATAATCGAGATAAATCTAATTGTATGTCAAATTTAGTTGGCCGCGTCTTTTTCGAGAGTCTATTGTTTTGATTTTGGCGTTTTGTCGCAGTTTGAAAATGGCGGCTCACTTGTTTGCGTGTTTATGATAATTATCACGCATTTTTCTACTTTGTTTAAAATTGTGTGGCTTTGTTTTTGAAGGTGATATGAAGAAAGTGAAATGAGAGTGTGCCCTGGATTTACCGAATATTCCTGGAGAAATAAGGTAAGCCAAACTTTATCATTTCATTTACCTATGTAACTTTCGTCAACGAATTTAGAAGGGTTCTTTTTTAATAAGATAGGTAGGTACCTATTTCAAAAATAAACATGTGGATGTCGATACTTGACATATTAAACCCTTCTATTGCATTCTGTGCTTATTAGAGTAAAATATGTTCCCCAGCCCCATATACATAATTAAAAGGAAAAAAGCATGAATCATAATGAACCCATTACCTATCCAATGGTTTGAAGCCAATCAAAAAATTCCAAATGGGCATATCGAGGTTGCTCTGACGCCCATAAAATTCTGAAATTCCGAAAATTTCCTTTAAAACGGTTAGGGATGTTTTTAAGAAGATTGAATTTTTTAAGCGCATCGACCAATAGTCATTTGTGTATGAAGGACGTGAAATGCCTTTTTAGCGTACCTACCGAGAGAAATTATCGCCGAGGCCGCTTGCGGTCGAGGCAAGATAATCTCGAGGTCGCTAAGAAATTTCGTGGTCGTGTTATACACACTATTTTTTGTGCAACCATGAAAATTATGTAAGTACATATACATAATTACAATACATATACATAATAATTACAAAGAAAAATGTTATTGCTTTGAAACAAAATTACAGTTCAATTTAAACGGAAAAGTGGCCTGGCGGCCTTGGTGTCACAGCGTTTCTATGGAAATCAAATATTTTTTGTCCAACCGTATGCAAAGTTGGTACTTCCCGCCCGTTATTAAGGAAACTGCCGCGAAATTTCATTTTGCGGACTGCGGTGCGCACGCGAAATACCGATTTCGCGTACGGTTGCACAAAAAATGAATTTGTGCCTTTTCCTGAATTGTTGGTTGTGTTGAAGAATAACAACTTGCAACGGCAACTTAAACTTTATTCTCAACGTATATACAATATTTACAAATGAAACTGAATTATGGCCACTACCGGGCACGCAGTCTCATACCCTGTTCTGCAAGGAAAATGACTGCAATAATGGTTTGAGTCGTATGACAGAATTGTTACGGGTTACGGCAATACTCTGTCTTTTATATCAAACTGGTAGCTTCGACTAATCGGAGCTCTTGAATATGACGTCAGGATCTATTTTTGTTGAACACCTGCAGTTCTTGCACGCCTGGGTAACTCAACATCTCTTGAACGTGGTTGTAGCAGCTTCACCACTCGTATTCGTCCATCTTTACCCGGATGGGCATCCAAGATTACCCCTTTTAGCCATGCATTTAGTGGTAAGGTCCAATCAGCAGTGATTACGGCGAATATTCTTTTCCAAAAATGATCAGCTAGAGTTTGTGCGATTCGGCATTGTTTTCTGAGACATGTCTTCTTTGGTAAATACTCCGGGTAGATTTCATGCCGAGGATGACCCCGGCAAAAGATGGTTAGGCGTCAAAGCTTCTGGATCATCAGGATACGAACACGAAGATACGTGGGTCAACGATCGGCGGTTCACGATGTTCTTTACTCCTGTCAGTAAAGTTCTTTTTTTCAGTAACCCTCAAGGTTGTTTTCCCAAGGCTAACTAACCTTTCCCGGACTCCTCCCATGCGAGGTGTAACCCATGGTATAAACCTTCATTCTGTACCACGCTGTACAAATTCCTTCTTTAAGTCGTTTTCAATTTCCTCGGCAGCCCATTTTAGTTCATTATCTGCCTGTCGTATGTTCGTACTGTTGTCCGGATACAAACATGTTGGAGTACCTCGTCTGGTACTGATTACGGAATCAGTAGACAAAAATGCGGCTAGTTCTAGGTGAACAGCACCAGTCTTCTTCCAATGGTAACTTCCATGGGACCTAAATAATCCAGACCAATGTAAGTGAAAGGCCTCATGTGACGAGCAAGTCGTGCTTCTGGAAGGTTTGCCATTTATTGGTTGTTGTGGTTTTGCTCCTCTATTGCTGTAAATCTGGCATCGTAAAATGACCTGGTGGACTGTTGGTCTCAATCGAATCACCGTTCGTTTATGGCAGATTCTGTATGTTGGTGTCCAGCCTTTTCGTGATAATGGGCAACAAGCAGTTTAGTGTACGAATGCTTCCCATCTTTTTGGGTTGGTAGTTTCGTCTGGATGCTTTTTGCTAACCCAATTCGTCCTTTCCGCCTCAAAATCCCTTCTTGGTCAACAAAGGGAGTCAGTTCCTTGAGGCGACTGTTATATTCTAAAGTTGTACCATTTTTCGAATTTCAGGACACACACACGCGGTGCTTCTATTTTGCCACTGCCAGAATGAGAATCTGGTGATGTCTGGTAGGGAGTGTGAATATTCTTCAAATATGGCACAAAACTTCGTTCGCAGTTCTTCATTTCCCAGATCATCTTCATCGCCAGCGATCATGGGGAAATTTCGAAAAATCTGTCCACTCGACCATCTGCCATCTATATTTAAACTGAATTTTCTGTTGGCACGTGTAGTTTCATGTGCCACGTAACTTCGCCCAATCGAAGTTCTTGCCTAAGTCAACTTCGACCAATCGGAGTTCTTGAACATGACGTTAGGATCTGCAGTTCTTACACGCCTGGGTAATCATGTCCGCTCTCCACCTTACCGAAAAGGAAGACGCCGTCCATCTTTTGGCGAAACGCCATTCGTGTCTACAGACACCGAATTTCACTTTGACTCCCTGCTCCCCGCATGCGTAGCTACGCGGATCGTTTTTTTGGAATGTGATTCCCCTATCTCACCGGATACACACATATACACAAAATGAGCCGTGAAACTTTAAAAACGAAACAGAGTTATTGCAACAAAAGAAAACGGCAGCTAGCTAGGTTTGATCCGCGGATATCTCGATTACACACTCAACGCATTAGCCATCCGAACACTGAGGAAGTTGTTCGACATATTCGAATTAACGTAGAAAAGGCAAATGTTATTGCCTTTCAACTATTGTATATGGGGAGAGTCTGGAAGCCAAAGTGTCATTCGGTGTCTGTAGTCGCGAATGACATGCTAGTCACGCGCATAACGCTGGCCGAGTATCGTCTCTCCGTTATAACATTTACCACCCCAAGTAATAATTTTCTTTGTAAGACTGCCAATTTTTGGGGTAAATTGCAATTTCCACCGGCCAAGATAAATATTTCCATAAAATTTCATAATTTCCCGGTATTCCACGCGTTGATATACAGGTTGGTCCATTAGTGGGGCGACGGCCTATATCTCTTGAACCATTCAGGGCATCAATATGAAATTTTGCAAGTGCCGCATCTTGTAAAATTATTTTGGTGTATACAGGGTCTTCACATTTTGCGTAACAAACCAAAGTTTTTTTTATGGAAACTCCCCCGGAAACCCCTAATTTTTTACATATTCATATTTCATGAAAAACGATATACTTACCACACTATGGGGTTTCCAGCAGGGAATGTTAAGATAGTGCCATTTTAGTGTCAATGTGGCAGTACTGACGCCTATACCTACCGAAGCTATCTAAGATTTCTTTATCGAACTAGATTCACAGACTATTCTATTTGCAAATTCTGATAATACCTTTGCCACAGTACTTTGTATTGTACAGGGTGGTCAACATACGCGTAATTGGATTTTTCTCAAGAATTTCAAATGGAACACCATGTATATCAATTGCACATTTCATAGCTAGTTTACTAAGCTTTTAATTGATGCCGGCATTGCCATGTCTGCGACTGACAATTTCCTAAGTACTTTCAAAATTTCATTTTGATGCCTTGAATGGTTCAAGAGATATAGGCCATCGCCGCACTAATTGACTACCCTGTATATTGTGTAAAAGTTTCAGCCCTGCATTAATCCAACTTCTGACCTGGGAGATCATTTTGCAATTTAACGGCAGGCGAGCCGTCACAACTGGGTATCGAAGCAGCACTTTCTCCCAGTTCATTTTTATTAATTTTTTGGTCGGAGCAATTATAGGGTTGGTTTTCTGGCTAAAATATTATGATTCTTTTATTTTAAATGGAATGCTATACTTTTAACTACATTTTTAAATTCTAGAGCGAATTTTAGATAGACATGGTAGGTATAAGAAAAAATTCTAGGGCGCTGCCGTTCAGATATCCTGATTTTTAAGAAAAAATAAATATGTATGCAGAGTTCTCGCAAATTATTAATACAAGTGGAATCCGTGGGCTACGCCACACGTCTTCTCAGAATGCTTCATATTCGTGTCCCGTTACTGAAGCAACATTCTCTCGGAACAGTACGAAAGTTTGTTTGAAATGAAACACTCCAACGCACTCGTGCCACTACTTATTGAAAACCCTTTAATCACTCAGCGCTCTCACAATTATTTTACTAAATTATATTATTTTCTGATGACTGATGGAAAATGTCTCCACCAATTTGTTTGTTGCTAAGTTACACCAAACAAAAAACTGTAAATTTTCTGCCTCATACTCCGACGAAGTAATGAACTTTAAACTGCAAAAATACACTATTTAAAGCTTTTTAAACCCCGAAATCCCCGAAAAGGCACATGTACAGCATTAGAGCTTTCCGTAGAGCCCACAATTGTTGAAATCGATAGAGTCCTCGATGAGATATCCGGCGAACAAAGTTTCAATGTAAAATCACTTTCGCTATTAATATATAAGGATTTACAATTGGCTAAGTATGCAACATGCCAGACAGGGTGTGTGGGAATTATTGTTAAATTTCGGAAAACTAATTCCAAAATTGCCTTCTAATTTTGAATGGAACGCCATATTTTTTATCAGTTTTGAATTCTACGTTAAGTTTTTATATAGGAGTAATTAAAAATAAATTTTCTCAAATGGCGCAATTTCAGAGTTATCGTGATTTACTAGGAATCGAGGGGTCAGGGGTACGGCGGAGCAATTACTACTTGAAAAATACTTCACGTAGTAGAGCGCAATGTATATTACCTGCACATAGATGAGTAACAATGTTTGCGGACCTACAGCGGATGGCAAAAATTATCTGGAAAAGCAGGGAACTAGTCGGCCAAACTAATACCAAGAATGAACTTGTGGCACGCATTCCCTATTTCGGGACTGGCTGACTTAGCTGAGCGACTTTGATCAGTAGCCGAAAGACAGACGAGAGCACGAGCTACGACGAGAAACTCCGAATGCAACAGTACCGCTGTTTACTCATAACGCTTTTGTTTTTCGGTCGAAATTGAAAATTTTATGTCTTCTTACAAGCCAGAGTTTCAGTATACTACTGCCGTTAACCAAATTCTAAGATTTTCTTTTCAGAAAAGTTTATTTAGGTTCTATAAAAAGCAATTTTTCGCCACGTGTAACCGTTGATTGAGAAGTCCTCAATCAACGGTGTAACATAGGTACGGCTTCATTTATTGTTTTCATATTTTTTAACTAATTTCAAAACAGCAATAGTATCTAGATTTGTATTTTAAGAACTTTTTGCAAACAAAAACAATTTAATATCATTTATAGTGCGGTGTGGTGAGATATCTCTGAAATGCAACAACAACATAAATTTTCTTTTACCGGCCCAATGCAGGGGATTTTAGATAGACATTGCACTATGAAAAAAGAATTGTAGGTTGTTGCATAGAATGGACGGCCTTCCCAAACAATAGCAGTTATTACGGACGAGCTTGCCTGAGTGCTCCTCTATATTTTTATTGTACCAGTATTACGGAATAATTTTGTAAACGTCGGAAACTATTCAGAGAAAGTGACGTTTACTTCCCGTACCAAACAAACGAAGCACGCATTGGTGATTTATTTGAAATATTTAACAAAATTACTCTCAAACAAAAAACAGGTTTCATTGAATAACGCCGCACAGGAGTCAAACAATTGTTTGCGATTTTTATTAAATATTTAAGGTGTATATGGACTTGTGTCATCTCTAATAAATTGGTGGCAGACATGCAAAGATAAATAATTTAAATATACGTTGATTTAAGTAATTGGAAAATAGAAGGGTCATGGATATTTCATATCTGGCATTCTGAAATGCTCAAGTAAATATTTCTGCAGAGAAATCAAGATAATTAGCAAAAACAATCAATTTTGGGGATAGGAAAGTTGAAACATATTGGTATAACAACTCACGTAATAATAATATTGTTCTAGCCCTTTCTCTACAGAGATACCTCGTTACCACTGAGAAGAAGGCCTGAGCGCTCTGGGAAAAACAGCATGTGACGTCAGCATAAGTAGTTCGACAAGCCCTGGTTAATGGCAATGATAAAACACGTTACCTTATTAATTGATGAAATTCATATAAAGGTATATTCAGATTACAAAGGAAAGAATATTGTTGGTTATGCTCGCAACAGCAGTTCTTTGACAAATTCTCGAGCAAATTCTGCTTTTGTGTTCATGGCATGATATCTAGTGTAAGATTGAGTTTGATAGAGGTTGTACATATAAGTACAACTTGCAAAACACTAAAACAGACAATCAGTTTATTTTTTCATTAATAAAGACTGTCATAATAAAATTAACCAGTTAATGTAAATTACATTTACTTCATTGACGTTGGATTGTTTTCTATAAAATTTCGTTTTTCCCATTGTTAAAAACTCGAACGGAGTGCGATGAAGGAATCTATTGGCGTATGGCACCCTCTTTACATCTAAAATCTTGGAAAACAACCAAAATGTTAGCATATTATAATGTCTAATGTGTACGGCGCGTATGCAGCAAGCATAGCGGTCGACCTACTTGTGCTGACGTCACGCGGGAGCGCTCAGGCCTTGTTCTCGGTGGTAACGGATACCTACATCCCTTCAGGTAATTTTGAGCAAAAAAGCTGTATCAACATACCTATGTATGTCCGATTCCGTTATTGAGTTAGTGAGTATGGCTATACATACATAATATCTAAAAAAAAGAGATGAGTGATGGTCTTGTTGGTCAAGTTGGCCGTGCCCCAACAAGAAAATAATTATTTAACTGGCGACATTTCTTCCGAAAACAAGTGAAATTTTCCCTAGGTGACGTGTACATTTCTTTTGTTCTGAGTGTCGAGTATTTGTTTAAGTAGAACACGCAAAATGCAAATTTTTCACGAGCGACCTTTCTTTTAATGGCTCGCAGTGCGAAATATAAACCGCATTTTCCAGGAATTTTCCAGATTGCAACCTTGGATAAGGCAAATAGTCCATCGATGTTTTTAGAAGTATGTACTCGATAAATCTTAAAAAGGGTAGAAATTTAAATAATAAATGGTCTTTTTATGTCGACTTTGTCATGACCCAAATAAAAATAGCATTTAGTAATGGAAAACTACGGAGATGATGTCCACGAAAATTTGTTAATGGGGTTTACTCAAACGGGCATTACGTCTACCGCACCTAGACAACCTGGATCTGATTCTACAGCAGAAAACTATGAAGAAGATCTCCACCAAAATTTACTCTAGTCCACGAAAACGACGGAAAACATTTTTTTCATTAATTCTTTGTGGAAACGCAACTTAATTTTACTAAAAGTGTACACGTCTACAAATATGTAAACAAATATTGTTTTCCCTCCCCGAATTGGTTTCGCCCCTATTAAGCGGTGACGAGTTTATCGATATAAGATTCTCTATTATAACCCTCACTTTAAGCGCCCCTGATTACTTTTGGGCGTACTTACCGAAGCAAAACATTTGACTCATTCTGCTGGTCAGCTTATTTCCGGAATTAGGCACGCGATATAGTCACTCTGAGGTCAGCGATACCGCGGTCATTTTGTTTGACCCCTTTTGCATTTTCTCGAGCCCTTTAGCGTGAAGTTGTTGCAGCGAAAATCAATTTTTACGGCTTTATTTAAGAAATCGTGAAGAGAATTTCGTTTGATGCCTGTATTTTTAATACTAACTGATGTGAATATGTTGAAATTCATCATTTTGACACCTAGACAACGTGCAGATACTCTCATTTCCAAAAGCCATGGAGACGTTGTCCACATAAATATTTTTGGTTTAAATGGAATATTTGTTTTTGACACCTAGACCACTTGCATTAGCTCTAATAACGAATATCTATGAAGAAGGTGCCCACTGAAAACCGTCATCGTAATTTACTTGAACTGCGTTTGTGTTTCGTGCACTTGGACCACCTGGATGTGTGTCCTTTAGAAAAAGCCATGAAGAAGATGGCCAAAAAATACAGCAAATAATGTATTTAAGGAAATTATCTAAACTTTCCATTTTCTTTAAAAGCGCTCGACAGATTTATGTCCCTTCTTTATTGTTAATTTATGCTTTAGATTTAATTATGTATCAATTTTCAGGATCTTAGTTCATGCAAATTCAGGACCTTAAGAGATTGTATAAAGATAACCAGGTACCTACACGTCAAGTCCGGGTATTCATTTGCTCATGGTTTATTTTAGAATCGAATTGGGGGCAACCAGAAGCTATTTGTTTCCTTAAGACAATCAAGCAACTTCAAGATTCCCTGATAAAAAGTAAGGGAGGTGATTTAACACTTTGACACGCTTTGCATACAATTTCTTGAGGTGACTAGGTCATCATCATAAAGTTTTCGGTCCAAAGACTGGTTGGACGCGTACCTCCATCATTTACTATCCTGAGCTAACCTACGCGTTTACGCAAAAGTAGAACTTCCTACATCCCCAATTATTTGAAAGCAGTAGTCTAATCTAGGCCTCTACCTCTAATATTATTAATAATTTTATGTTTCGCGAATTAAAATGTTCTTTTCAAAGACATCGATAAACATGATAATTCTACTAACAAAAAAAATCACATTTCTTACCTTATTGAAAATGTTCTAAAGCCTCACATGAAGTTTATTAGAAAAATTTTCAAAAATTTCACTCATCCGAAAACTTCCCACCGAACATGAAAATCTAATCCAATGACCAATTAGTGCCGAAATCGAACACAATAGAATCAACAAAGAATTCAAACGAACATCCGCTCTTTTTTATATTTCAATAAATTGCGGAAACGCACGCATTCGAAAAACAAAAGCACGAGGTGAGAAATGCAGCGCGTCGCTAATTTTCACCAGTTCGGACTTTCTCCGTTCGGCGGCTAGGTGATACTGATGGTGGATTTGAGTTTGGTGTTTGGTCCACTACAATGTTACGCTTGGCAGAATTGTAACAATCGATAATGGATGTACGGTAAGTTTCGTGTGTCATCCAACTTCGTTAATTTTCTAATTGATGTGGGATGCGTTTTCCAACTACCCCGATGCCGTCACAAACATGAAAATTCGATAAATTAATATCTTAATTCCTAATGAATAAAAATGTTTTCTTCATTTGATTGTTTATTCCTAATTTTAAAACAAATAGTTTAATTCGTAAAATGTTTGGCAAACAGACACTTAATAACCGAGTTAAAATGTTTGTTACTTAGCTATTAAAAAACATTTAAATGATAGAATTTTTCGAAAATATTTAACTGAAAAAGTGACGAGTTTTGTGAAGAAATTTGCTTAGGTTGGTAAATGTTATAGCTTCATTCCAGAAAAGGCACCAATTCATTTGTCGAACAAAAAAATCAGTTTGGACAAAAAACATCTTGATCAACGCCATTACGCCATATAGTCCAGTCAATCGGTGTTCAAAACTGCCGTTTTCGTAACAAAATTGGGGAAGTTTTTTTCTCAACGGTTCTATATGTTTCTTGGGGCGCTGAATCCGAATTTCAAGTTTGCTGCACTATAAGAGGTCGGCTTCACAACGAAAAACGCAAGAAACCTCAAAATTTTCACACTTTTTTCAGTTTTTCGCTTATATCTCCAAGATTATGCATTTTTCGAAGATGACCGTTCTACACAAAATTAAAGTAGACAAAATTTCCTACAAAATGCACTGGTCAACTTTGATTTTCTGACGAGAGGTATCGGCACTATAGCGCGCTGAAAAGCAGCGACTTTTTGGCCCTTCTGCGAAAACGTCAAAAACACCCATTCCCACCGTAAAAATATACATGTTATCAACAAAAACCCTTATACCACGTGAAAGTACATTAAATTTCCTACAAGAGACGTCTCTAACATTCAGTTTTCTCATAAAGTGGGAGGTGGGAGGTAGCAAAGCAAAAATTACGAAAAATGCCTTCTGCGCTCTACAGCCAAAACGGTCCCTCCCACCTGTCTATCTCTGATCGTCTCATTCAGTGTCGTGTACCTAATATGTTGTAAATATAATTTGTTAATGTTTTCATCAAACATGCTTTGCCATCAATTCATTCAAAACAACCTCTTTTAAGCGTAATACATCGAAAGTATAGCGCCGATGAGAGATAGACAGGTGGGAGTGACCGTTTTGGCTGTAGAGCGCAGAAGGCGTTTTTCGTAATTTTCGCTTTGCTCCCTCCCACCTTATGAGAAAACTGAATGCTAGAGACGTCTCTTGTAGGAAATTTAATGTACTTTCGCGTGATATAAGAGTTTTTGTTGATAACATGTATATTTTTCGAGTTGTAGGGGGTGGGAGTGAGCGTTTTTGACGTTTTTGCAGAAGGGCCAAAAAATCGCTGTTTTTCAGCACGCTCTAGCGCCGATACCTCTCGTCAGAAAATCAAAGTTGACCAGTGCATTTGTAGGAAATTTTGTCTACTTTAATTTTCTACAGAGTGGCCATCTTCGAAAAATGCATAGTATTCGAGATATGAGCGAAAAACTGAAAAAGTGCGAAGATTTTGAGGTTTTTTGCGTTTTTCGTTGTGAAGTCTACGTCCTACACGGCAGCAAACTTGAAATTTGGATTCAGCACCCCAAAAAACATCTAGAACCGCTGAGAAAAAACTAATAGTTAAACTTATCAAAGAATTCAAAAATTTAATAATTACATTTTCCCCGTAAATTTATAGATGGCGCCCATAGGCATCCACCTATCGTCAAGAACCCAAACTAATGCTATTTCACCGCGCGACGCGTTTTTACGTCAGTTTTTTTGTTACTTAAATTTGACAGTGACAGCCGCATAACATAAATAAAAGTACATGTTTTGCGAGTTTCAAACGAATAATATGCCAAAATGTCGGGTTACAAGCGCGTAAATTTCTACGAATTGTGTCGACTGTGCGCCTCGAATCAGCAAAAAGAAAAAACGCACATATTCCAAGAAGAAGGCCGGAAAATACAGCTCCAGAATAAGATACAAAGTTGTCTGTCGCTCACTGTAAGTGTTTAAACGATATTTATCACTATTAATGGTAAAATGTTGTATTTTTAAGGTATGCGAGAATGATTTCTTGCCAAAAGTCGTGTGCGCGCAATGTTTACAAAATCTGGAAGAGTGTTACGTGTTTCGGAAAGAATGCGTGTCATCAGAGAGCATGTTATCGAGTTATTTCAAAAACTTTCGATACACGGATGATTTTAAGAAGTCCGGGAAGGTATATATAAAAGATACGACGCCGAAAACGAATACCACAGTTCAGACAACTACATCGGAACCGGTATCATCGACGACGACGAATAACTTGAACGCAGCCATACTTAATAACATGAACTTCGTACAGAATGTCACGGAAATGGTAAAAAATAGTGAACAAATACCTGTTTATGCCGTACAATTACCTGCGGTGCAACAAACCGACATAAATAAGATGCACACAAAAGTTATACATCAAAATCCGACGCAGTTAGCTTATAGCATAAACCCATTGAATTTAGCGGCATTTAAGAACGTCACGCAGAAAAATGAGTCGTTGGGTAACATATCCGTGAATAGTAATCAAGAAATATTGAATATAGCGCAGTTCGTCGATCTAGAGTCGTTTATTCAAAACGGCGCGTCGAAGTTAAAGAATAACTTCAGAAAACATAATAAAGTGGTTGACAACTCGGTTAAAATCAATGAGAGTATGCATCAGAATGATAATTTAATTAAAATTGAGCTGGCGCAAGCAGGGAACGCGTTTGAAAGTAACCAGTTTAAGTTTGACAAACCCGCGCCGGCTAAAACTAATAAATATGCGTATTCCATTAAAATCGATGAAGGTAAAAATTGTAACGTAGTTTTAAATCAAGGAAGCGACCCTTCCGATCAGATTAACTTGAGTCAAATTTATTCTAACGCAAATTTAGGAATGTTGCCGACGAATCTGTGTTCAAACGCCATAAGTTCGTTAATTCCTAACTCGAGTAGCGTCAATTTAGTAGCCGATCCCTTACAGATTACTTCGAATGTGATTTGTAGTACGGCGAGTTTGAATCTGGTGAATTCCGGTAGCGGGAACGTAAGTATGAACGTGGCTAGTCAAAACGTGGATATGAACAACAGGAATTTCGTTTCTACTAGTACTAAACATACGAATTTCGTTAATAACGGCAGGAGTGCGAGTACGAGCGAAGCTGGTTTCGCCAGTCAAAAGGGGGAAAATGATTTCGATAAATCTCCGCCGCAACAAAACGCGAACGCTCCGAAAACTCACGCGTGCGACATTTGCCAGAAATCTTTCAAACGTCGCGAACATTTGTACCAACACGTCAAGCTGCACACAGGCTTTCGTCCTTTCACCTGCGAGAACTGTAATAAATCGTTTATGCGCAAGGAGCATTTGTTGCGGCACATGACGTCGCATAGCGGCCAGAAAAATTTCACCTGCACCATTTGCGAGAAGAGTTTTTCGCGTAACGATAATCTTTTGAAGCATAAAAAGACGCACGAAAAGCAGACGAGTTTCACCTGTGAAATTTGTCAGAAACAGTTTATTATGAAGCACTACTACATGGCTCATAAAATGACCCACGAGGAGGAGAAGTGCGGTGTTAGTCAGGCGTGGGGCATGCTCAAAGCGTAAGGTTTTGGGGGAATATCGGAGAGTTGATGTTAGCTCAGTTTGTATATTTTATTTGAGAAATTTAGGACTTTTTTTTCAATGTTCTTGTGTGGTCGACACACACTATTAATCATAAAAATTTTGTTGATCTCCGAGAAAGTTCTAAAATATCGTTGTAAGCAAGAAAACGTTGAAAATATCGCCTCTTACGAGATGTGCTTGTATATGGGGTTTCCAAGAATTCAACCACAGAAATTTCAGTAATAGATTCCTTAAGAGCCAAGTATCCGATCGCCAACATCAAGATTTTTTAGGGACGTAAGACGAGGTATGCTCCGAAGGCGGAGCCACGGACAAAAACACGTGGCTCGGAAGCTCTTCCCGGGTCGCACTCTGGCTTCGCTTAGCATAGCTTTAATTTCAATTTGTTTTGCAGCTTGTATAGGTCTGAATCTGGTTCGGTTTGACGTTTGAAGGGACTATGCAATTGGATTTTTGTCTGGACAGGGTGTCTTATTTTCATTGTGATTTGGGGGTTTCTCATAGAAGCAGCAGAGATAGACCCTTGGGATTTTCTCAAACATGAGCTATTTTCTTGAGTATAATAGAATGCCGAAACCAGAATTTGGATATCGTTTTTAGTTTTCGAGAAAAAAAATAATATTGATTTTTATCGATTTTCAAAAATTCTCTCCAATTCTTTTTGTGCTAAGCAGTTAAGATTGATTCCTATAGAACTTTTTCCAAGGAATTCAGTGGCGTACGTAGTTTTTTTCTAGGGAGCGTATTTTTTGAGTTATGACATAAAGTTCAATTTTTTAAATGGAAATCGCAGCATTCTTTGGTAAAGTACAAAAGGTCTTTTTTTAAGCTATCAAAATGTACCTACCTATCTTATATTTTCTAAAGTTACAACTTAAAAAGTACCAAAATCGTTGCCGTTTTTTGAAATAACAATATAAAAGTATATATATTTTGATAGCTTAAAAAAAGACCTTTCGAACTAGACCAAAGCGTACCTACTATGATTTCCATTTTAAAAATTCAACTTTATGTCATAACTCAAAAAATACGCTCCCTAGAAAACTACGTATGCTACTGAATTCCTTGGAAAAAGTTCTATAGTATTCTGCTTAGTACAAAAAGAATTGGAGAGATAAAAATCAACATTATTTTCGAGAAAAACGGTATCCAAATTCTGGTTTCAGCTTTGTGTTTGTGTAATTTTGATTAAAAAATTAATGCGCGAACGTAGGAAAGGGGGGGTTGTAATACCCACTGACCCCCCAACTTTTCTCTGCGCACGTGTATGGTTCAAAGGTATTGATTTGATACCAAGCGTTCATTTCTTTTATTTTTTCCCTCTTGTAAAATTTTGATTTAGGGCTTGGTTTACGAGATGTTGCAACTCATTTGACTATGTGTGTTGTTAATTCACTCGCTGTTTAAGTCTCCCAGTTTTTCTAAGGTGACGAACTAAGCTCGAGAAAAATGTCCTTGGATGCATATGTTCCTGCATAACGTCTAAGCTTCAGAAAAATGCCAGGTCACGTTGCCCAGGCGCTAACATCGCCTGATTCGTCACTATGCCCGCAACATATACAGGGTGATTTATACCAGGGGGCGAAAAATTAAAATTAGGGTTCAGAGCCACAAATTAAGTAAAAAATGTCATATGAAGGTGTGTCCGGAAATGATTCGTTTAAAATTTATGCTCGTCCAAACATAATAGACTCCATGTTTGGACGAGCATAAATTAGGTTGAAACGATAAGGGATTATTAAAAAATATCTCTTCGAAGCTTCCCTATTAGTATAATAGGTGTACCAAAATTCATTTTTATGTCTTTCTCAAAAGTTGAGAATAATTAGAAACCTAATTTAATAGCCTCCATCTATGGACGAGCATAACTTTTATACGAAGTATTTCCGGACATACCTTCATATGACATTTTTTACTTCATTTGTGGCTCTGAACCCTAATTTTAATTTTTCGCCCCCCGGTATAAATCACCCTGTATATGTATAATAAAGCGAAAGAATCTTTCAAGAACTGAGCATTCCGTATTTGTCAGAAACTCCGGACGGTCTTATAAGAGATCAAGGTGTTGTTGACGTTTATGCCCA
This sequence comes from Xestobium rufovillosum, assembly GCA_963966045.1. Classification (NCBI taxonomy): domain Eukaryota; kingdom Metazoa; phylum Arthropoda; class Insecta; order Coleoptera; family Ptinidae; genus Xestobium; species Xestobium rufovillosum. Next base: position 24,814,047 of record OZ014497.1, read on the forward strand.
AAGTTCTTGTAATCTAACCCCGGAAGAAGGTATCGAGAAAAGGAAAATCATATTTTGGAATCGAAACTGGAAGATAAATAAGAATCACAATTACTTTTACCAAATTCAGGGACAAATGCAAATTACAAAAAGAGGGTATTGTATCTTTACAGTCTGGGCGCCCAAAGGCATAAAATATGAAACGGCTATGAGAGACAATGAATTTTGGAAAATGAAAATGGAAAATCAACTTGTAAACTTTTATACGAATGTGTTACCAGAATTAAATGATAGTAGAAAAAGTAGGAATATGCCTCTACGATGAATGGTGAAAGCCACGCTATTAGAACTCTGGGCGAAATTAGCATTTTTAGTTTGTTCAGAGTTACATTACCTAAATACTTGTTATTTATGAGGATCATTCCATTATAACCCGGAATTACTATATTGCAGATAAATTAGTTGCAATCTTGAAAATATTTGCTCAGGTCTACTTTTGGATCAATTTACAAATAAATTATAATAAAATCCCCGCTCATGCCAGAACAACCCTCGTATCGGAAAAAATTTACTGGGTTTTCATTCAGAGATTTTAAGTTGTTGTTATTTGGTTATAAAGAGAACATTAATTAAGGTGAAATTTGAATTATTTTATATCTTACTATATGTTCATTACTTTCAATAACAAACGTGTTCAAATTGTGTAAATTTACTTTCAGATAAAATCGACTCTAAATTGAACTAATTATAATAAAAATGTGGGATATGGCAGAGCGCTGCAATTAAGCACAAATACATTAATTCGCAAGACCAAAATTCTATGTTCGCCTATATACGATTAAAATATGTAATGTATGGCGATACAATTATTGAAGTGGGCCCCATACAAAAATCACTGAGTTCGTACTAGCAGTTTACTAAGTGTTGCGCGATGAACAAGCAGAGGGCGTTACAACGCAGGGCATTAAATCGCGTTTGCAAGGGCAGCTCTCTTTACAAATTACTTCCTTATTTATGAACCGATTTTGAAATTGTTTGTTTTATTTGAAAGAAGAAACTTGTGGAAATCGACCTCTCATCTCTGATTTTTGAAAAAGTAATTTTTTAGTAAGTTATAAGTACACAAAATTAGGGTATATTTGGAGCCGAAAAAGACAAACTTCTATTATTTTTTTAGAAATCGCCGATGAGACGACTTAAGAAATGTTTTCTGTATATGCTTGCAAAATTAGAAAGCAAAATATTAATAAATAACCATACAGTTTGTAAAGTCGGGAACGTCTGCATCGCTCGAAAATGCAGCAGGGAGACTTGGCTCTTAAGGATAGAATTTACGATGCATTTAATGTACAGTCCAACAGATTTAAGTTGTTGAGCGGTGGGGCTGCGCATTAGCATACTTTAGGGATGCAATCAAATGTCTTGCAGTACCTACCGGAGGCGCAGGTAAAATTTTCAGTTACCGGTGAGCTTTTGCGGGTTGCAAACGGAAAGGTGTTTTACGTAGTCAAACACGGGAAATTATTAATATTAATGATTATTCTGCAATAAATCACATTACATTCTGAATTACTTTAGGTACTAATAATTTTCTTAATACACGTTGAATATTATTTACTGAATTTTTATTATTTTTTAATTTTTATTCTCAAGGGTAAGAAATTATCCACGCCACTGTTACGTTGAGTTAGATGCAGGCTGTGGCAGGGGGCAGGGGCCAACCCGTCGCGCCCCCACTGCTTGCCAACTTAAATCTGTTGGTAAATTTTTCATCAAGGAATCCACTCTTAAATTACCGTGGTCGAATTCTACTGCACTCTGTTTAAGGAAATGAACTGAATTTGTACCAAAATAGTATTATTAAGTTTCTATGTATTTGTTATTTAATTTTATTCTATTTCTAGTCAATCTGCGAATCAATAATTTCATTCTTAATGTAGTTATAATTTTTCAGTATTTCGACATTTTTTTGTTGCTTTACGCTTATCTAGGGTTTCATGTTCCAGCAGGTTATACCAAAATTTTATTAGACTAAGTAGGTCTTAAGGTAATTTTAAGTATGGGTGTGAATTTTTTTTATTTTGAAACCAAAGTTTGAAATTGAACTGTTTGTATTATGTTTGGACTTATTTCAGTGCCATAAATTTATATTTCAATGTTTGGTAGTTATTGCAGAATTATTTTCGAATTCTTTTTAATATGCATGTTTATGGGAGAATTTCTAGAAGACTTATTTTGGCAAAGTATTACTGTTGTTAGGTTTATAATAATTACTATTATAGTATTACTATTTATATGTAATTAATAAATTTAAAAGAGTGTACAAATTATATTTATTTCAAATAAAATAAAGTATTAAGCCATAATTAACGAATTTTTCATTTTTTCTGGACCCTTTCAAAATAAAAATATTAAATGTTCAGTAAAAATACTGAACGTCCAATAAAAATGCTAAAGGCTCATAAAAATACTAACCGCTCAGTAAAATATGGGCTAAAAATATTGGATACTAAACGCTCAGCAAAAATACTAAACGCTCGATAAAAATACTATGCACTCGATAAAAATATTAGTGAAAATATTCAATAAAAATTACTGAGTGGTTAGTAAATATTTAAAGCAACGAAAGTAACTCAATGTGCAGCACATTATCTTTGATACCCTGTATGCCACGTATGTTGCTCAATGATCCAAATACTAAAAAGTAAAAACTCAGCAATAGTACTGAACACTCGGTAAAAATACTCAATGCTCAGTAAAAGTATTACAGAGCCCATAATCTGACATATAGCATATGATTTTTAATACCTCGCATAAGTTATTAACCAAATTTATTGTACGAATAGAACACTTAATAAAAATACTAATCGCTCAGTAAAAATACTAACCACTCAGTAAAATATTAAAAATGAAACTTGGTAAAAATATTAAATGTTCAGTAAAAACTAAAATGCTTAAGAAAAATACTAAGAATTTGGTAAAAATTTCGGGGAAATTATTAATTGTTGAACAAAAATTACTGAGTGGTTAGTAAATATTGAACGCAATGCAAGTGACTAGATAATAGACGAAGGGCAACTACAGTGTAACAATGTAGGGGACTATGACTATAAAAACGTAACGATTAAAGGATGAAGAAACAGCCAGACTATATGAAGAGGCGGTTAAAAGAAAAACTGAAGAGAAACAAGCAACAACAGGGGCAAAGGACGTGGAACAATTGTGGCAAAACTAAACATATTATCATGGAAGCAGCTAAAGAAGTATGTGGGGTGATAAAAGTTAAAAATGGAAGGAAACTAACGGCATGGTGGAATGAAGATGTAAAACAACAGATCAAATTGAAAAAGGAGACGTGGAAAACGTATTTGCAGAATGAAACCGATAACAATTATTATATAGTATATAGAGAACAGAGAAAAAAGGTAAAAGAATTGGTAAGAAAGGAAAAGGTGAAATGCTGGAAGGATTTCGGAGAAAAAATGGAAGCCAATAAGAAAGAAAATCAAAAACTTTTCTATAAGACACTAAAGACTATCAGGAAGGGCAAGCATATACAGAACAAAACCATAAAAGACGAGAATAACGAAATAATCACGGAAGAAGCACAAGTAATGGAGAGATGGAGGGAATATTTCCAAGAACTGTTAAGTGCCAAATGGAAGAAGTAAGAGAAATGGATAAACCTACCCAAAAAGGCAGAGAAATAGAAGATAGTGAGGAAGGCGAAATCACAATGGAAGAAATAATGGAAGCAATAGAACTAGCAAAAAATGGAAAAGCACCAGGGCATGATAAAATTAGAACTGAAATGATTAAAAGAGCGGGATTAGAGGGCACAGAGCTATTTTGGGAAATCTGTAATAGAACATGGCGCGAGGGAAAAGTTCCTGAAGATTGGCTCGCAGGAATTGTACCAATAGTATTGGTACAATTATTGAATACACAAAAAGGGAGATAAGAAAAATTGCAACAACTACAGAGGAATCACACTACTAAGTGCAGCTGTCAAGATATATGAGAGAGTAGTGGAGAAAAGGTTAAGAACAACTATAGAAACAACGCTGGAAGAAGCACAGAGTGAATTTAGAAAAGGAAGAAGTGTTCAGGACGATATTTTCACCATAAAACAAATAATAAGAAAAACATGGACGAGCAATAATAAGGCATACTTTGCATTCGTGGATATGGAAAAGGCATTTGACCGAGTTCAGAGACAAGAGATATGGAATATTTTAGGAAGTAGAGGAATAAACTGCAAACTTTTACAAGCCATCAAGAGTCTTTATAGTGGAAATATAGCATACGTAGTGTCTCAGAATATGAAATCCAAAACATTAAAAATAAAGGAAGGTTTAAGACAAGGCGGAGTCATGAGCCCGGTATTATTCACGATATTCCTCGACGAAATAATGATAAAGTGTGGTCCAAGATTACAGAAATTAAATGTAGGGTATAGAAATTTAGAAAGGATAGATATTACAGAATGTGCTTTTGCTGATGATATAGTGATAATGACCGGAAGTAACAAAAGCTTACAAAATAATGTAAATGTCTGGAATGAAATACTTGACAGACACAGTACGAAGATAAATAAAAAGAAAACAAAAGTGATGGTAGTAGCTAGGGAGCCAGAGACAGTGAATATCAGAATAGAAAAAGAGAATATTGAGCAAGTAGCAGATTTTAAATACCTAGGAGTGCTAATCCAAAACAACGGAAAACAGAATGGTGACATAAATGAAAGAGTAGAAAAGACAGTTAAAGTATACCATGCAATGAATAAAAATTTTATAAGGAAAAAAGAGATATCCAAAGAGACGAAAATGGAAATTTTTAAGACTATCTACAGGCCAGTATTAACATTCGGGTGTGAAACATGGGTAATTGACAGAACAATGAAAAGTAAAGTACAGGCGACCGAAATGAAATTTTGGGAGGAGTGAAAGGAATATTGATAGAATAAGGAATGATGAAGTAAGAGCGGATCTGGGAATAGAGTTTGAGAGGATTGCAATTGACGTGGCGGGTCCGTTTCGTACATCAACTGATGGAAATAAGTACATCCTGGTTGCAACGGACTACTTCAGTAAATGGCCTGAGGCATATGCGATACCGAATCAAGAAGCCACTACTGTGGCTGAAGTTCTGGTGAACAATTTCTTTAGCCGATTCGGTATAGCCATGGAGCTTCATTCTGATCAGGGAAGGAACTTTGAGTCTGGGGTGTTTCAAAATGTTTGTAAGTTGCTGGGAATACGAAAGACCAGGACCACTCCATTACATCCCCAGTCAGATGGAATAGTTGAGAGATTTAACAGGACCATAGAAAACCATCTGAGGATAATGGTAGATGAACACCAGACAGACTGGGACCGACATATTCCACTGTTCCTGATGGCATATCGATCGGCTGTGCACGAGTCTACCGGAAGAACACCTGTCACCGTGCTATTCGGAAGGTCATTGAGGATGCCAATGGATGTGTTGTTTGGGCATCCTGAAGATAGGCCAGTGCCTGTAGATGAGTATTTCCGGGAATTGGCAGAACGACTCGATGCAATTCATGAGGCTGTTCGGGATCGCATGCGCCTAGAGAGTGACCGAATGAAGATGCGGTATGATGCCCGAGCGAATTCCGTGGGTTTCCAAGCTGGCGATCTGTTGTGGCTGTATAATCCAGCCCGGAAGAAAGGACGATCACCGAAATTACAGAAGAAGTGGGAAGGGCCATATCGAGTAGTGACCAGGATCAACGACGTTGTTTACCGGATTCAACGTTCTCCACGATCGAAGATGAAGGTAGTCCATCTGGACCGGCTTGCTCCGTACCAGGGGAAAGAAGGAGATAATTTTTGATCGGGGGCGATCAGTCTTTTAAGGAGGGGGCGGTGATACGAACTTTTTCCCCGCACGCGACGCCCTGGCTATGATTCACATTATTTGTCTGGCGGCGAGCCGCCTTTGATTTATTATGGCGCGACCTTGCCGCTGTTTATGATTCCCGAAAAGAATAGTCTATCTCGAAAATTCTCTTTCTGGAACAATGGTAGATCGATAATTTTCCAGAATCTTCTAAGAACATTATAAAATGGGAAGCAAGAAGCCGAGTGGACAGTCTTACAGTTTGAAGTCTGAAGTTTGGAAGTTTGAAGCGAATGCGATAAGAACCGGGCAATTAATTTATAGACGACGCGAGAACTATTGTGTATACGCGACTAGTGTCGGTACGGTATGCGAGTCTATATTGGAATACATAGAAAGGAAACAACTGGGATGGTGGGGGCATATGCAAAGAATGTTGGGCGAGAGAATAGTCAAGGGAAGTAAAAATGCTAAATGCTGGAGAGTAATACTAAGCATTCGGTAAAAATACAGTGAAACCTCCCATAACGGACACCTCTATTAACCGGATACCTCCGATAAACGGACACTTTTTTGGGAACGAACTGTCGTTTATAGGGCTTTTTCTTTCTCTATTAAACGGACATCTCCGATAAACGGACACAAAATCGGTGACCATTGGTGTCCGCTTAAGAGAGGTTTCACTGTATAGGGGAAATTATTAAATGTTCAACAAAAATTACTGAGTGGTTAGTAAATATTGTATGCAATGTAAGTAACAGACTCACTTGCTAGATAAATTTTATATTAAACATGCTCCCCACCTTGAAAGTATCAACTTTCAACTTTACAATATATGAAATATATCAAGAAAAACATAAATCGTAAAACTAACAAATGTTGAATAACAAATTTGCTTAGGTAATACACCTTTGTAGGAGGAAAGTTATCATTTTTTATTATAACAATGTCATCAATTTGATTGTTTTCGTTCCATTTGATACGACACTGAAGATCGGGCACATATGTTCCTTTGACCTCTTCCAAAATTGTTGTAATGATTAAGTAAACAACTGTCTTTATGATCATCCAAATTTAAGTCTGGTGCTCACGTTAAAGCTACCAATCAAAAAATGACCAGGAGTCAGTGGTTCTAGGTCGGAAGCACGATAAGACAAAGGGGTCAAAATCCTCGAATTTAATGTAGCTTCCATTTGTGCAAGCAATGCTGGTACTGTTCAAAAGTTAAGCAAGAGTCACACGTAGATTCGTAGATTTCACACCAGCCTCCCAAACTCCCCCGAAATGTGGAGAATATGCTGGAATGAACTTCCAGTCAAAATTAGATTGAATAAGCATACTTTCCAAATTTTTCTGTGAAAAAAATACTTGAACAAAGAAGACGCATTGTTTTGTTGACACAACACTTTTATTGTGTTCTGTATATAGGTACAAATATATCGGGTCCTAAGAATAATCGTTAACAAATTATCGTCAGTTAGTGTTTTTTCGCTTCTAATTTTTTCCGTAAAGATTCCGGCATTTCTCCTGCCGGAGGTCGAGGCATTCTCATGGCAACCTGTAAGAATAAGAAGTTCCTGAACATGTTGAAGAGTCGACCACTAATGATAATAACTCACCTTGAAAGCATCGTAGATGAACCACTGTGCCGCCGTAAGCGTGCCGATCATGATAATCCTCGGCAGTAGCCCTTGCCACAATCCCATGAACCCTATCTTCCTCGTAATTTGTAGCGCTGTAGAACCTTTGTCTTGGTTTAATTTTGATACTACCGTATCGGCCGGGTGACTCACTACCGCGCAAAACACACCAGCTATGTACCCCGCAGCAAATGTAACCACAAGCTGTTCAGCTTTAGTGCAATCTTTCCGCGGCTTCGGCACAACGTACTCGTATAACATTTCGAGAGTCTTTTCAAAAACAGTAAATTTAACCATGGTGTACGGTATTTGACGTAACCACAAAGGCACCAAACCTTTGTAGAAACCGGTGATGCCTTCTTCTTTTATCATTTTCGGAATGGCTTGTCGGAGAGTCTTCGCGAAACCTGGTGAAGTCTGTATTTTGACTTTGGCAGCTTCCATGGGGCATAAGGCAATGTCGGCGAAAAATTCAGCGGAAGCACTGGCTGCTAGGTAGATCCACGTTCGGTAGAGATAGCCATATTCTTCACCTACTAGGTGCTTGTACTCCACCTATTTCAGCAAGCAATAAAAATAGATAAAGAAAAGTAGTTTGATGGAGCTTACCTTGAAAAACTCGTACAGTCCGAACTTGAACATACCTTGCATGGAATAACCAAATAAAGTCGGGGCCCAACCCAACGCCAGTCCCTTAATCCCGTCTTCTCTAACAGTCACTTTGAACCCATGTCCGAGGTTCTTGTACTTTTCTTTGTTCACTTGCAATCGACATTTCACCAGATCCAGTGGAGTTAGGAGCGTGTGAGTGCTCCCACAGCAAATTACACCTGCCAAACCGCATAACAGGAAATATTTTCTGGACGCGAACTCACAGCTTTCGCCCTCTGCGACAGCAGCAGCTGCTATTGATCGTGTAGAAACTAGGGATTTTACTAGGCCTCGTGAATACTGATTTTTTTCGTTTTTAACCGGTTGACATTTATTAATTGACATGATGGACTTTTAAAAAATGACAGAATGTTTTAAAGTGATTACCGTAGCAAAGGCTACTTTATAGAATTTTATTTTTGCCACTTGTGTGTAATACACAGGGTGAATCAATATAGCGGGATATTTGAAAATTGCGGTGCTTTGAAATTTTCTAACTTTTGGTCATGTAATTGATAATACCCCGTACATCATTTTCAATTTCTTATTGCAGCAACAGTTTCTCCTAAATACTGCTTTCATCGCTTCAAAATATGACTGATATGTTATGGCTTTGCTCAATCCCGAGATGTTTAAATTCCAAAATTGCTCCGCATCTGTCAATATTCATTAAAAAATGGCCACAACTCGAGAAATATGAAGTTTAGACAAAAATCGTTTTATACAACTTCGTATTGAAATTGACCAAGGAATTCGAAAAGGAATTCAAATACAGAGCGTCCCATTTAAAATAACGAAGTTGACTGGCATACAGCAAATATGGGACAAGCTGTATAGCTGAAAACAATTTCAGCTAGAGGCAATTTTTTCTAAACATTTTAAAATTACTTTCTGTTATACAGGGTGTACAATTTTTCCTGTACTCTATTGAACTTCCTTATTTTAAATGGAACAACCTGTATGTTGCGTACACCTTTGTCCACCCTACATCCTGTTTTCCCTCTTTCTCTACCTACCATCAAGCTCCCGTCTTTGTGGCGCCATGGACCATATAGTTTAAACATTCCGAGTATGGACATCATTGTTATTACGTTCGTGGTGTGAACAGGGTGCGTTTCCGTTTGTGAACCAAGTACACATTCATATTGATAATATTCAAGACAATTCGTTCGCGGTGTTTTCGACGAGAGCAGTTCACCATCAAGTTAGTAAGTCCATACCATTTCATTTCCTTTCGTTTTCCAGTGTGTAACCTCGTATTCGTCCACGTTTGGAGTGCCAGATAAAAGCGTCACGTATTTTTCATTCTTACTTTCGTTTATTTCATATTTATTCTTCATTTCAAAAATACAGTCCACAAGTACAAAACACTGTATATGATTGTATTTTTGGATTCTATGAAGCTCGGATTATGGAAATAACTACGAATGGCCAATCTCAAGTAAATGAAAAAGTTTTAAGGAATTTTTCTAAGAAGTATATGAATAAATTTGCAGATCAAATTTCAGACAATGACTGGTTGGAAGTTTTCACTGAGAAAATCCTGACAGAAAATTTGATAAGTTTCTTGAAATTATTTGTTGTACAACAGAAAGTGTGTTTCCTATTCAAAAACATAAACCACACAATAAGAAAATTATTTACAGTAATGAAATTCATCAGATAAAAGAAACCTTAGACTTTATACATGATGTTTACAAGCAAAACCGCTCAGAAGAACTGAAAGTAATTTTTCAGAATTACAGGAGGTTTTATAACGGCAAAATGCAGGAGTTCAAAAGGTTGCATAATCTTGCAGAAATTGAAATATCAGATAACAAACAAAAAACACTGTGGAAGATAGTAAATCATGAAACTGGTAAAATATCAAATGTCCTGTTTGCAGATTCACCTAGTGCGAATGGGTTCAATAAATATTTCGTATCTGTAGCCAAAACAGTTACAGGATATATACCATCAACTGGGAACACCATAAGTGATTATATTTCAAAAGTTCCAGTAAGTAATAAGGCGATATTTCTATATCCAGTCACTGCGCAAGAAATTATTTGCTGCATAAAATCTTTTAAGAAGAAAACAACTCTAGATATTTATGGGATAAGTGTTGTAATGCTGAAGGAAACAGCTGACTATATATCTAAACCATTATGTGACATAATCAACACTTCAATCAGTGATGGAATTTTTCCTGATCGAATGAAACTAGCTCGTGTAGTACCGATATTCAAAAAAGGCGATAGAACAGATCCATCAAACTATCGTCCCATCTCGGTGCTACCAGCTTTCTCAAAGATCTTTGAAACTCTACTAGCAAGTCGAATAGTAAGATTCCTGGAAGCAAATAATTGTTTATCAGCTCACCAATTTGGTTTTCGCAGAGGACTGAACACCAAGGATGCCGTTCTGGATTTCCTTTCCTGCATATCCACTGCACTTGAGAATCGTGAACACTGCAGTGCTTTGTTTTGTGATTTGAGTAAAGCATTTGATTGCATGCCGCATAATATTATAATTCAGAAGTTGGAGTATTATGGCATTAGAGGCAAACCTCTAAAGTTAATGGAATCATATTTCCAAGCCAGACGCGAGATTGTTGACTGGGGTTTAGATAGAAGCGAAGTTGGTAATATCACCAGTAATATCACAGGGCAGTGTGTTGGGTCCCCTGTTTTTCGTTATTTTTGTGAATGACTTACCAGTAAATGTTCCGAGTCACGTGACACAATTTGCCGATGATACTGTACTGGTAACATCGGATAAAAACTACCAGGATCTTGAAGCCAAGCTGAAGCAAATTACTACTACCGCTGTGGAATGGTTTGCAGCAAATAAACTAGTTCTAAACAAAGAGAAGTCTGTAATTATTAACTTTACATCAAGCAGACATTTATCGCAGCTACACGGGGGTGAAGCCAAATATCTTGGGCTGACGCTGGACAGTCTCCTTACCTGGGAAAGGCACATTACTTATCTGTGTAATAAATTATCAAAAGCAATATATGCTATTCGAAGGATAAATGGAGTGGTTGGTGTTTGTGCACGTATCATTCTCTTTTCCACTCTGTAATGACATATGGGATTTTGGCTTGGGGTCTCTCTTCTCACACTGAGAGAGTTTTGGTCACCCAGAAAAGGGTAGTTCGAGCACTGGAAAATGCTTCTTCGTATGTATCATGCAGGTCACTTTTCAAGAGGCATGGTATTATGACGGTGTACTCTGCTTATATTAATTTGGGCTCAGGTCAGACAGACCAGGCAGAACATAGCAAATCTGAAACTGCGCAGCGAAGTTCACAGGTACAACGTGCGAAGCGGGAGCAGCCTTGATGTACCTGCGTGTAGATTGAGGTCTTCGGACATCCACGTGATTGGGCTGTCTCTATAACTGCCTTCCTGATAAGTGGAAGAGCTTATCTAACAAGGAATTCGGGACGAGGGTGCGAGGTTTTCTTGTGAAGCAAGCTTTCTATTCCTTGGGTGAATTTCGAATAGCATGTGGAGCTATGTCAAGAACATTATGTTGATTTTAATAATTTATATTGTATTGTGACAATGTCTGTATTCTTTTTGAGACAATATACTTTACTTTACTTTACTTTAGATCAAGTTTGTTAAGCACTTCACCCCAGAAAGTTTTCGAGTTATTTACATTTCTTTAGGAATATTGATATATGCGATACTGTTTTAACAATGGTAAAACTTCACCTTAAAATTTTGTCGTGATTGACCTAAGATTTTTGAAAATATTACTGCGCAAGCCAAAATATAGGTCCAGTGAAAATAACTCAAAAACAATAAATTTTTAAAACATGAAGTGGGTCATAAACAGAATGAAAGTAGGAAACCCTGGATAACAAAACATATTGTGAGTCTAATAGAGGAAAGGCGAAAATATAAAAATAGGTTAGATGAAAGAGGGAAAAAAAGATATAAGGTGTCAAGTGGGAAATTATTCGGAAATGTAGGAAAGCGAAAGAGCAATGGATCGATAATAAATGCAAAGGAGTGGAAGATAAGTTCGAAGTAGGAAAGACTGATAAAGCATATAAAATAATTAGTAGAAATTTTAGAGAAATTGGATCTAGTATCAAAAACATTAGAAACTAGGCAGGAGTTATCCTAATCGGAAGCGGGGAGAAGGCAGATAGGTGGAAAGAATATTTGGGAAACTTATATACGGGACAGAGAGTAGGAGATATATTAGAAAGCGAAAGCAGTGTTGAGGGGGACAACCTAGGGTGTCCTATAATGAGACAAGAGTTTGACCTAGCACTAAAAAGTTTAAGAAACAATAAAACACCAGGTATAGATGGCTTGCAGGCAGAAATCCTAAAGTGCACTAGTCAAGATGTAATAGATTGTTTATTTAAATTAGTTGGTCGCATATACCTGACAGGGGAGATTCCAGAAGATTACAAACGGGCCATCATAGTAGCTTTGCCAAAAAGGAAAGACGAAGCAACTGGGGACTGTATAAATTTGGAAATTAACAGGAAAAGTAAAATACAGGATAATTTTGTTTTGAATATTAATGATGCTAATGCCGATTCCCCAGTTGAAGTCTCTAATCATTTCAATGCATATTTTGCCTCAATTGCAAGTAAACTAATCGAAAAAATTCCGAATAACATTTGCTATAATTATAATGGGCTTGATATTAATCATAGTTTGTTCTTAACACCAGTGGATTCGGTAGAGCTACAGAGTGTTATAAGACAATTAAAAAATACTAAGTCAACTGGTTTTGATGGATTTCCTGTTAATATTCTTAAGGATGTGTCTGGGTTGATTACTGAGCCTTTATGATTCATTTAATGAATGTTTAAATTGTGGTTATTTTCCTAATGAATTGAAAACTGCAAAAATACAACCCTTGTTTAAGAGTAGAGATAAAAAGTGTGTAGAGAACTACCGACCAATTTTTATTTTGTCTGCTTTTTCTAAAGTTTTCGTGTGTTTAATCAAGGTGAGAATTACAGGTTTTTTTATGTCAATTCAATATCATTAACAGTTCTCAACATGGTTTTGTTGGAAATAGATCAACATCATCAGCATTGCAGGAAATTATGTCTAAAGTGTTTGCCCATTTGAATGCGGGATTTTTCTGTGCGAGTGTATCATTGGATTTATCCAAGGCATTTGATCTGGTTGACCATAGCAGATTGTTGAGTAAATTGGATTCTATTGGTATAAGAGGTACAGCGAATGCCTTGGTGGAGTCATTTTTGAGCAACAGATCTCAGATAGTACAGATAACTTACAATTTTAATAATGAGAGCAAAGCATATGTTTCGGACCCTTTACATGTAGTCTGTGGAGTTCCCCAAGGGTCAATTCTTGGTCCGCTTCTCTTTGTTTTATATATCAATGATTTTCACATTAAATAATTGTGATGTTGTTTTATATGCAGGCAGACGATGCTAGCCTGATTGTTGCAGCAAATAGCTTGCAAGAGTTAGGGGAACGTGTTGAAGTGTGTATGAGGGATGCCTTTAACCTCGCCTTTAACTGGTTCAGTGCTAATAAATTAGTAGTCAATTTACAGAAGACAAATATTTTGCAATTTTCGTCAGCAAGTAATTTGACGTTTTCAGTGTTTGACACATTGTTAAATGAGTCTGATTGTGTGAAGATTCTTGGCTTATATATGGACAAGAAGCTTAAATGGTCAGAACATATTGATCGATTAAAGGTAAATTTAAACAAGTCATTGTATGCCCTCAGAAAGGTTAAGGAGATACTTTCATGGGAAAATCTGAAAATGACATATTACGCTTTATTTCAATCAAGATTCAAGTATTGTATTTTGATATGGGGTGGTTCTAGTTGAATGGGAGAAATTTTGATTTTGCAGAAGAAAGCAATCAGAGCCCTAGCTAACCTAGGAAAATATGAATCTTGTAGACCATTTTTCAAGAGGCTGTCAATTCTTACCTGCGTGTCTTGTTATATACTGTTTGCACATGAGAACAAGGAAATTAATTTGAGGTACAGTGTAATTTCACAGCCAAATACCAGATTCAGTCATTTGCTTAAAGCCCATCAGTTGAGGTGTAATTTATTTTCGAGGTCTTTCTTAATCATGTGCGTTTCATTGTATAATAAATTGCCGGATTTTTTGAAGGACTATCTATCGCCATGCTAAATTTAAATGTGTTGTTAAAAGGATAGGTATTGACTGAGAATGTTTTCTACACCTTGGGAGAATATATGTCTTTTGATTGTAGTTCGAGTGATGTGTAAATTGTAGATCTGTACCAAAAGAAAATATGTTGTTTTCCTAGATCTGAATTAATAATTTTTTCTTCAATATTAGACCTAAAAATAACTGCTAATAATGGACTTATAGGTGATCCCACTGCTAGACTACTTATTTTTAATCACAATATTTGTATGAGACTTCTAAAATACACTGACCGGCAAAAAAAAACGGCCACGCGGAAATGTTTGAAAAAAGCACTTCAATTTTCATTAATTCAACTTAACAGTGGTATTGGATTGAAGAACCATTTATTGGTGATACGGGATGCAAAGATTAGGAGAAAAAAGACTTTAATTAACACAGAATTAGGTAATTTAATGAAAGAAAATAACAGAAACATAACAAATACGTTTTTTTCTTGTGTGTAAAAAATTGTAGCAGTTTTTTAAAAAGAACTCCTGCTTACTGTTAGTACCGTGTATGTCCTCGCCTGAATTACAGCATTCAACCATTGTGGCATTGAGTTAATCAAATCTGCTAAGCACATTTCAGGAATTCCTTCAAATTCTTCTTGAAGAGTCAAGCATAACTCTTGAAGAGTCCCTGGCATGGCTGGATGACAACGAATATGCCTCTGAAGCTGATCCCAGAGGTGCTCTGTAGGATTAAGATCTGGGCTGCATGCTGACCAATCAAATCTACGAATGCCAACCTCATCCAAATATTCAGTTACTATTCGTGCAGTGTGCAATCTGACGTTGTCATGCATTAAAACAAAACTATCTTCGATGAAATGCGAAAATGGGATGACAGCTTCTTGAAGAACATCTTCCACATATCTGTAGGCGTTCAAAGCACCATTTTCCGCAAATAAGAGGTCAGCATGTGCTACCCTGGAAATGCCTGCCCACACCATTATAGAACCGCCATTAAAAGATAACCGTACAGAGATGGTGCAATCGATATATCATTCACCTTGTTTTCTCCGTACCCTTTCTCGACCATCAGGTGATCGCAGACAAAAACGTGACTCATGAATAAAAAGAACTTCACTCCATTGCCGAGGATTCCAATCTGCATGTAACTGCGCTAACTGCAGACGTGCTCTTCGATGGCTAGGAAACAATTGTGGTCTTGCGGCAGGTCTTCACGAAATTAAGCCACTTTCCACAAGTCTCCTCCTAATCGTCTTCTCACTTGTTTGAACCCCTCGCACTGTTAGAAGACGATGTTGAAGTTGAACTACCGTTGATCTGCGCTCTCTCAGTGTGTTGAGCACAAGAAAACGATCATCAACGGCAGTTGTCACCCTTTGTCTTCCAGATCCTGCTCGCCTCTCAAATCCGCCAGTCTCCAGATACCGATTCCACACATCCTGAACAGTAGTACGGGCTGTTCCCAGTGTGCGAGACACATACCGTTGACTACGACCATCCTCAATCAAAGCAACAATTTGAGAAATGTCCGCAACAGTTAACGGCATTGTTATCGCTTGAAAACTTGCATTTACTGTCGAACTCGATTCCACAACAAATGCACATAAGCCTACTTGTCTTTTAGCAAAGACAAATGATAAGAAATGATGTATAGTCCACTGCCGTCTGATTTCCGCCAACATGTTGATGTTACTGGAAAGAGAATTTTGGCTGCTAAAATTAAAATTAGACGTAGGTAGGACTGGAACAAGCATTTCAAAGCATTAACAATGAAGAAAAACCAAATCAGTTCCCGATCTGTATACAAAACAAAATTAAAAAACAATTAATGGCACTTTCGAGAGCAAATATAATTTATTGTCGTAGATACTTGGCTAAAAATATGAAACGAATAGCGGCACGTTTGAAAATATTAAAAATTTTTTCTTACTTCCGAATTTGGCACGTTATCGGAAGAAAATCCGTTGGGCCTTCTCTGGATAAAATAAAATGCGTGGAGAGACTCGTCTCGCCGAAAGAATGCTGTCTGGTTAAGAATGGGCCATACTTCAAATCTAGCTTCCTTAAGTCAAAAGAAACCGATCTGAACCAATTTATCTTAGTACATTTCTGCTTCCTTAAAAAGTTATGAGCCTTCGAAGATCAATTTTTTATTTAATTTTTTCATTATTTCTCGATTCTCGGGCACCTTTAAAGCTATTTCAGTGAAACTTGGTATAGGAGGGTTTTATGGGTGGCTAAACAATAATATGTACTTATTTTTGAGTAAAAAGTAGAGGGCGCTAACTTTCACGTCACGCCTTCTTTTGTTTTTGTCGTATTTTGTTCGCTGGTACAAATTTTAAAACAATTACTAGTTTCATGGAAAGAGCACTCGATTTACTGTAAAAAAGGCATACTTGTTGCGAGTCCCTAAAATGTACCGCTTTAGAGAAAAATGCATTTAAAGTTAATGCTACTGTGGTAAGCCAATGATGTTGACCATTTGCCTCCATTTTAAGCCCATTAATCATGATAGACGTCAAACATACAGAAACATGAAACAGCCAACAATTTGCATTTGTAAAATTAGAAATAAACTTCTTCAGAACCCCATAAGGAAGCAAAAAGTATTAAAATAAATTGGTTTTCGAAAACATTTTTATTTCATTTTTTTCGTATGAAAATTGTTGGCTGTCTCATGTTTCTGTATGTTTGACGTCTGTTATGATTAATGGGCTTAAAACGGAGGCAGGATTCTGATCGACATCATTGGCATACCACAGTAGCATTAACTTTAAATGCATTTTTCTCCAAAGCGGTATGTTTTAGGGACTCGCAACAAGTATAACTTTTTTACAGTAAATCGAGTGCTCTTTCCATGAAACTAGCAATTGTTTTAAAATTTGTACCAGTGAACAAAATACGACAAAAACAAAAGAAGGCGTGGGGTGAAAGTTAGCGCCCTCTATGTTTTAGCCAAAAGTAAGTACATATTATTGTTTAGCCACCCATAAAACCCTCATATACCAAGTATCACTGAAATAGCTTCAAAGGTGCCCGAGAAATAACGAAAAAAATAAATAAAAAATTGATCGTTGAAGGCCCATAACTTTCGAAGGAAGCACAAATGTACTAAGATACAGTGGCGGCTCCTGACTTTAGAACTTGGCAGTGCTCTAGAATGAAATCACCGCTCAGGGGTTGGGGGGGTCTGGCGGTTTCTCCCCCGTAGTTTTTTTAAATAAAGTGCTTTAGAAGCCATTTTCAAACATTTTCCAACAAGAAATTTCACTCACCGCAATATTTAATGAAAATCCCAAATCCAAAAGGTTAAACTTTAGCACACAACTTTTACCGCAACCTTTCGAAAAGCTTTTGATACTTCGCACAGGCTTAGCACGTCCATTTCATTTTATTTCAAGTTTTTCGTCAAAAGTCATTTTTAACTGAATGGAGTATTACAACACAATAATAATTTTGAAAATTGCAAAAATCAGACGACCACTTTGTTAAAGTTCACTCCACAATGTTTAAGTGTTGACTTTAACTAAACCAAATCACTAGCCATGCTAAGTATTGAAAATTTCAATATTTAAAAATAAACACGAAAATGCAGCTAATTACTCACGTTATAAGCAAAGCAACGAGCTATCTCAGGCCTAAATATGGTAAACAAAAACAATAAACACTGCCGCAGAAGTACAAACTCCGCGACTCCTGCTTCGCCCAACAGTGTGTGTGCTCAAGCAGCGCTCCCAGACGAGCTATAATTCTTCCACCTAAAAGCACATACGACGAAATTTTCCCGAGTCGCGCCGATCTCGCTCCCATATCGAATATGCATTGGCCACACCTCAGTACTCGGACGACTAGATGCGTGTGTGGTAGGCATTTTCAAAGACGACACGGAATGCTTAGAGCACGTACTATTTATTATCTCGCATAATAATTAATATATATTGCGGCAGAGATTCAAAAAGTTTTAAACTTATTAGTTTATAATTATAAGGTTTTGAACCTTTTATCAAAAAAGGTTAAAACCATATTTTTGTAGACAGTGCGCGCGCACGAGAGCACTTATTAAGGAGCCGCCGCTGCTAAGATAAATTGGTTCAGATCGGTTTCTTTTGACTCAAGGAAGCTAGATTTGAAGTATGGCGCATTCTTAACCGGACATCCTGTATAAACTATGTACGCAGATATGGGGATCTATATGGAACATTTCAGGGTGGCCGGTTTTTTTTGCCGGTCAGTGTATCTGCTAACAATTTTAAGCATTCTTTAGATGGACATTAGAAAACATATTTGTTACAATTTAGGACCTTTTGAAAGTAATTCTATTTCATTTTTGTTAAAAAATATAACTTATTTTACGAACAAATTGATTTAATACAATCCAATCTTTTTAAATTATTGTAAATTTAAATTATTTAGGTAGTTTTGATTTTTTATCTTTCCTAAAATGTCTGTTAATAGTGATGTCAAAGTCACTAATTTTTATTTCTTTTTCCAGTCTTTCTGGATTGCAAGAGTGCCTTGGTTCGTTTTTTGAAGTTGTCTGGGTTCTACTGGAATTCCGAGTGGAATTCTGTCATTAATTTTCAATAATAAAAACATTCTCTGATGATGGAAAGAAAATTTCCGAAAATGCAAACAAACTTCATCTAAAAAAATCTGCAAAATCAAAAAATAGGATGTTCCGCTTAAAATAAGGAAGTTTAAGGTACATAAAAAATGATACACCCTATATAGCCGAAATGAATTTTGACTGAAAGGCACAAATAAAAACGCGATCAGTCTCGTTCAAACTGTGTATATATTTTATCTATGTACAGTCTAAAATATCTCATAGGCGGACAAACAGATGTTTCATAAATAAATCGGAACAAAAAAAAAGTATAAACAATGATACCGAGAACGACGCGATTCTATGTCAAATACTGTCGGTTTTACCGTCTCTCTATTTTCTGAACAAAATGTCGAATGAAAATTAATTTAATTAGTAATTAATAAACTTAAATTTACGCTGTCGCTTGGCCCTGCGCTTCTAGCTTCTTCCGCAGAGACTCTGGCATCTGGGCCGGTGGTGGCCTAGGCATCAACATCGCGACCTGCGATAAATCGCAAAAATGATTATCAAATTCTATACAATCCGCCAAATCTGAAATTTAATTAAAAAAACAATCATAAACTCACCTTGAAAGCGTCATAGATGAACCACTGCGCCGCCGTCAGCGTACCAATCATAATAATCCTCGGGACCAGTCCTTTCCACATTCCCGCGAATCCAAGCTTCTTCGCTGCCTCCAAAGCCGTGGATCCCTTATCCTGATTCAATTTTGACACCACAGTATCGGCGGGATGGCTGACAATGGCGCAGAAAACACCGGCGATATAACCAGCGGCAAAAGTAACAACTAGTTGCTCAGATTTACTGCATTCTGACCTCGGCTTCGGTACGACGTATAAATACAACAATTCTACGGTCCTCTCAAAGCAGGCGAACTTCATCATCGTGTAGGGGATTTGACGCAGCCATAGCGGTACGAGGGACTTGTAGAAACCGGAGAAGCCCTCTTCGCGGGTGATACGGGGCACGGCTTCACGCAGAGTGTTGGCATAGCCAGGGGTAGTTTGAATTTTAACTTTAGCCGCCTCCATGGGAGACAAAGCGATATCGGCAAAGAATTCTGCGGAAGCACTGGCTGCGAGGTACAGCCATGTGCGGTACAAGTAGGCATTTTCATCCCCGATAATATCTGTGTACCATACCTAATAAAAAAAAAACATGTAACTTTGTTTATGATGTAAATAAAGCACTCACCTTGAACACTTCGTACAATCCAAACTTGCAGAGACCTTGGGCAGAGTAGCCAAAGAATGTTGGCGCCCAGCCCTTAGCTAAGCCCTTGAACCCGTCCTCTCTAAAGGTAACCTTGAAACCGTTGACGACATTCTTATATTTCGCTGGGTCTACTTGAATTCGGCATTTGACTAAATCCAATGGGGTCACCATCGTGTGGGTGATACCGCAGGACAAAATACCTCCCAGACCACATAGTGCGAAGTATTTTGACGATCCAAATTCGCAACTTTCACCTTCCGCGATCGCGGCCGCTGCTATTTGACGGGTGGAAGCTAGGGATTTTACTAGACCTTGTGGAGCGTCGATCTGGTTGTTTTTGAGTGCAGACGCGTTTTCTGCCGCTTGACACAAAGCCTTCGAGTAAAACATGACTGGTTTCCGAAGTATACGTCTGCAAACATTAGGGAAACACATGTAATATTTTATTTGAGGTTAGGATAACAAAGTAACATAAAAAAGTATAAATTACCATTGTTAGACTTTGTATCAAAGATTCACACACAGTTTTCCGTTGAAAATGAAACATTTACTATTCACATTAACAATTTTCGTTCACAATTTGGGTGTAGTTTTGAGGTTTTGACAATACGAAGCTGTCAAAAGCACATGATACTGACGTACGGGAAATTTTTGGTCAAATATCGATTTTGAACATTAAAAGTTATATAACGATTTAAATAACGCATTTTGAAACTAAAACGACGAAGCCAAATATGAATAGACCACGCACTTTTTTCTTATAATAATTGAATTATCGCGAATAATATGGTGTACAAAGCATTTTATTACACGTAACGTCAAAATTCTTGTTTGACTACTTCAAGCACGGCCAACTTTACTCGGCTGCAAATTTTTGCATTAAATTTAGAAATAAAAATTAATTGATTTGAAAACCCCCCCTAAAGATCACACCGAAAATTACATAAGCCGAAAATTGCTTTATAGCCTCCATTTCGGCATTTCCCCGTCCAAATTCTGTTCTAACTAATAAAGAATTTGAATAGGAAAGAAGTCTGGTTCATTTTCAAAAGTTTACCAAAGGCAATTTCGCAAAAAATGTAAAAATTGTGGGACTTACCCGCGTTTTGATCTAATAATTATGGCTGCACTCAGCTGAAGGTGAAATACGGACCAAGGTCTACAGCGAGCGGGTCAAAATCGAGTATCACGCTTATGACGCCTGTGTGCATAGCCGTAGGATCGGGCAGAGAAATAGGGTTCTAGCATGAATTTTACTTTATTTTTTGTGTCGTATACATATATGAAAACTAACGGTATCTTATGTTTGTATGTATTATTGTTTCAACGCTTTTTAGTGGCAATTTTAATTTGAAAATTAAGTAAGTTATTCCTATATTTTTGGGCGTGTGTCGTCGAGACATTTTTGGTCCGTACTCCTATGGTTGAATTAACCGAGTAATCTGAAAATTCTGGTTGGGTTTTCTGCTCCTTATAATTTATTCGCTTCGTGATTAATTCTCTTGTTTTAATTTATGATTTTCGCAAATATTGGTGTACATACGTACATACGAGTATTATTATAAATAATTAGAGAATGAATTTATTGTTTGTCGCTTGCCATATTTAAACAAAATTTGTGTATGCACTTTTCCTAATGGTGGGTTTACACACGATTGGATTTACTGACGCCAGCGCCAGTTGCCCGTTTCATTTACCTACAATAAAAATATTTAGCAGTTATTGATTGTAGAAAATTGTTTTTTTGCGTTTATTTATATCCCAACTAGGTTTCTCCAAGTAGGCCACTTGCACTTTCACATGCTTCAATAGACAAGCAACGAGCTTGGCTCAGTACCAAAATGCACAGGGAGTTTTGTTCGAATCCAAGCGGATACTTTTTCATTTTGTTGAATTAATAAATTACTCTGCGTACTACCAATGTAACAATTTATTTTAGTATTTTTTTAAAGAAAATCCGCGATTACTAATGAAAACAAGGGAATATTAGCACGCTAAAACGTTGCATTGGCAAAACCTAGTTGGGATATAAATAAACGCGGTTTTTTTGTGATATGATAAAATGACTGGGGTTTAGTGGCCGCCATAGTAAGCTCATCTTAAGTGATTTTTGTCAAGTGTAGTGAGACTTGCTAAATTGTTATGCTGTTAGTGTTTGTCATTTGTTTCACGAATTCACGAATGATGTTTGGGACCGAAAATATTGTAAAATTCCACCGTATTTAATAAATTAAACGTAATTAATGCATACTAAAGAATTGGTTGCTGCAAATAATAATTCTGCTTTTAAATTATTTGAAAAAGACGCTTTATTATACGTATTGGAAGATGACGGCACTAATTTTAAGGCTAATATTTTATTTGCCGTACTACCTAAAAACACTTGCCCTTTTGTTAGCAGGCAGTCATAAAAATCATATGCGCGCGCCACTCACCACGTGAGATGTTATCATAGTTATACGTTTAAATAATTCGTTAACAGAAGTTCCAACCAGCAACCACGGTAGGTAGTGTGGTATCGCATGGAACTGATGGTTTGATGTTCTCCGGCTGAGTGGGATCAGCTCCCGTATAAGTTTAAAATGCATGTGTCAACTTAAAAAAGTTACCGTCAGCAAAGTGGTCTGAACCTAAACGGAAAACGGCGCGCGCATCAAGATCTTTTATGACCACCTGATACTAAGGTCAAGTCCTAAAAACTACCCTTAAAATGCTTATTTGAGGGTCAGGGTTCATGCCACATACTTATAAATCTATTTATATGGTTCAGGCATTGATATAGGAAATAGGTTGGGGCGTTAGGGATCGGTTGAGCAATTGACCAAGGAAAGCCACACAGAATAACCAATCAAAAGCGGGCTTAATATGGCGGCCTTTATATCCAAGTCATTTTCTGATGCTAAATTGTTATCTATGTAATATAATGTCATACTGTGGCATACACTGAAAACGAGTGTCTACCCTCTACCTGCAGTAACACATTTCCGTACCATGACGTCATGTTAGTGGATAATACAGGGATTTTACCGCTTTTACAGCGTTGTATCATTGTTTAAAGATGTTATAGTTAGACAATGACCATATGTTGTTTTGTAAACACCTTTTGGGAGGCAGAAAATTCTACTTTGGGATGCAGAGGTCAGATGGCGCTCTTTAAAATAAACTTTTATAATAATGTCTTGGATTCTTTGATATATAAAGTCGGTAAGCGGTGGCTGATTTTAAGCTACGCTATTACCCGTTTGATGGCGCGAGTTATAAATAACATATCAAAGACTTCTAGACGTCTTTGTAACATATTTCGCTGTGCTAGACAGACTTTTGGAAATATTATTGATATTTTTCGTCAAACTTTGAAAATTATTGCACGAAAACGTTCTCTGGTGCACATTGTATGTGTCCTGATACTCGGAATATTCTTAAACCACTTTGGGGACATACAAATCGCAATTTTCAAATTTCCCATGTTAAACAGGATGCTTCAGAATTCCAGGGACACACGGTATAGAGTGACCCTATGAAATTCTATAATACTGGACGACCCCATTTAACACTAGGTAAGTCATAACTGCCCTACTGTATACTTTGGAAGCTAAGGACATTATAGGCATCTAGTATCATTATCGCCTACTTTTATATCAATAAAGTAGAAAACTTTGCTTTGCGGCTTTCAGCACCACCTATTACAGGATTTATTTATTTATTTATTTATTCACCACATATATTACAATAGAGTACAGTCAATAATTTCTTGCTATATTATAACAATTCTTTATAAAAATTTTACCATTTCTTGCTATTTATTTTAGTTATTTTGTGAGATTAGACGTTTCTCTTTGCCCACAAGACCAATGAGCAGAAACAGTGACCACCAAAGAGTCCTATTATTTATATGACTTTATACCGCATAGGAATCAATAAACGGAACCATTGATTGATATTTAATAGTAGTAAACTAATAAATGGTGGAACGAAGGCTGCTTCTCTCTTATTTGTGGTACTGCACTTGGTTTAATAAACCAAGTTACTATGTTCTATGTTCCGTTTGATGGGATTTTAGACACAGCCAGGCAAAGTGTCACTTGTGACAGTGACGTATAACGTCTATTAAAATTTGGTTAGAAACGAAAATGTCTTTTTGTGATCGAGTTAAAGCTGAATTAAACAGTGATTGGGATGAAATAAAGATAGAGGAAAAATGTATAGTTGAGAGAGAACCACAAACAGCATTAAATGCAATGCTAGACGTCGGTAAAAGGGGCACTGAGGTAGGCAAAAAATAAGAATTGTGACAGTGTTTATATTGTTCAAATTTCGATTAGCCTCAAGATTGCTGACTCAATTGAATTTACAGGCAGACGTTTCTCCAAATGTAAATAATGTTCAAATAAAAAATGAATCGACTCGAGTTGCTAAAGAAAAAGGAACTCTTAGTTGCGGAATATGTAATAAAACGTTTTGTCGCCTCTCGACGTTGAAACGCCACATGATTTGTCACACGGACGAAAAGCCCTATGAATGTGAAACGTGCAAAAAAGCGTTTCGTCGGGACTCGCATCGGAAACGTCACATGCTGTGTCACACAGATGAGAGGCCCTACAAATGTGACATATGTAATAAAGCGTTCCGTCAGCAAACAAATCTCACGACTCATATGATGTGTCACACGAACGCGAGGCCCCATCAATGCAAAACATGTGAAAAGGCGTTCCGGAAGGTGTCAACTTTAAAGCGCCACATGATGTGTCACCTGGACGAGAGACCCCAGAAGTGTGAAATATGTAATAATACGTTCTGTGAACCATACGTATTGAAGCGCCACATGATGTGTCATGCGCTTGAGACTCCGCATAAATGCGAAATGTGCAACAAAATGTTCAGTCAATTGTCAACGTTGAGGCGACACATGATGTGTCACACGAACGAAAAGCCCCACGTATGCGAAATATGTAACAAGGCATTTCGTGAACCCTCGAACTTGAAGACACACATGATGGGACACACTGACGAAAAACCGTACGAATGCGAACTATGTGAAAAGGCGTTCAGTCAGCCGTCAAATCTAAAGCATCACATGGTGAGTCACACAAGCCCCCACAAGCGTCGCGCAGTCGAGAAACTTCACAAGTGCGAACTATGCGAGAAAAAGTTCCCTCAGTCGTCGACTTTAAAGCGTCACATGATGTGTCACACAGGTGAGAGACCTCACATATGTGACATATGTAAAAAAGCGTTCGTTGAGATGTCAACTCTCAAGGATCACATGATGTGTCACACGGATGAGAGACCTTTTCAGTGTGAAATATGTAAAAAGGCTTTCCGTATGCATACACATGTAAAGCGGCACATGACGCGTCACATGGGTGTGAAATCTCGCAATGTGTCGCACATACAAAAAGGCTCACAAATGTAAACTATGTAAAAAGGCGTTCAAGCAGCCGTCAAATCTAAAGCATGAGTCACACAAGTGTCCCTCACACGAGAAACTTCACAAGTGTGAACTATCTATGTGACAAGAAGTTCACTCAGTGAAAGACCTCACATATGTGACATGTAAAAAAGCTTTTGTGGAGATGTCAATTCTCAAGGATTACGTGATGTGTCACACGGATGAAATATGTAAAAATGCGTCCCGTAGGCATACATATGTAAAGCGGCATATGACACGTCATATCAATTTGACGTCTCGCAATGTGTCCCACAGACAAGAAGGCTCACAAATGTAAACAATGTTAAAATTTATTTATATTTGCGTTATCTAATCATCTGTTTCTTTTCAAAAGGTAGCTTTAATTCTTTGGCTTAGCGGCTTAGTTGATGGTACAGAAGATGTAGGATCTGCTTTAATTGTAAAGATAAGAGCACCAGAATGAAGATTGACAAAAAATTCAGTGTAGTTAATGAGGAGAAAAGTCCACTGAATTTCCTAGAAATATTTATAAAATATTGTGTCCTACTCATGGCAACGATCTTTATTTCTTTTTGCATTACAAAAATGGAAAGTGTAGTACTTACATCGCAAACAGTTGCCACAAATTCTTATGGATAGTTTCCAGCAAGAATTGCTAATTAATTTTAATAAAACATGATCTAGTTTTCCCTCACTATGTGTCTTTCATTTTAATTGGCGATAATAAGTTTCACATCCCATCTAGTTATGAATACAAACCCTATAGAGTGTGATTCAATTGTGCTTCACTCGAGGCTTCACTTCACTTCACTTCAGTTCAAAGTGTACAGATCTAGACCTTTTTGCATGTTGATGGTTCCTCATAAGGTTTAAAAATGAACTTTGAAAATTTGTGAGTGTGCACATCTTTTCGTTAGTATAAGCAAAGGTAAGTAATATTCAGTTACAAAAATCACGAAAACAAAACAAAATGTCAATTCAATAACCAAATTGCTGTCAATCTACTTTTATTATAATTTTTGCAGCATTTTTGATATTCGCCTTCGACAATGTAAAATGGAAGATATTCGAAGTGCTCAAAAATGTAGGGATGAAGTATAGGGATAGAAGAATAATTCATAATCTATACAAAGAGCAGTTATAGAATTTGAGCAGGAACATAGAATAGTAAATACCCGAAAGCAAGTGAGGCAGGGATGTGCATTATCACCTCTAGTTTATTAATATACAGGGCCAAACTATTAATATCGATTAATATACTCAGATTCGCAGATGATATAGCAGTATTAGCATCTAGCAAAGAAGAATTAGGAAGGGCTCTGAACAAAATGGAAGCGGTTTTGCTGGAGAAGATCAATAAAAAGAAAATTCACAGCTAGCGTCATGCCGTTGCACGCATGATGAGCACAGAACGAAGGTCAATCGCTTTCGGCGGCTGGACCGAGCGTGATTTGATCTGTTCTTGGCAAGAACAAAAGTGCATAAACTGTCTTACCGTAGCAGCGGATTTAAAGCTTAGTGTAGAGTGTAATCATTCTGCTAGGGATTCAAAATGCCCGATGTACATTAGGAAAGTGAGGGTGAATCAAAACACAATAGATTATGGTGGAAGTGTTGGTAAAAATTTTCAGTTGATAGGGAGAGGACTACGAAACCATCAGACTTGATCATGTTATTAAATTGCCGCAGTTTTCTGAAACATATAGATGAAGTTCATCAGTTAACGTTGGATTTTCAGCCTGCGGTGTTGTGTTTGACTGAGTCTAGGACAACCAGTGATATGATGGATCATGAACTGAATATACAGGGTTATGTACTGTATCGTTGTGATAGTATTAACAGACGTACGGGTGGAACGTTGGTTTACGTAAAAAACTGCATCTCGGTTGTTTTGATGGGTACGCATAAACTAGATTATAGTTTCTGGGCGATACAGTTGCTAGTGAAAATCCATCACAAATATGTTGTGTTAGTGTCTATTTACCATTCGGGAGAAGACAGGCCATTCCTGCAGTTTCTTGATGACCTTTTAAACAGTGATGAGGTGATGAATAATGAAATACTTTTACTTGGAGATTTTAATCTGGATTGGTTAGGGGAAAAATATTTCGATAGGGAACTCAAAACAAGGCTGCTTGCAGCGGGGCTAAAGCAGATAGTGGAACAACCTACACGGGTTACAAAAGACTCGAGTACCTTGATTGATCAGGCTTGGACTAACTCATATTATTTTAAGTATGTGTTGATGGATGTTCCTATGATCACCGACCACATGGTGGTAACACTTGCGATGAGAGGGTCGGGTGTGGAAGATGAAGTTGAAAATGGGTTTAAATATGTTAGGAGGGTGACTGCGGAGAAACTGTTTGAAATCAATGTTGAACTATTAGGAAAAAACTGGCTTTACCATTCTACAAAGATTGATGACATCTATGATTCATTTATGCATAATGTGAATGAAACAATAAACAAATATGCTCCTGTACGTAAAGTTAAGATTAAGCCATGTAAAAATAGATGGATTAATAATGAAATAAAAAAGATGCAGAAAGAGCGAGACTTTAGTTACAAGAGAGCTAGAACTACAGGTGAACAAGAACACTGGGATGATTATAAACTGCTTAGGAACATAGTAACTGATATGATAAGAGAAGCTCGCAAAAATTATTTTTATGAAGAGATTGATAATAATAAGAAAAATAGTAGGGAATTCTGAGAACAAAGCTGGGGAAAGTTCAGGAAAAGAAGAGACGGACGATTGTGTTTGAGGACCCTGCTCTTTATAGTCCAGGGAATTCGGTATCGCAAAACTTGAATGTTTTCTTCAATAACAGTTTACGGGAGATTGTTAACTCAATTGAGGTTAATAATGGAAGCTGGAAAATTGATGCATTGCCGAGTGTGGCTTCTAGGTTTGATACTTTTGAGGTGATATCCTTTAATCAGTTAAGGAAAGTTGTGGTGGGGTTGAAGCCAAAAAGTAGTGGCGACAGTATATTGACAGTGAGACTTTTGAAGGATCTTTTCGATTCCAGTGGATATCCGTTGCTGCACTGTGTAAATACTTCCCTACAGACTGGATCAGTGGCAGGATAAATGAAAGTTAGTACAATTATACCGATAGAAAAAGTTAAAGGAACTTCAAACCCGAATGAATACAGACCGGTCAATCTTATGCCTGTGGTTGAAAAGGTGCTTGAAATTTTGGTTAATCAGCAGGTCAGGGGATACATTGTTAGAAATAATTTGCTTTATAGAAATCAGTCGGGGTTCAGAGAGAAGCATTCTTGCGAAACCTCTTTACAGTTGGTGCTGAAATACTTACGTAACAATGTGGCAGACGGTAAAGTGATTGTGTGTGCATTTGTTGATTTAAGACGGGCCTTCGAAACTGTGGACCATGCCATATTAATTGAGAAACTGCAATTTCTGGGATTTACTGGTAGAGTGTTGTTATGGTTCTGTAGTTATTTGAGCGACAGGAAGCATAGGTGCAGGATGGAAAATTGTGTGTCATCGGAGTTAGCATGTAATGTAGGAGTCCCTTAAGGTAGTGTTCTGGGGCCGTTGTTATTTTTATTGTATGTAAACGATGTTCAATTGTGGCTTAGGGAATCCTTTGTGAACCTTTTTGCCGATGATACATTGATCTGTGTTGCCCACGAGGACCCACAGGTAGCTTGTCAGTTGATGAATAGGGAGTTGACATTATTATACGAGTGGATGTGTATAAACAGACTTAAGTTAAATGTATCTAAGACAAAGTGTATGGTGGTGGCTTCGGAGAGAAGATTAAATATTACAGTTGATCCTATATTGGTTAACAAAGAAATTGTGAGTGTGGTGGATAGTATTAAGTATTTGGGGGTTGCTCTGGATAAAAAATTGAATTTTATTTGTCATGTTGAAGATCTATGCCTGAGGGCAGATTTATCTTTATCAAGTGGTTGTTTGATATATAACTGTATTGTTAGGCCACATTTTGATTATTGTTGTACTGTGTTGACGACTTGTAATGAAAAAGAATTGGATAGGTTGCAAGCACTACAAAGTAAGGCTATGAGGATTTTGTTGCAGTGCAGTAGGTTTACATCTGTAAGTTACATGTTGGATGTTCTCGGGTGGCTGAGTGTGAGGGATAACATTAAACTACAGTGTTTAGTATTTATACATAAAATAGCTCTCGGGGAGGCACCAGAATATTTTGAAGGGAGCTTAGTGAGGCGTGGGGAATTAATGGATTATGTTTTAAGATCGGGTGACAATTATAAGGTAGATAGGGTGCGGTACAGTAGATATATGAAGGATGTTTTTTATAAGGGCGTTATAGCTTATGAGTATAATAAGTTGCCGCATAGTTATAAGTTGCTGTCTGTTGTTAAGTTTAAGTTAAATGTGAAAAGAGATCTTTCGTCTGAAAGGTGATGGTTTGTTGGGATTATATTGTGTTATTGTTTGTATTAACTAGTTTTGCTAAAATAAATGATTTATTAGAACTTCTTGCTTGTAGTCTCTAATCTGTGCTTGCAGTCTTTTGTAGCTATCGAGGGAACACGGTTGGTTTCAACAAAGGGGTAAGGAAATAGGACGTTATCTTGCGCTCGAAAATGTCCCACGGAAGCGGAAAACTCCAAAGAAAATCATTTTCATTGCAGACAAAGTACGATATCATAAAACAACTGCAACATGGCAAAAAACAAAGCGAAATCTGTAAAGAAATGAATCTGAGGAAGTCTACCGTCGGAACAATATGGAAAGACAAAGAAAATGTTATTTCGGCCTTTGAGGAACATAATCCCCGAATTAAGAAAATGCGAAAATCTACTCATAATGATGTAGATCAATCCCTATTAAAATGGTTCGGCTAACAGCGGCAAAAGAATGTTACTATCAGTGGTGCTGTTTTAAAAGTAAAAGCGGAAGAATATGGGTCTAAGCTAAACGACAGGCAAGAATTTTCATGCAGTAAAAGCTGAATTAGCAGATTCAAGAAAAGACATGAAATAACAATAGAAAGCAGACGAAAATTCATGAATTCTTCATATAATTAAATGTAGGTACATACATATACATATTTAAGTTTGTACATATAATATTTTAAGGAATCCATTTTAGCTTTAGAAAATCGTTTTGCTGTGTTTTTATTGGTAAATAATTGAATTTTGTAAAATTCTTTTATTACGAACTTCGGTTTTAATGAACTGTTTTAAGCAGTCCCTTAAGGTTCGTTATAGGCGGTTTCTACTGTATGACTAACATGGTTGCAATGTTAGCAAGAGCTTTTGGAAATTGTCATGAAGCACAAAGACTCTGTACTGAACAATTTCTCAATCACCAGTTAACGCATCATACCACCTTCAGTTCAGTCGATCGACGGTTGCGGGAGACTGTGTCTGTTAAGGAAAATATTGCAGACAGAGGCCGAAATAGGAATCTAAGGACCATAGAAATGGAAGAAAGAATTCTAAATAATATTGAAGAAGCTTCAGGTACCAGTGTTCGCATGATTGCTTGATAGGAAAATTTGACCCCAACCACTGTTTGGAGAGTGTTGAGCAACTTTTGCATCCTTACAATTACAAAGGGTGCAAGCACTGGATGATAATTTCCTACCAATAGAATTTTCTAACTGGTTTGAACGAGAAAATAATATTGAGTTCGAAATGTTTGTGCTCTTTTTAGACGAGGCAGAATTTTCACGTAACGGAATATTTAATTTCCGTAACATACATGTCTTCCTTCCACCAAGATTGACTGGTGAAAATTATGCAAACTTCCTACGACAGTACGACACCAGTTTCCCCAGCTTCTTGACGACGTTCCATTAGACATTCGAAGACAGCATTAGTTTCAGCATGATGGGGCCCCTCCCCACTTTAGTATTAGTGCTAGGCAGTATTTTAATAATACTTACCGTCATTGCTAGATTGGAAGACGAGGCCCTGTTCATTGGCCGCCTGATTTAAATCCTCCCGATTTTTATCTTTGGGGTCATTTAAAACAGTTTGTTTATGCCGAATCAGTGGATAATATTAATCGTCTGCGCACACTATGACATATTTGGATATAAAAGTGAGGCCTGCTGCAACAACTCGAATAATAAATCAAAAAAATGACTTGGTATTCTATAGATTTTTATAATTACACACACATATTTCCTTTCTAATTGCAGTATATTCAAGATATAAACAGAAAACCACACTACTTTGCCCATTTAACTAAAGTTGTATGTTGTATCACCGTCAGATCATGGACAGCTTCGATGTTTTCTGTTGTTTATGTGTTTATTTATTTATTTATTAACCGTAAAAAACAATTTTGCAAACAGACGAAAACAGAAACATTGCGTCAATTACAAACTGGCCCAGTTACCGACTTTACAGGCTGTGCGTGTCACGAAGACATTGGTCCAGCTTTCGAAATACATTTGCTCCGGTTTAGATAAGTACAGGATACTTACATTCTGCCAAGTCGCCATCTCCATCTTGATTTTTCTGAATAGGTATTTGGACAATAACAGAAACAAACTCTGATATTTTGATACGTAATTTTCAAGAAGTGAGCATTTACACGAACAAAGTACGAAGTCCTTATATACACAACTAAAAAATTAAATTAAGGCATAACTTACTACGAATTACACAACTTAAAATCTACCGCAAAATTAAATGTAAAATTATCGCCGGCTACATAGAAACAAATATGTACAGAAAGAAATGTAACCCTAATCCTGTTCCGCAAATGACAAAAAAAACTAGGTAAAAAGTGGTAAATTATGAAAGTGGTAACCTCTCTTCCCTTTTGCCGCTAAATAAATATAAACCACGTGATACGCCCCTGGCACGAAACATATAAAACCCGCTAGTAAAAACACTGCACCTTGCAGACCCGTGTCAGGCTCTGCTAGGGCTAACGCCCCAATCCCTAACAGTCCCAAGCCGATGAGCAATAAGATTGTAGCTGCCAAGACCATCCGCCAGTTTTCCCGCACTTTCGGGTGGTAGAAACAAGACCTGCTTAAGTTTTCTTGACTAGAACTGTCGTAGTAGTCTTGGATCAGAGAGTCGCTGTCTCGTGATGCGTCGTGAGCCAATTTGTAGTTTCTTAAAAGCTATTAATTAGATGGGAACCTAACAATCTTATAAAACTGAATAGTTACCTTCCATTTTCTATCTTCACCCCAACGCACTCAGTTTGGTTTGAATTTGCACTGTTGGTAGGCGATCTGGGACCCGTGGCCCCGTACACCTTAATAGCCTCATCTGTTTCCTCCTCAAAGGCATCGTCTATAGAGAATCTCTTCTGTCTTCCATTTATCCCATTCGACAAAACAACTTGTCTGTTTGACATTTTCAATAGAGGTTATAGGAATAAAAAAGGCGTAGTTTCTGCCGAATCGAACAGAAGACTATTTAGGACATTTGTACTTTCGATAATATGTAGCACTAATTTTCACTTTGCATAATTGTTAGACAATGGATGGAGCTGGTAAACGGATTTATGAATTCATTGTACAAAATAGTTTATTCTTGCAGAGTTTATTGACATCTAACTGTCAGTGGATTCGACGAACTATCACCAGATGGCTCTATATCCATTAAGTTTAGTATTGTGGGATCCATATAAATTGTGGTCACATTTATGGGATTAACGGTTTTTAAGAATAACTTTCATGTGGTGAACGATAATTACGAAACGTGTACCTATTTTATTTAAACTCGCCGAAGTTATAATCCAATACATTTCTTTTCATGCACAAGTCTAGTGTTAATAGAAATGGGACATACGTGTGCGCCATCTATGAGAATAGGTCAATAGGAATAGAAACTGTTTGTCATTGGCTGATTCATTAGAAAGATAGTGATTTTACCGACGTAATTTTATTGCAATGGCGGACGCATAACAAAGCAAGTGTCAAATTTCCTGTGTTTTTATAAGTTGTCTCTGGTTGTCGTATTAAAAGTACTGCTATTGATGTGATTATTCGCTGTATTAGCATTGTAATGTCTGATTTAGTTTCCAAATGCGTATTACGTGTGGAAGTGAACCCAAAAATGGACGATGCAGGTGCGTAAGTTTTTTTAATCTAAAATATTTACGTAATGAACAAAATTGTTAGGTGCACAAGGTGCCGAAGCTCTAGATTCCAACGCTTCGAAGAAAAAGAGTAAGCGCCATCGAGATGTTAGGGAAATTAGCGTGGAAACTTATCCGAGTCGTTTGGAGTCTCCGAAAGAGGATTGGGGGCTCTTGCCTGTGCATTCGAGGGAACAAACCCCACTCGCTAATAAAGAATCGAGCGATGATAAAGGGGAAATAGGTTTTTTTAGCGGTAATCCGTTTGTAGAATTGACGAAAGGGATTCTTCATTTATACAAAGAAGAGTAAGTTTCCGCTTAGTGGTCATCATTTTGCTAAAAATTTTTGTTTTTTTTGTAGTTCTTTGACAAGCAGCGATGAAGCGCTGACGTTGTGCCTCCTCGGAGTCCCAGCCTCTATGACATGTCACGATCTGCTCGCCTTCACTGCTCCTTGTCATGCAGAAATAGCTCATATCCGTGTTATACGGGACTCTATGCCCAACCAGTACATGGCGTTGCTTACGTTTAGAACTCACGAATCTGCCAGAGAGTTCTATTTAACTTTTAATGGGGCCCCGTTCAACAGTTTAGAGCCTGACAGTCTGTGCCGAATTGTTTGGGTGTCGAACGTAGAGTGGGCCAACGATGGATTGCCGCCGCCTGGGCACACGGAGTTGCCTATTTGTCCTGTTTGTTTGGGTGAGAGGAGTATATATATATTTTAGCACTACAGGCCTAGTAGGCCCACGGCTTGATTAACCAATACTCTCCATTCCTTTTTATTTTCTGTTTTCTCCCTCCAATCTTCAATGCCTAATTGCCTTATATCCTTCATCACTTCTTCCCTCCACCTCGCTCTCGGTCTTCCTCGTCTTCTTCTGCCCCCTATACTACTTTCAAATATTCTTTTTGGTGTTTTATTTATTGTCATCCTCGTAATATGTCCCAACCATATCAGCCTTTGTGATCTTGCAATTCCCACTATATCCGGTTCCCCAAATAACTCCCTTAACTCTTGGTTAGTTCGCCTTTCCCACACATCATCCACTCTTTTACCTCCATATATCTTTCTCCGCATTTTTCTCTCCCACACACCCAGCATTCTTTGTTCTGTTGATCCTAAAGTCCGCACTTTGCTTGCAAATGTCACAATTGGCCGTATAACAGTTTTATAAATCCTCTTGATATCTTCTTACTATTTAATTACTTAATTACTTACTACTTACTACTTGTTTAACGACAAGAAGTAGATCAAAATAGAAAAATGAAATTACTTGAAACTTTTCTCTATTTATGTTTTTCTTTACATCTGTCATTAATTAATAATATTTTTTATAAACAGCAACGGTTACTATGATAACTTTCCTAACGACGTTTGACAACCAAACATTCCGCCCACCTTGAAAGATGGCAGCTTTCAACAAATTATAATTCAGTAAAAGTCTTTAAACAACGAAAAACACCAACCAACATTTGAACTTGAAAGTTATGGTTCCCCAGGAAGTACACAAATTTTGTGAGTACTTCTTTTAATGTTGCCATTGGCAGTTTTGATCGTCACCACTCTCACAATTCCGTCTTCACCTGGATGGAGAGCGATAATCCGTCCCAGTCGCCATCGCTGAGGTGGCTGGTTATCTTCATGTATCAGTACCATAGCATTAGGAATACATAATTGCTTTGCATTTACTCGCCATTTCACTCGTTGTTGCAACGTAGGTAAATACTCCTTCCCCCACCTTCTCCAGAAGTGTTGCGAAAGTTGATCGATCCTTTGCCATCTAGATAGACGATTTGACTTTGCCTCGATGTAATCAGGTTCGTCGATTGACGTTATCGGAGCCCCGATTAAAAAATGACCGGGCGTAAGTGCAGAAAGATCATTTGGGTCTTCGGATAAAGGAACAAGGGGTCGTGAATTTAAACAACCTTCAATCCTCACTAGGAGAGTATACATCTCCTCATATGTAACGGCTGCATTTCCTAATACCTTTTTTATGTGTGATTTTGCTGATTTTATTCCTGCCTCCCACAAACCCCCAAAGTGAGGAGATCTAGAAGGAATGAAATGCCATTTTATTTGGTCATTCATAAGAGATTCTGTTACTTTTGATTGAAAAGTTTTTGATTTCATTAACTGACGCAATTCATTGTGGGCACCAACGAAATTTGTACCATTATCAGAATACAAATTTTTCACGTGTCCCCGACGCGAAGTGAATCGCTTTAGAGCACTTAAAAAACTTTCAGTTGTTAGGTCGCCGACTAATTCAATATGTATTGCCTTTGTCGCAAAGCAAATAAATAAAGCAACATAAGCCTTGACCATACGTTTGTTTCTAGTGCGTGACTCTTTAATCATTATTGGACCTGCATAGTCTACGCCGCTATTTTGAAATGGCCTTGAAATTGTTACCCTATCAGATGGCAAATTTCCCATGATCTCTTGCATAAGCTTAGGTTTATATTTGAAGCAATTCAAACACTTATGAAGAATTTTTCGAACTTGAGTTCGTCCGGAAATTGGCCAATAAGTTTCCCTAACTGCCGCTAAAGTAGCTTGATTACCTGCATGTAAGTGTCTTTCGTGTTCATGTAATATTATGATTCGTGTAACGTGATTATTATTAGGGAGAAGTATCGGGTGTTTTCTGTCATTTGAAATGTCTGCATTAGAAAGTCGACCGCCCACCCTGAGTATTCCAGCGGTGTCTAAGAACGGAGTTAACGAAATTAAACGATTTGATTTGTCAATTTTGTTTCGGGTTTTCAGCTGCTTGATTTCATTGAAAAATTCATTTTGTTGAGTGATTTTTATTATTGTCATTGCGCCCTTTCTAATTTCGGAACATAACAAGCTTTGTTTTGACCGTTCAGATTTGGGTATTCTACAATTGCTGATGAAACGCAAGACATAACCGAACACTCTTCGCAATTTATTCCAAGTCGAAATGTTAACAAATGAATGTGCCAATGGATTGGGATCAAAAGAAATCGTTGTGAGTGTTATGTTTCCTCTTTGTTCAATATTTGTTTCCTTTAAGAATGGTTGTGGAGGCCAATCAATTTGTTTTTGTTTTAAGAAAAAAGGACCTTGCCACCAAATTGTTAAATTTGCTAAATTTGTTGGGTTTGTACCGCGTGAAATAATATCTGCAGGATTATTTTCTGAAGATACATGAGCCGAAAATTCAAAAGTTGTAAGTTTCAATATCTCAGCTACTCTGTGGGCAATGAAAGTTTTCCACGTATTTGGAGGCGATGATAGCCACGCTAATACTATTGTGGAGTCTGTCCAAAGGAAAACATGCTTGATCAAGCCCTTTAGAATTTCTGATATTTTATGATAAAGTTTCGACAACAGTAATGCGCCGCAGAGCTCCAATCTAGGAATTGATAACGTTTTTAAAGGTGCAATTTTTGATTTGGCGCATAGCAGGTGAACCTGATAATTACCGTCGTCATCGATAGTACGTACATACAAGCACGCACCGTACGCTATTTCGGATGCGTCGCAAAAACCATGGAGTTCGATTGAACTGCTAATTGTCCCGGAAGTGACGTTTCTTGGAATCTTTAATAAACAAAGATTGGATAACTCTGTTATGAAGTTGTTCCATGAAATTTGTATTTGAAGTGGCAATGTATCATCCCATTCGATTTTTAAAGACCATAACTGCTGCATTATTTGTTTGGCAGTTGTTAGTATTGGCCCGACTAAACCTAGTGGGTCGAACAGTTTGGATATTGTAGAAAGAACGTTTCGTTTTGTAAATTTGACTGATTTATCGATTGGAATTACTTCGTAGGTGAACACGTCTTCCTGAAAATTCCAAGATAAACCTAAAGTTTTGATTTTTCCTTGTTTATCAAGATTAATGATTGAGTCTCCAGATGAACCGCTATTATCTGGAAGTGCTTCAACTACGTTAGAAGTCCACTTGCGCAATTCAAACCCTGCTTGTAAAAGACAACAACTTACTTGATCTCGAATTTTAACAAGCTCTCTGACCGAATTTGAACCGAGGAGACAATCGTCTACGTAAAAGCTGTTTTCGATTGCAGAACGTGCGAGAGGAAATTTTGATTCTTCGTCTATAGCTACTTGATTAATACATCTGATTGCTAGGTAAGGAGCGCAAGCAGTTCCGTACGTTACAGTAGATAAACGAAAAGTTTGCAATGGTAAATTTGGATCAGCACGCCAAAGAATTTTTTGAAATTCTCGATCTTCTTCGGCTACTAAGATCTGCCTGTACATTTTAGCTATGTCCCCAGTCAACACAAACCGATGCATACGAAACCGAGTTATTATTGAAAATAAATCAGGTTGAATGGTTGGCCCTACCATTAAGTTTTCGTTCAAACTTATACCTGTGGTGCTCTTGGCTGATGCGTCAAAAACAACTCGAACTTTGGTAGTCGTTGAATCTCGAAACACGGCACGGTGAGGCATGTAAAATTCTTTGTTTGATTCTGGTGCAGACAAAATTTGTGGAGCAAGTTCCATGTGATTCAAATCTGCGTATTCGTTCATGAAAGTGCTATAATCATTTTTCAATTCGCTATTTCTATTTAATTTGCGTTCAAGCAAATGAAAACGTTTCTCTGCAATTGATTTTGAATCACCGAGAGGTTTCGCAGTTTCTTTGAATGGTAATTTTACTACGAACCGACCTTCAGAGTTTCTTTTATGAGTATCCAAAAAATGTTGTTCGCATGTGCGCTCTTCTTCAGACCGAATGTCGCAATTTCGAATTTCCTCGACCTCCCAGAATTTCTGCATTTGCCGTTCAATCGTGGTTGAAAGGCAATTTTGACTCTTAGAATGATTTGATATTGAAGTAGATATGGGACCGCCTATTATCCATCCCAATTCTGTACTCTGAATAATTGGTTGATCACGGCCTAAACGTATCTGCGGTTCTTCCCTCAAAAGATCCCAAAAGATTCCTGCTCCGATCAACATGTCGATTGATTTAGATTTGTTAAAGTCAGGATCCGCTAACTTTATTGAACTAGGAATTCGCAATTGTGACACTGAAATGTATTCAGACGGAAGACTCTCAGTTAATTTCTGAAGTACTAAACACGAGATTTCCTTAGAAAATTGCTTTACCCTTGAATGGATTGTTACATTCGTTCTTTCGTTTACATTTATTGAACTTTGGTGAATGCCAGAAATTGATTGAGTTATGGCATGAGTGTGAATTTTCAAACGTTTGCAAACGTTTGTTGTTATGAAGTTACTTTGGCTACCTGAGTCTAATAATGCCCGCAATTCATGAATGCCACCTTCTGCGTCATATACGTTTACTAGTACTGTTGACAACAAAATTTGTGATGAATTAATCTGAGCTGTCAATGTTGATGAAGTTTGAATATTTGACGGAAGTGTTTGTGATTGAATTGACGTGGATGAATCAGTGTGCAATAAAGTATTATGTTTTTTATTGCAGACTCGGCAATTGGAGGATTTGCATTCGTTGACACCATGACCAGAACGAAAACAATTTGTACACAAGTTGAGTTTGCTAATTTCTGACGTTCTTGTAACGATTGGAAGTTTTCGAAAGGAATCGCATTTAAATATGACGTGTGAACCTTTACAGAAAATGCATGTCTTCCAGTTCGAGTGTGTAGTTGCTACATTGCATTGCGTTTGCTTACCTGGTTGCCTTTTGGTTATGTTAATTGATTTTGATTCGAATTTTGTCTGTGATTCGAATTTTGACTGTGATTTTCCTGCGTACAATGTTTCTAAATAATTGCAACGATTATTTAGAAATTGTATGAGTTCTGTGAAGGTGGATGGTTCATCAGATGTATTTGACATTTCCCACTCCCTCTTTGTTTGATTGTCCAGTCTGGATGTGACTATGTTGACAAGAATAGCATCCCACTGATCAACTGGAAGATTGAGAGTCTTTAGTGCCCTTAGATGTTTGTTTACCGTGTCAATCAATTCTCTAAGCGCAGTATAGCTCTCACGAGTTAAATTTGGAAGTTCGAGAATAGCATTTACGTGATTACGAATTAAAATGCGTTTGTTTTCGAATCGTTCCTGTACTAATTTCCATGCTATTTCGTAATTGTCTTCAGTTACCTCCAACGAATCTATTACATTTGCGGCATCCTTGATTAGTGACGTTTTGAGGTAATGAAACTTTTGAATTTTTGCTATTGACGTTAAGTGTATCATTGAATTAAACAAATCTCTGAATTTTAACCAATCTACGTAATTGCCATTGAACTGTGGAAGATTTATTATTGGTAATTTGATGTTTTGAGGTATAACTAG
The DNA here is from genome assembly GCA_963966045.1 of Xestobium rufovillosum. NCBI lineage: Eukaryota > Metazoa > Arthropoda > Insecta > Coleoptera > Ptinidae > Xestobium > Xestobium rufovillosum. The sequence goes on from OZ014497.1 coordinate 24,853,939, forward strand.
AGAATTATGATTTACAGGATTTGTATGTATTGGTGTATTTTTATCAATTAAAAACTTTTTAATTGTACCACAAATATGGAAATAATTATCCTCTATGTCTGCTATACTTCCGTTTGACGCGATTTCAAATCGATTCCACGATTCTGTTAACTGATTTAATCGATATTCGAGTTCGACAAGATTACTGTTGTATCCGCTCTCAAAAAATTGTTTAATTCGTGCAATTTGATCAATCATGCGATCTCCCGAGGAGGTATTAACATGATCGTTTAATTGTGATTGTTTACTCGCTTGTGAATGATTCTCTAAAATTAATGAAATGCTTGCTGAAAGATCGAAGAATTTTCGCTCAAATTCGTCGAATTCTTGATCAGAGATCTCCTCACTTATGTCTGGTTCCAAAATGTCTATTTGTGATTGCAAATTTTCGAAATTTTCATAAAATTTGTCAAATTTTTGAAACCTGCTTTTTAAGTCTGCAACTGTTTTATCTGTCCATTGTGTTGTGGTTGTGATGAAAGTACTTGTGCGTGTAAAAAAACTCTTAATGTTTTTACGATTTCTTTTAAGATTTTCTAGCGACATTTTTATTGTGTTATGTATTGAACAAATAAAATGCAGCCGCTACACACGCTGACAAGCAACACTCCCAATGAAAACACAAGGATATTCGAATGGATTTTCGTTTGAATTTTAAGTAACGGAAATGATCAGTATGCACCACTTACCCTGGTCCGGGCGTTAATCGTGGGTACCAGTTTGTTCGTTGTAGTGGATTACGACTACCTTCCGTTGCTTTTGTTGATATTATTGCAAATATCGCTTCTGTGGCTATGTGATGTGGCTGCGAAGGACCATGTTTAACGACAAGAAGTAGATCAAAATAGAAAAATGAAATTACTTGAAACTTTTCTCTATTTATGTTTTTCTTTACATCTGTCATTAATTAATAATATTTTTTATAAACAGCAACGGTTACTATGATAACTTTCCTAACGACGTTTGACAACCAAACACTACTTAATACTATTTAATAATCTGCTGAGTGAGTGTATGCATCGGTTTCCTGTCACGATTCTCTGCTGTACCTCTCTTTGGATGTTCGGTTTTCTGCAAAACATTGTCCCCAGATATGAAAAACTCTCCACTTCTTCCAATTTGTAAATTATGCCTTCGTTCGTTCTTAATTTTAGCTGTCCACTCACTCCCAAATCTCTATCTGCCCATGTCATGAATTTTGTTTTATTTTCATTGATAATTAGACCCATTTTCTTTGCCGAACTTTCCAATCTCTGCATTACCGCCTGCAGTTTACTTCTTGTTACAATCACCACATCGTCTGCAAATGCTATGCACTGGTGTCGCTTATTGTATACCAGGCCAGACCTATTAACATTGGCATCCCGTATTACTCTTTCCAATGCAAAATTGAACAGCATGGATGATAGAGGGTCATCTTGTCTTATTCCTTCTTTCACTCTAAATTTCTCTGAAGTTTTACCGTTTATTCTGACTCTGTTCTCAGTTTCGTTTAATGTCAGCTTCACCATGTTTACAAGTTTTTTGCCTATTCCCAGCTGCTTTAACGCTTAGTATATTTCTGATTTTCTTATTCTATCATAGGCTTGTCTAAAGTCGACAAATATAACATATGTTTCCTTTTGATACTCGTAACTTTTTGCCTGTAATTCTCTCAAAGTAAATATCGGGTCTACAACCGATCTTCCCCGTCTAAAGCCACACTGATAATCTCCCAGTTCATTCTCCATTCTTACTGTTAACCTATTCTGTAAACATGATGCAAGTATCTTATAGGCAACATTAAGTAAGGCTATACCCCTGTAATTCTTAGGTTGCATCTTATCGCCTTTCTTATACAATGGATGTAGTATTGCTTCCCTCGAACTCTGTGGTATTTCTTCTTGTATCCATATTTACTCCAAAAGGTCCCTCACACATCGAGCCAATTCCTCTCCTCCATATTTAACCATTTCTGCAGTTATTTCGTCGCCTCCAGGACTCTTGTAATTTTTCAGACTTCGAATAATATCTTCAACTTCCTTTAAAGTTGGTGGTTCTTCCTCCCATCCATCTTGATTCTGCATATCATCTTCTGTGCATTCATCTATTATTTCTTCGTCTTGCCCCTCACCTCCATTCAATAATTCATCAAAGTAATTCTGCCACAATTCCAACACACCCCTCTTTTCTCCTATTATTTCGCCATTTCTATTCTTATAAAATACTGTTCTTGGTTGACACCCTTTTTTTCTCTTCTTACTCCTCTGTATAGACTTCTTATTTCGTTGTTCTTGTGATTCTCCTCTATATCATTTAAGCTTTTAGTTATATTTTCTTTTCCTTCAATGAGAGTAAACATTATAAATTAATTTTAATATTCTGTCTATTTTTTTCATTTATTTATTTGAAAACCTCGAGCGATCATACAAGATACCAAATAATTTGAATTTGTTGTATAGAACGCATGGACGAGTCAGTGGATGGTGTTCTGACAATTTTGTGCAATCACGCTTTTCATGCGAGTTGTTTGGAGCAGTGGGGTGATTCTACTTGTCCTGTTTGCCGTTGCGTTCAAAGTCCAGAACAGGCGGAGAGTTCTGAATGTGATAGGTGCGGCAAATCTGGACCGTCCCCCGATGCTCTTTGGATTTGTTTGATATGTGGACATGTTGGTTGCGGAAGGTGGGGATTCGCATTTTTCCTTGTAGTCACGGTGGTGTAACGGACAAAATTTATCTTAGGTACCAAGGAGGACATGCCGCCTCACACTACCGAGAATCCGGACATTGTTACGCCCTTCAGCTTGGTTCTCACCGTGTCTGGGATTACAAAGGTCAGTTTTCGATAGGGTGGCCTTGGAGTTTTTCATCTTTACTATCTTCGTTGTCTTCCAGGTGATAATTTTGTTCATAGACTGCTTCAAAACAAAGCGGACGGTAAATTGGTAGCTTCTGAAGGACCTCCTTCGGAATCGGAAGGTGCGCAGGAAAAGGTAGACGCAGTCCAGCTTGAATTCACTTATTTGTTAACGTCACAGTTGGAGGAACAGCGGATGTACTTTGAGGAACGTCTGGCCCAGTAAGTTATAAATATGCTGCGTTCTTTATTTAATTCTGTAATTTTCTTTTCGTTTTACTTGTGTAGATTGGAGAGTCAGGCTTCGGAGGAAACCAAGTTACTCAGAGAAAGGATAACGGCGATGGCGGAGGAAAACAAGGAACTGAAGAAGAAACTGGTGGCTGTGAGCAAAGAAAAGCTGGCGGCCGAGAAGAAAATCAGTCAGCAGGCTGCGAAATTGAATACCACGATCGTAGATTTGAACGAAGAGAGGCAGCTGGGCAAGGCGCTGAGGAATAACCAGCAGAAGTTTGCGAGTCAAATTGCGAGTTTGGACGAGAAGTACGCGGCGAAAGAAAAGGAAATCATCGAACTGAAGGAGCAGCTGAGGGACCTCATGTTTTACATCGATGCCCAAAATGTAAGTAGCTTTTTTTGCTTCGAAATATAGGTGTTCCGGAAATTAATTGGGAAAGAGAAATTTGTTAAATAAACGTTCGTTACAAGGAAGTTCCCTTTATTTTTAGAATTAATGCATCTCTTGTAGTGCAGAGGTTTTTCAATTAATGGCTTTTTTGTAGGTCATAGAAAAATCTGAAAACAGAGAAGAAATAGCCGAAGGTACAGTTTCCATTGGAGAAGCGCCCCAAAGTAGTAAACATAGAAGAGGGAGGAGAAAACGTTGAAATATATTTTAATGGTGTATTAGCTAATTTTTAAGATAATAATTGCTTAATTTTTGTCAGGTATTTTTTAATGTTTATTTTAGTATGTATTTCCACTTTTTTTGTTAATAAAGACTTTTCAGTTTTTAAAAGATGCTTTATTTTGCGAAATCAAAATTAAATCCCGATACTTATTCTGACAAACTCTAAAGTTTGCCTAAATGATTTTGCACCGGAAGTATCAGGATAACAGGAATGACGGGAGGTATAGAACAAATAAAATAAATCACTGATCAATGGTAACTTATGAATTTCTGCTATCCTGATACTTTTCTGAAAATTTACTGTTTCAAAATTAATTTTTAATCTTTGATAACCTCTTGTAAATTTCTGTTATTCTGTTAAAGTCAAGCCGCGACTAATTTTTAAACTTAATTTTTTTTTTAAGTATTTTTTATGTTTATTTTTGCATTTTATGTTGACTTTTCAGCATTTAAACGATGTTTTATTTTGCGAAACCGATATTTAAAGTGAAAGATTTTGGTAAGAAACAGACTATTGTATTATATGTACTGTATTTCTGCTATCCTGATACTTATTCTGACAAACTCTGAAAGCCTAAATGATTTTGCACCGGAAGAATCAGGGTAACAGGAATGACAGGAGGTATAGGAGAAATGAAGTAAGTTAGTCTTGATCACTCGTAACCTATGAATTGCTGCTATCCTGATACTTTTTTAAAAAAAATTACTGTTTCAAAATTAATTTCGAATCTTTGGTAACCTCTGCTAACTCTGAAGTTTGCCTAAATGATTTTGCACCGGAAGAATCAGAATAACAGGAATGACAGGAGGTATAGAACAAATTAAATAAATTCATCTTGATCACTCGTAACCTATGAATTGCTGCTATCCTGATACTTTTCTAAAAATTTTGTGTTTTAAAATTAATTTCCAATCTTTGGTAACCTCTGCTGTCCTGATTAATTTTTAAGACAATTTACGTACTTCACTTTATAAGAATTTTTTTGTTTATTTTAGTATGTATGTATTTCCACTTTTTGTGTTAATAAAGGCTTTTCAGTATTTAAACGATGTTTTATTTTGCGAAACCAATATTTAAAATAAAAGATTTTGGTAAGAAACAGACTTTATTGTATTACTTATACTATATTTCTGCTATCCTGATACTTATTCTGACAAACTCAGAAATTTGTCCAAATTACTTCATTTCTATAAAGTACGTATGTATTATGTTTATTTTAGTATGGTATTTCCACTTTTCGTGTTACCTAATAAAGACAGTACATATTTAAACGATGTTTTATTTTGTGAAACCAATATTTAGAACATAAAATTTTGGTAAGAAACCGACTTTATTGTATTATATACATACTATATTCCTGCTATCCTGATACTTATTCTGACAAATTCAGAAGTTTGCCTAAATAATTTTGCACCGGAACCCGGAAGTATAAGAATAACAGGAATGATAGGAGGTATAGAACAAATTGAATCACTGGTAACTTCCTATGGAATTCTGCTATCCTGATACTTTTCTGAAAATTTACTGTTTCAAAATTTATTTTCAATCTTTCATAACCTCTTATAAATTTCTGTTATCCTGCTAAAGTACTCTTATAAGCTGCGACTAATTTTTAAGTTTCATTTTTTACAAAGTATTTTTTATGTTTATTTTCGTATGTATTTCTGCATTTTGTGTTGGACTTTTTAGTATTTAAACGATGTTTTATTTTGCGAAATCAATATTTAAAATAAAAGATTTTGGTAAGAAACAGACTACATATCAAAGACATTCTATACTAATAGACACCAAGATCCCATGTATTCGGCATACGTACCTTATTTCCAACATAAAAGACGTGCCTTTTTCTCTCCCACTTTTTCTACCTAATTTTGCCGTGTTAACGTCATCTCTCTTTGGGCAAAAAGTCAAAATTATTTTTTTGGCGTAGCGCGCTAATTAAATTGCATGACATTTAAACGTCAAATCGCCTTGTCATTTGAATTTTTATTTTTCGTACGGGAGAAGAAATTTTTATTACTGTCTACTGTTTATTGTTCTGTTTGTTGTTAAGTGTTTCTATTTTGTGTTTTTCTGAACTGGTACCTAGTTTAAGAAATGGTTTCATATTGTTGTGTTTGTGGAGCCAACTCGAAAGATGGTACCCTCTCATTTCACAAGTAAGTTTCTTCAACACATACCAAAATGTACTAAAATACGGCGATTGTCACATATAAGTAACATCGATTCTGACAAGAAGCACCCAAAATACATTTCATTTTAGACTTACTTACTTACTTACTCGCTTAATAATTTACTTCAGCAGCTTCCTACTTATTTTAAAATACCTACGCTACATATTAATTTCTAAGACCATTTTCAACATGCCTACAACTCGATGCTTACTCTCCTAAAAGATTTAATTTTCTCGTATCTAATTTGACAACTAGCACTGACAACTCGGAAACTTGTGAAATGAAGGTTACCCAGTGAATGTCATATTTGACTTTTTGCCTTAAGAAAGATGCAAAATCAATTTTTGCGTGCTCCAAACGAAAACAGAGAATATTTTCTTGTCGCACGCATGTTTTCAGCTATATTAAATTGCATCTTGGTATCTATAGAAATAGAATATCTTTGCTACATATACTATATTTCTGCTGCCCTGATACTCTGACAAATGATTTTGCACCGGAAGAATCAGGGTAAACAGGAATGACAGGAGGTATAGGAGAAATGAAATTAATTAGTCTTGATCACTCGTAACCTATGAATTGCTGCTATACTGATACTTTTCTAAAAAACTTACTGTTTCAAAATTAATTTCGAATCTTTGGTAACCTCTATCCTGATAATTAACTCTTAAGCCGCGACTAATTTTTAAGACAATTTACATACTTCACTTTATAAGAATTTTTTGTTTATTTTAGTATGTATTTCCACTTGTGTGAATTAAAGTTTAAAGACTTTTCAGAATTTAAATGAAGCCAATATTTCAAATAAGAGTTTGGTAAGAACGGACTTTATTGTATTATATTATATTTCTGCTATCCTGATACTTATTTTGACAAACTCTGAAGTTTGCCTAAATTATTTTGCATCGGAAGAACCAGGATAACAGGAATGACAGGAGGTATAGAAGAAATGAAAACAAATCGTCTTGATCACTCGTAACCTATGAATTGCTGCTATCCTGATACTTTTCTGAAAATTTACTGTTTCAAAATTAATTTCCAATCTTTGGTAACCTCTGCTACCCTGATAAAGTCAATTCTTAAGCCAACGTGACTTTTTCATTTAACGCCCTCTGGCGTCAAAAATATAAAGTGTTTGGATATGTATGATAAATGGTTGTCAAGAGAATAAAAAGGCCTCTAGAACTATCTAAACAAAATGATATATGCTATTTAACATAAAAAGTTATCATTTCCGGTTTAACCGGAAGTAATTAGAAAAGTCAATTCTTAAGCCAACGTGACTTTTTCATTTAACGCCCTCTGGCGTCAAAAATATAAAGTGTTTGGATATGTATGATAAATGGTTGTCAAGAGAATAAAAAGGCCTCTAGAACTATCTAAACAAAATGATATATGCTATTTAACATAAAAAGTTGATATCATTTCCGGTTTAACCGGAAGTAATTAGATATGTCAATTATGTTAAAAATATGGGGTTTTAGGAGTATAATACTTACAGAGGATTGCCAGAGTGTATTTCAAAAAGTAAACAAATGGCGGGATGTTACTTGCTCTCGTTGACACCCGGTATACATACTATATTCCTGCTATCCTGATACTTATTCTGACAAATTCAGAAGTTTGCCTAAATGATTTTGCACCTGAAGTATAAGAATAACAGGAATAATATGAGGTAGAACAAATGGAATCACTGGTAACCTCCTATGGAATTCTGCTATCCTGATACTTCTCTGAAAATTTACTGTTTCAAAATTAATATCCAATCTTTGATAACCTCTAGCAAATTTCTGCTATCCTGAAAAAGTCAACTCTTTCTGCGACTAATTTTTAAGACAATTACTTTATTTTATGTCATTTTTTATGTTTATTTTCGTATGTAAGTACTTCCACTTTTTGTGTTAGACTTTTCAGCATTTAAACTAGGTTTTATTTTGCAAAACCAATATTTAAAATAAAAGATTTTGGTAAGAAAGACTTTATTGCATTATACAATATTTCTGCTACCCTGATACTTATTCTGAGAAACTCTGAAGTTTGCCTAAATAATTTTGCACTGGAAGAATCAGGATAACAGGAATGACAGGAGGTATAGAAGAAATGAAATAAATTCGTCTAGATCACTTGTAACCTATGAGTTGCTGTTATCCTGATACTTTTCTGAAAATTTACTGTTTCAAAATTAATTTCCAATCTTTGGTAACCTCTGCTATCCTGATAAAGTCAACTCTTAAGAAGCGACTAATTTTTAAAACAATTACTTCACTTTATAAGAATTTTTTGTTTATTTTAGTATGTATTTCAACTTTTTTGTATTTAAATGGTTTTATTTTGCGAAACAGCGAAACCAATATTTAAAATAGATTTTGGTAAGAAACAAACTATTGTATTATACTATATTTCTGCTATCCTGATACTTATTCTGACAAACTCAGAAGTTTGCCTAAATGATTTTGCACCAGAAGTATAAGAATAACAGGAATGATAGGAGGTATAGAACAAATAGAACCACTGATAACCTCCTATGGAAATCTGCTATCCTGATACTTTTCTGAGAATTTACTTTTTCAAAATTAATTTCCAATCTTTGATAACCTCTTGTAAATTTCTACTATCCTGATAAAGTAAACTCTTATGAGACATGACTAATTTCTAAGACAAATTATTTATTTTATTTCATAAGGTAGATATATTTTTGCTTATTTTATTCTCACTTTTTGTGTTAATAAAGTCTTCTCAGTATTTAAATGGTTTTATTTTACACAACCAATATTTAAAACAAAAGATTTTGGTAAGAAATAGACTTTATTATATTGAACTATATTTCTGCTATCCTGTTAATTACGATTTTGAATCAGAAGTATCAGGATAACAGGAATGACATGAGGTATAGAACAAATAAAATAAATTCATCTTGGTCACTGGTAAGTTACCAGTGGTAACCTCGTCATTTCTGCTATCCTAATACTTTTCTGAAAATTTACCGTTTCAAAATTAATTTGCAAGCTTTTGTAACCTTTCTGCTATCCTGGTAAAGTCAACTCGTATATAAACTCTAATTTTAACAAAGAAAAACACTGTTTACAACTTACAAACATTTATTTCCATTTTTAAAATATTACAACAATCAACAATTATATAAATATCAATTACATATTATCAATAAAACTATTACAAACATCCAGAGCGATTCAATATTATTTTGTCAAAATTTTCATAGTGCTTTGAGCAAAAAATTAAGAAAAACTTACTTTAGCAGTACGGCAATAAAATAAAATTACAAACTATAATTACTATAATTAGATAATACTAGACACACTTTAAAATTCCTGATAAGTATTCTGAATCGCTCTGTATAATAACTTAATTACTAACATCCAAAACGAACCAATATTATGTCTATACAAATGAATATTTGAGCTCTTCGTTGCTACCATTTGATAACTGATAATGATTAGGAGGTATAAGCACAATATTTCCTAAACAATCTTTAAAAAATAATTGTAATAATTGTACTTTAGGTTTTCTCAATTTAATAGGTGAAACATCCCTACTTTACATCATCTAACACGTTTAGGGGATGACACTGAAAATACATATGACATTTCTCTGTATTAACTTTCTCTTCATCATGGCTATTGATAAAATTGGAAGACTCCGCAACAGTCGATGTAAACCAACTAGAAGAAAATACTGATAACCTCTTGATGGTTTCTGCTATCGTGATACAGTTAAACTCACATGGATTGAACTATCGAAGCCACAATTAAAAGAAATTACTGTTTTTCCTTTACATATTTTTAGTGCCATCTGTTATCATTGTTTATTTTTAACATTTAATGTTTATAACAGATATTCTACATTCTTTTGGTGCATCTTTATGTGTTATATTATATTTTTTTAGTTACGTTTTGGAAGATGTGTTACATATTTTATTTATTGTGTTTAACCGTAAATAAAAATTACATATGTAAATATATATTTTTCTAAAGTGTTGTAACAATTGTATTGTGTATGTTTTTTTACTATATGATTTAGTACCAGAAAGAAATGTTTGTGTTGTTTATTATCATTTTAAGGAACTATTTGGCATTTTCTGGTTTGTCCACTGTGACATATACCGGTCGGTACAACACCAACGGTTCCCTACAAAAAAAACAACATAATCAACATAAGGCTCAAGAAGTACTAATTAAGAAGTACTAACAAAACAAGTATGTAGTTGAAGCAAGAAGACCCGGTAAAAGAAGAATAAGCAGACCACAGAAAACTATGGAAGACAGGATGGAACAGATAGCAGAGAGGAGAGGGAGAACTGTCCAAGAGATGAATGGAAGAAATGGGTGGGAACTCCTAAAACACAAACACCGTGACGATACATGTGGCGTAGACCAATTTGGGATGGAATCGGAATAAGGGCATATTAAGTTCGACCAAGACAGAGGAAAACCGGATTGAGATGTATCATATCCCTTACCTCATAGTGTGTTCGTTTCCATCGTACACTTGTCCCAAAAGAAATTCAGGTCCGATGTACTGTCCACCCTCGACGTGAGAGCTAGCATGTTCTAGGCCAAAATAAAATGATAAAACCCACAGCATGGTTGTTTTTTTTTAATTAGCTTACCGTACTTTACAGCCGGTGTGACGTTGGAGTTTGGAATACGAAACGGCACGGTGGCTATGGTAACTGGAAAACTTATTTCTACGATATCGGCGTCTCTTTCGCTGTCTAAACTAACCTGAATACAGATGAATAAACAAACAGAAATATAATAAAGACAGAAACAAAGCTTACAGTCAGTATGTAATAAATCTGCGCTAGTCTGCAAATTCCAACGAGGGTGGTAGGCATTGGCGGTAAAACAAGGCTATTCGAGCTGTCCCATTTGCTTCTAGAGTGAGGTTTAACGTTGCTGCCTCTAAACAAGGCACACGATAAAATATTTTATAAATTTTGCAATGAAAATAGACGTTTGTACAGTCTAACATGGCGAGCGATGGAGGCGCGATGCGTTAGTGCCTTTTACAACCTGCATCTAACTCAGCACAACAGTGGCGTAGACTTTTTTACTCTTGGGAATAAATATTAAATAATAAAAATAATAAATAAAATAATAAAAACACCTTTCCATTCACAACCTATCTTGCCACCGGTAGCTGAAAATTTTATCTGCGCCACTGGTACTGCAAGACATTTTATTGCATCCGTAAAGAATGCTAGTGCTCAACCCCACCGCTCGCCAACTTAAACCTGTTGGACTGTACCTATAGTCGAAGATCAAGTGTTTCACGTCTTTGCTGACACCGAGAACGCCTCTATCGATAAAAAATTCACAGCACTGTTCCAGACGCACGTGCAATTTAACTTCGTCTTCTCCTTGGTTGTCTATCGTTGCTTTTAATTTGATGCTTTCTTTGCAAACGTAGGCCGATCGTTCCAGGACGCACCGTAAACTCACTGTGCCTTTTTTACAACACCAGCAGCATGTGCTCTTGCGTTCTTCGTTCACTATTGGTTTCTACGAAGGGAAACAAATTGTGAAACATCAAAAATTTACGATTGTAAAAAGAAAAATATCGCACCAAGTACTGTTCTTCCATGCAGTCAATGTGTGGTCCGATGACAGTGAAATATTTCATTCCTTGGGGCGGACTGGCGTACGGAATGTCCACGGTAACTTTTATGTAATACCTGATACAGCACGTTCGGCTTTCGAAAGAACAAGGTAGACTTGATTCGGGAAGAGAAAATCTACGAAAGATCCGAATTTATAAGCCGACAATAAGAATTTCAGCAACAACTTTTACCTGAAAGGAAATTTGTGCAGTCCGCGCGGAAGAATTGGTATCGTGGTTTCTAAATTTTTTTCCCCCCATATTATTTGACGATCGTCCACAAAGTACTGATCGTCTTTCACCTAAAGAAGTGAGTTGCAAAGAGAAATTTAAAAATAAGACTAGTTTAAATAGATTAAGAGAAGAAAGGGAAAAAGTAGAATATCAGGAAAAATTGAACAATAACCTGCGTTCGATAAATAAATCAAGTGATGTAGAAAGTTTTTGGAAATCTATAAGTGAAAGAATGAAAGTATCGGTGGATTGCCGTGAGAATGAGGATGCAAAGACAAAACAGAAATGGTTCGACAGGGAAAGCGAAAAAGAGCTAGAAAAAAGAAAAAAAATTGCGACTGGCAATGTTGAAGACAGAAACAGGAGAAGCCAGAAGAGAATTCGAAGAACAAAGGAAAACATGTAAGAGGATATTGAGGGAAAAGAAAAGAAAATATAACGAAAAGCTGATATAGAGGAGAATCACAAGAACAACAAAACAAGAAGTCTATACAGAGGAGTAAGAAGAGAAAAAAAGGGGTGTCAACCAAGAACAGTATTTTATAAGAATAGAAATGGCGAAATAATAGGAGAAGAGAGGGGTGTGTTGGAATTGTGGCAGAATTACTTTGATGAATTATTGAATGGAGGTGAAGAGCGAGACGAAGAAATAATAGATGAATGCACAGAAGATGATATGCAGAATCAAGATGGATGGGAGGAAGAACCACCAACTTTAAAGGAAGTTGAAGATATTATTCGAAGTCTGAAAAATTACAAGAGTCCTGGAGGCGACCAAATAACTGCAGAAATGGTTAAATATGGAGGAGAGGAATTGGCTCGATGTGTGAGGGACCTTTTGAAGGAAATATGGATACAGGAAGAAATACCACAGAGTTGGAGGGAAGCAATACTACATCCATTGTATAAGAAAGGCGATAAGATGCAACATAAGAATTACAGAGGTATAGCCTTACTTAATGTTGCCTATAAGATACTTGCATCATGTTTAAAGAATGGGTTAACGGTAAGAATGGAGAATGAACTGGGAGATTATCAGTGTGGCTTTAGACGGGGAAGATCGGTTGTAGACCAGATATTTACTTTGAGAGAATTACAGGTAGAAAGTTACGAGTATCAAAAGGAAACATATGTTATATTTGTTGACTTTAGACAAGCCTATAATAGAATAAGAAGATCAGAATTATACAAAGCGTTAAAGCAGCTGGGAATACGCAAAAAACATGTAAACATGGTGAAGTTGACATTAAACGAAAGTGAGAACAGAGTCAGAATAAACGGTAAAACTTCAGAGAAATTTAGAGTGAAAGAAGGAGTAAGACAAGGTGACCCTCTATCATCCGTGCTGTTCAATTTTGCATTGGAAGGAGTAATACGGGATGCCAATGTTAATAGGTCTGGCCTGGTGTTCAATAAGTGACACCAGTGCATAGCATTTGCAGACGATGTGGTGATTGTGACAAGAAGTAAACAGGAACTGCAGGTGATAATGCAGAGATTGGAAAGTTTGGCAAAGAAAATGGGTCTAATTATCGATGAAAATAAAACAAAATTCATGACATGGACAGATAGAGATTTGGGAGTGAGTGGAAAGCTAAAATTAAGAACGAACGAAAACATAATTTACAAATTCGAAGAAGTGGAGAGTTTTTCATATCTGGGGACAATGTTTTGCAGAAAACCGAACATCCAAAGAGAGGTACAGCAAAGAATAATGACAGGAAACCAATGCATACACTCACTCAGCAGATTATTACATAGTAAGAAGATATCAAGGGGGTTAAAACTGAGGATTTATAAAATTGTTATACGGCCAATTGTGACATTTGCAAGTGAAGTGTAGACTTTAGGATCGACAGAACAAAGAATGCTGGGAGTGTGGGAGAGAAAAATGCTGAGGAAGATATACGGAGGTAAAAGAGTGGATGATGTGTGGGAAAGGCGAACTAACCAAGAGCTAAGGGAGTTATTTGGGGAACCGGATATAGCGGGAATTGCAAAATCACAAAGGCTGAGATGCTTGGGACATATTACGAGGATGACAATAAACAGAACACCAAAAAGAATATTTGAAAGTAGTATAGGGGGCAGAAGAAGACGAGGAAGACCGAGAGCGAGGTGGAGGGAAGAAGTAACGAAGGATATAAGGCAATTAGGCATTGAAGATTGGAGGGAGAAAACAGAAAATAAAAAGGAATGGAGAGTATTGGTTAATCAAGCCATGGGCCTACTAGGCCGTGTAGTGCTAAAATATATATATATAATATTAATATTAATAAACTTACTGTTCGTCTATCTCCCGAAAGCATAACCTTCCATTCCACGTGAGCTTTTCCACGTAAAATCACTCGAATTGCTAAAAAAAAACACTAATAACATATGATACTATCTAGCATTAATATGCCGTACTTCGCAATTTGAAGTTCTCGATCGTATCCAACAAGACGGTTCCAGTAATGTTCTCTCCTGCATAATAATATTCTTTGTCTAATTTTATATCGAATTCTCTTATATAATCCATTTTATTTAGTTACATTTAAACGTTCAATTTATATTTTATATATTTTTATTACTATTACATTTATTTATTTTTAACGTTCACTTTTAATTTGTTTATTTTATCGGTTACATCTTACGTCGTACTTGTTTACAGGTAAACATGTTTACTAAACACTTACATGCTCACTTTTTCAGTACGTCTTAATAAAAATATAAAAAAGTTAGAAAATCTAACGTCGTAAATAATTGACACATACTAAGATATTAACATATGTAATTTTTGCAGTGTAGTTTGTTCAAAATTTGGCACTGAATTTTAAAATACCCTGTATTAAATTGCAAATAAACATTATATTGTGTCAGCTGTTTTCGAAAGAATCAATATTCCCGGGCATGGCGTTTGAGTCTCATACTTACAAATAAACCTGCATATAAAAAAAGTATAAATATATTTTCCAGTAAATTTTTGTAAAATACAATAAAAATAGAAAAATCACAAAATTGGCATACGCAGGAAGACGAAAAGCAAAAATATATAAATAGAAAATAATATAATACGTAACGAACGAATTAAAATGACCAAATACAGTACAAAAAGTAGACAAAAAGTGTTGAACTGTTTGCAAAACGTTGGTTGATGCTTGAGAAAACAAAAACATGCTATTCTTGTTGCAATAGTTAGTACACCGACGAAATAGCCTGCCAGACAAAGTAGCTCCGACAAAATGTTTATTTAAAAAAAGATATTTTGTATACTTACACAATACAAAGCAATGAACACTGTAGGCGGTTCGTTTTAGGGATTCGTAAAAATAGAAAACAGGAACCAGTAAATTGGAACATGTGCTATATCTAATTCCACTTCTTTTAGGAAGTGGTCAATGAGTTTCCAAAATGACGGATGAACGCAACAGTTAATTGAAATGCCCTATGTCAACCTTAAACTAAATTATTCGTGCATGGGAGTTCTGCCACGACTCGGTTGTACATATTCAAAATTTCAATAGGAAATTGTGATTCAGCTCTTCGATCACGCCTCAATTGTCCGTTGTAGGTGCCTTCCCAATAGTTTATAATAATTTTATTCATTTCATGCGGTGAATCTTCTGCTAGCATGTCGAGAACATTCAAATGAATGTCATAAAAAATTATATTATGTATTGATAGTAGATAAATATTATATTAAATGGAAAACATACTGTCCAAAATGTTCTCGGCTCTAAGGATTAGAAGTTGATGACACTTTATTTTTTATTTAACTGTGGAAAATGGCGGAAGTGATAGCACTACCTAAGGTTAATCATCCAACGTCACTAAACGATTTGCATCCAGTATCGTTTTACCAACTTTTTCCAAAATTTTAGAGAAAATAATTGCAGTTAATTGAAAACAGCATCTTGAAGGGTACAATGTTCTGCCCCTTTATCATTCTGGTTTTCGACGGAATCATGGGACAAACACAGCAGTTTTAATAGTTGTAAGTGATATATCTTCTGCATACAATGGCTCTATGTGTACCATTTTGGTGTTATTGGATCAGAGTAGGGCCTTTGATTCTGTGAATTTTGATTTGTTGCTCTCCAAGTTGGGGTAAGTCGGGTTTGACGATGCTGGGTTGAAGTGGTTCGAAAGCTATTTACAAAACCGATTTCAGAGGGTTAAGTTGGCTGATGGCAGATTCTCACATGTAGCAGAGGTGAATAGTGGAGTGCCACAAGGCAGCGTGCTGGGTCTTATTCTGTACTTTATCTTTACCTCAGATCTGCCTAGGGTTATAGAACACAGTAACATTCATATGTATGCTGATAACGTTAAATGTATTATACTTGCAGTTTAAATACAATACATATATGGCAGTTGATCATTTAAATGGCGATCTGAAATTGGTGCAATCAAAATGGAATCAAGGTAAACTCATCAAAAACTGTGTCTATATACCGGGTGGGGATTTAGTGTTTAGTGTGTAATCGGTTCATTTCTCTGGTACTGCCTAAGATATCAAAATGTGGGGAACCACAAAATTATTTATGTATATATTCAGGACGTTCATATTCTAAGTACCAGACCAAAGTTCTATTTCTTTAAATGGAAACCCCACAAGTATTTGCGTGATTTCGATTCCCCATAAAATTTCATGGAAATTGATATACAGTGGAAGTCGCTTATAACGACGACCAAGGGACCGGCAAATCCCGTCGTTATAAAAGGACGTCGTTACATACATCCGATTTTTTTTTAGTACCAAGACAAACTACATAACTTTGACTATGCATTTTATTACATTAAAGTTATTTACTCACAGATTTATAGAAAAAGATAAGGGAGTGACTACTGCTCCGGCCGACGATAACCTAAAATTTTGTTCCAATACGGTCGGACGTGCGCATTACGCAATGTCGGTAAAATGACAGTCTTGGTGGGTTTATGGTACAGAATTGCCATTTTGTGATTTTGTTCTCCTACGGCTAGTCGAGTTCTGCTCCCGTACGGGTCGATATATTTTTCTTGTTTCTACATCACCTTCTTTTCCAAAAAATGCGTGTGCCTGGTGTGAGGACAAGTAAATGGTCTGTTTCAAAAATGCAGTGTGTTGACATTCTGTAATGTGCACGCCCGACCGTATTCGAACAAAATTTTAGGTGACGGTCGCCCGTAGAAGTAGTCACTCACAAAAAATAAATAAAAAATGAGGCACGTAGGTTAGGTTTAGGTACATACGCGATTTTTTTTTAATCGGTGATTTTTGTTTATTGGATGGTAGAAGATATTTTTTTTCTAAGGCTGGTGTTGCCATGATATATAATTGCAAAATGTTGGCAAATTTTTTCATAACAATTTACTAAAGAATATCGTTGTTGTAGCATTTCTATATCGGGAATTACGGTTGGTTACAAACGGACGAATTGGGACATTCGATAAACGCGGCAGAGTGACTCGTTAAATCCGGCCCGGCTCATAGCTCAGCAGGGCGTTATAAGCGACTTCGTCGTTATAGCCGCCGGCGTTATATACGACTACGGAAGCGTTGCCGGATATAGAAATCCAACCAATTCTCTAGGGTTCGGTCGTTATAAGCAACTTGTCTTTATAAGCGACGTCGCTATAAATGACTTCCACTGTACTACATGATGTGGTTTTGAATAAGGACTGTTAAGATATAGACATTTTGTGTTATTATGGTCCCAAATTTATGACGCTACTGGCATCTACTGACCAAAGCCACCTAATTATTTTTTATTGAAAGGGGTTTACACACTACTGTATTTGTGAAATCTATAAATACTTTCACCATAATACTTAGGATTATACAATGTGGTTAAGTTATGCAAAAGGGAATTTTTCTCAAAAATATCAAATAGAATACCATGTATATTATTTACACAACTGACAGTCAGTCAACTAAGCTTTTAATTGATGTAGATATTGCCTGGTCCACTACTGATAGTTTCAGCAGATATTACGATTGAACATCAAAATTTTTGAATTTCATTATTAGTTTATACTCTTTTTGGCGAATCCCCCCTATTGTCTCGCTCAAAACTCACAATAATGTTTATTTATTTATTTATTTATTAGAAACAAAACAGGTCGAATGACCTAATTGCATTGTTTCACACATGTACTTATACAATATACAATAGTAGTTTTGTCATAATGTACACGAGAAAAACCGAAAAAAAAACATGATTTCTGATGGCGAGGGAAATGAGAAAAAAAAGGTTTACATCGCACTCACAGACAAATTTCACAGGACACGAGGACACCTATGGAAAATCTTACATAATTTCATGTGCACAAATAAATATGTGATTCAGCTGGACCCTGAGCGACAGCTCGGACGTGTCAAAAATGTTAAGTTCTCTACAAGCGGCATTAGCTATTCTGGACATTCTTGGTATAGGAGAATTGTGACGCATACAAGTCCTGCTATGGGGGATGTGAAAAATATCTCTTCGTCTTGAGCAGTAAGCTGGAGCATATAAGCAAAACCTGGACAGCAACTCTGGACAATCAACAAGGTTATTAAAAATCTTATAAACAAATATAGTTGCTGTAGCAGCACGCCTTTGAAACAGTTTGATCAGTCCCAATTCCATTCTTGCGTTAGCATATCCATTGTATGCAGGACACTGTCCCGTCTTTTTCCTATACAAAAATTTGATAAATTTGTTTTGAACAGTTTCAATTTTTTGGAGTAAAGTAATATTCCAGGGTCCCACACCGTTGCCGCGTACTCCAGCTTAGCCCTGACCAGTGAATTATAAAGTTTGTAAACTCTTGTACCGTTCTCATTAGAAAACCTAGATTTCTCAACGAAGAATTCACCATAGTATCGATATGTTTATCAAATTTCAATGTTGGAACAAAATGGACTCCAAGATCGCAAACAGATTCAATCCTTTTTAATGGTTTATTATCAATACCATAATTGAAAAGTAACGGTGATTTTTGCAATGAGTAAGTCATTGTAAAGCACTTCAAAATATTCAAATACAATTTATTTTCAACCGACCACAAGAATAAATGGTTCAGGTCCAACTGCAGGTCACAGGCATCACTCATATTAATATTTTTTTTATATATTTTTACATCGTCTGCAAAGAGTAATTTGTGAGATAATTTTATAGACTTAGGTAAATCATTAACCAGCATTAGGAATATAAGTGGTCCCAGGTTACTACCATGTGGTATACCTGATACCATATAATAATTCTCAGATTTCACTTCCTTAATTTGCACGAACTGATATCGACTTTGCAAATAAGATCTAAAAAATTCAACAAGCGGCAACGAAAAATTAAACTGATTATACATTTTTCCTAATATGACATCATGATTAACTCGATCAAAAGCCTTTGCAAAGTCGGTATATATCACGTCAACTTGATAACCCCCGTCAAGTACCTTACTAGTGTCATCGACAAATTGTATTTGCAAATTGGTATCTATATAAAGACAATAAATCTTATTGTAAAATTGTTTCTTGATGGTTATATTCTTAAATGTATAATGTTCAAACAGTGCCATGGAAGAAAATATTATCTTTAAGAAATAATCTTGCAATGGGATATTTGGGTGACAAAATAGAGGAGATCGCCAAAAATAATGTAAAATACTAATGAAACTCTACATTTTTATAATTCAATTGTACATTCTGTCGAAACTTTTACTGGTAGACTTGGCAATATCCACATCAATAAAAAGCTTAGTAAAATGACCATCAATTGTACAAATAATATACATAGTGTTCCATTTGAAATTTTTGAGAAAAATTCTGTTTTCCATAACTTAACCACCCTGTATTATCATAAGTATTATGATAAAATTATTTATAGATTTCAAAAACCTATTTCAGTAAAGAAATTCCTTAGTCAAAACCCCATCATGTAGTATATCAATTTTCATGGAATTTTATGGGGAATTCATGTTATGCAAGGACACGTAGGGTTTCCATTTAAAGAAATAGAACTTTTGTCTGGTAGTTAGAATGTGAACATCCTGTATATACCTAAATAATTTTGGGAAATGCTCCATGTTGTTCCCCACATTCGTGCAAAATTTCATTTTGATATCTTAAATAGTTCCAGAGATATGAGCCGATTGCATGCGATTTGTGTACTGCTTTCCTTTTCGCAACCATGTGATTCCTTATTTGACTGAAACGGGTGAGCCAAATGTGGAAGCCAGAGTGGAATCCATGTTTGTCAACTTTTTGAGGAAACTTATTAATACAGAGGCTCCTTCCTATCTGTTCGATTTGTTGAAAAAGCGTTCTGAGATTCATGATGTCAATGTAAGAAACCACTTGCTACACTATCCCCCAACACACAACGACAAAATTCAAGGGTAGCTTTTCATACACTACTGCTTGACTTCTTAATAAGCATGTTGTGTAGGGTTTATTTTTTGATTATTGTAATTGTTGTAGTCTGCGTTTTTGTCATTTTAATCATGGACATGTGGAAGATTGGCATAGCCGAACATTGTACTTCTTAATAAGCATGTTGTGTAGGGTTTCTTTTTTCTTTTAACTATTGTGATTGTTGTGGTCTGTGTTTTTGTAATTATTATCATGGACATGTGGAAGATCGGCATTGCCAAACATTGTACCTTCTGTATGTTTATTACAATAAAGTTTTATCTATCTATCTATTTAATATGCACGCCACTATTTCAGACTTAACGAGTTCAAACCAACAATAAATAATATTATTCTCAACAAGTCAGTTTATTTATTAATTTTAAAAAATTATATCAAATTCTTGCTTTCTTACAATGATGTCCGCGAGCTATTTTGTACAGAGCTATTATGTCGGGGTTGGTGCACATGGTTAAAAACCAACATTTTGCAAAGAATAATACCATAAAATGCGTACAACATATTTCTCCAACGTCTAATCAAATCCAGTTTAATTAGTTTACGGATATTTTCCTACTATTTCACTATTAGGCTTTGTTGCTTCTTTTTTTATACTTTTGTGAACGCTTTTAGAAATATTCTACTATATGCACCAAACGATGACTAAAATTGCAAAATATACATGGCAAGTAAAATAATATTATAGAAAAATTGCGCCCAAAATTAATTTTTTATAACTCGATTCATTTTAAAATTACAATTTTTTGAGCAAAATAGCACCAGTGACCAAGTCACATTTACTTCATTATCTTTGCTGTAATAAATTTAGTTTCTCCCTAAATAATTTGATCTTGAATACAAAAAAAATAATACAACAAAAAACACAAAGTTTAAAAATATGCAAGAGGACTTAAAATATTAAGAATTGATTTACTTATATTTCGATATATTTTTTCTAGTAGTTTTGTGTAGGGTATTATGCGACTGTTGTGTTCCATTTCTCTTTGTGTTGTCCGAAACCGAAGCCTGTATCGTAGTTCCCTTTCGATATGAAAAGGCGTTTGAAATGGGGCAAACAATACAAGAGCCCTTGGTTATATGAATACGAATCCATTCTGCAAAATAATTACAAAGGGAAATTTGCAAAATGTGCTTTCTTCACTTCGCACGACACAATTGGTATATCAAACTGAGTGAACACACATCTTCAATTCTTATGTTCCGGAATCAAACTTACCTTAACACAGCCCCACACTCCATGCATTTAAAGCAACTCCTGTGGTAAATATGCCCGTGAAGCGACACTTTCTCTAACGGGTAAACTCGGGTCCGACAACCCTGACACGTCTCTCCCTTGTTAGTTATCTCCTAAAATATTTTTTTACTTTACGATACACTTACATAAAAATAAAATTCGCTCGAGGAAAGTGTTAATTCTTTGTTGGTTTGTTATTAGAGGAAATCACGAAAACTACAATGTTCGTAATACACAAAAATTTATTGAAATCACCCATAAAATTATAAAAAAAATGAATTGGCACATCAGACATTTGTTACAAAGTTTAAAAAAAGGACACAATTGATAATTCGTTACACTAACGTTGCCTTACGCAATAATTATCAAACTGGCGATCATACAGTAGATACAATATCCTAAATATACTTACAGTAGGGTGTCGTTAGTAGAAAAATTGTTACAAAGAAATAAATAAACTTACAGAAGAGATTCGTCGGAAAACCCGCTGCGGGGGTTCCGCCATTTTTGCTGCAGCAAACTCTCTACAAGTTGAAGGTAACTACATTTTGAATACACCCATTGTCGAGTTGAGATATTAAACCTACTGTTGAAATAGTAACTCGACCGTTAAGTAGACTGCGAGATAACAACTCAACTGTTGAGCTAATAGGTCGAGATAATAAGTCCACCTTTGAGATAGTAAATTACTTAGTGTAATAATCAATAACTCAATAATTGATGTACTATCTCAATGGCCAATCTATTTAATTATTTGTTGAATTGGCCATTGACAATTGAGGTAGTAACTCACACGTTAAGTCAATGCATCGGCCATCAAGATAATAACCACGCCTTTGAGGCAGTAAATTACTTATTAATAAAAGAGTCAACCTTTTGACACTGAGTTAATACTTCAACAGTAAAGTTACTATCTAAATAGTCAACTTAATTTACTTATTATCGACAATCGAGATAGCAACTCGACTGTTGATATTAAATTGAGTTAATAAGTTGACGCAGTCGACTTACTATTTCAATGGTCGAGTTACTACTTCAATGTTTCATTTATTATTTCAATCGTAAATTTGTTAACTCGGTGGTCTGCGTACTAAATCAACGGCGAGTTAGTATCTCGAAAGTCAATTTATTATTTCAACACTCAACAGGCAGTTTTATCAAATGAGAACCCCAATTATTTTTTATAGTCAGATTCCACATGAAATTTCAAGAATGAGAGATTATGGGGCTTCCTGAAAGTGACGCTGGTCAGCGTATACCTAACTTTTCGGTCCTCTTAGCCTTCCAGTAACCTTGATTTTAATGTTATCGAATATGTGACACAAAATGAAGCAATTTCTAAGGAACAGTGCCAATTCGACCATCAAGTTAGTAAGCTGATTGTTAGAGATAGTAACTTTGCTGTTGAGATAGCATCTCGATTGTTGAGTTAATAAGTCAACCGTAGAGATAATACGTCGATCCTTAGTTGGTAAGTTAATTACTTATACAACTGATCATCGACAATTAATGTAGTAACAGTAAGAACTGGGCCTTCGAGAAAGTAAATTCCTGAATGATAAGAGTCAACCTTTTAACTCTGATTTAGTACCTCAACAGTCGACTTACTATATCAATGATCAACTTAATTTACTTATTAAGTTGATCATAGACAATTGAGAAAGTAACTGGACCGTTGAGATACTAAATCGATCATTGATAGTACAGCAAACGTTGAGACTAACTCTACAATTGAGTTAATAAGTTGATGCGGTCAACTTAGTATTTCAATGGTTGAGTTGCTATATCAACACTTCATTAATTTGTTATTTCAACGATTGATTTGTTAACTCGGTGGTCTACTTATTAAATCAACGAGTTAGTATCTCAAGTCAATTTATTATTTCAACCGTCAATTTTATTAATTGAGAACTCCAATAATTTCAAAGGAACTTGACCATCAAGTTAGTAAGCTGACTGTTGAGTTAATAAGTCGTCCGTAGAGATAATAAATTCATCGTGAGCTGGTAAATTATTTAGTAACATGACAGTTAACCTTTTAACAGTCAAGTTAATACCTCAACAGTTGATGACCAACTTATTTAATTACTTATTAAATTGATTATTGACTATTGAGGTAGTGATTCATCCATTGAGCGGGTCATCGAGATAGTAAATTACTCAGTAATAAGAGTCGACCTTTTAACACTGAGTTAGTACCTCAACAGTCGACTTACTATATCAATGGTCAACTTATTAAGTTGATCATTGATAACAAAGCAAACGTTGAGACTAACTCTACAATTGAGTTAATAAGTTGATGCGGTCAACTTCGTATTTCAATGGTTGAGTTGCTATATCAACATTTCATTAATTTGTTATTTCAACGATTGATTTGTTAACTCGGTGGTCTACTTATTAAATCAACGAGTTAGTATCTCAAGTCAATTTATTATTTCAACCGTCAATTTTATTAATTGAGAACTCCAATAATTTCAAAGGAACTTGACCATCAAGTTAGTAAGCTGACCGTTGAGTTAATAAGTCGTCCGTAGAGATAATAAATTCATCGTGAGCTGGTAAGTTATTTAGTAACATGACCGTTAACCTTTTAACAGTCAAGTTAATACCTCAACAGTTGATGACCAACTTATTTAATTATTTATTAAATTGATTAGACTATTGAGGTAGTGATTCATCCATTGAGTGGGTCATCGAGATAGTAAATTACCCAGTAATAAGAGTCAACCTTTTAACACTGAGTCAGTACCTCAACAGTCGACTTACTATCTCAATGGTCAACTTATTAAGTTGATCATTGATAACAACTCTACAATTGAGTTAATAAGTTGATGCGGTCAACTTAGTATTTCAATGGTTGATTTGTTAACTCGGTGGGCTATTTATTAAATTGGTTGACAAGTGAGGTAGTAACTCGTCTATTGAGTTAC
The DNA here is from genome assembly GCA_963966045.1 of Xestobium rufovillosum. Taxonomy (NCBI): domain Eukaryota; kingdom Metazoa; phylum Arthropoda; class Insecta; order Coleoptera; family Ptinidae; genus Xestobium; species Xestobium rufovillosum. The sequence continues at coordinate 24,878,298 of OZ014497.1, forward strand.
TAAGCCAACCGTTAAGATATTTTGTACTGGCAAATCATTTTTCTTAAGCATGGAGCAAGGATTTTGGTCTACCTTGGACATGGACATGTTCGCCTTCCAGTTTTCAACCGATTTTTACCCCAAACTAAAATTAGTTTGCACTTAGAGAGAGTTAACTGCAGCCGACACATTTGTTAGTAACACAAGTTTTATTATTATTTTGAACAATAATTTTCACATCTGAATAATCACAGAATATTTATTAATATTTGAATAAAAACTTTTGATGTTATAACTCGAAAATATTGCGATAATTTTATTTCCTAACGTATTCCTTCACGAAACAAAACACAAAACAGATCTTAAAATTTCCATATAAAGTTTTTACAACACCAAAAAGAGCAACAAAATTAATCACGATCGTTAACAAAGTACAAGCTAATAGACTCTAAAAAATACACAAAAATTGGGGGCTCGCCGTAAAATCTATTGCCCTCTGTCTGTACATAGCAAACTTAATTTCAAAATTTCAAAGAGCGACTTTTTCCGTCTAATAAATATGCATATAAAATCTGACAAAAAGTATTGCTAACTAACGAATTCTAATATAAGTAAATATTTATAAATTCAATAATAGGCAAGTACAAATCGGGATTCGTTATACCACTACAGCAATTATAAAGATAGAAAAACCTCCTCAACAGAACGCCCTCAATTACATCCATTACTGCAAAAATAATATTTACCATCAGACGTTGAAAAAAGAACAATCACGACAAATAACATGCAGCAAACCAAATTCCTAGTTCGATAATTTCGAGCCATGCAGGACGAAATTATCGAACAACGCATTAGCGACAAACGTAAGTAAAAAAAACATGCCTCAAATTTCAGCGCAACAGCTGCAAACTTTGTTATATGCGAGTGCCAATTACAAAAGGAAAATTAAATCAAACGAGTAAACCAACAAAAAATTAACGCTATATAAAACAATTTTGCAAAGAAACACTGGAATTTATTAAAAATACACGCTGAAATAAAAAATATAATAATAAAGCCCAGAGTCTCTTATAGTTCGATACGAAATTGCCATGCTAACAAATAACAAAATAATAAAAAAAAGTGTTAGCAAAAATTTCATACAATCTGCCAAATATTTAATAAACGATAATGACCGAAAGACAGCAAAGAGTACTCACCACAAACCTATTGACTTTAACGCGAGGCGCCCTGACTTGCTCGCTGCTTATTTCCCTCATCGATTCAAACCTTGCCCTTAAACTATAAAAAAAGAAAAACAAAACAATCAAGATCGGTCTAGAACGCAATAATTTGGGTGATTCGATCTAAGTTGCTTCGAACAATCAGTGGCACTGTTGCGCTGAGTTAGATGCAGGCTCGCCAACTTAAATCTGTTGGGACTGTACGTCCTTAATTATTTATTTCTTAATTTGTAAAAACAACAGATTAAATTTGGTTCAGACCTGTTCGGTTCGAACTGTGTGGTTATAGACTAGCATGACCTAACTGATCCAGCCATGACACAAGTCCTTACTGTTCACCGTTTACCAAAATAGCATATTTACAGCCCTACTGAAAACTAAATAAGCTTGTTTAAAAAAAAATAAGTTTCAGACAAATGAACTGACTTGGCTGGCTCAAGTTGACCGGTTCACATAATAATTTAAATGACTGACCGAACCAGTTCAGCTAGCCAGTTAACCAAACCATGACAACCCTACTAAAAACCGTTGATCCGCTTAAAAAATTATTTTCAGACAAAACCGGGTATACATGGTTATTAAAATCGACTACTCGGATATCCGAAAAGCCGATTACTAGGGTATCCAAAAAACCAACTACAATATAACCTCACTAATCCAGCCGTCAATAGGCGGGCCACTCTGCCAGTAATCAGGCGTTCTTTTTTCTGCCGGTACCTTAAATGCATTCACTATTCCACAACTCTATAATTTGACGATTACGCTACCCCGGCATGCTATTCTAGACCAAACTGAAGTGGCCATGACTGATCCTTACTGCATCGGGCGGCTTCCATTATTTGAACCGACTCGATCAGCTCAAGTTGATCGGTTACATAATAATTTAAATGGCGGTCTGAACTGGTTTAGCCAACCAGTTAACCAAACAATATTGACAGAAAACTGTCGGTTAGTTTCTATTCGGATATCCGAGAAACCGACTACATGGATATCCAAAAAATTGACTACATATTGGTATACGTATACAAAAAACCGACTACATATTCGGATATCTGAAAAACCGACTACTCAGATATCCAAAAAACCGACTACTCGGATATCCGAAAAACCGACCAATCGGATATCCAAAGCAAAACAGACTATTTAAATTTCATTTAAGTCGAATTGAACAATGAAATTGTGTCTAGACTCATTAAAATCGTCCCATGCTTGACGGGTTTGAACTGTATGGTTATGGGTTAGAATAGTCTTAACCGATTCGGTCATAAGATCCAAAAAATCGACTGTTCGGATATCCAAACAAAAACAGACTAATTGAGTTTCGTTTATGTCAAATTGAACATTGAAGTTCAGTCTAGACCTGCTGAAATCAGCCCAGACCTGATCGGCTTGCATTAAGTGGTTATGGATTAGTGCAGACCTAACCAACCCGGCCATAGAGCCGTTTACATAGTTTGTACTGACTCGGCTGGCTCAAGTTGACCGGTTCACCAGTTACACGATAATTTAAATGACCGTCCGAACCGATTCAGCTAGCCAGTTAACCGAACCATGACAACCCTACTAAAAACTGTTGATCGGTTTAAAAAAATTATTTTCGGACAAAACCGATTGTTAAAATCGACTACGCGGATATCTGAAGAACTGACTACTCGGATATCCGAAAAGCCGATTATTTGAATATCCAAAAAACCAACTACAATATAATCTCACGAATCTGGCTGTCAATAGTCAGGTGGCACTGCCAGTAATCAGGCGTTCTTTTTTCCTCTGGTACCTCAAATGCATTCGCTATTCCACAACTCTATAATTCGATGATTACGCTACCCCGGCATGCTATTCTAGACCTAACTGAAGTGGCCATGACTGGTCCTTACTGCATCGGGCGGCTTCCATAATTTGAACCGACTCGATCAGTTCAAGTTGACCGGTTACATAATAATTTAAATGACGGTCTGAACTGGTTTAGCCAGCCAGTTAACCAAACAATATTGACAGTCCCACTGAAAACTGTCCATCGGTTTGTTTCTATTCAGATATCCGAGAAACCGACTACTTGGATATCCAAAAAATTGACTACATATTGGTATATACAAAAAACTGACTACATATTCGGATATCTGAAAAACCGACTACTCAGATATCCAAAAAACCGACTTCTCGGATATCCAAAAAACCGACCAATCGGATATTCAAAGCAAAACAGATTATTTAAATTTCATTTAAGTCGAATTGAACAATGAAATTGTGTCTAGACTCATTAAAATCGTTCCATGCCTGAACGGTTTGAACTGTATGGTTATGGGTTAGAATAGTCTTAACCAATTCGGCCATAAGATCCAAAAAACTGACTGTTCAGATATTCAAACAAAAACAGACTAATTGAGTTTCGTTTATGTCAAATTGAACATTGAAGTTCAGCCTAGACCTGACCGGCTTGAATTAAGTGGTTATGGATTAGTGCAGACCTAACCAACCCGGCCATAGAGCCATTTACATAGTTTGTACTGACTCAGCTGGTTCAAGTTGACCGGTTCACCAGTTACACGATAATTTAAATGACCGTCCGAACCAGTTCAGCTAGCCAGTTAACCGAACCATGACAACCCTACTAAAAACTGTTGATCGGTTTAAAAAAAATATTTTCGGACAAAACCGATTATTAATATCGACTATGCGGATATCTGAAGAACTGACTACTCGGATATCCGAAAAGTCGATTATTTGAATATCCAAAACACCAACTACAATATAATCTCACGAATCTGGCTGTCAATAGTAAGGCGGCACTGCCAGTAATCAGGCGTTCTTTTTTCTGCCGGTACCTTAAATGCATTTGTTACTCCATAACTCTATAATTCGACGATTACGCTACCACGGTATGCTATTCTAGACCTAACTGAAGCGGCCATGACTAGTCCTTATGGCATCGGGCGGCTTCCATAATTTGAACCGACTCGATCAGCTCAAGTTGATCGGATACATAATAATTTAAATGGCAGTCTGAACTGGTTTAGCCAGCCAGTTAACCAAACCATATTGACGGTCCTACTGAAAACTGTCTATCGGTTTGTTTAAAAAAATCAATTTGAGACAAAACCGGGTATTCAAGTGCAAGATCGTTAAAACCGACTATTCGGATATCCAAGAAACCGGCTACTTGGATATCCAAAAAACTGACAACATATCAGATATACAAAAAACAGACTCCATATTTGGATATCCGGAAAACCGACTACCCGGGTATCCAAAAAACTGACCAATCGGATATCCGAGAAACTGACCAATCGGATATCCGAAAACCGACCAATCGGATATCCGAAAACTGACCAATCGGACATCCAAAGCAAAACAGACTATTTAAATTTAGGTCGAATTGAACAATGAAATTGTGTCTAGACTCATTAAAATCGTCCCATGCCTGACAGGCTTGAACTGTATGGTTATGGGTTAGAATAGTCTTAACCGATTCGGCCATAACATCCAAAAGACCGACTGTTCGGATATCCGAACAAAGCAGACTACTTCATTGTTAAGTTAATCGGCAATCAGGGTGGCAATGATCGTGAGGGTAGGTAATATAACCGTGTTGTAACTTACGATCTCGTCGATTCTATCTGAGATTGTTCTTCACCTATTTCTTCCGCTATATTGACCGAACTATTGTTCTGATCCCTCTTAATTTCACTTGCCTCCCATTTCTCGAATTTGGCACGGAGAGCTTTAGCCCTGGCTGCTTTCTGCGCCTAAGAAAAAATCGGCACTAAATATAACAGTAGATTTTTTTTGGCAGATCTACCTCGAGCAAATCGCCATCGTGAACCTTGTGGTTAACCTCCTCGTTCTCTTCGCTTTCTTCTTCCGAACCAGATTCTTCTTCTCCACTGCTGGATTCGGTTCTAGCCGGTTCTGGAGGTGGCGTAAATCTCTTCAATGGCTTTGGTCCAGCCGGTACAGTCTCCTTTTGCAAATTCTCTTCCATTTGTCGGAATTTATTCAACATCTTTGTGGCCGTATGAGACTGTTTAGCCACAACAGAGTCTTCTATGTATTCTTCAGCCCGCACCACGTCTGGATCATGGTAAACCTCCTTTTCCGGAGTAGGAGCCTACGTAGGAAAAGCAACTTTGATAAAAATACTTTAAGTCCCGAAAGAGCGGTCTCGAAAAAATTAATGTCAGTTAAAAATTAGTGGCAAACTATCGTTAAAACGTTAATTTATTAATTGCGGATGTTAACGACAAAGCCGTTGGTAAAAACTATTTTTTTTATTGACCTTAACTTGACCCTCCCGTGGCGGAGTGATTCTAAACTGTCTGCGGGTCTTTTCCGGCTCTTTGTAAGTCTCGAAAAACTTAAAACGCTGCTGTATATCAGCCGTCTGAATAGTAACATCGTCTACCTGTTCCGACGATTTTACCACGTCTTCCGATTGCTGGCGAGCCAAAAACATCTAAGTAAACACGATTTTTTTGTATTGTCATTGATACTATGTTCGTAAAAGTTGCCGAAAGAATAAACAAAAATAATTAAGAGTTTAGAAAGTTGGCGTACCTCTCTGGTTTTCTTGATGTCGTGGGTCGACGTCGATTTGGAGGGCGAGATCATAGAAACTGGGGGTGACTTTGCAGCGTTAGCGTCTAATTCTAGGAAGATGGAGCGGGATTTCTTGCTAATGCCGCTCTCGATGACGGAGAGATCTTCTTGGTCCTTTTCCTTGTGTTCGTCCAATACGAGTTCGCCCTTCTCGAAGCGTTCTTTAATTGATCTAGTGTCGCAATTTTCTACTTCTACTGCCTTCTTAACGTTCCCACTCTGTTCGGATTCTAGGACAGCTTGTTGGTACATTTCTTTCATTTTACCTTGCTTCCCCTAAGAGAAAAGACAAACATAAAAAATAGAGAAATAAACAACATAATTAACAGCGAAACTAAAGCCGAGGGATATTGCTTACCATGAATAATCTATTTCTGATAGTCTGTATCTCTTGCTTCCGTTCTTCTCTCCTCTCCTCCCTCCCGTTTTGCTCGCCCTGTTCCCATTTGCTCTTAACGTCGCTCATTCCGGTAAAATGGAAGGGCTTCTCTTTCTGTACACGTTTGGCTCGAATTAAATCAGCATCATCGCCGTTGATACCATCATCCACCTCTTCTTCCTCCGAAGAACTTTCTTCTATCGGTATCCCGTTTAACGATTCATCTGCTACGCCTACGTCCATTCCTTTAGCCTGAAATCTTTATAAGAGAAAAAATGAGGATTTATTACTCCGTGGCACAAAGTGGATTAACACATTTTTCATATTGGGCCAGTATTGGTTTCATATTGGGTGAATATTGATTTTATATTGGGTTAATATTGTTTTTATATAGGGTGAATATTGGCTTAATATTGGGTTAATATTGATTTCATCCCGGCTCGTTATTACGATACTGAGCCAAGATAAAAGCAATATTAGCCCAATAATTCGTGCTACTGGAGTTCTTACCTAGCTAATTTGGACAAAATTGAAGGAGATCTTTTGACATTCACAGCTGGATTCCTTTCTAACTGATTATCTTCGGATTCGTAATGTTCAAACACTTGGAAACGTTCTTTAACATTCAATGATTGCAATTCTTCTAGGCCGAGATCGGGTTTGTCACTTGCTGCAAGAAATGCAAGTATAAACATCCTGGCATATTTTTCTTGTATCGAAGAATAAATAACATCGTTGACTTCAATAAATCTGAGATTGGCAGTAACATGGAGCTGCTCTCGATTTGGTTAATGCTTCCACAAAGTTTTGGCGCAAGAGGCGAGTTAAATCTTTTATTAATGATGTTAAATTGTATCAAATAGCATTGAGTTGCCGGCAAAATGCTGTTAAATATTGTTAAATGTTAACTTTAAAAAAAAAACAACACCTAAACGCACGGAAAACAACTTTTACCTCTAACTACGTCGGGAGGTAATTCCATCGGTTGATTTTCACAAATAATTAGTTTATACCTATTGGACCTTGCTGAAAAGATTTTCATACTTTAAAAATCGTACCTCGTAAAAATGAATATGATGTAAAACCGATCCGAAATTCAAATAACAAGGAAATACTTACGAGGGACTTCGTCTTCGACAACTTTCGGCGCGAACAACGCTTTGAAATGTGGCTTGCAGTACAGCGTTCCTTCGTGACTTTCGTAAGTGTCGACACTGAAATCAAATTCAATTTACGTTGCAAATTCCACTTAGATATTTCTGTCGCAATTTGAATTGGAAGTTTGCAAACACGCAAATCGAATTCCGACACGAGTCGTGCTGAATTCAAAGTGCTGTTGTAAACGCAAGTACATAAATGATTATGTCAAATATCCACTTCACAATCGGATTTCGAATTGTGCCGATATCGAATTTTATGTAAACGCTACGTTTACATTCAATTCGATATCGCCACAATTTTAGGTTCGATTGCCAATTGTGCTAGAAATTTCGAAGTCAAACTTGGTGTCATTTACTTACTTTGGCAAGTGTCGACATTGACATTAAATTCAATTTACGTTGCAAATTCCACTTCGATATTTTTGTCGCAATTCGAATTGGAAGTTTGCAAACACGCAATTTGAATTCCAACACGAGTCGTGCTGAATTCAAAGTGCTGTAGTAAACGCAAGTACATAAATGCTTATGTCAAATACCAATCGGATTTCGAATTGTGCCGATATTGAATTTTATGTAAACGCTACATTTACATTCAATTCGACATCGCCATAATTCGAGGTCCGATTGCAAATTGTGCTAGAAACTTCGAAGTCAGACTTGGTGTCATTTACTTACTCTCGTAAGTGTCGACACTGAAATCAAATTCAATTTACGTTGCAAATTCCACTTCGATATTTTTCTCGCAATTCGAATTGGAAGTTTGCAAACACGCAATTCAAATACCACACAAACCGTGCTGAATTCAAAGTGCTGTTGTAAACGCAAGTACATAAATGCATATGTCAAATATCCACTTCACAATCGGATCTCGAATTGTGCCGATATCGAATTTTATGTAAACGCTACATTTACATCCAATTCGATAACGGCACAATTCGAGGTCCGATTGCAAATTGTGCTAGAATCTTCGAAGTCAAACTTGGTGTCATTTACTTACTGTCGTAAGTGTCGACATTGACATTAAATTCAATTTACGTTGCAAATTCCACTTCGATATTTTTGTCGCAATTCGAGTTGGAAGTTTGCAAACACGCAATTCGAATTCCGACACGAGTTGTGCTGAATTCAATGTGCTGTTGTAAAAGCAAGTACATAAATGCTTATATCAAATATCCACTTCACAATCGGATTTCGAATTGTGCCGATATCGAATTTTATGTAAATGCTACATTTACATACAATTCGATAACGGCACAATTCGAGATCCAATTGCAAATTGTGCTAGAATCTTCGAAGTCAAACTTGGTGTCATTTACTTACTCTCGTAAGTGACGACACTGAAATCAAATTCAATTTACGTTTCAAATTCCACTTCGATATTTTTGTCGCAATTCGAAATGGAAGTTTGCAAATATGCAATTCGAATTCTGACATGAACCGTGGTGAATTCAAAGTTCTGTTGTAAACGCAAGTACATAACTGCTTATGTCAAATAGCCACTTCACAATCAGATTTCGAATTGTGCCGATATGGAATTTTATGTAAATGCTACATTTACATCCAATTCGATAACGGCACAATTCGAGATTCGATTGCCAATTGTGCTAGAAACTTGGAAGTCAAACTTGGTGTCATTTACTCACTTTCGTAAGTGTCGACACTGAAATCAAATTGAATTTACGTTGCAAATTCCACTTTGATATTTTTGTCGCAATTCAAAATGAAAGTTTGCAAACATGCAATTCGAATTCTGACACGAACCGTGGTGAATTCAAAGTGCTGTTGCAAATGCAAGTACGTAAATGCTTATGTCAAATAGCCACTTCACAATCAGATTTCGAATTGTACCGATATCGAATTTTATGTAAACGCTACATTTACATCCAATTCGATAACAGCACAATTCGAGATCCGATTGCCAATTCGGGAGATAAGTGGCGCGTCACAAATGTAGGATTTTCATTCCAAACAAAACAAAACCACGTGCTTTCTGACGTTTTAACCTAACCTCTGAAATATAATTATAATTACATATAGTTGTTTTCAAGTTTTTACGCGTAAGCCCAACACACAAATTGAAAATAAACTGTTTTCACTGCAAAACGTCTATAATTATATTGCAAAAACTAGTTTAAGACGTTGTAAATAATATCGATAAACGTCAAATGGCACGTGCTTTTGTTTTGTTTGGAATGAAAATCTGACGTATGACGGAGGCACTTAGGTCCCGAATTGTGCTAGAAACTTCGAAGTCAAACTTGGTGTCATTTACTTACTCTCGTAAGTGATGACACTGAAATCAAATTCAATTTACGTTCAAATTCCAGTTTGATATTCTTGTCGCAATTCGAATTAGAAGTTTACAAACACGCAATTCGAATACCAACACAAACCGTGCTGAATTCAAAGTGCTGTTGTAAACGCAAGTACATAAATTATGTCAAATATCCACTCCACAATCGGATTTCAAATTGTGCCAATATCGAATTTTACGTAAATGTAACTTAAAGCTCCATTTACATCCAATTCGATATCGGCACAATTCTAAATTCGATTGCCAATTGTGCTAGAAACTTCAAAGTCAAATTTGGTGTCATTTACACTGGCAATAATTCTAAATGTGATTTCGCCAGCAGCCTTGTATGACATAATATTTGCTATCAGCTAAAATTGAAAGTTAAAGGCTATAACTGAGCACAGGCCTCGTCGATTAATTACTTCTCTGACTAGATAATCGAAATTATTGCATTATGTGTGGCAGCTATTACTTCGATATTTGCATTGCAATTTGAATTGTAAGTTTGCGATTTGCAAACAGCAATTCGAATTCCCGCACAAATAGCGCTGAATTCAAAGTGCTGTTGTAAACGCAAGTATATAAATGAGTATGTCAAATATCCACTTCACAATCGGATTTCGAATTGTGCCGATATTGAATTTTATGTAAATGTACACACTTACAGACAGTATATGTTTAAAATCACTTTGTGTACTTACGTCAATTGCTTATTGCATTCACAACATCTGAAGCAATTTTTGTGCCAAATCGCTTTCTCCGCTTTGATCTGTTCCATTTGAAACACTGGCTTCGAACATGATTTGCAACTGGCATCTTCAATCTGAGCTCCCTAAAAAGAATCTATATAAAACTTGAAAATTAGGGCAATTTTTTAAAAAACATACAGAGCTAAATTTCTCTTGCGCCTTAGAAGAATCAGACGATCGCACGTGCAACAGATTTTTCTTCTGGAGCGCGTCAAATTTATTAAAGCTCGATTTCTACAAAATAAGTGAAAGTTAATTTATATTACAAAAAATTGACAAAAGCAAAAAAAGTATGTGAATTGATGTGCCTATTTTTCTATCGATATAACGGACATATCGAATTTTCTTCTGTGAAATGTGCAAGGTGCTAGATAAATAGATTAATAGATGCTAGGACCCACAAGCAAGAAAATAAAAACTAAAAAAGAACACCCAAAATATATATACAATCAACACGTTCCAGATAATACGTAATTCGAAACTTACCATCCTGTCTACTGCCACGATTAGTGTTCGAAAACTGCTATACTTTTTACTATTAATTTTGTTATTATTGAAAGCTGACCCAAGAACAAATTGTTGCCTCTAGTTTTTATTATTTAGTTAGTACGCCATGCAACATGCAAAAAAACAAACAAAAAACAACAAATTACACGAAGAAAGCTAAAAAACAAAGCTGGACTTCACATGAATCAATATTTTAACTCTGAAATTACTCTTGGATGACAGTTTTATAAGTTAGATTGCCGTTAGGCATATTACCTGTATAAATTAAAAAAAAAATAAATTAAAAATTTGATTCACGTGAAGACAATTATGGAAGCATGTTTTTATTCAAATCTTACCAAAGCTTTAACATTGACACCATCGAAAACATTCTCTATGGTTCTACTTTTGACCATAGAATAAACGTCGTTCATCGACCTAGTTCGCTGTACGCACAATAAAAACAAAAAAAAAATAAACATGCTTGGGTTAATATTAATTATTTTTAGAAGCAAATATCTTGGTTAAATTTTTTAATACGTCTTTAAATCGTGAAATATTATTATTAAAACATTAATTTAAAAAAAATAAAGCAGGCAATCAACCAAAAAAATTAATATGGATATGCCGAAAATTCTGAAAAGATAAAAAAAGGCAAAAATGAAAAATAAAGCAGCTTACCGCTTTCTGAAATCTATTATCGCCGTTACAGTACCTATCGTCTTCCATTTTGGTCAAATCGCCAAAACTCCTGCACTACACGCCCCAAACAAAACAAAACACTTAACAAAACACGATACTTCGGTTGCAAGCAAAAATGCGTGAATTGAAACAAACAAAAAAAAACAGAAGAAAATAATATGAAAAAGAAAAACTTACGAGACTTTTAACGTTGACATTATAAAACGATTCTTCGCTACCAGAGTTAGTTTCACTCTAAAAAAATTGTAAAGTATCGTGAAAAACAAAAAAAGCATTAGTTTTTGGTTAACATTTACGACGACTTCTTTGTCGATTCGTTCTTACGCGAAAATAAACAAAATTGCAAAAAAAACATTTAAAAAAACAAAAACTCACAACAGAAATATTCTCTTTTTCCTCTTTCCTCGATTTTTTAGATTTTTTCTTTTTCAGAGACCCCGAACCTTTGTCTTGGTCGGAAGCGTTAGTCTCCATCATCGTGGTCTCGACATAACTCGAAGTTTGAAAAGTTTGGGTGCTCTAAATAACAAAAAAAACAAAAAAAAAACAAACGTAAATATATAAATTAACAGAAACTATAAATAAATATACTCGGAACGTAATAAAAATAATTAAATAGAATGGTTTTTGGTAACGTATTTAATTTACTTTCTAACTCGGGATATTGTACCGTAAATTACAAAGAAACAGGCAGCCAAACAAAAAGAATAATGTAATTAAATTACATATACGGGCCGTAAAAATTAATAGAGTAGCCACATAATTAATGACCACTTATCTACAGTAATGAAATTAAAACAAAAAGTATAACAAACAAAACTTGATTAACACATTAATATGGATCGTTTGATTACTTTATTCCATTGAATTTCACTCACCTTCATAGAATTTATATAGAAAATATACCAAGAAGGAATACAAGAAAACTAGGAGAAAAACAAGAAGAAATAGGGGAAAGAGGATAAACTGGAATAGAAAAAGGAGTAGATTGCGGAACCAAGAGGCAAAATAAAATAAGAGAAAAGATAAAACAGTGGAAGAAATATGTATATATCAACAGCAAAAATAGAGGATAAACAAATATGTATACGAGAAAAAAAAGAGATGAAACAAAGGAAACAGAAAAAGGTTGGGAACAATAGAGTCTATTAGTGTAACGGCGAAATCAAAGCGCGAAATTTAAAACGCTATCCTAAGAGAATAGTTGGGTAAAATTTTTCAATGCATTTTAAACGGAGGTTAAATGACCTTGCACTTCACATTCTATTTTTACCTTTCATCCTGATTTCTTAGCATTAAATCAATATATGGCGATTGCTATGAAGCCTTTTTTCACCGTTTGTCTTGTAAAAGCATTTATTTATGCAGTCATTTTGTTTAAAACTAAAATTCAACAAACTACTGCAATTTACAGCGCGAGAATGTCGGTGATAGAACCGGCGCAGTAGATTATTTAAATGAAGTCGTTAACAACACTAATTTTTAGCACTTTTTCTTCCATTTTACACTTTTTAAATATAAATAAGAACTTAAACCACCTATTAAATAAAAATTAAACAATAAATAACCCGCAGAAATAAACAATTTAGCCTCAAACCCTGTGCAGCAAACGTCAAAATAATCTCCAAGGTCACTGGTCTGGTCTGAACACGACATACGTTCTTTTCTAATACGTACTGTGCTCCGTTTTAAAATATTTCTGAAATTAAGTTGTATTTTAAGTTGTTTTTGAAAATGTAACAGCTGGAAAGAGCAGTCTATATGTCACTTGCAGAATCCTCGTTAAGAAATGCACTGAATTTAAATAATCAGTGTTTAAAATCTATGTCCCATAAGAGCTCCATGTTAAGAATTTTGAAGTAGGATAGCCCGCGAAACTAGTAACATAACCTAACTAATGGACTCTATTTATAAAAGAAATAGAGAAAGAATTTTTTATTTGACACTGCAAACATCAATTTTATAACTATGAATTCTTAATAAGTTAACCCCACACGCCGAAAGACAGTGACACAGTAATTAAACTCGATACGTGTTTTGCTGACATCGGCAACCTCAGGAGAATGAAAGTCACAAATACTGCTAAATATCTGAAAAAAAATTATGTCTAATAAGAAGAAATTTAATTAATAAAGTGCAATAAATGCCTGTCAGAAATTAGACGGGACCAAGTTCCCTCAGAAAAAGATCGACATTGTAGTTTCGGTTTTTTAGTTAATAGACTGTTGAGTCTACAATTACCCATTGAAAGATCACGTAATAGGAAGAGAAACGAAGAAGGGAGGGAAAATAATTGCATGCTTTGTAGATCTAAGCGCAGCATTTGACAGAAAAAATTATTCGAGATGATGGAAAGAAAGAATATAGGAAAGAACTTGAGAGAAAGAATAAGGGTGGGAGGACGGCTAAGCGAAGTATTTTGGACGGAGAGAGGAGTCAGACAGGGGTGTCCCCTGAGCCTGTACTTGTTTAACATCTTCCTGTCAGATTTAAAAGAGGTAATGGGAAAGGGACAAGCAGGAGGAGTTATAATAGGCAAAAAGAAATATTGGACACATAATTATGCTGATGATATAGTCCACTTGGCAAAGGAAGAGAAAGAACTAAAGGAGATGCTGAGAAGAATGGAAAGATATTTGGAGAAGACAGAACTAGTATTGAACACGGCGAAGACTAAAATTATAAGACTCAGGAAAGGGAGGGGGGGAAGAAGTCGCATAGACAAGTGGGAGTGGAAGGGCGAAGAATTGGAGGAGGTGGGGGAGTTTAAATGTCTAGGATTCACCTTACAAAATAATGCAGGCCAAGAGAAGCATGTAAGAGAGGTACTAAGAAAGGCAACAATAGCAATGAAACAGATATGGGGAATACGAAAGAGGAATTTTGGGGGCGACTGGAAAAGAAGAGTAGTTATTTGACGCATTGGTGAGCAGCGTAGCCATGTATGGAGCAAAAATTTGGGGATGTGAAGAGAGAGAGAAGATAGAGGGGATCCAGGAAAAGTACATAAGATGGACACTGGGCTTAGATTGGATAACGCCAGGGTACATGGTAAGAGACGAAACAAACAGAGAAAAACTAAGAACCAGGGCAGGAAAGAGAGCCTGAAATATGAGGAAAATTTAAGGGGTGGGGGCGGGAACGAGTTAGCCAGGCAGTGTTGGGAAGAGGTACGGAAGAGAGGAAGAGAAAAATCGAAATGGGAGGAGGGGCGAGAGAAATTTTATCAGGAGCGAAGCTATGCAGCAGAAGAAGTGGAGAACTTGAGAACAGCAGGATGGAACATAGTGAGAGAGGTAGAGGAGAGAGACAGGCAAATACAAGTGCAGGATAAAGAAGAGAAGATAAGACAATCAAGATACAACAACAAATATAAAGAAATAAGGACAGCGGAACTGCCGAGATATCTACGAAGTAGGGTGTAACAATGCACAGACGTAATGCCTAAAAGCTCTAATGAACTTAGAGTGGCATTCCGAAATTGTTTTACGAGACCGCTACGGATAATTTGAAACAGAGGAAAGCCCCGATCAAAAGAATAAATTTGCCAGTATACGCATGCACCAATGAAAGAATGAAACACGCTACACGTGCGACTGACGTCACGCGAGATGATAGGAATTCCCGAGTTACTCTTTTGCACGCTGCACTAATGTGACGTAGAAGCTCTTGACGCCCACTTTTACGAGATGGCAAGAAATCGTGCTGAATTTGCACCCCCCACCACAGCTGACGTACAAGAATCCGACGTCAAACTGCCGTCGAAGCACTCCACTCACCGCTTATAAAAGTGGGTGATCCACAGAAGAAAATTCAGTATTTGGCCGTCCGGCCCTTAGCTGGAACAAATACTCCCAGCATCCGGGATGATGCTGGCAGCTGACATCCGACCTAGTAGTACTTGATCGACCGTTCCGACTTTGGCGTGTGATCGACTGATAGCAACAGCCCTTTAACTTTTGAGTAAGTACCCTAGCTTGTTGGTAACAAATAAGTAAATACGTTCATACCGGGGAATTGAAAGTGCTGTCTGTGAAGATTAGATCGTTTTGGCAATCCTGTGTGACACTTGTGTCTGTAATGGGTCAATATACTGGCGGAATTCGATCGCATCTTTGTAATGGGCGGCTTTTGGTGAAATCTTAAGGCAGGACGTATACTTATTTGCAACGGACAAGCTAGCGGCGTTCCCCCAGGTGATTGCACTCGCGTGCTGCGACGAGAATTGCCAACAGAAACCCGGCTCAGAGTCGGCACCGTTCGGTGTTCCCACGAAAACTCCGAGACACCGTAAATGTTCAGTTTTGATTACACGACAGGCCGCAGCGCACCATCAGGATACTCCGCGTTTTATTTCAATGTAAATATCTCATATTTTTGTATATAAATTCTGTTTTTATCCATTCAATCCTGTTTATCGATTCAGTTCTTTCAAATGTACATAGTTAAATTAATAGAGTACTGTTTCATTTTCTTTCTGTTTTGTTATTCGACGTTTAGCAATAGTAATAGAACCCAACCCTTCTGCGACTAAGACTAAGTCTTACCGACCTGACCGTAAATACAACTCCAGTAATCGTTCATAAGAGAACGACCCGACCCGCCTAAATATACAGCGTATCCTAATAAGTGATACCGAGGGATACAGCTGCATATTTAGGGACCGAATCCAGAAGCACCGTTAAGGACTAAGATACACCATTGTAAAATTTGGCGTCCCCGAAAAAGACAAATAATCGTTGTAAGGGAAAGGGAAGAGAAGATAATAAGGGTGGCAAGGTTTAGGCTGGGAAATGAGATGAGAGGTGGAAGGTATTGGGAAAGCGAAGGCAGAAGAATGTGTAGGGGCGGAGAAGGAGACATGGGAACATGTGTTAGAGAGGTGCTGGTGGAGAGAGAACACAGAACAGGAGAGAGTGGAGATGATACTGGAGGAGAGCGGAAGAGGGGAGAAGTGGATGGAATTGATACAGAGGGGAAGGAAGGAGAGGGAGGGTTAATTATACATAAATGGGAATTAGATAGGTTGAAATCAACTGTGAGAAGGAGTTTATTTACTTTTATTTGTCCATTTATTATACGTTTATTTTGAATTGAAATCCCAAGTGGGAAACAATAAATCCATTATCTACATAGCGAGTTGTAACGATTTCGATCCAGAAATTGTCAATAGATTAATATTAGGAAACGAAAATTTAAAATGCTAAATTCCGCCACTTTAAATGGGAATAACCAAATTACTAAATTTATAAAAATACCATATCATATGTACCGGTACCGCGGATAACTAGAGGTATGAATACGATTTTTGGGAAAGCGGGCTTCAAAGTGGTTCACACAACAATTTACAAAATCTTCTTGGAAATGCGAAAGATAAAACGGAACCCATTAATAAAGTGGGATTTTACGAAATAGCATGCAGAAATTGCGACCAAAAAATAAATCGGACAGTCAACTTGGTATATTTTAACTCGCTTCAAGGAGCATCAAGCTCATTACAAATACGGCCGTACAGATAAGTCTAGCATGGCGTCGCACACGTTGGAAACTGGCCATAAATTCAATATCAATAATCTCAAACTCTTAAAACCAAAAAATAATAAAGTTGACTCAAACGCCTTGGAAAATATAGCGATATATAAAAATAAACGTAGTTGTCTTAACAATAATTACGGTCCTAGTCCAAATTACAGTGTCACTGATTTTTGCCGTGTGGGGTTAACTTATTAAGTAGTCATAGTCAAAAATTTTCACTTTTGTAAGGATGTGTTCAGAATTACCCGTAGAATTGAAATTTGGACAAAAACTACACCAATAAAATTAGTGCGAAACAACAAAGTTAAACAAACAAAAAAGTTGCAAAAACTATTAGTGAAAAAATAATACACTTACAGCAATCATGTTAGTAACACCAATCTGCTCCTTATTCTCGAATTTATTAATTTGTTTCATTATATTCAGCGTCTTAAGTTCTTCGAGATCCCTTTGTTCCCATTTTATCACCTTCTCCTCCTCCTCTCGAGTCGATTTTAAATACTGCGAAGTGAGATTTTTAAAAATTTCCGATCCACTACGGTCTATTTCGTCTTTGCCCCTATCACCGTTTTCTTTGGCTATATCTTCAATTTCTACTTCCGGTGTGTTGCGATCTTTGATTCCATCGAAAGTTATTTCTTCAATTTTTTGTACATTGGCATAAATATGTTCGCCGTTATCGTAGAAAAAGTTGTTCTCTAAGTTTTGTGTCATCAAGCAATCATCTACTGCGTTATTCGACATGGAGATATTCTCGTAGATTCTATCAGAGACATCAGCGTTTTCGTATATATTTTCTGTATCATCCTCAAGAAGACTCGGTTCTTCGATATTATCCGTTAGTTTATCCTCCGTTTCGCTTTTTGGACTAGTATTATCGGTTTGCGTCAGATTTTCGTTGAAACCTTTTCAGAAAATTTAATTACGGATAATGTATATAGGTACTGTCCCAGAATTAAACGGGGTTATGAGAATCATTCTTCATATTTTTAGTGACAAATATTTATATCAACAAGCGTGGGAAGAAATTTAATAAAGATATTCGGTGATAGGAAGATGGAATGGGAATTCTGGGACAAATTACAAAACTAAAAACCAGCATACCTTTCAGAAAATCTATATTTTCCTCCGACGGAGTCAACATTGGTGACGTAACGGTTTGCGTAAATAGCAAACACGATGTATCGTCCGATGATAGAAACATACGATCTTTAACAGACTTAATCTCCTGTTGCGTAGGTTCCGTATTGGAAAAATCGGTTAAACACGTTGTAGGTAAATTTAAAGTTGGTTTCTGAATCACAGGTTTATCTTCTACCACGTCTCCAGAATCGACAATCACGTAATCTTTATCGGGGCTTGCAATGTCCGGTATGTCTTCGTAATGGTCTTCTTTGATGAATAGCGGACTTATCGCTTTATTCGGAGAGACGACTTCAGTCTTATCGTTGGGTAAAGTTTCATAAATATTTTCTGTTTGCTCCACACTTACATCTTCGGCTTTAGTTGCCGTACTCGCTAATCCATTAGTTTTGATATCTGCTCCGTTATCTTCTCCGGTATTGCCTAATAAAAGTGACCGGGGAACATCGTAGTGGTTTTCTCTTTCAGCTATTAAAAACATATGACTCGGACTGGCGTTTTCAGTGTTTTCTGTATCGATACTTTTGCCGTTTGTTTGTTTGATGGCTTCTACGTTTTCATATAAGTTCGTTGTTTGTTCTGGTTCTTGAGTTGTTAGATTATCCTAAAAGTTAGTTCTTAGTTGTAACACGAAATAAAACAAAAAAAATTGCGTGTTAAATTGCTAGATGGTCTGATAATAATAGTTTCACCGTTTTGACAAAGTAAATTTTATTATTATTTTATTGAATTCTAACCATTTATGTTCCTATATCCAAAATGAATGGTTCTTTACAAATCACCAAATATGAAAATTTTGGAAACCTCATAACATCACTTTTTAAATAAAATCAAATATTATTTGAGTTTTCTTTTGTAATATTTTTTTCCATTTCATTTATTTTGGGCCCAAATATTGAAATATTCATCTAAAATTCTATAAAGGAAGTGGGGTAAAAGTAAAAGTAAAAATGGAGCAAAAGTGATGACAGGGCAAAATTTACAAAAACCTATCAAAATTGCTTTCTTTACCACTGAACTGACAAAACTTACATCCCTGATTTACTTGAGCCAGTTAGAGTTCGTCTTTACCTACCGCTTTGGCTCATGCGACTTGTCATTTGAAGTTGGAAACCAAGTGCTACAGGTGAGTCTTGAATTCGCTCATGCAGTCGAGATTTTAGAGGTAGCCTTTCAGAAACCTGGCCACAGATGTAAAAAACTGGGTAGTTTTCATTGTTGCTAATAGGTTTATAAAGATAATTGTGTCTATTTTATAATTCCATATGTCACATTTGCCCCTCGAAGTGCATGTAGATGGGGTAAATGTTAAATATTGATATCACATTTGCCCCTTTTTGTATTACATTTACCCCTTTATTTTGCAATGAAACATCCATAGGCGTGAAGTGCAGACTTTCTGCGTGTCCTGAACCTTCTAGTGCCCAAAAGACATTGCCTGGGAAACCAACTACCTAACGTGGACGACTAAAATAACTGCGCGCATGACATCAGGTATTTCTTCATACATCGACAGTTCACTATACAACTTATATGTTCTTGTAACCATGTTCTAACACTAAATGCCTTCTTTCTTTTCCAGATGGAGAACCTACTCGAAGTTATGACCCAATCCTGGGTTCGACTTTCCCTCATTTCATGACACACGTACTTTAATTAATACATACAGATTTCATATTCAGCTTTATATTCAGTGTCGTGTACCTAATATGTTGTAAATATAATTTGTTAATGTTTTCATCAAACATGTTTTGCCATCAATTCATTTAAAACAACCTCTTTTAAGCGTAATACATCGAAAGTATAGCGCCGATGAGAGATAGACAGATGGGAGGGACCGTTTTGGCTGTAGAGCGCAGAAGGCATTTTTCGTAATTTTCGCTTTGCTCCCTCCCACCTTATGAGAAATCTGAATGTTAGAGACGTCTCTTGTAGGAAATTTAAAGTACTTTCACGTGGTATAAAGGTTTTTGTTGATAACATGTATATTTATCGAGTTGTAGAGGGTGGGAGTGGGCGTTTTTGACGTTTTCTTAGAAGGGTCAAAAAATCGCTGTTTTTCAGCGCGCTCTAGCGCCGATACCTCTCGTCAGGAAATCAAAGTTGACCAGTGCATTTTGTAGGAAATTTTGTCTACTTTAATTTTGTATAGAGTGGTCATCTTCGAAAAATGCATAATCTTCGAGATATAAGCGAAAAACTGAAAAAAGTGCGAAAATTTTGAGGTTTTTGCGTTTTTCTTTGTGAAGCCGATCTCCTCGAAATGCATGTAGTAGGGGTAAATGTAAAATATTTATATAACATTTGCCCCTTTTTGTATTATTTACATTTACCTCTTTATTTTGCAATGAAACAACCCTAGGCGTGGAGGGCATACTTTCTGCGGGTCCCGGCTCGTGCTTTGAACTTTCATCGCCTTTAATAACAGCCACCACAACTCACTTATAGAACAATATGCATATCATTATTTATCACATTTTGTTGAATCATCAATTTCCCCCTAGAAAGATCTTAAAACGCACCTCTGCAACTGGCACTGTTGTCATAGAAACAGCCAAACAAAATGTCACATCATCATTGATTTTCTCAGCGACATTTAAAAATTCTACCACACTCTTCCTGTTTTTTAAGGTTTTTGCGTGTATATACAGTGTTGAGAAAGTAAAAGCAATAATATTAAGCCAGTTGCAAAGATATAGAAAAAAATCTACCCTGTACTAAACAATAACTAGCAAACGAGCCCACACGTTGGTGCATAAATATTTCAATAATTGAAAATTCTTGTTGTAGACTAATGTACATATATGTAAATTGCGCTCAACCAACGAGTTTAATATTCTACGTACTCGCATTTCTCACGAGCGTGGTGCAGAAACTCGGAAACTATTATTATAGACCATATGGCAACTGCAAAAAAAGCGAAAAAAAACCGGTACACACTTGACTCATGCAATTTTTTAGTCTAAGGTTAAATTCCTCCATCAAGCTTTCTTCTAAATTGTCATCCGTGTCACTTACTATTCTGGACTTCTTCACTGTATCAGCCATCTGAAAACCAAAAGAAAACGAAACGTTAAAAATCGAAAAGGAAAGTGAGAAGATTCTAATAAGAATATCTGAATTTTGAAGTCATAAAGGCGTACAAAAAGAAATAATTCTTGAACAGATGAAAGAGAAGGTTGGAAGCACTTTACCAACAAACCAAGGGCGTGAGTACTTGGTATTTTTGGTTAGTGTAATGGCAATTATGTTGTAGTTATTACATGCTTTGCCTATTTTGAGAACGGTTTCAAGTGTACTAATTTTATATTTCGTGACACGCATTAATAGATATCGTTTAGTGTAGTGTATTTATTTAAACGAATTAAGTGGTTTTGATAAAAGAATGTTTCCGTTTTAATAGTGGCCACTTCCTTTATAATTATCAAGCTCAAACTAATGGGTTTTAAAATGAATAATATTGTGATTTATGTTGTGACAAATACTATTGTTATTTTTGTTCATATTATCTGTTAACATTGTTTATTGCAAATGTTTGCAACTATTGAAGCGTTGCAAAATGCATTCTTGTCGAACTTGTACAAACGGTGTTATCAGAAAATTCTTGGAAGTTAGTCAAGTGAACTACATACTTTAAATATAAATATACGAGGAGGGTGGAAATTAATGGGACGCGGAGGTATCGATATCAATATTTTAACAATAAAAAAATCGATATAATGTACAGTCCAACAGATTTAAGTTGGCGAGCGGTGGAGGCGCGACGCGTTGGCGACTGCCACAGCCTGCATTTAACTCAACGCAACAGTGGCGTGGACTTTTTTTTACTCTTGGGAATAAATATTAAATAATAAAAATTCAGTAAATAATATTCAGCGTGTATTAAGAAAATTATTAGCACCAAAGGTAATTCAGCATGGAAAAAGACAAATTAGTGGTTCAATTTCACTGAAATTGTTCAAACGTGTTTACACGTTAATGGGGGCTATTTCGAACATTTGTTGTAGTTTTTTTGTTATTATAATATTATTAAATTCGTTTGCTTATTTTGTTTTGTTTAAAACTATTTATCGCACTCCCTATAAATGCCCAATAAATTGAAAGAATCTTCGTTATTAAACGCTGAACGAGACATGGTGTTGCTTTTGACAGTTTCGATGAAATCAATCTATTGTTTTAATGTTCGCTACAGGCAAAGCAAGCTTGATATTTTTTGATTCCATTAATAATTAAAAATATATGCGTTTTTTGGGAATAAGTCAAAAATGAAGTGGTTTAGGTATAGCTCCTTTAACATGGAATACCTACCCTCATTTTTTGAAGGAGAATTGAACGTTGCGAGAAAAATAGCGGTTTCCATTAAAAAAATGAGTTTTTGAATGTTTCAGAAACTGAAATTCAACAATTTTTCTGCAACGCCCCTGTATGCCATCTGATAAATTATTTCGACGTTTTGGATACCCTTTACGTTGTAGATTGAGAATTCATAAAAATAATTTGCCCTTTCGACTTAGTTTTTGAAATAATAATATTTTTGTAAACTACTGCAACTTACAAAATATTAACCAAAGTTATGTTTTATTAAATGGAACGCCCCACATTTCTTTACATATTTGAATTCCCAATAAAGTTTTATGAAAGATGGTGTACTACACGATGGGGTTTAGAGTGAGCGATTTTAAAATTTTAAGATTTTAGTGCCAGTGTGGACCCAACTTTGAGAAGCTATTTAAGATTTCTTTATTAGACTAGGTTCACAGACTGCTCTATTTGTAAAATTCTTGAGTACTTTTGTCACAAAACTTAATATCATACAGGGTGGACAGCTTACGCAATATGCATTTTTTCTTAAAAATTTCAAATGGAACACCCTACAACGATTACTTTGTCTCTTCTTTTCGGCCACTTATACAATGTTGAAAATGTCCCTGCTCGGTCTCCTCTTATACAACGTTGCTAATCTCTTTTTACTCTCGGACGTCACTCGTACAACGACTTATCTTAATCCTCCTCGGTGCTTCTGGATTCGGGCCTCGATTCGGGCCCTTAGATATACAGCTGTATCCCTCGGTATTACGTATTGGGACACAGTGTATATCTACGGGGATCTGGCCGTTCGCTTTTGAACAAGTTCTTTCGTTGTATCTGGTCGATATGAGACTTATTCGTTGCTACCCTTAGCTTTCAGTCGCAGAAAGGGTTGGGTTCTTTAACTATTGCTAAACGACGGTTAAAATAACAACACATAAGAAAATTATATCGGGATTCTATTACTTTAACAATATACAAGATAAAATAAAAAGAATAAAAGAATATTTACAACAAAATCGGTATTTACATGAAATTAAATCGGTTTTCGCGGTGTGTCCTGATTGGACACGCCACAGGCTCGTCATATGATCAAGCTGAATTACCATAGGTTTCGTGGAGTTTACGTGATAGCCCCAGAATATAATCTCCTCTGGAATATCACCGGGTTATGCGTATCGGGGAAATAGACGGTATTTCAGCTGGATTGTACTAAAGGCCGCCGGTTTGGCCAGGTGTGATCGATTCCCGCCGGTATGTCGTCTCATTTGTTGACTTATGTCACCACGAGATTGCCGAATCGATCCAACCCACACCAGCTCCTGCTGTATCTATTCTATCGCTACGCAAAGCTGTATCTAATCCACTCGCAACTAGGTTGTTTTTGATAGTTAATATTATTGCAACACCAACTATCATACATCGGGCACTTACTCAAATTTATTTATTGAATATCAGTTAATCACACGGCGAACTTAGGCAAGGTCAATCAAGTACTTATGTTTCGGATCGGAGCGGCCAGCATCATCTCAGATGCTGGGTGTACTGGTCCTGACTGAGGGCAGGACGACCAGGTACTGAATTTCTTCTTGGGAACCTCCACTTTTATAAGCGGAGAGTGGGGTCTAGCTTCGGCGGTTCACTTCCAGATTTCTAGCGGGAGGAGTAGTGCCGGATGAAAATACATGACGTCACAATAGTGCGGACGCAACTACCATCCATCTCGCTTGACTGTTGTCTCGTATGGCGCGCGCTTGCTTCTCCCACCTGTGTCTACGAACACAGGTGACTTACCTAACTTCTGGATCGCGGCGTGACGTCAGAACGTCCAAAGTAAACACTAATCAATTTCGATTATCCAATGTGTTTACTTTTGCAACGTTACAACCCCATATGTGATTTCCATATTTGATAGACAGTTTACTAAGTTTTTCATTGATGTAGGTATTCTTGGGTCTGCGACTGACGATTTCGGTAGAATTGAAAACTGAACTTTAAAATGTACTAGTATTCTTAAGGTTCAATCTTTATTTCTACCTAAACTATCAGTCTCAGACCTGCCAATATCTGCATCGGTCAAAAGCTTAATAAACCGACTATCAAACCTGCAAATTAATAATATACGGGGTCTTCCATTTAACATTTTTGAGAAAAGCTCCATTTTGCGCAAGCTGGCCACTCTGTGCAATATGAACTATTTTGAAAAATTAATGTATTTTACTAATAGAGTATCCAATAAAAAAGCAGACGTCAGTATCACCACAAATTTGGGTTCACACTGGTACTAAAATGGCCATATCTTAACATCGCTTACTCTAAACCCCACCGTGTAGCATATCAACTTTCATGAAATTTTATGGGGATTCCAAATATGCAAACAAATGTGGGTCATTCCATTAAAAAAAAAAAAAAACATAACTTTGGTTTGGTACGTAACACGTGAACATCCTGTATACATCAAAATAATTTTAACAAAAGCTTCGTATGGTTCTCCACGCACACGTAAAATTTCATGTTGATATCTCGAATAGAATGAGAGATATGGACAGACTATGTACAGTATATTCTTGAGTTGCAACATATTTTAAGTAAACTGCTGTAGGGATGATTCAAAATTCGAACTCCCGTTACTAAAAGCAGCAGTAAACGCCAACATAAACAAAAAATACAAATCGTTTCAAAATCTAAAGGAAACAATAGAATGGTAAACGACTATTAAAAATGTACTAAACTGGAACGCCATATCTTATTCGACCATTTGTTTATATCTGAAGAATGTTGATGCACATTCACATGTACCTACGTACAAAAAGTAATAAGTAATCTACGAATCAATATAGGTTTGAACCGAGGTTTGAACCATTACTGAATTCCAAATATAGGCGTGCCGCTTTTAAAAGGAAAATAAATATACCGCAGAACCACGGTCATAAAAATCAAAATAGCATAAGCAATTCATCCAAAACAGTTTACGCGAAATCGCCAAGTTTACACCTGGCCAATTTCCACGAAAATGGGGAAACCAACGAAAATATTCACAATCCGTGTTGCTTCATGCGATCCAGGTCCAATATTACTTCATTAGAAACAATGGACACAAGAACCCTCTGGCAAAGAACGTCTGTATTTATTATCAGAGTGACGGTATAAACACGGGAGTAGTCATGTATATTCTGGGAGCATTTTTCATTTCATTGCTGAGTCGATGAGATCTTCCTTTAAGCTTTTAAAATCAGTGGTAACATTCTGCTCTTGTTTTCATGTGCGGCTATCACAGAAACTGAAATTTGTGGTAATAAATGTAAATGACTACTGCAAACTTAGAATATTCCATTATTGGCCAAATTCCAGGGCCCATCAGTAAAGGTGGAGTGACAGCGACTCCGGAATGCAGAGAATTAATGACGGCAAAGAGTGCACTATAAAGTTGAAATTATTTTTAGCCGGGAGTACCTCCACATTTCCGCGTTTGTAATTTCTGGTTATACATACATAATATACTCTCACAGATGGTTTAGAAAGAGAAAAACTATGGCTGGGAAGGAAACAGAGTCGAGTGAAATTTTAATACAGGCGCGAATTCCTCAGTGCCCCCAGGTCTATATTTATAGCGAGGATGAGGACTGCAAGGCCCAGGCGATAGCAGGATCAACACACGTTGGGTACCTGCTGCATCGGTTCGTTTTAATCAAACTCTATTTCCCCAGGTACACTCAGATGTGTCTCACTCCCTTCCGGATATCTACTTCTCTGCGTTCCCGTTCAAGTTCTATAACTGCCGTTTGTTCTTTGATTAGCTTGTCTAGTACAAAATTGGCTAAAAGTAAACTTTTAATGTTTTGCATTATGTGTTTAATAACGAAAATAAACATTTAATTGGAAAACAATACATTGCTCTCTCAGTGCATTTTCAAATGCAAAACGGCCTTGAACGTTTGCCATAACTGGAAGAAATTGTCTCTGCAGCATGTCCCACGCATGCTCAATGGGGTTGAGATCGGGAGACTGAGGAGGCCATGGCAAAAGGGCAATGTTCTCTTCTTCAAACCAAATTTGTACATGATGTGCAATGTGAGGACGAGCATTGTCCTGCATATAAACCAAATCTGGACCAGCAGCATATGAATATGGTTGCACAACAGGTACAAAAACTTGTTCAATATAACGCCGCTGGTTCATGGCTCCATCCAGACAAACGAGGTCAGTTCTATGGTGCAAATCGATTCCAGCCCTTACCATCACTGACCCTCCTCGGTAATTGCGAACTTCCTGGAAGTGTCTGGTCCTCTCAAGGCTCCGCTTTTTCGCCACACGCTCGTTCTTCTGCCATCAGGTTGAAATCCGAACCGAGATTCGTCGGTAAACAGAACATTGGACCATTCTGCTTCACCCCATTGAGCATGCTCTTCAGCCCATTCAAGACGAGCTTCGCGATTGCCGTGGCGAAGTGCAGGTACTCTAATTGGTCGACGAGAATAAAGACCAGCTCCATGGATACGATTTCTGATGGTTTGTTCAGAAACCGCTACGGCATGTAGATTTTGGAGATCCGCAGAAAGTTCTCGTGTCGTAATTGATGCATTACGTCTGGCTTGAAGAGGTGTTGTTTCTCTTCTACTGCCTTCGTGTCTTTCGGCCACATCGCAAGTCTCCTGGTCTTCACGATACTTCGAGATACTCCAAATTCGACCGCTACTTGACTTTGTGAACCACCAAATTCAATCATTCCCACCGCACGTAACATTTCGTCGCGGGCTATGTGTCGTCGTTGCTTTGTAAATTGTCTCATGTTCAACACAGACAACTAAACTGACCATAAGTGTCAAAGAGGCAAAGACCACGACAATTGGGGAACTAACTCACCTGACTTTGCTAGGATGATGGTTCTGGGAAATGGACTGTAATATTTTGAGCGATCCGAGTTACTGTTGCGTCTCTCTTCGCGCGTTGGCGCGGTGGATAAGGATGGAATTCAAAGGATTAAGTAGCGAATTAGTAGCCCTCTCAAGTCGGGTGACTCGACCAAATTTACATTTTGACCCTATATACAGAGCGCTTTACGAAATAGCAACCGAGACATTTTTATGCAACGCGAACATACCGTCCACCAAATAAGACACAAATGGTGTTTATTCCACTAGCAACCGTAAAGGTTTGGTTTCCTCGAACAGTCGGTCGCGGAGAACGGACAGTCAGTCGACCGCTCGGGACGGCGATTTCGGTTCGAGATGGTTTGCTAGAAATATAAAATTTTCTTTCAGTCCGCTGTAGTGTGCGTCTACTCTCTTCGCCGAAATAGATTACAGCATGGACAACAAAAAATTGGTTACCCTTTTAATGTTAGGAGAGGAATATTTTTCACCCATTTCAGATAATTTTGTGTTTAAAACAAGGGTAAAAATGCAAACGCCGACTATCAGTTCAAACTCAATAGATTCGAACCGACAGGTCGCTGTGCGCTGCGGAAACGTTCAGCTGAGCGGACTCGAAGAAACCAGGTTCATTTAAATCCTCGAGTTGGATAAAATCGTCAGATCGCGGCGGTCGACAGACTGTCGGTTCTCCGCGACGGAAAGTTCGAGGAAACCAGGGCTTAACTAGCACTAATTTGATATTAACTTAGCAACTACAATGTATACAGAACTAGAGATAGGTGTGACATACTTCAACTACTCCGCCGGCAAAGTTTCACCAGCGGTCTTTTGGCGATACCTTGATTAGTTTTAACAGTAACCCATGGTCCAGTCCAAAATGCAAATCAGTCACGCGACCTACCCTCCAGCGCAAAGGAGGGGCATTGTCTTCCTTGATAAGTACTAAATCGCCTATACTCAAAGTACTACCTCGAGTATGCTCCTTTTGGCGCTGTTGTAAAGTATTTAAGTACTCTTTGTGCCATCTATTCCAAAAATCTCTGAGCGTTCGACTAAGTAGCCGCCATCTAGACAAGCGATTCAGACAAGTGTTGATGCCGCTCGAGTCTGGTATAGCGGTCAGGGGTTCTAAAGTCAAAAAGCGTCCCAGGGTTAATACTACTAGATCATTTGGGTCGGAACTCATCGTTCACAGAGGCCGAGAATTAAGTATTGCTTCTACCTGAACAATGAAGGTGTTGAGCTCCTCATAGGTTAAGATTTGACCTCCGACTACTTTGGTTAGCAAGGTTTTAACGGACTTGACTCCCGCTTCCCATTACCCTCCGAAGTGAGGGGCCGAAGTGGGATTGAATTTCCACAAAATTTTCTCCGTTTCTACTGCATTTTGCACGAGTTGTGTAACAACTGAACTGATGATCCTACAAAATTGATCCACAGTCACTGTGGACCACCGAACAACGTCCCCGACGGCTAATAAATCGTCTAAACGCCACAAGAAAAGTCTGGGTCGACAGGTCAGATGCTAATTCCAAGTGTAGAAAAGCAAACGAACAAAGATAGGCTTTTGTGGACCGAACTCCGCGATGTTTTGACATAGTAACTGCAAATGGCCCAGCGTAATCGACACCTGTGACCGAAAAGGCCTTTGCTTCAACAATGCGATCGGCGGGAAATCGCCCATGGGAGGTTGCAGTGCACAAGGTTTCATTCGAAATCAGCGAATACACCGGGAGAGTACGTGCTTTATTGCTCTCTTCGAGGACAGTATCCAAAAATTTTGGCGAAAACACTGCATTGTATAAAGCACCAGGTATAGATGGCTTGCAGGCAGAAATCTTAAAGTGCGCAGGTCAAGAGGTAATAGATCGTTTATTTAAATTAGTTAGTCGCATATACCTGACAGGCGAGATTCCAGAAGATTACAAACGGAACATCATAGTAGCTTTGCCAAAAAGAAAAGGCGCGGATAGATGCGAAAATTTTAGAACTATCAGTTTAACTTCCCATGCGTCAAAAATTTTAACTAGAATTGTGCAAAGAAGGATGGAGAAAAAGGCGGAAGAAATATTAGGAGAAGATCAGTTCGGATTTAGATGAAATAGAGGAACGCGCGAGGCCATTCTAGCTTTACGAGTAATTATAGAAAAAACGATAGAAAAGAGAAAGAGCGTCTATATAGGATTTGTAGATTTAGAAAAAGCCTTCGACAACGTAAAATGGGGGAAGATGTTCGAAGTGCTGAGAAAGGTAGGGATGAAATACAGGGACAGAAGAATAATACATAATCTCTACAAAGAGCAAAAGGCAGTTATAGAATGTGAGCAGGAACAAAGGGAAGTAGATATCCGGAAGGGAGTGAGACAGGGATGTGCATTGTCACCTCTAGTTTTCAACTTATATATCGAAGATGCGATTAATATTGTTAAGGAAAGAACAGCTTCAGGGATCAATGTACAGGGCCAAACTATTAAGATGCTCAGATTTGCGGATGATATAGCAGTGTTAGCATCTAGCAAAGAAGAATTAGGTGCGGCTTTGAATGAAATGGAAGCAGTTTTGACACAGGGCTTCGGCATGAAAATCAATAAAAAGAAAACTAAAATTTTGGTATGTAGGGGATGTGAAAATAGAACTAAAATGGAAATACAAATTGGAAATGAGAAGATAGAGAAGGTCGCGGATTTCTGCTACTTAGGAAGTAAAATAACTCAAGACGGTAGGAGCACTAAAGATATAAAACAAAGAATGGCGCAGGGCCGAGTTGCGTTTAACAAAAAGAAACAACTGTTATGCTCGAGAACGGTTAATATAGAGACTAGGAAGAGACTCTTAACGTCGTATGTATGGAGTACGGCATTATACGGGTGCGAAACTTGGACAATAGGAGAAGCGGATAGAAAAAGAGTAGAAGCGTTTGAAATGTGGTGCTACAGACGCATGATGAAGATACCGTGGATAGATAAGGTTAGCAATAGGGAAGTATTAGAAAGAGTTGGGGAAAAGCGAAAGGTATGGAAAACAATAAAGAGTAGGAGAGATAGGATGGTAGGACACCTTCTAAGACACGAAGGAATAGTTCGTGACATACTAGAGTCAGAGATAGGAATAAAAAGAGGTAGGGGTAGGCCTAGATTAGACTACTGCTCTCAAATAGTTAGGGATGTACGATGTTCTACTTTTAGGGAAATGCGTAGGTTAGCTCAGGTGAGAAAAGAATGGAGGTACGCGTCCAACCAGTCTTCGGACTGAGAACCTTATGATGATGACTGCATTGTATTACATCCAGGATGCAAATTAGTCTTATGGCAATTTTCTATAATTAAAAACGTCAACCTATGTTGGATGGGGAAGTAAGACGGGATTTTTGGCTTCATATGATATGTGGGATTGTTCTAATCTACCGCCCACCCTGATGAGCCCTTCACTATCCAGGAATGGCGAATGGATTTAATTTCCGAAACGGTTTGCTCAACAACTTGCCTGATTTTATTTGCGCAATTTCAGTAGAAAAGGATTCCGATGAATCCATTCATATTAATTCCAAGAGAGAGTGTTTTAATTCTAGAGCAGTGAAAGCTCACTGAGTAATGAGGGGGTGCCTTGGTCAAGTAATTTATAAAACGACGACCAAACCAAACAATGCGCAGTATCTTGTCAAGATTCAAAAATCTTGATAGCAAATAAACAATTGAATGATCTTGATGGGTGATGAGGAAAGCGACAGGACGCTCTTCCTCGGTGATTACGAGAGAATCAGCTAGATATGACCCATGCTAAGATGCCCATGAACAATTTGAAGCCTTTAACCACGGAGGACCCGCCAACCATAGCGGATGCTCCACCAACTCAACTGGCAACAGATCTCTAGAAGCACAATCGGCGGGGTTATCCGAAGATGAATGTGAAACCACGAGGAAGGCGCTAAAAGTTCCTAGACTCGCGCGACCCTATTGCTAACGAAGGTTTTCGACTTATGTGGGGAGGATTTTAACCACACAAGAGTGATTGTGTAGTCAGACCAAGCAAAAATCGGGTCAAATTCCAAACTGTCTCCAAAAGTGGTTTTTACAACAGCTATGAGTTCAGTCAACAAGACGGCTGCACATAGTTCCAGCCGAGGCAAGATAATTCTTTTAAGTAGGGCAACCTTGCTTTTCCCACAAATTAAGGGAATGCTAACGTTTCCACGCGAATCACTAAAACGAAAATAAACCACAGCGGCGTAGCCTTTCTCCGACGCATCACAAAAACCATGGAGTTGGCAAGACGTGAGAAACTGGTTTCACACAACGAGGGATTTCTAACGACAAGAACGACAACGAAAATTTGTACCTTTTACATTCTGAACGCACATCTTCGTCCCAATCCAAGCCCAACAACCAAAGGTGCTGAATAGGGCAAAGAAACCCGAGATGATAGATGCGTGCAACTTCCGACAAGATGGCATGGCTCTTTTGGTACATAGAGTCTTCCGATTGGACACGAAACAAGAACGAGTCAAAGACCGAATGTCACTAAAGACCCAAGATTTTCACGACAAGGTTGGGGTCACTAACAAAGGCCGTGGCATAAGTTTGACAATGATCTGGAGGTATGTCCTCCAACAACGACTGCAGATTACTGGCCCATTTACGTAATTCGAAGCAGCCAGACAACAACAATTCGACCAATTGGGATTTCAGCGTTAACAATTCCCCAGTAGAGTCTGCGCCACAAGCGAAATCATCGGCATAAAGAGAAGAGCGTATTGCTCGAGAGGCGAGAAACCGAGTCCTTCCTTCTTCAGCCAATTGCAACAAACGAATTTCGAGATACGGAGCAGAACTGACCCCGTAGGTAACAGTGTTCAAGCGATAAGTTTCGATAGGGGGAGAAAATTACGGAGTTAATTGGCATTTTTATACCGCCTAATTCGTCGCATTTTGGAGGACTTTGGGAAGCGGGTGTAAAAGCTACCAAATTTCATTTAAAGCACGTTTAATTGTGAAATTGTTTGGGTTATTTTAATTTGCGTTCACATTACATTTTTAATTTTGTAATAATATTTTGAATATTGATACGGGTGGATATGCCGAACAAGACGAAGGGATGGAGCACCAACAAGCATTTAGTACTAGGTACGTATAGCTGCTCAGCGATTAAAATGCAGTGACCCGGGGTAATTTCCGACGTTATGGATGAGTTAATTGGCGTACAAAATTTGCCCCAGCACGATTAAATTATACACACAGCAGAAAACCGGAGAGGGTGAAGTATGTTGGTAATTAGGGGAATAATAGATTATAGGTACGCTATACAGGATCGGATTATCCTTACCATAGTTTTTAAACGATTTTCAATGATTCCATCGCAGACTCTGAAAATAAACTACTAGTCGTTAGCACCCAGGTCTTTTTAAGGCTTATCGACGATAATAATTCAACACCAACAAATTATTAAAAATAGGCCTTCTAATTTTTATTCAAATTTCACAGTCACTTTCGATTATCTCTGGCCACACACCCAAAGACAATTGGGCTACCTAAGTTTGTGGTATAGACTTCTTACGCGGTTCCTTTAACGATTCTTCGCTCTAATGAGCACGCAGTGATTATAAAAAAATAACTCCTTGATCCGCGTAATAAATATGAATTGATCAATTTGCATCTAGTTTTGGAGTAGATGCTTATACGTAGAAATCCAAGCTATATCAAGATATAAAGATGTTTCAGTTGCGTCATGTATGACTTAGTGCACCTTTGAAGAAGGTATTTAGACCATCTATAAATAGGTAGTACGGATAAGTACCTTCAAAAAACTCGACGTAACAGCTGGCTCATATATTTAGTAATATTAAGTATTAACTAGATAACCTTTTCTTTTATAGAACTTAGCGTAAATCTTGTTAAGTAGGCTATTGAAAAATGTAGTTTAGTTATGGTAACTACAGTTGTAGATTTTATGTTGATTTAGGTGTCAATATATAAAAAATAAAAAGTTTTTCTGGATGATATTGCTGAAATAAAACTGGTTCATTTGCAACTCTGCAATTTTATTAATAAAAGGTTATGGGCCCAGACAGAAGAATGGCAGCGTAAGAACATTTTCACAGAATTCCGTTGTTTGATGGAAATACTATTTTTGGCATGAAAATTACAGAAAATTGTTATTGTAATTGATTTACGGCGAATTTTTTTTTCTAACAAATTTTTTTGCGGCGTAATAAGCGAAAGAAATTAGCTTATCACGCCCACATGCTAGTTCGCTTTGTTATTGGTTTGACGTCAGAGATTCGTAAGGCACTCCTCCCACTTCTCTTGAAGTGCCCGTGAAGCGGTACCTATCTCATAACATACTTATTGGGACTATTTCGAGCGTGAATTTTTAAAGTAAGGTGTCAAGGAAACATAAAACAAAGACAATATAATCGATATAATGATGCAACAAGGGTATCAAAAGTCCGATTCACATAATTTGCCATATTGATGTAGTAGGTAGGTAAATATCCCGGTAAATGTGGAAATGGTGTGTGATTCTTGCATCTAACCCCAATTTCATTCAGCCTCAAAACAGTAGTGTAAAGGCATACCGGTATAAGTAAAACAAAGTCAACAATTTATTAACTGTACATGCCTTTTATAATTCAGTATAAGTAGGTATGTAGATTGTATATACCTGCTTACTTCTGTTTGTAAAATAGGTACCTACCTATATTCTCTAATACAATACAATACATACCTACTCATTTATGTAGGTATGTATACCTAAGTGATTGACAAGTTATCAAGTTAAAAGTTTTATAAGGGATTGGAATTTTTTTAAAAAAACGGAAACAAATACAACTCACGCGAATCAAAAAACTACGCTACGTAGGTACTAGGTACTTGTTTAACAAAAAGAAACGACTGCTATATTCTGGAACGGTTAATGTAGAAACTCGGAAGAGACTCTTAAAGACGCATGTGTGGAGTACGAAATTATACCTATGGGTGCGAAACTTGGACAATGGGAGAAGCAGATTGAAAAATAGTAGAAGCGTTTGAAATGTGATGCTACAGACGGGTGTTGAAGATAGACAAGTTAGCAATAAGGAGGAATTAGAAAGAGTTGGGGAAAAGAGAAAAGTGTGGAAGACAATAAAGAATAGGGGATAGGATCGTAGGATGGTAGGACACCTTCTGAGATACAAAGGAATAGTTCGCGACATACTAGAGTCAGAGATAGGAATAAAGAGGTAGAGGTTGGGGCAGATTAGACTACTGCTTTCAAATCGTTGGGGATGTAGAATGTTCTACTTTTACGGAAATGCGTAGGCTAGCTCAGGGAAAGGATGAAGGTTGGAGGTACGCGTCCTACCAGTCTTCAAAAGAGTACTTTATGATGACGTACTATTTAATTATTATTGTAAAATAGTTAATAAAATTTCCCTTTTTAGTTCAGGGAGGGGACGCTACGGCGATTCAGTATTTGGCTCCGTCATGATCCTAGCATCCTGTTTCAAATTATGCTAACCGTAACACGTTACCAAGTACCAAGGGGTCCCAGAAAACTGTCGATAAATTACATTATGTTCGATTTTATTCAGAGTGGCTGCAATGGGACAGCCGATAATTTTATAAACTTTTGCAATGATAAACTAACTCGCGAAAATATCGATAATACGGACCGATTTTCCTTCTGGCTCCAACGAACCACTTTTTCCGTTTTATTGGTGTGCTGTACGATGTATTAGTCTGGGTACAAAACAGAAAACACCAGTTGGAACCAGTTAATAATATTTAACAATTTATTTAACTACACATGCATATGCATAATACTTATGGGACTGCTGCGCGCTGAAGCTGGGACTTGTACGTTATACTAAGTTCTGACGTCATGTGGCCTACTCTCGCTGCAAGGTACGATTTCTAGCCTCGAACCGATGGAAAACTTTGCAACGGCTTCACAGGCGAAGGAATTTTTTTTAACAAAAATTAACAACATAACTGCCTTCAGTATAATAAACTCTATCAATTTTAATGAAATTTGAAAATTACCGAACCTGCCTATTGGAAATACATAATGGAAGTATTACTTGAAGAACATGGTCTACTGGAATATACAGCTAAAGAAACAAATGAACTATGAACTGATTGTAGGAAATGCTCGGGAGGAAGAAGAGAAAAAGTGTAAGTCGTTATTAGTTCAACGTATTGCAGATAGTCATTTGAAATTGAAATACGTGAAAGAAAAATATACACCGAAGGAAATAATGGAAACACTAAACTCAATGAAATACAAAGAAGACAAGAGTATTGAAGATCACTTGGTCAGGGAGTTGAGACACACAGCTGCTCGTGTGGAAGAGTGTGACACTGTATGTCATCCCCTTTTGACACTTCCAAAAAATTATGACACCGTTGTGGCAGAAGAATTAAAATTGATTGGACTTTGGATTATGTACTTGAAGAACACAGTAAATCCATAAATACCAAAAATGCATTTTTACTGTCATTTGGACCACTGCGCGAGTATGAGTCACGCTGTTTTTGTCCATAAGCTGCAGCTGTTTTTATGGCGTTGACCTTGTTTATTTATGAGTCTAGAAAGGTCGAATGCTGGAACTAATCTAATTCTGGTAGCTCTTTTTCTCGAATTATCTACGAAGAGTATTTATTGGGAAGCAAGAGGCCGGGATGACAGTTTTTGTGGTTTTGGTTTCGAGATAAGTAAGCGATAGATCCGTGCGAGTATACTTACGTGCGTAGGTTAGAGAAGTTTTTAGATAAGTTCGAACTGTTGATTTGTGTATTATGAATTGTTTAGGTTATTTGCGTATTGTTTAATTGTTCGCTGGTAGGTATTTAATTGTTATTGCTTGTTGTTGTTTGTTTGCTGCTTGAATATTTTGCTGCTTATTGTTAATTCTAAAATTTCATGTTCTCAAATCACTCTTAATTATAATTATTTGTACATTAGTCGCTGTAAATAAATTGTGTAAATACAAAATACGTTACAATATTGTGCCTAAGCCTACATAAACAGGGTGATTCAGAACAGGTATGCCAAACTTCAGGAGATTATAGACGAGTTCAAAAACAAACATGTGGATCGTGGATGAGGGCAATTTTTAACCCCTGACGCAAAAAGAGGGGTGTTATAAGTTTGACGTGTCGGTTTGTGTGTTTGTGTGTCTGTCTGTGGCATCGTAGCTCCTAAACGAATGCACCGATTTTGATGAGTTTTTTTTGTTTGGAAGCTAACGTGATCGAGATGGTTATAAGCTATAATTTATGAAGATCTGTTCAGGCGTTGTTAACTCCCGACGCAAAAAGAGGGGTGTGGCATCGTAGCTCCTAAACGAATGGACCGATTTTGATGCGGGTTTTTTGTTTGAAAGCTGACGTGATCGAGATGGTTCTTAGCTATAATTTATGAAGATCTGCTCAGGTGTTGCCGGGGGTTATTTAAAATTTTCAATTTTGTTAAGTACTTTTTTCAAAAATCGAAAAAAGAAAAATGTAGTAAGTTGGCCAAATATTTTTTTTATTTTTTAAGTACATGGTTTTTGCACTTGTGACTTATGGTCCCCTATTTCTAACCGCGTTTCTAACATTATAAGGCATTTTAAGGTAATTTTCCAGGTTAAAATAACGATTCCCTGATTTTTTACAAATTAAAAACAAACTGGGTTTCCACATTTGCACCACCTCCTCTAAGTTATAACAACTTGGACTCATCATTCGCAATAAAGCGAAATTCAAAAATCGAATAAAAAATAGGGGATTCCATTTGAAAAAGCTATGTTAGTATCGATTTCCGGTATAACCGGAAGCGCCTCGATTTTGAAAATATTTTCGTTGAATTGGGCAACGTTGATTATGGCCGGGTTCCAAATTTCAAATCTCTAGCTCGATTCCAAATTGAAAATCTTCTAATGAGCACGTTAAAAAAAATCACGCTGTGTTTTCTAGGTTTACAAATGTAAAAAACGGTTGCCAATGAATTTCAGGTTCTATTTCAACATTTTTGAAGGCATAATTAGCATCGTTATCTGGAAGAACATTTTAATAAATAAGTTAACAACGAGGTTAACAATAAGAAGACAGGATACAATATTACACAAACGCATTTGAAATTATGGGAAAGCGTCCACGACTGTTTGCTTATTCACCGTGAAATTTGGGCATTTTAACGTTTCTTCCTGTATTCCTTCCCATAAACCTAACCACAGCTACAAGATAAGTAATTAAAAAAATTGAAAAATTAATCAACGAGTGGAAAAATTAGAGAATTTAAAAATGGCATGGTGGCCAGTATAGTAGGAGGCTCTTGAAGCGGTGGAATTGTTATATGGAAGAAAATCTGCCATCTGACCAGGTATTTACAGTTGCAAGACCCTGTATTCAACATGCCTTGCTGTAACCCACAAATGAACGAGAAAATTTGTACGTACAAATATTTTTGGCAATGCCTCTGTATTTTTGTAGCCACTTATTTTTACTTCTTATAAGTAAACAACATGCCCGAAATAACTCCCAAAATAATTATTTCAGTTGTTGGCTCTGAGAATTTTGGTCAAATAAGTTTTCGTCATAAACTAGACTTCTATAAATCAGTTATTTCTTAATACGCCCAAACAAATTATGTTTGTTAACAATGTGTACAAGCTGTAAAAGATTATGACAAAAACAAGAAATATTTGGATGTCCACTCATATCTTAAATGAGTCAGTATACGTTCGACGAATTGAAGATGTCATAATCTTTTGGGTCACACTTACAGATTTGTACAAAGTTTGCATTGTGGAATATTTTTAGACGTGACTTTTACGTATTTGATTATACTCGTATATTAGACATTGGACAAAATTACAAATCAAATAATTAGTACAATCACCATGCTGTACAACTTAAATGAAAGGAATGTCCACAATCAAGTCCATCATAGCAGGTGCCCCGCAAGGGTCCATTCTGGGTCCTGTTTAATACAGCCTGTAGTACCTGTAGCTCGTAAGAAATTAGAAATCGAAAAGACAGTCGGTCAATAACTTGCCGGCTCCGGAGTTAATAAACTGAACCCAGGAAAAGCAGATTAAAATGGGTTATAATTACGTTTTTACTGTCAGAAAAGTCGCACCTAAAAGCAACTTTAAATTCACCGCTAAAAGGTGAATGTATTCTATATTTTTTTCACTTACGATGTCAATATTTTTCATAGGCGCAGTCGGTAAACGCAGTTATTTTTGTAGCAATTGCTCACTCCACTGCCCATTTTAATGATATTTAATTCCAATGGAGAAATGTTTATGTTGTCCTTCTAAAGCGGCAATTACCAATTGACATATTAACATTCGTCTGCACTTGGATTTCTTTACATGCAAATTGATGATTATGCGGACTTATACAGGGTTCACCACGAGTAGAGATGCGCATATTAGTAAAAAAATTCCTGATAGACAATTTAAACGCTTATAAAAATAGCATTGGCATTTTTGAGAAATTGTTTGAAGAGGTATTGCCCCTAAAGCGTTTTGAAGTTTATGTGAGACAAAACATCCAGAAATTTCAAAGTTGACAAAGAAACTTTTAAACATACATACCGGCTTCTACAACACACTTAGAGAGAAGAGAGACGTTCAGTGGGGTCAAATCGGGCGAACATGGTGGCCACATTACTGGTCCGTTTATGCCTATCCAATTGCTCCCAAAATAAGTTGTTAACAGTTCTGAAATAATTCTGGTTTTGTGAGGTGGTGCACCATCGTGTTGGAAAAATATGTTTCTTCTTTCATTCAATGGCACGTCGTCTACGAATTCCTCAATTACGCGTTGAATTATCATTTGTAAGTAACGTTCGCCACTCAAATTGCGTTCATAAATGTGATAAGACAAAATGTGAACCACCAATGCTCGTTGTGTAAAAAATTAAAAATTCAGTCACTGCTAATGTAGACTTCAACCGTCCAAATGATCTTCCTACAGAAGAAGGGATCTAGTTGAATTTTTTGAATGTACCAATGGCAAAATTCTAATCTTCGAGGAGGATCAGTTGGTTGTAGTCGTACCATTCTTACTTTATAGGGCCTGAATTTATGCTTTTTAATATACACTAATCAAAACGAAAAAGAAACCACTTTTAAAAATGTTGATATTTTTTCACTGGAATGACGTATTGTTACAATTCTTTTTTATTTAAACATACTGGACTGGTGTTTAAAAGTTTAGTACAATTTGTTATAATCTGCTTGTGATTCGTAGAGAAAAAAGATAAAAATGCAAAAATGTGCGATGAAGCTCTTTATTTTTTTAATGAAAAGTGAGGGGTAAATATCCCGAAAAATTTTTGTACACAGGACTCGGAATTCCAAAGATTTCCAAAGAATTCCAAAGATTTCCTAGGAATTCCAAAGATTTCCTAGGAATTCCAAAGATTTCCAAGGAATTCTAAAGAATTTCAAGGAATTCCAAAGATTTCCTAGGAATTCCAAAGATTTCCAAGGAATTCCAACGAATTCCGAGGCCTTCCAAAATAATTTTATGGAATTCCGAACGTCTTCGAGGAAAGTAATCTCCTCCCAATTATCCCAAACAAAAGTGCAATACTGGCATAAACCTTTTTACTTTTATGCTTAAATTTCTTAATAGAGTGCTTAAAGAAACAAAATAAACTAATTTTTGATTATTTAAAACAAATATTATTTTATTAAAGAAAACAAAATATATATGTATATAAAAAAGGCAACTCTTTAAACTAAAAATAACAAAATGGTAGCTTGAAAATAAACGTAAATACTTTGGTAAATACTAATACAGTGTGCCTCACTTTTTACGACTCATTGCTCTGTTATTAAAATGGAAGTGAGATATATTGTGTAACGATTGAATATCATTAAAAAGAAACATAGAACGTATAACTTCTAATATAGGTAACTTTACATAAATGTTACAGTAATTGTGATTCATCCGGCTATTTTGTATAAATATCGGCAATTATACATACTTAATCACCACGAAATTTGGCGAATATAATAAATTCTTTAATATTTTCAGTAGGTAATTAATTGAATTGGCTGGTTTTTATATTTGATACCCACACCTTAATAGTAAATGTAATAAAAGCCTTTAAAATATTCGATTTTTTAAATTAACCGGACGATATATAAAATCACCAACCAAGTATGGCAAATGTAATAAATTACGTTAGATATAACCGACCTGCCCTGTACGGAGTTCACCCTTGGAATGTATGACACTTGCGTACAAGGCAAATTTTATGGCATTAGCGTCCATAAAGCAAAATAAGGCTCAGCAGGTAAATTAAACAACTCTGATCTAGTGGCACTTGCGTGCAACATAAAATTTGGATTCCTAAATTAAATATTTATTTCGAACACATATTAATTATGTTAAATATTGAGGTAAGTTAACTTGATTCCCCCGGTGATTTCTTTTGTAAAATGTTTGTTGAATGATCTTTGAGGATAATCATATTATAAACGCTAACGACTGAGACTTACAACGCCCCGCTCGCTTCGCTCCGCTCCGCTTGACCTTAACCTGGCAGATTTTTATGTTGTACGCAAATGACACTTGTTTCGAGCTGCCCGCTTTTCCTGCTGGACATCTTTCCTTATGTACGCAAATGTTACGTACGCAAGTACCTTGACGCCCACCCTAGTACTACTACAGCTCCATGCCTTAATAATTGGAACAGAAAATAGAAGAAAACAAAATAATTTATTATTATTAGTATTATTGCGTCTTGGAACCCTTTCGCAATCTCCTAAATCAAATATTCTCGAAATTATCAAAAAAGTTCTACATACTCGTATTTAGAACCCAATAATACCTACAATGGACAGTTACCCAACTAAATTCACAGATTAGAGACTAAACTTCTGAAACTAATACAGAATTGTGACAGCACTGTACCTCACCTCACCTCACCTCACCCTCAAATTGAAAATTATTGGCCGGTGGATGCGAATGCAATGGATGCCTGCAGATTGCAGAAACTCAGATACCCCTCCTATAATTACTCATCACACCACTAAAATTTTATTTTCATACAGATAATGAATAGAATATTAAAATGTATTTCAAATATTCTTAAGGAACGTGTGGAGAAATTAATATTTACCGACAAAGTTCTTGGGAAAGATTGTCCTTCCATAAAATTTGCTATTCAACATTGTTTGCTGAAAAGCCATTAGGAATCTACTGCTTCGTGCTTCTTTTTCCCGGAAAAAACGATAATTAAAACGAAATCAGAGTTGCTTTAGAAACATTTAAAATTGACTGTTTTACCTCATAAGAACCACATACAAAATTAACGGTTTCGGGGAATTCTCTGGGAATTCCCTGGAATTAACGGTTTCGGGGAATTCCAGGGAATTCCCAGAGAATTCCAAGGACTTCCAAGGAATTCCAAGGACTTCCAAGGAATTCCAAAGACTTCCAAGGAATTCCATTGGAATTCCAAATAAGTGTACACAAATTTTTCGGGATATTTACCCCTCAATGAAAAGTAAGCAAAATTTCCAAAATCAATAACGTTTGTGGCCTCCTCTAACTCGTAAAACTTTAGCGCAACGACGGGGCATACTTTCAACTAAATTTCGAATAACTTGAGGAGGCAGCTGTTCCCACTCTTCAACGTGTTGAAGGTTCCGGA
Organism: Xestobium rufovillosum; assembly: GCA_963966045.1. NCBI lineage: Eukaryota > Metazoa > Arthropoda > Insecta > Coleoptera > Ptinidae > Xestobium > Xestobium rufovillosum. The sequence continues at coordinate 24,920,365 of OZ014497.1, forward strand.
TATACTGACGTTCCTTCAATCGTTGTCCAAGTGGGTCCCAGACGTGCTTGATTGGATTGAGGTCTGGACTGCGGGCGGGCCAATCCATAACCTCAATATTGTAGGCATTGAGGAAATTTTGCACTATTCTGGCGATGTGTGGGCGGGCATTACCTTGCTGCAGAATGAATACTGGATCCATATTCTCAGTAACTGGTACAACATGTGGTTCTAGAACTTGGTCTATACACGGTATCCCACGACGACCTTACACGATCTGTACATAGAAAAGTATATGTAGTAGAATTACACAAATTTGCGCAAATACGTAATCGAGGATGCTCAATTCGACTAAAATATTTTTGACTTTATGCGACTTCCGGTTATACCGGAAATACCAACTTCCTTATTTTAAATGGAATGCCCACATTTTTATTACGGATTTAGATTTTTTGTCGAATTTTAAGGTCACTTTATGCAAAACATCATATGCGTAAAGTGCATCCTCTTGGAGATATTAGACGTTAAAAATCGTCATTTTTCAAATTTCATCAATTATAACTTGGAAACGGTACAAGATAAAGAAAAATGATTTACATGTCCCCATCCTAGTTTTGAATTCTCTATCTAATGGGCCTGGAAAATACTGCTTCCCGATTGGTAACTTTTTGTCATTTTTTGACCAATCAGGAGACAGTATTTTCCACGCTCAATAGATAGAGAATTAAAAACTAGGATAGGGACATGTAAGTCATTTTTCTTTATCTCGTATCGTTTCCAAGCTATAATTGATGAAATTTGAAAAATGACGATTTTTAACGTCTAATATCTCGAAGAGGGTGCACTTTACACATATGATGTTTTGCATAAGGCGACCTTAAAATTCGACCAAAAATCTAAATCCGTAATAAAAATGTGGGCATTCCATTTAAAATAAGGAATTTGGTGTATATTTCCGGTATAACCGGAAGTCGCAGAAAGTCAAAAATATTTTAGTCGAATTGAGCATCATCGATTACCTGTTTGTGCAAATTTGTGTAACTCTACTAAACCCACTTTCCCATATGCAGATCGTGTAAGGTCGACGTGGGATACCCTGTATACCTACGTGCAGTCATAGACCCCTCACGAATTACCAGCTCCGTGCGTCCATTCAAATTTATCCCACCCCAAACCATGATGGACCCTCCCCCAAATGGAACCCTTTCTTCCATAGTGCAGTCCAAAAAACGTTCACCTTAGCGTCTCCAGACTCGAACTCGTCCATCAATGTGATTTAAACAGAACCTGTGAACAGCACGTTGCTCCACGGCCCCAAGTTCCAATTAGCATGTTCTTCAGCAAAGAACCTTCTTGCTCTATGATGATCACGGCTTAAAGGAGGTACCTTAGCTGGGTTTCTTGCATGAAACTGACGTTTGTGAAGCCTGTTATGTATTATTTGGGTAGGTACTTATTCTGATTCCTGTGGCCTCTACGAGCTGATTTTGCAGCGTTGTAGCGGTACTTCTGCGCATTCTGGTGGCCCAAACCCGTATTAGACGGTCTTCTCTCCTGGAAGTTGCCCGTGCCCGACACGGATAAGGTTTCCTTCTAACTATACCATACATTTGAGACCTTATCCAGGCCCTATTTATGGCAGCTCTAATTCGAGCTACTTGCCGTCTTGAGTGGCCCTCTTAAAAATGAGAGTTATGACCCTAGCAATCTGAATTTCTGTTAGGTACACTCTACGCCTTCGTGGTCTGCCCAGCACATCAACATTCAGGTGTATTTTATAGCACGAATGAAATTTAACAAACGGGAGAAACGGCTCCTTTTGATTAGTGTTTAACGCTCGACGTCGTGGTACACCACTTTCAACTTCAATTTGCCGACTCGAAACTGAAGGATTTGAAACTACAGCTCAAACTACATTGATGGCAACCTCTTCTGCATTTTCAATATAGTAATTTCTTGCGCTCTTGTTTTGTTAAATGACCCATAATTGACGAGTCTTTCTTTTAATCTTTCAAAAATACTTTTATGGGGCTGTCGTCTTTCTGGATAGAGGTAAAAATTTGTTGTAACCATAATGCGAAAAATCGAATTTTGAGCTTTAACTTGAAAACAAAAGACGATAGTCAAATTTGGTTTTCGGCACTGACTTCTTCTCGAAAAAAGAGGATGGGCAGTCCATTTTTCTATAACTGCCATAGTTACCTAGTTGCCCCATACTAACAAGTAATTTTGCCTACCCTGTACCCCGGGTGGCCAGATAAGAATGCAAAGTGCTATATCTCGGAAGCTATTCATCATAGAGTCTTGCGGTAAAAAAATTTATTACTAAAGTGGCCAAGAGAAGAAAGTGGAAAATATTATCAGATTTCCAAGATGGTCGCCAGGGGGCGTAACCACCATCTTAAACTTTTAAAGTGATTTTTCACTGAAATCCACCTAGTAAATGTACCAAAAAATATGTGTTTTTTAAAGATAAGCTTTATTCGAGTAATTTTTGTTTAACACTTTTTGGCGTATCTATTAAAATGAAGTGGTGGGGGGTGATTCAATGTTTTTTACATAAACAGCTGTAACTCCTAAACGACTAAACGGATTTTAACAAACTTGGTCTCGTTGGAAAAATCATTTATTGCTCCATCAAACCCATCTTTCCTGTGATATGTCTAATTTTTAGTGACGCCGCTAACAGAAAATTGCAAAATTCTCTAAAAAATTAAATGCAATAATATGACTTTCTTCATAAAAATGTAGTGAAATAATACCTAAATAGGCTAGTGAAGACCACATCTCGATATCTTATTCCTAGCCAAAAATATCGAAGAAAGAAAATTTAGTTATCATAAAATTTTAGAGAGACGCTATTACACCGGTATTTATTCTTATTTATTTGTCTTTTTTCAAGATTCAGTGATAAAATTTCATAATTTTATAATCATCATCATCATCATAATATTAAAAGCGAACTGGCGCAACACTTAAATACGGGTGAGGATATCGGTCGCTCGGTCTCTTTTCAACTGGCGGAGATCGTATGGGTGAGGTCGTGCACTCGATCAAGTGTTTCTTTAACGCAAATAAGAAAATTGCATCGGCATTATTCCGATGGACGCTTGGATCTGCTCAGCGCTGTTCGCAGTCGTAGTTCAACCTGGGGTTGAATGGTTTTTGCCGTATTAAATTAAACGCAATTAATTATTTAAGAAATTCTATGGGAATATTTTGTGGTGCACCTGGGATGCACCTACATTTTAAGTATAATTACTACACCGATTCACCACTACGTAAAAGTCATGGAGCGTAGCCCACGGGTTCATCTAGTTATTTTTAAATAATAAAAGTATTCTTAGTTCAAACAATTTAAAAAAAAACGTGTAGATGGATTGGACGAGGAAGTCTATTTCCTTGGCCACCCCGATCCCCAGACCTCACCTGTTTGGACTTCTATCTATGGGGTCGGTTAAAAGATATTGTTTACCAAATTCCACCAACATCGAGAGACGACATGAACATACGAATACAAGAGGCCATTCGTAGCCTGTCAAGAGCAGAAATTGAAGCTGCTGTAATGTCTACGCATGAGCGGCTCCAACAATGCATTGAGTGTGATGGAAGACAGTTCGAGCATTTAAGGAGGCATTAGTTTTATTTCAAAATCGGTCCTTCTTTCTTCTTATGCCCCTACACGTTTTTTTTAATTATTTGAACTAAGAATACTTTTATGTATCATTTAAAAATTATAAAATTATGAAATTTTATCACTGAATCTTGAAAAAGGACAAATAAATAAGAATAAATACCGGTGTAATAGCGTCTCTCTAAAATTTTATGATAACTAAGTTTTCTTTCTTCGATATTTTTGGCTAGGAATAAGATATCGAGATGTGGTCTTCACTATCCTATTTAGGTATCATTTCACTACATTTTTATGTAAAAAAGTCATATTATTGCATTCAATTTTTTAGAGAATTTTGCAATATTCTGTTATTATATCAAAAAACGCGCTCTAGCGACATCACTAAGAATTAGACATATCACAGGTAAGATGGGTTTGATGGAGCAATAAATGCTTTTTCCAACGAGACCAAGTTTCTTAAAATCCGTTCAGTCGTTTAGGAGTTACAGCTGTTTATGTAAAAAAACATTGAATCACCCCCCACAACTTCATTTTAATAGATACGTCAAAAAGCGTTAAACAAAAATTACTCGAATAAAGCTCGTCTTTAAAAAACACATTTTTTGGTACATTTACTAGGTGGATTTCAGTGAAAAAGATGGCGGTTATGCCCTCTGGCGACCATCTTGGAAATCTGAAAATATTTTCCACGGTCTTCTCTGGGCCACTTTAGTAATATTTTTTTTTACCGCAAAACTCTATGATGAATAGCTTCAGAGATACAGCACTTTGCATTCTTATCTGGCCACACATTCTGACACATTTCTAATTACTACTACTTATTAGTAAAATATGTATATTGTGCCCTGCGCTATAAAAATCCAGCCCTTAAAGGTATGTACGGGTATGTATATCTGTTTCGAATAAACACGTACATATTTGCATTTAATGATGTTTTTGTAATAAAAAATATGTATTTCTTTTACGACCCCAAATTCAGAATTGTAGGTCTAAATATATCTGGGTATGTACTTTGAAAAATTTTACGATAGTCAATAATTTAACTGATATTTTACGAGATATTTTTGTTTTTTTTTCTAAGTTAATTTACACAGATATAAATACATACGTGGTTAATAATTAATAGATCTTATGCGAGTTCCTTTAATTTTTTGAGATGGTACTTTAGGAGTTTAGTATATGTAGCTATAAGGGTACAGGGTGGCTCATGGTGATATTTTTCTTTCGACTACTATATTAAATTTGCATTTAAGTTTTCGAATGAATTAATTTTTATTTGTATCTGCTTCTGTCTCCCAAACAAAAAGTTATTTAAGTACTTGTTTCTAATTTAAATTTTTATTTCGTGGGATCTAATTTTTCAAATTTTAATACCTAATTAATTTACGTTTTCAGAACGAGCTGAAAATGATCAAGCAGTTTCTCGCAACTGTTTTTTTTGCTAAGTAAACATTTATACTTATGTATTTTTTGTGTGTCACACAGGTATGTTTAAAGCATTTACAACAATGTGCGAAAATCACCTAATGTAAAACAGCACCGCTGGTCACGCTTTTCGCATACACAAAATTACTTTACACAATTTGAATTTTCAATTGGAGTGTTTTAATGTGCTTTTTAGGAAACCAGGTTATTCGCTTGTGCGTATGTGGACTACAAAAATCGAAGGTTTGAACAAAATTTGTTAACGTACCATACAGGATGTCCTAGAATTCAAGCGGTTTCTAATTCTTCTTTTCTGACAGTCATCCGCAAATTCGAGCATACTAATAGTTTAACCCTGTATAGTAATTCCGTAGACAATACTTTTGTATTTTCGAAATTAAACTAGAAATTTAATTTAATGTATCTCTCGGGCGCCTCTGAAAAATTAATAATAGTGATAACATAGTGCTTGTACGTGAGGTTTTCCGGTTTTGTAAATTATCGCAAAACTTCCTCTCTTATCTCGGTTTCTAAGTAAAAGAAAAAGTTCTACTACAAGGCAACCGTGACACCATACACTAGACAAATAATATACAGGATGTCTCTAAAAGGTTGGGACAACACGCTACCATGGTTTCCTGGCACCAAAATATGTTGATCGCGATGGTAGGAAAACTAGAGATATAAAACAAAGAATATAGTCGGGGAGCAGACCGCCTGAAAGATGCGATTTAAACACCATCTATACAACTCGAGCACACACAAGAAAATGAAGCTGATTCTTATGTAAAATTACCTGCCGGATTCGAATTTTGAGGTCGCAAAAAGATCGGGAATTGCGAAAATGCCGGAAAATCGATTTTTCGTAAAATTTTCCTAAATCAATTTTCGACCATTTTTAATACTTTTCTTGTTGTATTTCAGCCACGAAAAGAGTTAATATTGTTGCTGAAAAAGTTACAGCGAGCTAAACACAAATAATTTGTGCGCGCTAGCCGGGCTGATAGGTAGCGACATGAGGGTTTGCGCGTTTTTATCCTTGATAATACACACGTAGCCAAAACACTTGGCCCCCTGAATTAATTTGAAACGTAAACAAAAATAATTCTAACAAATATGTGGATTCAATTCTACATTTTATTGAAATGCTTTATCACATGTAAGGTTATTTTCATGGAAGGAGTACAAGAATTAAATTTAAGAAAATGTTGAAGACGTGCGGCTATGTGTCGAGGAAGTGTGCCGTATATAAAACGGCTTGGAAAATAAGCCCAAATATCCCAAGATTCCTAGAATATGAATGGTACATGGAAAATGACGTTATTATCTTAATAATATTCACAAATAGCTCTAAACTCCATTGTGTTACAAGAACACAGTTCTGCAAATGTAAAAATTTTACTTGTTCTTTTCGATGTGCATGCATGAAATCTAATGTTCAATGTATAGTATCATGGGTATGTGAGGGGAAATGCAGTTTGAATAAAAAATACAAATGTTCTCGATATTAATGCAGCGTTTGTACGCCTGCGCCTAAACGTAGACGGAATAACTACACGGCTCAGCGCGGCTAGCGCGCGCTAATTATTTGTGCTTAACTCGCTGTAACTTTTTTCGGAACAATATTTGTTTCGTTTCTTCACCAAAAATAATTTCGAGCCTTTGTCCATATTTGGTCTCGCATATGTACCGTGTGACAAACTTCCATGTGTACATGGGGAAATAACATGGGCAATTACATTTTTGGGGATTCCTGCTCCCCATGTGTAGTTACAGTGGTGGTAAAGGTAGCAATCGAAAGACTATTTTTTTCTGCGTATGAGGATATCAAAAACTCTGCAAGTTTCCAATTTATTAAAGCATTAAAAGCAAAAATTACACTAATAATTTTCAAATTAAAACACGGATATTCATCAGATTACCTATGACAATTTAATTTATTCTAATCAAAGACTCCCTTGATTCTAATTTCCAATTCGTCTGAACTGTCAACATTATTTATCGACAATTTAAAATTTGGGTTTCAAAATGAACAAAAATATTTATTCAGTTGAAGAAAAGGTTTTCATTGTGAAAACATTTTACGGCGGCAATAGTCTGCGGGTAGTCCTTGACTTATTTACTGTAAAATTAAATAACAGTCCTATTCCTTCGGTAACAACAATAAAAAATTTAGTTAAGAAATTTGAAGATACTGGGAATCTTTCATTGAAAGAAGGTAATTTTTACTAATAAATTTACTTCGTTTTTATTTAGATAATTCTGATTCGCTTATTATTATTACCTAGTTGCTAATTCCTTATTGTTCGCTAACTTAAATTTTACTGGGATTATGAGAAATTTAACAAGTGATAACGTGGAGTGAAACAAAACTAAAATTAATCTTATCATTTATTTTTTTAGTCATTCCAAGAAATCTAAATGTTGAGGTAGAGGAAATGGTAATAACCCTGATAACTGCTAGTCCAACATCTAGTTTAAGGTCTATTGCCCTAGAATGTAATGTTTCAAGAGAAACTGTCCATAACATATTAAAAAAAACAAATATCATCCCTTTAAATTCCAACGTCACCAAGAGTTACTTCCTTTTGACGAAGAATCAAGGCAAACTTTCTGTGAAGAAATGCAAGAACGGGCTAATCGGGATCGCAGCTTCCTCTCATCAATTTGTTTTACCGATGAGTGTATCTTCACTTTAAATCAAGAGCCAAATTCACAAAACGTTAGGCATTGGGCCCAGGAAAATCCCAGAATAAATCTAGACACTACAACGCAATACCCTCAAAAAATCAATATTTGGGCAGGCATTTTTAATAATCGCATTATAGGACCATTTGAAATACAGGGAAATTTAAATTCAGAAGCTTATTTAGATCTTTGAATTAACCATATTGGCTCTGCATTAGAAGAAGTTGCACATGCAAATCGGGAGGTCTGGTTTCAGCATGACGGTTGCCCAGCACATTTTGGAGCACAAGTGAGGGAATTATTAAATGAAATATTTCCAGAGAGCTGGATTGGTCGAGGTGGTGCTATAAACTGGCCAGCTAGATCTCCCGATTTGGCACCGTGTGACTTTTTCTTGTGGGGTCATTTAAAAAATAAGATTTATAAAACTCGTCACCCAAATATTGATTCTTTAAGGAATGCTATTTTTGCGGAATGCAACTTAATAAACGATCGGTAACTTGCCAATGTGAGAAATTGTTTCTATAATAGGCTGGGATATTGTCTGATACAGAACGGGGGTTTATTTGAATATTTGTTATAGTTATTTTTCTTTTTTTATGTTACTTTAATTTCATTGTATATTAATAAGTTTTTGTCCTTACCTAGATGAAATAAATAAGTATTAAATTGCCAGATTACAAAATTCAATAGAGCAAAATAAACAAATGTTGCCGCTTGTTAAATTTTTCATAATTGCAGTAAAATTAAAGTAATTTAATTTTTATTATTTCATTTTACTGCTTTAACATTTTCCCAAAAACTTTTTAATAGGTTAGACGACACCTACAATTTACCCTAAACTATGAACCAGCATTCACCAACGAAACATCCACACCAGTAATCAATTAATTGTCAACTATAGGTAATGACAATAATAATGTGAATGAGAATTATCTAAATAAAAAAACAAGTTTATGTATTAGTAAAAATTAACTTCTTTCGATGAAAGATTACCAGCCTTCAAATTTCTTACTAAATTATTTGTTGTTATACCGAAGGAATATGACCGTTATTGAATTTTACAGAAAATAAGGCACGGACTACGCGCAAACTATTGCCGCCGTAAAATATTTTCACAATGGAAACCTTTTCTTGAATTGAATAAATATTTTTGTTCATTTTTAAATGTTGACAGTTCAGAAAATCCATAAAAATCAAAGACGTCCGTGATTAGAATAAATTAAGTTGTCATGGATAATCTGATAAATTTCTGTGTTTTAGTTAGAAAATTATTAATGTAATTTTTGCTTTTAATGCTTTAATAAATTGGAAAGTTGTAGAGTTTTTGATATCCTCATCACTCAGGATATAGGTGCACGTCCAGACTGAAAACTTTATGATGCTGACGAACGAATTAAGATTTTGCCTAGAATTAAATTATTTTCCTTTTTATACATTTCGGTGAAAGAAGCCCTCTTAACTAACCCAGACGCCCTAAATTTGTATAATTTAATAATATGTAAAAACAGTCATCTAATCCGATTCCATTCTCAATTTCTACGACACAAAATATAGCGCTATGCGGTATTCGCCGTTGCTTATTATATTATGAGGCTACCAATTGATTATTTCCGGAAAATTTCTCGCCCGGAGTTTACAAATGCCATCGTCACGGAGGTTATGCGTCCAAAGTACGGAACGGACTGTACCATTGTTGATGAATGTTATGCCACAGTTTTGGTTTTCAGGCCAAGGTAACGTGGGAATATCGCAGTTTATCTTTTTGCACAAGCATAAGAAATTAAAGCACAATTAAAAATATCATTTTAGACTTGACGTATAGTATACGGGGTTGGACAAATAAATGGCGGGAATTGATAATTTTTTGGGTAGAAATTATTGAGCTGATTGATTTTCATGGTGGTCCATTTGCAGCAGTTCGGTACACACTTATAAAAAGTTCAATCAAAACAGCTAGGTGCCAATACAATTTTCAACTGCGACTAAAACACGGCCTATTCCACTCGAAACCAACGTGTGGCCGCGAGAGTGAACACAATGCAGAAAGCTTCACACTCTGTGGTCCCCATGAATTACGAAGCGAAAAAAGTGAGCAGCCTGTTTATTAAAGAAGGCATTCATTCTACGTAGAAAACGATGAGTGCCAGGGTAACCGGAAACGCCATATGTTAAGTAGAACTGGTGTAAGATGACCAAGAGCAAGTCGAGTCGCTTGTAAATTTATTTATCGCCCGAAGAGCACATGGTACGAGTGTAATTTTCAAGATCAAACGTAAAATATTTGTAACGGTTCGTAATATCGATATGATTATTATTATACTATTATTTATTCATCGGGTTTGCAGAATTTGCACAACCTCTCACTTTTCCATTTGCGTGGGACACCTGTACATGAAAGAATATTTCAGGAAATAAGAACTCCGCAACATCTTTAGTTGTAATTTTGCAAAAAAAGCTTTGCAGGCATAAGTTTTAACTTTTTTTCTGAAAACTCCAAACAATATGTACCCAATCAGAAAAATAGTCGAAGACCTGAGGAAAAAATACGAACTAGCCTGATTTCAAACATTATTAGTCGACAACCTCTATACAAATCGAACACACACAAGAAAATGAAGCTGATTCTTATGTAAAATGACCTGGCGGACTCGAATTTTGACGTCGCGAAAATATCGGGAATTGCGAAAATGCCGGAAAATCGATTTTTCGTAAAATTTTCCTGAATCAATTTTCGATCATTTTTAATACTTCTCTTGTACTTCAGCAACGAAAAGAGACCTGTCTTTTTTCGTGAAATATACACTGAAGTGTGCTGATCATCACAGTGCACTCATATTACCTCTACAATTTTCCAATTTTACGAAAAAAAAATGTTTTCTTGCTAGACCACAAATTGTGCAATGTATTTTTCATGTACCGGGTAAGTAATCTTATTTTTCGGAATTAACATATACATACGAGACCAAATACGGACAAGGACTCAAAATTATTTTTGGTGAAGAAACGAAACATTAATATTGTTGCTGAAAAAAGTTGCAGCAAGTTAAACACAAATAATTTGTGTGCGCTAGCCGCGCTGAGTCGTGTAGGAGTGGCTTAGGTGCAGGCGTACAAACATTTGTATTTTTTATTCAGACAAATTACATTTCCCCTCACATAACCATGATATTATACATTGCACATTAGATTTCATGCATGCACATCGAAAAGAACAAGTAAAATTTTCACATTTACAGAACTGTGTTATTTTAACACAATCGAGTTTAGAGCTATTTGTGAACGTTATTGGCATACTAACGTCATATTCCATGTTCCATCCATATTCTAGGATGTTTGGGATATTTGGGCTTATTTGCCACATAGCCGCACGTCTCCAATGGGCACAGGAACATAGGGGGCTGGCTTTTACCCCAGTGGCGCAATATCATTTTTTCTGATGAGACAAAAATTCGGGTTAGTGAGTGATTATCGACAAGAAAGAGTTGCTTTTGCCAGAGAAGTTGTTCCTTATCAAGGCGGAACAGTAATATTTTGGGGGTATGGTATAATGTACGGTTGCCGCACTGCACTTATTTACGTGGCCCAAACCATAACGGAAAACATTTACGCCCAAAACATTATCCAACCAATCATCCTTTCATTGCGAAATGAAATTGGAGAGAATTTCGTTTTTATGGACGATAACGCCTCGCCCCACCGCACAAGAAGGGTTGTCAATTTGCTACAGTTAGGGAATATTCAAAGAATGAATGGGGAAGACCCGCTTAATCGAATTTATAACTTTTAGTACTGTAATATCGAGCACAAATAGAACATGAATCGCGTACCACGTCGAAATTTTGATTATGCGCCTTGCTAAAAGAAAAACATGCAACTAGAAAAGCAGCATAACCGGGAGGGCTAAAGCGCGCGCTTTCTGTGACGTAGGAGGCCTATCCGTTGCGTCGTGGTATAACGCGTCTCCCTGGGTAAAATGGGGAGGAGTCGAAGAATGAGCGGGAGCTCAGAGTGTTAACGGATCGGCTTGCGCATGTGAAAATCCCTACCTAATCTGTAGGCCCCGTACGTCACAGCGTAATTCAAATATTGTGTTTCAAGTGCGGTGCACGTTTTGTATTTAATTATGACGAAAATAAGTCTCAAATATAAAAAACGAAAATTACGGAATTTGTTTTGGATAGTAAACTATTCAATAGGATCATTTTCAAAATTTGCGGGTTTTCCCCATTGGCCAGCAAACTCACCTGACATGAATCCTTGTGGGAACGTGTGGGATATGCTAAAAAGAGCCATTTTAAACTTTTTAAGTTCTGTTCAAGAACAGAGGAGGACTTACTGGTTATTGACATCTTCGTTTCTCACATTTTGCGAAGACTGGTGCTTTCAAAAAAAATACATAGGTAATTCAGACAATTTCTTAAATTTAATTCCATGAAAATAACCTTACATGTGATAAAGCATTTCAATAAAATGTAGAATTGAATCCACATATTTGTTAGAATTACTTTTGTTTACATTTCAAATTAATTCAGGGGGCCAAGAGTTTTGGGTATGTGTGTATTATCAAGGATAAACACGCGCGAACCCTTATGTCGCTACCTATCAGCCCGGCTAGAACCCACAAATGATTTGTGTTTAACTCGCTTTAACTTTTTTCAGTAACAACATTAATGTTTCGTTTCTTCACCAAAAATAATTTCGAGCCTTTGTCCGTATTTGGTCTCTCATTTATGTATATGTTAATTCCGAAAAATAAGATTAGTTGCCCGGTACATGAAAAATACATTACACAAATTTGTGGTCTAGCAAGAAAACATTTTTTTTCATAAAACTGGAAAATTGCAGAGGCAACGTGAGTACACTGTGATGATCAGCACACTTTAGTTTATATTCCACGAAAAAACAGGTCTCTTAACTCTTTTCGTTGCTGAAATACAACAAGAAAAGTATTAAAAATGGTCGAAAATTGATTTAGGAAAATTTTACGAAAAATCGATTTTCCGGCATTTTCGAAATTTCCGATCTTTTCGCGACCTCAAAATTCGAATCCGGCAGGTCATTTTACATAAGAATCAGCTTCATTTTTTATGAGTGTTCGAGTTGTATAGAAAGTGTTTAAAACTCCTCTTTCAGGCGGTCTGCTCCCCGACTATACAGGGTGTCCCGGTGAAGGTGGAAAATCTCTCGGGTGCGTATAGATTACAGGAAAATAACACGCCAAGTTCATATAAAGTTTTCTCCTACGACCTTCCCCTGCTGAGATATTCTCCCTTAAATTGGAGAAATAAAAATCATTTTTTTTAACATAAAATTTGTATTTCTAATTGTTTTTCGATAATTTTCTTGGTAACGTACTTAATGATTGAATGTCGATAAAATAATGCGGCCCGTTTTTTGATAGTGCATCAGGGAAGCAAGGGGTGAACTACCCCTTACCTTCTTAACTTCATATTTTTGAAGGGGCTGGATATTTTTAATTTTTAACCGCATTTTTTGTTTCCTCGGACATTTTACTAATAAAAAGTTACTCTTGTTAGGTTTTGATAAAATGAAGGGTTTTCGAGAAAATAAAACTCAACGAGCAAGAGGTAGTGTTTCTACGATTTTCGTTTTTATTTTTTCTGGCATTATTTTCAAAGATATCAAAAATTTGAAAGCTCTCAATAAATTACTTCTTAGGAATTTTTTAAGTATGATTTGGCCCTACATGAGATATTTCGTTTGAAACTCATTAAAAATTGTCCAGGTACGTATTAAGAAAAAATAAAAATTGGCGATGTAGACAACAGACGAAACGTCGTACAAAAATAACCTTAACAGTTTGCGAAAGGTAGTGAAAATTTGCATTAAAATTTGCTTTCGGTTTTTCGAATACCAGAAAAAATGAAAACGAAAATCGTAGAAACACTGTACCTCTTGCTCGTTGAGTTTTATTTTCTCGAAAACGCTTCATTTTATCGACACCTAACAAGAGTAACTTTTTATTAGCAAAATGTCCAGGGGTACAACAAATGCGGTTAAAAATTAAAAATATCCAGCCGCTTAAAAATATGAAGTTAAGAAAGTAAGGGGTAGTTCACCCCTTGCTCCCCTGATGCACTATCAAAAAACGGGTCGCATTATTTTATCGACATTCAATAACTACATAGGTACGTCACCAAGAAAATTATCGAAATAACAAAAATTTTATGTAAAAAAAGCTATTTTTATTTCTCCAATTTAAGGGAGAATATCTCGGCAGGGGAAGGTCGTAGGAGAAAACTTTATATGAACTTGTGGTGTTATTTTCGTATAATCTATACGCACCCGAGAGATTTCCCACCTTCACCGGGACAACCTGTATAGGCGACTGCTACCTATCTCCGATAATTTTTGTGATATTTGATGTTATAAATAATATGCGAGATAATATGTAACTTAATTTGGGATACCTGTATATCAATATAGATACAATCTATTATCAAACAACCCCCCTCCTTACACTTATTTCCTACCCCGCCAATGGCGAAAACCTTGTATACTAAATACGCAACTTCAACTTGCTTCCAAAAATAACACACTCACACACATGCACACGCATTAAACCGTGTAAAAAAAAATTATTACATCGCCAGAAGATATCCATACGTTCACCTCTCTACCAAATCAAACAGAAACCGAAATTCCCATGTTTACATCTTTTTTCAATAGTAAGAATCAACAAGAAAACTCGCCGGCAGTCTCCGATGTTCATCCTTATTATAATCAGTTTATTAACTTCAGAAAACCAAGAGCACCAAGCGGAGTTATTGACCCACTGCCAGCTATTTCCGAAATTCATAAAAAAAAAACCCTGTTGAATCACTCCTATATAGGTAGTCTATTACTGACTAATTCCCAATTTGCAGCATAGCAAACATCATTAGTGTCGAAAATAAATTAAAAGTAGGCGCACGGTTCTGTTTTGTTCGCATTCATTTGTTTATAAGAAAAAATGCAACCGGTTTTCTATTCCACAAGAGCACAATGAGGTACATATTCGCAATGGAAAACGTGCCTAAACGGCTTTCAGAGGGTGGGGCTTTGTTATTAAAACAAATATCGTAAAAAAGGGAACGTGGCTACGCATAAAGCACAATCAAAAACCCTTCCCAGACAAAAAAGGGCTTAGTACCCAAGAAAATACTAAGCACAAGAACTTCCAGCAATATATCATTTCAAAATCTTATTTTTATCGTCCAATCAATCAATTTAAGATTAAATTTAACGGAATTAGTCTTTTTCACTTACCTTTAGGCCCTTTTTGATTATTCAATTGGTCTGAGTCGGAGCACCACAATTAAATTTAAAAACAACAACACTTCCACGCTCCAAAATGTTCACTGAAATTTAATATCAGGAAAATACTATAAATACAGTTTGCGCGTGCGCAAACACAAAAAATTATTCACATCCAAAATTTGGCCTGTTATTTCCACAAATTCTTGAGATTATTACTGGGATTTTGTTTTTATCCATGATTTGGAGTTTTTGGGCTGTTTTTATGCGATTAAAAGGAAGTATTGCTCATTTCATTTGGTAATAAAAGAAATGATGAGTACGCAGTGTTGCCAGATGTACTTTTCGTTCTGCCCAACAAGAAAATTTTACTGTAAAAACAGGAAATGCAACAAATTAACAATTAAATTATCATATTTTTTCACTATACAAGTTCAAACTAATAGGCAAATATTGTAAAGCATACAATCTAAACCTCGATCTAAACTGACAAGTTTAATCGAATACTTATAAGAAAATTCAGGGAAACTTTGACAGAAAACGTTTTTAAAAACATATACCTTTATCCTGACTAAACACTAAAAATAAACCCGTGATTTAATTATTACCGCAACCTTCATTGTTATTACTAATAAAACGGCAATATTTGATTCATTCTTGCCATAATAGAAATTTCTACAACGTATGGCAACTAGGCGCGCAGGCGCCTGCGAATTTACCTGTCAAAATTTTGACAATTTTATATAAACACTATGGCCGATAATTTACAAAAAAGGCCTTCCAAAGGTATTTTAAAGAATTCCAGTAGTTTCGACCAGCCTGACAGTGTTTCGCAGGCCAAGTGAGTGGTCCCTTTCTTGCGTAATCGAAAATTATCATAACCCAACTTTTTAACCTTGCGTACTCTAAAGATAAGGAAATTGCGAAACAGGTGTTGGTTTTGTAAATTTGTTTTTAATTGTAGAAAACAGAAAGAGACGAAATGGGATGAGATGAATATAATAGCAACTTTGCATCCACCGGATAAAGATTACGGGCACATGAAAATTGACGAACCCAACACACCATATAACTACGAATATGAAGATCCTGTCAGTAGCGACAACTTGGATCCTTCAGAATTAGCAGAAAAGTTAGTGGTTTGTCTTTTATTACCCGTTTTTATTGTTTTTTGAGCTTTCTTTTTGTTCTGATTTATATTTGGTATCGATATCAATAAAATCCCGATCGTTCCTTCTAGAATCAAACTAGAAGCAGATAAGCCATTAAAAGCGTTAGACGTGCCTAAGCACAGTGATGACGAAGATTCGGATGAAGAAGACCTAACGCCAGAAGAACGGCAGCGGAGAAAAGAATTTTTAGCGAAACGGAAAAAGCACTATCACGAGTATTATGCGGTGCAACTAGCGAAGAAACTAATGGAAGAAGATGAAGATGAGGACGATGATAAAGAAGGCCAGAACGCGAGTACATCGCAAAAGAAAGACAGTGTATAAAGAGGGTTTGATCGGAGATGGTAGTATGTATGATTTCAAAATTGTGATTCGTAGCGTAAGAGATATTTTTTTCGCTGATTTACGTGTTCTATGTAAGGATATATACTGATTAACACCAATTTTTTAAATATACATAGATTGGCTGTGTTTATTTTTAAAAGGGTTGGTTTCGGCGGGTTTTGTGACTCGCTGGTTAAAGTTGCAAATATGGTTCATAGTAATTATAAATTATGTCAAAATGAAAGTAAAACTTTTCATAAATATTATGAATCGTATTCGTATAATAGAGAAAACAACCGATGAGATTTTACGACATTTTCTAGGCATTGTCTTGGTTTCTGCTTCTGAAAAAGGCTTTGTTTAATGATTTCGAAACATAAAAGCAAAAATTATTGTTCTTCCATTAATTCACAAGCCGTCTTTAAATTAAAATTCAGTGTCTTTGTTTCGAATTAACGTTTAGTTCGTTTTAGGCCCAAAAGATGGCCGCGATTCAGGGCTTCCTCTTGGAATCCTACAAAGGATTCATTCACAGCTTTTCAGTTACTTTTTGTAGCTCCAAAAGTTAAGTGTCTTTGTTTACAGAGATTAAACACCATGTGTATTAATTTTCGATGGTTTCTGTCTTTCGAAATGCTCAATATTTCTCAATAAATTCAAAAATTATAGCTTTGTCCTTAGCAAGAATTTAATAAACTGTTAAGCACTCCGATGTGTTCTTTGAATGACGCTTTTAAAGTATTAGAAGTGTTAAATAAGATATCAAATAATAGTAGAGTGCAATGTAACATCTATCTTTCGGCTAAAATGTAAAAAAATCATAGGGTTCATAAATGTGTACTCTACGGCAAAAAAATACATTATTTTCTGTAGAATTTATATTTTTTATGAATTACAGAAACACTCGTTAAAAACCGTAAGGTATATTCAGCTAAAAACATTTTTTGATATTGCGGCGTAAAGAGCGAAAGAAAATTTTGGTTTGTGCTTTTACGAGCCTTACGATTTTTTTACTACAAGTGAATTCTGAATCTATCTGATGTCTACTATGAGGCTAAAACATTTTAGCCGTAAAATGCCCACTCTTCTATAAGTGTATAAAAATTAAACAAAAGTATATAAATTTTTGATGTCGTGTCAATTTTTTCCATAGGTTTAGTAATTAGTAGGGAATTAAAAAAATATAATAAAAGCTCTAAAGTGTAGAAAAAAAATAAGACTAAGAAAAAACATTAATTCAACTCGGTATGGCTTTTTGTTATTGTTTCATTGAAACATTGATTTTATTTTTAGAGAAAATAGCTGATTTAGAGGCTCATATTTTGTTGTATTTTTTTCGATTTTTATTTTTTGCTCCTTTATATTTTTATCGAAAAACTTCCAGATTTTTTAAAAGACGTGTACTGATAATGAATTTTTCCAGCTTGTTTTTTCAATACCTACCTGCTTACTTTGTTTAAAAAATATGCTCATTTGGACCATAAATTTTGTAAATAATTGACCAAATTCTATTTATTAGACTATCTTCGTGTCCTAACAGATGTGGCTTTTTTGTAAATAATTTGTTAGGTTTGTATAAATAAATGGTTATTTACAATCTAAATTTTTGTTTTTTTAAGAGTGTAGTTTCGTAAAAAAATGTTCAATGGAATTTTCTAGGGCTATTATTTAAAGGGGCGGTACTATATATTACAGTTTTGGTCAGTGTGAAAATACAAATTGTATGTTCAATAACAGATCGAGTGGTAAAATATGAGCAGTAAAAAAAGTGGAAACGAGGAGTAACATATCTTCAAATGAGTAGCTCAATAAATATTTGAATGCGTGAAAATTCAATTGGGCAGTAAAATGAATAAAGGGGCAGTAACGTGTGTGCAGCCATGAAATCAGAATGAGTCTGTTAGAAATCGTGGGACAAGTAGTTCTATAAATACTTACGCAGTACAAAATATGATCGGCCTGTTAAATGATATATATATATACAACGTGTCCAAGATAAGTAGGGCCAGTATGGGGATATTGGAAATGACAAGAGATACGGATTTGGTTAAATGGGAAAAAATTTGCGTAACTAAAGGATCAATAAAATGGCGCCTAGAAATCCTTGATATAATTTTCCGTTTTTGAGTTATTTTGAAAAAACTGAATTTATGGATTTTTAACTATATTTTTTTCTGACTTTAATATTAAAGTTAGAGCGAAACTGACAAAACTTCTTCGTAGCAACTTTTGATGAAATTAAAGATTTCATTGCCAATTCTTTTATTCTACGTTTCGTCTTCGGGCAACCATCATCAACTTCATTTTTTTAAATACGGTCCTGATTTTCTGATGCCAAATTTTATGAGCCCTTCTTATTCTGAATTCAACAATGTACCACACATGGTTTAATTACGTTTCGACCTGTTTTTGACCATCATCAAGAAATTTTTAGGATACGGACCTACATTTCTCTTAATTTTCTAAAAATTATGAGAAATACAGTTGGTTGGGCTTTCTTCTGATACCAGAAACTAACAAGATTTTCCAAAACTGCAAGATGCGCTATGCTTAGAGTAGGGTAGGTGCTTATCGCTAGTATCATCTAACAGATTCGTAAAACTCTTGTGGTGCACTTAAAAATTGCCCAACTTATACTGTATGTACATATTTTTTACAAGACTATGAGACATACAGGTCTGTATCTTAAAAATTCTTTGATGATGGCCAAAAAAGGGTCGAAACGTAATTAAACCATAATGTGTGGTACATTGCTGAATTCAGAATAAAAAGGGTTCATAAAATTTGACATCAGAAAATCAGGACCGTATTTAAAAAAATTAAGTTGATGATGGTTGCTCGAAGACGAAACATAGAATAAAAAAAATTGGCAATGAAATCTTTAATTACATCAAAAGTTGCTACGAAGAAGTTTCGTCAGTTTCGCTCTAACTTTAATATTAAAGCCAGAAAAAAATATAGTTAAAAATCCATAAATTCAGTTTTTTCAAAATAATTCAAAAACAGAAAATCTTATCAAGGATTTCCAGGCGCCATTTTGTTGGTCCTTTAATTACACAACTTTTTTCCCATTTAACCAAATCCGTATCTCTTGTCATTTCCAATATCCCCATACTGGCCCTCCTTATCTTGGACACGTATGTTTATTTAAGTTAAGCAGCGAAATAAAAAATAACAATTAACAATAATGCAGATATTAAGAAAAAAATTAAATTTATTGCACCATTAAAATTATTCAATGCTAACGACTGAGACTTACAGGTTAAGGTCAAACGGAGCGAAGCGAGCAGAGCGTTGTAAGTCTCAGTCGTTAGCATCCAAATGATGCATTATTCGATGCAGCATTACAAAAATGCTTTGTGGTGCAATGCGGTGCAATAGAAGATGCAAAGGAATGAAGCAAAATTAATATTTTTTTACCTGTGAGGGGCTGAGTTCAGTATTTTAAACATTTCTATGGGAAATCGCAGAGGGGTGCGTTGAATAAATTTAATGGTGCAGTGCTAGTGTAATAGATCCAAGCACTCGCAACTTAGTGATAAGGTAATGAGCGAAACGACCTAATATTTATACGCAAATCTCTTCCGATTGGCCGCCCACAGTGCACTGTCGCGTAAGCTGCGCCCCTTTTAACGGAAGTGTGCCGCTCTTTTCAAAGAAAATGATGTACGATTTTGCCAAACGTCGAGAACTGGCGAACTATTTATCTAACTGCCCATTAATACATTATACTGCCCATTCAATCATTTTACAGCTCAAATAATAATTGCACTGGACATTTATTTAATCTGCCGCTCGAGTAAGTTTTGAACTGCCGTTGTAGGATTAAATAACCGACCAAATTCTTTTATATTGCTGGCCACGTTCTACTGCCACATTAAGTTAATTACCGCCAAAAAAGTTTAATACCGCCCGCGTGAATTTTTAACTGCCTGATGAAACTGCCTGGATGTTAAAACAACCGCCCAAATAATTACTTCCCATTTTATAGTAAATATTTTTATTATTCTAAAATTAAGTTAGAGCAGCTGAATCATTGAACAATAAGTCCGTTGCTTGCTTCATCGTTCCCCGCTAATATCGACAATTTTTTAATAACATTCCTGGTTCTTTCCGATACGAAATTGTCGACTTTTCCAAAAAGGTTGATCAGTTGTGCTATTCTATCGAAGTTTTTGTCGATTTTTTCGGCTTTGACCAATTCGTTTTCTTTCCGTTGAATTTGCTTGCGAAGATTTTTTAAATACACCCTGTCATTTTCGAGAAATTTTTCTTTTATGGTGAGTTCACCATCATTGTCTATTTCTGATGAAGCTGCTTTAAAAACCTATTACAAGGAGAAAAATAAATTAGTTTGATGAGATTCTGTAGCTAGATATTTTTGGTCCGTGACCCATCAAAATAGCCCCCATCAAAACAGCCCCAACAAAATAGCCCCAAACAAAACTGTAAAGGTACATTGTCAATTTTTAGAATGTGACTAGCAAGTCGAGCCCGAGTCGAGTTGCTCAGCAGCTCAATTTTGCGAGTGTTTACAAAAAAAAAATGGTATGTATTGTACTTACCCCTAATAGTACAAAAAGCACAAAAACACTATCAAAATTCTTCATTTTATAAAAATGAAACAATATTAAATTTGCTACAATATCTATTTAATATTGCCAGGTCTTGAAAAAAAAAATGAGGCAATAATTCTGCCTACAATGCAGTTTTAAACACTTAGGAATGCAGCTCACCAATATATTTTGAAATCCATAAGAATACAAACAAGAGTATTTAAATTATGCTTTATTTTTTTTCTATATAAATTGAAATTAACCATAGGTAGTCTGTTGTTAAAAATGAACACTACAATAATATAAAATCAAACGAAAATATTATGTACAATAATAACCACAGAGTTTAAAAAAGAAACAAGTGGCAGAATTAAATTTCACTTGATATGTTTTTTTTTGGTTTAAAAGCAAAATTATATCGACCAATAAAAACGAAAAAAAACGTACATATCTAAATAAAATACATACCTATAGAAACAAATACCGCAGTTGCTCACCATAAAACATTTTTTCCCACATTGCTGTTTATTACACCGTACATATTTTTTTCCCACACACAGAACAGTCAAAACATTCAATTTATTTTTTTACGATACCCTTAATAACTAAAGGAAAAAATATAACAGTAAACGACAGCATACAAAATACTAATCATAAAAATTGACTGAAGTTTTTTTATAATTTAAAATAGATTCTAAATGACACTGATGATTACGGATACAAGGATAACAAGATATGACATATATCTTGTTAATTCCGAGCATCCGATGAACGGATAGTCAAATACGCATGAACTTATTAAATTAAATGACCGAATTTTTTCTCGACTTCCTAAAAAAATTAAATAACGAAACTGACAGATTAATTTCGACACGAAATGTAATGAAAAAGAACGTAGGCATACTCTGTTTTGTCCATGATGATATTTACAGTACTATACACATGGAGAACCGACGGAAACAGAAATTACATCTCTATTATGACAATGATGAGTACACTATACTCCATATTTAGTAGAATGCTTCGATTTTAATCAAAGAATAACCAATTTTAACCAAGAATTATTGATGGATTCAACCATTACTTGTTGGAATTTCTTTTCAATATTAATAATAACACTTATTTGTGTAAGTTCCACTGATTTATTAAAATTTGTATTTTTGAGTTTGTTAATTTCTAAACTTTTTAACAAGGTTAATTTTGAACTTTTTTGTTCGATACGTAAGATAGTAAGATTGTTGTTAAATACCTACGCAAATCATTTACCAGACAATGGTCACGTATTTAACAACAATTTTACTATCTTACATATCGAACAAAGAAGTTCAAAATTAACCTTGTTAGAAAGTTTAGAAATTAACAAACTCAAAAATACTAATATTTTATTAAATGATCAAACCGATGTAAACAATTCTCCTCTGTTAAATATATTTTGTTTACATTGGTTTGATCATTTAATAAAATATTTGTATTTCTGAGTTTGTTAATTTCTAAACTTTCTAACAAAGTTAATTTTGAACATTTGTGTTCGATATGTAAGAGAGTAAAATTGTTAAATACGTGACCATTGTCTAGTAAATGATTTGCATAGGTTGAATTCAACCTATGCAACCTATATCGAACAAAAATGTTCAAAATTAACCTTGTTAGGAAGTTTAGAAATTAACAAACTCAAAAATACAAATACATATTTTATTAAATGATCAAACCGATGTAAACAGAATAAATTTAACAGAGATAATTGTTTACACCAGTTTAATCATTTAATAAAATACTTGTATTTTTGAGTTTGTTAATTTCTAAACTTCCTAACAAGGTTAATTTTGAACATTTTTGTTCGGTATAGGTTGTATAGGTTGAATTCAACCTATGCAAATCATTTACTAGACAATGGTCACGTATTTAACAATTTTACTATATTACATATAGAACAAAAAAGTTCAAAATTAACCTTGTTATAATGTTTAGAAATTAACAAACTCAAAAATACAAATATTTTATTAAATGCAAATCATTTACTAGACAATGGTCACGTATTTAACAATAATTTTACTATGTCACATATCGAACAAAAAAAAGTTCAAAATTAACCTTGTTAGAAAGTTTAGAAACTAACAAACTCAAAAGTACAAATATTTTATTAAATGATCAAACCGATGTAAACAATTATCCTCTGTTAAATTTATTCTGTTTACATCGGTTTGATCATTTAATAAAATATTTGTATTTTTGAGTTTGTTAATTTCTAAACCTCCGAACAAGGTTAATTTTGAACTTTTTTTGTTCGATATGTAAGATACTGAAATTGTTAAATACGTGACCATTGTCTAGTAAATGATTTGCATAGGTTGAATTCAACCTATGAAACCTATATCGAACAAAAATGTTCAAAATTAACCTTGTTAGGAAGTTTAGACATTAACAAACTCAAAAATACAAATATTTTATTAAATGATCAAACTGATGTAAACAATTCTCCTCTGTTAAATTTATTCTGTTTACATCGGTTTGATCATTTAATAAAATATTTGTATTTTTGAGTTTGTTAATTTCTAAACTTCCTAACAAGGTTAATTTTGAACATTTTTGTTCGATGTGTAAGATAGTAAAATTGTTAAATACGTGACCATTGTCTAGTAAATGATTTGCATAGGTGTTGAATCCAACCTATGCAACCTATATCGAACAAAAATTAACCTTTTTAGGAAGTTTACAAATCAACAAACTCAAAAATGCAAATATTTTATTAAATGATCAAATTGATGTAAACAATTCTCCTCTGTTAAATTTATTCTGTTTACATCGGTTTGATCATTTAATAAAATATTTGTATTTCTGAGTTTGTTAATTTCTAAACTTCCTAACAACGTTAATTTTAAACATTTTTGTTCGATATATACGATATTAAATTGTTAAATACGTGACCATTGTCTAGTAAATGATTTGCATAGGTTGAATTCAACCTATGCAACCTATATCGAACAAAAATGTTCAAGATTAACCTTGCTAGGAAGTTTAGAAATTACCAAACTCAAAAATACAAACATTTTATTAAATGGTCAAACCGATGTAAACAATTCTCCACAGTTAAATTTATTCTGTTTACATCGGTTTGATTATTTAATAAAATATTTGTATTTTTGAGTTTGTTAATTTCTAAACTTTCTAACAAGGTTAATTTTGAACTTTTTTGTTCGATATGTAAGATAGTAAAATTGTTTTTAAATACGTAACCATTGTCTAGTAAATGATTTGCATAGGTTGAATTCAACCTATGCAACCTAAATCAAACAAAAATGTTCAAAATTAACCTTGTTAGGAAATTTAGAAATTAACAAACTCAAAAATACAAATATTTTATTAAATGATCAAACCGATGTAAACAATTCTTCTCTGTTAAATTTATTCTGTTTACATCGGTTTGATCATTTAATAAAATATTTGTATTTTTGAGTTTGTTAATTTCTAAACTTTCTAACAAAGTTAATTTTGAACTTCTTTTATTCGATATGTAAGATAGTAAAATTGTTGTTAAATGATCAAACCGATGTAAACAATTCTCCTGTGTTAAATTTATTCTGTTTACATCAGTTTGATCATTTAACAAAATATTTGTATTTTTGAGTTTGTTAATTTCTAAACTTCCTAACAAGGTTAATTTTGAACATTTTTGTTCGATATAGGTTGCATAAGTTGAATTCAACCTATGCAAATCATTTACTAGACAATGGTCACGTCTTTAGCAATTTTACTATCTCACATATCGAACAAAAATGTTTAAAATTAACCTTGTTAGGAAGTTTAGAAATTAACAAACTCAAAAATACAAATATTTTATTAAATGATCAAACCGATGTAAACAGAATAAATTTAACAGAGGAGAATTATTTACATCGGTTTGATCATTTAATAAAATATTTGTATTTCTGAGTTTGTTAATTTCTAAACTTCCTAACAAGGTTAATTTTAAACATTTTTGTTCGATATGTAAGATAGTAAAATTGCTAAATACGTGACCATTGTATAGTAAATGATTTGCATAGGTTGACTTCAACCTATGAGACCTATATCGAACAAAATTGTTCAAAATTAACCTTGTTAGGAAGTTTAGAAATTAACAAACTCAAAAATACAAATAATTTATTAAATGATCAAACCGATGTAAACAATTCTCCTGTGTTAAATTTATTCTGTTTACATCAGTTTGATCATTTAATAAAATATTTATATGTTTGAGTTCGTTAATTTCTAAACTTTCTAACAAGGTTAATTTTGAACTTTTTTGTTCGATGTAAGATAGTAATATTATTGTTAAATACGTGACCATTGTCTAGTAAATGATTTTATTAGATGATCAAACTGATGTAAACAATTCTCCTCTGTTAAATTTATTTATTCTTTGACCAACCAGGCCTATTATAAAATTAATGTTAATTTTATAATAGGCAGGTAATGTTTAAACAGAATATTGCACCCTCTAGATTTAGTTTATTGTTAAGTTCTGATGAAGCTACAGTGTAGTGAAAGAATTGTTAATGTGTTAATAAATCAGTGGAAATTATATAAATAAGTGTTATTATTAATAAAGAGAGAGGTAACCGCATTATCGGCTTATGGTAAGTTAGATAAGACTACACTGTCGAAGTGTAGTAAAAATATTAGTTCACCTATCGGAGTACAGCGTACATATTTTTTTAACAAACAGGTACAACAGTTTTCCCCACCAGCGATGTACTTTACTCACACTTTCCATTGACACACAAAAATTAAGCTTAAAACAACACTGATCAGTTCGAAAAGTGAACTGAAATATAAATGCTCGGATCATCCGCAGAAAAAAACAATCAAACTAATCACAGACGATAAAAATAAAATCGAATTAAATACGCAAAAAATAATAAAAAAACAAAACCGAACCCACTCACTCGATATAAAGTAAGCAGCTGGTGGAATAAATACTACTAAAAGTGAACAACATGGGCAGCTCGACGCAGACAGTCGGTCCATTGTTGTTGCGCTCTCCCCGCTCCCATTCCTTGTGTTGTTTGCGCAACTTGCTGACGAACTTTTCGCGACCCATCGCTCTCTTGTCCGACCTCGTTATGAACTGCGGCTTGTTCATGTAATTCATTTCGAACGTGTTCAGGAGCTCGGGACGTCATAAATCGGGAAATCTATCCAACAAGAACCGTTTAGGCTACCCGTATTTCGAAACCCTGTGCACACAACACCCTTACCTTGTGGGATCTTCTACGTAATTCTTCGGCCTGCTGAACAATTCCTTTGGTATGTTTTCCCGAAATTCAAACTGCTGGAACGTAATTTTTGCCGTCACCGTCGGCAGTATGGGTATCTCGACTTTAACGGGAAAGCCGCTTGGTAATTTGAACGTTATAAAGTCCCGAAGTTTAGAAAAGTGCTTAAAAGGACCTATTACTTCCAAAACGTTCAGTAGCATCTCGACTGATAAAGGAAAATCGGAGCTCTGCAAAATTATCCTTTGGTCATCTTTTATTTTTACGATGTGTACTTACCATCGCTATTGTCGCTTTGAATGACTTTGTGGACTCTTTATACACTAGGTCTCTGCCTAACCTTGGATAATTATTCACTTCCGAGTTTATATATTCCTCCCAAGTCACGTTTTTATCTGGTGGAGGATTCAAACTTGTTCTTCGGACAGGCTATAAGAATTATTTGTGATAAGTTACTATTAATTCTTAATAAGTTAACCCCACACGCCACACACAGTAATTAAACTCGGGGCGTGTTTCGCTGACAACGTCAGCATCCTCAGGAGTAGATTAATCAAAATCTAAACTTACACTACGTTGCTATAAATACCAAGCCCCCTCTACTGAAATAAAATGAATAAATAAACCTATAGGGTTTCTTAGAACTTTCAGTACATAAGAGCAATAAAATTGGTTTCTTAGAACTGGAGGATAAGTATTTATGGCTAGTCTTAAATTCTATCTACCTGATAAATCTACACAGGGTTGAGTTTGGAATCGGACCATACTTACTGTTAAGACAACTACGTTTATATATCGCTATACTTTTCAAGGCGTTTAAATTAAATTTATTATTTTCTGGTTTTAAGAGTTTTTCGATTATTAATGTTGAATTTATGGCCCATTTCCAACACATGCGACGCCATGCTAGACTTATCTGTATGGCCGTGTTTGTAATAGACTTGATGCTCCTTGACGCAACTTAAAATAGACTGAATTCATATATTTTTTGTCGCAATTTCGGCATGCTATTTCGGAAATTCCCACTTTATGAATGGGTTCCGTTTTATCTTTCGCATTTCCAAGTAGATTTTGCAAATTGTTGCTCGAAGTGTAAACCACTTTGAAGCCTGCTTTCCCGAAAATCATATTCATACCTCTAGTTATAGTATTTTTATAAATGTAGTATGTAATTTGGTTATCTCCATTTAAAGTGGTGAAATTTCGCAATAGCATTTTAAATTTAAATTCCTAATTAATCTACCTATTGGCAATTTATAGATCGAAATATATCGTCTACATATCTCACCCACACCTTTGGGAAATATGGGAGCTTATCTTTCAGTTGGGTTTCAAATTTGCCCATGAATATTTCTGCACCTTCGCTTTGTTAAATTAATATATTCTTTGACAGTTTGTTCGTCAATGTTATTTTTATTAAGAAGTTCATACAAGTATTTCAAAGCCTTTGGTACAGGTACACTGGAAAAAAATGAGCTGACGTCGAATGAAATTAAGAATTCGTTATCATGCAATGTGATGTGTTGAATTTTGTTTATAAACTCTACAGAGTTCTTTACTGAAAAACTTGACTGCTTGATCGCGAGGTTATTAAATTCATTGACCAACCATTTGGACACTTTGCAAGTAGGTGAATCTATAGCTGAAATTATGGGCCTTACGGTTTTCCCTACTTTATGGATCTTCGGTAAACAATACATGCGTGGTACTTTTGGGTTAGACACATGTTACGTTTGATATCCGCGGTAATGAGGTTATTGCAAAGTTTAAATGTTTTCTGAGTATCTGAAATCATTTTAGGCAACGGATCTTTGTTAATTTTCACGTATGGACCATTTTCTAGTAAATGATTTACTCTTTCATAATATGTAATCACATTTGTCCAATACAACCTTTTTACCCTTATCTGCTTTAAGATAAAAACAGTCTTTCTCTCAGTCCTTTGATAGTTTTATAGTGGTGTGTGACGGGAAAGAAAACCATATTTAAAAATATTTTCGGATATTTTTTGTGCAACCGTTCCCCTAATCATACTTTTTTTGGATTTATTTAAGTACTGAATGAATGAATACATTTTTGGTGCCTACAAGACGAGATTCTATAAGATACTTGCATCGTGTTTAAATAATACGTTAACGGTAAGAATGGAGAATGAACTGGGAGATTATCAGTGTGGCTTTAGACGGGGAAGATCGGATGTAGACCAGATATTTACTTTGAGAGAATTACAGGCAGAAAGTTACGAGTATCAAAAGGAAACATATTAGTCTAAGAGCCAGCAACATACATGGTGGACTGACGTCCGCAAATCTGAAATTAATTCACAAGCTTACCATTATTGTGTAAAAACTGAATTGAATAGTCAGTCCGCCTAATCATATTGCTTCTGGCGTAGGTTTAATTATAAAGACATAATTTTTTTTTGAAAAAAAAAACTCATTTTAGCAAAACCAAAATTTTCATCTAATGATACCTTGTGATATGTAAAATACGAAATGGTAAGTGACGGACGTTTTTTGTATGGCTAAAATGGTGACTGATCGCCGCAAACATAATAAAAATGTTAAAAATTAAACTTATTTTGACAAGCGTCAAATTTATTCATGACACTTGACAGAAGAAATGAAGTATTACTACATATTGATAATTTATTATAGAAAAGAGAAATTTGGCCCTTATCAAAATAAGTTTAATTTTTAACATTTTTATTATGTTTGCGGCGATCAGTCACCATTCTAGCAATACAAAAAAACGTCCGTCACTTTCCAGTTCGTATTTTACACATCACAAGGTATCATTAGATGAAAATTTTTGTTTTGCTAAAATGAGTTTAAAAAAAATAATGTCTTTATATTTAAACCTGCGCCAAAAGCAATATGATTAGGCGGACTGACTATTCAATTCAGTTTTTACACATTAATGGTAAGCTCCTGAATTAATTTCAGATTTGCGGACGTCAGTCCACCATGTACGTTGCTGGTTCTTAGACTATATGTTATATTTGTTGACTTTAGACAAGCCTATGATAGAATAAGAAGATCAGAATTATACAAAGCGTTAAAGCAGCTGGGAATAGGCAAAAAACTTGTAAACATGGTGAAGTTGACATTAAACGAAACTGAGAACAGAGTCACAATAAACGGTAAAACTTCAGAGAAATTTAGAGTGAAAGAAGGAGTAAGACAAGGTGACCCTCTATCATCCGTGCTGTTCAATTTTGCATTGGAAAGAGTAATACGGGATGCCAATGTTAATAGGTCTGGCCTGGTGTACAATAAGCGACACCAGTGCATAGCATTTGCAGACGATGTGGTAATTGTGACAAGAAGTAAACGGGAACTGCAGATGGTAATGCGGAGATTGGAAAGTTCGGCAAAGAAAATGGGTCTAATTATCAATGAAAATAAAACAAAATTCATGACATGGACAGATAGAGATTTGGGAGTGAGTGGAGAGCTAAAATTAAGAACGAACGAAGGCATAATTTACAAATTTGAAGAAGTGGAGAGTTTTTCATATCTGGGGACAATGTTTTGCAGAAAACCGAACATCCAAAGAGAGGTACAGCAAAGAATAATGACAGGAAACCGATGCATAGACTCACTCAGCAGATTATTAAACAGTAAGAAGATATCAAGGGGGTTAAAACTGAGGATTTGTAAAACTATTATACGTCCAATTGTGACATTTGCAAGTGAAGTGTGGAATTGAGGATCAACAGAACAAAGAATGCTGGAAGTGTGGGAGAGAAAAGTGCTGAGGAAGATATACGGAGGTAAAAGAGTGGATGATGTGTGGGAAGAGCGAACTAACCAAGAGCTAAGGGAGTTATTTGGGGAACCGGATATAGTGGGAATTGCAAAATCACAAAGGCTGAGATGGTTGGGACATATTACGAGAATGACAATAAACAGAACACCAAAAAGAATATTTGAAAGTAGTATAGTAGAAGACGAGGAAGACCGAGAGCGAGGTGGAGGGAAGAAGTAATGAAGGATATAAGGCAATTAGGCATTGAAGATTGGAGGGAGAAAACAGAAAATAAAAAGAAATGGAGAGTATTGGTTAATCAAGCCTGCTAGGCCTGTAGTGCTAAAATATATATGTATATACAAGACGAGATTCTGGCAAGCTAAACTTCAAGCCTTTATTTAATAAGTTTAGCTTGGCTCTATCAAAGGATCGAGAAGATTTTCTAGAATGTCGATCTTTTTCTGAAGGAACTTAGTCGCATCTAATTTTTGACAGGGGTTTATTCCCAACTTTATTAATTTCTTCTTATTAGACATAACTTTTTCAGATAATTAGCAGTATTTGCGACTTTATTAACTGCATCATTAATCCTTTTATTATTACATATTTTGACAAGAATGAAATTTGGGAGTTTGTATTTATAACTTTGTAGTGTAAGCTGCCGTAGAGAGCAGATTGTTACGTGTTGGATAATTAAAAATGAATCCAGATACTCACGACGCCATTTTGATCAAAGTTCTGCAAGTTCCCTCCTTTCGTAAAGCTCTCGAGCAGCGCCTTGTTTTTTTGCAAGTCGTCCGTCGATAAATGCTCTCGTCTTTTTCTGCTTTCTAACGTCAGTCCATATACAGTGTAGAGTTCGCTCTCGTACTGGCCCGCGACCAGTTCCTTTTTATCTTCCTTGAAAATCCAACCGCTCTGCGCTCTCGCAAACGATATACTTTTCGTCGATATCTGAGCGGCTAGAATATCCGTGGACATCAGAAGGTCCACTTCATCTTCAATCTCCATTTCACTCTCCTAGAAAATAGGTTGAGAAAAGTTGAAATTTAATAAAGAAAGCCTGACCTCGTATTTAACATTCTGGTAAACTTTTAAAATATTATCTAGGACGGTTAAGGTCTGATTCGGCGGAGCGTTTCCATTAAAAATAAATGATATATCGCCCCTTTCCCATCTCATATCGGAAAAATCCACTAGTGTCGTGTCCAGTCGAATATTAGCCCCACACTTGTATATTTTACATATATCCGACGGCAATATTCTGGACACCAAAGGAACTGCAAAGAACGATAAGCAAAATTTGCAAAAAATTATAGAAATGAAAATATTTACCCCAAGATTGAAAATCCCACTTAAGTTCCATATAAAAATCGTTAATTTTATTTAAAGCTTGCACTAAGTTAGGTCGTCGTTCTTCCATTTGTTCCCGAGACTGCTGTCGAAACTTTCTCACTAATGAGGATACTAAAGCAAAAAAACGACACAATTAAACAATCCACACAAAAATTAAATTTTCATAAGTAACATACTTGTCGGCCGATTACCGTAACTAACTGCTTCTGCAAGAACAGTCCATCCGAGCCCATTTTTTACCTTCACGGGTGCATCGTGTTTCAAAAGCAACTGAACGCATTCTGACAAAAAATAAAATCATTTCTACGCTAAATTAATGAAATTTAACGTGTGTTCTTACCTTTTCTGCCTAACATAACAGCCAAATGAAGTGCAGTATTTCCTAAAACAACAAAAAAATTTGATCAGATAGAATTAATGTCTATCCATAACCTAACAATCTCCAATTTATAAAGCAATTAATAGAGTTGTTTTATAAAATATTAATTACCATGTTTGTCTTTTGCTGTTACATCGCGTTTTCTTAATAATCGCGATAATGTTTTCAAATCATTATCAAAAACTGATTTATGTAAAGGGTAACTGTCAATTACATCAGCCATTTTTATTTGTTTTATGGCCAACTTTCCTGCGTTGTCAGATTTAAATCAATTTAAATAATATGAAAAATGGTGATATTTCATTTCCCATTGGTTCGTTAGATAATGAAGGCAACAGTCATTTGAAAATTAGTAAAACGTGTTTCTAGTAGATAAGAAGTTTTATCGTAAAATTATTATGACTCATATTTCTGATCTATTTATGCAACATTTCTAGGAATGGAATCTTAAATTTTATGATAATTGGATAATAAATAATGATTTCCACATTGCTAGTGATTGGATGAAACTGAAGTTTAAAAGTTATTTCAAGTCAAATACATTTTAAAAGTAGTGACGTAATATTCATACTAGACAAGCCCCCCCCCCCCCCCCCCCAGATAATCCGTAACTTGTTTTCTACTATACTCCTTACTTTACCGCCGCAGAGGATGAAAATACAACGTGTAATGGAAAATTAATAATTTAAAATAGTTTGAGAAAAGTGTTGTTTGAATGAAAACTGATTTACTAGCGGATGACGTCACAATTGTAAGGCCCATTTATTTGCACTGTCTTTGCTGTCGGCAACATTGCAACACTCATACCTTTCCGAAAGAGGCGTTCATAAATTTGATACCCTCACCATCAAGATATTTTTTTATTTTTTGAAAAAAGCTAATCTTATCATCACATCAGTCGCAGACTAATCAAAAATTTTAATTTACTGCCTTATAATTATAAAATGTAGTAAATAAATTGCGTTAAAAATATTTATTAATGACTTAAGCGAATATTGTGAACAGGGCTTATGCACCTGTCAACCAAGAACGCAAAAAAAATATCAAATGGCATTGTTGACATGTTTTGTTGAAAAAAGTGCAAAAATTGTATTTAGTTACGATTTAAAGTGAAAGGTCCCTCGAGAAAACCAAAATATAAATCCCTGAAATACTCAGGCAAGTAATATCACATGACAATAATTAATTGATAGAAATTCGTCACCTTGCAGTAAGTAGGTGTTTTTAGTTTTTTATTTATTTGTTAACTGTAAACGTCACTGGCTAAGGTTAACATTGTAATTTCAGATGGATAAGTTCACAGTAGACTTGGATAAAGTTTTAAACGATTTCGAGTATAGCGAACTCACGGAACAGTATGTCAAATCAAATAACCAATACAGTTCGAATAAAATCAAACCGGGGCCTGTTAAACACTCGATAAACAATGTGTTCCACAGTTTGAACGAATATTTAAGTTCCGATGTCGGCGGTAATTTCGAGACGGTTACTTTAAACCAAAACGACATAGACGTACCAAATGCTTCGAAAAATGTAAATGACGACGTAAGGGACAGTTTTACAAAAGAAGACATTAATTTCGAAGAGTTGCAGAGTAAGATTAGCAATTGCAGTGGTACAGATTCGATACAGAGTGAATTATTGGTGCCTGTAGAGGGGGAACGTGTTTTGGGAACTGAAAGTGCCGAGACTGTTCGGAATGTTAAAATTGAAAGTAATGATAGAAGTCCAGGAGTTTTAGATGTTAAGTCAAGTTTATTGGAAGATGTAAATGCTTCGGAAATTGGGGAGAGCGCGGAAGAAGAAGCTTCTGTTAAAGAAAGGATCGGTGAAGAACCTCCTGTAGATAATACACAAAATTTGATTAATGTTGAAACAACTCAAGAAATAATTCACATAGAACATGATGAAGAAGAGATACCACAAATTAATATTGAAATAAATGATGTGGACTCCACAATTAAAGATGTAAATATTGTACAAGAAGTTATAAATAGTGTAGAAGATAACGTAATAGAGGAGACTCAGATTACCCAGAGTGATGCTGTGAATATACAAAAAGATGTTGAGGCAGTGGGTTTTAACGATAATATTGTTATTGACGATTTGGAATTGAATAAATATTTAGACGAACTGGAGGATGAATTATGCGAGGGAAGTGACGTAAACACTGTTGACAATGTGGTACGACCAGAGGTGCTAATGGATAAAGAAAATATTGACGTAGAAGCGGTCGAAGAAAAATTAGATGAGAAAAAGCGTGAGTTAGAAGTGGACGTTGAAAATATGGGCGTAAAAGTTACGCCAGATGTAGTTGAAGTAAACTGCAACGAAGATGGTGTTTATAAAACAAAAATGGTCGTGGAAAGAGAAAAGGTTTTACCTCGACCCGATAGTTTACCTTTAAATGAACAAGTGGAGGAAATCGGCAAGCGAGATATCAATTTGATTGGTGAGTGCTTTATTTTTGTTCTCATTTGTATATAAAACATTCAATTTATTATGTATAATAAATATGTTTGTCCACGACTATCTTATAATAT
Organism: Xestobium rufovillosum; assembly: GCA_963966045.1. Lineage (NCBI taxonomy): Eukaryota > Metazoa > Arthropoda > Insecta > Coleoptera > Ptinidae > Xestobium > Xestobium rufovillosum. The sequence continues at coordinate 24,954,689 of OZ014497.1, forward strand.
ACTCTTTATACTTGTGTTTCTTCAATCATAATTAGATACATTAATCACTGCAGTGATTAATGAATATTATTCACTACACCAATAGGAACATCGCTTTGACCCTTTTTTACATTTATTTAGTAGGCCGCGATCGCGATATGTCAGTTCAAATTGAAACGTCAAATCAGCATGGTTTGCTTTTAATTTGAAATGCATATTCTAAAAAAGAAGATATAATGAGTAGTGAGAGTGAAAACGAGGTTTCTTTAACAGCACGAGCAATAAAAAAAGCTGCAGAACTTGCCTCATTAGATTCATTGCCCAAAAAACCAAGAAAATTATACCTGAGAGCGTATGCATGAATCTTTCTTACACTGGAGAAGGGAAATGAAGGTAAATTCTTTCTGGGAATCTGTTTTGATAGTCGTGGACAAAGTATAGTATACAACTCGTTATAATGATGCTATTATTACCTCGGATGATTACAAAACTCGCTCGTTTCACTCGCTCGTGTTGTAAACTTCATCCTCGGTAATAATAGCATTCATTATAAACTCGTGCATAATATACTATTTATTACACTTAGACAAAAACAGAAAAAATAAAATTTAAATGGATGAAATTCAATAGGTTGTATATGATTTTGTTTATAAACATTTTTGGGAGTGCCGTGTCCCAGAACCCCCTGTTACGAGCTGTCGCTTTTGCAAATTTACTTGAGGCAAATATTAATGACCATTTTGCATGTGACCAATTAGTATCGTGTTAATAAATTACTACCGTGTTCATAATAATAAAAAAATATATACGCATTTTTTAAATTGTATTTTCGTTGAATAGGCAAAGTTTTTCGGCTCGTACACTATTATTTTTTAACGATGTTTTTGTGGCAGAAGGTACTGTGTAAGTTCTTTCACATATGTATATACTGGCAAGTTTTTTTTATCTTCCTCTCCTATTAGAAAGGGGCAAAATTAAATTATGTAGTTAAACAAAACTAATTAATTTGCGTTCAGTCCAGTAATTTGACGAAAAAATATTATGTATTTCAAGGTGAGCCTGGGTCGACACCGTACAACAACTCCTACAGTTTAAACGACCTTCAAAAAGAACCGCCAAAAATACTAAAAGAGAACGACGTCGATTCTTCATCATCGTCACCTACTTTTTCCGATGTTTCTTCCGATTCCGGAGGTTCTACGACTCCTTCAACCGAAACTTTAAATGAAGACGATGATGGGCAGTGTAGAAATAGTAATGAAGAGCATAAAAATGTTTCTACGAACAGTGTAGGTGCGTTAGGAGATAATATCAATGAAGGAGATGCACAATCGCTGAGTCATGATAATGTCCAAGGTGAAAATAATAATAATAATAGCCATTCTGGTGGTGGGGATTCAGTGGAAGAAGGTGAAGGACATGTTGATAATTCAGCGAATGAAGTGCAAGAGTTGGAAAATTCTGAGTTAAATAATGCTCAAGGCAGAGACGTGCCGGTTGCAGCTTCTGACAGTCAAAGTCCTCAAGGTAATTTTTTTTAATGTGTTGTTTCTGTTGGTATTTCATTTTTGCAAACGAAATGATTAATTTTCCATTATAACTTGCTTTATAACTTTGAGTAGTTTTCTCGAATGGATTTTTAGATTCTTGGCTGGGTAAACATGCTCCTTTATGGATACCAGACTCCGAAGCGTTGAACTGTATGCATTGCGATATGAAGTTCACCGTTATTAAAAGGCGTCACCATTGCCGCGCCTGCGGCTTGGTAAGTGACAATCGTATTTCTTTTACTGTTTATCCCGTTATTATTTGTTTCTACTGGAAAACTTCTTTTTACTAATCGCTTTGCAGGTTTTGTGTTCAAAGTGTTGCAGTTCCAAATACAGGCTGGAGTATCTCGACGCCGAAGCCAGGGTTTGCTCTAAGTGTTTTGAAATTTTGAACAAAGATACTAACAGCAGCGGGAGTAGTGAGTTGTCTCCCGCTTCTGGGAATTCGCCGTACAGACAAACGAACCAACCAAATCCCAATAATCCGATGGAATATTGCTCTATGGTGCCTCCTTTGCAACAAGTCAGCGGGTCTTCGACTAGCCCGCCCAGTGTCTTGGTCCCTGTTGGCGTTTTGAAAAGGAAAGGTGAGTTGTAATGATTATAAGGCTGATCGTTTTATCGCTGGCTCAAGGATCGAATTTAGGCCCTCTTCTCTTTCTGCAGGTTCCAGTAAGGCAAAGTCCAACAAGAGCGTTATGTTCTGCGACGGTATAAGACCAGGTAGTGACTTAACCAACTTAGATAGTGATTTCAACTACTCGGAAGCGAAGGAGGACGTTGCAGTTGCTTCACCTAAAGTCGACAAGCCGCTCAAGTTGAATCGAAATCTTCCGGTTATGGACTCTGTCTCGAGGAGTTTTATACCGGCCGCGGAAAATAGTTTACCCCCCACTGTCACTTTTTATAAATCAGGTAGGTCGAGGCTATCTGTTGCAGCAGTCGTTGTGAATGCCAGTGAATTTATTTTAGATATTACGTACTCGGAATGCGGAAATAATTGGAACGTGGTGGAGATGCTGAAAAATGAAGTTCTAACTTTCGCTTTGCAAAAGAATTTGTATGTACATTTGAGGATTATAAGCAGTAAGCACTTTTTAGTGTTTCTGTTTTGATGTTTTTTTAATAGTGGTCGCGTTTCAGTGGATTGTTGTATAAGTAAGCAAGTTTGGTGTTTTTCAACGGAAGGCTTGATCAACGTCGGCCAAGACGAAATTGTGATACTGTTGGAGGTGGTTGAGAATGAGAAGACTGTACCCAAAGATGTTTTTTATCATATTAGTAATATTTACCACGACGCTGTGAAAGGTACAACATTGTATAAGAGTTTGTTCGCTATTTGAATAATCGATTTTTTTAGGTACGACGGTGAAGGAATTCGGGATTTCTTTGCACAACACGTCAAACTTTTTGGATTCTAAGAATCACGCGGGATTTTTATATTTTCGGCCTACGTTTCAGTGTTTGCAACAAGTGATAATACCGAAAGAGCAGTACCTTATAGGAATTTTAATGCACAGGTATGTTGTTGCAAAAGGGGTTTAATATTTTTGTGACATTAATGTTTTGTGTAGATGGGAAACACCGTGGGCGAAAATATTTCCTTTGAGGTTGATTTTAAGGCTCGGCGCTGAATATAGATATTACCCTAGTCCGATTATTTCGACGCGGCAGAGGGAAAGTGTTTTTGTGGAAATCGGACACACGATTATTAATTTACTAGCCGTGAGTGTCCAACTTGAAAACCGTTTCTTTAATTTACTTGTGCGATGGCTTTCCTTTGCAGGATTTTAGAAATTTCTCTTATACTTTGCCCCAAATTAGAGGACTTACGATACACATGCAGGAGAAGAATACCACGGTCACTATTCCTGTTAACAGATATGATCAGGTAAATATTAACTATTGCTAATTCTTGGAATTGAGAACATTTCGGACATTTTATTTTCCATTTAATATAATATTATTTTGTCTGGTACCACCAATATATGTATCAAACAAAATAATTAACACTTTTAATAAATTGGATAAAATAATCTTCTAAAAGTATTAAACTAAGTTGATAATAATAAAAATTTGAATTCGTATATTATAGCGTATAGCATAAAGCACAAAAGTGCAGTGTAATATTAGGTAGGTTGGTTCAAGGCGAAAATGAAAGGGGTGGAAATATCCAGAATTAAACCAGGTCACATGACAAAGACTCGGACTTCTGAGGTTTCGATTGATCTCTTCTTTTTCCCTCACCACGGTGTACCGGGTGCCAGATAAGAATGCAAAGTGCTGTATCTTGGAAGCTATTCATCATAGAGTCTTGCGGTAAAAAAATTTATTACTAAAGTGGCCAAGAGAAGACCGTGGAAAATATTTTCAGATTTCCAAGATGGTCGCCAGGGGGCGTAACCGCCATCTTGAACTTTTAAAGTGATTTTTCACAGAAATCCACCTAGTAAATGTACCAATAAAATATGTGTTTTTTAAAGATAAGCTTTATTCGAGTAATTCTTGTTTAACACTTTTTGACGTATCTATTAAAATGAAGTGGTGGGGGGTGATTCAATGTTTTTTACATAAACAGCTGTAACTCCTAAACGACTGAACGGATTTTAACAAACTTGGTCTCGTTTGAAAAAGCATTTATTGCTCCATCAAACCCATCTTACCTGTGATATGTCTAAATCTTAGAGCACGTTTTTTTATATAATAACAAAATTGCAAAATTCTCTAATAATATGACTTTTTTTCATAAAAATGTAGTGAAATGATACCTAAATAGGCTAGTGAAGACCACCATCTCGATATCTTATTCCTTGCCAAAAATATCGAAGAAAGAAAATTTAGTTATCATAAAATTTTAGAGAGAGACTATTACACCAGTATTTATTCTTATTTATTTGTCTTTTTACAAGATTCAGTGATAAAATTTAATAATTTTATAATTTTTAAATAATAAAAGTATTTAGATCGAAGATCCCCAGACCTCACCTGTTTGGACTTCTATCTATGGGGTCGGTTAAAAGATACAGTAGAAGCTCGATAACGTGAACATGCGTTAAGGTGAACAGCTCAGTAACGTGAACATCCAATTATTTATATTGACATCTCTGTAATGTGAACAATGCACACTCTCGATAACGTGAACAAAATATTTCTTCAAACTATGACTCATGCAGATCTCATGGGCTTGTTACAATCTGCATAGCTACACGGTGCAGTGACTGCTTATAGCAATTATTCAGTACTCTTCTGCAGATCAGGTTGTGTGGAAGCATTATTTATTTTGTAACTGTGCTGTTTCGAGTCCAATAATGTCTAAACTTAAAGTAAAGTGCTCGTCATTGCACGAAAAAGCAGCCATATTAGAGGAACATAGCAATGGTGTAAGTGTTATCTCGATGGCTCGAAAATATGAAGTAGCTAAATCTACCATTTGCTCAATAAAAGCCAAAAGAGATGCAATCTTGAAAGTGGTCAGCAAAACCTTAAACCCTATAAACTTTACGAAGGGCCGAATATCCAGCAGTTGAAAGGGCAGTCTACAAGTGGTTCCTTACTCAACGTCGAAACAGGGTTTTTGTGGATTTATTCTATAACATTTTATGTTCGTTTTAAATAAATTTTGAATCTATTCTAATTTGTAACAAAAATTACATTGTTTGCGTCTTATTCGTACAAATTTGCAATAAAACTCAGACCCTCGTTAGAGTGAACAGATTCGTAAGGTTGAACACCCCTGGTTTTATTCTGTTCACGTTATCGAGCTTCTACTGTATATTGTTTATCAAATTCCACCAACAACGAGAGACGACATGAACATACGAATACAAGAGGCCATTCGTAGCCTGTCAAGAGTAGAAATTGAAGCTGCTGTAATGTCTACGCATAAGCGGCTCCAACAATGCATTGAGTGTGATGGAAAACAGTTCGAGCATTTAAGGAGGCATTAGTTTTATTTCAAAATCGGTCCTTCTTTCTTCTTATGCCCCTACACGTTTTTTTAATTGTTTGAACTAAGAATACTTTTATTATTTAAAGATTATTAAATTATTAAATTTTATCACTGAATCTTGAAAAAAGACAAATAAATAAGAATAAATACCGGTGCAATAGCGTCTCTCGAAAATTTTATGATAACTAAATTTTCTTTCTTCGATATTTTTGGCTAGGAATAAGATATTGAGATGTGGTCTTCACTAGCCTACTTAGGTATCATTTCACTACATTTTTATGAAAAAAGTCATATTGTTGCATTTAATTTTTTAGAGAATTTTGCAATTTTCTGTTATATCAAAAAACGCGCTTAGCGGCATCCGAGGGGTGGCTCACGGACTGAAATTCTGTACACCATAATACCAAAACGGTATTATTTTAGACATAATACTGTAATACCTAAATAATACGGACTATCTGGAATAATACCTGACTACCAATAATATTGGGAATAATAATAATAATAATATAACTTTATTTAGCATAGCTATTTACATTACATATCTGAAAAATATTTTCTAATCCTAAAACATTTTCTAATCCTAAAACAATCCCCAAATTAAACATTACCACATCTATTCTTTTAAGTGTAACGCAAGTAATTTTCTAAAAGAATTTAAATTGTCACAGTCACGCAAATTTCTTGGCAATTCATTAAATATACACAAGCCCTTATAAAATAACGATCTACTTGTACGTTTCTTATTGACCTTCTCGATATAGAAGTTATCGGCATTCCTAGTTGGATAACAATGTACAAAATTAACATAAGTAATCCTCTCATGCAGATATGCAGGTAACATTTTCATTTTTATTTTAAATATACACAGCAATGTATTAAACAATATTCGTTTTTCTACAGACATGAAGTTGAGTAGACTTAACATTAGTGATATAGGTGTGTATCTGTTGCATTTAATTATTATTCTCATTGCCCTATTTTGCATCTTTTGCAACTGCTGAATCATATTTTTGTTTAAATTAAATAACACCGCTGAGCAATATTCCAAATGTGGGGCAATTAATGACTTATATATAACCAGTCTAGCATAAAAAGTTAATGACTTACCAATTCTACCAAGGAAGTATATCTTTTTTGACAGTTTGTTCATTATATATACACAATGATTCCCAAAATTTAACTCCTCATCAATCATCACTCCCAGGTACTTCATTTCGTGTACGTTTTGTATCTTTTGATTACTCATTTTTATTTCGGCCAAATTCAAGTCAATTTTCTTCAGATTATACTTGTTGCCCACTACCATATATTTAGATTTTTGAACATTTATACACAATTTATTATTACAAAGCCATTCATATATATTACCCAATATCTCATTCATAGTTTCACACATGTTGTTAAAATTTTTCCCAGTTATATATATCATTGTGTCGTCAGCAAACATATTAATTTGGCATCCATCAGCACACTTCAACATATCATTCACATACAATATGAACAATATAGGTCCAAGTACAGTACCCTGAGGTACACCGTGGGTCGACTCTAATCTACTTGATAAAGAACTCTTATATTTCACTACTTGGGTTCTGTCACTTAAATAAGATTGAAACCATTTCATAACGTTGCCACAAAAACCTATTTTACCCAGTTTATTTAACAACAGTTGTCTATCAATTGTCTCAAAGGCTCTCTTAAAATCCAAAAATACAACCAAAACCATATTGTCATTATCAATGTCCTTCAACCACCTGTCACTTACATTTAATATCAGAGATTCACACGAATGATTTTTACGAAATCCAGACTGATTTGGCATTATTACACTATTTTTATCACAGTATTCTATTAATTGGTTTTTCACAACAATTTCCAAGACCTTTTCATAGACTGGAGATGTGTTTAGTGGTCTAAAATCTTCGCAACATTTACAATTATTCACCTTAGGAGCTGGAATTATTGTCGAGGTTTTCCATTCTGAAGGGAACTTGCCATTCTGTAGTGAGCAATTAACTATGTCCAACAATCTGTTTCCTATTACCTCACATGCATCCTGCAATACCCATGTGGATATCCCATCTTCACCTGATGTTTTTTTAAGTGATTTTACGATTGATTTTATTTCAGACATTTCCACGTGCTTAAAGGATTCAAAAGTACTCTTAGCTTCTACATGTCTCAATACATCACCATCATTGTCAAAAACTCGTATACTATTCAAAATGCTCTCGACACTTTTAACAAAATATGTATTAAATTCGCTTGCTATCACTTGTTCATCAGACAATTCAACACTGCCAAACATTATATTGCCACTTGCTGTTTTCCTCTTATTTGGTAATAATAATTTTAGATTTTTCCACATGTCACTACAATTTTTTTTATTGTTGTCAATTACATTTGTACAGTAGTTTTGTTGTGCCTCTCTTACCATTACTGTTACCCTGTTTCTTAATCTTTTGAAATCGTCCCAAAGCTGATCATTTCCTACATGTCTATTAAAAGTTGCTGCCTTATACTTAATGTCTCTTTCATTCATTGCTTGTATAATTTCACTGGTCATCCACTTATTATTTACATACTGTTCCCTCACACACATCTGCACCATAGGACACATCACATCAAGTACCTCTATAACTGAGTTTATAAAACAATTCGCCATCTGATCCACATTGTTAGATGAGTTACTCCACTCAGTTTTTACCAATTCAAGTTGAATATATTCCTTGCTGTATCTTTTAAAATTGCGTTTATTCAATTTCATGTATTTATTTTGTTTTTCATCATTCACACTCACATCTAAGGATACTATTGAGTGATCGCTAATCCTGGGTGTTAAATGAACTGTATGTTTCAAATTAGTATTATTTGTAATAACATAATCAATCAATGTAGCACTATTCTTTGTTATCCTTGTAGGTTCATTTACAATCTGCTTTAACCCATTTTTGTATATTATTGTCTTACATTTGTTAACATAATATTGATCACTCAACAAGTCCAAATTAAAGTCGCCCACTATAATTATCGATCCTGTATATGTCACATGATCATCCAGTAGATTTTCAAAATATTCCAGAAATGATGCATCATTCACCTGGGGAGGATGATATACAGCTGTTATTGCATAATTTTCTTTCGCTAATTTAATATCTATTGTCAGCACCCATATATCATCATCATCATCATAAGGTTCTCAGTCCGAAGACTGGTTGGACGCGTACCTCCATTCTTTTCTATCCTGAGCTAACCTACGCATTTCCCTAAAAGTAGAACATCCTACATCCCTAACTATTTGAGAGCAGTAGTCTAATCTAGGCCTACCCCTACCTCTTTTTATTCCTATCTCTGACTCTAGTATGTCACGAACTATTCCTTCGTGTCTTAGAAGGTGTCCTACCATCCTATCTCTCCTACTCTTTATTGTTTTCCATACCTTTCGCTTTTCCCCAACTCTTTCTAATACTTCCCTATTGCTAACCTTATCTATCCACGGTATCTTCATCATGCGTCTGTAGCACCACATTTCAAACGCTTCTACTCTTTTTCTATCCGCTTCTCCTATTGTCCAAGTTTCGCACCCGTATAATGCCGTACTCCATACATACGACTTTAAGAGTCTCTTCCTAGTCTCTATATTAACCGTTCTCGAGCATAACAGTTGTTTCTTTTTGTTAAACGCAACTCGGCCCTGCGCCATTCTTTGTTTTATATCTTTAGTGCTCCTACCGTCTTGAGTTATTTTACTTCCTAAGTAGCAGAAATCCGCGACCTCCTCTATCTTCTCATTTCCTATTTGTATTTCCATTTTAGTTCTATTTTCACACCCCCTACATACCAAAATTTTTGTTTTCTTTTTATTGATTTTCATGCCGTAGCCCTGTGTCAAAACTGCTTCCATTTCATTCAAAGCCGCTCCTAATTCTTCTTTGCTAGATGCTAACACTGCTATATCATCCGCAAATCTGAGCATGTTAATAGTTTGGCCCTGTACATTGATCCCTGAGGCTGTTCTTTCCTTAACAATATTAATCGCATCTTCGATATATAAGTTGAAAACTAGAGGTGACAATGCACATCCCTGTCTCACTCCCTTCCGGATATCTACTTCCCTTCGTTCCTGCTCACATTCTATAACTGCCTTTTGCTCTTTGTAGAGATTATGTATTATTCTTCTGTCCCTGTATTTCATCCCTACCTTTCTCAGCACTTCGAACATCTTCCCCCATTTTACGTTGTCGAAGGCTTTTTCTAAATCTACAAATCCTATATATACGCTCTTTCTCTTTTCTATCGTTTTTTCTATAATTACTCGTAAAGCTAGAATGGCCTCGCGCGTTCCTCTATTTCGTCTAAATCCGAACTGATCTTCTCCTAATATTTCTTCCGCCTTTTTCTCCATCCTTCTTTGCACAATTCTAGTTAAAATTTTTGACGCATGGGAAGTTAAACTGATAGTTCTAAAATTTTCGCATCTATCCGCGCCTTTTCTTTTTGGCAAAGCTACTATGATGTTCCGTTTGTAATCTTCTGGAATCTCGCCTGTCAGGTATATGCGACTAACTAGTTTAAATAAACGATCTATTACCTCTTGACCTGCGCACTTTAAGATTTCTGCCTGCAAGCCATCTATACCTGGTGCTTTATTATTCCTTAAACTTTTTAGTGCTATCTCAAACTCTTCTCTCATTATAGGACTCCCTAGGTTATCCCCCTCTACACTGCTTTCGCTTTCTAATATATCTTGCACTTCCTGTCCCGCATATAAGTTTCCTAAATATTCTTTCCACCTATCTGCCTTCTCCCCACTTCCGATTAGGATATCTCCTGCCTCATTTCTAATGTTTTTGGTACTAGATCCAATTTCTCTAAAATTTCTCCTAATTATTTTATATGCTTCATCAGTCTTTCCTACTTCGAATTTATCTTCCACTTCTTTGCATTTATTATCGATCCATTGCTCTTTCGCTTTCCTACATTCCCGAATAATTTCCCACTTGGTCGCCTTATATCTTTGTTTCCCTGTTTCATCTAACCTATTTTTATATTTTCGCCTTTCCTCTATTAGACTCACAATATGTTTTGTTATCCAGGGTTTCCTATTTTCATTCTGTTTATGACCCAAAATGTCCCTAGCTGAGGAAACTAAACTATTTTTAATGCAATTCCATTCTGCCTCTATGTCCCTAACAATATTTCCACCCGTGCCCTTTAGTGCTTCGTTTGTCTTTTTCTCGAACTTATTGCGCATATCATCATCTTTTAGTTTCTCTGGGTCAAGATACCTTCTTCCGCTTCTTTTTTTCAAAATCTTAAATTTAAGATTGGCTTTCATAACGACTATGTTGTGATCACTATCTATATCTGCTCCTGGATAACTTCTACAATCCCTAACTTGATTTCTAAATCTTTGCCTAACGAGAATGTAATCTATTTGATATCTCCCTAAGTCTCCTGGCATCTTCCACGTATAGCATCTCCTAACATGATGGTGAAATAGAGTGTTCGCGACCCATATATATTGCTCTATATTTTCATTCAATTTAATCTTGTATTTATAACCACACTTTATATACATCAATACTCCGCCTGTTCTTCTGTTCGTTGTTAGACACTTTTCTACTTCATAACCAGTTATATTCAGTTCCACATCATCTACATTCTCATCTACATGCGTCTCGGTCATACACAGTATTACAGGTTTCCACATTGCCACCAGCGGAACTATATTATGTTTATTATTCAGGAATCCCTGACAGTTGAAATGCACAATGCCACCAAACGTAACCTCACCTTTCTTCATATCAATTAGTTGCTACATGTTGTAATTTATTTTCTTGCAATTTCTTTCAATCATTTTCTGTAAACAAGGGCAGTTTCTATCAAATGCGTTATGATTTATATCGATATTTATCTTCAATGTATCTTTGGTTTTCAAACAGTTGATACATTTTTCAACATCATTTACACATTGTTCAGATTTATGATTAGATGCACACTTGGCACATGTTACATTATTTTCACAGTCTTTCGCGAAGTGGGAAAATCTCAAGCACTTGAAACAACGTACTATGTTATGGTACTCATATACTTTACATTGTCTCCACCCTATATTTAGTTTACCCAATTGCTGGAAATGTTTGTATATTTCACTTCCCACTTGAACTATTATATTGCAGCTACTATTATTCTTATTACTTTTGTATTTTCTTATCACTTTTAGTTTATTTTCGACATTTATAATTTCCAATACATTCTGCAGAATTATCGCTTCCACAATATCTTCATCTTCTTCATTCATAGCACTTATCTCAACACCAACAATCACCATTTGAGGATTTTTCAATTTTACATCCTCCACTTTGTACTTAGTACCTAATTGTTCTTGCACTTCAGTTCTGATTTTATCCTTAGATCCTGCATCCTTACATTCAATTACCACACCGCCCTGTTTGATATTCTTAATATTTTCTATACCTACTGCCAGCCTACTTGGATTGATCTTCTCCTTAATATCTTCTTTTGTTGTATTGCTATCCTGTTTTTCATCCAATGGTTTTATTACAATAACTTCCTTATTACCCTTCTTAAGCGCATCAGAGTAAGTCAGCTTATTTCCTATTTGACCGACATTTTCTGGAATTTGCTTCATTGCCAATAAACTCTTTATTTCCTGCATTTCAGCTTTCATTCCCTCCATCATCTCTAATATTTTAGGTAAGGTCCTCATACTACTCGTGCAACTATCACATGTCAGTTTCAGTTTCCTGTTTTTTAAAGACAGGCATCTAACCTCCGATGCTGTTAGTTCATAGCATGCTGTATGCACAATCTCACAACACAAATCACAATCGTAATAATCTTCATTTTCAACCTTTTTCTTACATTTCACGCAACTTTTAACTATGTTATCCATTTTAACCTCAAAATTTCTTCAATTTTCAAATTGAAGTCGAATTTTCACCGGTTCAGCCGGTTTTTTACAATCTACCTTCAATTTAACCGGATAATACCAGTAATACTGAGATTATACTGAATAATACGAGGAATGATACCAATAATACTGGATAATATCCATAATACTAATTATTCTGGCATAATTTCGAGTAATATCTGTATTAGGTACTTCAGTAGTATTAAGGGAGGTATTATTAGGTATACAGGCTGTCCCACGCTAGCGTATTTCCTCCATAACTCAACAGGAGTAGTAGATATCGAAAAATTATTCAAATTAAAGTTGCATCCAATCAACTTCCTCACATTATAAAATTATTTTCAACTATACAGAATGCTCCATTTGTTTTAGGTACAGCACGGAACTTTGTTTTCTTTAATGGAACACCCTGTACCTGATTGCATTTTGAAATTGTTTATTTAATTTAAGGGCCACTTCGTTAACCATACATTGGGTATAAGTCTTCCGGTTTCGGTGTTATTTGACATTAAAAATCAACGTTTCAAAAGTTATAACTTGGAATCGGTACGAGATAAAGAAAAATGACTTACATTTCCCAATCCTAGTTTTTAATTCTCTATCTAATGGGTCTGGAAAATACTGCTTCCTGATTGGCAACTTTTTGTCATTTTTTGACTTATTAGGAGGCAGTATTTTCCAGAACCATTAGATAGAGAATTAAAAACTGGGATAGGGACATGCAAGTCATTTTTCTTTATCTCGTACCATTTCTAATCTACATACATATAATTGATGAAATTTGAAAAATTACTATTTTTAACGTCTAATAATGTAGAAACTGTAAGATTAACAAAGTGGCTCTTAAATTCAACAAACAATTTCAAAATTCGATCAGATACAGTGTTCCATTGAAGAAAACAAAGTTAGGTCGAGAGTTAGGTGATGTGCAGAAGAAATGGGGCATCCTGTATAGTCGAAAATAATTTTATAATCTGAGGAAGTTGATTGGATGCAATTTTCATTTGAACCAATTTTCGATATCTACAACGCCTGTTGAGTTATAGAGGGGAATATGGAGGGGGATGCCCTGTATAATTTTACATCATCGATTACTGTTCGGATTACCCACAACTGCTACCCGAGAGTCAGATCAAAAAAAGTGTGCATTTTCGACTTAGATTTATTTAGAGCAGGTACATATGGGTAACATTTGACTTTGGTCCTAAGCTGCTTCAACAAGCAGGGAAAATCCCTCATTTGGGGGTTGCTTCGGGTATCTCGGCACCCGTGGTTCTCGATATCTTACTGAACTACCGTCATTATTGAAAGTTACAATACAAATAACGTCAATAAATGCTGGTAATAACTCCAAGAATTCAGATAGTCTGAATTTGTCTATAGCTTACTTTAGGAGCGCCATTCTTCCAACAATCCACATAACTCCAAGATAATCGAGGAAAATTTTGTGACATACTGAAGCTTAGATAGTTAGAAGAAACTTCTACTTCGACAAGTTCTCTATTAAACCGGAAGAATAGACGATACCTCGGACTGGGCCTGGGACGCATAATACAGAAGTCAGACATTTCGTTTTTCAACAAAATTCAACGATTTAAGCAATTTGAACGCCTTTTTATTCGTAGCTCGGGAACGAAGAGTGATACGAGAAAAGTGCAAGAGGTACTTTCGGAGGTGCTGCCGGAGAAGAACCCTTTCAGATTGTAACATTGGCTTGGGTCCTAAGCTGCTTCAAGAAGAAGGGAAAATCCCTAATTTGGGGGTTGCCTAGGTTATCTTGGCACCCCTGGTTCTCGATATTTTCCTACTGAACTAACTTCATTATTAAAAGTTACAATACAAGTAACGTCAATAAATGTTGGTAATAATTCCAAGAATTAAGTCTGAATTTGTCTATAACTTGCTTTAGGAGCGCTACTATTCCAGCACTCCCCATAACTTCAAGCGGGGGGTTATTCACGTGGGAAGTTTGGTGTACACCATAAGGAAGTTCGAGAGGAAGTTTGAGGAAGTCCGGGGAAGTTTGATGAAGTCCGAGGAAGTTTGAAAAGTCTCGAGGAAGTTTTGGAAGTCTCGAGGAAGTTTGAGTAGTCTCGAGGAAGTCTGGGTAGTCCCGGGGAAGTTCGGTAGTTTTAGGGGAAGTCTGGGAAGGAAGTTTGGTGTACAAATTTTTCACCGTGAATACCCCTCGACTTCAAGGTACTCGAGGAAAATTTTGTGACATACTTGAAGCTTAAGTGGTAGTTCTCTATTAAACCGAAAGAATCGACGATACACAGCATACAGAAGTCAGACACCGTAAATTTCGTTTTTCAGCGAAATTCGACGATTTAAGAAATTTGGACGCCTTTGTGATTATAACTTGGAAACGATGCGTAATACGAGAAAAGTGCAAGAGGTACTTTCGAAGGTGCTGCCCGAGAAGAACCCTTTCAGATTGTAACATTTGGCTTTGGTCCTAAGCCTCCCACAATAATTGAAAATCTGTAATTTGGGGGTTCCCTCAGATATCTCGGCATTCATGTTTCTCGATATCCTACTGAAGTACCATCATTATTGAAAGTTACAACTGAAGTAACGTCAATAAATGCTGGTAATAATTCCAAGAATTCAGATAGACTGAATTTGTCTTCGTTAGAGGGGAGTTCCACTTTGTCCATCCTGCTATATTCGTCTTTCTCACACAGCACAGTTTTGTTTTTTTAAAATTATTACCATTAAATAATACCAAATTCTGGAATAATACCAATTATTTTTGTATAATATCCCTGTAATACTGATAATTCCTGAAATAATACCAATAATATCTCCGTAATACTCATAATACTTGAAATAATACCAATCCTTATGTAATACTGGGACTACGAAATAATACCCGTACTACTGAATAATACCAAAAATTTGTAGGTAATACGAATAATACCTGTAATATTTGCAGTATAATACAGTACTGGTATTATAATACTGGCAAGGTGTACACCATAATACCGTCGTGAGCCACCCCTCGGCGGCATCACTAAGAATTAGTCATATCACAGGTAAGATGGGTTTGATGGAGCAATAAATGCTTTTTCCAACGAGACCAAGATTGTTAAAATCCGTTCAGTCGTTTAGGAGTTACAGCTGCTTATGTAAAAAAACATTGAATCACCCCCACCACTTCATTTTAATAGATATGTCAAAAAGTGTTAAACAAGAATTACTCGAATAAAGCTTATCTTTAAAAAACACATATTTTATTGGTACATTTACTAGGTGGATTTCAGTTAAAAATCACTTTAAAAGTTTAAGATGGCGGTTACGCCCCCTGGCGACCATCTTGGAAATCTGAAAATATTTTCCACGGTCTTCTCTTGGCCACTTTAGTAATAAATTTTTTTACCGCAAGACTATGATGAATAGCTTCCGAGATACAGTACTTTGCATTCTTACTGGCCACCCGGTACTTAATGAGCAAAGTCAAACTACCAAGCTTAGAATGGTATTTGACGGTTCTTGTTGTTCTGATTCAGGAGTATCGTTAAATGATCTTCAGTATGTTGGGCCGTTAATCCAAGATGATCTATTTGCAATACTACTGAGGTGCAGACAAGGTCCAGTAGTTATTTGTGCGGATATTATTCATTGCGCGAATAGTTTTGGCCTCTTTCAGGACGAAACTTGGCAAGAGCAACCGTATATTCGTGTATACAATGTTTTCGTTGTAAACCTGTGCAGCACACTCCAAAAATGGGCGTACTTCCCGCATCTCGAATTGTCCCTGCTCCAGCTTTTCATACCACTGGCATAGATTATGCTGTGCCGGTTTTAGTCAATAACAAAAGGGGTAGAGTGGCTAAGACGTCTAAGGCTTACATTAGCCTCTTTGTTTGTTTTACGACAAAGTCAGTTCATATAGAACTGGTAAGTGACTTAACCGCAGATGCTTTTATCGCTGCGTTTAGGCATTTTATTTCGCGGCGTGGAAAACCGACGAATGTCTATAGCGACAGCGGCACTAACTTTATCGGGGCCTGCTCCGAATTGTTGGTGTTTTCAAAATTCATTAAAACAAACCAAACTGTTGCAAGAGAAACTTTCTCATTCTTGCGTTAACTGGCATTTTATTCTGGCCTTCTCACCCCACTTTGGTGGGCTCTGGGAGGCTGGGATGAAGTCCGATAAAGTCCGAAGTTCGAAGAGTGTTGAGCAATGCGCATTTAAATCGAGGCAGTGCTGAATTCGAGGACCTGACCTGACTTTTCCTTACTTGCTCCATCCCATTTCCTAATCGGACGCAATGCATCGTCTTTTCCTGATCCAGATGTGAGGGAAGTTCCAATTAACCGGCTTTTTCGGTATCAACTAGTGCAACAAATTCAACAACATTTTTGGGCTCGTTGGTCTCAGGAATTGCAAGTGGAAGGAGGCTCAGCTACAGCTCCAACTGGGCTCTCTAGTGGTCATTAAGAAGATCCAACATCCCGCCATTAAGGTGGCCATTGGGTTGCATAGTTGCTCTCCATTCTAATCCAGATGGAACAGCACTGGTAGCAAGCATTAAAACTTCAAGTGGGATAGTGAAAAGAAGCTTTGCTAAAATATGTGTATTGCTGATCGAAAAGTAAACTTATGTGCATTGCGATAATGGCGATAACGTATAAGTTTTTCCAGTAGTTTCTTTTAATTTTACATTGGATAAATTTGAAAGCCGACTCTTTCAAGGACGGGGGTATGTTCCGGCCATTTAAGAATTCTTCCTTATTTTTAAGTCCGAGGAGGCGATTGTCTACATTTGTGTATCTGACAAGGGTAGTAATACGAAATAATTATCAGGGTTGTGAGTTGAAAACAATATCATATTGTACATGTTTTTTTTTAACAATGTAGCAACCAATTTGTCAATATTATGAATTACTTTTTCGCCAAGGCCGGTAAACTTTCTTGACTCATAAATGCAATTTTCCTGGTGCTTGTGCTAGGTTCCTCCGCAATTTTGTTAAGCACGGCCTCTACTTTTGCGAGACTGCCCGTTATTCACAGTCTGCCTTTTAAAAGTTCCACTTTCACTAAGGCATTGATGAAGACTGGCAAGTATTAATTTCATGTCTGATTATAACGACTTTCAGGTCATGAAGTCGATAAACAATTCCAGTGACCACATACTTGCGTTTGGGGGTAACTTCAGCATGAAGGCCGATTCTCATTTGGTTTGTATACAAGACATTCACGGGAACACGGAGAATTCGTATAGCACGCACGCGATAAACATACACAACAAGCCTCGGAAAGGTACTCCCCGTTTATTTTAAACATTTCGCGAGCTCACGAATTTTATTTCTTCCTTCAGTGACGGGCGCAAGCTTTATAGTGTTCAACGGAGCTTTGAAATCTACGAGTGGACTGACGGCGAAATCTAGTATAGTCGAGGACGGACTCATGATCCAAGTGCCTCCTGAAAATCTCGTGAAACTTAGGGATAGTTTGAAGAACATGAAGGATTACACAATACAGTGTGGTTGCGTAAACGCCGCTTCCGACGAGACCGTGAACATAGTTTGGGGCGAATCGGACGTGAATTTTAACATTGGGTAAGTCGAACAAGTTTCTTTTGCCATGTGTCGTTGCATTTTTTTGTTTACGAGATGAAATTATTTTCTCTTTAACATCCGACGGCGATAATGATCCCCACAACTAAACAGTTAGGCGATAGTTTTAAAAACATTTTATATTTTTTGTGCGCAAGTGGGAATGTTCCACACAGTATATAATTTATTATTAAGAGCTGTGCAACAATGGACACAAATGTCCATGGCCGTATATTGAGACACTCTGATGTATAAATAGTCGAACAATATAATATATTCTAGCACTAAAGGGCAAGTAGGCCCATGGCTTGATTAACCAATACTCTCCATTCCTTTTTATTTTCTGTTTTCTCCCTCCAATCTTCAATGCCTAATTGCCTTATATCCTTCGTTACTTCTTCCCTCCACCTCGCTCTCGGTCTTCCTCATCTTCTTCTGCCCCCTATACTACTTTCAAATATTCTTTTTGGTGTTCTGTTTATTGTCATCCTCACAATATGTCCCAACCATCTCAGCCTTTGTGATCTTGCAATTCCCACTATATCCGGTTCCCCAAATAACTCCCTTAGCTCTTGGTTAGTTCGCCTTTCCCACACATCATCCACTTTTTTACCTCCGTCTATCTTCCTCAGCATTTTTCTCTCCCACACTCCCAGTATTCTTTGTTCTGTTGATCCTAAAGTCCACACTTCACTTGCAAATAATGTCACAGTTTTATAAATCCTCAGTTTTAACCCCCTTGATATCTTCAATCTGCTGAGTGAGTGTATGCATCGGTTTCCTGTCATTATTCTTTGCTGTACCTCTCTTTGGATGTTCGGTTTTCTGCAAAACATTGTCTCCAGATATGAAAAACTCTCCACTTCTTCAAATTTGTAAATTATGCCTTCGTTCGTTCTTAATTTTAGCTCTCCACTCACTCCCAAATCTCTATCTGTCCATGTCATGAATTTTGTTTTATTTTCATTGATAATTAGACCCATTTTCTTTGCCGAACTTTCCAATCTCTGCATTACCACCTGCAGTTCCTGTTTACTTCTTGTCACAATTACCATATCGTCTGCAAAAGCTATGCACCGGTGTCGCTTATTGTATACCAGGCCAGACCTATTAACATTGGCATCCCGTATTACTCTTTCCAATGCAAAATAGAACAGCACGGATGATAGAGGGCCACCTTGTCTTACTCCTTCTTTCACTGTAAATTTCTCTGAAGTTTTACCGTTTATTCTGACTGTTCTCAGTTTCGTTTAATGTCAACTTCACCATGTTTACAAGTTTTTTGCCTATTCCCAGCTGCTTTAACGCTCTGTATAATTCTGATCTTATTCTATCATAGGCTTGTCTAAAGTCAACAAATATAACATATGTTTCCTTTTGATACTCGTAACTTTCTGCCTGTAATTCTCTCAAAGTAAATATCTGGTCTACAACCGATTTTCCCCGTCTAAAGCCACACTGACAATCTCCCAGTTCATTCTCCATTCTTACCGTTAACCTATTCTTTAAACATGATGCAAGTATCTTATAGGCAACATTAAGTAAGGCTATACCCCTGTAATTCTTAGGTTGCATCTTATCGCCTTTCTTATACAATGGATGTAGTATTGCTTCCCTCCAACTCTGTGGTATTTCTTCCTGTATCCATATTTCCTTCAAAAGGTCCCTCACACATCGAGCCAATTCCTCTCCTCCATATTTAACCATTTCTGCAGTTATTTCGTCGCCTCCAGGACTCTTGTAATTTTTCAGACTTCGAATAATATCTTCAACTTCCTTTAAAGTTGGTGGTTCTTCCTCCCATCCATCTTGATTCTGCATATTATCTTCTGTGCATTCATCTATTATTTCTTCGTCTCGCCCTTCACCCCCATTCAATAATTCATCAAAGTAATTCTGCCACAGTTCCAACACACCCCTCTCTTCTCCTATTATCTCGCCATTTATATTCTTATAAAATACTGTTCTTGGTTGACACCCTCTTTTTTTCTCTTCTTACTCCTCTGTATAGTATAGACTTCTTATTTCGTTCTTGTGATTCTCCTGTTTCCTTCTTCAACATTGCCAGTTGCAATTTTTTTCTTTTTTCTAATTCTTTTTTGCATTCCTTGTCGAACCATTTCTGTTATGGTTATTAAAATAAAATAATTTTAGGGTAATTTCTCCCATTGATAATCAACCCATGAGTGGCGTGCCGTCAATCAGAGTCCACAACGGTAAAGATTTTGTGTGTAACAACGGGAATCGACTGATAAGGTGGACGGAAGTCTTCATTATACAAGTAAGACATCAAGGAACAAATGGTTATCACAAAAAAATTATAATTCGTATTTCCAGAGCGGTGAAGAGAATTCTCGGAGTCAAGACCCAGTGGACATATCGAAAATATCTGAGAGTATCTCCAAAGCGTCCTGCCAGGCCTTGGTAAAATATCTCGACCTGCTTTCGAGTAACAACTTCCACAAAATCGGTATCAGGGCGACCTTACACGTGGAGAACGTATCGTATTCCGCTGGGAGCAATTCGTTGAAGTTACCGCCGATTTACATGAAAAGTTTGGATAACGAATTGATCCCCGTGTTACACAGGATAGTCTCGAATAATCTGGGTGACAACGCAATCGTTCTCGAGCTTATTTTCCGCATTTTGAACGTTTGAGCGAGCTTTTTGTATTAAATTGTGACGTACCGTCGATACCGGAATCCGGAAATTAATAGGAAGGAAATGATTTTATGTAAGTGACTTTACCAATTTGTTTGAGAAAAATTTCGATGTGATAAAACACAATTTGGTATTGAGAATCTTTTAACTTTTTTATGATTTGTAAGACAGATTTGTTGCATTTGCTTTTTTTATCAGAAAAGTACGTAATGTGTATATAAAGTTTGTGTTTTCTAGTGATCAGTTTATTATTATTATTATTCTTTTTTCGATCTTTAAAGAAGAATGTGTTGATGTAAGATGCAATTTAGGTTTCCGTGTAATAAATGCGAGGTGATTTAGAACAGCCTCCCAAAGTCCTCCAAAATTTGGAGCGCGTGGAGGTATAAAACTAGTTGCTAAGAGACTGGCGGCAGAATGCTGTTTTTGTCCCTTCCCTGAAATCTTATTTTCTGCTCCTCTCTTCAATCTTTTGATGTAGCATTACAGTCCAGTTTACGAAAGGAAGTCTAAGCCATCTCGCGTTGCAGTTATTAATATTTTTATTTATCTGTTATTTATGGACATTTAATTTTAAGAATATTATTATATTGTTACTATTAAAATATGTATACAACAAATTATTTACTTACAAATAAAAAATATATATAAAAATGTTTAGTATCACCTTTTTTGTATTATATAAAGCCATACGGTGTCTATTCCACTACCTACAGTTTTTGCAGGCTCTAAATTCGGTAAAGGAAATCTACAAGCTACGATTTTCGTCTCCGATCTGCACTCATTTAAAAATTTCTTCTCCAAATCTACCATCTAAAATTATTACCTAAAATTGTTATAAATGGTAGAAAAAAATTAAACATACCATTTGTTCTACACCAAAAATGACGATGTTATTATATGGCTTTAAGTTAAACTTCCATAAATCTTTATAAAAGAATTTAGTTTGTCTAAAAAGTCCTTTTCGAAGAGCGTTTATTTGTGAATAAATTATTAACCATGGGTTCAGTTCGACTCCATGTGATTGAAAACCATGTCTTGCGGCTTCTGTAAGTATACGTTTTTTTAATTTAATTTTCTCTATTTAGCAAATTAATTGGTACCTAACACGATTCTGCCATCGCCGGAGCCAATATCTAATAAATTTCCACTTTCTTGACGTAATGCTTTAAAAATATTTGTAATTTGTGTATTGGTAGCTGGAACATACGGTAAACAATATTTTCTTAGTGCTGGTACTACAAAAGGGGCACAAATTACTGTTAAACCGACAGCTATTCCACCTAAAAATAATCTATAAGAAAATGTTTTCGCAAAATTATTATTTTAACCTGTAATTCCGACCAATACTTTACCAGTTGAAGATAAAGCGACACGTTTCGTACTATTTTCCTGGTTATACTCAAAAAATACGTTATGTTCGGGCATAATTTACTAGAAATTGCATAACAACGATTTATAGGTTAGCATATACAAACTACTGTCAAAGTCAAAGATCAACCCGGATATTTTTGAACTAAAAATAGTCAATATAACTACGATTTTCCCAGTTGTATAAAAATAAAAATCTAAGATAGTCGGAGTTTAAGCACATACTTTGGGTACAGTTCACTTTAACACCCTACCACACAAGACTTCTAACGACTCCAAACTTGCACCAGTTTAACAAACGCATTTTTACATGTCGTTCTAGGTACGGGGGAACGCAATTCTCGCTATAAAATAATATCAAAACTTCCAAAGTAATACGGAACATATTCATTCTGTCATTTTTCTTATGGGTGGAACGTGTTTACAATGCCGTCCGCCGTTCTTATTAACCCGTCCTTTGCGCAGGAACATTGAAACGGCCCAAAAAAGTGGTTCCACGGCCCACTATTTCCGGTCTTGGGCAAGCGGAGCGAGCGAAGCGAGCGGAGCGTTTAAGTCTCCCCCCCCTAAAGAACAAACACATTAACAGCGCGCTAAAACGTTATATTGGCAAAACCTAGTTGGGATATAAATTAACATGCTACCCTACCGAGAATGTTGCTAGAGGCCGCAACCACTGCTGCTGCGTTTTCAACCTATCTACACGTGGGACAATTGAACTACGCGCTTATGGTGCTCTACTGCTACGTAGAAAATTTTTCTCAAAAAAACCTTTCTCTTCGCTTTTTCCGGTTCTACGGGATGCCCAATCGACTCATATACGAACAAAACACAGTAACGCACAATTACACCCAGTATTTTACCCCACCCAGAACCCCTATTCGCTCCCGGTCCCGCAAGTTTCTCGACCAAAAGTAATATACCAAAATGCATCGTTCGCACAAATTTTATCTTTTGTATGCTCTACTAAGTCCCCTCTTTCTAAAAAACTTGGAAAAAACGCAAAATGCGTGCAGTGCTAAAACGTACTTTACCCCGTACTTTTAATACTTTTGTTAAAGGTATGCGGGTTTAAGCTATTTAATACCCGTAAAGATTAAATTTGAAAAGTTTCAATTTCTTTGGATCTTCAGACACTTCCACAGCCACAGCAGTTCCTGTTCGAACTTCAAAGAAATGTCAGTGAATGTATTCAAGAAAATTATGCAGATTTTTTAGATTGTAAAGTTTTAAAAACAAGACGTGTTAAATGTATTGTGCAGTGTAAAGGCCGTTTGACTGTTTGGCGCATAACTAAATATTTAGTTTTAAGTCTTTGATGTAAGTTTCTCATTTATTATCGTCTTTTTTGTTTTAAAAAAATCCGTGGGCAGGTTATAAGTGAATGTTATTCTAATTTTAACTTTTTGGCACATGTACACCAAGCAATAACACGACATAAATGGCAGTAAATTCATTAAACTCGTGGGCATCGAATAGTATACGTAGAACTGCGTATTTTTTAAATTTTGTGAGGCGGTTTTGTTATATAATATACCGGGGAAGTCCCTGTTTAATTGGATATCAGGCTTATATTGATTTTCTAAGAATTTCAACGAATATCTCATATCAACCAGTAATGAATATTGCGAATATTGATAAGACAAAAAATAAGGGGCGATTTTTTTTGGAATAGGGCGCACCTACTACTACATCAGAGAGCAGACGGCAGCGCACATGCGCACAACGCAAAGTTGCTTTAGTTTGACCATTGTTTATTTTGAGAAGTTTTGGGCCTACTTGATGTTTTATTGTTTGAACTTGAAATCAAATCGGCTAAGCTTTACATTTGCAGTTATTTTTCGGCTCGTCCTTGTATGCCATTGTAATTTCGCATATAGATTCTGAAATCCAAAAATATCTCGTATATTGTACGCGTACAGATAGTCACAAGAAAGTCGAGATCTAAGCGCCGTAATTTCTAAAAATACTTCAAGACGGGGTCGACCCTATGCGAGTTTCAGTTATAGTGCAATAACTTCGCAAAATAGGTACACGTTTTTTTTTGGTTCGATTTAAAACGACCGCAAAACGCACACATCTCTTTTGTTTTTCAGACGGCCCGTTGTGTCCGCGTGTGGTTTTTGTCTACCGCATTTTTTTTTGTTTCCGTCTAGTACCTAGAAGAATAAATTAATATGGACAACCAGGTAGAGCACGAAATATGCGCCAATTGGTGAGTTCTTTTTTTTATATATTTTTTGGCTTTTGATATGAAAATTTGTTTTGTTGTTTTCAACGGAAATGTATTTTTGATCGCGTAGTTTTTATATTTTCGTTCAAGATCGTTTTTGACGTTGACAGTGATGACGTTCTTTTTTTGTTTCATGGATATTGGGATAATGGTAGTAGTGAAATGTTATTTTTTTAATAAATAATAATAATAATTTTGTTTTCGTATTTTTGAAGTAGTTATTTACAAGCTTGATGTTCATCAAATGGTTATGAAATAAATCCTAAAAAGTCACTGCGGTTTTCCTTGACGAGAAAAATAGAAAAAACCTTCAAAACTTAAGTTTTCGTTATTATTTTTTTGTCAATTTATTTTTTTGTTTAACTTTAGTTTGTCATCCGCAAAAATTTTCTTTTTGTTCTGCATCTGGTGGTGTAATCGCGTTTTTATCTCTTTCTCGATCTCGCAGTTTGTTTAGAGTGTATAAAAGACCAAAGGGATTTTGGATCTTTAATTTAAATAAGATTCTCGATCTTTACAGTCCAACCTTTATTTTTATTGTACTATTATTTTTTTAATAGAATTAAGACAAAGAATCTAATATTAATGATTATTCAGCAATAAAACATATTACAATTGTCTTTTTACTTTCCGAATTACCTTTGGTACTAATAATTTTCTCAATACACGTTGAATTGTTTAAAAAACTCCACGCCACTGTTTCGCTGAGTTAGATGCAGGCTGTGGCAGGCGCCAACGCGTCGCGCCTCCGCCGCTCACCAACTTAAATCTGTTGGATTGTAAATACCTGTAATATTTCTCCCACCCTGTATTTATTTTTAATATTCGGTTTCAGTAAAAAAGAAATTCCGCACTACAACTATGTGATGCATACGGCGCACTGTTCCAGAAACATAACGTTGTGCCAGATATGCAAAGAGCCTGTTCCCAAAAGTCAATACGAGGAGCATAAAAAGCAACATAAAACACCGGCTGTTGTACTGCCGAAGCCGAAGCCTCCGCCTCTAAAATTAGAAGAAAACGATTATTTTAAAAGACAGCGAGAAATAGAGGATAAAAAAGTTTTCGATAGGAAGCAGCGTTATTTGGAGAGACACGAGAAGTTCGTAGGCAAGAATTACACTCTTGGGTCATCGTCTGATACGACTGTAAGTAACAGTACTGTTAATTTTGTTGCGGAACAGCCGAAACAAGTGAAAATTCAACACGACGCTAGTAGTGCAGCGGCGGTTGTTAGTAAACCTAAAAAGGCACCGTCGGATTTGATACCGTGCAAGTATTGCGAATTAGAATTGCCGAAATTGGAGTTGGGCGCTCACGAGGATTACTGCGGGGCTAGGACGGATAAATGCCAGGAATGCGGGGAATTGGTCATGTTCAAATATAAGCAGCTTCACGAGGATACTAATCACGGATTTTTAAAATTGAAAGACGGTAAGTTATGAGTTGGAAGCTTGTGATTGTTCTTTCATATTGTGATGCTCGTGTTGTTTTATTTGTAGAACCAGGGCCGAGGCCTTCTTGGGAATCCAATGCACCAATCAACACTTCGGTGAGGAGAAGACGACCGTCGCCGCTTAGGACTTTCTCGGCCGGTTTTGATTTGCCGATTCTGTCGCCTCCTCCTGTTGTAAATAACGAGAAACGCGAGAGTTACAAGGAAATCTCCCGCCGATTAGATTGTAAGTATTTTTTTTATTTATCTATTTTATATGTACTGGGTGTCCCGTAATTGTTTGCCAACTAGGACGTCTACTACAACTCATATCATCGTGATTCTTAAAGTACCGTAGACATCATCTCTTGTGCTGTTATCTTAGTTTTTTTTTCTTTTTTTACTGTTTCATTTCACAGACGTGCTTTTATATAACTGTGGAAGAGTATACTTGTACTAATGTTTTCATAATTCTCTTGTATGTGGCGTTGTTTGTTGCAGGCAAAACTGAATACATTCGTAACTTATTACATGACTCGGCAAGCATAACTGTTCCGTTACGTTCAAACGGTGCTGTGCCTCGCAATCACTTTAATCACAATAAGGGTACGTCATCCATTCCATTTATTTGCACTCACTTAACAGCATAATCATCGCATGATGTATGACGAAATTTAACATTTACATAAAGAACGAAGAGAAACAGTGGGTTCGTTTTGATTGTGGAGAATTTCGGGAAGTAATCGAACACAGACTTGATGAAAATTCATCATTAACAGGACTGATAACAAAAAGACAAACTTGTCTAGATTTTAACACTTTATTTTAAGTAACATAACAAATGTTTTCCCAACACAGTGACTTCGTTAGATGTTGGTACAGACTAAACTAAATTTTACAGTGGAAAGTGAGAATCACCTTTTACTCCTATATTGCTAATACGGTTGACGGCCGGATGAATGTTTTACGAGTTAATCGGTTCTTCTCAGACTGCGGGCTGGAGTGTTTATAGTTGCGGTTGTGAATTGTGATTGTTGTGAAATTTTGCTTTTAGCAAAATAAGATGAGTGTTGTTGAGGAGATATTTGCCTTAAAGTCAGCTGGAACATTAAATTATGAATGCCGGCTTGAAAAAAAGGAAAGTGGGTGACCAAATTAAAAAACATTCTTCTTCCGTTACTCATATAAATAATTGTTCAATGAGTTACGCCAGTTTAGGACGTGTAGACATAAGACAGCAACTTGATAGTGCTTATCGCAAATCAGTGCACGACTTTAACGAATCGGTTTCTAAAAATGGGTATAATTTAAACAAAATAATTGATTGTGTAAAATTTTGCAGAGTCTTTGAAATTGCATTGCGCGGTCATGACGAAAGTGGCATGTTTAATAATCCTGGGATTACAGTATTTAAAGGAATATCGAGAACAACTCGGAACGAAATTTTAGATTCAATGTTGGCCGTTGTACACACATAATACACTAATCAAAACAAAAAAGGAGCCATTTTTAAAAATGTTGATATTTTTTCACTGGAATGACGTATTTTATTTATTCATTTATTTATTCACCACATTTACAGAGTAGTAAAAACTAACAGGAGGTACAACGCACCCGTATGTTAGTGTGGCCCTACAACAAAATTAACTTAATATAAAACTAAATAATAATAACAAAGAAAATAAATCCCTAACGCATCTCAGGCTGCAACAAAGATAGGTACTGAAAAAAAAACAAACAAAAACAAAAAACACTGAATATAACAAAAAAGAAATAAAAAATAAAAACAATAATTGTCCAAAACAATAACCAAACTACATGTTAACAGCGACCCATTTCTTAATCGCATCTCTTACAGTCCTCTTTCCAGCATTCATATTTTTAAGATTATTTGGTAACTTATTAAATACCCTGATTGCCGTGTAATGATAACTCTTTTTACCAACTTCAAGTTTACATAAAGGAAGTTGTAAATTTTTGTTCCTAGTTACATTTGTGCAGGCTTGATATCTGCTTCTCAAATCATTATAATCGTGCATAACTGCCTCAAGGAAATAACACTGCTCAACAGATAAAACAATTTTATTCTGAATATTAGGTAAGATTATTTTCAAAATTCTTCTCTGGAGGTTGCTCAAATGCACCAGAACACCACTATATGCACTACCCCATGCAACAATGCCGTATGTTGCAACGCTATTAAACAGAGCATAATAAATTGTCAATAAATTATCAACACTCATCATGGTTTTCAATTTGGAAAAAATATACAGCAAATATCTAGTTTTTTTAACAACGTATTGAACATGTTCCTCCCATCTAAGGTTGCAATCAATGTAAACACCAAGATACTTAGTACATGTGTCTCTCTTAATATGAACACCATCCATCTGGATAGAAAAATCGGCAGGAACAGAGTCCCGATAATTTCCAAAAGTAATAAAAATCGTTTTTAGGGTATTCAGAGTAAGCTTATTTTCAAAAAGCCAGAAATTAACTATCCCCAAACATTCGGATAAATGATTCCGCAGTTCCGGCCAAGTATCAGCACGGCACAGAACAGCAGTATCATCGGCATAAGTAATTATTTTAGGTAAAATGCTGAGAAGACCATTCATATATATTATAAAGAGCAAGGGGCCTAATATAGTTCCTTGTGGAATACCTACGTCGACACAACTAAAGCTACTTCTAGTCCGATTCATTTTCACGCACTGCAACCTATTGTTAAGATAATCCCCAATAAGATCGAGGGCTAAACCACGAACACCAACAGAATCAAGTTTTTCAAGCAACTCACCATGATCTACAGTGTCAAAGGCCTTTGCCAGGTCCAGAAAAGCAATCGCAATAGGCTTGCTCTCATCTAAATTTGAACAAACAAAATCGGCAACAGTAGCCAATGCATCCTTGCATCCCAATCTCTTTAAAAATCCAAATTGATTTTTGGAGATGACATCATGAGCAAGCACAAAAGAATACAACCGTTTATATACAATCTTCTCAAAGACCTTAGCAATATTGGAGATCAAAGAAATTGGGCGATAATTACTTAAATCATACTTGTCCCCTTTTTTAAAAATAGGAACAACCTCTGCTTGCTTGAAATGATCAGGGCAGGTACCAGTTTCAATAGAACGATTTATGATGTGAGCAAGAGGAACAGCAATGAAAAGTTTAATATTTTTTAAAACTGCAGCATGAATGCTATCAATACCACCGGACTTATTTTTTAAACCATCTATAATATCAGTCACTTCAAATTGGTCAGTCGGGTGTATATACATTGAAACGTCATTAACCCATTCGGGAGGAAGATCATAATGCTTCGCAGGTACATTTGCTTTATTTATAGTCTCAGACCCAATGGAACAGAAATGTTTATTAAAGGCTTCAGCGATAGCAGCCTCATCAGACGTGATTACGTCATTAACCTTTACAGAACTGATAATATTCTCCCTCCTATTAATGGTAAGTTTCATTCTTATATAGTCCCAGAGCTTTTTAATGTCATAATTTTTAATTTTCTGCTTATCAAGTTGACACTTAGCCTTATTAAGTAGTTTCTTTAAAGCTGCCTCATAATTTTTATAATTCAATTCCTTAGTTTCATTCCCCAAGTCATTCTTCCATATCATATATAATTTTTGTTTAGTATTACAAGATTCTATCAGAGCTGGAGAAATCCAACTCTTTCTGGGTGCACTTTTTCTAGGAACAACTTTGGAAGCCAAACTAATACAATTTTTTACCTTCGTCACCAATAAATCAGTAGCAATATTCGGGTTGTCAATCTTAAGGATTCCACTCCATTCTTCCCTCTGACAGGCAACCCACAACTTTTTATAATTAATAATCTTATTCTTGTCATTAACTCTCTCATCACCCCTACACTCAAGCATTACTAAGATTGGGAAATGATCAGTGATTTTATACATAATTTTAGCTGCCCTGATTTATGGTAGATTTAGAAAGAATATGATCAATACAAGAACCCTGCGACCCAAGAACAGGCCTGGTAACTGTATTAATTAATGGAAGATAATATTGCTCCAAGCAAGTGCCCAGATAGTCATTAGCATGTCCGTCCAACTTAAGCGTATCGATATTGACATCACCAATTATATAATGATTGACAAAATTCCTATTAGCATGTAAGAAATTATTAAAATCAATTAAAAAACTATCAATATCATAGTCAAAGCACCGATATATACCAGATACCTTGACTGGCACACAACCCACCTGAACCACCACGCTCACAACCCTAAGTTTCCCAAATACTGATATCTCAAAATTAGCTTGGAGTTTCTCATCAACGTATAAAACTACACCATCAGCCTTATTTATACAACTATCATTAGTATGTTGGTTGTAACCATCGATATCCAAGAATCCAGCACAGCCAGAAAGCCATGCTTCAGAGCACACAATTGTTACAATTCTTTTTTATTTAAATATAATAATAACGTTTATTTTAGCCAAGGCTATTCATTTACAAACAAATCAAACATACAAAAAATAGCATAAATAAACATAATAATAATAATAACAATAGCTTCACTCTAGCATTGCTGCTGTACAGAAAACTAACAAAATAAAAAAAAAAAAAACAAAACAAAAACAATATTCTGATTCAATACTTAAATACAACAAATGACAGCCCCCCAACAATAACAATACACCACTCATTCCAAACCTAAACGACGGTACCACAGCTTTGTATTTGATTTTTATATTGACTCAAGATTAAGTAAGAACGTACCTCTTGTTTACATATTTTAACGCTGTTCATTGAGTTTACATAATCTGGAAGTTTGTTAAACAATTTTAATCCCTTACAGAATAGCGAGTTAGCAGTACATGCTTTGGTTAACACTTCTATATAATAATCACCCTTTTTTCTTGTATTATATTCATGAATTTGTGCATTTGTTACCAATTTCTCGCTTAAATATTCCCGTGTAAGACCCATCTTCATTTTATATATAAAGATCAGAGACTGCAATTTAATCAAATTTTCTACGTTTAACCAGTGTTTTGAGCATAATATTTATTTCTGTATATCTGTTACATCGAAGTATGGTTCTCATCGCTTTGTTCTGCAACTTGTTAGGTAAAGTATTCTGGATGGCCATAAATAATATAATTTTGGGTCAATTGGATACGTATTTGCAATAACAAGTTATAAGTCAAGTAAAACAATAAACATACCAGTTCCATGGTGTAGAGACAGTACCTTAATTAAGCTTCCTTACTTAGTAAATAACCTGAGAATCGTATTTGATAGTTTGGCTTGACGTATCGTCCACATGTAAATAAAATAACATCTGCTTTACTGGTCTGATAGGAATAAACATTAACTAAATAACTCACCGGGGGAGGGGTCCGCCCCCGAACCACCTTTGTTGACCAAGCAGCTCGAGTCCTGTTACCGGGAGTGTCCGAGAGGTTCAGATCCTGTCGTGACCAACATGGCTGCCCCTAAAATACGGCTATCCCAATAGCCCCAATGCTACATTGTCTAGTCTTTTGGTAACTCTAGTCATTTGCACACTGGCAATCCACTTGGTATCTGTATACCCACTTGCTATCTTTATAGTTACTCGGTATCTGTCTACCCACGTACCCACATACTATATGTCTAGTCACTTGGTATCTGTCTACCCACATACTAGCTGTCTAGTCACTTGGTATCTGTCTACCCACATACTATCTGTCTAGTCACTTGGTATCTGTCTACCCCGGTATCTGTCTACCCACTTGGTATCTGTCTACCCTGGTATCTGTCTACCCTTGGCATCTGTCTGCCCACATGGTATCTGTCTACCCTGGTATCTGTCTACCCTTGGCATCTGTCTGCCCACATGGCATCTGTCTGCCCACATGGTATCTGTCTACCCTTGGCATCTGTCTGCCCACATGGTATCTGTCTACCCTGGTATCTGTCTACCCTGGTATCTGTCTACCCTTGGCATCTGTCTGCCCACATGGTATCTGTCTACCCACACGCTATTTGGAAAGAAAGGTTAATTGGTATCTTACTACCCAACACTAGTTATATCCATAACATACATACAAAGTACAGCCAACAACAATATAAATAGGAATCAGCATGTAAGAGTAATAAAAAGGTAAACATTGATATATCAACCCATTTAAGATCATATGATCAGTATCTACATAAATACGCTTTATGCCTATTAGAAACTATTAAAGGCAATATTAATTGAGAGAGATGCATTTACCCTAACTACTGATCAGTAGGTAAATACCTGGAGGTACCAATGTCAATCCTATCTTCAAGGAACTCTGTGAAACAATAATCACATCACATTTACATTAACATAATACACAAACAAATACATAGAACTCCCAAATAACCACTCACACGTACGGACGCTAAGCCCCGACTTCCCTGCTTCCTGAAGAAGTAAAATACTCCCCCACACCCCGGCCAGACAAACATTCAAGTCTGTAACATGATACACTTGCCCTCGCATTTGGAACGCTAGAAAACAGCCGAGTTTAAGATTAGGTGAAAAGTACTAACCCTCACAAACTTTTGTAAATTGCAGAGATCACCTTTTCTAAACATATACAAAACAGTTGGACAATACATAAAATGTGGCAACATAATTGTCTTGTAAATCTGCGGACTGGTACTCAATGTAACAGTACTTCTAAGTCGCTGAATGACTCCTATTTTTTGGGATATCTTTTTGTGTATATATTGTGCATGCTCAGAGGAAACCGATCTGTCGTCAATTACTATCCCAAAGTATTTAATTTTTTTACCACTTCTATTTTCTGGCCATCAGTCAAAAAGATCACATCTTGGAGGGAAACTTTTTTCTTTGTAATTATCATTGCTTTGGTTTTATCAATATTGAGTTTTAATTTATTTTCCTTCAACCAATCACCCAGATCACTGAGCTGCGTATTCATTCGTTCGTTTATCTCTTCTATCCCTTGACCAGAATAATACACCAGTGCATCGTCAGCAAACATGAAACTTACAGGCTCTAATCGTCCCCCCCCATATCATTAATATATGTATATATTAAACAGTAGTGGCCCTAACACACTACCCTGTGGCACTCCTATGTCAATTTTTTTGTTTTCAGACAAACTGAGGCCATACTTCACTCTTTGGGATCTGTTTCTCAAACCACATGATTGATTACTGTGCCCGATAAACCCATTTCTCTTAATTTTTTTAAAAGCCTATTGTGGTCCACTGTTTCAAATGCTCTACTTAAGTCGAAGAATACAGCTGCTGTTACATAACCTTTTTCCATGCTGGATATTGCTACGGACCCTACCCCACCCTTGCAAGTTTGTGCTCACCTGGCTATCTACCTGCTCAGCGCTGATTAATTAACCTAATTAAAGTTTACCTAAATACCTGTCGAAGTGGCCACGTGATCGTCTATTACCTACGTTGTGTATTACCTATGCCATTACAGACCCCATTACTTTGATAAGAAAGAATCACAAGCGAGGATGTTAACAATAGACACAAATAAAGTTGAGAAATCAAAATTTATTCATATCTTTGATAGTATTATTCAATTATCGTTAATCAATTTCGTACAAAATCAGATTGATTACCATCTGCAGTCATCATCAATAAAAAGTGTTTAATTATTCTCTATCGAGATGTAAACTGTATTTATTATAATTTATTACCGACAACAATCAAATAGCTGTCGTTAAAGTTTTGTTTCTTTTATGTTTATTGGCATTCTCCTTAACGGTTATCGCCATTATATTGAAGCAGGACAAGTATGATGTCTATTGTAGTGATAATTCTTAGGTGGGTCGCTAACGAGGCTGACCCCCCATCCCCGCCTACTGAACGTTTATATGGCTAAGGGTACCCCAGTGGGCTCTTCTCGAATTCCACATAATAAACACAATACATGATTATTTTTAAATATAATAGAATAATTTTATGATTATGCATTTGTTGAGCTAAGGGACTTGAAGTCAGTAATAAGTTTGACCCTTTGGCCAGTTTATAATTATTATTCACGGCGTTTAGTACACTTTGTATTATAATGCAGTTACATTAAATATACAA
The DNA here is from genome assembly GCA_963966045.1 of Xestobium rufovillosum. Classification (NCBI taxonomy): domain Eukaryota; kingdom Metazoa; phylum Arthropoda; class Insecta; order Coleoptera; family Ptinidae; genus Xestobium; species Xestobium rufovillosum. The sequence goes on from OZ014497.1 coordinate 24,988,460, forward strand.
AATAATAAAATTGTTCATATTCAGACATACCTGATATAATCACTTTACACTGATATTTATATTAAAAATGAATAGCTAATTATTTTATGTATTGGTGGAAACTGGCTGAAAAGGCGACTATTTCTCTTCTGTCCTTTGCCTAACTAACCTTCCCCGCGTCTCCCTACACTGCCGTCTCGGGTCTGCCCTCTTGACCCTACTTTTGTTTATGTCTGCATCCAGTGAACGCAACTTTCTAAGTACATATACAGTCTGTCCCGAAAGTAACCTATTGAAATAAAATAGAGATTCTAAAGTATAATTACTGGATTTTCTAATAATGAGGATTACAATAACAAAGACTAAAATAATTTACTCACTAATGATGATTCAGTTTTTACCAATGAGATAGCAGAGAATAATTTACATTATAAGACAACTAGAACAAGCACTCTGAGATCTCACCGCTCGAAGTGAAAACCTTTTGTATTTCTCTTATATTTTGGGAAAACCTCTTGGGAAAAACCCATTTATCTTTATTAGGTGAAAACCTTCAAGTGAAGTCATCAGCGTCTAAGAACCTAACCCTTTCTTTGCTTTTGGCTATCTATTTAATGAAACGAACTAGGCAACCCAACGTGCATTCCTAAAACTTGGTTATGCAACCAAACATACACCGGTTAAGTAGACTGCGGTCCCTTTCAATATCCAGTCGACAACACTAATTGAATTGCACTTTCACACATATACTGGACTGGTGTTTAAAAATTTAGTACAACTTGTTATAATCTGCTTGTGATTCGTACAGAAAAAAATAAAAATGCAGAAATGTGCGATTAAGCTCTTTATTGTTTTAATGAAAAGTAAGCAAAATTTCAATATCAATAACGTGTGTGGCCTCCGCTAACTCGTAAAACTTCAGCGCAACGACGGGGCATACTTTCAACTAAATTTTGAATAACTTGAGGAGGCAGCTGTTCCCACTCTTCCAGGAAGATTTCTTCAACGTGTTGAAGGTTCCGAATTGGCTGACGTTCCTTCAATCGTTGCCCAAGTGTGTCCCACAGGTGATCGATTGGATTGAGGTCTGGACTGCGGGCGGGTTATCCATAACGTCAATATTATGGGCGTTAAGGAAATTTTGCACTATTCTGGCAATGTGTGGGCGGGCATTATCTTGCTGCAGAATGAATACTGGACCCATATTCTCGGCAAGTGGTAGAATATGTGGTTCTAGAACTTCGACTATATACCTACGTGCAGTCATATATCCCTCACGAATTACCACCAGCTCCGTGCCCCCATTCAAATTTTGCAGAACTGAAGGAGAGGAGAATTGACTGAATATGTCTCTTCTTATATTTTTGAAGATCTGTACGTATTAGATTAGTCTGTACCAACATCTGACGAAGCCACTGTTTCGGCGAAGAAAGGAATTCCCCGCATAAGTGTCGTTTTTGTACTTATTTTTAATCTTGCTGTTCGCACTGCAACTTCATATTCTTCTTTAGATATGCGTTTGTGCAATTATTGGCAACTGGATGACTTTGTTGTTGAATGTACTTGTTCTGCAAACTAAATTTTCAGCTTTCATGAATTTTTTGCTTCTTAAAACATGTCTAAAATGAACTCTGAAAACTTGTCCGATCAATCAATAAATCGAGCTCACTTTGAAAACTGCTTGTGCCTTTTTTTAACATGTTTTCTGTTGCTAACCTATCATGCTTATAAAATAAAACTCGATCATCGTCATCGATCTGTGTTTTTATATTTTTGTTTATTTTTGACTTTCGTATTTTATTGCATTCTCTTAATTTTTACTTATGGGAGTCTTATTGTATGATAAGATTTTGAAACGCGCGGCGAAACATGTTCATTTTCTCTACACTGAAGGTCCAGCTCCGCAGCCTCCGAGGAGACGCAATCCCCCGACGGAATTGGAAATCCCCTGCGAATTCTGCGGTCTCTCCGTGCCGCACCAAGACTTAATCCAACACGAATCGGGCTGCAGACCCGATCTAGCTAGATTCAATCCGAGACGCAGGTCTCCGTCTCCCGACTACTTCATCGCTCCACCTCCGAGCTCTCCGGAAGTCGAGCTGCCTTGCGAATTTTGCTGCGACATGATACCGGCTTCGCAGTTGCTGCGTCACCAAGCCACTTGCGTTTAAGGTTTGTACTTTTCACTTATAACGAATCTCGAAGGGCTTTATGCCCGTTTCCCACAGGCCACCAAAGTGTGGAGCCAACGAAGGGTTAAAATACCATTCTATTCCATTTGTACTTTTTAGTCGATTAATTTAGCTGTTTTTTTGTAGAATATTTCTGTGATGGTTGGTGCCTTAAAACCAATAAATTTATAGTTAACGGTGCTTATCCGGCCGAAAAAATGATGACAATTTTTTAGGTGAAAAAAAAATAATTGTTTATAACAAAAACAACAATTGCGTATACATAATTTAGGTATTTTTTTATTTTATAAGTATGTTATAATATTTATTATACGCCACGTTTGTTGCAATAGGAATTTTTGAATTTCATAGGGAACTAGAATATTTTTGGGAGTGTTAATTTTTTAAATTCCCTTCACAACTTTTTTGTTAGGTTTTTGCAATTTTTACAATCGTTTGCGTAAATAGGAAAAGAAGTTTTCGCACTATAATTAATACAATAATATAGTATTGTTATTTTTTACCGTAATTTTTGTATTTGCAAATTAGTTTCTCGACAGTTTGGTAGATGCTTTTTATATTGTGGCTTTTTTATATTCTTGTTTATTTGTAAATTGTAATGCACATTAAAAATTCGTTCAGTATTGTTATTTTATTATTGATGCTTCTCTATACATTTATACATACATACATATTAACAAAGATTTAGGTTATCAGGGAGAAGAAAGTTTGTATTTACACAAAGAGTGAACAGTGTCTAGTCTACATTTAAGTTTATAATGATGAACAAAAAAAAACCTTGTCAAAATAAATAATTTCCCGCTCTTTTAAATTTAACTTCAGTAGATGGTGCTCTCTCGCAGAACAATTTATGAACTGTTTTGAACAGCTGCTGCCATCTTTTAAGGTAATCTTGAAACTACTGCAGAAGTTACGTCGCACGCGTTGAGGTGGTGCCATATCGTAGTGTTTTCTATGGATCATACCAACTGAACAAAAAAATTTGTGACGTTTCGGCTGTCAACTGTCAAGTCAGTACTGCAAGTAATAAACATCGCCATTTTCTCAACCTCTTGTGGATTACGCAGTTAAATTAACAAGTGTTATTTAAAATTTTTCACGGTAAGTTTCTTCAAATTTCCGATTTACGGCGCTCTAAATGCGTGTGATACTCCCCTACGTAAGCAAAAGTAAGGCGATGACGCTTGTTTTTACATTTGATTGATGCGATTGGTAATTTTTGTAATCAGCTGACGCTTCTTTGTATCCGTTGTCCAGTTTTAACGACGTCGGGGAATATTGTTCATCAATTGTGCCATATAATGAGTCATTCATCACGTTTTATGGCGTGTGTTGGTTTAATATAATCCAATTTACGTGGTTTTGTTGAAGAATTGTTCCAAGGTATCGTCCTTGTCATTTTTCCTCTTGATACGCTAATTATCCTGATTCCAATTAAGAATTTGCATAAAACTGCTTCTGATTGGTGTGTTTTTCTCAGATGGCAACTCGCAAAAAGGTTCTACTCAAAGTTATAATCCTGGGCGACTCAGGAGTTGGTAAAACGTCGTTGATGAACCAGTACGTCAACAAGAAATTCACGAATCAGTACAAGGCGACGATCGGAGCGGATTTTCTAACAAAAGAAGTCATAGTAGACGATAGGGTGGTCACGATGCAAATATGGGATACGGCGGGACAGGAACGGTTTCAGTCGCTAGGCGTAGCGTTTTATAGAGGAGCTGATTGTTGTGTACTAGGTGAGTGGAATTTTTCTATCATTTTAAGAGCGACACGTATGCATTTCATTTAACTTTGTCTTTGGAATACCATTACACTGCGAATTAATTTGAGAGTAATATTTCAAATAAGTAACGCATGGAATACTGCCTTGGCTGATTGGATAACAGTACCCCCTGGTATATTGCTTGATTAAAAACGTGAGTACTGCATACAAAGTTCAATGACATCCGTAACACCCAGCCTGTATTGATTGTGGGGTTTGAGAGATTAGACACATTATGTAAAGTTGTTGAGTAAGTATAGGGTACACTTTTTGCAGTAAGTGGTTATGACAAAAATTTGAATCATAGTCAGTTGACTGTAATGTAATAGGATGTATATTGTTCAACATCAAATTATATCATCATAAAGTTGTTGGACGCATACCTCCATCGTTCCCTATACTGAGCTAACCTTCGCGTTTTTCCTAAAAGTAGAACATCCTACATCCTCAACTACACTGCCGGACAAAAAAAACCGGACACTCCCAGAATTACTATTTTAGTGAATAAAAAACAACGGACGGTTTGAAATGATATTTAACTATATTCTTTTCATCTTAACAATAAATAAAAAACAAGAAACAAAATGATTCGTCAACAAAAACCTAACAAAAGTATTTTTTAGAGATCAACTGTTACTTAAGAACTTGAAAAGACAAACAAAAAAAAATATTAAAAGGAAAAGCACACTAGTAGAACCAAATTAATAATGGTTGTTACCACCACGAACTCTTATTACTTCCCTTAAACGTTGTGGCATGCCCTAAATGAGGCTATCAATAGATTCTTGGGGTATTTGTTCACATTCTTCTTGAAGCGCCATTTAATGTTTCTGGTAGGGGTTGGCGACGTCTAATCCTTTTCCCAAGCTGATCCCACAGATGTTCATTGGGATTCAGGTCTGGACTATTGGCTGACCATGGGAGACATCCAATACCATCCTCTTCACGGTACTCGGTAACAATTCTTGCTGTGAGTGGGTGGGCGTTGTCATCCATAAACACAAAATTGTTCGCTATAAATGGCATATATGGTGTGGCATGGGGTTCCAGGCACTCCACAATGTATCGGTGTGCAGTCATTGTTCCATTCTAAATGAAAATCAATTCTGTGTGAGCCCTCAAAGATATTCCGACCCACACCGTAATGCTACCACCATTGAAACTGACCCTGGGAGATATACAACATTGACTGTACCGCTCCCCTGGTCTTCGCCACACCTTTTCACGTCCATCTGGTGACCTGACACTAAATCTTGACTCGTCCGAGAAGAGCACGTTCTTCCATTGATGTTCGTCCCAATTTACGTATTGCCGCGCAAATGCAAGTCATGCTCTGCGATGTTCTACGGTCTACAGGGGACCCATAGCTGGTTTTCTTGAAGTCAAAACATATTCGTTTAGCCTTTTCCGAACTGTTCTGGCTGAAACTGCCACTCCTCGAACTTCGGCTAACCGTCCAGCAAGAATAGGTGATGGCAATGCTCGATCGGGCAGCGCAGCAACATGGAGAAAACGGACATCTTGATGGTTCGCAGTCCGTGGACGACCAGATCCGACCTTCTTTACAAACCCATGAGTTTCACGAAATCGCAAGAGTACATTTTGCACTGTGTTACGGGGTATATTCAGCACTTGAGCAATATACCGCGCTCTTCGGCCATCGTGGCTTAAAGCAACAATTTGTGAACAAATTTCGGGGTGCATTGTATGGAAAATATTAAAAGCTGACATTTACAAATGAAATTTCACCAAAAAAACCCATAGAAAATAGAGAGCAGCCCAATAAGGTAAAAGATTTTGATGTTTCAATAAAGATGCATGAAAAGTCAAAATGCTGATTTGGCTGTTTAGGCTTACGAAAGGTGCAATATTCAGCTAAAACTTTCTTTTTCCTCACTAGTAGGGCAATCGTTAATTATTTGCGTAAGTTAAGTAACATAAAGATATTGTAGGGCCTCAAAATAAAAATAAAAACATGTATCCGGTTTTTTTTGTCCGGCAGTGTAGTTGAGAGCAGTAGTCTGATTTTATTTCTATCTCCGACTCTAGTATGTCGCGAACTATTCCTTCGTGTCATGGAAGGTGTCCTATTTTGCATCGACTTCCATGCCTTTCGCTTTTCTATATACAGGGTGATCAGTTAACGTTACGGAGCGGCTATATCACGGAAACCGTTCACGCTACAATGTTGTGGTAAAAAATTTATTAACAAATATAGCCGAAAGAATTCAGCCAAAAATATTTTTAAGTTCCTAACTTCATTCGTAGGGGTCGTATTTACTGTGGCGTTTCAAGAAATCTTTAATTTCACCAAATAGCTTAGATATAATGTAGGTCGGAAATACACTTTTCAGAATCTCTGCTAAATCCTCTATAAATTTTGTTTAAACAATTTTTCTCTATTTACCATGGCAGCGGTAGGGCGAAGAACTACAATTAAAATTTTTTTAAATGGTGTAATTTGCGTTTGGCTTAACCGAATTTAACAAACTATAGCTCTTTTTGAAGGACTCTTTAAGCCGATTTACTTTTGTTATAAGCACTTTAAAAATTAATTTGCTAAATGATAATTGGCGCTATTAAAAATTACGGCATACATCATCTGATTTCTTCAAAAAATTAAATGCAATCCTACAGCTTTTTTTACTCTGTTTGATAGACCAATAGTGGAGATAAACAAATTTGAAAACCAGAAGTGCATATCTTTTTTCGTTTAAAAATGATTGCAAAAATAGTAGATGAGGATCGGAGGGCCCGTCTTTTTTAATTCCCTAAATAAAATTAACTTGTTCTAAATGGACAATAAATGTTAAAACTTTATCCATATTTATCCATAAGTGATTATTCTTTCTCGTATGAGCATCTTTAAGTACCTAATTAATTAGAGTGTTTTATTGTTTAATTTTTATTAAAAAGGGCATCGTAGCATTATTTATTTAAATATAAATACCCTATAATAGCGAAGCGGGGCGTGGTCTATTACAATAAAATAGCATATCTAGAGCGGAAATCGAAGCGGCTGTATTTTCCATTCGGAGGCAACTACATAAATTGCAGCATTCAAATCGGTGGAAGACAATTTGAACATTTCCAATAAATTTGTTAATTTTATAATTATTTTTGTTGTATTTCAGTTAATTTTGTTTTAACAGCAAATTGTGCCGTATTTTTCATACCTAAGCTACATAAATCCTTCAACCCTCATCTACTATTTTTGCAATTGTTTGAAAACGAAAATAGATATCAATCTTCGGGTTCTATACTTATTTTTCTCAACTAATTGCATACCAAACAGAGTAAGAAAAGCTGTAGGGTTGCATTTAATTTTTTTAAGAAATCGGATGGAGAATGACATTTTTTGGATGGAGTCAAATATTGTTGAGCATACAAATTAACTTTTAATTTTTTCGCAATGAAATTCAATCAGATTAAAGGGACCTTTAAAATGAGCCATCGTTTGTTTAATTCTGTTAAGACAAATCAAAGCCACAGCATTTAAAATATTTTAAATTGTTGTTCTTCACCCTGACGCTGCCATGGTAAATAGAGGTAAAATGTTTAAACAAAATTTATAGATGATTGAGCAGACATTTTAAAAATCGCATTTCCGGCCTACATTACATCTAAGATATTTGGAGAAATTAAAGATTTTTTGTAATGCCATATCAAATGCGCCCTCTAGGGATGAAGTTAGGTACTTAAAAATATTTTTGGTCAAATTCTTTTCTCAATATTTGTCAATAAATTCTTTACCCCAAAATTGTACCATAAACGGTTTCAGAGATGTAGCCGCTCCGTAGTCTTAGCTGGTAATCCTGTATATGTTGTTTTTAACTGCAATTAGAAATAAGGTTCGTTTAAACAAAAGGTCAAGGAAATGAAAATACAAAAAGGTAATAAAGATGAAACTTGTTGTTTGTGCATAGTAGTGTGCAAATATTTAGCGAAATAGGCAAATGGCCTTTTTGTAGATGGAAATTGTTGTTGAAATGTTTAACAAGTGAGTCATGAGTACTAGGGAATTTTAACAAAAAATTAGCTTATAAATATGTGGTGAGTCATAAGAATAATGTCGGGTTACAAAGGATCAAAGTAACGATAGAATATAGATTGATAAAGACTTTGATAGGTAAACAAATTTAGGATAGGCAGACCCAAGTTATAAAAGAGAGGTATTCTGGCGATAAGCATCCCAACGATTGTTTGGGCTGACTTTCATTGAAGGCATGGATGGCCGATGTCATCGATTTTCTTATCCTTGGTTTCCCTTCAAATTGCAGGCTTCGGGTCCAGTCAGAATTGACCAATATCCATTAGACATTGATTAAATTCAATAGATTTTTTATTATAAAAATTTTTTTCCTAAATAAAACATCTTAAATTAAGAATACTGTTTTTAATTATTATTTCTACAATTTTTTCTTGTGAAACATAAAACTACGAAGTCATATAATCTCGGAAATCTGTTAATTATAAGTTTATTTCCAGTCTTCGACGTGACGGCCCCAATCACCTTCAAATCCCTGGACAGCTGGCGGGACGAGTTCCTAATCCAAGCGTCGCCGCGAGAGCCGGAAAACTTCCCCTTCGTCCTCTTGGGCAACAAGGTGGACTTGGAGCCGCGTGCCGTTTCTCCCAAGAGGGCGCAGCAGTGGTGTCAGTCGAAAAATAACATACCGTACTTCGAGACGTCTGCGAAGGAGGCGCTCAACGTAGAGCAGGCGTTTCAGAGCATCGCCAGGAACGCTCTTAGTCAACAGAATTCCGCCGTCGACTTGTATAACGAAATTCCCGATCAGATAAAGCTCACGAACACGTCGAAGCCGAATAACGGCGGGGATTCGTGCGCGTGTTAAACTTATCAAGGTATGTGGTGTGTTTTTTGTTTTTATATTTCGATTGAACAAGAATTGGTTCTGCATGTTTTTTCCTGCGCAATTTTTTAATTAATTGCACGATGAGAAAAACTGATTTCTGGAAATCAGTTTTCTCTCAGTATTTTTTTTTCTTTAATTTCATAGAAAATTTGTTTAACACAGTCAGACAGAATTAAATTGTGCACATTTCTCTTAATCAGATCATCAGTTACGGAGTTTAGAGAAAAACTGATATCTGTAAGTTAGCGTTTTTCTGATATCTTCTAGTCTGTTGATTGCTAACCAAAAAACTTAATTCTGTACATTTCTCTTATTTATCACCTTTTTATAAAGCTACAAATTGGAGAGATTTTTGCGAAAATCTGATTTCTGGACAACAGTCTTTTGTCAATATCTCTATTGCTGATTTTCAGAAATCAGTTTTTTGCTCATTTCTCGTTTGTTACTGATTTTACAGAAGTCATTGGAGTTTGATTTTGCATCCTTCTTCCTCACGTGTTTTTTCCCATCGACCATCAGTCAATAAAATAATTGAGAAATAACCGTTGTTTTTGGAAATCAGTTTTTTGCAATTTTTTCTTGAGCCCTGAATTTATGACAAAATCACCTGCCAACTCTCTCAGAGAATCAAATTCCACACATTTGTTTCCCTGACAGTATTTGATGAAGTCGGTGCTTGCGAGATATTGGTGAAAATCTGATTTTCGAAATCAGTTTTCACCAATATTTTCTTTATCGTTGACTTTGTAAAAATTCGTCAAGACAGCTTGATTGAGAATCGAATTCTTCGCCTAATGAAACAAGCAATTGTAACATTCGAGAAAAAACAATTTTTGAAAATAAGTTTTTTATCAACATCTTTGTTTCTGATTTTATGGGAAATTTTTTCCAAGAAGTCTTGTAGGGAATCGAATTCTGTGTGTCTCACTTAACCACTTTTTAATCACACCAACGGTTACTAAAATTTTCAAGATAGAAATCAGTTTTTTCTGATTTTTCTCTTGTTACCGATTGTTACATAATTCATCAACCGTCTGCTGATAAAATATTTGAGAAAAACCGATTTTCTAGAATCAGTTTTTTGTCAATAGCTTCTTGAGTATTGAATTTATGGCGAATACATCTACCAAGTCTCGTAGAGAATCAAATTCTGCACGCTTGGCTCCCTTACAGTATTTGATGAAGTCAGTGTTTAGCGAGATATTCACTGAAATCTGATGCCCAGAAATCGGTTCTTTGACAATATTTTCTTGGGCATTGAATTTGTTGCAAAATGATCTCTCAGAGAATCAAATTCCACACATTTGTTTCCCTGACAGTATTTGATGAAGTCGGTGCTTGCGAGATATTGGTGAAAATCTGATTTTCGAAATCAGTTTTCACCAATATTTTCTTTATCGTTGACTTTGCAAAAATTCGTCAAGACAGCTTGATTGAGAATCGAATTCTGCGCCTAATGAAACAAACAATTGTAACATTTGAGAAAAAACAATTTCTGAAAATCACTTTTTATCAACAGCTTTGTTTCTGATTTTATGGAAAATTTTTTCCAAGAAGTCTTTTAGAGAATCGAATTCTGCATGCCTCTCTTCATCATCATAAGGTTCTCAGTCCGAAGACTGGTTGGACGCGTACCTCCATTCTTTTCTATCCTGAGCTAACCTACGCATTTCCCTAAAAGTAGAACATCCTACATCCCTAACTATTTGAGAGCAGTAGTCTAATCTAGGCCTACCCCTACCTCTTTTTATTCCTATCTCTGACTCTAGTATGTCACGAACTATTCCTTCGTGTCTTAGAAAGTGTCCTACCATCCTATCTCTCCTACTCTTTATTGTTTTCCATACCTTTCGCTTTTCCCCAACTCTTTCTAATACTTCCCTATTGCTAACCTTATCTATCCACGGTATCTTCATCATGCGTCTGTAGCACCACATTTCAAACGCTTCTACTCTTTTTCTATCCGCTTCTTCTATTGTCCAAGTTTCGCACCCGTATAATGCCGTACTCCATACATACGACGTTAAGAGTCTCTTCCTAGTCTCTATATTAACCGTTCTCGAGCATAACAGTTGTTTCTTTTTGTTAAACGCAACTCGGCCCTGCGCCATTCTTTGTTTTATATCTTTAGTGCTCCTACCGTCTTGAGTTATTTTACTTCCTAAGTAGCAGAAATCCGCGACCTCCTCTATCTTCTCATTTCCAATTTGTATTTCCATTTTAGTTCTATTTTCACATCCCCTACATACCAAAATTTTAGTTTTCTTTTTATTGATTTTCATGCCGAAGCCCTGTGTCAAAACTGCTTCCATTTCATTCAAAGCCGCTCCTAATTCTTCTTTGCTAGATGCTAACACTGCTATATCATCCGCAAATCTGAGCATGTTAATAGTTTGGCCCTGTACATTGATCCCTGAGGCTGTTCTTTCCTTAACAATATTAATCGCACCTTCGATATATAAGTTGAAAACTAGAGGTGACAATGCACATCCCTGCCTCACTCCCTTCCGGATATCTACTTCCCTTTGTTCCTGCTCACATTCTATAACTGCCTTTTGCTCTTTGTAGAGATTATGTATTATTCTTCTGTCCCTGTATTTCATCCCTACCTTTCTCAGCACTTCGAACATCTTCCCCCATTTTACGTTGTCGAAGGCTTTTTCTAAATCTACAAATCCTATATAGACGCTCTTTCTCTTTTCTATCGTTTTTTCTATAATTACTCGTAAAGCTAGAATGGCCTCGCGCGTTCCTCTATTTCGTCTAAATCCGAACTGATCTTCTCCTAATATTTCTTCCGCCTTTTTCTCCATCCTTCTTTGCACAATTCTAGTTAAAATTTTTGACGCATGGGAAGTTAAACTGATAGTTCTAAAATTTTCGCATCTATCCGCGCCTTTTCTTTTTGGCAAAGCTACTATGATGTTCCGTTTGTAATCTTCTGGAATCTCGCCTGTCAGGTATATGCGACTAACTAGTTTAAATAAACGATCTATTACCTCTTGACCTGCGCACTTTAAGATTTCTGCCTGCAAGCCATCTATACCTGGTGCTTTATTATTCCTTAAACTTTTTAGTGCTATCTCAAACTCTTCTCTCATCATCTCTCTTATCATCCACTTTTTAATCACACTAACGGTTACTAAAATTTTCAAGATAGAAATCAGTTTATTCTGATTTTTCTCTTGTTACCTATTGTTACATAATTCATCAACCGTCTGCTGATAAAATATTTGAGAAAAACCGATTTTCTAGAATCAGTTTTTCGCCAATATTTTCTTGAGCATTGAATTTATGGCGAATACATCTACCAAGTCTCGTAGAGAATCAAATTCTGCATGCTTGGCTCCCCGACAATATTTGATGAAGTCTGTGTTTAGCGAGATATTCACCGAAATTTTATTTCCTGAAATGAGTTCTTTGACAATATTTTCTTGAGCATTGAATTTGTTGCAAAATCATCTGCAGGGAATTTAATTCTACATGTTTCTCTTGCACGCTTCAATTCATTTAACCAACGGTCATTAAAGTGTTCAACAAAACCTATTTGGAGAAATCAGTTTTTTGCCAATATTTTCTTTATCGTTGACTATGTAAAAATTCGTCAAGACAGCTTGATTGAGAATCGAATTCTTTGCCTAATGAAACAAACAATAGGCAGGTTCGGTAATTTTCAAATTTCATTAAAATTGATAGAGTTTATTATACTGAAGGCAGTTATGTTGTTAATTTTTGTTAAAAAAAAATTTCTTCGCCTGTGAAGCTGTTGCAAAGTTTTCCGTCAGTGCGAGGCTAGAAATCGTACCTTGCAGCGACAGTAGGCCGCGTGACGTCAGAACTTAGTATAACGTACAAGTCCCAGCTTCAGCGCGCAGCAGTCCCATAAGTATTATGCATATGCATGTGTAGGTAAATTGTTAAATATTATTAACTGGTTCTAACCTTCTAACTGGTGTTTTCTGTTTTGTACCCAGACTAATACATCGTACAGAACACCAATAAAACGGAAAAAGTGGTTCGTTGGAGCCAGAAGGAAAATCGGTCAGCATTATCGATATTTTCGCGAGTTAGTTTATCATTGCAAAAGTTTATAAAATTATCGGCTGCCCCATTGCAGCCACTCTAAATAAAATCGAACATAATGTAATTTATCGACAGTTTTCTGGGACCCCTTGGTACTTGGTAACGTGTTACTGTTACGGTTAGCATAATTTGAAACAGGATGCTAGGAGCATGACGGAGCCAAATACTGAATCGCCGTAGCGTTCCCTCCCTGAACTAAAAAGGAAATTTTATTAACTATTTTACAATAATAATTAAATAGTACGTCATCATAAAGTTCTCTTTTGAAGACTGATAGGAGCTAGCCTACGCATTTCCGTAAATGTAGAACATTCTACATCCCCAACTATTTGAGAGCAGTAGTCTAATCTGCTCCAACCTCTATAGTTCTTTTCAGATATCTTGGCGTGTGTGTGCAGTAATCTGCGCATTACGGTCATGTGCCTTTCTCCCTTTTATAAAATGAATTTGTTGAATAATTAATTGCTGCCGTAAGATGACTTGAGAATATTTTCACGTTTCCGTATTTGATCTCACTCTTCCTTACTATGGTTGTGTGAAACAAAACGGTTTCAGTACTAATATGCTTACTTTGCAATATCCAGTGGTCACCAAGCAATTTATTAAAAAATATTTCCTTTCAAGTATAACTGTCAGTTTGATTGTCAGGTGTAAAGATGCCTGAAAATGTTTTTACAAAACAGTGTCGAGAAGTTTTACGAAATATTTTTGAACACTACTCGAGAGAAGGAAAATAATGGTCCCCTATTGCCTTTAACTTGTGACCAGGAGCGATTGGCCGATGCATCAAAAGTAAGTCTAGGCAGCGTGTCGCGCATAGTTGGAGAGGAAAAACGAGGTTTGTCTGCTGCAACGCCCGGAAAAGGCAGAGCAAATCGAAATTAAAAAGTGAAGATGTAACTGACAGCATTAAAACCGAAGTAAGGATGCTATTTATTCCATGAAAGAAAAGAAATAACACATTACATTAAAAATTTTAAATAACAAATTAAAAACAAAACAAATAGTGGATATTTCTGACACAAGTTTGTGGCGTTTATAACCAATAGCAGATTTAAGTAAGTACAAACTAGAAAATAACCGGTGTCTTTTGTTTGAACGGGCTAATATTGTGGGTAAAAAATACATTTCTTGAGGGATAACGTCAAAATGCTCATTGCCGTGTGCCGTGTCCAGAGTCGCGGCGCACACGCTTGTCGCGGTTCCTAGCAACAGCAAAATTTTGGAAACTACTGAACTGCTGGCGGTTGCTTGGATAATCGGATATGACAGCGCAAACGCCAACAAATCTGAAAAATACTATACCTCTTTATTCCTATCTCTGACTCTAGTATGTGGCGAACTATTCCTTTGTGTCTCAGAAGGTGTCCTACCATCCTACGATCCTATCCCATATTCTTTATTGTCTTCCATACTTTTCTCTTTTCCCCAACTCTTTCTAATTCCTCCTTATTGCTAACTTGTCTATCCACGGTATCTTCAACACCTGTCGGTAGCATCACATTTCAAACGCTTTTACTCTTTTTCAATCCGCTTCTCCCATTGTCCAAGTTTCGCACCCATAGGTATAATTTCGTACTCCATACATGCGTCTTTAAGAGTCTCTTCCGAGTTTCTACATTAACCGTTCAGAATATAGCAGTTGTTTCTTTTTCTTAAACAAGTACCTAGAACCTACGTAGCGTAGTTTTTTGATTCGCATGAGTTGTATTTGTTTCCATTTTTTTGAAAAATTTCCAATCTGTTATAAAGCTGTTAACTTGATAACTTGTCAATCACTTAGGTATACATACCTAAGTATGTATACTTAAATGTATTGTAAATGAAATAAATGAGTAGGTATGTATTGTATTGTATTGTATTAGAGAATATAGGTAGGTAGGTACCTATTTTACAAACAGAAGTAAGCAGGTATCTACATACCTACTTAAATTCTGAATTATAAAAGGCATGTACAGTTAATAAATTGTTGACTTTGTTTTACTTATACCGGTCTGCCTTTACACTACTGTTTTGAGGTTGAATGAAATTGGGGTTAGATGCAAGAATCACACACCATTTCCACATTTACCGGGACATTTACCTACCTACTACATAAATATGGCAAATTATGTGAATCGTACTTTTGATACCCCTGTTGCATCATTATATCGATTATGTTGTCTTTGTTTTATGTTTCCTTGACACCTTACTTTAAAAATTCACGCTCGAAATAGTCCCAATAAGTATGTTATAAGATAGGTACCGCTTCACGGCACTTCAAGAGAAGTGGGAGGAGCCCCTTACGAATCTCTGACGTCAAACCAATAACAAAGCGAACTAGCATGTGGGCGTGATAAGCTAATTTCTTTCGCTTATTACGCCGCCAAAAATTTTTTTAGAAAAAAAATTTCACCGTAAATCAATTACAATAACAATTTTCTGTCATTTTCATGCCAAAAATAGATATCATATTTTTCTCCGAACCTCCCTATTGTAACATTCGAGAAAAAACAATTTCTGGAAATCAGTTTTTTATCAACAGCTTTGTTTCTGATTTTATGGAAAAAATTTTCCAAGAAGTCTTGTAGAGAATCGAATTCTGCACGCCTCTCTTATCAATCACTTTTTCATCACACCAACGGTTACTAAAATTTTCAAGATAGAAATCAGTTTTTTCTGATTTTTCTCTTGCTACCGATTGTTACATAATTCCTCAACCGTTTGCTGATAAAATATTTGAGAAAAACAGATTTTCTAGAATCAGTTTTTAGCCAATATTTTCTTGAGCATTGAATTTATGGCGAAATTATCTGCCAAGTCTCGTAGAGCATCAAATTCTGCACGCTTGGCTCCCTGACAGTATTTGATGAAGTCAAGGTTTAGCGAGATATTCACCGAAATCTGATTTCCAGAAATCAGTTCTTTGACAATATTTTCTTGGGCATTGAATTTGTTGCAAAATCATCTGCAGGGAATTTAATTCTACATGTCTCTCTTGCACGCTTCAATTCATTTAACCAACGGTCACTAAAGTTTTCAACAAAACCCATTTCGAGAAATCGATTTTTTGTCAATATTTTCTTTGTCGTTGACGTTATGGGAAAAATCCATCGGGACAGCTTGATTGAGATTCGAATTCTGCACTTAATAAAACGAAACTATTTCTGGAAATCAGTTTTTATCGATATCTTTGTGGCCGATTTCATGGAAAATTTTTTCAAAGAAGTCTTGTAGAAAATCGCATT
This sequence comes from Xestobium rufovillosum, assembly GCA_963966045.1. Lineage (NCBI taxonomy): Eukaryota > Metazoa > Arthropoda > Insecta > Coleoptera > Ptinidae > Xestobium > Xestobium rufovillosum. Next base: position 25,004,583 of record OZ014497.1, read on the forward strand.
CTGTACACTTCACTTAACACTTTTTGATCAGATCAAGATAAACTGATTTCCGGAAGTCAGTTTTTTGCTGATTTCTCCTTTCTTACTGACTACGGAAAACCATTGCAGAGAGTATGATTTAGATTTAAATATCGCATCTTGTTTCTTGCATAATTTTCTTCTTCGGCCAATTGTTCCTTAAATATTTGAGAAACTGATTTCTGGAAATCAGTTTTTTTTGCCGATATCTTGTTTGCTATTAATTTCCTGGCAAATCCTGCACGATTTGTTTAATAAAACTAATTATTAATGTGGTATTCAAAAAAAAACTATTTTCTATATCCAATATTTTCTTTCTTTTCAGAATTTTTGGAGATCACTGTACCTAACTGTAAGTGTACTGTTACGCTGACATTTTTATCGTTTTTGTAGAGCTGTGGTACATAAAAAAACTCTTGTTATTTTAGCTTGTGGTATTAGTAAAATTCAGTTATCGGGACATCCGGCGTACCTTTTGACAATTTTTCTTTGTAAGCAGTAGTGATATTTATTAATAATCTAACACTCCTGTATGTCGAGACAAAACGGGATTTTTAAATAAAGAAAACCGAAAACAAGAAAATGTTTAACTGAAATATGTTAAATTTATGTTTGTACTTTTGTACATATTTATTAGAGAATGTTCGAAATTTTTTTTGTGCGCCCCATCTAAGGTCATTTTTTGGTGATCTCAAAACATGACCTTAGTGTTGAGGTGTGTGTTTTTCTTTCTTGAGATGTATACTTGCAAATAGTTATTATTTCGTTAGTAGTTTAATAGCGATAATTTGTGTTGTACTATTGTAGCGGTTTGCTGTTATAAGTTTCCTTTTTTGTATCTTTTATTTTTATCCTTTCCGGTACTTTTCAATTTGCCGATGAAAGTTTGGTTAAGACTAGTAGGAGAGTGTATATTATAAAATTTGTATATTATTAAAAAACGTATAGGTATTTACAATATAATAATCTAAACAGAATCTCGTGTTTTGTTTCTTTGTTCCCTTCCTGAATTCTGCTCTCCTGATACAGCTGAAGTTCTTAATCCTAACTTTCAACCACTAGCAAAAATTTGGTGACGAGATCTTATTAATTCGTCAAGAGAAAAATTCTTATTAACTCCTGTATACTTCTGGGAGCCTGATACTTCACAAGCGAAATATTAACTTTAGAGCTTTTAAATTGTCAGCCTGATACTAGGGAAGCGAGATCTTAATATTCTTCGAATAATAAATTAAAAACTTTATTGCCATATTTTTACATATATTTTATAAGAATAACAACGTAAAGAAAACAATATAGTCAACATACTAAATAATTAATAAAAGATATCACAAACAATTTTTATTGTAAATGTTACGTTTGTTTTTCGGGATCAGGCTCATTTCTACAAATAATTGAAATCCTTCTGTTCTTCTCCACTTTGCTTCCCCCAAACTCGCTCTCCTCATTCTTCAATATTTCGTGCGTATAATCAAAGCGCGCTGTATCTTTCATTATATACAACGATCGTCGTTTGAGGAGAATATTGGCGACGAGAGACTTGTCTTTGTCGTTAATAAGTCGCATTACGCTGTCGGATAATAAACTCAAGCCTGCTATCGTGTTGCCGCAAAACTAAACAAGCAAATTTGATGGAATCGTTGAAGTGGAAGTTCGTGACTATAAAAATAATAAAACATCGCACTCACCCTAACAGCATCGATATGCGGTTTTATGTACCCCTTCGCATCCAAATCTAAAATATGTACATGCTGCAAAGGAGCAACATCGGGAGGAAAGGCGATTTTACGAACTCTATCTAAAATACTACTGTTCTGCTCGTTCCAATTAAGTCTTTCTGTTTCTCTGTACCCATGAATGGCCTAATGATCACAAAATATATTATTAAACGATTTCCGCATGATAAATAAACAAATAGCTTACATCGTCCCAATGGGAGAACTCGTATCGCATTCGTTTCAAATACGGTTCAATTTCTTCCAAAATACTATTTTCATCGCTCTCACTTAAAAAATCGTCTTGTACAGTTAAAGTATTCAGTAAATCAAGTCCTAGTTGTTCATTTTTATCCCCAAATTCGGCAGATAATTCAAAATACGGCGGACAACATTCAAAAACTGGGACGGGAAAATTACATAACCTATTAATTAAACGATTATAACAAAAAGCAAATTAATTTACTTACCTGACTTTAAACTACGAAGCTGTGATAATTTACGGTTCCCATTAATGCGAAAAACTTTAGAAATCATGCCTTTTCTTAATTAATTTTCAAAAAATTAAACCCATTTCAGATGGATGACACTTGACGGACAAATAGGGATGCTAACGATACATCGATACTTCTGAAGTATCGATACTTTCAACAAAAAAGTATCGATACCTTACGTGCGACACTTGTTTGGTATCGATACATTTAAAGCGATATCGAATAAACGATACCTGCTGTTAGCGACGTAGGCGCTAAGCGCTGAGCTGCGCTTTTACGATATTCATCATTCCGTTGCCGGCTGCCGCATATCATGCCGTCAAAGGGGTAGGACTCATTTATACATCTCCACGTATCCGCAGTCTTGGAAAGGACTGTGGAGGTCTCAGATATTGACACTGAGTCGGCGTATTCAACCTGTTCGTCAAGATCAAGTGTTTTATTATCTCAGCCCCAACCTGATTCATTAGCGTCACCCATCCAAGTTTATTTTTGTTTTAATTTTGTTTTGTAGTGAGTTCAGAGGTAGGTTTTATTAACTGAATAGCTGTAATTATAACAAATAAGGTTTACTTTCTTTTTGTCAGTTTTATATTCTCATAAAACACCCTAGTAGCGTAGACATTTTACAAAAGCGATACCGATACTCGAAGATATCGATATTTCCTTGTGTAGTATCGGGAGGTATCGATACCTAAAGCCAAAAGTATCGATACTAGCATCCCTGGCAGAAAACCACACAGTAGGTGGTTTGTGACACAAGCCGCTCCAGAGATTAGGGGATAAATTGCCACCCATGCAAATCCCGGTTGCATTACACTTTATCAGTAAAATGACGTTTAAGTAATTCGTTTTGTGGCGCGTCACAAACGTCAGATTTTCATTTCAAACAAAACAAAGCCACGTGCTATCTGACGTTTTAACGTAACCTATGCAATGTAATTATAGTCGTTCTCAAGTTTTTACGCATAAGCGTAACACACAAATTGAAAATAAATACACCACAAAAGTGACGCGTCACAAACGTCAGATTTTATTCCAAACAAAACAAAGCCATTTGCTTCTTTTGAAGTTTTAACTTAACCTACGCAATATAATTAGTCATTTTCAAGTTTTTACACGTAAGCGCAATACACAAATTGAAAATAAACTGTTTTCACTGCAATACGTCTATAATTATATTGCAAAAACTAGTTTAAGACGTTGTAAATAATATCGACAAACGTCAAATGGCACGTGCTTTTGTTTTGGTTAGAATGAAAATCTGACGTATGACGGAAGCACTTATGCGGTGTATTGAATGTAGAAATAATCGAAATAAAAGATCGAAAAAGAATCGAATGCAAAATTTTTATAAAATAGAATCGAATGCAAAAATATTCGAAGAATCGAACACAAAATATCCGGAAAAAATCGAATGGATCGATAAAGAATCGAATACAGAATAATCGAAAGTAAAAATGATCGAAAAAACTTGAAAAGGTGTTTAGGTACAGAAACTTACAACACAGTTTTATTTATTTATTTGTTAAATTTTAAGTAACAATTTTGCATAAATGATCTCATAAATATCTCAACATAAAAATCCAATTACAAACCAAACAAAACGAAAAAAAATAAAAGAATCAAGAATGAACTTTCAATTTTGTTATTAACGTCCCAATAAATATATATATTATAGAATAAATAAATTAAAAAAAAATCTCGTCGAGAATTCGATTTAGTTAAACCGTGGGACCTGCATAATCGTTTTAGCTTTAAAACGCCATAAAAAATTAAAAATAAAACAAACAGAATACAACAAATTGTACAAAATATTTAAGAATCAACATAGTATTCGTCTGGAAACATCGTCTTCATAAGCTCTAAATCACTTCTGGTTGGCACTTTATTCGTATACAGGGAGTCGGCACCAAAGACTTCCGCGTTCAGTTATTTTTAAGCAGTAAGATATTACGACGGGAAGCAAAAACAAACGAAAAGGAATGCGAAGTTACGGCAGGTTGTACGAAAATATGTAACTTTTATCAGGCAGAAGTTTTCGATGTTACACCGTGTATTAGTATTATGTATGAAATAAAATGTACATCGTCTGAAATTGTGACTCTGCACCCTGCATCCTATTTTAATATCAGCTATTGGACCAAGGTATGTCTAAATCAGGGCGTCTGGCTCCATCTGTCCCAAGATGAAAATCGGAAACAATTTAGGTAGAAAACAAAAAAGAATAACAGACATCCAAAAGACGATGTTTCCCGACTCCTTTTATAAATATAACAATTCAATTTAATTGTATTTATAAAATCTAGCAAATTTACGCTAGACGTGCCTAGTTTTCAACTTTATTTCTCACCTCCTTTCAAAAACTACAAATAGCGATATTAAAAAACTAAAAAAATGACTTAGGTTTCATTTTTTTTTCTTCTTCAACTATATTACAATTTGCATCCGAAATTTTGACTCCGCAAACCGTTACTTCGTAAATTTGTACGAGATAACCTCGCCGGCGGATTCAACTAACATATGCCCATTTTATTTATTATTATTATTTAGAATAAATAACAAAAATTAGTGCTACGATTCGACGCAGCTGGTATCACTTTACAACTTAAACATTCGACTTGGAGGTCATTCTGTTATGAATGGCTTAGCACTTTCACCTAGATTGGACAGTGCAGGATCGATTCCCTGTCAGTGCAGCAAATTTTTATTTTCCTTGCCTCCAAATTAAATATTCCGGTCAAACCCTTTGAAGTATTATAAATCGACTTTTTGATAATAATAGGAGAGCCCGCTCCAAAATTATGCACCCAATGGAATGTGCGGCAAAGGCATGTAAAAACACCGTACTCAACGGAACGGCACCCGTGCCGGTCACAAAAACAATGGCACTTCTGGTACGGAAATTTGCGCAATTTGTTGAGATGAAAGTTGCGCCATCTTGTAGACTGCGATTAAATGAATTGAAATCGGTACCCGTGCCATCTTTTACCCTAGTGCAAATCCCCGGCACGCCGACATTTTTGCAGCCCGTAACTCGGACAAATTCCCGTTCAATGGAAAGGGCATTATGTCCCCTTTACGAATATTCAAACGTACCGCGATTCAAAACAGTCAAAGTCGTTGGCACGGCCCGATTTATAACGTGTTACGCGGCGTCGAAATGTCACTTTTGAATCAATTTTAATGGTCGCGCAATATGTCGTCGAATATTAAATGTTTTTTGTGTGGTGCACAATTAACATGTGTCACTGTGACACCTGTTAATGGTAACTAAGTAACTACGGTCCTTCTTTTTAACTTGATCCTTACGTCATCAACGTAATGTGTAAGTTACCCCGCACGGGCAGCTGTAATAGTGCATGTTGAAAAGAGACACTTTTGAAAAGAATGTCTGGAATGCCGATTTGCATTGTGCAAAAGGTCGGTAAATAAAAGTAGCGGCTGAAATGCATGCCGGCTTACGTTCTTTTCAGCGTTGGGACTGCTGGACTGAGTGACATTAGGATCAAGTTAAAAAAAGGACTGTATAGAGTAGGTAAACTTTCGCTATTAAATCATGCTGCAAATGCACCGCGTGACACTGTTGCCTATACTACGAAAATAAAAATATTTCGAATGTTAAAAACTCGCGCGCGCCGGCTGCCGAATTCCCTGAAAATGACGCCGCGAAGCGCGTTATAAATCGGGCCGTGCCAACTACTTTGATTGGTTTGAATCCTGGCACGCTTGGATATTCGTAAAAGGGACATAATGCCCTTTCCATTGAACTTTATTACAACTCTTTAACACATGACGGGAATTTGTCCGAGTTAAGGGCTGCAAAAATGTTGCAGTGCCAGGAATTTGTACTAGGGTAACAGATGGCACTGGTACCGATTTCAATTCAATTAATCGTGGGCTACAAGATGGCACAACTTTCATCTCATTAACAAATCGCGCAATTTTCCGCAAATTTCCGTACCGGAAGTGCCATCGTTTTTACCTTTTTGCACCAAATGGTGACCATCACAGGTGCCGTTCCGTTGAGTACGGTGTTTTTACATGCCTTTGCCGCACATTCCATTTCGTGGGTGCATAATTTTGCAGCAGGCTCTCGGACTATAAGTTAATAATATAATTTAGGGTAACATAGGGCGCAAGTTATGTCATCCTTTAATGGTTTATTCTGCGGCTCAAAATAAAAAAAAAATTCAAACGAACTTCAACGATTCTTCTTATTTTGCGCCTCAAAATATGTTCCTTACAGCGCGAAACACCTTCATATTGCAACAAAACATCGAATTTCTCCCACTATTCCGGACCAACCGCGTCAACATCGATCATCTTTCCAAATTAAAAAAATATATCTACATACTTGCATGTACTCTAGACAGAAAACATTTTTCCTCATCTAAACACTCCGAGCCGCCAAAGGCGAACGCGGACTCAATTTTTACCCACCGAAATCCTCGTAAAAAGAAGCCCGTGTCCCCCTTCCGCGTCTCCCCCAGAACAGCGCGCGCACACGCCACAAAAAAGCAAAAAAAAATTATCCTACGGTACGTAACATTATCATTAATTTTTTTTTGATTTATCGATATATTTTCACCGGCCACTGTAGCGTATGATCCGCGCAAAACGAAACGTCCGAAAACAAAAAAATAAAGCTCTTACATACAATTTTTTTTCGTTTATAATACATTTTTTTACATATGTATAATTTCTCTTTAACCAATTTTCAACTAATATTCTCAACAAAATTGTTCGCGCAGTAACAAATAAATTTGGCGCACACTCTTTTCTACGTCACCTTTAGATTGCTCAACACGTTCTACACCGAAAACGAATACACTTTTGAGTTATCCGCACCCTTTATATACGAAGCAGGGTTCGGTTGTTTGAAAGAAAAAATCATAAGCGGAAGCACTACATCAAACTTTCTCTGGATTACACAAATAGTGTATCGCTGGGGAATTTTAGTGTACACTAATGTGGAATTGAGTGGGAATCGAAGGGAATTATTAGGGAATTGGAGGGAATTTGCAATTGAGGGCATTGAAAGAGAATTCTGAGAGGAAAGCTATTATGAGGCTAAAGAGCATTAAAGGGAATTATTCGGGAATTTGTGCCAAAAAGGGCACTGCAGTATACACTATTCATTTTAGTGTGCACTGCGAGGCCATCGCCAAGGAATTGAGAAGATAACTGAGGGGAATTGATGAGCAATTTGGAGGTCTTAAAGTAATTATTAGGGAATTGAAGGAAATTTGTGCCCAACACTTAAGGGAATTCCACTGTACACTATTACGAAATTGGGGGCATTTAGAGGGAATCAGAGAAGGGGCACAGAAGAGGAATTGGAATGCAATGAGGGGGATTTGGATGCATTGAAGTTAATTATAGGGGAATTTGAGCCAAAAAGGGCATTTTAGTGTACACTATTACGGAACTGAGAATGAATTGAAAGGAATTTAAGGGAATTGAGACTAATTGAGGGAACTGGGAAGGGTATTGAGGGGAATTAAGAGTAATTAGGGGATTTGGATGTCACTGAAAGCAATTATTGCAGAATTGGAGGAAATCTGTGCCCAAAAGGGCATTTTAGTGTGCAGCGCCACGGAACTGAGTAGGAATCGAAATGCATTTAGGGGAATTCAGATTAAGTGAGTGAAATGAGGGGAATTAAAGAGCAAGTAGGAGATTTGAAGTAATTACTGGAGGAAATTTGTGCCAAAGGGCAATTCAGTGAACACTATTATGGAATTGTGGGCATTTAAAGAGAATTCGGAAAAGAGTAATGAAGGGAATTTAAGACAAAAAGGGCATTTAAGAGCCTAAGGGGAATTTTGGGGGCATTAAAAATAAATTGAGACAATAATTGAGGGGAATTAAGAGTATTTAGGGGATTGGGATTACACTGAACTAATTCTTGAGGAATTAGAGAAAATTAGTGCCAAAGAGGGCACTTTAGCCTACACTATTATGGAATTGGGGGTATTGAAAGAGAATTCAGAGAAAGGCACCAAAAAGGAATTTTAGAGCAATTAGGGGATTTGGAGGCACTGAAGGGAATTTGTACCAAGTGTACACTTAAGATGGAATTTGGTAGCAACTATTAAAGGGAATTTGTACAAAAAAAGCTATGAATCGTTCATCGAAATTTGCGAACAACTCAAAAAGTATTCGTTTGTAGCGTAGAAAACCTGCAGATCAGTCTGTATAAGTACGTCTCTATTTCTTTGCATTCAGCGAAGAAATAAGGTCTTAAAGATATTAGCTCGGACTCTGATTCAAACGGTCGCCGAGAGAATTTTGTTAAGCGACGTGAAAAATGAAATAGAAAAGAAAATGTTCGCCCCACTGCGCGAGCCAACTTAAAAATGACGAAAAAACAGCCTCGGTATTACAACAGGTAAACAAAAAAATTAAATTTTCCTACTCCATCGTCTCTGACACTCGATAATCGGCACCCCGATTATATCGGCCGTAAAAACACCGCCAAACACGGCACTGTCGATAGTCATTTAAGTTTATTAAATTCACCGGTTCTCTTCTCATATTCTTCTCTTATATGTTTAATTCTATCACTGACGCACTAGTTTTAAAAAGTACACTGTCTTAAATTGGTTTTGCCTAGCTAAGTTTATTCTTTTCATTTCTTTTGTTGACTAGCTGCACTTTGGCTACTGTAGTTATTATCTAATTCTTCTGAATACCACGTACCAGTCCTCAGTGCTTCCTCGAAAGCTGAAAAAACAAAACGTAAACCCATTATGCACCGACAAATGATGGCGCGACTTCATAGTTTCAAAAAGAGTTGACGCCTATCATAAGCAGGAAAGTTATTGGGCCAATATTGTTCGTATCTCGGGAAAATATTGGCTCCACCTCGGGCCAATATTGGTTCTCTATCTCAGGTCAATATCGTGATAAAGCACCGAGATAAAACCAATATTGGACCAATAACCTGGTTGCTAGGATTATGTGGACTCTTCAGCAGCAAAAATTGTAACGGATGTTCCTGAAACAGACGAACTAAAACAAAAACCACTTACATTGCGAAATGAAGTAGACCATCTTTTCGTGATTGTACAATTCGGTGTCAGCGTCCTCCTCCGGCGGCCTGAACCTCGCTATGATGTCGTCCACAATGCTGTTGGCCTCGCCAGAATTCAACAAGGTCTCGTTGACATCGAATCCAAACACTAAACCCGGCACTTCATTCTGGTCACCGCTCATTATCACGACGGGCCTCTCGTCTTCGTTTCTAGTTCGTACCGACACCGCGGGATCACAGTCAGCTTTCGAGGAACCCGGCGCGGACGAGGCGTCTGACGCGACGGGCTCCGGTTGAGGAACTGGTACACTACTGAAACGAGGCAGGGGAGGGTCGCTGGCGACTGGAACGCTGTTCATCTGGGCGAAGTGGATTTTCTCGATGGTCTGGACGTCCGGGATGTTGGCGGGCATCGGCTGGATAGTGCCCTGGATGCCTTGGAGATACAGTTGATTGTCCTTTTTGGGCGCCTATGTTGAAAGAACAACAAAATAAATAGTCACTTGAATAGAAAGTCAGATTTATTCTTAGCTGTGCTTTGCCTTCCTAGATTTTAAATTAAAGATAGCTCGATACAATAAAAACAATATTGCAAAGGACAAACTTACATGTCCACGTTGTTTTTTGGGCATCTTAACAGGCAGGAGAAATATGCAAGTGTTCACCTTCTGAAGCGTATGACTCAAATGACCAATTTGCAAATCAATGTTGAATATTTAAGGAAAAGTAAACAAACTTGGGGGAAGCAGGTAGTCCAGGGGCAATAAAACTTTAGAGATACCAGAAGGGATTAAAGAAAGTAGTATTTCTTATCTTTAAGGATTGAATTATTGTCTAAAGTCTAGACCAACAGTTGAGTACATTCCAAATTCCTGTATACCTGAAGATACAGCTGCAATAGAATTTCGTATTTACGACTGGGAAAACCCCAGGCTGTCATTACTCTCCAAATAGCCAAACACTATACCCACTATACAGGGTGGAACTTTTGAATGAAACATGGAAAAGAATAGATATGAATTCTTCAGGAAAAATAACTTAAAAAAAACTGTCGAAGAACGCATCCAATCTACTGCATCCAATCTACTGCATGAAAAAAGTAGCTGTTGAATTTCCACTAGTAATCTCCCTAGTGCTTGAATTATTTCGGAAAATTTTTCCGAGTTCTCGAATTTTCAAACAATGTTCGAGACTAGGGTGTCCAGATTTATTTTGACTAACCTAGGATTATAACTGCAAAAAACGAGGACAAAATCCGGACGCCTGTTATTTGGAAAAATTTAAATAAAAACCCTAGGTAAACCGGAAGACCGGAACCTGAACTGTATCATGTGGCTACTAAAATTTAAATTCGATAAGAAACCAAAGTTGTATTATTTTTTTACATCAGCCAGCGATATTACTTTTATAGGTAGGTGGAAGAAAACTGAAGCGTAAAAACTAGTACATAAGTACATTTATAAGTCATAATAATGTATTATTTTTAATAAAACATTTTCTTTCATAAATATGACGTAATATGAAGAGTTTAGATTTTGCCGGTGAAATTTTTCGATTGGAACGAGAGGTTGCCTAGCAATTTATGAGTGACATTACATAAAAATTACGAGACGTCAGTCGAGTAATATTTCAAAAATGTTGCGAGCAAAACTGGGCACCTCCAGTCTACAATCTACAAATTTTTCCAGGTAAAATCTAAACTCGAATGATATTCGTCATTGACTATTTCACGAAAGAGAATACGAAACTGAAGCATAAACTTATTGAGTTAAAAAAATGCAATTGATTTTTTTACTAACAATGTCAGTTGTTGACTTCATTTATATGTACGGGGTGATTGAGACCACGAGACCACCCATACACTATCTTTTACTGGGAAAGCATCGGAGCTGTGGACTTGGGGAAAAAATCCTTCCACGTAAATTGCCAGTGAAGAATTTAATGAAAATATTTTAATTTTTCTCGAAGTCACCCCTTCCGAGATAATAGTGGGTGGGGGTGTGTTTCTCAAGAATTTCAAATAGGATTGGGGGGTCGTGTGATACATCATTAAAAAGGAATTAGAAAAAGAAGTATTTTTTATCTAAACATTTTTTCAATTATTCCAACCGTTTCAAAATGGCTGCCAATTTACATGAAAATTTGGGAGTTTCAAACAATTTTTTTTGTGATCAACTTCAACGATTAAGAACCTAGTTTATGATTGTACAAGGGTTTGCCTTTCGTATCATGTATTACAAAATGTTTTTTTGCCAAAATTAGTATCATCCCCACACCGCTAAAATTAAGGATCATTCAGGGGCGATTTTCTCGAAAAACTCAAATAGCAGTGGGGGTTGATTTCCTTCTCATCCAAAAGACCGTTTCAAACCTGACAACTTTCGTCTGAAAGTTATCCCTCTAAAACAAGTCACTTTCGAGGAATTGCTTAATTAAAAAAACTGCTAAAATAGCCCAAAACGATCAAAAAAGTTGGCTGGTGTCACTGAGCTGTCATTTTATGTTTGGAGTTCTTTCCGCTGAATGAGAATTTCTGTTAGATTTTCTGGTTGTTGTTTTTGTTCTTGTTCCTGTTGTTTTCGTTATTGTGTTGTTGGTATTCCTCATTAACCCTGTTCCATTTTGTTTAGTATTCCGTGTTGTTGCAAATTGTTTCGATTTTTTATTTTTTACATTGTTTCTATATTTTTTAAAATGACTTATTCTAAAGAAACATGGCTGCAGCTGCACACCTGTATACAGCACGTTATCCAAATTGTAGATTGCAGTCAAGATTGGTATTCAAGCGACTGGAAGAGCGTATTATAAGAAGTGGCAAGGTTTAGTGTCAACATAACAAAGGAAATGTTATTGAAAGACCTGTAAGAAATAGAAGAGCGGTGGATGTGTTGGCGGCAGTTGTGATGGATCCTACCACAAGCCTAAGAAATATTGCCAGAGATGGATGCAAGCATTTGGAGGGTGCTGCACGAAAACCGCTTACATCCATACCATTTGTCTCTGCACCAGGAGCTACATGGAGAAGACTTTGCCAACGGAATGAGGTTCTGTAGGTGGGCGCTGAATAAAATTCACCAAGATGCCAATTTCGCGCTTAAAATTCTATGGACCGACGAAACCAAGTTCAAAAGCAACGGTGACATGAACCTGCACAACATGCATTATTGGTCTGGTGAGAACCCTCGCTGGACAAGGGATGTGGACAATCAACATGTCCGGAGTCTCAACACTTGGTGCGGCATACTCGGAAATAAAATCATAGGTATTTAATTGCGCCTACCATTTTAAGAAAAAGGTGCTTGACATTCCTTTTCCAGGTTCCTACTTTTTTGAAGATGTTTTAAACGGACACAATTATCGAAGATTTCTGTTAGACACTTTACCGGTTTTGTTGGAAGATGTCGATCTAGAAACTAGGCAGTTGATGTGGATTTAACATGATGGGTGCCCTGCTCACTTCTCTAGGCATACCAGGGATATATTGAAACAAATATGCCGAAGGAAATGGATTGGGAGAGGTGGTCCGGCAGCCTGGCCAGCCAGGTCACCGGATCTCACTTGTATGGACTTTTATTTATTTGGAAAGTTGGATTGTCCAACTGATAGGCAGGATATGATGCGGAGAATAGTGGAAGCATGCAGGAGCATTCCTGAAGAAGAACTTGGTCGCGTTCACGTTTCTTTTGAAAACAGACTACAGAAGTATTTGGAGAACAATGGACAACAATTTGAAATTCTTCCGTGACCCTTTAGTTTGCTTGGTTAGGAACGCTGTCAATACAAATATAAAATGACAGCTCAATGAGACCAGTCAACTCTTTTCTTGAAAATTTTTTACCTATACAATAATCCAATAGAATTTGTGTATCTACAGTCACGTGTTCAAAGACAGCCAATCGGGAGAACATTTAACTGAAGAGTGCTTATGGGCTATTTTCACTTATGTCATCTGGATTACTGTAGCAACAGAAAAATGTTTAATTTGCACTGCTGTCGAATTTTTTGCACAAAATGTCATTTTCAAGATTCGGAAATCAATCCATGGAAGAAACCGACAAATTGTTCTTTTTGGGCAAAAAATTTTCTTACCGAATAGCCCTCGAGTCTTGATAATTCGAAATAACTTAATAAATTTCCTCAAGCGGGTTTCTGTGGCAACATACCTCCGCCTTCGGCGTCGGGATGTTGCCGAGCAACCCGCTTTCGAAAATGTATCAAGTTATTATAAGTGATAGTTTTGGGCTATTTTTGCAGTTTCTTTTTGAATGGGGAAAACCCGCAAATTTTGAAAATGATCCTATTGAATAGTTTACTATCCAAAACAAATTCCGTAATTTTCGTTTTTTATATTTGAGACTTATTTTCGTCATAATTAAATACGAAACGTGCACCGCACTTGAAACACAATATTTGAATGACGCTGTGACGTACGGGGCCTACAGATTAGGTAGGGATTTTCACATGCGCAAGCCGATCCGTTACCACTCTGAGCTCCCGCTCATTCTTCGACTCCTCCCCATTTTACCCAGGGAGACGCGTTATACCACGACACAACGGATAGGCCTCCTACGTCACAGAAAGCGCGCGCTTTAGCCCTCCCGGTTATGCTGCTTTTCTAGTTGCGTGTTTTTCTTTTAGCAAGGCGCATAATCAAAATTTTGACGTGGTACGCGATTCATGTTCTATTTGTGCTTGATATTACAGTACTAAAAGTTATAAATTCGATTAAGCGGGTCTTCCCCATTAAGCAATCCCTCAAGAGTGACTCGTTTTAGAGGGATAACTTTCAGACAAAAGTTGTCAGGTTTGAAAAGATCTTTTGGATGAAATGGAAATCAACCCCCACTGCTATTTGAATTTTTCGAGAAAACCTCCCCTGAATGATCCTTAATTTTAGCGGTGTGGGGATGATACTGATTTTGGCAAAATGACATTTTGTAATACATGATACTAAAGGCAAACTCTTGTACAATCATAAGCTAGGTTTGTTTTTGTTCTTAAACGCTGGGGTTGATCATAAAAAAATTGTTTGCAACCCTCAATTTTTTTCGTAAGTTGGCAGCTATTTTGAAACGGTTGGAATGATTGAAAAAATGTTTAGATAAAGTGTTTCTTCTTCTAATTTCTTTCTAATGACGTATCGCACGACCCCCCATCCTATTTTAAATTCTTGAGAAACACACCCCACCCCCTATTATCCCGGAAGGGGTGACTCAGAGAAAAATGAAAATATTTTCATTAAATTCTTCATGGGCAATTTACTCACCAGGATTTTTTTCCCAAATCCGTAGCTCCCATACTTTTCCCGTAAGAGATAGTGTATGGGTGGTCTGAATCGCTCTGTATATGAATTGAGTTGTTAAGCAGCAGCCTGGTAACATAGGCAACTTAAAAAATGTTTAGCTGCAAAATCATGTAGGTTGCTGAATCCCAACAGCCTATTAGTACCCCCAAAAAGAAAATTAACACGTACTTTTTCCGCTGGAATACCCCAATAGTACGCCGGATAGCGACATTTTTTATAACTCATTTCAGCGCACTTCGTATTCATATAAAATTGTAAATTGTCTGTTGGAAATCAGGAATATCCATGTGCGAGACCCCAGCTTGGGACATTTTACAATTGGCAGGTCTTGAAAAATGTGAAAGAAAAAAGGTAACCTGAATCTTTTCAGTGCCCCTGTCTTTAGATTACATTCATTAATTAAATCATAAAGAACAATAAATTACCCGAGGCCGAGGTCCTGATCAGCTTCAGATCAGAGGAAGACGTTTTAAATATGTTTAGAAAAGAAGCTCTATTTAGTAATTTCAGCTCGTTTGAATCTAAGTAGGCCTACTTTCCAAACACTTTCAGAACCTCTGCCTCTGCTCAGGGTCTGCTCAGAATCTCTACATCAGGTATTATCTCGTTTTTTATTATGTAATTAATAAGTTGAATCATAAGGCAGAGACGTTGAAAAGATTTAGGTTAACTTATTCTTTCTTTTAAATTTTAGAAGACATGCCAATAATTGTAAAATGTCCGACGCGGGGTGGGCAGAGGACAATTTTCCTGTTTGCCATCACACAAACTACCAAATTTACAACTTCTGCCACACGCTAAAATCATTTGAAAATTGATGTCACTATCCGGCGTACTACAATATTACTACAATATATTCAGAACTGGCAGGATTCGATTAGTTTAAAATTCGATGAGTGGAATAATTATTTTTAAATTGTCCCCAAAAATCTGAACAGCAAATATCTTGAAAATCATATTGCACATAAAGAAGACCACGTAAAATAATTTCCTTGGTCCACAAAATTCTACATTCTACAATTCTACATTTGCATTGCGGGCTGACCCTATAGGTTTGATTTATTTTACTTCGGTAGTAGGAGGTTTCCGTTTGGTATTTGTAGCAGTGTAGTGTAAGTTTAGATTTAGATTAACCCTTTTGCGGCGACTATTTGTGCAGAGTGCGCGTGCGTTCTGTCCGGCTATTTTATTGCGTAGTATGCCCGGTATACAGATATCGTGCGCCGTTTTTTTGAAGGTATTTATTATTTTGTCCCTTTATTTTGTGTGTATGAACGTCTTAGAAGATATAACATAACAGACAACATGAATAGTTGGAAAATTATTGGCTGTGGTCCAAGAATACAAGTTTGTTGCCCCACAAGCAGTCGCAGTTTGCGTGTCCGAAGAGTTTCTCAAACTCTTCTCTAGTTTCTAGTATAGTATTTTCCGAATTTCGGTTTAGGCAACGGCATTGTGAATAAATTATCTACACCCAACCACGCGTACAAAAATACTGATGGAGTTCAGAGGGATGTAATCTGTTATGTCAATACTGAAATTGTGGTGGCAACTGCACTCCCACCCCATCATCGATTAAAAATCATTGGATATTAAATGTATTGGATGTGCAGGAACACCTCGTACTGCATCCCCCACCATCAAAAATATATTTTTCTACACATATACAGGGTGGAATATAAAAAACGCCAAAAGTCATAACTCCATTATTTTTAAAGATATGACAATACTTCTTGGAGCAAAGTTGCACAGTTTATTGTTATCTATTTTTTGAGGTAGATGCTCAATCAGTGTCGCTTCCTGTTTAACCGGAAGTGACATCAATGGAACACCCTGTACATTTTATTATTTTTGGATTCCTTGTTAAATTGTCTTTTAAAAAGTTTTGTAGTACCATATGCCTAAAAGCAATACTTAGTGAGATATTTAATAAAGTATGCTGCGGAAAGAATAGAAAATTTTTTATTCACTTTATCTAATACAAGCCAGCCACCAAACTTAATTCATTACAGATATTGCTCAAACAATTCACCATTCTGTTGAACACAATAACCGTACCTTCTGGCTACTCCACTGGGGGCATTCAATATAAAGTTTGGAGGTATTTCGCAACAAGCGTTGATTATTCGTTGCCTCAAAATTTCCTTGTTTTCTGGACGTGTGAAATAAATAAGGACTTGACATAGCAAAAAATCGAGGGGTGTTAGGTCTGACGATCGTGCAGGCCACCTAACTGGTTCATTTGTCCCGATCCACCTTACACCAAATTCGGCGTTTCACCATTCAACAATAATAAATTCTAGAATTATGAGGCGTAGCCCCATCTTGTTGAAAAAACATTGCAATTCGTTCAGCAAGAAGAAGTTGTCAACAAAATTAACAATTTCTGTAGTCAACAGTGGACTATATCTTTCTTGATTTAGCGTTTCGTTTATGAAAAAGCGCCCAATCAGTCTATTAACTAAAATGCCACGCCACACATATTCTCTCATAGGAAACCGCACGGTGTAAAGGCGTAGTGCTCTCCCACTATTTCTATTGAATTCAAAATATACTTGAATCAAGTCTGTTAACACATTGTAATCCATGATTAACACCAAAAAATATAAAAACATTAAGAAAAAATGCGAACTGATGACATTATCTCATATTATTGTTGTCCACTGCCTACTTCATTAAATACATTAATTGACGAATATCTCACTAAGTATTGCTTTTAGGCATATGGTTCTACAAAACTTTTTAAAAGACAATTAAACAAAGAATCCAAAAACAATAAAATATACAGGGTATTCAATTTAAAAAACTAAAGTTGATGTCATTTCCAATTAAACAGGAAGCGGCATTGGTTGAGTATCTATCCCAAAAAATAGATGACAATAAACTATGCAACTTTGTTCCAAGAAGTATTGTCATATCTTTAAAAAGAATGGAGTTATGACATGGGGCGTTTTTTATAACCCACCCTATATATGAAAATAGCAATTTTTTAACTGCCTACTCTGTATGAAAGTGACATTTTTTTACTCTAGAGATGAAAATATGTATTTTCATCTCTAGAAGTGAAAATGAAAATGTTAAATTTATAGTTTTAATATTGGATAAAAGAAACACTCATTTAATAGCCTGCGTATCTATGTACAATTAATAATTTACATTGTGATAGTCCGAGAGCCCGCTGCAAAATTATGCACCCATCTGTTAACCAAATTGAATGTGCGGCAAAGGCATGTAAAAACATCGTACTCAACGGAACGGCACCCCGTGCTGGTCACCATTTGGTGCAAAAAGGTAAAAACAATGGCACTTCTGGTACGGAAATTTGCGGAAAATTGCGCGATTTGTTAACGAGATGAAAGTTGTGCCATCTTGTAGCCTGCGATTAATTGAATTGAAATCGGTACCCGTGCCATCTATTACCCTAGTGCAAATCCCTGGCACGGCAACATTTTTGCAGCCCGTAACTCGGACAAACTCCCGTCATGTGTTAACGACTTGAAATAAAGTTCAATGGAAAGGGCATTATGTCCCCTTTACGAATATCCAAACGTGCCGCGATTCAAAACAGTCAAAGTAGTTGGCACGGCCCGATTTATAACGCGTTATGCGGCGTCTAAATGTCACTTTTGAATCAATTTCAATGGTCGCGCCACATGCCGTCGATTATTAAATGTTTTTTGTATGACACTGTGACATCTGTCACTGTGACACCTGTTAATGGCAAGTAAGTAACTACAGTCCTTCTTTTTAACTTGATCCTTACGTCATCAACGTAATGTGTAAGTTACTCCGCACGGGCAGCTGTAATAGTGCATGTTGAAAAAAGACACTTTCGAAAATAATGTCTGGAATGCCGGTATGGCGATTTGCATTGTGCAAAAAAGGACGGTAAATAAAAGCAGCGGCTGAATTACATTCCGGCTTACGTTCTTTCAGTAAACTTTCGCTATTAAGTCATGCTGCAAATGCAAAAATGCAACGCGTGACACTGTTGCTGAATTTCGGGCCTATACTACGAAAATAAAAACATTTCCAATGTTAAAAACTCGCGCGCGCCGCCGCTAGCTGCCGAATTCCCTGAAAATGACGCCGCGTAGCGCGTTATAAATCGGGCCGTGCCACCTACTTAGACTGCTTTGAATCGCGGCACGCTTGGATATTCGTAAAAGGGACATAATGCCCTTTCTATTGAACTTTATTTCAAGTCGTTAACACATTACGGGCTGCAAAAATGTCGCCGTCCAGGGGATTTGCCCTAGGGCAAAAGATGACACGGGTACCGATTTCAATTTAATTAATCGCAGGCTACAAGATGGCACAACTTTCATCTCGTTAACAAATCGCGCAATTTTCCGCAAATTTCCGTACCGGAAGTGCCATTGTTTTTACCTTTTTGCACCAAATGGTGACCGGCACGGGTGCCATTCCGTTGAGTACGATGTTTTTACATGCCTTTGCCGCACATTCAATTTCGTTAACAGATGGGTGCATAATCTTGCAGCGGGCTCTCCTACTATGAGGGTTCGCTTATAATTTAATAGCATTTTAAATGGACTGGGAAAGTGAATACTGTGAATCATGCAGACCCGCAAATGTATAAATGAGTATGTATACACGCAGCGATAACGTAACCTTTATTAAAAGCACCTTTATTAAAGGAGTTGTTAACCTACGTGTATACGGACCAAAACCGTCCTTAGTAAAGGCAGCGTAAATAATGCAACGTCTGTTTCCCAACAGCCGTTGCATTAACAACGGTGCCTTTAAATTCTGTGTATACGGGTATTTACATAACGGAGTTGCGTTTTAGTACTTTTAAGGTTTCTTTGGTTACATGCTGTTGACAGTTGAGGATAAAAATCCCCTTTTTTGCTCGACACTTTGGTTTTGACATACTGCTGTGTAGTACTGTGAAAATAATTCAATATTTGGATACAAGTGTATTCATACGCCTAACGAGAAAGGCCTAATTTAAATTGGAGAAAATTAATAATTTTGAAGAGTTTGACAGGAGGCAAGTTTTGATAGAAGACATTTTGGAATGAATGGGCGAAATTTATAGAAAATTTCTAGAGTGAGACATGAGTCTCTGAGATAGAGTCCATTAGTTAGGTTATGTTACTAGTTTCGCGGGCTATCCTACTTCAAAATTCTTAACATGGAGCTCTTATGGGACATAGATTTTAAACACTGATTATTTAAATTCAGTGCATTTCTTAACGGGGATTCTGCAAGTGACATATAGACTGCTCTTTCCAGCTGTTACATTTTCAAAAAGAACTTAAAATACAACTTAATTTCAGAAATATTTTAAAACGGAGCACAGTACATATTAGAAAAGAACGTATGTCGCGTTCAGACCAGACCAGTGACCTTGGAGATTATTTTGACGTTTGCTGCACAGGGTTTGAGGCTAAATTGTTTATTTCTGCGGGTTATTTATTATTTAATTTTTATTTAATAGGTGGTTTAAGTTCTTATTTATATTTAAAAAGTGTAAAATGGAAGAAAAAGTGCTAAAAATTAGTGTTGTTAACGACTTCATTTAAATAATCTACTGCGCCGGTTCTATCACCGACATTCTCGCGCCGTAAATTGCAGTAGTTTGTTGAATTTTAGTTTTAAACAAAATGACTGCATAAATAAATGCTTTTACAAGACAAACGGTGAAAAAAGGCTTCATAGTAATCGCCATATATTGATTTAATGCTAAGAAATCAGGATGAAAGGTAAAAATAGAATGTGAAGTGCAAGGTCATTTAACCTCCATTTAAAATGCATTGAAAAATTTTATCCAACTATTCTCTTAGGATAGCGTTTTAAATTTCGCGGTTTGATTTCGCCGTTACACTAATAGACTCTATTCCCTAACAAGTATAATTATATTGCACACTAAATAAATAAAAATAATATATAGGCCTAACAAAATATTTATTTACGTTTAGCAGGTCTGTCAGCTATCACTAATCCAATCAAGCGAAGCTAGTTGGAAAAGATATAAAGCAAAAAGTTACTACCATTGGTGAACTACTTCAGTTAGCAGTTAGTTAAAGTCAGTTACTTTAACAACGTAAATCTGTCTATCTTGTGTACACACCTTATAGAAATTCCGTTATTTAGAGGAGCCTTTATTAGAGGTGTCTTTAATGCTGCGTGTATACATACTCTGTGTAGAAAAAATAGCATTTCCTACTCTAGATGAAATACGTTTTTTTCGTTCGTGAGATTGCAAATTCTCACCTCACGAAAAAAACAGTATTTTCATCTCTTGTTGCAAAATATACTATTACACCACAAGCAGTTGGAACAAACACATGTGTAAATATACATCATTCGCAACACAGGCAAGCTTTCTTGGCAGTGTAAATTTACATCATTAGCAGCGAAAGGGTTAATCTTCAACTCCTGAGGATGCTGACGTTGTCAGCAAAACACGTATCGAGTTTAATTACTGTGTCACTGTCTTTTGGCGTGTGGGGTTAAGAATTCATAGTGAATTTACGTTGTAACGATGCAAAAGAAAATTCAACAATTATTCAAATAAATGAAGAATCATTTTCTCCGTTCGTATAAAGCGAGATGCCAGCTGCAAGATTTAGCGAAAATATGTTCGTGCCGCACGTCGAAGTCTCCTTCCAAAATCTCCTACCACTAGGCCTCTCGATATACACCGACCGGGAGGAGGCTCAGCAGCAGAATTTATGCACCGTTCGCATACAGCGGAACTTTGACTGGTAACTCTGAAGACGAAAACATTTATGAGATTAAATGTTTATTGTCGTACTGCCGATATAACTGTTGAATACTTGATAGTTATTAACCGAAACCGCCGCTAGTGTGTCGTTGTAATACCTGAGGTTTTACAGATACGAGTACTAAATTGAATGTGGGCCTGAACATACACGTGAGGGGACATTGTTCAATAATAAGTAAAAGCAGGTAATGGATTAGGGCTAGTCGAAAGGCAAGCATAATCCATTACAATCCTAAGTTGATAGGAGGTGAAATACCGTCTCTCTTGGGGTTAAATACAGTGCAGAGGTCTTTGGCATAGTATTTTAATTGCTAGTACAAGATAAAATACCACTATCATTTACATTGAAGGGGATTGTGCCAATCGAAAGACGGAACAACCATTGTGTGAAGCAAGAACCTGAGAAACTGAATACAAGAAATGTATAGTACAAAAAAAAAAGAGTGAGGGTGGGAGAAGGAACGGGTGAGGTATTCTAGACTGAATCTTTATCAGATTTGGAACAGGTCATGAGAAAGGAGCAGGCAGGAGGTGTCAGGTGATAGGAGGGAAGGAGTACTGGATGGCGTATGCAGATGATGTGGTGCTACTGGCAAAGGGAGAGAAAGAACTGAAGGAGATATTAAGAAGGCTAGAACGTTACTAGACGGGTAAGAATTGATATTGAATGCAGACAAAACAAAAATAATGAGGTTTGTTTCGTGCAACTATGATGATACATAGCACCACACTTAACACAAGAAGAACGAGCAATCGATATCTCGACAACAACCCTACGTTAGAATGTCGATGCATCGATAAACATCAATAAGTTCAGCTGTTGCAGAGTTTACAGGTTTAAACCAAACAAGCGCCGAGTACCTCGAGTTAAACATTAAAAAAAATACATATATACTCACACTCCCTTGAACCAGATGCAGCTTCCCTATACTAACGCCCGCACTTCTCCCGACGTCCACTACCACCGTATTGCTAGCATTTTTCATGTTCTTAATAAAATTATTCTGACTGTTCTTGTAGATCTTCGGCACACTATTCTGCGTCGCACTCTTTCCACTCACCAACCTATTGTCCACCTGGTGCTTATTACTGTTAGAGTTCGTGTCCCGTATGCTGGGAAAGTTCTGAAAGTTATGTACGTCGGGAGGAGAATTCCTCACCGCTGGGGGATTATTGTGAACGGCCGCGGTCTGCACCGGCAGAGATTTCTCGTAGTGAGTCGCGTGCTGGAGCTTCGGGGAAGTTTGCACGCCTTGCGTATTGGTCGGTTTAATTTTCACTATTTTCTCAGACACGACGTCTTGTTTTTCCTTCTCTTCGAATTTCTCTTCCTGCGCCTTCTCCTTCTTCTCGTTCGGCGCTCTCCCCGCTTTCGGTCTGTCCAAACTGTTGCTATTCTTCGCGATGTCCGCGTACGATACCGGCACATTAATATCCCCGTCCAGATCCGTCACGTTCCTGTTCCTACGCTGGGTATCTATGGGTAACGAATGCACCGAGTCTACGTCGGACGAATCGTTGGATTTCTCCGAGTGGGGCACAGAGCAGGCGGATTTACGGCGTATTTCCGGAGACGGTACACGGTTGAAATCTTCGGCGTACGGGTCGCGAGGTTGTCGGTGGCCACTGCTGATCGAATTGCGACGTTTCTTGCTCTTTTTCTTTTTCGTCACGACACGGAACTCGGCCGTTTCGAGGTTTTCAGCGGAGATGTTCGTGTAGACCTGTAACTGCAAATTATTTCATTGTAGTTGCACAATTCATCGAGGCATTTTAGTGTACACTTAAAGCTATTTATTCTTGAGAATTTACATGGGAATTTTTGCCACTATCAGAGAATTTAAGAAAATTAATGAGAGTTTATGGAAGCGGGAATTTATCAAAATTCATTTATCAGAATTCTTGCGAATTTAAAAATTCATAATACGTGGGAATTTATGAGAATTTAACAAAAACGCGAGGAGATTAAAACGAAAGTTTGTGAAAATTAAAGCATTTTCTGGGAAAAGGGAATTAAGTGTAAAAATTTTTGTTAAAAAAATAATTTAACAAAATTCTTGGCAACTTATCAGAGCTCATGAGAATTTACCTGGAGCTTAATGGGAATGCATGTAAATTAAATTAAATTTTTTGGGAAAGGGGAATCGAGTGTACAAAATTTTATGAAAAATTGTGTGAATTTAGCAGAATTCTTGAGAATTTTTACGTGTGAATTTTTGCCACTATCAAAAAGAGAATTTAAGAAAGAATTTAAAAAAATTAATGGGAGTTTATGGAAGTTGGAATTTATCAGAATTCGTTTATTAGAATTCTTGCAAATTTAAAGAAATTCATACATGGGAATTTATAAGAATTTAACAGGAATGCAGGGAAATTAAAAAGAAATATTGTGGGAATTAATTTTTTGGGAAAAGGGAATCGAGTGTACAGATTTTTGCCACAACCAAAATACATGAGACTTATTGGAAATTTGTGGGAATTTGTGAAAATTCATAGAAATCTGTGGAAATTCATGAGAATCTATTGGGAAGTATATGGGAATTTAATATGAGTGCACAGAAATTAAATGGAAACACTGTAGAAATTAAGTTTTAAGAAAAGAGAATCGAGTATACAAATGATTTCCGCAGTCAAAATTAATTCGTTCAACATAATTTGTGGGAATGTATAGGGGAATTCATGAAAACTTATGGGAATTTATAAAAATTCTTGATTATGTATGGGAATTAATTGGGGAGTTTATGGATATTTAATAAGAGTGCATAAAAATTAAAAGGAGACATTGTGGGAATTAAAGGATTTTTTGGGAAAAGGGAATCGAGTAAACAAATTCTTGCCGCGATCAAAATTCATGCAACTTATTTGAAAGATCAGGAACTTCTAGAAATTCGTTTTTCGGAATTCGTGGGAATTTACGGGAATTCGTGGGAATTTACGGGAATTCGTGGAAATTTATGAGAATTCATAGGGAAGTATATGGGAATTTAATAGGAGTGCACAGAAATTAAAAGTTTTAAGAAAAGGGAATCGAGTGTACAATTTTTTTTTAATAATTTAAAGAAAATTTTATTTGTTAACCGAATTCTTGGCAACTTACCAGAACTCATGAGAATTTATTTGAGTTTAATTGGAATTAGGGCTGCACCGAGTAGGCCGAGTACTCGGTGCTCGGCCAGAATTTTCGCCGAGTAATGAGTACTCGGTGCTCGGTCTTATATTCATTACTCGGCTGAGTAATACCGATAAGTAGAATAGTGGAAACAATCCTTATCCGGCATGTCAAAAACAGTAAGAAATAAATGAGACACAACAGCAAATTAATAAAATTAACAAAAAACAACAATCATTCATAATTGTTAATAATTAATATATTTAAGCAAAGCAACTCCAGCACACTAGCAGTTGTATCACTTAGCACGGGGAACCACAGAACAATATCTGCAATGACTTTGATGTTTATGCTAGAGCAAGATAGAGAGACAAATGACCAGTAGTACAGTAGTGTATATTTTTTTGCATTACTGTTCAGATTATTAAAAAAACGAAAATTCCACTACTCGGCAGCCGAGTACTAGGTGCAGCCCTAATTGGAATGCAAGTAAATTAAAAAGAAATATTGTGGCAGTTAATTAATTTTTTGGGAAAAGGGAATCGAGTGTACAAATTCTGTCATAATCAAAATACATGGGACTCATTGTGACGTGCCACAAATGAGGACTGAGCTCTAAGCCGAAGATGGGAGTGGGCAATTAAACAGTAAAGGGCGCCAAGAAGTTGATGCCTGATCCTCTTGGAAATAAGACAAAATCCAGCAGCCACAACTTCTAAAAGCTGCTGGTACGTAATAGGGCAAACACAAAAAAAAATTAAACAAATTGTCAAACAGTAATGCCAGCATATAATATTGAAAATGAGGATAATCATACAAAAAAAAGTCGTAAATTCAATAGCTATTGAAGATTAAAAAAAATAATGTAGGTGTAATAACCAAACTGCGGGAAATCTAGACGCCCGGTACTAGCGTTGCGCCGAAAAAAAAAGGAAAATCCAAATAGGCGCAGATGACACGGTAAATACACTACATGGTAGGAGCTCCGCACGCGCAGCGCACCGACGGGTCAATCGCACGCACTCTACTTACAAACGCAAATAGACGCAAACGGCAGTATCGATTGTTGCAAAATCCCGTTACACAAAAAAAAAATATATCTAAGTAGGTACTATAAGTCAAAATTAAATATATCTACGGCAAAAAAAAACCTAAGCAAAATTTCGCAAATCAATCAACTCTTATCTAAATGACTTGAAACTACGTAATAATGAAAAAATAACAAAAATATTAGGAAAATACTGGCAAAATGATCTAAGTATAAATGAAAATTTTAAACAAAAACTATACCGGAATTATGACAAATTAAATTTAATACTATAAGTGACAAAATTAGCGATGTCCAAAAATAAACAGGTGACCACAACACACCGTGGCCGGGCAACTACATGAAAACTAGCCGAACAGAGACAATTCTAGAAACGGACTAGCGACGCGTGAACACAAAAAAATACAAATACAAGGTGGTCACAAAAAGCTGTGCCAGGCGCTACGTAAAAACCAGCCGTTGGACGCGATGATCCAGACGGACAGGCGACGAAATAATCAAAATTGATCTGACCTTACTAGGACGATGAATTGATGTTAAATTCAGTAGAGAGCTTCGCCTAGGTTGCGAGCGGCTCCAAAACACGTGTGAATTGCCAGGTGTACGGCTTCCTGGTGTTTAGCGGGGTGGTCGGTACACCAAATAATTATACCCCCAAAAAAAACCGTAAAATGCCGAAAAGACAAATTAGAAAAAGAAGGGAAAGTAAAGAAGATGAAATTACAAATTTATAAAGCATTAAACAAATGAAAGAGCAATAAAGAAGAAAAGAAAATTTGCTTACCACGTGGGGTTTTTTCCAACAAATCCGGCTGAACTTCTGCGTGAATCAAATATCCCCAATCAAGGGTAGACTTCCAACAAAACCAAAAACGCTTCTAACGGAAAATCTATACTGAACAGTGCTCGAAGAAAAATCCCAAAAATGGCAATGCAAAACTCAGCAACTAATAATCTTCGAGACACCTATTCACACTCAAAGCCAGCATGGAAGTGAAAATTTTAAAGCGGAAATTGCAAATTTTTGAAAAAACACGCAATGAAGAAAGCAACAGGACCTAAAATTTCCAAAATACCCCAGACTTTCAAATCTACCTGAGGCGTCGCAAGATGTGCGAAAATGGATAGAAGAAGGAAGGAAAACAAGACAAAGAAGACTAAAGAAGATGTGCGAATACAAAAGAAATGAAGAAACTGATGAGAAAACCCGTAAAGCAACCTCACGAGTAGAAATAAAGAAAATAAGAGACGTAAAACATTAAAAGATTAGATAGGGGTACAAAATAAATGACTACGCCACTGTTCTAAGAGTGCTATACAACCAGCTCGAACGAACTTCACATATTTTGAACCTAACCTCAAAAATCTGACAGACCGGCCATCAACAAAAGAAATCGTGGCACTCAAACAAATATACCACAAGATACTGAGAATCATACTAGAATTTTTAGAAGATACACTCAAGAGACGGTAAAATCGAACATGAGCAAAATTAATAACTGACCCAACTGATTTCCTACGATGGAACTAAAGTACGAGAATGAAGGCACAAAAATCGACAAGATCGCAACTCCTACAGGTAAGTGAGATAAACCTACTTCAAACTAACAAACTAATAAGGATCATGCATACCCAGGCTGAATGTACACAACAATCTTCATTCTCAACGGCAGAAATAATGATCGAAAGCAAGAACGGAGGACAGACATGAAAACCAACGAAAATGTGAGCGAAAGGGTTTTAAAATATAATCAAATTTAAGTCAGAAACAAGCTGTGAGTACTAATATTACAATAAAGAGTATAAGTATATTTTCTTCTTTTAATTTTAGAGTGACATTTTCTTTGTAAGTTTCACTACAAAATTGAAACGCAACATCATTTGAAATATCTGTGAATTTACGGAATTCGTGTGAATTTGAGAATTCGTAAAAATCTGTGGGAATTCATGAGAATTTATTAGAAATTTTAGGGAAATGTAATGGAAGGGCACAATAATTAAATGAAAACATTGCAGAAATTAAAAGATTTTCTGAAAAAAAGAAATTGAGTACACAAATTCTTGTTGCAATCAAAATATTGATCTTATTGGAAATTTGAGGGAATTCGTGAAAACTTATGGGAATTTATAAAAATTCTTGAGTATATATAGGAATTAATTGGGGAGTTTATGGATATTTAATACGAGTGAATAAAAGTTAAAAGGAAACATTGTGGGAACTAAGAGGATTTTTTGGGAAAAGGGAATCGGGTAAACAAATTCTTGCCGCAATCAAAATTCATGGGACTTATTTGAAATCGAGAACTCCTAGAAATTCGTGTGAATTTATGAGAATTCATTGCGAATTTTATAGGAGTGCACAGAAATTAAATGGAAAGATTGCAGAAATTAAAAATTTGAAGAAACAAATTCTGTCATAATCAAAATTAGTGATGCCACGGATCCAATTTTAATAAAAACCGGGTAACAGATACCCGGCGAAATTTGTTCGCCGAATACCGGATATCACTAAGCGGGTACCGGAAAACCGGGTACCTGGCG
The DNA here is from genome assembly GCA_963966045.1 of Xestobium rufovillosum. Classification (NCBI taxonomy): domain Eukaryota; kingdom Metazoa; phylum Arthropoda; class Insecta; order Coleoptera; family Ptinidae; genus Xestobium; species Xestobium rufovillosum. Next base: position 25,032,606 of record OZ014497.1, read on the forward strand.
GCCGGATACCGGGTATCGCACCCGAGCCATATCCGAACATGCCCGGACAGCGCGGAACTAATCTGTAAACGCGTGAACAAGCGTGCACCGACTATAATATATTCACGGAGCTCTGTTTGCTTATTTATTTGTCTACGTTTTTTTAAAATTTATAATACTTATTTGTTTTTGTCATAAGAACGAAATTGTTCTTTAGTTCCAGAAGTCTATATTTTACGTTTTCTTTATTTTTAAACATGTTTTCGTTTTTTATACACTTACTCTAATATGTAATAAAAAATAAAAATTCAGTTTTAAGATTAAACTGTTAATTTTTAACTTTGCTACTATCCGGCCAGATAGAGAGCGTTATCTGGCAAAACCGGGTATTTGCAAAAATTGGCCGGATAGGCCGAATACCGGGTAATGGTCGGGTACCCGCGGCATCCCTAATCAAAATACATGGGACTTATTTGAAATTTCTGTGAATTTACAGATTTCGTAAAAATCTGTGGGAATTCATGAGAATTTATTGGAAATTTTATGGAAATGTAATAGAAGGGCACTGCAATTAAATGGAAACGTTATGGAAATGAAGATTTTTTGGAAAAGGGAAATCGAGTACACAAATTCTTGTTGCAATCAAAATTAATGATCTTTTTGGAAATTTGAGGGAATTTATAGAAATTCGTTCAACACAATTCGTGGGAATGTATAGGGGAATTCTTGAAAACTTATGGGACTTTATAAAAATTCTTGAGTATGTATGGGAATTAATTGAGGAGTTTATGGATATTTAATAAGAGCGAATAAAAATTAAAAGGAAACATTGTGGAAATTAAAGGATTTTTTGGGAAAAGGGAATCGAGTAAACAAATTCTTGCCGCAATCAAAATTCATGGGACTTATTTGAAATTGGGAACTTCTAGAAATTCGTTTTTTTGAATTCGTGTGAATTTATGGGAATTCGTGGAAATTTATGCATTGGGAAGTATATGGGAATTTAATAGGAGTGCACAGAAATTAAAAGTTTTAAGAAATGGGAATCTAGTGTACAATTTTTTTCAAAATAATTTAAGAAAATTTTATTTGTTAACAGAATTCTTGGCAACTTACCAGGACTCATGAGAATTTATTTGAGTTTAATGGGAATCCATGTAAATTAAAAATAAAAATTGAAGGAATTAATTACTTTTTTGGGAAAAGGGAATCGAGTGTGCAAATTCTACCATAATCAAAATTCATGGGACTTATTGGAAATTTTTGGGAATTTCGTGGGAATTTATGAGAGTTGGTAAAAATCTGTGGGAATTCATGAGAATTTATTGGAATGTTTATGGAAATGTAATAGAAGGGCACAGCAATTAAATGGAAACATTGTGGAAATCAAAAGATTTTTTGGAAAAAGGAAATCGAGTACACAAATTCTTGTTGGAATCAAAGTTATTGATCTTATTGGAAATTTCAGAGAATTTATGGAAATTCGTTTAGCAGAATTCGTGGGAATGTATGGGAATTCGTGAAAACTTATGGGAATGTATAAAAATAAAACATTATGGGAATTAAGATTTCTTGGGAATCAAGTACACAAATTCTTGCCACAATCAAAATTCATGAGATTTATTTGAAATCAGGAACTTATAGAAATTCGTGGGAATTTACGGGAATTCGTGGAAACTTATGGGAACTCGTGAGAATTTATGAGAAATCATGGCAATTTATAAAAATTCATGAGCATGTATGGGAATCTATCGATGAGTTTATGGGAATTTAATAGGAGTGAATGAAAAGGAACAATTGTGGGAATTCAGATATTTGGAAAAAGGGAATCGAGTATACAAATTCTAGCCGCAATCAAAATTCAAGGGGTTATTTTAAAAATTTCTGGGAATCTGTTTATCAGAATTCTTGGGAATTTATGTAAATTCGGGATATGTGAGGGAATTTATTGGGGAGAGGGTTACAGGAATTTAATAGAAATGGATGAAAATTTAAAAACATTTTGTGGGAATTAAAGAATTTTTGGGGAAAGAGAACTAAGCCTAAAAATCTTTAAGAAAATTTGCAGGGATTTATGTAAAATTGTTGGTTGGGAATTTAAGTAAAATCGTGAAAATTTACGGAAACTCATGCGTTTATGGGAATTTATTGGGGACTTAGTGGGAATTTAATTGGAATGCCATAGTCAAAAGCAAATTTCAGAAAATATACGGGAATTCATGCAAATTCATAAAAACTTGTAGGAATTTAATTATGAAAATTCATGGGTATGTATGGAAATTTATTGGGGAGTGTATGGGAATGCATGGAAATTAAAAATAAACATTAGAAACTTATCGTAAGTTGTGGAAATTTATGAGAATTCATCAGCAGTCAAGCGAATTTATGGGAATTCCTTGAAATTTACGTGAGCTTACGCAAATTTATGGAAATTCACGGATATATCAGAATTTATTGGAACTGCACGGGAATTAAAAGGAAACTTTGTACGAATGGAAGTTTTTTTTGAATTTTTTATAGCAAAAGCGAGAATTTAAGAAAATAAGCAGGAATTTACTCAAACTCATGGGAATTATAATTCATTCAAATTTGTGGGAATTCAAATATCGAAATTGGTGGGAATTTATGAAATTCATGAGTATGTATGGGAATTTATTGGGAAGTTCATAAGAATTTAAGGGGAATGCATGGAAATTGTGAAAAATAATGGCAATTTACTCGTGAATTTATGTAATTTCAGGGGAATTAGATTTTTAAAATATATAAAACAATTCGTTTCAAATCAAACTGAAGATATTATTTTTTTTGTGTAAAAAGAGAAAAAAATCAGAAGAAATGGCAATCTGACCTCAGTATTTCCCCACGATCGGCGCTCCCGCGGCCTCTCCAAATTATTGCTCTTCGTCGGCCTGAGTGGCACCTTCTCCGAATCCTGAATGGCCGCAGCAACCGTCACTAAATCTTCCAGTTTCGCCGTGGAGGTCATCTCGTCCATCGAATTGCTCTTCTGCAAACCGCTCGCATTCGCGCCTTTCCCTTTAGAACGAGTCCTCTGCTTTTTCCCCGTCTTCTCGTCGTTCATGTGCTTCTGCAACTTGGACTTGTGCACGTTGTTGCTCTTCGGCTTGGCCCCGCAAATGTATTCGTTCAGTTTCTCCACGTCGTCTATTATGTCTCCCCGATGTCCGTCCAGCTAACGAAAAAATAATTAAGTACCCGAAAATAAAGTTATTTTCGAATTGTTCGAAACAAAGAAAATTTAGTGTTTTGTGGACTCACGTCTTTGGCTTCTTTGACGATGACGTTCTTCTCTCCTGGCTGGGACTTCTTCTTCTTGCTCTTCTTGATGTCCGTCGTTCCGTGTGCTAAGGCGTTACCGTTTTCGTCCACTTTCTGGAAAAGAAAGAGCTATGTTCGACAAAATTACGTATAGAATTCTCACATCTGTTAGTGGGATCATTCGGAGACCTCCCTTCTTCTGCACCGAACTTTCACCGATCGAAATTTTGCGATAAATAAAAATCGGAATAAATGCAAAAATAATGCGACAATTTTTTATAAGGAGGCCTCAGAATAAGTGTTAGTGGGTATACATGCATCGTGCAGACTTTTACTGGTTTTATCCGTATACATTTTTTTAAGTACAAAAGTCGGGTAGTACCTTGTCTTCCACGGAACGCGCGTTGAAAAAGTGCTGTCCCGGGATGGCCAAGTTGTACGGACTCGGTAACATCCGCACTTGGAAGTGATCTACAGGTTGGCAACTGATGTTCTCTACTGTCTTATCTGCGTTTTCCAGAGCAGACATAGTAACACCGTCGTCTACGTTGCCTGCATTAAAAAAACATACATTACATCCATATTCTTTCCATACTTTGGCAGAGGAAGGGAAAAGGCAGGAGGATGAAGTTAAAAAAATCAAAACAACGAAGTGAAAACGTAAAGAAATTTGACTGGTACTGGACCGTTCGAACAACTACTCCTCGGGCAAATACCCCACCAGGTATTGAATTATAGAACTAAATCCAGATTTTGTGTACTACGAGATCTTATACGGGATGCAAACTTAACCTGTCACCGGGTATATTAAAGTGCCCAAACAGATGAAACAGTCATCCAAATGTAATTTTTGAATTTTTGAAATGGTTATGGCAAAGAAACTGGTTTCTTTCCTGGAGTCGGGTAACATTATTACTCAATATCAGCATGGGTTTCGAAAGAATAAAAGTACAACCACAGCAGTTTTTTCCTTTTTGAGTCACCTTATAGAAATGTTGGATGGTGGAAAAGTGGTGCACGGGGTGTTTTTGGATCTGACAATGGCCTTCGATTGTGTGAATCATGACGTTCTTTTGAGTAAACTGGAAAGCATTGGAGTGAGGGGTATAGCCCATGATTGGTTTAGTTCATATCTATCTAACAGAACACAATCTGTGTGTATTAGCGATGGTGCTACAAGATACTTTTCTGAGCATGGTCGTTGTACAATGGGTGTGCCCCAGGGCAGTGTGCTTGGGCCAATCCTATTCTTAGTATATATTAATGACATTCATTGTATTTTAAATGATCCTTCAATATTTCTTACCAAGTATGCTGATGACACTAGCATCTTAATTTCAGACAAGAACTATGATGACTTGAGGGAGAAGACAACGCTGATAACTGAAAATATAGCTCAGTGGTTTCGGGAGAATTCGCTACTACTTAATATTAATAAAACTAACTGTTTGCTTTTTAGACATAGCAGAAATACAAATATTTTCTCAGATAAACAGGCCTATTCTATAACTTGTAACGACTCGTTATTGGACGATTATCGTTATATAAACAGGTCAAGCGATTCCGTAGTTGACAACTGTTTCGTGCAAGTAGTTATCGTAACGACTAATTGTTTGTGAACAATTTGAAATATTGGGAGTTGTTAGAAGACGATATGTCGATTCTGTAAACAATTATATGTTGCTGAGTAACAACAAAATCGTTAAATAACCATCGTTCATAAACACCTCCTTCAAACATACAGTTTCCATTGTGACATTTCGCATTGTGGCATGAAATAGATCTATTCTGCGAACTGCTATACCAAAAAAAGAGTTTGAGATGGATTGGGCTGGTGTAGTAAATGATTTATTATTCGAACTAGAAAGAAAGCATGTATGCATTACATTTATGAGAATTAAAATAGGCTATTATTTAAAGGGGCGGTACTATATTACAGTTTTGGTCAGTGTGAAAATACAAATTGTATGTTCAATAACAGATTGAGTGGTAAAATATGAGCAGTAAAAAAAGTGGAAACGAGGAGTAACATATCTTCAAATGAGTAGCTCAATAAATATTTGAATGCGTGAAAATTCAATTGGGCAGTAAAATGAATAAAGGGGCAGTAACGCGTGTGCAGTCATGATATCAGAATTGGTCTGTTAGAAATCGTGGGACAAGTAGTTCTATAATTACTTACGCAGTACAAAATATGATCGGCCTGTTAGGCAGCGAAATAAAAAATAACAATTAACAATAGTGTAGATATTAAGAAAACAATTAAATTTATTGCACCATTAAAATTATTAAATGCTAACGACTGAGACTTACAACGCTCCGCTCGCTTCGCTTCGCTCCGCTTGACCTTAACCTGATAGATTTTTGGACAAAAAGTGTCAGTTGTAAGCGTTTATAATGTTATTCTCTTCAAAGGTGCGCATTTTCATGTGAATTGAAAATAATAATATACACGCTAACGACTGACACTTTTTAATATAAAAGTCTGTCAGGTTAAGGTCAAGCGGAGCGAAGCGAGCGGAGCGTTGTAAGTCTCAGTCGTTATTATTCGATGCAGCATTACAAAAATGCTTTGTGGGGCAATGCGGTGCAATAGAAGACGCAAAGGGATGAAGCAAAATTAATATTTTTTTATCTGTTAGGGGCTGAGTTCAGTATTTTAAACATTTCTATGGAAAAACGGGGAGGGGTTGAATAAATTTAATGGTGCAATGCTAGTGTAATAGATCCAAGCACTCACAACAAAGTAATAAGGTAATGAGCGAAACGACCTAATATTTATAGGCAAATCTCTTCCAACTGGCCACCCACGGTGCACTGTCGCGTAAGCTGCGCCCCTTTTAACGGAAGTGTGCCGTTCTTTTCAAAGAAAATGACGTTCGATTTTGCCAAACGTTGAGAACTGGCGAGCTATTTATCTAACTGCTCATTAATACATTATACTGTCCATTCAAACATTTTACAGCTCAAATAATAATTGCACTGGACATTTATTTAATCTGCCGCTCGAGTAAGTTTTGGACTGCCGTTGTAGGATTAAATAACCGACCAAATTCTTTTATATTGCTGGCCACGTTTTACTGCCACATTAAGTTAATTACCGCCAAAAAAGTTTAATACCGCCCACGTGAATTTTTAACTGCCCGATAGAACTGCCTGGATGTTAAAACAACCGCCCAAATAATTACTTCCCATTAAAATATAGGTACTTGTTACGTTAGGAGCCTACAAAAACGTATCTCTTATAACTGTAGAAGGACGAATAATTATTTAATGCTGCAATTACGGGACCCTTTTATCTACCTGAGGAAATATTTCGAGGTCAATACATATAGACTCAGTAAAGAATCAGCCAGATATGTTTTTTATGGAGATCGTTAATTACGAGTACCTATATGCATGCACCCCAGCGAAGAACTGCTACCGCTCCTGACGTTAAAGTGAGTGTTCATTTTCATTTCATTTCATAATTAATGATTTGAAATAAATTTGAAATTTATACAAGTATATACAGTGCGATCCAAAAGTCTCCCCTCCCCCTATATCTTCATAATGGCGAGACATAGAAAAACCAAATTTGGGTTACCTTCATGGCAGCTCAGATAGACCTTTGGACAGATGAATCGCCAAAGATGGCGACCGGGCGCCATCTTGGTCTAAAAATTTAAATTGCAGTAGTGAGGGCTGAATCGAAAGCGCTCTTAATTCTGAATACGATAACCAAGTTTTGCAATATTCTATCAGCTAAATTCAAAATGAGGGATGAGGGTGTATAGTAATTTCAGGAAAATCTCATATTTTAACAGTAACAGTGTGATATAGAGCATGCAAGTTCGGGAAACCATCATGGCAACTGCGCTAGTGCATTTTCAAAATATTTGACAAGTGTTTTCCGAAAGAAGGCGGTCGGGCGCTATCTTAGTATAAATAATTAAATTACGGTAGGCGTCAAGTGACGGCTCGTTCGAAAGCCCTTTTGATTCTGAACTCGGCGACAATAGCGGTTTTACGTGTTAGCGTCGTTACTATTAAAATATTCATAATGAAAATTAAAAACTGGAATATTGAATCCGCCGCCATTTTGAATTGTGCTCATAGAATATTATGAAACCTGGTTGTTGTAGTCAGAATGAAAAGCGTTTTTGATTGAATCCCCACTTAACCACTACTGCCATTTAAATTCTTAGACCAAGACGGCGCCCGATCGTCATCTTTGGAAACTCACCTGTCCAATATTTTGAAAAAGCATTAGCTGCTATCGGACCTGCCCTGAAAGTTCCCGAAAGTTGGGTTTTCTACGTCACGTCATTCGAAAGTTAAGATGGGGGTGAGGCTTTTGAATCTCACTGTATGTAAATAAAGTTAATAAACAAGCATTTGTTTTATTTTTTGTTCACTTAAAAGCCAAAACTAAAAGAAATTACTGGTTTAATTAACAACAAAATAAATCCAAAATTGTTAGAAGAGCAATTTCACACGGCAACAATTTTTTACCACAGCATCCTACACTTCAACGCTTGACGACAGACGCACGTTACTACTGTTTCAAAGTCGTTATGATTTCGCATTGTCACAAAATTAACGATGACAGATACAGAATACAGTTTTTATAACAATCGTTATAAGTGTCGCAAAGAAGCAGTAGTTCATAAACGATGTTGTTAGTTAACGATAATATATAGAATAGGCCTGAATGTCAGAATAAATAATGTTGATATTGAATATAGTCAGTCAGTGAAATTTCTAGGTATCTCAATAGATCACCATTTAACCTGGTTGGACCATGTGCAGGTGCTTTGTGGTAGACTGAATAGGGTGTGCTTCAGTTTAAGGGAACTTAAGAAGGTTGTGGACTTCGATACATTGCTTACAGCTGAGGGGTAAATATCCCGAAAAATTTGTGTACACTTATTTGGAATTCCAATGGAATTCCTTGGAAGTCCTTGGAATTCCTTAGAAGTCCTTGGAATTCCTTGGAAGTCCTTGGAATTCTCTGGGAGTTCCCTGGAATTTCCCGAAACCGTTAATTTTGTATGTGGTCCTTATGAGGTAAAATAGTCAATTCCAAATGTTTCTAAAGCAACTTTGATTTCGTTTTAATTATCGTTTTTTCCGGGAAAAAGAAGCATAAATTTCTCCACACGTTCCTTAAGAATATTTGAAATACATTTTAATATTCTATTCATTATCTGTATGAAAATAAAATTTTAATGGTGTGATGAGTAATAGGAGGGGTATCTGAGTTTCTGCAATCTGCAGGCATCCATTGCATTCGCATCCACCGGCCAATAATTTTCAATTTGAGGGTGGGGTGAGGTACAGTGCTGTCACAATTCTGTATTAGTTTCAGAAGTTTAGTCTCTAATCTGTGAATTTAGTTGGATAACTGTCCATTGTAGGTATTATTGGGTTCTAAATAGTACTTTTTTGATCATTTCGAGAATATTTGATTTAGGAAATTGCGAAAGGGTTCCAAGACGCGGTGGCAATAATACTAATAATAATAAATTATTTTGTTTTCTTCAATTTTCTGTTCAAGTTATTAAGGTATGGAGCTGTAGTAGTACTAGGGTGGGCGTCAAGGTACTTGCGTACGTAACATTTGCGTACATAAGGAAAGATGTCCAGCAGGAAAAGCGGGCAGCTCGAAATAAGTGTCATTTGCGTACAACATAAAAATCTGACAGGTTAAGGTCAAGCGGAGCGGAGCGAAGCGAGTGGGGCGTTGTAAGTCTCAGTCGTTAGCGTTTATAATATGATTCTCCTCAAAGATCATTCAACAAACATTTTACAAAAGAAATCCCCGGGGGAATCAAGTTAACTTACCTCAATACATATTTAACATAATAGGTGTTCGAAATAAATATTTAAATTAGGAATCCAAATTTTATGTTGCACGCAAGTGCCACTATATCAGAGTTGTTTAATTTACCTGCTGAGCCTTATTTTGCTTTATGGACGCTAATGTCATAAAATTTGCCTTGTACGCAAGTGTCATACATTCCAAGGGTGAACTCCGTACAGGGCAGGTCGGTTATATCTAACGTAATTTATTACATTTGCCATACTTGGTTGGTGATTTTATATATCGTCCGGTTAATTTAAAAAATCGAATATTTTAAAGGCTTTTATTACATTTACCATTAAATTGTGGGTATCAAATATAAAAACCAGCCAATTCAATTAATTACCTACTGCAAATATTAAAGAATTTATTATATTCGTCAAATTTCGTGGTGATTAAGTATGTATAATTGCCGATATTTATACAAAATAGCCTGATTAATCACAATTACCGTAACATTTATGTAAAGTTACCTATATTAGAGGTTATACGTTCTATGTTCCTTTTTAATGATATTCATTCGTTACACAATATATCTCACTTTTCATGACTTCCATTTTAATAACAGAGCAATAAGCCGTAAAAAATGAGGCACACTGTATTAGTATTTACGTTTATTTTCAAGCTACCATTTTGTTATTTTTAGTTTAAAGAGCTGCCTTTTTTATATACATATGTACAGTAGACGTTCGATTATGTGAACTAATACAAACGAGAGGTGTTCATAATATCAAATAGTTCATATAATCAAAAGTATTTTTTTTATTAAAATGACATTAATGTATTGGCATGTTACACTTTACTCAAGTATTCTGTAATGTGTTGTTGCACTTTCTCCGCGGCTAAACTTTTTTGCAGTGCTTTATCTCTGTACTTTCGAAGAACCAGCAAGTCGCCAATGTTGTGTTGTTGTGTATGTTTATTTCGCTCCAGTGAATAGTTGAATAGCTGAAGAACTTTTTTCTGTTACTTCTGCATGATCTTCATGGCCATCACTTTCCCCATCCTTATCATCACTGTCACTATCTTGGTCATTTACGTGATCTTCATTCCACTTTTGAATGTCCTCTCTTCTGCTAGATTCTAAAGAAACTTCAAATCAAATTTGTGCTTACCTGACTATCCACTTCATTCAATAAAGTTACTACTTATTGCTCTTGCTCTTCTGTTTCACTTCTGTACTTTTCTTTCAAAATGCTAAGTGGAATATCCTCTTCTGGATCTTCATCATCGCCGATTTCAGTAAAATTCAGTACCTATGTTTTTCCAGCAGCCTGAAGCCTACTCCATGCCAGAGAAAGATTAATGACAGCATCCTTAATTGTTAATTCTTTTAGAAGTTTAGATGGATATCTAGATTTTGAAGATACAATTGGAGACAACGAACTAGACCTGTAGTAGAGTTTTGTTATACGGATGACATTTCGGTCCATTTGTTGGCTTTTCACTGGAAACCCAACATGCAAACCTTGCTGTTCACTTAATCGAGATTAACGCTGTTCACTCTGTAGAACCTTATATGTTTTACTTTGCGTGTTCACTGTTGCGGATAGTTCATATAATGAAGTGTTCATATAACCAAGCGCCTACTGTATATATTTTGTTTTCTTTAATAAAATAATATATTAGTTTATTTTGTTTCTTTAAGCACTATTAAGAAATTTAAGCATAAAAGTAAAAAGGTTTATCCCAGTATTGCACTTTTGTTTGGGATAATTGGGAGGAGATTACTTCCTCGAAGACGGAATTCCATAAAATTATTTTGGAAGGCCTCAGAATTCGTTGGAACTCCTTGGAAATCTTTGGAATTCCTAGGAAATCTTTGGAATTCCTAGGAAATCTTTGGAATTCCTTGAAAGTCTTTGGAATTCCTTGGAAATCTTTGGAATTCCTAGGAAATCTTTGAAATTCCTAGGAAATCTTTAGAAATCTTTGGAATTCCTTGGAAATCTTTGGAATTCCGAGTCCTGTGTACAAAAATTTTTCGGGATATTTACTCCTCACTTACAGCTTATTATGGGCAGTTCTATTCGGATCTCTCTTACGGCATAATTTTTTGGGCTGGCACTACCATGGGTGGCGTTTTCGTTGCCCAGAAGCGTGCGGTACGTATCTTAGCCAATTTGAAAGTTAGGGAATCGTGCAGAACACATTTTAGGGGGAATAACTTGTTGACAGTACCCGGAATTTTTGCTTATGAGAGTATCTGTTTTGTGTACAAAAATAGGCATTTTTTTAGTGATTGCATTATGGAGCATAAGTTTGATACTAGAAATAGGGACAATTTGTGTTATCCACTACATAAAACTACATTATTTGAGAAAGGATGTTTTTATCAGTGTTTGAAATTCTTTAGTTTGCTGCCAATCAGCATGAGGGGTATTACATCTCTTAAAAGATTTCAGAGTGTTATTAAAAGGCACCTCATTGCTGCCGAGCCATACACCTTGGGTGACATTACTGAGCATGTGTTTAGATAGTTTAATTTAGATGTGTGCAATGGTTTTTTTTTTTTTCTTATATTTATGCCGATGTATCTTTTTGTCCATGTATATTTGACCTGTACTATACAAGTACAGTGAAACTTCCGTAACTCGAACTTCTGTAAGTCGAAAACTTCCTCAACTCGAATTTTTTCTGGAACTCCAACACTTTTACTTCTAGTTACATGTATTTTATTCTCCGTAACTCGAATTTCTGTAACTCGAATATTTCTCTAACTCGAAAATACAATATGGTGAGTTCCATTCAACGCATACTCTGTAACTCGAAGAGCCGTCTCTGAAATTCGGGGAATTACCGATCTCTGCTATTTGGCGTGTAGGATTGCAGAGCTAAGGAATAGGGATGCAACGCTTAAACGTTTAACCGCCCGTATGGACACTACCTGTTTAGGAGAACGTTTAAACGAAACGCAAATCAAATTTAGATATCATTAAATTTCAGATAAACAAAGTCGCGGCTGGTGCTGGTCGCGCACCGTGTAAGAGCAAAAGCGACGCGGCCACTTAAATATTGCAAAACTGTCATGTACTTTTCAAATTTATTGTTTTGCATCCCTTTGAGAACTTTCACCGCCATCGCTGCGGCCATCTTTTAAGAGCCGTCCGACCATTTTGCCGCTTATGGAGTTTCTTAACAAATTTTCTTAAGAAAGTACAGCCGTAGTTGTAGGAATACGAACTTCTTCTAAAGACCATTCGACTGTATTTGTTGATTTCTACCGCAGTAATGATTTAGATTTTTAATATCATTTTATATTTTTATTCTATAAGCCAAACAAAACGTTCAAAATCCGAGAAAACTGCACAGTTATGTTCAACACGTTGTTGTAGCTTACATTGAATTTGTTTCGAAAAAATAAATCGATATGTCAATTCAGCATAAATTTAGGAAGTGAACGCTTCAAATTATGTTCCGTTATCTTCAAAAATGTAGCCGCAGTTGATTGGGAAAATCGGCTAATTGTATTCTCCGAAATTTAGAGGCGAGTAGTTCTATCTCTATCAGGCTGTTTCTCTCGATCCGCACGCATGACCAGCTGGGGAGGCGTTACAATGCTCTCCGCTGGTAGGGAGTAAGCGGGAAATAGGTAAGTTGTCTGTGGGGATTGCCACTGCTAGTGCATTTGGAATAATCCGGAATAATTTATTATTTTTGCATTTTTAATTTTTGAGCAATATGGGTAGCGAGAAACGGAGACTTTCTCGACACAAGAAAAGCAGACGTCTAATTGCTAAGCGATCAACTAAGTTTAGGTAGGTGTCAGAGTATTTTCTAAAAAAACATTAATGCATAGTAAATTTTTTCATAAATTAGGTCTACCACGCAAATCAGTTTTATGACCCATCCGCCTTCGCTTACATACACTTCAATATAATTTTTCCCCAGTAGATACCTATTCATTCTTTCCTATACAGGGTGATCTATAACGAGTGTAACAATCTTCGAGGGTAGATAACTTAAAAATTTTGTGAAAATTCATAATGAACATTATGTCCAAAAATGGCAACTGAATGCGATACAGGGTGTTGAAAGTTCTTACAAAATGTTATTATTTTCAACTGTTTAGCTCTATTATTGAGTATTTTTTACACGCCCACTTCGATATTAACAACGCTTTACTGTTACTGACAATTTAGTTTTTAAAAACGGGGACTATGCACCATGTTTCACAAAATTATTTTTCTGCGGAATTAATTTTTGTACGGAAAAATCAAAGAGAGATTTCTTCTTGGAAATAAAACAAAGAGTCAAATATTTTGCAACATATCTGTATAAGCCAGTAGTGTAACATCGTTTCGGTAAAGAATGTGGTCTCCCCACCTCGTAGTGACGAAATTAAAAATGTATGTTATACTTGGGCCGCCCAACAGACGGAATGATCACCCTGCAAGAACGTGCTCTAGCGGGGCCAATAGTAATTTATGACGAAATAATTGGATAGTGATGCGACTTCGTTGAGTCTAAAGAAAACGCATCACTGCGGTTCGGTTGTCCATTGTCCTAAATTGATAGTGGTCCCGCCTAGAGCACGTTCTTACAGGATGATCACTCCGTCTGTTCGGCGGCCCAAGTATAGTAAGAAACTCCAATAAATTATTATAGACCGAATTTCAAATGAATAGCTCTAGCAGTTTTCCAGAAATTTGGGCAATCTATATATCTCGCTTAGTCGGCATTTTTGGTATTCTTTCTACTCTCGAAGTTTGTTATACTCGTTATAGATCACTCTGTGTAACGCCAAGTGACACCACTCACTTCCATCGTTTCTGGCAAGTTGGTGTAGAGATGCTATATTGTACACGTGCATTTTAGACATGTTGGAAGAAAGAATGCACAAAACTCTCTGTCTGAAGCACCACATAGTCCGGACACCACGAATGACGAAATTTTAAGAAACGAAAATGACTCTCGCGTTAAAGCTGAAGATTCTCCCTCTTCCTCTAAAGAGGAAGAATATTTCCACGGCAGAAGAATAGTAGACATACAATACGTGATGAGAAAAATTCTGAATTTCCCCCACCACGGACTTTTTAGCTGCTCGGGAAACAATGTTCAACTCAAGAAAGAGGTCCGAAAAGGATTTTTCTCCACGTTCATTTTAGAATGTGATATGTGCAACGAAAGGTATGAAGTCGACAGCGAGGACCGCAAATCCAAGAGTCTCAACGTGAACGCATCTGCAGTTGCTGGTGCCATTGGAATTGGGATAGGTTATAGCCAATTATGTGAATTGGCAAGTAGCATCAATATACCTTCGATGACAGACAAACACTTTACTAAAATGGAAAACGAACTAAGTGATTATTATAGAGAAACAGCTTGGACTCTAATGCAAGAGGCAGGCAAAGAGGAGGCAGCAATTGCAAGAGAAAAGGGAGATATAGATACGACAGGAGTTCCGTTTATTTCTGTAATAGCTGATGGTGCATGGTCGAAAAGGTCTTATCGCACAAACTACGATGCAAATTCTGGTGTGGCGTGTATCGTTGGTCATGCTACAGGAAAAGTCCTATTTCTTGGCATCAGAAATAAATATTGCTGCATTTGCGCACATTATGCAGAAAGTGAACCTCGTAACCACAGATGTTTTAAAAACTGGGGTGGCTCGTCCACATCTATGGAAAGTGATATTGTCGTAGAGGGGTTTATGTTGAGTATGGAAATGCACGGGTTAAAATATAAATATATGGTCGCGGATGGTGATAGTAGTGTTTTCAAAAAAATATGCGAGGCCAGACCGTACGGAACGTCTCTTACGGTTGAAAAAATTGAATGCAAAAACCATCTTCTGCGAAACTATTGCACTAGACTGAAAGATTTAACAACTAAAAGGTTTTCCTCAAGAGGGCAGTTAGTGCGATTGTATCTACGAAACCAAATAAAGACTAATATGGCGAGATTGCGAACAGCGGTTGATTGTGCTGTAAAACACCATTCTTCCTCTGACGTACCACTTGATGAAAAATTAGCCTCACTGAAAAAGGACATTGAAAACAGTCCTTACCATGTTTTTGGGACTCACAAGAATTGTGCCACCTACTTTTGCTCCTCTCAAATATCACCAGAAAGCAATGTAATTGCTGAAATGCAAGAATGCGGTTTGCTGAATGATTTGAAGTCATTAATAAATCGTCTTACTTATAATGCTGGCAGCTTACTTAAAAATATGAATAATAATTATGCGGAACATTACAACGCTATTTTGGCAAAATTTGTGGGAGGCAAAAGAATAAATTTTGCACGTCGTGGAGCATATGAGGCTCGTTCCTATGCTGCCGCAATTTCTTACAATGCGAAGGGGTTTTACCATTACACCTTGCATAAAAGCATAACAGGCCAAAGTCCAGGGAAACACACAAAGAAATATGTTGCAAACGCAGTTAGGCGAAGACAAAGGGCTAGTTGCAAACGTAAATTAAATTTTCAAAAACCTAAAGTTTCCAAAAAGCAACAAAAAACTGTTGGCCCAACAGCACAGATTCATCTGTTAGAAATTGAAAGAAAACGCACAGAATTTCTGAATAAATTACAAAAGTCTAAAACTGAAATAGAAAGTATAGCCAGGTTGACAACTGATCAAGCAAATAGCTGTAGGTGGCACGAAGAAAGAAGAATTCGATTAACGGCATCGAATTTTGGAAGGATTTACAGATTGCAAGCTAGAACTAATCAAAGGAAGACTGCTTTGGACATTTTAACTCCTGTGTTTATGGGAAACAAATATACCAATTACGGAATTGAAAACGAGCCCAAAGCAAGAGACGATTTTGAAAAATTGAGCGGAAAAAGGGTAACACAGTGTGGGCTATTTATACATCCAATACACTGTTTTTTAGCCGCAACTCCAGATGGTCTAATAGGTACAGATGCTATTCTTGAAATTAAATGCCCTTTTACTCTAAGGAATATGTCACCTGACGAAGCCCTGCAAGAAAATAAAGTTCCGTCTCTTAGATGTAAATAATAAGTTCAGTTTAAAGAGAACCCACAAATATTATTTTCAAGTCCAGGGACAGTTGTTTGTTACGGATAGGAAAATTTGTTACTTTGTTTTGTGGACACCGAAAGGATTATTATACGAGGTCATACACAGAGAACCTGCTTGTTGGGACAAAATGTTTCCGAAGTTAAACGATTTTTATTTTAATCACATGTTACCCGAAATTATTTTGCTCCCGGATTAGTTTTTGTTTAGCTGTTTACATAGCCACATAACGCCTAGTTCACATTTCAGCTAGAAATGCCAGACACCCGGTAGCATATTCGTATCGAGCGTAGCGTATTGCATTCCCAACTGTCGACTTACAGCAACGGGCGTATTTTCTACTTATATACGTACTATTTTTGTAAGCGTTGTAAGCACACCTTCGTGGCTCAGTGGTCGATGTTTCATTTCCCCAAGTCGCAACGTTGAGGGTTTGCACCTCGCAGTAGTTCTTTTTTGTTATGATGATTTCTCTTTATTCTTTTGAACAAAAAATCGGTCAGGTCCAAAAGGACAGCTAGGGGATCGCATTCACGCGAGACAGACATTCACTCATTTGACATAGGTACCTCTGCGACCACGGTCGTCCGATACGAAACTAAGTTCGGCATTTGTCAATCTGCAATACACGCTACGCTCGATACGAATATGCCATCCGGTAACGTTGCTCGGAGTTCGGCTGCCAAAACTTCCTCAACTCCCAACGAAAACTTGTACCCCCGTAAAACTCGGCAAAATAAACGTTTTGACAAAAAATCCAAAAACACGTCGATTTTTATATCAAAGGGGACCAATTTTTATGCAATAATCATTCTTGCAACTCTAGCCCTGTGCGGGGGGGGGTAGCAACCCCCCCAAAATTTTAAATGTAACGGGGGGTCGAATGATCCCTACTTTGGAAGGGTTTTTCATTACTTACAGTTCGATCAATTTGTTACCGAGAAATTGCTTCTTGAAGTTTCCAAGTTAAAAAATTAATAAAGCACAAAAAGGTTAAACTATCGAACGTATTAGAATGGAAAAGTAACAAAATCAAGTAAACTAATAAGAATACAAAGTAAGAACAAAAGAACATCAGAACAAATGTCAAAATAAACTTATTCGCCACAGTATAAAATCGTGTTTATTTACTAAATCAAAATGGTTTATTCCAAAGAAGAGTGCCGGCTAATAACTCCTGAGGTCTTGAGAAATGTAAGATCTGGATTTGAATCCAGAATGTATTATTGTATGACAATTGGTGGAGGTCATTTCGAGCAATACATTCGATAACCTTTTTGTGCTTTTATTAATTTTTTAACTTGGAAACTTCAAGAAGCAATTTCTCGGTAACAAATTGATTGAATTGAATAAAACAAATACGGTTGTGTAAGTAATGAGAAACCCTTCCAAAGTAGGGATCATTTGACACCCCGTCCCATTTAAAAATTTTGGGGGGGTCGCTACCCCCCGCACAGGGCTAGAGTTGCAAGAATGATTATTGCATAAAAATTGGTCCCCTTTGATATAAAAATCGACGTGTTTTTGGATTTTTGTCAAAACGTTTATTTTGCCGAGTTTTACAGGGGTACAAGTTTTCGTTGGGACACCGTGTATAATTCTTCTGCACGTGTGTTGTCACTGAACTCTTCCTAAACGGCTGGACCGATTTTGATGAAATTTTTGTGATTGAGTGGGTCCCTGGATGGTTTGCATTCACAATTGGACCCGGCAGGTGGCGCTGCAATCAGGTTCTAGGAATTTTTTTGACGAAAATGCACTAGTTCTTGAGAAAAGTTGTAAGTGTAAGTACATAATTGACTAATTAAAATTGTTTTTATGATATGACTTATTATCCTTCCTTCACCGAATCGCGAATCACACGCAGAACCGGACAACATAAGCCGCGCAATTCTTTTTTACAGATTATTTGTTTGAAAATTAATTTTAAATATCAAAGCGATAAAAAATAGGTAATGATGGAGGTCAGGTAGGATCTAGCGCTATCTTGATTACAAAGCCATATAATTTTCTTGGCCGCTGCTACAGAACTAAGATACTACTAACTTGTTATCTATAAATATAAGTATTGAAAAACACGTGTTTGTTTCTCAAGTTCACTGCATTCCCACACACTGGCAGAAACGCTACTGGAGCATATGCATGAACTGTTTTATCGGAATACGAAATTGCATCGCCGTTGCGGCTGGAGTGGGAAGAAATCTCCGCCTACTGGAAAAATTGTGTGTCGTTTTATTTCATAAGTTAAAAAGGGATGCAACGTGGGATAGTTTTTAGGGGAAATATACACGTCAGACCCGTTTCTGTGGAACGTGTGGAGAAATAGAGATAAAAATTAAAACTTGGATGAAATTATTTTCTTCGGATGGCTCTTAATGGAATATGTATTATTTTATGATTTATAACCAAACTTTTAAACGACGTTTGATTTTTTTCTAATTAAGTATTCAAGTTTCAAAACAATATTGCAATGTTGGTAAGTTACATGTAGGGTGCGCGTTTAAACGCCATTTAAACGTTTAATATACGCGTTTAAATGTTTACGAAAAATCGCTCAACGTTGCATCCCTAGCAGACATTGCACAATGGATTGACGCCAACGTTTCACTTTAGTTGGTTAAATCTGCTCAAATGCATAGTAGCAGTTGCCAGTCACAATAGTGGATAATAATAAATGAAAATGAAGGTTAAAAGTTTAACTTATTGAGAAGAAAGTGCAAATTATAGCAGAAGATTCAACGATCAAGAAACCAATAAAATTATGTTGCTAAAAATTTAATGTTCCATCTAGTGTTTAACAATCTTGTAAGAATTTTGGAAGCATATAACAATAAAAAGCGAATTATTTTGTAAAAATTCGCAAGTTTATAGCTGCTTGATAGCTTGATATTGTCTTCCCTATAAATAAAAGTACATATACATCACTATAATGTATAATATGTGTATAATTTCCATAACTCGAAATTTCTGTAACTCGAATTTTTTTTCTGGAATCTTGGGGATTCGAGTTATAGAAGTTTGACTGTATTTGTCCCTGGTATGAATAAATTATCTATCTATCTATCTAATCTTAACAATGGGGACATTGGTCTTCCGTGGAACACCTGTTAAGGACCATTAAAAACTACTGCAACATAATACAAACGAAACAGCTTACCGACTTGCAGCGTGGCACTCGTAGTGTACTTCAGCGGCACCCTCGGAATCCTCTGTTCCATCTCGATCTCGTTCTGTTCGGCGAACTCTTCCTCTCTACTCAAAGAATCGTGTTCGAGCAAACTCTCCGATTCCATATCAATCGCGGTGTACTCCCTCTTGCTGGTCTGCGTCTGCTTCCTCCTGACCTCCTCGAAAAACTGCTTGTCGTAACTGGCGGGCGGGACGCCCACATTTACGTTGCACGGTAAGCTGCCGCCTGCGCGCTGGCGGGCACTGACCGTCTTCCTGGGTCTCTGCAGGTAACTGGCGGTCTCGTACAGTTCTTCCTTGGCGAGATTGTTCAAACTGCCGCCGTGGGTGAGGTTTTCCGAGACGGAACTGGGCTGACGCTTGTGACGGGACTGGCGCTTCTTCGCCGACGGGTTGCAGTAGCGGACTAGTTTGGAGCCGACGGCTCGCTCGGCGCGGACATTCCTTTCTTCTTCCTCCGCTTCCAGTAATAGATTCTAGGGGAAAAATTGGTGGGCGTTACATTTTCTTAAAGCGAGCGATTTAGTGTGTTTAACGAAACATAAATGTGTCAATAAAAACACGGCGTGAATACCGAAAATCTAATATTTTTTGTTAAGTTCTTTATAAATTGAAGACCTTAATTATTAAAATTTGTTGTTACTAGTTTTTGTCAAAATGTGTTCGCGCTATTACAAAAGGAAAATGCTCGTAGAATATGTTTAAACTAAATAAATCAACAAAAAAAAACTTATCAACATACTAAGTAACAACCATGATAAGAGCAACTATCATTTTCGAGGTTACGTTATACGATTTTTGCTGGTAAACATATTTTTTTTACACAGACTGTTTTGTTTAAAATGTAAACTTACCACAAAGATATCGCTTTTTCCTTCCCTATCTTTGGGGTTCTTATAGTTGATTGCTTCATCCAGCAGGGCTCTGAATTCTCCTTCATTTAATTTAGAAACACAGGCATGCTGCAAACATAATTGGACAAATATTAAAAATGGAATTCAACGGTCAGTTCGTTATTTTTTTTTCTTATTATATTTACAAGGTCTATCGGCGTGATATGTTTCATAATGATTCTATTATCGCATCCATAAAATGTATTTTCATTAATTAATTACTACGTAGAAAAAGAAAAGTTGTTACTGGAACAGTTACTCTGAGATATTATTATTTATCTCACCAAAATATCAGCCCTACAGCATTGTTTAATCCAAAACTAATTAATTTCTAAAATTTCTTTATTTATGTAAGTATTCTTTCAGATCTTAAATTTTTCTTTACGTCTTCATTTTCAAAATTTTCATCTGTGATATACCTTCAATTCCAATTTCATATCCTGAATCTTCTTCAATATTAGCCTTTCCTCAGATTCTTCGTTTTCAATTTGAACTTCTCCTTCAGGAACTTCCCTCACCGTTTCTATATTTCCCAACAGAATTTCATTATTTTCTTCATTCTTGATAGGAAAATACTGTTCTTTCATTTTATCAGCTTCACCATCTTCCAAGAAAATCACATCACGACTTTTGATTCATTTATTAGAATTTAATTTAGCAAATTTATAGCCCTTCGATGTATACTTGTCTCATTTTGATATTCCAGCCCATTTTCAAGAAAAAACGACTTAATGCAGATAGTGTTTAAATTCCAAACTTGTTCTAATACGCCGTTCTGCAAAATATTATCTAGATAGCTACGTTTTACAAACAGACAGTCGATAGTAATATGACATTAGTTTTAAAGTGTTCAGTGTTAACCCAACAGCTTTTTCATTAACTTTCTCCATAAATTTATCAAAAGTATTAAAAAATGCCGCGTCATAATGACTTTTTGAATAGTGATATGAGAGATATGATTTGTGTCTTTGCTCAAACCAATTATAATGGGCTCGCTGCAGCCCGAAGGTATTCAGAGTTATACCCCCACCGAAGGCAACCAAATCATAAATTATTTAGAAATCTGTACAATCGCTTAGGCTAAAGAGGATCTTTTCGTCCAAAAGGTGAAAATAGCGCTCCGAAGATTATTTCGGCTGAGCAGAAAGATGAGGTTTTGGTTAGATTGCACGAAAATCCAGGCGTAAGTACCTGTCGTTTAAGTGCGGCAACAGGCGTAAGTAGCTCTTCGATTTGGAGAATTTTGCACAAAGAGAAGCTTCACACATACCACATTACTCCAGTACAAAATTTGTTACCGAAAGATCCTCCTGCTCGTCTACGTTTCGCTAATTACTTACAAGAGCAGCAAGGTGCGGATTCTAATTTTTTGAACAAAATCCTCTTCACAGATGAGGCAACGTTTACTTGACGTGGAGTTTTCAACTGGCGAAACAATCATTTGTGGGATTCTGAAAACCTCCATGCCGTTAAAGAAAGACACTTCCAACGTGGATTTAAGATCAATGATTGGTGCAGTGTAATTTCAAATTTCTTTTCAACTTCCACCCAATCTGAACGGTCCACTTTATTTAAATTTTCTTCAGCAAAATTTGTACGAACTGCTTGAAAAAGTACCACTTAATTTAAGGGAAAATATGTGATTCATGCAGGACGGGGTGCCCGCACATTTTTCCCGGCCGGTGCGGGAGTACTTAGACAACGTCTTTCCACATCGGTGGATTGGCCGTGGAAGTGAATTTGCTTGGCCGCCTAGAAGCCCCGACTTAAATCCTCTGGATTTTTCGATGTGGTCTAGAATAAAAGATATGTGTCGACGTAGGTATTCCACGAGGAACTATATTAGGCCCCTTGCTCTTTATAATATATATGAATGGTCTTCTCAGCATTTTACCTAAAATAATTTCTTATGCCGATGATACTGCTGTTCTGTGCCGTGCTGATACTTGGCCGGAACTGCGGAATCATTTATCCGAATGTTTGGGGATAGTTAATTTCTGGCTTTTTGAAAATAAGCTTACTCTGAATACCCTAAAAACGATTTTTATTACTTTTGGAAATTATCGGGACTCTGTTCCTGCCGATTTTTCTATCCAGATGGATGGTGTTCATATTAAGAGAGACACATGTACTAAGTATCTTGGTGTTTACATTGATTGCAACCTTAGATGGGAGGAACATGTTCAATACGTTGTTAAAAAAACTAGATATTTGCTGTATATTTTTTCCAAATTGAAAACCATGATGAGTGTTGATAATTTATTGACAATTTATTATGCTCTGTTTAATAGCGTTGCAACATACGGCATTGTTGCATGGGGTAGTGCATATAGTGGTGTTCTGGTGCATTTGAGCAACCTCCAGAGAAGAATTTTGAAAATAATCTTACCTAATATTCAGAATAAAATTGTTTTATCTGTTGAGCAGTGTTATTTCCTTGAGGCAGTTATGCACGATTATAATGATTTGAGAAGCAGATATCAAGCCTGCACAAATGTAACTAGGAACAAAAATTTACAACTTCCTTTATGTAAACTTGAAGTTGGTAAAAAGAGTTATCATTACACGGCAATCAGGGTATTTAATAAGTTACCAAATAATCTCAAAAATATGAATGCTGGAAAGAGGACTGTAAGAGATGCGATTAAGAAATGGGTCGCTGTTAACATGTAGTTTGGTTATTGTTTTGGACGATTATTGTTTTTATTTTTTATTTCTTTTTTGTTATATTCAGTGTTTTTTGTTTTTGTTTGTTTTTTTTTTCAGTACCTATCTTTGTTGCAGCCTGAGATGCGTTAGGGATTTATTTTCTTTGTTATTATTATTTAGTTTTATATTAAGTTAATTTTGTTGTAGGGCCACACTAACATACGGGTGTGTTGTACCTCCTGTTAGTTTTTACTACTCTGTAAATGTGGTGAATAAATAAATAAATAAATAAATAAATAAATAAATAAATAAATAAATAAAGAAGCTGTTGATTCACCGGATAAGCTGTGGCGAAGAATACAAGCGGCTGCCAATGAAATCAAAGGCAATCCAGGGGCATTGTTTAGAACTTGGGGGTCTCTCAGGAAATGCATTGAAAAATGTGTCCAAGTGAACAACTACTTTAAAATTTAATGTTTCCTAATTTTATTTTTCTTGTAGCTAAGCGTTTGTAGTGAATTAAAATTTATTTTGTTAGCAGTACTTAATAAGCGTTTCATTTCTAAGATTTAAACACTATCTGCATTAAGTCGCTTTTTCTTGAAAATGGGCTGGAATATCAAAATGAGACAAGAATATATTTATTATTTAAAAAAGGTTGGTCTTTCAGATTTTGGAGCCGATTTGACGTTAGATGTACATGGTAAAAAGTTATGGGTCAATTTATCAAAACAATAGGTATTAAGTATGGGCAACGTCAAAAACGTTATTGGAATCTTTTTTCCAGTAAGAAAAACCATAGGATTGCAAATTTTCAAGTAGACAACCTAAGAAATTTCGTAGCTATGGCAAAAAATGGAAATAAAATTGTAACTTTCAACACCCTGTATTTCCTAAACCATCAACATTCGGATAAGGCATGTTCGGGTCAATGGTCATTATTTGACCTGTAGTATCTCCAGTTAACGGATTTCCCATTGTTAATGAAACACCCTGTATAGGCGTAAGTTGCTACCGATTCTGCCCAAAAACTTTTATTCAAATTCGAATTGAATAACATGCACATAACCGGAGACATAACCAAAACTTTTTAAATAGTTTTCCAATTCAAAATT
This sequence comes from Xestobium rufovillosum, assembly GCA_963966045.1. Classification (NCBI taxonomy): domain Eukaryota; kingdom Metazoa; phylum Arthropoda; class Insecta; order Coleoptera; family Ptinidae; genus Xestobium; species Xestobium rufovillosum. The sequence continues at coordinate 25,056,546 of OZ014497.1, forward strand.
ACAGTTCCATTATTTGTGCGAAGAATTTTGATTTTATGTTCCATTTGATTTTATACCTTATTCTTGAAGTCCATAAAAACAGCTTTAACTTCAGATTTCGATTTTAGAAAATACACAAAAACGTTCCTGGTATAATCGTCAACAAGTGTAAAAAAATATCTCGCACTACCTAGAGATTCATTTTCCATTGGACCCTCGATTGGGCCACATAAATCGAAGTTTACTTGCTCTATTTCCTTCTGTATTAAATGGTAGACGACTCTGTTTACCTTTACAACAAGCAATACACTTTAAATGACAGTTCATATCTTTATTCTTAAAGTCAACACCAAACACTAGCCCCTTCTTCAATTTTTCCAAACTTCTTACAATAATATGGCCTAATCTTCGGTGCCATAAGTAGCCTTTGCTTGTTCTATCCCCCTTGTCTGTTATTGGAATTCTTGTGTTATTTGTGCCCAAATCTGTGACATGAGTAAAGCCGGCATCCCACGGCGCGTGGCTTGCCAAACCTCAGATGCTCGTCTAGGCTTGGCAAGTAACTAGCCGTAACTAGCCGACGAGCGGGATCCACTCCCACGGCTTGCAACTTGTCAAGTCACAAATGGAATGACAGACATCTACTTGACTCGGCAAGCCATTCCCTTTGACTTGTGCACACTTACCGACAACCGATGGGAACGACAAGTCGAGCCAAAATGTGGCGAACCGACCCTATCCCACGATGTGTGCCTTGGCGAGTCTGACGTCAGGCTTGGCAAGCCACGCGCCGTGGGATGCCGGCTTAAGGAGGACCTTATTATCTTACTTTGTTGTACTTACTGTAGTTATTATGGAAAGGTCACTTTAGTATCTTTAATATCCTGCTACAACTTTACAGTATCCCCAGTTATTTCGATGTCCATAATCAGTCCATAATCATTGGCAACTGGCTTGTAAACTTCTGGAAGTACTGCCAGCAAGTGTTCCTATTCATTCATCAGATACAGAAGAACCAATATTACCTTCTTGTTAATTTGTGCGAAGTGCTAATAATATGATTTACATAATCCCCAACGTTGCTACAATTTTCAATCCTGATTTTTATTAAAGATAGTAAGTCACACTATTCTGGTTAATCCAGAATCTTCAAATGTCCTGAGTCCTGACCTGACCTGTATGCTGTATATGTGTATAATACACTGCTCAATATTGCCTAAGGAAAAGAACTGGGAAAAAAACTATTATTTCAAAAATATTTTCGCCAACAATTCGTAGCAAATTAAAAATGCGAAATGTATGTTTGTTGGAGATCATACCATAGCATAATAAAAAAAGGAATTGATTTGGTAGTTTCATTTGTCCAAACAACACCTGTCCTAGACCGATTTATTATTTCTGACCAAACCATTAGAAATCGTATCCATGAAGCTGATCTGCATTCTCGTCGACCAATTAGAGTACCTGCACTTGGTAAAGGCAATCGTGAAGCTAGTTTTGAATGGGCTGAAGAGCATGCTCAATGGGGTGAAGCAGAATGGTCCAATGTTCTGTTTACCGACAAATCTCAGTTCGGATTTCAACCTGTTAGCAGAAGAACAAGAGTGTGGCGAAGAAGCGGAGCCTTGGAGAGGACCAGGCACTTCCAGGAAGTTCACAATCACCGAGGAGGGTCTGTGATGACATGGGCTGGTATCGATTTGCACCATAGAACGGACCTCGTTTGTCTGGATGGAGCCATGAACCAGCGGCATTATATTGAACAAGTTCTTATACCTGTTGTGCAACCATATTCATATGCTGCTGGTCCAGATTTCGTTTATATGCAGGACAATGTTCGTCCTCACATTGCACATCAGGTATAGCCTCCCGACCTCAACCTCCATTGATCATGTGTGGAACATGTTGTAGAGACAACTTCTTCCAGTTATGGCAAACATTCAAGGCTGTCTTGCATTTGAAAATGCACTGACAGAGCAGTGGGCCCTTTTTCCACAAGATGCAATCGATAGGCTGATTTTAAGTATGCCTAGGCGGTGCCGGGCAGTCACTAATGCCCGATGAGGCAATACATCCTCTTAAGTACAAATTTCAAAAGAAATAACGTTAACAGAAATACACTTTTATTGTAATACAGTGTATTGTTTTCTAATTAGGTAAATGTTTATTTTCATTATTAAACAAATAATGCAAAACATTACAAGCTAATCAAATAATAAATAGTGTAACCTAGTCACTTTGGCTTGTAGGATAAAAATCATGCAATGAAAATTATTTGTGTCCCTTAGACAATTTTGAGCGGTGTATTTTACATTTTTAAACACCTAATTCTAATTGGCACATAAACATTATTTAGCGAATAACTGCTTTTTAAACCAATTTAAGTTACCAATGTCTCATTAAAGCAGAACCTAAAATTTAATGTAATATGTAACAGAATAATTCAGCATTTTCAACTACATTAACTGTAAAATAATTACCGATACAATAATACTATTCTAAACGATTTTTTTAAAATAAATTTCAACGGGTTATTAATTTCTCCACAATACTTGTAGTTGTCTTACTACCAGTGCAATAAATTTTGTAACGTGTTATCAGTTTCTCATGGTGATGTGAGTCATTTTAGATAAAAATATTTGTAACTTTACTAAATTAATATTTTTAATCTCCCCAGTTTTTCTCGATACCACTTTTATACACCAAATTAAATACATACTACATACTGCGGGAAAGGGGAGATGATGAAACTCCGACAATCTGAAAGTAGACAACTCGAGAAATATGGGCAACTGAGAGAATGTCGGAAGCAGACAAAGGCATTACTGACACCAAAAATTTCAAGGAAGGGGACAGAACAGAGTGCGGGAATTACAGAAGTGCTAGATATGCTTTACAAGATTTTGATCACATTAATAAATAAAGGATGAAATCAAAGAGCGCTCCAACGGACTCAGAAGACGAGGACGGCTAAGAATAAAGAGATACGATGATGTCCCGGGTGAACTGAAGAGAATGGGCATCAGGAATTACGTCTGGTGGTACACATGAACAAGGAGTAGTTGCTCGAACTCTCCAGTACCACCTCTACACACCCAAACACCCTGTGTATCATGATACTGCTCAAATCAATAAACTGATTCATCCAGAACACTCAATTCATGATGCACATCTTATGTAACCTTTAATTTTACATTTCCAGCAAATTATGCAATAATTCTTTTTGCACACAAACCATGAAAATTTATCTGTTCATCAAAAAGAATGAACAAGGAAAGAGTTATACAAAAGAATTACTTTAGAACAATGTGTAAGGAATGTTTTGTACGGTACATCGTACACTGCATTTTCTTATCTAAAAAACCAAGGAACAAGACTAAAAAAACTTAGATAAGTGCTCAACTGTCGGACAAACGCACCAATGGTCCAAAGATAACAGTACAGGCTGTATTCAACAGAACACAAAAAAATCTAACTTAACTTCAATTAAGGCCTACCTCAATATGTTCTTATGTGCCAATCTTCAAATTTTCCAATTCTCTATCACAAAAAACACTTAATCGATTTCACAAATCAGAATCCTCGGTAATAAACCAAAAATTAACCATTCGGCATAAGACACCACGTGACACAGAAAACGAAAGTTTTTAATCCAAAAATTACGCCCTAATTTTTGCAACGTCACTGGAAGCGCACTTTTCCGCACTCTTCGAAACCACGTTGAAAGGAAAACTCAACAGTTTCACGATTGTAATAATTGAACAATTGTCAGCAAATTTACACCGCAAGAAATCGCGCAGAAATAAAATCGCTTGTAGAAAAACAACTGAAAGATCGCTCGAGGACTGACATACGTCATCTCGGAGCGGCCATTATTATTTTCTACTCAATATTGAGAAAACTCTTAATAAACGCAAAATAATCGATTTCTTTTATTAAATAGGACACGCAAAAACACCGTACTGAGTAAATACATTAAAATTATTTCAAATTAATCCGAATACGCATTAAAATTAGAAATGACGTACGCCAAACAAAAACAATTAAAAACAATAGAATAACTTAGATTCTAGACCTACTTTGTTCTCTGCAGCACAGGCCGTATTTTTCTGAGTCGATTCCCTGTCCGCTTTACCACTTTTCTCCGTTTTATCAGGTGCTTTCGGGGCATTATCATTTTCGGGCGAAGGTGCCATTTTTCAAATGGAAATAAACTAGACACTCCACTGGCTTATTTGACAGTCGAGGATTTAATGTACATTATTATACATTTTAAATACACCGAGTATCACAATATTAGTTTATTATGAATGGTTCTTTTGTGCACTAAAATAACTATTTGTTGTATTTTTTACACAAAAACCACATTTTTACTGACGGCCATCACTTTTCACGACTGCGACGACGCCATCTCGTGGCTGTCGTTTGATGTGCTGAATTAATCGTGTGCAGTTAGCACGCACATACGTAAATCTTAATGACGTACAAATTTCAAAAAAGTTATGTAAAAAGAAGAAAATCAGGTCCAGTCACTAAAATTTGGATTAATTGCATCGAGAATTTGTTTACGTTGCTTAATTTTCGGTTTTCAGACAATTTCATATTAAGGTTATCAGAAAAAAACTGTATTTTTTAGATTTCAAAAATTAGATTTGCCTTAAAAACTACGAGAATTTGTATTTATAGGTGGAGTCAAATGAAAAACTTACCTTACGAAAAAACTCACTCACAAGCACAAAACAATTATTTATTTAAACAAACAAAAATACTGAACATAAACTGAAAACAAAGTTGGCTGTAATACTTATATCGTTTTGAAAAAAATTTGACAGCTGACGCTTGTGTATCTTCCAGGTAACCAATCAGGAACTGGTTTGCTTCAAGTTTGTCAAATTTCAAATAAACTCATTGGATAAGATTATACAGTGCATTAGTCTCTAATCTATGATACAGTGTCCTCAATCAAAAATTGCAGTCTCAAATAACTTTAAATATTGCTTCATCCATTACAAACGAAGCTAATAAATAACTTCAAAGGAAAACTAAAGGGGCTTTACATCCGGAGATCTTGGTGGCCTCAACAAAAACAAATCTGTCATTCAACTTCTTCCATTGCTCTTCGATTGCAATATCCTTCTACGTATAATAAAATGTTATATATATACCGGGTGTCAACGAGAGCATGTAACATCCCGCCATTTGTTTACTTTTTGAAGTATGCTTTGGCAATCTGCTGTAAGTATTATACTCCTATAACCTCATATTTTTATGATATTTGACATATCTAATTACTTCCGGTTAAACCGGAAGTAACATCAACTTTATTATGTTAAATAGCAATATATCATTTTGTTAAGATAGTTCGATAGGCCTCTTTATTCTCTTGACAACCATGTATCATACATACCCAAAAACTTTATATTTTTGACGTCAGAGGGCGTTAAATGAAAAGTCACGTTGGCTGTGAATTTGACGATATCAGCCTAATTTTAAACGTTTTAATGAATTAAACTATTAATTCTAACAGACTGTTTTAATGTCCATGGAAAATTTTTCGAATTTGAAGCAGTACATCCGTTATTTCTTAAAAAATAAAGTTAACATAGTCGTTTTAAGTGTTTTGAAAAATGGAATTTAAATTAGTAATTGATCATTGACTTGCACTTTTTATGCACAAATTGTGAGGACAATAAACTGAAGTTCGAAAAACAAGAAAAATATTAGCACCTTGCTATTTAGAATTTCAGGAAAAACTCGGTGTCAAAAACGAATATTTAAAATTTAAAAATTTCAAATAGTTTTTGAAATCGAGTTTTTCCTGAAATTTTAAATAGCAAGGTGCTAATATTTTCTTGTTTTTAGAACTTCAGTTTATTGTCCTCACAATTCGTGCATAAAAAGTGCAATTCAATTATCAATTAATAATTTAAATTCAATTCTTCAAAACACTTAAAACGACTATGTTAACCTTATTTTAAAAAAAAATAAAGGATGTACTGCTTCAAATTCGAAAATTTTTCCATGGATATTAAAAGTCTGTTAGAATTAATAGTTTAATTCATTAAAACGTTTAAAATTAGGCTCATATCGTCAAATTCACACCCAACGTGACTTTTTCATTTAACGCCCTCTGACGTCAAAAATATAAAGTTTTTGGTATGTATGATCCATGGTTGTCAAGAGAATAAAAAGGCCTATCGAACTATCTTAAAAAAATGATATATTGCTATTTAACATAATAAAGTTGATGTCACTTCCGGTTTAACCGGAAGTAATTAGATATGTCAAATATGATAAAAATATGAAGTTTTAGGAGTATAATACTTACAGCGAATTGCCAAAGTATATTTCAAAAAGTAAACAAATGGCGGGATGTTACATGCTCTCGTTGACACCCGGTATATATACTCCATGAATGCTGGCTCATCATAGTATTTCGTAAAGTGTAGAGTTTGTACAGACGATCATCTTCAGGGAGGTTTAATTACGTGGTTATAAAATATTGTCTTAGGTAATACGGAGTAAGTTAGTGTGAACTAGTTTTACAATTATTGACTTTGATTTCCATGAAACGTGATTTTATTTAAATATTTAAAATTAAAAAAATGCATTCCTAACCAAAAATATATTCTTTTTAATTATCATGTTTGTTTATCTCTAAAAATGACCACAAAAAATGTATCTATTTTTTTTTAAACATTTTTAAACACTTGCCCCATAAATTGGGGCAAATGTGAACAGGCAGACTAGTTCCCTTAGTAGATCGCTTAAATGATTGAGGGGCTAGTGTAAGCAAAGTGTTGATCTACGAGAAATAATGATAGGCACCTCTTTCCGACCAAGTCCAAAACCACTAACGTTTCATAATTACGAGACATTCTGCCCCGAGATTTGCTCTTTTGCCCACTTTTCCCACAAATATGGGTAGAGAAAGTTGCTTTTGGGATTTCGTAAACTCGTTGAATGTCTCTTTTATAAATTTTAACCACAACTGAACATGACTGTAATATAAAATACAAGTTCACACTTACCCTCCTTGAGGTGTCCACAGTTGCCCCTTTCCACAATTTCTACAGGAGCAAGAACCACAGAGCTTAAAAATTATGGACAGTGCATGCAGAAAATTTATTGTTTTGTGTGTTCACACATGCCCCACTTTACCTCACTTGTTTTCCATTTACTTTACCACGTCTTTACCAAATATTGTTATACTTATACTACTAATGTTCTTTTTCGTTTTTGTGGAATTGCGACTTGCATATTCATGAGGCCAGGGGCATATCGAAGTCAATAAAATAATGACGCAATAACATACACCAACGAAACTTTATGTGGGAAATTTAAAACGAAGCGAGAATTATACTGTTACAATCTTTTTATTTTTATGCAATTTACATTCAAATTTGCCTAACTCGCCTACAATATCTTGGTTCATAACACTTATAATTTGAATTGTACATATGTAATTTATCCGTAAGTTCACAAACTTCAAAAATATGCTGCTACACAAGTTCTTTTTTTATTAATTATAATTTATATTCATATAAATACAAGTGCTCACAATCAACAATGACGTAATTATTAATAGGTATTAAATCTTTTTATAACTGTACAAGAAAATGACGTATTAATTAAATATCTAAATAAATGCGAATTAATTGAAAAACATTAATTTTCTGGGACCTTATTTGATATGCAGGGACGTTATCGTAACTTCCGCTTTTAACATTTAAATCACACTGTTTCTGTCGGACACTTATTTAGATATTTCAATAAATAACGGAAAAACATAAAAATTCAACAAGATACGTACGTTCGATTGTGGTCTTCCAAAATTATATCCATATGTCAGTTTTTATGCTATGGCACGAGGAAAACTGAAGCCTGTTCGTATGGGGTACGCAAACCCCATTATAGAAACTTTAATTTGCAGAAGACCCCCGGGTGACCACATTTACATCAACCTTGACCAATTTATTGCTGTAATTCAGATTACCCCCCAGGTTTTTATAAATACAGAAAGATCAAATTTGTGAAAGCAAAACTATTCAATAGTGCATAAATTTTTGTGTGAACCATGGTCTTAAACAGCATTTATGGACTTCGACCTGTTATATCCCTCGACGCTGTGCACCTCCGGCTAACAATCACACCTTGTGCTGCAAAAAAATTTTGCACAAATTTTACTTGAACACTGAAATATCAACTATCTTTGTCTTCCATCGGTAAAGTGGCCACCCCAAATAAACCGCCCATAACACAAGCAAAAAGTATCTTCTGCCCACAGGATGAAACGCAAACATTTGATACATTTTCTGAAATAAAAATGAGCTAATTGCGATCTCATCGATTTGGAATAAACAAAATCAAGCGCAAATTGACCAACGTTTACCTTTTTTAAATGACTCGTTCAAGTTATTAATGAACATCGCAACCCACGCTTCAAAGTAATTCCTATACCTTAATTTAAAACAACCAGTTGTTTATACATTTTCACTTATACAGGCTGTTCCACTTCTTCTGTACAGTAGTACCTTTTTTACGCAGAATATCCCGTATAAATGCTATCATTTTTGAACCAAAAGTAAAGGTCTGCAAACTTCAAAAATTTTGAAAAACATAAATACATAACTTAAAAATCTCAACATTTTTGAGCACGATCTTCCTTAAAATTCATATTTGTAATTAAGTGCAGTATTTGAAAAATAATAATCAGGGTGTTCCGTCTAAAAAACTAAAGTAAGGAGGGGTAAGTGCAAAATGGGGTAAATGCAACCAGACAATCTACACTCAAAACCAATATTTCTTTAATTAACACTGTTATCGTCATCTATTCGAGCATAGTCAAATTAACAACACATAACTATAGAATCTTCCTAGCATATATGTGTGTTGTTTACAGATCATCGACATAACCTTAAGACTGAGTGCAATATTAATTTGCAAATTTTGAATCAAAAATTAAAGGCGAGTCGTCAATTTTATTTGAGTTGACAGTGTCTAACAGTGTTAATGTTGATTTGTATTAATTAGAATATGTATTACCAAACACTTTTTACATGTTTATATGATTGCATTTACCCCATTAAAAACCTGCCGTAGGGCAAGTGCGATCATACTTCGGAGGGAAAGTGCAATTGCCTGGTTGCACTTTTCCGATAAAAAAGGAAGAGGTTACACAAAAGAGTCTTGCCACTGCAATTCAGAACCCAAAATCAAAAATATTAACCTTAATAAAAAGGGCATCGAAAAAGTACTCCATACTATACAGCACCCTGTAATGTTATTTAAGAGGTTGTCGTGGAAAAAATTCAGACGGGAGGCCGCGGTACAGCATCGAGAAAGGAAGATGAAGAATTACTTGTAGCATATTTGAAGTCTTTGGAAGAAAGTGGTTTTGGTCTATCACGAAAAGAACTATTAGATGTCATACAACAGTATGTGCAGTGGTGGCTTGTGGGTTAATAATCAGGAAGGTCATTTTGGTTTTGGATTAATACTAAAAATATATACATATGCATGTATATGTACGAATCTTCAAAAATATATTGTTAAAATAAAGCATACCTTAAACGTGCTTATATTTCAAGTCATTTCTCCTCTCCTTTAGTTCTGCAAAATGGTCTATGACTTGTTCGTTGAAGTTTGGAATGCCCTTGACAAGCGTTTTCTCGATGCTCAACATAGACAAGGCACTAAGTCTAGACTGCCCCGTTGTATTGCGTAAAAATGGTCTATGACTTGTTCGTTGAAGTTTGGAATGCCCTTGACAAGCGTTTTCTCGATGCTCAACATAGACAAGGCACTAAGTCTAGACTGCCCCGTTGTATTGCGTAAAAATGTTTTTACCCGTTTCAAAGTTGAAAAACATCTCCCACTTTCCAGGGTTGTCATCGGTATTGCACACAAGATATTTAATAAGTTCACTGCTTCAGAAAATGTTTCAGACAAATTCATGTTAATGAAAAGTTGAAGTGTCGGGCGACACTCACGACAATATATTAATTCAAGTTCTGATTTTAGTTTGGAAATATTTATTGTAGCGTAATTAGCCTTCGCCATATTTAAAATATATTGGAGAAAATTGATAGCGTATGCTTCAAATTTCTCCATATGGAATAACTGTAAAATCATGAGATGATCGTTGAATCCGAATCTATGATGAATTCCAAACATAATAATGTCGCAAATTTCAAGTGCAGTTAGTCGCTTAGGATCTTCTGCATTAACTTTTCTTCTTTTCGCTGATGATGTGCTTGGTTCTTCCGATTCCAAACACTTCTTACTTTTTGGATATTGCTGTTGAGACATTACGTAGTTTTTGGCTGATACAACATCAATATCTCGCATTTGTAATTGTTTGAACAATATGTCTACATGAGGCATTATTTTATGAAAAAAATTTAACCAAAGTAAAAAAAGTTCATCTTCCAAATGGCTTTTTAAACCAGTAGCTTGATTTATATCATTACCGTCTTCCTCCTCATCAATGATTTGCTCCAAACAACATATTAAATCTCTTTATAAACGTGTACAGTTTCAACACACTTTGTATCGAAAGCCCATCGAGTGGGCGCAGCTTTAAGTAATATCACCTTAACCACCCTATCCAATACCATCATATGTTTTGGTTATCGTCCGAAAAAAGACGAAAATGCATTTAAATTTGCAAAAAACATTTTTATCTGTTTGTGTCGACTCGCCGCTTTCTGGAGGATAAGATTAAGTTGATGGGCATAACAATGAATAAAGTGTGCATTTGGGTATATGTATTTCTTTAATTTTTGTTTGTACTCCTCCCAGCTTACCGCTCATGACTTGCCCATCGTAACTTTGAGCAATCAATTTATGGGGTGCTTCATTAATTTTTAATAATTGGAATTCTTCCATTATTGCATCGGTTAAATGTTGTGCTGTGGTACCTAGAAAGTTGACAAATTTCCAAAATCTTTTATGCACAATACCACCTAATACGTATCGAAAGATAAAAATCATTTGCTGTGCTCTCATCAACTCGAATTGTCACAAAATTTGTCTGGTCAATTTCCTTAATTATATGTGTGTGTACAACGGCCAACATTGAATCTAAAATTTCGTTCTGAATTGTTCTTGATATTCCTTTAAATATTGTAACTCCAGGATTATTGGACATGTCACTTTCGTCATGACTGCGCAATGCAATTTCAAAGACTCCGCAAAATTTTACACAATCAATTATTTTGTTTAAAATACACCTATTTTTAGAAACCGATTCATTAAAGTCGTGCACTGATTTGCGATACGTACTATCAAGTTGTTGTCTTACTACACGTCCTAAACTGGAGTAACTCATTGAACAATTTATATGAGTAGCGGAAGAAGCAAGCATGCCTTTTAATTTTGTCTTTTAAATGTTTAATTGCATATTTTCGACCTTTTATTACTGCAACAGTTACTGTTAAATGCTACTTTTATCTCTCCAAAATGTCACCGCTACAACTTTGTTTAAACTGAAGTTATTTAATTTTTTACAATTCCCCTGCATCTGTCAAAATCTTTATAAAACTGCCGATAACATCAAAAATACTCATTTTAGGCAAAAGTATCTTATACAACCTCATACTGAAATCATTCGACGAATCCAAAAATGCAATCAAATACAGGATGTTCCATTTAAAAAAACAAAGTTAGGTGCTGTTCAGGAAAAACGGGACAGCCCGTATAAGTGAAAATAATTTGAATAAAGAAAAAAATGATAATTAACAGTGGAAGAATATTGTGAGTTCAATTCGTGCCCCCTAAAATGTACAGAAGTCATATATTTCCATCGAGTATAATTCAAAGAATCAATTAAATTGTTTCGGAGTACATGAAATGCAATACTACGGCAAACAGATACTTGTTAACCGAAATATATACGGAAAAAATTCCTAAATTACCAAAAAACACAAACGCGAAAATAAAATTCTTGAAACGAGAAAAAAAATTAACGATTTAAAAAATTATTATATTACAAAGTTGCTACAACAAATCACAGTACATACTCTAAATAAATACTGTAAAATCACCTACAATTACCTAACGATTGCTTTTCAAGTAGAATAATAAAATAAAACTAAGGAAAAAGATGCACCAAAAATATATACAAAAAAGCAGCTTAGTTAAAAATTTGCGATTCAAAAAAAAAAATTCAAGATTAAATTACTTTTACCGAGAGTTCCTACACATCAGCAAACGAGTTAAATCTATAAAGAAAACAACGATACAGTGCAAATATTTTACGAAGGTTCCCACATGTACACGCTTAAAAAAAGAGCGTATGAATTAGCAATTATTAGACGATTATAAATAATTCCGAATCGCGAACTCTCACCGGTCCGCGGCTTCTGTTACCACTCTCACCACTGCTGCTGCGGCTGTTTCGTTGGTGAACTGGTCAGACCTAAAGCCGCAGGGGGGAAAGAAAGGGAGAAATTATAGGCAACCACCTGTAAAGTGTTTTAAATTGCACCTGGAGTGTAGACGGGCTTGTCTCCCTGGTTTAAGGCGGCGCTCTCGCCCGCTGCTCCCGTGTAGTTCGGCGGGGGCATGGCGTAGACGGGCGCGGATTGTTTATTCGGAGACGGTTGGGACGTCACCGTCGGGTTGCCTCCCTCCTCGTCGGAAATATCCTCCTGGAAGAAAGGGGTTTCCCTATAGCACTAGAATATATTCCTTCTTCCTTTTTTTAAATAGAACACCCTACATTCGATCGCATTTTTGGATTCCTCACTTAAGTTTACTAGATATAGTATTGGATGCTTTTCGCCTAAAATTAATATGTTTGATGTTGCTGGCAGTTTCATAAAGATATTGACAGATGTAGATATTTAATTTTCAAAATCCCTCTACATCTGCCAACATCTTCGACAAAATGCTGTTAACCTTAGAAATATAAATTTTAGGCAAAAACTGTCTTGCACAACCTGATAGTAAAATCATTCAAGGAAACCAAAAATGCTGTCAAATACAGGGTGTTTAATTAAAAAAAAAACACAAAGTTAGGTACTGTATAATGTTTATGATACAGTATGTATCATAAACTTTGCAGTGTTTGGAAAAATTATTAATAAATTTTTTGGCAATCACTGGCAAGCATAAAATTTGAGTCAAAGGTTGAATTAAAAATTATTTTTGACATTGAGAATCGCTGAATCAAACTGAAGCGCCACCACCATCTGCACTGCAGTGGCCACACTACTACTACTGTCAAACTCCAGTTTACTGTGCATATCGGCCAAATATGCACAAAATGGAGAGATTGCAATATAATTTTCATTCCAACAAGCCGGTTTAACGAAGTAAATTATCAAGACGTTCTTGGTTGAAAATGAATAAGGAATAATTAATTTAGACAACCCTACTTTCTAATTACGATAAATATGTGTACAAATTAGAAACGATAGACTTAAGCTGTTTGTGTTGGTATTGGTAAGTGGTCAATCCAGAGGGTATCAGATGTCCATTTGCTCTTACTTTTATGTTGTAATTTTCATAATGTAGAATATTAATCTTCGACCTTCACTATCTTTTACGTAAAATAATACTAAGGTGGGGAGGGGCATCATGCTGAAACCAATGCCGTCTTCGAGTGTCCAATAGAACGTCGTCAAGAAGCTAAGGAAGCTGGTTAATCTTGGTGGAAGAAAGACAGGTCCAATTAAAATGTATCCCAAAATTCCCGCCCCAAGCATTTAACGTAAAGGATCCTTGGTGCAAGGAAGAGTGATAGATGAGAGAATTACAATGGATGATCGGAAGAGGCATTTTATGAAGGTACTGGGGGGAATGGAGGGGGAGAGAGAAAATGATAATGACATGAAAGAAGACACAAATAAAGAAGTACAAGTGGAGACAATAAAACTAAAGGAAGTCAGAGAAGCGGTAAACAGATTAAAAGGTGGAAAAGCTGCAGGGGTGGACGAACTACAAAATGAAGTATGGATACATGGAGGTGAGGAAACACTTGAAATGATAAGGAAGATATGCAGTGGGGTATGGGAAGGCAAAGGTTTTCCAGAAAGGTGGAGGGAGGGACTGATAGTGCCAATAAGAAAGAAAGGAGAGGGGAGGGAAACAACAGATTACAGAGGAGTGACACTGATACCAACAGCATATAAAATATATGCATCAGTACTGGCAAATAAATTGAAAGAAGAATTAGAGGAGAAGAATATAATACCAGAAGGACAAACGGGATTCAGAAAGGTAAAAGATACAGTGGAAAATATCTACACACTGAATCACGGAATAGGAAGAGAAACGAAAAGAAGGGAGGGAAAATAATTGCATGCTTTGTAGATCTAAGGGCAGTATTTGACAGGATTAACAGAAAAAAATTATTTGAGATGTTGGAAAGAAAGAATATAGGAAAGAACTGGAGAGAAAAAATAGGGGAAATATATAATGGAACAAGAAACAGGGTAAGGGTGGGAGGACGGCTAAGCGAAGTATTTTGGACGGAGAGATTAGTCAGACAGGGGTGTCCCCTGAGCCCGTCAGATTTAGAAAATGTAATGGGAAAGGGACAGGCAGGAGGAGTGATAGATAATAGGGAAAAACAAATATTGGACACTAGCATATGCTGATGATATAGTCCTCTTAGCAAAGGAAGAGAAAGAACGAAAGGAGATGCTGAGAAGAATGGAAAGATATTTGGAGAAGAAAGAACTAGTATTGAATACGGAGAAGACTAAAATTATGAGATTCAGGAAAGGGGGGGGGGAAGAAGTTGCATAGAGAATTGGGAGTGGAAGGGGGAAGCGATGGAGGAGGTGGGGGAGTTTAATAGGGATGCAACGTTTAGCGATATTTCGTAAACGTTTAAACGCGTATATTAAACGTTTAAACCGCGTTTAAACGCGCAGCCTGTGCTACACGTAACTTACCAATTATATTGCAATATTGTTTAGAAAAAAATCAAGGGATAGTGACTATACTAATCCGGCCGACCGTCACTTAAAATTTTTTTCGAACACGGTCGGGCATGCCCATTACAAAATATCAACACATTTTGTATTTTGGAAGTGTGAAAAAAACTAAATCTAGGAGAATGCATTTTTGAAACAGACCATTTAGTTGTCCTCACAAATAAACCTGCACGGGAGCAGAACTCACCTAGCCCTAGGACGGCAGCTCTATACGATACCCGATCACCCACGGATGCTCTTAGCGGTGTTTTCTAATAACGAATTACTTAAACGTCATTTTACTGATATTGTGTAATGCGCACGTCCGACCGTCTTGGAACAAAATTTAAAGTAACAATCGACTGCCGAAGCAGTAGTCACTCCCAAAAATCAAACGTCGTTTGAAAGTTGGGTTATAAATCATAAAATAATACATATTCCGCTGAATAATGGCCGCGGCGATGGCGGCGAAAGTCCTCAAAGGGATGCAAACAATAAAACTGAAAAGTACCCACATCACAATTTTGCAATATTTAAGCGGCCGCGTCGCTTTTGCTCTTACGCGGTGCGCGCCAAGCACTATCCACGGCTTTGTTTATCTAAAATTTAATGATATCTAAATTTTATTTGCATTGCGTTTAAACGTTTCCCTAAACGGGTAGTGTCCACACGGGCGGTTAAACGTTTAAACGTTGCATCCCTAGAGTTTAAATATATAGGATTCATCTTACAAAAGAATGGGGGCCAAGAGAAGCATGTAAGAGAGGTAGCAAGAAAGGCAGCAATAACAATGAAGCAGGTATGGGGAATAGGAAAGAAGAATTTTGGGGGCGACTGGAAAAGAAGAGTAAAGTTGTTTGACCCATTGGTGAGCAGTGTAGCCATGTATGGAGCAGATATTTCGGGGTGGGAAGAGAGAGAGAAGATAGAGGGGATCCAGGAAAAGTACATAAGATGGACACTGGACTTAGATTGTGGGACACAAGGGTACATGGTAAGAGATGAAACAAACAGAGAAAAACCAAGAACCAGGGCAGGAAAGAGAGCCATAAAATACGTGGAAAAGTTAAGAGGTGGGTGCGGGAACGAGTTAGCCAGGCAGTAGTGGGAAGAGGTCCGGAAGGGAGGAAGAGAAGATAATAAGGGTGGCAAGGTTTAGACTGGGAAACGAGATGAGATGTGGAAGGTATTGGGAAAGCGAAGACAGAAGAATGTGTGGGGTATGTGGGGCAGAGGAGGAGACATGGGAACATGCAGTAGAGAGGTGCTGGTGGAGAGAGAACACAGAACAGGTGAGAGTGGAGATGATACTGGAGGAAAGCGGAAGAGGGGAGAAGTAGATGGAACTGATACAGAGGGGAAGGAAGAAGAGGGAGAGTTAATTATACATAAATGGGAATTAGATAGGTCGAAATTAATTGTGAGAAGGAGTTTATTTACTTTCGTTTATTCCATTTATTATACTTATGTTTATTTGTTTTTTTATGAATTGTAATCCCAAATGGGAAAATGGGAAACAATAAATCCATTTTGAACTGAAATATGTAAACAAACGTTCCATTTAAAAAACATAACTTTCGTGCTGCTCAGAGTGGCAACACCCTGCATGCACCAAAATAATTTTCTCATATGCTTCATGGGGTTCTCCACATACGTGTAAAATTTTAATTTGATACCTTGAATAGAACCATAGATATGGGCCGACTACACGCTGTTGGCCCACGCTGTATATCCCAAATGCTTTTCGTTCCGTTGTCCGATTTAAAAATTCTTTCGCAATCACTAAGTTTTTTCTTGTTCTCGTAAGATTAGGCATTTCCAAAATGATGTTGCAATTTGTACGGGGTCAAAAATAGTTTGTTCCATACCAAAACTGCCGATCTATTTAATAATCTCTGACTATCTAATTTATTGCTTACTCAAGAAACACATTAGAAACCCTACTCAATTTTATGCTCGCCATGTATTAATACTGTAGCAAATTTTGTCGCAAAATTCAAGTTGCTCTTACGCTTTGTACAAAATTTAAACCCGCAAAAAAATAAAAAAAATTCCAGTGCAAAACACCCATGCATGTAACATAAAAAAAAAACTGTACACTGTTTAAAATCGGATGTGATGAGAGAAATGACAGACGTATTTTAACTTACCCTGGCTTTAGGCTGAATTACTACAGGCGTCGTGCCGGACGATTGCCCCTGTTCCCGCTGCAAATATTACTGAATGTCAGAACTGAACGAAGAAACCTCAATGCTCGACACAAAAATAACACACCTAGTCACTTGCTTTTAAAAGACAATAGGCTGTGAGCGAACAGCGAATAACGTGGAAATAAAATATCGGTCATGGTGTTTCGAAATTTTCTAATTTGGTCATTTAATTACACAGTACATAGATTTGTTTTTTTTTTTTTAATGAAACACCCTGTATTGACAGTATTTTTGGATTCCTTAAATGATTTTACTATGACATTGTATAAGACAGTTTTTGCCTAAAATTCATATTTCTAGCGCTAACAGCATTTTGAAGAAAGTTCAAGTAATAATATTCTGATGAAAACAAGACAATATCTAGAAGAAACTGCCACTGTATTAAAGAACCATGATAAATTCGCTCATAGCCTATAGTTTTCGAAATTTCAAAACAAAAAAAAATTAAATAAGGACTCGACTTGCTGTTTCAACACACCCACAAAAAAACAAGAAAAAACAATAAAAATCACTTCAAACCTCCAACCAATATAAATATAAAGCTGATGAAACTATAAACCAAAACCAAACAAGAAAAAATGCAAAATTATCGTTAAAAATTCAAACTGGAAAGTGAGTTAGTCCATGTTTTCTTACCTTAAAGCCGGCAAACGCACTACGCAAGGACAAAGACCGTTTTTGCGACCGTCCCTTACCTTGTCACTATACAAACCGAAGCCAAACTCACATGCAAAAAGCTATCAAAACAAAACGAATTCAACAAACATATACAGGGTGTTTCATTAACAATGGGAAATCTGTTAACTGAAAATTCTACAGGTCAAATAATGACCATTGACCCGAACATGCCTTATCCGAATGTTGATGGTTTAGGAAATACAGGGTGTTGAAAGTTACAATTTTATTTCCATTTTTTACCATAACTACGAAATTTCTTAAGTTGTAGACTTGAAAATTTTCAATCCTTAAGTTTTTCTTACGGGAAAAAAGATTCCAATAACATTTTTGACGTTGCCCATAGAGGACGCTACTTATAACCTATTCATGTCTCATTTTGATATTCCAGCCGATTTTCAAGAAAAAATGACTTAATGCAGATAGTGTTTAAATCTTAGAAATGAAATGCTTATTAAGTACTGCTAACAAAATAAATTTTAATTCACTACAAACGCTTAGGTACAAGAAAAATAAAATTAGGAAACATTAAATTTTAAAGTAGTTGTTCGAAGAGTCCACCATTCACTTGGATACATTTTTCAATGTGTTTCCCGAGAGACCCCCCAAGTTCGAAACAATGCCCCTGGATTGCCTTTGATTTCATTGGCAGCCGCTCGTATTCTTCGCCACAGCTCATCGGGTGAATCAACAGCTTCTTTATAAACCATATCTTTCATTCTAGACCACATCGAAAAATCCAGAGGATTTAAGTCGGGGCTTCTAGGCGACCAAGCAAATTCATTTCCGCGGCAAATCCACCGATGTGGAAAGACGTTGTCTAAGTACTCCCGCACCGGCCGGGAAGAATGTGCGGGCGCCCCGTCCTGTATGAACCACATATTTTCCTTAATATTAAGTGGTACTTCTTCAAGCAGTTCGTACAAATTTTGCTGAAGAAAATTTAAATAAAGTGGACTGTTCAGATTGGGTGGAAGTTGAAAAGGCCCAATAAAGAAATTTGAAGTTACACCGCACCAAACATTGATCTTAAAACCATGTTGGAAGTGTTTCTTTAACGGCATGGGGGTTTTCAGAATCCCACGAATGATTGTTTCGCCAGTTGAAAACTCCACTTCGAGTAAACGTTGCCTCATCTGTGAAGAGGATTTTGTTCAAAAAATTAGGATCCACACCTTGCTGCTCTTGTAAGAAATTAGCGAAACGTAGACGAGCAGGAGGATCTTCCAGTAACAAATTTTGTACTGGAGTAATGTGGTATGGGTGAAGCGTTTCTTTGTGCAAAATTCTCCAAATCGAAGAGCTACTTACGCCTGTTGCCGCATTTAAACAACGGGTACTTACGCCTGGATTTTCATGCAATCTAACCAAAACCTCATCTTCCTGCTCAGCCGAAATAATCTTCGGAGCGCTATTTTCAACTTTTGGACGGAAAGATCCTCTTTCGCCTAAGCGATTGTACAGATTTTTAAATAATTTATGATTTGGTTGCCTTCGGTGGGGGTATAACTCTGAATACCTTCGGGCTGCAGCGAGCCCATTAAAATTGGTTTGAGCAAAGACACAAATCATATCTCTCATATCACTATTCAAAAAGTCATTATGTCGCGGCATTTTTGATAAATTTATGGAGAAAGTTAATGAAAAAGCTATTGGGTTAACACTGAACACTTTAAAACTAATGTCATATTACTATCGACTGTCTGTTTGTAAAACGTAGTTATCTAGATAATTATTTTGTTTAATGCGGAACGGCCTATTAGAACAAGTTTGGAATTTAAACACTATCTGCATTAAGTCGTTTTTTCTTGAAAATGGGCTGGAATATCAAAATGAGACAAGAATACATTTATTATTTAAAAAAGGTTGGTCTTTCAGATTTTGGAGCCGATTTGACGTTAGATGTACATGGTAAAAAGTTATGGGTCAATTTATCAAAGCATAGGTTATAAGTAGCGCCCTCTATGGGCCACGTCAAAAATGTTATTAGAATCTTCTTTCCCATAAGAAAAACCATGGGATTGCAAATTTTCAAGTCGACAACCTAAGAAATTTCGTAGTTATGGCAAAAAATGTAAATAAAATTGTAACTTTCAACACCCTGTATTTCCTAAACCATCAATATTCAGATAAGGCATGTTCGGGTCAATGGTCATTATTTGACCTGTAGAATCTCCAGTTAACAGATTTCCCATTATTAATGAAAAACCCTGTATTCAAGCGAACAAAGTGTTACTGCTATACAAACGGGCGTGATGATTGTGCGAAAGGTTTACCGAAAAGAGAAAAATTCACTTACGTTCAATGTGGCGTAGTCACCGGTGTCCTCTGGCGGCCTCGGTTTGCACTTGCCGCAGCAACAGTTGAAACAGCAGCACAGGCAACAGCAACAGTAGCAACCCGTCAATATTCCGCATATTACGAAAAGTGCCTGGAAAAACGTGCATATTTTGTTATCAGGAAGAGCTGCTAGTTACAAACTGTTCGTTAAATAAAATACTTGGCGATCAAATTTAGAAGATTGCAACAGATAAGATAAAAAACAATTGGCGCAACTCCAAAAAACAACGAACCAATTTAATTTCCGAACAAAAAAATTGGCAATGTGTACGTACTTCATTGTCTAGAAATAGGGCATCGGCACATTTAATAAGCTTATTAGTGGTCCCTACAAGCCTTGGCATATTACAAAGATAATAAACACACTAAACTTGCACTAGCTTCGGTGCAGTTGTTCTTAAAAGGCGAGGGTCAAGATATTTAGTGATAAGACAGCAAAAGGCGATCTTTAATCATTCGAGATAACAAATTTTGTTCCAGTACGCAAGTCCAACAACAGCATCATCAGCTTCATAGTACTTGCATAACAAATAGGAAAACAAACAAAAAACTCGCAGAAAAAACTACTACTATCAACATAATTTGTTGCGTTTTAATAATAAATCAACAGCTTACTGCTTTGTTGCACAAATAAGTGTTAGTAAATTGGTCTTCAATTATGCATAATATTCTAATGACCTTGTCTGTTCATTAATGATTTTTTCCGATACAAAACCTGTTTCAAAATTTTATAAATCAAAAGCAAAACTTCCCACAATTCCCCCTCTAATTCCTGGAGTTTGTACACCAGACTTTCTCTGCAAATTTCAAATTCAGAGAAAATCAAAACGGAAAAATTGATCGCAGTACTTTAGAAACATTCCAGCGAAAAGTGGGGCCCTGATTGTATGCCAAACTTCGACATTTGAACAAGAACAGTTCGTATTACCAGAAATTTCGTCATCCTTACCTTACACCACGTAGAATTGACGACAAAATAGGCGTTGACACTTTCCTCGCCGAACTGCTCGGCGATGTACAGTCCCAGCGACCCGTAGTTATCGTAAATATTCCTTTTTGTCGGGTCGCTCAGAATCGAATGGGCCCTGTTCACTTCCTTGAACTTTTCCGCCGCCTCCGGGTTATTCGGGTTCTTATCCGGGTGGTACTTCAAAGCCAGACGTCTGTAAGTTTTTTTCACCTCTTCTGCGGTCGCTGTTTTTGGCAACGACAGGATTTCGTATAACGAATCACCTTGAGTCCTAAGGAAACACGTTACATTTTAAGACAATATAAGTGTCTTTAAAAAAGTTTCTCAGAGCATTACGATAGACCTGGTGGTATTGCCATTTCTAGTTAGTGGGGTTTTCTCGAAGGGATCAGGATCGGAAGGGCTAAAGGTCTTGAACTGACATTACCATAACTGTAACAAGTCTGGAAAACTGCATAAACATATATTATCTTTTTAAAAAAACTTTTCTTTGTCAAAATCTGGAAAATACATGTTTAAAACCGATGAAACTGCGAATTTATTTAGATGCAGTTGTTAAGCACAGAACAGTCTCAGGGATTAATATACAGCTCCAAACTACACTGCTCAAAATTGTCTAAGGAACAAAACTATTATTTCAAAAATATTTTCGCCAACAATAGTGGTTTCTGACCAAACCATCAGAAATCGTATCCATGAAGCTGGTCTTCATTCTCGTCTACCAATTACAGTACCTGCACTTCGCCACAGCAATCCCAAAGCTCGTCTTGAATGGGCTGAAGAGCATGCTCAATGGGGTGAAGCAGAATGGTCCAATGTTCTGTTTACCGAAGAATCTCAGTTCGGATTTCAACTTGATATCAGAAGAATGAGAGTGTTGCGAAAAAGCCGAACCGTGGAGAGGATCAAGCACTCCCAGGAAATTCACAATTACCGAGGAGGGTCTGTGATGGTATGGGCTGGAATCGATTTGCACCATAGAACAGACCTTGTTTGCCTGGATGGAGCCATGAACCATCGGCGTTATATTGAACAAGTTCTTGTACCTGTTGTGCAACCATATTCGCATGCTGCTGGTCCAGATTCGGTTTATATGCAGGACAATGCTCGTCCTCACATTGCACATCAGATACAAAATTGATTTAAAGAAGAGAACATTGCCCTTTTGCCATGGCCTCCTCAGTCTCCCGACGTCAACCCCATTGAGCAGTTGTGGCAAACATTCAAGGCCGTTTTGCATTTGAAAATGCACTGAGAGAGCAGTGGGCCCTTTTGCCACAAGATGCAATCGATAGGCTGATTTTAAGTAAGCCTAGGCGGTGCCAGGAGTCATCAATGCCCGAGGAGGCCATACATCGTATCAAGTACAAATTTCAAAAAATTTACGTTATCAGAAATTAATACACTCTTATTTTAATACACAATGTATTGTTTTCCAATTAAATGTTTACTTTCATTATTAAACAAATATGTAATGCAAAACATTACAAGTTTATTTTTAGTCAATTTTGTACTAGGCAAGCTAATCAAATAAATAGTGTAACCTACTAACTTTGACTTGTAGGATAAAAATCATACTATGAAAATCATTTGTGTTCCTCAGACAATTTTGAGCAGTGTATTAACATGCTAAGATTCGTGGATGATATAGCAATGTTAACATCCGACAACGAAGAATTACGGATGGCTCTGAACGAAATGAAAGCTGTTTTGATAGACGGCCACGGCATGAAGATCAATAAAAAGAAAACCAAAAGATTGGTGTAGGGGGCGTGAAAATATGACTAAAACTAAAATACAAATAAGAAATGAGAAGGTAGAGAAAGTTGCGGATTTCTGCTATTTAGGAAGTCAAATAACTCGCAATGGTAGGAGCACTAGAGATATAAAACAAAAAATACGACAAGGTCGTTGCATTTAACAAAAAGAAACAATTGTTATGCTCGGGAACGGTTAATGCTGAAACTGGGAAAAGACTCTTAAAGACATATGTATGGAGTAAGAGTAAGGCACTGTACAAAATCAAGGTTTTCGTGAAGGCAAACGAAGTTATTGGACAGTTATTCCAACTGTTGACTTTGTATTTAAACAGGTACAAACAAAATCATTTCCATTTAAGATTTACGAAAAGGAAAACAAGAAAAAACTAGTAAACCATAATGGACCACCTGCACACTGTGTAAATTCGTAATCGCCAAATTTATGGCATGAGATTGACATTTCGTTGATCCACAAAGATAACACAACTCTACGAAAACATGAATCACAATATTAGCGTTAACACAACCAAAATGGGCGTGCAGAAAAAATGAGGAATTCGTGACGAACCTCCTTACATATTCAAATAAATAATAGGTGCAACTGTCAATTTTTGGCAATGCAATGGTTTATACACGAAAATACTTACGACAAACGGCGTTTAGCGTCCATTTTTTAGGCGTTCTCGTAACTATATAATTCATGCACTACCTTACAAACTAAAACTGCAACGTTCTTGTTTACTTCGTTGACGAATTCAGCACATTTTCGGGCGAAATCGAAGGGCAAAACCCAAAATATTGCGGAATTGATTTTGGACTACAAAACAGCCGCACTGCCAAGGACGTTACGCAGAACTGCCAACGTCACGCGGGAAATAAAACTAGATGGATTTGTAGATAAGATTACGGCATTCGGGTACGTAAGAAATCATTTAAATTAATCACTTTATTATACAAGGAAAATAGGTTTATTCAACTTTTGTAAATAAATTAGGACACATTGGTAATACTTTATTGTTTTTACATATATTTCATGGGTATAAAATAAAATCACAACTTAACTTATTAAATGCATTTTTTATAAATAAATATATTTTAAAATTAAACATAAACAACACGTTTTAAGGCTACATTATAATTTAATATTCATTTTCTCTTATGACAAAAACAGTTGCAAATTTTTGAAGATCCAATATAGATACGTAATATTTTTAATTCTATAAATGTGCAGCATAATATACATTATACCATTGTTTAAAGATGTTATAGTTAGACAATACCGTGTGTAAAATTAGAAACACCTTTTGGGAGGCAGAAAATTCTACTTTGTGAAGCAGAGGTTAGATGGCGCTCTTTAAGACAAACTTTTGTAATATTTCTTGGAGTCTTCGAACTATAAAGTCGGTAAGCAGTGGCCGAGTTGAAGTTACGCTATTACCCGTTTGAGGGCGCTCGGGTGCCTTAGTATTTTAAGCCAGTTATAAAATGATATATAATCCCTCCAGTAAAAATACAATAGACGCCGCAGACGTTTTCGCGGTACTTTGTCGGCGCGGCAGTTCTTGCTCAAAGGCAAGTTTTGCTGCCGCAGCTGGTGGTTTCTTGACACTTCAGGAATTAATTATTTTCCTTATCCAAAAATGAAGGATAGGTACATTCCGTACCTATATAGGATAGGTACATCATTATTATATTTACACACAAAGCAAATGAAGATTTTTATTTTAAAATTTATAGTTGTATAACTGCCATGATCTTATATACCTATACATATTTGTTTTGTGAATATACAGACTGTCCAAACAGTGCAGCGGCGGAGGTTTGCGCCTTTATTATGCATTTCAGAGAGAAAAGTTATATGAGGGACTCGTCCTTATTTTTAGTTCTCCATACTTTAAAATTATGTATTTCCATTTATACACTTCGTACCGTTCCTTCTGTACAGCAACAAACTTTGTTTTTTTAATGGAACAATTTGTAATTGATTGCATTTGTGGATTCCTTAATAATTGATCTACTGTGAGGTTGTGTAAGATATTTTCCCCCAATATGCATATACTTTTTACGTTACCGGCATTCCTTTGAAAATTTTGTCAGATAGGTATACCTAGAGGGATTTTAAAAATTAAATATCTCCGATTGAACAAAGTTGGAGCAGCGATATCTTGGCGACAGGAAAATAATATATATGGTAAACTGAGGCAGGATTAAAAAACGAAAATATTATATGTACCTACAGGTGTTAAAGTATTTTTTCTACGATTATAAAGAAACGTACAAGTTTCATATGCGCCATTAATTAAGAAAGTTACATCTTTTTGTACGGATTTTCATTTCCTACGGCCAAATTGTACGGAAATATTCATTTCCTACGGGTTTCATAGGCTACTAAACTGTCATTGAGTCAATATAATTCAATGATTAGCGAATCATATCCAATCATACCTACAGAATCATCCGCCTCTAGGAGGCTTTGTCAGTTTGACAAAACATCACTGTCACTTTGCAAGTCGCCATAAATTCAGTCAATTTGTACATGAAAACACTATTCTTAAGTAGAAGTAAATATGAATAGCGATAGTGACAATGAAAAAATATTAAATTTAACACCGCCAGGTATCACAGAAATGGCGAAGGTAAACTGTTTAAATTTAGGTAGGTACATACTTCTACAAATATCAAAGAATAAATACGAAAATTCGTACAGAAATTTCATGGATTGGCGCAAAGACCAGCACATACATTCATTTTCGGATAATACTTTATTAGCATATTTAGGAGAAATGTCGAAAAAATTTAAGTCCATCACTCTCTGGAGCCAATAGTCAATGTTAAATGTTGAGTAAATGAAGTTCTGGATATATTTAAATGTAACAAAATAAAAGCTTTTCTGAAAAGGCAGTCGGATGGTATCAACCTAAAAAATCAAAAATTTCCTGATAATGAATATTTGCTAACAAATGTTTTGAAATGTTTTTGAAATTTTTTAAAATAAGTAAATAAAGTAATCGTAGAAAAAGTATAGTGTACAACTCGCGCGAAATGACCCTTTCCCACTCGTAGGCACATGAATTTTGTAGCACTCGCTTCGCTCGTGCTACAAACTATTCATGTGCCTGCTCGTGGGAAATGAGTATCATTTCGCGCTTGTTATACAATATACTATTAATTTTTGTTTTATGGGTGTGAGTTTGACGATAAGTGTGTGTGTAAATTGATATGACTCACTCAGATGGCCGTTAAGTTCTAAGTGTGACAGGTTGGACATGACAGGTATAGAGTGGATGCAAAAATTATGAGGCAATAAAGCTTGGGTATATCAGATGACGAGATTGAGAGATGAGTAAGAGTGTTTGCAGATAAATGAATGGATATGGTTGGATAATTGTGTATGTGTGATAATGGGATGTTTAGAGCTGATTGGTGGTATGTTAGGAAATGGGAGGATGCTTGGTAGTTTTTAAGTTTTAAGTTTGATGTTGATATTGGCAGGTCTGGGACTGATAATTTAGACAGAAGTAAAGATTGAACCTTAATAGTTGAAATTCTTGCCGTAATTTTATACCATTTTTGGGGAATATCCCCTGCTATTTTGCCACCCAAAACTTAGAAAAATGTTTGCACTTTGTTTTTGCAGAAAATTTAACGAACAAAGTTTACATCAGCGATCAGCACAAGAAATCCCATTGCAAGATTACTTCTTGAAAGGATTGTTTTCTTCCATGGCACTCCTTGTTTCAAATTATACCTAGGTTTAATGAGTTATAGCGTATTTTAAGAATATGACCATGAAGAAGTAATCTTTAGCAATTTTTTGTCTCGATGGGAACTCGACTTCCAGATACAAAATGGAAGCCATATTTTGCGTTTTGGGTGCTAAAATATAGGAGAACCCAATAAACTGTCCACCAAATTACTACGTTTTAAAAGGTTCAATTTTGAATTCTATCGAAACCGTCAGTCGCAGACCTATAGGAACCTAGCAAATACATCAATCAAAAGCTTAGTAAACTGACTATATCGAATATGGAAATAATATACCTGGTATTAAATTTGAAATTTTTCAGCAAAACTCCATATATTAGATTACGTAAGTTGTCCATCCTTTGATATGAAGTATCTATTGTGACAAAAGTACCTACCCATGGTGTGAAAGTAGTCTAAAGCTTAGCACACATTATCAGCATCGGACGGACGGCAAGCGCCGGACGCATTTTGATTCTCATTGCAGAATACCCGCCGGATTGTAAAAATCCGTTGAATGCGGTCCGCACAAGTGTGCGTTGACTAATTTAAATGTATGTTAAGAATGTTTTTCCGTTGCGTGCCGTCCGTCGGATGCCGACAAATAATGTGCGCTAAGCTTAATAAAGAATTCTTAAATAGCTACGACCAGTAGACGACGTCAATAGGTAGCTCTTCAAAGTTGGGTCCACACTGGCATTAAAATGGTAATATTATCTTAAAAGTCCCTCACTCTAAACCCCATCGTGTAGTATTAACTTTCATAAAATTTTATTATGAACTCAAATATGTAAACAGATATAGGGCATTCCATTAAGAAAAACAAAACTTTGATTTGGTACTCGAGAGTATGAACACCTGTACTCGTATTTCGTATACACCAAAATAATTTTCTCAGGTGCTTCGAGGGGTTCTCCACATACATGTAAAATGTTTACAGTGGAAATTTTGGATAAGTAAGTTTGTATAAATTGGTGTGGCGCCGTTCAGACGCCTTGGTTTTTAAGAACTTTCAGCCGACCGACTCCGTCGACACACTGCGCTGGAAAATGTCTTTCGACAAATTTGTTTGTTGCTAAGTTACACCAAACAAAAAACTGAAAATTTTCTGCCGTTCGAACAGCGACAAGGCTTTATAGAGTGATAGGTTGGAAATGACAGGTACTGGGCGAATGATAGAATTATGAAGCGATACGACGAAGTACCTACCATATATTATTACAGGTTTGAAAAACTTCTCAATCAACGCTCAAACCCAGCCACCGAAAAGCAAATTTGCGAAACACGGTAGGTAGTTGGGTAAAAAACGTAATATGGAAATTCTCAGGCTAGGCAGCGTGTTCTTTTTCGTCCGTCGCCGAGTTAGCACCAGGCGAGTATTAGGGAACATTTTGCTCCCAGTTTTATTTTTGTAATGTGCCTATGTCGCCTAACTATGTTTATTATTTACTGCGTTATTGTTGTATTTACATCATACGCATAAAAATAACTTCAAATAACGATATATGCGTGCATTTAATTGATTTCATTGTATACATAATACATGATGTATTTAGGTTTGTGGATGTGTCCAATTTAGGCTTGAAATAGTTAATAAATTTCAAAGGGAATATAAATAATAAGAATGTTACTGGCAGTCAGTTATTTTATCTCGATATAAGAGTAGTTTCTCATCACAAAATTCTTAGTCCGAAGATTGATTGGACGTATTTCCCCAAACGTAGAACATCATATTTGCGAACAGTAGTCTAATTCCCTAATCTGGGCATACCTTTGCCTATTTTTATATTTTATCTCTATCTCTGCCACTAGTAGGTTGCGAACAAACTAATTATCGTCTTCCACATATCTTTCTTTTTTCTAACTATTTTTACTTCCTTCCCTTTGCTAACCTTGTCTATCAACGGTATCTTCACCATGTGTCGGATTGAGAACGATATAACTAACACACTTTTTTAAACCAAAATTAAGTTAAAAACTCAAAATGTACAATTATTTCATAGATACCTATACAGCAAGCACAGAGAGTATAAAACATTAAGGCCTGGTTGTTCAAAAAAGTAACACAGACTTAAGTCTGACACCGGCTTCGTTGCTACGATAGAACCATTCTCAAAATTAATTTAAGTATTTTGCACTATCTTGTTAATGAAAGATTTAATTAAATTCAGAAATCCACCTATTTTTTACTGCAGTTAATCAAGAAACGGTAAAGTCATTTATACCATTATACCAAAGGTACTAACTAAAACTAAAATATAAATTGGACGTGCCCAGTCTTTTTCTGTGGATTAATTTTGAATGGAATTGCTTCCTACTTGAAGCTTTTACTGTATTGTCCTTTGCAAGTAACATAAAGAATTTATTGTGGAGCCCCTTCAAATTTTATAATACT
Source organism: Xestobium rufovillosum (assembly GCA_963966045.1). NCBI lineage: Eukaryota > Metazoa > Arthropoda > Insecta > Coleoptera > Ptinidae > Xestobium > Xestobium rufovillosum. Next base: position 25,085,546 of record OZ014497.1, read on the forward strand.
ACCCTGATGTGTGAAACCGATTGATAAACGCCGCGATCGTAAAACAGTTACGGTTGGAGTTCTCCAAACGCATCTAAAATACTTCAAAGACACCGCACTGTATTATATTGATTTATGTTTGACAAAGACAAATCTATCTTTGATCTTTGTTGATAGGCCGCGACCGACTGTTGTGCCATCTACAATGAATAGAAAAACATTTTCAATTTGAATACTGTAAAAGGTGCGTATCTGTACTACAATAACTTTTAAATAAATGGGAAATAGCGCGTCTACTGCCATCTAGCGAGTCCGTTAAATCAGTTTCCCAATAAGAGCATATCACTGACTAACTATAACATCTTTAAACAATGATTATACATCGATTCCTAGTTATTAAAATTAAAACAGTTTAATAATATACACAACCGATTCCACAGCTACAGGAACTAAGTGAATGTATACAGGCTCCACTCTGTATATTACCAAATAAGTTAAACACAAAACTTAATTTTGGCACAACGTACTAACAAAGAATGTCTGGAAAACATTATACTATACCATACTGACCTGACCTGAAGTGCTGTACGATATCTACTAAAATATTCAGGAAAAATTTAACCGAAACCTTTCAAAACTTAACCATAATTATGGCATATTCTTTGGCCTTACCACAAATATACATACACACATAAAAAGGGAGAGGTATAAGTATACGCAGACATCTAAATGTTGTCCGCACCTTTTATTTTAACTTTTCTTTGAGAGCTTTTCTCTCATTCACGTCTATAATAGACAGATTCTTCGACGCAACTATACAATGCAATACAGTAATGCCCGATTTAACGACTGCAACTGGAGCGCTCAAGTAGAGTATAATACGGAACAAAGACATTCCCGCCACTAAAAAGTATCAAAATTAATTACAAAACTCATTTCAGAAGAATATTAAATAAAACAAAATAAACTTACGTATCGGACCTTCCGTAAAATACAACAAATACAGAGCAGCATAAAAAGCTTCATTTCCAGCGCACATAAAGAACAGGACTGTACGATTAGTGTAATAAACACTCATTATAGGGTTATCCGACATGTCGATAAATTTGTGACTTGCTTTTCCTTGTAGAAGGCTCCTAAAAGTTTCGTTAATTGTTTGGGTTTGAAAAATTGGCAAAGATAAACGTTACGTACGTGTGAAGGTATATCCAGTGCCCCGCAATATCGATACTCATAGAAATGAGGAACCAGAACAAGTATTTCGGATACAAATGACCCAAAACGGCACACAAACACATTGTGCCACATCTGTCAGTGAGTTGGTCCAAAATGGCCCCAAATTTAGTACTCTGATTCAATAACCTAATAATATTAACTCCAATTAGTTGTTACGGTGCATAAAAACTTGAATTGCGTACCTTGCAGCATGTCCGTCAAATGCATCTAGCAACGCAGAAACTATGTAACAAACCGAAGCTATTATATAGTTTGTGGGCATGAAATAGAAAGAAATCACTGCCAAAATAACTCTAGCAAACCCTAGAAGAATATTAAATAAAAAAAATGAGAGTACTTTGACATTTCACTAACCTATAAGGTTCGGAACGAACAGAAATATATTTTCTTCAGCCATGCCTCGACTCACGGTGGTTTGTATTGACTTAATTAGATTGTATCTAATAAGATTTATTGCAAATCCAAGTTAAAATACGTGTTTATTTGAATCAGTATCGATCTTTAACACTCGCCAACCTTCTATTTTATAGCCAGCTGACATCTTCGACCTTGAGAAATATGCGTATGGTATTCGCTAGGACGTACGTCCCTGACGACATTGTGATGTCACAACTGTAGGCATTAATTTATTGAATTTACATATACCCAAGTATATTTAAAGTCATATAAACTATTCTAATCAGGTTGAAGGCCTTGGTATATTGCCTTTTAGGGTGAAAAGGTAAAATTAAGTAAAACTCGCCATTATTTAGGTACAAATCTGCTTTTAATAACTCCAAATCACTAAAATCCGCCAGCGGTCACAAAAAAACACGCAATGATAAGTTTTTTTTATAAATATTTATTTTTTTATAACTGAATGTTAAAATAACATTTTTTTTCTTGAAAAAAAAAATGTGTAGATTACTGGTAAGCGCAAATGCGCGAAAATCGTGTGACCGACCATGAACATAAACCTTTCTAGTTATTGAAAAACACCGTTTATAAATTGCCTAAAACGACCGTTCGCTCTGCCTCCTTTTAGTTTCGTCCAATCAAAGTCACTGACAGAAAGCAATCAATTCGTTTAAACAGAAGCCTGGCAATGGCAGTCATACCGTATTTGACGGAACCATTTCTTATAACCACGTGGCCTGTTATTCATGAAGAAGCTCAGAAATGAAGATCGAATTGGCTAAATCGTTAATAAAGAGATGAGGAACACCTAAGAATGTTCAACTGATAATTTGGTTGATCGTTTAATGAAAGTAATGCAAGTGTTGGTCACGAGTTATAAGAAACATTTCCTCAGTCGTCTTTTTATTATAGGTCCCTTTCAAATCCCAATTCGTTTCGTGATATCACAGAAAATGAACAGATCCCGTATCGCAGATTTCGGAGGCAGCGCAAACGATCGTCAAGCCAAAAGCCTACCTATAACATCTATGTTTACCAATGAATTTTTCAAAGAACACATCGTGTTTTATACTAAATATTGCGCCCCCATTTCGCCAACATCCCCTCTATTAAACCGATAAAAAAAACATTAACGAATACTGCAAATACTTACGCATTTTGATTATTTCATTTTTAAATCTTAAAAGTATTTGGAGATAAAATACTGATCGATGCGACCGAGAAAATTTTGGCGAAATTCGTGCTCAACACTGGTTATAGTCGAACATATTCGACTTAGAATCTGCACAATTTTCGAAAAGCACAAACAATTCAAATAAAAAAAGAACTACACTACGAGAAATGGATGGCGTGCATTGCTCGAGCTTTTCGAAAGTTCTTTTATACTTAAAGAGAAAACCGGACCAGAAGAAGATGTTTCAGAACAGTTATATGGGCTGTAAAACAAATTCAACTTTACAACAAACAAACAAAAATATATATCTCTGGAAGACACAAAATCAACGAAAGTGTTGTAATCGACAAAAAAAATATCGTCATCATTTAAAACGATCGTTCTCCTGGTCGTAAATATCCCAAAGTAATCGGAGATTTCAATAAAAAAAATTCCGATTACTGGGAAATAAAGAAAACATTTTTTTAATAAAAAGAAAAATCAGGATAAAATGTCCAGCATTTAATTATTAATATATAATTTAAAAATCTCAATACATATAATTAATAATTTTTCTCGCAACATTAATGTTCTCTTTTTTATATTTAGGTTACCTAAAAAGCCTTAGATTCATATAATCAAAACAAAAAAGAAAAACAATGAAAGAAAAATGTGGAAAGAAAACTTATCGAGGAAAAAACACTAATAAAAACAAACGATGAACAAAATCACGGGGTGGATCGAAGCCGAGTCTTGTAACGCTAGCTTAATACAGGGGGGCGTGCCATATCTCCCTCAGTAACATTGATAAAAAACATTTGCGAGAGCCCGACGCACCTGGTCCGCCACTTCGCGAAAAATTAAAAAACTTGAATAGCTTCGAATAAAACAAAGCTGTAGGGTCGATATTATGGCGAGAAAAAAGTTACATTTAGGAGTAACTCAAAGGGCGAAAATATCGCACTTAACTCTGAAAATATAAATTTTAGGCAAAAAGTGTCGGTACAACCTAGCAATAAAATCATTCAAGGAATCCAAAAATGCTATCAAATACACGGTGGCAAGCCAGGCGCGTCGGCCCGCTAGTCCATAAATTTTTCGCTCAAAAAACATTAAAAAATAAATACAATTTTATGTACAAAATAAATAAATATATCAACAACAATATAGACAATAAATAATTTAACAACAATCAACAATAGCTGGGAAACAAAGTATCGGGAGCACAGAAAACAACGCGTGCATTAATCGAGGAGAGTAGAGGCGAGAGAGGGGGGGGACCGCCACCAGCGCGTTAATATTTTTTATTAAATATTTTTATACACCAAACGAGGTACCTAACTCGTGTATATGCTATCCAACGAAAAGAACGTCCACGTTTTACTGTTTCTCGAGAACAATTTTTCACCACATTGATTCGAACGCAGGGCAAACCGCGCCTCGACACACCCGAGTATGACAAAATTATGCGCGACAGTTTTGACTAGGAATCTAGAAAAAATAAACAAACGGCGCGAGCGTCGGCGGGAAATTGACTTTCCGCAAACGCTCCCGCCGCGTACAATACACATATAAAATTTTGACTCTTAGCACAATGTCGTAACATAAAAAAATAATTTATAATAATAATATTAATTATAATAATTAATTAATAAAAGGATCTAATCACAATTTGTTGTAAGAATGTTTCATACGCTGAGCTCAGAGACCCGTGTTACAGTAGAGACAACACTCTGCGCCTCTTTCCAAAGACCCGCCCGTGACCCGAGTCCGTGCACGAGGAAAAGCAACAAAATGTATCATCTGCAAAAGTGAAGCACGATCTTTTAATTTAACGATGTCGAAGTATTTTAAATGAACCAACTTTCATCCACAACTTATGAAAAAATATCTTCATCTTACGTTAAAATTTATACATCAGGGAAAACTTGAAACAGTGCGAAACAAAATAACGCAAATACTCGGCAATTTTTTAAATGAAAATATTCATAATTTAAAATCAATGAAATTGATACCTATGAAAGCGTAGAACGGCCGTAACAGAAAAGAATCCCAGTTGGAACTGTAAATTTAATAACATTTACAGTTCCAATGGATGATTATGTTGAATTTGCAGTCTTAACTGTAAATTTAACAAAATTCGCCGTTATAATTATTGTAAATTAAACTAAATTTACAGTTTGGGCTACAAATTTAACAAGATTTCCCGCTCTAACTGTAAATTTACTAAATTTGTACTATAAATTGTATTTAATTTACAATTCAAACTGGGAATAAAGTGTTTGTTCTGTTACAAAAAAAATCCCAGTTGGGAATTTGAGTTATATTAATTTACATTTGGAACCAAATTTCACTCAAACTCCCAACTGGAAGTTAGTGTAATGTAACAAGCTTTTCAGTTATAACTGTAAATTTAATTAAACTTGTATTGCAAATTTATTTAAAATTACAGTTCCAAATGTAAATATAACTTAAATTCCAAATTGGAAGTGCTAGTTTTATTCAATTAACACTTCCAATTGGGAATTTAAGTTATATTAACATTTGGAACTGTAATTTTAATTAAATTTACAATTATAACGCAGAATTCTGTTAAATTTAAAATTATAACTGGGAATTTTGTTAAATTTACCGTTCGAATTGAACTGCACATTTAACATAATTCTCCGTTGGAACTGTAAATGTTACAAATTCCCAATTGGAACTAAATTTGAAAGGACTTATAATTTATTAATACTGTAAATTTAACTCAATTCCAAGTTCTAACTGTAAATCTAACTAAATTCCGAGTTCTACCTAAATTTAATTAGGTAAATCCTAAGTTCTAACTGCGAATTTATATAAATTCCCAGTAGTACTGCGAATTTATATAAATTCCCAGTAGTAACTGTAAATTTAAATAAATTTACAGTTCAAACTGTAAATATAACCTAAATTCCCAGTTCAAATTTAAAAGAGAATAGAAAGAGTAGAATAATTTACCTTTTGGAACTATGAATTTAACAAAATGCCCAGTTTTAACCATAAATATAACTTAAACAAACAATTCTAGCCGCAAATTTATATAAATTCCCAGCTCTAACTGTAAATTTAACAAAATTTTCAGTTCCAACTGGGAATAATTTTTTTTTGTATAAAAAAATCCCAGTTGAAGCTGCAAATTTAATGAAGTTTACGATTCCAGTTGGGAATTTGAGTTATATTTTTACATTTGGAACTTCAAATTTCACTCAAACTCTCAACAGGAAGTTAGTGTAATGTAACAAGCTTTTCAGTTATAACTGTAAATTTAATTAAATTTGTATTGTAAATTTAATTAAAATTACAGTCCCAAATGTAAATATAACTTAAATTCCCAATTGGAATTGCTAGTTTTATTCAATTAACACTTCCAATTGGGAATTTAAGTTATATTTACATTTGGAACTGTAATTTAGTTAAATTATAATGCAGAATTTTGTTAAATTTACAGTCCTAACTGTAAATTCAGTTAAATTTAGTTATAACAGGGAATTTTGTTAAATTTACCACTCAAATTGAACTGCAAATTTAACACAATTCTCTGTTGGAACTGTAAATGTTACAAATTCGTCCCAATTGGAACTAAATTTAACGGAACTTATAATTAAAACTGTAAATTTAACAAAATTCCAAGTTTTAACTGTAAATATAACTAAATTCCGAGTTCTACCTAAATTGAACTAGGAAAATCCTAAGTTCTAACTGAGAATTTATGTAAATTCCCAGTTGTAACTGCAAATTTAACTAAATTTACAGTTCAATCTGTAAATATAACTTACGTGCTTAGTTCAAATTTAAAATAGGATAGAAATAGTAGAATAATTTACCTTTTCTAATGTAAATTTACCATAACTCCCTGTCGGAATTGTAAACTTTATAAAATTCTCAATTGGAACTACGAATTTAACAAAATTCCCAGTTTTAACCATAAATATAACTTTAAAAAAACAATTCTAGCTGCAAATTTATATAAATTCCCAGTTCCAACTGTAAATTTAACAAAATTTTCAGTTTTAAAGTAAATTTAACTGAATTTACAGGTCCCACCGGGAATTTTTTTTTTGGTATCAAAAAAATTCCAGTTGAATCTGCAAATTTAATAAAATTTACAATTCCAGTTGGGAATTTGAGTTATATTTACATTTGGAACTGTAAATTTAGCTCAAACTCCCAACTGGAAGTTAGTGTAATATAACATGCTTTTCAGTTATAACTGTAAATTTAATTAAAAAATGTAACTTCAATTCTTAATTGGAAGTGCTACTTTTATTCAATAATTAACACTTCCAATTGGGAATTTAAATTATATTTCCATTTGGAGCTGTAATTTTAATGAAATTTACAATGCAAATTTAATTAAATTTACAGTTAGAACTAGGAATCTTATCAAATTTGCAGGCAGAATTGTAATTTAACTTTTACAACATCTTGTAAAATTTACAGTTTCAACTGTTAATTCAGTTGAATTTACAGTTCCATCCGGTAATTTTGGTAATTTTATAGTCAAAACTGGGATTTTGGTTAAATTTACAATTATAACTGGGAATTTTGTTAAATTTACAGTGCGAACTGAACTGAAAATTTAACATAATTCTCTGTTGGAACTGTAAATGTTACAAATTCCAAATTGAAACTGTAAATTTAACTAAATTTCCAGTTGTTGTAACTGCAATCTTAACTAAATTTACAGTTCAAACTGTAAATATAACTTAAATTCCCAGTTTATATAAAGAAAGAATAATAATTTACCTTTTCTATTGTAAATTTATCATAACTCCCTGTCAGAATTGTAAACTTTGTAAAATTTCCAATTGTAACTGAGAATTTAACTAAATTTCCTGTTTTAACTGTAAATATGAATAAAGAGAAAACTGCTAATTTAAATAAATTCCCAGTTTTAACTGTAAATTTAACAGAATTTTCAGTTGTTGTAATGTAAATCTAACTAAATTTACAGTTCCAACTGTAAATGTAACTTAAACTTAGAATAAATTGTCTTTTTCTATCGTGCCCTTTCTAACGTTGCGAAAAAATATGAGCCTTAAGAATTGGCTTTAAAATTAAAATTTGGCGCAATTTATTTCAGAAAAGAAGCGTTTTTTGATTATACTTCATTAGGGAAACCCCGGATTATTTCCTGAAGTAATCAAGATTAAACCCGAATCACCCTGTATACAGGTAGTCCCATTTAAAAATCTGAATTGTAAAATGCTGCAAAACTTAAAGAAACTTTGCAATTTCTTAATACTTCACCAGAAGATCGTTTAATACTTTACATAGTGCAAATTTCAGCGCTGAGGACAGAGCAAGACGGGACGAGTCACGGTCGGGCGTCTCCAGCACGCGCAAAGTCGCATACACACACACACACACACACACAGAACCGTCGCATGCCCAACAGAACTAAACAAGAGCTATTAAATAAATAAATCGATTTTTTTTCCAACATATAATAGAGATAATCTAACATTTATAGTGTTCGCAAACACTGCACAGAAAACCAACTCGACCATCTCGACGACCTGTGTAAGTCCCCAGACGACCGGCACCCGTCTCCCTTCGTCTTCTTCATTATCTCTTTTCTTCGATATTTAATGCGTGCGTGCGGATGTGGCGAGTCGCCACGCGCTCATGCGAACCGAGAGAGGGGGAGAGGGCCGGGGCCCGAGAGACAGCCTCGACCAATTTCATAATTTGTTATTTTATATAATCTAATAGTCTAGGGGGGACCGGGTTTTTTACTTTAAACTCGTCCCTGTGTCTTGCGGAGTGCTGTTGCCGACCTAGACAAGAAGAGAAAAAAAAACAGTGAGGGTTGACATCAAGCGAACAAAACTTCGCGATGGAAAGCAGAAACAAAGGAGACAGTGGCACAGGACTCACCAGCGTATGCTGCGTGTCGGCGGCTCCCCCGGCAGTAGGCGGCTGCTTAATTTTGTCACAGTAATCGGCCAGTATATCCCTAAAACGCGTCCAACTTTTCTCCGGCACCGTAATGGCCGTCCGAAAGTTGGTCTTCACCTCGGAAATTCGCATATAAACGCCCCGATTGTTCTGCCCGATATCGAAATAAAAGTTCTTGTTATCGACGTGCATGTGCCTGCCCTCGGGCAGGTCCGGCTTGTAGGCGTGCTCGTCCGTGCTGAACTCGTCCAGCAAGTCGGTCAGCGCGTCCCGGAACTCGATCATGCCCTGCGCGGGAATCGCGACCTGGGACCGCGGGCCCCCGCGAGTTATCGTCTGCGACACGCGCAAGAAGCGACCGCGGGAGTTCTCCTTCAAGTCCAGGTAGTACCGGCGGTTGTCTTTGATCATCATCTCGCTCTTCAGCTTGCCGTCTTCGGGAACGTTGTCCGGATTCGGCGGCCCTGCGCAGAACACACTCAAAGCAACTCTAAAGAGCACACAGACATTCTTATACCATACAGGACGTTAAGAATTTGAGCATGACATTATTAGTCAACAATGCATTATTATTATTGTTATATGTATAGAACTGATGACATATATTTTCTCACAAACGTGTTATCAGCAATTTTCTTTTGAAGAGAACAATTAAAAAACGGCTTAATCGAAAGAATCAGCAAATAAAAATAGAACATCCTGTGTGACATTGAGAGAAGCAATCTTATCAAGGGTTTTTATTTACCTAATGATGAGTAAAAATCGCTAAAGGCAGACAAGTGATCACGAAATTCTGCGGCCGTAGAAAGGGCAAGGAATATTTGGGAACGCCTGCCATCCGCACCGATCTACGCACACAAGAAAATACAGTCTATCTTACCCGTAAAACATACGTGAGCAATTCAAATATTACTGTCCTCAACAATATTTGTCACTGTTGCCACTTAATAGAGCTTTGCTGAGGCGCACATTGTGCTTTTGGTGACTGCCACGGTGATAGCAGAGTGGGTAGGTCAAGTTATCGCTTGCGACTACGATTTCCAAACCTTGCCTAACACTGGGGAAATCGTAGGTCATAACTGTGCCGGTGACCATGTGAGGGCTTGTTCTGCCTATATAAATTGTGTTGAGCAGATGAAAATGTGTCAGAGGCAAGATTCGAAATTGAAAAGTGTATTGAACATTTTCTACGTTACGTCATTATTGATTAAGTCTTTAAAATAGTATTATTTGTAGTTACAGTACTTGTACATTGCAGAAAAATATGCACCTGTCTACTAGACCCTTTTACACGAAAAGTTAGGTCACAGGAAGATGGCTGCAAGATGGGTACCGAAAATGTTGATCCCGGAAGTAAAGCACATTCAACAGGTCACTTCATCATAAACCGAGATCGTTTGCTTTTTTGACAAGGACAATAATATTTAAATCGCCCACATACCAAGGTCTGTACACAATTTTACGTAACCGAGTTAGAGCCGCAGAAAAAATAAAAAAAGGAAAACAATGAGTAGCATCCAGAAGTCGTTACGACAAGTGTCGAGCTATCTCTATTCCAAAAGAGCTGTGGTTTCGACAAGACAGCTGTCCAGTTCGCAATGTCTTACTTGTCTTGTAAGAAATTTCCAATTGTGTTTCCAGAAAATTCCGGAGCAAATAGGTACTTCAATAGAAACAATTATAATCGAATAAGTACAGATCTTGGTTTCACACAAATAAACATCGAAAGTAGCGTTAAATTAGCTTACCTCAGCGACTTTGATGAAACGGCCCCTGCGATTCTGCTTAACGTCTAAGTAAAACCGTTTGCTCTGAATCTGGAGCATCTTGGTGGCCAACTCTTGTTCCACTTGCCCTTGCTGGCCTACAACACAAAGAACATCCTCAAGAACTACCCGAAAGCAACTCAAAAATCGGTTTCATCAACCTGGATCGTGCCAATATTGAATTCTATTGTAAGTCCATTCAAAATCAACATATTCTTCCATTATTTACGTAATATTTCGATTGCACTAGCTCGATTTGAACATTTTTATTGATAAAAGAGCGTGAATGTCAGAAAACGCGGATGCTACCGGCGAAAAGAACACATGAACTCATTATGAATCATGTCTTGTAGTAACGTCTACGCGCCGAGTTTCCTGGAATTTCGTGAGTCACACGGCGAGAATTTCATTCACAAAATCGCGTCCGCGAAAAAATCAGAAATCCTCGCGATCGAAAAGTATAAAATTAATACATACCTGGGTCATATTCTCCGCTTCCCTGCTCCATTCCTTGATGGTATTCTAAAATATCGCAGCAAAATTAGCGCTTACTTGACAAAACTTCATCACTTTAATTTCGAACTAATCTCAATTTTCAAGCAAATCATGATTTATTAAGATGCGGATGTTAACTTTTACTGAAATTGATCAAAAAGCACTACGACACCAATAGGGCTTATTTTCAAAGCGCAACCGTGAGATTTCAAGCGATTGGCAACCTAAATAAAGTTAGCCAAGGTCATTTGCAGCTTACCACAATATAAAGGACATTACACCAAGTTTTACTCCGAACTACAACTTTTGGCCTACCCCCAGCAACGGGACTATAAAAAATACATGCACACAATATTTTCCTCCGTAAAATCTATCACCTCAAACGCTACAGCACGCGAATACAAGCCAAATATTTAATAATTTTCATAGATCCGACAACAGAATATCGCCATTTTGTTTCGCTTGTCAAGTCTGCAGTGACAAAAAATCGTTCCGGCCGAATTTTTTATAAAATATATTTGCTTTTTTAGAAACTACCGTCGTACCCTTCCTCGATACCAATTTTTCTTTTAATTAATTTACTCACTTTGCGAACTAGACCCTTCATCGCCGCTGCCTAAATCCGACATCGCAACCCGTCACACACAAAACCTTCTACTGTTTGGTAACAAACTGAAATATCCCCAGAAATTCACCAACTTGGCCAAATTTTTGCAAATACCTGCCGCTGACAGGTGCTACCACTACTTTTCTTTGATTAATCGAAATCATTGCAACATTCAAAAATAATCGTAAAAACATAAATATCATGTTGGCAGTTTTTTAGATTTTCAGTTCTGTTAATTTTATACAGTGTGTCCCACCATTGTATAATACTTTGTATAATTAACATTTTCGTACAAAAATATATCAGACTGATTTATTTTTGATTTTCTATTGCTTGTTGTGAAATTATTCTCACTTATACAGAGTGTCGCAGTAGTGAATTTTAGAGAAAAAAGTTACATGAGAAACCCCCTATCCTTATTTTTATTTTATTTATTTTTTCCATTTATACCTACCTGTTCTTCAATTTCTTCTGTACAGCACCTTAACTTGTTTTTTGAATAGACAAACCTGCGTATTTCTTTGCATTTTTGAATTTCTTAATTGATTCTACTGTGTGACGTCGTATTTCCCTAATATGCATATTTTTGACGTTACCGGAATTTCTTTGAAGATTTTGACAGATAAAGATGGATTTTGAAAATTAAGAATCTGCGAATTTTGTAATGAAAACAGTTTATTTTCAATTTGTGCGTTGCGTTTACATGTTAAACTTGAAAACATTGCATAGGTTAGGTTAAAACGTCAGGTAGCACACATGGCTTTGTTTTGTTTGGAATGAAAATCTGACGTTTGTGACGCGCCACTTTTGTGGTGTATTGAACAAAGTTGAAACAGCGATATATTGGCCATATTAAAATAAAAATCATATCTATGAGAAACTGCGCCTCAGGATGTCATGATTAATAAACCGGAAATATTATACAGGGAGTTGCCAATTACACGGTCAAGTTAGAAAATTTCGAAACGCCATACCTATAATTTTTATGTCATAGTTGTTTTCCTTGTCGAATATCCATTCAATAAATTGTACAAACTTCCCCGCTTCTAAAATTAATACTTCTTGAGATTCAGTGGCGTAACAAAGGATGACAGGGCCCGTATGCAAAACTGCTTAGTATGCCCCCCCCCCCCCCCCCCGTGTTATAGAAATATTTTGAATGCGAGGTTTCAAAATTAGGACCAACATAAAAGTTAAAAACTTTTTTTTATTTCACTGCTAAATACAAATAAAATAAAACCCAGATAAAAACCAACGTATGTATTAAAATTATTTTCAAACTATAACCATCTTAATAACTAAAATATTATTTTCTTCTGGCCTTACTATTAGCAAAGCCCTCAACTAAGTCTTTGGTATTCTTTGCCGATGCAGCTTTATGCTCAATTGCTAGAACAGAAAGGTCATGTAGGCGAATTTGACTAGTCGAATTTCTCAAGTAATTTTTGGTAATTTTGAGTTTACTAAATGACCTTTCCGCGGTTGCAGTTGTAACGGGAAGAGTCAAAAATAAAAGTAAACAGATTAGCACTTCTGGAAAGTCACTTTCTAGAAAGCCGTATTTTTGAAGCAATATATTTGTTAAGTCTCTCACATGTTTTAATTGATAAGGTCTTTCACCATTGAAACAAACTGAAATTAACATTTTTTACTAACTGCTTCCGAATATTTTAACTGTATCCTGTCACAGCAATCTACAATTTCGCTGTCTTTCATTCTAAGAAAATGTTTGGGTTGTAGAAATCCAAATATATTTGTAAGTCCATGGAAACTTTTGAAACGGTTTTCAAGTTGCTGGATGACTACGTCAGTTGTTAAATAGAACACATTAACCTTAATCCTTAAACAGCATTTCTGGAGTTAGAAAAAGTGTACGGAGTGGTGAGCCAAAAAGCGAGGTCCCACGCTTTGAATACCATAGTCGGGGTCTTTGATAAGAAGGACGCAAAACAATTAAAATCATAACAGGACACGACAAAAGGGGATACAATTAGAAGCAAAAAAAGAACATAGTTAAATGTATAATTATTATATTACAACTAATCAAACCCAGGATCGAGCCCAGGAGAAATTCGATTCGAGGCTCTTTTAGAGGTATGGTCGGGTCGGTGTGGTCAAGGGCCCCCCTAGGTGTTGGGCCCGTATGCACCGCATAACAGGGCATACCCTTCGTTACGCCACTGTTGAGATTTCTCCTTCAAATATTTACCAGATGTTTTGAATTTTTTTTAATTTAGAGTTGTGTAATTACTATAACGTCTCGGGTTTTTAATGCGGCTGCAACAGTTGGTCCTCAATATTATATTATTATAAGATTAAAGTTTTTAATGTCCTGTTAAAATTAGTAGAAAAATGCCACTAAGTGAAAAAGTATGTAAGTAAGTTAGGTATTTCTCAGAAGAAATGGGACAATCTGTACAGCAATATTGAAAATGTTAAATGGCAGATTTTAAATAAAAGTGGATCTGCCATAAAACGCTTTTCTATAAATGCAAAATATAAAGCCATAAAAATGATTGTAACAACCTAAGTTTACAAAATCTTTGTTTCTATTCCAACGAACCCCATTGTGCCAAAGACGAGCGTATTTTCAAAAGCAAACAATTGATATAAGATCTTTATTTAGCATTTATTCCTAAAATAGATCAGTGAAACCACTAATGCATAACTTGGAAAAAGTAGAGTTTTTTTTTAAGAATGACATGTCTAGGAATTCAAGATAAGTTGAATAATTATGTAATAATAAATTCCGCGTATTTCAAATTCCGGACAAATTTGCGGTGCGCAGACTATGCGCGCAAGTCAGCGCATGTGTCTCTTCGTTCTTGAAAACAAAGATGGCTATGGATCTATCCGCCATTTTCTAAAGTGAGATAGAATCTAGTGTTTTTCTTAATTTTCCCGAATTTTAAAGACATTTCTCGATTGATTTGCGGATTAAGCGAGAAATTGAACTAAAATAGATCGTTGTTGTCGGTTTCGGTGGTACAGGAAGTGAGCAAATGCCGAATTAAGTAAGTTAACATTCGGCGTCTGTGAAGTCGTAGAACCCTGAGAGAGTGCAAAGGTAAATCGTTTTCTTTGTTAGTTCTACACTTATTTCATTTCAACTTTATCAGCATCTTTGTTGTAAAAAGAGATAAATTTGAGTGAGAGATGAAACTTTTGAATGCCGGATAAAGTTGACAACAATAAGGTTTCTTTGGAAATCGAGTCGTGGGGATTTTTTTCGGAAAGACCGACTGGGGCCGCACCCTGCCCTTGTCGTTTTATTTTTTTTGTTCGGATTTGAATGCCGTCACTCGGAATCATTTTAAATATTTGTGTAATCAAAAATTTATTTCCATAGATTTCTGTAAAAATTAAAAATGGTTTAGAGTTTATTTTTTATGATAATCCGCAATCTTGTACCTATGCCATTTCTCTTCTTTTTCAGTTTCTTTCAGCCACAAGTGAAGCAAGTCGGTCAAAATGTTCGATCCGAACGCAATAACGACTCAGCAGTCGCAAATCCAGTATCAGCAACAGCAGCCCGATAACAAAGAGAAGGTTGTTGAACAGAAAGAGGCTTTCCCTTCTTTCTGTTACGCAAACGTCAACATGATACATAAAATAACTCCAAATACAACTCAAACTCATAACAGCACGGTTAATATGTCTCAGCTATCAGACGATAAATGCTACATTACTCAGCCGTTCTCGTACAATTATGCGTTGGTTAATCAAATGTCGTTGGCTCAAAATACGATATCTAATATAACTTTTAAGTGCGACGTTTGCGGACTTATGTTCGCCCATCTGTCTTTGTTGAACCATCACAAGCGCATTCATCAAGGACAAGCGGATCAAGGCCAACAGCAGCAAATAACGGTACAGGTTCAGCAGCCGCAACCTCAGCCGACGCAAATACAAATCGTATCCGCCGATCGCATCCGTTTCTCTTGCGAAGAGTGTGGTTTGACGTTCAACACCCAGACTGACTTAAAATCGCACAAAATCCAGTCCCATCAACCCCAGCAGCAACAAGTCGTGCAACAGGCTCAGCCGCAACAACAGCAGAACACACTCAAGATTAAAAATTGCGAATCGTGTGGCGCGCCTCTGCCCCAAGATAATAATAAAAAAAGGGCGGTGATGAAGGTGAAATGCGAAACTTGCTTGTCGGCGGAGGCGATACAGCCTCAGATTTTCGTTGTTGCAACGGCTCCGGACACATCGGGGGTTAAATTTGAGGAGAGTACGGGCACCCAGACTACTTCGAATTTAGGTAAGGGATGTTTTTTTTGTTATTGCGTCGTTTCGTGCATTCGCTCACTATTTTATTGTTCGGGGCAGTAAAGAAAAGCGGTTGGGCTGACAACACACCAATATTATGAAGTGTGATGAAATGATTACTTCACAAAATCAAATTCAACATCAAAATACATGGCACGTCAGAACATCTAAAGATGGATTTTATAAATAAGTACACAGAGGTGTGATAATTTAGATCTACAGTAGATCAGATTTGTAAGATTTGAGATCGTCCAGAGACGAGTTATAAAAGTCAGTTAAACTGTAAAACACTTTTTCAACTAGATAGTCTTTTAACACTGATTTGAATTTCTTCAGATTAAGGTCCTTTATATGTTGTGGAAGTTTATTATACATTTTAATACATAAATAATTTGTTCCCTGTTGGGCACAGTTAACCCTGTGGTAAGGTATTACAAAGTGGCTTTTGTTTCTCGTATTGTGGTTATGTATATCAATGTAACTTTGAAATTGATGTTTGTTTTCGTGGGCATAAACCAAACAGGTAAGTACATATAGGGAGAACAAAGTGAGAATTTTTTGGTCCACAAATATTGGTTTGCAGTGCGCATCTAAGGGTGCTCCCACAATAGACCTAATAGCCCTCTTCTGGATTACGAAGAGCTCATGTAAATGTGCAGTGTGGCCCCATATCAGTATTCCGTAGGTCAAAATCGACTGGAATAGAGCAAAGTACACTGCTGTGCACAGTGCTGTGTCCTCATCTACCAGTCGTCTTATGCGTCTGATTGCATATACTGTTCTAGATAGCTTTTTACTGGTCTCTTGAACATGTTGTTGGTAGGTTAGTTTAGAATCCAAGTGTATGCCAAGAAATTTTGAACTGTCGATTGACGGGTTTCTTCGGTTTGTGCTAAATTTCATTGTTTTGGACTTATTCTCATTCAATACTAAACTATTAGAGGCAAACCAATTTAGGGCATTTTGTTTAGCAAGTACTAACTTTTGATCCAGTTGGACTCCATCTCTCCCACGGACTGCAAATGTGGTATCATCAGCAAAGAGCACTGTATGGCAGTCCATATTAAGGGGTAGGTCGTTTATAAAGAGGAGGAAAAATATGGGCCCTATCAGTGAGCCCTGTGCTATGCCTGCCGTAATGTTATGCGGAGTGCTGAGTAGGCCATCTTGAGATACTATTTGAGTTCTATTTGTAAAGTATGATTTAATTAGATTTTTTGCCACTCCTCTGATACCGTAAAATTCTAGTTTTTCCAGAAAGATTTCGTGGGGCATACTATCAAAAGCTTTGCTCAGGTCACAAAATTCAACCAGACAGACTTCGCAATCATCAAATGCTTCATAGATATAGGTGACCAACTTCTGGATGGCATCAACTACACTCCTTCCCTCCCTGAAACCAAATTGCTCCGGACAGAGAGAGTCGTTTTTATTCAAGAAATCAGATATTTGCTGAACCATTACAGATTCTATGAGTTTTGAAAATACTGGTAATATTGATATTGGCCTATAGTTCTTGGCTTCTATTTTGCTACCCTGCTTATGGATGGGGATAACTTTGGCCTGCTTCAGTAAGTCTGGGAAGTTTCCAGTGACGAAACAGGAGTTCACTATATCAGCTAAAGGGGCAGAAATTTCTTGAGCTACAAATTTTATCGTTTTGGTGTCCATATCAAAAATGTCAGTTGAAGTTTTCGCTTTGATCTTACCAATATGCTTCAGTATATCATGATGTGATACAGGGTGAAAAAAGAGTGAATCTGAATTTTGTTTTGCCTTGGATAGGTAGGTTCCTGCAGAAATGTTTGAATGTGGGAGGCCATTCAAAAGTTGGGGTACAACCAACTGAAAGTAGCTTCCAAATTCGTCGACTGTAGGGTGTTTGTTAGAATTTGATGCTTTGTGCTTCCCGGTTTCTCTGTTTATTATGGACCAGGTAGTTTTATGCTTATTTTTAGAAGATATTATTAACTTTTTGTTTGCGTTCTTTTTCAGATTTAGCATGTAGTCGTGATAGAATTTCTTGTATCTTTGGTAGATGTTTCTAAATTCTTCATTTTCTGTTTGTGTATAAGTATCATAGATTAGGCCCAGCGTTTCTTTTATGTTTTGCAGTGTTTTGTTGTTTTTGTAGGTATTTGGATTTTGCGGTTGTGGATTGCGGAAGGGGAAGGATTCATTATAATATTCCCTGAATCTTCGAAAGAAATTTTCGTATTTCTTGTTGATATCTATTTCCATGTACACATGCCAAGTTTCATTTTCAAGAAGGTATCGAAAATAAGTTTTATTTGTTGGTGTAAACATCCGTTTCGACTTGCTATTACTTGAACATTTAGAGTAGAATGACACTATTTGAGCATCATGGTCAGAAAGGTGTGCCTTGAATGTTGAGGCACTGTGAATGGAGATGCCTGTGAAGATGTTGTCCAAACAAGTGGAGGTATTTAGTTGGTTTCTGGTAGGCTCAAAAATAGTCTGCCGCAAACCATATCCGGAAAAACAGTTCACCAGCTTCAGAGTGTTACTACTCTGCATTCCAAGGTCCACATTAAAATCTCCAGCAACCATAATTTTGGTTTCTTTGTTGTAGTTTTGGAGTAGGTAGTGAAGAGCTTTCTCAATTTGTGCTATGTAGACATCAATGTCCTGGTCAGGAGATCTATAGCTAGTTACGAAAACCATCCTCTGAGTTTCCAGGTACACTGCAACCAGTTCACATGATCTCTCCAAGGATAGACTTCTAATTTCGACAATTTCCTGGAATTTATGGGTTTTTTTAACGTATATACAAGTACCACCATGTATAAAGGATGTGCGATAGAAACAGCTTGCTAGGATATAGTTTTCCAGATTATACAGATTGTAATTATTTTTTGTTAACCAATGCTCCGTTATACCTATGGCGTCAACATTTTGGTCATTTATGAGGGCTCCAATGGCTTCTGCTTTATTTGTTATACACTGGATGTTTAAATGCATAACAGTGAAAAGACTATTTCTTGATTGGTTTACATTCTTACTAGATTTTATACAATTCATAAAAAATGGTTCTGCTCGGTGTAGATCTTGTTTCTACGAAAGTCAAATCTCTTGAAAGCGACACCTCTTGGCCAGAACGCTGGATTATAGAGTCGGTCTTTCAAATCGAAA
The DNA here is from genome assembly GCA_963966045.1 of Xestobium rufovillosum. NCBI lineage: Eukaryota > Metazoa > Arthropoda > Insecta > Coleoptera > Ptinidae > Xestobium > Xestobium rufovillosum. Next base: position 25,104,531 of record OZ014497.1, read on the forward strand.
TTCGCTCCTACGCGAAAACATTTATTTTGGTTCTCGTTTGTGGGCAGCTCAGTTGCTTCGAAGTTTGCTTCTGGAATGTTTTTCTTGTTTAGGTAGTTCATAACCATATCAACTGTGGCGTTCCTTTTTACTCTGTAGATATATAACCATACTTTCCTTTCTGCGCCTTGTATTGAATTTTCTGTAGCTTCTTCGGTTCCAACGTTGCTTACAGTTTTATTCTTCGAGTGTTTTCTTCTTCTTTGTACCAGTTTAAACTGATCTTGTTCTTGTTCTTGTTCTTCTTTTTCCACTTTTTGTTCTAGGTCGTCATTGATATTTATTAATTCATTTGCCTTTTGTATCTGTTTCTGTACAATGTCATGTTCTTTGAGATTTGTTTGCTTGTTTTTGTCGACTATTGTCGGCTGTGCTAGTTTTATGACATTTCTGTCGATCTGTGTTCTATCGCGGGTAACATTAGATGTGTTCCCAGGATGGGAAGTTTCTCGCATCACAACTTGCTTGCGGGCGGAGCCGGCTTGTTTTGATTTTAGGTTATGTTCATTGTCTTGATATTTATTTAATTTTTCCTTCAGGAGAGTTATGTTGTCCTTAAGTAACTGAGTTTTGTCTTCCAACTCATCAATTATCTTGTTCTGCAAATATATTTCAGTTCGCAAGGAGTACACTTCTTCATTGGTGTTTCCATTAACCTCGCTTTCCAAAATCCTTTTCAATTTCTCTCTTATCCTTTTATAACAACTTGCATGATAAAATAATTCAGTTATCACAATACTTGCCATCTAGACTGGATTTATTGCAATAACCGCATAGATTTTTACTTTTCTCCGCGTTAATCACGGATTTTTCACTCTCGCAATTTTCACTAGCATCCATCTTGGATTTATCAAACATGCTTTCCTTGTTTATGCATTATAACGCTTTGGTGTAGGCAGAAGACTATATAGAACTATGGTAGAACTGCAGTTGTTTGAGTAGTTCAGAAAAAAGTGTTTCACTGTTACTTGGCATTTAAAATATAAAAAAAAGGGCAAAATTCTAGCATCTGTTTCTTGAAATTGTAAAAAACTGAACACACTTTTGCTTATTAAAATCGAAATTTCATGTAAAAATTCCGGGAATCTAATTCTATGAAAAACGAACACATAATTCTCAGGGGAAATCAATGTGCACGAGTGAGATGGTTGAAACTTCATCAAGGCACCTTAAGGTTAATACTCGAATCTGTAACCATGTCTATTTAGTGGGGACTGCTTGAGGGACTGATAAAGAATTCCACTAATTTTTATCATAATAATAAGTATTATTTAACGTTATTTTATTTCATAGATTCGAAACTGAATATGTTATTTTTAGGCAATATTTTTAAGTTATCGAGTTATCATATTCAACAAAAGTTTCAAATTACAAAAAAAACTGGTTGTCTTTACACATGATGTGTCATTTATGAAGAGTTTTTTGCAAAAAAATGTGCTCCTGTTTCGTTTTGATAGGAGGCACCGTTATCGAGCACAATCGATTCAAAAATTTCGCTGTATGCCCAAAAAATTCCTACAAGAAGTGGAGAACTTCGTTTGTATACTTAAACGAGAAAGGAGCATATTTTTTGCAAAAAAAACCCCGAAGTTGCAAATTTTTACGGAAAAATTGAAAATGACATGCTCTAAAAAAAGCTGGGGTAAATCTTACCTCTGCATATAAAATAAAATAAATAAAATATCGACGTTTCGGCACTGTTTAGGGCCTATGTGAAGGATTATTCAAAAAGGAAAAGTATAAAAAGTGACAATAATTTTATTAAAATCAAAAATGTGCAAAGTATAATTTCTATTTTTAATTTTATGTTCATAGTTATGTTATTGTTTACAAATTTTATTAGAAAAATTATATTGTCGCTTTTTATACTTACTGTTCCTTTTTAAATAAATATTGACAAAGGCCCTAAACAGGGCCGAAACGCCGATATTTTATATATAGTATTTTATTTGCCATTATATTTCACGAAAACAATAAATTTAATAAAAAAATTGGCACAAATAATAAAAAAATAAAATCTGAGATATTTATAGGTATACATTTTCGTAAAATACTTGATAAGGAACTTGAAGAATAAATATGAAATAAACGAAAGTAAGAATGAAAATACGTGGTGATTTTATCGGGAACTCCAAAGGTGGACGAATACGATATTACACACTGGAAAACGAAAGGAAATGAAATGGTATGGACTTACAAGTTTATGGTGAACTGCTCTCCTCGAAAACACCGCGAACGCATAATAGGCTCATTTCATGATTATTTTTTATTGCATATTCTGAAAAAGCGTGTTTGATTCAGTAACGATATGAAATTTTAAAATTTTCTGATGACGATTTCGTATTTTAAAAAAATATAAAAGTTGCCGCTCTGCGAAACAACTACCGCGTGCAGCTGGAGAGACGTGACGTCATCGGATCTGTGCAGCGCATCGCTTAGCTAGCGGAACAGGGGAGTACGCGACGTCTTCTCTTTACTTAGATACTTTATTTGTTCGGCTGGTTGTGTGTTGTGTTGCTACCGATGTAATGGATAATCAGAAAAAGAAAAATTATAAATACTGTATACTTTCCGAATGCCATAACACAACTGTGACCTCACCGGAAAAGGTATTTATTACTTTGCCCAAAAATGTACAGGCGAGGAAGTTGTGGCAGCGTGCTGTGCGTAGAACTGAGCCTATAAGCAACGAATCAACAAAATACTGTTCTCTAAATAAAAAAAATAAAAAAGCTGTAATTGAAATCCGATTATCCCCGACACTCTTTATTTTGTTCAAGAAGCAGGTCCGGCCACTTTGTTCCGAAAATATAAAGAGCTACACACTTCAAGAACCATTACATACACCAATGTGCATTTCAAAAGGGAGTGTAGAAGACAGAAATTGATCCCAAAGTACATAAATATTCGTATTAACCGCCGTTGTTCATTTAGAAGTGATGGGATTGCAAATTTTCTTGCTAGTAGTTTGATAAGGGACGAGATCAGGAAATCATATAGGAAGATTGATAATATAGATCAGAAATTATATTTAATATATATCATAGATTAGTTACTTTAATTCCTCAATTTGCATTGGATAATTTTATGGAGTACGTACATAGAACGAACACTTATATTCGAAAAAAAATAGTGTCGGGGATAATCGGATTTCAATTACACCTTTTTTTATTTAAATAACCTCGATTATGGAACACTTCAACAATACTGTTCTCTAAGCTGCCTACGTAATAAGAAAAACTTGCTGTTGAAGTTTTACACCCCTCATTTCGGCACTTATAAGGTCTCGATTTAGAATAATCCATTACCATTATAATATCCACTTCCGGCAAATTCGAAGAATCGGCTTTAATATAGTTAGCATCACACATTGCGAATATTATATAAAATACAAGTAAATATATAATGATAATAATTAGTATCAGAATTTACAAATAAAGAGGAAAACGCTTTAAAAATTTTACTAACAGTCGCTGGATTATATTAGTTCTTGCTATGTACGAAGGCGAGCGCAAACGGCAGCTGCTTACTCGCGAGATCCGATTACGTCAGAGGGTAGAATTCCGCCGGGCAAAATATTTCAATGTTCTAAGGCGAATATCTTCGGTAGTTTTTGTCAGATTGGGTTGAAACTTTTTAGTGGTGATATATATATATATATATATATATATATGAAATACTTAACAAGCAATGTAAAAAAGCGAAATTTTGGGATTCTATTAAATGACCCTATTGTCTTGAATATTATCACTATGAATGTGTACTTGGTTCATGAACGGAAACGCACCCTGTTCACACCACGAACAAAATAACAATGATGTCCATGCTCGGAATGTTTAAACTATATGGTCCATGGCGCCACAAAGACGGGAGCTTGAGGGTAGGTAGAGAAAAAGGGGAAACAGGATGTAGGGTGGACAAAGGTGTACGAAACAGATGAACTTATTTTCAACATGTTGAATATCATGTTTTGGCCAAATAAATTGACCTAAATATTTTACTAATCGAGTCGTTGAGGATCTCAATAACTCGGCCGATATACCATGAATCGTCGTAAAATAAGGCGTAGTAATTTTTCGACTTCGACATTTTTCTCACAAGAATGCCCTGAAGAAAGATTGTTCTTGACGTTACTGGAAGAATTGTGATCTTCGCTGTAACCATCCACAGAGTCATCGTCCTCATCTTGGTCCGTATCACTATTTTCTGATAAAGTTGTTACAAGATCGATCGCGAAATTTTAACATGCAGAAATAGTTGTGGAATTACTTCCACCTTCAGAACAGCTCCCTATTTCTTTTATTAAGTCACTTAAAACATGTTTTTCTATCGTCAAATCTATACTTCCACTTACTTCCACCAAACTTCCACTTCCACATATTTCCACCAAACTTCCACATACTTTCACCGGAATTCCAGTGGGTGTACACCTACTTCCACCTGCGGTTTACCCTTGCTATTAGCAAATATCTCTAAAGGTCGGAGATTAATGATTGTAAATGCTGGGTGCGAAAAGGGCTTTATACCTGGATCTAAAACCAGCAATTACCATTCAGAGATGAATTCAGAGAATTATGGCAAGTGGTTGCAGCAAAAGGTGATTCCTAATTTACCAAAGAATTCCGTCATTGTCGTAGACAATGCACCCTACCACAACGTCCAGGCAAATCCCGCACCCACATCAAATTCTAAAAAGGTATGATTAAATGGCTACACGACAAAAATATTAATTTTTAACCTAATATGTTAAAACTACAGTTGTTCAAAATTATCAAGCATTATAAGAAGAAGTATATAACCTACAAGTTCGACACATTATTACAAGATCATGGACACACTGTTTTACATTTACCGCCATATCATCCAGATTTAAATCCCATCGAGTTAATAAAGGCGACAGTGAAAAACAACGTTGCTGCAAAAAATATTACCTTCAAATAAAAGATGCGCGGCTGTTACGAGACGATAAGTAAAAATTTAAAATATGTACTTAACTTAATTTACGTTTTGTTATTAGTATTGGACGTTGCAGAACTCGAACAGAAATACAGTGCACACAGCAACAGCGTCGCAATGACGACTTATTATAACTTAAAACAGAACATATATCTAAAACTAGTACCTACCATAAAAATAGAGTTCATGTACCCTTAAATATGCCAACTACCTAGCGCACTGGGTACCTGCAAAGAAACATAGATAAAAACTCTCAAACATCCCGCCCCCCTTGAAGGCACCGAGGGCTTCAAACAATTGCAAAATATCAGAAAATGTCATTTTTGTCAGTCAAAGGAGACTCTTGATTTGTCAAGTTCTCCGCTATAGGTAGCGGACACAATTTTACAACCGCACGTTTCACTATACCGTTAGTTGTACTCACATTCGCCACCTGTACTACACCATCCTTGACTTCTGTAACCCGACCAATGGGCCACTTTAACGATGGATTGATCCTATGTGAAGCCTCTTACAACCTTCAGTTTTCCATTTCAATTTGATTTGTAACAAGGACAGCGCTTCCAGAACTACTGTACCATTTGTTGTATTTGTTTATACTCTGAGACGCGATTTTGGCAAATTTCGGAAACATCTTTTTGGAGAATAGCAGTTAGCGTGTCTCCAATTAAAAAAAAATGCCCTTTGGTTAATGCCAAAAGATCTGTAGGATCATCAGAATGGGGGGAAATCGAATGGGAGTTCAGGACAGCCTCAACTTGAGTGCATATAATGTAAACGTTTTCAAATATTATATGATTGAAATTGAAGTTAATTTTTTTTAAAGTGTTTTTGCGGACTTTATTGCTGACTCCCATATCCCACCAAAGTGAGGGGAACGGGCAGGAATTAAGTGCCAGCAGCGACAGTGGCAGTGATACTAGAAATTCTGAACGTGATGATTAAGACCTTCATTATTATTGTACTATTAGTTTTTTAATAGAATTGAGACAAAGAATGTTGTTTTTATCAAATAAAATATTTGTAGTTCTTATCGTAAAATAGGTATCTTTCAATAAAATGTTCAAATTATTAAAAATGTTTTTTCAAATTAGACCACTGCTTTAATTCAAAAATTGCTACTCATGATTTAAAGCGACCGGAAGACGTAAGTTAGCCAAGACCAAATTTCGCCCGCTTTTCTTTCGTGTCCCAGACAATACAGGGTGTTCAAGCTCCGTGCATGCACTCACCAATTTGTATAGTTCTTATTTTCCGTTGGTTTTCATGTTGTGTGCTAAAATTAATTGTACAAATGGTGACTTTAATAGGTACCCAAAATTCTATACCCATAGGAGTGAAGAATAACCATCCAGTCAAGCGGAGGGGCGTCGCAAGTGTCACGAAATGCACCAAGTGCAACGGCAGCGGCATTATATTCATCGGCGGTTCCAAAAACCAACAGAACAACGTAGACAAACCTTTTCATTGCAACATTTGCAACGGTAACTATCAAATTCCAATCGGATCGATTGTTACAAATGTTTTAGGTTTAGTTGTGCTTATTTTTTTTGTACGTTTTTCAGGCTCTTTTAGTCGGTATTCGTCGTTGTGGTCCCACAAGCGACTGCACACTGGTGAAAAGAATTTCAAGTGTAATATTTGTGGATTGGCGTTTGCGAAGGCTGCTTATTTGAAGAATCATTCTCGTATACACACTGGAGAGAAACCATATCGCTGTAATGTGTGCGGAATGCAGTTTTCTCAGTCACCGCATTTGAAGAATCACGAGAGGATACACAGTGGCGAACGACCGTATGTTTGTGAGGTAAGATAATCATTTGATCTAGGAATATTTGCTGCCTCTTAAGCATTTTCATCATATTTTCTGGGTGGATCAAACCCCAACGGTTTTTCTTATTTTGCAACTGTTTCTATTAATGCTGTTTAAAATAATAACGCTGTTGTCACGTTTACTAAAAGTAGGTAGATACACAGAATCCGAAGTTTACGTTAAAACAAGGAAACGCAAGCAAGATAATGGAAAACGAATTGGAGGAGATTAAAATAATAAGCGATAATATCGACCAAAATTTGAAGAATAAATAATACAGTTTAAAGCTGAAGTAAGGGGAAAAATTAATGTTCTTGAAAAGAGGCTAGATCAACTTGATAGGAACTCGAGAAGAAAAAACCTGGTACTATTTGGAGTAAAGTAAAGTAAAGTAAGAAGCATGATAAAGGTGGAAATAGAAGAAGAGGAGATAGATTTTTATAAGGAAGATAAACAGAAGAAACAAATGGGATTAACTACATACGGAAAGAAACTGCAAATATTAACAAACAGGAAAAACTTACAGGGTACAAACATATACAGGATGGACCAATAGTGCGTAGTCGGTCCATATCTGATTGTATTCAAGATATCGACATGAAATTTTACGTGTGTGTGGAGAACCCCACGGAGTTTCTGTTAAAATTGTTTTGATGTATACAGGTGTTCACGTGCTACATACCAAACCAAAGTTATGTATTTTTAAATGGAATGCCCCACATTTGTTTACATATTTGGATTCCCCATAAAATTTCATGAAAGTTGATATGCTACACAGTGCGGTTTAGAGTAAGCGATGTTAAGATATGGCCATTTTAGTACCAGTGTGAACCCAAATTTGTGGAGCTACTGACGTCTGCTGATCAAAGCTTTGGACTAGATTCAGAGGGATACTCTATTTGTAAAATCGATTAACACTTTTTTCAAAATAGTTCATATTGTACAGAGTGGCCAACTTGGGCAAAATGGAGCTTTTCTCAAAAATGTTAAATGGAACAACCCGTATATTATTTGCAGGTTTGATAGCCAGTTTATAAAGCTTTTGAGTGATGCAGATATTGGCAGGTCTGCGACTGATAATTTAGGCACAAATAAAGATTGAGCCTTAAGAATTGAGATTTTTGCCGTAATTTTGTACCATTTTTGGGGAATTTCTCCCATTTTGCCACCTAAAACTCAGAGAAATGCTTACACTTTGTTTTTACAGAAAATTTAGCGAACAGAGTTTACACCGGCACAAGAAATCTCATTGCAAGATTACTTTTTGAAAGGACGGTTTCCTTCCATGGCTCTCCTTGTTTCAATTTATACGTAGGTTTAATAAGTTACCATTTATTTAAGAATATGACCATGAAGAAGCAATCTGTTGATGAAATTTTTTGTCTCAATGTAAAATCAACTTCCAGAAACAAAATGGAAATCATATTTTGTGTTTTGGGCGTTAAAATATAGGAGAAACGAATAAACTACCGGTCAGATTACTACATTTTAAAGTTCAATTTTCAATTCTACCGAAACTGTCTAGTCGCAGACCTAACAATATCTACATCAATCAAAAGCTTAGTAAATTGTCTATTAAATATGGAAATAATATATGGTGTTGCGTACACCTTTGTCCACCCTACATCCTGTTTCCCCTCTTTCTCTACCTACCCTCAAGCTCCCGTCTTTGTAGCGCCATGGACCATAGTTTAAACATTCCGAGTATGGACATCACCCGGGATATCATTGTTGTTTCGTACGTGGTGTGACAGGGTGCTTTTTTCCGTTACTGAAGAACGTCCATTCCTAGTGATTATATTCAAGACAATTTGTTCGCGGTGTTTTCGACGAGAGCAGTTCACCATAAATTTAGTAAGTCCATACCATTTCATTTCCTTTCGTTTTCCAGTGTGTAACATCGTATTCGTTATGGTTATGAATTGGTCAGATAGCATTTTCACAGTTGGAAAACACATAACAATGATGAGCAACCGGGGAAAAAAGTACAATTTATTTTGAAGAGGTGGACAGATTCAAGTATTTGGGTGTAGTCATAACAAGGACACCGGGAAGTAGTGAGGAAATGCAAACAAGAATTATGGCCGGAAACAAGAGCCTCAATGCACTCAGCCATCTCTTTAAGAACAAAGTTATACCAAGGAATCTAAAGATATGTGTGTACAAGACAGTGATTCGATCAATCGTGGTGTTTGCTAGTGAGGTTTGGACCCTGAGACAGACAGAAATAATGAAATTATTGGAAGTGTGGGAGCGAAAAGTCCTTCGAAGAATCTTTGGTGGCAAGAAAAACAACGGCTTGTGGGAGAGAAGAACGAACCAGAATCTTAGGGAACTGTATAACGAGACAAACATAACGGGAATAATAAAATCACAGAGAGTAAGATGGTTAGGGCACATAATGAGAATGCCAGAGGAGAGATTGCCAAAGAGATTACCGACGTGGGGCATTGGAGGAAGGAAAAGAAGGGGGAGACCAAGAGAGAGATGGAAGAGTGAAGTGGAAGAAGATTTAAGAAAGATGAGAATTACTGACTGAAAAAAGAAAACATTAGATAAGAAAAAATGGAAGGAAATAGTCAATAAAGCCTTGGGCCTTCTAGGCTCGTAGAGCTAATGTATATAATATAAAACATCGTATTCGTCCACCTTTGGAGTGCCCGATAAAAGCGCCACGTATTTTTCATTCTTACTTTCGTTTATTTCATATTTAGTCTTTATTTAAAAAATACAGTCCACAAGTACAAAACATATGGGGTGTTACATTTGACATTTTTAAGAAAAATGCATATTGCGTAAGCTGTCCGCCCTATATGATATTAAGTTTGATGACAAAAGTGCTCAAGAATTTTATAAATAGAGCAGCCTGTGAACCTAGTCCAATAAAGAAATCTTAAATAGCTTCGACCAGTAGATGTCAGCAGCTCCTCAAAGTTGGGCCCATATTGGCGCTAAAATGGCAATATCTTAAAATCGCTCACTCTAAACCCCATCGTGTAGTATACCATCTTTCATAAAATTTTATTTGGAATTGAAATATGTAAACAAATGTGGGACGTTCCATTTAAAAAAAGCATAACTATGGTTTGGTGCTCAGAGTGTGAACATCCTGTATACACCAGAATAATTTTATCAGATGCTTCATGGGGTTCTCAACAAACGTGTAAAGTTTTATTTCGATACCTTGAATAGAACACACTATTTGCTCACCCTGTATAATTAATAGCTTCTGGTCGTAGAATGGTCAACAAAATAACTTCTATTCGATTTCTTCCAGTTTTTAATAGTTTTAATAAAGAATAAAATAGGTAGGTCGTAGGTAGCATCTTAGCAATATCTTAATGTAAAGACGAAAATTATTACTTAAGAAAAGCTTGTGATAATAATTATTATATTTAACACTCTATAACTGCTATCATTGTTATTATTCTTGATTGGCTCTTCCGCAATGGAAAATTAGTGATTCCAAATCAACTTTCACATGACACGTACGAAGGCCTTCGGACTTTGCTAATTTTAAGCGATACAAACAGGCACACAATGAACTAAGTTTACTTAGTAAAACTTTATTCCATAGCAACACCATAACTAAAACAGTGTTTGAGTTTCAAGAAACGACTACAATTTACTGCGTCTATTCCGTGGATTTGTTTGAACTCATCATCATAAAGTTTTCAGTCAGTACCTCCAACTTTTCCTATCCTGACTTCCCTAACCTTCGCATTTCCCCAAAAGCAGAACATTCTGCATCCCCAACTATTTGGGAGCAGTAGTCTAATCTGGGACTACCTCTACCTCTTAATCTTATCTCAGACCGAGTCTCAGACTCTAGTATATTACTAACTAATCCTACCATCCTATCTCAGAAGGTGACCTACCATCCTATTTGTCGTATTCTTTGTAGGCGCATCTAATTTCTGACGGGTTTATTCCCAACTTTATTAATTTCTTCTTATTAGACACAATTTTTTTTAGATATTTAACAGTATTTGTGACCTCCATTTTCCTCAAAAAATTATCCCATTCTATATATCATAAACTATCTAGCCTATAGGCAAGCTTTTAGTACAGGCTGTACGCCTCTAACTCTAACAAACTACGTTTACAGTAAAAGTGATTGAGTTCCACATTCAACCATTTCTCTTTTGCAATTGTATTAACTGCATCATTAATCCTTTTATTATTACACGATATTCCGAGTGATATCCCTTTTAAAATTTTTGTTTGCTTTAGTAGTTGTGTAATTTTTTTCAGGTTTGTGATAAAAGTTTCGCCCGCCATTCTACTCTCTGGAACCATCGACGAATCCACACGGGTGAAAAACCGTACCGCTGTGACATTTGCGGCTCGTGTTTTAACCAAGCGACCCATTTGAAAAACCACGCTAAGGTCCATTCTGGGGAGAAACCGTTCAAGTGCGACATATGTTCTGTCGGGTTTTCCGATAGGTAAGGAGGGACTAAAAACCTTTTTCGCCTAACTAATGTTTGCGTTTAGATTTGCATTGAAGAGGCACAGGAACATCCACGAGAAGTACGGCAGGACGAAGCCGAATCCTCCTCCGGTGCAGAACGCGGAAGAAGTCGGCAACGACGGTAGTGGCAACCAGGAGAATCAAGAGCAAGTGGACATTCAGGAGACGAAGTACGAGGAACCCAAGTACGAAGAGGCCGATCCGACTTCCGAAATGACGGAGGAGATGGCGGAGATTTCCGATCTGCAGGTGCAGCTCTCGTAGGATTGTAGCGTTTTTATTTTGTGAGTTATTTTTGTGGTTGTGTCTTGATCGAGCGAGCGTTAAAAGATTTTTGCGACGCTTCTGATTTAGGGCTGGGAAATCTTACCGAATTGCAGGATGATTCTAAATGTGAGTGAAACATTTCAGGTGATATCTCGATAAAAATGAAGCGTATAAACTTATGTCATAAAATACCTAAAATACCATCCTCTAAAGAGTGGGGTCGAAAGCTATTTTCTATGAATTCGCCTTTTTAACTGTTTTAGAGATGTGGGTCTTCCACTTTACGTTGTCAGTGACATATATTCCAAGATCTGTTTGCTCTTTTACTTGTTTTATCGTAATGTTGTTCAGGTCGACTTAGTTCTTGGTTGGTTGTGTTGAAGAATAACAGCTTGTAACGGCAACTGAAACTTTATTCTAAACGAACATAAGTACAATATTTACAACATAAAACTGAATTATGGCTACTACCGGGCACGCAGTCTCACACCCCGTACTCTGAAGAAAAAGGCAGCTTCCGCTCTTATATTAAACTGGAAAGTAATCCCAAATGGGAAACAATAAATCCATTATCTATTCATCTAAGCCCCCAAGTTCACTTCGCCCAATCTGAGTTCTTGAATATGACATCAGGATATATTTTTGTTGAACCAGTGTTAGCACTCAGTACAGCTGCGCCTGACAAATCATGTCTCCTCTCCATTCAGTTAACACGTTCGCTGCGGCACGGGTCATGTAGACCCCATACAGCACCAACGTTGCATGCGGGCCTTTCCAAACGTTACTTTTCCTGCGGTGCGGCTTTAAATAAACACAGTAATTTTTTAAATATTTTAATTTTGATTGAAGATATATAGTTCCCAAAACATCTTCTACCTTCACAAGTCTTAAAATCATACGGGGTTTATACGACCCGTACCGCACATGAATACGATTTTCATACTTGTGTGCGATACGGGGTTTGTAGACGTGTCTGGACTTGTTCGCTAAACCGTCTGCGAATATGCGGTTTCAACTCATTTCTTGTCAATACCGCGTACTAGTAAGTTGAGAAATATAACATTGAGTGGTCGTGCAAAACAGTTCGTGAAGAATGTGAAGGAAAGCCGGCCTATTGTCTGGCTTGTTTCAACGCTGCCCACGAAAAGCATGGCAACTGAACCATTTTTGTACGAAAAATTGTTTTACTTTAATAATATAAGTGTTCTTTTTTTACTTTTCAAAAATAAAGCTTTATTGTAGTTCAGAATCTTTGGAAATATTGTAACATGTATAAAAATAGTTTTTCGTCGTTAAATGCTATAAGGGACATTTAAACCCCGTGCTATTACAGCCAATTATAGATCCTGCTTACTAGAAAGCACCACCCATAATACAATCCCTTCCATTATGACGTTAACTCTAGTAGCCAATGAAATCTGATGGCTATTGTACGGGACTTAAGAACTCACACCAGTGTATTGCATATGCTGATGATGTAACCTTGATAGCAAGAACAAATGAAGAATTGAAAGAGCTCGTAAGGCGGCTAGGAGAAGAAGCAAGAACTTATGGATTAAGAATAAACGAGCTAAAGACAAAGTACATGACGACAAAGAAAGCAAAAGAAGAGGAAGAACATCTGAGCGTGAAAAGTGGAAAAGATAGAAAGAGCATATTTGAAAGAGTGGAGAGTTTTAATTTTTTGGGGACAGAAATTACAAGAAACAACGACCAACTAAGGGAAATTGAAAAAAGAATAATGATTGGTAGCAGAAGTGCTGGGGCTCTGAGGACAGTGCTGAGGGACAAGAATGTGTCGAGAAAAGCGAAGATACGAATATACAAGACCATTATCAGATCGACAGTAACTTATGGAAGTGAAGCATGGGTTTTAAGAAAGGAAGACCAGCAGAAATTAGAGATCTGGGAAAGGAAAATATTAAGAACAATTTTTGGAGGGATAAAGGATGGGGATGAGTATAGGAGATAGACCAGGAGCCCATAGACCAAAAATTGTGCATAATAGGTTTACTCCAAAAATGCCTGAGATGTTATGATTTTTGGGTCGTGGAGCACAGAAATGCCCATGCCAGTTTTTGTTTTTGGTACAGTGATGTGTGGCAGACCTGTAAATGTGTAAAAAAATTGCTTAAAAAAGTATTATAGGTTTAGGACTGGTGTTTGTGGGAAGCGCTAAATAATGAAAAGTAATCCAGCGGACGCGGTTCGCTTGTTGTGAATTCTGGGACACTGACCCGCTACGGGGGTCAAATTGTGTAAATAAAACACCCCCAAAAAAATTGTAGGTTTACGCATGGGGATTGGAGGGACCTCCTAATTTACCCCCAAACATCATGAATCTCAACTCCCATTCATTTTGGTTGGTACAAAGAGGCGCCACTCTCGCGACATATTGTAAATTCACTCGGGTAAAAAAAATCATAAGTTTACTCTTCAAAACTTGGAGACAAGTTATTTCAATCACAAAAGTCGAGTATTGACCGTTGCCGATAAAAAAAATTGGTACAGGGGGGCGCTAGAGACGCAACATTTTGTAAAAAGAAAACTTACGTAAAAAAATCATAAGTTTATGAATGGCATTCAAGAATTTGATTATGATGAACCTGCTGAGTACAAAAATACATTCCTTATCATTGAACGGTTGTACAAGGGCCCGCTAGAAAGCTTGAAAGAAAGCAATTATAAATTTTCATCCTTCATCATAAAGATTTCAGTCCAAAGACTGGTTGGACGCGTACCTCCATCTTTCCTATCCTGAGCTAACCTACGCTTTTCCCTAAAAGTTGAACATCCTGTATCCCTAACTACTTGAGAGCTGTAGTCCAATCTCGGCCTACCCTTACCACTTTTTATTCCTATCTCTGACTCTAGTATGTTGCGAACTAAGCCTTCGTGCCTCAGAAGGTGTCCTACTATCCTATCTCTTCTATTCCTTACTGTCTTCCATAAATTTCGCTTTTCTCCAACTTTTTCTAATACCTCTCTGTTGCTAACCTTATCTACCCACGGTATCTTCGTCATGTGTCTATAGCGCCACATTCCAAATGCTTCTAATTTTTTCCTATCCGCTTCTATCGTCCAAGTTTCGCACCCGGACACTGCTGTACTCCTTACATACGTTTTTAAGAGCCTCTTCCGAGTTTCTACATTTATCATTTCCGAGCATAATAGTTGTTTCTTTTTTTAAATGCAACTCGGCCCTGCGCTATTCTTTGTCTTAAATCTAGAGTTATTTGACTTCCTAAATAGCAGAAATCTGAGACGTCCTCTATCTTCTCGTTTCCTATTTGTATTTTAGTTTTAGCCCTATTTTCACGCCCCCTACACAACAAAATTTCGGTTTTCTTTTTATTGATCTTCATACCATAGCCCTCCGTCAAAACCGCTTCCATTTCGTTCAGAGTCCTTCCTAATTCTTCTTTGCTGGATCGCTGGATGCTGATACTGCTATATCATTCGCAAATCTGAGCATATTAATAGTTTGACCCTGTATATTAATTCCAGCAGCTATTCTAATGTCTTTAACAATATTCATGGCATCTTCGATATATAAATTGAGAACTAGAGGCGATAACGCACGTCCCTGCCTCACTCCCTTTCGGATATTTACTTCTCTATGTTCCTGCTCAAATTCTGTAACTGCCGTTTGCTCTTTGTGTAGATTATGAATAAATTATTCTTCTATCCCTATTAGTTAGGGAGCCGGTATAGTAAATTATGACTGTATTTTCTACTTACTGGACATTATTAATCTTATTGTATGCAACAAGAGGAAGAAGAATATGACTATGAGAAAGTTGCATCTGAGTCGCACCGCAGATGGCGCTCTTAAGAAAAGTTTAGAACCGTCTGGCACCCACTCGCGACTATCTAATGTGTCTGGCATTGATATTTTGGCATTCTTCATGATACAAATAGTCAGTAAAAGAAGAATCAGATACATTATAAGTGGCGAGTGGGTGCCAGAGAACCCCAAACTTATCTTAAGCAGGAGCGTCACGTGACGTATTTTCTACCAACAGATTTTTCTTTTACTGAATTTTTGTATTATGAAGAATGCCAAAATATAAATGCCAGACATATTAGATAGTTGCGAGTGGGTGCCAGACGATTCGAAACTTTTCTTAAGAGCGCCATCTGCGGTGTGACTCAGATGCAACTTTCTCATAGTCATATTCTTCTTCCTCTTGTTGCATACAATAAGATTAATAATGTCCGGCATGGTAGAAAATACAGTCATATTTTACTATACCGGCTCCCTAACTATGTATATACTTAATCCCTACCGTTTTAAGCACTTCGAACATCTTCCTCCATTTCACATTGTCGAAGGCTTTTTCCAAATCTGCAAATCCTTTATAGGGTCCTCCCTTTTCTATCGCTTTTTCTATTAGTAGTCGTAAAGCTAGAATGGTCTCGCGCGTTCCCCTATTTCTTCTAAATCCGAACTGATCTTCTAATATTTCTTCCGCTTTTTTCTCCATCCTTCTTTGCACAATTCTAGTTAAAATTTTTGACACATGGGAAGTCAAACTGATCATTCTAAAATTTCCACACGTATCCGCGCCTTTCCTTTTTGGCAAAGCTACTATGATGTTCCGTTTGTATTCTTCTGGAATATCGCCTGTCTGGTATGTGCAGCTAAACGTTTAATAGAACCATTTTAATTTTTTTTTAATTTCTTGCATTTCCTATTTACTGCAGTAATCTACACGCAGTAGGAACGAAGCTTCAGTGCACAATCAATTATCGTGAATGGCAAGACTTTTGTACCACTTTTCAACGATGGCGAATGTATTTTCGCACTCAGTATGTTTATATTAAACAAGATACTGAACGCCATTCATAAACTTATGATTTTTTTTACTTAAGTGAATTTACAAAATGTCGCGAGAGTGGCGCCTCTTTGTACCAACCAAAATGAATGGGAGTCGACATTCATGATGTTTGGGGGTAAATTAGGAGATCCCTCCAATCCCCATGCGTAAACCTACGATTTTTTTGGGGGTGATTTATTTACACAGTTTGACCCCTGCAGCGGGTCAGTGTCCCAGAATTCACAACAAGCGAACCGCGTCCCCTGGATTACTTTTTATTATTTAGCGCTTCCCCCAAACCCCAGTCCTAAATCTATAATACTTTTTTAAGCAATTTTTTTTACACATTTACGGGTCTGCCACACATCACTGTACCAAAAATAAAAACTGGCATGGGCATTTCTGTGCTTCACAACATCTCAGGCATTTTTGGGGTAAACCTATTATGCACAATTTTTGGTCTAAGAAGAAACAACGCCGAGTTAAAAGAAATGTTCATGGAAGCGGACATAGTACAGTATGTGCGGGCGCAGAGAATGAGATGGCTAGGGCACGTCGCTAGAATGGTGGAAGAACGTATACCGAGACAGATGCTTGAGATGAAGAGAGAGACAAGAAAGAAGAGAGGAAGGCCTAAGAGAAGATGGAGAGAATGTGTGGAGGAGGATGTCAGGAGACTAGGCATTAAGGACTGGAAAAGCAAGGCACAAGACAGAGCGGAGCCGAGAAAAATAGTAGGACAAGCCATGGGCCTATAAGGCCTGAAGAGCTCATATCTATCTATTGTACGGGACTTATAGACCCCGAACCGCACAGTGAGAAAAACTGATACGGGGTTCATATGGCCCGTACCGCAATTCAAAAAAGTATTTAGAATACGCCACCGCAGCAAACGTGTTAATTTTTTTTTTGTAAAAATGCCATTGTTTTAGCTAAATAAAAACAGTTCCCATACAAAAATCTCGTGAAAAAGTACATAGTAGATGTCAGCTCAAACCCAGCAAACATGCTGTCGTCATAATGACGGCACTTTTTGGTCATCAGTTACGTCAGATTCCCCAGCTAGATGACTTTAAAATCACGTATAAAAGACGGGCAAATGTCACAGCCCATTGACGTCATATTAGGATGTATAAATGACGTCATTTCAAGATGGATATGTGTCGTTATTATTGACGTCTTAAAGACGTCCAAAGCTTGTCATAATGTGACGAACAAAACAAATGGAATAGAAAAATATTTATTATGTAAGTAGATACATTAAATAATAGCTGAATATTAAATTCTGAAAATTTGCCAGAAGTAAGTTCTACATAAAACAATAACACAATATAAAATTCTTAAAAATGACCGAAATAAAGTACCAGGTACGTAGGAGAGGGAACGACATGAAATTGTTAGCGGAATTTGGCAACAACAGTAAAACACACTTCGCAATTGCGTTATTCACTGATCAACTTCGTAACTCAGGATAATCTGTTATACAGGGTGGGCCAATAGTGTGTAGTCGGCCCATATCTCTGGTTCTATTCAAGGTATCAAAATAAAACTTTACAAGTATGTTGAGAACCCCACGAAGCAGCTGATAAAATTATTTTGGTGTATACGGGGTGTTCACACTGAGCACCAAACCAAAGTTATGCTTTTTTAAATGGAACACCCCACCGTTGACCCCACATTTGTTTACATATTTGAATTCCCAATAAAATTTTATGAAAGATGGTGTACTACACGATGGGGTTTAGAGTGGGCGATTTTAAGATACTACCATTTTAGTGCCAGTGTGGACCCAACTTTGAGGAGCTGCTGACATCTACTGGTCGAAGCTATTTAAGATTTCTTTATTGGACTAGGTTCACAGACTGCCCTATTTGTAAAATTCTTCAGTACTTTTGTCACAAAACTTAATATCATACAGGATGGACAGCTTACGCATTATGCATTTTTTCTGAAAAATTTCAAATGGAGCACCCGTCATAATTATATTACGTATTTCCACATTTGATAGACAGTTTACTAAGCTTTTGATTCATGTAGATATTGTTGGGTCTACGACTGACGGTTTCGGTAGAATTCGGTAGGAGTGCCATGGAAAGAAACCGTCCTTTCAAGAAGTAATCTTGCAATGGGATTTCTTGTGCCGGTGTAAACTATGTTCGCTAATTTTTCTGTAAGCATTTTTCTGAGTTTTAGGTGGCAAAATGGGGGAAATTCCCCCAAAAATGGTACAAAATTACGCCAAAAATCTCAATTCTTAAGGTTCAATCTTCAATCTAAACTAGGGCTGTACCTACCCGGAATTTTTGGAACCGGATACCTGGTTTTATAAAATCCGGGTACCCGGATGCCCCGGGTAGCGGGTATTGAATCGGGTACAAACAAATTTTAATTATGTGCTTGAATTTTCCTTTCTCAATCCGACAAACACTAGCGAAGTTACATTTTTATGTTAAAATTCTATATTAAACTTTAAATATACTCACAAATGATGGCAGTTTTAAGTTTCAAGTCGGAAAAAGGCTTCTTGTTGGCACGTTTTCCATAAAAACTAAACTGACTTGCCAGCCCATCAGTAAACAATAGGTACCTATTTGCGGTCTGACATTGTACAACTTTCTTTTAGCAGTAGGTCTTGAAATGTCTCTTTCTGGTATTGCTATTACATAGATTTCTTGAGGGCCATATTTTGCGAGGCTTGAAGACATCGCGTGTCGCTGTCCGATTGCAAGTCGGAGGTTAATTCTGCAGCCTTCAACTTTTTTTACAGTTTTTTGTAGTCGCCTATCGAAAACAAGGGTATCACAAAATTGGGATAATATGTAACAATAATTTGTGACTGTGACCAAAGATGTATTAAATGCAGAATCCATTCTAAAAATTAGGTTAGGTTAATTATTCACCAGTTTCAAAGAAAATTCTTACAACTTGATACAACTGCCACTTATCCGCATTTATGTCTCCATTCTTTAATGCCTCTTACTGGCTTTGCTGCTTGTAAGGTGGCCAGTTTAGTACACTTGTAGGTATAAAATCCTCATCTTCTACTTGCGATTTGTTATACAATTTAAACAGTAGCTTCGGAAATTCTTCTTTGGTTAATGCTTGAGATTTGCGTCAAACAGTCATCTTCCATTCATCTAATATTTGACGCCAATAGCGTTTCAAGGGACTATAAAAACTTAATCTAACGGATGTGGTAAGTGTGTGAAATTGACTGGCAAGCAACAGAATCGTATGTCGGTGGTTTTACATTATTTTAAGACTAATTCCGTAAAATGATTAAATAAATTGTTACCAAGCAGCACCTTAGGTCCACGCAGTTTTCACTGAAGTGAAATATCCCCCCTTTTTTAAACCCACTTTGTATTATAGCAGGATTTATTTCTCCTAAGCATTTAGCAAATATTTTTCAAGGCAACTTTGCCATTTACAAAGAAACTCGTCCCAGGCAGTCTTCATACTTTTAAACATACTTAAATCTAAAGCTTTTTTTCTAAAGAATTCTATAGCTTGCGGTTTTCTTAATGTAAAATTGTCTTTTCTTAAATTTTAAAAACCAGTCTTTGAATGAAGTTTTCAAATTATTAGTTTTAACATGGTCTCCCACTAAATTTAGTAGGTACAGTGGAATTTAGTGGTACAGTCGAATCTCAAGGGACGCAAAAAAATTCCGAGTTAAAGAAACTTCGAGTTTAAGAATATTTTATTAAAATTTCCATACCTTGCATTATTCACATAACTCATAACCAATAACGTTAAACGTAATTATACACAATATACCCATACAAAATGCAGGTTGTTACAATTCCGTAACCAATCGAATCATTGTTTAATAAAAAAGTCGGTAATTTTGCACTGTTTTTGATGACGTAACTGTTCATTTTCACAAAATTGCTGTACAGACCTTAATGACGCATACATACTGCCTTGAACATTTTCACTTGCACACAAAAAATTACTCTTTTGGGCCGAAAACGTTCTGTCCAAAGACAATAACCATTTCTCGTACAGGTCACTTGTCATCCACGCCTCCTTGTTATTCTGATAAGTGACCGGCAAAGACTTGATGCCCTTAAAACATCTAGAGTTCTTCGATTTCCCAATCACCAAAAGTTGCAGTTTTTGAGTCCCGTCCATATTTGCACCAACCATAACAGTAATCCGTTCTTCACTTTGCTTTCCCCCATTACACTTCTCATTTTTAAAAGCCAAGGTTTTGTCCGGTAAACATTTAATGAACAGACCCGTTTCGTCGGCGTTGAAAATGTCCTTAGATTCATATTGGGAGAGTAATCCAGGGAGAACATTTTCTTTCCAATTTTCATACTCTTTTTCAGTTACGTCTGCACTTTCACCGTAAACCACTTTTTGCACAACTGTGTGACGAACTTTAAATTTGTGCAGCCATCCCGAGCTCGCAGCGAAATCCAAATGTCCCAAAGTTTTTGCGAATTCCTGTGCTTTCTCCCGAATTATTGTTCCCGATATCGGCAGTTTCTTGTCAAGGCAAACCTTAACTCACTTCAACATTGCTTCATCGATATCTTCATACACACACGACTCAAACCGTTTTCGAGCATTGCTGACTCCGTCGGAGCTTTTTTCAAGAATTGCATCGATAAACTTGTTCGATTAAACGAATTTGGTCGGCTACCGACAAAATTTTTATATCCTTTTCGCACTTGACATTTTTAGCAACAGCTCTGAACGCAATTAGCAACAAAATTAAACTGACCAGCGAAGCAGTAATTTTAGAATCTCAACTGGGTTTTTCAGCCATTTGTTTATTACCCCTATTTCTAACAAATACCGATTACCGATTTCAAAGAAAGGGTCATAAAAGACGTTAACAAACCAGGTACTCAGTTTTAGGCAAAAAAGGTTTTGTCGGCTAAAATTGAATAAAGGGGATAAAATTCGTAGAATTACAGTTGAATATATTTCGAGATATGGAAATTTACTAATTCTAGAACTTTGAGATACGTACTACAAAATACATATGAAAATAAACAGGCACCCCAACCTTGCTCTTTAGAGTGGTATATTTCGGCAAGGGGGTACCTTAGGACATTAGCTCTTAAAGGTTCTTGAAATGTTTACCATGCATTTACAATCACCTTGTATATCGATAGATCGATGTTCGATATTGAATATTGTTTATCCCCAGCCCTAGTCTGAATCAGCGATTTTCATTCTTTAATTAATTTTTATTGGCGAAGCAAGAGCTTTTTTTCTCTTTTTTTTCTAATTGGCCATAGAAGTGTACATATATAATTTTTTATGGATTATTTTTGATTATGCGATTTGTAAATATTTAATTTTAAAGTGATATTTTTAGTCTACTTTCTGTAATTGCTAATTACTATATAATATACGGCATTTGTATGAAGAAGGTGCGTTTTATTTTGCTTTATAACCAACTGAATTTATTACAGAGTAATCTACTATGCATGAGTTACTTCGGTTCGAAGAAGAGGCTTTTAGTTAGGACTGTCATTTCGCTAATCCACCAGTTATCCAGTTTTAAATCGGTTTTAACCAGTTCTGTTCAAACCGGTTTTGTGACCGCCTAGATCAAAATCAGCTTTATAAACTGCACTGAAACTGCTTCACCAACACTTCTCACGATTTTCTTAAATAGGTTTGAGTTCCACAGCAATATTGTGAAAGTAATCAGACATCGTAAAAGCACTCTGTTCCCACCACACACAAAATAACAATCTCCGGTGCACAGAATTTTTAAACAAATGATTTATAGTTCGTGGTGCTGCAAAGACCGGGTTTTAGGGTAGGCAGAGAAGAAGAAACAGGATGCTGGGTGGACAAATTAATGTGTACACAACAACCGGTTATAATATTGACAGGATTAGACCAACTTGGTTCAGTGTTGTCTAATTCGATCCACGTTATTTCGGCACCAGCTGGTTAAATGTGATCAGATTGAACACTGAAGAGTACAATCTAGCCGGTTAGAATTGACTAAACCAGATCTAACAAACTAATCTGGTTCACTTTATACCATAAGATTTTTAATGGGGGACCGGTTATGATTTTATATCATATTTTTAATCGATTCCTTTCAAACCAGTTCAATCAAAATCTGTTTACACCGGTTTGTAATGGTCTCAAATGGTTACAATACTGACCAGATTAAACCAACTTGGTACTTGATCCAGTGCCATCTAATTCGATATGTCATTTCGGTACGAGCCAGTTAAATACAATCCTGTTGTACACTACTGAAGTACAACCTAACCACGTTAAAATTGGCCACGGTCTGACCCTTTGGGCTCACCTTGACCTAACCGATTCTGCCGTGACTGCTGCATCATAGTTTGGTCTGGCCCAGAGCCGGATACTTGGTTTAAAGCGACTTGACTGGTTAGAATTGATTAAACTGGATCAAGCAGACTAATGCGGTTCACTTTAACCGGTTATCTGGTTTTAAACCATGTTTTTCCTCAATTTTTTGACCGGCTCGATCAAAATCATTTTATACCAGACCAATTGACCGGATTAGAACATTTCGAACTAAGCGGCGTAAGTACAACATGGTTAAACTCAATCGGTTCACTACTAAAATTATCAATTTCTGGAAAAATTGGTTTTTAAGCGGTTTTGAAAAATAATGGTTTCAAGAATAACCGGACATAGAATCGTAACCAGTGATAGAATCATGACCATGAGCGGTTCTGATGATCAGGATGACTGGTTGTCTTAACGGTTATGATAACCAATTATTATAATAATCGGTTGTATTACAACCGTTTACTGCACTTTCAAAACTAATGGCCATTTACTAGAATGTGACCAGCTAGCCGGTTCTCGCTGATGCTTCAGAAGTAACTGATGTCCCTTTGTATTATGTCAACATCTGCAGAGTAGAAATCTGCAGCATAATAATGCTGGATAAATTATCTATCTATTCCGATCAATATTTATTGTATTATGGATAATGAAATAATGGTGAATGGATTCAAGAACTGTGGAATATGTTAAACAGTAAAATATTTTCACTTTAAAGTTGTTTTTGTAGTAGGGCTAAAAATATACCAATACACCCTCGTAAAACAGAATGCAAAAAACTTAAAGTTTACATTGCTGAGATAATCGATCTTTTAATAACTCTAAAGAGATAAGTTATAATTTTAGCTTCTTTAAAAATAAAAAACGTAATAAAAAAGCAAAATTTATTAGTTACACATATATCAACAATAAAAATTACAAATCATATCAACAATGACATAGGTATTTTAAAGCTTAATAAATGTTTTCAAAATAGGTAAAAAAATGAGGCTCCTTGCAGCAAACATCATTTCTTCCCACCTTGAAAAAAATATGCACTTCAGTTTCAAAAGCAAAATCATTCTTCGGAGTATTATTACCTTTTTTCCCTCCCTTCGTAGCAGCTTTCGTTTCTGTTTTTTGGTCCCCTGCCGCCGGTTTCGTAGCTGGAGGAGCCGCAACTTTTTTCTAAACAAAAATGGCATTAAAACAAGAAAAAACACAATCTCTCAATCAATCACCTCCTCAGCAGGTTTTCCACCTTTGCTTGCACCACCTTTACCTTTTCCCATTTTTCCGGTAATTAGAAAAAAGCGAACTCACGTTTAAGTGCGATTAACTTTCGATATTTTTAACCTGATTACGATTTCTATTTTTGTTTACTCAAACAACGCCCTTGAGTTGTTTTTTTCGACGCAAGTGCCAAAAGCAAGACGCATTTATATATGCCAATTTTTCTGTCATTCGAAACTTCCGCGCCTCCCGCGTTGACATTAGAAAGTGGATGTCGGTAAAATCACTCGCTTTCCTCCATTTGGCAACTGACAGTTGATGGTGACGCTTGTGTTGTTATGTGGTATTTTCCTCGTGTTACACACTAATAACAGGTTATTTTAAAATGTAATCAAGCTAAACTTAATCAGAAATATCAAATTTGTCATAAATTTGTCATAAATTAAGTAACATAACCTATGAGGATTGCTTACTGTAAATATTTCAACTTCGCTTAATAATGTCGGATTCCGAGGCTAGTAACTTTTCTGAGGATGGCTCAGAAGTTGCTTCAAATCATTCTGCGAAATCAAGAGGGAGCGTAAGAAGCCGTAGTAGATCAGCTTCACGATCTAGATCTAGGTCGAGATCTCCATCGAGAAGTAAAAGCAGAAGTCGATCAGGGTATGCAATTTCGAACTAGTATTATTTCATGTCTATTTAATTGCTTTTTTATAGCTCTGAGGCGCGAGAAGCTTCGGAACAAGAAGAAGTAGAAGACGAACAAGAACCGGAAGGTGAGTCTATTCATTCCGATGAATACGATAGTGAGGAGGATGATAGTGATAGCGGGAGAGGTCGTAAACGGAAGAAAAAGGATCGGTTCGGGGGTTTTATTATTGACGAGGCTGAGGTAGACGACGAAGTTGAAGATGAGGACGAGTGGGAGGATGGGGCTCAGGAAATTGGTATTGTGGCGAATGAGGTGGATGAACTTGGTCCTACCGCTAGAGAAATTGAAGGTAGACGTCGTGGGACTAATCTTTGGGAGTACGTTGGTGGTTACGATTAAGTTTGTTGTTTCTTACGATTTTTTGCAGTTCACAGAAAGAACATGAAATAGAGGAATATTTGAGGAAAAAGTATGCTGACGATAGTATGGCTGCGAGGCATTTTGGAGATGGGGGTGAGGAGATGTCGGATGAAATCACTCAGCAGACTCTTCTGCCAGGTGTAAAGTAAGTTAATTATCATGCATGTTTTATTGTTTATTAAGCAACTTTTTCTTATAGGGACCCGAATTTGTGGATGGTGAAATGCCGAATTGGAGAGGAGAAATCCACGGTTCTGTTACTGATGCGTAAATTCCTTGCGTATCAAAATACTAATGAGCCTCTGCAGATTAAATCGGTGGTAGCTCCGGAAGGAGTGAAGGGATACATTTACATCGAAGCCTACAAGCAGCCACACGTCAAGGCTGCAATTTCTAATGTCGGAAACTTACGAGTGGGCATATGGAAGCAACAGATGGTTCCCATCAAGGAAATGACTGATGTTCTTCGTGTTGTCAAGGAACAGACCGGTAAGTCGTAAATTTATCCTTATTTGTTGATCTAATCGGGTAAAATAGGATTGAAGCCGAAGCAGTGGGTTCGTCTAAAGCGAGGCCTATACAAAGACGATATCGCTCAAGTGGATTATTTCGATATGGCACAAAACCAAGTTCATCTCAAACTCTTGCCAAGAATCGATTATACCAGGCTGCGAGGAGCTTTGAGGACAACACAGTCTGTACGTTATAATCGAATGTTTCTTACGTAAATTACAGAGTGATCCGTTTCATAGGAGAACGATTCGGAGAAGCGCAAAAAGAAACGCAGACCCGCTTCTAAGCCGTTCGATCCCGAGGCTATTCGAGCGATCGGCGGCGAGGTCACTTCCGACGGTGACTTTTTGATTTTCGAAGGGAATCGGTATTCGCGCAAAGGTTTTCTTTATAAGAATTTCACGTTGAGTGCGGTAATCGTCGATGGGGTCAAGCCGACGTTGGCAGAGTTGGAGCGCTTCGAGGAGCAGCCCGAGGGGATCGATTTGGAGATACCGCCGGAGAAGGAGGACAAGACTTTGACGCATTCGTTTAGCGCTGGAGACAACGTGGAAGTTTGTGAAGGAGAATTGATAAATTTGCAGGTGAGTTTGCATAAAACTACATGGTGTGTACACTCATTTGATATTTGTTCCACATTTGTCGACATTTTCTCACATTTGCTCTCTTACGTGACACGCTAAAAGACTGACAAGCAATTCTGAATTTCGCTATTTCAATTTTCATTATTACCGATAATCTAAACAAAAATCAATGGTCCATAGCCTCATCAATCGATTTCTTTGTGTTTAAACTTATGTCCACGAGAAACTGCCTCATAAAATACATACACAGTATCCACTGTGGTCGTGGCCTGTTCGGTGCTGGGCACCTTGGATCTTGTCTGGTGGGCCTGGTGGCCATACATGTATTTGAAAGTTAGAAAACGATCTTCGAAACTGTCCTACCCAGAACTGTTCGCGATCTACGGGGTACCCTTAAAAGGTGATTTCAAAATAATGCCGGGACCATAGATTCCCCAGAACAAATAACTAAGAAAAGCCAAGTTGAAAAGATGGCGTAGGTATTTATTTTTCTGAATATAAATTTTTAGTATACAAGAAGCTACCTGATATTTTAACCATTGATATATTAAAACTTTATCCCTGATGAATTCCCTGTCTCATTATCTCTGAAATGGTTCGGCCAATTAAAAAAAATTGGTATCTAAATTAAGTTGATAGACGGTGACAGTCCATTAAATTTCACAAGGGATTAGTTGCATTTTTAACCTGTTTATGACATTCTATTGGCATTTTTGATATTTATTTTTAGAGAGTACAACAAATTTGTAGGGGTTGTTTACCCCTTGCCATCCATGTGTGCCTGACCTAATGAAACTTATTTTTGGAAAAATTTCGTCACCTTATATTCGTTATAAATTCTTAATAATAATAATATAACGATTTCGATCCAGAAATTGTCAATACAGTACGACCTTTTTAATCCGAACTATTAATTGCACTAGGAAATCTGAATTATGGAAATATTCGGATTATCGAAAAAAGACAGAAAATATCTATCTAATTATTTGCAAATTTCATCATTCCTACAGTGAACAACTTCATGAAATGTTGAACAAATCGTCTTTATTTTCAAATAAAAAATTAAAAACTATTACCATGTCGTATTTTTTTTTTGTTTTTTTAATGAAAATTCTTTATTTTGAAAAAGAAGTTACAGATCTTAAGAGACCAGTTGGTCCCATCCAGATCTTGTACATTAGGTAAGGTACATTGTATTGATATACCTAATTATATTCAAAAATAGCTTAAACCTAATTTCCTAAGTAACTTAAGAGCTAAAACAGTATTGCACTTAACTCGTAAACCATAAGTAAAATATGATATACTGTCTTCTTAGGTATCTACGTTAAGGTCAGGTTAGGTCTTTGGTTTTTCAGGTACTGATGCAAGTCTGTTTTAAATTTCTTTTTGTTCATTTGATCTTTAATGCAGTCTAGCAACTCATTGTAATAGTTAGTTGCCTTGTTTGTAACTGTATTCTGTGATTTCTTTGTCCTGTGTTGCTGTTTATGGTATTTTTTTGCTGATCTTGTGTTATGGTTGTGAATATCTTGATTTTTTATCAGTTTTACAGCAGTCTGCGAATGCTCAAGTTTAATTTTGTGAATAAGTTTACATGATTCGTAGCGTATAATTTCTCTTATGTTAAGCAGTCCCGTTTCTCGATATACCTGTACTGTTCATGTACATGTACATTCATGTTAAATAATATTTTAATTACCCTATTTTGTGTTCTCTGTAGTCTTTGTATGTCTGTCTGGTTGGATACACCCCATATACTTGATAAGTAAGTCAGCTGCGGATATACGTGGGCATAGTATATTATTTTCTTAATTTTGCTGCTTAATACATGTGCCGTTCTTCTTATTTGTCCCATTATTTGCTTAATTCGGGTAATAATGTGGTTTATGTGGTCCTTAAAGGTTATTTTATGGTCTATTATCAAACCCAGGTATTGAAAATCTTGCCTTTTTTCTATCTTCATTTTATTGATGTTTACTATTTCAGTGCAATTTTCTGGCCAGCTTCCTATATTTGTATAGCTACATTTATTTTCATTCAGTATCATCTTGTTACATCTGCACCATTTTTCTATTTTTTGTATGTCAGCCTTCATTATACAACATAACTATATAACTCTAAGAAGTTGTAAAGAATTGAGTAATTTTGCTTTGTTTGATTTTTGCTTCTTCTGCCTTTCGAGCTCGTTTTTTCAATTCTGATAATATTAAAATGTGATGTTCAGATTCGCCATTTTCCTCAGCCCATTTCAAACACATTTCGAAACTTTTGACTGCTTCTACATGTTTTACACTTCGTGGTATCTCTTCTACTTCTTCATCAGAACTTGACTCATTTTGAACATGCTCCAGAATGTCCATATCGTTTATGCATTCCCACAATTCCTCTTGACCGGTGGCCCATTCAATAACTTCTTGTCTTGTTACATCTTCAGAGATGTTATGTATCAGTGCAGTAACTTCTTCTACTTCTTTCTCTATACTTCCTAACTCCATTTTATTCTTCCATTGTGCTAATGGAAGATTATCATCTTCATCCCAACCATCATCAAATTGTGTTAGAAGTTTACTCCAAGAATTTTTAATAAGCTCTGGCCTCACATTTTCCCATGCTTTGGCTAATTGAATCACAACATCTCTTAGGTTAACTTTCTTCAGTTCTGAAGATAAATCTGCATTTTCAGAAGCAACAATGCGTTTTAAGAGAGTTTTTCTGTAATGGAACTTGACCGCTTGAATCACATTCTGATCCATAGGTTGCACTAGAGGGGTTACGTTAGGCGGCAAAAATAATACAACAATTTTCTTATCATCTGAACATAAATCTTCTGGGTGTCCTGGAGCATTGTCTAAAATTAAAAGTGCTTTGGGCTCTAAATTTAGCTGTTGCATTTTTTTCGTCACTTCTGGAACAAAATTCGTATAAAACCAGTTCTTAAAGATTTCTTTGGTAACCCAGGCTTTTTTCTGTCCTTGGTATATTACCGGCAGCGATTCATTTCCGAAGGCACATGGCTTTCGAGATTTGCCCAGAACCAATAATCTCATTTTATGTTTCCCAGAAGCATTAGAGCAAGGCATAAATGTAACTCACTCCTTGCTTATTTTCCTACCTGGAGCTGAGGCTTCAGTTTGATGAGCAAGTGTTCTTTGAGGAAGTAATTTCCAGAAAAGTCCGCTTTCGTCTGCGTTATAGATTTGATCATGACACAACTGCATTTCTTCAATTTTATTTCGAAGCAAGTTTTTAAATGGCCCAACAGCTGCCTCATCATTTGATAGTTTCTCTCCCGTAAATGACAGTTGTCGTATTCCGTACCTGTTCTTAAATTTATCGAGCCATCCGGAACTGGCTTTGAAATTATCATTGTTATGAGTCTGGCCATAAAATAATTGTGCTTTTTCACGCAAAATTTCACCTGATATTGGCACACCTAGAATCATTAATTTAATAGTCTGTTAAAAAATTAAAAATGTATTCGTATTATCAATCATCTTTTTACCTCTAGATCTTTCCTGTAGAAACCAGGTGTAAACTGCTTTATCAACTTCGGGATAAGCACTTATTTTCAACGTCTTTCGTTTATTGATTAGAGAAGTGGATGAGGTGGCATAAGATAGAATCCTCTTCTTGTTTTTTTTGATGTCACAAATCGTTGATTTTCCCACTGTGTATTTTTCTGATAAGGAAGTTACTGTACAGCCCGCATCTAAACTTTTAATAAGCTCAATCTTGTCTTTTATTGATAAAGTAACGTGTTTCCTTTTAGAAGTCATCTCTAATTTAAATTCAAAATTACAGCGCAAAACTGAACACAGTGATGGTCAATGATCTAATGAAAACTGAATGATAAACGGTGCAAAATCGTAAAAACAGAAAACAGGGGATTCCCACATTTATGCGGCTGGAAACACATCGCTGTTCGGATTAAAGAGGTGTTGTTCGGATTGTGCCTGAGATACCCCAGTGTTCGGATTACTGGAGGTTCGGATTAGGGCATGTTCGGATTAAAGAGGTCGTACTGTAGATTAATTAGGGAACGAAAATTTAAAATACTATTGCGAAATTCCACCACTTTAAATGGGGATAATAAAATTACTATAAATTTATAAAAATACCATATGTGCCGCAGGTAACTAGAAGGGGTATGAACACGATTTTCTGGAAAGCAGGGTTCAAAGTGGTTCACACTTCGAACAACAGTTTACAGAATCTACTTTGCAATGCGAAAGATAAAACTGAATCCATTCATAAAGCAGAAATTTATGAAATAGCATGCGGAAATTGCGACAAAAAATATATCGGGCAGTCAACTCGGTCTAATTTAAGTTGCTTCAAGGAGCATCACGCTCATTACAAATACGGCCGTTCAGCATGGCGTCGTACACGTTGAAAACGGGCTATCAATTCAATAACAATAATCTAAAACTCTTAAAACCAGGAAATAATAAATTTGATGTAAACGCCTTGGAAAGTATAGTGATATATAAAAATAAATGTAGTTATAATAATAATAATAATAATAACATTAATAGCCTTTATTAGCAAATATGCTATATAAAAAACAAAACATCAGGTTCTGCAACAACAACAACAATAATAAACAAATAAAACTGCACTAATAATTTTCCATAACATATTGGACAACCTCCCTCCTAAATATTAACATGCTATTACAATCTCTATTATGACCTGGTAATGAATTGTACAAAATCATGATGAAGAATGAACTTTATTCTTAGCTTAAAGCTACACACCAAAAATATAATTCAAAATAAATCCATATGAAGCATATTATGTTTTACTTTATATACAAAAATCAATGTCTTATACCTAATTCTCTGCGCAACACTCATAAACTGAAACGTCTCCAACATAAACGAAATACTGGTATACCTGCTGCAGTTCAATATAGCTCGCATTGCTTTATTTTGTCTTTTAAAAAACTCCTGAACAAAAAAGTCCGTCACCATATATAGAACCGTTGTACAATATTCAAAATACAGGGCAACCATAGTTTTATATACAAGCAGCCGTGCCCAACAGCTAAGTTTGCCACTTATTCTAGACAGAAGGCCCACTGAGATACTTTCTTCAAAACATAACTAGCATGAAATTTTGGTATATTTTGTGCCAGTTATATTTTAAATAATTTCATCACTGCAATTGAACTTACTCTAACATCTACGTACTTTAAATTTAAAGATTCAATTTACAAACAAACAAATGGCTGTGCCATGGGCTCCCCAATTTCTAGCCCCATTGCTCAGTTAGTTTTAGAAGATTTAGAGACAACAGTTATTCCTAAATTATCTTTCAATTTACCATTTTTTGTTAGATATGTGGATGATTGTTTAACTGCTGTTCCTCCAGAAAAATATAACGAAATTCTTAATAAATTTAATAACTATCATCCTAAATTACAATTCACTATTGAAATTTCAACAAAAAATCAAATAAATTTTTTAGATTTAACTTTATATAAAATGAAAAATTCAATAGAAACTGAATGGTACACTAAACCAACTTGGTCTGGCCGTTATATTTGTTTTAATTCTGAACAACCCACTTCCCACAAAAAGAGTATTGTTATGTGTCTAGCTGACCGTGCGATTAAACTCTCCAGCCCACAATTTAGAAAATCCGCAATAGAAAAAGTGTTAAATTGTTTAATAAAAAATAATTATCCTAAAAATTTCATTATGAAAATTATAAAAAATAGAACCCATCAATTTTACAATAATAATACCGATAGTAAAAAACCGAAAGAAAATAAAAATTACATTTCGTTACCATATATTAAAGACATGTCACAAAATATTAATAAATTATTAGTCAAACACAACTTACAAGTATCGCACCAAAATTATAATAACTTAAAATTTTTGTATTCTAATTTAAAAACACCCATTCCTAAATTGATGAAAACTCATACTGTATACAAAATTAAATGTAAAGACTGTGAAAAAACATATATTGGCCAATCTAAAAATCATTTAGAAACCAGACTAAAACAACACAAATACAGAAACAGTAATTCAGCAATTAGTAAACACATGAAAGACAGCAATCATACCTTTGAATTTAACGACACCAAAATTTTAGAAGAAAAAAATGTAAAATCTCGACTATTTTTAGAAATGATCTATATAAAAAAAGAACAAAACTCTATTAATGATAGAACTGATATACAAAATTTAAGTCAAATTTACTGTAATATAATAAAATAAATCATTCTCTCTGCTACTTACTATTATTATTGTTAAATTAAATACATAAACATTTTTCTCTTTCATAATTTCAATTGTATTCAAAATCAAAAGCGCTAAACTTTTTTTATATTTACATCATAGTTACCTACATAAATAATTTTTATTGTTTGAGAAAAATTCTGTTCTTGTCAGAAATTGTTACTGACAAATTTATATTTTATATTTATACCAATAAATCTTGATATGCCAGCATTTCACAAAAAATTGAAATCTTATAACTAGCATGCTCTTTAAAATTCAACTCATTGTCTATAATAACCCCTAAGTACTTAATTTTGCAAACTCGCTTTAACTCGATTTCATTCAACCATATGGGACACGATTGATTTGCTACATTCTTGCCCCCCAAATACATCACTATTAGTATTTATAACCACCATATTGTTCTTCAACCACCTAGAAATTGCCTTCAGTTCACTATTGATAACTTCTGCTACCTCAGCCTTACTCTCCCCAATGTAATAAATGAGAGTGTCATCTGGAAGCATTTGAATACAACACTTATCCAACGTATCGACAATGTCATCTATGTATAATGTAAACAGTACTGGCCCCAACACTGAACCCTGCGGCACACCATGTGTTGTTTGAACCTTCCCTGAAATTGAATTATTGTACTTCACCACTTGGAATCTGTCGCTCAAATAACTTCCAAACCACTTCAGTGCACTGCCCCCCACTCCCATTTTCTTTAATTTGCACTTCATCAAGTCACGATTCACCGTCTCAAAAGCCCTTCTGTAATCCAAGGATACCGCCCCAACACATTTTCTTCTGTATAAAGCATCTTTCCATCTGCCCAATAACTGTTTGTACTGCTGTTTCACAGGAACGCCCTTTTCTGAATCCTGCTTGATGTGGTGTTAGGATATTGTGGTCTTCCATAAATTTTGTGAGCTGGTCCTTTACTATGGTCTCCAACACCTTTTCATATGGAGGTAGCATATTTATGGGTCGAAATTCCTCACACTGTACTGTATTTCTTACTTTTTCCACTGGTACCACTGTCGATAACTTCCATGTTTCCGGGAATTTTCCTGTATCCAACGAAGAGTTGACTATTTCAAGGAGTCTATGCCCCAACACCTCAAACACACATTTCAACAATCTAGAGTTAATTCCATTTGTGCTACTCTCTTTATTTGATAAATTTTTAACCACTCTCCTTAAGTCCATCATCTTTACCTCCTCAAATTTTGTGAGTAATAAACCATCCTCTATTTCCTCCAAATTAATTGTTGTCGCTAATAATATCTACAAGTAATCTATCTATGCTCTCCAGGAAATAGACATTAAATCTATTGGCTATTTATAACTCGTTGAAAATCTTGTCATTATTAAATACATATTATACTGCTATGGCTGCTTTTCTCCTGTCCGCCCATCAATTTCTTTAAGTTCTTCCACATAGTTTTTAAATCAAGTACTTAACTTATTAATTTTTGTCTTATAATATTGTCTTTTAGTTTTCCTTATCATATTGACGATCTTGTTTCTATGTTGCCTGTAATTGTTATCTTAACAGTAATTATGGTCCGGTTCCAAACTCAACCCTGTATAGATTTATAAGATAGATAGAATTAAGACTAGCCATAAATACTTACCCTCCAGTTCTAAGAAACCAATTTTATTGCTCTTATGTCCCAAAAGTTCTAAGAAACCCTATAGGTTTATCGATTCATTTTACTTCATTAGTAGAAGGTTTGGTATTTATAGCAACATAGTATAAGTTTAGATTCAGATTAATCTGAGGTTGCTGACGTCAATTTTTAGGGAAAAATTTTGAGCATAGACGGTGCGATGATTACGGTGATGCCCAAACATGAAGACTTGAGAGATCCTCTGGTTTTCCAAGCTTCGGAACTCAAGAAATACTTCAGCATGGGGGACCACGTCAAAGTTTTGGCAGGTGATGTTTCCGCAAAACATCTGCGACACTTAAGTAAGTAATAATTTGTCACTTCTCTAGGGCGTTATGAGGGGGACACAGGATTGATCGTACGAGTCGAGAATAATCGCGTAGTATTAATTTCTGATCTTACGATGCACGAAATGGAAATTTTGCCGAAAGACCTGCAGCTTTGTACCGACATGGCGAGCGGCGTTGATTCTCTAGGGAAATTTGAATGGGGCGACTTGGTTAATTTAGATTCCGAAACAGTCGGGGTCATCGTCAGGCTGGAACGAGAAAATTTCCACGTTTTGAACATGCACGGTAAATATTCCGAACTATCGTTGGTTTTTGTTTCTTTACTTTTTTTGTGTTAGGCAAAGTGGTGGAGTGTCGTCCGAGTTCTCTCCAAAAACGCCGACTGAACCGTTTCACCGCCGCCCTGGACTCTTACAGGAACAATTTGCACCGTAAAGACATGGTTAAAGTCATCGACGGTCCCCACAACGGTTTCTCCGGAGAGATCAAGCATCTGTACAGGAATTTCGCTTTTCTCCATTCCGTGATGTTTGTGCAGAACGGCGGCATTTTCGTTTGCAAGACGAAGCATCTGCAGCTTGCCGGGGGCAACAAGAACGTGCCCACTGCAGATATTACGTCGGGGATGGAGTTTATGTCACCGAGGAGGAATTCTCCGATGCATCCTTCGAGTGGAGGTTTGAGTTTTTTTTGATGCCTGAGATTTGCTTTTAAACTGTTTTTATAGGTGGTTTTGGGGCTTCGCCAAGAGGTGGCGGCGGCGGAGGCGGTGGTGGAGCTGGAAGAGGACGTGTTGCGAGAGATAGAGATCTCATAGGGACCACCATAAAGATCATCAAGGGTCCTTACAAGGGCAACATCGGTATTGTAAAAGACGCGACTCAAAGTACGGCCCGTATCGAACTACATACGTCTTGCCAGACCATTTCTGTCGACAAGAAGCACATTGCCGATGTCGGTAAGTATAGAAAAACTTTGTTGTATTTTCTTGTTTTGTAATTATATTTTTTTAGGCACTCAGAGCAGGGATTTGTCTTTGTCGAGTTACGGTCGTACTCCGGCGTACTCGGGCAACCAAACTCCGTTGTACAGAG
Source organism: Xestobium rufovillosum (assembly GCA_963966045.1). Taxonomy (NCBI): domain Eukaryota; kingdom Metazoa; phylum Arthropoda; class Insecta; order Coleoptera; family Ptinidae; genus Xestobium; species Xestobium rufovillosum. The sequence continues at coordinate 25,139,886 of OZ014497.1, forward strand.
ATTCCGGCAACAAGACGCCGATGTGCGACTCTGGGTCACGCACTCCGTTGCATTATGGTTCCATGACGCCTATACACGACGGTTCGAGGACGCCGAACGCGAGTTCGGAGTGGGATCCGACGATTTCGAACACTTATCCATCTCCAGGCTACAATCCAAGTAAGTTGATTCTGTATTTTGAGGAAGATGTTACTTGTAATTTATTACAAATCCAGATTTTACTTTATAGTCTATTTCTATGATGAATTTGCTCATAGATTTTTTGTTTTCTCGTATAGGTACGCCAGGTTATCAGATGAATGGACCTTTTACGCCACAAACACCCGGAACTATGTATGATGCTAGTTATAGTCCGTACCAGCCCAGCCCTGGGTATCAGAGTGAGTATTGTATAGCAGAACTGGAAATTCACCTTGAATACAAGTATTTTCTTAAAATTATCGATGCTTTTGAGTACTTTATATGAGTTCGTAAAGTACTCAAGTACTTTTACTTGTACTTTTCATTTAAGGAATTTTTCTATGTTTTATTACCTTTATGTAGTACTTTACTCAACTTTTGAAAATACTCTAGTACTTTTTACAAGTTTTCTTCGACAATTCATTACTTGCTGTTTTTAATGGATTCTAATTTTTGAGTACTCCGCATAATTTTTGAAAATACTAAATTATTTTTTACAAGTACTTTTTCTGTTATGAATTTTTGGACTGTTTATTATCCTTAACAGATTATTATTATTATTGAGTACTTACCATAAGTTTTGACACTTCCCAAGTAATCAAGTACTTTGACGAGTACTTTTTCTTCTAAGAATATTTCAACAATTTATCACTTACTCATTATTGAGTATGTACTTCTTTTTTAAAATGCCCGAGGATTTTTTACACGCACTTATTGCTCAAGAATTTTTCAACAATTAATTACTGTCTTCAGTGGATTATTATTATTGAGTACTTTATATAATTTTTGAAATTTCTTGAATACTTACACATGCTTTTCCTTTTAAGAATATTTCTACTATTTTTTATTACATACTGCCATTTATAGATGACTATTGCTGAGTACTTTGCGCAATTTTTGAAAATCCTTGAGTAATTTTTGCAAGTACTTTTACGGTTACTTTTTCGACGATTTATTACTTTCTCTTTTTAATGGATTGTTATTGAGCACTTGATGCAATTTTTCTAAATACTCAAGTAATTTTTACTAATACTCGTCCATTTATTATTTACTATCTTTGATGGATTATTATTGAGTAGGTACTTTTCAAAATGTTTCAAACTTCGCAAATACTTTTTTCAAGAAGTACGTTTCTTTTTTAGAATTTTTCGATTATTTAGTACTCACTGTTCTTAATGAAATATTATTGAGTACTTTACGTATTTTTAAAATATTCGAGTACCTTTTACAAGTACCTTTTCAATAATTAGTTGGTAACTGTCCTCAATGGATTGTTATTATTGTGTACTTTACATAATTTTTTAATTACTGGAGTATTTTTTGCAAGTACTTTTTCTTCCAAGAATATTTCAACAATTGGTTGATTACTGTCCTCAATGGATAGTTTTTATTGAGTACTTTTTACAAGTATTTTTCATAAAATAATTTTTCGGCGATTTATTAAGTATACTTACTCTTTAATGATTTGTTATTATTGAGTACTTTACGTAATTTTTTAATTACTCGAGCAATTTTTGCCTTAATGGATCATTATCATTGTTGATTACTTTTCAAAATATTTTAAACATCGCGAATACTTTTTACAAGTACATACTTTTCATTTTGAGAATTTTTCTGCTATTTATTACTTCATCATATTGTTCTCAGTCCTAAGACTGGTTGGATGCGTACCTCCATCCTTTTCTATCCTGAGCTAACCTATGCATTTCCCTAAAAGTAGAACATCCTACATCCCTAACTATTTGAAAGTAGTAGTCTAATGTTCTACCATCCTATCTTTCCTATTCTTTATTGTCTTCCATACCTTTTGCTTTTCTCCAACTCTTTCTAATACCTCCCTTATCTATCCACGGTATCTTTACCACGTTTCAAACGCTCCTACTCTTTATTTATTAAGATGACATAGTGTACTTTACACATTTCTTAAATACTACTCGAGTACTTTTTACAAGTACTTTTTCTTTTAAGAATTTTTCAACAGTTAATAAATTGGTCACTATCCTCAATGGATTGTTTTGATTGAGTACGTATATAATTTTTTGATTACTCGAGTACTTTTAAATAATGAGTACCTTTTACAAGTACTTTTGGGGTACCTTTCCTTTTAAGAATTTTTTTGTTTATTTGTTACTTATTGTCCCTAACGTATTACTATTATTGAGTACTTTGCACAATTCTTGAAAATACCGTAGTAGTTTTTAAAATACTTTCACGAGTGCTTTTATGAGCAATTTCTTATTTTTTCGACAGTCTATTACTTACTATTTTTTTTGACAATTTATTACTTACTGTTCTTAATAAGTTGTTATTGAGAATTTTACATATTTTGTAAATATTCAACTACTTTTCGACTATTTAGTTCTTAATGAAATATTATTGAGTACTTTACATATTTTGTAAATATTCAACTACTTTTCGACTATTTAGTACTCGCTGTTCTTAATGAAATATTACTGAGTACTTTACATAATTTTTAATTACTCGTGTACTTTTTCTTCCAAGAAAGTTCCAACAATTGAAGGGTTACTGTCCTCAATGGATTGTTTTTGCTGAGTACTTGTTTAATTTTTTAAATACTCCGGTAATTTTTACAAGTATTTTTCGCGTAATTTTTGGAAATGCTCCAGCAATGTTTGCGGGTACTTTTTCTTTTAACAATTTCTTGACTACTTCATTTTAATATTTACTGGCCTCAATGGATTATTATTATTGAGTACTTTTCAAAATGTTTTAAACTTCCCGAATACTTTTTACTTTTCTTAGAATTTTTCGACTATTTATTACTCACTGCCCTTAATGGATTACTAACATTGAGTTTTTACGCAATTTTTGTAAAGTAGATAAGTATTTCAGTACTTTTTCCAACTACTTTTACAGGTAACGTGGCTGTTAATGATTTAATTGTTTGATAGGTGTTGTTTCTACACCGAGTCCCGCTACGGGGTATGGACAATCACCAGCTAGTAATCATCCATATAACACTCCTAGTTCTGGGTACAGTCCGAACATGCCGTACAATCCACAAACTCCTGGTGCTGGTTTAGATGTGCCACCCATGACTGAGTGGCATACAGTAGACATCGAGGCAAGTTTAGCTCATTAATTCCTTTCGTAGGTAACATTTTTGAAGTGTAAATTTTGATATAGGTGAGAATTCGGGACAGTCACGACGATCCGGGACTTGTAGGCCAAACAGGAATAATCCGAAGTATATCCGGGCCTATGTGCTCGGTGTTCTTACCTGAGGAAGACAGGGTGGTGAATATAATGTCCGATCATCTGGATCCTGTTCCGCCACAACGTGGAGATGCCTTCAAGGTATGTCCTTTATAATATTTCTTAATTGTGTTGAAAAAATGTTGTTTCTGAAGGTGATTATTGGGGAAGAGAGGGAATCCACAGGCGAGTTGCTGTCGATAGATCAGCAGGAGGGCGTCGTGAAGATTAACAACGATATTAAGATGATTTCGCTTGTTAATTTGTGTAAAATGCACAAACCTGATCATTAGACTTTAAAATAAGATAAAATGTATTTTATGTGTTTAAACGAATGTAATATTATTGATCGGTAAATAGAATATTGTAGAGGAAAAAATGGTTTTATTTCCAGTCCTCACCAGACACATTATTCAACAATTGATTGGTTACTGTCCTCAATGGATTGTTTTTATCGAGCACTGTTATAATTTTTTCAATACTCAAATACTTTCTCCTTTGAACATTTTTCTACAATGCAGTTATTGAGTAATTTACACAATGTTTTAAATAATCGATTAGTTTTTACCAGTACTTTTACGAGTACTTTTCCTATTGAGAATTTTTCGAGTGTTTATTACTTATTGTCCTTAATGAATTTCTATTATTGAGAACTTTACATATTTTTTAAATACTCAAGTTCTTTTTAAAAGTAGCTTTTCTTTTAAGAATTTTTCAACATTATTTGGGTATTGCCCCAATTAATTGTTATTATTGAGTACTTTACAATTTTCTAAAATATTCAAGTACTTTCACCAGTAATTTTGAGTAATTTTTTCGACAATTTATTACTCGCTGTTCATAATGGATTGTTATTATTGAGTACTTTACATAATTTTTGAAAATACTCGAGTAATTTTACAAGCACTTTTACGAGGATATTTTCTTTTAACAATTTTTCGAGTGTTCATTACTTACTGCTGTTTATGGATTATTATTACTATTGAGTACTTTACATAGTCTTCAAGCTTCGCTAGTACTTTTTACAAGTAAGTATTTTTTCTCTTAAGAATCTTTCGACCATTTATTACGCGCTGTCCTTGATGGATTATTATTATTGAGTACTTTACAGAATTTTTGAAAGTTCTTAAAATAAGATATATTTTGTGTTTAAGCGAATGTAATAAGTATTATTGGTCGGTAAATAGAATATTATAGGGGAAAATATGGTGTTTTATTTCCAGTCCTCACCAGACACATTATTCAACAACTTATTGGTTACTGTCCTCAATGGATTTCTTTTATTGAGTGCTTTTATAAGGTTTTGAATACTCAAGTACTTTTTCCTTTGAACATTTTTCAACAATGTAGTTATTGAGTAATTTATATAATTTTTTAAATAATCGAGTATTTTTTATCAATACTTTTACGAGTACTTTTCCTTTTGAGAATTTTTCGACTGTTTGTTACTTGTTATCCTTAATGAATTACTTGTATTGAGAACTTTACATATTTTTTATATACTCGAGTACTATTTAAAAGTAGTTTTTCTTTTAAGAATTTGACAACATTATTTAGGTATTGTTATTATTGAGTACTTTACATTATATTTTAAAACTTCAGTATTTCCTAGAAATACCTACTTTACAATAGTAGATTTCCTTTTATGAATTTTTCGACTATGTATTACTGTCTTTGGTGAATTAGTTATTCAGTACTTTACAGTTTTTTAAAATATTCAAGTATCTACTTTCACCAGTAATTTTGAGTATTTTTTTTCGATAATTTATTACTCGCTGTTCATAATGGATTGTTATTATTGAGTAGTTTATATACTTTTTGAAAACACTCGAGTAATTTTACAAGCACTTTTATTTCTTTTAGCAATTTTTCGACTGTTTATTACTTAGTGTTCTTTATGGATTATTATTACTTTACATAGTTCTTCAAGCTTCGCTTGTACTTTTTACAAGTATTATTTTTACGAGCATTTTTCCTCTTAAGAATCTTTAGATCATTTGTTACTTGCTGTCCATAATGGATTATTATTATTATTGAGTACTTTACATAATTTTTGAAAGTTTTTAAAATAAGATATAATGTATTTTAGGTGTTTAAGAGAATGTAATATTATTGATCGGTAAATAGAATATTATTAAGGAAAAAATGGTGTTTTATTTCCAGTCTTTATCAGACACATTATTCAACAACTTATTGGTTACTGTCCTCAATGGATTGTTTTTATTGAGGAATTTATGCAATTTTTTAAATAATCGAGTACTTTTTACCAGTACTTTTATGAGAATTTTTCGACTGTTTATTACTTTTCCTTAATGAATTACTATTTACATATTTTTTAAATACTGTATTACTTTTTAAACGTAGTTTTTCTTTTTAGAATTTTTCGACTATTTATTACTTTTTATAGATTTCAAACAAGCATATGACATGGTGTTAAGGGAGAAAGTTATTGAAACGTTGAAAGAACTGGAGTTCCCCGAAAAAATTATAAAGCTGGTGGAGATGACAATGACTGACACTAGTAGTGTGATCAGGATCCACGGAAGAGCTTCGAGAAATTTTGAAATACTTCAAGGACTACGGCAAGGTGACCCAATAGCCCCAACACTGTTTAATATTGTTCTGGAACAAGTAATAAGAAAAAGCAAGCTGGTATCTGACAACTGCATCTTCGATCACCCATACCAGGTACTGGCTTATGCAGATGATGTTGTTATAATGTGCAGAATAAGGGAAACATTGAAAGTATTGACTGAGCAGCTTGAGCATGTGGCAGGTGATTTTGGCCTGAAGATAAACGAATCGAAATCATATTACGTGGTGTTTGGTAGAGGAGCGATAGACAACTGGCAGAACCTACGGATAAATAACATAGCAGGCACGAAATCATATGAGTTCACCCAGAAACAATCCATCACATATTTGGGAGTGGAATTAACAAACAATAGTGATAGTGGGAACGAAATTGGAAGACGAATGGTGTTGGGTATAAGATCGGCAGCAAGTTTGAATAAGATAATTTTCTCCAAAAGCATATCCAGGAAAACAAAAGTGAAGATTTATAAAACCATAATAAGACCAGTAGTACTGTTTGGTATTGAAACGTGGGTACTTCGACAGGAGGATAGAAATAGGCTGCTCATTTGGGAAAGGCGAATGTTGAGACGCATTTTTGGAGGTGTTAAGGAAGAAGATCAGTGGAGACGTAGGACAAATCGGGAACTGGAAGAAATCTTCAAGGAACCGAACATTGTAAGTGTTGTTGTGCAGTCCAGATTGAGATGGCTCGGACATGTAGCTAGAATGGAAGATACAAGAATTCCAAGGAAAATGCAGAGGGGGGAGCCAGAGGGCAGTAACTGCAAGGGAAGGCCAAGAAGGAGCTGGATATCTTGTGTTGAGGACGATTTGAGGAGGCTAGGTGTAACGGACTGGACCAATCAAGCAATAGATAGGACAAAATGGAAAGAAATTACTTTTCAAGCCCTGGGCTTACCAAGCCTGTAGTGCTGTATATATATTATATATATATATATATATATATACAAATATTGATTTAACGACTGTAGATATGAATATAGTAATGAGTTTTTATAACGGCATAGCAGTCAATAGAACTACACAGGAGGCTCTCTCTCTCGAAAAATGTGAAGCAGGCGCCGACCGGGATTCGAACCCAGATCTTTCGCATTCATGGCGACTGCTCTAACCAATTGAGCTATCCGCACCGCAGTTAGAGCAGTCGCCATGAATGCGAAAGATCTGGGTTCGAATCCCGGTCGGCGCCTGCTTCACATTTTTCGAGAGAGAGAGCCTCCTGTGTAGTTCTATTGACTGCTATGCCGTTATAAAAACTCATTACTATATATATATATATATATATATATATATATATATTTATTACTTACCGTCTTCGATGAATTAGTTATTGAGTACTTTACAACTTTTTAAAATATTCAAGTACTTTCACCAGTAATTTTGAGTAATTTTTTTCCATAATTTATTAGGTATTTGTTGTTCATAATGAGTTGTACTTTGTACTTATTGAGTACTCTACATAATTTTTGAAAATACTCGAGTATTTTTACAAGCACTTTTACGATGATATTTTCTTTAACAATGTTTCTGCTATTCATTACTTACTGTTCTTTATGGATTATTATTACTAATCAGTACTTTGCATACTTTTTCAAGCTTCGCTAGTACTTTTTACAAGTATTTTGAGTATTTTTCCTCTTAAGAATCTTTCGACCATTTATTACTTGCTGTCTATAATGGATTATTATTATTATTGAGTACTTTACATAATTTTGAAAGCACTTAAAATAAGATACTATAATGTATTTTGTGTTTTAAGCGAATGTAATATTGATTGGTAAATAGAATTTTATAGAGGAAAATATGGTGTTTTATTTCCAGTCCTTAACAGACACATTAACATTATTCAACAACTTGTTTGTTACTGTCCTCAATGGATTGTTTTTATTGAGTGCTTTTATAATTTTTTTAATACTCAAGTACTTTTTCCTTTGAACATTTTTCAACAATGTAGTTATTGAGTAATTTACACAATTTTTTAAATAATAGAGTACTTTTTGCCAGTAAGTACTTTTACGAGTACTTTTCCTTTTGAGAATTTTTCGACTGTTTATTACTTGTATTGAATTACTATTATAGAGTATTATTTAAATACTCGAGTTCTTTTTAAAAGTAGCTTTCTTTTGACAATTTTTCAACATTATTAGGGTATTGTCGCCAATGCAAAGAAGTGGAAGATAAATTCGAAGTAGGAAAGACTGATGAAGCATATAAAATAATTAGGAGAAATTTTAGAGAAATTGGATCTAGTACCAAAAACATTAGAAATGAGGCAGGAGATATCCTAATCGGAAGTGGGGAGAAGGCAGATAGGTGGAAAGAATATTTAGGAAACTTATATGCGGGACAGGAAGTGCAAGATATATTAGAAAGCGAAAGCAGTGTAGAGGGGGATAACCTAGGGAGTCCTATAATGAGAGAAGAGTTTGAGATAGCACTAAAAAGTTTAAGGAATAATAAAGCACCAGGTATAGATGGCTTGCAGGCAGAAATCTTAAAGTGCGCAGGTCAAGAGGTAATAGATCGTTTATTTAAACTAGTTAGTCGCATATACCTGACAGGCGAGATTCCAGAAGATTACAAACGGAACATCATAGTAGCTTTGCCAAAAAGAAAAGGCGCGGATAGATGCGAAAATTTTAGAACTATCAGTTTAACTTCCCATGCGTCAAAAATTTTAACTAGAATTGTGCAAAGAAGGATGGAGAAAAAGGCGGAAGAAATATTAGGAGAAGATCAGTTCGGATTTAGACGAAATAGAGGAACGCGCGAGGCCATTCTAGCTTTACGAGTAATTATAGAAAAAACGATAGAAAAGAGAAAGAGCGTCTATATAGGATTTGTAGATTTAGAAAAAGCCTTCGACAACGTAAAATGGGGGAAGATGTTCGAAGTGCTGAGAAAGGTAGGGATGAAATACAGGGACAGAAGAATAATACATAATCTCTACAAAGAGCAAAAGGCAGTTATAGAATGTGAGCAGGAACAAAGGGAAGTAGATATCCGGAAGGGAGTGAGACAGGGATGTGCATTGTCACCTCTAGTTTTCAACTTATATATCGAAGATGCGATTAATATTGTTAAGGAAAGAACAGCCTCAGGGATCAATGTACAGGGCCAAACTATTAACATGCTCAGATTTGCGGATGATATAGCAGTGTTAGCATCTAGCAAAGAAGAATTAGGAGCGGCTCTGAATGAAATGGAAGCAGTTTTGACACAGGGCTTCGGCATGAAAATCAATAAAAAGAAAACTAAAATTTTGGTATGTAGGGGATGTGAAAATAGAAATAAAATGGAAATACAAATTGGAAATGAGAAGATAGAGGAGGTCGCGGATTTCTGCTACTTAGGAAGTAAAATAACTCAAGACGGTAGGAGCACTAAAGATATAAAACAAAGAATGGCGCAGGGCCGAGTTGCGTTTAACAAAAAGAAACAACTGTTATGCTCGAGAACGGTTAATATAGAGACTAGGAAGAGACTCTTAACGTCGTATGTATGGAGTACGGCATTATACGGGTGCGAAACTTGGACAATAGGAGAAGCGGATAGAAAAAGAATAGAAGCGTTTGAAATGTGGTGCTACAGACGCATGATGAAGATACCGTGGATAGATAAGGTTAGCAATAGGGAAGTATTAGAAAGAGTTGGGGAAAAGCGAAAGGTATGGAAAACAATAAAGAGTAGGAGAGATAGGATGGTAGGACACCTTCTAAGACACGAAGGAATAGTTCGTGACATACTAGAGTCAGAGATAGGAATAAAAAGAGGTAGGGGTAGGCCTAGATTAGACTACTGCTCTCAAATAGTTAGGGATGTAGGATGTTCTACTTTTAGGGAAATGCGTAGGTTAGCTCAGGATAGAAAAGAATGGAGGTACGCGTCCAACCAGTCTTCGGACTGAGAACCTTATGATGATGATGATGATGATGTCGCCAATTAGTTGTTATTATTGAGTACTTTACGTGATATCTTAAAACTCAGTATTTTCTAGAAGTCTCTTTACGAGTAGTTTTCCTTTTAAGAATTTTTTGACTATTGCTGTCTTCGATGAATTAGTTATTAAGTACTTTACAATAATTTTAAAAAATTTTCAAGTGTACTTTCACCAGTAATTTTGAGTAATTTTTTCGATAATTCATGACTCGCTGTTCATAATGGGTTGTTATTATTGAGTACTTTACATAATTTTTGAAAATACTCTATAGTAATTTTACTAGCATTTTTGGATATTTTCTTTCAACAATTTTTGGACTATTCATTATTTACTGTTCTTTTTGGATTATTACTATCGAGTACTTTATATAATTTTTGAAAGTTCTTCAAGTAAGATACAATATGTGTTCAAGCAAATGTAAAATTATTGATCGGTAAATAGAATATTATGGAGGAAAATATGGTGTTTTATTTCCAGTCTTTACCAGACACATTATTCAACAAGTTATTGGTTACTGTCCTCAGTGGATTGTTTTTATCGAGTGCTTTTATAATTTTTTGAATACTCAAGTACTTTTTCCTTTCAACATTTTTCAACAATGTAGTTATTGAGTAATTTACACAATTTTAATAATCGAGTACTTTTCCTTTTGAGAATTTTCGACTGTTTATTATTTGTTGTCCTTAATGAATTGCTATTATTGAGAACTTTACATATTTTTTAAATACTCAAGTAGTTTTTCTTTTAAGAATTTTTCAACATTATTTGGGTATTGTCCCCAATTAATTGTTATTATTGAGTACTTTGCATTATAATTTAAAACTTCAGTATTTTCTAGAAGTACATACCTACTTTACGAGTAGCTTTCCTTTTAAGAATTTTTCAGCTATTACTTCGATGAATTAGTTATCGAGTACTTTACAGTTTTTAAAAATATTCAAGTACTTTTACCAGTAATTTTGATTAATTTTTTTACATAATTTATTACTCGCAGTTCATTATGGGTCGTTATTGAGTACTTTTACGAGGATATTTTCTTTTAGCAATTTTTCGACTTCATTACACTTCCTTTTTTTATGGATTATTATTACTATTAAGTACTTTTCATAGTTTTCAAACTTCGCTAGTACTTTTTACAAGTACGTATTTTATAAGTATTTTTCCTCTTAAGAATCTTTCGACCATTTATTAATTGCTGTCCTTAATGGATTATTATTATTGAGTACTTTACATATTTTTGAAAGTTCTTAAAATAAGATATAATGCATTTTATGTGTACTTCAGCAGGTCTCCATTCGACAACGAGTAAAAATGTAGGAGTAAATTTTGAGATTTTCATCCCTCTACCCCTCTATCCTCTTATGACAGGAGAAATGATTAAAAAGTATAAAAATTAAAATATAAAACAAAATATACGAAATGAAAATTTTATTACAAAAAAAATATAAAAATAATGGAACAAAATATAACTAAAAAAAGTACAATAAAATCTTTCTCTCGATATATGGGAATATATTTATGGTATAAGGCATACAATGAACATGTAAGAGTTAAATTTTTAGCATTATTGCTTGCGACAAATATGTATCTAAATATATGTCTATCTAGGTACGTATAATAATAATTTCAACATTGACAATATAATATACTTTTTTTTCAACAAGGCAAATAGAGGTACTGGGTTGATTTTGGTTCCTGGTCTTAATTTTAAAAAGTTCTTTTTGATTAAGTTACTGTAATTCAACATTCTTAGAAAACGTACGAAAATGCAGAAGCGGCTAAAGCAACGATAGACGCCGACACCATAACAGCGAAGTTACAAGCGGCAGGCCTATGTTCTGCGTGTATGTACTGGCAAACGGCCTTCGTAAAATTATTTTGGGCTGCCGTATTGTCTTCCGCTTTGTACTTTCCATTGAACACAATGGTTGGCACGCTCTTTAGTGGCGACTGGAACTCTTGGGTTTTGTTGCCCAATTTTGCGAGGTATGTGTTTCCTGTAAATCGAAGATGCGATTAATATTTTTAAGGATAGAATACAAAAAAACAAAAGTCTTGTTACAAAGTTTTTTTGATAGCGCATTTTTCAATTACAAGTAATAGCCTATATTTATTTACCATCTGCATGTCCAGCACAGTTCTCGATATCAAGAACATTCCTGATTTGGAATTGTGTGCCACAGTCTTGTATTGGAAAATTGACCGGTTTAGATGATCGGTCAACTTTTTCCATCAAGCAATTTATGAAGTTGAAGGTGTTACGATTGACCCCAAATTCATCAACAGAATCCGACATAGCTAATGCACAAGCTTGGATTTTGTTGCCCTTGCACTCGTCCGGACCATGATGGCAGGTGAATTCATATTGGTTAACGTTGATGGATTGCTAAAAATGAAAAAAAAAATTAAGGTAAGGTGGGGTAAGTGCATTAAAGGGGCAAATGCAACCAGACCATATTTCTTTAATTAATACTGTTATCGCCGTCTGTCCGAGCTTAGTCAAATTAACACACCATATCTACCCCGATATCTACAGAATCTGCCTCAGTTGTTTACAGATCAAAGTGGATAAGACAAGAGTGTATCGACTCCCATGCATACAGTAGAGGGAAAGGTGAGTAGTATTTGTCCGAGCTTATGGGCAAGAGAAGGGAAGTGCGAGAGGGGAAACGGGCCGATTTTTCATATTTCGCGCGTAGGAAATGCGGCGCGCTCAGAATGTATCATGTCATAACTCCCTCAAAAATTGTCTTATCGAGTTGCAATTTTTTTAAAATTATTTCTTAAACTTTCAGGATGCTCACGAAATCTTTCAAATTGCAATTACATAATTACTTTTCATTCCGCTTTGCGATTTTCGAGACGTTGTCTTTTTGATGCAGTGGAATTTTCACCTATCGAGGAACTATGCTCATTTTTAAAATTTGGACAAACTTCCGGCGGCAAAGTTATAGAGAAAGCAATGAATTTTATTTTACAGCAAGATTCAATTCATTATCTAGCATAGAAAAAAAGTTATAGCGATTTGAATACGGTAATCGTTTTGAGCGCGTAACTGGAAGTCGGTAGCGTGCGATAACGAAACGGTTACAGCATCAATCTTTAGGAGCTGTACATGTGTACAAGTATTCGCCGTGTGATGAAAATATCAAAATGGGACGAAAATGTGTAGTCTAATTGTGTTTTGGGTTATGTAACGTGCAAGGAAAAAGTCGCCACTGACAGGTATGTATACGATTTCAAGAGTTACGCGCTCATAACGATTATCGTGTTCAAATCGCCATAACTTTTTTTCTATGAGAGATAATGAATTGAATCTTGGTGTAAAATAAAATTCAATCCTTTCTCTGTAACTTTGCCGCCGGAAGTTTGTCCAAATTCTAAAAATTAGTATAGTTCCTCGATGGGTGAAAATTCCACTGCACCAAAAAGACAACGTCTCGAAAATGGAAAAGCGGAATGAAAAGTAATTATGTAATTGCAATTTGAAAGATTTCGTGAGCATCCTGAAAGTTTAAGAAATAATTTTAAAAAAATTGTAACTCGATAAGACAATTTGTGAAAGAGTTATGACATGATACAGTTTGAGCGTGTCGCATTTCCTACGCGCGAAATATGGAAAATCGGCCCGATTCCCCTCTCGCACTTACTTTCTCTTGCCTATAAGCTCGGACAAATACTACTTACCTTTTAGACAAGGGAGATGCAACGAGGAAGAGGTTACACAAAAGAGACGCTTGCCACTGCATTTCAGAACGTAAAATCAAAAAATACTAACTTTAAGAATGGCATCGAAAAAGTACTACTATACCATACAGAAGAAGAAATTATTGTAGGCACATACAAAAGTTTTATTAAAATCAGAGAAAAGTCAGAGGACATTTGTTGGATGTAACCGAAATAATTGATAATCTAAATAAAATTTATGATTGTTCTTTTATGAAACCTGCTGTTGGACAAAAACATCCCAAAAACACCTTTGTCTTTCCAGAAATAGAAGACAAGTCAATGGTGTATAAGACCGAGATGTTAGAATGCCTAACTAGACCTTTAGTTAGATGTGGACAGTATACTTTTTCTTCTTCCTACATTTTAACATTGCTATTTAGGAAGTAAAATAACTCGAGATGGTAGGAGCACTAAAGATATAAAGCAAAGAATAGCGCAGGGTCGAGTTGCGTTTAACAAACAGAAACAACTGTTATGTTCCAGAACGGTTAATGTAGAAACTCGGAAGAGACTCTTAAAGTCATATGTATAGAGTACGGCATTATACGGGTGTGAAACTTGGACAATAGGAGAAGCGGATCGGAAAAGAGTAGAAGCGTTTGAAATGTGGTGCTACAGATGCATGATGAAGATACCGTGGATAGAAGATAGGGTTAGCAATAGAGAAGTATTAGAAAGAGTTGTGGAAAAGCGAAAGGTATGGAAGACAATAAACAATAGGAGAGATAGGATGGTAGGACACCTTCTAAGACACGAAGGAATAGTTCGCGACATACTAGAGTCAGAGATAAGAATAAAAAGAGGTAGGGGTAGGCCTAGATTAGATTACTGCTCCCAAATAGTTAGGGATGTAGAATGTTCTACTTTTAGGTTAGCTCAGGAAAGAAAAGGATGGAGTTAGGCGTCCAACCAGTCTTCGGACTGAAAACCTTATGATGATGACATTTTAACTTAGATAATCTAGGCTACATTCATTTTTTTGCATTTTTGATAAAAAGTTTTTTTATATAGCAATTTATTTGCAACTGACTTTCATTTTAACTTAAGAATATAAATTTTATTTAGTTTTTCCAAGAGTATTTTTGCAACTATAAAAATATTGATTCTTTTTTGGCAGTTGTACTCATTTTGAAATAAATGTTTACAAGTGATATATTTTTTTATTTTTTTTTGAGTTCCTTGGAAATGTGATGCTCTTTCCCGATTTTATTTTGGGAAAGCTTCATGCATGATTTTAAAATTCGGTTGCAATTTCCCGCTCTTGTTCCATTTAAAAAAAACAAAGTTAGGTGTTGCATAAATGAAAATAATTTCGAAGTATTCCACCGTTTTCGCTTTCCTTCATTCCATTTCAATTTCATGATCATATTATGCAATCCATTTTTCAACCCTTCCCGCGCTACCCCCCATTTAATAAACTAATGAAACAGCCACAATGGAAGCTTGTATTCCTGCCGTGGCGCCAGAGGCGTAGCCTTCAAAATGTTGCAGGTTTGCATGCCTACAAACACTGTTTGGTCAATAGTTAATTATTTATAGGTGTTTTATGTGCACTCCTTTCTTTCGAGTGGAACGCACCCCTGGATATAACTCGTGAAAACCACCCACTGACCTCTTTTCGCGAGGGGTCGTATTTATTATTTTCAGTCACGCAGAAACGCATAACCCATATTTTTATCTTCACGAGCAACGCACACTGTTGTGTGGAATACACATAAATTCAGACGGATGCTTTTAACGATAATTTTGGGTGGGCTTGGCGGCAGTAACTGGCAAATTATTAATTCGGCGAAAATCCCCCGTCGATTTTGGCAAAATAAATATTAAGTGCCATGGGGTAATTGGCAATAAAAATAATAAGCCCCTATATTCGAGTGCGTTCTCATTGGTGTGACGTCACCCATAAGTGTCATGGCTTCCGTCAACATGGTGGCTATTTATTTACGTATTTAGTTGATCCAGTCCTGGAGTTTTCTTTTTCTTCCACTAAAATTGTCTAAGGAACAAAACTATTATTTCAAAAGTATATTCGCCAACAATTCGTAGCAAATTGAAGACGCGTCATGTATGTCTGTTGGATATCATACCATAGAAAGACTGAAATTCAAAGAAAGGTGGAAGTTAGGACGTTAAAAAATTGTGCCTTTTATAATGTTTCACGAAATGTGGTGGGGATGATTGAATTTGGTGGTTCACAATCAGTTCACAATGTCGGTAGCGGCCGAATTTGAAGTATCGCGAAGTAACGTGTTGATTGTGGAGACGATACCAGGAGACTGGCGATGTGGCCGAAAGACACGAAGGCCGTAGAAGAGAAACAACACCTGCCCAAGACCGATTTATTATTCTTCAACCCAGGCGTTATATTGAACAATTTCTTGTATCTGTTGTGCAACCATATTTATATGCTGCTGGTCCAGATTTAGTTTATTAGGACAATGCTCGTCCTCACATTGCACATCAGGTAAAAAATTGGCTTGAAGAAGAGAACGTTGCCCTTTTGCCATGGCCTCCTCAGTCTCCCGATCTCAACCCCATTGATTACGTGTGGGACATGCTGCAGAGACAACTTCTTCCAGTTATGGCAAACATTCAAGGCCGTTTTGCATTTGAAAATGCACTGAGAGAGCAGTGTGCCCTTTTGCCACAAGATGCCTAGGCGGTGCTGGGCAGTTATTAATGCCGAGGAGGCAATACATCGTATTAAGTACAAATTTCAAAAAAATAACATTATATCAGAAATACACTTTTATTTTAATACACAATGTATTGTTTTCCAATGAAATGTTTATTTTCATTATTAAACAAATAATGCAAAACATTACAAGTTTATTATGTACTAGACAAGCTAATCTTCGAAGCCGTAGAAGGGTCACATACAAACTTTGCTTTGCATTTTCCACAAAAAGGTAGAAATTTCGACAAAAAAATTGGAAATTTTCAGCAAAAAAAGTAGAAATTTCGAAAAAAATTAGGAAATTTCGACAAAAAAGTGGAAATTTCTGCAAAAATGTGGAAATTTCGACAAGAGAGTGCAAAATTTTCACAAAAAAGTAGAAATTTCGACAAAAATATGGAAATTTCGACAAAAAAGTAGAAATTTCTACAAAAATGTGGAAATTTCGACAAAAAGTGGAAATTAGTCTTTCTTAATACGATTTTTGTGAAGTCTCAGAGTTATATACGGTTATCGTGACATTTCAAAATACTGGGTGTTTCTAAACAATATACAGATAGGGTAGGCAAAAGCGAACATTTTTTGTCTATAGACCCACATCCGCCTGGGTTTTGTTAAGGTTCTAGGAGGCAAGAAACATTCCCAATAAGCCCTGATATCTAGACAGCCAGACGAATTTACAAGTAAATAATAATCATTGTCCCAAATTGCATTCAAAGAGGTTCATGTTCAAACAAATTGTTTTCCTGCCATTTTATAATAATAATAATACTTTTATAATAATAATCCTATGCATGGAGCACGGCTTGTACGGGGGCGAAACTTGGACGCTAGGGGAAGCGGATAGGAAAAATTGGAAGCGTTTGAAATGTGGTGCTACAAACGCATGATGAAGATACCGTGGATAGATAAGGTTAGCAACAGAGATGTATTAGAAAGAGTTGGAGAAAAGCGAAATTTATGGAAGATATAAAAGAATAGGAGGACACCTTCTGAGGCACGAAGGCTTAGTTCGCGACATACTAGAGTCAGGGATAGGAATAAAAAGAAGTATGGGTAGACAAATGCTTTCAAATACTTAGGGATGCAGGATGTTCTACTTTTAGGGAAATGCGTAGGCTAGCTCAGAATAGAAAAGGATGGAGGTATGCGTCCAACCAGTCTTCGGACTGAAAACTTTATGATGATGAATAAATAAATCAGAGAACGCACTAATAATAATTAAGAAAAAATTAATAGAAAAAGAAATTTACAAATAATGTTCAAATTGTCTTCCATTTTAACGGTTACGGTTACATGAGTTTACTGCTAAAAAATGTTGGTTTTTGCCTACTCTATTGGGTCCAAAAAATATGTACCAATATTGTTTTGAAACACCCTGTATTTACTGATTTAAGGGGGTTGAATTCACCCCTTGAGCCGCTAGTTAGAGGAATATTTACGGACTTATTAATGACGTACAGTTTTTGATCAATATTAATATCAGTGGTACTGGACCGTTCGAACAACTACTCCTCGGGCAAATACCCCGCCAGGCATTGAATTATAGAACTAAATCCAGATTTAATGTACTACGAGATCTCGTACTAATCAAATAAATAGTGTAACCTACTCCCTTTGACTTGTAGGATAAAAATCATACAATGAAAATTATTTGTGTTAGACAATTTTGAGCAGTGTATTAAACATTGTGGATAACCAGAAATTCTATTTTTAAGTCGGGGCTGTATTCTTCACGCTTCAATCACTTTTATGGAGGTTTCCTACATGCTATTTGTGGATAATTTTATGCGTGGTGATGTCACTTTAGATGTCCATTTAAAATTTAAACGAAAGTATGTAATCTAGTCATTAGCAATAGTTACACTTAATATTTTAGAAAGGCGTTAAACTTCATTGTTGGCTGAAGCAAATTTTTCATTTACGCTAACAGCACTGATCTGGGCCTATTCTGAACAGAACCACTACTTAACCATAATCATCCACAAAAATCGTTTACTAATATTGACAAAAATATAGGGATAAAACACACTCGTAAGTCTAGACTTTGAAATTTAGCAAATCAAGCCACTTGGCCCTGGTTTAGAGGTACAGCACATGACCGGATTAAGCGAGGTCGTCAGTTCTATTCCCATCGACCTCTAAACATACTTTTCACGCCAATTTTACATTTGAATGACAAAAAGCGTTGTTACATTAGACTGCACATCAAAACTACATGTCCCGAATTTTTAAAACTAATATTTTCTATTTTAAACGAGTAAATTCTACTTACGTTCGACTTTCCATATGGCACCAATGTTAAATTGACGAACTTTACGATTTCTGCTGAGTTTATGGCTGGGTACAGTTGTTTTGTGATGAATTTGATGGAGTCCGGGCAAAGTGACTCATAGTACACGTCCACATGCACCTGGAATAGAAAAAATTGCCTGATGAAGAAGAAACCGTAAAAATGGCAAATATTTTTATGAGTTTAGGTACAATTTATAATGACTTAAACAATTGCTTTTTAACTATGCGATGTACCTACCCAATTAGGAGTACTTTTATGACACCATTGTGACCTAAACTAAAATAGCAATAAATTCATATACGGAGAAAATTATTTTTTTATGTCTTTCCATTAACGGCAGGAAATAGTGACGATGTTATTGATTTTTTACCAGTAAGAAAGTTATTTTGTTTCAAATACTCTAAAATTGTAAAATTATTTTCATTTATACAGGCACAACTGAACTAGGCATCTTATTTTAAATAAGTAGAACATCCCGTATATTTTTGCTTTACATATCTTAGAAAAATGTGTCAAACGATTTTCATTTTCTTCAACGTTCAAATAATACGATAATAACATTTGTCCACGACTATCTTATAATATACTCTTTATACTTGTGTTTCTTCAATCATAATTAGATACATTAATCACTGCAATGATTAATGAATATTATTCACTACACCAATAGGAACATCGCTTTGACCCTTTTTTACATTTATTTAGTAGGCCGCGATCGCGATGTGTCAGTTCAAATTGAAACGTCAAATCAGCATGGTTTGCTTTTAATTTGAAATGCATATTCTAAAAAAGAAGATATAATGAGTAGTGAGAGTGAAAACGAGGTTTCTTTAACAGCACCAGCAATAAAAGAAGCTGCAGAACTTGCCTCATTAGATTCATTGCCCAAAAAACCAAGAAAATTATACCTGAGAGCGTATGTATGAATCTTTCTTACACTGGAGAAGGGAAATGAAGGTAAATTCTTTCTGGGAATCTGTTTTGATAGTCGTGGACAAAGTATAGTATACAACTCGTTATAATGATGCTATTATTACCTCGGATGATTACAAAACTCGTGTATAATATACTATTGTAAACTATTGCATGAACGATGAACCTATCATGTACCTAAGCATTTTACAAACAATTTGTCGTGCAATTTTCAACATTTAAATTAACAAACTAAACATACTTAGGTATTTACGGGGAATTGTAAAAACTGTTGACAGTTATTATTTGACTTATTCATTAGTTGATAAAATATTGTTCATGTGACGCTTTTAATGATTGATGATTCACCAAATTTATATACTTATGTGAAATCGGGCGATTCAGCAGAGATTTTGTTAAATTAGTTTGGTAACGTAAATTGTGTGTTGCAAGGCAAGACGAAATTGGAACCACCCTGTTGCACTCCTCCCTCTGACAACTGACATATAAAGAGATGATTGATAACTTCAAAATGCCCCAGTTTATACGCTTTTAACTTTTTTGTGACTGCAGATTTAGATAAAATCATAACAAAGCAAAGATTAAATTAATGCTACCGAAAAAATACTTTTAGTAAAATTAAGAATCTAAAAATATGGTAAACAAGAAATATGAACAACAAACAACAAATAAACGCATTTGTTATTAATTCAAGGATTTTACAAACGAAATATGTACCAAAAAAAGCAGACAAACAAAAAAATGAGTAAATATTATTAGGTATTTTTTGTTTGAATACAGAATCCGGTAATTTGTACATATGTACCTACTTATAAACTGGTATTCTACACGTGAAACAAGAAAGTAGGCTATACTTCTAAATTTTAAATAATTGCAAGCTTAGGTATTGATTTTTCATCTTGTGTGCACATATTGCAAATTGCATCGGCTTTCTATATTTGCAATTGCACTCAATGTGTCATTGGATATGAGTAAACCCACACAATGAAACCAATTAAATCACTACAAAAACTATTTCTATTAAATTATAACAAACTTAAACGAATTTCACTTAGAAAAGTTCCCTTTTGTAAAGTGAAATAAAATTACTTACTCTATGGTCGTGTTCCCCACTAGCACAAACAATAACACCGATAAAAAATAATAAATTCTTTTTAAGCATTTTGTTGTGTATTTGGGCGTTTATTTCCTAACGGTAGTATTATTAACAGCGCGTATACTCGTCTTGTTAGTCTAGCTTTCTAGCTTCTGTACCGAAAAAAACCGGTACGTATATTAAAATCTACCTGTTTGATTGTTCGCTGCTGCCATCTATAACTTGCGCTGCAACTAGAAGCACGTTTTAGTTTCGTACCTTTTGGTTTAGTGCTCGGACTACTTTCATTATTTTTGTAGAAAATCTCTTTTCAAGGTAAACTGTTTACTACCTTGCGCCAGAAGATGGCGCCGCTATAGATCAATTTCTATTTTATTCAGAACATATTCATGGGCACATTCAAACAATAAAAGTAAAATTTATTGTGTGTATAACGAAAGAAAGTTTTCTACCTCGGTTTAATTTTAAATTAGATTTTTACCGCCATTAAGGCCAGTAAGGATCTGTAAAATGGGACGCTGAAGAGAAAATGTTTCTAACATTGTTTACAACTTCTCAACCATACTTTCTTTAATAAAGATTATTAAATGGGTAGGTACACTATAACAATTACCTAATTAATTTGTTATTATTTTATAGGAGTAAAAATGCAAATAACAATTTCAAACAAGGCAAGTCGCGCCATCCACGGCCATCCACGATTCACTTCCGAACCTTGCCGATCTTTATAGTAGCGTCGTTCGGTGACTGCGCGTTGGCATTCTTATTTAATTTAAAAAGTCGGCAAAAGTTCTTTTTCAAAACTAAATTAACTCTCTGCATATAATTTAATGTATCCCGCATCGGTTGATTAATACAAAATTGTGAAAAACTTTAAAATGTACGACCAATTTGATGAGAATGAAACTCGCGGCGTGAATCCTATAAAATACAAAATTTCATAAAAATACCGCGAAATCTTTTAAAATTTATTGTTCAGCGAACGAACTAGCTTCCAGTGATTAAAAATCGGTGCATAATTCCGCGTAATCGATTAAAAAATTGTGATTTTTCATGAATTTTCATACTTTTATTTCCGAATCCCTGTTTTCAATTTAGTGAACCCCGGCAAATTTTGTTTTACGTCACAACTACGTCAGACACCCATTGTTCTTTCTCCGCAGAACTTTTGATTGTCAACGACAGATGGCGATTACGAGTTTTGACGTTTGATTATTTTTTCCTGCGATTTGTGTATACGGGGTGCATGGAAAAGTGTTTGTGCGTTCCGTGATTGCGGATTTATGTGGATTTATTTTGGATTATTGGAAAAAGTGCGGTTTGCCAAGGTAGGTTGCATGCTCATTTCTATTTTTTGATAAATAGCTAAGTAAATAATAATATTTTCATTGATGTTTGATTTTTTATATTTTTGTTTTAGTGTTTACCATGTCCGCGGTAGTTATATTTTCATATTTTCCATTGATTTACATAAAAAATATCATAAGGTATAGGTACATAAAAATAAAACTTTTCCTACATTGCTTTTTCCATTGAAATAATCACCATCGGAGTATTTTTGGAAATTTCAGAACCTAAAACAAAACGAAAAATTAGTTTGTATTTTTTTCAATGGAAAAAGCACAGCAGGAGAAATAAATATAATACTGATTTACAAAACTTAATATTTAACTTAATAATTATGTGAAATTAATTAAATTTGTCGCTTTTATTGTGATTTCTCAGTGAGTAAATGTGGTTCTTTGGGTTATTTTTACCTTTAATATGCCTTTGGGGAATAGGGAATTTGAACTTGGGTTTTGGTAGGTATCTCGAAGATACCTTGTAATCAGACTTCAAAAAGTCGCTTGTATTCTTGATTTTTCCTAAAATCTCCTTTTGCTTATCACTTGCAGCGTCTAGTTGTTTTTGTAAGTCGAATAAAATTTTTAGTTCTTTTCTAATTTTTTGGTTGTTGTTGATTTTTTCGTTTAGGTCGTTGATTGAGTCGTTTTGGAGTTTCTCTAAGTTACGCATTTCCCATAATATTTTGGCTTCTTCGTCTATTAGTTTTAGGTTTTCTGCTTTTTCTGATGAACCCAATTCCAGAAGTTTTCGCAGTTTTTCTAAGGAGTTTGTTTCTTGTTCTAGTTCTCTTGCTCTTTCTCGCTTGAGGTTGTTTCCGATTTCTTCTCGGTTTTTACCTGTTACAAAATCGACGGTATCTAATAATTCTATGTATTTTATTTCCATCTGTGGGTTGAAAGTATTGCTTGTCTTCATCTTGTGACCGAAATCTTCTACTATTCTATATATTATGCATTGCAATTTTTGGATACGGATTAGAATTTTTATAAACTTTTGTGTCATATAATTTCGTTCTTGGGATAATACTCCTGCTATGTTCTCTAAAATGTTGTCTTTCAATACTTGAATTTGTTGTAAGGAGTTCAATATTTGTATTTTTCCTTCTATTTCGTTATGTTTGTTGGTCATTAAAAGTTGCTTCCAATCATCAGTTACCATTTTCTTCAAATTCTGTAGTTTTAGTAAGTCTTCATAAGTATCTAAATACTTTGAGAAGTCTGTGTCTATTAGTTTTTGTATGTTGGTTAGAACAGCTGTTATTTTGTCTTTGATAATCTGCAAGTGTGAGCCCGGACTCAATGCATTAGTAGCTGATACGATGTATTTTTGGTCAGACAAAGTTTTTGCTTGTTCTATTAAGTCGGAAATCTTTTGTTTCAAATCTGCCTCTTCGTCTTTTTTGGGTTTACTCTTTCTTGACCCTAACAAAGGTTCTTTTTTTAATTTCTTCGTCAATGAACTCAGTAGAGGGCGCTTCATTCCGTTCAATTCTATGAAAGTTTTTCCATTTTTGTCTATGATTATTTTTGGTGTGAGTTTCTCTATAACGATTCGTTTGCTTTTTGGTTCTTTTTCATCTTTCGTCTTCGTTAATTTCTCCGGCGTTTCTGTGACGTATTGATCGAGGGTGCCTAGTTTTTCTTTCAAGAATTCTTGTACTTCTTCTTCGTCTACAAGTTTTAGAATATAACGTTTTTTACGCGCGTAATCTTTCGTTGCGTTTGCATATTTACTCATTTTAGTTTTTATTTTGGGCTTGGTGCTTCTTCTGTATCTTCTGTACGGTACTAAAGGACGTAAGTACGTTTTCGAAGGTCGCACTTCTTCAAAATCTCCCACGAAATGACTGGCGAAATTCAGCAAGTGGTTGTGGAAGTCTTTTCCCATGTTCCTGAAGTAATTTTTGGAAGTGTTGATTACTAGGGGTACTGAGGTTAGTACCGGTTTGATGTGGTTGCCAATTTGGTTTAGGTGGTTCATTATCCTAATGGGCGTATTTAATAAATAAAAAATGGGGCTGTGAGGTATCATCTGCTCGATATTGAACGGCTGGAGATATTCGTCTGCATCTGATTGTTCTGTATTTTTGTAATCTTCTTGGTCTGTTTCTTGTATTTTATGGAAGAAGTCATCGTCTACTTTGAAGAAAGGCCAAGCTATATCGTCTGCTTCAAGCTCTAGAGACCTTTTTCTTCTATAGCGTGGAATATCTTTTGTTATATCATTTATTTTTCTCAATTTATCCATTAAAATAGCTTTAGGTGGTACCGTATTTTGTCTATAACTTCTTCTGTAAGCCCCATGATAGTTTCTCGGATCTATCAATTGATGATTAGCCTGATGTAAGTAAGGACCATGCGTATGTCTTTCTGGATATCTGCTCTGATATTTGTGTACCATGTGCATGGGCATTACGGGTCTTCCTGTTATCAAAGCTAGAGCTTGTTGCAGCAAATTCGGTACTACTCTTAGGAAGAAATGGAATGGTGCTGCGATTAGGTTCATCCCTCTGGGGACATTTCTTTTTGTTCTTATGGATATAGGTTTTTCGGAAGTGTAGTTTTCAAATTTGTTGTTCGGGGGGTAACAGTAGATTAAAATTATGTCGTACCCGCAATTGCAGCCACATGGATTTCTGTGGTAGGCGTATAACGGAGGAAGAGATGGTACTTTGTGCTTGTATGGTAGAACGATCTTCTCGAAGATGATTCTTGGTGAGCTCTTGTACAATATGTTTTTGGGCGCTGTAACGAAAAGTAAAAAAATGCGTTAATTTCAGAGTTGACATAGGTGGTTACTCTAAAAGTACCTTCATCAGGATTTTTGATGACTATTCTATCAGGTGCTGCTACTAAATTTGTGACTATGGGTCCTTGAGGTTTCGGACATTTTGGAATTTGAATTTTGAACGGTAGTCCCGAGGATTTATCCAATTCTAGCATTGCTGCCTGGAAAATTTCGTTATTTTAGTAGTTGTTTGATTGTGAGTTGGGAGGAAAATACTTCTAAGGCTCCTAATGTCATGGATGAGCTGGCTGAAGCTGCTGATTGAAGTAGGGACGCTGCTATTGTCTAGAATAAAAGGTCATGTTGTGTTAGATGATGATGTGAGGAGATTGGCTTTAACTTACTGGTAACGGAGGACACATATGGATTGGTACCAACTGACTAGGACATGCTGGTGCTGGACCCGGTGTAGGGAGCTGTAATATACTTGGTTAATTTATGGGAAGGATTTTAAGAAATTTGTTTGGTCTATAACCTTTCCTCCTTTGAGATATATTTCTAATGGTGAACCCAGGGGGCTTAGAAGAGTCAAATCTTTAGTGCACTGGGAAAAAATTAGAAATCAGTTCAGTCAGTATTATTCGTTATGTGTATACATTACATAATAAACAACAAACTCAACACGAAATTTGCTTACCTTAACACAACCGCAGTTTGCAGTCACTGTCACCAAAACACACAACAGTAAACAAAAAAGCCTATCTACCCGCATCTTGGGTAGGTACCTAACTATTACAGAGGAAAGAAAATTTAACTAACTAAATGGTTATCAAAATCATTTCCAGATTCATTTATAGCATCGGTAAGTTTGTAGCATTGACAAGCGTAAACATACGCAACAAGAAGCGTGGTTATTGTCACGGTGGAGACAGAAAGTTTGTAAATATTTCTTTTTGTGTGACTATTGCAGATCGTGTTCCGTGAAAAATTGTTTCTCTTTCGAGCTGTTCTTGAAAATGACCGGTAATTGCGCCGACGAAATGTAAAATAATGCCCACAAGTACAGTTTGTTTCATGGCTTAAGGAATTTTGGTTAGGAAGTCAAAAGTTCACCAGACAATATTGCAGAGACTAAAAATCGATGTATACAGGGTGTCACACGCGTGAGCACACCATTTCTCGTCGCACGGCGAATTTGTTCTGGAAAGCGAAAGCTGCTCTCACGCGTGCTTCCAGTTATTGCCTGGCGTTGATTGAGGCGTTGTAAACCTTGTCATTAATTGTGCCCCGAAGGTAGAAATCTAAGGGCGTTAGGTCCGGAGATCTTGCTGACCAGTTCCAAGGCCCTAGGCGTCTAATTCACGTGTCTTCAAACATGTAATTCAGCTTTTGATCTACCTCGCGATTGCAACGAGCTGGCGCAAGTCATATGCGGATTTTGCAGAGCCCAAAAATGGTTATTCTTGCGATTAACAATACCCTCTCTGGAAAATTTAGATTCGTCAGTCCAAATAACATTTTTTTAAAAGTTTGCATCTTTGTTCTACTTGACCACTAACATCTCGCAGAGCTCCTTTGTTGTGCACCTTGCGGCTGCAGTCCTTGCACTGGGCAGAATTTAATGTTTTTCATCCCACTCTTCTTCAGCACCCTTTGCACCGACATCCGGCTTATGCCTAAATCGCGCTCTGCACTCCGTGTAGAGGACTGTGGATTAGCATGAAAATATGCCAAGGCAGTAACTTCAGTGTCTTCGTTATTTGTTATACGTAGGATGTGATTTCGAAAAATAATTTTTATCTCAAAAAAGAGAAGAGTAAAAATAATTAAAACGTATGTGATAAAACCAAATATTGGTATATTTGAGAGTTGTCCTATGTTCTTAATTGTTCTGTATCAGTTACTTTTTTTTACAAAAACTAACTTTAACGTGATTATCGTTTTATTCCTCTCTTTTTCTACAACAACTTGACAATCAATAATAAATTAATTCCGTTTTTTTTCGCCTTCCTCGATATAAATCTTTAAAATAAAATGTTTATCATGGCAAATGAGATTCAGCACGTATCACATAAATTAATAAATAACTCGAATCTCCAACATGCCCCCCGCCTTGGAAATGCCCTGGACTGGACAATTGCAACAGTCAATCCTTGGTGGTGTCTTCCAAATCAGTTGTAGGAAGAGGGCAAAGCTTGGAAAAAGACCGCTTCACTTCACCCTTTGCAGTCTTGACTGTGGCAACTCTACTTATATTATCCTTGCCGGGATGTATCTGGACTATTCGTCCAAGTCGCCAACTAAGAGGCGGAGCATTGTCCTCCTTTATGATAACTAATGCCCCGGGTTGCAAACTAGAGAGCGACCCTTTCCACTTAGAGCGCTGCTGTAGCTCTGCGACATATTCCTTGTGCCAGCGGCTCCAAAAATGTTGCTGGCCCTGTTGAATGTGCTGGTAGCGATTTAAGCGGCCAACAGGCAACTCTCTGATGGCACTGCCTGGCAGGGCGACTAATGGCCTACCGATGAGGAAGTGAGCCGGGGTTAAGGGCACCAAATCGTTTGGATTGTCGGATAGGGGAGAAATTGGCCGAGAATTGAGTACGGCCTCCACCTGAACTAGCAAAGTATTGAGCTCTTCAAACGTCAAATGAGCGTTACCTAGAACCTTTCTTAAATGTTTCTTGCTGGATTTAATACCAGCTTCCCACAAACCCCCGAAATGCTGGGAATAGGGAGGAATTAATTGCCAATCAATTCCTTCATTTGTGCAATAATTTTTAACGTGGTTGCCCGAAATTTTAAGAAATTCCCCCAATGATTTTAACTCTGAACGAGCTGCAAGGAAATTACTGCCGTTATCGGAAAATAACCTTACTGGTTTCCCGCGGCGTGATATGAATCTCCTCAAAGCCATCAAGAACGAATCTTTTGACAAGTCAGATATGAGTTCTAAATGAACCACCTTAGTTAAAAAACAGACGAATAATCCTATGTAACATTTACTAATTTTTCCCCCGCGACCCTTTCGATCCTTGATTTGTAAAGGACCCGCGTAGTCTACACCTGAGACCGCAAATGGTGGTTCTGGCTGGAGGCGTGACGCAGGCAAATGACCCATTTTTGGGGTAATAACTCGCGGCTTATTCTTAAAACAAGTGATGCATTGTTTTCCATCCTCTTTGCCAAACTTCTGCCCAGCACAGGCCAAATTCGATCTCGAACTGAGGCTAAGAGCTGTTGTGGACCAGCGTGGAGTAACATTGCATGTTCATTTTCAAAAATTAATTTTGTTAGGTGATGTTTTGAGCAGATTAAAACAGGATGTTTCTTGTCATAAGTATAACTGTCATAAGTATAAGTACACAAACCTTTTCATTATAACTTGAGTTTTGAAGACGCCCGCCTACTCTTAGTATGCCTTCATTATCAATAAATGGATCTAAACTTAATATTCTACATTTAGAATTCAGCGGCAGGTTTGCCTTTAAACACGCAATGTCTTGGGAAAAGGAATTCTGCTGAGCGCTTCTGATGAGAGTCTTGAATGCTGCATTTAGCTCTAATAACGTAAGTGGACCTATGATCCTGTTTTTCTTTTCGTTTTTACAATTAAAGAAGAATCTGAGGATAAATGCCACAGTGCGTTGCAAACGCAACAATTTCGAAAATCGTTGAAACGGAAATGGTTCTGTGTTTTGTGACACAAAACTATGAGTATTGTCCCTTCTCATATCAGGAAGTTCGATACTTGTATTCGTTTCAAAACCTTTAGTTTGTGGCCAAGTTTCAGAAGATTCGGACAGCCAGGTAGGTCCGTGCCACCATAAATCTAATTTCAGAATTTCACTCGGTCGTACACCGCGTGATAAAAAATCAGCAGGATTGTCTTTACTTCGCACATGACGCCAAGTATCGTTGCATGTAATTTCTTGAATTTCACCTACTCTGTTGCTCACGAATGTTTTTAATTTATTTGGTGGTAGTTTTAGCCAAGAAAGCACAATTGTAGAATCAGACCAAAATATGCGTTTGCCCAAACTTGCCGCAGTGACTTGGCAACCTTGTCCGCAAGTCTGGCTACAATTAAGGCTCCTGACAATTCTAGCCGTGGCAGTGTGACTGTTTTTAACGGGGCCACCTTAGTTTTTGCACATAGCAGGTTCACGACCGTTTTACCATTCTTATCTGTGCTTTTTAAGTACACGCAACCGCCGAAAGCCTTTTCAGACGAGTCACAAAAACAATGCATTTCTACGTTTTCATAATCTTCACAAATCACGTGCCGATCAACACGTAAGTTGTTCAGCTCATTTAATTCGCAACGAAACTCGCGCCAAAATGTATGAATGTTCGCAGGCACCGTTTCATCCCATGTAACTCGTTCCAACCACAATTGCTGAAGTAGAACTTTTGCTGTCACGATACATGGACTAAGTAAGCCCAGGGGATCGAATACCTGCGATATGCTTGACAATATAGTGCGTTTATTCACCCTTCCCGGCTCCGGTGCCTCGCTAATTTTGTACATTAATTGATCGGTTGTAATACACCACGAAAGCCCTAAAGTTTTGGCGTTTTCGTTGGCTCCGAATTCCAGTATTTTTGCAGACGATTTATCTTCGCAAACGTACCTTAGAACGTCGCAATTGTTTGAATAAAATTTTCGCAGATTGAAACATCCCTGTTTTAGGATATTCGCAACTCCTCTTGCAATTTGAGCCGCTTCTTCTATGGAATCTGAGCCCGTCAACATGTCGTCGACGTAGAAGTCTTCTTCAATTATCCTCGCGAGTAACTCATTTTCGGCCTTGTTTTCTTGTGCCAATTGCTGGATGCAGCGAATTGCTAGATACGACCCAGCTGTCGTCCCGTAAGTTACCGTTGCGAGCTCAAATGTTTCTATGGGATGTTCCGGTCTTTCGCGCCATAGAATACCCTGTAGAGAACGTTGATTTGGTGCAATTAGAACCTGGCGGTACATTTTTTCGATGTCTCCCGATACGACGTATTTATGTTGACGAAATCGCACAAGAATCGAAAATAATTCGCTTTGAGTTAAAGGGCCCGTCATTTGTAAGCTATTTAAGGAATGGCCAGTGCTTGTTGTTGCTAAAGCATCAAATACGACGCGCAGTCTCGTGGTTAGACTTTCCTCGCGAATTACGCGGTGATGAGGCATGTAGTAAGCAATTTCAGCGACGTCTGGCAATCCTACTTTCGACATATGACCTAGGGATTCGTATTCACATATGAATTCTGTATAGCTCGATTTTAAATCCGGCTTAGAATGTAGCTTGCGCTCGAGGGACAAAAATCTGCGCTCCGCTTGTGTATAAGAGTCACCTAGCTTGTCGAGGCTATCCTTTAATGGGAGGCTGACGATGAACCGTCCATCAGATGCGCGTTTTGTATTTTTCATAAAATGTTCCTCACACGCAACCTCTTCTTGGGAGAGTGGCCTGATCGGACTGCACTCTTCAAGTTCCCAAAAACGTGCTAGTTGCGCCTGTATATCGAGATGCGTGAAATTACAGAAAACCGTTGACGACTTTTTTGATGTGCCAAATTTTCCCGATATGATCCACCCTAGACGTGTTTTTTGCAGTACCGGTTTATTTTTTCCCAAACGAATTTGCCCAATGCACATTAAATGCAGAAATCTTAAAGTGCGCAGGTCAAGAGGTAATAGATCGTTTATTTAAACTAGTTAGTCGCATATACCTGACAGGCGAGATTCCAGAAGATTACAAACGGAACATCATAGTAGCTTTGCCAAAAAGAAAAGGCGCGGATAGATGCGAAAATTTTAGAACTATCAGTTTAGCTTCCCATGCGTCAAAAATTTTAACTAGAATTGTGCAAAGAAGGATGCAGAAAAAGGCGGAAGAAATATTAGGAGAAGATCAGTTCGGATTTAGACGAAATAGAGGAACGCGCGAGGCCATTCTAGCTTTACGAGTAATTATAGAAAAAACGATAGAAAAGAGAAAGAGCGTCTATATAGGATTTGTAGATTTAGAAAAAGCCTTCGACAACGTAAAATGGGGGAAGATGTTCGAAGTGCTGAGAAAGGTAGGGATGAAATACAGGGACAGAAGAATAATACATAATCTCTACAAAGAGCAAAAGGCAGTTATAGAATGTGAGCAGGAACAAAGGGAAGTAGATATCCGGAAGGGAGTGAGACAGGGATGTGCATTGTCACCTCTAGTTTTCAACTTATATATCGAAGATGCGATTAATATTGTTAAGGAAAGAACAGCCTCAGGGATCAATGTACAGGGCCAAACTATTAACATGCTCAGATTTGCGGATGATATAGCAGTGTTAGCATCTAGCAAAGAAGAATTAGGAGCGGCTTTGAATGAAATGGAAGCAGTTTTGACACAGGGCTTCGGCATGAAAATCAATAAAAAGAAAACTAAAATTTTGGTATGTAGGGGATGCGAAAATAGAACTAAAATGGAAATACAAATTGGAAATGAGAAGATAGAGGAGGTCGCGGATTTCTGCTACTTAGGAAGTAAAATAACTCAAGACGGTAGGAGCACTAAAGATATAAAACAAAGAATGGCGCAGGGCCGAGTTGCGTTTAACAAAAAGAAACAACTGTTATGCTCGAGAACGGTTAATATAGAGACTAGAAAGAGACTCTTAACGTCGTATGTATGGAGTACGGCATTATACGGGTGCGAAACTTGGACAATAGGAGAAGCGGATAGAAAAAGAGTAGAAGCGTTTGAAATGTGGTGCTACAGACGCATGATGAAGATACCGTGGATAGATAAGGTTAGCAATAGGGAAGTATTAGAAAGAGTTGGGGAAAAGCGAAAGGTATGGAAAACAATAAAGAGTAGGAGAGATAGGATGGTAGGACACCTTCTAAGACACGAAGGAATAGTTCGTGACATACTAGAGTCAGAGATAGGAATAAAAAGAGGTAGGGGTAGGCCTAGATTAGACTACTGCTCTCAAATAGTTAGGGATGTAGGATGTTCTACTTTTAGGGAAATGCGTAGGTTAGCTCAGGATAGAAAAGAATGGAGGTACGCGTCCAACCAGTCCTCGGACTGAGAACCTTATGATGATGACATTAAATGCCAAAAAAGCTGCGCGCCGATAAGCATGTCAATTTTCTGTGGCGTCGAAAATGACGGATCAGCCAACTTCAGATTTTTTGGTATATTGAGCTTTGAAGCGTTCAATTGTACACTTGGTACATTGCCTGTAATGTTAGGAACAACAAAACATACAAGTTTTTCAGAAAAATCATTGTGCAAAGCCTGTATAATGACCTCGCAGCTCGTATCTATATTGGAACAAGTATTATTAAGTCCAAGTACAGAGATGGGTTGCTTGGATGTTTCTAAATTTAAAATTTTGCACAATTCTTCAGTTATGTAGTTCGACTGGGAGCCCGAGTCAAGTAAAACCCGTATAGTATGTGGAGTTTTTTGCTTATCTAAAACTTGAATCAAAGCAGTGGATAACAGTACGTGCGCGTCAAAGACACCGGACGACAATACAACACTATTAG
The DNA here is from genome assembly GCA_963966045.1 of Xestobium rufovillosum. Classification (NCBI taxonomy): domain Eukaryota; kingdom Metazoa; phylum Arthropoda; class Insecta; order Coleoptera; family Ptinidae; genus Xestobium; species Xestobium rufovillosum. Next base: position 25,172,165 of record OZ014497.1, read on the forward strand.
GATTAGACGACGAAAATTCGGTTGAGCTGACAGCGCCGTTGTTATGCAGGAGCGTGTGATGATTTTCGTTACATTTTTGACAGGTTCCTCGGCGACAATTTTCGCTTGAATGACCTGGCCTTAAGCAATTTTGGCAAAGCTTTAAGCTACGAACCTTTTCGACCTTTTGGTTATATGACAGCTGCAGGAATTCTGAACAATTCTGTATGTAATGTTGCTTCTTGCAAAACCTACATCTTACTACGAAATTATTGGTGCCTTGTTTATTTCGCTGCTTGTTTTCTGTAACTAAAAATCCCCTGGTTCCTTTTTTGTCGGTGGGTTTGTCATGTTGGCATGACTGCAATGTTTCAAGCAAATCCGCGCGAGATTTTATAAAAGACTTGAGGTCTTGTAACGTGGGTACATCTTTTCCGGTTTTATAATTCTCCCATTCGCGAAGCGTTATTTTGTCAAAGTTTGAAGATACTATAAAAACGATGAGAGTATCCCAGTTGTTTACCGGCTCTTGAAGTTGCTCTAGAGCGCGTAGATTTTTTGTTACAGAATCCAACATTATTCGCAGACCACTGGCCGATTCCCTTTGCAAACACTCTAAATTAAATAAGGCCTTAACGTGATTATTAACTAATAGTCTCCGATTATCATATCGATCACACAATGCATACCACACCACTGGGTAATTATTAGCTGTAAATTCCAATGAACTTATGACCTGCGTGGCGCCACCTGTCAGAGATGCTCTGAGGTAATGAAATTTTTGAATCGGACTTATGGATGCATTTTGATGTATTAGAGATTCATACGTGTCACGGAATTCCAGCCAGTTAGAATATGATCCGTCGAACTTAGGTAGTTCTATTATCGGTAACCTAATGTGCTGACCAGAAACTCTATTGCTATTTACGGAAATAACCTCCTCGCCATCGCCACCGTCGGATAGAGCAGAAGAAAGGGCACGAGAGGACGCTACAGTACGTTCATGATCGTTAAGAATCTTTTTTGCTTGTGCTGTTAGCTCAAAGAATTTATTTTCAAATGTGTAGCGCTCCCTAGCCTCGTCTTCAGCATCCTCGGCGGTGCTTTCGATTATAATTTGAACTTCTTCGAATTCAGTTAACAATGTTTCGATTTTGGTTAACCGATCATGTAACTGCAACAAGTCTACATCGGTTTTGTGAACCTTACTGTTGAGTTCAGTTAAGAATTTTGAAAAGTTTGTTAACTTAGTCTTGCAAGTACCTCTTTTTTGAATTGGCGAAGCCATCTACAGTTTAATGGAAATACACTGATTAAACTATAAATATATGCGTAAAAAGAGCCTTGCAATAATTACTAGTGCAGGAGGAAGCCTTTCAATTACAAATAAATGGCACCGCTGCGCTGCACAGGTAAATAAGAGGAACGAGCTCACTTTGTTTCGGAGAGACTTCTGGAATTTTCTGCCCCTTACAATGAATGTGGGTCTATGTTTTGATATTGCACAGCAATAATTGATCCACAGGTTCAATGTGCGGCGGGAACACGAAGACGTCACACCGGTATCTTCTCCGCTCAAGCTGGATAATCACTTAATTTTTTGCAAAGTAACTACGCTCTGCTACCATTTTATGTTCTTAATTGTTCTGTATCAGTTACTTTTTTTTACAAAAACTAACTTTAACGTGATTATCGTTTTATTCCTCTCTTTTTCTACAACAACTTGACAATCAATAATAAATTAATTCCGTTTTTTTTTCGCCTTCCTCGATATAAATCTTTAAAATAAAATGTTTATCATGGCAAATGAGATTCAGCACGTATCACATAAATTAATAAATAACTCGAATCTCCAACACCTATTTAAAAAACTACTGCACTTTATGTCAACTTCCGGTATAATCGGAAGTGCTAGAAGTCTGAAAATATTTTAGAAAAGTAGATCACTGCCAACTATAATTCCATGTAAAGTTTCAATTTTATCGCTTTTACTTCCATGTTCCTTTTAAGGAAATGGAAGTATTGTATTACCGACAAAAATTCGTGTCCGAGATATGGTCAGATTTGTATTGTACTAACTTCAAAACTTCGAGAAAAAGTATTTTTAGCTTCGTTTCTGTGCGTGCGTATGTCTGTCTCTGAGTGTGTGTGTGTGTGTGTGTGTGTGTAGGGGTGGGCGTGTTTGTCTTGCATTTGCTGTGGCAACTTGTGTGTGCACAATACACCATTGTGACATCTGTTCTACCTGTGGCATCTTACACCCTGATGCCACAGCAAAATATTAAATATTGCAGTAATTTCTGAAGAGACCCACTTCAAATTCGTATTTCCCGCCCTTGTGTTTGGCAACCTGTTATTCTATAGGCTCTTAAAACTGTCCAATAAGATTAGACCCTGAATCTGAATTTGTGTATATGATGCCACAACTTGGGATTTTACCTTATGTGCTGTAGACCAGCTTGTGACATCATCCATATTTAGTGATTATTGCGCCATCTACGATACACAGTTGTCGTTTTTGGAACTAAACAGCGAGTGGTGTGTAAGTGTTTCTGGCCAGGTTTCTGGCGTTGTAATAAGATGAATATTTATTGTTATTTTCTCATTTTGGTAAGTAATGTTTTAGTGAAACCACTCGGTCATATAGTATCAAAGATTAGTGTTAAATGATGTAAAAATCTATTTTTCATGCGATTCTGATTTCTAACATTGAATAAAATACAAAACACAATTTTAAAATCTTTAAAATCTCCAATAATGTTGCGTATTAAATTTTCCATAACATGTAAGTATAATCTCGCGCCTACAGATTTATGTTTAATTTTCCCTAAATTCTAAGCGATTTAATGGAGGTAGTGGATTGAATGTGTCAAAAAAATTCCCATGCACGAACTCTATCTACCACGTAAAATTATTTTTAGTTATACAGGGTAGTTTATTTAACCGGCACAAGCCAAATTTATATTCCTTTTAATAGAAAGTGCATAATATGATTTTACGAATGAATTGGTTCAAGATTTGAAGTGAGAACAATAATATTTTCCCCAATAAAAATTGATTGCTTTGATAGTGATCTTGTGAGTCGCCGAAACCATTCATGAGACCGAAAATTACTTCATACTGTTATAGGTACAGTGCATGTCATCAACATAAAGTTTTCAGCCCGAAGACTGGTTGGATGCGTGCCTCCATCCTTTCCTAACCTGAGCTGACCTACGCATTTCCCCAAAAGTTGAACATCCTACATCCCTAACTATTTGAGAGCAGTAGTCTAAACTGGGCTTACCCCTACATCTTTTTATTCCTACCTCCGACAGCCCTCGTGCCTCAAAAGGTGTCCTACCATCCTATCTCTCCTATTCCTTGCCGTCTTCCATAAATTTCACTTTTCTCCAACTCTATCTAATACCTCTCTGTTGCTAACCTTATCTATCCACGGTATCTTGATCATGCGTCTATAGCACCACATTTCAAATGTTTCTAATTTTTTCCTATCCGCTTCTCCTATCGTCCTAGTTTCGCACCCGTACAATGCCGTACTCCATATATGTATACGTTTCTAAGAGCTTTTTTCGAGCTTCTATATTTATCATTCCCGAGCACAATAGTTGTTTCTTTTTATTAAATGCAATTCGGCCCTGCGCTATTCTTTGTTTTATATCTCTAGAGCTCCTACCATGGCGAGTTATTTGACTTCCTAAATAGCAGAAATCTGAGACCTCATCTATCTTCTCGTTTCCAATTTGTATTTTCGTTTTCGTTTTTGGGTTTCTTTTTATTGATCTTCATACCATAGCCATCCGTCAAAACCGCTTCCATTTCGTTCAGAGCCCTTCTTAATTCTTCTTTGCTGGATGCTAATACTGCTATATCATCCGCGAATATTAATAGGTTGGCCCTGTACATGAATTCCAGCAGATATTCTGTATTTAACAATAGTAATCGCATCTTCGATATACAGGGTGTCCCGGTGAAGGTGGGAAATCTCTATGGTGCGTATAGATTACACGAAATTAACACCCCCAAGTTCGTATAAAGTTTTCTCCTATGACCTTTCCCTGCCGAGATATTCTCCCTTAAATTGGAGAAATAAAAATCATTTGTTTTTACATAAAATTTTTATTTTTAATTTTATTTCGATAATTTTCTTGGTGACGTACGTAGTGATTGAATGTCGATAAAATAATGTGGCCCGTTTTTTGATAGTGCATCAGGGAAGCAAGGGGTGAACTACCCCTTACCTTCTTAACTTCATATTTTTTAAGGGGCTGGATATTTTTAATTTTTAACCGCATTTTTTGTTTCCACGGACATTTTGATAATAAAAAGTTACTCTTGTTAGGTTTCGATAAAATGAAGCGTTTTCGAGAAAATGAACCTCAACGAGCAAGAGGTACAGCGTTTCTACGATTTTCGTTTTTATTTTTCTGGCATTATTTTCAAAGATATCAAAAAATCGAAAACCCTTTCAATAAGTTATTTCTTATGAATTTTTTAAATATGATTTGACCCTGCATTAGCTATTTCTTTTGAAATTCATTAAAATTGTCCAGGTCCGTATTAAGAAAAAAATTGAAATTGACGATGTAGACAACAGACGAAACGTCGTACAAAAATAGCCTTTGCGAACAGTTTGCGAAAGGTAGTGAAAAATTACATTAAAAAATTGCTTTCGTTTTTTCGAATGCCAGAAAAAATGAAAACGAAAATCGTAGAAACACGGTACCTCTTGCTCGTTGAGTTTTATTTTCTCGAAAACGCTACATTTTATGGAAACCTAACAAGAGTAACTTTTTATAAGAAAAATGTCCGGGGAAACAAAATATGCGGTTAAGAATTAAAGATATCCAGCCCCTTAAAAAATATGAAGTTAAGAAGGTAAGGGGTAGTTCACCCCTTACTCCCCTGATTCGCTATCAAAACACTGGTCGCCTTATTTTATCCACATTCAATCACTACGTACGTCACCAAGAAAATTATCGAAATACAATAAAAAATCAAAATTTTATGTAAAAAACAATTTTTACTTTTCCATTTTAAGGGAGAATATCTCGGCAGGGGAAGGTCGAAGGAGAAAACTTTATATGAACTTGGGGTGTTATTTTCGTGTAATGTATACGCACCCGAGAGATTTCCCACCTTCACCGGGACACCCTGTATAAACTTAAAACTATAGGCGATAACGCACATCCCTGTCTCACTCCCCTTCGGATATCTACTTCTCTATGTTCCTGCTCAGATTCTATAACTGCCGTTTGCTCTTTGTTTAGATAATACTTCTATCCCTATACTTCATCCCTACATTTTTGAGCACTTCGAACGTCTTCCATTTTACATTGTCGAAGGCTTTTTCCAAATCTACAAATCCTATATAGGCTCTCTTTCCCTTTCCTATCGTTTTTTCTATTATTACTCGTAAAGGTAGAATGGCCTCGCACGTTAGTTTATTTCTTCTAAATCAGAACTGATCTTCTCCTAATATTTCTTCCGCTCTTTTCTCCATCCTTCTTTGCACAATTCCGTGTTCAATTATTGCATGGAAAACCGCAGACCAACTGGTTTCGTCCTTCTGGGACTCATCAATACGGTGCTTTCCCCTACACACTCAAACCATGCAATTTAATCTTGTTATATATGCTGCCGCGCTCTGGACAGATATCAGCAAGTGACAACTACTTTGAGTAATTATCTGGTATTAATTAGTGGTACTGAACCGTTCGAACAACTACTCCTCGGGCAAATACCCCGCCAGGCATTGAATTATAGAACTAAATCCAGATTTTGTACTACGAGACCTTTCAGACTGCTACCCCATCTAAGATGGCTTTGAAACAATCCTAATTTGTCTCCATGTACGTACGTGCTTTTAAGCAGGTCTTTGTTCAAATATTGCATGTTTTGAATGTGTATGGAAAACCGCAGACCAACTGGTTTCGTCCTTCTGGGACTCATCAGTACGGTGCTTTCCCCTACACACTCAAACCATGCAATTTAATCTTGCTATATATGCTGCCGCGCTCTGGACAGATATCAGCAAGCAGATATCAGAGTAGTTGTTCGAACGGTCCAGTACCACTAATTAATACCAGATAATTACTCAAAGTAGTTGTCACTTGCTGATATCTGTCCAGAGCGCGGCAGCATATATAGCAAGATTAAATTGCATGGTTTGAGTGTGTAGGGGAAAGCACCGTACTGATAAGTCCCAGAAGGACGAAACCAGTTGGTCTGCGGTTTTCCATACACATTCAAAACATGCAATATCTGAACAAAGACCTGCTTAAAAGCACGTACGTGCATGGAGACAAATTAGGATTGTTTCAAAGCCATCTTAGATGGGGTAGCAGTCTGAAAGGTCTCGTAGTACAAAATCTGGATTTAGTTCTATAATTCAATGCCTGGCGGGGTATTTGCCCGAGGAGTAGTTGTTCGAACGGTCCAGTACCACTAATTAATACCAGATAATTACTCAAAGTAGTTGTCACTTGCTGATATCTGTCCAGAGCGCGGCAGCATATATAGCAAGATTAAATTGCATGGTTTGAGTGTGTAGGGGAAAGCACCGTACTGATGAGTCCCAGAAGGACGAAACCAGTTGGTCTGCGGTTTTCCATACACATTCAAAACATGCAATATTTGAACAAAGACCTGCTTAAAAGCACGTACGTACATGGAGACAAATTAGGATTGTTTCAAAGCCATCTTAGATGGGGTAGCAGTCTGAAACGTCTCGTAGTACAAAATCTGGATTTAGTTCTATAATTCAATGCCTGGCGGGGTATTTGCCCGAGGAGTAGTTGTTCGAACGGTCCAGTACCACTAATTAGCACAATTCTAGTTAAAATTTTTGACGCGTGGGAAGTTAAACTGATCGTTCTAAAATTTTCACAGCTATCCGCGCCTTTCCTTTTTGGCAAAGCTACTAGGATGTTCCGTTGGTAACCTTCTGGAATCTCGTCTGTCTGCAAGCCATCTATACATGGAGCTATATTATTTCTTAAACTTCTTAGTGCTAGCTCAAACTCTTCTCTCATTATAGGACACCCTATTGGGTTGTCCCCCTCTACACTGCTCTCCCTTTCTAATATATCTCGTACTTCCTGTCCCGCATATAAGTACATAAGTTTCCCAAATATTCTTTCCACCTATCTGCCTTCTCCCTGCTTCCGATTGGGGTATCTCGTGTCTCATTTCTAATGTTTTTGATACTAGATTCAATTTCTATAAAATTTTTCCTAATTATTTTATATGCTTCATCAGCCTTTTCTACTCCGAACTTATCTTCCACTTCTTTGCTTTTATTATCGATCCATTGCTCTTTCGCTTTCCTACATTTCCGAATAATTCCCCCCTTGATCACCTCATATCTTTGTTTCCCTCTTTCATCTAACCTATTTTTATATTTTCGCCTTTCCTCTATTAGACTTACAATATGTTTTTTATCCAGGGTTTTCTACTTTCATCTCAAATTTTGTAACTTTCGCTCCGACTCGTGAGATGTTAAACTTATTATTGCTGATAACTCCCTCCGATGCGGTCCCCGCCAGAGATCCCAATGTGGGACTATTTTACCTCCAGAATATTTTACTCATAAATTAAAGTACGCTGTACTAGGGATAAAATAATGTGGTAATTTCCCGTTCCCGTTGCCTTCCACATCGCAGTAGAGGTCATCACAGTGCCATACCGACCCTCACGACCACTGCCACTCTGATTACTGAAAGAGCTGCTGCCCCTTTCAGGGACTTGATTTAGTATGCCTTCTCTAATAAAAACCTCTCCAATATGGTTAATAAACCTATGGTTTGGCTACTTATATTGATCATTGAAGCACGCAAGCTATCCCACCCGTTCCAGTATTACTAGAATTAATATGCTTTAATTCTGTTTAAAGTGAATACAGTCCGCAGCATTAATAATAATTTTAATGCGCATTTTTCTCTGAAACCTTATCAACCCAAAACAAGCATCCTTTTTTTAAAGGAAACTGACTGCTGTTCGAGAAAAATGGATTAGTTTTTCAAAGCTTTGCCCATGAAAATTAAAAAAATAATACAAATTAATGTAGTGGGTTTCTAAACTAAATGAAGTAACTTCAAAAGGGAGCGAGTTTTACTAAATAAATGAATTTACTATAAAATGTTTCAAGGCTCATAGCAAGTGGCAGAATTTTCAGATAATTTGGTCTGAATCGGCTTCTTTTGCCCCCAAGAAACTGTTCTTCAAGTATGACTCATTCACTATTGGACACCCTGTATACCAAATGTGCCCCTAAAATGTTCGTCCTTTCGAAAAAGTCTACTTAATAATTTCTCACATTTGTTATATTCCAGCTTTAAAGGGCTGTAACTTTATGGGGCGCATTTCGGCACAATAACAAACAAATCTTTAGTTGCACTGTAGGTACCAGTTTGGCAGCATATTTTAGAGCCCTTTGCATTTGTACCCAAATAATTTTACTTTTTTATGCACGTTTTTATGTTATCTTATTAATTCTTAATAAGTTAACCCCACACGCCAAAAGACAGTGACACAATAATTTATTAAACTCAACACGTGTTTCACTGACAACGTCAGCATCTTCAGGAGTTGAAGATTGATCCAACTACTGTGTATGTTATCTTATGTTTTATGAGTAGAGGAAGTCAATAAAGTTATTACTATATTTCCTGAGTGACTTGTTATTAATCCTGCTTAGATAGATTTACTGACCACTATTCGGTTAACAAATAAATTTGCAATTCCTGTGGCATCATCAAGCACACATATTAAATTGTTTATGCTGTGGCATCATCAAGCACACGTACAAAATCACTGATGCTGTGGCATCGATGCCACAAGTTAGGTTCATGCACGCCGATCTATCTAAATTATGAGTGTGTGTAAAGCAGAGCGGGTCGGTTTCCCATGTTGCCTTATCTATTCTTTACGCAGCAGTATGCTTATTTCAGATGATGCCACAATTGGGTTTACTGCACGGATGTCATAAATATGTGCGTACCTGTATGCGTGTGTGTGTGTGTGTGTGTGTGTGTGTGTGTGTGTGTGTGTGTGTGTGTGTGTCTTGAGATTTCTTTGGCGTTCGATAACTGCCGTAAAAACTAACCGATTTTAATGATTTTTTTTTGAAACGTGCGTCTCGACGAGGACCAGACCTATTGATTTTGGTAATGATTAAACTAGGCGTTCATTTGTTATTACCATTTTAATTCTTCAAAAAATATTGTGGCCAAACTATAAGATATTAAAAAAAAATTTGAATAAAAAAATGTTGCATATTTTAAGGCCAAAAAATTTTGTTACTACAAATTTTTCTCTAACTCAATTATTTATTAAGTTATTTGTTTGCAGTAGCTTATCCAACGAGCGAGTTATAAACGTTGTCATAGAAACATATTATAGGTAATACTCGTATACTAATACGCTCTCTTGAATTTCTGGGACAAGTAAGATATAAATTTGACACTTCTGTGGCATAGCAACCTTGATGCTGTAACCGAAATTTTCTGATTTGCCTTTGAATAATGAACATTAGGCTTCAGGAAAAGCAGGACGCACATGTAATGAAGATGTTATTTGATCAGAGCAAATAAAATTTATTTACTTAAGTATTTTCGTATTTTAAGAAATTTTGCATTTTTCTTCTTTAAGATATGTCAATATAGTTTATACTCTAGGGTTTATAATTATTGTAGACAGTTGGCAGTAACCTACGATAGCGTCAATTTCATAGATTCTCGTGATTACTAAACCAATTTTTCGTAAAATTGCCGATAATAAATAGATAATTGACGGGCCTTCTGAATTGCTCCATTTTATAAAGGTTATTATTGAATTGGGGAAGGAATAATTTTATCCATTTATAATCCTCGACACTTAGATAATTGTTTTAAGTGATCTTTTGGTATGAACATGGAAGTCATGTATGGTTCTCCATACCGATTTTTTCGTTCTCCACCGTGGGACACCCTATACATGGTGGGCCAACAGTCTGTAGTCGGTCCATATCTCTGGTTCCATTTAAGGTATCAAAATAAAACTTTACAAGTAGGTACATATATGTTGAGAACCCCACGAAGCATCCGATGAAATTATGTTGGTGTATACAGGGTGTTCATAAAAATTTCAAATGGAACACCCCATATATTATTTCCACATTTGATAGACAGTTTACTAAGCTTTTGATTGATGTAGATATTGTTAGGTCTGCGACTGACGGTTTCGGTAGAATTGAAAATTGAACTTTTACCGGTAGTTTATTCGTTTCTCCCATATTTTAGGCCCAAAACACAAAATATATGGTTTCCATTTTGTTTCTGAAATTTGATTTCACATTAAGACAAAAATATCATCGCCAGATTGCTTCTTCATGGTCATATTCTTAAATAAATGATAATTTATTAAACCTAGGTATAAATTGTAACAAGGAGTGCCATGGAAGAAAACAGTCCTTTCAAGAAATAAACTTGCAATGAGATTTTTTCTTGTGCCGGTGTAAACTCTGTTCGCTAAATTTTCTGTAAAAACAAGTAAGCAATTTTCTGAGTTTTGGGTGGCAAAATGGGGGAAATTCCCCAAAAATGGTAAAAAATTACGGCAAAAATTTCAATTCTTAAGTTGAATCTTTATTTCTGCCTAAATTATCAGTCGCAGACCTGCCAATATCTGCATCAGTCAAAAGCTTAATAAAATGGCTATCAAACCTGCAAATAATATACGGGTGTCCCATTTAACATTTTTGAGAAAAGCTCCATTTTGCCCAAGTTGGTCACTCTGTACAATATGAAACATTTTGGAAAAAGTGTTAATGGATTTTACAAATAGTATCCTCTTAAACTAGTCCAATAAAAAAATCATAGTTAACTTTGACCAGTAGACGTCAGCAGCACCACAAATTTGGCTTCACACTGGTACTAAAATGGCCATATCTTAACATCGCTTACTCTTAAACCCCACCGTATAGCATATCAACTTTTATGAAATTTTATGGGGAATCCAAATATGTAAACAAATGTGGGGCATTCGTTGGTTTGGTACGTAGCACGTGAACATCCTGTATACATCAAAATAATTTTAACAGAAGCTTCGTGGGGTTCTCCACACACACGTAAAATTTCATGTTGATATCTTGAATAGAATCAGAGATATGGATCGACTACGCGTATGTATGTATGTACCTACTTGTTTCATCGAACTGCTGATACGCCTATAACTTGAGGCGGTCGTCGTCAACTAAAGCAACTCGTAGGTCAGCACTACACGACGCCAAAAATGAATTTGCAGAGCTTTGGCTGTTAACAAATTATGCATTTATTTGGGCAATGATTTCAATGCTTGTTGGTCGTGGTGAAAGTTAGAACTTTAATACACCCCGTATACATGTTTTTTTAAAATTTTTATTGCAACATAATATTAACTCAAATACAAAAAATACTACTAATACGAACAGAAATAGTAAAAAATCATAAAATAATGTAAAAGCAAAAAGAATAAAATGCAAAAGTAAAATAAATTAAGGGAAGATTTAAAGAAAATTTAATGTCGCTATAAGAAAGTTAAAATCGATATCACATTTTGCAATTAAACGTAAAATATTTCGGAAAATGGGATCCTTATATTATAAGCATGGGACAACTAAATATTCTTCTACGCAAAGGCAGAACTGATCGAATAACTTGACGAGGCCGCGCTGGACGCCGCACTCGAAGAACAGGATGACATCTTGAACGACGGCATCGCCATTTCTTCCACCAAAGTTTGTATCGGTTGAGGGGGTTGGGGTAGAAAAATTGCGTCTTCCGCGTCGTCACACGGGGGTAGAGGAGGCGAGGGAAAAATATATTTCTCCACTTTGGGAACACTGCCTTGAAAGACCTGCCCTGGGATCGAGCCATCGTTGCAGACGTAACTGGGAGCACCTGGGATGTTTACCGAGGCCGATGCTGACGAGGACGCGGATGCTTCGGAGAGGGCTGAGCCTTCTAAGGTGATGGTAGGGGCGGATTGAACTGAAATTGAGTTAAATGCTAATTTATCACGAATATGAAAATAAGGTGCTTACTCAAAGCAGGCCCGAAACCTAGTTGTCCCAAAGTGGGTTTCTTTATGGTTCCAATCATTTTCATGGTGGCAGCTGCTTTGACTTGTTCCATCAACAATGTCTCTTCAGCTTCCTCGTCTATTGTTTTCGTTGCAGTCACCAGAGTGGGCGGTTTCAAGGCAACAACTGCACCATTGAGGGAAAATAGATTTTCCTCCTCTATCATAGATTTCTTGACTTCCTGTGGCCAAAAGAAGTTGTAAATATTAAGGCAAATGGGGCTGTGAAGTATTTTACCTGCTCGATGGGCATTTCTTTTGGTATACTCCTGAAGCCGAAATTTAATTGGTCTTCTGCGACATTTATTAACTTCTTCTGCGCTTCTAGAGCTAGTTGCATGGATACTGGGTCAGATGGTACTGGAACTGGATCACAGGCTGGTGCTGGTGGTGGGAGAGCAAAAGATGGAAGGACATTAGACCCAAATGCAGATATCGAAGAGGATGCACTTGCGGTTAGTTTTTGTAAGAGCTGAAAGAACATTTTGATCGACCGTTTATTAAACTAATTTTAAAATTATATTCCTACCTTATTTGTGAAATCAGTTCTATACCCTCCGCCGAATAAATTGGGGGGTTTTGCGGGAATGGCGGGGCTGACGACAGTTGCCTTGCAGGAACATAAATCTGCATTTACTGGTTTTATGGGTTTTAGTAAAGGAGGCACTTCTTGGAGTACCGTTCTGGGTCTGGTGATACCAGTAAAGCTCAGTTTAGGCAGGTCCACTGGTCTCACTACAAGAGCGGTTGCTTCGCCTCTTCTGGAGTAGAAGGGACATAGGGCTCCAACCTAAAAATATATACATGTCTAACACTGCCGTCAAAAGTTTGGTTATCAAACATACCTGTATCAAACATACCTGTATTACTAGTAAGACACCTAATACCAGTAATATCTCTTTCATGCTTCCTTCTTTTTGGTTACCATTTGAACGTGATGTTAGGAATTGCAAATCTTTTATATCTTCTGTGTTTTGTTATTCGTGTTTACATTAATGTCTTGGTCGCAAAATTATTATTGAAGGTTAGGGGAAAGCACATGCATACATGTTTCAAATTGTTAAAGAATTGATATATCTACATAATATTAGGTGTGTGACATTGTTAATATTTTTGTTGAAAAATAAAGGTACGTGATATTTTTCTTGGTGCCTAGGTTGTTGCACTGTATAGTTTGTTGGAAAGTGCTTGCTTCTTGTATAAAATGGATTTTTTTTGTTACCACAATTTGTATGAGGACCAAATGACTGTTGGAGAAATTGGGCAGGAGCGTAGAGAAATAGATATTCAGAGAAATATTGTTTAATTTAGAAAGGCGGAATTTTTCAAATGGATGCGGATCAAATTGTTGGCAAGATGAGATCGTAAAAAGCGTTAAAAAATAATGCTGTGGTCCGGAAAAACGGCTCATTAGTTTGCATGCCGGATCTTCAACAGGATTTGTTCCAGGTGTAAATTCAATTTTCGTCAAAGTAAAAAAAATACTGTCATGATAACATGAATAAATTGTGAGTTTTTTGAAAAATGGCTAAAAGAACAGTTGATACTAAATATGGACGGTCCCATGGATATCTGTATTAGACGTTGCTATAAATACCAAACCTCCTACTTCTGAAGTAAAATGAATCCCCATAACCTATAGGGTTTCTTAGAACTGGAGGGTGAGTATTTATGGCTAGTCTTAAATTCTATCTAATTATTATTAATTAAATTTCTCAAAATTTGCAAATCCAAGAGGGTATTCACAAATTTCGTTCGTGTCAAAATATCGTGTAATAATAAGAGGATTAACGATGCAGTTAATAAAGTTGCAAAATGGTTGAATATGGAACTCGAACGCTTTTACGGTAAACGTAGTTTGTTAGAATTAGAGGCGTATAACCTGTACCAAAAGCTTACATACCGTGTGACAAACTTCCATGTGTACATGGGGAAATAACATGGGCAATTACATTTTTGGGGATTCCTGCTCCCCATGTGTAGTTACAGTGGTGGTAAAGGTAGCAATCGAAAGACTATTTTTTTCTGCGTATGGGGATATCAAAAACTCTGCAATTTTCCAATTTATTAAAGCATTAAAAGCAAAAATTACACTAATAATTTTCAAATTAAAACACGGATATTCATCAGATTACCTATGACAATTTAATTTATTCTAATCAAAGACTCCCTTGATTCTAATTTCTAATTCGTCTGAACTGTCAACATTATTTATCGACAATTTAAAATTTGGGTTTCAAAATGAACAAAAATATTTATTCAGTTGAAGAAAAGGTTTTCATTGTGAAAACATTTTACGGCGGCAATAGTCTGCGGGTAGTCCGTGACTTATTTCCTTCGGTAACAACAATAAAAAATTTAGTTAAGAAATTTGAAGATACTGTGAATCTTTCATTGAAAGAAGGTAATTTTTACTAATAAATTTACTTGGTTTTTATTTAGATAATTCTGATTCGCTTATTATTATTACCTAGTTGCTAATTCCTTATTGTTCGCTAACTTAAATTTTACTGGGATTATGAGAAATTTAACAAGTGATAACGTGGAGTGAAACAAAACTAAAATTAATCTTATCATTTATTTTTTTAGTCGTTCCAAGAAATCTAATTGTTGAGGTAGAGGAAATGGTAATAGGTCTGATAACTGCTAGTCCAACATCTAGTTTAAGGTCTATTGCCCTAGAATGTAATGTTTCAAGAGAAACTGTCCGTAACATATAAAAAAAAACAAATATCATCCCTTTCAATTCCAATGTCACCAAGGGTTACTTCCTTTTGACGAAGAATCAAGGAAAACTTTCTGTGAAGAAATGCAAGAACGGGCTAATCGGGATCGCAGCTTCCTCTCATCAATTTGTTTTACCGATGAGTGTACCTTCACTTTAAATCAAGAGCCAAATTCACAAAACGTTAGGCATTGGGCCCAGGAAAATCCCAGAATAAATCTAGCCACTACAACGCAATACCCTCAAAAAATCAATATTTGGGCAGGCATTTTTAATAATCGCATTCTAGGACCATTTGAAATACAGGGAAATTTAAATTCAGAAGCTTATTTCGATCTTTTAATTAACCATATTGGCCCTGCATTAGAAGAAGTTGCACATGCGTATCGGGAGGTCTGGTTTCAACATGACGGATGCCCAGCACATTTTGGAGCACAAGTGAGGGAATTATTAAATGAAATATTTCCAGAGAGGTGGTGCTATAAACTGGCCAGCTAGATCTCCCGATTTGGCACCGTGTGACTTTTTCTTGTGGGGTCATTTAAAAAATAAGATTTATAAAACTCGTCACCCAAATATTGATTCTTTAAGGAATGCTATTTTTGCGGAATGCAACTTAATAAACGATCGGCAACTTGCGAATGTGAGAAATTCTTTCTACAATAGGCTGGGATACTGTCTGATACAGAATGGGGATTTATTTGAATATTTTTGTTATAGTTATTTTTCTTTTTTTATGTTACTTTAATTTCATTGCATATTAATAAGTTCTTGTCCTTACCTAGATATGAAATAAATAAGTATTAAATTGCCAGATTACAAAATTCATTAGAGCAAAATAAACAATTGTTGCCGCTTGTTAAATTTTTCATAATTGCAGTAAAATTAAAGTAATTTAATTTTTATTATTTCATTTTACTGCTTTAACATTTTCCCAAAAACTTTTTAATAGGTTATACGACACCTACAATTTACCCTAAACTATGGACCAGCATTCACCAACGAAACATCCACACCAGTAATCAATTAATTGTCAACTATAGGTAGGTAATGACAATAATAATGTGAATGAAAATTATCTAAATAAAAAAACAAGTTTATGTATTAGTAAAAATTAACTTCTTTCGATGAAAATTCCCAGCCTTCAAATTTCTTACTAAATTATTTGTTGTTATACCGAAGGAATAGGACCGTTATTGAATTTTACAGAAAATAAGGCACGGACTACGAGCAAACTATTGCCGCCGTAAAATATTTTCACAATGAAAACATTTTCTTGAACTGAATAAATATTTTTGTTCATTTTTAAATGTTGACAGTTCAGAAAATCCATAAAAATCAAAGACGTCCGTGATTAGAATAAATTAAGTTGTCATGGATAATCTGATAAATTTCTTTGTTTTAGTTAGAAAATTATTAATGTAATTTTTGCTTTTAATGCTTTAATAAATTGTAAAGTTGTAGAGTTTTTGATATCCTCATACGCAGAAAAAAATAGTTTTTCGATTGCTACCTTTACCACCACTGTAACTACACATGGGGAGCAGGAATCCCCAAAAATGTAATCGCCCATGTTATTTCCCCATGTACACATGGAAGTTTGTCACACGGTATAGGTTAGATAGTTTAGGAACAGTGGCGGCTCGTGACTTGTGAAAGAGGGAGGGCTCCGCTAAGAATCCTGAACAACATTTAGGTAGAGTCGGTCTGAAACAATGTTTTCTCCTCGCTGTTTTCTTTCACTTGCTCTTTACAAGAATACAAAATAAGAACCAAGAAACCCATATTTAAAAGTAAAGTCCAAGCTTCTATTTTTACTTTATCTAAAACAACGCAAAAATCAAAAATGAATATTTAAAACTAAAGTCCAAACTTCTATTTTCATTTCACATAAAACAACGCAAGAATCAAAAATTAATATTTAAAAAAGTCCAATATTTTACTTACCGCTTATTACAGACAGTTCTATTCAATTATTTCTCATAATCTCATAGCATAATTTTTTGGCTGGCATAATATAGCTGACACTTTCGTGTGAATCCTAGTCAATTCGAGAATCGTGCATAGCACATTTTACGCGAAATGACTTGTTTTAATTCTCTGGAATTTTTGCTTACCAATCTATTTTGTGTACAGGAATAACATTTTTCGACAATTGCATTATGGAGCATCTGTTTGATTCTGTAAATTGGGACAATGTGTGTCATTCACTTCATAAAACTGCCCTATTTGAAAAGGAATGCTTCTATCAGTGCTTAATTTTTTAAAATTTCTTACCAATCAACGTGAAAAATATTGCGTCTCATGAGATTTCAAAATTTTTATTTAAAATACCTCATTGCTGCCGAAATAAGTGGAATAACACAATGAAAAGCAAAAACTAATCGATTTAAGGATAGAACCCGTGCTCATTGATTCATTAAGGCAGTATTCCATCCACCGCGCCAACTTTACTACTGTACTTATTATCCTGTACTGTACTTCGCTTACACCACATTCTCCATATCTTTCCGGAGGAAACTGGGCCGCCCCGTTCCAAAGGTACTTTGCAGAACGATAATAGAAATTGAATGGTGTAGGCCGGCAAGGCTGAGGATTTACCAGCACTGGTATATGTTCAGTCAATCCCGGCGGCAAGTTGATTCGCACCGGTCTTGTATTATCTACGCTAGGCGCGCGTCGCTCCACTCATTCCAGCGTTAGGACAGATAACAATATTATACTTTATTATACTTAATTACCTAGATAAAAATTAAAAAGATGAAAATTCGTTACGTGATTTTCTTTTAGAAATCTTTGGGAGGGCGGCGCCCTAGAGCCCATTATTACGAGCCTCCAGTGTTTAGTAAATACATAATGGGATATTTTTTAAGGAGAATGGAGATCACAAAAAATACTGATAAATATGTATCTGAAAAAGTTATGTCTAATAAGAAGAAATTAATAAAGTTGGGAATAAACCCCTGTCGGAAATTAGATGCGACTAATTTCCCTCAGAAAAAGATCGACATTGTAGAAAATGGATTTTCTCAAACCTTTCACAAAGCCGAATTAAACTTATTAAATAAAGGCTAGTTTGCCAGAATCTCGTCGCTTTGGCACCGAAAATGTAATAGCTAGTATTGAATCCTAAATTCAGTACTTAACTGAATCCAAAAAAAGTATGATTAGGGGAACGGTTGCACAAAAATTATCTGAAAATATTATTAAATATCATGGTTCTCTCCCCCGTCATTGACGTATATGGGAAAGAAACCAGTACAGCTCGGTAAATAGCTAACTGCAGATTCGAACCACTACAGTCAGCACAAAGAGGCTAGTTTTTGTTTTTTAGTTAACAGACTGTTGAGCCTACCATTATCCGTTGAAAGATACCTCAAGGAAGTAAACACAATTCACAATCAAAGATATAGCGAGATAACGGTTTCGATCCGGAATTGTCAATAGAGTAATTTATTAGGAAACGAAAATTTAAAATGATATTGCGAAATTCCACCAAATTATTAAATTTATAAAAATACCATATTATGTACCAGATAAGTAACTAGAGGTATGAATACGATTTTCGGAAAAGCAGGCTTCAAAGTGGTTTGCACTTCGAGCAACAAATTACAAAATGTACTTGGAAATGAGAAAGATATATCGGGCAATCAACTCGCTTCAAGGAGCATCAAGCCCATTAAAAAAATGCCGTACAGATAAGTCTAGCATGGCGTTGTACGCGTTGGAGACGGGCCATAAATTCAGTAATTTCAAACTCTTAAAACCAGGAAATAATAAATTTGATTTAAACGCCTTGTAAAGTATAGCGATATATAGAAATTAACGAAGTTGTCTTAACAGTAATTATGGCCAGATTCCAAACTCAACTCTGTATAGATTTATCAGGTTGATAGAATTTAAGACTAGCCATAAATACTTACCCTCTAGTTCTAAGAAACCAATTTTATTGCTCTTATGTTCCAAAAGTTTCCAAGAAACCCTATAGGTTATCGATTCATTTTACTTTACTAGTAGGAGCTTTGGTATTTATAGCAACGTAGTCTAAGTTTAGATTAATCTTCAACTCCTGAGTTTACTTACTGTGCCATTGTCTTTTGGCGCGTGGGCTTAACTTATTAAGAATTCATAACTTATTTTAGAAACAATATTTGGCTATTTTCCCATTGGAGCACACCAGAACTATTTTTTCTTTCTTCTGGTGTATTTGTAAATAATTATTACAAAACATTTTGGTAACCTCTGGGTTTTTCGATTTCATTCATATGATTGGTGAACTTTGGACCCGCAAAGCAGTTGTTTGACAAGTTTATAAGTCGGTGTTTTTGTTTTCTCTGGTGTAGCACATTTAGAGAGAAAACATTGGACCTTCAAAGATAGAAAAACATCCATACATTTTTATAATTTATTTATATTTTTTTATTGCTTTCTGTTTTTACTATTTACAATGGAAAAAAATTACATTTTAAGACCAAATTTGCATCGATTTAATTTATTACTTATAGATTTATTTTATTTTTTTACAATGTGTATATGGGAATAACACGTACATTCACTCTTCTTCTCATTGGCTCTTGTTTATAAGGCGTCCACGACCTTGCTTGACTAAACGGAGAGTAGTCTCCATTTTGGTTATTATTCGAAGAATGAAATTTATAAACAATGGGATAATAACTTTGTCTTGAAGTATACTGTTGATCACATACGCATTGGGGGCTGTTGCAAACATTACATATGGATTGGATGCTGTTGCAACTGTTGCACAGTTGACTTACTTGGTTGCAAATGCTGTTTTGGAGATTGCAAGCAGAGCAAATTGGAACTGGATTGGAAATTATGCAAGAACAAGGCGACATGTTGCAGGTGTTGCAAACTGATGTTGGATAGTTGCAAATGCAGTTTTGGACGTTGCAAGTGGAACATATTGGGTATGAAATTTGGGTGCAAGAGCATGGGGAAGAATTGCAATTATAGCATAATTGTGGTTGTTGCACAGAGTTGCACATGTAATTCTGCATGTTGTAAGGAACAACAGAAGTGCAGCTGCATGGATTGGAGTTGCAGTAATTGCAAATTTGGGGCGAGTTGTAAGAAGTGTACATGGTTGGCTGTGCAATAGCGTTGGAACAGATGCAGTTATCAAGGTTGCAAGTGTTGCAAATTTGTTTTTGATGTGCAATTCTGTACACTGATATTTGAGGACGCTCTTCCGTCTGTGGCTTCAAGAAGGAAATTGGGAAGATGTGGATTTTTCGGATTTGAACCGTGGGTTCTCTTGGGGTGGTTTCTTGTGGCACAATGTTCTTTAGTCCTCTCAAGTAGTCGTAGAATTTCAGATCTAGAGGACGATTTTCTAAAGTGGTGGTGGGTGCACTTGTGATGACTTCTTCGTTCTCTTGTAGGATTTGGTCGGTTTCTTCTGGGGCATTGTTAAATTCTTGTTGGTCATCTTCTTCTTCGGCTTCCTCGCTCGGATCTGTTATCTTAGCGTCAAATTCTATTCTTCTTACTGCTGAGTTATCAGTTTGTACATCATTAACAACTTCTGCTGGGAATGCTTGGTATGCTTGAGGTGGTTCATTATTGAGAGGTTCAATGATTACTTTCGCTTCTCTTGGTAACGAGTTCTCTTGTGCTGGTTCTTGAGATTCGTACCTATTTTCCAAACGGGCTCCTGGTGCATTAAAATCTTCTGTAGTGGCTCCTGTAATTATTTCTTTGGCCATCTCTGGTTCATACTTTTTTGGAGGTTTTTTCTGTGCCAGGACTTTTAGTGATTGTTCTTCTTCTTCGTTGTATGTTATTGGTGCGATTGTAATGCTTTCTTCTTCTTGCTCTCCTCCTTCTTGTGAATCTACCAGAGGAAATGGAGCTGGTTTTTCTGGTGCATCATTAGACATTGTTAATGATGGAAGCAAAGAATTGAGGAAGAGCACAATTAATTTTCTCATGGCTTCGTTGAAGGAGGCATCTTCTATGGCTTTGGTAGGAGAAAAGCTTGGTTTGTCAGAAAACCTAACATGGATTTGGGCATTTGCTGTCGCTTGTGGATTGTTTTCTATGCGGTAGTTTTTGGCAGCTTCGGGAGCGTCGCTTTCATCAGATGGGAAATTGGACCTCTCTAGGATTTCCAAGTCATCAAAGTTTCTTTGGGGTTTTTCGTCTTTGGGTGTTAGAAATGTTGAACGGAAGCTGTAGGATTCGCAGCGAACCTGGAAATGCATTTGTCATTTTTATATAGATTATTTTTAGTATGTAAATAAATTTTATTGGAGTTTACTCTTTAAGAATCGATTTTCAGTTATAGCCCGCGGTACGGAAATTTTATGAGGAGTAAAATCAAGCGTTACGTTATCTGTCACATTGAAATTATGTATGTATCAATGGATACGGCTGTTTATGTCTGACTGCATAAGCATGAAAATAGTGAAAATAGAGTGGCATAGAGTAGATAATATGACAGTTGGCGTTGTAAAGTCAGCATTTGCAGTGTTTGTTCGTTCCTAAATTTGTTGAATCTTTTGATTTAATATGAAAAAACCTAATATTAAATACTCCAAATATTGCTTAGTGCCGAAATGTGTATCAACGCCTATTCGAACACCAGGAAAAGTATTTATTTCATTGCCAGTGGGATCGACGTTTAGCAGATTGTCACTTAATTACTGAATTTATAAACAATTTATATTTTGATAAATAAATACACATTTGGGTATAAAACTGACATTCGCGTGTACCCTATTATCAAGTGATTGAAGTTAAAATTATCGTTCGTAAGGAGTAAACTCCAGCCGTGCGTCGGAGCTGACACACACAAGCTTCTTTTTCAAATTGTATTCAAATTTTATTGCCATTCGCCAAAAAATCTCGAATTAAGGGAAGTAAAAAAAATCGCTCGAGTAAGCTCTTGCGATTTTTAACTACCTTGATTCTCGATTGTTTGTCAAGACAATAAAACTTTCATACAATAATTATTAAACATGTATTTATCGATAAAAAATGATTTCTTATGCATTTACCCCTGATAACACTTGAGGGTCTCGGCATATAACCTATGAATAAAGGGTACTTACTTGGAGTAAAGTTGTCAGGAAATATGTCACCGAAAATAACACCAGCGTTACCTTCATCGTGATGGTTTTCACTAAGACAATGATAGCTGATTTTTTTTCTAGAGAGGCCTATCTTATATGCACGCGCTGTATTATAATTTCATCACGTCTTTTTTTTTGTTTTGAATATTCTCCGTGACAATTATTGACTTTCCTTGAGAATTTGTTATTTTTTTTATAAATAGGTAGATACCCAGAAAATATTCCGCAACGTCATCGTTTAAGTCCTAATTTTTTTTGAATTTCATTGTAATTTTCAGCCGGAAATTTATATTATGTGTATTTGTTGAATGAAAATTGAAAGACAGCTGTATAGGACAATGACCTTGCAACGAGCGCAACGTTGCAATTTATTCAGAGTTCATTGCAATTCGTGATTTACGGAATAATTATAACACGTTTCTATTGTCCAGTTTATCGTATCCAGTGATTTGTATGTTTATAGAATTATAGATATTGGACTTTGTGGTTACTTCTTTTATATTCTGCTTTCTTTATATTTTATAAAGGATATGGGTGTTTTTTGTCTAGCTGTAATTAATGATAATGCCTTTTTGGTGTTCTACTCGAACTGATCAAGTATATATTAGATAAAAAAAACTTTATTAGGTTATAATTTATTGTTTTCGTTGTTTTATATTTTGTTTTTTATCTACAGCATGTTTCTTTACCTAAAACATGTTTTCTTCTTAGGTATGTCGCCTGATGGGGTTAATGCGATATTCAGTGAGTACAATTTCTTTTTTTAAATATTGCATGTTTTGAATGCCTATGGAAAACCGCAGACCAACTGGTTTCAACAACAAACAAAAGAAATAGAAAAACAAAAATTGTATCCAAGATAATGAGACTGCAACATGATGCTATTGTTGCATTTGTTTTAGTTATTTTTGTAGTTAGTTGTGTTTAGCATAATTCTATTTTTAAATATTGTGTTCGTTTTGATGAAAATAATTGCCGTTAACTAACTTAATTTCCATTATCCCCCTTACTTTAGTCCAATCAACATGATACACGTTTCGGTCTTTTTCTGCAACAGAAAATCAAATTTTCACTTTGAAGCTGATAAATTGGTTCTTAAGGCTGGCACATCCCTATGCATTTAGGTATGGGGGAACAACGCTTCATAAAAAGCACATAATCTCATGAAATCCTTATTGTATACCAGTAAATGAAAATTTCCTTGAAAATTTGCATAATTTACACCAGCAATAATTGTATACTTAAATAGAGGCCCTATTCAATAAGGGCATGATGAAGATACCGTGGATAGATAAGGTTAGCAATAGGGAAGTATTAGAAAGAGTTGGGGAAAAGCGAAAGGTATGGAAAACAATAAAGAGTAGGAGAGATAGGATGGTAGGACACCTTCTAAGACACGAAGGAATAGTTCGTGACATACTAGAGTCAGAGATAGGAATAAAAAGAGGTAGGGGTAGGCCTAGATTAGACTACTGCTCTCAAATAGTTAGGGATGTAGGATGTTCTACTTTTAGGGAAATGCGTAGGTTAGCTCAGGATAGAAAAGAATGGAGGTACGCGTCCAACCAGTCTTCGGACTGAGAACCTTATGATGATGATTCAATAAGGGCAGAACATGTGGTCACCCGGTATTGACGATCTTTCCCTTGCCTACTGTTTTTCTATAATTACTCGTAATCTCCTAAAGCCAGAATGGCCTAATGCGTTCCTCTAATTCGTCTAAATCCGAACTGATCTCCTAATATTTCTTCCGCCCTTTTCTCCATCCTTCTTTGCACAATTCTAGTTGAATTTCTTGATGCGTGTGAAGTTAAACTGATCGTTCTAAAATTTTCACACCCATCCGCGTCTTTTCTTTTTGGCAAAGCGACTGAAAAGTTTGGTCTAGTGTTTTGTTTGTAATCCAAAAATAGAATAAAAATTAGGGGGTGTCATTTAAAAGAAATGAGTTTCTGACGTTAGAAGTTTGGCAAAGCGACTACGATGTTCCGTTTGTAATCTTCTGGAGTCTCACCTGTCTGGTATACAGTGTGTTCAGCGAGGAAACGGGTGAAGATTTTAAAATTGTGAAAATGATTTACTAAACCTCAGTCAGGGGGGAAATATTTTGTGTCAAAAAATATAAAATTCCATCCATCATTGCTAGGTGGCGCTATCTGACTTTCATTTTTTAAATGGAATGACATATTTTTATCGCATTTTTGGATTCTGTAACATATTTGTAGTCACTTTTATTAAAACTACCAACCTATGTCTTTTAATTTCTGAGAAAGAAAATATTTTCAAAATTTAAAGTAACTAGATTATAAATGCACCTACAAATTCGTAACTATGGCAACATCAACAAGCAAAATTATCTAAAAAATTACCGAGGGTAAATACATAAGAGATCATTTTTTTATCGATAAATACATGTTTAATTGTATGAAAGTTTTATTGCCATGGTAAATAATCGAGAATCAAGGTATAGTGAAAAAATCGCGAGAGCTTACTCGAGCGATTTTTTCTACTTCCCTTGATTCGAGATTTTTTGCCGAATGACAATAAAATTTGAATACAATTTGAAATGTATATATTTATCTTATAAATAATGATCTCGAATGTATTTTAGGGAGGTAGAAGATTTAATGAAACAATAAACATTTTAAATTAACAGAACATATTAAAATATTTAAATATATTGTGTAGAGTTTGACTGATCTTTAGTTACATACATATTTTGAACATTGAAAGTGCAATGGTTATATGTTATATTATAACCAGATTTTTTTGCATAATATTATTATTAATGTTTTCCGTGGTAAAATTTTCTTGCCTTATGTTTATATCTCTTGTAGTTTGGATTCCAGAAGGTCCAGGTCTCAGGTTGTTTATTAAACTAGCATGATGTTCCTCGTCTAACTGTAAATAAGGGCCTAATGACTTATCATTTGCATGTCCAGTCATTTTGATGAGCTGTTCTTCCGGGACACCTGATTTAGCAAGATTTGATACAGCACTTGATCGATTTGAATGATTCGTGATTTTGTTTGTCAGAGTATCAAGCCCTATTCTTTCAGCAGATTGTTTGGTCCATTTTCCAATCTCATTTACTCCATAAGGCATATTTTTGTATCATTCGGAAGTGCTTTTATTCCAGTAAGGATTTACAGTCAGAAATAGTCGACCTATTAGTGCGTTAAGAAATAAGCTTTTTAAATAACCTTACCGGGCACATATCGAGATTATTGTAATTAGGCACTAACCACTTACTGTCTCATAATTTTTGAGCTCCACCCTGGCATGTTTTGGAAAAAATCGGGTTGTATTCAATTCTTCCGGTTGCGTTACCATTTGATTTCTTTTCCTCTTTAAAAAAATGCGTTTTGCTGCCTCTTCCCCTCTCCAGGCTAGTTCGAATGCTATTATATGATACAGTTTTTTTAAAGTCCTTCTGGACAATCTTCGTTCCACAGATTCATTATTGTATATATTTCTTTCTTACTCAGAGCAGTCGAACTTTGCTTCCTCTTTCTGAAGTTGCTTTCGTTTCGAATTTTTTGCATCCCTTGCTTGTTTGAATTCAATGTCTGCAAATGGATTAAATTTTCGGGCGTACTCTTTGTAGTATTTTTCTTGAAGGAGTTTTGCAGTAACATTCCACATGGTCTTTATAACGCATTCTTTATAATCTTCACCATCAGCTCTCTTCATATTAAAAGCCCAATCATTCATTATTCAGTCCAAGCTCTTGATTTGAAGTAATTTCTAGAAGTTCATAATGCTTCTCTTTTAAAAATATTTCGAACTCTTTCCATATTGACTTTTGATTTTTAACTGTACTCCTCGGAGTAACACTCTGTACCGTTTTTTGAATATCTTCCAAAGATTCTTGGCCAAATCTTGCCATTTCAAAACGACGATGTCGCAAGAAAACTCGAAAATAATATGACAGTGACAGTTGCCAAGGTAGAAATTTCAAAACTATCATTCACAGCATAGTTGATTAAAAGCAAGGCGCATATTTATCAGTTATTGGGAAAGCTAGGTAGGTTTTTATCGTTTACAATGACAGTTGATTGGTCGATTTTAAGAAATTGAAGAAATATCATTGGCTCTTAGAATAGGCGTGTATTAACCGAAATAATACACGCTTCTAGACCCAAATGAAATGTTCCTATTGGTCAATTTAACGATGAAAAAAATAATCATAATTATATTTCGAACGAAAAATATTTTGATATGATAATAATTTATGGAGAATTCCAGGGCTGCACAAGAATTGTATGCTGGCGGTTTCCCGATCGACGGTGACGCCGTCAAAGAAAAAAATGCATTTATCCGTGTAGCAAATTCTTTAATGCAAGCCGGTCATTTTCCGCGAGTAAGTGAAGGGAACTATTGGAAGCACCACGTATAAAAAATCGAATATCAATATTTTTGTGGAAAAAGACAGTATTTTATCAATCATTTAATATAAAATTTGTTCATATATCTCTACTCACTCAAATGTCGATGCGATTTCTTGATAACATGTTTTCGACTTAAAATTTTGAAAATATTTTTTTTCTCGGAAACTAAAAGAGATAGGTTGGTAGAAGTTTTAGTAAAAGTTATCACAAAAATGTTATAGAATCCAAAAATGCGATAAAAAATATATCATTCCATTTAAAAATTAGTCAGATAGCGCCACCTAGCAATGATGGGTGGTATTTTAATTTTATTTTTACCATACAATATGTCTCCCCGTTCCCGAGATATTGCACTGTCCCATTCCTTGCTGAACACACTGTATATGTGGTGGTCACGGGGTGTAATCCCATCAGTTCCTGAAATGAATTGTCCTGCTTTTGGACCCATTTTGAAGAATGCGTAAAGCAAACTCCTTGTGAGTAGTTTTTGCATTTCTACCGATTTGCTTTGGAGCTGCATTGAGAATGTTTACATTTCGACAAGGTTTTAATTTATTAATAACATAAAAATTTTGCTGGGTGAGCATTAATGCTCATATTTAAGTAACTTGCTGTTAGATTCATACACCAAATTTAGAAGAACAGATTTTAAGCAGGTACCTACATCGCACTTGTGTTTTATATACTTAATTATTTAATATGCAGTTACAAAGGAATAGTTCATTGCTTATTGTCTTAATCTGTGTTTGCTTGGTGAGTTGTTTTAACGAATTTGTAAAAATAGCTCTGTTTAACATCTTGGTTATGTGCCTTTTTTAGTTTGGACAAGCAATTTCGCGACCAGGAGATGTTGATGTACAACAGGGTGTCATAGTTTTACCTACTATGGAAAACAGAGAAAGGTAAGTGGACAAAACAGGCATTTTGAAGAGACAGTTTGTGATATATTATCATCTACTCGTACATGATTATTTGTAGTGTTTCTTGGTACAAGTGATCTTATCTGATTTTGTTATATAGCTTAGAAATAATACTGCATGTGTTTCAGGACGAGAGAAACAGTATTTAAAAACAATGTGGATTCAGCTTTAAATTTGGTGAGTGGTATTCTGGATACTGTAAGCCATGCTGGGAAGTTTGAGTTACGCGAAAGTCAAATTGAAAATGCAGAACGCAATGAATAAATTAATACATATTTAGACGATTGTTATTTTAAGTAGTAATAAAATATATTTTTTACGGATTAAATGTTTTTTGCTTAATTTCTATCATTATATTTCATAGGTACTAATTTTACTGCAAAAAGTTAGAAGTTAGAAGCGAAGCGTAGCAGAGCGAGTGGTTAATAAAATGAGTGACTAACAAGTTTATAAAACGAGTTGCATACTATACTTTTCCTTCGACAGCAAATATGTAAATAAAAAATTTGGAAATTATTTTCTTATTTTATTTATTATCACATCAATAAACATGGGAACAGTACAAAATTATTAAATTTTTGTTCTACTTTTTATTGTATACAGTGATGGTCAGATTAGAAACATTTTGGCAATTGCTAAACAAAATCATTGATTTTCCAACATTTTTTTCATTAAACTGTGTTGTATTTGCTTCATTTACTGGATTTGAATAAAAGGGAGCTTCTTAGGCAATGGCCAGTGGAAGCAGCATCAGGGTCAGGCAATTTTAGAAATTTTGCTACTGCTCCCATTAAGCCAAAAATTAATCCTACCTAAGATATTTATGTTTTTTTTTATTTTTATTTAATTTGGTTTTATGCTTTACCTTTGTAAATAGGTATTCTTTGTCTGGAGCATATGATAAGAATTCTCTAATTTGCTGGGGTGTCAATATTTTCGACTTCTTAGGTCTGTAACCGTTTGATTTATGCTTCAGAAACGCACACAATTTGGGGTACTTGCTTACCTATATCAATATTGTTTTTTATATTAAATGTCGTACGCAGCATTGAATAGATTGCCCACAAAGAGGACGGTTTCATATTTTTCGAAATATTTTGGAAATAAGCAAGTAACACATTCTCAGATAATGAATTTGTTTGGCTTTCTTGACGCCAATCTTGGAAAAGTTTATATGCACGTAACTTGGAAACGGATAAATGAGTCTGGAAAATATTGCTTCCTGATTGGCAACTTTTTGTCATTTTCCAGACTCATTAGATAGAGAATTAAAAACTGAGATAGGAACATGTAAATCATTTTTCTTTATCTCGTACCGTTTCCAAGCTATAATTGAAGAAATTTGAAAAATGACGATTTTTAACGCCAAATAATGCCGAAACCGTAAGACTTAGACCCAATGTATGGTTAACAAAGTGGCCCTTAAATTCAACAAACAATTCCAAAATTCAATCAGATACAGGGTGTTCCATTGAAGAAAATAAAGTTAGGTGCTGTGCAGAAGAAATTGGACAACCTGTATAGTCGAAAATAATTTTATAATGTGAGGAAGTTGATTGGATGCAACTTTCACTTGAATTATTTTTCGATATCTACAACCCCTGTTGAGTTATGGAAGAAATACGCTATAGCGTGGGACACCCACCCAAACAACTTTATTTTTCATTCTGACAAATGAAAATGTCGGCGAAAACTGTTTCTTGTAATTCAAATATATTTTAAATAAGCTGGGGTGATTTAAAATATGGCTCTTGGGTGGTAAAATATAATTATTTTGTATCTGTTAAAAGAAAGCTACAGGGGGTATAAAGTACGTTTGAAAATAACAATAAAAACATTTCAATAAACGTAAGCCTTATTTCAAATAGAACAGACTTTCTCCAAGTACATATATTTCAATTTTGATGAAAGTGTATTAATAATTCAATAGAGTGGTGATATAAAGGTAAAGATAAAATTTATAATTTTGTGTTTTTTTTAGAAAACCCTGAAACAAGTCAATTTTTCAGTTTTAACAACGACTCCTTCCGACAAAAATTTAATTTTTATCGATAACACTTTTTGCATCATCATATTTTTTTTAAAATGACAAACCCAACTTTTTTCTTCGAATTTTGATAGGTCAGATCCAAAACTAGAAACTTTACAAAAAATATCAGTTACCTCGCATAACAATTTTTTGGAGAAATACATATTAACAAAGTTCAAAAAACACAAATTTTATTTTCAATTTAAATAATTTAATTTAAGTAATTAAATTCGACACGTGTTTCGCTGACAACGTCAGCATCCTTAGCATATCTTCATGCAATTTAACTGAAAATAACGAAAGCAACGTTTGTAATAATGCAATTAGTCATATCATTTTAAGAATTTTCATTGAATTCTCGGCGTAAAGCGACTAAGTTTAAGTTACGCCCTTTTTTTTGGTGCCAAATGGTAACAAGAACATCTGCTTTGTTATTCCTCCTCTTCTTCCCTTCTCTAAGGTCAAATTGTTGTGTGGCAACAAAATTGATTAATCTATGCATGTTTGGTTGCCTAACCGACTGCTAATTACAGTACATACAGTAACTAACGTATGAGCACAGCCCTTGATCTGTGCAATAATTGTGGATGAAATGCACACTTCGATAATACAGTTCGGAAGTATCTCCATTTTTGTCTTATTAAGCAGTTACATTTATATTTATAAGTACATAAATTAGTGACTAGATAAGTAACACAAAAATAATTGTAGCCTTTAAGCACCATTGAAATGCAGTTATAGTTTTGCTTGTAAGTTCTGCACAACTGAGTAATTTAAGGCCACTGCTACAAAAAATGCGTATTGTCGCTTCCGGAAATGATTACTCAATCAAATATAATTGCTAGAGCGTCGTGGCATTTTTAATTATTTCATGTCTGTATGTACGACTACACTTACATTCAATAGCCTCACCAGATTACTAATTATTACAAATTGCGATCTATTGTGTCTGCATTCTGTTCTCTATGTTTGTGTTTATGGTTTGTAATTATGTATACAGGGTGTCTCATGCGGTCTTGATCGATTTTTGTCTAGATACTGGATGTTCGAGCTATTCAATCAAACAATAACTTTTCAAGTGAATTACCCTGTATATCTTTACAGATTGTATAACGCTAATTTTGTTTCGATCTGAAAATTGTTTAGCTTTCCACTGATAAACGATTATTTTTATTTGTTTTCTTCTAGATGGAAGGTTGTAGACTTATTTAGATAACTTGATATAATTTGTTTATAATCCGAATATAATGAAGTCTAAATTCCAAAAATCACGCTGATGCTTATAAAATAAAATGAATAAATCATTATTATTGGTATACTCAATTTAGCTGATATTAGCAACTCGTCGATATTATTCGTACCTAATTTTCCAAGTTCATGTAGTGCCAATTCTGGTTTTAGAAACTTTAAACCTTCAAAAAAGCAGGATCCCGAAGAGGAAATCTTTCCTGTAACGGTCCCTGTAGTTATTAAAAATTCCAAGCAAGATTTTCGAATTGAAATGTGAATATCTTCAGGTGAACAACAAGATAATTAGAAAATTTTCAAAATTTTTTGAGAAGTATTCATCCAAAAATAAAATTTACAAAAGAAATAGAAACTGAACACAAAATTAATTTCTTAGATTTAACTTTAATAAATGAATATAATAAAATAAATTTCATCATTCATTTCATCCCTTCAGTCAAAAAATTTCTGGTACACAGGGCCTTTACAGTACCGCTACCTTTGGATAAATTGAATAAAGAACTAAAGATAATTAGAATAATTGCTATAAAAACGGATTTAAGATTGAATCATCAATAGAATCATCAACAATAAAAAATGTAAAATTGCCTGTAACAGCATATATCCTAAATTATCTAACGATTAAGTTACCAAATTTTGCAGAATTACTTATTTTGGAAATATTTCTGAAACAGTATTTTTAGAAAAAACAACATACAAGTCACATTTAAACCCTCAAATGTATTATCACATAATTATTTTATTTAATAGTAAAGACAGAACACATAAACTTGATCACACAGGTATTTATCAACTAAATTGTTTAGACTGTAACAGCATATACCGTGTGACAAACTTCCATGTGTACATGGGGAAATAACATGGGCAATTACATTTTTGGGGGTTCCTGCTCCCCATGTGTAGTTACAGTGATGGTAAAGGTAGCAATCGAAAGACTATTTTTTTCTGCGTATGAGGATATCAAAAACTCTGCAATTTTCCAATTTATTAAAGCATTAAAAGCAAAAATTACACTAATAATTTTCAAATTAAAACACGGATATTCATCAGATTACCTATGACAATTTCATTTATTCTAATCGAAGACTCCCTTGATTCTAATTTCTAATTCGTCTGAACTGTCAACATTATTTATCGACAATTTAAAATTTGGATTTCAAAATGAACAAAAATATTTATTCAGTTGAAGAAAAGGTTTTCATTGCGAAAACATTTTACGGCGGCAATAGTCTGCGGGTAGTCCGTGACTTATTTTCTGTAAAATTCAACAACAGTCCTATTCCTTCGGTAACAACAATAAAAAATTTAGTTAAGAAATTTGAAGATACTGGGAATCTTTCATTGAAAGAAGGTAATTTTTACTAATAAATTTACTTGGTTTTTATTTAGATAATTCTGATTCGCTTATTATTGTTACCTAGTTGCTAATTCCTTATTGTTCGCTAACTTAAATTTTACTGAGATGATGAGAAATTTAACAAGTGATAACGTGGAGTGAAACAAAACTAAAATTAATCTTGTCATTTATTTTTTTAGTCGTTCCAAGAAATCTAAATGTTGAGGTAGAGAAAATGGTAATAGGCCTGATAACTGCTAGTTTAAGGTCTATTGCCCTAGAATGTAATGTTTCAAGAGAAACTGCCAGTAACATATTAAAAAAAAACAAATATCATCCCTTTAAATTCCAATGTCACCAAGAGTTACTTCCTTTTGACGAAGAATCAAGGCAAACTTTCTGTGAAGAAATGCAAGAACGGGCTAATCGGGATCGCAGCTTCCTCTCATCAATTTGTTTTACCGATGAGTGTACCTTCACTTTAAATCAAGAGCCAAATTCACAAAACGTTAGGCATTGGGCCCAGGACAATCCCAGAATAAATCTAGCCACTACAACGCAATACCCTCAAAAAATCAATATTTGGGCAGGTATTTTTAATACTCGCATTATAGGACCATTTGAAACACAGGGAAATTTAAATTCAGAAGCTTATTATTATTTTAATTAACCATATTGGCCCTGCATTAGAATAAGTTGCACATGCGAATCCCCAAAAACTTTTTAATAGGTTAGACGACACCTACAATTTACCCTAAACTATGGACCAGCATTCACCAACGAAACATCCACACCAGTAATCAATTAATTGTCAACTATATAGGTAATGACAATAATAATGTGAATGAGAATTATCTAAATAAAAAAACAAGTTTATGTATTAGTAAAAATTAACTTCTTTCGATGAAAGATTCCCAGCCTCCAAATTTCTTACTAAATTATTTGTTATTATACTGAAGGAATAGGACCGTTATTGAATTTTACAGAAAATAAGGGACGGACTACGCGCAAACTATTGCCGCCGTAAAATATTTTCACAATGAAAACATTTTCTTGAACTGAATATGTAAATACATATTTTTGTTCATTTTTAAATGTTGACAGTTCAGAAAATCCTTAAAAATCAAAGACATCCGTGATTAGAATAAATTAAGTTGTCATAGATAATCTGATAAATTTCTGTGTTTTAGTTAGAAAATTATTAATGTAATTTTTGCTTTTAATGCTTTAATAAATTGGAAAGGTGTAGAGTTTTTGATATCCTCATACGCAGAAAAAAATAATATTTCGACAAACTTGTAGATCTACATATACGTATTAGGTATAATGAACATTTAAGATCATTTCATTTAAAAAATGATCATTCAAGTTTTGGTAATCATTTCTTCTAAATTATTGTTTAATTTTGGAAAGAGTTATCAATTAGATATATTAGAGAGTCTATAGAAATTTATAAACATAAAAATGATAAAAGCTATAACTTACTTAATGACCAAGTTGATTTAATACAATCTAGTTTATTTAAACTTTTGTAAATGTTTCTCTTATATACTTTTTTCTGAAGTTCTAACCTCTCTTTATTGCCATTATGACATTAATTGACTAATTGCTCTCTTGCTTCCAGTTTATTACAAGATTACCTTGATGTTAACAGTTGTCAAACTTGCATGGATGTTTTGTTTTATTTAATTATTTTTTGTACACTGATATTTCACTTGGAGGTTTTCCCCCCATTGAATTTTACTGGTTTTTCCCAAATGGTTTTCCTTAAATTCGTTGGTTTTTCCCTTCAAGCTACGAGGTATTCGAATTTCATTTCCTTTCTATTTTTAGTTTTTCTAATGCCTCGTAGATAAATATTAAAATTCAGTTATCTAGTTAGCTTATTTTTTACTGTGAAGATCTTATGGATATTATTATTTTAATTATTTGTATTGTTTTGTCAATTTTAAGTTTCCTTGTCAACTGTTACCTTAGAGTCATAGGTATTAATTTATTTACAATTTTGCTGGTGACGAGATTTTTCATCTTGAAACCAGTCAATTCTATTGGAAGCATTCAAAATAAGTAACTCTGAAATTATTTATTTAAGGAAAAAAGTTTTAGATAAAACTTGTAGACAACTTAATCCTCTATAATTTTCATAGTAGCTATTTTATGTCCAGGAGATACTGGAAAGGAGATATTGTCAAAAAACTGATTTTTAATATGGCGGCTGTGGTAGCGGCAACGTTACAAAATACTGTCCGATAAAACAGACAATGTAATAAAAGCAGCAGGTACCTACGTAAGTTTAGGCTTCTCAAACTTCACTGTTAGTTTTTTTAGGGCTTGATTTTTTAGGGCCTTATTACTGGCTACAGCGCATTGAAAAATACTGCGAGGGTCAGTTATGAAGACTTGAACTTATAAAAGCCAACTACTAGATAACAGTTCTATTTTATCATTCTCGACAGCCACTCAGCGGTGTTCAGTCAGACGCTTTCAACTCCTACACAGCAAGACCGCATCGAGATGTCTGTTAAATTGGCTTTCATTTTTGTAGTTGCTTTCATCGCTTTACAGGTAAGAATTGATTTTTATCTACTTTTTTGTGTTTATCCTTTTGCTTGACAGGGGTTATTTTAAGTTTTTGAGAGTAGACATTTTGTAAACGATATTCAAAGTCAGTCTCAGTGTTTTTAAAAAGAAAAAAATTCTTGTCTCATAAAATTTTTGTTATTTATTTATTTTTTTTGTTATATTTTTAATGTGACGATTTCCAAAAGTTTTATCCTGGCAAAGAATGCGTGTATGTTATACCATAACATGATGACTTATCAGTTGACCTCTTAAAGTTTATCTGCGATAAGAATTTTTTACCACCAAAGGGCAAACATAGTTTAGATTTGATACACCAACATTTTACAAATTTCTTATTTATCTGAGTTTCAGCAAATTTTTAATACTTCGAATTTTTTTCAAAAATTATTGGCATTAAAGTGCGACATAATCGTCACCTAATATTAATTTAACCATAACAAAAGAAACACCCCGTATAAACTGCCTCTGCAGCCTCATCGCTATGGTTAGAAGTGGGAATTGTACTATCAATGTTTTATACCAGTAGTAACAAATTTAAATTGATTACAGATGGTAAGCTGGGGCGTGGCTATCCCAAGAGTACCAAGAGATGCCCCAGAGAAAAACGTGAGCACAACCATCGATGAGGCGTTACAAAATTTCAAAACTAACCTGGAGGACATGTTGAAGAATATTCAGGTAATTTAAACATTAAACATTAAACGTGGACATATCTTAACCCATTACAATTTTCTTTTTTATGTATGTATATTTTAATTTTTATATTATTTTATTTTTTATAGGACAACCAATTGTTCCAAAACATTAGTGCCCAGGTGGAACAATTCGGGGAGACTATTTCAGCACAGGGTAAAGAATTAGTGAAAACAATTCAACAAAATGCCAAAAACTAGTCTGTATGCACGAAATGTACAAAAATAAATAAAAATAAAATAAAATAAGTTTATATTGAAATGTGTTTTATTATCTGTTCTTCTTGTTTCGGAAAATAGTGAAACTTCACGCTCGCTATTGTCGTGTTGATTTTAAAAGTTTTTATTTTATGCTCTACTTATTAATTATTTATTATTAGAAATGTAATTTGGATACAAATTAAAATAGCCCCGAAAATTTAACATATTGTGAGTCCAATAGACGAGAGGCGAAAATATAAAAATACAATAGATGAAGGAAGGAAACAAAGGTAAAAGGTGGTCAAGTGGGAAATTATTCAGAAATCTAGAAAACTGAAAGAACAGTGGATTGATAATAAATTCAAAGAGGTGGAAGATAAGTTCGAAGTAGGAAAAACTGACGAAGTGTATAAAATAATTAGGAGAAATTTCAGAGAAATTGGATCGATTAGCAAGAACATTAGAAACGAGGCAGGTGACCTCCTAATCGGAGGAGAGGAAAAGGCAGATAGGTGGAAGGAATATTTGGGAATCTTATATGCGGGACAAGAACAAGGAAATATGTTAGAAAAGGAAATCACAATCAGTGTAGAGGGGGATAACCTAGGCTGTCCTATAATGAGGGAAGAGTTTGAGCTAACATTAGAAAGTTTAAAAAACAATACAGCACCATATGTAGACGGATTGCAGGCAGAAATTTTAAAGTGTGCAGGTCAAGAGGTAAGAGAGCGTCTATTTAAACTAGTTAGCCGTAATCTATATGCGCAACAGGTGAGATTCCAGAAGATTACAAAGGGAACATCATAGTCGCTTTACCAAAAAGGAAGTGCGAAAATTTTTGAATTATCAGTTTAACTTCTCAAGCGTCAAAAATTTTAACTAGAATAATATGTGCAAAGAAGGATGAAGAAAAGGGCAGAAAAAATATTAGGAGAAAATCAGTTCGGATTTAGACGAATTAGAGGAAAGCCCGAGGCCATTCTAGCCTTACGAGTAATAATGGAAAAAAAATAGAAAAGGGAAAGAGCGCCATATACAGTGACACAGTCGTAAAGTCTGCACCATATGGAAAACTTTTTTATTTATAGGATTATTGGAAAACTGTTTTCGGCATTAGTTTCAGCATGATTAATAACTAGAAAATTGACAAAAATACAAAAATATTTGTCATGCCACAACTATGACACCGCCAAAATGTCATTTGAAAATTTAAAATGGCCCGAAATGCCCTTATTTATCAAAATATGGAAAAGTGCGATAAGGAAAAGTTATTTGTAATTACATTAAAATTCTAAATATGACATTTGGTGAGACGATTTCAATCTTTTAATTTTTCCTTTTTTTGAATACATCAAATAATATTTAAGATATACCGTGTGACAAACTTCCATGTGTACATGGGGAAATAACATGGGCAATTACATTTTTGGGGATTCCTGCTCCCCATGTGTACTTACAGTGGTGGTAAAGGTAGCAATCGAAAGATTATTTTTTTCTACGTATGAGGATATCAAAAACTCTGCAATTTTCCAATTTATTAAAGCATTAAAAGCAAAAATTATACTAATAATTTTCAAATTAAAACACGGATATTCATCAGATTATCCATGACAACTTAATTTATTCTAATCACGGACGTCTTTGATTTTTATGGATTTTCTGAACTGTCAACATTTAAAAATGAACAAAAATATTTATATAATAACTAGCGGGCCCGGCAGACGTTGTCCTGCCCGACAATAAAAAAATTTCCGTAAAAAAATCCTAGAACCCGATTGCAGCGCCACCTATCGGGTCCAATTGTGAATGTAAACCATCCAGGGACCCACTCCAACACACACAAAAAAAATTCATCAAAATCGGTCCAGCCGTTCAAAAAAACTCCTGGAACCCGATTGCAGCGCCATCTACCGGGTCCAATTGTGAATGTAAACCATTCAGGGACCCACTCCAACACACACAAAAAATTTCATCAAAATCGGTCCAGCTGCTCAAAAAAATTCCTAGAACCCGATTGCAGAGCCACCTACCGGGTTCAATTGTGAATGTAAACCATCCAGGGACCCACTCCAACACACACAAAAAATTTCATCAAAATCGGTCTAGCCGTTTAGGAGGAATTCGGTGACATACACACGTGCAGACTGTCAAACGCGCGAAGTTAAAATAGTCGCTACGTTTTCTCAAATTTTCCAATTTTCTGTGCAATTTTCTTAATTTTCCGTTCCGTAAGAACCTTCTACAAAGTATTAGAAATCATAAAAAAAGGAGAATGAAATCGGTTAAGTCGTTCTCAAGTTATGGCGTGACCAAGGG
This sequence comes from Xestobium rufovillosum, assembly GCA_963966045.1. NCBI lineage: Eukaryota > Metazoa > Arthropoda > Insecta > Coleoptera > Ptinidae > Xestobium > Xestobium rufovillosum. The sequence goes on from OZ014497.1 coordinate 25,209,778, forward strand.
AAATAGGGATTCATTTTTATATATATAAATTGTATAATTATTTGTGCCATTTTTTTAATAATTTTAGTAATATTTGTGAATTTATGGCAAATGAAACACTATGTAAAAAATATTATCGACGTTTCGCCTCTGGTTGGAGGCTTTATCAAGATTATATATTTAAAAGTTTACAAAATGTATAAAAGTGACAAAATTTTTTTTATTAAGAAAAAATTTTGTCACTTTTATACATTTTGTAAACTTTTAAATATATAATCTTGATAAAGCCTCCAACCAGAGGCGAAACGTCGATAATATTTTTTACATAGTGTTTCATTTGCCATAAATTCACAAATATTACTAAAATTTATATATATAGATTGTTCATACAAAAATACTAAAATCGCGATTAAAAAATAGGATATGGGGGTAGGAGGGTGAAAAATACTTTACGACCTATTCTCATACCTACCAAATGTACAAAAAAATTCAATTATTTGGATATTGTTCATACAAAAATACTAAAATCGCGATTAATAAATGGGGGGTGGGGGTAGGGGGATGAAAAATACTTTACGACCTATTCTCATACCTACCAAATTAATGTACAAAAAGAATTCAATTATTTGGATATTGTTCATACAAAAATACTAAAATCGCGATTAATAAGTAGGGGTTGGGGGTAGGAGGGTGAAAAATACTTTACGACCTATTCTCATACCTACCAAATGTACAAAAAAAATTTCATAAAAATTGGTCCAGCCGTTTCGGAGGAGTGCGACCACAAACACCGTGACAGGAGATTTTTTATATATTAGATATAATATTCAGTTCAAGAAAAGGTTTTCATTGTGAAAATATATTACGCCGCCGCCGGCGGCAATAGTTTGCGCGTAATCCGTGCCTTATTTTCTGTAAAATTCAATAACGGTCCTATTTCTTCGGTATAACAACAAATAATTTAGTAAGAAATTTGAAGGCTGGGAATCTTTCATCGAAAGAAGTTAATTTTTACTAATACATAAACTTGATTTTTTATTTAGATAATTCTCATTCACATTATTATTGTCATTACCTATAGTTGACAATTAATTGATTACTGGTGTGGATGTTTCGTCGGTGAATGCTGGTCCATAGTTTACGGTAAATTGTATGTGTCGTCTAACCTATTAAAAAGTTTTTGGGAAAATGTTAAAGCAGTAAAATGAAATAATAAAAATTAAATTACTTTAATTTTACTGCAATTATGAAAAATTTAACAAGCGGCAACATTTGTTTATTTTGATCTAATGAATTATGTAATCTGGCAATTTAATACTTATTTATTTCATATCTAGGTAAGGACAAAAACTTATTAATATACAATGAAATTAAAGTAACATAAAAAAAGAAAAATAACTATAACAAATATTCAAATAAACCCCCATTCTGTATCAGACAGTATCCCAGCCTATTATAGAAAGAATTTCTCACATTCGCAAGTTGCCGATCGTTTATTAAGTTCATTCCGCAAAAATAGCATTCCTTAAAGAATCAATATTTGGGTGACGAGTTTTATAAATAACCCCACAAGAAAAAGTCACACGGTGCCAAATCGGGAGATCTAGCTGGCCAGTTTATAGCACCACCTCGACCAATCCAGCTCTCTGGAAATATTTCATTTAATAATCCCCTCACTTGTGCTCCAAAATGTGCTGGGCATCCGTCATGTTGAAAGCCAGACCTCCCGATTCGCATGTGCAACTTCTTCTAATGCAGGGCCAATATGTTTAATTAAAAGATCTAAATAAGCTTCTGAATTTAAATTTCCCTGTATTTCAAATGGTCCTAGAATGCAATTATTAAAAATGCCTGCCCAAATATTTATTTTTTGAAGGTATTGCGTTGTAGTGGCTAGATTTATTCTGGGATTTTCCTGGGCCCAATGCCTAACGTTTTGTGAATTTGGCTCTTGACTTAAAGTGAAGGTACACTCATCGGTAAAACAAATTGATGCGAGGAAGCTGCGATCCCGATTAGCCCGTTCTTGCATTTCTTCACAGAAAGTTTGCCTTGATTCTTCGTCAAAAGGAAGTAACTCTTGGAATTTAAAGGGATGATATTTGTTTTTTTTTAATATGTTATGGACAGTTTCTCTTGAAACATTACATTCTAGGGCAATAGACCTTAAACTAGATGATGGACTAGCAGTTATCGGGCCTATTACCATTTCCTCTACCTCAACATTTAGATTTCTTGGAACGACTAAAAAAATAAATGATAAGATTAATTTTAGTTTTGTTTCACTCCACGTTATCACTTGTTAAATTTATCATAATCCCAGTAAAATTTAAGTTAGCGAACAATAAGGAATTAGCAACTAGGTACTTAATAATAATAAGCGAATCAGAATTATCTAAATAAAAACCAAGTAAATTTATTAGTAAAAATTACCTTCTTTCAATGAAAGATTCCCAGTATCTTCAAATTTCTTAACTAAATTTTTTATTGTTGTTACCGAAGGAATAGGACTGTTATTGAATTTTATTACAGAAAATAAGTTACGGACTACCCGCAGACTATTGTCGCCGTAAAATGTTTTCACAATGAAAACCTTTTCTTCAACTGAATAAATATTTTTGTTAATTTTGAAACCCAAATTTTAAATTGTCGATAAATAATGTTGACAGTTCAGACGAATTAGAAATTAGAATCAAGGGAGTCTTTGATTAGAATAAATTAAATTGTCATAGGTAATCTGATGAATATCCGTGTTTTAATTTGAAAATTATTAATGTAATTTTTGCTTTTAATGCTTTAATAAATTGGAAAATTGCAGAGTTTTTGATATCCTCATACGCAGAAAAAATAGTCTTTCGATTGCTACCTTTACCACCACTGTAACTACTCTTGGGGAGCAGGAATCCCCAAAAATGTAATTGCCCATGTTTTTTCCCCGTGTACACATGGAAGTTTGTCACACGGTATATATTTTCAAACAATATTCTCTAAAATTAAATATTACATTTCTGTATGTCTTCCTTCTCTTTCCATACACGTTATTGTCCTGTTGAAAAATTATTATATTAATTATTTATTCGTAATAAAGGTTATTTTGCAAGAAATTAATTAATTTAAAAAATACATGTAACATTACTGTATTTTTGAATTGAAATATTTCAAATTAACTCAACTGAAAGCAAATAACACGCACACAAAAGTAAATGTTAAATATTTTTGGAAAGAAAAGGGAAAAACTAAAACATTTTTCTATATTTTGATAAATAAGAGCGAAATGCCATTTTAAAATTTCAAATGACATTTTGGCAGTGTCATAGTTGTGACATGGCAAATATTCTTGTCAATTTTCTAGTTATTAATCATGCTTCAACTAATGCAGAAATCCGTTTTCCAATAATTCTACAAATAAAAAAGTTTTCCATGTGGTGCAGACTTTATGGCTGTCACTGAATATATATATGATTTGTAGATTTAGAAGCCTTCGGCAATTTAAAATGGGGGAAGATGTTCGAAGTGCTCAAAAATATAGGGCAGAAATTAAGGGACAGAAGAATTATACACACATCTCTAAAGAGCAAATGGCAGTTATAGAATTTGAGTAGGAATGAAGAGATGTAGATATCCGGAAGGGAGCGAGACAGTTATGTGTGTTATCACCTCTAGTTCAATCAGTCTTCGAACTGAGAACTTTATGATGATGACTCGAAAAAAAACCCATTCTGCATTAATTATTGTGGTAATTATGTTTATTTGTAGAACAAATTGAAGGGTGCCTTTAAAAATGCTGTTTTTTGAAACCTGATATTTATTCGAGTTTATATAATGGGGTTTTTGTTAAAAGCCTCGTTGTTTTTGTTTACTATACAGAACCAGAAGCTTTCGTTTGTGTTTTCAGTTTATCAAGTAAACAGACTTACCTATGTAGGTAAAGGTTTGTGTTTATACCTGCGCACGTTATTTTTTTCTTAGCTTGTCTTCCCTACGTGATCTGACCTTGAATTCTAAGATTACACCGTCTACCTGTTCCAGACAGATCAACCTCCCTTAAGGGACTGGTCAGGTGAATAAACGAATTATGTTTGGGTTTTCGTTTTAATACCCTACGCACTACAAAAAAGTCGTCTAGGATACAGCTACGAATTTCTATTGTAATAAAAACTAAAGTTCAGGCAGATGTCATGAGATTTTTCAGGTATTTCTTGGGAATTGTATAGGAATCTTGGAAATTAAAGTTAAGAGTGAAAACGGTAGTTATATTTACCTAATAAATCTATATGCAATACATGACTTGAAGTGCTCTAACATTGTAAACTTATACACAATTCAATTTTCTTATTTTAAATAGAACACTTGGTATATTTTTGCTTTGCTATACTTTCCAAGGAGTTAAAGTCAAATTTGTTATTAGCTGACTATAAAAGTTCCAAATTATTGACATACTAGACTTATTTGTAATGAGTCACATGCTCCTCAAAGCAGATGTATGTATTTTTGCCGTAATTTTCCGCTTTATGAATTGAGTCAGCTTATTTGCTAATGTGAGCGGATTCAGCTTTTAGATATCACCGAGCAACTGGTTCATGGACCAGTGGTGGTTATTTTTAATTTGCGTTAAATTAAAATAATTTGATTATTGTTATCTCAGTACCGGATAGTTACCTAAAATTACTAATCCGAATAATTTTTGATAAGTCATTTTTAGAACCAGGACACGGACCTAGATAAAATGACAAGAAATCTTAATTATTAAACCGATTTTGTTTTGAGTATTGAATAACATCTTTCCGCAGATCCTTAGTTACATATGAAATTCTTAGTAGAAAGGTCAGCCGATAATCTTCTGTAATCAATGATTTGCGAAGTTCAGTGGCAGACATTGGCTCACATAGTTTTTTTTATTAATTTTTCCGTGGGGATTAAAGAACTTGATTAAAGGTTTGGAAGATTGGTCATAAAAATGTCTTTGTTTTAGTTTCAGAGTAAGTAATGAATTTAGTTGTTGGGTACATGAACTTTTATATTATCTTTTATTTTCCTAATAAAATTTTTATTTACTTTTCAGTACTCAAATAATATTTTAAAGAAATTATAGGTTTTTTGACGCTTGTTCTCAACATAAAGTGATGTATGTTCGACAAATAAATTGTGGCTTATCAATTTTTATTTATATAAACAACAACTATTTAATCTGCACTTGGTTTTTACTAGACTATAACAGATGGTCATGAATAATAGTAAACAACATGAATAAACTGCGTGAAGGATTATGTCCTTTAATCAGGCAAAAGTGCGAACATCACGGGTACCATATTTACTTCTTCATCGGTGCTTCCGATATCGATATGGAATGAGTAGATTTGCGTAAACTGCTTACTGCAACTTTTGAACGTTCCATCAATAAACACAGTATTGCTCGAGGCCAAGAGCTCTCTCCCATTAGTTGTGGCAAATATTAAAATCCTCCCAGCAGTTTGATCATCGGCGAGGAGAAAATTGGATTGGTCTTCCAATATTAACAATCCTTCTGGGAAAACTATGTGCTCAGAACCGAAGCGTCTTCCTCCCGAGTTCTCTTCTTTGCCACGCAGATTTGCTTCTGCACTTCCAAGGCAGCAACATCTTGCTTGCAGGAATGTGGTATGGCACTTTCTACCCAATTCTGTCCGTTGGTTATTATGCTGCCTTAGTACTTGTGGCTCTTCTCTTTAGAAGAGAGCCAACGAGTATTCCCATTTTTGAAACTTCGCTGCATGCTGCATTTATGTCCTTCGTAAATAGCTGCAGGTTTTACCAATATGCTTTATTCGCAACACTAAACAATTACACTTGTGAAGACGACCTGGCACTGATTGGTATTGAGGAATTTATACCTAGTCGTTGCGAATCGTATTATCAACTGGTTGAAAATTTTAGGTTTTCGTACTCTTTGTATACAGGGTGTCCCAGATAAGCATCGACAGCATTGCTATCTCACTTATCTTTAAAGATAAAAACATGTTTAAATGGGGAAAAAATTTACAATTTGTAGCTCTTTAATATGCGTTCACAAAAATCGACTTCGCTCTGTTGGTTTCCTAGATGTTTGAAAAAGTTTGCAATTTGTTGTTTTGTTTGTAGAAACAGGTTTAAATGGTTGTTTAACCCGCAAATTTCAGAGTACAGGGTGTCCTATTTTCGTTGTGATTTGGGGATTTAAATGTCCCTATCCTAGTTTTTAATTCTCTATCTAATAGGTCTGGAAAATACTGCTTCCTGATTGGTAACTTTTTGTCATTTTTTGACCAATCAGGAGGCGGTATTTTCCAGACCCTTTAGATAGAGAATTAAAAAGTGGGATAGGGACATGTAAGTCATTTTTCTTTATTTCGTACCGTTTCCAAGCTATAAATGATAAAATTTGAAAAATGACGATTTTTAACGTTTAATATCTCGAAGAGGGTGCACTTTACACATATGATGTTTTGGATAAGGTGACCTTAAAATTCGACCAAAAATCTAAATCCGTAATCAAAATATGGGCATTCCATTCAAAATAAGGAAGTTGGTGTCTATTTCCGGTATAACCGGAAGTTGCAGAAAGTCAAAAATATTTTAGTCGAATTGAGCATCCTCGATTACCTACTTGTGCAAATTTGTGTAATTCTACTTACAGTGACCGGCAGAAAGTCCGCACCATATGGGAAATTTTGTTATCTTTCAATTTAATAAATAAACCTTATTGTAGAAAGGTCCTGCATGTCCTTAAACCAAAATACCACCCATCGTACTCGGTAAAACTTTTGTAGTATACGAGGGAGGGGAGAAAATTTCAAATCGCTCCAAGAGTAAAGTAGTCTTATTTCACATTTTAGAAAATATTTTTATTAGGAAAAGTTGTTTCTATTTAAATTTAAAAGTTACTTACGAATACGAAATTTCAGTTCCTTGGAATGAAAAAATTATTTTAACCGTTTTTCAGGTGCACCCCCCTATGACAAGTTTGGCGAAATTATTCATTGCCCAAGCACGTTTCTTATGGGCTTCTTTACAGAAAAAAATATAGTTGTACCTTAAATTAAGGTGCGTACGCAAATGATAGGGCCTGTCCAAAAATTAAATCAAAAGTAAGATTTTTTTGGTGCACACCTTATTTTATTTTATGGGATATTATAAAAATTGAATACAGTTGTACCCCTGATATACACAACACCTTTATCTATCCTCTACACTACACAATTTTCCAAAAACCCTTAAAACTGCAATATTTCATGCAATAATTTATCAGCATGGATACCTAATTCAATCTCCAGAAAATTACAAAATCTGTTTAGTAGCCATGAAGAAAGATCAGCGGCCTCAGGCTCTATCATTTGCGTACTACGTACCTTAATTTAAGATACAAATATGTTTTTTATGCAAAGAAGCCAATAAGAAACGTACTTGAGCAATGCATAATTTCGCCAAACTCGTGCACGTGAAAAACGATTAAAATAGTTTTTCCATCTCAAGGAACTGAAATTTCATATTCGTAAGTAACTTTTAAATAAAAACAACTTTTCCTAATAAAATTCTTTCCTAAAATGAGAAATAAGGCTACTTTACTCTTGGAGCAATTTGAAATTTTCCCCCCTCCCTCGTATACTACAGAAGTTTTGCCGAGTACGATGGGTGGTATTTTGGTTTAAGGACATGCAGGACTTTTTTACAATAAAGTTAATTTATTAAATTAAAAGATACAAAATTTTCCCATATGGTGCGGACTTTCTGCCGGTCACTGTATATACTTTTCTATATACAGATCGTGTAAGGTCGTCGTGGGATACCCTGTATATATTTTGATAGCTTAAAAAATACCGAGAAAATACCTTTCGAACTAGACCAAAGCCTACTATGACTACTATGATTTCCATTTAAAAAATTCAACTTTATGTCAACTCAAAAAATACGCTCCCTGGGAAAAAACTACGTACGCCACTGAATTGCTTAGAAAAAGTTCTATAGGAGTCAATGACAACAGTTTTAGTCTGCTTAGTACAAAAGGAATTGGAGAGAGTTTTTGAAAATCGATAAAAATCAACATTATTTTTTTTCTCGAAAACTAAAAACGATATCCAAATTCTTGTTTCGTCATTCTTTTATACTCAACAAAGTAGCTCAGGTTCGCGAAAACTCCGAGGCTCTATCTCTGCTACTTCTATGAGGAACCCCCAAATCACAAAGAAAATAGGACAGCCTGTACACATGTAAGTTTGTCATTCTGTATGTAGAGGGGTTGTGGAGCAATTAGAAATTAGGAATGCAATAGAAAAGTGTTGAAGATTTTGAGTTAATTCTATGTATGTATTGTATGTATACATTTTTTGAATACCTACCAATAACTATAAACAAATAAAATATCTATCAGCCCCAAGGATAATAAGCAGTAATAGTCTGCCGTGCTTGGACATTTCAAGTTTCATAGAAACTGTTTAGACATTCTTAATCCATCTGAATTGGGTGTCTAGTCCTAATAGTTCTAGCGGTTAACGACAATTTTGGCCGAAACCCTGCAAATTGTGTTAAAAGCATGAAACTTGGTGGGCAGCTTAAATAGGTCAAATTAAGAGATTTTGCCCGCAGTACCCAAAAAAATACCCCGTAGGAGCAGCTCAGGGGCGGAACATATTCCAAGGGGCTTAAATTTCAAAAATAATTAAATAATAACCAATGTAGGCAAGTAATATGTCATTTTATATTGATTTGATATCGCTGAAGTCAATTCAAACCATATTTTATTTATAACTATAAGATTTTCAAAATGGCGGCCAAATTTCCAATTTTAATTAAAAATTTTGTTAAATTCGCTAATATTAAAAAATGTAAAATATATAACATTTTTATTTAAATTGCAGGCTCTTAACCTGTTCTAATGATATTTTTTGGTATCCCCAAAAATTTCAAAATGGTTGCCATTTTTGAACGTAAAATTTATTTGCAGTACCTAGGTACCCTGTTGGATATGGATGGACGAACTGAGGGCATTATGGAAATTTAACTTTTTGTTTCTCTTTTTATTTAACATGTCGACAATTTGTTTTTGAAGATAACTATACCTACATACAGGCTGTGTCACGACGAGTTCCTATTAGACATTTGTGCAGAAGCGCATAATTCGGCTAATAATTAGCTCTTGCTAATACTTGCACCAAGCGTGTAAGTATACAGCAAGCAGTATTGCATGGTGCGAGTGTGTAGGGCAAAGCAACGTACTGATGAATCTCGAAATGACGTAAACCAGTGGTCTACGGTTTTCTATGCACATTCGAAACATGCAATATTGAAAAACTTCTGTCATACATAAGACTACTGGCTGGCAGAGCAGAAAAGTACCTACGTAGAGATCTAAGGATGTTTCAAGCCCGACGATATGTTTGGGGTAGCATCCCATATAAGATCTCGTAGTACCCAAAATCTGGATTTAGTTCTATAATTCAAAGCCTGGCGGGGTACTTGCCCGAGGAGTAGTTGTTCGAACGGTCCAGTACCACACAGAATTTTGAAAATTTGTAATATCACGTTTTCAAATATTCTCTATTTAATGAAAATAATGGCAACTTAATCCAACTTCCGCTTATACCGGAAGTGGCACTTAACTTCCTTATTTTAAATAGAACTAATACCTAATTTTTTTACACTTTCCAGTTCTCCATAAAATTTTAGATGGACTTTATGTATCATAAATAACCTCTAAATGTCAAAATTTCCGAGATATACGCGAGTTTTCAATTTTTTTTACAGTTGCAGGGTAGGTACTCTTTGGCGTCTGCGGCAAAAGAATCAAATTGAAATCGAAACAATTCCGGGCGGTAGCATTAACGACAAAGGTCTAAATTAAAGTTCAGTGTACTGAAAGTTTGAAAATACTGCGAACAGTGATTAGGATGCGACATTAAACTGAGAAATCTAAATATTACCAGAACTCAACAAAATTAAATGGAACGCCCCCTTTTTATGCACATTTTGGATTTATATCGACTCCAACTAAAATTTTCCGTAGAATCCAAAAAGTGCATAAAAAAGGGGACGTTCCATTTAATTTTGTTGAGTTCTGGCAATATTTTGATTTCTCAGTTTAATGTCGCATCCTAATCAATGTGCGTAGTATTTTCAAACTTTGAGTTCACTGAACTTTAATTTACACCTTTGTCATTAATGCTACCGCCGGCAATTGTTTCGATTTGAATTTGTTTCTCTTGCCGCAGACGCCAAAGAGTACCCTGCAACTGTAAAAAAATTTGAAAACTCGCGTATATCTTGGATATTTTGACATTTAGAGGTTATTTATGTTACATAAAGTCCATCTAAAATTTTATGCAGAACCGGAAAGTGTAAAAAATTAGGTATTAGTTCTATTTAAAATAAGCAAGTTAAGTGCCACATTTGGTATAAGCGGAAGTTGGATTAAGTTGCCATTATTTTCATTAAATAGATAATATTTGAAAACGTGATATTACAAATTTTCAGAATTCTATTGTGAGCGCTTCTCTACAAACGTCTAATAGGAACTCGTCGTGACACACCCTGTATGTAGGTATAGTTATCTTAAAAACAAATTGTCGACATGTTAAATAAAAAGAGAAACAAAAAATTAAATTTCTATAATGCCCGCAGTTCGTCCATCCATATCCAACAGACCATAGGTACAGCAAATAAATTTTATATACTTTCAAAAATGGCAACCATTTTGAAATTTTGGGGAGACCAAAAATTATCATTAGAATAGGTTTAGAGTCTGCAATTTAAATAAAAATGTTATATATTTTACAATTTTTTAATATTAGCGAATTTAACAAAATTTTTAATTAAAATTGGAAATTTGGCCGCCATTTTGAAAATTTTATAGTTATAAATAAAATATGGTTTAAATTGAATTCAGCGATATCAAATCAATATAAAATGACATATTACTTGCCCACATTGGTTATTATTTAATTATTTTTGAAATTCAAGCCCCTTGGAATATGTTCCGCCCCTGAGCTGCTCCTACGGGGTATTTTTTTGGGTACTGCGGGCAAAATCTCTTAATTTGACCTATTTAAGCTGCCCACCAAGTTTCATGCTTTTAACACAATTTGCAGGGTTTTTTTGTTAACCGCTAGGACTATATGCAATGAGTCCCACTCTGCGATATTCAATGTAGTGTTGCTTTTGCTACCACTGAGAATTATTATACTTACCTGAATTTCCCGAAATATGGAAGCAAGTGTCGCTTTTGCACTTTGTCGCATTTGGCCCGATACCGACGAGATTTGAAAATATAAAAATAGGCTAGATGAAGGAGGGAAAACGGCCAAGTGCGATATTATCCGGAAATGACAATTTGAAAAATTTGATTGTCTGAAATGAAAAACTAAAATAAAAATATAATAAAAAGAGTTTGTTACCATTTAAACTATTTTAAGGTCGCGTTTATAGCGGAAAAGCAAAAGTGAGAACTCTTTACATGTTTTGAATTTTAAACGATTATTATTATTATTACCACTACTACATCCTAATGAAAACTGTGTTTGTTGTTCAATTTATTGTTCGAATTGCTTATAGTAATACAAATAATTTGGTACAATTGTCCTACATTTATTCTGTTGATCCAAAAATAACGTGCTGCATCACTTTCTGTAGCTACAAACAATTTATAGAGATAACATGTTATCTCTAGGCTAAGGTCCCGCAGGTTAATTCCATTATTTGTGACTCACCCCCCCTACCGGAATTCACCCTGTCTGGGCTTTAGTATATAAAGCGAATCAGTACACAGAAACGTCAGATTACCTGTTTTGTGTGTTAGTGTCTTCAGATAACTCATAGTAACAAATCGTGAAGTTTTTGTTAGTCAAAATGGCCAAGTGTTTGATTGTTTTGATGGTCGCCATCGTCTGCGTTCAGGTAAGCTGAAATTTTTGCATTCAAAACTTTTTTATTTATTTTATTAAAATTAGGTTTTCATTTATTTTTACACGGGTTTTTTTTTAATTCGTAGAGCGGTTTTGCCAAGAAAGCGACCCCTAAACCTGTGGAGAAATCACAGTTGGAAGAACTATCAACTGTGGCTCAAAACGTGATCAATAATGTTACTTCCACTTTTGGGATTGATAAAATACCTGACTCCAAACAAGTGGTTGCCATTTTCAACAATCAGACCCAAACATTAGCCGCCAATGTACAGGATATCGTCAAAAAGTTGCAGGGAGAAGTGAGTACCTTTACAAATTTATACCGGGTGTTCAAAAAAATGCGAAACTTCTAATTCAAAAAATGACGATAATTCGTTATTTTTAAAAACCAGTTTCCATTGAAGTTATTTGTATTATTTTAGTATGACGCCCACAAAGGAGACATCGACAACGTCATCAAATCCGTCTCGACTAAATTGACTGAAACCGCGAATTCTCTGCAGCAAGCTGCCGGACCAGAAGCTAGCGCTAAGGCCACAGAAATTAAGACTAAATTTGAGAGCGGTTTGAAGGAAGCTTATGCCGAAATTGAGAAGCTCGTCAAAGCTGTCGAACCAAACGTACAAAGTGAGTTGAACATCTGACATAATGCACTAAAAAATAACTGTATAGGCAGAAATATGCTGTGAATGTTTCAATGCCAGCTTGGCTGGGGTACATAGTACATAGTAGTTGTATATATTTCAATTGTTGTTTAGTTGTTCGAACTGTCTAGTTGGTGTACCAAATGTATGTTTTTGTTCATTTTCAGGTGCCCAGGAAAATCTGACGAAAGTGACGAAGTCTGCTTTGAACCAACTCGTAGAAATTGGCCAGAATGTTCAGCAGCAAGTCAAAAGTCAAATCGATGCCCACGAGAAGACACACAAACAATAGTTAAAATTTATTAGTTATTTAATGACGTTTTTATACTGTGCCTGATTAGGTGATTTAAATTGTATTTGTCTCGACTGATGTATTATTTTTTTAAGATTTTGTTGGATTGGTGGGATAATTGGAGAAATAAATGAAATTATTTTGTAAGTTTTTTCTAAATACAATCAGCCGCGTTTATAGGTCGCGTATACAGGGTGTCCTATTTTCGTTGTGATTTGGGGGTTTCTTATAGACGCAGCAGAGATGGGGCCTTGGGGTTTTCGCGAACCTGAGCGAACCAGAATTTGGATATCGTTTTTAGTTTTCGAGAAAAAATAATATTCATTTTTATCGATTTTCAAAAATTCTCTACAATTATTTTTGCACTAAGCAGACTAAAACTGTTAAGATTGATTCCTATAGAACTTTTTCCAAGGAATTCAGTGGCGTACTTAGTCTTTTTCTAGGGAGCGTATGGTCAAGTTCGAAAGGTTTTCTTTTAAGGTAAGCCATCAAAATATATTATGTGTTTTTATATTGTTATTTCAAAAAACTGCAAAGATTTTGGTACTTTTTACCTTTAGAGTTTAGCAAATATAAGATAGGTAGGTACATCCAAGATACCTGTGATTTTATGTTAGCAACTTTTAATAACAACTGAAATAAAAACAAAAAAAACAGCAAAAACAGCAAAACAAACAAAACAAGAAAAACAACAAACAACAAAATTATAGAAACTGCTCAAATTGATTGCCATGTTTTTCAACAAATAATCTACATCTTTCAGTTAGTAAATTGATGGCATTAATTAAAAAAATAGAATGGGCTTGCAAATATCGGAAAGCTACATGTGTTGCCTCTGCTAGCCCGGCTTGATTGTTGTATCTTCGTATGTATATTTTTCTTTTAAAAATGCCCAAACATAAAAATCCAATATACTCAGATCCGGTGATCTTGCAGGCCACAATATAGGTCCATTTGTACCCAACCATCTACCCGGAAAATCAAAAATTTAGTATGCTAGTTGACCACCCAAAATAAAACACGAAACGTTAAATCCAAAACGTCCTTGCCTTTGACGTTCAAAAGTTTGGTGCTGATTTGTATCAGACCAGTGACGCACATTATACCTGTTAAATAATCCTACGCTGCTTATGTGAGTTTCATCTGTCCAAATGACGGACCGCCCAAATTCTGGATTTTCTTGAATTTTATTTGAGTACCACCTACAAAAATTAAGCCTTCTTTCTTGATCTCCCGGGAAGAGATGGTGAATAATTTGAATTTTATATGGCCTATATTTGCCTTTTTTAATATTTTTTAAACTTTTGTTTTGGAAACACAAACTTGTGATTCGATTTCGCGACAAGAAGTTTTTGGTGTTGCCTCAACCAGCGGTAAAACATTTATTTCTTCCTCTTCCCTATTTTCTTTATTATAAATTTTGTTTCTAGGTTTATTGAATGACCCATAGTGAATTAAATTTGATTTTAATCTCGAAAACATAATTTTGCTTGGTTGTCTTCTTTCTGGGTATTTAAATTTAATAAATCGATGGATAGGCATTATGCTGGACATTAATTGAAAACAGCAATTATGTCGTATTTTTCGAAATTGTGATAATTTTGAAATGCCAATATGTATATAATATTAATAAAACTAGCTGCATGCAACTTTTGCTAATGTATGTCAACAGATAATTATTCAGTTGTTAACATAAAATCACAGGTATCTTGGATGTACCTATTTTATATTTTCTAAAGTTAAAACTTAAAAAGTACTTGCTAGCAAAAATATTAGTATCTTGCAAAAGCCTAAAAATTAGATAGTTTAAAATTTAAAAACTACAGTTTCTACAATCTAGCACAATACGAGCACAAAATTCCCTTGTAACAAATTCTATGATATTGGATATGTGCATCTCAGTTTCAAGAGTAATTTCCAAATAACTCAAAAATTAGAGGAGCACAAAACTTAAAACCACAGCACAAACTAGCACAAATTTCACATGTAAACAAATTCTGTAGTATTGATTATGTGCGTCTCAGCTTCAACTTAGCAATAACTCAAAAATTAGACAAGCACAAAATTTAACAACTACAGCACAAATTAGCACAATATGAGCACAAAATTTCCATGTAACAAATTTACAATATTAATTATGTACGGCTCTGCCTCAGGTTAATAATTTCGTAATAACTTAAAAATTAGACGAGCACAAAATTTTTAATCGACAGCACAAATTAGCACAAAATTCCCATTTAACAAATTCTGCAATATTAGTTATGTGCGTCTCAGCCTCAAGTTAGTAATTTCGTAATAACTCAAACATTAGACGAGCACAAAATTTTTAAACAACAGCACAAATTAGCTCAAAATGATCACAAAATTCCCACGGAATAAAAACTGAGATATTTATTGTCTGCGTCTCAGCGTCAAGTTGGAGACTCATTAGTAATTTCTCGAAAATTGACCGAGCACACAATTTTATTTTTGCAGCACAAGTCTCCATCTTGACGCACCTCGCTTCTTCCAGTGCAGGTGTTCTAATTGCAGGAGGTTTTCGGATACCATTTGTATTTCTGTCAAATGATCCAGTGTTATTGAGACGTTGATGTATGTCTGAGAATGTCGCAGAACAAGGCAATTCTCGGCGAGGATATCTTTGGTGATAAATACGCCTCGCAAGATTAGCATTACTATTCATTTCAAAATTAGTATAACACATTGTCAAGTGTTACAACGACCTTTCCCGTTGCGTCACCTTTTGTGACCATACAGGGTGTTGCTTCAGTCGGTCGGTCGGTGGACTTCTGGTCGTCTATAAATATACCCCGAACTCTAGTCAGAGACAAGGTTCTCTGGAACTATTGCAAAACAAAAATAATACTTGCAAAACAAAAATAATACTCACGAGAAAACTTAAACACACTCTATTAATTTAACTATACCGTGTGACAAACTTCCATGTGTACATGGGGAAATAACATGGGCAATTACATTTTTGGGGATTCCTGCTCCCCATGTGTAGTTACAGTGGTGGTAAAGGTAGCAATCGAAAGACTATTTTTTGTGCGTATGAGGATATCAAAAACTCTACAACTTTCCAATTTATTAAAGCATTAAAAGCAAAAATTACATTAATAATTTTCTAACTAAAACACAGAAATTTATCAGATTATCCATGACAACTTAATTTATTCTAATCACGGACGTCTTTGATTTTTATGGATTTTCTGAACTGTCAACATTTAAAAATGAACAAAAATATTTATTCAGTTCAAGAAAAGGTTTTCATTGCGAAAATATTTTACGGCGGCAATAGTTTGCGCGTAGTCCGTGCCTTATTTTCTGTAAAATTCAATAACGGTCCTATTCCTTCGGTATAACAACAAATAATTTAGTAAGAAATTTGAAGGCTGGGAATCTTTCATCGAAAGAAGTTAATTTTTACTAATACATAAACTTGTTTTTTTATTTAGATAATTCTCATTCACATTATTATTGTCATTACCTATAGTTGACAATTAATTGATTACTGGTGTGGTTGTTTCGTTGGTGAACGCTGGTTCATAGTTTAGGGTAAATTGTAGGTGTCGTCTAACCAACCTATTAAAACGTTTTTGGGAAAATGTTAAAGCAGTAAAATGAAATAATAAAAATTAAATTACTTTAATTTTACTGCAATTATGAAAAATTTAACAAGCGGCAACATTTGTTTATTTTGCTCTAATGAATTTTGTAATCTGGCAACTTAATACTTATTTATTTCATATCTAGGTAAGGACAAAAACTTACTAATATACAATGAAATTAAAGTAACATAAAAAAAGAAAAATAACTATAACAAATATTCAAATAAACCCCCATAAACCCCCATTCTGTATCAGACAGTATCCCAGCCTATTATAGAAAAAATTTCTCACATTCGCAAGTTGCCTATCGTTTATTAAGTTGCATTCCGCAAAAATAGCATTCCTTAAAGAATCAATATTTGGGTGACGAGCTTTATAAATCTTATTTTTTAAATGACCCCCCAAGAAAAAGTCACACGGTGCCAAATCGGGAGATCTAGCTGGCCAGTTTATAGTACCACCTCGACCAATCCAGCTCTTTGGAAATATTTCATTTAATAATTCCCTCACTTGTGCTCCAAAATGTGCTGGGCATTCGTCATGTTGAAACCAGACCTCCCGATTCGTATGTGCAACTTCTTCTAATGCAGGGCCAATATGGTTAATTAAAAGATCTAAATAAGCTCCTGAATTTAAATTTCCCTGTATTTCAAGTGGTCCTATAATGCGATTATTAAAACTGCCTGCCCAAATATTGATTTTTTGAGGGTATTGCGTTGTAGTGGCTAGATTTATTCTGCGATTTTCCTGGGCCCAATGCCTAACATTTTGTGAATTTGGCTCTTGATTTAAAGTGAAGGTACACTCATCGGTAAAACAAATTGATGAGAGGAAGCTGCGATCCCGATTAGCCCGTTCTTGCATTGCTTCACAGAAAGTTTGCATTGATTCTTCGTCAAAAGGAAGTAACTCTTGGTGACTTTGGAATTTAAAGGGATGATATTTGTTTTTCTTTAATGTGTTACGGACAGTTTCTCTTTGAAACATTACATTCTAGGGCAATAGACCTTAAACTAGATGTTGGAGTAGCAGTTATCAGGCTTATTACCATTTCCTCTACCTCAACATTTAGATTTCTTGAACCGACTAAAAA
The DNA here is from genome assembly GCA_963966045.1 of Xestobium rufovillosum. NCBI lineage: Eukaryota > Metazoa > Arthropoda > Insecta > Coleoptera > Ptinidae > Xestobium > Xestobium rufovillosum. The sequence continues at coordinate 25,227,309 of OZ014497.1, forward strand.
AATAAATGATAAAATTAATTTTAGTTTTGTTTCACTCCACGTTATCACTTGTTAAATTTCTCATAATCCCAGTAAAATTTAAGTTAGCGAACAATAAGGAATTAGCAACTAGGTAATAATAATAAGCGAATCAGAATTATCTAAATAAAAACCAAGTAAATTTATTAGTAAAAATTACCTTCTTTCAATGAAAGATTCCCAGTATTTCCAAATTTCTTAACTAAATTTTTTATTGTTGTTACCGAAGGAATACGACTGTTATTGAATTTTACAGAAAATAAGTCACGGACTACCCGCAGACTATTGCCGCCGTAAAATGTTTTCACAATGAAAACCTTTTCTTCAACTGAATAAATATTTTTGTTCGTTTTGAAACCCAAATTTTAAATTGTCGATAAATAATGTTGACAGTTCAGACGAATTAGAAATTAGAATCAAGGGAGTCTTTGATTAGAATAAATTAAATTGTCATAGGTAATCTGATGAATATCCGTGTTTTAATTTGAAAATTATTAGTGCAATTTTTGCTTTTAATGCTTTAATAAATTGGAAAATTGCAGAGTTTTTGATATCCTCATACGCAGAAAAAAATAGTTTTTCGATTGCTACCTTTACCACCACTGTAACTACACATGGGGAGCAGGAATCCCCAAAAATGTAATTGCCCGTGTTATTTCCCCATGTACACATGGAAGTTTGTCACACGGTATACAGAAAATTCAAACAAAACCAGAACGAATGTACAATAAAAAGTTATTTACAAATTTAATCAAAATAATGACAACCATCGGTATCTGCCGGTCAGATTGGATATCACTGTATACACGAAGCGTGCGACGGATAGATAACTTATTTCGCTCTTGGCGATGTAGGTTACCGATCGGGCACCCACATTCGGAAAATCACAAACCAAAATCAAAGAAGGGATGTTATTCGTACTACCTTGTGGTTATTCACGGGGAGTAAATGTTGTTTCAGTGTGATGTAACGGATAGGGACTCTCGCAGCCTTTCGACACAAGCTTTCCCTAATGAATGTGCGGAGAAGAGAATTATTCCGTCTTTCGATTGGAACGATTCCCTTTAGTGTAAATGATGGCTGTGTTGCGTTATGTAATAGCAAGGTATATACTGTGCCAAAGAACTCTGCACTGTATTGACCCCCTAAGAGCGGTTGGTATTTCACCGCCTGCAACTTAGGTCTGTAATAAATTAGGCAAGCCTTTCGACTAGCTCTAATCGATTACCTGCGTTTACGGATTATTGGAAAATGTGCCTTCACGTATGTTCGGGCCCACCTCCAAATTAGTAATCGGGTTTGTAAGACTAGGTATTACGACGACGCAATATCGACGGTTTCGGTTAGCAACCATTAAGTATTTAACAGTTCTATCGGCGGTACGACAATAAACATTTAATCTCATAAATGTTTACGTCTTCGGAGTGTACCTTGAACAATTTCTACTACGTGCCAACACTCGCAGAGAAGCGCAGTCGAGGCCTCGGCGCGGTCGGACTATATCGAGAGGCCAGCGGCCGGAGATTTTAGAAGGATTCTTCGGCGCGCGGCGCGACCATATTTTCCCAAAATCTAGAAGGGGGCATCCTTGCTTCAAACGACCGGAGAAAATGACTTATTCATTTGTTTGAATTATTGCTTCATTTTATTTTGCATCGTTACAGGGTAAAAGATTAAATTATTATTTGCACTGCTAATTCTCTTTTATAAACAGCCTCTTAATTTTTTAGGTGACTGATCACCAAATTTTTCAATGCGCATCAAGAAATATGGCGGAAAAATTATTGTACCATTTTTATTATTACATTTTTTACAATAAATACAGTTACTTATGTGCAGGTAAAAAAGTGTTCAGAGGTAGAGGAAAGTGAATTTTGAGTAGTAGTCTGCAACATTGTGCTGTGTGCTAATAATCTTCAGGGATGAATTCTAAAAACCACCAGGAAAGTTTTTCATAACTTTTTAATATGTTTTCTTGCTTAGTTTCAACGTTACTTCATTAAATCTTCATAGGGTACATCTTCATCAAAAAGAACTGTCTTTGGTCCAAAGATTTAGCAAATAGTTAGACGCACTAAAATCTTTGCTTTGGTCACAGAATTATATACATAGATTGGATCACTGTATAACAGTTCGCATGTAGGACAACTTAGATTTACAATAAATACTTTTATAAATAAATCTCCATACTAGTTAGGTTTGCCACTCCTTAAATTAAAATCTGCTGGAAAAGGAAAGGAACGGTTATGAATTGATCGTGCTTCAGTGACAAACCAATTCTGCTTCAAAGTTATTGCACTATATTACACACATTTAAATTCTTCTATGGCCTTCTAGTCATTCTTTTACCAAGAACCCCACTGTCTGTCTATCCTTTGACTCGGCATGCCGCTATACAAGTAACCCGCTTCTGGAATTATCCACTTGTGTTTTATCATGTCGCTTCCTTTCTCTGCTATCATAACAGAGGGGGCGTGCGTGTTGCCTGACGTCACGAAGGGCATTATGCTCGCGTCCATTACTCTTAAGCGGTCAATGCCATGGACCTGCAATAGAGGGTTAACTACCGCCATTTTGTCAGTTTCAGGTCCCATTTTGCAGCTACCAGCTTGATGGTTTTCTGGCCCAGTGTTCTGCCGAATTGCGCACTCCCAATAAGCATCTGAACCAAACTGGAGAGTTCTGCAGGCTGCTACTGGTGTTCTATCCAATTGGAAACCATACCTCCTCAACGCTACAAGAATTATCAAATCAAAGAAGGTAAAGAGACAAGAGAAGAATACAACCTTTAGTTTCTCCCATCCTAATGGCAAAGTTGATACCATCAATCAAAACTTTTACATCATCTGGATGTGTTAGATAATTGGCGTAGATGAAGGGGTGACTCAATGGATTTGAGTTCCTCAACTTGAGGATCCCTCGACTTTTAGGGTGTAAAACCGTGGGGATGATGGATATTGACCTACTGTTGTTGTCTATTCTTTCCCCCACTTGTCCTGTTCTTGCACAATCGGCCAAGAAACCACTGAAGAAGAATTGCAGGTCTGGATGGTCTTCATTGGGATTGGCTAGTCTTGAGTCTATGAAACCCGTTACTTCTGATACCCCCGTGCCGCTCATAAGACCATCCCTAAAAAGGAGATACTCCATAGCAGTGGCCCAGTTCAGTGGCCTAGTGTTGGTATCATTAATATTGAAGTTGACGAAGAAGGCTACGTGGTTCTGGAGATTTCTCCCTACTCCTGGTAGATCATGGACCACGGGAATGTTGACTTGCTTTAAATCGTCTTTTGGGCCAACGCCAGAAAGAAGAAGAATCTGCGGAGAATTCACTGCACCTCCAGAAATTATTATTTCCTTTGTGGCATAGATGACTTGTTTGTTTCCATTGTTGATGACTTCAACAGCGTAGGCTTCTTTCGTTGAGGAATTGATGAGAACTCTTGTTGCAGTTGAATTAAGTAAAATTGTAAGGTTCTTTCTGTGCTTGAATGGTCTCAGAAAGGCCTTCGCAGCACTCATCCTGGAACCATTCTTGTTCGTTGTTTGGGCAATTCCAAAACCTTTGTGGTATCTTCCGTTCATATCTATGATTGGTTGTCCTGGAAAATGTTACCTACTATTAAAACACACAATCAAGAAGTTTTGGAAAATTATTTTTTTACCTAATTCCTCTGCAGCTTTGATCAGTGCCATGGAAAGTGGAGGATGGTACGGGAACTGAGACACTTCCAAGAGTCCTCCAGATGTGTGGTAACCGGGGTCGACTTTCTCTAGTTGCTTGTTGTTTTCGCTCTTCAAGAAGTAAGGCAATACTTCGTTGTAACTCCAACCTTCGTTTCCAGCTGCTGCCCAATCGTCGAAGTCTTTTCTGGAGCCACGGATGTACATCATGCCGTTTAGGACTGATGTGCCTCCGAGGACCTAAATGGGTAGAAATAGATAACGGTCAATTTGTCAATACAAATTTTTCTAAATAATAAAATAAGGAATTACAATTTAGCAATTTTGAATTTGAAAAAATTGGGTTTTTTTATAAAAGAGAAATACATAATATGTATTTAATTTAACAATAATAATAATAATAAGTAAGTAGCAGAGAGCTGGATTTATTTTATTATTATTACAGTAAATTTGACTCAAATCTTGTATGTCAATTCTATCATTCATGGAGTTTTGTTCTTTTTTTATACAAATCATTTCTAAAAATAGTCGAGATTATAAATTTTTTTCTTGCTCTAAAATTTTGGTATCATTGAATTCAAAAGTATGATTGTTGTTTTTCATATGTTTACTTATTGCTGAATGGGGAAGACCCGCTTAATCGAATTTATAACTTTCAGTACTGTAATATCAAGTACAAATAGAATATGTATCGCGTCCCACGTAAAAATTTTGATTATGTGCGGTGCTAAAAGAAAAACATGCAACTAGAAAAGCAGCATAACCGGGAGGGCTAAAACGCGCGCTTTCTGTGACGTAGGAGGCCTATCCGTTGCGCCGTGGTATAACGCGTCTCCCTGGATAAAGTGGGGAGGAGTCGAAGAATGAGCGGGGGGCTCAGGGTGTTAACGGATCGGTTTGCGCATGTTAAAATCCCTACCTAATCTGTAGGCCACGTACGTCACAGCGTCATTCAAATATTGTGTTTCAAGTGTGATGCATATTTCGTATTTAATTATGACGAAAATAACTTCCAAATATAAAAACCAAAAATTGCGGAATTTGTTTTGGAAGGTAAACTATTCAATAGGATCATTTTCAAAAGTTGCGGGTTTTCCCCATTAATGTTCTTGTATTTATGTTATCATAGTTATACGTTTAAATAATCCGCTAGCAGATGTTCCAACCAGCAACCACGGTAGGTAGGGTGGTATCGCATAGAACTGATGGTTTGACGTTCTCCGTCCGAGTGGGGTCAGCTCTCGTATAAGTTACTTTTTTTTCCCTCTTTTTACATTATCTTTTTTTGCAAAAAATGCGTGTGTCTGGTGCGAGAGGGCAGCTAAGGAGTATGTTTAAAATGCGTGTGTCAACTTAAAAAAGTTACCGTCAGCAAAGTGGTCTGAACCTAAACGGAAAACGGCGCGCGCATCAAGATCTTTTATGACCACCTGATACTAAGGTCAAGTGGAGAATTGTGGCTCTGTTTTAAGAGTTAAGACAAAATGCTTTATACAAAAGTTACTTGGATTCAAATTCTGCATTTCCCAAAATTATTTTCAAATCTACAGGGTTGGTACTATTCGCGGGACAGTGTGATACTTTGTTTTCTTAAATGAAACGTAAGTAATACTTTTCGATATATTTTTGAATTTTGCCTTAAATTTTACGGCAATTTTATTGTAAACACCGAGTTTTTAACAGATGCAAGGTAATTTTAATAAATGTTGTAACAATGCACAGATGTAATGCCTAAAAACTCTAATGAACTTAGAGTGGCATTCCGAAATTGTTTTACGAGACCGCTACGGGTAACTTGAAACAGAGGAAAGCCCCGATCAAAAGGATAAATTTGCCAGTATACGCATGCACCGATGAAAGAATTTAACACGCTGTACGTGCGACTGACGTTACGCGAGATGATAGGAGTTCCCGAGTTACTCTCTTTGCACGCTGCACTGATGTGACGTAGAAACTCTTGACTCCCACTTTTACGAGATGGCAAGAATTCGTGCTGAATTTGCACCCGCCACCACAGCTGACGTCAATGTTGCCAGGTCTGGTGAAAATTCACCAGATTTGGTGATTTTTTAACCCATTTGGTGATTTGGTGAAAACTTTCTTAAAAAGTCTTATTTCTGGTGATTTTTTAACTGACGTAAGCACTTATAAATTTATATTAAAAAAACGATTTTATTATGTTTTTTTATTCTTCATTGTTAAGTACATATTCTGTAATATCATATTATCCAAAAAACTCTCTATTATACATATGTTTCAAAAACTCAACTGCTTTAACCGGGATTCCCAGGCTACAGACTACGGTACTGGACCGTTCAAACAACTACTCCTCGGACAAATACCCCGACAGGCATTGAATTATAGAACTAAATCCAGATTTTTTGTACTACGAGACGTTACAGACTGCTACCCCACCTTTGAGGTGGCTTTGAAACAGTCATAATTTGTCTCCATGTACGTACGTGCTTTAAGCAGGTCTTTGTTCAAATATTGCATGTTTTGAATGTGTATGGAAAACCGCAGACCAACTAGTTTCGTCCTTCTGGTTGCATGGTTTGAGTGTGTAGGGGAAAGCACCGTACTGATGAGTCCCAGAAGGACGAAACCAGTTGGTCTGCGGTTTTCCATACACATTCAAAACATGCAATATTTGAAAAAACACAATAATAGTATAGTATGTACCAATAAATTTCCATGTTATTTGTTTTGTTTTTTTTGCAATGTCAAGAATTTTGTTTTAGTTGTTATTTTGCAATAGGTATGTGTTTGAAATAAAGCATTATATTTAGTTATATTTTATTTATTATTTTATTATTCGTATTGCATGTAAATATGCGAAAAATATAAAATCTGGTGATTTTTTGTAGAATCTGGCAACTTTTAAAGCAAGGGTCTGGTGATTTTCAGTTTTTTTACCTGGCAACATTGGCTGGCGTAGAAGAATCCGACGTCAAACCGCCGTCGAAGCCTCCCACTCTCCGCTTATAAAAGTGGGTGCTCCGCAGAAGAAAATTCAGTATTTGGCCGTCCGGCCCTCAGCTGGAACAAATACTCCCAGCAACCGGGATGATGCTGGCCGCTGACATCCGACCTAGTAGTACTTGATCGACCGTTCCCACTTTGCTGTGTGATCGACTGATAGCAACCGTACTTTAACTTTTGAGTACGTACCCTAGCTTGTTGGTAACAAATAAGTAAATACGTTCATACTGGTGAATTGAAAGCGCTGTCTGTGAAGATTAGATCGTTTTGGCAATCCTGTGTGGCACTTGTGTCTGTAATGGGACGAGATACCGGCAGAATTCGATCGCATCTTTGTAATGGGCGGCTTTTGGTGAAATTTTAAGGCAGGACGTTTACTTATTTGCAACGGACAAGCTAGCGGCGTCCCCCCAGGTGATATCACTCGCGTGCTGCGACGAGAATTGCCAACCGAAACCCGGCTCGGAGTCGGCACCGTTCGGTGCTCCCACGAAAACTCCGAGACACCGTAAATGTTCAGTTTTGATTACACGACGGGCCGTAGCGCATCATCAGGATACACCGTGTTTTATTTCAAGGTAAATATGTATCTCGTATTTTTGAATATAAATTCTGTTGTTATCCATTCAATTCTGTTTATTCAATTCTTTTAAATGTACATAGTTAAATTAATAGAGGACCGTTTCATTTTTTTTCTGTTTTGTTATTCGACGTTTAGCAATAGTAATAGAACCCAACCCTTCTGCGACTAAGAGCTTAAGGGTGATCAACGACTAAGTCTTACCGACCTGACCGTGAATGCAACTCCAGAAATCGTTCATAAGAGAATAACCCGACCCGCCTAAATATACAGCGTATCCCAATAAGACAATAAGTGATACCGAGGGATACAGCTGCATACTTAGGCACCGTTTTTGGACTAGAATATACGCCATTGTAAAATTTGGCGTCCCCGAAAAAGACAAGTAATCGTTGTAATTTGGTCCATTTGTATTGAGTAATTCAAATATACGAGGGTCGTACCAAAACTAGTGAGCAACATTCAATTATTTATTACCAGTTTTCTACTGCTCCACATAGTCACCATTTCGATCTAAACAGCGCTGCCAACGTTCCACAAGTTTAAAAATTCCAGTACGGTAGCACTTCGTTCCGGCATTTCTCAGCCAGCGTCGAACAGCATTTTTCACCTCGTCATCGTCGATAAAATGCTTCCCTCTCATAGGTTCTTTAATTTTATGAAACAGACGGTAATCAGAAGGAGCTAAATCTGGACTATACGCAGGGCGCTGAAGAATTTCCCATTCATAATTCGCAATTTTCCCAACGACTGACCTAGCGACATGTGGCCTTGCATTGTCGTGTTGCAGAAGAACTCTTCGATCAGGCAGTTTATCACGAAGCACATGTTTCATCTTCTTAAGGGTTTCTGCATATTGAGCTGCATTTATTGTTTGTCCTTTCTCAATAAACTCTACCAAAATGCAACCTTCATAATCCCAGAAAGCTGTACCCATAACTTTACCAGCACAGGCCACTACTGGTTTTGGTGAGTTCATATGATGCCACTTCATACTTTGTCGTTTAGTTTCTGGATCATAATGATGGAACCAATATTCATCTCCAGTTACGACACTGCATAGAAAGTCGTCACCTTCTGCCGAAACGAAATGTCACTGTCACCCATTTTTTGTTTAATAATTTTGTAAAGCCTGCTGCAAATATTCAATTCAAATTTTGATAACATGATCTAAATAGATAGCGAAATAATGTGCATGTATTTGATTTTGGAGAAAATTAAAACATTCGCTGAAAACAAATGTTTCTCAGCAGTTTCGGTACAAGCCTCGATTAATAAAAATTGGGGCATTCCATTTAAAAAAAATAAGCTTTTGACGTTTGAAGCTGTCAAAAGTTTACACGTAAATTTAAGCACCCGATATAACTTTATAAAAAATTTGGTATTGACTTATTTGCAACAAACCCTGGTTGCGTTAGTATTAAAATTTGAGTTAAAGTGCTTTTATGTAAACAGATACAAATTTATTAAAATTACCTTGCATCTGTTAAAAATTTTGGTAAAAATCGAAATTTCTCTATTACTATTAAGATTTCAACTCGGTGTTTACAATAAAGTTGCCTTAAAATTTAATGCAGAATTCAAAAATCTATCCAAAAATATTATTTTCCATTTAAGAAAACACAGTATCACACTGTCCCGTGAATAGCACCAACCCTGTAGACTTGAAAATAATTTTGGGAAATCCAGAACTTGAATCCAAGTAACTTTTGGAAAAATCTCCTGTTCATGTAATGTAATGTGCCGTACTTTTGATACTTTGTGTTCACGTGACGTTCATTTTACCACACTGATAGATATGTTGTCTGACTACCAATGTTAATTTGGAAGGGTTCTAACTTTGACGATTTGTCCTCAAAATTTGGATATAACTCGTTGGACAAAGTGTAGTTCCTGTATTGTATTTAATGGATTTCACCTTTCCTCTTGGCCAATAGCATTGCTGATTGGTCTCTGCGAGACACGCCATCCTCTCAGGTTCTGTGTTGTACCCCCAATCTATGTCCGACCCCAAGAAGTTCAGAAACATCGACGGTACTTGAGTTCCAGTGGGTTCATCCAGTCCTTTCAAAAAAAAAAAGACAAAATGTAACAACTTCTTTGGGAAATTTTAGAGGTACAGCTTTTCCGATGTATACAGAATGTCCACCTAAGCCAGGTGGACACCTTGTACATATAGGAAGACAGTATGAATAGGATGAATTTCAGTTGTAAGTATAGAAGTGAACCCTACCAGCCTCTATTAGTAAAACTCTCCATTCCGGTATTTCTGACAATCTGCTAGCGACTACGGATCCTGCTGATCCACCTCCTATTATGATGAAGTCGTATTCGGGCAAGACAGGTGTTGGTTCGGGCCGTCCGCAGGGATCTTCTAAGTCGCATTGCGATCGGAGGAAGACCTCCAAGAGACCCATGAAGAGCATGAACTGGGCTCCCCCACATGTGGCAGCTAACGTCGGACCCGGCTGGGTCACCGGGCAATTACAGGGCATCTGCAAGAAAAAAAAAGTTAGTTTAAGAACCTCATTCACATTGGTGCAATAGGCAGGTTCGGTAATTTTCAAATTTCATTAAAATTGATAGAGTTTATTATACTGAAGGCAGTTATGTTGTTAATTTTTGTTAAAAAAAATTCCTTCGCCTGTGAAGCCGTTGCAAAGTTTTCCGTCGGTGCGAGGCTAGAAATCGTGCCTTGCAGCGAGAGTAGGCCGCGTGACGTCAGAACTTAGTATAACGTACAAGTCCCAGCTTCAGCGCGCAGCAGTCCCATAAGTATTATGCATATGCATGTGTAGTTAAATTGTTAAATATTATTAACTGGTTCAAACTGGTGTTTTCTGTTTTGTACCCAGACTAATACATCGTACAGCACACCAATAAAACGGAAAAAGTTGTTCGTTGGAGCCAGAAGGAAAATCGGTCAGCATTATCGATATTTTCGCGAGTTAGTTTATCATTGCAAAAGTTTATAAAATTATCGGCTGCCCCATTGCAGCCACTCTAAATAAAATCGAACATAATGCAATTTATCGACAGTTTTCTGGGGCCCCTTGGTACTTGGTAACGTGTTACGGTTAGCATAATTTGAAGCAGGATGCTAGGAGCATGACGGAGCCAAATACTGAATCGCCGTAGCGTTCTCTCCCTGAACTAAAAAAGGAAATTTTATTAACTATTTTACAATAATAATTAAATAATACGTCATCATAAAGTTCTCTTTTGAAGACTGGTAGGACGCGTACCTCCATCCTTTCCCTGAGCTAGCCTACGCATTTCCGTAAAAGTAGAACATTCTACATCCCCAACTATTTGAGAGCAGTAGTCTAATCTGCTCCAACCTCTACCTCTTTATTCCTATCTCTGACTCTAGTATGTCGCGAAATATTCCTTTGTGTCTCAGAAGGTGTCCTACCATCCTACGATCCTATCCCCTATTCTTTATTGTCTTTCATACTTTTCTTTTTTCCCCAACTCTTTCTAATTCCTCCTTATTGCTAACTTGTCTATCCACGGTATCTTCAACACCCGTCTGTAGCATCACATTTCGAACGCTTCTATTCTTTTTCAATCCGCTTCTCCCATTGTCCAAGTTTCGCACCCATAGGTATAATTTCGTACTCCATACATGCGTCTTTAAGAGTCTCTTCCGAGTTTCTACATTAACCGTTCCAGAATATAGCAGTTGTTTCTTTTTGTTAAACAAGTACCTAGTACCTACGTAGCGTAGTTTTTTTGATTCGCGTGAGTTGTATTTGTTACCGTTTTTTTAAAAAATTTCCAATCCGTTATAAAACTGTTAACTTGATAACTTGTCAATCACTTAGGTATACATACCTATAAATGAGTAGGTATGTATTGTATTGAATTAGAGAATATAGGTAGGTACCTATTTTACAAACAGAAGTAAGCAGGTATCTACAATCTACATACCTACTTATACTGAATTATAAAAGGTATGTACAGTTAATAAATTGTTGACTTTGTTTTACTTATACCGGTCTGCCTTTACACTACTGTTTTGAGGTTGAATGAAATAATTGGGGTTAGATGCAAGAATCACACACCATTTCCACATTTACCGGGACATTTACCTACCTACTACATAAATAGGGCAAATTATGTGAATTGGACTTTTGATACCCTTGTTGCGCATCATTATATCGATTATGTTGTCTTTGTTTTATGTTTCCTTGACACCTTACTTTAAAAATTCACGCTCGAAATAGTCCCAATAAGTATGTTATGAGATAGGTACCGCTTCACGGGCACTTCAAGAGAAGTGGGAGGAGCGCCTTACGAATCTCTGACGTCAAACCAATAACAAAGCGAACTAGCATGTGGGCGTGATAAGCTAATTTCTTTCGCTTATTACGCCGCAAAAAAAAATTTTAGAAAAAAAATTTCGCCGTACAATAACAATTTTCTGTCATTTTCATGCCAAAAATATATATTTTATTTTTCTCCGAACCTCCCTATTGAAGTAGGGAATCAGAATAAGAAATATCAAAAGAAAAAAGTTATAACAATAATATTACAGTTTACAAACAAGAGGCAGCGTAATAAGGGAAGATTTAATTTTTTTTATGTGTTTTAACTTTTGTTTTAACAACATTATCTACAAAGTTCATCTGGATTTCGTACCTTACCTTGCGGAATTTCAGAATCTAGTCTTTCCACGAGCATGACTATTCTGCATAATCATTGTAAGATTTGTTTAGTAGCTAGGCGCGCATTATAAATAAGGAAATTATGAGAGGGAATCAGCAGTGTTGCCAGAGAGCGTACTTTTGTACCTTTTTGGTACATTTCCAAATCTTGTGGTACGCAGGTACTACATCGCCTATTTTGGTACATTTTTAATTTAAAATACTCTTGACCTTACGTGAGGTAGGGATGGGCAAAAATAACCGGTTATTTCAATAACCGCCCAACCCTACCACGAGAAGAGCGCGTTTTGTTGTATGTGAACCGGAATGACTTTTATCAATGTCTCTCTTTCTAATACATGCTAGGGTTAAAGTAATGGCATCCTTCTCGTTCGTTCTAGTTCTAATGTTGGCATTAATAAAATGCATATTGCCAAGATGCCAAGCCAAAGCCAACAGTCATTCTGTAATCTGTCATGTAATATTAAGGATTATTTTCACCTCACCGTATATAAATTCTATAATTGTGATGCGTAATTAAGTGCTTTGTGTGCGTAAATGCCTACTGGATGTTACTAACTAATTATAAAAAATGAAACGGTGAGTACAGACTGATAATAAATTATGATATAATTACAAATTGTAATACGTTTATCAGGTTCTTAAAAGAAATTCCCAAAATAACACCAAACAACAACACCTCGAATAACACCATTGTATTTCCATCGTCTTTTACATCGTGTTCTACACCCACAACAAGTAAAATTATAATTCATCACGCGGAAAACTCAAACGCCAATTCTGATGCTCCTAATAATAGTCAATCGAATTCCGAAGAGGAAGAGGAGGAAACTGTAGTTACTGAAGAGGAAGCACTTGAAGACAATGACGATGTCGAAGACTTATCACAAGAGAGAGAAGAGCCGGTGGGTATCAACTACATATTGCACCATTTTAGAAGTGTATTTTGTCTTTTGTATTGTAGTTGAAAAAACAAATGAAAATTGACAAAAGATTATTTAGAAAAGAGTGGGCAAATGAATTTAAGTGGTTGTTAAATAAAAATGATGAAGCCTTTTGTAAATGTTGTCAAAAGTTTATAGTTCGCAATCACGCTCATTTAAAGCGCCACCAGCAAAGTCAATCGCACGAAAAAAATGAGCGTAAAGCAAAAGAAACTGTTGATATTTCAAATTTTTTAAAAGAGAACTCCAAGCAAATGACTTTACATTATAAAGCCAAGAGAGCAGAATTACTGTTTTCCATTGCCATTGTTGAACATAATTTACCATTTATGCTCATGGACCATTTACCTCAGCTACTCAGACATGCGGCTCCAGATTCTGATATTTTGAAAGAGGTAAATTGTGCCAGAACAAAGTCAACAGGTGTGATAAAACTATTAAGCCAAGAGAGCAAAAACATTGTGGCTAAGGAAATAACGGAAAGGAAATTTTCACTTATCATAGATGAAACTACAGACGTATCGGCTAAAAAATGTTTGGCAATTTTAGTCAGGTATGTTGACCCCAGTGTGAGTAAAGTACGAGACAGATTACTGTCTATGGTTCCTATAGTCGATTTAACAGCAGCTGGCCTAACTAATGCAATTATCACCTTATTAAATAAACTTAAGGTACCAAAATCAAATTTAGTTGGATTCGCCGCTGACAATGCCTCGGTGATGATGGGTGATATTAGTGGGGTGAAGGCTCGACTGAAAGAAATAAATGATTCTATCTTCGTCATTGGTTGTATTTGCCATTCAATGGCCTTGTGTGCCTCCAACGCCGCCAATAAATTGCCAAAGGAATTGGAGGATTTTGTTAGGAATGTATATAATTACTTTAAAAACAGCTCTTCGAGATTGCAAGAATACAAAGAATTTCAGGAATTTGCAGATGTGAAACCACACAAGTTGTTGAAGTTGAGCCAAACCAGGTGGCTTTCTTTGGAGGTTTGTTATTGAAACAATTATGTTTTTTATTATTTTTTTTACAATTTACAGGCAGTAGTTTCCCGTATTCTGGAGCAGTGGAGAGCTCTGCAACTGTACTTTCAAAGTGCTGCCCTAGAAGATAACCTTCGACAAGCTGAAATGCTTTTGGAGGGTCTTCAAGACGTTTCTTTTAGAATGTACTTAACCTTCCTCTCTTATGTGCTACCAATAATTAACAAGATTAATCGTGAATTTCAAAGCGAAAGACCAAAAATTTGCGCTGTTTACGATCGAATCACCACACTGTATAAAACATTGTTGCAAAATTTTATGCAAAAAGAATACATTAACAATAAGGATGTGGATATTATGGACTTAAACCCTTTGAACGCGAGAATGTACCTCCCGTATGACCGATTATATTTAGGTGAGGAAACCGCACTTTTAATCTTGAACTATAAACTAAGAGAGCAAGATTTAGTACAGTTCAAAAATAACTGTGTCAATTATTACATCGAGCTTTGTCTTCAAGTAAGAAGACGATTTCAAGATCTCAATCGGTACAAAAACTTTAGTCTGCTCAATCATGAAAATTTATTAAAGGATCCAGTCATTATTACTCCTCTATTACAGGAATATGTACACTTCACCAATAATAATATTCAATTGATTGGTCAAGAAATTAGGGAAATTTGCAATCTGCCCCAAGTGTTGAAAGATAAACTTATAAAAATGACTTTTCAAGATTTCTGGTTTGATTTATATTTACTAAAAAATTCTGACGATGAGAAAATTTTCCAAAATGTTTGTGAATTCGTATTTAATATTTTCACACTTCCGCACTCATCTGCATCGGCAGAAAGAATTTTCTCTCGCCTCAACTTGATTAAAACAAAGACACGTAACAGACTCCTTCCTGAAACATGTAACAATTTACTTACAGCTAAGGAATTACTAAATGATGATTGTTGCTACAATTGGGAACCAAGTACCTCTTTATTGCAAACAAAGGTGCAATACTAATGTTTAATTTAATGTTTTTTGATCATTTGTTTTGTGCCTTAAAATTTTATAAATTGTTAATTTAATAAGTGAAATATGGTTGCTAAAGATTTTATAAATGTTGATAGTTGGTACTTAATAATTTCATAATACATGTGAAGTTTTTTTAGAACATGTTTGGCAATGTGAATATTGCCAAGTTTTGTTTTTGTTTTAATTATTAGCATGTGTTATTTAACAAATAATAAACTTTCATAATACATTTTCTTTGATTTTTTTTATGCCTTCAAAAATATTCCACATTTTGTTATTGCATCAATGGTCTGGAAAAGTAGTGACGTATCTTTGGTGCAGGTCAGTTTTTCATTCTAAACAAAACAAAAGCCACCTGCTCTTGGCGTTTATTAATTTCATTTACAAAACGCCTTATCATAACTTTTGTAACTTAATACCTATCTGACAGTTTGTGACGACACACTTGTTTACTCTATTTGGAGGTACATTTTGAATTATTTTGGTACTTTTTGTTGCGTGAGGTTGGTACACATTTTTTCAGTCTACTGGCAACGCTGGGAATCAGATACGGTAGCACGAGACCGTCTGGGGCATTTGTAATGTTCATCAAAATGTCATTAAAGTTGGTACAATAGCATCATCAGCTAGAGGAAATTTTGAATAATTATTTGTTGAAGTAGAAAGTGTTTAATACTGCTGGGGCACCGTACCGTGTTAAGATTCGTTCTTTTACGAGCATGTAATTTAGCTCCTACGTATGTATTTAAATGTTATTTAACCGAGTGAGCCCATTTCTTTTATGTAACAAAAGTTCTTCATTTGGAGTTTGCAATGCTTCTAAAAAATTAATAAGGTGCTTGAAGTTTGATTGTCTTAGCGGAGAAATTACGAAAAACATAATTCTTCTATGAAACTTTTCATTTGACTGCCAGTATTTTAAGAAAAAACAACATACACATCACATTTTACTTCAAATATATTATCACATATTTTATTTAGCAGTAAAGACAGAACACATAGATTTGACCGCACAGGTATTTATCAACTAAATTGTTTAGACTGTAACAGCATATATGTATAACGGACAAACTGGCAGATCTATACGTATTAGGTATAATGAACATTTAAAATAATTTCGTCTAAAAATGATCATTCAAGTTTTGCTAATCATTTCTTTGATAACAGTCATCAGTTCCCTCCTCTAGAAAATACTAAATTATTGTTTAATTTTGGAAAGAGTTATCAGTTAGATATACCTATTAGAGTCTATAGAAATTTATAAACATAAAGATGATAAAAATTATAACTTACTTAATGACCAAGTTGATTTAATACAATGTAGTTTATTTAAACTTTTGTAAATGTTTCTCTTATATAACTTTTTCTGAAGTTCTAACCTCTCTTTATTGCCATTATGACATTAATTGACTAATTTATCTCTTATTACAATATTTCCTTGATGTTAACATTTGTCAAGATTCCATGGATGTTTTGTTTTATTTAGTTATTTTATTGATATTTCACTTGAAGGTTTTTTCCCAATTAAATTTATTGTTTTTTCCAAATGGTTTTCGAGGTACGAGTATGTATTCGAATTTCCTTTCTATTTTTAGTTTTTCTAATGCCTCGTAGATAATAATTCAGTTATCTATAGTTAGCTTATTCTTTACTGACAAGATCTCATGGATATTATTATTTCAATTATTTGTAAAGTTTAAGTTTTCTTGTTAGCCGTTACCTTAGAGTCATATTAATTTAATTAAAATTTTGCTTTATGTAAACGTATTCTGATGACGAGATTTTTAATCTTGAAACCGGTCAATTTCTTAATAAATTATTCCATTGGTAGTACGCGAAGTATTTTATTAATTCAACAAAAATTATAATTTCTACTTTTCCTCTAGTTAAATTTAGCATTCGAATATAATTTGGTACTTCCAATGTTAAGTTTTCTTTTTTGTGTATAGAATTTTCCAAAGTGTTCTGATTTTTGATTGAGTTTACCGACTTCTACTATTATAGAGCTTAAATCGAAAAAAATAATTAGTGTGTTGGCATATTATTTAATTTTTGCGTTTCCTAACTTTAGCGGCTTTAATCCAGAATTGTTTTCCAAGTTTCTTATTTCTATCTTCTCTTGAAGTCCCATGGCGAGGACAGGGAGTCTACGAAAATAAAAAGATATTATTGATTGGGATAAAAGGAACAAGTTTTTCTCAATGGACGTTCTAAATTATATACCTACCCATATATACAGGGTGATTCAGAACGGACGTGCCAAATTAAAATGGGTGCTAGAGGAACTCCTAATAAGACGAAAATTTTATATGAACATATGTTCTAAAGTGACTACTAACAAAGATACAGGGTGTAAAAATTTTAATATTTTTTTAATATCGTAATGTAATAATTGATGTGTTTTTTGGTTCTTCTTGTTAGTTTTGTTAGTGTTAGTCTTAATAAACTATTTTTTTCAATTTTCACTTTCCTTGCAAATCGATGAAGCCATTATTGCATTATGGAAAATTTCAGTGCATGTGCACGATTTCACAAAAAGCTATTTCATTCAAAAACTAAGCATTTCATGAAAAATTTTGAAGATACCAATTTCTTCCCAAATTGAACGTAGATTTCAAATACATTAATATCACCTGCATTCGCCAGTGGCGTAACGTTGGATTGGGGAAATAAATAAACGGCCTACCCCGTAAGCAACGCTACTGATGGGGCTAGCAGAGCAAATTTTTTTTGGAAAATGAGAACTTGGCAAATGAAAACGACACCTTAAATTTCAACTCAATAACTTTCCTAGTTACTAAGATAATAAAAAAATATTACAAAAATATATTAAAACTTTTACACCCTGTATCTTTGTTAGTAGTCACTTTGGAGCATACATATGTTCATATAAACTTTTCGTCTTATTTGGAGTTCCTCTAGCACCCATTTTAATTTGGCACGCCCGTTCTGAATCACCCTGTATATTAGGTTGTTCTTCAGTTGATACTGTTTTACGTTAGGCCTCTTGCACATGATACGGATTTTGTCCGGCACGGTTTTATTGCTTTTTCCGTACGTTCCAATGGTGCATTGGCTTAAATACAAGCTTGCAGACTATCCGACTGCAACCGTCGCCGTGTCCGGCTGCCGTGTGCGGCAACGGTTGTCGATCGGTGAACACGGTCGCCGTGCCGTGTAGAAAGAGACGGAAGTTCCAATGAACAATAGCAGCATATGGTGTCTTGCAGACGACACGGATACGTTATTTGTGCCGGACCGGCAGAGGTATTAAGGAAAATTGTAGATATTAAATTTAACTCAGGTATCAATAGCGCAGATTCAGAGACGAGCAACGTGAATGTCGATGCAGAATTACTAATAACTTTATTTGGGGCAAGTCTTGTGCTGTGGGATAAATACATTGAGGAATAGATATCAGAAAGAACAAAAATTTGACGTTCGCAGCTTGGGCAGAAAACAAAGGATGTACCTAATACATTCTTTCGTATCTACATCTTCGACGAATGTACCTAGCGTAAATACAGTAAATAAAGTTTACGATAAACTCACTTTATCACTTATTCAAGCTTTAATTTTTTAATTTTTCCTAGCTGACTTTTGCATTATTTATATTTGCTAGATTTCCTGAGGAATGATTTAAATAAATCCGAAAGCTTGAATAAGTGATAAAGGGAGTTTCATTTCCTCAATCCTTTGGCTGCATCCCCGTGTGCTCTTAGTTATTTACTTAAACACAAAACTTTTTCTTTCGATCCATGACACTACTTTACAGCACACAGATGCAGCGAATACTGACTGAATAAAATACGTCCCTGTTTACTTCTCCGGAAACAGAAAAATCGTATTATGTGCAAAGGCTTAAAAATCGTGTCCGGCAAAAACAATAAACCGTGCCGGATGGAATCCGTATCGTGTGCAAGAGGCCTTAAGGATTTATATTTGTAATTTTGGTGGGTTTATTAAATTTTTTTGATGTTTTTTGTCGTATGCTTCCTAGCATAAGTTTTTTGTTGTTCCTGAAATATTTCAGGATCATCACAGTTCTTATTTAATTTCTCAACTAAATTTTCTTTATTCTGAACAAGAGTTTCGTTAATTTTTGAATATATTAATTTTGTTTTCATCGATATTGATACTAATGGATTTTCATTACTTTATATGCCATCAACAGGTTTGAATTTTGTTACAGAGTGGGTCGAATTGTTATAAGACAGAATAGCATTATGACATTCTTTTACTTATCGGCGATTTAAGGAAACCTTGAGTCTGTATGTTCGACGATAGTCGAATAGAATTTTTCGATCATGCCATTGGATTGGGAATGAATTGGAGAACAGAAATGGATTATAATTTTATGCAATTTAAGAGTTTCGATGATAACAGAATTTGTGAACTCTTTTCCGTTGTCGGTTTTGATTTGTTTTGGTACGCCATGATGTGAGAAGAATCGAACTAAGTTTTCGACAATTTCGGCTGCGAGCAGATATGTTATAGGATACGCTTGGGTGTATTTAGAAAAGCTGGTAATAAATAATGTCAGGAATCCTTGATAAAAGTTTGAATTGAATTTTTTAACTCGGGCAAATAATATTATTTAATTTTGATAGGTACATAACACCAGGCAATGGTACAAAAATTGCCCTCTGGGGAGAAAATAAATTTCTATTTGGACCGTTTGTTTTTCTCGAACAATATTTTATGTTTTGATTTAGTGGGTGAATGAAAAAAAGAGCTGATTATTATTTGATTTGAGTCATGATTTACCGGTGAGTCGCTAATTGGTATTTCTGTAATTGGATTGTTTGCGGCATTAGAGTGTGCGGTCTGCTCATTTTCATCAGTTTCGTCAGTTTTGTCATTTTTGTAATTTTCGTCATTTTTCGATAAATTATAAGGAAAGAGGTCCTGGATCAGCGATTTTTGTCTACTTCAAAATCTTCTTGCGAAATTCAACAATGCAGTTCCAGTTCCCGATGGTGGTTCGTAGTTGGGACATGTTGAGTCTATGCGATACCAAAATAAATGGAAAAAAATTGAAAATTATATCAGGCATTTTTTGTTTTGGAAAATTTTACTAATAAAAGTTGTTCAGTATTTTCCAAAAAGCCCAAATAAAAAGTTTCATCAAATTAAAAAAATATTGAAATTCTGTATGGGGTATGTTCTTGCGTTTTGAAAAGCGTGTTGTAACAATTTCGCTCCTTTTTATTGCAGATAAAATTGTTAAAGCTCGTATTGCAATATACTCAAAATAATAATTTCGAACTCTAAACAAAAATATTATTATATGTTCCGGGCTGGCTGCCACGTCGTCTAATAAATACACTAAAAGGCATACGACGTTTCGACACTCATCTCGGTGTCTTCTTCAGAAGAGCATCTTCTTACATTTTCGTTTATTTTAAGACTTTCCAAATGGAACGTTGTTACTTGGCGTGAGACGAAATGCTGCGAGCAGTAGAAATGGTTCAAGTCGGTCGACGCCAAACTGAGATTTCGGAGGAATTTCAAGTGTCGCAGAATGTCATAAGCCGCTTATGGCGACATTATCAAGCTAAAGGGAATGTTCGAAACCAACATCGCGGAAATGGTCGGAAAACAACACCGGCACAAGACCGTTTTATGACGTTGAATGCTCGACGTAATCCAACATGTACGACTCATCAACTTCAAGGTGTCTTGAATCGTACCCATGGTGTGCTTATTAGTGACCAAACTGTGCGGAACAGGCTGCATGAAGTTAATTTGAAATCTAGACGACCAATGAGGGTTCCACCTTTAACAAGAGTGAATCGAAGAGAGCGACTGTTACGGGGACGAGAATTCCAATATTTTACAAATCAACAATGGTCATTTGTCCTCTTTTCTGGCGAATCACGGTACGGTATATACTCCGATTCCAGAAGAGTGAGAGTATGGAGAGAAGCGGGGCACTTAAATCGTCTAAACGCGCCTCAGGAAGTGCATGTTTACAAGGGTGGTTCAAGAATGGTGTGGGCCGGGAGCTTTAGGTGGAAATTTTCTCTTCATGTAGGATAATGCTCGTCCCCAAACAGCACGACTTGTGACGGATGCACTAGACGAGCTCAACATGTCATTGTTTCTGTGGTCCGCTCAATCGCCAGATATGAATCCGATTGGGCATGCTTGAGATTTATTGCAAAGAAGAGTTTCAGCGTCGTACGACCACGTTAACAATCCTCGAGGCCTGTTTAGAGTTCTTGAGAGGGAATGGAGAGTGATTCCTCAGCGCGACCTGGACCATTTAATTTTTAGCATGCCTAATGGCATTAGAGCACTACTGAATGCTGGTGGAGGTCACACCAGATATTGAAAACCATACCCAGTGGCATTTTCTTAACTCTTCCTTTTTGTACAAACGTTAAAATTGTTTGCAATGTTCTTCAATTTTCAACCTTTGATTTGTTTTTTTGTTTTGTTTTTACCCTTGTCATTAATTGTTTTAAATTTGGTTATAAATTACTTGAATTTAGTTGTTTGTTATTAAATCTATGTAATACAATAGCTAAAATATTTAATGTACCTTAAAAACTTAGCGTTTCTTCAACATCCCTGTGCGGTTTTGAGCAGCGTATTGTGGTGAATGGCTCTTTGGCAATAAGTAGAGTTCCATCATTGAATAAAATTTGGCCCAAAACTGTAGGATGCACGCTTCTATTTTGTAAGTAAAAGTAAAAGTGTTCATCAAAAAGGAAACACGTCGCGTTCGCGCGTTAATTCACAGTAAACACCAGTCCAAATTCGGAAAGTAGGGTCGATTAAAATTTCACAAAAGCTCATCTCGACAGGTGTCCGTCAAAATGTCAAAAGTAATCACCTGCATCCTCCTCAGGATCTGACCTATAAGGTACGTATCGCGAAATATTTCACACAATCCCCAAGAGGTAATGAAATTGAACTTAGCGTCAGTCGAGAATCTTCTTATTGTTACGAAACAAATTACAATTGTCTGAGGAGTCACAAATTGAATTAGACGTTGGCCTGTTGTTCATTGAAAAATGCCCAGTCATCGAAAACTAATTGGAAATTGGGTTTAACTTTTGTTCCGTCTCACTGCACGTTTTTATTTATTTGATCTAGCGCGTTACAACTCGTCTTATTTTCATGAGAGGAAAAAATTGATGAACGATGCCATTATTGGATTACGTTATTATTACCGTGGTTAAGGAGGTGTTACAGAGTTCAAGAGACTGGTTGGACGCGTACCTCCATCCTTTCCCATCCTGAGCTAACCTACGCATTTCACTAAAAGTCGAACATCGAGGTCAAGGTGTCTTCTACCGTTTCCTTTTTTCAAAATCTTAAATTTAAGATTAGCCTTCATAACCACTATGTTGTGATCACTATCTATACAGTATGTTATTTTTCATTTTACAAGAAAAATGTATTCTTGTTAAATGTTTTTGCATGTCCCAAAACGGCCAATTCAGTTTTAACCTCTTCAAATTTTCTTTTAGTTTCAGAGAAAATTCAAAAATAGGTCGATTTAGTTGAACATTTTTCTGAGTCCCAAAAAATAAGTTCGCGTCGTCATAGTAATAATTGTTAACAAGACTTGTTTACTAAATTTTAATTTCATAAACTTAACAACAAAAATAATACAACCAATAACTATTCTATTCAATCCATTCGCCGCCTTTTTCAACGCACAATTCTACTCGTCGACGCAATTCCCTATAACTTCTTCGAGAGTTAAAAATATCACAGCGTCTCTAATCCTCTCCTTTAAATTCTCTACGTTCGAAGGAAGATTATTTGCATAAACTATTTGCTTCAAACGGCCCCAAAGATAAAAATCAGCCATAGTCAAATCAGGGCTCGTTGGGTGGCCATAACACGGGACCATTTCGGCCGATCCAATTCTGTCCAAATTGCTGATTTAACCATGATACAACAAACCGAGCATAATGGGCCGGACAACCATCTTGTTGAAAATAACACCTTGCGAGGTAATTAACCGGTAAATCGTCAAACTTTTCAACCAGAAAATTTTGCATCATATTCAAGTACGTATGCTGATTGACAGTATCATCTGTAGTAATACAATAAGTGGTCTGGGATTGTCGGAAATTTTACGAAAGCTTTTGCGTTGCTTGGTAGCCACGAGTGTAAATTTGACAGTTAAAAGATCACGAGCGCTTGCTTTACCTAAAAATTCCAGACCACGAATTGTATTTAACAAGATTATTTTTTGAATCGAAGCAAGGAAGTTCAAAACGAAATTTTATTTCAATTAATTCACATACAAAGAAATGTGTTGGGAATATTTGACGTTTGGCAAGTGTTAAAGTAACTAGACTATGGCAACTTATCAACAAGCAAAATTATCGAAAAAATTACCGGTGGTAAATACATAAGAGATCATTTTTTTATCGATAAATACATGTTTAATTGTATGAAAGTTTTATTGTCATGGCAAATAATCGAGAATCAAGGTAGTGAAAAAATCGCGAGAGCTTGCTCGAGCGATTTTTTCTACTTCCCTTGATTCGAGATTTTTTGCCGAATGGCAATAAAATTTGAATACAATTTGAAATGTATTTATCTTATAAAAAATGATCTCGAATGTATTTTAGGGAGGTTAATACACAACTACATAATACGGACAATTTAATTGGAAATAGAAGATTTAATGAAACAATAAACATTTTAAATTAACAGAACATATTAAAATATTTAAATATATTGTGTAGAGTTTGACTGATCTTTAGTTACGTACATATTTTGAACATTGAAAGTGCAATGGTTATATGTTATATTATGACCAGATTTTTTTTGCATATTATTATTATTATTAATGTTTTCAGTGGTAAAATTTTCTTGCCTTATGTTATATATCTCTTGTAGTTTGGATTCCAGAAGGTCCAGGTCTCAGGTTGTTTATTAAACTAGCATGATGTTCCTCGTCGAACTGTAAATAAGGGCCTAATGACTTAGCATTTGCATGTCCAGTCATTTTGATGAGCTGTTCTTCCGGGACACCTGATTTAGCAAGATTTGATACAGCACTTGATCGATTTGAATGATTCGTGATTTTGTTTGTCAGAGTATCAAGCCCTATTCTTTCAGCAGATTGTTTGGTTCATTTTCCAATCTCATTTACTCCATAAGGCATATTTTTGTACCATTCAGAATTATTGCTTTTATTCCAGTAAGGATTTACAGTCAGAAATAGTCGATTTGACGTAATTCTATTAGTACGTTTAGAAATAAGCTTTTTAAATAACCTTACCGGGCACATATCGAGATTATTGTAATTAGGCACTAACCACTTACTGTCTGATAATTTTTGAGCTCCACCCTGGCATGTTTTGGAAAAAATCGGGTTGTATTCAATTCTTCCGGTTACGTTACCATTTGATTTCTTTTCCTCTTTAAAAAAATGCACTTTGCATTTTGCTGCCTCTCCCCCTCTCCAGGCTAGTTCGAACGCTATTATACGATACAGTTTTTTTTGAAGTCCTTCTGGACAATCTTCGTTCCACAGATTCATTATTGTATATATTTCTTTCTTACTCAGAGGAGTCGAATTTTGCTTCCTCTTTCCGAGAATAGACTGAAGCTGCTTTCGTTTCGCATTTTTTGCATCCCTTGCTTTCAATGTCTGTAAATGGATTAAATTTTCGGGCGTACATTTGTAGTATTTTTCTTGAAGGAGTTTTGCAGTAACATTCCACATGGTCTTTATAACGCCTTCTTTATAATCTTCACCATCAGCTCTCTTCATATTAAAAGCCCAATCATTAATTATCAGTCCAAGCTCTTGATTTGAAGTAATTTCTAGAAGTTCACAATGCTTCTCTTTTAAAAATATTTCGAACTGTTTCCATATTGACTTTTGATTTTTAACTGTACTCCTCGGAGTAACACTCTGTACAGTTTTTTGAATATCTTCCAAAGATTCTTGGCCAAATATTGCCATTTCAAAACGACGATGTTGCAAGAAAACTCGAAATTTCAAAACTATCATTCACATTATACACAGTAAAAAATTTATAGTTGTTAAACGAGGTTTTGTCATTTGGTTAACTCCTTTTGTCAGCTTAACTACATAGTTTATCTAAATTACCAACAAACAACTTGTCACATTGTTTTTGCTTAAACCGTTAGTTAGAATGCAGAAAAAATTGTTAGTATGCCACAATAGCATTGCTGAACAAGAAATTTAACAAAATTATTGGTTATCGCTACAAATGTTCTTGCAACTTCTTACAACTTCTTTAATTACATAATATGTGGTTAAAAGTACATAAAATTATGTAACAATTATTTGGTAAGTTAACGAAGTTGCTGCGTACTTTTTTGCAAGGCATCTAGTCAATTATGCATTTTACTTAGAAAAATATCGAAAATGTTGTTGATATTTAGAAAACAGAATATACAGACAACTTGCTATTTAGTTTGCAACAATGGCAAATTGATTTGTAATTTCAACTACCGTGGTCTTGTTAAACATGTACCAAAAAAACGAAAAGCACCTAAAATTGTTTGTCATACTGCTATGAAAGTTGTTAAATTCAAAAAAGTTGTCGTCATTATCTGATAAATGCGCATGCTTCCCTTTTCGGCAAGCGTGTGTTGCCTCGTTCTTCGTGCTGCGCCACAGTTTTTATATGCTTTTGTTCACGCAGGACGTTTTTTCTGCGTTTGAATCCTGTATTAGAAATTGGGGACAGGGCACCACTCACTAAAGCAAATTTATAATATCTGATGCAGTGGAAATCGGAAATCGAGTGATGATGGTTGATTATTTTTTCATGTACGCACGATGAAATTCTGAATGCAGGTAAGAATCGCAATAATAAAAAGTTGTATTTGTAATACATATACCTACTCCGTGACTCCATCGGAATATTGTGCTGACAAAGAGGATAATACAACAGGCATAATATTTTTGTTTTCTGCTTAGGTTTTCCTAATATTTCTTCCGTTATTTTTCTATTCTTTACACAATTCTAGTTAAAATAAAAAAAACTCAAATCTACTTATTTTTTTAGAATCAAACAACAAGAACTATTTTTTCCATTTACATTCATTGCCTCCTACAGCAAGAGAGAGAGAGAGAGAGAGAAATAAATAAGGAGGTGGTAAAACCAGAAAATCAATGTCGTCACATTAATAGTTTTTCAAAAGGTAACGAACTGAATTCTTAAACCTATATGAAATTGAATATTATATTTTCACGTTTTCAGAATGGTATTTCAATTAACAGCATTTTGGGCACCAGAAAAACAAAGCAGCCATTCCTTCTAGCAGTGAGTCTTGGAAAAGGTACTTCATTGTGCATTTAAGTCATGTTTTATCTGTAACTGAAAATTTCCTGATCATGTGAACCTGTGGTTTGTATTACAACTTTTGTTTAAGAAAATAATAAATATATTAAACAATATTGCAGTGGCATTTTATTTAATATTGATAAATTTACCAAAGAAATTGCTATTTCACCAATATATTTGTTAAATATAGACAACATGTATTTTAAAATTAGCAATTTAAATTTGCTATATTAACAAAATACTATTTGAAACAATAACAAACACTGTTGTAGAACTTACGAATATTTTGGTGATTTTAGCAAATTATGGGAGATAATCTAACAAATTACTTTCATAAAAGTAATAAAAGCACATAAGTGATAATATAAGTGATAATATACCTATAAGTGATATAATATATAAGTGATATATATAAGTGATTTTGGTACTTGTTATTGTCAATTTAACAAATTATATTTGAAACAGTAACATCTTTCTCTCAGGATTCACAAAAAATGATAGTTACATGTAACTATTGTGTGTGAGCAACGTAACTAAATTAATTATAACTGCAACAACGACATTTTGTGAATATTAACAACGAATAGAATGTAAATAGCTGGAAAAACTAATTTGTTGATCTAACTAATTTTATTTAGTGGATCGTCTGGAACAAAACATTTGTTAATAATTTGTTAATTTTGACAACAAAATTTTTACTGTGTAGTTGATTAAAAGCAAGGCGTATATTTATCAGTTATTGGGAAAGCTAGGTAGGTTTTTATCGTTTACAATGACAGTTGATTAGTCGATTTTAAGATATCGAAGAAATATCATTGGCTCTTAGAATAGGCGTGTATTAACCGAAATAATATACACGCTTCTAGACCCAAATGCAATGCAATGTTCCTATCGGTCAATTTAACGATGAAAAAAATAATCAACTAAATCGACCTATTTTCGAATTTTCTCTGAAACTAAAAGATAATTTGAAAAGGTTAAAACTGAATTGGCCGTTTTGGGACATGCAAAAACTTTTATCAAGAATACATTTTTCTTATAAAATGAAAAATAAAAAAGTTTTCCCTCTTTGCAACTCGATAGCTTCTGGATAGCTTTTGCAGTCCCTATCATCATCATAAGGTTCTCAGTCCGAAGACTGGTTGGACGCGTACCTCCATTCTTTTCTATCCTGAGCTAACCTACGCATTTCCCTAAAAGTAGAACATCCTACATCCCTAACTATTTGAGAGCAGTAGTCTAATCTAGGCCTACCCCTACCTCTTTTTATTCCTATCTCTGACTCTAGTATGTCACGAACTATTCCTTCGTGTCTTAGAAGGTGTCCTACCATCCTATCTCTCCTACTCTTTATTGTTTTCCATACCTTTCGCTTTTCCCCAACTCTTTCTAATACTTCCCTATTGCTAACCTTATCTATCCACGGTATCTTCATCATGCGTCTGTAGCACCACATTTCAAACGCTTCTACTCTTTTTCTATCCGCTTCTCCTATTGTCCAAGTTTCGCACCCGTATAATGCCGTACTCCATACATACGACGTTAAGAGTCTCTTCCTAGTCTCTATATTAACCGTTCTCGAGCATAACAGTTGTTTCTTTTTGTTAAACGCAACTCGGCCCTGCGCCATTCTTTGTTTTATATCTTTAGTGCTCCTACCGTCTTGAGTTATTTTACTTCCTAAGTAGCAGAAATCCGCGACCTCCTCTATCTTCTCATTTCCAATTTGTGTTTCCATTTTAGTTCTATTTTCACATCCCCTACATACCAAAATTTTAGTTTTCTTTTTATTGATTTTCATGCCGAAGCCCTGTGTCAAAACTGCTTCCATTTCATTCAAAGCCGCTCCTAATTCTTCTTTGCTATCCTATCAGTAGGGTAAATAATTTCTTTGGACATTCTGCATTTTGTATGTAAATAATTATCAGCAGCAGAAAATAATCTTCATGAATTCGAGAATCTCCCTGCAACAGCATTTCTATAAATATTCATAAAATTACGTCAACAATGTGGCCATTGTCTCGCACACAAATCATCATTGTTCAATGTTCCCTTCTGGAAGATCGTTAAAACATAATTTTCAGAACGTCTTACATAAAAATAAATTCATTATTCTCGAGCAGATACACATTCACAATGAAATTATTTTTTTGTTCATGCTTATTGTGTTATATAAGTTAATTATATTGTTTAGGTATTTATGTTCATGAGTTGTACTATTGTGCGAGTGGAATTTCCGGATATATTTTATCAGTAACTTCATTGATTTCCGACTGAGTTTGTAGATTCATATCTACGGTACTTTGTTGAAGCGTCGAATAGCAACAATTTATAACAATTAATAGACGTTTCTGGGTAACTCGAGCGTGAAACTATTACCAGTTCGGGCAGGCTCTCGTGTTTTACTTTTCTGTATGATACTGCATGTAGTAGTGATATCTTTCATGTTGTATTAGTTTATAAATAAGTAACAAGTAGTACCAAATATGGAGTACGGCTGTTCTATTTTCGTTGTGATTTGGGGGTTTCTCATAGAAGCAGCAGAGATAGAACCTCGGGGTTTTCGCGAATCTGAGCTAAATTTTTGAGTCTAATAGAATGCTGAAACCAGAATTTGGATATCGTTTTTAGTTTTCGAGGAAAAATAATGTTGATTTTTATCGATTTTTAAAAACTCTCCCCAATTCTTTTTGTACCGGGTGGCCAGATAAGAATGCTAAGTGCTGTAACTCGGAAGCTAATCATCATAGAGTCTTAAGGTAAAAAAATTTATTACTAAAGTGGCCAAGAGAAGACCGTGGAAAATATTTTCAGACTTCCAAGATGGTCGCCAGGGGGCGTAACCACCATCTCAAACTTTTAAAGTGATTTTTCACTGAAATCCACCTAGTAAATGTACCAAAAAAATATGTATTTTTTAAAGATAAGCTTTATTCGAGTAATTCTTGTTTAACACTTTTTGACGTATCTATTAAAATGAAGTGGTGGGGGGTGATTCAATGTTTTTTTACATAAACAGCTGTAACTCCTAAACGACTGAACGGATTTTAACAAACTTGGTCTCGTTGGAAAAAGCATTTGTTGCTCCATCAAACCCATATCTTACCTGTGATATGTCTAATTCTTAGTGATAACGCTAGAGCGCGTTTTTTGATATAATAACAGAAAATTGCAAAATTATCTAAAAAATTAAATGCAATAATATGATTTTTTTTCATAAAAATGTAGCGAAATTATACCTAAATAGGCTAGTGAAGACCACATCTCGATATCTTATTCCTAGCCAAAAATATCGAAGAAAAAAATTTAGTTATCATAAAATTTTAGAGAGACGCTATTACACCGGTATTTATTCTTATTTATTTGTCTTTTTTAAAGATTCAGTGATAAAATTTCATAATGTTATAATTTTTAAATAATAAAAGTATTCTTAGTTCAAACAATAAAAAAAAACGTGTATGGGCATAAGAAGAAAGAAGGACCGATTTTGAAATAAAACTAATGCCTCCTTAAAAGCTGGAACTGTTTTCCATCACACTCAATGCATTGTTGGAGCCGCTCATTACAGCAGCTTCATTTTCTACTCTTGACAGGTTACGAATGGCCTCTTGTATTCGTATGTTCATGTCGTCTCTCGTTGTTGGTGGAATTTGGTAAACAATATCTTTTAACCGACCCCATAGATAGAAGTCCAAACAGGTGAGGTCTGGGGATCGGGGTGGCCAAGGAAACAGACTTCCTCGTCCAATCCACCCATGGTGATATCTTCGATCTAAATACTTTTATTATTTAAAAATGATAAAATTATGAAATTTGATCACTGAATCTTGAAAAAAGACAAATAAATAAGAATAAATACAGGTGTAATAGCGTCTCTCTAAAATTTTATGACAACTAAATTTTCTTTCTTCGATATTTTTGGCTAGGAATAAGATATGGAGATGTGGTCTTCACTAGCCTATTTAGGTATCATTTCACTACATTTTTATGAAAAAGTCATATTATTGCATTTAATTTTTTAGATAATTTTGCAATTTTCTGTTATTATATCAAAAAACGCGCTCTAGCGGCATCACTAAGAATTAGACATATCACAGGTAAGATGGGTTTGATGGAGCAATAAATGCTTTTTCCAAAGAGACCAAGTTTGTTAAAATCCGTTCAGTCGTTTAGGAGTTACAGCTGTTTATGTAAAAAGACATTGAATCACCCCTCACCACTTCATTTTAATAGATACGTCAAAAAGTGTTAAACAAGAATTACTCGAATAAAGCTTATCTTTAAAAAACACATATTTTTTGGTACATTTACTAGGTGGATTTCAGTGAAAAATCACTTTAAAAGTTTAAGATGGCGGTTACGCCCCCCTGGCGACCATCTTGGAAATCTGAAAATATTTTGCACGGTCTTCTCTTGGCCACTTTAGTAATAATTTTTTTTACCGCAAGACTCTATGATGAATAGCTTCAGAGATACAGCACTTTGCATTCTTATCTGGCCACCCGGTATACTAAGCAGACTAAAACTGTTATGATTGACTCATATAGAACTTTTTCCAAGAAATTCAGTGGCGTACGTAGTTTTTTCTAGGTAGCGTATTTTTTGAGTTATGATATAAAGTTGAATTTTTTAAGTCGAAATCATAGTAGGCTTTGGTCTAGTTCGAAAGGTCTTTCTTTAAGCTATCAAAATATATATATACTTTTATATTATTATTTTAAAAAACGGCATCGATTTGGTACTTTTTAAGTTTTAACTTTAGAAAATATAAGATAGGTACGTACATCCAAGATACCTGTGATTTTATGTTAACTGAATAATTATCTGTTGACATATATTAGCAAAAGTTGCATGCAGCTAGTTTTATTAATAGATACTTAGTATACCGGGTGGGGATTTAGTGTGTAATCGGTACATATCTCTTATGTTATTCAAGATATCAGAATGGAATTTTACGTGTATGTGGGGGATCTCATGGTGCATTTTGTAAAATTATTTTGGTATATACAGGGTACTCACATACTGAGTACCAGACCAAAGTTATATTTTTTTAAATGGGAACCCCATATGTCTTTGCGTTATTTGCATTCTCCACAAAATTTCATGAAAATTAATATATCGCAAGATGGACTTTTGACTAAGGATTGATAAGATATTGACATTTTACTGCCACTGTAGATCCAATTTTGGGACGTTCCTGACGTTTACTAACCAAAGCCACCTAAGATTTCTTTATTGGGATCCGTTCACAGACTGTTGCATTTGCAAAATTTATTAATGCTTTTATAACAATACATTGTGTTATACAGGGTAGTTAACATTTGCAAATTGGAATTTTTCTCAAAAATTTCAAATGGAACACCATGTATATTCTTTGCATAATTGATAGCCAATTTACTAAGCTTTTTATTGATATAGACATTGCTAAGTCTGATGCTGATAATTTCGGCTGATATTACGATTGAACTTTAAAAACATAGAAAATCACTACATTTTGGTACAATTTTTGACCATTCTCTTCGCAATTTCAACTGCAATGCCCCGTATTATTCAACATCTAGTGCCAAAATTTATATTCTTTCCAAAGATGTGCAATTTAGAAGCATTATCTTTCGCCTTTTCTAGGAAAACTCTAAAGTTCTGAAATTCTGTGAAATTTTCAAATAAAATCGTTGCAAAGTAGGCCTCGAAAAAAAATAAGTGACAAAAGGCAGTGCTTGTCAGTATCTAACAATTACAAAATTACGTATTTTTGGTGAGATAGGTAGTTAAGTTTAGGCTTAAAAATGAATTACACAAACGAAGAATGTGTAGATATGATATTTGCATTGGGAGTTTGTGAACAAAATCCATTGCTGGCTTCACGTCATTATGCAGTTAAATTTGCAGATAGAAGACATCCCCAAGAAAAATGTTTTCGGAAACTATTACACCGATTTATTGAAACTGGTTCTGTAAGATATGAAAAGCGTGCACGAGCGAAGTCCGTAACAACCGAAGAAAATGAACAAATTGTACTGCAATCTGTTATTGAAGATCCTCAAATTTCTACTAGAATTATAAGCCGAGACCAAAATATTGAAAAAACGTCCATCAGGAAAATACTCAAAAAACATAAGTACTACCCTTACAAAGCTTATACCACTCAAGCACTTTTGGATGATGATTTGGAGAAACGGTTAGTTTATTGCAACTGGGTATTAACAAAAATTGAAGAAAATCCCTTGTTTTTGAACGTTTATTTGCAAACCGATGAATCCACTTTTACACAAGCTGGTAGAATGAATAAGAAAAATTTTCACCATTATGCGTCAGAAAATCCCCGCTTAAATAGAGCAATCGACCACCAACACCAGTGGAGCGTTAATACATGGGGCGGCATAGTGGGTGATCATGTGATTGGACCTTTCTTTTTTGAAGAACATTTGAATAGTATAACTTATTTAGACTTCCTTCAAAATAATTTAAACCTTTTATTACAAAATATACCCGACGAGATTACAGAACATTTATGGTACCAACACGATGGGGCTCCTCCCCATTATGGAAGACAAGTGAGGGAATACTTGAACGAAAGGTTTGGTGGTAGATGGATCGGAAGAAATGGGCCAGTTGCTTGGCCACCACGTTCTCCAGATCTCACCAACTGCGATTTTTTTCTCTGGCCATACGTAAAAGAAATAGTCTATAGAACCCCGCCGACTACAAGGGAAGACATGAAGCTACGAATAAGACGAGCATTTGAGCAAATTACTCCCCAAATGTTACTTAATGTAAAAAGGGCAGTTGTGGAAAGGGTAAGAAAATGCATCGAACTGGGAGGGAATATTTTTGAGCATTTATTAAACTAAGTTTTTCTTACCTAGCCAAAATTTGTTATTTCTAATGGTAATAATCGATTTTCTAATTTACTTATTTTTAATAAATTTGTTTTAATAAAGCGTAAAGAACCTTTACAATAAAGTTAGTTTGTATTATTTATTTCGTTTTTTTGTCGCTTTTGTTACATCATTTTTTCAGATATTTTGTGTCCATAGTTATCTTTCCACCCATTTGTTTTGAAAATTTCATACAACGAAATCGTACATCTTTAGAAAGAGCATAAATTTATTGGGGCACCAGATGTTGAAATTGCGAAGAGAATGGTCAAAAATTGTATCAAAATGTAGTGATTTTCTATGTTTTTAAAGTTCAATCGTAATATCAGCCGAAACTATCAGCAGCAGACCTGGCAATGTCTATATCAATAAAAAGCTTAGTAAATTGGCTATCAATTATGCAAAGAATATACATGGTGTTCCATTTGAAATTTTTGAGAAAAATTCCAATTTGCAAATGTTAACTACCCTGTATAACACAATGTATTGTTATAAAAGCGTTAATAAATTTTGCAAATGCAACAGTCTGTGAACGGATCCCAATAAAGAAATCTTAGGTGGCTTTGGTTAGTAAACGTCAGGAACGTCACAAAATTGGGCCTACAATGGCAGTAAAATGTCAATATCTTATCAATCCTTAGTCAAAAGTCCATCTTGCGATATATCAATTTTTATGAAATTTTGTGGAGAATGCAAATAACGCAAAGACATATGGGGTTCCCATTTAAAAAAATATAACTTTGGTCTGGTACTCAGTATGTGAGTACCCTGTATATACCAAAATAATTTTACAAAATGCACCATGAGATCCCCCACATACACGTAAAATTCCATTCTGATATCTTGAATAACATAAGAGATATGTACCGATTACACACTAAATCCCCACCCGGTATACATAATGGCACTTCAAAATTATCAAAATTTCGAAAAATACGACATAATCGCTGTTTTCAATGAGATCGTGAGAATGTAAATGAACCAATGGATCATCTATATCTCAACAGGTACACAAAAAATTCCTAGTTACCCATTTCCAGTATAATACCTATCCATCGATTATTAAATTTACATACCCAGAAAGAAGACTACCAAGTAAAATGATATTTTCGAGATTAAAATCAAATTTAATTCACTATGGGTCATTCAATAAACCTAGAAACAACATTTATAATAAAGAAAAGAGGGAGGAGGAAGAAATAAATGTTTTATCGTTGGTTGAGGCGACACCAAAAACTTCTTGTCGCGAAATCGAATCACAAGTTGGTGTTTCCAAATCAAAAGTTCAAGAAATATTAAAAAAGGCAGATATAGGCCATATAAAATTCAAATTATTCACCATCTCTTCCCGGGAGATCAAGAAAGAAGGCTTAATTTTTGTAGGTGGTAAGTACTTAAATAAAATTCAAGCACCAAACTTTTGAACGTCAGAGGCAAGGACGTTTTGGATTTAACGTTTCGTGTTTCACTTTGGGTGGTCAACTAGCATACCAAATTTTTGATGGAAACTTAACGGGATTGAGATACATTAATTTATTGAATATTAACGCAGAGGCGATAATCGAAAATGTTCCGTTAATAAACATAAACAGGGTATATTTCCAACAAGATGGTGCCCCTGCACACAGTTCTGCAATAGTTAGAAATTATTTAGAAAATCATTTTCCGGGTAAATGGTTTGGGTACAAATGGACCTATATTGTGGTCTGCAAGGTCACCGGATCTGAGTATATTATACTCAAGAAAGTAGCTCAGGTTCCCGAAAATTCCAATAGTTAGAGATGTAGGATGTTCTACTTTTAGGGGAATGCGTACCTAATTTTCAGGCTTCCATTGCCACAATTTTTGACTCAATATACAGTTTTTCACGCGAATCCACGATCTACGCACTCCTATATTCTGTCGTATTAAATTTCGAACGTCTTTGTTCTTCTGTATCTATATGAAGCACGATTTTTCTCATAATGTTTATAACTCGCAGAGGCTAGGTGAACCAACGCGTTACACAATG
Source organism: Xestobium rufovillosum (assembly GCA_963966045.1). Taxonomy (NCBI): domain Eukaryota; kingdom Metazoa; phylum Arthropoda; class Insecta; order Coleoptera; family Ptinidae; genus Xestobium; species Xestobium rufovillosum. Next base: position 25,262,385 of record OZ014497.1, read on the forward strand.
TGAACTAATGAAGTTAACAAAACTGCAAACTCTTAACTTTAAACTGCAAACTGTGGACGATTATCGAATTTTTTTCGCACGCCCGAGCGGGCTTTCTAAAGTTTAGAAATCGCTAGAATCGCGAATTTTTGTTTGAACTTGAATAGGCGAGTGCGCCAGCCAATAACGCGACATACAGAACATTATCTAACAGTAACGTACTTGTGCATTTTCTTTCAATGGATTATTCACGCGTATTCGTGATTAACAGGCAGAAAATAATGAAAAAGGAGAACGTACGTGACCAATTTTAATAATGTAAATAAAAAGGTTCTAACCAGGTTTATAAGGGGGTATATGTATCTATTTAACGTATCGTCTACGTTAAAAGGAAGTTCTCTTACTACATTAACCAATAATGACTTATGGAAAACGGAAAAGCGCGAAAAAACTTCGGCTCGAAGGACCAATGTTATTTTAAAATTTGTAAAATGAAATATATCTGCCAGTTATTAGACTATAAGAACCTTATTTGAATATCGCATTGTTTTGTGAATAATGTAGGCCATTTTATCAAATATTTTCGGGTCATAGAGCAGACTGGTTCACTTCGTCGAATTTTGAGCAATCTTTAATTAGTTAGGCAAATAATGCACTGGAGATAAAAACACTTTGGTATTGCAATTAATTTTTTAATCTAGAGAAATTTGTTTTACCTACTGAAATTTAAATAGTGCATTGTGTCGCATGCATTGAAATATTTTGCATGATCTGCTTGAATTGCCATGTCATTTTTCGTCCTTGCGGTTTATTTTGCTTCGAGTGTTTTCTGTTCTAACCCGATAAGTTTTGTTAAAAGTCCTGGACTTGTTATGTAAATTTTATATAGGTATGTATTTCTGGTCATGTAGGGAGCGCGATCTAAGGCGCTTTCGCCCAAAATTGTCTTGTTGTTCCTTTAAAACAAGCAATAATATCATCTACATATCTATACCAAAAATAGAATATGTTGTTTGCTTAATTCTGAATTCATAATTTTTTCTTCAATATCTGACATGAAAATATCTGCCAATAAAGGACTAATTGGTCAACCCATAGCAAGACCTAAATTTTGAGCATAATATTACTTATTATTGTTTCTGGAGATAATTTTGTTTAATACAAAGTTGGAAAGCAGTAATAATATCATTTTTTGTAACAATATTAGTATGTGTTTTATCTAAAATATTTTCAATTAATTTTAAGCATTCATTAGGAGGAATATTAGGGAACATATTTGTAACATCAAAAGAAACCAAAAAGGACCCTGATGGAATATTTTTATTTTTGATATTGTTAATTAATTCTAAAGAATTTTTTAAACTAAATTTGGATTCAAAATTTGTTGTATTTTTGAATATATTCTTAACATTTTTAGCTAAATTTCTTGTGGGAGCATTAATACCTATATGATACTAGGTACTGGTCTTATAGGTGTATTAATTTTATGGTTTTTGATTAGTACATATAATTTAGGGGCACATACATTCATATTAATTAATTTTAATTTTTCATAATTACTTTAAAAATACTGTTGCAATTTTGTTTGAAAATGTTTTGTTGGATCTTTTTTTAGTTCAGTTAATTTTTCATTTCTAATAAAATTTTGCATCTTTGTTATATATTCATCTTTAGATAAAATTACTGTAGCATTGGATATGTGTGCTTTCGAAATCATCAAATTATATTTATTAATTTTTCTTTAATAGAATTAATTGTAATTTTATCAATTTTAGGAAGATCTCATGGATATTATTATTTTAATTATTTGTATTGTTTTGTCAATTTTAAGTTTCCTTATCAACTGTTACCTTAGAGTCATATTAATTTATTTACAATTTTATATATTCATATTCATAGTTTGGCCCTGTATATTAATTCCAGCAGCTATTCTGTCTTTAACTTCGATATACAGGATGTTTTTTTATGTGGTTCTAACATGGCTATCTTTTTAATCTTAATAGATACAGGTTCTGTTAAATGGGAGAAAAGTTGCGTCTATTCAGCACAAAGAAGTGCCGTTTACATAAGTTGATTATCTCTTTTCGTTCTTGAGATAATCGAAAAACATTAAAATTTTGGTTTTTACATTTGTGTTCATATATTTTCCTTATTTGGCATTCAATCTTAATCTGCAAAAACTTTCTTGGGACGACTTTTCATCCTCTTTCCATTTGTGGTAGCAGAAAGTACCTACTACGTTTCGTTTCTTCAGAATCATCATCAGGTTCATTTTTTCTTATGGCGCCATCTTAGATTTTTTCACCATGAAATAGCCCATTTTTTTCTGAATAAAATGATACGACATATTTGTATGTTTAAATCGCATTTAGGCCCAGAATTTTAATAAAACATGATAAAAATGGTTTTCCCATGTAATCACAATTGCCGTGAAAACAAAAGTTTATCTACTTTGTCAACTCAAACGTCAAGAAACTTTTTTAATACGATTGTGTTTTATCGGGTTACAATGGATTACTCTAATGACGAAAAGGTTGATATGTTATTTGTTTATGCTACTGCCAGAAGAAATGCTGAAAACGCGGCTACAATGCATCGCGAATAGTATCTGGAACGAAGACAACCCCATCAGCGTTACTACTGATGCTGCTCAATTTCACGCAGGGATACATCTTTACCTTCTAAATTTTTTAATTCGGTAAATGCTAATACATTTTGCTCAATATTTTCGCATATTTGCGTAACTAGATTTTCCTTTTTTCTTTTAGGTTTCATAAACTGTCCATTGTCGCATAAGTTGCGTTCCAATTTGCGAAAGTAACATTGATGGTGTTATGTTTGTTCCGGATACGATTCGCGATGCATTGCAGTCGCGTTTTCAGCATTTCTTCTGGCAGTAGCATAAACAAATAACATGCCAACCTTTTCGTCATTAGAGTAATCCATTGTAACCCAATAAAACACAAAAAAGTTTCTTGACGTTTGAGTTGACAAAGTAGATAAACTTTTGTTTTCACGGCAATTGAGATTACATGGAAAAACCATTTTTATCATGTTTTATTACAATTCTGGGCCTAAATGCGATTTAAACATACAAATATGTTATATCATTTTATTCAGAAAAAAATGGGCTATTTCATGGTGAAAAAATCTAAGATGGCGCCATAAGAAAAAATAAACCTGATGATGATTCTGAAGAAACGAAACGTAGCAGGTACTTTCTGCTACCACAAATGGAAAGAGGATGAAAAGTCGTCCCCAGAAAGTTTTTGCAGATTAAGATTGAATGCCAAATAAGGAAAATATGAACACAAATGTAAAAGCCAAAATTTAAATTTTTTTCGATTATTTCAAAAACGAAAAGAGATAATCTACTTCTGCAAACGGCACTTCTTTATGCTTGAATAACCGCAACTTTTCTCCCATTTAACCGAACCTGTATCTATTAAGATTAAAAAGATAGCCATGTTAGCACCACATAAAAAAATCACCCTGTATATATTCTGATGACGATATTTTTAATCTTGAAACCGGTCAATACTCTTAATAAATTATTCTATTGGTAGTGCGCGAAGTATTTTATTTATTTAAGATGTAGAAGAATTTTGAAAATTAAATATCCCCGGATTGAAGAAAGTTTAAGTTATAATATTTTGGTGAAGGTTGAGGTTGATTATCTCAAAAACTATTGAGTTTAGGGATATTCAAGTTCATGCAAAATAGAGGCGAATACAACGTGTCCAAGATAAGGAGGGCCAGTATAGGGATATTGGAAATGACAAGAGATGCGGATTTGGTTAAATGGGAAAAAAGTTGTGTAGTTAAAGGACCACCAAAATGGCGCCTAGAAATCCTTAATAAGATTTTCTGTTTTTGAGTTATTTTAAAAAAAATGAATTTATGGATTTTTAACTATATTTTTTTCTGGCTTTAATATTAAAGTTAGAGCGAAACTGCCGAAACTTCTTCGTAGCAACTTTTGATGAAATTAAAGATTTCAAATCCAATTTTTTTATTCTACGTTTCGTCTTCGAGCAACCATCATCAACTTCATTTTTTTAAATACGGTCCTGATTTTCTGATGTCAAATTTTATGAGCCCTTTTTATTCTGAATTCAACAATGTACCACACATTATGGTTTAATTACGTTTCGACCATTTTTTGGCCATCATCAAAGAATTTTTAAGATACGGACCTGTATGTCTCATAGTTTTGTAAAAAATATGTACATAAAGTATAAGTTGGGCAATTTTTAAGTGCACCACAAGAGTTTTACGAATCTGTTAGATGATACTAGCGATAAGCACCTACCCTACTCTAACCACAGCGCATCTTGCAGTTTTGGAAAATCTTGTTCGTTTCTGATATCAGAAGAAAGCCCAACTAACTGTATTTCTCATAATTTTTAGAAAATGAAGAGAAATGCAGGTCCGTATCCTACAAATTTCTTGATGATGGTCAAAAACGGGTCGAAACGTAATTAAACCATAATGTGTGGTACATTGTTGAATTCAGAATAAGAAGGGCTCATAAAATTTTACATCAGAAAATCATGACCGTGTTTAAAAAAATGAAGTTGATGATGGTTGCTCGAAGACGAAACGTAGAATAAAAAAATTGGCAATGAAATCTTTAATTTCATCAAAAGTTGCTACGAAGAAGTTTTGACAGTTTCGCTCTAATTTTAATATTAAAGTCCGAAAAAAATATAGTTAAAAATCCATAAATTCAGTTTTTTCAAAATAACTCAAAAACGGAAAATTATATCAAGGATTTCTAGGCGCCATTTTATTGATCCTTTAGTTACGCAACTTTTTTCCCATTTAACCAAATCCGTATCTCTTGTCATTTCCAATATCCCCATACTGGCACTCCTTATCTTGGACACGTTGTATACAATAGAAAACAACTGTAATATAAAAATTATATGGTTTCATTAAAAATTTTTTTTTGTTAATAATTTCAGGAAAGTAATAAATTAAAAAAATTGAATTGTTTTTATTACCCATATGAATTTACCTCCGCAAATTCTCTTAGTCAGACATTTCACCACACATCCATAAAATTAGGCAACTTTCAGGAGGGGACAACGATATGATAAGGAATAGCATAGGAATAAATTTAGTTTATGACCAGTAGCGTTTTCTTGACGTATCACTGAATTTTGCATTTTGATCATCCTAAGTTATTTTCCTCTGAAATGGTCAATTTGCATTCAAATTATTAAGTCATAAATATAAATGGAAAATCATCTTGCATGTTTTGTGTGGCATACCTCTACATATTTCGGAATACATGCGAATATCAGAAGACCGATAACGAGGCCGATAACCTCATGTATATGTAGATCTAGTGTACAATGCGGTGTATATTCAGATTCGTTTGCTTGTCATGTTAAATTCGAAATTCAGCATGTGCTTCAACAAAATACCGTATTTAAATAATATTGGAAAATTTACTCTTTCGGTGGAAATCATAATTTAGAATCTCAAATTTATTTCAATATGTTACTTTCGGGGCAGACTATATGCTTATAAAGTTGCGTTAATAGGGAGGTTCGGAGAAAAATAAGATATCTATTTTTGGCATGAAAATGACAGAAAATTGTTATTGTAATTGATTTACGGCGAAATTTTTTTTCTAAAAAATTTTTTTGTGGCGTAATAAGCGAAAGAAATTAGCTTATCACGCCCACATGCTAGTTCGCTTTGTTATTGGTTTGACGTCAGAGATTCGTAAGGCGCTCCTCCCACTTCTCTTGAAGTGCCCGTGAAGCGGTACCTATCTCATAACATACTTATTGGGACTATTTCGAGCGTGAATTTTTAAAGTAAGGTGTCAAAGAAACATAAAACAAAGACAACATAATCGATATAATGATGCAACAAGGGTACCAAAAGTCCGATTCCCATAATTTGCCATATTTATGTAGTAGGTAGGTAAATGTCCCGGTAAATGTGGAAATGGTGTGTGATTCTTGCATCTAACCCCAATTTCATTCAACCTCAAAACAGTAGTGTAAAGGCAGACCGGTATAAGTAAAACAAAGTCAACAATTTATTAACTGTACATGCCTTTTATAATTCAGTATAAGTAGGTATGTAGATTGTAGATACCTGCTTACTTCTGTTTGTAAAATAGGTACCTACCTATATTCTCTAATACAATACAATACATACCTACTCATTTATGTAGGTATGTATACCTAAGTGATTGACAAGTTAACAGTTTAATAACGGATTGGAAATTTTTTAAGAAAACGGAAACAAATACAACTCACGCGAATGAAAAAACTACGCTACGTAAGTACTAGGTACTTGTTTAACAAAGAGAAACAACTGCTATATTCTGGAACGGTTAATGCAGAAACTCGGAAGAGACTCTTAAAGACGCATGTATGGAGTACGAAATTATACCTATGGGTGCGAAACTTGGACAATGGGAGAAGCGGATTGAAAAAGAGTAGAAGCGTTTGAAATGTGATGCTACAGACGGGTGTTGAAGATACCGTGGATAGACAAGTTAGCAATAAGGAGGAATTAGAAAGAGTTGGGGAAAAGAGAAAAGTATGGAAGACAATAAAGAATAGGGGATAGGATCGTAGGATAGTAGGATACCTTCTGAGACACAAAGGAATAGTTCGCGACATACTAGAGTCAGAGATAGGAATAAAGAAGTAGAGGTTGGAGCAGATTAGATTACTGCTCTCAAATAGTTGGGGATGTAGAATGTTCTACTTTTACGGAAATGCGTAGGCTAGCTCAGGGAAAGGATGGAGGTACGCGTCCTACCAGTCTTCAAAAGAGAACTTTATGATGACTTACTATTTAATTATTATTGTAAAATAGTGACTAAAATTTCCTTTTTTAGTTCAGGGAGGGAACGCTACGGCGATTCAGTATTTGGCTCCGTCATGCTCCTAGCATCCTGTTTCAAATTATGCTAACCGTAACACGTTACCAAGTACCAAGGGGTCCCAGAAAACTGTTGATAAATTACATTATATTCGATTTTATTTAGAGTGGCTGCAATGGGGCAGCCGATAATTTTATAAACTTTTGCAATGATAAACTAACTCGCGAAAATATCGATAATGCTGACCGATTTTCCTTCTGGCTCCAACGAACCACTTTTTCCGTTTTATTGGTGTGCTGTACGATGTATTAGTCTGGGTACAAAACAGAAAACACCAGTTAGAACCAGTTAATAATATTTAACAATTTAACTACACATGCATATGTATAATACTTATGGGACTGCTGCTCGCTGAAGCTGGGACTTGTACGTTATACTAAGTTCTGACGTCACGCGGTCTACTCTCGCTGCAAGGTACGATTTCTAGCCTCGCACCGACGGAAAACTTTGCAACGGCTTCAAAGGCGAAGGAATTTTTTTAACAAAAATTAACAACATAACTGCCTTCAGTATAATAAACTTTATCAATTTTAATGAAATTTGAAAATTACCGAACCAGCCTATTGGAATGCAGACGTAAACCAACCGGTCAAAGGTTGAAATCCAGAATGTTAGTTAGGCAAAGGACAGGGTGTTTAACACTTGACAGAGGTAGTCGCGTTTTTAAGGTCGTTTGCACCAATAAAATAATTATAAATTCATTTTAATTTAAATACCAGTGTAAAGTGATTATATCAGGTAGGTATGTCTGAACACAACTATAATCATGTATCGTGTTTATTATGTGATATTCAAGAAGAAAGCCACTGGGGTACTCTTAGCCATAGGTATAAACTTTAAATTAGATAGATTTTAGAGACCCATCTAATAATAGGCATCATACTGATTAAATCCAACCATATATCTCTGCTTCGTTATAAAGGCGATAACCGTACAAGGAAAACGCTAATAAACTTTAAAGAACAAAACTTCAACGACAGCTGCTTGATTGTTGTCAGTAATGAATTATAATAAATACGTTTTACATCTCGGTAGAGAATACTAAACATTTTATGTTTATGATTAATGCAGATAGTAACTAATCTGATTCTCTACCAAAATGTTTAACGATAATTTAATCATTCTTCGAGAGATATGATTAAATCTTGATGTCTTAACTGGACAAACGCTGTTCCTCGCTTACAAGCAGAAGAAACCTGCCCATGCAGCATCAAAATGGACAATAACCAGGTGGATTAAAACAACGCTAAAGAAATCTGTTAAAATTACGCGGATTTACAACAATAACAAGCTAATTCTCCAAACTGCATTACCTACTTTCCTCAAATTTCACATTATTTAATTTTACGCACACAAAAATAAAAACAATTTCGTAACACATAACCAAAAATATGTTCACAATGCAGAAAGACGCAAGAAATTAATATGCCGCGTAAAAAACATTTTGCAATATAAATATGCATATCCTGGCTAACCATTTTTTATCGCCAGAGCAATAAAATGGTCCAGCACACTAGTAGAAAAAAACAATACACGGAAACTGACACCCTAAAACATTAAAACGGTCATGAATTGCATGAAATAGAAAGTTCAAGACCATATTTCACAATTAATAAAGCTGTTTGAGCACAATTGAGATTTGTATCGTTTTGCTAGTGTAATAGAAGTAGAAACAACGTAAAAACGATGCTATGGGCTTCCGTTTTCTTACTTTATGGGTCAAGCGCGGGACGATGATTGGCTGGACGCCGACGTATCGTCCACTCTCATAAGGGACATCTTCAGTACTGCTGGGCTGACGCTCAACAATGACTGGAAATAGTGAATTGGCACTGACGCTAAGACATTTGTTCATCATCTTATATGGGGTTTCGGGCACTGAAAGCAGGTAGATAAGTCATCATCATGAAGTTTTCAGTCCGAAGACTGGTTGGGCGCGTACCTCCACCCTTTTCTATCCTGAGCTAACCTACGTATTTTCCCAAAAGTTGAACATCCTACATCACCAACTATTTGAGAGCAGTAGTCTAATCTGGGCCTACCCCTACCTATTTTCATTCCTGTCTGTGACTCTAGTGTGTCGCGAACTATTCCTTCGTGTCTCGGAAGGTGTCCTACCATCCTGTCTCTCCTATTCCTTACTGTCTTCTATAAATTTCCAATTTGTATTTTACTTTTAGTCCCATTTTCACGCCCCCCTTTTCCGCTTCGTTTTTTCAAAATCTCAAATTTAAGATTGGCCTTCATAACCACTATGTTGTGATCACTATCTATATCTGCTCCTGTATAACTTCTACAATCCCTAACTTGATTTCTAAATCTTTGCCTAACGAAAATGTAATCCATTTGATATCTTCCTAGGCCCTGTATTTGGCTTTATTTTATGATTGCTTGATCAATTTTAGTGTGAGGTTATACTAAGTGATTTTGTCTAAACTTCGTATTCTTTGAGTTATTCGCATTTTCTTGAAATTTTGACAGATGCAGAGCAATTTCGAATAATCAATATCTCGGGATTAAGTAAAGCTGTGGCAATGATATTTTGGAGAAGTGAAAGCAAGATGTAGGAGTGACTGCCTTCATCAATAAACCAAAAAATAGTATACATGGTTTGAGCAATTATATGACCAAATCATAAAATTTCAAAACCCTGTAACTTACTAATTTCAAATAGAAGTGTACATTTTTTAAACCATTATTAAACTCCCCATAAAATTTACTTTCACGTTATTATACACTTCCCTATACCTAGAGTTTTTGGAATATTTGCAATTCCTTGTGAAAAGTGTCAAATCAGGCAACTCGATTAAAACAATATTATGCATTTTTAATTAAAAAGTAACAATTGCATACTAGATCAATTAATTAATGGGTAATTCAAATTATATTATAAGCAAAACAAAGGCCAAACCGATTTAAACTTCACCAAATGGGGAAAAAAGAAAGGCTGAGTACTGATTTTATTATTTTTATAAGATTTGCATAATGAGTGGAACCTAAGGGACAGTTCGAACAACTACTACTCGAGTAAGTATCCACGCCACTATAGAATTAAATTCGGATTTGTGCACTGACTTTGGAACATTCGTAGCTTGTCTCTATGTACTCATAAACTTACTAGCAGGTTATGTCAAATTAAAGATTGCAAACTTGAACTTCGAAATATTCAATTTAACAAAAGATATGCAAAATAAATAAAAAGTTAACAACAATAAATATTTACAATATGTATTTACTTAAAGATTAAAACCAAAACGAAATCTAACAACAAACATTTTAACCGATTATCAATAAAGTAAAATGTTCAAAGTAGTGCCCATTTTCTTCTAAGCATAGTTGGGTTCTTCTTAGTTAGTAGTTGTTAACAATGGTGTAGGTATAAGAAAGTTGGTATAGAAATATGGTAAATTATTTGAAAAGAGTAAAAAATAGATTTGATGGGACATTTACTGTGAAATACCATACAGGAGAGACAAACGGAAGGCCTACTGTTTATAAAAAATATTTCAAAAACTGTTAACTTTAGATATAATATAGTAATATAGCGTATAGTAACGTGAAAGTAAATTTTACGGGGAGTCCAATAATGGTTTAAAAAATGTACACTTCTATTTGAAATTAGCAAGTTACAGGGTTTTGAAATTTTCTGATTTCGTCATATAATTTATCAAACCATGTATAATATTTTCTGGTTTTAGTGATGAAGGCAGTTACTCCTACATCTTGCTTTCACTTCTCAAAAATATCATTGCTACAGCTTTATTTAATCTCGAGATATTGATTATTCGAAACTGCTCTGCATCTGTCAAAATTTGAAGAAAAATGCCAATAACTCAAAAAATACGAAGTTTAGACAAAATCACTTATTATAACCTCTTAAAGTGCGCAGGTCAAGAGGTAATAGATCGTTTATTTAAATTAGTTAGTCGCATATACCTGACAGGCGAGATTCCAGAGGATTACAAACTGAACATCATGGTAGCTTTGCCAAAAAGGAAAGGCGCGGATAGATGCGAAAATTTTAGAACTATCAGTTTAACTTCCCATGCGTCAAAAATTTTAACTAGAATTGTGCAAAGAAGGATGGAGAAAAAGGCGGAAGAAATATTAGGAGAAGATCAGTTCGGATTTAGACGAAATAGAGGAACGCGCGAGGCCATTCTAGCTTTACGAGTAATTATAGAAAAAACGATAGAAAAGAGAAAGAGCGTTTATATAGGATTTGTAGATTTAGAAAAAGCCTTCGACAACGTAAAATGGGGGAAGATGTTCGAAGTGCTGAGAAAGGTAGGGATGAAATACAGGGACAGAAGAATAATACATAATCTCTACAAAGAGCAAAAGGCAGTTATAGAATGTGAGCAGGAACGAAGGGAAGTAGATATCCGGAAGGGAGTGAGACAGGGATGTGCATTGTCACCTCTAGTTTTCAACTTATATATCGAAGATGCGATTAATATTGTTAAGGAAAGAACAGCCTCAGGGATCAATGTACAGGGCCAAACTATTAACATGCTCAGATTTGCGGATGATATAGCAGTGTTAGCATCTAGCAAAGAAGAATTAGGAGCGGCTTTGAATGAAATGGAAGCAGTTTTGACACAGGGCTACGGCATGAAAATCAATAAAAAGAAAACTAAAATTTTGGTATGTAGATGGAGTGAAAATAGAACTAAAATTGAAATACAAATAGGAAATGAGAAGATAGAGGAGGTCGCGGATTTCTGCTACTTAGGAAGTAAAATAACCCAAGACGGTAGGAGCACTAAAGATATAAAACAAAGAATGGCGCAGGGACGAGTTGCGTTTAACAAAAAGAAACAACTGTTATGTTCGAGAACGGTTAATATAGAGACTAGGAAGAGACTCTTAAAGTCGTATGTATGGAGTACGGCATTATACGGGTGCGAAACTTGGACAATAGGAGAAGCGGATAGAAAAAGAGTAGAAGCGTTTGAACTGTGGTGTTACAGACGCATGATGAAGATACCGTGGATAGATAAGGTTAGCAATAGGGAAGTATTAGAAAGAGTTGGGGAAAGGCGAAAGGTATGGAAAACAATAAAGAGTAGGAGAGATAGGATGGTAGGACACCTTCTAAGACACGAAGGAATAGTTCGCGACATACTAGAGTCAGAGATAGGAATAAAAAGAGGTAGGGGTAGGCCTAGATTAGACTACTGCTCTCAAATAGTTAGGGATGTAGGATGTTCTACTTTTAGGGAAATGCGTAGGTTAGCTCAGGATAGAAAAGAATGGAGGTACGCGTCCAACCAGTCTTCGGACTGAGAACCTTATGATGATGATGATGAACCTCTACTAAAATCTATCAAGCAATCATTAAATAAAGCCAAATACAGGGTGTTCCATTTGAAATAAAGAAGTTGGTTTTCATACAAGAAATATGGGACTTGTTGTATGGAACAAAATAATTTTAATAAAGAGAAATCTTTCAGTGCAACAACTTTTGTGTAAAATTTTTTTATCTCATTTCAAAAATAAAGGCGTCAGTTGACTTTTGCAGAACATTGAATTACCCTATATATACTTATGTACCTGTATATATGTACCTGTATTATTACTGTTTTTACAGGTTTCGAATCCAACCTAATCATAGGTAACTACCCTGTCATTTTGATGTAAGAAATTTTTTACACTCTGTCCTACTTTCTTCCGCATAACAATTCCTACTCCCGAATTTCCTCCTTCAGATCCTGTGTGTATTACTCTAAAATCTCCGCTCCAGAAGTCTCCATAACTTCTGGCCATCGCACTCCACTAATACCTACCACGTCTAATGCTAACCGATCCATCTCAATTTTCAAATTTTCAAATTTTCAAACTTTCCTACTTGTTTCATGCTTCTAACATTCCGGGGTCTGACTCGTGAAATGTTACCACTTGTCATTGCTGATGACTCCCCCCGAAGCAGTCCCCGCCCGGAGATCCGAATGTGGGACTATTAGGTAGATAAGTAAGTAACTATTATTCTCTTTAATGACCTTTCTTTTCGTCCCATGTAGACATTCCAGAAGATGATTTATAACAATAGCAAGCAGCGTATTTTGTCAACAGGAGGTGTTGTAGGTAGATTTGAAATTGTAATCGCTTGCCGTGTCATGTTTTCAGTCACTCGAGTATTTTACAAATGTTTTTGTTACGTAAGAAGAAAGTTATATCTGTATCACGATTAGAGGTTGAAAAACTTTTAAATACCGACGGAATCGCGTAAGATATACTGGTGACGGGAGTGATACATATTTGTTCAAATGACTTGGATAAAGTCAAAAGTAGAGAAAAGCATTTGCGCGCTTAGTGGTGTATGAATTAATTGTTTATAAACTTATTGCAAAATTTTGGAAAGCAGATGACAAATGTTTTGAGGCAGGTCATTATTGTGTTAAACATAACCTAATATTGTGGTTACCTCCCGAAACACCTCGTATAAACTAATCCATTTAAAAATTGAAGGTGACGTTTTAATGGGTCAGCAAACATTTTTGTTTACTTTAAATATACGTACAAGAAAAAGCTTTCGCAAAAGCTGCTTATTTATTTTTTTTTCTTCCATGATGTGATCATTAAATTTAAGGATGAAGATAGTAAAATGTCTTCTCATTGCGTACAGTGATGATGCTGATTTAACATATTAGGTAATGCTAAATATGCCTTTCACGGACACAGGTCACTACCTTTTACTTTTTATGTTCGATAGTGCGAAATAAAAAGATGACGTTTGTTACATTCACTGTACAGGGTCTCCTATTTTCGTTGTGATTTGGGGGTTTCTCATAGAAGCAGCAGAGATAGAGCCTCGGGGTTTTCGCGAACCTGAGCTACATTCTTGAGTATAATAGAAAGCTGAAACCAAAATTTGGACATCGTTTTTAGTTTTCGAGAAAAAAAATAATGTTGATTTTTATCGTTTTTCGAAAACTCTCTCCAATTCTTTTTGTACTAAGCATACTAAAACTGTTACGATTGACTCATATAGAACTTTTTCCAAGGAATTCAGTGGCGTACGTAGTTTTTTTCTAGGGAGCGTGTTTTTTGAGTTATGACATAAAGTTAAATTTTTTTAATGGAAATCGTTGTAAACTTTGGTCTAGTTCGAAAGGTCTTTTTTTAAGCTATCAATATATATATATATATACTTTTATATTGTTATTTCAAAAAAACGGCAACGATTTTGGTACTTTTTACCTTTAGAAAATATAAGATAGGTACATATGTACATCCAAGATACCTGTGATTTTATGTTAGCAACTTTTAATAAAAACTAAAATAAAAGTAACAAAAACAGAAAAATACCAAAACAAACAAAAACAAGAAAAACATCAAACAACAAACAACAAAATTATAGGAACTACTCAAATTGATTGCCATGGTTTTCAACACATAATCTACATCTTTTAGTTAATAGATTGATGGCATTAATTAAAAAAATAGGATATGCTTGCAAATATCGGAAAGCTGCATGTGTTGCCTCTGCTAGCTCGGCTTGATTGTAGTATCTTCGTATGTATATTTTTTCTTTTAAAAATGCCCAAACAAAAAAGTCTAATATACTCAGATCCGGTGATCTTGCAGGCTACAATATAGGTCCATTTGTACCCAACCATCTACCCGGAAAATGATTTTCTAAATAATTTCTAACTATTGCAGAATTGTGTGCAGGGGCACCATGTTATTGGAAATAAACCCTGTTTATGTTTATTAACGGAACATTTTCCATTATCGCCTCTGCGTTAATATTCAATAAATTAATGTATCTCAATCGCGTTAAGTTTCCATCAAAAATTTGGTATGCTAGTTGACCACCCAAAATAAAACAGGAAACGTTAAATCCAAAACGTCCTATCCTCTGACGTTCAAAAGTTTGGTGCTGATTTGTATCAGACCAGTGACGCACATTATGTCTGTTAAATAATCCTACGCTGCTTATGTGAGTTTCATCTGTCCGAATGACAGACCGCCCAAATTCTGGATTTTCTTGAATTTTATTTAAGTACCATCTACAAAAATTAAGCATTTTTTCTTGATCTCCCGGGAGGAGATGGTGAATAATTTGAATTTTATATGGCCTATATTTGCCTTTTTAAATATTTTTTGAACTTTTGATTTGGAAACACCAACTTGTGATTCGATTTCGCGACAAGAAGTTTTTGGTGTCGCCTCAACCAACGATAAAACATTTATCTCTCCCTCTTCCCTATTTTCTTTATTATAAATTTTGTTTCTAGGTTTATTGAATGACCCATAGTGAATTAAATTTGATTTTAATCTCGAAAACATCATTTTGCTTGGTTGTCTTCTTTCTGGGTATCTAAATTTAATAAATCGATGGATATGTATTATACTGGAAATGGGTAACTAGGAATTTTTTTGTGTACCTGTTGAGATATAAAGATCCGTTGATTCATTTACATTCTCACGACATTCATTGAAAACAGCAATTATGTCGTATTTTTCGAAATTTTTTGATAATTTTGAAGTGCCTTATGTATATAATATTAATAAAACTAGCTGCATGCAACTTTTGCTAATGTATGTCAATAGATAACTATTCAGTTGCTAACATAAAATCACAGGTAACTTGGATGTACCTACCTATCTTATATTTTCTAAAGTTAAAACTTAAAAAGTACCAAAATCGTTGCCGTTTTTTGAAATAACAATATAAAAGTATATATATTTTGATAGCTTAAAAAAAGACCTTTCGAACTAGACCAAAGCCTACTATGATTTCCATTAAAAAAATTTAACTGTATGTCATAACTCAAAAAATACGCTCCCTAGAAAAAAACTACGTACGCCACTGAATTACTTGTAAAAAGTTCTATATGAGTCAATCGTAACAGTTTTAGTCTGCTTAGTACAAAAAGAATTGGAGACAGTTTTAGAAAAACGATAAAAATCAACATTATTTTTTTTCTCGAAAACTAAAAACGATATCCAAATTATGGTTTCAGCTTTCTATTATACTCAAAAAAGTAGCTCAGGTTCGCGAAAACCCCGAGGCTCTATCTGTGCTGCTTCTATGAGAAACCCCCAAATCACAACGAAAATAGGACATTCTGTACAATAGAAAATGGACATTATATACCTTTAGTATTTATTTTACTTCCAAACAAACAATCTAATACTTACTTTGAGGCATTTCAGCTATTAAAAAGTTATTGTACCAGAATTAATTTAACTTTGGAGCCCAGAGAAATTGTTAGTGATTTCAAAAAAGTGACACACGTTGGCGTTAAGAAAATTTGGCCAGATATAAATGTAACAGGATGTAGGTTTCATTTGACACACTCCTGGTATCGTAAAATTTAAAATGTTGGGTTAGTTTCTGAGCACATGGATTCTAATTCAGCAATAGGTCAGTGGTTGCGTTACACTTTTGGGTTATTATTTCTAAATCCTAACGAAGAAGAGGATTGTTTTGTAGAATACCTTTACTCAGGTATTCCTCAGAATGATAAAGTAATTGAATATGCTGATTATTTAGTTGGGAATTATATATCTGATGATTCTGTTTTTCCTCCAAAAATATGGGCTTCTTGTAGCAGTGATAAAGAACGTACCTACAACAAATGCCTGTGAATCATTCCACAGTCATTTTAACTCCAGTTTTTATGTGACGCATCCAGATATTTTTAAATTTATTAATGTATTAAAAGATGTACAAATTAATTCATAATTAAAATTATTAAAATAAATATTGTAAATTTACCTAATTTACCTACTTGGAAATGTGAAAGATAAAACGGAAACCATTCATAAGGCGGGAATTTGCGAAATAGCACGTGGAAATTGCGACAAAAAGTATATCGGGGAGTCAACTCGGTCTAATTTAACTCGCTCCAAGAAGCATCAAGCTCATTACAAATAGGGCCGTACATATAAGTCTAGCATGGCGTCGCGCGCGTTGGAAACGGGCCATAAATTCAATATCAATAATATCAGTTCAATTACTGTGCCACTGTCTTTTGGCGTGTGGGGTTAACTTATTAAGAATTCATAACCACACCTATGGAAGTTTTAAATTTACTCATCAAGATTTCTGCTATGAAAGGTGAAGGGCAATTTCTTGTAGCTATGCCTTCATCTTGTCGACAAAATTGTGGGGCAAACTTGTAAAAAAATTGTAGTGTGTAATCTCTGTTATGCCGCAGAAAAAAATTCAGGCAGCTACATCATTCCTTGGTGTCGAAATTGTTTTAAAAACGAAACAAGTTTCTCGATCAGAGATTAAGTACTTAGACGAATAGTTACTTAAAAAGTTACATAAGATCCACTTACAAAGGTCGATCCACCGTATTACGGTTACTGGAGTAGGCATTTTCAATAAATTAAAGAAGTGCAGCGTAGCAGAACGCTTAAATATGAAGGAACTTGACCTTTAGGTTTACCACCGCGTGTTTAACATATCAGATTTTGTTACGGTAGACTTAACGTTCGGACTTTGAATGGTAATGATTGCACGGTTCAAGTTTGACAGCTTGTATACGATTGAAATTCTTCGTATTGTTTTGCGAGGTTTTCATTTGAAATATTGTTGTGTTTTATCTCGATTACAAGTAAGTAAGTCCCCATCAACGACTGATAAGGGAGATCCAGATCACGTCATCTAGACGTAAGCTGTTGAACAGCTGCCGACTGATAAACCCGCTCAAACAACTACACCTTGGCAAATACCCCATCAAGCACTGTCATTCTGCTGACATTCTGCTGACATTCTGCTGGCGTAGACCGTTACCACCGAGAAGAAGGCCTGAGCGCTCTGGCAAAAACAGCATGTGACGTCTGCATAAGTAGTTTGATAACCCTGGTTAGTGACGCTTCAGCCTGCCGTTCAGCAATATTTAGATTACAAAGGAGGGAATATTGTT
Organism: Xestobium rufovillosum; assembly: GCA_963966045.1. Lineage (NCBI taxonomy): Eukaryota > Metazoa > Arthropoda > Insecta > Coleoptera > Ptinidae > Xestobium > Xestobium rufovillosum. The sequence goes on from OZ014497.1 coordinate 25,280,169, forward strand.
GGTTATGCTCACAAAAGCAGTTCTTTGACAAATTCTGCTTTTGTATTCCTGATATGATATCTAGTGTAAGATTGAGTTTCATAGAGGTTGTACATACCGTGTGTACTATCAGTGCCAAAATTGGTCTTACACTTTACGGTTCAATTCCGCTTAAAATGCCATAACCAATTACATTCTGAGGTAAAAAAACCTTAGCAACTGTCCGCCAATTAAAGTTTTGAAGGCGGATCTAAACGATTTTATTTGAATGACAACAAACGTGTTAGCCTTGCACTAGTAAACAAAAGGCAGCAAAAAATAGATAAATAATCATGCTCTTTTAACGAAAAATCACATCGCCTATGGGGGGCGGGGCTGGCGAAAACATAGCAACGTCCGGCATAAACGATTCGCGTCGCAAACTGGAACACCACTTTTGGAACTTTTAGTACATGGGGAAATAACATGGGCAATTACATTTTTGGGGATTCCTGCTCCCCATGTGTAGTTACAGTGGTGGTAAAGGTAGCAATCGAAAGACTATTTTTATCTGCGTATGAGAATATCAAAAACTCTGCAATTTTCCAATTTATTAAAGCATTAAAAGCAAAAATTACACTAATAATTTTCAAATTAAAACAGGGATATTCATCAGATTACCTATGACAATTTAATTTATTCTAATCAAAGGCTCCCTTGATTCTAATTTATAATTCGTCTGAACTGTCAACATTATTAATTTATCGACAATTTAAAATTTGGGTTTCAAAATGAACAAAAATATTTATTCAGTTGAAAAGGTTTTCATTGTGAAAACATTTTACGGCGGCAATAGTCTGCGGGTAGTCCGTGACTTATTTTCTGTAAAATTCAATAACAGTCCTATTCCTTCGGTAACAATAAAAAATTTAGTTAAGAAATTTGAAGATACTGGGAATCTTTCATTGAATGAAGGTAATTTTTACTATTAAATTTACTTGGTTTTTATTTAGATAATTCTGATTCACTTATTATTATTACCTAGCTGCTAATTCCTTATTGTTGGCTAACTTAAATTTTACTGGGATTATGAGAAATTTAACAAGTGATAACGTGGAGTGAAACTAAACTAAAATTAATCTTATCATTTATTTTTTTAGTCGTTCCAAGAAATCTAAATGTTGAGGTAGAGGAAATGGTAATAGGCCTGATAACTTTCTGTGAAGAAATGCAAGAAATGCTTCCCCTCATCAATTTGTTTTACCGATGAGTGTACCTTCACTTTAAATCAAGAGCCAAATTCACAAAACGTTAGGCATTGGGCCCAGGAAAATCCCAGAATAAATCTAGCCACTACAACGCAATACCCTCAAAAATCAATATTTGGGCAGGCATTTTTAATAATCGCATTATAGGACCATTTGAAATACAGGGAAATTGAAATTCAGAAGCTTATTCAGATCTTTTAATTAACCATATTGGCCCTGCATTAGAAGAAGTTGCACATGCGAATCGGGATGTCTGGTTTCAACATGACGGATGCCCAGCACATATTGGAGCACAAGTGAGGGTACTATTAAATGAAATATTTCTAGAGAGCTGGATTGGTCGAGGTGGCGCTATAAACTGGCCAGCTACATCTCCCGATTTGGCACCGTATGACTTTTTCTTGTGGTGTCATTTAAAAAATAAGATTTATAAAACTCGTCACCCAAATACTGATTCTTTAAGGAATGCTATTTTTGCGGAATGCAACTTAATAAACGATCGGCAATTTGCGAATGTTGGAAATTCTTTCTAAAACAGGCTGGGATACTGTCTGATACAGAATGGGGGTTTATTTGAATATTTGTTATAGTTATTTTTCTTTTTTTATGTTACTTTAATTTCATTGTAAATTAATAAGTTTTGTCCTTACCTAGATATGAAATAAATAAGTATTAAATTGCCAGATTACAAAATTCATTTGAGCAAAATAAACAAATGTTGCCGCTTGTTAAATTTTTCATAATTGCAGTAAAATTAAAGTAATTTAATTTTTATTATTTCATTTTACTGCTTTAACATTTTCCCAAAAGCTTTTTAATAGGTTAGACGACACCTACAATTTACCCTAAACTATGGACTAGCATTCACCAACGAAACATCCACACCAGTAATCAATTAATTGTCAACCATAGGTAATGACAATAAAAATGTGAATGAGAATTATCTAAATAAAAAAGAAGTTTATGTATTAGTAAAAATTAACTTCTTTCGATGAAAGATTCCCAGCCTTCAAATTTCTTACTAAATTATTTGTTGTTATACCGAAGGAATAGGACCGTTATTGAATTTTACAGAAAATAAGGCACGGACTACGCGCAAACTATTGCCGCCGTAAAATATTTTCACAATGAAAACCCTTTCTTGAACTGAATAAATATTTTTGTTCATTTTTAAATGTTGACAGTTCAGAAAATCCATAAAAATCAAAGACGTCCGTGATTAGAATAAATTAAGTTGTCATGGATAATCTGATAAATTTCTGTGTTTTAGTTAGAAAATTATTAATGTAATTTTTGCTTTTAATGCTTTAATAAATTGGAAAGTTGTAGAGTTTTCGATATCCTCATACGCAGAAAAAATAATCTTTCGATTGCTACCTTTACCACCACTGTAACTACACATGGGGAGCAGGAATCCCTAAAAATGTAATTGCCCATGTTATTTCCCCATGTACACATGGAAGTTTGTCACACGGTATAAGTTCAACATGCAAAACAGACAATCAGTTTATTTTTTCATTAATAAAGAGTGTCATAATAAAATTAAGCAGTTAATATAAATTGCTTTTACTTCATTCACGTTGGTTTGTTTTCTATAAAATTTCGTTTTTTCCATTGTTAAAAACTCGAACGGAGTGCAATGAAGGAATCTGTTGGCGTATGGCACCCTCTTTACACCTAAAATCTTGTAAAACCACGAAAATGTTAGCATATTATAATGTCTAATGTGTATGGCGCATATGCAGCCAGCACAGCGGTCGACCTACTTATGCTGACGTCACGCGGGAGCGCTCAGGCCTTCTTCTCGGTGGTAACGCGTAGACTCATTATGTTATTCAATGCCTGTAGGGTGTTTGCCCCAGGTGTAGTTGTGTGAGCGGGTGTATTAGTACTATTTCCAAGAAATAGTACTCTTTTACATTTGGGTTAGTTCATTTACGCTCAACAACTTATTGCGGTTGAACAATAGTCTGGCCCATAATTAAGGCCAATTATCAATTAAACTTTTTCATTCCCAGACTATTATTTAATAAGTAAATATATATTCAGAGCATACGCTCAATCGGCCGTAGAATTTACCAAAAAAAGCACTTTGTTGCGTTTACGCCGGTTAATTTTAGGAATAAAGTAACAAATTGATTACATCTTTGTCGACACTTACACAAACCTGGCCACGTAAAAAATAACGACCGACCTCAATCTAGGCCGCTCATACCGCGCTCACAACAAAAGTGAAGTGATGTGAGAATTTTTCGAGGACGACTGTATTTATTGTTTTTTTTTAATGCAACAATGTCCGGATTTGCCTCGTCTTAGTAAAGGATGCGCTGGATAACATGCATCTACTTTCACTTTCGTGCAAAATAGGAGCATGAAGAGTTTAGGAGCGTGTTTCGATTTGACCTTACTGGATCTTCGCTTGTTCGTTACTCATCGAAGGCACGATTCTCTCGTATTAAATGGACACGATTCGGATTTTTATGGGTTTATTGCACGCTAGGTCGGAAAAGATTCATGGAGTAAAAGTTTTATGTTTGTGGATGTGATAATTTGTTACTTTACAAACATTAATCCTCAAAAAATTGTCATATGCCATTACAAAATTGTAAAAAACGATCAAAATTGCCCCTTAGTATAGACTTTACCTATCGAACGCAAAATAATCTGTCAATTCGTACGACTTGTCATTTGAGGTTGGAACCCAAGTGCAACAGGTGAGTCTTGAATTCGCTCATGTAGGTAGTCGAGCCTTTAGGGGCGATGTGGATCAAAAGTTGCTCAAGTGGCAAAGGCAAAATGTGGGACGGAAACTATGCCAAAAAGAATGTTTTCTGAATTTGTCGTAGAAACATGGAAAAAGACGCGAGCCAGTCTCATAACGAATGGTTTCAGGGAAGCCGGTATTGTGCCATTTGATAAGAAAACAGTGCCAAGGAAAAGTTTTGATATTGAAGCTTTAAAACGATGGGACTGTCTAAACTCTTCAGCCACCAACGGCACTGCAGAAATCTCAGTGTTGAACATCTGATGGCATAACTTTTAGATTCATGTGACACAAATATCTATAATGGAAATGCCTCGAGCGAAAGAAGAATCTTATGTAAGAGATTGTATTATACTCTATGTATATACAAAGATACTAGTGCGTTAGTAATTAGAACATTACGATTGTGTATGCGCGTCAGTTTAAAATTTATTGCCAACAAAGTTATTTGACATTTAATTATTATAGAAATTTCGACTTTTTTCATCGTCGAAAGCGACCTGTAAACTAACAGGCAGCCGATTACAATATTTTAAAATCACAATTATTATAATTATGTAACAGGGAACTGTAATGGCTAGGTACTGATTAAACTTGGGTTTAGATTAGTAGTAATAAAATAAATAAATGTCTGAACTTTATTTTTTAATTGATTCGTGTTTGCCCAGTAAAATATGAATGGACTCTTAATACTAATCCAGATGAAATAATTACGCTGCGAGTTATGTAATAAGCAGTCTGGTTCTTGTATCTCTGAATATTATCAAATCATGTGGAATTATTAGGTCAGCTTTACGTGCCGTACTACTACACTGGTATTATTGACAAATCGCAATAATTTCTATTTTGCTTCATACATGGGGGCTCTAAAATTAGAAAGTTATTTATTTATTTAGTCAATTGAAGCATCGAGTACTAGATTTTTTGCCCGCCAATTGGTTTGCAATAAATTTTTAGTACCTACTGTATGGGAAAGACTGTGGATATTTGGAATTTTTTCCGGGGTTATTTATTGTTATGTTCGTGGTCTAGAAAGTTTACGTATTGATGAAGAAATCCCTGTTTAGTAGAGTGACATTAAGACAAATAAACCGTTTTATACAACTTGCTTTCCTAAAGTCTCCTTTGGCAATGTTAATCCTACAAATATTTTAGCATAGTGTAGAGGTTTGTCGTCTGTGCTACCGTTGCTATCTCCACCGAATCATGTTCATTGTACGAGAACCTGAAAATAGGCAGGTTCGGTAATTTTCAAATTTCATTAAAATTGATAGAGTTTATTATACTGAAGGCAGTTATGTTGTTAATTTTTGTTAAAAAAATTCCTTCCCCTGTGAAACCGTTGCAAAGTTTTCCGTCGGTGCGAGGCTAGAAATCTTACCTTGCTGCGAGAGTAGGCCGCGTGAGCGCGTGACGTCAGAACTTAGTATAACGTACAAGTCCCAGCTTCAGCGCGCAGCAGTCCCATAAGTATTATGCATATGCATGTGTAGTTAAATTGTTAAATATTATTAGCTGGTTCTAACTGGTGCTTTCTGTTTTGTACCCAGACTAATACATCGCAAAGCACACCAATAAAACGGAAAAAGTGGTTCGTTGGAGCCAGAAGGAAAATCGGTCAGCATTATCGATATTTTCGCGAGTTAGTTTATCATTGCAAAAGTTTATAAAATTATCGGCTGCCCCATTGCAGCCACTCTAAATAAAATCGAATATAATGTAATTTATCGACAGTTTTCTGGGACCCCTTGGTACTTGGTAACGTGTTACGGTTAGCATAATTTGAAACAGGATGCTAGGAGCATGACGGAGCCAAATACTGAATCGCCGTAGCGTTCCCTCCCTGAACTAAAGTAGAACATTCTACATCCCCAACTATTTGAGAGCAATAGTTTAATCTGCTCCAACCTCTACCTCTTTATTCCTATCTCTGACTCTAGTATGTCGCGAACTATTCCTTTGTGTCTCAGAAGGTGTCCTACCATCCTACGATCCTATCCCCTATTCTTTATTGTCTTCCATACTTTTCTCTATTCCCCAACTCTTTCTAATTCCTCCTTATTGCTAACTTGTCTATCCACGGTATCTTCAACACCCGTCTGTAGCATCACATTTCAAACGCTTCTACTCTTTTTCAATCCGCTTCTCCCATTGTCCAAGTTTCGCACCCATAGGTATAATTTCGTACTCCATACATGCGTCTTTAAGAGTCTCTTCCGAGTTTCTACATTAACCGTTCCAGAATATAGCAGTTGTTTCTTTTTGTTAAGGCTGGGATATTCGAATACCCGAGAAGCGTTCTCCTCGCTTCTGAGACGGCGTTAACACAGACAGTCCAGCTCAAAAACTGTATTACTTATAGACATTAATTATGGTTTAAAAGAAATATGAAGGTTGGTAGAATACGCCTATAACTTTTTTATTTGCCATATTTACACTATTGCAGGGGCGGTTGGGCCCCGGCGGGACACCGGGACAGATCCCGGTGGGCCGCTTTGTCAAATTGGCCGTCTAGACTTACACGGCCCGAGTTCACTGGGCCAGTCCGAAAAATTGAATATATTCCCAAGTGTTTTTAGCTTTTGTTTTTTCGTTGTTGTTCATTGATTAAAAATCGTCCGCAGCGAGCTGCATCTTTTAAGAGATTTTATTTTAACTGCATGCTGGAGGTTTGTTTAATAATAATTTTCAATTGATGACTGTTCTTTTACAGAGCGCTATTTTTGGAAGTCAGTCGTTTGCAAGCCGTCTTAGAATATAATTGTATTTGACCCTATTTTATTGGTTGGGTTTCTTTCCACAATAATTCGAACAGCTTCGGCGCGCAAACAAACTGGAGACCATCACCAGTCTGCGCTGGGCTAAACCGTTCCTTCTTAGGAGTCGATTCATCAGAATCAGTCCTTTTGTCGGAATCGATTCGTTCACGATTCTCGTTCCTTTTACCGTTGTAAAATACAATACCTTGCCCCGCAAATTTCAATGCTGGTTTCGGTTTCTTAATAATACCAAAGAGTAGAAACGCCCAAATTCAACAGTAGCAAGTAGTACAACTGAAATACATATATAAATACATCCGAGAACCTTTATTGCATCGCAAACCAAATTCCGATCCGTTCACCTGGTGGCATCAAAAACAACTTTACTACCCGACTCTACATAAAGTTATGAAGAAAAGACTGTGTATAGTTGGAAGTTCAGTGCCCTGTAAGGGAATATTTTCTAAAAAAAACTGGAAATATTTTAATTCAAAGAAGGTCCAACTTGAAATCAAATAAACTGTTCAAAATTGCATTTTTGAATTTTAATGTAGGCCGGGTCTACTGCCACGAAATTTAATATTTTTCCTTCCGCATGAATACGAAAGAGACTTTGCTGACGGAAACTTTTTAAAACAGACCCCAGAGTTGACAGTGTTGACACACGCATTTTAATCAAACCCCTTAGCTGTCCTCGCACCAGACAGACACATTTTTTGCAAAAAAGATAATGTCAAAACGTGAGAGAAAAAACTAACATCTACGGGAGTCGATCCCACCCGGCCCGAGAATACCAAACTATAGGAACTAATACCAGTTCTATGCGATAGCTACCTACCTTACCTACCGACGCTTCTGGTTACAGTTTCAACTAAAGTAATACTTAAACGTAAGTATAGCGTATAACTATGATAACGTTTCGCGTGTATATATTCTTTTAGTTTTTCGTCCACGCTAGCGTGGAAGTAGACACTACCTTTTAATGTATCGATGTTTTAGTTGGGCTTTTTACCTAATTAGTGGTACTGGACCGTTCGAACAACTACTCCTCGTCCAAGTACCCCGTCAGGCATTGAATTATAGACGTCGCAGAATGCTACCCCTCCTAAGCTGGCTTTGAAGCAATCATAATGGGTCTATGTACTATAAACGCCAAAATTGCTGTTCCACTTTACGGTTCAATTCCGCTTAAAATGCCATAACCAATTACATTCTGAGGTAAAAAAACCTTAGCAACTGTCCGCCAATTAAAGTTTTGAAGGCGGATCTAAACGATTTTATTTGAATGAGAACAAACGTGTTAGCCTTGCACTAGTAAACAAAGGGCAGCAAAAAGTACATAAATAATCTTGCTCTTTTAACGAAAAATCACATCGTCCAATGGGGGGGTGGGGTTGACGAAAACAGCAACGTCCGGTATAAACGATTCACGTCGCAAACTGGAACACCACTTTTGGAGTTTATAGTACGTACGTACTTTTATCAGGTCTTTGTTCAAATATTGCATGTTTTGAAATGAAAAACTGCAGACCAACTGGTTTCCATACACATTCAAAACATGGGTACAGTATTTAAACAAGGTTTTTTACCTTCTTAAATTTTAGAAAATGTATTAAAATTAACCAAGATAAATTTTTATTAGTACAGGGTTGCCACCACACATGTCTCATTTGGAATTCCCTGATTTTTCCAGGTTTTCCCTGACCAAATTTGTAATATTCCATGACTTATTCTAAATTATTTGAGAAGTCACATGAAAAATATAATGAATACTCCGACATTAAAAAAAAAACAAAATAACATTTATTCAAGTAACAAAAATAATAAATAATTCTGGCAGGTAGAAAAATGGCCATTTCTATTGACTAATTGAATTTTTAAACACAGAAAAATATGAAGATTATTAAATTCCATGACTTTAAGTAGAATATTGCAAATTTCCATGACTCTTTACAGGATTCTCTGACGTTTCCCTGACATTTTTGAAATTTCTAAATTCCCTGACATTTCCAGGTTTTCTAGAAAAGTGGCAACCCTGTACAAAGCAGGTACTTTTGCCCCCATGAAGTATTTTTTTAGTATTCATAAGCTGTATGCCTGAACTGAACCTTTCTACAATCGGTAATGCAATGCATTTGGAATTTCCAATTCAGGACCGATCCTGCAGTTAATTGTGTGCAGCGTGTATCTCGTTGTTTTACTTTAGGTAAATACTTAATGGTTGGGGGGGGGGGAGGAGGGTTGTAAAAAAGTCAATGTGGGCCACTTTTACAAAAACCGTCCCGGGCCGTTTGAAACTTGCCCATCCGCCCCTGCACTATTGTTAAAATAAACGAAGTTGAAATCTGGCAAATTTTAACGGAAATCTTAGCATTATTCACACACAAATTGTACAATCGGATTTTAGTTGACAGCCAAATAAAATATGTGAGCATATTCACCGATCTTTTAGCTTTATTTTAAGACTATATTTGCCTAATTTCGTTATTTAAATTATCTGCTGGACTGACTGTACCAAGCGGTTGCTAAAGCTATGTCTATTTCTGTCTTACACATGTACTACCGATCTCCTGTCCTGCCGTTGCGTATCCCACCCTTAAACAAGTACCTAATACCTACGTAGAGTAGTTTTTTGATTCGCGTGAGTTGTATTTGTTTCCGTTTTTTTTAAATTTTCAATCCGTTATAAAACTGTTAACTTGATAACTTGTCAATCACTTAGGTATACATACCTACATAAATGAGTAGGTATGTATTGTATTGTATTAGAGAATATAGGTAGGTACCTATTTTACAAACAGAAGTAAACAGGTATCTGCAATCTACATACCTACTTATACTGAATTATAAAAGGAATGTACAGTTAATAAATTGTTGACTTTGTTTTACTTGTACCGGTCTGCCTTTACACTACTGTGTACTACATAAATATGGCAAATTATGTGAATCGGACTTTTGATACCCTTGTTGCATCATTATATCGATTATGTTGTCTTTGTTTTATGTTTCCTTGACACCTTACTTTAAAAATTCACGCTCGAAATAGTCCCAATAAGTATGTTATGAGATAGGTACCGCTTCACGGGCACTTGAAGAGAAGTGGGAGGAGCGCATTACGAATCTCTGACGTCAAACCAATAACAAAGCGAACTAGCATGTGGGCGTGATAAGCTAATTTCTTTGGCTTATTACACCGCAAGAAATTTTTTTAGAAAAAAAATTTCGCCGTAAATCAATTACAATAACAATTTTCTGTCATTTTCATGTCAAAAATCTCGCCAAAATAGATATCTTATTTTTCTCCGAACCCCCCTATTATACCACTATAATCTCACATATTTTGGCGTCAAGAAAGTGACTCATCATCCTAAATCCCTGCAATTAACATTTAGAGTTATTAATGTACAATTTCCAATTTAATATTTTAAGTGCTGATGCGACTTTAAATCTTTAATACCAGTAGCGTTGTAAAAGCTCATTAACATGCCATTAAATCCTTGTAACGACATATTTATAATCGCATACCTATTCAAAAAGGAAACAAAAACTCGCTGCCTACTCCGTTTGAAACAGGTTGTCCAAAATAAGTGTTGTACTATCTTTAATTTTGTTATGATTGTTAAGTATTTTAAATGTAGAATTTCATAGCTTTCATTGAATGTGTGGTTTTCTGATATTAAATGATTTGCATAAGTAGAGTCTGTCTACCTATTTTTGAAACTATTTAAATGCTCTGCGATTCCTTTTATAAATAAATGGTCGTCCTGTTTAACCTACGTAACTCTTAGGGCAAGACCCACAAATTAACTTGTAAACTCCCGATCTAAATTGTTTATCTGTTTTATCTTTGTTGTTTTTAATGATTTTTCTTAAGGAATTATTTGTTTTCAAAGCTAGTTTGTCCATGTCCATGGCATTTTATCAAAGAAAAGAAAATATAATGCAATAAAATTAGTTTACCCAATTTTCGATAACTCAACCAATATTTCTGACATATTCCGGACCAAAAATTAATAAACTAAATCCACTTTTCAAAAAATTCAACTACAAACTAGCTTCCTTAGGAAAAATCATTAAAACAACAAAGACAAAACAGATAAAAAATTTAGATCGGAAGTTTACATTACAAGTTAATAGGGAGGTTCGGAGAAAAATAAGATATCTATTTTTGGCATGAGAATGACAGAAAATTGTTATTGTAATTTATTTACGGCGAAATTTTTTTTCTAAAAAATTTTTTTGCGGCGCCATAAGCGAAAGAAATTCGAGCGTGAATTTTTAAAGTAAGGTGTCAAGGAAACATAAAACAAAGACAACATAATCGATATAATGATGCAACAAGGGTATCAAAAGTCCGATTCACATAGTTTGCCATATTTATGTAGTAGGTAGGTAAATGTCCCGGTAAATGTGGAAATGGTGTGTGATTCTTGCATCTAACCCCAATTTCATTCAACCTCAAAACAGTAGTGTAAAGGCAGACCGGTATAAGTAAAACAAAGTCAACAATTTATTAACTGTACATGCCTTTTATAATTCAGTATAAGTAGGTATGTAGATTGTAGATACCTGCTTACTTCTGTTTGTAAAATAGGTACCTACCTATATTCTCTAATACAATACAATACATACATACTCATTTATGTAGGTATGTATACCTAAGTGATTGACAAGTTATCAAGTTAACAGTTTTATAACGGATTGGAAATTTTTTAAAAAAACGGAAACAAATACAACTCACGCGAATCAAAAAACTACGCTACGTACATAGCTATACTATATCCTGTTTATTGAACAGATGCAGTAAATGACATTTGTGGGAGTGACTTGATTGCGCAGTACAGATTGCGCAAAAGTCAGCTTCACATGCTGCAAATTAGAAGACGTTGGGGAATTCAAAAATACCTAGTTTAAAACTGTTGAAGAACTTGAACAATAAATGTTACGAGAATTTCAAAAATGTGAAATAAAAATATAATAATTACTTCGAAAAATTTTAGGTATAACAAAATAACACATATCTGTCAAAAGTTTATTTATTATTAGTACATTACCTGCCGCTTTTGCAGCAAATGCGACGTTTTCGGTCTTGATGTTGTCACTTGGTTTAGTAAACCAAAGAGTTGTCAGAGTTTTGGTGAGCATAAACTTTATAAATATTTAAAATTCGCTCCTTGCCTTCAATTGAAAAACAGGACCTATCGCTGGCAGCTGGCAACTTTTTGAAGGGAAAAAGAAATAATTGCTTATCCAAAATCAGTTACATACTATTAATACTTACAGTTATTCGTATTTTTCCTAATGTATTCACAAAATTCAATGAACTAATCAATGCAAGTACCTATTGAAAAATTCTATATTATAAACTGAATGGGCATAACAGTAAATTCAGTGACAACGTCAAAATGACAGATCGGTTTTGTTCAGTCAAGTTATTTATCTAGGAGTAGAGCTGTGTAAAATCGGTCTACCAATGGTAATTTTCTATTCAAATTTAGCGCTCATTTGTGGGAGGAGTTTTTACTGAATCTGTTCGATAAACAGAATATAGGTACTTGTTTAACAAAAAGAAACAACTGCTATATTCTGGAACGGTTAATGTAGAAACTCGGAAGAGACTCTTAAAGACGCATGTATGGAGTACGAAATTATACCTATGGGTGCGAAACTTGGACAATGGGAGAAGCGGATTAAAAAAGAGTAGAAGCGTTTGAAATGTGATGCTACAGACGGGTGTTGAAGATACCGTGGATAGACAAGTTAGGAATTAGAATGAGTTGGGGAAAAGAGAAAAGTATGGAAGACAATAAATAATAGGGGATAGGATCGTAGGATGGTACGACACCTTCTGAGACACAAAGGAATAGTTCGCGACATACTAGAGTCAGAGATAGGAATAAAGAGGTAGAGGTTGGAGCAGATTAGACTACTGCTCTCAAATAGTTGGGGATGTAGAATGTTCTACTTTTACGGAAATGCGTAGGCTAGCTCAGGGAAAGGATGGAGGTACGCGTCCTACCAGCCTTCAAAAGAGAACTTTATGATGACGTACTATTTAATTATTATTGTAAAATAGTTAATAAAATTTCCTTTTTTAGTTCAGGGAGGGAACGCTACGGCGATTCAGTATTTGGCTCCGTCATGCTCCTAGCATCCTGTTTCAAATTATGCTAACCGTAACACGTTACCAAGTACCAAGGGGTCCCAGACAACTGTCGATAAATTACATTATGTTCGATTTTATTTAGAGTGGCTGCAATGGGGCAGCCGATAATTTTATAAACTGGGTACAAAACAGAAAACACCAGCTAGAACCAGTTAATAATATTTAACAATTTAACTACATATGCATATACATAATATTTATGGGACTGCTGCGCGCTGAAGCTGGGACTTGTACGTTATACTAAGTTCTGACGTGACGCGGCCTACTCTCGCTGCAAGGTACGATTTCTAGCCTCGCACCGACGGAAAACTTTGCAACGGCTTCACAGGCGAAGGAATTTTTTTTAACAAAAATTAACAACATAACTGCCTTCAGTATAATAAACTCTATCAATTTTAATGAAATTTGAAAATTACCGAACCTGCCTATTTGTGGGTCTTGCCCTAAAAGGGCCAACACACTATGCAATTTGTTGTACGACAAGTTGTACTACAGATTGGACAGACAACAGGTGCAACAAGTTGCTTAGTATTTTGCCCACATATTGTTGAACGACAACGCCACAGACTATGCAATTATCGCTTCGACGGACGAATCTACGTGGGTTGTACAACTTGTCATACAACAAGTTGCATAGTGTGTGGGCCGTTTTGGAGTTTCGTAGGTCAAACAGGACGACCATTACATTTAGAAAATAAAAGAATTAAATTAAACTTATTAGAGGCATTAGAAATAAATAAACTTAAAAAGTCAAATATTATATTAAATTATGAAATAAGTAGATTTAAATTTTTCACCATTGTTAAATATCATTCCACAAGTAGTAATAAAAATTTAGCCTTATAAAAACAAGTATAAATAGGGGTTTAGCATTGTAAACATTTAGTTCAGTACCAACATCTGAAGAAGCCACTGTGTAGGCGAAACAACTGTTATGTTTAATTAATAATAAATTTACGAAAACCTAGACAATCTTGTCTCATTTAAATTAGTCATAAAATTAGTTCAATCTTTGCTGCTTATTAACACTTTTCTTTCCATTGCGTAATTTGCATATTTTGAAGATTACACTGATACAGATATAAGTATACATTACATAATAATTAATAGCCCCCCAGCCGCGTTTACTGCTAAACTACCAACAGTAATAGACACCAGACATACCTGTTCAAAACGATTATTTACAACTTATTGCAGGAGGTATTACTTTAATTATCTGATCATACACCTTTAATTATACACTTTATAATTATCGTTATGAGTCTGCGATAGTCACGATTACGCAGTTTATATACAGGGTTTGTTCACACCAAGGAACTATATACACTGTAGATTCTGCCGCTGGAAGGTATGCAATTGTATGAAATAAAATATGCCTCAATCATTTTTATATTATTAATTTATAGTAGTAGCAACATTATTTATTTGATTTTTTAATCTATTCTTATTTAATGTTGTTATTACTTATTAGTAGAAGGTATGCTACCTATACGAACAATGATTTCTGAAACACCTGTTTAGCAATAGCATTGATACCGAGTATATTGGTTCTACAATAGGAAATGTTAACTTGGAAAAAATATCAAAGTAGGTATATGTGTAAGCACCTTTAATCTCGCCTATCAAAGGAAATAACTAAAGTGCCTATAATTTTACATTATTTATATATGACTTGGACATATAAGTCCAATATAATCTATAAATTAACTTTTCCTTTTCTTAATGAACAAACGCAGAAATACAAAATGAAAGTAAGTATAACACACACACAGGCATTTGTAAAAGACCGAAATGGACTCATATCGGACATTGCCATGAAAAAAATCACTTGAGAGATTGTATAACAAAAACCACTGCCAGACACAACAAGTACGCTGTCCGGCCAACGTAAATGAAAAACCTCTAGGTATACGCACTGATTTCACGGTTATGTCTCTTGGAGATACTTTTTTACCTGGGTATAGAGAATTTTGGCGTGTAGCTCGGGTGACATTGGATTTTAAAAATCGTTGTACAGCGTGACGTCTTGGTACCGCCTGGGGTCCTTTCTAAATTAATTTTGATTTTAAATTATGCTGAATTTATCGCTCGATAATGCGATTTAAAGAGATCTATTGATCTCGTGGTGGAATTAAATTCGGCAACCGTGAGGTATTCATAGAATTACGTAAGTATTTTAACGCCCAAGTATAGAATAACTGAAATTGGTTCAATAGTTGCAGGTTGAAATATTGGTTCTTGTATTAAAAGCTCTGATTGGGATACCTAAGTTCATATTCTGTGTTATCAGATATATTCCAGGATTCAAAGTCAGCCGCATAATTTTTTGAGGAGCTTATGTAAGACGCATATACGAAAATCTTTTTTAGTTCGCAGTAATCCCATATCTCTCGTATAATTTAATTTAGACTCTTATACTCTACACTACCCATTTTGTTGACCTCCAACCCTTTCTATTCTGAGTTAACCTACGCATTTCCCCAAAAGTTGAACATCCTACATCCCTAACTATTTGAGAGCAGTAGTCTAATCTGGGCCTACCCCTACCTCTGTACCCTGTTTATTCCTATCTCTAGCTACCAACTAAATTCTGCCATCAAACTGTCTGAAAGAAACATTTTTCTTTTATAGTCTTGGTTGTTAAGAGAAAGGGCTTTAAATCTTTCTCTTTCCATCTTTTTAAGATGTAACTAGCTGTAATTTACAGCTGGACTTGTAGCAACCAGCGTACCTATCAATTTTGCCAATAGGCAGGTTCGGTAATTTTCAAATTTCATTAAAATTGATAGAGTTTATTATACTGAAGGCAGTTATGTTGTTAATTTTTGTTAAAAAAAATTCCTTCGCCTGTGAAGTCGTTGCAAAGTTTTCCGTCGGTGCGAGGCTAGAAATCGTACCTTGCAGCGAGAGTAGGCCGCGTGACGTCAGAACTTAGTATAACGTACAAGTCCCAGCATCAGCGCGCAGCAGTCCCATAAGTATTATGCATATGCATGTGTGGTTAAATTGTTAAATATTATTAACTGGTTCTAACTGGTGTTTTCTGTTTTGTAGCCAGACTAATACATCGTACAGCACACCAATAAAACGGAAAAAGTGGTTAGTTGGAGCCAGAAGGAAAATCGGTCAGCATTATCGATATTTTCGCGAGTTAGTTTATCATTGCAAAAGTTTATAAAATTATCGGCTGCCCCATTGCAGCCACTCTAAATAAAATCGAACATAATGTAATTTATCGACAGTTTTCTGGGACCCCTTGGTACTTGGTAACGTGTTGCGGTTAGCATAATTTGAAACAGGATGCTAGGAGCATGACGGAGCCAAATACTGAATCGCCGTAGCGTTCCCTCCCTGAACTAAAAAAGGAAATTTTATTAACTATTTTACAATAATAATTAAATAGTGCGTCATCATAAAGTTCTCTTTTGAAGACTGGTAGGACGCGTACCTCCATCCTTTCCCTGAGCTAGCCTACGCATTTCCGTAAAAGTAGAACATTCTACATCCCCAACTATTTGAGAGCAGTAGTCTAATCTGCTCCAACTCCACCTCTTTATTCCTATCTCTGACTCTAGTATGTCGCGAACTATTCCTTTGTGTCTCAGAAGGTGTCCTACCATCCTACCATCCTACGATCCTATCCCCTATTCTTTATTGTCTTCCATACTTTTCTCTTTTCCCCAACTCTTTCTAATTCCTCCTTATTGCTAACTTGTCTATCCACGGTATCTTCAACACCCGTCTGTAGCATCACATTTCAAACGCTTCTACTCTTTTTCAATCTGCTTCTCCCATTGTCCAAGTTTCGCACCCATAGGTATAATTTCGTACTCCATACATGCGTCTTTAAGAGTCTCTTCCAAGTTTCTATATTAACCGTTCCAGAATATAGCAGTTGTTTCTTTTTGTTAAACAAGTACCTAGTACCTACGTAGCGCAGTTTTTTGATTCGCGTGAGTTGCATTTTTTTTCGTTTTTTTTAAAAATTCCCAATCCGTTATAAAACTGTTAACTTGATAACTTGTCAATCACATATATGAGTAGATATGTATTGTATTGTATTAGAGAATATAGGTAGGTACCTATTTTACAAACAGAAGTAAGCAGGTATCTACATACCTACTTATACAGGGTATCCCACGACAACCTTATACGATCTGTATATAGAAAAGTATATATAGTAGAATTACACAAATTTACACAATTAGATAATCGAAAATGCTCAATTTGACTAAAATATTTTTGACTTTCTGCGACTTCCGGTTATACCGGAAATAGACACCAACTTCCTTATTTTAAATGGAATGCCCCCATTTTTATTACGGATTTAGATTTTCGGCCGAATTTTAAGGTCACCTAATGCAAAACTTCATATGTGTAAAGTGCACCCTCTTGGAGATATTAGACGTTAAAAATCGTCATTTTTCAAATTTCATCAATTATAACTTGGAAACGGTACGAGATTAAGAAAAATGATTTACATGTCCCTATTCTAGTTTTTAATTCTTTATCTAATGGGTCTGGAAAATACTGCTTCCCGATTGGCAACTTTTTGTCATTTTTTGACCAATCAGGAGGCAGTATTTTCCACACTCAATAGATAGAGAATTAAAAACTAGGATAGGGACATGTAAGTCATTTTTCTTTACCTCGTACCGTTTCCAAGCTATAATTGATGAAATTTGAAAAATGACGATTTTTAACGTCTAATATTTCGAAGAGGGTGCACTTTACACATGTCATGTTTTGCATAAAGTGACCATAAAATTTGACCAAAAATCTAAATCCGTATTAAAAATGTGGGCATTCCATTTAAAATAAGGAAGTTGGTGTCTGTTTCCGGTATAACCGGAAGTCGCAGACAGTCAAAAATATTTTAGTCGAATTGAGCATCCTGGATTACCTATTTGTGCAAATTTGTGTAACTCTACTAAACACACTTTTCCATATACAGATCGTGTAAGGTCGTCGTGGGATACCCTGTACTGAATTATAAAAGGCATGTACAGTTAATAAATTGTTGACATTGTTTTACTTATACCGGTCTGCCTTTACACCACTGTTTTGAGGTTGAATGAAATTGGGGTTAGATGCAAGAATCACACATCATTTCCACATTTACCGGGACATTTACAAACCTGCTACATAAATATGGCAAATTATGTGAATCGGACTTTTGATACCCTTGTTGCATCATTATATCGATTATGTTGTCTTTGTTTTATGTTTCCTTGGCACCTTACTTTAAAAATTCACGCTCGAAATAGTCCCAATAAGTATGTTATGAGATAGGTACCGCTTCACGGGCACTTCAAGAGAAGTGGGAGGAGCGCCTTACGAATCTCTGACGTCAAACCAATAACAAAGCGAACTAGCATGTGTGGGCGTGATAAGCTAATTTCTTTCGCTTATTACGCCGCAAAAAATTTTTTTAGAAAAAATCAATTACAATTACATTTTCATGCCAAAAATAGATATCTTATTTTTCTCCGAACCTCCATATTATCTAGATCTTTTACTCATTGCAAGTTTTACATTTTTAAGGGTGTTTTCTTTTCTCTCTTCGAGCTCTGCAATCATTTTTAGTGCTTGTAATTCAGAAAAATCTGCTAGGACGGGACATTTTTTGATCAGCTGTTCCATAAATCGAAAACCACTTTTAAAAAATTCGAATACCAATTAATATTTTTGACCATATTACTTAACATCGCCTCTTTTTAAAAACGGTATTTCCAGAATAAATTCCTTTACCTATGCATGTTCCTAATTGCGTTTTTCGATTCAACATCGAAAAAATTGGTGGAATTCTGACTTGCTAATATCATCATAGCATGTGAGGAACGTATTATACCTATCGCTAAAAAAATTCACAATAATTGTCATAATAAAAAGCTTGAATTCCTCAAACGACAAAAAAACCGTAATATGCTGACATTGATTACTGTGTTACATTACGGTAAATAAAAACCAAAGCGAATGTGAAAGTATACATGCACGCTTCTTTGCAATTTTCGCCAGTAATTTTTTTCAATGTCAAACATCAAGAGACTAGCAAAAAAGCTGAGCAATGCGATCAATGAATAAAATTAGAACGAATATAACATGCAGAAGGAAGTATGATAAATTGATCTTTTTTTGTTGCACAAAAAAGTCGAACCTTGCAGTCTCAAACCACTAATTAAATATGCAATTATGTTAGATATAACAAACTGGCGAGGATAGGGAAATTTCTTAAATACAGTTCATTGCATCAATAAGGGTATAGACAACATTTGGTCCTTCGAAGCAGGATATTACGGTGATGATTACTCCCCAAATGCATCGAACACCTTTACACCCTGTATAAGAACGAATCATACTTTCAAATGCATCATGCATAAATCAATTAAAGCAGTGTACATATGCCTATTCTTCAGTGGTGAATTTGCATTTATCGTGATCCGTAGTTCCCAAATCGAATCTTATAATTTTCTGTCTACTCCTTCAAGGTGATTAAAATCAGAAATCGACCTTATATGTGTTTAAAAACAGGATATTATTACTGCTGTATAGAGGTAGTATTGATAGTTTATCCATAAAACGCACGATTTTGCTGTTGGATTATTTAATCTGCCGATTTTTTAAATAAGATATTTTTATGAAATATTCTCGTGAACTACGTCAACTTGTACACAATACCATGTTTAGTTATGTGTATTTAGCTGAGTGTCTTCAAATAGGCAGAAATCATTACAAATTCATCAGTTTAGATTTCAATAATTTTAAAAATAACGTGTTCCACATTTTCTTTTCTTTTTTTACTACTTTTGACTCACAACTCAAAAATGACTTATTTTATTTTCGTAGGTAATATAACAAGTGATATGATTATCAGCGATGATATCTGCGAGCTGAAACCGAACTGCTGTTTCCGTTTTACGTATTTTGATCATTGTAAGCAATATTCTAATGATTTGATGACCTTAAAATATGTATTTTAATAATTATTTTGTAATATACAACAGCAGTGGAGGCTCGTTGTGAAGGACTCGGTCGGTTTCTCAAACATGTCTAAAAGAAAATTGTTGTCCATTTAATTTTTGTTGTCCTAATTACTACCCTATACAGGGTGTCCCAGATAAGCCTCGACAGCATTGCTATCTCACTTATCGTTAAAGATAGAAACACGCTTAAATGGGGAAAAAGTTTTGCAATTTGGAGCTCTTTAATATGCCCTCACAAAAATCGACTTCGCTCTGTTGGTTTCCTAGATATTTGAAAAAACGGAAAAAATTGCAATTTGGTTTTTTGTTAATAACTTCGTTATTTATTAACATTTTAATGATTTTTAAAAACAGGTTTAAATGGTTGTTTAACCCGCATATTTCTCAGTACTCTAATATTGTCTCAGACGTTTCATACACTTGCAGTCATCATCAGGTTTATTTTTTCTTATGATCGCCATATTGGATTTTTATGTCATTAAATAGCTTATTTTTTGCTGAGAATATCAACCTATAACAAGTTGATATTATATCAAAAATAATAGCTGCAGAAAATGAAATTCATAATTTAGTAGAAAAATTTAGTTATCCATGGAGAAACAACTTTATTAAGGAGTAATTTTGCAAGAATTATTACAGTTTTATTTCGTTAAGTAGAAATCAATGAAACACTCATAATTTGTAGCTGTAGAAACTGCCAAAAAATAGTTTAGTTCAAAATTGTATTTGCCGCCCCAGGAAATTATAATTTCAAAATTGAAAACAAAAAACATCAAGAGAATAATAAAAACTAGTTACAAAACAAACGAAAACAACTTATTGTCGCTAATGTTCAAAATGTGCCCCTGCAAATTTGCTCTCGTCCTACAATTTCGCTGGTAGCGTTCGGCGTCTTTGTACGGCTTATTTTTAGGCCTTCAATAACTTTATTGAATTGGAATTGTCAATCGTGCAAGTTATTGTAACTTAATTCAAAATATTACAAGTAGACAGATTGTTTTGTAAATAAAGAAAGTACCTATGCATTGGGAAGACAGGAAGACACCAACTTTGAAACTCTTTCACACTTTCTTATTGTTTAGAAAGTTCATATTTTGTAAAATTACATTTTTGTAAGTAATTCTTTTTTCCAAGGCCAACTAAATTGTAGTCCAAAATAATAGAATTTTATGTTCTAAGACTATTTGTGCTGAAATATTACCCATTTGTTATAGGTTGCTATTCTCACCAAAAAATAAGATATTTAATGACATAAAAATCCAGTATGGCGTCCATAAGAAAAAATAAACCTGATGATGACTGCAAGCGTATGAAACGTCGGAGACAATTTTAGAGTACTGTGAAATATGCGGGCTAAACAACCATTTAAACCTGTTTCTACAAATCATTAAAATGTTAATAAATAACGAAGTTATTAACAAAAAACCAAATTGCATTTTTTTCTTCTTTTTAAATATCTAGGAAACCAAAAGAGCAAAGTTCGATTTTTGTGAGGGCATATTAAATAGTTCCAAATTGCAAAACTTTTTCCCGATTTAAACGTGTTTCTATCTTTAAAGATAAGTCAGATAGCAATGTTGTCGAGGCTTATCTGGGACACCTGTATATAGGTGGGCCAATAGTGTGTAGTCGGCCCATATTTCTGGTTCTATTCAAGGTATCAAAATGAAACTTTACACGTATTTGGAGAACTCCACGAAGCATAGGATAAAATTATTTTGGTATATACAGTGTTCCCACTTTGAGCACCAAACCAAAGTTATGTTTTTTTAAATAGATCATCCCACATTTGTTTACATATTTGAATTCCCAATAAAATTTTATTAGAGATGGTGTACTACACGATGTGATTTAGAGCGAGCGATTTTAAGATAAGTATTACCATTTTAGAACCAATGTTGACCCAACTTTGAGGAGCTGCTGACGTCTACTGGTCGAAGCTATTTAAGATTTCTTTATTGGACTAGGTTCACAGACTGCTCTATTTGTAAAATTCTTGAGTACTTTTGTCACAAAACTTAATATCATACAGAGTGGACAGCTTATGCAATTTTCTTAAAAATTTCAAATGGAACACCCCATATATTATTCCCATATTTGATAATCAGTTTACTATAAGTTTTTGATTGATGTAGTGAAGATATTGTTAGGTCTGCGACTGACGGTTTCGGAACTTTAAAATGTAGTAATTTGACTGGTAGTTTATTCGTTTCTCCTATATTTTAGTGCCCAAAACACAAAATATGATTTCCATTTTGTTTCTGGAAGTTGATTTCACATTGAGACAAAAAATTTAATCGTCAGATTATGCTTTTTCATGGTCATATTCTTAAATAAACGGTAACTTATTAGTCGAAGACCTGCCAATATCTGCATCAGTCAGAAGCTTAATAAACTGGCTATCAAATCTGCAAATCATATACGGGGTGTTCCATTTAATATTTTTGAGAAAAGCTCCATTTTGCCCAAGTTGGCCACTCTGTGCAACACGAACTATTTTGAAAAAAGTGTTAATGGATTTTACAAATAGAGTATTCTTTGTACCTAGTTAGCTTTGACCAGTAGACGTCAGTAGCACCACAAATTTGGGTCTACACTGGAACTAAAATGGCCATATTTTAACATCGCTTCTCTAAACACCACCGTGTAGCATATCAACTTTCATGAAATTTTATTGGGAATTCAAATATGTAAACAAATGTGGGGCATTCTATTTAAAAAAACATAACTTTGGTTTGGTACGTAGCACGTGAACATTCTGTATACATCAAAATAATTTTAACAGAAGCTTCGTGGGGTTCTCCACACACACGTAAAATTTCATGTTGATATCTTGAATAGACTCAGAGATATGTACCGACTACGCACTATTGGCCCACCTGTATATTTAAAAAAATAATAATTAATACCCAATAATCTCGTGTACAAAATCAGGGAATTTATTTCAGGTTATACAGGGTTTAAATATCGAACCTACTTCCCAAACTGAATTTCTGTTATTCGGAGGTCAATAAATCAAATTCGCTGTATTCTAATCAGTTCCATTTAATTAATTTAATCACAACAATTTATTACTAATGTCGGTGAAGGCCTTATACATGAATTCTACAAGTCACACGTGATTTTTTTCAAACTTCAGTGCGTTTATAGAAAAACGGAATCGGATACGAATGTCCCGTTTAATACGCTGAGGCTAGAGAACCGTTAACGGCCCTTTATAAAGAACCGGGAAATAGTCCTTCGGGCCATTTCAGGTGTTACGAATCAATAAATAATGTGATTCCCTTATCTGACGGGGCACCAGATATGAACGGTGAAATTTTAAAAACAAATTCGAGGTTAACGCAAAAAAACGGCAGCAAGCTGTGTTTGATACGCGGATATCTCGATCGCACATCCATTGCATTGGCCATCCGGGCACGGAGGAGCTGTAGCATAATTTTGGCTTTCGATGTCTTAAAATTATATTCTGTCCCGAGAAACAATAAAAGTCAATCAATATTATTGTTAATGTTATATCTAAAGGAAGTAAAACTATGTTAAAACACATTTTTGATTTGCAGATAAGATCTATGAGTTGAATGTCAACATTGACAGGTTAACAATTTTTTTACAACTTATCAAAGTCGCTTAATAAAAATGACAACAAGAAAAACTTATTTATTGATTTGTGTTTTTGTTTATTCAATTTGTTGCATTTTTATTTCAGTTTAATACCATAATAAACATCGCGGTTTTTACTATGCCAATAAAAATAATCAAAAACGAAGCAAACAATTCGAAAATTCCGTGCTGAGACTCACCGGTATTCGTTATGCTTGCGGTGCTGCGGTAATGAACAAAATAAAACTGGGAATAAAAACTGCACAAAATAAAAGTTGGTGTCACTGTTCGCGAGAGAAAACCGCGGACTGAACTAGAGTCTTGTTGGCGAAACCTCAGCAGTCTGTTGTAGTAGACAGAGTAACCCTTTCCACAAAAATTTGTTACTGTCGAGTGAGTGTGTGAATGACTTGAATATTGTTATTGTTAATTTCTCGGCTACCGGAGGACGGATTCGTTGTCATCAGTTTAAGTGATAATTATTACAATAGACCCTTGCTTTTAAAACTACGTTTATTTATAATAATTGTCAGTATTGGCCAATATAACAAATTACAGATGTTTTATGTTGGACCAATAATGTGCTGCAATATTATCAAGATATTTGTTTATGTATTTCTGACGAGGGGTTAATCACTCTGTGCAATTGTGGGACACAGCGATGTGCAATACTTTTGCAATGTTATGAAATGTCTTGAAATACATATGAAATGCTTTGAAATATATGCAATAGCATGAAATACCTGTGAAATACTTTGAAATACTTCTGAAATGCGCTGCAATACCTGTGAAATACTTGTGGAATGCTTTGCAATACCTGTGAAATACTTGTGAAATGCTTTGCAATGCCTGAGAAATGACTTTTGAAATGCCTTGCAATAGCTTTGAAATACTTATGAAATGGTGGGTGGCTCTGCTCATCAACTTATGCATTTATTACGTTGTAATGAGAAAGTATACGGGCATAGCAGTCCTTCGCTGGTCATTTGTCTTTACGAAGCACTTAAATAGTGCGACTACTGCCTTAGACCTAAAAGTTTGGTTGTTGTTGTTGGCTTGTTGAGATTCGCTACTGTTCTTACTACGTCACCTTATATGGCCTTTCTCACGTTTAATGTGTTGGGGTGCAGATAGCTCAATTGGTTAGAGCAGTCGCCATGAAAGCGAAAGTTCTGGGTTTGAATCCCGGTCAGCGCCTTTTCACATTTTTCGTGGGGGAGGCCTGTATTGTATGTTTTCCTTGACTGCTATGCCCGTATACTTTCTCATTACTTTAGATTTATCTACGTACAGTCGTTTAACATTTAATATTTGTTTATTACGTTGTAACATGTGTAAGCTCCAATAGACGGCCAGCACTTCGATCACGTGACTACGTCTGGCCACTCATAGCAAATAGCAATCGTCATTCAGTTTCTTCCAGTTCACTGACTGCGAAGCCACGCGCATGTGTTACATAAAACATTTCGGCTTTACCCACTCTATTGGATGATTAGGTACTATTGTGTTACGTACTGTGCGTTCTCTAGGAACATTGTGCTATTGCATTTGTTTTTAGATTTGGATTCTCTTTAAGCAGGTGGGTAGGTGACCTGACCTTCCCTATTACCATTATTGTAGAAATGATAATCTAATCTCGGGGCCGGTATACTTTTTCAGGAAGGGACCATAATTTGCATTGTATTCCTCTAATGTTTATAGAGAATATATTCGAGAAAATCAGCAGGACAGCAGTCCAAAAAATTGTCTTGAAGCCTAAATAAATTTCATTATCAGGCGCGTCGCATGTATTTTTAGTGATTATGTTAGGATTAAGTTTCTTGTGCCCATTCTATCCTTGTGGGTGGCAACTTATGTATTCACAAGGGTTGGGGGAATGTCACAATTTTTTGGAACACACGGTTGCTGGATAAGTGAGTGTACCCTCGTGGTCACCTGGATTATTAATATTGAAGTTTCCCACGGTTTTGAATTATGTCAGTTCATTACTAGTTTACATAAACTTAGATGCTGGGTTTATACGACAGGAATAAGAAAAACCTCGAGAAAAACCAAGAAAGAAACACGAATTAGCCTTTACCGAGGCCTTTACGGTATCAGCATTTAATGAGTTACCTACCGTTTTCTTCTTATGTAGCAAATTCACATGGAAGAAATTCCTGGAGAAATTTATTTTGTACGAATTTAATCCCAAATCTCCGAGCAAATCTGCCATTGGCCCACTAAATCAAACTAGTATACCTGTTGGCCAATAGGAAGCCCGGAGAAAATTTGTACGTTAGAAATTTCTCCCATGTTAATTTGCTTTTATTTCTGTTCTTGGTGTATAAATAAACCTCGAAATAAACCCATAAAAATTTTCTCCAGCCTTTTCTACTGTGTACTCGACTGTGGAGAATTTTCGAGTGTGCTGGAAAGAATGTTATTTAATCAGGAAAGAAATTATGATATCTCAGAGATTCACGTATCACTCTAGAGAGCTTCCAATAATTTCACCCATTTCATTATCCTAATATTTTTGCTTTTTCCTTTTTGAGAAATTCTCCTAAATTAATCATTTTCTTCAAAAATCTCGCGGCATCCAAAAATTATACATCCAATTTCTTTAATAATTCATTATTTAATTTTTATTAAAATTAAGTGCAATACTAGTGAAATTCTATGCAATGCTTGTGAAATTGTATGAAATACCAGTGAAATGCTATGCAATACTTGTGAAATACTTCTAAGTATTTCAAGTGTGGGACGCCTTATCACGGAGTGATTAACCCCTCGATTTCTGATAAGCTACCTCTATAGGAAATATACCGGGTGTCAACGAGTGCATATAACATCTCGCCATTTGTTTACTTTTTGAAATACACTTTGGCAACCCTCTGTTAGTATTATACTCCTAAAACCTCAGATTTTTATCATCTTTGACATATCTAATTACTTCCTGTTAAACCGGAAGTGATACCAACTTTTTTATGTTAAATAGCAATATATCATTTTGTTTAGATAGTTCGATAGGTCTTTTGGCGTGTGGGGTTAACTTATTAAGAATTCATAGTGAATTTACGTCAAAGTTCTTGATCCATCCACTGTGTGTACGAAATGGCTTCCCGGTCACAGGATCTCAATTTGTATCATAAGGTTAGTACCAAGATTAAATTATTGAGTGCCGATATTCAATTTCTCAAAACTTGCAAATTTAACAGAATATTCCCAAATTTCATTCATGTTAAAATATCGTGTAATAATAAAAGAATTAATGATGTAGTTAATAAAGTTGCAAAAGAGAAATGGTTGAATATGGAACTCAATCATTTTTACGGTAAAACGTAGTATGTTAGAATTAGAGGCGTACAATCTGTACCAAAAACTTACATATAAGCTAGACAGTTTAGGAAATCTAGAATGGGATAATTTTTTGAGGAAAATGGAGGTCACAAATACTGCTAAATATCTGAAAAAAGTTATGTCTAATAAGAAGAAATTAATAAAGTTGGGAATAAACCCCTGTCAGAAATTAGATGCGACTAATTTCCCTCAGAAAAAGATCGACATTGTAGAAAATCATCTTCTCAAACCTTTGATAAAGCCGAACTTAACTTAAAGGCTTGAAGTTTAGCTTGCCAGAATCTCGTCGCGTAGGCACCGAAAATGAAATAGCTAGTATTGAATCCTCAATTCAGTACTTAACTGAATCCAAAAAAAGTATGATTAGGGGAACAGTTGCACAAAAATTATCTGAAAATATTTTTAAATATCATGGTCCTCTTCCCCGTCACACAAACCACTCTAAAATTATCAAAGGACTGAGAGAGAAAGATTGTTTTTATCTTAAGGCAGATAAGGGTAACAAGGTTGTTATATTGGATAAATGTGACTATTACGAAAGAGTAAATAATTTAATAGAAAACGGTCCATACGTGAAAATTAACAAAGATCCGTTGCCTAAAATGATTTCAGATACTCAGAAAACATTTAAACTATGTAATAACCTCATTACCGCGGATATCAAACGTAAGCTACATGTGTCTAACCCAAAAGTACCACGCATGTATTGTTTACCGAAGATCCATAAAGTAGGGAAAGCCGTAAGGCCCATAGTTTCAGTTATAGATTCTCCTACTTATAAACTGTCCAAATGGTTAGTCAATGAATTTAATAACCTCGAAATCAAGCAGTCAAGTTTTTCAGTGAAGAACTCTTTAGAGTTTATAAACAAAATTCAACACATCACACTGCATGATAACGAATTATTAATTTCATTCGACGTCAGCTCACTTTTTCCCAGTGTACCTGTACCAAAGGCTTTGGAGTACTTGTATGAACTCCTTAATAAAAATAACATTGACGAACAAACTGCCAAAGAATACATTAATTTAACAAATCTGTGTATGCAGCAGAATTATTTCAAAGTCAGTGGGTCATTTTTTCAACAAAGTGAAGGTACAGCCATGGGAAATTGCCTCTCTCCTTTCATTGCAGAAATTTTCATGGGCAAATTTGAAACCCAACTGAAAGATGAGCTCCCATATTTTCCAAAGGTGTGGGTGAGATATGTAGACGATATATTTGCTATTTTTGACACTAGTCAATGTAACATTGAAGATTTTTTGAGCGACTTAAATAGTAGATTCAATTCTATCAAATTTACCCATGAAATAGAAAGGGAAGGACGGCTTCCATTTTTGGACATTTTGGTAATTAGGAAAGACAGTAAGTTAGAATTTGACATCTATAGGAAAGAAACCAGTACAGCTCGGTATATAACTGCAGATTCGGCTAGTTTTGGTTTTTTAGTTAATAGACTGTTGAGTCTACCGTTATCTGTTGAAAGATACCGCAAGGAAGTAAATACAATCAAAGATATAGCGAAATGTAATGGTTTCGATCCAGAGATTGTCAATAGGTTAATTAGGAAACGAAAATTTAAAATGCTATTGCGAAATACCACCACTTTAAATTGGGATAATAAAATTACTAAATTTATAAAAATACCATACGTACCACAAATAACTAGAGGTATGAATACTATTTTCGGGAAAGCGGGCTTCAAAGTGGTTCACACTTCGAGCAACAATTTACAAAATCTACTAGGAAATGCGAAAGATAAAACGGAACCCATTCATAAAGCGGGAATTTACGAAATAGCATGCGGAAATTGCGACAAAAAATATATCGGGCAGTCAACTCGGTCTATTTTAACTCGCTTTAAGGAGCATCAAGCTCATTACAAATACGGCCACACTGATAAGTCTAGCATGGCGTCACACGCGTTGGAAACGGGCCATAAATTCAATAGCAATAATCTCAAACTCTTAAAACCAGGAAATAATAAATTTGATTTAAACGCATTGGAAAGTATAGAGATATATAAAAATAAACGTAGCTGTCTTAACAGTAACTATGGTCCGATTCCGAACTCAACCCTGTATAGATTTATCAGGTAGATAGATTAAGACTAGCCATAAATATTTACCCTCCAGACCCTAATTTTATTGCTCAAATAGTTTTAAGAAACCCTATAGGTTATTGATCCCTTTCACTTAAGAATACAATTTTATTGCTCTCATGTTCAAATTAGTTCTGAGAAACCTTATAGGTTTATCAATCCTTTTCACTTCAGTAGTGGAGGGTGGGTGAGTGGGGGTTGGATATTTATAGCAACGTAATTTAAGTTTAGCGTTAGATTATCTTCTACTCCTGAAGATGCTGACTTTGTCAGCGAAACACGTGTCGAGTTTAATTACTGTGTCACTGTCTTTTGGCGTGTGGGGTTAACTTATTAAGAATTCATAGAGAATCAGAGATGTCTTTGATTAGAATAAATTGCCATGGATAATCTGATAAATTTCTGTGTTTTAGTTTCAAAATTATTAATGTAATTTTAGTTTTTAATGCATTAATAAATTGGAAAGTTGCGGAGTTTTTGATATCCTCATACGCAGAAAAAAATAATATTTCGATTGCTACCTTTACCAACACTGTAACTACACATGGGGAGCAGGAACCCCCAAAAATGTAATTACCCATGTTATTTCCCCATGTACACATGGAAGTTTGTCACACGGTATATGTAGATTATTCTAGTTTTGTAACCATGTACATCACTATTTTTAATCAGTTCAGTGTTAGACCTTGTTTGGTTCGTCGTACATGCATTTATGCATTTATAACACATTATTTTGAAAAATTAATTCGTGAAGCTGTAGCAAACGTGTATATTCGTATACTTTGTTGGTTCTCGTCCGAATATTATAGCTGAATAGTACTTTTATCGCCTTCGTCAACATTCTTGCCAATAACATTTTCATGGAAGTACTACATTGCGACCATACTATAATGCAGTAATTAACGTGACTAAGAATATGAGAGAAGTATATGGACTTAGCAGCTTTCCGTGTTACATTACATCTTCTAATGGCTTCGATCAAAGGGGCAAGTTTTTTTACAATTTTTTCGGCATGTGGTTTCCAGGTGATATCTTCGTCTATTAAGATTCCAAGACATGTTGCTGAGGCGACTCTTCCAATTTTTTCTTCGAATATTTTTATGTCTATTTCTATGTCTTGCTTACTTTTCTGTTTAAAAACCATATGCTTTGTTTTTTGCGAATTCAGTGTTAACATATTATATGACACAAGCCAGTTTTCAAGTAACAACATTATCGTTTTTAATGATTTCTTCTAGTTCGGTTTTCGACTTACCAGAATAAATAATAACTGTGTCATCCGCATAGTCAGTGTATTTGCCTGCAAATCCAGGATTCTCCATATTATTTATGTACAAGAGATAAAGAAGCGGTCCCAATACAGACCCTTGTAGAACTCCCTTATTTATTGCACGTTTTTCTAAGCTCATCATTGACACATGTTTGTATCATCCTGTCTTTAAGATAGTTTCTTAATAAATCATTTGTATCGCCTCTGATCCTAAAGAATCCAAAGAAGTCAGTAATATCTTATGGTTAACAGTGTCGAATGCTTTTTGCATATCTAGAAATAATGCAATCATATACTTTCCTTTGTCTAACTGATAAAATCTTCTTAAATATTTTAGCAATTGTGGGTTGTAGGGCTATTGGTCTGTAATTTCCTATTTCGGTTTTGCTTCCTTTATTTTTATATAACGGTATTACTTTTGTCTGTTTCAGCAAGTCAGGAAATATTCCTTCTTCCATATAATTATTGAAAAACTCTGCCAATTTAGGGCTAATTTAGTTTGAAATCTGTTTAATTAATTTTACGCTGATTGTATCAATACCTGGGCCCCTGTTTGACTTCATACTATTTATTGTTTTTTTAATTTCTTCTGCCTCTGTTGGATGTAAGTAAATTGTTTTTTTATTGGTATGTGTTAGGAACGTTTGTTTATATCTTGTTTTGTTTATGGTTTAAAATATCTTGCTCCAAAGTATCAGCTACTGTCGCAAAGTATTCATTCATATTATTTGCTATGTCTTTTGAATTTGTTACTGTTTCGCTATTTTCATTAATTACTTTTTCTATTATATTATTCTTCTTGATTTTATTATAATTTTTTACTGCGTAGTTAATGGTTTTCCAAAATTTCTTCGGGTCCTTTTCATATTTAATAAATTCGTTTTGTATGTACTGAGATTTTGCCTTTTTTATTTGCTTATCAATTGTTTTTCATGTCTTTGTATTTTTTAGAAAGTTCATCATCCCCAAAATATTTTTGCTTAAGTTTTTGTAAATATTATTTTTATTTTTGATACTTTCTAGAAGCTCTGCAGTTACCCAATAACGTAATAATATAGGATAACATTATTGGCCCAATATAAACAAATCTGGCATTTGCCATATTTGCCAATACGTTGAACGCATATTGGTAGTATGTATATATAAATAAATTACGTTTTACTGGCATCATTTAACTATTTTTGATCGTTCTAAAAATCCCATTGAACTTTTGATTGATCAACATATTAAATCAGTATACTTTGGCATACCTACAATCTTTTTTAATCATTTCAACTAGACAAATTTTTGATTTATTATCATAGTGGGTGGTTATTTTCTGATAATTATTAAATATTATATTATAGTAGTATATAATGAAGAAAAATTTCTGGGTTTAATACAAAACATCTCATGTGGGAGTGGTACTGGACCGTTCGAACAATTACTCCTCAGACAGTTATAGAACTAAATCCAGATTTTGTGTACTACGAGACCTTAGATCTCTACGTACTTCCGTGCTCAACTAGCAGTAGTAGTATGTAGGTATATTAGAAGTTTTTGAATATTGCATACCAATTTTATAAATCTTAATTCTAATTCGACAGCATTAAATCGACAGCATAAAAAAATCGGTTAAATAGGCATAGTTTTCATTTTCCTATTATTTTCCTCCATGGCCATTCTGTTAGACCTCCGAATTACTTTACCAATACTTTACTTTACAAATACGCACACGCACTATTATTACCACAAAACATTACGCGGTTGCGATGCCTAACAAGCCTCTTGTCACATCCTGTACGAAATCACAGACCATGTAAACTGTCCCAAAAAACATAAACAATAGCATCAAAGAAGTTTAGCAATACACATTGATATTGTCATAAAAATTAGGGATGCTGTAATTTGCTGCAAATTCGCTGCCTAGATGTGACAGGCCCTGACAACAAAAACAAACGAAAGTAGACAACATTAAAAATATTTTGAAACGGCAAAGTCCGTGCATAATTTCTTTTGTTAATTTCTAGTACAAGGTTGACGTAATAGGATTATAATTAATAGTTGGAGTGGTCATTGAAAATTTTCACGTGAATTAGGTATTTAAGAGATAAACCCATGTTATTAAAACAATGTGGTCGAAAAGGGGGTCTTGTGAATCCTTGAAATTTTGCCTTATAGTGTTCAAATTTTTTACGTCAAGAAAACATGATGTGTCGTATGCTTAATTATTAACCAGAATTTCATCAAAGACCCATAGGTACTTTTAATTCTGATATTGTTAATGGCTTTCATTTATTTATTTTCCAATTATTTTCGAAATATGTGTGAAATGTTGAAAGTTTATGACCAGTTTTCTCAATCAAAAAATGTATTTCGGGGTGTACCTCAAGGATCTGTCTTGGACCTTCTCCTATTCGTGATATGTACAGACTGTCCTATTTTCGTTGTGATTTGGGGGTTTCTCATAGAAACAGCAGAGATAGAGCCTCGGGGTTTTCGCGAACCTGAGCTACTTTTTTGAGTGTAATAGAAAGCTGAGCCCATAATTTAGATATCGTTTTTAGTTTTCGAGAAAAAGAAATAAGTAATGTTGATTTTTATCGTTTTTCAAAAACTCTCTCCAATTCTTTTTGTACTAAATAGACTAAAACTGTTACGATTGACTCATATAGAACTTTTTCCAAGGAATTCAGTGGCGTACGCAGTTTTTTCTAGGGAGCGTATTTTTTGAGTTACGACATAAAGTTAAATTTTTTTAAATGTAAATCATAGCAGGCTATGGACTGTTGATATACATTACCAAAAGTTGCATGCAGCTAGTTTTATTA
The DNA here is from genome assembly GCA_963966045.1 of Xestobium rufovillosum. Classification (NCBI taxonomy): domain Eukaryota; kingdom Metazoa; phylum Arthropoda; class Insecta; order Coleoptera; family Ptinidae; genus Xestobium; species Xestobium rufovillosum. Next base: position 25,313,193 of record OZ014497.1, read on the forward strand.
ATATTATGTACATAATGGCACTTCAAAATTATCAAAATTTCGAAAAATACGACATAATTGCTGGTTTCAATGAATGTCGTGAGAATGTAAATGAATCAATGGATCTATATCTCAACAGGTACACAAAAATTCCTAGTTACCCATTTCCAGTATAATACCTATCCATCGATTTATTAAATTTAGATACCCAGAAAGAAGACAACCAAGCAAAATGATGTTTTCGAGATTAAAATCAAATTTAATTCACTATGGGTCATTCAATAAACCTAGAAACAAAATTTATAATAAAGAAAATAGGGAAGAGGAAGAAATAAATGTTTTATCGTTGGTTGAGGCGACACCAAAAACTTCTTGTCGCGAAATCGAATTACAAGTTGGTGTTTCCAAATCAAAAGTTCAAAAAATATTAAAAAAGGCAAATATAGGCCATATAAAATTCAAATTATTCACCATCTCTTCCCGGGAGATCAAGAAAGAAGGCTTAATTTTTGTAATAAAATTCAAGAAAATCCAGAATTTGGGCGGTCTGTCATTTGGACAGATGAAACTCACATAAGCAGCGTAGGATTATTTAACATACATAATGTGCGTCACTGGTCTGATACAAATCAGCACCAAACTTTTGAACGCCAGAGGCAAGGACGTTTTGGATTTAACGTTTCGTGTTTTATTTTAGGTGGTCAACTAGCATACCAAATTTTTGATGGAAACTTAACGGGATTGAGATATATTAATTTATTGAATATTAACGCAGAGGCCATATTGGAAAATTTTCCGTTAATAAACATAAACATATATTGTGGCCTGCAAGATCACCGGATCTGAGTATATTAGACTTTTTTGTTTGGGCATTTTTAAAAGAAAAAATATACATACGAAGATACAACAATCAAGCCGAGCTAGCAGAGGCAACACATGCAGCTTTCCGATATTTGCAAGCCCATCCTATTTTTTTGATTAATGCCATCAATCTATTAACTAAAAGATGTAGATTATGTGTTGAAAAACATGGCAATCAATTTGAGCAGTTCCTATAATTTTGTTGTTTGCTGTTTGCTGTTAGTAGTAGGGAAATGAGAGCCTCAGGCCACATCTGTTGCCAACCCAAAACTCCAGCAACCAAAATCCCTGTTAGTGTCTTCAGCAGCGGCAGCAGCCTCTGGTTCTGTTGCCAACTCCAAAACGCAAAAATCCCTGGTAATGTCTTCAGCAACGACATCTGCCATTGGTTGTGGCTCAGGCGCCTGCGCCGTTGCTTAAAAAGTGCGCGTGTTGCTCATTGTTGCGCAATGGAAGAATGTTCTGGAAATGCTGATGCAATAGTACGCAGATGTTGCAGAATTAATGTTTTTTCTCGGAAATTCCAACGTTTGTAATTGTTTACACTAAATAAATATTGTTATCAAAGTTTGAGAAAGAAACAATAGATTCGAAGTCGATAAGAGATGTTATGATTTATTGTTTTTATTATGATGAAATATTAATAGCTAAGAACGTTCTAGAAAAACCTTTCAACTTTGCCGACAGGAAATGTATATTTGTTTGGTTTGACTCCCACATTCTGCATGCTAATAAGTACATGTGCACTTAATATGTCGCAAACTCTACAAGATGATCGAGATTATTTTATACCCTGTTGTTTGTATTATAATGTTGTAACGGATCGAAGCGAGCTTCTCGTCGACACCTTTTCCTTACTGGGCTTCAATCAGTTTAATGGAGTTCAGAATGGCAATGGAAAGATATTGGATCTGCTCTTTTCTAACGTTCCCGATGATGTGAGTAATAAGGTATGTGACTGTCCCTTTGTTCCAGAAGATATTCATCATAGGGCATTCGAGTGTTATTTAGATGTACTGGGCAATAATTTTAAAATTTGCAAACAAGTAACTTTTGAGAGAAAAAATTTTTATAAAGCAGATTACAATAGTATTAAAGAATCTTTGGGTAGCATTTGTTGGGACAATTTGAAATGTGTCAACACGGATAAAGCCGTAGAAATATTTTATAATTATTTAAATAATTTAATTGACAAACACGTACCTACTATTTTAGAACGAAATAATAAATTCCCTGTTTGGTTCTCCAAATCTACTATTAAGCTGATTCACGAAAAACCTAAATTTCATTCCAAGTGGAAGAGGTTTCGACGGGATACGGACTACTTGTTGTTTTCGGGACTGAGAAAACGGCTGAAACTTTGCATAAAAAGTGACTATAACAGTTACATTTCTAGTATAGAATCTAACTTAAATGATAACATTAAAACTTTCTGGTCTTTTGCAAAGAATAAGAAGGTTCATCAGAATACATTTCCGACAATTATGGCTTGCAATGAGAAAATGGCAAACGATGACTTATCAATTAGTAACCTATTTTCTCAATTCTTTTCTTCCAACTTTGTCTCCAATTCCACATCGTCTAATGTTCCCTGTCAGTGGACAGATAATTCTTTTAATGTCACATCTATCTCAAGGGAGCAAATACTTTCAAAAATTCTTGGTCTGCAGGGGGCGAGGAGTGCGGACCCTGATTGCATTCCGTGCATATTCATTAAGTCTTGCTCTAACTCATTAGTTGAACCACTTTTCATAATATTCAATAAGTCTCTTCAAGAAGGTAATTTTCCATCTGCCTGGAAGGTAGCTAGAATCACTCCTATATTTAAGTCTGGGAGAAGGGATTTTGTGACCAACTATAGACCAATTTCACTACTTTGCATTTTTGGAAAAATTATGGAATCGTGTATTTGTGATCAGCTTTTTTTTAGCGTTAAACTATTCTTGTGTCCAATGCAACATGGATTCTACAGAGGTAGATCAACGCTTACCAATCTCACCCCTCTAGTGCAGCATATACTGGACGGTATGGATGGGAGGGTGCAAGTGGACGTGGTGTACACCGATTTCTCCAAGGCATTCGATAAAGTACATCATCCGACACTAATCGCGAAACTTAGGAATTTCGGCTTTCACGGCGATTTACTTAGATGGATTGAATCTTACATAAGTAGCCGGTCTCAATACGTAATGATCAATAACTCTAAATCAGATGTATTTAATGTTACTTCTGGAGTTCCTCAAGGTTCCCACTTGGGACCTTTACTTTTCTCTATCTTTATTAACGATATTGGCACTTGTTTCCAAAATTCCCAATATTTACTGTACGCAGATGATTTAAAGGTTTATAAAAATATTTCCAACCTAACTGACTGCCTTCAACTGCAGATTGATCTTAACAAGTTCTCTTCTTTTTGTGTTTTAAATCAACTTTTCCTCAATGTCGGCAAGTGCGTTCAGATATCTTTTACCAGAAATAAATTTCCTATTCTAATAAACTATCAGTTAAATAATCAAAAACTTAAACGCGTTAGCCAGATGAAAGATTTGGGGGTTGCTTTGGACACCAGACTAAGTTTCGAGTCGCACATTGAGAATATTGTGCACAAATCCTTGAGGACCCTAGGTTTCATTTTCAGGACTGCTCCTAACTTTACTAATCCTTCTTCACTAATGTTTTTATACAATTCTTTAGTTAGAAGCAGTCTAGAATATGCCAGTGTTGTTTGGAATCCTGTATATTCAAAATATGTTAATAGAATTGAAAGGGTGCAAAAGAAATTTTTGAATAGATTTAATTATAAGTTTAACAGGCGTTTGTTCTATGCAGATTACAGAACTAACATGAGTGTCCACGGCCTGCTCTCCTTGCATGACAGACGAGCTTTGGCGGACTTGCTCTTTTTGCACAGGATTGTGAATGGACCAGTTGACTCGGATCTTGTTTGCTGCTTACAGTTCTCTGTACCTCAGATATCCCTGCGTACTGTATTACCTTTTAATGTTCCAAGATGTAATACTACTGCGGCTATGAATGCACCTATGACTCGTATTTGCAGTTATTTCAATAAAAATTTCTCACACCTCGATTTGCATCATTTGCCATTTAATGTTTTTCGACGACAAGTAATATACCACATGTTGTCTCAGTCCCGGGAATGCGGTTAATAGTAAATATTTTGTTTTCTTATCACTTTTTTTCCGATCTTGTGTGTTACAATTTTCTGGCTTATTACTAGGTATATATGTATTTTCTTTTTTGGCAATGTGTCTTGTGGACCGCCTGTGTTTATTTACTGTATAATTTTTATTTTTATTTTTGCACTATTGCTGCTTTCAATTTATCTTTTGTTTTTTGTATTTTTTTGCAGCGTCATGTGGGGCGTCTGTGTTTATTTGTTGTAACTTTTTAAATTTCTCGAGTTACCCTGTATTTGGATACAATTCAAATGTATCTGTTGGGTAACCAAATAAAATAAATAAATAAATAAATAAATAAATTATTATAATAAAATCATTCTAGAACATAAAAAGTTTGAAGGCCACCGCCAGAAACATAAACACTCGATTGATTGTTGTTTTTGATAACTTCTGCATGTTATCAAAATTTTGCAAGCTCGGCAGAAGCTGGGAGATAAATAGAACGAATATAATTGCGAGAATTATTATTTAGTAATCACTTCAATAGTTCAGTTGGTTCCCACGGAATAGGTGCGGTAAAAGTTAGTTTCCCAATATGGATGTTGTAATTGGCCAAGATGATGTTGGAGATATTTTATTGTACCATTTTATCCTCCAAAATTTACCGGAAAATTTAAAAGTAAGTCCATTTGCAGTAATCATTTCTTTTATTGTTCAAGCATTCTGTTACTAAAACTCATTCATAATAATTTCATTATATGTAGTTAAAAAGCTCACGTATCTGTTCCATAATTGTAAACTATTTTATATCTTTAGAACCAACCCAAAATGATTATGTGCGGAAATGTATCGCACATGGCAACGGAAACCGAAAATGTTTTATTTTCTGGACTATTCATGGAGAAAGAAACCAAGATAATTTTGTTGGAATCGTGCAGTGAACTTGTGGTCATTTGGGTCAATATTGTAAATCGTAAGTAAAGTATTTAGATTTTTTAATATGCAGTGATAGTAGATAAAAAGTGCCAGTTTTGGATTCACAATTTTAGTGACGGAAAAGTGCCGATTTTGTGATTCACAATTTTAGTAGTGGAAAATTAATTGTTATTATAATGAATGAAGTTATTTCTTTGTTTGTCCGCCCGTTTGTTTGTTTGTTTGTTTGTTTGTTTGTTTGTCTGTCCGTTTGTTTGTCCGTTTGTTTGTTTGTTTGTCTGTTTGTTTGTTTGTTTGTTTGTTTGTTTGTTTGTTTGTTTGTTTGTTTGTTTGTTTGTTTGTTTGTTTGTTTGTTTGTTTGTTTGTTTGTTTGTTTGTTTGTTTGTTTGTTTGTTTATAATGAATGAAGTTATTTCTTTGTTTGTCCCTCCGTTTGTTTGTTCGTTTGTTTGTCCGTTTGTTTGTTTGTTTGTTTGTTTGTTTGTTTGTTTGTTTGTTTGTTTGTTTGTTTGTTTGTTTGTTTGTTTGTTTGTTTGTTTGTTTGTTTGTTTGTTTACTAGTATAATTTCGTAACTATGATTTTTCTCTTGTTGCAGCCAACGATGTATAAGCAGCGTCACGAGTTTGATTACACTATTTTATTATTTTAATGAATAAAATGTATTTTAATATAATATTATCAAATCATATTATGAACAGTATTATATTATTTTAATTGACAAAAAGTATTTTAATCGTCACGAGTTTGATTACACTGTTATATTATTTTAATGAATAAAATGTATTTTAATATAATAATATCATATTATGAAAAGTATTATATTATTTTAATTGACAAAATGTATTTTAATATAATAAATTATATTATATAATTTACCGTATTCCATGGGAACTAACTAAACTAATGAATTGATTACTGAATAATACTCCCCATTATGTTAGAAATATTTGTTGTGTGCTTTCCAATAAATGTATGCTAGAAGCGTGATTTTTTTTGACAAGCTGTCTGTTGACACCAGACAGCTGTTGACCCAGACAGCTGTTGACGCAGCTGTCTGTTGACACAGACAGCTCTATTCGCAAACACCATGGCTGATGACACAAGCAAGAATAGAAAGAGGAAAAACCCCTCTATGTAGATGCAGCTTAGATGCGGCAGTACGTAAACGTCTTGTTGGTGGATTGGTATGCGAATGACAAGCTGTCTGTTGACACCAGACAGCTGTTGACCCAGACAGCTCTATCCGCAAACACCATGGCTGATGACACAAGCAAGAATAGAAAGAGGAAAAACCCCTCTATGTAGATGCAGCTTAGATGCGGCAGTACGTAAACGTCTTGTTGGTGGATTGGTATGCGAATTTCGTCATTGGCATTGAATGTTGTTGTTGACACGAACGGCTGATGTAACAGACAGACAGATAGACAGACAGGCAGGCAGGCAGGCAGACAGACAGACAGACAGACACAGACAGACAGACACAGACAGACAGACAGACAGACAGACAGACAGACAGACAGACAGACAGACAGACAGACAGACAGACAGACAGACAGACAGACAGACAGACAGACAGACAGACAGACAGACAGACAGACAGACAGACAGACAGACATACAGACAGACAGACAGACAGACAGACAGACATCTGATGAGAATTCTGAAGTAGGAGAATAACTATAGATTCCTATTTGTCTCATCGAGCTGGTTAATTTGATACCCTCCATGACCTAAGTGGGCGGGGCAAGGGGTGTGTGCAGTGGGCCCTAATCTACATGCGTTCTATATTACCGACATTCAATTTGCACTTTCCAGTAAGTGTAACAGAAATCTACATGTGTTCTATATTACCGACACTCAATTAGTACTTCCAGCACTCACCAGATGGTTCCCACACGTGTCCGAAACGCATTAAGATAACAAGTAATTTCAAAACATAGTACGTATCAAAATAAACAAACTGACGAATGTTCTAGAATGTTATTTTATTGTAATAATACAAACAAATAAACGGGTCACCTTGTAGTGTCTACAACGTAGTATGTGCATATACAGAACGTGGGAGCAAACCTAAACAAACATAATCCTGTCGGCGAGTTGAAAGGTTTTTTACCCATAATAAAAACAATTATAACATCTCTTATCGGCGGCGAACGTGCTTTTTTCTTAAACTTTGATATCAATATTTATTTAGTATAAACAATTGCAACCATTGGAATTTCCGAGAAACTTCTGTTTACAATCCTTAGTATATATGGATGATTTAAAAGACGGGCATGTAGGCATCCGATTAGCTCAGTTGGTTGGAGCGAGGGCTCCGGTGCGCGGGGACCCGGGTTCGACTCCCGGTCGGCGTCATTTCCAGAACGTTTGCGAAAACCCCGGCGCAGGCGCCTGGGTCACATCCAAAGGCATCTAGCAGTAGTTGAACCTTATCACCCACAACCACACCCATTGGATGCCGCCCACAACCTCTATCATTGGCTGTTGCCCCGCCCACTCTCATAGAACCCCGGCGCAGGCGCCTGAGCCACAACCAAAGGCCCCAAAGACACCAGAGGCAGAAGTCGTTGCTGAAGACATTACTCGAGGACTCCTTCAGCGTAGAAGGGGGAAAAACATTAATTCTGCAACATCTGCGTACTATTGCATCAGCATTTCCAGAACATTCTTCCATTGCGCAACAATGAGCAACACGCGCACTTTTTAAGCCCCGGCGCAGGCGCCTGAGCCACAACCAATGGCAGATGTCGTTGCTGAAGACATTACCAGGGATTTTTGCGTTTTGGAGTTGGCAACAGAACCAGAGGCTGCTGCCGCTGCTGAAGACACTAACAAGGATTTTGGATGCTGGAGTTTTGGGTTGGCAACAGATGTGGCCTGAGGCTCTCATTTCCCTACTACTGCTGTTTTTCTTGTTTTTGTTTGTTTTGCTGTTTTTCTGTTTTTCTGTTTTTGTTACTTTTATTTCAGTTGTTATTAAAAGTTGCTAACATAAAATCACAGGTATCTTGGATGTATGTACCTATCTTATATTTTCTAAAGATAAAAAGTGCCAAAATCGTTGCCGTTTTTTGAAATAACAATATAAAAGTATATATATTTTGATAGCTTAGAAAAAGACCTTTCGAACTAGACCAAAGCCTACTATGATTTTCATTAAAAAAAATTAACTTTATGTCATAACTCAAAAAATACGCCCCCTAGAAAAGACTACGTACGCCACTGAATTCCTTGGAAAAAGTTCTATATGAGTCAATCGTAACAGTTTTAGTCTGCTTAGTACAAAAAGAATTGGAGAGAGTTTTCGAAAAACGATAAAAATCAACATTTTTTTTTTTCGAAAACTAAAAATGATATCCAAATTCTGGTTTCAGCTTTCTATTATACTCAAAAAAGTAGCTCAGGTTCGCGAAAACCCCGATGCTCTATCTCTGCTGCTTTTATGAGAAACCCCCAAATCACAACGAAAATAGGACACCCTGTACGTCGGCTATTGTACACTGCTCAATCGGTTATGTGGACGAACAGATATTATCTTCCGCAAGGATAGCAAATCTACTAGACTCATCAAAATTAATAAATGTCTGTTATCTACTCTTACTTGCAAAATTCTATTTCTGCGACGCCGACGGGTATTCTACGAAATTACCTCGTTGTCAACGACCAAAATATCATGTCCTACGCCCCATGACATTGCAAAGTTGAACTTCCGTTACACTACGAGTTTTTGGTCTAATAGTGCGTGTTGCTATTCCATACATGACGCAGTAGATGTTTTAATATTATTCGCAACATCATGATTCCAATCAAATCTTAAAAATAATACTCCGTACCTACTTTGTAACGAATATAGTGAATCCACTTATGTTCAGAGGGGTTTCACAAGAATAACTGATCTGTGAAACAAAACAAAAGTTCATTGGAATGGAGTTCTCGAGTTTTGAATTAGAAGAATATATTTTTAAGTATAAACTGAAGCAAAACTAAATGCTGAATTTTTGATGAAGGTTGTGGTCCTTCGAGCCGGTTTAAAGGTCCTTAAACCGCCGCCCCTGCAAACACTTATCTTGCTGCAATGAACCTCTTACTTCTATTCATTCAGGAAAATCAAGCAATTTTATAATTCTCATAGTAAGCGTATGCGTGTGTTTGTAAACAAACTCGACTGTAAAGTAAATTTCAGATTAGCTAAAATAAATGTTGCATTTTGCGAATTCAGGAAGTGTGCAAGTCACTTTGTTGACGCGATTAATTTGATTATTCTGAATGAGTGTCGTAATTATTATAAACGAATTAACCGCTCCGTGCTCATTATCTAATTTCTCCAGGGCATGCAGAATAATTCACAATAGGAGTACCTAGTTTGTGCAAGTGTTTACTTTCATGTAAGTGAAAATTGAAGAGGATAATATCGAGTAGCAATTTGACCTGTTAATTATAGATTAGTTCTGAACTTGGATTCATGTAAGTATGTCCTCTTATAGCAATTAACTGGAACTTTAATTAAATGATCAATGTAACGAACTAATAATTGTAGGGCAAGTCAGTCGAATAATTATTTCAGTTTTTGAAGAAGGCAGTGATACTTCTAACGACTCAGACAACGAATTTGACCATTTTTAATTAAGTGTATTGAAAGGGGGCAGCAGCTCTTTCAGTAATCAGAGTGACAGAGATCGTGAAGGTCGGTATGGCACTGCGATACGTACTATTGCGATGTGGAAGGTAACCTTAGGAGACGCTATACGTGGAAGATGCCAGGAGGCCTAGGGAGAAATAAAATAGATTACATTCTCGTTAGGCAAAGGTTTAGAAATCAAGTTAGGGACTGTAGAAGTTATCCATGAGCATATATACATAGTGATCACAACATACTGGTGATGAAGGCCAATCTTATATTTAAGATTTTGAAAAAACGAAGCGGAAGAAGGTAGAAACCAAAAGATGATGATACGCGCGATAAGCTCGAGAAAAAGACAAACGGAGCACTAAAGGGCGCGGGTGAAAATATAGTTAGGGACATAGAGGCAGAATGGAATTGCATTAAAAATAGTTTAGATTCCGCAGTTAGGGATATTTTGGGTCATAAATAGAATGAAAGTAGAAAACCCTGGATAACAAAACATATTGTGAGTTTAATAGAGGAAAGGCGAAAATATAAAAATAGTAGATGAAAGAGGGTTCAAGTGGGAAATTATTCGGAAATGTAGGAAAGCGAAAGTGCAATGGATTGATATTCAATGTAATAAACTGGAAGATAAATTCGAAGTAGCAAAGACTGATGAAGCATATAAAATAATTAGGAGAAATTTCAGAGAAATTGGATCTAGTAGCAAAAACATTAGAAATGAATCAGGAGTTATCCTAATCGGAAAAGGAGAGAAGGCAGATAGGTGGAAAGAATATTATGGAAACTTAATGCGGGAGAAGTAGGAGATATATTAGAAAGGGAAAGAAATGTAGAGGGGGACAACGCAACGTAGGCTGCCCTATAATGAGAAAAGGGTTTGAGCTAGTTTAAGAAACAATAAAGCACCAAGTATAGAGGGCTTGCAGGCAGAAATCTTAAAGTGCGCAGGTTTATTCAAACTAGTTAGCTGCTATATACCAGACAGGCGAGATTCCAGAAGATTACAAACGGAACATCGTAGCAGTTTTGCTAAAAATGAAAGGCGCGGATAGGTGCTAAAATTTTAGAACGACCAGTTTAACTTCCCACGTGTCAAAAATTTTAACAAGAATTGTGCAAAGAAGGATGGAGAAAAGGGTGAAACAAATATTAGGAGAAGATCACTTCAGATTTAGAAGAAATAGAGGAACGCGCCAGGTCATTCTAGCTTTACGAGTAATAACAGAAAATACAATAGAAAAGGGAAAGAGCGCATATAGGTACAGAATTTGTAGATTTGGAAAAATATGTTCGAAGTGCTCAAAAATGTAGGAATGAAGTATAGGGATAGAAGAATAATTCATAATCTATACAAAGAGCAACCGGCAGTTATAGAATTTGAGCAGGACCATTTATAGAGAAAAGTTGATATCCGAAAGGGAGTGAGGCAGGAATGTGCGTTATCGCCTCTAATTTACAATTTATATATCGAAGATGCGATTAATATTGTTAAAGACAGAATAGCTGCTGGAATTAATAATAATAATAATAACATTAATAATAATAATAATAAATTTATTCGAGTTCAACTACATAAGTACAAACATATATGTTGAAAGGAATCTGATGGGCAAGCAAGAAGGAGGAAGAAGCAATAACAATAAATCACCTACAGGAAAAGAGGATATAAAGGTAAAGGCAGACACCAAAACTATAGATCGCCCAGCCCGCCACCCACACAACCCTCAGCCACTCTGACGTTTAAACAGGAATGAAAACATTTGTCGCTTAAAAGCAGGATACGGCAACATCTTGATTTCACGAGGAATACTGTTGTACAATTTGTATATGCTATAACTGTACGACCGCTCATACTGAACCAACCTATGTAAAGTTGGCGTTATAAGACCCTTAAACCGTATGTTAATGTTATGAACATCCGTGCGAAAGGAATTTTTGTGATATAGATATGGAGGTGTCTTATCCAGTATAATATTATGAAATAAACTAGCAGAACAGAAATGAATTTGATTTGGAATGTTTAGCCATCTTAAGTCTTTTAATTTATGAGATATATTATGTTCATACTTCCGAATACCGTAAATGAGTTTTATTCAAGAATTCTGAATCTTTTGAATACGGTTCAATGTCACAACTTCAATGCAAGGTCCATACACTTCCAAACAATATGAAAACTGCGACAGTACTAGAGCTTTACAATGCATTGTTTTAAGTTCCACAGACAGATACCTGCGGTGAGGATACAAGAGCTTCAGACCCACAACTGATGCTTTTTGAATATAACCGGAAACATGTAATCTATATCTGAACGAGTTGTCCATAGTTAAGCCCAAGTTTTTAGCGTACTCCACTAATGGTAATGGAATTGCAACATCGTTAATTTTAATATTATTCAACAAATTATTTCCTTGTAAACTCTGAGCTTGTTGTTTGGGTCCAAAAATTAAAAGTTTTGATTTGGATGGATTAAGAAACAGAGAATGTTGTGTTGCAACATTATAAATCGAATATAAATCCTCATTAATTAACCCAACCGCAACATCCAACTCGCTCAAATAGAACGAGAAATGAACCTGGGTGTCATCAGCATACATATGCGACTTGCAGTGAATCAGAACTTTACAAAATTGACTTGCACACAAAGAAAATAGTATTGGCCCAAGAATAGATCCCTGAGGGACACCACGATCCACACAGCGTGTCGACGACACCGAACCATCAACATTGAAAACATCAAATCATGGTCAACCGTATCAAAAGCTCTAGTAAAATCAAGTAGGATCAATATAGTGATTTTGCCCTCATCAGATGCCCTCAGTATGCCATCAGTTACTTTAAGGAGAGCAGTCGTACCGTACAGCTATAACCCGGTCTAAATCCAGATTGATATGGTGGTAATATACTATTGCGTTGTTAATAGCTTCCACATTCTTAAGTGAGGAAGGATTTTTTTAAACTTTTATTATGCTTTAAATTTAAAGATTTCAGTTCGGACCAGATAAGTTTGGTATTTTTTATGTTCAATTATTAATTTATATTCCTTATATGCCTTCTTCTCGTTCTTTATCGCAGTCTCAGTATAGTTGCGCAGCTGTTTATAATATTCCCAGTGATGAACAATTTTTGTTCTTTTGTATTAATTTTTAGCCTCGTTTCTTAATGATATCAAAAGCTTAACATTATAAGTTAATGTTATAAGTTATAATATACAGCGCCAAACCATTAATATACTTATAGATTCGCGGATGATATAGCAATATTAACATCCAGCAAAGAAGGATAAGGAAGGGCTCTGAACGAAATGGAAGCAGTTTTGATTTGACGGAGCGCTATGGTATGAAGATCAATAAAAAGAAAACCAAAATTTTGGTGTGTAGGGAACGTGAAAATAGGACTAAAACTAAAATATAAATTGGAAACGAGAGGATAGAGGAAGTCTCAGATTTCTGCTATTTAGGAAGTCAAATAACTCACGATGGTAGGAGCTCTAGAGGTATAAAACAAAGAATAGCGAAGGAATAAAAGAGGTAGGAATAGACCCAGATTAGACTACTGCTCATATAGTCAGGGATGTAGGATGTTCAACTTTTGGGAAAATGCGTAGGTTAGCTCGGGATAGGAAAGGGTGGAGGTACGCGTCCAACCAGTCTTCGGACTGAAAACTTTATGATGATGATTATATAATTTTTATCCTTTTTGGCATCGTGTATTTATGTTATGTTTAGCCTTGTTTCTAGATGATACTCTGGTTACCCATTTATGATAAAAAACTGTCTATGAAAGTCAACGTTTCAGCCCCATCTAGCAAGTCTAGCAAAAAAATTGGCCGGTTAAAATGTAGATTTTTATTTTTTTCTTGTTACAATGTAAGTTTTACTATTTACAGGTGCATTATTTCTATCTTCAAAGCACTGCTTTATGTTTTTAGCGATTTAAGAAATAGCGAAATTATTTATTTGCACTTAAATTTTGATTATTAGTTTTCGAAAAAACATTTTTACACATCTTCTATTTCGTAATTTCATTTGATAAAATTGTGTACCAAGAGCCGGCCGTCTTCAGCAGCTGTAATATAAATTTAAATATGCAACTAGAGAAACTCTCAAATGTACCAATAAAATTTGAACTTGAAAAAAAATGCAAATACCTGGATAAGGGTCTGAAAATTCATATTCATAATTTTGCCAGCGGTAAATTTGGGCAGTTTCGTCGACCTCATTAAAATGAATTTGAGCGCCATTTTGTTTTTCTTGTCAAGCAAGTACCAAGGAACTTTCAATAAAGAATCGCGAAAATCTTCCGCCTGCAAAAATATAATTTTCAGAATTAACTTAAATTGTGGCTGTTTTATTTACTGCTGTTATTAATAATTGTCCTGATGATGTGTAAAGGAATAGTTGTTGTGCACCTCCAATCGTGTAATATCCATTAGCAAAATATGAAGCAAAATCTTTGCGTGACTGAAAGACAGTGTTTAATAGTTATCGATGCAGGTTTGTCGATTTTCCTTCTATACTTACCACTTGCAAACAGAAGATTATGAAAATTAGGAAAAATGTAGCTCCTAATGTCTTGTGGAGCAAAAATGGAGAACATAGCTCTTCCATTTCTTGGCAAACATCCAATAATTTCTGATGCTGTTGGATGTACTTAGGCATAAGTTTATTGATGGCGTTTCTAAATTCAATTTTTTCGTACACTCTGTTTCCTTCCAAATTCTTAAGTATTTTGAAAATTTGCTCTTTATTGTACCCACAGTCAGACAAAGAGATTTCGAAGATTGACTTGAAGTTGTGGCCTGTAGACACGCAGTCTTTGAAGTGTTCAGTGTAAAATTCGTACTTACCTAATATTTCGAATTGAGTTCTAGCAGTTATCACCAAAACTAAGGCAAATATGTCGGAGCAAGCGTAGACTTCAACGGTGATTATGTATCCGACGAATTGGTAAAATAGGGTTAATTCGAAAACAGGTGAGTTGGTCCAGTTATATGGATACCAAGAAGACATTGGCACAGATCTGTGAAACATACAAAGAGATGACTATGGATCCTTTATAACTTTATAAGTTTACCCCACGTAGAGTCTTTTCTGTCCCTCTATCACTTTTTCTGTGTAGTAAATTAGTGCTAATAGGAATTTTGTGATAAATGTTGCCCTTTGTTGAATCTCTGTATTTATGTTTAAAAAAACCTAAGTACAGTGAAAATCACTGAAATTAGTAAATCTGGCAAAGAATCAGATAAAATAAAACTCGCAGAAACTAATAAAGCTGGTACAAAATCAGATAAAACAATAACTAAAGTGGAAGCTAATAAATCTGACACACAATTAGATAAATTAGCAATCAATAAATGCGAAGAATCTGAAATCAGTAGTACCAGCAAGCAAAATCCTGAAATCAGAAAACGCGAAAGAATTAAAAATCATCCTAACCCATCTTATGATGAAAAGCAGTATGACGAAATTTATAACTTTATATCTATTGAATGCAAAAAGTTTGAAAATAATTATTTACAAAATTTTATTCCGAAATTAAAGGTAGGGAAGATTAAAATTCAGTGGGATCAAGTAATAAGGGATGAAATTAATTCACTATTAATAAATGAAACATGGATTTTAGTTCCAAAACCGCTTAACAGAAATCACGTGGATTGAAAATGGGTTTTTTACCATTATAAAAAGAGGAACACTGAAATCCAACGAAATATAAAGCACGGTTAGTAGCAAAAGTAGACTATGATGAAATTTTTGCACCAGTCGCTAGGATTTCCACTTTTAGATTCATCTTAGCATTTGCACATCAATTTAAATTACATATAAATTGCTTTGCTGGTCATTGTAGAAAATGCAAGGAAAGGCATAACACGTTGCTTCACACCGATTTTCAAAATAACAAACCTGCAAATGTAGGGCCTTTCAATTTCAACACTTCACGTTCAGTTTCAACTGAAACTGAGTGCTTTTCTGCCTCAACAAATACAAGATGCAATATACTTCTTTCAACGGCCATAGTTCAAGTACAAGATGCTACAGGATCTTTCCAAAAGTGCAGAGCATTACTAGATTCAGCATCACAGTCACATTTTATGACTACAAGGTTGTGTTATCAATTGGAGTTACATACGACTTCAATAAACATGTCGGTACTTGGAATAAATCAAATTTCGTCTATCATTTCCAAAAAATGCAAAATTTCAATCGAAAGTTTACAGAATTCCTTCCAAACGGAAATTTCTTGTCTAGTATTACCTAGCATAAATGAAAACATACCGAATCAGCCTATTGATGTTTCTGCATTGAATATTCCTTGCCATATAAACCTTGCTGATCCAAATTTTCACAAAGGGGGCAGCATTGATCTGCTACTGGGTGCAGAGCTCTTCTATAATCTTTTATGCATTGGTCAGATACAGTTAGGTCCAAACTGTCCTACTCTCCAAAAAACTGTATTCGGCTGGGTCGTATCTGGTCCAGTACCTTCACATCGTTTCTCGACTCAAACGCAATGTAATTTAGTTACAGACGCTGACATAAGAGATCTTCTGTGCAAATTCTGGGAGATAGAGGAACCAGTTAGGCATTCAGTACCCTTGTCGTCCGATGACCAAGCATGTGAGGATATTTTCCAAAATACTACAAAACGAGATGCATCTGGCAGATTTATTGTGCAAATCCCATTAAAACAAAGTATCTCTCTGCTAGGAGATTCAAGTGAAATTGCATTTAAAAGGTTTAAATCCATAGAATCCAAATTTTCAAAAAATGGTGTCTTCAAAGCCATGTACGTTGACTTCATGGATGAATACCTCAGACTGGGTCACATGACAAGGGCTCAAACTTCTGAGGTTTCAAATGATCTTTTCTTTTTGCCTCACCATGGTATCCTTAACGAGCAAAGTCAAACTACCAAGCCTAGAGTGGTATTTGATGGTTCTTGTTGTTCTGATTCGGGAGTATCATTAAATGATCTTCAGTATATCGGGCCGTCCATCCAAGACGATCTATTTGCAATACTACTGAGATTCAGACAAGGTCCAATAGTAATTTGTGCGGATATTGTTAAGATGTACCGTCAAATATTAGTTGATCGATCTCAGTGGCCGTTACAAACAATTATTTGGGGTTCAAATTCTTCAGATGAGCTATAAAGCTATCATCTTTGCACAGTAACTTACGGAACAGCCTCAGCGCCTTGGCTCGCCGTAAGATGCCTTAAACAACTTGCTTTAGAATCTTACGATTCATTTTCTCATGCATCCACCATCATTTCAAAGGATTTCTACATGGACGACCTCTTAACTAGCTGCAATTCGGAGGAGGAAGCAATTCGGCTTTGCGACCAAATTTCATCGATCCTAGTCTCAGGTTGTTTTCAGCTGCAGAAGTGGGCCTCAAATAGTGAGGTTGTTCTTAGGCATGTTCAAACTAAAAATCCAACATAGTTTCTAAAACTTGGGGCAGATGGAAAAACAAAAACCTTAGGCCTTTATTGGGCTTGCGCTTCAGACCACTTAATGTACACTATTAGTGATGCTGACAGTTCAAATCCAATTACAAAACGGATAGTATTATCTGACATTTCTCAAATTTTTGATCCTTTGGGGCTTGTCGGTCCATGCCTTATCATCGGTAAAATTTTATTACAAAAGCTTTGGCAGCAAAGGCTCAGTTGGGATGAGTCTCTGCCGTCGCAGTTAGACACACGCTGGCGTCAGTTTCGACAACAGCTTCCTCATCTAAATACTTTGCGCATTTCTCGGTGTGTTTTAGGTAGCGCAGTTTCAATAGTTGACATCCATGGCTTCTGCGATGCATCTGTGGAAGCATATGGGTCCTGTATTTATGTTCGTACAATTTCAGATGGGGGTCAGATCACGGTTAGATTATTATGTGCAAAAACAAAGGTGGCTCCACTTAGGTAAGTCACTCACTGTTCCCAGACTTGAATTATGCGGGGCTTTGCTTCTTGCACAGTTACCTACTTAACAGAATTCGAAATTCGATGACTATATCTTTCAATAGCTTGTTTCTTTGGAGTGATTCCACTGTTTGTTTGTCTTGGATAAGAACCCAACCAAACCTTTTGAAAACCTTTGTGCAAAATCGAGTATCTCAAATTCAATCATTGACACAAATTGATGATTGGAATTATGTTCCAACCAGAGAAAATCCTGCGGATCTTCTGTCCCGTGGGGTGTTGCCTCAAGATCTTGCAGACACATCCTTGTGGTGGTCAGGTCCTGTTTGGCTGGAGCCACGGATCGAGTTGCAAAGCGGAAAAACTTTTTTATTTTTCATTTTACAAGGAAAATGTATTCTTCATAAAAGTTTTTGCATGTCCCAAACCGGCCAATTCAGTTTTAATCTTTTCAAATTTTCTTTTAGTTTCAGAGAAAATTCGAAAAAAGGTCGATTTAGTAGAAAATTTTTCTAAGTGCCAAAAAATAAGTTCGAGTTGTCATAGCAATGGGGAAGACCCGCTTAATCGAATTTATAACTTTTAGTACTGTAATATCAAGCACAAATAGAATATGTATCGCGTACCACGTAAAAATTTTGATTATGTGCCGTGCTAAAAGAAAAACATGCAACTAGAAAAGCAGCATAACTGGTAGGGCTAAAGCGCGCGCTTTCTGTGACGTAGGAGGCCTATCCGTTGCGCCGTGGTATAACGCGTCTCCCTGGATAAAGTGGGGAGAAGTCGAAGAATGAGCGGGGGCTCAGGGTGTTAACGGATCGGTTTGCGCATGTTAAAATCCCTACCTAATCTGTAGGCCACGTACGTCACAGCGTCATTCAAATACTGTGTTTCAAGTGCGCTGCACGTTTTGTACTTAATTATGATGAAAATAAGTCTTAAATATAAAAAATGAAAATTACGGGATTTGTTTTGGATAGTAAACTATTCAATAGGATCATTTTCAAAATTTGCGGGTTTTCCCCATTGACGTTATTTATTTACTTTCATTAACTGTCAGTTAGAAAAAACAACAACAACAACAACAACAACAACAACAACAACAACAACAACAACAACAACAACAACATTAATGTTTCGTTTCTTCACCAAAAATAATTTCGAGACTTTGTTCGTATTTGGTCCCGCATATGCATATGCTAATTCCGAAAAATAAGATTACTTATCCAGTACGTGAGAAATACATTACACAAATTTGTGGTCCAGCAAGAAAATTTTTTTTTCATCACATTGGAAAGTTTTAGAGGCAACGTGAGTACACTGTGATGATCAGCACACTTCAATGTATATTCCATGAAAAAAACAGATCTCTTACTCTTTTCGTTGCTGAAATACAACAAGAAAAGTATTAAAAATGGTCGAAAATTGATTTAGGAAAGTTTAGAAAAATTCGATTTTTCGGCATTTTCGCAATTTGCGATATTTTTGCGACCTCAAAATTCGAATCCGGCAGGTCATTTTACATAAGAATCAGCTTCATTTTTTTGAGCGTGTTCGAGTTGTAAGAGGTTGTCGAATTAGAGCACTTTGCTCCCCGACTAAGCGATCCGTCCACGGTTGTGACGGCACAGCAGTGCTCCACGTGCTACATTCTGGCTTGTATTATCGTTCGGCTTCGACTCAGTACTAAACTATCCAAAAATTTCTTTGCGGCGAAGATCGCTCCACTTGAGAATTAGTAAATCACTAATTGAAAAGATTTTGGAACAATGGAAGTTCCATCCCTACAAGCCCATTTTCAATCACGCATTAGAACCCGGAGATCCTGCGAAACTTTGGATTTTTGGCTGTGGATGGGCGCTCAAATCATGGATAATCAATACTTTTACCGATATATTATTTTCTCTGATGAGGCCACGTTTTCTACTAATGGTACTGTTGCATCTCAACATGCGAGATATTGGGAGCGATTACAATCGGAATTTCCGAATCCCTCGTAATCGACAATATTCGGCAAAAGCTAATGTGTGGTGTGCAATTTCTTACCATGGTATCATTGGACCATATTTTTTTGATGATACTGTCAATCAGCATGTTTTACTTGGATATGCTGCAAAATTTTCTTGTTGAAAGGTTGAACAAGATGGTTGTCCGGCCCATTATGCTCGGGTTGTTGTAGAATGGTTAAATCAACAATTTGGACAGAATTGGATCTGCCAAAATGGTCCCGTGTTATGACCACCAAGGAGCCCTGATTTGACTATGGCTGATTTTTATCTTTGGGGCCGTTTGAAACAAATAGTTTATGCAAATAATCTTCCTCCGAACGTAGAGAATTTAAAGGAGAGGATTAGAGACGCTGTGACGTCTTTAACTCTCGAAGAAATTCGAAGAAGTTATGGGGAATTGCGTCGACGAGTAGAATTGTGCGTTGAAAGAGGCGGCGAATGGATTGAATAGAATAGTTATTGGTCGTATTATTTTTGTTGTTAAGTTTATGAAATTAAAATTTGGTAAACAAAAGTCTTGTTAACAATTATTACTATGACAACGCGAACTTATTTTTTGGGACTTAGAAAAATGTTCAACTAAATCGAACTATTTTCGAATTTTCTCTGAAACTAAAAGAAAATTCGGAAAGGTTAAAACTGAATTGGCCGTTTTGGGACATGCAAAAACTTTTATCAAGAATACATTTTTCTTGTAAAATGAAAAATAAAATAGTTTTTCCTCTTTGCAACTCGACCCGTGGACATACGAAGGTCAAATTTCCGAGATTTTCTAATTTTTAAAAGTAAGTGATACATACCCGTTGTACATGTAATAAGCGCACATAACCAACATTCCAATTGAAATCTGAATGTACCATGCCAAACACAATTTCCTGACGGACTTCACAGTCTTCTCCATCGAAATTATTTTAAATACTCCATCGGAAGAATACGCAAAGTCTCTGTTGATTTTTTCTACTAGGTTTACCAAGTCTTTTTGTCTAATCCTCAAGTAGAATAGGTCGCAGAATGAGATGAAGTAAAGTGCTTAAAAAGTATGTTACGTTTCTGTTTTATTACACTCAAACATGTGCATACCTATGTTAACGCATTGTGTTCCATGTTTGGCAAGATCAAATTTTTCTACGGTGAAATACAAGAGTCCTTCGACCAAAAGAATCAGGCGGATTGAGAAGAGAAGGATCATCCAAGCATGGAAAAAGATTTTAAATATTATTCCCCGGTTAGTATTAAAAGGGTACAAGGCACAAATTTTTAACGCAGTAACCAACGTGGTGAGGTATCTGAATTTTGATGCGGTCATTTTGAGTGATAGAAGAAGACTTGTATAACGTTGTTGTATCTCAGACTCATTAATTTGGGTAAAGGAATTGTTTGATGTTGAATTCACTTAGTGAATGTGAAATAGCTTGTTTAAACTTGAGTGGTACAGAGAGTTGATTCCCTGAAGTTTTAGTTCTTCTGACATTTCTTTGAACTATCTGCTGCTTTAAATATAAGTACATCTCATTAATCAAATTGGATTGGAAATAAATGTCATACTTAGACGTATACTAATCGCCAACCGGCAGTAAATCTATTGAACTTAATGAAAATTACCCCTAGCAGGTTGTAATTTTCTTTAATTTGAAGTGTGCTCTTAATAAAAAGATGTTATTGTTCTATATATGGAAGTTGGAATAAAATTGCGGGGAAATATTTCAATATCAACACATACTAAACTTCAACCTTCAACCGAATTATTCGTGCGTGGGAGTTCTTCCACGACTCGGTTGTACATATTCCAAATTTCAGTAGGAAATTGTGGTTCAGCTCTTTGACTGTACCAAACACTAATATTCGATTCGGAGTTCCAAAGAGAAAATTTCAATTTTTTATGCTATTTTCAGAATACCTGGGTAGCTTGAAACAAAATGCATAATACTTTTTCGTGCAAAAAGTTAATCATTAATTAATAAAATTAATAAAATTAATAAAACTACAATTAATTCTATTAAAGAAAAAATTAATAAGGATAATTTGATAATTTAGAAAGCAGGCAAATCATACGAAAACGCCTAAGGGTCACAAAATTATTATAAAATTAAATTTAAATTATTATAAAATTAAATTTAAATTATAAAATTAAATTTAAATTATAAAATTAAATTTCTTTCCAAAAAATCCTGCTTGTGTAAATATATAAAAAAATCTATAAGTATACAAGTTTATTCAAATTCGAGGGCTACCATTGGGATCTCGCTTATTTCAACTACATAATAGAGGGTCTGTTTAAATTTGGCACTTTTGCAGAATATGGTTTCATTATTATGCCGTTGAGAAATCTGATCTATCTCAAACGGTATAGGAGTTTTGGCAGAAAACTTTTTTTGTGTTTGCCATGTAGATCGATTATTTGCGAGATTATTTGACTTCGTATCAGAACGATATGGACTCATTATTAGAGTACTTTCCTGTGCTCTATCTGCACATTCTCATGAATTTACTGAAAAACTGAAAAACCATCATCAACTTTTTTTCTTACGGTTGCCATTTTTTTGCACTTTACTGAAAGAAGCATGTTTTTCTGATTTCATTGGTACAATACAACTTGTTCATATTATATCCAATATTGTGGCCACTACAGTCAGAAAACAGAAAATTTTAGCAAAAATCAAGTGGGCCTTGCAAGAAAAGAAATAGGAAACAGTCATCAGTTTTGGTGTAATTTAAGCAAATACATATGCCAAATATTCTTGGTGCTATTCTGAGACGCATTTTTCGAATTTTTTTTTGCAAAAGTGCCAAATTTACACCTATCCTGTATCATTTCAAATAAGCCAGATCCCAATGGTGGCCCTCGAATTTGAAGCAACCTGTGTAGAAAAAAATATCCGACATATAGTAAAAAAATCCGACATATAGAAAAAAAATCCTACATATAGAAAAAAAATGCGATATATCGGAAAAATCCGACATACAGGAAAAAAATCCTACATATAGGAAAAAAATCCGACATATAGAAAAAAAATCCTATTTTCTATATGTAGAATTTTTTTCCGATATGTAGGATTTCTTTCTATATACATATGTATAGGATTTTTTTCCGATATATAGGATTTTTTTTCTATATGTAGGATTTTTTTCTATATGTAGAATTTTTTTCCGATATGTAGGATTTTTTTTCTATATGTCGGATTTTTTTCCCATATATCGGATTTTTTTGTATAATGTAGGATTTTTTTTCCGATATGTAGGATTTTTTTTCTATATGTCGGATTTTTTTTCTATATGTAGGATTTTTTTCCGACATGTAGGATTTTTTTCTATATGTCGGATTTCTGGAAAGAATAGTATATTATTATATGAGCGATTATGGCAACCATTATTCACGAAGATGATGTTTGAGCCCACGAGCCGAAGGCGAGTGGCTCAAATCATCTGAGTGAATAATGGTCATAATCGCGAATATAATACTATACTTTTTCTACACCTATTAAACAAATAAATTACTCAAATTTGATAACTTTAATGGAACACTATCATAATACATTAATTTTTATTTTTCAATAAATGGACTACTTACTAGGAATATATATTGAAATTTGTGCAGTTAGTGATATATAAATTTGGAGTAGTCCCTTCCATTGCTAACTTCTGGCAGTTTTAGTGCTTGAATTGTTAGTTTGTACGGATTAATGGGTACCTACTCGACCGAAGTGCATACGTTGGAAAACGTAAACAAGTAATATGGCCAGATACACTTGGCTGTCAGCCGAGCGATTGTCAGCTCCAGCAAGAGTTGATCGCGGTCGATATAAAATATCATTGAATCAGGGAAACAGTGATTATTGAATCTATATTTGTGATTGGCCGAAATGCCGTGAATTATGATTTCATAATTCACTACAGTGAATTATGGGTACGATATTTCACGAAGAAAATCCGAATAATTGTCATATAATTAAATAGGTGTAGAAAAATATAATTTTATAATAATTTCGTGACCCTTAGGCGCTTTCGTACAAATCCAATGCTATAGTAATTTTATCTAAAGATGAATATATAACAAAAATGCAAAATTTTATTAGAAATGAAAAACTTACTGAACTAAAAAAGATCCAACAAAACATTTTCAAACAAAATTAAAAGATTGGTTAAAAAATGCAACAGTATTTTTAATAATAATTATGAAAAACTAAAATTAATTCATATGAATGCATGTGCCCCTATAGCTGCCCATACACGTAGAGATGCATCGGCCGGTTTGAAACGCTGCAGTTCAAACGTGCGGATATAACTTTGCGTTGATGGGCAACCGTCGTGCCACATCCATCCGGCACAGATTTATCTGCGAGTCCACACTGCCAGTTAAAACTGGAGTAGGCCACTAACAGACAGTTTTGTGGACAGTTGTTCGTTTTCGGCATGTCTTCTGAAGGTGTAGTTGTTTCAAAAAATATTACGGCACTTGTTTCTGGAATCATATATCCCAGTGCCTGTGCAGAAATTCCCACCGAATATGTTAAATCCTCATATGATCTTCCTGACGCTAGAAGACGCAGAGTAGTCATTAAACGTTCTTCCGGAGTAATTGTTTTCTCTCATTATTGTAGCTTGTTTTAGAAGAGCGCCTCTTACTAAATTTAATAAATGGTCGTGTGTGTTAATGTCCATTCTCAAATAATATTACGAAAATCGTTAGGATCATTTTCTCTGAACGCTTTCAATGTTTCAATAGGGGAATATGACTCAATTGTATTTTCTTGAGCAAATAGCTTTTTATCCATTTAGATCGTTGCTTCGTCAGACTATTTCCTGTCATTGTCTGCATCGCAACGATTGCACAGAAAACAGCACGTTTCTTTGTAGTACTAAACATTTATGTTTACCTGACAACCACCCAACTTTACTTAAAAACCGTGCTTTTCAAGTGCAAAACTTTTGGCAAAGCGAAATTCCACGGTTTTGTTTTCGAGCGCGGATTTAACTGCAGTTTGCCACCCACTAACAAGCGGTTTTGAATGTGACAGATCAACCGCGCAAGATTGATCGGCGGGCTTCTGAAATGTGTTAGTGGGCGACAACGGTTTGATTCATGGCATATAAAACTGACGGACTTATCCCTTGCGGTCCAAACTGGCGGATCAACCTCTATGTGTATGGGCAGCTTATAATATATGGACTAATCAAAAACCGTAAAATTAATACACCTATAAGACCAATAGTATCATATGTTAATGCTCCCACAAGAAGTTTAGCTAACAATGTTGATAATATATTCAAAAATACAACAAATTTTAAATCCAAATTCAGTTTAAAAAATTCTTTAGAATTAATTAAAAATATCAAAAAACAATATTCCAACAGAGCTCTTTTTGGTTTCTTTTTATGTTACAAACATGTTCCCTGCTATTCCTCCTAATGAATGCTTAAAATTAATTGAAAATATTTTAGATAAAACATACACTAATATTGTTACAAAAATGATATTATCACTGTTTTCCAACTTTGTATTGAACAAAATTATCTCCAGTTCAATAATAAATATTATGCTTAAAATTTAAGTCTTGCTACGGGTTCACCAATTAAGTATAACGCACTCAGATCCGGTGATCTTGCAGGCCACAATATAGGTCCATTTGTACCCAACCATCTACCCGGAAAATGATTTTCTATAGAATTTCTAACTATTGCAGAATTGTGTGCAGGGGCACCATCTTGTTGGAAATAAACCCTGTTTATGTTTATTAACGGAACATTTGCCATTATCGCCTCTGCGTTCATATTCAATAAATTAATGTATCTCAATTCGGTTAAGTTTCCATCAAAAATTTGGTATGCTAGTTGACCACCCAAAATGAAACACGAAACGTGAAATCCAAAACGTCCTTGCCTCTGACGTTCAAAAGTTTGGTGCTGATTTGTATCAGACCAGTGACGCACATTATGCCTGTTAAATAATCCTACGCTGCTTATGTGAGTTTCATATGTCCAAATGACAGACCGCCCAAATTCTGGATTTTCTTGAATTATATTTAAGTACCACCTACAAAAATGAAGCCTTCTTTCTTGATCTCTCGGGAAGAGATGGTGAATAATTTGAATTTTATATGGCCTTTTTTAAATATTTTTTGAACTGTTGTTTTGGAAACACCAACTTGTGATTGGATTTCGCGACAAGAAGTTTTTGTTGTCGCCTCAACCAATGATAAAACATTTATTTCTTCCTCTTCCCTATTTTCTTTATTATAAATTTTGTTTGTAGGTTTATTGAATGACCCATAGTGAATTAAATTTGATTTTAATCTTGAAAACATCATTTTGCTTGGTAGACTTCTTTCTGGGTATCTAAATTTAATAAATCGATGGATAGGTATTATACTGGAAATGGGTATCTAGGAATTTTTTGTGTACCTGTTGAGATATAGATCCATTGATTCATTTACATTCTCACGACATTCATTGAAAACAGCAATTTAGTCGTTTTTTTTTCGAAGTTTTGATAATTTTGAAGTACCATTATATGTATATACTAAGTATCTATTAATAAAACTAGCTGCATGCAACTTTTGCTAATGTATGGCAACAGATAATTATTACAGGTATCTTGGATGTACCTAACCTATCCTTTATTTTCTAAAGTTAAAACTTAAAAAGTACCCAAATCGTTGCCGTTTTTTAACCGACTTGAAAAAAGGAGGAGGTTCTCAATTCGACTGTATTTTTTTTTGTGTGTTAATCTTGAAACCGACCAATACTCTAACCAATTATTCCATTGGTAGTACGTGAAGTATTTTATTAATTTATTTTGGATTAAACAAATAATTATCTAAAGAAACTTCGACGACTTATAACATGAGAAAAATCAGGCAGACAATATTGATCGGTGCATCATGTAGTTTTAATTGTCGTCAATGTTACCGTTTGGAAACAAAACTTTACTAATTACTAGACTCATAAATTTCAAAGTAGCAACTGAAAACTAGCTTGATTAAAAATCTTAATTATTCCCAGCAAATACATAAATAGACGAAATTTTCCACTGTTCCATGCAGTCGACAAAAAACCTGAAACTGCGAATATGAAATATTTAAACTGCAGCGTTGTTGGTTTTAGATGGTTCGGAATATATCCTCTGGAAAAAAATAGTAATCGGATTTTGAAATTTTTCCATAGGATTTGGCAAAAATTAATTGTATTCTTACTTGGTTCTTACATAACTGTGAACCTACTTGGGTTGTTTTTTATAGAAAAGTTTGACATCATTATTCACGGATTTCATTTATTAACAGTGTGTAAGTTGAGGCAATTATCTTTAACCCATTAATGCCCACTAAATAAAGTTTGCTTTAGCTATATATTTTGGGGCATTCTATAGCGCCATCTACTACCAAGTGAAAGAAAGAGAACTTGTAGCATTAGTTGAAGATATAAATACTAAATTTAAGGACATTTCGGACGAAGGCATTTACGTTGAAACCAACAAGAGAACTAAAAAATTTTCAGATTGGTTTGTAATATATTGGATAATACAGGTGCTGAGTTCGACGATACCCATGGCAATGTGGACTCTATTTTCTCAAGAAGAACGGTAGAACATGTTCTTACTTTTATCAATCATTTCTCCGTAGCTCTTCTCCTATAGATTTTCCCTCTGACAATTTGATCTAATGCGACCAAAATCTAATTTTGTTTATTTTTTAGCACACTCCCTTTGCCTGGTTGGTTCCCATATGATTGGCAATCATCCCCAAAATATGAACTGACTTGCTCGGTCCACATATTGTGGAATATCTGCATGGGTGGCGTTTTTGCGTTAACTGACAGCTTCCTATTTGTACTCGGATCTGTTGTTATTTCCCAGTTCAGGATTTTAGGTAAAATTTTATAAATTCGATGCGATGAAGCAAGTTTGACATTTTAGAATGTGACATCAGGAATCTTCTGTACACCTCTCTTCTGGAGTACGGCTGGAGCAAAGATAGAGTTGTGGAAGTCAGTAAAAATTATAATTCTGGAGAGACACTGAACGTCGAAGATCGCCAGCTGTTGGGTCTGATGAAGGAAGAAAGATTTGTAAAAATTTTAGAAAGTCGCTTTCAGAAATGCATCCAACTGCATCAAATGCTTTTGAAATACTGCAGCGATACAGAATACTTTTTTTCTCCAGTCACGTTCCTGAAGATGCAATCGTCCTTTTTCTTTCTGATTTTCATTACTTTTGCAATAGTGACGGTAAGTAAGTCACTGTGATCACAACACCTACACAGTTATAATTATTATAAACAGTTCCCATAATGGTTATTTGTATAGTTATTTAGGAAAGTAGACTCGGCTGTTTTAAAAGCATTATCTTCGTTGTTTCACCAATAAAATCGTCCCCAGAAAAATATTGAGTCATTACAAATTCCACCAGACGAACAATTTGGTTTTAGAGGTAAGCGGTCCTCGAAGCAAAAGGCATTGCATCCAACACCACCACAGCTGGAGGAATTTGGAGCAAATCATCAACATGTCTTTCGCGACTATTAACGATTCCAGCAAGAGGACCAAACTTTGCAATAGCTTCCAGGACCATTCCGAAGGAAGTCATCATCCTTGCCATCGAAAGCACCTACAGACAGTTACCAGCGAAAACGGCGGAGGAGATCCGAATCGGAGCGGTACAGATCCTGGGAAAGGCGTTAGTGGAAAAGAGCAGCGAGCCATTAGGGAACTTCGAAACAACAAGGACCTCACTATACCACAAGAGGATGAGAGAAACGCGACTATCATCATTGACACGGTAAACTACGAATCAAAAGTGGCAACCCTTTTAGAGGAACCAGCATACAGGAAGATCAAGGACAACCCGGTTAAGAAAGTGGAGAGGACAGTCGCTGCAGCTATTCGAGCATCTACCATA
This sequence comes from Xestobium rufovillosum, assembly GCA_963966045.1. Classification (NCBI taxonomy): domain Eukaryota; kingdom Metazoa; phylum Arthropoda; class Insecta; order Coleoptera; family Ptinidae; genus Xestobium; species Xestobium rufovillosum. The sequence continues at coordinate 25,341,562 of OZ014497.1, forward strand.
CCATCGCCAATAAATCCGGAGTGATTTCAGGACATCTCATCTGTACTGCTTCCCGAAGATTCATAAGCCAGGAACAATATTAAGGCCGATAGTTAGCGCAGTAGGATCAGCTACCTATTCCTTGGTTCATCACCTAGCACGATAATTCACTAGACTTGTGGGAAGCACAGAACATCACATTCGGAACTCGGAACATTTCATCGAGAAGATTCAAGAACTTCATTTGCAGTCAGAGGACATCCTAGCGAGTTTTGACGTCACGTCCCTATTCACCAAGCTACCGATGGAAGAAGCCATAACGGAGGCAAGAGGATGCTTGGATTAGGAGAAACTCGATGGAGACTTGGCGGATTTGGCCTGGTTGTGCATTCACTCCATCTTCTTCGCCTTCAGGGACGACTTCTATGAACAAACGGAAGGAGCAGCTCTGGGATCCCCTAAATCTTCGCTACTGGCTATCCCGTACATGGAAATTTTCGAGAAGACCGCCCTGGAATTAACTGAATTGAAACCGAAGTGTTGGGTTAGGTACGTAGACGAAACTTTTGTTATTTGTCCACATAGACGCAGCACCATCGAAAGATTTAAGGACCACCTTAACAGCATACATCCTAGTATACAGTTCACCATGAAGTTAGAGGAGGATGGCACATTACCACTTCTGGATGTATTGGTTCATTGAAAGTTAGATGGAACTTTGGGACATCGAGTGTACAGGAAACCTACGCACACGAATCGATACCTAAACGCGGAATCGCTCCATCACTCGACACAGAAGCAAGGCATCATCGACGCACTGGTTAGATGAGCTGAGCAGATCAGCCAACAAGAGCATCCGAAAGAGGAGCTGAACCATCTACGCCTGACGTTAAGGACCAACATAGAGAAAGCCAGTGATGAGGGAACCAGAGATAGACGATGCATCTTCAGCGCACCAAATACTATAGCAGCGGGATTTCCAAAATATCGGAGAGCGCACGGGAATCTAGAAGGGCCTGGGCAGGTGAATATTGGACAGATATGACGACATATCAGCACGAGGCTAAAGGAACACATCAGCCATACCAAGCACCACCTCTGGGACAAGTCGGGTGGAGGCGGGTCATGAAATCAAGTCCGATGATACCAGGATTTTGAGGAAGGAGGCGCGGTTCTGGCCGAGACTGTATAAGGAGGCGATAGAGACCTAGAAGTAGCCGGACAACTTCAACAGGGACCGAGGAATAGAAATACCGCGGATATGGAAACCGCTCATACGTGAAAAAGCAGTCGAAGATTCATCGCGCATGGCTGATTAGTCATTAGGGAACTTGTACCACATCCAGAAGCATGATTTTTCTGACTGGAAACCTTTAGGGACAGTGGATCAGCTGCAAGAGTCTGCTGATTATGTAAACAAGCAATCGCACACAAACACGTCCTAAACTCTGAAGATTACCACTACCTGGTAGGCAGTCTCACATCCTGTTCCCTGAAGAGAAAGACTTGTAAATAGTTGTTTGAGTCGAATAACTGAATTGTTATGGCAGCCTGCTAGCTTTTATATTAAACTGAAAAAGTCCCCAAGTTTACTTCACCCAACCGGAGATCTTGTCCAGGTCAACTTCGCCCACTCAGAGTTCTTGCATATTACGTCAGGATCTATTTTTGTGAACCAGTGTTTGCACTTGGAACAGATGAGGCAGCCCCGCCTGACGAATCATGTCCGGTCTTCATTCTGTTGAAGAGGAAAACGCCGCCCTTCAGTGGGGATACAGTTGCGCGCGGTCACTGTACTTCAGAATAACGAAATTAATTCAGTGCCTTTAACGCTGTTGTGAGGTATGCATCGCTCTCTTTGTTACTTTTATGTTCGCAAATTATTGTTCACAACACAGGCAATAAAGGCATTTAACGTGACAAAATCTCTTATTTTTGTAACTTGTAACTTGTAACTTGTAAATCCCCGTTGACTGGACTACACGTTATAATTTTTTAGGTGGACGAGAAATCCTTCGTCTGGATTTTTGGAATAGCCGGTTATTTGTTCGAGTCATTCACGGAACAAATTATGTACAATGTACCTGGAAATATGTTGGCGAGGGAAGTATGTAATCGCCTTTCATTATACCAAAAGTTTAAAACACATCTAACGTTTCCTTCTTCCAAATATCGAAGGAGTTACGTATTGTTCGATACAAAATTTAAAATGAAAATTTGCTCATGGTGTTCATTTACCTCTATTCATTTGAACTTCAATATAATTGTCACCAACTATCCAGTGTATCTTCTTGTTTTCAGCCTGATAATCTGCGCACAAGTTTGTACGAAACTCCTTGGTATCTTTTTGGTAAGAAACTTAAATGGGGTGTGCTCTTTATGCAGATGAGATGTAGACGTCCTGTACAATTGACGGCCGGAAAAATTTTGCTGTTAAATTTGGACACTTTTATGCTAGTAGGTATTATGTGAGAAATTTTTAATAAATTCCCCTATAGTTTGGATGTGTGACGTGCAATACCAGGGAGACGGTAACGTGCACGTCGACATGGGGTTGACACAGGTAAAAACAATGTCTAGTTTAAAACTGTCTCAACCCCATGTTGGCGTGCACGTTACCATCTTCCAGGTACTGCATGTATAATGAATACACGATGATTATTTTTCAAACTCCTTATCTTTTAGATCGTGAAAACAGCCGCTTCATATTACATGGTGTTGAAGAAAACCCTATAGAGAAGAACTTGTGCTCGTAATATTTTAGTGTGTCCTACTTCTAGCAATTGTCTAGAACTCCTTGATCAATTTTAATAGCCTAACATTGGTAAAATATATAGCTGCTTGAAAGACAGTGTTTCATTTTATTTCATCGACATAGGTGCAACAAAAATCGGTAATAAGCTAAAGATTTGATAAGCATAAATATACAGAGCGTTATAGGGCACAGTTCATTGAGAAGATAGCTACGCACAGGGGAGTCGTCGTCGTAAAATTTACTCGGCCACCGAGGCCTCCTTTTTCTCTTTCCTGGGAGCCTGATACGTGTAGCGACTTCGCAGAACAAATTATGAATGCCAACTAATAAAATTCCTTAGTTAACATAGGCATTTTAATTGTGCTTTGTTACAAGGCTTCCCCTTGTACCAAGAGTACAATTTCCCAACTCCCAATCATATCCACTAAAAAAACTTTTTTTTTCTTAAAATGCTCTGAAGTTGTTAATATTGTAACAATGCACATAAGTAATGCCTAAATTGCCGTAATTGTTCGACGAAACCGCAACCTGCAAATCAACAAAAAAGGAAATACTAAATAAGTCCGTCCGTCTACGTATGCACCGATGCAACGGACGTTACGCGAGAGAATAGGAATTCCCAAATTAATCTCTGTTCTCTGCACGCAGCCCCAAACTGACGTAGAAGATCTTGACGCCCACCTTTTCGAAATATCAAGAATGCTAGATGAATCTCTGCACACGACACCAAGCTGACTTAGGAACACTTGAAATTAACCGCCGCCGAAGCCCCCCTCCCAGCTTATAAAAGTGGATACTCCAGAAGACAGAAGTCAGTACTTGGTCGTCCGGCCATCAGCTGGGACCAGTGCTCCCAGCATCCGAGATGATGCTGGCCGCCGACATCCGAACTATTAGTACCTGATGGACCGTTCCAACTCCGCCGTGTTATCAACACTGATAGTAACCGTCCTGTAAATATTGAGTAAGAAATTTTGAATAAATGTCCGGTGTTTACTTGCGGTTATAGTGAAATATCCACAATTAAACACTAGCCAGTCACAATCTGGCTGGCCTACCTTGTTCGTAACCAATAAATAGTGGCGTGTTCGAACCCGGGAATCGGGGGCGCTTGCTGGTGAAGGTTAGATCGATTTGGAAATCTCGTGTGGTACTTGTACCTGTAACTGAGACGACATACCGGCAGAAACCAATCGCACCTTGTGTAACTGGCCACCGCTGGTGATATCCCGAGGGAGAACTAATTATTTATATGCGACGGATAAGCTAGCGGCGTTCCCTCCAACGAGATTGCATCCCGTGCTGCGATGAGAGTCTCGCATCGAAGCCCGTCTAGGAGTCCGCGCACCTAGGTGCTGTAAATATTTTGTATATATGTATATAAATTCCGTTTTTGCCGTTTTAAATCACCTGTACATATCTAAAGTAATAGAAATTATTTATATTTTGTTTGTGCCGTATTATTTGATCAATTCGATCAACGTTTAGCAGTAGTAAATGAACCTACCCTTCTGCGACTGAAAGCTTAAGGGTTAAGCTCAAAGGTTCCACTGACCAGACCGTAAATACAACGCAGAACATTGCATTAAAAATAGTTTAGATTCCGGAGCTAGAGATATTTTGGGTTATAAAAGGAATGAAAGTAGAAAACCCTGAATAATAAAACTTATTAAAAACGTTGTACGGGTGCGAAACTTGGACGATAGGAGAAGCGGATCGAAAAAAATGTGTTTGAAATGTGGTGGTACAGACGCATGATGACGATACTGCGGATAGATAAGGTTAGCAACAGAGACGTATTAGAAAGAGTTGGAGAAAAGTGACATTTATGGAAGACAGTAAATAATAGGAGAGATAGGATGGTAGGACACCTTATGAGGCACGAAGGCTTAGTTTGTGACATACTAGAGTCAGAGATAAGAATAAAAAGGAGTAGTGGTAGGCCCAGATTAGACTACTGCTCTCAAATAGTTTGGGATGTAGGATGTTCAACTTTTGGGAAAATGCGTAGGCTAGCTCAGGATAGGAAAGGATGGAGGTATGCGTCCAATCAGTCTCCGGACTGAAAACTTTACTTTTTAGTAATTCATTTATTTTTTCTTGAACTTACACCGGGTATCATCAATTCTTAGTTTCTCGAGTTTGTCTATCGTCCCGTTTTACTAAAAAAAATAAACGTTTGTTCCAAAAATATTCCACTCTTTACATACTAACTATTTCATGAATTACTGACGAAAATAATAGTGTAGCAATAGTAGAAATAATGCGGAGGAGTTCTACAGGAATATTCCAGGATATGATAGAAACAAAAAAGAAAAATGAAGGAAACGATGTTAAACCTTGTACTATTTTATTCAAATAAGGGTCATACAATCGTACAAACAAAACTTTTCTGACAATACCATTTATAAATTTTCAAACAGAAAGTGTTTTTGAAAGCAATAATTAAGGTACTTTGCTGCGTACTAATAATTATATAAATAAGACGGATTGTTTCTCCGCCTTTCAAATAGTTCGATCAAGAATTTGGTACAGAACTAGCATGAAATTTTTGAGAACGGGCATCAGGGGTTTGCGAATTTTTGGGTTATATCCTCTGGATGAAAATACACATCCAATTTTGAAGTTGTTGTATATGATTTACCAAAAGTTTTTCGTAATTGCGCTGGGTGTTTATTTAATTTTTAATTTACTCGGATTATATTTTGCGGAGAAGTTCCATCTTATTATTCATGGATTCCACGTGTTATCATTCTGTGAGTTTAAAAGAATCCCCACGTTTCCAAATTTTACCATATTCTTAAGCAAGCGATTGGTTTAGTCAATCAACAACGTATTTGTTTTAGCTTTGTATTTCGGAGCATTTTATAGTTCGGTATATTTTCAAAGAAACAAAGGGGCACTTGTAGCTTTGGTCGAAGATATGCACAAAAAGTTTAAAGAAATTTCAGATGATGGGGTGTATGTGGAGACCAACAAAAGAACTGTAAAATATTCTAACTTGTTTGTATTGTACTGGTCTATTCAAGTAATAGGTTCAGCGATATTCATGGGCGTGTGGTCTTGGTTTTCTCAAGAACGGTAAATATATACACTATTATTAAATAAATAAATAAATTCAACTCGATTTCGAGTTATTTGAGTAACAGAAAACAAGTCGTGAGATTTAATGATCGACTCTTTGAAGAAAGCAGCGTTGCGTGTGGTCTTCCGCAAGGTTCCATACTTGGGCCGCTATTATTCACTTTATATACTTCTGTTGTATCGAGTATGACATTCACTTCTATGTTGATGACACCCAGTTCTGCTTCTCGCAGAATCAATTAGGATTTGAGAACTTTTTGTGATGCTGCCGAAAATCATTCACTTATTAACAAAAGAAGTCTGAAATGTTATTGTGGGCAAATAAGTTTTAAGAATAAATTTTACCAGAGACGAAACAGAAAAATTTGAATCTATTTCAGTACCTTACCGTTACCTGGTTGGGTTCCATACGACTGGAAAACTTCTCCGAATTACGAGTTAACATTGGGGCTGCATTTTTATTGGAATCTTACCATGGGCGCTGTTTACCCTTTAACTGACAGTTTTCTTGTTTTGCTCGCAACTCAAACCGTTTCTCAATTCAAAATTTTAGGTAAAAAATTGTTGTCTCCATAAGAATTTTCAAAACATAAGAACTTTAACCTTTCAGAATGTGACATAAGAAATTTATTATACACATCTCTATTAGAATATGGGTGGAGTAAAAGTAGAGTTGTGAAAGTTAGTAAAAATTATAATTGTGATAAAGTGCGTAACGAAGATGACCAGCAATTGTTGACACTAATGAAGGATGAAAAATTTGTTAAAATTATGGAAACCCGTTTTAAGAAATGCGTTAAATATCACCAGATTCTCCTGAAGTATTGCGAGGACATAGAGGATTTCTATTCACCAGTTTTGTTGGGCAAAGTGGCTTCGGCGTTCTCTTTCCTGATATTCATGACTTTCGTTTTAGTTACCATGGTATGTGATAATACCTGATGAAAAGTTGGTCACCTGATATTTTTCAGGAAGTCGAAACTTCGATCATATGGTTCCTTGGCCTCGGCAATTATCTCTACGAATCTTTTATAGAAGAAGCACAGTATACTGTTTCAGGAGACATGCTGGCAACAGAAGTGAGGTTATGTCCATTAAACCAGCAAAATTGTATACGATATATTATTTTTAGCCTGATAATCTGTGTACCAGTTTGTATGAGACTCCTTGGTATATTTGTAATAAGGAATTAAAATGGGGAATTCTTTTTATGCAGATGCGTTGCAGACGTCCCATTCGACTGACGGCTGGAAAAATTCTACCTCTGAATTTGGGAACTTTAATGCTGGTTTGTGTCGCGAGTAGACATATAGTGACGTTTCTGGACCATCACTTTGTGCGCAACCTATCAGGTTAATCTGAAATTGACTTCGAACATACTCCATACTGGGCATCCGATCTGGACCATAATGATTAACATTCTGTAATCCAGAAATGTCGCTATAATGTCTCGATATTTGTTAAAAAATCAGTCAGAATTTATTTTCGTTTTAGATTGTGAAAACTGCCGTTTCATATTTCACTGTATTACGGAAAACCGCTTAAAAAGAGAAATAAATGTTTGTGAATATATTATTTCGTGGAAAAAATTCATGTTCATAGAATTTCCAATAATTCCGATTGAGCGACTGAAACTTTATGTCAAGTAAAAAAACAAAACAATTTGATATAAATTTAAGTGACAGTAAGTATTTGAAATAGCTCAGACGTACTTTGCTCGATGTCCATAAGAAAAACCAGAATATATTACGTCACGAACGGATATAATAATAATAATTAATATTTTCATTATTTTTTATTTGGACTAAAACGTGAGAAACTGCAAAAAAGGAAAAAAACACGGCATCTTTTTTATGATAAAATCTTCTATTCAAGCCGGTTTCCAGAAAATGGTGGACAACCCCATTGTGAATTGTATTATAGTTTAAATTAAGTTGTCAACTTAAATATGTTATAACATTTTTGGTGTTATTTAAGGAAATGTGTAGACTTGTGAGGATATTTTCCGAATTCAAATAAATAAAAAATAAAGAAAATAGTAATTGATTTTTTATACACTATGCTTCCTACCAATAATAATTAGGGCGTTTTTCACTTTTATTATGCATTTTAGAGAGAAAAGTTATATGATAGACTCCTCCTTACTTTTAGTTCTCCATACTTTAAAACTGTTTAAGTAATAATAATTGAAATCACTATTCTTAGTTTAACAGTGCATTATTTTCCTCCTTAAATTATTTTTATACGTATCCGTTTTGATGATGTTAATACGCAATGAAAAAATATGAATCTTAGGTAAATAATGTTAAAAAGAACAGTTTAGAATTTTTCTATTAGAGGTCGCTGCGACTCGAGTGATGGCGAGCGGTGGGGGTGCGCACTAGACGTAGCTGCATTCTACACCACCGCCTTCGTTTAGATTTCTAATAAGCTACCCCCGTCAGTGGCGTAGTGTCTAGTTTACGGTTCGGTTCGTGTTTACGGAAATTTAGTTTTGTGTTTTTATTCTTTGAAACTAATATGTGTGTTTACACGCACGCCACTGGTGTTTTGTGGTATTGTCGTGTGCCAAGTACGTTAGGATTGGGGGGATCTTGCCTGCGCGCACTGACCCCCACCGCTCGCCATCACTCGATCGATTTACTGTACATTTACGGTTGAACCATTGCCAAGACAGGAAGCAGCTAGGAGCTCTGCATAAACGGTGAGAGCCAACTCTCAGAATGCTCTCAGAAGGTGGAAATCATTGGTGACTCTGCAAGGAATCTTAAGAACCCTGTTCCCGCTATAACCTGAATTTAACACATAAAATTTATAATAATAATTATAAAAAAGTTTATAGAAGGGTAATGCATGTGAAAAAGATGATGCTTATTATACTATATTATAATCTTGAATGCACCATGCAAATCCAGGGCTATGTGGAACGTCATAAGAGACAACACTAGCAATAAGAAACGGGGTATTGGTGATCTAACGTACAATCACTCAGTATCAACAATACCCCCGTTTCAGATCCTAAGCAAGTTGCCAAAAGTTTTTCAAAATCTTTCATGGACGCTCCATATCTGATGAATCGATCATTGCCTGGCTCAATATTCTTGACACCAGTCCGAGTCTCTGAGATCAATATGGATTCACTAAGGCCCTCCAATTCCACTGGTTCCGACGACTTAGCGACAAAACTCATAAAGGCTGCTAAAGTGCAAATTGCTGGGATGCTGTAAAAATATTAGTTTCGAACATGGCATACTTCCCGACCTGGATGAAAGGCAATTGATTGTGTCGATCACCATAGCCTACTTGAGCTACTCGTTAGGGGAGTCAGTTTACGGTGGTTCGAATCGTACCTGTTTACGAGGCATCAATATGGGGTATGCAGACGTGGTAGGTCTGAAGCAGTGCTTAATAAGTATGGGTCTTCGCAGGGATCGATTTTGGGCCCTATGCTTTTCGTGATTTTCATCAATGATTTACGTATACATATAAGACAATTGAGACTGAATCTATTACAGCTTATGCTGATGATATAATTCTACTTTCCACCGGCTGTGATAGTTTTGGATTCCTTGTCGAGGATGTTAACAAAAAACTCAATAACATCTATAAATATCTGGCATTTTATTCATCAAGTTTTAAGCCGCACCGGAGTGTGTTGGTAAGTTTGAGTGGGGGCATAATAGAGCAGACCTCAACTTTTAGATTGTTGGGTACGGTCCTGTGTGAGCATCAGAGATGGGATGCACATGTTGATGCTTTGAGTTCCAGGTTTGCCAGTATTTGCTATGCCTTGAAACGTCTACGGGATATTTGCAGCTTCAGTGTTGTCAAGACCTATTATGAGGTATGATGTTGTGTTGTGGGGGAAATCGTTTGACTACATTGCCAGTGAGATACTGTACAGTTGCTTTATTGTTTTTTGTTTAAACCGAATTCGCTTCATATCAAGCGTTATTGGGGTGGCCAGTTTTGAGATGAAAGCACTGTATATTATTAATATTATTATGCTAACCTAACTTAGGGAGGTATTAGAAAGAGTTGGGGAAAAGCGAAAGGTATGGAAGACAATAAAGAACAGGAGAGATAGGATGGTAGGACACCTTCTAAGACACAAAGGAATAGTTCGCGACATACTAATACTAGAGTCAGAGATAGGAATAAAAAGGGGTAGGGGTAGGCCTAGATTAGACTACTGCTCTCAAATAGTTAGGGACGTAGGATGTTCGACTTTTAGGGAAATGCATAGGTTAGCTCAGGATAGGAAAGGATGGAGGTACGCCTCCAACCAGTCTTCGGACTGAGAACCTTATGATGATGTACCTACAAGCAATAACATAAATAATCAAGGGAAACTGAAAAGAATGCGTAGGTGTATTACACGTAGCACATTTTAGAGGACAATACTAGAACCAGAAAAGAAAAATGGAGGAAACCGTGTTAAACCTTGTAGGTATGTAGGTAGGTACTGTTTTATTCAAACTTACTTTGCCAACATCACAGGTCATGAATTTTCAAACATCAACCGAGAATACACTCGATTAAAACCTTAATTAGCTACCTAAATATAAATAGGACCCGTTTTCTTCGCCATGCTCAAATAGTCTGACTAAAAATTTGGTAGAGAACAAACATGAAATTCTTGAAAACAGGCATCAGGGGTCTCCGGATATTCGGTTTATATCCTCTTAAAGAAAGTACCCATCCGATTTTGAAATCTTTGTACTTCTACTATCAGAGGTTTATCATAATTTCTCTGGGCCTCTATTTAATTTCTAATTTGCTGGGATTGTATTTTGCTGAGACATTTAACATTATTGCTCATGGATTTCATGTGTTGACATTTGGTAAGTTGAACTCTATACAGATGTCCCAGCATTTGATTCTGGAACACATTTGTTTTAGCTGTGTATTTTGGAGCTTTTTATAGCGCAGTCTATTTTCAAAGAAGGGAGAAAGCACTGGTAGCTTTGGTCGAGAATATGCACAGTAAATTTAAAGAAATTTCAGATGATGGCATTTACGTTGAGACCAACAAGAAGACTGTAAAGTACTCCAACTGGTTTGTTTTGTATTGGTCTGTTCAAGTAATAGGTTCAGCGGTACTAATGGCAGTATGGTCTTGGTTTTCGCAACACGAACGGTAAACATTTTTGCACCCCTTCAGTTAGAAATTTTTGATTTGCTTTCAGTACTTTACCTTTACCTGGGTGGGTCCCATATGATTGGAAGGTCTCGCCAAATTACGAATTAACGTTAGCATTACACTTGTATTGGAACACTACAATGGGGGCTGTTTTTCCTTTAACTGATAGTTTTCTTGTTGCACTGGCCACTCAGACTGTTTCTCAATTTAGAATTCTAGGTAAATTTAAAATTTAAACAGTTTTTGTTAACCTAAAATCATTGATGGTTTTAGAATGTGACATAAGAAACTTGCTGTATACTTCACTATTAGAGCATGGGTGGAGCAAAGGAAGGGTTGCAGAAATCAGCAAAAATTACAATTCTAATAAAGTACACAACGAAGATGACCAACGATTGTTAACGTTAATGAAAGACGAAAAGTTTGTTAAAATAATGGAAGCTCGATTTAAGAAATGCATCAAGTATCATCAGATGCTTCTGGAATACTGCGAGGACATAGAAGAATTCTATTCGCCAGTATTGTTTGGAAAAGTTGCTTCGTCCTTCTTTTTTCTGATATTTATAACTTTTGTTATTGTCACGGTATGCATTAGTAGTTCGTCGTGTACTTGGTTTGTTCAGTTAGGTACAGCTGGAACTTTTTAGGTCCAGGAGAATTCATTTATATGGATTTTTGGGCTTGCCAATTATCTATACGAATCTTTCATGGAAGAAGCCCAGTTCACTGTTTCTGGGAATATGTTGGCAACAGAAGTAAGGACTTACGCATAAAATTTATTTTCTTTTAAACACTCCGAACACCGTCATGATGCCTTCGAAATCGCCGAGTTATTATAGTAAACATGTAAACAAGGTCAAGTAGGCCGCTAGTTACGTGTGTGTAACGTAACACTGCCCTCTTCTTAAATTTGATTACCTTCGGTTACACTCATCTGTATGTATATCTTCGCATGCTCTAATAAGCATTGCTGGGTGTGTTGAAGACTAACAACTTGTAACGGTAACTTAAACTTTTTCTTGATAACACACTTAATATTTGCAAATCGGAAAACTTAAAACTTTATTCTAATTCTGAACGTATATACAATATTTACAACTCAAAACTGAATTATGATCACTACCGGGCATGCAGTCTCACACCCCGTTCGCTGAGGACAGTATTAACAAAATTTTCTATGGGATTATTTTCAGCTTGATAATTTGTGCACTAGTTTGTACGAGACCCCCTGGTACATTTGTAACAAGAAGTTAAAATGGGGCATTCTTTTTATGCAAATACGCTGCAGACGTCCTATTAGACTTACTGCTGGGAAAATTTTGCGTCTGAATTTGGAAACTTTAATGCTAGTAAGTGCCACACATTTAAATTTGATCCAGCTAGAACACTTTCTGCATTCATTAAAAATATACCCTGGTATTAGAATATAACAGACTTGATTTTAGATTGTGAAGACGGCCGTTTCTTACTTTACAGTACTGAGGAAAACTGTGTAGATGACAGCTGCTACATTTTCTGTATAAAATGTCAAACTTCAGATTTTCTTTAAAGTATTGTAACAATTTAACAGGTGTGTATTAATTATTGTTAAGCGTAATTTTACCAAAGCGTAGAAGGGCCACACTATTAATATTTTAAAAATTCCGACATCGAAGTCGGAATATTGTTAAATTTCGAGATAGAAGTCGGAATTCTACGAAAGCGTAGACGGGCCACATTATTAATATTTTGCAAATTCCGAGATCGAAGTCGGAATATTGTTAAATTCCGAGATCGAAGTCGAAATATTGTTAAATTCCGAGATCGAAGTCGGAATATTGTTAAATTCCGAGATCGAAGTCGGAATATTGTTAAATTTCGAGATCGAAATCGGAATATTGTTAAATTCTCAGATAGAAGTCTGAATTTAGTTGAATTCCGAGGTGGAAGTCGAAATTTAGTTTAATTCCGAGATGGAAGTCGGAATATTGTTAAATTCCGAGATTGAAGTTGGAATTTAATTATATTCCGAGGTAGAAGTCGGAGTTTAGTTAAATTCCTATTGCCATTTAGGAATTTAACCAAATTCCGACTTCTCCCTCGGAATTTAACTAAATTCCGACGTCTATCTACTGCCATCTAGGAAAAACAATATTCCACTTTTATCTCAGAATTTAACTAAATTTCGACTTCCACCTCGGAATTTAACTGAATTCTACGTAAGCGTAGAAGGGCCACACTATTAATATTTTAAAAATTCCGACATCGAAGTCGTAATATTGTTAAATTCCGAGATAAAAATCGGAATTCAGTTAAATAGCGAGGTGGAAGTAGGAATATTATTAAATTCAGATAGAAGTGAGAATTTAGTTAAATTCCGAGGTAGAAGTCGGAATTTGGTTAAATTCCGAGATTGCAGTAGGTATTTAACTAAATTCCTACTTCTATCTCGGAATTTAACAATATTCCGACTTCGATGTCGGAATTTTTAAAATATTAATAGTGTGGCCCTTCTACGCTTTCGTATAATTCTGTCCTTCCCTTTACCTACAAGTTCATCAGAAATTTCCAGAAACTTCCTTTCTTGAAAACTTTACAGGGTGGGCAAAATTGTTTGTTTTATTTCATCTATGATGTCGTCTCACCCTTTGAACTGTTTTTGATTTTCATTGCATTTCATTTACAATTTCTAGTTTCCGTTTACAAATTGTTTTTAATTTGATTTGTTTCTTGTAGATAATTTGTGTCTTATTTAATCTTATTTATAAAAAATGGAAACAATTTTGAACTTATATTTAATGAAGTATAAAGCGTGCATTACAATAACGTGAATGTAAATATCAAGAAATTAAAGCGATTTAGCAAATTGTTCCTGTAAATCCGTCACCTTCACCAAATCGAGTTGATTAAATGGGTTACCATAAACGATTTGTGAGTACAAAAATATTCAATGTCTAGTCTCTTTTACTGTTACCTACAATTAACATTCTAGTACTCGGCTTGCAACTGAAGACTTCAACACGACGAAAAAAAATATATATTGCGTTTACCGAGCACAAGAGTATTGTACCACTGGAAAGCGTGACTATAAGTAGCTGCATAATCATTGTATGACTCTCTGTGTGTTACGTATGCCTGCTGACGCAGCAGCTACATTAACATGATGTACATACCTATACAATATACATAATATGAAAAATTTTGCATACATTTTCGTTAAAGCCCTTATGCACCTAGAATTTAGAATTTTAACCATCTCTTAAAAACTTTTAGAATACTTAAGGACCACCCTGTATAAAATAAAGGTTGTTATATATTAAATGCGCGTGTTTCTTCTGGCGCCATTTTCGAAACAATGAATAATTTATTTTCAAAGAATAACTGTTGCCCAAAACGTAAAAATGTAAGTGTGTTATTCCAAGAACAAGAAGTTAGAAAGAAAAAAGAAGAATCGGAATCAAGGCCATAATACCGAGGAAGTCGAACATCACTATTTCATTTAATTACATGTTGCCCTTAGATATACAATTTCCCAGAACAAAACTTCGCTAACATTACAACTCGTAAATTCATGAATTGATGAAATGGAAGCAATTAAAATCTTAATCAACTACCTAATTTCGGTGTATAAATAGAAAAAGTCTGCTGCTGTTTCCCATTTTAATTGAGTAAAACTTTAGAACGACAAACATGCAAATCTTGGGGCCTAGCATTCTTGGTTTGCGGGTATTCGCTATGTACCCGCTGGAGGAAAATACCAGTCCGTTTTTTAAAATTTTGTATTGGATTTATCAGAAAGTTTTTGTCGTTTCTTTGAGTATTTATGTTGTTTCTAACCTCCTTGAGTTACTTTTTGCTGAAAAACTGGATCTTGTTATCCATGGATTCCATTTGGTAACATTAGGTAAGTGGAAATTTAATGTCATCTTTAGTCCGGAGAGTGGTTGGACGTGTACACCCATCCTTTCCTATCCTGAACAAACCTACGCATTTCTCTAAAAGTAGAACATCATACATATGAGAGCAGTAGTCTGCGCAAGAAACTTTGGCTTATATGGTGTTGTTGCATAGTTTGATGACATCCTGGTTTTCGGCAAAACATTTGGGGAACACAATGAAAATCTTCTCAATGTCCTGGAAACTATTTCAAAAACTGGTCTAACCCTGACTTTAGAAAAATCAAAATTTGGTATTACTGAAGTCAAATATTTGGGCCATATAATGTTATACAGGGTACTTAAATTTGCTTGTAAACTTTTAACAGCTTCAAACGAAAAGAGCTTACTTTCTTAAACGGATTGCCCCAATTTTTATTACATTTTTGAATTCTTCAATAAAAATGGACCAAATAATGTCATAACAACAATTCACTTATTGTCAACCGTACATTTCTATTGCCATTTTGATTATTTTTGAAGCATCTAAAATGGTTCTACAATCTACAAGGTGTTTCATTAACAATATCATACGATATTGGGATGACTTTCTTGCTGTTAATAACAACATTTTTACAAGTTGCAATACGTGCGCAAAATATTTATTAGCTCAAGTGTTTAAGGAGCGATATCCAAATCGAAGAGGGTCTGATGCAAGAAGTTCATCGATTATTCATGAATGTCCGAAACTATACTTTGTGTTACATGCCAAGAAGATGCAACAAAAATATGCACAGAATAATAAGTAGTATTCGAGTTTCCGAGAATATTGGGAGCTCTTAATGTTACTATTTTGCGCGTTCTGCAGTGGCGGCTCGTGACTTTAGAACTTGGCCGTGCTCTGGAATTATATCACCGTTCAGGGGTTGGGGGGGGGGTCTGGCGGTTTCTCCCCGTATTTTTTTTATGACGTGCTTTAGAAGACATTTTAAAACAAGAAATTTCACTCACCGCAATATTTGACGAAAATCCCAAATCCAAAAGGTTAAACTTTCGCACACAATTTTTACCGCGACCTTTCGAAAAGTTAATTTGTTAATTCGCTCAGACTTAGGACGTCAATTTCGTTTTATTTCAAGTTTTTCGTCTCCATTATACATATACAGTAGTGGCCATAAATATAGCAACTTTTAAAAAATCAATGTAATATTAAACAACATTATTTTTAAGATTAGAAATGCATTCCAGCATTCACATTGCTTCTATGGTAAGTGTTTCCTGCAATAAAAATTAGAGCTCTGTGAATAACAAATTAATCCCAGCATTTGTTCAAATTTTTGTTGGGCAGAAATATAGCAACAACTGTCATAAATAAGTTTAAAGTAATTAAAACGCCAGTTAAGTTGTACTTATCCCGAGTATTTATCGCATTGGCACTATTTCTGGTTAGTAACTAAAAAATGGGTCGGGCTAAAACAGTTTCAATTGAAATTAGGAACCTTATTACACAAAAGTATGAAAACGGTGTCAAACAGGCTGAAATTTCAAGAAGTTTTAATTTAAATAAATCCGTTGTGTCCAGAATTTTGAAGCTATTTATGTTGAACCCATTCCAAATCCAGGAAGACCAAGAAAAACTTCTGAAAGATTTGATCGACACGTGTTAAGAATATCGAAAGAAAACCCATTCCTGTCCTCTTCCAAAATTCTTGGAAAATTGGAGGAAATTGGATCAAAAGATGTTAGTGCTCGTACAATAAGAAGGAGATTAGTCGACGGCGGGTTATTTGGTCGCCGACCAGCGAAGAAACCACTGTTGTCAAAGAAAAATGTGAAGCCCTGTCTCCAGTTCGCAATAGATCATATTAAATGGACCCCAGAAAATTGGAAGAATGTAGTTTTTAGCGATGAATTAAAATTTAATTTGTTTAAAAGTGATGGGCTACTCTATGTTAGACGACCAACGGGCAAGAGATTTGACAAGAAGTGCACATGTCCAACTGTTAAGCACGGTGGTGGTTCAGTTATGGTTTGGGGATGTTTCTCTAAGTTTGGGATGGGCCCAATCTGTCGAATCCATGGTAAAATGGATCGATTCATGTATTAAAATATTTTGCAATACCATCTGGTCCCATACATCGACGAAACAATGCCTTTAAGTTGTGTGTTTCAGCAAGATAATGACCCGAAACACTCGTCGAAACTTGTGCAGGATTGGTTAGCGGAGCAACACTTCGAAATTATGCGATGGCCATCACAGTCACCCGACTTAAATCTAATAGAAAATTTGTGGGATTACTTGGATGGCAAAATTAGAGGAAATAATTATATTAATTTGGAAAACCTTTATACTGCACTGGAAAATGCTTGGGAAATAATTGATGATGGATACATTACTAAATTAATAGAATCGATGCCCAAGCGATGTGCCCAGGTTATTAAAAATAAAGGTTATTATACAAAATATTAAACGCTTTTGTTATTTTTAATTAATACTTGTCAAAAAAATTTTTTTTCCGTAGTTGCTATAATTATGTCCAACACAAAAATTAAAAAATATTAAAAATAATACTTGTTTTAATTACACATAAATACGCATTATGTACTAGAAATGTGTATGTATTTTAAGAACAAAAAGTAAAT
The DNA here is from genome assembly GCA_963966045.1 of Xestobium rufovillosum. NCBI lineage: Eukaryota > Metazoa > Arthropoda > Insecta > Coleoptera > Ptinidae > Xestobium > Xestobium rufovillosum. The sequence continues at coordinate 25,359,020 of OZ014497.1, forward strand.
AAAAAGAATATTTTTGCTTAGAAAAAAAAATTAAATTCGAAATTTCAGGAAGTTGCTATATTTATGGCCACTACTGTATGTATTTAGAAACCATATTCACTTTTAACTGAATGAAGTAAGTATTACAACACAATAATAATATTGAAAAATGCTAAAATCAGGCGACCACTTTGTTAAAGTTCACTCCACAATATTTAAGTGTTCACTTGAATCTGGAACGCAAATTCTGTACTAGCTTGCAAGTGAGCTTTGGACACTTCGTGCTTTCTTATTTTTTCATGCAAATGGTTTAAGTCAGTAACGCCTATACTACTCCAATTCTTATCCATATTTGGAGTAAAAAATAACAGGCATTGAAAACAAAAAAGAGAATTCCTTACCGTACATCCACATATCCATTTGTTTCGTTTGTAAATGTCGCTGGTGAAATGCCTGGTGAAAGACCGACCTTCCTTTTTCTTCGCACAAATTTGATTTAGTTTTAACTTTTAAAACCGGTGTCGGCCTACCTAACCGTTTTATTTCAATTTTTGTGCTGAAGTCCAATAATAAAAAGTTAATTTTAATAATATTGTCAATGGAATTTATGCCGCTATCACTACATAACACGCGCCACCACCACAAACTAAACCACTGGAAATTTCAATATTTAAAAATAATAAACACGATAATACAGCTAATTACTCAAGTTATAAACAAAGCCAGGAGCTATCTCAAACTTAAATATGGTAAACAAAAGAACAACGCCGCAGAAGTACCAATTTCCGTATTATATTATGCATATGCTTAGCACGACCGCAAGGTTCAACTTCCAAGTGTGTACTGAAAAGGCACACGGACACGAGCTAAACTAAAAGCATATATGACGAATTTTCCCACGTCTTGCCGAGTTTTGCCGATCTCGCTCCCATATCGAATGTACGAGTACCACACCCCACAGTTTCAACACGCCAGACGCTACACTCGAACGCCAGACGGTTTGGATGTACATGTATTTGCACATTTGCACGTGTATTCTCTGCTAGGTATTTTGAAACTGACGACGCGGGATGCTTGGCGCGCATACTATTTATTATCTAAACGCTGGAGATTCAAAAAGTTTTAAACTTTAATTTGAACCTTATCAAAAAAAGGTTAACAGCAGTTTTTTGTAGGCAGTGCGCGCGCATGAGCGCACTTATTGAGGAGCCGCCACTGGCGTTCTGTGAAACAGGGGCGACCGGAATAGGTACCTATTTTTGCGTCGCATGAGACTAGGAGCCCTTTTACACGCGACAGAATGATTGCGAATTTTATTGTGAAAAGTACCGCCAATAAAATTGGGAATAATTAATTCTAGTCTATTTAAACAAGGTGTTTTACATACAGCTTCCTTTTTCTCAGGAAATTACAGTCGCATTTTATGAGATAAAACAGCTGATATAACCTAAAACATTGGTGCGTAGTGACAGTTGTTTGTTGAAGTCTTTCGTCTTGTACCGAATTCGTACATAGCCAAAGTACATGTCCAAAGTAAACACAACAAACATAGACAAGTGAAGAAGTTTTTGAGGTTAAATCACTAATGTTTGACAGATGTTACCATCAAATTTGCCCAAAATATAGATTTATAGACAAAATTTTGGCTACAAATTTCAGAGTAAAGCCAGAGAATTACACTGTCGATAATTATTTCCAATTTTATTGGCGGTAATTTTCACAATAAATTTCGCAATAATTCTGTCATGTGTAAAAGGGCTCTAATGCTCCTATACCATCTCGCTATCGGTATTAGTTTAAAACGTACTAAAGAAGATGTTGACCATTTTCTAGCACACAAACACGAATTATTTTTTCAAAACTGTGCCCAACGTTTTCCAACACTTTCTGCTGTAACGCTTCTACTTACAATTCGTTGTTGTATATATCTTCAGCTGTTGTTGGTGGAGTTTGATAGACAATTTGCTTCACATAACCCTACTAGAAAAGGTCCATTCCTGTTAATTCCGGTGACCTGGGCGACCTCGAGGTATCCATTTTTCTTCGTATTGCTCATTTTTAGAAATCACGAACATGTGAAAGATCTCACGATAATAAATAAACCAGAATATTTTGGATTTGGATATCGCTCCTTAAACACTTGAGCTAATAAACATTTTGCGCACTTATTGCAACTTGCAAGAATGTTGTTATTAACAGCAAAAAAGTCAAAAAGTGCAGCGTTGATATGTTTTGCATTGTTATGGTTGTGTTACTTTATTTTGTCTCCGTCTAATTTTCTACGGTTTTGTAAAATTAAATTATTATTTTTTTCGACATTACATTTTTTATTCACTACATTTTATTCCACGTCTAATTTATAGAGGGTGTTTCATTAACAATGGGAAATTCGTTAACCGGAAATTCTACAGGTCAAATAATGACCATTGACCCGAACATGCCTTATCCGAATGTTGATGGTTTAGGAAATACAGGGTGTTGAAAGTTACAATTTAATTTCCATTTTTTGCCATAACTACGAAATTTCTTAGGTTGTCGACTTGAAAATTTGCAATCCTATGGTTTTTCTTATGGGAAAAAAGATTCCAATAATATTTTTGACGTTGCCCATAGAGGGCGCTATTTATAACCTATTGTTTTGATAAATTGAACCATAACTTTTTACCATGTACATCTAACGTCAAATCGGCTCCAAAATCTGAAAGACCAACCTTTTTTAAACAATAAATGTATTCTTGTCTCATTTTGATATTCCAGCCCATTTTCAAGAAAAAACGACTTAATGCAAATAGTGTTTAAATCTTAGAAATGAAACGCTTATTAAGTACTGCTAACAAATTTTAATTCACTACAAACGCTTTAGGTACAAGAAAAATAAAATTAGAAAATATTAAATTTTAAAGTAGTTGTTCGAAGTGTCCGCCATTCACTTATACATTTTTCAATGCGTTTCCTGGAGAGACCCCCGAGTTCTAAACAATGCCCCTGGATTGCCTTTGATTTCATTGGCAGCCGCTTGTATTCTTCGCCATAGCTCATCGGGTGAATCAACAGCTTCTTTATAAACCATATCTTTCATTCTAGACCACATCGAAAAATCCAGCGGATCTAGGCGGCCAAGCAAATTCACTTCCACGGCCAATCCACCGATGTGGAAAGACGTTGTCTAAGTACTCCCGCACCGGCCGGGAAAAATATGCGGGCGCCCCGTCCTGCATAAACCACATATTTTCCCTTAAATTAAGTTGTACTTCTTCAAGAAGTTCGTACAAATTTTGCTTAAGAAAATTTAAATAAAGTGGACCGTTCAGATTGGGTGGAAGTTGAAAAGGCCCAATAAAGAAATTTGAAATTACACCGCACCAAACATTGATCTTAATTCATGTTGGAAGTGTCTTTTTTAAACGGCATGGGGGTTTTCAGAATCCCACAAATGATTGTTTCGCCAGTTGAAAACTCCACGTCGAGTTGCCTCATCCGTGAAGAGGATTTTGTTAAAAAAATTAGGATCCGCGTCTTGCTGCTCTTGTAAGAACTTAGCGAAACGTAGACGAGCAGGAGGATCTTCCGGTAACAAATTTTGTACTGGAGTAATGTGATATGGGTGAAGCTTCTCTTTGTGCAAAATTCTCCAAATCGAAGAGCTACTTACGCCTGTTGCCGCACTTAAACGACGGGTACTTACGCCTGGATTTTCGTGCAATCTAACCAAAACCTCATCTTCCTGCGCAGCCGAAATAATCTTCGAAGCGCTATTTTCACCTTTTGGACGGAAAGATCCTCTTTCGCCTAAGCGATTGCACAGATTTCTAAATAATTTATGATTTGGTTGCCTTCGGTGGGGTATAACTCTGAATACCTTCGGGCTGCAGCGAGCTCATTAAAATGAGACAATAATACATTTATTGTTTAAAAAAGGTTGGTCTTTCAGATTTTGGAGCCGATTTGCCGTTAGATATACATGGTAAAAAGTTATGGGTCAAACAGTAGGTTATAAGTAGCGCCCTCTATGGGTAACGTCAAAAATGTTATTGGAATCTTTTTTCCCGTAAGAAAAACCATAGGATTGCAAATTTTCAAGTCGACAACCTAAGAAATTTCGTAGTTATGGCAAAAAATGGAAATAAAATTGTAACTTTCAACACCCTGTATTTCCTAAACCATCAACATTCGGATAAGGCATGTTCGGGTCAGTGGTCATTATTTGACCTGTAGAATCTCCAGTTAAGGGATTTCCCATTGTTAATGAAACACCTTGTAGATTGTAGAACCATTTTAGATGCTTCAAAAATAATCAAAATGGCAATAGAAATGTACGGTTGACAATAAGCGAATTCTTGTTATTACGTTATTTGGTCGATTTTTATTGAGGAATTCAAAAATGTAATAAAAATTGGGGCATTTCATTTAAAAAAAATAAGCTTTTGTCGTTTGAAGCTGTCGATAGTTTACTCCAAAAGTATTAAGTTTCATTTAAGAAAACAAGTTGTCACACTGTCCCGCGAATAGTACCAACCGGGGTACCAACCCTATAAATTTGAAAATAATTTTAGGAAATGCAGAACTTGAATCCAAGTAACTTTAGTAAAAGCATTTTGTCAAAACAAAGCCACAATTCACCGAGGGCAGAACGTTGAATAACCCTGTATGACACCTACCTTTCTAAGCACTTTGAACATGTTCCCCCACTTTAAGTTGCCGAAAGGTTTTTCTAAATCTACTGCCTCTACAGCCTCATCGCTATAATTAGATGTGGGCATATATAGCTGTATTATTACCGTCTTTACAGGTTTCGAATCTAACCTAACCATAACTACTACCCTGTCACTTTTCTGTAAGAAACAATCAACGATCATGTTGTTTTTGAATTTTTAGAATTTAGTCTATACTATACAGATTTTTCAGCTATCTATCTTGGAGCAGTCTACAACACAACGTATTTCCAAATAAAGAAATCATCACTGGTAGCTTTTGTAGAAAATATGAACACCAAATTTAGAGAAATTTCTGACGAAGGACTGTACGTTGAGACCAATGAGAAGACTGTGAAATACTCTAATTGGTTCGTAATTTATTGGTTTACTCAGGTGATGGCTTCTACCGTACTTATGGCATTGTGGACTCTGTTTGCGCAAAAAGAACGGTGAATACAACAGTTTGTTCCTTTCAAATAAGTAGGTATTAGATTAATAATTTGCAGTACACTACCTTTACCTGGATGGGTGCCATACGACTGGAAAAAGTCGCCGTATTACGAGCTAACTTTGACATTACATTTGCTATGGAATATTTGTATTGGTGGCATTTTTCCATTAACAGATAGTTTCATTTTTGCAATAGCTGCTAACATTGTCTCCCAATTTAGAATTCTGGGTGCGTTTTCTTGTATGTATTTAATTGTTTGTTTGTATATACTGAGGATTTTAACTGCTTCAGAATGTGACATAAGAAATTTGTTGTATTCATCCATGCTGGAATATGGTTGCAGCAAAGAAATGGTTGTAGAAGTCAGCAAAAATTTTAATACTGGTGAAGTACGTAATGAGGACGATGAGCAGTTACTGGTACTCATGAAAAACGAAGAGTTCGTAAAGGTACTGGAAGGGCGGTTTAAGAAGTGCATCAAGTTGCATCAGATGCTCTTGAAATATTGTGAAGATTTTGAAGAACTGTATTCACCAGTTTTGTTCTGGAAAGTACAACTGGCCTTCTTCTTTCTAATATTTATTACTTTCGTCGTAGTTACGGTACGTGGTGTATACAGGATGGTCCATTAGTGCGGCGACGGCCTATATCTCTTGAACCGTTCAAGGCATCAAAATGAAATTTTGCAAGTGCTTAGGAAATCCCATGCCGCATCTTTCAAAATTATCTTGGTGTATACAGGGTCTTCACATTTTGCGTAATAAACCAAAGTTATATTTTTTCAAATGGAAACCCCCAATTTTTTTACATACTCACGTTCCCCACAAAATTTCATGGAAAACGATATACATACCACATTGTGGGGTTTTTAGCAGATGCTCAGAATGTCTTCCATGTTGTTCAATACATTTTTGAGCTTTAGTTGCTACCGGCTCTTTAATATTTTCCAGCGTTTGCGGCATAATTGTTTCAAATGCTTGCCTTATCCGTTCTTGCGTATTTTCAGGGGTTGTTGGTAATAGGGAGGTTCGGAGAAAAATAAGATATCTATTTTTGGCATGAAAATGACAGAAAATTGTTATTGTAATTGATTTACGGCGAATTTTTTTTTCTAAAAAAATTTTTTGCGGCGTAATAAGCGAAAGAAATTAGCTTATCACGCCCACATGCTAGTTCGCTTTGTTATTGGTTTGACGCCAGAGATTCGTAAGGCGCTCCTCCCACTTCTCTTGAAGTGCCCGTGAAGCGGTACCTATCTCATAACATACTTATTGGGACTATTTCAAGAGTGAATTTTTAAAGTAAGGTGTCAAGGAAACATAAAACAAAGACAACATAATCGATATAATGATGCAACAAGGGTATCAAAAGTCTGATTCACATAATTTGCCATATTTATGTAGTAGGTAAATGTCCCGGTAAATGTGGAAATGGTGTGTGATTCTTGCATCTAACCCCAATTTCATTCAACGTCAAAACAGTAGTGTAAAGGCAGACCGGTATAAGTAAAACAAAGTCAACAATTTATAAACTGTGCATGCCTTTTATAATTCAGTATAAGTAGGTATGTAGATGGTAGATACCTGCTTACTTCTGTTTGTAAAATAGGTACCTACCTATATTCTCTAATACAATACAATACATACCTACTCATTTATGTAGGTATGTATACCTAAGTGATTGACAAGTTATCAAGTTAACAGTTTTATAACGGATTGGAAATTTAAAAAAAAACAGAAACAAATACAACTCACGCGAATCAAAAAACTACGCTACGTAGGTACTAGGTACTTGTTTAACAAAAAGAAACAACTGCTATATTCTGGAACGGTTAATGTAGAAACTCGGAAGAGACTCTTAAAGACGCATGTATGGAGTACGAAATTATACCTATGGGTGCGAAACTTGGACAATGGGGGAAGCGGATTGAAAAAGAGTAGAAGCGTTTGAAATGTGATGCTACAGACGGGTGTTGAAGATACCGTGGATAGACAAGTTAGCAATAAGGAGGAATTAGAAAGAGTTGGGGAAAAGAGAAAAGTATGGAAGACAATAAAGAATAGGGGATAGGATCGTAGGATAGTAGGACACCTTCTCAGACACAAAGGAATAGTTCGCGACATACTAGAGTCAGAGATAGGAATAAAGAGGTAGAGGTTGGAGCACATTAGACTACTGCTCTCAAATAGTTGGGGATGTAGAATGTTCTACTTTTACGGAAATGCGTAGGCTAGCTCAGGGAAAGGATGGAGATACGCGTCCTACCAGTCTTCACAAGAGAACTTTATGATGACGTATTATTTAATTATTATTGTAAAATAGTTAATAAAATTTCCTTTTCTAGTTCAGGGAGGGAACGCTACGGCGATTCAGTATTTGGCTCCGTCATGCTCCTAGCATCCTGTTTCAAATTATGCTAACCGTAACACGTTACCAAGTACCAAGGGGTACATTATGTTCGATTTTATTTAAAGTGGCTGCAATGGGGCAGCCGATAATTTTATAAACTTTTGCAATGATAAACTAACAAGCGAAAATATCGATAATGCTGACCGATTTTCCTTCTGGCTCCAACGAACCACTTTTTCCGTTTTATTGGTGTGCTGTACGATGTATTAGTCTGGGTACAAAACAGAAAACACCAGTTAGAACCAGTTAATAATATTTAACAATTTAACTACACGTGCATATGCATAATACTTATGGGACTGCTGCGCGCTGAAGCTGGGACTTGTACGTTATACTAAGTTCTGACGTCACGCGGCCGACTCTCGCTGCAAGGTACGATTTCTAGCCTCGCACCGACAGAAAACTTTGCAACGGTTTCACAGGCGAAGGAATTTTTTTTTAACAAAAATTAACAACATAACTGCCTTCAGTATAATAAACTCTATCAAGTTTAATGAAATTTGAAAATTACCGAACCTGCCTATTCAACGTGTACTTTGTCTTCCGCATTAACCCACAGGAAAATGTCGAGTGGGGTAATGTCAGGTTATCGTGCAGGCCCAGGGTACTGCTGAACCACGACCAATCCATTTGTACTTAACTTAATCGATTTAAAACGAGAAATGTCCAAATTTAAGTTAAATGTGGAAATCTTAATAAAATTGTAAAAAATAACAGTGAAATTGGAAATTTTTAAGTTTCAATCTTTATTTCTGTAGAAACTGTCAGTCGCAGAAATGGCAATGCCAGCATCAATTAAAAGCTTAGTAAACTGGCTATTAAATGTGCAATTAATATACAGGGTGTTCCATTTGATATTCTTGAGAAAAATTCAATTATGCGTATGTTGACCACTCTGTATAGTATAATGTATTGTGGCAAAGGTATTAACAGAATTGCAAATAGAATAGTCTGTGAATCTAGTTCGATAAAGAAATTTTAGATAGCTTCTGTAAGTAGACGTCAGTAGTGCCACAAAGATGGGTCCAGATTGGCACTAAAATGGCAATATCTTACCATTCCCTGCTGGAATGTGGAATATCGTTTTCCATTAAATTTTGTGGGGAACGTGAGTATGTGAAAACAATTGGGGGTTTCCATTTAAAAAAATGTAACTTTGGTTTGTTACGCAAAATGTGAAATGGTAGATTCAATTTTTAGTTTAAATTTTTTAGGTAGAGGAAAATTCCTTCATGTGGATTTTTGGTCTTGCGAATTATTTGTACGAATCTTTTATGGAACAAGTCCAGTACAATGTTTCTGGAAATATGCTGGCTACAGAAGTATGGTGTTTACTATTATATACATATAAATAAATTATACTTATGGTTTAAATTTGAGATAGTGAAACATTGGGAAATTTATTTTTAATATATCATTTTCAGCCTGACAATTTGCGGGCTAGTCTGTATGAAATTCCTTGGTACATTTGTAACAAGAAATTGAAGTGGGGCATGCTCTTCATGCAAATGCGTTGTAGACGCCCCATTCGACTTACTGCAGGAAAAATGTTGCTGCTCAATTTGCAAACTCTGATGCTTGTAAGTACCTACATACACAGTAATTAAACTCAACACGTGCTTCGCTGACAACTTCATCATGCTCAGGAATATCAATATGGCTGTGGTTGAAACAGCTTAATTCCTTCCGAACTGTCATCAGTGTTAGCTCATAAATTACTGTCGCGGCTCCACCCATGCAGTGATTCGATTCAAACATGCTCTGATATAAAAACCTAAGTTTTATTGTTTTTATTTTATTTGTCAGCGAAACACATGTCTGCTTTAACTACACCAAAGTTCCCGATCCAACCGCTGTGTGTTTATTTTAGATCATTAAGACTGCTGTTTCGTATTTTACAGTATTGAGGAAAACTGTGTAATTTTAATGCATACATGCATTTATAACCAATACAACTTAGGAGTGAAGAAGAGAAAGAAACTGCCTATTTGTTATTATTTGGTGTTGAAATTAGTGATTTATTGGAACAAATATTCAATATTGTATAAAATTGTAACTACATATTTCGTAAAATTTGAAGAGGAAATTATATACGTAGTTCAAGAGTCAGGTTCTTTTTTGATCTCCCTGTACATGCAATTTAAAAAACTTGATATTTTATTAGTCCTGCCAAAGCGGCTTGAAATCCAGCATTGTAATCGATAGTGACTTCGTTGTATAAGAACTCTTCTCTCGTATCTTCGTAGTGGTCGTTTTGGTCGGGGCCACTAACTAATGCTCCGAAGAGTACTTGTGGATTGGGACCCTCTGATTTGAACTGCTTCCATCCACATGGTGCTGGCAGATTGGAGCAAGAACTGGAAAAATTTAAATAAATGTTTTATCGTCGGTTGAGGCGACACCAAAAACTTCTTGTCGCGAAATCGAATCACAAGTTGGTGTTTCCAAAACAAAAGTTCAAAAAATATTAAAAAAGGCAAATATAGGCCATCTCTTCCCGGGAGACCAAGAAAGAAGGCTTAATTTTTGTAGGTGGTACTTCAATAAAATTCAAGAAAATCCAGAATTTGGGCGGTCTGTCATTTGGACAGATGAAACTCACATAAGCAGCGTAGGATTATTTAACAGGCATAATGTGCGTCACTGGTCTGATACAAATCAGCACCAAACTTTCGAACGTCAGAGGCAAGGGCGTTTTGGATTTAACGTTTCGTGTTTTATTTTGGGTGATCAACTAGCATACCATATTTTTGATGGAAACTTAACGGGATTGAGATACATTAATTTGTTGAATATTAACGCAGAGGCGATAATGGAGAATGTTCCGTTAATAAACATAAACAGGGTATATTTCCAACAATAGAAATGATTTAGAAAATCATTTTCCGGGTAGATGGTTGGGTACAAATTGACCTACATTGTGGCCTGCAAGATCACCGGATCTGAGTATATTAGACTTTTTTGTTTGGGCATTTTTAAAAGAAATAATATACATTCGAAGATACAACAATCAAGCCGAGCTAGCAGAGGCAACACATGCAGCTTTCCAACATTTGCAAGCCCATCCTATTTTTTTAATTAATGCCATCAATCTATTAACATGGCAATCAATTTGAGCAGTTCCTATAATTTTGTTGTTTGTTGTCTGTCAATAATGATGTCAAAGTCACTAGTATTTTTTGCAGCCTTTCTGGATTGCAAGAGTGCCTTGGTTTGTTTTTTGAAGTTGTCTGGGTTCGACTGGAATTCTGTTATTAATTTTCAATAATAAACAGTCTCTGATGATGGAAAGATTTCCGAAAAGCATTTGGAAAGTAGTTTTCTGGTACCTGACAAGTGTAGCTTACATACCTTGCAGAATGATGAGGTTTCTTAGGATAATTTTCGCCAAAACCGACCACAAAACTTCTACCAGTTGATCCCAACATATAGTCTATTTGTTCCTTTGCGAATTGGATGTATTTTGGCGTAGAGATTCCCAAATCTGCTGCCTTTAATAAAACACAGTTAATCTGAGTAAAATCTTAGTAAACATGCAAAATTTTTAATATTTAAATTTTACCTGTAGACATATGAATGCTATATTGGCAGCATGAGACAGAGTTCCAAATTTGTCTATGAAAATTAAGCCCAGTGGCGTACGTTTCTGATTGTAGACTGCGTAGTCACAAAAGCTTGTGACTGCTTCCTTGTAGTCAATCCTCTGCGTTTGTTCTGCTAAAAGGACCTAAAAATTTGTGTACAGTGTTGACAAAATTGCTTTTCGCTCCTTTCAAATATATAAAATATGTGTTAATAACTTTGCGAGATAGCCCTAACAAACAATTTTGCCCACCCTGTACACTGTATAGTAGGATATTTTTTAAGAAGACAAATTGAATGTATATGATACAAGAAATGTGCCAGAATACGTTTTTTTTACCTGCAGCCCTGCTACTTTTTTGTTATAAAAGAACTCGTTAGGCCGCTCTTTGAGCCTAAACGTTTCATAGAAATTTTCCGCTTCGTCCAGATATTTCCGTTCCTTTGTTGCTTTGTGAAGCCAGATGGATGCCCACGTCAGCTCGTCGCCGTATCCCGTTGACCTAAAATAAATGGGCGTTTTGCGTAACGCAATACGTTATTTCAGTTTCACAAAACTTACTCGTAAAATTTTTTTCCTCCTGGAATAACATCGTGATACAGGCCCCTGCACTTTGCGGCAAAATCAAAAAGTTCTTTCGCGTGTTTTAATAGCGATTCTGCATATTTTTCGTCAACTTCGCGGAAGACCATGCTGGAGGCTGCTAACGCTGCCGATGCTTCTCCAGCCAAGTCTGAACCTGTAAATAAATAACTTGTTAACACGATCACATAATTTACTTTTTGGTAGTCTATGTACATAGACGAGTATTTACACTATACTTGGGCCGCCGAACAGACGGAGTGATCACCCTGCAAGAACGTGCTCTAGGCGGGGCCACTGTCAATTTAAGACAACCGAACCGCAGTGATGCGCTTTCTTTAGACCCAACGAAGTCGCATCACTCCAATTCGGTCGTCATAAATTACTATTGTCCCCGCCAGAGCACGTTCTTGCAGGGTGATCACTCCGTCTGTTTGGCGGCCCAAGTATATGCTTCTTATTTTAGTTATTAAGGCTATCGGAACGCTTGGAATATTTGAGGGATGTAGCGTTCCCGCTGCCAATGGATTATTCCAATATGGTTTAAGATATTCGCGTGATTATTTTTTTCCTGTTTCAATTAAACATAGATTTAGGACTGTTCGCTAATAATTTTCATTAAAAACCAGAAATTTAACTTTAAAATCTATTTCACAATCTATGAAAATCGGACATTAGTTAGAATATTTATCACATTTTTCGTTTTTTTTTAGAAATTATAATCGTAGAGTCATAGATTAGACTTTTCATTTTCACGGTATCAAAAAAAATATAATAAATTTTTGATAATAATGAAGTAATCAATTGGCTCCTGCACCTCTGCATTCGCCTTTTCAAGGGCCTAGAGGTGGCGACGTCTAGCGGCGATATGTTTAAACTTCCCAGATTCAAGAAACAGGCGTGGCTAGTTTTTGTATGTATTCAGGTATTATTCTTGGGGCCTATTTTTCGTATCGACGACCTTCCAAAGTAATTTCCGATTCTTCCTAAAATTTATTATTGTTACACACATATGAGTTGAATATGCAGGTGCACAGGTATCCCATTTATCAGAAAAAGCGATTCATCTGTATTGTGTAATTTAGAGAAAAATGCCAAATATATACTCTCTTTGTTTTTAAATTTCCATAATTCAAATTACTTTACGTATACATGGCGTCTCATTTCTTCTGTACAGCAGATGCTAATCTACACAACTTGGATTTCCTAAATAGAACTCCTGTAATATCATCCCACTTTTTATTTCCCTGTTCAATTTTACCATATGATTGTGTAAGAGTTGCATTCTAGACTGAACTTATTGTGAAACTGGGCATCTGTTCATCAACAAAAATTTTAAAAGAAAACTGAAACACAAAAATATGGGGTTTAGTTTAGAAGCAACTTACTTCGTATGCATACTTAGTAAAATCGATCGAAGAATTAAAAAACGCAATGTCTATAGAGTGTCCCATTTAAATAATTCACCGAGTATCAACTCCCTTTGTACATAAAGTGTTCCGTACTGGCTAGCAAAGTTTCTGAAGCACCACCTATATCAGAAACCGCATCCTGAACCGGCAGATAACGGTACAAGTCATTATTAAGGAAATTTAGACTCAGCAAACCATTTTTTGTTTGTTATTTTTTCCACTGCGCAGCTAGCTCTGGGGTACTGCCCAGAGGTAGCGAGTTCGATGCTCTCAGAAAAGAAAATGTGATATGACATGATGACTGAACCCAGAAAAAGCCACCGGAAGTGGCCAGTCAAAAAATTGAGTTTTCCGTTTTTTGCAGTCTATTTTTGATTTAAGAAATATTGCAAAATTTTGTTAGAGAAATGCTATTAAAATAGCTCTAACCACACGAACTTATCGGTCAATCGCAAAACATACTTACCTAGTTTTTCTTTTTTACTTATAAGCAACCCACTGCGTTTTCTTGGGGAAACCAGCATCCCGAGACGAGTTTTGTTTCCCCGCCTATAATTTGGTTCCTTGTTTTCTATCAGGTACTCGTCGGAATATAAATACTATACTATGATATTCAATAAACCCCGCGTTTCGTCTGTAGCTTCGGTGTTGTGTTTGTTCTAGCTCAAAGTGAATGGAAAGCTCCGAGTCCTACTCTGTACGCTGCGATATGCTCCTCCTAATCTAGCGCGCCCAGCAATTTTTGCATTCAGTGTCCGCCTACTTTGTACTTTTGGAATGCTACGTCCCTTCCGATACCCCCCCCCCCCCCTGCAGTAACTGCTCGTCGGCGTTCCGACAGCCTTAATTTTTAATAAAAAAATTGCTTACCAGGATGTTCCTTATCTATCTTGTAAGCAGGTCTGGTTGTGTTCAGCTCCTCTGGTCGTCCCCAAAATTTGTGATCAATGGAAAAATCCCCGACCTGTCCATAAAACTCAAACGGAGTAACATGGCATTTTATGAAATAATCCGTTGCCCATTTTATCGCCTCCAGTGTTTCGTTGTATTGGCCTGTGATACGAATTTTATATTATATTATATAATAGTCAACGTATTTCAGAGGTTATCTTTCGCTATATACTAACGGACTTGTGCCTTGTCGCAGTTCTAGTAATACTGGAACGGGATGGCTTGCGTGCTTCAATGATCTAACCATATTGGAGGGGTTTTATTTGAGAAGACAAAATCAAGTCCCTGAAAGGGGGCAGCAGCTCTTTCAGTAATCAGAGTGGCAGAGATGGTGGGGGTCGGTATGGCACTGTGATACACACTACTGCGATGTGGAAAGCAAGGGGGAAACCGCCACATTATTTTACCCCTAGTACACCTTCTGGAGTAAGATATTCTGGAGGTAAAATAGTCCCACATATTCGGATCTCCGGGAGGGGACTGCTTCGGGTGGAGTCATATTCAATGATAAATGTAACATCTCAAGAGTCGGGGCGTGGAATGTTAGAAACATGACACAAGTAGGAAAGTTAGAAAATTTGAAAATTGAGATGGACAGGTTAGCATTAGACGTGGTAGGTATTAGTGAAGTGCCATGGCCAGAAGCTGGAGACTTCTGAAAAGGAGATTTTCGAGTAATACACACAAGATCTGTAGGAGAAAATTCGGGAGAAGGTATTGTTATGCGGAAAAAAGAGTGTAGAAAATAACCGTTAAATAGTCCTACAGGAATTCACGATTACGGTTAATCGTTGGACAGCAGTATTCGTGAATTAATCGTAATCGTAATCGTTGCATCATTGATTGTGAGTCTAATAGAGGAAATGCGAAAATATAAAAATGGATTAGATATAAGGCGATCAAGTGGGAAATTATTCGGAAATGTAGGAAAGCGAAAGATAATAATTAGAAGAAATTTTAGAAGAGTTGGATCCAGTATCAAAAACATTCGAAATAATGGAGGAGACATCCTAATCGGAAGCGGGGAGAAGGCAGATAGGTGGAAAGAGTATTTGGGAATCTTATATGCGGGACAGGAAGTACGAGATATATTAGAAAGGGAAAGCAGCGTAGAGTGGGACAACCTAGGCTGTCCTATAATGAGAGAAGGTTTGAGCTAGCACTAAAAAGTTTAAGAAACTATAAAGCACCAGATATAGATGGCTTGCAGGCAGAAATCTTAAAGTGCGCAGGTCAAGAGGTAATAGATCGTTTATTTAAAATAGTTAGTCGCATATACCTGACAGGCGAGATTCCAGAAGATTACAAACGGAACATTATAGTAGCTTTGCCAAAAGAGGAAGGCGCGGATAGGTGTGAACATTTTAGAACGATCAGTTTAACTTCCCAAACGTCAAAAATTTTAACTAAATTGTATAAAATTGATTATTTTAAAATGAAAGTTAGAAAATATATTTTATGAGAGATAATCTTGACGTATATCCCTCGACCTTCAAATTTTGTCGCGTAAAATTTGCGTAGGCAAACTTCTTGCAGAATTTTGTTTGGAAAATGGTTGAGACTAAATATAATTAGAAGATACATTTTATCAAAAATTATACCCGATAAAACTTGAAGGTCTCGGGACATAACCTATGATTATTACGATATACTGACCAGATTTTAGGTAAGAATCTTTGTAAGAAACCATGCTCCATGATAGCAGGGTTGTGGTAAAGGCCATTGTAAAACTGAATTTCACAAAATCGCTTGCTGCAAGAGAGAAACAGACAATAAAATAAATAAAAATTATACAAACAATTTGAGACTAAATAAAATCACCGTACATTTTAAACGAAAAATAATGTTATTACCGTCGTAATAGCCACCAGTTAGGTCCTCTCCCTTCTGCCCTCTATCACTAAGTGCTGAATCTCCTCTCCATTGAATTCTATTTCCTGGAGGTAGGTGTCCGGATCTCTGAGCCTCGTAGAACAACAAAGATAGCTTGATAACTTCTTTGTAATCGAAATATCTATTTGGAAGCGTTATAACCACATTCGTTTGAAAAGATACCAACAAAAACGATAGGAGAACTGCGGAGAGTATTTTCTTAGAGACAGGCATTATTTCCTGCAAATAGAAATTACAAAACCGATTGGATATTTTCGGGTAGTATTAGATGTAAAAGGTATTTGGTATATAAAAATTAAAATTGTCCCATAACGAAAAAAATTAATCATATTCGAGAAATACGTTATTTGGCAAATAAAACACCTAGAGTAGAAGAATTTCGGAATGCAGTTATTACTTCATAAAGCTGAGTCTCATAATTCGCTTTGTGATGTCATCTATCGACAGGATACAAGGTGTATACGTGTCTTGAATGCAATCTTTACGAGATGACTTGATGTCTGTCTGGTGGAATTTCTGCTCGGTAGAGTAATTGGTATTCTGAAGTGGTTTCATAATTAATTTCTGCGAGTTCAGTGTGTCCTCAAGTTATTCAGCCAAGTATGTGCGTGTTGCGTTGGTATTTTAGTTTGTGCATTGTTAGGATTCAAAGAGTGATTGCTATAGAAAAGGTCTTGCATTGTCGTTTGCATTCCACGTAATTTAACAGAACAAGTACCAATCTCTGTACATTGTTGAGGTAATTTTGTCCATCTGCCATCAATAAAAATGAACCAGTCATATTGACATCCAACAAACCCTCCAGAACATTCAAGTTTTTGCAGATAATTGTCTACGGCCAATACTAAGCTCACGTGGATTTTTATCGACGTTTCGGCCCCGTTTGGGGCTTTGGTCAAGATTTATTTGTAGAATTAAACTTATAAATAATAAAAATTATTTACAGAGTAACTATGCATGTACATTTATATAAAAATAGGAATTACACTAAATTTAGCACTTTTAATTTTAGGTTTTTTATAAAGTTTAATAATAATAAGTCGCCAGCAGATAGCATAATTTATTTTATTATATTGCGTTTTGACTCAAATTTTGTAGGTATGCCAATTCTATCATTTATAGAGTTTTGTTCTTTTTTTATGTACTTAAATCAATTCTAAAAACAGTCGGGATTTTAAATTTTTTTCTTGCTCTAAAATTTTGGTATCATTAAATTCAAATGTAGGTATGATTGTTGTTTTTCATATGTTTACTTATTGCTGAATAACTGTTTTTGTATTTGTGTTGTTTCAGTGTGGTTTCTAAATGATTTTTAGATTGACCAATTAGAATACAAAAATTTTACGTTGTTATAATTTTTGTGTGATATTTGTAAGTTGTACTTTGCTAATAAGTTATTAATATTGTGTGACATACCTTTAATATATGGTAATAGAATGTAATTTATATTTTCTTTTGGTTTCTAAACGGTTTTATTTACTTGCCTTGTTTGTTTGTGTGGGTCAAACCTAGTAATTGAAATTTTACCCCCTTCCTGTTGACCGATTGATCTGAAATTTGGTACGCACCTTTAGTTATGATGACAATACAATTTTTTATATTCAGTATCATTCTAAATCCAAGATGGCCGCCGCCACAAAATGGCGGGTTAGACATTTTTTTCCAACCTCCTCAATATGGGTATCAAATGAAAGGGCCTAACTAGTAGAATACAGTACACTTTAGAAAAAAATAACAAAACAAAAACAAACAAAAAACTAAAAACTTTGAAAATAAAATAAGTAAAAAACAATTTTTAAGTTAAACGGTTTTATTGTAAACAAACATAATAATGATGCAGATAATGTAAAATGTACTAAAAGCTAAAAAATAATTAGGTAGGTACCAGGTACCAGTCATCACACCACTCTCCTCATCAATCTAGAGCATTGATCAGACTAAAATAAAATCGTGGGGCGTAGCGTAACCTGAGTAAATATGTAAATGATCGTTCTGCGATGTTGTCTATTGAGAAGATGCATCCGAAGCATACCTATAATGATATGAGCGGTTGACTGTAGATAATAGAAATTCGACTCGCCCCACGATTTTATTTTAGTCTGATCAATGCTCTAGATTGATGAGGAGAGTGGTGTGATGACTGGTACCTGGTACCTACCTAATTATTTTTTAGCTTTTAGTACATTATCTGCATCATTATTATGTTTCTTTACAATAAAACCGTTTAACTTATTTTTTTCTTATTTTATTAGTTTATTTCTTTCCTCAAGTTCCGCAATAAACAGAACAGTTCCTTGGAGTATTTACATGCCTTATACCCTCATTTCACTGAACATCAAATACCTGAATTAATTTCGTCCTTGAACTCTCCATTTTGATTCCAGCGGTATTAAAATTTCTTTGTGTCACATTAATGTATGAACTGCAAAGCGTTTAACGACTTTTTCTTTAATTAATGCTTTATTTTTGAAACGCAAAACTCAACATGAATTGAAATTAGATTGCGGAGAGAACCGAGGTAGAGCTTTTTGCAAGAGAGCTGGGTACAATATTATTGCCTGTTATTATGTTTGTATTTGAGAAAGAATGTACTTGATGAAATCGCAAAAGATGGAATAAATTCTCTCTCGGCACGTCCACACACCACGCGTTGATTTTACCATGTATGGTTACATCGTGAATTGCGAGGTGACGTTTTGGGCGGTATATGGACCGGCCTTTACCCTAACAAATGGAATATGAAATGTAAATAATAAATAAATATTTTTTTGTAATTTAATATTAATTTTTCCGCTCTCGTACCTTTGCCAGACACGTATGGAATTTTTAAGTACATTCTTATACAGGGTGGTCACTTTTACAATGTACACCATTGGAATCTTCTAAACCCGAAGAGATTCAGAGTTGGTCAAATGGTAAGAAAGTTGCACATTTTCATGCTCTTTAAGGATCTGAAAAGAAATTCTGGATAGCTCTCGTTGTTCCTGAAATATCCTGAAAAAATTGAAATATTGCGTTTTCTTATTTCTTCCATATATTATTTATTACTCAAGCGAATGTGATGACCTTTGGCAGGTTTACATAAGTGGGTATGGGTTTTCCACTGGATGTTTCAAAATTTGTCTAAGCCTACTACATCTTCAAGTTTTCACGGTCAACTTTTGAATTTCTTATGGGCGCCATATTGGATTTTCATAAGGTTGGATAGAGAAAAAAAATACAATTTCAACGATGTATCGCACATGGGTCATCTAACTTTCTGGAACACTAATTTCACTTCTTATCTACAAAATCTAGTTGCCATGATTATGAAAACTCAAAGATGTAGTAGGCTTAGACAAATTTTGAAACATCCAGTGGATAGCCCATACCTACTTATGTAAACCTGCCGAAGGGCATTACATTTGCTCAAGTAATAAATAATATATGGAAGAAATAAGAAAATGCAATACTTCAATTCTTTTCAGGATATTTCAGGAACAACGAGAGCTATCCAGAATTTCTTTTCAGATCCTTAAAGAGCATGGAAAATGTGCACGTTTTCTGTAATTTGACCAACTCTGAATCTCTTCTGGTTTAGAAGACTCCAATGGTGTACATTGTAAAAGTGACCACCCTGTATGTCTTACGACCGTCATGTTCTAGTTGTGTAACATCAGGTAAAAGAATACCAATTAATTTAGATACGTAACTTGGGGAAGACCCACAAATGAAAAAAACGCAAGAACAATAAGAAATCGTATCTTTTTAAAGCCATGACTTTCATATTTTTTGTATAAACATAAAAATACATGTGTGAGAAAATTGTATATAACTTTTTTGACTTCGTAAATTTTCAACTTTAACAGTCCGTTTTTATTTTCAAGTAGAACGGCGTGGACTGAAATTCTGTAGAGAATCATAAATTCTACACAATCGATATAATCGAGTTACCTGTTTATTTTTTAATATTAGTATTCAGTTATTTTGTTGCCACATCATTATTTGGAAAAGAAAGAACATGTCTAAGTTCATCTTAATATGTATCATGATGAAATAGCAAAGCTAGATTTTCCGAATTTTTCGAATTTTCAAAGTTCCTTTACAACTGCTAACATCAAGGTAATCTTGTAATAAACTAGAAACAAGAGCGAAATTAGTCAATTAATGTCATAATGGCAATAAAGAGAGGTTAGAACTTCAGAAAAAAATGTATAATAGAAACATTTACAAAAGTTTAAATAAACTAGATTGTATTAAATCAACTTGGTCATTAAGCAAGTTATAATTTTTATAATTTTTGTGTTTATAAATTTCTATAGACTCTTTTCAATAGGTCCTTTATTAGAAGATATTTTCATGCCAGATATTGAGGAAAAAATTTCTTATGAATTCAGAATTAGGCAAACAACATATTCTATTTTGGTCTAGATTTGTAGATAATATGTATTATTGCTATGGTACATAGGGCCTTTACAGTACCGTTATCTTTGGATAAATTGAATAAAGAACTAAACACAATTATTAGAACAATTGCTATAAATAACAGATTTAAGATTGAAATCACCAATAAAATCATTAACAATAAAAAAAGTAAAATTGTCTGTAACAGCATATATCCTAAATTATCTAATGATAAAGTTGCCAAATTTTGCAGAATTACTTATTTTGGAAATATTTTTGAAAAAATTGCCAGTATTTTAAGAAAAACAACATACAAGTCACATTTAAACCTTCAAATAATTATATTATCACATATTTCATTTAACAGTAAAGACAAAACACAAAAACGACCACACAGGTATTTATAAACTAAATTGTTTAGACTTTAGACTGTAACAGCATAAATAATCTACCTATATTGGACAAACTGGCAGATTTATACGTATTAGATATAATGAAACATTTAAGATCATTTAGTTTAAAAAATGTTCACTCAAGTTTTGCTAATCATTTCTTTGAAAACAATCATCAGTTTCCTTCTCTAGAAAATACTAAATTATTGTTTAATTTTGGAAAGAGTTATCAATTAGCTATATTTATAAACATAAAAATTATAAAAATTATAACTTGCTTAATGACCAAGTTGATTTAATACAATCTAGTTTATTTAAACTTTTGTAAATGTTTCTCTTATATACTTTTTTCTGAAGTTCTAACCTCTCTTTATTGCCATTATGACATTAATTGACTAATTTCTTCTTGTTTCTAGTTTATTACAAGATTACCTTGATGTTAGCAGTTGTCAAGATTCCATGGATGTTTTATTTTATTTAGTTATTTTTCTGCACACTGATATTTCACTTGGAGGTTTTTCCCAATTGAATTTATTGTTTTTTTCTCAAATTTTCTTTAAATTCAATTTGTCCGCTATGTGGCAAGTTATTTTTCAGTTTCTGCAAAACGAACCACAGAGCTTACAGGTATGCTGTACTAGGGATAAAATAATGTGGTGGTTTCAAGTTGCCTTCCACATCTCAGTAGTGTGTATCAAAGTGCCATATCGATCCTCACGATCTCTGCCACTCTGATTACTGAGAGAGCTGCTGCCCCCTTTCAGGGACTTGATTTAGTCTGTCTTCTCAAATAAAAACCCCTCCGATATGAAATGAAACAATTTATATAAGCAAAACCTTTATTTTTGTAATTATGTATTCCGATATTGTGTCTTTTTATATTTTATAGCACAGTTACATGTTGTGCAGAAGAAACGGGACAGTCTGCATAATCCAAAATAAATTCGAAGTATGGCATTTATTATTTTTCTTTCCTAGTATACCAAGATGTTAGTCCGGATGTGGTAATTTAATTTTTTTCCCAAATTAATTGCGTAAGATTTAAAAGGAAATGAGCAATTTTACCTTAATTATGGTTTCTCTATTCCATTCATTTACATCTTAAAAAGTCACAATAGTCTTGAAAACACCATCACAAACAAATCACAAAAATATATTTGAAAAGTTAGAATATTTTTCTAAATAAACTAATTTTTATATTTTTAATATTATTTATCACTATTTGCATCGTACAAAACAGACTGTTTAATTTAATTCTTTATTTGTTTGCAAACTTTTTTATTTCGAAAATTAGGCACCGAAAATAATTCTTCTTCCTTTGTGGAATGTATATTATTATTGTATGTGTAATACCATAACAATAAGTCTTGTGCGTTGCTACTTCAGACTTAAGTAACACACTGATTCGTGATTTGCGCTATTGTTTTAAAGAATTGAATCGTTTTCACTTTAAAGTGAGATAGATAGATTTATTCGTTACTGCAAATTATAATGTATAGTATTCCCGTAGAATTATTGACAAGTGCATCTCAGATTTATAAATTTTATTTGACTTGTACTTATTATAGTAAAACGGGGCCTACTCTTCAGGGAAACCTGGCAATTTAGGGACGGCTTACTTTTAAAAGAGAAATTCAACACTAAATAATGTTAACTTTTCTTTGGTGGCCTATACAGGGTGTCCCAGATAAGCCTCGACAGCATTGCTATCTCACTTATCTTTAAAGATAGAAACACATTTACTTGGGGAAAAAGTTTTGCAATTTGGAGCTCTTTAATATGCCCTCACAAAAATCGACTTCGTTCTGTTGGTTTCCTAGATATTCGAAAAAAAAGAAAAAATTGCAATTTGGTTTTTTGTTAATAACTTCGTTATTTATTAACATTTTAATGATTTTTCAAACAGGTTTAAATGGTTGTTTAACCCGCATGTTTCTCTGTACTCTAAAATTGTCTCCGACGTTTCATACACTTGCAGTCATCATCAGGTTTATTTTTTCTTATGGACGCCATATTGGATTTTTACGTCATTAAATAGCTTATTTTTTGCTGAGAATATCAACCTATAACAAGTTGATATTATATCAAAAATAATAGCTGCAGAAAATGAAATTCATAATTTAGTGGAAAAATTTAGTTATTCATGGAGAAACAACTTTATTAAGGAGTAATTTTGCAAGAATTATTACAGTTTTATTTCGTTAAGTAGAAATCAATGAAACACTCATCATTTGTAACAGTAGAAACTGCCAAAAAATAGTTTAGTTCAAAATTCTATTTGCCGCCCCAGGAAATTATAATTTCAAAATTGAAAAATAAAAACATCAAGAGAATAATAAAAACTAGTTACAAAACAAACGAAAACAACTTATTGTCGCTAATGTTCAAAATGTGCCCCTTCATATTCGATGCAAATTTGCGCTCGTCCTACAATTTCGCTGGTAGCGTTCGGCGTCTTTGTACGGCTTATTTTTAGGCCTTCAATAACTTTATTGAATTGGAATCGTCGATCGTGCAAGTTATTGTAACTTAATTCAAAATATTACAAGTAGACAGATTGTTTTGTAAATAAAGAAAGTACCTATGCATTGGGAAGACCTGATGATGACTGCAAGTGTATGAAACGTCGGAGTACTGTGAAATATGCGGACTAAACAACTATTTAAACCTGTTTTTACAAATCATTAAAATGTTAATAAATAAGGAAGTTATTAACAAAAAACCGAATTGCAATTTTTTTCTTTTTTTTAATATCTAGGAAACCAACAGAGCAAAGTCTATTTTTGTGAGGGCATATTAAAGAGTTCCAAATTGCAAAACCTTTTCCCCATTTAAACGTGTTTCTATCTTTAAAGATAAGTGAGACAGCAATGTTGTCGAGGCTTATCTGGGACATTCTGTATAGTTCATTTCAGATAAGAAAGGGATGATCAGTCCTTGCGTTTCATTGGTCGAGACTCCAGACAAGTTTATACCAGTATAAAATGAAATAAACTTTGACAGCTGTCATTTTGATTAAGTGCTTTAGTAATGGGTAAATTAAAATGTTGATAAATGGGAAAACTTCATCGCTATAAACTTCTATAATTTTAGTAAGGTAAGGTACTTTACTCTTATTTGGAACAGGCTATAGGTTATTGTTTAATCTAATCTGTTAGCAGCTCTGTAATTCCCTGAAATGTCTGGCTTGGAGGGTATTTTGCGTTATCAAAGAACTTCACCTTGTTTATTCGCACGTAACTTATCTGAGCTGTGAAATTATCGCACGAACCTACCCACATACCCATAAACATTCGTAAGCTGTTTGCGATATTACCACCACTAATCTTGCCCTGAAATTATTCTCTCCAGTTGCCTGTTTCTTGGGACAAAATCGCCTTAGCCGTAGTTTGCTAAATGCTAAATGGAATAAAGATTAATAATTCACTGCTATCAGACTACTGATATATAAAATAATGTAGTCTTGCTTTCAATAGTAAATATTGTTATGTACTTAAAAAGTTTAATGAGCGAATTGGGAAAAGGTTAACATTCGTTTTCTAAACAAAAGTACATGAAATTGTTTTAAAAAAATGCAAAAATGTGGGTGCCAACAACACGCGGTGTTCCCAAGCGGTCACCCATCCAAGTACTAACCGCGCCCGACGTTGCTTGGCTTCAGTGATCGGACGAGAACTGGCGTTTTCAACGTGGTATGGCCGTTGACGGTAATTATGGTTTATGACCTAGTACTTCTAGTTAAGGGAGAGAGCCAAACTTAATTTCCAGTGGCTATCAAACAATCATTGGAAATGTCATTTAATAGTTATTTCCGTCGACAGTGTATTTATGAATACGATTACCAAACGCAAAACAGTTCGTTAATGACCCCTATTAATGAATGATTTCTATTAATAAACGATTTTAGTACCCTAGGCAACCAAACATAGGTTCATATACAATGAAAAAATATCCAAATCAAGTTGTCATGTCATCAAGATCTGTCACTGTCAAGTTTATAGTTTCTGAAATCGTAATTCGTACAAAATTTAATAAATGGATGTTGACGAAGATTTTACGTTAAAAGTCGACAATTAACTCACTCGCTGCGCTCGTGAGTGAAAATGTCTCGATTATTAATCGCCTTTATTAATACACTTGTTCGTTAAATAACTATTTATGATGTTAGTGTTAAAAGTGTCATTTTATTCTGTGAGAAGGGAACAGAATAAAAACACTTTTAACACGTAAGTACATCATACATTTTTTTTTCTACAAACACTATTAAACGAGGCACTAAAGAGATTAAATATTTTATTAAAGTCAAAATTTAAACCAAAATAATTCGAAATCTAGTGATTTATGCTCAATTCTCTGTTGTTAGTTTAGTTACACAGCAAAAAATGTTAAAAGTAACCACTTTTAACACTAGGTAGTGTTAAAAGTAAATTACTGTTAAAACTGGTGCCTTAAATTTACATTTTTGACGCTGACAATAAACGTTAAAAATTGTATTTTTAATAGTGTTTGTAGAAAAAATGTTTTTAATGTCAAAGTAAAATTTAACCAAACGGTTGTCACATTTTCTACATATTTTGTAAAAAAACAATAGTAATGAAGCAAAGAAACTGATGTTTAATTTAATAAGCTGTTTCGAAGAGAAGCAAAGAAAATCTGTGGAAAGCGGTTACCTAAGAAATTAAGAGTCTGTTTATATTAATAAAGAACTTTAATAAACATCATTAAAATTAGTATGGATATCATCTATCATTTTTTACATTTTCACTTCCTTCTTTTAATTTAATTTTAATTATTTATTCAACTCGATGAGGATTTTTACTGTTTTTGAGTTTTCCACTCAAAATATTTTCAGCACTTGTTTCGCGAAATTTGTTTCGGTTAATCGTAGTCAGTTTTGAATTTCTTGTATTTCCACGCCGAGAAAATATTTGGTTTGATGTTCTCAGCGAAACACGTGTCGAGTTTAATTACTGTGTCACTGTCTTTTGGCGTGTGGGGTTAATTCATAGTGAATTTACGTCAAAGTGCTTGATCCATCTACTGTGTGTAAATTTTTATTTCAAAATCCTTACTTAGTCGTTCTAACATATCTTCAATTTCCAGTGTTTTCTCCTATTATTATGCCATCATCTACATAAATCGCGATGATCAAATTATATGCATAATTTTTAAAAATGCATGAATCAGACTGAACTTGTTTTAGGTTTCTTTCTTTTAGAAATTGTGTGAAATGTTGATTCCACATCAGAGCTTGTTTTAGTCCATGTGGGAAAGGAACAGAAAACGACCCCATTGGGGGAAGATTTCAGGTCAGAGACAGGCGAAAAAGTTCATTGACTACTCGCCAGGGAATGCCAGAAAACTCCTTGATCTATCCAGGAATGAACGGAGGCTCCTTACAAGCCTCCTCACCGGACATTGCCCAGCGAGATATCATCTCAATATTCAATAAACTGGGTAAATCAGATAGTCGCTTGTGACTATGTGAATCGGAAGACGAAACCTCAGTGTGTAGCAATTGCTCGCGCAAGACTTGCTCACTTTGGCAGTGTGGAATTAACACCTGACGAAGTGAGGGAAAAGTCTCATAGGGAAATACTAGGCTTCGCGAGGAGACTGGAATTCCTAGGAACCTATTAGATGAAGGGTAAGAACAAAAGACCTTGCTGGTCGCAGTTCAGAAGGGCCCAGCAGCCGATCGACCCATTTGCAAAACTAACTAACTGTCTAGTCCATGTAATGATTTGTTCAGCTTGCAAACTTTATCTTCCTTCTCATATCCTTCTGGCAGTATGTATGTTTCCTTCTTCAGTTCGACATATAAAAAACAGTTTTTACGTCAAAACAAATATTTTTCTTAACACATTACTATTTATTACTGGGCTAAAATGTTTCATCATAATCTATACCTTCGCTCTGTTCGCATCCTCTGACTGCTAAACGAGCCTTGAATCTTCCATTATCTTTTATTTTAAAAACCCATTTGATACTCTATCTTTTATCATCTTTTAATATGACCTCTTCTATTCTTCAATTGCTTCATTGTACGTAAAAATTGCATAATAATCTACGATGTAATCAGCTTTCAGTTTTACAGGTAGGGTTCTATTTCTGGTCGACTTTCGCAGATGTTTTCCAACCTCTTCCATCCTCTTCTTCCTCATTCGCATATTTTAATTCTTCGGTTTCTTTTTCTCCTTGTTCAGTTTTGCTTTCTTGAAATTCTTCTTTCTCTGATTTTTCTTTTTCATTACTTTCAATTTCATCGTGATCATATACGTTTTTCGTTGAATCTGTTCCTACTAAGAGTCTTCTTTCCTCTTCATCCCACAATCGATAGCTATTTGTTGCATATCGAACCATGCTTCTATCATCATTTCTTTAGGTTCCCAAGAACTTTGGCATTCAAAAATATGAATCACTGACAATCCTGTTTTTTCGAGTTCCATTTTTCACATGGTGTATTGAGTAGATAGGCTGATGTTCGTACCGCTTGCTTGTAGAGTTCTGAAGCTACAATTAAGACCCTTGCCTTTTCCATTAGTGTTCTGTTCAAACGTCTGGCTTTTCCATTTAACTGAGGAGAATAAGGTATAGCATAATCCAAAACGATGCCTCGTTTCTTGCACAGTCTTTTACTTCATTGCTTATGTATACTCCACCGTTGTAGCATCTTAATTTAGAAACTTTCAGATTCCACTTTTTTCTTCCAGAGCCTGCCTGCCCGTAGACTCGGATGCACTGCAGCCACAAAATGGGCTTATTGGGTTCACCCTAATTCTAAGTCACACCTATTCCATGATCTTGGTGCCTTGAACCAAACGGTACAAGTCATACACTGAATTCGCGGAAAATTTTCCGATTTCATGACATATTGCCCGAAAATTCGTTGCATTGGCCCAGCGCTTCACATCTGCGCAAGATGTGCATAGATGTCTCCCGTTCCTCATTACACAAGCGACAGTTAAGGTCTCTATAATATTTGACAATCATCCACAGGTGTTCTTTAAGGGTCGTGTCGTATCAGCCCACAGTGGCCTCGAATTCAAAGCAGTCTCACTGAGTTCCGCATGGCTAGGACATTAAGTTGCTCTAAGCACTCCCACACCAGTCTGGAAGACATTTTTGGGCTCAGAAGAGCCTTCAAAGCTGCCTGGCTGTCTGATTTCTGTAGCGCCTCTTAATGTATTCCCGCGCACATTGTAGTATAGGGTACACCTCTGCTTGAGAAACAGAGGCATATTTCCCCAGAGAGGAGCTAAGTTTCACTCTTGGTTTATCTCCAAACAGTCCTGATCCAACACCTGTGTCAGTCTTAGAACCGTCAGTGTGCCAGGTTAGACTGCCGGAAGGTATGCTGTTCAAAATTTGGTTCTCCACTCTAGAGTCATCGATTATAACCTGAAAAAGTGGTTGGATGGTGTTCTTGGGGACCATATAACCCGTCCTCATATCAAGCATGGGATCCTTTATGTCCTTAGTAATGCTAGTATGCTCTGTACCCAAACGGACACGGCAAAAAAAAATTTGCAGTCTGCAAAGTGCCCTGTGTCACGAAGTGGAGAGGGGGAAGGTCCAGAAGAGTCTATGTGGCAGCAGTTGGTGAAGTCCGCATCGCTCCTGTTATTCCTCTGAATTTTGCTTAGCCTAAGCCAGTTTGACTTTGGGCTACCACGCCAAAGCTGCATAAGTACATTATTTCTGGTCTGACCACTCTGGTGTTTCATTCCTGGTCTTGGGCCCCATTTTTTGTTATATGTTCGCCTAACTGCTGCAAGAGTAGTTTCCGACTTTCTAACTATTCTATCAATGTGTTGATTCCAGGTAAGTGTTGAGTCCAGTATAACCCCAAGATACTTAACCTCCCTTGACAATGAGATCTTCCTCCCACGGTGATGTAGAGGTCCGAGAGCCTCTATATTTCTCTTTCGCGTAAATGAAACTATCATTGTTTTTTCTGGACTAATGGTCAAGCCTTCCTTTTCAGTCCAGGCTGCTACAATACTCAGGGCCATTTGCATATGTTCCCTAATCGTACTGCTGAATCTTCCCTCTCCATGTAAGGTGGTGTGTGACATCCCTGCTCTGTATGCGAACTGGTTTTGATGAAGACCTGTTTACCAATACATCATCCCTTATAATATGCTTGTCGAGCAACTTTTCTATTATCTTAAACAGGAATGACATAAGACTAATGGGCCTGTATGATTTTGCCCGAGAGTAGTCTGTCCAACCAGTTTTTGGAATTAATAATACTCTGGTAGATCTCCATATTTTTGGTAGACGACCTAGAACCAGATTGGACCTAAATAGGATACATACTTTTAACAGCAGAAGGTCTGATCCCTTCTGCAGCATGATTGGAAGAATCCCGTATGGTCCCGGTGATCCACTCAACAGATTTCTTCGTGCAATTTTTTTAATGATGAAATAGAAAATTACTATGCGTACTACCAATAAGTATAATAAATTATTTTATTGACCGGTTTCAAGATTCACAAACGATCTCATCATCAGAAATGGTAAATAAAATTGTAAACAAATTATTATGACAGTTGACAAGGAAACTAAAATTGATAAAACAATACAAAAAATAATGATATCCATGAAACATGTTAACTAGATAACTGAATTTCAGTATTTACCTACGGGGCATAAGAAAACACAAAGGAAATTCGAATACCTCGTACCTTGAAGGGAAAAAACAATGAATTTAAAGAAAACCAATTCGGGAAAAAACAATAAATTCAATTGAAAAAACCTTCAAGTGAAATATCAGAACAGAAAAAATAAATCGATCAATATCCAAGAATTCTTGACAACTGCCAACTGCTAAACTTGAAAAAACTGCGAGGTCAAGTCTATGCCGTTCTGTCTTGACAACAGCCAACTGTTAATCTTGTAATAAACTAAAAAAAGAGAAATAAGTCAATAAATGTCATAATGAGAGAAACTGTAATACCGACACCTGAGAATTATAATTTTGATCAAAAGATAATTACAAAAGTTTAAATAAACTAGATTGTATTAAATCGACCTGGTCATTAAGTAAGTTATAATTTGTATCATTTTTATGTTTATAAATTTCTATAGATTCTAATATATCTAATTGATAACTCTTTACAAAATTAAACAATAATAATTTGTTTACAATTTTATTTACCATTTCTGATGATGAGATCATTTGTGAATCTTGAAACCGGTCAAAAAAATAATTTATTATACTTATTGGTAGTACGCATAGTAATTTTCTATTTCATCATGGATTTCTACCAAATAGTCAAGACAGAAAATATTAACTACTGCTATTTTTTTGTTTGCTTTTATGAAAGTAAGAATCCCTTTCATACGATTATTCTTCTGAGAAATATTGCACTGACCAGCAAAGTATCCTGACTCATGACATTTGAAACATTTTCTTTCTATTTTCTTTTTTCTGTTGTTTGGAATGCAGCAGCTTCTTCTTCTACTCCATTTGTTCTACTTTCCTCCACAAGTACCTAGTCTTCATGTCAGATTACTTATGGTTTTTGTTGTTTTAATCTTCTTCCAGAATTCTCTTATTTTCTGTCAAGTTTCTTTGATGTCTAAACAGTAACTTCTCAAATAACGACAAAATAACGTGAAAATGAGATTTTTGTAAACAATATAATGTATAAATCAGAAAATATAATATATAAATTCAGTTACAAAAGGACCTGCTTTGTATAGAAAAATAACAATAATAATAATTTTATCTAAGTGTTATATTAATCAATGGTGAGTTGTCTGAAGCTGCCATCCACTCCAAACAGATCGTCATAGTTGGTCGGCTTGCCTGGTCTCTTGGATTCGTCAGCTTTGATGTTTTCCTGTGCTTGGAACCATGGTGTATATTCTTCTAATTTCTTTATCCACTGGTCTATAAAATAATTAAAAATAACCAACAATCTTTGTTTATATAAATTAAAGTCGTCAAGGCAACATCTCGGTGAAGGAAAAAATCCCATATGGAAATGGAAACGACGAAGAATTCTGGTACCAACTTGATCGTTATAAAAATATTGAGCACGGTATCAGATAAGAGAATTATAGTCGTCTATTAACAGTTAAAGACGAAGACTATAAAAATACATCAGAAGAACTATAACTACTTCTCGTGGTACTTGCCATGGAGGACTTGGATTGGTCCAGCATCACCGCCGTACTCCTCTGGAAGTATTTCTCTTGGAACGAATTTGTACAAAGACTCCATGTCGGGATGGGTGTGGATGCGGCTCTTAATTTTTTCCTTGAGGAAAGGTCGCACCCAGTTGATGATGGTGTCGATTAGAGGTGAAATGTTGATAACATGGACTTCTTTGAGTTTCACTGGGTACGCTTCCTAAAAAACACACAACAATAAATGAGTATACATAGTGGTTGGTTGGAAGGTTTTGGTGTTAAACCCGCAATTTAAAACAGTGTCGATACGACACCAGCAACTTCATGAATGGAAAATAAACCAAAACGAAACTTGCTTTAAGGATACTCTATTAAATTAGTTTTTGGTCGATTCAGTCTAGCCGCAGCAAGCTCTTCGCTCTTAGGGCTTTTTTTCTAACAAACCAAAAGGTAAAATATAAATTTATGATGGAAGAAATAGAGTGAGGGATAGTAAAAGAAACAACACAAAGAGGTTTTATAATAAACTTTAAAGTAGGAAGATCGGAATACAGCTACAAGGATAATAATGAAGAAGGAAGGAAAGCTGCAAATAAGTAACAATCAAATAAAGAATACTTAAGAAGAATATTTACAGTTAGTACTGTTTGTGGAGAAAAATAAAGAGGATCATAATGAACAAAGATTGAAGTGAGAGGGTAAAAAGGAAAGGGGGAAGAGTTACACACTTATATTTTAAGATACGGTGAGAGGAGAAAATGCGACAACAACGGGGATGATAATACCAATACATAAAGAAGAGGAAAGGAAGTAGTCGGGGAGCAGACCGCCTGAAAGATGCGTTTTAAACGCCCTCTATACAACTCGAACACACACAAAAAAGAAGCTGATTCTTGTGCAAAATGATCTGCCGGATTCGAATTTTGAGTTCTCGAAAGGATCAGGAATTGCGAAAATGCCAGAAAATCGATTTTTCGTAAAATTTTCTTAAATCAATTTTCGATCATTTTTAATACTTTTCTCGTTGTATTTCAGCAACGAAAAGAGTTGGAGATCTGTTTTGTTTCGTGGAATATACATTGAAGTGTGCTGATCACCACAGTGTACTCACGTTGCTTCTATAATTTTCCAATTTTATGAAAAACAAATGTTTTCTTGCTAGACCACAAATTTGTGTAATGTATTTTTCATGCACCGGGTAAGTAATCTTATTTTTCGGAATTAACATATACATATGCGAGACCAAATACGGACAAAGGCTCGAAATTATTTTCGATGAAGAAACGAAACATTAATATTGTTGCTCAAAAAAGTTACAGCGAGTTAAACACAAATAATTTGTGCGCGCTAGCCGCGTTGCATGAACTTTTTTTATTATTTATCAACTTCTCAAACAACAGTTTGCTGCTTGATCCTCGAATTCATACATGATCCGCTATGACTTCACTCTTTGTGAATCGCCTCCTTCTGGCGTTTAGTTTTTCCTTCTTTATCTTTCCATGTTTCATTCCTCGTATTTAATAAATAATAATAAATTTAAACAGGGTATCAACAGTAAGCAGAAGATCTAAAATTCTTCCCCCATCCAAAATTGCAAAGCTTTGGTTTCTGATCTTGGATGGAGTATGGAGATGGAGGTTTTCTATGCACCTTAGACTGCTCATAGAGCTAATTTAATTTCAGTTTACCTTCTTATTCCTGAGAAATATCTTACCTGAACGCAGACCAAAAATTTCTTAACAATAGTAGGGGTGAATTTAGCAAAGTGGTTCGCGGTAGCACAGCTGGCGTCCAGGATGTAGACATCACCGGCTACTCCAACTTCTTCTGCGGCAAGGCGGACGTCACCGATCATAAGTACGATCTTCATGGCGTCGGCCACGCTGGGATGCAGAACGTTTTTGTCCAAGCCTCTCATCACAACCACTCTCTTGCCGTCTCTCGTTAATCCGGGCAATGGCGGAATGTTCCTGCAGAAAAAAAACTCCATATAAATAAAAATCAATTGCCGCATGTATGAAGGATCATCACTTGAGAACGGCTCGACCGATTTGGCTGATTGTTTTTTTGTTGTGTTCGTAATTGTCAGGACAAGGTTTATATGAAAGAAAAGTTTAGGAAAATCCAAAGGAAAATTTGAAAATTTGGGAGAAACTGAAAGTGCTTAACGGCTGGACCGATTTGGCTAATGTTTTTTTTTAAATATTCGTAATAGTCCAAATAGGGTTTTTAAGGAAAGAAAAATTAGAAAAGTTGCCCGAAAAATTGGGAAATTCCGGAAAAAATTAAAGTGCTTTTTTCTCTGGGATTTTTGTATGAACTCAAGACCTTAACACGATTCGAATGATGGATATGCGTAAGTCGGAAAATTCGGAAAAACTGTAAAAATCATAATTGTTTGTATGCACTCTCGATCATAACTGACGATAGGAACGACATATTTGGTTAATTCTTTTTCGTTTTGTTCGTTATGCTCCCGGGATGGAATTTACTCAATTGTATGTTTCCAATTGAAAAAAAAATTAATTAATTAAAATAAAATTACAATTGATGTAACCAGGTAGGTAGTTTGAAATAGCTTATCTCATGAAACTGGTAACGGCACTGTACAGGCTAAGCAACATATTTTAAACGAATTTTTAAACGAATGAGGTAATTGTGTTAATTTCTAGAATGAAGGAACTGCTCGACGGATTGGACTGTTTTTTATTTTGTTGGTAATTGTGAGAATGGTTCATAAACAAAATCAGAACGATGGACAACGCGAAAAGAGAAATGTGTTGGAGAGACTACGATTGTCACAATCACGATCTGAGCAGACAGAGGAAGAACGGGAAGACCAAAATGCCGACGATAGATTCCGAAAGAGACACTATCGAGCGTACACATATCGACTATATGACAATCGCATGGAACATAACCTGAATAATCGAAGAATATTGCAGTAATACCTAATACAAACACGTAATCAGAATTTGACTCCAAATGGAGAAAAATGTTTCACATTGAATAAACGATTTGGTTCATCCTATCCTATCTAATAAAAGTGATGTTAGTCGTGGAGAATGCGCAATAGACATGTACTAGTGGTGACCGTAGTTGTGTGTACCCTAACGGGCACAACACAGAAGTATTTTTTGGTGGAATAGCATTTGTTGTTATCGACTGATGAAGTTTGACATGCTTAGTTGTAACAATTGTAAAAGTATTTCAAAAATGTCGTAAAATAACTGACTGTAAAAAAATTGAGAACGACCATGTATAGGGGTAGAGCAGTCGTTAAAATTATGCCTTGAAAGTTTTTTTTTACCTTTCGTTATAAGGGAGTTATGTAATTTTTATTTATTCTGAATTTGTTTAAAGTACGCCACTGACTTTTAAAAACTAATATCCACATGTACTCTTCACATTTTATTTGCTTCGGCATATCTAATTGCTTCGAGCCGAAAACTTTTTACGAAATCTCCAAAAATACGAAAATTATAAAATAATACCGTACGCCGCTGGAAATTAGGAAGTCAGCCATTAAAGTAATGTTCGGGAAGTTTTCGTGTATCTCGTATAATAAGGGAGTTACGCAATTCTTCATGTTTTTTTAAGTTTTCTCGGCTACGCCACTGTACTTGATAATCGAAATGTGTTTACGCTCTTCCTAAATAATATATTTCGACAGGTTTTGACAGGCCGTAGAAAGTTACTTGCAAAATCGCAATCAACTGCAGGGAGAGAAAACATTTCTTCGAAAAAAATATTTTTTAGGGTAACAAACGTGATAGGGGATGATTCACGCTCTGTCACCTTATTTATGATAATCCGCCCACGAATAATCCTTAATTTCCGATGGATATCACGAAAACCGTACGAACATGAGTTTTTTTAAACATCCAAAATTTCGTGCAAGTTTTACTTTTTGGTCCCCTCGGAACGCTTCGAAGGGATGAAAGTGGATCGGGCGGACGCCATCGTTCATTTTCTTCCAATCGATGCATTTTTCCGCAGTCGGGAAAGTCGGAAATATTTTGAAAGGGCGGAAGCAAAAATTTGCACATTTAACATTTGGCACCCTTGGACGGGGGTGCAGAGGAGCGAAACGCGAAAAAATAACTGGGGCGTGTTCCGAGCATCGACTTCGACCTCCATGCCGAAAGTGAAACGAATTGAATTATTTTTGGGAAAATTTAATTTTTATACCTATGCATAAATACGTATACTCTTTTAGAGGGGACTGGGTTTGCCGGATTTTCAAGCCGCAAACGCCGCTTAGAATCATAGCAGCGCTCCCACTAAAATTGACCTAGGTTCGTTTTGCAGAGTTCGGGAAATTAATTATTTTGACGGCGTTCCGGTTGGGTTGGAGGGATGAAAATTTTACCCGGTATGCATAAACGTTTAATCTTCCGAGAAATGACGAAATATAAGGAAAATATTTATCTGGACCGGAGAAAAAACAATTTACAACGAAAAGTTGCAGTGTCTCGCAAAGAAAATCATTTGGGGTTGTAAATGTTATAGGGGGTAGATGACAGTCGGCGCCTTCATTACAGATACTCCGATCACGAATAATCCAGAATTATCTGTCGATACCTCGAGAACTGCACGTACGAAACCTCCCAGAAAAGGGCGATGCATGAAGAAAAGCGAAAAATGTCGCTCGTGTTCGGATTTTTTTACGACCTCTTCCGAAAGCTTCGGAGGGACGAAAGTGGATGGGGCGGATGCGCCCGTCAATTCACCGTCCTTCCAAGTACGATTTGCGACCTCCGGGTTATTTTTAAAAATTTTAAAACGGAAAAACCGTAAGGGATGCAATTTTTAACATTTCGCACCCCGGGGCGCTCGCGGGGGGATGAAGAGGGGAAAATAGCCCTCGCTCGTGTAGAGCGGCGAGTGTTCTCTCCCGAAAAGGCAGAAATTCCCTTCCCGGACGCTCCATTTCGAAGCAAAAGGAAATTCCGCATTTCACACTCCCCAAGAGTTTCTGAGGGTAGTTGAGCCCCGATCGGGGCGCAACTTTCGGAAACCACCGCATTTTGCAGCACGCCTCCACACGCGAAGCCGATTTTCATTTCACCCGGTAGTTTTCGAAAAAAACGGGGGGAGAAATTTTTTGGGGAAAAACAGCAGAGGGACTTTAGACACTCTAAAGACCGTATTTTAACCTCCCGCTATTAGAAAAATTGCAGGTCTAAAACTAAGTCCGCCGCGGCGTCGCAAGAAGTCAGTTTCTCGAGCAATCACAGGCGAAAATGCACCCCTCGGGTTTTTCGCTAATAACTTCCTCAAACGTCGACGGATTTCAATTTTTTCGACGGATATCGAAAGGGCGAACTTGAGAGAACCTTATTCTTACCACGAAACACTCAGAGTCTTCTGCAGGTGAGGAAGACGGCCCTAAGAAAATCGAAGATTTCGGAAAACACGTACTACTTGGGGGCGGCTTGCAACCCCCGCGTAACCCTTTTTGGCAAATCTAAAGAGACATTTGTAAAGTAGAAGAGACGGCTGTCCGCCTGTGCGAAAATCTCCACCCCGCAGTCGACCCCCTAAAACGTTAATTGAAAAGCTAAAATTTACGTAAAATCGCGAAATCTACCCCGGAATTTTCGCTCGTCGCGTGGTGGAAACTCGCGACGCGGGCGATCTGCATATCGAAATGTCATCTCGAAAGGCCAAGTAATCTTTATCGAGAAAAACCGCGCCTCGGGGCGGTCCGCGAAAGTCACCCCGAGCGAAATAAAACGTGCAATTTCGGCGAAATTCTGACAGATGGGTCTCGGAACTTGTAAAATTTCGCGATCGCCGAAAATCTTTGTTGTCCGTTTTCGAGCGCATTTTTCAACCCTTAAACGTCGACCGATCGAAATGAAACTTCCACGCGGACCGCACTGGAATCTCCTCTTTCGAACCGTGTATAGTGCCACGCTCCACCTTCTACCCCCTCGGACGAGTTAGATGCCTCTTTTTCGATGTTTTTAGCCCCGAAATTTTGCAAGGTTTCGGGGAAAAAATTATTTCCCCTAGCAACCCCCGTGCGATTTTGCCGATTTTCGGATATTTTCGGTCCGATCGACGGAATCCGCCTTCGAAATTATCCGGCGACCCCCCGTTCGGCCGGTATAAAAAACTACCCCTATTTTGAGGGCGTCGTATCTCCCTCGTCGTCCGATCTGGAGGTTCGAAATTCTCCTAAAACACACAACTCTGGTGGGCGAAAAGGCGGGCGGCGCCGGTTTTTCCGCACCGCTTACCGGTTCTTCTGGCCGCGATGGAATAGTTTCGACCCGTTCCGGTACCCCGACCTCGTCATCGCTTGGAGACGGGGTGTCGCGAGAAATTTTGAACAATCTCGAGGTTACCCGGGGATCCGGGAAAGATCCTCCCGCCCCCTCGCCAAATTTCGTCCCGATCGCCGCGATTTTCGCGGAGAAAAAAATTATTTACCGTTTTCGACGTTTTCGCCACCCCTCGCTTGCAGCGGGGGATGACGCAAGACAGTCGACGGGGGGGGGGCGGTTTTATTCGGTGATTTTGACCCTTTTTCCGGATTTTCAAATTTTTGGGGGCGTGTCCCAAATACGTTTAGTATTCAATCATTTCGATCTAGCGAGGTCAGATTTTTCGTTTCCGTCTCTTTTTAATACGTACGGGAGCCGATCGCCAAAAGTGCGTACGTCTGAACTATCACAGGTAGGTATCATGTTTGTTGTCGTTGTAAAAGTATACGCCGTCAGAAACAATTCAAAGTTATTGCACGCATGTACTCCGTAAGCCCCAGCCAAATTGAATTATTTCATTTTCGATTATTATTAGTTCATATTAAAGGAGCAAACAGATTTAAAGATCTGAAAACAGTAAACGGAGAAATACAGGAATCTTATGTAGCAGCGTGTTTAAAATTAGGTTTTATTTAAGATCATCACGAGTGGAAAAGAGACATGAATGAAGCTGAAATTTGGATGATACCCAGACAGCTGAGATATTTATTCATTCGTATTTTGATGCATTGCCGATCAATTTATCAGGAAGAATTGTGGGAAGAATTTAAAGAAACAATGTCACAAGATTATGAAAGACGTTACAGCAATACTGAAAGACAAAAAAGCCTATATCCAAATTAGTTCCATGCTTTCTGCGGAAGGTTACAATCTTTCAATGTTTCCTACCATGCCACGACATTGAATATGCAAATGAAGAACAAGCAATAGAAATAGGATCACGACAATATAAACACCTAAATGAAAAGCATAAATAAATTGTAGATATTATTTTGGGTAAATGTGATGCTAACATAAATGAATCAATTTCTGAATCTTCATGTTTTTATATAGACGGTCCAGGAGGCTCCTGTAAGACTTATGTTTATACAACCCTTTACAGCTTACTGAAGAGTAAGAATAAAATTGTTTGTTCCATGGCCTTCACGGGCATAGCAGCAACATCACTTCCTCATGGCAGAACAGTTCATAAAACGTTTGGGTTACCTGTTCCTCTGTTTTTAGATTTATCTTCCAACATTAAGAAAAATTCAAAAGAAGCAGATTATTTAAGGAGTGTAGATGTTTTTATTTGGGACGAAGCTCCTGTGGCGCCAAGGTATGCTTTAGACATTATAGAAAGAACCTTACGAGGCTTTATGAATTGTGATGTTCCGTTTGGTGGAAAAATTATGGTGTTGCGAGGAGATTTTTGACAATTGTTATCACTTAAAATAAATGCTACCCGCTGTGAAACAGTGAATTTAAGTATCAAATTTAGTTCTCTTTGGAGTTATTTCCGTAAATTTTCTTAAACACAAAATATGGGGGCTCTACCACAGGAACAAGAATTCACCAAGTTTTTATTGGATGCTGGAGATGGAGTTTTGAACGATATGAATAGCAATTTGGAATTGTCACAGAGATGTATTTATAATTCGGATATCGTTGAACGTATATATGGAGGAATCAATTAGAGAAAAGCGATTCATAGATATGACCAAATCAGCTATTCTGACGTTGAAGACATTAACAAAAACGTGGTAGATATAAAAACAGAAAAAATATATACAAACTTGGATAGTGTTGAAAATTGTGATAATGGAGATTTAAACGATGCTATTCTTCCTAAATATTTAAATATGTACCTACTTTAAACCCGCCAAATTTTCCTCCGCATGAATTGAAGTTGAGAGTATATTGTATTGTGATGTTGGTTAGAAATCTTAGCATTAATGAAGGCTTATGTAATGGTACGAGATTGTTAATTTTACAATTGGGAGACAGTATCCTACAGTGCAAAATTTTAACAGGCGATAAGCATGGAGATATAGTTTTCGTTAACCGTATAACGATGTACTGTGAAAATGTTTATCCTTTTACTTTTAAAAGACGACAATAATTTCCTATTAAACTAGCGTTTGCAATGACTATTAACAAATCACAAGGCCAAACATTTGATCAAATAGGAATTGATCTCCGAAAAGAAATATTTACTCACGGGCAATTATGCGTGGCTTTTTCAAGAGTTTGTTCTTGGGAAGGATTGATAATTTATTTAGGAAATCAAAGAAATAGCCGTTTAGTTCAAAACTACGTTTTCAGGGAATTATATCAGATGTAAATTATTCTGTAATCTGGTAATAATGCGTTTCTTTGAAGTCATGATTTCACTAGGGCAGTGAGCGTACGTAGCGCGCGAGATGACCTAGTGATTCAAAATTTCAATACGAAAAGTGTAAAATTTTATATCTAATAAAAAATGGGCTATTTAAAGTAACGAAAAGGATTATACTTACACAAGTTTGACGATCTCTTGTAACTCTGGTCTCGTGATATCACGATTTGAGAAGAATTCTGGGCAGGCTGTGCGCATTGTGAAGTACATGTCCAATTTTCTCTTACACTTTTCCAGAGAAAATTTGCAGCCTCTCAAAAACGTCATGATACGATTTTCATCTGAAAACAGAAATTATTTTTCTTTATACAAATTTAGAAATTTCCCATTTTGTATATAATTAATATCACTTAATATAATAAAAAATATAAATAAGTTAAAGCTTTTTGTATAATCAGCAAAGTAATTATGATTTATTTAAACATGTAACAAGGCTAAATTATGTTTCGAATGTTTTTATTATTTCGTAGCGTTTTTGTTGGACTAGAACCGTATTACTTTCACCAGTAAGTACTGTTACTACAAAAAAATGAATAAAACGATAAATAATAGCAGTCGGGCAGGAAGGAAAGCGAGTGGAACAACAGCAAATCGAAACATTGAGGTGTCAGTGGTTACGCAATTTTCAAGGACTTACATTTTCCACGAACTTAAATTTTAAAACCTAGTTGGTAATTGACAATAAAAGGCAAAATACGATTATTATTGGTTACGTTTGTGTTCCCAAAAGGATTGGGGAAGCATCACTGCCGGACGTAGCTTTGTTGCTTATTGTTGAGAGTCGTTGACCTTGAAATACAATAGCCAACTTATATCTTTTTAAATTGTCTTTGCTTTTTCAAGTATTACATACTACAGAATAATAATTTTGAGCTTTATCATTTATATTAGTTTCCAAAGATAAAGTTTCTTGATTAATAATTTGAATTTATGTATGTCCTAAATGTAAGCTTACCCCAGGTATCTGGCAAATGTGGCTGTTTCAGCAGCCATTCCTTAATAGCCTGCAGGTCGCTCTCCCTGGTACTGACGTTTTCATTAAGTTCTTTCCTGATGGACAGCTGCAATTCGGGACTAGGCTGGATTAGCAGAGACATCTTGCGGATTTAGCTTTTCGCTGAAAAGAAATTTTCGGTATTAGCTCATGATTTACTCAGACAGTTATGACTGACATATTTATATGAAAGAAAAGGAAACGAGAAAGTTTTATTACCTATCACGAGTTTAAAAAAATTCGCCTTTTTAATGTTTTTGTTTCACATCACCTCTGGGCATATATGGTCAGTTTAGTTGTTTGTGTTGAACATAAGACAACAATTTACCATGCAACAACGACATTTGGGCCCGGTTTTTCAAAGAAACCAACATCGTATTAAGTCTGCCACCGGCTTCGTTGCTATGATACAACCAATCAAAAAAACTTGTGTGTGTCAGCTCCGACGCACGACTGGAGTTTACTCCTTACGAACGATTATTTTAACTTCTATCACTTGATAATAGGGTACACGCGAATGTCAGTTTTATACCCAAATGTGTATTATTTATCAGATGGTTTATGTTTGAAAATGTCCAACTACATCAAAATATAAATCGTTTATAAATTCAGTAATTAAGTGACAATCTGCTAAACGTCGATCCCACTGACAATGAAATAAATACTTTTCCTGGTGTTCGAATAGGCGTTGATTCACATTTCGGCATTAAGCAATATTTGGAGTATTTAATATTAGGTTTTTCCATATTAAATCAAAAGATTCAACAAATTTTGGAACCAACAAACACTGCAAATGCTGACTTTACAACGCCAACTGTCATATCTACTCTATGCCACTCTATTTTCACTATTTCCATGCTCTATGCAGTCAGACATAAACAGCCGTATCCATAGATACGTACATAATTTTCAAATTTTCCGGTGGATTTTCCAAAACTTTTCTTTCCTATAAACCTTGTCTTGACAATTACGAACACAACAAAAAAACAATCAGCCAAATCGGTCGAGCCGTTCTCAAGTGATGATCTTTCATACATGCGGCAATTGATTTTTATTTATGTAGATAACTATATTAATTATTTATATTTTGAATCTAGCAATAAATTGTTCTTATTCTTTTTCTAAGTTAGCTCTAGATAAAGGAACAGTGAATGTTTGCAGAAAAAACTGCCTTTTATTACTTTTAATCTAAAATGGGATAGTTCATAAAATTACACATTATTTTTAGCTATCTCATATAATTAATTTAACTATAATAATAGTTAAATTAATATTCCCTGAATGTTGAATTAATTATGAAAGAAGGTAACAAAGATGTTCATGTACCTATTGAATGAAATAGAAGTAGATGTCAATGCACCACTATTATTTTGATCATTTTTAAATCTTGAATGAACGTTAAAAAATTGTTGTGCTCACAGCTTTTTAGTTAATTCAGCAATCGATTCTTTTCAGTGTACTCTTACTACAGACAGTTTTTTGTTGTTAATGTGTATTATTTTATCACTTTTATTTATTCCATTATTTATTAAAAGGGAGACTAAATATGGCAATGATCATTAGAGGTAC
Source organism: Xestobium rufovillosum (assembly GCA_963966045.1). Classification (NCBI taxonomy): domain Eukaryota; kingdom Metazoa; phylum Arthropoda; class Insecta; order Coleoptera; family Ptinidae; genus Xestobium; species Xestobium rufovillosum. Next base: position 25,401,107 of record OZ014497.1, read on the forward strand.
TGCGTACTTATAAACTTAGTAAAATTAATATCTGACTCGACATGGACATGGACACAAAGCCAACATATTACGGTTTCCTTTCTAAAATCTCACTCTGAGTACCACTCGATCTGACATACTTTCTGGCAGAATTCTTAGTCTTGTAAAAGTAATAATTGCGATTTGATGTTTGTGGTTTTGAAGTTTTGATGTTTTTTTTTGGTTTCAGTTGGTTCAGTTTTATGCATATTTCGTGATGTTAGGAGCCGGTGAATTGCGAGTTAACATACATATGTTTTATTTCACAATCAATTTTGCTTGATGTTTTTTGTGTATATGTAGCTTTCCCTTTCGTTTAGGTAGAAAGTTTTGTCAGATAAATATTAGTCACTAGAGCTGAGGACGAAGAGCATGATCTTTATCTCATCATATTATTTAGCTATATTACCTAACACGGTACACTTTTTGTAAGGAGGATTAAATTATACATATACTTCGTCAAATGCAGTCTAGTAAGGCGGATCTGAATAACTGAATCAAATCAACGACTTATCCAGAGTTCACAAAAATGTTACGGATGTGAAAACGACAATGTCAAGCAATAACCGCCAACTTCGTTTCTCAAAATTTGGTCAAGAAACTTCAAATATAAAACCCCAAAAGCGTAATATTTTGTGTCTATATTATATGAAATAAAAGGTTTATTATAGGTAGGTATAATTACTTGGATAATTTAAATTTGGTAATAGAAACAATTTTATTTATTATGCGAATGTTACAATTTAATAAAAATTTTATTGCTCAATCCTATCTAATTAAAAGTGATGTTAGTCGTGGAGAATGCGCAATAGACACGTATCGTTTCGATCTAGCGAGGTCAGATTTTTCGTTTCCGTCTCTTTTTAATACGTACGGGAGCCGATCGCCAAAAGTGCGTAGGTATCATGTTTGTTGTCGTTGTAAAAGTATACGCCGTCAGAAACAATTCAGTTATTGGACGCATGTACTCCGTAAGCCCTAGCCAAATCGAACTATTTCATTTTCGATTATTATTACTTCATATTAAAGGAGCAAACAGATTTGAAGATCTGAAAACAGTAAACGGAGAAATACAGGAATCTTGTGTAGCAGCGTGTTTAAAATTAGGTCTTACTTAAGATCATCACGAGTGGAAAAGAGCCATGAATGAAGCTGAAATTTGGATGATGCCCAGACAGCTGAGATATTTATTCATTCGTATTTTAATGCATTGCCGACCAATTTATCAGGAAGAATTGTGGGAAGAATTTAAAGAAGCAATGTCACAAGATTATGAAAGACGGTACAGCAATACTGAAGGACAAAAAAGCCTATACAGGGTAATTCAGAACGGGCGTGCCAAATTAAAATGGTTGCTAGAGGAACTCCAAGTAAGACGAAAAGTTTATATGAACATATGTTCTAAAGTTACTACTAGCAAAGATACAGGGTGTAAAAGTTTTAATATTTTTTTTAAATATCGTAATGTAATAATTGATTTGTTTTCTCGTCCTTCTTGTTAGTTTTGTTAGTGTTATTCTTAATAAACTATTTTTTTCTATTTTCACTTTCCTTGCATATCGATGAAGCCATTATTGCATTATGGAAAATTTCAGCCCATGTGCACGATTTCACAAAAAGTTACTTCATTCAAAAACTAAGTATTTTACGAAAAATATTGAAGATACCAATTTCTTCTCAAATTGAACGTAGATTACAAATACATTAATATCACCTGCATTCGCCAGTGGCGTAACATTGGATTGAGGAAATAAATAAACGGCCTACCCCGTAGCAAAGCTACTGATGGGGCTAGGAGAGCAAATTTTTTTGGAAAATTTGAACTTTGCAAATGAAAAAAATATTTTAAAAAAATTTAAAACTTTTACACCCTGTATCTTTGTTAGTAGTCACTTTAGAACATATGTTCATATAAACTTTTCGTCTTATTTGGAGTTCCTCTAGCACCCATTTTAAATTGGCACGCCCGTTCTGAATCACCCTGTATTCAAATTAGTTCCATGCTTTCTGCGGAAGGTTTACAATCTTTCAATGTTTCCTACCATGCCACGACATTGAATATGCAAATGAAGAACAATCAGTGGCGGCTCCTCAATAAGTGCGCTCGTGCGCGCGCACTGCCTACAAAAAACTGCTTTTAACCTTTTTTTGATAAGATTCAAACTAAAGTTTGAAACTTTTTTAATCTCCAGCGTTTAGATAATAAATAGTACGCGCGCCAAGCATCAAAATACTTAGTAGAGAATGCACGTGCAAATGTGCAAATACATCCAACCGTCTCGTCTGGCGTTCGAGTGTAGCGTCTGGTGTATTGAAACTGTGAGCTATTGAGTGTGGTGCTCGTACATTCGATATGGGAGCAAGATCGGCAAAACTCGGCAAGACGTGGGAAAATTCGTCATATATGCTTTTAGTTTGGCTCGTATCCGAACACCTTTTCAGTACACACTTGGAAGTTGAAGGGTGCGGTTGCGCTAAGCATATGCACACAGGAATTGATACTTCTGCGGCGTTGTTTTTTTGTTTACCATATTTAAGTTTGAGATAGCTCCTGGCTTTGCTTATAACGTGAACTGTATTATCGTGATTATTATTTTTAAATATTGAAATTTCCAGTGGTTTAGTTTGTGGTGGTGGCGGCATAAATTCCGTTGACAATATTATTAAAATTAACTTTTTATTATTGGACTTGAGCACAAAAATTGAAATAAAACGGTTAGGTAGACCTACACCGGTTTTAAAATTAAATCAAACTTGTGCAAAGAAAAAGGAAGGTCGGTTTTACACTAGGCATTTCACCAGCGACGTTTACAAACTAAACAAATGGATATGTGGATGTACGGTAAGGAATTCTCTTTTTTGTTTTCCATGCTTGTTATTTTTTACTCCAAATATGGATAAGAATTGGAGTCGTATAGGCGTTAGTGACTTGAACCATTTGCATGAAAAAATAAGAAAGCACGAAGTGTCCAAAGCTCACTTGTAAGCTAGTGCAGAATTTGCGTTCCAGATTCAAGTGAACACTTAATAAATATTGTGGAGTGAACTTTAACAAAGTGGTCGCCTGATTTTTGCATTTTTCAATATTATTATTGTGTTGTAATACTTACTTCATTCAGTTAAAAGTGAATATTGTTTCTAAATAAATAATATAGACTTTGGACGAAAAACTTGAAATAAAACGAAATGGACGTCCTAAGCCTGAGCGAATGATCAAATACTTTTCGAAAGGTCGCGGTAAAAGTTGTGTGCGAAAGTTTAACCTTTTGGATTTGGGATCTTCGTCAAATATTGCGTTGAGTGAAATTTCTTGTTTTAAAATGTTTTAAAATGGCTTCTAAAGCACTTCATAAAAAATACGGGGAGAAACCGCCAGAACCTCCCCCCCAACCCCTGAGCGGTGATTTCATTCCAGAGCACTGCCAAGTTCTAAAGTCACGAGCCGCCACTGAGAACAATATAAACACCTAAATGAAAAGCAGAAATAAATTGTAGATATTATTTTGGGTAAATGTGATGCTAACATAAATGAATCAATTTCTGAACCCTTTACCCTTTACAGCTTACTGAAGAGTAAGAATAAAATTGTTTGTACCATGGCCTTCACGGGCATAGCAGCAAAACTACTTTCTCATGGCAGAACAGTTCATAAAACGTTTGGGTTACCTGTTCCTCTGTTTTTAGATTCATTTTCCAGCTTTAAGAAAAATTCAAAAGAAGCAGATTATTTAAGGAGTGTAGATGCTTTTATTTGGGATGAAGCTCCTGTGGCGCCAAGGTATGCTTTAAACATTATAGACAGAACCTTACGAGACTTTATGAATTGTGATGTTCCTTTTGGTGGAAAAATTATGGTGTTGCGAGGAGATTTTTGACAATTGCTACCAGTTAAAATAAATGCTACCCGCTGTGAAACAGTGAATTTAAGTATCAAATTTAGTTATCTTTGGAGTTATTTCCGTAAATTTTCTTAAACACAAAATATGCGGGTTCTACCACAGGAACAACAATTCACCAAGTTTTTATTGGATGTTGGAGATGGAGTTTTGAACGATATGAATAGCAATTTAGAATTGCCACAGAGATTTATTTATAATTCGGATATCGTTGAACGTATGTGGAGGAATCAATTAGAGAAAAGCGATTCATAGATATGACCAAATCAGCTATTCTGACGTTGAAGACATTAACAAAAAAGTGGTAGATATAAAAACAGAAAAAATATATACAAACTTGGATAGTGTTGAAAATTGTGATAATGGAGATTTAAACGATGCTATTCTTCCTGAATACTTAAATATGTACTTTAAACCCGCCAAATTTTCCTCCGCCTGAATTGAAGTTGAGAGTGTATTGTATTGTGATGTTGGTTAGAAATCTCAGCATTAATGAATGCTTATGTAATGGTACGAGATTGTTAATTTTACAATTGGGAGACAATATCTTACAGTGCAAAATTTAAACAGGCGATAAATATGGAGGTATAGTTTTCGTTAACCGTATAACGTTGTACTGTGAAAATGTTTATTCTTTTACTTTTAAAAGACGACAATAAGTTCCCATTAATGACTATTAACAAATCACAAGGCCAAACATTTGATCAAATAGGAATTGATCTCCGAAAAGAAATATTTACTCACGGACAATAATTATGCGTGGGAAGGTTTGATAATTTATTTAGGAAATCAAAGAAATAGCCCTATAGTTCAAAACTACGTTTTCAGAGAATTATATCAGATGTAAATTATTCTGTAATCAGGCAATAATGCGTTTCTTTGAAGTCATGATTCGACTAGGGCAGTGAGCGCGCGTAGCGCGTGAGATGACCTAGTGAATTAAATATTAATTGTTATGAATATAAAATCCCTATTTACTTAATTTATCACTCATCAGATTAACTTGTTTCATCTCCTAATGAAGTTATAAAAATTGGATCAATTTAGACGGCCACCGGCTGCTCCCGACGCCACCAGTTCAAAATAGGTTTTCTGTGTGATTCACCGACTTTTCCCATTATTCTTGAGATATGTGATTTAAAGAAGATTCCCAAACTGTTTCTACTTGATCGGAACGTAAACCATCTCCAATATGTTTTTCGTTATAAGTTTTAGCGACTGCCCATATTAATTCAATGACATTATATTGGCAATTATAATATGGAGGCAGGCCCAATACCTCATGACCATGTTCCCTTAATATTTCGTCGACAGCATAATTTTTTTATTTTTTTATTCATCAATAATTCGGTGAAGGGTTTTGATGTTATTTTTGTAACCTCGCAAATATTTCATTTTTTCCATAAAGAATTTGGTTGCTTTTTTAATATTCTAGAATGATACGATGCGTTGTCAAGAACAATTAAAGAAGGTTCATCTAAATTTGGAATAGCTGTTCTGTTTTCAAATAAATCTTTGTCCATATTATCGTGGTATAGTTCTTTTCAGATATCTTGGCGTGTGTGTGCAGCAATCTGCGCATTACGTTCATATGTCTTTCTCCCTTTTGTAAAATGGATTTGTTGAATTTTAATTGCTGCCGTAAGATGACTTGAGAATATTCTCACGTTTCCGTATTTGATCTCACTCTTTCTTACTATGGTTGTGTGAAACAAAATGGTTTCAGTATTAATATGCTTATTTTGCAATATCCAGTGGTCACCAAGTATAACTGTCAGTTTGATTGTCGGGTGTAAAGATGCCTAGAAATGTTTTTACCAAACAGCGGCGAGAAGTTTTACGAAATATTTTTGAATACTTTACTCGAGAGAAGGAAAATAATGGTCCCCTATTGCCTTTAACTTGTGACCAGGAGCGATTGGCCGATGCATCAAAAGTAAGTCTACGCAGCGTTTCGCGCATAGTTGGAGAGGAAAAACGAGGTTTGTCTGCTGCAACGCCCGGAAAAAGGCACAGCAAATCAAAATGAAAAAGTGAAGATGTAACTGACAGCATTAAAACCGAAGTAAGTAATGGTATTTATTCCATGAAAAAATTTTAAATAACAAATTAGAAACAAAACAAATAGGGGGGTATTTCTGACACAGGTTGGTGGCATTTATAACCAATAGCAGATTTAACTACAAACTTGAAAATAACCGGTGTCTTTTGTGTGAACGGGCTAATGTTGTGGGTAAAAGAATACATTTCTTGAGGGAAAACGTCAAAATGCTCATTGCCGTGTGCCGTGTCCAGAGTCGCGGCGCACACGCTTGTCACGGGTCCTAGCAACAGCAAAATTTTGGAAACTACTGAACTGCTGGCGGTTGCTTGGATAATCGGATATGGCCGCGCAAACGCCAACAAATCTGAAAAATACTATAGTCCATACGTTTTGATTTTGACGAAAAAATTAAACTAGCACCAGGTACAAATCCGGAACTAGATCCTGCGGGCAAAATTATAAAACGTTTTCCTGATCCACATCCTTTCTTCCTCTTTACTGACTTCGCCAAATCATCTTGCTAAGACTTTGACCCACTGCCGTTCGAAAATATACACGTCTCGTCAAAAAAAACACTTTCCTACATTTTAAATTAGGATTTTCGGCATATTTCTTAAAAAATTTAAATCTTTGGTGAACTAGTTCATAGGGAATCTCCTATTGCAATCTTTTTTATATCGAAAACCCAGTATATTCATTAATTTTGACAAGGAACCTAATCCAATTTCCAAAACACCCTTTTCTCTTAAGGTTTTTTGTAAACTTACTAGAGTAACATTCACTTTTGCTTCATATAAATTATAAATAACATTTCTTACTTCCATTTTTTCGGTATCACTGAAATCCTTAATTTTCGTGTATTTCCTTCTTCGTTTTTCTTTTCTTTTTTGTATGATATAGGATGGAAGAACACCTTTTGAGACACGAAGGAATAGTTCACGACATACTAGTAGTGTTAAAACTCAGTTATGTGAAAAAGTAAATTTCTCTGTCCAATCCATGTACGACTGAACTCGCGGGGAATTTGTCCCCTTTCTGGGGTAACTTTCACATAGCAGATGGGAAAAAATAGTTTAATTGCTCATCTAATTGGAATAAAATAATAATTAACAGTTAAACTCAATGATGGCCGATTGACGTCAATTTTTTTTATTCAGCGTCTGTCAGTAACTTCATTTCGACCTTTCACGATCGTTAGAATCATTATAAATTTTTTGTGGGGTAGGACAAAACCACAATTGTCACAATAATGTCTGTCTGTTGGTATCTAATTTCAGCAAGGATAGAGAAAAAAGGTGGCAATGTTCCGATCGAGGTTCGGATGATCAAACTGGTTCTATCAAGGTTAGTTTTCACGGGTGTCATTCATTTGCAGGTTAATGCATACTTATTATTATAGCATAAATGCTGAAGCCGTTTTTCAAATCTAAATTAGCGTATACTGTTCTTTTCAGTATTCCACGAAATTTTAATAATCAATAAAGCCTTGTCAAGTATTGTATTGTTAAACAATCAAACATTGTGCTATGTGCTAATAACAGCAGAGCACTTTTGTGTTTGTCCTCTTGAATAAACGACATTGTTTGCCGGAGTCATTTGCTAATAGCAAGCTGACAATACTTTGATCTTAAAATGCAAAAAGCTAACTGACAAGTCGTAAAATTAATCGACTTGTTAAAAACTATTAAAGTAATAAAAAATGGCAGTTACAAAAAATTCCCATTATGATTGTGAGTCAATAGTTGTAATTATTGTTAGTGTTAATAAGCAAAATGTGTAGGTAATACTGAGAAAAATGCAGATCAAATATTCAGTTACTGAGGATATTGTGTATGAGTTACACTGCTCAAAATTGTCTAAGGAACAAAAGTATTGTTTAAAAATATTTTTCCGACAATTCGTAGCAAACTGAAAATGCGCCAAGTAACAACTGAAATAAATGCAATAAAAACAGCAAAAACAGCAAAACAAACAAGACAAACAAAAACAAGAAAAACAACATACAACAAAAATATAGGAACTGCTCAAATTGATTGCCATGTTTTTCAACACACAATCTACATCTTTTAGTTAATAGATTGATGGCATTAATTAAAAAAACAGGATGGGCTTGCCTCTGCTAACTCAGCTTGATTGTTATATCTTCGTATGTATATTTTTTCTTTTAAAAATGCCCAAACAAAAGAGTCTAATGTACTCAGATCCGGTGATCTCGCAGGCCACAATATAGGTCCATTTGTACCCAACCATCTACCCGGAAAATGATTTTCTAAATAATTTCTATCTATTGCAGAATTGTGTGCAGGGGCACCATCTTGTTGGACATATACCTACCCTGTTTATGTTTATTAATGGAATATTTTCCATTATCGCCTCTGGGTTAATATTCAATAAATTAATGTATCTCAATCCCGTTAAGTTTCCATCAAAAATTTGGTATGCTAGTTGACCACCCAAAATAAAACACGGAACGTTAAATCCAAAACGTCCTTGCCTCTGACGTTCAAAAGTTTGGTGCTGATTTGTATCAGACCAGTGACGCACATTATGTCTGTTAAATAATCCTACGCTGCTTATGTGAGTTTCATCTGTCCAAATGACAGATCGCCCAAATTCTGGATTTTCTTGAATTTTATTTAAGTAACACCTACAAAAATTAAGCCTTCTTTCTTAATCTCCACGGAAAAAAATAAGTGGTTGACACAACCACAATTGGAGTACGCACATTCACAAATTGTGGGTAAATAGGGGACACCAACAATGTATTGCCACTCCAACTTTAAAATTGTGGTTGCATAAATTTGTTGCTTCAAAAACACAATAATATTGCTACTTCAATAGTTTTTGAATAACTTTAGCTGTTGCAACTGTTCGGTGGTGCTTTGTCGTCCGTTTGTTGTGGGTGTACCACAATTAAATTTTGTTAACGCATCTATGAGTAGTAGATAAATTTCGCATAAAATGTATTGTGCTACCAATAAACAACTATTATACCATCAATAAAAGTGGCGGTTTTAATGTAAAAAATGTCTGATGCTTAAGCATTCAGCAATTGGAACAGCTATTGCAGTTTATATACTGGAGGCAACCAGAAGTTGCTGCACCCTTTTAATAAAAGTGAAATAGCCAAAAATTGTGGTTAGGGATGCTGTTCGGTACAGTACCCTGAACCACAAATTATTGGTACATTATAGGTATTTTATTTTATTCGTTATAACTACAGGGAGCTTAGAAATTGGCAGAGATAGGCACTATGTTAATTGGGTAAAGAACTGCAGTTTTTTGAGATGAACAAATAATAGTCAATTATCGAATTTTACGAGCTTGAAACGCAAAATAGAAAAAAATTGTCAAAGAGAGTTATGACGAAAGTTGTTCGAATGAGCAAACGCCACATTGTACCAGTCATGATTGGGAAATAATGCAAACTTATTTATTTTTTAAATTTCCTAAAATCTTATTTTTTTACTTATATCTAGTACATATCTAGTAGACCAGAAAAAAATTCAAAGATTTGAAGTCTGTTCATTAGGCTTAAAAAACTGCACTTCTTTCCCCATTTAACCTACATTCTATCTCTGCCAATTTCCAAGATACCTGTTGTTATAATGAAAAAAACTCACCCTGATTAATTGTTTCTACTGCAAATCATTTATAAATCTGAAATAAAAAAAATGTGTTTAAAATATATACAGGTGTCTAAAAAGTGTGCAAAATAAAGAAAACTTTTATTATTCATTTCTCAGAAAACTTTATTCTCCATAAAAGTTGATGCTTAGTATCTGCTAAACGTAAAATGACTGTTTGGTTGTCAAACGTCGTTAGGAAAGTTATCATAGTAACCGTTGCTGTTTATAAAAATTAATTAATTAATGACAGATGTAAAGAAAAACATAAATAGAGAAAAGTTTCAAGTAATTTCATTTTTCTATTTTGATCTACTTCTTGTCGTTAAACATGGTCCTTCGCAGCCACATCACATAGCCACAGAAGCGATATTTGCAATAATATCATCAAAAGCAACGGAAGGTAGTCGTAATCCACTACAACGAACAAACTGGTATCCACGATTAACGCCCGGACCAGGGTAAGTGGTGCATACTGATCATTTCCGTTACTTAAAATTCAAACGAAAATCCATTCGAATATCCTTGTGTTTTCATTGGGAGTGTTGCTTGTCAGCGTGTGTAGCGGCTGCATTTTATTTGTTCAATACATAACACAATAAAAATGTCGCTAGAAAATCTTAAAAGAAATCGTAAAAACATTAAGAGTTTTTTTACACGCACAAGTACTTTCATCACAACCACAACACAATGGACAGATAAAACAGTTGCAGACTTAAAAAGCAGGTTTCAAAAATTTGACAAATTTTATGAAAATTTCGAAAATTTGCAATCACAAATAGACATTTTGGAACCAGACATAAGTGAGGAGATCTCTGATCATGAATTCGACGAATTTGAGCGAAAATTCTTTGATCTTTCAGCAAGCATTTCATTAATTTTAGAGAATCATTCACAAGCGAATAAACAATCACAATTAAACGATGTTGTTAATACCTCCTCGGGAGATCGCATGAATGATCAAATTGCACGAATTAAACAATTTTTTGAGAGCGGATACAACAGTAATCTTGTCGAACTCGAATATCGATTAAATCAGTTAACAGAGTCGTGGAATCGATTTGAAATCGCGTCAAACGGAAGTATAGCAGACATAGAGGATAATTATTTCCATATTTGTGGTACAATTAAAAAGTTTTTAATTGATAAAAATACACCAATACATACAAATCCTGTAAATCATAATTCTCTAGTTATACCTCAAAACATCAAATTACCGATAATAAATCTTCCACAGTTCAATGGCAATTACGTAGATTGGTTAAAATTCAGAGATTTGTTTAATTCAATGATACACTTAACGTCAATAGCAAAAATTCAAAAGTTTCATTACCTCAAAACGTCACTAATCAAGGATGCCGCAAATGTAATAGATTCGTTGGAGGTAACTGAAGACAATTACGAAATAGCATGGAAATTAGTACAGGAACGATTCGAGAACAAACGCATTTTAATTCGTAGTCACGTAAATGCTATTCTCGAACTTCCAAATTTAACTCGTGAGAGCTATACTGCGCTTAGAGAATTGATTGACACGGTAAACAAACATCTAAGGGCACTAAAGACTCTCAATCTTCCAGTTGATCAGTGGGATGCTATTCTTGTCAACATAGTCACATCCAGACTGGACAATCAAACAAAGAGGGAGTGGGAAATGTCAAATACATCTGATGAACCATCCACCTTCACAGAACTCATACAATTTCTAAATAATCGTTGCAATTATTTAGAAACATTGTACGCAGGAAAATCACAGTCAAAATTCGAATCACAGACAAAATTCGAATCAAAATCAATTAACATAACCAAAAGGCAACCAGGTAAGCAAACGCAATGCAATGTAGCAACTACACACTCGAACTGGAAGACATGCATTTTCTGTAAAGGTTCACACGTCATATTTAAATGCGATTCCTTTCGAAAACTTCCAATCGTTACAAGAACGTCAGAAATTAGCAAACTCAACTTGTGTACAAATTGTTTTCGTTCTGGTCATGGTGTCAACGAATGCAAATCCTCCAATTGCCGAGTCTGCAATAAAAAACATAATACTTTATTGCACACTGATTCATCCACGTCAATTCAATCACAAACACTTCCGTCAAATATTCAAACTTCATCAACATTGACAGCTCAGATTAATTCATCACAAATTTTGTTGTCAACAGTACTAGTAAACGTATATGACGCAGAAGGTGGCATTCATGAATTGCGGGCATTATTAGACTCAGGTAGCCAAAGTAACTTCATAACAACAAACGTTTGCAAACGTTTGAAAATTCACACTCATGCCATAACTCAATCAATTTCTGGCATTCACCAAAGTTCAATAAATGTAAACGAAAGAACGAATGTAACAATCCATTCAAGGGTAAAGCAATTTTCTAAGGAAATCTCGTGTTTAGTACTTCAGAAATTAACTGAGAGTCTTCCGTCTGAATACATTTCAGTGTCACAATTGCGAATTCCTAGTTCAATAAAGTTAGCGGATCCTGACTTTAACAAATCCAAATCAATCGACATGTTGATCAGAGCAGGAATCTTTTGGGATCTTTTGAGGGAAGAACCGCAGATACGTTTAGGCCGCGATCAACCAATTATTCAGAGTACAGAATTGGGATGGATAATAGGTGGTCCCATATCTACTTCAATATCAAATCATTCTAAGAGTCAAAATTGCCTTTTAACCACGATTGAACGGCAAATGCAGAAATTCTGGGAGGTCGAGGAAATTCGAAATTGCGACATTCGGTCTGAAGAAGAGCGCGCATGCGAACAACATTTTTTGGATACTCATAAAAGAAACTCTGAAGGTCGGTTCGTAGTAAAATTACCATTCAAAGAAACTGCGAAGCCTCTCGGTGATTCAAAATCAATTGCAGAGAAACGTTTTCATTTGCTTGAACGCAAATTAAATAGAAATAGCGAATTGAAAAAGGATTATAGCACTTTCATGAACGAATACGCAGATTTAAATCACATGGAACTTGCTCCACAAATTTTGTCTGCACCAGAATCAAACAAAGAATTTTACATGCCTCACCATGCCGTGTTTCGAGATTCAACAACTACCAAAGTTCGAGTTGTTTTTGACGCATCAGCCAAAAGCACCACAGGTATAAGTTTGAACGAAAACTTAATGGTAGGGCCAACCGTTCAACCTGATTTATTTTCAATAATAACTCGGTTTCGTATGCATCGGTTTGTGTTGACTGGGGACATAGCTAAAATGTACAGGCAGATCTTAGTAGCCGAAGAAGATCGAGAATTTCAAAAAATTCTTTGGCGTGCTGATCTAAATTTACCATTGCAAACTTTTCGTTTATCTACTGTAACGTACGGAACTGCTTGCGCTCCTTACCTAGCAATCAGATGTATTAATCAAGTAGCCATAGACGAAGAGTCAAAATTTCCTCTAGCACGTTCTGCAATCGAAAACAGCTTTTACGTAGACGATTGTCTCCTCGGTTCAAATTCGGTCAGAGAGCTTGTTAAAATTCGAGATCAAGTAAGTTGTTGTCTTTTACAAGCAGGGTTTGAATTGCGCAAGTGGACTTCTAACGTAGTTGAAGCACTTCCAGATAATAGCGGTTCATCTGGAGACTCACTCATTAATCTTGATAAACAAGGAAAAATCAAAACTTTAGGTTTATCTTGGAATTTTCAGGAAGACGTGTTAACCTACGAAGTAATTCCAATCGATAAATCAGTCAAATTTACAAAACGAAACGTTCTTTCTACAATATCCAAACTGTTCGACCCACTAGGTTTAGTCGGGCCAATACTAACAACTGCCAAACAAATAATGCAGCAGTTATGGTCTTTAAAAATCGAATGGGATGATACATTGCCACTTCAAATACAAATTTCATGGAACAACTTCATAACAGAGTTATCCAATCTTTGTTTATTAAAGATTCCAAGAAACGTCACTTCCGGGACAATTAGCAGTTCAATCGAACTCCATGGTTTTTGCGACGCATCCGAAATAGCGTACGGTGCGTGCTTGTATGTACGTACTATCGATGACGACGGTAATTATCAGGTTCACCTGCTATGCGCCAAATCAAAAATTGCACCTTTAAAAACGTTATCAATTCCTAGGTTGGAGCTCTGCGGAGCATTACTGTTGTCGAAACTTTATCATAAAATATCAGAAATTCTAAAGGGCTTGATCAAGCATGTTTTCCTTTGGACAGACTCCACAATAGTATTAGCGTGGCTATCATCGCCTCCAAATACGTGGAAAACTTTCATTGCCCACAGAGTAGCTGAGATATTGAAACTTACAACTTTTGAATTTTGGGCTCATGTATCTTCAGAAAATAATCCTGCAGATATTATTTCACGCGGTACAAACCCAACAAATTTAGCAAATTTAACAATTTGGTGGCAAGGTCCTTTTTTCTTAAAACAAAAACAAATTGATTGGCCTCCACAACCATTCTTAAAGGAAACAAATATTGAACAAAGAGGAAACATAACACTCACAACGATTTCTTTTGATCCCAATCCATTGGCACATTCATTTGTTAACATTTCGACTTGGAATAAATTGCGAAGAGTGTTCGGTTATGTCTTGCGTTTCATCAGCAATTGTAGAATACCCAAATCTGAACGGTCAAAACAAAGCTTGTTATGTTCCGAAATTAGAAAGGGCGCAATGACAATAATAAAAATCACTCAACAAAATGAATTTTTCAATGAAATCAAGCAGCTGAAAACCCGAAACAAAATTGACAAATCAAATCGTTTAATTTCGTTAACTCCGTTCTTAGACACCGCTGGAATACTCAGGGTGGGCGGTCGACTTTCTAATGCAGACATTTCAATTGACAGAAAACACCCGATACTTCTCCCTAATAATAATCACGTTACACGAATCATAATATTACATGAACACGAAAGACACTTACATGCAGGTAATCAAGCTACTTTAGCGGCAGTTAGGGAAAATTATTGGCCAATTTCCGGACGAACTCAAGTTCGAAAAATTCTTCATAAGTGTTTGAATTGCTTCAAATATAAACCTAAGCTTATGCAAGAGATCATGGGAAATTTGCCATCTGATAGGGTAACAATTTCAAGGCCATTTCAAAATAGCGGCGTAGACTATGCAGGTCCAATAATGATTAAAGAGTCACGCACTAGAAACAAACGTATGGTCAAGGCTTATGTTGCTTTATTTATTTGCTTTGCGACAAAGGCAATACATATTGAATTAGTCGGCGACCTAACAACTGAAAGTTTTTAAGTGCTCTAAAGCGATTCACTTCGCGTCGGGGACACGTGAAAAATTTGTATTCTGATAATGGTACAAATTTCGTTGGTGCCCACAATGAATTGCGTCAGTTAATGAAATCAAAAACTTTTCAATCAAAAGTAACAGAATCTCTTATGAATGACCAAATAAAATGGCATTTCATTCCTTCTAGATCTCCTCACTTTGGGGGTTTGTGGGAGGCAGGTATAAAATCAGCAAAATCACACATAAAAAAGGTATTAGGAAATGCAGCCGTTACATATGAGGAGATGTATACTCTCCTAGTGAGGATTGAAGGTTGTTTAAATTCACGACCCCTTGTTCCTTTATCCGAAGACCCAAATGATCTTTCTGCACTTACGCCCGGTCATTTTTTAATCGGGGCTCCGATAACGTCAATCGACGAACCTGATTACATCGAGGCAAAGTCAAATCGTCTATCTAGATGGCAAAGGATCGATCAACTTTCGCAACACTTCTGGAGAAGGTGGGGGAAGGAGTATTTACCTACGTTGCAACAACGAGTGAAATGGCGAGTAAATGCAAAGCAATTATGTATTCCTAATGCTATGGTACTGATACATGAAGATAACCAGCCACCTCAGCGATGGCGACTGGGACGGATTATCGCTCTCCATCCAGGTGAAGACGGAATTGTGAGAGTGGTGACGATCAAAACTGCCAATGGCAACATTAAAAGAAGTATTCACAAAATTTGTGTACTTCCTGGGGAACCATAACTTTCAAGTTCAAATGTTGGTTGGTGTTTTTCGTTGTTTAAAGACTTTTACTGAATTATAATTTGTTGAAAGCTGCCATCTTTCAAGGTGGGCGGAATGTTTGGTTGTCAAACGTCGTTAGGAAAGTTATCATAGTAACCGTTGCTGTTTATAAAAATTAATTAATTAATGACAGATGTAAAGAAAAACATAAATAGAGAAAAGTTTCAAGTAATTTCATTTTTCTATTTTGATCTACTTCTTGTCGTTAAACAATGACTATATGTCAGAAATTAGGAAGAGTTGCTAGTAAGTGACATGTTTAAGCTTTTTCAGTTTTGAAAGTTAATTTACGTATTGGTTTGTTGCAAACTCATTCATGTGTTAATTCAAAAATTTTATCCGATCGATATTACAAATACGCGCAACGTTTCCTATAGTTTTTTGGTATCTTCAAAAATTAGTGTAGTTGCGTATTATGATGATAATGCTACTGACACTAGTTAACAACTCTGCCTAATATGTTTAACTTAGGTTTAGTAACTAGCATTAACTTTTATGCAAAATAGAATTGAGCCACAGTAATAGTTTAAAGCCGAACATGTTCACACAAACCACCACCAGCAGCAACTAACGAGGCAACTAACCGGTGCTTTACACTGTTATCTACGTTAGAAAATTCTTCACAAATTGTGGTTGACGTAACCATGGCGAATTTACGGCCAACTTCTATTGTGTTAAGATTTCGTGTAAAGTTGTTGGATCATCAATAGTATGTTATGTATCCTAACCAAAAATTGTTGTATGAATAAACATCGTACGTTGTTTCTATTACATATTCGCTCTTGGAGTTTTAATATTATTAAATTTGATATTTATAAAGTACACTGTACGAAGCTACTATTTTGTGGAACGCTGTATCAAAAAGTTCTTTTGGTATTCTAACTATAAAATTGTAAACGTTTGTAGTGTTTCCGCAAATACGAGTGGTGCAGTAAAAATGACATTTTTTGTAAGTGTATTAACAATTCTCACTATTTGCTAAAACATTTGAAGCTATACACAAATTTATTCTTAATATACAAATAGAGCATGTTTGCTCTTATAGATAGGCCATGTATACAGGAACCATTATTATGATTGCGAAGTCAACAATAATTCAACAATTCAACAAATGTTAACCCAACAATAAGATTTTTTTCCGTGTCCCGGGAAGAGATGGTGAATAATTTGAATTTTATATGGCCTATATCTGCCTTTTTAAAAATATTTTTGTAACTTTTGTTTTGGAAACACCAACTTGTGATTCGATTTCGGGACAAGAAGTTTTTGGGGTCACCTCAACCAACGATAAAACATTTATTTCTTCCTCTTCCCTATTTTCTTTATTATAAATTTTGTTTCTAGGTTTATTGAATGACCCTTAGAGAATTAAATGTGATTTGAATCTCGAAAACATAATTTTTCTTAGTTGTCTTCTTTCTGGGTATCTACATATACAGGGTGAGTCGGGGTTAAACGGCCATACGTAAACTTCATGCATAGGAAATTTGATGTTTAGAAAAAAAGTTCATATGAATGTGTACTCGAAAATGCTTTCTAAGAGCGCTACAGCGTTTAGTAGGTTTTGACAAAATTAGTAGGCTTTGACAAAAATTGAGGATTTGTTTGTGTCGAAGTTTGACAGTTTTTGACATGTCAGTTTATTAAATGAGTAATTTTAGTGCATTGTAGGTGCGTTTATGCGTAGATTGCGGAATAATGCCAAAAATTTACAATAAAGCTAAATACGCGGATATTGTGTTTGTCTATGGGTACTGTGACGGTAATGCGCGCGCTGCAGTAGCTGAGTACGCCCGCAGATTTCTTCTAAGGAGATTGCCCCACAGGTCAGTATTTTCCAGTACGTTTCAACGTCTAAGAGAAACAGGATCAACTTCATTGCAATCGCGAACAGACGGTATTTTCGCACCCTTTCAAAATATTAGAAGAACAGAAAATATCTTACAGCACTTTGATGAAATCCCTTCCAGTAGCACGCGGAGATGTTCTTTACAATTAGGATATTCGCAGAGCATTGTGAACAAGACTCTGAAAGCAGATGCTCGTCACGCATATCATTTACAGAAAGTTCAGCATTTGCTGCCTGAAGACTTGCCACGAAGAAGAGAATTTTCAGAGTGGTTCTTTGGGCAAATAAGAAATGATGCTTCTTACTTTCGGAGGGTGATTTGGGCTGACGAGGCAACTTTTACTCGTGCTGGTATTTTTAATCAGCATAATGCTCATAAAAAATCAGCAAGTTTCAGCATCAATTCTCGTGCAACGTTTGGATGGGATTATGTGATGACTCACTCATTGGCCCGTATTTTCTGCCTCCACGGCTTAATGGTCCGGCTTTACTTCTTTTCTTAGAAAATGAGTTTGAAGCAGTCTTAGATGACATGCCTCTAGTTACTAGAGCAAACAGATGGTTCCAGTTAGATGGATGTCCTGCTCATTACACTCTACCAGTCCGACGATGGCTGCATGACAATTTTCCGGAAATATGGATTGGTCGCGGTCAAGACTGCCCCCGTCCTTGGCCTGCGCGTTCCCCGGATTTGACCCCCTTAGATTTTTTTGTATGGGGTACAATGAAGAGCAAGGTTTATTCTGAGCTTGTTAACGACGAAGCTACTCTCCGGGAAAGGATTGTTGAAGCAGCCCAATAGTCGGAGAGCAAGAGCTCTGAATTCGACACATGGTATGCAACTTTCGAACATACAAAAACAGACGACGAGTTCTTACGTAAAAACACCTGACAAAACATATTTTTGAGGTCGCGATTCGATTTGGAATTGCCAAATTGAAGAAAATTGCATTTTTTTCATTTTTCTTCTGAAATATGCTATTTTCGCACTTTTATTATTTCTACTTCTGTATATCTGTTACCCATTGTCGTACAAATTTGAAATTTTAGCATTAGGATAATGAAACTATCCGCTTTCTAACGCTGTACGAGAAAATAGTCATTGTTGTGATTTGACTGAAAAATTAATAAATATTCGAGAAAGAGTTGCCACTTTTGTGTCATTTACAGCGAAAAAGTTTGTATCGGGGTAACTTTTTTATTTTTGAAGATATACTTATACTATAAACGAGTAAATTGTAGGGCATAAAATGAGGATGTTTTTTTATTTTGAGTATTTTTTCATAAAATGCATAGTAAGTCAGAAAAAGTGTGTTAAACGTGAGTCATATGTCGCGCCCCGCGCGCGTTGTCGCGGACAAAAGCTGACTGCCGTGCCAACGCCGACGGAGTTTAGAGTTTTCATTTATTAAATGTGTGTAGGGCATTTTTCTTAAATCATTATATGGTCATTTCAATAACACAAAACTTCTTAGTGTTTTCCACAGGTCGTTACCCACAATATTGTTTAGACTTATTATAGGTCATCATCAAAGGTTCTTACAAAACAAATCTTAAAACTAAAGCAGTATTCCATTTTATTTTCGTGTGGTGGGGTAAGATTGCTTCTATGATTGATGAATGGTTAAATTCCAACTGGTCATTTGTTATCTGTTGATCTAATTTAATGGCTTTGCAAATTTCAAAACTTTCCACTTAATTTAATTTTCTACCTTTAGACCCTTGATATAATATTTTAAAATCACTTTCGACAAAATTATGATTGTTTACAATATGCACAATGTTTCCAAAAACCCATCCTGTTTGAATTGTTGGCAATAGACTTTATGTTCTTTCAGTATGGTATTGAAATCCCTCCCGGTTTGACCTATGTAAATCGCGCTGCAATCATTGCAATTTAGCTGAGAAACACCACTTTTATCTCCTGTGTTTCTTTTTTCTTTATTATTGACCAATAATGAACCTAAATTTCTTTTATTTAAGCAAACCGGGGTTTGATCAAGTTTGCTTAGAAATTAGATCAACAGATAACAAATGACCAGTTAGAATTTAACCATTCACCAATCATAGAAGCAGTCTTACCCCACCACACGAAAATAAAATAGAATACTGTATGTAAGGCACTGTTTTAGTTTTAAGATTTGTTTTGTAAGAACCTTTGATGATGACCTAGTAAGTCGAAACAATATTGTCGATAACGATTAAACCCGTTGAAATATTCAATATGTTCCACCAAATGTCAAGCGAGAACAGAGTGAAATTCATTACATATATGGTCGTCCAGAATTTACCGGCAGTATGGACCATTTAAGAGCACATTTGTTTCCAACATGCAAAACAGACATTAGATAAGTAAGCAAACTAATATCAGTAAGGTACCTATTTATTACAAAACAAATTTCGCTTCTTAGGGATTTACCACCCACCGAAAACACGTTTCGTTTTCATGTCCTCAGGACGTATGTATTTGCAGTCCGTCGTTTACAAAACTGCATACCTAGTTCGACCAAAACTATCAAGGTCCGGTTTTCCAAAGAATCCAACACCGGATTAAGTCTGACACCGGCTTCGTTGCTATGATACCGGCTTTCTGATTGATTGAATCATAGCAACGAAGCCGGTGTCAGACTTAATTCGGTGTTGGATTCTTTGAAAAACCGGGAACAAATCTTTTGGAATTTGGGTGGTGCATGAAAGAAAACGGTAGCGTAATGCCAATCATGACCACAATAAGTGCGAAACCAGATTTTGTAAACATAACACCATTTTGCAAATGTGAATATTTCAATAAATTGTAGTACAACCTGTATTTGTTTAAAAGCTAATGTACTGTGTTCCATAAGCTATTTTTGTGAAGGAAAATGTACGTATATCGAATAATAAAAATGTGTTTATTCTGTAAATACAAATTTAAAAAAATAAGAACAGTTCTCATTGAAGTTCTCCGCGCGGTCTGCTTCGGTGCAACCCAGGAGACAACGTAGCGCGTACAACGCTCGACTTTATTAACCTTTTATGACCACCAAACTTTTACCAACAACATTTTTTTGTTTTTTATAAATTAATTCAGACCTTAAACTATATTTGACTCGCTTATACTATTACTCTATCTCCAATAATAAAAAAGTTACCTCGATACCAACTTTCTCAATGCAGTTACTGAAAAATCCATGGGATCTGCGACGAAAATATTATTTTTCTACCATATCTTTACACATTAGTGCACATTTATGTATGGCAACGGATTCGGCATATTTCAGACTATATGTATGCAAAGTTTTAAACCGATCCAATTGTTACAGACAAAGATATAGAATGGGAAATATAAAATAATGTATTTCCGAGAAATTTTGTAAAAATATGATAAAGTTCGATTTTTTTCAATTTCGCAATCCCGAATCGATTCGCGACCTCCAGAATCGAATTCAGCAGGTCATTTTACATAAGAATACGACATCAGTTTTTGTATGTTCGCGAGTTGCATACCCCACTTTTATTTTGCATATTTCGAACGTCCTGCTCTCCGACTACAAGAAATCACACCAGCAGAGTGCCGCGCAGCTGTACAATCTGTCTTCCGTAGATGCGAAGTTTGCATTGAAAATGATGGTGGCCATTTTGAGCCATTTTTATAAATTTTTGAAAATTAACTGCTGTTTCACGACGCATTTTCTTCTATTTCTTTGTCTATTTGTTTCTAATAAAGTTGCTGTTATATCGAAGCGTTTTTTATAAATCTTTTTTTTTATTTTTGTCCAAGCCTACTAAACGCTGTAGCGCTCTTAGAAAGCATTTTCGAGTACACATTTATATGAACTTTTTTCTAAAAATCAAATTTCCTATGCATGGTTTACGTATGGCCGTTTAACCCCGACTCACCCTGTATATTTAATCAATCGATGGATAGGTATTATACTGGAAATGGGTATCTAGGAATTGTTTGTGTACCTGTTGAGATATAATCGATTTAATTGATTTCTAACATTGACACTGAAATGTGGAGGGGCTCCGTCATGCATGTACCACATTTCAAGTCTAAGAAGTAACGGCACTTCTTCAATTAGATCCGGAAAAGCATTTACAAAGCATAGTACTCAAAAAGTATTACCTAACAGTCAACAGTGGAAGTATGAACTTTACCTACGCTCTAATACCAAAATGAAATAACTAGGGAAACGCGTGTGTTAATACGTTGTTGACCAATTTTCTACGCTAGGCTCTTTACTTAAATTTCATTTGTGAGATATCCAACACTGACTTCCTCGTTACGAAATAGTTACACAATTTATTCATAACATAATGATGCTGAGTGCTAACAGAAGTACTTTCTCTCTTTCCACGTAACCTTATTGCTCCAAGCTTGCTCATAGAACACCTGACAATACCTATTCAGCTGCTGCGTATTGTCTTTCGCTATGAACTTGACATGATAGCTTGGTTTTGAGGTTTTAAGAGAAAACAACCGATGGTTTACATTGTGAATCGTTAAGTAAGTGAAATGCATGATCGGAATTACCAAGTTTTTGGGTAAACAAGTTTTATGTTGAGCGGAAGTCATGGGGGGAATTCACAGAAATTTGGGGTTTTTCGACTAAATTTATTCATTAAATTGTGATGGGTAATATTAATTGGGTATGCTGCGTTTTTGCTGCTGCACGGGAGGCTCATGGGTTCAAAACTAGTTTTTTGGGGAATTCTTTATTCGTCTTTTGATTATGATTGTAAAAAATACAAACGGCAGCAATTTTTAAGTTTTGTATATAAACCCTGTATAGACAAAGAACTGATAACCGAAGGACTCAAGAAGTTTTTGCGAAGAATGTATTAGTAAATATGACATTTATAATATTATTGGAGAGTCTAATTTTAAGAAAAATAATCATAATAAGCTCGGGGCAAGAATTGCTTATTCCGCTTCTCACCGGCAAACCGAACTGATAATCAGTTTTCTACAACGGAACTGTAATTAGCCATATCTGGTTTTGATCAACCCGTCAGAGCCTGCAGCACTCCAAGTCTTCTTAGAACAGGTCATGGACAATTTCCGGTTGCCGGTCAAGTTCTTGAAGATATACTTGCAACCAATACAACTTACTGTTACAGGAAATGTGGGCATATCACGATACCTCATCCTGTCATAAACCAGGGTGCAGAGGGCCAAGGCACGGAACGTTGCTGAGGGTGTGGCTTCTGACCTTTCGTTCGATGCGGAAATTATACTGTGTGGTGTACCACAGGGAAGCATACTGGGGCCGGTTCTGTTGACGTTGTATACAGGGTGTCCCAGAACAACGGGACATTATTTTTGGAGCATATAGTTTTGGTCAAAATAACACTTAAAGTATGTATAATTTTTTTTTCGAAGCTATTCGCGTTTTTTACTGGTGACTTTCAAACTACTGTATCGAATGTCATAAAATTTGGACTGTAGACATAGTAAGTAACTGTGATTTAGTGACATGACATATTCCGTATCTTGTCTAGGAAGCCGGGGGTGGAACATCCCTTAACTTTCAAGTTAATACTTTTAGCGAATTTGCAATGACATTTTTAAATTCCTTAAACAATTTTCTCGAAAAATGGTACTCTTAAACCGTTAAAACGGCCCGTTTCCGAGAAAAATGTAGGTATACAAAACCATGATTCATCATTTACTATACAACAATGTATTCGTCTACAAGGTGCTCACTTCGAGAATTTATTGTAACCGCTATTATGTTTTCAAAACTGATTGTTCATACATTTTCATTTCATTTTCTCACATGTTTTATGAAGCAGTTTATATTTCATAGCCTGCTTGTATAGTAAAAGTGATAATGTCTTTGTAAACATTTTTTTCTTCAGGACTTGACCTTTAAGGGCGAATAGCTTCGAAGGGAGGCGTCCTGGGAAAAAATTATACATACTTTAAGTGTAATTTTGACCCTAATAGCTCCAGAAATAATGCCCCGTTTTTCAGGGACACCCTGTATAAATGACCTTCCACTGTAAGTGTTGAGGGATACCATATCTCTTTGTTAATCACAGGTGGTGATCTATATTTAGTTTTTTTTTAATTTCGAATAATTGGATTAATATAACAGATCACATTCGTAAATAGCACTAAATTTTTTGGAGGTATTGAATAATACTGTTAGTATTATTTTAGAAGATAATACTCTGCAGGTAAAGTTTAGCAGGCTAATTTTTAAACATGTAATGAAGAAACCAACGTCAACCCAAAGCACACAATAATCCACTTCAGCCAGTTGGAATACTATTATGAGAGACTTTTAATAATAAGTAAATATTACTAAAATTGTTTGTAGTCGTACGCCTATTCAAGCTATTATTAGTATCAATAAAAAACAACTCCGAAAAAAGACGTTCTCGTAATTTTTCATTAACCTGAACAGAGTCTTCACCGACATATGTTTTGGTAAATGGAAAATGCAGGTTCTCCCAGTTAAGTATTAGTGACTTTGGCATCATTATTGACAGACATTTTAGGAAACCTAAAAAATCAAAATTACCTATCTAAATAATTTAAATTTATAATAATTTAAAAATATTTGATTGTATCAAATCAATTTGTTCGTTATATTCAGTAAATTATATTTTTTATAAATTTCTATAGAGCTAATTGATTACCTTTTTCGATTTTTATATCAAAGGGGACCAATTTTTATGCAATAATCATTCTTGCAACTCTAGCCCTGTGCGGGAGGGTGGCGGCGACCTCCCCCCCAAATTTTAAATGGAACGGGCGGTCAAGTGATCCCTACTTTGGAAGGGTTTTTCCTCGGGTTTTTCATTACTTACACAACCGTATTTGTTTTATTTAATTCGATCAATTTGTTACCAAGAAATTGCTTCTTGAAGTCTCCAAGTTAAAAAATTAATAATGCACAAAAAGGTTTAAACTATCGAATGCATTAGAATGGAAAAGTAACAAAATCAAGTAAACTAATAAGAATAAAAAGTAAGGACAAAAGAACATCAGAACAAATGTCAAAATACACTTATTCGCCACAGTACAAAATCGTGTTTATTTACTAAATCAAAATGGTTTATTCCAAAGAAGCATGCCGGCTAATAACTCCCGAGGTCTTGAGAAATGTAAGATCTGGATTTGAATCCAGAATGTATTATTGTATGACAATTGGTGGAGGTCATTTCGAGCAATACATTCAGTAGTTTAAACCTTTTTGTGCTTTTATTAATTTTTTAACTTGGAAACTTCAAGAAGCAATTTCTCGGTAACAAATTGATCGAATTGAATAAAACAAATACCGTTGTGTAAGTAATGAAAAACCCTTCCAAAGTAGGGATCATTTGGCCCCCCGTCCCATTTAAAAATTTTGGGGGGGTCGCTACCCCCCCCCCCCGCACAGGGCCAGAGTTGCAAGAATGATTATTGCATAGAAATTTGTCCCCTTTGATATAAAAATCGACGTGTTTTTGGATTTTTGTCAAAACGTTTATTTTGCAGAGTTTTACGGGGGTACAAGTTTTCGTTGGGGCACCGTGTATAGCTAGCTGTTCTACAAAATTTATTAGTTTTATTTTTTTGCATTAAACAAAATAAATATGAGATAAAATATTTGAGCATTTCCTACATACCTAAGTTATGCGACAAAATTTCACATCTTTTTTTATCTGGTAATTTTTTATTTTTTATTGTTAATTAATTTTATGCATTCTTTAGGTGGAACAATAGAAAACATATTTGTTGCATCAAAAGAAACTAAAAAATGAACCTATTATTGGTAGTTCGCATTATTCGTGATTGGTATTAGATAAAATAAGTACATTATTTTGAACATGCTGTATAGTAAATTAAGTTTTCAAGTAGGTATAAGCATTGATTCAGCGATATGTTATTTAGTGATGCTCATAATATCACTTGGATAAAGGTTGCAGTTTTAGCTATAACAAATTATATTTTAAGGTCGATTTTAAAGGTCTGCATGTCAAAAATTAAAAAAAATTAAATAACTCAAAAACTTCAACATTTTCGAGCATGTTCTTCCTTACAATTTTTATTTATAATTCAGTGTGGATTTCAAAACAAATAAAATAAGGGATGTTTCATTTGAAAAACTGTAACCTTGTTCTACCACCCGTAAATGGGACAAGCTGTATAACTGAAAATATTTTCCATTTATAGAGCTAGTGCAGCCTACCAACTTTTGCTTAAAACATTTTCCCATTGTGTTTCGCGAGAACACCCTGTATTTGACCAGCGTTCTGTTTATGTTAAACAATATTTATGTCCAAAGTGGCATCAACAATTTAATCTCACTCCTGAAGGTGTGGAAGTCGTGTAAGGTATATAATCAGATACTGAACTCAAATCTTGAGGATTATTTAATGTAACATTTGGGGTTCCGCAAGCTTCTCACTTGGGACCTTTAATATTTTTTATCTTTATAACCAAATATATAAATAAAGTTCAAATAGGAGAATAACCATAAATATTGCTTATATTTTTATAAATTTCTTGAAAACCTTTGAGTCTGGATTAGTATGATATTCCTATTTTACGATAAAAAACTGCCCGAAGCCTCTGAAAGACCTTGAATGCCGGAAAACGAAGCATGCACGTGTGAACCTCACAAATTCAACAAAATTCCGCCTTTAGTCCAAATTATTTCTCCAAGTATTTGTAAATTTTTGAATATAAAGAAATAGTGAAAAGGATAACTTACCTAAAAAAAGAATTTCAACCAAAAAAAAATTCAAAAACTGGCACACACGAAAGCAGTAGGTACAGGTAACTTTTCGCGCGCCAAATGTCCGCTCGCAGCAGTCCACCGTAGATCGAACAAAACTGAGACGACTTTCCGTACGACCGGTCTTATAATATCCTCCTAAAACACGCTTAAGTTTATTCAAAAGAGACTGACTCTCTTTTGCTCGGCCAATGAGACGCGAAAACCGCAACGCACGTGACTTTTGTTAATAAACTTTCTCCGTAATGCAGCGGTGATCACGGATAATTTTCAAATTTACGGAGTTACGGATGTGTGAATGTGTGTGTGTTGTATTATTTTATTGAATGTAATTGGCACTGGAGATTTGTGAAATTTTCGCATTCTGCACGAGAACTTGTTCGAGTTGGCGGAATGAGTACAATGACACTGATGGTTTTTTGTTCATTTATTTTCATGATTGATGTATTCCTGTCTAGTATAACTGGTTTATGTAACAAGTGCAGGTAGATAGATGTAATTAACTGAAGATCTGGAACAAGGAATGAGTGGGAAAGAAAATATACATTTACCATCGTATAGAAAAATTATCGAAAATGGGGTGGTTTTTGAAAATATTTATTGTTTTTTGTTTATGACGCATTCGAAATATATTTGAGAATTTTAAAATAAAAGAATACCTAGTGTACTTAGGAAAATAATAATAGGTTTTATTACTAAAGCAAATTACATTTTAAAGCTATTTAATATAATGTATCCTTTATATTTTATAGCTGGTAATATACATATTTCGTATTACAATTGATGGAACAATGTTCGTTATTAAAACAACTACCTAATTTTAAAATAATTATTTGTGTTAATTTGACTAACATTGCCTGAATTTGTCAGACTTTTTTATTACAAGCTCACTACAGACTGGCAACAGAAAATATTTCCTGGTCTAAATTTGGAAAAATTCATGACCTCAAATAATTATTGGCCAAGAAATAGTTTTATGCAAATCTGTGTAAACGCTGGAAAACCATCTCTTCCCGGGAGATCAAGAAAGAAGGCTTAATTTTTGTAGGTGGTACTTAAATAAAATTCAAGAAAATCCAGAATTTGGGCGGTCTGTCATTTGGACAGATGAAACTCACATAAGCGTCGTGGGATTATTTAACAGATATAATGTGCGTCACTGGTCTGATACAAATCAGCACCAAACTTTTGAACGTCAGAGGCAAGGGCGTTTTGGATTTAACGTTTCCTGTTTTATTTTGGGTGATCAACTAGTAGATATACCAAATTTTTTGATGGAAACTTAAAGGGATAGAGATACATTATTTTATTGAATATTAACGCAGAGGCGATAATGGAAAATGTTCCGTTAATAAACATAAACAGGGTATATTTCCAACAAGATGGTGCCCCTGCACACAATTCTGCAATAGTTAGAAATTATTTAGAAAATCATTTTCCGGGTAGATGGTTGGGTACAAATGGACCTATATTGTGGCCCGCAAGATCACTGGATCTGATGAGTATATTAAACGTTTTTGTTTGGGCATTTTTAAAAGAAAAAATATGCATACGAAGATACAACAATCAAGCCGAAATTTATTTGGGGAATATAGTTTCTCTATTTTTATTTGCTATGTGGATTTTGCACAGTTCTATTGCAAACTACACTTTCATACGCTGAAGGTTTAAGCAAAGAAAGACTATTAATCTTCTACGTAACTATACTAATATAATTAACTACAAATACAATGCTTATTAGAAATTTAACTTTTTCGCCTTGTTTTCTAGACGTCAATTTATTTATTGTACGCAGGTTTTATTATTGTAATTGTAATTGTTAAAAAGAAGAAGTTGAAATTGCTAATTTAATATTTTATTATGACCGTAAGCCTATAAGCTAGGTACTTTCTCAATTTATTCTTCTATTGCTATTAGACATAACACTCCAGTATTTTATAGAGAATCAGAGAATCAGAGCTGTTTCGAATACATTAAATATAAGTACATATTTTGGTTTTGATTCAGAGATAGTAGATATATTTGGCAATCAGCTTGATCTATTTTAACTCGTTTTAAAGAGCATAGAGCTCATTATAAATACTGCCCAACGGACAAGTCTAGTATGACCTCGCAGGCACTATAAATTTGATGTTAATAATTTTGAATTTCAGATTTTATTGACCCTAGGTATTTATGAAGTTTACGCTTTAGGTTATTTTAGTATTTACAAGTTTAACATTCAGTTTGCAATGTTATTTAATAAATTTCTAATGGACGATAATTTATTTGACGAATTCCTTGAAAATATCATTAGTATCTATAGTTCAGTCCACGTGCCATACAAAAACGATATCTGTTTTACACCACAAGTAAAACTGACAAAAAACTTTTGTTAAGTATTGAACATGTTGAACACGTATTGCTACGTAGACAATAAAATTATTATATTTATGAATAATTATGACATGGTTCTTTTTAAAAATAAGTTAAATAATATATGTGTAAGAAATAGTGAGGTATCACCATAGTTAATTATTAATTTTAAAAAAGCAATATTGAATTTAGCAGAGATGTAACACGCATAGCAATTTAATGAATACGTAATTACCCAAATACCGACGACCCCACTTATTAATGTTTGGAATTTCCTCGGCATTTAAAAAGTGACAAAATCCAGACAGCGTATGTTGCTCGCTGAGGTTTTCATGTTGAATTATTGAATATTTTCCCCAGAAACTCTCTTAAGAAAAATAAGGGAATTAGAAATTCTTAGTGACACGTAATAAAAACAGGCTAGATGAAGGAGGGAAACAAAGATATAAGGCGGGCAAATGGGGAATTATTCCGGAATTATTCGGAAAGAACAGTGGATTGATATTAAATGCAAAGAAGTGAAAGATAAGTTCGAAGTAGGAAAAACTGACGAAGTCGCACCACTGGGATAACCTGTATACCGTGTGACAAACTTCCATGTGTACAGGGGGGAAATAACATGGGCAATTACATTTTTGGGGATGAGGATATCAAAAACTCTGCAATTTTCCAATTTATTAAAGCATTAAAACAAAAATTACACTAATAATTTTCAAATTAAAACACGGATATTCATCAGATTACCTATGACAATTTAATTTATTCTAATCAAAGACTCCCTTCATTCTAATTTCTAATTCGTCTGAACTGTCAACATTATTTATCGACAATTTAAAATTTGGGTTTCAAAATGAACAAAAATATTTATTCAGTTGAAGAAAAGGTTTTCATTGTGAAAACATTTTACGGCGGCAATAGTCTGCAGGTAGTCCGTGACTTATTTTCTGTAAAATTCAATAACAGTCCTATTCCTTCGGTAACAACAATAAAAAATTTAGTTAAGAAATTTGAAGATACTGGGAATCTTTCATTGAAAGAAGGTAATTTTTACTAATAAATTTACTTGGTTTTTATTTAGATAATTCTGATTCGCTTATTATTATTACCTAGTTGCCAATTCCTTATTGTTCGCTAACTTAAATTTTACTGGGATTATGAGAAATTTAACAAGTGGTAACGTGGAGTGAACTAAAATTAATCTTATCATTTATTTTTTTAGTCGTTCCAAGAAATCTAAATATTGAGGTAGAGGAAATGGTAATAGGCTTGATAACTGCTAGTCCAACATCTAGTTTAAGGTCTATTGCCCTAGAATGTAATGTTTCAAGAGAAACTGTCCGCAACATATTAAAAAAAAAAACAAATATCATCCCTTTAAATTCCAATGTCACCAAGAGTTACTTCCTTTTGACGAAGAATCAAGTCAAACTTTCTGTGAAGAAATGCAAGAACGGGCTAATCGGGATCGCAGCTTCCTCTCATCAGTTTGTTTTACCGATGAGTGTACCTTCACTTTAAATCAAGAGCGTTGATTCCCTCAATCAACGTCAAGAGCCAAATTCACAAAACGTTAGGCATTGGGCCCAGGAAAATCCCAGAATAAATCTAGCCACTACAACGCAATACCCTCAAAAAATCAATATTTGGGCAGGCATTTTTATTAATCGCATTATAGGACCATTTGAAATACAGGGAAATTTAAATTCAGAAGCTTATTTAGATCTTTTAATTAACTATATTGGCCCTGCATTAGAAGAAGTTGCACATGCGAATCGGGAGGTCTGGTTTCAACATGAGGGATGCCGAGCACATTTTGGAGCACAAGTGAGGGAATTATTAAATGAAATATTTCCAGAGAGCTGTTTCTTGTGGGGTCATTTAAAAAATAAGATTTATAAAACTCGTCACCCAAATATTGATTCTTTAAGGAATGCTATTTTTGCGGAATGCAACTTAATAAACGATCGGCAACTTGTGAATGTGAGAAATTCTTTCTGTAATAGGCTGGGATACTGTCTGATACAGAATGGGGATTTATTTGAATATTTGTTATAGTTATTTTTCTTTTTTATGTTACTTTAATTTCATTGTATATTAATACTTAAGTTTTTGTCCTTACCTAGATATGAAATAAACAGGTATTAAATTGCCAGATTACAAAATTCATTAGAGCAAAATAAACAAATGTTGCCGCTTGTTAAATTTTTCATAATTGCAGTAAAATTAAAGTAATTTAATTTTTATTATTTAATTTTACTGCTTTAACATTTTCCCAAAAACTTTTTAATAGGTTAGACGACACCTACAATTTACCCTAAACTATGGACCAGCATTCACCAACGAAACATCCACACCAGTAATCAATTAATTGTCAACTATAGGTAATGACAATAATAATGTGAATGAGAATTATCTAAATCAAAAAACAAGTTTATATATTAGTAAAAATTAACTTCTTTCGATGAAAGATTCCCAGCCTTCAAATTTCTTCCTAAATTATTTGTTGTTATACCGAAGGAATAGGACCGTTATTGAATTTTACAGAAAATAAGGCACGGACTACGCGCAAACTATTGCCGCCGTAAAATATTTTCACAATGAAAACCTTTTCTTGAACTGAATAATTATTTTTGTTCATTTTTAAATGTTGACAGTTCAGAAAATCCATAAAAATCAAAGACGTCCGTGATTAGAATAAATTAAGTTGTCATGGATAATCTGATAAATTTCTGTGTTTTAGTTAGAAAATTATTAATGCAATTTTTGCTTTTAATGCTTTAATAAATTGGAAAGTTGTAGAGTTTTTGATATCCTCATACGCAGAAAAAAATAATCTTTCGATTGCTAACCTTTACCACCACTGTAACTACACATGGGGAGCAGAAATCCCCAAAAATGTAATTGCCCATGTTATTTCCCCATGTACACATGGAAGTTTGTCACACGGTACCTATGTAGGTAAATATCGTAATCTTCCAAAAATATAAAACTTGTTAATTGTCTAGGGGAAGTCCGCCAGTTTGAACCGGAAACAATATTCGTTTCTTCCTAGTTTCTACCAGCTGTTATTTTACGTGAACGTATATTAATTTTTTTACCCAAGCGTTACAACTACTATATCTTACTTTACTTATATAACTCAAATAATGTACGGATAAGCATAACTGTGTATACCGAACGATTTATAAATATAGAGCAGCGTCTAATTAAAAACTTTAATTTCCGTAATTATGTGCTGAGAAGTAGGGTGTAAACTCTATTTTCTATATGTTTATTAATCAGCAATATTTTTTTTTCAATCGAGCATATGAACACGTCATGAGGAATTCAGGCGTATAAAAATGTTGGGCTTTTCAATAATTTTGCAATAATTTAATCTTCTAAATTTATAATTATGTACTATAAACTCCAAAAGTGGTGTTCCAGTTTGCGACGCGAATCGTTTATACCGGACGTTACTATGTTTTCGTCAGCCCCCCCACCCATAGACGATGTGATTTTTCGTTAAAAGAACATGATTATTTATCTATTTTTTGCTGCCATTTGTTTACTAGTGCAAGTCTAACAAGTTTGTTGTCATTCAAATAAAATCGTTTAGATCCGCCTTCAAAACTGTAATTGGCGGACAGTTGCTAAGGTTTTTTTACCTCAGAATGTAATTGGTTATGGCATTTTTAGCGGAATTGAACCGTAAAGTGGAACAGCAATTTTGGCGTTTATAGTACATATAAATAATAGTTACTTATACAGGATGGCCTATATATCTTAAAATGAAATGAAATGAAATTTTGCAAGTACTTAGGAAATCCCATGCTGCATCTTGTAAAATTATTTGGGTCTATACAGGGTTTTCACATTTTGCGTAACAAGCCAAAGTTACATTTTTTTAAATGGAAACCCACATTTTTTTTTATATTCACATTCCCCACAAAATTTCATGGCAAACGATATACCACATTAATGGGTTTCGAGCAGGGGATGCTAAAATATTGCCATTTTAGGGCGTTCTGGACCCATCTTTGTGGCACTACTGACGCCTGCTTACAGAAGCTATCAAAGATTTCTTTATCGAACTAGATTCACAGACTATTCTATTTTCAAATTCTGATAATACCTTTGTCCCAGTGCTTTTCATTATACAGGGTGGTAAACATACGCATACTTGAATTTTTCTCAAGAATTTCAAATTGCACATTTAATAGCCAGTTTACTAAGCTTCTGATTGATTCAGGAATTGCCAGGTCTGCGACTGACAGTTTCTACAGAAATTAAGATTGAAACTTAGAAATTTCCAATTTCACTGTTCTTTTTTGCAATTCTATTCGGATTTCACCTATTTTTTCACCCAAAACCAAAAAAAAATGTTTAAATTTGGTTTCTGCGCAAAACTAAGCCAATAGAATTTACACTGACACAAAAAGTCCCATTGCAAAATTACTTCTTGAAGGTAAAATCGATTTAATTTTTATTAAGTCTACCCGCGTATGCCAAAAACGGGTAGTTTTCAAGATATTCTTACCGAGAATTAGAATTATTGTGAACAAATATAGCAAAAAGAATAAAAATAGCTCGAAATCGCAGTGTCTACCAGAACCCAGAAAACTGAAATTTGAGCCACTCACTCTCTAAATCAATTTAGTTACGTTCTTTTGTTGTGTGTTTTCAATTTCTTCTTCTCAACTTTGGAGTTGTTGCGGAAGTCAGAACAGATAAATATTTTCAAGTCAGTAGAAATTATTAACGAGTTAAATTTGGCTTTTGTCATTAGTGGGAAATGTTATAATTTAAACAAAAATCTACAGCGAGAACAAGTTTATTGAAATTAAATTAATTAATTAAAAGTAAATAAAAAAATTAAGAAAATGCAGAAAATTCTTCAAAATTCTTCTGACAGATGTGAGTTGGAGCTATTTTTTTATCACAGGTAACATGATTTC
The DNA here is from genome assembly GCA_963966045.1 of Xestobium rufovillosum. Taxonomy (NCBI): domain Eukaryota; kingdom Metazoa; phylum Arthropoda; class Insecta; order Coleoptera; family Ptinidae; genus Xestobium; species Xestobium rufovillosum. The sequence goes on from OZ014497.1 coordinate 25,434,591, forward strand.
AACGTGATTTGCATTTTGACTACAAAATATGATTCTTCTATAAAAAGTGAGAATAAAACAGTTATCTCGGGAAAGCAATGTTTTTGAATTACTTTCCACAAAAATGGCACTGTTAATAAACATTATTTACATTATAAATTTGTTCTCCGTCCAGCTTTTCGTTTAAATTACATTTCCTCTACAAAGTCATATTTAGCTTATTAATAATTTGTATCTACTTTTAACCATTTATCTGTCCTGAAGCAACTAGAAATTTCAAAATAAGGAATTCAAAATATGCAACAAAGTTACCTAACTAAATCGATTTAAAACGGGACAGGTCCGAATTTAAGTTAAATGGGGAAATCCGAATAAAATTGTAAAAAATAACAGTGAAATTGAAAATTTTTAAGTTTCAATTTTAATTTCCGTAGAAACTGTCAGTCGCAGACCTGGCAATGCCTGCATCAATTAAGAGCTTAGTAAACTTTCTATTAAATGTGCAATTAATATACAAGGTGTTCCATTTGAAATTCTTGAGAAAAATTAAATTATGCGTATGTTGACCACCCTGTGTAATACAAAGTACTGTAGCAAAGGTATTAACAGAATTTGCAAATAGAATAGTCTGTGAATCAAGTTCGATAAAGAAATCGTAGACAGCTTCGGTAAGTAGGCGTCAGTAGTGCCACAAAGATGGGTCCAGATTGGTACTAAAATGGCAATATCTTAACATCCCCTGCTGGAAACCCCATAATGTGGTATATCGTTTTCCATGAAATTTTGTGGGGAACGCGAATACGTAAAGAAAATTGGGGGTTTCCATTTAAAAAAAATGTATCTTTGGTTTGTTACGCAAAATGTGAAGACCCTGTATACACCAAAATAATTTAACAATATGCGGCATCGGGTTTCCTAAGCACTTGCAAAATTTCATTCTGATGCCTTGAATGGTTCAAGAGATATAGACCGTCCCCGCACTAATGGGCCACCCTGTATAGGGTGATCCACTTTTAATCATGATAAACGCGGAAATCACTAGATCTTCCCAAATTAACCCTAACCCTTTATTCGCTTTTGGCTATCTATTTAACGAAACGAACTAGGCAACCCAACGTGCATCTAAAAAAATAACTAATTGCGCGCCCTCTAACTCGGAAACGAAGCATTTTTACACCGCAATTTATTAGAGAAACCATAATTATTTTGGGCAGTTCTAATAATTGCTGAAGTTATCAAGTTTAAAAACTGAATCAACCTGTATATCAAGGGCGAAAATTTATAGTTTATGGACCAGTGCAAATGTTGTGCAAAATATGATTCTCGCTGATAGAATCAAAATCGAAAATTGTATCAATTGTAATATTACGTTCTACATATTAATAAAACTAAACATTCTAGTTTTTTGTTGTTATACTTTTGGTTTGCTGGAATTATTGATGTGATCTATTAGTGTGTTTTTCGCAACACTCTTTATCTTTAATGCAACTTTTGCTCACAAAAACTAATCTATTACGGGAATACTTTACTTTTATTGAACATGTATTTAAGAACTCATCAATTCATATATTACTGAATTATTAAGAACATTCGACTTGGACTACGTTGAAATATCTCTGTATTTTTCCATTCCAAAAAGTACGTACCAGAAAAATAATTGTTTTTTCCTGATATTTGTAATGATAATCAGCGCAATTTTTCGCATCAGTATAACAAACAAATTTAGTTAACTTTACAGAACAGTATAGCTGCAAATACACATTAAATAATAAATGCAACAAAATTATCTTGTTAAAATATAATGTAAAGGAATTTGTAGTGGGAACAAAATATTTTTGCTACCACAACAAAAGCGTTTAGTAAATATATAGTTGTTAGAACACAGATGAGACAATTAACCATCTTTTGTTAAGAGGTTTTGTTTCTGTTTTTAATAACAGCATGCTTACCCTCGATGACAAATGCAAGTATCACTTTCCCACTACCATATTTTCAATTACAAGAATTTTAAATACACGTGGCAAACCTCAACTGTAATATTGCGTCAATAGGTCAACATCAGAATCAATATTATCTGTGGGAAATTTAACATCCACTCCTGAAGCATTATTAAATTAATAGTCTAATGATAAACTGGAGCCGTCCTCGGAAATAAACTCTCGTACAATTTCCAACCCTCCCCAAGCCAAGTTGCACCCCCATTACGCTCGAAACTACATTTTGACTAATTAATATTTAAAATCGTTATTAAAATTATAGACTTTACTAAGTTCTCGAATGGGATAGGCAAAAGAAAAAAACTGTCCGAGAAATGGTCACGTGGGGCGGTAGCGGCCAATGGGGGTTGGGAAATTTGAGTCCTCCCTTTCTATTAGTGGACCAAAGGCCACGTCTGCATTCAAACTTGGGTGGAATAATTTAGGGTTGTGTTTTACTGTCAGGGTAGCTGCGTAGGTTTCTTAAAGTAAATACTGTGTTGGGTTTCGTAGCAATATGTAAGTGACGTTCTTTTTGGGATTTGATTTTTGAAAAGGGGTTTTAAAGTGCAGTGAAAAGTTGAATTTTTAATAGAATTCAAGGTAAGTGTTTAATATTGGTGTATTTCGTGGTCCGTCCGAATAGCCCCCGACAAAGCAGCCCCAGACTAAATAGCCTACCGCCATAATAGCTCAGTAAAAAAGGGAAAATTTGATATATTTTTTAAAAATTAATAAACTAATAGAGAAAAGACGAAAATATAGGTTAGATGAAAGAGGGAAACAAAGATATGAGGCGATCAAGTGGGAAATTATTCGGAAATGTAGGAAAGCAAAAGAGCAATGGATCGATAATAAATGCAAAGCAGTGGAAGATAAATTCGAAGTAGGAAAGACTGATGAAGTATATAAAATAATTAGGAGAAATTTTAGAGAAATTGGATCTAGTATCAAAAACATTAGAAATGAGGCAGGAGATATCCTAATCGGAAGCGGGGAGAAGGCAGATAGGTGGAAAGAATATTTGGGAAACTTATGCGGGACAGGAAGTACGAGATATATTAGAAAGGGAAAGCAATGTAGGGACAACCTAGGGTGTCCTACAATGAGAGAAGAGTTTGAGCTAACACTAAAAAGTTTAAGAAACAATAAAGCCCAGGTATAAATGGCTTGCAGGCAGAAATCTTAAAGTGCGCAAGTCAAGAGGTAATAGATAGTTTATTTAAACTAGTTATACTTGGGCCGCCCAACAGACGGAGTGATCACCCTGCAAGAACGTGATCTAGCGGGGCCAATATTAATTTATGACGACCGAATTGGAGTGATGCGACTTCGTTGGGTCTAAAGAAAGCGCATCACTGCGGTTCTGTCGTCCTAAATTGATAGTGGTCCCGTCTAGAGCTCATGTTTGCAGGGTGATCACTCCGTCTGTTGGGCGGCCCAAGCATAGTCGCATATACCCAGAAGATTACAAACGGAACATCATAGTAGCTTTGTCAAAAAGGAAAGGCGCGGATAGATGTGGACATTTTAGAACTATCAGTTTAACTTCCCACGCGTCAAAAATGTTAACTAGAATTGTGCAAAGAAGGATGAAGAAAAGGGCGGAAGAAATATTAGGAGATCAGTTCGGATTTCGAAGAAATAGGGGAACGCGCGAGGCCATTCTATATTTACGAATAATAATAGAAAAAACAATAGAAAAGGAAAAGAGCGCCTATATAGGATTCGTAGATTTAGCAAAAGTCTTCGACAATGTAAAATGAAAGAAGTTGTTCGAAGTGTTCAAAAATGTAGGGATGAAGTATAGGGATAGAAAAATAATTCATAATCTATACAAAGAGCAAACGGCAGTTATGGAATTTGAGCAGGAACATAGAGAAGCAGATATCCGAAAGGGAGTGAGGCAGGGATGTGCGTTATCGCCTCTAGTTTCCAATTTATATATCGAAGATGCGATTAATATTGTTGTTATATATTGTTATATATAATTGAGAACTCAAACACTTGTATTTTAATATTTATCTTTAATATTAATAAAGCATTTTGTTGACATACAATCAATTCGCGTTCTGCTGTCTTATTCTTCTATAGAACACATACATGTATGTTACAGTAGATAAGCATATCTTAGATTCCATAGACAACTAAACATACATATATGACATCTCCCTTTTTTCTTAATTAACTTCGTAATCCTTAAATCTAACAGGCATTTGTCTTACTCTTGTAGGTCTAGTCGAGCTTACTGTTTTACCATTATGTGAATGATTCGGAGCATCAACTGTACACTCAGTGTGTTAACTTGGGGTTCGGGGTGTAGAAGACTGTTAAGTTTGGGTACGATAGGGATACCATCATCATGTTGAATAGGTACATATGAAGGAGGGGAATTTAGTGATTTGCGTAGGTCTCGTCTGTTTCTTCGGTATTGTTCTCCACCTTCTGTCCTCACAATATATGATCTAGGAGTCTCATGTTTTTCCATAACTTGTGCTTTCTTCCAAGTGTTCCCATCTCTCAACATAACACTTTCACCTTCTTCCAGAGTTGGTAAATCCCTAGCATTTCTATCATAATAATGTTTCTGTTTTTCTTGTATACCTTTCCACTTATGTTGAATTCCTTTTTCTACTTTTGGTTTTAATTGTTCTTTCGTTGCAGGTAATTTTGTTCTTAGCCTTCTACATGACATTAACTGTGACGGTGTTTTGTTAATTCCTTTTATTTCTGTATTCCTATATTCCATTAACATCGTGTAAATATCTGTTCTCTCTTCAAAAGCCTTTCTCAGCATATTTTGTGCAATCTGGACTGCTCGTTCCGCCATTCCATTGGACTGGGGATATGTAGGACTAGATGTAGTAATCTTGAATTCCCAACTTCTCGCGAAATTTCTAAATTCTATGCTGCTATATGGCATGTTATCCGAAACTAATTCTAAGGCCCGGTTTTTCAAGTTCGAGTTAACTGACAGTTAGGACTAAACCTTCAGTTATTTTCAATTAGATGTTTTTCAAATCAAGGTTACCTCCTAACTGTTAGTTAACTTTAACCTACACTTGTGGTATGGGTTAACCAGTAACTTGCGCATCATAACCTGAATAAATGACACTGACAACACCATTATTTGATCTAGCAAATAAAAAATATGAACAACTAGGAAATTAACGTACAAAGTAATGATGAGGAAGTAATAAAAGGACCGAAAACAACACGGCACAGACCTTATAACATCAAATACGGCTTCTACTTCCTAGAACACACTTTTTGTATTTAAATCTAAACAAACAACAAACTTCAAAATTTAAAATTCGCCCTGAATTGGCCTACTTTGACTTTCATACGTAAGGTTAAAAATTAAGCTGTTTCCATGGTTTTCAGCACATTTTTGACAGTAGTCCCGGTTCCCTAACCAGAAATTATAATTAACATGAAAAACACAACCTAAGTTTAACTTTGAAGTTACGGTTTGCTAACCTACAAGTTAACTTTCATTTGAAAAACCGGGCCTTAGGGTATTTCATTCCGAGAAAATATTTCCTTTAGTTTAACGATAATTTCGGCTGCTGTTTTACCTTGCATTTGTTTTACTTCCATCCAATTAGAGTAATAATCTATTACAACCAGAAAATTTGCCTTGTGAAACTCTAAAACATTACTGGCCACTTTTATCCATGGACCTTCCGGAATTTCATGGGGTTTTAAGGTTTCTTTCTGATTTTTCTTCCTATACTTCTCACAAATACTACACTTATTCACAAATTCTTCAATATGGGTGGTAATTCCTGGCCAATACATAACAGTACGAGCTCTTTGCTTGCATTTTTCGATCCCTTGATGACCTGCATGAATCACCGTTAACATTTCATTTCTTAGCTTACATGGAATTAATAATTTGTCATCAATGAAAATCAAACCTTCGTCCAATGACATTTTAGATTTTAGCTGCCAATATGGTCTAAGTTCTTTCGGTACGTTGTACATTCTATTTGGCCAACCATTTCTATAGAACTGAATTAACTTCTGCAAAATATCATCTTCGCATGTTGCTAACTGTATTTTCTTTTTTTTCTCTTCACTTACTGCCAAATGTTTCGCTATAGAATGTACTGCAACCTGCAAATCCGGGTCATCCTCAACTGGATCTTTTAGGAACGATCGGGATAATGTATCTGCTAAGTGCATGTGCTTTCCTTGTACATACACTACATTTAAATCATATTTTAATAGTTTAAGAATCATACGTTGTAGTCTGCTAGTAGACTTTGTTATATCTCTCTTTAAAATTGTTTCAAGCGGCTTATGATCCGTTTGTACCACTACCTTTTTATTGTACAAGAATTGGTCAAATTTTTCTAGAGCAAAGACTATTGCTAATAGCTCTTTTTCAATTTGTGCAAATTTTTCTTCACACGCAGTTAGTGCACGGGATGCATATGCTACAGCGTGTGAATCTTGAAGGAGACATGCCCCTAGACCCCTTTTGAATGCATCACATTGCACGGTTACTGGCTTATTCACATCAAAATACATTTTCACACAATACATTTTTAAGTATGTATTTCAAAAGCAGTATTTTCTCTAGCAGTCCAAGACCAACCTCTATCAATTTTTAGTAAATCTCTTAAGGGAGAATTGAATGTAGCTAGATTAGGTATATACTGTCCCAAATAATTGACCATACCTAAAAATCGTCTTACTCCATCTTTATCTTTAGGTGCTTCTAATGCAGATATGGCTTTAACTTTCCCTGTGTCTGGTTTTAAACCCTGACTACTAACAATATTACCCATGTATTTAACTTCATCAATTCTAAATTGTAATTTCTCTTTATTAAATGTTACATTATTAGATTTAGCCATTTCCAAAACATTCCTTAGAATTTTATCATGTTCCTCAATACTCCTACCAGCTACTATAATATCGTCAAATACTACTTCTACACCTTCGATACCTCCAAAAATCTGCAATACCTTTTTCTGAAAGACTTCCGGGGCAGACTTAATACCGAAGGGCATTTTCAAAAATTTGTATCGCCCAAATGGCGTATTGAAAACGCAGAGATCTGAGCTTTCTTTGTCTAGCTTAATTTGCCAGAACCCATTACTCATATCAATATGTAACAATGCACCCTAAAAATGCCTAAAAGCTCTAATGAACTTAGAGTGGCATTTCATCATTGTTCTACGAGACCGCGGCCGGCAAATCAAAAGTGAAAGTATTGTAGAATAAATCCGTCCGTCCGTCCGTCCGTCTACGCATACACCGATGAAAGGGATGAGCAAGTCCCGATGCGACCGACGTCACGCAAGAAGAAGGGAATTCCGACTCGATTCTGCACGCTGCACTAACATGGCGTAGTGAATACCGACGCCCACCTTTCCGAGATAATCAGAATGCTAGATGAATCTCTGCACACGACCCCCAGCGCTGACGTAGGAAATCTCAAAATAAACCGCCGGCCAAGCTCCCCTCCAAGCTTATAAAAGTAGCTGCAGCAGAAGGCAGAAGCCAGTACTTGGTCGTCCGGCCATCAGCTGGGACCAGTGCTCCCAGCATCCGGATGATGCTGGCCGCCGCATCCGAAATACTAGTACCTGATAAACCGTTCTGACGACGCCGTGTGATCCACTGAAAGTAACCGACCCGTAAATATCTGAGTAAGACAATTTTGAATAGTTGCCTGGTGCTTAATGGTTGTTATCACTACGATATCAACAATTAAACATCATCCAGTCATGGCCTGGCTTATCCGAGATCAGTGAGTAGTTGTGTGTCCAAACTCGGGAATTAGGGGTGTCTGCTGGTGAAGGTAGGATCGTTTTGGCAACCTCGTGTGGCACTTGTGCCTGTAACTTGAGGCGACATACCGGCGGAAAACGATCGTGCCCGGGTAATCGGCGGCCGCTGGTGACATGCCGAGGGCGGACTCATAATTATTTGCTGGCAGCGTATAGACTAGGGGTATTTCCCCAGAGATATAGTAGCCTGGTGCTGCGACGAGAATCTCGCACCAAAGCCCGCCGAGTCTGTACCTTTTGGTGCTCCCACGTAGACTCCGAGGCCGTAGAAATAATTCAGTATTGGATCGTACGTTGGGCGGACCGCATTATCAGAGTACACCGCGAAAACCGGCTTTTTATTTCTGTTTCTTTCACTGTAAATATATCTCGTATTTTTGTACATATTCCGTAGTATAATTTCACCGCAATTTTATTCAATGTAAATAGTTAAACAGAATAGAGTCAAGTTATATTTTGTTTATGTCTTTTATTCCATCGTCGTTTAGCAATAATTAATGAACCCAACCCTTCTGCGACTAAGAGCGTAAGGGTGAACAACGAATAGATCGTCCTCCGACAAGACTGTACAGGCAACGCAGAGCACGTTCATAAGCGAACTTGCAGATCCTCCTGAATCTACAGTGTGTCGCAATAAGTGAGACCGAGGGACACAGGTGTATATTTAGGGGCCCGAAGCGAGACCGTTGCATAATTGACGTTCCAGACGAGGAGACAAAGTAATCGTTGCAAATAACAGTAAAAACTTTCTTACCATTCAATCTTGAAAATATATCTTGTGATGTTGGAATGCTGAAATGTTCTCTTTTTATTGCGACATTCAGGTTCTTTGGATCTAGACACAATCTCAGAGAACCATCTTTCTTCTCTACGATTACCAAACTATTGATCCAGTCTGTTGGATAATCTACTTTCTGAATAATTTTCTTGGCTTCCAACTCCTGTAAAGTTTTCGTTAATATGGGTTGTAGGGCAAAAGGTACTTTTCGTGGAGCATGGACAACAGGAACAATGGAGCTGTCAATTTCTATGTGGTATTCACCTGGAATGGTACCTAAACCTTTGAATACACTTTCATATTGACATAACATTTGCTTGAAATTTCATTAACAATATCAATGCGTTGAAGTAAATTGAGGGCTATACACCCTTCCAGTCCTAACAATGGCTGCGAATCTATGTTTGTAATTACAAACTCTAATAGCACACTTCTAGAATTTACTTTACATTCCAATCGTACTTTACCTAGAGCTCTTGACTCAAATTTACCATATGAAACTAAAATAGTATTACATTTTTGCAATTTTATGTTACTATCTATTTCCTTTAACATTTCATACGACAATACATTCACATCTGACCCTGTATCCAATTTGAATTGAATATTTTTATCTTTTACTGTCATATTTACAAACCAACTTTGAGTTTTGGTCTGCGAAGACAATTCTTTCACAAATAATCTTTCCTCTCTTTCAGGTTCTATCTCCTTGTTCTTTTTAGGAACAAGTTCTGCAATAAAATATTTTTCAACTTCTAAATCTACATCATTATCTGTCTCTATTTCTCTAACAAATTGCTTTTTTACAAACCCAGTTGCTTGATTATTATTAATCTTAAATCTAGAGTTGCCACCAACTTTCTTGCACGCCACTGCAAAATGATTTCGACCACTACACACACTACACTGCTTGCCAAATGCTGGATACTGCCTTGGCCCATGAATTCTTCTGCAACGCTGACATTCGTATGTTTTCTGATCCTCTTTTGCTTTTGCTTCTTGCTTTTCTCTCTTTTTTATGACATCTATAGTCCTGTTTGTTCAAATATTGCATGTTTTGAATGTGTATGGAAAAAATCTGGATTTAGTTCTATAATTCAATGCCTGGCGGGGTATTTGCCCGAGGAGTAGTTGTTCGAACGGTCCAGTACCACTAATTAATCTATAGTCCTGGTTTGCTGGTCTTGTATAATCCTAGCTTGTCTATCACTTGTTTCAGCTGCTAAACACAATTCAACTGCATCGTCCAGAGTAATATTATTATCTCGCAGTAATCTTCTTTGTAAACTATTATCTAGTATTCCACAAACGATACGATCTCTTAACAAGCTATCTTTCTGTTCACCGAACTCACACGATGCTGCTTTTGTTTCCAACTCTGTTAAAAATGCTTCAAAGGGCTCACCTTCTTTTTGTTGTACTCCAAAAAAGTTAAATCTTTCCACAGTTAAATTTTTCCTCGGCATGCAATATTCATCAAACTTTTCTACTACCTTTTCATATTTTTCGTTATCTCTTTCAGGCATAAATACGAAATTATTGTACAACTCATGCCCATCTTCTCCTATTAGGTTAATTAAAATAGCAATTTTTCTTGTATCACTTGCCATTTCTAAATTTGATGCTATTAAATATGTTTCGAAGTTTTTTTTCCATTTTACCCAATCCACACTAGGATTACCAATTATTTTTAAATTCTGAGGTTTGTTGAAACATTCTGTAGCCACTTTTATGCTTATAGGCACGTTTTTTCTTTTGTTCGCTTCGTTTTTGTGTACTTTACTATTTTACTTCTTAGCACAACAAAACGTCTTTTCTTAACAGTCTTTACTTTACTGCCACCATGTTATATATTGTTATATATAATTGAGAACTCAAACACTTGTATTTTAATATTTATCTTTAATATTAATAAAGCATTTTGTTGACATAACAATCAATTCGCATTCTGCTGTCTTATTCTTCTATAGAACACATACATGTATGTTACAGTAGATAAGCACATCTTAGATTCCATAGACAACTAAACATACATAAATATATGACAATTGTTAAAGACAAAATAGCTGCTGGAATTAATATACAGGGCCAAACTATTAATATGCTCAGATTCGCGGATGATACAGCAGTATTAGCATCCAGCAAAGAAGAATTAGGAAGGGCTCTGAACGAAATGGAAGCGGTTTTGACGGAGGGTTATGGTATGAAGATCAATAAAAAGAAAATCAAAATTTTTGTGTGTAGGGGGCGTGAAAATAGGACAAAAACGAAAATACAAATTGGAAACGAGAAGATAGAGGAAGTCTCAGATTTCTGCTATTTAGGGAGTCAAATAACACGCGATGGTAGGAGCTCTAGAGAAGGAGGTGAGTCATATTGTCGGTGAGCTATTTTGTCGGAGCTACTTTGCTTGGGGCTGTTTTGACGGCGGGCTATTTTGTCGGGGACGTTTTGTTGGATGCATTGCAGGATTAGACTAATACGGAAACCAGGGGTGATTTTTGTTATTAAAATTTTGAAACAGATATACATTTTTCCGTGTTGAAATATGTCCTCGTCAAAACGCAAAATCCTTTCTCTGATTTATCCTCATCTCTGTTCATGAAAGCTTTTTGTAATCTCCGGATATTTATGTGCTTTTCAGATGATGAAGTTCAAAGTGCAGGGCCTCGTGGCCGATTTAATGCCCAACATTCGTCTGATGAAAGCGTCGGGACATTTTCTTTTTAATTACGAAGACAACAGTGGATTGCGAGCTGTGAGAATTGCTTACTCCTGTTTTCATCTCGTCATAGTGCTCACCCAGTTCGGGTACGTGCAATCAATTTTAAATGAAAATTTTTACACTCTACTGTAATGAAATACTTTACCACACGCGTGTTGTAAAATTAAAACCAAATCAAGCGAAACTTACTTATTGTAAAAGAAACACTGCAGAAGAGGTTGCCATCACTGCAGTTGGAGCTGTAGTTTTTTGTTGCCATTTCCCTGTTGATGATGTTAACTTGAAATCATATGTTGGAAATGCCAGTCTTTAACAAATTCTTCGAATTTTGTATTTTTGAAATTTGTTTCACCATCTGAGACTACAGTGATGGGTACACCATATCGAATTAAAGTTTTCTTACAAATTTTTATTGTATCTTCTCCTGTGACTTATTTCAATTCTCTTACTTCCAAAAAATGGAGAATTGATCTATGATCGGGCCATCCTTCGTTTATTACTTTATACAATTCTTGCATTATTCTGTCTGCTTTTATTTCTCTTCTCACTCTTTCTATAGTAATATCTTTCATTCTTAAATCTTTACCTTTAGAATATATAAGATAGGTAGGTACATCCAAGATACCTGTGATTTTATGTTATCAAATTTTAATAACAACTGAAATAAAAGCAACAAAAACAAGAAAAAACAGTAAAACAAACAAAAGAAACAAAAACAAGAAAAACATCAAGCAATAAAATTATAGGAACTGCTCAAATTGATTGCCATGATTTTCAACACATAATCTACATCTTTTAGTTAATAGATTGACGGCATTAATTAAAAAATAGGATGGGCTTGCAAATATCGGAAAGCTGCTAGCTCGGCTTGATTTTTGTATCTTCGTATGTATATTTTTCTTTTAAAAATGCCCAAACAAAAAAGTCTAATAAACTCAGATCCGGTGATCTTGCAGGCCACAATATAGGTCCATTTGTACCCAACCATCTACCCGGAAAATGATTTTCTAAATAATTTCTAACTATTGCAGAATTGTGTGCAGGGGCACCATCTTGTTGGAAATATACCCTGTCTATGTTTATTAACGGAACATTTTCCATTATCGCCTCTACGTTAATATTCAATAAATTAATGTATCCCAATCCCGCCAAGTTTCCATCAAAAATTTGGTATGTTAGTTGACCACCCAAAATAAAACACGAAACGTTAATTCCAAAACGTCCTTGCCTCTGACGTTCAAAAGTTTGGTGCTGTTTATATCAGGCCAGTGACGCACATAATGCCTGTTAAATAATCATACGCTGCTTATGTGAGTTTCATCTGTCCAAATGACAGACCGCCCAAATTCTGGATTTTCTTGAATTAAGCATTCTTTCTTGATCTCCCGGGAAGAGATGGTGAATAATTTGAATTTTATATGGCATATATTTGCCTTTTTTAATATTTTTTGAACTTTTGTTTTGGAAACACCAACTTGCGATTCGATTTCGCGACAAGAAGTTTTTGGTGTCGCCTCAACCAACGATAAAACATTGATTTCTCCCTCTTCCCTATTTTCTTTATTATAAATTTTGTTTCTAGGTTTATTGAATGACCCATAGTGAATTAAATTTGATTTTAATCTCGAAAACATCATTTTGCTTAGTTGTCTTGGTAATTTTTTTTTGTAAAAGAATGCATCCCATTGCTCTTGATGATGCATCTGTTTGGATTTTTACAGGTTTTTTGATGTCAAGATATCTCAATATTAGAGGAGATATTGCCAATCTCGCTATGTATTTACTTAAATATGTTAGTATTCCTAAGAATTTTAGTAATTCCGCTTTGGTTTTTGGTTTATTCATATTCATGAATTAGCTTGCGATCCTTCACTGTTTAAAATGTGACCAAACAATTTTACCAAATTTCTGCGAAATTTAAGTTTTGCTTTCTTAATAAACGCTTTAGTAAGTTTTCAAGATCCTTGTTGGGATCTTTTAAGGCTTCTCTTTAATTGTTTCCTTTCCCAAAAACTAAAATGCCATCGGCTATGTTTATTGTTCCTTCCATGTACTATTCCATGCTGCTTTTTCTGGTATATCTGCGTTGCTGGGCTTACTCCAAATGGAAGTCGTAAATATTTGTATTTGCCAAAAGGCGTCCAAAAACTCGTTAGTTTGCTGCTTTCTTCTGATAGTTTGAGTTGAAAAAATACTCGCTTTGCGTCCGGCGTTGTAAAAAAATTTGCATTCGCTAACTCCGGAAGTCTCTCTTCTATGGTTGGCATTTGGTAATCGTAACTGCCGAGAGGGTCCAAGCATGTCCTCTATGTTTCTTCTAAGCTCTTCCGCCATCGCGATTGGTACTCTTCTAGGATCCATTTCTAAATTTACTTTTCATTTTACACAACCTAAGCCATCAAATATATCTTAAAGTTAATTTAATTTTAAAGTTTCTTTCTAAAACAGGTTAGCGTAGCTTTTCCAATTTCTCTTGTACCTTCACTCAGGACAGTATCTAAACTGTCTATTTTTTAGTGTTTACTACCTATGATATTACAATATTCCTCAAATACCAATTAGGTATATTGCACGTAGCGCCATTGTCTAATTGACATACTACTTTCTTTGTTTTGTTTTCTACTAGGAAATCTAACGTTCCATTTATTTGCTTGCTTGTTGTTGTTGACTACTAATACGAATGCTTCCTCGCTTGTAGTAATAAATCTTTTATTGAATAAATTATTTTTCAGCGAAACACTTGCTGAGTTTAACTACTGTGTCACTGTCTTTTGGCATGTGAGGTTAACTTATTAAGAATTCATAGTGATAACTGGTAGAGTTAGAAGCAATTTTGCCTACCCTGCACATTCAACGATAAATGCTCGAATTTTTCTCTAGGGCGCTGTTTGGTAATTTAGTTCAAGAGGCAGACGACGTAAACGACTTAGCAGCGAACACGATTACGATTTTTTTCTTCGCTCACTGTTTAACAAAGTTCCTCTATTTCGCTCTGAGATCTAAACTATTCTACAGGTAAATTCCAATTTAAATTAATTACTTCTGTAATTTAAATGTGACCTTCGCAGATGTCTGGGGATTTGGAATCAGTCAAACAGCCACCCGTTGTTTGTCGAGTCAAACAACAGGTATCACGCAATTGCATTGAAGAAAATGAGACGGGTTCTGATGCTCGTTATAATAGGGACCGTGGCAAGTCTTATAGGTAATTCGAGAAAATTTTGTGTTGCTAAGTTCTTGATCATTTAAAAGAGAAAGAGGTCCAAAGTGAGTACCCTGTGAGAAGCCTAGAAGCGGCGTTAACACTTAACAGAGTTGGCAAGCAAATATTTCTATAAATAATTGTTTCTCTTACTTCATTTTCACTAATGTTTTCTTCATAAATCCATTAATTTATTATTCATGCACTTGATAATGCGTTTCTAATTTCTTATAAAATTTTCTTAGAATAATTAACGAAAGTTCTGTTCAAATAATGCGTTAGCTTGGACGTCTGTGACCTTTGTGGGCGACAGTGTTCATACCAGGAAAGATCCAAGCAACGAGAACGACACCATCACGGAAGAGATCCCGAGATTGCTGGTCAAAGCTTGGTATCCGTGGGATGCAATGTCTGGGATGCCGTATTATCTATCATTGATACTTCAGGTAAAGATGGTCGACATACAGGGTTAGTCATAACGGGTTTGTTCCGTCTGTTATGACACACCCCGTATGTTTGCCAATGTTTTCCATTACTTCTGAGATTTCTATTTTAGATTTTCTACGTTTTCTTCTCAATGTGCCATGCAAATTTACTGGATGTCTTGTTCTGCTCCTGGCTCATCTTCGCTTGCGAGCAACTACAACATTTGAAGGAAATAATGAAGCCATTGATGGTAAGCACATTACCATGACACTAGAGGCAAATTTAGGTAGTATTGAAGCTCTTGAAAAACACAACATGTTCATCTTTTGCACTCTATCGTGTTAAGTGTAAGTGTAACCACATTTAGATTTTCCCTGTAAGATTGTATCATCTAAAATGCGACCTACGATGGCAAGTATGTCAATGTATTTGTTAGAAAAAGAAGAATGGCGTAAATCCTCAGGAGTTGAAGATTAATCTTCAACTCCTGAGGATGGTGACGTTGTCAGCGAAACACGTGTCGAGTTTAATTACTGTGGCACTGTCTTTTCGCGTGTGGGGTTAACCTATTAAGAATTCATAGCGGTATCTGGATATATTTGCGCGTGGTATAGTACGGAATCTGAAGGTCGAAAATCGATCAAGGGGTGTCAACTCGAAGATATAGTTTTAAAAAAATAAGGGCAACATGGGAAATCGTTATGCGCATTCGTGTCTAGAAGGGCGCAATAGTCCGGGATTGCAAAAAGCAAAAAAAAAAATATTTTGTAATTTTTTTTTGGGAATTCAAAAGTGTTTAATTTTTTTTTGAATCGTATTTGCGAGCGTGATATTTGACATACAGTAATAATTTTTACATAAATAGAAAGCTTATTCTCTGCACTTTCCGCTGGTACCAAGCCCGTTTTGATATTATTGTTAATAAAACCTATATAAATTGTTTAATTAGAGAATGTACAAAAAGTGCATTGCAAACTTCAGCATCGAGGGAATTTCCTAACTATTATAGTCAGCTGCATACATGTATCGTATCGAATGTTCCGAAAAGAATGTGGAAAATTTTGGTGAAACAATCATTTCAATAACGTTTTTGTAGCAAAAGTTATAAATATTTATTTACAGCGTACCGCTGCCCGCTGTCGCCGGGCAAACCCCGACGCAGTTCAGTTCCTATCACTATCATGCTTACGTCCGTCTCTTGTTAATCTGTGCGTTATCGCGTAAGTCTGTCTCTTTCTCACTAGCAGAATGTGTGACAAGAAATAAATTTTCGTCTTCGGTGAGCCTAAATACTTTAATTGTAACGTATAAAATAACCTACATATTATTCCACGTATTATGATTAATAAACATAAACAGCAACTTTTTACATAGGTAACTAAACAACATTTACATATTATCACCGATCTAGTACGACGGATGGCGACATCAATTTTAAAATGATTTTAGCGTGTGGAAGAGGTTGTAAATTTGGTAGTTTGTGTGATGGCAAACAGGAAAATTGACCTCTGCCCACCCCGCGTCGGATATTTTACAATTGGCATGTCTTCAAAAATTTAAAAGAAAGAATAAGTTAACCTAAATCTTTTCAACGCCTCTGCCTTATGATTCAACTTATTAATTAAATCATAGAAAACGACAAAATATCCGAGGTAGAGGTTCTGAGCAGTCCCTGAGCAGAGGCAGAGGTTTTGAGAGTGTTTGGAATATAGGCCTACTTAGATTCAAACGAGCTGAAATGACTAAGTAGAGCTACTTTTCTAAACATATTTAAAACGTCTGCCTCTGATCTGAAGCTGTACAGGATCTCTGCCTCAGATATTTTCTTGTTCATGATTTAATTAATAAATTGATGTAATCAAATGACAGGGGCACTGAAAAGATTTAGGTTAATTTTTTTCTTTTTCATTTTTGAAGACCTGCCATTTGTAAAACGTCCCACGTTGGGGGCTCGCACATGATGGATATTCCTGATTTCCAACAGACAATTTACAATTTTATATGAATACGAAGGGCGCTGAAATCAGTTATAAAAATTGTCACTATCCGGAGTACCTATTAATTACACATTCCTTCACAATAACAACCGATTATGCAATTTATATCTGCTACAATTACAATCTCTTGAACAATTACCCACCTTTACATTTGCCGAATACATTGTCATTTGTTTCTATTTGCGGCCTAATACTTATTGTTATTAACTTTGGTATGTAGGTATATGTTATCTTTGAAAATCCATCCGAAGTTTTCGGGGTTACGGATAACAGGATTAAAAGTTGTTAAATTTTTCCAAACAATAAACTCGAGAATAAACTGGTAAGCGCCGGCTCTTAACACATGTTGATGAAAATTTCGAATGTCGGATTTGCAATTGTGAAACAAGTGAGCTCTCAGTTTATTTAAATTTTCAATTTTCTTGAAAATGAAGCTTACTATGTCGCATCCACTTAAAACATATGCAGTCAATAGTAAACCAGTATTTTGCGATAGTTCTCTAATTACAACATGAATTGGTATAGACAGATCAAAACTACGGATCCACAACTCTTTGATTTGAATTCATCATGATACGTGATACGTGCAGGCACGTAACTACAGGAGGGCTGGGGTGGGCTAGGGCCCACATAAAAATTTGCTGGCCCACCCCTGTGCCCACCTCGACAGTAAAATTATTATGCCGTATGTCTGGTGTGTACCCGTATGTCTTGTGTGTTTACGGTACACACCAGACATAATGTATCCACAATAAAAGCTATCTGTATTCTGATTTTTCATTAGGTGGGTATTTTTTATATATAGGTACTTATAATTTTTTTGCAATTATTTTTCTACAAAACTTATTTGAAACTTGAAGAAGGCATAATTTTTATGAAATATATACCTAATTTTTCATTTTTAGATATTTGACTGAAAATTTTAATCTTCCATTCCATCCCCCACCACTTACCCTCCCAACGCCACACACTCACACGCTCGCGCACAGGCCCACCTTTACATTCAGTGGCCCTCGGTATGCCCCTCAATTTTGTAGGTCTAGTTACGTGCCTGGATACGTGTAATAATATGTAGTTTATTTTATACGTAACAATTAAAGCATTTAGGCTGACCGAAGACGAAAATTTATTTCTTGTCGCACATTCTGCTAGTGAGAAAGAGACAGACTTACGCGATAACGCACAGATTAACAAGAGACGGACGCGAGCATGATGTGAGGCATGATAGGGATAGGAACTGAACTGCGTCGGGGTTTGCCCGGCGACAGCGGGCAGCGGTACGCTGTAAATAAATATTTATAACTTTTGCTACAAAAACGTTATTGAAATGATTGTTTCACCAAAATTTTCCACATTCTTTTCGGAACATTCGATACGATACATGTTTGCAGCTGACTATAATAGTTAGGAAATTCCCTCGATGCTGAAGTTTGCAATGCACTTTTTGTACATTCTATAATTAAACAATTTATATAGGTTTTATTAACAATAATATAAAAACGAGCTTGGTACCAGCGGAAAGTGCAGAGAATAAGCTCTCTATTTATGTAAAAATTATTACTGTACGTCAAATATTACGCTCGCAAATACGATTCAAAAAAAAATTCAACACTTTCGAATTCGCAAAAAAAAATTACAAAATATTTTTTTTTGGCTTTTTGCAATCCCGGACTTTTGCGCCCTTCTAGACACGAATGCGCATAACGATTTCCCACGTTGCCCTTATTTTTTTAAAACTATATCTTTGAGTTGACAGTTCACCATTTTAGAAGCGTCTTTTGGAGAGTCAGATTCCCGACTACCGACTAGTAACTCAAGCAGCAAGCGCCAGGGTGATCATGTATCTCCTGATTCCTGAGGCGAGTTTACAAAGCCATGAACACAGTGTAGTACCTGATTATGCAACCCATATGGCATCTCTGTTGCGGGGATTGAATAACTATTCGTATAAGTGTTTTGTTAAAAGTGAAGTTGTTCCTTAGTATTATTCTTGCATATGTTATTGAACCATTATCGCAAACTGGATAGAAAGAATATTTTCAAGCGCGTATTTAAGAGGGGTGAGGGGGTAATGGGGGTAATTAGCCTCCCCCTCCCCTACGAAAATTAGGGACAGAAAAATTAATACAGGTAGAACATCCAACAGTTGATTGTAAGTTTTCGTCTTTGGGTTTTATTACAAGAAATCATGCCTGGCAATGCACCCCTGGTGTTTGAGTACCGCTACCGCTTTTAGCATTCAGAGTTGCATCCAGAGTTGCACTCTGCACCGCCGCCTGCCAATTACGTTACGATTGGGCGGGATCTTAGCTGCGCGCACTGACCCCCCACCGCTCGCCATCACTCGATCGGTTTACCGCACTGTGGGGAACGTGAGTGTTTAATTAATGAATCAATATCAACATATACTTTGTTTTTAGAAGTAAAATCAATTGATAATTAATTTACGGTTTCCGACAAAATAAGTTTTGAAGAATAACAATGACGAGACAGTTGCGCAAATTACACAATCTATTAAATCAAACGTCCCTCACACTACTCACCCCAATTTGTAACTGAAGCCCCCCCGTTATTACACCAAACTAACTCTACTAACACCACACTGCACATCATAAACTATTAATTAAATAAGTTTTGTAGCGAACGCCGTAAATTATTTATCGCGATAATATACCATCAAACTGAATATTGATTACCAACTCCGAGAAACTTGTCCGCTCTAACAGCTTACATAATTTAAACAATGGGAAGCGGTCTGGTATCCCGAGTTCCTAACAGAACCCTATTGTCACACGGCCTCATTAAAAAAAGTTTAAGGAATTAGGGTAGATAAGGTGGGGGATGGATGGAAATTTGAGACCGTTTTAATTAAAGTCCCCGGCATGATTTGTGTCCTTAAATTTAATTAGGATCTTGCATAAAATTGTCTTTACGGGTAGACTGGGCATAGTATGGAACCTCTTTGGTTTGGAACAGTGTATTTGATAATTATCTCCGTGCACTCAAATTTGTTAAAATTCCATGCTCTTTTATTATCTTACGCAAAATAGTATAGTACGTTACGTTACGTTACGTTACGTTACGTTACGTTACGTTCTAGTTCTAGTTCGGGGGCCGGGACCGGCCGTCGGAGTCGGCGAGTGACGCCGTTGCAGGCGACACTGTGCCGGGACTGCCGAGGAATTTCCGCGAGTTCGGGTGCCGGGACCGGCCGTCGGAGTCGGCGAGTGACGCCGTTCCAAGCGACACGTTACGTTACGTTACGTTACGTTACGTTACGTTACGTTACGTTACGTTACGTTACGTTACGTTATGTTGTTATGTTATGTCTTTATGTTATGCAAGAAAATAAATATTAGTGATTTTGACATTATTGTTGACAGACATTTTAGGAAACATAAAAAATCAAAATTTCCTACCGTGCATTCCTGCATTCCTTATCTTTCCCCAAGAAAGAATTGCCATCTTACATACATTTAATGTGTTCTTGTTTCTTTTAATTTCGAGTGTTAAAACCAGCTCACTACAACCGACTCATGAATTAGACTATGGTTTGCTTACAGGAACTTTCGGCAACTCTGGACACTTATGTCCCGAAAAGCGCCGATCTGTTCAGGGCACCTAGTGTCAATTCTCAGGATAATTTAATCGACAATGGTAAGCAATCTCGACCACTCACAAAATCTTGCATGTATACCATTTTTGTTTGGCTAGATTACAACAATATGAGGAACGAAGAAATGGATTTGAAGGGGGTATATTCCACAAGGCAAGAGTTGGGGGTAAACTTTCGTAGCGGGGCGCTTCAGACATTTGACCAAGGTGGTGGTGGATATGGACCAAACGGGCTCACTAAAAAGCAGGAGCTCATGGTTAGGTCTGCTATAAAATATTGGGTGGAGAGACACAAGCATGTTGTCAGGTTTGTCTTGACCAATTTCACATGTGAACATTTCTGCTTATGCATTATTTCTAGACTTGTGACAGCCATAGGAGATGCTTATGGGATAGCCCTGCTTCTTCATATGTTAACTTCAACTATTACTTTCACATTGCTGGCTTACCAAGCAACAAAGGTTTGTTACAAATTTGCTCTTATGTTTAAAGTTTGTTTTTGTTTCAAAAATTTAGATTGATGGTGTGACGAAATACGCTGCGACTGTCATAGGTTACTTAATATATGCTCTAGCTCAAGTATTCTTGTTCTGCATATTTGGAAATCGATTGATAGAAGAGGTACGTCCAGTAGACTTTTCACTTTTGTCAAAATTGGGCATCTTTTATATTTTCTTGTAGAGTTCTTCGGTAATGGAAGCAGCTTACAGTTGCCACTGGTATGATGGCTCTGAAGAAGCGAAAACATTCGTGCAGATCGTTTGTCAGCAGTGCCAGAAAGCCATGTCTATATCTGGAGCTAAATTTTTCACAATATCTCTAGATCTTTTTGCTTCGGTAAGGTCCACCGCGAGTCGTATTTTTAAACTCAAACAGAAGTACTTACTCCCATCGCATCGTCTCGCTACCTGATCCCCACCGCGGAGCTCTATAATTGAGAAACAGGGGTGTTGAGAATGTTGGAGACTCCGAAATAATAAACCTCTTTGGGTTTAAAAATACGCGAATCTTCCTGTATATAAGATTGAATAAATTGTGCTTTATTTAGGTACTAGGAGCCTTCGTAACATACTTCATGGTGTTAGTACAACTCAAGTAAACATCTTGTTTAAAAAGCAGTTTTGTATTAAATGTCATTAAGGTATAAGTTTTAGTATAAGTGCACGTTGGAAAAAGCAGCACAACATACAAATATATATTTTAAGAGAAGCATTCAAAAGTGTCTTATAAATAAAAGATGTACAATATAAATGACATGCAGGTGGTTGGGGCCATAATAAGAGTAGGGGCATATTAGCATTACATCTTTACTAAAAAGTATTAGCATCTATAGTGTTGTGAACGGTACACATTGCCATAGATCAATTTTATGTACTTATCTATCATTTTATTGTGAATGCTTAGTTGAAGATTTAGCAAAAGTGGGCAGTGCACTAGTAATTGTCAAGTAAGATGATTTGTTTAGGTATCTGAAATTTTTAAGATGGGGAAAACTTACGCTATAACATACAGTGTATAGATTATTGCAATTTTTCAAAATATCTAATTTTATAGTCTTTTCCTAAAGATACACCAAAAAATAAAATGAATAAACCTTATGGTGTATATTTAATACAATTTGTAGAGTATTATATACAACATGTGAATTGGAGTATTTTTTTGTCACCCGTGGTAGTATTGTGCACAGAAACATTGGCTGTAAGAACGGTGTTACCTCACAAAAGATAGCTTTTATAAAAGAAAATATGTACAATATTTTTGGTGTTAATGTTGCAAACACAAATATGCATATATGAGTTGTTATGATAATTATTCATGTTTACTAAAAATGTTAATAAATAGTATAAAATTTGTGTTTTTTGTTATATTCGACAAGTAGACCTAAATATTGAAAAACAATTATTAGTTGTGGTTTTAAAACACCAAAAAAGTTGCTGAAAGTCTCTGGCTGGTAAAGAAAATTTATTGAACCAAAATTTCATAAAAATAATAAAAGCAGATTTATTTAGAAATAATTTAAAATGTACAAAAATGACAAATTAACAATATAAATTATTTATAGAGTAACTATATAGATTTAAATATTAATTATAATTACAAATAATAAACAAATTCTGAGACACAAAGGAATAGTTCGCGACATACTAGAGTCAGAGATAGGAATAAAGAGGTAGGTTGGAGCAGATTAGACTACTGCTCTCAAATAGTTGGGGATGTAGAATGTTCTTTTACGGAAATGCGTAGACTAGCTCAGGGAAAGGATGGAGGTACGCGTCCTACCAGTCTTCAAAAGAGAACTTTATGATGACGTACTATTTAATTATTATTGTAAAATAGTTAATAAAATTTCCTTTTTTAGTTCAGGGAACGCTAGGGCGATTATTATTATTATTATTAGTATAAAATTTGTGTTTTTTGTTATATTCGACAAGTAGACGTAAATATTGAAAAACAATTATTAGTTGTGGTTTTAAAACACCAAAAAAGTTGCTGAAAGTCTCTGGCTGGTAAAGAAAATTTATTGAACCAAAATTTCATAAAAATAATAAAAGCAGATTTATTTAGAAATAATTTAAAATGTACAAAAATGACAAATTAACAATATAAATTATTTATAGAGTAACTATATAGATTTAAATATTAATTATAATTACAAATAATAAACAAATTCTAATTAACAATATTATTGTAACTATTGAAAGAATTTTGGAAAATAAAAATTTTATTAGAAATCAGATTTGTCAAAATATAAAAAAACACAATAATTCATCTAAGTACACAAATAAATAAAAATGAAATATAAATTTTAAATAACATTTAAATAATCAAAAATTTTCTCAAAAATAACCCCTTAATAATTATTTTAAAACCTGAACAAAGCAATAAAAGAGTAATTAGATGAAGGTAACAGTCCCCCAAATCTCAGTAGGAAACTTAAAATTCAAAATTCTCTGCCTCCTCGGATATATGTATGGGCTACTAAAATTACATAAAACCAATATTATCAACATTTTTAGCCAACATTCTACGTAACATCACAGAACAAAATGAATTTTACATAAAATACTCCTGATCTTTTAAAGGAAAATCTAAGAATTTCTATATCCCCGAAAATTGCAATTTAATTTAATTTAATTTTTGACACAAATATGTTCATAGATCTTGCAATTTCTACTGCCATAACTATATTGAAATGTCAACAAAAAAATCAAGTAAGAAAATGTGCTTGTTCAAAGTTAAATATAGATTGGAAATTTATTCCCCCATCATCGCCACACTTTGGGGGCTTTGGGAATCAAATATTAAATGTGTAAAAAGTCACTTATTTAAGGTAGGATAGGAGATACTATTCTTACCTACGAAGAATTTTATACAATATTAGTT
Organism: Xestobium rufovillosum; assembly: GCA_963966045.1. Classification (NCBI taxonomy): domain Eukaryota; kingdom Metazoa; phylum Arthropoda; class Insecta; order Coleoptera; family Ptinidae; genus Xestobium; species Xestobium rufovillosum. Next base: position 25,458,477 of record OZ014497.1, read on the forward strand.
CAAGTGGAATCAATACTTAACTCTAGACCCTTATATCTTTTATCTTCCGATCCTCATGACTTATACTCACTTACACCTGCACATTTTCTTATTACTAAATAATTAATTGTAGTACCAGATGCTAGCCTTGCATCAGTTCCAATAAATAGACTCAATAGATATCAGCTGATTCAGCAAATTACGCAAAGTTTTTGGCAACGCTGTTCTCATGACTATCTGCTGGCATCCTGGCATGCTGGTTGTAATTAAAAATGATAACTTTCCTCCTAATCGATGGTTACTTGGACGAATCGTTACTCATCCTGAGACAGATGGAATTGTGAGTTGCATCAGTCAGGACTTTAACAGGGATCTTCAAACGAGCTGTTACAAAATTGTGTCCTCTTCCTGTTCTTTCTACAGAAGATAAAGAAAGTGATTGATATTGACGATAAAATGTAAGTCTTGAAAGACATAGAATGAACAATTCAATATTATATGTACCTACCTACCTTACATTATTATTAATATTTATGCTTACCTATTTATGTTTGCATTTGTTTGGTATCTTTACACTGGTTACATTTATTGTATACTTGTATAGAATTTTGTATTTTAAGGTGGGGGGCATGTTCAGTTTATTTTCTAGCAGCCCATAGTATCTATTGTCAATTTAGTAGGCAGGCGCTTTAATATTTTTGAAATGTCATTAGTTACCACAGGGTCTCTAGGAAAATATAATATGTATAAAGAAAATAATTTCTGTCGGATAACAAAATAACAAAATCTCAGTTTTATACGCAAATGTGTATTTTTCAGATGGTTTATGTTCGAAAATGTCCAACTACATCAAAACATAAATCGTTTATAAATTCAGTAATTAAGTGACAATCTGCTAAACGTAATGCCACTCTATTTTCACCATGTCCATGCTCTATGCAGTCAGACATAAACAGCCGTATCCATAGATATACATACATAATAGGGAGGTTCGGAGAAAAATAAGATATCTATTTTTGGCATGAAAATGACAGAAAATTGTTATTGTAATTTATTTACGGCGAAATTTGTTTTCTAAAAAAATTTTTTGTGGCGTAATAAGCGAAAGAAATTAGCTTATCACGCCCACATGCTAGTTCGCTTTGTTATTGGTTTGACGTCAGAGATTCGTAAGGCGCTCCTCCCACTTCTCTTGAAGTGCCCGTGAAGCGGAACCTATCTCATAACATAATTATTGGGACTATTGCGAGCGTGAATTTTTAAAGTAAGGTGTCAAGGAAACATAAAACAAAGACAACATAATCGATATAATGATGCAAGGGTATCAAAAGTCCGATTCACATAATTTGCCATATTTATGTAGTAGGTAGGTAAATGTCCCGGTAAATGTGGAAATGGTGTATGATTCTTGCATCTAACCCCAATTTCATTCAACCTCAAAACAGTAGTGTAAAGACAGACCGGTATAAATAAAAAAACAAAGTCAACAATTTATTAACTGTACATGCCTTTCATAATTCAGTATAAGTAGGTATGTAGATTGTAGATACCTGCTTACTTCTGTTTGTAAAATAGGTATTCTCTAATACAATACAATACATACCTACTCATTTATGTAGGTATGTATACCTAAGTGATTGACAAGTTATCAAGTTAACAGTTTTATAACGGATTGGAAATTTTTAAAAAAACGGAAACAAATAGGTACAACTCGCGCGAATCAAAAAACTACACTACGTACTAGGTACTTGTTTAACAAAAAGAAACAACTGCTATATTCTGGAACGGTTAATGTAGAAACTCGGAAGACTCTTAAAGACGCATGTATGGAGTACGAAATTATACCTATGGGTGCGAAACTTGGACGATGGGAGAAGCGGATTGAAAAAGAGTAGAAGCGTTTGAAATGTGATGCTACAGACGGGTGTTGAAGATACCGTGGATAGACAAGTTAGCAATAAGGAGGAATTAGAGTTGGGGAAAAGAGAAAAGTATGGAAGACAATAAAGAATAGGGGATAGGATCGTAGGATGGTAGGACACCTTCTGAAACACAAAGGAATAGTTCACGACATACTAGAGTCAGAGATAGGAATAAAGAGGTAGGTTGGAGCAGATTAGACTACTGCTCTCAAATAGTTGGGGATGTAGAATGTTCTACTTTTACGGAAATGCGTAGAATAGCTCAGGGAAAGGATGGAGGTACGCGTCCTACCAGTCTTCAAAAGAGAACTTTATGATGACGTACTATTTAATTATTATTGTAAAATAGTTAATAAAATTTCCTTTTTTTAGTTCAGGGAGGGAACGCTACGACGATTCAGTATTTGGCTCCGTCATGCTCCTAGCATCCTGTTTCAAATTATGCTAACCGTAACACGTTACCAAGTACCAAGGGGTCCCAGAAAACTGTCGATAAATTACATTATGTTCGATTTTATTTTATAAGCTTTTGCAATGATAAACTAACTCGCGAAAATATCGATAATGCTGACCGATTTTCCTTCTGGCTCCAACGAACAACTTTTTCCGTTTTATTGGTGTGCTGTACGATGTATTAGTCTGGGTACAAAACAGAAAACACCAGTTAGAACCAGTTAATAATATTTAACAATTTAACTACACATGCATATGCATAATACTTATGGGACTAATGCGCGCTGAAGCTGGGACTTGTACGTTATACTAAGTTCTGACGTCACGCGGCCTACTCTCGCTGCAAGGTACGATTTGTAGCCTCGCACCGACGGAAAACTTTGCAACGGCTTCACAGGCGAAGGAATTTTTTTAACAAAAATTAACAACGTAACTGCCTTCAGTTTAATAAACTCTATCAATTTTAATGAAATTTGAAAATTACCGAACCTGCCTATTTCAATGTACGTAACGCGTTACTTTTAGTTAACGCGAAATATAACGCTTGGATTTTACTCCTCATAAAATTTCCGTAACGCGGGCTATAACTGAAAATCGATTCTTAAGGAGTAAACTCCAAAAATTCTATGAATGATTGAACAGATATTCAAAATTTATGTCAAATTTATAGTAATATAATAACATAAATCTTTCTGTCTGCTCTGACAAAGACTTACTCTTAGAGGACCAAACTTACATTATAAAGGATTTATATATTTTGTCTCTAAAGCTAAAGTAGAGAGAACCTTTGATGTTATTAAAACGTTTTAACATTTTAAACGAAGCCCTGCGAATACTTAAGTAGATGGACTTATAAAATTTAGAAGATTATATTAATGAGCAAAATTCTGATCGTTCTCTCAGACAAAATTTTACCGTGTACGTGGGTAGTTTCATTACAATGTTAGAAGTAATCAGTTTGCAAAACTCATTTTGTCAAAGAGAATATCGCGTTCACATTGTTCTCACTTCAATGTAGATAATAAACAACAAACTGCCACAGAGTTGTTTTGTTAAAACCGTATTATAACTCCGTTTCGTGTTCATTTTATTGTGTGGATCAAAATTGAAATGGAATATTAAAACCGTCTGCTGCAAAACAGACGTACAGTGTCGTCGATTCTACCCCTAAGTTTTAAATCAATTAAATTGTTTCGTAACTAAACGAAAAAACTTGTGTGTCAGCTCCGACGCACGACCGGAGTTTGCTCCTTGCGAACGATTATTTTAACTTCAATCACTTGATAATAGGGTACACGCGAATGTCAGTCTGCTCTGACAAAGACTTACTATTAGAGGACCAAGCTTACATTATAAATGATTTATATATTTTGTCTCTAAAGCTAAAGTAGAGAGAACCTTTGATGTTATTAAAACGTTTTTAAATAGCTAAGAGCACAGGGATGCAGCCAAAGGATTGAGGAAATGAAACTCCCTTTACCACTTATTCAAGCTTTCGGATTTATTTAAATCCTTCCTCAGGAAATCTAGCAAATACAAACAATGCAAAAGTCAAAACAGGAACTAACAATCCAAAATTGAAATAGACTTACAGTGATGTGGAAGATCTTACACACATAACGCAAGAAAAGCTGAGCTCATCCAGAAAGGACAAGAAAAACGTCCGGATGAAAACATGGACACAAAACTTATAATCCACTAACATCAAACAGGTGGTAAACTAATATAACTTCACAAATAGTCCAATGTAAACTAGTCCGTTAAAACAATGTAACAGACACAATATTAAACAATTATTATGACAAAATGTATAAATAAAACTTTTCAGAAAGTAGGTCAAGACGCACGCACGTCAAATAAAAATAATCAAACCTAACTTATGTTCCGGAGAACCGAAAAAACGGTCGAAATATGACAAGTGACAGTGCAACGATTACTTTGTCTCCTCGTCTGGAACGTCACTTATGCAACGGTCTCGGTTCGGGCCCCTAAATATACACCTGTGTCCCTCGGTCTCACTTATTGGGACACACTGTGTTGTGTTGGGAGTTTGAATTTACTTTTTCTTCCAGAAAAACACTTTAAAATTCACAGGTCACTACTTTACACTTTATTTAACATACTTTTGTTACACTGAAGAACTTCGGAACTAGTCTAAATTTCGTGGCTAAAAATCATTCCTTATATACAAAACTTTGATCGTAACTTAGATTACTCTTTGACATTATGGATAAACAGTACAAGGGCCTAATACAAATGGTAATATTTATGTTGACAGGGTACAAGAGTTTTCGTTAGCAAATTCTAGAAAAAGATCATAAACTAGTTTTTTCTATATAGGATTGAAATCACATTTTATAAACACTGTGTCATTATTAGTTAAATTATATGCTCCAAATAATTTTAAGTGTGAAATTTATAACCTAAAATGGAATTTGCAAACTTGACATTAATGGTTTTCTCAAAAGTAATTTCGACTCACTATATGACTCACTAGTTTCTGCATAACCAAAAGTCTTATGTAAACAACTAAGGAATTTTAATTATCATGTTAACATGGAAATCTACTTATGCTATAATAAATCATAAATTTGGTATATACAGGGTAAATGTTAGATACAGGGTAAATGTTAGATTAGTATCTTATAAAGTATATGACAAAGTTGTTAGTATACAATAATATTACAGGTAATATGACAGGTATACAACACCTCCCTTCAAAAGGTGTTTGCGTAAGGGTGAATTTCTTGCGGAAACACAAATGTTCACTTCACTATGCTCTGCTTTTTACACTTACACTCTTATCTTCTTCTTTAATGGACCTCGTTCAAGATCTTCTAATGATGAATCAGGTGATAGTAGCATAGATAAACGTGATGATGTTTCACTTGTTGATGATGGTAGTTGCTGCTTTTCATCTATAGTATTTAATTCGTACGATCCTTGTCGACTTAAAGTGTTGTTGATATTAATGCAAATGCCTTCTGATCCTAATTTTAAAGCTTTCCTTATGCAGGGGTTGTATATTCGTTTGCATCGGAAACAGGAACAGATGAATATGAACAAGATGATAAATAATAATATTCCTAACAGTACATTATACCATTTAGTATGTTGTACGATAAATGGTTTATTGAGATTATTTTGAAGGATCTCATCGAATTTCTGAAGTTTGTGTTGTGCTGACCGTAGATCATTTAGATTTATATTTGTGAGATGGATTTGTTCCATTGGTTCATTCTTCAAATATTCTTGTTCTTTAATACAACAATCATCTTCGGCTAGATTGGTTGTCGGCACATAATTTGTATAGTTTGCTGTTAAATTGGTTGTAGCAACTAATAGAGTTGTATAGGTGTAACATTTGCAACCTGAATTCATTTTGAATATTCCCGTATCAGTTAGTTCCACATCAATGGGTGTATAAGTATTTTCACAAGAAATTGTTGCGGTTGTTGGACGACTCATAATATATAGCCATTGATTTGATGATAATGGATGCCATATTTCTATTTCAGCTTTGATGGTTTTGGTTTGACAATCGGGTGGTAAAGCTTGTAATTTTCTTAATCGAAGTTCTGTTTCACATACTGGTTGTTCTTTGATTAAGTGTACCATGATGTTGTCACAGATGTAATCATCATGTAAAATTTTCTTACAGGATTGTAAATCTTTAATTCGTCCATAATATATTCTTGAATTGCTCATAAGGAGGTATGGGTATTGAGGGTCGATGAATGAAAAGATTGTTGAGGAATTTTGGACGGATACTGGTAATGGTATGAGGTTATACAATTGATATAGTTCTTTGGTTACTAATGGTATCTTAATTGCATATAATAAAATATGATTTACATAAATTACAGATAATTCGCTAATTGAAAAATATTGATAAATGTCATCATTATTTTCTAATTGAATTGGAAAATCTACTGCAGTATTAAGTTTGATTTTAGCTAATTCTTCTTTTAAATGTTTTGGAGTAATCACTGCAGGATGAAGAATATTTTGTTTTGCAAATAATATTGAAGAAGTTATAACATCAAATTGTTCGTTTAACCCTGTTACGATTTGGGTGATAAGATTTAGGTGATCTTGTATTTGCAAATAATATGATTGAGCATTAACTCTACTTATGACTTCATTAGAAAAATTATTAAATTTCTTTATGTTTTCATTGATTTTATTTTCATTTATTTGAAGTGCCAAGACTGATTCATTATGACTTTGAATGGCCTCAGATAAAATATGTATTTGTTGTTTCATTAATAATTGTACATCATGATTTTGTTGGGTGACCGCAATTATTGCATCATTATAATATTTTGCATCTTCTGCGTCAGGTATCCCAAAAAGCCATTTAAATGCATAGGATACTCCGTCAAATAAACCTCTTTTCTGACGAGTAATAAACGAATGTCCAGTTAAGTGACATATTGTATCAAATTTTGTATCAATTTGTTGTATCTGTATCGTTAACAGTTCAATAGTTTCTTTACATGTAAACTCAAATTTTCTAAAAGTATTGTTTGCTTTTGGGTGTTTACACAATGTTTTTGATTTTTCAAAAATATTTTGTACAAATGTCATTTGTTTTTCATAAAAGCTTACGTTTGTAAATGATAATAAAGTAAATTTGTCGTTAGAAATTTTCGCATACCCTAATTGATGATAATATAATCCTGCTTTGGGATTAGATAAAGGTATTAATGAATAAGGGTCGGCTGTGACTGTTGTGATTAGTAAGGAGAGGAAAATGAGTAGATATTGATACTCATTCATTATCTGTAAACAAAAATAAAGTTAGTTAGTTTTCATTCTCTGATGAATACTCGCATGATTGCTCTGGTGAATAATATGGTTTTAACATATTATGATGATAGGTGGTTGTTTTCTTTGAATTAATTTGAACTTCATACGTATTATTTTTATTTTTCTTAATAATAGGATGTGGTCCTATGAAGTTTGGTGATAATTTCTTACTTAAGCCTGTTTTTGTAGCTTCATTTTTAATTAAAACTTGATCTCCTATTTCATACTCATGAATATGTGTTTTCTGATCATACTGGATTTTTGATTTTTCCTTTGCTTTTTGTAAATTGTTTTAGCAATTTCAAACGATTGTTGCAGTTTAAGTTTTAAATTACTTTCATAATCATCATATGTATATCTGAAATCTACTTTGTTTGTAAGATTACTAGGTATTTCAGCTTTTCTTCCAAAAATTAATTCAAATGGCGTAAAGTTTGTTGCCTTGTGAATATGTGTATTATAAGTAAACATAGCAAATTTAATATACTCGTCCCAATTATTTTGTTTTGAATTAATGTAGTGTTTTAAATATTCTTTTAAAGTATGGTGGCTTCTTTCTAAAGCTCCATTTGTTTGTGGATGATAAGGACTTGAAGTTAACATGTCTTATTTTAAAAATTTTATTCACATTTTTAATAAGGTTTGAATTAAAGTCTGTACCTTGATCTGTTAATATACATTCTGGTATAAATAAGACTATATGTGATGGTTACAAGATTTGTGTAAATATTTTATATATTTTTCTACAAGAAACTTATCGCTTTGGAACACCGGTTATGATGCTTTAATTGTTTTTGTTTTCTTATTTAATTGACATGATTTACAGTGTTTAATATAATCGACTATATCTGTTTTCATGTTTTTCCAGTGATAGTTTTCTTTTATTCTATAATAAGTTCTTCTTATTCCTGAATGTCCTGAAATTGAGACTTCATGATTTTCACTTATTATTCTTTGGATTGCTTCTTTTGAATTAGGCATAAATTTTGGTTTGTTTATCAATATAAATTTGTAATCGGTATCCTTGAATAGAAAATATATTAGTTCTTGAATTAATTCATCTTTTAAATTAGAATTTTCCTCTGTTGGATTTTTCATATAAAATGTTTTAAATTTGTTTTCCTCTAAAAGTAGTTTCTTGAAATGTATTAATGCTTGAAATATGTCTAGGTAAGTTAATTTATCGAAATAGTTTCGTTTTGCAATTAATAAATATAGATCATGTTGCTTTTCGTTAACTTTAGTTGTGAACCAAACTGGGTCATATAATAAAAAATTAGTTGTTTCGTTAGATATATCAAAAATTGCATCAATATTTTGATAATAAGGATTTGTTTCATGTAAATCCTTAGAATATAATATTACAATAGGATTTTTGGTTAAAATATTTTCTTTAATAATGGGTATATCAGGTAAATCTTTATTATTGTAATGGAATTTAATAAATTGACTATAAGTGTAATCTTTATATCTGTTTATTGCTAAACAAGTTTCTGATGATGTTCCAGGTATTGGATTTCTAGATAAAGTATCAACATTTGAATTTTGTCTTCCTGGTTTATGTCTGATTTCATATTCATATTCTTCTAATCGTAGTCTCCAACGAACTAGACGACTTGATGGATTTTTACAGTTAAATAACCAAACTAAAGGTTTATGATCACTAAGGATTAGAAATTTTCGTCCATAAAGATAAGGTCTAAAATGTTCTACTCCCCAAACTATCGCTAAAAGTTCTTTTTCTATTGTTGAATAATTAATTTCTGCATTATTAAGGGTTCTTGATGCATATGCGATTGGTAAATCTTTATTTATTTCTCCTTGAGACAATATTGCTCCTATAGCATACTGTGATGCATCTGTTGTTAATAAAAATTCTTTTGTAAAATCTGGAAATATCAAGATAGGTGGATTGGTTAATACTTCTTTAAAATAATCAAAAGCTTTTTGTTCTGTATCACTCCATGTAAAATTTATATTCTTTTTAAGTAAATCGTTTAATGGTTTTGCATGTTTTGCAAAATCGTTAATAAATTTTCTATAATATCCTATTAATCCTAAGAATTCTCGTACTTTCCTTACATTTATAGGTGGTTTTAATTGGTTTATTGCTTCTATTTTCCCCGGGTTTGGTAAAACTCCGTTTTCACTTATTACATGTCCTAAATAAATAATTTCTTTTCTTAAAAATTCACATTTGTCTGGTTGTAATAATAAATTATGTTGTTTAAGTCTTTGAAATACTTGTACTAAATTTACATTATGTTCATGCAATGTATTACCATATATAACAATATCATCAATATAAATAAAACAACGGTTTCCATGTAATCCCATTAAGGCAATGTTCATAGCTCTTTGAAATGTACTGGGTGCATTTTTTAATCCAAAGGGCATTCTTGTAAATTCATATTTTGCGTTTGCCGTTGAGAAGGCTGTTTTAAACTGGTCATCTTCTTTGACTTTTATTTGATGAAATCCAGATGCTAAGTCTAACGTTGTAAAATATTTTGCTTGACCTAATTGTGCTAAAATATCCTCAATGTTTGGTATAGGAAATGTATCTCCTACAGTTTTTTGATTTAATTTACGATAATCAATTACAATTCTCCATTTAATTTCATTGGACGCATCTAATTTTTTCTTAACAATCCATAATGGACTATTATAAGGGGATACTGATGGTTTTATAATACCTTCCTGTAACATTTTCTGTGTTTGAAGATCAACTTCCTTTTTATGTACTTCCGGGAATCGATATATTTTACTTTGAACTGGTGTATCATCTGTTAGTTTAATTTCGTGCTCTAATATATTTGTTGTTGTTAAATTATCTCCAGGTAAATGAAATATTTCATGAAAAACTTTGCAAATTTGAACAATTGTTTCTTTTTCTTCAGGATTTAAATGATCTAATCTTAGATGTTGTTCTAGTAGTAATAGACGCATTTGTTTAAGATTTTTATCTTCATATTTATTGATTCCTTTGTTTACAACGAATAATTGATTTTGATTATCTATTTCTTCTAATGTTACTTCTCTTCGTTTTATTTCAAAAGTTTTATTTGTGGTGTTAAGGATTGTTGTAATGCATTTCTTATTTCGTACTGCTACAATAGCTTTTGCTATATATAATCCTTTTGGGAGATTTAGATCTGGTATTATTCCTTGTTCTACATCATTTAGTACATTAAACTCAACTGTGGTTTCCGTTCTTGGTTTTAAAAGAATGCTAACTGGTACATCATTTTTATTATATAATAAAGGTAATATCACGTTTACTTTTCCTAGAATTAATTTAAAATTTTTGTAATCAATTATACAATTTTGATTTATGAATAGGTCATTTCCTATAATTCCATCGAAAGGGATTGAATTGTCATTTTCAGCAATATGAAATTCTAAAGTAAATTCGTGTTTTTCATATGAACATTTTATAAGCGCTAATCCTTGCGTTTTTAATTTACAACTGGCATTTATACCATTAAATGTGACACATTTTTCTTTATTAATAATACAATTCTTTAAAAGAGAAATCTTTCCAGGTTTAATTATAGATTCGGTTGCTCCTGTATCAATAAGAAAATTAAGTACTAGTCCTTCTGTTTTTATATTTACAAATGGCATATTTAATTCATTTTGTAAAGCCATTCCACAAAAAGAGGATGAAGACGACGAATCATCCAATTTAAAAATATCCATATTATTTTCATCCATTTCCATTTTTAAAATATCCATGCTATTTTCATTACATAACAATTTATAATATTCAGGGTCTGATTCGACCGTATGAATAATATGATTGACATTACTGTCGATTTCGGAATTGTAAAATTCAGGAAGATCCGAAATGGTATACTTAGTATACATACATGGATTAAAATAGTTTTCAAAACTTTCATTAACAGAATTATTACAACAAATGTTAAAAGAATTGTCTAACTGAAAATTAGGTAATTGGCTACTACCCTCCTGGAAGTAATTATCTAACTCAAAATTAGGCAATTGGCTACTACCTTCCTGAACGTCTCCAGAAACGGTTGTACCGAACTCGTCTCGCTTTCCTGATAACGAATCGAGTTTGATCTCCTTGCATGCTATTGGAGAATCATTATTAATGACGCCGACTTCAACGTTGGCGATGACGTTAACATTGCCGTTAACGATGACGGATCCGTTTAAATATTCTGTAATCATTTTTTCAATTGTATCATACTGTACAGATATGTCGCGACTATCAAAAACATTCAAATTATTAAGACCATGAACCGGGCATAATGGCGTTGGATCGATCCCATAATGATAATGCATAAGTATGTCGTCTTGATTATTATAAAATCCCGAGGTCTGATTTAATGGATAATATGGAATAAAAACAGGTGCAACTGGAAAGAATTGATTAGAAAATTGATAAGGTCCCCAAAAATAAGGCATTGTAGGTGCTTGTGCAAAATATGGGACATTATAAAATGATGATGCTTCAGAATGCCTTGTAGCATTATTAAATTCATTAGGTAAAGGAATAGTTTCAAAATCATCATCTTCAATATCAATTATAGAAATATCCATATTACAATCATAATTTGTACTACCACAAAACGGACTCATTGTTACTAAATTCATTGATTGATTTTTAGGATTTAGCGGTTGTGATTGGAATTCACTTTGTTCTCGCGTTTTCTGTTTATTTTGCCTTTTAAAACATTCTCCAATAAGATGTCCTTGCTTTTTGCAATAAGAACATGTTTTAACAAACTGTTTCGTTTGTGTGAAATGAATTTTTCTTTGAGAATAATTATTATTAAACAAATTACCATGTATTTGAGAATGATTATTATTTTTAGATTTTTGATTCAAATAACAATTTTTAGAGGTATGTCCTACCTTATTACAAGTATGGCATTTTAATAGAATTTTCTTTGATTGATTAATTGATTTTAAATAAGAAGGTTTGTGTAACTTTAAAGCTCGTTCTTCTTCCATTGCGGAATTTAATGCTTCATTTAAATTTCTTACAGTTTTGACACGTAAAAATCTAGATAATTCCGGTTGGGAATGATAAATAAAACGTTGTAATGCTAATTCTTTTATCATTTCAATTCTTCCTACACGTTCCTGTTCATTGGGAACTTCAATAGCATTTAACAATCGTGTCATTAAATTATCAATTCTATTATAAAAATTCAAAATTGGTTCATCACGATATTGATTTAAATTATTTAATTCTTGCATTAATTGAATATAATGTTTCTGATCAGAGTATAATTGTTTCAGTAAAGTTTCTAATTCTGACCATGTATCAAATTCTTTATCTCTCAATTGTGCTTTAGCATTTCCAGTTAATTTAGATATGATAAAAGCCATTAAAGCTGATTTCTGAGATGCATGTGCAAAATTATTGGCATTGTTGCAATTTCCCAAAAATTCATGAAATTCTTGTCGATTGCCATCAAAAGTTTTCGGAATCAGTGAACACAAAAAATTTAATTTGTATTCTGGCTCATCGTTAATGTTCAAATTTTCAACACATAGCTTAGGTGTTTCAAACATTTTATTATTATTATTATTTTTTTTTCTAAAAGAAATAGTTTAAGTTAAATAAATATATATTTTTTTTCTTACGAAAAATAATTTATGAAATTAAAAATTTTTTTTTTATTAAGTCTAAAAATTGATTATGAATTATTGTTTTTTCTCAAAATTAGCTTATGAAAATTAATAAAAATTAATTAAAAATTTTTTTTTCTTAAAAATAATTTATAAAATTAAATATTTTTTTTTTCTAAAAATAGCTAATAAAATTACTAAAATATTAAAATTAATGTTAAAAGCGTTTAAAAGCAGTTAAAAATTAATTAAGTAAAATGCGACTTATTATTTATAAAAATAAAATAAAATGATAACCAAAGAAACGTATATCAAAGGGAGACTAGTTCTTTTGGAATTTAGAAAAAGAAAGGACTTACTGTGGATTTCAATGATTTCCAAAAGAAAAGTTCACACTTCAACTTGTAGATTTTTCTTTTTCACCAAGTAAAAATACTTTTTCAGATCTCCGATATTTATTGAAATTTTTGTTCGAAAAATTTTCTAAGTTCGGAAAACTGTGGTGAATATCCTCTTCGACTGCGCCAAAAATGTTGTGTTGGGAGTTTGAATTTACTTTTTCTTCCAGAAAAACACTTTAAAATTCACAGGTCACTACTTTACACTTTATTTAACATACTTTTGTTACACTGAAGAACTTCGGAACTAGTCTAAATTTCGTGGCTAAAAATCATTCCTTATATACAAAACTTTGATCGTAACTTAGATTACTCTTTGACATTATGGATAAACAGTACAAGGGCCTAATACAAATGGTAATATTTATGTTGACAGGGTACAAGAGTTTTCGTTAGCAAATTCTAGAAAAAGATCATAAACTAGTTTTTTCTATATAGGGTTGAAATCACATTTTATAAACACTGTGTCATTATTAGTTAAATTATATGCTCCAAATAATTTTAAGTGTGAAATTTATAACCTAAAATGGAATTTGCAAACTTGACATTAATGGTTTTCTCAAAAGTAATTTCGACTCACTATATGACTCACTAGTTTCTGCATAACCAAAAGTCTTATGTAAACAACTAAGGAATTTTAATTATCATGTTAACATGGAAATCTACTTATGCTATAATAAATCATAAATTTGGTATATACAGGGTAAATGTTAGATACAGGGTAAATGTTAGATTAGTATCTTATAAAGTATATGACAAAGTTGTTAGTATACAATAATATGACAGGTAATATGACAGGTATACAACAACTGTATATTCAGGAGGATCTGCACGTTCGCTTATGAACGTGCTCTGCGTTGCCTGTACAGTCTTGTCGAGGGACGATCTATTCGTTGTTCACCCTTACGCTCTTAGCCGCAGAAGGGTTGGGTTCATTAATTATTGCTAAACGATGATTGAATAAAAGACATAAAGAAAATATAACTTGACTCTATTCGTTTAACTATTTCCATCTTGCGGTAGCCTGACTCTATTCTGTTTAACTATTTACATTGAATAAAATTGCGGTGAAATTATACTACGGAATATGTACAAAAATACCAGATATATTTACAGTGAAAGAAACAGAAATAAAAACGCTGTTTTCGCGGTGTACTCTGATAATGCGGTTTGCTTGACGTACGGTCCAATACTGAATTATTTCTACGGCCTCGGAGTCTACGTGGGAGCACCAAAAGGTACAGACTCCTACTAGGGCTTCGGTGCGAGATTCTCGTCGCACCACCAGGCTACTATCTCTCCGGGGAAATACCCCTAGTCTATACGCTGCCAGCAAATAATTATGAGTCCGCCCTCGGCATGTCACCAGCGGCCGCCAGTTACCCGGATACGATCGTTTTCCGCCGGTATGTCGCCTCAGTTACAGGCACAAGTGCCACACGAGGTTGCCAAAACGATCCCACCTTCACCAGCAGAAACCCCTAATTCCCGAGTTTGGACACACAACTACTCACTGATCTCGGGTAAGCCAGGCCATGACTGGATGATGTTTAATTGTTGATATCGTATTGATAACAACCATTAAGCACCAGGCAACTATTCAAAATTTATCTTACTCAAATATTTACGGCTCAGTTACTTTCAGTGGATCACACGGCGTCGTCAGAACGGTTTATCATGTACTAGTATTTCGGATGCGGCGGCCAGCATCATCTTCCAGCTGATGGCCGGACGACCAAGTACTCGCTTCTGCCTTCTGCTGCAGCTACTTTTATAAGCTTGGAGGGGAGCTTGGCCAGAGGTTTATTTCGAGATTTCCTACGTCAGCGCTGAGGGTCGTGTGCAGAGATTCATCTAGCATTCTGGTTATTTCGGAAAGGTAGGCGTCGGTATTCACTACGTCACGTTAGTGCAGCGTGCAGAATCGATTCGGAATTCCCTTCTTCTCGCGTGACGTCTGTCGCATCTGGGACTTGCTCATCCCTTTCATCGGTGCATGCGTAGACGGACGGACGGACGGACGGATTTATTCAGCAATACTTTCGCTTTTGATTTGCCGGTCGCGGTCTCGTAGAACAATGATGAAATGCCACTATAAGTTCATTAGAGCTTTTAGGCATTTTTACGGCGCATTGTTACAACAGAGAAAATCCTAAACCAAACATAAGGAAATGAAAAGTCACTAAGGTGGATGATTACCAACTTGACTGATAAAAGGAGGGAAATATGAAAATGAGAGCAACAACAATACATCATACAACAGGTCTACTAAATGATATAAAACAAAGATACTCTGAAAGAGTAAGACATATGCAGCACAGAACTAATGCTAAGTGATTACCTATCACAAAAATGATGGGAGAAAATACAAATAAGGAACACTCAAGGGTCAACGACCTTTCAGTGAGTAAGGCATATGAAACAGAGAGAAAAACAAGGACAGGAGAGGGCCGGAAGGATCAACCAGGAGAGGCGACCCAAGCAGCTAGGAGGCCTGCGGTACGAGGGGGTACTGGAATCAAACAGACCAGAAGAAAGAAAGACACCCCTAGATGGGTATGGATGGAACAGTATTATCTGCGATAGCCTGCAGAGAATTACCAAGAAGATGAAGTAAATATATGTAAATATTGCTCAAATTTTCGGTGTCAGTGCGCCTATTCATGCTATTATGGGTATCAATAAATAACATTTCAAGGAAAAGACGTTTGCGAAGTTTATCCTCCTTGATTAAGATAGAAACATCATCAAAGTTGGCTGTATGATTTGACTCAATACAATGTTGGGCCAGAGCACAATTACCCAGAGATCTCCTGACATGTAATTTTATTAAACAAAAATGTAATAATAGTAGGGGACTTTAATATAAATTGGATGGCAGAAGAAACATATGCACATAAACTGAAACAAATAATTAATGACAGTGGTTGTAAACAAGTTGTGAGAGACTATACTAGAATTACAGACAGATCCCAAACATTGTTAGATTTAGTAATAACGAACATAGATATAGAGTGTACTGTGTTAGATAAACCAAAGATTAGTGACCACAATATAATAAGCTTAAAGATTCCAATAGAAAATTTAGGCAAGGGTACAGTACAAACAAAAAGACGGTTAGTTGGTCAAGTTGATTTATTAAAACAGGAACTGCACAATATCAAATTTAATTATTTTGAAACTAACCTGGATACTAAATTCAATGATTTTTACGTGAATATTATCAAGCTCTTAGACAAACATATGCCAAAGGTAGAGATTAAGAATAATACTCATCACTGGTTTAATTATAATATTAAGGAAGTTATTAGAAACAGAGATGTGCAATATAAAAAATATATTACAACCAAAGACATTAGTGACTGGGAGGAGTATAAGAATTGTCGAAATATAGCAGTTAGTGTAATAAAAAACGAGAAGAGGAAGTACTATGAAAATAAAATTGATGAAGCTAAGGGGAATTCAAAGGAAATGTGGAAAACACTAAAAACTTTTGTAGGTAGTAATAAAAATGAAAAGTATGATAAAATTCAATTCGAAGACAGAAAATTACAAAACCTCCCAGACATTGCCAAAGAATTTAATAAGTACTTCATAAATAGCATCCATGAAATAGTGCAAAATATACAGAGCGGAAATAAAATATTTTCAATGTTGGAAACTGACTCTCGATTAGAATCATTTGCTTTACTTACAAAAGAAGAACTTAGAGAATTGACCTATGGCTTGGCGAACAAGAGCAGTCCAGATGAAATACACGCACATTTTTTGAAAGAGTACTTTAATGAATTGTCGGATCCGCTAATAAACATAATTAATAGCTCGTTAGAAAAAGGTATAATACCAAGACTACTTAAAGTATCTACAATAGTGCCATGTAGGAAAATAGCAAACACTATAAAAGTTGAGGAATTTAGGCCCATCAATATGCTATGCTCAATAGAAAAACTGTTGGAAAAATCTGTCCACCATCAATTAATTAAATATGTAAAACGAAGTAACATATTGTCGAAATATCAGTCGGGGTTTAGGGAGCACTATAGCTGTGAGACAGCGGTTCAATATGTTATCAATGAGTGGAAAAAAGCAATAGATAAAGGAGAGATGGTATGTGCAATATTTTTAGATCTAAAGAGAGCTTTTTAAACAGTGGACAGAGAAAATTTGTTAAGAAAACTATGGATATATGGAATAAGAGGAGATGTACATACGTGGCTCAATAATTATTTAAGTGATAGGTGGCAAAGAGTGAAATGTGGAAATATAATGTCCCAAGAGGAAGAAATAAATGTTGGTGTACCTCAGGGTAGTATATTAGGCCCATTGCTATTTATATTATATATAAACGACTTAGGAAACAACTTGAAGAATTGCAAATATCATCTATTTGCAGATGATACTGTATTATATTTACAAGGAAAATGTTTGGAGGATGTTATAAAAAAAGTTAATGCAGATTTAAATGAAATAAGTAAATGGCTTAAATATAATAAATTGAATATTAATGTTAAAAAGACAAATGCTATGATTTTTGGTAATGATAATGGGTATAAAAACTTTCAACGGAATAACTTGGATATTGTGATTGACGACTGCAAACTGGATCTTGTTGAGGAGGTTAAGTATTTAGGAATTGTTATAGATAGGAAATTAAAATTTGAGAGGCACGTGGACTACATATGTAAAAAGATATCAAAAAAGATTGGAGTGATAGCAAGAACTGGAAGAACGCTGAGTATCTGGGCAAAGAAAATAATTTTTAATACGATTGTATTGCCTCATTTCACATATTGTGCATCTATTTTGTTTATGGCAAATAAAACTAATATAGACAGGTTACAAATACTACAAAACAGAGCTATGCGTGTTATACTCAAATGCAGTAGGTATACAAGAGTTGCCGATATATTAAAAACCATGGAATGGCTTAGCATAGAGAAGTTGTTGGAATATAACACAGTTATATTAATACATAAGATTAGTTTGGGTTTAATGCCGGAGTATTTCAATTTAATTTTAAGGAAAAATGGTGAAGTGCATGAGTATGTTACAAGAAGCAACAATAAATTTCATTTGGACATAAAGAGATTGAAAAGTACTCAGAATTCTATTTTCTTTAAGGGTGTAATTATGTATAATAAGTTAAGTGAAAAGCTACGTAGTATTTCTAATTTGCCAATTTTCAAACGAGAATTAAAAGATTTTTTGTTGATGTGATTTTTACTGTCATTGGTATATTGGTATAGTAGTAATAGTAGTGGTTTTAGAGCAGTATTAGATTAGTTTAGAATAAGATTAGTTCTAAGTGTTATTTGATTTAGTTTAGTTGTAATGTTTATTAATTTGTTGTAGTTATTGATTTTTTATTGTATTGTTCGTGTAATAGCCTAGTGCTAAATAAAGCATAACGTTATTATTATTATTATTATCACTCCTGTGGAAGGCTAGACGAGCACTCAGATTTTGACAAGTTTGTTCTATATAGACCTGGGGGCAGTCAAAACATTCAACCTTGTACACTACATTGGAACTGCGAAGGAGGGGGGTGCGGTCCTTAGGGTTGCTAAAGAGATTAGCTATTTTAAAGTTATATGAATATACTATTTTTAGATGGATCTCATTTTTGAATACAGAGTTTATGTGGTGGGATAACTCCTTTATATAGGGAATGGTGACGTAGATCTCACCTGGAAGACGTTCACGGGGCTCTCGGTCGGGAGCGGAAGTGCCGAAAAGCAAGGAATTGAGTAATATTCTCGGATAAGCATTTTTGACAAAGATATCTATGAGACGATTCAGCCCAGATTGGAGGAAAGTAGGGTGAGAAATTCTCTTAACTCTATTTTTCATACCCAAGACTAGATTGACTTTAATAGAGGGCTTATGATGGGAAGCATAATTAAGGAACCTACCCGAGCTGGAGGGCTTTCTGTACCATTCGCACTTGAGGACATTATCATGACCTCTGTGGACAAGAGTGTCCAGGAAAGGAACGCTGGAATTTGTTTCATGTTCGACAGTAAACTGTATTTTATTATGGACGGAATTTAAACGATCCAACACATGGTCTACCCTGTCTGCAGGAAGTGACACAAAGATGTCGTCAACATATTTCTTCAGGACAGGAATATCAAAATCCAATGAAGACAGAGCAGAGTCCAACACATCGTCCATTACATATTGGGCGATGATGGGGGATATTTGAGCACCCATAGGTGAACCGGTGAGTTGTTTGTAGTATCTATCATTATGAGTAAAGAAAGTGTTGTTGAAAAGCAACGATATGCCGTCGAGGACGTAAACCAGGTGGAGATTGGTATGACATCTTAAGGAGGTCCAACGTCTGGTGAGGTCCAGAGGAATGTTTGTGAAAAGGGACACAACGTCAAAACTCAAGATCACGTACCCCTGGGGAAGGAGTAAGTCATTGATCACAGAAGCAAACTGGAAAGAATCCTTAACAAAATAGGTATTGTCACTTTTGTAGCTGATCGTGAGTATTTCAGTTAATATTTTGTGAATCCCCGAAGTAGGAGAGGAAATGGACGAGATGATAGGCCTCAGAGAGAGTTGAGGTTTGTGGATCTTCGGCAGGCCATAGTAGCGGGGAAGAACACCGTTATGTATGAGACACAATCTCCACCTGGTTGACGTCCTCGGCGGCATATCGTTGCTTTTCAACAACACTTTCTTTACTTATAATGATAGATACTACAAACAACTCACCGGTTCACCTATGGGTGCTCAAATATCCCCCATCATCGCCCAATATGTAATGGACGATGTGTTGGACTCTGCTCTGTCTTCATTGGATATTCCTGTCCTGAAGAAATATGTTGACGACATCTTTGTGTCACTTCCTGCAGACAGGGTAGACGTTGTGTTGGATCGTTTAAATTCCGTCCATAATAAAATACAGTTTACTGTCGAACATGAAACAAATTCCAGCGTTCCTTTCCTGGACACTCTTGTCCACAGAGGTCATGATAATGTCCTCAAGTGCGAATGGTACAGAAAGCCCTCCAGCTCGGGTAGGTTCCTTAATTATGCTTCCCATCATAAGCCCTCTATTAAAGTCAATCTAGTCTTGGGTATGAAAAATAGAGTTAAGAGAATTTCTCACCCTACTTTCCTTCAATCTGGGCTGAATCGTCTCAGAGATATCTTTGTCAAAAATGCTTATCCGAGAAGATTACTCAATTCCTTGCTTTTCGGCACTTCCGCTCCCGACCGAGAGCCCCGTGAACGTCTTCCAGGTGAGATCTACGTCACCATTCCCTATATAAAGGAGTTATCCCACCATATAAACTCTGTATTCAAAAATGAGATTTATCTAAAAATAAATTTTTCTTTGATTTGTGCCAGTTCCAAAAACTTTAAATTTCCAAATTTTGTGAAATTTCTGGCAGTTTTTTTAACAAATAAAACTTGTATTTTTTATTCGACGTTTCGCCCCCGTTTGGGGGCTTTGTCAAGAATATTTATTTAAACTTGTAAAGATATATAAAAAATATAAACGTAAATTATTTGATAAAATTTTTTAAAAAGTCAAAACTTATGTGGTAACTATGTTCTAAAAATATAAAATTTCCGCACTTTTGATTTTGCAAAACATTCCAAAGGTAGTGTGTTTAATTTAACAATAATATTGGTTAATAAGTAAGTAGCAGAGAGTATGATTATTTTATTATATTACAGTAAATGTGACTTAAATTTTGTATATCAGTTCTATCATTAATAGAGTTTTGTTCTTTTTTTATGTAGATCATTTCTAAAAACAGTCGTGATTTTAAATTTTTTTCTTGTTCTAGAATTTTGGTATCATTAAATTCAAAAGTATGATTATTGCTTTTCATGTGTTTACTTATTGCTGAATTACTGTTTTTGTATTTGTGTTGTTTAAGTCTGGTTTCTAAATGGTTTTTAGATTGCCCAATATATGTTTTTTCACAGTCTTTACATTTAATTTTGTATACAATATGTGTTTTCATTAGTTTAGGAATTGGCGTTTTTAAATTAGAATACAAAAATTTTAAGTTGTTATAATTCTTATGTGATACTTGTAAATTGTATTTTGCTAATAATTTACTAATATTGTGCGACATACCTTTAATATATGGCAATGAAATGTAATTTTTATTTTCTATTGGTTTTTTACTCTCTGTATTATTATTGTAAAATTTATGGATTCTATTTTTTATAATTGTCATAATGAAATTTTTAGGATAATTATTTTTTAATAAACAATTTACTACTTTTTCTATTGCAGATTGTCTGTATTGTGGGCTCGAGAGTTTAATTGCTCGGTCGGCTAGACACATAACAATACTCTTTTTTTTTGGCAAGTAGGTTGTTCAGAATTAAAACAAATATAACGGCCAGACCAAGTTGATTTGGTGTACCATTCAGTTCATATTGAATTTTTCGTTTTATATAAAGTCAAGTCTAAAAAATTAATTTGATCTTTTGTTGAAATTTCAATAGTGAATTGTAATTTAGGATGGTAGTTGTTAAATTGGTTAAGAATTTCGTCATATTTGTCTGGTGGGACGGCGGTTAGACAATCATCCACGTATCTAACAAAAAATGGTAAATTGAAAGATAATTTAGGAATAATAGTCGTTTCTAAATCTTCTAAAACTAACTGGGCAATGGGGCTGGAAATTGGGGAGCCCATGGCACAGCCATTTGTTTGTTTGTAAACTGAATCTTTAAATTTAAAATACGTAGTTGTTAGAGTAAGTTCAATAGCGGTAATGAAGTTATTTAATGTTAGAGATGTGTAAGGTTCAATTTTGTTCCAATTCTTTTTGACTATAGAGATTGCAAGGTCTATTGGTATATTTGTGTAGAGTGATACTACATCAAGGGAAATAAAATTGAAATTTTCGGGTATATAGAAATTTTTAGTTTTTTCTTTAAATGACCAGGAGTCTTTGATGTAAAATTCATTTTGTCCTATGATGTTAGACAGAATGTTAGCTAAAAATTTTGATAATTTATAAAATGGACTTTGAATGCAAGAAACAATTGGTCTGAGTGGAATATTAGTTTTGTGTAATTTTGGTAACCCATAAATCCGAGGAGGTAGAGAATTTTGAATTTTAAGTTTGCTACTAAGGTTGGGGGGTATGCTACCATCATCAACTAATTTAGAAACAAAATTATTGTTTTTATTTTGTAAGCTAATAGTCGGATCTTTAGGGATAATTGTATATGTTGATTGATCATTTATTAGTTCATAAAGTTTATTTTCATAATCAGTGGAATTCATAATTATTGTCTTATTACTTTTATCGGGTTTTAATATAATGATTTGTGGGTTGTTTTTGAGGAAAGTTTTCGTAATTTTAATGTTATTCAAAATTTCTTTTTCTTTTTTATTTGTTTTTGAATTAGAATTAGTGTATTTGCTGATAATTTGACAAATTCGATTCCTAATTGAGTTTTTTTCTTCGGACGGAAGTAAGGATATACCACTTTCTATAGATGCAATGATGTTGTTGATTGGAAAGTGTTTATTATTTGTATTTAAAGAAAAGTTAGGACCTAATTGTAAAATTTTTTGAATATTTGTTGGAATCTTTGTGGTGGATATATTATGTATCCATTCAGTGTTAATAGGGTTGCTGTTTTCATGTTTCTCTGTAAGTTTTGTTAATTTGTGTTGTTGTTTTTCTTTTATCTTCATAAATGTAGTATTGAATTTTTGGTATTGTGAATTGTAGAAAAAATTTATGTAATTTTGTGGTAGGCTACTATTAGGTCCTAACTTTTCTTTAAATACAAATAATAAACACTTTCCAATCAACATCATTGCATCTATAGAAAGTGGTATATCCTTACTTCCGTCCGAAGAAAAAAACTCAATTAGGAATCGAATTTGTCAAATTATCAGCAAATACACTAATTCTAATTCAAAAACAAATAAAAAAGAAAAAGAAATTTTGAATAACATTAAAATTACGAAAACTTTCCTCAAAAACAACCCACAAATCATTATATTAAAACCCGATAAAAGTAATAAGACAGTAATTATGAATTCCACTGATTATGAAAATAAACTTTATGAACTAATAAATGATCAATCAACATATACAATTATCCCTAAAGATCCGACTATTAGCTTACAAAATAAAAACAATAATTTTGTTTCTAAATTAGTTGATGATGGTAGCATACCCCCCAACCTTAGTAGCAAACTTAAAATTCAAAATTCTCTACCTCCTCGGATTTATGGGTTACCAAAATTACACAAAACTAATATTCCACTCAGACCAATTGTTTCTTGCATTCAAAGTCCATTTTATAAATTATCAAAATTTTTAGCTAACATTCTGTCTAACATCATAGGACAAAATGAATTTTACATCAAAGACTCCTGGTCATTTAAAGAAAAAACTAAAAATTTCTATATACCCGAAAATTTCAATTTTATTTCCCTTGATGTAGTATCACTCTACACAAATATACCAATAGACCTTGCAATCTCTATAGTCAAAAAGAATTGGAACAAAATTGAACCTTACACATCTCTAACATTAAATAACTTCATTACCGCTATTGAACTTACTCTAACAACTACGTATTTTAAATTTAAAGATTCAGTTTACAAACAAACAAATGGCTGTGCCATGGGCTCCCCAATTTCCAGCCCCATTGCCCAGTTAGTTTTAGAAGATTTAGAAACGACTATTATTCCTAAATTATCTTTCAATTTACCATTTTTTGTTAGATACGTGGATGATTGTCTAACCGCCGTCCCACCAGACAAATATGACGAAATTCTTAACCAATTTAACAACTACCATCCTAAATTACAATTCACTATTGAAATTTCAACAAAAGATCAAATTAATTTTTTAGACTTGACTTTATATAAAACGAAAAATTCAATATGAACTGAATGGTACACCAAATCAACTTGGTCTGGCCGTTATATTTGTTTTAATTCTGAACAACCTACTTGCCACAAAAAGAGTATTGTTATGTGTCTAGCCGACCGAGCAATTAAACTCTCGAGCCCACAATACAGACAATCTGCAATAGAAAAAGTAGTAAATTGTTTATTAAAAAATAATTATCCTAAAAATTTCATTATGACAATTATAAAAAATAGAATCCATAAATTTTACAATAATAATACAGAGAGTAAAAAACCAATAGAAAATAAAAATTACATTTCATTGCCATATATTAAAGGTATGTCGCACAATATTAGTAAATTATTAGCAAAATACAATTTACAAGTATCACATAAGAATTATAACAACTTAAAATTTTTGTATTCTAATTTAAAAACGCCAATTCCTAAACTAATGAAAACACATACTGTATACAAAATTAAATGTAAAGACTGTGAAAAAACATATATTGGGCAATCTAAAAACCATTTAGAAACCAGACTTAAACAACACAAATACAAAAACAGTAATTCAGCAATAAGTAAACACATGAAAAGCAATAATGATACTTTTGAATTTAATGATACCAAAATTCTAGAACAAGAAAAAAATTTAAAATCACGACTGTTTTTAGAAATGATCTACATAAAAAAAGAACAAAACTCTATTAATGATAGAACTGATATACAAAATTTAAGTCACATTTACTGTAATATAATAAAATAATCATACTCTCTGCTACTTACTTATTAACCAATATTATTGTTAAATTAAACACACTACCTTTGGAATGTTTTGCAAAATCAAAAGTGCGGAAATTTTATATTTTTAGAACATAGTTACCACATAAGTTTTGACTTTTTAAAAAATTTTGTCAAATAATTTACGTTTATATTTTTTTTATATCTTTACAAGTTTAAATAAATATTCTTGACAAAGCCCCCAAACGGGGGCGAAACGTCGAATAAAAAATACAAGTTTTATTTGTTAAAAAAAACTGCCAGAAATTTCACAAAATTTGGACATCTAAAAATAGTATATTCATATAACTTTAAAATAGCTAATCTCTTTAGCAACCGTAAGGACCGCATCCCCCTCCTTCGCAGTTCCAATGTAGTGTACAAGGTTGAATGTTCTGACTGCCCCCAGGTCTATATAGGACAAACTTGTCAATATCTGAGTGCTCGTCTAGCCTCCCACAGGAGTGATGTCAGGAGATCTCTGGGTAATTGTGCTCTGGCCCAACATTGTATTGAGTCAAATCATACAGCCAACTTTGATGATGTTTCTATCTTAATCAAGGAGGATAAACTTCGCAAACGTCTTTTCCTTGAAATGTTATTTATTGATACCCATAATAGCATGAATAGGCGCACTGACACCGAAAATTTGAGCAATATTTACATATATTTACTTCATTTTCTTGGTAATTCTCTGCAGGCTATCGCAGATAATACTGTTCCATCCATACCCATCTAGGGGTGTTTTTCTTTCTTCTGGTCTGTTTGATTCCAGTACCCCCTCGTACCGCAGGCCTCCTAGCTGCTTGGGTCGCCTCTCCTGGTTGATCCTTCCGGCCCTCTCCTGTCCTTGTTTTTCTCTCTGTTTCATATGCCTTACTCACTGAAAGGTCGTTGACCCTTGAGTGTTCCTTATTTGTATTTTCTCCCACATTTTTGTGATAGGTAATCACTTAGCATTAGTTCTGTGCTGCATATGTCTTACTCTTTCAGAGTATCTTTGTTTTATATCATTTAGTAGACCTGTTGTATGATGTATTGTTGTTGCTCTCATTTTCATATTTCCCTCCTTTTATCAATCAAGTTGGTAATCATCCACCTTAGTGACTTTTCATTTCCTTATGTTTGGTTTACGATTTTCTCTGTCACTTGTCATATTTCGACCGTTTTTTCGGTTCTCCGGAACATAAGTTAGGTTACATTATTTTTAAAATTTGACGTGCGTGCGTCTTGACCTACTTTCTGAAAAGTTTTATTTATACATTTTGTCATAATAATTGTTTAATATTGTGTCTGTTACATTGTTTTAACGGACTAGTTTACATTGGACTATTTGTGAAGTTATATTAGTTTACCACCTGTTTGATGTTAGTGGATTATACGTTTTGTGTCCATGTTTTCATCCGGACGTTTTTCTTGTCCTTTCTGGATGAGCTCAGCTTTTCTTGCGTTATGTGTGTAAGATCTTCCACATCACTGTAAGTCTATTTCAATTTTGGATTGTTAGTTCCTGTTTTGACTTTTGCATTGTTTGTATTTGCTAGATATCCTGAGGAAGGATTTAAATAAATCCGAAAGCTTGAATAAGTGGTAAAGGGAGTTTCATTTCCTCAATCCTTTGGCTGCATCCCCGTGCTCTTAGCTATTTGTCAACTAGACAGCCGTGTCTATCGTCAACTTTATTAAAACGTTTTAACATTTTAAACGAAGCCCTGCGAATACTTAAGTAGATGGACTTATAAAATTTAGAAGATTATATTAATAAGCAAAATTCTGATCGTTATCTCAAACAAAACTTTGCCGAGTACGTGGGTAGTTTTCATTACAATGTTAGAAGTAATCAGTTTGCAAAACTCATTTTGTCAAAGAGAATATCGCGTTCACATTGTTCTCACTTGAATGTAGACAATAAACAAGAAACTGCCACAGAGTTGTTTTGTTAAAACCGTATTATAACTCCGTTTCGTGTTCATTTTATTGTGTGGATCAAAATTGAAATGGAATATTAAAACCGTCTGTTGCAAAACAGACGTACAGTGCTACAGTGTCGTCGATTCTACCCCATAGTTTTAAATAAATTAAATAATTAAATTGTTTCGGAACTAAACGAAAAAACTTGTGTGTGTCAGCTCCGACGCACGACTGGAGTTTACTCCTTACGAACGATTGTTTTAACTTCAATCACTTGATAATGGGGTACACGCGAATGTCAGTTTTATACCCAAATGTGTATTTATCAGATGGTTTATGTTCGAAAATGTCAAACTACATCAAAACATAAATTGTTTATAAATTCAGTAATTAAGTGACAATCTGCTAAACGTCGACCCCACTGGCAATGAAATAAATACTTTTCCCGGTGTCCGAATAGCCGTTGATTCACATTTCCGCACTAAGCAATATTTGGAGTATTTAATATTAGGTTTTTCCATATTAAATCAAAAGATTCAACAAATTTAGGAACGAACAAACACTGCAAATGCTGACTTTACAACGCCAACTGTCATATATCTACTCTATGCCTCTCTATTTTCACTACTTCCATGCTCTATGCAGTCAGACATAAACAGCCGTATCCATAGATACGTAGGTACATAATTTCAATGTTACAGGTAACGTAACGCGTTACTTTTAGATAACGCGAAATGTAACGCTTGATTTTACTACTCATAAAATTTCCGTACCTCGGGCTAAAACTGAAAATCGATTCTTAAGGAGTAAACTCCAATAAATTAACACCTGCACCTATGCTTATATGTCGAAGTTTACAATAATTATTACAAAGGATCTGCAAAATGCATAATAACACTTTTGTATAGTGAAACATTCCTTCATACCTGGAAAATTACAATGGGCTATTTAGACATTAAATAAGTATGCATTTTAGTAATTTTGTAATGAATATGAAACTCAATTTCCCCTATGGTGTCTACGCTACTGACGTAAAAACACTCAATTCGCTGTACACATTGTGCATTGTAGTTTGTAAATGTATGATGAAATTTCGAATTCAATTTTGAGCTGATTCTATAGGTATTAGATTTTCCTACGAGTATAATAATTGAATAATCAATTCTGTACTTTTCCCGATGTGTTTTTCAACTATGTATGCGGATGGGGAACTATTTCTATTGTGTTTGTTACAGTTGGTAGAATTAAAATAAAACAAACCTTTTGGCGACAAAAAACTTGAATCGTTTTTTTGGTTGATGGTCTAGAAAACTGAGAGAATTGCCTGTATTTTCAGCGTCGTCGAGTTAAGTGATGTGTTTCATGATAAAAATTTATAATATTGGTATTAAAGCATTCAAAGTCTACTCCTTGATTTCATAATATTTTCAACGTAATCTAGCCCGCTGTAAAAGTGGAGCCGCGACAGTAATTTACAACCTAACGGCTGCTCCGCGACTATGTAGTAAATTCATTCCATGGGCGGTGTCTCGAACCACAACACAACTGGCGCATTGTCAATAATAAGTGCATCTATCGAAACTTACATCGGAGGCAATAGAAACTTTTAAAAATGTGTTCAAGTTCTATAGCGGTTTTCCGTGAATGGCCATTTACATAATTTATGCAACAGGACGTCTTTTCTTTTGTAGACGTATGGCTTACATAAAATCAAACCCTCCTGTATAAACATCCCTTGTGTAAATATTGCAATATGAGAACTTCGTATTGACATGTTTTCTAATAAAAGTTTCATGGGACAACGTTCAACTTTTAAAGTAAACTTTTTCCAAATCAGTGGCGTAACAAAGGATGACAGGGCCCGTATGCAAAACTGCTTAGTATGCCCCCCCCGTGTTATAGAAATATTTTGAATGCGAGGTTTCAAAATTAGGACCAACATAAAAGTTAAAAACTTTTTTTTATTTCACTGCTAAATACAAATAAAATAAAACCCAGATAAAAACCAACGTATGTATTAAAATTATTTTCAAACTATAACCATCTTAATAACTAAAATATTATTTTCTTCTGGCCTTACTATTAGCAAAGCCCTCAACTAAGTCTTTGGTATTTTTTGCCGATGCAGCTTTATGCTCAATTTCTAGAACAGAAAGGTCATGTAGGCGAATTTGACTAGTCGAATTTCTCAAGTAATTTTTGGTAATTTTGAGTTTACTAAATGACCTTTCCGCGGTTGCAGTTGTAACGGGAAGAGTCAAAAATAAAAGTAAACAGATTAGCACTTCTGGAAAGTCACTTTCTAGAAAGCCGTATTTTTGAAGCAATATATTTGTTAAGTCTCTCACATGTTTTAATTGATAAGGTCTTTCACCATTGAAACAAACTGAAATTAACATTTTTTACTAACTGCTTCCGAATATTTTAACTGTATCCTGTCACAGCAATCTACAATTTCGCTGTCTTTCATTCTAAGAAAATGTTTGGGTTGTAGAAATCCAAATATATTTGTAAGTCCATGGAAACTTTTGAAACGGTTTTCAAGTTGCTGGATGACTACGTCAGTTGTTAAATAGAACACATTAACCTTAATCCTTAAACAGCATTTCTGGAGTTAGAAAAAGTGTACGGAGTGGTGAGCCAAAAAGCGAGGTCCCACGCTTTGAATACCATAGTCGGGGTCTTTGATAAGAAGGACGCAAAACAATTAAAATCATAACAGGACACGACAAAAGGGGATACAATTAGAAGCAAAAAAAGAACATAGTTAAATGTATAATTATTATATTACAACTAATCAAACCCAGGATCGAGCCCAGGAGAAATTCGATTCGAGGCTCTTTTAGAGGTATGGTCGGGTCGGTGTGGTCAAGGGCCCCCCTAGGTGTTGGGCCCGTATGCACCGCATAACAGGGCATACCCTTCGTTACGCCACTGTTCCAAATGCACTATTCAAAACCGTACAGGGATATTGAAGAAACAGAAAGTTTTTATGATGAAACAAATAATTACTCTGCGAACTACCAAAATATAACGTTTTATTTAAATATTTGACCGGTTTCAGGATTTACAACGATCCCATCATCAGAAATGTATGTAAAATTGTAAACAAATTATTATGAAACTAAAATTGACAAAAAAATACAAATAATAATGATATCCATGAAAAAAGATAACTAAATAACTGAATTTCAGTATTTACCTACGGGGTATAAGAAAAACACAAAGGAAAATCGAATACCTCGTAGCTTGAAGGGAAAAAAAACAATGAATTTAAAGAAAACCATATTGGAAAAAACAATAAATTCAATTGAAAAACCTTTAAGTGAAATATCAGAACAGAAAAAACAAAATATCCATGGAATCTTGACAACTGCCAACTGCTAATCTTGTAATAAACTGTGTGGTCAAGTCTATGTGTTCTATCTTGACAACTGCCAACTGCTAGTATCCTATCTAATAAAAGTGATGTTAGTCGTGGAGAATGCGCAATAGACTCGTACCGTTTCGATCTAGCGAGGTCAGATTTTTCGTTTCCGTCTCTTTTTAATACGTACGGGAGCCGATCGCCAAAAGTGCGTACGTCTGAACTATCACAGGTAGGTATCATGTTTGTTGTCGTTGTAAAAGTATACGCCGTCAGAAACAATTCAAAGTTATTGGACGCATGTACTCCGTAAGCCCCAGGCAAATTGAACTATTTCGTTTTCGATTATTATTACTTCATATTAAAGGAGCGAATAGATTTGAAGATCTGAAAACAGTAAACGGAGAAATACAGGAATCTTATGTAGCAGCGTTGTTTAAAATTAGGTCTTATTTAAGATCATCACGAGTGGAAAGAGCCATGAATGAAGCTGAAATTTGGATGATGCCTAGACAGCTGAGATATTTATTCATTCGTATTTTAATGCATTGCCGACCAATTTATCAGGAAGAATTGTGGGAAGAATTTAAAGAAGCAACGTCACAAGATTATGAAAGACGTTACAGCAATACTGAAGGACAAAAAAGCCTATATTCAAATTAGTTCCATGCTTTCTGCGGAAGGTTACAATCTTTCAATGTTTCCTTCCATGCCACGACATTGAATATGCAAATGAAGAACAAGCAATAGAAATAGGATCACGACAATATAAACACCTGAATGAAAAGCAGAAAGAAATTGTAGATATTATTTTGGGTAAATGTGATGCTAACATAAATGAATCAATTTCTGAATCTTCATGTTTTTATATAGACGGTCCAGGGGGCTCCTGTAAGACTTATGTTTATACAACCCTTTACTGCTTACTGAAGAGTAAGAATAAAATTGTTTGTACCATGGCCTTCACGGGCATAGCAGCAACACTACTTCCTCATGGCAGAACAGTTCATAAAACGTTTGGGTTACCTGTTCCTCTGTTTTTAGATTCATCTTCCAACTTTAAGAAAAATTCAAAAGAAGCAGATTATTTAAGGAGTGTAGATGTTTTTATTTGGGATGAAGCTCCTGTGGCGCTAAGGTATGCTTTAGACATTATAGACAGAACCTTACGAGACTTTATGAATTGTGATGTTCCGTTTGGTGGAAAAATTATGGTGTTGCGAGGAGATTTTTGACAATATTGTTACCAGTGAAAATAAATGCTACCCGCTGTGAAACAGTGAATTTAAGTATCAAATTTAGTTCTCTTTGGAGTTATTTCCGTAAATTTTCTTAAACACAAAATATGCGGGCTCTGCCACAGGAACAAGAAGTTTTTATTGGATGTTGGAGATGGAGTTTTGAGCGATATGAATAGTAATTTAGAATTGCCACAGAGATGTATTTATAATTCGGATATCGTTGAACGTGTATATGGAGGAATCAATTAGAGAAAAGCGATTCATAGATATGACCTAATCAGCTATTCTGATGTTGAAGACATCAACAAAAAAGTGGTAGAACTGTTAAATATAAAAACAGTAAAAAAATATATAAACATTGAGTTATAGTTTTCGTTAACCGTATAGCGTTGTATTGTGAAAATGTTTATCCTTTTACTTTTAAAAGACGACAATAATTTCCCATTAAACTAGCGTTTGCAATTACTATTAACAAATCACCACAGATGACCTAGTTGTAATAAACTAAAAAATAGGGAAATAATTCAAAAAAATGGTGTTATGGCAAAAAAGAAATAAGTCAAGAATTAACATGTTAGAGATTGTGGTTGAATAATTAATTCAAGAATCAATCCTAATAATAACAATAGTAATATTGATGATGATAATGATGATGATGATGATGATGAAAACGATGATAATCATGTCAATAATAAAACAAAAAGAAGAAAATGAATCCCATATTGCCAAATAACCTCGAAGGTCCATGGTTTAAGTATATGGGCTAGCAAATAAACTAATTGATTATTGAATTAATGTCATAATGGCAATAAGAGAACCTGTCACACCGACACATGAGAATCATTTCGATCAAAAGACATTTACAAAAGTTTAAATAAACTAGATTGTATTAAATCGACTTGGTCATGTGTCGGTGTGCCAGGTTCTCTTATTGCCATTATGACATAATTAAGCTTTTAACAGATTTTATAAAGATTTTTCAGAATATCCCTGTACGGTTTTGAGTAGTGTACTTAGTGAACGTTTTATGTTGAGTGACACATTTTCACAATTTACGATTTCGTCTCTACGACCAGCATGAATAGTAGTAGTAGTAGAGGTAATCTGATAAGCGGAAAAGGTAATTTGCAGTGACTGCAAGTTTCAGATTTTCCGCGAACTGTCTCGGCCACCTGTGGCTGATGCAGTCGAGCAACCCTCGCGACTCGCACATTTTAACCCCCTCAATCGATTTCTCCGGGGCTCCACAGCGCCATCTTCCATCAACCCCGTTAGTGTATCATAAAATTAACCTCAAAAACCACATTATAGCTCAACTTAACATAGTAATAAAATAGTAATGATTTGTTAACAAACGACGCACAATTCTCGTCTAAAAATACGTAAATACTGTGATATTATAATATAGTGCAAATAGCAATAACTAGTAATAATAAGACGAATAAACCTGCAATAAAATAAAAAAATTAATAATCTTGTTTTAATATAGGTAGTTGTGTATTTTTTGTTTATTTTTAAACGGTTCTTTTTTGAAGTGTTTGCGTGTTATTGGG
Organism: Xestobium rufovillosum; assembly: GCA_963966045.1. NCBI lineage: Eukaryota > Metazoa > Arthropoda > Insecta > Coleoptera > Ptinidae > Xestobium > Xestobium rufovillosum. The sequence goes on from OZ014497.1 coordinate 25,491,364, forward strand.
GAAGCACCTAGACCACGTGAGTTTATGTTTTATGTTATAGGTACATTAGTAGAGCAAGAGCTTTTAAATATTAAGAATTTATAGGTAATATTATAGTATATTAATTTTTCAATACTCTTCTGATGGTGTAGTTATCTCAGTTTGATAAGTAATTTACATTTGCTGTCCTAACAGACCCCTCATTTGCGTATAAATTTACAAGAAATAGTTGAATCCATTACTACCTGCTGCTGCCCTAGTTTCTACACAAATGCGATCTGTATCGGGGAAACAAAACAACTTCATAAAAAGACCCTCATCTATTTCCACAGACCTTCGATTCGTATCACCCACGTAAAATGAAAAAAATATTGCTTGCAATAACACAATTTGGCGATGCGTGAAATAGGGTACACCCAAAGCCATAACAGAAAAGAAAGCGTGTTCCGATAATTTTTTCACTCGAAAAAAATTGCAAAATAAAAATATTTACGTTGTTCAATGTTTTCAATCCAAAGACTGGTTGGACGAGTACCTCCATCCTTTCCCATCCTGAGTTAACCTCTTTTTATTCCTATCTCCCGGTTTTCAGTGCCGGTGCTCGCGTTGCGCCTCGTAGTCTTTTAAGTTGTTGCATGCGATTTTTATTTATTTTCTCCTTTTCACCCGATTCCTGCAACAAAGTTCATTTAAATCGACGCGAGTTAGTAGTTAGAAAATGACAATACTGGGCCAGGCCATCGAGTTCTCCAGATGCCATCGACTTCTTCGGCAGTTGACCTTGAAAGACACCAGAGGCTGCTGAAGGAGCCGTTGAAGCATCCGAAGAAGTGTCTTCAGCAGCGGCAGCAGCCTCTGGTGTCTTTCAAGGTCATTGCCGAAGAAGTGTCTTCAGCAGCGTCTGGTCATTGCTGAAGAATTGGTCTTCAGCAGCGTCCAGGCGCATGCGCCGGGGCTATTCCTCAGGTCAGTCCACCCAGTTCTTCGGCAATGACCAGAGGCTGCTGAAGAAGGGCCTCTGGTGTCTTCGGGGCCTTTGGTTGTGGCTCAGGCGCCTGCGCCGGGGCTCTATGAGAGTGGGCGGGGCAACAGCCAATGATAGAGGTTGTGGGCGGCATCCAATGGGTGTGGTTGTGGGTGGTAAGGTTCAACTACTGCTAGATGCCTTTGGATGTGACCCAGGCGCCTGCGCCGGGGTTTTCGCAAACGTTCTGGAAATGACGCCGACCGGGATTCGAACCCGGGTCCCCGCGCACCGGAGCCCTCGCTCCAACCAACTGAGCTAATCGGATGCCTACATGCCCGTCTTTTAAATCATCCATATATACTTAGGATTGTAAACAGAAGTTTCTCGGAAATTCCAATGGTTGCAATTGTTTATACTAAATAAATATTGATATCAAAGTTTAAGAAAAAAGCACGTTCGCCGCCGATAAGAGATGTTATAATTGTTTTTATTATGGGTAAAAAACCTTTCAACTCGCCGACAGGATTATGTTTGTTTAGGTTTGCTCCCACGTTCTGTATATGCACATACTACGTTGTAGACACTACAAGGTGACCCGTTTATTTGTTTGTATTATTACAATAAAATAACATTCTAGAACATTCGTCAGTTTGTTTATTTTGATACGTACTATGTTTTGAAATTACTTGTTATCTTAATGCGTTTCGGACACGTGTGGGAACCATCTGGTGAGTGCTGGAAGTACTAATTGAGTGTCGGTAATATAGAACACATGTAGATTTCTGTTACACTTACTGGAAAGTGCAAATTGAATGTCGGTAATATAGAACGCATGTAGATTAGGGCCCACTGCACACACCACTTGCCCCGCCCACTTAGGTCATGGAGGGTATCAAATTAACCAGCTCGATGAGACAAATAGGAATCTATAGTTATTCTCCTACTTCAGAATTCTCATCAGATGTCTGTCTGTCTGTCTGTCTGTCTGTCTGTCTGTCTGTCTGTCTGTCTGTCTGTCTGTCTGTGTCTGTCTGTGTCTGTCTGTCTGTCTGCCTGTCTGCCTGCCTGCCTGTCTGTCAACAGCTGTCTGGGTCAACAGCTGTCTGGTGTCAACAGACAGCTTGTCAAAAAAAATCACGCTTCTAGCATACATTTATTGGAAAGCACACAACAAATATTTCTAACATAATGGGGAGTATTATTCAGTAATCAATTCATTAGTTTAGTTAGTTCCCATGGAATACGGTAAATTATATAATATAATTTATTATATTAAAATACATTTTGTCAATTAAAATAATATAATACTGTTCATAATATGATATTATTATATTAAAATACATTTTATTCATTAAAATAATATAACAGTGTAATCAAACTCGTGACGATTAAAATACATTTTGTCAATTAAAATAATATAATACTGTTCATAATATGATTTGATAATATTATATTAAAATACATTTTATTCATTAAAATAATAAAATAGTGTAATCAAACTCGTGACGCTGCTTATACATCGTTGGCTGCAACAAGAGAAAAATCATAGTTACGAAATTATACTAGTAAACAAACAACCAAACAAACAAACAAACAAACAAACAAACAAACAAACAAACAAAGAAACAAACAAACGGACAAACAAACGAACAAACAAACGGAGGGACAAACAAAGAAATAACTTCATTCATTATAAACAAACAAACAAACAAACAAACAAACAAACAAACAAACAAACAAACAAACAAACAAACAAACAAACAAACAAACAAACAAACAAACAAACAAACAAACAAACAAACAAACAAACAAACAAACAAACAAACAAACAAACAAACAAACAAACAAACAAACAAACAAACAAACAAACAAACAAACAAACAAACAAACAAACAAACAAACAAACAAACAAACAAACAGACAAACAAACAAACAAACAAACGGACAAACAAACGGACAGACAAACAAACAAACAAACGGGCGGACAAACAAAGAAATAACTTCATTCATTATAAAAACAATTAATTTTCCACTACTAAAATTGTGAATCACAAAATCGGCAATTTTCCACTACTAAAATTGGGAAGTCCAAAATCCACACTTTTTATCTACTATCACTGCATATTAAAAAATCTAAATACTTTACTTACGATTTACAATATTGACCCAAATGACCACAAGTTCACTGCACGATTCCAACAAAATTATCTTGGTTTCTTTCTCCATGAATAGTCCAGAAAATAAAACATTTTCGGTTTCCGTTGCCATGTGCGATACATTTCCGCACATAATCATTTTGGGTTGGTTCTAAAGATATAAAATAGTTTACAATTATGGAACAGATACGTGAGCTTTTTAACTACATATAATGAAATTATTATGAATGAGTTTTAGTAACAGAATGCTTGAACAATAAAAGAAATGATTACTGCAAATGGACTTACTTTTAAATTTTCCGGTAAATTTTGGAGGATAAAATGGTACAATAAAATATCTCCAACATCATCTTGGCCAATTACAACATCCATATTGGGAAACTAACTTTTACCGCACCTATTCCGTGGGAACCAACTGAACTATTGAAGTGATTACTAAATAATAATTCTCGCAATTATATTCGTTCTATTTATCTCCCAGCTTTTGCCGAGCTTGCAAAATTTTGGTAACATGCAGAAGTTATCAAAAACAACAATCAATCGAGTGTTTATGTTTCTGGCGGTGGCCTTCAAACTTTTTATGTTCTAGAATGATTTTATTATAATAATACAAACAACAGGGTATAAAATAATCTCGATCATCTTGTAGAGTTTGCGACATATTAAGTGCACATGTACTTATTAGCATGCAGAATGTGGGAGTCAAACCAAACAAATATACATTTCCTGTCGGCAAAGTTGAAAGGTTTTTCTAGAACGTTCTTAGCTATTAATATTTCATCATAATAAAAACAATAAATCATAACATCTCTTATCGACTTCGAATCTATTGTTTCTTTCTCAAACTTTGATAACAATATTTATTTAGTGTAAACAATTACAAACGTTGGAATTTCCGAGAAAAAACATTAATTCTGCAACATCTGCGTACTATTGCATCAGCATTTCCAGAACATTCTTCCATTGCGCAACAATGAGCAACACGCGCACTTTTTAAGCCCCGGCGCAGGCGCCTGAGCCACAACCAAAGGCCCCGAAGACACCAGAGGCCCTTCTTCAGCAGCCTCTGGTCATTGCCGAAGAACTGGGTGGACTGACCTGAGGAATAGCCCCGGCGCATGCGCCTGGACGCTGCTGAAGACCAATTCTTCAGCAATGACCAGACGCTGCTGAAGACACTTCTTCGGCAATGACCTTGAAAGACACCAGAGGCTGCTGCCGCTGCTGAAGACACTTCTTCGGATGCCTCAACGGCTCCTTCAGCAGCCTCTGGTCTCTTTCAAGGTCACTGCCGAAGAAGTCGATGGCACCTCGAGAACTCGATGGCGCTATGTGCTCCGAACGGGTTCGTATCCAGTATTCTCATTTTCTAACTACTCGAGTTCACCAAGAAACAATGTAGCTATCACTCTTCATTTAATGTTACATAAGTGAAAAGTTGGATACACCTTCTACTGCAACTGAAACTTCAGACTGTGGAGACGGGAACACAAAACAGCTTTTCATCTTTTGTTTACACAATAGATGCAAAACTTGACGACAAGCTTTGACGCGGTACATTAACACCTGCAAAGCCCTTCTTACAACTTATTCAGACTGCTTCATTTTGCACAATACCTAGATATTTAAATCGCGATAAGCTCTTGTTAAAGTTACACAAAATAAATTTTGTCAAGCTTGAGGGAAAAGTCGGTATGAGACAAAACTTGTTATCTTGAAGTCTGAATGTTTAGGAAGTGGTTAAAATATGACATTTGTTTACGTTGAATTTTTATTATTTAATATTAATATTTTATTTTTTATTATTTAATAAAGAGTAAAAAAAGTCCACTGTTGAGCTGAGTTAGATGCAGGCTGTGGCAGGCGCCAACGCATCGCGCCTCCACCACTCGCCAACTTAAATCTGTTGGACTGTAGCTAATCTATTTTAAAAGAAACTGCTGGAATAACCAGTAATGCAAACTTGGCGAGTACCTTGAGTGGCAAAAGTAGCTCGCACGGATTTACGCTTTTTGTTAGAATCCTCGTATTTCCCTACTTCCAGTACTCATATGACGCTTTTATTTCACTGCAAATCCCATCTACAGAATATGCCACAACACACAAAGAGATTCTCTATTGATTTCTAGTCCTCAGTTTCTATTTTTCCAGTATTTCGAGGCGAAATTGCAAATACAAAGGCGTGGGAATCCGCAACAAATCGGCTTTCAACAATGGAAAAATTTAACACGAAAAACGCCTTAAACTCTCTGGGACATAGCGGTTTTTTATATTTGGATATGTGAGCAGGGAAACTGAAATTTCAATAAAATACATTAAATTCTTACTCGTTTAGAGAGAATGATTGATTTATTTCCGACGTTTTTATAGGTGTCTGTCAAGCCAGATGCTTTAGGGTTATTTGATGTTCTTTCGCAGTATTCATATTCATATCAATATTATAACGTGCATGCAAAATGAGACAGTTAGGGTCTTATAACACAACGCTGGCTAAGCGAGTTGGCAAGGGGAGTTTACTCAACTCGACATATCCAGTTGGCGCATATATTGGTTAATGTCAGTATTTTTTAATATCGATTTTTGACATAAAATATTTGATATTGCCCAGTCCTACTTACGACGACAGTTCCTACTAGATCCACTTCCTCAGGAAAGACCTTGAAAGACAAGAAGAAAAAGAAGTTGATGAAACCTGGAAAACTTGTTGAAGTGGTCCCGGATTCTCATTTTTACTCTACTAACATCCATTTTATAACTGAGAAATATTTCGAGAAATAGGGGCATTTTTTTAAATACTTAACATGCTTTTTATATTCGTCAATAATGTTACTGTTTTCTGATAACGATATTTTCAACAAATCCTGCAGCATTTTGAAATGCTCTTTGAAAGTTGTTAACACAACCACTTTTTAATCTTTGGTAGTATATGCTATGTACATCGTTCACTACCGATTGTCGCCTTTGAACGACATCGCAACGATTTTCCTTATTCTGTAATAAACGACCATCGTACGTTAACGACTACAATTTGTCGTTATTCAGCGACGCCAAATTCGCTGTCGTATGTAAACGATAATTCTACTTTTTGGTAGGCAGGTAGTTGTTTTGATAACAAAATTATTGTGGCACGTACACGTATGAAATGAATTTATCAAATAATGAACATGCATGGTTTATTCTCAATTAATTGCGACTCAGGAAAACAAAATTTTCAACAATAAGTAATGTCAGGATCACCTCCATCAAATTAATTTTCCCTGAATGGTATATTTGTTTGCAATTCACTTAAATAAATTTCGTACTGCTATCCAGTGGTTTTTTGATGACCTCGTTGACATAAAGAAGAATATAAACTATTCTGTTTGTTTGTCCACAGCAACTGTGCATATTTTGATTTCACTCCCGTCGGATCTCATCAGTACGCCGCAGCTGGTGTGCAAACACACTCTCGTCAAGGATTTGTTCTGTAGTTCAATCCCTGTTGGGGTACTTGTCCGGGGAGTGGTTATTTGAGCAAGTTCGAGTCGATTTTCTATCTCTTGGACCTAATGCAACTAACCGTTATATCACAAATTGAATTAATAATGGACTTAGCAGGTAAACAGAAAACAATAAGCTGTCGAAACGCAAAGATGTAGGAATAAGTTAACCACAAATTAATCAACGACGCGACGTATGTGATGTGTCAAATTTATTACCAACTTTAATAATATACGTCAAATTTTGTCCTTGCTTTATGTTCAAGATCGATATCATAACGACTTGGATACAGAATGTACCTCTCAAAAAAAGTCGTTCAGATAGTCGTTCAAACAATGTCGTTATGTAAATATTGTCGTCCGTAAACGATTAGTTACAGAATCGACCCCTTACTATGTTTTCTACCAATTAATAAATAAAGGGAGTGACTACTGCTCCGGCCGACGGTCTCCTGAAATTTTGATTGAACACGGTCGGGCATGCGCATTACAGAATGTCAACACAATTTGCATTTTGGAATTGTAAAAAAACTAAAGCTGAGAGAACGCATTTTAAACAAAGCCCTTAGTTGCCCTCTCGCACCAGACACACGCATTTTTTGGAAAAAAGATGATGTAAAAACAAGCAAAATACCTATATCAAACCGCTGCAGGGTCAGAACTCGTCTAGCCGTAGGAGAACAAAATGGCAGATGATTTGCGCCACTCGCCTTCGGCTCGTGGGTTCAAACATCATCTTCGTGAATAATGGCTGTCATAATCGCTCATATAATAATATATATACTAATTTAACAACGTACATCAGATATCATATTATTTCAGATGCATCATGAGTCCAAATTGTAGTTTTATATGTCTCTAATGTACCTAAACAAGTTTTTCTTAAAACGTAACAAAAGGGCAGCATGTTCGTTCCATCTTAAAGTAGGGGTTAGGTCACGACCTTAATACACAGAGAATACCTCTCGAGTAGTAGATAAATGACAGCCTCAGGCCACATCTGTTGCCAACCCAAAACTCCAGCAACCAAAATCCCTGTTAGTGTCTTCAGCAGCGGCAGCAGCCTCTGGTTCTTTTGCCAACTCCAACACGCAAAAATTCCTGGTAATGTCTTCAGCAACGACATCTGCCATTGGTTGTGGCTCAGGCGCCTGCGCCGGGGCTCAAAAAGTGCGCGTGTTGCTCATTGTTGCGCAATGGAAGAATGTTCTGGAAATGCTGATGCAATAGTACGCAGATGTTGCAGAATTAATGTTTTTTCTCGTAAATTCCAACGTTTGCAATTGTTTACACTAAATAACTATTGTTATCAAAGTTTGAGAAAGAAACAACAGATTCGAAGTCGATAAGAGATGTTATGATTTATTGTTTTTATTATGATGAAATATTAATAGCTAAGAACGTTCTAGAAAAACCTTTCAACTTTGCCGACAGGATATGTATATTTGTTTGGTTTGACTCCCACGTTCTGCATGCTAATAAGTACATGTGCACTTAATATTATGTCGTAAACTCTACAAGATGATCGAGATTATTTTATACCCTGTTGTTTGTATTATTATAATAAAATCATTCTAGAACATAAAAAGTTTGAAGGCCACCGCCAGAAACATAAACACTCGATTGATTGTTGTTTTTGATAACTTCTGCATGTTACCAAAATTTTGCAAGCTCGGCAAAAGCTGCGAGATAAATAGAACGAATATAATTGCGAGAATTATTATTTAGTAATCACTTCAATAGTTCAGTTGGTTCCCACGGTATAGGTGCGGTAAAAGTTAGTTTCCCAATATGGATGTTGTAATTGGCCAAGATGATGTTGGAGATATTTTATTGTACCATTTTATCCACCAAAATATACCGGAAAATTTAAAAGTAAGTCCATTTGCAGTAATCATTTCTTTTATTGTTCAAGCATTCTGTTAATAAAACTCATTCATAATAATTTCATTATATGTAGTTAAAAAGCTCACGTATCTGTTCCATAATTGTAAACTATTTTCTATCTTTAAAACCAACCTAAAATGATTATGTGCGGAAATGTATCGCACATGGCAACGGAAACCGAAAATGTTTTATTTTCTGGACTATTCATGGAGAAAGAAACCAAGATAATTTTGTTGGAATCGTGCAGTGAACTTGTGGTCATTTGGGTCAATATTGTAAATCGTAAGTAAAGTATTTAGATTTTTTAATATGCAGTGATAGTAGATAAACAGTGCCAGTTTTGGATTCACAATTTTAGTGACGGAAAAGTGCCGATTTTGTGATTCACAATTTTAGTAGTGGAAAATTAATTGTTTTTATAATGAATGAAGTTATTTCTTTGTTTGTCCGCCCGTTTATTTGTTTGTTTGTTTGTCTGTCCGTTTGTTTGTCCGTTTGTTTGTCCGTTTGTTTGTCCGTTTGTTTGTTTGTTTGTTTACTAGTATAATTTCGTAACTATGATTTTTCTCTTGTTGCAGCAGCCAACGATGTATAAGCAGCGTCACGAGTTTGATTACACTATTTTATTATTTTAATGAATAAAATGTATTTTAATATAATATTATCAAATCATATTATGAACAGTATTATATTATTTTAATTGACAAAATGTATTTTAATCGTCACGAGTTTGATTACACTGTTATATTATTTTAATGAATAAAATGTATTTTAATATAATAATATCATATTATGAAAAGTATTATATTATTTTAATTGACAAAATGTATTTTAATATAATAAATTATATTATATAATTTACCGTATTCCATGGGAACTAACTAAACTAATGAATTGATTACTGAATAATACTCCCCATTATGTTAGAAATATTTGTTGTGTGCTTTCCAATAAATGTATGCTAGAAGCGTGATTTTTTTTGACAAGCTGTCTGTTAACACCAGACAGCTGTTGACACAGCTGTCTGTTGACACAGACAGCTCTATTCGCAAACACCATGGCTGATGACACAAGCAAGAATAGAAAGAGGAAAAACACCTCTATGTAGATGCAGCTTAGATGCGGCAGTACGTAAACGTCTTGTTGGTGGATTGGTATGCGAATGACAAGCTGTCTGTTGACACCAGACAGCTGTTGACCCAGACAGCTGTTGACACAGCTGTCTGTTGACACAGACAGCTCTATTCGCAAACACCATGGCTGATGACACAAGCAAGAATAGAAAGAGGAAAAACACCTCTATGTAGATGCAGCTTAGATGCGACAGTACGTAAACGTCTTGTTGGTGGATTGGTATGCGAATTTCGTCATTGGCATTGAATGTTGTTGTTGACACGAACGGCTGATGTAACAGACAGACAGATAGACAGTCAGGCAGGCAGGCAGGCAGACAGACAGACACAGACAGACAGACACAGGCAGACAGACACAGACAGACAGACACAGACAGACAGACGCAGACAGACAGACAGACAGACAGACAGACAGACAGACAGACAGACATCTGATGAGAATTCTGAAGTAGGAGAATAACTATAGATTCCTATTTGTCTCATCGAGCTGGTTAATTTGATACCCTCCATGACCTAAGTGGGCGGGGCAAGGGGGCGTGTGCAGTGGGCCCTAATCTACATGCGTTCTATATTACCGACATTCAATTTGCACTTTCCAGTAAGTGTAACAGAAATCTACATGTGTTCTATATTACCGACACTCAATTAGTACTTCCAGCACTCACCAGATGGTTCCCACACGTGTCCGAAACGCATTAAGATAACAAGTAATTTCAAAACATAGTACGTATCAAAATAAACAAGCTGACGAATGTTCTAGAATGTTATTTTATTGTAATAATACAAACAAATAAACGGGTCACCTTGTAGTGTCTACAACGTAGTATGTATATTTTTCAAATATTTCCAGCCTTCGTCTCCCTTACATTTCAATTGTAAGATCAATCTTAGAATATGCTTGCATAATATGGTCCCCTTACTATCAAGTACACAGTGACAGTTTGGAGAGGATTCAACGTAGGTTTTTAAAATATTCTGCATTTAAGTTAGACGGGCATTATCCACCTATCGGTTATCCGCATGCTGTTCTCTTATCAAGATTTTCAATAACTTCTTTAGCAGATCGCCGTAAACTCGCATTTCTGGCTTTCCTTTACAAGTTGATACATAATTTTATTGATGTAAGTTATATACTTGGCACGTTACCTTTTTTCGCACACCGTATAGGCTCGCGTCAGACACATTTGTTTGTCCTTCCTGCTCCCAGAACTAATATAAGAAAATTCTCGCCTCTCTATGTTATGTGCGACTTATATAATAGTGTACAGGATCGAGTCGACATATTTAACTGCAGCGTTGATCTCTTGAGATCATCTCTCGATGATTAGTTGTTAGTAGTAGGGTTTTTTATTGCTTGCATGTAGTTATATTTCGATTGTAATTTAATTGTTTTGCTTTCTTATGTTACGTAGTTATAAATTTATTGTTTCATTGTCTTAGTATTCTAGTACTTATTTTCTTTTATGTTCTTGGCTTGATTTTTCATTCATGTTGTTGGTCATATTTAATTTGGATAATATTCATTGTTTATTATTATATATTGCAATTTTCCTATTCTGTAATTGGGTTGTACCTGTAGAATAGCGTATTAAATAAATAAATAAATAAATAAATAAATAAATATACAGAACGTGGGAGCAAACCTAAACAAACATAATCCTGTCGGCGAGTTGAAAGGTTTTTTACCCATAATAAAAACAATTATAACATCTCTTATCGGCGGCGAACGTGCTTTTTTCTTAAACTTTGATATCAATATTTATTTAGTATAAACAATTGCAACCATTGGAATTTCCGAGAAACTTCTGTTTACAATCCTAAGTATATATGGATGATTTAAAAGACGGGCATGTAGGCAGCCCGATTAGCTCAGTGGGTTTTAGCGAGGGCTCCGGTGCGCGGGGACCCGGATTCGAATCCCGGTCGGCGTCATTTCCAGAACGTTTGCGAAAACCCCGGCGCAGGCGCCTGGGTCACATCCAAAGGCATTTAGCAGTAGTTGAACCTTACCACCCACAACCACACCCATTGGATGCCGCCCACAACCTCTATCATTGGCTGTTGCCCCGCCCACTCTCATAGAGCCCCGGCGCAGGCGCCTGAGCCACAACCAAAGGCCCCAAAGACACCAGAGGCAGAAGTCGTTGCTGAAGACATTACTCGAGGACTCCTTCAGCGTAGAAGGGGAAAAAACATTAATTCTGCAACATCTGCGTACTATTGCATCAGCATTTCCAGAACATTCTTCCATTGCGCAACAATGAGCAACACGCGCACTTTTTGAGCCCCGGCGCAGGCGCCTGAGCCACAACCAATGGCAGATGTCGTTGCTGAAGACATTACCAGGAATTTTTGCGTGTTGGAGTTGGCAAAAGAACCAGAGGCTGCTGCCGCTGCTGAAGACACTAACAGGGATTTTGGTTGCTGGAGTTTTGGGTTGGCAACAGATGTGGCCTGAGGCTGTCATTTATCTACTACTCTCTCGCAAGGCATTTTACATTTTTCATGCATTTACGCTAACGTCGGCTTTCAAAAATCTTACTTTACGCAAATCTCAAAGGACAACTGCTTCGGTTGACATATACGCATTTTAGGTAAATATTTCTTTTCCTTTGATGTAAATGTAAACAGTCATCTTGTCCAAACGCAGTTCTTGCGTATACTTTTACCCCACTTTGACTCCTCGAAAAAATATTGACATTAAATATTTATGTTTACCTTTCAGAAATGTCCCTTAGTTCAGCGCAACTTTTTTAGATCTCCTAAAGCGAATTCGCGAATAATATCTAAGTCTGATATTTTTAGGATAAAAGAGAAAAGTAAATGTTTTTTTTTCATAAAAATACATTTTTACCCTACAGCGGACGTTATTTAACCCGATATTAACTAGAAAAATTCTTCGTCTAGTTGTCCTTGCAACAGCTGATCTATGAGATTAGATTGTTTGACCGCAGTCTGCATTTTCAGCAAATTTTCCCATTTATACAATAAATTAACGAAAACTGGGTTTTCTCACCACGACTAATAACACCCTGATTACCATTTATTTTACCGCCCCTTTATAATAAATCAAATTCTGACAGAGCGGAGCGTGGAATTACTGAACGCGTTCCCTCTAAATTTTACTTATTTTAATATTACGCCACTCCAGTTGTAAAATGTACAATTCCGGCACTTCCCTTCCTTGCGAAATGTATATTTGAACTGAGTCTACACCGTTCGTGTACAGTGCAGAGCGTCTGACTTGAATTTTTAATGAATATCCTTCCTTCTGTTCGCAGCGTCCTGAAGACAGTGAGCGGAAATGAATTTTCTTGGAGTTGGGAAATAAGGCAGGAGCTGCCTCAGACGTACATTGAATTAACTGTTTTGTTTTAAAGAATGCTATTTTCACGCTTGACTTGAGTTTGAGTGACGTAGAAATACGCAACAACTTTAATTTTTAAATTCTAGAATTCCACCACTGTAAATACAGATGACCAAGTTGCTAAGTTCAAAACAAGTCGAAATTGCGATAGGAAATATACTTATTGATCTATCTTGACTGAACTGAACTGAACATGTGGTTCAGAATAGACTTCAGAAGTACGCTTGCTTGATAACCCTAGAATAGGGAATTCACCGAAATGATTTAGTACTTTTAGTTGAAAATAAAAACTATCGTGGGTCCTGCGAGAAGTCACAAAAATGTATAAATTACGTAACATTCACCAGAACGTTTTCCGTTTTAAACTCTATATTATAGTCTAGGCTCTAGGCTGTGAAATATTAATCAAAACAAAAGCAAACAAAAAGCCCTTGACCTAGTTTTCCCGGAGTCACTGTTATATGAGTTAATCAAGTATAAATCTGTCCTGCCTTTCCCTTCTGACGTCTCGTATTTATTAGAACCCTTGTAGTGTCACATTAACTAATATTATACGTCTAAAAAGACCAAAGCCTTCAGAGAACATCTAAATCCTAAATTTGTTGAATCTTTTGATTTAATATGGAAAAACATAATATTAAATACTCCAAATATTGATTAGTGCCGAAATGTGAATCAACGCCTATTCGAACACCAGGAAAAGTATTTATTTCATTGCCAGTGGGACCGACGTTTAGCAGATTGTCACTTAATTACTGAATTTATAAACAATTTATATTTTGATGTAAACCATCTGATAAATACACATTTGGGTATAAAACTGACATTCGCGTGTACCCTATGATCAAGTGATTGAAGTTAAAATAATCGTTCATAAGGAGTAAACTCCAGCTGACACAGACAAGTTTTTTTTAATTATTTGTATTGTTTTGTCAATTTTAAGTTTCCTTGTCAACTGTTACCTTAATTTATTTACAGTTTTACTTTATGTAAACAAATTCTGATGATGAGATTTCTTAATCTTGAAACCGGTCAATACTCTTAATAAATTATTCTATTGGTAGTACGCGAAGTATTTTATTAATTCAACAATTATTTATTTGTTATTTAATTAGCAGGTAAAATATTACGAGGTTTAGTTACAGTGATCTAGAGCCATGAAACATTGTAATAGATGCAACAATGCGATGGCACTGACTGCAGCTAACGTTTGGGAAAGTATAGACAATCATTCATAGCTGTAGGTGCTGTAACTGCACCACTACACACTTAGAAAAACACAAAATGATTACGTTTGATAAACGACTCATAAATTCTTCTGTTCTCGTTTTGTCCCAGTTATGACAGCCGGACAAGTTTCTACGGCGCCGGAGTTTGTCTTTGCGCAGACACTTGTTTATCAAAAGGCGCCGCGGCGCCGTGGGAACTCGGCTAGATTAGTATTAAACCGCTCGACGGGGCTTCACGACGTCCTTACAGTAGAATTGCGCGCTTCTACACGTGAAATACGAGTCTATAGTTTGTAACTTTTGGAAATTGCGGTGCTTCTCATTAATATTTGAATATATGAATTTATTGTTGACCTTGAAATTGAGAAGAAACTACTGATGAAATACAGCATTCGGCTGTATAAGAAAGTTATGTTTTAAAAATATTAACTTCTTAAGCAAAACACTTAAAATGCCACAAACAATTCTTCCACTTGCCTTCAATTATTACTTTTTTTTCTCAGACTGAAAATTATTTGAGAAAAACGTCCAACTCCCATTAACAATTTGCAGGAACATTCCTCATCTGGTTTAAGAAAAAGTGTCGTAAATAACAAAAGTTTGGGCAAAGAAAAAGTGATCCGTCGGCGTACAGGGGGACTAATTAAGCAAATCCCTCTCGCAACTTTCCAACACGCTCCGGCGGACTCCGTGAACGAAATAATCTTTTTACATCGTCCCTTGCTGGCAAACTTTTTAACGAGTCAGGAGTTCGGAACGACGAGTTTCTTTTATTTCTCAGATTCATATTTATTATTCATCCAAGGCCCCCTGGATATAGTCGGAAATTATTCAGGATCATGCAGGTTTGATGAGTTATGGTGAATCCGGGCGTAAGCGGGGATAGTTTTTAAAAAGTAGTTTAGGGATTTTATAGACATTTGTCAAAGTGGCTGGGACCAGCTCGGATGTGATCACTCCAAATTCTAAAAGAAATTTGGGTAAGTTATATATTCTATATTTATTTCGCCAAAATTCCTCTCTATCTTCTCATTTCCTATTTGTATTTTGGTTTTGATTTTATTTTCACCAAAATTTTGATTTTCTTTTTATTGATCTTCATGCCGCATCCCTCTATCAAAACTGCTTCCATTTCGTTAAGAGCTATTTCTAATTCGTCTCACTCCCTTCCGGATATCTACTTCTCTTTGTTCCTGCTCAATTTCTATATTGCTCTTTGTAGACAATAATAATACATAAGTATTATTCTTCTGTCCCTATATTTAATCCCCGCCTTTCTGAGCACTTCGAACATCTTCCCCCATTTTACGTTGTCGAAGACAAATCCTACACAGAGAAAAAGGTTCTCTTGATTTTAACAAATCAGTTTATTTGACAAGATTTTGCTTGATGCAAATAAAGTTTTTTTCCTTGAAGAACAATATGTTTCTATCAAGTTAATGAAATTCTTTGCGACAAGAAACTCATTTATTTGCATTGAATTTCTGATACTAGTTTATTTGAAGTACCTAATAAAACTACTGTCAATTTAAAACAATTAATAGTTTGGGTTTTGTAAAAAAATATTTGTTTGGGTGAAACTACAATTTTCTAATACGAAATGAAATTATTATAAATGTTCAAAGTAATATTGTATACTTGCTCTGAACAAATCGACACTGATCTATCACAATAAATGCTCAAATTGATTTCTACCCACAACTGGCACCTTTCACGCACACTCCTTACAGCATTCAGTACGTGAACGTTTAATAAACCTCTCATTGCTGCTTCAAAATTTTCCCTACGTTCAATTACATTATTGCATACATTTTGTTTTTGAGAAATCCCCAAAGGAAAAATCTAGTGGCTTAAATCTGGTGATCTTGCGGGCCATCTAACTGGTCCATTGGTGCCAAGCCATCTATTGCCAAAACTCAAATTTAAAACCTCTGCAGCACGTCAGGTGTTATGGGCAGGTGCCCCATCTTGTTGGAAATAGAAGTGCCGACTTTCTTCTAAAGCTATGTTATCTACGAAGTTCTCAAAGTGTTCTTCTTCTTGAAAGAAATGGAAATTGTGAAATGTCAAAATCGCATTTTGTTTCTATTTCGCGGCCTATTGATTTTTTATACCTATAATATTCTCGTATTGTGCATGTCCTGCACTTATTAGACAATACGGATAGGTTGGATAATAATGAAAAATTGTACTAAAAAGCAATAAAAATAAATTAATAATAGGTCTGTTTCGTGCCTACTGCCTAAATACCTACTTGCGTCAAATTGGTCAATAAAATAATAATAAAACTTGAAAAATTGCTAACTCGTAAATCAAGAAAAATAATCATATCAAACTACATATCAGAATCGGACCATAATTATTGTTAAGACAGCTACGTTTATTTTTATATATCGCTATACTTTCCAAGGCTATTAAATCAAATTTAGTATTTCCTGGTTTTGAGAGTTTGAGATTATTGACATTGAATTTATGGCCAGTTTCCAACGCGTGTGACACCATGCTAGACTTATCAGTACGGCCATATTTATAATGAGCTTGATGCTCCTTGAAGCGAGTTAAAACAGACCGAGTTGACTGCCCGATAATTTTTTTGTCGCAGTTTCTACATGCTATTTCGTAAATTCCCACTTTATAAATGGGTTCCGTTTTATCTTTCGCATTTCCTAGTAGATTTTGTAAATTGTTGCTCGAAATGTGAACCACTTTGAAGCTCGCTTTCCCGAAAATCGTATTCACACCTCTAGTTATCTGCGGTACATATGGTATTTTTATAAATTTATAAATTTTATTATCCCCATTTAAAGTGATGGAATTTCGCAATAGCATTTTGAATTTTCGTTTCCTAATTAAGCTATTGACAATTTCTGCATCGAAACCGTTACATCTCGCTATATCTTTAATTGTATTTACTTCCTTGCGCTATCTTTCAACGGATAATGGTAGACTCAGCAGTCTATTAACTAAAAAACCAAAACTAGCTTCTTTGGGCTGACTGCAGTGGTTCGAATCTGCAGTTATAAATGTACCGAGCTGTACTGGTTTCTTTCCTATAGATGTCAAATTATAATTTACCGTCTTTCCTAATTACCATTGTTGCTTTACCGAATAAAGGGCTAACATTTATAAGCAATATTGGTTCATTGTGTTACAATAATAATTGTAGAAGAGCACATCCATAATAGCAATTCAGTATAATTAATGTTCTCTATGTACCACACATAATTGACTTAATGAACTCGGTATGAGAGTTAAGAGCCCCAAATTGTTACTGATCGCTCTTAAGGACCGAAATACAATATCTGGCGATCCCAAATATGGGAGAGAAATACTATCCCGCTAAGTTGAGTTCGAAAATTGAGTTTTACGCTTTTTCTGAAAGTTTCTGGCGGTAATTGTGATGCATGTCAGAAGTAAATTAAATAATATGACTCGGAGAGAAAAGTATTTCAATTTAAAGTCAAGGAAATTTGAATTATAAATGATTTCATTTTCTCGGAGATGTGCGATGAATAAAAGAGTGGATCAAGTATAAGTACATTCGTATAATTATCTTTTTTCATATAGATAATAAATTTCTTATTCGACAATTCGAGCAGGTATAGTTCCCATAGGTCCATAACCGGCTCGAAGGACCACGTTGATTCTGAAATATAAGAAGTGACTTCACGTACTTCTTCGTCGATTCAATTTCTTGTATTTGCAGATCTTCCGTTCACACAAATTTATGCTTAATCAAGAATATGAATGCAAATTAACCCCTTTATTTCCCCAAGGCATCGAGTGAAGGCGCACTTAGTTGAGAATGTCTACCTAGTCGATCAAAGCAGAGAGTATATATCTAATAATTAGTGTACATGCCTGCTAAGTGTCAGAGGTTGATTTGGGTGCTCAAAGGACGCCAGATTCAATTCATACGATGATGTATCACTTCATATCGAAGTGCTTAATCTCCTTCCACCATTCAATACAAGAAATTTAATAGCAAAATATTTGTGTGCTAAACTAGCTTCAGAAACTAAAATTCAATTGACTATAATAATGATAGTCCCACTTTTATACTGATAGATGTATCATAGATAGAGGTCGCTAACTATAGAATGACCTCCATCCTCTGCAAACTCAAATTCTCTGCAAATATTGAAAATAAAGAATTGCCGGTTATACTCAATTATTATTGGATAGCAGAATCTCTCCTTTACTGCCTGCTAAATGTATAACCTTCCTAAATGATTCTATCCCCCTGCCCACGAAACCTAATCGATAGAAGCAACTTGGCGGCAACTAAAATCTTTTTTTAATAACAACTCTCAGCGGTATGCAATATACAGGATAGGAATTTTTTGTACAATTCTTAATTCTAATATCTATATGTAAAGTTGCAACAAAGTTTAGTTACATATAATTACAAGACTTTTACTTAAAACAGCGAAACGATTTTCAGAAAATGGTTTAATTTCATCATAAAGAAAATTCAGTCAAGTCGTGAAATTTAATCTAATAAACCGCAAAATTTAAAAAAAATCATCGTGGACGAACACGCTGAATAGTTGATTCCGCCCGAGTAGACATATAGAGGCGTTTCTAGATCAAAACGTCGGATTCCTTTAAAAAGACTTCAGCTTTTGATTGATTCAAATTACTGCAATTCCAATACATAGTTTTAAAAGATACAATATCATGTTCAATGAGGTCAATGACCTAGAGGAAAAAGTCGATGGCCTTTATGGTCAGTGATGTAGGCAAAGGTCAATGGACTGGAAGCAAAGGGCCATAAAGAAAAATGTAATATTTTCCGATATAATATAATTTAAATTTGCTAACTCTTCTCAATTTTAGTTTTACAATGAATCTAATTTGTGCAATACTCCTGAAATTGTCGAGCAAGCGAAACATGCTACAATAGAGAAAAATGTGATAAACTCTCACCGAGTTCTGAATCTGTATTCCATAAAATTGTTTTGATTTGTACACACTGTCGCATTTCTTCTGCACAGCATAAACGAAAATAATTTTATGTTGTAAAGATTGAAAACAAGATTTGCTTAAAACTTCTTCCCCATAAATATGTTGTAGTGGATATTATATGTAGAAAGATAGCCCCTTATTGATTAATGTCATATTCATGTAACGCTTTCAAGAGTGTATTATAATTCGCATTCAAAACTTCAGTTAATATTAGTAGGAGAAAGTGGACAGTTCTGGATAACCCCCACCACTCAACTTTGACGCTGACCTTGAAAAGGTTGTAGCCTGGTAACATTGGTCGTTTCAGTGTCAATGTCAACGATAAGTGCTGAGAGTTATCCACAAAAAATATCCGAATAGAAATAATTTAAAAACAAATTTTTTGAATTACAAACAGCTAATAGTGTCTAATTAAGAAAGAAGGGAAGTAACAGAGTATACCATTCCTAAACACTAAAAGAAATACAGCGACGTCAAACTAAAAATTATTATTCTGAATTTGCAATAAAATAACTCGCAATATTTAAATTCAAAGTAAACATTTTCAACATCTCCCCTAGCAAACAACCATCTCAGCTTAAATAAAACAACCCTGCCTGCATTTTCATTTATTTACTTGTCAGAATTCCGCTAACAGCCTGCAGGTACTTATATTATACACGCTAATAACTGTTTGAACTGACGCAGCTCTAGCGAGTTAATTAGTTTGCAGGTTGTCAAGTTCTAACGTGTTCAACACTTTTCAGCCAAAGGAACTGCTATTGCTGTTGGTGCATGCTGCTGTTGCAGACGCTTTGAAATGGTTAAAGTTGAAACTGTTTTATAGAGTGTTAGTTGTCGCATGCAATGCTACTGACGTTTTAAATTTATAAACTTCTTCATTATTATAGAGGCATCTTTGAATGCCAAGAATTCAATACTGTTTTGACTGTTGAATAAAATATAATTTCAAATTTAAGGTACCTATAGTCCTTTGGGGATCCCATGAATATTCTAGGTTGTTTACAGCTTACACCCCGAATGTAATATTCCCAAAGCACCCCCGTTGAAAACAAAACCCTGTCTGCTCGAGTGAGTTTGCTCCTGACAATATCCCTAATCTCTGACCCCAAAAGTAACCACACCTGTTCAAGAATTACTGGCGGATTACATGAGGAAAATGATAAATCGGGGTTGTTTTTACTCTTGTGGGAACTAGGTTGATAAATCACCTGACTACCCCCGAGTCTGTTTTTTCTAACGAAGGCCACGACCTACTGGATCTTCAGAAATGAAGTTTGTGTCGATGGAAATTTTATGTCAGCCGAAATTTTATACTTTTAACACTAGAAGTTCGAAATTCTTTTTTATTCTAATTTGAATTTATCTCATAAAAGAGTTGACTGTTACATGTCATGAATTTAAATGATTAGTTTCCATTTCAATTGAATATTTTTATGAAAGAGAATATGTTCAAATAACTTTCATTCATCCTGAGCCGATGGAGTTTTTTAATCTCGGAAAAAGTCATAAAATGTTCAACGACTCAACAAAAAACTTTTCATTAAGGTGGAACGTATGTTTCATAAAAAAATTGTATTCAGCTACTGCGGATTTCATTCAGTGTGCGTTGATTCATTAAACGGGCCAACCCCTTTTGCTTTCGGAATATAAGCTTATTTTTTATTTTCGTTCTCAGTTTTTCGGGAAGTGCGGTCGTGTCAAACGAGTGACCTGAATACTACTTAGTAACTGCAGGTTTTAAAAAATTACCAGAGAAAGAAAAAATATATTATTTGTGCGTTTAAACAACACATTAAATAAATTAAAGTTTGTCTAATTTCATCTGTAAGCACATGGCGCAATGACGCCCTCGTATTGGTTTGTGTTAGTTGACGTCATCCGATAGTAAATACAACACTTGTTTACCTTCGGCAGCCAGCATTTTCACATACGATTAATTAATTAATACCTTTTGATTACAGCGTGAATAATATTTAAACAAACTAAAGGACACTCTAAGAATAGACCGAAAGTATTAAAAAAAATTGCAAGAACCCTATTCGAGCAGCTTTACTGTGAAAGATGAAAAGAAAGCAGAAAGAAAGCAATATGTTAAGTTAAACAGACATATTTCACTTAAAGCAAATATCAAAAGAATAAGGATATATTGATTTCATCAAAGGAAATTTTTAAGTTCAATGTTAATTATTCATTAGTCTAATTTTCCAGTGAAACGTAGGTAATTTTCATAGCATGACATAACGAAGATTAATTTTTAAAAGAGCCATTAAAAATTTAATCAGCAATGTATAATTGGACAAGACAGTCTACGTCAAAATTACTTATTTTACAATCAATTTCAAACAGTTTTAGATTGCTTGAAGTAATCGAATTTTTCTTTTAATTTTTAATCACCTACACTTCTAAGACTCATTAATTTTTTTATAAAAAAGGGCGTTTAGTAGATTAACCCTTCAAATAATCCACCCTTTAAGACTTAATTTAGACGAACTTCTTAATAAACTTTTCTCCGAAAACAAAGCCTTCTTTAAAAATCAATTGCAACCTTCGCGTATTAAAAAAGAAGTTGGCTCTGTAAGCGAAATTTTTAATGGAAATTCCTGGTTTATTAAATGGGTGTAAAATATTCATTTACTGAAGTAGCTGAACAATTTGCCAGCCGGCAGATTCTGAAGCTAATGCCATCGAAATGTTTGGCGCTGTTTCACTAACGATTTGCATATTTTATAACGATTTTAATAAAATAAAAGAAGCAGTGTCAAAATGTATGATGAGTGTATTATTTGCAGTATTTGTAGTGGTTGTAGTAGTAGTAGTAGTAGTAGTTTCGAAGATGCTTTGCTTCATATCAAGATCTGAACGAAGTATTCCTACGGGGTTAAGGCTATCGGAACCCTTGGAATATTTGAGGGATATAACGTTCCCGCTGCCAATGGATTATTCCAACATGATTTAAGATATTCGCATGATTATTTTTTGCTTGTTTCAATTAAACATAGATCTAGGACTGTTCGCTAATAATTTTCATTAAAAACCAGAAATTCAACTTTAAAATCTACTTCACAATCTATGAAAATCGGACATATTGTAGCTAGAATATTTATCACATTTTTCGTTTTTTTTTTTAGAAATTATAATCGTAGACTCATAGATTAGACTTTTCTTTTTGACGGTATCAAAAAAAAATATAATAAATTTTTGATAATAATGAAGTAATCAATTGGCTCCTGCACCTCTGCATTCGCCTTTTCAAGGGCCTAGAGGTGGCGGTGTCTAGCAGCGATATGTTTAAACTTCCCAGATTCGAGAAACAGGCGTGGCTAGTTTTTGTATGTATTCAGGTATTATTCTTGGGGCCTATTTTTCGTATCGACGACCTTCCAAAGTAATTTACGATTCTTCCTAAAATTTATTATTGTTACACATATGAGTTGAATATGCAGGTGCACAGATATCCCATTTATCAGAAAAAAGCGATTCATCTGTATTGTTTAATTTAGAGAAAAATGCCAAATAGATACTCTCTTTGTTTTTAAATTTCCATAATTCAAATTACTTTACTTATACATGGCGTCTCATTTCTTTTGTACAGCAGATACTAATCTACACAACTTGGATTTCTTAAATAGAACTCCTGTAATACCATCTCACTTTTTATTTCCCTGTTCGATTTTACTATATGATTGTGTAAGAGTTGCATTCTAGACTGAACTTATTGTTAAACTGGGCATCTGTTCATCATTCTCAAAATGTAATTTTTGAAACATCCCTACGTGTGACAAAAATTTTAAAAGAAAACTGAAACACAAAAATATGGGGTTTAGTTTAGAAGCAACTTACTTCGTATGCATACTTAGTAAAATCGATCGAAGAATTAAAAAACGCAATATGTATAGAGTGTCCCATTTAAATAATTCACCGAGTATAAACTCCCTTTTTACATAAAGTGTTCCGTACTGGCTAGCAAAGTTTCTGAAGCACTTATATTAGAAACCGCATCCTGAACCGATTTTGATTTATTTATTGCATAATTATTAGTTGCAATCGTGAAGACTACGAAAGTACCAAAATTCACGATTCTACTTTAAATAGTTCCCAATTGCGACAGGGGGACACAATTGACACTCCCCGCATGTGGTCGTACTGAACTGTAAAAAGATAAAAACAAAAAAAATGTTTCACATGCTCTAGTGTTGCAAACAAAAAATATCTTTTGACTCTTTTTCGATGTATGAAAACCGCCCTAAATATTATGTGCACACAACCAACCATTTAGATTTGTCTGAGTTTGGGCCATTACATATACGTCAATTTTATTGTTGTATAGCACTTATAGTTCAGGAAAAAGAACACTGTGAGAGACAAACAGATATACAGACTGAGAGACAGACGAACGAACAGACAGAATGGTAAAACAAAGAGGGGTCTCTCATATAACTTCCCATAAATGGATAAATGGATCAACCTGTATAACAGATTCCCGAGGAGTGAATCACTGGTGGATTTCTTGTACACTGCCTTTGGATTTCCGTCGCCAACCGGAGATTTCCATTGCATTAATACAGCATGTTATTGGCCAAATGAGAACACATAACACATCCTATGAGCACCGGATTGGACTAATTTCGTATAAAACGTTTTAGACAAATAATATACGTCAACTTCCAACTACGTCTTCCGTTATTTCTGTTCTCTGCGTCATATCAGGTAAAATCTGTCACGGAATTACGATGGACAAGAAATTAGCCGGGAAAGGGAAAGTTTAAAATTTTTGTTGTCACAGAAGGATTGGAATTTGAACATTTAATGAACTGATTATTAAAAGTGGCGTGTACCGTGGATTTTCTGTTGCAGTCAGATGCACACTCAACATGACAAAACATTTTTTACCGTTTAGGAATTTGGAACACAGGTTCATGGAAGTCTATTCCAAATGTTAGAACGGTATGGAAAAAAATCAGTTACAATACCTAAAGCCCTAAAAGAGGCTTTTCTGAGCGTGCCTGACTGCGGCAGATGATAACGGTGCAAGTCATTATTAAGAAAATTTAGGCTCAGCAAACCATTTTTTGTTTATTATTTTTTCCACCGCGCGGCTAGCTCTGGGGTACTGCGGCAGTACCCCAGAGGTAGCCAGCTCGATGCTCTCAGAAAAGAAAATGTGATATGACATGATGACTGAACCCAGAAAAAGCCACCGGAAATAGCCAGTCAAAAAATTGAGTTTTCCGTTTTTTGCAGTCTATTTTTGATTTAAGAAATATTGCAAAATTTTGTTAGAGAAATGCTATTAAAATAACTCTAACCACACGAATTTTTCGGTCAATCGCAAAACATACTCATACTCAAAGTGAATGGAAAGCTCCGAGTCCTACTCTGTACTCTGCAAAATGCTCCCCCTAATCTAGTGCGCCCAGCAATTTTTGCATTCAGTGTCCGCCTACTTTGTACTTTTGGAATGCTACGTCCCTTCCGATACCCCTCCGCAGTAACTGTTCGTCGGCGTTCCGACAGCCTTAAAGCTTCGCACGCGCAAACTACAAATATTTAAGATGTAGTAATGCATTTCATTAAGCAACTTTCAGAGTGCTTTATAGATTTCAACAAACATTGACTTCAGTTATTAAGTTTTCTGCGTCTATTTGATTACAAAACGAAGCTAAAACAATTAGGTATATATAGAAGAGTGCCTACATCAACGAGAATTTTGCTACCAGCTTCCTCACAATTTAAACATTCCAAAGTTCACTAATTCTCTTCGTCCCCCATTTCCTTACATTTTATACTAAATTTTCAATCTGCAGCAACTTAAAATTCATTCCCCTCTGAACTGTCATCGATTGTAAAACAAATAGCAGACGGGGGTTGGAGGTAAGTGTAGTGTTTGCTCGGAAAGCGTTCGCACAATTTTGCCACCTAATATTTTTTCAGAGAAAACGTAATTTTCAATTTTCCCTTTGGAATCGTGGCGGGTTCGAGGAAACACGCTTTTCCATATTTACCGAGTTTAACAGGTCTTTGTGTACTCTCTTTTTGTGCTCTTTGACGCTCAAATCTAGTTATAGTTTGAATCTTTTGGTGTCCTTAGATGGGGGAAAATATTGAGGACGTTTCTTAGTAAGTTGTGTGTTTTGCTGGTTTGTCTTTCCTTCAGTGAATAGGATATAATGTAAAGCCTGTTTCTTGAACATATTTTATTGGTGCAGTTGCGACTGAACACAAATTAAGCGTACACGGTCGGAATGGCGGACGTTGTTTGAAACTAACATGTGTGCAGCTACTGCAGTTCGCATGCTGTATTGTACCTGTGTCCTTCGTCATACGTGACAGTCAAAAATGCTTGGATAGGTACTAAAAATATCCTCGTACATACATGTCATGTTCCTCATAAATAACGTAAACATTCAGACATTCCAGACAGATTGTATTCCAGAGAGTTGTTTGTTCGCGTACGGCGGATTGATAGGCTGTAGGTTTGAATTATTAGTCTCTGAAATTCACTGCTCAGGTGAATTATCGTATGTCCTTCTATGGGCGATAAATTTCTGTCGATATTCGAGCAGTGTTTTTCTAGGATTCATGAGGGAATTTTCCAGAATATCAAGTTTTCTGTGACTTAACAAACTAAAAGTGTACTTTTTTGTATATTATCCAAAATCACCTAACAAATACTTCCCAAATGGGCACGGCTAAATACGCTCCCTTTGTTTAATTATACAACGTAACACTATAACGACCCATTCCGTTGTATCCATTACCCGTAACTAAGGAGGGCGCTTTCCCTAAGAAAAAGGAAATTGATTATAGAGTCTTTTTTGTATGAAAGGATCTGCAAGAAGAAGCGAGAGCAACAGTGATGTATTCGGCGAGAAATGGAGACCTTTTAGCCCCCTGAATTGGCCCATCTGTTTCTTGCTCTGAATTATTAAAATTATAAAAAAGACTGCAATCGAAGTTATGTGTGAGCTGTCAAATATAGCCCTGATTTTTTTATACCGTTTTCAACAGCTACATGGATAATTCCCGGCGAAATAACCCGAGAAAACCCGAGAGTAGCATATAACATCTGTGACGTCATCCGTCTGTAAACGGGAAGCGGCCGTTTCCAGTTTACGATTGTCCCAGTATCGAAAATTTAATTTGTGGTTTGACCAGTGAAATATTATCAATGAGTAATTATTATTGGTGTTTCTTGCCTATGTGTGAAAATACCAGCATCAAGACACCAGACAAAACTTTCATTCGCGTTCGTACTGACGAAAAACTTCGGAAACGTTGGTTCAATGCTGCAAGACATGGCTACAAATCCGTTTATAAAAACAGTATATAATTTGAATTTTTGGACTTAATTCACAAATCTGCTCTCAAATCTGTGTAACACGCTGTAACTTTTAGTTTATAACATTTTCTAAATTCCTGCTTTACTAGAAGCAATAGGTATTTTTAGTTAAAATTTCCACAGTATTACCAGAGACTAAGGAATTGTTTTCTATTCTTAATGCTCTGACTGTCACCAAAAGTGAAAAAAATATATATTCGCAAACGAAATTTAAAAAGATAACGTCCATTTACTGACACTTAAGTAGCATTTACATTAACTTTCATCACAAATTGAATTCGAAATTTCATTGCTTGTCATACGCTTTTATACCTAATCATTTACATTCAAAATTCAACTTGAAATTTTCCCAGTTTGACCTTGAAGTCGTGCAAGCGAAAGCTCCTGCTTGGAAAAGGCAAACAAATACGCCAATTCGCTCTGAAATTGTCATGCGCAGTTGATATTTCACGCAATGCGCACAATCCACAAAAAGGATTTCAAAATTTTCTTGAATTCTTGCTAGTAACTCCTGCAAGAACCCTATTACTATCAAATAACTGACTGGAAAAATTGGGGGCCTAAAATCTTCTGAATCCGTTTCTGCGTCAGAGTTTTCCTCTGATCGTAAAAGTTCCTTTTCCGGATGTTTAAATTCGATAGTCGTTTTGGGGGTTTGTAGGTAGGCAGGCACGGCAAATTGGATAATAACGGTCGTATCGATTCTGTTGGCAGCTTTATAGCATTTGGAGAAAACTAAAATGTTGAGGGTAAATAAGATTTCTCGTATTAGTAAATTGGATGAGAACAGAAACTTTGATAATTTCATTTTCTTGATTGCGACTTTTCTCAGACTGCTGTCTCAGAATAACAAAAGTTTGCGATAATGGTGTTAATCTTAAGGGCAGAAATCTTCCTTGGGAAAATTTTTAGTGCGTTTTCCCATGCATTTTCTTGTGTAGGTTTATTTTGCACTTCGAGGTGATTCGCATTTTGACATCTATTTGTTCTATGGACGTCAGTTTTAGAACTAAAGCACTAATTAATAAGAGATGGAGGTACGCATCTAACCAGTCTAATGATCCCATTATATTCCTTGATTACAAATTAAGGCCACTCTCTCTCTTTCTAGTTCCCCTCGCAAATGTTAATGACACAATTATTTACAAAGTTCATTAAATCCCGATGAGACACTATTACTAAACAGACAAATAATACCGAAACAGTCTTCTGGGGGACTATTTTTAACAAACCACTCGGCTGTCAACCCACTTCGGCAGCGCTCCGCAGAGACACGAGGGCTGTCGTTTTTGAAACACTAACGAATTCATTGTTTCGCCTCTCCACCTCAAGCGCCCTCATCGTGCCCTAAAAACGTTTTGTAAGACATTACATACCTACGTCATCGTAAAAACTTGTAAATAGCAATTTTAGACATTTTGATGCCCTACGATATTTTGATGTAACTTAACTTACTCAAATAATTAACGATTGCCCTACTAGTGAGGAAAAAGAAACTTTTAGCTGAATATTGCAACTTTTGTAAGCCTAAATAGCCAAATCAGCATTTTGACTCTACATGCATCTTTATTGAAACATCAAAATCTTTTAACTGATTGGGGTGCTCTGTATTTTCTATTGTTTTTTGGTGACATTTCATTTGCAAACGTCAACTTTTAACATTTTCCATACAATGCACCCTGAAATTTGTTCACAAATTATTGCTTTAAGCCACGATGGTCGAAGTGTGCGGTATATTGCTCAAGTGCTGAATATACCCCGTGACCGGTACAAAATGCACTCTTGCGATTTCGTGAAACTCATGGGTTTGCAAGGAAGGTCCACGGAATACGAACCATCAAGATGTTTTCTCCATGTTGCTGCACTGCGCGATCACCTGTTCTTGCTGGACGGTTAGCCGATGTTCGAGGAGTGGCAGTTTCAGCCAGAACAGTTCGAAGAAGGCTAAACGAATATTGTTTGGCTTCAAGAAAGTCAGCTACGGGTCCCCTTGACCGTGGAACATCGCAGAGGACGACTTACCGAACATCAATGGAGGAACGTGCTCTTCTCGGACGAGTCAAGATTTAGTGTCAGGTCACCAGATGGGCGTGAAAAGGTGTGGCGAAGACCAGGGGAGCGGTACAGTTGATGTTGCATATCTCCCAGGGTCAGTTTCAATGGTAGTAACATTATGATGTGGGCCGGAATATCTCTGGGGCTCACACACAATTGATTTTCATTGAGAATGGAACAATGACTGCACACCGATACATTGTTGAGTGCCTGGAACCCCATGTCACACCATTTATAGGGGACAATTTTGTGTTTATGGATGACAACACCCGCCCACACACAGCAAGAATTATTACCGAGTACCGTGAAGAGGTTGGTATTGGACGTCTCCCATGACCAGCCAATAGTCCAGAGCTGAATCCCAATGAAAATCTGTGGGAAAAGGATTAGACGGCCCCAACCCCTACCAGAAACATTAAATGGCTTAAGGATGGCGCTTCAAGAAGAATGGGAACAAATATCCCAAGAATCTATTGATAGCCTCATTCAGAGTATGCCACAACGTTTCAGGGAAGTAGTAAGAGTTCATGGTGGTAACACCCATTATTAAATTAGCTCTACTAGTGTGCTTTTCCTGTTATTATTATATTTTTTTGTCTTTTTAAACGGTTCTATTTAGCTTGCCCTGTTTGCGTCTTGCGTGGGACAAATCTAGTAATTGAAATTTTACCCCCTTCCTGTTGACCGATTGATCTGAAATTTGGTACACACCTTTAGTTGTGATGACAATACAATTATGTATATTCAGTATCATTGTAAATCCAATATGGCCGCCGCCACAAAATGGCGGATTAGATATTTTTTTCCACCCCCTCAATATGGGTATCAAATGAAAGGGCTTAACTAGTAGAACACAGTACACCATAAAAATTTCAAAATCCAAGATGGCAGCCACCACAAAATGGAGGATTACTTTTTTCCAATCCCCTCAATATGGGTATCAAATGAAAGGGCTTGACAAGTAGAACACAGTACACTTTAGAAAAATAATCACTAAACAAAAACAAACAAAAAACTAAAAACTTGAAAATAAAATAAGTTAAAAAAAATTTAAGTTAAACGGTTTTATTGCAAAGAAACATAATAATAATGCGGATAATGTACTAAAAGCTAAAAAATTATTAGGTAGGTACCAGGTACCAGTCATCACAACACTCTAATCATCAATCTAGAGCATTGATCAGACTAAAATAAAATCGTTCTTCGATGTTGTCTATTGAGAAGATGCATCCAAAGCATACCTATAATGATATGAGCGGTTGACTGCAGATAATAGAAATTCGACTCGCCCCACGATTTTATTTTAGTCTGATCAATGCTCTAGGTTAATGAGGAGAGTGGTGTGATGACTGGTACCTGGTAGCTACCTAATTATTTTTTAGCTTTTAGTGCATTATCTGCATCATTATTATGTATCTTTACAAATTTTGTTGACTTATTATTTTATTAAGTTCTTGAGAACAGTTTGTTGATATCTAAAACATACTTTTATTGGCTTTTTGCTGACGAATCATTTTGTTTCTTGTTTTTTATTTATTGTTAAGATGAAAAGAATATAGATAATTATAGTTTCAAACCCTCAGTTGTTTTTTTATTCACTAAAATATTAATTCTGAGAGTGCCCGTTTTTTTTGTCCGGCAGTGTATTTGTAAGCGCTCAGGCTCCGTCTTCGTCCTCTTATTGGCCGACAATTTCTTTCGCCAAATTGCCTGGCAACAAAATTTCGTTCAAAACAGAAATTTATGTTGTCTGATGAGAAATTGCATTCTTATAGAAAAATCAAGTATTAAATTGTAAAATTTTAGTGTAAAGTGACACTTTTGTAAAATTGAAATTGAATTTTGCAGAATTCTGCGAAAATAAATTTTCACGCGAAATTTCCTGTGTAGATTGTATAAATGTAGGCAAGAACAAAATTTTCACCATTTGGAACTTTATCAATACTGCAAAGGATATTGTGACTCTAATAGACGAGAGGTGAAAATATAAAAATAGGCTAGATGAAGAAGGGAAGCAAAGATATAAGTGGGAAATTATTCGAAAATGTGGGAAATAGGAAAAACTGACCCATAATCTCTTGGGTCCTAGGATTATTTATAAGTAATCCATCAATTATTCCCTCGTTCCTCGTGCTCCAATAGCCCGTTAATCCAGTGCAAACGCAGAGGCTCACGAATATTTATCTTGCCCGCACGAACTCCTGGCGAATTCCCAAAACCCGATACGATTCACAAATCATTAGCAAAATGTATCCCTCGGCCATTTCGGTTCTCGCCTAAACAAACACGCTAACAAGGCCCCTGTTTCAACATTATCTTTATCCGATACGTCAAACGTTACAGTGCAAACAAAGGTCTGGGGGCGGTTTTGATTGTCTACTAGTAATTTGAATTATCTGTGTGTACTAATGAAAAGCAGATCAAACAAACTTAGTTGCAGAGTCAGTTTATATAGATTTTTTGCACTCACCGTGTATTAGACATGTATCAAGAGTTGATTTTCCCTCTTTGCATGATTGCTTTCCCAACAAATATTTAATACATGTTCTATTTTCTGTCACACTTCAAGGATTCCTTTTTATAAGAACGAGAAATCATAAAAAATTCAAAGTAAGATGGGGGGAAATAACAGAATGTCCTCAGGTAATCCTCACGCTGTCACGTTCAACGAAAAATATGAATATACGCGACATTCTAAAATAACAATATGTGTTTGGATGATATTTTTCTTCCAGAAAATTTGAATAACTCGATATCATCTGCTTCTATTTTTAGAGACAATTTTTATTTTATGTCTAGGGGAGTGTACTGTCCTCATCAACATGTTACAGTAAGTTCTTGATGGTACTGGGGTTTATGGTCGGACTTGAGCTGTGTCGCACGGTATATAAATTATGAATTCTTAGTCAAAAAAAACAAGTCTCCAGTTTTTGTGCGAAAAAAGATATACATAAATGTATGAGAGTCAGTGATTCCGCTCTCGTCTCGCAAATCCATCAATTTTACATCTCAATATCGGAGACGTTCAAAATACAAATTGCAACAGGATCATATTCATGTACGCATGATGGAAGAAAGCACGTAAACACTCATGGTCATGAATTTGCATGGTAAAGCAGTATATAAACTGAATAACGTTAAAGTAACGTTATATGACAATCCATGCTACTGTTCATAATGGACGTAAGTTTTACGTTCCTCGTACGTCAGTTTTACGGGATAACACACAGTACACATACTAAGTTGGAACATTTTCAACTTTTGCGTAAATATTGTGGGAATCTAGGGTTTTTAAATATTTTAAGAGTACCTACCTATGATATCTAGGGTATTTTACTATAGATCATCTTGTTTGTTGTCATTTGTCTTAAACGTAAATAAAAAAGCGGTTCTTTTCCATTAAAAAAATTGTTTTCAGTTTTGTTTTCCACTATTTTCTGAAACAGCGTAAGTACTATGTATGAATTTCTTTGTGCATGTTCATTTGTTAGTCGTTACATGTGTGGTTTTATGGAAATACAAATTTCTTTGTATGGATGGACATAAGTTTTTTCACAAGCTTGATTATCAGTACCTATGCGTAGTATAGTGATTCCATAATAATTCTATTTAGCTTTTTATAAATAAAATGGTGAAGGTTCGGTGGTGATGGTTTTAAGGTGATGGAAAATTTCGACACTGAGATGCTAATAAATTTGGCAAAGGCCTCTTCGCAGCTATACGATAAGCAGGAGAAGGGTTACAAAGATGTTGTTCTAAAAGAAAATGTGTGGAAGGGTACAGCTGAAACTTTATGTTCATATCGTGGGCTAATAATATTTTAAAGCGCTGTTGAAATTTATTTATTTGTAAATACGTTACACCCGAATACTGCGAAAGCAGTAGAAGAAATTAAAAGGGAGCGTAAAAATGTAAAGAGGGCACTGGTAAGTGGAAGTAGGTCAAAAAATACCAGGAAATGGGTTTGGTATACGATGATATGGAGTTCATGAGTAATTTTATTTGTGAAAGAGAGTAGGTTTCTCAGCTTAAGTTTTGCTTTGTTTCATTTTTAAAGCTCTTAACAGAACTCAAACAAACATGTCCAAAGCATCTAACTGCAGCTCCATATCTCCACTTGTGATCAGAGCATATTTTCGGAGCCAATGCTAACCCGACTCGTCGAATCCCAGAATGGTTCTAATGAGTCAGAAGATAAAGAAGTGAAAAGCCAGGCCATTGTGGAAGGTACAGGTAAAAACATTATTTGTGGTCAGCTCTTCAGTGGTGTGCATCATTTATAGATCTTCCAGTAAAAAATGTTTGAAGCAAGGTATGTAACATACCCAGTAATATTGCATGCTCTAAATCTGTATGAAATTCCCTTTACAACGATATATCACATGTTATATTTTTTATCTAATCGATTAAAGACATAAATCGATAATTAAGTATCTACCAACTGAACGCTTACGCTAGTTACAGCTTCATCCGAAGGAGTAGGCGGTGAAAATAATGAAACTCAGTTGTCTGTTTCTAAATGATAAATGTTACTTAAGACAGCTTCACAACATAAAACTATTCAACACAAACACGACATAGTAACAACAACAAGAAAGTAACTAAATCAGTAGGCAAGTTAAGTTTAAAATTTAAGTTAATACAATTAAAGCTTTTTCAAAGTGACCTCCGTTATGAAAATTAAGAATACGCAGCAATTTACTCAAGTACTTTGACAGTTCACGCGATAGCAATTCTTGTCAAAGCCTACTCTTTCGATCAAAACTCTTAAATCGTGTACACGTGCAGTTCTTACTTAATTATCGATTTGTGCCTTTAATTGATTAGATAACTATGACATGTGATATATCGTTGTGAAGGAAATTTCATACAGTTTTAGAATACGTAAAAACACTGGGTATGTTCCATTTAAAATTTTGAATGTATTTGCTATATCTGAATTATTTGATGCTCAATTGTTTTTCTGATTTTCATAAGTTATTGAAAACAAAGTATCTCACAACTTTCATATATAACATTTATTTGAAATTCTTTCAACAGCCGAGATATCTGCTGTGACACATAAAATCAAACACACTGTATATTACCAAATTCTACAATATGTACTGAAAATGTGTGGGGGGGCGGAAATATGTTATGTGGGGCCTGTGAAGCTCTCTAATCGACTCTCAGAAGAAAAAGAATTTGGCGATTTGGTTGCTAGAGAACTAAGCCAAATCACCGACGAAAAGAAGAGACGGGATATAAAAAGACAAAGAATAAATAATATATATGCGGACTAAATAAAAAAAATTAATTTAATAAAGTAAAGTTGCACTAAATTTGTCAAATTTGCCCTTATTTAAATCGTGCAGGGGTGAGAAAATATTTAGCCATATAATTTCTTCTTCGGCTTGCAATGACAGTTGTATTATTATGTACGTCCCAATCTTGTGTATGACTATAATACTTCCCTCAATTTCTTCTCTCCATTTTCCTGTGTCTATATAATTTTGAGGACAATATCTTTCCCGTGCTGGAAGCGACTGTCTTATACAATTATGTAGACAAGTTGTTGCTTTAACAACATTGTCAATGGCAGATGGAGAAGCACAAATAGCCCTATGGTATATCCTACATCTTGCGACAATAATGTCAAAAGTGTTCTCAATTACTCGTCGAATTGAGAACTTCCTTGACAATTTTCAACATTTTACCAGAATAGAGTCGCATTAAATTTTCACATAATGGAAAAGCTGAGTCCCCAAATAAAAAATAAGGCATTTCAATATTGCTGCTTGGCAATTTCCTCGATGCAGGTATTGGGATGTTTTTTTTTGCAAATTTTTTCCAAATTCAGAAATACTGAAAACACCCCCATCACTTACAGAACCATAAGCACCAATATCGACATATATAAAGTTATAGTCTGCATCACATACACCTAGCAATATTACAGTAAAGTACGACTTATAATTAAAGTACGAGCAACTTTTTGCAGGAGCCGCACATGTTCCCCATCCACGCTACCTACACAGTTTGGCATATTTCACTTAATTTGAAAGTCACGAGCAATTTTCTGCAACCTGTCTTATGTGGGCTCTACCATTACTGTTGGAACCACCACGTTCCACAAAACAGATAAAACTTCTTGTATGATTAGTGATTACGCATACTGTCGATTTCTCTATGTTGATAACTATTTGCTATAGAAAAGCAGGAGTCTCCTGCAGAAATATGAATGCTGCTCTGTGCTATTATTTCTTATCATAATTTTCTTACCGCTGACTTAGACAAAGTGCAGTTCTAATGCTGTGTTTTTTTAAGTGGGGCCCAACTAAACTCAAAAGGTTTTCAAATAGTGCTGGGGTCATTCTAGTATACACGAAAAACCATTCATGATCTTGCAATTGCATCTCCAACGCAATCCTTCTGAATTCTCCCCTTTTCTCACACCGTTGATTAATTGGACGTATCCACCAACGTCGCATTTTTCTGTTACCAGTTCTCGATGTCCGACTATTTTTAACAGACCTCCATTTTAACAGCAAAAGAAGTACACACAGTGGATGGATCAAGAACTTTGACGTAAATTCACTATGAATTCTTAATAAGTTAACCCCACACGCCAAAAGACAGTGACACAGTAATTAAACTCGACACGTGTTTCGCTGACAACGTCAGCATCTTCAGGAGTAGAAGATAATCTAAATTCTAAACTTAAATTACGTTGCTAAAAATATCCAACCCCCACTCACCCACCCTCCACTACTGAAGTGAAAAGGATCGATAAACCTATAGGGTTTCTCAGAACTAATTTGAACATGAGAGCAATAAAATTGTATTCTTAAGTGAAAGGGATCAATAACCTATAGGGTTTCTTAAAACTATTAGAGCAATAAAATTAGGGTCTGAAGGGTAAATATTTTTGGCTAGACTTAATCTATCTACCTGATAAATCTATACAGGGTTGAGTTCGGAATCGGACCATAGTTACTGTTAAGACAACTACGTTTATTTTTATATATCTCTATACTTTCCAATGCGTTTAAATCAAATTTATTATTTTCTGGTTTTAAGAGTTTGAGATTATTGCTATTGAATTTATGGCCCGTTTCCAACGCGTGTGACGCCATGCTAGACTTATCAGTGCGGCCGTATTTGTAATGAGCTCGATGCTCCTTAAAGCCAGTTAAAATAGACCGAGTTGACTGCCCGATATATTTTTTGTCGCAATTTCCACATGCTATTTCGTAAATTCCCGCTTTATGAATGGGTTCCGTTTTATCTTTCGCATTTCCTAGTAGATTTTGTAAATTGTTACTCGAAGTGTAAACCACTTTAAAGCCCGCTTTCCCGAAAATAGTATTCATACCTCTAGTTATTTGCGGTACGTATGGTATTTTTATAAATTTAGTAATTTTATTATCCCAATTTAAAGTGGTGGAATTTCGCAATAGCATTTTAAATTTTCGTTTCCTAATTAACCTATTGACAATCTCTTTGATAAAGCCGAACTTAACTTATTAAATAAAGGCTTGAAGTTTAGCTTGCCAGAATCTCGTCGCGTAGGCACCGAAAATGTAATAGCTAGTATTGAATCCTCAATTCAGTACTTAACTGAATCCAAAAAAAGTATGATTAGGGGAACAGTTGCACAAAAATTATCTGAAAATATTATTAAATATCATGGTTCTCTTCCCCGTCACACAAACCACTCTAAAATTATCAAAGGACTGAGAGAGAAAGATTGTTTTTATCTTAAGGCAGATAAGGGTAACAAGGTTGTTATATTGGATAAAAGTGACTATTACGAAAGAGTAAATAATTTAATAGAAAACGGTCCATACGTGAAAATTAACAAAGATTCGTTGCCAAAAATGATTTCAGATACTCAGAAAACATTTAAACTATGTAATAACCTCATTACCGCGGATATCAAACGTAAGCTACATGTGTCTAACCCAAAAGTACCACGCATGTATTGCTTACCGAAGATCCATAAAGTAGGGAAAGCCGTAAGGCCCATAGTTTCAGCTATCGATTCTCCTACTTACAAACTGTCCAAATGGTTAGTCAATGAATTTAATAACCTCGAAATCAAGCAGTCAAGTTTTTCAGTGAAGAACTCTTTAGAGTTTATAAACAAAATTCAACACATCACACTGCATGATAACGAATTATTAATTTCATTCGACGTCAGCTCACTTTTTCCCAGTGTACCTGTACCAAAGGCTTTGGAGTACTTGTATGAACTCCTTAATAAAAATAACATTGATGAACAAACTGCCAAAGAATACATTAATTTAACAAATCTGTGTATGCAGCAGAATTATTTCAAAGTCAGTGGAACATTTTTTCAACAAAGTGAAGGTACAGCCATGGGAAATTGCCTCTCTCCTTTCATTGCAGAAATTTTCATGGACAAATTTGAAACCCAACTGAAAGATGAGCTCACATATTTTCCAAAGGTGTGGGTGAGATATGTAGACGATATATTTGCCATTTTTGACACTAGTAAATGTAACATTGAAGATTTTTTGAGCGACTTAAATAGTAGATTCAATTCTATCAAATTTACCCATGAAATAGAAAGGGAAGGACAGCTTCCATTTTTGGACATTTTGGTAATTAGGAAAGACAGTAAGTTAGAATTTGACATCTATAGGAAAGAAACCAGTACAGCTCGGTATATAACTGCAGATTCGAACCACTGTAGTCAACACAAAGAGGCTAGTTTTGGTTTTTTAGTTAATAGACTGTTGAGTCTACCGTTATCCGTTGAAAGATACCGCAAGGAAGTAAATACAATCAAAGATATAGCGAAATGTAATGGTTTCGATCCAGAGATTGTCAATAGGTTAATTAGGAAACGAAAATTTAAAATGCTATTGCGAAATTCCACCACTTTAAATTGGGATAATAAAATTACTAAATTTATAAAAATACCATACGTACCGCAAATAACTAGAGGTATGAATACTATTTTCGGGAAAGCGGACTTTAAAGTGGTTCACACTTCGAGCAACAATTTACAAAATCTACTAGGAAATGCGAAAGATAAAACGGAATTTGCGACAAAAAATATATCGGGCAGTCAACTCGGTCTATTTTAACTCGCTTTAAGGAGCATCAAGCTCATTACAAATACGGCCGCACTGATAAGTCTAGCATGGCGTCACACGCGTTGGAAACGGGCCATAAATTCAATAGCAATAATCTCAAACTCTTAAAACCAGGAAATAATAAATTTGATTTAAACGCATTGGAAAGTATAGAGATATATAAAAATAAACGTAGTTGTCTTAACAGTAACTATGGTCCGATTCCGAACTCAACCCTGTATAGATTTATCAGGTAGATAGATTAAGTCTAGCCAAAAATATTTACCCTTCAGACCCTAATTTTATTGCTCTAATAGTTTTAAGAAACCCTATAGGTTATTGATCCCTTTCACTTAAGAATATAATTTTATTGCTCTCATGTTCAAATTAGTTCTGAGAAACCCTATAGGTTTATCGATCCTTTTCACTTCAGTAG
The DNA here is from genome assembly GCA_963966045.1 of Xestobium rufovillosum. NCBI lineage: Eukaryota > Metazoa > Arthropoda > Insecta > Coleoptera > Ptinidae > Xestobium > Xestobium rufovillosum. The sequence goes on from OZ014497.1 coordinate 25,529,445, forward strand.
TGGAGGGTGGGTGAGTGGGGGTTGGATATTTTTAGCAACGTAATTTAAGTTTAGAATTTAGATTATCTTCTACTCCTGAAGATGCTGACGTTGTCAGCGAAACACGTGTCGAGTTTAATTACTGTGTCACTGTCTTTTGGCGTGTGGGGTTAACTTATTAAGAGCAAAAGAAGTAATATTTTTTTTCCATTTTCAAAATATATGTAACAAAACCAACAAACAATTTGAACGTCAAAGATGAACAATAGAATACTAGATTGTCATTGTCAAATTATCTTTACCCTATCCGCCAATCGTAGACAAGTTAAGGCTTCTGCGTATGAGCACGTAACGTAAAAGCTTACGTTCATTGTGAACATAAATATTTGTTACGAAAATATTGCGTTTACGTAAATATATCGTTTACGTAATTTTTGCGTTTACGTCCATTGTGAACAAGCAGTTTACTCTTCTACGTTGAATATGCACTGAAACTGTTACACACGTACCGAAAACAAAGCACGTAAGCCATTGTGGGGCGCCGATAGGTATACAGTATACACTTTGTTGAACATTCCCCAGTCACGTTAATTATAATGTATTATGTATATGATGAAATTTCTATTGTTAGCCGCAGTTTTCAGTGATCAGTGATCAGTGATCAGTTCCGAACAAAACGAACCCCACAACAAACAATCGAAAATATGTACGCTGCAGGTTGATTAATACGATATTAATAATTCTATACTGAACTATGCCCAAAACGAAAATTTAGCTCCGCAAATTCGCGCCAGAAGCACTCTCAGACCTAATTATAACTCAAAACCAAACTTAATTTGACTTAATTATTAATCAAAATTAATTACATTCCTGTTTCCTGTCATAGCCAGAAACAATTTGTCCTTTGCTTTATTAATTTTGGGACGCTTGAAGCTTTTTGCCGTTGTTAGTTTGATCTTGACTCTTGCTGTAACAGGGATGCAGCGGACTATAAAAAAAACAGAGTGGTCCTTGCTAATGGGTAATTTTAATTATGGTAATGATGGAGATAATTGGCAGTTCCGATTGAGTGTTTCACATGCAAATTTGATGGTTTTGTGGGTCTCTAATTATTCAAATAGAACGAATTTTATTGTAAAAAGTGCGGTTGAATAATTAGTATCAATTGCCATATTTATAGTAATTTGACATAGTGGCTTCAAATTACATAAGCGGGTGCAAATTACTCATGTGTGAAGATTGTGCAAGATTAGCATTACCATTTGCCAATCCATGCACAAAATGTATATATTTATGCCATTTAGCGGAGTAAATAATGGGTAAAATTGTGTCGTTTTTTTGATGAGCTTAGAACAAGATCAGACCCAGTGGGTATTGTCAACATCATTATACACATAGAAACTCAATATAAGACATTTTTTAGCGGTCACCACATTTTTTATTTTTTTAAAAATTCATGCTCTTTTGCATATCTACTGGCATATCTCAAAAATGAATTGAGCTATCGACGTAATCTTTTTTCTGTTTTAAAGCACACACCTGTGCGCTTCTTTAGATGTATAATAATAATGGTATTGTTTTTTAAATAAATGATAAAGACGCCGATGATCTTGGACGTTCAGAAACTATCCAGGTAAATTTTCAACAATCGAGAAACTTTTTTGTTTCGGAAATTTTTATATAATATGGTGCGAAGGAAATATATCTTCTTTATCTTCTTTATCTTTATTCGTGCTAATATGTACAAAAAATACATTCACACCCGTCAAGAACAAAAGTATTAACAATAGCAAGAACTAAAGCGTAAATTCAAAGGAAAGAAATTCTTCCGTTGAATAAAAAGCATTGTTTAACAAAATTTCTCTAGCAGATTTTTTAAGCTGCGCTGGAGATTCATTTTTTAAATGACTTGGCAATTTATTGTAGAATAAGACTCCATGGTAGTCTGTAGTAGTCATGGGTAACCCGTAAAATTGTCGCGATCTGACTCTTCAGTTCAGCTCACAGATGGCGAACCGCAGAGCTGAACCGGTTCAAATGAGTCACATGGCTCCCGCAGCACACAAAAAGGGATGGCGTTATAAGCACATCGCCGACCGCGAACCGCGAAGTACGTAGCCGATTTATACAGCATTCGGGAGAATCGGGAGCCAGGGCGCACTCGAGACAATAAAAAAAAAATTCACCACCATGCTGATAATGATAACAATCATATAATTTTATTTTTATTTTGCATTCCATTGAATTATGATTTTAAATAAATTTCACAAACTAGATGAATATCTGGGTACCTATCTACTGTAAAAGTGAAATTATTCTGCAAATTAATTATTCATTTATTCAATTACTCAAATAATGGGTTCAATTAATGTTTTAAGTATAAGTATTTTGCTACAGTTTTATATAAAATTAGGTAGATATAGGTACCTATTAATTTATATGCGGCTCCCAATATAACTTCAAACAGAGTGCAATTATTTCAGACGACGTCCTTAGGTACCTATCTACTTATTTCAAATTTTCATTTTTTATATAGAGTTCCCCTTACATTTTGTCTTAAAAAGAATGGCGCCGGCCGGTTTGAAAGCGGCATCTTTACTTTATCGGCGTGTCTTTGCGGTTCCGAAAGAAATAGCGAGCACCTGCATGCGGTCGGCAGAATCTCTGGCACAGAGAAAATATTTGATCTATTTTATTTCTAGAAATGATTATTTAGGGTTACTTGGTTTTCAACTAATAGTGACTGCGCTGTCTTTCGTATATCTACTTGCATATAAATTTTCAGTACCTAATTTTTAAATTATTTCAAAATGCCAAAGAGAGTTAGTGAATTATGGAATCATTTTTCTGAACCAATCGCAAATAGTGCTAAAGTTAAATGTCTATACTGCAATCAGCAAGTTACAATGTCTAGAGGTTCTACTGGAAACCTTATACGCCACATGAAAACAAAGCATCGTACCATTCCTTTGAAGAAAAATGAGGAAATAAATCGGACAACGACAACCCCATTTCCGTCAACTTCGTCTGCAGAACCTCAACCGTCAATATCCTCCCATCACGAACATACACATACTGCACCTACAGAAGAAGACAAGAATAAACAAACGTCTGTTGTCGCAACAAAACAAATGGAAAGTATCACCAGTTACTTTGGCCCTAAAACATTGCCAATAAGGAAATCAAGGGAAATAGACCGACAGCTTGTTACAATGATCGCGAGAGAGTACCATCCTTTAAGTTTAGTTGAGGATGAAGAATTCAAAAAATTTGTTCATGTGTTATGTCCTAGCTATAAACTGCCCACAAGAAAGACGTTAAGCTTGAGCTTAATTCCGTCATTGTATAATACCGTCAAAGAAGAAGTGAGAAGAAGGATTCACCGATCATTTGCAGTGTGCCTTACAGTGGATGGTTGGACCAGTCGAAATAATGATAGTTACTATGCAGTTACAGCCCATTATATTGTCGACGAGGAAACGCCTGCCAAATTATCATCTGATCTTCTTGGATGCATTTCTTTCCCAAAGAAACACACTGCCCGAAATATTCACAACCTTTTGAAGGAAATGCTGCTAGAATGGCAAATAGATTATAAAATTGCTGCCGTGGTAACCGACAATGCTAATAATATGAAAGCGGCAATAAATATCGGTGGGTGGCGTCACTGGGGGTGCTTCGCTCATGCTATAAATCTCGTTGTGCAAGAAAGTTTGAGTGAAATTGGTGGTGTTGTGAAAAAAATTAAATCTGTCGTAGAGTTTTTTAATAGAAGTTCTCACGCATATGCAGAATTAAAGGCTTCACAGGAAAGGTTAAACTTGCCTGTTTTAAAACTAAAAAATGATTGTCCAACAAGATGGAAGTCCACTCTCAATATGATTTCGCGTTTTATTCAAACAAAAAATGCCATAATAAGTACTCTTGCAATAGTAAGATCTTCGGTTGAATTTACAGGAGACGTCGACGACATCTTGACTGCTGAGGAATGGTTAATTGCTGAACAATCGGTTGATGTATTAACAATTTTTGATGCTGTTACAAATCTAATATGTTCAGAAAAAAATGTTTCTTCATCGACTGTAATTTTATTTTTTAAACAAATGTACAGACATATGCAGGGCTTCGACTCTCGAGAAAATTTGAGACCAGAAATAAGAAAATTTGTTGACAAATTGAAACAGGAACTCACGCGCAGGTTCGGTGGTCTTGAAGACAATGAAATCATAACGCAAAGTACGATATTAGATCCTCGCTTTAAAAAATTCGGATTTTTACATGAAACAAAATTTGAACTAGCGCGGTCTAAACTGTACAATAAAATAGCTTCATCGGCAGTTAACAACGCGCCGGAACCTGAACATAGTGCTTCCGTAATCGCAGTTACCGAAAACGAAACGGAAGATCCTATATCCGCACTTATTTGGGACGATTTCGATAAACAAATAAAAGATATTCAAACACCAACCAGTCTTAGGGCTTCTGCGATTGTAGAAATAGACAAATATTTGGACGAACCTCTTCTTGTTAGAACTGGTGACCCACTCGTTTGGTGGCAACAGAGACGAGCTATATATCCAAGACTTTACGAATTGGCAAAAAAGAGACTTTGTGTATTAGCAACTTCCGTGCCTTGCGAGCGCATATTTTCGAAGGCTAATGAAAGGAGGAGTCGTTTTTCAACAAAAGAATTATCAGAATTAATATTTTTATCTTATAATTTAACAAATCGTGATTAATCCTTGCCTATTTGTTTACTACTTATTATTTTGTTTTAAAGTTTAGTTATATTTTATTTCTTTTGTTTTACATTAATATATTTTATTTTTTAGTTTTAGTAGTTGACTTTTCTGATGCTCTGTACATTGTTATTTTTAATACAGTCTGATTTGCATTGTTTTTTCAATTCCCTTTCCCTAAAATATACCTGGGAAATTTTCAAAACAGAAGCATCAATAACTTGTAATGTATGTACTTATACCTACAAAATACCTATTTAATAAGTGTACGAGTGCATCTGCATCCTGTAACATGTAAAAGTAAAGCAATCACTGTCCTTTATTTATTACCTACCAACTTACCTAAATTTCACATTATAAATTAAAAATGTAGCTGTAACCTACAATAATACAAAACTGAAAATGCACAATGAATATGAATTTCGCATCTTTGACTCAACGCGCCCTCATAGAGCATGCAGCAGCAGTCGAACCGAGATAAATAAATGAGTAACACTGAAGCAGAGAAGAAGTAGGACCCGCGAACCGCGAACCGCGGCATCGAGCCATTGCATTCAGCGTAACACACCCGTCGATTTCCAAATCCCTGATCTACGAACTACGAGCGTGGAGCGCTGTTGTTGCGAACCACGAACCGCGAGCCAAATGCGTCGCGATGCAGCTCGCTTCAGCTCAACCAGTGAAGCAGATCTTTGAGCCGGTTCGATAAAGAGTTACCCATGACTAGCTCTGTAGCATCTCTTGAGCATTTAAGTCTGTGAAATGGTACCACAAAATTGTCTCTATTTCGAGTACTGTAGTCATGCGAGAATGTCTGGTATTCCACTTGGTTGCATTTGATACACAAAATAGACTGTAGGATGTACAAGCAGGGCACGGTTAGTATTTTTGAGTTTATAAATGCTTGTTTACAATCTTCATTATATCGAAGGCCAGACATTATTCTAAGACATTTCCTTTGAATGGCAAACACTCTTCTGCTGTGTGCCGAATGACCCCAAGCTAAAATTGCGTAACTCAAATGACCCTGAAGTAGACCAAAATAGGCCGTTCTCAAAACTTCCGTTGAAACCATGGACTTCAATCTACGAATCAAGTATATCTGTGTAGATAGCTTCCTGCATAGTAATGTTACATGAGCTTCCCAAGTCAGGCGAGAGTCCAATATGACTCCGAGGAATTTGATTGGTTCATTTTCTGTGTCTATTGATTTTAATGAAAAGACGAGATGTTGTTTCTTGTGATCATTAAGAGATAGTTGGTTTGAATTGAACCACTGCCTCAAGTTGGTATGACTTGCAGCTGCCTGTAGTGCCAAGTTGGCAATATTATTATCTGTGTCATAGGTGGTAGTATCATCCGCAAATAGCAAAATCTTGGTTATAGAACAATTAGGTAGATCATTAATATATATAAGAAACAGTAAGGGGCCCAACACGGATCCCTGGGGCACTCCTATTTTAATGTTTTTGAGGCTGGATTCCGTATTATTTATACATACATATTGGGCCCTACCGTGCAGATGAGACGCCACCATCAACTCACTAGAAGTCTGAAAACCATAAAATCTTAATTTTCTCATCAGAATCCCATGATCCACACAATCAAATGCCTTTGTTAGGTCATAAAAGGAGGCATCGAGGTATTCATTATTTTCAAAAGCTTTAGAAACTTCCCTGCACAATGTACTAATCGCCAGAGTTGTTGAGCGGTTGTTTCTAAAGCCATATTGAGCATTATGAAAAAGGCTGTTTGTTTCAAAATAATGATATATTTGTTTGTTTAATAGTTTTTCAAAAACCTTAACATATATAGGCAAGATGGCAATGGGGCGATAGTTCGCTGGATTAAGCCTGCATCCTTTTTTGTAAATGGGCACTATTTTAGCCACCTTTAAGAAGTCAGGAAATATTGAATTTTTAATTCAAGTATTTAGTAGATTTGTGAATGGTATTAAAATAACATCAGTGACTGTTTTCAGTATCTTTGTATTCATGTTATACATGTCTCTGGAACTGCTATTCTTAAGAGAATATATTGTATCCCTTACTTCATTGAAAAAGATACTTCTTTAAACGTATAAGTTAGATTGTCTTTTAGAGCAACGTTCTTTTGCAAATATTGAAGCGGGTCAATATTAGATGCAGGAAGCTGATCAGAAATTGACTGTGCAATATTACTAAAGTAATCATTGATTTTTTCGGCAGTTATTGGTACCTGAGTATCTTTTCTCTTGTTTGTGTTTTGATTGATCACCTTCCATGCGGCAGATGGTTTATTTATTGTGTGTTCTATAAAACGATCATTTTCTCCTTTTTTGGCAGCTGCAAGTTGTGCATTGTAGAACTTTTTGAAGCTATTTAGTTTGTCTTTGCTGATGAGATGCCTACAGTACAAATCGCTTAAAAAATTTAGTTTATCTCGTAATAACCTTAAGTTGTTGTTAAACCACATCATTTTACTTTTAGTTTGACTTGATAGTACTCTAGATTTTGTAACAAAACATTGAGATATGCCTGAAATAAAGATGTTATTGAATATTGAAAATTTGGAATTTATGTCAATGTCTGCTTTCACAAAGGACCAGTCGATATCTTCCATGTAGTTGTACAGTGCCACAGACGAATATAACTAAATTCGTCTGTAACAGTGCATACAGACCATATTCTGTTATAGAGGTATATTGAATTCGCCTCTGTAATCCACTACCACTGTTGGGTTTTTTTATCATCATCATAAGGTTCTCAGTCCGAAGACTGGTTGGACGCGTACCTCCATTCTTTTCTATCCTGAGCTAACCTACGCATTTCCCTAAAAGTAGAACATCCTACATCCCTAACTATTTGAGAGCAGTAGTCTAATCTAGGCCTACCCCTACCTCTTTTTATTCCTATCTCTGACTCTAGTATGTCGCGAACTATTCCTTCGTGTCTTAGAAGGTGTCCTACCATCCTATCTCTCCTACTCTTTATTGTTTTCCATACCTTTCGCCTTTCCCCAACTCTTTCTAATACTTCCCTATTGCTAACCTTATCTATCCACGGTATCTTCATCATGCGTCTGTAACACCACAGTTCAAACGCTTCTACTCTTTTTCTATCCGCTTCTCCTATTGTCCAAGTTTCGCACCCGTATAATGCCGTACTCCATACATACGACGTTAAGAGTCTCTTCCTAGTCTCTATATTAACCGTTCTCGAACATAACAGTTGTTTCTTTTTGTTAAACGCAACTCGTCCCTGCGCCATTCTTTGTTTTATATCTTTAGTGCTCCTACCGTCTTGAGTTATTTTACTTCCTAAGTAGCAGAAATCCGCGACCTCCTCTATCTTCTCATTTCCAATTTGTATTTCCATTTTAGTTCTATTTTCACATCCCCTACATACCAAAATTTTAGTTTTCTTTTTATTGATTTTCATGCCGAATCCCTGTGTCAAAACTGCTTCCATTTCATTCAAAGCCGCTCCTAATTCTTCTTTGCTAGATGCTAACACTGCTATATCATCCGCAAATCTGAGCATGTTAATAGTTTGGCCCTGTACATTGATCCCTGAGGCTGTTCTTTCCTTAACAATATTAATCGCATCTTCGATATATAAGTTGAAAACTAGAGGTGACAATGCACATCCCTGTCTCACTCCCTTCCGGATATCTACTTCCCTTTGTTCCTGCTCACATTCTATAACTGCCTTTTGCTCTTTGTAGAGATTATGTATTATTCTTCTGTCCCTGTATTTCATCCCTACCTTTCTCAGCACTTCGAACATCTTCCCCCATTTTACGTTGTCGAAAGCTTTTTCTAAATCTACAAATCCTATATAGACGCTCTTTCTCTTTTCTATCGCTTTTCTATAATTACTCGTAAAGTTAGAATGGCCTCGCGCGTTCCTCTATTTCGTCTAAATCCGAACTGATCTTCTCCTAATATTTCTTCCGCCTTTTTCTCCATCCTTCTTTGCACAATTCTAGTTAAAATTTTTGACGCATGGGAAGTTAAACTGATAGTTCTAAAATTTTAGCATCTATCCGCGCCTTTTCTTTTTGGAAAAGCTACTATGATGTTCCGTTTGTAATCTTCTGGAATCTCGCCTGTCAGGTATATGCGACTAACTAGTTTAAATAAACGATCTATTACCTCTTGACCTGCGCACTTTAAGATTTCTGCCTGCAAGCCATCTATACCTGGTGCTTTATTATTCCTTAAACTTTTTAGTGCTATCTCAAACTCTTCTCTCATTATAGGACTCCCTAGGTTATCCCCCTCTACACTGCTTTCGCTTTCTAATATATCTTGCACTTCCTGTCCCGCATATAAGTTTCCTAAATATTCTTTCCACCTATCTGCCTTCTCCCCACTTCCGATTAGGATATCTCCTGCCTCATTTCTAATGTTTTTGGTACTAGATCCAATTTCTCTAAAATTTCTCCTAATTATTTTATATGCTTCATCAGTCTTTCCTACTTCGAATTTATCTTCCACTTCTTTGCATTTATTATCGATCCATTGCTCTTTCGCTTTCCTACATTCCCGAATAATTTCCCACTTGATCGCCTTATATCTTTGTTTCCCTGTTTCATCTAACCTATTTTTATATTTTCGCCTTTCCTCTATTAGACTCACAATATGTTTTGTTATCCAGGGTTTCCTACTTTCATTCTGTTTATGACCCAAAATATCCCTAGCTGAGGAAACTAAACTATTTTTAATGCAATTCCATTCTGCCTCTATGTCCCTAACAATATTTCCACCCGTGCCCTTTAGTGCTTCGTTTGTCTTTTTCTCGAACTTATTGCGCATATCATCATCTTTTAGTTTCTCTGGGTCAAGATACCTTCTTCCGCTTCTTTTTTTCAAAATCTTAAATTTAAGATTGGCTTTCATAACGACTATGTTGTGATCACTATCTATATCTGCTCCTGGATAACTTCTACAATCCCTAACTTGATTTCTAAATCTTTGCCTAACGAGAATGTAATCTATTTGATATCTCCCTAAGTCTCCTGGCATCTTCCACGTATAGCATCTCCTAACATGATGGTGAAATAGAGTGTTCGCGACCGTTAAGTTATGTTTATCGCAGAACTCTATCAGTCTAACTCCCCTATCGTTCCTATTGCCTAATCCAAAGGGGCCAACTATTCCGCCCTCTCGCCCTGTGCCTACGACTGCATTGAAATCTCCTGTAATTATTAAATTTTCGTGCCCTCTCACAAAATCTATCACATATTCAATATCACTATAAACTGCCTCTACGGCCTCATCACTGTAGTTAGAAGTGGGCATATATACCTGTATTATTACTGTTTTTACAGGTTTCGAATCTAACCTAACCATAACTACCCTGTCACTTTGCTGTAAGAAATTTTCTACACTCTGTCCTACTTTTTTCCGCATAACAATTCCTACTCCCGAATTTCCTCCTACAGATCCTGTGTGTATTACTCTAAAATCTCCGCTCCAGAAGTCTCCAGCTTCTGGCCATCGCACTTCACTGATACCTACTACGTCTAATGCTAACTTATCCATCTCAATTTTCAAATTCTCTAACTTCCCTACTTGTTTCATGTTTTTTTATATTAATTATTAAACTATAGTGGTCAGACAAGTTTTAATCTTTCACATGAACAGCTGTGTCTTCATGATTAGTAAAAACATTATCCAGGCAATAGTGTTTTTGAAGACCTTCTGTTTGAGTCCAAATGATTGGAAAAGATTGATTAATTTTTGTACATTTTTATCATTCGTGTTGAAGTGGACATTAAAGTCTCCCACTAAAACTATGTTATACATGGTGATTCTTTTAAAGCGGCCATTAGAAAATTTCTTATTTGCAAATAAGATAGAAACTTGAAACCTGGATTTCTGTCATAATCGATCATGGCGAATCCAAAAATGCAATTTTCAAAATGGCGGCACTTTCGGAAATACCGGAAGTTGACGCCATCTTTGTTATTTTAAATGGATACCCCCCATTTTTATTTTATTTTTGAATTCGGCATTAAATTCTGCGTATAATGCACCCAGGCTGTCAGCACTTATCTGTCATAGTTTTTGACATATGCCACTTTTTGTTTTAAATTTAGCATTTGCAGGGGTTCATTTAAAAATTCATATCTCTTAAACCATTTAAAGTGGGTAAATGAGCTTTTTTAGGTTGATTCCCTAAAGTTCAAGGAATCATTTCCCTGTAGGGTTAATGTTCAACGACGTTTCCAATGGTTGCTGCGATTTTTTGAAGATGACAATCAAAAAATGCCAAAAAGTCATTTTTTTTAAATGGCAATGGGCAAATTTTATTATGGCAACCGACGTAGGATTAAATTTGAAAGGGACTTATATCCAGGTTTCCTATACCTATCTCAAATAGTTTTTTAATTATTCGTAGTTTTTTGTAAAAGATTAAACGTTATTCCCAAAAAACGTAGAAGCCTATGGAACCAAAGAAAAAAATTAGTTTTAGAACTGTCATCTTTTAGTTCTCCATTAATTAAAAGTTAAGTTAAGTTAAGCACGTTCTTGATTTTGTTTTGTAAGCATAAATGGCTTTTTATTCGAATGAAGTTGTTTTTGATTTATTTCTCATACATGGCAACTGCCAAAAAATCGTTGCAAGAACATGTCGCGAGTTTAATGAAAAATATCAAAATTTGCCGCCAATGAATAAACAGAAGTTTTCTAGACTTAAAAACAAGTTTCTTCAGGGAGGAAATATTCATCCTGCAAGAAGAAGGACTAAATTTGTTAGGGAATCTGAAGATAATCAAATAAATGTTCTGGGGTATTTTGGCGCATTTCCACGATCATCGATAAGAGCAGCAAAATTTGATTTGGGATTGACGTTCTCATCGATACAAAGAATTTTACATGACCACAAACGACATCCCTATTCTTTTATACGACTACAAAAACTTCGTCCAACCGATTTTCCAAGACGAATAACTTTTTGTGAAGAGCTTTTGATAAAAAAACAGGAAGACCCAAATTTTTTGAGTCGGATTATTTGGACTGATGAAGCAAAATTTGCACAGGCTGGAGTATTTAATAGGAGAAATCGACATTTTTGGGCCGCAGAAAATCCACACCTGATCTATGAAGTTGAAAATCAAATTCAATTTTCCGTAAACGTTTTCTGTTTATTAATGGATAATCGGTTGCATTGGTACATGTATGATGAAAATTTGAATGGAGACAGATATTTAGACATTCTTAACAATGTAGTCCAAGATTTTGTCGATAATCTACCATTGCAGCATGCCGTCAACTTATGGTATCAAATGGATGGGGCACCAGCGCATTCAACAAATGCCGTAGATTTAAGACTAAGACAATTGTTTCAAGACAGATGGTGGGGAAATAGAGGTCCATGGTTGTGGCCCCCAAGATCCCCGGATCTGACACCATTAGATTTTTATTTATGGGGGCGGATTAAAGATATCGTTTATGAAACTGCACCCACGTCGAGGGAAGACTTATTACTAAAAATAACCCAAGCCATGAATGGTATTGATGGGAATGAAATCAGAAACGCTACCAGAGCCGTCCAACGTCGGATTATTGAGTGTTTGAATCAAAACGGTGCACATATCGAGCATATTTTGTAATACCGACCTAGCTCATTAATTTTTGTATTGATTTAGGTAATTTAAATTAATATTTTTTGACACTGTTACTATGTTTGTTGCTTGGTAACAAGCTCGGTAACAAGTTAATCTTAATAAATTATATTTTTTTACAAAAAACTACGAATAATTAAAAAACTATTTGAGATAGGTATAGGAAACCTTGATATAAGTCCCTTTCAAATTTAATCCTACGTCGGTTGCCATAATAAAATTTGCCCATTGCCATTTAAAAAAAATGACTTTTTCGCATTTTTTGATTGTCATCTTCAAAAAATCGCAGCAACCATTGGAAACGTCGTTGAACATTAACCCTACAGGGAAATGATTCCTTGAACTTTAGGGAATCAACCTAAAAAAGCTCATTTACCCACTTTAAATGGTTTAAGAGATATGAATTTTTAAATGAACCCCTGCAAATGCTAAATTTAAAACAAAAAGTGGCATATGTCAAAAACTATGACAGATAAGTGCTGACAGCCTGGGTGCATTATACGCAGAATTTAATGCCGAATTCAAAAATAAAATAAAAATGGGGGGTATCCATTTAAAATAACAAAGATGGCGTCAACTAACGGTATTTACGAAAGTGCCGCCATTTTGAAAATTGTATTTTTGGATTCGCCATGATCGATTATGACAGGAACCCAGGTTTCAAGTTTCTATCTTATTTGCAAATAAGAAATTTTCTAATGGCCGCCTTAAAAGAATCACCATGTATTTACCGTACTCTAACAGAAGTCCTTCAATTTTCTCTAAAAATGTGTTATAGTCCCCCAGAAGGAGATCTGTAAACTACAATGAAATAAAAACCATCAGACACAAAACCACAGACTTCGCATGTCAGTTCGTCACTGAATCGTACTAAGTTTAATTTTGAAATGTTATTCCTACATTTTGAGAAGATACATACCCCACCATGGAGCCTTACCACTCTGGAATATTCTGCAATTAGGGAATATTGCCCCAGACTTACTGTTTCCAGTTCAGCTTGCGACATCCGGTGTTCCACTAGAAAAACTGAATTAAAATTTTTATCAACCAAGACAGCTTCGAGCTCCAGTAATGTATTGCGCAAACATTGAATATTTGTAAACAAATATAGTTAGGTTGCCTGCGTCACTTGGGGGCCTGAACGAAAATTTTCTATGTTGACTGAATTTGTTGATTCATTACTTCGTTTCCAGAAGTATCTCGAGAATCTCACATTTCTAGGCCAAAAGTTCACCTCATACAGTTCATTTATTAATGCAAAGTCAAGCCCTACACGAAAGCATTTTGTGTCCCTACCTAAAGGAAGCTCATCCACAACGAAGTCTCTGCCCGCACTATTTGGTTTTCCTTTTAGGAATCTTGTGATATCTTCACTTGTGACGTTTGGAGAGACCCTTGATAAAAACATCCAAATTTTCTTATAGCCAAAAGACCAAAAAGTTTTTAGAAAAAAAAATCTCTGGATATTTTCAATAGTTTTTATAATATGATTTTTTTAGTTTGGAGGGTAATATCTAAGTTTGCACGCACGGTTCAATAATAGTGGGTAATGGTTCGGCACCTTTAATTTTGCTGTGTTTATTGCCTATTTTCAGTATTTTGGGTTATTGATCTGCAATGCTTGGGCATCTCAGATACAAACTATTAAAGCCTGACCAAGTTAAAAATGGACTAGTGCCTTTAAAATATTGAAAGAGTTTCCATGTCAAGTTTATTTTTGTAAATATTTCATCGGTTTTTTGTTAAACTCAAAGGACTTAAAGGGCAAAGGCTCTGGTCGTTTTGGAGGGCTAAAAAAGGGCAATATGTGTCGAAAAGGAAAATTAAGATCTTCTAAACTTAATGAATAAGGACCTTTTCTAGGTATATTTTCACCTATAAATGTAATGGTTTCTAAACGTTACTGAAATACCACCATATCCACGCAATGAGTAGTATTTTTTCCGTGGATTGTGTCCTCATTTAAATCAAAATTATCTATACTCGCGTGTATTACCAACAACTTTTACCTGGAGGTATACATAAATTTTGTCATTACTAATTCTTTGTTTGGCAATGTTGGTTGTTAATAATTGTCCAATATCGTTATAGGTACAGCTAATACCAATTTCAGATAGGAAGTCAAAAAGTTGCCTACTTCGTAGTAAATGGTGCACACATACTTAAGCCTAATCCAAATTTAAAAAGTTTTTTTATATGTATAACTTGACGAACAACGCCATAATAAGATTGCAAGGAATAACAGCTTTTGGATTTATATTTTTTTCTAACGTTATAACTATCATCGTCGATAAGCCAAGATATAAATTTTAGCAACATATTTGGTACTTGCTTTGTAAACTCATTTTGATTAATATCATGAGGAGTTGAGGAACAGAAAAATTTGTTCGTGGAGAACTGAAATTGTGTGTTTTTTAAAAATTCCAGCTGCGTGATGCAAAATTTCATATTCATTTTGATAAACTTCTTCCTTACAGACATCGTTATTAGCAGTTTCAGATACAAAGGAAGAACTTGAATCTGATTCTCTCGTTGATTCTATTTTATCAGAGTTTGATGAAAAAGTCGGGAAATGGGCTAATCTTTTGTTAATTTTCAATTTATTTAAAAATGCTTGTATGTTATACATATTTCGAAATGTAATGGCTATAACACGACTATGATATTTCGCATCATGCGCAAACAAATCGTCATAACCGGTAAACGTTGCAACCATTCCAATATCGCCCCTCTTTTTGGCCGTTTTGATTATTTATTCATAAGTACTTTTTCCTGTCCCCTCAAGAGATTAAGATAAATTGGCTATTGTAATACATATTCTTAAAAGTTTCTATAATTTTTTAATGTACGCTACCCGGTTTCCTATTTTTATATTTTAAGTGTATTTTATCCAAATATAAGTCAGCAAACAAAAGTGTAGACTATAGGTCCAAAATCATCTTTTCTCAGTTCCGCATAGTGATGGGTCGCACCTGTGCGTATCGTACAAAATGTACGGCACACTTCACTGTGCTGTGCATGTACGCCACTTTTATTTTGTACTGGCAGTACATTGAATAAGACAGGCGCAGTGCACAGCGTAGCGTAGCGCGGTTCGCCGTATCACCTTTACAGATTGGAATTTCGTACTTCGGGCACCCGTCCGTAAAGTACAATTCTCAATCACAATGAATGGTAGGTAAATTATACTGGAAATATTTTAAACCAAAACTTAAATTTGCAGGTGTACCTAACTTCTTACCCTAAAAGACCGCATGTCATATAAATCTTTAGACCCAGACGATAAAAAATAAAAATAAGAAACATTGTGTTCGTGTTGATTGTGATTTGCATTTTGCTGCACAAGTGCACCAGCTCGACAGAAACGCACAACTCATAATACCTTACTTACTACTACAAACATTACATAGTACAATTGTACGGCTCGCACTGTACGACACACTTTGGTGTGCTGTACTGTGTATTAGCACTCTGAATTGTATCGGTGCGACCCATCATAATAATTATTGCTGCGGAACTTCCGCAGCAATAATTATTATCTCTAAACCCCACTTCCAAGGCTTATGCACAAGTTTGTCTTTTTCCTCCACAACTTCACTACATAATAAGCACTTCATTTTAATATTTATCTCATCTATCTTAAATATTTTGAAGCAGTAAAAATTAAAGAACTCGCCACTAATAATACGAACTACATGTGTAAATAAAAGACTATTTATTTCTTTCATGTTATATCTCGCACGCGTCGATATTGTCATCGTTCGCTCCTTATATAAGAAATCATAGCGCCTAAACTACAAAAGTCACAATAACGCAATTATGCTGCCAAAAACTTTTTTGGTCTTTTGGCGGCATTTCCTAAACAAAAAAGTTTCTCGATTAGTGAAAATTTGCCTGCGTAATTTCTGAACTTCCTAGGTTATCGACGTTTTGAGCATATTAAAACAAAAAACACCAACCAATACTATGCTTAGAAAGAAGCGCCTAAGTGTGTGTTGTAAAACAAAAAAAAGATCATGTCGATAGCTCAATTAGATACCTAGATATTAGAGTAGATATATAAAAAAGCAAGGTTTTTGAAAAAGGTACGTATCCACACTTTTTTGGAAATAAAAAATTTGGTGACCACAAAAAATGTCGTATCTTGTGATTTCTCATAAACGATGACGTAACTAATAAAATGAGATATGTCTCAGTTTGTTCTAAGATAAAAAAAAATAAAATCGAGAAGGAAGCGACTTTTGCCTTCGTTTTTATTTTTACTCCACTAATTTCAAAATTAGTATAACGCATGATGTTTTTAAGTTGGCCATATTGTTTATGACAATACAGTTTTATGGCTACATTAAACTGTGATTTTAGAGTGCAATCTGAATCAGAGCTGGAAAGTTTCCTCACGCAGAATTAATAGAATGCAATCTCTGGAGAGAAGTTAAAACTGAATTAATAGCAACCATTTTCCGTACATACCCAAAAGATTAAAATTTAATTTCCAATTTCCCATTCCGCGTTAAATCCGCTAGAGAACTATCTGCCCGTTTTTCACGACAATTTACGTAGCTACGCAAGTAATTGATGAAACTGTTAAATGAGATTAAGGCAAATTGCCACTTTACAAGACACTGATGCCTGGTAGTTTATATTTAGAAATTTGAATTCAGAAAATACACTAGTCAAAACCGTATTCTAAAAAATCTTTACAAAATCTGTTAAAAGCTTGTATACACCAGATATTGAAAACCATACCCTTTTTGTACAAACGTTAAAATTGTTTGCAATGTTCTTCAATTCTCATCCCTTGATTTGTTTTTTGTTTTGTTTCTACCCTTGTCATTAATTGTTTTAAATTCGGTTATGAATTACTCGAATTTAGTTGTTTGTTATTAAATCTATGTAATATAATAGCTAAAATATTTAATGTACTTAAGCAATTTACAATTTCATTCGAAATACTGAGAGTTCCTTGATAATTTTTGGCCATTTTATTTCATTTTTTGTAAGGTTACAGTTACTTTCGTCGTTCCAGAGTTGGACCTGGATTTTCTGGAGCGACGCCAGAATGCCGCATCGGAGAACAGCTCGAGCAGTGCAATTCAGCAAAGCCCGATTGAAATCAGTCCCGAATCTGTCGATAGAGTAAAGGTCATTTTATTGGGAGCACCGGCTGTCGGAAAAACAAGCATCATACAGGCAAGTGTGCGAGGTTTTGTTTGTAGAGTTTCGTTTGTTTGGATAGGAGGGTGCGGGTATTGTGATTTCGAAATTGGGTGGTTATTTTGAAGCCCGGAAACAAATGGATTTGATGTGTGCTTTGACGAATGAGTGGAATGTGCTCGAAAAATATTTCGGCTTCCAATAAGTGATCCACCGAACTAAATATTCAGTTTGGATGGATATATTATTTTGTTTATGTAAATGGAAAAAAAACAACAGGAATATAAATTTCCAGTTGGGCGAATAAACTTTTTAATAGGAAACAAAAATTATTATTATTATTATTAAACTGTTTGGTAATTACCGGCGTACTACATAACACAAAATAATTAAGAATACTTGAATATATGTAAACAAAATATAACAAGCACTGATTCCAAGTTGGGTGACAATGCTCTTATTAGTTGGATACCTATATTAATAAAAATTAGTAGCTTTTTTATGGTTATTTTATTTCATAATTAGTTTTTTGTTAATATCTCCGGTTTGGAAAGAGATATAATGTTGAGGTTTTCACTGACTTATTGATAAATCTTCGTTCTTTTTAAATGTGCGAAGAAAGGTATACCATTCCATTTAATATTTACACGAAAATTTAAAAAATCTGTTGAGTTTACAAATAGCTGCTTCTACTGGATAGATAAAACATATTCCAAGTATTGTTTGTAATGTGAACGATAGAGTTGAAAAATACGTTTTCAATGAAACTAAGTTTGTTAAATTCTATTGAACCAAACCGGAGTTATGACAATTTGAATGTAACAACGATTGGCGCCCTCCCCCTCTTTCATTTCAAGAGATGGAGCAAAAAACATGAGACAAAAAGTTTGCAAAAATGTTGAGGTTTGAGATGCGGGCAACTGGAATATATACAGGCTATCCCACGACGACCTTACACGATATGTATATGGGAAAGTGGGTTTAGTAGAGTTACACAAATTTTCACAAACAGGTAATCGAGGATGCTCAATTCGACTAAAATATTTTTGAGTTTCTGCGACTTCCGGTTATACCGGAAATAGACACCAACTTCCTTATTTTAAATGGAATGCCCAAATTTCTATTACGGATTTAGATTTTTGGTTGAATTTTAAGGTCACCTTATGCAAAACATCATATGTGTAAAGTGCACCCTCTTCGAGATATTAGACGTTAAAAATATGTAGTCATTTTTCAAATTTCATCAATTATAACTTGGAAACGGTACGAGATAAAGAAAAATGACTTACATGTCCCTATCCTAGTTTTTAATTCTCTATCTATTGAGTGTGGAAAATACTGTCTCCTGATTGGTCAAAAAATGACAAAAAGTTGCCAATCGGGAAGCAGTATTTTCCAGACCCATTAGATAGAGAATTAAAAACTAGGATAGGGACATGTAAATCATTTTTCTTTATCTCGTGCCGTGTCCAAGTTATAATTGATTAAATTTGAAAATTTGTATTGTATCGTAAAATATCTTAGAAAAAGCCATTTTTGTAATTGACGGTATATGTTACGCCCCCTAGCGGTCGTTTTAGGAACTCGAAACTAATTTCCAGCGACTTTTCAGGACCATATTTACTGAAAATATTTTTCCCAAAGCTGTATGATTAACGGTTTGTGAGATATAGCCGGCGACCTCTCTTAATGGGACACCCGGTACATAGACAACCAAAGAGTAAATACCTAGTGATTGTGTTACCAACTTCAAAATATTGTTAACTAAATAAAAAGGGAAAAAAACATTTTTTAATATGCTCCCTATTCCGGTTTATCCTTCTAGCTGGTTTCCTTTAATCATAAAAATGCATAACGCAGCCAAACTTTTTCCCTCTCGTACGAACGATTCGAGTTCTAAAAAGTTTCGAATAATTGAACACTCAGGCAGAATGAAACTGATATCTACGGGAAATGCATCTCGCTCTGTTTACTTTTATTCTTTTTCTGCAGGAGTTGAATTTTTGCTGCAGGCAACTTTTCGTCACGTCTGGTATAGTAATCGAGTTAATTTAAACAAATCTAGCAGAAGATGTGAATGATAAAATATATCGATTTGCAAATTATTTTTGTTGCTTTAACAACCTAAAATTTATAAATACCTAAATGGCAGAAATGCAACTCTGAAACATCACGTAGGTAATCTAATATCCTCGCTAGTCTTTCATGAAAATTTCATTTCAAACTGCATAATATAAACCCGTTATTACACATCCCGAGGTACCAGATAAACGTGTAGAGAATCCAAAAGTCATATTTCAGGGAGACCCCTACGAGTCCACCGCGAAATACATTTAAAATCTCAAGCACATTCTTTCAGGTGAAGATGATTTTCAATTTCAACGTCGGAAACGCGTTTATAAAGTGTTGAACGTGCCGTACCGTTAAACTCACGGCTCTTTATTAAGGATGTTTGCTTAAAACTTAAAGTAATGCACGTTATAAAACCACATATTGAATTAATAAAATACTTCGCGTACTACCAATGGAATAATTTATTAGAGTATTGACCGCTTTCAAGATTAAAAAACCTCGTCTTCAGAATATGTTTACATAAAGTAAAATTTAAAATAAATTAATATGACTCTGAGGTAACAGTTGACAAAACAATACAAATAATTAAAATAATAATATCCATGAGATCTTGACAGTAAGAAATAAGCTAACTAGATAACTGAATTTCAATATTTATCTAAGAGGCATTGGAAAAACTAAAAATAGAAAGGAAATTCGAATACCTCGTATAATCTTGTAATAAATTAGAAACAAGAGAGAAATTAGTCAATTGATGTCATAATGGCAATAAAGAGAGGTTAGAACTTCAGAAACATTTACAAAAGTTTAAATAAACTAGATTGTATTAAATCAACTTGGTGATTAAGTTAGTTGTGTGTGCCCCTAAACGCCTAAACCATAAAATTAATACACCTATAAGACCACTAGTATCATATTATATTAATGCTCCCACAAGAATTTAGCTAAAAATGTTAATAATATATTCAAAAATACAACAAATTTTAGATCCAAATTCAGTTTAAAAAATTCTTTAGAATTAATTAACAGTATGAAAAATAAAAACATTCCAACAGGGGTCCTTTTTGGTTTCTTTTGATGTTACATACCTGTTCCCTAATATTCCTCCTAATGAATGCTTAACATTAATGAAAAATATTTTAGCTTACGATGTTTTTGTCTGCTCAGGAATTCAGAAAAAATAGCTCTATTATCGTAAACACCCCGCTTACGATATTCTTCTGTACCTACACAAAATTATGCTTGTAAGACAAGAATAATGAATGTATTTTTTATTTAATAAGATAGTGCCTAACTTAAATATTACAATTTTATAAGATATTCACTTAGGTATTACAAACAGGTTAACAAGCACTATCTTGTGTAATAAATATCCAAACAGAAATTCTAATAATAACAAAAAAAAACGTAGATATTATGATTCCTCTTCAGAATCATCGTCAGCGTCAGTCTCTGGCAAAACATCCATAAAAGTTTCGGATGGATTCAGAAGTTTATATTCCTTCATGTAACTGGATGGTATAATATTTTTATTGCACAGGTCGATTCGGTCTTTATATTTAAGGTCAGAGATTTGTAAGTGGCGTGGACGGAATCTGCCGGCATATAAGTGAGGCCGGGTAGATAATAAAAACACAATTTTGATCCTTTGCATGTGTATCTATATAGATGTTAACAGAAAGTATTGAAGCATAGCAAACATTCCCTTATTTCGGTTCTGACCAGAGCAACTGTCGCAGTACAGAGCTACGTCAGTTATAACCCTCCTGTCGTCAATGTACCGGAAATATTATTTGTAAACAATGGTCGCTATTTCATTGCTGCCTCGTTTTCCATCCATCTCGCCCCACAAAAAACAATAAACATTCTGACTTCCACTTTCATACACTGTTTCGTTGTACATGGAGTACTTCCTAGAGTAATACATCAACAGATTTTCACCATACCGAGTGTCCAAATTCGGTGTTAAAAACCTTTCTAAATATTTTTAAAGATACAAATTTATTTCCCTTGGATTCTTGGTCTCGCAATTAGTTCACTATTTTTGTTTCATTGATTGGAACCTGGAACGAGTTTTCCTCTCTGTTAAGGTTACGTAAAGTCAACATTACTATTTTCACGTTATTCTTAAAATATCTAAATTGCATAGAGATTTAACCGTTTAGTTTAGGAAACAGGACCAACTTACAAGTAAAATTAACTATAACTCACCCTTTTCCCTGGTAAATTAGTGAGAAAACTCGCCACCACCATCGTGAGAAATGTAGGAGGAGCTTCTTGCTCACTTGCGATATTTAAAGGCACGAAACGGAAAATTTTAGCGGTTACGATATAATTTATTTTAAAATTTCTGTTAGAATCATGGCGTTTGGACTTACGATACTTTGCCAGTACCTTCTAAACAACCCTCTTCATCTGACTATTGAAATCCCCATTCTCAAAATTTGTCGCTTACGATACTCTGCCAAGAATCCATCGATATATTATCACACATTCTATTTAACAGTAAAGACAGAAAACATAAACTTGACCACACAGGTATTTATCAACTGAATGGGGAGGTTCGGAGAAAAATAAGATATATATTTTTGGCATGAAAATGACAGAAAATTGTTATTGTAATTGATTTACTATTAATTAGTGATACTGGACCGTTCGAACAAGTACTCCTCGGGCAAATACCCCGCCAGGCGTTGAATTATAGAACTAAATCCAGATTTTTTATACTACGAGACGTTTCAGACTGCTACCCCATCTAAGATGGCTTTGAAACAATCCTAATTTGTCTCCATGTACGTACGTGCTTTTAAGCAGGTCTTTGTTCAAATATTGCATGTTTTGAATGTGTATGGAAAACCGCAGACCAACTGGTTTCGTCCTTCTGGGACTCATCAGTACGGTGCTTTCCCCTACACAGTCAAACCATGCAATTTAATCTTGCTATATATACTGCCGCGCTCTGGACAGATATCAGCAAGTGACAACTACTTTGAGTAATTATCTAGTATTAATTAGTGATACTGGACCGTTCGAACAACTACTCCTCGGGCAAATACCCCGCCAGGCGTTGAATTATAGAACTAAATCCAGATTTTTTGTACTACGAGACGTTTCAGACTGCTACCCCATCTAAGATGGCTTTGAAACAATCCTAATTTGTCTCCATGTACGTACGTGCTTTTAAGCAGGTCTTTGTTCAAATATTGCATGTTTTGAATGTGTATGGAAAACCGCAGACCAACTGGTTTCGTCCTTCTGGGACTCATCAGTACGGTGCTTTACGGCGAAATTTTTTTTCAAAAAAATTTTTTTGCGGCGTAATAAGCGAAAGAAATTAGCTAATCACGCCCACATGCTAGTTCGCTTTGTTATTGGTTTGACGTCAGAGATTCGTAAGGCGCTCCTCCCACTTCTCTTGAAGTGCCCGTGAAGCGGTGCCTATCTCAAAACATATTTATTGGGAGTATTTCGAGCGTGAATTTTTAAAGTAAGGTGTCAAGGAAACATAAAACAAAGACAACACAATCGATATAATGATGCAACAAGGGTATCAAAAGTCCGATTCACGTAATTTGCCATATTTATGTAGTAGGTAGGTAAATGTCCCAGTAAATGTGGAAATGGTGTGTGATTCTTGCAACTAACCCCAATTTCATTCAACCTCAAAACAGTAGTGTAAAGGCAAACCGGTCGGTATAAGTAAAACAAAGTCAACAAGTTATTAACTGTACATGCCTTTTATAATTCAGTATAAGTAGGTATGTAAATTGTAGGTACCTGCTTACTTCTGTTTGTAAAATAGAGGTACCTACCTATATTCTCTAATACAATACAATACATACCTACTCATTTATGTAGGTATGTATACCTAAGTGATTGACAAGTTATGAAGTTAACAGTTTTATAACGGATTGGAATTTTTTTAAAAAAACGGAAACAAATACAACTCACGCGAATCAAAAAACTACGCTACGTAGGTACTAGGTACTTGTTTAACAAAAAGAAACAACTGCTATATTCTGGAACAGTTAATGTAGAAACTCGGAAGAGACTCTTAAAGACGCATGTATGGAGTACGAAATTATACCTATGGGTGCGACACTTGGACAATGGGAGAAGCGGATTGAAAAAGAGTAGAAGCGTTTGAAATGTGATGCTACAGACGGGTGTTGAAGATACCGTGGATAGACAAGTTAGCAATAAGGAGGAATTAGAAAGAGTTGGGGAAAAGAGAAGAGTATGGAAGACAATAAAGAATAGGGGATAGGATCGTAGGATGGTAGTACACCTTCTGAGACACAAAGAAATAGTTCGCGACATACTAGAGTCAGAGATAGGAATAAAGAGGTAGAGGTTGGAGCAGATTAGACTACTGCTCTCAAATAGTTGGGGTTGTAGAATGTTCTACTTTTACGGAAATGCGTAGGCTAGCTCAGGGAAAGGATGGAGGTACGCGTCCTACCAGTCTTCAAAAGAGAACTTTATGATGACGTACTATTTAATTATTATTGTAAAATATTTAATAAAATTTCCTTTTTTAGTTCAGGGAGGGAACGCTACAGCCGTTCAGTATATGGCTCCGTCATGCTCCTAGCATTTTTTTGATAATTGTCGTTTTTCGATGGTCTTTTGATTTCGTACTGTGACGTCATCGTCCATTTTTTTAAATGCCTCTCCATACTTTTGAAGTCGTAGTTGGATAGTGGCTGAAATTACGAATTCAGTGATATGCCACAGTATGATATTGACGTTGATACTTTTCGAAATAATCAAGTATAAAATAAAAACAAAAACTCTGAAAGAAAATGAGTTGGTCATGGAATATTGACAGTCTCATTGATTGGAAACGGCGTAAAATGGACAAAATAACATTTAATTAATTAAAACTAACAGTTAAGTTAATGTTGAAATTGCCATCCA
Organism: Xestobium rufovillosum; assembly: GCA_963966045.1. NCBI lineage: Eukaryota > Metazoa > Arthropoda > Insecta > Coleoptera > Ptinidae > Xestobium > Xestobium rufovillosum. The sequence goes on from OZ014497.1 coordinate 25,553,924, forward strand.
TGCACTTCTTGGTAATACAGAAGTCGTATTTGAAATTCCTGGAGAACATTGCGGAGGGTGTCTTGTCTCTAATTTCGTTGCGGATTCTCTGCTGTAATTCATCAATAGTATTTGACCAGTTAAAATAAATTTTGCTTTTTTTAAGATAACCCCACAAGAACAAATGTAGTGGGGTAAGGTCGGAGAATCGTGCAGGCCACTCAATAGTACCTCTCCTACCAATCCATCTGTTAAGGAAAATTTGGTCTTAATAATTCCGGACCATAATAATTGCGCAGGAGCGTCATCCTGTTGGTAACATAAAGTATTGTTTGGTAAGCCCGGATCTTCATGATTTGGGTAGAGAATAAATGGAAATCCACAAAATATTCCATGGCTAACTCATTTTCTTTGAGAGTTTTTGTTTTCACTTTAAACTTGATTATTTCGAAAAATATCAACGTCAATGTCATACTGCGGCTTATCATTGAATTCGTAATTTCAGCCATTATCCAACTATGGATTCAAAAATATGGGGAGCCATTTAAAAAAATTGACGATGACGTCACAGTACGAAATCAAAAGACCATCGAAAATCTATAATTATAAAAAAATGCACTTTAAAAAAATTAGTTTGACGCGTCCCAGGGTTTTTTGCAGAATTGATTCCTGAATTTTTTATCGAATTAGTTCCAGACTTTTTACTCACACTGTATATTATAATCATCAATATTTTGCACTTTTCGTTTGTGCATAATGATAGGGCAATAAAATCCCTCTGAATTTAAAAAATGTTTAATGTATTTTTATTGTGAATACCTAAAAATCGAATGAAGTAATTGTACCCGCATGTATTGTGGTATTACGGGCGCAATATTAAATGTTTGACCTGGGCGCCAAGATGGGTAGCTACGACACTGAGAACCAGTTAATAATATTTAACAATTTAACTACACATGCATATGCATAATACTTATGGGACTGCTGCGCGCTGAAGCTGGGACTTGTACGTTATACTAAGTTCTGACGTCACGCGGCCTACTCTCGCTGCAAGGTACGATTTCTAGCCTCGCACCGACGGAAAACTTTGCAACGGCTTCACAGGCGAAGGATTTTTTTTAACAAAAATTAACAACATAACTGCCTTCAGTATAATACACTCTATCAATTTTAATGAAATTTGAAAATTCCCGAACCTGCCTATTGTTTAGTCTGTAACAGCATAATATCGAACAAACTGGCAGATCTATACGTATTAGGTATAATGAACATTTAAGATCATTCCGTTTAAAAAATGATCATTCAAGTTTTGGTAATTAACAATTATCAGTTCCCTCCTCTAAATACTAAATTATTGTTTAATTTTGAAAAGAGTTATCAATTAGATATATTAGTCTATAGAAATTTATAAACACAAAAATGATAAAAATTATAACTCATTTAATGACCAAGTTGATTTAATACAATCTACAGCGAGCGTCAAACGTGATGACGAGCGACAGAGATGCGCAGTTGAGTAATCCCCACTATTCACCCACTACGCTGTCGACCGGGATTGGTTTTCAGTGGACGCAGGCAACTGTCAATGGCGCACGATTAACTTCATAATAAATTCATCTATAGTCAAAGTAACCTCGCGCCACTGCCTGAATCTGTTTTAAACTAGGGCGTGTCCTTACCTGCGCGGGCTCCCGCCATCACGTTTGACGATTGCTGTAGTTTATTTAAACTTTTGTCAATGTTTCTGAAGTTCTAACCTCTCTTCATTGCGATCATGACATTCGTTGACTAATTTCTCTCTTGTTTCTAGTTTATTACAAGCTTACCTTGATGTTAACAGTTGTCAAGATTCCATGGATGTTTTGTTTTATTTAGTTATTTTTCTGTACAAATGGAACTCTGCAGTTTTTTACAGCAAACTAAAGTTTCTGAAGTTGCCACTTACTAGTGTTAAATATGTCTTCTCTTCTCATCTCACCTGGCTCTAAGAAATCCAAATTTCATTGATCCCATACAGAGAATTCTCAAAGTTGATGCATTTATTTTAACAGAATGTAGAAATCGTAAAAATAAGCCATTTTGGAAAAAATGTTTACATGGAAGTTGCAAAATAACGAAGGTATCTATTTAAAAATGAATAAAATTTCCAGTTCCACAATATACCTACACAATTTGTCGTTCTGTTCACTTGCAGACTTGCCAACAAAATATGTGGCGGCACGAGATCTACCAACAGAATATAATACCAAATTGTTGCGAATGCCTCTTGGTCTCGATTCAATTTAAAATAACTTACAAAGTTTTCCTTCGAATAACGTATCTAAGTACTCAAATTCCCAGAGCCAATATCCAAAACATGAACATTCGCTCTGCAGCGGGACAAGTAAAAAATTCGACCCTCGACTCGCTCTCTCAATTTACCCGGCTGCAAACATAATATTTATTTTATTAGAAATTCGCCAAGAGGGCGAACTTGGATACCTCTAGTATTTTACTTTGAGAGCAATTTTCCCTTTGTTCTCCTGGAGTGTCTCGCTTTAATAAAATTGTAACTGGGGAGAACACATTATTCGTCCTGCAACTTATGGAACCATCCATCCGCCTCTTAAATGAAATTATCCCATCCTTTGTGCCAATTACAAAATAAATCCGACCGCTTTCCAACCTGTCGAAGTAAAACCGCGCGGAAATACAAATTTCGGGTCGTTAGTCAACTAATTTCCTGCAGACAGAACACAAAAGGGATTTCGTAAACTGCAAGAAAAGGCTTGAGTTCCACTAATCTCCCCTTGTTCCTGGTAATTTACCGCTCGGTTCTTCGTGTAATATTTCGACGCTGGAGATTAATTTGGGATGTTTCTCAGATTCGCGTCTCAAAATATCTAAGTAGAGGATTAAACCCGATCGTTCGTAACGTTGCATGTTTAATCCGCGTAAATTTGCAATTTCTGCAGCTCCAATAAAATGCAGGTATCGAGTGGAAGTCTTATTAGTAGAGATGGGCAGAATCACTCACTTTATTGTTTCGATACAGTTGTTTCGAAACAGTAAATTGAGTCGACTCACTGAATCGAATCATGAGTCAGGTCAGTGTAGAATTGAAAATAGTTTCTATTGTCTGGCGCCGGGTCGTCAGTCACCTGCCGAACCAAGCAAACGCACTGAAACATTGGCAGAATCGACTCATTTTTAATGCTTCCAATCCGAGTGAATTCAAATTGAATAACTGAATAATGTCCCTTTTAAAACTAATCTGCTAACATCGCCGCGAAAGTAGTCTGTAAACACGAAGATTCGGTTTCATGTTAGTGGTGAATTTGTTGTTTAACAAAGTGCATGTGCATTTTGATGAATTTTAAAAGAACTGGCTAAATACTGTACTCGGCAGATTGCCTTCAAAATGTATTTGGTGCGAAACTTAAAACTTTAAAAATTTGCCGAAATACACAGGCATTTTATTAAATCACAAAGTCAACACTAAAAAGAAGGAGAAACTTCATATGAACAGTCCCCCTTGGCGGCGATGTTATCAGATTACTTTTTACGGGATAATTAGATTCACACGTTTCGCGGCACGACTCACATCCAAAGTAGGATTGTATCATTGTATTTATAAGAGTCCTACTGGCTTAAAATGCAACAAGCACAATTATTTGTCTCACCAAGTCATTTCAAGAATCGACTCTTGCGACTACAAGATTCAAGTAAGCAGTAAAAGTGAATCACTCACTGGGAGAATGATTGGTGTTTATCCGCTCATCTATGAGTCACAGAGTCGACTCTTCTGATTTTACTGAATCGACTCTTTTGAATCAGGCATGTGATTCGACTCAATGTTTCGAATCACTCACTCAGTAGCCAACTCTACTTATTAGAATAAATTGAGAATGGAAATGACAAACAGCTCTTGTTCAATCTGGGAATGGGGAGTTATAAGTTGGAGGGATGAAACGATCTGTCAGATGCAGGTAGTAATCTCTTATATTGGAATTTTCTCGATGGGAGATTTTTCACATAATAATAATAATAATAATAATAATAATAAATCGACTTTATTCCCATAATACGTTGACATAAAAAAATATAAGTATTCAATATTAGGGCGAAGTTTAGCCTTAGGCTATTCTGCCACTCAACCCCAAATATAATCAAACATACACTAAACAACAGATCAAAACCGGCACACCACAGCATCCGCAAGCACGCACTCAAGGACAAAGTTCAATCAAAAATTATATTAATACCTTAACAAAAGCAAATTGAGAGTCACTGGGCTGCATACAAACCCTACAAATAAAATAAACTACATACATAAGTAATACATAATAATTGTTGTAGTCTATCTAGATCCGAGTTAATGTTAAATAATGCCTGTCTATAATCATCTAAATGAAAGTTATATAATAATTGTCTATCATCGGCATAAGCATGTAAGTGGCAATTATCATTAGCAATAGAATTTAGCAAATCTGCCGTGTAAATAATAAACAAAAGAGGACCCAAGACTGAACCCTGTGGTACGCCAGAAGGCAGAAGCGTGGAAGTAGATAATATACTATTAACTTTTACTCGTTGAGAACGATTCCGCAGGTAAGACTGAAGGAGAACCGAAGCTGACTGCTCAAAACCATAAAACTTAAGTTTGGACACCATAACCTCATGGCTGATGGTGTCAAAGGCTTTTGAATAATCAAGTAAAACAAGAGCAGACACCAATCCAGCATCAGAGTAGTTAGAAAATGACAGCCTCAGGCCAGGCCATCGAGTTCTCCAGGTGCCATCGAGTTCTTCGGCAGTGACCTTGAAAGAGACCAGAGGCTGCTGAAGGAGTCGTTGAGTCATCCGAAGAAGTGTCTTCAGCAGCGGCATCTGCAGAAGCCTCTGGTGTCTTTCAAGGTCATTGCTGAAGAAGTGTGCATGTCTTCAGCAGCGTCTGGTGTCTTTCAAGGTCATTGCCGAAGAAGTGGGCATGTCTTCAGCAGCGTCTGGTGTCTTTCAAGGTCATTGCCGAAGAAGTGGTCTTCAGCAGCGTCCAGGCGCATGCGCCGGGGCTATTCCTCAGATCAGTCCATCGAGTTCTCCATCCACTTCAAGTGGGCGTGTCTGCAGCAGCCTCTGGTCATTGCGGAAGAAGGGCCTCTGGTGTCTTGCCATTGCGCACCCAAGCCGCCATTTTGGGGCCTATGGTTGTGGCTCAGGCGCCTGCGCCGGGGCTCCGCCTTCAGCAGCTTCTGGTCATTGCTGAAGAAGTGGTCTTCAGCGGCCCCCCTGGTGTCTCTCATTCTGTTGGGCCTTTGGATGTGGCTGAGGCGCCTGCGCCGGGGCTGTCGTGTACAAAGCGCGTGTTGTTCAGGCCAGTCCATCCAGGTGCCATTCACTTCTTCGGCAATGACCAGAGGCTGCTGAAGGAGTCATGTCTTCAGCAACGGTGTCTTTGGGGCCTTTGGCCGTGGCTCAGGCGCATGCGCCGGGCTCTGGCTATGAGAGTGGGCGGGGCAACAGCCAATTAGAGTGGTTGTGGGCAGCATCCAATCAGAATTGTTGTTAGGTGCTGTTGGGCCTTTGGATGTGGCCCAGGCGCCTGCGCCGGGGTTTTCGCAAAAATAAAAACGTTGAATATATTTTTACATCAATATAATTAAAACTATAATCTGTATACAGAGTAGGCATGCGTGTATTTTCTGGGCAAATCGAAGCCCTGCAGCTTCTCATACCACTCTTCTGACCGATTCATTACCCGGTGTATACTCAACGATGCGGTCATGCAGGATGAGACAGTATGCGGTTGTGTTGGGCGGAAAATTCTCGCTCGACTCAAATTCTAGACGCATATCTATGGGTCCAGGCTTGATGCTTTCCGACTGCTTTGATGCGTCAATCACCACGATGGGCGCTAGATCCTTGAACTGTTCCTTGCCGTATAACGGCTCGCCAACTTTTCCATAGTATGAACTCTGGAAGTTCTGGTACATTTCGTATAGCAGGGCGTATTTCCCCGTGGAGAAATCCAAGTTTAAATTCTCGTAGGGGAAGCACTCAGAATTCAGGTACAGTTTGACGTTTGTCAGATTGCAGTGGTCAAATTTGCTTGAATCCGTGTCCAAATTCGCTTTGCGATTCGTCTGGAAGGCGACAATAACGTAGCGGGGTTTCTCCAACCGTGTTGCAGTCTTGACGGCCCACGTTTGTTTCGTAGCTTGCGGCAACACCGGATACTCGTACAGCTCCCAGCTGCGAAAACATATCTGCAACGTTCTCTCTTCCTCGACAATATTGAGAAGTTTTAGGTATTCAGCATCCGATGGATAGACGTACGGCACCCTCCAATGAACCTTGCTCAACTCAATTCTGGTGTCCTCGTTACCCACGAAAGCGTTCCTATCGTTTTTCGATCGAGTCAAAATGAGCTCGTGACACACATTTAACAGAATTTTGGGGTAATCTTCCAAGAATCCCAGCAGGATTCTTCCCGGGATGCACACGTTAAAGTTCCCGTTCGCGTCGATAAGGTGGCTCGGTGAGTCTCCCGTATTCGTCCAGCCGGCATTCTCCAGGGCACCTACCTCACCCACATTCAGAGAAACTACACCCTTCAGTGTGCTCGTGATGCCCACGTTTTTTGTTCGATCCACCTCCACCCCGTTTATTTCATAGCGGACGTCGTCAAAGAGGAAACTGAGGGCGTTATTTGTTAAAGCCGCATTTCCGCCTCCTGCACCCTTGATGAACCTGCCCTCTATGTAAATGCTGCTTAGATGCGGCAGTACGTAAACGTCTTGTTGGTGGATTGGTATGCGAATTTCGTCATTGGCGTTGAATGTTGTTGTTGTCACGAACGGCTGATGTACGTGCACCTCGACACGGCGTGCTGACTCATCCAAAACAGCACCGTCCAGAACACGAAACGTGTCTACGTTTATGTGTGTCATTATTCAAATGCGGTTCCCTTGTTGAAGCACAAGTACTAACTGACAGCACCGCTTGCTTAAATACTCTCCATACAACCGTGCGCATGCGCAGTCTTATTCTTGCTCGTGTCATCAGCCATGGTGTTTGCGAATACAGCTGCCTGTGTCAACAGCGTGTCATCAGCCATGGTGTTTGCGAATACAGCTGTCTGTGTCAACAGACAGCTGTATTCGCAAACAGACAGACAGACAGACAGACAGAGAGACAGACAGACAGACAGAGAGACAGACAGACGGACCGACAGACATACAGACAGACAACTACTGATAAGAATTCGGAAGTAGGAGAATAACTATAGATTCCTTTTTGTCTCATCGAGCTGATTAATTTGATACCCTACATGATCTAGGTGGGCGGGGCAAGGAGCGTGGACGGGGGCGCGGTCAGTGAGTGGCCACCCCTAAAAACCACCCCTAAAATCCACCCCCAAAAATCACCCTCCAAAACCACCCCAAGAACTGCCCCTAAAAACAACCCCTAAAAACTACCCCTAAAACCACCCCTAAAACCAACCCCTAAAAATCACCCCTAAAAACCACCCCCAAAAATCACCCTCCAAAACCACCCCAAGAACCGCCCCTAAAAACCACCCCTAAAAACTACCCCTAAAACCACCCCTAAAACCACCCCCTAAAAATCACCCCTAAAAACCACCCCCAAAAACCACCCCCAAAAACCACCCCTAAAATCCACCCCAATATTCCGATACCTCTAGTCGAGTCCTTTAATTTGACACCCCACATGACATAGTTTTTACGTAGGGGTTAGCCTAAATTTAGACTACTGTTCTCAAATAATTAGCGATGTAGAATGTTCTACTACCGAGAACTAAGATGTTTGCATATATCAATCAGATGGTTCCCACACGTGTCCGAAACGCATTAAGATAACAAGTAATTTCAAATAAACAAACTGGAGAATGTTCTAGAATGTTTTTTTCCCACACGTGTCCGAAACGCATTAAGATAACAAGTAATTTCAAATAAACAATCAGAAGATATTCTAGAATGTTATTTTATTGTAATAATACAAACAAACAAACGGGTCACCTTGTAGTGTCTACAACGTATTAAATGCACATGCAGAGCGTGGGATCAAACCTAAACAAACATTCCTATCGGCAAGATGAAAGGTTATTTCCCATAATAAAAACAATTATAACATCTCTTATCGGCGGCGAACGTGCTTTTTTCTTAAACTTTAATATCAATATTTATTTAGTATAAACAATTGTAAATTTCCGAGAAAATAAATATTAATTCTGTAACTTCTGTTTACAATCATAAGTATATACGGATGATTTGAAAGACGGGCTTGTGGGCCGCCGATTAGCTCAGTTGGTTGGAGCGAGGGCTCCGGTGCGTGGGGACCCGGGTTCGAATCCCGGTCGGCGTCATTTCCAGAACGTTTGCGAAAACCCCGGCGCATGCGCCTGAGCCACGGCCAAAGGCCCCAAAGACACCGTTGCTGAAGACATGACTCCTTCAGCAGCCTCTGGTCATTGCCGAAGAAGTGAATGGCACCTGGATGGACTGGCCTGAACAACACGCGCTTTGTACACGACAGCCCCGGCGCAGGCGCCTCAGCCACATCCAAAGGCCCAACAGAATGAGAGACACCAGGGGGGCCGCTGAAGACCACTTCTTCAGCAATGACCAGAAGCTGCTGAAGGCGGAGCCCCGGCGCAGGCGCCTGAGCCACAACCATAGGCCCCAAAATGGCGGCTTGGGTGCGCAATGGCAAGACACCAGAGGCCCTTCTTCCGCAATGACCAGAGGCTGCTGCAGACACGCCCACTTGAAGTGGATGGAGAACTCGATGGACTGATCTGAGGAATAGCCCCGGCGCATGCGCCTGGACGCTGCTGAAGACCACTTCTTCGGCAATGACCTTGAAAGACACCAGACGCTGCTGAAGACATGCCCACTTCTTCGGCAATGACCTTGAAAGACACCAGACGCTGCTGAAGACATGCACACTTCTTCAGCAATGACCTTGAAAGACACCAGAGGCTTCTGCAGATGCCGCTGCTGAAGACACTTCTTCGGATGACTCAACGACTCCTTCAGCAGCCTCTGGTCTCTTTCAAGGTCACTGCCGAAGAACTCGATGGCACCTGGAGAACTCGATGGCCTGGCCTGAGGCTGTCATTTTCTAACTACTCATCAGTAGCACTAATTACAGAATTTAAAACATCTGAAACAGCTGACACCGTGCTATGAGATTTCCTAAATCCAGATTGTCGGAGAGGAAGCAGATTGTGATCAGAGACATAAACAAACATCTGCCTAAAAATAATTTTCTCAAATATCTTAGACAACGTTGATAGTAAACTTATAGGACGAAGATCAGATAGATTACGTGGATTAGAAATTTTAGGAAGGGGGACAACCACAGCCTGCTTCCATGCATCCGGAAAATAACTTGCAATGAAACAAGAATTCAGAATATGGGTAATATATTTGTCAATGAACGGGCTGCAGTACATTAACATATTGACGGTTATATCATCCATTCCACAAGAAGATGATTTTAAACTGAATATAATATCATGAACCTCCTCCACACTAGTCAGAACAAAAGAGAATTTATTATCAGAATTGAATAGATTTCCATCGTAAAAGTCAATTGTATCCCGGCCATCATCTAAATTTGGCTGCACCACGCTACCGAAAAAACTATTTATGGCTTCCGGATCAGCAAAGGATAATGGAACATTACGGTTTTTACTAGTTTTTACGTTCAGATTTTTTAAATTATTCCACGATCTACGACTGTTCCCCTCCACGCGAAGTATATTATTGAGATATGCCCGTTTCTCGTTCGTAATAGACCACACAACCAAATTTCGAAGCCTTTGGTAGTTCATCCAATCAGCCCGACTCTTTGTTGTCTTATATTTACGCGGAGTGCATCGTTTCTCGAATTCTGCATAACTGGGGGAAATTGCTTGAAGATGATAATTCGATATTCTATACACAAATACAGGGGTAAATCCGTTAACTGGAGATTCTACAGGTCAAATAATGACCATTGACCCGAACATGCCTTATCCGAATGTTGATGGTTTAGGACAGTCTTTCTCAAAGTGGGCGATAACTCCCCCTTGTGGGCGCTGGAGGCCTAGGAGGGGGCGGTAAAGGGCCCAGAAGAAATTGGGGGGTGTTGAAGTGGTTTAGGGGGGCGATGGCTGATTTGTAATTTCATCTACTTAATAATTTAAAATTCACTGAAATTAAAACCTACCTACTACACAACATCGAATATTTAGTATTTAGTTCATATTTCTGCCCTGTTTGTACAAAAATTAAAAATATTTAACATAGCTTTCGTGGGATAGCCCGTGAGCAATCAAGTTTTAACAAGTTTTTGTTAAATAACGCGATTTGTGCAATCCTGTATCGATGGGCTGGTTCATCGATACTTGTTCTTACTTGCTCAGTACGATGGAGCGTCGAGTGAGATAAACGAGTTTGCGCAGTTTGTCTTATTCCTGTCGGTGCGTTCTGTATTTCAATCCTATATAAAAGCACGTAAAATTTCTTTTATTTTCATTAGATTATTTTTAAAATTAAAACTGATTGTTTGTTTTTTAATTCATAATGAATTTCTACCAAATAGTGAAGATAGAAAATCGGGGGGGTAACCACTAGAAAAAAATTTGTTCCACGGATTTCATATGACATTGGATTTCACATGGATTTCATCGGATTTCACATGGATTTCATCGGATTTCACCAGATTTCATTGGATTTCACAGGATTGCAGAAGATTTCATTAAATTTCACGTAAATTGCTAATTGATTTCACCGGATTTCACATGGATTGCAAAGGATTTCATGATACTCCATATGGATTTCATGAGATTTCATGCGGATTTCATAAAATTTTATGCAGATTTCAAAAGATTTCACATGAATTTATAAAGCTTAATTATTACCAAAAATTATTCATGTTTATCCTTCCACTGAGGCATGTTGGATTTGTTTATTATCGTTAAGCTTAGAAGATGGTATCATCATCATGAAGTGTTCTCAGTCCGAAAACTGGTTGGACGCGTACCTCTATCCTTTCCTATCCTGAGCTATCCTACACATTTCCCCAAAAGTAGGACATTCTACATCCCCAACTATGTATTTCAGAGCAGTTGTCTAGTCTGGGCGTACCCCTACTTCTTTTTATTCCTACCTCTGACTCTATAGTATATTGCGAACTAAGCCTTCGTGCCTCAGAAGGTGTCCTACCATCCTATCTCTCCTATTCTTTATTGTCTTCCATACCTTTCGCTTTACCCCAATTCTTTCTAATACTTCCCTAGTGCTAATCTTATCTATCCACGGTATCTTCATCATGCGTCTGTAGCACTACATTTCAAACGCTAATATCTACTATTTCCAAGTCCAAGTTTCGCACCCGTATAATGCCGTACTCCATACATACGACTTTAAGAGTCTCTTCCGAGTTTCTACATTAACCGTTCCCGAGCATAACAGTTGTTTCCTTTTGCTAAACGCAACTCGACCCTGCGCTATTCTTTGTTTTATATCTCTAGAGCTCCTACCATCGCGAGTTATTTGACTTCCTAAATAGCAGAAATCTGAGACTTCCTATACCTTCTCGTTCCCAATTTGTATTTTAGTTTTATTCCTATTTTCCCGCCCCCACACCAAAATTTTGGTTTTCTTTTTAATTATCTGTCTTTAACAATAGGTATTAATCGCATCTTCGATATATAAGTTGAAAACTAGAGGTGACAAAGCACATTCCTGTCTCACTCCCTTCCGGATATCTACTTCTCTTTGTTTCTGCTCTTTGTAGAGATTATGTATTATTCTTCTGTTCCTAAATTTCATCCCTACCTTTCTGAGCACTTCGAACATCTTCACCCATTTTATGTTGTCGAAGGTTTTTTCTAAATCTACAAATCCTATACAGACGCTCTTTCCCTTTTCTATTATTTTTTATACATATAATTACTCGTAAAGCTAGAATGGCCTCGCACGTCAGTCTATTTCGTCTAAATCCGAACTGGTCTTCTCCGAATATTTCTTCCGCCCTTTTCTCCATCCTTCTTTGCACAATTCTAATAATTCTAATAATTCTTTAACCTCCCTTTCCCTCGCCCTTTCCTTTGAATTATAAATTTTTTGAGTAATGGAACTCGGCATTAATCGACTGTTCAATCGGTCGGAGGAGGTAGGACTTGTGATGAAATGATCCATTGCTTTGAGCAGTTCTAGGGAAAACATTTCTTAAGTTACAGGCGAGGTTACAGGTTTACCTCGAGGTATACCTACCGAGTGTTGATACCTATAGGAATATCTATATATTTTAATTATTTTGTATTTACACAGTGTGGTGATAATAAGGTTCTGCACAAAATTAATTTTCTTATTAGGTGTTTTTCTGAAATTGCTGGGACGGTTTATTGTACAAATAATAATTGTCAAAAATTTTCACCATATTTTGTAGGAGCAGCGACATCAAAGTTAATTTAAATACAAACTACTGTATTCGTTTTAAGATGCAGCGTTTTGAAAAATTTTTTGGGCCCTGTCACACCAATCTTCTTAGCTAATACAAATTAATTATTAAAAACACATATTTTAATGAAACTGTGTGAATATTACTTACAATAATATATACAGATGATTGGGTGATACCAATCTTTGATTAAAAGGTAATTAACGCTGCATTCTTAACGCGGACGGTGTGTACAAAGCTAAATTTTTAAAGAGAACTTTGCATTATGATGCAATTCTGGTTCCGAATAAACAGGGTATCCAAAATTAAGTGTGCACCATTGCTAACTTCCTTATTATTGGACCTAGTTCGGTTAAAAGTGATGTCTTGATGTCTTCCATATGACGAATAAAATAGAGAAAACAGAAGCACAATTGAATAATGAATATTCGAGCTATTCGCCCAAAGAATATTTTTAAATGGAACACCCTATATCTTTACAGACTTAGAAAGGTTCAATAATAATAAAGTTAGCAATGACTCAGACTTAATTTTGGGCACCATGTACAAGAATTATAATTGCTAAGGTTTTTGCCTTTATAAGTATAAAAGTTACGGTGGTGTTGCGGCTCAAAGCGAAACACACCGCATAAAGAATAGTTCACAAAGTACATTCCCATAAAAAAAGAATGGACTAGCCCAATGGTGGCTGCCATAATTATAATCGAGACTAATTTCTAATTATCATTTAATTTAGCGTAAGAACCTATTTTAAAGGCGAACTGAAGTTATTCTATTGCGAGTTCTATTGCCTGATAATCTGAGAGAAAATCACTGAACGCGAGACTGAACATTCCTATTTTAAGATTTTTTAATTACACCCTGTATAATAAATACATCTGGATTCCGCTAATTTACCGTAGTCCGAGCTGTATCTAGTCGAATATCTAGTAAATCTCGTGATAAATGATACGGTTCTCTCGATTTACCAGAGAATTTACCCGCGAGCGGAAGAATTATTCTTCTGCCAGGAGTCAGAACCTCTACTAGAATACGAGCTAGAATATCTATTTTTGCATAACTATAATATTGTATACTATAATGTTTGCGAAGTTTATAATATTCGAGACTTATGCAGAGTAGGTTGAGGCAAGGTTGAGCAGTGGGTACTTACCCAGTAGCAGAACAAAGGTAATAATTTTACCGAGAATTTACACTTAATCCCAGTTTGTTGAGCAACCTACAAAGTCGAGTACAAAGTAGACATGCCTAGTGTTCAAACCACGAAGAGCCCAAATATACACAATTCTCTATGCCAGCACTTCCGATATTTATATTTATACTACTTCTACATAACCACTCATTAGGTACCTTCCGTACCTTTGTGGTTAACGTAAAGGCCTTATAGCCACAAAAGCGGGGGTTCGAACCCTCGTTTCCGCACAATATGTGGTTTTTGCGCTTATTCCGTTTTTACACAAGCAATTTGGGAAAAGATTTTGGCGTGAGGTTTCGCGGCTAATAATCTCGAGAATAATCTGGTTTTGAACGTTTTAAACGTTCGGGGGAGGTCGGCTAGGGGATCATTCTATAAGAAAACAGTTTTAATTATTTTAAGTGTCTTTTCGAGCTCCTCATGGTTTGATCCCCATACTGTCGTCTACAAAATACGAAAAGATTTATGAAGCCGGTTCAAAACTGGTATTCGGGAAAGCACCGATCCTTGCATCGATCGGTTCTGTCGAAGTATCTTTCTAATTTGTTGCGATTAAAAAATAAATTTTCCAAAGATCCTGCTTAGTACAATTAATAAAACATTGTATAAACTATTAACAAATTTCTCATTAATTCTGGTAAAATCCGGATTTCATCGGGATTTCATCAGGATTACATCCGGATTTCATCGGGATTTCATCAAGATTTCACCGGATTTCATGGGACTTCATTAAATTTAACAGGATTGCATCAGATTTCAAATGATTTCATCGATTGCATTTGGATTTCACTGGATTGCATGTGGATTTCATTAGATTGCACGAGGATTTCACATGGATTTCATCATGGCTGTTCCACTGATTTCATTAGTGGTTACCCCTTGATCACTACTTATGCTCTACTCAGTGACTAGCGAACTATGTAAGTAATGTGTAATGTGTTTACACGTAAATTGTAATCACATTACATTACACATTATGAGCATAAAAAAGTAATTACATTATTCATTAAATAATACAATTTGGCAAAAAATGTAATGACATTACGTAATGCCATTACAAGTATTGCAATTACGCCCAACCCTGACTATAATGTTTGCGAAGTTTATAATATTCGAGACTTATGCACAGTAGGTTGAGCCAAGGTTGAGCAGTGGGTACTTACCCAGTAGCAGAACAAAGGTAATAATTTTACCGAGAATTTACACTTAATCGCAGTTTGTTGAGCAACCTACAAAGTCGAGTACAAAGTAGACATGCCTAGTGTTCAAACCACGAAGAGCCCAAATATACACAATTCTCTATGCCAGCACTTCCGATATTTATATTTATACTACTTCTACATAACCACTCATTAGGTACCTTCCGTAGCTTTGTGGTTAACGTAAAGGCCTTATAGCCACAAAAGCGGGGGTTCGAAACCTCGTTTCCGCACAATATGTGGTTTTTGCGCTTATTCCGTTTTTACACAAGCAATTTGGGAAAAGATTTTGGCGCGAGGTTTCGCGGCTAATAATCTCGAGAATAATCTGTTAGGTTTTAAACGTTCGGGGGAGGTCGGCTAGGGGATCATTCTATAAGAAAACAGTTTTAATTATTTTAAGTGTCTTTTCGAGCTCCTCATGGTTTGATCCATATACTGTCGTCTACAAAATACGAAAAGATTTATGAAGCCGGTTCAAAACTGGTATTCAGGAAAGCACCGATCCTTGCATCGATCGGTTCTGTCGAAGGTCAGTATCTTTCTAATTTGTTGCGATTAAAAAATAAATTTTCCAAAGATCCTGCTTAGTACAATTAATAAAACATTGTATAAACTATTAACAAATTTCTCATTAATTCTGGTAAAATCCGGATTTCATCGGGATTTCATCAGGATTACATCCGGATTTCATCGGGATTTCATCAAGATTTCACCGGATTTCATGGGACTTCATTAAATTTAACAGGATTGCATCAGATTTCAAATGATTTCATCGATTGCATTTGGATTTCACTGGATTGCATGTGGATTTCATTAGATTGCACGAGGATTTCACATGGATTTCATCATGGCTGTTCCACTGATTTCATTAGTGGTTACCCCTTGTAGAAAATATTAACCACATGTTTGTTTTAATTTGAATAACAATAAAAGATACTGTTAATATTATAAAGTTGCGATTTTAAATAAAAAAAATTACTTCTCGTACTACCAATATGTAGGTATAACAAATTATTTTATTTAACCGGTTACATAAAATAATTTGTTATACATATTGGTAGTACGAGAAGTAATTTTTTTTATTTAATCATGGATTTCTACCAAATAGTGAAAAGTGAAAATATTAACTACACAAGTTGCGTTTTAATTGCTCTCACTGGTAAAAAGTCTCGTTTACAATGTAAGTTTAAACTCCACACTAATATAGCACACTATAATTTTTAAGATGTGGTAAAGTAAAAAAAATGGGGGGCACTGAAAAATAATTGATTTTCAAAGTGGGCGGTAGACGAAATAAGTTTGAGAACCTCTGGTTTAGGAAATAGGTACAGGGTGTTGAAAGTTACAATTTTATTTCCATTTTTTGCCATAACTACGAAATTTCTTAGGTTGTCTACTTGAAAATTTGCAATCCTATGGTTTTTCTTACGGGAAAAAAGATTCCAACAACATTTTTGACGTTGCCCATAGAGGGCGCTACTTATAACCTATTGTTTTCATAAATTGACCCATAACTTTTTACCATGTACATCTAACGCCAAATTGGCTCCAAAATCTGAAAGACCAACCTTTTTTAAAGAAAAACTATTTAATGCAGATAGTATTTAAATTCCAAAGGCAACCAAATCATAAATTATTTAGAAATCTGTACAATCGCTTAGGCGAAAGAGGATCTTTCCGTCCAAAAGGTGAAAATAGCGCTCCGAAGATTATTTCGGCTGAGCAGGAAGATGAGGTTTTGGTTAGATTGCAAGAAAATCCAGGCGTAAGTACCCGTCGTTTAAGTGCGGCAACAGGCGTAAGTAGCTCTTCTATTTGGAGAGTTTTGCACAAAGAGAAGCTTCACCCATACCACATTACTCAAGTAAAAAATTTGTTACCGGAAGATCCTCCTGCTCGTCTACGTTTCGCTAATTTCTTGCAAGAGCAGCAAGGCGCGGATCCTAATTTTTTGAACAAAATTCTCTTCACAGATGAAGCAACGTTTACTCGACGACTCGACGTGGAGTTTTCAACTGGCGAAACAATCATTTGTGGGATTCTGAAAACCCCCATTCCGTTAAAGAAAGACACTTCCAACATGAATTTAAGATGAATGTTTGGTATGTGGTGTAATTTCAAATTTCTTTATTGGGTCTTTTCAACTTCCACCCAATCTGAACATTCCACTTTATTTAAAATGTCTTCAGCAAAATTTGTACGAATTGCTTGAAGAAGTACCACTTAATTTAAGGGAAAATATGTGGTTCATGCAGGACGGGGCGCCCGTACATTTTTCCCAGCTGGAGCGGGAGTACTTAGACAACGTTTTTCCACATCCGTGGATTGGCCGTGGAAGTGAATTTGCTTGGCCGCCTAGAAGCCCCGACTTAAATCCTCTGGATTTTTCGATGTGGTCTAGAATGAAAGATATGACTTATAAAGAAGCTGTTGATTCACCCGATGAGCTGTGACGAAGCATACAAGCGGCTGCCAATGAAATCAAAGGCAATTACGGGGCATTGTTTAAAACTCGGGGGTCTCTCAGGAAACGCATTGAAAAATGTATCCAAGTGAATGGTGGACACTTCGAACAACTACTTTAAAATTTAATGTTTCCTAATTTTATTTTTCTTGTACCTAAGTGTATGTTGATTTCTCTTCTATTGTTTTCAAATGTTAATGTTTTTGTTTTGATGGGGGGAGACTTAAACGCTCCGCTCGCTTCGCGAGCTAAGCTTGCCCACAGACCGGAAATAGTGGACCGTGGAACCACTTTTTTGGCCGTATTCAGTGACGGGCAACTATAAAACAAAGCAGTACGTTTTGTATGCCTTTATTGCAACAGGTACAACATGTTCGAGGTAAAGGATATCGTTGTGCAACGCACGAACTGGCACTATTTAATTACCCAGTAAATTCTTGACGCTCGAATCGGCACGAAAACAGGTAGAAACCCAAAAACGCACGAAACGGGAAGATACCTAAATTTCTACCATTTCTATCACAGGATAATAATCTTTTCTTGAATAGAATTTAGTGTAAGTAAGTTTACTCATATTATTCTATATTGCATTCTAAAATTTCGTTAATTTTATTTCTGATGTGTTCATGGTTGGTCTCATTTGTTTCAACACCGGAACCCATTAATCACGACAAAATTATGCCCCTAATCTTTAAGGGTTGTCGACCATTATGTATACGTATACCCCAAACCAACCTTGGAGGACTTATTATCACGGTTTTGCATAAGGAGATTAAATGTTGTCGGCTCTCCAGATTTTCTAAAATAATTGGCTTTCAGCCTGTCGGGAATGACATATTACCAAGTGAAAATAGGTGTGCGCTGTAAGACGATGATTGATAATGTGTTTACAAGTTTTTTCGGGTTTTATGTATAAAATTATCGAGAGCCTAAAATGCCTCTGACAATTTTGTGCACTGATATGAAATATTTTACTACAAGAGTTCATGTCTGATCGGGAATTTTTTAAGTTCAATTAACTAACACATATTTTGTCATTTCAGCAATTCGTCTGGAATGACTTCTGCGAAGACTACGTCCCGACAGACCGCAAGCACACTTACTACCCTTCAGTAATAACAAACGAACGCCTTTACGAAATAAAAATATCGGATCTGCCAGTAATACCCTATTTTCCGGTCAACTCATACTATGAATGGACGGATTACCGCTTCTACGGACTGCGCAGTGCCACCGCCTACATCCTCGTCTTCGATTTATCAAACATAGAAACATTTCAATACGTAAAAACCCTAAGGGAACAAATATGCGAGAGTAGAAACATGTCTAATGTGCCGCTCTTAATTGTTGGGAATAAACAAGATTTGGTGGCTATGGAGGAGGGAAGTGGTGGCGGTAGTGGCGGGAAACCGGCCATTACTAGTGGGATAGAGGAGAAGAGGAGGGATATAGTTAACTTGGTTAAGAAACATTGGAAATGCGGTTACGTTGAATGTAGTGCCAAATATAATTGGAAAGTTGTTAGTGTGTTTAAGGAACTGATAAATATGATAGACAATATCGAGATTAGGGATCAAAGCCCTATGTTGGATAATATTCAGGAAGCTTTGGATAGGAATAAATGTTACATTCTGTAAGAGTTAAGTTGGGAGAAGAGTTGCACTAAGAGAAATAGGCATTGGTATATAATATTGACCAAATCTGCGAGCCGCAATACCTCTGATAGAAACTATGGTGTACGTACTAACTATGACGTGAAGACTTATAGCAGTGTCCGTTGTTTGAAGTCCCTGTAGTCGGGGAGCTAGGTGCTCTAATTCGACACCCTCTATACAACTCGAATACACACAAGAAAACGAAGCTGATTCTTATGTAAAATGATCTGCCGGATTCGAATTTTGAGGTCGCGAAAAAGTCGGGAATTGCGAAAATGCCGGAAAATCGATTTTTCGTAAAATTTTTCTAAATCAATTTTCGACCATTTTTAAAACTTTTCTCGTTGTATTTCAGCAACGAAAAGAGTTAGAGATCCGTTTCTTTCGTGGAATATACACTGAAGTGTACTGATCATCATAGTGTACTCACGTTGCCTCTACAATTTTCCAATTTTATGAAAAAAAATGGTTTCTTGCTAGACCACAAATGTTGTGTAATGTATTTTTCATGTACCGGGTAAGTAATCTTATTTTTCGGAATTAACATATACTCATGCGAGACCAAACACGGATAAAGGCTCGAAATTATTTTTGGTGAAGAAACCAAACATTAATGTTGTTGCCGAAGAAAGTTACAGCGAGTTAAAACATAAATAATTCGTGCGCGCTTGCCGCGCTGAGCCGTGTAGTAGTGGTTTATGTGCCGGCGTATAAACGCTGCATTAATATCGAGAACATTCGTATTTTTTATTCCGACAAATTGCATTTCCCTTCACATAAACATGATATTATGCATTGTACATTAGATTTCATGCATACACATCGAAAAGAAAAGGTAAAATTTTTACATTTACAGAACTGTGTTATAGTCACACAATCCAGTTTAGAGCTATTTGTGAATGTTATTGGCATAATAACCATGTACCATACATATTCTAGGATGTTTGGGATACTTGGGCTTATTTGTCAAGCCGTTTCATATATAGCATACTT
This sequence comes from Xestobium rufovillosum, assembly GCA_963966045.1. Classification (NCBI taxonomy): domain Eukaryota; kingdom Metazoa; phylum Arthropoda; class Insecta; order Coleoptera; family Ptinidae; genus Xestobium; species Xestobium rufovillosum. The sequence goes on from OZ014497.1 coordinate 25,573,865, forward strand.
CCTCGACACATAGCCGCACGTCTCCAATAGGCACAGGAACATAGGGACTGGCTTTTACCCCAGTGGCGCAATATAATTTTTCTTCTAAGACAAAAATTGGGTTAGTGAGTGATTATCGACAAGAAAGACTTGCTTTTGCCAGAGAAGTTGTTCCTTATCAAGGCGGAACAGTAATGTTTTGAGGGGGGGTATAATGTATGTATAATGGACAACATACCGCAGGAAGCCATTAATAACCTTTTTATTGGAATGCACAGACGTGTTAATGTTTTGCTCGAGAACAGAGGAGGACATACTGGTTATTGACATCTTCGTTTCTCACATTTTGCGAAGACTTCGGTCTTTTCAAAAAAAAATTAATTCGGACATTTTCTTAAATTTAATAGGCAGGTTCGGTAATTTTCAAATTTCATTAAAATTGATAGAGTTTATTATACTGAAGGCAGTTATGTTGTTAATTTTTGTTAAAAAAAAATACTTCGCCTGTGAAGCCATTGCAAAGTTTTCCGTCGGTGCGAGGCTAGAAATCGTACCTTGCAGCGAGAGTAGGCCGCGTGACGTCAGAACTTAGTATAACGTACAAGTCCCAGCTTCAGCGCGCAGCAGTCCCATAAGTATTATGCATATGCATGTGTAGTTAAATTGTTAAATATTATTAACTGGTTCTAACTGGTGTTGTCTGTTTTGTACCCAGACTAATACATCGTACAGCACACCAATAAAACGAAAAAAGTGGTTCGTTGGAGCCAGAAGGAAAATCGGTCAGCATTATCGATATTTTCACGAGTTAGTTTATCATTGCAAAAGTTTATAAAATTATCGGCTGCCCCATTGCAGCCACTCTAAATAAAATCGAACATAATGTAATTTATCGACAGTTTTCTGAGACCCCTTGGTACTTGGTAACGTGTTACGGTTAGCATAATTTGAAACAGGATGCTAGGAGCATGACGGAGCCAAATACTGAATCGCCGTAGCGTTCCCTCCCTGAACTAAAAAAGGAAATTTTATTAACTATTTTTCAATAATAATTAAATAGTACGTCATCATAAAGTTCTCTTTTGAAGACTGGTAGGACGCGTACCTCCATCCTTTCCCTAAGCTAGCCTACGCATTTCCGTAAAAGTAGAACATTCTACATCCCCAACTATTTGAGAGCAGTAGTCTAATCTGCTCCAACCTCTACCTCTTTATTCCTATCTCTGACTCTAGTATGTCGCGAACTATTCCTTTGTATCTCAGAAGGTGTCCTACCATCCTACCATCCTACGATCCCATCCCCTATTCTTTATTGTCTTCCATACTTTTCTCTTTTCCCCAAATCTTTCTAATTCCTTATTGCTAACTTGTCTATCCACGGTATCTTCAACACCCGTCTGTATCATCACATTTCAAACGCTTCTACTCTTTTTCAATCCGCTTCTCCCATTGTCCAAGTTTCGCACCCATAGGTATAATTTCGTACTCCATACATGCGTCTTTAAGAGTCTCTTCCGAGTTTCTACATTAACCGTTCCAGAATATAGCAGTTGTTTCTTTTTGTTAAATAAGTACCTAGTACCTACGTAGCGTAGTTTTTTGATTTGCGTGAGTTGTATTTGTTTCCGTTTTTTTAAAAAATTTCCAATCCGTTATAAAACTGTTAACTTGATAACTTGTCAATCACTTAGGTATACATACCTACATAAATGAGTAGGTATGTATTGTATTGTATTAGAGAATATAGGTAAGTACCTATTTTACAAACAGAAGTAAGCAGGTATCTACAATCTACATACCTACTTATACTGAATTATAAAAGGCATGTACAGTTAATAAATTGTTGACTTTGTTTTACTTATACCGGTCTGCCTTTACACTACTGTTTTGAGGTTGAATGAAATTGGGGTTAGATCCAAGAATCACACACCATTTCCACATTTACCGGGACATTTACCTACCTACTACATAAATATGGCAAATTATGTGAATCGGACTTTTGATACCCTTGTTGCATCATTATATCGATTATGTTGTCTTTGTTTTATGTTTCCTTGACACCTTACTTTAAAAATTCACGCTCGAAATAGTCCCAATAAGTATTTTATGACTATGAGATATGTAGGTACCGCTTCACGGGCGCTTCAAGAGAAGTGGGAGGAGCGCCGTACGAATCTCTGACGTCAAACCAATAACAAAGCGAACTAGCATGTGGTCGTGATAAGCTAATTTCTTTCGCTTATTACGCCGCAAAAAAAAATTTTAGAAAAAAAAATTCGCCGTAAATCAATTACAATAACAATTTTCTGTCATTTTCATGCCAAAAATAGATATCTTATTTTTCTCTGAACCTCCCTATTCCTGGCCGTGTACTCCTTCCTTGAAAATAACCTTACATGTGACAAAGCATTTCAATAAAATGTAGAATTGAATCCACATATTTGTTAAAATTATTTTTGTTTACGTTTCAAATTAATTCAGGGGGCCAAGAGTTTCGGCTATGTGTGTATTATCAAGGATAAACCGAACCCATGTCGCCAGCTATCAACCCATCAGCGCGGCTTGCGCGCACGAAGTATTTATGTTTGAACTCGCTGTAACTTTTTTCAGCAACAACATTAGTGTTTCGTTTCTTCACAAAAAATAATTTTGAGCCTTTGTCCGTGTTTGGTCTTGCATATGTATATGCGAATTCCGAAAAAATAAGATTGCTTACCCGGTGCATGAAAAATACATTGCACAAATTTGTGGTCTAGCAAGAAACCATTTTTTTCCATAAAATTGGAAAATTGTAGAGATAACGTGAGTACACTGTGATGATCAACACACTTCAGTGTATGTTCCACGAAAAAAACAGATCTCTAACTCTTTTCGTTGCTGAAATACAACGAGTAATGTTTTAAAAATGGTCGAAAATTGATTTAGGAAAATTTTACGAAAATCGATTTTCCGGCATTTTCGCAATTCCCGATCTTTTCGCGACCTCAAAATTCGACTCTGGCAGATCATTTTACATAAGAATCAGCTTCATTTTCTTGTGTGTATTCGAGTTGTATAGAGAGTGTTTAAAACGCATCTTTCAGGCACAGGCGGTCTGCTCCCCGACTACTAGCCAGACTCAGAGCTACTAAACGTCGGAGATAGGAATAAAAAGAGGTGGAGGAACTACTGCTCTAAAATAGTTGGGGATGTAGGATGTTCTACTTTTATGGAAATGCGTAGGTTAGCTCAGGATAGGAAAGGATGGAGGTACAGGTCCAACCAGTCTTCGGACTGACAACTTTATGATGATGATTTTTATTCTATTATTAAAATAAATCACACGAACAGAAAAAATAAATGCTGAATGTTAGGAGAGGACACTGCTATTTGTCTTTTATGCTATAGTACTAATGTAAGTTTTAGTTTGCAAGCTATTTTGTGCCACACAAAATTATAACAATTGCCATTGTTTATTGCAGTTTTAGATAATGTAAAAATTAACAGAGTAAGTAATTGAATTGAAAAATCGAAGGCGTTTATTTATAAATTTTCCATTTTTGCAGCAATACTTGGCAATAAAGTACAAGACAATCTTAACATTATTGCAAACCCCAATATGTGTTGCAAAAATTTTTGCAGAATGCTTTTGTTCTGATTATTTCCGTGAAATTCATAATAAAAGTTGAATGGAATAGAAATTGCGAGGATAAAAGCACTATGAAGCATCCACCTCGAAAATTTTATGTTAGAATAAAAAAAAAGGCATTAAGTTTTATGTCAAAATTATGGGCATTATGTTTCTGCAGTAAGAGTCCATAAAATCCCAAACTGTGTATAATAATATTTTGTTTGTTTCTTTTATTGCTAATATCATTTATAAAGTTACGAGTTTTGAGGTTTATATTCCGGTGATACGAATGTGCACACAGCAAAGAGAACAAAAAGTTAGCACAAACGTTGCTCCATCTGAATATCAGTAATTTCAGCAGACAAATTATTCTAGCTATTATCCTCTCTGATTATTTATATACTGTAGATGTTCAAAGAAGTCCCGACAAAACGGCCCCAACAAAACAGCCCCAGGCAAAGAACACTGCTCAAAATTGTCTAAGGAACACAAATAATTTTCATTGTATGATTTTTATCCTACAAATCAAAGTGAGTATCTGCAGCATGTCCCACCATGCTCAGTGGGGTTGAGGTCGGGAGACTGAGGAGGCCATGGCTGAAGGGCAATGTTCTCTTCTTCAAACCAATTTTGTACCTAATGTGCAATGTGAGGACGAGCATTGTCCTGCATATAAACCAAATCTGGACCAGCAGCATATGAATATGGTTGCACAACAGGTACTAGAACTTGTTCAATATAACGCCGATGGTTCATGGCTCCATCCAGACAAACGAGGTCCGTTCTATGGTGCAAATCGATTCCAGCTCATACCATCACAGACCCTCCTTGGTAATTGTGAACTTCCTGGAAGTGCCTGATTCTCTCCAATGCTCCGCTTCTTCGTCACACTCTCGTTCTTCTGCTATCAGGTTGAAATCCGAATCGAGATTCGTCAGTTAACAGAACATTGGACCATTCTGCTTCACCCCATTGAGCATGCTCTTCAGCCCATTCAAGACGAGCTTCGCGATTGCCGTGGGGAAATGCAGGTACTCTAATTGGTCGACGAGAATGAAGACCAGCTTGATGGATGCGATTTCTGATGGTTTGGTCAGAAACCGCTACGGCATCGGCATGTACATTTTGGAGATCCGCAGAAAGTTCTCGTGTCGTAATTGATGCATTACGCCTGGCTTGAAGAATAATAAATCGGTCTTGCGCAGGTGTTTTTTCTCTTCTACGGCTTTCGTGTCTTTCGGCCACATCGCCAGTCTCCTTGTATCGTCCCCGCAATCGACACATTACACTTCAGGATACTCCAAACTCGGCTACCTGACTTTGTGAACCACCAAATTCAATCATCCCCACCGCACCTAACATTTTGTCGCGGGCTAAGTGTCGTAAATTGTTATCTTATGTTCAACACAAACAACTAAACTGACCACATACAAGGTGTCCCAACGAAAACTTGTACCCCCGTAAAATTCGGCAAAATAAACGTTTTGACAAAAATCCAAAAACACGTCGATTTTTATATTAAAGGGGACCAATTTTTATGCAATAATCATTCTTGCAACTCTAGCCCTGTGCGGGGGGTAGCGACCCCCCCAAAATTTTTAAATAGGACGGGGGGTCAAATGATCCCTCCTTTGGAAGGGTTTTTCATTACTTACACAACCGTATTTGTTTTATTCAATTCGATCAATTTGTTACCGAGAAATTGCTTCCTGAAGTTTCCAAGTTAAAAAATTAATAAAAGCACAAAAAGGTTTAAACTATCGAATGTATTGCTCGAAATGACCTCCACCAATTGTCATACAATTACATTCTGGATTCAAATCAAGATCTTACATTTCTCAAGACCTCAGGAGTTATTAGCGGGCATTCTTCTTTAGAATGAACCATTTTGATTTAGTAAATAAACACGATTTTATACTGTGGCGAATAAGTTTATTTTGACATTTGTTCTGATGTTCTTTTGTTCTTACTTCTTATTCTTATTAGTTTACTTGATTTTGTTACTTTTCCATTCTAATACATTCGATAGTTTAAATCTTTTTGTGCTTTTATTAATTTTTTAACTTGGAAACTTCGAGAAGCAATTTCTCGGTAACAAATTGATCGAATTGAATATAAAACAAATACGGTTGTGTAAGTAATGAAAAACCCTTCCAAAGTAGGGATTATTTGACCCCCGTCCCATTTAAAAATTTGGGGGGTCGCTACCCCCCCGGCACAGGGCTAGAGTTGCAAGAATGATTATTGCATAAAAATTGGTCCCCTTTGATATAAAAATCGACGTGTTTTTGAATTTTTGTCAAAAAGTTTATTTTGCCGAGTTTTACGGGGGTACAAGTTTTGGTTGGGACACCGTGTATATGCTCAGAGATTATGTGAAACAAAAACATTATAAAGAGCGAAATTTTTTAACGTCCACTTTTCTTTGAATTTCAGTATTTTGGATAAATAAAACGAACAAATCAAGTCCTTTTTTATCATGCCATGGTATGATACCCAACGAACATACATGGCGCATTTTCAATTTGCTACGAATTGTTGGCGAAAATATTTTTGAAATAATAGTTTTGTCCCTTAAGCAAATTTTGAGCCGTGTATTTTAGGTGAAGCAGATAGAACGCTACCTACATAGTTTTTCAAGTTTTTTCCTTTGTATTTGTGCTGCTGGGTATCGATGAATGCTTATTGCAGAGAGAGTCTTTGTTTATCGAGTATATAGGCACATAAGCAGGTATGTACCTACTTAAAAGTCGCAATATTTTTAGTACATATTGATGCCTTTGGCTTAAGTTAGTGTGTTTTTGTTCAGAATGTCGAAGTTCAATATTTTTTATTCCATTTTTATTCAGTATTACATGTTACACTATTGTTATTGCATTATTTAAGCATCTAAATATGTACAATCTTGATCGGTTGTATTTTACACTGTTACAATTAAAATGATAATAAAAAAGATAATACTAACTAAAACTTGAAAATGTAAGAATGATACCTAAAATAATATTTGCCACTAAATGTGACGAAAAAGGCTACATACAACGATTAAATTTTGTTACTTAATAAAAACAAAATATTTTTATATGTTTAGGCGACAATATTAATTTTAGGGCACTAGGTACTTCATTTTAAATGTAGTCTTGTCAAGGGGAATTACCAATGCGTATGCTCCACACCCATTGGAGGAGCAAAATGCGCGCGACCGGTACGTTGGCCAGTTGATTCACACAGAGATTAGTTCTGAAATTTTGAGACTACAATTTGGAATTTTGGTGTTTCTGTTTGTTTATTTGGCTGTTAAAAATAGATTCCAAAACTTATTTTCTGAATAAAACTTAAAAGGTAGGACACCTTTCTAAATCACAAACAACACACAACTAATAAATGAAACCTAAAAATACAGTTAAGAGTCCGGCAAACCCCCTTAAAATGAACCCGAAAACTGACTTCGTAGTGCTATGCTCATTTCTAAACGGTGAAAATTGAAGTGTTGAATTTTTGACAGTTTATAAACGAAACTTTATTTTATGTTTCCATTGAAAGAAAATTTAAAAATTTTATCTTAGAAAGTGTCAGTTCACTCATGAAATTGACCAACTTCACGCGTGCATAGCGCCAAGAGATTTATAGTTTTCGAAAAATTGTTTCAATGGCGACATAAAGTATACCTTCTTCTACCATAATCAGGCTTTCGTGTTGCTAAATTTACTAGGATGAAGGTGTAATCACGGTAGAGCGAGAGCGCTGCAAATATGGCTTGGTATGTGCTGCCGCCCGGTGTCGACTGAGCGTAAACTCAGAGCGGCGTTGTCTCATTTACTAGGTACCGAACGCGCGGGCTTTGAATGTGCGTTGTTCTTGTGTCCATATAATGTGTTTAGCGCGACGGTGTTGCAACACAACTGATAGTTTGCTCCGATTTCTAACGGATTCCTCACCGACCCGATGCCCCGCAGGTGTAACTTTTGATCTGCTTTGCCGGACTCTTAAGTACCTATCATAATTCACGGAAAAAAAAAGGTATATTTTTTGGGAAGTAATTATTTGGACGGTTGTTTTAATATCTAGGCAGTTTCATCGGGCAGTTAAAAATTCACGCGGGCGGTATTAAACTTTTTTGGCGGTAATTAATAACTTAATGTGGCAGTAGAACGTGGCCAGCAATATAAAAGAATTTGGTCGGTTATTTAATCCTACAACGGCAGTTCAAAACTTACTCGAGAGGCAGATTAAAGTCCAGTGCAGTATAATGTATTAATGGGCAGTTAGATAAATTGTTCGCCAGTTCTCGACGATTGGCAAAAGGGGCGCAGCTTAAGCGACAGTGCACAGTGGGCGGCCAATCGGAAGAGATTTGCCTATAAATATTAGGTCGCTTCGCTCATTACCTTATCACTGAGTTGCGAGTACTTGGATCTATTACACTAGCATTGCACCATTAAATTTATTTAACGCACCCCTCCCCGTTTTCCCATAGAAATGTTTAAAATACTGAACTCAGCCCCTCACACGTAAAAAAAATATTAATTTTGCTTCATCCCTTTGAGTCTTCTATTGCACCGCATTGCACCACAAAGCATTTTTGTAATGCTGCATCGAATAATGCACCATTTTGATGCTAAGGACTGAGACTTACAACGCTCCGCTCCGCTTGACTTTAACCTGACAGTCTTTTATATTAGAAAGTGTCAGTCGTTAGCGTTTATATTATTCTTTTCAAATATTATTCACATGAGAATGCGCACCTTTGAAGAGAATAACATTATAAGCGCTTACAACTGACACTTTCAGTCCAAAAATCTGTCAGGTTAAGGTCAAGCGGAGCGAAGCGAAGGGAGCGGAGCTTTAAATAAACATTATATGTATGTATCATTTAACAGGCCGATCATATTTTGTACTGCGTAAGTATTTATAGAACTACTTGTCCCACGATTTCAAACAGAACCGTTCTGATTTCGTGACTGCACACGTATTACTGCCCCTTTATTCAATTTACTGCCCAATCCAAATATTTATTGAGATACTCATTTGAAGACATGTTAATCTTAGTTTCCACTTTTTTTACTGCTCATATTTAACCACTCAATCTGTTATTGAACATACAATTTGTATTTTCACACTGACCAAAACTGTATTATAGTACCGCCCCTTTAAATAATAGCCATTTTTTTTGTATTTTGATGTGTATTAATATTTGACGCAGTCTTTATAAAGGCAATACAAAATTTGCCATTACAAAAATCATAAAATATTTATAAAAATGGCACTACATTAATTATATAAATATAATTAATTACATCAACTTATATTCGAATATAATTATTGCATATTAAAAATATAAAATTTCTGTCATATATTTCAAGCTGCTAAGAAAAAACATACAAAAATATATGTTATATAAAATATATGATCATATTTATGTTATAAAACTGGCACAATGTGTAGGCACTATTATCAATAAGGAATATCATAGTTTAGTTGTCCGCACCGAAGCAGTTGGCAGAACAATACAACTTCTGATTTCTAAACAACAACTTGGACCCCAGCAACGGTAGTTTACAAACTTTGCAAGCGAAACATTCGTCGGTCGCGTGAAAGTGTGTTCCTTTTAAATTTGCCCCCTGTTCGTCGGGTTTAATAATATTCAAACAGGCGTTACATCGATCGGCTTTCACTTTCTCGTAACAAGGAATACAGAGTGGCTGCGATTCTTCCATCAGGTAATTTTGGTCAGCCAAAGGCATATCACAGATGAAGCAACAAAAATGTTTGACGTGGAATGTTGAATTTTCAGCTAAACAGTATTCTTTGACGAAGATAAGTTCGTCGCAAGCCTTACAGCGCGGTATACCGCGTATTTTCGCGTAATCTCTACCGCAGTAGATATCGTCGTTTTCCGAGTCGTAGAAGTAGACTAGATCAGCTAGATTTTGGTTGCAGCCTTTGCACTTGAAACAATCGGAGTGGAACAAAGCATCTGATCGTTCGATGCCGATTACAATAGCATCTGAATCGAAAGTCTTCTTGCATCGATGACAGGAAAATAGGGTGTTATTTGCCGATATGTCGGGGTAGGTTTTAAGAGGCAAAGTGGGTTCGAAAATGTTATTCTCGACTTGTTCCGCCGTTTTTATTTGTTGGTTAGGGTAGATTATGTCGTTTATTGAACCTATGGGGACGTAACTTGGGTTCTGCAACTGTTCTGGTATGCTTAGATTGTTGGGTACGTAATTTGTAGGAAAGCTTTTCATATTGTATTTAGATGTATCTTCGATGGTATTTGGTGTATTAGCATGTCCGAAAGTAATGTTAGATGGGTTTTGCAACTGTTCTGAGATGCTTAATTTGTTGGGTACGTAATTCGTAGGAAAGCTTTTCATATTGTATTTAGGTGTACCTTCTATTGTATTTGGTGCATTAGCATCAAATTCAGCTTGTCCAAAAGCAAGATTCGTTGGATTTTGAACCGTTTCCTTCCCATTCAGCGAATTCAGATTGAATTTATTTACGGTTTTTTCATTTTTATTTGGTACGGCAGTGTTAGCCGTTAAATCAAATTTAGCTGTTCCAAAATTGATGTTGGTAGGATTTCGAATACTCTCCGTGATATTTACAATGTTTGGATCGAATTTGCTTAAACCAGCCCCGTCCCGATTATTTATATTATGATTTGGGGTATCAAAACTGTTTTCGACTCCTAAAATATTCGGATCGTGCGTAGAGAAAGCCAGATCCCGTATATTCCCTAATTTTTGAGGCTGCCTTGTCTCGTTAAACCTATTCAATGTACTGGCCGCAAAATGAGGCAAATTCTTTAAATGTTGCTTCGGCATATCGTCGGTACTTTCATTCACATTTTGGTAACTAATATCTCGAATTGCACCTGGCACAAACTGACTCTGAACATCCTCGGGGATATTCAAGGCCTTCCTTTCCTCCAACGACAAGTTTTGTAATTGTTTGTTCAAACTTTTCCCTCCCAAAACTGAGGCGTTGTTCGGCCCTTGCAGCTGCACCATCTGCGAATTGGGCAAATGATATTTGCTTCCCAATATTTGTGCGTTCGCTTTAACTCCCAACTGAATCACATGACCAATGCCCACGCTGTTTTGTTTAATATGGCTGACGTATTCGTTCATTTGTTTCAGTTCTTCTTCTGTCAATTCGTGACATAACGAGGGGTCTATGTCGTGTACAGGTATCTGCTTCTGAAGCAGCTGTTTTCGTTCTTGAGCCGCTTGTGAACCTTTTACAGGCAGTAATTCAGGCGGTAATGTTTTTAAGTATTTATCAACGGTGTCATTTTGACCTTTCGGTGTCCATTCGAGCTCTACTTCTTTTCTCCCAGGAAGAACTGTAAAATAATAAATTAATTTTAACTCAAATTTATTGGAGATCATTTTACCGAATTTTCTCGCTTTCGTGGGTTTGCTGCCCAGTAATTGGAATTGGGCCCATCCGTAAATGTCGTCATCGGGGACGTCGTGATTTTCTTTGGCACATTTGCAGTTTTTGCATATTTTTCTCCAAAAATGTAAATCCAAACCTAAAATGCTTAGTTTTACGAAGACATAGAAAGGCCGGCAGAATTTTAAGTTTGTATTCTGATTTATGTTCAGAATTCTTGACTTTGGCTCCAAAATTTCAATATAATCTCGAAAATTCCGACTGTCTCGGAAATTCCGATTCTGTCTCGGAAATTCCGACTCAGTCTCGGAAATTCAGACAATCTCGGAAATTTTCACTCTCGTAAATTCCCACATAATCTCGAAACTGAACTTCAGGCTTAACTCGAAGATTCCGACGTGATCTCGGAAATTAAGGCTTACTTCCGAAAATTCAGGCTTAAACACGGAAATTCCGACTTAATCTCGGAAATTTCCACTTAATCTCGCAAAATTTCCAGGCTTAATTTCGGGAATTCCGACAAACTTTGAAGTTCAGACTCGAAAATTCCGACTGAATGTCGGAAATTCAGGTTTAATCTCGGAGATTCCGACTTAAACTCTGAAGTTCGGATTTAAACTTGGAAATGTCGATTTAATCTCAGAAATTAAGGCTTAAGGTGGATTTATGCAGTACGAAATTAAGAATTAACTTAACTTAATCATTAACTTAAGAATTAATAATTTTAGGGGTGTTTTATGCACGAACATTTGTTATTTCACGCACGCGCAGTGAACGATATGTCAGAATCGGAATCTGCAATCTTACGTCAACTTTTAACCTAAACTTTCATGTTAGTGCGTTATTTATGCTATAAGTGTGAACTTGTTTAATATAGTTTTTGTCTTGACGATTTAAATTTTGCGATTTGTGGGTTAAGTAAATACTATTGATGTAAATAAATACAACTGGGTGCACGCACATGCGCAATATGCATTTTACCTAAGAATTAACTTAAAAAGATAAAAGTTAACCAACTTTTAAGTTAAGTTAATTCTAAAGATAAGGTAATGTGTTGCATAAACTGCTCCATTAAAATACACAGTGTTTAAATTTTAAGTTAATGTTTAAGTTAAGTTAATTCTTAATTTCGTGCTGCATAAATCCACCATAATCTCGCAAATTCTCACTTAACCTCCAAAATTTCCACTTAATCTCGGAAATTCCCGCACAATCTCGAAAATGAACTGTGAATTTCAAACTTAAACTCGAAAATTTCTACTTAATCTCGGAAATCCCGGCTTAGTTTCGGAAATTCTGACAAACTCGGAAGTTCAGACTTAAATTCGCAAATTCCGACTTAATGTCGGAAATTCAGTTTTAATCTCAGAAATTCCGACTTAAAGTCGGATTTAAACTTGAAAATGTCGATTTAATCTCAGAAATTAAGGCTTAATCTCGCAAAGTCTCACTTAACCTCGGAACTTTCCACTTAATCTCGGAAATTCCTACTTAATTTCGGAAATTTCCGCATAATCTCGGAACTGAACTTTGAATTTCAAACTTAAACTCGGAAATTTCTACTTAATCTCGGAAATCCAGGCTTAAGTTTCGGAAATTCTGACAAACTGGGAAGTTCAGACTTAAATTCGAAAATTCCGACTTAATGTCGAGAATTCAGACTTAATCTCGGAAATTCATACTTAAACTGTGAAGTTAGGATTTAAACTCAGGAATTACGATTTAATCCCAGAAATTCCGCCTTAATCTAGGAAATTTTTACTTAAACTCAGGAATTCTGATTTAATCTCGCGAATTCCGTTTAAACTAGAAATTTAAAAATTACTACAGTGGCTTTTCCAGATTTTCCAAGAGATTAAGCCTGAATTTCCGGGATTAAGTCGGAATTCCCGATATCAAATATGAATTTCCGATACTAAGTGGGAATTTCCGAGACTATGTCGGAATTTACAGGACATAGTCGAAATTTCCGAATTTTCGAGGTTAAGTCGAAATTTTCGTGTATAAAACGGAATTTCCGAGATTAAGTTGGAATTTTTGAAATCATGGGAATTCTGAGTTCAAGTATACAATAAAATACTACAGTGACCTTTATACGCCTTCGTACAATTTGAATATAACACTAAAATTAATACTTTGCACTGATATTTTGAAAAATTCCTACGACTTACCGGGGCATTTCTGTTCGCATGTCAAACAAGGAGCGCCGGCACCCGCTTCATGTCCCAATTTTGCCTTTAGTCGTCTTTCTCTTTTCGCTTCTAATTCTTTTAACCAGTTAGGAGCCTCTGGAGTTTCGATTACATCAGTCATTTTAAAACACTGACGTGAAAAAGCTTGTAAAAACACAAATCAACAGGTAGGTAGTGGAGTTAGCAAATCATGAATGAATCACTCGCGTCATGACAAAAGAATTGAAAGTGACTATAAAGCCGGCTGCAGTGAGAAGGTAAGTACATTTTTGATGTAATCAAACAAATAAAATATTATATATCTAAACAAAAATTACTACAATTTTACATCATTGAGTCACTCTGCATGCATTAATAAGAAAATGAACGTTTGAAATTATTGTAAAATACGTGACGCATCGGACAGCGGAAATGAGGCTATAAACACTTCCATTTTACTGGCTGTCAAAAGTCCTAGATTAAGTAATTAAGACCAGTGCGACGGACATTATTTCTATTACTAGTCTACTTAAAAAAATTAAAAGTACCATTCATGTATAAAGATTTCAAAGTGACAATCACAGTACGGCATTGTCTTTTTTCCATAAATTAATTTGCGGCCCATCACAATACAGTATATTTCTTATATTTATAAGTCTACTGGAAGTAGAAGCTCTTAGAGTATTGTTGTAATCTTATATTTAGTCTATAGTTATTGTCAGAGACACGTCAAAAATTATACAAATGGCCGCTTTCTGAAATGTTAATTTTGTATTTGCCTCTGCTAACGCTAATATTTAGTTTCGAATTTGCAGTGGCAGTGTTGATTCTCATCGAATATGTCTAGAAAACGCGACATATCTGTAAGTTTCTTTATTCTTTTTTCTCGTAAAACTTAAAACATGTTTCTAACCCCTCTTTGTCAAAATCTCTTTCGTAACTATTCCTGTTTTCTTCTAATTTAGCGCGAGGAGATCGCGAAGCAGTTTCTATTACCTGAACGGCAGTCTAAAATAGACACTTTACTCAAACAAGATGGACAAGCTTATTGTCTATGCCGCAGTTCTGATAGTTCGAGATTTATGATCGCTTGTGACGCTTGCGAGGAATGGTACCATGGAGATTGCATAAATATAAACGAGAAAGAAGCTAAGTTAATACGGCAGTATTTTTGTGTCCGTTGCGCTGACGAAGATCCAACTCTTCAGACTCGATGGAAAACTAAAAAAGATGCGGATAGTAGTTTTTCGATATCGAGTAAAGAAGAGCCGAAGGTACGGAATAAACGCCGCGAAAGGACGGATAAGAGCGATAAAAAGAATAAGAAGTGTGGGGATTGTATGGGGTGTTACAGGACGGAGGATTGCGGAAGGTGCGATGTTTGCACTAGGAAACATAAATATGGTTCTTCTAGTAAAAAGGAGAAGGAACGGTGCAAGCAGAGGATTTGCATCAATTATGGGGGGTAAGAGGATAAAATTTCTACCATTTAATTTTGTATGTAGTAGCCGATCACCAAATGACATAGGTTAGTAGCAACATGTGTAATATCATATTATCCTTGTATCATGGGTACCTGTACTTATACAAATCAAATGATTTAGTGCCAAGATGACATCTGTCAGGTACCTAAGCTAGCAATAACTTTCATGGCATAAAAAGATCCCCCAGACTTATCGGTGTTTGTTTTCGGTTATGTTATGTCATGAAAATAATTGCGATTGGTATTTAATTGCTATATTTACTTTTATGTCTATTAAGGGCTGCGGGGCGTGGACGGCGCAAAAGACGTGACTCCAGTTCGGATAGAGAGCTGCCTGCGAATTCCCATTTACAAACCGAATATCCTAGACAGTGTTACGGCCCTAGTTGTGTGAATTCAGCCCGCTACGGCTCGAAATACTGTTCAGACACTTGTGGAAATGCTTTGGCTACGAACCGTATTTACCAAGTGCTGCCGCAGCGCATACAAGAATGGGCGTTAAGCCCTTCGGTGGCTGAGGAGAGGAACATCAAAGCTCTGGATCAAGTTAGGAAACAGCAACTGGAAGTCAGGCAGATACTGCAAGAGCTTGATGTACGCCACAGAGAATTAGACATGATAATTGACAGGGCAAAAAATGTGACTGTCGATCCGAACCAAGAAAACGATAATGAAGACGAATTGGAAACGACAACTTATTGTATTACTTGCGGTCATGAAATCCATTCACGTACAGCGATAAAACATATGGAGAAGTGTTTTAATAAGTATGAATCTCAGGCCTCGTTTGGGTCCGTTTTCAAGACGAGAATTGAAGGTAACATTATGTTCTGCGATTATTACAACCCGTACAACAGGACTTACTGCAAGAGGCTTCGCGTGCTCTGCCCCGAGCATTGCAAGGACCCAAAAATTGGGGACAACGAAGTGTGCGGTTGCCCGTTGGTCACCAACGTGTTCGACTTGACCGGCGAGTTTTGCCGAGCTGCCAAGAAATCCTGCGTGAAGCACTACGTCTGGGAGAAGTTAAGAAGAGCGGAGGTCGGTAGCAAAACTCGTTTTATTCAACCATCGAGATTTCTTGATTTGTTCTAGATCGATTTAGAAAGGGTGCGGCAGTGGCTGAAAATGGACGAGCTGTTGGAGAAGGAGCGTCAGATTCGGCAGAGCATGGCCTCTAGGGCTGGCGTTTTGGCCCTGATGTTGCATTCCACCTATAACCACGAAGTGATGGAGCAGATAACGAAGGCGAGTCAGCAGGATCAGCAAGCGATGCAGCGGGAGTTGGCCAAGAGGTTCAGGAAGGGCGTCAAGCACCGACTGTCATAAACTGCGCAGGGACGTTGAAAATGTAACAGGTTGGTAATTTTTTTCTTTTATAATAGCATTAATTTTCAATTTCTAACAATGTCGTTGATAAAGAGACTAGATATGATTTTTTTGTCGTCCTACAAAATAGAAAACCGACTTCAATATACAATGAGAACATCATCAATGTAGTCGAAGTCAATTAAATACGCATTATTAAGGATAACTCAAAAACTACTGGTCAGATCTTGATCAAATTTATATGGGACCACATGAGAAGCACCAGCTTTCAAATAAAAAAAGAATCATCAAAATTGGTTCACCTAGAAAAAAGTTCTGAGGGAACACATTTAAAAAAAATACAGTCGAATTGAGTACCTCCTCCTTTTTGAACTCAGTTAAAAATTATTGGGACAGTGCAAAATTGGGAAAATTTTCTTAAAATCTCTCTGGCAGATGTTTGGGATTACTGTAATATACAGGCTGTCCCGGTAGTGCCGCGACCGAATTCTGCACCTTATTATGCATTTTAGGGAAAATAGTTATATACAGGTTGTCCCATTTCTTCTGAAGAGCACCTAACTTTGTCACATCATAGTAAAATCAATTGTGGATTCCAAAATTGCAGGACGTTCCATTAAACAAAAACAAAGTTAGGTGCTGTACGGAAGAAATGGGACAGCCTGTATAATCGAAAATAATTTTAAAGTATGAAGGATGGAAAATAATACTGGATTTCTTATATTACATTTTCTCTAAAATACATAAGAAAGGTACAAAACTCTGCCATAGCACTATTGGGACAACCTGTATATTCAAGGTTGAGTGTTATTGCCGAAGGACTAGTTAAACTAAGCTTAAAACAAGACTTAACCCAACTTTAGCCCTTCATTCTAAATTAGCCTGTTTTAATCCACTTTAATTCAATTGAGTATCTTAGTCCATCTTAATCCGATTTAGTCCATCTTAATACGATTTCATCCCACTAACTCCATTTAATTCGACTTCATCTGATTTTAGTCCAAATTAGTTCATTAGATGAACTAATTGAATTAAGATAGATCGAGTTGAATTCAGCCGGATTAATGTGGACTAAGTGGGGCTAAGTTTGGAATAAGGTCGGATTGAGTTGGACTAATACAGAATAAAACTGGATGAAATCAAAAAAAAAGGGACTAATTGGATTAAGAAGTACAAAGACAGACTAGACTAGATATAAAGCCGGATTTAGTTGATCCAACTTGGACTAAAACTAGATTAAGATGGACTAACGGACTAATATGAAGTAAGTTGAATTAAATCTGCAGGTGTACACCCGACAAGTAGAAAAATTGCAAGGGTATTATTGACTACTATTGACTAGTCCGGTCCAGTTTGAACCATAAACCGGTTATCCGGTCTAAAATTATGTTCAGATCAAGCCGGTCTAGTGACCCGTTTGATCAAGATCGGTTTAGACTGCTATGATGTAGACTGGTTTAGACCGACTTGGTTCAAAGTTATCTAAACCACTTCGGTCAATCAATCAGTAACAGACCGTTTTGGAATAATTAAAACATCTTTTGTACTTTTTCAGCAAAAAAGTAAATCTAAATGACAAAATTTGTCATATAGCTGTCATCTTGTCCGAATCATTTTTGGAATATTTTCACTCCACAACCGAGACCTAACCGATTTGAATTTTGTGGTTATGGACCAGAACTGGGTACGAATACAAATTGAAAGTATTCGAATGCTGGATACTGGATACACCTGCTGCTTTCAGATACCGGATACGAATACTTCTATGGTAAAAATGTATCCCAATACTTGTATCCGAATACTATTTTCTGGATCGGATACCGATACATCAGTATAGGTTGAGTAAAAGAAAAATTAAAGGAAACCCCGTATTACCTATGTATTTCAAAATAGAAAATAAACATTTTACAGTTTCAAAATAAAAATAACAATAGAAATGAAACCAAATAATAGGTACACAAAAACGAAAAACTCTTATTTTAGTAATATGGTTTTACTATCTATCCACTCCACATTAAGTTCGCGTTATTAATTGTATCTGTAAGTTTTTGAAAGTATCCGGATACTTTTTGTATCCGGGCCCTCTAAATTGTATTCGAATACTGTATGCTCGTCAAGATTTGTTACGGATACGGATAAAGGATACTTTTTCTCGGAAGTATTCGAATACACGCCCTGGATACAGAAAATGTATCCGGATACTGTATGCTTATGCTTAAGTACTTGGATACGATCCAGCTCTGTTATGGACTAGCTTAGGACTAACTAATCCAGCCAAACCCGGTCCTTACTGCACCGGTTTGAACTAACCTGGTTCAGACTGACCAAAACAGCTCAAGTTTACCAGTTCGGTTGGCTACTTGACCAAACTATATTGATGTGTAAAGAACAGATGAGCGTCCTTCATAAATTTCATCCCGATGGAGACAAAAATGTATTACGATTTTCCCTTCTGCACCCATAGCGCGTCGGGTGATGTCATTTCCTTTAACCTTGAGGATTGGCCTCTACAGAAATTTCTATTTTCATAATCCTATTTTGAATTTATTTTTGTGAAACTTGCCCTCCGTTCAGTGCTTTATGGCGTGCTTTTTGTTACAGTAGTCGAGCGGTGAAGTTCACTGTCTAACTTCTGGGACCAAGGAGAAAAACTGCTCGCAAATGGAAAAATATTTATTACAATTTGTGTTATTTTAAACTGTTTTTGTTCCACTTGTTTATGCTTATTTATATATCGCAATGTATTAGATAAGAATAGGCTTCATTAAAAAAAGTAGTAGTCTTAAAAATCTTGTTTCATTTTCAAAAAAAAAAAATTGATTTTCAATGAAAAATAACAATATACATGTCCAAATCAGAGGTTAAGCTTTTTGTCTTAGTAAAGTAGAAGTTTCCAATATCGGCGCTTAGTAATTGACAAAAATCATTTATATACATAGTGTATTTCATTACGTGGAAGACGGACAAAAAAATTTTGAACATTGAGTAAAATTCTTCAGTTTTGCGAAAAATTCAAGATTTTGGAAACTGTCAACAGATGGCGCTGTCCACGCACTCGCTCATACCTTATTAACCCACCTGTTTAAAAGTATATCCTGTATCTGCATTTTTTAGTAATTTCGAAGATATGGAGTACTGTTATAAAATTTTTACAAAATTTCACACTTTAGCAATAATATCGTAGTTTGTAAACTCCTCAATAGATGTCTCTATCTTAGTTCTCGCTTGTTCATGGTGAACAGGGTCCCAGAATTCCAACTGAATTTCTACCAAATTTTCTACCAAGATCCGAGTCTCAGCAAAAATGGTCATGGTCCAAGTGAGAGCCATCTATTATCAAGTTCCGAAAACTTGAAAATTCGCGTGATAAAGTACAAAGTTTTTAAGTTTACTCTAAGAAATAAATTAAAATACAGAAAAAGGAATAGGTAAATTAAAGGCTATGATTGTTTAGAAGTATGTTTATTTAATAAGTTAAAACAGATACAAAAGGTATGTTTCTTACATAGGTTACAATTTAAGAGATATCAAAAAAGAGTTCATTCCACTGAATAGCACGGTCCCAAAATTTTACACCCCTTTGCATCCCTAGTGGTGCAGCTTAAAAAGTCAACATTGAGCACAGCACAGAAATAATAGATACAATATTGAAATTTACCCACATTTTTTGAAAATTAAATATCTTCGGATTAAACAGCTGAAGCTGTGATATTTTAGTGGGGATAGAAGATTTAAAAGTAATAGTTAGAGACCTAGCGTCAGTTTTGATGACAAAAAAGTGTCAGGCTGGAACTTTGCCAATCACTAGTTCAGAGGGAGGCAGACACTTTTTCTATGTGACAAAATTTTCACTTGCAGTCATTTCTATTTTTTATTTTTATTAAAACATGTACCTATTGGACAGGTCTTGTGACAAATTTGTGTCTGGCTCATATCTTTTGCACGCATTACTTGACTATCGACGAATCTGAATTTAGAACTGGCAGACATTGTTTCATGTCTTAGGATGGAGGCAGATCTATGGAACTGGAGAAATAATAAAATTGCGATGACTAATTAGTGTAAAGTTAATTTTTTTTCTACACATTGGTGTCTCCTACTATGTTAAGAAAATGCAACTGGCAGACATTTTCTGCAGTCAAGGGCAGAAGGCAGACATGCTGAATTGGGGGGTTGGTGAGGGGTCAGTGACAAATTAGTGTCCGTCTGTCAAGTAAACAGAGGAGAGTTATAGAGGGATCAAAGTATATGCACAAAAATTTTAATGTAGACACTAATTTGTAACCGAGCCCTCACCAACCCCCCAATTCAGTATGTCTGTCTTCTGCTCTTGACTGCAGAAAATGTCTGCCAGTGGCATTTTCTTATCATAGTACGAGACAACAATGTGTAGAAGAAAAATTAACTTTACACTAATCAGTCATCGCATTTTCATTAGTTCTCCAGTTCCACAGATCTGCTTCCATCGTAAGACATGAAACAATGTCTGCCAGCTCTAAATTTAGGTTCGTCGATAGTCAAGTAAACGTACACAAATTTGTCACACGACCTGTCCAACAGGTACGTTTTATTAAAAACAAAAAATTGAAATGACTGCAAGCGAAAATTTTGCCACATAGAAAAAGTGTCTGCCTCCCTCTGAACTAGCGATTAGCAAAGTTTCAGCCTGACACTTTTTTGTCATCAAAAATGACGCTAGCTCTCTAACTATAACTGGTATTGCAATAAATCCAAGAAAACATTATACAGGTATATAATATAAATTTCAGAGGTAGAGAAGTTTACACATAATCGACAAGGAAAACAACAATGACAAAAAAATTATATGGTTCCACTTAAAAAATAAAAAAAGGCATTTTGAAATTTTCTAACTTCGCCATGCTGTCGCTAATTCCCTGTATAATATTTTCGGTATTTTAACGCAGCGGCAGTTTCTCCTAAACATTGTTTTCTTGTCATCAAAATCTTACTGCTACAACTTTGTTTGATCCGGTGATATTTAATTTTGAAAACACCTCCAGATCTGTCAAAATTTTTAACAAAACGCTGTTTACACCAAAAATATGACTTTTAGGCAAAAAATGTATTGCACAACATGACGGTAAAATCACTAGAGGAATCCAAAAATGTAATTAAATACAGGATGTTCAATTTATGAAAACGAAGTCAGGTGCCGGACAGAAGAAACGGGACAGCTTATGTACACGAAAATAATTTTATATGATAAAGAATCGAAAATGAAAGGGGGTCTCTCGTATAACTTTTCTTCCTAAAATGATTAATAAAGACACAATAAAAGAAATTCGCTTGAAAATCACCATGTACTATTTTTCGATCTCTTAAAATGCACAAAAAACAAGTTATATTAGACAATTGTATATGCAACAAAAATTACAGATCAAAAAGCAAAAGAAAACTACAATTTCCTAATAAACGACATTACTGAAAGCAAATAAAAATTTAAAAAATTAAATAACTGCTTCGTCAGTAAAATATTTCGAAATGAGATTTACCCCTTCAAACTACTCATGCCGGCTCTCATAATTTCGTCGACCAGCAACAAATTACTGGCTATAACAGAAGTGGAATTAATAATTTGCTTTTTCACGTTATAGTTGTCGTAAATGCCCGAATCTTTAGGATTTATAGGCTGACCCGACGTCAAGTCCAAACCGACAGGTTCTGGGTTCACTCTGCTCTCTTCATGCAGCTTCACAATTGTATCCTAGAAAAACAGAAAAAAAACAAACGTAATACATAAAAAAAGTGATTAAACATGCTGTAACGTATAAAACCTAACACTGCCAAGAAAATAATAACGTACCTGAGCATCGAAGCCGGAATTAGTGGCCAGAACCTTTGGAACGATCAGGAGAGCTTCGGCATAAGCCGCCACGCCCAATCGCGCCTTCCCCTTGATCGTCTCTTTGTATTCGTTCAATTCCTTGTAAGCGGTAACTTCGAAAGCGCCAGCACCTGCAACAAAACAGAATACAAAAGTTTACAACCAAAATACAAACGAAAATTAATAATTACCCGGTATCAAAGCCTTATCTTCAATAGCGTTATTGATAGATCTCAAACCGTCCCTCACAGCGTCCTTAATCTGAGCCAAAGTATATTTATTCGGACCTTTCATTAATATAGTCACGGACTGAGGTACTTTACACTCCTCAACGAAAGTATACTTGGTCTCTCCAAGTACGTGTTCGTAAACGACACCGGCAAAACCCAACTGAGACTCTTGAATGTCGTCAAAGTGATTAAGCGCGACACCGCCGCAAGCAAGAGCGAGACGCTCCATGTTCCGCCTCTTGGCACGACGCAGTGCCATTATACCTTCCTTCGCCAACATATCCAGACTCATAGGGTCGATTCCTTTCTGGTTAATGACGACGAAGTGCTTATCCGTCCCATCGCACAACTTCTTCTTCAATTCGATCACTTTCCTGACTCTCTGCTCGATGAAATCGCGTTCCGCTTGCACCAACTTCTCTCGTTCTTCCGCCGTCTTGTAGAAGAAGCCAGAATTCACCTCGCTCTTCTCGTATTCCATGCTTACGTTGCAAGTGAGGATGTAAGCGTTCGTAACTCTTTTCGGCATGTCCGGATGACGACAGCCATGATCCAAGACCAAACCTGAACAAACAATACTTTTACATCAAATCTGATTGCGTATTTAGTTTTATACCTTTGATCAACTGAGTATCAGTAGCTGTTTTGTGTTGCATTTCCATTAATTCCACCATATGCAGATCCACAGGTTTGTCTGCCTGCTTGATCGAAAGAATGGCATCTACACAAACTTCTGTTAACACGTCAGCTAAATCCGCGTCGACCTACATTGTTCGAATAATTTAAAATGTAGGCACTAATTTTTTGAATGTTACCTTAGTTCTCAAACTTGTCCTGGCAACATCCATCAAAGTTTCCCTATTAATAACAATAGGAATCTTAATTCTATCCAAAATCTCCAACGTCTTCTCTCTTGCTTTATCAAAACCTTCAGTGACAACCCTAGGATGGAGACCTTCTGATATATAAATGTCGGCTTGCTTCAAAAGCTCCCCGATCATGAGTACCGTGGACGTAGTGCCATCGCCTGTCATATCATCTTGGGCGGTAGAAGCCCTCGCTATTAATGAAGCTGTCGGATGCTGAATTTGCATCTCATGCAATAAAACATTGCCGTCTTTCGTGATTTTTATGTCACCTGCCCCTGATACCAACCTGTAGATACCACACACTGTGATTTTACTAAACTAAACTAAACTAAAATGACAATTATAGGTTATGTACCAATTATACAAAATAAATCCAAATAGCGACAAGATTATTTGCAAATAATGCAATTTTAAACCAAATTGTGTTATTTCTAACCGTATTCGATCATAATATGATCCAATATGATTCATTTAGCAAGAAACAGAAATCATGTGCTCACATTTTCACCGTTCCCTTCGGTCCTAAATTTGACTTCATAACATCTTGAAGGCCCTTCGCCGCAGAAATGTTAATTGCTAGAGCTTGGGCTGCTCTTGCAACTTCAGCTTTTGGATTCAATAAACTAATTGCAGCCATTATAATCAACAATTATTTAATAATCACTAGGCTTAAAATGGCAACCGAGAACTGTCAAAATCACAAACACCACAGTGACAGTGGATACAAGAGCAGTTGTCGAAGACAAATTCTGTTGGCAACCATGCGAGCACAGATTAGAGAGCATAAACAAAGATGGGGAATAGATCAGTAGATTGAAATATAGTTTTAAACAGCAAAAAATAAGTTAAATATTAATTAATTATTTTTTGCGCCTGATTTGCTGAAAAGCATGTTTTGAATTTTTATGCAATTCGACCACAATGCGCATGTGCATTTTATTATAAAGTAAATAAAATTCCAAGGATGACCAAATGTTCTCATTCTATTTCCACTTAACGTTAGAATTGAGAATCAGTGCTGTAGTCCCAGAAGTCTGAAAAAGCCCTATGCTTTGCCGCCAATATTGGTGCAAAATAAAAAAATCAGGTTATTTTTGTACACGTCAACAGAAATGCTTATGGGAGTTATCAGTTAATAAAACGGGATGCAGATAGACTCGTCAATTGTGGTTTACAACTGTCATTATCCGTTTAAAACAAAGACGGCGATTGGCTCCGCAGACACCATTTTGATGTTTGAAAATACAAATACGTTAGATTAGGTCGGGTTCATGTGGTTTCCGTGAGTTTTTTTGGTTTAAAAGCTGCAATTTGGGTTATTAATTGATAGCCAACGAGTTTTTCAGTAAACTTGAAACAGGTAAATGCGATTTTTGCAAGTTAAAACATAGTTTTCATACAGTTTGATGGTGTGGCAAAAGTTTGAAACGTTTTTGGTTATAGTCAACATCTTTTCGTCGTAGTTGTATTTTGAGAAATGCCGTCTGCAATGGACGATTTTTGTAAAATTGAAAAAATAGGTGAAGGTACTTACGGGGTGGTTTACAAAGGGCGCCACAAGAAGACCGGCAAAGTTGTTGCCATGAAGAAAATAAGGTAAGGGTAATTTTGGTGGTTTGTCGGATAAAAGATGTTGATTTTTTAGACTGGAGTCGGAAGACGAAGGTATTCCGTCAACTGCCATTAGAGAAATATCGTTATTAAAAGAACTGAAACATCCTAATATAGTTTCATTAGAAGACGTTTTAATGGAAGAAAACAGGTTTGTGTTTTTGATTTACGTTAATTTGCTAATTTTTTTCTTGCGCTCGTTGTTTCGTAGACTGTATTTAATTTTCGAGTTTCTTGCGATGGATCTCAAAAAATATCTGGACGAAATCGAGAAAGGCAAATTAATGGACCCAAAATTGGTTAAAAGCTACATGTACCAGATAAATCAAGCCATAATGTTTTGCCATCAACGTAGGGTAGTTCATAGAGACTTAAAGCCGCAGAATCTGCTAATTACTAACAACGGAGTTATTAAGGTACGTAAAACAGAAGTTATAAAAGCGTGACCGCGATATGATTGAATTCGAAATGGTTTTTTTGCTTCAAGGTTGCTGATTTTGGTTTGGGACGTGCCATAGGTGTTCCAGTTCGTGTATACACCCACGAAGTAGTTACTTTGTGGTACAGAGCACCGGAAGTTCTGTTAGGTTGCTCGCGGTATTCATTGGCAATAGACGTGTGGTCGATGGGGTGTATTTTCGCAGAAATGGCAACCAAAAGGCCGTTGTTCCAGGGGGATTCAGAAATTGACCAACTCTTCAGAATATTCCGGTAAGTTTCTAACGATCACTATTTTGTGGCGCACTAATCACAAAACTACGAATATTAAATTCTTCAAGAGTCTTGAAAACTCCCACGGAAGAAATTTGGCAAGGCGTGTCCAGCTTGCCCGATTACAAAGCGACATTCCCGAACTGGACGAATTACAACTTGGAATCCCAGGTGTCGTGTTTGGACAAAGACGGCCTCGATTTGCTGAAGGGCATGTTGATATACGATCCGAAATATCGCGTTTCGGCAAAAAAGATCGCCGACCATCCATATTTTAAAGATTTAGATTTGGGCGTGACACCCAACTTGGCTCAGATTAAGTGATCGAATCAAATGAGTTTTTTTTTTTTGGTATTTTATTATTTGTTTGTTGAATGATACATAGGATGTAATTTATTATTGGTTCGGACGCCCTTATTTCGAGGTGCCATTGTAGTGTAATAGTTCATTTTTTTCGTGTTTAAGGCGAGTCTATTTTTGTAAATCGTACTTTTAAATAAACGTATAATCGGCCAGTTTCGTCGTTTTAATTGTTTTTAAGTGTCTTTCTCCAACTTGCGTGTGACAGACCTCCATGGGATACCTTAACAGGGTGTCTACTAAAATGGAAATAAAAAATTCCCCGACTATTCCAGGTTTTCTAGGAAAACTTTTTTAAAATTCCAGGTGCTTAAATTGGGGAAGTGGGAGATTTCTATTTCTTCTAAATGAGGCATCAGTGCTTTCAAAATACTTCTTTATTTCTGCGTATTTTTTGAAATCTAAATTCCTTCTGCAAAGGACCAAGACCCTTTATTGACCAAAAACAAAATAACTTGTAATAATTGGGGGTTAACTTTTAAATTGTGTTTTACAAATTGCAAAATCTTTATTATGATAGCCATAAAATGATGTTAAAATTTAATAAACTATACCCACTTTGTTCTTTTCGTACATTTTCGATTTGTCATTCGAATATATTCTCAATTTGAAAACAGCTATTGCAATAATTAAATCTCATTCCAGTTATCCCCGTTTTCATTAAAATAACATGAAAGACAATGACATTCTATACTAATAGACACCAAGATCCCATGTATTAGACATATGCACTCTATTTCTAACATAAAAGACATACCTTTTTGTCTCCCCCCTTTTCTACCTAAGATTTGTTGTATAACGTCATATCTGCTTGGGTAAAAAGTCAAAAACACCTTTTGGAGGTAGCGTGCTCATTAAATTATATTACATTTAAACATCAAATCATTTTGTCATTTGAGATTATGTTTTGCATTCAATTTTTCATACCTATACTTGGGCCGCCGAACAGACGGAGTGATCACCCTGCAAGAACATGCTCTACGCGGGACCACTATCAATTTAGGACAACCGAACCTCAGTGATGCGCTTTCTTTAGACCCAACGAAGTCGCATCACTCCAATTCGGTCGTCATAAATTACTATTGGCCCCGCTAGAGCACGTTCTTGCAATGTGATCACTCCGTCTGTTGGGCGGCTCAAGTATAATAGATCATTTCAGAATGTCGTCACACAACTGACAGCTGGAGCGCAAGCATTTGTTTGTTTACAGTTTACACATAACCTTACCAGTAAACTATCATTTTCTAAAACTATTGTAATTAACATGCCACTGTTTTGTTGGGTTGTGGGGTGTAAAATGAGAGGTGAAAAGGATTTAGTAATTGGTAAGAATTAATTAATTAATTAATTCCAATTTTTGCTGCACTAAATCATCGTGGAGAGTACTTGAACAAGTTGTCAAATAAAAGACGTGAAAAGTGAGTAAAAGTCTTTAAAGGGGAGTTTTAAGCAAGAACCAATTAAAAAACTGGCGAGTATGTTCTAGACATTTAATTTCTGGTAATAAAAACTTAATTTTAACTTCCCAAATAAAATATGAATAAATTAATGTGTGCCCTCCAACAGCAAATGGCGGCTCGTCAAAATCAGGCATTCTAAAACAGTCTATTTGACAGCTGCCACTGACAACTTCAAAATTTGTGAAATCTAGGTTACCCAGTAAATGTCAAATTTGACTTTAAACCTGAAACTTGATGCAAGATCACTTCTTGCATGCTACAAACTAGGATGGAGAATATTTTTTGTCGCACGCATGTTTTCAACGATGTGAGTGTCTTATAAGCATGCTACCTAACTCACAACTAAAATACAAAGCCTGTCGAGATTCAAATACAAAATGTACCAATTATATTTAAGATGGTGCATTATTTTGCTAATAACTTCATTAACAATGACGATACATTTTTGTCATTATTTTTCCCATCTCCCCTACAACGTACTGGAGAGCTTATGCGCCATTTTGTATACACCCTGTAGGTATGGACGGAAGTTTAAAATTCTGTAATATCGCCTTTACTATAAGGAAAAATGCATTATCAACTAGCAAACCTAACATTTTGTTTTTCTTATGAAGACCCAATATTATTGCTGACAAGTATTGCATATTCCAGGGTTTTTAAAAACTTCCCTGACATTTCAATGTTTCCCTGACCAAAAATTAATTCCCTGACTATTCCAGGTTTTCAAGGAATTCCAGGATGGTAGACACCCTGCTTAACTCCTCAGCAATGCCTGGTGGGTTATTTGCTCGAGGAATAGTTGTACCACTACTACCAGATAATTACTCAAAGTAATTGTCACTTGCTGATATTTGCCCAGAGCAGGGCAGCACATATAGCAAGTTAAATTGCATGGTTTGAGTGTGTAGGGGAAAGCACTGTACTGATGAGTCCCAGGACGAAACCAGTTGGTCTGCGGTTTTCCATACACATTCAAAACATGTAATATTTAAAATGGCAACTATATCGCCTACATATCTCACCCACACCTTTGGGAAATATGGGAGCTCATCTTTCAGTTGGGTTTCAAATTTGCCCATGAAAATTTTTGCAATGAAAGGAGAGAGGCAATTTCCCGTGGTTGTACCTTTGATGTGTTGAATTTTGTTTATGAATTCTTAAGAGTTTTATAATGAAAAACTTGAGTACTTGACTGCTTGATCTCGAGGTTATTAAATTCATTGACCAACCATTTGGATCTTCGGTAAACAATACATGCGTGGTACTTTTGGATTAGACACATGTGGCTTACATTTGTTATCTGTGGTAATGAGGTTGTTACATAGTTTAAATGTTTTCCGAGTACATATCTGAAATCATTTTTGGCAATGACCTTTTAGTCGGGGAGCAGAACGCTTGAAAGATGCAATTTAAACACCCTCTATACAACTTGAACACACAAAGAAAAAAGCTGCCGGATTCGAATTTTGAGGTCGCAAAAAGATCGGGAATTGCGAAAATGCCGGATAATCGATTTTTCTAAATCAATTTTTGACCATTTTTAATACTTTTCTTGTTGTATTTCAAGAACGAAAAGAGTTAGAGATCTGTTTTTTCGTGGAATATACATTAATATTGTTGCTGAAAAAAGTTACAGCGAGTTAAACACAAATAATTTGTACGCGCTAGCCGCGCTGAGGGTTCGCGCGCTTTTATCCTCGATAATACACACGTAGCCAAAACTCTTGACCCCCCTGAATTAATTTGAAACGTAACAAAAATAATTTTAACAAATACGTGGATTCAATTCTACATTTTATTGAAATGCTTTATCACATGTAAGGTTATTTTCATGGAAGGAGTACACGGCCAGGAATTAAATTTAAGGAAATGTCTGAATTATTATTTTTTTTAAGACCAAAGACTTCGCAATATGTGAGAAACGAAAATGTCAATAACCAGTATGTCCTCCTCTGTTCTTGAGCAAAACATTAACACGTCTGTACATTCTAATGAAAAGGTTATTAATGGCTTCCTGGGGTATGTTGTTCCATTCTTCTTGAGCAGCAACAATTAGCTCCTGAAGGGTGAAAGGGGGGTTATCTCTATTTAAAATGGCCCTTTTTAGCATATCCTACACGTTCTCACAAGGATTCATGTCAAGTGAGTTTGCTGGCCAATTCATTTTTTGAATATTCCCTTCCTGTAGCAAATTGGCAACCCTTCTTGTGCGGTGGGGCGTGCCGTTATCGTCCATAAAAACGAAATTCTCCAATTCCATTTCGCAATGGAAGGATGATTGGTTGGATAATGTTTTGGGCATAAATTGTTTCCAGTCATGGGTCATGGTTTGCGGCACATGAATAAGTGGAGTGCGGCGACTATACATTATATCCCCCCTCCCACAATATTACTGTTCCACCTTGATAAGGAACAACTTCTCTGGCAAAAGCAAGTCTTTCTTGTCGTCCCGGTCCCCTCCAGACCCTTTCACGTCGATAATCAGATCACTCACTAAACCAATTTTTGTCTCATCAGAAAAAATGATATTGCCCCACTGGGGTAAAAGCCAGCACCTATGTTCCTGTGCCCATTGGTGACGTGCGGCTATGTGTCGAGGAAGTGTGCCGTATATAAAACGGCTTGGCAAATAAGCCCAAATATCCCAAACATTCTAGAATATGGATGGTACACGGAATATTAATGCAGCGTTTGTAAGCCTGCACCTAAATCACCTACACGGCTTAGCGCGTACAAATTATTTGTGTTTTTCTCGCTGTAACTTTTTTCAGCAACAATATAAATGTTTCCTTTCTTCACCAAAAATAGTTTCGAGCCTTTGTCCGTATTTGGTCTCCCATATGAATTTATGTTTATTCCGAAAAATAAGATACTTACCCGGTACATGAAAAATACATTACACAAATTTGTGGTCTAGCAAGAAAACATTTTTATCATGAAATTGGAAAATTGGAGAGGCAACAAGAGTACACTGTGATGTTCAGCACACTTCAGTGTAGGTATATTCCACGAAAAAAATGGTCTTTAACTCTTTTCGTTGCTGAAATACAACAAGAAAAGTATTAAAAATGGTCGAAAATTGATTTAGGAAAAATCGATTTTCCGGCATTTTCACAATTCCCGATCCTTTCGCGATCTCAAAATTCGAATACGGCAGGTCATTTTACATAAGAATCAGATTTATTTTCTTGTGTGTGTTCGAGTTGTATAGAGGGTGTCGAATTAGAGCACCTTGCTGCCTGACTATTTGTTAATATTCACGTATGGACTGTTTTATATTAAATTATTTACTTTTTCGTAATACACATTTGTCCAATACAACAACCCTTATCTGCTTTACGTGAATTCTTAATAACTTATTAAGAATTCATAGCGAGGTCAAATAGTCCAAAACAAAAAGAATTTTTCTTTTTGTTTTTCGACTATAACTCGTATACCGTTTGAGATGAATCAGGTTTCTCAACAGCATATTAATGAGCACAAAATTTTGCAAAAGTACTGAATTTAAACCCCTCATCTATCTTTTCAAATAAGCAAGATCGCAATAGTTGATTTCCAATTTGAATCACCCCGTATAATCTACATGATAGTTACACTTCAATTTATAGTCTATCCAAACCCCTCCCTGAATATAACCTCCATGGTATTTACTATATTATTTATATGAAGACTGAAAAGCAGTGGGTGAAGGACATTGCCCTCGGGGACCTGTGTTTAGTCTCCAAACTCTCAGATTCCCAGTCTATAACTTGAAACGAGGACATGGTGAAAAAAATTGGACGACCTTGTAAAAACCCTTATCTTGAAAGGTGTTTTGCAACCCCGGGAATCAATTTCTGGAGAAGCAAAGGTAGAAACGTAAAGCAGAAATGACGAACAGTCAGCTGATGACCGGAAGTAGCTATCAACTGTGTTATTTTTAATGGAATGACCTGTATATTTGCACTTTTTTTAAACAAAAATATCGAATTTCAAATTTTTCACTTACCCAAATTCCTCAAACTCTCGACGATACCATCCACTCGAAATTTCGTAAATTAAAATTCTACACAATAAAACTATGCAAAGAAAACTCACTGCAAACTATCCTATGATCAATATACTTCTCACACATACATTATACAGTGTGTACACTTAAAACTACTTATAGAGCGTAATATTTCCTATGGAATGAAGAATTAAAAATGAATATCCTTAAAAATATAATAATAACATTGTAGTACACTTAAGATGGAAACCTATTCGACATTCGTCTAAATACGTAAAATTTGTTAAAACCAGCGTTAATCATCCTCGCACGAAAAGCATTTTACTTTACGTCACTTCGTTTTACTGTAAAGTCAAATTCTTTCCGCGATTTTCAATTTACTACTTAAGGACTCTTAATAACAGAATCGTAAGCTTGGAATATGGAAGCGGCGACTTCTACCGAACGCGACTTCAAACTGAGAGTCGCAAACGTAACGCCCGGCTGCAGTTTCAACTCGAGCAAGACCCAAATGTTGTTCGTCAGCTTTAACGATTGATAGAGCATGTCCTGTCCCTCCACGTTTCTTTTAGCTATCGTGAATATGTTGTTATGGGCCATCTTGTCTGCAACGGCGAAAGAGCGTTACTAACCCCTAAATATAATTAGGCACAAACAAGTAACAACAGCAATAGTATAATACCTAGTGAATTACTAAACAGTCTCAACAATGAAGGGTTTAACTGGTCGCTTTTACCTTCATACTCGCCTAGCATGGGTGGAGTTTGGGAAGCTGGGGATCAGATAATCAAAACTTACTTGCTACCGTTTCTGCATTTCCTCTGATATCGTTCAAGGTGCACTGGGTCTCGTTGGCAGAAGGGATATCCTTCCAAGTGGAGAGGAATACCCTCTTATCCAACTGCCCGTCCTCGCTGAACAAAACTTGAATAGGAATCTGACAAGCGTAATAGAAGACGTCCACATTATTCTTAACGGCGACTTGCAAAGTCATCAACGGATCCATGCGTTGGACTGGTCCCGAAGTATTCAAAGGGAGATTGTGCTCCAAACTTTGACCGGGCTGCAGCGGTCCGATATTTAACGGGGCCGCCGGAGCAATGCCGAAACTGTTCTTGTTGAACTGGATCGCGAAGCCCATCATTGCCTAACAAAAATCGCGTAATTACAGTCCATATTTAGTTGAATACAACTAAAAACTTTGTCCCACCTGCATGGCTTTATTGGTAAAAGTGAGATCCATGGTAATTTGACCGGAGCGTCTTGAGAACGTTCCCCAAATTTCCAAACCCTTGCCCTTCTCCGCTGGCAACCAACACGCTTTGGGCGGTGTGTACATCGTGGGAGTGGATGATAAACCAAAAATGTCGCCTAACAAGCCGGTGGTAGTCGGCGCTGTAGAAACCGGAGGTTCTGGGCCGCTGCCGAGCTGTCGACAACAAAATATTTGCTAATATAATAATTTGAAGAAACTGACCGTCTTTATATAAGAACATCTTTAGATCATCGGCATCATTAAAGCAAAATTAACTGCTCACTTAAAAGAGCATTCGATCTACACAACAGAAGAATTTCTGGACACGAAATTACCAGATATCATATAATTTTATATTATATTACATACTTTGTATTTATTTATCAATTATCGTGGGACGTAGTTGTATTATGCAACTTAATAAATTTATTATTATTATTATTATTATTATTATTTTATTATTATAACACAAGTTTAGAACAGATCAAATTGGCTAAATCATTAATAAAAAAGGAGAAAGACAAGAGGGCCTAAATTCGATCCCTAAGGAACACCTGAGATTCAGCTTTATAACCATTATAAACGACATGCCGACTGCAATCTTTAAGATAAGAGGCAAATATGTCGATCTGGGAATCACCAACATTAAGTAGTAGTAGTAGTAGTAACTCCTTTTTTCGCTCCTATTGGAGGGCATCCTTGCGGATGTTTCTGTGACTATGTTTGCAGTTAGGTCGTCAGCCTAACGTGCCTTAACTCTCCTTCTCTGTTATGTACATAATCCCTGTGTTGAGTTGGTTTAATGTTGTGCCTGGTTACCCATCCCGTCCACAAATTCCCTCCATTCCCTTCTGTTTCTTGCAATTTTCTTTATTTCAGCCCAAGTCTTACTACTCCTCTCTGATTCCTTAATGGTACCCTTCCTCCATGAGATTGTTGGGCGTCCCCTTCTCCTTTTTCCCTTCACATTAAAATCCAAACTCTGCTTTGTAATATCCGCATCTTCCTTCCGTAGGGTGTGTCCGATCCATTTCCACCTTCTCTTTCTTATTGTTGTCTCCATTGGCTCTTGGTTCGTGAGATGCCATAAATCCTCGTTTGATATCAAGTTGGGCCAATATATATTCATTATTCTCCGCAGGCATTTGTTAATAAAAACTTGGATTCTGGTGCCATCGGCCTTGCTCATTGTCCATGACTCGCAACCGTAGAGTAAAACACTTTTAACGTTAGTTGTAAAGATCTTAATTTTCGTTTTTGTTGTTAGCTCTTTTGATGACCATATCTTCCTCAGTCCATTAAATGTTATCTGTGCTTTAATTATTCCATTTAGTATATCTTTATGGCAAGTTCCGTCTTCATCCAATATACTTCCCAGATATGTGAATTCTGATTTTCTCTCTACCGGGTGTTCGTCTATCATTACATAATCTGTGTCCTTTGAGTTTATCGACATCATTTTGGTTTTATTGGGGTTTATCTCCAAACCTATTCTCCTCGCATTTCCCCAGAGGCTGTCTATTTTGTTTTGCATATGTTTAATTTTCTCTGTTATAAGGCTTACGTCATCCGCAAACTCAAGGTCTTCCAGATATTTCAAGGATTAAGATGTAAGAGACTGTGGTTAAATAATCAATTCAAGAATCAATTGTACCCCCAACCACATAAATTTTGAAATACTATATACGCATTTCGGCAGCTAAGCTGCCATCTTCAGTAGCGGGGAAAAACCTATAGTAATAAAAACAAAAATGGCAACATCAATGCAAAAAAAAAAAAAAAAAATTATATATATGACAATAATAATAACAAGAGACTGTGGTTAAATAATCAATTCAAGAATCAATTGTACCCCCAGTAATAAAAACAAAAATGGCAACATCAATGCAAAAAAAAAAAAAAAAAAAAAAAAAAAAATTATATATATGACAATAATAATAACAACAATAATGATGTGAAACAATGATAGTGACAATAACAATAATATAGGTCAGGTATTTTCTGCTCACCACTCCGAAAGAATCGAAGTGCACTCGATCAGCTCTCAAGCTAGAATGAACTCCGCACGGAGACAATCCCCAATATATACTTAAAGTGACGTAGCACTGACGTTACTTGTGACATCAACATTAATCACACTAGGATAGAAAATTCAATATCCGGGCATACGCTCATTTTTATACCACTCTATTCTTATTTTCACTATCACAAATGTACAAAAAGGTTGCCATTGCCATCTTTACTGCAGTTTCAATTAAAATATCCTATCTTCAGGATAATTGACTTGAATGAAACAAAAATAGAAAATGAATCCCATATTACCAAATAACCTCGAAGGTCCATGGCTTATATGGGCTAGCAAATAACTACAGTAAACTGCAATAAAGAAGACCTTGACCCCTGCACCCTTTCATTTTTCTGGTTAAACCCTGCACGCCTACACATTAACGACATCTAACAATACGGAATCAGAAATTGGACCTAAATCTGAATTAATAAGTTTACCTTCATACTTGCGAATAAACATACTCTCATAAGCGTCTAATTCCCTATTGTCCGATACCAAGAGGAGTAGAATTGAGGATTTTTTAGATAATTTAAATTCACGTTATAATAGTGTGAAATTCACATTTGAAATGGAACAAAATGGTTCAATTCCTTTTTTGGATGTCTTGGTTGTTAGGAACAGCATTGGCGGATTGGAATTTGATGTGTATAGGAAGGATACTAATATAAGTAGGTTTATTGTGAATGATTCACAACATTCAATACAACATAAACTTTCGGCTTTGCACTTTTTGGTCAACAGATTGTTGTCATTTCCTCTGTCAAAGGTAAGATATCAAAAAGAATTAAAATATATAAAAGATGTTGCGATTCATAATGGGTACACGACTGTCTTAGTTGATAGATTGATAAGCAGAATTAGACACAAAAAGTTTGTTAAGGATTCCACGACTTTCTCTATGTCACCTACTGAGAATAAGAAATATGTTAAAATTCCGTATAGTTTGGCACATACCAGAGGCTTGGAACCTATTTTTAAGTCGCAAAATTTATGTGTAGCATATACCGCTAAGAATACCATCAAGCAGCTGTTGGGAAATCCCAAGGATAAAGTAGAGGACAAGCAGAAGTCGGGAATTTATGAAATAAAGTGTAGTAGTTGTGACAAGAGTTATATTGGGCAAACAAGGCGTACAATCGTCACTAGGTTCAAGGAACATATGGCACATTTTAGATATAATAGAATTGAGAAGTCAAGTGTTGCCCAACATATCTTTGATACCGGCCACCCTGTACATGAGAAGGATCTTCGGCTTATGAGGTCGGTATCGGACAATAGGGAATTAGACGCTTATGAGAGTATGTTTATTCGCAAGTATGAAGGTAAACTTATTAATTCAGATTTAGGTCCAATTTCTGATTCCGTATTGTTAGATGTCGTTAATGTGTAGGCGTGCAGGGTTTAACCAGAAAAATGAAAGGGTGCAGGGGTCAAGGTCTTCTTTATTGCAGTTTACTGTAGTTATTTGCTAGCCCATATAAGCCATGGACCTTCGAGGTTATTTGGTAATATGGGATTCATTTTCTATTTTTGTTTCATTCAAGTCAATTATCCTGAAGATAGGATATTTTAATTGAAACTGCAGTAAAGATGGCAATGGCAACCTTTTTGTACATTTGTGATAGTGAAAATAAGAACAGAGTGGTATAAAAATGAGCGTATGCCCGGATATTGAATTTTCTATCCTAGTGTGATTAATGTTGATGTCACAAGTAACGTCAGTGCTACGTCACTTTAAGTATATATTGGGGATTGTCTCCGTGCGGAGTTCATTCTAGCTTGAGAGCTGATCGAGTGCACTTCGATTCTTTCGGAGTGGTGAGCAGAAAATACCTGACCTATATTATTGTTATTGTCACTATCATTGTTTCACATCATTATTGTTGTTATTATTATTGTCATATATATAATTTTTTTTTTTTTTTTTTTGCATTGATGTTGCCATTTTTGTTTTTATTACTGGGGGTACAATTGATTCTTGAATTGATTATTTAACCACAGTCTCTTGTTATTATTATTGTCATATATATAATTTTTTTTTTTTTTTTTTGCATTGATGTTGCCATTTTTGTTTTTATTACTATAGGTTTTTCCCCGCTACTGAAGATGGCAGCTTAGCTGCCGAAATGCGTATATAGTATTTCAAAATTTATGTGGTTGGGGGTACAATTGATTCTTGAATTGGTTCCAGATATTTGCCAAATCTCCATGTTAGTCCATTTTGATTCTTCATTGTGTTCTTCATTATCCAATCTGTGGCAATCAAGAACAAGAAGGGAGAGAGCACGCATCCCTGTCTTACCCCTTTGCTTACATTGATTTTCTTTGTTTTTCGTCCCCCACACTCCATTATCACTCCATAGTCCTCGTACAGTATTTTAATCATATTTATTAATTTCCTAGGGATTTCGTATTCTTGTAAGACCTGCCAAAGAATTTGTTGGTCGATAGTGTCAAACGCCTTTTTAAAGTCAATGAACAGTAGGTGGATTTCCTTTTGCCATTCTCTGCATTCCTCCAATATAATTCGTAATGTCACTATATGGTCTATGTAGGAGTGGTTAGATCTAAACCCCGCTTGATTGTTTCTGAGTTTCCCATCTGCTGTTTGCTTAATTCGGTCTAATATGCCAGTATTTTGCTGACGCTGCTTAGAATCGTTATGGATCTCCAGTTTTCACAGTGTGTTCTGTTTCCTTTTTTAGGAAGATTTATTAGTTTTCCTATCTTCCATTCGTCTGGTATTTTTTCTTCTTCCCATATTTTCCTTATTAGGCATGTGATGATTTCCGTGTTAACTTCTGGGGCTGCCCTTATTAGTTCATTTTGTATGCCATCTATTCCTGTTGCTTTGTTATTTTTAAAACTTTCAATAGCATCTCGTACCTCTTCGCAGCTAGGTTCTTTTGCAGCCTCTTCTACTTCCTCATATTCCTCCATATTCCTTTCTGTTTCACTGTCTCCAGCATTTTGATTTACGTTGTATAGCTCTCTCAAATGTTCCTCCCACCTTCCAAGTATCTGTTCTTCGTTGGTTAATAATTCACCTTTTTTGTTTCTTATGTGCTTGGGATAGTTTGTTTTCCCTCCCGTCATCTTTTTTGTTGTATAATATAGTGTTCTCATATCCTGCTTTGCTGCCGCGCATTCAGCCTCCTTCAATATTTCTTCTGTATATCTCCTTTTATCATTCCTGGCACCCCTCTTGATTTGCTTGTCTATTTGCCTATATTGTTCTTCCAATTTTGCTTTTTCTTCCTTCCGGAATTCATTCATAAGCTTTAGTTTTGTAATTCTTCTCTCCTCTATCCTATCCCACGTTTCTTTAGACATCCACTCTTTGACAGTTGTTTGCTTTATTCCTATTGTTTTCCTTGCAGTCTCCTTAATCATTGTTCTGTACCTGTTCCACAGCTCTTCTATGCTGTATTGTTTCAGGTCACCTAGGGTTTTTCTTTGAGCTGTTAGTTCTTGTACATACTTATCTTCCACTTCCCTAGATTTTGTCATCCACTGTACATTGAAATATTGTTTCTTCCCTTGTGGTCCTGGTCCCTCTCGATTTTTTAGTTTCACCATCATTTTTACTCTAACCAATGTATGGTCTGATCCTACGTCAGCACCTCTCTTTGCTCTTACATCCAATAACCATTTTTTAAATGTCCTGTCTATTGCTATATGGTCTATTTGATTATAATATTTCTTCCCTGGGGATGTCCACGTTGCTTTATGAATTTCTTTGTGCGGGAACAGACTTCCGCCTATCACCAAGTTATTTGTCGCACAAAAGCCCACAAATAAATTTCCGTTCTCATTTCTTGTACCCATACCTTCCTTCCCCATAACTCCTTCCAGGTTTGTATTGTCTTTGCCTATTATTGCATTTACATCTCCCATTAGTATCTTTATATCTCTTTTATGTTGCTTATTTATGTTGTCGTAAGTCTTTTGGAGTTGATCATAGAATTCTTCTTTTTTCTCTATTATTTCATTATTGGTGGGTGCATATATATTTAAAATGCTAAGGTTGTAGTATCTGGTCTTAAATCTGGCGTATATAATTCTTTCAGAGAATGGTAGCCATTCCATTAGTGAACATTTGGCTTTTTTGCTCATCAATATTGCAACTCCGTGTTCTTGTTTAGCATTTTTGTGTTTATGCCCAGAGTAGATTATGTACTTCTCGTTCGTCAACCTCGTTTCGCCCTCTCCCGTCCATCTGGTTTCACTTACTCCCATGATTTGTATTCTGTATCTTTCCATTTCCTTTATGACATTTCTCGTCTTTCCCTGTTCATACATTGTTCTCACATTCCAGCAACCTATAAGCAGTTTTTCCCTTGTATCAATTTCCTCCATAGCATCCCCCACTCTCAGTTCCTCCTCCCCCAAGATGTGCATGTTTTGTTCATCCCCGGTATCTGTATTTTCTCTGTTTGGTTCGTTGTCCATAACTTTTTCCTTGTTTCCGCATTCCATTTTCTTGTCCATTTCCATTGCCGAGTCGTTTCCATCATATCCACCCCAAAACTTGTCTCTTAGTTTCTTGGAATTGTTCTTTCTTCAAGTTTCTCTTTATCCTTGTTCCATCTCCATTCCGTTCCATTTATGGTAATTTTGTTATACCCCCTTTTGACTGTTTTACCTGCGCCCACTTCTTGTTTCGCTCTCTCGTTTATCTGTTTTTGTTTCTCTCCTTCCTTGTCAGGTCATCATCAATGTATATTCTATCTGTCGCGAGATTTCTTAATTTAGATTTATTTTTCATTATCTCCCTCTAGTCTTGCTCCGTCTCCAGTTTGATTAAACAAGTCTTGTCTCCTATTTTGCTTGCTGTGTTTACTCTCACTTTTATGCCTAGTTGTTGTTCCATGAATTCTTCTCTTACGGGTTTCAGGGTCTTCGGGCCATTCAATTCCACTTCCAGTCCATGCATCACTATATTGTTCCTACGTTTCTCCTTCTCCATCATTTCTACTGCATTCTCCAATGCTTTCACTCTTCCTCTAATTTCCATATTTTCATTTTTTATTTCTTCATTTTCCTTCTTCAATTTTTCGTTGTCCCCTCTGATTTGCCTTATTACCTCTTTGATTTCTTTCTGCTGTCCTCTTATTTGTTGTACTTCTCCTTTTATTTCAGCTTGGTCTTCTTTCATTTCTTTCATCATATTGATAATAAAGTCCAGTTTCTCATCTCCGCTTTTTTGCTTCACTGGGGATCTAGATACTTTTCACCAACATTAAGTAATTTAGATAATTGAGATTCAGGAAAGGGGGGGGGAAGAAGTCGCATGGAGAAATGGGAATGGAAGGGGGAAGAGTTGGAGGAGGTGGGGGAGTTTAAGTATCTAGGATTCCCCTTACAAAAGAATGGGCCCAAGAGAAGCATGTAAGAGGTAGTAAGAAAGGCTACAATTATAGCAATGAAGCAGGTATGAGGAATAGGAAAGAGGAATTTTGGGGGTTACTGGAAAAGAAGAGTAAAGTTGTTATACGCATTGGTGAGCAGCGTAGCCATGTATGGAGCAGAAATTTGGGGGTGGGAAGAGAGAGAAGATAGAGGGGATCCAGAAAAAGTACATAAGATGGACACTGGGCTTAGATTGGATAACGCCAGGATACATGGTGAGAGATGAAACAAACAGACAAAAACTAAGAACCAGGACAGGAAAGAGAGCCATGAAATATGAGGAAAAGTTGAGAGGTGGTGGGTGGGAACGAGTTAGAAAGGTGGGAAGAGGTACGGAAGGGATGAAGAGAAAAATCGAAATGGGAGGAGAGGCGAGAGAAATTTTATCAGGAGCGAGCCTATGCAGCAGAAGAAGTGGAGAACTTGAGAACAGCAGGATGGAACATGGTGAGAGAGGTAGAGGAGACAGACAGGCAAATACAAGTGCAGGATAAAGAAGAGAAGATAAGACAATCAAGATACAACAACAAATATAAATAAATAAGAACAGCGGGACTGCCGAGAGGGGAAGGAAGGAGAGGGAGGGGTGATTAATTGTGAGGAGTTTATTATTTATTTTTGTTTGTTCCATTTATTTATATGTGCATTTGCTTATTTTGAATTGTAATCCCAAATGGGAAACAATAAATCCATTATCTTACAACCTTGTTACCCTTATCTGCTTTGAGATATTGTCAGTCTTTTTCTGAGGGAACTTAGTCACTTGTAATTTCTGACAAGGGTTTATTCCCAACAGTTGACTGCTTAGAAAAAAATCTATGCTGGTGGGGAGAAATGTAATTTTTAACGACTATTCTCTTATCTAAATCTAAAAAGAAATATCAAACTTGGTGCCCTCGGAAACGAAGCATTTTTATGCTTTAGTTTATTAGAAAACATTACTAAAATAGATGCCAAAAGAATCAACAACAGACTTAAAAAATTACCCCATCACACGTAACTTTACCAGGAAGGTATAATATGAACGATGAAACTTACCAGAACATCAAGGCCGCCTCCTAAAAGATCCACATTGCTGGGAGCAGGGACAGAAGGTGTCGCAGAGGGAATAGTGCTGCCAATGTCCATGGAAAGCAAATCCCCAATGAGGGACTCCTGATTGGGGATAACAGTAGGTTCGGTAT
This sequence comes from Xestobium rufovillosum, assembly GCA_963966045.1. Classification (NCBI taxonomy): domain Eukaryota; kingdom Metazoa; phylum Arthropoda; class Insecta; order Coleoptera; family Ptinidae; genus Xestobium; species Xestobium rufovillosum. The sequence continues at coordinate 25,614,834 of OZ014497.1, forward strand.
GTCCTGTTTCGTCAGTAGAACCTTGTCTGGCAGGTAAAGTCTTCCTAACACCTGTAGATATATAAAAAAATTCTATAAACCCTAATTTTTATACACTGTCGACTGCTTACCTGCACTGCGGCCTTCTACGAAGGCAGTAGGTGGTTTATGATAAACGCTAGCGAGGGATGATATGTGGCAAATAAGTTCGTCTAGCAGTGTTGGTTCCAGAAGATCGGTTTCTTCAGATATGAGCGGTTTATCAGCCAAAACGACTTCCTTCGCAGCTGCCGGATCAGTACTCAACAACCTGTTCAGCGAAAGAAAAGAAAAACATATTCATCTTCAATAACATACAAGAAAGTAGTACAATTACCGCCAATAGATAAAACCACGGTCTCTTAAATCAGGATTATCTGAATCCTGCGTGGCTAAACTCAAGACGTGCTGCACCAGCGCCTGAGTGTGCGCAGGTCTCTTCAGGAAAAGTTTCACGACCGCTGTCAGCAACTGAAGTTGGACTTGCGCGTTTTCATCCGCAAAACCTACAAATTATAATTTTACGAGTTGGTCGCGAGAAAATCGATGAGTACCTTCCAAAAAGCCATCTAACAGTTCGTCTGCATTATCGATACGCTCCGCGTATTCCCCGATAATCCAGACCATGCTAGCTCTCGCCTCCGGCTCGTCTAGGGTATCCAAATTTTCACACAAAGTACTTATGATGCTTTCGTACTTATTAGGGTACTTCCTTTAAAGAAAAGAGAGAAGTTTTTGATACCATGGGGAAATTTTTAACCTATAAGTTGACTTAATATATTTGCAACACTTTAAGGAGCTGCTAAATGAGAATACAGATCAAGATGATATATCGGTATAAACCTATAAACAGAGAGTGAATTAAGGTCAGTTGGGGTTAAGAGCGTGTTTGGGGTAACTGTGGCTATTTCTAATAATACAGGGATATTAAAAGTTAGAGGTGGCAACACTGTGATAACATGTTCACTACATAGTAATTCTTATGGCAGAATGATATGGTAATGCTGCGTTAACCGATCAGTCAGCTGTCAGAACTTGCAGAACGAGCAGGCAAGTTCTTTTTAAAAAAATCGATATTATTAAGATTTTATGTGATAATTTTAGTTTTATGGTGAAGGTGTAATTAAATCCTAATAAATTTACCGTACAAAAGCTTCTACTTCTTAGTTATAGCTGTGGCCGCACTTACCCCGCAAAATGTGTGGAAGGTTTAAGCACGTCCATGTGCGCCAACTACATGGACGCACTTACCCCATTTTTTCTAAATAATGAATTTTATTGAGCAGTCTTTTTTTCAGAAAAATGCCTAGGAATTATAAGAGGAAATCACAAAGAGAAGCAATTGCAAGCTGTTATTGAGAACGTTAAAGGAACAGATCCTTATGAAACAGCAAAGTGAACATTCAGGAAAAAAGATATTAAAAAAACTTTTTCGGTGCTGACCAGAATAATATGGAAAGATACGGGTCCTGTTAACTATGTATGCGTTAAGCACAAGTTCATCTCTAAGTTCGCACTTACCCCAATATTGCGGGGTAAGTGCGACCATTAAACTTAAAAAAATATATTTCTTCAAACTGAAATTTAAAAAAAAATGGGTTGTTAAGGTGTAAACGTATCGTCCCCTTTCTCACGTAGGTACGGGCGTATCTAACAATCTATTGAAATTAAGTTACACCTGTAAATGAGAAAGGGGAGGATATGTATCATTTATAGGGAAAAATAGTATTGTTCATCGAAAATATTTAAGGTTCCTAGGGGACTAGGTTAATTTTGTGTCGCACTTACCCCAACTGACCTTACTCATTATACTCGTAATGTTGGTTAATTAAAATGTGGGAGAGGATTATTTCAAAGAAGTAAAAAACTGTACTGACCTGAAAATGTCCTTGATGACGACTATGGCCTCCTGGACAACGTAATTTACTTTAGTCTGAATCAAATCCAACAGAGTAGCGACGCATCGTTCCGCAGAAGGTTCTACTTTAATAGCGCATCTTCCAATCGCTCTCACGGCTTTCCTAACAAAATCTACGTCTACTTCTGTCGCGTACTCTTTCAATTCGCTCAAAACTTGAGCTATGTTCGCCTGAGAAGCCAGACGTATCATGATGTCCAATTTCTCGAGCTTGACGTAGATTGGATCGTTGTATTTCACGAAGAACACCTAAAATTTAATAGAGAAAATAAACAATTTCCTAAAAGTTTCGAAGATTTTTACCTTCATTTCATGCTTAAGAATATCAGGTCTTTTCTGCACAATGAGATTAATATTTCTTAGGGCAACATACTGAACTTCCGGTTCAGAGGAGAGCAAAGTTACTAAAGGGGGAGCCAATTTCTTGCTTAAAGTAGAGCAGAATTCAGTGTCTCCTGCTAAAATTTCCATCATTTTCATCAAGACCTACAAGTCAAATTATGTACTGAAAGAACTGGTTAAGAAATGCAACGCACCTTTACAGCCGACAGAACAACAGCGGCGTTAGCGTGAGCAAGACGCGGAGTGATCCTCTCGCAAATACTCTGCGCCTCCCTATCGTCTTTGGGGCTGTAATTCGAAAGGGAGTCCAAGATGAAGACTTGGCCCCATTCGGTACACTCATTGAGAGCGGTCAGCAGTTTATTGATCGTGTTTGTGTTCAACTCTACAAGTAATAATAAATAAATTAAAAGGAGAGACGTAAGAAACAAAGTTGAAGAACATTACCGACTAATGGACTGCCGGTTGGGCTGCTTTCGTTTATTTCAGAGAGTGCGGCAACTGCATTAGCTACGACCATCGGGTTAGAGTCGCTCAGCAAATCTTTGAGTTGATCCAAAAATCCTTGGTCTTCAACTAAACCTAAACACAAAAAAGAAATGGAAACATTAACTTTCGCAAGTCTTATTAAACTTTCCTGTATACCTGAAGAAATATCGTGCAATTTTGCCACACAAACCGCGGCAGTTTTCCTCACATACGGATCCTCGTCTTTCAGACATTTCCGAAGAGGCTCGCACAAATATTCCGTTATTTTATCCACCCGAATACAACCCATCGTGCGCACCGCCAATGCCCGTATTAACGGATTCGGATCCTCGCAATCCTAAGTAAAACGAAAAGAAAATATTCTAATACAATGCAGTTTATACGAAACTGCGGGTATAAAAATAATTAAAATTCAGCAAAATTAGTTCCTTAACTGCGTTGAATTTAAAAACAAAACTATGTAGGAAAAGAATTACCTTGAGGAGACGTGAGGTGGACAAATCCTTGCAGTAAAAATACAAATAAAACAGTGTTGCCAACGACGCAAACACGATTAATAAGAAACAAAACGATCAGACCTACCTTTACGAAAGTGTTTACTGCCATAATCGCCATGTCGGGTTGCGATTTCGCGTAGTTCATTAGATATAAATAAACCAGCTTCTTCAGTTCTAAATTATCGGTTTGCATGCAGTTCACGACATCCGGAAAGAGCGCTGACACGTCTTTGCCAACGGTCATGGATGCTATAACCTGTAAAACAAAGTAAATAAAAATGATCACCATCTTCACTTAACTCAACAAATATTGCGCTGAAAAACTTGTCATCTTTAACGAAATAAGACTATGAATGGTGATAAACAAAATGAATACCTTTTTGACGGCTTCTTTCTTCTTTTCCTTCTTATCATTGTTCAATTCCGATTTCAACTCGAATATTTCGCCCTTTTTGGTGGTCGTAAAATATTTTGAATCGGTCATTTTTACCGAAAATTAGGTACTGAGTGGCAAAAAAACCTCAAAATTATCGACCCAACTAAGAAATTCTCACTGCAATGACTTCGCGAACTTAAATATCATCGAGGAGTAAATTTAGACTTGGTATTTGAAGAATTTTATTAATTTATTACCACAAATCCGGCTATTTCTACACCTACGCCCCCAAAACCGAATAATTTCTTGGGATAACCTAACTTGACAACTCACTACTTTGACACTTCAACGGTAAAACAAGTTACGTCAAAAGGTTTTATTATCACTTGACAAAGTAGCGTCCTTGTAAGCGTCCAATTTACCAAAAGAGCAGTGACGTAACTTCTAACGTCAAATACAAACTGAACACAATCACAATTTCCAGAGGAAAATAAAACACAAAATAACAAGATACAAGCTCATTTTATTACTTGAAATAATGGCACCATGATTTCTTACAAATATATATGGAAATAATCTGACCCAAACAAACAGTCTTCCAATCTCAATAATTTCAGAGAAAAACAACGTACAAGAATTGTGTCGTAGTACAATTAAACACTAACGGAATTTCATCTTTTAATATCAGACTAGCATTACTATAAAAGTATAGTAATTTATAATTATCTTTGGTTTTAATAAATTAAACACGGGCTCCACGGGCATTAAAACATTAATTTTCAAATACGGCACTCGACAAATTTTCTTTGAACTATTCAAATTTACTTGTATCTTTAATTTCAACAATAGCCAATGGAACCCCGTAAAACGTAAAATAATTTCAAGTAAACATTAAAATATAAAAAATACGTTAACTACAACTAAATTAATAGTAAAATCACTTGTTTTTTTTTAATACTATCTTTATATCTACAATTGTTTTAAAAGAAAACAGGGAACCCACACCTTTAAATCCAGAAAAATATTTCGTCCACAAATGATTTAATTTTAATTAAAAAAAAAAAATAGAATGACAATTTTTTCCAGGCCAATGACGACAACGAAGATTTAATCGTTTCTGTTTGTATAAAAAGCTTTTTAAAAAGATGTACAAAAAATACTGGCGATGAATTTCACACGAACCGCTCTTTATAAACACCCTGTAAACTATAATTGTGTATTGTAAAATACGTTATATTTTTTCCTATCTAACCATGTAGTTTGTTTTTAGTTCTGAATTGAAGAGGGCAGCAACACATTGAAGGTATTTAATCCTCCTGTAGCGCCACATCTTGGAGGTCTGTGGGAAGCATCATAATCAAATTTATTGATCTAAGATTCTTCGACTATTTTCAGTATGGCTATTTAAATGATTAAATAAATTGACAAGGGAAAAATTAGATGGCTTTCCGGTACTCAAAAAGCCCCCTCTTAAATTCGAAACGGAATATTACATAATAAATAACGAGCGACATATTTTTTTTCGTTATTCAAAATTGCTCTCAACCAACAGATCTAACTAAAAAACTATACAAACATTTAAAACAACCGCTAAAACCACAAATTTTCCATCGAATAAAATTCTCCAAACTCAAGAAAAGTGCAACTAAATGATTACTTACAAAAGGCTGGTAGCAAGTGCCCTCTGAAAAAAATATGGCAACTTCGTACACTCATAATAATAATGGCCATCGGTATATTTACAAAATAAATAAAATGTCACAATTTATGGCCTCAACTGTAACTCAAAAATGACACATATCCACTACAACGGCGCCTCAATTATTGCAATTAAGGAAACAAAGCAAAAAGCAAAAATAAACCAAGTTACAACTCTCGATTATTTGGGTCGGAATGAGCGGAAATTTATTCCCCCCGCAGCGCCTCATCTCGGAGGTCTGTGGGAAGCGCCTATTAAATCTGTAAAATATCATTTATATAGGTGGGGAACAAATTTTTGCTTTCTATATTATCCTTGTATCTCCACTTCTATTGGCCCAAACAATCGAGAGTTGACCATATTTTCGCTGATTCCTCAGAAAATTAACTTTTCGTTATAAAACATACAATTAAAGTCAAACTGTGATTGTAACCTTAAAGAAATGTTTCTAAATGAAATATTTTCAAATAGCCAGTTTTTGAAATTAAAACGCACTGTGTCGATACCGAACTTCTGAAATATCAAAAACATTTCCGTAATTACGGAAGAGCTCATTGAACCAGGCGAGAAACACTGGATCATTTTACAATTATGTAAAAACATACATGCTTAAAACAGTCAGCAAAACTGAATTGGGTGGAGATTTAATCCTCCTGTAGCGCCACATTTTGGAGGCCTGTGGGAAGCGTCATCCAAAAACTGCAGCAAACATCTAAAAACCTCCAAACTACAATTATACTGCAGTATATTAGTAATTTAAAAGTTTTTCAATTAACAAAAAGAGAAAAACGAAACTTATTCGTCCTAAAGAAAATAATTTCTTCCGTTTCTGAAAAATCGACAAATTTTAACGCGTATCAAGCACCATCGAAAATCAAATCTACCAGTTTACACCAACAAAAAAATATGAAAACGAGAACTCATTACTGTATCGAACACAGTTGTTTGCGTAACTCTGACTCGTTCTCTTCGAGCTCCACCTCTGGCACTATCTGTCCGTTCGAAATCACTTCCGGAAAATACGGCCGATAATCCAAACCCGATCGTTCGTAAAACAAAATATACGCCGAACTAGTATCGATCTTCGGTACCCTGACTTCGCTATAAGCGCACTTGTAACTGTTCAGAGACGATCGGGACTCGTACAGCGTGGAAGTGGAATCGCGGCGGACTTTCTGCAATGGATTGCTCCGTATCAGACTTGAACACGAACTTGTATTAACCGAGGAATCCAAAGAATTCGCATCTCCTCCTGCCGATGGATTCTCATCCTGGACCTTGATGTTTTTCCGTCGGCCCAACGGGGTGCAACCAGAGTTGGTGGAATTTAGAGTCTTGTCGCTAGAAACACGTGACATGGTGTTGATATTTGGTGACTTATTGCCTGTGGTGGTGTTGTTATTGCTCTCGACTGGGCAGGGGTCTTGCACGTTTGATTCGGCGAGGACTTCACGACAAGAACTGTCGTTGTAGCAGTACCAGTTGCCGTTGGGGTTGCAGGCATACGATATGTAATGGCCGCCATTTAAGAGGCCGGAATGGCTCTAGGGAAAAAAGATTTTCTTCCACACAAAAAAACAAGAAACCTAGGAGTCGAAATAATACTCACAACAACTGCATACAGCTGATACTTCAAATCGAACGGATCCTGGCCTCTGAGAAGCTTATGCTCGTGATAATCCTTCAAATCTTCATCGTTTATGGGCGTCTTCATCAAACTCGTGGACTCCAATCTCTCCCTAGCTATCTTCATGTTCCTCTCCCTCAGCTTCTGTTGCGTCTGCAACTCCTGCTGTTCCAACTTCTTCTCTTCGTCCCCATCGTCGACATCGACCAACCTGACGTTATCTTCAATAATTCTTGTGTCTGTTGAATTCTGAGCGTCAAACGAACCGTCCAGTTCAAGTTTGCCCTGCTCCGCGAGCTGTCGATGTCGGAGGATAGTTTCTTGAGGCACGGAAGCCAGATACGCAGTCGGGTCGAAGTTTTTGAAAGGGAAATTTACCACTTTTTGAGTTTTCACCCATTTGTTGTTTACGCAATCAAAGCGTTTCAAATGGATTATCTGAAACAATTTTGGTATTTTTGGAACACCACGTTAGATTTGCACTTACCAAGATAGGAGGCAGTCTCCATATCTGCAGCTTCTTTGTGGCCGGTTGTTTGTCCTGACAGTTCGAACAGTGATATTTCGTCTCTAACCTTTCCTCCGACGTGAACGCCTTTAAACAATAGTCCAAATCGATCGGCTCCGTATGCTGCTTCCTGCAGTACTCCACCGACTCGTGCTCGACCCATAATTTCTCTCTATTGCTCTGATATCGTAAATGAAGAGCTGTCGGATCCCAATCTATAGCAATACACAAACCGCTCTGACCATTCTTCAGCTTGTCGAATATTAATTCTTCGTTACATGGGAGATTGCAACCGCGGCAGAATTGAGTCCAGTGGCAGACAGCGCAGATTTGTCCCCCCTGCATCACGGCTTTTAATGAAAAAGGGAATTCGTATCCAAGAGAATCATCGCTAAAAAAAGTATTATAGAATAAAGTCAAAGACACTCATAAGAAGCATGATAAAGGTGGAAATAGAAGGAGGGGTGATAGATTTTATGGGTACGAACATATAACCAAGAAGACTAATCCTAAAGAAGCAATCGAAGAAAGGAAGGAGTTAATACCAAAGTTGATAGAAGCAAAAATACAGGGCAAAGAGGAATAAAGTAAAACAAATTGATAATACAAGGAAAGATCTATGGTATACAGGAAGAGTAGAAAGCAGCTGGAAGAGGTATATCCAAACTAGGATACAAGATGGGGAAGAATACATCAGGAGAAGGAATGAAGCTAAGAAAGAGCTACAGGAAGCAAAGAGGAGAAACTGGGAAGACTTTGGAAGAGAAATTCAGGAATTAAGGGAAGAAAATCTCAGGGAATTCTGGAAATTGATAAACTCACTAAGAGAGGAAAGGAGCAAAAGCATAAGAAGTATTACAGATAAAAGTGGAACACTGTGTACAGAAACAGAGAAAATCGTAAGAAGATGGAAGGAATATTATGAAGAAAAGACACGGGGCAAAATGGGGAACTTCCACGAGAACAAAACGAAGAAGACGTGGTGAGAGTGGAAGAAAAAGAGGTAGACAAGGGAGAAGTAAGCAAGGAAGAAGTGGTACAAACAATCAGGGAACTAAAGACCAGGAAATCAGCTGGACCATATATAATCGCAGCAGAATTGATCAAGTGGGGGGGGGACAAAGAGTGGTAAAATCATTCTATAATAGTTGTTGATTTATCTCGGGGTGACGGTAAACGGGGTAGTGAAAGAATGACCAAAAAACTCATTAGGGACTTTAAACAATTCAAGGATTTGGAATTCCAAACTAGTTTGATTGATAGTAATTGGGATAACTCAATGCTCAGTACGGACCTAACGGCAGAGCAATTTACACATTCAGTTCTGGAAGTATTAAATAGACATGCACCTGTCAAGGAATTGTGGTTGAATACAAGATGGGCAGGTAAGAGGTGGTGGACTCCAGAGATGATGAAGAAAGATTCTCTCTTTAGAAAAACAGTAGATATGTACTAATAACATAGAAGACTGGAACATGTTTAAGAGAAAAAGGAATGAGATAGTGGATACGATAAGAAAGAGGAAAAAAGAATATTACAATATTCAAATAGATGAGGTGAAACAAAATTCCAACCAAATGTGGAAGGTCCTGAAGAATTTGGTTAGTAAGAATATTAGAAGTCAGAAAATATGAATAAAATTTGATAACAGACTAATTGAGGGATACTGTGAAATAGCCGAAGAATTTAACCACTATTTCACAAATAGCATCGATGGTTTGGTGCAAAGTGGGCTAAATAATGATGAAGTGATAGACAAGATGGAGAAATATGATTCGAAGTTGGATAAATTTGAGGAAGTGCCTTTCTGTGAGTTGAAAAGAATAGTTAAGAGCCTGCCAAATAAAAACAGTAGTATCGATGGAATCAATACTACAATTTTGAAATTAATTGTGGAAGCTGTGGGAAATAGGTTACTGGATGTTATTAATAAATCCCTGCGAACAGGATTGTTTCCTTCAAAATGGAAGAGATCGATGGTTGTTCCTGTAGAGAAAATCCCGAATGCTGATGATGCAAGCTCCTATCGCCCAATAAACATGCTCCCATCTTACGAAAAGGTTTTGGAATTGGCTGTGAAAGACCAATTTCGCGGGTTTTAGAAGGGGCCAATCGTGTGAGACTGCAGTGCAAACTGTGATACATGAGTGGAAGATGGCAATTTCTGTGAAGCAAATAATAGGTGCGGTATTCGTGGATTTTAAGCGCGCTTTTGAGACAATTGATCGGAATCTGTTGTTGATGAAATTGTTGATGAAATTGTTGATGAAATTGGCTTATGTTGTGTTGTTTTGGTTCAGAAGTTTTCTTGTAGGTAGAGTGCAAGTGACAAAATATGGGGAAAGTATTTCAAGTATTTCAAGTGAGAAGGAATCAAAATGGGGAGTTCCTCAAGGATCAGTGTTGGGACCTATATTATTTATTTTGTACGTTAATGACAGTTAAAGTTTTCAAAAAATGTACAATACAGCTATTTGCTGATGATATGCTTGTGTATTTTGTCCATGATGATGTGGATTACATTGTACAAGTATTGAATGAGGAACTGGAGTTATTGTGTAAGTGGTTGTCCTGTAATGCTTTAGTTATTAATGTGAGTAAAACCAAGGTAATGTTCGTTTTGCATGAGGTATTGTTCCTGTGGGCGATGCTTATGTGGATGGGAGCAGGTTGGTGGTCGTTAAGGAATTGAAATACTTGGGAATTATTTTGGATGACAAACTCTCAATTTTAAAAGTCATGGTAATTATGTTACAAAGAGTGTGAGCCAGAAAGTTGGAGTTTTACAACGAGTAGGAGTTAACTTAAGTTTATGGTCAAGGTTGCTTGTTTATAAAACTATTGTGCTTCCACATGTAGGTTACTGCTCGACAATTGTTAATCTGTTCACACTGGAATATTTTCGTAAACTAGAAGTGAAGCAAAACAGGGCATTGCGGATAATTTTGAAATGTCTACTCGGATTGAGTGGATGTTGGATATGTTGAGATTGATGAGTATCAGACAACTAGTGACATATAACACGTTGTATTTATATTTAAGTTAAAATACTATTTATTTCAATGTAAACTGAGTGATTTGAAGTATAATGCGGATATTCATTCTTATTCTACAAGAAATAGAAATGATTTTTATATGCAGTGCTATGGCACTTCATTTGCACAAAATCAGTTATTGGTGAAGGGGTGTGTTTTGTTTAATAGTCTACCAGTTGATATAAAATGTAATACGATTTTATCATCTTTTAAGGATCTTTGTAAACAGTATGTGCAAGATAATTTTTAAGTTTATATAAGATTGTTCATTCTAAATAAATGTATGATGGGAATATTGTATAAGTACATATTTAGCTTACAGCTAATAAATATAATATTATTGTTATTATAAATAAGATGGTACTGGGCAAAAAATAAATAAACACAAAAATAACACAAGACATTCATCTATAATAGAATAGTAATATCAATGATACTATACTTAGCTGAAGTATTGCCAACACCACCAACACACAAGATGAAGAAAATCCCTAACAAAGACTACAGTCCAGTCCAGTATCACTAATTAAGACTACAGAGGAAATTTGAGAAAAACACGGAAGAACAGCTACAGAAATGGAGAGAATGGCAGAGAGTTGTAGAAGGGAATGCTTTAATAATTTAGTGTTAGTGTATGTTTGTAAGAAAATTGTCTCACCAATCTTGCGCATGGTTGGTCTGATCACACTGAGGCAACGGACTCAGCAATCTGGTAACTTGATTCCATACGGACTCGTAAAGACTCTGGCAAGTGCTGTCCTCGTTGCAACCCAGCAACAAGGGCATCCCGAACAGACTCGGTTTACTTTTGTGCTGCGAGAGAAAGTAAGTCTCTTGTCTGACGCATTTCCGATGAACAGCTACGAAGAACGTCGGCGACTTCAACTGGGTATCTATAAATAACTCTTCAGAACACTGCAACAAATAAAATTTAAAGCGGAACATACCTGTGTAAGCACTGGAATGACTCGAAGAGGAATGCGCTGAAATTGAAGTCTTCTTGGAACTGAGACTACTGGATCTCCTCGCCATAGCGGTACCTTCCGAGTCACTGCCGGACCTGGTGGTCTGCAAAAATTCGGCACACGATATTCGACAAATGACCGAATCGAAGCAAACGGAAAAGGTCGTCGCAAAACAAAATTTAAAGAACAAAATAAATATGTACAGGGACACGTGTGAACTTAACGCAAGCAAAAATTAGTCACAACAACTTTAAATTATGTACAAAGTACAAATGAACGTAAAATTTCTGCAAAAGGCCTTTCAAAAAAAGAGCGTCAAAATGTCGGTTTGCCACTTTTTTGTATGTTATTGACGTTTGAGATAAAATTAACAAAAAATGTTCGACGCACGTTTAGTAACCAGCGACCACATGGTGATTAAAAATTAAGATGCCTGGTAAACATGATTCAAATTTCTTGTTATACAGGATGAATTAATAGTGCAAGAATTAATAGTGAAGAGAATAAAAATCAGTCCCCTACAGGGCACAAGGATAGGATAAGGAGTTCACCTGCATACAGGAAATATGGGACAAGTTGTATAGCTGAAAACAATTTCAGCTGGAGCGGCTTGTCATTAGGAACAACTTTTGTATTTAACGTTTTTTAGTATGTCCAACTGTTCAGGATATATCGAAGAATCGCACTATTGACTCACGCTGTATACAGGGTGTTTCATTAACAATGGGAAATCCGTTAACTGGAGATTCTATATATCAAATAATGACCATTGACCCGAAGATGCCTTATCCGAATGTTGATGGTTTAGTAAATACAGTATGTTGAAAGTTACAATTTGATTTCTATTCTTTGCCATAACTACAAAATTTCTTAGGTTGTAGACTTGAAAATTTGCAATTCTATGGTTTTTCTTACGGGACAAAAGATTTCAATAACATTTTTGACGTTGCACCTAGAGGGCGCTACTTATAACCTATTGCTTTGATAGATTGACCCATAACTTTTTACCATATACATCTAACGTCAAATCGGCTCCAAAATCTGAAAGACCAACCTTTTTTAAATAATAAATGTATTCTTGTCTCATTTTGATATTCCAGCTCATTTTCAAGAAAAAAACGACTTAATGCATAGATAGTGTTCAAATCTTAGAAATGAAACGGTTATTAAGTACTGCTAACAAAATAAATTTTAATTCACTACAAACGCTTAGGTACAAGAAAAATAAAATTAGGAAACATTAAATTTTAAAGTAGTTGTGTTCGAAGTGTCCACATTTTTCAATGCGTTTCCTGAGACTCCCGAGTTCTAAACAATGCCCCTGGGTTGCCTTTGATTTCATTGGCAGCCGCTTGTATTCTTCGCCACAGCTCATCGGGTGAATCAACAGCTTCTTTATAAACCATATCTTTCATTCCAGGCCACATCGGAAAATCCAGAGGATTTAAGTCAGGGCTTCTAGGCGGCCAAGCAAATTCACTTCCACGGCCAATCCACCTATGTGGAAAGACGTTGTCTAAGTACTCCCGCACAGGCCGGGAAAAATGTGCAGGCGCCCCGTCCTGCATGAACCACGTATTTTCCCTTAAATTAAGTGGTACTTCTTCAAGCAGTTCGTACAAATTTTGCCGAAGAAAATTTAAATAAAGTGGACCGTTCAGATTGGGTGAAAGTTGAAAAGGCCCAATAAAGAAATTTGAAATTACACCGCACCAAACATTGATCTTAAATTCATGTTGGAAGTGTCTTTCTTTAACGGCATGGTGGTTGTCAGAATCTCACAAATGATTGTTTCGCCAGTTGAAAACTCCACGTCGAGTAAACGTTGCCTCATCTGTGAAGAGGATTTTGTTCGAAAAATTAGGATCCGCGCCTTGCTGCTTCCCTTTGTGCAAAATTCTCCAAATCGAAGAGCTATTTATGCCTGTTGCCGCACTTAAACAACGGGTACTTAAGCCTGGATTTTCGTGCAATCTAACCCAAACCTCATCTTCCTGCTCAGCCGAAATAATCTTCGGAGCGCTATTTTCACCTTTTGGACGGAAAGATCCTCTTTCGCCTAAGCGATTGTACAGATTTCTAAATAATTTATGATTTGATTGTCTTCGGTGGGGGTATAACACTGAATACCTTTGGGCTGCAGCGAGCCCATTAAAACTGGTTTGAGCAAAAACACAAATCATATCTCTCATATGAAAAGTCATTATGACGCGGCATTTTTTAATACTTTTGATAAATTTATGGAGAAAGTTAATGAAAAATCTATTGGGTTAACACTGAACACTTTAAAACTAATGTTATATTACTATCGACTGTCTGTTTGTAAAACGTAGTTACATATCTAGAATAAATCAAGTAGTGAAGTGGTTAATGTCAGGTTTATGAAGGAAACTTTTAATGTAATAGGACATGTACTGTTAAATTACGTAAATACTTCTATTAGTTATGGTGTTTTTCCAAAGGGCCTGAAAGTCAGTACTATAGCGCCAGTACCTAAAATTAATAATACCGATGAGGCTGTCAATTGTCGTCCAATAAATACTCTGCCCACAATGGAAAAGATACTGGAGATGGTGGTTCACTCACAGATTTCTGAATATTTTAAAACCAATAATTTATTAATGCAGAATCAGTCAGGATTCAGAGAAAATCATTCTTGTGAGTCGGCGCTACAGTTGACGGTTTGCAATTGGAAGTACCGGCTGGATGGGGGAAATTATATAGTTGCTTGTTTCTTGGATTTCCAGAGAGCATTCGAGACGATTGATAGAAGTATTCTTATTAGGAAATTGAAATATTATGGATTGGGTGGTGTGGTTTTGGACTGGATTGAACAATACTTAACAAATAGGAGTCAGAGAACAAGAATATTAAATTATTTCTCGGGCGAATTACCTAGTGAGGTTGGGATTCCACAGGGTAGTGTGCTGGGACGACTCTTATATCAATGATATTGGCTTTGTGAGTGAGGTTGACTTTTTTGGACCTGTATGCTGATGATACACTTATATCATGCCATGGTGAGAATTTGGATGAGGTTGTAATCACGATGAATGATGCACTAAGGGCAATATATAAGTATTTGAACATCAATAAATTGAAATTAAACATTGAAAAAAGTAAAGCGATGATTTTAGCAAGTAGACATAAGTTGAAAATGATTGATTTCCAATCAATAAACATTGAAATAAATGGTGAAAGGTTGGACATAGTAAATGAAATTATATATCTGGGGTTTATCATGGACAATACCTTATCGTCTGGCAATCACCTGGATTATCTACGAAAGAAGATCCTAAAAAAATTGTATTTTTTTTCAAGAATTGCACAATATCTATCACTATACTCTAGAATAACTGTATATAGTACCATAATACAACCCCACTTTGAGTACTGCCCTAGTCTATTATATTTGATGAACAAGACAAACATTCAATCGTTGCAAAAATTGCAGAATCGTGGAATGAGAATAATTTTGCGGTGTAATAGACATACACCGATATACTTGATGTTGCATACTTTGAGTTGGTTCTCTGTCTCTGTGAATGTTTATTATAGGACTATGAGTTTAATTTATAAAATTAAAAATGGCCTATTGCCTAGTTATTTATCAAAATTTGTTGTGTACAGAAATGAAGTCCATAGTCACGATACCCGTGGTAGCTCAAACATTTACTTGTCTGGAATGAATTATAGAGGAAGCATGAACTCATTGGTATACCATGTGTAACAGGAGTATGGTACACCCCTCTTTTTTTCTTTATTTTTGAAGATAAATTTTTGAAACTTGGCACATCGTATGTACTGAGTAAACATCAAGTTTTGACACAAACAAGGAAATCTTCACACTTCCGGTTTCAGCGGAAGTGGTGCCAACTTTTTATTTTCAAATGGGACAACCTGTAAGCTATTGACTTTTTGGACTCTACATAATTTTCTGAATGCAGTGGTACCACATTTGCGACATTTCAAGTCTTAGACTTTTTTTAAATCTAATTTTAATTTTGTCATTTAAGTGTGCCATGACTGTTCCAATTTATTCTAATAGACCCAGGCAATGCCATAAAAAACGGAATTGCGTTGGAAATGCTAAGTAATGTGATTCGTGCTTAAACAAAGTTCTCCAAATAATTTTTTAGGCAAAACTAATTTTTTTCAAACGGAACCATATTGGTACCAAGGTACTATTCAAGGCTACTATTAATAAGGAATCTTCTGATATGACCAGTATGCATCTGGGACAAGAACAACTGAAATTACAGTCCATCGAAAATTAAAAACAGGCATTTAATTTTGTTTTCATCAAATGCTGAAAGGGGGCTTTGAAAATTTAAAAACAAATAAAACATGGTACCAATGCATTCAGAAAATTATGTAGAGTCCAAAAATTCAGTAATATACAGGTTGTCCCATTTGAAATTCAAAAGTTGGCACCACTTCCGCTAAAACGGGAAGTGTGAAAATGTCCTTGTTTGTGTCAAAACTTGACGTTTACTCAGTACATACGATGTGCCGAGTTGCAAAAATTTATCTTCAAAAATAAAGAAAAAAAGGGGGGTGTACCATGCTCCTGTTACACACAGTATAAGGGATTTAGGGATTTTAATGAACTTCCAGAACCTATCAAACAGACTTGCACTCTGAGGGCATTTAAGAGTAAACTCAGAACTATGTTGGAAGAAAAAGGGCTTGTGTGGATTAACTATATTGTAGAGGCTTACTTGTATTTTGCTTGAGTATGTTTTTTTTGTGATTGATTTTTTTTTTGTTGTAATTCGAATTTGTCATGATAAATGTAAAGTATTAGGATTCCTAAATTTCAAATAAACATTATTATTATTATTAATATTTTGTTTGATGCGGAACGGCCTATTAGAACAAGTTTGGAATTTAAACACTATTTGCATTAAGTCGTTTTTCTTGAAAATGGGCTGGAATATGAAAATGAGACAAGAATACATTATTAATTTATTGTTTAAAAAAGGTTGGTCTTTCAGATTTTGGAGCCAATTTGACGTTAGATGTATATGGTAAAATGTTATGGGTCAATTAATCAAAACAATAGGTTATAAGTAGCGCCCTCTATGGGCAACGTCAAAAGTGTTATTGGAATCTTTTTTCCCATAAGAAAAACCATAGGATTGCAAATTTTCAAGTCGACAACCTAAGAAATTTCGTAGTTACATTTGACAAAAAATGGAAATAAAATCGTAACTTTCAACACCCTGTATTTCCTAAACCATCAACATTTGGATGAGGCATGTTCAGGTCATTATTTGACCTGTAGAATCTTCAGTTAACGGATTTCCCATTGTTAATGAAACACCCTGTAGAAAGGACTTTTTTTAGTCATAAAAGAAATAAACAAACTAAGAAACAAAAACGGGAAAAATGGATATGCTTCACTCATTCAAACAACTACTTAATACAAGAGAAAACTACAAACAAGACAGAGTGAATGTCCACCGGCGGCAATGCGCAGTCGAAATTAAAAGTCCGCCGTTCGCCGGAAGTTTTCGTTGTAGGTACAGAAAACTGCCAGAAATGCAATCATTTATGTCATTTAATGCTCAGGTTCCGCTGTGCGGTGGAAGTTTTAATTATGAGTGCAGAAATCCGCCAGAAATAAACTTAAATCCGCCGCACGGTGGACTTTGAGCATTAAATGTCACTGATCCACCGCGCTTGCGTAAATGATTACATTTCTGGCAGATTTCTGTACCTGCAATGAAAACTTCCGCCGTAACTTCTAATTTCGACTGCACAATGCCGTATGGAACTAAAAAAATTAAATAATTTTCCTGTACTACACAAAAAACAACAAACACTTAAAAAATTTATACAAAATTAACAAATAGCAATGTTGGGAAGCAACCTACGACAACACGCAAAAAAATACAAGAAAATAAGCTCGGTACACGCACACACACGAATGTCGATGACCCTCCAATTAATAATAAATATTAATAATATTATTCTTTCGTTTAGACTTTAGAGAGAGGAAAGAATGATTTTATAATGGTGTGTGCGTACCTTAAAGCAAAGTATGTTGGGCATGCAAAGGGCCGAACCGCCTCTTACCTCGGGACTGCGAGCCAGCGGGCTCTGGGACAGCACCAGCTCGGTCTCTGCAAAGATATTCACAGAATACAAACCGTTTTCTTCGACACACGCTGAACGGAAAATAAAATGAAAGAAAAGAAGTGTCGGGGCCCAAGTAGCGCAACCGTATTGCGCCAATGTCGAACTAGTTTCTCTATATTGGCCCAATTTCATGGCGCTACTTGGGCTGCAAGTACCTGATTCATTCTCTGGAATGCTGGGCTCGCTTTCGGGTTTCAAATCTGGCAGTTCATAGGCGTACATGTCGGTGGCGGTCGAAGGGTTTATCCTCTCTTCGAGCAACATATTTTGGCGTATCTGCGAGTACGCCACTTCGGCCAGAAGTAATCTGCTGGCGGGTATGCCACAGAGGGACTGTAACTGTTCCACGAGTTCAGAATATTTGGCCTCTGAGTTTAAGCGGAGGCCGTACTTGATCGGCGTTTCCCCGTTTAATTTAATCACTGCAATAGATAAAAAGCTTACGAAACAGTTCTCAAAGAAAATTAACTTTTGGCTGCGCGTACCTAGTACTTCGCAGAGCATGTAACTTTCCATAGGAAGAGGCAAACTTAACAAGTTAAATGGATCGAATCTGACAGATTCATGGCCACAAGTCTGACAAGTTACCTAAAGTGAAACATAGAAAAACATTCTTAATCTACAAAAATTTCTCAACGCTACAACTCACCTTGCTCTTCAATTGTCCGTAGAACAAGTCTGTGATAATAGAATGGTCCCTGGCTAGATGTTGCTGCCAGGCTTCCGCCGCTACCACCGTATCGGGCCTGCCCCCCGAATCTTTCAGTTCCGTGTAATGCTTCGTCGTCACTCTGTTTAAATCTTCGTGGAGAGTATCCAGAAGCCAGGCGAGCAATTCCTAACGTTTAAAATTGCATGTTGCTACATCCACCCACAAACAATAAAGCAATTGATCACTTGCCTGAGAATCATGTTGTCCTCCGCCCCCTAAATGCGGCGCATGCTTAGAAACACACCACCGCAATTTGAGAGGAGCAACGCTGCGTGTTGATCCTGCCCACAGTTCTCTGCACAGCTCAGCGTATCTGCGAGCAACTTGTCCCTTCGTGCCGAGGGGATTCGAAGAGTTTAACTCGCAAAGTTGGGCGTCTCTCTGGAAATATTGGGTCAGAGGTCGCGTATTCGATACCGCTTGCAAGGCGGCATTCATGAAGCAGGTGTTTCCTAAATTGTGCAAGCCCGTAGCACCTGAAAAAAAAATTGTAGAAATACAATTAAAAATATAGAGCATGTGGAGTCGTGAATGTTGACAATGTTGACATGCTGAAATCAGATTGTCTAAAGGTGTATTGGGAGTGTGAAATGGTTTTGTCTTTAGACATGTGTTAGAATGGGGTCGTTGCACTAAATAGAAAATCGATATAATTTTCATAGAAATAAGTAACGAGGTGTTTAATGGCCCTCTGGGTTACATTTATTTATTCACCAATAGCCCAAAATTTAAACAATGGTGATTTTAGCACGAAGTGAATTAAACAGAAACACGTGCTGTCCCCGTTGCGTCATTAGTTTAGAAGCGCTTGTGATCGGTCAATTGAATTGATGTTTTGATACCCAGAAAGCTAACGTTACATGGAGTTTGAGTCGGTAAAGTAGGGAGCAATAATGTTAGGAATAATCAGAATTTGACATTTGGAAATTTATTATTTTTATTTGTATTGGATGTATAAATAGTTCTCTGCCATTTATTTATGTGTTTTTATTCCTGGAGAGGGTGAATCTAAATAAAAATTAATAATGTTTCCCTGCCTCTAATTGAGGAAGCTACGAATTTGGGGCTTATTATAGATATTGAAATTTTCAAATCACATATCTGTGGTACTGCGCAAGTCTTCCCCCTCTTTAAAGCTAATATGCTCTAGAAGAGACTTTCTCGACTATCAGCCGAGGAAGAAATTATCAGAATCTCTGGTTTTGTTCTTGTTTTTATTTGGAGATATTATAAATGAACCCTGCATTGATCTATACACTTCAAACAGAATACAGAAAGTTCAGAATAACTGTCGCCCCTTCGTGTTTAGCTTGCGAAAGTTTGACCACATATCTAGTAAATTATTTGAACTTAACTGGCCCAGCATGGCTAATAGACGAAAGCGTACCTATAAACTTTTATGCACAAAATTTTAATGAGTTCAGCACCCACTTACTTAAGAAATCTTCTTGCGTTCAAGGTTGATAAGCATACACTTTTTCATCAGGGATTCTGGTATTCTTAATATGCCCAAACATAGGAATGCTCTCTTTAAGAAATGCTTTGTTCCTTGTGCGGTGCTTGCTTATAATTCACTCCTCTCCCATTTATAGAGTCTAGCGCCATGGGCATTGGGTTTCGCCTGATAATAAATTGCACATTGGAGTGATGCTAAGCATAGCATTAATGTATTCTCCCAGTCACTTCAGTAATTTTGTAAAACGTTTCTTTTCTTTTCCCTTCCTTATCTTCTTCATATTCATTTTCACTCATTCGTTGGTACATTTACCTTGTCTTCATCACATCATTTTGGGATTGTAGTAATTGTCACATATTATAATATTTGTTGAGCTTCTTGTTGCTGCTGAAATCTTTTCTGGGTTCGAGAACGTTAAGTAGCAGAATAGTTTTAACTAAACTTCGCCTTTTTGAATCTATTATGATTTGTTAATAAAGACAATATTATTATTATTATTATTATATAATCGAGTTTTGGCAATCGCGCGTGTAAGAGCCGTGAATAAAACTCCGGAAAGTTTAAACCAAATTAGGTACTACCGAGTAATTTTGTTCGAGGAAAAATGTCAGGGACAAAAGTTAAAATTGAGGATTGTGCGGTTAGTGAAAAATCTGTTTCGGAGAGTGAACAGGAACAGTAAAAACCAGAGGACAGGTTAGTGTAAAATATCAGCTGAGCCAAAAGAGGACGGGCGAAACGGTGCGCAAACGATGTTGAATCGGAAGCGGTGTTGCCGTATGTCGCAAGAATTCTGTAGCAATAGGAAATTACGGTATTAGATACGAAAAAGTACGTTAGTATAGTACGGGTAGTGATAGTGAAGGTCCGCTGCCAGAAACACATAATAAACGGAAAGAAGTTAGCCCACCAGAATTTAGCAGCAGAAGCAAAAACACCGCTAGATCTCCAATTAAAGAAGCTGACAGAAAGGATAAAGAGCAAAACGAAGACATGGACGAACTTAAGGAAATGATGAAACAAGTACTAAAAGACAATGCAAACATTCTCCAAGAATTACAGACCATTAAAAAGGAACAACAAGTATATAAGAAGGAAATTGAAGTGATTAAAAATGAAAACATTGAACTTAAAGAGAGGGTAAATAGACTGGAGCAGAGAATAGAAGATAAAGACAAAAAAGAAAGGGCCCAGAATATTATAGTAAAAGGGTTTGAATGCAAGAATAAAGAAAGCGTCAAAGAGGAAGTCGAAACATTTCTTGAAGAAGTGCTAGAAGTAAGTGCGAAGATCGAATATGCACATAATATCAGACAGAGAAATGGCGGTAACTTTATTATTGTGAGGGTGAAAGACTTTGAAGATAAAATTAAAACAATGAAGAATAAACATAAACTTAAAGGAAAGAATATTTACATCGATAGCGACCTGACTGTTGCAGAAAGGAATATACAAAGAGAACTTAGAGCTATAGCCGAGGAGGAAAAGAAAAAAGGGAAAAGAGTAAAGGTAGCCTACCAAAAAATCATCATTAATGATGAAATTTGGAACTGGAGTAACAAAATGGGAAAAATAACTAAACAAAGAGTCGAAGGACCACAATTAGATCAAGAACTCCTGCAAGAAACAGAACACCGGAACTCAAAAAACTGGAAAACAAAATAGAAGTAACTCTAAAAAGGACGGAACAAGTGGTAACGGTTAGGAGAGGACAAGGTACATGGATGGGAAAAAATGTTAATAAGCAAATATGGAAGTTAGCAACATGGAACATAAGAGGGATAAATGGAAAAGACCAAGAACTATGCTATGAGTTTGACAAGACAAATTTAGACATTTTGTCAATAACAGAAACAAAGAAAAGAGGACAAGGGGAAGAAACATATAATGATATACAGTGGAGTGACTTATGAAAAACGGGCAGCAGCAGGGGTAGGATGTCTAATAAATAAAAAACTGACAAAGAATATCAGGAAATGGGAGGGACATTCAGAAAGAATACTGACAGTAGAAATGAACATGGATGGCAGAATCGTAACGGTAATAACGGCATATGGCCCAAATGAAGATGCAACAGTAGAAATCATGGATAAATTTTGGGAACAATTAAACTTAGTGACAGAAGTCAGCAAAGGAAGTATTTTTGTGGCGGGAGACTTAAATGGCAGAGTTGGAAAAGAAAAAACTGGTGCTGGAGTGATAGGCAGATACGGAGAAGACAAGAGAACCAATAATGGAATAAGGTTAATGGATTATTCTCATAAATAATCTACTGGTAACAAATACATTCTACAAACATAAGGAAATACACAAGTACACAAGACAAGGTGACATATGGATAAATCCATAATAAATTATATATTAGTAGAAAGAGATAGAAAATATGAAATAAGAGATGTGAGTAATGCGAGGTCCGGAAATCTATAGTGACCATTATATGCTAGTGGCAAAAGTCAAGAAGAGAGAAGAGGCGCTAGAGTATAAAAGAAAATACCAACAGAATGACAGAATATGAAACCATAAAAGCTTACCAACTGAGAGATGAAGAAACAGCAAGACAATACAAAGAGTTGGTAAAAAACAAAAAGCAACTGGAACAAACTGATTTATGGAAAATATTTAAAGATATAATTATACAAGCAGCAAAGGAACTATGTGGGACATTAAGAGTAAGCAACAGGAAGAAATACACAGCGTGGTGGAGTAAAGATATCAGGGAAGAAATAGATAAGAAGAAGTGTAGATGGAAGGAATATCTTAGAGACAGAACGGAAGGCAGATATGAAGCATACAAGGAACAGAGAATTAAAGTGAAAAGCGTGGTCAAAGAAGCAAAGGAGAAGAGCTGGATAAGATTTGGAGAGAAAATGGAAGAAAATTGTAAGGACAACCAAAAGTTATTTTATAAGGTACTAAAAAACACCAGGAAAGGAAAAGTTAGTCAGATAACAACAATTAAGAGTAAAGAAGGAGAAATAATAACAGAAGATAGACAAATAATGGAGAGATGGAAACAATACTTCCAAGAATTAACAGGCATAGCGTCGGAAACAAATTCCAGTACAGGCACTAACACAGAAGCAGGTGAAGAAATAGGCTTGATAACAATCGAAGATGTATCAGAGGCAATTAGATCCCTAAAGAATGGAAAGGCTCCAGGACATGACAGAATAACTGCAGAAATGCTGAAAAATATGGGAGAGGAAGGAACAGAACTATTCACAAAAGTTTGCAAAAGAGCTTGGGAAGAAGAATTAGTACCAGAAGATTGGCAACTTGGAGTAATAATACCAATACACAAAAAGGGAGATGTAAGAGACTGCAATAACTACACTACTGAGCAAGGCAGCGAAAGCATATGAGAGAGTACTAGAAAAGAGGCTGAAAATATTCATAGAACCAACATTAGACGAAGCTCAGAGCGGATTCGGGAAGGGGAGAAGTATACATGACCATATTTTCACAATAAAAGACATAATACAAAAAACACTAAGGAGCAATACAAAATCATACTTTGCATTTATAGATCTAGAAAAGGCCTTCGATCGAGTGCAAAGAGGAAAAGTATGGAACAGTTTAGTGAAACGTAAAGTAAATCTGAAACTTGTAAGAACAATAAAAAGCATCTATAAAATAAACAAAAATTATGTAGCTAGAGGGAATAAAACATCGGATCAGTTTGAAACAAGAGAAGGGTTGAGACAGGGAGGGGTGTTGAGCCCGGTTTTGTTTAACATACTGATGGACGAAGTAATCAAAGCAAGTAAACCAAACCTAAACAAACTGAAGGTAGGATACACAAAACTTCAGCCAGTAGAAATCTCTGAATGTGCTTTTGCGGACGATGTTGTGATCATGGCAGATAGTGAAATGGGATTACAGAGGAATATAAATGTTTGGACAGAAAATTTGAAAAAACAGGATATGAAAATCAATACAAGGAAGACCAAGGTAATGCTGACAGCTCAAAAAGAGGAAGCAATGAATATAAAAGTTGAAGGAGAGAGCATTGAACAGGTCACACATTTTAAGTATCTGGGAACAATAATAGAAAGTAACGGTAGACAGGAGAGAGACATAAACGAGCGGCTTTAGAAGACGACAAGAACATACCATGCAATGAGGCAAAAATTTGTCAAGAAAAAAGAGGTAACCAAGAAGACGAAAATGACGATATTCAGAACATTTTATAGGCCAATACTAACTTACGGAAGCGAGACATGGGTACTTACAAGACCAATGAAAAGTAAAATACAAGCGACTGAAATGAAATACCTAAGGGCAGTACAAGGAGTAACAAGAAAAGATAGAATTCGAAACACTGAAGTACGAGAAAACCTTGAAACAGAGGCAGTACTGGAATACGTAGAAGAAAAGCAACTCAGCTGGTGGGGACATTTACAACGAATGGAAGAAACAAGATTAGCACGGAGAATATGGGATGCCAGAACAACAATGAAGAGGAACAGAGGAAGACCAAGAAAAATCTGGGAAGACGCAATAGCAGAAAGCATACAAAAAAGAAATAAAACGGTAATGGAAGCACGAAGGGTAGCACAGGATATAAAAGAATGGAAGAGCTTTGTGCACCAAACATAACGAAATCAAAAACCCCACACCGAAAGGTACAAGGAGAATACGGATTATACAAGGTGTTACAAATTAGTAGGTCAAGCCGTTAACCACAGATTATCTGGCCGAAATTAATGGGACTTTCCTTATGCCATTTTTCATTTAGGCTTCTTTCTTTCAAGATACAGGGTGTTAAAGTTAAAATTTAAAAAACGATTTTTATTAATAACTCCTTTGTTTTTTACGATATTTCGTTGAAATTTTGTACAACATTTTTTCATATACCGACACAATGTTTGTGTAATTTTGATCAAAAAAGTCGGTGCGCGAACGGAGGAAACGGGGGATAGTAATACCCATTGACCCCCCAACTTTTCCCTGCGCACATCTATGGTTAAAAGGTATTGTTTTTTATAAGAAGCGTTCATTTCTTTAATTTTTTTCACTCTTGTAAAATTTTGATTTAGGGCTTGGTTTACGAGATATTGCAACCCATTTGACTATGTGTTGTTGATCCGCTCGCTGTTTAAATCTTCCAATTTTTCTTAGGGAATGTGGAAATCTTACGGCATCAGAAGTGAAAGTTTTACAGCTAACAGGTAGTCGGGTGTTGAAATTTTATTGTCCAGAATGCCTTACAGGTGAGTCATTGGGGCTACTAAAGAAGTTGTTAGAAAGCAAGGAATCAATGATCGAAGACAAAATTGCAATTATAGTCCTACTAAGGGAAGAAATCGAGGGACATAGGAAGAACGCAACATCGGAACAGTATGGGTATAGCAACGCAGTAAAAAAACAAAAGGAGAAAGTAATAATAGTAAAACCAAAGGATTCCACTCAAACAAGCGAGGATACTAAAAAGAAAATAGAAGAAAGAGTCAATCCTTGCAACTTGGGAGTTGGCGTATCGAAAGTAAAATATGTACGCGATGGGGGAATAGCTATTAAATGCAGTGAAAATAAGAATGAGAATGTCCAAAATATATGCGACACTATTAAGAGTTCATTGGGACAAAATTATGAAGTGAAAATCCCTGATAAGAAAAATCCCAGGATCATGATTTTCAATATGAATCAAACAGAACTGGAGGATAAAGATGCTTTCCTGAATAAGATGATTATACAAAACACTATAAATACGAACCCGAACATAAGCGAACTAAAGATAGTACATACATATAAGAATAGGAAAGGTATGGAGAATGTCATTCTGCAGATGGATGCGAAAACATATGGATGTGTTGCAAAAAAGGACAGAATACATATTGGTTGGAAAACTTATTTTTATAGAGACCATTTCAATATTAGACAGTGTTTCAATTGTTGGAAATTCGGCCATATGGCTAGAGAGTGCAAAAAGGAAAAGCCTACTTGTCAGATATGCGCGGGGGAACATAAGGAGAAGGACTGCCAGTCAGGTGAAGTGTGCTGTGTTAATTGCAAATATGCATCAGAAGTATTGAAAATACCCTTTATAGACTACAAACACAAAGCATATGATCGAAACTGTGAGGCATATAAGAGAGTAGTTGAGCGGGTACAAGAAGGAATAAAGTATCCAGAATTACATAGCGGCAGCAGTAAAATATAGCAACCAAAAGTAGCACTAATGTATTTAAATATACAAGGATTAAGTGCACATAAAACTCAATTAGAATGGATGGTAAATCAGAATAAACCTGTAATTATATGCCTCTCTGAAACACATATTACGGAAGATTTTACACAAAATGAAATAGATATTATGGGTTATAAAACGGTTTGCAGTTTTTCATTGAGTACCCATACAGGTGGGACATTAATATATATAAAAAAGGGATTCAGATATAAAGAAATAGTAAATATTGCAAACAACAAAAACGTGTGGATATCTGGAATTGAAATTACTATAGAAAAACAGAAATACTATTTGTACAGTTTATATCATTCACCCAGTGCGAGCAATGCCGAATTTTTGGAAAAGCTGGATGATTTTTTTGAAAACATGAACCTTGATGCGGTATTCATAATGGTGGGTGACTTTAACATAGATTTGGCCAGCAATAGCTTTTACGCAGGTAAATTGAATAGTTTGATGGATAGGCATGGTATCTACCAATTGGTCGACAGTTGCACTCGTGTGACAAACAATTCCGCTACAAAAATTGATCTTGTACTTACAAACAAAAAGGAATTAAACCACAAAGTACATTTGACTCCAAAAATAACTGATCATTCGATTATTGAAGTACAGTTTACGGAGAAGCATATCAGAAGAACTAAAATGACAACATATAGAAACTACAGGGGTATGGATGTAACGGGATATCAGCTTAGGCTAATGGATATGACATGGCCATCGGACTCTTCAGATATAGATGTTTTGGCTGACAGCTTGGTGGACAATCTAACGTCTGCACTGGATGAGTTTGCACCAGAGCATAGAAAACTTGTGGAAGAGGATTGGGGTAGTAAAATGTGGTGGAATCAAGAGATAAATGATGAAATGAAAAGAAGAGACCGGTTATATCAAAGAGCGACTATAACTAAGTCAGAGGAGGATTGGAAAAATTTTAGAATACAAAGAAATAGAGTCATATCAATGATAAGAACTGCTAAGAATGTTTACTTCAGTGAAAAAATTGACCAGGTAAAATATGACTCAATAGAAATGTGGAAAACTCTGAAAAAGGTAGTGAATGTTAAAAGACATGAAGGTATTAAAAATGAAATATTGTTTAATAATAGATTAGTATTGGGGAAGGAAATATGTGAGAGTTTTAATGATTTTTTTCTGGACAGTGTTGGCGAAATTTCGGAAAACATAACACCAAGCAAAACACATGAAGAGAGTCTAGAACTTATAGAAAATGAATATAGAATGGAAAAATTTCACAGAGTTGAAATGGCAGAGTTAAGAAAAATTATAGAACGAATGAAGAATAGGGAAGGTAGCACCAATGGCATTACAGTTAAGATAGTTAAAGAAGCATTCGAAACGATAGGGGATAGAGTTCTTAATGTGGTTAATCAAAGTTTAGAGTATGGGACTTTTGTGAGGAAATGGAAGGTGAGTACAGTTATTCCGATTGAAAAGAAGACTGGTACTTTAAAATGTGACGAGTTTCGGCCAATAAACATGGTTCCACCGTATGAAAAATTGCTCGAGATGTGTGTGAACGATCAGATAGTGGATTATATAGAAAAGCATAATATTCTAAGTGACTATCAGGCAGGATTTAGAAGTAGGAATTCTTGTGAAAGTGCGTTACAGAGTGTTCTTTTCGACTGGAAGGCCGCATTGGGAGAGGGAAAAATTATAGGTGTGGTTTTTCTAGATTTTAAACGTGCGTTTGAAACAATAAATAGAAAACTGCTGTTGCTAAAAATGGAAAAATATGGTTTTGGTAGTGTAATTTTGAATTGGTTTAAGGATTACTTAAGTGATAGGACACAGATAACGAAATATGGTGAAATTACAACTGCAAGAAAAACAATATATGGTGTGCCACAGGGGACAGTTTTGGGTCCTACACTTTTCTTGTTGTATATAAATGACATTGTAAAGGTAGTTCATAACTGTAGAGTTCAATTATTTGCGGATGATACCATCATTTATGTAATGGGTGATAAGATAAATGAAATAATGCAAACATTAAATGTTGAACTTAGTAACTTGCTGGGGTGGTTAAATAGCAACTATCTTCAGTTGAACATAAGCAAAACAAAAATGATGGTTATTAGGAATAAATAAATTGGACTTGGCAGCAAATGTGGATGTAAAAATCAATGATGAAGCTGTAGAATTGGTGAACTGTTTCACATATTTAGGTTGTGTGATCGATGAAAATCTTACATTTTCTTCTCATTACGAATATATTACAGGGAAGATAACCAAGAAAATTAATGTGTTGGGACGTATGTCGGAAGATATGAGTTCCTGGGCAAAATTGACTATATATAAAACAATCATCGCACCACATTTTTACTTTTGTTCTACATTGTTGTTTTTGATGAATAATTCTGAGATGGGTACTTTGCAGAAAAGACAAAACAGAGTTTTGCGAATTATATTAGAATGTAGTAAATATACCAGACGTGCTGATATGTTGAATTGTGCAAGCCTTCTGAGTGTTAGACAGACTGTGACATATAATACTATGGTATATATATATATAAGATGTTAAATCAGTTGTTACCTCCACATATGTTAGCTAATTGCAGGTTTGTTAGGAATATTCATGAGCATAATACTCGTTCAAAGAATAACTTTTATCTAGACAAAGTTCGTACTAGTTTTAGTCAAAATAGTTTATTTTATAAAGGGCTGAAGCAATACAATGAGTTACCAGAACATATAAAAGATTGTGATAGTTTAATGAGTTTTAAAAGGTCTTGTATAGTATATATTAAACGGACCATTGAAATATAATAAATATCTATACCTATATAAACATATCTGTATATTTGACCTTTGGTCAATATTGCATTAGGGTTGTCTTTATTGTTTTTTTTTTTTTTTGTTTTTCTGTATTGAGTTAATATGTTTATAATCGCTAGCCAAGTGCTATTAATAAAGATTATTATTATTATTACTAAGCTCGAGAAAAATGTTCTTGGATGGGTATGTTTCTGCATAACGTCGAATCTTCAGAAAAATGCCCTTGGATGGCATCGATTCCGACATGATCCTGCATAACGTCTAACAGCCAAATTAGCATTGGAAAGAAAGACAGGTAGGCGTTAAGTTGTCAAAATAATTATTAATAAAAAAGGTACCATCCAAGGGCAATTTTCTGAAGATTAGACGTTATGCAGGAACATATTAATCCAAGAACATTTTTCTCGAGCTTAGTTCGTCACCTAAGACAAATTGGAAGATTTAAACAGCGAGCGGATCAACAACACATAGTCAAATGAGTTGCAATATCTCGTAAACCGAGCCCTAAATCAAAATTTTACAAGAGTGAAAAAATTTAAAGAAATGGACGCTTGTTATAAAAAACAATACCGTTGAACCATAGACGTGCGCAGGGAAAAGTTGGGGGGTCAATGGGTATTACGACCCCCCTTTACTCCGTTCGCCCATGGATATTTTTGATCAAAATTACACAAACATTGTGCAGGTATATGAAAAAACATTGCACAAAATTTCAACTGAATATCGTAAAAAACAGAGGAGTTATTAATAAAAATAGTTTTTTAAATTTTAACTTTAACACCCTGTATCTTGAAAAATGGCATAAGGAAAGTCTCATTATTTTCGGCCAGATAATCTGTGGTTAACGGCTTGACCTACTGATTTGTAACACCTTGTATATTATATACAGGGTGTCTCTAAAATGCCTGTACAAAAAGCTACCACATATTGTTTAGACCAAAATAAGTCTATTTAACCAAATTTACCTATATCCAAAATTCCTTCGTTTAGGCGCTAGAGGGTGTCAAAGTTCTTAAAAAATTTTTAACTTTTCATAATAACAAAAAAAGTCTTTTAGTTATATGAATTAATTTTGGCCTGCGAGTTTGTACTTCAAAAGACTATTTTTGGTACTGATTCTTTGTTCTCTGTTGTTACGTTAATTGTCAATAGTGGGTCATCCACATCTTAAGACGTTCATATTTTTTTTTAAGTTTTGTTAATGTTCACCGAAATTTTGTGGCTTATAGCCACTTTTATTCTGATCATTTTTTGTCTCTTATTCGATTTCGCTATCTATCATAGTTTAGGCAGCAGAAATTGTTTTATTTTCCAATGCGTCGTACAGTGTAGCTATGATGCTAAACGTAGTAGGCTCATCTAACGTTATCACAATTTGACTAATAAAAACTAGACAAGTATTGTAATAATTATTGCAACTAAATCTAAAATTTGAAGAAACAAAACATTACAATGAGACAAAACACTACAATAAATGTTCAAAATGTCTACCATTTTCACGCATACGATTTGGAAATTTTTCTCGGTACACTCTGACAGATTCGCGCCCATTCCCTTGACAAAATCCATATACCATTAACATATCCGTAAGTTCTCCATTAGTGTATTTTCCGGCCATAATAAAGAAAATTACAAAATTCAACAACGATTTACACAGCGTCTGCTGTTGGAACTGACAGTTTGATTAGATTTTGAAAGGTGGCAAAGCCCTCTTACTTAATTGCGATTTTTGTGTTGACAATCCAATGCCACTGTGATAACATTGGATGAGCCTACTACGTTTAGCATCATAGCTACACTGGACGACGCATTGGAAAATAAAACAATTTCTGCTGCCTAAACTATGATCGATAGCGAAATCAAATAAGAGACAAAAAATGATCAGAATAAAAGTGGCTATAGGCCACAAAATTTCGGTGAACATTAACAAAACTTAAAAAAAAATATGAACGTCTTAAGATGTGGATGACCCACCATTGACAATTAACGTAACAACAGAGAACAAAGAGTACCAAAAATAGTCTTTTGAAGTACAAACTCGCATGCCAAAATTTATTCATATAACTAAAATACTTTTTTTGTTATTGTGAAAAGTTGAAAAATTCTTAAGAACTTTGACACCCTCTAGCGCCTAAACGAAGGAATTTTGGATATAGGTAAATTTGGTTAAAAAGACTTATTTTAGTCTAAACAATATATGGTAGCTTTTTGTACAGACATTTTAGAGACACCCTGTATAATCCCGAATTTCCATTAGGTATTTTAAAAACTCTCAGAACGGAATGGTCACGTTTCGAAAGGGTAATGGTGAGTCGGGTGGATACGCTCATTCATTTTCATTCAATCGACACCCTATTTGTCATCTTCAGACAACTGATACAGATGTTTTTAGAGAAAGCAAGAATTCCTACCCTGCGACAAGGGTGAAGGAATGATACGCCAGAAACCACACTTGTTCATTAAGTTACCAATGGTTGCCAATGTAAAAAGAACAAACAATTTTGTAATTTAGAAAGTTAATAAAAAAGTTGTTGCAAAAAAGGGTTATTAAAAAGTATTCATAAATCTCTTAACAAGAACGAACTTTCAATTTGTCTATTTACGCTTTGCATTTAAACATCATTTGGTAGTCGTCTGAATTTACAATGGCCTCTATTTTAGTCAATAACATTAGAAACTCTTCAAATGTACAAGTAAGATCACCATTACTTCGTTTAAAATGATACTTTACCGATTTTACCAATGATTCCCAAATTCCACCCGAATGCGGAGAACTAGGAGGAATAAAATTCCATAAAATCCCTTTAGCACTGACATTATCATGAATTTGAAAACTACTATCACTATCTTGAAACAGTTTACAAAGATTATACGGTTCCTAATTTAATCATCTTTAACTCTCTTCAACCCCTCTCTTATCTGCTTTGTTTGTGTATGAAATTCATACATATTTTTGTATTATGCGAACCACAAACTTTTCTGAACAGACCATCGCACAGCTTCCTTTTAAAAATGGCATAAATTGATTTTCCACCGAGAAAATGGATGACCTTGTAAAAATTTCATTGGATACTTTCGTCTGAGGGTGATAATTTTTGTAGATTTTCGATCCAAAGAGTGTGGTCATCAAAATAACGGATTTACACCAAAAATACAACACATTAATTAGAAATTACCTGGCGGCAAACTGATGGTCGGCCTCCTCTCCGAGTTCAAAATCGTGTTGACTCCGGAACCACCGGCAGCCAGCGCTCCCATCTCCTCGGGCCACGTGAGATCCTTATTCCTGACTTCCAACAGTATTTGATCGTTGTCGACGATCCCTAGCTCCTGCAGCGTTGCATTTTCATCTTCGAGTAGCACGGTGTTTTCTTTGACGTGCCAGAGTCGGACGTCTTCGAGTCGCAGGCCCAGACGTTGACAGAGAAATTCGATGACTTGACGCACGTTAGCCAATCGGCTGAAGGCTGCCGTGTGGGTTAGAGTTCGGCGAGGAGAGGTCACCGGGGTCGTAGTAATGCCTGCTGTGCTCAGAGCAGCAGCCCCATATCTGCAAAACCCCTATATTATTAAAGAAAAGAGAAAGATTGGCTACGTACCCTCCAACGACACTGCTCCAACTAGCTGGTGGTCCAGTCTGCATCTGATGCTTCAGTATCCGCAAATTCAAAGGATACAATTCCAATTCAACGTCGTGACTACCGGGAGGCCTTATCACCTGCCGTGGCAAAGGCAAAGGGCCCCCGTACCACAAAGCAAGTGCCTTCCACAATGAATCGGGCACTAACTCGAAATCCCGATGCTGCACCAACGTGGTATCTCGCTTTAATCGTCCGCCTTCTCCGGTTAACGTAGGGACTTTCGTCAAGGGTTCAGCAACTAAACTGCTGTTTTCTATCGGACCGGGCATGCCCTGGCTTCGTTTGATGCCCGTGCCCGAGCTGCTCGAGACGCCAGAACTCGAAGCTATGCTGCAGCTGAAGAAATCGACTTTGAAGAATTAAAAAAAAACAGATAGGAAAAAGCAAGTCTTACCTATCTCCAGGACTCAGAAGATCTCCCATAGACTCGGTGCTATTCGAAGTGAACTCATTGGAATGTGAGGTATAATCCGTACAATTACTGATTAAGCTTTCGTCGCATACAATCCCCTCCTCGACCGGAACAGGACGACAGCTGCAATGGTCGTAATTAGATCGCGGAGATGTCGTGTAGTTCACCCAAGAATGCCACCAGTCGGACGATATTAAAAACCAGAATTGTCCGACTCGGTAGCCGCGTTCTTCTTCGCGTTTCAGCCATCCAGTCACTGAAACAGAAATTGCAAAACGATTGCTTCAACATGACCTGTAACTCACCTATATCGTGCTCGTGGTGTCGACAATACGGTCGCAGACCCAACGAAACGTGACACACTTGAAACAGCAACTCCAGCAAAGATGACACCAGGGGGTTCTCGTCTACTGTCCATATCAAAAACTCCTCTTGGCTCAAGCTTCCATCATCGCTTAATCTTTCCTTTAAATCTTCGAGTAACTTCAAGTAATCTTCTTCAGCGAATTTGTCGTTGCCCAAAATGAAATTCTGCTTCCCCGCACTAGAAATAGAACTTCTGTCGTCGAACTGGGTCTTATTTTCTTTGGTGATGAACAGCAAGGTGTCGACCATGTGCTGAAGTTCTGGAGGATTCAGGTGACCGTCTCTGTCGATATCGAAGACCTTAAAACAGACTAAATACCAAACATCATAAATTATTAGGTCAATATTTTTTTGTATCACATACATTTCATTCTTTCGGCAGTTGGTCCACGACAGGCGGCCGATATGCCGCAGCAGAGTTCCTTGAAGTCGATATGACCATCACGGTTCACGTCCAATGCAAGGAATAAACTATGAAAAGTATAATTGAAGTTGTAGGAGTCATTAGAGTGATAAAAATTTACCCGTGGCAAGCTGATGTGGGAATGGGAGGACTGACAAGCTGCGTAATGCAAGGCAAATCTAACTGCCCCGAAATTGAGGCACTCTGTAAGGACCAAAAACATTTTTCTAGCTCGCAAATATCCTGTTCCTCCAAGTGTGTCACGCCAGCTAAAGTTTGGTAAAAAGTCGGCGTTTCCACCTCCGAACTTAACGAAACGCACGACTTCGTTAACAGCCTAGGAAAAATTAAAATTAATAAATCAGAGTAGATTAAAATACAGAATTATTGTCAAAACCATTTTGAAAGAATGGTAGCTTCTTTATTGAACTGGATCCAGGCGCGAAAATTATCGAACCCCACCCGATCTTGCCCGACACCGAATAGTGATATAACGGTAGTGTCGCAGCCTTTGTTTGAACCGCAGGATGGCCATGAACCTTCCGTTTGTAACGCATTCTGAAATTCTATTCGGGTTATGTGAGTTCCTGAGTCGTTGCAATATAACGTCCACAGGAATCTGAAATAATATAATATTGGTATGCAGAGGGCGTGAAAATAGAACTAAAACTAGAATACAAGTAGGAAATGAGAAAATTGAGGAAGTCGGGGATTTTTGCTATTTAGGAAGTCAAATAACTCGCGATGGTAGGAGCACTAGAGATATAAAACAATAGGAAAAACGAATCGAAGAATAGGAGGGATAGGACGGCAGGACACCTTCTGAGACACGAAGGAATAGTTCGCGACATACTTGAGTCAGAGACAGGGATAAAAAGTAGGGGTAGACCCAAATTAGACTACTGCTCTCAAATAGTTAGGGATGAAGGATGTTCTACTTTTAGGAAAAAGTGTAGGTTAGCTCAGGACAGGAAAGCATGGAGGTATGCGTCCAACCAGTCTTCGGACCGAGAACCTTATGATGAGAATCGGATGTTTTGTTTTTTATATAGCATATTTGCTAATAAAGTCTATTATTATATTATATTATGAATAAAACTGCTGTTTCTTGTGCATGTTACCATGCTCGACTATCCACTGGAAGAGCTTCAGAGTTCTATTTCTATAAAGTACAGTTTTTAAAATACGTGAAGAAACTGTGGTCGGTTTTTTCTGCATCTGACGCAAAGTAATAATTATTCTTAACACTTCTGTTAACAATAAATTGTATAATTATTTGTGCCATTTTTTTAATAATTTTAGTAATATTTGTGAATTTATGCCATAAATTCACAAATATTACTAAAATCTGTTAACAATGCACCACTTCTCGGAAAAGTGAATGACACAAATTCATCGTGTAAATTTGGGCACATTTTTCTTTTAAGCTGTTTTTAATTGCTTTAATTCATCATTAATAGAACTCGCCGTATTTTCACGATGATGTAATACCTTTAAATTTTAATCTGCTTTTTTATGTTTTTTTTTCCAAGGTCATTTTAATAAAGGATGAATTATTAATTAATTGTTTTTCCCACACTTGTTTGTACCAAGTTTAATTTTTGTGTAAAATCGTGTTTATTGCACATCAGATTGGGTTATCAAATTCAATTATTAGGAAAACTTTAATCTCTTAATACTGATAATCATTTTGCTATAATTTTTATAGTTTAAGGTACAAAATTAGTTTATGAAATAGTTTACTACCTTTACATTAATTTTAGACACATTCTTTTTTTTAGTCAGGCTGTACCATTTTTTTGAGCTACCTGTATTTGACTGTATTTTTGGATTCTTTAAATGATTTTATTGGAGATTCTATAGGGTGTTTCATTTACAATGGGAAATCCGTTAACTCGAGATTCTACATGACCATTGACCCGAACATGCCTTATCCGAATGCTGATGGTTTAGGAAATACAGCCCAAGGAGCATTTAAAGGCACATGATGGGCTCTGGGTCGACATTGTGTCAACACACGATCTCGGACACGACATATTTCGAAGGCACAGTGCCAACACAGTGCCTGCATTAAGTAGTAAATGTGTCCAAAATGGTGATGAAAATGTGTCCTAAATTGAGACTAGTTAGGTAGGTACCAAAACTGTGTCTAAGTCATGCCTTCTTTGTGCCCGATATGTTCACATTTCTGTGCCTAAATTATTACTAAATAGAATAATATTGGGCACAATAATTGTATATGCATCTCTCTTAGAACTTAGAATGATGGGAACAAGTATAAATATGGGGTGACTGTCTGTTGTTACACTACACATAACCTAAAGAACATACTCAAATAATGATGCATTCTGAAGTAACTACGCAGAAAATACTAAACGAAGGCAACTTGTTGGTAAAAACTGGATGACATACTTAAGCAAAATAAAAGCGCCTCCATAAAAACCTCTATTTGTCCAGGTATAAAAAATTTTGTGGTAACCTAATTTTTGCAAGGTACACATTTTTATCCAAAGTTTCTATTTATTTACAGTTCTGTATGCTTAAATGGCAAAAGGACAGAAGTTTACCACATTTCTTTCCTTATTAGATGAATTTTTTCAAAAACATACTTCGCTTTTGAATTTTGAACCAATATGGACGCCTTTGAGCAGCAACAAACAATGGCTGATTTGAAGATGGTGTCTAAACAGAGCCTTGTGCCTATATTTTAGCCAAATTGTGACTAATGGCTTTCCATTTAGTAACCTGTGTACATTTTAGACTCCTGTGCACAAAATTGGCCTGAGTTGTTCCTGAAATGTTGTTAATATGACACATTTCATTTAAGACGCAATTCAGGAACAAAATTCTAAAATGTGCCTAATTTGTGAAAATCTAACCTAACTTTAAACTGCTGTTTTAGTGGAAATTACTAGACCAGAGACAAACTGTCTAGGTACAGTGCTAGAGGGCAAATAAAGTACCTACTTCATAGCCTGTGTTAAGTATTTATACTGTTTATTATGTAATATGTATAATTATTATACCTATATTAAATATCATATTTTGGTATATTATTTATTATAGTTTATAGCTATACTTTTACAACTTTTTTTAACACTTTTCACTATCCTCGAGTCACAAGAACTAGCTATAATGGGTGATAACATCTTCCAGAAGTAAGGTTAGGTTATGGAAGGTTGTGTTCACCTGGACACATCATAGAAACATTTCAGAATTATGTGCTTAAAGAGCGACCATTTAGAAACATGAATGTCCGTTTAGATGCATTTTGGTTACAAAAAGGTCTCGAAGAATTTAAACACATTCCAGGCTCATTGTTTCTAAAGTGTGTCGACACAGTGCGTCTAAATGGCGTCCTTTGATTCCAAGTAGACAAATAATGGTTACATGAAGGGCACAAATATCTGAAATGTAAACACTTGGGCACGGCGACTTACTGGACACAAAAACTCAGTGTTGCCAACCTTCCTCGTTTGCATTATCGTACGAAGACGAAAAAATTATCGTATTTTGAACCAAAAGATCGTACGCGAATATGTAATTTTTTATATAACAATAGGTATAAGTATAATATAAACGCATACATAGTAGTTTTATTCAAATTTCAAGTTTATCTTCACTACAAATAATAAAATGAAATTTTTAATTCAAACAGTAATAAAAAAACAATGCATTTAACAACAACAAAACAAACAATAATTATATTCCAAGCAAAATAAAAATAATGCTCTAAACTTTTTATATTCTGTAATAATACAATGTGTGAAATTGCCGGAAATTTTGAATTTCGTTTTGAAATATGTTGAAAGTTGCTTCGATTCAAAAAATAATCTTGTTAAATACAATTCCTGGTTTGGAATTTTTACAAAGAAAGGCTGTGGGAATATTTGACGTTTGGCAGGTATTAAAGTAACCAGATTATAAATTATAAATGCACCTACAAATTCGAAACTATGGCATCTTATCAAGAAGTAAAATTATCGAAAAAATTACGGAAATAATAGGTCACGGGACCCAAATCCACATGACAGCAAGTATTCAGCCATTCAGCGTACGATACGAACTACGAAGTTAGAATCACTTTGCGTTTGCATTGGCACCAACATAAAATCACGGCCAGCTCAAAAATTTAATGCCGACGGATACATCAACCCGCAACACAAAATTATCGTACAAATGCGTACGATCCTTATGTTGCGATCGTACATCGTACATGAGAGTGAATTATCGTATTTGTACGATCAAGATCGTACGGTTGGCAACACTGCAAAAACTAGTTCATATGTCGACACGTAACCTAAAATTGTCACCATTTGAACACAGTGCCCACAAATGACACAAATTCCGGTTGCCGTGTCGACCCATTATGGGCAAAATATTCGTGTGCCCATTCTCAGGCACACTTTGCTCCTTGGGAGGGTGTTGAAAGTTACAATTTTATTTCCATTTTTTGCCATAACTACGAAATTTCTTAGGTTGTCGGCTTGAAAATTTGCAATCCTATAGTTTTTCTTACGTGAAAAGAGATACCAATAACATTTTTGACGTTGCCCATAGAGGGCGCTACTTATAACCTATTGCTTTGATAAATTGACCAATAACGTTTTACCATGTACATCTAACGTCAAATCGGTTCCAAAATCTGAAAGACCATCCTTTTTTAAATAATAAATGAATTCTTGTCTCATGTTGATATTCCAGCATATTTTCAAGAAAAAGCGACTTAATGCAGATAGTGTTTAAATCTTAGAAATGAAACGCTTATTAAGTACTGCTAAAAAAATAAATTTTAATTCACTACAAACGCTTAGGTACAAGAAAAATAAAATTAGGAAACATTAAATTTTAAAGAAGTTGTTCGAAGTGTCCACCATTCACTTGGATACATTTTTCAATGCGTTTCCTGAGAGACCCCCCCGAGTTCTAAATAATGCCAATGGATTGCCTTTGATTTCATTGGCAGCCGCTTGTATTCTTCGCCACAGCTCATCGGATGAATCAACAGCTTCTTTATAAACCATATCTTTCATTCTAGACCACATCGAAAAATCCAGAGGATTTAAGTCGGGGCTTCTAGGCGGCCAAGCAAATTCACTTCCACGGCCAGTCCACCGATGTGGAAAGACGTTGTCTAAGTACTCCCGCACCGGCCGGGAAAAATGTGCGGGCTCCCCGTCCTGCATGAACCACATATTTTCCCTTAAATTAAGTGGTACTTCTTCAAGCAGTTCGTACAAATTTTGCTGAAGAAAGTTTAAATAAAGCGGACCGTTCAGATTGGGTGGAAGTTGAAAAGGCCCAATAAAGAAATTTGAAATTACACCGCACCAAACACTGATCTTAAATTCATGTTGGAAGTGTCTTTCTTTAACGGCATGGGGGTTTTCAGAATCTCACAAATGATTGTTTCACCAGTTGAAAACTCCACGTCGAGTAAACGTTGCCTCATCTGTGAAGAAGATTTTGTTCAAAAAATTAGGATCCGCGCCTTGCTGCTCTTGTAAGAAATTAGCGAAACGTAGACGAGCAGGAGGATCTTCCGGTAACAAATTTTGTACTGGAGTAATGTGATATGGGTGAAGCTTCTCTTTGTGCAAAATTCTCCAAATCGAAGAGTTACTTACGCCTGTTGCCGTACTTAAACGACGGGTACTTTCGCCTGGATTTTCGTGCAATCTAACCAAAACCTCATCTTCCTGCTCAGCCGAAATAATCTTCGGAGTGCTCTTTTCACCTTTTTGTCTAAGCGATTGTACAGATTTCTAAATAATTTATGATTTGGTTGCCTTGGGTGGGGGTATAACTGAATACCTTCGGGCTGCAGCGAGCCCATTAAAATTGGTTTGAGCAAAAACACAAATCATATCTCTCATATCACTATTCGAAAAGCCATTATGACACAGCATTTTTTAATACGTTTGTAAAACGTAGCTATAGAGATAATATTTTGTTTAATGTGGAACGGCCTATTAGAACAAATTTGGAATTTAAACATTATCTGCATTAAGTCGTTTTTTCTTGAAAATGGGCTGGAATATCAAAATGAGACAAGAATACATTTCTTATTTAAAAAAGGTTGGTCTTTCAGATTTTGGAGACGATTTAACGTGTTAGATGTACATGGTAAAATGTTATGGGTCAATTTATCAAAGCAATAGGTTATAAGTAGCGCCCTCTATGGGTAACGTCAAAAATGTTATTGGAATTTCTTTTCCCGTAAGAAAAACTATAGGATTTCAAATTTTCAAGTCGACAACCTAAGAAATTTCGTAGTTAATGAAACACCCTGTATAAGATAAAATGTGATTTTCTGAAGAGTCTGACAGATGTAATTAAGAGACCAAAAAATATACAGGGAATTAGCAATTACATGGCCAAGTTAGAGAGAATCAAAAATACAACTTTTTTAAAATGTATCATTGAACACCTGTATGATTGTCAACTCATTGTCTTAATTTATGAATGTCATTATTTCCGCTACAGATGAACGCTTTACATAAC
Source organism: Xestobium rufovillosum (assembly GCA_963966045.1). Lineage (NCBI taxonomy): Eukaryota > Metazoa > Arthropoda > Insecta > Coleoptera > Ptinidae > Xestobium > Xestobium rufovillosum. The sequence goes on from OZ014497.1 coordinate 25,654,938, forward strand.
TCGGAGTTAATAGCCCATAACCTGTTGAGTTTAATTGTATTCGAGTAGCATAGAAAATCACCTTGAGGAGTTTGCATCTCATTATAATTAAGAAAAAAATAACCGTTCATAGCTCATACATCAAACTAATTAATAAATCAGTTTGTAGTTGTGATTATTAAATATCTAAACAAAAAAAGAGTCGTTTCGAGTGACTTCTAGAAAATGCTTTTACGTAACTTTCCGGTTAAAAGTGTACCGACATAATAGATAATACAAAACACGGCGTCTTATCTCTCCTATTGTTATAAAATTAAATTTTGTAATATTTGTTGTATCCCGTAATCTGTATCTAAATTCTAAATGCAATAGACTTAAGGTTTGCTTTCATATAAATCTGGGTGATTGGAATTAGCTTATGAAGTCACGGACAATGTTATCTATGGCAGAACGTTGACAGTAAATCGATCGAAAGTTTTGAAATGCCGAAACTATTGTTAAAATTTTTTGATCAAACAGATTTTCTTATCTACCACTATCGGCTTGGTTTATTGAATATTATTAAAGAATGTTTCTAAATTAGACATAAAAAGTAATAAAAAAGCAATAATAGAAAATAATAAATTTTTATTTTTACTAACTTGATTTTTTCCTCCTCAGTACCTTTGGTGAGTAGAACAAGGCCGCATATTAGATCTCTCAGGGCGATGCCCCGGGGTCCACCTCCGCAAGCTATGTACAGCCAATCTGCAATTTTAATGGGAACTCCATCACCGAGAACATTTTGTATAAAGGCGTTTCGACTTAACAGTTGGGCACCTCCGGTTAATCGTTTAAAGGCTTCGCATACTCTTTTGAGTTCTACATCTGACACTGAAAAAGAATATCGCATGTATACCTCTATTACTTTTTTAAAGTCGTCTAATTAACTTAGAATCATGCAATAGTAGAAACATCTTGTATAATTAACACTTACTACCTAGGTATTATTTGTGAAGTTATGAAATAAATCTGTAATAAACAAACTATAAAATAAGCCTTTAATTACTGTCATTGAACATTCTCTTCGTAGAAATCGTATCTGCATTTAAAAATAATGTACCCGCATACTTTATTTGAAATACCTAATGCAGTAAGTCGAGTATTATTTATTCTACTCTATTTTCTGCTGTTTCAAGTTGATGCCACTTAAGCAGTAGGCAAAACAGTAAAAGAATGTAAATTTAGAGAGATAACGAGCATCCTATCAAGCAAATAAATCTAATCTACTTAAAAACACTAATTACAGGATACAATAATTATTTCATTCAATTGACATTTTCATTTACAACAATAAATAGCTGCCTGACTAACTCAACAATTCTTGTGAATGTTGATATTTTATTTATGCATCACATGATTTGACATTAACTAAACGTCAATAAGGTTAGGTTGCTACTTCTTCTATTTATTTACGATAATTAAAACACTTACTCCGCTTAACAGCATCATCATGACACAAACACGATCGCTTCGAATCCTTAGCTCCCATTTTCACACTATAGGAACGTAAAACAACATTATTTTTATCGAAAAAGAGCACAAACACTATCACATATCACACAAATTAAGAACCATTTTTGTCAATTGATAATAATGGTAATGGTGTTACAAGAATGTCGGCTCGTCGATGGCGACATCTAATGAATAATGTCTCTAGCAGTGTAATCGGGGGAACTTGGAACAGAATTCTACGCTTCAAACGTGAAGTAGATTGCGATTCTGTTTGTCCTTTAATTTCTGTGCCCACATACAGAGACGTAGACAGGAAGGGGCCAGAAGGCAACCCTGCACTGTTTTTAATAATATATTTTCGCCAATTACAGCAGATATAAATTAATAACAGCTACAGGTTCTCCTACTTACAAATTTTTCAAATTGTTGGTTGATGAATTTAATAACCTCTCGAATGAAATAGATTTTAATAAAGGGGGTGACTACTGAACAGTCCGCCGGTTACTTCTAAATTTTGTTCTAGTACAGTCGACACAATATCAGTAAAATGACGTTTAAGAACTTCTTTATTGAAAGACATCGCCAACAATCTCGGTGGGTGTTCGGGCATAGTATAAAGCTGCCATTTTGTTCTCCTACGGCTACACGAGTTCTGCGCCCGCACGGGTTCGCATTTTTTGTTTGTTTCTACATCATCTTTTTGCCAAAAAATGCGTGTGTCTGGTGCGAAAGGGCAAGTAAGGGTCTATTTTAAAAAAGCGTTCTCTCAGCTTTAGTTTTTTTTACACTTCCAAAATGCCAAATATAGGTTACATTCTGTAATGCGCATGCGACCGGACTGTTCAGTAGTCACTCCCTTTAACAAATAAGGTTGAAAAATTTTACTTAGTAAAACTAGGAATATTTGTTAATGAACTTGTAGAAATTTCTCCGAAATATTTTAAATGCTTCATCAGCCTTTCCTACTTCGAACTTATCTTCCACTTCTTTGCATTTAATATCAACCCATTGCGCTTTGCTTCCCTACATTTCCGAATAATTTCCCACTTGATCGCCTTATATCTTTGTTTCACTCTTTATCTAACCTTTTTTTATATTTTCGCCTTTCCTCTATTAGACTCACAATATGTTTTGTTTGGACTTTTTAATGGGCCATAAAATTTTTTAATAAAATAAACAGACCAAGAAAGAGTGACATGAAAATAAAATCTTAAAAAACTGGGCAATCAATATATTCTGCGACATAATACAAAAATTATTTCACAAACAACATTTTCTCTTTTACAACTACGCAAAAAAAACTATATACATAAAATATTATATATAATTGGCTAGAGTAATATCTCTCATAGGTTAGGACATTTCACAGATGTATAATAGTAATAATAATTAAAAGATAAATATTACTGGCTTTTAACACAGAAAGAAAGAAAAATAAATACCTAGGCAAATATTTGGTCAGATATTAGCATATTACAGGAATTATGAAAAGAATCACGTAGCCAAACCTCGAGATTTCCTCTTAATTCGAGCGTAGGGACCAACGTCTGGATCCATCACAAAATCGTATAAAACGGCAGTCCATGAATCGTGTTGCGGAAGATTGTCGTAAAATTCAGGTGCTATTCGTTTCACCTAATACGGAAATAAGATTGATCATAAAGTTAAAAATTAATTGTTACTCACTTCAGGCAACTTTGAACCCGGAACAGCTGGGAAATCATGATGTTCATTGTGATAACCAACATTAAATGTTATCCAATTTAAGGGACCGTAATAGCTATATGTCTCATAGCCCTTTTTAAACATGTAATGCTCGGACACAAAGTGTCCTGCTACGGGATGCAATCCCATCGCCAAAACTGAACCTAGTATCAAGTACGCTAATACTCTACCGCCTACACAAACAATAAAAATACAAACACAATATTCGGTAAGTCGAGAAAATTACTTACCAAAATAATAATAGACAATAGCATCGAAAATTATTTGTATAATAGCATTGATTATTTCGAGTTGCGTTGGAGGTTTGGGGTAAGTAATCAAAGGTCTGAAGGCGTAGAAAAATGGCTGCAGCATAATCCAGATGAACTTTCCGAACGTAGTACAGAACAGTTTTCCCTCTATGTATGTCGGTATGTCTGTATCTTTCAGTTCATCACCTTGGTACTGTATAAGAAAAGATATGAACAATAAGCCATTGTAGAAAACAATAACCAATTATGAAGAAAGTGATACGAGTATGTAATAGACAAAATAAAGGTTCATTCTTTTCAATTACAATGCATCAATTCTTTAGTATGGTATGGGCTCGCATAAATGACGCAAATAATTTCGAAACAAATTACTTTTTTGAATAATTAATGGATATTTCACTCACCCTGTGGTGTTCCAAGTGATACTTCTTAAAACTTATAGATATTGGTATACCTATTGGTAAATTCGCAAAAAACCCGAATAATTTGTTATGCATAGGCCTCGCATGACCAAATGCCAAGTTGTGTGAAATTTCATGGATAGCTAGAAACAACAAAATTTTTCTAATTAAAACTGTGTGATGAATCATTCAGACTAATCTATGGCTAAATAAATACTGTGAGATTCCGAAACGAACTTGAAATAATCTAATAAATTTAATGGTAAACCTCACTTTACAGGTGTTTCCTAGTTTCCTGTAATCCTTATCAATAATTTATTGTCTCTTGATTGGAAATATTGATGATTACAGGCATTAGTCATAAGGTGATACAAAGATAAGAAAATGCAGTATGCCCTACTACTAGTATACTTATAATTTTTTAATTGCAATTTTTACGGTTCCGTACCTGAACTTCTTTAAGATACATGTTCCATAAAATTTATTGTAATTTTCCACTTAAAATGGTTGACGTTTTGTTAAGCAGTAGTAAACCTAACGAATAAAATTAACTTACGTACCCAGCATTAACGAATGGTTGATGACACCTCCGAAACAATAAGCTACTAACAATGTAACAGGCCAGGATCTGTCCTTTATTACAAATAACATCACAAATTGTATTGATACCATGAAAGTCACCACCCATTTGAAATTAGGATCGTAGCCGAATAACTTCTTAATTTGAGGATATTTTTCTAAAAAATAATTCAGAAATGAAAAGTCTTTGAATATGTAATACAATAGGATGAAATATGTATGTAATGATTGCGGAATTGATTAAAAATTTAAGTAAATTAGAAATTCTAACCTAAAATTATTTTTCTCCTGCTAGCGTGTGGTTCCTCAGTGTATACCCATTCGAAGTCAGTTCTGGAAACATGTTGTCCCATTTTTTTCGATTTGTAACTAATTATTTTAGATATTATAAGCCCATTTATTACTTAAAACTGCCGGCACTACTTTGGCATTTCAGTTCATGACATCATGACAGCTAGTGATTTGCAATATCGTAAGTGTGAGATGTATCGAGAATCGATATTCTTTCAGATAACCTATTTTTACTCATTATTTGGTTGGATGCTTATTAAATTATTAATTTAATGCCTCTATTGAGATTTTTTTACCACAGAAAGGAAGAGCTGAGTGGGTGCATTTCGTGTATTGCTGCGGCGTTATAACGTGAGTGGCAGATTTTACAGTTTAGGTAGAATCGATTTCGAGAATCGATTTCCTCTTGCGGAATACATCACTGTCGAGGATGACCAATGAAATCCACCGATAGGCTGACACTGGCCAACAACGGTGGAGTGATTTTACATATTATAAGGAAAAATAATAATTTACCATTTTCAATAGGTTGATTGAGTCTGTGTTTAATATATGTATTCTTTCTTATCAGTTCAAGTAGGCACAGACAGATTCGTTCTCCACAGGCGTTATTTTAGCACCTGGTTACAAGATTATGTAACAATTTAGCATTTTTTAAAGCAGCATAATTATCTAGATTTGTTTTATTACTCACTTTTTAACAATTTTAAGAGATATTTCTAAATTTTCGGTTGTCTGCCATCTATGGGTGGCTAGCGAGAACATTGCGCACTTCTACGCTTGCATCTAACGGTCCCTGTAAGTTCGTGCCTGTGAGCTTCGGGCTACGGAATTGAAAAATCCCATGGCAAGAGAATTTAAATATTTGCCGGAAAAATAAATTTTGTAGCACAACTGAAGAGAGAAAAATTGGTATATTGCAATTTTCTTATCAACTCTGTTTTGTTTGAGTTGTCATCTCCGTTCACGATATAATAGGGTAACTTGATTGTTGTACAATGTTCTTTTGTTTTTTCTGTTGATGCAAAAGCAAATTCTTGTTTTCTTGTGCTGTTGGAACTGGAAGACGCGTTTCAAGATTTCTCGTTGAAACTCCAAATTTGAATTAAGTAAGTGATTTTTCCGCAGGTTTAGCTAACGGAGTTATTATTATTAAATTCAATTCATGCATTGAACGTAGAATATTTAGTCAGTCGGTAATATTTTGAGTTTAATTTGGTAAAATAAAATTTCTATGAAGAGCGTCCCTATTGACGCCATTTTAATTACTTTTTAAAATTATGATTTAAAATGTTGAAAGCGGCTTATTTTGACGAAATTTCTATTTGATATTTCGGGTAATGTATTCATAATTATAATAAACAAAAATACTTAGCTCTAGAATGATTTTATTATGTTTATTTTTAAATTTTCTTTGTCCCAAAAAATGTTAGTTATTCCAAAGCGTCCAACAGGTAAGGAAATATTAATTGAGTTGTAAAATATAGGTTTATTTAAGAACTATTCTCATTGCTTTTAGTAATTACGGATAAATATGAACAATTACGACTCTGATGATTGTGATAAAAGCAGATAAATGTACAGTGTGTGTGTCCCGTATCTCTACTAAATCTGAAAATTTCTACGAAGTACTACCGATTATACAGGAAGTTGACTTCTTTGTCTTTTGAATGTGAAGTCCTAATTTTGTTTGTATATTTTCGAATCAAAAATTCTTAATTTTGCAAATCTACATTTTTATATCTTTTGCGCACCCTGTTCAGCAAAATCAAAGTTTCTCAACGTGAATCATATCTATATAACAAGCTAAAGAAATGATGATGAATGACTTTTTTCAAAAAACTGCAAATAAAAGTTTTTACAAGTCCATCCGTGGACACACTTTACATCATCTTAATATCTTCTGATATTAAGATGATATTCTGATTATCAGGGTGTTTCAGGATTAACTGGAGAAACTTAAAATCCGAATTCAGGACCTCGAAATGAGAGAAAAAGTTCCTATGAGGGTATGTCCGGAAATGCTTCGTTAAAGAGTTGCCCCCCTGCAAAGATATCGGCTAAAGTTAGGCTTTTATTTTCTTTCTCAAATTTGGTAAAAGAAAAAATAAATTTTGATAGAGATTTTCTACCATCGGAAACGCTTGCAAGGGACACTTTTTCAACCATCCCTTATCATTTAAATGGGTGAAAACAGCAACCCCCATTCAATTTTTGTTATTGAACTTTTTTTCTGACCAGAATTTTATCATATAAAAGTGTGACTTGCAAAGCCTGATTCATTTAGAAACTTTTTTGTGTCTTTATTTTTTGTGCGAGACTAATAGGTTTTGAACAAAAAAATTAAATATGTTGTCACGACTCATACGGTTATTTGAGAAATTGCATTATACTTGGGCCGCCGAACAGACGGAGTGATCACCCTGCAAGAACATGCTCTAGGCGGGACCACTATCAATTTAGGACAACCGAACCGCAGTGATGCGCTTTCTTTAGACCCAACGAAGTCGCATAACTCCAATTCGGTCGTCATAAATTACTATTGGCCCCGCTAGAGCACATTCTTGCAGGGTGATCACTCCGTCTGTTCGGCGGCCCAAGTATAGGTAGGTAGTTATTTAAGAGAATGAAAATTGCCTAGGAGGCTGATGTCAAATAATCGATTTAAGCATTTTCCATTTTCTTAAATAGGTATTTAATGCAATTTCTCAAATAACCGTATGGGTCATGACAACATATTTACTTTTTTTGTTCAAAAACTATCAGTCTCGTGAAAAAATAAAAGACACAAAAAAAGTTTCTAAATGAATCAGGCTTTGCAAGACACATTTTCAAATGATAAAATTCGGGTCCGAAAAAAATTTTAATAAAAAAATATAATGGTGGTTGCTGTGTTCACCGATTTAAATGATAAGGGATGGTTGAAAGTGTCCCTTGCAAGCGTTTTCGATGGTAGAAAATCTTCATCAAAATTAATTTTTTCATCTTTCACCAAGTTTGAGAAAGAAAATAAAAGCCTAACTTTAGCCTATGTCTTTGGAGGGACTCAACTCTTTAATGAAGCGTTTCCAGACATACCCTCATAGGAACTTTTTTTCCCATTTTGAGGTCCTGGATTCAGATTTTAAGTATGTCCAGTTAATCCTGAAACACCCTGTATAACAAAGGATTCTCACCAAACAGTTCATTTCTTGCATTTCTACTATGGTACTGGGTTTCTAACAATGTACGAGACTTAATTTTAAATTTAAGTGACGATCGGCCATAAAACAAAAATGTAGCCGATTTTTATATTTTCGCCTCTTCTAAGTTATAAAAAATTTCAGTTATGGATGGTGAAGAGAGTAAATATGAAGAGATCAGACAATTCTTCTCGGAAGAAGAGTTTAGGGAAATGCCTGAATATTTGAAATTTCGAAATGTTAGAATGTATACGATTTATTTAGCCTTGAAAGATCTTTTAGGAGAAAACACTCCGAATCTAAAACCGGATTTTATGAAAAAACCTGTGACAGAGACTGTGACTCAGCGAACTCAAAACAGGCCTGTTGCTGTTAAAAGAAAGCGGAATTGTCCTAGAGATGAAAATAAGGAAAATTTTCGTGCGAAAATTTCAAAGGAAGGTAAGATTTAAGAAAAAACTTTTCGGAAAAAACAAATTTGGTGAAAAAAGTATGTAATTTAACTTAAGTGCTTGTTTTTGCAGAAAATATGTCCCTTTACCGTTTACCTCATTCTTGTCCTTGTTGAAGTTTTGGTAATGTGTCGTAGTTTGAACATATTAAAATTCATTGCGCACTTTGTAACAAACCTTATCCTTTGTCAGGGGTGTAGCTATCATAGGCGAGAAATGACCACATTGCATTAAAGGTCGGCCAGCATTACTTTTAGTCATGTCATCATCCGTTCGTCTTTTACTAAGTCTGACTCGTACTTATTTTTTGCTTAGCCATGCTTAAATATCAATTTTCTTCATGCTGGTCTTTGGGATTCTCCTATTTTTTTTGCTGCCATAGGATAATATTATTGTCTAACACACTGTCACATAATTCTCAGAAAAATAATGAGTCATCTCTTCATGGTATGTAATTTCCTGTTTTTGGCGACTCCAAGTTAAACAAACCCTCTAGAATAAAACCATCCGCTGATACTATGCGAAGGACTGTAAGGTGGCTTCCCTTCCTGCCTTCACGATTTTTTTAATCTCGCATTGTTAAACCAATAATGAAAGGATGCCTTGGAGTCTCTACTACTTGACTGACAGTAACTACTTAGTTTTTCCAAATTAAAAATTAATGGAAGTAACCATAGCAACACTGTCAATCGCCAATGCTAATACTATACTTTTTCTACGACCACGCCAAAAGTAGGCTATATCAGCTGTCAGTTGACAACAGAAATTTGATGTTTTATGAGGAGGAAGCGCGATTTATTTTTACATTTGTCTCCATTAGCAACAAGCGGAAAAATGGAGACGAGTGGAAAAAAATCACTTCAACAAAACGAATACCTATTTGAAAAATAACAACAATTGGTTATGTCTATAAAAATTAATTATGAGTATCATTTCTCGCAACTTGAGAAACGTCAGGCGAAGTGCACAAAAAGTCACTACTGATATTATCTTCATCAAATTGCATTTTTATAAGAATTAACTTGTATTACAACTCATTTTTTACTGAACATATTTATTTATTTTTCATCTTTATGGATACGAAATAATGGAATCACTCAAAGCAAACGTTTAAGAGCATACAGATAACAGGCGAAAGATGAGTTATTTTTATCTACTTTTTGAAGTGGTCGTAGAAAAAATATTCTATGCACCTTGAGCAGAAAGTGTTCTTGCTGCTCTTGCATGCACTACTTTCTGCTCACAAATAACTATTAATGGCCTGGTGGGCTGTAAAGTACTTTTTTTACTAGTGTTTGGAAATGTTGTATATTTAGATACTACAGTAGACTCCGCCTTTAACGGACTCTGTTATAAAGGACACTCGGCTATAGCGTACTTACCATAGTGGTCCGTTCAAACTCTCATAAGAAGCCTATAGAAAATTTTTTGTTATAACAGACCCTTTTATAACAGACACTTCGGATATAACAGACAAATTTAAGCGCCCCATACTGGATATCACCGGTTATAACGGACACGAAGACTTGTCTGGACTAGTCCGTAACGCGAATTCGCTGGCGGGGTTAAATTATAGTTACATAGTGGCAGAGCCATGCAGCGTGCAGTTCTATTTCGGTTTTTAAATCGTGATTATGAATTTATTCATCCATACAATATTTTTGTCTATTTTTGAGAATTGATATTTCTGTTAATCTTTTTAGAAGTTTATACAAACATAAATATTTGAGTTAATAAACGTTTTTCTAATCATCTTAATTTTTTCTCGAACAGTATATAGTGAAACCTCTCTTAAGCGGACACCAGTGGTCACCGATTTTGTGTCCGTTTATGGGAGGTGTCCGTTTAATAGAGATAGAGAATGCCCCATAAGCGACAGTTCGTTCCCTAAAAAGTGTCCGCTTATCGGAGGTATCCGGTTAATAGAGGTGTCCGTTATGGGAGGTTTCACTGTACATATAAAGGACACCGGTTATAACAGACTCAAATAAGGTTCCCTAGAGAGTCCGTTATAAGCGGAGTCTACTGTAGTTTGATTTAGGAAAAGTGTGGGAAAAATATCTTCGCACCCAAAAAATATAAAACAATAGCTAAATCTAGTTATTTCAACAATTCATTTATTGTTCTATAGGTATATTAAAAAAGGTATTATTTTTTTATCATTAAGTATTACAAATGTTCATCATCTTGAAGTTCTCAGTCGGAAGACTATAGTTGGACGTGTACCTCCATCCTTTTCTATCCTGAGCTAACCTACGCATTTCCCTAAAAGTAGAACATTCTACATCCACAACTATTTAAGAGACGTAGTCTAATCTGGGCCTACCCCTACCTCTTTTTTTATCCCTATCTCCAACTCTAGTATGTCGCGAACTATTCCTTTGTGTCTTAGAATGTATCCTACCATCCTATCCATCCTATTCCTTACTGTCTTCCATAAATTTCGCTTTTCCCCAGCTCTTTCTAATACCTCCCTTTTGCTAACCTTATCTATCCACGGTATCTTCATCATGCATTTGTAGCGCCGCATTTTGAATACTTCTATTTTTTTTTGATCCACTTCTCCTATTCTCCAAGTTTCGCACCTGAACAGTTCCATACTCCATACATACGTCTTTAAGAGTCTCTTCCGAGTTTCTACATTGACAGATCCCAAGCATAACAGTTGTTTTCTTTTATTAAATGCAACTCGCCCTGCGTTATTCTTCGTTTTATATCTCTAGAGCTCCTACCATCGCGAGTTATTTGACTTCCTAAATAGCAGAAATCCGGCTTCCTCGATCTTCTCATTGACTATTTGTATTTTAGTTTTAGTTCTATTTTCACGCCCTTTGCATACCAAAATTTTGTTTTTTTTTTATTGATCTTCATGCCGTATACCTCTATCAAAACTGCTTCCATTTCATACAGAGCCCTTCCTAATTTGTCTTTGCTAGATGTTAACACTGCTATATTATCTGCGAATTTGAGCATGTCTATAGTTTGGCCCTATACATTAATCCTTGAGGCTGTTCTGTTCTTAACAATATTTATCGCATCTTCGACAACACACATCTCTGTCGCACTTCCTTCCTGATATCTACTTCTCTTTGTTCCTGCTCAATTTATATAACTGCCGTTTGCTCTTTGTAGAGATTATGTATTTTTCTTCTGTTAACGATTGCTTTTTTACAATTAGTAATTGAAAGCCCTGCACAGGTATTAGAGGAAGTACAAGTAGATCTGGCATTTATACTGATATCTTCTCTTTGGCCTAATTTTTTCGAAGTTACTTGAAGTGTTTGTTGAACAGAATCTTTGATGTCTTTTTAGAGTGGTGGTGTCTGCTCCTGAATCAGTTAATAATGTAGCAGACGTTCTTCGAAAACAATGGCTGGTATAGTTGCCAGTAGGTATTTGGCAATTTCAAAAATTATTCAATTTTTTTAGGCATGCCTCCAATGGTATTTATGCACTCCAACATATTGTCTCGTGCAGATTCTGTTTGTATATTTTAGGAAAATTCTTGAATGTTCAATTGGTGATGGACGAAGAGAAAAATATTTTCGAAACATTTTGAAAAGATCGACACCTTTGATATTCCCACTGAAAATAGTAAATTCTTTTTGCACGTTCGTCTTTGTGATAGGAATCTCTATCAATATAAATAGTCCCATCTATTTAATATTTCTTCTTGATGACATGCTCCACTGATACCAATAATCAACACTACCTGCGATCATGAACAAACATTTTAATATTTCAAAACAAATATAAAATGCGTTTTACATACCTTCATCAACAAGTAGGTTTTATCGTCTGCTTTTTTCAGAAATTTTTCAGTTTTAAATTTTTTTAAAATACTATACATACTTCTTAGATCTATGCTCCACTTATTTTCCTTTAAGGAAAGCTATTTTTTATTTTATGTTAATTTTTTATGTTATGTTAATATTCATCAAATTGTTGATAAGCATTTTTGTATTTCTTTTTCGATTTTACTGGCAATAGCGATTGAACAGCTAAGGCAGCTGAGTCTTCAATATCAGAGAATTCGCTTGAATCCAACATTATGAATTTTCGAGCGAAGAAAAATTTACTCGAAAATTTGCACAATTTTGATTTGATTTATTTATATCAACAAACTCATTTCTATACTAACATTTTGCCAGTGTTCTCGATTCAACTTTCTAAATTCAAAATATATCAAAAACCAATAGAATGTCAAATTAAAAAAATTGAAAATATGCTATTGCCTCGATGAAGAATTCTAATACGGAAAAACAAATAGCTATTACAGCCCGCAAATTTTGCAATTTTCGCATAAGAAAAAAATGTGTATCTGGGAATTTTCAAAGTTTTGTGTTAGAGTCAGAAATTTGTAGCTACACCACTGTCCATTATTTCACTTTTTCCTCATTTCCCAGTTCCTGTTAGAAAGAACCCGAAAAGAAATGTGCCGAAGAAGAGTTACGTGGAACCTGAAGTTCCCGATCTCGATAGATACGTTTGTAAGTTTTCGAAACTGCGCTATTGGTATTTTTGTTGCGATTATTATTTTTTCTCGACAGATTGCGATACTTGTGAGAAAGAGTGCGTGGATTTTTGTAAGACATGCGGTGCTCCAACTTGCATAAGTGATGAAAAAGTTCCGATGGGCGTTGAGAATAGAGCTAAACTGACAGTGCCTAAAGGGATTTTAGAAATCAAAGCTTCTAAAATACACGGGTTGGGAGTTTTTGCTCTGAAAGATTTGGCAAAAGGAATGCGTTTCGGGCCTTATGAAGGCAAAATTCAAAAAATAGATAGTTCGAGTGGGTATGTTTGGAAATTACGAGGTTTGTACTAGAGGTAGAATTAATTTGATTAATTTATTGCATCAAAGGAAAAAATATTTTAGGGTACGGTTTGATAGATGGTGCTGATGAGAAAAATTCGAATTGGTTGCGATTCATTAATAGCCCTAACCATAGCGAAGAACAGAATTTGGTGGCATTCCAGTATAAGGGAAATATTTATTATAGGACAGCGAGAGAAGTAGAGAAAGGGGAGGAACTGTTGGTGTATTATGGGGAAGAATATTCTAATGAGTTGGGTTTGAGAGGTTATTTTGAACCGAAATCGGAAGAGATTCGAAGGTGTTATCCATGTTTGTATTGTTGTTTGGGGTATTCGGAAAAGAGATATCAGGAGAGGCATTTGATTTATTGCAAGGAAAATCCCAGCAAGAAAAATTGTAATTCTTTGAGCGGTGAGTGTGTGTGGAATTATTTTAAATGGTTCTCAAACTTTTGGTCATTTTTAGAAGTATTTACGTGCAGGTACTGCAATGTTGGTATTGGAAGTGAGAAACTTTGGAACAACCATGAAAAATATTGTAGATGGATAAAAAACAGAAATGTAACAGAAATCGGTGACGTTGTTGAAAAGCAAGTTTTATTTTATTTCTGTTTTATTACATTTTTTTCTAGTCTATTGACTGATTTTATATATTAATTTTAGAAATGAAGGTGCTCCTGAAGATGATGGGGAAAAGTTTAAATGTAAAGTATGTAATTATAAAACAAAATACATTGGCAATTTAGGTCTACACCTTAAAATACACACAAAAGAAAAAGTGTACAAATGCAGGATGTGTTGTTTTAAAAGTGATCATTATCTTAGTTTAAAAATACACATGAATTCAATTCATACGAAAGAAATCAAATATTCGTGCGAAAAATGTAAGTTTGTAACATTCACAATGTCTAGCTTAAATGTGCATATGAGAATACATTCGAAGAAAAAACATTTTCAATGTAGCATTTGTAAAGTGGGTTTTAATCAAAAAATATCTTTGACAGAACACAGTTACAAACATACAGACAAATCACATTGGCCCTTTTTCTGTACATACTGTGATTATGTAACTTTGCGAAAAAGTGGTCTCAATAGCCATATAAACTCAAAACATACAAGAAAAGTTTTCTATTCGTGCGATAACTGTGAGTACCAAAGTACACGGCAAAGTGTTTTAAACCAGCACAAATGGCAACATTCAAATGTGAAGAAATTTAATTGTCAATTTTGTTCGTACGGTTGTAATAAACCCGAATGTTTAAGAAATCACATGATGAAAAACCATGCTGATAAACGATAATTTAACCAATTTGTATGTACTGTTGACATTTATGTCAATTTGTTACTTGGCGACACGTTTAAAATGTTAAGGTTTCTATGAAAATTTGCGCAATATTCATTTTATTTATAAACACACTCGTTTCTGTCCCACACTAATGTATTTCCGCCACAGCCCGTATATAGTATTTTTCAGATTTGTTGGCGTTTGGGCCGCCGTATCCGATTATCCAAGCAACCGCCAGCAGTTCAGTAGTTTCCAAAATTTTGCTGTTGCTAGGAACCGCGACAAGCGTGCGTTGCCCTGCAGGCTGCAGGCACAATGCGCCGCGACTCTGAACGCGGCAACAGCACACGGCATTGAGCATTTTGACGTTTTCCCTCAAGAAATGTATTCTTTTTAGCCCCTTCCACACAAAAGACACCGCTTATTTTCTAGTTTGTACTTAAATCCACTATTGGTTATAAACAAAACGCCACAAACTTGTGTCAGAAATATCCAATATTTATTTTGTTTTTAATTCGTTTAAAATTTTTAATGTTATGTGTTTATTTCTTTTCTTTCATGGAATAAATAGCATTCCTTTTTACGGGCGTTGCAGCCATTGAGGTTGCAGCAGACAAACCTCGTTTTTCCCCTCCAACTCCAACTATGCGCGACACGCTGCATCGGCCAGTCGCTCCTGTGCACAAGTTAAAGGCAATAGGGGACCATTAATTTCCTTCTGTCGAGTATTCAAAAATATTTCGTAAAACTTCTCGACACTGTTTGGTAAAAACATTTCCAGGCATCTTTACAGCTGACAATCAAACTGACAGTTATACTTGAAAGGCAATAATTTTTAATAAAATGCTTGGTGACCACTGGATATTGCAAAATAATCATATTAGTACTGAAACATTTTGTTTCATACAACCATAGTAAGAAAGAGTGAGATCAAATACGGAAACGTGAAAATATTCTCAAGTCTTCTTACGGCAGCAATTCGGGAGATAAGTGGCGCGTCACAAATGTCAGATTTTCATTCCAAACAAAACAAAGCCACGTGCTTTCTGACGTTTTAACCTAACCTCTGCAATATAATTATAATTACATATAGTTGTTTTCAAGTTTCTACGCGTAAGCCCAACACACAAATTGAAAATAAACTGTTTTCACTGCAAAACGTCTATAATTATATTGCAAAAACTAGTTTAAGACGTTGTAAATAATATCGATAAACGTCAAATGGCACGTGCTTTTGTTTTGTTTGGAATGAAAATCTGACGTATGACGGAGGCACTTAGGTCCCGAATTAAAATTCAACAAAAGGGAGAAAGGCACATGAACGTAATGCGCAGATTACTGCACATGCACTCCAAGAAACCTGAAAAGAACTATGTTCTTGCATTTTTTAATTTCTTTAATTTTAGGGCCACTGTTAAAAACTCTTTGGACCTTAGATATACCATTTTTTGGTCGTAATTTGACATTTTCTCGAGAAATTTGAAGTTTGCAGTGCTTTAAAAAATTAATGATCTTTCAGAAACTAAATTAGATAGAAGGTACCTCCCTCATTAAATTTGAAATTTTTCAAACACTGATACCTCGACTCTTTTAAATGAAACAGTTGAAAGGATCCAGTTCAAATTTAAATTAACTTTTACGCGGGTCAACAAAGAAAATATGGTTTACTTCCACAAATCCAATAAGCAAGTTTTTGATGATTAACAAATGACAAATGAGACCACATGTTGCACACTAGTTTAAGAGGCTTCATTTTTATTGCTCTAGGGGTGTTAATATGTAAAACCGGCTCCACACTATATGGCAAACTAGGCGAACGTTTGTGATGCGTGGAGTTCGTCACATAGTGTGTATGGTACAACACATGGCAAACTATGCGAATTTTCGCGTTCGCCGAGGTTCGGACAGAAGTCGGTAAAAGAGGCCCGAGTCAAAGGGACATTTGGACAAGTGCATAGGAAACGAATACCCGCTACACACTATGTGGCGAATGTTTGAAGATTCGACATCAACCCAAATACATAGTTTCATCTGAACTCTGAACTTTTGTCAAGGAAACAATACAAATACAACAAGGGGTGGAATAGAATAGTCATTTTGAATTTTTTAACTGTTTACGAAAGATATTCCCTTATTTGTGATATGTTTACAGAAATTCCATGAATATACCATCCGTTTGGCTTATGTTTTTGGGGCATTCAGCACTAGGTGGATGAAAAACTTATTTATTTTTCGAAAAATACCTCTCCCACAAGGCCACAAGATATTTATACCTACAAGTATAAACTTAGCTTAAGTAAAGAATTGTCCTACAAAGCCATCTTGAAATATTCAACATAATTAAGACCACTGTTTAGTTTAGTCAGAATGTATGATATGCACCATGCTTCTAATAGAATACTAAGTACCCTAATTACGGTTCTGCTTACAATTACTCTGAAAATAATTATCTTTTTCTACTGGGATAGACAGATACCATCCGCCACCCCCTTTTTCTCCTAGTTAAGGCTTTTTTCTTTTCAGTCGCAACAAATGTCCACACATTATTAGGTATTTAAAGAAGCATTTGCAGCAATAACTTCGTCATCGTTGTCCTCCTTTACAACAGAACCAACCACTTCGAAAGCACTAACGTTTTTAATTTTTCCCGCCACGAATGCCACACCGCATATGTTTGGAGATTCGACTTATAGTGTGTATGGAACATTCGACGAATGCTGACACTTGCCGAATCTCTAGGTCAAGTTTGGCAAACTTCACGCATCGCAAATGTTCGCCTAGTTTGCCACATAGTGTGGAGCCGGTTTAAGTAATGTGATAGGGCCCTGGGAAAGAATGTAGAGCCTTGTTTTGCTTAAAATGAAAGAAAGTTTTGAACTCTCTTAAGTTAGTAACATGTATTGTTAGATATGTGTAGGTTAAAATTAGGGGAAGTTAGTTATTAAAACTTATTTTTCGTTGAACAAAAAGGTCCGGGAGCTCATTTTTAGGAAAGAAGGTGTTTGCCTTTTGAAAAGTGTTCAGATGTTCAGTGAATTTTACACAGGTTAGTCTTAATATCACGGATAAGTACAGACTCAAGCACGAGTTCGAGTACGAGCACGCGTGTCTGAACGCACCTTAACAATATTTTAGGTACATTTCATTATTTGCGATTTCTTTGTTCACTAAAATTACGTCAATAATCTGGTAAATTAATTTAGGGTTTATTTTATTCATTGCTACAGTTCAAAAAAAGGGAGATGGTATCAATTTTGTTTATGTTCATGTGATTGCAATTTGTGCCTATTTGTTGTTTGATGTTTAATCGAGTAAAAACCAAGGCAAAAGTCGCTTCCTTCTCGATTTTATTTTTTTTATCTTAGAACAAACTGAGACATATCTCATTTTATTAGTTAGGTCATTGTTTATGAGAAATCACAAGATGCGACATTTTCTTGTGGTCACCAAATTTTTTATTTCCAAAAAAGTGTGGATGCGTACCTTTTTTAAAAACCTTGCTTTTTATATATCCACTCTAATATCTAGGTATCTAATTGAGCTATCGACATGATCTTTTTTTTGTTTTACAACACAAACACTTAGGCGCTTCTTTCTAAGCATAGTATTGGTTGGTGTCTTTTGTTTTAATATTCTCAAAACGTCGATAACCTAGGAAGTTCAGAAATTACGCAGGCAAATTTTCACTAATCGAGAAACTTTTTTGTTTTGGAAATTTTTATATAACATGCTGCGAATGAAATACCGCCAAAAGACCAAAAAAGTTTTTGGCAGCATAATTGTTATTGTGACTTTTGTAGTTTAGGCGCTATGATTTTTTATATCGGTTAATAATAAGGTATGAAGCGCCGTTTGGGCCATTCCAGGTCCTAAATAATATTTAATTTATCCGCTTAAATATTACTTTTTGCAACAATAAAAAATGTTTTCGTAGTCAAAAATATTTCTTTATTAAAAAAAATATTTTTCCTTAAAAATATTATATTTCCAATTCTCAAAATATTTTTATTTTGCACAAAAAAAAATTTTTATAAAAAGATTTTTTTTGAATTCGGAAAACATTTTTATTTTGCACGAAAAAAATTTTTTTTTACAAAATTTTTTTTTTTTAGATAATTATCGACTTCTCAAAATATATTTTCCGCAACCGTAACGTACGCGTAAGAACGGAAAGCGCGATGCTTTCACAACATAGATAACGAGGCGTATTTGCGCCAAGGTGACATTCAAGCTAATGAGACGGCGGTGTGCTCATTCCCAAACTTCACAGTAGCCAATTTGTTCATCAGCAAAATCTAGCTGCTTATAAGAATGCACCCATATAATAAAAATTGTTGGATTTTCATTTCAATGCAATGTCAATTTTAGTTCTATTTTCACATCCCCTACATACCAAAATTTTAGTTTTCTTTTTATTGACTTTCATGCCGTAGCCCTGTGTCAAAACTGCTTCCATTTCATTCAAAGCCGCTCCTAATTCTTCTTTGCTAGATGCTAACACTGCTATATCGTCCGCAAATCTGAGCATGTTAATAGTTTGACCCTGTACATTAATCCCTGAGGCTGTTCTGTCCTTATAACAATATTAATCGCATCTTCGATATATAAGTTGAAAACTAGAGGTGACAATGCACATCCCTGTCTCACTCCCTTCCGGATATCTACTTCCCTTCGTTCCTGCTCACATTCTATAACTGCCTTTTGCTTTTTGTAAAGATTATATTTCATCCCTACCTTTCTCAGCACTTCGAACATCTTCCCCCATTTTACGTTGTCGAAGGCCTTTTCTAAATCTACGAATCCTTTCCTTTTTGGCAACGCTACCATGATGTTCCGTTTGTAATCCTCTGGAATCTCGCCTGTCAGGTATAATTATGCGACTAACTAATTTAAATAAACGATCTATTACCTCTTGACCTGCGCACTTTAAGATTTCTGCCTGCAAGTGCTAGCTCAAATTCTTCTCTCATTATAGGACTCCCTAGGTTATCCCCCTCTACACTGCTTTCGCTTTCGAATATATCTTGCACTTCCTGTCCCGCATATAAGTTGTAGTTGTATATAATTGTAGTGCTAAATTGGCACTTAGTTCTTAGTACCCAATGTAAATCCTCTTAAGTAAGTATGTAATAATTTATTATAGCATGTTAAAAATGGCAAATTTATAGTGACAGTAGAAAGTTCGCACCATGTGGGAATATATTTTTGTTCTTTAATTTAAAAATGTATTTTATTGTGAAAATGTCGTTCGATCAAAATATCATAGGTTATTGGTAAAATTATTGCAATATTCCAGGGAAAAAACCCACCATAATCCTTGCATGTGTTCCTAGATTAGGGAGTAAGCGTTTACATTGTATTTCAGTTCTGGCGCCACGCCGGCCGCTACGTATGCAGTTGACCAATCAGAACACTTTAAATTTGTGCATTGGCAAAGCCTAGTTGGGATATAAATAAACGCGTCATTGACAACTAGCTGCTCATCAATTTTCAGGTGTAACTTTTAACTCTGTACTAATACACTTTTGGGAGATTTCAGTTCCCAGCAGATGTGAGCTAGGTTCGAACCTGTGCCCTTTGGAATTGAAGTATCAAACAACTACAGTCTGCATTGCACTTCGGAAGGCCCTGAAAGTCAAGCTGTGTCCAGAGATATTTAAAGTTTGCAATTTAGGATTTTAGCCAGTTAGTTTACAAGCCAACCGAGTACCTACGCTCATTAGCCGTAACATGTACGTTACACAAGTGCGATTTCGCAGACGCTAGATTTTCATTCTAAACAAAAGTACTCCTACTGCAGAGCTTTACCTGCTACATGACTTCACTTCACTTTACTACGTCAAGCTTCGGCCCGCCTGGCGATCCCATTTATTCTACGGCGGCTGGTCAGCGTCGAGTGTCGAATGTCGAAGCTATTTTGATATTTAATACCCCTATTCTGTGGCTGTATCCTGTGTCATAACATAATACTACCAGGGTTTGTTATCTCTATGCTACCCACTACCACAGACGAATAGTTAAATTCGTCTGTGCCACTACGCAATGGGGAAGTATGTTCGTTTCGGCCGCTATCATAATCATAGTATCAGCACAGAATATACAGTTTGGACGTGGATATAGTCCCGTACGTGGGACCCGAAAATTAAATTTCAAGTCCCGCACGGGCCGAATTTTGCTGGCAGAACACATCAGACCTGGCACACGCATTTTAAACAGACCCCTTAAGCACACGCATTTTTTGTAAAAAAGATAACGTAAAAACATGAGAGAAAAAGCTAACCTCTAAGGGAGCTGATCCCACCCCGCCAGAGAATACCAAACTACCAGTTCTATGCGATACCTACCTACCACCGACGTTGCTGGTTGCGTTTGCTGATCCCATAGGTAGATTAACACACATGAGTGGGGGACTTGAAATTTAATTTTCGGGTCCCACGTACGGGACTATATCCACACATCCACAGTTCACAGTTTCAGTATCAAGTAAACCACTGCATCAATGAATGGCCAAGTCAAATAATGGTGCATTGAAATGAAAATACAAAATGTTTTATTATATGGGTGGATTAACGATATTTCTTAAAGCAACTAGATTTTGTCGATAAACAAATTGGCTACTGTGAGATTAAAAATACATTCATGAAGTTTGGGAATGAGCACACCTCCGTCTAACCTTGGCGCAAATACGCCTCGTTATCTGTGTTGTGAAAGCATCGCGCTTTCCGTTGTTACGCGTACGTTACGGTTGCGGAAAATATATTTTGAGAAGTCGATAATTATCTTAAAAAAAAAAAAATTTTTGTGAAAAAAAAAATTTTTTTCGTGCAAAATAAAAATGTTTTCCGAATTCAAAAAAAAAATCTTTTTATAAAAAATTGTTTTTTGTGCAAAATAAAAATATTTTGAGAATTGGAAATATAATATTTTTAAGGAAACATATTTTTTTAATAAAGAAATATTTTTTGACTACGAAAACATTTTTTATTGTTGCAAAAAGTAATATTTAAGCGGATAAATTAAATATTATTTAGGACCTGGAATGGCCCAAACGGCGCTTCATAATAAGGAGCGACCGATGACAATATCGACGCGTGCGAGATATAACATGAAAGAAATAAATAGGGTCGTAATTTACACCCGATAATTTAATGCATTTTGCATACTAAAAAATAATAAATGCTCGATATAAAATAATAAATGCTCGATAATATATAAAAATGCCGAATAAACTAATACAATATGCTTTGCTTTTTAAAGAAATTCACCCGATAAAGTATCTCATTTGCACTATAAGTTCTGATCGCTACTTTAATCAAATAAGCGCTCTAAAAAAATGTAAATGCTCGATAAGTCGGGTTCACTATTAAATCAAATTTTGCTTGATATAATTGAATTATCCCGATGAGATACTAAATAAACGCTCGGGAGGGGGGAGACTTAAACGCTCCGCTCGCTCCGCTTGCCCAAAGACCAGAAATAGTGGGCCGTGGAACCACTTTTTTGGCAGTATTCAGTAACGGGCAAGTATAAAACAAAGCAGTACGTTTTGTATACCTTTATATACCGAACATTCATTATAATAATTGAGAGTTTATAATTTTTTATCGAATATTTATTATTATGGGAGGCATTTGAATTTTGTATCAAACTTTCATTACATTTATCGAGCGTCTATCATATTTATCGAGTATTTATTATACTATGATTATATTAGCGAGCATGTGAATTATATACCGAGCATTCATTATAATAATCGAGTGTCTGTTATTTATATCGAATTTCTATTTCTTAATCATGCATTTGTATAAATCAACGGGAAAGTGTACTCTGTAGTATGATTATAATATCGAGCACCTAATTTGTTCCCTTTTAATATTTTAAGTGTATTTTATCCAAATAAAAGTCGGCAAACAAAAGTGTAGACTGTAGGTAACTCGGTAGTTTTTTATTCTGAAGTAGACACTTACAAACTCACTCTCGACCTAACCCCAAAAAATTATCAGTTTGGAACTTTTTTATTTCATATATCAGTGGTATATTTTTATGCAAATTAATGTTTAATTTAAATCAGAATTTTTCGAGTTATATTTTTGTTTATCTTTTGACTGACGAAACCCCTAAAATAATAAAAAGAAATGGGTAGGTACCTACTTAATACAATCTGCAAACTTGTTTGTATAAATGTTAATTTTTGCTTTTTCTTTGTCCTTTTTTGATTGCAAATAAGGCACATTTCACGTATGATTCCATGTTACTCCTACTTTTTGAAGAACCTGGAATGTCTCGCGGAATGTTTCTGTCTCCGTCCGAGCTATTACTAATTTAGCAAACCATCTCAATATTGTCTTCATAATATTTTACTTTAATTTTTCCGTTTAAAATATCATTCTTGATTGCTAAAATTTTCTGTCCAAAATCATCTTTTCTCAGTCTCGCAGCCCTAATTACTGTCTCTGACTATTTATTTGGGAACAAATTAGGTCCTCGATATTATAATCATACTACAGAGTACACTTTCCCGTTAATTTATACAAATGCATGATTAAGAAATAGAAATTCGATATAAACAACAGACACTCGATTATTATAATGAATGCTCGGTATATAATTCACATGCTCGCTAATATAATAAATACTCGATAAATATGATAGACGCTCGATAAATGTAATGAAAGTTTGATACAAAATTCAAATGCCTCCCATAATAATAAATATTCGATAAAAAATTATAAACTCTCAATTATTATAATGAATGTTCGGTATATAAAGGTATACAAAACGTACTGCTTTGTTTTATACTTGCCCGTCACTGAATACAGCCAAAAAAGAGGTTGCACGGCCCACTATTTCCGGTCTTTGGGCAAGCGGAGCAAGCGGAGCGTTTAAGTCCCCCCCCCCCCGAGCGTTTATTTAGTACCCCATCGGGATAATTCAATTATATCAAGCAAAATTTGATTTAATAGTGAACCTGACTTATCGAGCATTTACATTTTTTAGAGCGCTTATTTGATTAAAGTAGCGACCAGAACTTATAGTGCAAATGAGATACTTTATCGGGTGAATTTCTTTAAAATACAAAGCATATTGTATTAGTTTATTCGGCATTTTTATATTTTATCGAGCATGTATTATTTTATATCGGGCATTTATTATTTTTGAGTATGCAAAATGCATTAAATTATCGGGTGTAAATTACGACCCATTTTTAACTTGGTCAGGGTTTAATAATTTGTATCTGAGATGCCCAAGCTTTGCAGATCAATAACTGAAAATGCTGAAAATAGGCAATAGACACAGCAAAATTGAAGGTGCCGAACCATTACCCACTATTATTGCACCGTGCTCGCAAACTTAGATATTACCCTCCAAACTAAAGAAATCATATTATAAAAGAGATTTTTTTTTCTAAAAACTTTTTTGGTCTTTTGGCTATATTTCCTTCGCATCATGTTATATAAAAATTTCCAAAACAAAAGAGTGAAAATTTACCTGCATAGTTTCTGAACGTCCAAGATCATCGGCGTTTTTATCATTTGTTTAAAAAACAATACCATTATTATTATACATCTAAAGAAGCGCATAGGTGTGTGCTTTAAAACAAAAAAAATATTACGTCGATAGCTCAATTCGTTTTTGAGATATGCCAGCAGATATGCAAAAAAGCATGACTTTTAAAAAAGTAAAAATTTTATAGTTTTTTAAAAATAAAAAATGTGGTGACCGTTAAAAAATGTCGTATTTTGAGTTTATATGTGTATAATGCTGTTGTTGACAATACCCACTGGGTCTGATCTTGTTCTAAGATCATCAAAAAAACGACACAATTTTACCCATTATTTACTACGCTAGTTTAACTTGTCGTTTAGTGTGATAACAAGTGCCCAACTGCTTTATTTAGTTGCAATGCTTTGAGAATGTGGGCCTTGATGAATTTAATAATTAATCTTTTCTCCCGTAAGAACAGTAATTACCGAAGTGCCTTGAGTTCTATATATATTGTTTTATTTTTGTGTTTATTTATGTGTTTTAATTTGAAACAGGGGATCTGGCATCTACTGAAAAAATATTTATGCTATCGTTAAGGGCCCTGGTACTTACGGTAAACTAGTTCAATTTTCAACTGATTATAGCCTCGATCTCCTGTATAGGGCACTTGGTACCTACTGACAAACGTTGGTTATGCTAACCCAAATTCTTCAGTTTTGTATGTTGAATGTATGTGCCAATGTAGTATTTGGGTTACTTGTTATTTCCAATATCCGTTGTACTTCTCATTGCTTTGATTTATGATTTTAACGATCACATATTCTGCATTTTGACCATTTTTTATTCAACATTTTTTTTATATTTTATTGTTTGCAATTGACGTCTTATTTTATTATTTTATTGGACACCAAATACTTAACTCATTATTTCCATTTTATTGAATTTTGGCTTTGATGGTTGTTTTGCCACATATTTGAATTTTAACCATTTATGATTTTGATTCTGTGTTTGACCTATAGATATTTGAGATTTGCTTTGTCTCTTTGTTTGGCACGAATACTTATTTTATTTCATTATTTCAAATTACTGCAAAATATAACTGGATTAATAAAATTTTAATTTTCTTCTTTAATGACAATTATATTAAATTTTCTACACGTTATTGTTTTCTCTGGCGATAAATATAAATTACATTTTTGCACAGAATTATTGTTTCTTTGATTGACCAATAAATTATCGAATTGTGTATAATTTTTGTTTCTTTTGTTGCCAAATAAACTTGAGGTATTTATAAATTCACAGCTCTTATTATCAATCTTTCCTAGATTCGTTAGTAACCAGTGTATCAACTTCGACTTTAAAAACACAACGTAGAGTCCTATTTTAACTTCGCGCGCATATTTGGACTAGACCTGGGTGGGATATATTACAAAGTATATTAATTTTTACATTAGACGCAGATTTTTATCTTCTTTCAATTATTTCATTCAAACCATTTTGGTCTGTCTCTGCTAGTTTTTGAAATATTTCGAATTTTCTTATTTTTTATTGAGTTTTCACATTTTCAACCGGTAACAAGGTCATTATAAGTAGTCAGCTTTATTGTTTCATAGCACATTTCTGATCGTTTAATAAGAATGTCGTTAACTCCAGAAGAATTAGCGAACATCATGAAAATCTTTTATTGGCATCAGGGATTTATACGGAATGTTTTCCGAATAGATAACAAGATCCTTCGTTTCGAAAGTTGCTAGAAAGAAAATGTGAAAACGCATCAAAAAAATCAGAAAATCCGAGATATTTTAAAAACTAGCAGTGACATACCAACATGGTTTTAATAAAATTGAAAGAGGGTAAAAATCGGCGTCTGGCGGCGCAAAAATTAATATACCGTTCCATTTAAAAAAGTCGAGATATCAATGTTTGAAAAATGTTAAATTTAATAGTCCAGATCATGAACTTTCCCAATTCTCTAAAATAAATTTCGCAGTGTAGCAGATACTTCGTTTGTGTTTAACATAACAGTCGAAGCTGAAACTTTCTATCTAATTTAGTTTCCGAGATAAATTTTTTAAAGTAATGCAAATGTCAAATTTCTGTGAAAAATGTCAAATTACCACCAAACGGTACTCCTTCGGTCCAAAGAGTTGTTAACAAATTCAATAAGAAATTAAAAAATGCAATTATATACAGGCTGTTCCATTTAAAGTAACGAAGTTAGTAGGTATCTATTTTCGCTATATCCAGAAGCCCGCAATCTAAGTAATAAAGCCATACCTACATCATGTTCAAGCATAGATGCGGCGTTCTTAGTAACTGCATTGCATATGCTGCAAAATGGCAAATATTTTGATTGTTATTTAAAGATTCTTGCTACGGTTTTTGCATGAAGAATACAATTTGTACTTACTTAGTAAATGGCATGAGTGTGTTTCCTTAGTAAACAAATCATTATTATAATACTAGTAATTACTGTGATTGTTTTATACAAGGTGTTAAAAAAAAGCAAGTCAAGCCATTAGTCACAGATAATCTGACCGAAAATAATGGAACTTTCCTTATGCCATTTTTCATATAGGCTTCTTTAAAGTGAAAATTTAAAAAATGACTTATTAATAATTCCTTTATTTTTTGCGATATTCAGTTGAAATTTTGTACAAAACTTTTTCGTATACCAGCACAATGTTTGTGTAATTTTGATCAAAAGAATCGATGCGCGAACGGAGGAAAGGGGGGTTGTAATTCCCATTGACCCCCCAACTTTTCCTGGCGCACGTCTATGGTTCAAAGGTATTTTTTTATATCAAGCGTTCGTTTTTTTAATTTTTTCACTCTGGTAAAATTTTGATTGAAGGCTTGGTTTACGAGATGTTGCATCACATTTGGCTGGGTGTTGTTGATCCACTTGCAACTTGCTGTTTAAATTTCCCAATTTTTCTTAGGTAACGAACTAAGCTTCAGAAAAATGACCTTGGATGGTACCGAAACAACGGAGTTATTAGTAAAAATCGTTTTTTAAATTTTAACTTTAAGACCGTGTATCTTCAAAGAAAGAAGCCTAAATCGTTGACTGATTAGTCAATCAACGCCTATGAAAAATGGCATAAGGAAAGTCCCATTATTTTCGGCCAGATAATCTGTGGCTAACAGCTCGATCTACTTGTATACCTACCTTGTATATGTTAGACTGAATCACCGAATTGATCGATAATTCAATTGATGATTTAAGATGCAACTGAAGCATACATGATGCTAAAACAATCAGTCTCATCAAATAATGATAAAAGCAATTAATATCGCTTTGTCGGCAATTAAAATGCCTGTTTCGATAAAAAAGAAGACAGCCAAAAAAGACAAGACTTTTAACAGCCATTATGCTACAAAAGAAAAAAAAGAATATGGTTACAAGAAAGTTGCGTCTGAGTTGCATTGCAGATGGCTCTCTTCAAAGAAGTTAGGGGTCGTCCGGCACCCATTCGCGACTATCTATAGGCTGATTTTCACATGTAGGACTGTGCACCGACCGTGCACCTACCGTGCTGCGACCGTCGAGGGTCGAGTGCATTTTCACATGTAAGACCGGAATGCGATCATGTTGGGACCGTGTCGTTTATTCCATAAGACAAAAAAAATTTCAGGAAAGCTTCAACAGACATGTGAACAGTATTAATTTTTCCGATGAATATTTAAAAGTAATATAGCAACGGTGTTCAGATTTTGAAGAAAATGAGAATAGTGAAAACTTCGAAACAAGATTGTCGCAATCCTTGAATGATATACTGTACAAGTACAAACATTCATTTATGTTTTTGAACCAATATAATATATTTTTTTCCTTAATATTTTCTGCAATCTCCATATCGATGTATAGGTATGCATTGAGCATTGACCATAAAGTGACTCTAGGAACACAACCGATGCGCGGTCCTACACGTGATTTTCACATGGGAGACCTGCTGTGTTGGGATCGTCTTACGACCGTCGACCGTCGAAAATTGGTTTTGAAGCGACTGTAACCCACAGCAGCACGACACGGTTGGTGCACAGTCCCTTATGTGTAAATCTAAAACTGCTCTTCAGTGTATTTCATAAGGAGCGGTCATTTTTTCAATCGACAGCAAAATCACCCGGTAGGCGCACAGTCGGTGCACGGTCCTATATGTGAAAATCAGCCTTAATGTTGTATCTGGCAGCAATATTTTGGCTTACTAATGATGCAGTCAGTAAAAGAAAAATCTGTTGGTAGAAAATATGTCACATGATGCTTCCGCTTAAGACAAGTTTGGGGTTCTCTGGCATCCACTCGCAGTTATGTAATGTATCTAGCAGTCATATTTTGACATTCTTCATGATGCAAAGAGTCGGCGAAATAAAAATCTGTTGGTAGCAAATATATTAGTAGGAACTTTTAATTTAACAGTTAACTTTAAAAGTGTGCCACCTGCACTGAAACTCAGATGCAACTTTCTCATAGCTATATCCTTGTTCTTAAGATTAATAGTGTCTGGAATGGTAGAAAATGCAGTAGTAATTAAATTTACCATTGCGGCTCCCTAACTATAAAATAAAATCATATTAAGCCAAAGACATTCTAGAAATATGTCGGCATTAAACTTAGTTATTGTAAATTTATGTTGAATGAACTCATTTAATAGCCACATTCTTGGCCACATCACTGCTGTATATACATACATCAAAATATTTATTCAAATAAAAATATTGGTGTTTACCTCTTATATTTGAACTTAATGTGCAGACCACAGAACTATTAGGCTGCCACATGGGAAACGGCAACCCGATAAATGCATCATCTAATCTAAACTAGATATCTATTAACAGCATTTTAGTGCATGACCATTTAACGGCAGTTTAAGTACAAACTATGCGACCTAAAGATCCCAAGTCTTCTACATATATCATCAATCTTCATTTCTACTTCATTATATCAGCTTTGTCAAAACAATCTGAAAATTTGAATGTTTTAGAGCATGTTAACATTACTTATGTATATTAAAGAACCTAAAATGTTCTTTGATTTCCAAATACATAGGTAAATTTCATCAGGAGCTTCAGCCACAAAATTTTCAAAGTTCTTTAGAAAAATGTACTAGATGTTTTTGGGAGTATTATACAGGGTGCCCCAGAACTTTTTTCACAGGTTATAGCTCCAAAACTATAACAGATAACGAAATGGAACAAAAACTATTTTGTAATGCTGATGAAGGAGTACACAACCCCAAGAACGTAACCATCCCCGGGGCAGCCATCTCCGACAAACCACCCCCACTTATTTTTTTCATATAGCACCCTGTATATTCCTTGAAGGAATATGACAAAGAATCAAATTCTCTATCCAAGATTTTTTTGAAATTAAAAATTGGCCCATCAGTGGCGGAGGAAACAGACTTTTTATTTAATTCTAAGTTGGCCATGGAATTATTAAAACTATTAAATAAAAAGTTTAAACAAAAGTTAAACTAGTAACACTAATAATGTGATAACGTAACCAGTTGATCAAATGTTCAAATTGGAGTCCTTCTGAAGCAACACGCAATAAATTTCTTCTACATGCCGCTTGTCCACATACTCATAATATGGCATAAATAAAGCAGGCATTTCAGAACACAACAGAAAACTACTTTTCAGTTAACTCAAATTAACTTTGACATTTACGCCGGTAGCCGGTAGTCATTTGTTTATCAGTTGATCAGTTCTAATAAATGTTAATAATTCCATGGCCGACTTAAACATAAATAAAAAATCTGTTTTCTCCACCATTGATGGGCCAATTTTTAATTTCGAAAAAATCTTGGATAGAGAATTTGATTCTTTGCCATATTCCTTCACGGAATATGCAGGGTGCTATTTCAAAAAAAAAATAAGTGGGGGTGGTTTGTCGGAGATGGCCGCCCCGGGGGTGGTTATGTTCTTGGGGTTGTGTACTCCTTCATCAACACTACAAAGTGCTTTTTGTTCCATTTCGTTATCTGTAATAGTTCTGGAGCTGTAACCTGTGTAAAACGTTCTGGGACATCCAGTATATCAATATCATCAATCTTCATTTCTACTTCATTATATCAGCGTTGTCAAAACAATCTGAAAAATGGAATGTTAACATTTTATATTAAAGAACCTAAAACGTACCTTGATTTCCCGCTTGATTTCCAAATAGGTAAATTTCATCATGAGCTTCAACCACAAAATTTTCAAATTTCTTTTATAAATATCAATTCGATTTTTTGGGGTATAATAGACTTCATTTTGTTTCTTCAGATATGCACCCATAGTTTTAAGTAAGTACCTATTTGGTAATAACTAATAACATATTTTTTATTCAATAAGGATTTAATCATCTAATACTAATATGTACTAACTTTTCATTGAACCAGGCAGTTCGAAAAGTAATGCACTTTCAGAATAGTTATTTATATTTTTCTTTCCACACCATCTAACAAATTTTTGATAAGCAATTTGGCAAACAATCGCCGTTCGCCGACTAAATAATAAGCTTCAAAATTTTGTAATTCGGTCATATCCAGTACTTATATTTTTGAATTTTTCTTACTCAAAAATATCATTCCTAACGCTTTGTTCACTCCAAATTAATTTATTTTCAATATATTTGAAAAAATGCTAATAACACCAAAAAACTTCATTTTAAGCAAATATCTTACAAAAGTACAAGGGAAAATAGTTTTATATTACAGTATCATAAAAAAAGGGTCTCATGTAACATTTTCCTCAAAAAGAAACACCTGGTAGCTGCAAGCGAATCACATCTCATTTTTTAATTTGTGATAAAAAGTGTCAATGACTAACTTTGTTCCTTTTATATTTTAAATTACTGTAATTTATTAGAAAAATAAGTTGCATTAATTTTTTAGGTTTAGGTCTGTTAAGTATCTCATATGCGACAGTTAATGTTTTTATGTTCATTGCTTTTAGTATTAATAAAAGTTGCTTGAAAGTTCGCACTTCTTTTTTCAATGTTGTGTTCTAATTAAATAACCATAAAAACATATCAATGATTTCTACAACACAAATTTTCTACCAGAAAAAGTAAGTTAATAATTCTTTTTGAACAGGAACTTCATGGGATTGTATTTTTCAGATTCTACAAAATTTAGAAATACATATAAATATATAGAATTTCATCAAGAAACTACCAGGTTACTATTTTAAAAATATTTAACTTTTTTGTTATATCGATGTTATTTACAGGTGATCAGAAGTTTGGAACATAAATAATAAGGTAGGAAGACAATAAAATTTATAAATTTAAAAGCAAATATTTAATACATATAATAAACAAAAATGAGCACCTAAAAATAATAAAACAATCACAATACGTACAAATTTCAATATAAAAAATACACACCTAAATATAACAATAATAATTTGAGGTAACTACAATAAATAAGCAAAAATTACGTTTTGTAAAATAAAGCCATAATTGAAAAAATGTATTACATTTAAAAAATTGACAGCAGAGCTACAACCACGTCTCATTACATTAATTAATTTCCTAAGTACTTCCATTTAGTAGAAAAATACATAAAGGCTGTGACACAGGCAGTGTTCATAACGCTAATAAACATTTCACAAAATAGTGACATTATTTTGTTCCAAATGCATCGAGACAATTTTGAGATAAGTAACATTTAAATCTCAACCTTAATGTACGACTATAGTAGCAGCGCCAACCAGTTAAGTATACCATTTTTCTAAATATTAAGTATTTTTTCAAATAAATACAGACCGTAATATTGGGAAAACCCATCTACGACAACTTTATGACCCGGTACAAAAGGTGCATTTACTACGAAATTTACTTTTATTCTAAATTACTGCATAATGGTAAGTACCAATTTATTGGAAAAATACATAAACTTTTTGATAGTTTATATTATTATTACTTAAGGCATATACACATTCTTCTGTATTATGAAATCCTGACGGAATTTCATTAAAATATTTTGCATCAATTAAGTGTGGCAAAAATTTAAGTATGTATATTGAAAGGAACACAAATAATGGAAGCCCAAATACAAAAATACAGTCATCAAAGACAGAAATGGAACCGAAATGATATAGATGTATTTCATTTTTATGAGATTTTCAGCCATATCTTGTCTTCCTTACACAAATGGATCTAACTACAATCCCTTACAAATACTTATAAAAATTGAACTAAATTTTTATTTCCTTAAGTACAAAA
This sequence comes from Xestobium rufovillosum, assembly GCA_963966045.1. Taxonomy (NCBI): domain Eukaryota; kingdom Metazoa; phylum Arthropoda; class Insecta; order Coleoptera; family Ptinidae; genus Xestobium; species Xestobium rufovillosum. The sequence continues at coordinate 25,687,099 of OZ014497.1, forward strand.
TGAATGTAAATGTACATAATACTTTTATCCTGTATTAAAGCAAATCATAACAGAATCCATCAATGCACCAGAGAATAAGGAACTGTGCAAATTTTCTAGAAAAACTGTGAATTACCACTTGGCATCGAATCAATCGGTATCGATTCACTGCAAAGTGACTCTGATCGATTCAATACATATTGATTCGGATGGAGAATTCAGGCAGTGGTAAAGGCAGATCGAACCTGACACATCAGAAAGTTTGTGGGCAATTTTCGGAGTAAGCCTATGCATATTTAACGGATCAGGTATGAAATTGAAATGTATGATATTTTCCATAGTCATCTCTCGAATATCCCCCCTTTCAAATTATACATAAATCTATTCGATTTTGAAAGTATCAATCGGTTATCAACTACTTCTCTACAGTTTTCTATTCTCTGACTGCACCGAAACACAGCCAACACAAAAACACACCCTAAACAAATCAACACTCACCTACCATTTCCTTCATTGATTTCTACTACGACAGATTCATTTTCTAATATATTGTCTACTTTTTGGGGCTTGCGCCCAAAATTATTTAACTCCATGTGCGTTTCTTTAATATTTGCACTTCCCTTCTCGTTTCTAATAGGAGAATTGTTGTTTAAGTGAACCGGGGAATGACTTTGCGAGGTGCTATCAAAAGATTCGTAAACACTACTGTCAGTGTTTGAATGAATCGGACTCGTTTGCGAAGAAAAACTAGTTTGATTGAATAAGCCATTTAAAACATGGTTTTTATCAAACTTTTTATCTTTTTCCACGACAATTTGCGCTGTACAAGAAGGTAAGTCGCTCATAGGACTAGCCGCGGATTTAAAGTCCGATGTTAATATCGGCCATTTAGTATCTACGTTTAAATCTTTCTCTATCGCCAAATATTTCCTTTTGGATTTATAAACGTTGTGGAATCTAAACCGCAACTTTTTAAACACCAAATGTTCTATTATAAAGACTTCTACGAAGATACTCAATACGAAATTGATTAAAGCGTAACCTAACAGATAAAAGCGAAACCGAAAACTTTCTGGTAAAACTAACTCGAATTGCTCTACAAAAAAACCAGCTGGATACAACGCTAAATATATAGAGAATATCGATACACCAATAGCCGAGAAAATGAGTCCATAATTAGAGAAAATATTCGCCCTATATGGTTTTCCTTTACTAAAAACGATAGCGAGGATAATGTATTGAAAACTCGATACGGTAAATATCGTAAAATTTTCCACGCAACCTACATCGTTTTTATCTTCTTTCGCACTCACATCAAACGGCACAAACCAATCCTGCGTCTTCAAATGTACAAAAGCTGCGACTTGAAATCCTACCAACAACAACGTTTGCAAACCCAAAGATAAAATCGGGCTTAAACTAATCAAGCTACTCAACGGTGTTTCTTTGACCAATTTCCCTGAATACGACTCAGTTTTACCGAAGAAGAAGGCGAAAATTGAAATAATAAACAAATCGATGTACAAAAATTCGACATCTGTAAGGTTTGATTCGATAGAGTATAAAATCATGACGGAAACGAATTGACACAGGCTATAAGCAGCCATGTACTTGAAGATACCGAAACTGGTGACTAGTGCAGCACGTCCTTCTTTGATTACTTTCAATACACACTCGATGTTGGGGTTTTTCGAGGTGAATGGACTGGCTACGGAAGATTCAGCTTCGGAGAGAGAAATTCCAGTATGAGCTGCTTTGAGAGCGCCGCAGTCATTTGCCCCATCACCGCACATTGCTGCGAACAAATGATAAAAATATTAAGACACAAAGAAAATTAACGATAATTAATATATGCTAAAATGGTGTCAGATGATGGCTTGGATCTGCATTAGGAAGCTTAATAATTCAGTTAGAAACTTTTCGGCCTCATCTATTTTTTTCACTATTAATGGTTTTTAAAGTATGTAATAAAATATCCTGAAGTCGACAGGTTTAAGCCAGAATGGCACAATTGCCATTACATCTATTTTACAGAAAAGGCAAAAAACTATATATAAAATTTCAATTTTCTATTTTATTACCCAAATTTTTTAACTATAAGTCAGTATTTTTTTTCGTTGTAATTGTTACAATAAGGAAAGCAAAATCTTGTCACTTATGACAAACCACCCCACTTCTTTTTCTTCTTCTGGAATCCTTATACCCTAGAGTGTCAGATCCACCCCACTTGCTTAGGCGTTTGTGTGAAATGATTATTGCGTGAAACGAATAAAACGACGGTTAACTGGATTTATGCCAAATCAAAATATGAACATCAATGAATGTCATTCTCTGGGATTTAAGATATTCCACAACATACGTAGCATAGCAAAAAATCTTGACCATTTAAAGGTCCTTTTACACTTATTTAAAGACAAATTTGACTGCATTATTTTGACTGAAACATTTAAAATTTTTGATACAACGTTATATAACATTGAGGACTACGACCTGATATATAATAATGGTGAATATAATAGGAACGACGGAGTAGTGGTATATATAAAGAGTAACCTTAAATATAAGTACGAAATAATAACTATAGGTGAAACATCTGCAATTAAATTAAATATAAAATTGTTTGACAACAGTTTAAACATAACAGCAGTTTATAGGTCTCCAGCTTCCTGCCCTTATACTTTTAATGATCATCTTGAAAATTATCTAAGTACTCAAACGAATAACTCCTTTTATAATGTTTTGATCGGAGACATGAATATTGATATTTTGTCAAATGAGGACTACTGTCAGGAATATTTGAATGTTCTTGGGGAGGCGGGTTTTGAGTCAGCCATCAATTTGCCCACTAGGTATGAGGAAAATTGTCGGGAGTCGTGTTTGGATCATTGCTTTATTAAGAACATTTTAAAAAATTTTGTACCGATTATCCTAGACTCACAAATCACTGACCATTGTGCAATTATCTTTAAATTTTTGCCCGGTATCCTGCTGAGTTCACACTCTTCGGGCAGACCGACAAAAACTATTATTAACTACCAGTTACTTAAGCAGAATCTGTCCCAAGAGACTTGGATGTCTGTGTATGATGGCAAAGACATAGAACTGGCAACCACTTGCTTTGTGGGTACATTGGATGCACATATAACCAACTGTAAGGTGGATGTTTTATTGAAAAAGCGCAAACGTAAAAGTTGGATAACGGTAGGGCTAATTAATTCGATTGCAACACGGGATTCCCTTTATAAGGAATGGCAAAGTAACCCATGTGACGAAACTTTAAGCCATTTTAGGAAGTACAGGAACAAGTTGACTAAATTGATTGACACTGCGAAGAACAACTATTATAAGGAGGAGATTGATAAGAATAAGAATTGCTCCAAGCACTTATGGAAAACCATGAAAAATATACACACGACTAGAAGGGAAAATAAAATAGAAGAGATTAAAGATGAATTCGGTGTGACTATTGAGGATCCGAGGACGATTGCCGACATGTTCGCTAGGTATTTTGCTGATATAGGGAAGAACTTAGCCAATAAAATAAAACAGTCTGGTGTATCAGTTGAATCGGACATAAATATTGCAAATTCCTTGTTCCTGACGCACACTATTGAGAGCGAGGTATTGCGATATATAAAAAATTTAAAGCCGAATGGAGCCCCCGGGATAGATGGGATCGGGACGAACACCCTTCGTGAGATCGCGGATGAAGTGACTGAGCCTTTGACATACATAATAAATATGATAATGGACGTAGGTGTTTGGCCATCATCGTTTAAGAATGCTGTTATTAAGCCAATCTATAAGTCGGGAGACAAGCTGAACGTGGGCAACTTTAGACCGATCTCCCTTACGTCAAATCTTGCTAAAATAGCTGAGAAAGTATTAAAAGCCAGAATGGTTAGCTTTCTAGATAGATACGGTATACTGTCTCAATTCCAATTTGGTTTTAGAGAGGGCCTTTCCACACAGGACGCTGTCGCAAGTCTAACTTCAAATATATATAAAGCGATAGACAATAATACCCCGGCATTATGCATCTTTGTGGATCTGGCTAAAGCATTTGATACTGTGTGTCATTCGAAACTTTTACAGATACTTGAACGATATGGAATTCGTGGCAATTCTCTGAAGTTGATGGAAAGTTACCTGTCAGAAAGAACACAGTGTGTTGAGATAAAGGGAATTAGAAGTGATTTCACGGGGGTGGAGGTGGGAGTTCCTCAGGGCACTGTCCTGGGTCCTCTTCTTTTTATAATTTACATCAACCAACTCTTGACTTTGCCTGTGAATGGTAGGATTCTGAGTTATGCAGATGACACGGCGCTATTTTTTACAGACGATACTTGGGAGAATCTTCTGAAGAGGGCCGAAAGTGATTTCGGGTTGGTTAAGCGTTGGTTCGATTCAAGACTGTTGACTGTGAACTTTAGTAAGACCAGTTATTTGCCATTCTATAGTAATCATAATTTTGTTGATGCATTGCGGCCGCTGACTATCAAAGATGGTCTGGTCGATTTGGAGGTTCCGCTGAGCGGAAGGGTTGATTACTTGGGGGTCACTATTGACACCAGCCTTAGGTGGGACATCCACATCGACAGGCTTGTCCAAAAACTGAGAAGTTTGCTCAGCAGATTTAAATATTACAAGAAATTCCTTAATGTAAAACAGCTAAAAGTAATTTACTATGCGCTTGTGGAGAGTCAAATCAAATACGGACTAATAGGATGGGGGGGGGGCATATAAAACACGCCTCAGGAATTTAGAAGTTGTACATAAGTGGATATTAAAGATTATTCTTAACAAAAATAGAACATATTCAAGTGATAAATTGTATGCTGAGGCGGAGGTTTTGGATCCTAGGCAGTTGTTCTGCGAGACTATTATACTTGTCACCAAAAGACAGCAAACCACTAAAGTCGATCATTTGCATTACACGAGATACGGAGTAAACTCTCTTGTTATACCCAGAGTCAGGAAAACAATAGGTCAGAGATGCTTTACTTTTCTTGGTCCCAGATTGTTTAACATCTTACCGCAATATGTTAAAATATGTAACTCTGCTAGTCTTTTCAAGAAGCATGTCAAAAGATGGATATTGTCCTCGCCAAGAAGCTTTGTTCATAACCTGTTAGATATCAGTACCCTTAACTGTTATAATTGTTATAGTTCTAATCTGGTGTGATGGACAAACTGTAATTGCGTAAACTCATACCTGTAATTGACTTTTGGCTCATGCGGGTCTTATGCTTTTGTTTGTTTTCCTTTGATTTTTTGAGCCACTTATTTTTCAATCCATTGTGAGGCATCTGGCAACTTCTTGTACCTCTGAATGTGTCGCCACAAGTCCTCTCGACTTTTGCGATGCCACTCATTTTATTTAGAATTTTGTTTGGGTTCAACTAGTTTTTTAGTTTATTTTTTGAAATTGGTTGTTAAATTTTTGTACTTGCTGTTTTTTTCTAAATAAATATTATTATTATTAATTATTATTAATAAGTTTTTCGTGGCGTTATAAACGATTCAACCAAAATCATATTTTTTATTGCGCCATTTTAAAAATACAATAGGGTATGTTGGAGTCATTTGTTTGTTTTTGCCCCATTCTGAATAGGTACTTCCCATGTGTTGTTTTTTCAAAAAATGGGTGTGCCTGGTCTCCATCATTTAAATGGTCCGTTTCAAAAATATGTTCTGTTAGGTTTCCGTCAATCTGTTTCGTTTCATAAATTTCTTTGTTACACTTACTTTATGTGTAGGCGATTTAACGAAAAATAAACAAATACTCTTAAAACAAACGTAAATATACGGTAGGTATTCTGTCACTACAGGACGTTGTCTTATACAGTGTTTTTGGTACTAACAACAGTGTTGTTGGACACCTCAAACTGAGGTATCTCAACTGCATTAAGTTATATAAACCGAAGATTAACAAAGTAACAATAAAAAAAACTGGTGCGTGTCTGCGTGTACTTATGTATGCGCGTTAGAAGTTATACTTCTTTGGCATAATACAAAAATAACTTTATTTAGCACGCAAATAATTAGTGGAAATAAAATTGCGTGATCATAAACACGGTTGGTAAAATCTGAATTCAATTAAATATTTATTCCATCTACTCTCCCTGTACCTACAACTTCATTACAATCTCCTACAATTATTGAATTTTCCTATCCCTTCACAAAATCAAGCACATATTCGATGTCGCTATAAATTGCCTCTACAGCCTCATCACTGTAATTCAATGTGGGCATATACAAGGTGGATTATAAAAAACGCTCCAAGCCATAACTCCATTATTTTTAAAGATATGACGATACTTCTTGGAGCATAGTTGCATAGTTTATTGTCATCTATTTTTTGGGGTAGATGCTCAATCAATGCCGCTTCCTGTTTAACCGGAAGTGACATAAACTTCAGTTTTTTAAATGGAACACCCTGTATATTTTATTATTTTTGGATTCCTTGTTAAATTGTCTTTTAAAAAGTGTTGTAGTACCATATGCCTAAAAGTAATACTTAGTGAGATATTTAATAAAGTACTTATACTGTGGAAAGAATAGAAAATTTTTATTCACTTTATCTAATACAAGGGAAAGACTAAACTTAATTTATTACAGATATTGCTCAAACAATTCACCATTCTCTTGAACACAATAACCATACATCCTGGCTATTCCACTGGTGACATTCTGTATAAAGTTTGATGGTATTTCCGCGACAAGCGTTGATTATTCGCTGCCTCAAAATTTCCTCGTTTTCGGGACGTGTGAAATAAACAAGATCTTGTAGGTATCCCCATAGCCAAAAATTGAGGGGTGTTAGGTCTGGCGATCGTGCAGGCCGCCTAACTGGTTCATTTGTTCCGACCCACCATACACCAAATTTGACGTTTAACCATTCATCATAAATTCTAGAATTATGAGGCGTACCCCCATCTTGCTGAAAATACATGAATTCGTTCAGCAAGAGGCAAGTTGTCAACAAAATTAACAATTTCTGTAGTCAACAGTTGACTATATCTTTCTTGATTTAGCGTTCCGTTTATGAAAAAGGGCCCAATCAGTCTATTACCTAAAATGAGGGTTAAAATGCCACACCACACATACTCTCTCATCGGAAACCGCAGAGTGCAAAGGCGTAGTGCTCTCCCACTATTTCTATTGCATTCAAAATATACTTGAATCATGTCTGTTAACACATTGTAATCCATGATTAACACCAAAAAGTATAAAAATTCTAAGCGAAAATGCGAACTGATGACAATATTATCAACATTATTTCATACTATTGTTTTCCACTGCCTACTTTATTAAATACATTAATTGACGAATACCTCACCAAGTATTGCTTTTAGGCATATGGTTCTGCCAAACTTTTTAAAAGACAATTAAACATAGAATCCAAAAACAATAACATATACAGGGTGTTCCATTTAAAAAACTAAAGTTGGTGTCACTTCCGGTTAAACAGGAAGCGGCATTGATTGGGTATCTATCCCAAAAAATAGATGACAATAAGCTGTGCAACTTTGTTCCAAGAAGTATTGCCATATCTTTCAAAATGATGGAGTTATTTTTATCACGAATATTCACAATAAATATTATCAATCTCTGCACGCATGTAAATATATGCAGTAGACATCTCCACCACTATTTTGTTGGTAGCCTTTTTCTTAAACTGAAAGTAGGTACGCTTAGTGAGTAACTCATCCTGTCGATTGTTGTTGCATCGTGCGCGCGTATTGTAAAATTTCACTCATCATTCTTTCATAACGCACCTAAAGAAGTATAACTTCAAAAATACTCTTAAAACAATGCAAATAGTAGGTACTTACATATTTTGAAAGTAGTAAAAATATAAGTAGGTACCTAATAGTTTTCATAATCAGTCTCATTAAATACATCGGGTACAGATCGAACCAGAATATTTAAGAGGTAAGTATTCCATATGATGCTGTAGCTTTATAACTAAACTCTGGCATAAAGTTTTCAAATCGTATTTTTAATGCTAATTGGCAACTGACTGTTATAGACTGGTTTTTAAGGGTGCGGAATTTGAGCACTAAAAACGGGACATGTAGACACATTTTTATTCCAACACCATTCTAAAATTAAAGTAGATAGCGCGTTAAATAAAAAAAAGATTTATCAATAAAGGATCTACTTAGGTACTTGCACCATTTTTATAGTAATATTTTTCGTTCGCCTTAAATAAATCTCCCTCAAATTACTGAAAATTCGTCATAAAACCGTCATAAACTCGATACCTTTTTTACTATTTGTACACATATTTATCGTAATTAGAAAGTAGGGTTGTCTAAGTTAATTATTCCTTATTCATTTTCGACCAAAAAAGTCTTGATACGTTGCTTCATTCAACCCGCGTGTTGGAACGAAAATTATATTGCAATCTCTCCAATTTCTGCATATATGGCGGAGATGCACAGTAAACTGGACGTTTGACAGTAGAAGTAGTGTGGCCACTGCAATGCAGATGGCGGTGGCGCTTCAGTTTCTTCTCATATTTCTAAACAGAAAATAATAATTTAAAGATAGGACAGTCGACTAATCCTCCCAGATTTATTCGGTTGCCGCTAAAGCAAAAAGCCTTGAAAATTCTAAGCTGTAGAGGTTCCTTCTGAAGAGTTTGCTGCTGTGATAAAAACCAAGTATTATAATAGATTGTGACTAAATCCTAATCACACTTTTGGGCGATAGGTGGCAGCACTTTATAGACCAACAGCTGACATTTCGCAGCCTTAATTGAAAGTTTATATTTTTCCCTGTAACGCCACTGAACTTTTAGTATGCATTGAATTTTAATATTGTATTTGCTTTTAGAAAACTGAACAATTTTTAAGTCAGAAATTTTAATTTTATTTGATTTTTACAAATTCTAACACTTGAAATAAAAAAAGTCTGAAAAGTTCTGTTTTACAACACATATTCTATGGCTCTGGATTAAGTTTCACATTACGCAAAATAGTCGCCCATTCGGAAGGGGCCTGCATAACCTTATTTTTTACAGACTGAGAATGTAGCGCAATTCTGCATAACGAGTAGGTAGCTTAAAAGGCCAAAATTTCGTGTGAAAATTCCAAAAGTTATTTGAGGAATCTTAGAATTACGAACACCTACTTCTCAGGGGATATTAGTGTGCATGAGCGAGACAGTTGGAACTTTTAAATATCTCGTCTTAAATTGACATTTGTAGTTTTTTCCGTGCTACTACCAGATACTTCGATAACAATATCTAGCAGTAGACGGCCTTCGAATTTTACGTGTTTGTTGGCAAAACCCTTTTATACCTAAATTGTAAATTACTTCCATTTTATATACAAAAACAATAATTTATAATACGAGCAAATTATACTTATAAATGCCACAATCTCGTCCCTGCGCTTTGCGTTCCGTAACTACTGAAACTGAAACACAAGAAAGATCTGCCTTTGCTGCAGCACATGTGGGTCCTTAAACTGCATGTATCTGTTTAAATAAATGTAGGCAGATTCGCGAATTTGCAGCGACTGCAAGGCCGAGCGCAGAACTGCTTTAAGTTGGCCAGCAAGTTTTTAATAATATTAAGCGACGTTCCTGTTCGATATTGAACTGTCTTGCTTGGTAATGCAAATAGGGTATCTATGTTTGTTATGGTTTAAAGTGCCGCGCGGGGATATTTTTTGCAAATAAATATTGTAAATTGCCATTTTACCGTCTACTTTAAATTTGTAAGTAATAAACTAACAAGCATGTATTATAATAATCATATTAAAACAAATATTTGGGAGTTCTGCAGCTTTATACAGTAGCTGCCACTGCTATGCAGATTGTTAAAACTCCACCAGCTTGCGACCACTCGACTTGTACACTTGTAAAGAAAGGCGTAAGCGCGATAATAACAAAACAGACAATTTACTAATGGTTTAAAAACAAATCTTGATTTTACCCGTATATTAATCAACTTAAATAAGTAGATAGTTTGTCCATTACTTAATTTATTTTAAAATGTGAAGTTTCAGTACTTTAATTAAATGTGAAAGTTTCATTTAAATAGCATGTAAAATTGCTTTTGTGCCAAACGCGATTTGTAATATGCAGTTTGGCACAAGCGCCATGTTTTTAAGATCGTTTTAATTGTTAACGACATTCTTACTAAAATGTGGAAACGCAGTATTTTAACATAAATAACCATGTAACATAAAATGATGCAAAATAAACTACAGTTAAGTGCCAACTAGTCCCGCTAGAAGTTCGATGTTTGCCGCTTATGCAAATTTTAAATTGATACTGTGGCCAAGTAGATTTTTAGACTATATATGTATACTGTTCGATGCAGAATTAAATTTTCTACAGCACTGTACGTATGTCTAAGTTTTGCATACTTTGGCACTTGTGCCGTTCTGGCTTAAACCCATCGAAGCATTGATGATGTGAACTTCCCGACTGATGGAGTCATTTTGATGAAATACCATGAAATAACTTACCAACACTGTATCCCAAACTCTGCAATTCTTGCACCAACTGTTGTTTTTGATCAGGAGACATTCTCGCGTAGACACTCCCTCTGGTGACCAATCTCGGCAATACTTCCGCATAATACTCTCTTACAATTCCCCAAACTTTTCCACTAATCGCAAACCTATAATTATTAAACAACCCCATTGGTTTCACAAGTTCTATATCACGATGAATCGTGTTGTTTGTTATAGTTTGCGACTCGATAGTTTCTAAGCTTATTATGCTGGCAGAGTTGGAAAGAAGACTCATGTCCGCTGCTGTGAGTTTAGTTTTGGTGTTCGTTAAGGTGTAGTAAATGTGGGGAGGGTTACTGTCGTCAGCGTTGACAGTGATGACACTTTGGCCGTGGGTTACGATGTCGCAGTCTTTTGCTACACTAAGAGCAGTCAAGATGTTGTCACCTGCAATGAGAATGTTTTTCTTTCAAATGTATCATGGAATACAAAAAAAAATAAGATGGGAAAGCTGTGGAGCTAATAAGAAGACAAGAAGAATAATTGAAAGACCAAGAAAAAAATAGATTGAGAGAATTAAAGACCTGGGATGTCTCCAGGGCATAAGGATAGGATAAGGAAAATAAAACTTACCTGTGACCATTATAACTCGTATATTGGCATCATTCAAAGCTTGAATGCAAGGTGTAGTCTCAGTCTTCAACCGATTCTCCAAAACAATCAATCCCAAAAGTGTCAAATCTTTCTCTATATCTTCCCTTTGCACTTTATGCACCTTCGTATACGACAACTTCAATTCCTTATGGGCCATAGCGATCACCCTATATCCTTCCTGTGTATAGCTCTCCAAAACATCCAAGAAATCGTCGGGAACGGAATTGGGTCTCACGAAATGCAACAACATTTCCGGGGAACCTTTACAATAATATTCGTAATGTTGTCCATTGAGTTTACGGACTATTACACCCATTCTTTGAGAACTGCTAGAGAAGGGAAATTCTCGAATTATACCGATTTGTAAGTCGACGTCATTCTGGCTTTCGGCGTGACGGTTCTTCGGTGGTTTTACAACGGTAGGGAAGATCATATTGAATTTATTATTGTCGTCTATGTCTTGGTCTTCTATCGTCCATTTTGTGCTCTCGAACATCTGGAAACAAAGGGAAAATTAGTTTTTCATTGAGATTTCGTTGGAATATAAACTTACTTTTAAATCTAATGGATCTCCCATTGGTTGGTTATCAATTATCGTAATTGAATGGCAAGAAACTAGTCCACAAACCAGAGTATTGTAGGGCATCATTTCCACTTTTCTTACCGGCAATTCAAACGACTTATCCTTAATAGGAACTACGCACAACAAATCTAACCCATCCTCCGTCAAAGTTCCAGTCTAAAAACCACTGATAACTTACAAATAAATTTGTAATAGTTGTTTATGAATCAATAACCTTGTCAAAACAAACACAATCAATCGATCCAGAGACATTAATAGAACGTGGCGATATGCAAAAAATATTGTTTTTTTGAAGACGTATTTGTGCGTAGAATCTTCCCACGGTCATTGCTGCTGGTAGTGCAGGAGGTACGGCAATAGTTATTAGATCCAACGCCTCGATAATTATGGAGCTGGCTTCCACACCGCGCATCACCTGAAATAATGATTGTTTTATGAAAAAGTAGCATTTATTTTAAATAGCACCCTGCATACATTTTAGTACCATTCAGTTCTACTACGAATTGTTTTTCCAGTGATGTGTTAGTTAATGTTGGACTAAATATGGCGTAAAGGAAATTTACAAGGGAACTTGGAGATCACCAGATGGTTCGTATGTGAATCAGATTGATCACATTTTAATAGAGAAAGATGAAGAAAAGTGCATGAATAACATAATAAGAAGCTATAGGGGGCCAGACGCAGACTCTGATCATTTCTTGTTAGGTGTAAAAATGAAACAAATTGTACCTTTTGCGAGAAATGAAAGAAAAGAGAAATTAAAAAATAAGACTAGTTTAAATAGATTAAGAGAAGGAAGGGAAAAAGTAGAATATCAGGAAAAATTGAACAATAACCTGTGTTGGATAAATAAATCAAGTGATGTAGAAAGTTTTTGGAAATCTATAAGTGAAAGAATAAAAGTATCGGTGGGTTGCAGTGAGAATGAGGATGCAAAGACAAAACAGAAACGGTTCGACAGGGAATGCGAAAAAGAATTAGAAAAAAGAAAAACAATTGCGACTGGCAATGTTGAAGATGGAAACAGGAGAAGTCAGAAGAGAATTCGAGGAACAAAGGAAAACATGTAAGAAGATATTGAGGGAAAAGAAAATATAAGGAAAAGCTTATTAATGATATAGAGGAGAATCACAAGAACAACGAAATAAGAAGTCTATACAGAGGAGTAAGAAGAGAAAAAAAGGGGTGTCAACTAAGAATAGTATTTTATAAGAATAGAAATGGCGAAATAATAGGAGAAGAAAGGGGTGAGTTGGAATTGTGGCAGAATTACTTTGATGAATTATTGAATGGGGGTGAAGGGCGAGACGAAGAAATAATAGATGAATGCACAGAAGATAATATGCAGAATCAAGATGGATGGGAGGAAGAACCACCAACTTTAAAGGAAGTTGAAGATATTATTCAAAGTCTGAAAAATTACAAGTCCTGGGGGCGACGAAATAACTGCAGAAACGTTTAAATATGGAGGAGAGGAATTGGTTCGATGTGTGAGGGACCTTTTGGAGGAAATATGGATACAGGAAGAAATACCACAGAGTTGGAGGGAAGCAATACTACATCCATTGTAAAAAAAAGGCGATAAGATGCAACCTAAGAATTACAGGGGTATAGCCTTTCTTAATGTTGCCTATAAGATACATACTTGCATCATGTTTAAAGAATAGGTTAGAACGGTAAGAATGGAGAATGAACTGGGAGACTATCAGTGTGGCTTTAGACGGGGAAAATCGGTTGTAGACCAGATATTTATTTTGAAAGAATTATAGGCAGAAAGTTACGAGTATCAAAAGGAAACATATGTTATATTTGTTGACTTTAGACAAGCATATGATAGAATAAGAAGATCAGAATTATACAAAGCGTTAAAGCAGCTGGGAATAGGCAAAGAACTTGTAAACATGGTGAAGTTGACATTAAACGAAACTGAGAAAAGAGTCAGAATAAACGGTAAAACTTCAGAGAATTTAGAGTGAAAGAAGGAGTAAGACAAGGTGACCCTCTATCATCCATGCTGTTCAATTTTGCATTGGAAATAGTAATGCGGGGTGCCAATGTTAATAGGTCTGGCCTGGTATGCAATAAGCGACACCAGTGCATAGCATTTGCAGACGATGTGGTGATTGTGACAAGAAGTAAACAGGAACTGCAGGTGGTAATGCAGAGACTGGAAAGTTCGGCAAAGAGAATGGGTCTAATTATCAACGAAAATAAAACAAAATTCATGACATGGACAGATAGAGATTTGGGAGTGAGTGGAGAGCTAAAATTAAGAACGAACGAAGGCATAATTTACAAATTTGAAGAAGTGGAGAGTTTTTCATATCTGGGGACAATGTTTTGCAGAAAACCGAACATCCAAAGAGAGGTACAGCAAAGAATAATGTCAGGAAACCGATGCATACACTCACTCAGCAGATTATTAAATAGTAAGAAGATATCAAGGGGGTTAAAACTGAGGATTTATAAAACTGTTATACGGCCAATTGTGACATTTGCAAGTGAAGTGTGGTCTTTAGGATCAACAGAACAAAGAATGCTGGGAGTGTGGGAGAGAAAAATGCTGATGAAGATATACGGATGTAAAAGAGTGGATGATGCGTGGGAAAGGCGAACTAACCAAGAGCTAAGGGAGTTATTTGGGGAACCGGATATAGTGGGAATTGCAAAATCACAAAGGCTGAGATGGTTGGGACATGTTACGAAGATGACAATAAACAGAACACCAAAAAGAATATTTGAAAGTAGTATAGGGGGCAGAAGAAGACGAGGAAGACCGAGAGCGAGGTGGAGGGAAGAAGTAATGAAGGATATAAGGCAATTAGGCATTGAAGATTGGAGGGTGAAAACAGAAAATAAAAAGGAATGGAGAGTATTGGTTAATCAAGCCATGGGCCTACTAGGCCTGTAGTGCTAAAATATATATAAATATGACGTCGAAATTACAAGTTTTCTTAGCAAGTAAGTAGAAACATGATGTTCTCTTTATTACTCTCTCTTGGGCACATCTATTGAAATATTGAAGTATTGTTTTCCTGCAATTTTTTTAAGTTAAATGGCCTAAATGTCAAGAAAATCAAATGCAACCCTGTTGTTTCTCTCATGCTTTGACAAAGCTTCATCATTAATATATTAGAAGATTGCGTTACAAAAGCACTTTCATGAGATTTGAAGGAATGATTCATATTTTTGAATGGAATGTGCACAATCACTATAAACATCATGGCCAACTCTCTTCGTAAGAAAATGCGTAATTTCGGCGCCATATTTAGTCCAAGCATTAACTTATGACACATCACTTGAAAGTGAATTCACGGTAGAATTGAATAAGAAAGTGAATGCAATTTTCGGTTTTTCACACTTGTTATAGAAAAATGCAGAAATAAAACAAGACCTCCTGCAGAAAATATCTCTTACCTTCGTTACTATAGTATAAATAAATCCAAGTCCAGCTACGCTGGCAAGCAGAGCTACAAAACGATAGGAATCCTTTTCGAATCGAAAATCCACTGGTGGGGGGTGAAGAATACTGCGAACTAAACCACCTGAAACATAATCTCTTTATCGAAATACTCGAAAAATATTTCTTTTAATGAATTTTGGAACCTTTTGCTGTAGAAAATCCCGTTCTGACGACAACAGCCAAAACTTTCTCGTTTCCAAAATACCTAGTTTGAATAACATGTGTTCCACAGAATAAAGTATGTCTGGCATGTTCTTTAGGGTCGTAGATTATGTTTGGCAGATTCGGTAACGGTGTTTTCGTTACAGGTACAGATTCACCTGAAGAGATTAAAATGAGCCATGTGTTCATTGGTTGTAACATCTAGGAGGGAAAGTTTACCTGTTAACATTGATTCATTCAAAATACAATTCCCTGTGAGCAACAAGGCATCGCAGTGCATCACACATCCATGAGACGGTATTTCCAACACATCGCCTGGTACCAAGAGTTCGGTAGAAATTGCCTCAGTTTTCGGCACATCCCCTCCCCCATCAACTGAAGTTTTAGGGTTCTTACGTAGTACCGTGCAAACATCAGAACTGTGTACTGTAGCATTAAGATTGCGTTGGTTCTAAAAATACATAATTTTAATTTTAAACACCAAACACTAAACAAGAAAAATGTTTACCTTTCTAGTTTGTATTACAGTCATCGTTATACCAAACACCGACATTGCTAAAATAGCAGCTGAGTAATAGTAATAATTGTCGATGAACCACAGTATGAAGCTCATTATTTGGAAGATATAAAATGGGTTTAAAACTTCGAGAAACAACAGTGTTAAAATCGTCTGTTCTTTTACTAAAATCTTGTTGGTACCATAAACAAGTCTCCTGCAAATTGTGTTTGTTTTGTAAAAGCTAACTGCGTTTATCTTGGGTAATTTTTACCTCATAAATTGTTCGTTAGTTGATAACCCAGTGCTTTTATGCAGAGTTTCCGCAGAAACACCCTGGTCAAGTCCACGTAATTTTACAAATCGATTGCGTTCTGTGTCCCAAATATAGGTAACTTTTTTGCACCGAAATAGCAATAATCTAGAACAAGAAAAAACATTGTCGATTAATGTTTGGCTTGGAAAGGTCAAGAGATCTTTTAATCCAATTTATATTATGCACCATACAGAAACAGAAACTTTTTTGAAGAGGAAGACATAATGGAGGGAAGAGAGGAAATAGGCAGAAGATGGCGGAATAGATAATGAGACAACACTGGAGGAAGTAACAGAAGCAGTAAAAATGATAAAACCAGAGATAAAAAGTGACAGAATTCCAGTGAAGCAGATTTCTGGTCTTTCTAAACCTCTTAAAGGAGGTTGTCTCTATGACCCAGTAACTTTCATCATTCTCAATGGTAAATTAAACAAACCTACAATTTTCATTACCTGTCAATGTCCTTAAAGACACCATTCGCGAAGTGTACTGACAAAGATGGCGGACACTCTTTAATAGTGATATGATGATTCAAAATGTTGCCTTCTTTCTTCATTTTTTGAACACTTTCTGGAGTTAAGACACGTAGAGGTTTCACATGGTACATCTTATGTTTTCCATTATATAATTCCTGAAAACGCAAACAATATATCTATTTTTCAGACAGATCATATTACATATTAACAACTTTGCGAGACAAGATGTGATTTTTTTAAAAGAAGAAAAATTGGCCAAATTGCTTTAATTATATACTTACAATAATGAGAACCTGTTGGGCTTCTGTGACAGAACAAGGCTTACAAGTGGCTTTCAAAAACCAATGCGGTACCCAGTGAAAAACCAGTCTCAAAACACCCAATGTCAAAAATATAAATGTGTATGTAACAGCAGTTTTGACTCTATCCGACCTGTACCCACAGATTTCCATTTGATCATCCTGACCTTCATTCAGTATCATCTTATGATCGGCAGGAAAATGTGCCCCTATGCATAAAAATACTAATTAATTCTAGTTTAATAACATCATGTGTCCCAAATTCATTTTCTTTGTTCCGTTTTTAAATTTGTATATGATAATAAAAGTTCTAATTACAAAAAATATGGCCGAATAAATAATTTGCTGCAGCTCTTAAAATAAAAATGAATTAAACTCTCAATTCTTGAAGAACTGCCAACACAAACATACGCAAAAGTGTAAAAAACAGAGTTTTCATTCAGAAAGAAAATATACGGAAATTGCCAAAAATATCTTCTAAATATACTTTTAAGAACACCTACCTATATGAACATCTGCTAAAGACCTGGCAAATTGATAAAAATGCAATAGGTACCAAATAGAAATCTAGCTAAATAAGAATGGTCATCAACTGGGTAGAATGCTTAATCAAATACTCAACGTAAATCCGAATTACAGGTGTCGATATTCTTGAAAGGGGATACTCTACCTTCAAGGGTGAATACATTTGTTCCTGTATTCTAATTATATCATTGTAACCTTCGAAAATATTTAGCGTAAAAAAATCTTAAAACGCAAAACATTGCATAAAAATTTACGTTTATCTTTGTTGTACCTATATAATATAAAAAAATTCCTCTTGGTTAATTAAATCACATCTAAATTCTGGATCAAAAATTATGTGCAATGACTTCAAAACTAATTAAATTATTATTTTACCCAGCTGACGACCCAAATTAAAATTTTAACTTTCTGCCAAATCCTTAAAATATGCCCACACGTTAAAAAGTGACCCACCTTGTAGCAACTGAGCTTCGTGTTCGACGGTAATGGGTTCACCAATTCTTCTATTACCGGAAAAACGCGAATAACTTTTCTTTAAAAACCCCATTGTGAAATAAGAATTGCACGAAATTTTACTAGCAAAAAACACCTAACAGTATTATTTTAATACCTACATAAGTAATTGTAAATATATAGATTAGCACTGTTCACCGTTAATTATATTAAATCAACAATTATTTAATGTCCAATTATTTTATTAAATATGAAATACTATTATTGGTAATTAGTTTTTCGATTATTATTCTTTTTAGTTTGTGTTTTCACCCAACACTTCCTGTTGTTTACCGTGTCAACCCATTTTCTTGTTCTCTTGCTTTTGGTTTCTTTTTTCGTTTCCGTCTATCCAACAACGAAGAACTGAAACCTGCGAATAAAGAGAAAAAATTCCACAACAAATATAACAAGAAATTTGGTAGAATTATTCCACATTTACTGCGGTGCGCCTTTGGATTTCCCTACATTTATTGTATAATATTTTTGCAAAAACCGAAGAATCACGCTTCTTTATAATTGCAATCTGCACAACGATGCAACTTTGTACTATTTTCTTGTCCAATTCATCAAAAACTGCACAGCATCAATCTACTCAAAACAAAGGACCTGAACGAAGTGGCTGTAGGCGTGCAAATAGCATTAAAACTAGAAAACAAAGACAGAGGAAGTCGCAGATTTTTGTTATTTTGGATTTTGAAGTCAAATAATTCGCGATGGTAGGAGCACTAGAGATATATTTTATCAATTCCATCAGATAATAGCAAGTCCCACCAACAAACAAAAAAACAATGAGTTCAAAGTCAAAACTTACTATATGTATGCTACCAGTAGCAGTTGTTTATAGTTTAAATAATGAGATCAATGATATGGGGGGCTTATAATTTCCAACCAACTGTGAAACTGTGATAAAATGCATAAGAATTTATTTCATAAGTACCAAGTGATTGAATCACAGTTATATCGTCACAATTTCCAAGTGTTTATATCAATTTTTAAACGAGTTTAAGAGGCAAACAGATTTACAAAAACTTGTTTGTTAGGTACCATTAAACCCTTGCAGTTTTTAGTGTTTATGCTGTAGGCTTGTAGGCACTATCTAATGCAACTTAACTTGTTTAATCAACTGAATCATTACATAAATCCTCGCAAAAATCATAAACTGAATACTCGTGTGTACTGTACAACTTGTAGTGTGTAATCAAATACCATGTTAAGCAAACTAAAAACGACTAAAAACAAATAATCTCAAATAAAAAATATTTTTCGAAATAAAACAAACTTTAATGATTTAAAATTTGATAGCGATATTGCTAGTATGTATTAACAATGTTCAGCAGTCTATTCTATACATAGCAACAAGGAAAGCAATAAAAGAGATACATGAGTGACATTTTTTTCTGAGAAATTATATTAAAATTTCAAGAGTATCGCACCGCAGTAAAAATTAAATATTCATTAGTCATTAGTCAGCCATTGACATTCGTAGAAAAACCCAAGCTCAAAATTGATTTTCTTGTGCTAAATTCGATAATGCCATTTCAGCATTGGGAATTTTAGCGAGGTGTATTGCATAAAAATGAGGCTGTTCGAATTACTAAAAATTATTAGTCAACTAATGCCAACATTGATCAATGGACTGTTTTGTGATTTTTACTGGAATACTCCAACGAAATCCAACATAATCAAAATTGAGGACCGTTTTTTAAAAAGTCGACATCTACAAAAAGCAAAATTTTCAGGAGAACGTTTTAAATGTTTCAGCAAGTTGTTAATTGAAATATAAAGACACTGTTTTAGTACAAGTTTCTCTGGTACCGTCATACCGTCATAAGTACATATAAAATAGTAAGCTTGTTTATAAGAAACATCTGTAAAAAATATTGAAAATTTTAAAATTTTAAAAAACTCGTCTACTTAAACTCCACATCTACGCGAATACAAGAAACGCAAATACAGGTTACGTGAATCTGGGGTAATTTTATAATGAATATGGGTAGCTAATGGTAGCTAACTATCACTTTATTTTCTTTAATACTGACATACCTAGTCACATGCTGGAATTACTTTGGCCAAAAAGGTGAGTACTTGATTTGCATTCTTTACACCCCTTTTTTAGAATTTCTACTTGCACTTCTCCTCCTTTATACGCCTCTTTATTATAAATGATAACATGCCTTGTTTTGGTAACCATATCATTACTTATTTTAAAAGGAAGTTTCGATTTGCGGATGTGCTTGAAATGTACCTGCTCCAATTTTTACCCCAAACTTATTCTATTTACTCTTTTTGCATATAAAATGGCCTATTTACTTATGTACCAAGCGTAAATTTTATGTAGATGTCGAGTTTCTAAAAAACGGTCCTCAATAATTGAGGACCGTTTTTTAGAATTATTATTGTACGTCGCATGCTCTCATGAAATAGTTACTTGAATGTTTTTACAACGAAAATACTGGTGTCTCACATAAAAACTACCCTGTACATGTCAAAATTATCACGCCTACATAAAAAAACAGATTTATAATTCTCACTGTAAATACCGAGGTAAATACAGACAAGGCTACCCGTAACTTATAAATAATAATCTTTGCATAAATCCATACTAAAGTTCCAGAAAAAAATCCCCAATATCAAGGACCTGCGTGTACCTATGTCAACAAATCAGTTGCTACATATCAAACAGGTATATACCTTGCCCACCCACAAAAACGTCATGGGGAATTGTGTAGTATGTAAAGTATGCCAGAATAAATAAAGGAAATTCCACTTTGAGCTTGAGCTTGGGCTAATGATCAGTGTATGGTTTGGATATATCAACACCAGTGGCGTAGGGTACAAGTACATACTTGATACCAAGTTTTTAGTAAGGGGCCTATTCGCGCTTCTTTTCCGGAATTATTTAATTCTTTCTTTGGCGAAGCATATACCTATTTAACAAATAGCGTTTTCAGAATCATAATATTAAAAGTGAACTGGCACAACACTTTACGGGTGGGGATGGATATCGGTCGCTCGGTCTCTTTTTAACTGGCGGAGATCGTATGAGTGAGGTCGTCGAGGAGGTCGTGCACTCGATCAGGTGTTTCTTTAACGCAAATAAGAAAATTGCATCGGTATCATTCCGATGGACGCTTGGATCTGCTCAGCGCTGTTCGCAGTCGTAGTTCAACCTGGGGGAGTTCAACGTCGCACCCGTAGGTAGAATGGTTTTTGCCGTATTAAATTAAACGCAATTAATTATTTAAGAATATTCTATGGGAATATTTTGTGGTGCACCTGGGATGCACTTACGTTTTAAGTATAATTACTACACCGATTCACCACTACGTAAAAGTCGTGGAGCGTAGCCCACGGGTTCATCTAGTAGTTTTTAAAATGCAATAAGTAAATACATAAATTGTTGTGCCTATTTAACTTTTGACACTTCGACGACAACAAAGTTTATTTTGCTCGTGATATAACGTCAGTACGAAATTGATGGCACACGAAAACGCTATAATGATCTAATGAAACCCATAATTTACGATAGATAAATTCGGAGGAATGCACGCGAGGTACATGACGCACGAAAATGTGGAATCATTTCAGAACAACTTCATGGGACGACAAAAAATTAAATTTGCTAGATGCATATACTGCTATACCATCCGCGAATCTGAGCATATTATTAGTTTGGCCCTGTATATTAATTCCCAGCAGCTATTCTGTCTTTAGCAGTATTAATCACATCTTCGATATATAAATTGAAAACTAGAGGCGACAACGCACATCCCTGCCGCACTCCCTTTCAGATATCTACTTCTCTATGTTCCTGCTCAAATTCTATAACTGCCGTTTGCTCTTTGTATAGATTATGAATTATTCTTCTATCACTTTACTGTATCCCTACATTTTTGAGCACTTCGAACATCTTCTTCCATTTCTTCCACCCTTTTCTCCATCCTTCTTTGCACAATTCTAGTTAAAATTTTTGACGCGTGGGAAGTTAAACTGATCGTTCTAAAATCTTCACACCTATCCGCGGCTTTACTTTTTGGCAAAGCTACTATGATGAGATGTTCCGTTTGTAATCTTCTGGAATCTCGTCTGTATGGTATATGCAGCTAACTAGTTTAAATAAACGATTTATTACATCTTGACCTGCGCACTTTAAGATTTCTGCCTGCAAGCCATCTATACCTGATGCTTTATTGTTCCTTAAACTTTTTAGTGCTAGCTCAAACTTTTCTCTCATTGTAGAACAGCCCCATCTTAATTTGCAGTGTGTGAATCTGACTTTTGCGCAATTGTACTGCGCAACAAGCCACTCCCATAAGTGGTATATGAATCACCTACATGCCTACATTATTTTGAAATTGAATTCTCCAAAACTAATTAATTACCTACTGTTTTTACTGTTTTGTCATACCATCTATAAGCCGACGTGATTTCGTATGACGCGGCTTGCCCCCTTTGGACCCTACGCCACTGTCACATAAATAAATATAACCCCTCCAAACACAGAATACAAACCTTTTACTTGGAAATAACGCTCTGGGAAATCAAATCCACTAAATTTTTCTATCAAATGGGGGTCAGGAGAGCATTTTGGACGTATGGGCCCAGCTGCTGTCAGTCTCCGGGGTCGTTTTTCGCTCGATAATCAACACTTTCGCGTACTACAACACTTCGCATCTTATTCGTACAAATTCCACTGATTTTCGTATGGGATACAGACGAGAAAGCAGAATTATTTTTGATATTTCCGAATTTTACGACCATAGTGTGGTATTCAAATTGAATTATGTAAAAAACGCCCCTTTTTTAGTATCGAAAGGACGTTTAAAGGTTTACGGGCGAAGTAATAAAAGTTATCTGTCTAGATTTAGCAAGAACTACACGTGACGTCAGTCTGGGAATTGGATTTCGCGACAAAAAATGAGTCACACTGAATCTAACCTCACTTTTTTTTAAGAACTCACTCAACACGATTTATCGGCGATAAATTCAGTCACAGGACTTCTAATAATCTGAAATAATATTAAACACTTGTAAATCTTCATTTTCATAACTTCCACGTTATGTAATCGACAAATTTGCACGAGATTCCGCCGAACACGATGTGTTGTAATATATTTCCCGTATTATATTAAGTTTTAATTTAGGTGACGTGCCGCAGAAATTATTTCACAGCACACTTCTTGGTTTTTAAGATTGATTATGATCTCAGATGTGCTGAATTAAGTAAAATTGATGCCGAAGTACTAGCCGAACCGTTCGCAATAGACCACAGACACAAGACGCAAAATGAATTTGCTAATGCTAAATTGTGGGTAAAAAATTGACAGCTATGTGCGCATGTGCAGTATTCATCAATCGAAGCAATTGACGCATGCGCTTTCGCTAATAAGGTTATCATGAGACATTAAACGCTGGAGTTTCTCGAATACTGGATATTCAAGTTTCATAACTATGGGGGACATAAGTGCCTCAGTCATACGTCAGATTTTCATTCCAAACAAAACAAAAGCACGTGCCATTTGACGTTTATCGATATTATTTACAACGTCTTAAACTAGTTTTTGCAATATAATTATAGACGTTTTGCAGTGAAAACAGCTTATTTTCAATTTGTGTGTTAGGTTTACGTGTAAAAACTTGAAAACAACTATAATTATATTTCAGAGGTTAGGTTGAAACGTCAGAAAGCACGTGGTTTTGTTTTGTTTGGAATGAAAATCTGACGTTTGTGACTCGCCACTTATGTCGCCCATTCAGCTAAGGGGTTGCATCTACCCTCTACATAATTATACATAAATTCATACCAAAATTTTGGTTTTCTTTTTATTGATCTTCATGCCGTAGCTGTCTGTCAGCTAGAGGTTGCAACCAATGATGTACATCCCTACTGGATAGGCCCATTGCCGTTTACCCCGTGAAAACTTTTTGAGGCATTTCTGTTGTGTATGCAACCCGTACTACTTATGAATCTTCATCCTTTTCTAACGCGAAGAGCTTAACAGGTGTTTTTGCACAGGCGTTGATTGACTTCTCAATCAACGGCACAGGTAACAGTTTTTGTGTACCATGGTCATATATTGCGCTGCTTACGGCTGTAAAAGCTTTCAGCAGCCAGGTAACAAGTTATAGTTTCATGGGTAAATATTACATGCCAATGTGAAATGTGATCCTATTCATTTTTGCCCTCTAAATTAAATAATGTGCGTCTAACCTAAAATTTTAGATTCCCGTTTCATATGAATACCCCGGAAATTAAGTTTCTTGAGTTTCAATCTTTTGTTTTATGATTGATAATTCTTTATCATTGACCTAGGTCAATAATGAATTCATCATTAACCTATTACAAGAGGTGGGAAAAATAATTTCACGGCGCAAATGTCGGTCAATAATGAAGTGTTTTATGGTTAGTAGTGAAAAAACAATTTTTTTACTTGGCTTAGATAGGATTTTATTTAAATATTAAAATGGGTATTTTAGTATGGAGAACCCTATACTTACAACTTCGTTTATGCTGTTATTTTAAAATAAAATAATAGGTAAGTACTTATAACATAATTTGCATAGGTACAGTAAGAAAATACTTACTAAATACACAGTAAATAATACTAAGCTCTGTATTTTTCAATTTGCTTATCCTTGCACTGTTTTTACATGCGAAACTAAACTGGAATTTACCCAGCATTTAATATTTTTTTCGGAGTATTTAAAATACTACCTAACCAAAACTTTAGTTGCTGAATTTTTTGTTGTTCCCTCTGAAACTCAGACTGCTGCGACTTGTTGACTTGTAGGGTATAATTTACTTCCATGATACAGGGGTATGCTCATAAGTTGTAAATCAACGTGTAAAATAGCATTCTAAATAAATAATGTACTTGAAAATACATTTACCTGAGATGAGTTTTATTTATATTTTATTGATTTCTCAAATGAAGAGTCCGAAAAAGCAAGTGTAAGTATTAAAATTTAGAAATATCAACTTGTCTGTTACCCGCTTAATCAAGTCATACGGGTGATTGAATGAGAGGGCAAAGAAGAGACTGACTTAAAAAGAGAAGGAGATTCGTAAGTATTGTGGGTTGTCTACATCTTGAGTGGCTTCACTTTTACTTCCATTTAGCCCCCGGTTGGTTGCAACACACATCCCTGTCTCATTCCTTTCAGGATATCTACTTTTCTAGTTCAAATTCTATCACTGCAGTTTCCTTATTATATGTTATTCTTCTTTTCTGTGAAGGTGTTATTTTTATTGTTTATTGTTGGTTACATCCTACGTTTACTACTTCATGATACTAACCTGCTTTAGCAAAGATAAGAACCTGCCGAAGTACGCAACCTTTTTAAGAGTACACTTTTTTAAATATGTATTATAATTTATATTACAGTTTTGAATGAAACTACGTCATTAATCGGCTAGTCATTGTAATTAGTTCTTTTTTACATATGTACTTTAGAAAGTTTTTACGTAATAATGAATTCACCAATAACTGAATAATTAGTGTAAGTGCATAGTACAGACAAATTGTCACATTTTTAATATACAGGCAAATATGACAACAAAACTAAATAATAAGGGAACATTTTAAGAATAAAATAAAGAAAATGAATATGGAACACACTTGAGATAAAATGTGAAAACGCAAATAAAAAATAAGCATAAAAATGCAGTAAACCTTATAGAAAAACAGAAATGCGTACAATGTATTTTTTAATAGCTTACCATTTTCTTTGATCAGCATGTTGCTACGGATTTTGTGGCAAATTTTGCAAAACAAACATGCCTTAACACTAAACCGACAGCAAATATGTATGTATTTATAATTTGTGAAAGTTTATCTGTGTTATTTTGTTTAACTTTAAACTTGAACTAGAGAGGAGAAGATGTGGCGACGGTCATTACGAGAGCGCGATAAATCGACGCATTTTTTTAAATGTAGGTATAATTATCAATTAGTAATTATCGTGCATAAAATTATGTGACGGCCAGAAAATTAAGACTGGCTGTAATTTTTTCGTGTTTTTGTATTTTGGTTGACCTTGTTTGAGAAATTACAATGAAGTTGCGTAATTTCGTGTCTTATCTGTCTTTTTTTATGTTGATAAGGTTTTGGAAAAAATCGTGTTGTATGAAGAATAGAAATATTGACTAAGAAATTAGAGGTACATAATTTAAAAAAATAAATGATGCCATCATTTTTCATTTTCATTATGAGAGTAATCTCACGAATTGTTTTTAGCACAAAATTTTTGTTCTCTTCTCATTTTTGAAATAAAATTATTTTCTAATTATCTAATTCAGTCATAAATTCTTAAACTAACTTTTGGCGATTTTTGAATTTTTCGGAACCTCGTGATAATTCATTTTGCAAACCATTGTTTTTCAGTAAATATATACATTTTTTTCTTACCTTTGTGAGCCATGATGATCCTAAGTTTCTTGAATGGTCGAAATTTCTTAAATATATTCATCGGCAACACATAAGTACCATAAATTTTATGTATAAGTATTTATCACCGATGTTTCATAAACTGCATTAATCCAAGTTGTTTTTTAAAACCACATCATAGAATTTTGATATACAAAAAGTCACTTGTCAGTTTTGAACACGAACACATTTTTTCCATCATAGAAAATAATTAAATATTTGCTAGTGATTTATTGTTTTTTTATTTATTACCTATTTTGTTATTGCTTAGCTGCTATTTAAATTAAGTAGACGGAAAATAGTTTTGCACACGTTTTGAGTAGATGTTGTGTACCTAGCTTCTTATTTCTATATAAAAAAAACCTTATAAAACTGCTGTAAATTGCACAGATAAAGAGAGAAAGATAAAGTAAGTTATCGATAAGATTAAAGAAATTATGGTCTATTATAATCAAACATTAATTCATTAATGGAGCAGTACATTTATATGAAATGAATGTCTAGCTCACCAGGTATTGTTATACAGATTTTTCTGACCCAGCAATTCGTTTCTTCAAGAAATAAAACGATAAAAATAATACTAATATATTATTTTGTTAAAAACCACATGAATTAGTGTTTATACATACATATTACAATGTTACATAATATATTAACTATAAAAATTAATAACAAAAGATATAAAGAGTAAAAAATAACAATTTTTTGACTAAAGAATAGCACACAGCCTTATCAAAATTTCGACACAATATTCAACAATATGTCCAACTCGAAAACAAAAAAAAATAAAATTATTTGGATTAAGAAATCTATCGTTTTAATTTTTAAACAAATTCGTACCTACATTATTAAAGCTGCATGGGGAGGGCGTCTAGGAAATTATTGTTACAGTGTGTCCGTTGAATATTTGATTTCTATAACTAAGTAATAATAAATAGTTTTTCACATTATTTAATAATTACGTATATAAAATATAAAAAGAAGAAAATTTGTGACGTGACTCTACTTTTAAAAATAGCGTATTGATATTATATACAAAGCCTATTCATAAGATTGTTAGATTTTCGCGTCTTGTGGCGCTTGCCTTTTTTTGTTTATATTGTTCATTATGCATTATTCTTTCTTTTCTACACTCGCATGTTTGTTCAGTTTTCGTCACTTATTTAACACCTAATTTTAACCTAAATGATATACCTAGTGTTAATTTGTTCACGTTTTAGTACGGTTAAACTAGTTTAAAAATAGCCAATTAAACGGAGACTAGAATTTGATTTCAAGTTTAAATTTCGAGTTAACCCAACAAAAAATAAAATCGTGATTTTTTATTTGTTGGGGTTATTTTCAATCGTCTGTTAGTTGATGACTTTTTGGGTGGTTTTGGTAGGACATTACCACGCCTTCTTGGTTTGGAGTTAGCATTTCCGAGTCCAAGTGGATTTTTTCACGAATTTTTGAGTCTGGTGATAGGACAAGACTTCCATGAGGACCCAATGCTAGATGACCCGCGTCAAAACCCACCTGGTAAGATAGAAAATATGTATATAAGTATTTTATGTAAATCTACAGTGTAAAGTTCTGTAATTGGTCACTAGCAAAAATTCAAGAAAAGCTGAATATGTACCTTAATCTTTGTCATTTCTGTCAACATTTGGGATTTAATGAGATACATGTAGGTACGTGTCTTTTTTATTTTAAAATTCTGACGTCCAAGCTTATCAAATATATATCTTGAGAATATACTCTTATAGACGAAACTGATATAAAATCTTGTACCTACGCTTAAGATAACGAATTCACATTGTTAACAGTGTGACGCATATTATGACAAATATATATTATGTACTTAGCAGGTTCCAGCAAAAATAAGTTTTGAGAAGATAGTTAATTCAGGGAAAATTAAATTTAAACATCAGTGGAGGCTTGTGACATGACAAGCTGATGAGGCAGGTCTCTGGATACTCAGATAGGTATAGTGGAGCCTATCAAACCTAAATAAATACAAACCTAAATAAATACAAAACAAAACAATAAACGCGAAAACAACACTCTACTCTACTCTACTCTACTCTACTCTACCCTGCCCTGACCTGCCCTGCCCTGCCCTCCCTTACCCTACCCTACCCTACCCTACCCTACCCTACCCTACCCTACCCTACCCTACCCTACCCTACCCTACCCTACCCTACCCTACCCTACCCTACCCTACCCTACCCTACCCTACCCTACCCAACCCCACCCCACCCCACCCCACCCCACCACATATTCATATTTTTACAGTTTTTATAAATTTTTGCCGATTTTTATTCCTGCGTTCTAGTTATCCATGACAAAATCATAAATAATATGAGTTACCATGGAAACAAATTCACCTATATAACGTCAAGTTGTTAATTTTGGCTTGCAACTTTTTTCGATTTGTGCCGTATTTCGTTACATTTCCCCCCTTTGGAATTTGTTTTTGTTTTGTTCATTTTCGTTTGGGAAATGGATAAAATCGTAATCCCAAGCGATAGCTTGGCCTACCCACTCTGCTAGCGCCGTTGCAGTCACCAAAAGCACAAAGTTTGGATGCTTCATACTAATTTTGCACGTTTGTAATAAATGTTTAATGTATAGACCAAAGAATTTAAAATAAACACTTTCAAACAATATAAAGCTTTGACATCTGTCCGAAAATGTCATGGCGCGATCGCGCATGCGCCTCAGCATTTTTTTATAATGGAAAGCTCTATTCCTAGTAGGTTACTTTGTTTCCATGGTTATTATTAAATTATTCCTATTAAATTATGGATAATTAGAAAGCAAATACAAAAATTGATAGAATAAAAAAAAACTGGTAAAAACAGTTAAAAAGGGCAATGTGAGGAAGATGGTTGCATTCAGGAAAAAAACGCGGAAATGTAAAAGTTTTTACAGAACGAAGATATAAGGTGAAAAAAAGTTACAGCCAAAAACCGAAAACGCAATTTTTGAGTTTTCTTCAGTTTTCACGAAAACGGTTCAGAATATAATTATTTTCTTTTCGCGACATTAGCCAGCATAAAATTTCGAAACTTTGCTGAATTTAAGCCTACGAAATATCTGTTAAGATAACAGAGATCCCCGTGTTGCACGCCGAATTTCAGACAGCCTGTATACCTGTTCTACAAAATTTATTAGTTTTATCATTGCATTAAAAAATATGAGATAAAATATTGGTAGGTTCAAATGCTACATGCATGCTGTTTTCTGATAAAATACTGGCAATATTCTTTCAGAAACATTTCCTATACGTAAGTTATACGACAAAATTTAATATCTTTTTTATTTATTTGATAATTTTGGGTATACGCTGTTATAAGTAATTTTTTTATTGTTAATTACTCTATTAATTATATTTCTATTTCGAATCCATTATTAACAGCAATAATTTGGTTGTTTTTGAAGTTGTCTGGGTTCCACTGAAATTCTGTTATTTATTTTCAGTAGTGTTGAGTAGCATTTATTTTTTATAACATTTATTTCACGGAGCAATGAAAAATGTTCGAGATATGTATAGGGAAATGTTTACAAAAATATTTTGCGTCACATACCTGCTGTCTTTCTCCAACATAATGGTGTCCAGGATTCTTGGTCAGCCCCATTCCGATATGGTTCCTCTCTATCCAGAAATTCTCGGGCAAATCATATTTTTTAGCCAAATCTTCTGCATCTCTTTCTATCTGCTCGTTGTTTTTCAAACCTAAGCCAAAAGCCCTATGCTTTTCTATTAAGTCCTTTTCCTTTTTAAAAGCAAAAATGACGTCTTTTAGTCTACTCAGATCTAATTGGAGTCCTTCAGAGTTATGGATATTGACGAAACTTACTAACTCCAATAGATTCGTATGGTTGAATTCGCTCTTGTATTTTTCTATCACTTCTAGTATAGCATTAAGTTCCCTTCTGTCATAAGTGAAGTTCGTTTCTTCTTCTGTATCTTCACCATCATCCTGAATGCTCTTCAATAAATTAACCAACTTTAAATTGTGCTCAGGAATATTTGTATCGTTGAAATTGTATGTAGTTCTATTTCTGGAATTGATGTGCATCAATTCTGGTACTTCTTGCGTTGGTTGTTGGATTTCTTCACTGGAAGACTTCGAAGCATTGGGACGCAACCAAGAAAAGAGATCGGTGGGGAGTTCAGAGGTGTTTTGGTCGGTGATGTCGCAGTCCTTATTTTGACCTTTTTCGCAAGACATGCAAGAACAATTCGTGATGATCTCGACTCGCTTCTTGATCGTCTTCGGGAGGTCTGAGTTTTTATCTGTGGCGTGCAGAGTAACCTGGAAATAGGACAGTTATTGAAGAAATCTTTTTAAAGATATACTCGCAAATGCTTACATGATAGCACATGGTCTCAGATGGCTGACAACTGTCACAGTACGGCCCTATTAGTTCTCCTGGTTCTGCAGGCTGTGTTCTTGGTATGCTGTAGCTGAAACACGCCCCAACGCAAACGTTGTTGTCTATAGTTGTTGGTTCGAATCCCGTCGAGGCAACTATTTGTTTTATCGGTGTCGTCTGGCACCACGAGTTTCTTTCTGGGTACAGGACTATATTGTGAACCTGAATAAAAAAATACAAGCAAATAATCGTTTTTGATCTAAGTTAATCACATCAAATATGTTTGAAAATTATATCTATAGGTGTCCCTCCCGTAAGTTAGTGGACACAGAACAACTATGTGTAAATCAGGTCAAAATATGACGATTTAACCAAACTTATCTCTATACCAAATTGCACCCTCCAAAGTATTCGCTAAAATTTAGGAAAACATTGATATCTTGGAAAGTGTTTGATTTACAGGTTTTCAATTTGCTGCACAACTTAGGCATGTTGCAAGCCTCAATTGATATTTAGATGAAGTTATTTGAAGTAACACAAGGTGTTCATTGGGGGTGGGTCATTTATTTATTACTCTACAAGATGAAGAAATTATTTTGGGCATAATCGAAGATCAGCCACAAATAAGCATACTAAAAATTTAGCTCGTTAAACGTGTCTGTCCAGAACATTTCCTAGAAATGTCGTTCGTAACATATTATAGATTCTTCCAGCCTTTCCTATTCTCTCGTTTATTTCTTTATCTATTTTACCGTTGTCTTCGATAACTGTACCTAAATAATTATAACTTTTAACTAGTTCCAATAATGTTTCTTCGTATATTCTTATTTTTCTCCTTGATTGCTAATATCATTGACTTTGATTTATCGGTATTTATTTCCATATTAATTTTTTCTTGGTAAATCTCTAGATTTTTTTTGGGTTTTTCTATGTTTTTTGGAGTTTTCCTACCGAGTCTGCTATCAATATCATGTCAGTAGTGCTATTTTTTCATTTTCCAGTTTCCTACTTTCATTATACTTCCTTTTGATTTACTTCTCTTTATGACATCATCTATAGTAATTATAGAGAACAATAGGGGGCTCAATACACAACCCTGTTTCAAACCTATCTTCGACTCAAATACAGTGGATTCATTATTGTGGGATCTTACTACGTTCCTGTTACTTCTGTATAGTGCTTTGATCATTTCTACCATACCTTTTTCAATCTTTAACTTTTTGTTGTATATCATGTGTCCACCATTTCCTGTTCTTTGCAAATAAGTTTGTACTCTTCGTAATTCCACAAGATTTCCTGGCTGTTCCATGTACATTTGATTTAAATCTCCTCCATTTTTCTTCAATTCCTGCAACTCTATTTTCGTCCTGTTCAAATCGTTTCTCTATATTTTCTCGGTATAACTTTTTAATTTCATTATCTTTCAATTTATAACTTTTAATTTTTTCTATTGTAATTTTCTTCCTTTTCTCTTGATTTAGGTTCTCTGTGTTTAGTGCAATTTCCATCTGGACTAAAAATTGGTCATTTGTAATTTTCGCTTGCCTCTTTACTTTTACGTCTTTTATCATCCTCCAGTTTTCTGTGGGTACTATGAAATAATCGATAATGGATTTTTCATTCCTTGAATGTATTTCTCTAGTGAACGTGTGAATATCTTTGTGCATGAATTTTCTGTTAGCTATAATGAGTTCGTTACCCACACATAATTCTATTAATCTCCTTCCGTTGTCATTTTTCGATTTTTCTCCATGTGTTCCCATGTTCTCTTCAACTCTTCCATTAATATAATATTTCTTAACCCAGAGTTGAGTTGTGCTTGTAATAATTCGACAAATTCGTCCTTTTCTTCCATCTTTTCATTATCATTTGGCAGGCACGTTACTATGATTTTCCACAAATTTCCTTCGTTCATATATTTACTTCCACTTACATATGTTTCTTTTGTTACTTTTTTCACATTTTACGGTTTCACTATTAACCAAACTCCCCCCATTCCTATATTGATTACATCTACTCCTGACCACTATAGCCAATATCCATCTTTTAGTTCCTCTATTCCTCTACCCTTCTTTTTTGTTTCGGTTATTCCAAGATAATATAACTTCTGCGCCTTCATCTCTTCAATTATTTCATCCTCTTTCCCGTTTATACTTCTTACGTTCCATGTACCAATTCTTATAATGCTCCTTCTTTTTCCCTTGTCTTCCTGTTCTTATGTGTTTTCCTCCCGTTTTCTTCTTCAATTACCTTGATTTCTGTTGATTTGTTCCTATCGTCAGATGATTGTTTCCGGTTTGTTGTCCTTTCAGGTGTAGGTTAAGACAATATGGTGAATGACAGAATAATTTATAGATTCAAGTATTGAAAAATTTCGTAATCGAATTCTGGTACAACCTGTATATTTCAGTAAATTAAAATAAGACTTGCGACCTGCATTGAAAATTTGAAACTGGCTGTGAATAGATATTAAATAACGTAGATTAGGTTTCTACGTTTTTAGTCTACTTGTTGCCATAACTATCGGGCATAATGTAATAGAAAGTATTAGCACCTCGTTAGTATCAGTTACTTTAACTCCAAAAGTAAGAAATAATTACAAAAAAGAAAAAGAAACTTTGGCAAGTTTATCGATAATTCTGAATAAAAAAATGCAGAAGTTGCAATTTAGCAACCCTCGTTATGGCATTGAAAATGGAGGACTTCGTGAAACGTAACGGATTTAACGTCGCCAATAGCCATCTGCCAACAGGTGTGCGCGGCGATGACGTCATTCATTTCCACGAAATATTATTAAGTTTGACATGTTTCTCTTGGTATATCGATGAACAAGAACTTTAGCACCACCAGAAAGAATGATATTATTTTAGATATTACAAAGACAAAGAAATTATAAGGATCGACTTGAGTTCGTGGTCGCCAAGTAATGTTCGAGCAAAAATTACCGGTTATGTTCTGACCTACTTTTAAAATAAATTAATTAAAAAAACAATCCTTACCTTGTGTTCTCGATCGCTGAGTCCGACCTGCAAGAATCCCAGGACCAAAACGACGTCCAAAACTCCGACCATGGCGACGACTGTAAAAACAACCAGACCCATATTAATGATGCGTTCGAAAAAAAATCGCCCCAAAGCGGTTTTTCGATTCGGCTACACGTTACATCACACACTAATAGATTACTTTTTATGGGGACCCAGGTCATTCACTCATCAACTACGTTTCATTCATGAACAGCTTTGGAGAGAGGATTGCACAAGTAGGCTATGGAGATACAGTTTGATTCATAAAAATAAAAATACTGCGTTAAAAAAAGCAGCTCGCCGATTTGGCGTTCCTCTTTTTTCGGGGCGACAGTTTGGCGAGATAGAGGTTGACCCCCGAGGATGGAGTTCAACATGGCGCCAATTTTGCGTTATAATTACCGCGAGAGGGAAAAACTAAAAATAATTTGTAAATATTTGACGTTTACTCATTCATCTTTGGAGATAAGAATACTTTTGTGTTTACAAACATTATGGTGTACACGGTGGTCCAAAGTCAGTATGTTGAAGATAAAAACACGCTTTTGCGGATAATATTATTAATATTTGGCCCAATTTTACAATTACGCAGGAACGCAGAACTGAACTTGTGGCGGATTTTATCCAAAATTAATACTCTATGATTTTTTTTGTTTTCTATAGAAATGATATTCTTCTTTCTTTAACGATATTAATCGCATCTTCGATATATGAATTGAAAACAAGAGGCGATAACGCACATCCCTGCCTCACTCTCTTTAGGATATCTACTTCTCTATGTTCCTGCTCAAATTCTATAACTGCCGTTTGTTCTTTATATAGATTATGAATTACTCTTCTATCCCTATACTTTATCCATACAGCCATACATTTTTGGGCACTTCGAACATCTTCTTCCATTTTACTTTGTCGAAGTTTTTTCCAAATCTGCAAATCCTATACCGGGTGAGGATTTAGTGTGTAATCGGTTCATATCTCTGGTACTGCTTAAGATATCAAAATGAAATTTTACACGTATGTGGGGAACGATATGGAGCATTCCGTAAAATTGTTTATGTTATTTTTGTGTCATTATGGTCCCAAATTTATGACTTTATGACGCTACTGGCGTCTACTGACCAAAGCCACCTAATTATTTTTTATTGAAAGGGGTTTACACACTGATGTATTTGTGAAATCTATAAATACTTTCACCATAATACTTAGGATTATACAAGGTGGTTAAGTTATGCAAAAGGGAATTTTTCTCAAAAATTTCAAATAGAATACCATGTATATTATTTGCACAACTGACAGTCAGTTAACTAAGCTTTTAATTGATGTAGATATTGCCAGGTCCACTACTGATAGTTTCGGCAGATATTACGATTGAACATCAACATTTTTGAATTTCATTTTTAGTTTATACTCTTTTTGGCGAATTCCCCCTATTCTGTTGCTCAAAACTCACAATAATATTTATATTTTGTATTTGCAAATTGGTATCAATATAAAGACAATAAATCTTACCGTAAAATTGTTTCTTGATGGTTATATTCTTAAATGTATAATGTCTTTTTAAAGTCGGGTATAATGTTCAAACAAGGAGTGCAATGGAAGAAAATATTATCTTTAAGAAATAATCTTGCAATGGGATTTCTTGTGTTAATGTAAACTTCATTTGCTAAATATTTTATAGAAACAAAATGCAGACCTTTTTTGGAGTTTTGGGTGGTAAAATAGGGGAGATGGTCAAAAATAATGTAAAATACTAACGAAACTCTACATTTTTATAATTCAATTGTACATTCTGTCGAAACTTTTAATGGTAGACTTGGCAATATCCACATCCATAAAAAGCTTAGTAAAATTACTATCAATTGTACAAATAATAGGTATATATGGTGTTCCATTTGAAATTTTTGAGGAAAATTCTGTTTCGCATAACTTAACCACCCTGTATTATCTCAGGTATTATGATAAAATTATTTATAGATTTCAAATATACAGCAGTGTGTGAACCTATTTCAATAAAAAAATTTTAGGTGGCTTGACACTTTACAAGACAGTATACTGCTGCTTAATATGCCCACAGGCTGTTGTCTCTGACAATTTGAACTCAAAATTGACATTATTCTTGTTTTCCTATTTAGTGTACCCAGAGTCTAAAGAACATTAGAATTGGCTTTAGAGAGCCTATTTTTTCGTATCTAAATATTTTTGTTTCAGCTCTTTTGAATTAGGTTGGTATATTTGCCGTCTTAAAAAAATCTGTTGAGATTATCAATAAATACTTAAGTACAAGTACCGATACGATAAAATAGTGATGTAGGCATCTCAAACCAGTTAATACCGGATAAATATTTGCTAATTATTGAACTGAGTTGAACGGAAATTTAACAAATTCATAAATAGTAAACAAGTGGGAAAAATACAGGCAAGGAAGAGACCGAAGTACTTGATCAAGGACAAGACACCTGTATGTCGTTTATCAATTTCTTATGCGCAAATTGTGTACATACTGCTTTCGAGAAAAATAAAAACAAAAAAAAAAGTTAAATGTCGACACACCTGGTGCCTGGTTTTAAATTACATGAGCGTCACTCGAAAAAAAGGTAGGTAAATGAGATAACATCAAATATTTGTGACACTCTTAAATATAAATATAATGATACCCTGGCAAAAATTAAGGAGAGTACCCCCTAACTGCGTTATACCCTTCCAACTTTTTATTTGTTTTCTGAGATTTGAAAATAAAGAATCCCACTTTTTGGAAGTCTCAGCAGGGGTAACCCTGCAAACTTTTTTTATTCGATTCTAAGATTAACTCACTACCGAATACAATCGTAAAAATCGAGAGATTCTATTGGTAACTGCAGCATGATTATATACTGAACGACTGGTACCTAGATTTCTAATTGCACTATCTCGACAATTTATCAAGATTTTTTTTTAAATGAGCAGAAACCAGCGATCTGAGAACGAGTTATGCGGTATAAAATTGCGGTGGTCATAACACATACCTGTACGTGCAAGGGGAGTGAAAGGGTTTGATATAGATAGCTATAATTTCATCGGCTTGCCTTTTTGTATAGCGTACTTGTAATATTGAATTACAGAAATACTGGTTTTAGAGTTATTGTGTGGAAACGGCAAGTATTTCGACTGCAGAGAGCTTCACTCTAGCGGCGATTGCCGTAAACAGTCACTCTCGTTCCACATTACTCGCACTTTTTCAAAAATCGAAAATGTAGTAAGTTAGCCAAATATTTTTTTATTCTTTAAGTACATGGTTTTTGCACTTGTGACCTATGGTCCCCTATTTCTAACATTATAAGGCAATTTTCCAGGTTACTTTTATCCCTCTTTTAAATTTTATCTCTCCTTTTACTTTTTATCCCTGTTTTGAATTTCAGGGATAAAAAGTGACACTTTTGTCCCTAAAATTAGATATAAAAAGTGCACCTTTTATCCCAAAAGTGCACGAAAAAGTTATTACTGTTTTACTGATCAATGCCATAGCAGTTTGGGCATTTTAAGTATATACACTGTTCATTAATTCAATTTATTATTCACGACATTATACAGAGTATTTAATCATTTAATGTCAATTTCCTTATTTTAAATAGAACACCCAGTATATTTTCGCTATTATATTTCCCTTTTCATTATGCATACTGTTTTCACAACTCTATGCCTAAATGTCACATTTTTCGATTTATTGGATTTTTTCGGAAAATTTTGACATTCTCGGCTTGACTTTTAAAGTGCGTTACTTTTAACCTTCTAAAATGATACACCTTGTATGTGTGTTGGTGTAGGTACCTATACCGGGTGGGAATTTAGTGTGTAATCTGCTCATATCTCTGGAACTATTTAAGATATCAAAATGAAATTTTGCACGAATGTGGGGAACCCATGGAGCATTTCCCAAAGTTATTTAGGTATATACAGGATGTTCACATTCTAAGTACCAGACCAAAGTTCTATAACTTTAAATGGAGACCCTACGTGTCCTTGCATAATATGGATTTCCCATAAAATTCCATGAAAATTGATATACCTACTACATGATGTGGTTTTGACTAAGGAATGTTGAGATATTGACATTTTTGTGCCATTATGGACCCAAATTTATGACGCCACTGACGCATACTAACCAAAGCCACCTAAAATTTCCTTATTGAAATAGGTTCACACTGCTGTATTTTTGAAATCTATATATAATTTTATCATAATACTTGAGATAATACAGGGTGGTTAAGTTATGCAAAACAGAATTTTTCTCAAAAATTTCAAATGGAACACCATGTATATTATTTGTACAATTGATGGCCATTTTACTAAACTTTTTATTGATGTGGATATTGTCAAGTCTACCAGTAAAAGTTTTGACAGAACGTACAATTGAATTATAAAAATGTAGAGTTTCGTTAGAATTTTACATTCTTTTTGACGATCTCCCCTATTTTGTCACCCAAAACTCCAAAAAAGGTCTGCATTTTGTTTCTATAAAATATTTAGAAAATGAAGTTTACAGTAACACAAAAAATCCCTTTGCAAGATTATTTCTTAAAGATAATATTTTCTTTCATGGCACTCCTTCTTTGAACATTATACTTTATACCCGACTTTAAAAAGACATTATACATTTAAGAATATAACCATCAAGAAACAATTTTACAATAAGATTTATTGTCTTTATATTTATACCAATTTGCAAATACAAAATATAAACATTATTGTGGGTTTTGAGCAACAGAATAGAGGGAATTCGCCAAAAAGAGTATAAATTAATAATGAAATTCAAAAATTTTAATGTTCAATCGTAATATCTGCCGAAACTATCAGTAGTAAACCTGGCAATACCTACATCAATTAAAAGCTTAGTTAACTGACTGTCAGTTGTGCAAATAATATACATGGTATTCTATTTGAAATTTTTGAGAAAAATTCCCTTTTGCATAACTTAACCACCTTGTATAATCCTAAGTATTATGGTGAAAGTATTTATAGATTTCAGAAATACAGCAGTGTGTACCCTTTCAATAAAAAATAATTAGGTGGCTTTGGCCAGTATAGTCGCTAGTAGCGTCATAAATTTGGGACCATAATGACACAAAAATGTCAATATCTTAACAGTCCTTACTCAAAACCACATCATGTAATATATCAATTTTCATGAAATTTTATGGGGAATCGAAATCACGCAAATACTTGTGGGGTTTCCTTAAAGAAATAGTACTTTGGTTTGGTACTCAGAATGTGAACATCCTGTACATAAATAAATAATTTTACGAAATGCTCCATGTCGTTCCCCACATACGTGTAAAATTTCATTTTGATATCTTAAGCAGTAAGCCTCGTCAAAAAAGTGTCTAATTTTGACTCTGTCTACTTAAAAATAAACCCATGACAGATGTAGACAAACCAATAATTACCATAGCAATGTTCAGGTGCACAGCAAAAATGTCACCTGTCAGAGAATCCATATAATTAAATATAAATACAAAGAAAAGATCTATATTCTGGTTTAAATGATTTTAATACCTGTTTACCTTCAATGCATAAATGTTTAAAGAAAACTCTCTGGCTTGTGAAATTATAATAATGAATATGTAAAACAGCCTGTATATACGCAAAGTAAAACGAATAAGAATAAGAACATATATGTATTTGCAAAAAAAAAGAAATGACAACCGGTGGGCCCATTTCGAATAACTGTATACATGAACGCCAGAAAAAACAAACGCCAGTGAAACAAGGAAATAAAACACAATACTTATTTTGCCATTTTAAGCTCTAGGTATAAATAAATAGCAATTATATACCTTACAGCGAAAGTTATACATACGTACTTACAAACAATATCAATCTCAGTCTACCGCTATAATTATCCAACAAAAACAATCGAAGACGCTTTTTTAAAAAAACTGCACTATACGTATCTGTCAAAATTACATTTCAATCCCAGCGGCTATGAAATCGGTGCCGAAAAAATCGAGTAACCC
Organism: Xestobium rufovillosum; assembly: GCA_963966045.1. Classification (NCBI taxonomy): domain Eukaryota; kingdom Metazoa; phylum Arthropoda; class Insecta; order Coleoptera; family Ptinidae; genus Xestobium; species Xestobium rufovillosum. Next base: position 25,726,826 of record OZ014497.1, read on the forward strand.
ACGGAGAGGTCACAGAACAACTGACTGCGGTCTACTAGTTTTCTTGTGAGGTAACTTGATCAGAAAACACCTGTTTAATCTGTCCGAGCGCGGCACTTTTGAAAATATAGGTGCGACTCACATCGCCGCGGAGGCAGTTTGTATCTTGCGCTATCGTTGAAATCTTTTGTATTTATAAATATGATGTAAGTTTAAGCTTCTTTTCAAAGAGGTACTGATGCCAAATTAATAGCACAGAATTTAAATAATTTAAAATTTGTCGTGACTAAATTTAACGTCAAAGTACCCTATAAAAACTGATTATAGTGATTATGTTTTGTTTGAAATGAGAAGCTGGCCTGCCTCTGGATTTGACGTCACACTTGTGGGGTATATTTTATGACAATGAAATGAAAACTGTAGATCGCACGATTGAATTTAAAAAAAATAACACAAATCTACAAAAAGTTTGTGCTTACCTTTCGACAAAATTCGGACGACCCTGTAACGGACGCGTTGAAGTTTGGAACTGAAAACGTTTTCTATGTGGAAACTTAGAACTACTAGGGTCGATAGCACTGAAAAAATGTAACCTGCAGTGCCCTTTTAATTTTAGAAATGATTTAAGACGATAATTTACAAAATTATAATTAATTTTTATAAACATTTGTTCTTAATAAAAATGTATTATCTACATGTTACGCCAATCTCGTATGGTGTGACAGCAACAGGAAGTAAATATTATTGTCTATTGATTTCTTAATTTCATTTTTGTTTTTTATGTTCTTTACGTTAGAAAAGGCCAAAACCATAAATAATAAAGAATGCAGGAAAAGTTCTGGAGGGAGTGATATTAAGTCATCTCCAAAGAAATATTGAGTCATTCGTATTGTAAATATTTCCAAAACAATATTTTGAACTCAAAATAAATTCGTAGCAGACTTTAATTATTTAAAAAAACATTTCTGGTATTTCTTGAAATCGGTTAATTTTCACATTTTAAAATTATTGTACAGGTTGCACCGTTGCTTCGTTGTTTTAATTGGAACACCCTATATATTATTGCACATTTCAATTCCTTGATGAATTTTAGGAGTTTGGAACAGATTCCATATTTCTAAAGCGTCACATCTATTAGCGTGTCACTTACCAACACCTAACGTAACTTTTGCAATATAGTTAGGTATAATAGTTTTGCAAAGGAAACAGTCTATTTTCAATTTGCTTGTACAAAAGTTAAGTCGAGATGTTTTGTAACTGAAACTGATAGATGTCAGGAGCCCGAGAGGCACGTTCTTTATTTTTGAAGTGAAAAATTGATCTACTCCAAGGTTACGTCATGTTTTTTATTGTAGTGGATCAAAACTATCATCAGCAGAAAAATCAACATTGTTAACTTCTGACATTGCTGACTTGAAACTGGAAACATCAAGATCCTAAAAAGTATTATACATACATATTTACAAAATTGTTGCTTGCTATTTATTTGTTATTATTACTTTTGCAAAAATGCAACAAGAGAAATGTATATATAAAAGTATAAAAAATTAAAATACAAAAATTAAAAATTATGGAATGGTATAAAATAAAAAAAAATGCAAAAAAATCAAAAAACGACAAAAATACAAAAAATAAAAAATGAAATCTAAAAATCAAGAAAAACTAAGTAAATAGATATAATATTGAGAAATCCAGGAGCAAAAATTTGCCAAAATTTGGACTCGCAGTGATAGAGGAAAGTCGCCTAATATGACGATAGTTCCTAATATGGGGTACCGCGTTTTTGGCCAATTCCATTTTTGCCACCTGTTGAATTCATTGCTAATTAATATCAACTTTATTTTGCTATTTTCCTATATGACCAACGGTGTTACTACTTTCACCGTTTCTCCACCAGGTGGCTTCAAAAGTTTGTATACATCTGAAATGTTAGTGAGCGCGTTGTTCCTGCGAGTGTACTGAGTCTTAAAAGTAAGTATTTTAAATTAGTTTATTTGCATCCGACAGTAAATTTTGCGCAGTTTATTGTCATGTATGTGGCATTTTAGAAAACGCAGCAAAATTTCTGCGAAAATGCTATATAACCAAACAATCATTTTTGTTCCTAATTTGGGGTACCCCATATATGAGGAAATTATTTTTTTATTCGATGGAATAGCAATGTTAGCATTTTTATTTCTGTGTATAATGGGAAATACATTATTTCCAGATGCCCAATAACCGCAAATCATGGAATAGAGAGCAAATTTTCAGTAAAACTGCCCAAAACAATTTTTTAAGTTTTGACAACTTATTTGTTTCTCTTTTGTTATTTTGTTTATATATTTTATATTGGAATAAAATGTTTTGTTTATTTTGAGTTGATAATAAAAACCTTTTTTCAAAATATTGTTTTTTTAGTATAAATTCTTAATATTATTTGGGGTACCCCATATTAAGGACTAGTGATGGACTATATTTCACGAACTGTGATTTAATCACTGATATCAAAAAAACACTGGTAGCGACTGTTACTAAAGGTCCTACAAAACTGTGACGTGATCACGACATTCCGTTGTTCCTTATCCTCGCTGGATAGCACAGAGGTGCTCGATAGCGAGATTAGCGAGGCAGTGAAATGTTGTGATCACGTATACGCTCGTAGGTATAATACTACTAAAGTCGTGATCACGTCACGTTTTAAAATCACTGATATAGAAAAATCACATTAACAATTCACAATGTGATTGAAAAATCACGATATCGCCCATCACTATTAAGGACATGCATAAACTTAATATGGGGTAGTGACAATTTATTTATTGCACATCTCCCTCATTTTAATTGTTTTTGGTCTGTTTTATAGCACAATGCTCAAAGACAAACAAATTTAAAGTTTGCTAGTGAAAATTCTCCTAAAAACATAGTTACAACAACTTTGGAGCAATTTGAAAAAAAGTACCCCATATTAGGCAACTTTCCTCTACTTACTTTGAAATTTCATTTTAAAGATGTCCGTCCACAAGGTACGAGCAAGTACGGAGACAGCGCCATCTATCGATAAATTCAGGAACTCCTTAATTTACTCATTTCACGTTCTCAGCTTTTTATTTCTTGATTTTTATTTTTCATATTTTTTATTTTTTAAATATTTTTTTCAAATTTTAACTACCTATTTATTTATTTCTTGATTTTTATTTCTCATTTTTTGGTTCTTATTTTTTGATTTTATTTTTGAACTTTATATTTTTAATTTTTTCAAATTTCATCTAATTATTTTTAATTTTTTTGATTTCATTCTGTTTTGTATGTTTGTATTTTTTATTTTTTACGATTTTTTTTTACTTTTTATACATTTTTAAGTTTTTCTTGTTGCATTTTGAACAAAATAGAACACAAACTTTATGAACAAGTTTCTTTGTTATAAGACAACATTGAAGTATTGAACACAGTTGGTAATACATACATGGGATTTTCTTATGTTAGAAGTTTTTCAATATTGCATGTTTCGAATGTGCGTGGAAAACCGTAGACCACTGGTTTCGTCCTTTTGGGACTCATCAGTACGTACTTATATCAGCTCAGTTTATCAGATATGAACGAGTAACGATACAGTGCCATCTATTGAGAATTTCAGGAACTAATCAGAGCAAAAATTTGATAAAATCTGGGCTCACAGTGAAATTTCATGTCCATCCACAAGGTACGAGCAAGTACGGAGGCAACACCAACTATCGATAAATTCAGGAACTCCTAAATTTACTCATAATTCACGTTCTCAGTTTTTTATTTCTTGATTTTTATTTTTCATATTTTTCGATTTTTGTTTTCATATTTTTTTTTTTTAGAAATTTTATTTTGTTTTTTCAAATTTTATCTATTCGTGATTTTTATTTTTTAAATATTTTGTATTTTTTAAAATTTTATCTACTTATTTATTTCTCCTTGATTTTTATTTTTCATTTTTCTTATTTTGATTTTATATTTTTTATTTATTTCTCATTTTTAGATTTTTTAATTTAATTTTTTTGCATTTTTTTTATTTTTTATACTTATTAGATGGCATTTGACTTGGCACATGCACCTATCTAACGAACCGAGATATGTTTTGAAGAGAATTTGGTGACAGTTGAAATTCGTGATACATCTGCTAATCCAGGTTTCTTCGAAAATGTGACTGAAACTCTTGGACCCTACACAACCACCATCTCCGACCCTTACAACAGACAAACGTACTTATATCAGCTCAGTTTATCAGACATGAACGAGTGCCATCTATTGAGAATTTCAGAAACTAATCAGAGCAAAAATTTGGTAAAATTTGGGCTCACAGCGATAATTTCATTTTAAAGATGTCCGTCCACAAGGTACAAGCAAGTACGGAGACAGCGCCACCTATCGATACATTCAGGAACTCCTAAATTTGCTCATGCCACGTTTTCAGTTTTTTATTTCTTAATTTTTATTTTTCATATTTTTTGATTTGTTTTATATGTATATTTTCTTTTAATTTAATTTTTTTTTATTTTTTAATATTTTTTTCAATCTAAGTATTCTCGATTTAATTTTTTTAATATTTTTTATTTTTTCAAATTTTATATTATATTTATTTTTAATTTTTTAATCTTGATTTTTATTTTTAATTTTATTTTTTAATTAAATTTTTTTGTGTTTTTGTCATTTCTTAATTTTTGCTTTTTTATTTTTTATACTTTCGTGTTAGGTATAAGTTTTTTGCTGTATTTTTAACAAAATAAAACACGAACTTTATAAACAAGTTTCTTTATTATAAGACAACATTTAAGTATCGAATACAGTTGGTAATACATGGGATATTCTTCGTAAAAATCCGTAATCTTCTACTAACTTCCATCTAAATAAGTATCTAAACATATATAAAATATACAAATAAAAATACAACAAATATTAATTCATTTAAGATCTATGTACAAGATAAAAGAAAAATTACAATCGGGGCCTTCCAATTACATCTTAAGCACACGAATTATTCCCCCTCGGTACCGAATAAAATAAAAAAAAAATAAATTAAATAAAATCTGCGCCTAAATTTCGAAATCTACGTCTCAGTCTTATCACATAAAAAACGGTATTTAAGTATATTGTCGCCTCGGATTTTTAAACGTATTGCGGCTCGACCTCACTTTCACTGTCTTCCCGTCTGCAAAACGTCATGGACACGGTTTTACAGATGGTGGCTGCTACTCATGTGTACGACAAGTCCTTGGTCAGGCTGCTGGCAGTGCTCGATCGGCTCGCATTCGACAATCTGCAAAGAATTACATTTTCACCACGTACGAGGCCATACCAGACTTATCCGCACAACCATATTTGTGAGCCGTATGTTCTTTAAAACTACTTAAAATGGATCGAGTTGATTGCGCGACATACGTTCATTCAAACTCAAAACTTACCGCCTTCCGTTGTCTCCTTGATATGACAGTTTATCACCGTTCTTGCTGGAACTCATCCTGTGGTTCGCCAGAAACGTGTTCACGGAGTCATCAGAGCTGTAACTATCTCGCTCGCTGCAACAAAACAAATGATTTGGTTTAAACTGGCTTAAAGGTTAACCTAGTTGGTGGACCGGCAGAGGCTTACCTATCAGAGTTTTCCGTGCTATCTTCCAACTCCCCCTGTATCGCCGACTGCAAGTCTTCGATTCTCTTTAACGCCAATCTCAAATCGGTTCTCGCCGTCGACGCGTCCGCTTCAGAAGCCTCGTATCTCTTCTCCAACTCTTTCCGTTTCTGCGCAGACTCCGACTCCTTCGATAAACTTGCGTTTAATTCCTCCTTCGCCTCTCTGTAACGCAAACAACAAATCAACATGAAAACGGAAAATATTTGCTAAAAAAGTCTCACCGTAAATTGCGTTGAAGTTTTCGTATCTGTTCTTGCGCTTGTTGTTCTTTAGCTCTGGAAGACGCCACGTCACTCTGCAATTTATCCACAGCTTCCTTGAGTCTGCTGATCTGGACCTCAAGCCGCGATCTCGTCGTCTGTTCCAGATCGAGCTTAGATTCCAGTTCCTTGACCTTCAGTTCAGTTCTGGACGGAAAACAAAAAAGTGACGCTGCTTTGAAAACACAAAATACAACAGAAAAACTAACCGCTTCACCAATAAATTAGAAGAAGCATCTCCCATGCTTTCAACGGATTCCAATCTCGTCGTCAACTCAGCTAACTGTTCCTTTAAACCGTTCCTTTCGACTTCCAATTCGGACACCAAGGAAACCTGCTCTTGCAACGCAAGCTGATCCAGAGACATCTGCTGCACGGCCGCCTTGTACTTCTTCAAAACTTCCGCTAATTCCTCTTCGTTTTCCTCCAGCTGAGCCTGGAGATCGTTGCGCTCTCTTAAGGTAACATTGATGCGTTCCTCAGCATCGTTCTTCTGCCTGTGAGCTTCTTCTAGGAGTGCCTGAGTTTCGCTGAGTTCGGCTTCGAGGGTCTGCTTCGATTTGAGGGCTATAGCGCGTGAACACTCCAGATCCTCCAGTTGATTTCGCAACTGACGTATCATCGTCTTACCTGGGAAAATTTTTTATTTTATACCTCTAAGAACTACAAAAGCACCAATTTACTAGGATTATTGGTCTTCTGTCTCTCCAACTGAGTCTGCGCGTCCCTGAGCAAAGCCTTCGTCTTCTTCAAATCCCTCTTCAGTCTCTGGAAAGCAGCTTCATCTACGGCCCGTTCGCTCCTGTCAGTCTCAACAGCTGCCACCAATCTTCGTTCCAACTCATGCTTCTCCCTCAACAGCAACGTCCGTTCTTCATGTTCGTTTTCCAGCTGAGCTTCCAGTGCTAAGGAGATAAAAATTGTTTGCACCGTTTAAACTCTATCGCCCTATCTACCTTTAACTTTCTTTTGCGCATTGCACCGCGCTTCTTCCAACTCCTCGTCTCTTTGCTGAGCTTCTTTTTTGGCTTCCTTTCGTTGGGATTCTATGGACATTTCCAGTCTCAATTTCGCTTGTTCAAGAAGCTGCACTTGACCAGCGAGTTCATCTAGTTCCTCTTCCTGGTCGTGAAGTCTTCTTTCCATGTCGATTTTCTGCTTCCTCAGTATCGTCACTTCCTCTTCAGTCTTGCCTCCGTAGGTTAATTCGTCGAGGTCACGCTGAAGGGAATTCAGCTTCTCTTCTTTCATTTCGAGTTCGAGGCGAGTGTCCTGTTTTGCAATAAAATAAAAATTAAACTAAAAACATTCAGGCAAATCTTCAAATCGTCATCACAGAGGAGAACCTTGCAGTACTTGAAACTTCTACAGATGTCGTTGATAAACTGAACAATAGTGGCCCCAAATGAGAACCCTGAGGGTCTCCCGACAGAACGGGAACTTCATTAGATATACGGTTTCTGACCATCACCTGTTTCACAAGTAAACTCGATATTGATAAGAAAGAGTTCAGTGATATGAGACAATAGGAAGGTTTGCCGTGGTGTGCCCCAAGGCTCAGCTCTGCGCCCTCTGCTATTTATTGTCTATATTAAAAACGTTAAAAACTGCATTACATTTCTCCCAAGACTTCAACCTTAAGAAATTAGGAGCTGAAGGTGTTCAATAACTCAGGATCAAAACCTAAAAGTCTTTGGCCAATGCAACAACAAACTGCAATGACTTATTAATTTTTATGAATCGACTCACCGCCAGGTTGCTTTCCAAGGTGTACTTCTCGGCCAACATGACCTCTCTCTCCCTCGACAACCTCTCTTTCGCTTGCTTCTCTTTTTTCAACTCGTCTTGCAAAAGCTGCGTCTCCGAATCGAACTTCCTCTGCTTCTTCTCCAGCAAATTGTTCCTAGCGCTCTGTTCCTCAAGCAGCAGTCGTAGATCATTCGTCTCGCCGTTCAGCTTCTGTACTTTCCGCTTCCACTGGCCCACCACCTGCCTCTGCTCCTCAACTTCCTCATACGCGTCGGATAACTGGAAAATCATTTCAGTCTAAGTTCACAATTGACTTGAAAATGTTATCTAACACTTAAAGTGTTCTTATCAGTAATGTAATCGAGTTAGACGGAAATTGTGATAGTAAAACTTGTTTTAACATAATTTCCTAGGTACTTATCTATTTGCTTGAACAAATATTTATACCACTAAAATTATATAAATGTGGAAATTGCGACAAACAATATACAGGATAATCAAGTCGATCTACTTTAACATCTTTTAAGGAGCACGTGGCTCATCATAAATACGGTCGTATAGAGAACTCAAAAACAGTATTTTACCTTTTTCTCTAGCTGTTTCTTGAGTCCCACCAGTTGTTCCAAATCATCCTCGTGCTGCTGCTGAAGTCTCCTCTTCGTAAACTCCAGTTCTCTCACGGCCCTTTCATACCTCTGCTTATAAACTCCATCAGCATCCCCATCTTCATCGTCTTCCGAAATACCGTTCAGGTCAGACCTGGCGTACAGAAGTTCCATCTCTAACCTCTCAGAAGTCTGCTGCAGTTCCTTGTTTTTGTGGGAAACCTCGGAAAGTTCCCGTTCCAGACGGAGCCTTTCCGAAGACTCTGCATCGAGACGCTCGGCAGCCAAAGTGGAAGTAGAGTGCTCTTCTGCGAGATCGGCCGTCATTTCGCTCAACTGGAACAAAAATGTTTGTTTTTGCAAAGAAGACTAAGGACAGTCATCAGCAATAAGTATAGAGAGCAGGGGCCCCAGAATAGGGTCCTGCGGTACGCCGACAATATAATTTCTCACATCAACTAGACTCTCATATTACAAGATATTTCAACAACTTGTTGTATAAAATTGTATTTGAAAATACCGTACTTCATCGGCCTGTGCATCAGTCCTATCTTCAGACAACTCTCTCGACACAGAATCCCTGCAGCTGGAATTCGTCCTGCTGAAGTACTGGAAGCCTTTGATCAGAATGTTCGTGGCACTCCGCGACCTCCCCAAAACCTTCCTCTCCCTCATAGAATCCTCTTTGTGCCCCAAACCCTTCCACTCGTCCATGACATGATCAGTCCTTTCCAAAAAATTCGCAATCTTACTCGTCAACACATTAGATGCGGTGTTCCTTTCTTGAAACGCGGGAATTGGCTTCAAATTTTGCTTCATTTTTCCCTTGCAGCCCAAAACGAAAGTTAGATTAGCGTCAAAAATTACTGGTGATTCTTCTTTATCCAGAAGATCGTCCATGTTTGCTTTAATACTAGTCTGAGGATAAATTCTTCTTGGTACATCAGAAACTGTTGAAATGGGACTCGGCGAACGAGCTAGACTTCTGGCTGGAGTATTGGATCTCGAAACTATCGTCAAATTCTTTAAAGGTCGCGTTTGGAACGTCTGCCTTTTCTTGGGAAGAACTGGTCCTTCGAGGTTGGCAGTTTGAACTCTTCTAATGGGGGTGATCCGTCTTTGGCTTTGAGGGATAGGGGGAGGCAACCGATTGTAGCTGCTATAGGTGGATTGAGTACTGATGCTTGAGGACGAGCCGAAAGTTGATAAAGAATATCCTCGATGGAACGAGGATGTTTCTCCATTGAGTTGCCCGAATTTGCTGTAGTTGGCTATTGTGATACTTGGTATATGCGGCATTTTGCAGTTTATTTATGTTGCTCAACACTTTCACTATTAACAATGCATGAAACTATTTTTTTATTTTAGCAGTTTTTCGAAAAAGTTCCGTCCGGGCGCCGGACATGGTTAAACCGCGACGTGCAATTGCCGACTGACCACTTTACACAGCGTGAGATTTAAATTTTAACCTATGCCGAACGCATACATGTTACTAAACTTATCTGGGTTATATTTAAATGTACGACATTCAAGAAAAAATACACGCGAGAAAAAAGCGTGTACCGTACACGGCCCACTGCTAAACTATACAGCAGAACTGTCGAGATCATTAGTACAATACAATAGGGCATTTGTCACAGAGCTTCGGAAGATTAAAATTGGCGATGGAGCTTGTGAATTTGGGCGCCGGTACTGTGCATTGAATCTACGTAGTATAATGTACGAAGAGGCACGGAATTTCCTAGGTCACCAATGTTCGTGTATCCATACGAATTACATACTATACTTTTTCTATCGACTAATACAGTTTCTTTTACAAGAAAATGATTTTTCTCTCGATTTCATCCATTTCTTGGGATTTTGAAAAATAATATACTCAGTCCGGTGATCTTGCATGCCATAATATAGGTATTTGTACCCAACCATCTAACCGGAAAATGATTTTCTAAATAATTTCTAACAATTGCAAAATTGTGTGCAGGGGCACCATCTTGTTGGAAATATACCCTGTTTATGTTTATTAACGGAACATTTTCCATTATCGCCTCTGCGTTAATATTCAATAAATGAATGTATCTCAATACCGTTAAGTTTCCATCAAAAATTTGGTATGTTAGTTGACACCCAAAATAAAACCCGAAACGTTAAATCCAAAACGTCCTTGCCTCTGACGTTCAAAAGTTTGGTGCTGATTTGTATCAGACCAGTGACGCACATTGTGCCTGTTAAATAATCCTACGCTGCTTATGCGAGTTTCATCTGTCCAAATGACAGACCGCCCAAATTCTGGATTTTCTTGAATTTATTTAAGTACCACCTACAACAATTAAGAGATGGTGAATAATTTGAATTTTAAATGGCCTATATTTGCCTTTTTTAATATTTTTTGAACTTTTGTTTTGGAAACACCAACTTGTGATTCGATTTCGCGACAAGAAGTTTTTGGTGTCGCCTCAACCAACGATAAAACATTTATTTCTTTCTCTTCCCTATTTTCTTTATTATAAGTTTTGTTTCTAGGTTTATTGAATGACCCATAGTGAATTAAATTTGATTTTAATCTTGAAAACATCATTTTACTTGGTTGTCTTCTTTCTTTCCACGCAGGAATAATTCGGTTGAGAGTTGACATAGGGCTTTTCAATTAACTGTTAATTGCCTTATCCATCTGTCTTTGAACATAGTTGTTCGAAATTCAATGCGGAATCCAAAAAAGCACAAATTATATTAACTCATCATCTATCATTGTAAATGCAGATGCAGAATAATGCAGCTATATAAATTTTCTCTTCAACATGTTTATCAGACAGAACACTGATCTGATTATCGAACGTCAAGTAACAGAAAAAAAACGTCTTAACAATTCCCAACTTTAATTCAAATATCATTAAAAGAGACGTAAACCAACAATTTGGCAAGAAAAATTTCAACAATCTCCCATCAGAAATTAAAACTAGCATAAACGAATCCGAAGTTGAAATAAATATTTGATTTTTCACATCATTATAATTGTTTATAAACGAAATGAACCCCTAATAACTCTAGGAGCGCGCCACCCAAATTTTAAAAGCTGCCATGTTCTCGTAAACAGTTTTTCAACGCTTCAATTTTTGATGTGTATTACAGTTTGTCCCCGTATTGGGTTACAAAAACCCGACTCGTTCCTAAACTCCAACAGCAAATATGTAATTATGTTAATTATGTTGAGCATAAATAAAATTTAAAAAACTACTTTTTCTGTCCCTAACAAAACGTGTAGGTACTTTTGACGATTTCTTCCCCAACAGGAAACCCAAAAATATTGAAGGTCAAATTATGTCATAGAAACGCACAGAGGATTTGTTTGTCACTTTGTTTTCTTGGCACCAATTTCTGGCACTCCCACACTTTAAAAACGAAAGCACTATTCTCTTGCAACGTGTTTAAAATATTATGTACAGGTGAAAAGTCAAAATGTGATCATCGATTAAGGAACACCAAACATTAAAGCCAAACCGTCCCTGATGTTGGACAGCGAGGGTACGGCGAGGGTATAATGAGGTAAATAATGGAAAATAATTCACATCCAAAACAAAGGCGATTATTTGTTGGCGCAATTTACGATTTCCTGGATCTTAAAAACGGCGGAAAAATAGCAAACGCATATAATGCGCGAAACCGATCGTTTCTTTTTCCGATCAAAATAGCACGAGAGTGTTTCAAAATAAATCGCGTGGACGACAGCCAAAATAACTGTCGGTCTCTCTCTGTTACTCCGACGGAACATTGTTGCCCACAGAAAAATTATTATCATAAGCAAATAGGATCGTCAAGGAAGTTTTATGGAGGCAACTCCATCAAAATCGATTAAGATGTTATCGCAGGAAATTCATGGACGAAACTTTAGTACAGAAACAAAAAATTTAAGGTCCAAAAACAATGTATTATTTAAAATAGACTTGGCAACTGGGTTCTTCTGGATGCAACAGGAAACCCGAGACGCCTTCGGACTTAATTTAATTACCCTGCTGGTCGCTGTTAATGCCAGCGCCGCGACGGTGTCCGTGAGAAATAAAAATAGCGATGCAATTTGTAAATTCATTAGGAGGACGTCAATTTAAAGTTAACCGAGATGTATCTCATAAATTATTATACATCATTAAAAATGCAACACAACTAATGGTTTCTAAAGCGAAAAATACATACAGAGTGTTCTCAAAGTAACACCAATTAATGTCTGAGAAATAACACGGGTAATTATATTTTTGGTGATTCCTGGTATCCATGTATAGTTACAATGGTGGTAAAGGTAGCAATCGGAAGATTATTTTTTTCTGCATATTAGGATATCAAAAACTCTACAACTTTACAATTTACGAGGGGTCGTTTTTATATTCCCGGACTAGGCATGAAAACAAAAGACTAGAGCAGCAACAACTATTTATTTTTCAATATAGTTTCCTTGCTTTTGAATACAGGTATTACACCGCTTTAATAACATCTTCAAACCGTTGTAAAAATATTCATTCGGTTTCTCCACAAAATGGTCCTCAACAGCTGTAATAAGTTCGTCATTGTCCCTGAATTTTGTCCCCCTGAGTGTTTTGTTGAGATTAGGAAACAAAAAATAGTCACTAGGTGCTAAATCTGGACTATAGGGCGGGTGTTCAATTTCTTCGAAGCCACAATCAGCAACAGCAGCTTTTGCAAGTCTTGACTTGTGCACTGGTGCATTGTCGTGGAGCAACAAAACACCTCTCGTCAGTTTTCCGCGTCTTTTCACTTTAATTGAATCTCTGAGGCGATGCATTAAGCTTGAATAATACTCTCCCGTTATTGTCCTACCTATCTCCAGATAATCAATCCGCAAAATTCCCTGACAGTCCCAAAAAATGGTTGCCATTATTTTTCCTGCCGAAGGGGTGACCTTAAACTTCTTAGGAGGGCTGGAGACCTTAACATTCCATTGCATCGACTCCTGTTTCGATTCTGGATCATAATGATGCACCCACGTTTCATCTCCAGTGAAAAGTCGGTCGATAATTAAATCTGGTTCATCTTCACAAAGCGTCAAGAATTGTTCACACGCCTCTACCCGAACCTGCATTTGGAATGGTGAAAACATTCGCGGAACCCATCTTGCACTAACCTTTGTCATTCAAAGGTACTCGTGTAGAATTCTGAAAACCGTGGTTTCTGAAACTCCTAGTAAAGCTGCTAATTGCCGCTTCTTCAATCTTGCATCCTCCAATACCAAACACTTGTTTTTTTCAACAACATCTGAAGTGATCACGCCGTCAACAGGGCGACCCGGGCGGGGATCATCATCCAATGATTCTCGACCATTTTTAAACAGTTTTGACCAAAGACTTATAGAGGGGACTTAGCTATTTACATTTTCGATTGAAGCAGGGTGAATACTCGCAGTCTAAGCGTTTGTGTGTGGAAAAGGCAAAACAAAACAGCCGACCAGTTGTGTAGTGAACAGGTGCCGCCGAGGAAACAGAATATCGCGGAACATTCGCTTGGTCCGTTGCTTGAATATAACAAACAACGATCCCCGCGACCCGCTGGCCTTCGAACGTGTAGGCTTCAAAACAAAATCAGCTGTTCCATAAGGACGCTAGGTCCATTCTAGACGTCTTTGGGTTTGACCACTCGCAAATAGTTGACTTAGAAGAACAATCATTCCCGTACACAACCAACATTTCTTCAATAGTTTTGGAGTTTTTCCTTGTCTGGTAAGGAATTTTATAACAGCCCGACATGCGATTTTATTCATTTTGATGCACAACACAAACTGACAGTTAATGAAATTAAATATGTTGCAATTGTTCTGTAATTTGGCATACACGTTTCCCAAGCATATTATGTGATTAGAAAAAAAATTAATGGAAAATTGTCTCAAAATTTAAAACAGCCCAGTCCGGGAATATAAAAATGGCCCCTCGTATTAAAGTTATGACATTAAAGTTATGACATAAAGTTCAATTTTTTAAGTGGAAATCATAGTAGGCTTTGGTCTAGTTCGAAAGGTCTTTTTTTAAGCTATCAAAATATATATACTTTTATATTGTTATTTCAAAAAACGGCAACGATTTTTGTACTTTTTAAGTTTTAACTTTAGAAAATCCAAGATACCTGTGATTTTATGTTAACAACTGAATAATTATCTGTTGACATACATTAGCAAAAGTTGCATGCAGCTAGTTTTATTAGTAGATACTTAGTACATACATAATGGCACTTCAAAATTATCAAAATTTCGAAAAATACGACATAATTGCTGTTTTCAATGAATGTCGTGAGAATGTAAATGAATCAATGGATTTATATCTCAACAGGTACACAAAAAATTCCTAGATACCCATTTCCAGTATAATACATATCCATCGATTTATTAAATTTAGATACCCAGAAAGAAGACAACCAAGCAAAATGATGTTTTTAATTTAATTCACTAATTTAATTCACTATGGGTCATTTAATAAAAAATCTAAACCAAATTTATAATAAAGAAAATAGGGAAGAGGAAGAAATAAATGTTTTATCGTTGGTTGAGGCGACACCAAAAACTTCTTGTCGCGAAATCGAATCACAAGTTGGTGTTTCCAAAACAAAAGTTCAAAAAATATTAGAAAAAGGCAAATATAGGCCATATAAAATTCAAATTATTCACCATCTCTTCCCGGGAGATCAAGAAAGAAGGCTTAATTTTTGTAGGTGGTACTTAAATAAAATTCAAGAAAATCCAGAATTTGGGCGGTCTGTCATTTGGACAGTTGAAACTCACATAAGCAGCGTAGGATTATTTAACAGGCATAATGTGCGTCACTGGTCTGATACAAATCAGCACCAAACTTTTGAACGTCAGAGGCGAGGACGTTTTGTATTTAACATTTCGTGTTTAATTTTGGGTGGTCAACTAGCATACCAAATTTTTGATGGAAACTTAACGGGATTGAGATACATTAATTTATTGCATATTAACGAAGAGGTGATAATGGAAAATGTTCCGTTAATAAACATAAAAGGGGTATATTTCCAACAAGATGGTGCCCCTGCACACAATTCTGCAATTGTTAGAAATTATTTAGAAAATCATTTTCCGGGTAGATGGTTGAGTACAAATGGACCTATTTTGTGGCCTGCAAGATCACCGGATCTGAGTATATTAGACTTTTTTGTTTGGATATTTTTAAAAGAAAAAATATACATACGAAGATACAACAATCAAGCCGAGCTAGCAGAAGCAACACATGCAGGAAAAAGTTGAGTATGGTCAGGTGATCGTGCAGGCCAGGGTACTGCGGAACCACGACCAATCCATTTATTACGAAAAAGTTCATTTAACCATTGCCGAAGTCTAATTTGAAAATATGCTGGAGCGCCGTCTTGTTGAAGCCACATAGCATTTTACACATTTTCGGGCACATTATTGAAAAGATTGAGTAAATTTTTTCGTAGGAAATTTAGAAAAACAGGTCCTGTTAGAGTTTTTTTTAAAAATACGTAACAAATACCTAACTAGATCGATTTGAAAAGGGGAAACCCTGTATACACCATAATATTTTTACAAGATGCGGCGTGGGATTTCCTAAGTACCTACTTCCAAAATTTCATTTTGATGCCTTGAACGGTTCAAGGGATATAGGCCGTCGCCGCACTAATGGACCATCCTGTATAGCAATTTATTATTGCTTTAATTTTAACTAAAGCATATAAATTTTATTTATTTTTTCTAAGAATATTTTTGCAACTTTAAAAATATTGATTCTTTTTTGGCAGTGGGACCCATTTTAAAATAAATGTTTACAAGTAACATATTTTTCTAAATTTTTTGGAGTCATTGGAAATGTGATGTCAAAATGAGCGAATTAAGAAATAACGCAATCACAAACAAAATTACTCACCTTGGCTTCCAACTTGTCATTATCGTGCTTCAAGGTCGTTCTCTCGTTCTCCAGTTTTTCCAACTTGGCCTTCAGGACTTCGAGTTCTTCCTGCAAAGAGCGAAATTCGAATTATTTCAATGCTCTTTTCGCAAATCACAGGAACAAATGAAGCAAAAGAATCTTTTGAATTAAAAGAATACCCACAACTAGTGAAATTAATATTATTATTATGGTAAACTAGACGATCAAATGTTGGAATATTTTTTTCTGTATTTCATGCGCTGTTTTATGTTTCATCATCACATGACTGGCTCTTATGCTTTAACGTAATAAAATGATATCGTGCTGTACTTTTTAAGTTACATACATTTCTACCATCTACGGTAAAAGTGCTAGAAAAACCGAGAGAGAAGTTTCCCAGATAAAAACACATTTTTCTCGACGGAAAATTTCCCGTTCCAAGAAAACAATAAAGAACTTTCGCCAAATTTCCTGTTTTTGTTAAGACCGTGTTTAAAAAATATCTAGGTCTTGGCAGGGGACCAGAATGCAGCGCAGACAGGAGGTAGCTTTCAAAATTCGTTAAATATACATTGCATAAACACCGTTTTATACAGAAATCCCACTGTCCTATTGAACTAGATGAGGAACATAAAAAATTGAAGCACACACACACACAGCTTCCTTCCTGAATCTAAATATCGCAACATCAATCAAAGTTTTAAGTATTGTGTACAACAGTTGGTACTCAAAATTGAGTTGAAAGCATTTTGGTTTAATGTACTGTAATAATTCTAAGCGTTCATCAAACAACGAGTAGTTTTCCCACTATTGCACATGCAGATTTTTTAGTTCAAGATACATATTTGCTCCAGGATGCTTCCGGTTTGGATAACGTACACGATATTCACGTGCTCCCATGTCGCTAGTTCCATTACAGTAACCAAATAAGGTAAGGTGGGGTAAATGCAACCAGACAATCTACACTCAAAATCAATATTTCTTTAATTAATAAATTAAATAAATTAAAAAAAATAACAGAATCTCCGAAAGTTCTGGATTCGCGGCATTTTCTGTTTCCTATAGTGCAAAAATTCAAATTAGGTAGCTGCGTACAGCAGCAAACTTTTAGAGCCGGCAAAATCTTTTTCGGGCTTTGTTTGAAGTAAATAAAAACAGAAATAAAAGGTTGCCAAATACATTTTTTATTCCTCGTCTTGTTAATCAACCATTATTTCTCCGATATTGGATATTTTCAAGTATCGATACTCTTCCGTCAAATATCGTATAGTATCGATACCTGAATAAAAACTAACAAATGATTAGTAACCGAAATAATTGATTTATGACTGTTCTTTTATGAAACCTGTTGTTGGACAAAAACATCCCAAAAACACCTTTATCTTTCTAGAAATAGAACTGGTTGGGCGCGTACCTCAATCCTTTCCTACCCTGAACCAACCTACGCATTTCCCCAAAAGTTGAAACTTTTTAGTGCTAGTTCAAGCCCTTCTCTCATTATAGGGCAGCCTACTTTGTCCCCCTCTACACTGCGTTCCCTTTCTAATATATCTCCTACTTCTTGTCCCGCATATAAGTTTCCCAAATATTCTTTCCACCTATCTGCCTTCTCTCCACTTCCGATTAGGATAACTCCTGCCTCGTTTCTAATGTTTTTGCTACTAGATCTAATTTTTCTGAAATTTCTCCTAATTATTTTATATGCTTCATCAGTCTTTCCTACTTCGAACTTATCTCCCACTTCCGAATAATTTTCCACTTGATCGCCTTATATCTTTGTTTCACTCTAATTGTATATTTTCCCCTTTCCTCTATTAGACTCACAATACGTTTTGCTATGAAGGGTTTTCTACTTTCATTCTGCCCACCTTACCTTCCTATGTACAAATCGGCATACTCGTTGAACGTAAAATACATAGTTATAGACCGAAACAAGAAAATAACATATATTTGTAGAAACCTACACCTGTCCACTAAATTAGAAAATCAATATTTATTATTGTAAATGAAACACGATACACAACAATCTAAATAGCTGAAACCAGTAAATAATTTCTTCCTCGACAGCAGGTGTCATCCGTATTTAAAATCGTTATAATTGATGTGGCAACCAGTGTAGGTGAAAGGTGTTTGGCAAATATCTTGTACTGGAAACAAGTAATTGCACTTCACCACTCACCATTAGGAAGTTGTCTCTCGCCGAAGGAGAAACCCGAAAGAACTGATATTGACAAAAAAAAACAAGTTGTTCGATGACCCTTGCTTTCTATCCGCTGTTGGGCTTGTTTGTTTTGCAGATGAAAATGGCAAGTCGGGGACATCCGTTTCTATTATTAATCATTACTTCTGAGTAACAATATACAGGGTGTGCAGAGTTCAGTACACAACCGTTGCGTTTTATTTAAGTAAGATAAAAAATAAACGAGCGGCGACGGATATAATACAGTTCTACTCGCGGTCTCGTCGGGAAAAGACGCTCACCAATTATTCATTTTTATCTGACATCACGTATTAAATTTCCCATATTTTCCCATGGGGAACTGAAATAGTAGTTTAACTCGGGTATTATGCACACAATGCAGTCTCCCATTCTTAATGCTTCACTTGGTACCTATCAATGACCTTCATGTTCAAGATCACGAAGAGCTACCAACTAGAAAGCGTAACGAATCGTTTTTCTTGGGCTGCGACAAAAATTATGCAGGATTCAGATTCACGTGTTTGCGAATTAAATGACACTTTGTGTATACAGGCAAAATAAACTATTTTATCCACGACTATCTTATAATATACTCTTTATACTTGTGTTTCTTCAATCATAATTAGATACATTAATCACTGCAGTGATTAATGAATATTATTCACTACACCAATAGGAACATCGCTTTGACCCTTTTTTACATTTATTTAGTAGGCCACGATCGCGATGTGTCAGTTCAAATTGAAACGTCAAATCAGCATGGTTTGCTTTTAATTTGAAATGCATATTCTAAAAAAGAAGATATAATGAGTAGTGAGAGTGAAAACGAGGTTTCTTTAACAGCACCAGCAATAAAAGAAGCTGCAGAACTTACCTCGTTAGATTCATTGCCCAAAAAACCAAGAAAATTATACCTGAGAGCGTATGTATGAATCTTCTTACACTGGAGAAGGGAAATGAAGGTAAACTCTTTCTGGGAATCTGTTTTGATAGTCGTGGACAAAGTATAGTATACAACTCGTTATAATGATGCTATTATTTCCTCGGATGATTACAAAATTCGTTCGTTTCACTCGCTCGTGTTGTAAACTTCATCCTCGGTAATAATAGCATTCATTATAAACTCTTGTATAATATACATACTATTATATAAATAATCGACGTTTGTCAAGAATTTTATTAAAAAACGTTTTTAAATAAAATTCTTGACAAAGACTCTAGTCAGGGTCGAAACGTCCATTATTTACATGTACACAAACAAGAAAACTTTTGTCAAAATGATTTACATAGTTTTCTGAATTATCTTCTAAGAATACTTTGATTTATAAGGAACTTGTGTTGGTATTGTTAAAAGCAAGTCGAAGACGTTGTGTGATAAAGATTTATGAAATACTTCCCTCCAATATCGCGGCCTATACAGGGTATCCCACGACGACCTTACACGATCTGTATATAGAAAAGTATATACAGGGTGTGTTTTTTAAGCGTCCGCGGAAGATTATGCCTAAATGACGAGAAATATCAAGAAAATATTTTAACTAACCTCACCTCATTTTTTACGCTCTATAATCTAAAAATGTTTTTACTTATACCAGGTTAGTCCAAATAGTTGGAATGATGGTCAACTTTGTTTTTTCTTATGGAATGTGCATTATTTAATTTTTTACTTGATTCAGAACAATATTTTAATAGCACTTTCATAACATAATATTATAGTAATTTTCTTTCTTTTTTGAGATAATATTTTTTTTCTCGATATTTTGACAGTTACATCATACATTTTAAAAATTCATATTTCTGCACTGGTTGAAGATGGAGTAATGATATTTTTAACAGCGGTCCTCATGATAATCATGATTAACACTGTTTGCTCAAATTGTGTATAAAATATACGAGGAGCATTCAAAAATTTATCATATGAAAGCGACAAAACACCAGAAAAAAGTCAGCTTTTTCAAATGACATGGTATATTTTTTATTACTCCATTTGAAAGAGCGGAAAATTTCGCATGGGCTGACCCAATAAAACAATATTGTTACATAACTATAATTTTTAAATATTTACAATATTAAAATTTTCACTTCAAAAAATCAAAAATAAAGTAGCTTTGGAATGTCTACAGTTTTGTTGTTGTTTTGCTATAGGGTTTTATATTCTGTGGCTGTATTTTTACAAGGCCAACTTTATTTTTCATTTTTGAAATGAAAATTTCAATATTGTAAATATTTAAAAATTAAGCTCATGTAACAATATTGTTTTATTAGGTGAGCCCATGCGAAATTTTCTGCTCTTTCCATTGGAGCAATAAAAAATATATCGTGTCATTTGAAAAAACTGACTTCTTGATGGTTTTCTCTCATTTTTATTTGATAAATTATTGAATGCTCCTCGTATATTTTATACAAAATTTGAGCAAACAGTGTTAATCATGATTATCATGAGGACCGCTGTCAAAAATATCATTATTCCATCTTCAACCAGTGCAGAAATATGAATTTTTAAAATGTATGATGTAACTGTCAAAATATCCAGAAAAAAAAAATTATCTCAAAAAAGAAAGAAAATTACTATAATATTATGTTAAGAAAGTGCCATTAAAATATTGTTCTGAATCAAGTAAAAAATTAAATAATGCACATTCCATAAGAAAAAACAAAGTTGACCATCATTCCAACTATTTGGACTAACCTGGTATAAGTAAAAACATTTTTAGATTATAGAGCGTAAAAATGAGGTGGGGTTAGTTAAAATATTTTCTTGATATTTTTCGTCATTTAGGCATAATGTTCCGCGGACGCTTAAAAAACACACCCTGTATAGTATAATTACACAAATTTGCACAAATAGGTAATCGAGGATGCTCAATTCGACTAAAATATTTTTGACTTTCTACGACTTCCGGTTATACCGGAAATATACACCAACTTCCTTATTTTAAATGGAATGCCCACATTTTTATTACGGATTTAGATTTTTGGTCGAATTTTAAGGTCACCTTATGGAAAACATCATATGTGTAAAGTGCACCCTCTTGGAGATATTAGACCTTAAAAATCGTAATTTTTCAAATTTCATCAATTATAACTTGGAAACGGTACGAGATAAAGAAAAATGATTTACATGTCCCTATCCTAGTTTTTAATTCTTTATCTAATGGGTCTGGAAAATACTGCTTCCTGATTGACAACTTTTTGTCATTTTTTGACCAATCAGGAGGTAGTATTTTCCAGACCCTTTAGATAGAGAATTAAAAACTGGGATAGGGACATGTAAGTCATTTTCCCTATCTCGTACCGTTTCCAAGTTATAATTGATGAAATTTGAAAAATTACGATTTTTAGCATCTAATATCTCCAAGAGGGTGCACTTTACACATATGATGTTTTGCATAATGTGACCTTAAAATTTGGCCAAAAATCTAAATTCGTAATAAAAATGTGGGCATTCCATTTAAAATAAGGAAGTTGGTGTCTATTTCCGGTATAACCGGAAGTCGCAGAAAGTCAAAAATATTTTAGTCGAATTGGGCATCCTCGATTACCTAAATGTGCAAATTTGTGTAACTCCACTAAACACACTTTTCCATATACATATCGTGTAAGGTCGTCGTGGGATACCTGTATAGGACTCAAAAATCTAATCTAGTTATACACATGTCACAGCTTTAGGCGTTCGTCGGTCACTTTACTAACCAATTCTGGCGAAGGAATAATAAATATCAAACGTTTAGGAAGATAGAAATCCACGTCTGTTGCCGAAGGCTACCTGCAGGAATCAATGAAACTGAAAAAAGACACGTCCAACAAAATTCTCAATCTCAAAAGTAGGTACATATTATGTATGTATTTGCAATGTTGCTTTGTTTTTAAAGACGAAATTCTTTCCTTTCTGCCATTCAAATTCTCATTATTAATTTATTCTTGATAAGTTTTATTCGATTTTTATTTACATTCAATATCTTTTGTAAAAATTTGGGTCATCAATGCAGATACAATTTAAGAACTAATCGAGGTCAGCGTAGGAAAAAAACACTTACACGAATTTTTTGCCTACAATGAACTACGAAAGAAGTTCACTCGGACCTCCTGGCAACTGGAAATCAGCTCTTAGGTGCCGGATAATTAGTCAAGTTTGCCGCTCTAAAGCGCTAAATTAAGATGTGAAATAATTAACTGTTGTTCCATATAATGACGTGACTCGGCTGAAAATGAAGTAATTTGTTTTTCGAACCGTCACACTACGGTAGAGTATGATCTTAGAAATGTCACATTAATCTACAGGTAGCATGTAATTCGAGAACGGCAATACGAAATACAATTAAGAGATCAATTGACTTACAAACATTTAAGCATATGCAGCTTTGACACAAACAAGTGAAACTTAAAATAGGTACCGTAAATTAGTTATTGTGATTTTATCTCTGCCACAAGTACAATAAGAAGTTATTTAACAACAGGAAGCAATTACTTACTATATCATTTATTATCACTTAACAGCCGAAGACAACTTTAAATGTGTTAAAAGACAATCAGCTGTAACGACTTTAAAATTACTAAAATAAATGCCAGCACATGGAGTACCGTAATTTAATTTAACGTTTGTTGTTGAAATACCGGGTGATAGAGAATCCATTTCTATAGCAACCTTAAAATTCTTGAAAGACTTAAACAAAATGACTTACCGTCTTAACCCTCAGCTCTTCTTCCGTCCGATGAACGTTCAACAACGGAGTAACTCTGACCAACAGCCGCCACCACGGCCAATCTCTAACGAGCATGAACTTCCTGACGTTCCTTTGTATACATCTGACGGCGAGTTCCTGCAGTTTCCTCTGTTCCAACCTCTTCCTGGCCAGGTAACCTCTACAATGCGCCTGGAGGTTAGACACTGTACCGGTGAGCCGCTCATCCCTCTGCGATTCCAGTTGCGCCAGTCCTCCACTCCGGAAGAAGATCTGAAACAAAAACAATTTGTTGGAAAACAAAAAAAAACTGGAAGAGTAAATTCACGAAAACCTTAACTGTGGAGAAATTACCTCCTTCTTTGACTTATCCAAGATCAAAGACTCAATTTCCTCACAGTCCAACTCCATTTCATTAGATATATTACCGGAATCATCAGAATTATCATCGGAGCTATAATCTTTAACTTTCCCATACCCAAATCCGTTTTCTTTGTCTTTCCCACCCTCAAAAACCGACTTCAGCGCATTAATTTTATTCTGTTTTGTCACTTCCACGGCACTGTCTTCATTTTGGCAGATCCAACCTTCAATTTTCAAATCAGCTACTTCTTTTGAAACAGTTGTTGTATCCAAATTTTGAACAGATTCGACTGCAGTTTTTGAATTTGCCGCCATGCGTTCCAATTGCAGCGCCCTCTGTTTCACACTGGCGGGCTTTTTGAATGTATCAGAGCGGTTTACGACTTTCTTGGTTATTTGGGCGAATTTGGGCTCCACGGTTAATTTTTTCGAACCAAAAGTGGCCGATGATTTCTTTTCTACTCTGTATGTGTCGTATCTGGTGGTTTTTGTTTCGAATTTTTTTACCGTGGTTTTGACGTCAGTTATGGGGTCTTCTACAACCCGTTTTGGCTCCGGAATATCTCTGCTTGAAGCAACAAAATCTCTGCCACTGGACGTTTTATGCTGAGGCTTTTTAACAAGTTTCGAATTATTATTTTGCGTAGAGGGATTTTTAACAGATTTTGAGTTCAAATTCTGTAAACTTCCCGCTATAGTTGACGCGGTACTTCTCTTCGAACGGTCTAAATTGTTTAGACCATTAGGAGTACTCTGGAATGTTTTTTTGAGGCAAGGTTTCACAATAGGAATTCTACTTATGGTCATTTTTCTGGAGCTAACATCGAATGAACTCACAGCTCTGGATATTTCATTGCCATTAAATTGCTTTACAACTTCTTTTACTCTACCATCAGAATTTTTTGGCTTCTCACTTGTTAAATTGGCTAAACTTTTAGTTTTCGTAAGTAGCTTTTTATTTGGTACCACTTTATTCGGTACAGAGGTGCCCTGTTTCTTCAAAACGCATTTGGATTCTATGATACTGCAAGTTTTTGATTTTTGCAACTTGGGTATTCTGGAATCCTTCTTGGCTTTCTCGTGCTCGTGGATGATATCGTCAAAGCTGCCGATGACTATCCTTAATTTGTTGTCATCAACTTTAGGTTGGTTTTTCCCATCAAATGGTACTTCTATGACGGTTACGTTACTTTCCACCGAAGAGTCCATGAAGATGTTTCCAGAATCTTCTTGCTTGCAAGAGAGCTTTTTTGGTAATTCCATTAAAGCCTTAAAATTGACTGGGTCCAGTTTGGGTTTAAGCACTGGCATCTTCAAGTCTTCTAAAAACGGCGATTTTTAAAATATAATTCAATGTTTGAAATATGACACATTCCAAATTGGTTCACCTAAATTTCACTCTAACTGGTGAAAATGAAACTTTCGGTCTCTCTTGGATTGTTATACAGTTAAACAATTTCAGTATATTATTGTTTAGAATAATTTTTGGTAATTTTTTGGAGAACCGTATAATTTTTTACAAGCAATTTAGAATCACCTGTATAACAAAAGCCCTATATTCTAAAATTTTAAGATATGTATCTAATACAGCTTAGCTGAACCATCCAGGGCAACACTTATAAAAAAGTTTAAAATACAGTCTTGCTCTGTTAAATTATTAATATGTCTCTATTTCTCGAACTACTTAGCCGATTAGGTATGTAATTTAAAATTCCACTCCGCACTCGCGCGCACGATTCTTATTGTCCAGCAATCGCGGCCGACCCTAAAAAGGCCCGCGACCCAAATCCGACCCTGTTACGTCCGAAAATCACCAGCAGCAAGTACAAAACGGCGCAAATCAGGTGAAACGTCTGCAACTTTTCCGTTTCGGCTTTGCACAGCATACTTTACGGTCGACCGCAAAAAAAAACTCAGCCGGCCCGATGTGAGTGCAAGTGAAGACTGAATGAACTTGATACTTGACCAATGTTCTCATGGCTTCTGGGCTCGGTGAAGCGCGGACGAAGAAGTGGTAAGGTGTATCGGGAAGAGCAAGCAGAACCCGCCCGTAGTGTTTTCGCAGCGTCGTATAAGTCAAGGTTCATCAAATACAGGGTGTGCATAAAATTCTGAGTCAAAACTCTTAATGCCCGCGCATCACTTTATATCGCAGATTATTCTTACTGTAGTTGTCTATAAACGCCTAAAATATTATAGATCCACGACTAGAATTATCCATAGACTTTTACTCGCTCCCCGGTAGATGGCTCTTCGAGTACCATATTGTTGAAAATTACGTCTATTGTTCTGGAAAGAATTTCCAGCGCCGACAAGGCTCGACTAGCCAGTGCCATTTTGATCACGCTCGAATACGCACTGCTGATTACCTAACTCTCTTGGTTTTGGACTAGGCCCATGTCCCCGGAATTCGTGGTGCAGATTATACCACAAAGGTTACAACTGTGTTTGCAAACTGCGAGATTTCGCATAAAGCTAACTTTACCTTATTAAATATTATTGGTATCCTAAACTCGCTGCTTGAAAGTATTAAGTTAATATTTGCTAAATAATGACTGGCTTTTACGACTACAATTAAAGGAAAGCACAAAAGGAAATTACATTTAAACTCGGTACATTGATCGGGGCTAACGCTCATTGGCATTTTTCAAACAGACTACCTAGTAGAAAGGTAAACAGTATGGAGAAGTTTGACCTCATACAAGAGGACATTTACTACGAGTTTCCATCAAACAGATCACGCTCAGCTTATCTCAGCAGTTTTCTTTATTAAGGTGGTAAAGGGACTTTATTGTCCGAGTTGTGCGTACGAAGCTTCTATCGCGTAGCATGAACTTGTAATACTGAACCTTCGATGAAATCATCGAAATTTATAAGTAAATTACATTCCATTACTTCTTGCAATTCTCCGGTTGTCAACACCGTAGCAGATTTAAGAACATTTAAATGGAATTGTGCTATTAATAATTAGAAAGTGCAATAAATCGGTTTGGTACATCGTATGTAAAGTACCATCTAGCCGTAACCAATTGGACCATTGAATCTTGCTACCTTTTTAATTCGTTGCATTCACGATATATTTTTACAAAAAAAAAATAATAACAATTTCTATTATAAATAACCATTTAGTAACATTTAATAGCTGCATAACGTGTCTTTTAATGTGTAGTAAAAATCATAAAATAGCCTTTTGATGACTAAAATGTAATTTTTACCGACTTTTACCACGACAACTTGACCGAGGAATAAAAGATATCGTGCACCTTGTATACCTACATAATTTTATTTATTCTGTTTCTGTTATTTACAAAGGCAAGATCGTATAGCAACCTCACCTGTTAACTGTAATCTCCCAAGATTAGAAAGGGTTACCTCTTTCAACCGAACGAACGTGTACCCACCGTACGGTACATGACACCTGTATTCATTTTATCAGACTGGTTTCAGAGACGTGATCATTAAGTTTTCCAGCATAATCCTCAGACGAGAAACGAGACCTGACACTATTACTAATAAATTTGTTAATTACACAGAATTGCGTTATTTATTTATTGGCAAAACAATAAAATAATTATGTGGAAGAAGAAAGTGCAATAAAAATAAGAAAAGATCATGTTGGTGGAACGAAGAAGTAAAGTCAGAAATAGGAAAGAAGAAATGAGCATGGCAAAGATATCTTGAAACAAAAAGAATAGAAGACATGGAGGAGTACAAGACGAGAAGGAGGGAAGCAAAAATAGCAGTGAGAAAGGCCAGAAGAAAGGGTTAGAAAGAGTTTGGAAAAGAACTACAGGAAAACTATAGTATGGACAACAGAAATTTTTAGGAAAGATTAAAAGGGTTAAAGGTAGATAAAGAAGGAATCGGTTTCCGATATTTTTCAAACCACCCTGTATATTGCAGGCGAGTATTATGCTGCTTTCCTCCTCTTTTCACTACCAACCTATTCCACATGTTTCTACGTGTAGGAAACATTAAAAATTCCCATTGTTATTTATAATATGGGCAGTCACAACAATTATTATGCCGCTAAATTCGATTAATACCAAAATGAACTTGATACATCGTTTAATTGGTGCCGCGAGGTCAGGTCAATCATAGTTCGTGGCTGCATACACTCTACGGCACTCAAAACTAACTGTTATTAAATACCGCAAAGTTACTTCGATCAATTAAACATTCAAACCGGAATAAAGCACCTGAAACACCGTCCCATAATTTATTTATGTATTTCAATTCCGATTTGAAGTTCTGGTTTTTTTACGTAACAGGTTACGCTGGACATATGTTAATCGAAAAAAGTATTAGAATGAATATCATTATGTGTGAGGAAGTGCAGGTGCACTAAAACATGGTTTAACGGCTCAGCAGTCAAATGCGTAGGCAACATACCGCCCACAAAAATCACAAAAAAATAGATTTTCGAAAGTGATTGTAAATAAACAACATAAAACTAATAAATAAGAGATTAAAATTGTACCCAAAAGAAAATTTTGCCGTGTAATGGATAAAACTATACAGTGTGTCCACGGATAGACTTAACTATACTTGTAAAAACTTTTATTTCCAGTTTTTCGAGAAAAAGTCATTCTTTATAATTTCTTTTGCTTCTTATATAAATACGATTCACGCTGAGAAACTTTGATTTTGTAGTACAGGGTGCGCAGAAAATACAAAAATTTATATTTGTAAAATAAAAATTTTTGAATCATGCTTTTTGAAGTCTCAAAATGAAACAGCTTAGAAGGAGAAATCGAAAAGCCGAATAAAGTTTTTCCATAGAAGTTATACTTAGTTGCTAAGAAATACCGGGTGTCCGGTTAATGTTGGCGACCGGCTATATCTTAGGAACTATTCATCTTACAGCTTTCAGAAAAAAATCTTCCTATAAAAGTGGCCATGAAAACTTCATCAAAAATATTTTTAGCTTTCAGTTTTCCCCGCTAAGGGGCACAATGTTAAAAGAAAATAGACAATCCGCATTTTCTTCGAATATTCAAATGGAAATTTAGGAATCCTTTAGCTTTCTCAAAATCTCCTCGTAATACCCTGCAAATTAGTTTAATAACTTTTTGATAACAACTTCCGGTTTGAGCCATTTTGTTCTCAATTCTATTTTTTGTAATGACGTCATGCTATAAAAATATACCATTCCATTTAAAGTTTTTGAGAAAATTTGACATTTTCGCAAGTTTCGAAATAACGCCATCTGGCGGCTCCCTCGTAAAATTAAATTCAAGGGTAAATGCAGGTTTCTATTACGCTATAAATTCCTTTTACAACGAGACCAAATTCATTAAAATTGGTTCAAGCAACCCGGAGACATCGCAAGTCAGATCAAAAAGTTATTAAACTAATTTGCTGGATATTACGATGAGATTTTGAGAAAGATAAAGGATACCTACATTGCCATTTGAATTTTTGAAGAAAATGTGCATTGTCCATTTTCTTTTAAAATTGTGCCCTCTAGCGAGAAAAATTGAAAGCTAAAAATATTTTTGATGAATTTTTATGGTCACTTTTGTAAGAAGATTTTTTCCGAAATTTGTAGGAAGAATAGTTCCTAAGATAGCTGGTCGCCAACCTTAACCGGACACCCGGTATATCTTAGCAACTAAGTATAACTTCTATGGGAAAACTCTATTTGGCTTTTCGATTTCTCCTTCTAAGCTGTTTCATTCCGAGACTTCAAAAAGCTTGATTCAAAAAATTTTAATTTTGCAAATATACATTTTTGTATTTTCTGCGCACCGTGTACGACAAAATCAAAGTTTCTCAACGTGAATCGTATTTATATAGCAAGCAAAAGAAATGATAAGGAATGATTTTTTTTCGAAAAACTGAAAATAAAAGTTTTTACAAGTATAGTTAAGTCCATCCGTGAACACACTGTGCATATATTATGTCGTACAGATTAAAACTTCAATTCGAGTAACTACATATAAGTAAGAAATTGTTCGGGACAATCCTGCTGGATAAGACACACCTGTTCTCAATTGATATTTGACAAAGAAATTGAAATCCGGCTCGAAGGACCAAATTAGATCTGTAGTAATTTTCAGCAGCAAGAAATAAACCTGTAGGTACATACAAGCACTTCAAAAATGTACTCTACTTTCTAAATAAAAACCAAATACAAATGCCAATCAATATTTTAAATTCTTATTTTTATGTCAGGTACAATGTACCGGCGATGCGAATTTAAAAAGGGAAAGCTCGTTTATCACGACCGTACGTATGTGATGGACATAAAATAACAACGTTATTTTGTGAAATTTGTGCCCGGGGCACCGAATCAGACGAGGAAGCAAATAACCGAAGTTTTATATATCGAGAAAGTGAAGAAGAACGGTGGGATTTTTTTCGATGTTACATCTAGGCGTGACTGAGTGTCTGACAGGTTAACTAATAGCATCAATGTCCAAACCTAAAATATGAAACGCTCCCCAGTAAATTTTCCGTGTTAGATAATATAAATTAGAAAAATATCATTTTCAGTTTCGTAAAACTTGGTAATTATCAATTAACTTTCTTTTAAATTCCCAAAAACAAAATAATAAAGTGACGTAGCACCCACGAATTAATAATTGTAGAATTAAAATAATTATACAGTGCAACACATTTTGTAATTTAAAAAAACGTGGACTTAAAATGTAGGACCTCATGCAGCATTTGACCCGAATACGTGATGGATCGCACGAATTAATGAATAAGTAAAAGGAAAAACGACGAAAATAACAATAAACAAAGTTACTACTACGACACAGACCGTTAAGTTTTAATAGGGTTATAATATTTAACTTTATTTAGGATGCCGTTTATTTGGATTCTGAGTAGAGGTCGCGTGGAAAAATGGAGTGTTTCAGAAATTTAGACCACTGTTTTGTTCACCATAATAGGCAGGTTCGGTAATTTTCAAATTTCATTAAAATTGATAGAGTTTATTATACTGAAGGCAGTTATGTTGTTAATTTTTGTGAATCCGTTGCAAAGTTTTCCGTCGGTGCGAGGCTAGAAATCGTACCTTGCAGCGAGAGTAGGCCGCGTGACGTCAGAACTTAGTATAACGTACAAGTCCCAGCTTCAGCACGCAGCAGTCCCATAAGTATTATTCATATGCATGTGTAGTTAAATTGTTAAATATTATTAACTGGTTTTAACTGGTGTTTTCTGTTTTGTACCCAGACTAATACATCGTACAGCACACCAATAAAACGGAAAAAGTGGTTCGTTGGAGCCAGAAGGAAAATCGGTCAGCATTATCGATATTTTCGCGAGTCAGTTTATCATTGCAAAAGTTTATAAAATTATCGGCTGCCCCATTGCAGCCACTCTAAATAAAATCGAACATAATGTAATTTATCGACAATTTTTTGGGACCCCTTGGTACTTGGTAACGTGTTACGGTTAGCATAATTTGAAACAGGATGCTAGGAGCATGACGGAGCCAAATACTGAATCGCCGTAGCGTTCCCTCCCTGAACTAAAAAAGGAAATTTTATTAACTAGGTATTTTACAATAATAATTAAATAGTACGTCATCATAAAGTTATCTTTTGAAGACTGGTAGGACGCGTACCTCCATCCTTTCCCTGAGCTATCCTACGCATTTCCGTAACAGTAGAACATTCTACATCCCCAACTATTTGAGAGCTGTAGTCTAATCTGCTCCAACCTCTACCTTACTTTAAAAATTCACGCTCGAAATAGTCCCAATAAGTATGTTATGAGATAGGTACCGCTTCACGGGCACTTCAAGAGAAGTGGGAGGAGCGCCTTACGAATCTCTGACGTCAAACCAATAACAAAGCGAACTAGCATGTGGGCGTGATAAGCTAATTTCTTTCGCTTATTACGCCGCAAAAAATTTTTTTAGAAAAAAAATTTCGCCGTAAATCAATTACAATAACAATTTTCTGTCATTTTCATGCCAAAAATAGATATCTTACTTTTCTCCGAACCTCCCTATTATATGCAGAAGCGTGATTGATGCACAGCTCTATTATTTACATTATTTTAATTTGGTGAAATTCTGGCATAAGGCTAATAATAAATACAGTTTTATCGACGTTTCGACCCCGTCTTGTGCCTTTTTCAAGATTTATTTGTAGAATATTAAAAGTAAAAAGTTGACATAAAATAATTTGTCAACAGAAATTTCTCTAAATAATAATAGTATATTAGGAATGGTAAATAATAAAAAATAATATATTAGGAATAACTGGCGTTTCTAAATATTCTAAAACTAACCAAGCAATGGTACTAAAAATTGGGGAGTCCACAGTACAGCCATTTGTTTGTATGTAATCTTGGTAGGCCATAATATATCCGCGGAGGTAGAGAATTTTGAATTTACTACTGAGGTTTGGGGGAATGCTACCTTCATCAAGAAATTTAGAAATAAAATGATTGTTTTTATTTTGTATGATAATAGTACGATCTTTAGGGATAATTACGTATTGTATAATACACTTGGGTGCAATGAAATCAGCCCATTTACAGTTTTCAAATTTGATGAACTGATTTTGTATAAATGAGCCTTATATTTAATACGTGTATTTTTTAAAATTTTGGAGATGATTCCTGACGGTCAGACTCAAATGCATATCCTGAAATTCCACTGGTTATTCAGAAGTTTTTTGGTCATAAATAAAATATCGCAAAAATATCATTTGTAGAAAAAAAGAACAATAAACAAAATTGAAGATCCTGAACAGTTAAAGTCAAAATTATGAAAAAACTTTCAAAATTAATAATTAGTGTTCCCTCCTCTTTCCCTGCATGCGGCGTTTCATCGATTGTATGGGGTTGGCTATGTTTTCTTGGGGTATGTCGAGCAATTCTTCTTCAACAGCAATCGCAAGCTCTTGTAACGTATTAGGTGCAGGATCTCTACGTCGTATATTTATTTTTCACTGATCTCAAAGATGTTCAATGGGATTTAGGTCGGGGCTGCGTGCTGGCCATTCCATTACCTGTGTACTAACCTCTTACAAAGTTCCCTGCAGTGTGTGGTTTCGCATTATCTTGCATAAAAATGAATTGGTCACCAATAAACCCCGCGTAAATCTTAAAACACTTCGTTTATGTATCTTTCAGTATTGAGGCATCTTCTGTTGTGACCACGTTCAGCGCCAACAACGATAACACAGTCAGTTCTTACTGTTTAGGATATTGCTCCCCAAATCATACATGATCCACCTCCAAAAAGGACTCGCTCTTGAAAGCAACATTGTGCGAATCGTTCTCCATGTCTTCTGTATACTCTGTTTCTTCCATAGTTGCCATGAAGGAAAATCCTGGTCTCATCTTCTCGTAGCTGCAGATGCAACTGAACACTATTCAAGTGGCGTTTCCTCAGTGCTGATATGGTCAGAAAATATTCGTCCCTTTCGGTTGTGCCTTTTTCCTTGCCAGACCCTGGTCTCCGATTATAAGAACCAGTTTCTTGGAACCTCTCTAACATTCTTCTACCTGCTTTTATGCTTAAGTTAAGTTGCATGGCGACGAATCTTTGGCTGTTTCTTGCTTGAAGCAGAGCAACTGGTTGAGCTGCAATTTCTGGAGCTGCATCCATTGGAAAACAATTTCTTTGCGATTAAAAGACAGAATGACAGTTAAGATGACTTAAATAAAAGAGACCTCTCAAAAAATTATACCACTATCTGGAATATTTATTCAAGGAAGAAAATAAAATGTGTTTATTCTTTATTGCTACGTTTAAGAATGTAAAAATGTGAAACAACATAAAATTTAAAAATTATATGTTCATAAATAAGTAAAATAATCTTTTACACTATATTGTAGGTTGCACGTAATACAATAATTATTTGTGGGTTATTTTTGAGGAAGGTATTTGTAATTTTATGTTATTTAAAATTTATTTTTTTATTTATTTTTGAAGTTGAATTAGCGTATTTTTTAATAATTTGACAAATTTGATTTCTAATTAATTTTTTTCTTCAGAAGGAAGTAGCGATTCTATAGATGCAATAATGTTGTTGATTGGAGTGTTTTTTTATTTACTATTTGTATTTAAAGAAAAGTCTGGGCCTAACTGTAATTTTTTTGAATATGTATTTGTTGGAATATTTGTGGTGGATATTATTACGTATCCATTCAGTGTTAAATTAGTTGTTGTTTTCATGTTTGTTCGTAAGTTTTATTAATTTGCGTTCTTTTACGTTGATAAATGTACCTAGTATTGAATATCTGGTACATACAACGTGTCCAAGATAAGGAGGGCCAGTATGGGGATATTGGAAATGACAAGAGATACGGATTTGGTTAAATGGGAAAAAAGTTGCGCAATTAAAGGATCAATAAAATGGCGCCTACAAATCCTTGATATAATTTTCCGTTCTTGAGTTATTTTGAAAAAACTGAATTTATGGATTTTTAACTATATTTTTTTCTGACTTTAATATTAAAGTTAGAGCGAAACTGACAAAACTTCTTCGTGGCAACTTTTGATGAAATTGCCAATTTTTTTATTCTACGTTTCGTCTTCGGGCAACCATCATCAACTTCATTTTTTTAAATACGGTCCTGATTTTCTGATGTCAAATTTTATGAGCCCTTTTTATTCTGAATTCAACAATGTACCACACATTATGGTTTAATTACGTTTCGACCCGTTTTTGACCATCATCAAGAAATTTTTAGGATACGGACCTGCATTTCTCTTGATTTTCTAAAAATTATGAGAAATACAGTTAGTTGGGCTTTCTTCTGATATCAGAAACGAACAAGATTTTCCAAAACTGCAAGATGCGCTATGCTTAGAGTAGGGTAGGTGCTTATCGCTAGTATCATCTAACAGATTCGTAAAACTCTTGTGGTGCACTTAAAAATTGACCAACTTATATTGTATGTACATATTTTTTACAAAACTATGAGACATACAGGTCCGTATCTTAAAAATTCTTTGATGATGGCCAAAAAAGGGTCGAAACGTAATTAAACCATAACATGTGGTACATTGTTGAATTCAGAATAAAAAGAGCTCATAAAATTTGACATCAGAAAATCAGGACCGTATTTAAAAAAATTAAGTTGATTATGGTTGGTCGAAGACGAAACGTAGAATAAAAAAATTGGCAATGCCGATCTTTAATTTCATCAAAAGTTGCTACGGAGAAGTTTCGTCAGTTTCGCTCTAACTTTAATATTAAAGCCAGAAAAAAATATAGTTAAAAATCCATAAATTCAGTTTTTTCAAAATAACTCAAAAACAGAAAATCTTCTAGGCGCCATTTTGTTGGTTCTTTAATTACACAACTTTTTTCCCATTTAACCAAATCCGTATCTCTTGTCATTTCCAATATCCCCATACTGGCCCTCCTTATCTTGGACACGTTGTATACTTACAATAATCAGTTATGTAAACAGAAAATTTTATATAATTATCAGTGCCAATATTTTTATTTATCAATTTATCAATTTTACAAAAAATATTTTAATTCTTGCCAATAAATTTCACAAAATTGATCAATTTAAGTAAACAGAAAAGTTAGTTTTGGTTTTGAATCATCATGGGGCAGACAGTCTTGGTTAAATTTTCTTTTTCAGCTTCAAACTCAAACCAACGGTTTGTCGTCTAAGTGCATCTATCAGCACGTTTATATATAGCCCAACTAGATTTTGTCAATACAGCGTTTTAGCGTAATAGTAATAGCGGATTTTCTTAAAAAATATACCTTTGCTGACGGGAAACCTGACAAAACATCGAATGCAAAATTATATATATGAATTGCAATAATCTTTAGAAGAAAAAAGAAAACGCATCAGCCTGAATGTGAAATTAGGAGGTACGAAATAAATAAGTATACAAAAAATATTGTTTTTAAATTGAATGGTCAAATTAAAAAAGGATCAAAAAAACAGTCCGACTTGGGCTAATGGAAACGGCAATTTAAGGTAAAAGAAAACATGTTTCCTAGCACCACTAACAACGTCGCAGCTACTATCGAACTATTAAAGATTGTCTGAAGACAACACTTTTGCCAAACAGCCAAAGAATTTTCCTGTTCATAGATTAAAAGTTAAAAATACCAATTAATAATTTAAATAAGTATACTTTTCTTTTAATTTTACTATTTTATTATACTGCAAAATATCAACTAAATATTAGAAATATCTTTGTTCAAATGTTATTCGAGTATGCTGTTTTATGTATTTTAATGTTTCTTGATGGCCCCTGCTATCGACAAATAATATATTCAAATGCTATTTTCCTATTTACAAAATATGAAATGAAATATTTGAAAATGGAATACAAATAAAGCAGAAGGTTTCCACCCCACCGTTGATTGAGAAGTCCTCTCAATCAACGATCGCACATTAAGTATGAAAATGAAAATCATTTCAATCTACCTACCCCACTTTCTAGGGGAATTGGAAAACCGCACGGGATAATTAGATATAGGTAACAACAATTTTTTTTGTCTGTACTCCGTAACCTCTTGTAGAAAGGTGTTTTCTGTAATATATTGCAACCGAGCAGAGATGGGAGTATTTTGAAAAAGCTGAATTTATGGATTTTTAACTATATTTTTTTCTGACTTTAATATTAAAATTAGAGCGAAACTAACAAAACTTCTTCGTAGCAACTTTTGATGAAATTGAAGATTTCATTGCCAATTTTTTTATTCTACGTTTCGTCTACCAGCAACCATCATCAACTTCATTTTTTTAAATACGGTCCTGATTTTCTGATGTCAAATTTTATGAGCCCTTTTTATTCTGAATTCAACAATGTACAACACATTATGGTTTAATTACGTTTCGACCCTTTTTTGGCCATCATCAAAGAATTTTTAAGATACGGATATGTATGTCTCACAGTTTTGTAAAAAATATGTACATACAGTATACGTGGGCAATTTTGAAGTGCACCACAAGAGTTTTACGAATCTGTTAGATGATACTAGCGATAAGCACCTACCCTACTCTAAGCATAGCGCATCTTGCAGTTTTGGAAAATCTGATATCAGAAGAAAGCCCAACTAACTGTATTTCTCATAATTTTTAGAAAATTAAGAGAAATGCAGGTCCGTATCCTAAAAATTTCTTGATGATGGTCAAAAACGGGTCGAAACGTAATTAAACCATAATGTGTGGTACATTGTTGAATTCAGAATAAGAAGGGCTCATAAAATTTGACATCAGAAAATCAGGACCGTATTTAAAAAAATGAAGTTGATGATGGCTGCCCGAAGACGAAACGTAGAATACAAAAATTGGCAATGAAATCTTTAATTTCATCAAAAGTTGCTACGAAGAAGTTTAGTCAGAAAAAAATATAGTTAAAAATCCATAAATGCAGTTTTTTCAAAATAACTCAAAAACGGAAAATTATATCAAGGATTTCTAGGCGCCATTTTATTGATCCTTTAATTACGCAACTTTTTTCCCATTTAACCAAATCCGTATCTCTTGTCATTTCCAATATCCCCATACTGGCCCTCCTTATCTTGGACACGTTGTATATTATGAATAATAGAAAAAACTTCTGTAAGTTTGTGGTAGGATTTTGTTAATTTTACATTCTATATTTTTATGTTATGTTTTTGTTCTATGAATATTACTATAATAATTGGAAATGAGAATATTTAAAAACGATTTTTGGCATTTTACAAAAATTTTATTAATTTTAAATTTATAGTAAGTTTTAATATAAAAATTATATTATTTTCAAGATGCGTCAGTTTAATATTTAGTTTAAAAAATGTTTAAAAAAACATTTGTAACTTGCATACAAAACTTATGTGTAACTTCTTTGTAAAAATACAGTGTGTCCACGGATTGAGTTGACGAGAGGAAAAAAATCTTTATTAATGATTTTACGACGAAAAGTCATTCGTTATAAAAAATTTTGCTTGTCGAGAAAATGAGATTGTCCTAAAGGAAATTGAGATTAGATGTACAGGGTGTTAATAAATTTAAAAGAAACATGAAAACGCTTCAAGAGATAAGTACCATTATTTTTTATTTTAGACAAAATGTTTATTAAACAAAGTTATTTGTAATCTAAAATGAAGCCTAAATACAAAATTTTAAATCGAAATTCTAATTTTTACACTTAAAATAATAATAGTGGTTTGGTACATTTAAAAAAATCAAGATAGTTACATGATTCGGAAATATTAAGAGAGCGCATACGGGAAGCAATAAGTGAACTGAATGTGCCGCAAACTATTGGTCGAGTGTAGAAAGAATTTATTAAAAGAGCAGAAAAGTGCGTAGAGGCGGGAGGGAGTTATGTAGAATAAATGTAGAAATTAGAATATCAATGTAAAAATTTGTATTTAAGCTTTATTTTAGATTATAAACAACTTTGTTTAATAAACATTTTCTCTAAAATAAAAAATTATGGTACTTATCTCTTGAAGCATTTTCATGTTTTCTTAATTTATTAACACCCTGTACATCTAATTTCAATTTCTTTTAGGGAAATCTCATTTTCTCGGCAATCAAAATTTTTTATAAAGAAAGACTTTTCGTCGTAAAATCATTAATAAAGATTATTTTCCTCTCGTCAACTCAATCCGTGGACACACTGTATATTTGTGGATATTGTCCATAGTTATTAATTTTCTTCTAATTTCTTGTAGGACCAATTCATAAATTTCTTCTCAATCATACTTTGGAATTTAATGATACCAAAATTTTACAGCAATAAAAATAAATAAAAAATTTTAAATCTCGACTGTTTTTACAAATGATTTATATAAAAAAAGAACAAAACTCTATAAATGATAGAACTGAAAACTGACATACAAAATTGGAGTTAAATTTACTGTAATATAATAAAATAAATCCTGCTATCTGCTACTTATTGTTAAATTAAATACGTATTTCTATTTCTTTTATAAAAAAAAAACAAAAATCCCTATTTTACATTTACATGCATAGTTATCGTATAAATAATTTTTATTATTTAGAAAAATTTGTATTGACAAATAATTTTGTCAACTTTTTACTTTTACTTCTACAAATGAATCTTGACAAACGCCCCAAACGGGGCCGAAACGTCGATAACATTGTATTTATTATTTACCTTACGCCAGAATTTCAACAAATTAAAATAATATGAAATTATCTTGCAGAAATTGGACAACCTATTATTTACGCGCTTTGACATTATTTATTGCTGGACTATTCTTTACATTAATTTGTGGAAAACGATTATACGGGAACTGTTCGCACAGATTCAAAGAAGTATAAAAAGACAAAACTTTATACTTCAGCAACCGAGAACCAAATTCATACCCTGCACAACCAACTCCTAAAATAATGTTTATCATTTGTCTCCAGTTTTTGTTGTCTAGTGATTGCTCTTATTTAATAATAGTGCTAATGTGTGCTATCGTTTCCAAATTTTGTGCTAATCTAATTTTTGAGTTATTACAATACTACTAACTTGAAGCTGAACCTCATAATGAATACTGCAGATTTGTTACGTGGATATTTTCGGCCCATTTTGTGCTAATTTGTGCTATAGTTTTAAAATTTTTGTGCTAGTCCAATTTTTGAGTCATTACGATATTACCAATTTGAAGTTGAGCCGCACATTTTTAATATTGTAGAATTTGTTACGCGGGTATGTTGTGCTAAAAACAAAATTTTGTGCTCGGCCAGTTTTCGAATTATTTCTAAATTACTAATGAGTACTCAATTTTCAATTTTCACGTGCCAAATGATAACGCAAAGAAGGAAGAAAAGGATGAGTTCTTCGAATTATTACAAGCGGAACTCGACTCTGGGTTGAGAAATGTTATATTAATGGGAGATATGAATGGGAGAGTAGGAACTGATAATAAAGGAGTTGAAAAGAACATGGGAACACATGGAGAAAAAGCGAAAAATGACAACGGAAGGAGATTAATAGAATTATGTGTGGGTAACGAACTCATTATAGCTAACACCAAATTCATGCACAAAGATATCCACAAGTTCACTAGAGAAGTACATTCAAGGAATGAAAAATCCATTATCGATTATTTCATAGTACCCACAGAAAACTGGAGGTTGATAAAAGACGTAAAAGTAAAGAGACAGGCGGAAATTGGAAGTGACCATTTTTTAGTCCAGATGGAAATTGCATTAAACACAGAGAACCTAAATCAAGAGAAAAGGAAGAAAATAACAAAAGAAAAAATAAAAAGCTATAAATTGAAAGATAATGAAATTAAAAAGTTATACCAAGAAAATATAGAGAAACGATTTGAACAGGAGGAAAATAGGGATGCAGGAATTGAAGAAAAATGGAGGAGATTTAAATCAAATGTACTTGGAACAGCCAGGAAATCTTGTGGAATTACGAAGAGTACAAACTTATTTGCAAAGAAGAGTAAATGGTGGACACAGGATATACAACAAAAAGTTAAAGATAAGAAGCATAAATGGAAAAGATATCTACAAAATAGAACATACGAAGCTTATAACGATTATAAGGCTGCCAGGTCAATGGTAAAACAGACAATAAAAAGTAGAAAACAACAAACATGGGAGGAATTCGGACACAAAATGAGGGAAAACTATTATGAGAACCAGAAGCTATTCTACAGCACACTGAAACAACTAAGACAAAAGAAACCACCAAGACTAAAGAATATTAAAGATAAAGAAGGGAATGTACTGACTGAAGAAAAGGAGATAATGGAAAGATGGAAACAATATTTCGAAGAGTTGACAAAAACTAACAGGGACGAAGATAAATATGAAGAAGAAGACGAAACAGAATTAGAATTTGATGACAGAAGGGATATACAGCCAATAAACATGGAAGAGATTACAATAGCAATTAACAAATTAAAACTGGGCAAAGCCGCCGGAAAAGACGAAGTCACGGCGGAAATGTTGAAATATATGGGAATTGCAGGAAAGGAGAGGCTATGCAATTTAATGAACAACATCTTACAGGAGAAAGAGATACCTCATGACTGGAATACAGGAATAATACTCCCAATGTATAAGAAAGGAGACATTAAGGATTGCACCAACTATAGAGGGATTACGTTAACAAGTATACCGGGGAAAGTTTTTACAAGAATATTAGAATATAGACTAAGAGAAGAACTAGAAACATCGTTAGAGGAAACACAGCACGGGTTTAGAAGAGGAAGAAGTACGCAAGATTTGATATTTATAATAAGACAACTAGCAGAAAAGATGCTGAGAAAGGGAAAAGAAATGCATATCTGTTTTATTGACCTCAAGAAAGCTTTTGACAGAGTAGTGAGAAAGGACGTTTGGGAAAGCTTACACAGGAGGGGAATTGAAAAAGGTATGATAGAAATGATAAAAGCACTATACAGAAATAACAGGAACGTAGTAAGATCTCACAATAATGAATCTGCTGTATTTGAGTCGAAGATAGGTTTGAAACAGGGTTGTGTACTGAGCCCCCTATTGTTCTCTATAATTATAGATGATGCCATAAAGAGAAGTAAATCAAAAGGAAGTGTAATGAAAGTAGGAAACTGGAAGATGAAAAAAATAGCACTTCAAGAATTAATGTTCGCTGATGACATGATATTGATAGCAGACTCGGAAGAAAAACTCCAAAAAAATCTAGAAATCTACCACGAAGAACTGAGAAAAATAAATATGGAAATAAATACCGATAAAACAAAGTCAATGATATTAGCAATCAAGGAGAAAAATAAGAATATAAGATTAGAAGAAACAGTATTGGAACAAGTTAAAAGTTATAATTATTTAGGTACAGTTATTGAAGATAACGGTAAAATAGATAAAGAAATAAACGAGAGAATAGGAAAGGTTGGAAGAATCTATAATACGTTGCGAACGACATTTCTAGGAAAAAAAGAAATTCCTAAAACGATAAAGACGCAGGTTTATAAAAAAGTAGTAAGACCCACGCTCACATATGGCTGCGAATCTTGGACGGTCTCACAGAAAGATAAAAGCAAAATTACAGCTACAGAAA
The DNA here is from genome assembly GCA_963966045.1 of Xestobium rufovillosum. Classification (NCBI taxonomy): domain Eukaryota; kingdom Metazoa; phylum Arthropoda; class Insecta; order Coleoptera; family Ptinidae; genus Xestobium; species Xestobium rufovillosum. The sequence continues at coordinate 25,768,155 of OZ014497.1, forward strand.
TGAGATTTCTAAGGAAAATAGAGGGAATTACAAGAAGAGATAGAATAAGAAATTTGACAGTTATGGATCGGCTGGGCATGAAACCAGTTACAAAAGCAATAGAGGAGAGACAGCTGGGATGGCTGGGACACCTCCACAGAATGAGTGAAGAAAGGGTTGCAAAACAAATGTATGAAGTTAGAGTGCAGGGAAAAAATAAAGTAGGACGCCCAAGATTGAAGTGGGAAGAACAAGTGCGACACGCAACAGAAAAGAGGGGAATCAAATGGAGCGAAGTTAGGCAGACAGCCCAAGACAGGAAGATTTGGAAAGGGAAGATATGTGAAAGGATGTAAAACGTATCATATTAATATATGTAATTTGTTATCACCCAACACCTAACGGTACAAGGGTTTTTAGATTAAATAAATAAATACAATACTACTAACTTGAAGCTGAACCTCATAATGAATACTGCAGATTTGTTACGTGGATATTTTCGGCCCATTTTGTGCTAATTTGTGCTATAGTTTTAAAATTTTTGTGCTAGTCCAATTTTTGAGTCATTACGATATTACCAATTTGAAGTTGAGCCGCACATTTTTAATATTGTAGAATTTGTTACGCGGGTATGTTGTGCTAAAAACAAAATTTTGTGCTCGGCCAGTTTTCGAATTATTTCTAAATTACTAATGAGTACTCAATTTTCATAGGTTGAATTGACTCCCACTCTACTTCCGGCACTTACTTTTTCTATGATAATAGCGCTAAGTTTAAAAGTCACAGCACAAATTAGCACAATTCATACACAAAATACCCACGAAATAAATACTGTAATACCGATTCTGTGCTTCTCAGCGGCAAGTTAATAGTTTCGTAATAACTCAAAAAATAGACGAGCACAAAATTTAAAAATTGCAGCACAAATCAGCACAAAATGCCCAAGGAATAATAACCGCGATATTTGTTATACGCGTCCCAGTGCCAAGTGAGAAGCTCACTAGAACTGGCCGAGCACAAAATTTTGTTTGTGTAGCACAAATTAGCACAAAATAACCACGTAACAAATTCTGCAATACTAATTATGCACGACTCAGTTTCAAGTTAGTAATTTTGTAATAACTCGAAAATTACGCGAGCACAAAATTTAAAAATTACAGCACAAATTAGCACAAAAAGCCCACGGAATAATAACCGCGACATTTATTATACACGTCCCAGCATCAAGTTGGAAACCCATTAGTAATTTTGAAATAACACGAGAACTGGCTAAGCACAAAATTTTGTTTCCGTAGCACAAATAAGCACAAAATACTCAGGTAACAAATTCTGCAATACTCCTGATGCACACCTCAGCTTCAAGTTCGTAATGTCGTAATAACTCGAAAATTAGACGAGCACAACATTTAAAAATTATAGCACAAATTAGCACAAAATACCCAAGGAATATAAACTGCCGTAAATTATTATATGCATCTCAGCGACAAGTTAGAGTTCGTGACGTAATTTCGAAATAACTCGAGAACTGATCGAGCACATAATGAGCACACAATTCTGACACACTACGAACCGCAATGTTCATCATCTGCGTCCCAGTGTCAAGATATAAACTTTTAAATAACGTGGAAAGTAGATGAGGAAAGAAAATTGAAACCCACAGCACAGATCAGCACAAAATAATCACAAAATATCTCTGAAGTATTAATAATTGTAATAATCTATTCATTGCGTCACAACTTTAATTAATAATTTCGTAATAACTCGAAAATGGGACTAGCACAAAATTTAAAAGCCACAGCACAGATTAGCACAATATACTCACGAAAAAATACTGTAATACCCATTCTGTGCCTCTCAGCATAAAGTTAGTAATTTTCTAATAACTCGAAAATTACAAGAGAACGAACTTTACAAATTTTGTTTTTCAAGCACAAATTAGCACAAAATGCCCACGAAACAATATTAATAATGCACGCCTCAGCTTCAACTTAGTACTGACGGAATCACTAGAAAATTAAACGAGCACAAAATATAAAAATTACAGCACAAATTAGCACAAAATATTCAAGGAACAGAAACTGCGAAAATTATTACAAGCATCTCAGCAACATCTCATGACGTAATTTTGAAATAAGTCGAGAACTGATCGGGCACATGATGAGCACAAAATTCTGACATACCACAAACCACAATGTTCATTATCTGCGTTCGAATGTCAAGATACAAATTGAAAATTGAAAACCACAGCACAGATTAGCACAAAATAATCACAAAATATCTCTGAAGTAAAAATTGTAATAATAGTCGTTAATAATTTCGTGATAATTCGAAAATGAGCCTAGCACAAAATTTAAAAGCCACAGCACAAATTAGCACAATATATGCACAAAATACCCACGAAAAAATACTGTAATATCCATTCTGTGCCTCTCAGCATCAAGTTAGTGATTTTGTAATAACACGAACATCAGAAGAGAGTAAATTTTGTTTTTGCAGCACAAATTAGCACAAAATACCCACGGAATAAAAACTACGATATTTATTATTTCTGTCTCGGCATCAAATTAGAGGTTCATTGAAAATTTCGAAATAACTCGCGAACTGGTCGAGCACAAAGTTTTGTTCCTGAAGCACAAATTAGCACAAAATACCCACGTACCAAATTCTGTAATAATAATTATGTGCATTTCAGGTTCAAGTTAGTAAGGTTATATAACTTGAAAATTATGTGAGCACAAAATTTAAAAGTTACAGCACAAATTAGCACAAAATACCCATGGATATAATCAAAAATTATAAGGAAGAAAGCAAACACTAACCTGGCTGAGTCCAACTCTGTAACTAGAAGCCTCCAAGTCCAACCCGAGCAGCAGATCTTCCACCGCTTTCCTCTCATCCAGAATCGGACTCGCCGGCCGGAACTCACCGGCCAACAATCTAAACCTCCTCCTGAACTCGCCCAAAGGCAGGAAATTCGGAAAGCCTTGCTTGTACAACCTCACTGAATCCAAAATCTGCGCTCCTCTAATCTGAGACCTCAACAACGGAACGTTCAATATATTATCGTCGTTCGACAGTCCCGATTTAACGGTGATCAATGACGGAATATTCTCGCACAAACCAGCGTTATGCTGAGGAAGCAAACACTGGACGAAGCGCAGCTTTGTACGCCTCAGAGTTTCTATCAAGCCGTCGACGGTGAATTTGGTTTGAAGGCACACAGATTTACGTTTGATGGCGGCGTTTCCGGTGCTGAAGTTGCGCCTGATGCTAGATGCTCTTCGGAGGGACTGGGAGCCGTCGATGCTCAAGAGGGAACCGCTGAAGTTCGAAGCTCCAAGGCCGCGGATCGTGACGAACAGTTTGCTGATTTCTTCTCTGGAAAGACCACACGAGTTATTAGTAATTTTTGATTGGACCACGAAGATAAGCAACGAATTCAGGAAGGTGACGACGTTTATTCTGCAACTGAGAAATTATGAACTTACTTGCAACTCTCTTGAAGAATTCCAACAGCGGCCCTGCCGACTGGATTTTCTCTGCTGCACTTCAACCACCCGTTAGCCGTATACAACACCGGATTCGTTCCCTGCAGATGCTGCAGTATAAACTGACAACTGCCTGGTGCTTTCCTCAACAGCAACTGATGGTCTCTATCCCCATAATGAGTAAACAACCTTTCCAAGAAGCTCTCATCGTTTGACCCAGGGTAGATTCCTTCTTCATCCAGTAACCAAAGCAATCCTCTTCTATCACCTACAAAAAAGGACCACGTAAAGTTGATGAAAATTCCAGAACTGATGATCATCACCTTCGTGCAAATCAGTCTGAGACGTCCTCACAACACTATTCTGAGCCGTCTTATCCAACAAATTCACCAAAGGCAAAGGATTTATGAAGCTCTCGTTTTCGTTTTCGTCCAAAGTCAGTTCAATGTTCTCTTGAGCATACCTATCTTTTGGAGCGACCAAGTTCGTGTGGTGGAAGAGCAACTGAAGGCGTTCTTGAAGGTAATTGTGGCAGAGGTCTTCAAAAGAAGCACCAGCTTGTCTGCCGCAAGTGGCCGGGTTTTGGAAGCCTGGTGTATCCACGACTAATATGGAATTGACGGTGTGCGTTGAAGATGATATGGACCTGGAAAATGATCTTTGGAAACCTGTTCTTTTCCTCCTCTTTAAGATTTACCTATTGACCAAAGACGCAACACAATTAAACAATTCGCTATAAAGTCCAACCATGATGCCTTCAACTGCTTCCAAGCCCACGACATCTCTATCTAATCCTTTCTCGGTAGGAGACGGAGTTCTAAATGGAGCTCTTGGTGTACTGGGTGTAACCATGCCTCCTGAAGATAAGCCAAAGATAACTCTTGATAGTTCTTCCACGGAAGTTCCAAGAAGATTTGCTGCACGCTGAGCAGACTGAGGATTGGCAAACTGGTAACGACTGTTGGTGTTTCCGGCTAGAAAAAGGATCAAGATACTATTTGAAAGCCGTGGGGATGAAGAGACTCACTTTTCAATGCCCCAGCACACCCCAAATGATAGATGGCAGCCAGGACTGCCCAAATGACCTTCTGTTCCACTTCACTGACACCCAATATAACCAAAGCACTGGAAACTTTCATGAACTCCAAATGTGCCCTTTGCTTATCTTCATGCTTCTGCAATAGATTCATAAAAGTATTTCCCTCGTTCCCTGAGAGACCGTCCAAGAAAAGTTCCTTCCGTAAATGACCTTCAACACCTGCCAAAAGCCTCGGCATCGTATGGAATGTTGTCTCATTATCTATCTTCCTGGCTATCCTGGATTTTTCCAGTAACAATATCTGGATACTCGCCGAAGCTATAACACCGCTTTGGTCAAAATCCAAACTAAATATCTGAGTAAATCTGGTAGCGTTTGCGTTCATCACCGTCTTACAATTGCCAAAGTTTTCCAGGACATTCCAAATTGCTGTCAGCTTCTCTACCGTTAATACTTTATTGATTACGCCGGCTGCCGTGACGAGATACTGAATGGTATGACGGAAATTGGTAGTTTTTCCAGAACCTGAACGGCCCAGGAAGACAACAGATTGGTCCCTACGGGAAGACAGCAAGTTGTGGTAGGCTGATTGGGCCATTGAGTATATGTGAGGTGGCATGTCTTCGCTTTTGCAGCCTTTAAACAAGGCTACAACCTAAAAGGAAAGAAATATTAAAGAATAAAACCATAAAAAAACTACGGCTGAAGAAAATCACTGAAAATTTTGAGTTTTCTTTGTCAAAATGTTATTAATGCTTTTTGGTTATGATTTTGAAGGTAATTTGACAGACTTGTCAGGTTTCTTGATGAACTCGATAGTTTTTAAGCAGAATTTTACGAAGGAAAATAAAAATTTACCTTTTCTGAATAGACGGCTAAGGGTGCCATCGGATTGACCACCAACAGGGTCCCATGTCCAGCATAGGTATGAATCAAATTCGTAGCATACCTTTGCCTCAATACGTGCAAGATACTACTTTCGTTCAAGTGCCTCAGTGAGGCAATATCTTCAACCCGGTCGAATTGAGGTGGATTCGCTTTTTCGATGTCGTCCTCGTCTACCAAAAGAATCTCCCCGCTTTCTTCCAGCCGTATCGACAATTTCCCTGGTTCTTCTTTGGCACCCTCTTGTTTTCTTGCTGCTGTGAAACCACCACGGTGCATCAACCACACTTTTTCGGCGTCCAACCATTGCTTCTCCGATGCCACCTGCTCTTCTGATTTAGCCTGAAAAGATGAAAAAAGAGTTAAAATAGATTTGTTGGTGTACTCGCAGTTATCTTGTGTTATATTAAGTCAGAATTTTTAATAAAAACAGGAAATAGACAATCAATATTTTGCTTTCTTCTGAAGCAATAACAAGAAATATTTTTTCGTCTAATATTTCTAAAATTGACATTCCATTGCTAGGATAGCCATAAATTTTATCTGACATTTTAAAAAGTTGCCTACCAATTAAAATATTTCTTGTAACGTAAGAGATAAGATTTTTATACTCGTTAAAAATGAGTTATGAATACTGTTCGGTTTAGCAGCATGGCGAACATAAATATTTCTTTGATATTTTATTGGAATTCTGTGACTGTTACTCAATAAGCAACCTGTTTACAAATTGGTAACATTTCACTGGGTTTACTAGATGCAAAACCTAGGTCTGTTATTTTGTATTGAGTATTGGACCGAACACACCAAAATTTTGGTTTTCTTTTTATCGATCTTCGTACCATAGCCTTCCGACAAAACCGCTTTCATTTCGTTCAGAGCCCTTCCTAATTCTTCTTTGCTGGATGCTAATACTGCTATATCATCCGCGAATCTGAGAATAATAATAGTTTGGCCCTACGTTGTCCCCCTCTACACTGCTTTCCCTTTCTAATACAACGTGTCCAAGATAAGGACGGCCAGTATGGGGATATTGGAAATGACAAGAGATACGGATTTGGTTAAATGGGAAAAAAGTTGCGTAACTAAAGGATCAATAAAATGGCGCCTAGAAATCCTTGATATAATTTTCCGTTTTTGAGTTATTTTGAAAAAACTGAATTTATGGATTTTTAACTATATTTTTTTCTGATTTTAATATTAAAATTAGAGTGAAACTGACAAAACTTCTTCGTAGCAACTTTTGATGAAATTAAAGATTTCATTGCCAATTTTTTTATTCTACCTTTCGTCTTCGGGCAACCATCATCAACTTCATTTTTTTAAATACGGTCCTGATTTTCTGATGTCAAATTTTATGAGCCCTTCTTATTCTGAATTCAACAATGTACCACACATTATGGTTTAATTACGTTTCGACCCGTTTTTGACCATCATCAAGAAATTTTTAGGATACGGACCTGCAGTTCTCTTAATTTTCTAAAAATTATGAGAAATACAGTTAGTTGGGCTTTCTTCTGATATCAGAAACGAACACGATTTTCCAAAACTGCAAGATGCGCTATGCTTAGAGTAGGGTAGGTGCTTATCGCTAGTATCATCTAACAGATTCGTAAAACTCTTGTGGTGTACTTAAAAATTCCCCAACTTATACTGTATGTACATATTTTTTACAAAACTATGAGACATACAGGTTCGTGTCTTAAAAATTCTTTGATGATGGCCAAAAAAGGGTCGAAACGTAATTAAACCATAATGTGTGGTACATTGTTGAATTCAGAATAAAAAGGGCTCATAAAATTTGACATCAGAAAATCAGGACCGTATTTAAAATAATTAAGTTGATGATGGTTGCTCAAAGACGAAACGTAGAATAAAAAAATTGACAATGAAATCTTTAATTTCATCAAAAGTTGCTACGAAGAAGTTTCGTCAGTATCGCTCTAACTTTAATATTAAAGCCAGAAAAATATAGTTAAAAATCCATAAATTCAGTTTTTTCAAAGTAACTCAAAAACAGAAAATCTTATCAAGGATTTCTAGGCGCTATTTTGTTGGTCCTTTAATTACACAACTTTTTTCCCATTTAACCAAATCCGCATCTCTTGTCATTTCCAATATCCCCATACTGGCTCTCCTTATCTTGGACACGTTGTATATCTCCTATTTCTTGTCCCGCATATAAGCTTCCCAAATATTCTTTCCACCTATCTGTCCTCTCCACGCTTCCGATTAGGATACTGTCTACTAGATCCAATTTTTCTGAAATTTCTCCTAATTATTTTATATGCTTCATCAGTTTTTCCTACTTCGAACTTATCTTCCACTTCTTTGCATGTAATATCAATCCACTGTTCTATCGCTTTCCTGACATTTCCGAATAATTTCCAAATTGATCGCCTTATATCTTTGTTTCCTTCTTTCATCTAACCTATTTTTATATTTTCGCCTTTCCTCTATTAGACTCACAATATATTTTGTCTCCAGCTTCTGGCCATCGCACTTCACTAATACCTACCTACCACGTCTATGCTAATCTATTCATCTCGATTTTAAAATCTTCAATATTTAAGAAATTTCCGTGGTGATTCTTAAGCAAAATTTCTACTTTTTCCAATGGTAAGCGGCACAGGCTGTTTTTAATACTGACCACCCTTTCATCACCCTGTATAATTATAATCCAGGAAGTTTAATATTGCAATTTAAATTCATTTTCAGCCACTTCCTATGCCAGTGCCACTTGTGGGTTAGCTCAATTTTAATTTATGCGTGGAAGCACATATCTGATAGGACCTGTGTATAACATATTTAGAGGGCATTAACTTCGAAGAGTCTAAATTTATTCATACACACTAACACATTTGCTCAGATACAATAAAAAAGTTGTTTGCTAGTTAGTTTACATTTTTCTAGATAAACTTATCTTGTTTTTAGTTATTAAATTAAAATGATCGCGAAAGAAAATCCGTTGATCGTTAAGTATTTTTGGACAGTTCAATTAGTAAGTGAAACGTTAAAAACCCTTACCTGTCGATGCAACAACAGCTCCCCAAAATCCCTCAAACAATTCTTATCATCCCCATCAAAACCGTTCACTTTTTTATTATTCGCACTGGTTAAAATCTCCTCAAAAGTAACACTTGGTATAGTCCCCAATTTCTTCCCTTTTTTTCTCATAGAACCTCTCACACCACTCCTTGGTGGAGCCTTTGGTTGTTGATTTTGACTACTCTTAACACTTGATCTACGGAAACTACCTCTAGTAAAAGACGATCTTGTTGACGAATTCCTCGAAAATGCATTGGTTGGAGTGTCATCCTCTTTAGTACCATTGGTCTGTTTCTTGCTTCCTTTGGCCAACTCTTCAAACCAAACAGAATCATCAGTTTCGTCTTCACCGTAACGCATTTTAGCAGTTTTAGCATGTGACGCCTTGGTAGAAGCCGAGTGTAATCTTTCACAAACGTTCAAACATTTGGAGTTCTTCTCCCCCAGTGATTCCAAAGAATCAGACTCGCTAAACCCTTCTGAACTTACACTGGAGCTCTTGATCTTCTCTGGAAGAGTTTTGTTTTTGTTTTCCGGGGTGGATTTTGAGTGGTCACAATGAACACTTGGTGTGGTTTTTGAGAAGCTTCCACTGGCATGGACAGTCCCTCTGCAAGACCTGTGTTGCATCTGTAAGCGAGTTTTGAAGCTGTTGGGGTCGTAACCAGATCGAAGCGAGTTCTCGAAAGCCTTTTGGAGGTGGTACATGGCTGATCACTTATATAAGTTCATATGGTTTAAAAACTAAATAAATACATTCGAAATCATTAACTGCAGTGTAGGTATATATAAAATTAAATGACTCTGTTGCGAAGAACATTTAAAATTCTACACATCCTGTATAGAAACAGTGTGCGGCCGCAGATGGCAGATAGAATAGTCTTAAATGAGTTCCCAAATCACGGTAGGTATTTAATGATCCATCTAAATTTTTTACGTGTATTTTGTGAACGGGTTATCGTCACCTTGGAACGCGTCTAATTCCATCTCTGCCCACTTTTATGCCTACGAGTTAACGACCGAAATTATTTAAATAATCAGGCTATTAAGTTGCCAAAAGTCTAAAGGTATGCCGAAGAAATTTTTTCCTTCGAAAAAAATTGCCAGTTCCAGTGTGAATTTACCATAAAAGCAACCGAAAGTTTCGTAATAGGACAGATGTTCTGTGGCCTTGACTCAGTAATTATTGCAATGAGTGGACTGTACGTACCGTAATTGCCTAGGTAGTACACAGGAAAAACAAATAAAAAAATTGTATTGGTAAGAAATATTTAAAGAGCTGTAGTAACCATAATTATTGAGCAAGGAGGGTTGAATCAAATCGGAAATAAATATGTAATCGATTCGAGAAAATCGATTCAAAACGGAAAATCGATTCTCGATTTGTTGAGTGGCGAACCGTGCCCTAGAATAGAATTAATAATTAAATTGATTTAGTTCACTCTCGTTGTGTGACCTTTAACCTTTTCCCACTAGCTGATGAGATAATTAGGTACAACTTATACCTTGGAGGCCTTTATTTAATAATAGCACAAATTCGTTAGTAATTCTTACATAAAATGTCCGAGAGGTATAAATTGAAAAACAATGTAATATAAGTCCATTAAAAAAATGAACAAAAAAAAAACAAAAATATTTTTCTCACAACAGAATCATTCACTTTTAACATAGGTACCCCAACTTATTCACAATTTATTTACTTTATAAATTATAAGTATGACGACATTAAATTTAGCAGCAAAAAAACAACACAAAAAAACCCGAAAATTATCTTCGACGACTGTCAACGGGTCGCGTGTCCGGATGCAAAAAACAACATCGCGATCGCGCCCGTACAAACGCCTGATACCGACTGGAGTAAGATTGTATAATTTCTTGAAGATCAAACAGTACCCTACTACTTTACATCTATGATCACACAGCAAACAGACACGGTTTGGTCGCTGAAACGCTTAAGTTTATTAACAAACGTGTAATTCCATTAACAGATTACTTACAATAGATTGTCCTATAATAAATTAGGGCCATTTCAACCCCTAATAGTTGCACCATTTGTCAGACAGTCACATCTCAGAGAATACCTTGTTGCTTTATAATGTAAATTATTCATTGGTAAATGCTGAACATTCATCAGGAATTAAGTCTGCCAATTTAGTTTTCGTTATTGTTATCGTCATATTTATCTTCAGAATCTCTATTTTATTTTACTACGTTACTCTCATTGAAAGGTAGACAAACCTAAGTCAAAGGTTGCACTCCAGGTTAAGACGCAGGGAAGATCAGGTAGGGAAAGGACAGGCCATAGGTAATACACAACGTAGGTAAAAGACGAACGACAGGTTTTAGCGTTTTAGGTAAATTTAATGAAAGTTCTAAAATTTCAACTTAAAAAGTTAGCCATTGTGGAACGATTCTATGGGCACCCTGTATCCACGTACATACAATAACAAAAAGTAAAAACACAGTCAATTCAAACCGAGACTGATTCAACATGGATTGCAACAAAATAACAGTTATTCGCAAAGCCTACCTGCGTCCGTGGCGGAAAGATTAAACAAAAAAATAAATGGTCCGTAGGTAGGTGATGTTTTGTGGGCGGTAAGTTGGTACAGTCACCTTGCAAGGACCTGTCCTGGGAGTCGCATAGGTGTTGGCCAATATCAATACTAATGCTATAATTTATTTACTCTCTATACAACCGCAAGCAAAGTTTAAAAAGTGCGAAGAAAAACAAACGTGAACAATTTAATTAAAATACAGACTTCACGTACCATTTTTGCTAAAAAGAAAGCTTTTGATTTTGACACTACCAAAAGATTTTCACAGACTTTCAAAATAAAGAAACTAGGCGCAGGTTTAGTAAAAATCGCGCATTCAATTTCTTGCTGTGAAGGTTTCTTTAAAAACTTTTTGTTAGAAAAATATTTCTTTACATTTGGTAGGTTTTACATCGGAGTCGGACATTCTCGAAAACATAGATTTGATTGAAATGTACAGGGCATATTCTATCAACGAATAGACAAGCCCGTTGCAACAGGCATCTTCATTTTCACACTTTTCGATGCTCCTGTTTAACTTTTCTCACTGCGCAACCCTACCGCTCCCCAACTCAAATCTGCTGGACTGTACACGAGTTGGGACACCCTGTATGTTTGTATAAAAACATGAGTGTGTAGGAGTTCCACCAGATTCGATCCCGATAAGATCTCGAAGTGCAATTTAAAGAACAAAAGATTGAAGCACTTATCAAGCACGGCGATCTCGATTACATTTCGTCTTGGCCACCTTGATTTTGATAGTGGACGCCTACACGGCAACAGAAATAAACACTTTACCTGCAACTGACTTGGGGCGTAGCAGTAGGTAATGTATTCATCAGGAGACCCATAAATGTAAGGTAAATAATTTATGATTTTATGTTTATCGCCATGGAGAGTAATTTTACTTTCAAACACTGGCAAAAATATTTAAATTTACTATATGCAATCAATAAGGCCAAGCCCTAAGAATGACGCCAAATACTGAAGGCAACACACATTTTTCATACCGTCGACAATAACCGCGAATGCCGGCAACACTGTCGTCGAAGGTTTTCTTGTGTTCAGCTCTTTAGCTTATTGCGTTACGTTTCATTTATTAGTTGTGTGTTGCTTGTGTTTTTAAGCCTAAAATTGTGTTATAAAGTTCTTATCTCCTCACAAAGTTTCACAGAAAATTAACTCCTTTAGGTTAGTGCCTCCGTATAGTGATTACTATGCATCCAACATAATATGCACTAGGTAATTTATAATCACTACGCATACCGGATGCATTAGAATTCATTCAGCCAAATATAAACTCCCAATACTTACAACCAAGGTAGAGGTGATTATTAGTCATGCTAGGGCTGAATCAAAAGCACCAGTTTTTTTCTTTTTGAATATAAATAGTACAGTAATAACGTGTTAACTTGTTTTTGTGTATAATCACCTCTCTCACCTACATAGTATAACCCGTATCATCTATCGCCTTATAGTAGGAATGGATTCATTTACTTATGTACACGCGTTAGAAGTTATACTTCTTTGGCATAATACAAAAATAACCACATTAATGGGTTTCGAGCAGGGGATGTTAAGATATTGCCATTTTAGTGTCGATCTGGACCCATCTTTGTGTGGCACTACTGACGCTTACTTACGGAAGCTGTCAAAAATTTCTTTATCGAACTAGATTCACAGACTATTCTATTTGCAAATTCTGATAATACCTTTGTCACAGTGCTTTACATTATACAGGGTGGTAAACATACGCATAATTGAATTTTTCTCAAGAATTTCAAATGGAATACCCTGTATATTAATTGGACATTTAATAGCCAGTTTACTAAGCTTCTGATTGATACAGGCATTGCCAGGTCTGCGACTGACAGTCTCTACAGAAATTAGGATTGAAACTTACAAATTTCCTATTTTACTGTTATTTTTTTACAATTTTATTCGCATTTCACCTATTTTTTAACCCAAAACCAAAAAAAAAATGTTTAAATTTGGTTTCTGCGCAAAACTAAGCCAATAGAATTTACACTGACACTAAAAGTCCCATTGCAAAATTACTTCTTGAAGGTAAAATCGATTTAATTTTTATTAGGTCTACCCGCGTATGCCTACCAGAACCAAGAAAACAAGAAACGAGAACAAGTTTATTAAAATTAAAAAAAAAAAAATTAAAATTAAATAAAAAAAATCACAGACCTCGCATCTTACGCAAGTATCATAGGCGTATTGAAAATACCGACACAACTGCTCGGTTTCTAAGATGTCCAACAAAAGTGATCTGTGCCGTTTCAAGTTGGTATATTATTGATACAATAAAATAAATGATTTGTGACAAGCACAAGGCACATAGTCAAACTGACGCAATACGTAACAAAATATTAACGCATCCATTTTGTACAGTTTGGACTTTTATTGCAACGCGATATCCCTCTTAAACGGTACTCGCCCTCGCCGTACCTTAGTTTACATCTGGCGATCTGGCTAGCCGGTAGCCGCCTCCATCCAATTTATTAGCGGCCTCGACTGCGCGCGCCGCCAACAGAATCTGTCGCGTGTCGATACATTTTTCGTAAGATGAGTCCCATATACACGAGCCCAGAAGTATTTTCAATACTAAAAATCGCGAACCCTCACACAACGATGGTTCTGCGGCCTCTAATAGCAATACGCTTTTAAATACCTAGAAGACAGGATCAATTTAACGTTAGAAAAATGTGTTTAATTTGTGGCCGTGGATAGCAGTCCGCAAGTTACGGATCACTATCATTTGTCATTACGGTTCCGCAAGTTGTGGGCTTGCGAACAGGTCTTAAATATTGTGTAGCAACGCATTTTAGACAGACCCTTTACTTGTCCTCGCACCAGATACACGCATTTTATGCGAAAAAGATAATGTGGAAACGTGAGAAAAAATAACGTTTACGGGAGCCGATCCTACCCGGCCCGAGAGTAACAAACCACTAGCTCTCTACGATAACCTACCTACCCACAAACGCTGCTGGGTGGGGATTGAACTAACGAAGTACTTGTACGAAAGTATAACGCATAACTTGCGGAACTGTAGTACACTTGATGGGATTCCCTAACTTGCGGACTTCTATCCACTGCCTTAATTTGTGGAGGATCTGGCAAAATAAAAAGGAAATCACTTACTTCAATTCAAACTGGTATCGTAGTACTAAATGTTTTATTTGGTTAATTATGTATTGTTTGTCCTTGTTACTATAGGCACGGGTGATTCCACTCGCATAAAAATGCTGCAAGATAGAGAAATGACAATCGTATTATCTCTAGATTGATTTTGAAGACTTATTTGCATACGATGCAAAATACCACAAATTGTGCTACGCAGAGTACATATCATCCAGAAATATAAATTCCCACAAAAATAAAACTGACAGAAATACAAAAAGTTCCGATCGTTTGTTTTCAACATTTTCTTCTTGGATTCAAGAACACATCTTAGATAATAAAGAAAAGCTGCCATTAAGTACCTGCAGTAACACAAAAATATAATTCTATGTTACGTAATGCAGAAAGATCCCTAATACAATCCGCGAAACTGAAAATGAAATTGTCGAAAAGATTTAAAGGCTATTCAATTTATTCGTAGACCAGGTCAGCTCAGGTCATTTGTTGTGTTCTGGAAAAGAACTTTTGACAAACAAATCAAGCATGTAAATGAGGACGCAAGCTCAACAGACGAATCGTCTGATTTTAATCTGGAAACAACGGGAGATACATTATCAGATTTGCAAATTCTTCACAGAGCTGCTGCAATTTTAAGAAAATGTATGGAAAATTTTGCAATACCCAATAAAAATATCCTTCCCCAGATGATATAAACAGTAAAAGTTTCGCCAAACAAGTACCTACCTCATTTACTAGCATTTATTTCGTGGCTATTACAGAAAGAGAGTTTTGAAAATGCATTGAAAGAAGATTTTAAAGGTGGCATTACAACCCTGTTCTTTTGCAGAGTATCTGGTGCTCGGCTATTCCCCATAGTCTATCCTTTTCACTCGCACGGCTCGTCCTGTGCACCGAAAGTGAATTTTTGACATCGGCGCATTGAAAGTGTTATAGCGGACTTATTTTTGAAACGCGACCATACATTATTCGAAATCATAACTTCGTTATACCATAAGGAAGTTTTCTATGTAAGAAAAAACAAAATCTATATCGTGAAAAAAAAGTTATCCAGGTTCAAAGTGGAACGTATTGTTACCGATGTGGCGACATATTATTTTAGATACGGTGCAGTAAAATTAGTTTGGTTTCTTGTATTTACACAAAATTTACACCATTAAAAACGTCAATATTTCTTCAACAATTAAAAAAAAAAACGCAAAGTTCTACGACTTGTAATTTTCGCGTAAGATGCCCGAGAGTCCCCCGGCGCTACCACCCAAAAAAGTCGTAATTGCCATTTTTAGGTGCCAAAAGACTTGTAGAATCATCTGTGAGAGTTTCATCTGGTTATACTTTGGGATCACTCGAAGTTAAAATTTTAGTATTTGCTGAATATCGCTACACTACGACAGAATCTGTCGCCTGTCGATACATTTTTCTTAAGATGAGTCCCGTATACACGCGCCCAGAAGTATTTTCAATACTAAAATTAAGAAAATGCAGAAAATCCTTCAAACTATGACAGGTGCGAGTTGGAGCTGTTTCGTTTATCACAGGTAACATGATTTCAACGCGATTTGCATTTTGACTACAAAATATGATTCTTCTTTAAGAAGTGAGAATAAAACAGTTATCTAGGGAAAGCAATGTTTTCGAATTACTTTCCAAAAAAATTATTTACATTATAAATTTGTTCTCCGTCCAGCTTTTCGTTTAAATTATAGATAACTGATAAATGTATACATTTCCTCTACAAAGTCATATTTAGCTTATTAATAATTTGTATCTACTTTTAACCATTTATCTGTCCTGAAGCAACTAGAAATTTCAAAACAAGGAATTCAAAATACGCAACAAAGTTACCTAACTAAATCGATTTAAAACGGGACAGGTCCGAATTTAAGTTAAATAAAATTGTTAAAAATAACAGTGAAATTGAAAATTTTTAAGTTTCAATTTTAATTTCCGTATGTTTACCACCCTGTATAATGTAAATGTCTGTGAATCTAGTTCGATAAAGAAATCTTTGACAGCTTCTGTAAGTAGCAGTCAGTAGTGCCACAAAGATGGGTCCAGATCGACACTAAAATGGCAATATCTTAACATACCCTGCTCGAAACCCATTAATGTGGTATATCGTTATCCATGAAATTTTGTGGGGAATATGAATATTTAAAAAAATAGGGTCTCCATTTAAAAAATGTAACTTTGGTTTGTTACGCAAAATGTGAAGATCCTGTATACACCAAAATAATTTTATAAGATGCAGCATGGGATTTCCTAAGCACCTGCAAAATTTCATTTTGATGCCTTGAAAGGTTCAAGAGTCCCTGTACTAATGGGCCACCCTGTATAGTTATATATTTGGTACACAATATGTGCAATAAAATGCAAGTACAAATTAGACCTAATCTGTATAGCAATTATTGCTGCAAGGCATCAGGTGTTCTATTATATTATTACCAACTAAGAAAGGTATTAACAGTCGCATCTTATATGCATACCAATTTCGTTTCGTAACGCTTCTAAACACGTGAGAATTCCGTAAATTTTCTCGTTTCCGCAAACCCAATTTTTTATGCAATTTTCCCATTCCTTTCACATCGTGTTATCGTCTGATCTTGTATAGGTGTAGGTGCACACAGATACAGGCTGTCCCACGCAAACAGTTCATTAGAGGTTTATTAGGTTCCAGTTACAATGGAAAGGGACACCCTGTATACCACGTGAATTAACCATATTCACGACAAAACTACCAGAGTTTTGGAATAGCATTTTCGTCTTGATTTGGTTAAATTATATTCCGCTATTTTTACAAAAAATCTGTCTGAGAGAAAGTAAGCCATCAATTTACACATTTTAGCTAAAAATATAAAAGTAAAAGTAAACCTATAGCTTCGACTAGTAACATACTTAACAAGTATCAAAATTTACCAGTTGACGTGCTTCTTCTAATTTTGTATGATCGTTATTTTGCTCGTGGTTACTAATAATGGATTTTCAGAAAACAAATAAATAAAAATCGAATGGCGTCGTATCGGGAACTCTGGGGGGCCATTCGACTATTCGTCTGTTTAGAACCATTTCGTTGGAAATTCTTCCCAGATTTAAAGCCATTGTAGGGACATAAACAAACACTATGCTTCACTGCACGAAGCAATAAAAATGCTTAAAACGTTTTAGGTGTTAAACGTTCAATTTCTGTAAAGTTTCTATTTACTTTAGTGTGGCACATTTTCCCTTATCTCGGTTTCATATGAGCAAACTAAGGATTGTTCGCACTTTCGATTGTTTAAGTTCGTAGACATTAAAAATATTTACTTTGCATGCCGTAATTGGCATATTTCAATTAGAGCCTCATTGTCAGTGTGTCAACTAAATTTGTTCAAATAGCGCAGTGCAAATATGCCCAATTTTGACTGTTTCGTTTTCTATGTATGTATGAGGACACCCAAGCAATAAAAGTGTTTGAATCATATACCTCCATCCTTTCCTATCTTGAGCTAACCTACGCATTGCCCCAAAAGTTGAACATCCTACATCCCTAACTATTTGAGAGCAGTAGCAGTAGTCTAATCTTATCTATCCACGCTCCGACTCGTGAAATGTTACTCTTATCATTGCTGATGACTACTCCCGAAGCAGTCCCCGCCCGGATGTCCGAATGTCCCACATTCTGGAATATTTTACTCCAGAAGGTGCCATCTACTTCTTCTAAAAGTTTTAGTGGGCCATTTTTCAGCCATGCTAACATTTAATTCAATATGAATAGTTGCAAAAATATCATCATACTTTTAAGCAGCAAATTGTAAGACCCGCACCATTTAAGCCAGTCTTTTTAACAGCATATCTGTTTTGCAAGGTAAACACTTGAATACCTAATCAACCATGATTTATGTACATTTTTACAGGGCGATTCGTCCTTGGGCACCATAAATTATTTATAAGACAACAATAATGTACATACCAACCATTATTCTGGATTCAATTTACTCATTGAATAATAATAATCATATATGAAATTGTGGGCAATTTAAATCAACATACACCCATATTCAAAAGCATTTCTGTCGGCAAGTATCTGTAATTTCGTAGTAAATAAAAGAGCTCGTTGATTTAATTTAGTATTACCGTTGACTGATAGTCTATCAACGGCCAAGAGATACGTAGATATGTAGTATTTGTGAAAAGAGGTATATTGGGCAAACAAGGCGTACAATCGTTACTAGGTTTAAAGAACATTTGGCATATTTCAGATATAATAGGGTAGAGGAGTCAAGTGTTGCCCAGCACATCTTTGGTACCGGTCATTTCTGCATCTTCGACTTATTACGAGTGTGTTTATTCGTAAATATGATGGCAAACTTCAGATTTGGGCCCAATTTGACGAAAGAATTACACGTGACGATGCCAATCATACAATTCTGAGCCGAAACTCTTA
The DNA here is from genome assembly GCA_963966045.1 of Xestobium rufovillosum. Classification (NCBI taxonomy): domain Eukaryota; kingdom Metazoa; phylum Arthropoda; class Insecta; order Coleoptera; family Ptinidae; genus Xestobium; species Xestobium rufovillosum. Next base: position 25,786,701 of record OZ014497.1, read on the forward strand.
ATACCGGAGCCGTACATCGCTTTTTTATATTGCCAAGTGATCCGCAACCAACAATACGTGACAATAGCACAAGACGTTGTATAGTTGCCTACAATTTACTTAGCAATAAAAACAGCGATGCACAATCACTGCGCTACCTACCGAGCAAAACCTAAACTGCTTACTCGAAACCTCCTGTTACCACTGGGTTTATAACCCCGACCGCACTATAATCAAATTCACCAGCGGCGAACATAACATACGAATTAATTATCGCCCGCTTCTAGAAATTAACAGAGTATAAAGGCCAGTAACCAGCAAAACATGTACAACTTAAAACAATATACAATTCAGACTCAAATGGATAGATAAATTTGTTATTCAACCATGGTTACTTAGTGATGGGCGATACGTAAAAAAATCGATTTCCGAATCGATCCTCAATCGAATAGACCCTAAAAATGTTGATTAATATTATAATTGCAGGTCCGTATCTAAAAAAATTCTTGAAAACGAAACGTCGAATAAAAAAATTGTAACGTAATCATTAAGATCATCAAAAGTCGCTACAAAGAAGATTTGTTAGTTTCGCTCAATCTTCTTTGTTGCGTGCATTTTAGGAGAAAAATGTACATCAGCAGCAGTTAAGTATTTGTCCCTAGTTTTTTCAATCACTGTGTATAGTGTATTGGACACATTGTAAAGGAACATAATAATGATGCAGATAATGTACTAAAAGCTTAAAAATAATTAGGTAAGTACCAGGTACCAGTAATCACACCACTCTCCTCATAAATCTAGAGCATTGATCAGACTAAAATAAAATCATGGGGAGCGTAACCTGAGTAAATATGTAAATGATCGTTCTGCGATGTTGTCTATTGAGAAGATGCATCTAAAGTATACCTATAATGATATGAGCGGTTGACTGTAGATAATAGAAATTCGACTCGCCCCACGATTTTATTTCAGTCTGATCAATGCTCTAGATTGATGAGGATAGTGGATTTTTTTTACTTATTTTATTTTCAAGTTTTTAGTTTTTTTTTGTTTGTTTTTGTCTTGTTATTATTTTTCTAACGTGTACTGTGTTCTACTTGTCAAGCCCTTTCATTTTAGCGGCCATCTTGGATTTTGAATTTTTCATGGAGTACTGTATTCTACTAGTTAAGCCCTTTCATTTGATACCCATATTGAAAGGGTTGAAAAAATATCTAATCCACCATTTTGTGGCGGCGGCCATCTTGGATTTCCAATGATACTGAATATACATAATTGTATTGTCATCACAACTAAAGGTGTGTACCAAATTTCAGATCAATCGGTCAACAGGGAGAGGGTAAAATTTCAATTACTAGATTTGACCCACACAAACAAACAAACTTTTACTTTTAATTTCTCGTCGAGTTTCTCGTATTTCCGTAACTACAACTGTAAAGCTCTACGTAAGTCTTAGGGTAGTGCCAAACATTTTTAATTTAATATTTATTAAATTAATCATCTAATCAAGTTGTTCAACTTTCAATCGGTTACCTAATCAATAAAGATTTATTTGCAGTATGACGAAATACTAATCGTTTTTTACAACTAATCTATTCTGTGGTTCAAGTTTAATGAAAATCTGAACTATTTAACGAATGTTTCGATGCCTTCTTGACTGGGATAGCATCACTGTTTACTCTTTGGTAAGATTATTGTTTCTTTACAATAAAACCCTTTAACTTAAAAATGATTTTTTACTTATTTTATTTTCTAGTTTTTAGTTTTTTTAGTTTTGTTATTATTTTTCTAAAGTGTACTGTGTTCTACTTGTCAAGCCCTTTCATTTGATACCCATATCGAGGGGATTGAAAAAAATAATCCGCCATTTTGTGGTGGCGGCCATCTTGGATTTCGAATTTTTCATGGTGTACTGTATTCTACTGTATTCATTTGATACCCATATTGAGGGGGTCAAAAAAATATCCAATCCGCCATTTTGTGGAAGCGGCCATCTTGGATTTACAATGATACTGAATATACATAATTGTATTGTCATCACAACTAAAGGTGTGAACCAAATTTCAGATCAATCGGTCAACAGGAAGGGGGTAAAATTTCAATTACTGGATTAGGAAAGTAATCCGCCATTTTGTAGTGGCGGCCATCTTGGATTTTGAATTTTTCATAGTGTGCTGTATTCTACTAGTTAAGCCCTTTCATTTGATACCCATATTGAGGGGGTTGGGAAAAAATATCCAATCCGCCATTTTGTGGCGGCGGCCATCTTGGATTTACAATGATATTGAATATACATAATTGTATTGTCATCACAACTAAAGGTGTGTACCAAATTTCATATCAATCGGTCAACAGGAAGGCGGTAAAATTTCAATTACTAGATTTGACCCACACAATCAAACAAACAAACAAACAAACAAACAAGGCAAGCTAAATAAAACCGTTTAAAAAACTCTCCAGATAAGAAAAGTTGTTTAACTTCCAACCCATCTCGTCCTCTAAATCGATGAATCGCCCTAACATAACTCGACACCTAGCCGAATCGATACAAAAAAATCGTTTCTTGCACGAATCGATTCTGAGTTGCACATCACTAACGGTTAGATATTTTTTTTCATTTTTTCGCGTCTACGTAATAGCAGAGCTCGTGTCGGTGTATTTGAACTCGTTACGTTCATGACTGATGCATGAAAGGTCACCGGGTGAAATGGATTTGTTTTCATTGAACTATAAAAACTTTCATTGTTTATAATCGGGTTAAATAATGTCCCGTTTTTATCGCATTCTTCTCATAGGCGATTCCAATATAATTACAACAGGGACAATTATCTTGGGGTCAACAGAATTATGCATTCGGATTTTGTTTCCTATACTTTCACTATATGTATAGTGTTTATTTTTGTTTAGTAATAGAAAATTGTAGGTTGATAGTAGGTACTCTCTCTTATGGATAGAAATCGTTTTTAAACTAAAAATATGAACAAGCTCCGACTGGGATTCGAACTCGGTCTCACATTACCCGAGCAGATGCTCTAAACTGAGCTATATTTAAATTTCACAAACAATTAACAAAATGCGCACTTGCATCAACTTTCTGCACCACATAGAACAAACAAGCAACGAATTTATTCAAACTCTTTTGACCTCTTCCACAAAACATTCGAATAAATTCGAAAAGGTTATCAAACCACCGCGATAACAATATTTGTGTTTATAAAATTCCAAGGATACATCAGTCTTGCAGTGAAAATAAACGCATCAACATGCCGAAATTTACCAAAGTATTTTTAGTGGTTTTATTCGTATTTAACAGTGTTAGTGATGGTTCCCACAGAGATTTGTTCGAATTCTTCAATAAATCGGGGGAAATACGAGCTACTGGGTTAAATGTGGAGGTAATAGAAGAAGGTGCTATCAAAAGTTCAATTATTTTACGTTCCGTGTATTTAGAAGCAAATGGAATAAAAGTTATAGAACCAGGTTGTTTTGGGACTGTACCAAACTTATATGAAGTACATCTGAGTCGAAATCTTATAGAAGAAGTGCCAAAAAACGTCTTTAATTATTTAAATTTACGTTATCTGTATTTGGACAACAACAAAATTCATAAAATCCATCAGCAAGCGTTCGACAACATGACCTATTTGGCTTTCTTGCAATTAGAGAACAATAAAATCACCGAGATCGACCCCAACTGGTTCAAAAACTCACCCAGGATATATACAGTCATGTACAACCACAACCTAATCAAAGAGATTCCAGAACACGCGTTCAAGAACTTTGCAAAAAATTTCGAAGTTTCCATTTACCTAATGGATAACCAAATAGAAGCTATCCATTCCACAGCATTTGATGGTCTAACTAAAATTGGAGATGTGTATCTGTCCAACAACAAACTAAAAGATGTGAACGACAGCTTTTCTTCTGCTGAATACGTGAAAAATGTCCATTTGGATTATAATTCTTTGTCTTGTCTCTCGGAAGGGTTCAAGATGACTGTCATCAAGGAAAGCGTGAACATCGAGGGGAACCCGGTGACCTGTGAATGTCTGACAGACGCCCAATATTGGACCAATATTTACAACATAAGTTTAGTTGTCAATCCGCTGAAATTCGAATATTGCAGCAACAATTTGGTAAATGCTGAAGTCCTGTAAGGGTTTAGGACAATAAAATTATTGTGGATATAGGACAAACTTTCTGGAGCGCCTCGTACACTTTAATGTACATGCAACTGTACTATTCTTTGGCTGTGAGTCGTGAAGAGGAAGTAGTGAACCGCTTAGATGTTAATGGCGGCGATATACGTGATTTAGAATACACTTACGTTTACATTTATATTCTGGATTAAATTGCTTTTGTAGTTAACGAGAATAAAAGTTATTAATCCACTGAAATTTTCATAAAGACTAGAAGAAAATCCGGTGATCTTGCAGGTCACAATATAGGTCCATTTGTACCCAACCATCTACACGGAAAATTATTTTCTAAGTAATTTCTAACTATTGCAGAATTGTGTGCGGGGCACCATCTTGTTGGAAATATACCCTGTTTATGTTTATTAACGGAACATTTTCCATTATCGCCTCTGCGTTAATATTCAATAAACTAATGTATCTCAATCCCGTTAAGTTTCCATCAAAAATTTGGTATGCTAGTTGGCCACCCAAAATAAAACGCGAAACGTTAAATCCAAAACGTCCTTGCCTCTGACGTTCAAAAGTTTGATGCTGATTTGTATCAGACCAGTGACGCACATTATGCCTGTTAAATAATCCTACGCTGCTTATGCGAGTTTCATCTGTCCAAATGACAGATCGCCCAAATTCTGGATTTTCTTGAATTTTAAGTACCACCTACAAAAATTAAGCCTTCTTTCTTGATCTCCCGGGAAGAGTAGGTGAATAATTTGAATTTTATATGGCCCATATTTGCCTTTTTTAAATATTTTTTTAACTTTTGTTCTGGAAACGCCAACTTGTGATTCGATTTCGCGACAAGAAGTTTTTAATGTCGTCTCAACCAACAATAAAACATTTATTTCTTCCTCTTCCCTATTTTCTTTATTATAAATTTTGTTTCTAGGTTTATTGACTGACCCATAGTGAATTAAATTTGATTTTAATATCGAAAACATGATTTTGCTTGGTTGTCTTCTTTCTGGGTATCTAAGTTTAATAAATCGATGGATACGTATTATACTGGAAATGGGTATCTAAGAATTTTTTGTATACCTGTTGAAATATTGAAAACAGAAATTATGTCGTGTTTTTCGAAATTTTGATTCGCGAAAACCCTGAGGCTCTATCTCTGCTACTTCTATGAGAAATCCCCAAATCACAACGAAAATAGGACATCCTGTACATGAAACGAATTGCTATAGAAAAATTCCTGAACGTTCGGATAAGTACTCTATACAATAGACATCGAATGGACGTGATAATATTCATTTTGCAGCGCCTCTCTGAAGTTCCCGTTCATCACATCCGTCCCACAAACACAGAAATATAACCTTCAAACAACTATTTCCGTTTGAAGTCCATCAACACATTTTTCAAAATTTAAAATATACAAAAGATACGACTTACCTTGGTGGACTTAAACCTTTGACTTCCGGACCTTCTGAGCGTCCCACCCCGTATATTCGAATCGTCCAATACAACTTCCGTCCCATCATGTCCAGATCTTCTACTCAGCTCGCTTAGTTCTGCTACAGGTTGAACCTGCAAAGAAAAGTACAATCGTCGTTCATGAAAAAGAGAAAAACTGAAATTTTCGTAATTGGAATTTTAAATCGCTTCAAGGAGCGTCAAGCTCATTACAAATACGGTCGTACAGATAAGTCTAGCATGGCGTCGCACGCGTCGGAAAGGGGCCATAAATTCAATATCAATAATCAACAAACTCTTGAAACCAGGAAATAATAAATTTGATTTAAACGCCTTGGAAAGTATAGCGATATTTAAAAATAAATGTAGTTGTGTTAACATTAATTATGGTCCGATTCCAAACTCAACCGTGTAAATAGATTTATCAGGTAGATAGAATGTAAGACTAGCCACAAATACTCACCCTCCTGTTCTAAGAAACCATATAGGTTTATCGATTCATTTTACTCCACTAGTAGGAGTTTTGGTATTTATAGCAGCGTAGTGTAAGTTTAGATTTAGATTAATTACTGTCATTTGGCGTATGTGGTTAACTTACTAGAATTCATACCTATTAAACAGTCACGAAATTGGCCAAAGGTGGTTGATAGGCTTGATATTACTTTAATGTTTGTTCAGTCGTGTTTGTTTATGAAGCCGTTTTATAGGAATTCCAGAGTCCAGGTACGTTTTATTTACTTACCTGAGGTTCATTGGCATTAAATCACCAGATAAAATGCTAAAATGTAATCTGAAAAATGCCAATGTCTGGAAGTTTGCAAAATTATAAAATAAGATATATTTCGAACTGACGACAACAAAATTAGTAAATTACCATTATTTAATAAGAATAATAATTTTTTTATGAAGTTTAAACCAGTGTTCCTGCTACATTCTTTTGAAATTCTAAAAGCCATTGTTTAGAGAATGTTGGGAACAATAATTTCTTAGTGTGACATACGAGAGTACTTAACAAAACAAGAAATAAGTAGAGCGAGAAGAAAGAAAAGTGCTAAATTCTTCTCTTTGCGTATTTTTGTTAGAAAACATTAATACTGCACACATAAGTAAAACATTATCTCGTAGATGAATAAACCAAACAACAACCCTTTTTCAAATGACCTAATTTGCAGAACAAAAGATATAAATGATAAATAATTTAGGTGTCCTAATTATTATCTGCTGTAACGATGGATAAATCCAGCTAGGGGATTTTTTTATGAAACCGATGTACAACCAAATATTTTCGACTTAAAATGACGTCATACAAACGTCCTTGACCCATGCGGGTTGCAATGAATGCAATTTTATACTAAGGCATCCAATCACTTTAAATTTAAATGTTACCTGCGCGCTCAAGACTGCAGTTACTACGTAGGTAAATAAAAATCTCTTTCAGACTTTAAAATTTACATAAATAATTTTTAAGTATGAAAAAACCTCAGCCATTGTACGCTCTAAGAACTGACACCAGTTTGACCGTCTGCCCCGGTAATATGGCGAACGGAGACAGCTGAATGAGATAAATGACTTTTTAAATGCAACGTAAACAATGGGAGTGTTTGTGTATAATATAATTGCTATCGTAGTTCTTTGTTGATGTAATTTCAGCTCTAATTGTACAATTATGCTGGTAGCTGAGACCGATACAGAATAAATTGGATATTATTTACTGCGTATCGCATACCTCCACACGCCCACCAGAACTCTATCGATGGGCAACCTTTACATTTTTTTTGTCATAAAGCGCAACATGTCGAAAGCTTTCTTCAAGTCTGCTGAGCATTTGTCGTCGAAGATGGCACAGAAACATCAGTCAGCTTCCGTTTTTCGTTTTGTTTTATATTTTCGTAGAAATAATTACTGGTAGATTACCAGAAGTAAGTGCCGGTGCTTAATTATTGTTGCTGCGAGGCTACCAATAATTAAACATCCGTTAGTTAATCCGTTGTAGAGTTATAACAGGCTTATTAAGGCTTGTTCTGAAACACTGTGGGTGCAGTGGGTGTTCAATCCATGAATATTGCTGAATGTATTCAATGCAGTCTTAGTGACTCAGCCTGTATATGGCTAAATTAATAGAATCATTTTAATTTGTTTCTGTTTTATAATTTTCTTCGTATAGCAATAGAGAACCCAGCCCTTCTCCTTCTTGACGCTAAGGGCATATCGAAAAAACTACTTATCCGTCACGAAATAAGATCAGGGTTCAAGATCGCTAACTGTAGATCGCACAATAATATGACAATTTTCGAACTCTTATCTTATTATAAATATTTAATTTAATTTAATTTTCTACCATCAACAATATGCAAATCCTAAACAGCTTATACATATTAGTCTGTTGGATTTTACTATCTACATATATACTGTAAAGTGAAAATGCATATTATTGACACATTGTAGTGAAAAGTGACCGTGCAATTAGCTATTCAAATTGCCGCAAAGTTTTTCTTGTATAAAACACGCCGTCGTCGGATAAAATGATTAAATTACTTGCCTCAAGAAAGTTTAACATAATTTATTATGGTATGATAATGTTTGTTCTTGCACGTATATCTATTTGATCGATATTTTTCTCGCTGCTTCTTGCAGCTCTAGAAATCGTTTAATTTACGAGATGTCTACAAAACACTGCACTAAAATGCTTAGATAGTCTGAAAGTTGTCGAGAAATGCACACGAAGAACAAGTGTTATTTAAATTGACATTTTTTTTATTTTTCTGCGTCAAATTTAACAAGATATAAATAGTGTGTCAACGTAATACCGCGGCATGATGTGTTCCATTCATGTACAAACCGGTCCGTACTGGGATGACACATGTGCTAAAATAATTATCCTTTTTAATTTTTGCTAATAGAAATGTGATGATTCACGAGTAAACACTATTACCACATGGCGCGATGCCGTTCCGCTCCAACAGAATCGTTTTAGTATTGAAAATACTTCTGGGCGCTTGTATACGGGACTCATCTTACGAAAAATGTGTCGACATTAGGCCTGCGCGATATTGAAAATTTGATATCGAATATCGATATCAAAAAGATATCGATATATATCGATATATCGAAATATCGATATATCAAAATATCGAAATATCGATATATCGATATATCGAAATATCGATATATCGAAATATCGATATATCGAAATATCGATATATCGATATATCGTAATATCGATATATCGATATATCGTAATATCGATATATCGAAATATCGATATTTCGCTATATCGAAATATCGATATATCGACATATCGAAATATCGATATTTCGATAGATACTTATACAGTGTGTCCAAAAAAGTGTGTAACAGGAGGAAAACTCATATTGATTTCTTAGAAAACTTTGTCCTACGTAAAAGTTGGTGCTTGTTACTAAACGCAAGACGAATAATATCAAAAATTAGGCAGAGTTGCTAGGTTCCCACACGACCGCATGCATTATGGAAGAAGCTATTCATTTCTGTTTTAGAATATGTATTTACCCCTACCCAGTGGGGAGACCCTATATATCCGCCACTGCCTCTATCAATCAGAAAGAAATATTCCTTGCTCATTATGAAACGTCTTACTTCTGCCTGCAATAGTCACACTTTCCATTTTGATGTAGGTAAGTAATCCATTAATTCGTCTCCAAAATAAGACAAATTTTAGGATGGGAGTAATTTATTGTCACCTGAAGGCTTGGCTGCATGTTGAAGGATAATAAGACAAAGCGAAAACGTCAGATCACAAACAATATTGAATTCAGTGGCGTGATTAGAATTTGGAGCCTCCCCACTCCGCCAGCAATACTTGAAAGGAGGCCCCTTAGTTTGAAAAATGGCTATACGATTTTTTATTGTAGTCATATAACCAAAAATAAGACCAAACACTGTTTTGTTCTGAATAACCAGGGTAACCAAAGACAACTGGTTTCGTCCTTTTTAGTACTCGTCAGTGCGGTACAGCTCTATACATTAAGAACGAAACATACTCATATACCGACCTCCTACGGTCAGATGTCAATAAGAGCTAATTACTTCATTAATTATTTATGAGATTCTAATGATAGGTACTGAATGGTTCCAACAATGTTCGGGCAAGTACGAGTACCATACCAGGTGGCTGTCCTGTACATTTACAGCAAAATAATGTTTGATCTGATCTGTTTATTCTAAGCAAACCTTGTTCGCTATTCATATGTACTATAAATTCCAAAAGTGGTGTTTGCGTTGCGAATCGTTTATGCCGGACGTTGCTATGTTTTCGTCAGCCCCCCCCCCCCCCCATAGACGATATGATTTTTCGTTAAAAAACGTGATTATTTATCTATTTTGCTGCCCTTTGTTTACTAGTGCAAGGCTAACACGTTTGTTGTCATTCAAATAAAATCGTTTAGATCCGCCTTCAAAACTTTAATTGGCGAACAGTTGCTAAGGTTTTTTACCTCAGAACGTAATTAGTTATGGCATTTTAAGCGGAATTGAACCGTAAAGTGGAAGACCACTTTTGCTGTTTATAGTACATAGAGACACGATGAACTGTTGCTTCAATACTGGAGGTTATACCTCTTGAATTTAGTTTCAAAACAACGCTTCTAATCTAAAGAATTATTCAGCTATATTCTTCAAGTATTCTTCAAGTTAGGGCACAGTTAAAGGATTGAAATTGTATCCTACATGCGGCATAAAATTAATGTAATTTCACATCAGTCACTTTCACATTGCAACTATGTTTTAGGTTTTACTGTTGCAAAAACTCGACGTAGGCTAAACGGTTTCCGGTACCAGAAGTTATTAAAATCATTGTAAAACGTCGACACCGCGCTAAAAAGACGGGTAGTAAGGCTTCGGCTATACTTGCGACTCTGTTGTTGCGATTCTGTCGTTGCGGTTGTGTCGCGGAATCAACATATTTGGAGAGGGTGGCTATGCAATAGTCGCGGCCGCGGTTTAAGTACAATATTCAGTTGCAAATATACCGTTGAGTGAGGATGATCTTTTGCTAGCTATTGCCGTTTCTAGGTATTTAAAGAAAAAGAAGAAAAAAGGAGGGATTCTGTGCACCCTATTACCGCACAGAGACTCTCATTCCGACAGTTTCATACCCTGTTTAATTCATTAAGAAGTTATCCAGAAAAATTTTTCTCCTACTTTAGAATGAGTATATCTTCTTTTGATGAACTTTGGTCTTATGTAAGGTCAGTTATCACGAAACAGGAAACCAAATTCAAAAATGTCCCGGTTAGAATATTCCTTTAATTTGATATCCCACAAAGGTGAACGCAAACGAATTTCATTAATAAAATTCTCCGTATCAAAGATTCTGTGCTGCTCGATAAACAAAACGGAACTACCTAATTTGTCGCAAATATAGCCGCTTCCATTAGAATGTGTGGAATGCGTTTTAGTCGCACCGGAGCAAAAACGTGACCAGTTGCGTTTTGTACCCGGATGCGTTTGTGTCGCAGATGATATAGCCGGCTACATAAGAAACAATGTGTTTCACTTCTGCGACACAACCGCAACGACAGAATCGCAACGACAGAGTCGCAAGTATAGCCGAGGCCTAAAAGCGCCAATTCGACTAATAGGTCGCGGTATAACCTCCTCTTAACAGGGGTAGCATATAGCAGGGTTCAGGGTATAGTCCAAGTGAACATATTGTATAAGTATTTCGTTAGTGAATTACGTATCCGTATCACGTATATGTGTTGAACACTTATTATATTACGTTATATTTCAGCGAATAGCCGCTAGCCCGTTGTCAATTAACGCCCTTTCCATGTAAGGTTATAATAATTATATGGTTAAGTATTTGATCATTATTATAAGTTCATTAGTATAATTATAATATAGGTAGGTTAGGTAGTAAATAATTGAAATAGGTACCCATAATATTGTAACATTGAAATATCGACATATTGCAATATCGAAATATCGATATATCGAAATATTGACATATCGATATATCGAAATATCGATATATCGAAATATCGACATATCGATATATCGAAATATCGATATATCGAAATATCGATATATCGAAATATCGAAATATCGATATATCTAAATTCGATATATCGATATATCGACATAAAAATATCGATATATCGAAATATCGATATTTCGATATATCGACATTCCGGTATCGTTATTCGATATATCGATATATCGATATCGATATCGATATATCGAAAAAAGTCGCAGGCCTAGTCGACATGCGACAGATTCTGTCGTAGTGCAGCGATATTCAGCAAATACTAAAATTTTAACTTTGAGTGATCCCAAAGTATAACCAGATGAAACTCTCACAGATGATTCTACAAGTCTTTTGGCACCTAAAAATGGCAATTACGACTTTTTTGGGTGGTAGCGAAAAAAATTAGGGGTGAAAAAGCAGTAAATCTATCCCACCGTGCGCCGGGAGACTCTCGGGCATCTTACGCGAAAATTACAAGTTGTAGAACTTTGCGGTTTTTTTTTAATTGTTGAAGAAATGTTGACGTTTTTAATGGTGTAAATTTTGTGTAAATACACGAAACAAAACTAATTTTATTGCACTGTATCTAAAATATGTCGCCACATCGGTAACAATACGTTCCACTTTGAACCTGGATAACTTTTTTTTTCACGATATAGATTTTGTTTTTTCTTACATAGAAAATTTCCTTATGGTATAACGAAGTTATGATTTCGAATAATGCATGGTCGCGTTTCAAAAATAAGTCCGCTATAACACTTTCAATGCGCCGATGTCAAAAATTCACTTTCGGTGCACGGGACGAGCCGTTCGAGTGAAAAGGATAGACTATGGGGAATAGCCGAGCACCAGAAGGAGACAGAACGCGGCCAAGTTACTCTGCAAAAGAACAGCGTTGTAATGCCACCTTTAAAATCTTCTTTCAATGCATTTTCAAAACTCTCTTTCTGTAATAGCCACGAAATAAATGCTAGTAAATGAGGTAGGTACTTGTTTAGCGAAACTTTTACTGTTTATGTCATCTGGGGAAGGATAATTTTTATTGGGTATTGTAAAATTTTCCATACATTTTCTTAAAATTGCAGCAGCTCTGTGAAGAATTTGCATAATGATAATGTATCACCCGTTGTTTCCAGATTAAAATCAGACGATTCGTCTGTTGAGCTTGCGTCCTCATTTCATGCATGATTTTTTTGTCAAAAGTTCTTTGCCAGAACACAACAAATCACCTGACCTGACCTGGTCTACGAATAAATTGAATAGAGCCTTTAAATCTTTTCGACAATTTCATTTTCAGTTTCGCGGATTGTATTGGGGGATCTTTCTGCATTACGTAACATAGAATTATATTTTTGTGTTACTGCAGGTACTTAATGGCAGCTTTTCTTTATTATCTAAGATGTGTTCTTGAATCCAAGAAGAAAATGTTGAAAACAAGCGATCGGTACTTTTTGTGTTTCTGTCAGTTTTATTTTTGTGCGAATTTATATTTCTGGTTGATATGTACTCTGCGTAGCACAATTTGTGGTATTTTGCATCGTATGCAAATAAGTCTTCATACAAAATCAGTCTAGAGATAATACGATTGTCATTTCTCTATCTTGTAGCATTTATATGCGAGTGGAATCACCCGTGCCTATAGTAACAAGGACAAACAATACATAATTAACCAAATAAAACATTTAGTACTACGATACCAGTTTGAATTGAAGTAAGTGATTTCCTTTTTCTTTTGTCAGATCCTCCACAAATTAAACACATGGTTCTAACGTTAAATTGATCCTGTCTTCTAGGTATTTAAAAGCGTATTGCTATTCGAGGCCGCAGAACCATTGTTGTGTGAGGGTTCACGATTTTTAGTATTGAAAATACTTCTGGGCTCGTGTATATGGGACTCATCTTACGAAAAATGTATCGACACGCGACAGATTCTGTTGGCGGCGCGCGCAGTCGAGGCCGCTAATAAATTGAATGGAGGCGGCTACCGGCTAGCCAGATCGCCAGATGTAAACTAAAGTACGGCGAGGGCGAGTACCGTTTAAGAGGGATATCGCGTTGCAATAAAAGTCCAAACTGTACAAAACGGATGCGTTAATATTTTGTTACGTATTGCGTCAGTTTGACTATGTGCCTTGTGCTTGTCACAAATCATTTATTTTATTGTATCAATAATATACCAACTTGAAACGGCACAGATCACTTTTGTTGGACATCTTAGAAACCGAGCAGTTGTGTCGGTATTTTCAATACGCCTATGATACTTGCGTAAGATGCGAGGTCTGTGAATTTTTTTAGATATAGAATTTGATAACTTACCTTCAACGTGACGAACTCCCCCGAAGCCTTTATCAAATCAATGATCTCCTCCCTGGTCTTATCCTCCACCCTTACACCATTCACCTCCAACAGCTTATCCCCAGGCAGCAATCCTGTTTCGTTATTATGTTGGACCATCGCTCCTGGTTCAGCAAAAATCACTGCTTTCATCGACACACCACACTGCGTCTCACTCCTCTCCAAAACCATCGCCCTTCTCAAGGAAAACCCAAAATCATTCCTAGGAGGTTTTTGTCTTTGTATGGTAAGAGTTCTGGGTTTGGGGAGTACCAGAGGCACCACTGGAGGAGGAGGTAAATTGAGTTCATCGAAATTTGGTGTTCTCGACCACCTGTGGAAGCCCTGTGATTCCCCCACTGGACTGAGCGAGAAAGGAGGAGTAGCAAATGAGGAATTAGTGGTGTCTGTTAAGGAATCAGCACTCGGAGATGTGGAGGTAATGACTAGTAAAGTGTTTGTGTTGGTACTGGTTAGACCGTTCAAGTTTGGTACATTTTGGTAAGTTATAACTTCGTTTTGCAAAGTGTTCCGCACGAGGCAATTATGGTCACCATTCAGATGCCCATCGTACGTCACACTAACTCTAGGGGTTTTCAAAATCCCTCTTTTCGGAGGCTTAGGAGGCAAAGGTGGTAGATTCTTTTGATTAATCTTTTGATTCAGAGAATTCAAACTAGTTTCGGAACTATCGGACTGAGTGTGCGGCTCCTGGAGACGATGGTGATTGTGATTAGAGGGCGAGGAGTGAGGCGAGTCTACACATTCTAAACTGGCGAAAAAATTAGCTGTGTAGTCTGCTGTGATGCCTGAAGGAAGCTTCTCTTTCTCTTTCCGCCGCCCGCGGATCTTCAAAGAACGTCGAACCTATTATGAGGAAAAAAAGAGAAATTTAATTTTGATAGGATATTGGTTTAACACGGTGTTTAATTGATAATTAATCGTGTTTATATAAAACTACATGGATCGAAGTTGCGGTTTAAGAAAATAAATTGTTTTACGCGTCGAAAAAAAATTATAGTGAACTGTGGTATGATTTACGACTTTATTTATGTCACTATATTGCTCTTTATATGTATACGAGATGTAAGAGCCCCATTTAAATTGCAAATCAAGCCGTTAATTATTAAATTAAAAACATTTAAATCCCAATTATAGTTCTCGATCTGATTACTTCATTACTTGCTATTTTACAAACTAAATTTTGTTCCCGTTTCTCTTCTTTCACGGTTTGATTGCTAAAAATTCCCATTCATGAGTACAATTTCGCCGAGAATTTCGCGATCGTTTTTCCGAGACGTTTAACGGCAACATTTATAACTCCCGTAAAAAATTACTCCGTTACCTAATAGGTATCTTCTTCGGTGTTTCACATTTCTGCGCTGATAAAACCCATTATCAAATGATATTTTTCGTTTGAATTTAACGGTATGAGCTATGAGGTATAACAACCTCTGCCTACTACTGTATTTTCTGTATTTTTAATGCGGGGTCCTGCTAAAAACCGCTATATGCCTATGCGAGGTGCCTTACTTTTAATTTCTCGTATTTCCGTAACTACAACAACTGTAAAGCTCTACGTAAGTCTTAGGGTAGGGCCAAATGTTTTTAATTTAATATTTATTGAATTAATCACCTAATCAAGTTGTTCAACTTTCAATCGGTTACCTAATCAATAAAGATTTATTTGCAGTATGACGAAATAATAATCGTTTTTTACAACTAATCAATTCTGTGGTTCAAGTTTAATGAAAATCAGAACTATTTTATGAATGTTTCAATGCCTCCTTGACTGGGATAGCATCACTGTTTACTCTTTGGTAGGATTATTGTTTCTTTACAATAAAACCGTTTAACTTAAAAATGTTTTCTTACTTATTTTATTTTCAAGTTTTTGTTTTTTTTAATTTTTTTTAGTTTTGTTATTATTTTTCTAAAGTGTACTGTGTTCTACTTATCAAGCCCTTTCATTTGATACCCATATCGAGGGGATTGAAAAAAAATAATCCGCCATTTTGTGGTGGCGGCCATCTTGGATTTTGAATTTTTCATGGTGTACTGTATTCTACTGTATTCATTTGATACCCATATTGAGGGGGTCAAAAAAATATCTAATCCGCCATTTTGTGGAATCGGCCATCTTGGATTTACAATGATACTGAATATACATAATTGTATTGTCATCACAACTAAAGGTGTGAACCAAATTTCAGATCAATCGGTCAACAGGAAGGGGGTAAAATTTCAATTACTGGATTAGAAAAGTAATCCGCCATTTTGTAGTGGCGGCCATCTTGGATTTTGAATTTTTCATAGTGTGCTGTATTCTACTAGTTAAGCCCTTTCATTTGATACCCATATTGAGGGGGTTGGGAAAAATATCCAATCCGCCATTTTGTGGCGGCGGCCATCTTGGATTTACAATGATATTGAATATACATAATTGTATTGTCATCACAACTAAAGGTGTGTACCAAATTTCATATCAATCGGTCAACAGGAAGGCGGTAAAATTTCAATTACTAGATTTGACCCACACAATCAAACAAACAAACAAACAAACAAACAAGGCAAGCTAAATAAAACCGTTTAAAAATAAATTTATGCTCGGGAATGATAATTGTACGGGTGTACAGAAGCATTTGAAATGTGGTGCTATAGACGCATGATGAAGATACCGTGGATAGATAAGGTTAGCAACAGAGAGGTATTAGAAAGAGTTGGAGAAAAGCAAAATTTATGGAAGGCAGTAAGGAATAGGAGAGATAGGACGGTAGGACACATTCTGAGGCACGAAGGCTTAATTCGCGACATACTAGTCAGAGATAGGAATAAAAAGAGGTAGGGGTAGACCCAGATTAAACTACTGCTCTCAAATAGTTAGGGATGTAGGTTGTTTAACGACAAGAAGTAGATCAAAATAGAAAAATGAAATTACTTGAAACTTTTCTCTATTTATGTTTTTCTTTACATCTGTCATTAATTAATAATAATTTTTATAAACAGCAACGGTTACTATGATAACTTTCCTAACGACGTTTGACAACCAAACATTCCGCCCACCTTGAAAGATGGCAGCTTTCAACAAATTATAATTCAGTAAAAGTCTTTAAACAACGAAAAACACCAACCAACATTTGAACTTGAAAGTTATGGTTCCCCAGGAAGTACACAAATTTTGTGAATACTTCTTTTAATGTTGCCATTGGCAGTTTTGATCGTCACCACTCTCACAATTCCGTCTTCACCTGGATGGAGAGCGATAATCCGTCCCAGTCGCCATCGCTGAGGTGGCTGGTTATCTTCATGTATCAGTACCATAGCATTAGGAATACATAATTGCTTTGCATTTACTCGCCATTTCACTCGTTGTTGCAACGTAGGTAAATACTCCTTCCCCCACCTTCTCCAGAAGTGTTGCGAAAGTTGATCGATCCTTTGCCATCTAGATAGACGATTTGACTTTGCCTCGATGTAATCAGGTTCGTCGATTGACGTTATCGGAGCCCCGATTAAAAAATGATCGGGCGTAAGTGCAGAAAGATCATTTGGGTCTTCGGATAAAGGAACAAGGGGTCGTGAATTTAAACAACCTTCAATCCTCACTAGGAGAGTATACATCTCCTCATATGTAACGGCTGCATTTCCTAATACCTTTTTTATGTGTGATTTTGCTGATTTTATACCTGCCTCCCACAAACCCCCAAAGTGAGGAGATCTAGAAGGAATGAAATGCCATTTTATTTGGTCATTCATAAGAGATTCTGTTACTTTTGATTGAAAAGTTTTTGATTTCATTAACTGGCGCAATTCATTGTGGGCACCAACGAAATTTGTACCATTATCAGAATACAAATTTTTCACGTGTCCCCGACGCGAAGTGAATCGCTTTAGAGCACTTAAAAAACTTTCAGTTGTTAGGTCGCCGACTAATTCAATATGTATTGCCTTCGTCGCAAAGCAAATAAATAAAGCAACATAAGCCTTGACCATACGTTTGTTTCTAGTACGTGACTCTTTAATCATTATTGGACCTGCATAGTCTACGCCGCTATTTTGAAATGGCCTTGAAATTGTTACCCTATCAGATGGCAAATTTCCCATGATCTCTTGCATAAGCTTAGGTTTATATTTGAAGCAATTCAAACACTTATGAAGAATTTTTCGAACTTGAGTTCGTCCGGAAATTGGCCAATAATTTTCCCTAACTGCCGCTAAAGTAGCTTGATTACCTGCATGTAAGTGTCTTTCGTGTTCATGTAATATTATGATTCGTGTAACGTGATTATTATTAGGGAGAAGTATCGGGTGTTTTCTGTCATTTGAAATGTCTGCATTAGAAAGTCGACCGCCCACCCTGAGTATTCCAGCGGTGTCTAAGAACGGAGTTAACGAAATTAAACGATTTGATTTGTCAATTTTGTTTCGGGTTTTCAGCTGCTTGATTTCATTGAAAAATTCATTTTGTTGAGTGATTTTTATTATTGTCATTGCGCCTTTTCCAATTTCGGAACATAACAAGCTTTGTTTTGACCGTTCAGATTTGGGTATTCTACAATTGCTGATGAAACGCAAGACATAACCGAACACTCTTCGCAATTTATTCCAAGTCGAAATGTTAACAAGTGAATGTGCCAATGGATTGGGATCAAAAGAAATCGTTGTGAGTGTTATGTTTCCTCTTTGTTCAATATTTGTTTCCTTTAAGGATGGTTGTGGAGGCCAATCAATTTGTCTTTGTTTTAAGAAAAAAGGACCTTGCCACCAAATTGTTAAATTTGCTAAATTTGTTGGGTTTGTACCGCGTGAAATAATATCTGCAGGATTATTTTCTGAAGATACATGAGCCCAAAATTCAAAAGTGGTAAGTTTCAATATCTCAGCTACTCTGTGGGCAATGAAAGTTTTCCACGTATTTGGAGGCGATGATAGCCACGCTAATACTATTGTGGAGTCTGTCCAAAGGAAAACATGCTTGATCAAGCCCTTTAGAATTTCTGATATTTTATGATAAAGTTTCGACAACAGTAATGCGCCGCAGAGCTCCAACCTAGGAATTGATAACGTTTTTAAAGGTGCAATTTTTGATTTGGCGCATAGCAGGTGAACCTGATAATTACCGTCGTCATCGATAGTACGTACATACAAGCACGCACCGTACGCTATTTCGGATGCGTCGCAAAAACCATGGAGTTCGATTGAACTGCTAATTGTCCCGGAAGTGACGTTTCTTGGAATCTTTAATAAACAAAGATTGGATAACTCTGTTATGAAGTTGTTCCATGAAATTTGTATTTGAAGTGGCAATGTATCGTCCCATTCGATTTTTAAAGACCATAACTGCTGCATTATTTGTTTGGCAGTTGTTAGTATTGGCCTGACTAAACCTAGTGGATCGAACAGTTTGGATATTGTAGAAAGAACGTTTCGTTTTGTAAATTTGACTGATTTATCGATTGGAATTACTTCGTAGGTTAACACGTCTTCCTGAAAATTCCAAGATAAACCTACAGTTTTAATTTTTCCTTGTTTATCAAGATTAATGATTGAGTCTCCAGATGAACCGCTATTATCTGGAAGTGCTTCAACTACGTTAGAAGTCCACTTGCGCAATTCAAACCCTGCTTGTAAAAGACAACAACTTACTTGATCTCGAATTTCAACAAGCTCTCTGACCGAATTTGAACCGAGGAGACAATCGTCTACGTAAAAGCTGTTTTCGATTGCAGAACGTGCTAGAGGAAATTTTGACTCTTCGTCTATGGCTACTTGATTAATACATCTGATTGCTAGGTAAGGAGCGCAAGCAGTTCCGTACGTTACAGTAGATAAACGAAAAGTTTGCAATGGTAAATTTAGATCAGCACGCCAAAGAATTTTTTGAAATTCTCGATCTTCTTCGGCTACTAAGATCTGCCTGTACATTTTAGCTATGTCCCCAGTCAACACAAACCGATGCATACGAAACCGAGTTATTATTGAAAATAAATCAGGTTGAATGGTTGGCCCTACCATTAAGTTTTCGTTCAAACTTATACCTGTGGTGCTTTTGGCTGATGCGTCAAAAACAACTCGAACTTTGGTAGTCGTTGAATCTCGAAACACGGCATGGTGAGGCATGCAAAATTCTTTGTTTGATTCTGGTGCAGACAAAATTTGTGGAGCAAGTTCCATGTGATTCAAATCTGCGTATTCGTTCATGAAAGTGCTATAATCCTTTTTCAATTCGCTATTTCTATTTAATTTGCGTTCAAGCAAATGAAAACGTTTCTCTGCAATTGATTTTGAATCACCGAGAAGCTTCGCAGTATCTTTGAATGGTAATTTTACTACGAACCGACCTTCAGAGTTTCTTTTATGAGTATCCAAAAAATGTTGTTCGCATGCGCGCTCTTCTTCAGACCGAATGTCGCAATTTCGAATTTCCTCGACCTCCCAGAATTTCTGCATTTGCCGTTCAATCGTGGTTAAAAGGCAATTTTGACTCTTAGAATGATTTGATATTGAAGTAGATATGGGACCGCCTATTATCCATCCCAATTCTGTACTCTGAATAATTGGTTGATCACGGCCTAAACGTATCTGCGGCTCTTCCCTCAAAAGATCCCAAAAGATTCCTGCTCCGATCAACATGTCGATTGATTTGGATTTGTTAAAGTCAGGATCCGCTAACTTTATTGAACTAGGAATTCGCAATTGTGACACTGAAATGTATTCAGACGGAAGACTCTCAGTTAATTTCTGAAGTACTAAACACGAGATTTCCTTAGAAAATTGCTTTACCCTTGAATGGATTGTTACATTCGTTCTTTCGTTTACATTTATTGAACTTTGGTGAATGCCAGAAATTGATTGAGTTATGGCATGAGTGTGAATTTTCAAACGTTTGCAAACGTTTGTTGTTATGAAGTTACTTTGGCTACCTGAGTCTAATAATGCCCGCAATTCATGAATGCCACCTTCTGCGTCATATACGTTTACTAGTACTGTTGACAACAAAATTTGTGATGAATTAATCTGAGCTGTCAATGTTGATGAAGTTTGAATATTTGACGGAAGTGTTTGTGATTGAATTGACGTGGATGAATCAGTGTGCAATAAAGTATTATGTTTTTTATTGCAGACTCGGCAATTGGAGGATTTGCATTCGTTGACACCATGACCAGAACGAAAACAATTTGTACACAAGTTGAGTTTGCTAATTTCTGACGTTCTTGTAACGATTGGAAGTTTTCGAAAGGAATCGCATTTAAATATGATGTGTGAACCTTTACAGAAAATGCATGTCTTCCAATTCGAGTGTGTAGTTGCTACATTGCATTGCGTTTGCTTACCTTGTTGCCTTTTGGTTATGTTAATTGACTTTGATTCGAATTTTGTCTGTGATTCGAATTTTGACTGTGATTTTCCTGCGTACAATGTTTCTAAATAATTGCAACGATTATTTAGAAATTGTATGAGTTCTGTGAAGGTGGATGGTTCATCAGATGTATTTGACATTTCCCACTCCCTCTTTGTTTGATTGTCCAGTCTGGATGTGACTATGTTGACAAGAATAGCATCCCACTGATCAACTGGAAGATTGAGAGTCTTTAGTGCCCTTAGATGTTTGTTTACCGTGTCAATAAATTCTCTAAGCGCAGTATAGCTCTCACGAGTTAAATTTGGAAGTTCGAGAATAGCATTTACGTGATTACGAATTAAAATGCGTTTGTTTTCGAATCGTTCCTGTACTAATTTCCATGCTATTTCGTAATTGTCTTCAGTTACCTCCAACGAATCTATTACATTTGCGGCATCCTTGATTAGTGACGTTTTGAGGTAATGAAACTTTTGAATTTTTGCTATTGACGTTAAGTGTATCATTGAATTAAACAAATCTCTGAATTTTAACCAATCTACGTAATTGCCATTGAACTGTGGAAGATTTATTATCGGTAATTTGATGTTTTGAGGTATAACTAGAGAATTATGATTTACAGGATTTGTATGTATTGGTGTATTTTTATCAATTAAAAACTTTTTAATTGTGCCACAAATATGGAAATAATTATCCTCTATGTCTGCTATACTTCCGTTTGACGCGATTTCAAATCGATTCCACGACTCTGTTAACTGATTTAATCGATATTCGAGTTCGACAAGATTACTGTTGTATCCGCTCTCAAAAAATTGTTTAATTCGTGCAATTTGATCATTCATGCGATCTCCCGAGGAGGTATTAACATGATCGTTTAATTGTGATTGTTTACTCGCTTGTGAATGATTCTCTAAAATTAATGAAATGCTTGCTGAAAGATCGAAGAATTTTCGCTCAAATTCGTCGAATTCATGATCAGAGATCTCCTCACTTATGTCTGGTTCCAAAATGTCTATTTGTGATTGCAAATTTTCGAAATTTTCATAAAATTTGTCAAATTTTTGAAACCTGCTTTTTAAGTCTGCAACTGTTTTATCTGTCCATTGTGTTGTGGTTGTGATGAAAGTACTTGTGCGTGTAAAAAAACTCTTAATGTTTTTACGATTTCTTTTAAGATTTTCTAGCGACATTTTTATTGTGTTATGTATTGAACAAATAAAATGCAGCCGCTACACACGCTGACAAGCAACACTCCCAATGAAAACACAAGGATATTCGAATGGATTTTCGTTTGAATTTTAAGTAACGGAAATGATCAGTATGCACCACTTACCCTGGTCCGGGCGTTAATCGTGGGTACCAGTTTGTTCGTTGTAGTGGATTACGACTACCTTCCGTTGCTTTTGATGATATTATTGCAAATATCGCTTCTGTGGCTATGTGATGTGGCTGCGAAGGACCATGTTTAACGACAAGAAGTAGATGTAAAGAAAAACATAAATAGAGAAAAGTTTCAAGTAATTTCATTTTTCTATTTTGATCTACTTCTTGTCGTTAAACATAGGTTGTTCAACTTTTGGGGAAATGCGTAGGTCATCATACTGCCATTTAAAATTTCAGACCAAGCTGGTGCCCGATCGATATCTCTGGGGCCTTCCAAACCTTTTTAGCGATGGGCAGAATCGAATACTTTAATGAATCGAGAACTCCGTATCCGAGAACTTTTGAGAATCGAGAACTTTCCCGAGACCCGAGTACAACACAAAAATATTGTACCTCATACGGGAGCTGCGAGACTCGGAATCTGATACTCTCTCGGTCTCCGTACTGCAGCATTGGACCACGTTCAAAGGGTAGCAGCGGCGAGCAGCGTTCGCCTAATTCAATCGGCATGCGTCGGCATCTTTTTTCATTTTTTATAGCCTGCATCTGTTAGTTTTATGGCGGTAACGTCTCTGAATGCATTTCTCAGTAGATTCGTTGAATGAACAATTATTCATTCGATGGTGCCAATGTAAAATTTATTATTGGAAACTTCTAAAAAGACTTACAAGTTACATAACTCTTCTCATTAAAGTAATATTAGTGTCGTGCTCGTAGTACTAGCAGAAATAAAATTAAAATCAAAAAATTATGTACATTTCTAATTAAAATAAAAATTGAAATGGGTTTGCGTTTTTTCTGGATTAGGTATCGGTTATCACATTAAAAATGAAACGATAGTGTGGAATTTTTTCGTAAAAAGGGTACTAGCAAAAGCGCACATTGTTCGTTTTTCTCTTAGAACTTATCTAGTTCTTTGTTTATACTTTCAATTTTAGAAATTTATTTTAGTTACATATTGTGTATTAATACTTATTTCGTTTCTTTTTTAACCAGTAGTAGCACTCATAGGTATTAACTGTAATTCGCAATTCCAAAATGATCTTAAAGTTTCTACTTGTTTGGGTTTCCAGAAATTCAAACTATACCATCGGAAATAACAATTAACCTAACTGAGAACTACAACTGTCTATTTGGTTCTAGTTGATACTTGATATTATTGATACCGCTGCCGATCTCGCGCCGTATTTTCGATTCCATTTCAGTTCTCGTGTTCTCAATAAATTTGTTTATCTCGTCTCTTCTCACTGAGCGAGAACTCGTGCATTCGAGACCAATAACTAAAACAGTTCTCGAGAACACCGAGAACTTTTGAGAATCGAGAACTTTTCGATTCTTGCACTCGAGTCCGCCCATCACTAAACCTTTTGAAAAAGGAATTATCGCTGGAATTATGTACCATAGTTATTTCAATAGATTTTTATTTTATCGATAAATTTCCTTGCTTAAATGTTTATCACGAGGTTTATTACTTTATCTAAGATTTAATATCACGGGTTTATAAAGTTTTAACTCATCGGCGTCAATCTATAAATCCTCAAAAATATATTGAGAATTAAGGAACTGATGCCTCTCTGTTGGTTGATTTTTTATCGAAAAGTTTAGGAAGTGGCCAAAGTCTAAGACAAAGCACGATAACATTTCCGTTCTAGAAACCACAGAAACACAACTTGATAATTGTTACACAACATAATTACTATGTGCCACTTCCAGTGATTAAGAATCAAGTTAATTGAAGTAGGTATCTAAGCCAAAACAAGCATAAAAATAGGAACAGAAAAATAGCAGACAAAAATATCGAACTGCTTTTTGAAACTTCGAATTTACCTCGTCTAGCCTAAGCAGTTCTTCGGTAGAAAGATGCGCCCTATCCCTTTTCTGCTTTTCCTTTCTATCTTTCTTGTCCCTCTTTCTCCGATCTTTGTCGTCCCTGTCTGACGTCACTCCTGTGCCAGCCTTTTTGATGAAGTTGAACATTGTCCTGCAAAGAGAAGTCAAACATGCACTTTCGCCCAAAATCACAAAAAAATTAATCGAACAATCGAACAAAACAATTATTAAATGTTCTCACATGTACGGTACGCAATAATATCGTTTCCAGGTATTACTATCTACCTAATAAATAAAAATAATAGTCCGAGACCTTGGAATATGCACTGACAATGATATCTAGTTCTACCTATATTATTATTATCATTATTGTGTTCCTGACGAGGTTCCTGAGTATGGAGAAATTTATGTAAGCAAACAAGCATTGGGACAATCCTTGAATTTGCTGGGGCATGAACTGAATTTGTCGAGATCGAAAGTAACTTTCAATATTATGTGTGATCAATCACTTTTCCATTTAGTTTTAGTTGTAATGTGTTTTCGATACCATAAACTTAGCAGTTCTAAGATCATTAATCTTTATTCGTTATGAAGAGGATAACACGAGGGATAACAGTATAACACTGTAGAAAAGTGGATAGCGAGGTGGATAGTATAGATAGTCAGTATCAATTTTGAAATAAATTTCTGTTTATGAATCGCTGTACCTAATCGCTTATCTACTTGGTGGATAACATGAAATTCATCACGTATTTGACGTTTTCAACAAATAAAAGATTTAAAGATATCTCTACAATGTTCTAAAATTCGCAGAATTTCGAGCAGAATTTTATACAAAAGTCTAAGCTACCTTGGTATTATTTTAGGCGCATTCTGTCGTCATCGTGTAGATAAAAATAAAAATCGTCTTGTAAAATTCAATAATAAAATAATTTTTTGTCCAGGAAATACTGAGGTGCAGTACAAACTACAGTTTTCTTCCCCTTTTACGAGTTCCTTTTAACTGGTTACTCAAATAAACAATACAGAACATTAAAGGATACATAACAATTTTAACTGTCATAAAGTTCTGGCTTTTTGTTTTGAAGTAAACAGCAAAGTTTCGAGGAAACAATAATTACATACAGGATGCGCCATATTTTTGTAAGCGTGTTACAGAAGTAAATTGTTTATGGACCAAGTGGGGTATTAAAAAATGGGTAAGTTCTTGGATTAAAATAATTATGATAGGTAAGTTTGTGGGAAAGGTTAGTCATCTGTTAGTCACAGACTTATGGGAAATGGCATTTCCTATTACTATTCTATGGGGAGTGCTACCACAGGATTTATTATCTCCTGATCTACCTCGACCTTCAGAATTATTACAAGCACGCAAGCAACTCGCAAACTTTCTTCCATTATGTACTTATTCAGTATTGTTCAATACCTATTCGATCAGTGTAGAACAAGGACACTTCGTCTATCAGGAAAGGCCGGTGAATTTTTACTGTTACGACATTTTCTCGACATTCTTGATTGTTTTGGTAAGTGAACTTGGTTTTGTGTACCGAAAATTGCCTAGAGTAACTAGGTAGGTATATTTAAGATAAATTTACTTGGTCGAGTTTATAGCTACATAATTACTTTGGCAATAAATGATTATCATCTAATGAACTTGACGTAATTAACAACAAAAATTATCGTAGTTTAATATAAATTAAAAGACAGTCAAGGTAACCCATTGTTTACCCGAAAACACAAAAAAATTGTAGGTAACCACAAAAAAAACTAACTGGGCAACAAACTGATTAGCAAATATTTGCTAAACTATGAGCAATGCGATATTTATAATGAACTGTAGAGCAAAAAATGGATCTCATTTTTTTTCTATTTCACACCTGGATATTGTCTGTTTCATTACACCCAAATAAAAATCCACCCAAACCAATAACAAACGCAATTCATTGCCCCAAATCATTAGAAGGCTACACGAAAATCGTAAAAGTTTCTAAACCTAACCAAACTTACCGTATTGAATATCGATCCAGCAATCCTTCAACTAAAACTCAAAAAGCACTAGCAAATCACAAGAAATTCCAACGAAATTGGGTCACTAACACCGCACATTATCACTGAAAGCACGAAAAACGCGACGCCTGTGACCCGAAATGTTGTTTTTTCGGGATTGTTTAACAAATTTGACAGGTCCAACTGCGCGACATCAAACATTGACTTGAACTACTATTTTCATTATTGACTTGGTTTACATCATGAATTTAGTTCAGGAAAGCGTCTTGTGCCACCATCTGACAAAGAATGGTAGTAATACAGACGAGTCGCTATCTGCTTTACAGATAACTTTATTGGGAGTGCACGAAATTCGTCTAGAAATGGTAAGATGGCGCCACAAATACTGGTATCATAATTTATATATAGCAGTAAAGTTTGTACAATTTGGTGTACATTATATGTATATTATACACGAGGCATACACGAGGTAATAATAGCATCATTATAACGAGTTGTATAATATACTTTGTCCACGACTATCAAAACAGACTCCCAGAAAGAATTTACCTTCATTTACCTTCTCCAGATTCATACATATGCTCTCAGGTATAATTTTCTTGGTTTTTTGGGCAATGAATCTAATGAGGCAAGTTCTGCAGCTTCTTTTATTGCTGGTGCTGTTAAAGAAATCTCGTTTTCACTCTTAATGCTCATTATATCTTCTTTTTTAGAATATGCATTTCAAATTAAAAGCAAACCATGCTGATTTGACGTTTCAATTTGAACTGACACATCGCGATCGCGGCCTACTAAATAAATGTAAAAAGGGTCAAAGCGATGTTCCTATTGGTGTAGTGAATAATATCCATTAATCACTGCAGTGATTAATGTATCTAATTATGATTGAAGAAACACAAGTATAAAGAGTATGTTGTAAGATAGTCGTGGACAAAAGTATTTTAGATAAAGGTTGGATTGAATTTTCGACAAGCGGCATAGAAAAAAATTAACTTGTCAATTATTAGCAGGTAGCTGTCAAAACAGTCTCTTTGACATCTGTAGCTGTATGTAAGTTGTAATTAATTTGTTGTCATGCTAATATAAATATCACTAACAATATTACGATTATGATCATTGCTAAAAGGAAGGAAAAGTGAAAATGATAATAAAAATAGTTTAAAATAAGACATACAATGATCGAAGAGTTCAGAGAAAACTGCTTCATTTCTCTAACGCAAAACCGACAAAATTAAACTTCACATGTCATTTTCTAGCCATAAAACCACAAAAGAAAGACTTAAAAAGTAAAAAGACCAAAAACTTCACCAGATTTTCGGTAAACGAAGATTGCAGCAAAAACAATACAAATTTGTTTATTTATTTTGCAGTAGATACGTCACATGGCGACAAAAACCATGGACGCATTTTTAGGAGTGCAGTACAAACTGGAAAGTAGCGAGAACTTCGATGAATATATGAAAGCTATAGGTAAGAGAAATCATTAATAATGTAGCATCTATCATAAAGTAGCAAGAATCAAACAGCCCAAGCACTGTAATGGTGGATAGATAATAACACAATTCGCAGGAATTTAAACTCGATTTGGCAACATTGGCTACTCCTACCGGTGCGGTCGCATCAGTATTCTTTGCGAGCTTTACCCGAATGCTCGCGAACAATGCCATGAACTTTTATTTCGAATGAAGCTCACCTGCTTGGTATATAATTATAACCTTTGCCGATTTTACCAGTATAATATATTGCACTTCTGTGATTCGTACCTACTTTAATAGGTATGGGCATGATGGCACGAAAGTTGGCAAATTCAGCATCGCCTGTAGTGTGTTTGAAAAAGGAAGGAGACATGTACGTTTTATCATCTAGTTCGACGGTCAAGAACACAGTGATCAAGTTCAAACCTGGAGTGGAGTTTGACCAAGATACGGCAGATGGTAGGAAAGTTAAATCCACCATTACAGTGGACGGCCAGACCCTACATGAAATTCAAAAAGATCAAAGCGGAAAAACTACAACGATTGACAGAATCTTCTCAGAAAAGGATTTGAAAGTGGTATAATAAAACCTACGCATTTCCCTAAAAGTAGAACATCCTACATCCCCAACTATTTGAGAGCAGTAGCCTGATCTGGGCCTAAACCTACCTCACTTTATTCCAAAGCGCGCGACCAGTGGTTATAATTTGGGATTTTGAAGTTTTTGTTTGTTTGTTAAAAGTTTTTCAATATTGCATGTTTCGAATGTGCATGGAAAACCGTAGACCACTGGTTTCGTCCTTTTGGGACTCATCAGTACGGTGCTTTGCCCTACACACTCGAACTATGCAACATTGCTTGCTTTATATATACTTACACGCTTGGTGTAAGTATTAGCAAGAGCTAATTATTTGCCGAATTATGGGGCGGTTATGAGTGGTACTGGACCGTTCGAACAACTACTCCTCGGGCAAATACCCCGCCAGGCATTGAATTATAGAACTAAATCCAGATTTTATGTACTACGAGATCCATACTGAATGCTACCCCAAACATACCGTTGGGCTTGGAACATCCTTAGATCTCTTCGTACTTCCTGCTCCCAGCAGTAGGTTATGTATGTTAAAAGTTTTTCAATATTGCATGTTCCGAATGTGCATGGAAAACCGTAGACCACTGGTTTCGTCCTTTTGGGACTCATCAGTACGGTGCTTTGCCCTACACACTCGAACTATGCAACATTGCTTGCTTTATATATACTTACACGCTTGGTGTAAGTATTAGCAAGAGCTAATTATTTGCCGAATTATGGGGCGGTTATTAGTGGTATTGGACCGTTCGAACTACTACTCCTCGGGCAAATACCCCGCCAGGCATTGAATTATAGAACTAAATCCAGATTTTATGTACTACGAGATCCATACTAAATGCTACCCCAAACATATCGTTGGGCTTGGAACATCCTTAGATCTCTACGTACTTCCTGCTCCCAGCAGTAGGTTATGTTTGTTTATTTGACTGTTAAAAGTAGATAAGATTCCACAACTTATTTTCTGAATACAACTTAAAAGGTACAACACCATTATAGACTTTAAAACACAAATAACATACAACTAATAAATGAAACGGAACACAATAGGTTTAAGAGCTGAACACGAGAAAACAACAGTTTAAACCACAAACGTGAGAAACTGCAAAAAAGAGCAATCATGTAATGCATTATTAATATGATCAATCATTGTTTTAGGTTATGAAAATAGATGATCTGCAAGCAGCCAGATTGTATAAGGCGATGTAGATTTTCAGCGAAAAGCTAATACTCACACGACACTGTATATAATGTACCTATCTGCCTATTTCACTTTAAAAATATATTATTGGACTTCAAACGTATTTTTTCATCAAATATTATTGATTATTCTGCAAATAAATCACATTACATTTGTCTTTTTACATTCTACACATTGAATATTCTTTACTTACTGAATATTGATTATTTAACATTTGTTCCCGAGAAAAGGTCCACGCCACTGTTGCGCTGAGTTAGATGCAGGCTGTGGCAGGCGCCAACGAGTCGCAACCCCCACTGCTCGCCAACTTAAATCTGTTGGACTGTACAAGGCACACTTGATCTCGGATATTTACGAAGAATAAACAAGTATTTTTTATGTAAAGCCATTTTATTAAATTTCATTATGATGAATAATAATAATAATAGTAAAAAATATAACAATTTACCGTACAATTAATCAAAAAATGAAGCATAATAGTTTCTCCTTGACCTACTCAGTTCACTCGATTGTGCATCGATACAAAAAAAAATATTTGTACCTACACTCTTTTTTGGCAATTCTATAAACATTCAGGCTTTTACTTTGTATACTCTGACGGCTTCTACGTCATCAACTTTCATGACCTGCAACACAACACACGTGGATTAGAAAAAAAAAACAATAAACAGATCATGGAACCATACTAGACACATAAGGCAGTGCCATATGAACCTCAAAATCTTACCATTTTAACTTCATCATCAGTAAAAGTCCTGTCGATGTAAGTTGTCTTTCCATTGGCGTCCTTCTGAACTTCACGCAGCGTATTACCATCAACAGTGATGGTAGATTTCACCTTCCTACCATCTGGAGTTTCCTGATCGAATTCCTGTCCAGGCGTAAACCTTGTAACAGTATTTTTGAAGGTTGAAGCTGAAGACAAGACATATTCGTCACCTTCTTTCTTGAGGTCTATTTCGGGCGAGACAGCGTTGCCCATTTTTCTGGTCACCAGACCCACACCTGGAACACCACATTTATGGTTATAACAATGACAAATACAGACGAAAAATAATTCACCAGACTTGGCACACTGAGTTTGAATTATTTCTATAACAGTTTTATTACTTTTTTGGGTGTCTTTTTCGCCAATATAATCACGTAGTGCATATTCAGTTATGTTAAATTATAATGACTTGGAACAACTATTGTTTAACGTGAACAATGAAATTTACCAAAAAAATTTGTGAATGTCTATTAGGAACTTTTTTGCCTTGTCATTTTACTCGAATCACAGTCTACTCAAAAGTGTGTATTTCAGTAGCTTCATACTGCAAATTATTTTCTGTTTTCTCATTGGCAAATGCTGAAACATCAGTACCTGAGTTAACTAATAAAATTTTGATATTTTTGCGAACTGTTGGCATATAATACATTGTTTGCATATAATTAATTGATAAAATAAAAGATAACGTACCGTGGGCTTTACCAATGAAGTTCATTTGTAATTTGTTGCGACAAGAAATAAATATTAAGGTTTATTTAACCTCTATGACCTGGCCCACTATTTATGTGCGATTGTATTTTAAAGTGAATCTCGAAATCTAAATTTAAATTTGGGAATATGAATATGCATGACAAACGTGTGTCCTTGATAGTTTACCCTGAAAAAATTTGATTTTGTATTTTTTTATGCACACGTGTATTGAAATTTCAAACAAAAAATTAAATAAAATAAAAACTAAAAGGAGAAGTGACAAATGCCCTCATATACAGTTTTTTTATATAATAGAGAATCAGAAATAAAAGGGGGCGCTCTGTATGTAGCAAAAGTAAAACTAATTTCAGTATCTTACCGAGCTTCTTCATGTAGTTGTCAAAATTCTCGCTACTGCCCAATTTGTATACTCTACCCAAAAATGAATCAACAGCCATTTTTCGCGATAAATATTCCTCGAATTTTCAACTACTACTTGTACTTGCTATCGCTCTCACAATACTAAATAAACACGATACATTGCCCCTGCTTTTTATTAGCATAAAAGAATTTCGAATAAAACTGACCTATGAACACAGTCTAAAGACTTATCGTTATCAACAGCAAAATTTTATTGTTGCTTTTTGATTTCAATGGTTTGTTTAGTTTTATTTTATTTAATATAATCGCTAAGCTAAAATTTAACTTTCCGCAATTTTAATTAATCATATTACAGTATAATAGTTTAGATATTTTGGGCCACAAACAGAATGAAAGAAGAAGACCCTGGATAACAAAGGATATTGTGACTCTAATAGACGAGAGACGAAAATATAAAAATAGGCTAGATGCAAAGGGCGGAAGAAATGTTAGGAGATCAGTTGGGATTTTACTTTTTGAGCAACAAATTTCTCGTTTTTACGCTTGTTATCAAAATTTCTTTCTTTATTTTCCAGTTCCGATTTTTTTTCAGTGTTTTAAACATACTCGTTAAAATCTTTGCGCTAAACAATTATCGAATGTTACTGCAGTAATTGCTCAGGCGAGATTTTAGAAAATCTAAGTGAGAATCAATTGTAATTTTTCACGTTTACATAACACTTTTAGATTTTATTAAACTTCTCACTTAAAGTACCTAATTATTGCACAAGGTCTTCTGACTTTAATATTTCTACGAATTACATGTTTGAGTCGAGTGGTATTACCTCGGAGTGATGAGTAATAAAACGGTTATACTAGTATTACACCAGGACTATCATGATAGTCTTAAAAAATCCCATGCTTACATGGACTTATTAATACTTAATCGGGATTTAGGAAAACTAGATATAATATGCAATTTTAAATTCAGCATAATACTTGATGCAGAATTCTGTATACAGGTGGTCTCATAAGTTAATGAGGAAATGTTTAAAACATGTGCGTGTTCAACCCAGTATGTATCATCATTTTATAACAAAACTGTCAGAAACACATCATTATGTACATATGTTTTTTTTTATTGTAAAAGATAAGCTGTTATGCATTTCTATTTTTATAATATTTATCTTTTTGCTATTATGCATTCAACAAATTACCAACAAATTCACATTTACTGAGGTAAGTGTTAATTTATTATTGAAACAAATAGTCGTCATAAAAAATCGGTAATAATACACCAGCCTACGTGCATGTTGCGTGTTTCCAAATAAACTATAACTGCCACTTGTACTTTGTTCGCAGGTAAAATTAAACAAAAATATGATTACAAACATACATGTGTTCCTTGCCCTTGGGCATAGTCCATCTGTTTTTGGACGATTTATGCCATACAGTGCAAGTGGAATGTTTTAAAATTTCGTTGACTTCGTTTCATCAACACTAGGGTACTTGCGCTACACCTCCTACAGCAACAAACCTACTTTTTGTCATATTGGTGTGACGTCACGCATAAGTGGCAAATACTAATATTGTATGTACCATACAGGAAGTTCAACTGTAACGGATTCCTCCATAATAGCTTCCTTATATTTTTATTGTTATGTATTATTATCTAAAATTCAATTTTTTTGTACCGTTTAAAAGAGAATTGAAATAGCTTTAAAATGATGTGCTACTCGACCCCTATTGTCATTTAAGATATTCGAGGGGGTTGCTACCCCGCGTAGGTGGTAGGCACAAAGTGAGTGGATTTATGACAAGGATATGCCCCCCTCGAAAATAAAGTTGACGTGTGCCAGCAATTTTAGCAAAAATTTCGTACTGCCGAGGTACATATTTGAGGTGAGTTTTCCCTGGGACACTCTGTATGTATGTATTTTTATTCACAATCAGTTGGTAATAAGTCAATTGCCAACTTTTAAAAAGTTTTTCATCGCAATCTGGACACCTTTGACCGTCATTTGTGCACTTTTTTGATGTTTCTCTTAATTTTTTATTAAACGTCAGTTTAAATCAAAACAGAGAGGGCAGCAGGCGGCTAAGGGCCAGCAAATGCCTAGTTTCTGCCCTTGTGACACAATATACTATGTTGGTAGATAATTCCAAGAACTCGTCAACTTCATCTATAGAAATAAGTCATAATGCTACTATGTAATTCAAACACTTACCAAATGCCTACAAATTGTGTTATTACTATCCATAATTGTGCTCAAGGAATAATTAACATTAATTACTATAATAAATAAGTTGTTACTAAAGTTTTTCTTACGTTCTGTTAATAAAATTAATTGATTTATTAAATTAGTTTTTTTTGCAATTTTGTTTGGTTTAATGCGAAGCGAAAAACAGTTGTGCGTCACACAGGCAGAATAAAATATAAATTCAAATTTCAAATAAGGGCAGTAAAAAAATTACTGAGCCTGGCGCATTAATTTACTCCATATATTTTTTCCAAGTACCTTATTCCAAATCATATTACAAAAATAAGGTATTAGTATCGATATGGCTTAACAAATAAACTGCAATAATTGAGACACGAAAACAATTAGTTTGATGCCTATGCTTACCCCAACAACCATACTTTCTGTAGTAATACAATAAGTGGTCTGGAATTGTCGGAAATTTTACGAAAGCTGTTGCGTTGCTTGGTAGCCACGAGTGTAAATTTGACAGTTAAAAGATCACGAGCGCTTGCGCGAGTGATCTTCTGTCAAATTTGCACGATTGGCTAGTAAAAGCAACAGCTTGAGTAAAATTACCTAGAAATTCCAGACCACGAATTGTATTTGACAAGATTATTTTTTGGAATCGAAGCAAGGTAGTTCAAAACGAAATTTTATTTCAATTAATTTACACACAAAGAAATGTGTTGGGAATATTTGACGTTTGGCAGGTACTAAAGTAACTAGATTATACATTATAAATGCACCTACAAATTCGAAACTATGGCAACCCAAATGAAATGTTCCTATTGGTCAATTTGAAAAAAATAATCCGTAATAATGCCATTTGATACATTCGTTTTATAATTTGATAAAATTGATATGTAATTGAAGCAATAAAACCATTATAAACATATGGGTACAATATACATAGTACATGTTTTTACAATTATATTGTACAATTTAGAATCAAATTGCCCATTTACAGCACTTATCGAGAAATTAAATTTATACTATGTAATTACAGTAATTTAACAGGTTGTTTTTTTAACACAAAATAAAAAACAAGGCTGCTATTTTTGAGCTGATTATTGTAAAGATGATCTCAGTAACATCAGTTCATAGTTTTACTCAATTTTGACAACTTCAATTTCAAAAATTAAGTAATCCAACGATTCTTTTATTTTTTACAAACAAACTATAGGTACTTTCCGAACAAATAATTCATCCATAACTTAAATTGGCGAGAGGAATGTGTAAATAATTCAGCAGCCTAAATAACTTAGCAACAATTCGATTAATAATAAATACCTATACTTAAGTATATTTCCGACAATCGATAATTTTACCAGTCTACAATCTACTTTTAACATGATTGAAGTGCGAAAAAACATATCGTCGGAAATTCTAAAGTCTAGCTCTAATAATAACCAAAATAAATTTAAAATAGACAACTCACCCAAAGTTTTCATGAATTCGTCGAAGTTCTCACTCGAGGACAGCTTGTATTTCTTTCCAATTACAGCATCAACCATCTTGATAATCGATCAGTTCCAACCCCTGCAACACCTAACGCAAAAAATAATAAGTAAATAAAAAAGTAACACACTATACATCGAAAACTTACGAAGGCTCGACTAAACGATGAACGCGACTGGAGCGGTTGCTAACCGACGATTTTTATGAAAACAATTGAGCGCTACTGGAGAGAAACAATTGAAGGCGGTATTTGTCGCCGGTATGTTAAATTAGGGTACAGCAGCGTACTGTTCGAGTTCACTGACGTACCGGCAAATATAAAACAGGGGGAATGACTAAAAGTGAGGTTAGTCCATGCGCAAACCGATGGGCGTTTAAAGATTTTTATCCGTCTGTGTCGGTGTGCGGTACCCTTATCGGCTCTCCTTGTTTTGCTGAGCGTAAATTCCACGCGGAATTAAGACGTTCTGTTCTATTGAGTTAGATGATTAACAACGACTCAATTGATAGAGCATCAACCTCTCCTAGAAATTGAAAAAATCTGATTTTAACCCCATGATTTTCGATTTTAATATAAAATTATCACCCTGTTTATCACAAAGATGATTAGGTATGTCAATCTTCGACCTTTCGTGGATTTACCAATTATTAGGAGCCGAAAATTTATTGCCCTAGAATTTATTTTTATCGATCCCAAGATTATCGTCCAAAGGGCTCCTTTATTGCTGTCATGTAATGCACATGCAATAAAAATTAAACAAGATTTAGCCAGAAAATGCACCTTCGCACATCTTTGTTCGTCGTTTGCTGCCATCTTTCCGTCGATCCAGCAATTAGGTTTGTTAGCGCCTTATCGCGAATCCAATTGACTGGTTGCCATGGAGATCCCCATTCTAATATTTGCCAGATTGAGGTGATATTTTATGGAAAAAGTAAATAACAATGCGAGTATAACCTTGGTTCCAATATTATCTCTTGTTTTGTTGTACTCGAGTAGGTCAAGATTAGGTTTACATTTCTGATAATCAAAAATTACATAGAGAGGAAAAAACAGTTTTTCTGTTTTGCTGTAGGCTTGGAATGTATTTTTAAGTAATGTTTAGCATACACCGCTAAAATAGCATCAAAGAGTTGTTGGGAAATGCCAAGGATAAAGTTGATATTTTTAAGCTCGACAATGGTCGAAAACAGCAAAATTAAAAAATCCAATAAATCGAAAACTACGTAATAGCAGAAGAAATACCGCGTAAATATGATGAATTGATGAACAATTAAAATAGATGCACTTGAAAATTGTTTGTAGACGTCCGGAGCTGCGTGATGTAAGTAGTTGCTCGTCTTCTATTAGAGTTTTATTTAATTTACCGCGTACAATGGGCTAGTTAAAGATGCACGCATTCAAAACTGAATTGGAATTAACTGCTTAATTTTATCGAATCACGCGATGCATGGGGGTTGTATGAGAAAGACAGTAAAGCATTTTAATCCAAGACCGCACTAAGCAATCCTTCCCTCACCGCGGATTATTGTCTTACATTTTTCATATAGGTAATACTAGACCACCGTATCCGTTGTGCCATTTGGTACAAATTATTAAATTTTAGAACACGCAAACCGAAAAATAAAAACTCCACATTGTGCTACTAAGTTTTATGTAATTCTGATCCAAATTTCAGAATATTCTTTCAAAGAATTTAGCTCTAATATATAAAACGCCAAAATGTATAAAAAGCCCAGTGCAGAAAAGGCAAAAATCCTGCAATAACTAGGGTGTGAGGGGAGAGGGAAGGGGAAATAAATGGTGGGACAGGGAGTGTGGAGATAGAAAGAGAGAAGTAAGGAAAGCAATGAGGAGATGCAGAAGAGGAAACATGAGTCTGGAAGAGTACAGGATAGAAAAAAAGGCGTACAAGAACTTATGTGAAAGGAAAAAGGAAGAGGCAAGAATCAAGCTATTGCAGGAAATAGAAAATGTGAAGTCAGAAAAAGAAGTATGGAATATAATAAATAGAGAGAAGAAACAAGGAAGAGAGATAGAGGAAGGAATTACAATGGATGATTGGAAGAGGCATTTTATGAAGGTACTTGGGGGAACGGAGGGGGAGAGAGATAATTATAATAATGACATGAATGAAGATACAAATGGAGAGGCACAAGCGAGGGCACAAGTGGAGACGATCAAACTGGAGGAAGTCAGAGAAGTGGTAAACAGATTAAAAGGGGGAAAAGCTGCAGGGGTAGACGATCTACAAAACGAAGTATGGATACATGGAGGTGAGGAGACACTGGAAATGATAAGGAAGATATGCAGTGGGATATGGGAAGGCAAAGGTTTTCCAGAAAGATGGAGGGAGGGACTGATAGTGCCAATAAGAAAGAAAGGAGATGGGAGGGAAACAGCAGATTACAGAGGAGTGACACTGATGCCAACAGCATATAAAATATATGCAGCAGTATTAGCAAACAAGTTAGAAGAAGAATTAGAGGAGAAGAATATAATACCGGAAGGGCAAACGGGATTCAGGAAGGCAAAAGGTACGATGGAAAATATTTACACCTTGAACCACGTAATAGGAAGAGAAACGAAGAAGAAGGGAGGGAAAATAATAGCATGCTTCATAGATCTAGTGACAGCGTTTGACAGGATTAACAGAGAAAAATTATTTGAGATGTTGGAAAGAAAGAATATAACAAGGAACTTGAGAGAAAGAATACAGGAAATATATAGTGGAACAAGAAACAGGGTAAGGGTTGTAGGACGGCTAGGCGAAGTATTTTGGACGGAGAGAGGAGTCAGACAGGGGTGTCCCCTGAGCCCGTACTTGTTTAACATCTTCCTGTCGGATTTAGAAGAAGTAATGAGAAAGGGGCAGGCAGGAGGAGTGATAATAGGGAGAAAGAAATATTGGACACTAGCATATGCAGATGATGTAGTCCTCTTGGCAAAGGAAGAGAAAGAACTAAAGGAGATGCTTAGAAGAATGGAAAGATATTTGGAGAGGAAAGAGTTAGTAGTGAACACAGAGAAGACCAAAATTATGAGATTCAGGAAAGGAGGGGGAGGAGTCGCATAGAGAAGTGGGAGTGGAAGGGGGAAGAATCGGAGGAGGTGGGGGAGTTTAAATATCTAGGATTCATCTTACAAAAGAATGGGGGTCAAGAGAATCACGTGAGAGAGAGATCCAGAAAGGCAACAATAGCGATGAAGCAGGTATGGGGAATAGGGAAGAGAAATTTTGGGGGCGACTGGAAAAGAAGAGTAAAGTTGTTTGACGCTTTAGTGAGCAGCGTAGCCATGTATGGAGCGGAAATTTGGGGGTGGGAAGAGAGAGAGAAGATAGAGGGGATCCAGGAAAAATACATAAGGTGGACACTGGGCTTAGACTGGGTAACGCCAGGGTACATGGTAAGAGACAAAACAAATAGAGAAAAACTAAGAACTAGGGCAGGAAAGAGAGCCATGAAATATGAGGAAAAGTTAAGAGGTGGGGGCGGCAATGAGTTAGCCAGGCAGTGTTGGGAAGAGGTAGGAAGGGAGGAAGAGAAAAATCGAAATGGTAGGAGAGACGAGAGAAATTTTATCAGGAGCGAGGATATGCAGCAGAAGAAGTGGAGAACTTGAGAACAGCAGGGTGGAACATGGTGAGGGAGATAGAGGAGAGAGACAGACAAATACAAGTGCAGGATAAAGAAGAGAAGATAAGAGAGTCAAGATACAACAGCAAATATAAAGAAATAAGGGCAGCGGGACTACCGAGATATCTACGAAGTAGGGGAAGGGAGGAGAAGATAATAAGGGTGGCAAGGTTTAGACTGGGAAATGAGATGAGAGGGGGGAGGTATTGGGAAAGTGAAGACAGAAGAATGTGTAGGGTGTGCGGGGCGGAGGAGGAGACATGGGAACATGTGTTAGAGAGGTGCTGGTGGAGAGAGAACACGGAACATGTCGGGGTGGGGATGATACTGGAAGAAAGCGGAAGGGGGGAGAAGTGGATGGAAGTGATTCAGAGGGGAAGAAAGGAGAGGGAGGTTTAATTATACTTAAATGGGAATTAGATAGGTGGAAGTTAATTGTGAAAAGGAGTTTATTTATTTATTTATTATTTTGTTTGTTCCATTCATTTATTCGTTTATTTATTGAGTTGTAATCCCAAATGGGAAACAATAAAACCATTATCTAACTAGGGGGAAATGGAGATGGACTATGCAAAACTTCTGGGTTACTTACTTACTTACTTACTTACTTACTTACTTACTTAGGTACCTACTTACTTAAGGAGATATTTAGGTTTTTTGGGAATTTTCTATCGGACGACGATATAAAAAATTGACAGTAAGAGCTAAGAGAGATACGAATTTTTGAATAGACCTCTGCAATGATCATTTTCTACAGAATAAATGACACGCCAAAAACTATGACATATAAGTTATAGTAACTTGGGTTCATCATTTGCAATAAAGTGAGCGAAATTCAAAAATTGAACAAAAAATAGGGGTTTCGATTTGGAAAAACCATGTTACTATCGATTTCCGGTATAACCGGAAGCGCCTCCATTTTGAAAATATTTTCATTGAATTGGGTAACGTTGATTATGGCAGGGTTCCAAATTTAAAATCTCTAGCTCGATTTCAAGTTGAAAATCTTCTAAGGGGCACGTTAAAAAATCACGCTGTATAATTTTCGATTACAATTTTATCCCTCAATATGTCCGACTCTTTCATGATGCAATAAAATTCAGCGAATATAAAAGCAATTTATCCTTAATGCGATCGCGGAATAATATTTGCAGTCCTCTTATCTCTAGATAAGTACATACATACATAAAAATGATATACGTTAATCTTACATCACGATCTATTGGACTAACCTCCTACTATATCCTTGCTCCATAGGAAAATTACGTGAATTACACCTACATTTATATCTGCAACCACTTTATCACAAAATTGATTCTGCGCTTCAACATCCTAGCATCTATTTGTTCTCGGTAAGGCCAGAAGACAATTTTGTTTGTTTTATTCCCGGTTGATGCTGAAATTTTAATCAACTCGGGCAACTGAAGTGAAATGGATGCCATCTGAAAATAACTAAAGAAATTTAAACTTTTTATCGAGCTCCCGGAAGTTGATAAAGTGAATATCTCTTTCCGAATTGAAACCAGTACATAGAAGAGTCAGGGAACACATCAACAGGAAAACAGAATAGTAGGAGCAACATGATTCAGTCCCAAGAAGAAGAAGGCTCTGTTCGAAGTAGTGCCCCTGCTTGGTCGCCAAAATATGTAACGATGGGGCAACTTTCATAATTATTTTGTTAGCAATTTTCGTTCAGTACCTGTATCGCAATCGTTTCCTACAAATTGGGATAAGTTGAAAGACTTGCTATCTAAAGCATTTATAAGAACACTGATCTTTAATATCTCTGTATTAAGTAACAGATAAATATCAACAGTTATATATCATTATAATCTGGAAATCAGGGGGTTTACAAAAATGTCCTCTGTATTCTTTCTTATTACATTATGTATATAGCAAAAATTATATGCTAATAAAATTTAACGCCCACAAGACATACGGACACAAAAAGATTTATAGCTAAACGTAAATGTCAGATTAACAGCTTCCTCCAGATATAAATTGCCCTGGCTTCTCAGAGGTTTTGGAAAGAACACACCTTTGCGCGATCGCTTTTCACCCCTTCTGTTAGGGGGTGAGCCGACGCAGTGCAAACTCCGCAACAGCCTGTGGGAGGAAGAGCTGCCTCAGTTGCTTTGCTGTAGTCGAAGTGGTTGGATATATTTTAGTTTCTATTAGGAATTAGGCAGATCCATCTCGAGAAGAAATAGAATTATAAAGGCAAGTTGTAGAATTGCTTACATAGCATGTAATTTTGTTCATCCTCATACAAACAAATAGACTATGATATATTCTATCATGAAAACCATTTTATATAAATTTTTTGAGAAAAAAAAACGTCGTTTTGTTCCAGATTCCATTAGCATCTAGTGTAGTGTCCATCCAGTAGGAAAAGTGGCGAAGTTAGAAGGCAAGATATTTTCGGCAGTGAACAATTTTTTTACCTCCTCACCTCTGGTCAACCAAATCAAGGATTTGATGGTGAGTGTTCACACTATATGCAGAATGCCTCTTTAATGTCTCAAGAAATCGTAGAGAAAAAATTTCCATACTACACTGAGATGGTTTTTCGATTTACCACTGCCAGAGGTGGCGCGCAAATTTTATTTTCGAAATAATAAGTCGTTGACAGCCAATCACATAATTATCTACTTAAAATCACCACCATCATAAGGTTTTCAGTTCGAAGACTGGTTGGACGCGTACCTTCATCCTTTTCTATCCTGAGATAACCTACGCATTTCCCTAAAAGTAGAACATCGTACATCCCTAACTATTTGAGAGCAGTAGTCTAATCTAGGCCTACCCCTACTTCTTTTTATTTCTATCTCTGACTCTAGTATGTCGCGAACTATTCCTTCGTGTCTTAGAAGGTGTCCTACCATCCTATCTCTCCTATTCTTTATTGTCTTCCATACCTTTCGCTTTTCCCCATCTCTTTCTAATACCTTATCTATCCACGATATCTTCATCATGCGTCTGTAGCACCACATTTCAAACGCTTCTACTCTTTTTCGATCCGCTTCTCCTATTGTCCAAGTTTCGTACCCGTATAATGCCGGTACTCAATACATACGTCTTTAAGAGTCTCTTCCGAGTTTCTACGTTAACCGTTCCCGAGCATAGCAGTTGTTTCTTTTCGTGAAACGCAACTCGACCCTGCGCTATTCTTGACATTCCTAATTCTTCTTTGCTAGATGCTAACACTGCTATATCATCCGCCAATTTGAGCATGTTAATAGTTTGACCCTGTACATGAATCCCTGAGACTGTTCTATCCTTAACAATATTAATCGCATCTTCGATAGGTATACATACCGTGTGACAAACTTCCATGTGTACATGGGGAAATAACATGGGCAATTACATTTTTGGGGATTCCTGCTCCCCATGTGTAGTTACAGTGGTGGTAAAGGTAGCAATCGAAAGACTATTTTTTCTGCGTATGAGGATATCAAAAACTCTGCAATTTTCCAATTTATTAAAGCATTAAAAGTAAAAATTACACCAATAATTTTCAAATTAAAACACGGGTATTCATCAGATTACTTATGACAATTTAATTTATTCTAATCAAAGACTCCCTTGATTTTAATTTTTAATTCTTCTGAACTGTCAACATTATTTATCGACAATTTAAAATTTGGGTTTCAAAATGAACAAAAATATTAATTCAGTTGAAGAAAAGGTTTTCATTGTGAAAACATTTTACGGCGGCAATAGTCTGCGGGTAGTCCGTGGCTTATTTGCTGTAAAATTCAATAACAGTCCTATTCCTTCGGTAACAACAATACAAAATTTAGTTAAGAAATTTGAAGATACTGGAAATCTTTCATTGAAAGAAGGTAATTTTTACTAATAAATTTACTTGGTTTTTATTTAGATAATTCTGATTCGCTTATTATTATTACCTAGTTGCTAATTCCTTATTGTTCGCTAACTTAAATTTTACTGGGATTATGAGAAACTTAACAAGTGATAACTTGGAGTGAAACAAAACTAAAATTAATCTTATCATCTATTTTTTAGTCGTTCCAAGAAATCTAAATGTTGAGGTAGAGGAATTGGTAATAGGCCTGATAACTGCTAGTCCAACATCTAGTTTAAGGTCTATTGCCCTAGAATGTAATGTTTCAAGAGAAACTGTCCGTAACATATTAAAAACAAAAAAAAACAAATATCATCCCTTTAAATTCCAATGTCACCAAGAGTTACTTCCTTTTGACGAAGAATCAAGGCAAACTTTCTGTGAAGAAATGCAAGAACGGGCTAATCGGGATCGCAGCTTCCTCTCATCAATTTGTTTTACCGATGAGTGTACCTTCATTTTAAATCAAGAGCCAAATTCACAAAACGTTAGGCATTGGGCCCAGGAAAATCCCAGAATAAATCTAGCCACTACGACGCAATACCCTCAAAAAATAAATATTTGGGCAGGCATTTTTAATAATTGCATTATAGGACCATTTGAAATACAGGGAAATTTAAATTCAGAAGCTTATTTAGATCTTTTAATTAACTATATTGGCCCTGCATTAGAAGAAGTTGCACATGCGAATCGGGAGGTCTGGTTTCAACATGACGGATGCCCAGCACATTTTGGAGCACAAGTGAGGGAATTATTAAATGAAATATTTGTCCTTACCTAGATATGAAATAAATAAGTATTAAATTGCCAGATTACAAAATTTATTAGAGCAAAATAAACAAATGTTGCCGCTTGTTAAATTTTTCATAATTGCAGTAAAATTAAAGTAATTTAATTTTTATTATTTCATTTTACTGCTTTAACATTTTCCCAAAAACTTTTTAATAGGTTAGACGACACCTACAATTTACCCTAAACTATGGACCAGCATTCACCAACGAAACATCCACACCAGTAAACAATTGATTGTCAGCTATAGGTAATGACGATAATAATGTGAATGAGAATTATCTAAATAAAAAAACAAGTTTATGTATTAACTTCTTTCGATGAAAGATTCCCAGCCTTCAAATTTCTTACTAAATTATTTGTTGTTATACCGAAGGAATAGGACCGTTACTGAATTTTACAGAAAATAAGGCACGGACTACGCGCAAACTATTGCCGCCGTAAAATATTTTCACAATGAAAACCTTTTCTTGAACTGTATAAATATTTTTGTTCATTTTTAAATGTTGACAGTTCAGAAAATCCATAAAAATCAAAGACGTCCGTGATTAGAATAAATTAAGTTGTCATGGATAATCTGATAAATTTCTGCGTTTTAGTTTGAAAATTATTAATGTAATTTTTGCTTTTAATGCTTTAATACATTGGAAAGTTGTAAAGTTTTTG
The DNA here is from genome assembly GCA_963966045.1 of Xestobium rufovillosum. Lineage (NCBI taxonomy): Eukaryota > Metazoa > Arthropoda > Insecta > Coleoptera > Ptinidae > Xestobium > Xestobium rufovillosum. Next base: position 25,830,954 of record OZ014497.1, read on the forward strand.
ATATCCTCATACGCAGAAAAAAATAGTCTTTCGATTGCTACCTTTGCCACCACTGTAACTACACATGGGGAGCAGGAATCCCCAAAAATGTAATTGCCCATGTTATTTCCCCATGTACACATGGAAGTTTGTCACACGGTATATACATATACCTATGTTGAAATATAGAGGTGACAATGCACATCCCTGTCTCACTCCCTTCCGGATATCTACTTTTCTTCGCTTCTGCTCAAATTCTATAATTGTCTTTTGCTCTTTGTAGAGATTATGTATTATTTTTCTGTCCCTATATTTCATCCCTACCTTTCTGAGCACTTCGAACATCTTCCCCCATTTTACGTTGCCGAAGGCTTTTTCTAAATCTGCAAATCCTACATATACACTCTTTCCCTTTTCTATTGTTTTTTCTATAATTACTTGTAAAACTAGAATAGCCTCGCGCGTACCTCTATTTCGTCTAAATCTGAACTGATCTTCTCCTAATATTTCTTCCGCCTTTTTCTCTATTCTTCTTTGCACAATTCTAATTAAAATTTTAGACGCGTAGGAAGTTAAACTGATACCTAGTTCTAAAATTTTCGAACTTATCCGCTCCTCTTCGTTCTGGCAGAGCGAATATGATGTTCCTTTTGTAATCTTCTGGAATCTCACCTGTCTCGTATATACGGCTAACTACTTTAAATAAACGCTCTCTTACCTCTTGACCTGCACACTTTAAAATTTCTGTCTGCAATCTATCTACACCTGGTGCTTTATTGTTTTTTAAACTTTCTAATGGTACCTACAAGTCTCTGACGAAGGAAAGAAAATTTACGAAAATGCGTTAAGGAATTGTCAGCGAAACACGTGTTACTGTTTTGGTGTCACGGTGAATTTACGTCAAAGTTCCCGATCCAACCACTGTGCGGATCTCGTGATCTCAAAGCTAGGAGAACTCGAGGATGCATGAAAATTTCTAAATAAATTGTTTTCTAATTAAAATATAATTTGAATCACTCTGTTAGTGTATCTACGTGATAGGATTGGTAAATTTGAGTTAAATCCCGACATGCTCATCACTGTTTCCAAAGTGCATGCACAATGCACATGTTTAATTCGTAATTGTAAAAAATACACAAATCATAGGATTGCTGAACCGCAAAATGAAATCACAGGGGTTTTCTAAGCGTATTACGATTGGAAAGACATGCGTACCTATTTGACATACTTCTCTATAAGTGCATATAAAAAGTAGGTACTTCTGTTGTTAACGTGAATTTGCCATGGTAAGTTGCTAATATATAATTTTTCTACTCTGATAAAGTAAGTGCAGTAAAAGTAAAAAGTAAAGTAAAAGCTGTTTTTGTGGACTTCATGAATAAGGTAGAAAATCATATGGAAAATACTGTAATTCCGTCTATATATAATCAATCGTTCGCCATAGCTTCAGCTATAGATTGTTCTATACTTATAAACTGTCCGAATGGTTGGTCAATCAATTTAGTAACCTCGAGATCAAGCAGCCAAGTTTTTCAGTAAAGAACTCTATAGGTTGATTGGTCAATTCATTTTCCTTCAGTATTAAGAGGTTTGGTATTTATAGCAACGTAGTGTAAATTTAGATTAATCTTCAACTACTGAGGAAGCTGACGCTGTTAGCGAAACACGTGTCGAGTTTGATTACTGTGTCACTGTCTTTTGGGGTGCGGGGTTAACTTATTAAGAATTAATAGTGAATTTAGTTAAAGTTCTTGGTCCAACCACTGTGTGTAATAAAGAAGACACAGACAGACAAATTGAAAAGCAAAGGTTCAAAATGAAAGACTTGGGTGAAGCAAAGTGTTTGGTGGGATTAAATATTACAAGAGATGAGAGATGACGTAGAACTATTGTGCTTCCTCAATAACATAGCGGTACGAATGGTTGACTCACTCTCGGGCAATTTTTCATTCAAATTTAAATTTTGAAGTTGCAATTTCCAGGTCCATAAGAACTTATATATGAAGCTTACATGTATAAATAATGGAATAATAATGCTAAGAGTTTAAAAATAAATTATGCAAAATACCTACTCTGTATACTCCATCATAGTTTTCTTGTACCTGGAACAAAAACAAACAAAATATTAAGTGTATACAAAGGAATTAAAACCTAAAAATGGGAATTATGAAATATGAGCCATATAAAAAATAATAAATCAGGCGAACAGGAAATTTTAGTGCAGTTTCGTAATTGCAGCAATGTACAGAGTTGTACTATTTACGCTGTGATTTGGGGGTTTCTCATAGAAGTAGCAGAGATAGAGCCTGGGAGTTTTCGCGAATTCAAGCTACTTTTTTGAGTATAATAGAATGCCGAAACCAGAATTTGGATATCGTTTTTAGTTTTCGAGAAAAAAAATTATGTTGATTTTTATCCATTTTCAAAAACTCTCTCCAATTCTTTTTGTGATTTTATGTTAACCACTGAATAATTAGTAAAAGTTGCATGCAGCTAGTTTTATTAATAGATACTTAGTACATACATAATGGCACTTCAAAATTATCAAAATTTCGAAAAATACGACATAATTGCTGTTTTCAATGAATGTCATGAGAATGTAAATGAATCAACGGCTCTATATCTCAATAGGTACACAAAAATTTCCTATATACCCATTTTCAGTACAATACCTATCCATCGATTTATTAAATTTAGATACCCAGAAAGAAGACAACCAAGCAAAATGATGTTTTCGAGATTAAAATCAAATTTATTTATTTCACTATGGGTCATTCAATAAACCTAGAAACAAAATTTATAATAAAGAAAATAGGGAAGAGGAAGAAATAAATGTTTTATCGCTGGTTGAGGCGATCCCAAAAACTTCATGTCGCGAAATCGAATCACAAGTTGGTGTTTCCAAAACAAAAGTTAAAAAAATATTAAAAAAGGCAAATAGGCAGTATAAAATTCAAATTATTCACCATCTCTTCCCGGGAGATCAAGAAAGAATGCTTAATTTTTGTAAGTGGTACTTACCTAAAGAAAATTCAAGAAAATCCAGAATTTGGGATGTCGGTCATTTGGACAGATGAAACTCACATAAACAGCGTAGGCTTATTTAACAGACATAATGTGCGTCACTGGTCTGATACAAATCAGCACCAAACTTTTGAACGTCAGAGGCAAGGACGTTTTGGATTTAACGTTTCTTGTTTTATTTTGGGTGGTCAACTAGCATACCAAATTTTTGATGGAAACTTAACGGGATTGAGATACATTAATTTATTGAATATTAACGCAGAGGCGATAATGGAAAATGTTCCGTTAATAAACATAAACAGGGTATATTTTCAACAAGATGGTGCCCCTGCACACAATTCTGCAATAGTTAGAAATTATTTAGAAAATCATTTTCCTGGTAGATGGTTGGGTACAAATGGACCTATATTGTGGCCTGCAAGATCACCTGCTCTGAGTATATTAGACTTTTTTGTTTGGGCATTTTTAAAAGAAAAAAATATACATACGAAGATACAACAATCAAGCCGAGCTAGCAGAGGCAACACATGCAGCTTTCCGATATTTGCAAGCCGATCCTATTTTTTTAATTAATGCCATCAATTTATTAACTAAAAGATGTAGATTATGTGTTGAAAAACACCTGTACATAGCTGTAGGTACCCCTAAATTTGTTTGGAATTTTTTGCACATAATACAATTTAACATAAAAAAATACGTTTAACGTAATAAAAGATTGGAATAGGGCCAACAACATGACTTGTTATCGGCTATTATTAGCTCACGTATTTTCTACTAGGATTCCTTTCCTCGTCGAACAGATTAAGAACACGTGTGCATGAATGGTTGCGTTCACGGCAGGCACCTGCTTTATAATATTTCCTCAACTATGTACCTCATGCAGAATGTAGAATATTCCAAGAAAATCGTTACCAAATTCCAAGGTATCCACAAGTCCTGACCAGTTGATCACTACCCCATTAATTTGAAGTGACATTTCGGTTGCCCATCAGTAATTTGTTTACATTCTCTAAAATTGCATATTGCACCTCTTGCGGGGCCCCAGGGTGCTAAACCAGGAGATCTGGTAGGCCAATTGGTGATCCCGATGATTCTTCTAAATATTTCTCTGAATACAATAGGCAGGTTCGGTAATTTTCAAATTTCATTAAAATTGATAGAGTTTATTATACTGAAGGCATCAGTTATGTTGTTAATTTTTGTTAAAAAGAAATTCCTTCACCTGTGAAGCCGTTGCAAAGTTTTCCGTCGGTGCGAGGCTAGAAATCGTACCTTGCAGCGAGATTGGGCCGCGTGACGTCAGAACTTAGTATAACGCACAAGTCCCAGCTTCAGCGCGCAGCAGTCCCATAAGTATTATGCATATGCATGTGTAGTTAAATTGTTAAATATTATTAACTGGTTCTAACTGGTGTTTTCTGTTTTATACCCAGACTAATACATCCTACAGCACACCAATAAAACGGAAAAAGTGGTTCGTTGGAGCCAGAACGAAAATCGGTCAGCATTATCGATATTTTCGCGAATTAGTTTATCATTGCAAAAGTTTATAAAATTATCGGCTGCCCCATTGCAGCCACTCTAAATAAATTCGAACATAATGTAATTTATAGACGGTTTTCTGGGACCCCTTGGTACTTGGTAACGTGTTACGCTTAGCATAATTTGAAACAGGATGCTAGGAGCATGACGGAGCCAAATACTGAATCGCCGTAGCGTTCCCTCCCTGAACTAAAAAAGGAAATTTTATTAACTATTTTACAATAATAATTAAATAGTACGTCATCATAAAGTTCTCTTTTGAAGACTGGTAGGAAGCGTACCTCCATCCTTTCCCTGAGCTAGCCTATGCATTTCCGTAAAAGTAGAACATTCTACATCCCCAACTATTTGAGAGCAGTAGTCTAATCTGCTCCAACCTCTATACCTCTTTATTCCTATCTCTGACTCTACTATGTCGCGAACTATTCCTTTGTGTCTCAGAAGGTGTCCTACCATCCTACGATCCTATCCCCTATTCTTTATTGTCTTCCATACTTTTCTCTTTTCCCCAACTCTTTCTAATTCCTCCTTATTGCTAACTTGTCTATCCACGGTATCTTCAACACCCGTCTGTAGCATCACATTTCCAACGCTTCTACTCTTTTTCAATCCGCTTCTCCCGTTGTCCAAGTTTCGCACCCATAGGTATAATTTCGTACTCCATACATGCGTCTTTAAGAGTCTCTTCCGAGTTTCTACATTAACCGTTCCAGAATATAGCAGTTGTTTCTTTTTGTTAAACAAGTACCTAGTACCTACGTAGCGTAGTTTTTTGATTCGCGTGAGTTGTATTTGTTTCCGTTTTTTTAAAAAAAATCCAATCCGTTATAAAACTGTTAACTTGATAACTTGTCAATCACTTAGGTACCTACATAAATGAGTAGGTATGTATTGTATTGTATTAGAGAATATAGGTAGGTACCTATTTTACAAACAGAAGTAAGCAGGTATCTACAATCTACATACCTACTTATACTGAATTATAAAAGGCATATACAGTTAATAAATTGTTGACTTTGTTTTACTTATACCGGTCTGCCTTTACACTACTGTTTTGAGGTTGAATGAAATTGGGGTTAGATGCAAGAATCACACACCATTTTCACATTTACCAGGACATTTACCTACCTACTACATAAATATGGCAAATTATGTGAATCGGACTTTTGATAACCTTGTTGCATCATTAATCAATTATATTGTCTTTGTTTTATGTTTCCTTGACACCTTACTTTAAAAATTCACGCTCGAAATAGTCCCAATAAGTATGTTACGAGATAGGTACCTACCGCTTCGCGGGCATTCAAGAGAAGTGGGAGGAGCGCCTTACGAATCTCTGACGTCAAACCAATAACAAAGCGAACTAGCACGTGGGCGTGATAAGCTAATTTCTTTCGCTTATTACGCCGCAAAAAAATTTTTTAGAAAAAAAAAATCGCCGTAAATCAATTACAGTAACAATTTTCTGTCATTTTCATGCCAAGAATAGATATCTTATTTTTCTCCGAACCTCCCTATTCTATAAACAATTCTATAAAACGACTTTGTTACATGGTTACATCAAAGACGAATTTCCGATTTTCTCCCAATTTATTGCTCGGAACAATTTTTTTTACATTCTTTATTACTTAGTATTGTTTCATAGTACATACCTGCATACTATGTACCTAACTAAAAACACTATTTGAATCCTATTGTTAATTTTAGAATTTTATTTCGCGAATATAATAACAACTATAACTAGAAAAGCACGTTTCAAGTGCACATTTTATAAGACACATGCTGGATTTCCCAACAGCAATCGTGAAAATGAAGTTCAGTTCCCTGTTTTCGTTTTGCTCAAGACGCGGAAGTTATAATTTAAAAGGGAGAAATATTAGAGTACGTAGTTCTTATTTTATTTTTGATTTATGGTCATGATACAAGTTTGGTGTAAAATTGAGTTCCTATAAATATCTTTTGTGATTTTATGGGCGACGGAAATACCTATCGAACTTCATATTTTCTTGCAGACAAGGCAAACAGTGCAAGACGATACGGAAGGGACATCGGTACAACTAAATGATAACACGGCGTGCTCGGTGGAGAGTGGCAAAAGGATTAAGAGGGATTTAGCGATTACGTCGAATATACGCGACTCCATCTCCCTAGCTGAAAACCCCACGGATCTAGGGAGCAAGAACAAAAAGGATCAAGCCGGAAATTTCGTCACCAAACACTCCGGCGTATCCAAAAGCCAAATGAAAGGCAAGTCAATTTCTTCCTTCATAATAAGTCGATTGCTGAATCGATTTTCTTGATTACTCGATCAATCGGAACAATCAAGCAATCGATTCGATTCACAAAATTTCACTGTTTTACAGGAATTCTGGATTGATAATGAAAAGTTTCTTTTTAGAGTTCCGGGAGGCGTTCCGCCTGTTCGACAAAGACGGCGACGGAAGTATAACGAAAGAGGAGCTCGGAAGGGTGATGAGGTCTTTGGGACAATTTGCGAGGACCGAGGAACTGCAGCAGATGCTGCAAGAAGTCGACGTTGATGGTAAATCAATATTTGACGGTACATTAAATTAATAATTCAGGGTAATATGAACACGCGCACTTTAATTTTCAAAAGTAAAACCGATATTTTAAAAACATGAAATTTTCGAATACACTCTGTATAAGGTAGATTACATTGTCTGATTTCTTTTTGCGGCATATTATTTTAAAAAAAGCAATAAACTTTGCGCTGGGTATAAAATTATTTGTAATTATTGATTATTAACATTAAGAAACGAAAAATTCCTATAATATAAATACGAGTATAAATACCTGGCAGCAGAGACAAATTTCTGCCAACGGCCATACCACATTGAAAACACCAGTTCTCGTCCGATCACTGAAGTTAAGCAATGTCGGGCGCGGTTAGTACTTGGATGGGTGACCGCTTGGGAACACCGCGTGCTGTTGGCACCAACTTTTTGTTTTTTTAATCGTTTCTTTATACGAGGCTTGTTCAATATTTTCCGGAAATGCTTTTGGACTGCAAATTGGATTTGTTTTTAATTTAGTGAGCTGTCAAAATGGAGCAATGTGAAGACGGTACAAAACGTATACGGTCAAAACAGGCAACGGTTTTGATTAATATCTTCGACCCTATTAAAAAGCAGAATCCATAGAACGAATAATTATTAACATTTTGGTTTTTTAAATGGACCGACCTGTACCTTTTTGCATTTTGGAATTGTTTGTTGAGTTTAAGGGCCACTTTGTTACCATACATTGGGTCTAAGTCTTACGGTTCCGGCGTTATTTGGCGTTAAAAATCATCATTTTTCAAATTTCATCAATTATAACTTGGAAACGGTACGAGATAAAGGACTTACATGTCACTATCCCAGTTTTTAATTCTCTATATAATGGGTCTGGAAAATACTGCTTCCTAATAGGTCAGAAAATGGTCAAAAAGTGGCCACTTTTATTAAAATTAAAATACTTCGCGTACTACCTGTTTTAAGATTAAAAATCTCGTCATCAGAATATATTTACATAGTTAAGTACAGCAAAATTGTAACTAAATTAATAACCCTCTAATAAGGTAACAGTTGACAAGGAAACTTAAAATTGACAAAACAATACAAATAATTAAAATAATGACATCCATAAAATCTTCACAGCAATAAATAAGCCAACTAGATAACCGAATTTCAATATTTATCTACGAGGCATTAGAAAAACTAAAAACAGAAAAGAAATTCGAATACCCCCTAGCTTGAAGTGAAAAACTAATGAATTTAAAGAAAACCATTTTGGAAAAAACAATAAATTCAATTGGGAAAAAGGAGGAGGGAACTGATGATTGTTTTCAAAGAAATGATTAGCAAAACTTGAATAGGTAATCATTTTTTTTAAACGAAATGATCTTAAATGTTCATTATACCTAATACGTATAGATCTGCCAGTTTGACCGATATACCGTGTGACAAACTTCCATGTGTACATGGGGAAATAACATGGGCAATTACATTTTTGGGGATTCCTGCTCCCCATGTGTAGTTACAGTGGTGGTAAAGGTAGCAATCGAAAGACTGCAATTTTCCAATTTATTAAAGCATTAAAAGCAAAAATTACACTAATAATTTTCAAATTAAAACACGGATATTCATCAGATTACCTAAGACAATTTAATTTATTCTAATCAAAGACTCCCTTGATTCTAATTTCTAATTCGTCTGAACTGTCAACATTATTTATCGACAATTTAAAATTTGTTTTTCAAAATGAACAAAAATATTTATTCAGTTGAAGAAAAGGTTTTCCTTGTGAAAACATTTTACGGCGGCAATAGTCTGCGGGTAGTCCGTTACTTATTTTCTGTAAAATTCAATAACAGTACTAGTCCTTCGGTAACAACAATAAAAAATTTAGTTAAGAAATTTGAAGATACTGGGAATCTTTCATTGAAAGAAGGTAATTTTTACTAATAAATTTACTTGGTTTTTATTTAGATAATTCTGATTCGCTTATTATTATTACCTAGTTGCTAATTCCTTATTGTTCGCTAACTTAAATTTTACTGGGATTATGAGAAATTTAACAAGTGATAACGTGGAGTGAAACAAAACTAAAATTAATCTTAATAAGATGTTGATGTTGAGGTAGAGGAAATGGTAATAAGCCTGATAACTGATAGCTAGTCCAACATCTAGTTTAAGGTCTATTGCCCTAGAATGTAATGTTTCAAGAGAAACTGTCCGTAACATATTAAAAAAAAACAAATATCATCCCTTTAAATTCCAATGTCACCAAGAGTTACTTCCTTTTGACGAAGAATCAAGGCAAACTTTCTGTGAAGAAATGCAAGAACGGGCTAATCGGGATCGCAGCTTCCTCTCATCAATTTGTTTTACCGATGAGTGTACCTTCACTTTAAATCAAGAGCCAAATTCACAAAACGTTAGGCATTGGGCCCAGGAAAATCTCAGAATAAATCTAGCAACTACAAAAATCAATATTTGGGCAAGCATTTTTAATAATCGCATTATAGGACCATTTGAAATACAGGGAAATTTAAATTCAGAAGCTTATTTAGATCTTTTAATTAACCATATTGGCCCTGCATTAGAAGAAGTTGCACATGCGAATCGGGAGGTCTGGTTTCAACATGACGGATGCCCAGCACATTTTGGAGCACAAGTGAGGGAATTATTAAATGAAATATTTCCAGAGAGCTGGATTGGTCGAGGTGGTGCTATAAACTGGCCAGCTAGATCTCCCGATTTGGCACCGTGTGACTTTTTCTTGTGGGGTCATTTAAAAAATAAGATTTATAAAACTCGTCACCCAAATATTGATTCTTTAAGGAATGCTATTTTTGCGGAATGCAACTTAATAAACGATGGGCAACTTGCGAATGTGAGAAATTCTTTCTATAATAGGCTGGGATACTGTCTGATACAGAATGGGGGTATATTTGAATATTTGTTATAGTTATAGTTATAGTTATTTTTCTTTTTTTATGTTACTTTAATTTCATTGTATATTAATAAGTTTTTGTCCTTACCTAGATATGAAATAAATAAGTATTAAATTGCCAGATTACAAAATTCATTAGAGCAAAATAAACAAATGTTGCCGCTTGTTCTTGTTAAATTTTTCATAATTGCAGTAAAATTAAAGTAATTTAATTTTTATTATTTCATTTTACTGCTTTAACATTTTCCCAAAAACTTTTTAATAGGTTAGAAGACACCTACAATTTACCCTAAACTATGGACCAGCATTCACCAACGAAACATCCACACCAGTAATCAATTAATTGTCAACTATAGGTAATGACAATAATAATGTGAATGAGAATTATCTAAATAAAAAAACAAGTTTATGTATTAGTAAAAATTAACTTCTTTCGATGAAAGATTCCCAGCCTTCAAATTTCTTATTAAATTATTTGTTGTTATACCGAAGGAATAGGACCGTTATTGAATTTTACAGAAAATAAGGCACGGACTACGCGCAAACTACCTTTTCTTGAACTGAATAAATATTGTTGTTCATTTTTAAATGTTGACAGTTCAGAAAATCCATAAAAATCAAAGACGTCCGTGATTAGAATAAATTAAGCTGTCATGGATAATCTGATAAATTTCTGTGTATTAGTTAGAAAATTATTAGTGTAATTTTTGCTTTTAATGCTTAAATAAATTGGAAAGTTGGAGAGTTTTTGATATCCTCATACGCAGAGAAAAATAATCTTTCGATTGCTACCTTTACCACCACTGTAACTACACATGGGGAGCAGGAATCCCCAAAAATGTAATTGCCCATGTTATTTCCCCATGTACACATTGAAGTTTGTCACACGGTATATGCTGTACAGTCTAAACAATTCAGTTGTTAAATACCTGTGTGGTCAAGTTTATGTGTTCTGTCTTTACTGTTAAATAAAATATGTGATAATATATTTGAAGGTTTAAATGTGACTTGTGTGTTGTTTTTTCTTAAAATACTGGCAATATTTTTAGAAATATTTCCAAAATAAGTAATTCTGCAAAATTTGGTAACTTTATCATTAGATAATTTAGGATATAATATGCTCTTACAGGCAATTTTAAATTTTATATTGTTAATGATTCCGTTGGCGATTTCAATTTTAAATCCGTTATTTATACTTAGCAATTGTTCTACTTATGTTTGGTTCTTTATTTATTTTTCATAATTATTATTAAAAATACTGTTGCAATTTTTTAACTATACTTTTAATTTTGTTTGAAAATGTTTTCTTGGATCTTCTTTTAGTTCAGTTAATTTTTCATTTCAAATAAAATTTTGCATCTTTGTTATATAGGTATTCATCTTAAGATAAAATTACTGTAGCATTGAATTTGTTTGCTTTCGAAATTATCAAATTATCTTTATTATTTTTTCTTTACTGGAATTAATTGTAATTTTGTCAATTTTATTAATTTTATTAATGATTAACTTTTTGCACTGAAAAGTATTAAGTATGAATTTATGTAGTTAATATCTTCTTGTTTTACTTTTTGGTAGAAGTTCATGATTTAACAAATAAATACTTCGCGAACTACCAATATATAACGTTTTATTTAAATATTTTACCGGTTTCAGGATTCACAAAGATCCCATCATCAGAAATGTACGAAAAATTGTAAACAAATTATTATGACAGTTGACAAGGAAACTAAAATTGACAAAACAATACAAAGAATAATGATATCCATGAAAAAAGATAACTAGATAACTGAATTTCAGTATTTACCTACGGGGTATAAGAAAAACGCAAAGGAAAATCGAATACCTCGTAGCTTGAAGGGAAAAAACAATGAATTTAAAGAAAACCATATTGGAAAAAAACAATAAATTCAATTGAAAAAACCTTCAAGTGAAATATCAGAACAGAAAAAACTAAATAAACAAAATATCCATGGAATCTTGACAACTGCCAACTGCTAATCTTGAAATAAACTCTGTGGTCAAGTCTATGTGTTCTGTCTTGACAACTGCCAACTGCTAGAATTGTAATAAACTAAAAAAGAGAGAAATAAGTCAAAAAACGGCATAATGGCAAAAAAGAAATAAGTCAAGGATTAAGATGGAGAGACTGTTGTTGAATAATTAATTCAATCAATCAATCAACTAAATTGCTTAGACTGTAACAGCATTTATATAGGACAAACTGGCAGATCTATACGTATTAGATATAATGAACATTTACGATCGTTTCGTTTAAAAAACGATCATTCAAGTTTTGCTAATCATTTCTTTGATAACAATCATCGATTCCCTCCTTTAGAAAATACTAAATTATTGTTTAATTTTGTAAAAAGTTATCAGTTAGATATATTAGAGTCTATGGAAATTTATAAACATAAAAATGATAAAAATTGTAACTTACTTAATGACCAAGTAGATTTAATACAATCTAGTTTATTTAAACTTTTGTAAATGTCTTTTGATCAAAATGATTCTCATATCTCGGTAGGACAGGTTCTCTTATTGCCATTATGACATTAGTTCAATAATCAATTACAGTTTATTTGCTAGCCCATATAAACCATGGACCTTCGAGGTTATTTGGCAATATGGGATTCTTTTTCTTCTTTTTGTTTTATTATTGGTATTATTAGGATTGATTCTTGAATTAATTATTCAACAACAGTCTCTCCATCTTAATCCTTGACTTATTTCTTTTTTGCCATTATGCCGTTTTTTGACTTATTTCTCTCTTTTTTAGTTTATTACAATTCTAGCAGTTGGCAGTTGTCAAGACAGAACACATAGACTTGACCACAGAGTTTATTTCAAGATTAGCAGTTGGCAGTTGTCAAGATTCCATGGATATTTTGTTTATTTAGTTTTTTCTGTTCTGATATTTCACTTGAAGGTTTTTTCAATTGAATTTATTGTTTTTTCCAATATGGTTTTCTTTAAATTCATTGTTTTTTCCCTTCAAGCTACGAGGTATTCGATTTTCCTTTGCGTTTTTCTTATACCCCGTAGGTAAATACTGAAATTCAGTTATCTAGTTATCTTTTTTCATGGATATCATTATTCTTTGTATTGTTTTGTCAATTTTAGTTTCCTTGTCAACTGTCATAATAATTTGTTTACAATTTTTCGTACATTTCTGATGATGGGATCTTTGTGAATCCTGAAACCGGTAAAATATTTAAATAAAACGTTATATATTGGTAGTTCGCGAAGTATTTATTTGTTAAATCATTAAAAAGTATGAATTTGATTTCTAATGTTATAATTATCCTTTTTTAAAGCTACTTCATTTTCTAAAATGTATATTGTTTATATTGGGTGCAAATTTTGATAGTAATTCTGTTTCATTTTTGTCAAAAATTGTATTACTGTAATTGATAAATTTGGAACTAAATATTGATTTCTTAGAATTGTTATAGTTTTTCTAATGCCTCGTAGATAAATATTAAAATTTAGTTATTTTTTTCTGTGAAGATCTTATTGATATTATTATTTTAATTTGTGTTGTTTGTTCCTTTAAGAGTCATAATAATTTATTTACAATTTTACTTTATGTAAACATATTCTGAAAACGAGATTTTTAATCTTGAAACCGGTCAATACTCTAATACATTATTCCATTGGTTGTACGCGAAGTATTTTATTAATTCAACGTGAATTACCTACCAAGAAGTAACACAAAAAATATAAACTAGATAAATCGGGTTTTATGGACGTTACATTTATAAGCAGAGTAAAGCACGTGAATTTTGGTGTGCCACGCGCCAAGTATTTGACAGCCAATTAATAACGAAATGAATAATGAAATATGGGTTAACCACGGCTGATAAATCTGCTAGTGATCAAGAGTGATAGTTACTTATGGATTTAATCTACATTAAACAACGATGTTGACTGGATCTGATACAAAATCAATTTTCCTGATTTACTGAGCCAAATTCAAATCTAATATAAGGATGGTAGACATATTGTATTCTGTTGTGGTTAATTATTTGCACGTATCGTACGTACCTACCTAAAATTTGACTTGCCAATGGAAAGCCCGATTAATTACATAATATTGATTTTCCTAAAAGGAACAGAAAATGCTTGTGTAGGAAGAAACCAATATCGTACCTACGCTACGCCCTCACAGACTGATACACGTAAATTTAAGCGTTCAAATTGATGTAAACCTATTAGTATTCAATGTATAAAACAATATTTCCAACCCACAACCCAGTCTAAAAAGATAAGTGGCGCAGTGAGCCTAATTTTATGAAATCCATAAAATTTTATTTTTCTGTCCACAATAACCAATGTTCAAAAACTGACCTAGAACGAAAATGAGTGAAATTGTGACAATCCTTCTCTTATAACTTGTGAACAGGATCAAAGGGGAAAATTATCGGGAATCAAATTAGCGCGCCGTATAACCCGTATCGGAATTTTTTATAACATCAAAGTAAACATTGTTCCGCTTAGTTGATCAAACAAAATCGAATTCTCGTCTAAATATTTGCTTTATTTACGAGCTTTTACAACGCAATTCACTAAAAATATGATTTTGCTTAATTTTTATACAATTTCACATTTATCTTCACATGCTGTAGGTGATGGTAACGTCAGTTTCGAAGAATTCGTCGATATTGCATGGTCAGCAGGAGCAGGGACCGATCCAGACCATGTTCTTTCCAGAGAAGAAGAAGAAAAGGAGCTCAGGGACGCTTTCAGAGTTTTCGATAAACACAACAGGGGGTACATCACCGCATCAGATCTAAGGGCTGTCTTGCAGTGCTTAGGGGAAGATTTGTCAGAAGAAGAAAGTACGTTTTTGGCTTTTAACATAGAAATAGACCGGTTGCAGACTAATCAACACGCCCTATTACAGCATTACTTTTTTTCAGTTGAAGACATGATAAAAGAAGTAGACGTGGATGGTGATGGACGGATAGATTTTTACGGTGAGTGTATTAAAACCTTTTCATCTCCGGTCGCAACTACTCTATACAGGGTGTTTACGTGAAACAAATAACATGGGCCCAAGAATTGATCCCTGTGGGACTCCGGCTCCTACCGACTTTCGAGAGGGAAACAGCACCAGTGACTTATACGTTGTATAGTCGTCTGTTTGAAGTCTTTAACAAATGCATTTCTTTATTTAAAGGAAAGATACTAGTTTTCGAAAGTCGAACTTTGGATTTTCAATCTGCTTCTTTAAAATAGACCGTAATACAAAATTTATTCCACGACGGTTATCGTTAGTCGACGGTATTAAAAATTAGCCAACTTAATTACTTGAATGTTTCCAGCATTTACCAATGAGATATCCGAGGATAATTTACATCATAAACAACTACTCTCAAATATCTTATAGCTTGAAGGAAAAATCTTTTGTACATATTTCTCTGATACAGGGTGATTCGTTAGCCTCTTTACAAACTTTGACAAAGAAAAGAAGATGTAATTTCATGGCAAAATTGTCCTATTAACGTAGGTTCGATTTCCTTTTATTCTGAAGTTGAAGCGTTTTAAAATTTTAAAGACCAAAATTTAGTAGCTTTAACTTAATAATAAACGTACTTGTACCTTGACGCAGTTCTAGTAATACTGGGACGGGTGGGATGGCTTGCGCGCTTCAATGATATAAAGAGCCGAACCATAGGTTTAACCATATTGGAGGGGTTTTATTTGAGAAGCCAGACTAAATCAAGTCCCTGGAAGGGGGCAGCAGCTCTTTCAGTAATCATAGTGGCAGAGATCATGAGGGTCGGTATGGCACTGTGATACACACTACTGCGATGTGGAAGGCAACGGGAAACCACCACATTATTTTATCCCTAGTACAGCGTACTTTAATTTATGATGATGGCACCTTCTGGAGTAAAATATTCCGGAGGTAAAATAGTCCCACATTCGGATCTCCGGGCGGGGACTGCTTCGGGGGGAGTCATCAGAAATGATAAGTGTAACATCTCACGAGTCGGAGCGTGGAATGTTAGAAGCATGAAACAAGTAGGGAAGTTAGAGAATTTGAAAATTGAGATGGATAGGTTAGCATTAGACGTAGTAGGTATCAGTGAAGTGCGATGGCCAGAAGCTGGAGACTTCTGGAGCGGAGATTTTAGAGTAATACACACAGGATCTGTAGGAGGAAATTCGGGAGTAGGAATTGTTATGCGGAAAAAAGTAGGACAGAGTGTAGAAAATTTCTTACAGCAAAGTGACAGGGTAGTTATGGTTAGGTTAGATTCGAAACCTGTAAAAACAGTAATAATACAGGTATATATGCCCACTTCTAACTACAGTGATGAGGCCGTAGAGGCAGTTTATAGTGATATTGAATATGTGCTAGATTTTGTGAGAGGGCACGAAAATTTAATAATTACAGGAGATTTCAATGCAGTCGTAGGCACAGGGCGAGAGGGCGGAATAGTTGGCCCCTTTGGATTAGGCAATAGGAACGATAGGGGAGTTAGACTGTAAGAGTTCTGCGATAAACATAACTTAACGGTCGCGAACACTCTATTTCACCATCATGTTAGGAGATGCTATACGTGGAAGATGCCAGGAGACTTAGGGAGATATCAAATAGATTACATTCTCGTTAGGCAAAGATTTAGAAATCAAGTTAGGGATTGTAGAAGTTATCCAGGAGCAGATATAGATAGTGATCACAACATAGTCGTTATGAAAGCCAATCTTAAATTTAAGATTTTGAAAAAAAGAAGCGGAAGAAGGTATCTTGACCCAGAGAAACTAAAAGATGATGATATGCGCAATAAGTTCGAGAAAAAGACAAACGAAGCACTAAAGGGCGCGGGTGGAAATATTGTTAGGGACATAGAGGCAGAATGGAATTGCATTAAAAATAGTTTAGTTTCCTCAGCTAGGGATATTTTGGGTCATAAACAGAATGAAAGTAGGAAACCCTGGATAACAAAACATATTGTGAGTCTAATAGAGGAAAGGCGAAAATATAAAAATAGGTTAGATGAAATAGGGAAACAAAAATATAAGGCGATAAAGTGGGAAATTATTCGGAAATGTAGGAAAGCGAAAGAGCAATGGATCGATAATAAATGCAAAGAAGTGGAAGATAAGTTCGAAGTAGGAAAGACTGATGAAGCATATAAAATAATCAGGAGAAATTTTAGAGAAATTGGATCTAGTACCAAAAACATTAGAAATGAGGCAGGAGAAATCCTAATCGGAAGTGGAGAGAAGGCAGATAGGTGGAAAGAATATTTAGGAAACTTATATGCGGGACAGGAAGTGCAAGATATATTAGAAAGCGAAAGCAGTGTAGAGGGGGATAACCTAGGGAGTCCTATAATGAGAGAAGAGTTTGAGATAGCACTAAAAAGTTTAAGGAATAATAAAGCACCAGGTATAGATGGCTTGCAGGCAGAAATCTTAAAGTGCGCAGGTCAAGAGGTAATAGATCGTTTATTTAAATTAGTTAGTCGCATATACCTGACAGGCGAGATTCCAGAAGATTACAAACGGAACATCATAGTAGCTTTGCCAAAAAGAAAAGGCGCGGATAGATGCGAAAATTTTAGAACTATCAGTTTAACTTCCCATGCGTCAAAAATTTTAACTAGAATTGTGCAAAGAAGGATGGAGAAAAAGGCGGAAGAAATATTAGGAGAAGATCAGCTCGGATTTAGACGAAATAGAGGAACGCGCGAGGCCATTCTAGCTTTACGAGTAATTATAGAAAAAACGATAGAAAAGAGAAAGAGCGTCTATATAGGATTTGTAGATTTAGAAAAAGCCTTCGACAACGTAAAATGGGGGAAGATGTTCGAAGTGCTGAGAAAGGTAGGGATGAAATACAGGGACAGAAGAATAATACATAATCTCTACAAAGAGCAAAAGGCAGTTATAGAATGTGAGCAGGAACAAAGGGAAGTAGATATCCGGAAGGGAGTGAGACAGGGATGTGCATTGTCACCTCTAGTTTTCAACTTATATATCGAAGATGCGATTAATATTGTTAAAGAAAGAACAGCCTCAGGGATCAATGTACAGGGCCAAACTATTAACATGCTCAGATTTGCGGATGATATAGCAGTGTTAGCATCTAGCAAAGAAGAATTAGGAGCGGCTTTGAATGAAATGGAAGCAGTTTTGACACAGGGCTTCGGCATGAAAATCAATAAAAAGAAAACTAAAATTTTGGTATGTAGGGGATGTGAAAATAGAACTAAAATGGAAATACAAATTGGAAATGAGAAGATAGAGGAGGTCGCGGATTTCTGCTACTTAGGAAGTAAAATAACTCAAGACGGTAGGAGCACTAAAGATATAAAACAAAGAATGGCGCAGGGCCGAGTTGCGTTTAACAAAAAGAAACAACTGTTATGCTCGAGAACGGTTAATATAGAGACTAGGAAGAGACTCTTAACGTCGTATGTATGGAGTACGGCATTATACGGGTGCGAAACTTGGACAATAGGAGAAGCGGATAGAAAAAGAGTAGAAGCGTTTGAAATGTGGTGCTACAGACGCATGATGAAGATACCGTGGATAGATAAGGTTAGCAATAGGGAAGTATTAGAAAGAGTTGGGGAAAAGCGAAAGGTATGGAAAACAATAAAGAGTAGGAGAGATAGGATGGTAGGACACCTTCTAAGACACGAAGGAATAGTTCGCGACATACTAGAGTCAGAGATAGGAATAAAAAGAGGTAGGGGTAGGCCTAGATTAGACTACTGCTCTCAAATAGTTAGGGATGTAGGATGTTCTACTTTTAGGGAAATGCGTAGGTTAGCTCAGGATAGAAAAGAATGGAGGTACGCGTCCAACCAGTCTTCGGACTGAGAACCTTATGATGATGATATTTGTTTAAATGATAGAGAGCGCAAATTACAAAATTATAATAAATGCAAGCCCTTCTGCATGAATACATAACTCGCAACGACTATTTATTTCCACTTGCTTCAAATGACCCCATAAATGAAAATCACAAGGAGATAGATCGGGAGATCTGGTTGGCCATGCTGAAGTGACTTAATCTAAAATCAGGTATAAAATCAGAACTGCAGAGAATAAGTTGAGATAAATTTAATTTTAGTTCGATATTTATTTTTTAATTTTCCTCATTAAACAATGCAAAACTTAAACACCTTTTGATAAGAAGATGACTTTTTAAAAAAGAAAACAACTTATAATTAATGCTAGTTGTCGTTATACAGTGTGCCCATGGTTTCTTCCCCATATTTTTATTATTGAAATGACCAATGTCACTAAGTCATTATTTTATTTTCTTAGAGTTCGTAAATGCTTTGGGAGAACCAGGCACTGAAGATAGCTATGACGACGACGACGAAGAACTACCAGTTTATTAAAGTATTTCTGGAATCAAAAAAGTAAAATTCATGTAAAAACCATATCAATCATTCTTATAATGTGTGACTCTTTCTCTAAATGTGATTTGAAAAAAATTAAGATTACGAAAAGTATTTATTAATATGGTGTAGGTTTATCGCATACAGGTTGACCGGAAGTATGAGAAATTTAAAAATTGCGAAGCTAAAAGAATGCTGCGCTTTCGAATATCAGAATCACTTGAATGCTGATAATCCCAAAATTACGAATATCAGAACGCAACATTCGAATATCAGATTTTTGATATTTCTCGTTTCAGTTACACTGTATATTACTTGTATGAGTATTTTTCTCAAAACAATTTTCTTGTTCTTTGAATGTTCCAAACGAATTTACGAGCAATAAATAAAATAAAATAAAAATACAAAAAAATTTAATGTTGTTATATCGATCAATATCTATCAATTTTGTGAAGACAAACGTATGTAAATGTATCTAACAACGACCATGGAAATTTTCTGCATTTTTTTAAGAAAACGTGGTATACGGGTGTAAAGTAAACAATGGCGCTCTCTGCAACTCAATTATGTTGTTCAGATTAGAAATTGAAAAATACTTTTGGTTTTGATCGATGTAAGAAAAAACCTCAATATTATGGACACTTAGTGGCACTTTTCACTTTACACCCTGTATCTATAAGATAGGTTTAAGCATTTGAATGTTCAATTTTAATTGTATTGTTCATATTGTACTTTGTATTGAATTATAAAAATAAAACCTATAATCGATAATTTCGATACTTCTATCAGCAACTTGGGGGTATCTTCTATTATTATTTTTTTTCTAGATACGGTTTGGTTTTGTGCATTTATCGGTAAAACTCATGTATGTACTCACTATTACAGTAGCTGAATAATTAGACTAAACATACGCGAGTACTTCAGTTTATCATGTCTCGGGATCTGGCAAAAGAAATTTAGTATTTTACCTCCAAAATTTACCTGCTATAAACAAAACAAGTTCTTGAAATATAAGTGGAGAGGGACTTCACAGATCTGATTATCGAAGTAGATGGTCATCGAACCATCAATCACAATTATTAACAAAATATTGAATTTTCCCTGAACTGTTGCATCAGACAAACGTATCTACGGTGTTACATAATTCAACTGGTTAGACTTCCATTATTTCCCAGTCTAATCTACTTCTGTTTATATCTATCTCCGACTCCTCTGCTTGTCCTCTACTTTATCCTTGGTATTTCCCAACAAGTGTCTCATTGTATTTTAACGTTGTATGCTAAACATAAATGTTGTGATTTAAACCTCTGGCATGAACTAAACTATGGTACAAACATTTTGTGTCTAATCCTACTAATCGATCTATCAATTATGACAGTCGGCTTTTCGGGTGAATATTTGATTGGTATTCGAAAAGATTGAGTAATATCCGTTTATCTAATAAATATGTAGGTAATTCTATTTAGGATGATCATCATTCATAATTTATTTAGAGGAAAAGCTGACAGAAACTGAACTAGCAAAAATGTGATTATTTCAATTCAGTTTTCATTTTGTATCTTTTGTGTCATTTAAAAATGTGTATCAGGGCTTAAATATTGGCAACATGTAGGGGCCTGTATAGATTATTAGCTAAAAAGTTACACCAAAAAATAAAATCGAAAAGGTAAAGTGGGATGTAAAATGACCTGCTGGATTCGAATTTTGAGGTCGCGAAAAGATCGGGTATTGCGAAAATGCCGGAAAATCGATTTTTCATAAAATTTTCCTAAACCAATTTTCGACCATTTTTAATACTTCTCTTGTTGTATTTCAGCAACGAAAAGAGTCAGAGATCTGTCTTTTTCGTGGAATGTACACTGAAGTGTGCTGATCATCACAGTGTACTCACGTTGCCTCTACAATTTTCCAATTTTATGCAAAAAAATGTTTTCTTGCTAGACAAAAAATTTGTGTAATGTATTTTTCATGTAGCGGGTAAATGATCTGATTTTTCGGAATACACATATGGGAGACCAAATATGGACAAAGGCTCCAAAATATTTTTGGTGAAGAAACCAAACATTAATATTGTCGCTGAAAAAAGTTAAAGCGAGTTAAACACAAATAATTTGTGCGCGCCAGCCACGCCGAGTCGTATAAATAGGAGTGGTTTAGGTGCAGGTGTACAAACTCTAGGATGTTTAGGCTTATTTGCCAAGCAGGTTCATATACAGCACACTTCCTCGACACATAGCCGCACGTCTCCATTGGGCACAGGAACATAGGGGCTGGCTTTTACCCCAGTGACGCAATATAATTTTTTCTGATAAAACAAAAATTGGGTTAGTGAGTGATTATCGATGTGAAAGGGTCTGGAGGGGACCGGGACGACAAGAAAGACTTGCTTTTGCCAGAGAAGTTGCTCCTTATCCTAACCCCCCTTTCACCCTTTAGTAGCTAATAGTTGCTGCTCAAGAAGACTGGAACAACATACCGCAGGAATCCATTAATAACCTTTTTATTGGAATGTACAGACGTGTAAATGTTTTGCTCGAGATGAGAGGAGGACATACTGGTTATTGATATCTTCGTTTCTCACATTTTGCGAAGACTTTGGTCTTTTCAAAAAAATAATTCGGACATTTTCTTAAATTTAATTCCTGGCAGTGTACTCCTTCCATGAAAATAACCTTACATGCGATAAAATATTTCAATAAAATGTAGAATTGAATCCACATATTTGTTGGAATTATTTTTGTTTACGTTTCAAATTAATTCAGGGGGCCAAGAGTTTTGGCTATGTGTGTATTATCAAGGATAAAAGCACGCGAACCCTTATGTCGCTACCTATCAACCTATCAGCGCGGCTAGCGCTCACAAATTACATATTTGTCTTTAACTCGCTGTAACTTTTTTCAGCAACAATATTAATGTTTCCTTTCTTCACCAAAAATAATGTCCAGCCATTGTCCGTGTTTGGTCTCGCATATGTATATGTTAATTCCGAAAAATAAGATTACTGTGGTCTAGCAAGAAAACATTTTTTTTTCATAAAATTTGAAAATCGTAGAGGCAACGTGAGTACACTGTGACGATCAGTACACTCAAAATTCGAGTGCGGCAGGTCATTTCACATAAGAATCAGCTCGAGAATCAGCTTAATTTTTGTGTGTGTTCGAATTATATAGAGGATGCTTAAAACACATCTTTCAGGTGGTCTGCTCCCCGACTACATGCACAACTAACAACGCTTTACTCGAAGTATCGCCTTCTAATTATATCGCTTTCTCCTCTTGTCGCACTTCCCAAACCAAAAACTGCCAACTCGGCCTCTTATTTGTCCTTATAGGGTAGATGCACCAGTGGATGAACATGCGCCAGTAAATGAATATTTTCACTTTCTTTAAGTTTTTTAAGAATTACAGGTCATTTATTGCCAAAAGTAACATTGAAAATGTCCCTAGATACTTTTTTGTAAGGTTAGGATATTAGGTTGACAGCACTGTTTAAGCGGGAAATCCAGTGTGCCAAGTGAGAAAGTGCAGTCCTCGGAAGTTCCAGCTATTGAAGCTAAAATATTAAGGTAGGGATAGTGCACACGTTGCTATTATTTACTGTAGAATCTTCAGAGTAAGTCACATCCAGGGAATAATCATTTTAACGACTTCGTAACATGGTAAATTTTCATTTTTTCCAATGCAACATTCTTAATAGATCACTACGTAAAAAAAAATTAGGTGTTCATTCACTAAATTCAATTTAGTCAGTTTTCTAGTAAATGAACACCTTGTTCATTCACTAGATTTTGTGCTAACTTCATGTTCTTCGCAAGTCTATAAGAAAAGAAGGACAAAAACCTACTTCACGTATTCTGCAGTTTTTATCTTAATTCCTCTGTCTTGAATTCAGTAAATGAACATCTGTTCATTTATTAGAATTCGTGTGTTCATTTACTAAATTTACTTGCAGATGGAGAATTTAAACCCAAAAAAAATATATGAGAGATTTAGATACTCGGAAACCGATCTAAAAATTGCACTGGAAAAGATAAGAAGCGGTCAAATTATAAGTTTGAACTTGGCATCCAAGAAATACAAAATTCCGAAAGGAACACTGTCCAATAAATTAAGACATAAAGTACCAATTGAAAGAAAAATGGGTCCTGGAACTGTTCTTGCCCCAGAAGAAGAGGATCGTTTGAAAACGTGGATTCTAAATAAGGCAAAAGTCGGTTTTCCTATACATCACACAGAAGTCGTAGATTCTGTGGCCAATATTTAAAAAAAAGAACATCGTCAGACTGTGTTCATAGATGGTAGGCCAGGAAGAACTTGGTTAAAACTCTTCCTAAACAGACATAAAGAAATTACTCAAAGAAATGCCGAAATAATTTCTAAGGCACGGGCAGCTGTAACGGAAGAAGGGATTCGACAATGGTTTGATGAAGTCTCGTCTTACTTAGAACAAGAAGGTCTGCGAGAAGTATTTGATGACCCCAGTAGAATTTACAATGCCGATGAGACAGGGGTCTCATTTTGTCCCAAGACCGGAAAATTACTTGGACCAAGGAACTATAAAAATTTTTATGAAATAAGCAGTGGGCCTGAGAAAGAAAATGTAACTGTATTATGCAATTTCTCTGCATCGGGATTGATAGTACCGCCTATGATCCTCTTTCCGTATAAACGCATTCCACGAGATATAGCACAATCTGTTCCAGAAACATATTTCTTAGGCCGATCCGATTCCGGATGGATGGTCAGTGAAACTTTTTTTGAATATGTTGCTAACTGTTTTTATAAATGGCTAGTTCAAAATCAGATAAAGTTTCCTGTTATATTATTTTTAGATGGGCATAAGTCACACATTAATACTCAGCTTTTTGAATTTTGTAGAGAAAAACAAATACATTTATATTGTTTACTGCCTAATGCTACACATATACTTCAGCCCTGTGATGTCGCAATATTCAAGCCGCTAAAAAGTGCGTGGAAAAAAATTGTTCTGCGTAATAAACAAGAAACGAACCAATATATAACAAAAGGAACATTTGCTCCTCTGTTTAAGAATGCATTTGAAAATTCCATAACATCTGAAATGATAATTAATGGATTTAGGGTGTGCGGCTTGTACCCTATTAATGCTGATGCGATTGACTATAATAAATGTATGTCAACCAGGCACAAAGAAATGAATTCAGAACTAACAAACCAACATGAATATGACACGATACCAAATGTAAATGACTACCATGCAGCTCTAAAAGTTATTAATTATCATGGAAAAGAAATTGCAAACAAGTACAGTATCAACATTCCTGAAGAGGGAGATGCACTTTACCCAATATGGCGTGTCTGTACCGAAAAAATTGAAAGTTCTGTTTCTCAGGTAACGTCTGCTGACGTTGACCACATGCTAACCGATTCATTTTCGGACTCTTTGCCAGTGCAGTTAGATGATATTGCTTTTATTGTGGACAGAAATTCTGATTTCGAAAATTTCAATACATCAGATGACAATATGAAATCAGAAACATTTGATGCAGGGACTGAAAATATTAGTTGTGCGAAAGCACAAAACCCAACAGAGGACTCTACCAATGCAGACAAAAAGGAAGCTCAGATAAATGGGATAGAAGGAAAAGAAGCAGAAATAAACGAAGAAGCTAATGAAATCGACAAAACTGAAATAGAAATAGAAGAAAAGCAGGAAATAGACAAAAAAGCAGAAGAAAAAACAGAAGAAGAGGGAGAAAAGCAACAAATTCATCTAAAAAATGTGACAAAAAATCGCAAGGAAATAAATAATAATCAAGAAATGGAAAATAATGAATTGCCCAGAAATGAAAATAATAAGAAGATAAATGTTATATCGAATATACTGGTCACGAAGTCGACCTGGGATGAACATTTACATTGGCCAAAAATTCCAGAGAAGATCGAAAAAAACATAAAATGAAACCCATGCCTTATGCTATAACATCGCATCAATGGATAGATTTTTATTCACGGAAGGAACGTGAAAAGGAAGAAAAGAAAAAAGCAGTAGAGCAGCGAAAAATATTAAGGGTTATAAAAAAGGAGCAGAAAAGTAAAACCAAAAATGTAAAACTAATACGACGCAATGCAAACAAAATAAAAGAAACCTCTGATAACTTGCTGAAGAATACGGAATATGAAGTTGGGAATTACGTTATTGTTCTCTATGATGGATTTCCATTCCCTGGGATAATTACACAGAAAGAGAAAAGTGATTATGAGGTATCAGCTATGATTGATTTCTAGTGGTAATAATAAGTGGAAGTGGCCGAAAAAAACAGATAAAATATGGTACAACAAGAACAATATCCTACAAACCATACCTGAACCAAATGTTTGTACTTCTCGGGGATATTATGAAATAAAGGAGGTAGAACAGTACTTGCATAAGTGAATAAAAGAATAAATATTAAAGTAATGGGAGTGCAGTATTAGTTAGGTAGGTATACCTGTAAGTAAAAATCTAATATTTGTACCTATTGTTCATTTACTGAATGTTCATATTCATTTACTAGTTTTTTTCGCACTTGAAAAGATTATTTTAATTCAACAGCACTATGAGTGACATTTACGTTTTGGAGTTATTTTTTATATTTAAATAAATATATCTTAAAACCAGTACAGGTACTCTTTTATTTATCAGCCCTTTCATTTGTTTCTGACTTTAATTCATATCCGACAAATTGCTTATCCGTTCATTTACTGGTGCATCTACCCTACACCATCCAAAGAAAGCTTCGACGCATCGGAGGCTTCTATTCCGAGCTTCTGGAAATGGAGGGTATTGGTCAAAATAAAATAAACAAGGTCAACGCTGTAATAAACAGCTGTCTGTTTATTTACGTCGAATCATCGTTTGCGTAAACAGCATGGGCGTCTCTTGTGAGGCCACTCTCTCTCATAACAATATATAGCAATATTGCTAATCTGAACAACGAACGTTTAGGTAAAATTTAACTCAGAACCCAACTAACCATGAAGACATACAATTAGAAAAGGGATAGCTTCACCAATCTGGGAAAGTTACAAAGATTTACATGCCTTGGGATCACAGAGGGAGTGATAAACGGTTATGGGCAAATTTTACAAAATTGCTGTGTTAGCGATTGTACCTAACATCACACATTACAATCGTGTCAACATACATAACAACAAGCATTCCATTGTCATCACCTATTTATACTAATCTGTACCTATATACTTAGCGAATATACCAGGAAATTGGAATTCAAAAAATCTCGAGTAAGCAGATTATATAGATTAAATACCTATATCAAAATATTTTTTGAACTGTGAGCAGTTTATCATGAAGGGAAACATAACTGCAAATACAGGTTCTAGACTTTATATTTTTGAGAAGAAATTCGTGTGACTCAAAACTAAAACCAAGTTTGTACCGCAATCTTAGGACTGCAGTCCAACAGACTTCAGTTGGCGAGCGGTGGAGGCGTGACGCGTTGGCGCTTGCCACAGATCGTTTTGCCGTTATTTTTCAAATCTTTTCGGAATCTTTTTGCTTTGCAGTGTTGGAGAAATTTACATACCCAAAGGTTGTCTCAATAGTTTGATGATTGTTTCTAGCACTTGTTGCTGATGCAACTTCAAATAGAGATATGAAAGAACTTGGACAACAAAATCCAGAAGTACTTCTCGAAACAAGTCTGCAATAAAACGGATGGACTGACGATAACTCATGGCGTTAATCCCATGCCCACGAGAAGAAATCCATCAAAACTGAATACAATGGAAATCAAAATAAGATTTCATTTTTTTCAATTCCAGATTTAATCGTCGTTATCTGTGACAGTCTAATTTATATAGATATCGAGAACCCACGCTTCAGTATTATAGTTCAACTCAGTGTTTTGTGTTAAAAAAAACACCAAAATGAAAAGTGAAGTCGTTAGAAACGCGGTGACTATAAGTTTGTGTTTATGTGGGTTTGTGGCAGGAAAAATTGCTGGTAAGTTAACAAATCCACTGTGAACAATAATGCGTCAAGGTATTTCGAAATCAGATATTGACAAAAATTTATACAAGGACTTACGCACTTCTACAATATCGTCAAACAAAAGAAATTAAAAAAAAACAAAGTGATAAAAATAATAAACAAAAACAGACAAACAGAAACGTAATTTTTTTACAACCAAAAACAGAACACCGTTAGGGCATTTCTTTTAGTTCTCGAGACCTAGCAACAACAAAATCCAATCTACAGTTATACAATTACTTACATTATTAGCCGAAATATTTATGAATCAGGTAGAAACCAACAACCACAGTAAACAATTCTTGCATTGGTATAGGTATGTCGACGATATAATAGCATGTTTTGTAAGTACGGATAGACAACTAAACGTATTTTTCCAGATGTTATCAATAGCATCCATCCGAACATAAAATTTTCAATAGAAATTGAAATAATTCGATTAATTTTCTAGACTTGGCAATCGCCAAAAATAACAATAGGCATGAATTTTTCACAAACTTTCTCATACAGACGTATGATTGTTATTCAAATTCAGATTTAGTTAGTTATACACAGTTGCGTAGTATGTTTCAAAGTTAGACATAAGTAGATATGCTATGGAGGTACGGGCTCACGATTAACATTGATTCTCCCATAAGAGCTAAAAAACTACTTTTGTTGTAGATCCCAACCAAGTTTTGCCAATGACTTGTAGATCCCAACTAGGTTTTGCCAATTCACTTTACTTGCGGATCCCAACTAGGTTTTGCCAATGACTTGCAGATCCCAACTGTGTTTCGCCAGTTACTTGTGGTTCCCATCTAGGTTTTGCCAAACTACTTTGTTTGTGGTTCCCAACTAGGTTTTGCCAATGCCTGCTATTATTCCCTTGTTTTCATTAGTAATCGCGGATTAGTTCGAATCCTAGCGGACCCTTTTGCTACCCGGAGCCAGTATTACCGCTGGTAGGTCACACTGCCTCATGCCGGTAAGGCAGATTCCTGCAACGTCGTGGTAGAATGGCCCCAGACCTTAAGCCTTCGCCCCGCTGGAGGGCGACCCTAAGTGGGTTTCCGTATATAAATTCAGCGCAGCCGCTCACAGTCTCAATGTGTTATCTTATCTGTGTGCGCGTGTTGACTA
This sequence comes from Xestobium rufovillosum, assembly GCA_963966045.1. Taxonomy (NCBI): domain Eukaryota; kingdom Metazoa; phylum Arthropoda; class Insecta; order Coleoptera; family Ptinidae; genus Xestobium; species Xestobium rufovillosum. The sequence goes on from OZ014497.1 coordinate 25,859,459, forward strand.
CAGGAAAGCGGCCAATTCCTGGAACTGTCAGGTCTGTACCAACGCCACAGAGAGTCGGCGTCCGCGTCGGCCCTTACGTCAAAGCTCTAGCTCCCTCCCCGGGAGTAGTTAGAAAATGAGAATACTGGGCCAGGCCATCGAGTTCTCCAGGTGCCATCCACTTCTTCGGCAGTGACCTTGAAAGAGACCAGAGGCTGCTGAAGGAGTCCTTGAAGAAGAAGTGGAAGTCATGTCTTCAGCAACGACATCTTCAGCAGCCTCTGGTGTCTTTCAAGGTCATTGCCGAAGAAGTGGGCATGTCTTCAGCAGCGTCTGGTGTCTTTCAAGGTCATTGCCGAAGAAGTTGTCTTCAGCAGCAGCAGCAGCAGCAGCAGCCTCTGGTGTCTCTCAGAAGAAGAGCCTCTGGTGTCTTGCCATTGCGCACCCAAGCCGCCATTTTGTGGTCTTTGGCTGTGGGTCAGGCGCCTGCGCCGGGGCTGTCGTGTACAAAGCGCGTGTTGTTCAGGCCAGTCCATCCAGGTGCCATTCACTTCTTCGGCAATGACCAGAGGCTGCTGAAGGAGTCATGTCTTCAGCAACGGTGTCTTTGGGGCCTTTGGCCGTGGCTCAGGCGCATGCGCCGGGCTCTGGCTATGAGAGTGGGCGGGGCAATAGCCAATGAGAGTGGTTGTGGGCAGCATCCAATCAGAATTGTTGTTAGGTGCTGTTGGGCCTTTGGATGTGGCCCAGGCGCCTGCGCCGGGGTTTTCGCAAAAATAAAAACGTTGAATATATTTTTACATCAATATAATTAAAACTATAATCTGTATACAGAGTAGGCATGCGTGTATTTTCTGGGCAAATCGAAGCCCTGCAGCTTCTCATACCACTCTTCTGACCGATTCATTACCCGGTGTATACTCAATGATGCGGTCATGCAGGATGAGACAGTATGCGGTTGTGTTGGGCGGAAAATTCTCGCTCGACTCAAATTCTAGACGCATATCTATGGGTCCAGGCTTGATGCTTTCCGACTGCTTTGATGCGTCAATCACCACGATGGGCGCTAGATCCTTGAACTGTTCCTTGCCGTATAACGGCTCGCCAACTTTTCCATAGTATGAACTCTGGAAGTTCTGGTACATTTCGTATAGCAGGGCGTATTTCCCCGTGGAGAAATCCAAGTTTAAATTCTCGTAGGGGAAGCACTCAGAATTCAGGTACAGTTTGACGTTTGTCAGATTGCAGTGGTCAAATTTGCTTGAATCCGTGTCCAAATTCGCTTTGCGATTCGTCTGGAAGGCGACAATAACGTAGCGGGGTTTCTCCAACCGTGTTGCAGTCTTGACGGCCCACGTTTGTTTCGTAGCTTGCGGCAACACCGGATACTCGTACAGCTCCCAGCTGCGAAAACATATCTGCAACGTTCTCTCTTCCTCGACAATATTGAGAAGTTTTAGGTATTCAGCATCCGATGGATAGACGTACGGCACCCTCCAATGAACCTTGCTCAACTCAATTCTGGTGTCCTCGTTACCCACGAAAGCGTTCCTATCGTTTTTCGATCGAGTCAAAATGAGCTCGTGACACACATTTAACAGAATTTTGGGGTAATCTTCCAAGAATCCCAGCAGGATTCTTCCCGGGATGCACACGTTAAAGTTCCCGTTCGCGTCGATAAGGTGGCTCGGTGAGTCTCCCGTATTCGTCCAGCCGGCATTCTCCAGGGCACCTACCTCACCCACATTCAGAGAAACTACACCCTTCAGTGTGCTCGTGATGCCCACGTTTTTTGTTCGATCCACCTCCACCCCGTTTATTTCATAGCGGACGTCGTCAAAGAGGAAACTGAGGGCGTTATTTGTTAAAGCCGCATTTCCGCCTCCTGCACCCTTGATGAACCTGCCCTCTATGTAAATGCTGCTTAGATGCGGCAGTACGTAAACGTCTTGTTGGTGGATTGGTATGCGAATTTCGTCATTGGCGTTGAATGTTGTTGTTGTCACGAACGGCTGATGTACGTGCACCTCGACACGGCGTGCTGACTCATCCAAAACAGCACCGTCCAGAACACGAAACGTGTCTACGTTTATGTGTGTCATTATTCAAATGCGGTTCCCTTGTTGAAGCACAAGTACTAACTGACAGCACCGTTAATTTTCTTGCTTAAATACTCTCCATACAACCGTGCGCATGCGCAGTCTTATTCTTGCTCGTGTCATCAGCCATGGTGTTTGCGAATACAGCTGCCTGTGTCAACAGCGTGTCATCAGCCATGGTGTTTGCGAATACAGCTGTCTGTGTCAACAGACAGCTGTATTCGCAAACAGACAGACAGACAGACAGACAGAGAGACAGACAGACAGACAGAGAGACAGACAGACGGACCGACAGACATACAGACAGACAACTACTGATAAGAATTCGGAAGTAGGAGAATAACTATAGATTCTTTTTGTCTCATCGAGCTGATTAATTTGATACCCTACATGATCTAGGTGGGCGGGGCAAGGAGCGTGGACGGGGGCGCGGTCAGTGAGTGGCCACCCCTAAAAACCACCCCTAAAATCCACCCCCAAAAATCACCCTCCAAAACCACCCCAAGAACTGCCCCTAAAAACCACCCCTAAAAACTACCCCTAAAACCACCCCTAAAACCACCCCCTAAAAATCACCCCTAAAAACCACCCCCAAAAATCACCCTCCAAAACCACCCCAAGAACCGCCCCTAAAAACCACCCCTAAAAACTACCCCTAAAACCACCCCTAAAACCACCCCCTAAAAATCACCCCTAAAACCACCCCCAAAAACCACCCCCAAAAACCACCCCTAAAATCCACCCCAATATTCCGATACCTCTAGTCGAGTCCTTTAATTTGACACCCCACATGACATAGTTTTTACGTAGGGGTTAGCCTAAATTTAGACTACTGTTCTCAAATAATTAGCGATGTAGAATGTTCTACTACCGAGAACTAAGATGTTTGCATATATCAATCAGATGGTTCCCACACGTGTCCGAAACGCATTAAGATAACAAGTAATTTCAAATAAACAAACTGGAGAATGTTCTAGAATGTTTTTTTCCCACACGTGTCCGAAACGCATTAAGATAACAAGTAATTTCAAATAAACAATCAGAAGAATATTCTAGAATGTTATTTTATTGTCATAATACAAACAAACGGGTCACCTTGTAATGTCTACAACGTATTAAATGCACATGCAGAGCGTGGGATCAAACCTAAACAAATATATCCTATCGGCAAGATGAAAGGTTATTTCCCATAATAAAAACAATTATAACATCTCTTATCGGCGGCGAACGTGCTTTTTTCTTAAACTTTAATATCAATATTTATTTAGTATAAACAATTGTAAATTTCCGAGAAAATAAATATTAATTCTGTAACTTCTGTTTACAATCATAAGTTTATATGGATGATTTGAAAGACGGGCTTGTGGGCCGCCGATTAGCTCAGTTGGTTGGAGCGAGGGCTCCGGTGCGTGGGGACCCGGGTTCGAATCCCGGTCGGCGTCATTTCCAGAACGTTTGCGAAAACCCCGGCGCATGCGCCTGAGCCACGGCCAAAGGCCCCAAAGACACCGTTGCTGAAGACATGACTCCTTCAGCAGCCTCTGGTCATTGCCGAAGAAGTGAATGGCACCTGGATGGACTGGCCTGAACAACACGCGCTTTGTACACGACAGCCCCGGCGCAGGCGCCTGACCCACAGCCAAAGACCACAAAATGGCGGCTTGGGTGCGCAATGGCAAGACACCAGAGGCTCTTCTTCTGAGAGACACCAGAGGCTGCTGCTGCTGCTGCTGCTGCTGAAGACAACTTCTTCGGCAATGACCTTGAAAGACACCAGACGCTGCTGAAGACATGCCCACTTCTTCGGCAATGACCTTGAAAGACACCAGAGGCTGCTGAAGATGTCGTTGCTGAAGACATGACTTCCACTTCTTCTTCAAGGACTCCTTCAGCAGCCTCTGGTCTCTTTCAAGGTCACTGCCGAAGAAGTGGATGGCACCTGGAGAACTCGATGGCCTGGCCCAGTATTCTCATTTTCTAACTACTGACATACAATTAATATCATAATAGGAAATTTGCCTGTATCTAGACTCGGTCCCCTCACTCCTTTACCTTCAGACCCATCTGATCTTTCACCGCTAACACCTTCTGGTTTTCTCGTTGGACGAACGTTAACATTTCTTCCTGATCTAAATTTTGACTTCATTATCGAAAATAGACTTTCACAATTCGAGATGGTCCTACAACAATCCAGTGCCATTAGGAATGTTTTGCCTGAACATGATGGAGAGATCCAACGACTATAGCAACTTTTTGGCAAACATCTACTTCAAAAATTATTCGAGTACACAACTTCATTCATCGCAAAAAAATTTCATTGAACGAACAACAAAATTGTCACGTAAAGATCTTCAAATAACATCACTTAATCTACTACATCCGTTGAAGTAATTAAATAAGATAGATACAGTGCGTCACTCTTATCAATATGCAGAACCTGATCTGCCGAGCTTGCTCACTCGAAAAGTTATTATGGAAATTGTAGCTCTCCTGAGTGCTTAATTCAAAACACATCTCAGAAAATGAGATAATAATTAGCGATATAGACGGCAGAGATCAATAGGATGGCTGCTTCAGGTTTTCATAAACACATTCACTTTGGTAGTTCTAATACAGACAAAATGGTTCAAATTGGCAGAAGAAAATATATCGAAGATAAAATAAAGGTTTATAACTAGGCTTATAACCAGAGAATATTACAGCAAATATATTTTTTGTCTTATAATTTATGATAGTTGCCACAAATGCAATTAACATTTTTTTCTATATGAATAATAAATTATTATGACGTTAATATTTACCCTGATATATTTTGACAGATATTCCTGAGCTCAAATACTTGAATCCAAATGTGGACCCGTGTGATGATTTTTACGAATTTGCTTGTGGAAATTTCGAAAACTACAACCCAATTCCAGAAGATGAACTATCATGGAATCATTTCGCTATTCTGCAGAAGGAAATCCATGACTTGATAAGAGGTGAGTTAACAAAAAATACTAAACGAAAAGATTTAAATACGTATTTTAAATTTGCTGAATTAATAAAATTTATTAACTTGATCCTACAAGATATTAGAAGAAAATGCCGAAAATAATGTTCAAATATTCTCATTTCCAATTGTTATAGTAATATTCATAGAACAAAAAAGAACTCAAAAATAAATAATTTGTTTAAAAAATATGAAAACAAGTCAGTAAATAAGTCAACTAAATATGAAAATGTATACATTTACCGATCTGTTTACATTTACCCTAGCATATATATTTATGTAAATTCAAAATAACTGAATATACCAGAAACGTTTTTTACATTTATTGCTACATCACTTATATATATATAATCCGTAGTCCCCTTGTACCTTTCGGTGTGGGGTTTTTGATATCTTTATGTTTGGTGCACAAAGCTCTTCCATTGTTTTCTATCCTGTGCTACCCTTCGCGCTTCCATTACCGTTATATCTCTTTTTTGTATGCTTTCTGCTATTACGTCTTCCCAGGTTTTTCTTGGTCTTCCTCTGTTCCTCTTCATTGTTGTTCTGGCATCCCATATTCTCCGTGCTAATCTTGTTTCTTCCATTCGTTGTAAATGTCCCCACCAGCTGAGTTGCTTTTCTTCCACGTATTCCAGTATTGCCTCTGTTTCAAGGTTTTCTCGTACTTCAGTGTTTCGAATTCTATCTTTTCTTGTTACTCCTTGTACTGCCCTTAGGTATTTCATTTCAGTCGCTTGTATTTTACTTTTCATTGGTCTTGTAAGCACCCATGTCTCGCTTCCGTAAGTTAGTATTGGCCTATAAATTGTTCTGAATATCGTCATTTTCGTCTTCTTGGTTACCTCTTTTTTCTTGACAAATTTTTGCCTCATTGCATGGTATGTTCTTGTCGTCTTCTCAAGCCGCTCGTTTATGTCTCTCTCCTGTCTACCGTTACTTTCTATTATTGTTCCTATTGATTTTCATATCATGTTTCATATCATGTTTTTTCAAATTCTCTGTCCAAACATTTATATTCCTCTGTAATCCCATTTCACTATCTGCCATGATCACAACATCGTCCGCAAAAGCACATTCAGAGATTTCTACTGGCTGAAGTTTTGTGTATCCTACCTTCAGTTTGTTTAGGTTTGGTTTACTTGCTTTGATTACTTCGTCCATCAGTATGTTAAACAAAACCGGGCTCAACACCCCTCCCTGTCTCAACCCTTCTCTTGTTTCAAACTGATCCGATGTTTTATTCCCTCTAGCTACATAGTTTTTGTTTATTTTATAGATGCTTTTTATTGTTCTTACAAGTTTCAGATTTACTTTACGTTTCAATAAACTGTTCCATACTTTTCCTCTTTGCACTCGATCGAAGGCCTTTTCTAGATCTATAAATGCAAAGTATGATTTTGTATTGCTCCTTAGTGTTTTTTGTATTATGTCTTTTATTGTGAAAATATGGTCATGTACACTTCTCCCCTTCCTGAATCCACTCTGAGCTTCGTCTAATGTTAATTCTATGAATATTTCCAGCCTCTTTTCTAGTACTCTCTCATATGCTTTCGCTGCCGTGCTCAGTAGTGTAATTCCCCTGTAGTTATTGCAGTCTCTTACATCTCCCCTTTTGTGTACTGGTATTATTACTCCAAGTTGCCAATCTTCTGGTACTAATTCTTCTTCCCAAGCTCTTTTGCAAACTTTTGTGAATAGTTCTGTTCCTTCTTCTCCCATATTTTTCAGCATTTCTGCAGTTATTCTGTCATGTCCTGGAGCCTTTCCATTCTTTAGGGATCTAATTGCCTCTGATACTTCTTCGATTGTTATCACGCCTATTTCTTCTTCACCTATGCCTTCCCCTGCTTCTGTGTTAGTGCCTGTACTGGAATTTGTTTCCGGCGCTATGCCTGTTAATTCTTGGAAGTATTGTTTCCATCTCTCCATTATTTGTCTATCTTCTGTTATTATTTCTCCTTCTTTACTCTTAATTGATGTTATCTGACTAACTTTTCCTTTCCTGGTGTTTTTTAGTACCTTATAAAATAACTTTTGGTTGTCCTTACTATTTTCTTCCATTTTCTCTCCAAATCTTATCCAGCTCTTCTCCTTTGCTTCTTTGACTACGCTTTTCACTTTAATTCTCTGTTCCTTGTATGCTTCATATCTGCCTTCCGTTCTGTCTCTAAGATATTCCTTCCATCTACACTTCTTCTTATCTATTTCTTCCCTGATATCTTTACTCCACCACGCTGTGTATTTCTTCCTGTTGCTTACCCTTAATGTCCCACATATTTCCTTTGCTGCTTCTATAATTATGTCTTTAAATATTTTCCATAAATCTTGAGCTCCCTTATTTTCAGTTTGTTCCAGTTGCATTTTGTTTTTTACCAACTCTTTGTATTGTCTTGCTGTTTCTTCATCTCTCAGTTTGTAAGCTTTTATGGTTTCATATTCTGTCATTCTGTTGGTATTTTCTTTTATACTCTCTAGCGTCTCTTCTCTCTTCTTGACTTTTGCCACCAGCATATAATGGTCACTATAGATTTCCGGACCTCGCTTTGCTCTCACATCTCTTATTTCATCTTTTCTATCTCTTTCTACTAATATATAATCTATTATGGATTTATCCATATGTCTTGCACCTTGTCTTGTGTACTTGTGTATTTCCTTATGTTTGTAGAATGTATTTGCTACATCACTTAATAATCATAATAAACAAATAAAGGTATATTAAGGCTGTCGGAACGCCGACGAACAGTTACCGCGGGGGGTATCGGAAAGGACGTAACATTCCAAAAGTACAGAGTAGGCGGACACTGAATGCAAAAATTTGCTGGGCGCGCTAGATTAGGGGGAGCATTTCGCAGCGTACAGAGTAGGACTCGGAGCTTTCCATTCATTTTGAGCTAGAACAAACACAACACAGACGAAACGCGGGGTTTATGAATATCATAGTATAGTATTTACATTCCGACGAGTACCTGATAGAAAACAAGGAATATTGAACCAAATTATAGGCGGGAAAACAAAACTCGTCTAGGGATGCTGGTTTCCCCAAGAAAACGCAGTGGGTTACTTATAAGTAAAAAAGAAGAACTAGGTAAGTATGTTTTGCGATTGACCGAAAAGTTCGTGTTTTACAGAAAATTTTTATAACAGAAAATAAAGTTTTATGAGATTAGTACTGAAAAATGGATGTTTAGCGGACTGTACCTAAGAAAAAAGTAGGAAATAATCAAATGTCCTCAAAGTTACCTACTCCGCAGTAAAATGACACTTTTCGGGCTTGACTCGCAATATACAGTGTAATAAATAAAGAACATGATCGAAGTAGCCCATGAGCTTTTGCTGGCATGTCTTTGATTGATTGTTCAATGTCAACTTGTTAAACTATTCTTGCCGACAAAAATCCATGGGCTTCTATGATCAAGTTCTTTTTGATCGCACTGCACTAAGCATTACACCAAAATTATTAGTAATAGTATATTATACACGAGTTTATAATGATGATTAAAAAACTCGCTCGTGTTGTAAACTTCATCCTCGGTAATAATAGCATCATTATAACGAGTTGTATACTATACTTTGTTGACGACTATCAAAACAGATTCCCAGAAAGAATTTACCTTCATTTCCCTTCTCCAGTGTAAGAAAGATTCATACATATGCTCTCAGGTATAATTTTCTTGGTTTTTTGGGCAATGAATCTAATGAGGCAAGTTCTGCAGCTTCTTTTATTGCTGGTGCTGTTAAAGAAATCTCGTTTTCACTCTCACTACTCATTATATCTTCTTTTTTAGAATATGCATTTCAAATTAAAAGCAAACCATGCTGATTTGACGTTTTAATTTGAACTAACACATCGCGATCGCGGCCTACTAAATAAATGTAAAAAAGGGTCAAAGCGATGTTCCTATTGGTTTAGTGAATAATATTCATTAATCACTGCAGTGAATAATGTATCTAATTTTGATTGAAGAAACACAAGTATAAAGAATATGTTGTAAGATAGTCGTGGACAAAAATATTTATTGTCTTGTTTTTGTGGTCAGTGCGAGGGCTAATCAAAATATTACCTACCAGGTAATTTATAAAACATATCCGACGTCACCGTATTCAAGCAGATTCGGTGCAAATTATTTTCATGTGAAAATTGTAGTTAACTCGCAGTGTGTAATCCCACAAGATCTCGTTGCTTCTACATCCAGCTGCAATTAATGATTACATTGTCTTAAATCGATTGGTCGCAATTTACTATAACCTATAAGTGTGTTTGAGTGATTTAGGGTATAAAGGCAATATTAATGTATTAATGTAAGACATAGAAGTAAGTTAGTATAAATATAGTTTATTTCAGAAGTGAGTGAGTTCAGCTCTTGCTAAATAAAGTTATTATTATTATTATAAGTGCTATACAATAATAAAATTGACGCATATGTAATGGCCCAAACTCAGACATATTTAGGGCGGTTTTCATACATCGAAACATCGAAACATCGAAAAGGGGGCAAAAGATATTTTTTGTTTGCAACACTAGAGCATGTGAAACATTTTTTTTGTTTTTATCTTTTTACAGTTCAGTACGACCACATGCGGGGAGTGTCAATTGTGTCCCCTTGTCGCAATTGGGAACTATTTAAAGTAGAATCGTGAAATTTGATACTTACGTAGTCTTCACGATTGAAACTAATGATACAATAAATAAATTTCATCAAAATCTGTTCAGTATGCGGTTTCTGATATAAGTGCTTCAGAAACCTTTGCTAGCCAGTACGGAACACTTTATGTACAAACGGAGTTGGTACTCGGTGAATTATTTAAATGGGACACACTATAGATATTGCGTTTTTTAATTCTTCGATCGATTTTACTAAGTATGTATACCAAGTAAGTTGCTTCTAAACTAAACCCCATATTTTCGTGTTTCAGTTTTCTTTTAAAATTTTTGTCACACATATGGATGTTTCAAAAATTACATTTTGAGAATGATGAACAGATGCCCAGTTTCACAATAAGTTCAGTTTAGTATGCAACTCTTACACAATCATATAGTAAAATCGAACAGGGAAATGAATCGCTTTTTCTGATAAATGAGATACCTGTGCACTTGCATATTCAACTCATATGTGTAACAATAATAAATTTTAGGAAGAATCGGAAATTACTTTGGAAGGCCGTCGATACGAAAAATAGGCCCCAGAATAATACCTGAATACATACAAAAACTAGCCACGCCTATTTCTTGAATCTGAGAAGTTTAAACATATCGCCGCTAGATACCGCCACCTCTAGGCCCTTGAAAAGGCGATTGCAGAGGTGCAGGAGCCAATTGATTACTTCATTATTATCAAAAATTTATTACATTTTTTTTGTTACCGTCAAAATGAAAAGTCTAATCTATGACTCCAATTATTATTTCTAAAAAAACGAAAAATGTGATAAATATTCTAGCTATAATATGTCTGATTTTCATAGATTGTGAAGTAGAATTTCTGGTTTTTAATGAAAATTATTAGCGAACAGTCCTAGATCTTTGTTTAATTGAAACAAGAAAAACATAATTACGCGAATATCTTAAACCATGTTGGAATAATCCATTGGCAGCGGGAACGTTACATCCCTCAAATATTCCAAGCGTTCCGACAGCCTTAATATCCAATGTTGTGAGCAAGACTGCGAAATTCTGTAATGTCTACATTGTACGCAAACTTTTGCACTATGCGCAATATTCTTCCCGCACAATCGCGATATTTACGACTACCCATTGGAGGTTCAACGCCATACAAAAATTGTTCTATTTTCAACTCGGTAAGGCTTTGTTGTCGCTTGATAGCATCTATAAATTTTCAAATGCTAGGGTGATTCGCCGAAAGTAACTCCTGGAAACCTCTATGCCATCCTTCGACGCAGTTGTTAGTTTTTGATTCACCTTCAAGAGTATCTTGGTAACAATTCCACATACTTAAAGGAAAACGAGGTGGGCGCCGATGTCTTCGATTTGGGCGACCGATCCACGTGTCCTCAAAATAATCAATTATTGGTTGCGCTTCTTCAGGGAACACATTTTCGTCGCACAAAACTTCAAAATATTGAATTACATGTTCTTCAGGTACAAAAGCTAACGCAGCGAGCATTTTCATTTTTAGTGCGAATTCGGCATCTAATTCATATCTGTTTTTCATACCACACGATTGAATATGTCGCAAAATAGGCAGGTTCGGTAATTTTCAAATTTCATTAAAATTGATAGAGTTTATTATACTGAAGGCAGTTATGTTGTTAATTTTTGTTAAAAAAAATTCCTTCGCCTGTGTAGCCGTTGCATAGTTTTCCGTCGGTGCGAGGCTAGAAATCGTACCTTGCAGCGAGAGTAGGCCGCGTGACGTCAGTATAATGTACAAGTCCCAGCTTCAGCGCGCAGCAGTCCCATAAGTATTATGCATAATAAGCATGTGTAGTTAAATTGTTAAATATTATTAACTGGTTCTAACTGGTGTTCTCTGTTTTGTACCCAGACTAATACATCGTACAGCACACCAATAAAACGGAAAAAGTGGTTCGTTGGAGCCAGAAGGAAAATCGGTCAGCATTATCGATATCTTCGCGAGTTAGTTTATCATTGCAAAAGTTTATAAAATTATCGGCTGCCCCATTGCAGCCACTCGAAATAAAATAGAACAATGTAATTTATCGACAGTTTTCTGGGACCCCTTGGTACTTGGTAACGTGTTACGGATTACGGTTAGCATAATTTGAAACAGGATGCTAGGAGCATGACGGAGCCAAATACTGAATCGCCGTAGCGTTCCCTCCCTGAACTAAAAAAGGAAATTTTATTAACTACTAGCGAGCCCGGCAGACGTTGTCCTGCCTAAAATTACTTTTCGTATTGAACTTTTGATTCACTAACCAAATCGTTTATTCAATGTGAAATATTTTTCTGGTTACGTTTATGTTCAACCAAATATGTCGTTCCTATCGTCAGTTATGATCGCGAGTGCATACAAAAAATTATGATTTTGACAGTTTGTCCGAATTTCCCGACTTTACGCCTATCCATATCATACAGAAATCCTATAGAAAAATTCACAGATCTCGCACCTTACGCAAGCATCGTATGTATTGAAAATGCCTGACACAATTTTTACATTTAAAACACTTATGAGTTATATCTGCCACAATATAACATCATCATAAGGTTCTCAGCCCGAAGACTGGTTGGACGCGTACCTCCATTCTTTTCTATCCTGAGCTAACCTACGCATTTCCCTAAAAGTAGAACATCCTACATCCCTAACTATTTGAGAGCAGTAGTCTAATCTAGGCCTACCCCTACCTCTTTTTATTCCTATCTCTGACTCTAGTATGTCACGAACTATTCCTTCGTGTCTTAGAAGGTGTCCTACCATCCTATCTCTCCTACTCTTTATTGTTTTCCATACCTTTCGCTTTTCCCCAACTCTTTCTAATACTTCCCTATTGCTAACCTTATCTATCCACGGTATCTTCATCATGCGTCTGTAGCACCACATTTCAAACGCTTCTACTCTTTTTCTATCCGCTTCTCCTATTGTCCAAGTTTCGCACCCGTATAATGCCGTACTCCATACATACGACGGTAAGAGTCTCTTCCTAGTCTCTATATTAACCGTTCTCGAGCATAACAGTTGTTTCGTTTTGTTAAACGCAACTCGGCCCTGCGCCATTCTTTGTTTTATATCTTTAGTGCTCCTACCGTCTTGAGTTATTTTACTTCCTAAGTAGCAGAAATCCGCGACCTCCTCTATCTTCTCATTTCCAATTTGTATTTCCATTTTAGTTCTATTTTCACATCCCCTACATACCAAAATTTTAGTTTTCTTTTTATTGATTTTCATGCCGAAGCCCTGTGTCAAAACTGCTTCCATTTCATTCAAAGCCGCTCCTAATTCTTCTTTGCTAGATGCTAACACTGCTATATCATCCGCAAATCTGAGCATGTTAATAGTTTGGCCCTGTACATTGATCCCTGAGGCTGTTCTTTCCTTAACAATATTAATCGCATCTTCGATATATAAGTTGAAAACTAGAGGTGACAATGCACATCCCTGTCTCACTCCCTTCCGGATATCTACTTCCCTTTGTTCCTGCTCACATTCTATAACTGCCTTTTGCTCTTTGTAGAGATTATGTATTATTCTTCTGTCCCTGTATTTCATCCCTACCTTTCTCAGCACTTCGAACATCTTCCCCCATTTTACGTTGTCGAAGGCTTTTTCTAAATCTACAAATCCTATATAGACGCTCTTTCTCTTTTCTATCGTTTTTTCTATAATTACTCGTAAAGCTAGAATGGCCTCGCGCGTTCCTCTATTTCGTCTAAATCCGAACTGATCTTCTCCTAATATTTCTTCCGCCTTTTTCTCCATCCTTCTTTGCACAATTCTAGTTAAAATTTTTGACGCATGGGAAGTTAAACTGATAGTTCTAAAATTTTCGCATCTATCCGCGCCTTTTCTTTTTGGCAAAGCTACTATGATGTTCCGTTTGTAATCTTCTGGAATCTCGCCTGTCAGGTATATGCGACTAACTAGTTTAAATAAACGATCTATTACCTCTTGACCTGCGCACTTTAAGATTTCTGCCTGCAAGCCATCTATACCTGGTGCTTTATTATTCCTTAAACTTTTTAGTGCTATCTCAAACTCTTCTCTCATTATAGAACTCCCTAGGTTATCCCCCTCTACACTGCTTTCGCTTTCTAATATATCTTGCACTTCCTGTCCCGCATATAAGTTTCCTAAATATTCTTTCCACCTATCTGCCTTCTCCCCACTTCCGATTAGGATATCTCCTGCCTCATTTCTAATGTTTTTGGTACTAGATCCAATTTCTCTAAAATTTCTCCTAATTATTTTATATGCTTCATCAGTCTTTCCTACTTCGAATTTATCTTCCACTTCTTTGCATTTATTATCGATCCATTGCTCTTTCGCTTTCCTACATTCCCGAATAATTTCCCACTTGATCGCCTTATATCTTTGTTTCCCTGTTTCATCTAACCTATTTTTATATTTTCGCCTTTCCTCTATTAGACTCACAATATGTTTTGTTATCCAGGGTTTCCTACTTTCATTCTGTTTATGACCCAAAATATCCCTAGCTGAGGAAACTAAACTATTTTTAATGCAATTCCATTCTGCCTCTATGTCCCTAACAATATTTCCACCCGTGCCCTTTAGTGCTTCGTTTGTCTTTTTCTCGAACTTATTGCGCATATCATCATCTTTTAGTTTCTCTGGGTCAAGATACCTTCTTCCGCTTCTTTTTTTCAAAATCTTAAATTTAAGATTGGCTTTCATAACGACTATGTTGTGATCACTATCTATATCTGCTCCTGGATAACTTCTACAATCCCTAACTTGATTTCTAAATCTTTGCCTAACGAGAATGTAATCTATTTGATATCTCCCTAAGCCTCCTGGCATCTTCCACGTATAGCATCTCCTAACATGATGGTGAAATAGAGTGTTCGCGACCGTTAAGTTATGTTTATCGCAGAACTCTATCAGTCTAACTCCCCTATCGTTCCTATTGCCTAATCCAAAGGGGCCAACTATTCCGCCCTCTCGCCCTGTGCCTACGACTGCATTGAAATCTCCTGTAATTATTAAATTTTCGTGCCCTCTCACAAAATCTAGCACATATTCAATATCACTATAAACTGCCTCTACGGCCTCATCACTGTAGTTAGAAGTGGGCATATATACCTGTATTATTACTGTTTTTACAGGTTTCGAATCTAACCTAACCATAACTACCCTGTCACTTTGCTGTAAGAAATTTTCTACACTCTGTCCTACTTTTTTCCGCATAACAATTCCTACTCCCGAATTTCCTCCTACAGATCCTGTGTGTATTACTCTAAAATCTCCGCTCCAGAAGTCTCCAGCTTCTGGCCATCGCACTTCACTGATACCTACTACGTCTAATGCTAACCTATCCATCTCAATTTTCAAATTCTCTAACTTCCCTACTTGTTTCATGCTTCTAACATTCCACGCTCCGACTCGTGAGATGTTACACTTATCATTTCTGATGACTCCCCCCGAAGCAGTCCCCGCCCGGAGATCCGAATGTGGGACTATTTTACCTCCGGAATATTTTACTCCAGAAGGTGCCATCATCATAAATTAAAGTACGCTGTACTAGGGATAAAATAATGTGGTGGTTTCCCGTTGCCTTCCACATCGCAGTAGTGTGTATCACAGTGCCATACCAACCCTCACGATCTCTGCCACTATGATTACTGAAAGAGCTGCTGCCCCCTTCCAGGGACTTGATTTTTTCTGGCTTCTCAAATAAAAACCCCTCCAATATGGTTAAACCTATAGTTCGGCTCTTCATATCATTGAAGCGCGCAAGCCATCCCACCCGTCCCAGTATTACTAGAACTGCGTCAAGGTACAAGTCCTTTGGGATATAACAAATTAATTATTATTAATTTACGTTTACCGATTTTGCGGGGTCGAGATCGTAACAATAAACAGCCATACTTTGCGGTTTGTTTTAAAACAATAACTGCTTCCGCGCCGATTCGGTGTCGGCATTTCATATGTCACGCAATCCAATATTATCCGTATGCGCTGGTCGAGGTCACGCCATCCTCATTAAGTTTGCCTAAACGTGATCCCAATAGCATTTTCAATACTAAAAAGCACTTTCAGTTTTTTCCGAATTTTCCAATTTTCCGGACAACTTTTCCAATTTTTCGTTCCCCAAAAACTTTATTTTTGAAAAGAATTCGCCAAATCGGCCCAACCGTTAAGCACTTTCAGTTTTTCCCGTATTTTCACATTTTCCGGTGGATTCTCCAAAAAATTTCTTTCATACATACCTTGTCGTGACTATTACGATCACAACAAAAGAAAATCAGCCAAATCGGTTCAGCCGTTAAGCACTTTTAGTTTTTCCCGAATTTTCAAATTTTCCGATGGATTTTTCAAAATTATGATTTTGACAGTTTGTCCGAATTTCCCGACTTGCGCATATCCATATCATACAAAAATCCCATAGAAAAAAGCACTTTCAGTTTTTCCCGAATTTTCCTATTTTTCGGGCAACTTTTCCAATTTTTCGTTTCCTAATGCCACGTTCGGCCTCTGTTTTGTCGACGTTCCAAATTATTTTATGCGTAAGCTCCAACTGAGCGCGTCGAACTCGACTGTCCGTTGTTCCGAAGTCATAATGGATCTCGCTTGAGGCTTGAGAAATTCTTATTCGACTTGGCTCCAAACGCTGTCTACGCTCTTCGTCAGTCTCATTGACTCGACGATCATGTAATTGGCTTGCATTGCGCGTACGCCGACCGATATTTCGACGCCTCACTGGTGGCATTTTTTTCAAAGAAACACCAAATACATGATCACCACCGATAACACACTGACAATTCAATTTTTAGAACTGTCAAACTGAACGTCACATTTTTGTTTGTCAAACAGATTTTCATACAAACATACCATTCAAATTTTCTACTTTCCCGGTGGATTTTCCAAAATTTTCTTTCATACAAACCTTGTCCTGATAATTACGAACACAACAAGAAAGAAATCAGCCAAATCGGTCGAGCCGTTCTCAAGTGATGATCTTACATACATGTGGCAATTGATTTTTATTTATATAGATTTTACCATAATAATTAAATAGTACGTCATCATAAAGTTCTCTTTTGAAGACTGGTAGGACGCGTACCTCCATCCTTTCCCTGAGCTAGCCTACGCATTTCCGTAAAAGTAGAACATTCTACATCCCCAACTATTTGAGAGCAGTAGTCTAATCTGCTCCAACCTCTACCTCTTTATTCCTATCTCTGACTCTAGTATGTCGCGAACTATTCCTTTGTGTCTCAGAAGGTGTCCTACCATCCTACGATCCTATCCCCTATTCTTTATTGTCTTCCATACTTTTCTCTTTTCCCCAACTCTTTCTAATTCCTCCTTATTGCTAACTTGTCTATCCACGGTATCTTCAACACCCGTCTGTAGCATCACATTTCAAACGTTTCTACTCTTTTTCAATCCGCTTCTCCCATTGTCCAAGTTTCACACCCATAGGTATAATTTCGTACTCCATACATGCGTCTTTAAGAGTCTCTTCCGAGTTTCTACATTAACCGTTCCAGAATATAGCAGTTGTTTCTTTTTGTTAAACAAGTACCTAGTACCTACGTAGCGTAGTTTTTTGATTCGCGTGAGTTGTATTTGTTTCCGTTTTTTTAAAAAAATTCCAATCCGTTATAAAACTGTTAACTTGATAACTTGTCAATCACTTAGGTATACATACCTACATAAATGAGTAGGTATGTATTGTATTGTATTAGAGAATATAGGTAGGTACCTATTTTACAAACAGAAGTACACAGGTATCTACAATCTATATACCTACTTATACTGAATTATAAAAGGCATGTACAGTTAATAAATTGTTGACTTTGTTTTACTTATGCCGGTCTGCCTTTACACTACTGTTTTGAGGTTGAATGAAATTGGGGTTAGATGCAAGAATCACAAACCATTTCCACATTTACCGGGACATTTACCTACCTACTACATAAATATGGCAAATCATGTGAATCGGACTCTTGATACCCTTGTTGCATCATTATATCGATTATGTTGTCTTTGTTTTATGTTTCCTTGACACCTTACTTTAAAAATTCAAGCTCGAAATAGTCCCAATAAGTGTGAAGTGGGAGGAGCGCCTTACGAATCTCTGACGTCAAACCAATAACAAAGCGAACTAGCATGTGGGCGTGATAAGCTAATTTCTTTCGTTTATTACGCCGCAAAAAATTTTTTTAGGAAAAAAAATCGCCGTAAATCAATTACAATAACAATTTTCTGTCATTTTCATGCCAAAAATAGATATCTTATTTTTCTCCGAACCTCCCTAGGATTCTGCACTACACCGGGGATAACAGAGTTCGTGAGGGGTTTCTCAAAAAAAGGTTTCATATTTTCAGTTTATTATTGTCTGTTTTAGAACATATTGTAAGAATGGAATAATGGTTTCCGGGCTGGTTGCCACGTCGTCGTTGGTAATCTGTAACACTAAAATTAACATTAACACTTGACGTTTCGACTCTCATATCGGAGTCTTCTTCAGAAGCTATTCTGAAACTGAAAATCCTATCGCAGGTAACTCTATTTATACTCGCCGGTAATCACTGAAGCGCGACGTTTTCACGGAACAGTGATTTCCAAGTAACCGGTAGATCCATTCCTCCATCTCTGTTGAAGTTGGGTCTCTTGAAGATTTCTATAGCCTCCCTGATCCGTCTGGGCCAAAAATTGTAAGAATTTCCAAGTTCCTAAGTATCCTAATAAAATTGTCATAAATAAATAAAACTAATGGCAATGATTACAACTAAGGGAAAAACCCAAACCCTGGCAAACGAGCCGCCATGGCGCACCGGCGCCACCCTGCAATAAATACTTATAATTATGCATTGTGACGGGGAGGTGTTTACGCGAAGCTTAACATAAATGTTAAGCTCCGTAACATCGATGTTAACAGTGGTCGGCATTCGCGTAAACGCACCTAACATCACTTTATTAACTAACTACAGTTTACCCTTAGCTAAATGTGTTCTTAAACCAAATTTAGTAAGCAAATGTCATTTATCAGCTGCGCGTAATCGCTTAAACGTAGCTCAGAAATGAAGCCCTCACTTGTGTTATAATATACTATTATTTAATTACTTCGAGGAATTCTCTTTTCGAGAAATTGATATTCGAGCAACTAGGCTTTCGAGGAACTTCCTATTCGAGGAACAATTTTTCGAGCAATTGATGTTGAGCAGTTTTCTTTCGAGCAATTATTTTCCAGCAATTTGCCGCACACACCAGATGATTTGGGAAACAACTTGATGATACTTTGGCACAACTGCGCATCCATCATTTAGTGCGCCAAAGTCTCCTAAAAGGTCAAAAGCCGCACGTGGGTATGTCATTTTGAATCCATCAACATCAAGATAATAATAGTTCCTGGTATAACTATAGATAACAAAAAAACTATTTTTAAACCGGGATATCAGTTGCTGTAATCTGATGCTTTAGCAGATTACAATGGTACATATATACCCTGTCAATCACTCCACATTTCTTCCAATTCACAAGATAAAGATAATAATGTACACAAATATCTCTGTCGGTTTATGTTGCTAATTCCATAAACAATAAAATTACAACACAATTTCTTTGCAGTAATCCTAAGAACGGAAGTTGATGAAAGCGAACCTACAGCTTTGAAGAAAGCTAAAACGGCATATAAAACTTGCGTAGATACAGACTATACTGATCATCTCACGCTAACTGAAGCCAATTTGATTCAGCAATTGGGAGGATGGCCCGCAATTTTACCAGAAAACTATTACAGTACAGATTTCACGTGGGCGGATATTGGAGATTTGATAGCTGATTTTGGAATACCCATGTTCTTCATGTATTCGGTTATACCAAACTTATTCAACGCATCAGAAAACGTTATATTTGTAAGTAGTCACGTTGGAGGGATCAAACCATTATTATTATTATTATAAACCACTGTGATCACTTAAAATTTGAACATTTCAGTTCACACAAGACACCCTGTCTACTTCACTAATCACCCCAAACATCGATAAAGATCCGACGATAATACCGGTGATAGAAAAAAGAGGCCCTTACGATTTTCCCAGTTTAAGAAGCACAAGTTTAGAAAGAAGTGGTCCAGACAACAGCTTCGAAGAATTCATAACAAAACTCGCCCTGAGACTAAGAAATCACATTAACACTGGAAAGCGTGATGACGATGTCAAAAATGAGCTATCGAAAGTGTTGGATTTCATGGAAGTTTTATTAAAAGGGGGTGTAAGTGAAAGAGTGTTGTACAAACATTTTTAGAGTTGAAATTTTCTTGCAGATACCTTCAGATGTTACACTGAATCCACTGTCTTCTGTTGCAACAATCTCAGCTTTGCAAAACTGGACAGACACCTACTTTGAGAGAAAGGTGCTTCAGGTGAAATTTGTTGGAAATTCTTACTACTTTCCCGTCTATAAAAAAGTTGAATTTTCAGTTGGATTGGTTAGATTACTTCAGCCACGTCTTCAAACAAACAGGGGTTGATATAACACCAAACACAAAAATATTACACACAGGTTTTGCGTTGTTGTATGGTGTACTGAATTTGTTGGTGCAAACCGACTTGAAGGTTTTGAAAAACTTTGTCTTGATTCGGATTCTCACTTACTCTGCATCTGATAGCGACTACTTTATGAGGGAAGCGTTTCAGACGTTCTTCAGGGCTGAAAATTTCGATGTTTATCCTAGGTAAGTCAAAAAATATTGAACGTATGTTCGGATGGTATGAATGTTCACAGTCAGAATCAGATTAATGACTTGTTCTGCTTCTGCTTTTGGCGCTGATAGTATCAATTCTGTTACGCTGATCTTGTGTTGCCTCTTTCTTTTGCCTTTCCTTGCCCACGTAATCAATTTCCTTATTTCTTCTTCAACTTCTCACGCGTCAAGAATTTTAACTAGAATGCCCCTTCACTGGTAGATCCGGGGCAATTCCAATTCATTACTAGAATATGTATAACCCCAGATATTACGATGACACACTAACAGGTGTGAAGATAGGCGTGAAGAAGGTGATATTGTATTTTTCGTCACATAACTTTCTATTACCTTGCCAATAAAATCAATTTATTATTATTATCTGTGTTTCAGAGAAGAGTACTGCCTAAGGAAAGTTCTCGATTATCCCAACGATATAGGGATGAGTTTGGCTCTCGCTTATGAATATCAGCTGTATCATTTTAACATCAACAATTTAAATGGTGTAAGTACAACTCATTTCTTATAAAATATTTCCCTCTAATGGCTTCCATTCGCTCAGTAGAAAGAGTATGATTTGCTTTAACTTGAAGAACTTTGTCTAGTAGTTCATTCTCGTCTTTAAAGCAATAGTTCTTCATCTACAAACAGACACTTTAATTTTTAAAGCAATGAATTATAGCAGAAACATATTTCAGGCTGCCGAAATGATCGAACACTTGGAAGTGGTTTTCCAACACATCATTTACGACTCTGACTGGATAGATGAGGGCACTAAAGAGAAGGCGTTGAGTAAAGCAGCAAATATGATCACTCTCTTGGCATACCCAGATTTCGTGGAAGACGCAGAAGAAGTTGACAGGCATTACGAAAATCTGCAGATTTGCGCCTGGGACCATGCCGGCAACTCCCAAAGAATGAGAGCCTTTCGCCTAGCCAACAATCTTGCAGAAATTGGAAATCTTCGCGACCGTCGCGTGTAAGTACAGGATGCCCTATTTTCTTTGTGATTTGACGGTTTTCGAGAAAAAAATAATATTGATTTTTATCGATTTTCAGAAACTCTCAATTTTTTTTGTACTAAGCAGAATAAAACTGTTAAGATTGATTCATATAGAACTTTTTAGAAGAAATTCAGTGGCGTACATAGTTTTTTCTAGGGATAGTATCTTTTAGTTAATAGATTGATGGCATTAATTAAAAAAATAGGATGGGCTTGCAAATATCGGAAAGCTGCATGTGTTGCCTCTGCTAGCTCGGCTTGATTGCTGTATCTTCGTATGTATATTTTTTATTTTAAAAATGCTCAAACAAAAAAGTCTAATATACTCAGATCCGGTGATCTTGCAGGCCACAATATAGGTCCATTTCTACCCAAACATCTACCCGGAAAGTGATTTTCTAAAAAAATTATTTTTTTCATCGTCAAATTGACCAATAGGAACATTTCATTTGGGTCTATAAGCGTGTATTATTTCGGTTAATACACGCCTATTCTAAGAGCCAATGATATTTCTTCAATTTCTTAAAATCGACCAATCAACTGTCATTGTAAACGATAGAAACCTACCTAGCTTTCCCAATAACTGATAAATATGCGCCTTGCTTTTAATCAACTATGCTGTGAATGATAGTTTTGAAATTTCTACCTTGGAAACTGTCACTGTCATATTATTTTCGAGTTTTCTTGCAACATCGTCGTTTTGAAATGGCAAGATTTGGCCAAGAATCTTTGGAAGGTATTCAAAAAACTGTACAGAGTGTTACTCCGAGGAGTACAGTTAAAAATCAAAAGTCAATATGGAAACAGTACGAAATATTTTTAAAAGAGAAGCATTATGAACTTCTAGAAATTACTTCAAATCAAGAGCTTGGACTGATAATGAATGATTGGGCTTTTAATATGAAGAGAGCTGATGGTGAAGATTATAAAGAATGCGTTATAAAGACCATGTGGAATGTTACTGCAAAACTCCTTCAAGAAAAATACTACAAAGAGTACGCCCGAAAATTTAATCCATTTACAGACATTGAATTCAAACAAGCAAGGGGTGCAAAAAATGCGAAACGAAAGCAGCTTCAGTCGATTCTCGGAAAGAGGAAGCAAAGTTCGACTGCTCTGAGTAAGAAAGAAATATATACAATAATGAATCTGTGGAACGAAGATGGTCCAGAAGGACTTCAAAAAAAACTATCATATAATAGCATTCGAACTAGCCTGGAGAGGGGGAGAGACAGCAAAATGCAAAGTGTATTTTTTTAAAGAGGAAAAGAAATCAAATGGTAACGTAACCGGGAGAATTGAATACAACCCGATTTTTTCCAAAACATGCCAGGGTGGAGCTCAAAAATTATCAGACAGTAAGTGGCTAGTGCCTAATTACAATAATCTCGATATGTGCCCGGTAAGGTTATTTAAAAAGGTTATTTTTAAACGCACTAATAGAATTACTTCAGATCGATTATTTCTGACTGTAAATCCTTACTGGAATAAAAGCAATTCTGAATGGTACAAAAATATGCCTTATGGAGTAAATGAGATTGGGAAATGGACCAAACAATGTGCTGAAAGAATAGGGCTTGATACTCTGACAAACAAAATCACGAATCATTCAAATCGATCAAGTGCTGTATCAAATCTTGCTAAATCAGGTGTCCCGGAAGAACAGCTCATCAAAATGACTGGACAAGCAAATGCAGCTACAAGAGATATAAACATAAGGCAAGAAAATTTTACCACTGAAAACATTAATAATAATAATATGCAAAAAAAATCTGGCCATAATATAACATATAACCATTGCACTTTCAATGTTCAAAATATGTGTGTAACTAAAGATCAGCCAAACTCTACACAATATATTTAAATATTTTAATATGCTCTGTTAATTTAAAATGTTTATTGTTTCATTAAATCTTCTATTTCCAATTAAATTGTCCGTATAATGTAGTTGTGTATTAACCTCCCTAAAATACATTCGAGATCATTTTTTTATAAGATAAATACATTTCAAATTGTATTCAAACTTTATTGCCATTCGGCAAAAAATCTCGAATCAAGGGAAGTAGAAAAAATCGCTCGAGCAAGCTCTCGCGATTTTTCACTACCTTGATTCTCGATTACTTACCATGACAATAAAACTTTCATACAATTAAACATGTATTTATCGATAAAAAAATGATCTCTTATGTATTTACCCCCGGTAATTTTTTCGATAATTTTGCTTGTTGATAAGTTGCCATAGTTGCGAATTTGTAGGTGCATTTATAATGTATAATCTAGTTACTTTAGTACCTGCCAAACGTCAAATATTCCCAACACATTTCTTGGTATGTGAATTAATTGAAGTAAAATTTCGTTTTGAACTACCTTGCTTCGATTCAAAAAATAATCTTGTTAAATACAATTCGTGGTCTGGAATTTTTAGGTAATTTTACTCAAGCAGTTGCTTTTACTAACCACTCGTGTATATTTGACAGAAGATCACTCGCGCAAGCGCTCGTGATCTTTTAACTGTCAAATTTACACTCGTGGCTACCAAGCAACGCAACAGCTTCCGTAAAATTTCCGACAATTCCAGACCACTTATTGTATTACTACAAAAAACATAATTTTGATTGGTTGTCTTCTTTCTGGGTATCTAAATTTAATAAATCGGTGGATAATACTGTCATAACTCAAAAAATACGCTCCCTAGAAGAAAACTACGTAAGCCACTGAATTCCCTGAAAAAAATTTTAGTTTGCTTAGTACAAAAAGAATTGGAGAGAGTTTTTGGTTTCGGTATTTTATTACACTCAAAAAAGTAGCTCAGATTCGCGAAAACCCCGAGGCTCTATCTCTGCTGCTTCTATGAGAAACCCCCAAATCACAACGAAAATAGGACAGCCTCGCAATCATGAAACCAGATTTCTGAAAGGAATGTTATGATGAAAGCACTGTATAGGGGCTCACTTTTTCATTTAGTTTATTCGTACTGATATTTTTCAGATGGACCACATCACCCCTGTCAGCAAACGCCTTTTACAATCGCCAAAACAACAGAATGTGTAGGTACTACGTTACAATCGATTTGAACAAACGGCTAATATAAACTCCACCGTTTTCTCTTTCAGTATTCCCTATCGCGATGTTAAATCCAGTATTCTACACCGACAACATGTAAGTCCCAAATTAAAGAAGAAACCTTTGCCAAAAGCTATGTAAATTTAAAAGAGATTGTCTTTGATTAGTGATAGGGATAAAAAATCGAATAATCGATATAGCGATTAATCGATTAATTAACACTATTTGTGACACTGTGTAGTATTTTAGATTACGGAAGGATTGGAGCTGTAATAGGACACGAAATTACTCACGGTTTCGACAGTAGTGGGATGACATACGACAAAGACGGGACTATCGCCAGATGGTGGTCTGATGAAACGGAAGCAAGCTTTAAAGAAAGGGCAGCCTGCTTCGTGCAACAGTATAGTCAATATTTGATCGAAGAAGTGGGAATCTATGTGAGTTGATTGGCCTTCTCATGGTTTTTTTGTATTGACGTAGACGTAGACGCAGACGCCTTGAACGAACGAACTTTGCAGGTTAATGGATCGTTGTCTTTAGATGAAAATTTGGCCGATAATGGCGGGTTACGTATAGCTTATAGAACGATGAAGATTTTAGAGAAACTGAGGAAGCTTGAGAACAAGACGAGTTACACGAACGATCAACTATTCTTCATCGCTTACGGAACGGTAAGTTTTGTTACCCTCAGAACGGTAAGTGACGTCAGAGATCGATTGGAAGCACGCATGCGCAGCATCTCCAAATTACATCTAAGTCTCTATGAACTCAATTATGTTGTTCCAGATGTGGTGTACAGCTGACACTAACGAATATTTAGCGAGTTTGAACAGTGCAGGTTACGCTCCTGCGAAATTTCGAGTCACCGGAGCAGTTTCCAACATGGAAGAGTTCGCAGAGGCATTTAGTTGCCCAGTTGGCAGTAAAATGAACCCAGAGAAAAGGTGCAGGCTATGGTAGAATCGGTACGCTTTATTCTAGTTGCAAAGGATTATTTGAACTCGAGAAGCTGTCCTTAGAATTGTAAAATACGTTCATTTTCAGTTGTATTTTGATTTTATGTAATTTATTAGTTCTTAAATTATGTTTTATATACCGCGTGACAAACTTCCATGTGTACATGGGGAAATAACATGGGCAATTACATTTTTGGGGATTCCTGCTCCCCATGTGTAGTTACAGTGGTGGTAAAGGTAGCAATCGAAAGACTATTTTTTTCTGCGTATGAGGATATCAAAAACTCTACAACTTTCCAATTTATTAAAGCATTAAAAGCAAAAATTACATTAATAATTTTCTAACTAAAACACAGAAATTTATCAGATTATCCATGACAACTTAATTTATTCTAATCACGGACGTCTTTGATTTTTATGGATTTTCTGAACTGTCAACATTTAAAAACGAACAAAGATATTTATTCAGTTCAAGAAAAGGTAGTTTGCGCGTAGTCCGTGCCTTATTTTCTGTAAAATTCAATAACGGTCCTATTCCTTCGGCATAACAACAAATAATTTAGTAAGAAATTTGAAGGCTGGGAATCTTTCATCGCAAGAAGTTAATTTTTACTAATACATAAACTTGTTTTTTTATTTAGATAATTCTCATTCACATTATTATTGTCATTACCTATAGTTGACAATTAATTGATTACTGGTGTGGATGTTTCGTTGGTGAATGCTGGTCCGTAGTTTAGGGTAAATTGTAGGTGTCGTCTAACCTATTAAAAAGTTTTTGGGAAAATGTTAAAGCAGTAAAATGAAATAATAAAAATTAAATTACTTTAATTTTACTGCAATTATGAAAAATTTAACAAGCGGCAACATTTGCTTATTTTGCTCTAAGGAATTTTGTAATCTGGCAATTTAATACTTATTTATTTCATATTTAGGTAAGGACAAAAACTTATTAATATACAATGAAATTAAAGTAACATAGAAAAAGAAAAATAACTGTAACAAATATTCAAATAAACTCCCATTCTGTATCAGACAGTATCCCAGCCTATTATAGAAAGAATTTCTCACATTCGCAAGTTGCCGATCGTTTATTAAGTTGCATTCCGCAAAAATAGCATTCCTTAAAGAATCAATATTTGGGTAACGAGTTTTATACATCTTATTTTTTAAATGACCACACAAGAAAAAGTCACACGGTGCCAAATCGGGAGATCTAGCTGGCCAGTTTATAGCACCACCTCGACCAATCCAGCTCTCTGGAAATATTTCATTTAATAATTCCCTCACTTGTGCTCCAAAATGAGCTGGGCATCCGTCATGCTGAAACCAGACCTCCCGATTCGCATGTGCAACTTCTTCTAATGCAGGGCCAATATGGTTAATTAAAAGATCTAAATAAGCTTCTGAATTTAAATTTCCCTGTATTTCAGATGGTCCTAGAATGCGATTATTAAAAATGCCTGCCCAAATATTGATTTTTTGAGGGTATTGCGTTGTAGTGGCTAGATTTATTCTGGGTTTTTCCTGGGCCCAATGCCTAACGTTTTGTGAATTTGGCTCTTGATTTAAAGTGAAGGTACACTCATTGGTAAAACAAATTGATGAGAGGAAGCTGCGATCCCGATTAGCCCGTTCTTGCATTTCTTCACAGAAAGTTTGCCTTGATTCTTCGACAAAAGGAAGTAACTCTTGGTGACATTGGAATTTAAAGGGATGATATTTGTTTTTTTTAATATGTTACGGACAGTTTCTCTTGAAACATTACATTCTAGGGCAATTAATAGACTTTAAACTAGATGTTGGACTAGCAGTTATCAGGCCTATTACCATTTCCTCTACCTCAACATTTAGATTTCTGGGAACGACTAAAAAAACAAATGATAAGATTAATTTTAGTTTTGTTTCACTCCACGTTATCACTTGTTAAGTTTCTCATAATCCCAGTGAAATTTAAGTTAGTGAACAATAAGGAATTAGCAACTAGGTAATAATAATAAGCGAATCAGAATTATCTAAATAAAAACCAAGTGAATTTATTAGTAAAAATTACCTTCTTTCAATGAAAGATTCCCAGTATTTTCAAATTTCTTAACTAAATTTTTTGTATTTTATTGTTGTTACCGAAGGAATAGGACTATTATTGAATTTTACAGAAAATAAGTCACGGACTACCCGCAGATTATTGCCGCCGTAAAATGTTTTCACAATGAAAACCTTTTCTTCGACTGAATAAATATTTTTGTTCATTTTGAAACCCAAATTTTAAATTGTCGATAAATAATGTTGACAGTTCAGACGAATTAGAAATTAGAATCAAGGGAGTCTTTGATTAGAATAAATTAAATTGTCATAGGTAATCTGATGAATATCCGTGTTTTAATTTGAAAATTATTAGGGTAACTTTTGCTTTTAATGCTTTAATAAATTGGAAAGTTGTAGAGTTTTTGATATCCTCATACGCAGAAAAAAATAGTCTTTCGATTGCTACCTTTACCACCATGTTATTTCCCCATGTACACATGGAAGTTTGTCACACGGTATGTAGTAACTTGGCTAACAAAAGTAGAAATTATACAAATAAAGGTCTCGAGTTCTTTTTACCCTGCACAATGAATAAAATTAATATAAAGGGATTGATGTAGATAATATGTGGTAGAGGTACAAAAATACAATAATTACTGTATTATTGTAAACTAAACAAATATTGAATATAAATAGTTTATGAAACTCACATTCTTTTGTTGATTATATTTATTTATTCTCTTTGTATGATCTGTCAAATAATAAAAAAATACTCATTGTAAACTCAATAATTATTTTTCACGAAATTACGAAGCAGATCTGGTTTTGTTGAAAAAAAAGTAATAATTATGACAATTTGTCGGGTAATTGGTCGCAGCGGCGAAGGTAACGTTCAATTTTGAAGGTAACACTGTAGCGAACTGCAGCAGGTTCAGTAACGTGAAAATCATAGTGAGTTGCGGTTCTGGTTGTAATAAAAGTTACATAAGCAAAACAAAGTTATAGCTAGGTAAGTAAATACAACAAAATAATCAAGCATTTAATTGTTAAGTTATTTCGCGTAACGAAAACTGTAAATTCAATCGGCGAATTGGTCCAGTCAATCGGTGTTCAAAACTGCCGTTTTTTATCAACAATTCTCTATGTGTCTTGGGGTGCTGAATCCGAACTACAAGTTTTCTGCCATGTAGGAGGTCGGCCTCACAACGAAAAACGCAAAAAACCTCAAAATTTTCGCACTTTCTTCAGTTTTTCGCTTATATCTCGAAGATTATGCATTTTTCGAAGATAACCATTCTATACGAAATTAAAGTAGACAAAATTTCCTACAAAATGCACTGGTCAACGAGAGGTATCGGCGCTAGAGCGCGCTGAAAACAGCGATTTTTTGGCCCTTCTGCGAAAACGTCAAAAACGCCTACTCCCACCCCCTACAACTCGAAAATAAACATGTTATCAACAAAAACTCTTATACCACGTGAAAGTACATTAAATTTCCTACAAGAGACGTCTCTAACATTCAGTTTTCTCTTAAGGTGGTAGGTAGCAATACGAAAATTACGAAAAATGCCTTCTGCGCTCTACAGCCAAAACGGTCCCTCCCACCTGTCTATCTCTCATCGGCGCTATACTTTCGATGTATTACGCTTAAAAGAGGTTGTTTTGAATGAATTGATGACAACGCATGTTTGATGAAAACATTAACAAATTATATTTACAACATATTAGGTACACGACACTGAATATAAAGCTGAATATGAAATCTGTATGTATTAATGTACATGTGTCATGAAATGAGGGAAAGTCGAACCTAGGATTGGGTCATCACTTCGAGTAGGTTCTCCATCTGGAAAAGAAAGAAGGCAGCTAGTGTTAGAACATGGTTACAAGAACAGATAAGTTGTATAGTGAACTGTTGATGTATGAAGAAATACCTGATGTCATGTGCGCAGTTATTTTAGTCGTCCCTGTTTGGTTGTTGGTGGCCCAGGCAATGTCTTTTGGGCACTAGAAGGTCCAGGCGAAGGGTCTTGGGCAATGGGAGGTCCAGGCAAAGGGTCAGGGGCTGTGGAAAGTTCAGGCTGAACAGTTAGTTGTTGCTGTTCTTCAACTGAAAAAATTGTAATTGAATGGTTAATGATATTATAGAGAAAAATTGATTCGTAAAGGTGCATAATGCTGCAAAATATTACATGAATTAATACCTTCTGTCGCCTCAGCTGCTTTAGACAGTCGTACTGCAAGGGGCTCGTCTAGGTCGTCTCCCTCTTCTGAATTTTGGCTGATCTATTTTTTAATCTTAAGGTGTTTTAGCGTTTTAAAGAATAATTTCTGGTTCGCTTTACTATTTGCCTCCGTCTTCTCACCATAGTCTCTCCATGATTTCTCTTCGGCTGCCAATACCATTTCTTCCATCCTTTTCCTTTGCTCTCTGTATGTAGCATAGTTTTCGTCTGATCTGGAACTTAAATGTTGTTTGTTCTTTAACTTCACTCATTATCAAACCTCAGTCTAGTAATTATCAAGTTGTAAGCCATTAATAGTTCCGTTTAAGTTTTTCAATTTTCTGTTCTACCTGTTCCAAACATCTGCAGTTCGGTTACAGCTCGTAGATATCATCGATGATAATATTACCTGCGATAATTATGTTATTTACCTTTCGCTACCATGACGACATTGCAAATTTCGTATTTTTGCAAACTCAGTTTTGTTGCCTGACGTGTTCCAAGACGTGTTGTACGCAAAAGTCCATCATGATTTAGAAAAGTAACTACTCTTCAGTTGTTTAAAAATGATCTCCTCTAGGTTGCTGTGCAGTGGTGGCATTTCACTTTCTTTTATAATGCTTTCCCTAAAATCAGGAGGCACGTCACTTAAATGTATATTTAGCTTTCTAATTATCAATTAAACAAATTAAAAATAATCCTTTTGCGATTAGTACGTGGTAATTTGTCTGATTTAGATTTATGTATGTATTTGATTCCTCAATTTTGAATGGATGCTTATCAAACAAGGTAATAATTCTACGTATGAACCAGAAATTTCCAGATTTAATCAGTCTGACAAGTCTACGAATCCTGTTGTAATTGTAAATTACAATACTAAAATTTTAAGCCAAATCTGATTAGCGAGTACACGCCTTATGGCAGGTATAACAAAACGGCACTATTTGTTATAGGATTAAAGTCGTCTACAGACCGAAGTGCTTTATTTTATCAATGTACAGTGTACTTGTTTGCACTTTATATTTGAAAGGCAAAATATGCGATTTAAAAACCAGTTACGCATGGAACAGCATGATGTCATTTTATAACCGAAAATTATCTGTATAATAGTAATACAATAAGTGGTCTGGAATTGTCGGAAATTTTACGAAAGCTGTTGCGTTGCTTGGTAGCCACGAGTGTAAATTTGACAGTTAAAAGATCACGAGCGCTTGCGCGAGTGATCTTCTGTCAAATTTGTCGCCAGGCAATAGACACGAGAGCCCGTAGGGCTCTCGTGTCTATTGCCGAATGGCGACAAGTTTGAGTAAAATGTGGAGAATTATTTTCCAAGTTATTCTTACTGTCGTGTGGTATTCGAAAGGTTATTTTTTGACGTTCAAATGTGAAACAACTCTTCAATATTATTCTTTCAGTGTCACAATTTGCGATTAAAACATATGACATATGTCAAAACCAGAAAACAAGTCGTTTTATCAACAAAAACAAAATACTAAAAAAAATTCCCGCTGGGACAAGTTAGGTAAAAAATTCTCACTATAATAATGATTTAATTGGTCAGAATTAAACGCGTGATCAAAAATGCTGTTAATTTATTGGAAAATAGAAATGTCAAAAAATAACCGAAATAATACACGCTTCTAGACCCAAATGCAATGTTCCAATTGGTCAATTTGACGATGAAAAAATAATCACATAAATATACATATAATAGCCCTAATGCAAATTTTGAATATTCAGCAGAAACACTGTGAATAAAAAATTTGGGAGAGAACATCAGCGTTTGTCTTTGAGTGTTGATGGTAATGCAACATGAAGCCGCTGAAGAGCACCAGAAAAATATTTTTTTTTTATTTTTAGCGGAATTTCCTATACTGGTGATTCTTTTAAGGCGGCCATTAGAAAATTTCTTATTTGCAAATAAGATAGAAACTTGAAACCTGGGTTCCTGTCATAATCGATCATGGCGAATCCAAAAATACAATTTTCAAAATGGCGGCACTTTCGGAAATACCGGAAGTTGACGCCATCTTTGTTATTTTAAATGGATACCCCCATTTTTATTTTATTTTTGAATTCGGCATTAAATTCTGCTTATAATGCACCCAGGCTGTCAGCACTTATCTGTCATAGTTTTTGACATATGCCACTTTTTGTTTTAAATTTAGCATTTGCAGGGGTTCATTTAAAAATTCATATCTCTTAAACCATTTAAAGTGGGTAAATGAGCTTTTTTAGGTTGATTCCCTAAAGTTCAAGGAATCATTTCCCTGTAGGGTTAATGTTCAACGACGTTTCCAATGGTTGCTGCGATTTTTTGAAGCTGACAATCAAAAAATGCCAAAAAGTCATTTTTTTTTAAATGGCAATGGGCAAATTTTATTATGGCAACCGACGTAGGATTAAATTTGAAAGGGACTTATATCAAGGTTTCCTATACCTATCTCAAATAGTTTTTTAATTATTCGTAGTTATTTGTAAAAAATATAATTTATTAAGATTAACTTGTTACCGAGCTTGTTACCAAGCAACAAACATAGTAACAGTGTCAAAAAATATTAATTTAAATTACCTAAATCAATACAAAAATTAATGAGCTAGGTCGGTATTACAAAATATGCTCGATATGTGCACCGTTTTGATTCAAACTCTCAATAATCCGACGTTGGACGGCTCTGGTAGCGTTTCTGATTTCATTCCCATCACTGCCATTCATGGCTTGGGTTATTTTTAGTAATAAGTCTTCCCTCGACGTGGGTGCAGTTTCATAAACGATATCTTTAATCCGCCCCCATAAATAAAAATCTAATGGTGTCAGATCCGGGGATCTTGGGGGCCACAACCATGGACCTCTATTTCCCCACCATCTGTCTTGAAACAATTGTCTTAGTCTTAAATCTACGGCATTTGTTGAATGCGCTGGTGCCCCATCCATTTGATACCATAAGTTGACGGCATGCTGCAATGGTAGATTATCGACAAAATCTTGGACTACATTGTTAAGAATGTCTAAATATCTGTCTCCATTTAAATTTTCATCATACATGTACCAATGCAACCGATTATCCATTAATAAACAGAAAACGTTTACGGAAAATTGAATTTGATTTTCAACTTCATAGATCAGGTGTGGATTTTCTGCGGCCCAAAAATGTCGATTTCTCCTATTAAATACTCCAGCCTGTGCAAATTTTGCTTCATCAGTCCAAATAATCCGACTCAAAAAATTTGGGTCTTCCTGTTTTTTTATCAAAAGCTCTTCACAAAAAGTTATTCGTCTTGGAAAATCGGTTGGACGAAGTTTTTGTAGTCGTATAAAAGAATAGGGATGTCGTTTGTGGTCATGTAAAATTCTTTGTATCGATGAGAACGTCAATCCCAAATCAAATTTTGCTGCTCTTATCGATGATCGTAGAAATGCGCCAAAATACCCCAGAACATTTATTTGATTATCTTCAGATTCCCTAATAAATTTAGTCCTTCTTCTTGCAGGATGAATATTTCCTCCCTGAAGAAACTTGTTTTTAAGTCTAGAAAACTTCTGTTTATTCATCGGCGGCAAATTTTGATATTTTGCATTAAACTCGCGACATGTTCTTGCAACGATTTTTTGGCAGTTGCCATGTATGAGAAATAAATCAAAAACAACTTCATTCGAATAAAAAGCCATTTATGCTTACAAAACAAAATCAAGAACGTGCTTAACTTAACTTAACTTTTAATTAATGGAGAACTAAAAGATGACAGTTCTAGAACTAATTTTTTTCTTTGGTTCCATAGGCTTCTATGTTTTTTGGGAATAACGTTTAATCTTTTACAAAAAACTACGAATAATTAAAAAACTATTTGAGATAGGTATAGGAAACCTTGATATAAGTCCCTTTCAAATTTAGTCCTACGTCGGTTGCCATAATAAAATTTGCCCATTGCCATTTAAAAAAAATTACTTTTTGGCATTTTTTGATTGTCATCTTCAAAAAATCGCAGCAACCATTGGAAACGTCGTTGAACATTAACCCTACAGGGAAATGATTCCTTGAACTTTAGGGAATCAACCTAAAAAAGCTCATTTACCCACTTTAAATGGTTTAAGAGATATGAATTTTTAAATGAACCCCTGCAAATGCTAAATTTAAAACAAAGAGTGGCATATGTCAAAAACTATGACAGATAAGTGCTGACAGCCTGGGTGCATTATACGCAGAATTTAATGCCGAATTCAAAAATAAAATAAAAATGGGGGGTATCCATTTAAAATAACAAAGATGGCGTCAACTTCCGGTATTTCCGAAAGTGCCGCCATTGTGAAAATTGTATTTTTAGATTCGCCATGATCGATTATGACAGGAACCCAGGTTTCAAGTTTCTATCTTATTTGCAAATAAGAAATTTTCTAATGGCCGCCTTAAAAGAATCACCATGTATAGCATTTATTCAATAAAAAAACCTGATAAACTTAGGTACATTTTTTTACTAAACCGCAAATGATAACTTACATAACTAAAACCGCTTATGAAACAGACACATATCGAAATTATTTATTTATTATTCAAAACATGCTTTAATTGTTTGTAAATTGCGTTCAGCATAGATAAATTAAACAACAATAAATTAGCATCATCGTCACACTAAGTCATTACTGAAACAACTCAATGAGGAACATATACAGGAATTAAAAAAATACGTCAAGCGGAGGACTTGAACTATAGCCAGCTAGCTTACGATGCAGACACGCTTCCTTTTCGGTACATGTTCAGCTGGTCACCTGAAATATTACTTGAGAACAGTAGTTAAAAAGATCACCTTTACATTTTTAATTCAGTTGAAAAAAACATAGTATTTTTCGATAAATCGTAAAGATCTATTCAAAGGAGAAAATCGAATTTCCATAATGATTTCCTCAACCTTGGCCAACTTTACAACTACAAAAATTGCAGAACTACTTGGCAACTTGATTTTTAACAGATAAAACACGTACAAGATAAAGATCAAAACACAGATAATCAAGTGAAAACATTAAACACTATCGCAACCAATGAAATGCGAGGGGATTAGTTTTATTATAAAAAAAGATTTGAGAATGGTAAATATAGAAGATAACAAATTCATTGTGTTTTCAGTTCGGATCGTGGAACGTTCAAGCAGTTCTTCTGCTTAGAAGATAAGCAGTTCCACGAAAACAAAAATGGTAAAGTGACAACGTATATGATGGAGAAAACTGGTAAGTAACTTAGTTTAGTTTTCGAATTTAAATTAAAAAATTAAGCAAAAAAACTAGCGCAAATCTAAAATCAAAAACCTAATCCTCCCCCACTCGATTTATTCTTATTTGTTTCCACAGCCAAGTTTAGTTGCATTTTTTATCGTCTACTATAACCAGTATATGTACTTGGATAAATGCCTTCATCAAAATTCCCCATTACATAATTTAAAGATTGTTTAAAATAATAAGGACCTCTAAGGGCATAATTTGAGGAAATATAAACAAACGACATAATCATGCAAATTTCTTCAATTGAATAGAGTAAATGCACTACTATTAGGAGGAACACCGTGACCTTGCCCTTGTGCATGCGCGTGTTCCACATTTGGCGCGATTATCATCGTCTAATAACATAAATATTTATTTATGTGTTCATGGTAGCAATGGATTAAATAATAGAAAAAAGTGATGAATATACATCAGAACACAAACTATAAATCAACCGTTTGTGTCGTCCTCTCCTATCGTGAGCTAACCTACGCGTTGCCCCCAATAGCGTCAATTTAGTACGTTGCTTCTTTCGCATGGGGCAGTGTTTGGGACGAAAACTTTCGAAGAACTTCCACGCACGAATAATTTGGTTGAAGGTTGGCATAGGGCTTTTCAATTAACTGTTGATTGCGTTCATCCGTCACTTTGGAAACTCATCGATAGAAGACTTCAAACGCTCGTAGGAAATTATAATTGTAACGAAATTTTGTACCATTTGCGAGGTGTAGCATATAATTTAGAAGTTTACCATGTGTTGATACTGTAATATTATCATCATATATGTTTTAGGTATTTCTTGTTATGATCGTCAGAACATAAGAATATACTTGATTGCGCGCATGGTGTCTATCGAGCCTACTGGTATGAGTTTACTGTGCCCACGACCTAACTAGCGAAATGCATTATATGAACTTCGTTGCCATGGTAACGTACGGAGCCGCCCAAGATTCCTGGGGCTCGCGTGCCAGCGCCTATTCGAGCGCTATACTGAATCGGATGCTCACCTTCATTACCTATGTTTCCGCGATTCTCTGAGAGACATAAACAAAGCCGTCACGCTCGTGTACCTGCCCCTTAAGACATCCGAAAAAACCGTGTTAACATTGTAACAAAGCATGTAGATCTAACAAACTTAGATTAGGCGCTATCTATTTTGTTCGACATCACCGCCTTAGAAAAAGTGAACAGATGAGAGAAGACGTCAGCTGTCAATGAACCGAAGAGAGTTGAAAGAGAGGGTACAGGGAACGCACGCTGACAGATGGGAGGAGCCGAACCTCCGACCGGCCGTTCACGAAGTTTGGCGGAAGAATTTGTAAAACGCGATGTCACCGGCATTCAAGGGACATTCATTCATTATTCATTCGACAGACATTCATCCTGCATTCTCATACCAGACATTCTCCGAATAACTTCCAGAATTATCGCGAGTACTTGACTACCTGTCCTGCGTCGCGTGAAGTGATTAGCTGTGATACAATAAGTAAATGCCGTTATTTAATGACTGAGGCTGTGAGGCTGTCAATAATTAAATATACGTTAATTGACCCGGTGTAGAGGTATAATAGGCTGGTGAAGGCTAGCTCTGAAATTATGCGGGTAGCCGTGGATGTTCAAATCATAAATTAGCACACTCCCAAAGCAGATTGAAACATGCAGTGAAAATAGCATATGCCGTGAAAATTGCACGTCTGCTTTCGACCGATGCAGTGAGCGATTGAACATCCCGTCCGGTCAAATATCCAGAACTAGCGATATAAAAAAATTAAAAATATTCTTTAAACTTAACATTATTTGGCAAAAAAGGCACACGGTGCTAAAAAAATCACAGTTTTCACAAGGAAGCACTATTAGTCGTCGGGTTGGAAGTTCTTGTCGGCGTCGCTGTCATCCGAAGCATCATATCATTCGCATATTTAAAAAGGATCTTTACTTTATTACAGTGCCCATATATCCAACTGTGACATTTTCTGCACTGGATTCATTCAGGGCCCTTGCAGTCTTTCCAATTAACCCTGCAAATCCCTCATTGGGAAGAGTTGCCCTTTCTTCCCCTTTTGCTCTTCCTTGTAGGGAGATGCTTTGCGGAGGACGAGACACAAGATGTAGAGGGGCTCGGGCCGATAGGGGGTGTTGTAGCCACCTCAGAAACTTCAGAATGTGTAATACTGCGAGATGCATCAGTTCCAAGATCGACTTTTCTTCCCCTTTTACCCCAGTTCGACCGTGTTCTTATAGCAACTCGATCAAGTTTTGGTCTAAGACTCTTTCCACTTCTGCAGCATCCAGAGCACCGGGAATGCGCTTTAAAACTTCTTCGGGGTTTGCTGGATGCAAACCAGTTGCTCTAAACCCTGATTTGAGATTCGCTGCCACTTTTGGACTTATTCCTTTCCACTTCCCTCCACTTCTTCTTCATTGGGGCAAATTTGCACCACATGCCTCTACCACTTTTGGTGGTCACGAATTAGCACCACTGTCGTCATTCCCTCTCGTGGATTCGATGTGTGGCAGAAGAACCACACTTCGAACAGGTTCATATCGACCCACCCGGACGAGCTGCTGGTATATTTTGTGCCTGGTGGCCCGCCTTGCGTCTAGTTGACGTAGAGGCGTCCTTTCGTAGGTTCTAACCATTCTAACCCTGTAAGTAATAAAAAAATGCCAATGTCATCATAACTCAAAAAAACTGCAACAATATATAATAAAGAATCGTCAATGCACGTGATGTCCAAGTTGCCCCGCGGTGTTCAAGTAGCCCCGTGACAAGCACTGACAAAATCTCTCAATAGATGGCAGCGTACCGAACAGGTTTGTTTTTAAATGCAGTTTTTAAGCGTGGAACGGCTCTATCAAGAAATATAAAATTTAACTCCTAATTTCCCGATAAGTACCTATGCACTTATTTTCTACAAATTGCTTCCG
The DNA here is from genome assembly GCA_963966045.1 of Xestobium rufovillosum. Classification (NCBI taxonomy): domain Eukaryota; kingdom Metazoa; phylum Arthropoda; class Insecta; order Coleoptera; family Ptinidae; genus Xestobium; species Xestobium rufovillosum. Next base: position 25,897,331 of record OZ014497.1, read on the forward strand.
AGCGACAAGCCAGAATTCTTTGTTAAAGAATGCAAGAACAGTGACGTAACTGAGACGCGCCAGTCATTAACTGATAGAAGTAATGGGCAAGAGGATACCTATACTTACATAACTTTCAGTAAAGTTTTGATTAGTGAATTACAAACAGTCGAGAGAAGCAGAGGGTCAAATTTATTTTGCATAAATTTAGCACGTGCGTTAGTGCCACTTTCGAAGCTGATAAAAGTGCATTAATTTTATTACACTGACAGTGCCCGAGGCGTCTGGTACTGGTATGGATTCCCCGTCAGGTAAAAAATTATTTTTATTGCCATTTGAAAGTAGTTTTTAGTAAAGGAAAAATTGTTGCTAAATTATTACGGAATAACATTTGAAACACTGCTATTTTATTATCGTTAGTGACCCAAATAACTTGTAAATAATTTACTATTGGACTGATACTGATTCAAAAATGCGTGATTATTCTTGTAAATGTGATTAATTTATTTGTTGCTTTTTTGAAATCCGCGAATATAAATTTTAAGTACTTACATATTTAGAACTTTTAGCATACTAATTGGTAAACAAATCATTGTCTCCAGCGATATTGTCTTAGTTAAAAACATAAATTTTGTACCTACTAAGTTTCAAACCACAAAAATGAATGAATTCTTGAGAACTGCACCAGCGATATAAATTGTGTAATATCGTGTTTACCTATAGGTACTTTACCTATAATTTTAATGCCAAGCAGTTTAATTTATGTTTCAGTTGTCGATAAAGAAAGTTGTTCTCCTACAAAAATTTAAAACCGATTTTTTGAAGATTAGAAGAAATTGCTGATACTCGAGCAAATCCAAAGAAAGTTTGTAATTTATTGATATCAAGACAAATAAGTCGATCTTTTAAGTAAAAACACATACCTAGTGAAGAAACGTTTCTATTGGGATTTCTTAAACGATTAATTTAAGCAATATTTTAACGTTATTTTGAACGTTGACAATTCTTATATTAAATATCGTTAATGGTCGTTTTAGTAACATAACAAGGTACAATTTTTAAACTTTTATACTCTGTAGAGACCGCTCGATAAAAATTGTTAATAATTTTAAGAAACTTTTGAAAGCACCATCAATATATGAAATGAAATGAAAGAAAAGACTCAACTAAATTTGCATATAATATCAATAGGTACCTATCATCGTAATCGATAATCGTAACAACCTATGTGCCATTTTCATTGCCTTGGATTAAAGTTAGGTTGAAATATCTACCCGCATTGCATCATTATCATGAAAATAGCAAGGTGCAAATGATTACTCACATAACAAGTAGGTAACTGTAAGATCAGATAAACATAAAGTTTTTTAAGATGCAGATAGGATTTTGAAGATTAAAATCTCCATTCTGAATAAAATTCTGAATAAAATTCGGTCTACATTTTTTTTATTTCAAGAAAGGACGCTTTCATCATCATAAAGTTCTCAGTCTGAAGACTGGTTGGACGCATATCCCTAAAAATAGAACATCCTACATCCCCAACTATTTGAGAGCAGTAGTCTAATTTGGGCCTACCCCTACCTCTTTTTATTTAACAATATTAATCACATTTTCGATGCAAAAGTTGAAAACTAGAGGTGACAACGCACATGCCTGTCTCACTCCCTTCCGGATATCTACTTCTCTTCGTTCCTGATCAAATTCTGTAACTGCCGTTTGCTCTTTGCAGAGATTAAATATTATTCTCTTGTCGAAGGATTTTTCTAAATCTACACAACTCCTATACAGGGTGGTTGAGGGGTGTCCCAATAATACAACGTTGATGAACCATCTGTGCTGAGTGCTGGTGGTGCATATATCGTACAAAATGGGAATTTTCAGTCGCATAGTAATGCAAATTATGTTTGTTCACATTTCCGTTTCTATAGAATGTCTCTTCGTCACGAAATATTTTTGTACATACATTTTGGCACCTAACAAACAATTTCTTTAACTTTCGCCCAAAGTGTAGACCATGTCTATTAATTCTTGTTTTGCAAAATTCATTTTCACTTAAGAAAACTTAATTCTTAAATCAACTTAAACAAAACGAAATTAATTGCCAAAAAAATTATGACTTAACTTTTTTCATAGCCAACTGAGTATTATCAAATCATATTTGCTAAATTTATTTGGAAAATACAAATATTTCAAAAACGGTTAATTTTGGGATAGGGAAGTGTATTGCAATAAGAAAGGCAATTTTATGGGGAATCCAACAATGGTATAAAAACAATAGGGTTCTGTTTGAAATTAGAAAATTATGGTGTTTTCAAATTTTCTAATTTGGTCCTATAATTGCTAATATCCTGTATAATATTTTCGATTGTTTCTTATAGTAACAGTTATTCCTAAATGTTCCTTTCATTCCATCAAATTATTACTGCTGCAGCTTTATTCAATTCCGAGATATTAAAATTTCAAAATTGTTCTACATCTGCAAATATTCCCAAGAAAATGCCCATAACTCAAAAAATATGAAGTTTAGGAAAAAATTATTTCATATAACCTCATAGTAAAATCGATCAAGGAATTCGAAAATGAAGTCAAATACAAGGGGTTCCATTTGAAATAACGAAGTTCACCTGCATACAGCAAATATGGGACAAGCTGTATAGCTAAAAATAATTTTAGCTGGAGCAACATGCTATTGGAAACAACTTTTGTATGGAAAGTTTTTTAGTATTTCTAACTGTAAAGGATATAACGAATAATCCCACACTATTGACTCACCCTGTATAGGCGCTCTTTCCCTTTTCTATTGTTTTTTCTATTATTTCTCGTAAAGCTAGAGTTTTAAAGACAACAAAAATCTCAAAAATTCCCTAAATTAAAGCCCAATAATTATTATTGTATATTACTTTAATAAATTTAGAAATGTCATTAAAAAATTAGTGGAACCGAATTTAGGTGCATTATTGAGAAAACAAAACACGTTAATTTGAGAAAAAAATCTTCTATGAATTAAAATATGTATGCTGATCTTTGACTCCCAGAATTAAAAGTAAACTCTGCGGTCTTGAGTTAAAAAAATCAAAAAAAATATTCCCAAAAGTTGCCTGTTACACAAAATTAATTTCACTTATACAGACTGTCCCATTCCTTCTGCAATGCGCCTTACGTTGTTTGTTTTAAACGGAAAACCCTGTATTTGATTGCATCATTGGACTTCTTGCTAGGGCTACAAGTATTTAGAAAAAATATCGAATTTCGGTAATTAGAATACATATATTTCTGATATCGAAAATATAGGAATGGAAATGTCAAAAATATCAGTATTATCAAAGTATTGGCTTTTCACAATATCGCTTACGTATCGATGTTATCGACAATATCAATATTATTGCAAATATCGATATTATCTGACAGCCCTAGTAGTCACCAATGTTGGTAAAAGAAACTAAATATCATGTTATCCATATCACTATGGTTGATATTACAGCGATATCATCTTTGCAAACGTCAAATATCTGAAATATTAGTTCTATTATACCGAGTGGGGATTTAGTGTGTAATCGGTTCATACCTCTGGTACTGCTAAGATATCAAAATGAAATTTTGCACGAATGTGGGGAACCACATAGAGCATATCCCAAAATTATTTAGGTATATACATTGTTCTATTTCTTTAAATGGAAACCCTACGAGTCCTTATATAATATGGATTCCCCATAAAATGGGCAACTGGACGACTTTTTTTTTATTTGAAAAAATGAAAATTTGGGCGAAAATATTTGACCCCTATTTTTGCATTTTTCTCTGTACTTCACTTTAAGGCAAAAAAAAATAATTAATAATTTTGCCTGGCGCAATTGACGTCACTTTTGCATCCGATATTGTCATATGTAACTTGAAATCATTATTTCTACTTTTCTAATAAATAGCGAATTATTTAAATCGTATACATGCAAATGAAACACTGCAAAACACAACCACTGTATCACCAAAAATTATTGCGAGAAAACGGAACTGAAGAAATAAAAACGCTTTTGAACGTCGCTCTGAATTATATGACAACACAGCGGTGTTGCATAACCTTTGCGTGCCGTTTTGACATCTGAATCTGACGTGAAACTAGAAATTGACCTCGAAATTGACAAACGAAAATGACAAATATGCAGTAGCTCAAATGACTCACTTATTTGCCGTTTGGTGTCTGCGCGGGAATAGGTTTTTAAACTATTTGATCATGCTCATTGGTGAGCGCAATGCACGTCATTTGAGGTTAAGCCACGCCCACACTGAAATCTCGTTTGAAAAAGTGGATGTTTGGAAGCATTTTAAACAATTATTTGTCATGAATTTAAAACTTTTATCAAGACATAATGTGTTAAGGTGGTATTTACTGTGATATTAAAAGAAAAAATCCCACAAATTTAATTAGTGTCCAGTTGCCCATTCCATGAAAATTGATATACTGCATGATGTGGTTTTGACTAAGGAATGTCGAGATATTGACATTTTTGTGCCATTATGGACCCAAATTTATGACGCTAGTGACGCATACTAACCAAAGCCACCTAAAATTTCTTTATTGAAATAGGTTCACACACTGCTGTATTTTTGAAATCTATAAATAATTTTATCATAATACTTGAGATAATACAGGGTGGTTAAGTTATGCAAAACAGAATTTTTCTCAAAAATTTCAAATGGAACACCATGTATATTATTTGTACAATTGATGGTCATTTTACTAAGCTTTTTATTGATGTGGATATTGTCAAGTCAACCAGTAAAAGTTTCGACAATTGTACAATTGAATTATAAAAATGTAGAGTTTCGTTAGTATTTTACATTATTTTTGACGATCTCCCCTATTTTGTCACCCAAAACTCCAAAAAAGGTCTGCATGTTGTTTCTATAAAATATTTATCCCATCGCAAGATAATATATTTTCTTCCATGCCACTCCTTGTTTGAACATTATATCCGACGTTAAAAAGACATTATACATTTAAGAATATACCCATCAAGAAACAATTTTACAATAAGATTTATTGTCTTTATATTATTACCAATTTGCAAATACAAAATAAATATTATTGTGAGTTTTGAGCAACAGAATAGAGGGAATTCGCCAAAAAGAGTATAAACTAATAATGACATTCAAAAATTTTGATGTTCAATCGTAATATCTGCTGAAACTATCAATAGTAGACCTGGCACTATCTACATCAATTAAAAGCTTAGTTAACTGAATGTCGGTTGCGCAAATAATATACATAGTATTCTATTTGAAATTTTTGAGAAAAATTCCCTTTAGCATAACTTAACAACCTTGTATAATCCTAAGTATTATGGTGAAAGTATTTATAGATTTCACAAATACAGCAGTGTAAACCCCTTTCAATAAAAAATAATTAGGTGGCTTTGGTCAGTAGACGCCAGTAGCGTCATAAATTTGGGACAATAATGACACAAAAATGTCAATATCTTAACAGCCCCTACTCAGAACCACATCATGTAGTATATCAATTGTCATGAAATTTTATGGGGAATCGAAATCACGCAAATTCTTGCGGGGTTTCCATTTAAAGAAATAGAACTTTGGTCTGGTACTCAGAATGTGAACATCCTGTATATACATAAATAATTTTACGAAATGCTCCATGTCGTTCCCCACATATAGGTATGTATAAAATTTCATTTTGATATCTTAAGCAGTACCAGAGATATGAACCGATTACACACTAAATCCCCCATCCCGTATATCAAAAATATTGAAATATCGAAAATTTCGATATATTATCGAAATATTGATATAAGTTTTTCACCACATCGCTTATCGATATTATCGATACAAAACGATATATCGATAGCAACTGGCAGCCCTACAATTTTGATAGACATAGAAGAATTTAAAAAATTAAATAGCTTCGAATTAAAAAATCCACATGTGGGCCGAAGAACATAGTCAAGAAATATTACAATTTCGTCATCAACACACAATTTTCGATAAATGCCGTAAAATGGGGTTACTTTGGTACTCGGGGCCTACTTTGGCAGGGTGGTTTGTTAACTTTAATAATTAATTTTCATGCATTTGTTTGCTATTTTGAGTTGCATTTTTTGAAGCGGGTTCTTGTTCATGTCTAAATTAGTGTAATATGCCCAGAAATTACCAAAAGAAAGTTGGGGGGGGTGACCATACTTGAATTATACGGAAGAAGCACTTGCTGAGGCACTTGCCGCCATTAGTGGCGGCGTATCACAGGCGGGGGCGAGTCGATGATGGAAAATTCCGCGTGGGACTTTACAAAATAAGTTGGTCGGTATCCACCCAACGGTCGCCTGGACACCCGACCGTGTTTTCGGCAGACGAGGAGCGGCTGTTGGTGCACACTATGACAACAGTAAGTGACTGGGGCTTCCCACTTGCTAAAGTGGATGTGCGTGAAATTGAAGCAGGTAAAAGACTTAGAGTTGAGCCAGAGGAGGAGCAAGAAGAAATAAAGCCGGAAAATGTTGAGGAGGCTACAGCAGAACCAATAGAACCAGTTGCAGGACCATCCAGAGTACAGCCAAAGAGAGCCAAGGGCACTCTTTCAAATTCTACACCGGTCCAGATTGGATTTGTTGCATCATGTATAAACGATGGATTTGTGACAGCTGTAACAATGGGAGCAAAGATCCACAATTCACGTGGTCAATGTGCCTCGAATCCCCATTTGACTCCGATGACAGCATAAAAGACGCGAACTTCGAGTAAAAAATATTTTTATATATGGCTAGTTCTCAAGAATTTATTTTTATTTTGTGATACTTTTATTACAGAAAACGCTTAATTTTTTATAGAGGGACTATTTGTTTATTTTGTTACATATTTCCTTTAGTCATTTGTTTTATATTTTTAATTTTTTAAGAAAAGAAATGTTTATTTTCTTTGTTTTTCATAATAAAAATATTTGTGAAACTTTGCACGTCAATTTGACCCACTTAGAATTGGACTATGAAAGTTTTAAGGATAGCGAAAGAAAGCTGGAACCTTACCCAATTTTTCTACGTGCCAAAGTAGGCCAGAAACACATTCTACTTAAGATTACAAGCATTTTTCTGACCTGCCAAAGTAACCCCATTTTTCTGCCTACTTTGGCACCCCAAAAACAAATTTTTTTTCTCAGTTATTTGATGACAAAAAAATTTGAAAGTAAGGTAAAATGTTCATCTTTCATAGCTTGTTACGATGGACGAATTATAAATTCAATTATTTATTTTGTTTCTGAGATATTTTGCAAAAGTAGGTCAAAACCTGCCAAAGTAACCCCATTTTACGGTGTATCGCATGTATAATGTCTAATGCTCTAACCAGTAGACTTCCAGTTATTATGAATTTATTTTCAGATACAATACACAATGGAAGAGAAGCGCGGGTCAGAAATCATGAAACGGAAAACACTCATAAGGACTACCTCAACTTTGGCGAAGTGGATCAAATGGTAAATTAAAAAAAGAAAAAAACTCGGTCCAAATTATACCTAAAACCCTTCATTCTCAAGTGTCTTTTTATCGTTCTACATCACCAAGTGCACTTTTGAAAACCAGTGAACAATATTTTTCAGGAAATATCCGGATACAAATTTTGTAAAATGAGGGCAACGATCACATGGATATTGTACATGGCCACCTTGGGTTTATTACGATTAATTCACCACTGGTACCCACGATGGCATTTGCAGTCCACACATACAAGGTGTAGCTTAGAAAACGCCGCAAAAGTATTAATAATGGTAAGTAAGCGAAAAATTCTGATGCAACTTTCTAAAATATTAAACATTTTATGTTCTAAACATTCTTATCAGCTGCCAGGTGGAAATAAATCACGGACTTGGAGTATTTTTTTTTAATTAATTGCTATACTTTACGCCACTTGAATCGACTTCTTCAGCAAGAAGAAAAATTTGTCATGTCCCTGCTTTTCTTTAATAGATAAGTTTGAGTGAAAACTTTAAGTTGTTTCTTAAATGCCTGTAACTTGGAGATGATAATCCCACGATTTTCCCATCATATCCCTGCAGGTCCTCGGGCCCGTGTAGTTTGATGTTTGAGGCTGGTCCCAAATATTTAATGAATCGATTAAAAGACATCAGGGAAGTCCTGAACTTCTGAACAGACTATACTAACGTCAAATACAAAGTCGGAAATCCAATTCACGGAGCAAAGATGTAAAGATCAAGGTGGCCACTAAAAACAGCACCTACCGTTTCATAAATTAAAGATGAGAATTATTAAAAAAAGTTACCCATTCCAGTTCTGCATGATAAATCACATTCAACAAAATGTTTAGGTTCCTGAAAAATATAAATTAGCATACATAAAATGAGGAATTTACACTAAATGTCATTTCGGAAGTAACTTATGCTACATCTCTTTTTGGAAAAACGTCAAAAGTCCGTCAATTTCTAACTAATTTTATTCTCAATTCTGTGTTAGAATATAATTAATTTCGAATGTTACACAATAATAATAACAATAACGGGTTTATTTCACTATCTGGTGGAACAAGTAATAAAATAAACAATGACAACGTTCACCATTTTCTGGAAACCGGCTTAAATAATTATTTCCTCGGTACAAACGATCTTAAAAACGCGACCTATTGAACCTATTGAAATAAATTAAAGATTTTAAATTGCCTAACAATGGGGATTACAATAACAAAGGCTAAAATAAGAGAACTTAATTACTTGAATGTCTTCAGCATTTACCAATGAGATATCCGAGGATAATTTACATCATAAACAACTTCTAGGACATGCACTCTCGGAGATCTCACAGATTGAAGGGAAAACCTTTTGTGTTTCTCTTATATTTTTGGAAAACCTCTTGGGGAAAAACCCATTTATCTTTGTTAGGAGAAAACCTTCAAGTGAAGTCATCAATGTCTAAGAACCTAACTCTGTCTCTGGCTATCTATCTGACGAAACTAGGCAACTCAATGTACACACCTAAAGCTTCGTTATGATATAACAACCTATCCTGTTGCGCTACCTGTTGTGACTATACAGGGTGTCGGTGGAATTTTTGGTTGTCGATAAATACCATAAACTCTAGTCGGAGATAGGGTTCTCTGGAACTATTGCAAAACTGAAATAACACTCACGATGAAATTAAACAAACTATTAATTTAACTTATACATAAATTACATACAATCGGTTAAAATTCGGTCAAATTCGGTATCGTTTTATACCGTGGCGGCTCGTGGGTTAATATCCAGAGAGGTCATTTTAGTTTTGGGACTTATAATTAATACATACTAAACATATATACATAACCGCGCAATGCAATTTCAAAGACTCCACAAAATTTTACACAATCAATTAATTTGTTTAAAATATACCTAAGTATTCATTCATTAAAGTAGTGCACTGATTTTGTGATACACACTATAAAGTTGCTGTCTTATGTGTACACGCCCTAAACTGGCGTAACTGAACAATTTATATGAGTACGGAAAGAAGCATGCTTTTTATTTTTGTCTTTTAAATGTTTAATATCGGTTACTCCATTTTTAGCCCATATAGCATCAATTGAAAATAATAAGCACGGATAGCAAAAGAACGCATTTTTAACACTGCATCCACAAATCCAGTCGCACAAATTGTACATCGATTCTTTAAAATAGTTTTAGACATTTTTACCTTTATCCTTTGTTGTCTGCTTCAAATTCAGTTTTGGTTTCGGCCGTCCACTTTCCCTCTTTTCAAGCCGGCGTTCATAATTTAATGTTCCAGCTGATTTTAAGGCAAATATATCCTCAACAACACTCATCTTGTTTTGCTAAACACACAAAATTTCTCAACGATCAGAACTTCACAACTATCACAGTTCACAACCGCGACAATAAAGAGTACTGAGATCCAGAGAAAATATAACTGAATACTGTTGAACTAAACTCGATTCTGCGCAGTTGTCATCGGGACATTGACCACGTTGGAGATATAGGAGTAAAAGGTGACTCTCACTTCCACTCAAGAATTCGCCATCTGCTATCACTGTTCTTCTTTACATGCATTTCTCCATAAGCCATAAGAGCAGTGCAGGGTCAATTTGAATAATGTCCCGGCTTGCTAGCGAGCGCGCAGCGCGGCTTGACGCTTGGCTATTTCTAGTATTGCTGCGAATGCAGTCCGCTGAGGATTTTAAATTTGAGACTGTTAGACAAAAAATATTTTAATTAAAATTATGGTTTTGATTAGAATATTTTAGGAGGGTCATTGACCAATTGACCTTAAGGAGAAACCGCCACTGGTTTTATATACGGAGCATGTGACTTACAGATAACGTATTTAGCACTTGGCGATGTAAGTTACCGATCGGGCACACGTTCGGAAAATCACCAACCAAAATCTACGGACGCGATTTGTACTATTCCCTTCAAAGTAAGTGATGGAGGTTTGTTTGTGTAAGAGCAATCAAATTATGTGCTAAAGAACTCTGCATCTAATTTAACCCCAAGAGCGGCGGTATCGCACTGCCTGTCAACTTAGGCGTGTAATAAATTACGCTTGCCTTTCGACTAGCCCTAATCAATTACCTGCTTTTACGTATTATTGGAAAATGTCCCCTCCCGTATGTTTAGATCCACCTTCAATTTAGTATTAGTTTCTGTAGAACCTTAGGTATTACGATGACACACTAGCGGCTGTTTCGGTTGGTAAATATCAAGTATTTAAGAGCCAAGTCTCCCTGCTGCATTTTCGAGCGATTCAGACGTTCCCGCCTTTACAAACTGTACGGTTATTTATTAATATTTTGCTTTCTAATTTTACAAGCATATACAGAAAACATTTCTTAAGAGTCGTCTCATCGGCGATTTCTAAAAAAAATAATAGAAGTTTGTCTTTTTCGGCTCCAAATATACCCTAATTTTGTGTACTTATAACTTACTAAAAAATTACTCTTTTAAAAATCCGAGATGAGAGGCCGATTTCCACAAGTTTCTTCTTTCAAATAAAACAAACAATTTCAAAATCGGTTCATAAATAAGGAAGTAATTTGTAAAGAGAGCTGCCCTTGCAAACGCGATTTAATGCCCTGCGTTGTAATGCCCTCTGCTTGTTCATCGCGCAACGCTTGGTAAACTGCTAGTACGAACTCAGTGATTTTTGTATGGGGCCCACTTCAATAATTTTATCGCCATACATTACATATTTTAATCGTATATAGGTACGCGAACATAGAATTTTGGTCTTGCGAATTAATGTATTTGTGCTTAATTGCAATGCTCTGCCATATCCCACATTTTTATTATAATTTTGTTCAATTTAGAGTCGATTTTATATGAAAGTAAATTTAAACAATTTGAACACGTTTGTTATTGAAAGTAATGAACATATAGCAAGATATAAAATAATTCAAATTTCACCTTAAATAATGTTCTCTTTATAACCAAATAACAACAACTTAAAATCTCGGAATGAAAACCCAGTAAATTTTTTCCGATAGGTACGAAGGTTGTTCTGACATGAGCGGGGACTTTATTATAATTTATTTGTAAATTGATCCAAAAGTAGACCTGAGCAAATATTTTCAAGATTGCAAGTAATTTATCTGCAATATAGTAATTCCGGGTTATAATGGAATGATCCTCATAAATAACAAGTATTTAGGTAATGTAACTCTGAACAAACTAAAAATGCTAATTTCGCCCAGAGTTCTAATAGCGTGGCTTTCAACATTCATCGTAGAGGCATATTCCTACTTTTTCTACTATCATTTAATTCTGGTAACACATTCGTATAAAAGTTTACAAATTGATTTTCCATTTTCATTTTCCAAAATTCATTGTCTCTCATAGCCGTTTCATATGTATTTTATGCCTTTGGGTGTCCAGACTGTAAAGATACAATACCCTCTTTTTGTAATTTGCATTTGTCCCTGAATTTGGTAAAAGTAATTGTGATTCTTATTTATCTGCCCGTTTCGATTCCAAAATATGATTATTCCTTTTCTCGATACCTTCTTCCGGGGTTAGATTACAAGAACTTTGGGCATAAACTTCAACAACACCTTGATCTCTTATAAGACTAAGACCGTCCGGAGTTTCTGACAAATACGGAATGCTCAGTTCTTGAAATATTCTTTCGCTTTATTATACATATAGGTACAGGGTGATTTATACCGGGGAGCGAAAAATTAAAATTATGGTTCAGAGCCACAAATGAAGTAAAAAAATGTCATATGAAGGTATGTCCGGAAATACTTTGTATAAAAGTTATGCTCGTCCAAAGATGGAGGCTATTAAATTAGGTTTCTAATTTTTTCTCAACTTTTGAGAAAGACATAAAAATGAATTTTGGGAAGCTTCGAAGACATATTTTTAAATCATCCCTTATCGTTTCAACCTAATTTATGCTCGTCCAAACATGGAGTCTATCATGTTTGGACGAGCATAAATTTTAAACGAATCATTTCCGGACACCCCTTCATATATGAAATTTTTTACTTAATTTGTGGCTCTGAACCCTAATTTTAATTTTTCACCCCCTGGTATAAATCACCCTGTATATGTTACGGGCATAGTGACGAATCGGGCGATGTTAGCAATGCCTGGGCAACGTGACCTGACCTTACAAGACCTGACCGGACAGCATGAACGGTCATTGTTTGCATTGCCCGGGCACCGTCAGCATTGCCCTACTTTCCCTCTATGCCCGTAGCATATACAGGTTGTTACAAAAAAAGTAGGTCAAGCCGTTAACCACAGGTTATCTGACCGAAAATAATGGGACTTTCCTTATGCCATTTTTCATTTAGGCTTCTTTCTTTCAAGATACAGGGTGTTAAAGTTAAAATTTAAAAACTATTTTTATGAATAACTCCTTTGCTTTTTAAGATATTCCGTTGAAATTTTGTACAACATTTTCTCATATGCCGATAAAATGTTTGTGTAACTTTGATCAAAAAAATCGATGCGCGAACGGAGGAAAGGGGGGGTTGTAATACCCATTGACCCCCTAACTTTTCCCTGCGCACGTCTATGGTTCCTATGGTTCCTGCATAACATCTAAGCTTCAAAAAAATGCCCTTGGATGGTACCTCTTTTATTAATGATAATTATTTTGGCAACTTAACACCTACCCGTCTTTCTTTCCAATGCTAATTTGGCTGTTAGACGTTATGCAGGAATATGACCGAATCGGTACCATCCAAGGGCATTTTTCTAAAGCTTAGACGTTATGCAGGAACATATGCATCCAAGGACATTTTCCTCGAGCTTAGATCGTCACCTTAGAAAAATTGGGAGACTTAAACAGCGAGTGGATTAACAACACACATAGTCAAATGAGTTGCAACATCTCGTAAACCAAGGAACCAAGCCCTAATTCAAAATTTTACAAGAGGGAAAAAATAAAAGAAATTAACGTTTGGTATCAAATCAATACCTTTGAACCATACACGCGCGCAGAGAAAAGTTGGGGGGTCAGTGGGTATTACAACCCCCCCTTTCCTACGTTCGCGCATCCATTTTTTAATCAAAATTACACAAACACAAAGCTGAAACCAGAATTTGGATACCGTTTTTCTCGAAAATAATGTTGATTTTTACCTGTCCAATTCTTTTTGTACTAACCAGACTACTATAGAACTTTTTCCAAGGAATTCAGTAGCGTACGTAGTTGTTTTCTAGGGAGCGTATTTTTTGAGTTATGACATAAAGTTGAATTTTTAAAATGGAAATCATAGTAGGTACGCTTTGGTCTAGTTCGAAAGGTCTTTTTTTGAGCGATCAAAATATATATATACTTTTATATTGTTATTTCAAAAAACGGTAACGATTTTGGTACTTTTTAAGTTGTAACTTTAGAAAATATAAGATAGGTAGGTACATTTTGATAGCTTAAAAAAAGACCTTTTGAACTTGACCAAAGAATGCTGTGATTTCCATTTAAAAACTTGAACTTTATGTCATAACTCAAAAAATACGCTCCCTAGAAAAAAACCACGTACGCCACTGAATTCCTTGGAAAAAGTTCTATAGGAATCAATCTTAACAGTTTTAGTCTGCTTAGCACAAAAAGAATTGGAGAGAATTTTTGAAAATCGATAAAAATCAATATTATTTTTTTTCTCGAAAACTAAAAACGATATCCAAATTCTGGTTTCGGCATTACTCAAGAAAATAGCTCATGTTTGCGAAAATCCCAAGGCTCTATCTCTGCTGCTTCAATGAGAAACCCCCAAATCACAACGAAAATAAGACAAAAATCCAATTGCATAGTCCCTTCAAACGTCAAACCGAACCAGATTCAGACCCATACATGCTGCAATACAAATTGAAATTAAAGCTTTGCTAAGCGAAGCCAGAGTGCGACCCTGGAAGAGCTTCCGAGCCACGTGTTTTTGACCGTGGCTCCGCCTTCGGAGCATACCTCGTCTTACGTCCCTAAAAAATCTTGATGTTGGCGATCGGATACTTGGCTCTTAACAATTATATCGGCGGTACGACAATCAGCGTTTAATCTCATAAACGTGATCGTCTTCAGAGTCACCCCGAGTTGTACTGCTACGCTTGAGCAGTGCGAGGAAAGTGCTGTCCAGATCCCTGCGCACTCGGAGTTATCGAGAAGCCAGTGGTAGGAGGTTTGGAAGGGAGACTGCTGCGTGCGTCGCGAACAAATCTTCTCAAAAATGTTTAACACATAAAATATGTAAAATTTTGTTAGTAACCTTCAAAACTAAACAATTTTTTTGCAGGACACCTACAAAAACAAGTACAAAACATACTTCGTCAAAGAAGTGAAAAAAATCACATCGTCAAATGCAAAGTAAGGTCGAATTCATCCCACCACAACCCCCATTGTAATTTCAATTTTACAGTGACCTGATAAAAACAGATTTCGATAACAACGACGTAATCGGTGAAGACAAAGAGATTCTCCAACATCTTATAGTCCGCTTCGCCGATGGAATACAAAAATTGCAACACATCAGTTTGATTCGATGTAAAAAGCTTTGCTATGCTTGGAACCCTTTACAGGGTCGCTTTATGAAGATACAGGGGTTAGATGTGGGAGCCACGAGGAGGGAACTGCACGAATACAAAGGGTACAGCTCAAAGAAACAATTGCAAAAGTAAGTGTTCAGTTCAATGAACAGCAGTTATAGACAACAGAAATATAAATTTCAGAAGAATTACATACGGTCAAAATGAAATCATAGTACCAGTGGCGGGAATTTTAAAATTGCTAGCTGTAGAAATCCTAACACCATTCTACACGTTCCAACTCTTCAGTATTATCGTATGGCTATGTGAAAATTACTATTACTACTGTATAGCTATTGTGATCATGTCAGTTTCTGGCATCTCCTCTTCAGTAATACAAACAAGAAGGGTAAGTGATGCAACTTAACGCACTTTAGCAGCAGTTGAAGAGAATTACAAAAATTTCATTCTTTCTTGCAGAATCAGAAAAATTTGCGCGGGACAGTGCACTCCAAGGACTTGATTAGAGTTTGCAGAGGCAATGGGATTTTTGAAACCGTATCAACAGCCAGTCTAGTGCCTGGGGATATAATTCAAGTGCCCCTTAGTGGTTGCATTATGCACTGCGATGCAGTATTATTGAAAGGAAGCTGTATCGTCAACGAAAGTATGCTAACAGGTACATATTCTTAATATTTTGAACATTTATTTGAATAAAGTGTACTGAACTACAATTTATAAGATATGTAGTATATGGAATATATGCAGGTTATTTATTTTCTCAGTACCTGATTTAACATTAAACGAAGGAGGTATTCCCTGCCGTCAGCGTAGGTCGTGTTTAATCATCCTAACCTGCCGGATTAGTTACATTTCAATATCAGTTTTTAAGTAGTATCAGAATGCCCCTTCACTCGTAGATCCGGGGCAATTCCAATTCATTACTAGAACATAATATAACCCTGCAACGAAATGCTAAGTTGGCTATATCGGAAATAATGTGGAGAAGTAGGCAGGGAAGCGGTTGCGCGGTTGACTTATCTAGGACTAACAGTACCATAAAATATAAAAAATAATAACGTCAAGTTTTCAGTTTATGTTCACTTCCCATTTGTATTAGAAGTGAAAAACCCGAATAAACGACTTAAAAGTTACAATTGGCGCCCAACGTGGGGCCGTCTTTAATAATAGTCAAGTGAAACCTAACTTTGAGTAAGAAACGTGCTATTTTCTCTTACATGCAAAAAGGCAGTTTTGTTCGATTTATGAAAGCGTCTTGTAGAACATTATAAATCCGTATCTACAAAAGCCCGAATAAAGAACTTAAAAGTTATAACCCCAGATATTGTGATGACGCACTAACAGGAATTTAGTTGATAAATATCAAGTATTTGGCTATTAATTCTGTACGTGTGCAGAATACTTCCAGAAGGTCATTTTCAGTTGCAGTTCTCAAATCTTCCCAAAGCTGACACGGTTCTTGAAGAAAATTTTATTGACATGCAGTTCAATTTATTCCGACTTTAATAACAATAACTCACCGTATTCCATTCTTGCAGGAGAATCCGTACCAGTAACAAAAACACACATGCCAATTAATGACGACATGTACAATGTAAAAGAAGATAACAGTCACACACTGTTTTGCGGCACTAAAGTGATACAAACAAGAAATTATGGTAAGAACTTGTACACTTGTCATCTTAAATCATATCAATTGAAATCTTCTCATTGGTCCTTCGAGCCGGATTATTCGATTAAGTTCTGTTTATTGCAGGTGACAGTAAAGTAACAGCCGTCGTTATAAGAACAGGATATTTAACAGCAAAAGGGCAACTAGTGAGAAGCATATTGTATCCCCCACCAGCAGATTTCAAATTTGATCAGGACAGCTATAAGTTTATTGGAATACTGGCATTTATCGCAACTTTGTGTTTCATATACACCATAGTATCAAAGGTATAGTCGTAACAAAATCTTTTCTTGATAAAATTCGTTCGTTTTAGAGCGCTAGAGGAATCACTCCACTGGATATACTAATAAAAGCCCTGGATGTGATCACAATTGCAATACCACCAGCACTTCCAGCTGCTATGACAGTTGGGAAGCTCTACGCCCTTACAAGACTCAAAAACCACAAAATATTTTGCATGAACTCAAGAGTCATCAACGTATCTGGATCCATCAATTGTGTCTGCTTCGATAAAGTGAGTAAGAATATTAATGAAATGAAGTCAAACATAAACGCTATTACTGAAGTGTGTAGACAGGTACCCTAACAGAGGACGGTATGGATATGTGGGGTGTAGTTCCTGTAGAAGATGGTGAAGTCAAGGAAGAAGTTAGAGACGTGACGTGCCTTCCCAACAACTCGAATTTGATGAAGGGCATGGCTTGTTGTCATTCATTGGCGTTAATTGACGGGGAATTGTTGGGAGACCCTTTAGATGTTAAGGTAATCTTCCTGATCCAGATCCAATACATATTTCGGTGACCCCGACTTCACGAAAATTGCTTTCAGATGTTCGAATCTACCGGCTGGGTTTTGGAAGAACCAGACCACGCAGACCATACTGAATTCAATCATTTTGTCAAACCAAACCAGGTGACAAAAGTTGACCACAATTTTCTGTTAGTCCAGGTACAGTAAATCACACAGTATTATAAAATCACAGAGTAACCTAAATCTTGTAGGAACAGC
This sequence comes from Xestobium rufovillosum, assembly GCA_963966045.1. NCBI lineage: Eukaryota > Metazoa > Arthropoda > Insecta > Coleoptera > Ptinidae > Xestobium > Xestobium rufovillosum. The sequence goes on from OZ014497.1 coordinate 25,914,979, forward strand.
AGCCCATTGCTTTAATCAAACAGTTTCAATTTGCATCAAACCTCCAAAGAATGAGCGTCATAACGAAACAAAAAGATTCCAGCATTTTAGAAGCGTACTGTAAAGGATCTCCGGAAAGGATAATTTCTTTGTGTCTACCAGACAGTGTTCCTGAAAATATACTAGAGAGACTAAAAGAATTCACGGTAAATGGGTACAGAGTTATAGCAATGGCTAAACGTGTTTTGAATGAACAAGAAATCACAGACATAGAACACGTCAATAGGAAAATTGTAGAGCACGATTTGACATTTCTGGGGTTACTTATTATGGAAAATCGACTCAAACCGGAAACATCTTCTGTTATCGAGATTTTGAATAAGGCAGAAATTAAAGTCCTAATGATCACAGGTTTGAAAATCGATATACAACGTATTTAATTTTTGGCACTGTAGAAACAAATTTTAGGTGATAACATTCAGACCGCCCTTAGCGTAGCTCAAGAATGTGGGATAGTCACGAATAGACAAAAAATATTAGAAATACAAGCTGTACACGTAGAGAAAGGAGTCATCAGATTTGACAGGAGGGAGTCAGTTTGCGTAAGAAAGACCTTTAATACTCATCATTAAAACTTCTTGGCCAAAGAGGCTTATCTCTGGCTATTCTTACTATCCTACTCTATTCCATTACCCCACTATTTACCATAGGGAAAGGTGGGGTAACAGTTGTGTGCACCCTTCGGGCGCAACACAGATATGTATCTACAATGAACTCTTGCGAACTCTTGGAATATTTGTAAACTGTGTTGCGTCCGCAGGATGCACACAACTATTACCCCACTACTTATCATGGAAAAAATTGGGGAATAATCGTGTGCACCCTTCGAGCGCAATACAGTTATGTATGTGCAACGAATTTTTGAAATACTTGTTAAACTGTGTTGCGTCCGCAGGATGTACACATTTGTTGCCCCACTAGAAAGGTGTGGTAATAGTTGTGTGCACCCTTATGTATAACGAACTTTTGGAATATTTATAAAAGTGTGTTGCGTCCGAAGGATGTACACCACTATTAAATACCCCACCACTTATCATAGAGAAATTTGGGGTGATAGTTGTGTGCACTCTTCGAGCGCAACAAAGTTATGTACAACGGATTTTTGAAATACTTGTAAAACTGTGTTGCGTCCGCAAGATGCACACATTTGTTGCTCCCACTATTTACCATAGAGAAAGGCGTGGTAGTAGTTGTGTGCACCCTTCGGGCGCAACACAGTTATGTACAAGAACTTTTGGAATTACGATAGAGAAAGATGTAGTAATAGTTGTGTGTACCTTTCAGACGCAACACAGTTATGTACAACGAATTTTTGGAATATTTGTAAAAGTGTGTTGCGTCCGTAGGATGCATACAAGTGTTGCTCCCACTATTTACCATAGAGAAAGGTGTGGTAGTAGTTGTGTGCACCCTTCGGGCGCAACACAGTTTTGTACAACGAACTTTTGGAATATTTGTAAACCTGCGTTGCTTCCGCAGGATGCATACAACTATTACCCTACTATTTACCATAAAGAAAGAGGGTGTGTAATAGTTGTGTGCACTCTTCTGGCGTAGAGAAAGGAGTTATCAGATTTGACAGGAGGGAGTCAATTTGCGTAAGAAAGACCTTTACTACTCATCGTTAAAACTTCTTGGCCAAAGAGTGTTATTCTTATTCTTACTATTCCACTCTATTCCACTATATTCTATTATTCCACTATTTACCATAGGGAAAAGTGGGGTAACAGTTGTGTGCACCCTTCGAGCGCAACACAGTTATGTATGTACAACGAATGTTGAAATACTAGTAAAACTGTATTGCGTCCGCGGGATGCACACATTTGTTGCCCCACTAGAAAGGTGTGGTAATAGTTGTGTGTACCCTTTGGGCGCAACGAACTTTTAGAATATTTATAAAACTATTGCGTCCGCAGGATGCACACAACTATTACCCCAATACTTATCACTTATCTTAGAGAAACTTGGGGTAATAGTTGTGTGCACCCTTCGAGCGTAACAAATTTTTGGAATATTTGTGTAACTGTTGCGTCCGCAGGATGCACACCACTATTACCCCACTGCTTATCATAGAGAAAGTTGGGGTAATATTCGTGTGCGCCCTTCGAGCGCAACAAAGTTATGTACGACGAATTTTTGTAATATTTGTAATACTGTGTTGCGTCCACAGGATGCGCACAACTAATACCCCGCTATTTATCATAGAGAAAGTTAGGGTAATAGTTGTGTGCATACTTCGAGTGCAACAGTTATGTATGTACAACGACTTTTTGGAATACTTGTAAAACTGGATGCACACATTTGTTGCCCCCACTATTTATGATAAAAGAAGGTTTAGTAGTAGTTGTGTGCATCCTTCGGGCGCAACATCGATATGTACAACGAACTTTTGGAATATTTATAAAACTGCGTTGCGTCCGCAGGAGAGAAAGTTGGGGTAATAGTTGTGTGCATCCGTCGAGTACAACACAGTTAACAAAACAGTTATGTATGTACAACGAATTTTTGAAATAATTGTAAAACTTGCGTCCTCAGGATGCACACATTTGTTGCTCCCACTATTTATCATAGCGAAAGGCGCGGAAGTAGTTGTGTGCACCCTTCAGGCGCAACATGTACAAGAACTTTTGGAATATTTGTAAAACTGTGTTGCGTCCTCAAGATGCATAAAACTGTTGCGCTATTACGAGAGAGAAAGATGTAGTAATAGTTGTGTGTACCCTTCAGACGCAACACAGTTATGTACAGCGAATTTTTGGAATATTTGTAAAACTGTGTTGCGTCCGCAGGATGCACACAACTATTAGCCCACTAATAACCTTAGAGAAAGGTGGGCTAATAGTTGTGTGTACCATTCGCGCGCAACACAGTTATGTACATCCAGTTTTTGGACTATTTGTGCACACAACTTTTACTCCATTATTTACCATAGAGAAAGGTGGGGTAAGAAATCTAATAATAACCTGAGAATATGCGTCACTCTCATCAGAATTATAGTCACAATCCTTAACTTCATCGCATAACCAAAATTTGTGAACACATTGGGTTTTAGTATCGCACTTCCAAAAATCTGCTTTGCACTTTTCTTCCATCAAAAAAACTGTGGTGCTACACAGAGCTAACATGCATCTTTTTGTTGATAGCGCCGAATTTCCTCTGTAAATTGCAAGGATGTTGAATTGGGAAGTTATGACTACAAATATGCAATGGAAGGCTCTACGTGGGCAGCAATTAAGAAACACAGTTCAGTTCTGATGCCAGAAGTAATCTCCAAAGGAGCAGTATTCGCCAGAATGTCTGGGAAGATGAAGCAAGAATTGATAGAAGAATTGCAAAATTCTGGGTATTATGTTGGTAAGTATTTTAGGTCAAATAAAAAATTTGTATTTGAAACTATCTTATTTGTTTCAGCGATGTGTGGAGACGGAGCAAATGATTGTGGTGCCTTAAAAGCTGCTCACGTCGGTGTGTCCCTCTCAGAAGCTGAAGCGTCAGTAGCCAGTCCGTTCACTTCCCAAGACCCCAATATCTCGTGCATCCCTTTGGTCATCAGGGAAGGCCGTGCTGCTCTAGTCACTAGTTTCGGCGTCATGAAGTACATGATTTGCTACAGCTTAACGGAACTAACATCAGTGATGATCTTATACATGATCGATTCCAACTTGACTTCAATGGAATTTTTGTTTATAGATATAGTTTTGGTATTAAACTTTGCTTCAGTATTCGGGAATACTAACGCTTATACTGGTAAATTGGCGAAGAAGCCCCCGTTAGACTCGTTATTAAGCTTTGTTCCGATAGCTTCTATTGTATGGTACATGATTATCACTATAGGTTTTCAAGTTGGTATATTTTTCTTAGTGCAAACTTTCAGTTGGTTCGTACCATTTCAATTCGACCCAGATAGAACCACAAGCTATAGCTGTTACGAGAATTACGCCGTGTATTGTCTGTCGATGTACCAATACGTAACTTCTGCTATATCTTTTTCCAAAGGTAGACCTTATCGGAAACCGATCTACACGAACAAAATTTTTACATTAAGTTTGATTATAACTACATTACTTTGTGTATACATTACAGTATATCCTGCAGTGTGGTTGCAAGATTTGTTAGAATTGGAGTTACCTCCATATTATGATATAAGGATAGTGATACTATTGTTAGCTTTGGCAAATCTATTAACTTGTTTAATAGCTGAAGAAGTTGTGGTAGAATATCTGCTACATAAATTCCTTTGGCCAAAAATGCAAAAATGTAAAAATTATTTGAAAATTTCTAAGAGCAGTTGGCGGAAAGACTGCGATAGTGCTGTGATTGTAGTTAAAGATGACGGCGGTTTGGACAATCCTGCTTTCGATGGTTGCCTTATGACGAAAGTGTGACGTTACATGGGTTCAGATGCTAAACAACAGCAGTTTTGTATTAGTACCTCAGGTGGAGCAATGATGTATTAATTTGGATTAAAATGTTAAAGTTAAAGAATTATTTACCTGTAATGCAGAATATTAGCTAAAATGTGAAGCCACCCGTAATTTTGTGATCAGACTTGTAAAAAATTGTCTCATTTGCAGTCTTTTAGATTTTTGTAATTTATTCATTTATTGCTTCTTTCTTGTCTGATATTGTAGGCATGTTGTAGGAAGTAAATACATTGTAAGATATATATGAGCTAATTTTGACATTCAGTTATTGTCTATCATATTTCATTTAAACCTATATATTTTTCTACCCCAGATACGAACTAAGAAAGTTCAGTCCCAAGCAAATTGTTCATTAGAAGTTTATAGGGTTCCCTTAATCGTGTTATTCTAAATGGAACAACCTGTATATCTTGACAATAAAACTATGCTTAGTGATGACTGCCTTTTTTGCCTTTCCCGCTCATTATTGGCAGGAATCTGGAGGAGAGATTCAAATCAATCGTAAATGCTAAAAAGAGGAGTTCAGCATTTCCCTATGAGAGGTCGCTGTGATTCGAGCAATTCGCCTCGCAACTATTGAAAGTAGCCGAGTGAAGTAACTGTCTCTCGTTGCGTTTTGTACCCCGAAACTGACGGTAGACTACGGACTACCAGAAGCAGGTGCCGGTGTTTAATTATTGTTGCCATGAGGCGACCAATAAATAAACATACGTTAGTTAATCCGTTGTAGAGATATAACAGGCTTATTAAGGACCCTTCTGAAACTCGGCTATATTATAGTGTATGTCCAATCCAAGAATTAGCACACCTGATTGTATTCCGTGCAGTGGGAGTTCGCTCGAAAATTCGCACATCCCCATTCAGCTATTGCAGCGAGCGATTGAACGGCATTTCGCACGGTTGGGTTGAAGAGCTGTTACACAACTACGTACGTGCTAATTAATGGCCATCCTATTACGGGATTGCACATAGCGGCTGAAACGTACATCCCCAGTATACCGTTTTGCCCGTCAAATGCACCTAGTTAAATTAATAGAATCATTTTAATTTGTTTCCGTTTTATAATTCTCTTCGTATGTATAGCAATAGAGAACCCAGCCCTTCTCCTTCTTGACGCTGAGGGCATATCGATGAATAAGTTTTCTATCCGATCGTTAAAAAACTGTTTGGGAAATCAAATTACTGGTGCTGCAATGATAAGTATATACGTATATGGACGAGTAGAAAGAGGGCATGTAGGTCTCCGATAGCTCAGTCGGGGAGCGCGAGGGCTTCGGAGCGCGGAGACCCGGGTTCGACTCCAGGTCGACGGCGGCAAGTTTTGCGGAGTCCAACACAAAATGCAAAAAAGAAACCTTTGAAAAAGTAACTTTTAAGTGGAACATTCTATTTGCTTGCAAAATTTATATACACTAGGTCATCTCGCGCGCTACGCGCACGCACTGCCCTAGTCAAAGAAAAACATTATTGATTATAGAATAATTTACATCTGATACAATTATCTGAAAACGTAGTTTTGAACTATACGGCTATTTCTTTGATTTCCTAAATAAATTATCAAAACTTCCCAAGAACGAACTCTTGAAAAAGCCACGCATAATTGTCCGTGAGTAAATATTTCTTTTCGGAAATCAATTCCTATTTGATCAAATGTTTGGCCTTGTGATTTGTTAATAATCATTGCAAACGCTAGTTTAATGGGAAATTATTGTCGTCTTTTAAAAGTAAAAAGATAAACATTTTCACAGTACAACTTTATACGGTTAACGAAAACTATATCTCCATGTTTATCGCCTGTTAAAATTTTGCACTGTGGGATATTGTCTCCTAATTGTAAAATTAACAATCTCGTACCATTACATAAGCCTTCACTAATGCTGAGATTTCTAACCAACATCACAATACAATATACTTTCAACTTCAATTCATGAGGAGGAAAATTTGGCGGGTTTAAAGTATTTAAATATTCAGGAAGAATAGCATCGTTTAAATCTCTATTATCACAATTTTCAACACTATTAGCATCACATTTACCCAAAATAATATCTACAATTTTTTTCTGCTTTTCATTTAGGTGTTTATATTGTCGTGATCCTATTTCTTCATTTGCATATTCAATGTCGTGGCATGGTAGGAAACACTGAAAGATTGTAACCTTCCGCAGAAAGCATGGAACTAATTTGAATATAGGCTTTTTTGTCCTTCAGTATAATTGCTGTAACGTCTTTCATAATCTTGTCACATTGCTTCTTTAAATTCTTCCCACAATTCTTCCTGATAAATTGGTCGGCAATGCATTAAAATACGAATGAATAAATATCTCAGCTGTCTGGGCATCATCCAAATTTCAGCTTCATTCATGGCTCTTTTCCACTCGTGATGATCTTAAATAAGACCTAATTTTAAACACGCTGCTACATAACATTCCTATATTTCTCCGTTTACTGTTTTCAGATCTTCAAATCTGTTTGCTCCTTTAATATGAAGTAATAATAATCGAAAATGAAATAGTTCAATTTGGCTGGGGCTTACGGAGTACACGCGTCCAATAACTGAATTGTTTCTGACGGCGTATATGTACTTTTACAACGACAACAAACATGATACCTACCTGTGATAGTTCAGACGTACGCACTTTCGGCGATCGGCTCCCGTGCGTATTAAAAAGAGACGGGAACGAAAAATCTGACCTCGCTAGATCGAAACGATACATGTCTATTGCGCATTCTCCACGACTAACATCACTTCTATTAGATAGGAAAATAGACTTCAATATAAAATACTTTTTCTGAGAAACTTTCGATAAACAATAAGTTTCAAAATACCAAAATTTAATATAATATGTAAATTTAGGTATGATGTATATATGTCATTTTTGCATAAAACACTGATGATTTTGACATGACTAATTCTGCTATTGCAATCACGCAGATGTAAGCAGTAGCACAAGACTCGAGGTTATCATAATAATCAATAAGATTCGCTGGAATTAACATAAATATTGACACCACGATTCAAAATAATTTTACTATCGCCCAACAAAGCACACACTTTATTTACAACTTTTTTACAATTTCTTAAAACTAGGAAAACTGCAGACGCACCCATACTTATAAAAACACTCCCAAAATACATTTATTGGACCAATTTCATTCGTCCAATCAGACGAATGTTTACCTTATGCGACAGTTATAAAACAGACCCTTGTACGAAATGTGATACTCCAATTAAAACTCCAATTTGTCAAATCTTGGGCTTGTATCTGTCACACTCGAACTGTCAAGTTCGAAGAAATATGGCGTCTTAGCGTCGCCACAGAATAAACACTGGAAACGTAATTTTCTTACGACGTAATAGTGTTTGTAGTAATAAGGTGTGAAGAGACGCATTTCTAGGAGTATTTTAAACTATTTCCCCAGAAATCTTTATGTCCAATCAACTTATTCATAATCCCACACCCCCTTTGTTTCCAAAGAATATATTTATCAAAGCATGAACCATACGACTACGTGCTTCTACGATTATTACAACAAAGTGCATTCAGAAGTAAACAAATGCACATTAAAATATTACCTAAGCTAAATTTAGAGCAAACAACAAACCACCCCCCTATCAAAAACAACACAAAAAACTCATAACCACGCGCAATCTAAATGCTCCACTTAATTAGTCGAGTCCATTCACAATCTCAAGAATATCGGAACAGCTCGAAAAAATTTGCAGAGTATACAGCTCATAATATACAATTATTATTATTAATCTAAATAAAATAATTGGGTTGATTATAAATATCCTGTTATTTCCAGTACAGTATACGATTATCAGGGTTCATTTATTATAATTAATTTTTAGTATTAGCGCGTAGTTCTGTTACATTTTTAAAACAAAAATATAAGATAGTAAACATATATAGGAAATTCAAGTTTACATATATGTATAGGTACATAAATCATAAATTTAACCTCACTCTTCGGTCTACAATCACGGTGGGGGGATCGACCTACTCAAGGGGTTCTTGCCTTGTCTCCCAATTTTTCACTTAAAAGCTTCAAGACTGTCCTAAGCGTGCCATTCCATCCATATCTTATCTTTGACCTCGAGTTTCTTTTTTCCTATTTATTTATTTTTATAAACTGACTTGCTCAAATTCTACCCCCTCAGTCGACCTGTTTTCGCTCGACCAACTAAAGTTTGCCTTTAGGTGTTCATCATCAGGGTTTTAATGTCACCCTGAAGAAGGTTCCTCTATGAATTGTTACCAACAATGTTATATTATAACGATATGCGTAGATCCAATCGGTCATCGTCGCTTGTGATTGTCACGAACATGAAACACGCATTTTACCAGCTCGAAGGACCATATTTATGAATATACGACACTTTCGCTATGTACATCAAGACCAACATGAAGTTGCATAACCTATGATTTTTTTCATTTGCATTCGTTCACCAAAGATTCTTGTTTATTTCAGCAAAGGCTACTTATACCGAATATGTAATATACTTGAAAATAAGTACGTCTACTAATAGAAATGCGTAACATTCACAGTCATGTTTTTCTCTAATTAAATGATTTTCACATTAGGCACATTGTAGTGTTCGATTTCGTGTTTTATTATTCACCCCATTACGTGCGTCTAAATAATTATTTACCTGTTCACAACAAGCATTTAGTTAAGAGGCGAACATTTAAAAATCTAACTCTTGCACAGATATCTTCCAGCCAAAACAGAAGCAATCATTGCCAATTTGCAAGATCCGTCTCATGACGTCACCGTTTAGTTTCGATGCACAGGGCGCGCAATTCAAAATTTGAGAGACTTTTGAGAGACCAATTCAGCTAAAAAAAATATGTGATATGTACTCATGATCTAGGATAAATTCGTCTGAGTCTTTGACGCTTGACTTTAGCACGAGTTCATGTTCGCAGCTGTTATAAGTGATAACACGTCCATAATTTTGATTTATTAAAACAACATGCAGTACATTACTAAAACTACAGAAAAACGCTGCAAGAGATTGCAAAATTTGTTTGGATTGCGTTTTGGATTATCGTGTATAACAATGCATAGGTTTCGAAATTCATTTTCAAAAAAAAACATTATGTGACACACATAAAACTTTAATGAATTTCGATCGTCATACTCAAAAACATACTACCTGCGTTTATCTATATGTACCTCTTTGAGTAATAGAAAATATAGACTATATAAATATGTTAATAAAATAATAATTTTAAGTGTATCGACAAATATGTACAATGTGTAAACGGGTTCACAGATACATTCATGTTATAATAATATTTAATGAACAAACAATATTATATTAAAAATCTTCCTTTGTATTGGATAAAGTGTTATAAAGAGTTCAAAATTTATTTAACACAATAAAGGATCAGATAAGTATTTTTCCGATAGAAAGTAAATAAAAAAACAATGATATGTTGACTTTATCACTACTATGCACACCACCAATAATCATTATATTCAGTAGTGGCCATAAATATAGTAACTTCCTGAAATTTCGAATTTAATTTTTTTTCTAAGCAAAAATATTATTTTTATTTACTTTTTGTTCTTAAAATACATACACATTTCTAGTACATAATGCGTATTTATGTGTAATTAAAACAAGTATTATTTTTAATATTTTTTAATTTTTCTGTTGGACATAATTATAGCAACTACGGAAAAAAAATTTTTTTGACAAGTATTAATTAAAAATAACAAAAGCGTTTAATATTTTGTATAATAACCTTTATTTTTAATAACCTGGGGCACATCGCTTGGGCATCGATTCTATTAATTTAGTAATGTATCCATCATCAATTATTTCCCAAGCATTTTCCAGTGCAGTATAAAGGTTTTCCAAATTAGTATAATTATTTCCTCTAATTTTGCCATCCAAGTAATCCCACAAATTTTCTATTGGATTTAAGTCGGGTGACTGTGATGGCCATCGCATAATTTCGAAGTGTTGCTCGGCTAACCAATCCTGCACAAGTTTCGACGAGTGTTTCGGGTCATTATCTTGCTGAAACACACAACTTAAAGGCATTGTTTCGTCGATGTATGGGACCAGATGGTATTGCAAAATATTTTAATACATGAATCGATCCATTTTACCATGGATTCGACAGATTGGGCCCATCCCAAACTTAGAGAAACATCCCCAAACCATAACCATAACTAAACCACCACCGTGCTTAACAGTTGGACATGTGCACTTCTTGTCAAATCTCTTGCCCGTTGGTCGTCTAACATAGAGTAGCCCATCACTTTTAAACAAATGAAATTTTAATTCATCGCTGAAAACTACATTCTTCCAATTTTCTGGGGTCCAGTTAATATGATCTATTGCGAACTGGAGACAGGCCTTCCCATTTTTCTTTGACAACAGCGGTTTCTTCGCTGGTCGGCGACCAAATAACCCGCCGTCGACTAATCTCCTTCTTATTGTACGAGCACTAACATCTTTTGATCCAATTTCCTCCAATTTTCCAAGAATTTTGGAAGAGGACAGGAATGGGTTTTCTTTCGATATTCTTAACACGTGTCGATCAAATCTTTCATAAGTTTTTCTTGGTCTTCCTGGATTTGGAATGGGTTCAACATAAATAGCTTCAAAATTCTGGACACAACGGATTTATTTAAATTAAAACTTCTTGAAATTTCAGCCTGTTTGACACCGTTTTCATACTTTTGTGTAATAAGGTTCCTAATTTCAATTGAAACTGTTTTAGCCCGACCCATTTTTTAGTTACTAACCAGAAATAGTGCCAATGCGATAAATACTCGGGATAAGTACAACTTAACTGGCGTTTTAATTACTTTAAACTTATTTATGACAGTTGTTGCTATATTTCTGTCCAACAAAAATTTGAACAAATGCTGGGATTAATTTGTTATTCACAAAGCTCTAATTTTTATTGCAGGAAACACTTACCATAGAAGCAATGTGAATGCTAGAATGCATTTCTAATCTTAAAAATAATGTTGTTTAATATTACATTGATTTTTTAAAAGTTGCTATATTTATGGCCACTACTGTACGTAGGTAGCACTGATAATTTCTGCAAACTGGCAGATCAAATGCATCTAATTAATCGATTCTGCCATGAAACAAAAGCTTGTTGTTTTGTAGTTTGACAGTATAAATTTGGCTCAAATAACTGCAATAGTTATTTTTTATCTGTCCGTAAAGTAACTCGTGCACAGTGAAAATGCATTTAACCAGAGAAAATTTTAGAGCTATGATTTATTATGACTTCAAAAGCGGTTTATCTCCAAAGCAGAGTGTCGATCGGCTTCGTGCTGCATTTGATAATGAAGCACCATCTCAGAGGACGATTTATAGCTGGTACAATGAATTTAAATTTGATCGAGTGTCACTCAGTGATGATTTGCGCGAAAGAAGGCCAATTTCTGCAGTGACTGAAGAAAATGTGGCTGCTGTTAGAAGGATGGTTGAAGATGATAATCGAATCACCTACAGGATTATTAGAAGCATCTTGGGCATTGGCATGACTGCAGTAAACAAGATCTTACACGATCATTTATGTGTAAAGAAAATTTGCTGTCGTTGGATACCTCACAATTTAACAGAAGCGCAAAAGGTGCAACGGGTCGAATGGAGCAGAGCAACTTTAAAAAAATACAACGAAGGCAGGTCTAAAGCAGTTTATAATATCATCACTGGTGATGAAAGTTGGATATATGCATTTGAACCTGAATCAAAGCGGCAGTCGGCAAAATGGGTGTTTCCTACTGACCCTAATCCTGTCAAAGTTAAGCAGTCTCAAAGTGTGGGGAAAAAGATGATAGCCTGTTTTTTCTCAAAATCTGGTCCAGTTGCAACTATAGCGCTAGAGAACAAACAACAAACGCACAGTTACTGCAGAATGGTATACAACAGTATGCCTGCCAGAAGTTTTTCAAATGGCTCGTTTACGTCGTCCTAAAGGATAGATACGTTTGCATCAGGACAACGCTTCAAGTCACAAGGCAAGGCAAACAATGCAATTTTTGGAGGAGTCTGGAGTTAAATTGTTGGAGCATCCACCATACAGTCCCGACCTGGCACCTTGTGACTTCTTTTTATTTCAACCGCAGAAAATGCAGTGGAACACTTTAAAAACCTCGTTTCTGAAGTGACCCAAGAAGAGTGGAATTTATGTTTTGACAATTGGTTTTATCGAATGGGTAAATGTATTGAGTTTGGGGGTGAATATTTTGAAAAACAATAATAAAAGTGTTTTTGCAAAAAGCGCATTGGTTTCATGTGATTGCAGAAATGTTTGGTGCTACCTTACGTATAACATACTAGCGGACCTGACAGACGTTGTCCTGCCCGAACGTTGGCTTGCAAAATAAGAAAAGAAATTCCTAGAACCCGATTGCAGCGCCACCCACCGGGTCCAATTGTGAATGTAAACCATCCAGGGACCCACTCAAACACACACAAAAATTTCATCAAAATCGGTCCAGCCGTTAAGGAAGAGATCAGTGACATACATGTACAGAAGAATTATCCATGACAACTTAATTTATTCTAATCACGGACGTCTTTGATTTTTATGGATTTTCTGAACTGTCAACATTTAAAAATGAACAAAAATATTTATTCAGTTCAAGAAAAGGTTTTCATTGTGAAAATATTTTACGGCGGCAATAGTTTGCGCGTAGTCCGTGCCTTATTTTCTGTAAAATTCAATAACGGTCCTATTCCTTCGGTATAACAACAAATAATTTAGTAAGAAATTTGAAGGCTGGGAATCTTTTATCGAAAGAAGTTAATTTTTACTAATACATAAACTTGTTTTTTTATTTAGATAATTCTCATTCACATTATTATTGTCATTACCTATAGTTGACAATTAATTGATTACTGGTGTCGATGTTTCGTTGGTGAATGCTGGTCCATAGTTTAGGGTAAATTGTAGGTGTCGTCTAACCTATTAAAAAGTTTTCGGGAAACAACATTTGTTTATTTTGCTCTAATGAATTTTGTAATCTGGCAATTTAATAATTATTTATTTCATATCTAGGTAAGGACAAAAACTTATTAATATACAATGAAATTAAAGTAACATAAAAAAAATAACTATAACAAATATTCAAATAAACCCCCATTCTGTATCAGACAGTATCCCAGCCTATTATAGAAAGAATTTCTCACATTCGCAAGTTGCCGATCGTTTATTAAGTTGCATTCCGCAAAAATAGCATTCCTTAAAGAATCAATATTTGGATGACGAGTTTTATAAATCTTATTTTTTAAATGACCCCACAAGAAAAAGTCACACGGTGCCAAATCGGGAGATCTAGCTGGTCAGTTTATAGCACCACCTCGACCAATCCAGCTCTCTGGAAATATTTCATTTAATAATTCCCTCACTTGTGCTCCAAAATGTGCTGGGCATCCGTCATATTGAAACCAGACCTCCCGATTCACATGTGCAACTTCTTCTAATGCAGGGCCAATATGGTTAATTAAAAGATCTAAATAAGCTTCTGAATTTAAATTTCCCTGTATTTCAAATGGTCCTATAATGCGATTATTAAAAATGCCTGCCCAAATATTGATTTTTTGAGGGTATTGCGTTGTAGTGGCTAGATTTATTCTGGGATTTTCCTGGGCCCAATGCCTAACGTTTTCTGAATTTGGCTCTTGATTTAAAGTGAAGGTACACTCATCGGTAAAGCAAATTGATGAGAGGAAGCTGCGATCCCGATTAGCCCGTTCTTGCATTTCTTCACAGAAAGTTTGCCTTGATTCTTCGTCAAAAGGAAGTAACTCTTGGTGACATTGGAATTTAAAGGGATGATATTTGTTTTTTTTTTAATATGTTACGGACAGTTTCTCTTGAAACATTACATTCTAGGGCAATAGACCTTAAACTAGATGTTGGACTAGCAGTTATCAGGCCTATTACCATTTCCTCTACCTCAACATTTAGATTTCTTGGAACGACTAAAAAAATAAATTATAAGATTAATTTTAGTTTTGTTTCACTCCACGTTATCACTTGTTAAATTTCTCATAATCCCAGTAAAATTTAAGTTCGCGAACAATAAGGAATTAGCAACTAGGTAATAATAATAAGCGAATCAGAATTATCTAAATAAAAACCAAGTAAATTTATTAGTAAAAATTACCTTCTTCCAATGAAAGATTCCTACTATCTTCAAATTTCTTAACTAAATTTTTTATTGTTGTTACAGAAGGAATAGGACTGTTATTGAATTTTATTACAGAAAATAAGTCACGGACTACCCGCAGACTTGCTGCCGTAAAATGTTTTCACAATGAAAACCTTTTCTGCAACTGAATAAATATTTTTGTTCATTTTGAAACCCAAATTTTAAATTGTCGATAAATAATGTTGCTAGTTGCTAGAATAAATTAAATTGTCATAGGTAATCTGATGAATATCCGTGTTTTAATTTGAAAATTATTAGTGTAATTTTTGCTTTTAATGCTTTAATAAATTGGAAAATTACAGAGTTTTTGATATCCTCATACGCAGAAAAAAATAGTCTTTCGATTGCTATACCTATACCACCACTGTAACTACACATGGGGAGCAGGAATCCTCAAAAATGTAATTGCCCATGTTATTTCCCCATATATGTACACACGGAAGTTTGTCACACGGTATAGTCACTATCTAAATGCATTTTCTTTCCAATATTTTCATTAGACTGCAAAAATTCCGGCCAACGGATAACCCTAAACAGATTGCCTTTTGCAAAGAACTTTTGGTCAAAATACCTACAAGAGGATGAGCATATTCTGAAATGGATTATCTGGACGGACGAGGCCAAATATGCTCAAAAAGGAGTATCATCATTTTTGGGCCATTTTTGATCATAGAAGTGGAAAATCAAATCCAGTTTTCAATCAACGTTTTTTGTTTGTTGTTGGACAATCGCGTGGCATGGTAGATGTATCAAGAAAATTTAAATGGGGAACGTTATTTGCAAATTATTAGCAATTTTCTAGACAATTTGCCGTTGCGAGAAATGCTTAATACGTGCTATCAAATGGACGGCGCACCAGCACATTCTACAGTAGCCGTGGATCGGAAATTCAGAGATTTGTTTGAAGATAGGTGGTGGAGAAATAGAGATCCATGACTTTGGCCTCCCCGTTCGCCGGACTTAACACTACTTGAATTTTACTTGTGGGGACTGATCAAAGAGAAAGTGTACCAAACAGAACCCAGAACTCTGGAAGACTTGATTGACAGAATTACGCAAGCTATGAACTCTCTGGATCGACATGAAATAAGAAGAGCCACAAACGAAGTCGTTCAGAAACGTATTATTGAATGTTTGAATCAAAATGGTGGCCACATTGAGCATATCTAGTCTTGTTATAAATTATTGCCCTAAGTTCATTTCATAAACAAACCGTTAGTACCAAATCAACCCAAACTAGCTTCTGGTTTGATATTTGATTCAGTATATTGTTATAGCTACGTGAAAAGATAACTATCAATTTGACAACTAAAAAGAGTTGTGACAGTAGCAGCAATAATTGTTTTACGTTCATGGCCAACTAGCCGCTCGCAAAAACGATATTTGCGATAGAAAATTCTCAAGAAACATAAATATTTCCTTAATGAATGGAAATAGACATAAAAGAGGGCAATAAAAGTGCCCTTAAAATTTAATTTTCGATCGGATGACGATATAAAAATAGGTACGTGCCATTTGAAAAAATTGAGTCTTGTCGTTGACATTTTCAAAGTATTTTTGCAGCGTGAAACAAGATAATTTTCTCAACAAGGGGCATACTAAAAGACACCTCAAACTTTGGGCTAACGATAAAAAACCTTTTGCCTCTTGGGTTGACGCAGTAAGAGATATGAATTTTTGAATGGACCTCTGCAATGAGCATTTTTTACAGAATAAATGACATACGTCAAGAACTATTGCAGATAAGTTATAACAACTTGGGTTCATCATACGCAATAGTGATGCCGTCTAGACAAGACTTAACAAAGTCTAAGTCTAGACTGAAAATTACCCCTATAGTCTTGTCTAGATTACAGTATTCTTGATTAATAATCAAGAGTCTTGACTAAACCTCCAGTATATTCCTCATATATCGAGAGGGCACGAAAATTTAATAATTACAGGAGATTTCAATGCAGTCGTAGGCACAGGGCGAGAGGGCGGAATAGTTGGCCCCTTTGGATTAGGCAATAGGAACGATAGGGGAGTTAGACTGATAGAGTTCTGCGATAAACATAACTTAACGGTCCCGAACACTCTATTTCACCATCATGTTAGGAGATGCTATACGTGGAAGATGCCAGGAGACTTAGGGAGATATCAAATAGATTACATTCTCGTTAGGCAAAGATTTAGAAATCAAGTTAGGGATTGTAGAAGTTATCCAGGAGCAGATATAGATAGTTATCACAACATAGTCGTTATGAAAGCCAATCTTAAATTTAAGATTTTGAAAAAAAGAAGCGGAAGAAGGTATCTTGACCCAGAGAAACTAAAAGATGATGATATGCGCAATAAGTTCGAGAAAAAGACAAACGAAGCACTAAAGGGCACGGGTGGAAATATTGTTAGGGACATAGAGGCAGAATGGAATTGCATTAAAAATAGTTTAGTTTCCTCAGCTAGGGATATTTTGGGTCATAAACAGAATGAAAGTAGGAAACCCTGGATAACAAAACATATTGTGAGTCTAATAGAGGAAAGGCGAAAATATAAAAATAGGTTAGATGAAACAGGGAAACAAAGATATAAGGCGATCAAGTGGGAAATTATTCGGGAATGTAGGAAAGCGAAAGAGCAATGTATCGATAATAAATGCAAAGAAGTGGAAGATAAATTCGAAGTAGGAAAGACTGATGAAGCATATAAAATAATTAGGAGAAATTTTAGAGAAATTGGATCTAGTACCAAAAACATTAGAAATGAGGCAGGAGATATCCTAATCGGAAGTGGGGAGAAGGCAGATAGGTGGAAAGAATATTTAGGAAACTTATATGCGGGACAGGAAGTGCAAGATATATTAGAAAGCGAAAGCAGTGTAGAGGGGGATAACCTAGGGAGTCCTATAATGAGAGAAGAGTTTGAGATAGCACTAAAAAGTTTAAGGAATAATAAAGCACCAGGTATAGATGGCTTGCAGGCAGAAATCTTAAAGTGCGCAGGTCAAGAGGTAATAGATCGTTTATTTAAACTAGTTAGTCGCATATACCTGACAGGCGAGATTCCAGAAGATTACAAACGGAACATCATAGTAGCTTTGCCAAAAAGAAAAGGCGCGGATAGATGCGAAAATTTTAGAACTATCAGTTTAACTTCCCATGCGTCAAAAATTTTAACTAGAATTGTGCAAAGAAGGATGGAGAAAAAGGCGGAAGAAATATTAGGAGAAGATCAGTTCGGATTTAGACGAAATAGAGGAACGCGCGAGGCCATTCTAGCTTTACGAGTAATTATAGAAAAAACGATAGAAAAGAGAAAGAGCGTCTATATAGGATTTGTAGATTTAGAAAAAGCCTTCGACAACGTAAAATGGGGGAAGATGTTCGAAGTGCTGAGAAAGGTAGGGATGAAATACAGGGACAGAAGAATAATACATAATCTCTACAAAGAGCAAAAGGCAGTTATAGAATGTGAGCAGGAACAAAGGGAAGTAGATATTCGGAAGGGAGTGAGACAGGGATGTGCATTGTCACCTCTAGTTTTCAACTTATATATCGAAGATGCGATTAATATTGTTAAGGAAAGAACAGCCTCAGGGATCAATGTACAGGGCCAAACTATTAACATGCTCAGATTTGCGGATGATATAGCAGTGTTAGCATCTAGCAAAGAAGAATTAGGAGCGGCTTTGAATGAAATGGAAGCAGTTTTGACACAGGGCTTCGGCATGAAAATCAATAAAAAGAAAACTAAAATTTTGGTATGTAGGGGATGTGAAAATAGAACTAAAATGGAAATACAAATTGGAAATGAGAAGATAGAGGAGGTCGCGGATTTCTGCTACTTAGGAAGTAAAATAACTCAAGACGGTAGGAGCACTAAAGATATAAAACAAAGAATGGCGCAGGGCCGAGTTGCGTTTAACAAAAAGAAACAACTGTTATGCGCGAGAACGGTTAATATAGAGACTAGGAAGAGACTCTTAACGTCGTATGTATGGAGTACGGCATTATACGGGTGCGAAACTTGGACAATAGGAGAAGCGGATAGAAAAAGAGTAGAAGCGTTTGAAATGTGGTGCTACAGACGCATGATGAAGATACCGTGGATAGATAAGGTTAGCAATAGGGAAGTATTAGAAAGAGTTGGGGAAAAGCGAAAGGTATGGAAAACAATAAAGAGTAGGAGAGATAGGATGGTAGGACACCTTCTAAGACACGAAGGAATAGTTCGTGACATACTAGAGTCAGAGATAGGAATAAAAAGAGGTAGGGGTAGGCCTAGATTAGACTACTGCTCTCAAATAGTTAGGGATGTAGGATGTTCTACTTTTAGGGAAATGCGTAGGTTAGCTCAGGATAGAAAAGAATGGAGGTACGCGTCCAACCAGTCTTCGGACTGAGAACCTTATGATGATGATCGGGTATCGCCGTTTTCACAACCTGCGTTAATTGCCATCGTCATCTAGATTCATACTTACATTTAAAATTATTGTAAACACGTGCATGTTGTCTTGCCTTTAGTGATTGTTTGGTTTTCTGAAGGAGTTATTTCTGAATTGTGATTTGTGAATTTGTGTAAACTGTGTTGTGACTATGAAGCGTTACTGTTCACAATGGACGTAAACGCAAAAATTACGTAAAACGTATTAGGAGCGCAAAGTTGAACTTATGACAATCCACGCAACTGTTCATAATGGACGTAAGTGTTACGTTCCTCATACGTCAGTTTTACGGAATAACGCAAGAACACATCCCAAGTTGGAACATTTTCAACTTTTACGTAAATATTGCGTTTACGTAATTTTTGCGTTTACGTCCATTGTGAACAAGCACTAAGAAACCTCGTGTAGGATATGAACATGTTGGATCCATAAGTGGCGATCTGGCGATTCGAACGGTGATGAGAAAGATGTCGATTTTGCTAGCGAAAAAAGTTACAACCCTGAACCGGAGGATGCAGTTTAGACCTCCAGTAAGTAGTGAGGGGATCGCGGAGGAGTCTGTGATATACAGGGTGTTTCAGGAGGAATGGTACATACTTCAGTATGTTATAGTATCGTTCATTTTGAACAAAAAAGTTCATATGAACACGTGTCCAATTCTCAATGGTTACTGCGTTACAGCCAGCTGAATTAGTACTTAAAAGAATGTATTACTTCATTAATTCTGACAACTAGCTTTTGATATACAAAACAAAGTACAGATTTTAGAGGAATGGCTCACAAATCCCACCCCTAAACTTTGCAGTTCTTTCTGGCGCTCGTTTATTCTTGTAGCACTGGCCATAATACGGGCGATTAATTCATCACGTATAATTCATCACTTTTCATCCCTCCCCGTAAGCCATAATCCAATGAAATTAAGTCCGGGAACCTAGCTGGCCAATTGATGGGGCCACCACGGCCGATCCTAATAGTGCTAAATGTCAAATGACAATTGTTCTACAGCAGCGTACTGGATAATTGCTCTGTAATGCATTCTACATTAAAATTGCTGTATCTCAGTAGCCATTGGGAATTGGACACCTGCTCATATGAACTTTTTTGTTCAAAATGGACGTTACTATAACATACTGAAGTATGTACCATTCCTCCTGAAACACCCTGTATGATGACAATGTACTATCTACTTCCAAATGCAATAAAAGATCCAGAGCACTGGATGTAACAGGAAAAAAAGTTCAGGGTTTTTTGAAATTAAAACTATTTGTAACAATGACAAAGTAGGTAAATGCAATATTTGTAAGAAAGAAAAATACAAATGAAATTTCGTAAACAGCCATATGGCTTACTAGATATAATAAAACCATTTGAGAATATGTTAACATATCTGACAATTAGTTAATTTTGGTTACTTAGGAGCAGTTTTCTTGTTTTTGTTTTCTTGCTTTCTTGTATTGTTGTTTTTTAAATTTGTATTTGTTTAATTTTATTTACCAATTTATGTTTTTGAATTTTTATATTAAAGTTTGATATCTTCTTTGATAATAAGTATAATATTTGTATTTTATTGTTAAAAATTCACAGATTTCGTAATCCTTGCAACCATCGGGACATTGGAAAAGATACATACATAAAACATAATTAACTTTTTATCGTGGGAAAAATAGTGTACATAACTCGATAAAAAGTGTATTTCCTTTAAACTCGCGTGATTTCTTTTCTGCACTCGGCTTCGCCTCCTGCATAAAATTTGACGTTCGTAGGGAATTTGTCACTTTCCATGCTCGTTACGGAATGTACTATTTTACGTCATGTTCTCCGGGCATACTTATACTGTGCACACTTCACACTATAGAAGGCTCCCGGCTCTCACCACTCGAGCGCTGCGTTATCTCAGTATACGTCATACGACCTCAACACTTTCGTGTCGGTGGCCTTCGACAAAAATCGTAACTCTGGCCCAAATACAAACATTAACATTTCCATTGTTAAAAGTTGAAAGTTTTGTTTCAATAATATTATGCTTTGCGTATTGCTTATGAATGTACCTTACACATGTATTAAAATAATGATGAAATATCCATATCTATGATCTCATATAACCTAAATTCTGCAGGTATAATAATTATCTAGAGTCTAGAAATCTATTCTAGAATTTTCATCAAGACTCTTGATTTAGAACAGCAAGTCTTGTCTTGTCTTGAAATTTCAAGACAAGACTTTATAATGGTCTTGTCTTGATAATCTAGACAAGAGTCTAGAAAGACCAAGTCTAGACGGCATCACTAATACGCAATAAAACGAGCGAAATTCAAAAATTGAATAAACAATTGGGGGTAACAATTGAGAAAACAATATTAGTATCGATTTCCGGTGTAACCGGAAGCGCCCCCATTTTGAAAATATTTTCATTGAGTTGGGCAACGTTGACTATGGCCGGGTTCCAAATTTCAAATTTCTAGCTCGATTTCAAATTGAAAATCTTCTAATGGGCATGTTAAAAAACCACGCTGTATATAGGTAGTTCTACAAAATTTATTAGTTTTATCTTTAAACAAAATATGACATAAAATATTTGATGCTACATGTATACTGATGTTTTTTTTATAAAATACTGGCAATTCTTTCAAAAACGTTTCCTACGTAATTTATACTTTTATATTATTTTCCTAGATCTGAATTGGTAATTTTTTCTTCCAAATTAGACATAATGGACTTATAGGTGATCCCATCGCTAGACCTGAATTTTGACAATAATAAATTATTAAATTTAATTTAATTTAAATTTTATTATTAAATTTAGTTTCTAAAAAGAAACTAAAATTGAAAATGATCATAAAATAAATTTCTTAGATTTAACTTTAATAAACAATAATCAAAACATTAATTTCGATATTTTTAGGAAAGAGTAATATAAGTGATTGTGTTAACAACTTAAAAAATAATGAACTTGTAAGAACAAAATATACAAAATAAACTACAAAACTTTATTGACAAATAAACAAACAAACGCTTAAACAAACACCAATATTTAATAAACATAAACAATAGAAGACGCGAATTAAAATATAACCGCTACTAAAACAATAATTAATTAATTTATATAACAATTCGAATTATACAAATATAAGATCCGATTATTCCGCAAATATGCACATAACATAATAATAATCCTTTATCTGTGATGATGTACCTTCCTTGATTATCTACGCTCGCGATAAAAAAATACAAAGTGCTTGTAATATAAATGGGGCATAGTGGAGGGACCGAAGTCTAGTCTTGACAGTCACTGCCCACTTTTCCCCCTCAACAAATGTTTCGGACACCACGAAAGGACTAGTTTCACTTGTGACTTTGTTTCGAAAGGTTAATTTTTATTTTGTGTTCTGCCAGGTAAGTTCCACATAACCTTATAAAGAAATCATTTTTTGTATCTTGTTGTACATACCTGACATTAACGTTTTTTATTTATTTATTATTTATTTTTTTTGTAAATAATTGTTACCTTCTGAAAATAGAAAACAAAGTGTCAGAATAATTTCTTTATCATAGCCGCGTGTAGGTACAAGGCATAAAAAAATTACAATAAAATTAAAAACAATCAACGTAATTATTAAAGCATTTTAAGGTTAAATTATAAGAATGAGTCGCGTGAATTATCATAATTAATTTTATATATTCGTACGAGTTTTATTTGACATCAAAACATAAATTCACAATCCTGAAGAATTCGCGAATCGTCATAGAAAGTGGGCATTTATTAAAAAACAACCCCAATTTATTTCCTACAGAGAGTATAATGAAATTAAAATTTTGTACTACGATCTTTGCACTTTTTCTTAAAAAAGCTATCGAACTTGTTAACTGCACAGTTATCTATATCAGTCCTCATTTACTCCAGGGCAACCTTCAATTTTAATTTGTTTTCAAACCTTTTGATCCTGATTAGCCTGTAAACTTCACTATAACTGAAAATCAGAAAGATTTTTCCACACTGCAATAGCAATAAATGAAATACCTGCATACATAATTTCGTAAATATTCGGCCTTGTGCTAAGATACAGTGACTAATAATATTGTAGATCGCATTGAGCAAATTTGTACAAATACATATTTTTCCAGAATTTCGCGAAATGGACGATAAAAACAGAAGAGTGGCACGATCCGTCCCTAAGCAGGTAATTATCCTAGTTTATTCATATTAATATACAGGGTAAACCGAGGGTTTGTATGCGGTAAGGCATTGTTCGGGTACATCACTTGGACGATAGCAGAAGCGTTTGAAATGTATACTCGTAACTCTTGTGAATCTGCCACGATCCCCGCATGTACATTACATATGTTTAATTTATTATTATAGAGAAACATTTGCACATAACGTGCAAAATTTAGCAGACAGTTTGCCAAAGCAAACTCATGGCTCAAGATAACAACAATGAACAAGTGGCTCACTGATTATTTAAATTGTTTAAATATAGTCTTTTTCGGTTTTCTGGCAAACAAAAGATATTTTTAGAATAAGAAAAGTCAGATGGTTGACAAATAGGTAAAGCATTCAAACTTTCTATGGATTAGGTACCAATCTTCTTAGACTAAATAAAATGGGGTAGTTTCCGTACTTGTGCCAAAATCCACTTTAAAGTTTAAACCAGTACGAATATTTTATCTCTTACATATTAAAAGTAAATAACTGCTCTCTGCTACCGGTATTAACTGGCAGAAACTCGATCTGGCATCGACCTCGAGGTCACGTAGGTTATTTCTACTAAAAGATCTTGGACCTTGCCAGAGACGATACGGACCACTTCTATCCTTTGCATTTTTGCATAGTGTTGAATTTCATTTTATAACATATAAACAAACAACAAAAATTATGTGTATACTTATCTACCAATTTGTTTCAGTTCCTATTAGGATTGATAACAAACTTTTCAGCTTTAGCTCCTTCGATGAGCTTGGGATTCTCAGCAATCGCCATCCCAGTCTTAAAGCACGAACATAATCCCCATAGGTTTGATGATGATCAAGCATCTTGGTTTGGTAAGTTCATAATTCTGGCATACTCTGCAACTGTGAATGTGTTGTTGACGTACTCCCGTCCTCTAAATCACTATGCAGCTTCCCGGTTTTATGCGCTGCTAGGAGTTTGACTGGATACAGGTCTATGTGGTTTCTTTTTGGTAATGAACAATTTGTCAGAACGACCTCTTAATGCACCCGTTAATTCTATGTAATGTAATAGCGTTCTTGCAGCACAAACAGTAGGATTTTCATGGAAAAACGGAATAATTATGTGTGGTTGAAATTGTTTATGGCGAGAAGTTTTAATCCTATTTGCAAGTAGTAGTAGTCTAACCTGGGCCTACCCCTACCTCTTTTTATTCATATCTCTGACTCTAGTATGTCGCGAACTAAGCCTTCGTTCCTCAGAAGGTGTCCTACCATCCTATCTTAGTCGAGTAAAAACCAAGGCAAAAGTCGCTTCCTTCTCGATTTTATTTTTTTAATCTTAGAACAAACTGAGACATGTCTCATTTTATTAGTTAGGTCATTGTTTATGAGAAATCACAAGATACGACATTTTTTGTGGTCACGAAATTTTTTATTTCCAAAAAAGTGTGGATACGTACCTTTTTTAAAAACCTTACTTTTTTATATATCCACTCTAATATCTAGGTATCTAATTGAGCTATCGACATGATCTTTTTTTTGTTTTACAACACACACATAGGCGCTTCTTTCTAAGCATAGTATTGGTTGGTGTCTTTTGTTTTAATATCCTCAAAACGTCGATAACCTAGGAAGTTCAGAAATTACGCAGGCAAATTTTCACTAATCGAGAAACTTTTTTGTTTTGGAAATTTTTATATAACATACTGCGAAGGAAATGCCGCCAAAAGACCAAAAAAGTTTTTGACAGCATAATTGTTATTGTGACTTTTGTAGTTTAGGCGCTATGATTTTTTATATAGGCTAATAATAAGGAGCGACCGATGACAATATCGACGCGTGCGAGATATAACATGAAAGAAATAAATAATCTTTTATTTGCACATTAGTTCGAATTGTTAGTGGCGAGTTCTTTAATTTTTACTGCTTAAAAATATTTCAGATATATGAGCTAAATATTAAAATGAAGTGCTTATTATGTGGTGAAGTTGTGGAGGAAAAAGATAAACTTGTTGTGTATAAGCCTTGGAAGTGGGGTTTAGAGATAATAATTAGGGCTGCGGACCTGAGAAAAGATGATTTTGGACAGAAAATTTTAGCAATCAAGAATGATATTTTAAACGG
The DNA here is from genome assembly GCA_963966045.1 of Xestobium rufovillosum. Classification (NCBI taxonomy): domain Eukaryota; kingdom Metazoa; phylum Arthropoda; class Insecta; order Coleoptera; family Ptinidae; genus Xestobium; species Xestobium rufovillosum. The sequence continues at coordinate 25,940,361 of OZ014497.1, forward strand.
AAAAATTAAAGTAAAATATCATGAAGACTGCAGAAGGTCTATACCAGCAAGGACAATATTGAGATGGTTTGCTAAATTAGTAATAGCTCGGACGGAGACAGAAACATTCCGCGAGACATTCCAGGTTCTTCAAAAAGTAGGAGTGAAATGTGCCTTATTTGCAATCAAAAAGGGACAAATAAAAAACAAAAATTAACATTTATACAAACAAGTTTGCAGATTGTATTAGGTACCTACCCATTTCTTTTTATTATTTTAGGGGTTTCGTCAGTCAAAAGATAAACAAAAATAAAACTCGAACAATTCTGATTTAAATTGAACATTAATTTGCATAAAAATATACCACTGATGTATGAAATAAAAAAGTTCCAAACTGATCATTTTATTGGGTTAGGTCGAGAGTGAGGTTGTAACTTGTAAATGCCTACCTCAGAATAAAAAACTACTGAGGTACCTACAGCGTTTGCTGACTTCTATTTGGATAATACACTCAAAATATAAAAATAGGAAACCGGATAGCGTACAATAAAAAATTATATTAACTTTTAAGAATATGTACTACAATAGCCAATTTATCTTGATCTCTTGAGGGGACAGGAAAAAGTACTTATGTATAAATAATCAAAGCGGCCAAAAAGAGGGGCGATATTGGAATGGTTGCAAAGTTCACCGGTTATGACGATTTGTTTGTGCATGATGCGAAATATCATAGGTCGTGTTATAGCCATTACATTTCGAAATATGTATAACATACAAGCATTTTTAAATATATTGAAAATTAACAAAAAATTAGCCCAAGTTCCGACTTTTTCATCAAACTCTGATAAAATAGAATCAACGGGAGAATCAGTTCTTCCTTTGCATCTGAAACTGCTAATAATGATGTCTGTAAGGAAGAAGTTTATCAAAATGAATATGAAATTTTGCATCAAGCAGCTGGAATTTTTAAAAAACACACAATTTCAGTTCTCCACGAAAAATTTTTCCTGTTCCTCAACTCCTCATGATATTAATCAAAATGAGTTTACAAAGTACGAGTAAGTACCAAATATGTTGCTACAATTTATATATTGGCTTATCGACGATGATAATTATAACGTTAGAAAAAAATATAAATCAAAAAGCTGTTATTCCTTGCAATCTTATTATGGCGTTCGCCAAGTTATATAAAAAAAACTTTTTAAATTTGGATTAGACTTATGTGTACACCATTTACTACGAAGTAGACAACTTTTTGACTTCCTATCTGAAATTGGTATTAGCTGTACTTATAACGATATTATACAATTATTAACAACCAACATTGCCAAACAAGGAATTAGTAATAACAAAATTTATGTACCTCCAGGTAAAAGTTGTTGGTAATACAATCAAAAATTACACACACGCGAGTATAGATAATAATTTTGATTTAAATGAGGACACAATCCACGGAAAAAATACTACTCATTGCGTGGGTATGGTGGTATTTCAGCAACGTTTAGAAAACATTACATTTATAGGTGAAAATATACCTAGAAAAGGTCCTTATTCATTAAGCTTAGAAGATCTTGATTTTCTCTTTCGACACATATTGCCCTTTTTAGCCTTCCAAAACGACCAGAGCCTTTACCCTTTAAGTGCTTTGAGTTTAACAAAAAAACGATGGAATATTTACAAAAATAAACTTGACATGGAAACTATTTCAATATTTTAAAGGCACTAGTCCATTTTTAACTTGGTCAGGCTTTAATAGTTTGTATCTGAGATGCCCAAGCATTGCAGATCAATAACTGAAAATACTGAAAATAGGCAATAAACACAGTAAAATTGAAGATGCCGAACCATTACCCACTATTATTGCACCGTGCGCGCATACTTAGATATTACCCTCCAAACTAAAAAAATCATATTATAAAAACTATTGAAAATATCCCGAAATTTTTTTTTCTAAAAACTTTTTTGGTCTTTTGGCTATATTTCCTTTGCATCATGTTATATAAAAATTTCCAAAACCAAAAAGTTTCTCGATTAGTGAAAATTTACCTGCATAGTTTCTGAACGTCCAAGATCATCGGCGTTTTTATCATTTATTTAAAAAACAATACCATTATTATTATACATCTAAAGAAGCGCATAGGTGTGTGCTTTAAAACAAAAAAAAGATTACGTCGATAGCTCAATTCGTTTTTGAGATATACCAGCAGATATGCAAAAAAGCATGACTTTTAAAAAAGTAAAAATTTTATAGTTTTTTAAAAATAAAAAATGTGGTGACCGCTAAAAAATGTCGTATTTTGAGTTTCTATGTGTATAATGCTGTTGTTGACAATACCCACTGGGTCTCATCTTGTTCTAAGCTCATCAAAAAAACGACACAATTTTACCCATTATTTACTCCGCTATCTCTCCTATTCCTTACTGTCTTCCATAAATTTGGCTTTTCTCCAACTCTTTCTAATACCTTTCTGTTGCCATCGTTGTTCATCGTGCGTCTATAGCACCACATTTCAAATTCATCTTTGTTTCCCTCTTTCATCTAACCTATTTTTATATTTTCGCTTTTCCTCTATTAGACTCAGAATATGTTTTGTTATCCAGGGTTTTCTACTTTCATTCTGTTTATGACCCAAAATATCTCTAGCTGCAGAATCTAAACTATTTTTAATGCAATTCCATTCTGCCTCTAGGTCCATAACCATATATTCACCCGCGCCCTTTAATACTTCGTTTGTCTTTCTCTCGAACTTACCGCGCGTATCATCATCTTTTAGTTTCTCTAGGCTACGTTTTTTCAAAATCTGAAATTTAAAATTGGAGTTCATAACCACTTTGTTGTGATCACTATCTATATCTGCTCCTGGATAACTTCTACATCCCCTAACTTGATTTCTAAATCTTTGCTTAACGAGAATGTAATCTATTTGATATCTCCCTAGGTCTCCTGGCATCCTAACGTGATGGTGAAATGGAGAGTTCGCGACCGTTAGGTTATTTTTATCGCAGAACTCTCTCAGTCTAACTCCCCCATCATTCCTATTGCCTAATCCAAAGGGGTCAACTATACCACCTTCTCTCCCTGTGCCTACGACTGCATTGAAATTTCCTACAATTATTACATTTTCGGGCTCCCTCACAAAATCTAGTCGAAGACCACACCAAAATACTCCACAACCATACAACATAATATAGGACTAATTTGCTTTTTGATTTTCCAGCCAGTATTGCTTCAATTGCGACTCCCATTGGATGTTTCCTTTCCGGCCCGTTTTCGGACAAATTTGGTAGACGAAAAGCTTTATTCCTAATAAACGTAGTGGGCCTTGCAGGTTGGATAACCATAGCAACGGGCTACTACGTAGTCGAACAGCAGTATTCAATATTATTGGTGGGGAGGATTTTGACTGGACTTTCCACCGGTTTGGCTAGTATGCCAGCCTCTGTATACATGGCAGAAATATCTAGTCCAGAACTGCGCGGTGTTTTCACGACGTGGGGAGGAGTGTTCTTTTCGTTTGGAGTTTTGATCGTGTATGTCATCGGTTACATCTTGAAAGTATTTATTAAGTTAGCTTTTACATATTTTATTCTTAAAATTAGAATTGTAGGAGCAATGGGGCACTGCTGCGTTGATAGTTGCAGGATTTCCAATTTTGGGAATAGCCTTAATAACCTTCTTCATGCCAGAATCACCTTCTTGGCTTGTGACCAAGTCCAGGATAGAAGAAGCGAAAAGGAGTATGTGCAAAATTTTTAACATGAAGGACTTTAATTTAACTGTAAGTATCAATACTTCGTTATCTGATATCACTCAACTGTAAAACATATATTTCCTTGCAGATTCAAGAAGAGATAGATTCATTGCTCCTCAACAAACAAAAAGCAAAAACGCAGTTCGAATACGACAACTCCTTCATCACTCAAATCAAGAACCAACTGAGGAACTTCAAGAAGCCGACTTGTTACAAACCTTTTATCCTCATGGTCGCGTTTTTCTTCTTCCAACAATTCTCTGGGACATTCGTGATTGTCTTCTATGCAATACAAATAGTCCAAGATGCAGGCGTAAAAATGGATGCATATACAGCAATAGTGTGCATTGCTCTTACACGCTTTATAGCAGCACTATTAGTCAGCTGGTTGACTAAGAAATTCGGAAGAAGACCAAATTCTATTGTATCAGGAGCTGGTATGACCATCTGCATGGCAATCTTAGCAACATATTTGTATCTAATCCAAAAAGGAGTAGTGGAAGGACACATTCAACAAAAAATAGCATGGTTACCAATCACCATGTTAATGGTATATTTCTTTGCTAGTACACTGGGTTTCTTAACAATGCCCTTCGCAATGACTGCTGAACTGTTTCCTTCCAACATCAGAGGTACAGCCACTGGCGTCGTAACTTGCATAGGCTACATCTTCAACTTCATAACTGTTAAAATCTACCCATTTATGAAACTCAGTTTGGGGTCTATTGGTCTCTTCGCATTTTATGGATCTATAGCTCTAGCTGGTACCATTTTCATCATAATCTTTTTACCAGAAACAAACGGAAAAACTTTGGCAGAAATAGAAGAATATTTCGACAATAGAAGAAGCGAAAACAATAACAATTTGGAGCAGAAAAAACCATCAAACAAGGTTTAAATGATCTTAGAATTCTTTGAATATCTGTGATGAATATGGCTGCTTTCGTGAAGCAAGTCTAGACAGTATTGGCAAGTAGTCACGTGCTTTGAGTATCTACACGTAAAAACTAGTATGAGCTAGTGAAATTAGTTCAATTGTGTGATTCAGTTTTAACAAGTAGTTAAAACCTAAAAAGGGTTTTCGTGAACTTCTTGACTTAAAAAAAGTATGTGTTGTCATTGTTTTCAAATGAAAACACTTAAAGATAGCATTATTATCTACGTTTATAGTAGAACTGTATATATTAGATATAGGTAAATAATTATTTTATACTATAACCGAATATTTTGTATTGTTTGTGTATTTGTTGATAATATAGTTTTTTATATCTATTTTATTTCTACTTCTTTGCAATATTCCATAAAAAAGCCTTGGATCACTTTTGGGATTTACGATGCGTGTACCATGAAAGTTACATCGTTTTCGAATTATTGGATACATTTTGACCTTTTTGGCTTGATTTATTTTACACTGCTAGCTATCCAAAGCGTTGGTTGTGTTGAAGAATAACAACTTGTAATGGTAACTTAAACTTCAATCTTGGCAACACACTATCTTACAAAACCGAAAAACTTAAATTTTATTCTAATTCGGAAAGTATGTGCAATATTTACAACTTAAAACTGAATTATGACCACTAGGCACGCAGTCTCACGTCCTGTACTGTGAAGATTAAAAGACTTGGATATAGTGACCGAATTCAGACTCAATTACCACTACCGGGTATGCAGTCTCACATCCCGTTTTCTGAAGAAAAGACTTTGAAATAGTGTTTTGAGTCGAATAACTGAATTGTTACAGCAGCTTGCTGTCTTTCGTATTAATCTGAAAAGTCCCCATAAGTCCATCCTTCCAGTGGAGAAAAGTGCGCACGACTTGAGAAGGGAAACGCACTACACTAGTCATGCATAATGCTGCAACCAGTATTACTGAAAGTACTAAAAATTTTATGTGAAAGTCGGAGTGCTTTAAAGTTACATTTTCTGAATGGAGCGGCAAATATTTTATTTCATTGCATAATTATATGAATTATATATGTCGTATTGCCGTTCTCGAAATACATACTTATAACAACTTGTAGTCACAATTTTTGATGTGTTCTGACTCTCGAACTTGAAAGCAAATTGTAGGAGCTCCCTCGTATCCCGATGTCTCCCTTGATCTACACGCCGATGAAACCACCAACGTCGCGCAAGGTCATTACAGTTTTTTGGTGTGCTGTGTTGTCGGTACTTATACTCATACGAGAACGGCAATACTCATATGGCGGATTTTAGCTGACATATTCAAGTTTGCCGTATCTTCAGACCTCTCTTTTATATTTTTGAAGGTTTCTTTTCGGATTCCCCTTCTACTGAAATATTTTCAAGGGTATAGCGAGTTCAAATTCCACCCTAAGTTAATTCGAAACAAAGGTAGGTGATGAATTTTCCATTTCACGCTGCAAATTCTTTTGAAATTCTTTGGTTAAATATTGGAAGCAAATTTGAAATTGCCGCCATTGCCGCCGCTGGTAAAATCGCAAGCAACTTGACCTGGACATATTTTTTAATTATTGGAAATAGTCTTTCTATGTCCGATAAAAGTCATCTACATACCTAGTCAGAGATAGGAATAAAAAGAGGTAAAGGTAGGCTCAGATTAGACTACTGCTCTCAAATAGTTGGTGATGTAGGATGTTCAACTTTTGGGGAAATGCATAGGTTAGCTCAGGATAGGAAATGATAGAGGTATGTGTCCAACCATTCTTCGGATTGAAAACTATGATTAAGAAATTAGGCGCAATACCCATCGGTCATCAAAATGTCTGAACACGCACAAAAAGACAAATGGACGCAATATAAGCATATTTTTTGTGGAAGAGATTTTTGCTTCTTGCATTAGGTATACGATCATGATTTTAAGGATATTTCGATATTTTGCGACACGATCCCGACAACTTTATAGATTATAGTTAAAACGTTGATTGAGGGAATCAATCAACGGTTAAAATAAAATTAGTTCCTTCCCAATTTGACTAAAATGCAGGAGTTTATATTGCTGCTGCCCTCTATGTACTACACGTCGATTGAAGTAATGGAAGTTGTTCACGAACAGTTAGTTCATTCAAGTCTAGGTGTCGCAATACGGGATATTTGCTATTCACTATTGTTTATTAATTGCAATAAATCTAACATTAATTCTTCTCTAACTGTATTGCATTTATATAAAAAATTAGCACCCTCGTTTTAATATATGGAAATTGCCTGCGCGGTCCTTTTGATTATTTGATTATCACCATTGTAATGCTCTTCTGTGCACAGGGTGTTTATTTCTATGGTTTGCAGAATTGTCATTGCGCCCGATACTCTGTCACTTTATTTTCAATAAAAGCAGTAAGCAGCAATGTCGGAAGCAGAAAAAGTTCCAAAAGAAAATAAGGCCAGTAATGGTCATATTAATCAACAAAGTAAATCGTAAGTTTGATCATTACTTTGTTAATTGTATTGTGTTGTATATTGTAATAATTTTGGTTCGAATTTGTGGAATATTTTCGACTTGTAGAGAATGAAATATCTATCACAATCGATAGCCTGTATAAAAAGTTAATGAAGTTACTTGATGATTAATACGGTCTCGTGTACTCACTTATCAGTGTTTTTCTATTTAAATTCTAGATATTCTTGTAATTGGATTTCTAACCTATAAAGTTGAGGTTGTACTAATTTTGATCTGTGTTTGTTATTTTTGGACAATTTTGTTGTTTATACTCATGTTATTTTTGTTTATAAAATTGGGTATAAGCTAGCAGTTAGAGAAGAGTTAAATGCATATTCTCGCTTCTTTTAATTTTGTTTTAAGGGAAATCAAAGTGGAGTAATTATCGCCCAAAAATTGTTTTTCCAATGTTTCATTTTGATTAGATTGCAAATCATTATTCTTATTCTTGCTTGAGCTAATGACTCATGGTTCCTATTAAGAACTTTTATGTTTAATCTTTGGACACTTCTGATATAATTTTGAAAGTTAAGATAAGCATCCTTTGTCTTTGGAGTTGAATTAGCAGACAAAAGCACATATGAAATAAGACTAGGAATATTGTTAATAAAGCTGCATGGTTTTATTGCCAAAACGGTGCGTTGTAGTGAAAAGAAGAGGCACAGAGGCAGGAGACATGCGGACAAAAAGAATGAGAAGCAAGAAGAGGAAAACGACAAGAACCTGGAAGTTTTGATGAACGACAGCGATCCACTCGGTAACATTTCTATCAAACACATACGTGCCGCCATGGAAGCTTTCTCGAAGCAACAGAAACCCGCCAAAACACAGGAAGAGGCGTTGACCAAGTCTTATCAATTCTGGAATACTCAGCCTGTGCCTAAGATGGGTAAGTCAGCCAAAATTTGAAGTTTCCGTCTTATTAATTCAATTTAAACGATTCGGGAAATACAGAATTTTCATGGCCTTAGAGTTTTTGCGTTTGCAGATGAGAAGATTACAGCTAACGAGCCAATAGAACCGGACAAAGTGGAGTCGGAAATTAGGGCCGAGCCGTATAGTTTACCGGATGGTTTTCAGTGGGATACTTTGAACTTGAACGAGCCTTTGGTGCTCAAAGAGTTGTACACACTGTTGAATGAAAATTATGTTGAAGACGATGATTGCATGTTCAGGTTCGACTACCAACCTAATTTTATTAAATGGTGAGTGAATTTTTCTGTTCTTTATTTAAACGTTTCAGCATTGTTTATGAACTTGTCTTCTGAAAATAATTACATCTTGTAATATCGTGATTCATGCCTGAGACTCGTCATAAGGGCTGCGCGATTCGCCTCTTGGCGAATTGAGAATCGATTTTGTAGATATCAATTCGAATCGATTCATTGCATAACAATTCGAAATGATCCAATGCGTATCAATTCGAATCGATTCAGTGCATATCTATTCGAATCAATTCATTGCATAACAATTCGAAACGATTCAATGCGTATCGATTCAGTGCATGTCGATTCAAATCGATTCATTGCTTATCGATTGGAATTTGAAACGATTCAAAGTGTATCACATGCTTGTCACTTCGAATCGATTCAGTGCATATCGATTCGAAACATTTCAATGTGTATTACAATATTACTTCAGTGCATATCGATTCGAATCGATTCATTGCATAACAATTATTCGAAATGATCCAATGCGTATCAATTCGAATCGATTCAGTGCATATCTATTCCAATCGATTCATTGCATAACAATTCGAAACGATTCAATGCGTATCGATTCATTGCATGTCGATTCAAATCGATTCATTGCATAACAATTATTCGAAATGATCCAATGCGTATCAATTCGAATCGATTCAGTGCATATCTATTCCAATCGATTCATTGCATAACAATTCGAAACGATTCAGTGCATATCTATTCCAATCGATTCATTGCATAACAATTCAAAACGATTCAATGCGTATCGATTCAGTGCATGTCGATTCAAATCGATTCATTGCTTATCGATTGGAATTTGAAACGATTCAAAGTGTATCACATGCGCGTCACTTCGAATCGATTCAGTGTATATCGATTCGAAACATTTTAATGTGTATTACAATATTACTTCAGTGCATATCGATTCGAATCGATTCATTGCATAACAATTATTCGAAATGATCCAATGCGTATCAATTCGAATCGATTCAGTGCATATCTATTCCAATCGATTCATTGCATAACAATTCGAAACGATTCAATGCGTATCGATTCAGTGCATGTCGATTCAAATCGATTCATTGCATTTCGATTGGAATTCGAAACGATTCAATGTGTATCGATTCAGTGCATGTCAATTCAAATCGATTCATTGCATATCGATTGGAATTCGAAACGATTCTATGTGTATCACATGCGTGTCACTTCGAATCTATCAGTGCATATCGATTTGAATCGATTCATTCCATAACAATTATTCGAAATGATCCAATGCGTATCAATTTGAATCGATTCAGTGCATATCTATTCCAATCGATTCATTGCATAACAATTCGAAACGATTCAATGCGTATCGATTCAGTGCATGTCGATTCAAATCGATTCATTGCATTTCGATTGGAATTCGAAACGATTCAATGTGTATCGATTCAGTGCATGTCAATTCAAATCGATTCATTGCATATCGATTGGAATTCGAAACGATTCTATGTGTATCACATGCGTGTCACTTCGAATCGATCAGTGCATGTCGATTCAAATCGATTCATTGCATAACAATTATTCGAAATGATCCAATGCGTATCAATTCGAATCGATTCATTGCATAACAATTCGAAACGATTCAATGCGTATTGATTCAGTGCATGTCGATTGAAATCGATTCATAGCATATCGATTGGAATTCGAAACGATTCAATGCGTATCGATTCACTGCATGTCGATTCAAATCTATTCATTGCATATCGATTGGAATTCGAAACGATTCGATGTCTATCACATGCATGTCACTTCGAATCGATTCAGTGCATATCGATTCGAAACAATTCAATGCGTATTACTTCAGTGCATATCGATTCGAATCGATTCATTGCATAACAATTATTCGAAATGATCCAATGCGTATCAATTCGAATCGATTCAGTGCATATCTATTCGAATCGATTCATTGCATAACAATTCGAAACGATTCAGTGCATATCTATTCCAATCGATTCATTGCATAACAATTCAAAACGATTCAATGCGTATCGATTCAGTGCATGTCGATTCAAATCGATTCATTGCTTATCGATTGGAATTTGAAACGATTCAAAGTGTATCACATGCGTGTCACTTCGAATCGATTCAGTGTATATCGATTCGAAACATTTTAATGTGTATTACAATATTACTTCAGTGCATATCGATTCGAATCGATTCATTGCATAACAATTATTCGAAATGATCCAATGCGTATCAATTCGAATCGATTCAGTGCATATCTATTCCAATCGATTCATTGCATAACAATTCGAAACGATTCAATGCGTATCGATTCAGTGCATGTCGATTCAAATCGATTCATTGCATTTCGATTGGAATTCGAAACGATTCAATGTGTATCGATTCAGTGCATGTCAATTCAAATCGATTCATTGCATATCGATTGGAATTCGAAACGATTCTATGTGTATCACATGCGTGTCACTTCGAATCGATCAGTGCATATCGATTCGAATCGATTCATTCCATAACAATTATTCGAAATGATCCAATGCGTATCAATTTAAATCGATTCAGTGCATATCTATTCCAATCGATTCATTGCATAACAATTCGAAACGATTCAATGCGTATCGATTCAGTGCATGTCGATTCAAATCGATTCATTGCATTTCGATTGGAATTCGAAACGATTCAATGTGTATCGATTCAGTGCATGTCAATTCAAATCGATTCATTGCATATCGATTGGAATTCGAAACGATTCTATGTGTATCACATGCGTGTCACTTCGAATCGATCAGTGCATGTCAATTCAAATCGATTCATTGCATAACAATTATTCGAAATGATCCAATGCGTATCAATTCGAATCGATTCATTGCATAACAATTCGAAACGATTCAATGCGTATTGATTCAGTGCATGTCGATTGAAATCGATTCATAGCATATCGATTGGAATTCGAAACGATTCAATGCGTATCGATTCACTGCATGTCGATTCAAATCTATTCATTGCATATCGATTGGAATTCGAAACGATTCGATGTCTATCACATGCATGTCACTTCGAATCGATTCAGTGCATATCGATTCGAAACAATTCAATGCGTATTACTTCAGTGCATATCGATTCGAATCGATTCATTGCATAACAATTATTCGAAATGATCCAATGCGTATCAATTCGAATCGATTCAGTGCATATCTATTCGAATCGATTCATTGCATAACAGTTCGAAACGATTCAATGCGTATCGATTCAGGGCGTAACGATTGGAATTCGAAACGATTCGATGTGTATCACATGCGTGTCACTTCGAATCGATTCAGTGCATATCGATTCGAAACAATTCAATGCGTATTACTTCAGTGCATATCGATTCGAATCGATTCATTGCATAACAATTATTCGAAATGATCCAATACGTATCAATTCGAATCGATTCAGTGCATATCTATTCCAATCGATTCATTGCATAACAATTATTCGAAATGATCCAATGCGTATCAATTCGAATCGATTCAGTGCATATCTATTCCAATCGATTCATTGCATAACAATTATTCGAAATGATCCAATGCGTATCAATTCGGATCGATTCAGTGCATATCTATTCGAATCAATTCATTGCATAACAATTCGGAACGATTCAATGTGTATCGATTCAGTGCATGTCGATTCAAATCGATTCATTGCGTATGGATTGGAATTCGAAACGATTCGATGTGTATCACATGTGTGTCACTTCGAATCGATTCAGTGCATATCGATGCGAATCGATTCATTGTATATCGATTCGAAATGATTCAATTCATATCGATTCGACTAGAAGAGTCCCTAACGTAAATCGTAAATCGTAAATCTTGAAGTTTGTTTTTAATTTTTGGAGCATGCATGCTCGAAAAAAAAGGATACAGACAATTTTTAGACCTAACCTCACTAATAATATTCGATTCAAATCGGAAAATATCGCTTTGAATCGGAAATCTACTCGAATCGGAAAATATCGATTCAGAACGGACATCGACTTGATCTGAATTCGAATTAAATTGAAAGTCAATTTTTATCGGAAATTGATTTGATTCGAATCTGAAAACGATACTCGAATCGGAAATCAACTCGATTCGAATCAGAATCGACTCGACTCGAATCGGAGATCGACTCGATTCGAATCGAATTGGAAAAACCGATTCATCGATACGATTTTTTAAGAATCAATTTTTGATGCGCTGAAAACAATTTACATGTTTTTGTAAATAAGTAAGTATTTCTGTTGCAAATTTTTGTATTTTTTTGCTTTTGCATGTTACCTGTTGTACGTGCGGTCTTACTTGCAGGGCATTGCAGCCTCCAGGATGGAGGAAAGACTGGCATTGTGGCGTTAGGGTGATCAAGAGTGGACGATTAGTTGGATTTATTTCGGCAATTCCTGCAACAATTCATACGTACAATAAGTAAGTACATAATTCGATGTTGCCGATTTCTTTTTGCCGCACTTTTAACGCACATGCACTTTACCGTATAATTACAGAGCTCAGCAGATGGTGGAGGTGAACTTCCTCTGCGTTCACAAGAAGCTGCGGTCGAAGCGCGTCGCTCCCGTCCTCATCAGGGAAATCACGAGGCGAGTGTACTTGACGGGCATTTTTCAGGCCGTCTACACTGCGGGCGTTGTGTTGCCAAAACCGGTGGCCACGTGCCGATACTGGCATCGCAGTCTGAACCCCAAGAAATTGATAGAAGTTAAATTTTCGCATTTGTCGCGCAACATGACGATGCAGAGGACTTTGAAGCTGTACAAGTTGCCGGACGAGCCAAAGACGCCGGGGTTCAGGAAGATGACGAGGAAGGATGTGCCGCAGGCCCACAAGTTGTTGAACGACGTGAGTATATTGGGTCTGTGTTGTCTTGTAGCACTTGCAGTGTCGATCTGTTCCAGTACCTCAGCAAGTTCGATTTGGCTCCCCACTTCTCCGAAGAAGACTTTCTGCACTGGTTCATGCCTCAGCTGGACATCGTCGACAGTTACGTCGTGGAACACGAGGGTAATCTAACCGACTTCGTCAGCTACTACACTCTCCCTTCGACCGTGATGCATCACCCCACTCACAAAGTCCTCAAGGCGGCCTACTCGTTTTACAACGTCTCGACGCGGACTCCTTGGGTGTTCCTCATGCAGGACGCTCTGATATCCGCGAAGCAGTTGCACTTCGACGTTTTCAACGCCCTGGATCTGATGGATAACAAGGAGTTCTTGGAGGCGCTGAAGTTCGGGATAGGCGACGGTAATCTGCAGTATTACCTGTTCAACTGGAGGTGTCCGAATATGCAGCCGTCGCGGGTCGGACTGGTGTTGCAATAGTTCTTTTGTTTAATAGGCGCGATTTGAAATTTGTTTTTTTTTTTAATGAATTTATGACGCTTGCGCATTTGGGGCACGCGATTTTCGTGCGGGTCAGTTGTTTGGAAACGGGAAAGTGTGGATCCGGTGTTCATAAAAGGGATGAGGGAAGTTAAAAGTGAATTTTAGTCACCACAATCGATGATCGAGACAACAGGTGTGCAACCAAATCATCAGCACAACCAGCAACTAATTCAGCCTCTGACTTTAATATCTCAATATTATCTTGACCAGCAACGACAAACTCAACAATAAGTTATTATCTTTATGACTATAGTCTTGAGATAATAACTTATTGTGGAGTTAGATGACTTTTAACAAGACTGTAGACAGTTTTGTTATTTCGAATTATGACTTATTATCTTTATAGTTGATCTATTATCTGGTAGCCTGCCTGATAATTAAACTATGGAAATATTATCTCTATATTTGATTTAATAATTCGAACATCAACGAATGAGTTAGTACATAGACCGTAATAGCAATTCAACATTTGCTATAATAGCTCAACTACAGTAACTCTACTTGGGATAATAATGTTGAATATCGGTAGACACTATCAACAATCAAATTCCTGTCATTTATTTAAGTGACACTTGAGATAATAACTTCAAATGACAACTTATTATCTTTATAGTTGATCTATTATCTCTCCTTTCACTTAATATTTTGGTAGCCAGCCTGACTATTAAGTCAGTGGTACAGATAATTAAGTTATGGAAATATTATCTCAATACTTGATTTAATAATTCCAACATCAACGAATGATCTGAAATTGTCGAGATGATAATTTGAGGATAAGTTTGTTATTGTTACTGTTGCTTTATTGCATTAACAGGTGGGATAATAACTAATCTTGAATTATCAACTATGAGATAATACATAAACCGTAATAGTAGTTCAACATTTGCGATAATAGCTCAAATACAGTAACTCTAGTTGAGCTATTATCACAAATGTTGATCAAGATGATACAATGATACATTAGAAAATCTTGATTTATTAGATATCTCTACAGTTTGGATAATGGCGTTGAATATCGGTAGATACTACGAATAATCAAATTCTTATTTCAACCATTGATAAGTTATTATCTTTATAGTTGAGATAACTTATTGTTTAGTTAGTTGGCAGACATTGATGACAGTTGATTTATTCCTTGGCCTTCTTGGTAGTCAGCCTGCCAATTGAGATATTGTCAGTTGTTAGATAATAAACTGAAAATATTACATCAACAGTTGACAGTCAACAAATGATTGTATAGTTGAGGTAGTAAGTAATCAGTCAATATTAGAGATAATTATTTGAGATTAGGTGACTTATCATTACTGTTTATTTATTATTTATGCAGTTAATGACTAATAATAATAATATTTTCATAGTCATTCTGACTATTGAGCCATTATTAACCCGTACTGTTGAGACAGTTGATAGTTGATTATAATAAATGTTGAATAATGCAATACTCCACATTTCACTTGTTCTTTCGCTTAGTGACTAAATGACAGTTGAGACAATAACGTAATATTATGGTAGGAAGCCTGACTATTGACCCTATTCAAGCTGGCTACCAAAATGTTTAGTTGAGGAAAAGAGATAACAAATCAACCATAAGGATAATAAGTTATTATTCAAAATAATAAAACTGTCTACAATCAAGTTTAACAGTCAACTAACTCAACAATAAGTTATTGTCTCAACTGTCGTTTAGCCACTTTGGGAGATAACAACGGCAGCAGATTTTGTCGTTAACAAATTTTGAGATAAGTTTTTTTTACCTTTGATTTATTGGTACCTCAACATTTGGGATAATAACATTGAATTATTGAGGTGTCACTAGATACTTATGAATCAAATTCTTATCATAATAGTTGATTTATAATTTCTACAGGTAATAATAACTAATAATAATAATATTTTCGTAGTCATTTCGATTATTGAGGTATTATTAACCCTGGCCATGCGGTTGATTATAACAAATGATGAGCAACCAAATTCTAAAAATAGTCCACTTATCTCGGTGACTAATTGACAATTGAGACAACTTATTGTTGAGTTAGTTGACTGTTAAACTTGATTATAAACAATTTTGAGTGACTTCTTATCTTTACAGTTGATTTATTATCTCTTTCTCTTCACTATTGAGATATTAAATCATCGATGAAGATAATTAAGTTATAAGTAGATAATAGTTGGAAATGGGTGGTCCACATTCGAGATACTAATCAGACTGAATCTTAAATTGTCGAGATAATAACTTGAGGATTAACAGTTGGGATAATACATAGCCCAAAATGGTAATTCAACATTTATTATTTCTGCAGTTAATGACATAATAATAATAATAATAATATTTTCATAGCCATTCTGACTATTGAGCTATTATTAATCCTGACTGTTGAGACAGTAACCCAATAGTTGATTATAATAAATGTTGAGCAACGACTAAATGGCAGTTGAGATAATAACGTAATATTTGGGTAGGTAGCAAGCCTGACTATTGATGCCCTATTCCTTGATAATTCAACATTTTCTAATGTATCAACTTGTCAGCGTTTGCGATAATAGCTCAACTAGAGTTACGGTAATTGAATTATTATCGCAAATTATCAAATCTATTTTCGTAATTCATAAACCACTGTCTTCATAGTTGATAATTCAACATTAGTTATTATTCCATCTGTTGATATAATTGATGTAATAAAAATAAAGTAACTTTATACTATAATTTAGGTTTCAGTTTTGTGACTGAAAGTTTTGTTTCAATATTAGCATCTGTAACGTTGACCAATCGTTTCCACTTATTATCAAATCATTTGTTGATGGACAGTTTATTAAATCAACTGCCGACATAATATTTCAATATGTAGCTTAATATTATTATCTACACCACTGACTTTATATCTCAATAGTCAGACAGAAAATGTTGATTTAATAGCTATCTTCAATCTCTGCAGTATGGATAATCATGTTGAATATCAGTAGATACTATGAATAATAATAATAATAATAATAATAATATTTTCATGGTCATTCTGACTATTGAGCTATTATTAATCGGGCTGTTGAGACAATAAGTTATTGTCTCAAGTTTCATTTAGCCACTTTGGGAGATAACAACGGTAGCAGATTTTGTAGTTAACAAATTTTGAGATAAGTTTGGTTTTTACCGTTGATTTATTAGGTACCTCAACAGTTGGGATAATAACATTGAATTATTGAGGTGTCAGTAGATATAATGAATCAAATTCTTATCATCATAATTAATAATAGCTAATAATAATATTTCCTTAGTCATTCTGATTATTGAGGTATTGGAATATTAACCCGATGGTTGATTATAATAAATGATGCTCAACCAAATTCTCTTAAAAATAGTCAACTTGTTGTCTCAGTGACTAATTCACAATTGAGACAATAACTTATTGCTGAGTTAGTTGACTGTTAAACTTGATTATAAACAATTTTACAGTTGATTTATTATCTCTTTCTATTGAGATATTAAGTCATTGATGAAGATAATTAAGTTATGAGTAGATAATAGTTGGGGAAATGGGTGGTCCACATTCGAGATACTAATTGAAAGAAAATTTTCAGTCATCAAACTGAATCAATTCAAGAATCAATCGTACCCCTAACCACATAAATTTTGAAATACTATATACGCATTTCGGCAGCTAAGCTGCCATCTTCAGTAGCAGGGAAAAACCTATAGTAATAAAAATAGCAAAAAAAAAAAACAACAACAACAATTATATATATGACAATAATTATAACAACAATAATGATAGTGACAATAACAATAATATTATTGTTATTGATTGTCACTATCATTGTTTCACATCATCATTTTTTTGCTATTTTTATTACTATAGGTTTTTCCCTGCTACTGAAGATGGCAGCTTAGCTGCCGAAATGCGTATATAGTATTTCAAAATTTATGTGGTTAGGGGTACGATTGATTCTTGAATTGATTATTTAACCACAGTCTCTTACATCTTAATCCTTTTATCAAACTGAATCTTAAATTGTCGAGATAATAACTTGAGGATTGTTATCCTTGCTGTTGCTTTATTCTATCAACAGTTGAGATAATAACTAATGTTAAATTACTAAATACGAAAATGGAGGTGGATGAATTATGAATATGATTAACAGTTGGGATAATACATAGCCCAAAATAGTAATTCAACATTTGCGACAATAGCTCAACTAAAGTTCCTTTAGTTATCGCAAGTGTTGATCAAGATGATACATTAGAAATGAATCATAATAGTTGACTTATTATCTCAACCTGTGACCAGTCAACATTAAAAGATAATAATTAGAGATATTGCCAGTGGTTTAAATTATAAATGAAAATATTACATCAACAGTTGAACATCAACAAATAAGTCTATAGTTGAAGTAGTACCTAAATGGCCAATCGACATTAGAGATAATTCGAGATTAGGCGATTGTTTATTTATTGTTTCTGCAGTTAATGACTAATAATAATATTTCCATAACAATTCTGATTATTGAGCTATTATTAACCCTGACTGTTGAGACAGTAACCCAATAGTTGATTATAATAAATGTTGAGCAACGAAATAATACTCAACTGTTGACTTGTTATCTCGCTTACTGACTAAATGGCAGTTGAGACAATAACGTAATATTTATGTAGGTAGCAAGCCTGACTATAGACCATATTCCTTTATAATTCAACATTTTCTTATGCATCAACTCGTCAGCGTTTGCGATAATAGCTCGACTAGAGTTACTGTAGTTGAATTATTATTGCAAATTATTAAACCTATTTTTGTAATTCATAAACCACTGTCTTCATAGTTGATAATACAACATTAGTTATTATCCCATCTGTTGATATAATTGATATAATGAAGTAACTTTATACTATAATTTAGGTTTCAGTTTTATGACCAATCGTTTCCATTTATTATCAAATCATTTGTTGATGGACAGTTTATTAAATCAACTGCCGACATAATATTTCAATATGTAGCTTAATATTATTATCTACACCACTGACTTTATATCTCAATAGTCAGACTAGCTACCAAAATATTTAGTGGGGGAAAAGAGATAACAAATCAACTATAAAGATAAGCCCGATTCAAAATAACAAAACTGCCTACAATCAAGTTTAACCGTCAATTACTTAATAATAAGTTATTGCCTCAACTGTAATTTTGCCACTTTGCGAGTTAACAACAGTGGCCAACGTTGGGATAAGTTTGTTTGACGACTTATCTTATTATTTCTTTCTCTTCGCTTAAAATCGAGCAACTAATGTTGACGAATTATGAAAATAGATTAACAGTTGGGATAATACATAGATCAAAATAGCAATTCAACATTTGCGATAATAGTTCAACTACAGTTCCTTTAGTTGAGCTATTACCGCAATTGTTGATCAGGAAGATCCAACAAGTGACCAATCAACTTTAAAAGGTAATAATTTGAGAATACTGTTGATTTATTATCTTTCAGTTAATGTTGAACTGTTAATGTTAATGTTAATGTTGAACTGCTGAGGCATCGATAGATATAATAAATCAACTGTAAAGTACTGAGTTAACAATTGAGATAATAGTTTCCAAGGGTTCTTCTGTTCCAAATAATGACTTAACTTCTGAGGATCGCTGTGCCCAATGGTCGTTCGTGTGCTCTCAGTTTGTTTTAAAGACCATGCCCAATTTTTGTTGTATGATAAAGCTTTTAAACTTCCGCGACAAAAGTGCGCAACAATAATAATAATAATAGTGATTAATAAACTTCTGCAGTTGGCCGAATTTCTTTTAGACAAACTGTTGGGAGAACGTCCGAAAGATGCGCATTTTTTATCGATTACCTATTAAATGTTATTTAGTTGTAATTATATAAATATTGGCGGAGCGGTGATGAGTGGTCTCCGTTGTTTTACAACAATTGCGGGAGAAGTCCGGAGTCAACGAAAATGTTGATTTTCGTGAAGAAAGTTGATATTTAGTGCGTCCAAAAATGGCCTTATTTTTTTGGTGGATTTTTGCGCGTTTTTTTTTCTGTTTGCTTAGAGTCGTGGTGAAAACGTTTAATGGACGATTATTGTAGTTTCATTATTGTAATATAAGTATTTAAATAAATTTATGAACTACATGTTTGTTTTTGTGAGTTTGCTGGTTCGGATGTGAAAAAAATGTACAATGTGTTCTACATGTCAGTATCATCGAGTTTTTTCTTTCAGCATTTTCTGGAAACCGGCGTAAGTAAAAGATTTTGTCATAAAAAGTGTTGGTTGTGTTGAAGAAAACTTAAACTTTATTCTAATTCTGAACGTATATACAATACTTAAAAACTGAATTATGACCACTACCAGGCACGCAGTCTCACGTCCTGTACTCTGAAGATTGAAAGACTTGGATATAGTGGCCAAATTCAAACTCAATCACCACTACCGGGTATGCAGTCTCACATACCGTTCCCTGAAGAGAAATAGTGGTTTGAGTCGAATGACTGCATTGTTACGGCAGCTTAATAGCTTTTATATTACACTGAAAAGTCCCCAAGTTCACTTCACCCAATCGGAGATCTTGTCCAAGTCAACTTCGCCCAATCGGAGTTCTTGCATATTACGACAGAATCTATTTTTGTGAACCAGTGTTTGCACTTGGAACAGATGAGACAGCCCCTCCTGACGAATCATGTCCGGTCTTCATTCTGTTAAAGAGAAAAGCGCCGCTCTTCAGTCTTCAGTGGGGATATAGTTGCGCGCGGTTTGCTACGGTAAACGTGTCACTGTACTTCTGAATGTATCGCTCTCTTTGTTATTTTACGTTTGCAAATTATTGTTCACAACAAAAAGGATGCCGTGTTTTTTTTGCTTGCAGTTTCTCATGTTTAAATCGAAAAAAAATAATGAAATAACGCCGGTAACACTAACATGGAAGAAATGTCAACATATTTATTTAAATCGGGTTTGCGAATTTTTAATTTAAAGCAATGATTATAGCTGTTTCTCGAAGTATTTTTAGGTCTAAATATAAATGTTCTGTGGTTTAAACTGTTGTTTTCTTGTGTTCCGCTCTTAAACTTATGCGTTCCGTTTCATTTATTAGTTGTGTGTTGTTTGTGTTAAGTTATTCAGAAAATAAGTTACGGAATCTCATCTTTCAACAGCCAAATAATAGTATATTACGTACCGAGGTGGAAAATGTTTCATTACAGCCGATTGTGAATAAACAAACAAAAACACCAAAATTTGAAATTATAACCTCAAAATTTGAGAACTAATTTCTAATCAAGCAACGCATTGGTGTCGCCGATGGGTGTGGAGCATACGTAAGGGAATTATTTTATTGGCAAGTCCGTTTAACACGTCACAGACACACTACATTTAAAATATAAGTACCCTAAGATTAATATTGTCGCCTAAATATATGAAAATATTGTAATTTTGTTATGGAGATATACCTTAAGAGCCCGACACACAGGAATTTTGGGAGCACGGTAGACGTTCACCTGTTTGTAAATATTTCAAAAACTATAAACGATATTAAGTTGTTTTTGTTTGCAAACAGTTCTTAAAATACAAATCTACTATTGCTATTTTGAAATTTGTTAAAAAACATGAAAACAATAAAGGAAGGAGCATGTTATATGTGGGCGAAAAACTGCTTCTTATAGAACCTAATAAAACTTTCCTGAAAAGAAAATCTCAGAATCTGGTTAATAGCAATAGTAGACTGAACCTCTGGCTTGTAAGAACGCATAAAATTTTCAATTTCGGTCAGTTAAATAACACGTCCCGAAAGGTTTAATAAAAAAAGATTTATTTTTAACTTTACAAAACGGTTACTTCACAATTTGGAATTTTGTACAAGTAATACAAACGATATACACTCGAGTATAAACTATGGACAAAAAGCCCACATCAATTGAATACAAAGCTTATATACTAAGATTAATGTTATGTTAGCAATAGATAAAATAGTAGACGCTATTCAGCGGTTCTTGGTTCTTAACACCTCCCGCCGAAGATGAGAAATTGGGCGGAAGTTCACTGGAGCTCAATTTCGTCCAATGTTGCCTTGTTCTCCGTTTTCTTAGGTTTCTTGAGTCTTGGCCAAATTTTGCGGTAACCTATGATTAGAATGACAAAAATTAGTATGGAGTATAATACAACTGTCCAAAGAGTGAGTGAATGATGAAACATGGGCATGTCACCATCGAAGTCTACTGGAGTTTCCAATTTCCTTTTTAATTCTTTGATGTCGTCCAAGTGTACATCTTCTAGGGTAATATTCTTGAATACTTCTTTCGAATTTTCTTCAATTTTTGGCAGCTTTATATTGTAGAATTCTTCTTTTCTTGAAACTAGCTTTGTTTCTTCGTAACTAAGTGGATTTCCATGTAATGTAACACTACAGCTTTGGGGTACGTGGATTAAATAGGTACCAACCAGATCCACGCGATCTTCGTAATTGTTGCATTTTATTATACCAGGTGTTTCTGTTGGCGCGAAATATAGCCAGGCGTTATTTTCAATTTTTTGGATTTTCCATGATGTTCTGATGTTGTGCCTTGCACAGGCATTATATGGCTTCTTGTGTTGCAGCAGCTCGATTTCACATATTTGGTTGTCTGAATTTTTCAAAGTTTCCAAACGACATAGGTAGAATTTGGCGTTCGTGAAAATACACAGCTCATTAGTAAGTAAGTAATTTTGTTCTGAAGTTAGGAGGAATTTGGCTGAAGGTATAATCAATTTAGTATTTTCAGTTTCTATTACAGGTAGGGAATAGGAATGGTGCAATTTATATTTAATTGAGTTGGTTAGTGGAATTTTTATCAAAAATACGACTCGATAATTCGTATGATAAGTTTGTATTTCAGAAACTTGCTCAAAGATATCTATGTTGCTTAAATCTGGTGTAATTATCATTGAATTTGGAACAATTTGATTAATTTTTACAAGTTCTGCAAATAATTCTTTAGGTTTTACAATCACAGGATGAAGGATTTTTAATTTTGAAAATGTTATTCCAACTAAAATTTTATTTAAAAGATCTGAGACATGATAGAGTGTATTCAGCAAGTGCATGTAACTTGAATCAATTTGAAAAGATATTGAAATGTTTGAATTAGTTTCTTGTACCTTTTGCAGTGAGAGTGTTAAATTATCCAGTTTTTCAGCAATTATTTTTTGATTGTTACTGACATGAGCCATAGATTTATTTAGATTCAAAAGAGAATCGATTATAACGCTTATTTTTTGATTTGTTGCTTTTACTTGATAATTTTGTTTGTGCACGACAGAATTAATAGCATCTTCATATTTTTTACCATCTTCTGCGTCTAAGTTTCCCGTTATAGTTTTGATTAAAGTACCTGCTATATCGATTAAACCTCGTTTCTTTCTGGTTGACAATTTAACATTTGGTAAAATATGATAAAGTAGTTCATCAATTTCAGACATTGTTAGGGAACAGAAATGTTGAAAGGGATTTTCCTTTGATACTATGGAATCTAATTGTTTAATAATAATTTTTAACTTAGAAATTTCTTGGATAACTCCGCTTAAATCATAGGGTTTTATTATTGTCCAAGATGATATTGTTACTTTAGCTTCACCAAGTGGTTGTATGTATATACCGGGATTGTCAGTTAGTTTTTGGAAGACGTTTTCGTATGTATCGTAAGTCCAGTAGGTTGGAGATAGGATTGTCCATCTGTAACAAGACTATGTCTTAGCCTACGAGTATGTACTTTAATTTCTTTATTATTTTCTAGTTTTAAAATACAGGTGTGATCAGGATTAATTTTAAGAATTGTAGCTGGCCCTAAATTCTTTTTCTTTGCTTTTGCAGTTCTGTCTTCATTTGCAGTGTAATAAATAATTTGTCCAATTTTAAATGGTAAATCAGTCATGTGTTTTTCAACAATTTTCCCTTTTTCCGTTTTTAGTCGTTCTTTAACTTTTTCATAAATTAATTTAATTTTGTCACGATGATTAGATACGTATATTTCGTATAATTCATCATCAAAAATTACGTCATTAGGATCAGTGGCGGCTCGTGACTTTAGAACTTGGCAGTGCTCTGGAATGAAATCACCGTTCAGGGGTTGGGGGGGTCTGGCGGTTTCTCCCCGTATTTTTTTATGACGTTCTTTAGAAGCCATTTTAAAACAAGAAATTTCACTCACCGCAATATTTGACGAAAATCCCAAATCCAAAAGGTTAAACTTTCGCACACAATTTTTACCGCGACCTTTCGAAAAGTATTTGATAATTCGCTCAGACTTAGGACGTCAATTTCGTTTTATTTCAAGTTTTTCGTCTCCACTATACATATATTTAGAAACCATATTCACTTTTAACTGAATGAAGTAAGTATTACAACACAATAATAATATTGAAAAATGCTAAAATCAGGCGACCACTTTGTTAAAGTTCACTCCACAATATTTAAGTGTTCACTTGAATCTGGAACGCAAATTCTGTACTAGCTTGCAAGTGAGCTTTGGACACTTCGTGTTTTCTTATTTTTTCATGCAAATGGTTCAAGTCAGTAACGCCTATACTACTCCAATTCTTATCCATATTTGGAGTAAAAAATAACAGGCATTGAAAACAAAAAAGAGAATTCCTTACCGTACATCCACATATCCATTTGTTTCGTTTGTAAATGTCGCTGGGGAAATGCCTGGTGAAAGACCGACCTTCCTTTTTCTTCGCACAAATTTGATTTAGTTTTAACTTTTAAAACCGGTGTCGGCCTACCTAACCGTTTTATTTCAATTTTTGTGCTCAAGTCCAATAATAAAAAGTTAATTTTAATAATATTGTCAATGGAATTTATGCCGCTATCACTACATAACACGCGCCACCACCACAAACTAAACCACTGGAAATTTCAATATTTAAAAATAATAAACACGATAATACAGCTAATTACTCAAGTTATAAGCAAAGCCAGGAGCTATCTCAAACTTAAATATGGTAAACAAAAGAACAACGCCGCAGAAGTACCAATTTCCGTATTATATTATGCATATGCTTAGCACAACCGCAAGGTTCAACTTCCAAGTGTGTACTGAAAAGGCACACGGATACGAACTAAACTAAAAGCATATATGACGAATTTTCCCACGTCTTGCCGAGTTTTGCCGATCTCGCTCCCATATCGAATGTACGAGTACCACACCCCACAGTTTCAACACGCCAGACGCTACACTCGAACGCCAGACGGTTTGGATGTATTTGCACATTTGCACGTGTATTCTCTGCTAGGTATTTTGAAACTGACGACGCGGGATGCTTGGCGCGCATACTATTTCTTATCTAAACGCTGGAGATTCAAAAAGTTTTAAACTTTAATTTGAATCTTATCAAAAAAAGGTTAACAGCAGTTTTTTGTAGGCAGTGCGCGCGCACGAGCGCACTTATTGAGGAGCCGCCACTGATTAGGATCTTTAGAATTTGTATGACCAAATAATAGCGAAAATGGTGTAATTTTTGTTGCCGAATGTATTGAATGGTTATACGCAATTATTGCATATTTTATTAATTCCGAGAGTGGTTCTTTGTGTTTAAATTGAAGTATTCTTAAGTGTTCAATAAGTGTAGAGTGGAATTTCTCGATTATTCCATTTGATTCTGGATTTTTGGATGTTGTAAAATGGATTTGAATTTTATGGCTGTTTAGAAAATCTTCGATTAATTTGTTTTTGAATTCTTTACCTTTATCCATAGTGATTTGCGTTGGTGTACCAAAATGAGAAAAGTATGTGAAAAGTCTATACCCAAAGGACTTGTACCTTGACGCAGTTCTAGTAATACTGGGACGGGTGGGATGGCTTGCGCGCTTCAACGATATAAAGAGCCGAACCATAGGTTTAACCATATTGGAGGGGTTTTTATTTGAGAAGCCAGACTAAATCAAGTCCCTGGAAGGGGGCAGCAGCTCTTTCAGTAATCATAGTGGCAGAGATCGTGAGGGTCGGTATGGCACTGTGACACACACTACTGCGATGTGGAAGGCAACGGGAAACCACCACATTATTTTATCCCTAGTACAGCGTACTTTAATTTATGATGATGGCACCTTCTGGAGTAAAATATTCCGGAGGTAAAATAGTCCCACATTCGGATCTCCGGGCGGGGACTGCTTCAGGGGGAGTCATCAGAAATGATAAGTGTAACATCTCACGAGTCGGAGCGTGGAATGTTAGAAGCATGAAACAAGTAGGGAAGTTAGAGAATTTGAAAATTGAGATGGATAGGTTAGCATTAGACGTAGTAGGTATCAGTGAAGTGCGATGGCCAGAAGCTGGAGACTTCTGGAGCGAAGATTTTAGAGTAATACACACAGGATCTGTAGGAGGAAATTCGGGAGTAGGAATTGTTATGCGGAAAAAGGTAGGACAGAGTGTAGAAAATTTCTTACAGCAAAGTGACAGGGTAGTTATGGTTAGGTTAGATTCGAAACCTGTAAAAACAGTAATAATACAGGTATATATGCCCACTTCTAACTACAGTGATGAGGCCGTAGAGGCAGTTTATAGTGATATTGAATATGTGCTAGATTTTGTGAGAGGGCACGAAAATTTAATAATTATAGGAGATTTCAATGCAGTCGTAGGAACAGGGCGAGAGGGCGGAATAGTTGGCCCCTTTGGATTAGGCAATAGGAACGATAGGGGAGTTAGACTGATAGAGTTCTGCGATAAACATAACTTAACGGTCGCGAACACTCTATTTCACCATCATGTTAGGAGATGCTATACGTGGAAGATGCCAGGAGACTTAGGGAGATATCAAATAGATTACATTCTCGTTAGGCAAAGATTTAGAAATCAAGTTAGGGATTGTAGAAGTTATCCAGGAGCAGATATAGATAGTGATCACAACATAGTCGTTATGAAAGCCAATCTTAAATTTAAGATTTTGAAAAAAAGAATCGGAAGAAGGTATCTTGACCCAGAGAAACTAAAAGATGATGATATGCGCAATAAGTTCGAGAAAAAGACAAACGAAGTACTAAAGGGCGCGGGTGGAAATATTGTTAGGGACATAGAGGCAGAATGGAATTGCATTAAAAATAGTTTAGTTTCCTCAGCTAGGGATATTTTGGGTCATAAACGGAATGAAAGTAGGAAACCCTGGATAACAAAACATATTGTGAGTCTAATAGAGGAAAGGCGAAAATATAAAAATAGGTTAGATGAAATAGGGAAACAAAGATATAAGGCGATCAAGTGGGAAATTATTCGGAAATGTAGGAAAGCGAAAGAGCAATGGATCGATAATAAATGCAAAGAAGTGGAAGATAAGTTCGAAGTAGGAAAGACTGATGAAGCATATAAAATAATTAGGAGAAATTTTAGAGAAATTGGATCTAGTACCAAAAACATTAGAAATGAGGCAGGAGATATCCTAATCGGAAGCGGGGAGAAGGCAGATAGGTGGAAAGAATATTTAGGAAACTTATATGCGAGACAGGAAGTGCAAGATATATTAGAAAGCGAAAGCAGTGTAGAGGGGGATAACCTAGGGAGTCCTATAATGAGAGAAGAGTTTGAGATACCTAGCACTAAAAAGTTTAAGGAATAATAAAGCACCAGGTATAGATGGCTTGCAGGCAGAAATCTTAAAGTGGGCAGGTCAAGAGGTAATAGATCGTTTATTTAAATTAGTTAGTCGCATATACCTGACAGGCGAGATTCCAGAAGATTACAAACGGAACATCATAGTAGCTTTGCCAAAAAGAAAAGGCGCGGATAGATGCGAAAATTTTAGAACTATCAGTTTAACTTCCCATGCGTCAAAAATTTTAACCAGAATTGTGCAAAGAAGGATGGAGAAAAAGGCGGAAGAAATATTAGGAGAAGATCAATTCGGATTTAGACGAAATAGAGGAACGCGCGAGGCCATTCTAGCTTTACGAGTAATTATAGAAAAAACGATAGAAAAGAGAAAGAGCGTCTATATAGGATTTGTAGATTTAGAAAAAGCCTTCGACAACGTAAAATGGGGGAAGATGTTCGAAGTGCTGAGAAAGGTAGGGATGAAATACAGGAGTAGTTAGAAAATGAGAGCCTCAGGCCAGGCCATCGAGTTCTCCAGGTGCCATCGAGTTCTTCGGCAGTGACCTTGAAAGAGACCAGAGGCTGCTGAAGGAGTCGTTGCGTCATCCGAAGAAGTGTCTTCAGCAGCGGCATCTGCAGCAGCCCCTGGTGTCTTTCAAGGTCATTGCTGAAGAAGTGTGCATGTCTTCAGCAGCGTCTGGTGTCTTTCAAGGTCATTGCCGAAGAAGTGGGCATGTGTTCAGCAGCGTCTGGTGTCTTTCAAGGTCATTGCCGAAGAAGTGGTCTTCAGCAGCGGCCAGGCGCATGCGCCGGGGCTATTCCTCAGGTCAGTCCACCCAGTTCTTCGGCAATGACCAGAGGCTGCTGAAGAAGGGCCTCTGGTGTCTTCGGGGCCTTTGGTTGTGGCTCAGGCGCCTGCGCCGGGGCTTAAAAAGTGCGCGTGTTGCTCATTGTTGCGCAATGGAAGAATGTTCTGGAAATGCTGATGCAATAGTACGCAGATGTTGCAGAATTAATGTTTTTTCTCGGAAATTCCAACGTTTGTAATTGTTTACACTAAATAAATATTGTTATCAAAGTTTGAGAAAGAAACAATAGATTCGAAGTCGATAAGAGATGTTATGATTTATTGTTTTTATTATGATGAAATATTAATAGCTAAGAACGTTCTAGAAAAACCTTTCAACTTTGCCGACATGAAATGTATATTTGTTTGGTTTGACTCCCACATTCTGCATGCTAATAAGTACATGTGCACTTAATATGTCGCAAACTCTACAAGATGATCGAGATTATTTTATACCCTGTTGTTTGTATTATTATAATAAAATCATTCTAGAACATAAAAAGTTTGAAGGCCACCGCCAGAAACATAAACACTCGATTGATTGTTGTTTTTGATAACTTCTGCATGTTACTAAAATTTTGCAAGCTCGGCAAAAGCTGGGAGATAAATAGAACGAATATAATTGCGAGAATTATTATTTAGTAATCACTTCAATAGTTCAGTTGGTTCCCACGGAATAGGTGCGGTAAAAGTTAGTTTCCCAATATGGATGTTGTAATTGGCCAAGATGATGTTGGAGATATTTTATTGTACCATTTTATCCTCCAAAATTTACCGGAAAATTTAAAAGTAAGTTCATTTGCAGTAATCATTTCTTTTATTGTTCAAGCATTCTGTTTATAAAACTCATTAATTATAATTTCATTATATGTAGTTAAAAAGCTCACGTATCTGTTCCATAATTGTAAACTATTTTATATCTTTAGAACCAACCCAAAATGATTATGTGCGGAATTGTATCGCACATGGCAACGGAAACCGAAAATGTTTTATTTTCTGGACTACTCATGGAGAAAGAAACCAAGATAATTTTGTTGGAATCGTGCAGTGAACTTGTGGTCATTTGGGTCAATATTGTAAATCGTAAGTAAAGTATTTAGATTTTTTAATATGCAGTGATAGTAGATAAAAAGTGTGGATTTTGGACTTCCCAATTTTAGTAGTGGAAAATTGCCGATTTTGTGATTCACAATTTTAGTAGTGGAAAATTAATTGTTTTTATAATGAATGAAGTTATTTCTTTGTTTGTCCGCCCGTTTGTTTGTTTGTTTGTTTGTTTGTTTGTTTGTTTGTTTGTCTGTCCGTTTGTTTGTCCGTTTGTTTGTTTGTTTGTTTGTTTGTTTGTTTGTTTGTTTGTTTGTTTATAATGAATGAAGTTATTTCTTTGTTTGTCCCTCCGTTTGTCCCTCCGTTTGTTTGTCCGTTTGTTTGTTTGTTTGTTTGTTTGTTTGTTTGTTTGTTTGTTTGTTTGTTTGTTTGTTTGTTTGTTTGTTTGTTTGTTTGTTTGTTTGTTTGTTTGTTTGTTTGTTTGTTTGTTTGTTTGTTTGTTTACTAGTATAATTTCGTAACTATGATTTTTCTCTTGTTGCAGCCAACGATGTATAAGCAGCGTCACGAGTTTGATTACACTATTTTATTATTTTAATGAATAAAATGTATTTTAATATAATATTATCAAATCATATTATGAACAGTATTATATTATTTTAATTGACAAAATGTATTTTAATATAATAAATTATATTATATAATTTACCGTATTCCATGGGAACCAACTGAACTATTGAATTGATTACTAAATAATACTCACCATTATGTTAGAATATTTGTTTGTGTGCTTTTCCAATAAATGTATGCTAGAAGCGTGATTTTTTTTGGACATCAATAATTAGTATGATGGACAACTTCCCTCCGTGCCAGAAAAACAAAGATAAATTAATTTATGTAAGTATTGCTTTAATCCATAAAAACATTACAAATAAAATTGTGCATTTAAGGAAGCGTAACGAATTTCACCTTGGACGTTTTAAATCCTTGTCCGGTTACTAATTCGCCTGCGAAAATTAAACCTCTGGGCTCTTTCAATACTTCACAAATATCAGATTCTGTTAAAATCCCGAATCTGGATGGTAGAAAGCATCGACAGTCTTGAAGTTCCACTAAGATGCGATCTCCATGACGTGTTTTCACTCTCCTCATTTTACGAATAGGATAGGGCACATCAATTGTCAGTGCTTTAATATCAACTGTTGGTATGCCGTCCTCACAGAGACTTAATTCGCTTAATGTTTCCATAATGCAATGCGAAAATAAGTAAATGCCACAATCACTACTTAATTTTTACACACTACTGCGACACTGATGCTGTCTTTTGACCATTTGAATTGTAGCCACGTACACCTCAGCTACTTATATAGGCAAAAAATAAGAAATATGTGAACAAATATGTTGTAATATTGCTATGGACCTATTCTGGGAAGTCATGTTTACTTAAGTTCTGCCGAATTAAGCATAATGTTATCAGTTCGAATAATGATTATCGAGCAAGATCAAAGACTTTCTCACCGCTTTGTTCTCGAACATTCCATTAAACAACGTTATAAAAATAAACTCATGATTGTTTAAAGACCTTGTCAAAATAAACATGATTATCAATTCGAAAAATTTATGTCATTTGTCGATAAAGATCAAAGACTTCCTGGCCGCTTTGACACTAAATTAATTCTTAGAAGCGATAAAATTCAAGGTTTCTTCTGGAACTTTCGATTAACAAGGAGATAAGGCGTGACAGGCACATAAATTATTTGCACACGGCACTCAATTAATTCTTAGAAGCGATAAAATTCAAGGTTTCTTCTGGAACAATCGATTAACAAGGAGATAAGACGTGACACATACATAAATTATTTGCACGCGGCACTAAAGTAATTCTTAGAATTGATAACACTCAAGGATTCTTCTGGAATGTTCTGCGAAGATAAGAATCTGTATAAATAGAGTGAGATTGGGTGGCATCCGCCAGTTGTTTTATGACCGTTCTATAGTGATAAAGCAGTGTTGACACTACGTTTTGAGTTTCAACAAAGGACATAATATTTTGTGGTGCGAGTGATTAGGCAGTATTGACGATGGAATCGCAATCTGAAATACAGACACTATCATCAGATATGGTGAAAAAATTATTTGAAGTAAGTTTGTTTTCTTTGTTTCCACATATTTTTGCATGCGCTAATTCGAATAATAATTGACAGGTATGTGCTAATAAAAGGAGTTTGTCTGTGGAACAAATTCATTCTTTTTCGAAGATATGTAAGCGCATGCTCAGGACCCACTATAAATATTTGAAAACTGGTGATAAACTTACTCTCGGTCAGCGCAGACATGTAGAGTGTAACATATCAAATATTAAAGTGTGTTTAAATATAATACAAAACCAGAGGCACTTGGGTTCTGGAATTGCATCAAATTCAAATAAGAAGCGTTCTGGTCGAATTATTTGGAGAGACATCGCTTCGGCTTTTACCAGTAGAATAAGGACCGGTTTAATAATCAATAAGCGTCATACTGATCCAGATGCGTTCATTGAAGATTGTTACCATCTCATTAAGACGCGACTAAAGAATATATTAAAGAGAGAGGCTGCAGCAAAGGTCAACTTTAGCCTTTGTTGCACATTTAAACTGTGTGGACAAGGAGAGACTGCGGCTGAAGAGTGCAAATATTTTAATTCCAGCAATACAATAGTTACCGCTTCGTCTTTCTCTGATTCGTCCGAGATGGCAAATTGGTACAAGGAAGTAACGGATAAACTTAAAACCAAGGTACGTAATCAACTTATAATCTTAAGAGACCATATAGTTATTGATGTGTAAACATCTTAGTTCTCGGTAGTAGAACATCCTACAGCGCTAATTATTTGAAAACAGTAGTCTAATCAATGCCTACCCGTACGGAAAACTACGTGATGTGGGGTATCAAATTAAAGGACTCGACGAGGGGGATCGGAATATGGGGGTGGTTTGCTTTTAAGGCTTGACTACAATATAAAATGTTTCTTATTGTTTCATTATAAGCGTACATTTTTTCATGAAACCAGTGCGCGACCTCATCTTCACAATTCAAAACGATACGAGCTCACTTGTTTACAAATCAATTCTTGTGTGGGCCGTGTCACTAACATTTTTTGTTCATACTATTGCAGCTAGTGGAATTTTCTGCGAAAAACAGTGGCTGGTCCTTCACCCAAGTCATTTCGTTGGCCGTAAATATTAATAAATACAATCCACTGCGTGGTGGAACGTCCAGCTATTTACCACTGCCAGAAGTAATAGCTGCACGAAGGGCCATTGTCAATGTACGTAATACAGGTATGGCTTGTTTTTTCCACGCTGTAGTTTGTGCGATCTATCCCGCAAAGGAACATAGTTATCGAGTGTCAAGTTATCCAAAGTATACGGATGTTTTGGACACCACAGGTATTTCCATTCCGGTGAAATTGACAGACATTTCCAAGTTTGAAAGACAGAATAACATATCTATTAATGTGTTTGGATTAGACAATAAGTGTAACGTAATTGGTCCTTTGTATTATACTGAGGAAAAACGGGAAAGGCATGTGAATTTGTTATACATTACGAATGAGAATAATAGCATAGGGCATTACGCGTGGGTTAAAGATATGTCGCGTCTATGCTCACCTCAGTTTTCACAACACAACGGTCGGATTCACGTGTGCGATCGGTGTTTAGTCACCTTTTATTCCTTGGAAAAGTACGATAGACATATGCCAGATTGCTCGGCAAAAAAATGTCACGTCAAAATTACGCTACCAACGGAGGGGAATAATGACATTTTGCAATTTCAAAATTATTGGTTTAAAGAGCCGGTGCCATTCCTCATCGTCGGTGATTTTGAAGCATTCACCCGCCCAATTTCCGCATGTAAAAATGATCCCGACATTTCGAGTACGCTTGCATATCAGAAACACGAGCCGTATAGCGTTGCCTTTTACCTGATTTGTAACTATGACGATAGCCTGTCAAGGTTTGAGATT
This sequence comes from Xestobium rufovillosum, assembly GCA_963966045.1. Classification (NCBI taxonomy): domain Eukaryota; kingdom Metazoa; phylum Arthropoda; class Insecta; order Coleoptera; family Ptinidae; genus Xestobium; species Xestobium rufovillosum. The sequence goes on from OZ014497.1 coordinate 25,973,576, forward strand.
TATCGCGGAAAAGATTGCGTCAGCTGGTTTGTTTCGAAACTTCGAGAAATAGCTGCGGTTATAGAGCCAATAGTGACCGGAGACGTGGGTATGGAACCATTGAATGACATCCGCTGCATGAATTTCAAACGTGCAACATTTGCCACATGTGCGAGAAACCTTTTGGTTTACTGGAAGAGCGAGTGAAAGATCACGATCACATAACGGGGAAGTACCGGGGACCTGCGCATGCGCAATGCAATTTGCTATATCGAACTTGCAGATTCGTACCCGTATTATTTCACAATTTGAGCGGTTACGACGGACATTTAATCATAAAGGAGTTGGCCTACGACACGGAACCAATTAATCTACTGCCCATAACGATGGAAAATTACATTTCGTTTTCGAAAAAGATGGGTGGGGTTAAAATGCGCTTTTTAGACTCGTATCGTTTCATACCATCGTCCTTAGAGAAATTGGCGCAGAATTTGAATCCAAACGAGTACAACGTAACCAGAAGATACTTTTCCAATCCGGAAAATTTACAGTTGATTTGTAGGAAGGGGGTGTTCCCATATGATTACGTGAACTCGTGGGAACGTCTGGAAGAAACCGAACTCCCACCGAAGAATGCTTTTTACAGTAAACTCAACGACAGCGACATTACGGAAGAGGACTATGCACATGCGCAGAAGGTTTGGCGGACATTTGGTTGTCAGACTCTAGCAGACTACTCCGACATCTACCTCAAACTGGACACATTAATTCTGACAGATGTAGTGAATAAATTTCGTTCCGTGTGTTTGGAAACGTATTCGTTGGATCCATTTCACTGTTTCACTTTAGCGGGATACACGTTTCAAGCAATGCTCAAGATGACGAAGGTCAAACTCGAACTGCTGACAGACGTGGAAATGATAAATTTTTTCGAACGTTCACTGAGAGGAGGAGTGGTTGTGGCAAACAAGAAATTTTCTAGAGCAAATAACAAATATATGAAAAATTTTGATCCGTCGAAACCGTCTAAATTTCTCTTCTACATAGATGCAAACAATCTGTACGGACACAGTTTGTCACAACCGCTGCCGTACGGAGGGTTTGCGTGGTTGGAGGACAGTGAGATTGCCGTGATCGAGCAGCAGCTATTGGAGGAAAAATACACCTTATTCGAAGGGGATCAAGAGTATGGGTATGCGCTAGAGGTGGATCTGGAGTATCCGGAAACAATACATGACCATCACGCGGACTTCCCCTTCTGCTCAGAACATCGCACATCAGACCTATCCAACCAATCGAAACTGATGCTAACCCTTCACGATAAATCTCGATACGTTATCCATTATAGAAATCTACAGCAATGTTTAAATCACGGTTTACTGTTAAAAAAGGTCCACAGAGTTTTGCGATTTAAGCAGTCTAAATGGCTCAAACCGTACATAGATCTGAACACGAAATTACGAACAGAGTCCAAGGATGAATTTGAAAAGGATCAGTACAAATTCATGAATAATGCAGTGTATGGGAAAACAATTGAAAATATTAGGAAACGGCGCGACATCAAATTGGTGACGCGTTGGGATGGTAAATGTGGCGCGACGTCTCTGATAGCAAAACCCAATTTTAAGAACTGCGTGATATTTTCGGAGAACTTGGTGGCCATTGAATTACAAAAGACAGAAATAGTCTTCAATAAGCCAATCTATGTGGGATTTTGCGTGTTGGAGTTGGCAAAAGAACTGATGTACAAATTTCACTACGACTATGTAAAAGAACACAAAAATTTAAATGCCTCGCTTTGTTACACGGATACGGACAGTTTTATTTACGAGTGCTGCACTGACGATTTATACGAAATAATTAGAGCCGATGCGAAGGATCATTTTGACACTTCCGGCTATCCCCCAGGGAATCCCTACAATATTCCGCCGGTAAACAAAAAAGTCATTGGCAAGTTCAAGCATGAATTGGATGGTAAAATTATTATAGAGTTGGTAGCACTAAAACCGAAAATGTACTCTATTCTGTGCGAGGACGACGCTATTGAAATTAAAAAATCCAAGGGAATCGGCCGTTCAGCAGTCAAGGAGTTGACGCATAACGACTATAAACGAGTATTATTTGGCAATTTGAAACTTCAGGCCACCTTTAATTCGATTCGATCGAAAAATCACGAGCTCTATTCGTACGAGATTAGCAAGAAAAGTTTGTGTGCCGAAGATGACAAACGCCACACGCTCGATGATGGTGTAAACACACTACCTCTCGGGCACTATAGTATTATGGACCAGAATAGTTTGTAAATAAACGCATGTATTTGATAAATTATCTATATTTTCAATAAAAATGTTCTATGTAAACAACTCCTGTTTTATTTATTACAAGTCACCCTTATCTATCCACGAATTGTGTGAGTCATCAAATCCGAGCCACTTCACAAACATGCGATCGCCCCTCCTTCGCAATACCTTCTCCACCAGGTATGTGTTGGGGTAATTGGTCTTCAGCAGCTCTTGTTCGTAGAAACATCCCCGAATCGGTTGCCCTTGGTAATCTTCAAGATGGTACGTGGTTGGGTTCGTATGCTTCACCTTGACGATGGTGAACACCTCGGTGGTGTAGTTTGGAGTGTACCCCTTGCTGAAGACGTGCTTATACTTTGAAATGCGCACCTTGTCCCACAGCTTAAACTTTGTCTGCACCCTGACCGCTGCCGCCGCTCCAAAATTGAGTTTCGTATCCTTTGTGACATCAGCGGGGCGCATTCCTGTCACAGAATGCACTGTTTTGTTGTACTCGCCGACCAGTTGAGGCAGAATGTGGAGCCATCTGTGGTTGCCCTGTAAACTGAACAGTCTCCACATCTTCTCCTTGATGGTTCTGTTCCAGCGTTCCACGCAACTCGCCTTCTTCTCCGTGAACGTGGAGTAATGATTGATGCCGTGCTCGGTCATCAGAGCCTTGAAGCGTGCGTTAAAGAACTCCTTGCCGTCGTCGGTCTGCAAATTCTTCGGTGATCGTTATCGTTGCAGCAGAGGGGCGAACGCTTGCACCACATCCGATGCCGTCTTCGTCTTTAGGGGCACCGCCCACCCGTACTTGGAGTACGTGTCCAACACCATGAGAATGTACTTGTAGTTGCGATTCACCTTCGCGTACGGGATCATCTCCACCAGATCCGCTTGCCAGAGGTCGTCGAAACCGCGGATTATCATCACCTTGCGTCTCGGGAAGTTTCGTCGTGCGGGTTTGTGTAACTCGTCAATCAGCCCCTTCTTCTCATTCATTCCCCCACCAAATATTTGTCGTTTTGCAATTGCGCCAAACCTAATTCTAGCGCGTGCAGTCTATCACTGTGTTCGCGAAACAGCAACGCTACACTATCTCTGACCTTTTCCAGGTCTTGCTCGACTATTTCTAGTTTCCGGCCGAGAGGGGCCACCGCTCCTGTACGCACCGCGTGATCAATTGACAGTCCCAGTGCTGCAAATAAACTGTCCACGTAAGCTTTATTGGTAGCGTCGGGGTCTTCGATTGCGTTAGCAACATTGGTCAGACGCTTGTTGTCTATGTTATAGTCCCCGGACTGGGTCAGCAGGAAACCAACTCCAGGCGGTCCGCGCAGAACAAACGCCTGCGAAGATGCTTTCTTGGATCGTCCAACCAGCTGTCGTCCGAACTTGTCCACGGACATGATTGAGGCTCGCGCTGCTGCTGCTCCCCTTCTTATACTATAACCCCCTCCTCCATAAGCTCTTCCACAATAGACGCAATCTCGTTGTCGTGTGAGGTGTTGCCGGCCGCTCTGGAGGCATGCAGCAAGTACAAACGTTGAACCAGTTCATTTATGTCATTCCAATACACGTACTCGCTGTTTTTATCGGTGACGCGCATCAACAGTCCACCACCACCACCCTCCTTTGTAAATCGTTTGATGATGCTCTTGTACTTGGTGCTGTTGGTGCCCCGAGTACGAGCTTGATCCCTGTATCCCACCTTGTGAGCATTCGTGGTCAGTATTATGTTCTTGTACGCGTTCAAATCACGCTTGGTGTAATTGTGCGGGTCTTTGTAGAAGAGCAGCTCGTAGAGACCGCTGGTGCCCGGATACCGTTTGTCCTGCACCCTTAGACATCGTCGTCGACAAACTGAATGGCTGAGTTTCCAATCATGAACGAGTCGTCGACATCGCCGGCTTGTCTTCTGACTCCGTACACGGTGTCCAAATCTCTGCGATTCTCATTGCGCAGCAGTCTCTCGATGTGTGAACTGACCTTGGGACCGGGCGTAGTAGGTGTAGGCGGCGGAGTTTTGTCATCGAAAGATGGCGCTGCTGCCGCTTCACCGTCCAGATCGTTGAGGTCGTTGGCGAAACTAGGGGGCTGCGTCAGGGCGGGCGCTAGCGTTGAGGGTTCCTTGAGAGAGTCCAGTTTGCGGGTCATTTCTTGCAGCGGTTCGGTGAGTGGTTGGAAGCGTCGTCTCAGGCGTTCCTCGGCACTCGTTTGGATCGACTTGAGCGAGCGGTACTTGCGTCGAATGGCGTCAGCTGATTTGATAATCTCTTTGCTAAGCATCCGATCCTTTTTTCTCTTCCTATTCTTGCTTGTGTCAGCAGCCATGATGTTTGCGAATACAGCTGTCTGTGTCAACAGCTTCCCTTTTATATGATCAGGTACTGATCGAAGCCCCTCCTGTACCGCCCTTGATTCATATCGCTGTCCTTGTCTATCACCAGGAATCCGTACTTGGATGTCCAACATGCGGCGCAAGCTGAACGAAACACCGACCAGTCCATGTCGGTGTTCACGTGATCGTTGTACACGTGACGTAGGTTCAAGTCGTCCTGCTTGAAGAGAACAAGAAAGTTGACGTTGTCGCGTATCAGGTGTTTGGGGATGTGCGTGTACGTCTGACAGAGGTAGAAGCAGTCTGTGGACTTGTGTCTTCCCATGGCGAAATAGTCGCGCATAACGTTCTGCTTGTCGCAGGCCACGTCGTCAAAGATGAACACGGAATTGGGCAGGGCGTTCTCGGGTGGCACGATGTCCGCGCAATCTCCGTAGGCAAAGTAGCTGACACCCGGCACCGCCCGCAGAATCTCCCCCAGCAGTTGGTACTTTGGTTGGTACAGGGACTTGGAGTAGACGTAGACGTTCTCGAAACGCAACCCGTTCGGTGCGCACAGCAGCGACAAAATCAAATTCGTTTTGCCACAGTTCGAGGGACCGCAGATGATGGATCTCACGGTGTCGGGGAAGAGGAGTCCGTGTTTGAGTCTCTTGTTGGCGGGTGGCTCAAAGCCTGCGCCGCAAACATTCATGACCGGTAAACTCTCCGATTGTTTCACGAACTTCATCGTCGTCGAACTAGTATATATAGACGCGTCGAAACCTTTTATACTCCAGTCAGTATGTCTCCGACAGTCAAACCACTTCGACGACGACGACAACCACGCAAGGGGAAAGGACTCTTAAACGATTTGATTGGAAAACTGCCGGTGGAATTGCACCTGCCCGGCTACAACTTCTGTGGTCCAGGTACAAAACTTAAGGAGCGATTGGCAAGAGGTGATCAGGGCATAAATCCCACGGACGAAGCGTGCAGATCCCACGACATTGCCTACTCGCAATCGAAGGAGCTCGCGAAACGACACGAAGCTGACCGAAGACTGGCGGACAGTGCGTGGCACAGGGTTTTGGCAAAGGACGCATCTCTGGGTGAACGTGCAGCTGCTTGGGCCATAACTAACGCAATGAAAGCTAAAGTCAAGTTGGGTATGGGTGTCGGCACCAAGAAGAAGAAGAAGACGGTCAAAGATCGTATTTCGCTCGGCAGAGTGACGAGAGAGGCGCGAGCTGCAGTGAAGAACACCAAGGATACGGTTATGGCGGTGAACAGAGCCCTGGCAGCGGCTAAGCAAGTAATTCGACGCAAAGAGAGGAAGCCGTTGCCGCGCGTCATCCCGGTGCCGAAGACTGGTGGAATATTACCCCTGATACCAATTTTTGCGGGTCTATCGGCTCTCGGTGCGCTAGCTGGAGGGGCGGCAGGTGTAGCTAAGGCAGTGAACGATGCTTCACAGGCCCGAAAAGAGCTAGGCGAACATCAACGCCACAATCAGACCATGGAGGCCATTGCTATGGGTAAACCGGGAAGCGGACTCTACCTGAAACCATACCGCAAAGGCTTGGGTCTGTACTTGGCGCCGGCAAAAAACCGCTACTGAGGCTACCGAGAAGACCACTCACCGACATCGATCTAAACAAGTACGCTTCAATCGATCTGAAAATTCCCCACTTCCGGGGAGTGTTCATGCGCAACGGCTTGCCCGCGGGGAAACCCAAACGCAACGAGTCAGCTATCGTCAATTTGGATGACGCAAGCGGTCCTGGCACCCACTGGGTAGCGTACATAAAGCGAGGGTCGCGCGTCCTCTACTTTGACAGTTTTGGCAACCTGCGACCGCCCGCAGAACTCGTTAAATACCTCGGTAGCCGCACCACCACCATACAGTACAATCACGACTGGGAGCAGAGCTTCAACTCACCCATCTGTGGACACCTGTGCTTAAAGTTTTTGTACAACAACGGCGGATCATGACCACCACCAAGTCTCTGACGGTGTCGTTGACGGGAAACAGTTCGGTCTTGAGCAGCAATTTTTTCCCACCTATCGAATTGGAGGACGGCAACTACGTGCTGGGGCTTGTACTGTTCCAAACCTTCAACTCGGTGCCGAACGTGGACGAATCAAACAATAAGTTCTATTATGGTAGCGGTGACGCGGAACTCGCCATACCCACTGGTTCATATGAGATCGAAGACCTGAACGAGTACCTGCGCAACAATTTACCCTCGGGTGATACCAGCTTTATTCTGCGCGCCAACAACAGCACCCTGAAGTGCGAAATTAAATTCGGGAAACAGATAAACTTTGACAGAGACAACTGTTTGGCTTCTCTGCTTGGATTCAATAGACGCATACTTGCACCGAATAGATGGCACGAGTCGGACTTGCCCGTCAGCATACTGAAAGTGGACGTGATACGCGTAGAGTGCAACATCACCACCGGATCGTACGTAAATGGTAACTTAGTCCACACCGTACACGAATTTTTCCCCCTCGTGCCGCCCGGTTACAAGATTGTTGAGGTGCCCAGCAACGTAATATACCTGCCCATCACTCTCAACAGTATAGACAACGTGACGGTGCGCATTGTCGATCAAAACGGCACACTGGTGAATTTTCGCGGTGAAGAGATAATTGTCCGGTTGCACATAAAGAGACTATAAATAGCAAGGGAGGACACTCGCTTGGACGCATTATAGCGAGCATTATGGGCATAGCCTTTCGAAACAGGTATATAAGCGGGTACGTTGTTGGAACGGGCATCACTTGTGATTCAGAGCAGCAGCAGCAGACAAGCAACAGTCCAGCTGTACACCACGCGAACAAAGCTCATCGACAAATCCGCCAGCTTAGCACTGATAGCAAAGCAATATTGACGTCCCTGGGATATCGACTGAAACAAAGGAGGAAGAGGACTTGAGTACCAAGAAGAGTTTATTGTGGGCTTGGTTGAGGGGTATATTTACTTCTCACTGTCTTACGTCATCGGTCTGTCACGTGAACTTTATTGAAGATGACAAACATAAACGTGGATACTTTTCGTGTTCTGGACGGTGCTGTTTTGGACGAGTCCGCACGGCGCGTAGAGGTGCACGTGCATCAACCGTGCGTGTCGACGACATTCAACGCCAACGATGAAATACGCATACCAGTGCAGCAACAGGACGCATACATACTGCCGCACCTCAGTTGCATCTACATGGAAGGTAGATTCGTGACGGGTGAGGGTGAGGGGGCCGCTGCCGCTCTCACAAACAACGCTTTCACTTTCCTGCTGGACGACGTCCGCTACGAAATCAACGGAGTGGAGGTGGATCGAACGAAGAACGTGGGCATCACGAGCACATTAAAGGGTATAGCTTCTCTGAATGAGGGTGAGGCGCGTGCGCTGGAGAATGCCGGCTGGACGACGACCGGTGATGCGCCGACCCATGTGCTTGACGCGAACGGGAACTTTAACGTGTGCATCCCGGGAAGAATCCTACTCGGATTCCTAGAAGACTACCACAAGGTGCTGTTGAATGTGCGTCACGAGCTCATTCTGAATCGCTCGAAGAGCGATAGGAACGCCTTCGTGGGTAACGCAGCAAACACCAGGATCGAGTTGAGCAAGGTGCATTGGAGGGTACCGTATGTCTACCCCTCCGATCTGGAACGTCTAAATCTCCTCAAGATCGTCGAAGAGGAGAGAACGCTTCAACTGTGCTTTCGCAGCTGGGAACTTTACGAGTATCCGCTGTTGCCGCAAGCGACGAAACAGACGTGGGCAATCAAGACCGCAACGCACTTGGAGAAACCGCGCTACGTCATTGTGGCCTTCCAGACGAATCGCAAGGGCAATGCGATCACGGACTCGAGCCAGTTTGACCACTGCAATCTGACAAACATCAAACTACATCTGAACTCTGAGTCGTTCCCCTACGAGAATCTCAATTTGGATTTCGCCACCGGGAAATACGCCTTACTGTATGAGATGTATGAGAACTTTCAGTGCTCGTACTATGGAAAAGTTGGCGAGCCGCTATACGGCAGGGGACAGTTCAAGAATCGAGCCCCACTCGCAGTCATTGACGCATCAAAGCAGTCGGAAAGCATCAAGTCCGGTCCTGTGGACATTCGTCTGGAATTTGAGTCGAGCGAAAATTTCCCCGCCAACACAACCGCCTACTGTCTCATCCTGCATGACCGCATCGTCGAGTATACCCCCTCCACCGGCTCTGTCAAACGCCTGGTATAAAAGTCGCACAAGCACATCGAGCGCTCCAGTCTCGCGTTGGGTTTGTTCGCATGTCAACCATGGAGTACGTCGCGGACGTTCAGGGTTTCATGACTGCAGTCGGTGAATTCATATTCAAAGAAGTTTCACTCATTGCGTTGAATCATCGAGGCGGCGGCGGCGGCAGCAACTACCACTGGGTATTCAAGCCACCATTCGACCTGAACCAGTTGAGGGAGTGTGACAGACGTCAAGCTCATTGGTTGACACGTTTCTACCACGGCTTGAGCTGGAATTGTGGCACGGAGAACTACGACGACATCCGATCGAAGTTAAAGTCATCGGTGGCCGATTGTGATAGGATCTACGTGAAGGGTAAAGATAAAGTGTCTTGGTTGAAAAACGTGCTTCCCGACAACGTCGAGTGTTTCGACTTGGATTCGCTCAACTGCTGCCCCTCGCTAAAGAAACTTCGAGAAGAAAATTCCCGTGTTATTGAACCTTGCATTCAGCATTACGCAAACAGCAGCGCCATCTGTTCCGAAGTTAACGCTCAACTGCTGCGGAACTGGATCCTGAAATACCTGGAACCGCCAGAATTACAAGAACATCAACCACAAGAGCAAACTTTAACACTGCGAAAACGTGTGGGGAAAGCCATTGGCAAGTTCTTTAACAATGGTGAGCATTTACTGCTAATGGACCCCACACACATAGCCGAACTGCCCAAGGAATTCCTAGAATATTACGTACATCCGTCAGACTTACGCAGATGTGTCGAACTGGGTATGTTAACCGAAGAGCAGAAGAAAAATATAAGTTCTCATGCATACACTTACTGCTACCATCACTGGGGATTCGAGTCAACAACATATGATTGCGACACTATTGATGGTCCTCCACCACTACAGAAAGACTGCCAGTTTTGTAAAACAGGAAAAGATTAAACCTTTTAATATATTCTCATTATTTGTTTATAGGTTAAATATGTTTAGCGTTATAGTAAATGCATGCTTACTATTTATACAAATTGTAGTTATTGTTTTAATTATTATATTGGCGTAAAAATATAAATTCAACAGTTTTTTATTTTCCTTCAAAACTTAGAACGTATTCTGGTAAACACGTAGAAGGAGAAAAAACATTAATTCTGCAACATCTGCGTACTATTGCATCAGCATTTCCAGAACATTCTTCCATTGCGCAACAATGAGCAACACGCGCACTTTTTAAGCCCCGGCGCAGGCGCCTGAGCCACAACCAAAGGCCCCGAAGACACCAGAGGCCCTTCTTCAGCAGCCTCTGGTCATTGCCGAAGAACTGGGTGGACTGACCTGAGGAATAGCCCCGGCGCATGCGCCTGGCCGCTGCTGAAGACCACTTCTTCGGCAATGACCTTGAAAGACACCAGATGCTGCTGAACACATGCCCACTTCTTCGGCAATGACCTTGAAAGACACCAGACGCTGCTGAAGACATGCACACTTCTTCAGCAATGACCTTGAAAGACACCAGAGGCTGCTGCAGATGCCGCTGCTGAAGACACTTCTTCGGATGACGCAACGACTCCTTCAGCAGCCTCTGGTCTCTTTCAAGGTCACTGCCGTAGAACTCGATGGCACCTGGAGAACTCGATGGCCTGGCCTGAGGCTCTCATTTTCTAACTACTTACAGGGACAGAAGAATAATACATAATCTCTACAAAGAGCAAAAGGCAGTTATAGAATGTGAGCAGGAACGAAGGGAAGTAGATATCCGGAAGGGAGTGAGACAGGGATGTGCATTGTCACCTCTAGTTTTCAACTTATATATCGAAGATGCGATTAATATTGTTAAGGAAAGAACAGCCTCAGGGATCAATGTACAGGGCCAAACTATTAACATGCTCAGATTTGCGGATGATATAGCAGTGTTAGCATCTAGCAAAGAAGAATTAGGAGCGGCTTTGAATGAAATGGAAGCAGTTTTGACACAGGGCTTCGGCATGAAAATCAATAAAAAGAAAACTAAAATTTTGGTATGTAGGGGATGTGAAAATAGAACTAAAATGGAAATACAAATTGGAAATGAGGAGTTAGAGGAGGTCGCGGATTTCTGCTACTTAGGAAGTAAAATAACTCAAGACGGTAGGAGCACTAAAGATATAAAACAAAGAATGGCGCAGGGCCGAGTTGCGTTTAACAAAAAGAAACAACTGTTATGCTCGAGAACGGTTAATATAGAGACTAGGAAGAGACTCTTAACGTCGTATGTATGGAGTACGGCATTATACGGGTGCGAAACTTGGACAATAGGAGAAGCGGATAGAAAAAGAGTAGAAGCGTTTGAAATGTGGTGCTACAGACGCATGATGAAGATACCGTGGATAGATAAGGTTAGCAATAGGGAAGTATTAGAAAGAGTTGGGGAAAAGCGGAAGGTATGGAAAACAATAAAGAGTAGGAGAGATAGGATGGTAGGACACCTTCTAAGACACGAAGGAATAGTTCGTGACATACTAGAGTCAGAGATAGGAATAAAAAGAGGTAGGGGTAGGCCTAGATTGGACTACTGCTCTCAAATAGTTAGGGATGTAGGATGTTCTACTTTTAGGGAAATGCGTAGGTTAGCTCAGGATAGAAAAGAATGGAGGTACGCGTCCAACCAGTCTTCGGACTGAGAACCTTATGATGATGATGTGAAAAGTGTTTTTGAAATATCTATTGGATTTTTACTGGGAATTAAATATGCTTGTGCCATTTTGGAAAATGCATCAACCATAGTTAGAAAAATTGTTCGATCATAAGAAAATGTGTCAACGTGTATTATTTCGAAAGGTTTTGAAGGTGTCTCAGTCAGATTGAGTGGTACGTCATAGTGTTTTCTGTCATATTTGAATTTTTTACAAGTTTGACAATTGCCTATATATATTTCTATAGATTTTTTCATATTTGGCCAAAAATATCTGGATTTTAGTTTCCCTAAAGTTTCGTTAATTCCACGGTGGTTCGTCTTTCCTTCGTGATAATTTCTAATAGCGGTCAATTGGTCTTCTTCGTTTGTGACTTCAGTTCGTTTTTGCGTGTATCTAATAATTTTAGGACCTTCATTTGTAAATAATTTACAATAATTTCTACAGAACATTTTATAAATTTCATCGCATTCTGTGTACAAAGCATAAGACGCTTTTGGTACTAAATATTCTTTGAAAAAGGTAACTATTGATTCGTTTTCATTTAAATAGGGTATTTGAAAGTGAAAAATTTGTCTGCTATCGATTTTTTCGATTCTAACTAAAAATGGTCCGCGTTTAACATGAATTTGATTAAACTTGGAATTTATTATACAGTCTTTAATAGGTATGCTGTCTGTTGGTTCACACGTTTCGTCAGAATGAATAGTAATGATTTCTGAATGTTCCGAATTTTTGTTTACAAAATCTTTTGACGGCCCGGGAATGTCGTCAAATGGTATTAAAGGTGGTGGTCTTGATTTAATTTCAGGGTTTAAGAATTTTTTGACTTCTTCAGGTGTAGGAGTATTTATTTCATGGTGGGGGTCTAAATCTGGTTCTGCAATCATTGACTGTGTTCGTATAGGATTTAACTGAATTCGGGAAAGAGCATCGGCGTTTGTATTATATTTACCTTTTTTATATGCAATTTCATAATCAAACTCTTCCAGTCTTAGTCTCCATCTTACAAGTTTCGAATTTGGTTCCTTGAGACTGAAGAGCCAAGTAAGGGGTCTGTGATCCGTGTAAATTTTGAATTTATGTCCGTAAAGGTATGGCCTAAAATATTTTGTTGCCCACACAATTGCGAGTAATTCCTTTTCAATTGTGGAATATTTTTGTTCGGTTTCGTTCAAAGTTCTTGAAGCATAAGCAATCGGTTTGTCATTGCCAATTGTACCTTGTGAAAGTACTGCGCCTAATGCAAAATTTGAAGCGTCAGTCGTGAGTACGAAGGGTTTATCAAAATCGGGATATTGCAAAACAGGGTCGTTTGTTAAAATTTGTTTTGCCTTATTAAAAGCATTTATGTAATCTGCAGAAGTATATTCAATTTTTGCCCCTTTCTTTAGACATTTTGTCATTGGCTTAGTAATTTTTGCAAAATCTTGAATGAATTTTCGGTAATAACCTAATAAACCTAAAAAACTTTTTATTTCAGTTCGTGTTTTTGGGATTGGAAAATTTAGGATTGCCTTAATTTTATCAGGATTAAGTTTTACTCCTTCTGGGGTTATAACGTGTCCAAGGTATGCTACTTCTTTATGTAAAAATTCACTTTTATCTAATTGAATTTTAAAATTTGTTTCCCGTAATCTTTTAAATACATTTCGTAATTTCTGAATGTGTTCCTGAAGTGAGGTGGAGAAAATTATTATATCGTCTAAATATACCAAACATCGTTCAGCTTGTAAACCGCGCAAAACATTATCCATAACGCGTTGGAAGGTGGAGGGTGCATTTTTAAGACCGAAAGGCATTCGTGTATACTCGTAATGTCCATGTTCGGTGCTGAAGGCTGTTTTTTCGATGTCATTGGGGTTCATTTCAATCTGATGGAACCCTGAGGCGAGATCTAATGTAGTAAAATATTGGCTCCTACCCAATTTGTCTAATATGTCAGTTATATTAGGCAATGGATACTTGTCATCTACAGTTTTTTCATTCAACTTCCTGTAGTCGATTACCATCCGCCATTTCTTTTTACCTGAGGCATCTGACTTTTTTGGAACAATCCACACTGGTGATGACCAAGGGGAAGTCGAGTGTTTAATTATGCCTTGACTTAACAAAGATGATATTTGTTTTTGGACTTCGTGCTTATGAACATGAGGGTAACGATAACTTTTTGTATAAATAGGATTTTCATCTTTTAAACGGATTGAATGCTTAATTTGATTAGTAAAGGAAAGGGGAAAATTTTCACAATAAAAAATATCTCGATATTCTAAACACAGGGAATGGATTGCTTTCTTTTCCTCGGAATTCATATGTTCGAGTCTAAGATTTTTTAAATTTTGTTTTAAAGTTACGTCTTGATCTGGAGTAATTGTTAGGTTTTCGGAAGGTAAAATTGATGTTTCGATTTCATTAATTTGGATAGGTTCGTGTAGTTCTATGGTACATTCGTTTTCTGAAGGGTTTAACATAGTTGTAAATGCTTTACCGTTTTTAACGGTTACTAATGCAGCTGGAGTTTTAATTCCATTTGCAAATTCTAAATATGGAATGTATCCTTCTAAAACATTCTTATCTACAGGGATCTCAACTAATTGTTCAGATCTGGGTGCTAAATGAATATGAAAAACATTTGCCTTATTAGGCTTATTAATTAAAGAAAAATGAAGTGGAACTTTAGTATCTTTAGTGACTAGAATTTCCTCATCCAAATCTATTTTAGCATTTAACCTTTTGAGAAGGTCTAAACCTATTATACCATCATACTTGTCATTAATTTCAAATACATAAAATTTATGAGTGTCTTCAGACTTAAATACAGGGGGTAAAGGAATTGTTACACTATAATTATGATTAGAAATTTGATGAGCTGTTTGAACTTGGAAAGGATCGTAAGTGAGATTTTCAAGGAATAATTTGTTTACAAGTCGGGGACTTATAAGAGTTTTCGATGATCCCGTATCAATCATGAATTTCGAATTAGTTTCGGGAATAATTACGTATGGAAGTTGGGAATGGGTTACATTATTTATTTGTATCATATTAGTTGGTTGTTCGGGGGACTGTCCTGAAAATTTGAGTTGGATTCTTCAATTTCATTACATTGGGTATAATTAATATTGTCATAATTCGGTTCATAAAATTCTTGGGAATATTCGTCAGGATTCTGCTCATATTGTTCATCTGGGTTTGCTTCTTGGTAAAAGAGTTCTTCTGCTACCCATTTCGGTTTTTGCGGTTGAGATGGGCCAGGAATTGGTTGTCGTACATTGTTAGCGTTAGTACGTCGAGTATTTCCAGAGCTAATATCCATCGGGGTCGGTTTATATGTATTTGGGCGTTGATTACCTTGAGCAAATACATTTGGTTGATTTATTTTAGCCTGTTGTTGGTTAAAAAATGGTCTCTGTGGGAATGGTTGCTGAAAGTTTCGTTGTGTTTGTTGGAACGGTTGTACAAATCTAGGTTGTTGAAAATAAGTTTGTGGCATTGGGGAATTTAGTCTTGGCTGTTGAAAATAATTTTGTGACAATGGGGGATTGAAAAAAAGGATTTTGATTTTGAGACTGATAACTTGATCTTGGAGAGAACATCGGTTGCGAATACGTGTGTTGCCATGTTGGTGTTATGCGAGGATTAGGAGTTTTGAACATCATAGGTTTTTGACTCGGGTTATTTCGATTGCTATTATTAGCAGAATAATTATTGCTATAATTATGCGATCTAGCGTAATTAAAATTTTCTTCTTCAATTACTAGTGCCATCGCGCGTTCTAGTGTCTCTGGTTTTTGTAAACGAATTGCAAGACTTAAATTATTAGGTAGACCTGTTAAATAAACATTTAAAGCGTGATTATCATATATGTGCGTTTTAACCTGCCTAGTTATAGGATCAGCTTCGTATAACTTAATTCTATTTAAAAGAAGACTCCTAACATCTTGACATCTAATGCCAAATTGATAGGGGCTTTCATTTTTATCTGGTTTTAAAGCCATAAGATCCCTAATCAAACAATTTTCGTCTCTTTGATCGCCAAAGAACTGTAACAACAATTGTTTAATTTTGGGCCACGAATTTGCATCTTCACGGTTTCCAATTAAAACTGCGGCTCTATCCTTTAGTTTCGATAAGATAGCACGTAATAAATATTGATTGACTGGATTATTTATATTAACTACATCTGCGAAAGTTAACAAGTAATCACAAGCAGAAATAAAATTTGCAAGTGTTGCAGGATCTCCATCGTAATGTGGGACTGCGTCCAAGTGCATTGGTTTTAGTTCCGCTGCCATTGCACTCTTATCATTAATTGTACTTAATCCTGACCTACTTATTTTACTTTGTTGGCTACTTATTGAGCAACTCTCTAAATTACTACTCAATTGATCGATTAAATCGTCGTAAATTTGGGAACAAATTGAGGAATGTGTCATTAATATTCAAAACAAATGTACTCACATTACTAGTAGTACTGGTATATTCATTTCTTCTTTTTCTTGTTTCTTCTTAAAATTAATTGTGGTCTTCTCAAGCAAACGATTGAAATCGACGACGCCTAGACGATTCTTGTTCTTGGTGTCTCTTGATATCCTACCGACTGAGCCAGTTAAATAACACGTCCCGAAAGGTTTAATAAAAAAAGATTTATTTTTAACTTTACAAAACGGTTACTTCACAATTTGGAATTTTGTACAAGTAATACAAACGATATACACTCGAGTATAAACTATGGACAAAAAGCCCACATCAATTGAATACAAAGCTTATATACTAAGATTAATGTTATGTTAGCAATAGATAAAATAGTAGACGCTATTCAGCGGTTCTTGGTTCTTAACAGGTCGAAAAACAGAAAAGTTATTAGTAAACAGCGGTACCCTTGCATTCGAAGTTTTACGTCGTAGCTCGTGCTCTCGTCTATCTTTCGACTACTTATCAAAGTCGCTCAGCTGTCAATCGATCCCGAAATAGGGAGTGCGAACAACAAGTTCATTCTCAGTGTTAGTTTGGTCGACTAGTTCCCTG
This sequence comes from Xestobium rufovillosum, assembly GCA_963966045.1. Lineage (NCBI taxonomy): Eukaryota > Metazoa > Arthropoda > Insecta > Coleoptera > Ptinidae > Xestobium > Xestobium rufovillosum. The sequence continues at coordinate 25,990,096 of OZ014497.1, forward strand.
CTTATCCATATAGTTTTTGCTTTCCGCTCTAGATCCGAACCCCTGAACTCTCCGATTCTTAGCAAATTGGTGTGTCGGGCTCTTAAATGCGATAGACTATAAGTAGGTTATATAGGGTGACACGAGACCGAGGTACGGCACCCTCAAATTAGGGGTAGTTTTTTATACCGGCCAAACCAGGGGGTGCCAAGGGGAATAATTTTTCTCCTAAAACCTTGCAAATTTCTTTTCCAGTTCTTCGATTTAAAATCTACAAAATTTTGCTTTTTTTGAAAATCGGCTTTTTAAGGTGCCATTTTTGGGGGTAAATTGTTATCGTTGGCGAATTTTCTTTTACCTACTCCGAAAGCGAAAGAGCACAAGAAATCTTTGACAGTAAAAAATAGCCATGCCAGTAAATTGAAGTTTAATAACATAATAATTTAATAACACCGAATTTCACTCATTTTCTTAAAATAGTAAAAAATATCGACAGAAATAGTCTGTATAATAAATTAATACAAAATAATTTTAAATAATTCCATATCAAGATAATTTTCTTGGACTGTGAAACAATAACATATATAGAATTATTTTACATCATCATCATGAAGATCTAAGTCCGAAGACGCGTACCTCTATCCTTTCCTATCCTGAGCTAACCTATGTACATATTTCTCTAAAAATACAACATCCCAACTATTTGAGAGCCGTAGTTTAATCTGGGCCTACCCCTGCCTCTATTTATACCCATCTCCGACTGCGGACTGCGCTATTCTTTGCTTTATATCCGTAGTGCTCCTACCATCACGAGTTATTTGACTTCCTAAATAGCAGAAATCCGCGACTTCTATCTTCTCATTTATTTTATTTAGTTTTATTATTTTAGTTTCAGTTCTATTTTCACGCCCCCTACATACCAAAATTTTGGTTTTCCTTTTATTGATCTTCATGCCGAATCCCTCTATTAAAACTTCTCAAATTTCGTTCAAAGCTATTTCTAATTCGTCTTTACTGGATGCTAATACTGCATTATCATCCGCGAATCTGAGCATGTCAATAGTTTGGCCCTATACATTAATTCCTGACGCTGTTCTGTCCTTAACAATATTAATCGCATCTTCGCGATATACAGGGTGGGGCAAACTCCTGGGGATGGACGATAGAGGCCATACGGTTATAGTTAGAAAGAAAAACTAATAACAAACTCTATCTCGTTTCAAAAATTCTATTCCATAAAAATATTTTCAATTATACCAGGTGCGTCCAAATAGTTGGAATTAAGTACAACTTTGTTATTTCTTATAGAATGTGTATAATTTTATATTTTTTTCGGCTTCAAAATGATAATTTAATGGTACTTTGATAACATGATTCTATGTCTATTGTTAATGGTTATTGAGAAATAAATTTTTTCCCGAAAATTTTGACAGATAAATAGTACATTTCAAAAATTTATATCTCGAAATTGGTAGAAGTTAAGAGGATGAAATTGGTATTGGTATTGGTAAATATCATGTAGTTTTTTACAGATTTGTTGAATTTTATTTATACTATACAGGGTGTTTGCAAAAAAATGTTTTCTGAAACTGCCGAAAAAACATCAAAAAGTCGAATTTTTCAAATGGAATGTTATATTTTTTCTTGCACTATCTGAAAGAGCTCAAAATTTTGAATGGAAGTGGACAATAATAGAATAATGTTACATAATGAAGTTTTTTAGAAAAATCCTGTTTTCTTTAATTTTATGTAAAAATGAGTGATCGTGAAAATATCATTAGCCTTGGACGATTATTGCTTGTCAATCTGAAAATGGGTTATTGTTATAATTTTGCTAAGAATTTAATGTCATTGCTATCATGTATTGTTATTGGTGTTATTTTTTCATTTGTGTTGTTCCCGATTATTATTTTCGTTTCAGTTTTGTCATCAATTTAAATTCATTGTTACATTCTCTTGCACCCTGCAAAAGGCTTATGAAAATAATTCATGTTCATGAGAACGGTTAACAAAATACTAAAGTTACATAAATGAAGAGAGTTTCATAACTTTTTTCATATTAAAAATCACAACAATATTAGATTTATGGCTACCTTTGGATTATCATTATTACTAATTTTATTTTTTTATTCTGTTTTACCTCTAATAAATTTCTTTAATAAATAAAAAAATATTTTTTTAAGAAAACATTAAAAACAAAAGCAAACATTATGCAGGTTGAATTTTTATTAAACTTTGTTACAAATCAAAAAAATTAATCTGTAAATAATGAGCAGCTTACAACAAATGCTCAATGATCTGGCCATTTTCATTGGAACAAAGAGCAATTCTTTGATGAAAGGATCTATCCACGTTAGCCAAAACTTCGGGAGTAATAGCCGAGAATGCATTTTGAATACGTATAGGCGCATGTCTTCTGGTGTAGTAGGAGGAATACTAAACACAATGTCTTTCACGTAACCCCAAAGAAAAAAGTCTAATAATTTATTTAAATCAGGACTCCTTGCAGGCCACGGATTTTGACTCCCAATCCCTATTCACTATTCTCCAAAATTTTCATTCAAAAAATTTTGAACTAATATTGCGCTGTAGGCTGGAGCTCCATCATGCTAAAACCACATATTTTCAATATTAACTTCTTCATTGGCTTCATCAATAAGTACAAGGTGTCCCAAACTGGACGCGTTCTTATGGGAACATCCCTTATTGGAAGAGATAGAAAAAAATAACCAAGGTGTCCGCAGCTCAAATTTAATGAGAAAACCACTGGGGCAAACAAAACTTTGCTATCTCTTATCGTTTCGCCGCTAAATGGCGATTCTCAAATTTCGTCGATTTCTTTTATGTCCTATAATTTGTTTATTAATAAAGATAATTAATTTTGGTAAAAACTTTCTTAAGGCACTTTTTTCCGTAAAATCCATTGCAATAGGCAGTTTTTTTACAGGGAGTTTAGATTTTCGTGCACCACTCCAAACTCATTTTTTTTATATTGACCACCCTATATATTATGAGATTTTTGAAAAGCTCGTAAAATTCCCTAAATTTTGATGTATCACTTGTCATGTTTATATTAAAAACCATTAGCAACTTTACGATTTAAAAATTAAAATATTGTGCCTACAGAAATCAAGATTGCCATGACTAATAAAATGACATAGGATGCTAACATGTTATGATTAAAACCACAGATCTAAAGTTTCATGATAAGATTACTCATAGTTATTATATTAAATTAATAATTATTTAAATGTTGCTAATGGTTTTTAATATAAACATGACAAGTGATACATCAAAATTTAGGAATTTTTACGAGCTTTTCAAAAATCTCATAATATATAGGGTGGTCCATATAAAAAAAAATTAGTTTGGGGTGGTGCACGAAAATCTAAACGCCCTGTAAAAAAACTGCCTATTGCAATGGATTCTACGGAAAAAAGTGCCTTAAGAAAGTTTTTACCAAAATTAATTATCTTTATTAATAAACAAGTTATAGGACATAAAAGAAATCGACGAAATTTGAGAATCGCCCTCTAGCGGCCAAACGATAAGAGATAGCAAAGTTTTGTTTGCGCCAGTGGTTTTCTCATTAAATTTGAGCTCCGGACACCTTGGTTAATTTTTTTCTATCTCTTCAAATAAGGGGTGTTCGCATAAGAACGCGTCCAGTTTGGGACACCTTGTACAGGTAAGTTGTTTTGCAAAAAATTGTGGTAAACATTTGCATTTAATCTTCCTTCAAAAAAATGTGGCCCAATTACATTTCTTCCAATTATTCCTCCCCAAACATTCGCTGATCACTGATATTGTCTATCAAAGACTTGTAGAAAATGTGGGTTTTCTTGTGCATAACAGTGGACATTCCTTCTATTAACTTTATTTAAATTTTGAAATGTTGATTCGTCTGTGAACAAAATATTTTTGGAAAAATCTTCATTTTCTGTCAGTTTCCCCTGAGCCCAATCACAAAATAAGGTTCTGTTGACATGATCTTGTTCATTTAAAAAGTGGCATGTTCGGGGTTTATAATCATGGTAACGGTTTTCTTTTAAAACTCTATGTATGCTTCTCCTGAAAATATTCAATTCTGTTTCAATTCTTCTGCCACTTGTCTGCGGATTTTCAGCTATTGCCAGCTATACATTTTCCTTTGTCACATCGGTTAATACGGATTTGGTTATTTCATTGCGTTTTTCGTAGAGAACAAAACCATTTCTTTCAAATCTATCCACCAATCTCTGGAAACAAAAGCTTCCACGCGTGGATGACGACGCTGTTTATATCTTTGCCCATATACTCGAGAAGCCAGAAGAGAATTTCTGTTGCATTCAATAAATACGGACAGCATATCAACAAGTTCTTGTTGTTGGAAATTCATTTAAAAAAAAAATGAAATTGGTGATTAAACACAAAGACAGAAATGAAAACAACAAACGGGAACAACAAAAACAATTACTTGTAACACCAATAATAATGACAATGAATTCATTACAGAACAAGATTATAACAATAAACCCATTTTCAGATTGACAAGCAATAATCGTTCAAGGCTAATGATATTTTCACGATCCCTCATTTTTACATAAAATTGAAGAAAACGGGATTTTGCTAAAAAACTTCATTATGTAACATTAGTTTATTGGGCCATTTTCATTCAAAATTTTGAGCTTTTTCAGATAGTGCAAGAAAAAATATACAATTCCATTTGAAAAATTCGACTTTTTGATGTTTTTTCGACAGTTTCAGAAAACATCTTTTTGCAAACACCCTGTATAGTATAAATAATATTCAACAAATCTGTCAAAAACTAGATGATATTTACCAATACCAATACCAATTTCATCCTCTTAACTTATACCAATTTCGAGATATAAATTTTTGAAATTTACTATTTATCTGTCAAAATTTTCAGGAAAAAATTTATTTCTCAATAACCATTAACAATAGACATAGAATCATGTTATCAAAGTAACATTAAATTATCATTTTGAAGCCGGAAAAAATATAAAATTATACACATTCCATAAGAAATAACAAAGTTGTACTTAATTCCAACTATTTGGACGCACCTGGTATAATTGAAAATATTTTTATGGAATAGAATTTTTGAAACGAGATAGGGTTTGTTATTAGTTTTTCTTTCTAACTATAACCGTATGGCCTCTATCGTCCATCCCCAGGAGTTTGCCCCACCCTGTATAAGTCGAAAACTATAGGTGACGCACATCCCTGTCTCACTCCCTTCCGGATATTTACTTCTCTTCGTTCCTGCTCAGTTTCCATAACTGCCGTTTGCTCCTTGAATAGATTATGTATTATTCTTCTGTCCCTATATTTCATCCCTACCTTTCTGAGCACTTCGAACATCTTCCCACATTTTAGGTTGTCAAAGGCTTTTTCTAAATCTACAAATCCTATAAACACGCTCTTTCCCTTTTCTCTTGTTTTTTCTATAATTACTCGTGAAGCTAGAATGGCCTCGCGCCTATCTGCCTTTTCCTCTCTTCTGATTAGGATGTCACCTGCCTCGTTTGTAATGTTCTTGCTGTTAGATCCAATTTCTCTTAATTATTTTATATGCTTCGTCACTTTTTACTACTTCGAACTTATCTTCCACTTCTTTGCATTTATTATCAATCCACTGTTCTTTGGCTTTTCTACATTTCCGAATAATTTCCCTTTGTTTTCCTCCTTAATCTAGCCTATTTTTATATTTTCGCCTCTCGTCTATTAGAGTCACAATATCCTTTTGCAATGAACAGTTTTTGGCAGGCATACAAATAATATTAAAAAAGTTATCCCCAAGTCAAAAACATAAATGTGATATGCGCAAGTCTGTTAGAAATTGATCGAAAAATTCCCACGCAAGCGACGATAAAGAGCATTTGGATATTGCGACGACCCTATTCAGTCTGCTAGTGCGGTGCGGAATTAATGGCACATTTTTTTATATACTTTAGGTTATAGTAATTATCGCAAATAAATAAAATATGGAACCCAGTTACAACGCTAGCGAGAAAACGCATGTTCTAGAACCTCACAGGCATTATTCTGACGATGGGGTAAGACTAAATATTCCTAAAGCTAAAATTAAGAGACCCACTGAGGGCTGTCCAATAACTGCATAACTACATATTTAAAAAATTAAATGGGATACTCTAGAAAATGTTCTTTGAATATGTAATTTGAAGCAAAAAAATATATCACACGACAATCATAACTCGGTTGTTGAAGAAAAATTAATTTAAAATTTTAAGCTTTTGTTAGTGTTTACAAGTTTTGACAGTTCTCAAAGTGATGCCTTATTTTATAATTCATCTATGGCGAAGTACCTATTTTAAGTTCTTTTTAATTCGATTGCTTATCGAAGCATATTTAAACCTCTACGTATTCTAAATCAACAGGCGGTATCTTTGTGTAGTATTAGGTACGAGATTGAGTCATCCAGTTTTAAAGTGTTTTATTGGTACTTCGACTAAGTATCTAGTAATAGGTTTTTGCAAGAAATAGTTTGTATATAGTACGATGAGAAAATACACCGTATCACTAAAACATGCACGCACAAAATTTTGCAGTGACATTCCGCCGAACTAAATAGCCCAGTACGTGCTGCCACCTGGGAGAAGCAAATTGCACTTCCACAGTTACGCCGAGAAAAAGCAGGAGACATATTACAGAACACTGCACCGCAATCTGTTTTCCGTCTTTGACGGATGCAACGTGAATTCAGTGTATTTTGTAGAAACGGTTGGGAAGTATAATTAGAGATAGCTTCAGACAAGGATTGTGTAGAAGGCGAAAGAGATGATTATGATTTCGTACCTTCATTTATGATGATAGCACCTTCTGGAGTAAAATATTCCAAAGGTAAAATAGTCCCACATTCGGATCTCCGGGCGGGGACTGCTTTGGCGGAAGTCATCAGCAATAATAAGTGTAACATTTCACGGGTCGGAGCGTGGAATGTTAGGAGCATGAAACAAGTAGGAAAGTTAGAAAATTTGAAAATTGATATGGATAGGTTAGCATTAGACGTGGTAGGTATTAGTGAAGTGCGATGGTCAGAATCTGGATACTTCTGGAGCGGAGATTTTAGAGTAATACACACAGGATCTGTAGGAGGAAATTCGGGAATGGGAGTTGTTGTGCCGAAGAAAGTAGGCCAGAGTGTAGAAAATTTCTTACAGCAAAGAGACAGGTTAGTTATAGTTAGGTTAGATTCAAAACCTGTAAAAACAGTAATAATACAGGTATATGTCCACTTCTAACTATGTATAGTGATGAGGCCGTAGAGGCAGTATATAGTGATATTGACTATGATGCTATATTTTGTGAGAGGGCCCGAAAATTTAATAATCCTATAGGAGATTTCGATGCAGTCGTACTCACAGGGAAAGAAGGCGGGATAGTTGGCCCCTTTGGATTAGGCAATAGGAACGATAGGGGAGTTAGGCTGATAGAGTTCTGTGATAAACATAACCTAACGGTCGCGAATACTCTATTTCACCATCACGTTAGGAGACGCTATACGTGGAAGATACCAGAGACCTAGAATGGATTACATTCTCGTTAGGCAATAGGCAAAGATTTAGGAATCAGGTTAGGGACTGTAGAAGTTGTCCAGGAGCAAATATAGATAGTGATTACAACACAGGGGTTATGAAGGCCAATCTTAAATTTAAGATTTTGAAAAACGAAGCGGAAGACCTAGAGAAACTAAAAGATGATGATACGCTCGATAAGTTCGAGAAAAGGACAAACGAAGTACTAAAAGGCGTGGGTGAAAATATGGTTAGGGACATAGAGGCCGAATAGAATTGCATTAAAAATACACTCATCGACAAAAATATGGAATATTTTTGATTTTATTTATTTCTCGAGAAACTTTGTTACGAACAGCTGCGACAGCATTTTATATTAGATACTGACGCATCTAGTAAGCGTGGCAATAACAGGCAAGTATCAGAAACTGTCATTTGTGTTCTAAAAATCGAATTGAGTAAACTTTGTGTTCACACCTGACTTTTAACTTTTCCATGTATACTCGTCAACCTAGGTGTACAGAGGTAAAATTTAACATTTGTTGACTTTTCTGTAGCATTACTGTCTTCGATAATGCCAGCAGTTCGATGTTGCACTGAAGTTGAGGTACCAAAGGTTGTAACTTTGTCAAATGTTGGCTGGAGACAAACCCATATTGCAAGATTTGATGGAATAACTCAGTCTGCGGTTTCAAAAATTTTAAACAGGCACAGATAAACTGGAAATTTCAAGAAGAGGCCTGGCCAAGGACGGAGACGGTGTACAACTCGCCGGGATGACAGATTTTTAATGTTGCAGTCACTACGAGATCGTACTAATTTAATTTAATCAACTAATTTAAAAAACCAACTTTTAAATGCGAAGCAAGTTAATGTTAGCTCCAAAATAGTTCGGTGAAGGTTGAAGGAAGCAAATTTGAAAGCGAAACGGCTTGCTAAAGTCCCTCGACTCACTCAAAATGCTTGGGTTCGCAGATTACAATTTGCTAGAGCATATGGTGACTGGACGGTTGACCAATGGAAGAATGTTATGTTTACCGACGAAACAAGAATCGTACTGTGGAAGCCAGATGGACGTAACCATGTGTACAGAAGAATCGGAGAAAGATATTCCAACTGTGCACTAACTCCAAACGTCAGTTTTGGAGGAGGTGAGATAATGTTTTTGGCAGGCATTAGTTGGGAGGGTCGTACAGAACTTGTAGAAGTGCGTGGAAGGATGACAGCTGACAATTACGTTGAAAACATCTTGTCAGAACATGTTGTGACATACGTTGACTTCATTGGTTACAACAGATTCATCCTAATGCATGACAATGCACGACCACATGCTGTTGCAATTGTAAACCGGTATCTTAATGAATTGTGAAGTGGGAAAGTTTGGACTGGCCACCATACAGCCCAGACTTAAACTCAATAGAGCACTTGTGGGATCAACTAAAAATTCGTATTCGAGCCAGGAATCCTGTGCCAATGATGCTAAATCAATTAAGATTTGCCGCACATCAGGAGTGGGATGCAATTCCGCAAGAATGTATACAAAATTTAATCTCCAGCATGACTAGAAGAATGGAAGCCGTAGTCCGCGCTCGGAGAGGCAATACTCGATATTGAGCAGCCCATGTTTTGTAACTGGTTTCGTTCTTTTGGTGTTAATGTTTGTCAGACCGTAATTGGTCCATTCTATACATATTCAACTAATTAAGTTTTTGTTATTAGATTACTCTTAAAATAGACAAAGATAACTTGATTATTTAGTTTTCTATCTTCGTAATCTGTTATTAACAAAATTTAAAAATTTTCCATATTTTTGTCCATGAGTGTAGTTTAGATTCTGCAGCTAGAGATATTTTGGGTCATAAACAGAATTAAAGTGGAAAACTTTGGATAACAAAACATTGTGAGTCTAATGCGCGTCCAACCAGTCTTCGAACTGAAAACTTTATGATGATGTAATTAAAAAAACGTAAATTTTTTGAAGATCTTTGACGTTCGATAGGGCCTTAAAGAAACACTTTTGGATGGAGGTAAGTTTTGTTAAATCGCTCTTTTTTGGTCTCAGGAATATGTGGTATCGTTTTACACAGACCTTTCAGACACACTGTATAATAATAGTAATAATAATTTTGCTGTTACATATTTCGTGTTACAAGTTGAATATATTCTCTATTTTACTCATAAAATGTTATTTTGGAGCTTATGTCTTATAGATTTTTGTTGCGCTGACGTGTAATTTTTGTAAGACAAGTTCGACTTTTCTTTTGATATCCCAGCCCTAGAAATTGTTCGGCAATTATCTGAAATTAGTAGACAAATACATATCTGCAAATAGTTTTCTAATGGAGCAAGTAGCTAATCTACAATTAATTTTTGGTACCTTCGATACAGCATTTTTGTTTTGCTATCCAGAAATAAATTTAGCAATAATTAGCTTATGAAATATTATCTGAAAGTTACTACAAAATTTATTACAATACCAATGTATTGTCTAGTCTGTACCCTGTACAGGGCGACCCAAATTGGGTGCAAGTATGGGGTATCTTGGTAAATATTAGTGATAGAGAAAAACTGATAAAGCACTTGCGAGCTCTTTTTTTACGTTCAAGTCAATGGTGCAGAGAAACTTTTGAAATTGTTTTTTATTTTCGAGCTACGGACGAAAATTAAATTTTTTGACATTTCCAGTAATGCTTGTATCTCGCTTATTATAGGAGTTGGTGGGATGCAATGCAGACATTCTTAATGCACTTTTTTAAGTAAATTACAGTGGCGTAGTCAAAATTTTTATATTATAAAGGGTTTGGCAACTGCAGGCCAAACTTTGAAATTTTAAATGGCGGCCATATTTGATTTTCATTTCGTTGAATAGAGGAATTTTTTCTGCTTTCAAAAATGTATAATTTGACATATCTGACTTCAATAATTGCGGAGTTATGACGAATTTTCTGTCTTAAGCATTACCTATAAGTATAGGCTTATTTCACAGTCATAGCCATCTTATGTTTTCGACAGATATAATAATTATTGTCCACATCGTCACTACTTTTTAAATTGGCATGAATATTTATTTATAACATCGAATTAAATTATGCATGTAATGAATGAATAAATACCTATATATCAAATTTTTATCACAAATAGACATACAAAATGATACCATTATTATCCGAATTAATTAATGAAACAGAAAATTCGATATAGCTCCGTTAATATTGAAGTTAGATTTATCAAACTATATATTTCTGAAATCAGAAAAAAATCCTCCATTCAGCTGTGTGGAAATCAAATATGGCCGCCGTTTAAAATTACAAAAGTTTGGCACGCAGTTCATAAACCCTTCATGTCATTAAAAATCTGACTACGCCACTGTATTTTACTCAAAAAAGTGCATTAAGAATGTCTACATTACATCTCACCATCTCTTATAACAAGCGAGATACAAGCATTCCTCGAAATGTCAAAAAACTCAATTTTCGTCCATAGCTCGGAAATGAAGAACAATTTCAAAAGTTTCTCTTCACCATTGACTTGAACATAAAAAAAGAGATCGCAAGTGCTCTTTCAGTTTTTTTCTATCACTAATATTTACCGAGATACACCATACTTGCACCCAATTTGGGTCACCCTGTACATTTCTGAAATATTTCAAAATGATGATATACTCGTAACTCGTATGTTGACCTAAAAACTAAAATTGCGTTTAATTTAAAATTAGGTACACCTTTTGAAGATCCGGAAATGAGATAATTTTGAAAATATTTCATTACATAAATCCTACCCTTTTATGACTACACCCAGTACAGTTTACTGATGGCCCGAAACAAAATTCTGTGTTGAAATTGTTTCACGTTTCTTCGCACAAGGTTAAGGACATTCACATGTTTGCAATAATTATTGTTTCTTTCTTATCGTCTCATTAATATATCCCTTGATTAAACCGAGTTCATTATTTTTCAGGACATTAGCGCGGGATCGAACGAGAATGCCTTCGAAGATATGAAGCAATTAGTCGACGTGAGTTAAAGCAATTAGCACTTTTAGCTTCTTAAAATCCATTTAGTACTCACTTTGACGTTACAGGACGCCGGAAACGAGAACAAGTCTAGTTTGTCATGGACCAGTTTTAATTTTATAAACTCAATTATAGGAAGTGGAGTGATAGGTAGGTACACGGGAAAATGTCAAGTGCAGTACAAGATAATTACATGTTTGAAAACGAACACATTTATCTTGCATTTCCTTTTGATTGATTGATGCAGGGTCCTTGTCTATTTTATTAAAAAAATATCATGCGGAAATTGTAACAAAAATATATTGGGCAAGCAGTTCGATCTCTTTTAACTTGTTTTAGGAGCATCAGGCTCTTCACAAATACGACCCCTTTTTGTTTTAGGTCTACCATATGCAATGCACGAGGCAGGATTCGGATTAGGTTTACTTTTACTGGTATTTGTAGCTTTCTTAACGGATTATTCGTTAGTACTGATGATCCGTTGCGGATTTTTGTGTGGGCGCTTTTCGTATCAGGGCATAATGGAGACGGCCTTCGGTAAAACAGGATATATTCTCCTGGGAATAATACAGTTCGTTTACCCATTTATAGGTCAGTTTGAAAATTTTAACGATTCATACAGGGCGTCTGAAAATCGATGCTCAAAGTGAGCAAAAATTTCTAAAAAATCGACATTATCTTTTCAGCAATGGTTTCTTACAACGTAGTGGTAGGAGACACAGTAACTAAAGTAATAATGAGGCTGACGGGAATAGATCAAACACATTTCTTCGCGAAACGCGAACTTATCGTTTTTTTGGCCAACCTGTTCATTACCGTTCCGTTGTGCTTGTACAAGAAGATATCGAAATTGGCGAAAATCTCATTTCTCAGTCTGATATGCATCATCTTCATACTGTTTTCGATATTTTTGAGGATGGGGACGATGAGCGAAAAAGTGTAAGTGACACTTTTAAGTAAGATTACTCGAATAAAATGTTTACTTATTTATTTTAGGCCAGTAAAGGAAGGCGATTGGAACTTTGCGAATTATAATATTGTGCCTGCCATCGGAGTCATGGCTTTCGGTAAGCATGTTTTATAAAAGATTAAACGCAGATATAACTAGTAAATACTTAATGTATACCAGCTAAACAGCTCCTAGTGTCATCGTAATACGTGGGGTTATACAACATATTCTAGTATTGAATTGGAATTGCCTCGGAGTGAATCTTACTAGTACGAAGTAAATTCCGGCGTACCTCAGGGCTCCAACCTGGGCCCCCTTTTGTTCCTGCTGTTTATTAAGCAGTTGTAATAGAAGTGTTAACCGCCTTTTTTGGATTTTATTTAAGGCTCTAATTTACATACATGGATCAATATTATTAAGAAATAGAATAATTCTGACATTTCAAAGTACATATAACACTGGTAGATCCTTCATAAATAGACTTCAGTTATGCAACACAGCAGGCGGGCGAACTTGATTAAAATCACCGCTTTACAGAATGTGTAAAATCTACAATTATTTATTGGGTGATCTCCGGGAGGGGACTGCTTGAAATGTGGTGCTAGAGACGCATGATGAAGATAAGTTTAGCAATAGGGAGGTATTAGAAAGAGTTGGTCCTATCAACTCTTCTTAGACACGAAGGAATAGTTCGCGACATGCTAGAATCGGAGATAGGGATGAAGAGAGGTAGGGGTAGGCCCAGATTAGACTACGGCTCTCAAATAGTTGGGGATGTACGATGTTCTACTTTTAGGAAACGTAGGTTAGCTCATGATAGGAAAGGATGGAGGTACGCGTCCAACAAGTCTTCGAACTGACAACTTCATTATGATGACACAGACATTAGCTATAGAAATTTAAAACTCTTGACTATTATGTACTTATTGTAGCAGATAGTCTGAAAATAACTAAAATATATGTTGACCTAAAAAAACCTGAGATCGTTGCTAAAATTAGACGTCCTACATACAGCAGAACAGAAGCTTGGCGCCGTCGATAAAAACTTCCCTTATACATTAAGAAATATACGTCATCGACGACACGGCTGCCTTTATCGTTTACTAGAGATACAAGGGGTCTGTAAATTCCACTAAATATACGTCATTTGAAACTTTTTTAACATTTTCAGCGTTCATGTGTCATCACAACACCTTTCTTCTATACGCTTCGCTTAAAGAAGCTACGCAGAACCGCTGGGACCAAGTTACGCATGTATCACTCTTCACGAGTTTTGTTGTGGCGAGTCTTTTTGGTATCGCCGGGTACACCACGTTTACAGGGAGTTCACAAGGTAAAAATTTGCATTTCAAGCATTCGTGGCTCGTTTGACTGTCGCGGGTGTTCCGCAAGGAAAACTTTTTTGACCTATTTCATAATACACTCGTTTCAGGCGATTTACTTGAGAACTATTGCTGGAACGATGACCTCATGAATTTTAGTCGTCTGCTGTTCAGCATCCAAATTCTCTTGACCTATCCAATCGAATGTTTTGTTACCAGAGAAGTTGTGGAGCAATCGTTGTTTAAGAAGGATCCAAATACACCAGTTACTGAGAGGACGCATTACGCAATAACTTTGATCATAATATCTACCACTTATATTATTTCAACTACTACAGAATGTTTGGGAATAGTGCTCGTTTTGAATGTAAGTATATAGCCTATATTTGTAGGGTGTATTTCTTTACATAGAACCTCATTCTTAAACATGTTACTTGAATGTCTGTATACAGGGTATTCTGGCGGCTGTTCCATTGGCCTACCTCTTACCCGGCTTATGTTACTTAAAGCTGGAAGAGGGACATATTTTATCCAGGAAAAAAATACCAGCGTTGGGTCTAGCATTTTTTGGAATTGTAGTGGCCGCATTTGGAACAGTGTTTCTCGCCGTCGATTACGACATCAAAAATAGTTGTGTTCACGGCGGGATTATGGAATATTGCATACAAAATAGTTGGTTTGTTAATTATACTACGGAAAATCCGTTATATTTAACGACTCTTCAACCAGAAAATGTAACGGAAAATTCGACGAGCCTTAAGTAATTTGATAAAAGAAAAACGAAGTAAATATGTAGTTTAATTTTTTTGACAATTTTTTTGCTATTTTTATTTATTTTCATTTATGCATTTTTGATTGGGATTGTGACTGCGATTGATTTTAGTTTACTTTAGCATTTCATACTATACATCAGTAGTATGGTAAGTCGTTTATATATATAGAATTTTATTCTATGCGCAAAGAAGGATGAAACAGCAAAATGGCTTTGATGACGTCATAATTTACTGATACTGAATATTAGTTAGTTGATATTTTATCGGAATTCGACAAGTTGATAATAATGTACTCATGGGCATTTATTTTAGTAGCTTTAAAAATGTAGGTTAATTTAGGATAAGGTGTTATTTAAACCGAGATGTTTAATAACTCTTGTTGCCAAAACTTTTGTGATGTTAGTTGTTACGATATATTTATATATTTATATGGAGAAATCTGTTAAATATGGAATGCGAGCTGTTTTAGTAATCTTGTATGGGTGGAGCAGCGACAGCAATTTATGACCTAGCGGCTGCTCTGCAACTATTTTGGAGAATCGATACTACCAAAAACGTAAATAAATGCAGCCAAGTTTATTTACGAAACAGCCTCAACAGTAATAATTTAAGTGTAAATTATAAGTTACGAATGTTGGCAGGTGAGATAATAAGTAATCAACTAAGCCTCTATCAGTCTAAAATTGTATTTTTAATTCTGCAATAATTGCAGTAAAAAACCTGCACCTATCGGCACTTTTTAAAAACTAATTCTGGCACTAAACAATCACTAAAATGATTATTTAAAATTAAATATTAAAATAAACACTATTTTTTATAAGCGTTGTGCACAGTATACTGTAAACTGTAAGAGATGTTGGTTCGAAGTGCACTGAAGTATTTTTGATGTGAATTGTTCTTAAAACAGAATTTGCTTGAATTAAAAAAATGACAAAATATTTATCATGTTATTTATAAAAATAAAATATAGTCAAAGTTGATAGTTTTTGTTTCATTTAATTTTTCTCTTTTGAAAAAACGAAGCGGAAGAAGGTATCTTCACCTAGAGAAACTAAAAGATGAAGTTCGAGAAAAAGACAAACGAAGTACTACTAAAGGGCGTGGGAATGATAAAGGTAGAAACTTGGAAGAGGCTCTTAAAAACGTATGTATGGAGAAGAGAAACAAGAAAAACTGAAACGATTTTTACGAACCAAACGGGAACAAAGTAATTTTTAATTTGAATATAACTTAGATATTGACGACGAATTTAAAATAATTTAAAACAAAAGAAGTCAACCCCGGAAATCCGACGAGCATGTGAGTATATTAAGTAATCCTATCTAATAAAAGTGATCTTAGTCGTGGAGAATGCGCAATAGACATGTATCGTTTCGATCTAGCGAGGTCAGATTTTTCGTTTCCGTCTTTTTTTAATACGTACGGGAGCCGATCCCCAAAAGTGCGTACGTCTGAACTATCACAGGTAGGTATCTAGTTTGTTGTCGTTGTAAAAGTATACGCCGTCAGAAACAATGATGCCCAGACAGCTGAGATATTTATTCATTCGTATTTTAATGCATTGCCGACCAATTTATCAAGAAGAATTGTGGGAAGAATTTAAAGAAGCAATGTCACAAGATTATGAAAGACGTTACAGCAATACTGAAGGACAAAAAAGCCTATATTCAAATTAGTTCCATGCTTTCTGCGGAAGGTTACAATCTTTCAATGTTTCTCACCATGCCACGACATTGAATATGCAAATGAAGAACAAGCAATAGAAATAAGATCACGACAATATAAACACCTAAATGAAAAGCAGAAAGAAATTGTAGATGTTATTTTGGGTAAATGTGATGCTAACATAAATGAATCAATTTCTGAATCTTCATGTTTTTATATAGACGGTCCAGGAGGCTCCTGTAAGACTTATGTTTATACAACACTTTACGGCTTACTGAAGAGTAAGAAAAAAATTGTTTTTACCATGGCATTCACGGGCATAGCAGCAACACTACTTCCTCATGGTAGAACAGTTAATAAAACGTTTGGGTTACCTATTCCTCTGTTTTTAGATTCATCTTCCAACTTTAAGAAAAATTCAAAAGAATCAGATTATTTAAGGAGTGTAGATGTTTTTATTTGGGATGAAGCTCCTGTGGCGCCAAGGTATGCTTTAGTCATTATAGACAGAACCTCACGAGACTTTATGAATTGTGATGTTTCGTTTGGTGGAAAAATTATGGTGTTGCGAGGAGATTTTTGACAATTGTTACCAGTTAAAATAAATGCTACCCGCTATGAAACAGTGAATTTAAGTATCAAATTTAGTTCTCTTTGGAGTTATTTTCGTAAATTTTCTTAAACACAAAATATGCGGGCTCTACCACAGGAACAAGAATTCACCAAGTTTTTATTGGATGTTGGAGATGGAGTTTTGAACGATATGAATAGCAATTTAGAATTGCCACATAGATGTATTTATAATTCGGATATCGTTGAACGTATATATGGAGGAATCAAAATTCATAGATATGACCTAATCAGCTATTCTGATGTTGAAGACATTAACAAAAAAGTGGTAGAACTGTTAAATATAAAAACAGAAAAAATATACACAAACTTGGATAATGTTGAAAATTGTGATAATGGAGATTTAAACGATGCTGTTCTTCCTGAATATTTAAATACTTTAAACCCGCCAAATTTTCCTCCGCATGAATTGAAGTTGAAAGTATATTGTATTGTGATGTTGGTTAGAAATCTCAGCATTAATGAAGGCTTATGTAATGGTACGAGATTGTTAATTTTACAACTGGGAGACAATATCCTACAGTGCAAAATTTTAACAGGCGATAAACATGGAGATATAGTTTCATTCAACGTATAACGTTGTACTGTGAAAATGTTTATCCTTTTACTTTTAAAAGACGACAATAATTTCCCATTAAACTAGCGTTTGCAATGACTATTAACAAATCACAAGGCCAAACATTTGATCAAATAGGAATTGATCTCCGAAAAGAAATATTTACTCACGGACAATTATGCGTGACTTTTTCAAGAGTTCGTTCTTGTGAAGGTTTAATAATTTATTTAGGAAATCAAAGAAATAGCCGTATAGTTCAAAACTACGTTTTCAGGGAATTATATCAGATGTAAATTATTCTGTAATCAGGCAATAATGCGTTTCTTTGAAGTCATGATTCGACTAGGGCAGTGAGCGCGCGTAGCGCGCGTAGCGCGCGAGATGACCTAGTGTGTATAAAAAGAAGATTACAATAATTATTAACTATAACAGTTGCAACATACAATTTAAATGCATGTATTGTGTGATACAAATTAAATTAATATTTAATTAATTTTTGGTCTCCTGATTAAGCAATTAAGTATACTACTGTTGTTCTATAAATTTCTAACTTAAATATTAAATGATAATTTTCTAAAGACAAAACTAATATGCATTAAATCATTTTAATCTGGCATAATTGTTTAGATTTATCATAACAGTGATGATTACATTGATGGCATTAAATGTAATTTTAAAAAAAGCAACAATACTAAGAAATGATAAACATTTCGAATTCTATTTCCGCAATCATCTCTGCCGTTTATTGAACCGAAAAGTGCAAAACAATATTGGTTTGCTACTGCTGTACGCGTAACAGGAACAAGAACATGAACCACAGAACAGGAGCGGAAAAGGGAACGGCATCAAGAACATGAGTCGGATTAGGAGCGGGAACAAGACTCGGAACTGGAACGGACTCGAGCTTTTAGAAACAAATTTTAATGGAAAACCATTTCAGGTCCAAATCTGGTTCTTCTTAATGTGAGACAGTACATAATTTACTACTAAAACGATGCATATTTTAAGTTAATTATTATTACTACTTATTCACTACGCAACCAAAAAACAAAGATATAAACAATATAATTTCAGAAACTTCCATATAAATAGTGATTGTACCAAACCCAATAGCAATTACTTTAATAATTAACAGCTGAGTATAACTCTTACTTCCGTGTTGATATCAAATTACCTATGAATACCTATTATCGAAACGTTTAATCTAGAGTCCGAACATTACAATTACCATTGTTTATTATTGTTCTTAAAACCTCTTTAACGTATATCTATTTCCTCTTACAAGTTGCTGCCCCTTTCGCTCTGTTCACTAAAGCGTAATGCTCGTGGCAGAACACGCGTCTATTTGTGCGCAACACAGTGGCGGCTGGCCATATGATAGTTTAATTATTTCAATTTTAAGGGGGGCTGCCTAGCATGCCTTTTTATATGATTTTAGACCTTTACGAAAAGCCAAATATTTCTGTCGCCTTAACAGTTATCAAGTTTTTTATTCGGCAGAGCCCTCACTCATGAACAAGTCACGAGCCGCTACTGTACTGCAGATAAAGCGACTTGCTTGCAACACGAATTGTGAGTTTCGTGCCTCAGGGCTGATCTTATAAGAGATATTTTTTACTTCTTCTGTATTGATGGACGATACTATAGAGACCGAGAACCGTTGAAGATATTTTTTTGGCCTTGATATGGGCACTGGGCGAGGCGTGATAATGAAAATGGTAGTTGCGGGTTAACAGTGGTTTGCAATGGTTGATTTAATGATCAATCTTGAGCTGACTCTGGCTTTGATGTATACATTGAAAGCGTGTTCCGATTCCTGTCTTCTCCCTTCCGAATATCTACTTCTCTACGTTCTTGTTCAGTTTCTGTAACCACTCTCTAATAAACCAAGAGTTACACATAACAAACCAAGCGCCAGGCTGTCTAGTGAGTGTTTACATTCATTTAAACTAGTTATAGGTCACGAGCTACGAAGCTGCTTGACGTACCTACAATGACAAATTACTCGGAAGTACAGGGCGTTGTTTTGCATTGCAGCAAAAATGTAGGTTATTAATTTGTTGTCATCTACCTCTCTGTTGCTAACCTTATCGTGCGTCTATATAGCACCACATTTCAAATGCTTCTAATTTTTTCCTATCCGCTTCTCCTATCGTCCAAGTTTCGCACCCGTACAATGCCGTACTCCATACATACGTTTTTAAGAGCCTCTTCCGAGTTTCTACAATCCGACGAAAACAGTTTCGAAATGCATAAAATTTGAATCTTATATTTACTCGTAATGTATTACCAGAATCAATAGATTGAAGCTGGCACATAAAATACTTTTTTATTAATTTATTCTTTAATGAGGACTTACCTAAGATAAATCAAAACAATATTGTTGTTAATTTGAGGTCAGCTATACTGATCACAAAACGATTACCAAGAACTTACAAATTACGTACGTTATAATTTAAAATAAAGAAGGACATTCCAAGCAGGGCTGTTTTATTGTCAGTAAATGCGACGCATTATGTTTGTTGGTACACAGTATTGAGCAACATATTTTTCAGGAAGAAGGCAATATATTGTTTATTACAATATAGACTAACAATTATTAATATTAAGAATTATGTGTAAAATTTTCCTTTCATAATTTTCTTTGTTCACTCAGTAATTTTGGTGTATGATTATTTGTATAGTTTATGCAAATTTAATCTTGTAATTACTATGTACCGCTTGCTATTACTTATAAGAATGATATAAGTCGTGCACTTAGGATCTCGTTAAATTGGAGGTCTCGAAGAATTCAAGGGCCTTATGGTCGTTTAAAACAGGATTTCATATCAGTGAACTTTCCTATCCTGAGCTAACCTATGTATTTCCCTAAAAGTAGAACATCCTGTACCCCCAACTATTTGAGAGCAGTAGCCTAATCTGGGTCTCTGACTCTAGTATATCGCGAACTATTTCTTCAGTGATTTTCTTCATCAAAATGATAAAGTTCTTGATGTCACTGAAGTTTATAATTATGCAACTTATTAATAACTAATAATGTTTTGTCCAGAGATAAAATTCTCATTACTAGAGCTTTTTATAGAACCTCAAATTAACGTATCTAAGTAAGGATAATCAACATTAGCCAACAAGCAAATTTCAATATGACAATCCAAAATTTCGTTTTTAATCTTGCACATATTAATTAATATACGTGTAAATCTCTTCCGGTCATTATTTTTTTGTTCATTCACGAACGGGAAGGAAATTGCTATAAACAGTATATATGTCAACATTACTTCGGGTACTCTACGGAACGAATTAATTAATTTTCTTTTTTAGTAGACCTGTACGCACAATTGATATACAGGCAGCTACAGCTTTCGCTGATACAGTTTAAAACGGCGTTTGGCTGATTGAGCGATTAATCTGCCGAAAAATTGGTTTTGCTTTGGGCATTTAAATTGTCGCTTTCTTAATTTCCTATGTGTTTATCGAGTTTTGTTTCTGCGTGTACTTTTTTAGGTGAAATCATGTTTCGTAACTGTTGCGAATTCAAGATCGTAAACATCTAGTTATCTACAGATTATCGGAGTGTCCTAGTTCTAAGCACGAGGATCTAAGGAAGGTCCTGATTACTTATGATGAAGACGCCGGCGCCGTGCAAAAGTTCGGCTCACGTCCTTGTTTTGTTGGTAAAGTGCTCCTTAGAGCCTAGATTTCAATTTTTATAAATTCAGTTGATACTTTCTATCAACATTAATTTTACATTATAATTTCCTGCTGAGTCAAAGTCGCGTATTGTGCACAGATTACAAAAACAATCGCCAAATTATCAATGCGTTCCAATTTTCTGTCTGACACAATTTGTCGCGCCTCTTAACAATGTCACTTTCGTTTTAACAATTTCATTGTTTACAATTATTAAGATTAACTATTATGTCGTTGACTTAAGGGGAACCAGTTTTGTTACGGCAATTCCCAAATTTCACTTTCGTTTGCAGGTCCCATTTCCGTTGGGTGTAAATTGGCAACAAATTGAGTTGGTTAAGTAAGCTGAGTTTTGTTTACGTTTTATCGGTAATTAAATTGCTATTATGCTATACAGGAATGGTAACATTTCAGAAAAAAACTATATTTAAGAAAGTTTAGTATGTTTTGTCGGTGCAATATAGTAACACATATTCTGAGATAGTAGTTGCCCTACTTTTGAGGAAGTGTGTAGATTAGCTCCTGTTAGGAAGGGTTGGAAGTCGTCCCGAATTT
This sequence comes from Xestobium rufovillosum, assembly GCA_963966045.1. NCBI lineage: Eukaryota > Metazoa > Arthropoda > Insecta > Coleoptera > Ptinidae > Xestobium > Xestobium rufovillosum. Next base: position 26,011,768 of record OZ014497.1, read on the forward strand.
AAGGGAGTACAAAAGATATTTTATTAAGACCGAGACTTCATTAAACTCATGGTGACTCTGTCTTTCATTTAACAATAGCATGAGTCACTGAGGTGTGCGAAATTATTTCATGGACTCCTTCAACGAAAAGATGCTTTATCTTGGTTATAACTTAGAATAAAAATGTAATAAACTAAACCACAAAATCAGTGGGTCAAGAATATATATAGGTATTTATATTTATTTTCATCAAAAGTACATAAAGAAAATAATAAATTAACCATTTTTTCCATATCTACCAAGTACCTACCTAATTTCTGAACGTTAGTGTTATCATTACTTTCATACTATTACTAGGGCAGTGAGCGCGCGTTATTGCCTGATTACAGAATAATTTACATCTGATATAATTCCCTGAAAACGTAGTTTTGTACTATACGGCTATTTCTATTGTAAACAATTGTAAACAATTTTTCGTACATTTCTGATGATGGGATCTTTGTGAATCCTGAAACCGGTAAAATATTTAAATAAAACGTTATATATTGGTAGTTCGCGAAGTATTTATTTGTTAAATCATGAACTTCTACCAAAAAGTAAAACAAGAAGATATTAACAGCATCGTTTAAATCTCCATTATCACAATTTTCAACACTATCCAAGTTTGTACATAATTTTTCTGTTTTTATATCTAACAGTTCTACCACTTTTTTGCTAATGTCTTCAACGTCAGAATAGCTGATTTGGTCATATCTATGAATCGCTTTTCTCTCATTGATTCCTCCATATATACGTTCAACGATATCCGAATTATAAATACATCTCTGTGGCAATTCTAAATTGCTATTCATATCGTTCAAAACTCAATCTCCAACATCCGATAAAAACTTGGTGAATTCTTGTTCCTGTGGTAGAGCCCGCATATTTTGTGTTTAAGCAAATTTACGGAAATAACTCCAAAGAGAACTAAATTTGATACTTAAATTCACTGTTTCACAGTAACTGGTGTAACTGGTAACAATTGTCAAAAATCTCCTCGTAACACCATAATTTTTCCACCAAACGGATCATCACAATTCATAAAGTCTCGTAAGGTTCTGCCATGAAGGCCAGGGTACAAACAATTTTATTCTTACTCTTCAGTAAGCTGTAAAGGGTTGTATAAACATAAGTCCAGGAGCCTCCTGGACCGTCTATATAAAAACATGAAGATTCAGAAATTGATTCATTTATGTTAGCATCACATTTACCCAAAATAATATCTACAATTTCTTTCTGCTTTTCATTTAGGTGTTTATATTGTCGTGATCCTATTTCTATTGCTTGTTCTTCATTTGGATATTCAATGTCGTGGCATGGTAGGAAACATTGAAAGATTGTAACCTTCCGCAGAAAGCATGGAACTAATTTGAATATAGGCTTTTTTGTCCTTCAGTATTGCTGTAACGTCTTTCATAATCTTGTGACATTGCTTCTTTAAATTCTTCCCACAATTCTTCCTGATAAATTGGTCGGCAATGCATTAAAATACGAATGAATAAAAAAATATCTCAGCTGTCTGAGCATCATCCAAATTTCAGCTTCATTCATGGCTCTTTTCCACTCGTGATGATCTTAAATAAGACCTAATTTTAAACACGCTGCTACATAAGATTCCTGTATTTCTCCGTTTACTGTTTTCAGATCTTCAAATCTGTTTGCTCCTTTAATATGAAGTGATAATAATCGAAAATGAAATAGTTCAATTTGGATGGGGCTTACGGAGTACGTGCGTCCAATAACTTTGAATTGTTTCTGACGGCGTATACTTTTACAACGACAAGAAACATGATACCTACCTGTGATAGTTCAGACGTACGCACTTCTGGCGATCGGCTCCCGTACGTATTAAAAAGAGATATTAAAAAGAGACGGAAACGAAAAATCTGACCTCGCTAGATCGAAACGGTACGTGTCTATTGCGCATTCTCCACGACTAACATCACTTTTATTAGATAGGATTGTAGCTACCAGGTCTGATATACCTTATGGGATTTCACTAAACCTTTTTCTTTTAAAAATTAATTTTAATTCTAAAGAGTTATTGTATTTATTACGCGTGCTAGTCGTGAAGAAAATCATAAAAAAACGAAACTCTCTTAAGGTGCGTCATTGTACAATTGCTGGCAAATAATTGTGGCAGGAAGAGGAAAAATTGCAAATATATATTAAATGACATTGCAATTGCAAGACAAAAGATTGTAAGTAAAGAATATTAACTATGTAAGGTCGAATAATTTAATATAAAATCTTTCAGTGGCGTTCTTAGACAAGGAGGGAAACTGAAATCAGCACAACAAAGAATAATCTACAAACTAGTTGAAACTCAAAAGTAAAGACGTCTAGAATTACTGGAGTTAGCTTCAGATTTTTACTCACAATGTAATGCAATCATAAATACAACAAAATTACCTATAGGAACTGCCATCTACCCGGAAAATGATTTTCTAAATAATTTCTAACTATTGCAGAATTGTGTGCAGGGACACCATCTTGTTGGAAATATACCCTGTTTATGATTATTAACGGAACATTTTCCATTATCGCCTCTGCGTTAATATTCAATAAATTAATGTATCTCAATCCCGTTAAGTTTCCATCAAAAATTTGGTGTGCTAGTTGACTACCCAAAATAAAACACGAAACGTTAAATCCAAAACGTCCTTGCCTCTGACGTTCAAAAGTTTGGTGCTGATTTGTATCAGACCAGTGACGCACTTTATGCCTGTTGAATAATCCTACGCTGCTTATGTGAGTTTCATCTGTCCAAATGACAGACCGCCCAAATTCTGGATTTTCTTGAATTTTATTTAAGTACCACCTACAAAAATTAAGCCTTCTTTCTTGATCTCCCGGGAAGAGATGCTGAATAATTTGAATTTTATACGGCCTATATTTGCCTTTTTTAATATTTTTGAACTTTTGTTTTGGAAACACCAACTTGTGATTCGATTTCGCGACAAGAAGTTTTTGGTGTCACCTCAACCAGCGACAAAACATTTATTTCTTCCTCTTCCCTATTCTCTCTATTATAAATTTTGTTTCTAGGTTTATTGAGTGACCCATAGTGAATTAAATTTGATTTTAATCTCGAAAACATCATTTTGCTTGGTTGTCTTCTTTCTAAGTATCTAAATTTAATAAATCGATGGATAGGTATTATACTGGAAATGGGTATCTAGAAATTTTTTGTGTACCTGTTGAGATATAGATCCATTGATTCATTTACATTCTCAAGACATTAATTGAAAACAGCAATTATGTCGTATTTTTCTGCTGCTTCTATGACAAACCCCCAAATCACAACGAAAATAGGACACAGCCTGTACAATGAATAAAATATACCGTGTGACAAACTTCCATGTGTACATGGGGAAATAACATGGGCAGTTAGATTTTTGGGGATTTCTGCTCCCCATGTGTAGTTACAGTGGTGGTGAAGGTAGCAATCGAAAGACTATTTTTTTCTCCGTATGAGGATATCAAAAACTCTGCACTTTTCCAATTTATAAAGCATTAAAAGCAAAAATTACACTAATAATTTTCAAATTAAAACACGGATATTCATCAGATTACCTATGACAATTTAATTTATTCTAATCAAAGACTCCCTTGATTCTAATTTCTAATTCGTCTGAACTATCAACATTATTTATCGACAATTTAAAATTTGGGTTTCAAAATGAACAAAAATATTTATTCAGTTGAAGAAACGGTTTTCATTGTGAAAACTTTTTACGGCGGCAATAGTCTGCGCGGGTAGTCCGTGACTTATTTTCTGTAAAATTCAATAACAGTCCTATTCCTTCGGTAACAACAATAAAAAATTTAGTTAAGAAATTTGAAGATACTGGGAATCTTTCATTGAAAGAAGGTAATTTTTACTAATAAATTTACTTGGTTTTTATTTAGATAATTCTGATTCGCTTATTATTATTACCTAGTTGCTAATTCCTTATTGTTCGCTAACTTAAATTTTACTGGGATTATGAGAAATTTAACAAGTGATAACGCGGAGTGAAACAAAACTAAAATTAATCTTATCATTTATTTTTTTAGTCGTTCCAAGAAATCTAAATGTTGAGGTAGAGGAAATGGTAATAGGCCTGATAACTGCTAGTCCAACATCTAGTTTAAGGTCTATTGCCCTAGAATGTAATGTTTCAAGAGAAACTGTCCGTAACATATTAAAAAGAAACAAATATCACCCCTTTAAATTCCAATGTCACCAAGAGTTACTTCCTTTTGACGACGAATCAAGGCAAACTTTCCGTGAAGAAATGCAAGAACGGGCTAATCGGGATCGCAGCTTCCTCTCATCAATTTGTTTTACCGATGAGTGTACCTTCACTTTAAATCAAGAGCCAAATTCACAAAACGTTAGGCATTGGGCCCAGGAAAATCTCAGAATAAATCTAGCCACTATACAATGCAGTACCCTCAAAAAATCAATATTTGGGCAGGCATTTTTAATAATCGTATTATAGGACCATTTGAAATACAGGGAAATTTAAATTCAGAAGCTTATTTAGATCTTTTAATTAACCATATTGGCCCTGCATTAGAAGAAGTTGCACATGCGAATCGGGAGGTCTGGTTTCAACATAACGGATGCCCAGCACATTTTGGGGCACAAGTGAGGGAATTATTAAATGAAATATTTCCAGAGAGCTGGATTGGCCGAGGTGGTGCTATAAACTGGCCAGCTAGATCTTCCGATTTGGCACCGTGTGACTTTTTCCTTGTGCGGTCATTTAAAAAATAAGATTTATAAAACTCGTCACCCAAATATTGATTCTTTAAGGATTGCTATTTTTGCGGAATGCAACTTAATAAACGATTGGCAACTTGCGAATGTGAGAAATTCTTTCTATAATAGGCTGGGATTCTGTCTGATACAGAATGGGGGTTTTTTTGAATATTTGTTATAGTTATTTTTCTTTTTTTATGTTACTTTAATTTCATTGTATATTAATAAGTTCTTGTCCTTACCTAGATATGAAATAAATAAGTATTAAATTGCCAGATTACAAAATTCATTAGAGCAAAATAAACAAATAATGTTGCCGCTTGTTAAATTTTTCATAATTGCAGTAAAATTAAAGTAATTTAATTTTTATTATTTCATTTTGCTGCTTTAACATTTTCCCAAAAACTTTTTAATAGGTTAGACGACACCTACAATTTACCCTAAAGTATGGACCAGCATTCACCAACGAAACATCCACACCAGTAATCAATTAATTGTCAACTATAGGTAAACTATTGCCGCCGTAAAATATTTTGTTCATTTTTAAATGTTGACAGTTCAGAAAATCCATAAAAATCAAAGACGTCCGTGATTAGAGTAAATTAAATTGTCATGGATAATCTGCTAAATTTCTGTGTTTTAGTTAGAAAATTATGAATGTAATTTTTACTTTTAATGCTTTAATAAATTGGAAAGTTGTAGAGTTTTTGATATCCTCGTACGCAGAAAAAAATAATCTTTCGATTGCTACCTTTACCACCACTGTAACTACACATGGGGAGCAGGAATCCCCAAAAATGTAATTGCCCACGTTATTTCCCCATGTACACATGGAAGTTTGTCACACGGTCACACAATAGGTATACCTACTTCCACGAAACATGGTTGTAACCACATGTGATGTATACCTAACATTTATATTACAATTTTAAGAAATAATTTCGATATTCAACAATAAATGAAAAACAATTTTTGTAACGAATAAAAAAATATTTACATCGAACAAATATTAAATTGTTGGCACAAATTGTTTTGATTTAAACGTTCTAAACTAAATTGTGCAAAGATAAGTTTTTTCTAGTTCATAAGATCTGGATCTTGATTATGTTATTGATGGCAAAAATAATGGGAGATTCTAGAACTACCTACTTATAATAAGATTTAATATTAAATTTTACTTGAAATAAAAAAAACATAATTTTATAAAAATTCTTTCAATACTAAATGAAAAAATCCACTTGCTTCCGAGGTTGCCCTTAAAAGTTTTTATTAATAGTAAACATGCAGAAATAACTTGCTACATAACGTAGGGGGCGCAAACATAATCATTGCTTAGGTAAAAATCTGAAATAGTACGCCTGTAAATATAACTTCAACTGACCGTCAAGTTGCAGGAATTTCCTAACGAGTGTATACTGAAACGATTAGGCACATTACATTTCTGTTTGGCATTTGCAGAAATGCAAAATTACTTCCTATACAACATATACAAACATAGGCATAAAATATTTACTCATTTAACAAAAACTGAGCTTCTTGTAATTTCTTTCTGTTCCGCCTTAGCAATTAAGACATTAATTTCTTACAAATAAACCTCCTTAAGTATTGTAAAGTACGTAGGTAAATATTTATTGGTAAACTGAGGCTTTCTTAAAATAATGTATTTTCTACCGGACAGATCTCAATATTACTGATTATATCTTCATTAGATAATACCTACTTTAGAATAAACTACTCCAAAAACCAGAAATGCACATTTTGAGTGAGTATTTTAGAAGGTAGTAGCCCGCACTGAAAACACCAAATAGTCCAACTACAAATGTCTATTACATTCAGATTTAATTTTGTTGTCTTTGATATTTTACTTACTTGTTTCATGCTTCTAACATATATGTATACAGGAAGTGCAAAATCGTCCTATTTTCAAGTAGGCAGTGCAATTGGGACAAGAAGATTATTATGTTTCTAGTATTAACTCCCTAAACAGAATGCACGTGATAGAAAATTGAATTTAACGTTGTTTGTAATGGAGAACTACCATTGAATAATTTTGGTTGTTACAACAAGTACGTACATGCGTTTTCGGACGAATTAGACCAATAAAACAATTCCCTTTCCGCCACTTAAACTAATTATAATCTAAGGACTATATTGTAGTCATGCTTGCGCAAAATATCGCCTGGAAGTTGACATTTTAGTAGATGATATATTGTAATCGCATTTAAATTATACGGCGCATAACACGCAGCATCTATTATGGTTAACTGGTGTAACAAAGCACAATCCAACGCCCTATGGATCCGACGAACTTAGATCGCGGCGCCTAAGAAAAAAGAAGTATATGGAAATGCGTCATTCGCGTCAATGAACCCAAGGAAATCCGAGAGAAGGTACAGAGAACGCGCGCTGACAGATGGGAGGGGCCTGCACGCTAAGTAAGTGCCGATATTTGATTATTGTTTGAAAATAATAATAATAATTGAAAATAATCTACTAGACGAACCCTGTTCATAATTTTCCTAGGTGTTCATTATTCATAAATTATGAACAAGTTAGTTTCAACTTTTACTAAAACTATTTTATCTGCTTCAAGTTATTTGCATACACTGAAAAATATAAAAAAATAATTTGTTCAACGCAAATATGAAAACGAAGTTATGATAAGGATAAGCGAACGTCCTTATGAATTCTTGGGGAAGCCTGAAGATTAAGCGAAGGGCACTAGAGTAACTAAATTTAATGGGAAGTAAAAAAATAAATAGGCATGCTAATTATTGGTGAATTTTCATTGCCGTATGTGACCCAACAAAATACACTGGCGAACACTCAAAACCGTTATCACTCTTTGCGATTTCTTTTACACAAAAAATGTTCAATATTTCTGGGACTTCCAGGAAAGGGTGGGGTCCATTTTTGATGGAAGTATGGGAGTTAGAAAAGAACCAATGACACTTTCTAAGGAGAACGCGATTTTTGAAATTTCCTAACCTCTATTATGCTCCATAACTTCGTCGTTAGAACAAAAATAATGATATTGTTAATGTTATTGGAAAGTTGTCATAAAAGCAAGGGATCAATTCAAAATTTTAACAGTTTTTTTGGTTTTGTTCCAATATTTTTCTCACGACAAATACAATATATAATTTTGTTAAAAGTGCTTATTTACGAGCGAGTGGAACTCTCGAACGCAGTCAACTTTCCCTCCAAATCCAATCCCTACTAATTATTGACAAATACTACCAAATTCACTGTACAACAATTTAGCTGTTAATGAAAATATCAGAGGGCCAGCCAGTTGCGTTGGTAGGGGGCCGTGTAACAATTGTGGCAGTTGTTGAAAACCGGCGGGACAATCAAGATGGTTCGAATCGCGCCGTGACATTCGACAAAACAAGTTTGAAAAGTATATCGCTCGCAACATGCACATTTCTGAATAAATAATACGCGCCTTGATTTTTGTTGCATTTTTGTAACTTCTTTTTATTTTCTCGGCGGTTTAGTTTTTCTGTGATATTTTTGGCTGTTTTATTATGTGAGTATTGCAATTTAGTTTTATGCTATTTTTGCCAAAATTTTTCTTTTTTACTTTTCGAAACTTGCGCATTTCTTTATTAATTGTTTCTCTATTAATGTAAGGTAAGGTACCTAAGTTATTTCGATTAGGTACTAATCTTCTGACTTTTTTCTGATTTTAATAAAACTTTTATGTATTACAATAATTTCTTCTTCAATGGGGGTTATTTTGATAGATAGTTTTTTGTTTTGTGCTGTCATTTTTAAACGCAATAAAAATCGAAAGAAAATTTTAAAAAATAGTTCTGCAATTTTTTCAAAGTTCGTAGGTATCTTAAAAAATCTTCTTTATGCTACAAATTAATGTACTAATAAAATGAATAAATTATCCTTTTTTCAAATGAAATGCAACATTACATAAAATTAAAAAATAAACAAGAATTCTTGGAAGTAACATCAATAAACTTTTTCACAAAGTGTATTAAGCAGGTAGTTATGGCACTAACCAGTCTTGATAATCTAATTGGGGGAAAACATGTCTCCCCCGATTTGTTTCGGGGTTTTCCAGTTTCTTTACTATTCTTTTAATACAATAATAGCTTCGTCCTTCACGTCTGGGAAGATGAAATAGACTTTCTTACATCTTTTTAATTTCGGAAAGTTTACAACAGCATATTTCTGTGATACCAAATGGTTTTGCAGAATATGCCTTATGTACCTATCTGCAGTTAAAGCACCCCCATCGTCCACCACCAATTCTATGCGTGCGCCCAATCATTCCAATTCTGCTGGTCTCGAGCAAAATCAAGCCACGCTACTCGACGATGTATCTGAAATTGTGGAACTTTTATTGGTACATTATGACTTTAAACCAAATTCCTTCAGTCTTCTTCCGACTGAACGCTCACTTATGTTGATTCCGCGAACTTCTTACAGTGCGTTTCTTGTCTGAATTGCCGTTTGACGCTTGCTTCGAAGTGTTTGCAACACAAGAAAAAGATCATCTACGGCCGTGGTTGAACGTTTTCTGCCTTGATCACGTCTTATTTTCATCTCCACCACCGATGGCTACTCTTGGTGTTTTTTCTTTAGAAGACGAATCGTGCTCAGCAGTCACACTTTTACCTGGCTCCACATTTAGTTTAGATCCTTCTATGCCTGCTAGTATTAGCTGGTGCAAATCTTCAATTTTTGAGGAAATACACAACATATGGATTAAGTTCTTCTTCGTTAAATTCTTCGTGACAACCTGGGAGTTTCTTTAGAACTTTTTGAACACTGCAAGGTACGATTCCTGTTGCTTCAAACCCGCGGATCAATTTTTTTTCACGCGACCCTTAGTCGTCTCACCAGAGGATATTCTCTCAGTGTTCAGGTCAAGTAAAAGTCTTTTGACTTACCTATAAGGAAGATCGATAGAAGAAATTATACGAGTACTACCGTTCTCGAATTACAATAACTACTTGTAGACGCAACTTTTCCGCAGCTCTGAGACACGAACCTAACGCCTGTGTCCCTATCAGTTACAACTATTCACTGCATTTTTAAGTGAAGATTAACACCTATAGGAGAAACGAATAAAGGGAAGGGTTGTAATTCGTCGAACGGCAATACTCATATCATTTAGATCAATCTTCCTTATACTTCGAATTGCCGTTCTCGAATTACAATAACCACTTGTAGATGTCAGTCTCCGAGCTCATTTTCTTAACGTAGGAAAATATCTTTCGGTAGGGAGCATTTCAAGTGAAGGCATAAAAACCCACGCAAATACATGTGTATTACATAATGGGTTATATATGGAAGTAAACAAGAGCATTGCTTCAAGTAAACGTTGATTTTACTGAATACAACAAAAAACGGTTCGATAGGAAACCTAAAACAAATAAACAAAAATTTGTTCTCACTTTCTTGATGAGTTTGCTAAAAGTAACAGTAGCAGACGTTTTATCTTAGTGTATATAAATCTTCCTGTTGTTTACAGTTAAATGATTAGAATTGCCCATAATGTCACAAAACGCGCAATACTTAAAAACACGAAAAACTGCAGTGAATAGGTGTAACTGAGACTACAAGTGGTTATTGCAATTCGAGAACGGCAATACGAAGTATAATTATCTTTAATAATTATTTTGTTTTTGTTTTGTGTGATAAATTTATGTGACTTGGCGAATAACTTGTTGGTGTTTAAAAGTTCATGTTCATTACTTGGAGTTTTCAGCCTGTGATTTTATATCTTGATCTTCAAATAAGTAAAACCATTATTATTTTGCATTATCTATTATTACTTATAATTTTTACTTCCGATCAAACCGAAGGAAGTAGGTATTGTATTCGTACGAAAATTCGACTTTGAATTTTCGTCTTTGTTATTGTTTCGCGAGACTCACGTCCTTGGTTTGTTGGTAAGGTGCTTCCGTTTTTACAAAACAATTTTCATATCCTAAAAGAATAAGGTCCAAAAGAAGTGTATTCGCCTTAACATTGATCTAGAATTACATATTTGTAATTACGCAGCGGTGAAATCTTAAATTTGACATAAATAGTGGCTATATTCCAGGTATAATCTGTTTCACTTATTCTAATACTAAATTATTTGCATAATTTCGATGGCAGATAGTATTTAATTATTTATTATGAATATTAAGTGACAAGCCATGAATTAATTTGTTAATACGTTAATTCGTGTGACAGATAAAACATTGTCAGGAATTCTATTTAAAAACGTGTTGCAGAAATTCAACCGTCACGTGTACTTCTTTCGTCAACTTATACACACCCTGTATAAATAAGTCATAGGTATATCTTGCAGATTTGCACTGAATATTTTCCAAGTTCGAATCACAACAAAAATGTTTTATAACATCCCATTGGATAAGTATCCTTCAATGTTCATTGCTATAAACAAAATAAAAATCAAAAAAAGAAACCTCATAATCAGAAAACTAAAAAGGACATTCCAAGATGAAAATTATAATTCAAAAAAAGTTGTCTTTAGCTCTTTAGCATAAATAACGTACACAATTAACTGGTTCGTCAATGCAAGGTTTCCCACTGGGCTCATTGGCCTCCTTTCCATCGCTCCTGAATTTCACTGTCAATGTTAAAACTGATGTAGGCGGCACCGGTTCATCGAGCAGGCGTTGACAGATTGCAGCGAGACTTCGCCCTTTTCAGGAACTGTCAGAATGGTAACCTCCAACGCCGAGGCCGATTTTCAGACGGTTGCGGTTAATTTTGAATTGGTAATTTTTCATGCTGTCTTCGGATTGCGGTTTCAATTTTTGAATTAAACTGTTAATCGGTAACTATATTTCTTCGTATTGGATTTCACTTATCAAATATGCACTTATTTATTGCCTGAGGATGTGGAAAAGTAAACATAATAAATGAGTTACTAAATACAATAATTAATCAATAATTAACAACAACTTTTGTTGTATTGTTTATTTTCGTTTGTGTATGAACTTGTTCTTCTTCATTGTTTTATAGAATCAAGAATTTCAATAAGTTTCATTCTTTCAATGTTTCTTATTCGTTAATCAGCCCAGGAGGAAACCATCCAAGAACTTGCAACTTGGCAAAGAAAGAACGTCATTTACTACCCATTTGGGAACTCAGTTCGAGAGACCTTATGGTGGTAAAGTTAGACATAAACATGGAAGGGTACAAAAGAGACCTTATGTTAGATTCGGCGTACCTTCCGTATCACCAGCCGGGACAACCACCAACACCGGAATTAAGGAGACTGGTTCATCTTTGCGAAGAAAGCAACACACAACTTGTGCTCTGTTGTGATTCCAATGCACACCACACGGTTTGGGGGAGCACAGGAACCAATAGAAGAGGTGAATCGCTTCTAGAATTCATTATCAGTAATAATTTAGAAGTAGTCAATCGGGGAAACGAGCCTACCCTTGTCACTGAGAAAAGGATAGAAGTGATTGACATCACGATCGGTACTCCAAGGGTATGCAGTTCAGTGATTGGCATGTGTCGCAAGAACAATCACTCTCGGACCATAGGTACGTAAGATTTAAACTGGCATTGCCACAGGGGGAAGGCAAAACATACAGGAATCCAAGAACCTGCAACTGGGATCACTTTAGAGAGAGACTATAGCAGGGGTTGAAGGAATGTATGTCAAGACTTCGAACACCAGTGGACGTAGAACTGATGAATGACATCATCAAGTCAACGATAATTGGTGCTTACGAGGAAAGCTGCCCATTGAAGGTGAGGAAGGTTAAACGAGAGACCCGGTGGTGGAATCCAGAACTTTCCTCCCTGAGAACGGAAACTCGTAGGCTTTTTAACCAGGCCAAAAGGACTGGAGGATGGGAAAACTATAAAACGTCCCGTCGAAATTACGTAAGCGCCATAAGAAGGGCGAAAGAAGAATCCTGGAGGAGACACTGCGAAGAGATTGAAAAATCTCCGGAATGTGCGAGACTCCAGAAGGCCTTGCAGAAAGGCAGTCCGGTGAAAATAGGATCACTGGAAAAAATACAGGGAGGGTAAACATTATCTGGGGAGGAGACTCTGGACTTGCTGCTAGAAACACACTTCCCAGGGAGGCTGGAAACTAGCTAACAGGCTAGTTGACAAAACCAAGATTATATGGGCGGTGAAGTCCTTCGCACCATACAAAACCTCGGGCCCAGATGGTATATTGCCAATAATGCTACAACAGGGCATTGAAGCATTAGCTTCACCCCTGTGCACACTTTTCTGGCCCTAAGTTATGTGCCGTATGATTGGCGAAGGGTAAGGGTAGCTTGCATACCCAAACCAAGGCGAGAATCATACGCCCAGGAGAAAACCTTTCGCCCGATCAACTTGACATCATTTATGCTCAACACGATGGAAAAACTTGTTGATAGACATATAAGGGACGAAGTTCTGGGGGTGGCACCCCTACATCGACACCAATATGCCTAACAAGCGGGGAAATCTTGCGAACTGAGTCTCCATGAGACCACAAGCAGGATCGAAGGGGCCCTGATCAACAAAGAAGTTGCATTGGGTACCTTTCTGGATATAGATTATGCATTTGACAATACCTCTTTCGACTCCATCAAGAGAGCTGTTGGAAGTCGCGGAGTCGATCGTTCTATTGCAGAGTGGATTGACTCTACGATAAGAGGCAGAATAATTACTAGTTCACTGGGCAATGTGACCAGGGGTGTGACTGCTGCCAGAGGGTGCCCGCAGGGCGGGATTTTATCGCCCTTAGTGTGGAGCCTGGTGGTTGACGGTTTCCTCTGGGAACTAGACAGGGAAGGAATACACGCACAGGGTTATGCGGATGATATTACTATTCTAATCATAGGGGAGTTCGGAGGGGTGATTTAAAACCTTATGCAACGAGCCCTAGAAATAGTGGAAAGATGGTGCACAGCAGAGGGACTAACTGTGAACCCTGCTAGGGCCACAGTGATAGCTTTCACGAGAAGAAGGAATCTTCAAGATCTGAAGAGACTTCGGTTGTGGGGCCAGGAGATCGCACTGAGCAGAGAAGTTAAGTATTTAGGACTAACCTTAGACACTAAATTAAACTACAACGCCCATCTGGAGAAATTGACCAAAAAGGCTACCCGGAGCCTATGGGCTTGTAGGGGTATGATAGGGAGAACGTAGGGGCTAAGGCCAGCAATGGTCTCTTGGATCTACTCCAGGGTAATAAGCCCCACAGTAACATATGAATCCCTAATATGGTGGCATAAAGCCGGAAAAAGGGAATCTCAAATTAAGCTAGGGAAATTGCAAAGACTTGGATGCCTAGGAATCACAGGGGCGATGCAAACAACGCCCCATACCGATAGAGGGAGTGGAGGGCAATGCACAAAGTGCGAGAGAACAGGATGGAAACATTTCTCATACAGATGGGTCTAAAACTGTACATAGTACTGGGGTGGGAATTGCTGGCAAAAGCCCAGGGAATGAAATTAGCATAAACCTGGGCAGCCTTGCAACCGTTTTCCATGCAGAAATTACTGCAATTTCCGTGTGTGCGCAGGAGATGATCAGGAGGTCCTTTCAAAACAGGAGGATCCAGGTTCTCACTGACAGCTAGGCGGCACTGAAAGCTCTGGAAGCTACAAAGATACAATCCAGAACAGTTAAAGACTGTGTGGACTCGCTGGCTCGGCTAGCAGTACTTAACAAGGTTATTCTACGATGGGTGAAAGGCCATCAAGGAAGTGAAGGGAACGAAAAAGCAGACCTTTTAGCGAAGAAGGGAGCCAAAGTCCCGCTGTTAGGGCCGGAACCTACGTGTCGTTTGGCATATTAGATAGCCAAAGAGGTGATAAAGGACCTATTAAGACAAAAACATACCTCTTACTGGATGGGGACTCCTGGACTGAGGCAATCGCGGATGTTCATTAGCGGACCATCCAGCAAGAGAGCTGAAGAGTTAATACGACTGGGTAAGAACCAGCTGAGATGGGCAGTAGGACTATTTACGGGATCTTACCACTATTGGAGTGAAAGACAATCCTGATTGCAGGATGTGTGGAGAAGAGGAAGAAACTCCTCATCACATACTATGCGAATGTCCGGCTCTTGGCGCAGCTAGACATACAAGCTTTGGAGCTATGTTTGTAGAACCAAATGTAATAACAGATGCACCCATAAGTCTTGTCCTAAAATTTTTTGAGGGGACCGAACTTATGAGATAATCATGTATGGGGGCACAATAAGCTTGAGCTTCAGTGCTAGGGGCCAGAAACCTACCCCGTAAGAAATCATAATAATACACTCTATCGTCAAATATAACTCGTGCTACGATTAATAATGGAGGATATCACTCGTGAAACCGAAACAACACATTCGACTCGTCCTTCGGACTTGTTGAATCTACGGGCCGATTTCAGCTCGTAGATATCATCGATGATAATTATAGCACTTGTTATATTACCTAGGATAATATTCAGATAATTTTGCAAGTAACTTTTGATAGTATCGGTGCATCAAAATTTAGGGCAGCTTTTTGGATTTAATTAGTCGATTCCAGTCCAATGGACCACAGATTCATAGAGTGTATTCTGCATTCAAAATCTTCGAAACATCTCTAACAGAACATCTCCCTCTTTCCCCGTTGATTAAAGCAGAAGAAATAAAAATTATGAACAATATTTCAGAAAGAAAAGATTTTGCTTTGTCATAAATACATTTCGCAGCAGTCGCGGAGCAGGTTGTAAATGACTGTCGCGGCTCCACCCATGCAGCGGATCAGACGGGTCTTATAGGCGGATATATAACCACAAGTTGCGATGCGCCCACAGATATTAGTAATACAAAAATATATTATGCATGAAATATAATAGATACAATTTCATTTATTACGAATTGTCAGTACGTAGTTACGTAGGGTAACGTGCAACTTCCTCTGTAAAAACCAAATTTATATATTTTTAATAATTATTTAATTTCCTACTGAATTTATAAGGAAAAATAAAGCTTGAATTATAGCACATTGCAAAAGTCAAGCATTATGATATTAACTATTGCCGGCATTGTAATGACGATAGGAGAAGGATGTAGGAAGTTCTACTTCTAGGGAAATATGTAGGTTAGCTCAGGATAGGAAAGGATGGAGGTAGGCGTCCAACCAATCTTGGAACTGAAAATTTTTATGTTTGTGCCCTATTTTCTTTCATAAACTGCATGATATACTGATACAATAAATAATATGATTATATGTTTTTTTTAACTTCTATTTACTTGACATGAACATCGTCAGTACCAGGTACAATCAGCTTGTCCTAATTACATTTTAAATATTCCCTAATGTATGTTACACGTGCGAAAATCGTAATGCTCATCTTCATTATCTAAAAACAATAACAACTACTTACAAAAATTATTATTTCTATATAACGCATTTACGTCACTTTCTTAAGTTCTCGAATTATTGTGAAATAGTTGCACATGCAATTTAGGAATTATTCTAGCCCGACCATGACATTGTATAGAATTCAATGTTATATTTAAACTATTTAGTATAATCTTCCGCAACAATGAATCTATTTTTTCTTCTACATGATGGACGTAATTGCTCTAAGATTATACGCTTTTTTCAATGATTAGTAAACACGTCAAATGGGCTTGGAATCTTCCCAGTTTAACAATCTCTCGAGAGCATTTTCGTTGGAAGTGCTCCTCAAACTCGAGATTTCTTTGGAGCGATGAAACAGCCTTAATAACTGATGAATTCAGCATTTGCTTGTGAGATATAAGAAATTAATTTACATTAATGAAACAGTAGGTCAGATTTTGATTCTCCACAGCAGTGATGAGTAATTCTGCGTATCTTTTCATGATATCTGCCTTAGAAATTCATCGCTTTACTTCTAGGTAGATTTGTAGTAACCAGACCTAGGCTACCGTGATAATTAAGTCGTTAACTAGTAAGAACTCACAACTGAGATTCATTATTCATGTACTTTTACTTCTCACACTTCCCCTTGCATAAAAAATACAATATCCTTGCGATGCAAAACACAAAGGCGAAACTTAAAAATTATACACCCGTGTAGAACAATAATTGCCAGACCACCATGCTCAATAACGGTGTTCTAGAACAGACCTTGGTTCACTTAAATAAACGATCGAATCGGTACATTTTCAGTGCAGTGCAAAAGTCATATCGCCTACCGGAGATCTTGACCAAGAATCGGCGACCGCCAACCGTGATCTAAAAGTTTTGTTTTATTGTTTTTATTCCAGATGACGGATGGAGAGGATGATGACGAACAACAGCGTGTGCAAGAAGATCAAGAAGAGTTGGGATTATGGCATCGGCAGAACGGTGAGTTGGCTTTATTTTGTTTTAACAAAATGCCCATGTATTATCTAACGAACTTATCACGAGGCCGCCTGTAAATTACTTACATTCCGATTAATTACTATTGTTATTCTTAAATTATTAAACTTTATGAGCGATTGTTTGGTTACCACCATCATCATAAAGTTTTCAGTCCGAAGACTGGTTGGACGCGTATCTCCATCCTTTCCTCTCCTGAGCTAACCTACGCATTTCCTCAAAAATTGAACATCCTACATCCCTAACTATTTGCCATAACTACGAAATTTCTTAGGTTGTCGGCATGAAAATTTGCAATCCTATGGTTTTTCTTACGGGAAAAAAAGATTCGAATTCAAATTGACCCATAACTTTTTACCATGTACATCTAACGTCAAATAGGCTCCAAAATCTGAAAGACCAACCTTTTCTAAATAATAAATGTATTCTTGTCTCATTTTGATATTCCAGCCCATTTTCAAGAAAAAACGACTTAATGCAGATAGTGTTTAAATCTTAGAAATGAAACGCTTATTAAATACGTCTAACAAAATAAATTTCAATTCGCTACAAACGCTTAGGTACAAGAAAAATAAAATTAGGAAACATTAAATTTTAAAGTAGTTGTTCTAAGTAAAGAAATTTGAAATTACACCGCACCAAACATCGATCTTAAATTCATGTTGGAAGTCTCTTACTTTAACGGCATGGGGGTTTTCAGAATCTCACAAATGATTGTTTCGCCAGTTGAAAACTCCACGTCGAGTAAACGTTGCCTCATCTGTGAAGAGGATTTTGTTAAAAAAATTAGGATCCGCGCCTTGCTGCTCTTGTAAGAAATTAGCAAAACGTAGACGAGTAAGAGGATCTTCCGGTAACAAATTTTGTACTGGAGTAATGTGGTATGGGTGAAGCTTCTCTTTGTGCAAAATTCTCCAAATCGAAGAGCTACTTACGCCTGTTGCCGCACTTAAACGACGGGTACTTACGCCTGGATTTGTATGCAATCTAACCAAAACCTCATCTTCCTGATGCTCAGCCGAAATAATCTTCGGATCGCTATTTTCACCTTTTGGACGGAAAGATCCTCGTTCCCCTAAGCGATTGTACAGATTTCTAAATAATTTATGATTTGGTTGCCGTCGGTGGGGGTATAACTCTGAATACCTTCGGGCTGCAGCGAGCCCATTAAAATTGGTTTGAGCATAAACACAAATCATACCACTATTCGAAGTCGTTATGACGCGGCATTTTTTAATACTTTAAATAAATTTATGGAGAAAGTTAATGAAAAAGCTATTGGGTTAACACTGAACACTTTAAAACTAATGTCATATTACTATCGACTATCTGTTTGTAAAACGTAGCTATCTAGATAATATTTTATTTAATGCCTGTTAGAACAAGTTTGGTATTTAAACACTATCTGCATTAAGTCGTTTTTTCTTGAAAATGAGCTGATATTTCAAAATGAGACAAGAATACATTAATTTTAGTATTGAAAATACTTACGAAAAATGTATCGACAGGCGACAGATTCTGACGTAGTGCAGCGATATTCAGCAAATACTAAAATTTTAACTTTGAGTGATCCCAAAGTATAACCAGATGAAACTCTCACAGATGATTCTACAAGTCTTTTGGCACCTAAAAATGGCAATTACGACTTTTTTGGGTGGTAGCGAAAAAATTAGGGGTGAAAAAGTAGTAAATCTATCCCACCGTGCGCCGGGAGACTCTCGGGCATCTTACGCAAAAATTACAAGTCGTAGAACTTTGCGTTTTTTTTTAATTGTTGAAGAAATATTGACGTTTTTAATGGTGTAAATTTTGTGTAAATACAAGAAACCAACTAATTTTATTGCACCGTATCTAAAATATGTCGCCACATCGGTAACAATACGTTCCACTTTGAACCTGGATAACTTTTTTTTTCACGATATAGATTTTGTTTTTTCTTACATAGAAAACTTCCTTATGGTATAACGAAATTATTATTTCGAATAATGTATGGCCGCGTTTCAAAAATAAGTCCGCTATAACACTTTCAATGCGCCGATGTCAAAAATTCACTTTCGGTGCACGGGACGAGCCGTGCGAGTGAAAAGGATAGACCATGGGCAATAGCCGAGCACCAGAAGGAGACAGAACGCGGCCAAGTTCTCTGCATTACAGCGTTGTAATGCCACCTTTAAAATCTTCTTTCAATGCATTTTCAAAACTCTCTTTCTGTAATAGCCACGACATAAATGCTAGTAAATGAGGTAGGTACTTGTTTAGCGAAACTTTTACTGTTGATATCATCTGGGGAAGGATAATTTTTATTGGGTATTGCAAAATTTTCCATACATTTTCTTAAAATTGCAGAAACTCTGTGAAGAATTTGCAAATCTGATAATGCATCACCCGTTGTTTCCAGATTAAAATCAGACGATTCGTCTGTTGAGCTTGCGTCCTCATTTACATGCTTGATTTTTTTGTCAAAAGTTCTTTGCCAGAACACAACAAATCACCTGACCTGACCTGGTCTACGAATAAATTGAATAGAGCCTTTAAATCTTTTCGACAATTTCATTTTCAGTTTCGAGGATTGTATTGGGGATCTTTCTGCATTACGTAACATAGAATTATATTTTTGTGTTACTGCAGGTACTTAATGGCAGCTTTTCTTTATTATCTAAGATGTGTTCTTGAATCCAAGAAGAAAATGTTGAAAACAAGCGATCGGTACTTTTTGTATTTCTGTCAGTTTTATTTTTGTGGTAATTTATATTTCTGGTTGATATGTACTCTGCGTAGCACAATTTGTGGTATTTTGCATCGTATGCAAATAAGTCTTCATACAAAATCAGTCTAGAGATAATACGATTGTCATTTCTCTATCTTGCAGCATTTTTATGCGAGTGGAATCACCCGTGCCTATAGTAACAAGGACAAACAATACATAATTAACCAAATAAAACATTTAGTACTACGATACCAGTTTGAATTGAAGTAAGTGATTTCCTTTTTCTTTTGCCAGATCCTCCACAAATTAAGGCAGTGGATAGCAGTGCGCAAGTTACGGAATCCCATCAAGTGTACTACAGTTCCGCAAGTTATGCGTTGTACTTTCGTATAAGTACTTCGTTAGTTCAATCCCCACCCAGCAGCGTTTGTGGGTAGGTAGGTTATCGCAGAGAGCTAGTGGTTTGTTACTCTCGGGCCGGGTAGGATCGGCTCCCGTAAACGTTATTTTTTTCTCACGTTTCCACATTACCTTTTTCGCATAAAATGCGTGTGTCTGGTGCAAGGACAAGTAAAGGGTCTGTCTAAAATGCGTTGATACACAATATTTAACACCTGTTCGCATGCCCACAACTTGCGGAACCGTAATGACAAATGATAGTGATCCGTAACTTGCGGACTACTATCCACGGCCACAAATTAAACACATGGTTCTAACGTTAAATTGATCCTGTCTTCTAGGTATTTAAAAGCGTATTGCTATTAGAGGCCGCAGAACCATTGTTGTGTGAGGGTTCACGATTTTTAGTATTGAAAATACTTCTGGGCTCGTGTATATGGTACTCATCTTACGAAAAATGTATCGACACGCGACAGATTCTGTTGGCGGCGCGCGCAGTCGAGGCCGCTAATAAATTGGATGGAGGCGGCTACCAGCTAGCCAGCTAGCCAGATGTAAACTAAGGTACGGCGAGGGCGAGTACCGTTTAAGAGGGATACCGCGTTGCAATAAAAGTCCAAACTGTACAAAACGAATGCGTTAATATTTTGTTACGTATTGCGTCAGTTTGACTATGTGCCTTGTGCTTGTCACAAATCATTTATTTTATTGTATCAATAATATACCAACTTGAAACGGCACAGATCACTTTTGTTGGACATCTTAGAAACCGAGCAGTTGTGTCGGTATTTTCAATACGCCTATGATACTTGCGTAAGATGCGAGGTGTGTGAATTTTTTTTTAAATGTTGGTCTTTCAGATTTTGGAGCCGATTTGACGTTAGATGTACATGGTAAAAAGTCATAGGTCAATTTATCAAAGCAATAGGTTATAAGTAGCGCCCTCTATGGGCAACGACAAAAATGTTATTGAAATTTTTCTTCCCGTAAGAAAAAGCATAGGATTGCAAATTTTCAAGTCGACAACCTAAGAAATTTCGTAGTTATGGCAAAAAAATGGAAATAAAATTGTAACTTTCAACACCCTGTATTTCCTAAACCATCAACATTCGGATAAGGCATGTTCGGGTCAATGGTCATTATTTGACCTGTAGAATCTCCAGTTAACGGATATCCCATTGTTACAGTTTAGATAAACGTGGCAAATTTTTATTAGGCTTTAAAAAATTAAATTCTGTACGCGAAGTGATTAAAGGTTTTGATAATAATAGTAGTGCTGTGGGTATTGCTCAAAAGAACAGCTCTAGTTAACGCAACGGAAATGAAATATCCTGAATTATATCAAAGAATATTAAATTATGTAT
This sequence comes from Xestobium rufovillosum, assembly GCA_963966045.1. Classification (NCBI taxonomy): domain Eukaryota; kingdom Metazoa; phylum Arthropoda; class Insecta; order Coleoptera; family Ptinidae; genus Xestobium; species Xestobium rufovillosum. The sequence goes on from OZ014497.1 coordinate 26,033,349, forward strand.
ATGGAACATAAAAATGTACTTACTCTTTTATGGTGCAATTAAATTTGATTGTATTTTGAGAATAGTTTTCATTTAATGAATGGGAAATAAAAGCCGTGGAGCGAATCTGGTCGAAGTAAAGTCAACGGTAAAAAAGTGAGTTACCTTTACATCTACGACTGACCGAAACATTTAAGAAGAGCAATTTTCATTCACTTCACTCTCTGTGGTGGGTCGAATACTGAAAAATTAATTTATTCTGAACTTTAAGTTGAAGACCTGAGACTTACTAGAAGAAGGCCTGTTGGTGGACGAAGCGTCGGTATTTGGCAAACGTAACAATTACTCCAATGTCCATGGATGCGAACATCTTCCCCTAGAACCGCCGACCTAAGACACGGAATAAAATTCTGACCCATCTCCAATTTATTAAATTAACGTGACCCCAAACAATTAAATCGCCATTATCAACAATATAATTCGGCGTTTCGTTCCGTTTAGCCACGGCGGCTTCCTATTTATGCGCGTAATTACCATTATAACAACGCTCAATTACATTATGCAACAAAAAAGTTGTCTCGCGAGCCGATTTTCAAGTTCAAGTTTAACGCTACTTAAAATGTTCAAATGATGCAGCAGTAGATTAATTGTCTACTTCCGTTACGGTATTTGCAGTAGGCGGCAATTTTTTTAAATAGTTTTGTGCTATAGGTATGGTATAATTATTGGTTTCATGAAATCAGCAGCCTCTTCCGAATTTCTTGTTCTATGTGGAATGTGAATGCATCATCATTTTTTCGATAGTTGAAACGTGGTAAGTTTTATCTGAAACTTACCCGACAATGATGTTTCATAAATTTGGAAAAGACAATAAGTAATAATAGGCAGGTTCAGTAATTTTCAAATTTCATTAAAATTGATAGAGTTTATTATATTGAAGGCAGTTATGTTGTTAATTTTTGTTAAAAAAAATCCTTCGCCTGTGAAGCCGTTGCAAAGTTTTCCGTCGGTGCGAGGCTAGAAATCGTACCTTGCAGCGAGAGTAGGCCGCATGACGTCAGAACTTAGTATAACGTACAAGTCCCAGCTTCAGCGCGCAGCAGTCCCATAAGTATTATGCATATGCATGTGTAGTTAAATTGTTAAATATTATTAACTGGTTCTAACTGGTGTTTTCTGTTTTGTACCCAGACTAATATATCGTACAGCACACCAATAAAACGGAAAAAGTGGTTCGTTGGAGCCAGAAGGAAAATCGGTCAGCATTATCGATATTTTCGCGAGTAAGTTTATCATTGCAAAAGTTTATAAAATTATCGGCTGCCCCATTGCAGCCACTCTAAATAAAATCGACCATAATGTAATTTATCGAGTTTTCTGGGACCCCTTGGTACTTGGTAACGTGTTACGGTTAGCATAATTTGAAACAGCATGCTAGGAGCATGACGGAGCCAAATACTGAATCGCCGTAGCGTTCCCTCCCTGAACTAAAAAAGGAAATTTTATTATCTATTTTACAATAATAATTAAATAGCACGTCATCATAAAGTTCTCTTTTGAAGACTGGTAGGACGCGTACCTCCATCCTTTCCCTGAGCTAGCCTACGCATTTCCGTAAAAGTAGAACATTCTACATCCCCAACTATTTGAGAGCAGTAGTCTAATCTGCTCCAACCTCTACCTCTTTATTCCTATCTCTAACTCTAGTATGTCGCGAACTATTCCTTTGTGTCTCAGAAGGTGTTCTACCATCCTACGATCCTATCCCCTATTCTTTATTGTCTTCCACACTTTTCTCTTTTCCCCAACTCTTTCTAATTCCTCCTTATTGCAAACTTGTCTATCCACGGTATCTTCAACACCCGTCTGTAGCATCACATTTCAAACGCTTCTACTCTTTTTCAATCCGCTTCTCCCATTGTCCAAGTTTCGCACCCATAGGTATAATTTCGTACTCCATACATGCGTCTTTAAGAGTCTCTTCCGAGTTTCTACATTAACCGTTCCAGAATATAGCAGTTGTTTCTTTTTGTTAAACAAGTACCTAGTACCTACGTAGCGTAGTTTTTTGATTCGCGTGAGTTGTATTTGTTTCCGTTTTTTTAAAAAAATTCCAATCCGTTATAAAACTGTTAACTTGATAACTTGTCAATCACTTAGGTATACATACCTACATAAATGAGTAGGTATGTATTGTATTGTATTAGAGAATATAGGTAGGTAGGTACCTATTTTACAAACAGAAGTAAGCAAGAATCTACAATCTACATACCTGCTTATACTGAATTATAAAAGGCATGTACAGTTAATAAATTGTTGACTTTGTTTTACTTATACCGGTCTGCATTTACACTACTGTTTTGAGGTTGAATGAAATTGGGGTTAGATGCAAGAATCACACACCATTTCCCCATTTACCGGGACATTTACCTACCTACTACATAAATATGGAAAATTATGTGAATCGGACTTTTGATACCCTTGTTGCAGCATTATATCGATTACTAGCGGCCCGCTCCGGCTTCGCACGGGTATAAAATATATGTATAGCCTATATGTCACTCACTGAAAAAATGATTAAAATCGATCCAGTAGTTTTGATTTGGATAAGGATTAATGCTGTATTGGTTAAAATCGCTTCGAAAATTAGCCATTATTTGTCGTAAAAAGTAAATGACAAAAAAATGTTATTGTGGGATATCCATAAGAGATAGACATATACCATCGCGGAGTTTTCTGTAGACCTTTTCAATGTGTACAATACTTAGTACATTATTTTGATAAATCTTGTAGGGTTCAGCCTGCGTTTGCAATGTAAGCGGAAAAAATGTAATTATTTACGACATCACATTAGAAACCTCAAAAATAAAAGTATTTCTCCACTATTTAATGGATGTTATTATACATATAAACCTTCCTCTTCAATCACTCTATCTATTAAAAAAAGCCGCATCAAAATCCGTTGCGTAGTTTTAAAGATTTAAGCATACATAGGGATATAGGGACAGAGAAAGCGATTTTGTTTTATACGATGTAGTGATGTTGTCTTTGTTTTATGTTTCCTTGACACCTTACTTTAAAAATTCACGCTCGAAATAGTCCCAATAAGTATGTTATGAGGTAGGTACCGCTTCACGGGCACTTCAAGAGAAGTGGGAGGAGCGCCTTACGAATCTCTGACGTCAAACCAATAACAAAGCGAACTAGCATGTGGGCGTGATAAGCTAATTTCTTTCGCTTATTACGCCGCAAAAAATTGTTTAGAAAAAAAATTTCGCCGTAAATCAATTACAATAACAATTTTCATTTTCATGCCAAAAATAGATATCTTATTTTTCTCCGAACCTCCCTATTGATACTCGAAGGGTTAGTCGAGGAGGCCTTGATGTATGAGGCCACATGTCACACTCGCAGTCATGTAGTGACTCGATTTTTATGTGATGCATTGGAGAGTATTTCTTTCACTTAGAGGTGGCCTACTATATTGACATAAAAGAATGAAATAAATTAGAAAATTTTTACATTTCAAAGGCAAAAAATATAAAATGAAGAATTTTCAGAGTATTTATTGGATAAGGGTCGCCAAGTCTTTTTCATAAATCGCGATTTTAATATTATTACTACTCTAAATTATAGTGACCTTGACATTGTTCACTGCATTGTCCGACATGCATCGCTGCCTAATTAACTATTACTAATGAAGCTACTTAAGTGTATTATTAATTCTAAACAATATAATAATACACAGCATGTAAAAACAATAATAATACAGGTATATATGCCCACTTCTAACTATAGTGATGAGGCCGTAGAGGCAGTTTATAGTGATACTGAATATGTGCTAGATTTTGTGTGAGGGCACGAAAATTTAATAATTGTAGGAGACTTCAATGCAATCGTATGCACAGGGAGAGAAGGCGGAATAGGAACGATAGGGGAGTTAGACTGATAGAGTTCTGGGATAAACATAACCTAACGATCTCGAACTCTCTATTTCACCATCACATTAGGAGACACTATACGTGGAAGATGCCAGGAGACCTAGGGAGTGTAGTGTATTGAGTTTTTATGGTGAAGTTAAGTTGGTAGTTACAAAGCTGTCAATTGCCAAGTTAAGCTTTAAGTTGTATATCATGTCCGAGTTCAGTTATTACTAAAAGAACGTTAATCGTTAAAACCAGTCTGAGCCTTATTTGTTGGAATACAACACAACATATTGGCGACGAGATAAAGTGGAAGTCATCGTTTTTAGTCATTGTGGAAAGTCATCTCTAAAGTAATCAAGAAAATTATTGTCGAAATGGCGTTGTTGTCATAAGTAGGAAACATTGAAGAATTAGATATAGTTTCTGGCGAAATTGAGTCATATCTGGAACGTTTAGAACAACTTTGTCTGGTAAATGATGTAAATGAAGAGCGAAAAACACCTCTGTTCCTAACCTTACTTGGAAAAAAAGGATATGAGTTGTTAAGAAATTTTACAAGTCCTGAAAAACCATGGGTCAAATCGTATGCTGAACTTGTGAATCTATTAATTACTATTACTTGTTAACCGAACATTATCCCTTACCCACACTGGATTGCCATTTGGAGTATCGAGGGATTCTATTAATGGTTAATAGTAGACTACAAAGGTAGGCTATATTTTTGTCTACATATTCTTATGATATCCAGTGCAGATTTTTTATCGCGGTTACCATTGGAAAGAGACAGTACAGAAGAGATTAAATACTTTACCGAAGAAGAAAACTTACCAGTAACAACAGGAGAGGTAAGGAAGGAAACTGAGAAAGATAGATTGTTAAGTAAAGTATTACATATAACAAAAAGTGGTTGTCCAGAGAATGTTGAAGACTTTTTAAAACCGTATTGGCAAAAGAGAAATGAGCTAAGTCTAGAGCATGGTTGTCTGTTTTGGGGAAATAGAATAATCATACCAAGGTCTCTAGAGAGCCATGTATTAGAATTGTTGCACGATCAACACCCTGGCAGTACAAGAGTGTGAAGCATGTCAAATGTACCATTCAAAACAGACAGAAGTATTAAAACCTTGGTCAAAAAGTTCCAAAGTATGGTCCAGAGTCCATTTGAACTTTCTGAAATATCAACAAGAGGTAATACTACTAGTAATCGATAGTGTAAGTAAGTGGCTAGAAACTTACGTCATGCAAGGTACGAATGCAGAACGAACTTTGGAAAAATTTAGAAATTCCTGCACTTATTTTGGGCTACCAGAAGTTGTTGTAACAGACAACGGTCCACCATTTAATTCCCAGGAATTTCAAGTATTCTGTCAAGCTAATGGGATAAAATTACTGCACTCACCACCGTATCACCCCTAATCGAATGGGGAAGTTGAAAAGTGTATGTTTCGGAAATGTAGGAAAGCGAAAGAGCAATGGATCAATAATAAATGCAAAGAAGTGGAAGATAAGTTCGAAGTAGGAAAGACTGATGAAGTATATAAAATAATTAGGAGAAATCTTGTATCAAAAACATTAGAAATGAGACAAGAGATATCCTAATCGGAGGCGGGGAGAAGGCAGATATATATGCGGGACAGGAAGTATGAGATATATTAGAAAGGGGAAGCAGTGTAGAGGGGGACAACCTAGGGTGTCCTATAATGAGAGAGGAGTTTGAGCTAGCATTAAAAAGTTTAAGAAACAATAAAGCACCCGGTATAGATGGCTTGCAGGCATAAATCTTTAACTGCGCGGTTGCATAGGGCTTTTCGCAATCATCTGTTGATTGCGTTCATCCGTCACTTCCTAATAGAACAACATTTTGTCGGTGAGCTGTTTTGTTGGAGCTACTTTGCGTTGGGAGGTAGGTATTCCACTGTTATGTTTGATAAAACTAGAGAGATACCAAAAGAGCCATTTCCTGGGAGAAAGTAGGAAACTGCAGTTTATCAATAGATACTTCACAAGCATTTTTCACTTCTGAGAAAATTACAGTGATCATTATGAAACAGGATAAGCACTGATTAAAGGGTACTTTAATCGTATCCTGGTTTGGTGTTTAATAATGATGCATTAATAACGTACTTCGACATTTTAATTTTGTTATCGTGTGCATGTTACAATGCAATCACTTTGCTGAAATCAAAACCACTATTATTAATTTCATTATCGTACCGCAAAGCTTATGTAAAAATCGATTTGTTCTTCTGTTTGGGGTTAGGTTGTGGTTAAATGACTTTCGATAGAATTTCTTAAGGAAAATTGCAACTCAAAAAATTCATATATGTGCGACTAGTTTTAACCTACAAGTAGATACATAATTAATCATCATGACGCTGTTAATTTGCATATCTACTTATGTATGCAAGTCTACAGGTGTTCAAGCTTATCAAAATTTTGTGAATCAAACTCTTCTATCGTGAAATTCAAGGTGTTCAGGAATTCCTCTTTTCTGTTCACGAATTAAATCAAAATTATAACAGAAAACTGTTAATTAATTTTCCGTTTTGAAGTTAAATCGTCTCCAAAATCATGTTTTATGCGTCTGATTAGAATATTTAGGTACTAAAATAGATGTAATTTAATATAAACATAACTTTCGAAAAATGTGATTGATTGTTGGAAACCGCAAATGTCACTAAACCCAAGACGATTGTGTCTGAAATTTCAAGGCTTTCAGGAATATCTGATACATCTACAGGGTGATTTTTTTTTACCGTCTATTAGAAGTATCTGGAGAACTAAACGAGGTATTGATTTGAAATTTTGGCTGTGGCCGAAACCGGGTCGGATCTATTTAATGAAAATATTTTCAAAATGGTGGCATTTCCGGGAATACCGGAAGTTCACACCGACTTTGTTGTCTTAAATGGAATGCTACCATTTTCTATTTTTTTTAGATTCCACGGAAAATTTTAATGTCAATTCAATAAAGGTTCGCTATGTCTAAAATTAATATTTTCGGAGATATAAATTTTTTTCTCAATATTTTGACAGTTGTGGTAGATTATGTAAAAATTAATATCTCGATAACGTCTAGCAGTAAGATGTTCGATTTTTTATGGTGGCAAGACGAGGTGTTGGAGTTACTAATCAGGAAAACAAATTTTCAAAATCTATTACATAAAATTTTCTAATCAACGACATATGTTGACCGCACAAAAGTAGCAAAAAGTCATTTTTCTTAAATAGAATGATACCATTTTCAATTGTTTTTTAGATTCCACGGAAAATTTTAATGTTAATTCGGTAAAGGTTCGCTATGTCTAAAATTAATATTTTCGGAGGTATGAATTTTTTCCAATACCTATTTTGACATTTGTGGTAGATTATGTAAAAATTAATATCTCGATAACGTCTAGTAGTAAGATGTTCGATTTCCTATGGTGGCAAGACGAGGTGTTGGAATTACTAATCAGGCAAACAAATTTTCAAAATCTATTACATAAAATTTTCTAATCAACGACATATGTTGATCACACAATAGTAGCAAAGAGGCATTTTTCTTAAATTGAATGATATCTATTTAAAGAAACCAATTAAATAACGTGAAAAAATGCGCGTTTAACAATGTATGATGTTTCTCTACCCAAAATGACTAGTATTTTAGATACCTACTAGATGGGGCGCCAGGTCATTGTTCTGCAGCAGTTACTAACGAATTGTACCAGATGTTTGAAGATAGATGGATACGACGTTTGGGTCCATGGAGTTGGCCTGCCAGGTCTCCAGACATTACACCGTTAGATTTTTATCTTTGGTGCCGTATAAAGGATAAAGCGTATCAATATCCACTCAACAACAGGGATGAATGGGTGGAAAGAATTGCTACAGCAGGCTTAGATCCACATGAAATTCGTAGCGTAAATAAGCGAATTATTAAATGTGTAGAAGTTAATGGACTACATTTTGAACAATGGACTACATTTTGAACAGTTTCTTTAACATTGTTTTGCTATTACGTACCTATTTTATTTATGATTTACTTAAAATAAGTTCAGTGGTGGTAATTCAGGATATGTTCCATTAAATGTTCTGTATGTCCTTTTAATTATTTTATCGCATTTTCCATGAATGTTGAATAAATTCATAATATCCGAGTAAGAATAATTATCATTTACCATATCCTATTCGTTAAACACCAACCGTACTAAATTACTAAAAAATACCAATTGCTTTTATTAGACATTATTTGTGAAATTTGTGAATATTTTGTTTTGTCTACAAGCCAAGGTCTACTTACTAGAAGGCGGCGCTCTTCAATTTTGACTGATGAAATAAGAAAACAGCAAATATCTAAAATACTATGCATTTTAGGTAGAGAAACACCATACATTGTTAAATGCGCATTTTTTCACTTTTTTTAATTGGTTTCTTTAAATAGGTATCATTCTATTTAAGAAAAATGACTTTTTGCTGCTTATGTGTGATCAACATATATCGTTGATTAGAAAACTTTATGTAATAGATTTTGAAAATTTGTTTGCCTGATTAGTAATTCCAACACCTCGTCTTGCCACCATAGAAAATCGAACATCTTACTGCTAGACGTTATCTAGATATTAATTTTTACATAATCTACCACAACTGTCAAAATAAGTATTGGAAAAAAATTTATATCTCCGAAAATATTAATTTTAGACATAGCGAACCTTTATAGAATTAACATTAAAATTTTCCGTGGAATCTAAAAAACAATTGAAAATGGTATCATTCTATTTAAGAAAAATGACTTTTTGCTACTTTTGTGCGATCAACATATGTCGTTGCTTAGAAAATTTTATGTAATAGATTTTGAAAATTTGTTTGCCTGATTAGTAACTCCAACCACCTCGTCTTGCCACCATAAAAAATCGAACATCTTACTGTTAGACGTTATCGAGATATTAATTTTTACATAATCTACCACAAACTGTCAGAATATTGAGAAAAAAATTTATATCTCCGAAAATATTAATTTTAGACATAGCGAACCTTCATTGAATTGACATTAAACTTTTCCGTGAAATCTAAAAAAAAATAGAAAATGGTAGCACTCCATTTAAGATAACAAAGTTGGTGTCAACTTCCGGTATTTCCGGAAATTCCACCATTTTGAAAATATTTTCATTAAATAGATCCGACCCGGTTTCGGCCACAGCCAAAATTTCAAATCAATATCTCTTTTACTTCTCCAGATACTTCTAATAGACGGTCAAAAAATCACCCTGTATATTTTACACGCACTGTTTTCGTTGCGACTTTGGGCATTTTAGGCCTGAATTAGACTACTACTCTCAAATAGTTGGGGATGTAGGATGTTCTACTTCTAGGGAAATGCGTAGGTTAGCTCCAGGATAGGAGAATGGAGGTACGCATCCAACCAGTCTTCGAATGATGTACTAGGATACTCCTCAATGTAACGTTTCCCTTTTCCACACGTAATAAAACTTTTTTTGTTCACAGGCCCTGGCAGCCTTTTCTGCCCATTCAGTGTCGATCTCTATTGGAATGTCTCAGGGATATAGTGCAATACTTTTACCACAACTTGCGGATTCCTCCGAATTCAACGTAACATCTGAAGAAAGCTCATGGCTGGGTAAGTAGAACTGTCAACCCCGAAAAAGCATATTTTTATAGTGCATCATTTAAATGAATGAAAAAAGCATTATCTTAGATAATAATTATCAAAACAAGATTGACATTGAGTTGGCATTTGACTGTAACATGGAAGCGACATAGCTCGATACGTTTTTTAATTGTCAATTGGAACTCATCTGATTGATGACAAGGATTAATTATTCATGCATAATTTTCTATCGTAATTTCTTTCTCCTTCAGCATTTCCTTATGCTTTCATTATAACAAGTGTGATCTGTTATTCTTTTATGTTCAAAGTTGTATATTGTACTTAATCATGTCTTGCTTATTCAAAGTCGTTCTGGTTTTAATCTCATGTAAAATTTATAAATGCAGCGGCATTGCTGGAGGTTATTGGGTGCCACTTCTTCCGGAAAAGACTGCGTATTAATCATTTTAAGCAGTAGCGGCTCGTGATGAAGCGCTCTAGGGCGCCCGTTCAAAATTTTTAGAAATGAAAAGTAAGCAAAATTTCAAAATCAATAACGTGTGTGGCCTCCTTTAACTCGTAAAACTTCAGCGCAATGACGCGACGGGGCATACTTTCAACTAAATTTCGAATAACTTGAGGAGGCAGCTGTTCCGACTTTTACAGGAGGATTTCTTCAGCGTGTTGAAGGTTCCGGTTTGGCTGACGTTGCCCAAGTGTGTCCCAGACGTGTTCGATTGGATTGAGGTCTGGACTGGGAGCGTGCCAATCCATAACCGCAATATGGTGGCATTGAGGAAATTTTGTACTATTCTGGCGATGTGTGGGCTAGCATTATCTTGCTGCAGAATGAATACTGTACCCATATTCTCGGCAAATGGTACAACATGTGGTTCTAGAACTTCGTCTATAGACCCCTCACGAATTACCACCAGCTCCGTGCGCCCATTAAAATTTATCCCACCCCCAACCATGATGGACTCTCCTCCAAATGGAACCCTTTCTTCCACAGTGGAGTCTAAAAAACGTTCACCTGGTCGTGTCCAGATTCGAACTCGTTCATCAATGTGACTTAAACAGAACCTGGATTCGTCAGTTCACAGCACGTTGCTCCTCTGCCCAAAGTTCCAATTAACATGTTCTTCAGCAAAGAATCTTCTTGCTCTGCGATGATCACGGCTTAAAGGATGTCTTCTTGCATGAAACTGACGTTCGTGAAGCCTGTTACGTATCGTTTGGGTACTTATTCTGATTCCTGTGGCTTCTACGAGCTGATTTTGGAGCGTTGTAGCGGTACTTCTTCGCATTCTGGTGGCCCAAATCCGTATTAGACGGTCTTCCCTCCCGGAAGTTGCCCTTGCGCGACGCGGATAAGGTTGCCTTCTAACAATACCATCCATTTGAGACCTTATCCAGGCCCTATTTATGGCAGCTCTACTGACATTTAAATTTTGGGCTACTTGCCGTCTTGAGTGGCCCTCTTGAATGAGATTTATTACCCTAGCAATCTGAATTTCTGTTAGGTACACTCTATGCCTTCGTGGTCTACCAAGCACATCAACATTCATATTTATTCTTTCACATTTGAGTATGAGTTCTTAATAAGTTAACCCCACACGTGTTTCGGTGACAACGTCAGCATCTTCAGGAGTTGAAGATTAATTAAAACTAGCCTCTTTGGGCTGACTGCAGTGGTTCGAATCTGCAGTTATGTACCGAGCTGAACTGTAGATGTCAAATTCTAATTTTAATTACCAAAATGTCCAAAAATAGAAGCTGTCCTTCTCTTCCTGTTTCATGGGTAAATTTGATAGAATTGAATCTTCAATGTTACATTTATTAGTGTCAAAAATGGCAAATATATCGTCTACATATCTCACCCACACCTTTGGGAAATTTTGGAGCTCATCTTTCAGTTGGGTTTGCCTATGAAAATTTCTGCAAAGAAAGGAGAGAGGCAATTTCTCATGGCTGTACCTTAACTTCGTTGAGAAAATGATCCACTGACTTTGTAATAATTCTGCTGCATATACACTATACAGACAGGTTAAATAGTTCTAATAAACCAATTTTATTGCTCTTATGTTTCAAACGTTTCAATTCATAAAATCAACCAAGGTGTCCTTAGGAGTATAACAGTCTGATGAGGCATGAAAAGAACCTCTTGAATAGTACGGCTTCTCTAGAAGGACACAATGATCTTAGCGGATTGAAAATATCCCAGATACATATCTGTAACATAATTAACATAACAGATCTAGTCAGTGTCACCCAAGGTGGATTCCTTGTAAAGGTCGTCGTTCGCATTCAAATTTTTTACGCTTAGAAAAGCTGCGTTAAGATCAGTGTCATTGATGTGGTGCAGCAAAATTTATTACAATCGGAGGTTATTGTAATAAATTATTGTTCCGTAAATTTAAACGAGAGGAGGAAATAGACTTTGACGATGCACTTTCTACGCTGTATTTGTAGTATATTTTAGCACATTTAAGTAGATAAAAGACATTGAAAGTACGAGTTATTTCATGAAAGTCTCTGTAACTATTAAGGTTACTCTTTCGCTCAGGTGTGATAATGTATTTTGCGAAAAAAAAATCCAAAATAAAAAAAAGAACATGCCAATAAAAGATTCATTGTTATTCACTTTTATTTTCAGCCAGTCTTGGTGTTATAACAAACCCAGTCGGTTCGATACTCTCGGGTGTCCTAGCAGAGTACTTGGGTAGAAAACGTTCGATCCAAATCAGCAGTTTACCATTTCTTGTTGGCTGGCTCTGCATCGGTGCCTCAAAGGACATTTGGGGCCTGTACGTTGGGCGTCTCATCAGCGGCATTGCTGCCGGTAAGTACTTAAACTTATAATTAGTTTTTGTAGCCCAGGCAACACAGAAATTTAGCCTTAAAGAATCCCGGATTATTGTAAGTGTTTTTCACAATTGGACGTAAACGCAATATTTTCGTAACAAATATTTCTGTTCACAATGAACGTAAGCTTTTACGTTTTGTGCTCATGCGCAGAAGCCTTAACTTGTATACGATTGGTGGATAGGTGATAATGGCTGTCATAATCGCTCATATAATAATATACTATTAAAAACTCTAGATTCCCGACATATTTACTTAAAAGTTGAAAGTGTTCCAACTTGGTATGTGTACTTGTGTTATCACGTAAAACTGACGTATGAGGAACGTAAAACTTACGTCCATTATGAACAACAGCATGAATTGTCATAGGTTCGACTTTGCTCTACACGTTTTACGTAATTTTTGCGTTTACGTCCATTGTGAACAAGCACTAAGAGGCAGAAAAACAAGTAATGCAATCAAATACATTCCTGCGTTCTTACGATAATAACAAGAAACAGGTATCCAAAAAAAGATATAATAATAATATTGCAGTATCAACACATAATAAACTTGTAAATTATTCGTGTGTGGGAGTTCTTCCACAACTCGGTTGTACATATTCCAAATTTCAATAAGAAATTGTGATTCAGCTCTTCGATTGCGCGGTAAATTCGGAACTGCCAAATTTCAAAAATCCGGAACTTTTTTCCAGCCAATTGACTAGACTATTTCATTAAACAAATATTTTTTTCAGGAATGTCACCCGCTTGTTACACTTATGTAAGTGAAATATCACCCCCGGAGCAAAGGGGAATATTCCAAGCTCTCGGACCAATATCAGCATCCTTTGGGATCTTGATTACGTACATCTTGGGGTATTTCTTCCATTGGTCTGTTGTGGCCTATACTGGTCTGATATTTGCTATGTTGACCATATTTACTATGCAAACTGTACCTGAGAGTCCGCCATATCTGGCGAAAGTAGAGAAGAAGCAAGAGTGCTTTGATACTCTGCTGTGGCTGAAGAGAAGCAACGCTTTGGCCCAAACTGAATATGATAAATACATGGATGATGGGAATATCCCTGAAGAAGAAAGTGGTTTTAAGAAGAAATATGTCAATAGGTCAACTATAATTCCATTTCTAATACTCATTGGATTGTTTTTCCTACAACAAGCTTCAGGAATCTACATAATCCTCTTCTATGCCGTCGATTTCTTCAAGGATGCTAACTTGGAAGTAAATGAATATGTTGCTTCCATCATAGTTGGAGCAATACGCTTATTGATGTCCATAATCGCAGCAATACTTATAGATAGGTTTGGAAGAAAAGTGTTATGCATTTCTTCCAACACGGGAATGGCCACCAGTCTGTTGATCATTGGAATCTACACCAAATACTATGAAGCTAATTTAGAAAAATCCCCAAAAATATACCCTCTTCTTCCCTTAGTTTGTATACTATTCAACGTCCTCTTCAGCATGGTTGGGATGTTGCCAATCCCATGGATCCTAGCAGGAGAGTTATTTCCATTACAAGTCCGTTCCATTATGAGCGGAGTAGTCATCTGCATCGCCCAAACCTTTATCTTCATAGCAGTGAAAGTCTACCCTGATTTAACCAACCATCTCCATTTCAGCGGAACGGTTTTTGTCTTCCTAATAGCGGCTATTACTGCCATTTTCTTCGTCAAGTTCCTACTACCAGAAACGAAGAATAAAAGCCTCGAAGAAATCGAGAAATGTTTCAGGAAGGAGAAGACCCAGAAACATTTTTGTGGGGTAGACAATCAAGGTTTTGTTATAAAACCAGAGGTCTTTGTCGAGGATAAAATTAAGAGTGGTAAAGAGTTTTATTCTGTAGAGATCAATCATGAATAATTTTGTCACTTGATATATCTTTATATTTTCCACTAATTATATCTTACTTCTGTAGTTTGTGGAAAATTCAATGAACACTGAAACAAAGTCTCAATTGGCCATATTGCTAACATGGTGTCTGCAATATGGCCATACATCCTCGAGGTTTTTCTATTGCTGTAATTAACATGCTGAAATAAGCTTTCAAAATCTGTTTGAAAAAGGATAAGCGAGGAAAACAGAAATTTCGAAGTCATCTGGTGCAATATGGCCTATGGCCATGATGCTGTACCTACATAACATTTGGCCATATTGCACATGAGTCAATGGAAATTTATCACATTCTAGCAGCATAAAATCTCATTTATTTATAAAAAATAAAGGTGGGTGGTAGGGGGTTGTGAACTTCACAAAAACAGTAGAGTTTCATCTGCGATGATATAGTTAAGGATCAAGAAGATGTTGATGATCTTACGAATGAAATACTAGAATCTATATTAGATTTTATTTGTTACCTGTGCAATATTTAGCAAAAATGTGATGTTACTTAGGATATTACTTATAATAGGCGAAAATTTAGAATACCTCTATTTTTATATCTAAGTATTATTAGGAGTTATTGTACCAAAAAACTTTAAACTATTTTTATAGTTCTTATAGAACGTTTGGTATGATTTTTTCACTGTTTTATTATTCTTGCGAATAAAAACATTTTTACCAGTGTAAGAAATCTATTTTTTTCCTTATACAGGGTGGTCCATTAGTGCGGCGACGACCTATATCCCTTGAACCATTCAAGGCATCAATATGAAATTTTGCAAGTGCTTAGGAAATCCCACTCCGCATTTTGTAAAATAATTTTACCACCCTGTATACCTTCCGTCATAGCCAGGCGGATTTCTTGAACTAGGAAGCTGTTCGGAAGAGGTGTCTTATAAATATGTAGTAATTTATTAACGTGAGAGTAATCTGAAAAAATCAATGTAAAACGAATCAATACACGTTACTATACCGTGTGACAAACTTCCATGTGTACATGGGGAAATAACATGGGCAATTACATTTTTGGGGATTCCTGCTCCCCATGTGTAGTTACAGTGGTGGTAAAGGTAGCAATCGAAAAATTATTTTTTTCTCCGTATGAGGATATCAAAAACTCTACAACTTTCCAATTTATTAAAGCATTAAAAGCAAAAATTACATTAATAATTTTCTAACTAAAACACAGAAATTTATCAGATTATCCATGACAACTTAATTTATTCTAATCACGGACGTCTTTGATTTTTATGGATTTTCTGAACTGTCAACATTTAAAAATGAACAAAAATATTTATTCAGTTCAAGAAAAGGTTTTCATTGTGAAAATATTTTACGGCGGCAATAGTTTGCGCGTAGTCCGTGCCTTATTTTCTGCAAAATTCAATAACGGTCCTATTCCTTCGGTATAACAACAAATAATTTAGTAAGAAATTTGAAGGCTGGGAATCTTTCATAGAAAGAAGTTAATTTTTACTCCCTAATACATAAACTTGTTTTTTTATTTAGATAATTCTCATTCACATTATTATTGTCATTACCTATAGTTGACAATTAATTGATTACTGGTGTGGATGTTTCGTTGGTGAATGCTGGTCCATAGTTTAGGGTAAATTGTAGGTGTCGTCTAACCTATTAAAAAGTTTTTGGGAAAATGTTAAAGGAGTAAAATGAAATAATAAAAATTAAATTACTTTAATTTTACTGCAATTATGAAAAATTTAACAAGGGGCAACATTTGTTTATTTTGCTCTAATGAATTTTGTAATCTGGCAATTTAATACTTATTTATTTCATATCTAGGTAAGGACAAAAGCTTATTAATATACAATGAAATTAAAGTAACATAAAAAAAGAAAAGTAACTATAACAAATATTAAAATAAACCCCCATTCTGTATCAGACAGTATCCCAGCCTATTATAGAAAGAATTTCTCACATTCGCAAGTTGCCGATCGTTTATTAAGTTGCATTCCGCAAAATTAGCATTCCTTAAAGAATCAATATTTTTTAAATGACCGCACAAGAAAAAAGTCACACGGTGCCAAATCGGAAGATCTAGCTGGCCAGTTTATAGCACCACCTCGGCCAATCCAGCTCTCTGGAAATATTTCATTCAATAATTCCCTCACTTGTGCCCCAAAATGTGCTGGGCATCCGTCATGTTGAAACCAGACCTCCCGATTCGCATGTGCAACTTCTTCTAATCCAGGGCCAATATGGTTAATTAAAAGATCTAAATAAGCTTCTAAATTTAAATTTCCCTGTATTTCAAATGGTCCTATAATGCGATTATTAAAAATGCCTGCCCAAATGTGGATTTTTTGAGGGTTTTGCGTTGTAGTGGCTAGATTTATTCTGGGATTTTCCTGGGCCCAATGCCTAAGGTTTTGTGAATTTGGCTCTTGATTTAAAGTGAAAGTACACTCATCCGTAAAACAAATTGATGAGAGGAAGCTGCGATCCCGATTAGCCCATTCTTGCATTTCTTCACAGAAAGTTTGCCTTGATTCTTCGTCAAAAGGAAGGAACTCTTGGTGACTTTGGAATTTAAAGGGATGATATTTGTTTTTTTAATATTTTACGGACAGTTTCTCTTGAAACATTACATTCTAGGACAATAGACCACTAGATGTTGGACTAGCAGTTATCAGGCCTATTACCATTTCCTCTACCTCAACATTTAGATTTCTTGGAACGACTAAAAAAATAAATGATAAGATTAATTTTAGTTTTGCTTCACTCCACGTTATCACTTGTTAAATTTCTCATAATCCCAGTAAAATTTAAGTTAGCGAACAATAAGGAATTAGCAACTAGGTAATAATAATAAGCGAATCAGAATTATCTAAATAAAAACGAAGTAAATTTATTAGTAAAAATTACCTTCTTTCAATGAAAGATTCCAAGTATCTTCAAATTTCTTAACTAAATTTTTTATTATTGTTACGGAAGGAATCGGACTGTTATTGAATTTTACAGAAAATAAGTGACGGACTACTCGCAGACTATTGCCGCCGTAAAATGTTTTCACAATGAAAACCTTTTCTTCAACTGAATAAATATTTTTGTTCATTTTGAAACCCAAATTTTAAATTGTCGATAAATAATGTTGACAGTTCAGATGAATTAGAAATTAGAATCAAGGGAGTCTTTGATTAGAATAAATTAAATTGTCATAGGTAATCTGATGAATATCCGTGTTTTGATTTGAAAATTATTAGTGTAATTTTTGCTTTTAATGCTTTAATAAATTGGAAAATTGCAGAGTTTTTGATATCCTCATACGCAGAAAAAAATAGTCTTTCGATTGCTACCTTTACCACCACTGTAACTACACATGGGGAGCAGAAATCCCCAAAAATGTAATTGCCCATGTTATTTCTCCATGTACACATGGAAGTTTGTCACACGGTATAAGTGCTCATTACGGTTATAGTCAATTCATTGTCCAGTGGAAAAAAGCCCATTGCTGACAGGGAAATAGGGTGGTGCAAAGTTTGTAAAGCGAACTGGTACATCTAAAATTACAACAGTTAAATATTATATCAGAAAATAATTAAAGTGGAGAAATATCAAATAGGTATTACACGTTGCATGCCTAAATATGAACGACATGCCTTTGTCACGGCAACCATCCTACTACAGGATTATAATACACTAACCCAGTATACGTTACACCGATGAGCGTACCTCTTTTGTTTCTGATCGTCTATTACATTTCAACTGCAGTATCTTGTTCGTGCACCGTCTTGCCTGAAATTTCAATATTTCTGTAGTGCCATGTTTAGATGATGTTACAGGGTGTTCAGTAAAATTGTTCAATAAAATGAATTAATTGGTAGAATAGTAGAATTTGAACATACCGTGTTTTATAACATGCTAATTTCAAATAACATTTTAACCACAACTAGGGTGTTCAACAAGGTGAATCCAAATTTTGTTACCATCTCCATACCACTATGTCCATATAATCTGGTCATGCTGGATATCAAAAATTGTAATAAGAAGAACAGTATTAAAGGACCATAATATTCGTCAATTTTCCTTGTGATTTCGTAAAGTTTTCTATTTATTTGACGAAGAGCTATTATGGTAAATTTTATCGTTGCACCTTTCGTTTTGAGCAGATGCTCAGCATATTCGGCCATGTCTTCATACCTGGGGATGTATCAGTTCTTTAACGCCCTTTTATGGAGATATTTCCAGAATTTTGCTTAAGTAGGCAAACGTACACAACGTACCATCGTGAAGAATAATCTTACACTTTTAATTACCTATGCTTCAGTGATTTTTCCGGCCACTTAGATTCATTTAAATATACAGGGTGAGCCAATAATGCGATATTCTTAAATAGCTCTTAAGCGACTGAAAATATAAGAAATTTGTATACACAAGAGTTTTATGGATGCAAAAATCCTATAAGGAAAAATCATTTTTGTTTATACAGGTTGTCCCAACTCTGCTGTAGGACATTTAACTTTTTTATTTTAAATGGAACCCCCTAAATATTCTTACATTTTCTAATTCAACGCTTAATTCTGATAATACTTTGTTCAAGACTGACTATGTGAAAAGTACAGTGTGACAAACTTCCATGTGTACATGGGGAAATAACATGGGCAATTACATTTTTGGGGATTCCTGCTCCCCATGTGTAGTTACAGTGGTGGTAAAGGTAGCAATCGAAAGATAATTTTTTTCTGCGTATGAGGATATCAAAAACTCTACAACTTTCCAATTTATTAAAGCATTAAAATCAAAAATTACATTAATAATTTTCTAACTAAAACACAGAAATTTATCAGATTATCCATGACAACTTAATTTATTCTAATCACGGACGTCTTTGATTTTTATGGATTTTCTGAACTGTCAACATTTAAAAATGAACAAAAATATTTATTCAGTTGAAGAAAAGGTTTTCATTGTGAAAATATTTTACGGCGGCAATAGTTTGCGCGTAGTCCGTGCCTTATTTTCTATAAAATTCAATAACGGTCCTATTCCTTCGGTATAACAACAAATAATTTAGTAAGAAATTTGAAGGCTGGGAATCTTTCATAGAAAGAAGTTAATTTTTACTCCCTAATACATAAACTTGTTTTTTTATTTAGATAATTCTCATTCACATTATTATTGTCATTACCTATAGTTGACAATTAATTGATTACTGGTGTGGATGTTTCGTTGGTGAATGCTTGTCCATAGTTTAGGGTAAATTGTAGGTGTCGTCTAACCTATTAAAAAGTTTTTGAGAAAATGTTAAAGCAGTAAAATGAAATAATAAAAATTAAATTACTTTAATTTTACTGCAATTATGAAAAATTTAACAAGCGGCAACATTTGTTTATTTTGCTCTAATGAATTTTGTAATCTGGCAATTTAATACTTACTTATTTCATATCTAGGTAAGGACAAAAACTTATTAATATACAATGAAATTAAAGTAACATAAAAAAAGAAAAATAACTATAACAAATATTCAAATAAACCCTCATTCTGTATCAGACAGTATCCCAGCCTATTATAGAAAGAATTTTTCACATTCGCAAGTTGCCGATCGTTTATGAAGTTGCATTCCGCAAAAATAGCATTCCTTAAAGAATCAATATTTGGGTAACGAGTTTTATAAATCTTATTTTTTAAATGACCCCGCAAGAAAAAGTCACACGGTGCCAAATCGGGAGATCTAGCTGGCCAGTTTATAGCACCACCTCGACCAATCCAGCTCTCTGGAAATATTTCATTTAATAATTCCCTCACTTGAGCTCCAAAATGTGCTGGGCATACGTCATGTTGAAACCAGACCTCCCGATTCGCATGTGCAACTTCTTCTAATGCAGGGCCAATATGGTTAATTAAAAGATCTAAATAAGCTTCTGAATTTAAATTTCCCTGTATTTCAAATGATCCTAGAATGCGATTATTAAAAATGCCTGCCCAAATATTGATTTTTTGAGGGTATTGCGTTGTAGTGGCTAGATTTATTCTGTGATTTTCCTGGGCCCAATGCCTAACGTTTTGTGAATTTGGCTCTTGATTTAAAGTGAAGATACGCACTCATCGGTAAAACAAATTTATGAGAGGAAGCTGCGATCCCGATTAGCCCGGTCTTGCATTTCTTCACAGAAAGTTTGCCTTGATTCTTCGTCAAAAGGAAGTAACTCTTGGTGACATTGGAATTTAAAGGGATGATATTTGTTTTTTTTAATATGTTACGGACAGTTTCTCTTGAAACATTACATTCTAGGGCAATAGACCTTAAACTAGATGTTGGACTAGCAGTTATCAGGCCTATTACCATTTCCTCTACCTCAACATTTGGATTTCTTGGAACGACTAAAAAAATAAATGATAAGATTAATTTTAGTTTTGTTTCACTCCACGTTATCACTTGTGTGCATCCTAATGTACATTCTGCCGACGTAGGCCCGTTCTGTAATTCAATGCCTGGCGGAGTATTTGCTCGAGGTGTAGTTGTTTGAGCGGGTGTATTAGTCGGTAGCTGTTCAACGTTATCACTTGTTAAATTTCTCATAATCCCAGTAAAATTTAAGTTAGCGAACAATAAGGAATTAGCAACTAAGTAATAATAATAAGCGAATCAGAATTATCTAAATAAAAACCAAGTAAATTTATTAGTAAAAATTACATTCTTTCAATGAAGGATTCCCAGTATTTTCAAATTTCTTAACTAAATTTTTTATTGTTGTTACCGAAGGAATAGGACTGTTATTGAATTTTACAGAAAATAAGTCACGGACTACCCGCAGACTATTGCCGCCGTAAAATGTTTTCACAATGAAAACCTTTTCTTCAACTGAATAAATATTTTTGTTCATTTTGAAACCCAAATTTTAAATTGTCGATAAATAATGTTGACAGTTCAGACGAATTAGAAATTAGAATCAAGGGAGTCTTTGATTAGAATAAATTAAATTGTCATAGGTAATCTGATGAATATCCGTGTTTTGATTTGAAAATTATTAGTGTAATTTTTGCTTTTAATGCTTTAATAAATTGGAAAATTGCAGAGTTTTTGATATCCTCATACACAGAAAAAAATAGTCTTTCGATTGCTACCTTTACCACCACTGTAACTACACATGGGGAGCAGGAATCCCCAAAAATGTAATTGCCCATGTTATTTCCCCATGTACATACACATGGAAGTTTGTCACAAGGTATATAGTTTTTGGGTTATAATCGTTTTTTTCAAAAATTTTGACAGTTGCATGCTCTATAAAGAAATGTTGTGTTTTTTGATGTGTACTACTTATCGAATTGAAATTTTGATAACTCAAAGATCATACCCTGTTGTGTTGACCGTTTCAAAAGAATGTGGAAACACCATAAAATTACAGTTGCCCTCATCCACATGTTTCCAAGTTACCCGCACTTTATCCAAACTGGATCTTACGAGTTAAGTCAAGAAAACGTTAGCTTATGATTCATTGAAATGCAACAGTACCTTCCCTATAACACCCCTTTCCCAATACTCTGATACGCATTACGCTAACAAATTTACCTCCAAAAATTTCACGAAAATCACGAAACAGAAATCGACGCACCACCATTAACTACAATGCCCGACTGATTCTTAGCGTTGCGCCGTGACGAATAGGAACAAGAGTGATTGTTTACGGCAATCGCCGCTAGAGTGAAGCTCTCTGCAGTCGAAATACTTGCCGTTCCCACATTACCCTCATGTTTCCACATTTGCACCCCCTCCTCTACCTATTACATGTCAAGTTATTTGTGTACTTTAATTTTTTGAGTTCCAATTTTCAAATTAAGATGAACTTCTCTCAAAGAGAATTAAAAGAGTATTTAGTAGCACTTAGAAGTATTTAGCAGTAGATTCAACAAACTGATTGTATCTTTGTCAGAAAAATCACTGAAGCATTATTGAAGCATTAAAGGATTTGTCTATTTCACAACAACTTTACATACCTGGCTTGTATGTAGAGTATTGATAGAATATGCATGAAGCAAAATATGTGGTTATACACTTGCTGCAATACCCTATAGTACTTAGTAATTTTAGATGGTGATTGATAGCAATACAGAAATTGAATCAGAATGAAAGCTGCGATCACACTTATGCTTAATTTCTTGTGTTTCTTGGCTTCTTTCTGGGTATCTATAAATATTCCAATTTCAGTAAAGCTGTCTCCCAGCTCGACCAGTTCTATTAGAAACTCTCTTATTTTTGAAGCATATTTGATAGCATAAATCAGTCTGCAAACCTGCAGCATGTCCATGAATATTCGTAGGGTGCTGGTATTAATTCCAAACGATTGTTGAATTCTTATCCTTTCAATATGGAAAACAACGTGATCCACTATGAAACTTAAATGAATCAATATTATCAAGAACTTTCCTTTTGCAGATATTATTTTAAAACAAATCCCTCTGCGATTTTCTGAAATGTACAAAGGACATATTCCGAAAATTCTCGAAATATCGAATAACCAGTTGGTTGATCTAAAGTAGTGGGACATGTCAACTATGGAACAGACACTAGCTGCTTGCTCTCACAGTTTCAGCATTTATGGGCAGTGAATTTTTATGCCTGTTTCTGTCGTTCAAATGAAAATTTAAATATGCATGATAAACAACTCTTTCTAATATCTCTCTGTTGCTGACCTTATCTATCCACGGTATCTCCATCATGCGACTATATCACCATATTTCAAATGCTTCTAATTTTTTCCTATCCGCTTCTCCTATCGTCCAAGTTGAGGGAATGGAGGCATTTTAATGAAACTTTGTGCACAACAATGGATCAACTATTGATGCAACAATTTCTTTTTTCAATTAAACAAGGACGGGCCCCAAGGGGTAACTATGGTATTCTTTTAGAGAAAAAGTTCGTGCGCCTAAGAGTTTTCAAAAATGTGAAATGTTTGTTTTATGAATGGTATTAAATAGCACAAAAAGACCAGCTTGTATACAAAATTAATAAAGCTAAGCAATTTATAGGTAGTGGAGTCAATATTACAATATTTATTCAACTTATAGGTACAGCATGTGCAACTAATCGATCTGATTGCAGGACAACGTACTGAATAAGGAATTTCTCGTTCCAAATATTTTCAAAACTAATTTCTGGTAAAGGATCTGCTTCTCTGACAATCATATTTTTAATGCGAGCATCAACAGCGACATCTTTCAACAGCATTCCTTTAGAAGGTTCTATAGATTCATCATGTAATATTGGTTTCCAACAATCGTAGGTCACACATCCCGAATCTTCATCTTCGGCTCCGAGTGTCAACCACCATATCGACCTATCGTTAACATCTTCTGTTAACCCTCTAACACCTACTCTGCCAGATGTTATGGCTACAGCTCCGGCTGTGCACGAAACTGCTCCATTGATCGCACCCCGTACCGTTTCCTCACCAGCAGCTCCCATAATCGCCCCAAGAACAAAGGCGGAGGCAGCGGAACTGGCAACTGTCGTGCTCGGAGCACATGCTTTGCTTGCTCCTACTTCAAGTACGCCTAAGAAACCTCCAACGAAGCCACCCAAGACTGCAAGTTTAGACGCTTTCGGGTTAAGAACTAAAGCTGTTGAAATAGCTGTGGCGACAACCATGTCTGAAATCAAAAATATCTTCACTAGAGAGAAGGGCATTGCCTGAACCAATGGAGAAGAGGAGGAAGAGGACCAGGAGGAAGAGGATGAAGAGGATTTACACCGAAATTTCCGATGAAAACTCTGTGTATACGAGAATGAGGGTATGTATAGCTTTAAAAGCACGTAAAAATATGTAAGGATAATAAATAAAATCAGTGCCAGACCTACCTTTGTATGTGGAAGCAAAAAAGACGCAGTAACAGAACTAAAAAACAAGTCTGGTTGATAAAGTGATTTTCGCTGTTATTCCAAAAATTAGGTACTTTATAGATTGCAGCGTGTTGATATGATTAATCGAATACTGTTTCGGGTTTTCCGAAGT
Organism: Xestobium rufovillosum; assembly: GCA_963966045.1. NCBI lineage: Eukaryota > Metazoa > Arthropoda > Insecta > Coleoptera > Ptinidae > Xestobium > Xestobium rufovillosum. The sequence goes on from OZ014497.1 coordinate 26,057,558, forward strand.
GGCTCGAATTTTAATCAATGATGTAAATCCCATTTTAATATGTTCTTGCTAGAGAAGTTGCCTAAACATCAGTGTTAATCAACTTTAATTACGAGAAAAAACCACAAGCACATGATGTAGGGATGGGCGGTACCCTAAAATAATAATAATAATAATAATAATATCTGTATGTATCGATACATTTAATATAGAATATCAAAATATCGATTCATGCATTTTTTAAATCTTTTATTACATATTTATAAAATACACGTACAAAATACTATTTAGAAAGCAATAACGATAATACATTAAAATATACTGGTTGGTGATTGGTGTTTTGTCCCTTTCACCAGTCAATTAAGGCACAGAGGAATATGTAAGAATATTTTTATAAAGTAAAGTAACAGTTTTCTTATAAAATAATAAGCAGTCTGTATCAGATTCAGCACCAAATGGATATTGAACAATATTGGTAATGAATCTCTTTAGACAGAAGATTAGAGGCAATACTTAACAATATTTGGTTTAGCTATCTTCGAATTTTAAGTATAAATTTAGATTACCTATACAGGGTCTTACATTAGACATATCTCTGTAAATAGAGTAAATACTGAACCGAAAGTCCCTATATAGGCGCAAGAAAAATTTTCAAACTAAAAATATATTAAAAATAAAAAAGATCACAAAATTAAGTAAAATAAACTTCAAATTATAATATAGCAGCAACAATTTTCCGAAAGCTATTAATTCAAAGGGTAGAATATACGGGGGAAGGGGAAAAATTGCCGTTCTCTCGTCAGAAGGGTTACTGTTGATCCAAAATTTGTTGTTGATGAGATGGTAAAAGATCAAAAACGAACTGTCTTACGATGGCCCATTAATCAAATTTCTTGACCAAATTTAGGGACCGAATAAATTACGGTCCAGAAACTGAGAAGGCTTCATGGTTTCAGAGACAAGATGTCCGCTTCTATAAAAAGAAAATTACGAACCAGAAACTACAATTCCTCCCCTTTTTCTCATCCCTCGTGAACGTTCTGCCCATATTTGCATCTAAAAATACTTTTAAGCGTAATAGTAATGCACAATAAATTCTGAAAGTCAACTTAAGCGTAGGGCGTGTGCAACTAACCCTTCCGACTCTAGCACAAAGTACTGAACAAGGAATTGCTCATCCCACACATTCTCCAGCAAAATTTCAGGTAAAGGTGTCGCTTCACGGACTGTTACGCTTTTTATCCGCGCATCAGAAGCTACATCCTTCAACAACATGCCTTTGGAAGGTCTTGTGGACTCGTCGTGCAACACTGGTTTCCAACAATCGTAAGTTACGCTTCCGGTTCTTTTATCATTTTTAAGTCCAAGTACTATCCATCCTACTGGTCCCAGTGCTATACCAGCTGTTAAGCCTGCAGCTCCGGCGCTGGTGGATGTAACAGCTGCGGCTCCGGCTGCTCCCGCCGCTGCTCCTGCACCTGCTGCGCCGACTGTTCCCCCAGTAGCAGCGCCTACTATTGCACCAGTAGCTAATCCAGCGCCAGAAGTGCCGGCGACTGCAGCGCCGGTTGTGGCGGCTGTTCCGGCGACAGTTTCGACTACACCTAAGGCAGCACCTGCCACAGCCGGAGCTCCTGCTCCTGCGGTGATGACTATGGTTGCTGCTGCTGCGGTTGCCACCACCATCTTGCGTTATTTAAATTCTGAAAATTGAAAGTGCGACTCGAAAAATTTTGTTGATATGATAAGATGCTAAGTAGAGGGCTGGGTTGATTAAAAAAATAAATACAATAACTAAACAAGATCAGTGGCTAGCCAAATAGGAAGCGACACTCGATTCTGAGTTGGGGAAAAGCGAAAGGTACCTATGGAAGACAATAAAGAATAGGAGAGATAGGCTGGTAGGACACCTAAGACACGAAGGAATAGTTCGGGACATACTTGAGTCAGAAATAGGAATAAAAAGGCCTATATTAGACTACTGCTCTCAAATAGTTAGGGATGTAGGATGTTCTACTTTTAGGGACATGCATAGGTTAGCTCATGATAGGAAAGGATGGAGGTGTCCAACCAATCTTCGGACTGAGATGAAGTAACAAGTTTAAAAGCGCCTCTAATGTGTTCAAACCGAATTCTTAAAGTGTGCAAAATTGCTCAAAGTAGGATGGGGAAAAGGGCGGCAGGAACGAAGGATGTGCGTTGTTACCATTATTAGCTCAGGATAGAAAAGGATGGAGGTACGCGTCCAACCAGCCAGCTTTCGGACTGAGAACTTTATGATGACGCATGGAAACCAATTTTCCCCAACTATGCAACTAGTTTAACAACGGCGCGTATGAGATGGTGGCCTGATGTCAAATTAGAGTGGAAGGATAGTAGAAAACGTAAAACACGTGTTTGAAATTTAAAACGCAACGTCTGCCTCGGCCGTCACACCGCACCTCAGTCTAACCAATAAACACGACGAGTGAACGGCAACAAAATATGGCCCAAAAATCAAGGTTAGCTATAAGTTAGTTATATATAAAGAATTACACATATGAAAAATATCCAAAACTACAAGAATTACTAAACCATAGTGTTAGTTGTAGCACATCATGTGTGTCATATTCATTTTATCATTTTTTGTGACTGATAGTCTATATCAGTACTCGAATCTACAGAGCAGTGGCGTCTCGTGACTTGTTTAAGAGGGAGGGCTCTGCCAAGAAAGTCTGAAAAAATGTTTTCTTTCAATTGCTCTTCACAAGTAAACAAGATAAGAAACAAGACACCAATTTTTGGTTTGCATTTGCAGATCAACAACGGCTTTAACGGTTTCATTATGTACCTAGTTAAAAATAATCTACAGTAATTTAAAAAGAATAGGTACCTATATTAATTCAATTGTTCGTTCAGTAAGTTATATTTTTTATTATGTTTATGTTTACAAATTTCTGTATATTCCAAAATATCTATGTAATTGACAACATTTTTCCAATGTGTACAGGCTGTCCTATTTTCATTGTGATTTGGGTGTTTCTCATAGAAGCAGCAGAGATAGAGCCTCGGGGTTTTCGCGAACCTGAGCTACTTTTCTGAGTATAATAGAAAGCTGAAACCATAATTTGGATATGGTTTTTAAAATAATGTTGATTTTTATCGTTTTTCGAAAACTCTCTCCAATTCTTTTTGTACTAAGCAGACTAAAACTGTTACGATTGACTCATATAGAACTTTTTCCAAGGAATTCAGTGGCGTACGTAGTTTTTTCTAGGGAGCGTATTATTTGAGTTATGACATAAAGTTAATTTTTTTTCATGGAAATCATAGTAGGCTTTGGTCTAGTTCGAAAGGTCTTTTTTAAGCTATCAAAATATATATACTTTTATATTGTTATTTCAAAAAACGGCAACGATTTTGGTACTTTTTAAGTTTTAACTTTTAGAAAATGTAAGATAGGTACGTAGGTACATCCAAGATACCTGTGAGTTTATGTTAACAACTGAATAATTATCTGTTGACATACATTTAGTCGGGGAGCAGCCATCTCAAAAAGCGCTTATTTAAAGAGTTAGTCCGAAGTCGAGGACACACTTGTTTTGAAGACTGTTTTCTATGTAAAATCACCTGCTGAATCCGAATGCAGAGGGCGTCCGTTCATTTGGGACGGCCTTGACCCTGAAAAATGCATTTTTACGTAAAATTTCGAAAAAATGAAAACTCCGAACATTTCAGTTTACATCGTCATATCTTCGTTCTTGAGACAGCTAGGAAGCTAAATTTTTTTGAAATGTTCTCCAGGCATTTTTGATTGCAAACCTCTATACACAATTAACTTTCGAAAAATAACTACGTCAGAAATTTATAATTTTGTACACCGCGTCATTTTTGTGCACCTTAATTTTCACCACGCGAGAAAGTTTTTTATTGTAAAAGATAGATACCTATTCAATCGAAATAATATGTCGTGAAAAGTATGGAGAAGTTTTTAGTGAAAAAATCATCTCGATATCTGCATGACAGAGTTACAGCGATTAACAAAATATTGCTTTTTGCGCTGCGCTGCGGAATATATAGTGTTCTATCTCTACTCTACGCATCTACCTACTCCGTGCATCTGCGCCTGCGGGCGGCTAATCTCCGTCATATGCGGGAAACTCGTGCAAATACCTATTACTTTTCTTTGGCAAAGTGATAAAACAATTTCTGATGTAATGAAGTTTATGTTTAAGTTTAATTGTTTACAAATAACATATCATAACTGTAAAACGAGTAGTATGTATATGGGAAATTGTTTTGGAATCACTGTTTGTGCGGTTTTGATTGAAGACTGAGGTTAAGTTATATGCATTACTATTAGTAAAAATGGAAATCAATTACAATTTGTGCATAATTTGTCAGATGAATGATTCAGCAGAAACATTTCAAGCTGTAGCTGAAAATTGATATAACGCATTGTTCAAGGCGGTAGGCAGGCCGCTTCTGACCCCTTGGCTGCCTCAAAGACTAGAAGTCTTTGGGCTGCCTGCTTGTCAAGTTACGTATTGCCGGATTGCCGTCCTCAACCTAACCTAAGCTAACGAACACTGTATCTACACCGAGATCTACAGATCTACACCCCTATACCGTTCCTCATTCGAAGAAAAAGATTCATTTTTTAAAAAGTTTTTATATTTGTTCTCAAAATAGGAATACATAAAAATTGAAACTTCATACATGGGCGTAACATAAATTTGATATAATAACTACATCGAAATGCATAAAAAATACAATGTAAGTAAGAAGTAACTGCATAATATGAAGTTCTCCCTTCTTCGCGCGTGCCGCCTTAAAGTGAATGTCACCTTTAACTTTTAAAGTTAATCGGTAATCCGATTTCGTTTTTTCGGCGGGTGTATACCGTCCGCCGCCTCAAAAATTGACCGCCTGTGTGTTTGACACGCATTCCTCGCTCACTAGAAACGGCCCTGGCGGCAGGTACAAAAACAGATAGAATTAGTGTAGGTATGTCTGTCGCAGAATTTGAAAAATTAAGAACAGTTTTACAGTTATAATATGTTATTTGTAAACAATTAAACTTAAACATAAACTTCATTACATCGGAAACTGTTTTATCACTTTACCAAAGAAAAGTAATAGGTATTTGCACGAGTTTCCCGCATATGACGGAGATTAGCCGCCCGCAGGCGCAGATGCACGGACTAGGTAGATGCGTAGAGTAGAGATAGAACACTATATGCGGCAGCGCAAAAAGCAATATTTTGTTAATCGCTGTAACTCGGTCAGTATTGCAGATATCGAGATGATTTTTTCACTAAAAACTTCTGCATACTTTTCACGACATATTATTTCGATTGAATAGGTATCTATCTTTTACAATAAAAAACTTTCTCGTGTGGTGAAAATTAAGGTGCACAAAAATGACGCGGTGTACAAAATTACAAATTTCTGAAGTAGTAATTTTTCGAAAGTTAATTGTGTATAGAGGTTTGCAAACAAAAATGCCTGGAGAACATTTCAAAAAAAAATTAGCTTCCTAGCTGTCTCCAGAACGAAGATATGACGATGTAAACTGAAATGTTCAGGGTTTTCAATTTTTCGAAATTTTACGTAAAAATGCATTTTTCAGGGTCAAGGCAGTCCCAAATGAACGGGCGCCCTCCGGATTCGGATTCAGCGGGTGATTTTATATAGAAAACAGTCTTCAAAACAAGTGTGTCCTCGACTTCGGACGACCACTTTGAATTTAAGCAAGCTGCTCCCCGACTAATTAGCAAAAGTTGCATGCAGCTAGTTTTATTAATATTATATGCATAATGGCACTTCAAAATTATCAAAATTTTGAAAAATACGACATAATTGCTGTTTTCAATGAATGTCGTAAGAATGTAAATGAATCAATGGATCTATATCTCAACAGGTACACAAAAAAATTCCTAGTTATCCATTTCCAGTATAATACCTATCCATCGATTTATTAAATTCAGATACAATTATTTTATATGCTTCATCAGTCTTTCTTACTTCGAACTTATCTTTCACTTCTTTGCATATAATATCAATCCATTGCTCTTTCGCTTTCCTACATTTCCGAATAATTTCCCACTTGATCGCCTTATATCTTTGTTTCCCTCTTTCATCTAACCTCTTTTTATATTTTCGCCTTTCCTCTATTAGACTCACAATATGTTTTGTTATCCAGGGGTTTCTACTTTTATTATGTTTATGACTCAAAATACCTCTAGCTACGGAATCTAAACTAGTTTTAATGCAATTCCATTCTGCTTCTATGTCTCTAACCATATTTCCACCCGCGCCCTTTTTACTTCGTTTGTCTTTTCTCGAATGTCTGCCAATAATAATAATTACTTTTTTGCAGTCTTTCTGGATTGTAACTATGCCGTTGACGCTTTTTGAAGTTATCTGGGTTCTACTGGAATTTGTTATTTTCAATATTAGAAACGTATTGTCACCCCGTCAGAGAGGGTGAAAAATTTACAGGTCCCTTGTACTGCGGATCCCAAGTTTCCCTGAATGAATTATTATTATTAGTATTATTGAAAATGCAGAAAGAACTACTTCCTAATGAAACCGGTAAAACTGTTGTCGATCTGCAAATGCAAACCAAAAAATTAACACTTCACGACGAGCCTCATTTTTTTTATCGTATATAATCATAACTACTTACTCAAGTTATGAAGATAGTCCTATTGTCTCCTTAACCACAAAGAATATTGTTATACCTTATTTGGTTCTGGCAAATTGGTCTGTTTTGTTTACTCTATAAGCAACTTTGTATGTTCCTCCATCTGTTTAAGATAGGTACATACACAGAAGAAACTCGTTTTTATTCTTCGATATACCTACAGGCCTATTCTATAACTTGTAACGACTCGTTTTTGGACGATTATCGTTATATAAACAGGGCAAGCGATTCCGTAGTTGACAGCTGTTTCGCGCAAGTCGTTATCGTAACGACTAATTGTTTGTGAACAATTTGAAATATTGGGAGTTGTTAGAAGACGATATTTCGATTCTGTAAACAATAATATGTTGCTGAGTAACTACAAAATCGTTAAATAACCATCGTTCATAAACACCTCCTTCAAATATACAGTTTCCATTGTGACATTTCGCATTGTTGCATGAAATAGATCTATTCTGCGAACTGCTACACAAAAAAAAAGAGTTTGAGATGGATTAGGCTGCTGGAGTAAAAATGATTTATTATTTGAACTAGAAAGAAAGCATGTATGCATTACATTTATGAGAATTAAAATATACTTGTTAGGACAGGAGCCTACGAAAACGTATCTCTTATAACTGTAGAAGGACGAATAATTATTTAATGCTGCAATTACGGGACCCTTTTATCTACCTGAGGAAATATTTCGAGGTCAATACATATAGACTCAGTAGAGAATCAGCCAGATATGTTTTTTATGGAGATCGTTAATTACGAGTACTTATATGCATGCACCCCAGCGAAGAACTGCTACACCTCCTGACGTTAAAGTGAGTGTTCATTTTCATTTCATTTCATAACTAATGATTTGAAATAAATTTGAAATTTATACAAGTATATACAGTGCGATTCAAAAGTCTCCCCTCCCCTATATCTTCAGAATGGCGAGACATAGAAAAACCAAATTTTTGTTACCTTCATGGCAGCTCAGATAGCAGATAGACCAAGATGGCGACCGGGCGCCATCTTGGTCTAAAAATTTAAATTGCAGTAGGGGTGAAGTGAGGGCTGAATCGAAAGCGCTCTTAATTCTGAATACGATAACCAAGTTTCGTAATATTCTATCAACTAAATTCAAAATGACGGTGTATAGTAATTTCAGGAAAATCTCATATGTATTTTAATAGTATAAAGCTGGGAACACATTTCTCTGATGTGTTGTGTTGTGTCGTGTCGTGTTGTGTTGTGACTCGCCGTGTGCACATGTTTCTGTCGTGTTGTGACGCAACGTTTGATAAACCGGTGCTACCCAGTTTCTCAAAAGCTCCAGTGTGTACACACCGAGCGTTTTGGTCCCTGATTAACCGGGAACTTTTTATAGAACTGTTTCTATACTTTTTTCCACACTGTATCTAAGTACAAGTGAAGTAAAAATGCTGTTGCTTTACCTGTATAATTCATTTCCCTGCCCAGTGTGATATAGAGCATGCAAGTTCGGGAAACCATCATGGCAACTGCGATAGAGCATTTTCCAAATATTTGACAAGTGCTTCCCGAAAGAAGGCAGTCGGGCGCCATCTTAGTATAAATAATTAAATTAAGGTAGGCGTCAAGTGAGTGCTCGTTCGAAAGCCCTTTTGATTCTGAACTCAGTGACAATAGCGATTTTACTTGTTAGTGTCATTACCTCGTTACTATTTAAATACCTATTCAGAATGACAATTAAAAACTGGAATATTGAATCCGCCGCCATTTTGAATTGTGCTCATAGAATATTATGAAACCTGGTTGTTGTATTCAAAATGAAAAGCGTTTTTGATTGAATCTCCACTTAACCACTACTGCTATTTAAATTCTTAGACCAAGACGGCGCCCGATCACCATCTTTGGAAACTCACCTGTCAAATATTTTGAAAAAGCTACTATCAGACCTGCCTTGAAAGTTCCCCGAATTTGGGTTTTCTATGTCACGTCATTCAAAAGTTAAGATGGGGGTGAGGCTTTCGAATCGCGCTGTATGTAAATAAAGTTAATAAACATGCATTTGTTTTATTTTTTGTTCACTTAAGAGCCAAAACTAAAAGAAATTACTGGTTTAATTAACAACAAAATAAATCCAAAATGGTTAGAAGAGCAATTTCACACGGCAACAGTTTTTTACCACAGCCTCCTACACTTCAACGCTTGACGACAGACGCACGTTACTACTGTTTCAAAGTCGTTATGATTTCGCATTGTCACAAAATTAACGATGACAGATACAGAATACAGTTTTTATAACAATCGTTATAAGTGTCGTAAAGAAGCAGTAGTTCATAAGCGATGTTGTTAGTTAACGATAATATATAGAATAGGCCTGATTGTCGTGTTGCGATATTTTTAGAACGTTAGCAAATTTCATGTCGATCGACAATTTTTTGCTTCGAGAAACATTTTATCCGATGTTTCTCACATTTCCGCCCCTATTTGCGTAACACACGGGGTGACGTAGTCGATGTGCTTCAAAAAAATCTGGATCTTCTTAAGAATACCCGAGTTAAAAGTGAATTTTCGAAAGTTTCAAAATTTTTGCATGGAATCTATTTAAATATAAATTTGACTGCAGTGTAGGAATTTTTCAATTGGTTACTGCCCATTGAATAATGAACCTTCAATTTGTGAATTGAAAACTAGCCTTGAATATCTACTTCCATACGTTTCTGCTCAATTTTAGGTAATATTTGTGGAGCATGGGAAGTCACATCTATCCGCAGCTACTGGTTTATAGGGCTAATCGAAAAGATTTATGTTAAGTCGCCCAAAATGTTCTTAATTGATAAATTATTTAAAAAATTATTAGGAAAAATGACTTAGAATTAAATTAAAGTATCACATCAAAACTTGAAGACAATGTACCTATTAAAAAACTTTTCAGCCCACAGTGTAGACAATAGAATAAAATAAAAAGTAGAATCCATTAAAGAACAAAAAAATGAAATTCTCCAATTTCACCCTGTGCGATTTAATTTCATAACAGTTACTCCTGCTGTAACTTTACCCCGTCTCAAAATTTCTCTACATCTTCGAAACATTCAAGAAGATAACTCAAAAATTATGGAATTTACAAAAAATATATTTACGATACATAAGGCTTATTAGGGAATCAAAAATGTAATACCAAATATGGAGTTCCATTTAAAAAAAGAAGTTGGAACTGTGCTGAAGAAAGGGGACAAACTGTATAAGAGAAAATAATAAAAGTTTATTAAAACCGCATAAAAATACAGGAGGGTTCAAAATAAGAAAAAATTGTTTTTAAAAACTCGCAAAATCAATTCAATGTCAGGTAGGTCACTATAAAGCGTTAATATTAATCCCATTTCCCAAAAATTATATGATTTACAAATGAACTAATCAACCACCACCCTCTATAAATATTGCATAATACAAATAAAAAAAATAAAAAATACCTTTGCTACTTGAAGTTGCTTTTGGCACCAAGGATAGGCGTTTACTGGCTAGAATCAGTTCTGGAAGAGCGCAGGAAGCTTTGCAGTTCGCGATATTCCGCGAATTATTTTATAGTTGTTTAAAATCTAATCGCTAGCCGGTTTTCCCGGAATGCTTCAAGGGAACACATGACAGCGCTAGCAACTAGCCTCGAAATTCACTTTCGCACAAAACTCAACCCGGCACACATGTTGAAAAGTTAAAAAAGTATCCTGCGGTTTGTTTCAGTTCAGTCAGTGCCTATCGTTGATTCAGATTGAAGGTAAGATCTTTATATTCCTATTTGGCGTTTCAGTGGTTCAAAATTAAAATTCATAAATTTCGACAACTTGATTTGTTATTATGAAGAAATTATTTGACTTCCCAAATAGCAAATTGTTCTAAAAGAACTTATTTTTAGTTTTTCGAGATATGAAAGCGTCTATTTAAACTAGTTAGCTGTATACAGGGTGTGTTTTTTAAGCGTCCGCGGAAGATTATGCCTAAATGACGAAAAATATCAAGAAAACATTTTAACTAACCTCACCTCATTTTTTACGCTCTATAATCTAAAAATGTTTTTACTTATACCAGGTTAGTCCAAATAGTTGGAATGATGCTCAACTTTGTTTTTTCTTATGGAATGTGCATTATTTAATTTTTTACTTGATTGAGAACCATATTTTAATAGCACTTTCATAACATTATATTATAGTAATTTTCTTTCTTTTTTGAGATAAAATTATTTTTCTCGATATTTTGGCAGTTATATCATACATTTTAAAAATTCATATTTCTGCACTGGTTGAAGATGAAGTAATGATATTTTTAACAGCGGTCCTCATGATAATCATGATTAACACTGTTTGCTCAAATTTTGTATAAAATATACGAGGAGCATTCAAAAATTTATCATATGAAAGCGACAAAACACCAGAAAAAAGTCAGCTTTTTCAAATGACATGGTATATTTTTTATTGCTCCATTTGAAAGAGCGGAAAATTTCGCATGGGCTGACCCAATAAAACAATATTGTTACATAACTATAATTTTTAAATATTTACAATATTAAAATTTTCACTTCAAAAATCAAAAATAAAGTAGCTTTGGAATGTCTACAGTTTTGTTGTTGTTTTACTATAGGGTTTTATATTCTGTGGCTGTATTTTTACAAGGCTAACTTTATTTTTGATTTTTGAAATGAAAATTTCAATATTATAAATATTTAAAAATTATGCTCATGGAACAATATTGTTTTATTAGGTGAGCCCAAGCGAAATTTTTTGCTCTTTCCATTGGAGCAATAAAAAATATACCGTGTCATTTGAAAAAACTGACTTCTTGATGGTTTTCTCTGATTTTTATTTGATAAATTATTGAATGCTCCTCGTATATTTTATACAAAATTTGAGCAAACAGTGTTAATCATGATTATCATGAGGACCGCTGTCAAAAATATCATTATTCCATCTTCAACCAGTGCAGAAATATGAATTTTTAAAATGTATGATGTAACTGTCAAAATATCGAGAAAAAAAATAATATCTCAAAAAAGAAAGAAAATTACTATAATATTATGTTAAGAAAGTGCCATTAAAATATTGTGCTGAATCAAGTAAAAAATTAAATAATGCACATTCCATAAGAAAAAACAAAGTTGACCATCATTCCAACTATTTGGACTAACCTGGTATAAGTAAAAACATTTTTAGATTATAGAGGGTAAAAAATGAGGTGGGGTTAGTTAAAATATTTTCTTTATATTTTTCGTCATTTAGGCATAATCTTCCGCGGACGCTTAAAAAACACACCCTGTATACCAGACAGGTGAGATTCCAGAAGATTATAAACGGAACATCATAGTCGCTTTGCCAAAACTAGAATGTCAAAGCTAGAATGGCCTCGCGCGTTCCCCTATTTCTTCTAAATCCGAACTGATCTGCTCGTTCTAAAATTTTCACACCTATCCGCGCCTTTCCTTTTTGGCAAAGCTACTATGATGTTCCATTTGTAATCTTCTGGAATCTCGCCTGTCTGGTATATACAGCTAACTAGTTTGAATAAACGATCTATTACCTCTTGACCTGCAAGCCATCTATCCCTTGTTTCTTAAACTTTTTAGTGCTCACTCAAACTCTTCTCTCATTATAGGGCAGCCTACGTTGTCCTCTTCTACACTGCTTTCCCTTTGTAATATATCTCCTACTAGTAATTATACATAGTACTTCGTTTGTATTTTTCTCGAACTTATCATCATGTTTTAGTTTCTCTAGGTCAAGATACCTTCGTTTTTTCAAAATCTTAAATTTAAGATTGGTCGTGATCACTATCCATATCTGCTCCTGGATAACTTCTGCAGTCCCTAACTTGATTTCTAAATCTTTGCCTAACGAAAATGTAATCTATTTGATATATCCCTAGATATCCGGCATCTCCCACGTATAGCGTCTCCTAACGTGATGGTGAAATAGAGTGTTCGAGACCGTTAGGTTATGTTTATCGCAGAAATCTATCAGTCTATTGCCTAATCCAAAGGGGCCAAATATTCCGCCTTTTCTCCCTGTGCCTACGACTGCGTTGAAATCTCCTACAATTATGAAATTTTCGTGCCCGTCACAAAATCTAGCACATATTCAATATCACTATAAACTGCCTCTACAGCCTCATCACTATAGTTAGAAGTTGGTGAGGAATAAGAAGTGGTGGAGGTATATTAGACTATTGTTCGCAACAGTTGGAGATGTGGGATGTTCTACTTTTGAAGAAATGTCTAGATTAACTGATATTATGTAAATGTGGGGTGGCTCGTTCAATTTTTATTACGAAATTTTATCAACCGATCGATTGCTGTCGTTGTTATTTAATCCTTTTTTATCTATACTATTTTTGCCCTATATCTACGAAATTTCCCAAGATACGTAGATAAAATAGAGACTTAACTTTTGATAGGCAAATATACCCTTATTAAATTATTTTGAAATGCCCAACTAAATGAGCCAGATGAATCACACATCGTATGTTGGAAATTACAGCTGATAAGTTTCAACTGAATTTTATGGATTTGCCGTTTAAAAATAGATTGGGTACATGACCATCTGCGCATGATTTAATTATAATCTTTGTTACATGGAACCGTCGTGTAAGTTTGATGTTTAAATACATAAACCCCTTAAAGTTACAAAATGAAAAATACGCAAATTAATACTCATTTTATTTATTATTATTATAGTATTTGTTGTGTCTCCCCTTTTTGTCATTTTCTTTATTATTACCGCCGTATGTTAGCCTGTATACATATTTTTACTTTTTTGGATTCGCCACCGTTATCTAGAATCCAATTTTGTTCAATTTTGTCAACAAGATGCAAGAAGGAATTCACCTAAATATAGGTTTCAGGCAACTAGGAAGTAGACGAATATGTTTTGTCATATTTTCTGTAGTACATAATACAATAAGTGGTCTGGAATTGTCGGAAATTTTACGAAAGCTGTTGCGTTGTTTGGTAGCCACGAGTGTAAATTTGACAGTTAAAAGATCACAAGTGCTTGCGCGAGTGATCTTCTGTCAAAAAATCGCTCGAGCAAGCTCTCGCGATTTTTTCTACTTCCCTTGATTCGAGATTTTTTACCGAATGGCAATAAAATTTGAATACAATTTGAAATGTATTTATCTTATAAAAAATGATCTCGAATGTATTTTAGGGAGGTTAATACACAACTACGTTATACGGACAATTTAATTGGAAATAGAAGATTTAATGAAACAATAAACATTTTAAATTAACAGAACATATTAAAATATTTAAATATACAGGGTGTGTTTTTTAAGCGTCCGCGGAAGATTATGCCTAAATGACGAAAAATATAAAGAAAATATTTTAACTAACCCCACCTCATTTTTTACGCTCTATAATCTAAAAATGTTTTTACTTATACCAGGTTAGTCCAAATAGTTGGAATGATGGCCAACTTTGTTTTTTTTATGGAATGTGCATTATTTAATTTTTTACTTGATTCAGAACAATATTTTAATGGCACTTTCTTAACATAATATTATAGTAATTTTCTTTTTTGAGATATTATTTTTTTTCTCGATATTTTGACAGTTACATCATACATTTTAAAAATTCATATTTCTGCACTGGTTGAAGATGGAATAATGATATTTTTGACAGCGGTCGTCATGATAATCATGATTAACACTGTTTGCTCAAATTTTGTATAAAATATACGAGGAGCATTCAATAATTTATCAAATAAAAATCAGAGAAAATCATCAAGAAGTCAGTTTTTTCAAATGACACGGTATATTTTTATTGCTCCAATGGAAAGAGCAAAAAATTTCGCTTGGGCTCACCTAATAAAACAATATTGTTCCATGAGCATAATTTTTAAATATTTACAATATTGAAATTTTCATTTCAAAAATCAAAAATAAAGTTAGCCTTGTAAAAATACAGCCACAGAATATAAAACCCTATAGTAAAACAACAACAAAACTGTAGACATTCCAAAGCTACTTTATTTTTGATTTTTGAAGTGAAAATTTTAATATTGTAAATATTTAAAAATTATAGTTATGTAACAATATTGATTTATTGGGTCAGCCCATGCGAAATTTTCCGCTCTTTCAAATGGAGTAATAAAAAATATACCATGTCATTTGAAAAAGCTGACTTTTTTCTGGAGTTTTGTCGCTTTCATATGATAAATTTTTGAATGCTCCTCGTATATTTTATACAAAATTTGAGCAAACAGTGTTAATCATGATTATCATGAGGACCGCTGTTAAAAATATCATTACTTCATCTTCAACCAGTGCAGAAATATGAATTTTTAAAATGTATCATATAACTGCCAAAATATCGAGAAAAATAATTTTATCTCAAAAAAGAAAGAAAATTACTATAATATTATGTTATGAAAGTGCTATTAAAATATTGTTCTCAATCAAGTAAAAAATTAAATAATGCACATTCCATAAGAAAAAACAAAGTTGACCATCATTCCAACTATTTGGACTAACCTGGTATAAGTAAAAACATTTTTAGATTATAGAGCGTAAAAAATGAGGTGAGGTTAGTTAAAATGTTTTCTTGATATTTTTCGTCATTTAGGCATAATCTTCCGCGGACGCTTAAAAAACACACCCTGTATAGTGTAGAGTTTGACTGATCTTTAGTTACATACATATTTTGAACATTGAAAGTGCAATGGTTATATGTTATATTATGACCAGATTTTTTTTGCATATTATTATTATTAATGTTTTCAGTGGTAAAATTTTCTTGCCTTATGTTTATATCTCTTGTAGTTTGGATTCCAGAAGGTCCAGGTCTCAGGTTGTTTATTAAACTAGCATGATGTTCCTCGTCTAACTGTAAATAAGGGCCTAATGACTTAGCATTTGCATGTCCAGTCATTTTGATGAGCTCATGAGCTGCTCTTCCGGGACACCTGATTTAGCAAGATTTGATACAGCACTTGATCGATTTGAATGATTCGTGGTTTTGTTTGTCAGAGTATCAAGCCCTATTCTTTCAGCAGATTGTTTGGTCCATTTTCCAATCTCATTTACTCCATAAGGCATATTTTTGTACCATTCAGAATTGCTTTTATTCCAGTAAGGATTTACAGTCAGAAATAGTCGATCTGACGTAATTCTATTAGTGCGTTTAGAAATAAGCTTCTTAAATAACCTTACCGGGCACATATCTAGATTATTGTAGTTAGGCACTAACCACTTACTGTCTGATAATTTTTGAGCTCCACCCTGGCATGTTTTGGAAAAAATCGAGTTGTATTCAATTCTTCCGGTTACGTTACCATTTGATTTCTTTTCCTCTTTAAAAAAATGCACTTTGTATTTTGCTGCCTCTCCCCCTCTCCAGGCTAGTTCGAATGCTATTATATGATACAGTTTTTTTGAAGTCCTTCTGGACAATCTTCGTTCCACAGATTCATTATTGTATATATTTCTTTCTTACCCACAGCAGTCGAACTTTGCTTCCTCTTTCCGAGAATAGACTGAAGCTGCTTTCGTTTCGCATTTTTTGCATCCCTTGCTTTTTTGAATTAAATGTCTGCAAATGGATTAAATTTTCGGGCGTACTCTTTGTAGTATTTTTCTTGAAGGAGTTTTGCAGTAACATTCCACATGGTCTTTATAACGCATTCTTTATAATCTTCACCATCAGCTCTCTTCATATTAAAAGCCCAATCATTCATTATCAATCCAAGCTCTTGAATTGAAGTAATTTCTAGAAGTTCATAATGCTTCTCTTTTAAAAATATTTCGAACTGTTTCCATATTGACTCTTGATTTTTAACTGTACTCCCCGGAGTAACACTCTGTACAGTTTTTTGAATATCTTCCAAAAATTCTTGTGCAAATCTTGCCATTTCAAAACGATGATGTTGCAAGAAAACTCGAAAATAATATGACAGTGACAGTTGCCAAGGTAGAAATTTCAAAACTATCATTCACAGCATAGTTGATTAAAAGCAAGGCGCATATTTATTAGTTATTGGGAAAGCTAGGTGGGGTTTTATCGTTTACAATGACAGTTGATTGGTCGATTTTAAGAAATTGAAGAAATCTCATTGGCTCTTAGAATAGGCGTGTATTAACCGAAATAATACGCACTTCTAGATCCAAATGAAATGTTCCTATTGGTCAATTTGACGATGAAAAAAATAATCTGGCAAATCAACATGAATCCATCCGCACTGCTGTGGAGGGTTTAGGAATTCTTGCTGGTGAAAGTTCAGAACAATCATTTTTTAAATATTGAGTTTATCACTAAAGTCTGTAAAGTTAGAGACTGGGCCCGGACAAGATGGTAGCTGCGCGAAAATGTAGCGGGAAATATGATTTTGACAGAAACAGTGCCGTACCGGCGTATATGTGAAATTGATTATTATTTTAACAATGAATTCATAAAAGTTACATTCAAAACAGGAAAATTAGCATTTTAAGGCATGAAAAAATCGCGAAACACATTAAGAAGAACTTAAGAAAAGGGGATTTCGTCATAAGTACAGATAAATTATAAATGTGACGTTTGGTGTGAGGTTATGTCAATTACGAAATCGGCATGTTTATGTGCAAATAATCTCAATTCCATAATTGTTATAGTTGAAAACAGGTTTTTGAACAAGTTGTTTACTTATGTGACAAAAGAAAATTAGAATAAATCATAAAGGAAGCCGAATAATCCAATTTACTATTTTTCAGCACTGAAGAGTTAAAGAATTGCAAAATAAACTTATTATTCTGTAATTAAAAATTTAGAGAGTTCTATTAACTACCAAAAATAAATAAGTGGAATTCACATATATTAAGAACTAAACGCCTTGTTGACCTTTCAAAAAATAAGAATCCTTGGTGCTTGAGGTATGTCATGTCGCACAAGGTCTAATGATAGAACGTCCAGGCATTTGTCCTGCGGGAAGGAGCTTCGGGCGGGACAGCTGGACAGAGCCGCTAGTCCTACCAGCAGGACATTATTTTTAAATGGGATTGTCCTGCCGGCAGTACGTGCGCAGCTTTCGGCAGTACGGACCCAAATTTCATAGGCGCCGTAACAATTTTGCTATTTATTAAATAAAACATCTGCTGAGAAACATTTTTATTTATTCTCGTACAAAATAACTTGGAAATAACACTGCGCCTGCGATGCTGATTGTTTCCTAAATCTGCGTAAAATAGGAAATTTTAATCTAATTTATTACCTATAGTATAATTAAACACTTGCCATTCTTTTGTAATAACTCAGCACTAATTTTCGTTTTTGTATTGTTCAAGTCTCGCAGAACTGTCACAAGACCCAGAGACCCAGAGATTTTAGTTACTCTTCCGTTGCATACGGCGCTCAAATAATTGTCTCCAAACGCGGACATACACCATTTAAAATCTGGTTTTTTATCAAAATTCTTTGCTTTTGAAAAACCCGCGGCATAATTAGCGTGCAAGCCACTGTACGTGCGAGATTTTTTTCAAGAGTTGTCTCCTTCTCCGTAGCTTGCCTCCTACTGGTCTGAACGAGATGAAACTTACAAAATTTTACGACAAATCCGATGGTGGTGGTTACGTTCTCATATGGGGACGCAAATGTACTGAAAACAATAGGGTCGAAAATACGTGCTGCTGGAAGGACGCTTGGACACTCTATCAACTAAGGGTTAATCACTTGGTAGTGGTTGTACTCCTAAATCCTCGTCTTCGTCGTCTTCATCATCATCATCATCATCATCATCATCATCATCATCATCATCATCATCATCATCATCATCATCACCACCATCATCTTCAGTTGTGACTTGATATTCATCTTCACTCTCATCATCAGATGATCCTGTGTTCACAGTGAACTTCAACGAATCCAATGCATCGTCCATCAGATGCTCTTTCTCAAAGAAAGTTTTTTCCACTTTTTGCACATGGCCACATACATCTTTCCACTCTTCTGAGCTAATAATGGAAAATTTTCCACGTGCTAATTCCTCCACATCACCTAATTTAAAAGTAACGTTTCTGCTAGCTACCCAGTTCTTTACAGTGGCCCATATCTTCTCTATGGGGTTCAATTCCGGGTGATAAGGAGGAAGCCGTAACACTCGGTGACCATGGGCTTCACGAAGCTCATCCAATTTGTATTTCTTTGGGAATCGATACAAATTTTGTTTGATAAGACCATAAAGCTCAGGTTTTGTATTTGAGCCATCAAAATGTATTTGACGTTCTTCAAGCCACTTCACCATCTCGCCTTTTCGGCTCGCAGATGTCAGGTTTTTTTCCACCAGGACATTGTGATATGATGCATTATCAATCACAAGTACACAATTAGGCGGCATGTTGGGCAGTAATTGTTTCTGCACCCATGTCATGAAATTGGCATTATTCATGTCATCGTGGTAATCTCCTGATTTAGAACCTAGAGACAATGTTTGGTTACATTTTGATATTAAAATTACTTACGTATGTGTTACCTGACCGAAAAATGAGCAACGCATTGGGAATGAAACCATTTTCACCTCCGGCATGTACAATAATCAGCCTTTGGCCTTTAGAAATCGGCTTCTTTAAGTTTTTAGTAGACTCATCATACCACCCTTTCGGCTGGACATGGCTGCTGTGTATATACGTTTCATCCGTATATATAATGGTTCGGCCTTCTTCCCGGTATTGCAGAATTTGTTTCAAGTATTTCACCCTTTTCAGGCGAATGTCATGGCTTTCCATTAAAATCTTACGGTTGTCTTCTGTCTTTCGCCACCTTAAATGGAAATAGAAGTAAACGAGGTGTCCCACTCAAGCAGGCTCACTTTTGCTATCTGTTGTTATAAAAGTATTTTCAAAACATAAGCATTTAATGAAACAGAAATTTGAATATGCATGTAGTAACGGCATCCGAAATATTTTGACTTTGGATATACAAAAACAGCCATACCTGAATCCAATAGATTTCAGAAAAACCCATAGCGACTGCCTCGAGCCAGAAAAAGAAAGTTCAGAATCTTTAATCTTCTGTAGAATACCTGGAATACAAGGTGATATTAGGCTAGATGATGCGATAGGTAGGTATTTAAATGTAGCATTTGTTATTTAACGAAAAAGCAGTAATTGCCATTTGTTCCTAGAATAATTTGTTCAAATAGCCCCTGATTATTGGGATCACTTTCCGTCATTGCATATTTCATTCATGTTTCGATGAAAAATACATTATACACATTGAAAATACATCGTGAAATATAATAGTCTGAAAAATCATTGGGTTTCAACAGAAAGTAAGTTTCTTGAAATTTATCTACAATCGAAGACGGAATCCAGGAAGTTAAATATCCAAAGCATTCCATTTACTAAAATGCAAGTGCGATTCATACTTTCATAACTTGGCTACGCAACAGCAGCACCCAATTGGTTTTTTGATATTATATCCAAAAAATACACGAAAATATCTTGAACTTTCTTATTACCACGTTCCCTCTATTTATGAAAAAAGAAGTTCAGCAGACTTTACAATGAATCACCCCGTATTTGACAAGTAACAACTGCCAGCAGTTGCAATGAAAGCACACCTTAACGAAGTTTTCTTTTTTATAATGGTAATTATGTACTTACAATTGAGAGAGGGATTCCTTTTCTCCAAAATAAAAAAATTATGTATAATTTCCCGTATTGTTTCCGTTTCTCCCACAGAAATCAGGCCGAGCTTACGCTTCTTTCGCGGTCGTTCCTTATGTGGTGTAGCAAAGGAGGTGCTAGGCTCAGCTTCTACGCTTTTCGATTCCTTCAAAATCTTCGCTACTGTGTTTCTCGAAACACCTGTTGCTTTTATAACTCTTTGCCTTAAACACACAATTGGATCTTAACAATAATCAAGCTCATTATGAAGTGGGTACGTACATACCTGTAATTCTTTAAAGGAATCCTAATTCCATTTTGCGCTTCTTCCCGCATAAACTTTATCACGTTACTGATAATTTCACGGCCTTGGCTATGAATTACCATGCCGGGTTTGCCAATTTTTTTGGGAGACATTTCTAACCTACAAACGTCAAAAATTTCAACTTGGATTTAATGTGTAAAATTACTTTGATTGTAGTATTACCTGGATAACAAATACTATCGACAATTTTTCAAAAGTCTTTTAAATAACATCGAGATCACAAAATAAGCAGAATAATCTGCAAACACAAAAAATTTTAACCTTCAATTCAGTTACAAGAATTTGTAGTATTAATTACCTCGAACTCCGTTTTTCGAATAAAGATGATAGTTTTTTAGTCTTTTAAGCAACACTCACAATAAAAACGCAAAATAAAACAGAATATCCACTAAAAAAAGCACACTCAAACATGAGTCAATAAAACAACAATGGACGCACAGTAATCTTGAAGTTCTTGACGGCGCCACTGGATTTACGAGTTCCGCCTTCGGACGAAAACAGGTCTATTGCGCTGATCACGTGACAGCCCAGTCTTTAACTTTACAGACTTTACCAATGATACTCGTAATATAACATATGGTCACTTTCTAAGATAATGTTTCCATTGTTGAAAATTAATAACAGAATTCCAGTAGAACCCAGACTACTTCCAAAACTTAATCCAGAAAGTCTGTGAAGAAATGAGTATTAGTGACTTTGACATCAATATTGACAGACATTTTAGGAAACCCAAAAATCAAAAGTTTCGTAAAAATATCGAAATTAATTTTTTGATTTGTGTTTATTAAAGTTAAATCTAAGAAATTTATTAAAATGTCTGCACCAAAAGAAAGTGTGCTGTATTCCTAGATCTGAATGAATAATTTTTCTTAAATATCAGACATAACAATGTCTGCTAATAATAACCGTATAGGTGATCCACAGCCGGCTTGAATACAAGCCGCGAAGAACGAACTGGCAACACTGCAAGGCAGCAAGCAAGTGGTCCTGTCGCGAGAACCGAAACAGACCCGTTCACGTTGGCACTCGCATTTTACAGCTAATTTTGAAAACTTTTGGAGGATAAATATTATTAAATTATCTACTTAGAGAAAAACTAAATATACATACATTGCCATATTTTATGTAAACTAATGCCATAATATTTTACATAGATACCTTACGCCATAAGCAGAAAGTTTAGGGCGTACACTTTTTTGTAACAAGTACCTACTTCGGCAAATTTGGAAAAATTGTTGGAAAAGTATTTTTCATTTAACTTAGGTTTGCAATTAGGTTTGGAATTATTTCAAGTGTTCCGTTGGTAATAGGTGTTTTCAAATTTAATAATCACATTGAGATCAAAGTGCAACTCACATACTACAGAAAGCTTTGATGGTAACCAGTCTTGTCTAGGAATGGCAAGTAATACAGCGGGCCACATCTCTGAAAAAATTTCCCGGTCTGCGAGCAACGTTGCCAGATTTCTTAGTTCACGGCCTGTTAATTTAAGTTGACCGTGGGTGATCCCATCGCTAGATCTGAATTTTGACAATAGTGCTTATTATTAAATTGAAAATAATTTTGTTCAACACAAATTTCAAATGCAGTTTCCAACTCATTTTTAATCACAATATTTGTATGAGACTTTTTCAAATACATGCTAACAATTTTAAGCATTCTTTAGGTGGAACATTGGAAAATATATTTGTTACATCAAAAGGAACTAAAAATGAACCTATTGGTATAGTTTTCTCTTTTATTTTATCTATAAGATCTAATGAATTTCTTAGACCGAATTTGGGAGTAAAATTTTGTAAAATTTTTAAATATATTATTAATATTTTTAACTCAATTTTGATTAGACAGTTTGACAACTTTTTAATTTTTTTGAACAATATTCATCCAAAAATAAAATTCACTAAAGAAATTGAAAATGGTCATAAAATAAATTTCTTAGATTTAACTTTCATACACAATAATCAAAAAATTCATTTCGATATTTTTGTCTACTGACAGTGATTAATGAATATTATTCACAAAATCAATAGGAACATCGCTTTGACCCTTTTTTACATTTATTTAGTAGGCCGCGATCGCGATGTGTCAGTTCAACTTGAAACGTCAAATCAGCATGGTTTGCTTTTAATTTGAAATGCATATTCTAAAAAAGAAGATATAATGAGTAGTGAGAGTGAAAACGAGGTTTCTTTAACAGCACCAGCAATAAATGAAGCTGCAGAACTTGCCTCATTAGATTCATTGCCCAAAATACCAAGAAAATTATACCTGAGAGCGTATGTATGAATCTTTCTTACACTGGAGAAGGGAAATGAAGGTAAATTCTTTCTGGGAATCTGTTTTGATAGTCGTGGACAAAGTATAGTATACAACTCGTTATAATGATGCTATTATTACCTCGGATGATTACAAAATTCGCTTGTTTCACTCGCTCGTGTTGTAAACTTCATCCTCGGTAATAATAGCATTCATTATAAACTCGTGTATAATATACTATTATTTTTTGCAAATTCATAACAAACACTCTTAAAAAAATTGAATCTTCCAGTACTGCCATTTACATATAAATTAATTAAATTTGTTACTTAATCGTTACGTTTTTTATACCTAGTATTGTTAGAAACTTTAGGTAAATTTACACTCCATACTTATTTATTTTAATATATGAATTAATTTGCACATCTTTTAATAGGTACATTAAAAAATTTAAAAATATCTGGATGCGTCACATAAAAACTGGAGTTAAAATGACTGTGGAATGATTCACAGGCATTTGCTGTACGTTCTTTATCACTGCTACAAGAGGCCCATATTTTTGGAGGAAAAACAGAATCATCAGATATATAATTCTCCACTAAATAATCAGCATATTCAATTACTTTATCATTCTAAGGAATATCTGAGTAAAGGTATTCTACAAAACAATCCTCTACTTCGTTAGGATTTAAAATAATAACCCAAAAGTGTAACGCAACCACTGACCTATAATTGCTGAATTAGAATCCCTGTACTCAGATACTAATCCAACATTTTGAATTTTGCGATACCAGGACTGTCAAATGTAACCTACATCCTATTACATTTATATCTGGCCAAATTTTCTTAACGCCAACTTGTAAGGCTTTTTCTGAATCACTAACAATTTCTTTGGGCTCCAAAGTTTAATTAATTCCGGTACATTAACTTTTTAATAGCTGAAATGCCTCAAAGTAAGTATTAGATTGTTTGTTTGAAAAAAAAAATACTAAAGATATATAATTTCCGTTATCTACTGTATGTATAGTAAACAACTGAGTTAAGAATTTCGGACAAAAATTAAAAGTTTTGTCTAGGTACATAAATTTTTGGTCGTAAACACAAGTATTGTAAATTTGTTTGACAAGGAAACATTATTATATTTAAGTTTCTGTTATTTACCAATAAAGTCTTCGTCCTTATTTGTTTTAATAACAGTAGATTCCAGAGCTTCGTGGACGTCTTCTAACGATCGGGGTAAAACTAGCAAAACGCTTCTTCTTATTCTATGTACGTTTTTTCTTATATTATCAAGGTCCCGTGTTGTGATATTCACTTGCGCGGCCCAGTATTGATAATCTTGGATGGTCTTTTTAAGCCATTAATTTTGTAATAATTAGAAAATCATGTTATCTGTATAAAAAAAATAATAACCAATGTCATAATAAAAAATTAAAGAAAAGAACCTTGTCACAGTTTTCTTCTGCACCACAGTCCACTGTTGCATTCATTAACATAAAATTTGGTCCTGATCGAGTCGGTTCCTTACCACTCTTTCTTATTGTTTCAGATGACTATCATAGCTGGAGGTACCATCGCAACAACAGTGGTTGGAGGAGCAGCAGTTCCATCCTTAATAGGCATAGCCACAGGTGTTGGAGTTTCCTCCTTGGGTAAAGTGGTGGGATCAGGCACTTGCAGCACAGTTTCTGGTGCTATCGGAGCCAGTGCTTCCGCAGGCACTATTTTCGGCACGGCATTCAGTGGAACCCTTGCCGGAGGATTGGTCAGTGGAGTTACTGGAGCTCTTTCAAGTGGCGTCGTTGGAACCACGACCAGTTTGTTTGCAGGCCCAATTGGGCTATTGGTATTAGGTATTGAAGTTGATGAGGTATCGAAGAATGCCACTTTTGATTGCTGGAAGCCGCTGTTGCATGATGAGTCCACGGAGCCTTCAAGAGGGATGTTGCTGAGGGATGTTGTAGGGGATGAGAGAATTAAGAATGTGGATGTGCGTGTAAGTAATGGTTTCCCAGAAATTACGTTGGAAAATGTGTGGAATGAGAAGTTTCTTATTCAGTACGTTGCTTTACCCACAGAAGAAGTATTTGCTCACGCCCTAAATTTATGTTAAAAAAGTGTGATGTTTTTTTATGGTTCATGAGTTAGATGCTTATCCTTTATAATTAATGCATTATTATTATTATTATTTGTAATATTGTATAATTAATAAATACCTAGTTATTTTATATTATTGGTGAAAATCTAATGTCTGCGCAATTTTACCCAAAAATGTTGATGATAACAAAAATGGAAAATTTGATCTGTAATGAAGAACTAATAGTACTTCGAAAAATCCCGAAAAACAATTTCAGTTTTAAAATTAAAAGATTTTAGCAATATAAAATAGATAACTAATTTTTGTATCGTTGGTGAAACGGAAATGATGCGTAAATATGAAGATATTAAAGTAAACGATAAAGAAAATTAATATTCAAGGACTGGAGCTTAATTTTGATGCCACATTTTAACCACAAGCCACAGAGGAAACTCCAAATTAACAAGGTCACGTCGCTAAGCGATACGACATATTTTAAAGTGATTAATTCTAGGAATAAGAAATGGATAATTGTAAACACAACAGTCTATTAACTAAAAATTCGAAATTATTAGCTCCTTATGCTTGAAGGGAAAAAACATTGAATTTAAAGAAAACCATAATAGGAAAAAAACAATAAATTCAATTGAAAAAACCTTCAAGTGAAATATCAGAACTAAATAAACAAAATATCCATGGAATCTTGACAACTGCCAACTGCTAATCTTGTAATGAACTGTGTGGTCAAGTCTATGTGTTCTGTCTTGACAACTGCCAACTGCTATCATTAATTGTAATAATATGAATGCTTGTGCCCCTAAATTATACGGACTTATCAAAAACCATAAAATTAATGCACCTATAAAACCAGTAGTATCATATATTAATGCTCCCACAAGAAATTTAGCTAAAAACATTAATAATCTATTCAAAAATACAACAAATTTTAAATCCAAATTTAGTTTAAAAAATTCTTTAGAATTAATTAACAATATCAAATATAAAAATATTCCAACAGGGTCTTTTTTGGTTTCTTTTGATGTTACAAATATGTTCCCTAATATTCCCCCTAATGAATGCTTAAAATTAATTGAAAATATTTTAGATAAAACTCGTACTAATATTGTTATAAAAAATGATATTATTACTGCTTTCCAACTTTGTATTGAACAAAATTATCTCCAGTTCAATCATAAATATTATACTCAAAACTTAGGTCTTGCTATGGGTTCACCAATAAGTCCTTTATTAGCAGATATTTTCATGTCAGATATTGAAGATAAAATTATGAATTCAGAATTAGGCAAACAACATATTCTATTTTGGTATAGATATGTAGATGATATTATTGCTTGTTTTAAAGGAACAACAAGACAATTAAACAATTTTCAAAATTTTTTGTACAGTATTCATCCAAAAATTAAATTTACTAAAGAAATAGAAACTGAACACAAAATTAATTTCTTAGATTTAACTTTAATAAATGAATGTATTACAATAAATTTCGATATTTTTAGGAAACCAACATATACAGATATTACTCTTTCATCAAATTCATTTCTCCCCTTTTGTCAAAAAATTTCTGCTTATAATTTTATGATACACAGGGCCTTTACAGTACTGCTATCTTTGGATAAATTGAATAAAGAACTAAACATAATTAGAACAATTGCAATAAATAACGGATTTAAGATCGAAATCATCAATAGAATCATTAACAATAAAAAATTTAAAATTGCTTGTAACAACATATGTATATCCTAAATTATCTAATGATAAAGTTACCAAATTTAGCACAATTACTTATTTTGGAAATATTTCTGAAAAGATTGCCAGTATTTTAACAAAAAACAACATACAAGTCACATTTACACCATCAAATATATTATCACATATTTTATTTAACAGTAAAGACAAAACACATAAACTTGACCACACAGGTGTTTATCAACTAAATTGCTTAGACTGTAACAGCATATATATCGGACAAACCTGCAGATCTATACGTATTAGGTATAATGAACATTTAAGATCATTTCGTTTAAAAAATGATCATTCAAGTTTTGCTAATCATTTCTTTGATAACAATCATCAATTCCCTCCTCCGGAGAATACTAAATTATTGTTTAATTTTGTAAAGAGTTATCAATTAGATATATTAGAGTCTATAGAAATTTATAAACATAAACATTATAAAAATTGTAACTTACTTAATGACCAAGTCGATTTAATACAATCTAGTTTATTCAAACTTTTGTAAATGATTCTCATGTGTCTATGGGACAGGTTCTATTATTGCCATTATGACATTAATTCAAGAATCAATTGCGGTTTATTTGCTGCCCATATAAACCATGGACCTTCGAGTTTATTTGGCAATATGGGATTTACTTTCTTCCTTTTTGTTTTATTTTTAATTTTGACATTATCATCGTTTTCATCATCATCAATATTACTATTATCATTGTTATTATTATGATTGATTCTTGAATTAATTATTCAGCCACAGTCTCTAACATCTTAATCCTTGTCTTATTTCCTTTTTTTGCCATTATGACATTTATTGACTTATTTCTCTTTTTTAGTTTATTACAATTAATATTAGCAGTTGGCAGTTGTCAAGACAGACCACATAGACTTGACCCCACAGTTCATTACAAGATTAGCAGTTGGCAGTTGTCAAGATTCCATGGATATTTTGTTTATTTAGTTCTGATATTTCACTTGAAGGTTTTTTCAATTGAATTTATTGTTTTTTTCCTATTATGGTTTTCTTTAAATTCAATGTTTTTTCCCTTCTAGCTACGAGGTATTCAATTTTCCTTTGTGTTTTTCTTATACCCCGTAGGTAAATACTGAAATTCAGTTATCTAGTTGTCTTATTTCATGGATATCATTATTATTTGTATTGTCCTGTCAATTTTAGTTTCCTTGTCAACTGTCATAATAATTTATTTACAATAATTTTATTTATACATTTCTGATGATGGAATCATTGTGAATTCTGAAACCGGTCAAGTTATAATAATAAATCGTTATATTGGTAGTAGGCGTAGTAATTTTTCAATTCATCATGAATTTCTGCCAAATAGTAAAATCAGAAAATATTAACTACATAGGATATATGCTGTTACAGGCAATTTTAAATTTTTTATCGTTAATGATTCTATTGATGATTTCAATCTTAAATCCGTTATTTATATATTGTTCTAATTATGTTTAGTTCTTTATTCCATTTATCCAAAGATATCGATACTGTACCATAGAATTTAAGCGGAAATTTTTTGACAAAAGGGATGAAATGAATTTGATGAAAGAGTAATATCTGTATATGTTGGTTTCCTAAAAATATCGAAATTCATTTTATTATATTCATTTATTAAAGTTAAATCTAAGAAATTAATTTTGTGTTCAGTTTCTATTTCTTTTGTAAATTTCATTTTTGGATGAATACTGTTCAAAAAATTTTGAAAATTGTCTAAATGTCTTGTTGTTCCTTTAAAACAAGCAATAATATAATCTACATAGCTATACGAAAATAGAATATGTTGTTTGCTTAATTCTGAATTCATAATTTTTTCTTCAATATCTGCCAATAAAGGACTAATTGGTGAACCCATAGCAAGACCTAAATTTTGTGCATAACCTTTATTATTGAACTGGAGATAATTTTGTTTCAATACAAAGTTGGAAAGCAGTTATAATATAATTTTTTGTAACAATATTTTTATTTTTGATATTGTTAATTAATTCTAAAGAATTTTTTAAACTAATTTTGGATTTAAAATTTGTCGTATTTTTGAATAATAGATATTATTAACATTTTTAGCTAAATTTCTTGTGGGAGCATTAATATATGATACTACTGGTCTTATAGGTGTATTAATTTTGTGGTTTTTGATTAGTCCATATAATTTAGGGGCACATGCATTCATATTAATTAATTTTAATTTTTCGTAATTATTATTAAAAATACTGTTACAATTTTTAACCAATCTTTTAATTTTGTTTTAAAATGTTTTGTTGGATTTTTTTAGTTCGGTAAATTTTTCATTTCTAATAAAATTTTGCATCTTTGTTTCTGTAGTAATACAATAAGTGGTCTGGAATTGTCGGAAATTCTACGAAAGCTGTTGCGTTGCTTGGTAGCCACGAGTGGCTAGTAAAAGCAACAGCTTGAGTAAAATTACCTAAAAATTCCAGACCACGAATTGTATTTGACAAGATTATTTTTTGAATCCAAGCAAGGTAGTTCAAAACGAAATTTTATTTCAATGAATTCACATACAATAAAATGTGTTGGGAATATTTGACGTTTGGCAAGTACTAAAGTAACTAGATTATACATTATCATTTTTTATCGATAAATACATGTTTAATTGTATGAAAGTTTCATTGTCATGGCAAATAATCGAGAATCAAGGTGGTGGAAAAATCGCGAGAGCTTGCTCGAGCGATTTTTTCTACTTCCCTTGATTCGAGATTTTTTGCCGAATGGCAATAAAATTTGAATCCAATTTGAAATAATCTATTTATCTTACAAAAAATGATTTCGAATATATTTTAGGGAGGTTAATACACAACTACGTTATACGGACAATTTAATTGGAAATAGAAGATTTAATGAAACAATAAACATTTTAAATTAACAGAACATATTAAAATTTTCTTGCCTTATGTTTATATCTCTTGTAGATTGGATTCCAGAAGGTCCAGGTCTCAGGTTGTTTATTAAACTTCGTCTAACTGTAAATAAGGACCTAATGACTTAGCATTTGCATGTCCAGTCATTTTGACGAGCTGTTCTTCCGGGACACCTGATTTAGCAAGATTTGATACAGCACTTGATCGATTTGAATGATTCGTGATTTTGTTTGTCAGAGTATCAAGCCCTATTCTTTCAGCAGATTGTTTGGTCCATTTTCCAATCTCATTTACTCCATAAGGCATATTTTTGTACCATTCAGAATTGCTTTTATTCCAGTAAGGATTTACAGTCAGAAATAGTCGATCTGACGTAATTCTATTAGTGCGTTTAGAAATAAGCTTTTTAAATAACCTTACCGGGCACATATCGAGATTATTGTAATTAGGCACTAACCACTTACTGTCTGATAATTTTTGAGCTCCACCCTGGCATGTTTTGGAAAAAATCGGGTTGTATTCAATTCTTCCGGTTACGTTACCATTTGATTTCTTTTCCTCTTTAAAAAAATGCACTTTGCATTTTGCTGCCTCTCCCCCTCTCCAGGCTAGTTCGAATGCTATTATATGATACAGTTTTTTCTGAAGTCCTTCTGGACAATCTCCGTTCCACAGATTCATTATTGTATATATTTCTTTCTTACTCAGAGCAGTCGAACTTTGCTTCCTCTTTCCGAGAATAGACTGAAGCTGCTTTCGTTTCGCATTTTTTGCATCCCTTGCTTGTTTGAATTCAATGTCTGTAAATGGATTAAATTTTCGGGCGTACTGTTTATAGTATTTTTCTTGAAGGAGTTTTTGCAGTAACATTCCACATGGTCTTTATAACGCATTCTTTATAATCTTCACCATCAGCTCTCTTCTTATTAAAAGCCCAATCATTCATTATCAGTCCAAGCTCTTGATTTGAAGTAATTTCTAGAAGTTCATAATGCTTCTCTTTTAAAAATATATCGAACTGTTTCCATATTGACTTTTGATTTTTGGCTGTACTCCTCGGAGTAACACCCTGTACAGTTTTTTGAATATCTTCCAAAGATTCTTGGCCAAATCTTGCCATTTCAAAACGACGATTTTGCAAGAAAACTCGAAAATAATATGACAGTGGCAGTTGCCAAGGTAGAAATTTCAAAACTATCATTCACAGCATAGTTGATTAAAAGCAAGGCACATATTTATCAGTTATTGGGAAAGCTAGGTAGGTTTTTATCGTTTACAGTGACAGTTGATTTTTCGATTTTAAGAAATTGAAGAAATATCATAGGCGTGTATTAACCGAAATAATACACGCTTTTAGACGCAAATGAAATGTTCCTATTGGTCAATTTGACGATGAAGGAAATAATCATCTTTAGACAAAATTATTGTAGCATTGGATTTGTCTACTTTCGAAATTATGAATTTTATTAATGATTAACTTTTTGCACTGAAAAGTATTATAAATTTTATTTCTAATGTTAGCATTGTCAGTTTTGTTATAATTTTGAATATAATTGAAATGATTAAACTTCTTTCGTTGTGTAAGGTGTTTTTTTATGTATGATTTTACTAATACTTTCTCTAATTATGTCATCTAAATTGTCAAAATCTATAGCGTGTAATTTGTATGAAAGTTCAGAGGGTAAAACTTTAATGTAGTGATTTAACACGTATCTTTGTGTATAAAGAGTTCTACATTCTTTTT
Organism: Xestobium rufovillosum; assembly: GCA_963966045.1. Taxonomy (NCBI): domain Eukaryota; kingdom Metazoa; phylum Arthropoda; class Insecta; order Coleoptera; family Ptinidae; genus Xestobium; species Xestobium rufovillosum. The sequence continues at coordinate 26,088,843 of OZ014497.1, forward strand.
TCAGCCAAATTCTCTGTTAGCATTTAAATTAAAAGAAAGGACATTTTAAATTCCTCTGCAACATCCCACTGTTTCAACCCGTGATAAGTATTGCGGATATAATTAATTGCGGCGATTACCAAAGTAAAGCAGCCCATAAACCACTAACTTTGACACACATAACGGTAGATAATGAAAACAATTTCTCCAGGTATTAACATAACTTGACAAAAGTGTGCCACAATTCATAAAATAGGTTGCAATTGACAAATAATAAATCACGCACGTTTTGTTTAGCAACTTTAATTTTCTTGTTTCTACAAAAGGGTGTCTCGGCATGGGGGGTTGAAAACTGAAAATGAAAATAAAAAGTGTGAAAAAATGTAAAATGACTTTTTTATTTTTAGGCAGCAAGTTTTATTATTTCGTAGTAACGCTTAAGCAAACTAATAAGCGAATTGTCCAAAAATTACTAAGTAATTTGCGATTGTAAATATCATCTGAAAATGAAAATGTTATCTACTATCATCTATATTTCAAAAGATTCACAACGTAGGTAGTTACCCCAAATGTTAAGGCGTTGTCCACGGCGAAGAAGCCTAGTGCTGATAACTCGGGCTTTTCATGCCATGTTCTCAATGCAAAATTGTAAACCTAAAAGATGTACAATATTTTGTACCAAAGCAACATAGATGTACCTGCCTTACTTACAGTCTTGTAGTGCAGCGTTTTTTCGTGATAAAATTGGAAATGCAGCATATCTAAACAATCATCTGCCTGAAATAAGAAAAGGGTATAAGTTCACAAAGAAATTCCATGACTATAAATTAGTTATGGAAAACGAATTCAGTGTTCCGTAGATTTCACACCAGCCTCCCAAACTCCCCCGAAATGTGGAGGATAGGCTGTAATGAACTTCCAGTTAAAATCTGCTAGGAAAAATAATACTTTCTTGATATTCGATCGCAACATTCTCAGACTCCCACTTCGACTATGAATATACCGTGTGACAAACTTCCATGTGTACATGGGGAAATAACATGGGCAATTACATTTTTGCTCCCCATGTATAGTTACAGTGGTGGTAAAGGTAGCAATCGAAAGATTATTTTTTCTGCGTAGGAGGATATCAAAAACTCTACAACTTTCCAATTTATTGAAGCATTAAAAGCAAAAATTACATTAATAATTTTCTAACTAAAACACAGAAACTTATCAGATTATCCATGACAACTTAATTTATTCTAATCACGGACGTCTTTGATTTTTATGGATTTTCTGAACTGTCAACATTTAAAAATGAATAAAAATATTTATTCAGTTCAAGAAAAGGTTTTCATTGTGAAAATATATTTTACGGCGGCAACAGTTTGCGCGTAGTCGCGGCCTACGAGAGCTCTCTTAGGCCGCGGCGTAGTCCGTGCCTTATTTTCTGTAAAATTCAATAACGGTCCTATTCCTTCGGTATAACAACAAATAATTTAGTAAGAAATTTGAAGGCTGGGAATCCTTCATCGAAAGAAGTTAATTTTTACTAATACAAAACTTGTTTTTCTATTTAGATAATTCTCATTCACATTATTATTGTCATTACCTATAGTAGACAATTAATTGATTACTGGTGTGGATGTTTCGTTGGTGAATGCTGGTCCATAGTTTAGGGTAAACTGTAGGTGTCGTCTAACCTATTAAAAAGTTTTTGGGAAAATGTTAAAGCAGTAAAATGAAATAATAAAAATTAAATTACTTTAATTTTACTGCAATTATGAAAAATTTAACAAGCGGCAACATTTGCTTATTTTGCTCTAATGAATTTTGTAATCTGGCAATTATTTAATACTTATTTATTTCATATCTAGGTAAGGACAAAAACTTATTAATATACAATGAAATTAAAGTAACATAAAAAAAGAAAAATAACTATAACAAATATTCAAATAAACCCCCATTCTATATCAGACAGTATCCCAGCCTATTATAGAAAGAATTTCTCACATTCGCAAGTTGCCGATCGTTTATTAAGTTGCATTCCGCAAAAATAGCATTCCTTAAAGAATCAATATTTGGGTGACGAGTTTTATAAATCTTATTTTTTAAATGACCCCACAAGAAAAAGTCACACGGTGCCAAATCGGGAGATCTAGCTGGCCAGTTTATAGCACCACCTCGACCAATCCAGCTCTCCGGAAATATTTCATTTAATAATTCCCTCACTTGTGCTCCAAAATGTGCTGGGCATCCGTCATGTTGAAACCAGACCTCCCGATTCGCATGTGCAACTTCTTCTAATGCAGGGCCAATATGGTTAATTAAAAGATCTAAATAAGCTTCCGAATTTAAATTTCCCTATATTTCAAATGATCCTAGAATGCGATTATTAAAAATGCCTGCCCAAATATTGATTTTTTGAGGGTATTGCGTTGTAGTGGCTAGATTTATTCTGAGATTTTCCTGGGCCCAATGCCTAACGTTTTGTGAATTTGGCTCTTGATTTAAAGTGAAGATACACTAATCGGTAAAACAAATTTATGAGAGGAAGCTGCGATCCCTATTAGCCCGTTCTTGCATTTCTTCACAGAAAGTTTGCCTCGATTCTTCGTCAAAAGGAAGTAACTCTTGGTGACACTGGAATTTAAAGGGATGATATTTGTTTTTTTTTAATATGTTACGGACAGTTTCTCTTGAAACATTACATTCTAGGGCAATAGACCTTAAACTAGATGTTGGACTAGCAGTTATCAGGCCTATTACCATTTCCTCTACCTCAACATTTAGACTAAAGAAATAAATGATAACATTAACTTTAGTTTTGTTTCACTCCACGTTATCACTTGTTAAATTTCTCATAATCCCAGTAAAATTTAAGTTAGCGAACAATAAAGAATTGGCAACTAGGTAATAATAATAAGCGAATCAGAATTATCTAAATAAAAACCAAGTAAATTTATTAGTAAAAATTACGTTCTTTCAATGAAAGATTCCCAGTATCTTAAAATTTCTTAACTAAATTTTTTATTGTTGTTACCGAAGGAATAGGACTGTTATTGAATTTTACAGAAAATAAGTCACGGACTACCCTCAGACTATTGCCGCCGTAAAATGTTTTCACAATGAAAACCTTTTCTTCAACTGAATCAATATTTTTGTTCATTTTGAAATCCAACTGTTAAATTGTCGATAAATAATGTTGACAGTTCAGACGAATTAGAAATTAGAATCAAGGGAGTCTTTGATTAGAATAAATTAAATTGTCATAGGTAATCTGATGAATATCCGTGTTTTAATTTGAAAATTATTAGTGCAATTTTTGCTTTGAATGCTTTAATAAATTGGAAAATTGCAGAGTTTTTGATATCCTCATACGCAGAAAAAAATAGTCTTTCGATTGCTACCTTTACCACCACTGTAACTACACATGGGAGCAGGAATCCCCAAAAATGTAATTGTCCATGTTATTTTCCCATGTACACATGGAAGTTTGTCACACGGTATATATATATACAAGGGTTAAATACTTACCTCTTGAGATATTCTCGAAGCTTCAAACGGAAGTAAAGTCAGTCCAAAAAATGTGAAAAGTGCTCTAATAACCAAAATTGCTTCGAAAGGCGTAGTGGCAGAGACAAATAGCTCATAAGAATAATACAAAGTATCGCAGTAGTACACCAAAATTAGTACAAGCATAGTTACGCCGTATATGGAATTAATCGTTGCCATAATTGAACAAAGACTGGAATAACTATCTGAAAATGCGTTTATGGTGAGTATCAGCGTTAGCTGTTTCCGTTTCTTCAGTTTCTTCTGTAATCTCTCCATGTATTGGCGTAATTCTTTGAATGATCTTCTAATGCAAAGCAGTATGAACCACAGTTGAAATAAAAATAGTCTCAGTATGAACCAGTACAAAATGTGTACACCATACGGAGGTCCAATAATGATAAAGCGAGTATAGTAGATATTCAAAAACGCGTGAAGAAAAAATAAAATAAAAACCAAAACATAAAAACTGATGGTGTCTGAGGAAGTTGAAAAATATATGCGCAAGCCGCTCAGCTGCTTCTCGACTGCCATTAACTTCTCGAATATCATTTTAATTTCAGTCCTCTTCAAGTACAGAATCGCAGCCGAAGATAAGTTTGCTAAAAAATAAAGACTGGTGTTAAACGCGAATATGTGATCTTTTAAATCCTTCTTGTCCAATTTTACGTAAGCTGTTACTAAACAGGCGAATCCTACCAACTGAAGACTCAGGTTTAAAAATAAGAAAATCCGACTCTGGGTTTTTGGTATTAAATTAGTTTTGAAGGTTTCTTTATTGAAATCCAGGTGGAGCATTCCACAGTACTTCGATAATTTTAGGAAAGGTGCTAGGGATTTTAGAAAATCAGTCATGGTGGATAGAATTTTAAACAAAGAATGATCTGGTTATTGATTGTTAAATTATTAACTGCTCTACTACTTATTAATATAATAATATACTTTTATAAAACGTAACATGAAAGTGCATTTTAATATTAATGTCGATAATCAAGCTGAAATTGTTTGAAAGGTTGCTATTAAATAAAATTAAACAGAATGCATCCACCGAGAATCTAACCCCCAACTATCAGTTTGGTTTCAGCGAAAAACACCTTACTACACAGCTACGTCACAGAATGGTCAATAAAATCAAAGAATCATTAGAAAATGAAGAATTATGTGTTTATCACCCTATAAACTCATGTGAACCACAAGAGAGCGTCCTGGGGCCATACTTAGAGGAGGTGCTGTAAATGTGGAAACCCAGTTTGTTTTTAATTTATAAAAAATCAGTGAATCGTTATTTTAACCTGGAAAATTGCCTTAAAATGCCTTATAATGTTAGAAATAGGGGACCATAAGTCACAAGTGCAAAAACCATGTACTTAAAATATAAAAAAAATATATTTGGATAACTTTTCGATTTTTGAAAAAATTGCGGGTAATGTGGAAACACCCTAAAATTACAGTAAATCAATGTGTAAACACATAAAGATGTTGCAATATTGAACTGTAAGCATTATATTCTTTTTATAATATGTTTTTATTCATAGAAAACATTATTCGTTGATAAAAAAATACAACACATTGCCCTCATCCACATGTTTCCATGATAGGTTAGACTAAATAATACCACAAACTTACCTCCAAGAACTTCACGAAAATCACGAAACAGAAATCGACGCACCACCATTAACTACAATGCCCGACTGATTCCTACCGCTGCGTCGTGACGAACAGAAACGAGAGTGACTGTTTACGGCAATCGCCGCTAGAGTGAAGCTCTCTGCAGTCGAAATAATTGCCGTTTCCACATTACCCTCATATTTCCACATTCACACCCCCTCCTCTATATTTAATATTCACGCACATTACCACGATTGCAACATTTACCGATGATACAGCTAAGAATAACTGTGAAATTATTTATCTAACGAAAAAAGCTTTAGACAAAACTTGTATAATATAATATAATATAATATAACATATAGTCACTTTTTAAATGCATTTTCGGGAATTTTCTTTCCATCATCACAGAATGTTTACTATTGAAAATTAATAACAAATTTCCAGTAGAAAGACTGTAAAAAATATTAGTGACTTTGACATCATTATTGACAGATATTTTAGGAAACTTAAAAACTCAAAATTACCTACCTAAACAATTTAAATTTCTAATAATTTAAAAAGATTAGAAGTGAAGGTGGGATATATAAAGCTGGAGATTGGAGGAAAATGGTTGGTCTGGGATGAAGATAAGGAAAAGCTTATCCCAGAAGATGGTGGCAAACGGGGAGGGGGGGGGTGTTCGAATAAGAGTATTGAGGAATTAGTGGACGGCGAGGTACAAGGAAGAATAGGAAGAACGGGAGATAAAATTAAGCCAGATGAAGCACGGAAAACAGTGGAGAAAAATATAAAGATAGCTTTCTGGAACGTAGCGGAGCTAATGAATAAATACAAGGAATTTTGGAATTGCCTTAGGGAATTTGAGGTAGTGGGTTTAACTGAAACATGGATAGAGGAAGGATAATGGGTGAAAATAAGAAATAAACTACCGGAAGGCTATAAGCGGAAATGCGTGTATGCAACGAGAGAAGAAGAAGGGAAGAGCCAAGGCCAAGGGTGGAATTGTAACCGGAGTCAAGGCGGAATTGCAGGAGGAGCCATTGGTAATGAGAGATGAAGAGGGTATACAGAAAGGAAAAGTAATTGTTGATGGAAGGAAGTGGAGAATATTCACAGTATACACTAGGAACATGAGAGAGTTGAGAGAACGAATCGGAAACCTGGTGTATGAAAGGGAAGAAGAGAATTTAATATTAGGAGGAGATTTTAATGCCAGAATAGGGGAGGAAGGTAGCAGTGCGGAAATTGAGTAGGAAGGGCGGAAGTCGAAAGACAAAACAGAGAATAGGGAAGGATGGCAACTCTGAGAGATGACGGAGGAACGAGGCTGGGAGATGCTGAACGAAAACTTTGTGGGCGATGAGGATAGAATCAGACCACCAGCCCATTATGATAACATTAAAACAGAAAGTAGAAGAGGTAGAACAGAAAAAGAAAAGTAAAGTAACAATCAATGTATGGACAGAAAACGAGATATCAAAGTACAGGCAAGATCTAGAAAAGGAGGAACCAATGCCGAGGGAGGCTAGTGAAGTAATGGAAAGGCTAATAGAAAAGGTCAGAAAAGCGGTGCAGACGGGAGAGATAAGAGGAGGTAAAAGCGAAATGGGAGGAAATTTTTGGTGGGATGGAGGCTGCAGGCGAGAAAAGAGAGAGGTGACAAGAGAATTAAGATTGTGGAAGAAGGGGCGGAGAACCAGGGATGAATATAGACTGAGACTGAAGAGATACAAGGAACTATGCAAGCACAAGAAGTGGCAGAGGAGAGAGGAATATATGAAGGAGATTAAAAAATATCAAAATGGAGACAGAAGCATGGAAGCTTATCAACAGAGAAAGGAAAATAACAATAAAAATAAGTGAACGAAACGAAATGGAAGAATTATATCATGGAATTGATAGGAGGATCGGATAACCTGGAGTAAGGCAGGGTTGCCCAATGAGCCCAAGCCTACTTACCGCTTACATAGCTTGCATGGAAGAGAATTTAGAGTTGGCTCAGGCGGGAGGGGTGGTGGGAGGGAAGGAGACAGTTCAGAATGTATAGAACCTTAAAAAATCTTTTTGATAGAGGTTCCTACATTCCTCTTTAAGCCATACCTATGGTTTCGGCTGCTTTAATTGCTTTTTTGATGCAATTGTCTTGCTTCTCGTTTTAATCTTGGAAATTAGTAACATAATTTCCGTAGAACCCAGACAAAACTTCAAAAAACAAACCAAGGCACTCACTTAATCTAGAAAGTGACTACCTATATGTTATATAATAATTATTGGTAGTGGGCATAGTAATGATAAACTTAATATGTACATAGACTGTCTAGATGATTCTGGAAAGAAGATATATTGTCAAAACAGGAGTATGCAGGCTTTCCATAAGATTACATGATCTGACGAGTCTTCTCGTGAAATATCTGTTTCGCTAGAAGATTGCATCACATGCAAGGTTTAGTTTTCTTATACAGGCATTGTAATACCTCGAGGATAGCCCCCACTGCAATGGTTAAAATGGTTTCTCAGCAGTTTTCAGTATTTTCAACTTCTGCATCCTACAATTCGAAATGGATTTTCGCATTCAATTGAAATATTTTATTCGAAATTACTTTTTCTGAAAATGGAATGTATAAATGATTAAACGGTCTTTCATTGTATATAATATATATAATTCTTTTCATTTCTTACATAAATAGTAGAAAAGGATAACTCTTGAGATATAATACAAAAATATTAACGCACGATACACATTTTGTTTAGAATTGCAAACAAATGAAAATATACATATAAAAAGAAATAGATGTGAAACAGAAAAGTAATATAAAACTAATGAAATAAATATGACAAATGCGTGAACATGAAAATAATACTTTTAGAAGTGTTTATAAGAAAATTTTGCTATTTATAGCACGTAAACAACTAAATGTTTACATACAACATACTATCGTCTGACAAACCTAAACGAGAACGTGTTCTTTGGCAACGCCAGTGAACCGATGGGTACTTTGTAGCACTCTGAATCCACTGGCATTATGGTATAATTTTGTAACAACCGGCTCAAAATACAAAAGCTTATCCATTGCATTATCTTGTAACCCATGCAGCTCCTTCGCCCACCCCCGAATGGTAGAAAGTGCTCTGGTTTGACGAATCTGCCTCCAGTAACAAATCTTTCTGGTTTAAATTTGGTTGGCTCCTCCCATAAGTCTTCTGACATGCTGAGTTCGTAGTTGTTGAGGAAAATTACGGATCCCTTGTTGATCTTATAACCTATAACAAAGAAGAAAACATAAATATGCAAATATATTTATATAAATATAAAAATGTCTTACCATCAATGAAACTATCTTGGTTTGCCACCCTCGGTATTATAGGGGAAGCTATCAGTCTAACAGCTTCAAAAATTACTGCCTCTGTGTAAGGAAGTTTTGTTCTATCAGAAATGGTGATGTTCCTTCCAGCTTTCGCTACAGAATCCAGTTCTTCTTGAATCTTCCTCTGTACTTCCTGTTCTTTGACCAAAAATCCGAATAGTTTCATCACGAAATTTCCAACAGCGGAATGGCCCCCTATGATGTCTTCTAAAGCAAACAGAGAGGTGTCCCAACTGAAAGACACTTCACCAGTTTTTACTGACTTTATCAAACTTTCCACATAATCAGATGGTTCTTCTTCGCCAAAATTATGGAAGCGATCTTCAATAACCCTGTCCAGAATGAATTGGCGAATTTTGTGAGTCAAGTTGCTGATGTGATTTAGATTCTTCTGGTGTAAAGGAAGTAGGAACGGTAGGAAGTCAGCTGCGTATCCTTGGTTGACTTCCCAGAAGATATCATCATAATTTTCCACCATTCCTAAGAACTCTTTGTCCTTAGACGAGAAGCTCTTGGAGCAGAAGTGGCTTAAGAATATTTTTCCGCAAAGTTGGAGAATTAATGGTTTCACTTGAGATACTCCTTCTAGGTTGTCCATAAAATTCGTTATTTCTTTACTGATGATATCTTCCAGACTTTGGAATTTGTTCTTGGAGGCCCTGGGGAAGGTGTGTGCTCGTAACATATCTCTTCTGGCCTTCTGGGTTTTTGACCAATCGCAGAATGCCAAAGCTGTAAGAAAAAAGCGTTTTTCAATAAATAAAGAGCGTATTTTTTTAAGAAATAGTCAGTGGGACATTATGACAGATGTAGAAAAATAAATGATAGAGACTTACAGTATTCCTTGTTTCCATAGAACAGATGCTGGTAACGTTCAAAATTGGGGCGACTGTCGAAATGATGTCCGCGGGTGATGAGGACTTCCTTGATGTTTTTGAACTCGTTAACTACTACACAATTCACGTTTCCAAGCTTCAGTTTGATGATGCTTCCGTATTTCTTGGCCAATTCTGTGAACGCTTGGTAAGGAACTTCGTAACCGCTGAGGAGGTGCAGGTGACCGATTATTGGGTAACTTCTAGGACTTGGAGGCTCTTTGGAGTCGGAGGATAGTTTTTGTTTGGTGTTTCTCAGGTAATCATAGGCGAGGAGGATAAAAACGATTAGGAAGAGGAGAGTGAGAAAAAAAGATAATTGGGTTAAATACAGGAATTGGAACATTTTTTTGGGTTAAAAATAGTAAACGCACTGGAGTTATTTTTTAGTATTTTGACCGTTGATTTACAAACTTAAACCAGAGAGCAACAAATTTAGCCGAAGATAGAGCGACGGCCAATCGTTGTCTGAAGATATACGGTCTTCCGAATACTTTTATACCAACTATCACTAATCAGTTGTATTAAATCACCATATTGAACATCTGAATAACATTTAATACCATTTAGCATAAGGTTCCCTTTTTTCCTAGTGCAAGCCATCTTACTTCTTCACTTAAGAAAGAGTGGAACGAAAAAGGTCCTTATTTAATTCTTGAACTTAATTTCGGCATGGTTAAGTTAAAACAAAATTAATAATTTTGGAACATGTTTTTTTTATTTTCATCAGACAGTTTTCTAGGAATAGCTTTTTAGCATTTACAAATCGCCTCGAGAAAAAACAAACATCAAAGTTGTCTAGCCAAATTTTTTTATGCAAAATAGTGTGAATAATAAGGTGTACACACGATCCAAACACAAGTTTGTTAGGGAATAGTAAAAATATTCATCATTTGAAGAGCTCTGCTTTTCCATTGCTCTTTCGTTTTCATACATTTACGAATAATTTCCCACTTGATCGCCTTATATCTTTGTTTCCCTCTTTCATCTAACGTATTTTTACATTTTCGCCTTTAGTACTTCGTTTGTCTTTTCTCTACCGCTTTGTTTTTCAAAATCTAGAATTTAAGATTGGCCTTCATAACCACTATGTTGTGATCACTATCTATATCTGCTCCTGGATAATTTGTACAGTCCCTAACTTGATTGCTAAATCTTTGCCTAACCAGAATGTAATCTATTTGATATCTCCCTAGGTCTCCTGGCATCTTCCACGTATAGCGTCTCCTAACGTGATGGTGAAATAGAGTGTTAAATTTAAGAAATGTATTTTATGACAATTTGCAATTTCCTTAGCAAACTTAATGCCATCGACCAAAAGAGATGATTTTTCCGAGATCTGAATTAATAACTTTCCTTCAATATTACACAGAAAATTTTCAGCTAATAATGGCCACCATGCTCCCCGTGCCTAAATCCTCTTGATTTCTTTCTTTGGGGTCGTTTGAAAACTTAGTTTATGGCAATGGAACGTAGAATAACAAATAAAATTCCACATTTACAAGAATTTTTGGAAGAAAATATTACACTCCCCACAATCAGGATAAGAAGAAAGCTGGACCACACCCTGTACAAGCTTGGCCATGGATGCCCTCCCGTCCTTTTCAACTCTGCAACACTCTCCTTATGCAAAGCAGTAGCATAATTGAATTTTAAATAATGGGCTACGAAAACAGGATCACCGGTAAGTTTAAATGAAAGTTTACTTGCCTCATAAATTATTGCGGTTACAAGTCAACGGTCAAGTCTATAAACAAGATGTTCATTATGCATGAACCCCTCTCGTTTTTATATAATTTCCTAAATTTGGTTAACTGAATAACGAGTGATTTTATCAGAAGCAGAAATATATGTAAAAATAGGTTATGCTTATTTGTAATAAATTGCACCCAGTGCCTGTTTTCAGCCAGAGCCTATTTTTGGTCAAAGCGGGCCCTAGGCCATTACCCAATCCCGTACCCCTATTTTCTTAAATTTTAAGTAAGATACGTAACTTTGATTTGAATATTCTTTAATAAGTACTATTTAGAAAGTAACATAAAAAAAACAAATAACAAAACAAAGAAAACAACCTAACAAACACTCTAGAAAACAGTCTTAAACAAAATTAACAGCTACAAACAATAAAAACATTATTTTTCGACTTAAACAGGTAAATCTCTACATATTCATAATTAAATTAAAATTTCAAAAAAATCAGATTTTTCTTTTGCGAATTTTGATTCTGCAAAATTTTTAATAATAAATTTTACTAGAATCTAGCTTTCTAATATATCACCTGCCAAAGATGATTTTCCTGATTCAAAGAATTTCTCAAAATAAGATTTTACTCTTTTTAAAGTTGAAAATTATCGCTCACCAGAAGCGTTACTTAGCGGTATTGACAAATACAGGGTAGTCCACTACGCGCGCGTCGGTCAATAGTCGCTAAACCATTGGACTTATGAGAATTTTTTTAAATAAAACTTGTAACGTTTCATCTTTGCTGCAACTGAAAATTATTTTCAAGTATACAGGCTGTCCCATTTCTTCTGCACGGCACATAACTTCGCTTTTTTAAATGGAACACCCTATATTACATAGCATTTTGGAATTCTTTGTTGAATTTAAGTGTCACTTTGTTAACCATACATTGGGTCCAAGTCCCACAATTTCGGAGTTATTTGATGTTAGAAATCGTAATTTTTCAAGTTTCGCCATTTATAACGTGTAAAAGATTCGAGATAAAGAAAAATGGCTTACGTGTCCCTATCTTAGTTTTTAATCCTCTATCTAATTGGGCTGGAAAATATTGCTTCCTGATTGGTCAAAAAATTGAAAAAAGTGTCCTATCAGGAAGCAGTATTTTCCAGCCCCATTAGATAGAGAATTAAAAACTAAGATAGGGACACGTAAGTCATTTTTCTTTATCTCGAACCTTTTACAAGTTATAAATGGCGAAACTTCAAAAATGACGATTTCTAACATCAAATAACTCCGAAATTGTGGGACTTAGACCCAATGTATGGTTAACAAAGTGACACTTAAATTCCAAAATGCTATCAAATACAGGGTGTTCCATTAAAAAAAATAGAGTTAGGTACTGCGCAGAAGAAATGGGACAACCTGTATGAATGAAAATAATTTTCAGCTACAGCAAAAATGAAACGTTACAAGTTTTATTAAAAATATTTTTCCATAAGTCCAGCGGTTTAGCGACTATTGACCGACGCGCGCGTTGTGGACTATCCTGTATATGCGCAATAATGTTTCAACATTGGGAAATGTTGAGGCGGTGTTAGTCTCAATCAAAAACTAAAATTTTTTTAGGATTCTGAGCAATGCTGTTCGATTTATAAACCTCTTTAAATTGTATTATTTCATTTTCTATATCATTAACATCAACATCCTGATTATAATACTGATGTCCAATATTTTTAGCCTCCTAGCCGAGCTAGGTAGTTATTGTGATAGTCGTTTTTTGCCCATGGTGTTTTTTCATCAAATGTGGACGTTTCAGGTCATTCTAAGACTTTTTTTGGCAAGGTGGCACATTTCCGTCCGTATGTATGTGTGCGTGTGTGTGCGTGGGTGTGTGCGTGTGTGCGTGCGTGCGTGCGTGCGTGCGTGTGTATGTTGGCACTTTTGCGGGAAAACGGCTCCACAGATTTTGCTGAAATTTTGCATACGTATATCAGAGATGGTCCATAGGAAACTGACAGGACGGTTTTTCTCTAAAGCACTTTTGAGCCAAGATATGGCGTCATCGAACATTTTTTTTCAATGAGACCGTATATATTTTTGTATTGCATCGGATAGAGGGTATTTTTCGCTACACGATGTGCGAAAATCGTAATAGGTTGTATAAGGAAAAAATTGAGGAAAAAAACGAAAAGAGGGCGCGCGGCAAGCGCGCTCTCCAGTTCAGTTGTGGCTGTGGCTAGGAAGCTGTTCTGTCAATGCATTGACAATTAGTTTAAACTTATTTTAAAATTGTCGTCTAAACTATCTACAAAACTAGTCGTTTAGGAAGCTAAAAATGCATGAAAAATATCATTCACAGAATTGTAAGATTCTTTTCTTCTTGATAAATCCATGATTAATTTATTGCAAATTATAAAATAGTATATTATACACGAGTTTATAATGAATGATATTATTACCGAGTATGAAGTTTACAACACGAGCGAGTGAAACGAGCGAGTTTTATAATCATCCGAGGTAATAAAATAGCATCATTATAACGAGTTGTATACTATACTTTGTCCACGACTATCAAAACAGATTCCCAGAAAGAATTTACTTTCATTTCCCTTCTCCAGTGTAAGAAAGATTCATACGCTCTTAGGTATAATTTTCTTGGTTTTTTGGGCAATGAATCTAATGAGGCAAGTTCTGCAGCTTCTTTTATTGCTGGTGCTGTTAAAGAAACCCCGTTTTCACTCTCACTACTCATTATATCTTCTTTTTTAGAATATGCATTTCAAATTAAAAGCAAACCATGCTGATTTGACGTTTCAATTTGAACTGAGACATCGCGATCGCGGCCTACTAAATAAATGTAAAAAAGGGTCAAAGCGATGTTCCTATTGGTGTAGTGAATAATATTCATTAATCACTGCAGTGATTAATGTATCTAATTATGATTGAAGAAACACAAGTATAAAGAGTACCTATATTATAAGACAGTCGTGGACAAAAGTGTCTATTTTAGTTTTCCTGCCCCACAAAAGAAATGCCTTTAGAAGAACCTTAATCAAAACATCGTTTTCTTTTCCGCTTTCTAGTAATTTCGTGCATATATGAAGTGTTGTTAGGATGCACTTTTTTGCCTCTTCCTCAATTTACCCAAATCTTCCTCTCCGAATTTTAACGAAACAAATTAAACTATTGTAAAGCTCAGAAGCCACAAACAGGTTATTTTTAATTTCTCGTAATGATTTGCTGGTTGCATTGATTCTTTCTAAAATTTTTGGCCAAGTAATAAGGGCAAATTCAAATGAATCAAGTTTTTGTAAAAAATCCTTCGCTTCTGTTGTGGTAGACTTCTTTTGGCATCGCCGGTCGGTTGCAACTTCATCTGCACGTTCAGTAGGTCGCAAGTTCCACACGTGGATGGTGAAAGCTGAGGTTAGGAAATTTTGGAACAAAAATCGGTAAGTTATCTTTGAAGCAGGAAGCTTTTCTTTAAAAGCAAGGTAAATTCTATTAATGTTAAAGTCGGTACTTAAATATTCCTTTTCAGTTTTCATTCTAGGATAGTGACTTTCTTGCCTCGGAAAACTGTTAATGTGATCGATAACCTGTTTTTCATCCTCTGGTGAGAACTAGTGATATTTAGAGTGATTTCCTCGCTTCTCCTTATGCACAATTTCGCCTTGTTTCTTTAGTTTCACAAAAGTCTCTATCTGTCTTGGTCCAATACCAAAAACCTCCATGAATGTTGCTCGACATACCTGAACAACATCGCCTTCTCCATTTGGTAGCGTGTACGTTGGTGTAGCTTGCCTCCGACTATTCTATGGTTGTTCATATTTACCGTGTCTTCTTCGTTTAATAATGCTAATATGAATAAGCCCCATTGCGTAAGATTTTTGTTTAGCATCATCTCCCAGGGCGTAATATTTACTAAAAAGGTATGCAACTTTTGATTATGGGGAACTTCTTTGCAACGATAAGGACATTTACATGAGACCTGCAACAAGGTTACATTACTCAGTTTCATATTAAACAACTAGATGTTAATAAGTTTTATTTACCTCCAGTTTGGGTGGTTGCTTGCTTTTAACTGTAATGTTTCTCTTCGTATCATATTCCTTGCCTTCGCTTCTTCGTTTTTTCCTTTCACTCTGAACGCTTCCTTCGCCTCGCTTTCTTTTCTTCGCATTAGTTCGCTCCTCTCCATCCATTTTAAATAAATTTATTGACAAAGCACACTGCACGTCAGAAGTTTAGGTTAATTAATAACAGAAATGGCTGTCTGGCACTTAGCACATCGATGACCTAATGCTAATACCCCGTAACTGAAAATTTGCAGTTGTTCAGGAAATGAAAAAAACTATTTTTGTCATTATTTGCGAATATATCGAAAACATTTTTTGTAGGCTGTAAAAAAAGGTACACATGAAAGATTTTAAAGACCCCAATATTAAAAAAAATACAATTATTTTATTTAAATGCAGATACCGTGTATTAGCAGAAAAAAAGTAAAAAAATCAACATTTACTGGTTATTACATAATGGCATTATTGTTCATAATAATGATAAGTAACTGCTATTAAACTTACAAAAAAGCATTTTTATTAAACAAAAAGTACATTTTTACATTTCTTATGAAACGGTATCTAACAAAATATTAATGTGGTTACTTAAAACTTAGGAACTCTCATAATCAGTAAGTATGTAATCTAATATTCTGCAGGTGCCTACTGGATGTCACCATCGTGAGGTAGGTTATCATAAAACTCTGCACAATCAGCTGGAAGCACGTGTTTCAACTCTTGTAGATGTTTCCATTTTTTGCCTTTAATTTTAAGTCTTGTATTGTGGAGTAGGGGATAATCTTTAACGATTGGATATTTCACGTTGCGTTCTGGTAGTGCCTTCGGCTCTTCGTCAAAATCGATTTTATACAAAATTTTCCTCTCTGTTGGGCTATAATGTAAATGTCTTAGATCGGTCACTGTAGGATCATTCTTCTTTTTTCCGGGACGTATGGACTTATAACTCCAAGTTTCCTGTTTAGAATAATCTTTGAAAAAATCATGAGTTACGTAGAGGCAGTCCAATGGGAGAGGTTTCGTCCTTGCATGTCTGGCAACATTCATATAATCGCTTGGTAAATGAATAAATCGATTTTTGAGCCTCTTTTCTATCAATGCAAGTAGTAGATAAATGACAATACTGGGCCACATCCCTGGCCGAGGCGGTTGACCGCCTCGGCAGGAGGAAGCCGGGCGCCCGTCTTTCTGGCTGAGGAGCGATGGGGCGCTCGAGCCAGCCCGCCGAGGCGGTTGACCGCCTCGGCGGGAGGAAGCCGGGCGCCCGTCTTTTTGGCCGAGGCGATGGGGCGCTCGAGCCAGCCCGCCGCGGCGATCGGTTGCTTCAGCGGGTGGAAGCCGGGCCCCCGACTTCTCCAGGTACCATCCACTTCTTCAAGGAAGCCGGGCCCCCGGCTTCTCCAGGTGCCATCCACTTCTTCAGCAGCGACTTCTGCGGCAGCCTCTCTCAGAAGAAGCGAGTGTCATTGCCGAAGAGTGCGCCCCCCAAGCCGCCATTTTGGGCCCCCTTGGTTGTGGCTCAGGCGCCTGCGCCGGGGCTCTGAAAGTACACGTGTTGCTCATTGTTCAGGCCAGTCCATCCAGGTGCTATCAATGACCAGAGGCTGCTGAAGGAGTCCTCGAGTAATGTCTTCAGCAACGACTTCTGCCTCTGGTGTCTTCGGGGCCTTTGGTTGTGGCTCAGGCGCCTGCGCCGGGGCTTAAAAAGTGCGCGTGTTGCTCAATGTTGCGCAATGGAAGAATGTTCTGGAAATGCTGATGCAATAGTACGCAGATGTTGCAGAATTAATGTTTTTTCTCGGAAATTCCAACGTTTGTAATTGTTTACACTAAATAAATATTGTTATCAAAGTTTGAGAAAGAAACATGTCCGAAGAGATGTTATAATTGTTTTTATTATGATTAAATATTAATAGCTAAGAACGTTCTAGAAAAACCTTTCAACTTTGCCGATAGGATATGTATATTTGTTTGGTTTGACTCCCACGGTCTGCATGCCAATAAGTGCATGTGCACTTAATATGTTCAAACTCTACAAGATGACCGAGATTATGTTATACCCTGTTGTTTGTATTATTACAATAAAATAAGAACATTTTCGAAGCTTACCGCCAGATAAATAAACAATGCTCAATTGATTGTTTTTTCTGATAACTTCTACATGTTATCAAAATTTAGCAAACTCGGCAAAAGCTGCGAAATAAATAGAACGAATCTAATCGCGAGCATTTTATTCAGTAGTTAGTTCAATTGTTCAGTTGATTTCCACGGAATAGGTGCGGTAAAAGTTAGTTTCCCAATATGGATGCGGTAATTAGCCAAGACGATGTTGGGGATATTTTATTGTACCATTTTATCCTGCAAAACTTGCCGGAAAATATAAAAGTAAGTCCATTTGCAGTAATCATTTCTTTTATTGTCCAAGCAGTATGTTAATAAATCTCATTCATAATAGAAGTCATTCATAATAATTTCATTATAAGTAATTAAAAGCATACATATTATCTAATTGTAAACTATTTTCTATATTTAGAACAGACCCAAAATGATAATTTGTGGAAATGTGCCACACATGGCGTCAACAACAACAGAAAATGTGTTATTTTCGGGCCTATTCATGGAGAAAGAAACAACGATAATTTTGTTGGAATCGTGCAGTGAACTTGTGGTCATTTGGGTCAATATTGTAGATCGTAAGTAAAGCATTTAGATTTTTTTAATATTCAGTGATAGTAGTGTGAAATTGGGGATTTTTGATTCGCAATTTTAGTAGTGGAAAATTGGGATTTCTGATTCACAATTATTCTAGTGGTGGAAAATTAATTGTTTTTATAATGAATGAAGTTATTTCTTTGTTTATCCGCCCGTTTGTTTGTTTGTTTGTTTGTTTGTTTGTTTGTTTGTTTGTTTGTTTACTAGTACAATTTCTTATCTTTGTTTGTCTGTCAGTTTGTCTGTACGTTTTGTTTGTTTGTTTTGTTTGTTTGTTTGTTTGTTTGTTTGTTTGTTTACTAGTATAATTTCTTAATTATGGTATTTTTCTCTTGTTGCAGTCAACGATGTATAAGCAGCGCCACGAGTTTGATTACACTGTTATATTATTTTAATGAATAAAATGTATTTTAATATAATAATATCATATTATGAACAGTATTATATTATTTTAATTGACAAAATGTATTTTAATATAATAAATTATATTATATAATTTACCGTATTCCATGGGAACTAACTAAACTAATGAATTGATTACTTAATAATACTCCTCATTATGTTAGAAATATTTGTTGTGTGCTTTCCAATAAATGTATACTAGAAGCGTGATTTTTTGACAAGCTGTCTGTTGACACCAGACAGCTGTTGACACAGCTGTCTGTTGACACAGACAGCTCTATTCGCAAACACCATGGCTGATGACACAAGCAAGAATAGAAAGAGGAAAAACCCCTCTATGTAGATGCAGCTTAGATGCGGCAGTACGTAAACGTCTTGTTGGTGGATTGGTATGCGAATTTCGTCATTGGCATTGAATGTTGTTTTTGACACGAACGGCTGATGTAACAGACAGACAGATAGACAGACAGGCAGGCAGGCAGGCCGGCAGGCAGACAGACAGACAGACAGACAGACAGACACAGACAGACAGACACAGACAGACAGACAGACACAGACAGACAGACAGACAGACAGACAGACATCTGATGAGAATTCTGAAGTAGGAGAATAACTATAGATTCCTATTTGTCTCAT
The DNA here is from genome assembly GCA_963966045.1 of Xestobium rufovillosum. Taxonomy (NCBI): domain Eukaryota; kingdom Metazoa; phylum Arthropoda; class Insecta; order Coleoptera; family Ptinidae; genus Xestobium; species Xestobium rufovillosum. The sequence goes on from OZ014497.1 coordinate 26,107,719, forward strand.
CGAGCTGGTTAATTTGATACCCTCCATGACCTAAGTGGGCGGGGCAAGGGGGCGTGTGCAGTGGGCCCTAATCTATATTACCGACATTCAATTTGCACTTTCCAGTAAGTGTAACAGAAATCTACATGTGTTCTATATTACCGACACTCAATTAGTACTTCCAGCACTCACCAGATGGTTCCCACACGTGTCCGAAACGCATTAAGATAACAAGTAATTTCAAAACATAGTACGTATCAAAATAAACAAACTGACGAATGTTCTAGAATGTTATTTTATTGTAATAATACAAACAAATAAACGGGTCACCTTGTAGTGTCTACAACGTAGTATGTGCATATACAGAACGTGGGAGCAAACCTAAACAAACATAATCCTATCGGCGAGTTGAAAGGTTTTTTACCCATAATAAAAACAATTATAACATCTCTTATCGGCGGCGAACGTGCTTTTTTCTTAAACTTTGATATCAATATTTATTTAGTATAAACAATTGTAAATTTCCGAGAAACTTCTGTTTACAATCATAAGTATATATGGATGATTTGAAAGACGGGCTTGTGGGCCGCCGATTAGCTCAGTTGGTTGGAGCGAGGGCTCCGGTGCGTGGGGACCCGGGTTCGAATCCCGGTCGGCGTCATTTCCAGAACGTTTGCGAAAACCCCGGCGCATGCGCCTGAGCCACGACCAAAGGCCCCAAAGACACCGTTGCTGAAGACATGACATGGACTGGCCTGAACAGTGAGCAACACGTGCTTTGTACGCGACAGCCCCGGCGCAGGCGCCTGAGCCACATCCAAAGGCCCCAAAGACACCAGAGGCAGAAGTCGTTGCTGAAGACATTACTCGAGGACTCCTTCAGCAGCCTCTGGTCATTGATAGCACCTGGATGGACTGGCCTGAACAATGAGCAACACGTGTACTTTCAGAGCCCCGGCGCAGGCGCCTGAGCCACAACCAAGGGGACCCAAAATGGCGGCTTGGGGGGCGCACTCTTCGGCAATGACACGCGCTTCTTCTGAGAGAGGCTGCCGCAGAAGTCGCTGCTGAAGAAGTGGATGGCACCTGGAGAAGCCGGGGGCCCGGCTTCCTTGAAGAAGTGGATGGTACCTGGAGAAGTCGGGGGCCCGGCTTCCACCCGCTGAAGCAACCGATCGCCGCGGCGGGCTGGCTCGAGCGCCCCATCGCCTCGGCCAAAAAGACGGGCGCCCGGCTTCCTCCCGCCGAGGCGGTCAACCGCCTCGGCGGGCTGGCTCGAGCACCCCATCGCTCCTCAGCCAGAAAGACGGGCGCCCGGCTTCCTCCTGCCGAGGCGGTCAACCGCCTCGGCCAGGGATGTGGCCCAGTATTGTCATTTATCTACTACTAATGCATGCACCCCATCGCACTCCATTTGGGTGTCCTTTTTCCAAAAAATTTTGCTCTATTGTGACGTTGTTTTGCAAACTATACTGAAATAGGGCGTTAGCGAGGATAGAGTTTCGATTTTGATAGCAGCATCCATCAGAGAATATAACAATTGGAAGTTTTGGATTGCTGCACCTCTCTTGAATGTAATGAATTATGAATGTTGCAAAAGTCGAAGCTGAAAGATCTCCTTCCGTCTCATTCCACCAATAATTGGTACTTTGATGTGAAGCCAAGTTATATCAAGTTATATACGGTGAAATTATGAACGTTTAGTTTCATTTTATAATAAATTGCACTTGCATTCACCACTGGGCAAATTTTTACAGCTTGGGCGTCTGTAGTAAGGGTGTAGTTCTCCCCCCGAATCGCTCTTTTCTTGTCTTCTTCTTTTTCTCTTCTTGCTCTGTTCTTTCCTTGAAGGTGAATGGCGTATTCTGCCTCAGTTACGTTTTTCATTTCAAAAGCACAACAAGTATCGCACCGGTCCTTTTTTGGTTTGTATAAAGAGAGATTCATTTCTTCGAAAACTGCATCAAATATAGGATTACTAACAATATAATTGGCTTTGTCATCAGTTTCACACTGTTCTTGATACGCTCTGTAGAGGTCTACCTTCTTCTGAAATAATTGTTCTAAATAGAGCTTGCTGGTGTCCTTCCTGCAATAATGTGAACTTAGTTTTGGCAAACTCTCGAACCATTGTCTCAAGTAGTTTCTTTTTTCAATTTTAGAACCACTGTCACTTCGAGTTTTCGATAACTGCATTTCTTCCGCTGATTTGACTTTCAATCCATGCTCAGTTTTTGCCAGCCAATCGTGAACCATGTCCTCTTTTAATGCAAGTGTTCCTAAGAACATCTTCTTACAAACCCTCTTTCTTGCGTTTTCTTTTGTTCTCAAATAGTAAAAATATGTACCTTTTCTACGTGATGGACCTTGAGTTGATTGCCTTTTCTTGTCAACGTATTCCACGTTACCCAAAACATATCCTTTCTTTTCTTCCCACGACCCCATATTGTACCAAAATTTGTTAAAAATAGAAAGTCTAATCTCCTCAGAAAATAGTTTACAAAAATGCTTTTTGGACTTTTCGCACGATACTGATTTGCAAACTTCTGCCATTCTTCTCGCAGGTCGAACAATTCCTTGGGTTATTTTACCATTTTTTCTTTCATACCCCTTATATTCTTTACCAGTAAGTCTTAGTTTTTTAATCTTATTTCTGCGCCATTCTTGCCTCACAGGTTTTCTTTTTCTACTCCTTGGTGCATCTTCTTGGATTTCATCATTCTCGGTTTCCGCGGTCATATGAAATCCACCTGGATTGCGTTCTTCATCTTCGGCGAGAATTGATTCTGCGCCAGAAATGTCAGGATTCTCAAGCAGAGCGTAATCTGGGTCGTTAGCAATATCTCTAACAATAGATGCATTTTGGTCTTCCTGTCTCGTTAAGTGGCAGTTAACTGGCTCAGATTCTGCGGTGATATGAAATTCCACCAGATTCTGTTCTACTTCTTGAGTCTCGCAGAGAACTGATTCTGCATCAGAGGTATCAGGATTCTCATGTGGAGTATAATCTGGGTCCTCAGCAATACTTCTAACAAGAGATGCATTTTGGTCAACCTGTGCTGTTAAATAGCCAACTTCTTCTAATTTTACGCAATCTTTCTGAGAGTTATTGTTGATAACCATAATATCAAAAGAATTTTCCAAATTGTCAATAATAATTTCGTTTGCAAAAGGGTCATTCGCAGTATTACATTGGCTCAATTGCTCTAAAATGTTATCGCAATAATCCCCAAGAATCTGGGCATCAGTAAGTTGATCATAACCATTTTCAATTGAAGTACTGTCTTGGTTGCCGGATAATTCTTCACTGTGGTTTGTATTAAGTGACATTGTTAAGGGTTGAATGAGATCGTTATTTTTAGGAACATCGGTGACTACATTATTCGGTAAATCCGACTTTTCAACTGCCCTTGCCAGTAGTACAAGCCTCGCAGCTCTAGTCAGGTGGCAATTATCAATCTATAAAAAACATTTCAATGCAATATAGTTTGTAAAACAATATCCCGTATCGTTAAATGAAATGATGAAGCCAAATTTGTAATAACCCGTATCGTATAAATATCTTTAAAAAGAACCTAGTTATCAAACTTTATACTAAAAAATTGATTATTACCTGGAAAAAACCTTATTATAACTAATAAATATGAAGTAATTACCTTATTTGTTTGCATTTTCTTCAAAAAGAGAGACGCACACACGACAGTCGGCTGCAACACGTTCAAACTTTACGATACGGGATATTCACAGACGAATTTTTGGCAGTACGATACGGGTTATTAAAACAAGCGAAATTCAAATATTTCTGTTGAACTAGTGATACGGGGAATTTGCAAGTATGGGCCAGAGTCCTCTGCCGTCATAATGGCAGTAAAACCCGGGAATTTCAAATTTTGCAGATACGGTGTATTAGTATTAGGCCATCGACATTTTATGTCAGCCCCGATGACAATAGCACACTGCCAACTTAAAAAAAATTACCAAGCTGTAGTTAGCAGTGAAACTTAGCGCGTTATTGTATATGTTATTGACGATGGCACATAGCACATAAATCAAGTATTAACTCAAATTACTATTTTTTGTTGCTTAGCACATTATTTATTTCAACTCTACATTTAATGGTAGCTACAATAGTTTGTACACATTGTAATGCGGCCGCCGCCGTGCCGCCGATTGCGTTAATTTCAAAAGGTGGAAACTGGAAAGTATACAATAATTTTTGTTATCATATATTTTTCATTTTTCATATTAAATAAGTAAGTATGTATATACCTACAAGTGGAAATTAATTAACTGAAATAGCATTTTCAATATTTGCTGAAATATTCTATTGATGTTCGGACGGTAGACCTAGTATCGGGCCCAGATCCTTTTAGGATCGGGCCCTAGGCCCGGACCTACCTGTCCTATCGAGAAATTAGGCCCTTTTTTCAGCAGTGAATATTAAGCGACAAATGTAAAAATAAGAACGCAGTTGCATAATAATTTTTCTGTAGAACAATCTTTTTATGGGGACCATAAAATAAAGGGTTAATTTGTCACGTTGACGTTTCAAACCGTCTCTGATATTCCAGTATAAGCGTCCCAAGCGGACGTAAGGAGCTCGACCCGCAAATGACATAATCATTTGAAGGAGTCCCTCATCTACAAATCCTATAGACGCTCTTTCCCTCTCCTATTGCTTTTTTTTATTACTCGTAAAGCTAGAATGGCCTCGCGCGTTCCCCTATTTCTTCTAAATCCGAACTGATCTCCTAATATTTCTTCCGCCCTTTTCTCCATCCTTCTTTGCACTGACGCGCGGGAAGTTAAACTGATCGTTCTTAAATTTTCACATCTATCCGCGCCTTTTCTTTTTGACAAAGCTACTATGATGTTCCGTTTGCAATCTTCTGGAATCTCGCCTGTCAGGTATATTATCTCTTGACCTTCGTCCTTTAAGATTTTTGCTGCAAGCTTGGTGTTTTATTGTTTCTTAAATTTTTTAGTGCTAGCACAAACTCTTCTCTCATTACAGGCCACCCTAGGTTGTCCCCTCTACATTGCTTTCGCTTTCTAATATATCTCCTACTTCTTGTCCCACATATAAATTTCCCAAATATTCTTTCCATCTATCTGCCTTCTCCCCGCTTCGTTTATAATGTTTTTGCTACTAGATCCAATTTCTCTAAAATTTCTCCTAATTATTTTATATGCTTCATCAGTCGTTCCTACTTCTAACTTATCTTCCACCTCTTTGCATTTCTTATCAATCCATTGTTCTTTATCTTCTCCACATTTCCGAATAATTTTCCACTTGACCACCTTATATCTTTGTTTCCTCCTAATCTACATTTCTGCTATAAAGAGAGACTTTTTCTGCAGAACAAAAAGTGTTGCATAACAGTCAACAGTGGAGATATCAACTATACCAAGTTATTATCCAACTTAGCAACAGCCTAGTTGCTATCTTATTCAGACGGATTAAACTCATGTATTTTGCACCCACAAATTCAGCTGCCAAAATTTTAAATTGTAAATACTCCAAAAGCTATTTCTTACGTAAAATAGACATCTATGAATAGCAAACCATGGCTCATCGTTTTCCTCTCATTTATTGAATATACCTGCTCTAGTTCACACCTAATCAAAGAACTCGCTTATAACACTGATGGATATGTAGAAGGCAGGCTAACATATATTCTACTTTCAAAAAAATGGGTAGATTAGTCCACGGTAAGTAAAACATCTAATAGAACTTCATTTTAAAACGTAATAGATAATCTCACTATCCTTTTGGGTTTGTTTACCTCTTGGGGATATAATAAAACAAAAACGCAACAGCGGACCGTTATTTTGATGTCACTTTGATCTAATCAGTTCCTCCCAATGACGTCAATGCTTTCGTAGTTTTGAAATAGGTCAGTTACGGAAAGCACATATTGAAATAATTCAAACGCAGTAGTATAAAAAAGCTATAGAAACGAGAGTCCTTTTTTGTTCCGTTGTCGTCGCTTGTTTGTTTTGATTCCAGAGCAGGAATAATCGAATGCGGGATGATTCCGCGCTCCCTGCCTTGCGTTTCGGTATTTTACATCGGAGAACTTTCAATTGTGGGTTTTAAAATATTCAAGTGTTTCCAGACTCGCTTACATCCGACACTTTTATTAACATTTTCTGAATGTCACCATATATAATTTTCTAGGGCAGTGGCGAAACGACATTTTCGTATCCAAAATTACTTAGGGTCAGTCAGCGAAGGTCCCTTCATTCTTTGAGGGTTAGTAGAGTTAAAATTGTAAGTGATGGATGTGGATGGCAGTACGCCACATTTAAAAAATATTTTCTGGTATAGACGATGGATCAGATGCACCATCCACCAGACAAAGTGAGGAAAAGGATTGATAATACGAGAAGTAGGGAAGGGGCATGTGGGACCAAGTGGGTAGGGTAACCATGGAGAAGGCATTTTGCAGAGATCAAACAACGACCATCTACCATACCAAAGGAACTTCATCGTTAATTAATCCGAATAGATTCTAGGACACTTCAGATATACTGACCATCAAATTCCATAAGCCATTTGGCATATCACCTGCCACGATCTCTCACAGGACTTGTTGAAGAGGACATCCCAGTCAGATTCTAAGTCACATTCATGAACAAACGGAAGGAAGAGCTATAGGGTCCTCTATGTTTACGCTAACATGGTGTAAAAAGTGTCTCTAAATCATAAACAATGTGCCTGACCTATCCCATGGCACACGCCACTGTTAAATGCGAAGTACCCACAACGGCTCGAGGCCAGAGTAATTATGCTTTTAAATCTGGCTTGTCTGGTAATAAAATTATTTTTTTTCTATCGTGTTTCCCCTTTGTGTTGCTTCTGTTTACATGTATTTGAATACTCTGCCAACTACGCTACACCTTGAGACGTTATAAACAGGAAATAAAAAATCGCTCTTGTGGATTTATGTAATTTTTGAATTAATCGGGGACGCGGGAAAATTAATTCCGGGGTTCTTGGAAACGCAAAACAGAAACGTAATTAATTTAGTGCTGCCTCCCATGTTAGAAGTAGGTACTAAATCTTGAAACACAGCGGAAAACGTCGAAAAATTATATTAGTTCTTCTTCGGAAAATTATGAAAAATTTGATATGTTCGAGTGCTTCATTCAAAGCAATAACAATTCAGATGCTGCATCTACGATCTACGATCCTACGAAAGCGCTGAGCTGCCATCCTTTTTCTAAACGTTCTTTTTTCCATGATTACAGTTTCAACTGTAAATTTACAGAAAAAAGTGTAAATTTACAGAAAATCGTACAGAAAAAGTGTAAATTTACATAAAATCTGTGAATTACAAGTTTAAAAGCGCGCCGGCGCAACTGTGGCCGATTTTGTTTAACGCTGTAACCGCTGTTGCCAAAGTTTCCACGGAAAACCGGAATTTATGTATGGTGTTGAAAGAGTAGCGCTCTTATCTGAATTCTTGGAGTTAGTATCAGCATTTGTTAACCTTACTTAAGTCGTAACTTTCAGTAATGAAGTACGACAGTAGGAAATCGAGAACAATGGATGCCGTGATATCCGAGGTGTTGGGATTGTTGTTATTAATTAGGATTGAACGGATAAATAAAGTTATAACTTATAAGTAGTTTATTGACAACTTTACGAACGAACATTGAGATTGAGAGTTGACATATGACAGACATTTCATAGACAACAGAACGAACTGGTCGGAGACCACAGAATATAAAAATTAGTAGATTACACTCTAACACCCTCACTTAATCTTACATTTTTATTGGTAACATATTTAATCCCCTAAAACACATGTTATGTTTTGGTTTATGTACTGATTTCGTTAGGGCGTCGGCAAGCATTTTATCTGTTGAAAGATACTCGATCTTAACTTTATTTAACTTGACACATTCACAAATAAAGTGATGACGTACATCAATATGTTTTGTTCTATTGTGACACATATAATTATTTGCGATCTTCAGAGCTGACTGATTATCACAATGCAAAACTACCGATGATTCATCATTTACAATTTCTCGGTACAAATTTTGTAAAAATATAGCCTCTTTACATGCCTGACTTAAACTCATGTATTCAGCCTCTGTGCTAGACAATGCTACAGTACTTTGCTTACGACTCTCCCAAGAAATTGCCCCCTTATTATATGTAAATACAAAACCAGTTTGTGACTTTCGATCGTTCACATCGCTGGCCCAATCCGCATCTACATACCCACATATTGGCTTCCCACTTCGCTGGTATAGAAGTCCATGATCAATGGTGCCCTTTAAATATCGCAAAATTATTTTTGCGTGCTTCCAATGAAGCTCATTATAACAATTATTGAATTTGCTTAGATGGTTTACACTGAAACTTATGTCTGGCCGAGTACACACTGCTAGATACATGAGAGAACCAATAAGACTCTGATATGGAAAATCAATTTGAGTCACCGAGTTCTTTTCTTGCAGTAATTTTAAGTTTACCTCCATTGGCGTACCTACTGGATTGCAATCTTCCATTTTAAACCTTTTTAGAATTGACTCTGTATACATTTGCTGATCTAAGTACAATGTACCTTCTTCCTTGTTTCTTCTTATTCTCATTCCCAAAATTTCTCTAACCTGCCCCAAATCTTTGATTTTAAATCGCGACATAAGCTCTCGTTTTAAATTGATAATTTCAATACTATCATTATACAAAACTAAAAAATCATCAACATACAATGCAATAATTATAATTTTACCCTCATTTAATTTAAAGTAAATACACGGTTCATAATTTGACCTGTTGTAACCACATTCAATAAGAGTTTCATTTACTTTATCATTCCAGACTCTTGAAGACTGTTTAAGCCCATAGATTGATTTTTTTAACAAACATACCTTGTTTTCCTCTCCCTTTATTACGAAACCTTCAGGTTGATTCATGTAAACCTCTTCACTTAGATTTCCATATAAGAAAGCGGTCTTAACATCCCAATGATCAATCTCTAGATCATGTTCAACGCCGAAAGCTAATAATAATCTTATCGCTGAATATCTGATCACAGGCGAGAATGTTTGATTGTAATCCTCTCCAAACTTTTGAGAAAAACCTTTAGCCACTAGTCTGGCTGTGTATGTTTCATGACCGTCACAATCTCGTTTGTTTTTGAAAACCCATTTATTTTGAACAGCCTTTTTCCCTTTTGGTAAATTAACCAAGTTCCAGGTTTCATTTTCACAAAACGAATTTATTTCATCCTGCATAGCCTGTATCCATCTATCTTTATCTACTCTAGACATTACATCATTTACAGTTACATGATCTGTTTCATTTTCACACTCAGAACCATTACATACAGCTTGATACAAAACATAATCATCAAAACTCTTAGCTTTTCTTACCCTTTCTGGATATCTCGTAGACTCTTCTTCCACTGGTTCTGCTAAAGATGCATCTGATGCTTGTTCCTGTTCTTCAACTTCTGGCTCTGTTTCTTCTAATGATATGTTTGAAGCTTCAAGTAGTTCTGCTTCTTCGATCAATTCTGGTTCCATTTCTTCTGATGGTATGTTTGAAGCTTCTTCGATCAATTCTGGCAATAGAGAATACCACTTTTCGTCTTGAACTTTTTCTACTTGTTCCTTCCACATTACGTGTTCTAGAAAAACTACATCCCTGGCTTTTATAAACTTCTTTGTTTTTAACTCAATGAGGCGATAACCTTTGCTTTCTTCACAGTAACCCACAAAAGCACATTCTTTGCTCTTGCTTTCCCACTTGTCTCTCAATTCTCGTGGAATGTGTACAAAAGCACGACATCCGAATACCTTCAAATTACTAAGATTGACACGATTATTTGTCCATAATTCCTCAGGAATTTTGTCTTTGACAGTACTATGAGGTGACCTATTTTTTAAATAAACGGCTGTGTTGCAGGCTTCTGCCCACATCTGCCTTGGACACTCAGAGTCTATCATCATTGTTCTCGCCATCTCACAAATAGTTCGGTTTACTCTCTCAGCTACTCCATTCTGTTCAGGAGTATACGGTATGGTAGTCTGATGTTTGATTCCGCTAACAACAAAGAGATCTTCCAGTGCCTGATTGCAATATTCTGTCCCATTGTCTGTTCTGATCGCTTTGATTTTCAAGCCAGTCTGATTCTCCACCATGACCTTAAATTCCTCGAACCTACTTTTTACTTCACTTTTTGATTTCAGAAAATATACAAAAATTTTTCGTGTAAAATCATCGATAATAGTAAACATATACCTGACACCACCCAAAGATTCTTCTGGCATTGGTCCGCACAAGTCAGAATGCATCAACTCTAACTTTTCCTTAGCTCGACTTCCACCATCATTATTAAACGGTTGTCGATGCTGCTTTCCCTTGATACAAGCTGTACACTTGCCTTCCATAACTTCGGAAAAACTAATGCCTTCTGCCATCCCATCTTTAAGTTTAATCATCCCCTTTTCATGTAGATGGCCAAGTCTACGATGCCATAAGTTCTTACTGTTGATTACAGACGAATATGCCCACTGCCGATCCACGGACGCTGTATCCAGCTTATAGAGACCAACCATTCTTGATGCGGTTAGTTGAGCTTCACCCTGTACACTGAAATTGTCATCATCAGCATCATATATTTTACAAGCGCTTTTTGTAAAAACAACAGCCCAATTATTGTGGGTCATTTGAGATACCGACAATAAATTAGCTGACAGTCCTGGAACATGCATAACATTCTTAATTAGCCTAATACAATCATCATTTGTTTTAACAACAACATCGCCTATACCATTAGTAGATAACATTTGATTATTAGCACACATAACCTCAAATCCTTCTTTACTTTCATTATAATCACTGAACCAGTCTTTATGTTTCGTCATATGGCTTGATGCTGCCGAATCGACGTACCAGTTTCTTGCACTTTCAAATTTTGCTCCTAGAGCAGTAAACAACGCTTTGCTCTTGGACGTTTTTGCACTGTCCCTAGATAAACCTGCACTAGAATCACTTAACTGATTTGTAGCACCTGTACTTGATTTCTGGCCCTCAGAGAAAAGCAACGCTTTACAATCTGCTTTGAAATGACCCTTCTTACCACATCTGTAGCACGGGTACATCAGCTTCTTCTTCTTTTCACCTTGAAACTTCCTTCCTTTTGTTAATAAAGCAGACTTACTTGACCCAAACTCAGTTTTCAAACCTTCTTGCAATAACTTTCCTTTCACAAGATCGCTTGATAGCTCTACCCCTGAATTTTCCATAGCCATTACCATTGGATCATACATCGATGGTAAACCACTTAGTAACACTACTGCCAGAAATTCGTCTTCTATTGGGCTACTGATATCACTCAACTGCTGTGCCATTAACATAGCTTTGCTGACATGCGCTTCCATAGTTTCGAACTGCTCCAGTTTCAGACCAAACAATGACTTTAACAGGCCAAGACGCCTTGAAAGACCTTTCTGGGCGAATGCTTTCTGTAAATTGTCCCAAACCTGCTTTGCTGATGTCGCATTTACACAATGCGGATAACAACTTGCTTCTACCATTAGACTTATTCTTGCTCTGCAAATTTTATCCAATTCCGGGTCTACTGGTTTTAACTCCCCTTGTTCGTTTCTTTCCGGTTCAACACATTTCCATAACTTGTCTTGAGTTAACTGCATTTCCATAGCGAACTTCCAGTTCTGATAGTTCTCGGTACCTACAAGTTTGCTAAAAGTAGGTGTTGTTAATGTCACCGAATTAGAAGCCATTGTTCTAACAAAACTTTAACTTGCTACACACGTGCCAAAGATAACCTCAAAAACAGTTATTGCCGATTGACCACACTATTCGCTCAAAAACCACAAATACCAGTTATTTTAAGTCACATCAATCCTTTCTGGGCCCATAACCTGTTGGGATTGTTGTTATTAATTAGGATTGAGCGGATAAATAAAGTTATAACTTATAAGTAGTTTATTGACAACTTTACGAACGAACATTGAGATTGAGAGTTGACATACATATGACAGACATTTCATAGACAACAGAACGAACTGGTCGGAGACCACAGAAAATAAAAATTAGTAGATTACACTCTAACACGAGGCCACCCCCAAATTAGGGATTTTCATTTTTTGTTGAAGCAGCTTAGGACCAAAGCCAAATATTACAATCTGAAAGGGTTCTTCTCCGGCTGCACCTCCTAAAGTACCTCTTGCAGTTTTTTCGTATCACTCTTCGTTTCCAAACTGTAATCAAATTGCTTAAAAATCATGGAATTTCGCTGAAAAACATCATTTACGGCACTCAAAGCCTTTATCCTGTGTATCATCGATCATTTCGGTTTAATGGAGTAATTGCCGAAGTAAAAGTTCCTTGTAACTACTTAAGCCTCAGTATGTCTCAAAAATTTTCCTAAATTACCTCAAAGTTATATGTGGTGTTGAGAGAGTAGCGCTCTTAAATCAAGTTATAAACAAATTCTAACTATCTGAATTCTTGGCGTTAGTACCAGCATTTATTAACCTTACTCCAGTCGTAACTTTCAGTAATGAATTAACTTCGGTATCGATATCGAGAACCATGGTTGCCGAGCTATCCAAGGCAACCCAAAAATTAGGGATTTTCATTTTTTCCAGAAGTAGCTTAAGACCAAAGTCAAATGTTACAATCTGAAAGGGTTAGTCTCCGACAGCGCCTCCGAAAGTACCTTTTTCACTTTTCTCGTATCACGCTTCGTTTCCAGGCTATAATCAAGGAGGAATTTCGCTGAAAAAGGCCATTTACGGTACTCGACGCCTTTATGATGTATAAGTATATCATCGATCTTTTCGCGGTTTAGTGGAGTAATTGTCGAAGTAAAAGTTCTTTGTAACTACTTAAGCCTCAGAATGTCTCAAAATTCTCCCAGATTACCTTAAAGTTATATGTTGTGTTGGAAGAGTGGCGCTCTTAAAGCAAGTTATAGACAAATTCAAACTATCTGAATTCTTGGAATTAGTACCAGCATTTATTAACCTTACTTCAGTCGTAACTTTCAGTAATGAAGTACTACAGTGGGATATCGAGAACAATGGATGCCGAGATATCCGAGGCCACCCTCAAAGTAGGGTTTTTCAATTACTGTTGAAGCAGCTCAAATGTTACAGTCTGAAAGAATACTTCTCCGGCAGCCCCTCCGAAAGTGCCTCTTGTAGTTTTCTCGTATCACGCTTCGTTTCCAAGCTATAATCAAAAAGACGTTCAAATTGCTTAAATTGTCAAATTTCGCTGAAGAACGCCATTTACTGTACTCGACGCCTTCAATATCTCGGCATCCATTGTTCTCGATATCCTATGAAAGTTACGACTGAAGTAAAGTTAATAAATGTTGGTACTAACTTCAAGAATTCAGATAGTTTGAATTTGTCTATAACTTGCTTTAAGAGCGCTAGGTACTTTAAGATAATCTAGGAAAATTTTGAGACATACTGAGGCTTCAGTAGTTACTAGGAACATTTACTTCGACAATTACTCCATTAAACCGAAATGATCGATGATACACAGGATAAAGGCATGGAGTACCGTAAATGACGTTTTTCAGCGAAATTCCACGATTTTTAAGCAATTTGAACGTCTTTTTGATTATAGTTTGGAAACTAAGAGTGATACGAAAAACCGCAAGAGGTACTTTTGGAGGTGCTGCCGGAGAAGAACCCTTTAAGATTGTAACATTTGGCTTTGGTCCTAAGCTGCTTCAACAATAAATGAAAATCCCTAATTTGGGGGTGGCTTTGAATATCACGGCATCCATTGTTCTCGATTTTCTACTGTAGTACTTCATTACTGAAAGTTACGACTGAAGTAAAGTTTCATCATATTGATACTAACTCCAAGAATTCAGATAAGAGCGCTACTCTAACATTGTCTCTTAGTTTGTTGATATTATTATTCATCTTGTATAAATTATTTATAATATGACCCCAAAAGAAGAAGTCCAGTGGGGTCAAATAGGGGGAACGTGGTGGCCACCTTACTAGTCCGTTTGTATACACTTGACGTCGTGATACATAACTTTCAGCTTCAATTTGCCGACTGGAAACTGAAGAATTTGAAAGCAAAAGACGATAATCAAATTTGGTGTTCGGCACTGGGTTCTTCTCGAAAAAAGAAAGCGAGGATGGGCAGTCCATTTTTCTATACCTCCCATAATTACCGAGTTGCCCCATACTAACAAGCAATTTGGCCCACCTGTACAGGTGTAATATTTTCTCATAGAAGCAGCAGAGATAGAGCCTCGGAGTTTTCGCAAACCTGAACTACTTTCTTGAGTATAATAGAAAGCTGAAACAAGAATTTGGATATCGTTTTTAGTTTTCGAGAAAAAAGAAACATTGATTTTTATCGATTTTCAAAAATTCTCTCAAATTCTTTTTGTACTAAGCAGACTAAAACTGTTAAGATTGATTCCTATAGAACTTTTTCCAAGGAAATCAGTGGCGTACGTAGTTTTTTTCTAGGGAGCGTATTTTTTGAGTTATGAATGACATAAAGTTGATTTTTTTAATGGAAACCATAGCAGGCTTTGGTCTAGTTCGAAAGGTCTTTTTTAAGCTATCAAAATATATATACTTTTATATTGTTATTTCAAAAATCGGAAACGATTTTGGTACTTTTCACCTATAGAAAATATAAGATAGGTAGCTACATCCAAGATACATGTGATTTTATGTTAGCAACTTTTAATAGCAACTAAAATAAAAGCAACAAAAACAGAAAAAAACAGCAAAACAAACAAAAATAAGAAAAACATCAAACAACAAAATTATAGGGACTGCTCAAATTGATTGTCATGTTTTTCAACACATAATCTACATCTTTTAGATAATAGATTGATGGCATTAATTAAAAAAAATAGGATGGGCTTGCAAAACTCGGAAAGCTGCATGTGTTGCCTCTGCTAGCTCGGCTTGATTGTTGTATCTTCGTATGTATATTTTTTCTTTTAAAAATGCCCAAACAAAAAAGTCTAATATACTCAGATCCGGTGGTCTTGCAGGCCACAATATAGGTCCATTTGTATCCAACCATCTATCCGGAAAATGATTTTCTAAATAATTTCTAACTATTGCAGAAGTGCGTGTGCAGGGGCACCATCTTGTTTCATTATCGCCTCTGCATTAATATTAAATAAATTAATGTATCTCAATCCCGTTAAATTTCCATCAAAAATTTGGTTTACTAGTTGACCACCCAAAATAAAACACGAAACGTTAAATCCAAAACGTCCTTGCCTCTGACGTTCAAAAGTTTGGTGCTGATTTGTATCAGACCAGTGACGCACATTATGCCTGTTAAATAGTCCTACGCTGCTTATGTGAGTTTCATCTGTCCAAATGACAGACCGCCCAAATTCTGGATTTTCTTGAATTTTATTTAAGTACCACCTACAAAAACTAAGCCTTCTTTCTTGATCTCCCGGGAAGAGATGGTGAATAATTTAAATTTTATATGGCCTATATTTGCCTTTTTTAAATATTTTTTGAACTTTTATTTTGAAAACATCAAATTGAAAATTGATAAAAATCAACATTATTTTTTTTTCTCGAAAACTAAAAACGATATCCAAATTATAGTTTCAGCTTTCTATTATACTCAAAAAAGTAGCTCAGATTCGCGAAAACGCCGAGGCTCTATCTCTGCTGCTTCTATGAGAAACCCCCAAATCACAACGAAAATAGGACAGCCTGTACATTTACATAAGTAAAAATTCTACCTGGAACCGTCCCCTTTAGCTTGTGTTATTAAACTGATAAATCAAGACAATATTCCCGTTTCAGAAACAGCTTGTAATAAAATATCCCATAAGCGACTGAATTAGAATTACATGTATCTTCCTTTCCGAGGGTAGGAGTCTAGGAGTCGCACCACCAGCGTATAACAGTCAACTTCTTAGTTGCCGAAAAGCTTAAATCAATAATAATAAATTATATAAAAGGCCTTATTTGAAACGCAAATGTATTCCGAAGGCACCAAGGCCAAGGTGCCTTCAAGGTGAAAAATTTCGTGTCTGCATCCATACGGATTAGTAAAATTTCGATTCATCGAGACAGATGTGTGATATCACGGTGATGTAATTTGATCGAGGCAATTCGTCACCACTATCGAGTTCGAAAGTCGAGTCGAATCGGAATCGAAGCCACGTGCGGGATCAGGTTTAATGAATTTAGGCGGCTACCTACCAGTAATTTGCAAATTTTAAAATCGAAATTGAATACGATCGGATGTGGCTTCGAAATTGGTTAGTGTTATTTCCATAATAAATTCTCAAACAAACCCTCATTCTGCACTAAACAATTCATTCCCTAATCGCAGTGGAGGCTCCTGACTTTAGAACTTGTCATGTAGTTAATATTTTCTGTCTTGACTATTTGGTAGAAATCCATGATGAAATAGAAAATTACTATGCGTACTACCAATAAGTATAATAAATTATTTTATTGACCGGTTTCAAGATTCACAAACGATCTCATCATCAGAAATGGTAAATAAAATTGTAAACAAATTATTATGACAGTTGACAAGGAAACTAAAATTGATAAAACAATACAAAAAATAATGATATCCATGAAACATGTTAACTAGATAACTGAATTTCAGTATTTACCTACGGGGCATAAGAAAACACAAAGGAAATTCGAATACCTCGTACCTTGAAGGGAAAAAATAATGAATTTAAAGAAAACCAAATCGGAAAAAACAATAAATTCAATTGAAAAAACCTTCAAGTGAAATATGAGAACAGAAAAAATAAATCAAACAATATCCAAGAATTCTTGACAACTGCCAACTGCTAAACTTGAAAAAACTGCGAGGTCAAGTCTATGTCGTTCTGTCTTGACAACAGCCAACTGTAAATCTTGTAATAAACTAAAAAAAGAGAAATAAGTCAATAAATGTCATAATGAGAGAAACTGTAATACCGACACCTGAGAATTATAATTTTGATCAAAAGATAATTACAAAAGTTTAAATAAACTAGATTGTATTAAATCGACCTGGTCATTAAGTAAGTTATAATTTGTATCATTTTTATGTTTATAAATTTCTATAGACTCTAATATATCTAATTGATAACTCTTTACAAAATTAAACAATAATTTAGTATTTTCTGGAGGAGGGAATTGATGATTGTTATCAAAGAAATGATTAGCAAAACTTGAACGATCATTTTTTAAACGAAATGACCTTAAATGTTCCTTGTACCTAATACGTATAGATCTGCCAGTTTGTCCGATATATATACTGTTACGGTCTAAACAATTTAGTTGATAAACACCTGTGTGGTCAAGTTTATGTGTTTTGTCTTTACTGTTAAACAAAATGTGTGATAATATATTTGATGGTTTAAATGTGACTTGTATGTTATTTTTTCTTAAAATACTGGCAATCTTTTCAGAAATATTTCCAAAATAAGTAATCCTGCAAAATTTGGTAACTTTATCATTAGATAATTTAGGATATATGTTGTTACAAGCAATTTTAAATTTTTTATTGTTAATGATTCTATTGATGATTTCAATCTTAAATCCGTTATTTATTGCAATTGTTCTAATTATGTTTAGTTCTTTATTCAATTTATCCAAAGATAGCGGTACTGTAAAGGCCCTGTGTATCATAGAATTATAAGCAGAAATTTTTTGACAAAAGGGGTGAAATTAATTTGATGAAAGAGTAATATCTGTATATGTTGGTTTCCTAAAAATATCGAAATTATTGTTTAATTTTGTAAAGAGTTATCAATTAGAGTCTATAGAAATTTATAAACATAAAAATTATACAAATTATAACTTACTTAATGACCAGGTCGATTTAATACAATCTAGTTTATTTAAACTTTTGTAATTATCTTTTGATCAAAATTATAATTCTCAGGTGTCGGTATTACAGTTTCTCTCATTATGACATTTATTGACTTATTTCTCTTTTTTAGTTTATTACAAGATTTACAGTTGGCTGTTGTCAAGACAGAACGACATAGACTTGACCTCGCAGTTTTTTCAAGTTTAGCAGTTGGCAGTTGTCAAGAATTCTTGGATATTGTTTGATTTATTTTTTCTGTTCTGATATTTCACTTGAAGGTTTTTTCAATTGAATTTATTGTTTTTTCCGATTTGGTTTTCTTTAAATTCATTGTTTTTTCCCTTCAAGGTACGAGGTATTCGAATTTCCTTTGTGTTTTCTTATGCCCCGTAGGTAAATACTGAAATTCAGTTATCTAGTTAACATGTTTCATGGATATCATTATTTTTTGTATTGTTTTATCAATTTTAGTTTCCTTGTCAACTGTCATAATAATTTGTTTACAATTTTATTTACCATTTCTGATGATGAGATCGTTTGTGAATCTTGAAACCGGTCAATAAAATAATTTATTATACTTATTGGTAGTACGCATAGTAATTTTCTATTTCATCATTTAGAACTTGTCAGTGCTCTAGAATGAAATCACCTCTCAGGGGTTGGGGGGGGGGGGTCTGACGGTTTCTCCGCCATTTTCAAACATTTTCAAACAAGAAATTTCACTCACCTCAATATTTAACGAAAATCCCAAATCCGAAAGGTTAAACTTTCGCACACAACTTTTACCGCGGCCTTTCGAAAAGCATTTGATACTTCGCACAGGCTTAGGACGTCCATTTCATTTTATTTCAAGTTTTTCGCCAAAAGTCTATATTTAGGTAAAATATTCATTTTTAACTGAATGGAGTATTACAACACAATAATAATTTTGAAAATTGCAAAAATCAGGCGGTCACTTTGTTAAAGTTCACTCCACAATGTTTAAGTGTTGACTTTAACCAAACCACTACCTTTAGCCATGCTAAGTATTGGAAATTTCACTATTTAAAAATAAATACGATAATGCAGCTAATTACTCACGTTATAAGCAAAGCAACGAGCTATCTCAGACCTAAATATGGTAAACAAAAACAATAAACACTGCCGCAGAAGTACCAACTCCCGCGTCCCGTGCTTCGCCCAACAGTAAGTGTGTGCTCAAACAGCGCTCCCAGACGAGCTTTATTCTTCCACCTAAAAGCACATACGACGAAATTTTCCCGAGTCGCGCCGATCTAGCTCCCATATCGAATGTGCATTTGCCTTAAAGTGCCACACCTCAGTACTCGGACGGTTAGTTTCGTGTGTGGTAGGCATTTTGAAAGACGACGCGGAATGCTTAGAGCGCGTACTATTATAATTAA
Organism: Xestobium rufovillosum; assembly: GCA_963966045.1. NCBI lineage: Eukaryota > Metazoa > Arthropoda > Insecta > Coleoptera > Ptinidae > Xestobium > Xestobium rufovillosum. The sequence continues at coordinate 26,126,943 of OZ014497.1, forward strand.
TATACCGGGTGTCAACGAGAGCATGTAACATCCCGCCATTTGTTTACTTTTTGAAATATATTTTGGCAATCCGCTGTAAGTATTATACTACGGAAACCCCATATTTTTTATCATATTTGACATATCTAATTACTTCCGGTTAAACCGGAAGTGACATCAACTTTATTATGTTAAATAGCAATATAACATTTTTTTAAGATAGTTCGATAGGGCTTTTTATTCTCTTGACAACCATGTATTATACATACCCAAAAACTTTATATTTTTGACGTCAGAGGGCGTTAAATGAAAAAGTCACGTTGGCTGTGAATTTGACGTTATGAGCCTAATTTTAAACGTTTTAATGAATTAAACTATTAATTCTAACAGACTGTTTTAATGTCCATGGAAAAATTTTCGAATTTGAAGCAGTACATCCTTTATTTTTTTAAAAATAAGGTTAACATAGTCGTTTTAAGTGTTTTGAAAAATATAATTTAAATTAGTAATTGATCATTGAATTGCACTTTTTATGCACAAATTGTGAGGACAATAAACTGAAGTTCGAAAAACAAGAAAAATGTTAGCACCTTGCTATTTAGAATTTCAGGAAAAACTCGGTTTTAAAAACGAATATTTAAAATTTAAAAATTTCAAATAGTTTTTGAAACCGAGTTTTTCCTGAAATTCTAAATAGCAAGGTGCTAATATTTTTCTTATTTTTCGAATTTCAGTTTATTGTCCTCACAATTAGTGCATAAAAAGTGCAATTCAATGATCAATTATTAATTTAAATTACATTTTTCAAAACCCTTGAAACGACTATGTTAAACTTATTTTAAAAAAAATAACGGATGTACTGCTTCAAATTCGAAAAATTTTCCATGGACATTAAAACAGTCTGTTAGAATTAATAGTTGTATTCATTAAAACGTTTAAAATTAGGCTCATATCGTCAAATTCACAGCCAACGTGACTTTTTTATTTAACACCCTCTGGCGTCAAAAATATAAAGTTTTTGGATATGTATGATAAATGGTTGTCAAGAGAATAAAAAGGCCTATCGAACTATCTAAACAAAATGATATATTGCTATTTAGCAAAAAAAAGTTGATGTCACTTCCGGTTTAACCGGAAGTAATTAGATATGTCAAAGATGATAAAAATATGGGGTTTTAGGAGTATAATACTTACAGCGGATTGCTAGAGTGTACTTCAAAAAGTAAACAAATGGCGGGATGTTACATGCTCTCGTTGACACCCGGTATATTGCGGCAGAGATTCAAAAATACTATACAGGGAGAACAAGTTAATCAAAATTAAGGTAATTACCTATATTAAAATTAAATAAGAAAATACAGAAAATGCGGAAAATCCATTAAGCCAGCAGATGCTCAGAATGTCTTCCATGTTGTTCAATACATTTTCGGACTCTAGTTGCTACCGACTCTTTAATATTTTCCAGCATTTGCGGCGTGATTGTTGCAAATGCTTGCCGTATAAGTTCTTGCGTATTTTCACGGGTTGTTGGTGATTCAACGTGTACTTTGTCTTCAACATAACCCCACAGAAAAAAGTCGAGTGGGGTAAAGCCAGGTGATCGTGCAGGCCAGGGTACTGCGGAAACACGACAAATCCATTAATTACGAAAAAGTTCATTTTTTAACCACTGCCGAAGTTTAATTTGAAAATGTACTGGATCATAGAACATAGGTTGTGTTCTATTCTTCGCAGGATCCTCTATTTAAAATATTTGCATCTAGACTTCCCGTTAAGCGCTTGTGACAAATTCGCTTGTCAGTCTCAGACCACTGGCTGCTTAAGTCGACACAGATCCAAAAATCAGGGCCCTGATAATCACAGTTTTAACATTGGCCCAGTGCCGAATCTGCCGGTCAATAAATAACAGTTCGAGTGCGGCCATGAATTATAAAAAAAAACGATTTTTTATGGAAATTTTATTTTTTGCGACAACGTGAATTGAACATGTGCGACAAAAAATATCTGGGCAATTTGTCGCTGGATTTGCATACCCATACTAATTCTTTGGCTAAATAATTTTACGATTCTGAATTGCGGACCTCGAATGATCAGATTTTGGTACTCTACTTTAGAAATAACACCATGCAGATTTCGAAGTATGTATACCGTGTGACAAACTTCCATGTGTACACAGAAATTTATCAGATTATCCATGACAACTTAATTTATTCTAATCAGGGACGTCTTTGATTTTTATGGATTTTCTGAACTGTCAACATTTAAAAATGAACAAAAATATTTATTCAGCTCAAGAAAAGGTTTTCATTGTGAAAATATTTTACGGCGGCAATAGTTTGCGCGTCCGTGCCTTATTTTCTGTAAAATTCAATAACGGTCCTAATCCTTCGGTATAACAACAAATAATTTAGTGAGAAATTTGAAGGCTGGGAATCTTTCATCGAAAGAAGTTAATTTTTACTAATACATAAACTTGTTTTTTTATTTAGATAATTCTCATTCACATTATTATTGTCATTACATATAGTTGACAATTAATTGATTACTGGTGTGGATGTTTCGTTGGTGAATGCTGGTCCATAGTTTAGGGTAAATTGTAGGTGTCGTCTAACCTATTAAAAATTTTTTGGGAAAATGTTAAAGCAATAAAATGAAATAATAAAAATTAAATTACTTTAATTTTACTGCAATTATGAAAAATTTAACAAGCGGCAACATTTGTTTATTTTGCTCTAATGAATTTTGTAATTTGACAATTTAATACCTACTTATTTATTTCATATCTATGTAAGGACAAAAACTTATTAATATGCAATGAAATTAAAGTAACATAAAAAAAGAAAAATAACTATAACAAATATTTAAATAAACCCCCATTCTGTATCAGACAGTATCCCAGCCTGTTATAAAAAGAATTTCTCACATTCGCAAGTTGCCGATCGTTTATTAAGTTGCGTTCCGCAAAAATAACATTCCTTAAAGAATCAATATTTGGGTGACGAGTTTTATAAATCTTATTTTTTAAATAATGACCCCACAAGAAAAAGTCACACGGTGCCAAATCGGGAGATCTAGCTGGCCAGTTTATAGCACCTCCTCGACCAATCCAGCTCTCTGGAAATATTTCATTTAATAAATCCCTCACTTGTGCTGGGCATCCGTCATGTTGAAACCAGACCTCCCGATTCGCATGTGCAACTTCTTCTAATGCAGGGCCAATATGGTTAATTAAAAGATCTAAATAAGCTTCTGAATTTAAATTTCCCTGTATTTCAAATGGTCCTAGAATGCGATTATTAAAAATGCCTGCCCAAATATTGATTTTTTGAGGGTATTGCGTTGTAGTGGCTAGATTTATTCTGAGATTTTCCTGGGCCCAATGCCTAACGTTTTCTGAATTTGGCTCTTGATTTAAAGTGAAGGTACACTCATCGGTAAAACAAATTGATGAGAGGAAGCTGCGATCCCGATTAGCCCGTTCTTGCATTTCTTCACAGTAAGTTTGCCTTGATTCTTCGTCAAAAGGAAGTAACTCTTGGTGACATTGGAATTTAAAGGGATCCCAGTAAAATTTAAGTTAGCGAACAATAAGGAATTAGCAACTAGGTAATTAATAATAATAAGCGAATCAGAATTATCTAAATAAAAACCAAGTAAATTTATTAGTAAAAATTACCTTCTTTCAATGAAAGATTCCCAGTATCTTCAAATTTCTTAACTAAATTTTTTATTGTTGTTACCGAAGGAATAGGACTGTTATTGAATTTTACAGAAAATAAGCCACGGACTACCCGCAGACTATTGCCGCCGTAAAATGTTTTCACAATGAAAACCTTTTCTTCAACTGAATAAATATTTTTGTTCATTTTGAAACCCAAATTTTAAATTGTCGATAAATATTGTTGACAGTTCAGACGAATTAGAAATTAGAATCAAGGGAGTCTTTGATTAGAATAAATTAAATTGTCATAGGTAATCTGATGAATATCCGTGTTTTAATTTGAAAATTATTAGTGTAATTTTTGCTTTTAATTCTTTAATAAATTGGAAAATTGCAGTTTTTGATATCCTCATACGCAGAAAAAATAGTCTTTCGATTGCTACCATTACCACCACTGTAACTACACATGGGGAGCAGGAATCCCCAAAAATGTAATTGCCCATGTTACTTCCCCATGTACACATGGAAGTTTGTCACACGGTATAAATATCTCATCGACTACTCTGGAGGATACAAGGGGTGGCATAAGAAACACATTCCAAGGTATGTATCAACCAGTTACGAAATCCCTTTTATTGAATCCGGTACCTACAAGTGTCAAATGTAATATTGAGTAATAAAATTATTTTTTTGTAAATGAACCCGAGTTAGCAGAATATAACTGGCGCAGTCGGGCGCATGCAAGAAACTACCGCGGTTTTTAGTTTTAACTGTTAATTTGTAAACCTACTCGTCGTAGAAGTCCTAGAATTAAGAACAGTCGAAAACATTGAGCAAAGTTAACGGTCAGAGAAAAATAATAAATAATAACGGTTTAATTTATTTGAAGTGCTTCCCAAAAGTCAAAAATTCGCCAACTGTGTTAAAAGAACATGTTTATTTGTCTATTTCTTGCTGCCCTTTGTTTACTAGTACAAGGCTAATACATTTGTTGTCATTCAAATAAAATCGCTTAGATCCTCCTTCAAAACTTTAATTGGCGGACAGTTGTTAAGAATTTCTTACCCCAGAACGTAATTGGTTATGGCATTTTAAGAGGAATTGAACCGTAAACTGGAACACCACTTTTGCTGGTAAGAGTACATTTTATTTTATTAGATATAAATTTTGATAGCTTGCGCAGAACTGTTTCCATAGATCACCCTGTATAATTGTTAGGGCTTGTATCTCGGTAGCGTTCAAAGATACTTGCGCCTTATTTGCATATTTATTTAACAAATTGGAATCCATATCAATTAAGAAAGGTAACAACGTAACTGTAGCACCCACTCAACAATTAACAACTTGTTGATAACTTACTATATAATACTTTACGCTTCAATATTGGGCATGTCTTATTCTTATTGAGTCATCAAGTGTTATATGGAAAGAATGGTTCTTAAAACCGTAATTTTGTGCTTGGTAATAATTCTTAACGTAAAATGGGTTAAAGGTGATGGTTATAAAGTTATTCATAATCCTATTCATTTTCCCTATGGTGGACCAAATGGAGAGAACTTTATTGGGGTAAGTTAAAATGCTAATTTTGTCTTTTGTTATATCCTTTTTGGTGAGTTCTTTCTTGGCTTGTTAAATAAATCTGTCCAAAATGACTTAACGGATCACCCTTTTATGAAGTCTGCTTTTCAGTTGTTTTTGGCCATAGCTGTACCTTTGGACTTGCCGAACTATAACGTATTTCTCTCTTACAATTTAGAAGCAAATTATAATTTGCCTCAAAACGAAACAGAATATTACTTTCCGCCGTTGATTTCAAAAAGGTCAATTATTGATAGACAACTGATTTACGCAGCCTTAGAAAATAAAATCGTCATGTATGTATACACCCTTTCTTCCAACACCCTATACACTCCTTAAATTACATAAGTATACTTTAGGCATGGGTACCCTGGTAAAGATTGTCTACTGAGAATAATTTGTGAAGCCGCAAAACATCCTCTGAAATATAATGGCGTGTTGGGAGATATCCTTCATGTTTTATTAACGTAAGTGACATTTTTCTGTATAAGTAAATATCAAGCATTTTTTCTCATATTTAGACCATCTTCTTCTACTTCAAATAACGAAAGCACAGAATACATGAAAGCTGAAGAGTATGGGCAGAAAAGGAGGCATTGCAGGAAGTATTCTAAACAATGTTCTGTTAATTTATTAAATGTTATAAGTATATTACAATAAACAAGTAAATTGAATTAATATATACATCCTATGTAGCCGAAAATTTCGTCTAATCTAATGCCTGTATTTCGTACCAGACAATATGCGAGTGTATTACAGTTAGAAATTTCACAAACGCATTGTGTCAACAAACAATGATCTAATATAGAATAAATATGTAAACAAAACACGCATTAGAACAAATTGATCAACAAACCACGTCAATATTTTTGTTTGGATGCAACTGAGCAAAAACAAGTTTTTTTTACATAATTGAAGGGTTTCTGAGATCACTCTGGACGAAAAACAGATCTAGGTATTCAAGAAATTAAGTGATGGGGAAATTTCAAATGAATTAGATCTAGCAGCAAGAATAGAAGCTTATTGATGGATTCGACCGTTACTTGTTGGAAATTCACTTCAATATTAATACAGTGGAAGTCATTTATAGCGACGTCACTTCTAAAGACAAGTTGCTTATAACGACCGAACCCTAGAGAATTGGTTGGATTTCTATATCCGGCAACGCTTCCGTAGTCGTGTATAACGCCGTCGCGTCGGCTATAACGACGAAGTCGCTTATAACGCCCTGCTGAGCTATGAGCCGGGCGTGATTTAACGACGCCGACGCCGACGTGCGGACGAATCGAATAAATAAACAAAAATCACCGATTTAAAAAAAATAATTTTCGCGTATGTACCTAAACCTAACCTACGTATGTTTTCATGTGCCTCATTTTTTATTTTTTGGGAGTGACCGTCACCTAAAATTTTGTTCGAACACGGTCGGGCGCGCGCATTACAGAATGTCAACACACTGCATTTTGGAAGTTTAAAAAAACTAAAACTAAGAGAACACATTTTTGAAACGGACCATTTACTTGTCCTCATACCAGACACATGCATTTTTTTGAAAAAAAGATTATGTAGAAACAAGCAAAATATATCAACCGGTACGGGAGCAGAACTCGTCTAGCCGTAGGAGAACAAAATCGCTATTCTGTACCATACCGGCACACCCACCGAGACTGTTGGCGGTGCTTGCCAATAACGGTATAGGTATTTAAACGTCATTTTACCGACATTGCGTAATGCGCACGTCCGACCGAATTGGAACAAAATTTTAGGTGATCGTCGGCCGGAGCAGTAGTCACTCCCTTTTTTTTCTATAAATCTGTAAGTAAATAACTTTAATGTAATAAAATGCATAGTCAAAGTTATGTAGTTTGTCTTGGTACTAAAAAAAATCGAATGTATGTAACGACGTCCTTTTATAACGACGGGATTTGCCGGTCCCTTGGTCGTCGTTATAAGCGACTTCCACTGTAATAACACTTATTTGTGTAATCTCCACTGATTTATTAATACAGTTAACAATAATTGTTTCGCCACACTGTAGCTTCATCAGAACTTGACAACAAACTAAATCTAGAGGGTGAGATATTCTGTTTAAATATTACCTGCCTATTATAAAATGTTAAAGTGGGTTAGCCTAGTTGGTCACAGAATAAATTTAACGTTGTCTTCCCGTTTCGTGCGTTCCCGTTTCGGGCGTTCTTGGCTTTCTACCTGTTTTCGTGCCGATTCGAGCGTCGAGAATTTACTGTGAATTAAATAGTGCCAGTTCGTGCGTTATAGGTACTTGTTGCAAAACGTACCTACTGCTTTGTTTTATAGTTGCCCGTCACTGAATACGGCCAAAAAAGTGGTTCCACGGCCCACTATTTCTGGTCTGGGCAAGCGTTTAAGTCTCCTCCCCCCAAAACAAAAACATTATTTGAAAACAATAGTAGCGAAATCAACATACAATTCCGCATTGAAGTCTAGTTATTAACAGCGTTGTGTTGTAAAGATAAACTGGAATTAGGGGCTTACAGCATTATCAGCAGGTCAGCGCCCGAAACGGCACTCAAACCAGGTAGAGGTTTGGGGCGACGCACGGAACGGCACAAATTTCATGGACGCCCGAAACGGGAACGCACGAAATGGGACTAAACCAATTTAACAGGGGAGAATTATTTACATCGGTTTGATCATTTAATAATTTTGAGTTTGTTAATTTCTAAAGTTTCTAACAAGGTTAATTTTGAACTTTTTTGTTCGATATGTAAGATAGTAAAATTGTTGTTAAATACGTGACCATTATCTAGTAAATGATTTGCATAGGTTGAATTTGATTTTTTGTTAATAAAGGCTTGATTATGTTATTGGGTCCACATTTCCACATTTGAACTTATAGAGTCCGGATTTATTATCTTTTCCCGTGATTTGTTTGTTGTTTTTTGGTAGACGACCTATTGAGTTATTTTTTTTTAACGCAATATTAATGTTACCTATTTTTATTTAATAATTTTGACCCTGAGTATGTTAACGCTTTAAAATTTTGGTTTTCAGTTGTTGTCGAGGTGGGGTAAACTAAATTGATGACGTATTTATGTAGTTTTTTATTCAAAATTTGATCTATTTTTTCAGCGACTTGTTTTATTATCTTCTTTATCAAAATTATCTTTTGTCATGGGCATCGTAATTAAACTATGATCATCAATAATCTATGATCAATCAATAATTTAAAACTCGCTCAAACGAGTTTTTTAACCATATGGTACTTCAAACTACATACTTCTGAGGACTGAAATAACAAATCAGAACATATGGTTTCTTACTATTTTCCCAAGTTATACAGGCTGGGCCAATAGTGTGTAGTCGGCCCATATCTCTGGTTCTATTCAAGGTATCGAAATAAAACTTTACACGTATGTTGAGACACCCACGAAGCATCTGATAAAATTATTTTGGTGTATACAAGGTGTTCACACTCTGACCACCAAACCAAAGTTATGTTTTTTAAATGGAACGCCACCCATTCCTTTACATATTTGAATTCCCAATAAAATTCTTAACATCGCTTACTCTAAACCCCACCGTGTAGCATATCAACTTTCATGAAATTTTATGGGGAATCCAAATATGTAAACAAATGTGCTGCATTCCATTTAACAAAAATATAACTTTGGTTTGGTACGTAGCATCCTGTATACATCAAAATAATTTTAAGTACAACAAACTTCACAAATGAGGAGACCAAATTGTTAGAAAAAGGTTTTAAGTATAATCTGCAGGAAGCAACCCAGATAAAACAGTTAGAACTACTAGAATTAAAAACAGAACTCGCGCTCTAACAATTGCCAAACAACACACATTTGAAATATACAGTATCCAAAATTATCAAAAATCAATTAGGTATCTCTCAATTTAATAATCAAGAAGCTAAAATTATTAAATCAATAAAAAAGAAACTATTAGAAGAAAATGTCATGCTGACGAAGGCCGATAAAGGAAATAAAGTTATTGCCATTACCAAAGAAGCATACAATAAAAAAATTAAAATTTTTAAACCCTACCAATTACAAAAAGACCTTACAGATAAATTTCATAAAGAAGTAAAACATATTTTATGCAACACTTCACTTCAATAACAGTCCTATTCCTTCCGTAACAACAATAAAAAATTTAGTTAAGAAATTTGAAGATACTGGGAATCTTTCATTGAAAGAAGGTAATTTTTACTAATAAATTTACTTGCTTTTTATTTAGATAATTCTGATTCGCTTATTATTATTACCTAGTTGCTAATTCCTTATTGTTCGCTAACTTAAATTTTACTGGGATTATGAGAAATTTAACAAGTGATAACGTGGAGTGAAACAAAACTAAAATTAATCTTATAATTTATTTTTTTAGTCGTTCCAAGAAATCTAAATGTTGAGGTGGAGGAAATGGTAATAGGCCTGATAACTGCTAGTCCACCATCTAGTTTAAGGTCTATTGCCCTAGAATGTAATGTTTCAAGAGAAACTGTCCCTAACATATTAAAAAAAAACAAATATCATCCCTTTAAATTCCAATGTCACCAAGAGTTACTTCCTTTTGACGAAGAATCAAGGCAAACTTTCTGTGAAGAAATGCAAGAACGGGCTAATCGGGATCGCAGCTTCCTCTCATCAATTTGTTTTACCGATGAGTGTACCTTCACTTTAAATAAAGAGCCAAATTCACAAAACATTAGGCATTGGGCCCAGGAAAATCCCAGAATAAATCTAGCCACTACAACGCAATACCCTCAAAAAATCAATATTTGGGCAGGAATTTTTAATAATCGCATTATAGGACCATTTGAAATACAGGGAAATTTAAATTCAGAAGCTTATTTAGATCTTTTAATTAACCATATTGGCCCTGCATTAGAAGAAGTTGCACATGCGAATCGGGAGGTATGGTTTCAACATGACGGATGCCCAGCACATTTTGGAGCACAATTATTAAATTATTAAATTAAATATTTCCAGAGAGCTGGATTGGTCGAGGTGGTGCTATAAACTGGCCAGCTAGACCAACGAAACATCCACATCAGTAATCAATTAATTGTCAACTATATGTAATGACAATAATAAGGAGAATGAGAATTATCTAAATAAAAAAACAAGTTTATGTATTAGTAAAAATTAACTTCTTTCGATGAAAGATTCCCAGCCTTCAAATTTCTTACTAAATTATTTGTTGTTATACCGAAGGAATAAGACCGTTATTGAATTTTACAGAAAATAAGGCACGCACTACGCGCAAACTATTGCCGCCGTAAAATATTTTCACAATGAAAACCTTTTCTTGAACTGAATAAATATTTTTGTTCATTTTTAAATGTTGACAGTTCAGAAAATCCATAAAAATCAGACGTCCGTGATTAGAATAAATTAAGTTGTCATGGATAATCTGATAAATTTCTGTGTTTTAGTTAGAAAATAATTTTAAATTTCCAAATTTTGTGAAATTTCTGGCAGTTTTTTTAACATATAAAACTTGTATTTTTTATTCGACGTTTCGCCCCCGTTTGGGGGCTTTGTCAAGAATATTTATTTAAACTTGTAAAAATATAAAAAAATATAAACGTAAATTATTTGACAAAATTTTTTAAAAAATTTTGTCAAATAATTTACGTTTATATTTTTTTATATTTTTACAAGTTTAAATAAATATTCTTGACAAAGCCCCCAAACGGGGGCGAAACGTCGAATAAAAAATACAAGTTTTATATGTTAAAAAAACTGCCAGAAATTTCACAAAATTTGGAAATTTAAAGTTTTTGGAACTGGCACAAATCAAAGAAAAATTTATTAGAAAATAATGTAATTTTTGCTTTTAATTCTTTAATAGATTGGAAAGTTGTAGAGTTTTTGATATCCTCATACGCAGAAAAAAATAATCTTTCGATTGCTACCTTTACCACCACTGTAACTACACATGGGGAGCAGGAATCCCCAAAAATGTAATTGCCCATGTTATTTCCCTATGTACACATGGAAGTTTGTCACACAGTATATTAGCTTGCTTCACTGGCACCAACAGAAAATTAAAAATTTCTCTACGTGAAATTAATAACATCCGCCAAAACATAAAATTCACACACATTCTGGGATCTGGGATATGAATAGTTCACGACATACTAGAGCCCGAGTTAGGAATAAAAAAGGAAGGGGTAGGTCTAGAGTAGACTACTGCTTTCAAATACATATAGTTGGGGATGTAGGATGTTCTACTTTTAGGGAAATGCATAGGTTAGCTCAGGATAGGAAAGGATGAAAGTACGCTTCTAATTAATGTAATTGAAACTGACTATAAAATAAAGATAAATGACGCACATACGGGACAACCTGTATTGCTGCAAGTCACATGATGGCTGAAAAAAATGTCTTGCTTGTTTTCTTTCCTCCTCTCTTACATAAGCAAATTAACCTTCTTCTGAATTCATCTCATCCACGTCCTCTTTCCATAAACAAGTTCAAGGTGCCGATTTAAGAATAGCCATCATTTAAGTCGGACCGGGACAATGGTGCCGGGCGCCTCTCAGGTAGCGTGTCTCATTTCCTCATGAAGCCGGCTCAAGAAATTAATTATTGAAAATTATAATGAGAGGTGGTCGAAAATTAGGGTCAAATGCCGGTCAATTGGTCATTGCTATCTAGACGAAATAAAAAATGTAATCTAAAAATTAAAATTACAAATTTCACTTCTGTTTACCAATTTTTGTCTGCTTTACAATTCCGTGTCTATTTATGGGTCCATACAGCATGTCCCGCATAATCCTATCCACAATTGGACTAACATTTTTTGATATACATACTCATTATTTTCTTGTGCTCACCAAATACTAGTGTATGATGCTTGCAGGTATACGAAACGTCGAGGGACAATTTGGAGCACAGTAAAAGTGTGCAATTAGTTACCCAAATTCCTACAAATCATTAGAATTTATGAATAATAAGAAACAGAGTAGGTAGATAACCAGTAAAAAAAATCGGTAGGCAAAAATTGCCATATACATAATATTTTATTTATATTAACTACATCAAGTCTAGAATAACCTATAAAAAGTAATTTGGACTTTCCAATAGATTAAAGAAAATAAAAAAAACAAAAATGTTTGGGCCAACAGCACGCGGTGTTCCCAAGCGGTCACCCATCCAAGTACTAACCGCGCCCGACGTTGCTTAGCTTCAGTGATCGGACGAGAACTGGCGTTTTCAACGTGGTATGGCCGTTGGCAACATTTTTGTTTATAACTCATTATTTCTAGACAATAGCATCTGCAACTAATTTTTTTATTTTTTAATAAGTATTTAAACCTTTCTATTATTAACTATGAACTATGAACTGTAACAAAAAGATCTCTTTCAGGTTCTTAATAAATTAAAAGCTTTAAGTGTTTTTATATGAAGACTGGTAGAAATCTGTTCATATACTTAGCAGATCACTCTAGTTGGTCAATAGATGGCGCATCAGTTCACATATTAAAAACACAGGTGGTCCAATTTATATCACCAGTTTATGGCAAAATAAAAGTAGTTTGTCTAATAAAATATGGTCGAATTTTGCGTCCTTTTGATGTACCTACAGAATGTTAAAGAAAATAAATTATTTTATAAGAATCTATACTTATACAGGGTCCTGCATCTCACCTCCCGTCTTCTACTACACCTAAACGATTTATTTTAGAAAAATGATTGAAACGGGACAGTGTTAGAGAGCACATTTTAAAAATATTTTTGAATATACAGGGTGTCCCGAAAATTGGTGGTGCATCAAAGTTGTATCAAAGTTGATTTTTGAGACTAGAATATTATTAAATTTGATTTGATAGTTCCAGAGGAACAAATTAAAATCGAGAAAAAAATTTTTTTCGTCATGTTTTAAAAAAATTATAAAAAATAGAAGAAACATCTTCAAACCAAAACTAAGCAGCAGGTTGCTTATAAGAAAAGGTCAGTTTATCCTACTATGAATGTCGTAAAAATAACTTATACAGGATGTTCAAAAATCAATGCCAAACTTTTCAAAATGTAATGCTATTTTTCTCCATTTTTTCAAATGGGACACCCTGTATATTTTTATCCCGTCGGATGCAGAATTAAAAAATGAACATGTTTTCTAATTACAATTATTTCGACATTCTTAAAGGTTTCACACATATTCGTAAAATCTTAAAATTATTATCTAATAAATAATAATTTTGCTTGGCAGTTTTTAAATCAATGACTAGAATATTATGTTCATTACTATTCTGACCACAATAAAGATTTTTAGGCAGGGGGTGGGGGGGGAATTATTGGTGAACATATTATTGGTCCTCACTTTTCTAACGGACATTTGAACGGTGCTATGTATTTTGATTTTTTATAAAATCAATTGCCAAATTTATGCCAAAATTTACCAATAGCTGCAGCACGACGGAGCCCCAGTACATTATTCATTACGAGTCAGGGACAATCTCAATACAACCTTTTCAAACCGGTGGATTGGAAGAGGAGGGCCATGTAATTGGCCGCCCCGATCACCCGACTTAACTAAATTAGATTTCTTTTTGTGGGGCTACGTTAAGGAAATCGTTTATCAGGAACCTCCAACCACACCAGAAAAAAATGCAGCAAATAATCAGAAACGCATTTCAAAACATTGCACCCGAGCTATTAGGAAGAGTAGCAAGGTCATTTCGTAACCGCCTCCGTTTGTGCCTCCAAGAGAACGGAAGACATATTGAACATAATGTTCTAGTCATTAATTTGAAAACTGCCAAGTAAAATTATTATTTATTAGATAATAATTTTACGATTTTACGAATATCTGTGAGACCTTTGAGAATGTCGAAATAATTGTAATTAGAAAACATGTTCATTTTTTAATTCTGCATCCGAGGGGATAAAAATATACAGGGTGTCCCATTTGAAAAAATGGAGAAAAATAGCATTACATTTTGAAAAGTTTGGCATTGAATTTTGAACATCCTGTATAAGTTATTTTTACGACATTCATAGTAGGATAAACTGACCTTTTCTTATAAGCAACCTGCTGCTTAGTTTTGGTTTGAAGATGTTTCTTCTATTTTCTATAATTTTTTTAAAACATGACAAAAAAATTTTTTTTTCTCGATTTTAATTTACTCTGAAACTATCAAATCAAATTTGATAATATTCTAGGGATATGTACAGTAGCTCGAAAGGGTCTCAAAAATCAATAAGACTACAGGCCATTCCATTTAAAAAAATGCAACTTTGATGCACCACCAATTTTCGGGACACCCTGTATATTCAAAAATATTTTTAAAATGTGCTCTCTAACAAACAGTCTAATGTCCCGTTTCAATAATTTTTCTAAAATAAATCGTTTAGGTGTAGTAGAAGACGGGAGGTGAGATGCAGGACCCTGTATATAAAACACAAAAAATGTTTCTACCTACCTACCTACCTACCTACCTGTGTCCGTTATAGACTCCGAAACGGCTGGACCGATGTTGATGAAATTTTCAGGCAATCTTCAGTTTAGCCCAGCGGGTGTTCCTGTGAAGTTTGGTAGCGATCGGATCAACAGAATTTTTTTAAACGTTTATGTGAAGCCGGGGCGGGCCACTATAATTTATAAAGTGACAATTGACAGTAAACGTCAAACGGCATATGTCATTCGCAGTTTATCAAATTTCAAACGATTTTACCACAATTATTTCTTCTGAGGCAGCAACGCGCCGGGTACCAGCTAGTTTGCTATAAATGTATAAATCAATACCAAATAAAATTTTACATAGATCATTTTTCTGTATTCTCTATCAAATAGTGGTTGTAATTATTTTATTTAGAACACAGAGGTTCCCTCAAAAATACTTAATTTAATAAAACATACGTACCTCGGTATCAGTTAGGATTTCATATTTTAGGAATTATTTGAAAGTGTATGGATAATATTCTGGAAGTATATGCGTGTGTGTGGCCGACTGCAAGGGATGTTTTTGATCGTGAGATAGTCGAGTGTCTAGTCTGTGGCGACGCTAAGACGCCGTATTTCTTCAAACTTGACAGGTCGAGTGTGACAGGTACAAGCCAAAGATTTGACAAATTGATGCTTTAATTAGGGCATAGGTATCGCATTTCGTACAAGGGTCTGTCTGGCATGCTCGACTGGTTTTTCCTCCGTACCCTCCCACTGCATGAGACATGCGCTTTACGCTTACGCATAAGCACCGGTGTAAGTTTTTATAATGAAAGGCTGCGTAGAATCAGCTTGACGAGGAATTGGCAGGAAAATCGAATTTCTCTGTTACGTCATTTGCGAAGAACCATTGCATCCGTAGTAAGTATATCTATTATTATGTCTTATGGTAGTGTTAGCAATGAAATCTACTCTTAAAGGGTTTTACTCGAGGTACTCAGGTATTGCAACAAATGCAACATCGCACTCGAAAATGTGGTCTAAAACTTGATGTAGTTGTCCGTCTGCAAGAACTACTTGCATGTCCGAAATTGTATACGGGCATTCATTTGCTAACAGATGTTGGTACAGTCTGTAATCTGGGATGGAACATCTCGCTCCGGTTTCTACAAACTCGTAGCCAATCCCTCATTATATTTGCATCAGCACCGGATATTTCATTACAATATTACAATAATACATCCTTTTTACTTGATTTATGTTGAAAATGCGAAAAAACTTATTGTATTTAAAACAATAAGCTTCTTCGTTTGATTCCCTTGCTAGTAAAGGCACATGGCTTGTTAAGTAAGTTATGTACCTCTCATTTCCGTTTTGCTGCTTCATAGGTACTTTTTTCAATTAACCTTCATTCATAACTCGTTCTGAAAAATTATGAATATGTAGCAGAATTTCGGCGTATATATTTGATTTGATTTCGTATTATGTTTAATTCATGCTCGTTGACAGTTAGATTCTTTATGTCCATTTTATTCTAAACAGTTTTTATGTTGACATCACCGGTGTTTATAGTTGTATCAAACTTTACCTGCTAATTTCTATTTTACAAGCTTCCCAGGTAAATAAATTTGCTAATTTTACAGTAATATGCATTACACATATTTCCTGTTAGATTACTGAAGCGTTTCTCCAAGTACAAAAATGAACAAAATAAATCTAACTAAAGTCGATGATCAGATCGCCATAACTGGCATGGCGGGGTATTTTCCCGAGTGCCGTAACGTCGAAGAACTTAAAACGAAGCTTTTTGATGGAACCAACATGGTGACGTCTGACCCAGCTAGGTATCCAGAGGGTACTTACGGACTCCATACATACGGAGGTGAGGAAAAGTACTTATTAACTATTTGTTTCATACACGAGGTATTTTAATTTTTCACCATGTATTGTAAAAAGAAAAATTACAAAAGTTTTGGCGATTCTTGCTCTCGACTCTTCTTACTTCTAAGACTACGGCGAGTAGTTTTTTCAATCTAACAGTTAAAACTGAAAACTACTATAGTTCCTTGGATCCGCCCGACTGCGCCAGTTACATTGCATTTTCTGCTAAAGAATACCCGAATAATAATAATAATGTTTATTTAACAAAGTATGCTATACATACATAATACAAGATTAATTTACAAAATTAGAGATAAGCAACACAACAAACAACAAAAGAAAAATTTAAATTAGAACAAATGAAAAATTTAGAAACCAGTCACATACTTCGGCATAATACTCAATAGAGTCTATTAGTGTAACGGTGAAATCAAAGCGCGAAATTTAAAACGCTATCCTAAGAGAATAGTTGGATAAAATTTTTCAATGCATTTTAAATGGAGGTTAAATGACCTTGCACTTCACATTCTATTTTTACCTTTCATCCTGATTTCTTAGCATTAAATCAATATATGGCGATTACTATGAAGCCTTTTTTTACCGTTTGTCTTGTAAAAGCATTTATTTATGCAGTCATTTTGTTTAAAACTAAAATTCAACAAACTACTGCAATTTACGGCGCGAGAATGTCGGTGATAGAACCGGCGCAGTAGATTATTTAAATGAAGTCGTTAACAACACTAATTTTTAGCACTTTTTCTTCCTTTTTACACTTTTTAAATATAAATAAGAACTTAAACCACCTATTAAATAAAAATTAAACAATAAATAACCCGCAGAAATAAAAAATTTAGCCTCAAACCCTGTGCAGCAAACGTCAAAATAATCTCCAAGGTCACTGGTCTGGTCTGAACGCGACATACGTTTTTTTCTAATATGTACTGTGCTCCGTTTTAAAATATTTCTGAAATTAAGTTGTATTTTAAGTTGTTTTTGAAAATGTAACAGCTGGAAAGAGCAGTCTATATGTCACTTGCAGAATCCCCGTTAAGAAATGCACTGAATTTAAATAATCAGTGTTTAAAATCTATGTCCCATAAGAGCTCCATGTTAAGAATTTTGAAGTAGGATAGCCCGCGAAACTAGTAACATAACCTAACTAATGGACTCTATTTGATTTTATGGATAAATACCATGGTCTGATATTCTCTGTACCGACTTACGTTTAACCAGTTATGCCCAAGAAGCATATCATTAATTCTTACGTATCTATTGCACTGGTACACCAGTCTCAACTTCTAAACTATCTGATAGAACTTCACTTTCAAATTTCATCAAAATTGATAGAGTTTATTATACTGAAGGCAATTATGTTGTTAATTTTTGTTAAAAAAAATTCCTTCGGAAAATCGGTCAGCATTATCGATATTTTCGCGAGTTAGTTTATCGTTGCAAAAGTTTATAAAATTATCGGCTGCCCCATTGCAGCCACTAAATAAAATCGAACATATTGTAATTTATCGACAGTTTTCTGGGACCCCTTGGTACTTGGTAACGTGTTACGGTTAGCATAATTTGAAACAGGATGCTAGGAGCATGACGGAGCCAAATACTGAATCGCCGTAGCGTTCCCTCCCTGAACTAAAAAAGGAAATTTTATTAATTATTTTACAATAATAATTAAATAGTACGTCATCATAAAGTTCTCTTTTGAAGACTGGTAGGACGCGTACCTCCATCCTTTCCCTGAGCTAGCCTACGCATTTCCGTAAAAGTAGAACATTCTACATCCCCAACTATTTGAGAGCAGTAGTCTAATCTGCTCCAACCTCTAACTGTTTATTCCTATCTCTGACTCTAGTATGTCGCGAACTATTCCTTTGTGTCTCAGAAGGTGTCCTACCATCCTACGATCCTATCCCCTATTCTTTATTGTCTTCCATACTTTTCTCTTTTCCCCAACTCTTTCTAATTCCTCCTTATTGCTAACTTGTCTATCCACAGTATCTTCAACACCCGTCTGTAGTATCACATTTCAAACGCTTCTACTCTTTTTCAATCCGCTTCTCCCATTGTCCAAGTTTCGCACCCATAGGTATAATTTCGTACTCCATACATGCGTCTTTAAGAGTCTCTTCCGAGTTTCTACATTAACCGTTCCAGAATATAGCAGTTGTTTCTTTTTGTTAAACAAGTACCTAGTACCTACGTAGCGTAGTTTTTTGATTCGCGTGAGTTGTATTTGTTTCCGTTTTTTTTTAAATTTCCAATCCGTTATAAAACTGTTATCTTGATAACTTGTCAATCACTGAGGTATACATACCTACATAAATGAGTAGGTATGTATTGTATTGTATTAGATAATATAGGCAGGTACCTATTTTACAAACAGAAGTAAGCCGGTATCTACAATCTACATACAACATACCTACTTATACCGAATTGTAAAAGGCATGTACAGTTAATAAATTGTTGACTTTGCTTTACTTATACCGGTCTGCCTTTACACTACTGTTTTGAGGTTGAATGAAATTGGGGTTAGATGCAAGTATCACACACCATTTCCACATTTACCGGGACATTTACCTACCTACTACATAAAATAATATGGCAAATTATGTGAATCGGACTTTTGAGACCCTTGTTTCATCATTATATCGATTATGTTGTCTTTGTTTTATGTTTCCTTGACACCTTACTTTAAAAATTCACGCTCGAAATAGTCCCAATAAGTATGTTATGAGATAGGTACTGCTTCACGGGCACTTCAAGAGAAGTGGGAGGAACCTTACGAATCTCTGACGTCAAACCAATAACAAAGCGAACTAGCATGTGGACGTGATAAGCTAATTTCTTTCGCCAATTACGCCGCAAAAAATTTTTTTAGAAAAAAAATTTCGCCGTAAATCAATTACAATAACAATTTTCTGTCATTTTCATGCCAAAAATAGATATCTTATTTTTCTCCGAACCTCCCTATTATGTCCCTCTCTAAAACTTCACTGATGGTCAACAGTCTTTCATATTTCGGGTACATTTCCATTTTCCAACGAACTGTTTATTAGGTTAATTAAGTATGGAGCCAGTTCATCAAAGTTTACTTTATATATATTCATATTCACCTCGTCTGGACTAGCTTTATTGCACATGCCTAATATGTACTATTTGTTTTAATTCAACTATTTCTAATAAATGAAAATCTGAAAATATTTCTAGTCTTTCACATTACACATCAAAATTAAGGGTACTATTATGGTATGGTAGGTGTGTACAATGAACGAAAAACTCATTAAAACTATGGAGCTATCAAGATGCTGATCGACATCAATTTATTTGTAAATTAAACTTGCTCGCCGCTTCCTGCCAATTACTGCAGCCAAATCTTGATGCACTATTTTGTTCGAACACGGTCGGGCATGCGCATTCCAGAATGTCAACACAATTTCCATTTTGGAGGTGTAAAAAAACTAAAGCTGAGAGAACGCATTCTTGAAACAGACCATTTAGTTGTTCTTGCACCAGACACACGCATTTTTTGGAAAAATATACCAAATCCCTACGGGATCAAAACTCGTCTAGCTGTAGGAGAACACAATGGCAGTTCTGTACGATACCCGCACACCCACCAAGACCGTTAGCGTCACTAGCCGATAACGATTTACTTAATCGTCATTTTACCGACGTTAAGTCCGACCGTATTGGAACAAAATTTCAGGGGACCGTCGGCCGGAGCATTTATTGTCTTGTAGTTTCCAGGTTATGTTTATTTGTTCAACGATTTAATTCTGGTTTAGAGTTTTCGTTTCTGTTCAATATATTTAATGATAGAATTTCTTAGTTTTTCAATTTCGTTTAATAAACATTCGGATTTAATATCACTTCCCTCACTCTTAACCTCACTTCTTCCAAAGCATTTTGGCAAAACCTTTGCACGAATTAATGACCGGAAATTGCTTTCCAGTGATACCCACGCGCTTCGAATGATACCATCCTTGACATTTCTCATCGCAGCCGATAATTTTGTTTCTTTTAAACTCAATTTTACACAGACTAAACTCTTCACGGTCCCCATCCGCGCCCGCCTTGTTGCAATTCTCTTATGATTGCTGATTGCTAGCTCCGTCACTAACCAACATCAGCGATATAGCTCTCGTCTTACATTCACCAATTGCCTATCAGTGATAGCACAGATATCAATGCGTAATTTTTCAGGAAAAGTTCGCTACTTTGATGACTTCGACGCAGGTTTCTTCGGAATAAACGGCAAGCAAGCCAATAGCATGGATCCACAAGTCCGGGTACTTCTGGAGCTAGTGTTCGCAGCAATATTGGACGCTGGTTACAATCCTGCAGAGTTCCGTGGTTCCAACACTAGCGTCTTCGTTGGTTCGACAAGCGCCGACGCCTACGACTATCTTATTAGCCCAGATAACGCTACTGGTTATGAGCTGATCGGTGGTGCTAGGTGCATGCTTGCTAACAGGTAGGTAGTGTTCTTATCGTCTTCAATTTTTTGGGATAGTATATGAATTCCGGAAAATACGGATAATTCCCATCTCTATTAACAGGATATCGTACGTTTTTGACTTTCATGGTCCTAGTATGGTCGTGGACGAGGCTTGCAGCTCCAGTTTGACAGCTACACAAATGGCTGTTGATTCCATCCAGACTGGACGAAGCGATGCTGCGATAGCTGTGGGAACGAATATTCTACTTAATCCCAACGGTTGTCTGCAATTTTTAAAATTGGGCGTGTTTGGGAAGGAATGCAAATCCTTCGACAAAGACGGGCATGGGTAAGTCCGTAACTATTTCATCTTGTGGTATGGTGCAATACTTCTGTTGCAGATACGTACGCTCTGAAGCAGTACCAGTGATACTACTTCAAAAAACACAAGACGCAAGGCGAATTTATGCAACAGTAGTAGGTATAAAGTCAAATAACGACGGCCATAAAGTCGAAGGACCAACATTTCCTTCGATCGAAGGACAATTTAATTTGCTGAAAGAGATATATACAGAAGCAGCAATCAATCCAGACGATTTGTTTTACGTTGAAGCACATGGGACTGGTACATCAGTAGGCGATATGGTCGAAGGAAATTCCTTAAGTCAAATGTTTTGTGAAACGAATCGCAAACAGCCACTTTACGTGGGGTCAGCAAAAAGTAACTTAGGTCACACTGAAACTGCTTCTGGACTAGTTGGGGTTGTGAAAGTTCTGCTTGCTATGGAGAACTTCTCCATACCGCCTAATCTTCATTTTAAGGAACCCAATCCCAACATTCCTGCGTTATTGGACGGTAGAATGAAGGTGAGAATAATTATTTTCATTGCAGTTGAAAATCGAGACTTCATGTGGACATGTTCTCAAATTCTATTAATGTTCCAAGCACTGAAATGGATCCTAAAATTCCTGATAATTGAACTGCGACGTTTGTCAATGTATACACGTGTCAAGGACCAACTGTCTTATAAAAACAACAAATGAGGTTTTAACGATGACATTGATGAGACTGTCTAAAAAATAGATTGATTATAACTGGTCTAGGTATAAAAATGGACCATTTTGCACAATTTCTCTGGGAAAATTTATACAATTTTACTCAAAATACGTTTACAAATTGCTTTGCCAATATGATTTTCTTTCCTGAGGTATCCAAAATGACCGCTCTATTATTATTATTATTTGTGGTTCATTAATGTCGCAAAGGAAATTGTCTTGTCCATTCACAAAGTCAAATTTAAATACAATATACTTATTTGCAACAGCTCGAGCATTTATTAATAATCTTTCATTGTTTTGGGCAATATTTCATTGACGAGAAAATAGTTGTCGAAGGTTAAATTACTACAAACCCAGGAGATACCGATTATAAACTCGTCCCTATCGTTTTCATGTATTACCTTGTGTGACGCCAGACGGGGCTCACGCGACAAAACCCTATTTATAATATATTAAATGAAAGGTCAGGATGACACCAGCCAGGTGATTTTGTCTGTGCACACTGAGATCCTAACTTACCTCAATGAGTTCTTGATATCCTGTCTTCGTACAGGTATCATAACAATTTTTGTTGAATCATAAATGTGGGCTAGAGGTAATTTTCTTTATATGAAAAGAAAACCAGTTATCCTTGTACCCTATCCTTATATTTCCTATTTTTATACAATATCTCTGCAATTCTACTATCACCATTACTCCAAGTATGTGTTATAAATTACCGATTGTTATCAACTACATAAAGCATCAATTGACTGACTTGACTCTGTATGTCACCAGAACACCACTCAAAACGACTGCCACTCGAGTATAAGTGAATGATTCTAAGTATTCAACCTAAGTACCCCGTTACGCCGATTTCCATCCGACTTCAGCACTTGCTATACGCCAACTAACTCATAATAACCTTTTACCCCGCATTTATAACGTCAGTTGTCATGGCAAACATGGTTGCTTGTTTTTCTACGAAACACTCGGGTAAATATCAAATCCTAAAGTGTCTTCCGTGATAATGGCGCTTTCTATAAAATGAATATGTTTAATCATATTTGCATTAAGGTGCGTGCCGGTACCGATCCGTCGTCTAATGAATTGGTTTTGGCGTCCGTCTGACTGACTTTTCATCCCTGTTTAGCCCCAAATTAGAATGTAGTAGTACTTTTAGGTGAAAGTTATTGGTATATATTGCCCTACTATATTTCCCTAATCAATTATCTAGTCACACTTTATTGCCTTACTTCTGCTTATTAAAAATTTTATATGATGGACACAGCTGTTTCTGGGAAACTTGTAGTAACAGTCATGCTTTAATAAAACTCTGAATTTCACAATATATCTCAATTTTGTATAACTTGTTTATAACTTATTAAATAAATATTGCATTTACTTCTAGCGTAAGTTTTGAAGTCGAACTTAAAGTGCCCCGTTACACTTCAGTTAATTTATTTCAGGTGGTTGTCAAACAAATTGCGTTTGATGAGGGTCTTGCCGGAGTTTCCAGCGTTGGAATTGGTGGAACTAACGCCCATATGGTCTTACGCCCTCACAAAAAGCGAAACGTCCCATATAAATCAGAAGAGATTGACAATACCCTAATAGTTTTATCCAGTCGCACAGAAGAAGGAATTAACCATTTACTCGAAGCAGTTAAATTGAACCACAACAACTTGGATTTTATCGGCTTGCTAAATAAAATCCACGAAATAAACATAAACAGACATCCATACAGAGCTTTCGCAGTCTTAGGGAAGAAACCAGTACAAGAAGTGAACCGATTAGGGGATGAAAAGCGACCTCTTTGGTTCGTTTACGCAGGCATGGGTTCTCAATGGCCAGGAATGGCGAAAGAGCTAATGGGCATGGAGGTGTTCAGGAAAACCATAGAAAAATGCGCTGAAGTTTTAAGACCACATGGTATTGATTTGGTGAAAGTCATAACTACTTCTGGAAAAGCAGAAGTGGATGAAGTGGCAAATTCGTTCGCCAGTATTATTGCCGTTGAAGTTGCTCTTACGGATCTTCTTTTTGCTTCAGATATCAGGCCAGATGGTATTGTTGGACACTCACTTGGAGAAATAGGTAAGCCCTTCTCCTTCTCCTGCTCCTTATTCTTCTCCTACTCCTCCTCCTTCTCTTCCTCCTCCTCCTCCTTCTCTTCCTCCTCCTCCTCCTTCTCTTCCTCCTCCTCCTCCTCCTCCTCCTCCTCCTCCTCCTCCCCCTCCTCCTCCTCCTCCTCCTCCTCCTTCTCCTTTATATATTTCCCTTTCACAATACCAAGTGTATTTTCGTATCTCTCTTTTTACAACATTATGTTTTTTCTCTTGCCACAGGAGCTGCTTACTGCGATGGATGCTTAACAGCCGAGCAAGCCGTGCTGGTAGCTTATTACAGAGCCAAAGCTGTGGAAGATACAATCTTAATACCAGGTCTGATGGCTTCGGTCGGTCTCTCTTGGGAAGAGTGCCAAAAGAGGTGTCCGCCAGATATTTACCCAGCTTGCAACAACGCTCCTGACAACGTAACCGTATCGGGCCCAAAGGAATCAGTAGAAGAATTCGTGAACAGACTTAAATCCAAAAAGATTTTCGCCAAAATTGTCAATACCGCCGGAATAGCTTTTCACAGCAAATATATAGATGATGCTGCGCCTAAATTATTGAAGTATTTGAAGCAAGTTATTCCTAGGGCAAAAGAGCGATCGCCAAAGTGGATCTCCTCGTCGATTCTCAAAAAGTTTTGGGACGGCAA
Source organism: Xestobium rufovillosum (assembly GCA_963966045.1). NCBI lineage: Eukaryota > Metazoa > Arthropoda > Insecta > Coleoptera > Ptinidae > Xestobium > Xestobium rufovillosum. Next base: position 26,151,683 of record OZ014497.1, read on the forward strand.
GTTGGCCAAGACATGTTCGGCTGAGTATCAAACGAATAACTTTGAGAGTCCAGTGCACTTTTATAATGCCGTCAAAGAAATTCCAAAAAATGCGTTGCTAGTGGAAATTGCTCCCCACTGCTTGCTGCAAGGTTTGGTGAAAAGGTCGGTGAGTCCAGACGCAACCGTTCTTGGTTTGGTCAATAAAGATGTTAGTGATTTAAAGCATAACTTTATGACCACCATGGGAAGGTAAGGGGTACATCAATATAGATGACTCTTCATTTACCAATTCATTCTCAGACTGCACATTCATGGATACCTACCAAATGTATCCCTACTGCAGAAGCAGATTGAGTTTCCAGTGCCCAGAGGAACTCCAATGATTTCCAACTTGGTGAAATGGGATCATTCAGAGAAATATTACACTCCTTGCTACAAACCTGATGACAAAAAGTTTGGAATTGACATTAGCGTTAAATTGAACGACAAGGAAGCGAATTTGCAGGATTACAAAATTGATGGGAAAACCATTTTTCCAGCCGTTGGCTTTTTGGTAAGTACTGAGTTTCTTCTACACAGTTCAAATAGTTTAGCTTTTTCGATAGTTTTTGTTAGTAGCTTGTCCACATTTTTTGCAGTGGGTTGCTTGGAAGGCTCTGGCGACGGCTCTACAAAGAAACTACGACGAAGTACCAATATCAATGGAAAACGTAAAATTCGCAGATGCCCTTGTAATAGAACGCGAAGAAGAACTAAAATTCCTGGTCAATTTATTGAAGATTTCGGGACATTTTGAGGTATCTCACAAAGACAGAGTATTCTGCACGGGTCACATTCGCAGATTAAGCGATTGTTCATCAGAATTCACGAATTTACTACCCATGAGTAAAAAGTTGAATTTCATCGTTCTCCAACCTTACGATGTGTACAAAAAATTGTCTCTAATGGGCTACGAATATGAAGCAAGTTTTAGGGGCGTCAAGACTATAGACAACACATGTGAAAGTGGCGAACTATTGTGGAACGATAAATTTCCGGAATATTTGGATACTTTGGTGCAGTGTTCGCTTGTTGGTAAAGATACTAAGGATCTACTGTTGTTGGATGGAATTGACAAAGTTGTCATAGACCCCAAAGTGCATGTGGAACAAGTGAAGACAATGGATGGGGAAAAGTGTAAGTTGCAATAATATTATCATTTTTTCAAAGTCTTCTTGCCACTGCCATTTCTTCTACAAATATACCATCATCTTTCTTCCTTTGTGTAGGTGCATTGTCTCTGTATGTATTCGAGGATTTCATTTTGCGTTTTCTTTCTTCCTCTCTCATCAAATATCTTCTTGAATTTTCCTCGTTCCCGGGTCAAAACTTCGCCATCATAGTTGTTCCTACCCACCTTCTCCTCTTCCATGGGGTATATATTGTCTTTTCATTCTCTACATCGTCTGAGGAACACCTCTTCCTATCACAATAGTTCTTCCTATACATCTCCCACTTTGAGTCGCCGTTTCTTCTTATTTCCTCCCAACACTTCGCCACTTGCTTTGCTGCTGTCAAGTCCGCGAAGAATGCACACTAGCTATATATTAAACAGAATGGTCTTCCTCTTCCCCACATGATATTCCAGTTTCCTTCTTTTGAAGGTCTTGATTATTTCTAGGGTTTTGCCAATATTACGAAGCATCTTGATATAATTTAATCCATCCACCAAAAACCAAGTCTCTCTAGTTCTGAATCTAGTAGTCAGATGGTCATATCGTCTTCCAATTTGAATTTCCAAGTGGTCCAGGTGGTCGATAGGCTAATATGTGTCGACAAATATACGTACTGCCTTATTTTCAGATGTACAACTAAACATATACAAAGATCTGAACATTATAAAATCTGGAGGCATAGAAATCTGGCAACCGTACTACAAGAAGCACCCTAGACATAATATCCTTCAACATAACCATAGGAAGGATCGTTACACGTTTGTTCCCGATGACAGGACTACAAAAGAAGTTGCTAATTATGAAAAAATACAACAAGAGGTACTCTCGACATCTTTACAAATCATATCGGAAAATTGCGGTTCGGAACTGAGCATCTGTGAACTTTGTTTGGACGTTGAAAACGCATTGACACCATTGGTGAAGAAATTGGTCGATCTGGAAGTTGGTATAAGGGCTCAATTCATCTTCATTGCTACTGAAGATTCTGAACGTTGCAAGGAGATTTTAGTAAGTCGAGGAATGGAAAATACTGAAATTGTTTCAGAACCTGATGAAAGTTCCGCGAACCTTTTAATAACTAAGCAAGTTCTGGGCAATATTGATGTAACTGAATATGCCAATTTTGCCCTTAAAGATGGAGGATTTCTTCTGTTAGTAGAAGATTCAGAAGAAGCAATAGACTTTGCTAAATTCGATGAAAATGACTATGATGTAATAACCAGAAATAAAGTAGGAAGAAATGTTCTGATTCTCCTACGGAAGAGAATAAATTTGCCTAAAAATTACACAGTCGTGTATGTTACTCCAAACAATTTTTCTTGGATTAAGAACCTCAAAAACGCAATAGCCAACGAGCAGTACGCAAGAGTGTATTTGGTGGCTTCAGTACCAGAAATGCATGGGATCATTGGGATGTTTAACAGTCTAAAATTAGAATCAAAATGTGCCCATATTCGATTATACGTGATATACGATACTGGCGAAATTTTTGACTTTGACAATTCAGTTTTTGCGACTAGAATTAAAAAAGATTTGAAGACGAATATTTTCAGAGATGGGGTGTGGGGGTCGCGTAGAAATCTGAAGATTCCTGATGATTACAAGAAAGTTGTGGAGCATAGGTTTCTGGATGTTGATGCTGGTGGCAATTGCAAGTGGATAGAAAGGAATTTTATAAATGAAGAGTGAGTTTTCTTGTTTTATAAAATATTCCATAAGATTTTGTTAACATTTTAGGAATAAAAGTATATGTCGAGTGACATGTGGAGTACTCACCACAGAAGATCTGGAAGAAGTGCGTTTTAATACCGGGATAGAGAAAGTGAAGAAATCTCATTACACAATTGGCAAATCCTTTTCTGGTTTCAATGCAAATGGTGAAAGAATTATGGGAATAACACCAGGACCAGCCGTTGCAACCTCAGCAATCTTTGACGATATTTTAAACTGGAAGGTGCCGGAAAATTGGAGTCTGGAAGAAGCTGCTACAGTATCCTTGCCTTATTCAGTAGTAAGTTTATTATATTCACTTTGTAAGTCTTTTTTTATTCTTATAATTTTAGGCTTATTACGTCTTAACTGTGAAAGCACAAGTACATCCATCAACAAATATCTTGGTCATAGGAGATGATGTAATCAGTTTAACTTCAGCGTTTGTAGCACAACAACTTGGTTGCAAAGTTTTAATAAGTTCATCGAATCAACAAGAAATGGAACTTGTACAGAAATGTCCAAAACTGAAGCATGGTCTCATATCAGAACCAAACCCTTTGGTCAGAAAACAAGAGATCCTTAACAAGACCAATGGTAGGGGAGTGGACATAATATTGAATTTTGCAAAAACCCTAAGTTGTACAGAAACTTTAGTCAATGCTGGAAGCTACTATTTGATAAATGCAAAAGCAGATGTTAGTGAGAATGCTGAATTTGCTAACATTGCCTTGAAAAATAATATCAGGTTTTATGTTATCAGTACAGGAGATATTTTAGAGGAAAACTCTAGCAATAAAGAGACCATAGCGAAATTCATTAATGACGGTTTAAAATCTGGTACAGTTGCTCCTCTTCCAATCAAGATATTCCAGGAGGACCACATGAAAAATGCATTGGAGGAGTTAGACAATTCATCTATGGCCGTTATAAAACTTCCGGAAGGGAATACAGAAACCTTGTTAGCAACACCAAGCACTTATTTCAGTGGAGATAAAAGTTATATAATGATAGGAGGATTTGGAAGATTGGGGCTTGAATTAATAGACTGGATGATCAGCAGAGGGGCCAGAAAGTTCGTAGTCAATTCTCGTTCTGGCATTAAAAGCGGATACCAAAGCTGGTGTTTCAGAGTTTGGACGGAAAAAGGCATTCAGGTAATGATATACCACATTTCGTGCATTTTATATCATTCATATATCATATAGTTTATGAACGCATTTTCGGAAATTTTCTCCAAAAAAATAAATGTTAGTGACTTCGACATAAGAAGCTAAACAATTGCATCAAGAAAGGCAATTACAGCAGCCGAAAGCATATAAAAACCCTCTATAAAAAAGATGCTATTAAATCATTATCTTAAGGCTAGACATCCGGGTAGACCAGAGTTCGATTTGAAATGGGCGTTGCACTACTTGTCGTGTTTATTTAGTATCAACACATGTGTAGTGATCTGGTTGTATTTTTATGTCAAGAAAGAGGATAAAGAAAAGAACTTTTCCCTTGCAATTTATGACTCTTTTATCGCCCAAGACTATTTAAAACACTGACAGAAAAATTCTGTAAGTATTTTACCTATGCGGACAACAAAATATGTACTGGAACTGCACAATCTGAAAAAATAATTTCCCGGGGTGGTGGGCTTTATAATAAGATTTCCAAAGAATAAAAATTATGAATTCTGAACTTCTATTACGCAAGCGGCTCTACAAAGAAATATTTACAAACACCGGGCCGCGTTTAACATGCCGACAAGCAATAGATGGGTGGAGCTACAACTTTCGATCCGTTCCGTCGTACTACATACCACAATAATTGATTTCAGCGAATTTTGCTGGAATATTTGGAATTTGTTTTCAATTTTTTGACCTTATTTTCAGAGATTTTTGAAAAAATAAACCGGCTTATTATTGCTGAACCCTGGGAAATTTGATGTAAACCCCATAATTTCCAATTATTTTAAATTTCTGCTTTTATTTAAGGTTTTACAAACGATTTCAAAAAAATATACCTTTGTCCATCTAGTCATATTTTTTTCAAGAATTTTCAAGCCTTAAGGCTCTACAATCTGAACTATCGTATAAACTGCATACCTAAAGCCTTGGTTTTTAACAACTTTCCGTCGACGGAATTACGTCGAGGGAATTCCGTTTGCTGTATTTTAAGTCTGTCGCTGTTCGAACGGCAGAAAATTTTCAGCTTTTTATTGGTGTAACTTAGCAACAACCAAATTATGCAGGTTTGACTATTATAAAAAATTTATTATATTTTTTTTGATACCGTCAAAATGAAAAGTCTAATCTATGACTCTACGATTATAATTTCTAAAAAACGAAAAATGTGATAAATATTCTAGCTACAATGTGTCCGATTTTCATAGATTGTGAAGTAGATTTTATAGTTGAATTTCTGGTTTTTAATGAAAATTATTAGCGAACATGTTTAATTGAAACAAGAAAAAAATAATCACGCGAATATTTTAAACCATGTTGGAATAATCCATTGGCAGCGGGAACGTTACATCCCTCAAATATTCCAAGCGTTCCGACAGCCTTAACAAACAAGTTCATATAAAAAATTTTGGTACTTTAATTTGGTTGACACGATTATTCTGTTATTTTAGTGTGAATTACTTAAATCAAAAAGGTATCAGTTCTAATTTTTAAGAGTGTATTATATTCCTAGCAATTGCCGCCCACACCAAGTGTGAACGAGCTCTGACAGAGAAGAGACAGTTCTAAAGGTAAGTATGTTTATGTTGGAGTAACCATTCCTAATGACAAAAGTGAGAATATAATAAAACAACATATTGCTTAACCCATTTCACTATTTTCTTCACTTTTAATTTTTATCGTTGCTCCAACATAATCGGACCCTAACAATATACAATACAGGATGTCCCAGACTCGCGTGCTTCTTTCTATTAAGTACAACCTTCTGTACACCTTTAAGGATAAAATTTTCGCTCCTTTTATGACCTATCGCCGTGATCTTACATTTTGTCACATCGTAGTGCCTATCATGGATGTTTAATATCTAATTCTCTCATAAGTAAGTACAAAGATGGAAATTTTGGTCCAAAATTTTTGGAACACAGTGAACCAAAAAAAAATGGAAGACTGATTGATTGAGTGAGCAATTGGTGTGGATTTTAGAAGGATGATATAAAAAATTGTTAAGGGCGCATGTGTAAAAGTTTCTTAAATTGGTTTATCTATTGAGTAACTCTTCTGGAAACTATATTTTTTATTGTATCTTTGCAATGGAAAGATTCTATAGACTACCAGACGGTAACAAGTATGTCAATCTATCAATTCTATCGATAATACGACCCCTAAAAACTAACAAAACCGACATTTTAGTGTTCATTACGACGCCATAGTTAGTGAAAGAAAAATCAGTTGATAGAAAATATGTCACGTGACCATCTCACTTTTATATGTTTGGGGTCGTCTGGCACCCACTCGCGACTATCTTATGCATCTGAGAGTATAAATCATTTCATTTCAGGTTGAGAAATCAACAGACAACGTCTCTACACAAAAAGGAGCTGCCACACTAATAGACAAGGCTACAGAACTGGGTCCAGTGGGCGGAATTTTCATTCTATCCACCACTACAACAGAAGATGGACTATTCGAGAACCAGACAGAACTAAACTTCACGAAAGCGTTCCAAAGTAAAGTTACAGGAACCAAAATGTTAGATAGACTCTCCCGAGAAAAATGTCACGAGTTGGATTTCTTTGTCGGATTCTCTTGTATTGCAAGTAGCTATGGAAATCCGGGACAAACGAATTTCTCAATGGCAAACCAAGTACTAGAAAGTAAGTTCCTTTTTCATATTTAGTCTCTAAAATAGCCACAGCAGATAACCCAGTTTTGAAAAGATAAAAATAATATTCCACACGCTTTTGCCTTTATAAACAGTTCACTCCAGAAAATGACAAAGTGACGAAAGATCTATCAGTTGTTCTTCATGCAGTGATAGGTTAATTTAACCCTATTTCTATTACAGGTATATGCGAAGAACGATTCAACTCTGGTCTTCCAGGTAAAGCCATACAACTTGGACCTATCAGAGATGTCGATATGGAACATGCAGACCATACATTTTCCAGTTGTTTCTATCCCCAGAGCATACCATCAGTTCTGGCAACTATAGACGAATTTTTACAGCGTCCAGAACCTGTTCTTTGCAGCTACTTGATTGTGGACAAAAATAATATCGCAGAAGTAGCGGAGAATGATGAAGAATTATCTACCAAGTACCTGAAAGTTGTCGCTGAAATTATGAACATTAAGGACGTAGACGCTATAGGCCAAAATGAAACTTTAGCTGACCTCGGATTGGATTCTTTAATGCTAATAGACATAATTAACGTTTTTTACGAAGACTTCGGATTAGATTTAGATGCTGGTGACCTCATGTACATGACAATTGGAGAATTGAGGACTTTAGGTTTGGAGAATGGTCATAACTTCGAAATCCTCAGTGCGTAATAAAAGTTTAATAAAATTCTGTGTTATTATTACGAAATCTAAAAAAATTTTCGAAGTACACGTTGATTTTTTAAACAATAACGTGCTATGCCAAAGCTTTTGGAGTTTCAGAATAAAGGGGGTAGAATAAACAGAACAAAAAAATTCTAACTGTTTATTTCAGTTGTACATGAACAATTTATTATTGTCTTCCTCAATGGCAACAGCGAAAGTAATATCTTGCTGGACATTGTGAACTGGCATAGCATCTAAACCGTGGGTTACAATCCCTGTCAGAGACGCATTTTCTAAGTCCTGCAAAATGATCGAAAATAATAAATTGTACTATAATGTGATATGTAGGGGTGAGAATCAATCAAATTTTTAAAAGATAAAGCAGAAAATGTATACAGCATGTCCCATATTACTTGTATGGAAACCAACTTCTTTATTTCAAATGGAACAACCTGTATTTGGCTTTATTTTATGATTGCTTGATCGATTTTAGTAGAGGTTATAATAAGTGATTTTGTCTAAACTTCGTATTTTTTGAGTTATTGGCATTTTTCTTCAAATTTTGACAGATGCAGAGCAGTTTCGAATAATCAATATCTCGGGATTAAATAAAGCTGTAGCAATGATATTTTGGAGAAATGAGAGCAAGATGTAGGAGTAACTGCCTTCATCACTAAAACCAGAAAATATTATACATGGTTTGAGAAATTATATGACGAAATCAGAAAATTTCAAAACCCTGTAACTTGCTAATTTCAAATAGAAGTGTACATTTTTTAAACCATTATTGGACTCCCCATAATATTTACTTTCACGTTACTATACGCTTCCCTATACCTAAAGTTAACAGTTTTTGAAATATTTTGTTATAAACAGTAGGCCTTCGTTTTGTATCTCCTGTATTTCACAGTAAATGTCCCATCAAATCTATTTTTTACTCTTTTCAAATAATTTACCATATTTCTATACCAACTTACTTACCTACACCATTGTTAGCAACTACTAACTAAGAAGAACCCAACTATGTTTAGAAGAAAATGGACACTACTTTGAACATTTTACTTTATTGATAATCGGTTAAAATGTTTGTTGTTAGATTTTGTTTTGGTTTTAATTTAAGTAAATACATATTGTAAATATTTATTATTGTTAACTTTTTCTTTATTTTGCATATCTTATGTTAAATTGAATATTTCATTTTTCATAGTTCAAGTTTGCAATATTTAATTTGACATAACCTGCTAGTAAGCTTATGAGTACATAGAGACAAGCTACGAATGTTACAAAGTCAGTGCACAAATCTGAATTTAATTTTATAGTGGCGTGGATACATACCCGAGTAGTAGTTGTTCGAACTGTCCCGTAGGTACCACTCATTATGCACATCTTATAAAAAATAATAAAATCAGTATTAAGCCTTTCTTTTTTCCCATTTGATGAAGTTTAAATCGGTTTGTCCTTTGTTTTGCTTAAAATATAATTTGAATTACCTATTAATTAATTGATCTATTTTGCAATTGTTACTTTTTAATTAAAAATTCGTAATATCGTTTTAACTGAGTTGCCTGATTTGACACTTTTTACAAGGAACTGCAAATATTTCAAAAATTGTTAACTCTAGGTATAGGGAAGTGTATAATAACGTGAAAGTAAATTCTATGGGGAGTTCAATAATGGTTTAAAAAATGCACACTTCTATTTGAAATTAGCAAGTTACAGGGTTTTGAAATTTTCTGATTTGGTCATATAATTGCTCAAACCATGTATACTATTTTCTGGCTTTAGTGATGAAGGCAGTCACTCCTACATCTTGCTTTCACTTCTCCAAAATATCATTGCTACAGCTTTATTTAATCCCGAGATATTGATTATTCGAAATTGCTCTGCATCTGTCAAAATTTGAGAAAAATGCCAATAACTCAAAGAATACGAAGTTTAGACAAATTCACTTAGTATAACCTCGCACTAAAATTGATCAAGCAATCATAAAATAAAGCCAAATACAGGGTGTTCCATTGGAAATAAAGAAGTTCATTTCCATTCAAGAAATATGGGACATGTTGTATGGTAAAAAATAATTTTAATAATGAGACATCTTTCAGTGCAACAACTTTTGTGTAAATCTTTTATATCTCATTTCAAAAATAAAGGCACCAGTTGGCTTTTCCAGAACGTTGAATTACCCTGTATAAATAAAAATGAATCGCTAAATGTGTTGCTAAGCGCAAAACTCGAGAACGGCGGAACCAATTTAGCTATTTTTTTTAAATATTCCTTGAAGTTCGAGGAAGGTTCTTATGAAGAGAAAAATTGGAAAAATTGCCCGGAAAAACGTAAAAACCCCAAATCAATTGCCGCATGTATGAAAGATCATCACTTGAGAACGGGTCGACCGATTTGGCTGATTGGTTTTTTGTTGTGTTCGTAATTGTTAGGAAAATTGTGCGAAAATTGTGCGAAAAAAATGTTTTGGAAAATCCACCGGAAATTTTGAAAATTCGGGAAAAACTGAAACCGATTTGGCGGATTGTTTTTTTTTTGTTATGTTCGTAATTGTCAGGACAAGGTTTGTATGAAAGAAAAGTTTCGGAAAATCCACCGGAAAATTTGAAAATTCGGGAAAAACTGAAAGTGCTTAACGGCTGGACCGATTTGGCTAATGTTTTTTTTAGCTATTCGTAATAATCCAAATGAGGTTTTCGGGAAAAAAAAATTGGAAAAGTTGGGCGGAAAATTTGAAAATTCAGAAAAAAATGAAAGTGCTTTTTTCTATGGGATTTTTGCATGAACTCAAGACACCATTCGAACGATGGATATGCGTAAGTCATAAAATTCGGAAAAACTGTAAAAATCATAATTGTTTGTATGCGCTCTCGATCATAACTGACGAGGAACGACATATGTGGTTGATTATTTATCGTTTTGTTCGTTATGCTCTCGGGATGGAATTTACTCAATCGAATGTTTCTAATTGAAAAAAAATCGGGAAGATCTGGAGAAAAATCTGGAAAAACGCATTCCAACCTTAATTAAAATAAAATTACAGTTGATGTATTGTATATAGCCAGGTAAATTTGAAATAGTTTATCTCATCAAATTGGGAACGGCAATTTACTGGCTAAGCAACATATTTTAAATTAATTTTTAAACGAATGAGGTAATAGGCAGGTTCGGTAATTTTCAAATTTCATTAAAATTGATAGAGTTTATTATACTGAAGGCAGTTATGTTGTTAATTTTTGTTTAAAAAAAATTCCTTCGCCTGTGAAGCCGTTGCAAAGTTTTCCGTCGGTGCGAGGCTAGAAATCGTACCTTGCAGCGAGAGTAGGCCGCGTGACGTCAGAACTTAGTATAACGTACAAGTCCCAGCTTCAGCGCGCAGCAGTCCCATAAGTATTATGCATATGCATGTGTAGTTAAATTGTTAAATATTATTAACTGGTTCTAACTGGTGTTTTCTGTTTTGTACCCAGACTAATACATCGTACAGCACACCAATAAAACGGAAAAAGTGGTTCGTTGGAGCCAGAAGGAAAATCGGTCAGCATTATCGATATTTTCGCGAGTTAGTTTATCATTGCAAAACTTTATAAAATTATCGGCTGCCCCATTGCAGCCACTCTAAATAAAATCGAACATAACGTAATTTATCGACAGTTTTCTGGGACCCCTTGGTACTTGGTAACGTGTTACGGTTAGCATAATTTGAAACAGGATGCTAGGAGCATGACGGAGCCAAATACTGAATCGCCGTAGCGTTCCCTCCCTGAACTAAAAAAGGAAATTTTATTAACTATTTTACAATACTAATTAAATAGTACATCATCATAAAGTTCTCTTTTGAAGACTGGTAGGACGCGTACCTCCATCCTTTCCCTGAGCTAGCCTACGCATTTCCGTAAAAGTAGAACATTCTACATCCCCAACTATTTGAGAGCAGTAGTCTAATCTGCTCCAACCTCTACTTCTTTATTGCTATCTCTGACTCTAGTACGTCGCGAACTATTCCTTTCTGTCTCAGAAGGTGTCCTACCATCCTACGATCCTATCCCCTATTCTTTATTGTCTTCCATACTTTTCTCTTTTCCCCAACTCTTTCTAATTCTTCCTTATTGCTAACTTGTCTATCTATGAGAGGGTAATAAAATAAAATCAAAGTAATGAGATAAATTTAATTAACGAACCAAAGTAAACAAAATATTAAATACAAAGCTAATATAAACAATACTTCAAAACTAAATTTATAAACTTTAACAAAATACAGGGGTGCTCGTCAGCATAACTGGATCCGTTCTAGAAATAAAGAAAAACCGCAGTAAGCGTCCGTGCCCCATTATAAATTCTTATTTATCATTCCACTTAATATTTGTCAGAGAGTGATATAATATATTCGTATGATATAATATTCATGGTCGAATTTGGAAGCGAAGGGTAGAACTCGCAACGTTTAGGTAGATCATCTTTTATAGTTGACAAGCGATGGTACTGAGGGGTGCAATGGGCAGTAAGGGCTAGACACGCATTCTGCCCTCTCCAGAACCAACCTTCTACGCAAAGGGCTGAACACGCATTGCGCTATCTCGGCTTAGCTTCTCTCTACAGCTAGTAATTTAAGTAGATCGTCTTTTATGATTAACAAGCGATGGTACTGAGGGGTGCAATGGGCAGTAAGGGCTAGACACGCATTCTGCCCTCTCCAGAACCAACCTTCTACGCAAAGGGCTGAACACGCAATGCGCTATCTCTGCTTAGCTTCTCTCAACAGCTAGCACTAAGGTGTACAATGAGCTCAAAGGTTATGGTTATCAAGCGATGGTACTGAGGGGTGCAATGGGCAGTAAGGGATAGACACGCATTCTGCCCTCTCCAGAACCAACCTTCTACGCAAAGGGCTGAACACGCAATGCTTTACTTCACTCAACAGCTAATACTAAGGTGTGCAATGAGCTCAAAGGGCTGTACACGCATTGAGGTCTCTTCAGCTACTAGAGTTTGGACATTCGTATTACTACTGGTACTTACGAAGAATGCAATGGTCACAAAGGGCTAAACCCGCGATGCATTATCTCTGTTAAATACCGTTTACAAAATAAACCACACCCATGCGAATATCTATTTTCGATAAATTAATCAGCAGTCACTAATCGGAATTTAATTAACATAAATCGCATAAAACATGCAAGAATACTACAAAAGAGTTAAGACGCTTAGTGAATAAACTCACCTAGTTTTCTTGCAAATTCATGCAAAGGCACAAATTAGTCAAACAATAAATATTTATAGAACTGTCAGAATATTCAAACAATTCGACCCAGCAGACCCCAGCTCACTGAATACACGATATCAAATAAGAAAACAGGATAAATCATTTCATAACAACCGAGCGTTCAATATTTCGCTATTAAAACCAAAACAAAGCGGTCTATCACAAGAGCTCCAGAATTTTACATACTTTAGGTATATATTTTTAGTATCAAATATTAATAATTTTGCTCTTACACACGGTATCTTCAACACCCGTCTGTAGCATCACATTTCAAACGCTTCTACTCTTTTTCAATCCGCTTCTCCCATTGTCCAAGTTTCGCACCCATAGGTATAATTTCGTACTCCATACATGCGTCTTTAAGAGTCTCTTCCGAGTTTCTACATTAACCGTTTCAGAATATAGCAGTTGTTTCTTTTTGTTAAATAAGTACCTAGTACCTACGTAGCGTAGTTTTTTGATTCGCTTGAGTTGTATTTGTTTCCGTTTTTTCAAAAAATTTGCAAACCGTTATAAAACTGTTAACTTGATAACTTGTCAATCACTTAGGTATACATACCTACATAAATGAGTAGGTATGTATTGTATTGTATTAGAGAATATAGGTAGGTACCTATTTTACAAACAGAAGTAAGCAGGTATCTACAATCTACATACCTACTTATACTGAATTATGAAAGCCATGTGCAGTTAATAAATTGTTGACTTTGTTTTACTTATACGGGTCTGCCTTTACACTACTGTTTTGAGGTTGAATGAAATTGGGGTTAGATGCAAGAATCACACACCATTTTCACATTTACCTGGACATTTAACTACCTACTACATAAATATGGCAAATTATGTGAATCGGACTTTTGATACCCTTGTTGCATCATTATATCGATTATGTTGTCTTTGTTTTATGTTTCCTTGACACCTTACTTTAAAAATTCACGCTGGAAATAGTCCCAATAAGTATGTTATGAGATAGGTACCGCTTCACGGGCACTTCAAGAGAAGTGGGAGGAGCGCCTTACGAATCTCTGACGTCAAACCAATAACAAAGCGAACTACCATGTGGGCGTGATAAGCTAATTTCTTTCGCTTATTACGCAGCAAAAAAATTTTTTAGAAAAAAAAATTCACCGTAAATCAATTACAATAACAATTTTCTGTCATTTTCATGCCAAAAATAGATATCTTATTTTTCTCCGAACCTCCCTATTGTGTTAATTTCAAGAATGAAGGAACGGCTCGACGGATTGGACAGTTTTTTTTGTTGGTAATTGTGTGAGGATGGTTCATAAGCAAGTGTATAAGTGAACAGATAGTGATATTGTCATTGTTTTCAGTTCTGTTCAATAAGCTTCGATCGTCGAACGAAAATTTCCGTACGTAGAAAAATTACAATTTGTACTATTGTTTGTGTTATGATCAATAGTGCAATGCTGCCGATTAGACGGAGCAACATTGGTCGTCGCACACGTATAGCAAGAAGAACATCAAACTCACGACTGAATCAGAACGATGGACAACGCGAAAAGCGGAGTTGGAGAGGCTACGATTGTCACAACCACGATCTGAGCAGGCACAGGAAGAACGGGAAGACCAAAATGCCGACGATAGATTGCGTACGCATCAGATCGATTATATGACGATCGCATGGAACATAACCTGAATAATCGAAGAATATTGCAGTAATACAAACACGTAATCAGCATTTGACTCCAAATGGAGAAAAATGTTTCACATTGAATAAACGATTTGGTTAACGAATCAAAATTTCAATACGAAGAATAATTTTAGGCAGGACAACGTCTGCTGGGCACGCTGTATAAAAGTGTTTGATTTCACAATACTTACGTCCGTGCGGTTTTCTGCTGGTTGCGTTTTCGACCAAAAATCCAATCAACAGGACAGCCAACAAGAATCCAAGTTTTAGTTTCATAATTCTTCCTCAATATAGTTAATAACTTCGTAGTTTTACTTTCGAAGCAATTGTAAGCTCCATGCCGATATAGTGTAGTATAAGTATGGTGACGATAAAAATGAAAAAAACGGCGAGGCCAACGCTATAAAAATAATAAATGGACGCTTTTAGGTAAATGGCAGAAGCGAAGCACAAGCTATAGATAAGTTATTCCATATACTGGGTGTAAGTACAGGCTATTTCGAGAATATAAAAATTTACGAGAACTGCAGATTCAGACCAAAGTGACTTCAACTTGACAAAATGAAATGGTTTTCTCTTCACAGGAGGTTTTTCCAAATAATAAACAAATAAATTTAAATGGTTTTCCATTCAAACAGTGAGATTTTCCTGAGTACATACATAATAAAAATACTCTAATATAAAATATTCTCTGATATCTCATTTGTGAATACTGAACAGGTATTGAGTTATCTAATTTTAGTCTCTGTTGTTGTAATTCACATTACTTGGAAATTTGGTAATCATACTAAGTTACTTTCAGGATAAACGAAGTTGGGACACACAATCGGGAGGTTCGGAGAAAAATAAGATATCTATTTTTGGCATGAAAATGACAGAAAATTGTTATTGTAATTGATTTACGGCGAATTTTTTTTCTAAAAAATTTTTTTGCGGCGTAATAAGCGAGAGAACTTAGCTTATCACGCCCACACGCTAGTTCGCTTTGTTATTGGTTTGACGTCAGAGATTCGTAAGGCGCTCCTCCCACTTCTCGTGAAGTGCCCGTGAAGCGGTACCTATCTCATAAAATACTTATTGGGATAATTCGAGCATGAATTTTTAAAGTAAAGTGTCAAGGAAACATAAAACAACGACAACATAATCGATATAGTGATGCAACAAGGGTATCAAAAGTCCGATTTACATAATTTGCCATATTTATGTAGTAGGTAGGTAAATGTCCCGGTAAATGTGGAAATGGTGTGTGATTCTTGCATCTAACCCCAATTTCATTCAACCTCAAAACAGTAGTGTAAAGGCAGACCGGTATAAGTAAAACAAAGTTAACAATTTATTAACTGTACATGCCTTTTATAATTCAGTATAAGTAGGTATGTAGATTGTAGAAGATACCTGCTTACTTCTGTTTGTAAAATAGGTACCTACCTACGTATATTCTCTAATACAATACAATACATACCTACTCATTTATGTAGGTATGTATACCTAAGTGATTGACAAGTTATCAAGTTAACAGTTTTATATCGGATTGGATATTTTTTAAAAAAACGGAAACAAATACTACTCACGCGAATCAAAAAACTACGCTACGTAGGTACTAGGTACTTGTTCAACAAAAAGAAACAACTGCTATATTCTGGAACGGTTAATGTAGAAACTCGGAAGAGACTCTTAAAGACGCATGTATGGCATACGAAATTATACCTATGGATGCGAAACTTGGACAATGGGAGAAGCGGATTGAAAAAGAGTAGAAGCGTTTGAAATGTGATGCTACAGACGGGTGTTGAAGATACCGTGGATAGACAAGTTAGCAATAAGGAGGAATTAGAAAGAGTTTGGGAAAAGAGAAAAGTATGGAAGACAATAAAGAATATGGGATAGGATCGTAGGATGGTAGGACACCTTCTGAGTCACAAAGGAATAGTTCGCGACATACTAGAGTCAGAGATAAGAATAAAGAGGTAGAGGTTGGAGCAGATTAGACTACTGCTCTCAAATAGTTGGGGATGTAGAATGTTCTACTTTTACAGAAATGCGTAGGCTAGCTCAGGGAAAGGATGGAGGTACGCGTCCTACCAGTCTTCAAAAGAGAACTTTATGATGACGTACTATTTAATTATTAATGTAAAATAGTTAATAAAATTTCCCTTTTTAGTTCAGGGAGGGAACGCTACGGCGATTCAGTATTTGGCTCCGTCATGCTCCTAGCATCCTGTTTCAACTTATGCTAACCGTAACACGTTACCAAGTACCAAGGGGTCCCAGAAAACTGTCGATAAATTACATTATGTTCGATTTTATTTAGAGTGGCTGCAATGGGGCAGCCGATAATTTTATAAACTTTTGCAATGATAAACTAACTCGCGAAAATATCGATAATGCTGACCGATTTTCCTTCTGGCTCCAACGAACCACTTTTTCCGTTTTATTGGTGTGCTGTACGATGTATTAGTCTGGGTACAAAACAGAAAACACATGCATATGCATAATACTTATGGGACTGCTGCGCGCTGAAGCTCGGACTTGTATGTTATACTAAATTCTGACGTCACTCGGCCTACTCTCGCTGCAAAGTACGATTTCTAGCCTCGCACCGACGGAAAACTTTGCAACGGCTTCACAGGCGAAGGAATTTTTTTAACAAAAATTAACAACATAACTGCCTTCAGTATAATAAACTCTATCAATTTTAATGAAATTTGAAAATTACCGAACCTGCCTATTTCTTGATATTTCCCAAATTGTGGGCGATGTACAAGAAATATGTGGGAGTGAAACGTCCTGTACATGTTGACATTTTTCCTAAAATGGATAATAAAGCACTTACATGCATACTTAAAACAAATTAGCTATGTTGACTTCCTAATGTAATCATGAAGGTGCTCGTATGTGGCAGTTAATCACTCAGTACTTAAAACATGCCTTTCGTAAAAAATATAATGTCTATTATATTTAACAAAAAATATTGTCAACAACTTGACAAGAATTTGAGACAAGAATTTGCTGACAAATTGTCGTCGGGTATGAAACTGATGACGTGCTTCCATGTATTTTGCAGGTAGAAGCCGTTGTCATGGTTGACATTCAGGATAAAACTAAAATTAATAAAACACAATATATAATATTACATTTTTATTGCAATATATTCAATAAAGTCTCTTCTCAGAAACATTTTTCTTATTCCAAGTTGTGCCTACGGAACGCAACATTTGTGATGTTTCTCCTTGCAACGGTCGTGGTGCATGCATTGCAGTGGACCAATACATGATTTACCATTGTCGCATCTCTCATACACTGAAAGAAAATTGCGGTGATTCCAAAACAAAAGTTCAAAAAACATTTTTTAAAAAGGCAAATATAGGCCATATAAAATTCAAATTTTCCACCATCTCTTCCGGGGAGATCAAGAAAGAAGGCTTAATTTTTGTAGGTGGTACTTAAATAAAATTCAAGAAAATCCAGAATTTGGGCGGTCTGTCATTTGGACAGATGAAACCCGGATGAAACTCATATAAGCAGCGTAGGATTATTTAACAGGCATAAAGTGCGTCACTGGTCTGATACAACTCAGCACCAAACTTTTGAACGTTTTGGATTTAACGTTTGGTGTTTTATTTTAGGTGGTCAACTAGCATACCAAATTTTTGATGGAAACTTAACGGGATTGAGATACATTAATTTATTGAATATTAACGCAGAGGCGATAATGGAAAATGTTCCGTTAATAAACATAAACAGGGTATATTTTCAACAAGATGGTGCCCCTGCACACAATTCTGCAATAGTTAGAAATTATTTAGAAAATCATTTTCCGGGTAGATGGTTGGGTACAAATGGACCTATATTGTGGCCTGCAAGATCACCGGATCTGGGTATATTAGACTTTTTTGTTTGGGCATTTTTAAAAGAAAAGATATATATATATACGAAGATACAACAATCAAGCCGAGCTAGCAGAGGCAACACATGCAGCTTTCCGATATTTGCAAGCCCATCCTATTTTTTTAATTAATGCCATCTATCTATTAAAAGATGTAGATTATGTGTTGAAAAACATGGAAATCAATTTGAGCAGTTCCTATAAAAGTATATATATTTTGATAGCTTAAAAAGACCTTTCGAACTTGATCGAAGCCCAAGGCTCTATCTCTGCTGCTTCTATGAGAAACCCCCAAATCACAACGAAAATAGGACACCCTGTACACCATTTTCGTTATTATGGAACCCACAAACAATAACTTTTTAAATAAAACAGGAAGTATACTTTTACAGATTTAGAAACTTACGTCCTGCACCATGCCTTCCACGTCCACCAGCAGCGTTTTCTACCATGCACCCAATCAACAGCACAGTTAAAACGATCCAATAAATTCCGAATTTCATGATGTTGTTGATCACTTCTTGGTCTGAGCACCGTTTGCAGTATTCTTTGTCTGCATTGCTACTTGCTTAAATAGGATAACAAGAAAAAATACCATGAGTGGAAACCATACGTATAATATCAACAAAAATTTGTCAGGTGCCCTTGAATTATTTTCAACACTAAAGAACTCTCTAACTTTTTCAAATTTCTTATCAAACATTTTTTCCATAAGAAATAAACACTCAAAGACTGAGGTACTTGGGTAAATTTCCTTTCTAAATAGCTTGAACTACAGAGCAGCGATGTCAATTCTTTGGTTTGGTAAAGATCGGTTATGAAGAGCTGTCAAAAATTTCCCCAATTTGTTTTCTTCCCTTCAAACTCCAACAAAGGGGGAAAGTAGCAAATCAATGTTGGGGTAACATTGGTTTACAATATTTCTGAAATCAATAGTGTATCAGTATCGACGGACTATTGAATCAACAGCAAAACTGAACCAATATGAAACCAATGTTCCGCCAATATTATGTGTTACAAATGCGTTGCGATTTTTATAAAGAAACAAGATTTGTTGAATGTTTTGCCTGTTTTGAAAGAGAAATTAATATTAAAACTGTTTAAGGTAATAATCTTCTTGAATTTTTGATTTTAAGTGGTTACTTGTTACATTTATAGTAGTTTTATTTATATTATTGATCCGTTATTCATTTTGTACGCAGCCTATGTATATTTGAGATCTTGTTGGGTTGCATACACTGCAGGGGTTCAGAACCCACCATTGCTTTTATACATCAATATACATTTTTATTACCTACATATAAAATAGGGCATGTGCTTTTGTAATGTAATTTGATAGACGCGGGTTTACTAGCAATTTAGTATTAATGTGTTTGAACTTCCATCAAATTGTCGTTAATATGTATAAAGGAAACAGCGATCAATATAATGCGTATAGAGTATTGGCGGGTTCGACTGTCCGTTAGTCCCGATAGGTGTCGCATGGATGTAGTAGTATACCGCTTACTCACTGATACGCTCCGGTTGTGTTTAAAGCGAGAAGAAATGCTGACTTCGGTATCGCTTCTCGGCCTATGGCTAAGATCAAAGTGTAGTATCTGTTCTTATCAGCTTAATATCTGATACGACCCGCATGCGGGTCCAGTATATTAAACTGATTTTTGGAAATTGACGGAGGTTAGGGGCTTGCTCCACCTCCGTCGCGGGTTGGCCCGGTATTGCAGTACCGCCGGGATCGGCCCATAAAGTTAAACACAAACATATTATTAATATTTCTGTAGCGTAGCGTGTAGGTCCGGGTTCAGGTCCAACGTCCGATGGTCTAATTGTTATAAATAGCTCAAATATAAAATCCCGTCATTTGGTCACAATACAGTGAATTAAGATATATTCGAATAAAAAACTAAAACTAGAAACTCACCAACGGTGAAAGGGCCATATTTCATTGTCATACTCATACCTGCAATAAATCATCTAACAGAAAATTTACAAAAATAATATAATCAAACCAGTAAAATTATATAAATACAAGCTGATGCCAAGTATCCATTATCAAAGAAAAATAACAAAAAACAAACTAAAAAGTGATATAAAAGTGGCTGTACCCACTATGCACCCCACAATAATTTATAGAAAATGGAAACAGGAAAATTGAAGAAAACAAAATGAAATTTCTGGGAATCTCTGTGGGATTTTCTGTTAAAATGATGTATCTTAAATATTTGGAAGTTTCGGTGATCGGTGCGAATATTGCCAAAAATGAGATTTTGTGAAATAGACCCTAGACCGCCCATCTAAGTAAAACTAAATCCGAAAAGGTTATAAATATAATAAAACGGTATTTGAAATAAAAAAGAAAACTATTAAAAACACCCGTTTTTTAGTTTTTGAAATATAAATACCCGCTGGAAGAGAAATTCGTGCATTATTATCATGGATATAGGATATCATCTATCCATGATTATTATCTAAAGTGTTTGCCCAAAAAATGGATTACACAAGGAATATTATTCATGTTGCTCAAATACAATGTTAGAAATACAAATATGCGCCAACGGCCATACCACGTTGAAAACGCCAGTTCTCGTCCGATCACTGAAGCTAAGCAACGTCGGGCGCGGTTAGTACTTGGATGGGTGACCGCTTGGGAACACCGCGTGCTGTTGGCGTCAAGTTTTTTACTTTTTTACGTCGTACCTTTAACTTTCTTATCTGTTTAACTCTAAAAATTAAAGCCTAGTGTGATTCTACCTAAAAAAGAATATAGAAAATTTAAAATTTTATCAGTAACGAAAAATTAATAGAACTTCGTAAAGATCCAACAAAGTAGTTTCATTTAAAATTAAAAGATTGGTAAAAAGATTGTAATAGTAATTTTGAAAATAATTATCATAAATCTAAATTAAATAATATGAACGCTTGTGCACCTAAATTATTTATAGTCTAATGAAAAAATTATAAATTATTAAACGTCTCTATAAGACCCATAGTATCGTATATTAATGTCCCTACTAGAAATTTAGCTGAAAATATTAATCATATATTTAAAAATATTACAAATTTTACTCCCAAATTTGGTCTAAAAAAATTCATTAGATTTTATAGATAAAATAAAATATAAAACTATACCAAGAGGTTCATTTTTAGTTTCTTTTGTTGTAACACATTTTTTCTAATGTTCTTCCTAAAGAATGCTTAAAATTGTTAGCAGATAGGTTTTTAGAAAAGTCTCATACAATTAAAAATGAATCAGAAACTGTATTTGAAATTTGTATTGAACAAAATTAATTTCAATTTAGTAATAAATATTATTGTCAAAATTCAGGTTTAGCGATGGGATCAGCTACGTATACTCGTAATCCCATTATTAACTGACATTTCTATGTCTAATATTGAAGAAAAAAATTATTAATTCAGATCTAGGAAAGTAACATATTTTCTTTTGGTACAGATACGTCGATGGTATTTTAACTTGCTTAAAGGCACTGCAAGACAGTTGTATAATTTTATAAATTTTTTGAATAATATTCATTCAAAAATTATAAAATAAATTTCTTAGATTTGACTTTAATAGACAATAATGAAAAAAAATCATGTCAATATTTTTAGGAAACCTACGTACACAGACATCACACTTTCGTCAAATTTTTCCATAGACTCTTAAATTCTAGTGCAACTAGTAATAGGGAGGTTCGGAGAAAAATAAGATATCTATTTTTGGCATGGAAATGACAGAAAATTGTTATTGTAATTGATTTACGGCGAATTTTTTTGTCAAAAAAAATTGTTTGCGGCGTAATAAGCGAAAGAAATTAGCTTATCACGCCAACATGCTAGTTCGCTTTGTTATTGGTTTGACGTCAGAGATTCGTAAGGCGCTCCTCCCACTTCTCTTGAAGTGCTCGTGAAGCGGTACCTATCTCATAACATACTTATTGGGACTACTTCGAGCGTGAATTTTTAAAGTAAGGTGTCAAGGAAACATAAAACAAAGACAACATAATCGATATAATGATGCAACAAGGGTATCAAAAGTCCGATTCACATAATTTGCCATATTTATGTAGTAGGTAGGTAAATGTCCCGGTAAATGTGGAAATGGTGTGTGATTCTTGCATCTAACCCCAATTTCATTCAACCTCAAAACAGTAATGTAAAGGCAGACCGGTATAAGTAAAACAAAGTCAACAATTTATTAACTGTACATGCCTTTTATAATTCAGTATAAGTAGGTATGTAGATTGTAGATACTTGCTTACTTCTGTTTGTAAAATAGGTACCTACCTACGTATATTCTCTAATACAATACAATACATACCTACTCATTTATGTAGGTATGTATACCTAAGTGATTGACAAGTTATCAAGTTAACAGTTTTATAACGGATTGGAATTTTTTTAAAAAAAACGGACACAAATACAACTCACGCGAACCAAAAAACTACGCTGCGTAGGTACTTGTTTAACAAAAAGAAACAACTGCTATATTCTGGAACGGTTAATGTAGAAACTCGGAAGAGACTCTTAAAGACGCATGTATGGAGTACGAAATTATACCTATGGGTGCGAAACTTGGACAATGGGAGAAGCGGATTGAAAAAGAGTAGAAGCGTTTGAAATGTGATGCTACAGACGGGTGTTGAAGATGCCGTGAATAGACAAGTTAGCAATAAGGAGGAATTAGAAAGAGTTGGGGAAAAGAGAAAAGAATGGAAGACAATAAAGAATAGGGGATAGGATCGTAGGATGGTAGGACACCTTCTGAGACACAAAGGAATAGTTCGCGACATACTAGAGTCAGAGATAGGAATAAAGAGGCAGAGGTTGGAGCAGATTAGACTACTGCTCTCAAATAGTTGGGGATGTAAAATGTTCTACTTTTACATAAATTACATTATGTTCGATTTTATTTAGAGTGGCTGCAATGGGGCAGCCGATAATTTTATAAAGTTTTGCAATGATAAACTAACTCGCGAAAATATCGATAATGCTGACCGATTTTCCTTCTGGCTCCAACGAACCACTTTTTCCGTTTTATTGGTGTGCTGTACGATGTATTAGTCTGGGTACAAAACAGAAAACACCTGTTAGAACCAGTTAATAATATTTAACAATTTAACTACACATGCATATGCATAATACTTATGGGACTGCTGCGCGCTGAAGCTGGGACTTGTATGTTATACTAAGTTCTGACGTCACGCGGCCTACTCTCGCTGCAAGGTACGATTTCTAGCCTCGCACCGACGGAAAACTTTGCAACGGCTTCACAGGCGAAGGAATTTTTTTTAAACAAAAATTAACAACATAACTGCCTTCAGTATAATAAACTCTGTCAATTTTAATGAAATTTGAAAATTACCGAACCTGCCTATTATTTATACTCCATATTATACAGGTTGATTCAATTTCGAGGGCCAACATTGGAATTTTGCTTATTTGATATGAATGAAAAGTTCTTTGAGATGTTTACCATTTAGAAAACTTAGAAAACTTGAGTACTAACTTCCAAAAATCATTTTTTGCAGAAGACATGAATTAAATCAGTCCGCATAATTCATAACAGTCTTAAATTATAGCTAAGTAGAAACAATAAATTAGATTTTATTAAGAAAATTTTCTAATACGAAGGGATGAGGTAGAAAACGCGTACTGTATCCAAAAAACAACATCCCGTCAAAGTTCCCGGATTGGAATTACCAAAATCAATACGAAGTCGCCAACAAAGTCCCAGCGCGGTCGCAGGTGGCGCCACTTGGAGCTCATCAATTTTTCCATCGCCTGTAAGCCAAAGTTTTACTAGAGTTTTTATTGCCATATACGTAACAAACTCGATTAATACGGACTGTAAATTAGCAAGGAAGCGTCGCCTTCGGAAAATTGGGTCCTACATGCGTGATGATCTTCTTTGGGAGATCGCGGTTGCGTGGAAGTTACTGTACGAATGAGGCGAAATAGTGGAAGCTCAGCTGTTTGTATGTGTGGATTGGCGGCGGTGCACCAATTGCCAATTGAGTTTTACGGTAAGTGCAACAAGGGTCGTATAATTTAATTTACACATACAATTCTGGCCATCCCCTCACACCATTTATCATTCTCGGGGGGATAAATATATTATTGTTTTGAGTTGAGCAACTTTTTGATTTCTATATCGTAGTTTTTATTTATACAAGCTTCTATGATTCAGTAGCAATAATAGTATGCGGGGTAATTCAGGAGGAAACGGCAATACTTTGTCAGGGGCGGAATATATTCCGAGGGGCTTGAATTTCAAAAATAATTAAATAATAACCAATGTGGGCAAGTAACATGTCATTTTATATTAATTTGGTATCGCTGAAGTCAATTTAAACAATATTTTTTTATAACTATAAAATTTTCAAAATGATCACCAAATTTCCAATTTTAATTCAAAATTTTGTTAAATTTGCTAATATTAAAAAAAATTGTAAAATATATAACATTTTTATTTAAATTGCAATCTCTTAACCTGTTCTAATGATATTTTTTGGTATCCCCAAAAATTTCAAAATGGTTGCGATTTTTGAAAGTAAAATTTATTTACAGTATACCTTGTTGGATATGGATGGACGAACAGAGGGTATTACAGACATTTTTTTTTGTTTCTCAATTTGTTTTTTAACTATATATATATATACAGGGTGTGTCACGACGAGTTCCTTTTAGACGTTTGTTAGCGCTCACAATAGAATTCTGAAAATGTGTAATATTACGTTTTCAAATATTCTCTATTCAATGAAAATAATGGCAACTTAATCCAACTTCCGCTTATACCGGAAGTGGCGCCTAACCTCCTTATTTTAAATAGAACTACCTAACTTTTTTACACTTTCGGGTTCTCCATAAAATTTTAGATGGACTTTATGTAACATGAATAACCTCTAAATGTCAAAATTTCTAAGATATACGCGAGTTTTCAATTTTTTACAGTTATATCAACTCCAACTAAAATTTTCCATAGAATACAAAAAGTGCATAAAAAGGGTTGAGTTCGGAAAATTTTTGGATTTCTCAGTTTAATGTCGCATCTTAATCACTGTGCTCAGTATTTTCACTTTGAGTACACTGAACTAATTTAGACCTTTGTCATTAATGCTACCGCCGGCAATTGTTTCGATTTGAATTTGTTTCTTTTGCCGCAGACGCCAAAGGGTATCCTGCAACTGTAAAAAAATTTAAAAACTGGAGATACTTAAAAATAAGGGTGCCTATTTTCGAGAAATTGTTCATTAAACACCATTCGTGCATCAAAAATAACAGATAATTTTCTTGACATTCCCGAGAAAATTCTGTAAATAATAATTATTTATTGTTGTTGCTGGAGATGTGAATCACAAAAGATGCTTTCTCTCTATCTGAAATGATAATCGAGAAAGCTTGAAATCTGCATGTCTTGCACACCCTGTCCGTTCTTGTTTACAAGTTCTTTAATTACTCACGGTCACGTTCGGAACTGCGTCCACCCTTTTGCATGTATTATATTCCACCCTCTATATCGATTACACATCAGCCTTTAACAGCTTCTTCCTGTAATGAAATTCCTGGGTCACGGTTGCAACAAATGCGTGCCCCCAGAGAAAAATCAATAACTCTAGTATAAATAAAATATGTGCTCTATATTTCGGGCTGACCAAAATTATAAGGTAAAAAATTTTACTGTATAGTTCCTGCCTCACTACCTTCCGGGTATCTACTTCTCTGCGTTCCTGCTCGAATTCTATAATTGCCGTTTGCTCCTTGTAGGGATTATGTATAAATGTATTATTCTTTTGCCTATATGTATTTAATTCCCACCTTTCTGAGCACTTCGAACATGTAACAGTATGTAACGAAAGTCCATTGGCGTAATGTCGGGTGATCTAGCCGGACTTTCTGTACTATTCCTCTGGCCCTCGCTCTGGCCTAATCACAGTGACAAAAATATATTACATCTATTTATGATATTTATGGTAAAATTATTTATTAACTGCCAGTAATTAACAATATTATTAATTTATAAAAAACTGGCACAAATTGGAAAACTATAGTTATTTCCCAAATGTTTAAGTAATATTGTAATTATAAGATAAGTATATAGGAACTTTAAGTTCGTCAATTACAGCTTCATTTTCATAAATCAATAAAGTTCATTGCACTGTACGCTTTATTGTTATCTTTGAAGGAACCGGAAGCGAGGTAGTTGTAATGACTAGGTACCGACAGAAATATGGATGAGTTATTGTATGTTTGTAAATATATGAAATCAAGGGCAATGTTGTTAGCCGTTATCGACAAATCTGACAGGGTCTACTCGAACACAATGAACAAATGTTGTTGACCCCTCCATCACCGGTTCCTTGTGGAATTTCATATTCACTAAAGGGCATTAGTACCTGAAGGTAATTTATGATCGATTAGGATAAAGACCTTCTTTGTAAAAGAAGAACAATTGCAAACAACGGTATACTTAGATAATAGAATATAATAATTTATTATTCGCCGACTTTAATAGTTTGAAATTATTGATATGGAATTGTGAGCCTGATGCTCCTTAAAGCGAGTCAAAATAGATCAGTCATTTTACGAAAAGGGTTTCTATTAATTTTCACATTTCCTAAAATTAATAAATTTCAAACAGATTAAGGAATGACCATGGAACGACCAGAAATGAGTCTAGAGACGGAAGAAGCGAAAGAAAAATTCGAAGAGATGCCGTCCGAAAATTCTCCAAACATAGTTTTCGAAGCGTCCACCCAAACGCCTACCAACGAACACTGCGAATCACCCCTCTTCTCTCAGAAGGGTTACTGCCTCAAAACTTCTGGACACAGCTGCCAAGCTCTCTTAAATATACAAAGAATGCGGCTGCATGGACAGGTGGGTGAAGCACGAAATACACTTACATGTTCAAGCATGATGTAGTAGTAACATATTAGTTTATATCTACAATTTGTTAATTTAATAAGAGAATGTTACGGAAAAAGGTGGTATTGGAATCTGGGCCCATAACCACTTGTGAAATTGTAAAATTTTGTTTGTACCAATATAACGCCTTTGTAATGTCACACTAGCGTCCCAATCACTAGTGCTTATTACCGTTCGTAAACGAAAGAACTGCTATGTGTTTACTTTTACTGTTTATTGAGCAAGGTGCGGGTCATTCATTTCTTGACCTCTGACAAGCCGCCGACTGCACGGTAAAATTTAAATTGGCTCTCAGGAAAGCGTGTGTGACCCATATTTGTAATCATAAGTGTCAGTAGAGATACAACGAACAAGAATAGAACATCAAGTGTTAATTCTGCCTACCGTGAATGTGGGCAGTACAAATTTGCAACTTTTACGATCACTTACCTTAATTCTAATTTGACAATTATTGAAACATAAAATTGTTGAATTATTGCACTTTGTAAGAGGAATAATCACTGAAATATAATATTTCTCATTCTACAGGAAGCAATCTTTCAATCTTACGAAAGGTTGTGGGCCCAGGTTCCTATGTTTTAATAAACAAGTTTTAAGAAACTGCAGCTTGAAAATTCAAAAATATAACCGTGCCTTTCATATTTTTTCCGTAATACCTATAATAATACAATATAAAAATAGAGAGTTATTTTTTGCATCTAATTAGCCTGTTTCTTTTGTTATAGTTGTGTGATATTACTCTAAAAGTAGGCCTAGAAAATTTTAGAGCTCACAAAGTGGTCTTAGCATCAGTTAGCTCATATTTTTTCGCCATGTTCAATGGTAAGTATATATTCCGTCTTATTTTTTGTTTATGAATATATCACAAAATGTTGCTATATATAAACCACTGGTTTCGTCCTATTTTCCGGGAAGTAGTTGTTTGAACAAGTTTTTAGGTACCTAACAAAAGTAAACTTTAACTATTCGCAGGTGATATGAAAGAACAAAATTCCAACGAAGTCATATTGCACGATTCTGATCCAACAGCAATTGAGCTGCTTATAGAATACGCTTACACCGGGCAAATTGTGATTACGGCAGACAACGTACAAGTGCTCCTTCCGGCGAGCAGCATACTTCAAATGCAAAATGTCAGAGAGGCTTGCTGTAGATTCCTCTTGAGACAGCTACATCCCACTAACTGTCTGGGAATACGAAGCTTTGCAGGTAAAGTTATTATCCTCTTTCTGGGCTTGATATGTAGAACGTGCAGCCGACGAGGGACATTTCGCATATATACATATATATTCACATATATTACATTATATATGCATATATGCAACTTTTGTAAAAAAGAATTTTGATTAAGTTTTTAAAAATTTTATTTATTTGCAATTACAACTTGTTCGGTTCGAATAAAGATAAAGACTAAGGTTAATGACAATAAAAAAATGCTACTGTACAATTTTTATTACACCGTGGAAAAATACGGAGAGTCTGCTGACACTGCATAGCGGATAAGAATGTCATCGAACTATACGGAGAAATGACCGTAAATGGACGTAAGATAACTCCTCCACCCTTAGAAGGAAGCCTCCCCTGGAAGGTTGATTTTTCTATCCCTTGGTTGAATTTCGGGTTTTTCGTTTTCTTTCTTCGGAGATGTTTTTGCTGATTTCCTTTTCAGTCTGTAACAAATAAAAGCGCTCCCAATCGCTATAATTATTAGAATGTATAATATGACTGTCCAAATGCTGGGTATTTGGTAGTTGACTAAATTTTCTTTAATTGGTGTGATTGAGATTTCGGGCAGGTCCTTCAGGTTCAGTTTTTTAAGTTCAATGTTGAATTTCGGATATAGAGTTGTTTCCGATAATTGTAGATGTGGAGCTGTCAGAAGTATTGGCTTTCCTTGCGTGGTTTCGCTAAAAGAAAGTTCGTGTTGCCGAAAGTAGATTTTGCAGTTATCTTGTTTTATTAGGTAGATTCCAGAGAGTGTTTCTGTTTCTGTTCGATCTTGACACTGAATTTTCAAATTTTCTTCTTTTGGAAAGACGACTAAATACTGGTTGATGTCCAGGATAATTTCGATGTGATTTTCTAGAATTTCTAATTTACTGAATTGACATTGGCTGTAGTTTTCGTGCAGCAGAATTCCTTCTTCGCATTTGACGTTAAAATTTCCTTGCGAAAAGCTTGGACAATGATACGATTTGCCATGAATACACCTGTTATCGATTAGAGGCACTATTTGCAAATTATCGATTGATTTTAATAGAAATTTCGAATTTGGAATAATTGTAACAAACGCTGACTCAAATTTAGTGGGAATAGAAAGCATGTGAAAAAGATCAAATTGTCTTTCATAATCAATTGGAACTGATAGAAAATATACTATTTGTTCAGGACTAATTAAACAATTAACTTTTAGGATGGCTTCAAAATTTAGGATATTTTCGTATTTTAATTCAAAAGGAAATTGGTTGTGATAGTGAGAGGATAAGTTTTGTAATTCTGAGAATAATTGGTTTGATTGAATGATACTTGGATGTAAAGTATTTGATCGGCAAGCTGTTATAGAATTTTCTATGTCTTGGAGAGTATTAAGAATTAAACTGTAAAGTATTGAAAATTGGTTAAGTAAATCTTTAGCAAATAGAATATTTTGATGTGTAGCTTGTTCACTAACAATTTTATTAAGCTGCATTATTCTTGACGAAAGTAGCATTTCGTTGTGTTGAATATCTTGTACTGTATCATTGAAATTTTGGATAAGTTGATGGCTCAAAGAATACTCTAATTTTAGTTGTTCTTGTAATTGGTTCTCATTATTTTGTACGTGATCAAGGATTTTATAAATTCTTTCTCCATCGTTAGAATCTAAAACACCTGTTAAACTTTTCATAATGTAGCCTAAACCATTTATTAAACCTCTTTTATTTCGATTGCTATAACTATGAATTTTAATATTATCGATTTTTGAATTAATTGATTTTTGAAGAAATCCCACAATTTTGTTGTAATTTGCAAGTTCTAAAATATAAGTTGAACTACTACTAATACTAAGCTTAAAATTAAGATACTGACTATTTAAACTGTTAATTTCCTGATATAGGGGTTCTAAATGATAGTAGTGTACAAACGTGTGTTCTGTTCGTTGAAGTTTGGCCGGACCCAAATTTATTGGCAATATTCCAAAATTTCTTGATATATCTTTGATTTCTGTTCCTTGTCCGAAGGTAAGGAATCTGAAATTTTGAAAAAGAAATTATATTTTCTTTCTGGGTCGTTTAATATTTGAAAGATGAATTTTGTCGGTGGTGTTACCGTGTGTTGGTTTAATTTTGGCTGTTTTCAGAGCGGGGTCAACCTTTTCGATTGTTTCGGGTTTATATTTATTTAACGTTTTTCTCTGTTTTTGTTTATTTTTTACAAAAACTTGTTTAGGAATTTCGGGAAGAGTTTCCCGATTTTCGTTGACCTTAGTTATAACATGTACCTTTTTAGTTTGAATGTCTTCGTTTAATTTCTGATACAATAATTTCATTTTATCCCTATGATTCGATGTATAATTATTTACGAGTTGTTTTTCTAAATCTAGGTTGAATGGAGATTCTATGTCCAAATGACCTGTTATGATTTCGGCTGGTTTCAAATTAGTTACAGAATGAATAGTGTTGTTGTATGCTAAAAGGGCATAATTTACCTTCATTTCGATAGGTTCTTTTTTGTATTCGTTCTGATTATTTAGTAGCCGAATGTGTTCAATTATAGTTGAGTGAAATTTTTCGATCAGACCATTAGATTCTGGATGTTGTGAACTGATGAAGTGAACTTTAATTTTATGTGTCTCTAATAATTCCTTAATTACCGAATTTTTGAACTCATTACCGTTATCTGAAATTATTTGCTCGGGTATGCAATGATGTGTGAAAAATTTGACAAGATTATTCGCTATCTCTATCCCTTGTGCGGAACTTAGTTTGTAGGCTTGACTATATTTTGAAAATGAATCTATTATTGTTAGAAATTTGCAATTTTCTAAGGTTATGCTATCACTATGCACTATTTGGAACGGTTTAGAAGCTGTGGGAGTGACGTTTAATTCGAGTTTTAATGGATGTCTATCATATTTAGTTAACATGCAAAGTTCACAATTATTTATGTAATTCTGAATAGTTTTACGTTGATTTGGCCAATAATAATTAGTTTTTATTCGTTTATCAGTTTCGTCAATGCCTCTATGATTTGTTTTGCCTTCATGTCGAGATTGAATAATAAAATTAACTTCGTCGTCGTCGCAAACATCAATTAATTTCTTTGTACATTTAACAAAATTTATTTCGGAATTTTTAAAATATTTTTGAAGGACTGAACAGAATCTTTCGTAAATTGGATCTTCAAAATACAAATAATACTTTATTTTTGGCGCGATGTATTCTTTAATAAAATTAATAATTTCTTGTTCATAATTATTTTTGGAGATCTGAATAAATATTCTTTGTTTTTCGTTATTATATAGTCTAGCTAATTTCGGTTTTGCAGGTGCGAAATTAACTTCGGAAATTATAATTTGGTTTTTACCGTGATTAACAGGAGATTCTATGATAGGAATTCCTATAATTGGGTTTTCTAGGACCAGGTTTCTGAAGTTTGTCATTGAATTCCTCTAGATAATTAAAAATTTTGGATTTAACTGGATTTGTTTCATTAACATTTAATTCGACTCTTGAGAGTGCATCTGCATTTTGATTTAGGGAACCTTTTCTGTATTCTACGGTATAATCGTACTCTTCCAGTTTCAAACGCCAACGCAATAATTTTGACGATGGTTCTCGAAGGGAGATAAGCCACTGAAGCGGTTTATGGTCAGTTACAATTTTGAATGTTCTACCAAACAGGTAGGGCCGAAAATACTTGGTGGCCCAAACTATAGCTAGGAGTTCCTTTTCTATAGTTGAGTATCTGCATTCTGTATCGTTAAGAGTTCGACTAGCGTATGATACGGGCAAATCTGATCCGATTTTGCCTTGCGAAAGAACAGCACCTAATGCAAGGTTACTTGCATCAGTAGTGAGTATGAAAGGTTCTTCAAAATTTGGGTATTGTAGTATTGGTTCATTAGTTAAAAGATTTTTGCATAATTCAAAGCATTTTACATACTCTGGATCATTAACATTAATCGTAGCACCCTTTTTCAGACATTTTGTAAAGGGTTTCGTTATTTTTGAGAGGTCTTTGATAAATTTGCGATAGTATCCCAAAAGTCCCAAAAATCCTTTAATTTGCTTAGAGGTTTTTGGTAGCGGATAATTTTGTATTGCTTTTATCTTGTCGGGGTTCGGCTTGACACCTTCTGGCGTCACAATATGCCCCAAATAAGCGACTTCTCTACTGAGAAATTCAGACTTATCTAATTGAATTTTAAAATTTGACGATCTTAATCTATCAAAAACTTCTCGCAAACGACTTATGTGCTCTTGCAAACTCGTACTAAATATTATTATGTCGTCGAGATATACAAGACACTTTTCATTTTGAATGCCCCTTAAGAGATTATCCATAACCCTTTGAAAGGTTGCGGGTGCATTACGTAACCCAAAAGGCATTCGAAGAAATTCATAGTGTCCGTTTTCAGTGTTGAAAGCGGTCTTTTGAATGTCCTCTTCGCTCATCTCTATCTGATGAAACCCAGATGCCAAGTCCAAGGTAGAAAAATATTGACATCGTCCTAATTTATCAAGCAATTCACTGATATTCGGTAAAGGGTACCTGTCTCCAATAGTTTTCTCGTTTAATTTCCTATAATCGACCACTATTCTCCATTTTCGTTCCCCTGAAGCGTCCAACTTCTTTGGGACCACCCAAATAGGCGATGACCATGGTGAATGAGATGGTCGTATAATTTTTTGGTTTAACATTTTTGAAATTTGTTTTTGTACCTCTTTACGATGAATTTCAGGATATCTGTAAGATTTCGTGTACACCGGAATTTCATCAGTAGTTTTTATATTATGTTTAATTTTACTAGTAAAGGTTAATTGGTTACCTTCTACGTGAAAAATGTCTGAGTACTCTTTAATTAAACTTAAAATTGCAGAACGTTCTTCACTATTCATGTGATCTGTTCTGATTTTTGAAATATCGAACTTATACTTATTAAAATTAAAATTATTATAATTAGGAGAACTATCTGTAGGAAAATCGTATTCGTCGAGTTTTTCTACTAGAAGTGGTTCTTGTATAATTACATTTTGCTCTGAATCAGAAGAATTCAGAATTGTGCAAAGTGCTTGATTATTTTCTACCCTAGAAATACACTCAGGAATTTCTATATTAGAAAATTTCATGTGTGGTATGATAACATCACCGTTTTCAACATTTTCTATGTTAACTTTAACAATCTGTTCAGATCGAGGAGACACTACTATGCAATTCATGCTCTCATGATCTAATTTATGATAGTTAAGTTTTATTTCACTATACGGAGTGGTTAATAAATTATTATTTAAATCTACAACTGCTTTTAAAATTTGCAAATTATCTATTCCCAACAAACAGTCGAAATAATTGTGGAAGTTGAATAAATAGTACTTTAATGGAGTATTTTCATTATTAAAAATTTTGGAACAGGGAATTAGGGTACTGAATTTTTCTGTCGATGTCCCATGAGCTGTAGAGATTTGAAAAGCGTCATCTTTAATGAATTTTCGGAAATATTTATTAGCAATAGCTGGTTTAACGAAAGACTTAGAACTACCAGTGTCGATGAGAATTTTTAAGTTGTTTTCAGGAAAAATAATGTAAGGAAGTTTACTTTCGTTGTAGGTCAAGTTCATAAGTTGGAAACTTGATAGTTTTCTGGGGGTTCTGAGGCTGGTTGGTGAAAAAACTCTTCGGCTTGATCGGGATTTTGTTCAACTGCGGGCTCATCGTCAATGTTATGTAATTCTTCCACTATAATTTTATTCCTATTATTATTATAATTTTGGTTTTGACCAAAATTTTGGGAATATCGGGGGACTTGATTAGGACGCCATGTGTTCCTTGTAGAAATAGACATTGGGGTCGGTTTTGGAAGGTTTGGAATTGGATTTGGTTTAAAGGCGTTAAACTCTGGTGTTACTTGGCTTGTATTTTTGTTAAATTGAGGTCGTTGACCGAAGAAATTGGGTTGGCTTGGCCTAAATTGAGAGTTGTGGGCAAAATTTGTAATCTGCAGTGGCTGATGATTTGGTCTATGCCTTTGTTGATTGATTTGTGAAGATTGAGGGTGATTTTTAGATACGAATTTAAATTTAGAATTATTTTGAGAGTTTGTCAATTGAAAGTCATTTGTTAGCATGTTTAAAGCTTCATTTAAATCGGACGGATTTTTTGTTCTCATAAGAGGACCAATAGGATCTTTTAATCCTCGCAGTAAAACTCGGAGGGCGAGTTTCCTACAATATGTCGATAAAACTTGACCTTCAATAACGTTACCACTATGAACAGTGATATAGGAAATTTGGAGATTTAAGGCATGTTGAAGACGATTGAAAAAATCGAAGGGAGTTTCATTATTTTGAGACATTTCGACCATTTCTATATTAAGAGTAAATAAATCACGTTTATCAGCATAAGCATTAAGAAGAGCATTTTTACAATCTAACCAAGTTTTAACGATACAAGACGAGATATTTATAGCTGCGTCACCTTTAATTTTCGCCAAGATGCTAGACATTAAATATTCATTTTGGAAATCGTTTTCGTCTTGAGAATTATAAAATTTGTTAACCAATTTTTCGCATATTTCTATAAAGCGAGGGAGAAGTTCAGTTTCGCCGTTGAATTCGGGAATCATTCCCAAATATTCATTTTTTAGGACGGGAGTGTTGTTAGTCATTTTTTGAGTGGGTATTGGAAAACTTCTTAAAAAGGATATGGGGGATCTTGAACGATTCAAAGAGGGTAAATTTGAGTCAGAATCAGTATCGATTGAACTATCAGTATCGGAATCTATAATAGAACCTCTAAAAGACATAAGTTGTACTCACGCAAAAATCAGTATCCTGTCCATGTGCGTTTGGTTCGATGTTCGTTCGAATTTCTTCACGTTAGGTTACTCGATTCGCCTAACTGGATCTGGATACCAAGGATGCGAACAGCTTGAGAGTTGCCGAAATTCGCGAGGATTTGTCAAATAAATCGTTGAAACGAAACCGGAATTATTTTCACTAATGCCGTTTTGACAATCCTACCGACTGCGCCACTTTTGTAAAAAAGAATTTTGATTAAGTTTTTAAAAATTTTATTTATTTGCAATTACAACTTGTTCGGTTCGAATAAAGATAAAGACTAAGGTTAATGACAATAAAAAAATGCTACTGTACAATTTTTATTACACCGTGGAAAAATACGGAGAGTCTGCTGACACTGCATAGCGGATAAGAATGTCATCGAACTATACGGAGAAATGACCGTAAATGGACGTAAGATAACTTGCATATATATATATGAATATACAAAAAATGCGAACTGGTCGTCCGCACCATATATACCTTGCGTATGACGAAAGATTTTTCATTTATATGCAGGCCATTCAAAATATACTTTTCTTTCAGACACCCATTCCTGCAAAGAACTGCACGTCAAGTCGCATTGCTACGCCCTGCAGAATTTTCAACAAGTTGTTGGCACAGAAGAATTCTTATTGCTTCCATTCAGCGAAGTACGATAGTCGTAATAAAAGAAATTGGACGTGTTTAATACATGGTAGAATGTCTCTTTTTAGGTAGAAGAACTAATCTCAAATGGTCAATTAAACATTTCTTCTGAGGAAGATGTCTTCACCGCAGTTTTGAATTGGGTTAAGCACGACCTCCCAAACAGGAGTCAATATATTTCTAAAGTAAGTAAGGAGAAAAAGTTATTGGTGATCTTCGTAAGCACTTACATTTATTGCAAATAATAATCAAAATTGCTCTAAGACACTGAAGAATTAAAAAAGAAATCACTCTTAGTTAATGGTCCATGTTCGATTGCCGCTAGTTAACAGAGAATTCTTGATGACTCGAGTGGACAACGAAAGATTAATTCGAGATGACAGTCAATGCAGAGAACTACTTTTAGAAGCAATGAGGTATCACTTAGCGCCCGAAAGAAGGTGTGCTTTGTCTACTTCCAGAACTATGGAAAGAAAACCAAAGGGGG
Organism: Xestobium rufovillosum; assembly: GCA_963966045.1. Taxonomy (NCBI): domain Eukaryota; kingdom Metazoa; phylum Arthropoda; class Insecta; order Coleoptera; family Ptinidae; genus Xestobium; species Xestobium rufovillosum. The sequence goes on from OZ014497.1 coordinate 26,187,990, forward strand.
CCGAACCGTATCTATTTGCAGTAGGTAGGTAAACTACAACAGTTGATAAAATAGAGTAACCCAAGAACTCAATATATATGTACATATATATGAGACCACTAAAAACGTATGTATGTAAGATGATTATTATTTTGCATTGTTCCAGGGGGGGGATCTTTGTTTGCGATACACGCGGAATGTGAAGTATATAATCCGAAAACTGATTCCTGGTCACCAATAGCGCCAATGCAATGGCGCAGGTCAAGGTCTGGCGTAACGGGTTTGAGGCGCCTACTTTATGTCGTCGGAGGGTACGTATAAATGGCAATAAATTTATACGGCGTCTAGGCGAGCGCTTCTTAAACGAAACATGGCAGAACTGGATATTTATGTGATGCATAAAAGTTGCTCTATTGATCTAGATAAAACAGTGCCTGGATAGAATTTATTGAGTGAGTGATCTTTCAGTTATGATGGCGCCTCTGATTTGGCCACTGCCGAATTTTACAATCCGTTGCTGAACACATGGACTGCCATAACGCCGATGGGGACGAAGAGATCTTGTCTTGGAATTTGTTCGTTTGATGGCCTCATCTACGTTTGTGGAGGGTACGATGGAGCGTCCTGCTTAAGCAGCATGGAACGGTTTGATCCGCTTACAGGGGTTTGGTGCAGCTGTCCAGCGATGAACACCAGGAGGCGATACTGCCGCGTGTCAGTAGTTGGTAAGATTTGGGCCTGGATTTTCCAATTCTTAAGTGGTAATCTGATGAAATTCATTTACAGAAAATTGCATTTATGCCCTTGGTGGGTTTGATTCAACGAATTACCAGGCTTCAGTGGAAAGGTTTTATAGACCACACAAAGTTTACTATCTGGAGTTACAAGTCTTATTTTTTATGATGCAGGTTTGATCCGAGAGTTGGTACGTGGTCACCAGTGCCTTCGATGTCCTCAAGAAGAAGTAGTTGTGGAGTGGCTGCATTAGATGGGCATTTGTACTGCATTGGAGGTTCGTTACTCAGCTGTTATGCCAGTTGTGCATTCTTTTGTGATTTTAGGCAATGATGGCACCATGTGTATGTCGAGTGGAGAAAGATTTAACGTGAGGCGAAACGCATGGGAACCCATAACGTCCATGCACAACAGAAGGTAATATTTTTTACAAAATATGTAGAAATCAAATGAACCACAGGTACTGACAAACTTAATTACTTCAAAGGTGTGCGTTCGATTAGTATTCTTTCCACTCTGTCCAAAATCCTTGGGCGTGCCATTAGTCACCAGCTTCTTGCTTTTATCGAAGTTAATAATATTTTACACGATGCATTACAGGTCAACTCACGAAGTGGTTGCAATAGACGGGTTCATCTACGCTATAGGTGGAAATGATGGATCATCAAGTTTGAATTCCGTGGAAAAATACGATCCTGCCCTGAACAAGTGGCTAGTTGTGTCTTCGATGGTAACTAGGAGGAGTTCAGTAGGTGCAGCTGTTTTAGAATGCATCAACATAGAATATGTGTTGAAGCAAACCAAAAGTTGATATCTCGAATAGTCAATTAATTTGTTTTCCTTATTATAAGTAACTGCAAAGTGTTTTAGATATTGACAGACAACAAAAACGAAATGGTCAATAGGTAGGTATAAGAAAAATAGAATAAGTCGTAAGTATATCTTAAAATTAAACTGATTGTTGCATTGCTATGGATGCTGTTAAATCAGTTAACTGTACTGTGATAATACGAAGTATTTGTTAGGAAAATTGGGTCCAAATACGAGGAAGATCCAATTGCTTTTGTGTAACAGTTTTTTAAAATGCACTGTAAGTGTGGTAATCCATTAGAAAGAAATGAACAAGTTAAAATACTTCAATGTTGATACAAAAATAATATGATACAATAAGTATGTGCAGAAATTCAAAACTAAAAACGAAAAGTTCTGCTATAATGTTCGGAGAACTGTTTTTGCTTTGAAACATTTTTATGTTGGGATATGGAGAGAATAAAAATATGTGTAGGTATGTTTGATCAGACAATCAGAATTTTTATGATAGATGCGAGAATCATCAAGACTTACACGAAAATTGTAGGTATATGTAGTGTTAAATTTGTGTTGATATTTATAGATGTTGTTTAGCTACTGTTAAGTACAATATTCGCTTAACAAAATACCTCCGTTACTGCACTGCCGTTCTTCTCATAAATGTTTGAATAAGTGTGCAATTCTGGGAATGGATTGAAAATAAATATTTAAGTTTGAAGTTGTTTTATTATTTATTTTTTACAAGTGCACAAATAATGTCGTTTTACTATTGTGATTTATGATTAAGTACAAATTAAGGATAATTAGAGGAAAGGTTGTACAAAAATTATCTGAAAATATAAGTAAATATCACATTTTGAGAAAGGTTATCAATTAGATATTTTAGAATCTATAGAAATTTATAAACATAAACATGAAAAAAACTATAACTACTTAACAAACAAATTGATTTAATACAATCGAATATTTTTAAATTATTGTAAATTTAAATTATTTAAGTAGGTAATTTTGATTTTTTACATTTCCTAAAATAATTATGTCAAAGCCACTAATATTTTTTGCGGTTGTCTGGGTTTTTCTGGAATTCCGTTATTAATTTTCAATAATGAAAACATTCTCCGATGATGAAAAGAAAATTTTCCGAAAATGCTTTTAGAAAGTGACTATGTATAGTCGGGGTGTAGACCACCTGAAAGATGCGTTTTAAACACCCTCTATACAACTCGAACACACACAAAAAATGAAGCTGATTCTTATGTAATGATCTGCCGGATTCGAATTTTGAGGCCACGAAAAGATCGGAAATAGGCAGGTTCGGTAATTTTCAAATTTCATTAAAATTGAGTTTATTATACTGAAGGCAGTTATGTTGTTAATTTTTGTTAAAAAAAATTCCTTCGCCTGTGAAGCCGTTGCAAAGTTTTCCGTCGGTGCGAGGCTAGAAATCGTACCTTGCAGCGAGAGTAAGCCGCGTGACGTCAGAACTTAGTATAACGTACAAGTCCCAGCTTCAGCGCGCAGCAGTCCCATAAGTATTATGCATTATGCATGTGTAGTTAAATTGTTAAATATTATTAACTGGTTCTAACTGGTGTTTTCTGTTTTGTACCCAGACTAATATATCGTACAGCACATCAATAAAACGAAAAAAGTGGTTCGTTGGAGCCAGAAGGAAAATCGGTCAGCATTATCGATATTTTCGCGAGTTAGTTTATCATTGCAAAAGTTTATAAAATTATCGGCTGCCCCATTGCAGCCACTCTAAATAAAATCGAACATAATGTAATTTATCGACAGTTTTGAGTTTTCTGGGACCCCTTGGTACCTACTTGGTAACGTGTTACGGTTAGCATAATTTGAAACAGGATGCTAGGAGCATGATGGAGCCAAATACTGAATCACCGTAGCGTTCCCTCCCTGAACTAAAAAAGGAAAATTTATTAACTATTTTACAATAATAATTAAATAGTACGTCATCATAAAGTTCTCTTTTGAAGACTGGTAGGACGCGTACCTCCATCCTTTCCCTGAGCTAGCCTACGCATTTCCGTAAAAGTAGAACATTCTACATCCCCAACTATTTGAGAGGAGTAGTCTAATCTGCTCCAACCTCTACCTCTTTATTCCTATCTCTGACTGTAGTATGTCGCGAGCTATTCCTTTGTGTCTCAGAAGGTGTCCTACCATCCTACGATCCTATCCCCTATTCTTTATTGTCTTCCATACTTTTCTCTTTTCCCCAACTCTTTCTAATTCCTCCTTATTGCTAACTTGTCTATCCACGGTATCTTCAACACCCGTCTGTAGCATCACATTTCAAACGCTTCTACTCTTTTTCAATCCGCTTCTCCCATTGTCCAAGTTTCGCACCCATAGGTATAATTTCGTACTCCATACATGCGTCTTTAATAGTCTCTTCCGAGTTTCTACATTAACCGTTCCAGAATATAGTAGTTGTTTCTTTTTGTTAAACAAGTACCTAGTAGGTACCTACTCAGCGTAGGTTCTTGATTCGCGTGAGTTGTATTTGTTTCCGTTTTTTTTTAAAAAAATCCAATCCGTTATAAAACTGTTAACTTGATAACTTGTCAATCACTTAGGTATACATACCTACATAAATGAGTAGGTATGTATTGTATTGTATTGTATTAGATAATATAGGTAGGTACCTATTTTACAAACAGAAGTAAGCAGGTATCTACAATCTACATACCTACTTATACTGAATTATAAAAGGCATGTACAGTTAATAAATTGTTGACTTTGTTTTACTTATACCGGTCTGCCTTTACACTACTGTTTGAGGTTGAATGAAATTGGGGTTAGATGCAAGAATCACACACCATTTCCACATTTACCGGGACATTTACCTACCTACTACATAAATATGGCAAATTATGTGAATCGGACTTTTGATACCCTTGTTGCATCATTATATCGATTATGTTGTCTTTGTTTTATGTTTCCTTGACACCTTTTCTTTAAAAATTCACGCTGGAAATAGTCCCAATAAGTATGTTATGAGATAGGTACCGCTTCACGGGCACTTCAAGAGACGTGGGAGGAGCGCCTTACGAATCTCTGACGTCAAACCAATAACAAAGCGAACTAGCATGTGGGCGTGATAAGCTAATTTCTTTCGCTTATTACGCCGCAAAAAATTTTTTAGAAAAAAAAATCGCCGTAAATCAATTACAATAACAATTTTCTGTCATTTTCATGCCAAAAATAGATATCTTATTTTTCTCCGAACCTCCCTATTGCGAAAATGCCGGAAAATCGATTTTTCGTAAAATTTTCCCAAATCAATATCCGACCATTTTCTCTTGTGTATTTCAGCAACGAAAAGAGTTAGAGATCTGTTTTTTCGTGGAATATACACTGAAGTGTGCTGATCATCACAGTGTACTCAAGTTGCTTCTACAATTTTCCAATTTTATGAAAAAAAATGTTTTCTTGCTAGACCACAAATTTGTGTAATGTATTTTTCACGTACCGGGTAAGTAATCTTATTTTTCGAAATTAACATGTGCATATGCGAGAGCTAATACGGACAAAGGCTCGAAATTATTTTTGGTGAAGAAACCAAACATTAATATTGTTGCTGAAAAAAGTTACAGCGCTTTTATTCTTGAAAATACACACATAGCCAAAACTCTTGGCCCCCTGAATTAATTTGAAACGTAAACAAAAATAATTCAACAAATATGTGGATTCAATTCTACATTTTATTGAAATGCTTTATCACATGTAAGGTTATTTTCATGGAAGGAGTACACGGACAGGAATTAAATTTAAGAGAATGTCTAAATTAATTTTTTTGGAGACCAAAATGTGAGAAACGAAGATGTCAATAACAAGTATGTCCTCCTCTGTTCTCGAGCAAAACATTAACACGTCTGTACATTCCAATAAAAAGGTTATTAATGGCTTCCTACGGCGTGTTGTTCCATTCCTCTAGCTCCTGAAGGGTGAAAGGTGGGTTATCTCTATTTAAAATGGTCCTTTTTAGCATATTCCACAAGCTCTCACAAGGATTCATGTCAGGTGAGTTTGCATAAAACCCGAAAATTGTTCATATATAGAGTATGTGGGAGACAGGTATATGATTTTGAGAGAAGTATGAAATGTATGGAAAGGGCAAGAAGAAGGAAGGGTAACGAAAATGTTTATGAAATAAGTGATGGAGTGATGGATACCAGATTGGAACACTTTTATTACTGACTCTAATAATAAAAGAAATTTGCTTAATTACGCTGTTGTGAAATTATGCAAGGAACACGGTGATATTCCCAGCGGTATAAACATTTTATTGACTGGTCTGGTATGGATCATGACAACAGTAAAACGATCATGTGCACGACTGCTAAAGTACAAATTTTCGCAATTATAAATGTTTTCAGGTTCGATTACAAAAGATTTGTAGTTTACTCTGTAGATACGGATGTTTTTGTACTGTCTCTATATTACTCTCCAAAATTGAATGTGGACATGTTATTGTGGATAACTGCAGGAGACTTATTTAAGAGTAAGCCACGTTTATTCTAAGCTTTTATTAAGTAACACACCATTACATAAACGATAACGTGAACATTCTTGAACTTAACTTTTTGATCTGTCATTTGTCAACTTACAGAAAACTTCCTTATTAACTAGACATGAACACATAGCAGTGTCGCAAGTCTCTATAACATAATAGTCAACACCCCCTCTCGACACTGCAATTCCTGCACTTAACATTCAAAGGAAACTTACATAACATTGTTTAAAAAAAAATATTTAACGAAGCTAAACACTTGCCTAATAATCCAAACCCAACTTTTGGACAAAATATGCAAACAATTTAAAATCTAATGCCTTAGTGAATACATCAGCAATTTGTTCAGAGGTTGATACATATTTGAGTGTAATACACCCATCTTCAACCTTTTCTCTAATAAAATGATACCTAATATCTAAGTGTTTTGTGCGTTTATTATTTTCCCTATTACAAGCCAAATGAATACAGGATTGGTTATCTTCAAATAAACATACATGTTCAATTTTTAAATTTAAATCACACAAAATACCTTTCAATGCTAATGCCTCACACACTGCGGTACATAGGGCTTTATACTCCGATTCCGTAGAGGACAACGATACACTACTCTGCTTTCGGGTTCCCCAAGATACCACATTTCCATAAACCATCAAACAAAATCCAGTAACGGATTTGCGATCCTCAACGTCTCCTGCCCAGTCTGAATCCACATATCCACAAGCTACCAATTTATTTTTTGTATTTGAGTACATGAGTCCCAAATCTAATGTAGCTTTCAAATAACGTAAAACCCTTTTTAGATAGTTCCAGTGCTCATCTCTAGCACTATCTTGGTAACGACTGAAGTAATTTAGTGCAAAACTTATATCCGGTCGTGATCCAATCATGAGGTACATTAAGCAACCTACAAGTTCACGATACGGATGTTTACTGTAATCTTCTGGATTTGCAGCTTTACTTATTGTAAGGGCCTTTTCTATTGGAGTCTTAGCTCCTTTGCAGTCTACCATTCCGTATTTAAGTAAAATCTGCTCTATGTAATGCTTCTGGTGAATTTTTACTACTCCCAATTTCCTATCTCTTTCTATATTGAGACCTAAAAAGAATTTTACACTTCCCATACTTATCATGTCAAATTTTTCTGTTGACTTCTTTAATTTTTCAATTTCTAACAGACTGTTGGACAATATTAAAAGATCATCAACAAAAAGGAAACAAATTAATTTAACATCTGTTTGTAATTTCTTGACATATAAACATGTGTCATACCTTGAAAAATCAAACCCCAATTTGATCATGTAGCTATTAAATTCTTCATTCCAGCATTTGGGTGCCTGTTTTAGACCATAGATTGATCTATTCAGTTTGCATACATAATCCTTCTCCTTTAGTTCCTCTGGTAGATTCATATATATTTCTTCTTTAAGTGTTCCATGAAGAAAGGCGGTTTTTACGTCCATATGAACCATTTCTAAGTTTTCCTGATTTGCCAGAGCAATGAGAGTTCTCAAGGTCGTCAGTTTCCCTACAGGTGAGTATGTTTCCGTATAATTTGAAGTTTGGTACCCCTTGGCTACCAATCTGGCTTTAAATTTATTTTCTTTGCCCTTCTCATTCCTTTTGATTTTGAATACCCACTTGCTGTCTATAACTTCTTTGTTTTCCAATCTCTTTACACGTACCCATGTTTTATGTTTCTCATGAGATTCAAGTTCCTCTTTTACTGCCATTTCCCATTCCTTCCAATTTTCCCCAGATCTTGCTTCTAATCTGCTAGTTGGGACTGTTTCCAGCGAAGCTTGAAGTGCAGCATGACAAAAATCTGTCATAATCTCATAATCCTTATGCCATATAGGTGGCTTCCTATTACGTTTATGATTTTCTTGACTGTCATTTCCTTTGTTGATATCTTCTTCTACATTTTCTTCAACGGACTTTTGGTTTTTATTCCTGTCTTCTGAATCTAGCTGTATTATTTCATCGTCAAGTGAATGCTGAATTTGCCTAATTCTACTGCATTCTTCTGGTTTAAACGGACTTTCGTCGAAAATAACATCTCTCGCTTTTATTATAACTTTGTCTTTCTCATACCATAGTCGGTAACCATTATTACAATAGCCAACCATTCTACATTTTAAAGATTTTTCTGTGAACTTTCCCTTTCTAGTTTCTTTAGGAATGTGCATATAGCAATGACAACCAAAGACCTTAATTTTATCATAATTTGGTTTCTTTTCATACCAAACTTCAGCTGGTATTTTATTATCTACTGTGGGTAATCTATTTAAGATGTACGTAGCGGAGTATATAGCTTCTCCCCATAATTCCTTGTCCAAATTATATTCTGCTAACATAGCTCTACCCTTTTCTACAAGACTTCGGTTAAGCCTTTCTGCCTTCCCGTTCTGCTCAGGAGTGTACCTGATTGTAAATTCTAACCTAATTCCATTGTCTCTACAATAACTTTGAAAATCATTATTAACATATTCTTTCCCATTATCACACCTAATTCTAGCTATCTTTTGGTTAAACTGACTTGAAACCATGGCACAATATTGTTTAAAATATTCAAAAACTTGAGCTTTATTTTCTAAAAGATAAACTACAACAAAATGTGAAAAGTCATCTAATAATGTAAAAATGTATTTTTTCTCATCATGAGACGTGGGGCTAATTGGCCCACATAGATCACTGTGAACACATTCTAACACACGTTTTGTTCGGATTTCATTTCTACGGAAAGGCAACCGGGTTTGTTTGCCCTTTAAACATGGTTCACATAAAACTACTGGACTTCCCTTGTCATTATTACCTTTAATACAATTAAATTTCAACAGTTTGGCTATCTTTTCTTCTGATGCATGCCCCAATCTTCTATGCCAAATGTTATTTTCTGAGATAGAATAGGCCTTGTGCGCACTAGAGGTATTTGCTAATTCGAAAGAAAGCTTGAAGAGCTTATTCTTACAGGTTCCCTCTACAATTAATCTTTCTTTTGAATATATTCTTACTTTAGAATTCTCAAACTTTATACACAATCCTGCATTCTCACATTTACTGACAGACAACAAGTTAGCAGCTAAACCGGGTACAAACAACACATTTACTAACTTACAGTTTGTTGTTCTGATGGTCCCCATCTTGGTGGCGGCAAGCGTTTCTCCCTCTTTGGCTATGTTGATCTTTATTGGATTCCTCAGGATGATCTCTTCCCCAGAGAAATAGGAGTCATCATTCACAAGGTGGTCGGTTGCTCCAGAGTCTACGACGAACTCAATTTCACTTGGAAGTCCTATAATTCCAGATTCACTTGTTGTGACTACGAAGGCGACTTCTTCCTCAGCATTTCTCTCTTCGGCAGTTGAGTATGCTTCACTTCTGTAACGTTCTTTCTGTCGAGGGTACTTTTTCTTCTTCAGCTTACACTCCGACTTCTTGTGACCTCTCTTTCCACAATTGTAGCATTCAAATGGAAATTTCTTCTGTTCTTGACGTGGATTCTGCTCGTTCTTGTTAAAGAAAGCTGCAGATTCATCTCTTAATACTGTAGAAACTTCTTTTCTCTTCATTTCTTCGTCAAGCAGACTAGTTTTGACAAACTCTACAGTAAGTGATCCCGGAGTCATTGTTTCAATTGCTGTTATGACGTTATCAAACGATGGAGGCATGGTCATTAATAAATTGCAAATAATTTCTGTGTCGTCTGGTCGAGCTCCTGCTGTCCTAAGTTCCCTTACTAATTTATCGAACTCCACGAAGTGCTTTCCTAAACTTTCTTTGCTATTATATTTCAAGGTTAGTAACCTTTTCCTTATTAACAACTGTGACGGTATTCCGGTTCTTTCAAAGGTGTTCTTCAATTTTTCAAAAATGGCTTTAGCAGTTGTGCAATCCTTAATATACTCTAGGTGAGTATCGCTTATACACTGCACCAAAATAGAAGTTGCCTTTGCATTCTTCTTTGTCCAGTTTCCATCATCTTCATTTACTTCAACAATGGTTTCTAAACAACTATGTTCTGACAAAATTGTTTTTATTCTAAACGCCCAATTATTAAAATTCCCGCCTGCAAACGGTACTACGCCATATTTGTTCACTTCTGTTTCCGACTTACTCATTTCTTAAACTTTCTTATTTCTTCTTAAAAAAGGTCACTGCTTATTCCTTCTACGCCGCTTTCATGTCTGGGCCCATAACCTGTTATTGTGGATAACTGCAGGAGACTTATTTAAGAGTAAGCCACGTTTATTCTAAGCTTTTATTAAGTAACACACCATTACATAAACGATAACGTGAACATTCTTGAACTTAACTTTTTGATCTGTCACTTGTCAACTTACAGAAAACTTCCTTATTAACTAGACATGAACACATAGCAGTGTCGCAAGTCTCTATAACATAATAGTCAACAGGACATATTATGGGTTCAGCAAAAAGATCGTTTCCTACCATGTTACTCATTAAGCAAGACATTTGCCCAAAGATTAAATCAGAATCCACTAAAATTTACGACACTATTGCTGACTGTTTACAGTTTAAGTGGGTGTGATTTCGTGAGTTTTCCCTTCAGAAAGGGGAAGAAAAAAGTTCTTCAGTTGGCATCCTCTAAAGCAAACAACATAATATCCAAAGTAGAATCATTTGGTGAACCCGACATAAACAGTGGAAGCTATAACGTAACCAACGAAACGCTGGAAGCGGGTAGGATTTTTTTAAACACTTAACATATAATAAACCAAATTTTTCTGGAAATATGGATGAATTCCGGGCGCACCTGTTTCCATCCTGTAAAACAGATATCAGGGACGACCACTGTTATTTTATTAAAGTGAGATGAAACAATGTTTTGCTTTCAGAGATCTGCCTCCTACGGAAAACGCATTTAACTTTCAAGTCAAAAGAGCTTTTTTACAGTGTGTTCTATATAAAACGGCTTGGAAAATAAGCCCAAATATACAGAATATCCTAGAATATGGATGGTACATGGAAAATTACGTTTTTATGCCAATAACATTCACAAATACCTCTAATCTCGATTGTGTTATAATAACACAGTTCTGTAAATGTAAAATTTTACTTGTTCTTTTCGATGTGCATGCATGAAATCTAATGTGTATTGTGTAATAGCATGTTTATGTGAGGAGAAATGCAGATTGTCTGAATAAAAAATACAAATGTTCTCGATATTAATGCAGCGTTTGTACGCCTGCACCTAAATCACTCCTACACGGCTCAGCGTGGCTAGCGCGCACAAATTATTTGTGTTTAACTAGCTGTAACTTTTTTCAGCAACAATATCAGTGTTTCGTTTCTTCACCAAAAATAATTTCGAGCCTTTGTCCGTACTTGGTCTCGCATATGTATATGTTAATACATTATGATGATCAGCACACTTCAGGTCTCTTACTACTAAGTATTTAAAAATGTTCGAAAATTGATTTAAGAAAATTTTACGAAAAATCGATTTTCCGGCATTTTCGCAATTCTCGATCTTTTCGCGGCCTCAAAATATGTTATAATTATTAGTAGTGTGCATAGTAGTGATAAACTAGTCGTTTTTAACTTTACCAATAGTTTTTACATTTACTAAATGATTAAGCAGACCTATGGGGACAATTTTTTTTAGTTAATTAAACAAATATTTTTTACTGTGAATGGTTGGTTGATGAATTTAGTAACCTCGAAATCAAGCAGAAATGTTTTCCAGTAAAAAAATCTTTAGAGTTTACAAACAAAATTCAACACACAACATGATAATCCTTATACCGTGTGACCAACTTCCATGTGTACATGGGGAAATAACATGGGCAATTACATTTTTGGGGATTCCTGCTCCCCATGTGTAGTTACAGTGGTGGTAAAGGTAGCAATCGAAAGACTATTTTTTTCTGCGTATGAGGATATCAATAACTCTGCAATTTTCCAATTTATTAAAGCATTAAAAGCAAAAATTACACTAATAATTTTCAAATTAAAACACGGATATTCATCAGATTACCTATGACAATTTAATTTATTCTAATCAAAGACTCCCTTGATTCTAATTTCTAGTTCGTCTGAACTGTCAACATTATTTATCGACAATTTAAAATTTGGATTTCAAAATGAACAAAAATATTTATTCAGTTGAAGAAAAGGTTTTCATTGCGAAAACATTTTACGGCGGCAATAGTCTGCGGGTAGTCCGTGACTTATTTTCTGTAAAATTCAATAACAGTCCTATTCCTTCGGTAACAACAATAAAAAATTTAGTTAAGAAATTTGAAGATACTGGGAATCTTTCATTGAAAGAAGGTAATTTTTACTAATAAATTTACTTGGTTTTTATTTAGATAATTCTGATTCGCTTATTATTATTATTACCTATAGCTGCCAATTCCTTATTGTTCGCTAATTTAAAGTTTACTGGGATTATGAGAAATTTAACAAGTGATAACGTGGAGTGAAACAAAACTAAAATTAATCTTATCATTTATTTTTTAGTCGTTCCAAGAAATCTAAATGTTGAGGTAGAGGAAATGGTAATAGGCCTGATAACTGCTAGTCCAACATCTAGTTTAAGGTCTATTGCCCTAGAATGTAATGTTTCAAGAGAAACTGTCCGTAACATATAAAAAAAACAAATATCATCCCTTTAAATTCCAATGTCACCAAGAGTTACTTCCTTTTGACGAAGAATCAAGGCAAACTTTCTGAGAAGAAATGCAAGAACGGGCTAATCGGGATCGCAGCTTCCCATCAATTTGTTTTACCGATGAGTGTACCTTCACTTTAAATCAAGAGCCAAATTCACAAAACGTTAGGCATTGGGCCCAGGAAAATCCCAGAATAAATCTAGCCACTACAACGCAATACCCTCAAAAAATCAATATTTGGGCAGGCATTTTTAATAATCGCGTTCTAGGACCATTTGAAATACAGGGAAATTTAAATTCAGAAGCTTATTTAGATCTTTTAATTAACCATATTGGCCCTGCATTAGAAGAAGTTCCACATGCGAATCGGGAGGTCTGGTTTCAGCATGACGGATGCCCAGCACATTTTGGAGCACAAGTGAGGGAATTATTAAATGAAATATTTCCAGAGAGCTGGATTGATCGAGGTGGTGCTATAAACTGGCCAGCTAGATCTCCCGATTTGGCACCGTGTGACTTTTTCTTGCGGGGTCATTTAAAAAATAAGATTTATAAAACTCGTCACCCAAATATTGATTCTTTAAGGAATGCTATTTTTGCGGAATGCAACTTAATAAACGATGGGCAACTTGCGAATGTGAGAATTTTTTTCTATAATAGGCTGGGATACTGTTTGATACAGAATGGGGGTTTATTTGAATATTTGTTATACCTAGTTATTTTTCTTTTTTTATGTTACTTTAATTTCGTTGTATATTAATAAGTTTTTGTCCTTCCCTAGATATGAAATAAATAAGTATTACAAAATTACAAAATTCATTAGAGCAAAATAAACAAATGTTGCCGCTTGTTAAATTTTTCATAATTGCAGTTAAATTAAAGTAATTTAATTTTTATTATTTCATTTTGCTGCTTTAACATTTTCCCAAAAACTTTTTAATAGGTTAGACGACATCTACAATTTACCCTAAACTATGGACCAGCATTCACCAACGAAACATCCACACCAGTAATCAATTAATTGTCAACTATAGGTAATTAATTAGTGGTACTGGACCGTTCGAACAACTACTCCTCGGGCAAATACCCCGCCAGGCATTGAATTATAGAACTAAATCCAGATTTTTTGTACTACGAGACGTTTCAGACTGCTACCCCATCTAAGATGGCTTTGAAACAATCCTAATTTGTCTCCATGTACGTACGTGCTTTTAAGCAGGTCTTTGTTCAAATATTGCATGTTTTGAATGTGTATGGAAAACCGCAGACCAACTGGTTTCGTCCTTCTGGGACTCATCAGTACGGTGCTCTCCCCTACACGTCTCGTAGTACAAAAAATCTGGATTTAGTTCTATAATTCAATGCCTGGCGGGGTATTTGCCCGAGGAGTAGTTGTTCGAACGGTCCAGTACCACTAATTAATACTAGATAATTACTCAAAGTAGTTGTCACTTGCTGATATCTGTCCAGAGCGCGGCAGCATATATAGCAAGCTAAATTGCATGGTTTGAGTGTGTAGGGGAGAGCACCGTACTGATGAGTCCCAGAAGGACGAAACCAGTTGGTCTGCGGTTTTCCATACACATTCAAAACATGCAATATTTAAACAAACTAGAGGTAATGACAATAATAATGTGAATGAGAATTATCTAAATAAAAAAACAAGTTTATGTATTAGTAAAAATTAACTTCTTTCGATGAAAGATTCCCAGCCTTCAAATTTCTTACTAAATTATTTGTTGTTATACCGAAGGAATTTTACAGAAAATAAGGCACGGACTACGCGAAAACTATTGCCGCCGTAAAATATTTTCACAATGAAAACCTTTTCTTGAACTGAATAAATATTTTTGTTCATTTTTAAATGTTGATAGTTCAGAAAATCCATAAAAATCAAAGACGTCCGTGATTAGAATAAATTAATTTGTCATGGATAAATTTCTGTGTTTTAGTTAGAAAATCATTAATGTAATTTTTGCTACCTTGCTACCTTGCTACCTTTACCACCACTGTAACTACACATAGGGAGCAGCAATCCCCAAAAATGTAATTGCCCATGTTATTTCCCCATATACACATGGAAGTTTGTCACACGGTATATTAATAACGAAAGTGATTTTACATTGAAGCTTTCAACAATTGTGGGCTCTACGGAAAGCTCTAATGCTGTAGATGTGCCTTTTCGGGGTTCTCGGGGTTTAAAAAGCTTTAAATAGTGTCTTTTTGCAGTTTAAAGTTCATTACTTCGTCGGAGTATCAGGCAGAAAATTACAGTTTTTTGTTTGGTGTAACTTAGCAACAAACAAATTGGTGGAGACATTTTTCATCAGTCATCAGTAAAAACTTCAAAAAAACAAACTAAGGCACTCTTGCAATCCAGAAAGACTGCAAAAAAATAAATATTAATGACTTTTTGAATATGGAGCATTCTGAGAAGACGTGTGGCGTAGCCCACGGATTCCACTTGTTAATGATTAATTTCAATCAACGTCAGCTCATTTTTCCCGGTTTACCTGCACCAAAGGGCTTGGAGTACTTGCATGAACTTTTTAGTAAAAGTAACTTTGAACAAGTGAATACAGAAAACTTATTAAGTGTTCAAAATGTCCTCCACAGTTTCTCGATCACATCATTCATTTTCTTGGGAAACTACATGATCCTCACGAAAAACGGTTGTATTTTCGTTGTCCTAGTATCCTCAATATTGTTTATGCTTCATTCAAGAACAGCGTCAATTCATCGCTGAAACAAATATTTTGAACGTATTTGGATCGAGTAACTCTTCACAGCGTCGACTAAGCTCTGGACATAGAATAACATTTGTAAAAAACTTAGTTGTTATTACGTAAACGTACCTATAATTCCATGCTCGAAAAACTTCCTGACAAATTGTTAATTCCTTCACAATAAGAAGCTAATTCTTGGGGACTCAATTTAAACTTAGTCGAGCACTCTAAGTTGTCTACATTTAAAGAATTGCTGCTCGAGCTATTTTTCGAGCTTGTTGCTGGCGCAGTCGGTGGTATATTCCATTTAACTTGTTCAAGATACGATTGGGTAAACTCAATTTTTGTTCTTTTGCGCTTGCCGAACTCTAAAAGGCAAAATAATTTATATATTTTACTGTGTCCCACAACATTCTCTGGAGTCTACTGGAAGTTGTCTTTTCCTCCACTACTTCATGATTTACCTGCCTCGATGGGTAAATACTCGAAAGGAACAGGCTCGCTGGTATCACCATCCGATGGACGATACAGCTGGAGGTTGACCTTCACAGGTTCCGTTATTTCTAAGTTATGGTAACTCGGGGGTTTGAACCAAATCGAATGCTGCCTGTGAACCTCCAGATCGGGCGATTTTATAAAATCTTCCCAAACGACAACGCCACCATTATCTTCAAAGAAACGCACCTGGATATTCTCCCTCATCACCTGGAACGAACACTGAATACCGTCAAAACGCAGAAAATATAAGGCTCTGTCAAGTGGGAAATTATTCGTAAATGTAGATAAGCGAAAGAAGAGTGGATTGATAACAAATGCAAAGAAGTGAAAGAAGATCAATAAAAAAAACAAAATTTTGGTATGTAGGGGGCATTTTTCTATAATCGCCATAGTTACCGAGTTGCTCCATACTAACAAACACCTGTACTTACCTTCTCACAGACTATTACTATGTCCTTCTTCCCTCCATCGGCTGGACAACTGCATTCCGACAGCTTGTCAATCACGAGCTTGGTAGTCTTCTTATCGTAAATCACATTACTGACGATGGGTTGTAAGGGAACAGTGTACTTATGATCAGTACCTTCCAAGAATACATGGAAACATAACCTCACTGCGTTTACATCTATTGCGCTTGCGTACTTCTTGTGTTTGAATCCCGCTGAAACAATTGATTTTTTTAGTGTCAACACAGATTATTGTTATTCCTTTGATACTAAACATTTGCATCGTTGTGATGCCGATTAGCTTAATGTCCACACTAGGAGATGTTTGTTAGTTAAACACCCGTTTCTGGGGTCTCTTGGCTCATCCAAAGCATATGCATAGAACTCAATAGGGAGGTTCGGAGAAAAATAAGATATCTATTTTTGGCATGAAAATGACAGAAAATTGTTATTGTAATTGTATTGTAATTGTAATTTTATTGATTTACGGTGAAATTTTTTTTCTAAAAAATTTTTTTGCGGCGTAATAAGCGAAAGAATTTAGCTTATCACGCCCACATGCTAGTTCGCTTTGTTATTGGTTTGACGTCAGAGATTCGTAAGGCGCTCCTCCCACTTCTCTTGAAGTGCCCGTGAAGCGGTACCTATCTCATAACATACTTATTGGGACTATTTCGAGCGTGAATTTTTAATGTAAGGTGTCAAGGAAACATAAAACAAAGACAACATAATCGATATAATGATGCAACAAGGGTATCAAAAGTCCGATTCACATAATTTGCCATATTTATGTAGTAGGTAGGTAAATGTCCCGGTAAATGTGGAAATGGTGTGTGATTCTTGCATCTAACCCCAATTTCATTCAACCTCAAAACAGTAGTGTAAAGGCATACCGGTATAAGTAAAACAAAGTCAACAATTCATTAACTGTACATGCCTTTTATAATTCAGTATAAGTAGGTATGTAGATTGTAGATACCTGCTTACTTCTGTTTGTAAAATGGGTACCTACCTATATTCTCTAATACAATACAATACATACCTACTCATTTATGTAGGTATGTATACCTAAGTGATTGACAAGTTATCAAGTTAACAGTTTTATAACGGATTGGAATTTTTTTAAAAAAACGGAAACAAATACAACTCACGCGAATCAAAAAACTACGCTACGTAGGTACTAGGTACTTGTTTAACAAAAAGAAACAACTGCTATATTCTGGAACGGTTAATGTAGAAACTCGGAAGAGACTCTTAAAGACGCATGTATGGAGTACGAAATTATACCTATGGGTGCGAAACTTGGACAATGGGAGAAGCGGATTGAAAAAGAGTAGAAGCGTTTGAAATGTTATGCTACAGACGGGTGTTGAAAATACCGTGGATAGACAAGTTAGCAATAAGGAGGAATTAGAAAGAGTTGGGGAAATGAGAAAAGTATGTAAGACAATAAAGAATAGGGGATAGGATTGTAGGATGGTAGGACACCTTCTGAGACACAAAGGAATAGTTCGCGACATACTAAAGTCAGAGATAGGAATAAAGAGGTAGAGGTTGGAGCAGATTAGACTACTGCTCTCAAATAGTTGGGGATGTAGAATGTTCTACTTTTACGGAAATGCGTAGGCTAGCTCAGGGAAAGGATGGAGGTGCGCGTCCTACCAGTCTTCAAAAGAGAACTTTATGCTGACGTACTATTTAATTATTATTGTAAAATAGTTAATAAAATTTCCTTTTTTAGTTCAGGGAGGGAACGCTACGGCGATTCAGTATTTGGCTCCGTCATGCTCCTAGCATCCTGTTTCAAATTATGCTAACCGTAACACGTTACCAAGTACCAAGGGGTCTCAGAAAACTGTCGATAAATTACATTATGTTCGATTTTATTTAGAGTGGCTGCAATGGGGCAGCCGATAATTTTATAAACTTTTGCAATGATAAACTAACTCGCGAAAATATCGATAATGCTGACCGATTTTCCTTCTGGCTCCAACGAACCATTTTTTCCGTTTTATTGGTGTGCTGTACGATGTATTATTCTGGGTACAAAACAGAAAACACCAGTTAGAACCAGTTAATAATATTTAACAATTTAACTACACATGCATATGCATAAACTTATGGGACTGCTGCGCGCTGAAGCTGGGGCTTGTAGGCTATACCCTGTTTATTTACATGATAGACAAGGGTTATACTAAGTTCTGACGTCACGCGGCCTACTCTCGCTGCAAGGTACGATTGCTAGCCTCGCATCGACGGAAAACTTTGCAACGACTTCACAGGCGAAGGAATTTTTTTAAACAAAAATTAACAACATAACTGCCTTCAGTATAATAAACTCTATCAATTTTAATGAAATTTGAAAATTACCGAACCTGCCTATTGTTTAGCCGCAGTTCTTCTGATGCGAGCGAAGCAAAGAACAAGTTCTTGGTGAGTTGCTTCTTGAGAGAATTAAACTTATTTATTTGAAAGTACTGGCACTTACTTCTGAATGGGTCGACCCTAATTTGTTCTCTGATTGTTAGCAAATATTCCATTTCCTTTCGTTTGGAGCACTGGATACATAAATTCTTAAAGGTAATTTCCATACTGTCCTGTGGAATTTCCATCGTGCAGACTCCCTTTTTGCAATGTTCGTCACCAGCTAAGCTGTGGGGATGCGGCCTGAAAATTACATAAACATTACAATTACCATTAGGTATATGATTTTTATCCTACAATTCAAAGTGAGTAGGTTTTTAGGTAAACCATACATGATAATTATATTAGCAGCTTCGGCTCCTTAATAAGTGCGCTCGTGCGCGCGCACTGCCCACAAAAATATGGTTTTAACCTTCTTTGATAAAAGGTTCAAACCTTATAATTATGAACTAAGCATTCCGCGTCGTCTTTTAAAATGCCTACCACACACGCAACCAGCCGTCCCAGTACTGAGGTGTGGCACTCTAAGGCAAATGCATTTTCGATATGGGAGCGAGATCGGCGCGACTCGGGAAAATTTCGTCGTATGTGCTTTTTGGTGGAAGAATTATAGCTCGTCTGGGAGCGCCGTTTGAGCACACACTTACTTTTGGGCGAAGCACGGGACGCGGGAGTTTGTACTTCTACGGCAGTGTTTATTGTTTTTGTTTACCATATTTAGGTCTGAGGTAGCTCGTTGCTTTGCTTATAACGTGAGTAATTAGCTGCATTATCGTGTTTATTTTTAAATATTCAAATTTCCAATACTTAACATGGCTAAAGGTAGTGGTTTGGTTAAAGTCAACACTTAAACATTGTGGAGTGAACTTTAACAAAGTGGCCGCCTGATTTTTGCAATTTTCAAAATTATTATTGTGTTGTAACACTTCATTAAGTTAAAAATGAATATTTTATCTAAATATAGACTTTTGACGAAAAACTTGAAATAAAATGAAATGGACGTCCTAAGCCTGTGCGAAGTATCAAATGCTTTTCGAAAGATCGCGGTAAAAGTTGTGTGCGAAAGTTTAACCTTTTGGATTTGGGATTTTCGTTAAATATTGCGGTGAGTGAAATTTCTTGTTTGAAAATGTTTGAAAATGGCTTCTAAAGCACTTCATTTAAAAAAATTACGGGGGAGAAACCGCAATACCCCACTCCAACCCCTGAGCGGTGATTTCATTCTAGAGCACTGCCAAGTTCTAAAGTCAGGAGCTGCCACTGTATATTAGGATTCATAATTTTGTACTTATAATAATCAAGGGGGGTTAATACAACAAAGAACTAAAAGCAATAAAAGACATAGCTACTAATAACAAATATGATGTTACGACAGTGGATAAAATGATTCTCAACAAATACAGAAAGAAAATAAAAAAAATTATATGCGGGAGTCCAAAACATGATGGATATGACATGACTTCAATAAAATATTAGTCGGAGAGCAAGAGCTCTGAATTCGACACATGGTATGTAACTTTCGAACATACAAAAACAGACGATGAGTTCTTACGTAAAAACACCTGTCAAAACATATTTTTGAGGTCGCGATTCGATTTGGAATTGCCAAATTGAAGAAAATTGCATTTTTTCATTTTTCTTCTCAAATATGCTATTTTCGCACTTTTATTGTTTCTCCTTCTGTATATCTGTCACCCATTGTCGTACAAATTTGAAATTTTAGCATTAGGATAAAGAAACTATCTGCTTTCTAACGCTGTACGAGAAAATAGTAATTGTTGTGATTTGACTGAAAAATTAATAAATATTCGAGGTAGAGTTGCCACTTTTGTGTCTTTAACAGCGAAAAAGTGTGTATCGGGGTAACTTTTTTATTTTTGAAGATATACTTATACTATAAACGAGTAAATTGTAGCGCATAAAATGAGGATGTTTTTTTATTTTGAGTATTTTTTCATAAAATGCATAGTAAGTCAGAAAAAGTGTGTTAAACGTGGAGTCATATGTCGCGCCCTGCACGCGTTGTCGCGGACAAAAGCTGACTGCCGTGCCAACGCCGTAGGAGTTTAGAGTTTTCATTTATTAAATGTGTGTAGGGCATTTTTCTTAAATCATTATATGGTCATTTCAATAAAACAAAACTTTTTAGTGTTTTTCACAGGTTTAATCATTACCTACAATATTGTTTCGACTTCAAAGGTTCTTACAAAACAAATCTTAAAACTAAAGCAGTGCCTTATATACAGTATTCCATTTTATTTTCGTGTGGTGGGGTAAGATTGCTTCTATGATTGATGAATGGTTAAATTCCAACTGGTCATTTGTTATCTGTTGATCTAATTTAATGGCTTTGCAAATTTCAAAACTTTCCACTTAATTTAATTTTCTACCTTTAGATCCTTATATAATATTTTAAAATCACTTTCGACAAAATTATGATTGTTTACAATATGTACAATGTTCCCAAAAACCCGTCCTGTTTGAATTGTTGGCAATAGACTTTATGTTCTTTCAGTATGGTATTGAAATCCCTCCCGGTTTGACCTATGTAAATCGCGCTGCAATCATTGCAATTTAACTGAGAAACACCACTTTTATCTCCTGTATTTCTTTTTTCTTTATTATTGACCAATAATGAACTTAAATTTCTTTTATTTAAGCAAACCGGGTTTTGATCAAGTTTGCTTAGAAATTAGATCAACAGGTAACAAATGACTAGTTGGAATTGAACCATTCACCAATCATAGAAGCAGTCTTACCCCACCACACGAAAATAAAATAGAATACTGTATGTAAGGCACTGTTTTAGTTTTAAGATTTGTTTTGTAAGAACCTTTGATGATGACCTAGTAAGTCGAAACAATATTGTCGATAACGATTAAACCCGTTGAAAACACTAAAAAATTTTGTTTTATTGAAATATTCAATATGGTCCACCAAATGTCAAACGAGAACAGAGTGAAATTCATTACATATTATGGTCGTCCAGAATTTACCGGCAGTATGGACCATTTAAGAGCACATTTTTTGTTTCCAACATGCAAAACAGATATTAGGTAAGTAAGCAAACGAATATCAGTAAGGTACCTATTTATTACAAAACAAATTTCGCTTCTTTACCACCCACCGAAAACACGTTTCGTTTTCATGTCCTCAGGACGTATTTGCAGTCTGTCGTTCACAAAACTGCATACCTAGTTCGACCAAAACTATCAAGGTCCGGTTTTTCAAAGAATCCAACACCGGATTAAGTCTGACACCGGCTTCGTTGCTATGATACCGGCTTTCTGATTGATTGAATCATAGCAACGAAGCCGGTGTCAGACTTAATCCGGTGTTGGATTCCTTAAAAAACTGGTCCCAAATCTTTTGGAATTTGGGTAGTGCATGAAAGAAAACGGTAGCGTAATGCCAATCATGACCACAATAAGTGCGAAACCAGATTTTGTAAATATAACACCATTTTGCAAATGTGAATATTTCAATAAATTGTAGCACAACCTATATTTGTTTAAAAGCTAATGTACTGTGTTACATAAGCTGTTTTTGTGAAGGAAAATGTTAGTATATCGAATAATAAAAATGTATTTATTCTGTAAGTACAAATTTAAAGAAATAAGAACAGTTCTCATTGAAGTTCTCCACGCGGTCTGCTTCGGTGCAACCCAGGAGACAACGTAGCGCGTACAACGCTCGACTTTATTAACCTTTTATGACCACCAAACTTTTACCAACAACATTTTTTTGATTTTTATAAATTAATTCAGACCTTAAACTATATTTGACTCGCTTATATTATTACTCTATCTCCAATAATAAAAAAGTTACCTCGATACCAACTTTCTCAATGCAGTTACTGAAAAATCCATGGGATCTGCGACGAAAATATTATTTTTCTACCATATCTTTACACATTAGTGCACATTTATGTATGGCAACGGATTCGGCATATTTCAGACTATATGTATGAAAAGTTTTAAACCGATCCAATTGTTTCAGACAAAGATATAGAATGGGAAATATAAAATAATGCATTTCCGAGAAATTTTGTAAAAATATGATAAAGTTCGATTTTTTCAATTTCGCAATCCCGAATCGATTCGCGACCTCCAGAATCGAATTCAGCAGGTCATTTTACATGAGAATTCGACATCAGTTTTTGTATGTTCGCAAGTTGCATACCCCACTTTTATTTTGCATATTTCGAACGTCCTGCTCTCCGACTATATGTTCCAAATATTGACTTTATTATCTCAAAAAATTAAGGGAACTACATATCAATAGTATCAGTGTTAATAAACTAAATTTAAAGAAATTATTAGAAAACAACAAACAAAAACGTAATAAACTGGAAAAGAGTGGTATTAATTGTGTAGCACATAATCATAGTTTTGTAACAGACGATGTAAAATTATTACCTACACACTTGCAACAAAGGTGAAAAAATGAATTTATGGGAAACTTTAGAATTAGGAAAGTGTTACAGCAAGAAATTTGTTACAAACGATCAAACAGATTTTGGGAATAATCCTCTATTTAGTATTAAACTGCTCAGACTTACTTAAAATATTTGTGTCATAAAATGTAATATCTAGGTAGTAATAATTTCACTAGGTACCCTTTGTATAGACCTAAATTTTATTTTGTAATTTAGTAGGAACTTGTATTCCTCTGAAGAAGGCCGGCAACGCCTGAAACAATAAATTGTAAGGATTTTCTTACTAATATATTTGTTAAACAACCAAGTGCATTTATTTTATTTAACTAATTTTTTAAAAGTAAAGTCCGCATTGTGTAGGGCTTGATTAGATACGTAGATAATCACCGAAGTCTTGACTTTTACTGATATCTAATTCGAGCATGTCTGGATGTCTGTAACAGGAACTCCTTTTTATTGTAGGAAAATCAGAGAAAATCAGCAGTTTAAATAGCAAACTGCAATTATTATTTTCAGGTATTCTATAGCTATAAGAATGGGAATTCCAGCTCCACACTGATGAGCAAAAATTACCTGTAAGGCTGATCTTTCGTCACACAAGACACCACAACCACTGCCCTTCCGGTATAACCAAAAACTTTGATTTTCGGGTAGGTTTTCAAGGCGGGTGTACTTGCTGCCCCTAATAGCACGCCTCGAAATCGTTGTTCGCATTCGTATCTGAATCTCAAAGACCTTGGAGCGGGTTGTTCCAAAATCTTGACGCAAACGGTATCGTGGTGAACGATAGTTTGGAACTCCTCCGTTGTCGACATGCTGTATCCGTTGTCTTCCACTGCACTCATCATGGCTAAATCACTTCTAATATGCAGGAAACACCAACTGAAAACAAACAATTAACGTTCCGTGTGAATTGAACAGTATACTTTTTCTATCGATTAGGTACTAGGTACAGTTTAAAAAAATATCTTGTCTCGTGGCCCAAGTAACAATTTAAGTTTTTCTCTTAAAAACCTGTTATAAGAACAGTAACAAAAGCTTAAAGTTTCATTGCAGGACTAGCTACCCTCTATACCCTTGAAATTGAATACGTAAATACCCAGGTAAATACTTACCTTGTAGTTTTATCGAAGTTTAAGTAACTCCTTGTGTTCGGTACTCCTCAAAGTTTTGATCTCTTTTTGCTGTAGCATATGCACACTTATTTTTTTATTTCTTGCACTGTAAACAAAACACACACTGAAAACATGTCCGCACGTTCAACATCTCAACAAGAAATGTACATTTATTTAAATTTAAAGTAACCCTTCCGAAGGTCTACCTGGCGCATATACAAAGATATCTATAAGTAAGATTTAAGTACGAGTATAAATTTCCAGAATTTTTGCTAAAGTGACCTTAGATAAGAAACTAGGTAGGTATTACAAAAGTGGCTATAGGTACAAACCAAAGATAGACTTACTACATGCACAAGCATAATATAATGAACCTACATAGGTGCATCAAACATCTAAAACTAAAAAAAAAAAACAAATAAGAAAGTTTAATAAAATATGGACAATTATTTTTTTAAGTTATTCTTTAGCATGAAATATATAACACTGGTGATGTCATGTCTGGATCGGTATCGATTATTTATTTATTTATGTTTTTCATTTATGTATTGCTTTTAAGTATAAGCTCTCAGCTAGAACGCGGGGTTATAGGGACAAAGCGGATATTCTTACTTAGTCTATGTTAAAGTGATGACGTTTTCCTAGTATTTGGCTTCATTAGTATAATTTATCCAAATCTAGTGCTTTGTTCTTTTTGGAGTTTACTCCTTAAGAATCGATTTTCAGTTATAGCCCGCGGTACGGAAATTTTATGAGGAGAAAATCAAGCTTTACGTTACCTGTCACATTGAAATTATGTACGTATCTATGGATACGGCTGTTTATGTCTAACTGCATAGAGCATGGAAATAGTGAAAATAGAGTGGCATAGAGTAGATATGACAGTTGGCGTTGTAAAGTCAGCATTTGCTTTGTTCGTTTGTTAGTTCCTAAATTTGTTGTATCTTTTGATTTAATATGCAAAACCTATTATTAAATACTCCAAATATTGCTTAGTGCCGAAATGTGAATCAACGCCAATTCGAACACCAGGAAAAGTATTTATTTCATTGCCAGTGGGATCGACGTTTAGCAGATTGTCACTTAATTACTGAATTTATAAACAATTTGTATTTTGATGCAGTTGGACATTTTCGAACATAAACCATCTGATAAATACACATTTGGGTATAAAACTGACATTCGCGTGTACCCTATTATCAAGTGATTGAAGTTAAAATAATCGTTCGTAAGGAGTAAACTCCAGTCTTGCGTCGGAGCTGACACACACAAGTTTTTTTAATTGTTTACATATATACATATGCTAGGAATGTTCTGAGATAATATTTTGAGAGAGTAGTGTGTAAACATTTTTCGTTTTTATTTTCGAAAACAAAACAGCACATTTAGAATGTAAGGGAAAACCACTAATAAATCTTTAGTCCTGCCGTACCTGCTTCGTACCAAGTTCCATTGTTGTTCTGTAACATACCTTTGGGGCGACTCGGTCTCCTGAAATATATTGAAAATGGTAGTATAAGCGAAGTATAGTATAGGAGAATGAATATTTGTTATTAAAAGATAACCAGTAGCACTTCCCTTGACGAGATACATAGTGTATCGGTATTGGCTAAGTTCTTCAGCCGGCCTGGGTTATATGTATAAAGTCTTAAACAACGTTTTCTCCTCGGTTTTCTTGAACAAGTCACGAGCCGCCACTGGAACTTATGTGTGGGGACATCGATAAGAGATCATGCTTGGTAACAACTTACAACTTAGGCTCACTGAAGTTTTCAGTTTCAAACATTAGTGATTTTTAAGTTGTTATTTGTTTCTTCAGTGTAGATTTGTTTTTTATCCAGGCATTTCTCTTTTTTAGTTTAGTGACCCCTAATTGACGAGTCTTTTTTCAATCTTTCAAAAATACTTCTACGAGGCTGTCGTCTTTCTGGATAGCGGCCAAAATATGCTTCCAAGGCAGCATATGAATTGTTACTGCTTTGAATGAAGCACTCAAGCATATCAAATTTTTCATAATTTTCATAAGCCATTTTGCACTTTTTCGAAGAAATAATATTGTAATGACAATTAAAACTTGAAAAAACTAATTTAATGAATTGTCAGTATTGGTAAGTGACTGTCGTCTACTATAAGAAAACTTCGAAAGGCGATAATAGGTAATTATTTTATATGGAAATTGAGAGTTTTTGTTGGAAATGAATGAAAAGAGGGAAAATGCTTTATTTAACTATGTATATCATGGGTAAGTATGATTTGCATTTAAAAAATTCACAGACCTCGCATCTTACGCAAGTAACATAGGCGTATTGAAAATACCGACACAACTGCTCGGTTTCTAAGATGTCCAACAAAAGTGATCTGTGCCGTTTCAAGTTGGTATATTATTGATACAATAAAATAAAAGAAATGATTTGTGGCAAGCGCAAGGCACATAGTCAAACTGACGCAATACGTAACAAAATATTAACGCATCCGTTTTGTACAGTTTGGACTTTTATTGCAACGCGATATCCCTCTTAAACGGTACTCGCCCTCGCCGTACCTTAGTTTACATCTGGCGATCTGGCTAGCCGGTAGCCGCCTCCATCCAATTTATTAGCGGCCTCGACTGCGCTCGCCGCCAACAGAATCTGTCGCGTGTCGATACATTTTTCGTAAGATGAGTCCCATATACACGAGCCCAGAAGTATTTTCAATACTAAAAATCGTGAACCCTCACACAACAATGGTTCTGCGGCCTCTAATAGTAATAATACGTTTTTAAATACCTAGAAGACAGGATCAATTTAACGTTAGAACCATGTGTTTAATTTGTGGCCGTGGATAGTAGTCCGCAAGTTACGGATCACTATCATTTGTCATTACGGTTCCGCAAGTTGTGGGCATGCGAACAGGTGTCAAATATTGTGTATCAACGCATTTTAGACAGACCCTTTACTTGTCCTCGCACCAGACACACGCATTTTATGCGAAAAAGATAATGTGGAAACCCGAGAAAAAAATAACGTTTACGGGAGCCGATCCTACCCGGCCCGAGAGTAACAAACCACTAGCTCTCTACGATAACTTACCTACCCACAAACGCTGCTGGGTAGGGATTGAACTAACGAAGTACTTATACGAAAGTATAACGCATAACTTGCGGATCTGTAGTACACTTGATGGGATTCCGTAACTTGCGGACTACTATCCACTGCCTTAATTTGTGGAGGATCTGGCAAAAGAAAAAGGAAATCACTTACTTCAATTCAAACTGGTATCGTAGTACTAAATGTTTTATTTGGTTAATTATGTATTGTTTGTCCTTGTTACTATGTGCACGGGTGATTCCACTCGCATAAAAATGCTGCAAGATAGAGAAATGACAATCGTATTATCTCTAGACTGATTTTGTATGAAGACTTATTTGCATACGATGAAATATACCACAAATTGTGCTACGCAGAGTACACATATCAACCAGAAATATAAATTCCCACAAAAATAAAACTGACAGAAATACAAAAAGTACCGATCGCTTGTTTTCAACATTTTCTTCTTGGATTCAAGAACACATCTTAGATAATAAAGAAAAGCTGCCATTAAGTACCTGCAGTAACACAAAAATATAATTCTATGTTACGTAATGCAGAAAGATCCCCAATACAATCCACGAAACTGAAAATGAAATTGTCGAAAAGATTTAAAGCCTCTATTCAATTTATTCGTAGACCAGGTCAGGTCAGGTGATTTGTTGTGTTCTGGCAAAGAACTTTTGACAAAAAAATCAAGCATGTAAATGAGGACGCAAGCTCAACAGACGAATCGTCTGATTTTAATCTGAAACAACGGGTGATACATTATCAGATTTGCAAATTCTTCACAGAGCTGCTGCAATTTTAAGAAAATGTATGGAAAATTTTGCAATACCCAATAAAAATTATCCTTCCCCAGATGATATAAACAGTAAAAGTTTCGCTAAACAAGTACCTACCTCATTTACTAGCATTTATTTCGTGGCTAGTACAGAAAAAGAGTTTTGAAAATGCATTGAAAGAAGATTTTAAAGGTGGCATTACAACGCTGTTCTTTTGCAGAGTAACTTGGCCGCGTTCTGTCTCCTTCTGGTGCTCGGCTATTCCCCATAGTCTATCCTTTTCACTCGCGCGGCTCGTCCCGTGCACCGAAAGTGAATTTTTGACATCGGCGCATTGAAAATGTTATAGCGGACTTATTTTTGAAACGCGACCATACATTATTGGAAATCATAACTTCGTTATACCATAAGGAAGTTTTCTATGTAAGAAAAAACAAAATCTATATCGTGAAAAAAAAGTTATCCAGGTTCAAAGTGGAACGTATTGTTACCAATGTGGCGACATATTTTAGATACGGTGCAATAAAATTAGTTTGGTTTCTTGTATTTACACAAAATTTACACCATTAAAAACGTCAATATTTCTTCAACGATAAAAAAAACGCAAAGTTCTACGACTTGTAATTTTCGCGTAAGATGCCCGAGAGTCTCCCGGCGCACGGTGGGATAGATTTACTGCTTTTTCACCCCTAATTTTTTTCGCTACCACCCAAAAAGTCGTAATTGCCATTTTTAGGTGCCAAAAGACTTGTAGAATCATCTGGTTATACTTTGGGATCACTCAAAGTTAAAATTTTAGTATTTTTTAATATCCCTGCACTACGACAGAATCTGTCGCCTGTCGATACATTTTTCGTAAGATGAGTCCCGTATACACGCGCCTAGAAGTATTTTCAATACTAAAAATACAACTTTATGTCATAACTTGAAATTAAAGTATTAAAAAAACAAAATAGTTAAGACCGTTGCATCCTACTCAAAAAAGTGCGTCAAGAATGTGTTGATAACTTTCCACCAAGTTTACAAACAACCCAGATATTCGGTTGTAACCATAATGCGAAAAATTGAAAAAAGAGGATGGGCAGTAAATTTTTCTATAACTGCCATAGTAATCGAGTTGTCCCATAAAAAGCGGTAAGTTCCACCTGCTCTATAAATGAAAAATATTTTTAGTTATGCAGTTTGCCCAATTTACGGTTGGCAGACAAAAGTTACAGTTTTTTTAATTGGAACATCTCATATTTTTTTGTTATATCTGTAGGACATTTTAAAGTTTTAAAATATTTTCATGCAATTAACTTGTCCCGAGAAAGGTTAGAAGCCAGCAGGTATTCACGGCCAAGTGTTCCTTGTATAGGGGCTTTTAAGTTCCAGATGGTTCAAGATTTATTATACCTATTAGGAAAAAAACTCACTTCAACTAAGGGCGAGGCCTCGCTAAGGGACGTAAAATTTGCTGTTTTAGCATTGATTTAGGTACAAAGAAAAGTTCATATTCTGTTAGTATTTGTGCGCTGTTAATAGTATTGTTTTGTGTTACATTTTGTGCATTTATTATCTGGGTGAGTTTTCTCACAGACCAACTTTTCTAGTTTAATATAAAATGTCATGTTTTAATTGTGAGAAGTGAAATACTTGACTAGGATAGTCTCCTGTTAAGTTTGACTAACAACAATAATAAGTAAATCGGTTTTAGATAATTGTTTCTACGCAATTTTCTCTCTCCTAAAAAAGCCATTATCTGGCCTGAATTTACCCTACTATTATTATTCGTTTTATAACGACTGGGTGTTCAAAAATAGTATATTATACACGAGTTTATAATGAATGCTATTATTACCGAGGATGAAGTTTACAACACGAGCGAGTGAAACGAGCGAGTTTTGTAATCATCCGAGGTAATAATAGAATCATTATAACGAGTTGTATACTATACTTTGTCCACGACTATCAAAACAGATTCCCAGAAATAATTTACCTTCATTTCCCTTCTCCAGTGTAAGAAAGATTCATACATACGCTCTCAGGTATAATTTTCTTGGTATTTTGGGCAATGAATCTAATGAGGCAAGTTCTGCAGCTTCTTTTATTGCTGGTGCTGTTAAAGAAACCTCGTTTTCACTCTCACTACGCATTATATCTTCTGTTTTAGAATATGCATTTCGAATTAAAAGCAAACCATGCTGATTTGACGTTTCAATTTGAACTGACACATCGCGATCGCGGCCTACTAAATAAATATAAAAAAGGGTCAAAGCGATGTTCCTATTGGTGTAGTGAATAATATTCATTAATCACTGCAGTGATTAATGTATCTAATTATGATTGAAGAAACACAAGTATAAAGAGAATATTATAAGATAGTCGTGGACAAAATATATTTTTAGTGAGGTGCTCCCGGAATGACAATTTTATGTGGCCAACCCCATTATATTTATTGCTAATTCTGTGAGGTCTGCTCTACGAAGTTAGTGCTCCATGGCACATTAATTTATTTAGTAAATTTTCCCACAAACGATAAGCAGTGACTACTAAATTCCGAAACTAATGACCCTTGAACAAGCATTGTGCAAATAGTTGAATACCCCTAACACAATAGATCGTTGTAAAAGGGACATTTTTACAAACAGGTAAATGCTTGCAGGTACGTTAGGACTATTGAGTTCACTTCAGTGCGTTAGACAATAATTTATTTATGTTCTCGAATTTAATTAAAATTTCCTCTGCAAAGATGGTCGGTCACCTTCTGACATCACCTCTCACGGTCTAAATGGCTGTCGGTTTTTTATTCTTTTTATTGTACCTACCTACTTAGGGAGTGTAAAATAAAGAACGCCTAGACCGAACTACATTCACAAGCTGTTGAGGATGTTAAATGTTCTGCTTTTTGGGAAAAGAAAAAATGTTAATGAGGTATGGGCTTGTCAGAAGTAATAAAAAAACGGGATCTAAAAGCAAACCTATATCAGTAGTGAACTCTTTAGTTCAGGTTGTTCTTAGTTATGACATTTCTACGGTTTCTAGGTTTCTACTGTTTCTAGGATCAGCTTTTGTAACCATCTCAAATTTACTTAATATGTATATTGAAGAATCGACACTTATTCACCGGGTGCCGCACGTCGAGTCTAGTAGCTTTGGAAAGTGTTGAGATGTAAGCCTAAGCCAACAACTGTTTGCCAGTCTATATTGTAATAGTCTAGGATTACGAATCAGATAAAAACGAAGCTAACTTCAGTTCCGTAAAACACATGACAGTCCGAGGTTATGTCAATTTAATACATGGAATCATTTTTCCTTCATAATAAATAAAGTTCGTTGCTTTTTGTCGTTGTGTTCACATCCAGTACGTCAAAATTAACAGAGAGTACTAAACAACTTAGGATTTTAGTGGAAAAAACTACAATCACGCCTCGCAGAGGTCTGATGGAACTCAATTATATTGCTTCGAAGAGGGTAGGTAAGTAGTGTCTTAGTACCTAATTATATGCAGGTAAATGAAGGATTGTGTAAATTCCTGTTTTTGATGAAACTTGGAGTTTTCAAAATGGAACTAAGTAGGTACTGCTCATTCATTCTTGGCAAGATGCAGATGTAAGATCCTAAGATCTGTGAGGTCTACAAAATGTACCTATTTTCTTGAAGTCAAATGATTATGTTGTTCTATATTCTTAAGAAATTACTACGTTTAAATATAGGCCGTGTCTCCACTGCCGGCAACGGCACCCGGATGGGCAAAGAATTCTTAGGTTTTGCTGCTGATTCTGCTTTTATCTAGGTAATTTTCCAGATTCCAAGGTTTCATTAAAATTCAACATTCTGGGCTGATTTATAATACTATAACAAACAAATAAACAAACAATTTGTGTCTGGCTGACAAAAAAATATTTTAAAAAATCTCTGTGCTTCCGGTGACTCGTTTACTTCGATTTTAAAAGCAAGAAATCTTGCAACATCAATGTACGTTTTAAGGAAAATATCAAGTATCACATTGCCTGAAATTTATTTAATCCTAGTTACCTATGGCAGATTGATTGCTTGTCACGTAAATCTGTCATGAATGTAGGTAACTTCATCATAATTTCAAATTATTTTGTCAAATGAAGGCCAGAGAAAGTAAAAGAAATAAACACATTAAGAGAACAAAGAATTTAATTAACAAGGCAATTATTAGTCTTACATTTTTTAGTCCCAAACACTACAAAGTATCCAAATTAGGTACAATCTGACACGTGCCACTTTTGAACTGGCAGTCTATCAATTCTGACATTAAGACAATAATTCGTTTTGGCCGCCTACTATTACTGCAATAATTCATTAATGAAGGCATTGTTGTCATGTATTACAGCAATTCTCCACTGCCCCAAAAATGCAAAATTGGTATTTTGTAATTTCCCAGATGCACTCAAGGAAGTGAGGCTAAATGTTCCCTTGTGTTTTGAAATGATAACAGCAATGTGTCACAGTAGTTTAAGATCAGATATTAGTTAGCATAATGGCTGTAGCAGGAGTTGACTAGGCAGAATTTGGACCTTTTTCTGTTGAAAACTACGGCACTTGTGAATAAAGGTATATTTGGTTAAATCGACCTATTTTAATCTCTAGATTCACTGGTAACATTTATGCTACTTCATTCATGTACATTAATTCTTAATGCAGTATGCAGAATAGGTACAAGGGTACCTACCGATATAAAATATAAAAAATATAAATACTGCAGGTAGTGAACATAGGTACATAAAACAGGTATAAAATAGACCGCCCACGTTTCTTAATCTTGGGTGGCATTTTGATGTTCTGCAGAATATTGCACCCTCTTCATTGGATGTATCCATTTCAATCTGTTGAACTTCGTAGTGAGCATCCCTTATTTCGTTTACTTGATCATCATTTGTAAATCCAATAAATTCAATAATTCTTCCTTTGCAACTTGGGTTTTTTCATTATCACTCTGTGGGACATCGATAGTTTCTTCTACTTGAATGTTATTAATAATAGTAGTTATTGCACTTTCACAAAGAGGTCCATCATTTTCTCTTTCATTTTGACATTGTATGTCATCATTGCTTTTTGGAACATCAGTAGTTTCCTCTACTTGAATTTGATTAACATTAGTTGCCATTTCACTTTCACTTTGTTGTATTTCTTGCTCCTCACAATTTGTTAGGTCATTATCATCAATGTGTTTGTTTACTCTCCGGAAAATCGTCTTTGATAATGTCCTTCAAAATTTCATCTTGCTCTTTTTCCCAATGTTTTATGATAATTTAATGATTTTCAATCTCTCGAAAAATTGGATTTCATACCTTTAGCGTCATTAGTCATATATTTGAGCCTTGTGTCTTGTAATTGTGCTACTTGTATGCCACCTTTTTTATAATCAGTCACATCATTCTTGATCAATTGCCAATTCTTCCAAAATATTTGCACAATACTAGCGGCTCCATCTACTTAAGACACAAATGAACATCGAATAAAGGCAATGATAATTTAGACCTACAGTTTAAAAAGACATTCACAGCTCAGCAGGGTTACCTACTTGTATCAAACCCTCAGAAGTTACTGCCAAAAAACATCGTTATCAATTCTGTTGAATTCTTTGTAATTGCATCTTTTGAAAACGTTTAGCTGCATCTCCACTTTTTCAAAGGCAAACGTTGTTAAATGTTCCCGATATAAATATTCAGCAGAGTTTTTTCGTATGGTTTTGCTAACTTTCCATTCAGCATCTGAGAGGTCTTCACGTCCTTTTCAACTCGAACACTGTTTATGTAAGCAAATAAATGTTTTATGAAGTCTTCCAATGGACTATATTTGTTTATTACACTTTTTAAATTTATTATTTACAGATTGCAAACGATTATCATAATATTAAAAGCGAACTGGCACAACACTTGAAATACGGGTGGGGATATCGGTCGCTCGGTCTCTTTTCAACTGGCGGAGATCGTATGGGTGAGGTCGTGCACTCGATCAGGTATTTTCTTAACGCAAATAAGAAAATTGCATCGGCATCATTCCGATGGACGCTTGGATCTGCTGAGCGCTGTTCGCAGTCGTAGTTCAACGTCGCACCCGTAGGTAGAATGGTTTTTTGCCGTATTAAATTAAACGCAATTAATTATTTAAGAATATTCTCTGGCTACGGCCCTGCTTCTCAGACATACCCAGTGACCAGTGACGTAGGTACAAAACATGTTTTATTTATATTATATCACTGGCGATAACGAATGGAAGAGGTTTGCAACACAAGTTGGTTTGCTAGAGCATTTTACCCGTTTTGATCTTTTGATACAACTATTTCGGAACTTATATCTGCTGGTGCTAAACTAGAAGAGACGGATAAAGCATCACACCTGTTAATGACACTGCCAAAGAAGACAATCTGAATATTGCCTTTGTGAAAAACAGATTGTTGGATCATGAAGTAAAAATGAAGAGTGAAAATACTGCAAGTCTAAAGGTGTTACACTTTGAAGGATTTTCGTCTTCTTCTAGATAAATTTAAACTCAACTGCGAGAAATTTAAACAGAAGAAGGGTAAAAAGCATTTTCCAAATACTGGACATAAATTATCCAATATAAAGTGTGATTGCTCATCACAAGGTTCTCAGTGCGAAGACTGGTTGGACGCGTACCTCCATCCTTTCCTATCCTTAGCTAACCTACTCATTTCCCTAAAAGTAGTAACTATTTGAAAGGAGTAGTCTAATCTAGGCCTACCCCTTCCTCTTTTTATTCCTATCTCTGACTAGTATGTCGCGAACTATTCCTTCGTGTCTTAGAAGGTGCCCTATATCTTCTATTTTTTATTGTCTTCCATACCTTTCGCTTTTCCCCAACTCTTTCTAATATCTCCTTATTGCTAACCTTATCTATCCACGATATCTTCATCATGCGTCTGTAGCACCACATTTCAAGCGCTTCTACTCTTTTTCGAGTTTGTTTGTCCAAGTTTCGCACTCGTATAATGCCGTACTCCATACATACGTCTTTAAGAGTCTCTTCCGAGTTTCTACATTAACTGTTCCCAAGCATAACAGTTGTTTCTTTTTGTTAAACGCAATTCGACTCTGCGCTATTCTTTGTCGTGTAGCTTTAGTGCTCCTACCATCTCGAGTTATTTTACTTCCTAAATAGCAGAAATCCGCGACTTCCTCTATCTCCTCATTTCCTATCTGTATTTCAATTTTAGTTGTATTTTCACGCCCTCTACATACCAAAATTTTGGTTTTCTTTTTATTGATTTTCATGCAGTAGCCCTCTATCGAAACTGCTTCCATTTCATTCAAAGCCATTCCTAATTCTTCTTTACCAGATGCTATATCATCCTCAAATATGAGCATGTTAATAGTTTGACCCTGTACATTAATCCCCGAGACTCTTCTGTCCTTAACAATATTAATCGTATCTTCGATATATTAAGTTGAAAACTAAAGGTGACAATGTACATCTACTTCCCTTTGTTCCTGGCATTTTCCATGCATAGCGCCTCCTAATGTGATGTTGAAATATAGTGTTCGCGACGGTTAGTTTATGTTTATCGCAAAAATCTATCAGTCTAACTCCCCTCTCGTTCCTTTTACCTAATCCAAAGGGGCCAATTATTCCATCTTCTCTCCCTGCCCCTACAACTCCGTTCAAGTTTTCTAGAATTATTCATACCCGTTCACAGGCTCTAGCACATATTCGATATCGCTATAAACTGCCTCTACAGCCTCATCACTATAATTAGATGTGGGCATATACCGTGTGACAAACTTCCATGTGTACATAGGGAAATAACATGGGCAATTACATTTTTGGGGATTCCTGCTCCCCATGTGTAGTTACAGTGGTGGTAAAGGTAGCAATCGAAAGACTATTTTTTTCTGCGTATGAGGATATCAAAAACTCTACAACTTTCCAATTTATTAAAGCATTAAAAGCAAAAATTACACTAATAATTTTCAAATTAAAACACGGATATTCATTGTGAAAACATTTTACGGCGGCAATAGTCTGCTGGTAGTCCGTGACTTATTTTCTGTAAAATTCAAAAACGGTCCTATAATTCCTTCAGTAACAACAATAAAAAATTTAGTTAAGAAATTTGAAGATATTGGGAATCTTTCATTGAAAGAAGGTAATTTTTACTAATAAATTTACTCGGTTTTAATTTAGATAATTTTGATTCGCTTATTATTATTATCTAGTTGCTAATTCCTTATTGTTCGCTAACTTAAATTTTACTGGGATTATGAGAAATTTAACAAGTGATAACGTGGAGTGAAACAAAACTATAATTAATCTTATCATTTATTTTTTTAGTCGTTCCAAGAAATCTAAATGTTGAGGTAGAGGAAATGGTAATAGGCCTGATAACTGCTAGTCCAACATCTAGTTTAAGGTCTATTGCCCTAGAATGTAATGTTTCAAGAGAAACTGTGCGTAACATATTAAAAAAAAACAAATATCATCCCTTTAAATTCCAATGTCACCAAGAGTTACTTCCTTTTGACGAAGAATCAAGGCAAACTTTCTGTGAAGAAATGCAAGAACGGGCTAATCGGGATCGCAGCTTCCTCTCATCAATTTGTTTTACCGGTGAGTGTACCTTCACTTTAAATCAAGAGCCAAATTCACAAAACGTTAGGCATTGGGCCCAGGAAAATCCCAGAATAAATCTAGCCACTACAACGCAATACCCTCAAAAAATCAGTATTTGGGCAGGCATTTTTAATAATCGCATTATAGGACCATTTGAAATACAGGGAAATTTAAATTTAGAAGCTTATTTAGATCTTTTAATTAACCATATTGGCCCTGCATTAGAAGAAGTTGCACATGCGAATCGGGAGGTCTGGTTTCAGCATGACGGATGCCCAGCACATTTTGGAGCACAAGTGAGGGAATTATTAAATGAAATATTTCCAGAGAGCTGGTTGGTCGAGGTGGTGCTATAAACTGGCCAGCTAGATCTCCCGATTTGGCACCGTGTGACTTTTTCTTGTGGGGTCATTTAAAAAATAAGATTTATAAAACTCGCCATCCAAATATTGATTCTTTAAGGAATGCTATTTTTGCGGAATGCAACTTAATAAACGATCGGCAACTTGCGAATGTGAGAAATTCTTTCTATAATAGGCTGGGGTACTGTCTGATACAGAATGGGGGTTTATTTGAATATTTGTTATAGTTATTTTTCTTTTTTTTAAGTTACTTTAATTTCATTGTATATTAATAAGTTTTTGTCCTTACCTAAATATGAAATAAATAAGTATTAAATTGCCAGATTACAAAATTCATTTGAGCAAAATAAACAAATAATGTTGCCGCTTGTTAAATTTTTCATAATTGCAGTAAAATTAAAGTAATTTCATTTTTATTATTTCATTTTACTGCTTTAACATTTTCCCAAAAACTTTTTAATAGGTTAGATGACACCTACAATTTACCCTAAACTATGGACCAGCATTCACCAAGGAAACATCCACACCAGTAATCAATTAATTGTCAACTATAGGTAATGACAATAATAATGTGAATGAGAATTATCTAAATAAAAAAAGAAGTTTATGTATTAGTAAAAATTAACTTCTTTCGATGAAAGATTCCCAGCCTTCAAATTTCTTACTAAATTATTTGTTGTTATACCGAAGGAATAGGACCGTTATTGAATTTTACAGAAAATAAGGCACGGACTACGCGCAAACTATTGCCGCCGTAAAATATTTTCACAATGAAAACCTTTTCTTGAACTGAATAAATATTTTTGTTCATTTTTAAATGTTGACAGTTCAGAAAATCCGGAAAAATCAAAGACGTCCGTGATTAGAATAAATTAAGTTGTCATGGATAATCTGATAAATTTCTGTGTTTTAGTTAGAAAATTATTAATGTAATTTTTGCTTTTAATGCTTTAATAAATTGGAAAGTTGTAGAGTTTTTGATATCCTCATACGCAGAAAAAAATAATCTTTCGATTGATACTGTTTCATATTTAATTCTCTATTTTTGCCTCGCTTATGTTTGTATTTAATTGTTTTTTCGGGTTAAGTGGAAGAACAGGATGTGTAGCAATCACTTGCTACACGTGACTGAACTTCGCCCAGTTGTAACTGATATATATATATATATATATATATTTTTCTTGTATAATTGCGGTCTGCAAATATAAATTTTTGTAATTTATTGGTTACAATAAAAGTCATTTATTATTATTATTATTATTATTATTATTACCTTTACCACCACTGTAACTACACATGGGGAGCAGGAATCCCCAAAAATGTAATTGCCCATGTTATTTCCCCATGTACACATGGAAGTTTGTCACACGGTATACCTGTATTATTACCTTCTTCGCAGGTTTCAAATTTAACCTAACCATAACTACCCTGTCACTTTATTTTTTTATTATTTTATTAGTACATTAATAGTTGATATTTTCCTCTATTTTATTGAGTGAGAGTGTTGAATTTCTGAATTGAAGTTAACAAAAAACTAAACGAGTATATTGGTGTAAATGGTTTGTGACCTAATGATCACTTTAGTATGATAATAAATTAATGACTTGTAGTGGTTCCCAAGAACTGGGATGTTAAACACAGCTGTATCCAAATATTACAAACTTACTTCTTTCTATGCTCTCAATTCTCAAAGGCTTTAAAGGAAATATACCTGCTCTAGGAAGTCAACTGTTTTTATTAAATTAAACTGTAACATAACAATAGTTCACAAGTAACCAATTACTTAAACGCTAATATTTTGTTTTGTGATATTAATAATGATTTATGAATGTATGTATGGGTGCCGCTTCCCCAGGGGAATCGACGGAATAGTTTGTGCGATAGCAGCTAGATGCTTCCGAATCGGTGTCGCCAGCCATCTGTGAGCGAGGCCATGCGCCAGATGGCAGACTCGTCGAGTGGCGACTGGCGAGTGGATTCCGACCTTTCCAGAGCATTCCGCGGCCTCGTGTTATCTGTTTTATTTTCATTCGAGTAAAGCATTCAGTCCAGTTCAGTCGTGTTCAGTGTTCAAAGTTCAAATGATTCAAAAATGAAGTCTTTCAACACTTTTCAACATAAGGTCAGTGTTTGCTGGTATTTTTGTACTTGTAGCTTTTTAGTTTTAGTTTTTACACGATGTGAATTAATTTTTTTCGGAAGTAAACAGAATTTAAATATTTCAATGTCCGTCTTGACTGAGTGACATCATAGGCGCTGCCAGGCAGGGGAAAGAGGACTCAAAGAATTAAAAACAAATTGCGAATTAGGTGTTGCACTATTATTATATACATATTTAAAAGTTAAATGTTGTGTGTGAGAGTTCCCTTGATCTTTGATCCTTTTATAAAATTATTTTCACTTCTGTATTTCAATATCCCGAGGTCAAATTACAAATCTTTTATTATTATTGAATTCTTATAAAGTTATCTTTAATTTGTGTATATACTTTCTATACTTAGCCTCTGAAATATTGGATTCATAGTTTTATCCGTTTCGGAGATATAAAATATTAAAAATGATGCTTTAATTGTCAAAATCTGCTATTTACCTACTCAAAAACTACTATTAGGCTTAGTTAAAATAACAACATGGCGTAACTGGTTTGTTTTTGTTAAACGCACCTCGACCCTGCGCTATTCTTTGTCGTGTAGCTTTAGTGCTCCACCATCTCGAGTTATTTTACTTTCTAAATAGCAGAAATCCGCGACTTCTTCTAGCTTCTCATTTCCTATTTGTATTTTAGCTTTAGTCCTATTTTCACGCCCCAAACATACAAACATTTTGGTTTTCTTTTTACTGATTTTCATGCCACAGTCCTCTGTCTAAACTACTTGCATTTCATTCAGAGTCATTCCTAATACCTATTTGGGTTATGGCATTTCTTGTACCGTTGTATCTCAGAGTTAGAGATTAGAGGTTAGAGGTGCGCGTCTTAGGACTAAAAATATTGATTATGGAAATAGAATATCAACTATCTCTAAAATACAGGGTAATTCTACGTGAAATTTAGGTGTTTACCACAAATTTGATAGATGCAATATAATTTTTAACGTAGATGAAATTATATTAGTGCCAAAATCCGTTATAATGTGATGCAGAATCTGTCAACTTTTGCCAGTTTCAAACGACAATTTTTTTAACTGAACGCCCTATTTTTAATCACATTTTCGAATTCCTTGTTTATTTATTTTCTGCATAAACTCTACCACTTTTTTCGAATTGCCTTGTATCTGTCAAAATCTTGGATAAAAACCGAAATTTCTCTAAAACTTACGATTTTTGACGCGCTGTTTACAATAAAGTTACTATGACATTCCATATGTATAATTCAAAAATGTGCCCATAAATAGGTACTGTTTTTCGTTTAAGAAAATAAAGTAATGAAGTTGAGTTTTATCACTAATGCTTTTTACCGAGCAATATAATATACAGGGTGATCAGTTAAGGTTACGGATTGGCTATATCACGGAAACCGTTCACGCTACAATTTTGGGGTAAATAATTTATTAACAAATATAGCCGAAAGAATTCAGCCAAAAATATTTTTAAGTTCCTAACTTCACTCCTAGGGGTCGTATTTACTGTGGCGTTTCAAGAAATCTTTAATTTCTCCCGAGGGGTAAACCGCTGAAAAAAATTTGTACACCACAATTCCTTTTTATCCAGAAATTCCCGAAATTCCTTCGAAATTTCCGTAATTCCTTGGAAATTCCCCGCAATTCCTTGGAAATTCCCGCAGTTCCTGGGAAATTCCCCGCAATTCCTTGGAAATTCCCGCAATTCCTTGGAAATTCCCCGCAATTCCTTGGAAATTCCCGCAATTCCTTGGAAATTCCCGCAATTCCTTAAAAGTTCCCGCAATTCCTTGGAAATTCCTGCAATTCCACATGTACATTACACACACTTAAATTTACAACTGCCGATGCCGCAAATAATATTCCCGATCCTTTATTGTCTTCCATACATTTCACTTTTCTCCAACCCTTTCTAATACCTTCCTATTGCTAACCTTATCTATCCACGGTATCTTCATCATTTGCCTGTAGCACCACATTTCAATCGCTTCTATTCTTTTTAGATCCGCTTCTCCTGTCGTCCAAAAAAATAACAACTCCTTTGAAAATGGCATTTACTTTTGTAAGATTTATACTGCTTATCAATATTTATCTTATCAGATCTCTTGAGTTGGAATGGTTCGCTGCCTATTAATCCAATAGGGTCGTAAAAACATATTGTAACCGAATTGTAACTTATTTCGTATTTACAAAATTTATTTATAGTGACTTATGTACAAATATTTAGAATGAAATGTCATTTGAGAACATGCAGTTTTAGAATTAACAATAAGCACCGAAATATACAAGCGACAAACAAACAACAACAAGCAATAACAATTAAATAACTACCAGCGAACAATTAAACAACTAATTACTTAACCTAAACAATCCACAATACACAAATCAACAGTTCGAGATTCTCTAAAAACACTCTTACAACCAACGGTTAATCACGTCCGAAAACGCCCCGGTACACTTGAAACGCGACAACATTCGCACGCATGTACCGATACCAAAACTCTAAACGAAACGCATGTAAGACATTATACTCGCCTGATTCTATCGCTCTTCTTCGCATCTGAAAGCCAAAACTTCAAAAACTAACTTCAAAACTGTCCTCCCGGCTCCTTGCTTCCCAATAAATAGTCTTCTTCGAACATTCGGGAACTGGAAACTACCAGAGATCGATTGTTCCATCGATCGATTTTTCTAGTCTCACAAATAGACAAGGTCAACGCCATAATAAACAACTGCGGCTTGCAGACAAACAGCGTAACTCATTACCAGAAAGGTCGCTTGCGGGGCAAAAATTCGTATCAATATTTTTTTCCGCCCAAGCAACATCTTCATTTTTAGGCCATGAAAAGAGATCTAACTGTTCAGATGAGAATTAAATTTTAAATATATTTCCAGAATTTTCTATAATTCGTCCAATGTACCATCTTTCTTCATAATAGACCGCGTAGTAGGCGTAGTACGCGATTAACTGTTATTCAATGCACAACGATACGTTTGAAATACGCTGCCCGCCCAAAATGAAACATAACCTAACTATTGGACTCTACTAGTCGACGAGAAACTGAATAGCGGTCCCTACCAAAAACTGGGTAAATATATTTGTCATTATTACCCGGACTAGCTAATTAACTAGGTACCTTTCATATTTTATATAAAAATACGGATTCAAAACTACACTATACAGGGTGATTCTTTTAAAGCGCACATTAGAAAATTTTCGACATCTACTTATGCTAGAGCTATGAAACTTGGAACCTAGCCATGATCGACGATTAAATATTTACAGGATGACGTAACTCTTAAAAATTGCTGAAGTAGACGCCATCTTTGTTTTTTTAAATGACAATCGGACATTTTGATTTCATATTTGAATTCGAAATTTAATTCCGAGTACAACTAACCAAATTGTCACTACTTATCTGTCATACTTTTTGACATCAATTTACTCAAAAACTGCAAAAATAGCTCCAAAACGATTGGAGTTAGGCATAGCACATGCTAACATAACTCCCCAGAATTATTTGTTACATCCAACGGTGACATAAAATTTGACACGTGCCATTTGAAAAATTGAGTTTTTGACATTTTGCGATACCCGTATTCAAAAAATTCTAAACCGCTGGCAAACTCTTTATGACTTCGGTTATCAATCAAAACATTCCTTGGAGCTTAAGGAATCGAAGTAAAAAAATTCATCGACTTATCTTCGGCTGTTCAAGAGATATCAATTTTTAATGAACCCTTGCATCTGCAAATTTGAAGAGAAAATGTGGCATATGTCAAAAAGTATGACAGATACGTAGTGACAATTTGGTTAGTTGTCGCCGGAATTAAATGCCGAATTCAAATATGAAATCAAAATGGCCGATTGTCATTAAAAAGACAAAGATGGCGTCTACTTCCGCCATTTTTAAGAGTGACGCCATCCAGTAAATATTTAATTTCGTTTGGGAATCGTCGATTATGGCTAGGTTCCAAGTTTCATAACTCTAGCATAAGTAGAAGTCGAAAATTTTCTAATGTGCGCTTTAAAAGAATCGCCCTGTATACTGCATACAAACACACTACTGAATGCATGTCTTCATTCGCATTCCAACTCTTTGACGCGCAAGCGCAAATCTATCTACAACACGTGGTAATTCCTCCAAATACCCGTCAATTCCTGACAATACCCACAAAATTCCTCGCAATTCCCGCAATTCCTGCGCAATTCCTAGGCAATTCCCGAAATTCCTCTGCAATTCCCGAAATTCCTCGGAAATTCCTCGCAATTCCTCTGCAATTTCCGAAATTCTTTGGCAATTCCTCGCAATTCCTGCGCTTTGTACACCAAAATTCCTCAGCGGTTTACCCCTCAATTTCTCCAAATAGCTTAGATATAATGTAGGTCGGAAATACACTTTTCAGAGTCTTTGCTAAATCCTCTATAAATTTTGTTTAAACAATTTTTCTCTATTTACCACGGCAGCGGCAGGGCGAAGAACTACAATTAATTTTTTTAAATGGTGTAATTTGCGTTTGGCTTAACCGAATTTAACAAACTATAGCTCATTTTGAAGGACTCTTTAAGCCGATTTACTTTTGTTATAAGCACTTTAAAAATTAATTTGTATGCTAAATGATAATTGGCGCTATTAAAAATATGTCATACTTCGAAAAATTAAATGCTATCCTACAGCTTTTTTGCTCTGTTTGATAGGCCATTAGTTGAGATAAACAAATTTGAAAACCAGAAGTGCAAATCTTTTTTCGTTTTAAAATTATTACAAAAATAGTAGATGAGTATCGGAGGACTCGTCTTTTTTAATTCCCTAAATAAAATTCAGCATTCAAAACGATGGAAGACAGTTTGAACA
Source organism: Xestobium rufovillosum (assembly GCA_963966045.1). Taxonomy (NCBI): domain Eukaryota; kingdom Metazoa; phylum Arthropoda; class Insecta; order Coleoptera; family Ptinidae; genus Xestobium; species Xestobium rufovillosum. The sequence goes on from OZ014497.1 coordinate 26,232,113, forward strand.
TTTCCAATAAATTTGTTAATTTTATAAGTAATTTTGTTGTATTTCAGTTAATTTTGTTTTGATTATTGTTACGCAAATTGTGCCGTATTTTTCGTACCTAAGCTACATAAATTAAATAAAGACGGGATCCTTCGACCCTCATCCACTATATTTGCAATTGTTTTAAAACGAAAATAGGTACCAATCTTCGGGTTTTATATTTATTTCTCTCAACTTATGGCATACCAAACAGAGTAAGAAAAGTTGTAGGGTTGCATTTAATTTTTTTAAGAAATCGAATGGAGAATGACAATTTTTGAATGGAGTCAAATATCGTTGAGCATACAAATTAACTTTTAATTTTTTCGCAATAAAATTCAATCAGATTAAAGGGACCTTTAAAATGAGCCATCGTTTGTTTAATTCTGTTAAGACAAATCCAAGTCACAGTATTTAAAATATTTTAAATTGTTGTTCTTCACCCTGACGCTGCCATGGTAAATAGAGGTAAAATGTTTAAACAAAATTTATAGATGATTGAGCAGGCATTTTAAAAATCATATTTCCGGCCTACTTTGTATCTAAGATATTTGGAGAAATTAAAGATTTTTTTGTAATGCCATATCAAATGCGCCCTCCAGGGGTGAAGTTAGGAACTTAAAAATATTTTTGGTCAAATTCTTTCCTCCATATTTGTCAATAAATTCTTTACCCCAAAATTGTAACATAAACGGTTTCCGAGATGTAGCCGCTCCGTAGTCTTAGCTGATCATTCTGTATAAAGTTACTTTCTTAAATGAATTTTTGGAAATTCGGGAAATCTTCAGAAAAATTCTGTTTATATATTTTTTAAGCCAAGAAAATTTTTTCCCATTTTCCCAATAGTGACGCCACGAGGTTTCGAACACCTAAGATGTATTTTGGGCAAGAAATAACGTATACAATCCCATGGTAAAATCATTTATTTAATCCAAAACTAATAAAATACAACGCCAACGAAATTAGGTGCTGCGCAAAAGAAATAGGCCAGCCTTGTGTAAGTAAAAATAATTTTAAAATACAGAGAACTCAAGATAAGGAGGGTCTCTCATATAACTTTTTTCTTTAAAATGCATAATTAAGTTGTAAAATATCGCGGCAGCACTATTAGGACACCCCGCAGCAGACTATCAATTTGCAAAACTACGATTATAAGTTGCAGGTTGGTACTTTTAAAAATGGAACATTGCAATTTTATACAGGATATCCCACCACGACCTTACACGATCTGTATATGGAAAAGTGTGTTTAGTAGAGTTACACAAATTTGCACAAACAAGTAATCGAGGATGCTCAATTCGACTAAAATATTTTTGACTTTCTGCGACTTCCGGTTATACCGGAAATAGACACCAACTTCCTTATTTTAAACGGAATGCCCACATTTTTATTACGGATTTAGATTTTTGGTCGGATTTTAAGGTCACCTTATGCAAAACGTCATATGTGTAAAGTGCACCCTCTTCGAGATATTAGACGTTAAAAATAGTAATTTTTCAAATTTCATCAATTATAGCTTGGAAACGGTACGAGATAAAGAAAAATGACTTACATGTCCCTATCCTAGTTTTTAATTCTCTATCTATTGAGTGTGGAAAATACTGCCTCCTGGTTGGTCAAAAAATGACAAAAAGTTTCCAATCGGGGAGCAGTATTTTCCAGACCACCCATTAGATACTTAATTAAAAACTAGGATAGGGACATGTAAATCATTTTTCTTTATCTCGTACCATTTCCAAGTTATAATTGATGAAATTTGAAAAATGGCGATTTTTAACGTCTAATATCTCCAAGAGGGTGCATTTTACACATATGATGCTTTGCATAAGGTGACCTTAAATCCATCATAAGGTTCTCAGTCCGAAGACTGGTTGGACGCGTACCTCCATTCTTTTCTATCTTGAGCTAACCTACGCATTTCCCTAAAAGTAGAACATCCTACATCCCTAACTATTTGAGAGCAGTAGTCTAATCTAGGCCTACCCCTACCTCTTTTTATTCCTATCTCTGACTCTAGTATGTCGCGAACTATTCCTTCGTGTCTTAGAAGGTGTCCTACCATCCTATCTCTCCTACTCTTTATTGTTTTCCATACCTTTCGCCTTTCCCCAACTCTTTCTAACACTTCCCTATTGCTAACCTTATCTATCCACGGTATCTTCATCATGCGTCTGTAGCACCACATTTCAAACGCTTCTACTCTTTTTCTATCCGCTTCTCCTATTGTCCAAGTTTCGCACCCGTATAATGCCGTACTCCATACATACGACGTTAAGAGTCTCTTCCTAGTCTCTATATTAACCGTTCTCGAGCATAACAGTTGTTTCTTTTTGTTAAACGCAACTCGGCCCTGCGCCATTCTTTGTTTTATATCTTTAGTGCTCCTACCGTCTTGAGTTATTTTACTTCCTAAGTAGCAGAAATCCGCGACCTCCTCTATCTTCTCATTTCCAATTTGTGTTCCCATTTTAGTTCTATTTTCACATCCCCTACATACCAAAATTTTAGTTTTCTTTTTATTGATTTTCATGCCGAAGCCCTGTGTCAAAACTGCTTCCATTTCATTCAAAGCCGCTCCTAATTCTTCTTTGCTAGATGCTAACACTGCTATATCATCCGCAAATCTGAGCATGTTAATAGTTTGGCCCTGTACATTGATCCCTGAGGCTGTACTTTCCTTAACAATATTAATCGCATCTTCGATATATAAGCTGAAAACTAGAGGTGACAATGCACATCCCTGTCTCACTCCCTTCCGGATATCTACTTCCCTTTGTTCCTGCTCACATTCTATAACTGCCTTTTGCTCTTTGTAGAGATTATGTATTATTCTTCTGTCCCTGTATTTCATCCCTACCTTTCTCAGCACTTCGAACATCTTCCCCCATTTTACGTTGTCGAAGGCTTTTTCTAAATCTACAAATCCTATATAGACGCTCTTTCTCTTTTCTATCGTTTTTTCTATAATTACTCGTAAAGCTAGAATGGCCTCGCGCGTTCCTCTATTTCGTCTAAATCCGAACTGATCTTCTCCTAATATTTCTTCCGCCTTTTTCTCCATCCTTCTTTGCACAATTCTAGTTAAAATTTTTGACGCATGGGAAGTTAAACTGATAGTTCTAAAATTTTCGCATCTATCCGCGCCTTTTCTTTTTGGCAAAGCTACTATGATGTTCCGTTTGTAATCTTCTGGAATCTCGCCTGTCAGGTATATGCGACTAACTAGTTTAAATAAACGATCTATTACCTCTTGACCTGCGCACTTTAAGATTTCTGCCTGCAAGCCATCTATACCTGGTGCTTTATTATTCCTTAAACTTTTTAGTGCTATCTCAAACTCTTCTCTCATTATAGGACTCCCTAGGTTATCCCCCTCTACACTGCTTTCGCTTTCTAATATATCTTGCACTTCCTGTCCCGCATATAAGTTTCCTAAATATTCTTTCCACCTATCTGCCTTCTCCCCACTTCCGATTAGGATATCTCCTGCCTCATTTCTAATGTTTTTGGTACTAGATCCAATTTCTCTAAAATTTCTCCTAATTATTTTATATGCTTCATCAGTCTTTCCTACTTCGAATTTATCTTCCACTTCTTTGCATTTATTATCGATCCATTGCTCTTTCGCTTTCCTACATTCCCGAATAATTTCCCACTTGATCGCCTTATATCTTTGTTTCCCTGTTTCATCTAACCTATTTTTATATTTTCGCCTTTCCTCTATTAGACTCACAATATGTTTTGTTATCCAGGGTTTCCTACTTTCATTCTGTTTATGACCCAAAATATCCCTAGCTGAGGAAACTAAACTATTTTTAATGCAATTCCATTCTGCCTCTATGTCCCTAACAATATTTCCACCCGTGCCCTTTAGTGCTTCGTTTGTCTTTTTCTCGAACTTATTGCGCATATCATCATCTTTTAGTTTCTCTGGGTCAAGATACCTTCTTCCGCTTCTTTTTTTCAAAATCTTAAATTTAAGATTGGCTTTCATAACGACTATGTTGTGATCACTATCTATATCTGCTCCTGGATAACTTCTACAATCCCTAACTTGATTTCTAAATCTTTGCCTAACGAGAATGTAATCTATTTGATATCTCCCTAAGTCTCCTGGCATCTTCCACGTATAGCATCTCCTAACATGATGGTGAAATAGAGTGTTCGCGACCGTTAAGTTATGTTTATCGCAGAACTCTATCAGTCTAACTCCCCTATCGTTCCTATTGCCTAATCCAAAAATTCGACCAAAAATCTAAATCCGTAATAAAAATGTGGGCATTCCATTTAAAATAAGGAAGTTGGTGTCTAACCGGAAGTCGCAGAAAGTCAAAAATATTTTAGTCGAATTGAGCATCCTCGATTACCTGTTTGTGCAAATTTATGTAATTCTATTAATATATACTTTTCTATATACAGATCGTGTAAGGTCGTCGTGGGATACCCTGTATACTTTGGGCGGAAGTTTTTCTGAATTCAATGATAGAGTAAACTCGGCTACGTTGCATTGCCGATTATTCTTTAAAGTATAAACATTTTTTCTACTATTTTTCGTTACAACAGCAGTAGGTAGGTTCGTGAACTAAAACAAAATATAAGTAACAAAATTCATACCTAAGTAAAATAAGAGATTTTAAAAATAAATTTTGATTTTTGTTTTCTTTACTACGCCGTTCATTTTTTGAGAATGCAGTGGTTTGAACAGTTTATTCAGTATTAGTTACACCAACAATCGTCTTAGCTAGTATAATTTAAGAGTTAAATATGCACATATTTTAGGAACACGAAATTGTCTGATTATAAAGTACAATAATTCTTGTTTAATTTGTGCCAGTATAACTTTTAATATTTTAAATTTTGCGAAATTCTGGCATACTCGCAAATAAATAACTGATTTTATAATCGACGTTTCGCCGCCGTTCGGGGGCTTTGTCAAGATTCATTTAAAAAGTATAAAAATATAAAATTGGCAATATTTGAATATTTTTTCCAAACAATAAAAACTATTTATTCGATAACTACTATGTATTATATAAACTCCAAACAAATTAATATTGAAAATTCTTATTATAAATTTAAAATTAATAGAATTTTTGAAAAATGCCAAAAATCATGTTTAAACATTCTCATTTCCAATTGTTATAATAATATTTGTGGAACAAAAAAGTAATTGAAAAATATAGAATTTAATATTAACAATATCCTGCCACAATTTTATATTAATTTTTTCTATCATTCACAATACCAAAAATTCGATACTACATTTAACAACATAAAAGAAAAACAACAACACAAATTAATAAAACTTACAAAAAAAAACATGAAAACAACAACCCAATTAACACTGAAAGGATTACAATTTTACAATTAGGCCCTGACTTTTCTTTAAATACCATCTCAAAAATAAAAAAAAAATAATAATATTTTTGCTTTTTATTTTTTGAACTACATGCAAACGATATTTCTTTTTTTCTTTTTCGTTTTTCTGCTATATGTTTTGCAACACCATTCGCCCTTATACTCTTATATAAATATGAACTAGACGGCAATGTTGCAGCATTTTGGAAAGTCATTATCTTCATTAACAATTTGTTTGGCTTATGTAATGGTGCTTGATCCATTTAACAATTTCTTAAAATGATGTCTGCAGGGTGGGCCAATAGTGTGTAGTCGGCCCATATCTCTGGTTCTATTCAAGGTAGCAAAATAAAACTTTACATGTATGTTGAGAACCCCACGAAGCATCCGATAAAATTATTTTGGTGTATACAGGGTGTTCATACTTTGAGCACCAAACCAAAGTTATGTTTTTTTAAATGGAACGCCCCACATTTGTTTACATATTTGAATTCCCAATAAAATTTTATGAAATATGGTCTTCTACACGATGGGGTTTAGAGTGAGCAATTTTATGATATTACCATTTTAGTGCCAGTTTGGGCCCAACTTTGAGGAACTGCTGACATCTACTGGTCGAAGCTATTTAAGATTTCTTTATTGGACTAGGTTCACAGACAGCTCTATTTGTAAAATTCTTGAGTAATTTTGTCACAAAACTTAATATCATACAGGGTGGACATCTTACGCAATATGCATTTTTTCTTAAAAATTTGAAATGGAACACCCCATATATTATTTCCATATTTGATAGACAGTTTACTAAGCTTTTGATTGATGTAGATATTGTTAGGTCTGCGACTGACGGTTTCGGTAGAATTGAAATTTGAACTTTAAAATGTAGTAATTTTATCGGTATTTTGTTCGTTTCTCCCATATTTTAACGCCCAAAACACAAAATATGATTTCCATTCTGTTTTCGGAAGTTGATTTCACATTGAGACAAAAAATTTCATCGCCAGCTTACTTCTCTATGGTCATATTCTTAAATAAATGGTAACTTATTAAACCTAGGTATAAATTGAAACAAGGAGTGCCATGGAAGAAAACCGTCCTTTCAAGAAGCAAACTTACAGTGAGATTTCTTGTGCCGGTGTAAACTCTATTCGCTAAATTTCCTGTAAAGACAAAGTGTAAGCATTTTTCTGAGTTTTGGGTGGCAAAATTGCGGAAATTCCCCAAAGATAGTACAAAATTACGGCAAAAATCTCAGTTCTTAAGGTTCAATCTTTATTTCTGTCTAAATTATCAGTCGCAGACCTGCCACTATCTACATCAGTGAAAAGCTTAATAAAAACCTGCAAATAATATACGGGGTGTTCCATTTAACATTTTTGAGAAAAGCTCCATTTTGCGCAAGTTGGCCACTCTGTACAAAGTGAACTATTTTGAAAAAAGTGTTATTGGATTTTACAAATAGAGTGTCCTCTGAACCTATTCCAGTAAAAAAATCAGAGTTATCTTTGATCAGCAGACGTCAGTAGCACCACAAATTTGTGTTCACACTGGTACTAAAATAGCCATATCTTAACAACGCTTGCTCTAAACCCCACCGTGTAGCATATCAACTTTCATGAAATTTTATGGGGAATCCAAATATGCAAACAAATGTGGGGCATTCCATTTGAAAAAACATAACTTTGGTTTGGTACGTAGCACGTGAACATCCTGTATACATCAATATAATATTTAACAGAAGCTTCGTGGGGTTCTCCACACACACGCAGAATTTCATGTTGATATCTTGAATAGAATCAGAGATATGGACCGACTACGCACTATTGGCCCACCCTGTATATACAATTTTTCTAATTTACAACATAACTTAAAAACTAAATCAGATACTTTATGTAATCTCCCAAAATTCAAACAATTCATCAAATGAGCATAATATTAACATGCTCCTTATTCTATGAAGAAATTTTTACACCCCTCACAAAAATAGCAATACTTTCTTTACATTTGCAGTTGCGAGTTCTAATTTTTCTTGCTGCTCTATAGAGAGAACCTTTGAGATACTCTCCTTCTTTCCCTTTAACTGCCTTTCCAGCTCAGTTACCTTCAAAAGTAACAGTGACTTGTCTTCCTGCAGCTTTTCCTGTAAGATATCGAAAATTTTCAAAAACTTTGTATAATATATTGTATAATGGACAATCTTGTCCACAATAAACATGTCCATAAATTCCAACAATTTCTTTTTAAATTTACGACAACTACTTGGATCTCTGGAATAGAAAACTAAATACAAAGTTTAAATAAAAATTAAAAATTGAAAATGGAAATGAAAGACTATTGTTATGAACAACAAATCGGTCAGGTTATCGTCAGATAGGGTACCGCCATCACGCTAGCGACTTTTATTCTTGATTTATACATTTCCATTGTTCTCAAGTCCCTCACCCGGCGTCGTAAGTCTAATGAAAGACAAGCAGACCAAAATTCATAAATAATAGACAATCTTAAACAATATACTTTCTTTTTACAGCGTGGGGCATGTTGAGCAACTTCAATTGAGCACCCGGAATGTACTGCGATGTGTTTATAACGGAGCAAGTAACCTGTAAGTCAATCTATTTCTTGTTTATGTTATGATTACGTCTTGAATTATGTCTTTAGGTCCGAGGCAGTTGCCGTTGATGGTGTTGAGACTATTGACGTAGAGACATGGGCATCGATTCGGAGTGAACCAAGGCATGCACCGAACCACGACTTTTCGATATTTAAACACTAATTATTGGAAAGTGTTCAAGAAAATATAGTGCCACTGGTAATGTTCGGTGTGCGTAGATTATTTTCAAGTAACTCGTCGAACTATTGGGCTTAGGTTTGGCATTCAAAGGCCTGCTGTAAACCTTTGGCCTTTTCGCGTTTCCTCAATTATTTACGTTATCACCCGTAAATGTGGTTCTTGACTTATGGATTTGTCTTTCGTTTAAAAATTGAAATGTGGACAGCAACGATGAATTCCCACTTCTGGCACCAAAATATGAATATCGCTTTGGCTTTTAGCTTCTGGAGTTCAGGTATTGTGGCCTCAACTAATGCTTTCCGAAAATATCGTAACTCAGGATGTTGAGGTTTAAAGAGTTTATAATATTTAACACTTGCTTCTATCTTCTATCTCAGTTGTTCGGTCAGTCGTAGGAGGCTTACCTTGAAACATGGCTTTCTTAGGATTGACGTCATCGTATTTCCTCGCAGTAGTTGTCCCCCCTGCGTCTGCTTCGAGGGGTAGTGACACCTGCTGCTTAGTAACAGAGAAAATGGTTTTCTTACACACCTTGTTTTGTCACTATTTTAAAAATATTTATTTCTCTTGATTTTGAGCAAGAACGTTAATATCTGAGAATCGCAATATTTTATGTTCTGAAACAACGCCGGAATAATACTTGGAATACCGAAAATTGACCTGAAAATGGACCATAAACTTCTTGGGATTTCCCAAAACTACCTGGTAAGGATTTATGACACTTCGTTAAATAGAGATTGTTTTCACTAAATAGGAGTTGGACCGTACCTTTCTATATAAATTTTATTTTTATTGAATCATTCTATAATAGACAAAGGCATAATCTGAGCCTTCGACTAACATCTTTTAATGAAGTGGTTTACTGCTGAGAATGGCCATCCCCGTTACGCTATTATCGTTGGGTGGCGGCATCGTGATCGGTGATTGCATAATGAGAAAGGTACAACCCTAAAGTAAGAAAATGGTATAAGTAACTCAACTCAATAAAATAAAACATTCGTTTGTTCGTACCCCAACTGCTGGATATTGGTCCTTAATGGCCTCAATTAATTCTGGAATTTCAGTATTTAAATATCGTAACTCTGGATGTTGAGGTTCAAAAAGTTTATAATATTTAAAACTTAGGTACTTCGCCGTCATGTGGGGCTAGATATACTTTACATTTTCTTAAGTATCAGTTGTTTGGCTTACCTTGAAATATGCCTTTCTTGGGATTGACATCGTTGTATTTCCTCGCAGTGGTTGTCCCCCTGCGTCTGCGTAGTAACAGAGAAAATTGTTTTCTCACACTCCATGAATTGTCAGTATTTTTGCAAATGATTTTTAATATTTTTATTTGGCCCGTTACATTCCTCCCCATTCCCATTTAAAATAAGAGTTTTCTAACTCTTATTTTATTAACTTTATAATCTCTGTTTAATTACTCAAGTAGGATAAATTACAAAACTATATATAATACACACAGACAAAAAATCTATTTATTGAAAGAAAACTATATATCTACGGACCATGAGAGTTTTATTATGCACTTTCATTACCTGATACACCTTATTCAACTTAACGAGTGTACTATTACGATTATACCTGCGCAACACCTGTATTAATAACACAATATACACACCATTCAATGACGCAAACGCCGCACAGTGGGCCAGCGTAGCCTTATTTTATTGAAAAATAATTGTTCTTGTCGAAAATGGTATAAATGTGTTTTAATAGCCAATTTTTATTAAAATTTGCAAAATAAATAAATCTGATAATTAGAAACTTAATTATATAGGGTGTTTTAGTAACACAGCATATTTAGTAGTGGCTTATAAAAACTGATTTAATATTTATTTTTATTCCGTAAAATTAAACTATTAAAAAACAATGTAGGTTAATTACTGCTCATTTCTAATAAAATATTATGAACTTTCAAAGTTATTTACCAAATCTTTAATAATAGTATAAGGAATCTAATATTTTTCTAAAAGTAAAAATACTAGGTTTTTAAGAAATGTTACTTGAACCGTTTTTGTAAAACAAGATTTAATTACAAATTGAAAGTAAACAAAATTCATTTTTTATAAACTAATAAATAAAATATTTTAACAAGAACAAAAAATATAAGAACCATTTCTTAACTAAAAGAACCTGAATTTTGACACAATCGTGCAAAAATATTAAGCTAATCCGAATCATCATCGCTGCTGTAGTTAGAAGTAGGTTTAAATGACTGAAACATGTTAAGTGCTTCTGGGCTAAACATTTTCTTTTGTGGTGTTCTGTGCTTTTTTAGTGAAGTAATTTTTGGATCGGACGTAATAAGCAAATAATTAAAAATATCTGTATTTGTTGCTACTCTGTTACATTTTCGAGAATTTTGTTCTCTAGCCCTTCTGTATTCTTTATTTCTGGCCTCTTGAGCTTCCTCTGAAAGTTGACCAATAGGCACAGAAACAGATTTGATTATTTCTGCACTGTGAATAAAAATTTTATGCAGCGAAGCGGGAATTCTATACCATGGATACAGATGCACAAACAGTCTTGCTGTGTCAATGCAGTACTGTTGGAATTCTTTAATTTTAACATTGAAGCCGCTGGAAATTACTTGTAAAATCACATAAATGCTGTAGATCAGATTTTCGTCGATATTGGTTATTTCAGCGGACACTTTATGGTTTTGAAAAAATGTCCTGGCTGTGTTGCCATCATTAGTGGTTCCCGCTCCCTGTTTCGTTTGATCAACAATAATCCCCAAACGAGATCGAAAGTTTGCTTGGATCCTATTTTTTTCTTGCTTGATGACATTTTTATCTTCACCTCGTGCTTGCCACTTCTGTATCTGCAATCGATAACTAATTTTTAAAATACACTCGAATGATCGAATCCAAGCATGTAGCGATGTAATTCCGAAGCAAAGGTAGTTGATATCTACAGTTCTTTTTAGAACTTTATCAATATCGTTCATCTCGGTGGGAGAAGCTCCGCATAAATAGCACTTTTGGGATGATGTACCAGTTATTGAGTTAATCATTTTGTTATCAACCATTGACATATACAGTTCATGTTTTACCAGAATAACCGAATTATTTTTTAATAGAAAATCTGTCTGAGATAAATTTAAAATTTCTTGGTCCATTTGATTCTTTTCATTTTTTGAAATTTGTATAGTTTCTTTTAAAAACTGCACTTTTAATGGTCGGCAATAAACGGTAGATGAAGGACGGGGGTTCTGCCAGACATAAATTTTTTTGTTTTGACTGTTTGTGGTATACAGTTGTAAAGGAACCACACATGTAAGTAGCAAATTACTGTCACTGTAATTGCCCACAAAAGCCTGTTTATATTCGTTTTGTCCACTACTTCCGTCCATTCCCCACTTACTAATTAGAGTAAAATTTAAGTTTTCAAAATTTTGGTTTTCTAGGTCCAAAGTCGACAAGTTGTATGATCTAGTAGGGATTGTAAGGGTACAACCACAGAATGCTCCTGTGCAAAGATTTTCTCCGGATAACATAACTGCTTTGCCTCCCTTACTTTGTTGTAACTAGGGTAGATATCGAAATTATTTTGTTTGGCGTTATTTCTTAAAAGTTGGTATGATCGCTTGGTAAGTTTAGTGTCAATAAATAACGCTAAAGCTTGATCAGAACTTAACGCAGATTGTGCGTTTTTTAAAGTTGTTTTATTTATTTTTTTTATATCTTGGTTCCGAGACAAAATAGCACGGGACAACAATTTAGCAGCTTCTGGTCTTCCATTAGATCTTAAACATAATCCAGTAGCAAAAACCAGCTCATTTGTTTCCGTTTTTCTTAACTGTTCCGTTCTTCGAAATTTGCCAGAATAGCTAAGATTTTGAAACTCAGATTTGGGCCTTCCAGCACTTTTTGTTTCAACACAAGCAAAATGTATGTCTTTATCAAGCCATATCTTGTTCCAGTCTAAAAATCTTTTTTTTGTCCTCTTTGCAGCCTGCCATTTCCTTCGAAAATCGAGGGAATAAAGACGAGAATATTTAGTTACTCTTGTCTCGTTCTGCTTCATGCACTTCTTACATAAAATAGAGTTTAATGTCTCTTTGATTTTGGTCCTCTCTATGCCTTTTTCAAATATTTGTTTTAGTTGAATTGCGTGGGATTTAAGTTCTAAAAATGTAAGAAAGCATCAGAACTGCATGTTATAACTAGGCAAAATCAAAGGAGGGGCATAGAAAAAAGTGACACGCTGTAAAACAATTAATCAAAATATGCATGTTTTAGTTGTAGCAGGACATGAGTATAAAGCATACAAAATTTCAAGCAAATATCTTAAACCATTTCAAAAATATTAAAAAAACCTATTTTTTTCCAAACTTTGACCCCCTATAATTACGCCCGCATAACATTTTTTTCTTCCCTTGTTCATGTCTACTTACTGATAGAATATGATCGCTTCCTCCCGAAACATCCTGTATATAATAACCAGAAAAAAGAATTCACCAACACAATAAAAATAATGTATTAATTGACCTTTACGTAAGAAACGCATCGCAAATAAAAACGCTCATTCTTCTATGAGGGGCAGATTGGGGCAGATTTTTTTTTTATCAGATGACAGTTTAGCTATTATATATTTCAAAAATATAAGTATGAAAAATATAATATCCCCTCATTCTAAAAAAAGTCTTTGGCAAATTTGAAACTTTTGATTTCGAGAGATATTTTTATCAAATAAAGTTTTCCTTTATTGTGTCTTTTGGTGCAAAATATACTAGCAAAAAAAGCATGTAGAAGTAGACTAAACTTACCTCTTTCACCTTCACCCATCACAGATATTATATTGCTTAATATGTTCCACAGAAAAAATAGAAAATTAAAACTTTTTTAATACACAAACCTTTATTCAAATGCGAAAGGCAAACTTGTTGCTAACTAAGGCGCTGTTTGACGTCTCCATGACAAGCATTCGAAATAATTATTATGATTTTTCATGAACCAAAGCCTACTTAGTTTATGTAAGTATTAAGTTGTCAGTTATGTTAATAAAAATATTTTAGACTTATTCAATATTAAAAGTTATTTCTGGCCCTCTGTGCGCCGCCAAAAACAGCCGATCGTGATAATTCAACGAACTGCACCAAATCTTCACCCTAACATCCCTTGGCCAATTCTGTACACCATATAAATTGTAAAATACAGGCCAATTTACATCCATCTCAAACAAACTATGTGCAGGTCGAAGGGAAATACACAGTCATTATACAACTCAAATTATCTTGTACCATAACCTTACTATTAATATCTGTAGGACCTATAAGACCTATGTCTACGATTCATACAATTTTATGATTACTTACGTTGTTCGACATGGATACATTTAAATGAACACGCAAAAGAAACGCAAAACAAAACACCACACTAGGTTCACTACTCTTGAGTTTTCTGCGTTGACCCGTAGATGCTCAGAATTTCCTCTGGCATGTACACCAGTGTTGGAACTGCACTGCTTCACACTGGTGAGATATTGCTGTTTGGTATTGGTGTAAAAATTTTTGGAGTTCCCTTTCCGGATGCTCCACCCAGTCCTGTGGTTGCAAGTGTAAATTTTCCTCGTCAGGAATGCCCCATTCCTCAAAAACGTTTGCGCGGAGCTCACTTTCCAGCCGACAATGACGTTGTCGTCGCTCTTGCAGCTCACGTTGGAACAGCTCCTCCTGCGCCTGCAGGATCCACTGCCTTAACCATATCCACCCCTGGTTCTGGTGTTGGCGGTATCTTACTGACACCGCCATGTCCCATGCTTGATCGTCGGGACGACGGATCACACCCCGGCGGTCTAGGTCGATTAGAGTAAGCGCCCCTTCTATGAAAGCAGCTGACGCCTGCAGCTGATTCATTTTAGTGGTACGTTTGGGAACTCTGGTGATACTGCACTTAAGAACTCGAATTTGGATGAACTGAGAAGGCAGCACTTGAGTTGTGTATTTAAGAGTTTTGTTCGGCTCTTCAGATGTACGGGGCGTGTTCATTATCACATAGGAAGACTTCATCTTCTATAATTTTTTAGCGGTTGAATTCATTAGATATACTTTACATTTTCTTAAATCTCCACATCTATCTCATTTGTTCGGTCAGTCGTAGGAAGCTTACCTTGAAACATGGCTTTCTTAGGATTGGCGTCATCGTATTTCCTCGCAGTAGTTGTCCCCCCTGCGTCTGCTTCGAGGGGTAGTGACACCTGCTGCTTAGTAACAGCACACCTTGTGTTGTCATTTTAAAAATATATATTTCTCTTGATTTTGAGTAAGAACGTTAACATCTTCTAGGAATCGCAATATATTAAGGTCTGAAAGAATACTGGAATAATACTTAGATACTTGCAATTTACATTACCGAAAATTGACCTGAAAATGGACCATAACATTCTTGGAATCCTCCAAGACTACCTGATAAGGATTTATGACACCAATATTCTAGAAAATTTCCAAAACTGATTTTATATAATTTAGATTGTTTTCGGTAAATAGAGGCTCAACAATACCTTTCTATATAAATTTTATTTTTATTGAATCAATGTTTAATAGACAAAGGCATAATCTGGTCCATCAACTAGCATCACATTAAAGTGGTTTACTGTTGACAATGGTTATTCTCTTACACTTTTATCGTTGGGTGGCGGCATCATGATCGGTGATTGCATAATAAGAAAGGTACAATCCTAAAGTAAGAAAATGATATAAGTAACAAACCAATAAAATAAAACATTCGTTAGTTCTTACCCCAACTGCTGGATATTGGTCCTTAATGGCCTCAATTAATTCTGCAATTTCAGTATTTAAATATCGTTACTCAGGATGTTGAGGTTCAAAAAGTTTATAATATTTAAAACTTACTTCGCCGTCATGTGGGACTAGATATACTTTATATTTTCTTAAGTATCCACATCTATCCCAGTTGTTTGGCTTACCTTGAAATATGCCTTTCCTGGGATTGACATCGTTGTATTTCCTCGCAGTGGTTGTCCCCCTGCGTCTGCTTCGAAGGGCAGTGACACCAGCTGCTTAGTAATAGAGAAAATTGTTTTCTCACACTCCATGAATTGTCAGTATTTTTGCAAATGATTTTTAATATTTTTATTTGGCCCGTTACATTCCTCCACATTCCCATTTAAAATAAGAGTTTTCTAACTCTTATTTTATTAACCTTATTATCTATTTAATTACTCGAGTTGGATAAATCACATAAATATATAAAATACACAGACCATTCACTGACGCAAACGCCGCCAAAAACAGCCGATCGTGATAATTCAACGAACTTCACCAAATCTTCACCCTAACATCCCTCGGCCAATTCTGTACACCATATAAATTGTAAAATACAGGCCAAGTTACATCCATCTGAAACAAAATATGTGCAGGTCGAAGGGAAATAACACTCATAGGTCCAACACTATCGCTTTAATCATGATTATCGCTACTACGTCCAGACAGCGTATACCATACATACACAGTCATTATACAACTCAAATTATCTTTTACCATAACCTTACTATTAATATCATCTGTAGGATCTATAATACCTATGTCTACGATCCATACACTTTTATGATTACTTACGTTGTTCGACATGGATACATGAACACACAAAACAAAACACCACACTAGGTTCACTACTCTTGAGTTTTCTGCGTTGACCCGCAGATGCTCAGAATTTCCTCTGGCATGTACACCAGTGTTGGAACTGCACTGCTTCACACTGGTGAGATATTGTTGTTTGGTATTGGTGTAAAAATTTTTGGAGTTCCCTTTCCGGATGCTCCACCCAGTCCTGTGGTTGAAAGTGTAAATTTTCCTCGTCAGGAATGCCCCATTCCTCAAAAACGTTTACGCGGAGCTCACTTTCCAGCCGATAATGACGTTGTCGGCGCTCTTGTAGCTCACGTTAGAATAGCTCCTCCTGCGCCTGCAGGATCCACTGCCTTAACCATATCCACCTCTGGTTCTGGTGTTGGCGGTATCTTTCTGACACCGCCATGTCTCAGGCTTGATTGAGACGACGGATCACACCCCGGCGGTCTAGGTCGATTAGGGTAAGCGCCCCTTCTATGAAAGCAGCTAACGCCTGCAGATGATTCATTTTAGTGGTGTGTTTGGAACTCTGGTGATACTGCAATTAAGAACTTGAAAGAAAATTTGGATGAACTGAGAGGCAGCACTTGAGTTGTGTATTTAAGAGTTTTGTTCGGCTCTTCAGATGTACGGGGTGTGTTCATTATCACATAGGAAGACTCTTCATCTTCTATAATTTTTTAGCGGTTGAATTCGCTAGATATACTTTACATTTTCTTAAATCTCCACATCTATCTCATTTGTTCGGTCAGTCGTAGGAGGCTTACCTTGAAACATGGCTTTCTTAGGATTGGCGTCATCGTATTTCCTCGCAGTAGTTGTCCCCCCTGCGTCTGCTTCGAGGGGTAGTGACACCTGCTGCTTAGTAAAAAAGTACACCTTGTGTTGCCATTTTAAAAATATATTGATTTTGAGTAAGAACGTTAACATCTTCTGGGAATCGCAATATATTAAGGTCTGAAAGAATGCTGTAATAATACTTAGATACTTGCAATTTAGATTACCGAAAATTGACCTGAAAATGAACCACAACATTCTTGGAATCCTCCAATACTACCTGATAAGGATGTATGACACCAGTATTCTAGAAAATTTCCAAAACTGATTTTATTAAATTGAGATTGTTTTCGGTAAATTGAGGCTCGACAGTACCTTTCTATATAAATTTTATTTTTATTCAATCATTGTATAATAGACAAATGCATAATCTGGGCCATCAACTAACATCATATTAAAGTGGTTTACTGTTGACAATGGTCATTCCCGTTACACTTTTATCATTGGGTGGCGGCATCATGATCGGTGATTGCATAATGAGAAAGGTACAACCCTAAAGTAAGAAAATGTTACTTTGCCATCCTATGGGACTAGATATACTTTATACTTTGTACTTTCTTAATATCCACATATATCTCATTTGTTTGGCTTACCTTGAGTATGGCTCTCTTAGGATTGGCATCGTTGTATTTCCTCGCAGTGGTTGTCCCCCTGCGTCTGCTTCGAAGGGTAGTGACACCAGCTGCTTAGTAATAGAGAAAATAGTTTTCTCACACTCCATGAATTGTCAGTATTTTTGCCAATTATTTTTGAAAATTTTTATTTGTCACGCGCTATCGCATTATTTCCGCTTATTAATGATACTTTTAACTTGACTATCATACGCAAGGTGACCCAATTGTTTCTGGAACCCTGTAACAGGCATGCTTTAATTTTTATTGCTGAAATTTGAATTTCACAATGTTTCTCAATTTGCAAATTTGCTAACTAGTAATGAGCGTATGAAACCAGCACTTCACATCTTCGCCACGGCTGGCAATATAAGCGGCGCAATCTAACGGATCATGACGCACATAACGGCGATGTTCATCACGTGGTACAACACTATAATGGCGCCAATGATTATTCAAATCCACTTCCGCCCGCAAACGTATAGATCTAGTAAATACTACCTTTAGCACTTTAATCTACGGATTGTCTGAAATTTACGCTTCAAAATTTCCGGTGACACCGGCACTAACCTTGGAAATTCACAGCTGGACAATTTATATGCTAATGGCAAGTCATCGGATTGGTCACTTTCTGACTTCTCTAGTAGTTGTGTTGAATTCGATGGTCCGTCTTCAGGTAAATCTGGTTTTTCACTTATCTCGTCATATTCTGTTTGTATTACTTTACCTGCATACCACTTCTTCTCACAGAACATTTTTACTTGAGTTCTAACTTTAAGAGTAACACGAAACATAAGTTCTTTTCTTACGTATGATAGTACGGGAAGGTATTATAATGACGTAATCACGTGGTACTATGAACATAGTTTATTACAGAAAATGCATGCATAGTATTTGATATGATTTATGCATGGGTATTTATGTTCACCTAGAAAAAGGTGCTCAGGTGTATTTTTCTTACAGTAGTTACCCATAAAAGGACATCCTGGATCACCTCGGCAGATTAGTATCACTAATCAATAAAAAATTATAAATTAGTCACGTTTCATACTGTAGTACACTTGATTTAAAATTGCCCCCAAAACTGATTTATAACAAAAAAAATGCCCTCCTACATTAGCTATTTGCACAATTTATAAAAAAAATAAAAATATCAAAATTTACCCCAAAAGTTAACATCGATTTGGTTGCTTCACAAAACCGAAATCATTTTTTTTCAGGCAGTTTATTGTGCCCGCTTCTCCAAATATATCTCTGAGAAGAGATGATGTAGGGTATTTTACAGAAAAGTCATAGCCCCAGACTACCGCAATAACAGTTCACCAAGTAGTCTACGACGTATACGTCGTAGAGTACGTAAATCCGTTGGCAAGCAGTGTTTGATACCCGGAAATACCGTTGTCATGTTAAACATGGTGTGACGCCAGACGGGGCTCACCTGACAAAACCCTGTTTAAAATGTGAAAATAACAATAATGAAACGTCAGGATGACACCAGCCAGGTGAATTTCGTCTGTGCACACTGAGAACAAAAGAAGAGTTCCTTACCTTTGTGGGATCTTGGTCTATGATCGACAGAACCACGACCAGTGATGTTAAATGCCTCAGTTGTATCTTATTTCTCTCTTTAGGTGGGTTGTGATAATTTACGGTTTGACCCAAAAAAATGCCTTAACCCTGTACACTAATTTATTCCTTCATAAGCATATACGTGTAATACAAAATTCCATCAACACTTGTGACATTCTATTTTAATATATATTTCCCTGTGCAACTGATGACTTAAAATATCCCTTAATTATGTATCCTTAACCCAGTTAACTATTCAATCACCAAGAAATCGATTGGTACATGTGACAAGATTACAATGGTGCAATTAAGGTTAATTACATAAACAGTGTATACATAATTAGACAATAAATCAGGCTTACCCATCTTACAATATTTATCCAATAAACCTGACATAGTGAGGAGGAAATGTTGACCACAGTTTAACAGTTTATCGCACCGCCCGCCAAAGTCCCGCAAGTGTGGATCACCTTTATCTTTAGCGAAATTTCTCGGAGAGTACTCGGATGTCCTTTATTTACTTCAACTTCGGTCTTTATGATGAAACTTGTTTAGCCACCACTATGAACACTTTTACCGACTGTTTCAATACTACTTTTGTTGAACCCCAATTAACTTCACTCTGACTGTTACTTGAATTTGGAACCTTTTTCCTTTTGTTCCGCCCGAATAATTTTAAGTTCTCACTTTGGAGACCCCCCAACCGTGACTCTCGCCCGCCAATATTATCAAATTAATCTCGCCAATTTATGTCCTTTTTGGTTATATACCCTGGCATAATTTTGTTGCCATGGAAAAACAAGCGTGCTTATCCCTGATACGCGGAAAACAGTTGTCATGGTAAACATGGTGACTGCTTTTCCCCGATAGGCTGTGGTGTAACGCCCATGGAAATCCTGATTAGTTGCTTATTTCCGATAGGCTACAAAATATGGTTACCCGGGGAAACAGAATAACATCAGTTCCCCCTAACCCTGGTGATTTATGTACTTGTTTGCGTAATTTACTAAGTATCATTCGTGACAATAGCCCTTTTATGAAATGAATTTGGTAATCCTCCCTACTCAAATGCGTGCTGTTAAATCGGTTTTTGGCCTAAGAAATGGTGGTGGCTTCCGCCAGTCTGTCTGGTTTTCCCATTAAGTGCCTTTCTGTTTCGTTTGAAATGACAATTATGAACACAAATCGCCCATTACTTTCCTTAAACCTTTTACTGGTAGCGTGCGGCTGTACCTACTTTGCTTATTAAAAGGGTAGGTATGTATTTGATGTTTCCACGCAAGGTGATCCAATTACTTGGGAAAATTGTATTAGAAATGTTTGCTTTAACACTCTGAATTTCACAATATCTCTCAATTTTATGCAACTTGTAACTTTTATTAAATAAATATTTCATTTATTTCGAGCCCCTAAGATCTTGAAGTCGAATGTAAAAATGGCCCCGTTACATTTCCTCCCCATTCCCTTTTAAAATAAGAGTTTTCTAACTCTTATTTTATTAACACTTAGTGCTTATTCTATATTACCTTAGGTTGATAGGTGGGATAACTTTATATAAGACACGAAACATAGATATATAGACACAGACATAATTTATTCAAAAGAAATACACTCGAAAAAACACATTACAACTTATACTAACAATAGTTACTAATTCTAACTTACTCTATACCGGATCGGGATTACAGAAAACCACGCACTTAGTTAAGGTTCACTCTTATTTAGTATTTCTTCTCACACGCGCACCAATGCTGGAAATTTACAGCTGCACACTGGTGGGCTGTTTCTGGCTGTTGGCCGTAGAGGAACTTTTGCAATTCCCGCTCCGGGTTTTCCACCCAGTCGTGGGGTTTCAGGTTCGGGTTTTCCTCTTCTGGGACATCCCAATCTTCAAAAACCCGTCCCCGCAGGTCACTTTCTAATTGGTAATGCAGTTTTCGGCGATCTTGTTGGTCCCGCTGGAACAGCTCTTCGCGGAGTTGCAAAATCCATTGTCGAATCAACGTCCAACCGTGATTTTGGTAATGGCGATATCGACTTGATACCGCCATATCCCACGCCTGGTCTAGACGCCGTAGGACCCCCCGGCGATCCACATCAACGAGGGTAAGGGCCCCCTCTATAAATGCAGCGAGTGCTTGTAAATGCTTCATCTTCTGACTTTTCACGAGAGCTTAACACAACACGGTGGACTGGTACGCATCCTTAGCTAATTCCTTATTTAAAGCTTTGGTCTGAGGGTGGCTCTACCCGTTCACGGGGCGTATTCATTACCACATATGAAGATTCTTCCTCTTCTACGATTTTTGGTAGGGGTTGAATTTGTTCTCCTGTTCTAATCGTTACAGGAGGATGGTTTAACACTGGTACCGAGGGAGTTCTAGGTATCGAGTAATAGGGATCTTCTGTCCCTGTCATACGAAACCGCCAAATAGGTGAATAGAGCAACCGGTCAACTTCTGAGGCTGCCCTATAAGTAATCGAAGGGGGTCGGGTCTGCGATTCTGTTCTCGTTGACCTGCTGCTATACCAGTGTTTTAGGCCCTCCCTTATAACTATAAGTAAAGCCACTCCTCCTACAATTACCCCGATCTGTAACCAATTTAACCCTTCGTTATTATGTTGCGTTGGTACATGTTTAGGCCCGCATTTCCACGTTCGAGTGTCTATGAATGCTTGATTTAATAAGCCCGTACGTGCAGCAACTTTCTTTACTTGAACGGAGTAATTAAACAATGGGTTTACAGCTAACGACACTATAGTTTTTCGCGTTAGTAGTACTCCTTCTTCTGGCACATTTAAGTTTCTCCACAACACCTCATAACGCTCTGTGACAGACAAAGTCTCATTTCCAAAGTTTATTTGTATTTCACAAACCGTTTGAACTACCTGTTTCATAGTAATTTCGCTCGGCCATCGCTCGTTTTCCGGTGCCACTAATTTCGCGGTTACCCCGACACTTGGGTTATTGTGGGACCCTACTGTAGTGTTCCGCGTATTATTTTTAAAAGTTTCTGCGAACACGAAATAATCACGGTCGGCACTTAGGTTAAACATTTTTAAACGTTCCTCACTATGCTCACTACATCCTATCCTGATGTTTATAATGATAAACAATAACAGCAACCCTGCAATTTAGATTATAGATGTGTTACTTATTACAATAATTACCTATACCTATTAGCGTACAAGGGTTTTCACTTTTTCTATTTCACCAACTACATACTTAACTACATAAGCCCGAACTACTATATTTAATATGGTTATGATTAAGATATATGCCTTAATAATTATTAATACAAGGTTATCCTTATTTCATGCCGAAATCCTGTGAAAACCTGTCCCTCTAAATAAATACTTTGTGTCTGTCCTTATGTCTTTATACTTTACTTTCTGCCTGAGAATTTAAAACTTCTGTTAATTTTCCCCTCAAAACGCTATAATTCATTGGATTTCCGTCTGCCAAAGGATATTGAGTTATCATGACATGATTTTTCCCTTCTTTATCCACCTGAATATTAACTGATTCCTCTACACGTGAGTTTTTCTCCGGTGAGGCTGGTGGTGCAGTTGGCATTTCCCGATTTTGAGTTCGTTTTTCCTTTTCCCGTTGCAGAATAAATACCGTTAATGTATCCCATATACCCGCTAATATTTTGAATGACCAACCGTAACTATTGTGTATTGCGAACCCCTTTATAATTATCTCCAATAAGCATTTAATAAATCGGACGATACAATATATCCCCAAAAATCCTCCTGTCCAAGTTCCTATAAATTTGAACCAACCCCATAATTTTTCCGTGGTAGTGGTCGCGAGTTTTTCAAAATCCTCTTTGTTAAACAAACTTACGGCGCTGAAACTTTGTTCAGAACTGCCACCTGTGGCAGATATCTTTTTAGCCAAAATATTGTTTAACGCGTCCCTTTCTAACCCAAACAAAACAGCATCTTGTGCTTCCTTTATTTCCTTATCGGTATATAAACCACCTACTCCTACGTTTTGAATTGGTTTGAATTTAAATTCCGTCTCTTTGTCCGGAATTAAAGTATTCGGCTTGGTTGCCATATTCGGTAAAGGGTTTAAATTGATCCATTGCCCATCTATAAAATAGAGCGGAGCTATAATTGAATTGCATTCTATTATTTCCCCACGTTTTTGAAGCACCCTCGTAATTGGTGACATGAAAAATGTTTCATTATCTGCATCTACCGGCAATTCTGCATAGCATTTTTCTGTTCGTCGAAGCATAACAACCCTTGGTAAACATTTTAAAATATATAAAACTTCCCCTGAAATTTTACCTACATATCCTAACTCATCCTTAATTAGGGTACTAATTAAGTTCGGGGACATAGTGGCCATCGCCAGTCTGTTAATCAGTATCTCCCTATGTAATAAACAACGTGTATGAACCGTGTAAGCTTGATATTCAGCTAATGAGGTTTTAAAAGACTGTTCCATATATAAAAATTTAGTATTAACATATGCTGCCATGTCTATATCTTTTGATGAAGGCGAAGCTGTCCATTTTTTTAAATATGCTGTTACCTCTTTTTCTACTACTAATAATTCAGGGTGTTCACTTTGCCAAACTGATTCCCCACAGACATGATCTCTTTTCATTAATTTCAAAGCAAAAGCCCTATCTTTTTGTTCTATTACAGCGTATTTGGCTGTCTCCCCCACTTCGCGAAATTCCTGAACTACATGACCTATATCACTATAGAGAGCCGCATATAAATCACAGTCACGGCCGTTGACAGTGCTCCAATACGACTCACCTATGGATAAATCCATGCAAGACCCTTTTACATAAGCACATTTAATTCCTCCCCTTAATGAGATCTCGTTCGTTTCTAATTTAAGAGTTGCCAGATAATCGCTAACTGAAATTTTTAATGAAGCCTCAACAACTACCCTATCCCATACTTTATTGTCTTCGTGGTAGGTACCTCCTGAGCACGAACCCTCTGTGCCTAATGCTCCGGCTAATGTGATTGAAGTCGTAACTGTGGAATTTGGGGTGATTCTAGAAATGATGTGACCCGCAAACCCTCGATATTCTTGATATTTATGAATATCATTACAAGCTTCGGCTCCCACCTGATGCACATATGTTAAAACTCCCCCTTTTACTATGCTATTATGACTGTGCATTCCACACCAAAAAATAATTCGTGTAACCTCCATTAGACATGTTTTTACTTGGACGTAATCAAATCGCAATTTTTGCAATACTTGAATATTTCGGGGTATTGTAACATATCCTTTCTCTGGATCTGGACATGTAGACACCTCCCGTAATGAAATTACCGTTAAATTCGTGGCAGGATTTCGACAATCGTAAGCAATTAAGGCATAACTACTTACTACACTAGCACACAGGAAAATCCAACATAAGCAGGCTGAAACAACAACACTTTTTGTTAGTGCCCAATTCACCTTATTTGCTTATGCAGGAATACATTTTGTAAATATACCCTCCCACTGTGGCGACGTTTTTCTTAGGACTTACAGAAATTTACTGGTATGTGACCCTTATATATGCTCCTATCCTAGTATAATAATTTGACCCAACTATTTTTAAAATTTCCCTAGTTAAACCTTCCTAGTTCCTACCTAACGATAGGTCGGCGGAGAAATTTTGCAACAAATAAGAGAAATTTTCAAAATTCAACTCCGAGATACCCACGAATAAATGAACAGGATTTTTCAAGAAATCAAAAATATAATTGTGGGCGTAAAAATGGGTATCGCAGGCAGGTATTTACAGGAAATAAAAATTATAATTTTAAACGTAGGGATGGTTATAATAGGCCAAATTCTCCCAGAAATTTACTGGTATGTGACTCTTATATATGCTCCTATCCTAGTATTTTCCTATAATAATTTGACCCAACTATTTGTAAACCCCTATTTAAATCCTCATTTACCTAACACCTACTTAAACTAATTACTATTTGGAGTTACCTATACATTGTCTTACACGGTATACCTTTTTGAAATGCAGTTACTTTATATAGCGCGTTTTAAAACCCTGGGATACTCTGGAGCGGGACCTTTACTCCTCGTGTGTGGTCCCACTATTTCCTCAACTTCCCTATCTCTTTCCCCATTGTCACTATCTGAATTTTCTGGGTCGTCATTACTTTCATTACTACCGTCATCCTCATCATTTTCAGCTTCTTCTTGGTCTTCTTCTTCTTCTTCTTGCTGATGATCCCCTTGATTCATATCCTGTCTATGTAGTTGAATCCCTAATGGTTCCCCTACTGAAAATTCTAATTGATTCAAAATCTCTTCAGCATTAGCTGGTAAGCTATCATTTTCTTCGTCTTCCTCTACTGGGATTCCCTGAATACCTAACCCTTTGCATATTTTTAACCTATTAGCATGAACTGTTTGTTCTTTATCCGTTTCTAGGTTAATTATTTTATACGTTACAGGTCCTGATTGATCCATTATCCTATACGGACCTTCCCACTTAGGATAAAATTTCCTGGCTAATTTCTTTCCCTTAGGAGCTTCCAAATGCAAATAAACTCGATCACCTATTTTAAAATCCTTATTTTTAGCCTTTTTGTTAAACCGTTCCCCTTGTTTCCGGGTTTTATCCTCCAAATGAAGTTGAGCCGCTTCATGAGCTTTCTTCAACCTAAGTATGAGTTCACTGGCATAATTTGAATCTATGTCATACCTTACCCTCGTATTTTCCTTCATGATTTGGAATGGCATCCTCATATCTCTGCCAAACAAAAGGAAAAATGGGCTTTCTCCCGTAGAGCTATGAATTTGGTTCCTATACGCTGCCATTGCGAAAGGTAACCATTTGTCCCAATCCGGATCCTCATCACTTACAAAATGAGAAATCATAGTACTTAAGGTTCTATGAAATCGTTCAATGACCCCATTAGCCTGGGGCCTATACGCGGTGGTGAATATTTTCTTGATCTTTAATAATTCGCAAACATTTAAAAACATCTCCGATAAAAATTGCGATCCCCTATCTGTCAATAATACTAAAGGTACTCCATGTCGTAGAATGACGTTCTCTACTAACGCCTCCGCTACTGTCCTAGCTGTTATATCTGGAATCGCGACAGCTTCCGCGTACCTAGTCATGTAATCTATGCAGGTCAACATATACCTGTTTCCCTTTGAAGTTATATTTAATGGACCCACAATATCTATGCTCACTTTGTGGAATACTCCGCGAGTAACCTCAATTTGCTGTAATTCTGCTGGCCTAGTTGGGTGACTTTTCCGAATAGCACAAGAATGACATTGTTCTACGTATTCCTTAATATCCCTATTCATTTTCGGCCAATAAAATTCCCTTGTTATTAGAGACCGGGTTTTCTCTTGCCCTAAATGTCCTGCCAATGGAGAGTCATGGTATAAACGCATAATTTCTGGTTTCATAATTTCCGGCACAACTATTTTATCTACACGCTCGCCTTCCATTCGTGGTTTATAAATTAATCCGTTGGTTGACTCATAAACTAGTTCCTCCTGTATTAATTTTCGGATAGTTTCATCCGCCCGTTGAAAATCAATAAGAGTACTTGTATCTAATAATAGCGGAATAAAGTCGCCTTCACACCCGTTGAAATCACCTATTCCTATAACTCTAACCTGATTTTTCGAATCCGCAGTTGGTTCTACCTCTTCCGAATTCCGTAACCTTGTTAACGCATCCGCATTTAAATTCAGTTTACCTGCCCGATATTCTATTTTAAAATTATATTCCAGTAAAGCTACTACCCATTTTGCTAAGCGTGAGCCTGGATTTTTAACCGAAAATATATATTGCAAAGGTCGATGGTCAGTGATTACTGTAAACGGAATTCCTGTTAAATAAAATTTATAATGTTGAATTCCCCACACAATGGCTAATAGCTCCCGTTCGACAGTGGGGTAGTTCCTTTCCGCTTTATTTAAAGTACGGCTGGCATAACTTATTGGATGTTCCTTGTTGTTGTCATCCTTTTGAGATAAAATAGCACCGATTGCAGTTCCACTTGCATCGCACGTTAAAATAAAAGGTTTCTTAAAATCTGGATATTTTAAAACTGGCGGTGTTATTAAAGCTTCCTTTAAATCAGACCAAATAAAAGGTTCCTCATTTTTCAATAAATTCGTAAGAGGCTGTGCCACCTTGGAAAACTGGGGCACAAACCGTCTGTAAAATCCTGCTAAACCTAAAAATGCTCTAATTTCCTTTCTAGTTTTTGGTACCGGATAATTTGCTACTGCTTCCGTTTTCTCTGGATCTGTTTTACATCCTTGAGCTGAAATAATGTGTCCAAGATACTTGGTTTCCGGCAATAAAAAGTGACATTTTGTCGGTTTTAATTTTAAATTATTTTCCCTCATTCGCTGAAAAACATTCCTATGTCTGCCCAAATGTTCCTTAATATTTCCTGAACTGAAGACAATTATATCGTCCAAATATACGAGGCACTCTACGCCCACCAATCCTGCAAAGGCTAAGTACATACTTCGTTGAAAAGTAGCGGGACTCGTTGACAATCCCATTGGAAGCCTATTAAACTCATAATGACCCATTGGAGTACTGAATGCTGTTTTCTCTTGATCCCTGGGATCTACTTCTATTTGGTAGTACCCTGAATGTAAATCCATTGTGGAAAAGAATTGTGACCCTGTTAGTTGATCTATGGTATCCTGTAAATTAGGCATTGGAAAATAATCTGCCTTGGTAATTTGATTTAAAGCCCTATAGTCGATACAAATTCGCACTTGCTCCTTTTCTCCGGGATGGAGTCGCTTTGCTACCAGAATTAATGGCGCATTCCATGGTGATTTACTTGGTTTGATTATACCATCTTCCAGAAAAGTGTTTATTTCCTTATCTAATGCCTCCCTCCTATAATATGGAATTTTATATGGTCTTTTCGCAATCGGTGGAACATCTTCCGTAATAATTCTATGTTTAACTCCCGGCATACATGTTAATTTTTGATTCGGATTTTTAAATACGTCAATATATTCCCTGAATAACCCTTCTACTTGCCGTCTGGTATCCCTATCCAGATGGTCTAAATTAATTTGACTTAAAATTTCATTTGTCTCTCGTTCTGAGCAATTCGGTTTTATCTCAGGTTTATTATAATTTCCTACAACTTTTGCCTCCGCCCCGTATCCTACAATAGTCCTAATTGGCAATTCTATTTCCCTGTTTGTTATATTCATTAACCGAATGGGGACATAACTCGCCGCTTTTACGAGCGTTCTCCCTGGCAAGATACCTGGGGTATTAATAACAGCTGGCTCAATTAGTAGATCTTCATTCTCATTAAACAACTTTTGTCTAGCCCTTACAATCACTTGGTGCCTTGCTGGAATTACCATATTGTCCGTTAAATAAACTGAACAATACCTATTTTTAATCTTCGTCTCGTGCTTCGTTGTTTGAGTTTCAGTAAAAACGGGCCCCGTATTCTTTTGCGTAGGGTGTTTTTTATTATGTTGTCTACCTGTATCTAAAGCGCTCCTATTATCTACGCATTTATGACTGGACATATTACTACCCTTACTGTTTTTATTCACAACTACCGCAACAGGTGTTCGCCTTTCATTTGATATTTGATATCCTGGCGTTTCCAAATCAAGCGTTGCTTGACCTAATACCGGAATTACATTACCCTGTACGTCTACCAGGGGCGGCGATTGATTTGTCATAGTTAATGACTGTCCTAAATTCAAATTATCTTTCAGCATACTAGTGGCTGCACCGCTATCAGATATCGATTTCCTACTTTAAAAATAACTGCATTATTAATGTATATCCCTCTATTATTATTCTTCTTATGACTAAATTGTACCTTCCTACTTCTAAAATTACCATTTAAGTTAAAATTTCTTTTTACTGGGGAAATTGTTCCATGGGAGCCAGTTCGTTGGGTCCTGAACGAGCTCCTGAAGCGTTTAAAGAGTGCATCTGACAATTACGGCTGATGTGACCTACATATTTGGTTGCACTTAAAACAACGCGCTAGACGGCACTCTCTGGCGAAATGTCCTTCTTGGTTACACGTAAAACACTTTGGTAACCCCTTGTCACGCCCAAAATTTCGAAAATAATTTGGGTCATTGTTCCCATTATTCCTCCTACCCCTATAATTACTGTTCCCCGAAAAGCCTGCTTCTGCCACCTGATTTGACATTCTCGGTACGAAATTTCTATTTCCAGGGACAATCCGGCCAGTTATATTTCTCGGATTTCCCGGAAGTGCCCGTGGCAGACTGCCCCTATTTCCTATAAAATTCCCTTTTTGACCTACCATCCGCACCTCTCGCCTATCTTCCCTCTGGAACTTTTTACCTGACCTATACCCCTCTCTGTTTGATTGAACCCGCAAATCGATCAATTCTTCTAATTCCGCCGTTTCGATAGCTTTATCGAGAGTTTCCGGCTGAGAAGACATAACCTTTGGACCCAAATGAGGTAAAAGTCCATCAAGAAATTGTTCTTTAGCTTCGCTGTCCAAATTTTCCTTAATAACCTCGTCTTTGACTGGATCCTTTGTCCACATGACGGACTCATTTGCCGCCACTTTGAGACGGGCCGCAAAATCTTTAACCATTTCGCCGTGCTTCTGCCTACAGTTCCTAAAGACATATTTGCTCTGACCTGGAATTTTGCGCTTTTCAAACCTATTTCGTAACAACTCCTTTAACCTTCTCCACGACTTACACTCCCTAATATCGCTATCTGTCTGTAATGCCCTTTTTGCGTATCCTGCTAACCTAAGTTTGGCTACCGCTACCTTTTGTCGTTCGTTCCAGCTACCTAATTCTGCTGTTTCTTCAATTTCTGTAAGATACTCTGAAATCTTTGTGTCGCCATAGTAGTTTGGTACAGATTCTGGTGACAGAGATAATACTGGTTTCAAAAAGAACTCCTCCGGGCCCCTTTCCTGAGCCGGACCTGGAGCGGCTGCTGGCTGCTGTGCCATATTTACTTAATTAAATTACTCTGAACTTTCTGAAATTAATTTTTTACCTCCTCACCACAAATTTAATCCACCAAAAGTTATAAATTTTAACCCTCAAAAATTTGGAAAATTTTACTTCCACCAGGTTCGAAATTGTGATACAACTAATTTTTGGCATCCCACTTCTGACACCAAAATGTGACGCTAGACGGGGCTCACCTGACAAAACCCTGTTTAAAATGTGAAAATAACAGTAATGAAACGTCAGGATGACACCAGCCAGGTGAATTTCGTCTGTGCACACTGAGAACAAAAGAAGAGTTCCTTACCTTTGTGGGATCTTGGTCTATGATCGACAGAACCACGACCAGTGATGTTAAATGCCTCAGTTGTATCTTATTTCTCTCTTTAGGTGGGTTGTGATAATTTACGGTTTGACCCAAAAAAATGCCTTAACCCTGTACACTAATTTATTCCTTCATAAGCATATACGTGTAATACAAAATTCCATCAACACTTGTGACATTCTATTTTAATATATATTTCCCTGTGCAACTGATGACTTAAAATATCCCTTAATTATGTATCCTTAACCCAGTTAACTATTCAATCACCAAGAAATCGATTGGTACATGTGACAAGATTACAATGGTGCAATTAAGGTTAATTACATAAACAGTGTATACATAATTAGACAATAAATCAGGCTTACCCATGTTACAATATTTATCCAATAAACCTGACATAGTGAGGAGGAAATGTTGACCACAGTTTAACAGTTTATCGCACCGCCCGCCAAAGTCCCGCAAGTGTGGATCACCTTTATCTTTAGCGAAATTTCTCGGAGAGTACTCGGATGTCCTTTATTTACTTCAACTTCGGTCTTTATGATGAAACTTGTTTAGCCACCACTATGAACACTTTTACCGACTGTTTCAATACTACTTTTGTTGAACCCCAATTAACTTCACTCTGACTGTTACTTGAATTTGGAACCTTTTTCCTTTTGTTCCACCCGAATAATTTTAAGTTCTCACTTTGGAGACCCCCCAACCGTGACTCTCGCCCGCCAATATTATCAAATTAATCTCCCCAATTTATGTCCTTTTTGGTTATATACCCTGGCATAATTTTGTTGCCATGGAAAAACAAGCGTGCTTATCCCTGATACGCGGAAAACAGTTGTCATGGTAAACATGGTGACTGCTTTTCCCCGATAGGCTGTGGTGTAACGCCCATGGAAATCCTGATTAGTTGCTTATTTCCGATAGGCTACAAAATATGGTTACCCGGGGAAACAGAATAACATCAGTTCCCCCTAACCCTGGTGATTTATGTACTTGTTTGCGTAATTTACTAAGTATCATTCGTGACAATAGCCCTTTTATGAAATGAATTTGGTAATCCTCCCTACTCAAATGCGTGCTGTTAAATCGGTTTTTGGCCTAAGAAATGGTGGTGGCTTCCGCCAGTCTGTCTGGTTTTCCCATTAAGTGCCTTTCTGTTTCGTTTGAAATGACAATTATGAACACAAATCGCCCATTACTTTCCTTAAACCTTTTACTGGTAGCGTGCGGCTGTACCTACTTTGCTTATTAAAAGGGTAGGTATGTATTTGATGTTTCCAATTACTTGGGAAAATTGTATTAGAAATGTTTGCTTTAACACTCTGAATTTCACAATATCTCTCAATTTTATGCAACTTGTAACTTTTATTAAATAAATATTTCATTTATTTCGAGCCCCTAAGATCTTGAAGTCGAATGTAAAAATGGCCCCGTTACAATGGTGCTTGCTTTTCCCGGATGGGCTGTGGCGTAACGGCCATGGTAATCCTGATTAGTTGCTTATTTACGATAGGCTGGAAATGTGGGTACCATAGGAAACGGAATAGCGTCATTTCCCCCTGACCCTGGTGATTTAAATATTTGTTTGTGCAATTTTCTAAGTGTCTTTCGTAACAATAGCTATTTTATGAAATGAATTTGCTTAATCATACTTACTTCAGGTGCGTGCTACTATTGCCTTTTAGACCTACGGATATTATAGTGGCGCCTGGCTGTCTGTCTCTCCCATTAGTAGCCTTTATTGGTTTATTGTTTCGTTTGAAATGACAATTATGAGTACAAATCGCCCTATTAGGTACTTTCCTTAAACATTTTAGTGTTCGCGTGCGGTTGTGCCTACTTTGCTTATTAAAAGGGTATTTATTTGATGCTTCCACGCAAGGTGATCCAATTACTTGGGAAAATTGTATTAGAAATGCTTTCATAAAAACTCTGAATTTCACAATATCTCTCAATGTTATGCCATTTGAAATTTTATTAAATAAATTTTGCATTTTATTTCTGGACTACCAGTTTTAAAAAAATTTAGGCAAAAAGAAGTAGAGTCCGTTAGAGATCATGCAGAGCGTTTAAAAATGGCCGCGTTACAGTTGTGCCAAGTTTCCCCCCCTTTCTTAGTACTTTTCCTAGCAATTTTCGCCCCAATTTGCATTGAAAGCAGTCATTTGTTTGATGAATGGCCTTGGAGCTCTGCTGCCTCCACTCTATATCCTTCGAGGGTACAAACAATGTTGGAGGAGCATGTGGCTTTTCTGGTGGTGGAAAAATAAATTCCTCAACATTTACACCCAATGGGTACCAAGGACGTTGTTGAGGAAATAATGAATTTTACAAATAAATGTGGACTGTATAATTAAACTATTATTGTGATGGTAAGGGACAAAGTTTTACTAAAGGTCTCTGCATGGTACCTTGTGCAGTTCCTGTGAGATAAGTTGCGGTCTTGCCGTTGGGTTTTGGGTGAAATAATTAGTTTGTCGTTGCAGTGGTCTGAAGGTATGATTTGTACTTGTCGACATTGGAGTAGGTCTGTATGGAATTTGTTTCGGAATGGTTCCTGTAGGTTTTGTATTTGGGGCCATGGATGGTTTAGTCACGCCCGGAAATTGCGTTGGAGGAATGTTTTACAGGCTGGTTATTAGTTTGAAATGGGTTTATTCCTGGTGAAAAGGGGAGGTTTCTGTTAGAAGACATGCTGTTCTGTATTGGAGAAGGTTGTCGGTAGTGTTGTGTGCGATCGAATTGAGGGAAGAGGGTTTTCCTGGGAATGTTTCCTACTGGTCTTGGTTTTTGCGTCATTTTTGATTATGACTGCGATTTCATGAAGTTCGCGTATTGTCTTTCATAGGATTGTTGATCGTAAATTCTACATTTGTGGATAGCTTCGTCTATGGTTTTGATTTTAAAGTGGGAGAGGGAGTCATAATAAGGGTTATTAAGTCCGTTTACGAACGTCCTAGTTTGTAGGTGTTGGTAATGAGGGATTTGTAGTTTTTGCAATTGTGTGTCAGCAATGTGGAGGGAGATGTATTGCATTGGAGGTTCATTTGAAGAATAGTTTCGTTTCGTTGGTCTCCATAACGTTCTAGTAAAGCAGCTCTAATTTCGATCCAATTATCTTTACTAATGAAATCAAGAAAATCTCGCGCTTCTCCTTTGATTTTGGAGAGAATACAGGTATTAAAACATAAACTTGATCTGGGTTCAGTTTATTTTGAAGGTAATTCACTAATTTGTCTACAGCATGTACAAAAGTAGATAATTTGGAATACGGTGTGAATTCTGTTAAAGTATTCGTCAAAGCTATGATATCGCAGTCCTTTATATTTACGGTTGTCATTGTGGATTGCGATGGTTCACTTGCTTGTATAGTACAAGATAAAGGTTTATTAGATGATATCGCTGTGGGTGCGATAGATGAATAATTAATGAGCGAATTTCTATTACGCGATAAATACCTATGTGTATTACGTTTTTCTAATGATACTTATTCTATCTCAGTTTCTGTGTCAGACATGGGCAGTCAGCAACAGTCAATAAAATTTGCATAAAATATAGGTTCAGAATAATGTGACCTAAATATAAAACTTCTTTTTTCGTGAATTCACATTTATCAGACTGTAATTTCAAATTATTAGTTCTAAGTCTATTAAAGACTGATCGAAGTTTAATTGAATGATTTGAAATTGAATCTCCGAAAGTGACGATGTCATCTAAGTAAATGAAACATTGCAACCCTTGCAGACCTGTGAGTGCAGTATTTATAGCACGTTGGAAAGTACTAGGGCCAGTTTAAGACCAAGAAGCATTCGAGTAAATTCGTAATGACCAGTGGGGGTTGAGAAAGCAGTTTTTGGGGCGTCTTCCGGATCCATTTGAATTTGATGAAATCCAGAGGCTAATCGAGTGTAGTGAAATATTTGGAGTGACCTAATTGATCTAAAATATCCTCAATATTAGGAAGGGGGAATTAATCTCCTACAGTGATTTCATTAAGTTTACGATAATCAATTACAATGCGCCACTTCCGTTCTCCAGAAGCATCTAATTTTTTAGGAACTATCCATAAGGGACTGTTATATGGGGATACAGATGGTTTAATAATCTTTTTGAGATTTGTTTTTCTACTTCCTGTTTATGTATTTCAGGGTATCGATAGATTTTGGATGAAATGGGAGTAGGGTTTGTAGTAATAATATTATGACGTAACACATCAGTACATGATAATGGAGTGTTGGGAAAATGAAATATGTCATGATATTGATGGCAAATAGTTAAAATTGAAGATTTTTCTTCCATATTTAAGTGGTTTAATCTTATAAATTGTTGTAATGACGTAGAATTGTACAAATTGATTTGATTTTGTAATATCATGACGCGAGATGTGGAACTATTGAAAGGCGCTTAAAAAGACCAATTTTATTAATTTGTAAGGCTTTTTCTGCTGTATTTAAAATTGTAGTAAAGGCAGTTTTATTTGTAGTAGCTTTAAGTAAAGCTTTTGCTGAATAAACACCTTCCATTATTTGGATTTCGGGACATATACCTTCTTGAATATCATCTGTATTTAATATATTAATTTCAATGACTGTCTCTGACCGTGGCTGAATAATATAAGTAGTAGCTATGTCAGATTTTTGTTCATGTAATTCATTTGCGGAATAAAGAATAACTGGATAAGGGCCCTTTTGAAAATTAAGATGAAGATTTCGAAGATTAATAACACCTCCATGTTTATACAAAATATCCATACCAATAATACCATCTCTCGGAATATTAGTATTATTCCCAACTATATGAAAAGAAAATTGTAAATCAGGATTATAAATTTACAATAAATAGTAGTTTCTTTCAATGTTTTAATAGAACTAATACAATCCAAGAAGTATACAAAATTTAGACGGATCGTATGAATATAAAGTATTAGTTAGAGAACTCTGTTTAATGATAGAAACAGAAGCTCCAGTATTAACCAGGAAATAAAATGTTTTATTTTGTATAGTCAATTGACAATAACAATTTTCTACTTCTGAAATGTTCAAATAACAGACTTGTGATTTTAGAGATGAAGCAAGAGGAGATAAAACACGTCGATTTGAAATGATTTCCACTCTACGGAAACGACGTTGTTCTCGAGAGTTTGATCGTTTTTTTTGTGTAGCGGGATTTAGAGTATTTTGCAATTGGTGGGATTTATTTTATTGGCATCTCTAATGCCATTGGGACCTATAAAACAACCAGAAGGTAGAAGTTTACCAGTGTTTATTGAATCTTCTCGTAATTTCTTACGACAATATCTTTCAATGTGACCCTTTATGTTGCAATATGTACATGTTTCTTTCTTTTGGCATTCATGATACAAGTGTCCAATATTATTGCAATAAGTCCATTGCTTAGGAGGACCTATAAATTTACAAGAATTTAAAGTAAATGAAGATGATTGGTTAATGCGTCTTGGTGCTAAATATTGAGATTTTAAACGTCGACAATCAGACGTCATATGAGTGTTAGATTGACAAAATGTGCAAAATTTATGAGGGGTAGAAGCAGGTTTAACTTTTGTGATATTTACGGCACGTTCTTCTAATGCTGCATTTAAGGCATAGGAAATAGAATTGAATGAACGACTTCGTACAAATTTAGGTATATGGGGTAAAGAGTGATAAATAAAACGTTGCAGAGCGAGTTCACGAATTGTTTCTGTTCTTCCTACCAACTCGTCTTCAGAACATTGTAAGGAGTTGAGAATTTTAGTATAAATCTGATCAAGGTTATATTGTATGACAGTTTTAGTGGGTTTTGTCTGTATATAATTGACTTGAAATAATACGTAGTTGAGGCCATGATTCTATTTTTTATCTCGTAGCTGGGCTTTTGTTGTACCAGTTAATCGTGAAATAATGAAGGTTTTAGGGCGTTACTCGCGAATGAATAGGCATTATCGCAGTTACTCAGAAATTCATATATTTCATGACGATTTCCACTAAATGATTTCGGTATTAACGAGCATAAAAATGAAATAGGTACATCAGCAGGTTCACTATGGTGTGAAGTAGTAGACATGATTGATTCAGTTGATTGTACATTAGGTATACTCATTTTCAAAAAAGAAACCAACAATAAAAATAATAAAGAGTAAGAAAAAGGTATACTTAGAGTATAACAAAGGTAAAGAATAAGGACTTATGTGAAGGTATTTCACTTCTAAGAAGTCGAAACTCACCGAAGAAGAGGTTGTCGATTTATTTAAAAATATCTTCTGTCTTCTATGGGAAGAGATCCTGTTTGCAGCGCCAAATGAATGTTGTTAGCCTTTTCTTCTCGTTGTTCTCTCGATAGTGGAAATGCAGTAGTTGATTTTATTCAGTTTTATTATTTACAATTTACAGGAATATTACAATACTTGATCAATAAAATAG
Source organism: Xestobium rufovillosum (assembly GCA_963966045.1). NCBI lineage: Eukaryota > Metazoa > Arthropoda > Insecta > Coleoptera > Ptinidae > Xestobium > Xestobium rufovillosum. Next base: position 26,268,619 of record OZ014497.1, read on the forward strand.
CAGAGTGTTCGCTCTGTACAAGAAGTAAACTTATAATAATAATTTCTCATACAATATTGTCAACAACTATACCAAACTCTCAAACGAGGTGAAGTCATTGTCTATATCTAAGTTTATTGCCTATGCTCGCAATGTTTTGGTCGCGAGTCAGGATGGGTAGAAGCAAGGGTGTAAGAGGAATGTTTCATAAGATCATAACTTGTTATGCAGATATTGATACAGTGAAATAGAAACTTGAGAAATAGGAAAATAGAGAGCTTGATTGTTGACATAGAAAGTCAGCACCTATTAATCCATCAAAGGGTATATTGGTGTGCTCAGTTATAATATAGAAATTTATTGATAAAGTTAAGATATTTGAAAACTTGCATCTTAGTGTAGTTAATCCTCGACTTTAAGGATTTAAGCCATTAATATTCATTGGAATCTTGTCATTGATAGAATACGTAAGATTTACGAGTTTTTCATGTGTAATAAGACTTAACGAGGCTTCCTTTCCGATGTGGTTCTCCACTTATGGATTCGTTTTTCGTTTTAAGAATAGAAATTGAAACTGTTTTTAGAACAGTAACGATGGGCTTCTGACACTAAAATATGTTATGGGCCTTTTGGCTTCAGGACTTCCGACACCAGTAACAAGAAGTCGCGAAGAATAAATATAAGTTTATTCTTGATAAAATACAAATATAACAGAAACAAGTAACGTAGATACAGAGTTATGACCTTAAGACTATGAAGGCGAGTAAAAGTGTTCTTCAGTATTTGATCAAAACTATAACTTTTTATATTCGTAAAAATGTAATAAAACGTGCCTGCAGATTAGAACTTAATCTTGACCTTTTGAACTGTAATTTCCGTAAGTGCTAAATTTGGCAAAAGAATAGCAAAACAAGTGATTAAGAAAAGCCGCTATCACTAATGATTCAATTATGATTCAATTATGAATACGCAAAATGCGTGGACAACAACGTGATAGATATACAAGATGAATAACATATAGGTACAAATAAGAGATATATAAAAATGTAACGGGGATCATAACAATATCTTTAAGTTACTTAGATGATAAGCGATACATACGAGAGGATGGAATCTCAACATATGGTTGGGGCCATTATAGAATTCAATAAACAATTTATTTTTTAAACTTTTATGTTATTTTTTTTCTCAGCCTAAATGTAACGAAAAATATCAAGTATACAACCATAACGTGTTAAAAAACTCATACATTTCAGAAGAAAAATGCTTCTATGTACACATTATTTCTTATCTAACATGAAATAAAACTGTTTGTTTCGATAATCTGTTGTATTTATATTAGCCAATGTTCAACGATCTCCATCTGACCTTACACATGCGAAACTTTAGATAGCCTGTATTGCTATAACATGATATCCACACATTCAGCGTAAGAGATGCTCTAATATGATGCCGCTGGTGACATCTGCCAATTGGATAGCTAACTACTCAATTATATAGCTAACAAATAAATAGTGTAAATAGAGAGCTATAAATAAGTAAACGTAAAAATAGATATTTGCTGAAATACATTGTGTATGCTCAACAGTGATTTACATATAAATTAATAAAACGTATATTCTTAAACTGCCTGAGTGATAGGTGGAGTTTGTGATCGTCTTCGGTCAGAATCGTCCGTTTGAGATTCCGGGTCGCCGTGAGCGAAACGGGACAGCATAGTAACAGCAATTATTTACAACTGTTGCAACACCTTTACTTTAAGGGTTGATTGAAGAAAATAAGTATTTCATTTTTACTTGTATAATTAATTGTATATTTAAAATAATCAAACAGTGTTAGAGTTACAACTTTGGATGTTGACTATCAATAACGACTCTTCAATGTCGGCTCACTACTTTCTACTCTCAATAGCTACTCTCTGAGATGTTCTGCAGCAAGTGCATTTATAATATTTCTTATCTATGCTTCTAGAAAGAAAGCTGATGCAACCTAACGTCAGTTTTGATCCGTAAACTTAGGAAAAGAACTAATCATTATCTCTATGCAATTCGCGAACAAACAACTCGTGATTTAAATATGAGTAAGCAGTGAATGCAAGTTTCATCTAGAAAGATGATGAAATAAATGTTGAAATTAATATCTTAAAATACTTTACAATATACAGAGTGTTAATAGAACTATATCCCTTGTCATAATGTATATGATTAATTATACAGGGTGGATCCTAACACAACACTCACTTGTTGTTTAGTTTTTAACTCGGTTTTTAAGCGTTACTCGTGGTTTTAAGTGGCTATCCCACTTCTGACCTGTTATCGGGGTTGTCTAAAAAAAAGCCAAAGGGTTGAAACAACACTATATTACTTTGTGTGGGTACAGGATGCCGACTCACATAAGAATGGTCACCAAAATTTAGCAAGCTAATTCAATACATATCGCTATAAAAACAATCAGCATTCAAAGCTGCAAATTAGTCCACTATAATAACATAAACAGTTTCAGTAGTATAGATGTGGGCAAGCTAGACCAAATTTGGGCGACCCTGTATATAGCCGGGCGCGGTCTGGCGCTGCTCCGCGGGGTCAGGGGGCCGGGGAGAATGCTGGGGCCTGGCGGGGGGCCCGGCGGGGCCGAGGCCGGGAGCCGTGGGCCGGGGGAGGACGGTCGGGGGCGGGAAGATGGGGCTCAACCTCACATCATCGAAATAGGTTAACGAAACAAACAAACAAACATCTCAAGATATTGATATTAATTTATTGAACAAACTTCTGTTTTACAAAGTACGCTACAGATAAGATTACAGATGCAAGTAATAAAATACAAAACGTGCTTAAGGCATGAAATTGAACAGAAATGCTGCATGGACCTGATGTTGATGATAAATTATTTCGTAGAGCGTTCGTGTTTGAGACGGATGGATTGAAAGTACGAGAGGTTTCGTTCAAGACGTCTTTCCACTGGCTTTCTCCGAAACTTTTATGAGAAAAGATTAGACGCAGTTGCGGGAATACCGGACACTGTCAAAACTGGTATTCTGTCTTGGACGGATAAACTTAGTCGTAACCAGTTTTCCGGAAAAGTATCGTTTCGTTCGTCGAAACAAACGAAATTGTCAGAGACGATATGTCCGTGGTGCAGAATAAATGTGTCCCGTATGACGACGGCAAAAATGAGTAGACTTGTGCTGAGAAGCGCCATTCCGTTTATACTGAGCGCTGTGTTGTGTGAAGGCGTAATTTATTCATGGGAAAATAGGTTGTGTTTTTGCGTGGCCCTGTATAACAAAGTAAACTAATTGTTTTGCGCAATGTGATAATGATCCCAAGCGTATGTTGATACGCCGTCATCTCGTATGAATCTGTTATCGTCCAAATAACTTAACGAAATCTTGTTTATGTACTGAGTATAAATAGTATGTATTTTCGATGTAAACACTAGCATGCTGTTATGAAACAGTTTCTTTCTGTACAAACAATCTCTAATTATCTAAACTTAATTTATCGACGACCGTTTTCTTCACGCCTTTATAGCCTTTTTCACCACCTTACTGTCCGTTACATCTATGGAATACATTTTCGATCTGAAACCAATAAATTCTTTCATAATCAGACCGTTGTTTTCGACTTCCATTAGACCGACTTGTTTCTTATTGACAAGAGGTAAATTGTACGGGTTAGAGTAACTGTAGGCTGACGTGTCAAAGCGGGTGTGATCGTCATCTTGTTCTGAAATTTCGGTTTCATGTACTTATAATGGACATTATACATCAACCATTTAGATAACTCTAAAACTACAAAATCTAAGTAAATAGGTTTGTTGTAGAAGGTATTATTGCGATTTAACTGAATAGCGACCATGTCCGGTGTGAACTGAGTTACGCTGTGAAAGTTTGGTTTCGCGATGAGCGATCGAGCACCCAGATGACGTCCGGAATTATCTAACCGCGTAACAATTCTGACATCTCGCCTTTTGTCTACGTTCTGCATTGTTTTACCGTACACTGCATTATTCATTAATTTAAAGTAATTCTTTTAGAATTCGTTTTCAGCTCTCCTGCGATGATATGTGTTTAAGTCGATATATTTTTTCAACCAGAAAGATTGATTAAACTTCAAGGCTCGATGAACTTTAACTAATTTCAAACCGTAACGCAGACACTGCTGAAGACTTCGATAATGAATGATGTATTTTGTTTTGAAGCAAAAATCTGTTATTAATTTGGGAAATGTAGAAATGGGGCTACACTTGTTTTCTGCGCAAAAAGGTAGATCATTGTGAGAATCGTGCAAGGTATTTGGATATTCCAGGTCAACTTCAAAGATGTATCCTATATCAGAAGTTTCCGGAATAGCCATAATATCGAGATCCTGCATACTGTCTACCCATTGGAAACCGCTATGGGGTAAAATATCTGACATAGCCCAGCCGTACAGGTTATTCACATCTAAATACATAAGAAATTTTGATGGCTTAGAACTATCATACTCATCCATATACCGATTATTTGCCACGGAGTGACGATTTGTGCATTGAACTATACCTCCTCGTATACCTCTTTATAAATGAATACATGTTGATATCTGTTAAGAGGTCGAGTTTCATTCCAGTATATTTTAACATGGCGTCCCACGCCAAGCCCGGAGCTGTATAATAATGAGCAGGATCAAGCGAATAATATATCCTATAGCATAGGTTACGAAAATTTTGAAAAATGTCTGTCAACAGCAAAACATCGGTTATTAAATAAATTTGTAAGTAGTCCCATAAAGTGGAACAGTTACATGTTATCCAAACTTGTCGCGCATGTCTTCATCAGAGCAGGCTTTGTTCGTTAATTTCCTAAAGAATTTATTTCGGTCGGGCAACTCGGTCTCATCCAAACGATTCCAAGAATTAATGTACTCGTAAGGAAGTACACCTTTTCTCGTAACCAATTCAAATTGAACCTTGTCGGTAAAGACGGAACGTACACAGTGAAAATCTGATGCAGACAAATTTTGAGCTATACTTTCCAAGCTAGATGGCATGAATCGAACAGAGTCTAGAAAGCGTAATTCTACAGTCTTTTCCTCGGTAACAGAGATCCACTTTGACAGGGAAATGTACAATTCTTTATTTAAAGGAAGTATGGAAATGCGTCCTTCTATTTCGTTTAAGGCCTTAACAAACCGGTGGCAATCGTAACCGGATAAATTGTGGAACAAGATGGGAAAGAATTTCGGTCTGTGAAATAACAGGTTACAAGTGTTGTGAGCGACACCCCTGTACTTCCCTCTAAAGTGACAGTGATCTGTCACTCTGTCAGTTCCCACCTCCCCCTTACAAATATGACAAACAGTAGAGTTGACGTGAACGCCCCATTCTGCATCACTCAAAGGTTCCATCGGTTTAGAGTTCTTAATAACATTGTTATAAAGGGATGTAATATCGCGACCGAGAGAGAGAACAAACTGTTGAGGCGAATCGTTTCCTTTATAAACTTTATATTCAAACTGTTGTCGAACGAACAGAATATGTAATATGCAAAAGCGTAAGGCACCTGTTGCTGAATGTTGGTGGTTGAAGACCCTGTCGGTTGAGGTAAACAGGTATCTACGTCTTGTAAAATACACTCAAAGTCTGCATAGATAGTAAATGGTACTTCAATAGACCTGTGATGCTGCTTAAACTTTAGTTCACAATTATCTGAATTCGGCATGTGAGTGACTATTCGACTGCATTCGCTCCGATGCACGGTCAGCTTTTGTTGCGTGTGAAAATGTATTAAGCAAACATTACACATATAGATTTGGTTGTGGTGACTTGTTATTTGATTTCGGATTACTTTTGGCATATTTTTTATTCAAACATAGTGCGATTTATCTCTGTCTTGCAGTAATAAAATAGAAATGTGTATGGGCTTCTCCGATTTTGTACAGTAATAGGGACCAACAATTTTTTCTTCCTCTAATCTGAATACCTTAACGCTGATCTCATTATTTAACTCTTCGAAAATTGAAACGTCACTTACTTTCAAAGGAAAGGTTAAATCACCAAAATGGAGTGTTATATTTCTTCTTCTTGCAATCTGTTATACTCCTTGGCTAGATACAACTTCAGGTGGTTCTGTAGGGTTAACAATACTCTTTCGCCATAGGGAATTTTGTGTCTTCTAGCGTCGGTTATGAGGTACTCTTTCCCTAGCACCATGTTATCTAAAGAAATATAACGAAATAAATCAATTTTGTTGAATTTGTTTACCAGGACTCTTGAGGAAATCGCTGGAGCTGCAGATGATCTTTGTTTCGTAGATGTTCTTTGTTAGTAGTAAATGCCACGATTCGGCCAGACAGTTCTAGTGTGGTGTGGTTTTAAGATAAGAGTTCGCTTTACGTTTAAAAATAGAACGGTGTATACGAGGTGTTGCTAATCTACGAGCCGCTAAGTGAAAATGGCGGTCACATGACTTTATTTTCAATATATGTACGACGTACGAGGGGGTATTGAGATCACTTAGGTTTACTATACCTTCAACCAAAGAAAATAAAACACAAACATGGCGGCTACTTAACGGGGGTCCCCTTTGCGTTGAATATTGTCAAAAGCACTTACTCGGTAAATGAAATTGGGGCCAACTGCTTGGCCTGAAAGAATTCTATGAACTTGTCCCAAGAGCGTGTGCCTCTCAAATAAAAATCATCAAGGGGGCCCACATAACCTCAAAATTAAAGCACACGCACGTCTGTCTCGCGACACTTCGACACTAATACTGAAATGATTGTCTTCTTTAGTTTATTAAAAAGGCGTAAGGTCTGTTACCTAGCAATTTCCAGGAAAACATTTGAAGATGGTGATGATGACGTCACCATGCGGTACTAATAAGCCAAAATGAAAATTTAAGGTTCTGATAGAGGTTACCGTTATTTGTATTATTAATGATGGAAACACTCATACGACTTACAAGATTTGTATTTTTAAAAGTTAAACGTTTGCCTTCACGTCAACGAAGAGAATAATAATAATATATATATTCTATGAAAACGTGATATAATCACCTACGCTGAAGACGAAGGTATTTGGATTATACAGAGCAGTTATAACAAATAAATAAATGGGAAAAAATTATACAAGATGTACTTGTAACACTTCTAAAATTTTATTAATCTGCACACAATTTCCACTATCTGAGTTAACACTGTTTTACAAGGCCGGCGTCATCTGCTAATTCGACGGTAAATAAAGGAACATTACACCCCGCACAATAAGGGCGGTTGTCCCCACATAACCAATCTTCAGCGATGTTCCAAGCCCCTCCATGATAAAATTATTCGTGGTACAATACGCCCACGCAGTTACCAGTAGAGCACCGTGAACATTTTTTATAATAATGGTCCAGGTCCTCCCAAAAAGTAGTTGTCACCCATACGGTGGTTGTATCGCGTACAACATATTCCAACCAGTAATAGTCCATTCCACAAACCGTATAGTTGCCGGGGGTTTGATACAGGGTGCGGGGGTAGGACATGGTTTCGCAGTAGCAGGCTTTCGAAAGGTTGATGAGGCAAAAACTCTTCGGTACTGGCATCGCTGTCAGTGTCCATTTCCATTTCTTCGTCGGTTAACAAATCTTCCATGGTTACGTCGAGTATTTCAGGCTCGGCACTGCTGAAGACATCGTTCACATCTGCTGCATACCCCCGAGTTGTATCTGTCGGTGCCATTTAAGTCTTGAAAGTTGTAAAAGTCTATAAATTCGTGAATCCCTACCTTATAACCGACAGATTAGAAGCAAACGATGAGAACGAACCTAATAGATAGCTGTATGATGTCCAGCCGATGACCGGTATCTACGTTCAGTGATGTTACGTGTACCAACATACTGACCATAGACAAAGATTGCCAGATAGAATTTACTAAAATTATATAACGACCAGACAAATAATGGAAATTCTTAAACCCGCAACGAAGGAAGGGCGGATGGTGGCCGTTGATAGATTTTGTTTTCTCCAGCCCCTTTAAGTAAACGGTTGTTCCAGCTTGTATGTTTTCTATTAGGAACCTCTTGATGCTGCTACAAGTAGTCGAGCCATCGTTCCAAGCCAACCCGTGATGGTTCCTCTGCAACCATCTTACCTGGTTTCGTTCACTAGACGTTAGATTTGACACATCGTATGGCGGTTTTACAATAAACACTTGAAATTCCTTTGTATCGTACAATATAGCTATTTCCTTCAATATAAAATTGTTTGTATAGTCTTTAAAGCCTTGGACGTCGATAATGATACGGCGTTGCCGGTTCATGCTGTTTGCGATCGAAGAAGATGTGTAGGAGAAAACTGGCTGTATGCGTGTGTGAAGCCCTTTTTTATATGAGTTTCTTGACATCCCCGCTCAACGGCGAATATTCGATAATTCTGTCGTGTAATAATAAGCAATAGGCCGATTTGCTATCAGCAATACCTCCGACATGCTCTGTCTCAAATTCAATTTTGACGTGAACCGCCCCCCCCCCCCCCCCCCCCTTTGATCGACTCATTTTGATGGGAACAATCTACGACCACAAGCGGAGCTACATTTTTGAAATCCGCGGGGTTCAGCAGCGGATGAGGGTTGTTTCCGTAATACACCTCTTGGAATTTAGCGTACATGTAGTACAGCAGAGCATAACGGTTTTCGGTGTAAGAAATATTTAGATTGTCGTTGGGAAATACTTCGGAGTTCAAATGAACTGTGAAATTGATTAGATTACAAGTGTTAAATTCGCTGGGATTCTCTTCGAGATTGTTAATTTTATTCGTTTGCAATCCAAAAATTATTACTCTGGGCTTTTCCAGTTGGGTAGCGGTTTTTACACGCCAGATGTTATGAGTAGATTTCAGCACATTGGGGTATTCATATAGATCCCAACTGCGAAAGCTCATTTGTACGGGCCTCGAACTTTGAATTGTCTGATATAATTTAAGACGTTCGGCATCACTCAAGGTGATGTGCGGTACTTTCCACGTAATTTTTCTGATATTGAACTGATACTTTGCAAGTTCTGTTTTATCCACGTTATCGTTTGTTTTCGCTCTTACCAACACTAATTCGTGTTTGGCGTTTGGAATTATCTTCTTGTACTCTTCGGCGAATCCTAAAAATCTGTGTAAGGGTACGCAAAAATTGAAACGTCCTCCTGGCGAAGTTTTCACTAGCCTATTCTCTTTTATAGACCACCCTGCGTTAATGAGCAAATCACTTTCGCTCGGATGTAACGAAACGTAGTTTTTCAAAAACGTGGTGATTCCTAGGTTTCGAGAATGATCAATTTCGATACCATTTAATTCATAAGGAACTTCGTCAAACATGAATGAGGTACAGTTGTTGATAAGAAATAGGGTATTGACAGCTTCAGCGTTCTCGTTTAGTAAGGTTCCTTCGATGTATAAGAAGCTTTCAGATGGAAGTAGAATCAAATCTTGTTGTTGAACGCAAATTCGAATCGTATCACTCGGATTGTACGATTCTATGAACGGCGAGGAAGTGTGATATGACTGACGAATCAATGTTTTGATATGATGTATACTTTGTGTGAATTGGAATAGAGGTTTTGAAGGTGTTTATATATAAACGTCCTTCTACGAGGTCGATAATGCATTATTGTTGTTGCATTAGAAAATAAAATTCTAAAATACCATCATAAGGGAAATGTATAGTTGGATCATTACGCACGATATTGAATTTAAGTTAATCTTGGACTCGTGAAAAGTAAGGGGTATAATGATACTAATCCAGCAGATGTAATACCCCTCAAATATCTTATTTCATCTGGTCAGTAGAACAAACCTGTTGATTTAACTCTATCAGATTTTATCAGACTTATGCTTGCACCAATATCCAGTAGAAAGTAAAATTCAGTGCGTCTAAAGTGACCTTTGATGCAGTATTAGGTTGGTCTTTGAATTGTCCCAATGTTAGATGATGACAAATAAGTTGAGAGTTGTCCGTAGATATCGATTGAGTAAAATGCATTTTTGTTTGTTGAATGAATGTGAAGTTATATCCAATCCACAGAAGCGACGTTTGTCTCCTGGTATAATGTGACGTTTAAAGGTTCGGGACAAGATGTGAGAAATGAACTGATCTAGTTAGATTACATCTTTTCTTTTACAATACGAGCAGGTTTTTACATTAGGATTGGTACATTCCTATAACGTGTGTCCTTGTGTTTTGCAATAATTGTAAAATTTAGAATTTGTACGTTGAGAGGTTTCATTTGGCCATGATCGTTTTTGACTAGAGATTGTTTTATCATGATTGTTTGGGCTAGTAGGAAAGGGGCGGGTGTCTTTTAAATAATCTTTCGTTCGATGATTGTTAGTGTTGCAACAATGGCAGAATATATTGAAATCTCGTTTTAGAGGTATGGTGGATTTCGACGTTTTTTGTATAGCTGGTGCCTTTCCTCCTTTAGAGCAGCTGTGAGTGCTTCGCGTAAGTTAGTGAAAGTTTTCCCTCGTAAGAAACACGAAATTTCTGCATTGGAATGAAAAAAGAAGCGTTGTACGGCGATATCATTAATAGTATTTATCCTACCTAATCGAACTGCAGGGGTTTTGTCTTGATCAGAAATAAAGTTGAGTAACTGTGACACTAGATTTTCGATTTTATTATAAAAAGTGATGACGTCTAATTGCCCTTGTTTTTGTGTATTAAGCTCTTCCATAAGGGAAGAGTAATGACATTTTGGTGCATACATTTAATTGAACAAGAATTTCCTTTAAATCATTGAAGACTTGTTCGAGGCGATCCCGTAATTGAGCTTTAGCGTTCCCTATTAATTTGGATAATTTGAAAGCCAATAATAAACGATGTTGAGCGGGGTGAGCGAATTGAAAAGCATTCTCACAGTTATTAATAGAGTGTTGCCATCAAAATTACGGGGAATTAATAAACTTAATGAAGAAAATGGAATGTCAGTTGGTATGGGTGCTACTTGAGCCTCCTCAGTAGCCATGATTAAGGGAAAAATATCGAGAACAAAGAGGATGAATACTACAAAACTATACCCGAATATATACGATAAGAAAGTTATTAGAAATGTTACAAAAGAATCGCACACCCACACACACTTGTACAAGAGGTAAGTATAAAAGGGACTTACTGTATACGGGATGAGCTTGCCTTCCACCACGGACTTGAAAATCCTCTGATCTTTCTTCAGGGTGGAATCCTGTCCGCAGCGCCAATTTGTTGTGGATACTTTTCGGAAATGAAATTCTTAGTTTGCAACGAGTTTATTCACCAAGTTAAAATATATATCTTACGACAAATTACTGAACTATGTATTAAGTTTTTTCAAGAATTATGCGTATATGCCTGCATAATACAAAATAATAATCTTATTAAATTAAGTGTGATAATGTGACGGCAGACGGGGCTCACCTGACAAGACCCTATTTATAATGTGAAAATAAATAAGATATTAAATGAAACGTCAGGATGACACCAGCCAGGTAAATTTCATCTGTGCACAATGTAAAATAAAATTGCCTTACCTTGGTAGGATCTTGGTCTATGATCAACAGAACCACGACCACAAATGTTAATGCCTTAGTTGTATCTTACTTCACTTTGAGGTGTAAGGTGACAATTTACTACGTGACTAAAATGAAATGCAGATATCCTTGTACCCTGAACTTTATTCCTGTATATCTCTACAATTTTTCCTTGTAACATTTATTCAAATATATTATATTATAAGTTCGCCAAATTCACACTCATGCATGAGATATTATCTTCTACAATTACCCTACCTAACCGACACCTTTAAACAATGTTACAAGTAACACCATCAATACAAGATAAATACACAGTGTAATACAGAAAGATCTTAGCTCACCCATAACAACAACAAATTTTAATCCAATTAGATATTGTCTGTGAAGGATAGAGGAATGCACAAAACACCTTCTGTTCGTTCTCACGAGTTTTCGGTAGATTCGACCACGTTCTCAATTATTATTATTTGGCGGTAGTCTATAAGAGATAGATTTGTCTCTAGCCGGTTTTGCTAGTACCACGTCGCTCTTGCAGTACTTTGAACAATTTTGGCTTTTATAATTTCTCGACTCGTACCGAGCGCGTTTTCCTTAGACTAATAAGTTTCAAAAAGCCCATAGTTGGCGTGATACGAGAACAGTCGAAGAGGCACTTTCGGAAGCGCTGCCGGAGAAGAGCACTTGTGACGGCAGACGGGGCTCACCTGACAAAACCCTGTTTAAAATGTGAAAATAACAATAATGAAACGTCAGGATGACACCAGCCAGGTGAATTTCGTATGTGCACACTGAGAACAAAAGAAAAGTTCCTTACCTTTGTGGGATGTTGGTCTATGATCGACAGAACCACGACCAGTGATGTTAAATGCCTCAGTTGTATCTTAATATTTCACTTTAGGGTGTGAGGTGGAAATTTATGGTTTTACTCAATAAAATGCATTAACCCTGTACACCAGTTTTTATTCCTTCATAAACATATTGTTACTGTGAAATTCCATCAACACTTGTGCCACATGCTTTAATAAGTTTACCCTAGACTGATTGTGCAACTTATTAACTAGAATTTCCCTTAAATTAGTTATCTTTATTACAAATCTCTAGTTTGTCACTACTAGTTCGAGCGGCACATTTGACAATACTACAATGGGACATTCAGTATCATATATATAAACAATGTATACATAATTATATATCAAATCTGGCTTACCCATATTACAATACATATTCGATAAACAAGACATAGTGAGGAGGAAACGTTGGCCACAGTTCAACAGTTTATAGCACCGACCCCAACACTTGGACCATTTTTAGATTTTGCGCCAAATGTTTCGCGACCACCGTTATCACTTTTTACTGAATACTCTGAATGCTACTTATTTAAACCCCCCAATGAAATCAACCCGGCCCAATACGTGAATTTAGAACCTTTTTGCTACTGCATTTTCCCTCATAATTCCACTTTCTAACTTGCGGACCCCGACACGCAGCTGTCTTTTGCACTACCCAATACCCTGACCGTTTCACCAGACTTCTGGTGTTCATCTCATCATCTGCCCGTACTTGCTGCTCTTTATATACCTTCGTATGGTACTGATGTCAGGAAAACGGGCGTGCTTTCCCTGCTACGCTTACCCACCGTTTCCATGGAAAACATGGCTGTTCACTTTCCCGCATAGGCCGAGACAGTCTTTGCTTATTTCCGATAGGTTAGAACTCTGGGTTACCATGGGAAACGGATTTGCGTCATTTTCCCCTGACACTTGTAATTTATTTGTTTGTTTGTGCAAAGCTCAACCATATTATGCGTGCTAAACCCCTTTTAATCCAAATAATATGACGTTTGGCGCCTAGCGGACGGCTCCCATCCTGTTTTCCAATGACATTTATTAGGTATTTGTTAGTTATGATTCTGTTTACCTGCCTACGCGTGCGGGCAATATTACTAAAACTACCTATCGTCCACCTGGCGGCCCTTTCTCTTCTGTTATGAGCCGCTGTTGTTTTGCCCCCAAAATGACAAGTATTAGAGGCATAAATTCCCATTAACCGTTTCTTATTACCCTCCAGATCGCGTGTTGTGCCTTCCTTAGGTATTTGAATTAAAGCAAAAAGGGTAGGTATTTGCTGTTACACGCAGGGTGATCTCACCGTTTCTGGGGCTTCGGAATAACCCCAGTTTGATCTGGTTATACTTTTAGGATTTTTGGATTGCATCACATTTTGCAATACCGGCCTGTTACATTTCCTCCCCATTCCCTTTTAAAATAAGAGTTTACTAACTCTTATTTTAGCACCTTTATTATCAGTAATCTGTTAATAAGTTATTACTTAAAAAACTAATTCTAACATAACTTACATTATATCAATTTTCAAAACAAAACAAACAGGTCGGTAGTTTTTAATAAATTCCCTTACATATACTTTTAAGCATAATGGTGGGATATCTTTATATAGGACGACCATTTCAAAATAGTTAAATCAACTCAATAGCTGGAGATTTTGAAAGTACAAAATCCCAACATGATATACGACAGGAAACAGAGATATATGTAGACCTTGATATCATTTATTGTAAAAAAAAATAAATCCTAAAGAGAAATAAATAACACAAAACACCCATAACTTATACTAACAATATTCCTTCTAACTTATACATTATTTGCTAAGGATCTATGTACATGACCCATACTAGACAAACATAGACATAACCCCGCATTTCAGGGCATATAAGTTTAAGTAAATAGTGAGTATCTTAGGCAGAATATTTCCTGAAATTTCACCCTAACCCGAACTTAACTCTGCCATACAGTTTGAAACACCCATAACGCCAACAAACACGCGGTTCACTATCGTTGGGGAAGAGAGAGGGGTCCTTTTTTTTACCAGGCGACGCATTAAAATCTCTTTTGGCATTCACACGTCCCCTGGAATTCCACCCCTGGACAGAGGTGGGTAGCTGCATCACCTTGGCGGTGGAGGAACCGCTGCAGATCCTCTTTTGGGTGTGATGAGGGGGCCCTGGGGATGAGTTCTACGTTCATCTCCTCCGGAATGTCCCATCTTTCAAACACCTGTTTTCTAGCCTCCTTTTCCCAAAGGTAATGTTCCTTTTGGTGCTGGTTTTGAATGGTGGTGAAAAGTTTCATTTGTTCTTCAATTAACCACTGGCGTAAATAAACCCAGCCAATTGTTGGAGTCTCCCTCTGCTGCATGTGATGGCGCCTCGCTAGTTCCCACGCTTGCTCTAGGCGTCGGTTAGCGTTTCTAGTATCTGTCTCAGCTGCCGCGGCTTCTATTATCTTGGCGACTTGATGCAGATGATTCATTTTACTGGCCATGGTACGTGCACTCAAAGAACAAAAAACAACAACTTGACAAGATCTGGATAAACTGCGAAGGTAGTCTCGGAATTTTATATTTAAGGGTATTACTCGATGGGTGTCACCCCCCCCCCCCCCCACGGGGCGTGTTCATTATTACATATGAAGATTCTTCTTCTTCTGGGATTTTTGGTAGGGGTTGAATTGGCTCTCCTGCTCTAATCGTCACAGGAGGCTGGTTTAACACTGGTACCGAGGGAGTTCTAGGTATCGAGTAATAGGGATCTTCTGTCCCTGTCATACGAAACCGCCAGATAGGTGAATAGAGCAACCGGTCCACTTCTGAGGCTGCCCTATAGGTAATCGAAGGGGGTCGGGTCAGTGATTCCGTTCTCGGTGACCTGCTGTTACACCATTGTTTTAGGCCCTCCCTTATAACTATAAGGAAAGCCACTCCTCCTACAATTACTACGATTTGTAACCAATTTAAACCTTCGTTATTATTTTGCGTTTTCCCATGTTTGGGCCCGCATTTCCACGTTCGAGTGTCTATGAATGCTTGATTTAATAAGCCCGTACGCGCAGCCACTTTCTTTACCTGAAGAGAATAATTAAACAACGGGTTTACAGCTAACGATACTATAGTTTCTCGCGTTAAAAGTACTCCTTCTTCCAGCACATTTAAATTTTTCCACAACACCTCGTATCGCTCTGTGTATTTCACAAACCGTTTGAACCACCTGTTTCATAGTAATATCGTCCGGCCATTTCTTATTCTTCGGTGCCACTAACTTTGCGGTTATCCCGACACTTTGGTTATGTGGTGACACTATTTTAGTGTTCCGCGTATTGTTTTTAAAGGTTTCCGTGAACCCGAAATAGTCACGGTCGGCACTTATGTTTAACACTTTTAAGCGTTCCTCACTATGCTCACAATGTCCTAACCTGATGTGTACAATGATAAGCACTAGTAGGAAACCTGCAATTAAGGTTTTATGTTTTACTGATTATAATAATTTTCGTATATCAGTGTACAAGGATTTTTACGTTTTACTGCTACACTAACTATACATAAATCCTAACTACTTACTATAATATGATTAAGATATATGCCTTAATAATTATTAATACAGGGTTATCCTTATTTCATGCCGAAATCCTGTCCATCCAAATAAATAGTGTCTGTCCTTATGTCTTTATACTTTACTGTCTGTCTGAGAATTTAAAACTTCTGTTAATTTTCCCCTTAAAACACTATAATTCATTGGATTTCCTTCTGCCAAAGGATATTGAGTTATCATGACATGATTTTTCCCTTCTTTATCCACCTGAATATTAACTGATTCCTCTACACGTGAGTTTTTCTCCGGTGAGGCTGGTGGTGCAGTTGGCATTTCCCGATTTTGAGTTCGTTTTTCCTTTTCCCGTTGCAGTATAAATACTGTTAATGTATCCCATATGCCCGCTAATATTTTGAATGACCAACCATAAATGTTGTGTATTGCGAACCCATTTATAATTATCTCCAATAAGCATTTAATAAATCGGACGATAAAATATATTCCCAAAAATCCTCCTGTCCAAGTTCCTATAAATTTGAACCAACCCCATAATTTTTCCGTGGTAGTGGTCGCGAGTTTTTCAAAATCCTCTTTGTTAAACAAACTTACGGCGCTGAAACTTTGTTCAGAACTGCCACCTGTGGCAGATATCTTTTTTGCCAAAATATTGTTTAACGCATCCCTTTCTAACCCGAACAACACGGCATCCTGTGCCTCTTTAATTTCCTTATCGGTATATAAACCGCCTACTCCTACATTTTGAATTGGTTTGAATTTAAATTCCGTCTCTTTGTCCGGAATTAGAGTATTTGGTTTGGTTGCCATATTCGGTAAAGGGTTTAAATTTATCCACTGCCCATCTATAAAATAGAGCGGAGCTATAATTGAATTGCATTCTATTATTTCCACACGTTTTTGAAGCACCCTCGTAATTGGTGACATGAAAAATGTTTCATTATCTGCATCTACCGGCAATTCTGCATAGCATTTTTCTGTTCGTCGAAGCAAAACAACCCTTGGTAAACATTTTAAAATATATAAAACTTCCCCTGAAATTTTGCCTACATATCCTAACTCATCCTTAATTAGGGTACTAATTAAGTTCGGAGACATAGTGGCCATCGCCAGTCTGTTAATCAGTATCTCCCTATGTAATAAACAACGTCTATGAACCGTGTAGGCTTGATATTCAGCTAATGAGGTTTTAAAAGACTGTTCCATATATAAAAATTTAGTATTAACATATGCTGCCATGTCTATATCTTTTGATTAAGGCGAAGCTGGCCATTTTTTTAAATATGCTGTTACTTCTTTTTCTACTACTAATAATTCACTTTGCCAAACTGATTCCCCACAGACATGATCTCTTTTCATTAATTTCAAAGCAAAAGCCCTATCTTTTTGTTCAATTACAGCATATTTGGCTGTCTCCTCTACTTCGCGAAATTCCTGAACTACATGACCTATATCACTATAGAGAGCCGCATATAAATCACAGTCACGGCCGTTGACAGTGCTCCAATACGACTCTCCTATGGATAAATCCATGCAAGATCCTTTTACATACGCACATTTAATTCCTCCCCTTAATGATATCTCATTCGTTTCTAATTTAAGAGTCACCAGATAATCACTAACTGAAATTTTTAATGAAGCCTCAACAACTACCCTATCCCATACTTTATTGTCTTCGTGGTAGGTACCTCCTGAACATGAACCATCTGTGCCTAATGCTCCGGCTAATGTGATTGAAGTCGTAACTGTGGAATTTGGGGTGATTCTAGAAATGATGTGACCCGCAAACCCTCGATATTCTTGATATTTATGAATATCATTACAAGCTTCAGCTCCCACCTGATGCACATATGTTAAAACTCCCCCTTTTACTATGCTATTTGACTGTGCATTCCACACCAGAAAATAATTCGTGTAACCTCCATTAGACATGTTTTTACTTGAACGTAATCAAATCGCAATTTTTGCAATACTTGAATATTTCGAGATATGGTAACATACCCTTTTTCTGGATCTGGATATGTAGACACCTCTCTTAATGAAATTACCGTTAAATTCGTGGCAGGATTTCGACAATCGTAAGCAATTAAGGCATAACTACTTACTACACTAGCACACAGGAAAATCCAACATAAGCAGGCTGAAACAACAACACTTTTTGTTAGTGCCCAATTCACCTTATTTGCTTATGCAGGAATATATTTTATAAATATAACCTCCCACTGTGGCGACTTACGTTTTTCTTATTACTTACAGAAATTTACTGGTATGTGACCCTTATGCTCCTATCCTAGTATTTTCCTATAATAGTTTGACCCAACTATTTTTAAAATTCCCTAGTTAAACCCTAGTTCCTACCCAACTTATTTTATTCCTATTTAGGGATATACATTTTGTTTTTTTTTTACTTTTAAACTGCAGTTACTTTATATCGCACGTTTTAAAACCCTAGGATAATCCGGAGCGGGACCTTTACTCCTTGTGTGTGGTCCCACTATCATTTCCTCAACTTCCCTATCATTTTCCCCATTTTCGCTACCGGAATCGTCTGGGTCGTCATTACTCTCATTACTATCCTCATCACCTTCAGCTTCTTCTTCTTCTTGCTGATGATCCCCTTGATTCATGTCCTGTCTAGGTGGATGAATCCCTAATGGTTCTCCTACTGAAAATTCTAATTGATTTAGAGTTTCTTCAGCGTTAGCTGGTAAGCTATCATTATCTTCGTCTGCCTCTATTGGGATTCCTTGAACACCTAACCCTTTGCATATTTTTAACCTATTAGCATGAACTGTTTGTTCTTTATCCGTTTCTAGGTTAATTATTTTGTACGTTACAGGTCCGGATTGATCCATTATCCTATATGGACCTTCCCACTTTGGATAAAACTTCCTAGCTAATTTCTTTCCCTTGGGAGCTTCTAAATGCAAATAAACTCGATCACCTATTTGAAAATCCTTATTTTTAGCCTTTTTGTTAAACCGTTCCCCTTGTTTCCGGGTTTTATCCTCCAAATGAATTTGTGCTGCTTCATGAGCTCTTTTTAACCTGAGTATTAGTTCACTGGCATAGTTTGAATCTAGGTCATACCTTACCCTCGTATTTTCCTTAATAATTTGGAATGGCATCCTCATATCTCTGCCAAATAAAAGAAAAAATGGGCTCTCTCCCGTAGAGCTGTGAATTTGGTTCCTATACGCTGCCAGTGCGAAAGGTAACCATTTGTCCCAATCCGGATCCTCATCACTTACAAAATGAGAAATCATAGTACTTAATGTTCTATGAAATCGCTCAATGACCCCATTAGCCTGTGGCCTATACGCGGTAGTGAATATTTTCTTTATCTTTAATAATTCTCAAACATGTAAAAACATCTCCGATAAAAATTGCGAACCCCTATCTGTCAATAAGACTAAAGGTACCCCATGTCGTAGAATAACGTTCTCTACGAACGCCTCCGCCACTGTCCTAGCTGTCATATCTGGAATTGCAACAGCTTCCGAGTACCTAGTCATGTAATCTATACACGTCAAAATATACCTATTTCCTTTCGAAGTAATATTTAATGGACCCACAATGTCTATGCTCACTTTGTGGAATACTCCGCGAGTAACCTCAATTTGCTGTAATTCTGCTGGCCTAGTTGGATGACTCTTCCTAATAGCGCAAGAATGACATTGTTCTACGTATTCTTTAATATCCCTATTCATTTTTGGCCAATAAAATTCCCTTGTTATGAGAGACTGGGTTTTCTCTCTCCCTAAATGTCCTGCTAATGGCGCATCATGGTATAAACGCATAATTTCTGGTTTCATAATTTCCGGTACAACTATCTTATCTACACGCTCGCCTTCCATTCGTGGTTTATAAATTAATCCGTTGTCTGACTCGTAAACTTGTTCCTCCTGTATTAATTTTCGGATAGTTTCATCCGCCCGTTGAAAATCGATAAGAGAACTTGTATCTAATAATAGCGGAATAAAGTCGTCTTCACACCCGTTGAAGTCACTTATTCCTATAACTCGAACCTGATTTTGCGCATCCGCGATTGGTTCTACTTCTTCCGAATTCCGTAACCTTGTTAACGCATCCGCATTTAAATTCAATTTACCTGCCCGATATTCTATTTTAAAATTATATTCCAGTAAAGCTACTACCCATTTTGCTAATCGTGAACCGGGATTTTTAACCGAAAAGATATATTGTAAAGGTCGATGGTCAGTGATAACTGTAAATGGAATTCCTGTTAAATAAAATTTATAATGTTGAATTCCCCACACAATAGCTAATAGCTCCCGTTCGACAGTAGGGTAGTTCCTTTCCGCTTTATTTAGGGTGCGACTAGCGTAACATATTGGATGCTCCTTTTGAGATAAAATAGCACTGATTGCTGTACCACTTGCATCACATGTTAAAATAAAAGGTTTCTTAAAATCTGGATATTTTAAAACTGGCGGTGTTATTAAAGCTTCCTTTAAATGTTGAAAAGCCCGTTCCTGACTATCAGACCAAATAAAAGGTTCCTCATTTTTCAATAAATTCGTAAGAGGCTGTGCCACCTTGGAAAACTGTGGCACAAACCGTCTGTAAAATCCTGCTAACCCTAAAGATGCTCTAATTTCCTTTCTAGTTTTTGGTACCGGATAATTTGCAACGGCTTCCGTTTTCTCTGGATCTGTTTTGCATCCTTGAGATGAAATAATGTGACCAAGATACTTTGTTTCCGGCAATAAGAAATGACATTTTGTCGGTTTTAATTTTAAATTATTTTCCCTCATCCGCTGAAAAACATTCCTAAGTCTCCCTAAATGTTTCCTAATATTTCCTGAACTGTAGACAATTATATCGTCTAAATATACTAGGCACTCTAAGCCCACCAAGCCTGCAAAAGCTAAATACATACTCCGTTGAAATGTAGCGGGACTCGTTGTCAATCCCATTGGAAGCCTATTAAATTCATAATGACCCATGGGAGTACTGAATGCTGTTTTCTCCTGATCTCTGGGAGCTGATCTATTGTATCCTGTAAATTTGGCATTGGGAAATAATCTGCCTTGGTAATTTGATTTAAAGCCCCATAGTCGATACAAATTCGCACTTGCTCCTTTTCTCCGGGATGGACTCGCTTAGCTACCAGAATTAATGGCGCATTCCATGGTGATTTACTTGATTTAATTATACCATCTTCCAGAAAAGTATTTACTTCCTTATCTAATGCTTCCCTCCTATAATATGGAATTTTATAAGGTCGCTTCGCAATCGGTGGAACTTCTTCCGTAATAATTCTATGTTTAACTCACGGCATACACGTTAATTTTTGAATACGTCAATACGTCAAAAGTCTATAAATTCGTGAATCCCTACCTTATAACCGACAGATTAGAAGCAAATGATGAGAACGAACCTAATAGATAGCTTTATGATGTCCAGCCGACGACCGGTATCTACGTTCAGTGATGTTACGTGTACCAACATACTGACCATAGACAAAGATTGCCAGATAGAATTTACTAAAATTATATAACGACCAGACAAATAATGGAAATTCTTAAACCCGCAACGAAGGAAGGGCGGATGGTGGCCGTTGATAGATTTTGTTTTCTCCAGCCCCTTTAAGTAAACGGTTGTTCCAGCTTGTATGTTTTCTATTAGGAACCTCTTGACGCTGCTACAAGTAGTCGAGCCATCGTTCCAAGCCAACCCGTGATGGTTCCTCTGCAACCATCTTACCGGGTTTCGTTCACTAGACGTTAGATTTGTCACATCGTATGGCGGTTTTACAATAAACACTTGAAATTCCTTTGTATCGTACAATATGGCTATTTCCTTCAATATAAAATTGTTTGTATAGTCTTTAAAGCCTTGGACGTCGATAATGATACGGCGTTGCCGGTTCATGCTGTTTGCGATCGAAGAAGATGTGTAGGAGAAAACTGGCTGTATGCGTGTGTGAAGCCCTTTTTTATATGAGTTTCTTGACATCCCCGCTCAACGGCGAATATTCGATAATTCTGTCGTGTAATAATAAGCAATAGGCCGATGTGCTATCAGCAATGCCTCCGACATGTTCTGTCTCAAATTCTGTTTTGACGTCAACCGGCCCCCCTTTGATCGACTCATTTTGATGGGAACAATCTACAACCACAAGCGGAGCTACATTTTTGAATTCCGCGGGGTTTAGCAGCGGATGAGGGTTGTTTCCGTAATACACCTCTTGGGATTTAGCGTACATGTAGTACAGCAGAGCATAACGGTTTTCGGTATAAGAAATATTTAGATTGTCGTTGGGAAATACTTCGGAGTTCAAATGAACTGTGAAATTGATTAGATTACAAGTGTTAAATTCGCTGGGATTCTCTTTGAGATTGTTCATTTTATTCGTTTGCAATCCAAAAATTATTACTCTGGGCTTTTCCAGTTGGGTAGCGGTTCTTACGCGCCAGATGTTATGAGTAGATTTCGGCACATTGGGGTATTCATATAGCTCATTTGTATGGGCCTCGAACTTTGAATTGTCTGATATAATTTAAGACGTTCGGCATCACTCAAGGTGATGTGCGGTACTTTCCACGTAATTTTTCTGATATTGAACTGATACTTTGCAAGTTCTCTTTTAACCACATTTCAGAAGAAAAATGTTATTCTTATCAAATCTATATACACATTATTTCTTATCTAACATGAAATAAAACTGTTTGTTTGGATAATCTGTTGCATATATATTAGCCAAAATTCAAGACCCCTAATAGATGCTAGGTAGGTATTACTATAACATGATATCCACACATTCAGCGTAAGAGATGCTCTAATATGATTATTCTTTATTTTTTGAATTCTTCCACCATAAATAATTTATGATGATGCTGCTGGTGACATCTGCCAATTGGATAGCTAACTACTCAATTATATAGCTAACAAATAAATAGTGTAAATAGAGAGCTATAAATAAGTAAACGCAAAAATAGATATTTGCTGAAATACATTGTGTATGCTCAACAGCGATTTACATATAAATTAATAAAATGTATATTCTTAAACTGCCTGAATGATAGGTGGAGTTTATGATCGTCTTCGGTCAGAATCGTCCGTTTGAGATTCCGAGTCGCCGTGAGCGAAACGGGACAAGATAGTAACAGCAATTATTTACAACTGCTGCAACACCTTTACTTTAAGGGTTGATTGAAGAAAATAAGTACCTCACTTTTACTTGTATAATTGTATATTTAAAATAATCAAACAGTGTTACAGTTACAACTTTGGATGTTGACTATCAATAACGACTCTTCAATGTCGACTCACTACTTTCTACTCTCAATTGCTACTCTCTGAGGTGTTCTGCAGCAAGTGCATTTATAATATTTCTTATCTATGCTTCTAGAAAGAAAGCTGATGCAACCCAACGTCAGTCTTGTGTGAAGGCGTAATTTATTCTTGGGAAAATAGGTTGTGTTTTTGCGTGGCCCTATATAACAAAGTAAATTAATTATTTTGCTCAATGTGATAATGATCCCAAGCGTATGTTGATACGCCGTCATCTCGTATGAACCTCTTATCGTCCAAATAACTTAACGAAATTTTGTTGGCGTACCGAGTATAAATAGTATATATTTTCGATCTAAACACTAGCATGCTGTTATGAAACAGTTTCTTTCTGTACAAACAATCTCTGTAATTATCCAAACTTAATTTATCGACGACCGTTTTCTTCACACCTTTATAGCCTTTTTCACTACCTTACTGCCTGTTACATCTGTGGAATACATTTTCGATCTGAAACCAATAAATTCTCTCATAATCAGACCGTTGTTTTCGTCTTTCATTAGACCGACCTGTTTTTTATTGACAAGAGGTAAATTGTACGGGTTAGAGTAACTGTAGGCTGACGTGTCAAAGCGGGTGTGAACGTCATCTTTTATATCATTAAAGAAATTGTCAGTGTGTAATGGTATAGATGAAGGAGTCGGTGTCCATATAATTTAAGAGCAAGTTGTTCTGAAATTTCGGTTTCATGTACTCATAATGGAAATTATACATCAACCATTTAGATAACTCTAAAACTACAAAATCTAGGTAAATAGGTTTGTTGTGGAAGGTATTAGTGCGATTTAACTAAATAGCGACCATGTCCGGTGTGAACTGAGTTGCGCTGTGAAAGTTTGGTTTCGCGATGAGCGATCGAGCACCCAGATGACGTCCAGAATTATCCCACCGCGTAACAATTCTGACATCTCGCCTTTTGTCTACGTTCTGCATTGTTTTACCGTACACTGCTTTATTCTTTAATTTAAAGTAATTCTTTTAGAATTCGTTTTCAGCTCTCGTGCGATGTTATGTGTTTAAGGCGATATATTTTTTCAACCAGCAAGATTGATTAAACTTCAAGGCTCGATGCACTTTAACTAATTCCAAACCGTAACGCAGACACTGCTGAAGATTTCGATAATGAATGATGTATTTTGTTTTGAAGCAAAAATCTGTTATTAATTTGGAGAATGTAGAAATGGGGCTACACTTGTTTTCTGCGCAAAAAGGTAGATCATTGTGAGAATCGTGCAAGGTCTGTGGATATTCCAGGTCAACTTCAAAGATGTATCCTATATCAGAAGTTTCCGGAATAGCCATAATATCGAGATCCTGCACCCTGTCTACCCACTGGAAACCGCTATGGGGTAAAATTTCTGACATATCCCAGCCGTACAGGTTATTCACATCTATGTAAATACATAAGAAATTTTGATGGCTTAGAACTATCATACTCATCCATATACCGATTATTTGCCACTTGAGTGACGATTTGTGCATTGAACTATAATACCCCCTCGTATACCTCTTTATAAAAAAATGAATACATGTTGATTTCTGTTAAGAGGTCGAATTTCATTCCAGTATATTTTAACACCGCGTCCCACGCCAAGCCCGGAGCTGTATAATAATGAGCAAGATCAAGCGAATAATATATCCTATAGCATAGGTTACGAAAATTTTGAAAAATGTCTGTCAACAGCAAAACATCGGTTATTAAATAAGTAGTTAGAAAATGACAATACTGGGACAGGCCATCGAGTTCTCCAGATGCCATCGACTTCTTCGGCAGTTGACCTTGAAAGACACCAGAGGCTGCTGAAGGAGCCGCTGAGGCATCCGAAGAAGTGTCTTCAGCAGCGGCAGCAGCCTCTGGTGTCTTTCAAGGTCATTGCCGAAGAAGTGTCTTCAGCAGCGTCTGGTCATTGCTGAATAATTGGTCTTCAGCAGCGTCCAGGCGCATGCGCCGGGGCTATTCCTCAGATCAGTCCATCGAGTTCTCCATCCACTTCAAGTGGGCGTGTCTGCAGCAGCCTCTGGTCATTGCTGAAGAAGAGCCTCTGGTGTCTTCCAAGCCGCCATTTTGGCTGTGGCTCAGGCGCCTGCGCCGGGGCTCAAAAAGTGCACGTGTTGCTCATTGTTGCGCAATGGAAGAATGTTCTGGAAATGCTGATGCAATAGTACACAGATGTTGCAGAATTAATGTTTTTTCTCCTTCTACGTGTTTACCAGAATACGTTCTAAGTTTTGAAGGAAAATAAAAAACTGTTGAATTTATATTTTTACGCCAATATAATTAAAACAATAACTACAATTTGCATAAATACTAAGCATGCATTTACTATAACGCTAAACATATTTAATCTATAAACAAATAATGTGAAAATATTAACAGGTTTAATCTTTTCCTGTTTTACAAAACTCGCAATCTTTCTGTAGTGGAGGAGGACCATCAATAGTGTCGCAATCATATGTTGTTGACTCGAATCCCCAGTGATGGTAGCAGTAAGTGTATGCATGAGAACTTATATTTTTCTTCTGCTCTTCGGTTAACATACCCAGCTCGACACATCTGCGTAAGTCTGACGGATGTACGTAATATTCTAGGAACTCCTTGGGCCGTTCGGCTATGTGTGTGGGATCCATTAGCAGTAAATGCTCACCATTATTAAAGAACTTACCAATGGCCTTCCCCACACGTTTTCGCAAAGTTAAAGTTTGCTCTTGTGGTTGATGTTCTTGCAATTCTGGCGGTTCCAGGTATTTCAGGATCCAGTTCCGCAGCAGTTGAGCGTTAACTTCGGAACAGATGGCGCTGCTGTTTGCGTAATGCTGAATGCAAGGTTCGATAACACGGGAATTTTCTTCTCGAAGTTTCTTTAGCGAGGGGCAGCAGTTGAGCGAATCCAAGTCGAAACACTCGACGTTGCCGGGAAGCACGTTTTTCAACCAAGACACTTTATCTTTACCCTTCACGTAGATCCTATCACAATCGGCCACCGATGACTTTAACTTCGATCGGATATCGTCGTAGTTCTCCGTGCCACAATTCCAGCTCAAGCCGTGGTAGAAACATGTCAACCAATGAGCTTGACGTCTGTCACACTCCCTCAACTGGTTCAGGTCGAATGGTGGCTTGAATACCCAGTGGTAGTTGCTGCCGCCGCCGCCGCCGCCGCCGCCGCCGCCGCCGCCTTGATGATTCAACGCAATGAGTGAAACTTCTTTGAATATGAATTCACCGACTGCAGTCATGAAACCCTGAACGTCCGCGACGTACTCCATGGTTGACATGCGAACAAACCCAACGCGAGACTGGAGCGCTCGGTGTGCTTGTGCGACTTTTATACCAGGCGTTTGACAGAGCCGGTGGAGGGGGTATACTCGACGATGCGGTCATGCAGGATGAGACAGTAGGCGGTTGAGTTGGCGGGGAAATTTTCGCTCGACTCAAATTCCAGACGAATGTCCACAGGACCGGACTTGATGCTTTCCGACTGTTTTGATGCGTCAATGACTGCGAGTGGGGCTCGATTCTTGAACTGTCCCCTGCCGTATAGCGGCTCGCCAACTTTTCCATAGTACGAGCACTGAAAGTTCTCGTACATCTCATATGGTAAGGCGTATTTCCCGGTGGCGAAATCCAAATTGAGATTCTCGTAGGGGAACGACTCAGAGTTCAGATGTAGTTTGATGTTGATTGCAGTGGTCAAACTGGCTCGAGTCCGTGATCGCATTGCCCTTGCGATTCGCCTGGAAGGCCACAATGACGTAGCGCGGTTTCTCCAAGTGCGTTGCGGTCTTGATTGCCCACGTCTGTTTCGTCGCTTGCGGCAACAGCGGATACTCGTAAAGTTCCCAGCTGCGAAAGCACAGTTGAAGCGTTCTCTCGTCTTCGACGATCTTGAGGAGATTTAGCCGTTCCAGATCGGAGGGGTAGACATACGGTACCCTCCAATGCACTTTTCTCAACTCGATCCTGGTGTTTGCTGCGTTACCCACGAAGGCGTTCCTATCGTTCTTCGAGCGATTCAGAATGAGCTCGTGACGCACATTCAACAGCACCTTGTGGTAGTCTTCTAGGAATCCGAGTAGGATTCTTCCCGGGATGCACACGTTAAAGTTCCCGTTCGCGTCAAGTACATGGGTCGGCGCATCACCGGTCGTCGTCCAGCCGGCATTCTCCAGCGCACGCGCCTCACCCTTATTCAGAGAAGAAGCTATACCCTTTAATGTGCTCGTGATGCCCACGTTCTTCGTTCGATCCACCTCCACTCCGTTGATTTCGTAGCGGACGTCGTCCAGCAGGAAAGTGAAAGCATTGTTTGTGAGAGCGGCAGCGGCCCCCTCACCCTCACCCGTCACGAATCTACCTTCCATGTAGATGCAACTGAGGTGCGGCAGTATGTAGGCGTCCTGTTGCTGCACTGGTATGCGTATTTCATCGTTGGCGTTGAATGTCGTCGACACGTACGGTTGATGCACGTGCACCTCTACGCGCCGTGCGGACTCGTCCAAAACAGCACCGTCCAGAACATGAAAAGTATCCACGTTTATGTTTGTCATCTTCAATAAAGTTCACGTGACAGACCGATGACGTAAGACAGTGAGAAGTAAATATACCCCTCAACCAAGCCCACAACAATAATTGTCCGGTTGCACATAAAGAGTCTCTTTATGTGCAACCGGACAATTATCTCTTCACCGCGAAAATTCACCAGTGTGCCGTTTTGATCGACAATGCGCACCGTCACGTTGTCTATACTGTTGAGAGTGATGGGCAGGTATATTACATTGCTGGGCACCTCAACAATCTTGTAACCGGGCGGCACGAGGGGGAAAAATTCGTGTACGGTGTGGACTAAGTGACCATTTACGTACGATCCGGTGGTGATGTTGCACTCTACGCGTATCACGCCCACTTTCAGTATGCTGACGGGCAAGTCCGACTCGTGCCATCTATTCGGTGCAAGTATGCGTCTATTGAATCCAAGCAGAGAAGCCAAACAGTTGTCTCTGTCAAAGTTTATCTGTTTCCCGAATTTAATTTCGCATTTCAGGGTGCTGTTGTTGGCGCGCAGAATAAAGCTGCTATCACCCGAGGGTAAATTGTTGCGCAGGTACTCGTTCAGGTCTTCGATCTCATATGAACCAGTGGGTATGACGAGTTCCGCGTCACCGCTACCATAATAGAACTTATTGTTTGATTCGTCCACGTTCGGCACCGAGTTGAAGGTTTGGAACATTACAAGCCCCAGCACGTAGTTGCCGTCCTCCAATTCGATAGGTGGGAAAAAATTTCTGCTCAAGACCGAACTGTTTCCCGTCAATGACACCGTCAGAGACTTGGTGGTGGTCATGATCTGCTGTTGTTGTACAAAAACTTTAAGCACAGGTGTCCACAGATGGGTGAGTTGAAGCTCTGCTCCCAGTCGTGATTGTACTGTATGGTGGTGGTGCGGCTACCGAGGTATTTAACGAGTTCTGCGGGCGGTTGCAGGTTGCCAAAACTGTCAAAGTAGAGGACGCGCGACCCTCGTTTTATGTACGCTACCCAGTGGGTGCTAGGACCGCTTGCGTCATCCAAATTGACGATAGCTGACTCGTTGCGTTTGGGTTTCCCCGCGGGCAAGCCGTTGCGCATGAACACTCCCCGGAAGTGTGGAATTTTCAGATCGATTGAAGCGTACTTGTTTAGATCGATGTCGGTGAGTGGTCTTCTCGGTAGCCTCAGTAGCGGTTTTTTGCCGGCGTCAAGTACAGACCCAAGCCTTTGCGGTATGGTTTCAGGTAGAGTCCGCTTCCCGGTTTACCCATAGCAATGGCCTCCATGGTCTGATTGTGCCGTTGATGTTCGCCTAGCTCTTTTCGGGCCTGTGAAGCATCGTTCACTTTAGCTTTCATTGCGTTAGTTATGGCCCATGCGGCTGCACGTTCACCCAGAGATGCGTCCTTTGCCAAAACCCTGTGCCACACACTGTCCGCCAGTCTTCGGTCAGCTTCGTGTCGTTTCGAGAGGTCCTTTGATTGCGAGTAGGCAATGTCGTGGGATCTGCACGCTTCGTCCGTGGGATTTATGCCCCGATCACCTCTCGCCAATCGCTCCTTAAGTTTTGTACCTGGACCACAGAAGTTGTAACCGGGCAGGTGCAATTCCACCGGCAGCTTTCCAATCAAATCGTTTAAGAGTCCTTTCCCCTTGCGTGGTTGTCGTCGTAGTCGTTTGACTGCCGGAGACATACTGACTGGAGTATAAAAGGTTTCGACGCGTCTATATATACTAGTTCGACGACGATGAAATTCGTGAAACAATCGGAGAGTTTACCGGTCATGAATGTATGCGGCGCAGGCTTCGAGCCACCCGCCAACAAGAGACTCAAACACGGACTCCTCTTCCCCGACACCGTGAGATCCATCATCTGCGGTCCCTCGAACTGTGGCAAAACGAATTTGATTTTGTCGCTGCTGTGCGCACCGAACGGGTTGCGTTTCGAGAACGTCTACGTCTACTCCAAATCCCTGTACCAACCAAAGTACCAACTGCTGGGGGAGATTCTGCGGGCGGTGCCGGGTGTCGGCTACTTTGCCTACGGAGATTGCGCGGACATCGTGCAACCCGAGAATCCCCTGCCCAATTCCGTGTTCATCTTTGACGACGTGGCCTGCGACAAGCAGAACGTTATGCGCGACTATTTCGCCATGGGGAGACACAAGTCCACAGACTGCTTCTACCTCTGTCAGACGTACACGCACATCCCCAAACACCTGATACGCGACAACGTCAACTTTCTTGTTCTCTTCAAGCAAGACGACTTGAACCTACGTCACGTGTACAACGATCACGTGAACACCGACATGGACTGGTCGGTGTTTCGTTCAGCGTGCGCCGCATGCTGGACATCCAAGTACGGATTCCTGGTGATATGAATCAAGGGCGGTACAGGAGGGGCTCCGACCAGTACCTGATCATATAAAAGGGAAGCTGTTGACACAGACAGCTGTATTCGCAAACATCATGGCTGCTGACACAAGCAATAATAGGAAGAGAAAAAAGGAGCGGATGCTTAGCAAAGAGATTATCAAATCAGCTGACGCCATTCGACGCAAGTACCGCTCGCTCAAGTCGATCCAAACGAGTGCCGAGGAGCGCCTGAGACGACGCTTCCAACCGCTCACCGAACCGCTGCAAGAAATGACCCGCAAACTGGACTCTCTCAAGGAACCCTCAACGCTAACGCCCGCGCTGACGCAGCCCCCTAGTTTCGCCAACGACCTCATCGATCTGAACGGTGAAGCAGCAGCAGCAGCGCCATCTTTCGACTACAACACTCCGCCGCCTACACCTACGACGCCCGGCTCCAAGGTCAGTCCACACATCAAGAGACTGCTGCGCAATGAGAATCGCAGAGATTTGGACACCGTGTACGGAGTCAGAAGACAAGCCGGCGATGACGACGACACGTTCATGATTGGAAACTCGGCCATTGAGTTTGTCGGCGACGATGTCTACGTGCAGGACAAACGGTATCCGGGCACCAGCGGTCTCT
Organism: Xestobium rufovillosum; assembly: GCA_963966045.1. Taxonomy (NCBI): domain Eukaryota; kingdom Metazoa; phylum Arthropoda; class Insecta; order Coleoptera; family Ptinidae; genus Xestobium; species Xestobium rufovillosum. The sequence continues at coordinate 26,299,362 of OZ014497.1, forward strand.
ACGAGCTGCTCTTCTACAAGGACCCGCACAATTACACCAAGCGTGATTTGAACGTGTACAAGAACATAATACTGACCACGAATGCTTACAAGGTGGGCTACAGTGATCAAGCTCGTACTCGGGGCACCAACAGCACCAAGTACAAGAGCATCATCAAACGATTTACAAAGGAGGGTGGTGGTGGTGGTGGACTGTTGATGCGCGTCACTGATAAAAACAGCGAGTACGTGTATTGGAACAACATGAATGAACTGGTTCAACGTTTGTACTTGCTGCACGCCTCCAGAGCGGCCGGCAACACCTCACACGACAACGAGATTGCGTCTATTGTGGAAGAGCTTAGAGAGGAGGGGGTTATAGTATAAGAAGGGGAGCAGCAGCAGCAGCGCGAGCCTCAATCATGTCCGTGGACAAGTTCGGACGACAGCTGGTTGGACGATCCAAGAAAGCATCTTCGCAGGCGTTTGTTCTGCGCGGACCGCCTGGAGTTGGTTTCCTGCTGACCCAGTCCGGGGACTATAACATAGACAACAAGCGTCTGACCAATGTTGCTAATGCAATCGAAGACCCCGACGCTACCAATAAAGCTTACGGGTACAGTTTATTTGCAGCACTGGGACTGTCAATTGATCACGCGGTGCGTACAGGAGCGGTGGCCCCTCTCGGCCGGAAACTAGAAATAGTCGAGCAAGACCTGGAAAAGGTCAGAGATAGTGTAGCGTTGCTGTTTCGCGAACACAGTGATAGACTGCACGCGCTAGAATTAGGTTTGGCGCAATTGCAAAACGACAAATATTTGGTGGGGGAATGAATGAGAAGAAGGGGCTGATTGACGAGTTACACAAACCAGCACGACGAAACTTCCCGAGGCGCAAGGTGATAATCCGCGGTTTCGATGACCTCTGGCAAGCGGATCTGGTGGAGATGATCCCGTACGCGAAGGTGAATCGCAACTACAAGTACATTCTCATGGTGTTGGACACGTACTCCAAGTACGGGTGGGCGGTGCCGCTAAAGACGAAGACTGCATCGGATATGGTGCAAGCGTTTGCCCCTCTGCTGCAACGACAACGATCACCGAAGAATTTGCAGACCGACGACGGCAAGGAGTTCTTTAACGCACGCTTCAAGGCTCTGATGACCGAGCACGGCATCAATCATTACTCCACGTTCACGGAGAAGAAGGCGAGTTGCGTGGAACGCTGGAACAGAACCATCAAGGAGAAGATGTGGAGGCTGTTCAGTTTACAGGGCAACCACAGATGGCTCCAAAATCTGCCTCAACTGGTCGGCGAGTACAACAAAACAGTGCATTCTGTGACGGGAATGCGCCCCGCTGATGTCACAAAAGACACGAAACTGAACTTTGGAGCGGCGGCAGCGGTCAGGGTGCAGGCAAAGTTTAAGTTGGGGGACAAGATGCGCATTTCAAAGTATAAGCACGTGTTCAGCAAGGGGTACACTCCAAACTACACCACCGAGGTGTTCACCGTCGTCAAGGTGAAGCATACGAACCCAACCACGTACCATCTTGAAGATTACCAAGGGCAACCGATTCGGGGATGTTTCTACGAACAGGAGCTGCTGAAGACCAATTACCCCGACACATACCTGGTGGAGAAGGTATTGCGTAGGAGGGGAGATCGCATGTTTGTGAAGTTGCTCGGATTTGATGACTCACACAACTCGTGGATAGATAAGGGTGACTTGTAATAAATGAAACTGGAGTTGTTTACATAGAACATTTTTATTGAAAATATAGATAATTTATCAAATACATGCGTTTATTTACAAACTATTCTGGTCCATAATACTATAGTGTCCGAGAGGTAGTGTGTTTACACTTTCATCGAGCGTGTGGCGTTTGTCATCTTCGGCACACAAACTTTTCTTGCTAATCTCGTACGAGTAGAGCTCGTGATTTTTCGATCGAATCGAATTAAAGGTGGCCTGAAGTTTCAAATTGCCAAATAATACTCGTTTATAGTCGTTATGCGTCAACTCCTTGACTGCTGAACGGCCGATTCCCTTGGATTTTTTAATTTCAATAGCGTCGTCCTCGCACAGAATAGAGTACATTTTCGGTTTTAGTGCTACCAACTCTGTAATAATTTTACCATCCAATTCATGCTTGAACTTGCCAATGACTTTTTTGTTTACCGGCGGAATATTGTAGGGATTCCCTGGGGGATAGCCGGAAGTGTCAAAATGATCCTTCGCATCGGCTCTAATTATTTCGTACAAGTCGTCAGTGCAGCACTCGTAAATAAAACTGTCAGTATCCGTGTAACAAAGCGACGCATTTAAATTGTTGTGTTCTTTTACATAGTCGTAGTGAAATTTGTACATTAGTTCTTTTGCCAACTCCAACACGCAAAATCCCACATAGATTGGCTTATTGAAGACTATTTCTGTCTTTTGTAATTCAATGGCCACCAAGTTCTCCGAAAATATCACGCAGTTCTTAAAATTGGGTTTTGCTATCAGAGACGACGCGCCACAATTACCATCCCAACGCGTCACCAATTTGATGTCGCGCCGTTTCCTAATATTTTCTATTGTTTTCCCATACACTTCATTATTCATGAATTTGTACTGATCCTTTTCAAATTCATCCTTGGACTCTGTTCGTAATTTCGTGTTCAGATCTATGTACGGTTTGAGCCATTTAGACTGCTTAAATCGCAAAACTCTGTGGACCTTTTTTAACAGTAAACCGTGATTTAAACATTGCTGTAGATTTCTATAATGGATAACGTATCGAGATTTATCGTGAAGGGTTAGCATCAGTTTCGATTGGTTGGATAGGTCTGATGTGCGATGTTCTGAGCAGAAGGGGAAGTCCGCGTGATGGTCATGTATTGTTTCCGGATACTCCAGATCCACCTCTAGCGCATACCCATACTCTTGATCCCCTTCGAATAATGTGTATTTTTTCTGCAATAGCTGTTGCTCGATCACGGCAATCTCACTGTCCTCTAACCACGCAAACCCTCCGTACGGCAGCGGTTGTGACAAACTGTGTCCGTACAGATTGTTTGCATCTATGTAGAAGAGAAATTTAGACGGTTTCGACGGATCAAAATTTTTCATATATTTGTTATTTGCTCTAGAAAATTTCTTGTTTGCCACAACCACTCCTCCTCTCAGTGAACGTTCGAAAAAATTTATCATTTCCACGTCTGTCAGCAGTTCGAATTTGACCTTTGTCATCTTGAGCATTGCTTGAAACGTGTATCCCGCTAAAGTGAAACAGTGAAATGGATCCAACGAATACGTTTCCAAACACACGGAACGAAATTTATTCACTACATCTGTCAGAATTAATGTGTCCAGTTTGAGGTAGATGTCGGAGTAGTCTGCTAGAGTCTGACAACCAAATGTCCGCCAAACCTTCTGCGCATGTGCATAGTCCTCTTCCGTAATGTCGCTGTCGTTGAGTTTACTGTAAAAAGCATTCTTCGGTGGGAGTTCGGTTTCTTCCAGACGTTTCCACGAGTTCACGTAATCATATGGGAACACCCCCTTCCTACAAATCAACTCTAAATTTTGCGGATTGGAAAAGTATCTTCTGGTTACGTTGTACTCGTTTGGATTCAAATTCTGCGCCAATTTCTCTAAGGACGATGGTATGAAACGATACGAGTCTAGGAAGCGCATTTTAACCCCGCCCATCTTTTTCGAAAACGAAATGTAATTCTCCATCGTTATGGGCAGTAGATCAATTGGTTCCGTGTCGTAGGCCAACTCCTTTATGATTAAATGTCCGTCGTAACCGCTCAAATTGTGAAATAATACGGGTACGAATCTGCAAGTTCGATATAGCAAATTGCATTGCGCATGCGCAGGTCCCCGGTACTTCCCCGTTATCTGATCGTGATCTTTCACTCGCTCTTCCAGTAAACCAAAAGGTTTCTCGCACATGTGGCAAATGTTGCACGTTTGAAATTCACGGAGCTGGATGTCATTCAATGGTTCCATACCCACGTCTCCGGTCACTATTGGCTCTATAACCGCAGCTATTTCTAGAAGTTTCGAACCAAACCAGCTGACGCAATCTTTTCCGCGATAAATCTCAAACCTTGACAGGCTATCGTCATAGTTACAAATCAGGTAAAAGGCAACGCTATACGGCTTGTGTTTCTGGTATGCAAGCGTACTCGAAATGTCGGGATCATTTTTACATGCGGAAATTGGACGGGTGAATGCTTCAAAATCACCGACGATAAGGAAGGGCACCGGCTCTTTAAACCAATAATTTTGAAATTGCAAAATGTCATTATTCCCCTCCGTTGGTAGCGTAATTTTGACGTGAGACTTTTTTGCCGAGCAATCTTGTATATGCCTATCGTATTTTTCCAAGGAATAAAATGTGACTAAACACCGATCGCAAACGTGAATCTGACCGTCGTATAGTGAAAACTGAGGTGAGCATAGACGCGACATATTTTTAATCCACGCGTAATGCCCTATGCTATTATTCTCATTCGTAATGTATAATAAATTCACATGCCTTTCCCGTTTCTCCTCGGTATAATACAAAGGACCAATTACGTTACACTTATTGTCTAATCCAAACACATTAATAGATATGTTATTCTGTTTTTCAAACTTGGAAATGTCGGTCAATTTCACCGGAATGGAAATACCTGTGGTGTCCAAAACATCCGTATACTTTGGATAACTTGACACTCGACTAACGTTCTTTGCGCTGACTGGATAGATCGCACAAAGTCCAGCGTGGAAGAAACAAGCCATATCTGTATTACGTACATTGATGACAGCCTTCCGTACAGCTATTACTTCTGGCAGTGGTAAATAGCTGGACGTTCCACCACGCAGTGGATTGTATTTATTAATATTTACGGCCAACGAAATGACTTGGGTGAAGGACCAGCCACTGTTTTTCGCAGAAAATTCCACTAGCTGCAATAGTATGAACAAAAAAATGTTAGTGACACGGCACACACAAGAATTGATTTGTAAACAAGTGAGCTCGTATCGTTTTGAATTGTGAAGATGAGGTCGCGCACTGGTTTCATGAAAATGTACGCTTATAATGAAACAATAAGAAACATTTTATATAGTAGTCAAGCCTTAAAAGCAAACCACCCCTATATTCCGATCCCCCTCGTCGAGTCCTTTAATTTGATACCCCACATCACATAGTTTTCCGTAGGTGTAGGCCTAGATTAGACTACTGTTTTCAAATAATTAGCGATGTAGGATGTTCTACTACCGAGAACTAAGATGTTTACACACCAATAACTATATGGTCTCTTAAGATTATAAGTTGATTACGTACCTTGGTTTTAAGTTTATCCGTTACTTCCTTGTACCAATTTGCTATCTCGGACGAATCAGAGAAAGACGACACGGTAACTATTGTATTGCTGGAATTAAAATATTTGTACTCTTCAGCCGCAGTCTCTCCTTGTCCACACAGTTTAAATGTGCAACAAAGGCTAAAGTTGACCTTTGCTGCAGCCTCTCTCTTTAATATATTCTTTAGTCGCGTCTTAATGAGATGGTAACAATCTTCAATGAACGCATCTGGATCAGTATGACGCTTATTGATTATTAAACCGGTCCTTATTCTACTGGTAAAAGCCGAAGCGATGTCTCTCCAAATAATTCGACCAGAACGCTGCTTATTTGAATTTGATGCAATTCCACAACCCAAGTGCCTCTGGTTTTGTATTATATTTAAACACACTTTAATATTTGATATGTTGCACTCTAAATGTCTGCGCTGACCGAGAGTAAGTTTTTCACCAGTTTTTAAATATTTATAGTGGGTCCTGAGCATGCGCTTACATATCTTCGAAAAAGAATTAATTTGTTCCACAGACAAACTCCTTTTATTAGCACATACCTGTCAATTATTATTCGAATTAGTGCATGCAAAAATATGTGGCAACAAAGAAAACAAACTTACTTCAAATAATTTTTTCACCATATCTGATGATAGTGTCTGTATTTCAGATTGCGATTCCATCGTCAATACTGCCTAATCACTCGCACCACAAAATATTATGTCCTTTGTTGAAACTCAAAACGTAATGTCAACACTGCTTTATCACTATAGACGGTCATAAAACAACTGGCGGATGCTACCCAATCTCACTCTATTTATACAGATTCTTATCTTCGCAGAACATTCCAGAAGAATCCTTGAGTGTTATCAATTTTAAGAATTACTTTAGTGCCGCGTGCAAATAATTTATGTATGTGTCACGTCTTATCTCCTTGTTAATCGAATGTTCCAGAAGAAACCTTGAATTTTATCGCTTCTAAGAATTAATTGAGTGCCGTGTGCAAATAATTTATGTGTGTGTCACGTCTTATCTCCTTATTCATCTGGAAAGTTCCAGAAGAAACCTTGAATTTTATCGCTTCTAAGAATTAATTTAGTGTCAAAGCGGCGAGGAAGTCTTTGATCTTTATCGACAAATGACATAAATTTTTCGAATTGATAATCATGTTTATTTTGACAGGGTCTTTAAACAATCATGAGTTTATTTTTATAACGTTGTTTAATAGAATGTTCCAGAACAAAGCGGTGCTCGATAATCATTAATTATTCGAACTGATAACATTATGCTTAATTCGGCAGAACTTAAGTAAACATGACTTCCCAGAATAGGTCCATAGCAATATTTGTTCACATTTTTCTGACATGGAGAGGAGGTGTCCATCATACTAATAGTTAATGTCAAAAAAATCACGCTTCTAGCATACATTTATTGGAAAGCATACAACAAATATTCTAACATAATGGTGAGTATTATTATTCAGTAATCAATTCATTAGTTTAGTTAGTTCCCATGGAATACGGTAAATTATATAATAATTTATTATAATAACATACATTTTGTCAATTAAAATAATATAATACAGTTCATAATATGATATGATATTATTATATTAAAATACATTTTATTCATTAAAATAATATAACAGTGTAATCAAACTCGTGACGCTGCTTATACATCGTTGGCTGCAACAAGAGAAAAATATCATAGTTAAGAAATTATACTAGTAAACAAACAAACAAACAAACAAACAAACAAACAAACAAACAAACAAACAAAGATAAGAAATTATACTAGTACACAAACAAACAAACAAACAAACAAACAAACAAACAAACAAACGGATATAGGGACAAACAAAGAAATAACTTCATTCATTACTTTTCCACTACTAAAATTGTGAATCACAAAATCGGCACTTTTCCGCCACTAAAATTGTGAATCCAAAATCGGCACTTTTTATCTACTATCACTGCATATTAAAAAATCTAAATACTTTACTTACAATTTACAATATTGACCCAAATGACCACAAGTTCATTGCACGATTCCAACAAAATTATCTTGGTTTCTTTCTCCATGAATAGTCCAGAAAATAAAACATTTTCGGTTGCCGTTGCCATGTGCGATATATTTCCACACATTATCATTTTGGGCCGGTTCTAAAGATAGAAAATAGTTTACAATTATGGAACTGATACGTGAGCTTTTTAACTACATATAATGAAATTATTATGAATGAGTTTTATTATGAATGAGTTTTATTAACAGAATGCTTGAACAATAAAAGAAATGATTACTGCAAATGGACTTACTTTTAAATTTTCCGGTAAATTTTGGTGGATAAAATGGTACAATAAAATATCTCCAACATCATCTTGGCCAATTACAACATCCATATTGGGAAACTAACTTTTACCGCACCTATTCCGTGGAAATCAACTGAACTATTGAAGTGATTACTAAATAATAATTCTCGCAATTATATTCGTTCTATTTATCTCGCAGCTTTTGCCGAGCTTGCAAAATTTTGGTAACATGCAGAAGTTATCAAAAACAACAATCAATCGAGTGTTTATGTTTCTGGCGGTAGCCTTCAAACTTTTTATGTTCTAGAATGATTTTATTATAATAATACAAACAACAGGGTATAACATAATCTCGGTCATCATGTAGAGTTTACGACATAATATTAAGTGCACATGCACTTATTGGCATGCAGACCGTGGGAGTCAAACCAAACAAATATGCATATCATGTCGGCAAAGTTGAAAGGTTTTTCTAGAACGTTCTTAGCTATTAATATTTAATCATAATAAAAACAATTATAACATCTCTTCGGACATGTTTCTTTCTCAAACTTTGATAACAATATTTATTTAGTATAAACAATTGCAAACGTTCGAATTTCCGAGAAAAAACATTAATTCTGCAACATCTGTGTACTATTGCATCGCGCATTTCCAGAACATTCTTCCATTGCGCAACAATGAGCAACACGTGCACTTTTTGAGCCCCGGCGCAGGCGCCTGAGCCACAGCCAAAATGGCGGCTTGGGTGCGCAATGGCAAGACACCAGAGGCTGCCCGCTGAAGACCACTTCTTCAGCAATGACCAGAGGCTGCTGCAGACACGCCCACTTGAAGTGGATGGAGAACTCGATGGACTGATCTGAGGAATAGCCCCGGCGCATGCGCCTGGCTGCTGCTGCGGCTGCTGCTGAACACCACTTCTTCAGCAATGACCTTGAAAGACACCAGACGCTGCTGAAGACATGACCACTTCTTCAGCAGTGACCTTGAAAGACACCAGAGGCTGCTGAAGACATGCACACTTCTTCGGCAATGACCTTGAAAGACACCAGAGGCTGCTGCCGCTGCCGAAGACACTTCTTCGGATGACTCAACGACTCCTTCAGCAGCCTCTGGTGTCTTTCAAGGTCATTGCCGAAGAAGTCGATGGCATCTGGAGAACTCGATGGCGCTATGTGCTCCGAACGAGTTCATATCTGAGGCTCTCATTTTCTAACTACTGAAATTCCTCTAAATTACTTATCCTTATCCCAATTAACTAGTCTACCACCATTAGGTCAATCGGCACATTCGACAAGATTACAATGGTACAATTAAGGTTAATTACATAAACAGTTTCGCGCAATTGTTCTGTGAGTAACCGAATTTACTTTATTTACTCCAACTCTGTTCTTTAACATTAAAATTATTTAGCAACCACCATGAACACTTTTACTGACTGTTTCAATAATACTTTGGTTAAACCCCAATTAACTTCACTCTGCTCGTTACTTGAATTTGGAACCTTTTACCGACTGTTCCACCCGAGTAATTTTAAGTGCTCAATTTTGAGACCCCCCAATCGTGACTCTTGACCGCCAATATTATCAATAATAATAATTTGCTTCCAGTTTATATACCCTGGCATGATTTGGTTGCCCTGGAAAAACAGGCGTGCTTTTCCCTGATACGCGGAAATAGGCTTATTTCCGATAGGCTGGAAATGTGGTTACCATGGGAAACGGAATAGCGTCATTTCCCACTGACCCTGGTGATTTATTTATTTGTTTGTGCAATTTTCTAAGTGTCTCGTGATAATAGCCATTTTATGAAATGAATTTGGTTAATCATACATATTATTATTATTGTTTCCTTTGAAATGACAATTATGAGTACGAATCGCCCTATTACTTTCCTTAAACATTCTAGTGTTCGTGTGCGGTTGCCTACTTAGCTTAGCGAGTTTTTCAAAACAAACTTACGGCGATGTTCTTCACGTGGTAAAACATTATAATGGTGCCAATGATTATTCAAATTCACTTCCGCCCCCAAACACATAGACCAGGTAAAATACCTGCAACGTACGTCGAAGAGTTATATAAATCCCTTAACTCTCTGATCTTCACAGGTATGGAATTCCTATTATACCTTTCCAAAACGCCACATATGTGATCAGGATCAATTCCGTTATGGAAGCAAAACGCCGCAATAAAAACACGATCACGATGATCTAATAGGGAAATCCATATCTTAACCCTGACATCCCTTGACCACTCCCCTACTACTATAAACATATAAATACACACCATAAGAAGTTTTGGCGATCGTGATTGTTTTTTCTACGAAACACTCGATTAAATTGGAAGTGTCTTACCTGACAATGGCGCTTCCTATGAAATTAACAAGTTTAATCGTTTTACTTCTAGGTACCTCTGTTGTATTTTATTTACTTTCTATAAAATAGTATAATATATGAAGGTGTAGTCCTGTTATATCGCTTTGGTTTTTGGACTTCTGGAGTCCAGGTTTTGGGTCTCAACTAATGCCTCCTGAAAATGTCGTAATTCAGCCCTCCTATGGGGCCAGATATACTTTACATTTTCTTAAATATCCACATCTATCTCAGTTGTTCGGTCAGTCGCAGTGGTCGTCTCCCCTGCGTCTGCTTCGAGGGGTAGTGACACCTGCTGCTTAGCAATAGAGAAAATTGTTTTCTTGGTTGTCAGTATTTTTGAAAATGATTTTTTATGTTTTTATTAAAAGAACGTTAATATGTTCTGCGAATCATAATCTTCTAAGTTGTGAAAGGATGTCGGAATAAAATCTGGGTGCAAACAAAAGATTCTTTTATTAAGGGTTTTGTTTCGTGGGCGGCGGGTTCATTGTTACATAAGATTTGTTGCAACCCCGTTATTTTACTTCACAGGGTTGAAGTTGAAGTAGACAGAATAAAATCACTAAACACCTTTACTTACACATTGAAAATAAATACAGGCAGTGCTACATGGTAAAACTTCTTGATGTCGAATCTCTTATGTCAAATTAGTAAACAGGTATTTATGCAAGTTGTCATCATTTACAGTTTGTCTTGCGACTCTTATCTTCAACCACTGTGATCTATAACACAGTTAGTTTTCCAGGAATAAACTTATTTACTACCTAACTGGCTGATGCAATAGGATATTTGATGCATGGCTATCGCATGTGCAGATCATGCAAATGGGTTTAGTAAGAAAATAAATGCATAATTCTTTTATTACTATTATATTGGATGGATCTTAATACATCCCCCGCCTAAGAGTTTCCATGAAAAAATATATAATAAATGAATCCAAACGAACAAAAATAGGTTAAACAACTTTAACCACATGATCTGTAAATGTCTTCCTTGGTCGTGTAGTTTGTGGAGAATATGATGATAATGCAGCGGTTTTAATAACCATTTAAATTATTTAAAGCCCGAACAAGAACAACAATAATAACATATACTTAATAAAATAATTATAACTATACTTGCGATAATAATGCTATACCACTTTTCATATATATATTCATAAAAGGTTTATTAATATTTGCTTGAAGTACTTCATCGAATTGTTGAAATTGATGCTTGGCTGTTCGAAGTTGAATCAGATCAATGTCTTTTAAACGAAAGTATGCATGTTGTTTTAAGCAATAATCATCTTCAGCTATGTTGATTGTTGGAATATAACTGGTAAAGTTTCCAGTTTCATTCGAAGATGAGCTGACAACAGTTTCTGGTGTATAACATCTACACTTCTTGGGCATCATGAAAAAAACTCCAGTTCCATAAAGTTGAATTTCCATAATAGGATTGGCAAGACTATCACACGTAATTATTCCTTTAGTTGGTTCAGTCATTACAAAGAGCCAATGGTTTTCGGAAAGAGGATTTTCGTAGTCGATTTGATTGTACGAATTGTGCAATCAGACGGAATTGTGGATGGTGAACTTAATAAAGTTTCACATGCCGGTTTTTCTCCAGTGCCATGAATTGTGATGTCAGAAGAAATCGTCTTTCGATCCTAAAGATTTTTACATCTCGTATTCTTCCATAATATATATTATTTTTTGTACTCTTCTGTTGAATTGCAAGTCCTATGTGTCTTCGGTGACAGTGGCTCTTTCTATAAAATGATAATGTTTAACCATATTTGCTTCAAGGTGCGTGCTGGTACCGATCCGCCGTCTAATGAATTTGTTTTGGCGTCCGCCTGTGGCGCCAGACGGGGCTCACCTGAGAAAACCCTATTTGTAATGTGACAATAAATAAGATATTAAATGAGCCTGCTCCCCCATGATCCATTATCTCAAATGGATCCACCCGATAGTTGGTTCGTCGTCTTTTTGTTGTTGCAGTCTCGTTGGCTCCCACGTGTGACGCCAGACGGGGCTCACCTGACAAAACCCTGTTCGAAATGTGAAAATAACAATAATGAAACGTCAGGATGACCCCAGCCTGGTGAATTTCGTCTGTGCACAATGAGAACAAAATAACATTTCCTTACCTTTGTGGGATCTTGGTCTATGATCGACAGAACCACGACCAGTGATGTTAATGCCTTTGTTGTATCTCTCTTATTTCTCTGTTAGGTGAGATGTGATAATTTACGGGTTGACCCAATAAAATGCATTAACCCTGTACACCAATTTATTCCTCCATAAACATAGTGTTACTATGAAATTCCATCAACACTTGTGCCACATGCTTTAATATGTTTTCCCTAGACTGATTGTGCAACTTATAAACTAGGATTTCCCTTAAATTAGTTATCTTTATTTCAATTCTCTAATTTGTCACTATTAGTTCGAGCGGCACATTCGACAATACTACATTCAGTTAAATATATAAACAATGTATACATAATTATGTAACAAATCTGGCTTACCCATATTACAATACTTATTCGATAAACATAACATAGTGAGGAGGAAACGTTGGCCACAGTTCAACAGTTTATAACACCGACCCCCAAGACTTGGATCACTTTTAGATTTCGCGCAACTATGTTTGGCAACCACCGTAAACACTGTTTACTTTGTTTAAACCCCCAATTAAATTAACTTTGCCCGATACGTGAATTTAGAACCTTTTCACTACTGTATTTTCCTTAATAATTCTACTTTTAACTTGCGGACCCCGACACGCCACTGGCTTTTGCACTTCCTAATACCCTGACCGTTACACCTGACTTCTGGTGTTCATCTGCCCGTTTTCCCGTGTTTTCCTTCTTTATATACCGTTGCATGACACTGACGTCATGAAAACAGGCGTGCTTTCCCTGATACGCTTAACCAAAGTTTCCATAGAAAACATGACGGTTTGCTTTCCCGGATAGGCCGGGACATAACTGTCATGGTAGTCCTGATTACTTGCTTATTTCTGATAGGCTAGAACCTTGGTTACCATGGGAAACTGATTTTCGTCATTTCCCCCTGACACTTGCAATTGATTTATTTGTTTGTGCAAATTTTCTAAGTGTGGAGATGGTTCATTTTCTGCTAGGTATTTGCATTCTGGTGGTATTATACGTGTAAGAACTCAAAGAATTGTCGCAAATAGTTGGGCCTGTCTCTTCATGATCCATTGACGGAGGTGGATCCAGCCGATAGTTGGATCTTTCTCCTTCTCTTGATGCACTCGCACCAACTCCCAGGCCTGGTCTAGGCGCTTGGTGGCGGATCGGGTGTCTGTATAGGTCATTCCCACTGCCATTTCCACTAACTTTGTAATTTTTCCATTTCTTTTTTTTGTTATCTGACACTTTGTAGTTCTCTCGATGGATCAAAACAGAAGGGTGGACTGGAAATGTAGCAACTGATTCCTTTATTTAAGGGTTGATTGATTAGCTGATTTTAAATAAGAAGGATTGTGTAAATTTAACGCTAGTTCTTCTTCCATTGCGGAATTCAATGCTTCATTTAAATTTCGTAAAGTCTTAGCACTCAAAAATCTAGATAATTCTGGTTGGGAATGATAAATAAAACGCTGTAATGCTAATTCTTTTATCATTTCAACTCTTCCTACACGTGTCGTTAAATTATCAATTCTATTATAAAAATTCGAAATTGATTCATCGCGATTTGATTTAAATTTTTTAATTCTTGCATTATGTAATTGAATATAATGTTTTTGACCAGAGTATACCAGTTTCAGTAAGGTTTCTAATAATTCTGACCATGTGTCAAATTCCTGGCCTCATGATTACGCTTTAGCATTTCCCGTTAATTTGGATATGATAAAAGCCATTAGAGCTGGTTTCTGAGTCGCATGTTCAAGATTATTCGCATTGTTGCAATTTCCCAAAAACTCGTGAAATTCTTGTGTGTTAATTGCCATCGAAAGTTTTCGGAATCAGTGAACACAAAAAAATTAATTTGTATTCTGGATCATCATTAATGCTCAAATTTTCAATACCTGCTTGGAATATTTTATGTTATTTTTTTATTTTATATACTATATATATTTTTCCTTACCAAAAATAGATTATGAAATTAAATAAAGTTACTAAAATATTAATATTAACGTTAAAATCGTTTAAAAGCAGTTGGAAAGTAATATAAGTAAAATGTGACTTATTATTTATACCAAGGAAACGTATATCAAAGGGAGACTAGTTCTTTTGGAATTTAAAAAGAAAGGACTTCCTGTGGATTTCCAAAAAAAGTTGAAGTGTGTTTTTGTAGATTTTCTTCTTCGTCAAGTAAAGACAGTGTCTTCAGGTCTCCGATATTTCTTGAATTTTTTTTCCAAAAATTTTCTAAGTTCGGAAAAGTGTGGTGCTTCCTACCAACTGCGCCAAAATTTCTGTTGGGATACCTCTTTTACTTTCCTTCCGGAAAAACACTTTAAAATTCACTTATTTAACATAGATTTGTTACACCGATGTCGTTCGGAACCAGTCTAATTTTCGTGGTCAAAAAATATGTGCTTATACATGGTGATTCTTTTAAGGCGGCCATTAGAAAATTTCTTATTTGCAAATAAGATAGAAACTTGAAACCTGGGTTCCTGTCATAATCGGTCATGGCGAATCCAAAAATACAATTTTCAAAATGGCGGCACTTTCGGAAATACCGGAAGTTGACGCCATCTTTGTTATTTTAAATGGATACCCCCATTTTTATTTTATTTTTGAATTCGGCATTAAATTCTGCGTATAATGCACCCAGGCTGTCAGTACTTATCTGTCATAGTTTTTGACATATGCCACTTTTTCCTTTAAATTTAGCATTTGCAGGGGTTCATTTAAAAATTCATATCTCTTAAACCATTTAAAGTGGGTAAATGAGCTTTTTTAGGTTGATTCCCTCAAGTTCAAGGAATCATTTCCCTGTAGGGTTAATGTTCAACGACGTTTCCAATGGTTGCTGCGATTTTTTGAAGATGACAATCAAAAAATGCCAAAAAGTCATTTTTTTTAAATGGCAATGGGCAAATTTTATTATGGCAACCGACGTAGGATTAAATTTGAAGGGGACTTATATCAGGGTTTCCTATACCTATCTCAAATAGTTTTTTAATTATTCGTAGTTTTTTGTAAAAAAATATAATTTATTAAGATTAACTTGTTACCGAGCTTGTTACCAAGCAACAAACATAGTAACAGTGTCAAAAAATATTAATTTAAATTACTTAAATCAATACAAAAATTAATGAGCTAGGTCGGTATTACAAAATATGCTCGATATGTGCACCGTTTTGATTCAAACACTCAATAATCCGACGTTGGACGGCTCTGGTAGCGTTTCTGATTTCATTCCCATCAATGCCATTCATGGCTTGGGTTATTTTTAGTAATAAGTCTTCCCTCGACGTGGGTGCAGTTTCATAAACGATATCTTTAATCCGCCCCCATGAATAAAAATCTAATGGTGTCAGATCCGGGGATCTTGGGGGCCACAACCATGGGCCTCTATTTCCCCACCATCTGTCTTGAAACAATTGTCTTAGTCTTAAATCTACGGCATTTGTTGAATGCGCTGGTGCCCCATCCATTTGATACCATAAGTTGACGGCATGCTGCAATGGTAGATTATCGACAAAATCTTGGACTACATTGTTAAGAATGTCTAAATATCTGTCTCCATTCAAATTTTCATCATACATGTACCAATGCAACCGATTATCCATTAATAAACAGAAAACGTTTACGGAAAATTGAATTTGATTTTCAACTTCATAGATCAGGTGTGGATTTTCTGCGGCCCAAAAATGTCGATTTCTCCTATTAAATACTCCAGCCTGTGCAAATTTTGCTTCATCAGTCCAAATAATCCGACTCAAAAAATTTGGATCTTCCTGTTTTTTTATCAAAAGCTCTTCACAAAAAGTTATTAGTCTTGGAAAATCGGTTGGACGAAGTTTTTGTAGTCGTATAAAAGAATAGGGATGTCGTTTGTGGTCATGTAAAATTCTTTGTATCGATGAGAACGTCAATCCTAAATCAAATTTTGCTGCTCTTATCGATGATCGTGGAAATGCGCCAAAATACCCCAGAACATTTATTTGATTATCTTCAGATTCCCTAACAAATTTAGTCCTTCTTCTTGCAGGATGAATATTTCCTCCCTGAAGAAACTTGTTTTTAAGTCTAGAAAACTTCTGTTTATTCATCGGCGGCAAATTTTGATATTTTGCATTAAACTCGCGACATGTTCTTGCAACGATTTTTTGGCAGTTGCCATGTATGAGAAATAAATCAAAAACAACTTCATTCGAATAAAAAGCCATTTATGCTTACAAAACAAAATCAAGAACGTGCTTAACTTAACTTAACTTTTAATTAATGGAGAACTAAAAGATGACAGTTCTAAAACTAATTTTTTTCTTTGGTTCCATAGGCTTCTATGTTTTTTGGGAATAACGTTTAATCTTTTACAAAAAACTACGAATAATTAAAAAACTATTTGAGATAGGTATAGGAAACCCTGATATAAGTCCCCTTCAAATTTAATCCTACGTCGGTTGCCATAATAAAATTTGCCCATTGCCATTTAAAAAAAATGACTTTTTTGCATTTTTTGATTGTCATCTTCAAAAAATCGCAGTAACCATTGGAAACGTCGTTGAACATTAACCTTACAGGGAAATGATTCCTTGAACTTTAGGGAATCAACCTAAAAAAGCTCATTTACCCACTTTAAATGGTTTAAGAGATATGAATTTTTAAATGAACCCCTGCAAATGCTAAATTTAAAGGAAAAAGTGGCATATGTCAAAAACTATGACAGATAAGTACTGACAGCCTGGGTGCATTATACGCAGAATTTAATGCCGAATTCAAAAATAAAATAAAAATGGGGGTATCCATTTAAAATAACAAAGATGGCGTCAACTTCCGGTATTTCCGAAAGTGCCGCCATTTTGAAAATTGTATTTTTGGATTCGCCATGATCTATTATGACAGGAACCCAGGTTTCAAGTTTCTATCTTATTTGCAAATAAGAAATTTTCTAATGGCCGCCTTAAAAGAATCACCATGTATACAAAACTTTGATCACAACTTAGATTACTTTATGAATATGTATAAACAGTACAAGGGCTTAATGCAAATTATAATATTTATGTTGAAGCAGTTTCATTCACAATGTCTGGAAAAATATAAACTAGTTTTTTTCCATATAGGGTTAAAATGGTATTTTCTAAACGTTGTGTCGTCAGTGGGAAAATATGTGCTCTAGTTAAAATGAAGTGTGAAATTTATAGCTTAAAGTGAATTTGCTAAAATGCCATCAATGGATTTTCTCAAGAGCTATTTTGACTAGAAGTAACTTACTGATATCTGCATAATAATTTATTTCTTATCTAAACAAACTAAGGAATTTTAATTACCATGTTTACAACGTAATCTACTTATGCGATAATAAATTATAAATTTGGTATATACAGGATAGCGGTTTTATTAGTATCTGATGAAGTTGGTTAAAACCGGTTGTCCTCTATAAGTTTTTGGTTGTCTTCTCTTAAGACGATCATTTCGAGTTGTGTACGGCACAGCATATTGTTCTGAGGCATTTCTAAGAGACAATTTATTGGCCAAAACAGCTCTGGCAGCATTTTGAAGGTATTCCCTGTAATTCTTCTTTCCAGAAGGTCTTGAATGCACGCGGCATTACGGCATCTAATCGAACTCACCACTATCTTGACGTATTTTCAACCAACTGAAAGTAACAACCTCACAATGAAGTTACTCCAACAGACCACAACACACAAATGTTCGAGCTATATATTACTATGAATAACCGCTTCCTTTCGCTAATAGTTTGTTTAACGAATTTATAAACTGGCGTGTTTGTAGGTTAACTGACAATCAACATTTCCTTAACATTAAATGCCATCTATGCTTGTGTAGAAAACTGTTTTCATAACGGTGGTATGAAACTTTTACTACTTGCAAATAGATGGCAGTAATCAAAGAATATAGAGGTTGATGGAAATTACCTCACCTGATCGAATACGCTACACTACAGTGCTGCATGTAAGAAGTTCGCGTATAAATTTAAATGTGGACAGCAAAGAGAGAATCACACTCCTGACACCAAAATATGTTATATCCTTTTGGTTTTTGGACTTCTGGAGTTCAGGTATTGTAGCCTTAACTAAAAGTGCCCATTGAAACTATAGTAACTCAGGATATTGAGGTTTGAAAAGTTTATAATATTTAACTTACCCACCTATGGGGCTACATACACTTTAAATTTTCTTAAATATCCACATCTATCTCAAGCAGGAGGCTTGCCTTGAAACATGACTTTCTTAGGATTATCGACTTCGTTGTATTATCTCGCAGTGGTTGTCCCCCCTACGTCTGCTTCGAGGGGTAGTGACACCTACTGCTTAGAAATAGAGAAAGTTGTTTTTTGCACACCCTGGCTTATCAGTATAACATTTTTTCATGCTTTTATTAAAAGGTTACACGTAGACTGAGCTGGTACTCGAAATTTTCCGGTGAAGTGACTCACTGTCACTCTTACTTTCTCATTGATTTCATCTGTAGTGTTTTCACAAAGAACGTTCGTTCTTTCTCAGTTCTTTAGACAGTCACTTCAATGTATTTCCTCGCAGTGGTTGCTCCCCCTGCGTTTGCTTCGAGGGTTAGTTGTGACGTCAGACGGGGCTCGCCTGGCAAGACCCTAATTTAGAATATTAAAATTTAATCAAAACGTCCGAATGACACCAGCCAGATGAATTTCGTCTGCACAACGTAAACTAAAAGCAGCATTACCTTTGTGGGATCTTGATCTATGATCGATAGAACCACGACCAGAGATTTCATTTTGAGGTGAATAATTTACTGTTTGACCAAATGAAAAGCATTTACCCTACACACCAGTTTGCTAAGTAGAATGAATCGCATAAATATAAAAATACACAAAGATGACAAATGTCATTTATTGAATTTTTTATTATTACAAGCCCTTCAAATGACCATAAAGTAGAATTTACACAGTTATGGATACGGGAGTCTGATTAAAATCCACACACAACAACAAAACTCTGAATTTATGATTAAGGACATACTTTTTTTATTTCACTAGTCAAAATCGTTATCGACAATTGCAACACCCTTGAAATTCCACCTCTGGAGAAAGTTGGTTTGCAGCTGTACCTCGGAGTTGGAGGAACCTTTGTAGTTCTGTTGGCTCCGACACCAAAGCACGGGGCGTCAACTCGATGTTTAGTTCCTCCGGGACATCCCATCGCTCGAACACCGTAAGTAGTATGTTTAGGGGGGTTCCAGACCCGCCCGGGCGTCATTTTTATACGTTTTAGCCTGTGATTAAATAGGTTTTCGAATAGTCCCATAAATTTGAGCAGTTGAATTTTTCACAAACTTTTTGCGCATGCTCGTACTCAACATCTGAACATTCTTTGTTTGTCAGTTTATTATTAAAGTTTATACGAGGTGGCAACTCGGTTTCCTCCAAACGGTCTCAAGAAGTTAAATATTCGTACGGCATCACGCCCTTTCTTGTGACCAACTGAAATTGACCGGAATCTGTAAAAACGGATTGTACAGAGTAAAAATCTGACGGAGACAAATTTTGCGCGAGTTTTTCCAAGCTAGACTGCATAAAGCTGGTGGAGTCGAGAAAACGCAACTCTACTGTTACAGGCTTATCCGGTTCACCGACTTGAATCCGCTTCGACAAGGAAATGTATAATTCTTTGTTCAGCGGAATTAAATCGATATCTCCTTCTATTACACCCAACGCCTTCACAAATAAATGACAATCATAACCTGAAAAGTTGTGGAAAAAGATTGGGAAAAATTCTGGCACACGGTACAACAAATTATAGCTGTTGTGTGCTGGACCCCTGTATTTACCAGTCATGTGGTCGTGATCGGCCACTCTGTCCCCCAGACCTAACTGCTTTCCGCAAATATGACACGTCTCGCGAGTATTTTGCATCATCCTCTCCTCGTCGCTCAACGGCAACATAGGTTTCGGATTCTTTAGAATATTATTATAAATGTTTTTCACATCTCGAGCTAGAGACAGAACAAATTCTTTAGGCGAATCCTTCCCCTTATAAACCCTCAGTGTATTTAAGCTGTTATCTTATGAGCACACGATGTAATAAGCAAATGCGCAAGGCACGTGTTGCTGAACATTGGTGGTTGAAGACGCAGACGGATTCGGCAGACAAGTATTCGCATCTTGCAAAATGCATTCAAAGTCCGCGTAAATGGCAAAGGGTATTTCGAGTTTCTTATTATGATTTTGAAATTGTAAAGTGCTATTTGTTGGCGAAGGCATTATAGTTACGAGTTTCCTGCAGCTCTTTTTGTGCTCCTCAAGTGTATCAAGCCCGCTAAAATATAACAGACAGTTGTTACACATGAATATTTGATTTTTGTGTCGCGTTATTTGGCTTCGAACTAAGCGGGACATATTCTTGATCCACACGTAATGGAAGTTCTCGTTCTCCTGAATCAACAACAGGTTAATGTGCTGAGGTTTCTCCACTTTCGTGACGTAGTAAGGTCCGACTATGTTTATGCGGTCTTTTGTTTCCTCTAGGCCGAACACGTTTACGCTGATACTATCATTTAACGCCTCAAATTGTGCAATGTCGCTTATTTTCATAGGAAAGTGCAATTGACCAAAATTAATAACCTTATTATTGCGCAATGTGATGACGCTTTCCATGATATTATCAACCATATATGACGCGGTTCTGTTTGAATGCATCTCGACAGGGAACAACGCAGAGATTATTGTCCATTTAAAACAATAGGGGTCGTTATAGTTTTGTACGTTGATACAAGCCGTCCTCGCTTGCACTGGACCCGGTAACGGAATATAGGACGCACCCCGAATAGGATCGTATTTATTTACGTTGACTTCCAAATGCGGAGTCCCTTAGATCCCAGCTTGCGGTGTACAGGTATCAGGTTGGTTTTTGTTCTTTTTTTATTTGCTTCTGTGCAGACAACACAATTCTTCGTCAATTCGGATGACAGTTTAGTTATACCACTTAGCAAACAATTGGCCAAAACAACATTTTTTGTTTTATTTTATTCTTTTATAATACATCTTCGTTTTCATCTGTAAGGGAATTTATATTAAAACTACTATTTATTCGACATATTAGTGAAAAAACTTACACTCGACTTCTGGAGGCTTCGAGTCTGTGAACAAAAAAAAGTATTATGAAACGTTACAGCTAAGCCAAGAAATAGAATATATTACTGGATATATAACCTAAAAACACAGGGAGCACCGGATGCCTGATTAGAACCAGGTATTTCCCTAACTCCGGCACCCCTTCATTGTATACAACGAGGCAGTGGTCCTTCTTGCTTATGATTTCGCCGATCTCCTCGACGAAAGTTAGTTTATACTGAAATACCATAATATCAAATACTTTGACCATTTGTACACCGTTAACTTACTTCATTGGTTCCAGGTCCCGCATACACCCGGCATAACTTATTTATGAATGTTTCTAGAGAACATAACATCGTTAATAATGAGGATTCTAACAGGATACTTTTTATAAACTTACCCATTTTGCTTTTACTGTCTGTTGCACGCACAGCACTGAACAAATAGACACACGACCTCTTTTTATCTGGATTCTCTTAGCTCTCTATCACCCCTATGAATGATTACGGAATGTTTTTTTCTTGTTTCCGCCTAATTCCATTTGCATTAGATTCATAATATCTTGCACGCGCTGTCCCCTCGTTAAACTAAAATTAGGCCCTTGTGACCTATTTCGGTGTTGTCTGACTGTAATCTCCTCTGCAAAAACAACTTGGATCATTCTCCCATCACGCACCACGTAATATTTCGCAAAACACACACATTTTTTTAATACATGTTCAAATTTCAAATTATTGAACATCTGTGGTCGCTTGTTCGGCTAAAGCCGTCTCTCCACATGAGGCGTTTGCCTACTATCGAATGTTTAGCTCGTCACGAACCCCTTCGCCTAACACCAAACAGGCATCTACACACATGCGGCTAGTTTATTTAGTGAACCGACAACAACAACAACAACAACAACAACACCAGAGTATTACCTGTATTGCTAATTTTTTTTTTCATCAAGCAAAACATACTTTCCTTCTCTTGAAGACTATTTCGCTACATACCTGTATCCCTAAAGTTTCTTCTTACCTTTACTTTGTTAATCAAACACAACATACTTTCTTTCTCTTGAAGATTGTATTTCGCTACATATTCGCTACATATTCGGGACAATATATATTTCCCTGTGCAACTTATGATTTAAAATGTCCCTTACTTATTTATCCTTAACCCAGTTAACTATTCAATCACCAAGAAATCAATTGGTACATGTGACAAGATTACAATGGTACAATTAAGGTTAATTACATACACAGTGTATACATAATTAGACAATAAGTCAGGCTTACCCATGTTACAATATTTATCCAATAAACCTGACATAGTGAGTTTACCAGTTTATCGCACCGCCCGCCAAAGTCCCGCAAGTGTGGATCACCTTTATCTTTCGCGAAATTTCTCGGAGACTACTCGAATATACTTTATTTACTTCAACTTCGGTCTTTATGATTAAACTTGTTTAGGAACCACCATGAACACTTTTACCGACTGTTTGAATACTACTTTGGTTAAACCCCAATTAACTTCACTCTGACCGTTACTTGAATTTGGAACCTTTTTCCGACTGTTCCACCCGAATAATTTTAAGTGCTCACTTTTGAGACCCCCAACCGTGACTCTCGCCCGCCAATATTATCAATTCCCCTTCAATTAATGTGCTTTTTGTTTATATACCCTGGCATAATTGTGTTGCCATGGAAAAACAAGCGTGCTTCTCCCTGATACGCGGAAAAACAGTTGTTATGGTAAACATGGTGACTGCTTTTCCCGGATAGGCTGTGGCGCAACGCCCATGGAAATCCTGACCTGTTGCTTATTTCCGATAGGCTACAAATATGGTTACCCTGGAAAACGGAATAACGTCAGTTCCCCCTAACCCTGGTGATTTATGTATTTGTTTGTGCAATTCACTAAGTATCATTCGTGACAATAGCCCTTTTATGAAATGAATTTGGTTAATCATCCTTACTTCAAATGCGTGCTGTTAAATCGGTTTTAGACCTAAGAAAATGGTGGTGGCTTCCGCCAGTCTGTCTGGTTTTCCCATTAGTTGCCTTTCTGGTTTCGTTTGAAATGACAATTATGAATACAAATCGCCCTATTACTTTCCTTAAACCTTTTAGTGGTAGCGTGCGGCTGTACCTACTTTGCTTATTAAAAGGGTAGGTATGTATTTGATGTTTCCACGCAAGGTGATCCTATTACTTGGGAAAATTGCAACCAAATAGACCATATTCATAGAAATTGCCAAATACATTCTTTAAAACTCTGAATTTCACAATATCTCACAATATTATGCCACTTGCAATTGTTAGAGATTATGCAGAACGCTTAAAACTGTCTGCGAATGAATCAATTACTTGGACGGGAGATCCTATTAAAGATCCGATTATAAAAGAACAGCTTGAAATTGAGGCGACTGAGCAGATTTTGGATGGCCTGCTGCCCTTTTTGGGTAGAAAGGTCTTGTCTTTTCAATATGGCCTGTTACATTTCCTCCCCATTCCCTTTTAAAATAAGAGTTTACTAACTCTTATTTTAGCAACCTTTCTTATTTATCTTACCTTAATCTACTAGGTGGGCTACATTTATGAAACACATAATACACCCCAGAATTTTATTTTTTTTTTCAATCCTAGGTTACAAATCTACTAATACTAAACTAATAACATTGACAATTACCTCACATTGAATTTTCATGACAGTATTGGATATAAATAGATAGTGGAGCACACCAAAGGGCAAAGAAATACCAGTTACCACATTTTGCTAAGAGTCCCCAGCGTCTGTATCTAAGAATACACTAAGTTTATCTATTTGTTTGTTTTTTTTTCTTTCGGAAATGATTTGTCTTTATTTTACGGGGAACACAACTAAAAACGAAAACACTACTTTTAACGCCACTTTTACACGCACTATATTTACTCCTCTGGTTTTTTTTTTCTTGCGAGCAGGACGAAATAAGCTTAGAATTTCCTTGGGCAGGTACACCAGTGTTGAAATTTGGTGGCTTCGCACTGATGCGGGTTTTTCGTCTGCGTTTCATATAAAAACTTTTGTAGCTCCCTTGCGGGATGATCTACCACGTCCTGGGGATGTATGAGGTTATTTTCTTCGACTGGAACATCCCAGTTTTCGAACACCTTTTCCCGAAGGTCACTTTCTAGTTGATAATGCCTTCGATGGCGTTGAGATAACTCTTCCTGCATTTGCAAGATCCATTGTCTCGCGAAAATCCACCCCTGATTTTGGTAAGTTTGGTATCGCTCTGCGACAGCCATGTCCCATACCTGGTCCAAACGCCGTAGGACTCCCCGGCGATCCACATCAACGAGGGTAAGGGCCCCCTCTATAAATGAAGCGAGTGCTTGTAGATGATTCATCTTCTGACTATTCACTTTCGGACTTTTCACGGTAGCTTAATACAACAAGGTGGACTGGTACGCATCCTCATCTAATTCCTTATTTAAAGCTTTGGTCTGAGGGTGGCTCTACCCGTTCACGGGGCGTATTCATTACCACATATGAAGATTCTTCATCTTCTGTGATTTTCGGTAGGGGTTGAATTGGTTCTCCTGCTCTAATAGTTACAGGAGGATGGTTTAACACTGGTACCGAGGGAGTTCTAGGTATCGAGTAATAGGGATCTTCTGTCCCTGTCATACGAAACCGCCAAATACGTGAATAGAGCAACCGGTCAACTTCTGACGCTGCCCTATAAGTAATCGAAGGGGGTCGGGTCTGCGATTCTGTTCTCGCTGACCTGCTGCTATACCATTGTTTTAGGCCCTCACTTATAACTATAAGTAAAGCCACTCCTCCTACAATTACCCCGGTCTGTAACCAATTTAAACCTTCGTTATTAATTTGCGTTTGTACATGTTTAGGCCCGCATTTCCACGTTCGAGTGTCTATGAATGCTTGATTTAATAAGCCCGTACGTGCAGCCACTTTCTTTACTTGAACAGAGTAATTAAACAACGGGTTTACAGCTAACGACGCTATAGTTTTTCGCGTTAGTAGTACTCCTTCTTCTGGCACATTTAAGTTTCTCCACAACACCTCATAACGCTCTGTGACCGACAAAGTCTCATTTCCAAAGTTTATTTGTATTTCACAAACCGTTTGAACTACCTGTTTCATAGTAATTACGCTCGGCCATCGCTCGTTCTCCGGTGCCACTAATTTCGCGGTTACCCCGACACTTTGGTTATTGTGGGACCCTACTGTAGTGTTCCGCGTATTGTTTTTAAAGGTTTCTGCGAACACGAAATAATCACGGTCGGCACTTAGGTTAAACATTTTTAAGCGTTCCTCACTATGCTCACAACATCCTATCCTGATGTTTATAATGATAAACAATAACAGCAACCCTGCAATTTAGATTATAGATGTGTTACTTATTACAATAATTACCTATATTAGCGTACAAGGGTTTTCACTTTTTCTATTACACCAACTACATACTTAACTACATAAGCCCGAACTACTATATTATGGTTATGGTTAAGATATATGCCTCAATGATTATTAATACAAGGTTAACCTTATTTCATGCCGAAATCCTGTGAAAACCTGTCCATCTAAATAAATAGTGTCTGTCCTTATGTCTTTATACTTTACTTTCTGCCTGAGAATTTAAAACTTCTGTTAATTTTCCCCTCAAAACACTATAATTCATTGGATTTTCGTCTGCCAAAGGATATTGAGTTATCATGACATGATTTTTCCCTTCTTTATCCACCTGAATATTAACTGATTCCTCTACACGTGAGTTTTTCTCCGGTGAGGCTGGTGGTGCAGTTGGCATTTTCCGATTTTGAGTTCGTTTTTCCTTTTCCCGTTGCAGAATAAATACTGTTAATGTATCCCATATGCCCGCTAATATTTTGAATGACCAACCATAAATATTGTGTATTGCAAACCCATTTATAATTATCTCCAATAAGCATTTAATAAATCGGACGATAAAATATATTCCCAAAAATCCTATAAATCCTATAAATTTGAACTAACCCCATAATTTTACCGTGGTAGTGGTCGCAAGTTTTTCAAAGTCCTCTTTGTTAAACAAACTTACGGCGCTGAAACTTTGTTCAGAACTGCCACCTGTGGCAGATATCTTTTTCGCCAAAATATTGTTTAACCCATCCCTTTCTAACCCGAACAACACGGCATCCTGTGCCTCTTTAATTTCCTTATCGGTATATAAACCGCCTACTCCTACATTTTGAATTGGTTTGAATTTAAATTCCGTCTCTTTGTCCGGAATTAGAGTATTTGGTTTGGTTGCCATATTCGGTAAAGGGTTTAAATTTATCCACTGCCCATCTATAAAATAGAGCGGAGCTATAATTGAATTGCATCCTATTATTTCCCCCCGTTTTTGAAGTACCCTCGTAATTGGTGACATGAACAATGTTTCATTATCTGCGTCTACCGGCAATTCTGCATAGCAGTTTTCTGTTCGTCGAAGCATAACAACCCTTGGTAAACATTTTAAAATATATAAAACTTCCCCTGAAATTTTACCTACATATCCTAACTCATCCTTAATTAGGGTACTAATTAAGTTCGGAGACATAGTGGCCATTGCCAGTCTGTTAATCAGTATCTCCCTATGTAATAAACAACGTCTATGAACCGTGTAAGCTTGATATTCAGCTAATGAGGTTTTAAAAGACTGTTCCATATATAAAAATGTAGTATTAACATATGCTGCCATGTCTATGTCTTTTGATGAAGGCGAAGCTGGCCATTGTTTTAAATATGCTGTTACTTCTTTTTCTACTACTAATAATTCAGGGTGTTCTCTTTTCATTAATTTCAAAGCAAAAGCCCTATCTTTTTGTTCAATTACAGCATATTTGGCGGTCTCCCCTACTTCGCGAAATTCCTGAACTACATGACCTATATCACTATAGAGAGCCGCATATAAATCACAGTCACGGCCGTTGACAGTGCTCCAATACGACTCGCCTATGCAAGATCCTTTTACATACGCACATTTAATTCCTCCCCTTAATGATATCTCGTTCGTGTCTAATTTAAGAGTCGCTAGATAATCGCTAACTGAAATTTTTAATAAAGCCTCAATAACTACCCTATCCCATACTTTATTGTCTTCGTGGTAGGTACCTCCTGAACATGAACCATCTGTGCCTAATGCTCCGGCTAATGTGATTGAAGTCGTAACTGTGGAATTTGGAGTGATTCTAGAAATGATGTGACCCGCAAACCCTCGATATTCTTGATATTTATGAATATCATTACAAGCTTCAGCTCCCACCTGATGCACATATGTTAAAACTCCCCCTTTTACTATGCTATTATGACTGTGCATTCCACACCAGAAAATAATTCGTGTAACCTCCATTAGACATGTTTTTACTTGGACGTAATCAAATCGCAATTTTTGCAATACTTGAATATTTAGGGGTATGGTAACATACCCTTTTTCTGGATCTGGACATGTAGACACCTCTCTTAATGAAATTACCGTTAAATTCGTGGCAGGATTTCGACAATCGTAAGCAATTAAGGCATAACTACTTACTACACTAGCACACAAGATCCAACATAAGCAGGCTGAAACAACAACACTTTTTGTTATTGCCCAATTCACCTTATTTGCTTATGCAGGAATACATTTTATACAATATACCCTCCTACTGTGGCGACTTACGTTTTTCTTATGACTTACAGAAATTTACCGGTATGTGACCCTTATGCTCTTATCCTAGTATTTTCCTATAATAATTTGACCCAACTATTTTTTTAAAATTCCCTATGTAAACCTTCCTAGTTCCTACCTAACTTATTTTATACCTAGGTAGGGATATACATTTTTTCATTCTTTTACTTTTAAACCGCAGTTACTTTATATCGCACGTTTTAAAACCCTAGGATATTCCGGGACCGGACCCCTGCTTCTGGTGTGCGGCCCGACCAAAATTTCCTCGATTTCCCTATCATGTTCACCATTTTCGCTACCGGAACCGTCTGGGTCGTCATTACTCTCATTACTATTCTCATCACTTTCAGCTTCTTCTTGCTGATGATCCCCTTGATTCATGTCCTGTCTAGGTGGATGAATCCCTAATGGTCGAAGGAAAATAACACTCATATGCGAACTCTATCAATTTATTAATCATGTAAATCAGTACTCCTGCCAGACAAAGTATACCATGTATAAACAGTCATAATACAAGACAAATCATCCTGAACCATTACATTAGAAGCCTTATCAATAGGATCATTAACATTACCACAAACACCCACATACATTCTAGAATTCAAAGCAGCATTCGACCCTTCCATCCCTTTCAATTGCGCAAACAAATCACCAGACAAAACCTTAGGCAAAAAGGGAACAGCCGTCTTACATTTTTGATAAATCCAACGTTTTATTTTCTTAAACCTCCTCAGTGGAATATTCTTCACATTCTCACTAATATATGGATATATCGAAGGAGGAGTAGTTTCAATGTTCGTTGTAAAACATACCTGATACACCGAGTACCATCATAACTTATTGGAGTACGAATAAACTGATCCGCCGTTTCTTTTTCTGGCTTGTCACCCTTCCCCTCATACGCCCCCCATTCAAAATTACTCAACACAATCAAAATTTTATTTATCATTATCCAATCATAATTTGCATTCATCCCCGCCCACATATCACTCTTCGTAACATCAGCACCAGCCCAATCAATCTTATTCAACGTTGTTTCCAATGTTCCCCAACCCCGGCGAAACCTCGCGGCTATGCCCTTCGTCACCTTCCTCGTCCACAACATTTGACTGCGTAATGCAGGTACAACCCCACACCATGGAACCATGACCTTCCTCCCCCTCACACCACGGTGATTTACGCCACGGAGACTCCCAATACGCCTGTGTGCTCGACCCCGCCTTCTGAGGTGTCCCCTGCGACTACGCAGGAGTCCCTGACGACGCAACCGAAAAAACCGGCGAGACCTCCCTCTTCGGAACCGGAACCTCGACATCCTCCCAATACTTACACTCCGCCCTAACAAACAACAAACGATCTCTTAAAGCCTCATCAACAATATTTTCAAAATTAGAAATAAATATAATTGGACCTCTAAATGCGATAACCTTATCTAACCCACACTTAACAGGATAAGCAAATGACCTGCCCTCCAACAAATGTTTCAACATAGACACGCAATGATACGTGACGTCAAACTCTTCGAAAATAATAATCTTATGAAACTGAGGATCAAAACCCTGCATAAAAAATTTCCCAACACCTGGATAATAAACAAAACAAATATTACCACCCACAATACGTTCGACTAAACTACTTTTACCCATCCGCGTATCACCGTACAAATACAATTGCTTCACCCTCAACCCTAATTGATTTAGAATTTCTTCAGCATTAGCTGGTAAGCTATCATTAGCTTCGTCTTCCTCTATTGGGATTTCCTGAATACCTAAGCCTTTACATATTTTTAATCTATTACCATGAACTGTTTGTTCCTTTTCCGTTTTTAGGTTAATTATTTTGTACGTTACAGGCCCAGATTGATCCATTATCCTATAAGGACCTTCCCATTTTGGATAAAACTTCCTGGCTAATTTCTTTCCCTTAGGAGCTTCCAAATGCAAATAAACTCGATCGCCTATTTGAAAATCCTTATTTTTAGCCTTTTTGTTAAACCGTTCCCCTTGTTTCCGGGTTTTATCCTCCAAATGAAGTTGAGCTGCGTCATGAGCTCTCTTCAACCTAAGTATTAGTTCGCTGGCATAGTTTGAATCTAAATCATACCTTACCCTCATATTTTCCTTTATAATTTGGAATGGCATACTCATATCTCTGCCAAACAAAAGGAAAAACGGGCTCTCTCCCGTAGAGCTATGAATTTGGTTCCTATACGCTGCCATTGCGAAAGGTAACCATTTGTCCCAGTCCGGATCCTCATCACTTACAAAGTGAGAAATCATAGTACTTAAGGTTGTATGAAAACGTTCAATGACCCCATTGGCTTGTGGCCTGTACGCGGTGGTGAATATTTTCTTTATCTTTAATAATTCGCAAATATTTAAAAACATCTCTGATAAAAATTGCGATCCCCTATCTGTTAATAATACTAGAGGTACCCCATGTCGTAGAATAACGCCTCCGCTACTGTCCTAGCTGTCATATCGGGAATTGCAACAGCTTCCACGTACCTAGTCATGTAATCTATGCACGTCAAAATATACTTGTTTCCTTTTGAAGTTATATTTAATGGACCCACATTATCTATGCTCACCTTGTGGAATACTCCGCGAGTAACCTCAATTTGCTGTAATTCTGCTGGCCTAGTTGGGTGACTTTTCCGAATAGCACAATGACATTGTTCTACGTATTCCTTAATATCCCTATTCATTTTTGGCCAATAAAATTCTCTTGATATTAAAGACTGGGTTTTCTCTCTCCCTAAATGTCCTGCCAATGGAGAGTCATGGTATAAACGCATAATTTCTGGTTTCATAATTTCCGGCAAAACTATTTTATCTACCCGCTCGCCTTCCATTCGTGGTTTATAAATTAGTCCGTTGTTTGACACGTAAACTAGTTCCTTTTGTATTAATATTCGGATAGTTTCATCCGCCCGTTGAAAATCACTAAGAGTACTTGTATCTAATAATAGCGGAATAAAATCGCCTTGTCCCTCATTAAAATCTCCTACTCCTATAACTCTAACCTGATTTTGCGAATCCGCGGGTGGTTCTACTTCTTCCGAATTCCGTAACCTTGGTAATGCATCCGCATTTGAATTCAGTTTACCTGCCTGATATTCTATTTTAAAATTATTTTCCAGTAATGCTACTACCCATTTTGCTAATCGTGAGCCAGGATTTTTAACCGAAAAGATATATTGCAAAGGTCGATGGTCAGTGATAACTGTAAATGGAATTCCTGTTAAATTAAATTTATAATGTTGAATTCCCCACACAATAGCTAATAACTCTCGTTCGACAGTGGGGTAGTTCCTTTCCGCTTTATTTAGGGTGCGACTAGCGTAACTTATTGGATGCTCCTTGTTATTGTTATCCTTTTGAGATAAAATAGCACTGATTGCTGTACCACTTGCATCACACCTTAAAATAAAAGGTTTCTTAAAATCTGGATATTTTAAAACTGGCGGCGTTATTAAAGCCTCCTTTAAGTGTTGAAAAGCCCGTTCCTGACTATCTGACCAAATAAAAGGTTCCTCATTTTTCAATAAATTCGTAAGAGACCGTGCAACCTTGGAAAACTGGGGCACAAACCGTCTGTAGAATCCTGCTAAACATAAAAAATGCTCTAATTTCCTTTCTAGTTTTTGGTACCGGATAATTTGCTACAGCTTCCGTTTTCTCTGGATCCGTTTTGCAACCTTGAGCTGAAATAATAATATGACCAAGATACTTTGTTTCCGGCAATAAAAAGTGACATTTCGTCGGTTTTAATTTTGAAATTATTTTCTCTCATTCGCTGAAAAACATTCCTAAGTCTGCCTAAATGTTCCTTAATATTTCCTGAACTGTAGACAATTATATCGTCTAAACATACTAGGCACTCTAAGCCCACCAATCCTGCAAAAGCTAGGTACATCCTTCGCTGAAAAGTGGCTGGACTTGTTGATAGTCCCATTGGAAGCCTATTAAATTCATAATGACCCATTGGAGTACTGAATGCAGTTTTCTCTTGATCTCTGGGATCCACTTCTATTTGGTAGTAGGGATGAGTAATCCATATTTTTTCTTGGATCAGTTCCGAACTGTTCCAGTTCCACTCTCGTACCTGTTCCACGGATCAGTTCCGATTCCGAGTACATAGAGTCATAGATATAAGATCTCTGTCTCTGATTTCGTTACCTATCTAATGGGAATCGGAATCACTGAAGCCCAGTATTTTCTTTCTTACACGTTAAGTTACACGACAGAGTACATTACACGTAACAGTACAGTAACAGAATAGACTAGAATTATTAGAATTGCAGATACAGTTGCACTTGCCAAAGAATATAGTTGTAGCTGAGAACCTTACGTCTAATAATTATACGTATCATATTTTATATATATCTTTTGTGTCATGTCTAGTCCATTATCTCTATTGCAGCTTTGCGTCAGGTACATAATGGTTTCTAATGCCGGCCGTACGTCCCGGCTCCAATTCCGATATTTGTTTCAGTTCAGGAGTTAAAGTTTAGTCAATTGTAGTCCGCGTCCGCGAGTCCGCGCTTCGAACCTGCTCGCACGTCGCGTTCACAGAAATAAAGAGAGAAATTGCATAGGTACTCGTAGACTGTACCAGTACTCGTACTAGGCAGGCTGCGGGTGGCAAAAGGAACTGTTCAACAGTTTAGTTTCTGTGCGCGCGGAAGACCGGCTGGCATGGCATGCGGGTCTCGGACTCGTACTCGTAACAGTTTCCATTTTTGACATGTATCAGTTCCACTGATCCTAACCTTCATACCTGTTTCAACGAATCGATTCCAGTTCCAGCTTCCCATCTCTATTTGGTAGTACCCTGAATGTGAATCCATTGTGGAAAATAATTGTGACCCTGTTAGCTGATCTATTGTATCCTGTAAATTTGGCATTGGAAAATAATCTGCCTTGGTAATTTGATTTAAAGCCCTATAGTCAATACAAATTCGAACTTGCTCCTTTTCTCCGGGATGGAGTCGCTTAGCTACCAGAATTAATGGCGCATTCCATGGTGATTTACTTGGTTTAATTATACCATCTTCCAGAAAAGTATTTATTTCCTTATCTAATGCTTCCCTCCTATAATATGGAATTTTATAAGGTCGCTTCGCAATCGGTGGAACATCTTCCGTAATAATTCTATGTTTAACTCCCAGCATACACGTTAATTTTTGATTTGGATTTTTGAATACGTCAATGTATTCCCTAAATAACCCTTCTACTTGCCGTCTGGTATCCCGATCCAGATGGTCTAAATTTATTTGACTTAAAATTTCATTTGTCTCTCGTTCTGAGCAATTCGGTTTTATCTCAGGTTTATTATAATTTTCTACAACTTTCGCCTCCGCCCCGTATCCTACAATGGTCCTAATTGGTAATTCTATTTCCCTGTTTGTTATATTCATTAACCGAATGGGGACATAACTCGCCGCTTTTACGAGCGTTCTCCCTGCCAAGATACCTGGGGTATTAATAACAGCTGGCTCAATTAGTAGATCTTCGTTCTCATTAAACAACTTTTGTCTAGCCCTTACAATCACTTGGTGCCTTGCTGGAATTACCATATTGTCCGTTAAACAAACTGAACAGTACCTATTTTTAATTTTCGGATCTTGCTTCGAGGTTTGAGTTTCAGTAACGACGGGCCCCTTATCCTCTTGTCTAAAATTATTTTGCCTACCTGTACCCAAAGCGCTCCTATTATCTACACATTTAGTGATGGTAGTATCTTCATTTATGACCGACGCAACAGGTGTTCGCCTGTTTCCATTTCCATTCATAACTACCGCAACAGGTGGTTGACCGCTCGTACGTTCCAGTATTGATCGCTCCGGTAGTTGTAACCCTCGCGTTGCGCACTTCCTAGCACTTGGAGTATAACCCGATATTGATTTCTTGTTCGCGCATGACGGTTGAAGCTGTGAGTCCCGTATTGATCTCCAATTTTTCGCGCATGACGATTGGAATAATTGCAAACTCGGTATTGATCGCTTTTCCGCGCGTGCCCTGTGGAACCTATTTATTGATTGTTTTTTCTGTTGTGACGTCCAATATTTAATTCCTCTATTACCCAATAATTGTTGGGCACTATTTTCGTCTACTAGAGGCAAATGTTCACCCTGTATTTCAATGAATCGATTTTTCCAATTCACTGTTACCTCATAATTAGTTACAAAATCTAATCCTAATAAAATTTCTTCTGAAAATCCTAAATTTTCAGAACTTACATTAAATGTATGGCGTAAAATTTGATATCCTGGCGTTTCCAAATCAAGCGTTGCTTGACCTAATACCGGAATTATATTGCCGTGTACGTCTACCAGGGGCGGCGATTGATTTGTCATCGTTAATGACTGTCCTAAATTCAAATTATCTTTCAGCATACTAGTGGCTGCACCGCTATCAATTACCGCTTTCAGATATCGATTTCCTACTTTAAAAATAACTGCATTATTAATGTGTATCCCTCTATTATTATTCTTCTTATGACTAAATTGTACCTTCCTACTTCTAAAATTACGATTAAATTTAAAGTTTCTCTTTACTGGGGAAATTGTTCCATAGGAGCCAGTTCGTTGGGTCCTGAACGAGCTCCTGAAGCGTTTAAAGAGTGCATTTGACAATTACGGCTGATGTGACCTATTTGATTGCACTTGAAACATCTGGCCAAAGTGCAATTTCGTGAGAAATGTCCTTCTTGATTACATGTATAACACTTTGGTGACCCCGTATTCCGCCCAAAATTTCTGGAATAATTCGGTTTATTGTACCCATTATTCCTCCTGCCATTGTAATTACTGTTCCCCGAAAATCCTGCTGCTGCTACCTGATTTGAATTTCTCTGAGCGAAATTTGTCTTTCCATAGAAATTCCGGCCATTTATATTATTCGGATTTCTTGGAAATGCACTTTGCGAATCTCCGTTGTTTCCCACAAAATTTCCCTTTTTACCTACCATCCGTACCTCTCGCCTATCTTCCCTCTGGAAATTTTTTCCTGACCTATACCCCTCTCTGTTTGATTGAACCCGCAACTCGATCAATTCTTCTAATTCCGCCGTTTCGATAGCTTTATCGAGAGTTTCCGGCTGAGAAGACATAACTTTTGGACCCAAATGTGGTAAAAGTCCATCAAGAAATTGTTCCTTCGCTTCGCTGTCCAAATTTTCCCTAATGACTTCGTCTTTTACCGGATCCTTCGTCCACATGACTGACTCGTTTGCCGCCATTTTTGACGGGCCGCAAAATCTTTAACCATTTCGCCGTGCTTCTGCCTACAGTTCCTAAAGACATATTTGCTCTGACCTGGAATTTTGCGCTTTTCAAACCTATTCCGTAACAACTCCTTTAACTTGCTCCACGACTTACACTCCCTAATATCGCTATCTATCTGTAATGCCCGTTTTCCGTATTCTGCTAACCTAAGTTTTGCTACCGCTACCTTTTGTCTTTCGTTCCAGCTACCTAATTCTGCTGTTTCTTCAATTTCTGTAAGATACTCTGAAATCTTTGTGTCGCCATAGTAGTTTGGTACAGATTCTGGTGACAGGGATAGTACCTACTGGTTTTAAAAAAAACTCCTCTGGGCCCCTTTCCTGAGCCGGACCTGGAGTGGCGGCTGGCTGCTGTGCCATATTTACTTAATTAAATTACTCTGAACTTTCTGAAATTAATTTTTACCTCCTGACCACAAACTTAACCCACCAAAAGTTATAAATTTTAACGCTCAAAAATCTGGAAAATTTTACTTCCACCAAGTTCGAAATTTTGATACAACTAATTTTTAGCATCCCACTTTTGACACCAAAATGTGACGCCAGACGGGGCTCACCTGACAAAACCCTGTGTAAAATGTGAAAATAATAATAATGAAACGTCAGCCAGGTGAATTTCGTGTCCACACTGAGAACAAAAGAAAAGTTCCTTACCTTTGTGGGATCTTGGTCTATGATCGACAGAACCACGACCAGTGATGTTGAGTGCCTCAGTTCTCAGTTGTATCTTATTTCTCTCTTTAGGTGGGTTGTGATAATTTACGGTTTGACCCAATAAAATGCATTAACCCTGTACACTAATTTATTCCTTCATAAGCATGTATGTACTACAAATTCCATCAACACGTGTGACAATATATATTTCCCTGTGCAACTTATGATTTAAAATGTCCCTTACTTATTTATCCTTAACCCAGTTAACTATTCAATCACCAAGAAATCAATTGGTACATGTGACAAGATTACAATGGTACAATTAAGGTTAATTACATACACAGTGTATACATAATTAGACAATAAATCAGGCTTACCCATGTTACAATATTTATCCAATAAACCTGACATAGTGAGTTTACCAGTTTATCGCACCGCCCGCCAAAGTCCCGCAAGTGTGGATCACCTTTATCTTTCGCGAAATTTCTCGGAGACTACTCGAATATACTTTATTTACTTCAACTTCGGTCTTTATGATTAAACTTGTTTAGGAACCACCATGAACACTTTTACCGACTGTTTCAATACTACTTTGGTTAAACCCCAATTAACTTCACTCTGACCGTTACTTGAATTTGGAACCTTTTTCCAACTGTTCCACCCGAATAATTTTGAGTGCTCACTTTTGAGACCCCCAACCGTGACTCTCGCCCGCAAATATTATCAATTCCCCTTCAATTAATGTGCTTTTTGTATATACAGGGTGATTCAGAACGGGCGTGCCAAATTAAAATGGGTGCTAGAGGAACTCCAAAAAAGACGAAAAGTTTATATGAACATATGTTCTAAAGTGACTACTAACAAAGATACAGGGTGTAAAAGTTTTAATATTTTTTTTAATATCGTAATGTAATAATTGATGTGTTTTCTCGTTCTTCTTGTTAGTGTTGTTCTTAATAAACTATTTTTTTCAATTTTCACTTTCCTTGCATATCGGTCAAGCCATTATTGCATTATGGAAAATTTCAGTGCATGTGCACGATTTCACAAAAAGCTATTTCATTCAAAAACTAAGCATTTTACGAAAAATTTTGAAGATACAAATTTCCTCCCGAATTGAACGTAGATTTCAAATACATTAACATCACCTGCATTATCCAGTGGCGTAACAATGAATTGGGGAAATAAATTAACGGCTAGCAGAGCAAATTTTTTTAGAAAATTAGAACTTGGCAAATGAAAACGACACCTTAAATTTCAACTCAATAACTTTCATAGTTACTAAGTTAATAAAAAAATATTTAAAAAATATTAAAACTTTTACACCCTGTATCTTTGTTAGTAGTCACTTTAGAACATATGTTCATATAAACTTTTCGTCTTATTTGAAGTTCCTCTAGCACCCATTTTAATTTGGCACACCCGTTCTGAATCACCCTGTATACCCTGGCATAATTGTGTTGCCATGGAAAAACAAGCGTGCTTCTCCCTGATACGCGGAAAAACAGTTGTCATGGTAAACATGGTGACTGCTTTTCCCGGATAGGTTGTGGCGCACCGCCCATGGAAATCCTGACCTGTTGCTTATTTCCGATAGGCTACAAATATGGTTACCCTGGGAAACGGAATAACGTCAGTTCCCCCTAACCCTCGTGATTTATGTATTTGTTTGTGCAATTCACTAAGTATCATTCGTGACAATAGTCCTTTTCTGAAATGAATTTGGTTAATCATCCTTACTTCAAATGCGTGCTGCTAAATCGTTTTTAGACCTAGGGAACTGGTTGTGGCTTCCGCCAGTCTGTCTGGTTTTCCCATTAGTTGCCTTTATTGTTTCGTTTGAATGACAATTATGAATACAAACCGCCCTATTACTTTCCTTAAACCTTTTAGTGGTAGCGTGCGGCTGTACCTACTTTGCTTATTAAAAGGGTAGGTATGTATTTGATGTTTCCACGCAAGGTGATCCTATTACTTGGGAAAATTGCAACCAAATAGACCATATTCATAGAAATTGCCAAATACATTCTTTAAAACTCTGAATTTCACAATATCTCACAATATTATGCCACTTGCAATTGTTAGAGATTATGCAGAACGCTTAAAACTGTCTGCGAATGAATCAATTACTTGGACGGGAGATCCTATTAAAGATCCGATTATAAAAGAACAGCTTGAAATTGAGGCGACTGAGCAGATTTTGGATGGCCTGCTGCCCTTTTTGGGTAGAAAGGTCTTGTCTTTTCAATATGGCCTGTTACACGTCTTGTAAAATACACTCAAAGTCTGCATATATAGTAAATGGTACTTCAATAGACCTGTGATGCTGCTTAAACTTTAGTTCACAATTATCTGAATTCGGCATGTGAGTGACTATTCGACTGCATTCGCTCCGATGCACGGTCAGCTGTTGTTGCGTGTGAGAATGTATTAAGCAATCATTACACATATAGATTTGGTTGTGGTTATTTGATTTCGGATTAATTTCGACATATTTTTTATCCAAACATAGTGCAATTTATCTCTGTCTTGTAGTAAAGGTGCGTTTACATCTAACATTTATTGCTTGATATTTATGTCTGACAGAAATTGTGACTAATGTAAACAGTGAAGAATTTATGTCAGAGATATATGTTTCAAGCTCCAGCAATATGTGTTGACATATCTATACGAATAGATGTAAACGCTGATTATTTTCAAGTTCAGACTCGCCTGGAAGAAATTGCAAAAGTTGACTACTCTTCTACTTTTGTGGCACTGTCGCGCAATAAGTTTCGTGTGAATAAATATGGGTGACAAGAAAGAGTGGTTAAAAGCCGAAATTGACGAACTAATTAATATGTACCACGGTAAACCTGAGTTATGGGACGTTAAATGCAAAGTTTATAGAGATAGGGTAAAGAAACATAATGCCGTAATGGAAATTGCGGAAGCATTTGGCGCTACAGTAGAAGAAATTCAAAGAAAAATTCATAATTTAAGAAATCAATTGAACAGTGAATTTAAAAAAACTACC
Organism: Xestobium rufovillosum; assembly: GCA_963966045.1. Classification (NCBI taxonomy): domain Eukaryota; kingdom Metazoa; phylum Arthropoda; class Insecta; order Coleoptera; family Ptinidae; genus Xestobium; species Xestobium rufovillosum. The sequence continues at coordinate 26,338,248 of OZ014497.1, forward strand.
AAGACAAAATCAGGACGGGGCACTGATGAATTGCATGTTTCAAAATGGCCGTACTATAAGTCGCTTTTGTTTCTACAAGGAGGTTCAGCGTGCAAATCAGCGATAGGAAATTTACCAACGGTAAGTAATAAAATGTGTAATTTTTGTTATTTTTTATTTGAAATTTCATTGTTTACATAAATCTGTATTGCCAAGGAACTTCCCCTTGGCTGCTAACGAAATATTCTCGAAACTCTTCCCGAACTTCTTTAGCGTTCTTTGAATAGTTATTACTGCCTTGTTGCGCCAGTGGTAGCAGACTATCTGCCGGCATTTCCTCATTTCGCCAACTTCCATGTATAATTTCACCTGTTTCAAAATTTTCTCGGTCAAAGGTGCCTTCTGGGGCGTATACATTTGCAGAAGATTTTTCAGACAATAACCAATTATGTAAACTGCAGACGGCCAAAACTACAGAATCAACACGTTCTGGAGCAAGGAGAATCGGTTTCCTCAATACTCTAAATACACTAGACATAATACCAAAGGCATTTTCCACTATTCTCCTTGCTCTAGAAACTCTGTAGTTATAAATTCTCATTGAACCTTGACTATTAAATGGGTATGGTTTCATTATATGAGGTTGTAAAGGAAACGCATCGTCTGCTACAAAAACATATGGCACACATAATCTTCTTCCTGGGAGAGGCGCTTTTTCTAGACCGTTTGCTGCAGTTTCAATGAAATCTGCAACTCCACTGGCTCTGAAAACTCCCCCATCAGATACTCTTCCATTGCTGCCAACTGTGACGATGAGGAATTTATATTCGGCATCAACAATTGCCATTAATACAATACTATGCTGTCCTTTATAATTAAAGTAATAACTGCCACTATTCTGTGGAGCTTGGATAAGAACATGTTTCCCGTCAATAGCGCCCAAACATTTGGGAAAGTTCCATTTTAACTCAAATTTGTTGCTGACACTTTGCCATTCTCCTGACGTAGAAGGTGCCTGTAATATGTCATTTATTAAAATTTATGGCAACCTATACCTAATTATCTTAATAGATTTATTTTAATTAGGATGCTGCCGTGGAGGAGACCGCAAATGAAAACGAAGCACTATCTGACAGTCAAGATTTATCACTAGAACAATCCGAGGAAGTGAATGCTGTCAATAACTTGGCACCCAAAAAACCAGAAATTGGAATTAATCCCAGTAAGAAAAAAAAAATTGAAGGATCAAAGAAAAATGATTTACTCATGCAAAAAGCTATACGCAGTTTGACCGAAGAAGAGGATAAATATGATATTTTTGGAAAATTTGTAGCATCCGAAATGAGAGGTCTCTCTTCGGAATATTTACGTAAAAAACTGAAGAGAAAATTTCAAAAAGTCCTACTGGAAATAAATGAGGAGGAAGAGCAACTATTAAATCCTGCTTCTAATATCTATAGTAATCCCAGTTCAGTTGCTTCATATTCTGGACATATGGATTCGTCAAGCAATTCTGAACAATATGTCATTCAGCAACATTTGGGTTCGTCAAGCAATTCTCAACAATATATACATCAACAACAACCAACACAAACCTTAGCATCTTACATACAGACTGAAACTGAAAGTAACTATTCAAATGTTATACAACAATTACCTTAATGTAATCTTCCTTTAATACTGACATAATTGCTCTGCATACTTCAGGAACAATTAAACTTATCGTGCATTTTGGTATTCTGAATAAATAACTTAGGCTTGCGTAAGAATCACCTATAAAAATATAATGTTAAATTTCAAACAATAAAATAAAAATTTAAAAAGATGCAAGACTTTTTCATCAAATGTAGGTATCTACTTACCTGATGCTAAAAATCGTAAAGTTACAGCAAGTCGCTCGCTTACAGTAATAGCTTTTCTGAATTTCGTATCTTGCTTTGATATAAGGGGACCAATTTTACAAGCAAGCTTTTCGAAATCCGCTGGTTTCATTCTTACAAAATTAGAAAACTGCCCTGGGTCTTCAATACTGAGTTCCGACATTAATTGACTATAGGCACCTAGAGTCTCACGTCTCAAAATCACTTTCGAACCCACACAGAACGTTTTTTCTTCTTTTTTAACATATTCAGAATAATCACACTGGCCGCGATTTTTCGTTTCGATGCTTTCAGCATGGCAAGCACAGATTAGAGATTGATGGCAAGATAAAATGAACTTTTTCTGTAGAATGAAAGAGGCGACACGTGACACAACTATAGGTATTTCGTATGTGTAAACGGTTCGTATATTTATTGCAAATTTAAGAACGTCGGGGGATGTCATATACATATCCATTATATAAATTTCTAGTAATTTCTATCAGTATGTAAACAGTCAAAGCGATTTTATGTCCGACACTTGACATATATTTCCGACTAAAAGTGTCAGATGTAAACGCACCTTAATAAAAGAGAAATGTGTCTTGGCTTCTCCGATTTTGTACAGTAATAGGGACCAACAATTTTTTCTTCCTCTAATCCGAATACGTTAACGCTGATGTCATTATTTAACTCTTCGAAAATTGAAACGCCACTTACTTTCAAAGGAAAGGTTAAATCACCAAAATGGAGTGTTATATTTCTTTTTCTTGCAATCTGTTAATACTCCTTGGCTAGATACAACTTCAGGTGGTTCTGTAGGGTTAACAATACTCTTTCACCATAGGGAATTTTGTGTCTTCTAGCGTCGGTTATGAGGTACTCTTTCGCTAAAGAAATATAACGAAATAAATCAATTTTGTTGAATTTGTTTACCAGGACTCTTGAGGAAATCGCTGGAGCTGCAGATGATCTTTGTTTCGTAGATGATCTTTGTTAGTAGTAAATGCCACGATTCGGCCAGACAGTTCTAGTGTGGTGTGGTTTTAAGATAAGAGTTCGCTTTAGGTTTAAAAATAGAACGGTGTATACGAGGTGTTGCTGATCTATGAGCCGCTAAATGAAAATGGCGGTCACATGACTTTATTTTCAATATATGTACAACGTACGAGGGGGTATTGAGATCACTTAGGATTACTATACCTTCAACCAAAGAAAATAAAACACAAACATGGCGGCTACTTAACGGGGGTCCCCTTAGCGTTGAATATTGTCAAAAGCACTTACTCGGTAAATGAAATTGGGGCCAACTGATGGCCTGAAAGAATTCTATGAGCTTGTCCCAAGAGCGTGTGCCTCCCAAATAAAAATCATCAAGGGGCCCAAACGTCATAACCTCAAAATTAAAGCACACGCACGTCTGTCTCGCGACACTAATACTGAAATGATTGTCTTCTTCTTCGGTTTATTAAAAAGGCGTAAGGTCTGTTACCTAGCAATTTCCAGGAAAAGATTTGAAGATGGCGATGATGATTACGTCACCATGCGGTACTAATAAGCCAAAATGAAAATTTAAGGTTCTGATAGAGGTTACCGTTATTTTTATTATTAATGAAGGAAACACTCATACGATTTACCAGATTTGTATTTTTAAAAGTTAAACGTTTGTCTTCACGTCAACGAAGAGAATAATAATAATATATATTCTATGAAAACGTGATATAATCACCTACGCTGAAGACGAAAGTATTTGGATTATACAGAGCAGTTACAACAAATAAATAAGTGGGAAAAAATTATACAAGATGTATTTGTAACACTTCTAAAATTTTATTAATCAGCACACAATTTCCACTATCTGAGTTAACACTGTTTTACTAGGCCGGCGTCATCTGCTAATTCGACGGTAAATAAAGGAACATCACAACCCGCACAATAAGGGCGGTTGTCCCCACATAACCAATCTTTAGCGATGTTCCAAACCCATCCATGATAAAATTCTTTGTGATATGATACGCCTACGCAGTTACCAGTAGATCACCGTGAACATTTTTTGTAATGATGGTCCAGGTCCTCCCAAAAAGTAGTTGTCACCCATACGGTGGTTGTATCGCGTACAACATATTCCAACCAGTAATAGTTCATTCCACAAACCGTATAGTTGCCGGGGGTTTGATACAGGGTGCGGGGGTAGTACATGGTTTCGCAATAGCAGAGCCAAGCCTCCAGGCTTTCGAAAGGTTGATGAGGCAAAAGCTCTTCGGTACTGGCATCGCTGTCAGTATCCATTTCCATTTCTTCGTCGGTTAACAAATCTCCCATGGTTACGTCGAGTATTTCAGGCTCGGCACTGCTGAAGACATCGTGCACATCTGCTGCATACCCCCGAGTTGTATCTGTCGGTGCCATTTAAGTCTTGAAAGTTGTAAAAGTCTATAAATTCGTGAATCCCTACCTTATAACCGACAGATTAGAAGCAAACGATGAGAACGAACCTAATAGATAGCTGTATGATGTCCAGCCGACGACCGGTATCTACGTTCAGTGATGTTACGTGTACCAACATACTAACCATAGACAACGATTGCCAGATAGAATTTACTAAAATTATATAACGACCAGACAAATAATGGAAATTCTTAAACCCGCAACGAAGGAAGGGCGGATGGTGGCCGTTGATAGATTTTGTTTTCTCCAGCCCCTTTAAGTAAACGGTTGTTCCAGCTTGTATGTTTTCTATTAGGAACCTCTTGACGCTGCTACAAGTAGTCGAGCCATCGTTCCAAGCCAACCCGTGATGGTTCCTCTGCAACCATCTTACCTGGTTTCGTTCACTAGACGTTAGATTTGACACATCGTATGGCGGTTTTACAATAAACACTTGAAATTCCTTTGTATCGTACAATATGGTTATTTCCTTCAATATAAAATTGTTTGTATAGTCTTTAAAGCCTTGGACGTCGATAATGATACGGCGTTGCCGGTTCATGCTGTTTGCGATCGAAGAAGATGTGTAGGAGAAAACTGGCTGTATGCGTGTGTGAAGCCCTTTTTATATGAGTTTCTTGACATCCCCGCTCAACGGCGAATATTCGATAATTCTGTCGTGTAATAATAAGCAATAGGCCGATGTGCTATCAGCAATGCCTCCGACATGCTCTGTCTCAAATTCTGTTTTGACGTCAACCGGCCCCCCTTTGATCGACTCATTTTGATGGGAACAATCTACAACCACAAGCGGAGCTACATTTTTGAATTCCGCGGGGTTTAGCAGCGGATGAGGGTTGTTTCCGTAATACACCTCTTGGGATTTAGCGTACATGTAGTACAGCAGAGCATAACGGTTTTCGGTATAAGAAATATTTAGATTGTCGTTGGGAAATACTTCAGAGTTCAAATGAACTGTGAAATTGATTAGATTACAAGTGTTAAATTCGCTGGGATTCTCTTTGAGATTGTTCATTTTATTCGTTTGCAATCCAAAAATTATTACTCTGGGCTTTTCCAGTTGGGTAGCGGTTCTTACGCGCCAGATGTTATGAGTAGATTTCGGCACATTGGGGTATTCATATAGCTCATTTGTATGGGCCTCGAACTTTGAATTGTCTGATATAATTTAAGACGTTCGGCATCACTCAAGGTGATGTGCGGTACTTTCCACGTAATTTTTCTGATATTGAACTGATACTTTGCAAGTTCTCTTTTAACCACATTTCAGAAGAAAAATGTTATTCTTATCAAATCTATATACACATTATTTCTTATCTAACATGAAATAAAACTGTTTGTTTGGATAATCTGTTGCATATATATTAGCCAAAATTCAAGACCCCTAATAGATGCTAGGTAGGTATTACTATAACATGATATCCACACATTCAGCGTAAGAGATGCTCTAATATGATTATTCTTTATTTTTTGAATTCTTCCACCATAAATAATTTATGATGATGCTGCTGGTGACATCTGCCAATTGGATAGCTAACTACTCAATTATATAGCTAACAAATAAATAGTGTAAATAGAGAGCTATAAATAAGTAAACGCAAAAATAGATATTTGCTGAAATACATTGTGTATGCTCAACAGCGATTTACATATAAATTAATAAAATGTATATTCTTAAACTGCCTGAATGATAGGTGGAGTTTATGATCGTCTTCGGTCAGAATCGTCCGTTTGAGATTCCGAGTCGCCGTGAGCGAAACGGGACAAGATAGTAACAGCAATTATTTACAACTGCTGCAACACCTTTACTTTAAGGGTTGATTGAAGAAAATAAGTACTTCACTTTTACTTGTATAATTGTATATTTAAAATAATCAAACAGTGTTACAGTTACAACTTTGGATGTTGACTATCAATAACGACTCTTCAATGTCGACTCACTACTTTCTACTCTCAATAGCTACTCTCTGAGGTGTTCTGCAGCAAGTGCATTTATAATATTTCTTATCTATGCTTCTAGAAAGAAAGCTGATGCAACCCAACGTCAGTCTTGTGTGAAGGCGTAATTTATTCTTGGGAAAATAGGTTGTGTTTTTGCGTGGCCCTATATAACAAAGGAAATTAATTATTTTGCTCAATGTGATAATGATCCCAAGCGTATGTTGATACGCCGTCATCTCGTATGAACCTCTTATCGTCCCAATAACTTAACGAAATTTTGTTGGCGTACCGAGTATAAATAGTATGTATTTTCGATCTAAACACTAGCATGCTGTTATGAAACAGTTTCTTTCTGTACAAACAATCTCTGTAATTATCCAAACTTAATCTATCGACGACCGTTTTCTTCACACCTTTATAGCCTTTTTCACTACCTTACTGCCTGTTACATCTGTGGAATACATTTTCGATCTGAAACCAATAAATTATCTCATAATCAGACCGTTGTTTTCGTCTTTCATTAGACCGACCTGTTTTTTATTGACAAGAGGTAAATTGTACGGGTTAGAGTAACTGTAGGCTGACGTGTCAAAGCGGGTGTGAACGTCATCTTTTATATCATTAAAGAAATTGTCAGTGTGTAATGGTATAGATGAAGGAGTCGGTGTCCATATAATTTAAGAGCAAGTTGTTCTGAAATTTCGGTTTCATGTACTCATAATGGAAATTATACATCAACCATTTAGATAACTCTAAAACTACAAAATCTGTGTAAATAGGTTTGTTGTGGAAGGTATTAGTGCGATTTAACTAAATAGCGACCATGTCCGGTGTGAACTGAGTTGCGCTGTGAAAGTTTGGTTTCGCGATGACCGATCGAGCACCCAGATGACGTCCAGAATTATCCCACCGCGTAACAATTCTGACATCTCGCCTTTTGTCTACGTTCTGCATTTTTTTACTGTACACTGCATTATTCATTAATTTAAAGTAATTCTTTTATAATTCGTTTTCAGCTCTCGTGCGATGTTATGTGTTTAAGGCGATATATTTTTTCAACCAGCAAGATTGATTAAACTTCAAGGCTCGATGCACTTTAACTAATTTCAAACCGTAACGCAGACACTGCTGAAGATTTCGATAATGAATGATGTATTTTGTTTTGAAGCAAAAATCTGTTATTAATTTGGAGAATGTAGAAATGGGCTTACACTTGTTTTCTGCGCAAAAAGGTAGATCATTGTGAGAATCGTGCAAGGTCTTTGGATATTCCAGGTCAACTTCAAAGATATATCCTATATCAGAAGTTTCCGGAATAGCCATAATATCGAGATCCTGCACCCTGTCTACCCACTGGAAACCGCTATGGGGTAAAATTTCTGACATATCCCAGCCGTACAGGTTATTCACATCTATGTAAATACATAAGAAATTTTGATGGCTTAGAACTATCATACTCATCCATATACCGATTATATGCCACTTGAGTGACGATATGTGCATTGAACTATAATACCCCCTCGTATACCTCTTTATAAAAAAATGAATACATGTTGATATCTGTTAAGAGGTCGAGTTTCATTCCAGTATATTTTAACATGGCGTCCCACGCCAAGCCCGGAGCTGCATAATAATGAGCAGGATCAAGCGAATAATATATCCTATAGCATAGGTTACGAAAATTTTGAAAAATGTCTGTCAACAGCAAAACATCGGTTATTAAATAAATTTGTAAGTAGTCCCATAAAGTGGAACAGTTACATGTTATCCAAACTAGTCGCGCATGTCTTCATCAGAGCAGGCTTTGTTCGTGAATTTCCTAAAGAATTTATTTCTGTCGGGCAACTCGGTCTCATCCAAACGATTCCAAGAATTAATGTACTCGTAAGGAAGTACACCTTTTCTCGTAACCAATTCAAATTGAACCATGTCGGTAAAGACGGAACGTACACAGTGAAAATCTGATGCAGACAAATTTTGAGCTAAACTTTCGAAGCTAGATGGCATGAATCGAACAGAGTCTAGAAAGCGTAATTCTACAATCTCTTCCTCGGTAACAGAAATTCACTTTGACAGGGAAATGTACAATTCTTTATTTAAAGGAAGTATGGAAATGCGTCCTTCTATATTATATCGTTTAAGGCCTTAACAAACAGGTGGCAATCGTAACCGGACAAATTGTGGAACAAGATGGGAAAGAATTTCGGTCTGCGAAATAACAGGTTACAAGTGTTGTGAGCGACACCCCTGTACTTCCCACTAAAGTGACCGTGATCTGTCACTCTATCAGTTCCCAGCTCCCCCTTACAAATATGACAAACGGTAGAGTTGACGTGAACGTTCCATTCTGCATCACTCAAAGGTTCCATCGGTTTAGAGTTCTTAATAACATTGTTATAAAGGGATGTAATATCGCGAACGAGAGAGAGAACAAACTGTTGAGGCGAATCGTTTCCTTTTTAAACTCTAAGTTTATTCAAACTGTTGTCGAACGAACAATATGTAATACGCAAAAGCGCAAGGCACGTGTTGCTGAATGTTGGTGGTTGAAGACCCTGTCGGTTGAGGTAAACAGGTATTTACGTCTTGTAAAATACACTCAAAGTCTGCATAGATAGTAAATGGTACTTCAATAGACCTGTGATGCTGCTTAAACTTTAGTTCACAATTATCTGAATTCGGCATGTGAGTGACTATTCGACGGCATTCGCTCCGATGCACGGTCAGCTGTTGTTGCGCGTGAAATTGTATTAAGCAAACATTACACATATAGATTTGGTTGTGGTGCTTTGTTATTTGATTTCGGATTAATTTCGACATATTATTTATCCAAACAGTGCAATTTATCTCTGTCTTGTGCAGTAATAAAAGAGAAATGTGTCTTGGCTTCTCCGATTTCGTACAGTAATAGGGACCAACAATTTTTTCTTCCTCTAATCCGAATACGTTAACGCTGATGTCATTATTTAACTCTTCGAAAATTGAAACGCCACTTACTTTCAAAGGAAAGATTAAATCACCAAATTGGAGTGTTATATTTCTTTTTCTTGCAATCTGTTATACTCCTTGGCTAGATACAACTTCAGGTGGTTCTGTAGAGTTAACAATACTCTTTTACCATAGGGAATTTTGTGTCTTCTAGCGTCGGTTATGAGGTACTCTTTCCCTAGGACCATGTTATCTAAAGAAATATAACGAAATCAATCAATTTTCTTGAATTTGTTTACCAGGACTCTTGAGGAAATCGCTGGATGCTGCAGATGATCTTTGTTTCATACATGATCTTTGTTTCGTAGATGTTCTTTGTTAGTAGTAAATGCCACGATTCGGCCAGACAGTTCTAGTGTGGCGCGGTTTTAAGATAAGAGTTCGCTTTACAAATATGACAAACAGTAGAGTTGACGTGAACGTTCCATTCTGCATCACTCGAAGGTTCCATCGGTTTAGAGTTCTTAATAACATTGTTATAAAGGGATGTAATATCGCGAACGAGAGAGAGAACAAACTGTTGGGGCGAATCGTTTCCTTTATAAACTCTAAGTTTATTCAAACTGTTGTCGAACGAACAGAATATGTAATACGCAAAAGCCCAAGGCACGTGTTGTTGAATGTTGGTGGTTGAAGATCCTGTCGGTTGAGGTAAACAGGTATCTACGTCTTGTAAAATACATTCAAAGTCTGCATAGATAGTAAATGGTACTTCAATAGACCTGTGATGCTGCTTAAACTTAAGTTCACAATTATCTTAATTCGGCATGTGAGTGACTATTCGACTGCATTCGCTCCGATGCACGGTCAGCTGTTGTTGCGTGTGAAAATGTATTAAGCAAACATTACACATATAGATTTGGTTGTGGTGACTTGTTATTTGATTTCGGATTAATTTCGTAGATGTTCTTTGTTAGTAGTAAATGCCACGATTCGGCCAGACAGTTCTAGTGTGGTGTGGTTTTAAGATAAGAGTTCGCTTTAGGTTTAAAAATAGAACGGTGTATACGAGGTGTTGCTGATCTACGAGCCGCTAAATGAAAATGGCGGTCACATGACTTTATTTTCAATATATGTACGACGTACGAGGGGGTATTAAGATCACTTAGGTTTACTATACCTTCAACCAAAGAAAATAAAACACAAACATGGCGGCTACTTAACGGGGGTCCCCTTTGCGTTGAATATTGTCAAAAGCACTTACTCGGTAAATGAAATTGGGGCCAACTACTTGGCCTGAAAGAATTCTATGAGCTTGTCCCAAGAGCGTATGCCTCCCAAATAAAAATCATCAAGGGGGCCCAAACCTCATAACCTCAAAATTAAAGCACACGCACGTCTGTCTCGCGACACTTCGACACTAATACTGAAATGATTGTCTTCTTCTTCAGTTTATTAAAAAGGCTTAGGTCTGTTACCTAGCAATTTCCAGGAAAAGATTTGAAGATGGCGATGATGATTACGTCACCATGCGGTACTAATAAGCCAAAATGAAAATTTAAGGTTCTGATAGAGGTTACCGTTATTTGTATTATTAATGAAGGAAACACTTATACGACTTACAAGATTTGTATTTTTAAAAGTTAAACGTTTGTCTTCACGTCAACGAAGAGAATAATAATAATATATATATTCTTTGAAAACGTGATATAATCACCTACGCTGAAGACGAAGGTATTTGGATTATACAGAGCAGTTACAACAAATAAATAAATGGGAAAAAAATTATACAAGATGTATTTGTAACACTTCTAAAATTTTATTAATCGGCACACAATTTCCACTATCTGAGTTAACACTGTTTCGCAATAGCAGAGCCAAGCCTCCAGGCTTTCGAAAGGTTGATGAGGCAAAAACTCTTCGGTACTGGCATCGCTGTCAGTATCCATTTCCATTTCTTCGTCGGTTAACAAATCTTCCATGGTTACGTCGAGTAATTTAGGCTCGGCACATTGTGCACATCTGCTGCATACCCCCGAGTTGTATCTGTCGGTGCCATTTAAGTCTTGAAAGTTGTAAAAGTCTATAAATTCGTGAATCCCTACCTTATAACCGACAGATTAGAAGCAAACGATGAGAACGAACCTAATAGATAGCTGTATGATGTCCAGCCGACGACCGGTATCTACGTTCAGTGATGTTACGTGTACCAACACACTGAGCATAGACACCGATTGCCAGATAGAATTTACTAAAATTATGTAACGACCAGACAAATAATGGAAATTCTTAAACCCTCAACGAAGGAAGGGCGGATGGTGGCCGTTGATAGATTTTGTTTTCTCCATCCCCTTTAAGTAAACGGTTGTTCCAGCTTGTATGTTTTCTATTAGGAACCTCTTGACGCTGCTACAAGTAGTCGAGCCATCGTTCCAAGCCAACCCGTGATGGTTCCTCTGCAACCATCTTACCTGGTTTCGTTCACTAGACGTTAGATTTGTCACATCGTATGGCGGTTTTACAATAAACACTTGAAATGTCTTTGTATCGTACAATATGGCTATTTCCTTCAATATAAAATTGTTTGTATAGTCTTTAAAGCCTTGGACGTCGATAATGATACAGCGTTGCCGGTTCATGCTGTTTGCGATCGAAGAAGATGTGTAGGAGAAAATTGGCTGTATGCGTGTGCGAAGCCCTTTTTTATATGTTTTTCTTGACATCCCCGCTCAACGGCGAATATTCGATAATTCTGTCGTGTAATAATAAGCAATAGGCCGATGTGCTATCAGCAATGCCTCCGACATGCTCTGTCTCAAATTCAATTTTGACGTCAACCTGTCCCCCTTTGATCGACTCATTTTGATGGGAACAATCTACAACCACAAGCGGAGCTACATTTTTGAATTCCGCGGGGTTCAGCAGCGGATGAGGGTTGTTTCCGTAATACACCTCTTGGAATTTAGCGTACATGTAGTACAGCAGAGCATAACGGTTTTCGGTATAAGAAATATTTAGATTGTCGTTGGAAAATAATAATAATAATAATAATAATAATAAACGTCTTTATTGTGACATTACAATAGAAAACAACAGAGAAAAAAAACATTTTCAATGCCACAAAGGGCGAAGTTCAGCACATGCTGTTCTTCCACTTAACCCCAATATAATAAAACAATTAAAAGAAGCAAGAACAAGTGTATCTGGCTATAGGGCTACGAAAAACTAATTAATGCGGTAGAATAGGAAAGAAGAACTAGAAAAAGGCGAAAGTAAACGGCAAAGAAAAGTAGAAAAAGCAAGAGAAAAGGAAAAAAAAAAACAGCAAATAGAGACAATTACTGTAGTATTTATATTTATTGTTCATTGTTGTTCAGTTAGAAGGATCTGCTTTACCTTTTTGCGAAACTTAAATATGGTAAGAGACCTGGTTTCTCTTGACAGTTTGTTATAAACATTACTAATATTGTAGGAGAAAGATCTTTCAAACAATGCAGACTTATGCAAAGGCGGAGTAATAAGAGATTTTCTACGTATGTTGAGATTATGTACATCAGTTCGATAACGAATCTTGTTATACAGATAGGGCGGGCAGCCAGTAGTAACAATTCCGTGAAAGAAAACACATGAATGCAGAAAACGCCTGTTAAACATGTTAAGCCAGTTTAGTTCTTTAATTTTAGAAGATATATGATCCCTTCTACGCATACCACATATCAACCTGGCACACGAATTCTGCACCACCTGTATCCTTCGAGACGTATCTGCATCAATGCAAAATCCATATAGTACATCACAATACGCAAAATGCGACAAAACCAAGGAATCACACAACAACCGAATTGTAGATTTTTGCAAAAAATCCTTGCTTGCATATATAAGTTTTAGATTGCAAAAAGCCCTCTTGACACAATTTTTTATATGTGTTTTAAACCTCAAATCCACATCAATTGTAACACCAAGACTTTTAGACTCATCAACACAGTTTAAAATTTTATTACCAGCTTTAATTCTTAAAGTGTTAACAAGTTCTTTGCGAATTGAAGGTTTTCCAAACAACATCAGTACAGACTTTTCAGGATTGATGATTAAATTGTGGTCAAGAGAAGCCTGGATTAATAATGACAAATCCCCGTTAATGCGATCCGTGGCCTGCACAATATCTACCGGTGAAAATGTTCAAATGAACTGTGAAATTGATTAGATTACAAGTGTTAAATTCGCTGGGATTCTCTTTGAGATTGTTCATTTTATTCATTTGCAATCCAAAAATTATTACTTTGGGCTTTTCCAGTTGGGTAGCGGTTTTTACGCGCCAGATGTTATGAGTAGGTTTCGGCACATTGGGGTATTCATATAGCTCATTTGTACGGGCCTCGAACTTCGAATTGTCTGATATAATTTAAGACGTTCGGCATCACTCAAGGTGATGTGCGGTACTTTCCACGTAATTTTTCTGATATTGAACTGATACTTTGCAAGTTCTGTTTTAACCACGTTATCGTTTGTTTTCGCTCTTACCAACACTAATTCGTGTTTGGCGTTTGGAATTATCTTCTTGTAATCTTCGGCGAATCCCAACAATCTGTGTAAGGGTACGCAAAAATTGAAACGTCCTCCTGGCGAAGTTTTCACTCGCCTATTCTGTTTTATAGACCACCCTGCGTTAATGAGCAAAGCACTTTCGTTCGGATGTAACGAAACGTAGTTTTTCAAAGACGTGGTGATTCCTAGGTTTCGAGAGTGATCAATTTCGATACCATTTAATTCATAACGAACTTCGTCAAACATGAAGAGGTACAGTTGTTGATAAGAAATAGGGTATTGACAGCTTCAGCGTTCTCATTCTGTAAGGTTCCTTCGATGTATAAGAAGCTTTCAGAGGGAAGTAGAATCAAATCTTGATGTTGAACGCAAATTCGAATCGTATCACTCGGATTGTACGATTCTATGAACGGCGAGGAAGTGTGATATGACTTCCTCACTATCGATTCATCGAAACGAGGTGATTGAGAAATGTTTAGCAAGTCACTCATCGCTACGAACCTTCAATTCCAAAGACTTTAAAAATTGTTTGTTTGCTCCTGTCAGGAAAACATCTCGTTTGGGTTTCGATGTTAATCGTTTCAACCCTGAACCAGAACTTACTCTTCTTATCGACGAATGCGAATATTTATTTAAACTGTTGTTATTATTGTTCTTTTTTTCGTTAAAAATTAACATCTCTATTTATTGATACTTGTTTATGCTAAACGTCCTTATATATGATCCCTTTGTATCACAAGTACCTTACTGAAGATTATTCTCCACACCTTCTTTATATATTGTTAGTTATCCTTGCTCTATTCCCAATAACCTACACATCATAACACGGCCGTAAATGTAACCTTATTGTAATTTTCTCATTACGAAAATTAATCAGATTTCCGTCTTGATCCACCAATTTAACGAAAACTGAGCTTATGGTATTAACGTTGACGGGCATGTAGATTATACTTTTTGGAACTTCGTTTATTTTATACCCAGGCAAGACGCCTGGCGAAGAACAATATGAATTTATTTGTCATCTAACGGGACATAATATCGATCAATTAAGAAGGCGAAAAGGAGGGTTGATTAATGGAATCTCTTCTGCTTTTAAGTGGCTTTTTGAACACCGTCTGCTGACTATGCTCAATATTACAATGATGCAATTAATGCTCTTAATTCTCAGAATCATGTTATTCAAATGCTTTTAAAACAAGTTAATTTTATATCTGATGCAATTTCAGATTATAACAAGTCCGCAATTGCTCTTAAAGTAAATGAAGAAAAATTGAACAATAATATTAAAAAATTCAATGAGTTTTCTGCCACTGCTGTTACTGAAATTAATCAATTAACATTTTCGCAAACCCTAGATGAACATTTTAATCTTTTGCGATATTTAGTTTATGATGTAGAAAATAATTTTTCATCTATTCTATTTGCAAAACATAATACTTTACATCCATCAGTTATTACTCCAAAGCAATTAAAAGATGAATTTGGAATACCAAATTATGATTTTCCCATTAATATTCATGAATATTGTGATGAAATATATCGATATTATACTATTAGTACTCTTAATGTAGTCTATCATAATAAGATTTTAATTTATGGAATTAAGTTGCCCGTGGTCACAAAAGAAATATACAATTTATATTTCCTTATTCCTTTACCAAATCGACTTTCCAATTCCTCTGTCTATACATACATAGATCCACCTTATCTTCTGTTGAGTACGTATAAACTATATTATGGAAGAATGCGGGACCAGAATACATGCAAATTGCTCCAGGGTCAAAAGACAATTTGCTCCAACATCATTATACATGGTACAAGAGAAAAACCAGTATGTGAAACGTCGCTAAAAGTAATGCCATCATCACGAATTCCATTAGATTGCGTAACTAGAATAATCAAATCAACTATGGAAATATGGCATCCTCTTTCTGAAAATAATTGGCTTTTTGTCCTAACCGAGCCAACTCAAGGAACAATCACATGTAACAGTCTAGCTAATCCTATTGTCGAAGTTCATTTTTAGAACTGGAATTTTCACCATGATGCCCAAATGCAGATGTTACATGCCGGAAACTATTCTTACTTCTTCGTTCAATGAGACTGGAAATTTTACCAGTTATATTCCAACCATTAGCATCACTGACGACGATTGTTGTGTGAAACACCAACTGCGAACAGCCTTGACCGATGTCAAGGTCGAGTGGTGGGGGGTGCATCCAGAACTGTCCACTTTACCCTACTCATATTTTGTAGTAAATAGGGTACGTCTGATTTGACATTTTATCCATAGGAACGACGTCTTCCTTGGATCGGCATTCGTTTAAATTACGTGATTCATCATTAGAATTATCACTTTGAATAAAATCATTTTGACAATAGAAATTTCTTGATGCATTATTATTAATATTATTTGGTCGTTTTCTATATTTATTAATTAAATGGCCAAGGTTTTTGCAATAATTGCAAAATTTTATTTCCGATAGATCATCTCGTTTTTTCTTAAAACAATCTTGTGTAGCATGTCCTAATTTTTTACAATAGGAACATTGTATATTATTGGATTTATTTTTATCATTGCGATAATCACCTGTATTCTGGAAAGTTTTGCCTGATGTATTTGTTTTAAACTGAGATCGTGTATTAAACGGTTTATTTTCACGTTCTTCAGTTAATGCTGAATTAAGTGCGTCTTGTAATGCTTGATTTTCCCGAGCGCGTAAAAAACGCGATATCTCAGGTAATAAATGAGAAATAAAGCGTTGTAAACAAATTTCTTGGACAGTGGCAATACGTCCTTCTCGTTGATTCGGATTACAAACACGAGTATTAATAGATTTCGATAATGAATGACGTATTTTGTTTTGAAGCAAATATCTGTTATTAATTTGGGGAATGTAGGAATGGGGCTACACTTGTTTTCTGCGCAAAAAGGTAGATTATTGTGAGAATCGTGCAAGGTCTGTGGATATTCCAGGTCAACTTCAAAGATGTATCCTATATCAGAAGTTTCCGGAATAGCCATAATATCGAGATCCTGCACCCTGTCTACCCACTGGAAACCGCTATGGGGTAAAATTTCTGACATAGCCCAGCCGTACAGGTTATTCACATCTATGTAAATACATAAGAAATTTTGATGGCTTAGAACTATCATACTCATCCATATACCGATTATTTGCCACTTGAGTGACGATTTGTGCATTGAACTATAATACCCCCTCGTATACCTCTTTATAAAAAAATGAATACATGTTGATTTCTGTTAAGAGGTCGAATTTCATTCCAGTATATTTTAACATGGCGTCCCACGCCAAGCCCGGAGCTGCATAATAATGAGCAGGATCAAGCGAATAATATATCCTATAGCATAGGTTACGAAAATTTTGAAAAATGTCTGTCAACAGCAAAACATCAGTTATTAAATAAATTTGTAAGTAGTCCCATAAAGTGGAACAGTCACATGTTATCCACACTTGTCGCGCATGTCTTCATCAGAGCAGGCTTTGTTCGTTAATTTCCTAAAGAATTTATTTCTGTCGGGCAACTCGGTCTCATCCAAACGATTCCAAGAATTAATGTACTCGTAAGGAAGTACTCGTAACCAATTCAAATTGAACCTTGTCGGTAAAGACGGAACGTACACAGTGAAAATCTGATGCAGACAAATTTTGAGCTAAACTTTCGAAGCTAGATGGCATGAATCGAACAGAGTCTAGAAAGCGTAATTCTACAGTCTCTTCCTCGGTAACAGAGATCCACTTTGACAGGGAAATGTACAATTCTTTATTTAAAGGAAGTATGGAAATGCGTCCTTCTATTTCGTTTAAGGCCTTAACAAACAGGTGGCAATCGTAACCGGACAAATTGTGGAACAAGATGGGAAAGAATTTCGGTCTGCGAAATAACAGGTTACAAGTGTTGTGAGCGACACCCCTGTACTTCCCACTAAAGTGACTGTGATCTGTCACTCTGTCAGTTCCCAGCTCCCCCTTACAAATATGACAAACAGTAGAGTTGACGTGAACGTTCCATTCTGCATCACTCAAAGGTTCCATCGGTTTAGAGTTCTTAATAACATTGTTATAAAGGGATGTAATATCGCGAACGAGAGAGAGAACAAACTGTTGAGGCGAATCGTTTCCTTTATAAACTCTAAGTTTATTCAAACTGTTGTCGAACGAACAGAATATGCAATACGCAAAAGCGCAAGGCACGTGTTGCTGAATGTTGGTGGTTGAAGACCCTGTCGGTTGAGGTAAATAGGTATCTACGTCTTGTAAAATACACTCAAAGTCTGCATAGATAGTAAATGGTACTTCAATAGACCTGTGATGCTGCTTAAACTTTAGTTCACAATTATCTTAATTCGGCATGTGAGTGACTATTCGACTGCATTCGCTCCGATGCACGGTTAGCTGTTGTTGCGTGTGAAAATGTATTAAGCAAACATTACACATATAGATTTCGTTGTGGTGACTTGTTATTTGATTTCGAATTAATTTCGACATATTTTTATCCAAACATAGTGCAATTTATCTCTGCCTTGCAGTAATAAAAGAGAAATGTGTCTTGGCTTCTCCGATTTTGTACAGTAATAGGGACCAACAATTTTTTCTTCCTCTAATCCGAATACGTTAACGCTGATGTCATTATTATTCGAAAATTGAAACGCCACTTACTTTCAAAGGAAAGGTTAAATCACCAAAATGGAGTGTTATATTTCTTTTTCTTGCAATCTGTTATACTCCTTGGCTAGATACAACTTCAGGTGGTTCTGTAGAGTTAACAATACTCTTTCACCATAGGGAATTTTGTGTCTTCTAGCGTCGGTTATGAGGTACTCTTTCCCTAGTACCATGTTATCTAAAGAAATTAAACGAAATAAATCAATTTTCTTGAATTTGTTTACCAGGACTCTTGAGGAAATCGCTGGATGCTGCAGATGATCTTTGTGTCATAGATGATCTTTGTTTCGTAGACGTTCTTTGTTAGTAGTAAATGCCACGATTCGGCCAGACAGTTCTAGTGTGGTATGGTTTTAAGATAAGAGTTCGCTTTACAAATATGACAAACAGTAGAGTTGACGTGAACGTTCCATTCTGCATCACTCAAAGGTTCCATCGGTTTAGAGTTCTTAATAACATTGTTATAAAGGGATGTAATATCGCGAACGAGAGAGAGAACAAACTGTTGAGGCGAATCGTTTCCTTTATAAACTCTAAGTTTATTCAAACTGTTGTCGAACGAACAGAATATGTAATACGCAAAAGCGCAAGGCACGTGTTGCTGAATGTTGGTGGTTGAAGACCCTGTCGGTTGAGGTAAATAGGTATCTACGTCTTGTAAAATACACTCAAAGTCTGCATAGATAGTAAATGGTACTTCAATAGACCTGTGATGCTGCTTAAACTTTAGTTCACAATTATCTTAATTCGGCATGTGAGTGACTATTCGACTGCATTCGCTCCGATGCACGGTCAGCTGTTGTTGCGTGTGAAAATGTATTAAGCAAACATTACACATATAGATTTCGTTGTGGTGACTTGTTATTTGATTTCGAATTAATTTCGACATATTTTTTATCCAAACATAGTGCAATTTATCTCTGTCTTGCGGTAATAAAAGAGAAATGTGTCTTGGCTTCTCCGATTTTGTACAGTAATAGGGACCAACAATTTTTTCTTCCTCTAATCCGAATACGTTAACGCTGATGTCATTATTTAACTATTCGAAAATTGAAACGCCACTTACTTTCAAAGGAAAGGTTAAGTCACCAAAATGGAGTGTTATATTTCTTTTTCTTGCAATCTGTTATACTCCTTGGCTAGATACAACTTCAGGTGGTTCTGTAGGGTTAACAATACTCTTTCTCCATAGGGAATTTTGTGTCTTCTAGCGTCGGTTATGAGGTACTCTTTCCCTAGTACCATGTTATCTAAAGAAATATAACGAAATAAATCAATTTTGTTGAATTTGTTTACCAGGACTCTTGAGGAAATCGCTGGAGCTGCAGATGATCTTTGTTTCGTAGATGATCTTTGTTTCGTAGATGATCTTTGTTTCGTAGATGTTCTTTGTTAGTAGTAAATGCCACGATTCGGCCAGACAGTTCTAGTGTGGTGTGGTTTTAAGATAAGAGTTCGCTTTAGGTTTAAAAATAGAACTGTGTATACCGTATATCTACGAGCCGCTAAATGAAAATGGCGGTCACATGACTTTATTTTCAATATATGTACGACGTACGAGGGGGTATTGAGATCACTTAGGTTTACTATACCTTCAACCAAAGAAAATAAAACACAAACATGGCGGCTACTTAACGGGGGTCCCCTTTGCGTTGAATATTGTAAAAAGCACTTACTCGGTAAATTAAATTGGGGCCAACTACTTGGCCTGAAAGAATTCTATGAGCTTGTCCCAAGAGCGTATGCCTCCCAAATAAAAATCATCAAGGGGGCCCAAACCTCATAACCTCAAAATTAAAGAACACGCACGTCTGTCTCGCGACACTTCGACACTAATACTGAAATGATTGTCTTCTTCTTCAGTTTATTAAAAAGGCGTAAGGTCTGTTACCTAGCAATTTCCAGGAAAAGATTTGAAGATGGCGATGATGATTACGTCACCATGCGGTACTAATAAGCCAAAATGAAAATTTAAGGTTCTGATAGAGGTTACCGTTATTTGTATTATTAATGAAGGAAACACTTATACGACTTACAAGATTTGTATTTTTAAAAGTTAAACGTTTGTCTTTCGTCAACGAAGAGAATAATAATAATATATATATTCTTTGAAAACGTGATATAATCACCTACGCTGAAGACGAAGGTATTTGGATTATACAGAGCAGTTACAACAAATAAATAAATGGGAAAAAATTATACAAGATGTATTTGTAACACTTCTAAAATTTTATTAATCGGCACACAATTTCCACTATCTGAGTTAACACTGTTTCGCAATAGCAGAGCCAAGCCTCCAGGCTTTCGAAAGGTTGATGAGGCAAAAACTCTTCGGTACTGGCATCGCTGTCAGTATCCATTTCCATTTCTTCGTCGGTTAACAAATCTTCCATGGTTACGTCGAGTATTTCAGGCTCGGCACATCGTGCACATCTGCTGCATACCCCCGAGTTGTATCTGTCGGTGCCATTTAAGTCTTGAAAGTTGTAAAAGTCTATAAATTCGTGAATCCCTACCTTATAACCGACAGTTTAGAAGCAAACGATGAGAACGAACCTAATAGATAGCTGTACCAACACACTGACCATAGACAACGATTGCCAGATAGAATTTACTAAAATTATATAACGACCAGACACATAATGGAAATTCTTAAACCCGCAACGAAGGAAGGGCGGATGGTGGCCGTTGATAGATTTTGTTTTCTCCAGCCCCTTTAAGTAAACGGTTGTTCCAGCTTGTATGTTTTCTATTAGGAACCTCTTGACGCTGCTACAAGTAGTCGAGCCATCGTTCCAAGCCAACCCGTGATGGTTCCTCTGCAACCATCTTACCTGGTTTCGTTCACTAGACGTTAGATTTGTCACATCGTATGGCGGTTTTACAATAAACACTTGAAATTCCTTTGTATCGTACAATATGGGTATTTCCTTCAATATAAAATTGTTTGTAGAGTCTTTAAAGCCTTGGACGTCGATAATGATACGGCGTTGCCGGTTCATGCTGTTTGCGATCGAAGAAGATGTGTAGGAGAAAACTGGCTGTATGCGTGTGTGAAGCCCTTTTTTTATATGAGTTTCTTGACATCCCCGCTCAACGGCGAATATTCGATAATTCTGTCGTGTAATAATAAGCAATAGGCCGATGTGCTATCAGCAATGCCTCCGACATGCCCTGTCTCAAATTTAATTTTGACGTCAACCGTAACCGTTTAATATTCGAATAACCTTATCCGAAATTGTAACCGAAATTTAAAATATTTCTTTTACCGAAACCGTTACCGAAACCGTTTTATTTTATTTTGATTAACCGAAACTGTAACCAATATACTGATATTTGTATCGGTTTTTGAAGGAATTGAAACCTAAACCATTAACCCTAACTGAAACCGTAACCTCGTCAAACCGAATCAAATTGAGCCAGTGATTGGTTAACAAAAAGACTCAGCACACTACTGACTTCAGCTGAACGCCGTCATGTGGACAAATTGTTAAAACTCATACCTACTAAACCTAGTATTGGGAAAAATCGGAACTTCTGATTAATCGGAATTCCGGTATCCGGATTCTAATAATATTTAATATTCGGAATGTTCGTTGGATGCTGCTTTCAGGATACTTGCACGTTACACATAATATGTATAACTTATGTCGGTATACTTGTTTTCTATGCGGAAACAGCAAATCTCCGGATCTACTAAGTACTAATAACTAAACATATCCGACATCTCGATAACTTACAAGTTGTTTACATGATAAAAATTTATGTTTCGAAGTTTCGATCTGGAATTTGGTTCAATCTGTTCTACTGTAGGTCTAGTAAAGCAGCGTTGCCTGTATTTTACAAAATATTTCGTATCTTTATTTATATAGTGAAAATTCGCACCGTATGGGAAAAATTTTCGTGTTTTCATTTAATAATATTTTTTTTGTAAACAGGCCCTGGGCCCTGCATGATTTTAAACTTAAATACCGCCTATAGTATACCAGAGAGAGGCAAAAATTTGAAGAGTAAAGTAGCCTTATTCTAAAAAAATGTTCTTAAGTAAAGTTGTTTCTATTTAGAAGATATTTCCGAATATGAAGTTTAATTAATTTATTGGGAATAGATAAACGGTTTATATAGTTTTTTCGGGTGTACCATACCCAAGTTGGTCAAAATTTTTGAAAAATTGCAGAGTAGTAGCTAAAGCAGCGTATACTAGTGTTATACAGGGTGATTCACTGAGGCGGTCGGTTAGACGTTCACATTTCTCAGAAACGGCAGCGAATTAAAATCTGAAGATTTGCACACAACAGTTCTCGGCTTAGACCATTCTAATTAAAATATTTTCAACGCCCGACAACTTCCGGTTATACCTGAAACGAGTACCTACTCTCTTATTTTAAATTGAATGCTCACACTTTCTGATTCTTGAATTGACTCACACTTTTATTATGGATTTAGATTTTTAGTCAAATTTTAAGGTCACCTCATGCAAAACTTTATGCTGTAAAGTGCACCCTACTTAATGTCTAATATCTCGAAGAGGGTGCACTTTACACATATGATGTTTTGCATTACCTTTAAGAAACCTACGCAAAGTTTAAGCGAATCGAAGTTGAAGCACTTGAGTCTTGTCTCGAACTTTAAATTGAAATAAAATGTACCTGGCTTATGTAATTTTTTATTACAATTATAGTCAACTTCCTAAATTTACACATGTGAAATAGGATTTGTTACTGTTTAACTCAATTATAAGTGCAGTTAAAGTTTTTCAAAAACCGATATTAACCGAAATCCATAACCGAAACCGTTTGAAAAAGGTCAAACTGTAACTGAAACCGATACCGAAATTTGCTGTGACATTTAAACCGAAACTGTAATCTTAACTGTTATAAATCTTAGTAACCGTAACCATAACCGGAATAAAAAGTGAAACGGTTTCAGTCCCTGCTCCAAAGCAATTAAAAGATGAATTTGGAATACCAAATTATGATTTTCCCATTAATATTCATGAATATCGTGATGAAATATATCAATATTATACTATTAGTACTCTTAATGTAGTCTATCATAATAAGATTTTAATTTATGGAATTAAGTTGCCCGTGGTCACAAAAGAAATATACAATTTATATTTCCTTATTCCTTTACCAAATCGACTTTCCAATTCCTCTGTCTATACATACATAGATCCACCTTATCTTCTGTTGAGGACGTATCAACTATATTATGGAAGAATGCGGGACCAGAATACATGCAAATTGCTCCAGGGTCAAAAGACAATTTGCTCCAACATCATTATACGTGGTACAAGAGAAAAGCCAGTATGTGAAACGTCGCTAAAAGTAATGCCATCATCACGAATTCCATTAGATTGCGTAACTAGAATAATCAAATCAACTATGGAAATATGGCATCCTCTTTCTGAAAATAATTGGCTTTTTGTCCTAACCGAGCCAACTCAAGGAACAATCACATGTAACAGTCTAGCTAATCCTATTGTCGAAGTTCATTTTTAGAACTGGAATTTTCACCATGATGCCCAAATGCAGATGTTACATGCCGGAAACTATTCTTACTTCTTCGTTCAATGAGACTGGAAATTTTACCAGTTATATTCCAACCATTAGCATCACTGACGACGATTGTTGTCTGATTTGACATTTGATCCATAGGAACGACGTCTTCCTTGGATCGGCATTCGTTTAAATTACGTGATTCATCATTAGAATTATCACTTTGAATAAAATCATTTTGACAATAGAAATTTCTTGATGCATTATTATTAATATTATTTGGTCGTTTTCCACATTCATTAATTAAATGGCCAAGGTTTTTGCAATAATTGCAAAATTTTGTTTCCGATAGATCATCTCGTTTTTTCTTAAAACAATCTTGTGTAGCATGTCCTAATTTTTTACAATAGGAACATTGTATATTATTGGATTTATTTTTATCATTGCGATAATCACCTGTTTTCTGAAAAGTTTTGCCTGATGTATTTGTTTTAAACTGAGATCGTGTATTAAACGGTTTATTTTCCATTGCTAAAGCACGTTCTTCAGTTAATGCTGAATTAAGTGCGTTTTGTAATGTTTGATTTTCTTTAGCGCGTAAAAAACGTGATATCTCAGGTAATGAATGAAAAATAAAGCGTTGTAAACAAATTTCTTGGACAGTGGCAACACGTCCTTCTCGTTGATTCAGATTACAAAAAAGAGTATTAATAATTCTCGAATATAATATTGTTCTATGCGATTATAGAAAGTTGCAACAGGTTCCCCCTTATTTTGTTTACTTGTATTTAATTCTTCCATTAAAGTGCTATAATGTTTCCTATCTGCATACAATTGTAATAAAATGGCTTTTAGGTCCTCGTACGGATGAAATTATTTATCGCGTAATTGTAGTCTCGCAGCTCCTGTTATTCGTGAAAGCACGAATGCCAATAGTGCTCGCTGTTGTGAAATATCGGCTAATGCAAAGGCATTATCACAATTAGTTAAAAATTCATGGGTTTTTCCGCGTGTGCCGTCAAAGAAAATAGTGGTTAAAGAACACAGAAAAGTTAATTTAAAAGCGGGATTTATTTCATTATTAAAAAGTGGAGTAGCCCTGCCTGATTGTGTTGGAATCGGCATTTTTTCTTGAATTATAATATTCCTATATATTAAAAAGAAAAAGGATAAATGTGTCCTTCTTATTTGTCAATAAGACAAAGAATTAGGGATATATCTAATTAAAAAATACCACATTAACGTGGGATTCAAAGAATAAAAGAATTCCTAATTTAGTAAAGTACACGGTTTCGTGTCGCAAAAGAAAGGTACAAAAAGGTACAAAAGAAATTAGGAATAGATGTAGGAATAAGAACAAAAGGAGTACTTACAGTTGAGTAGGTACTATGAAGTGAAGCGAGTATTTCTTGGAGTATTTCTTGATTCAACCACCCTTTTCGGAATTGAAATTCCAAAGCTATTCTTCTATTTCCAGCCCAAGGGTGATCCTACCGACTGCGCCAAAATTATGTTGCAACCCCTTTACTTTAAGGGTTGATTGAAGAAAATAAGTACTTCACTTTTACTTATATTTAAAATAATCAAACTGTTACAGTTACAACTTTGGATGTTGACTATCAAGAACGACTCTTCAATGTCGACTCTTTAATATCTACACTCTAATGTTAACTCTCAATATCTACTCTCCGAGATGTTCTGCAGCAAGTGCATTTTCTAGAAAGAAAGCTGATGCAACCTAACGTCAGTTTTGATCCTTAACCTTAGGAAAAGAACTAATCATTATCTCTATGCAATTCGCGAACAAACAACTCGTGATTTAAATATAAGTAAGCAGTGAATGCAAGTTTCATCTAGAAAGATGATGAAATAAATGTTGAAATTAATATCCTAAAATACTTTACAATATACAGTGTGTTAATAGAACTATATCCCTTGTCATAATGTATATGATTAATTATACAGGGTGGATCCTAACACAGCCATTTAAGTGGTTGGTGGTCTGTTCTAATTATAACATCTGCACCTTGTATGCATCTGAATTTATCGATTGCCCATACCACAGCAAGAGCTTCCCTTTCTGTCGTGAAGTAATTTATTTCCGCTGGTAGAATTAACTTACTTGCATATTCCACTGGGTGTTCATCGGCTCCTTCGCCTTGCGAAAGAACTGCGCCCAATGCATACATACTCGCGTCAGTTCTAAGTATATTGTTATGTTCTTCTTAAGTTCCAACGAATAATTATTCCAGTAAGTATTAAAAAGAGATTTTATTGTGCACCACAATAACGTGTAACTATACAGATATAGAAGGCACAGATTTTGAAATGGATTTTCACTTACAATAGATCTGGTAGAATTAGAACATAGTAACTGCGACAAGAATAATAATGATAGTGATTAAGCATCTTTCGAGGAGGTCTTTTATATCATTTAGTCACACGGTCAAAAGGACATGAAATTGTCACGTTGCATTGATAAGTACTATTGCGACAACCAAAATTTGTGTATGAATTGGTGACACTGATAGTCCATAAATAATTAAGAATAACTCGAATGTATCTGTTAACACGTTTTCACAATTAACTTAGAAATATGAATTTCCAAAAATTAACGTCGTTCGATCAATACTTCCAAGAATGATGATAATCAATAGTAAAATAACAAAAAGGGGAAATACAAAATGTATATAGGTTGTCTCAATATGCATATACAAAGTGATTATAAATACGGAAAGAAAACACAGATATAGGTAGGTACATAACACACCCCCGCCGTTAAAGTGTTTTGGTTGAAAGCAAGAAAACAACACTACACTTCACTAAATCTTAAAACGTGTTGTTTTTATTGGTTGTCCAACACCAATGTCCCTGTCCATAGAATCAGAGAATCAGAGAGTGATTTCTCTAACATATGTAACGCCTCTGCTTGACGATTATCCATTTCACTCGTACAGATTCCGCTTCGATGGATTGAGTCTCTACTAGTTATAGCATTGTGACTGTTGAGACAGATAGAGTACTGGGCAAAATAAAAAAATATCCTCTAATATGAAGGGACCTTTTAAAATTCGAATAGTACTTACCAAATTCAATTAACACCAACAAAACACCAGGTATATCATCACAATATGTTAAAACCATACATTTCAGAAGAAAATGTGTAATGAAAAGAACACCATACCTTTTTATAGTTTTATTGTTGATTTACAACGTTATATGCATATGCATATAACGTTCCCTCCAGTGCAACCATGTAATATATTTGCCAGGTTTGCACATGAACCATTCCAGTGGCACAATGGGTAAAATGCCCTAACATGGGTGGCATGGGATTTGGGGAATGAAAGATAAAAATTCACAGATTTCGCAATCCTTGCATTTGATAACACCATACATAAAACATAATTAACTTTTTATTACAACCATTATACCTACTACAAAGAAATAATAAACATATAATTTAATTTACATCATGTTCTCCGAGCATACTCATACTGTGCACACTCCACAATGATGTCAGTAATGCACTTAATATAGTTCTGTTAAATCTCTCATTCTGCCCAATCGCTCTTGGTGTAACGATTGCGTTGAATGTCACCTTTATATTTTTCTCTTCACAGAACTCTAAATGATTTTGAGGTGAAACTAGATGCTTGGTCACAAACAAGTCTTCTTTCAGTTGACCTTTTGAATATAGTTCAGCCAAGGTCCACATACATGTATCACCTTCATCATAGAATCAGTAACTTGCGCTTTTGCCCTGTAATTCACATCCTGTAAAGTATTTGATGATGTTGTTTTGTCTAGGTTTAGGGTGTTTAACTAATACCAGAATGGCAAGTTTCTGTGTTTCAATAATCAGATCTCCAACAATGCCAATATTGAGAGACAGCCAAGTCTGGTACACGTGCAAAATAAATTGCTTTATAATAATCATATGCAAATGTTTCGGACAGTTTTAGGATGATTTGGTTCCCATCAAATAAGTTTATGCAAACTTCCTGATGATGTATCATGTGTATTAAGGCTAGTGGATTTGATTTACACTGCCGGTCTTGACAGATAGTCATATCAGATTTTATATAGTAAGTTTTGTCGCAGCTTTGAACCAGGCCTATTGTAGCCAAGCGGCAAACAGTTAACAGTAACATATCTACTTGTTTCTGTGCAGTCATTTCTTTATGATTTCCGACTTTTTGTATCTCAGTTTTTTCTATAACTCGGTGGTGGCAATTAGTCCATACCATCGCCCAGGAACTGACGAATCTGTTGAGTTGACACATGTCACTTCATGAGTCAATAGACAGAACTCGCACATTTGGGGCGGGTCATAGGCCCGTTTACACGTAGAGGTTTTTCGACGCTTTTGGCGCGTACACTCAAGACGCGCACGCCAAAAATGTTCGTGTAAATCCTAGGCTTTCAAGAGGCATGGAGCGCGCTCCTGCTGCGTGCGTCCAAACTGCACGTCTGGACTTGCTGTAACAAAATTTCCATCAGTGCTAGATCGCAGGTCTGGAGCGTTACTGTAATAAATTATTTATTATTTTGTAATCATGTCTTGGCCGAAGGAAACTTTGGAAAAATTTGTTGAATTATACAGAAGTTTGCCTTGCTTATGGAAAATAAAATCAGACAATTACAAAAACCGTAATCTAAAAGGACGTGCCTATGAAAAGCTCGTTGAGTTTTGTAAGTCAAGTGTCTGTCCAAATGTCAACAAGGCCTTTGTTACTAAGAAAATTCAAGGGATTTCCTATCTGTGCGTATCGTGTTCCAGTAACGCAGTAACTCTTCTTCACTCTAAAGTTTGGAACGCGACGCAAAACTTTCCAACTCTGCGGAAATGCCACACGCCGCTCCAAAACCTTAAGATTCTGCATTCACACTGACGCTTTTGACGTGTATGCTCTTGATCAACAGTTTGGCGTGCAGTCTTTGATTGCTGATCATTTTCATATCACGCGCCAGATGCGTACACTCCAAACGCGAACTCTGGCGTGGCATTCTGATTGTCACTCCAAAACTGCTGCGCTGAACTGTCCGTGTAAACGGGCCTAATGGTTATTTGGCCATGGGGCGAAGTGATCTTAGGGCATATAATCATTGCCTGTAGGGATTGTACCGCAATAATGGACAACTGGATTAGTGAACGTAGCATGTTGAATTATATCTCAAGTTTTTTCTAAATATGGTAGATGCACATTGGAAAGCAGTAGTTATACAAGATTATTTCTTGAAGTAATTAAGAGTTGCAGCAACTTTAACCTTAGATTGGATTAAATCTTCCGACCTAGCAGCGACTACTGGTTTCTTCACTTTTTGTGCAGTTTTCTTACCCCCTGATAATGTCCCCCTGGGCCTAAGTGATGTCAATCTGATTTCACTGTCACTCTCCGATATGGATGAGCTATTAACAAGAGCATCAAGATTTAATTTTTGTTATAAAATCTTAAATTGTTTAACAAAGGCACACAATTAACAAAAACAGCAACTAACTTAGAGGCAACTAACACGCAAGCCGCAAATTTGCAGCAGAAATATGATAATAATGAGAAGACTTATGTAAGAACATGATGAGACCAGAGCGACTCGTCACTATTGTCACTATTATTCGTACCAACCCAAACCGCAGCTCTAAACTTGCTCATTGAAGCTGGCATAGGTACTTAGAAAGGTACTTAGTAAGAAAGTAACACCAACCTAAAATAAAAGTGGAGCTACTTACAAAATTCAAAAAAAAATATGACTAAAGTTTATGAAGAAATTCTTGCTTAATTTGTGCCAGTACAAATCTTAATGCTTCAATTTCTGCTCTTGCAGTGGGGACGTTATAATAAGGACCTCTTCCTAAACACGTTCCAAATATTCAAATATTTCCAATGCTCCTCCGAGCTCTGAGGTCTCCTTCCCATTGTCAGCAAAATAAACAATTGCTACCACATATGGCAGTTCGCTGTGTTGGGAGGCTGGTGTGACGCCAGACGGGGCACACCTGACAAAACCCTATTTAAAATGTGAAAATAAACAATATATTAAATGAAACGTCAGGATGACACCAGCCAGGTGAATTTCGTCTGTGTACAATGATGACAAAAAAAACTTCCTTTCTATGATCAACAGAACCACGACCAATGATGTTGATGCCTTAGTTGTATCTTATTTCTTTCTTTAGGTGGGATGGGTAATTTACGGTTTGATCCAATAAAATGCATTAACCCTGTACACTAATTTATTCTTCCATAAGCATAGATTTACTACAAAATTCCATCAACACTTGTGCCATATATTATGTTTTAATATAATTTCCTTTTAAAGATTGTGCAACTTATGAACTAGAATTTCCCTTAAGTTCCCTATCCTTTAACCAATGCTCTAGTTTATCACTATTATTTCAATCGGTGCATTTGACAAGATTATAAAGGTGCAACCACTGCTAGTTACATAGACAATGTGTACATAATTATACAATAAATCAGACTTACCCATGTTACAATATTTATCCAGTAAACATGACATAGTGAGGAGGAATCGTTGGCCACAGTTTAACAGTTTATCGCACCGCCCGCCAATGTCCCGCGAGTTTTGGATCACCTTCATATTTCCCGCAATTGTTCAGTGAGTAACCGAATACACTTTATTTAATCCAACCCTGTTGTTTATGATTAAAATTACTTAGCAACCACCAAGAACACTTTGACTGACTGTTTCAATACTACTTTTGTTAAACCCCAGTTAACTTCAATGTCTCCGATACTTGAATTTAGAACCTTTTAAATCGACTGTTCCACCCGAATAATTCTAAGTGCTCAATTTTGAGACCACCGATCGTGACGAAAAACAGGCGTGCTTTTCCCTGATACACGGAAACACCGCTTTCACGGTAAACATGGTACTCGCTTTTCCCGGATAGGCTGTGGCATAGCGGCCATGGTAATTCTGATTACTTGCTTATTTCCGATAGGCCGGAAATCCGGTTACCATGGGAAACGGAATAGCGTCATTTCCCTCTGATACTTGTGATTTATTTCTTTATCTGTGCAATTTTCTAAGTGACTTCGTGACAATAGCCCTTAAATGAATCCGATTAATCTTATTGACTCCAGGTGCGTGCTAATATCGTTTTTAGACCTACGGAGATGGTTTCTGGCACCAGCTAGGCTGTCTGGCTCTCTCATTAGTAGCCTTTATTGGTACCTTTGAGATGATAATTAAGAGTACAAATCGCCCTATTACTTTCCTTAAACATTTTAGTGTTGGTTGGCGGTTGCCTACTTAGCTTATTAAAAAGGTATTTATTTGATGCTTCAACGCAAGGTGATCCAACTGCTGCCTGAACTCGGAATATCCCTGTTTTAATTAGATTTTCTTTCTAGATTTTGAATTTCATAGTATTTCTTAATATGGCCCGTTACATTTCCTCCCCATCCCCATTTAAAATAAGAGTTTTCTAACTCTTATTTTATCAACATTTATTATCTAAGATTATGAGTTTGCGAAGTAGAATAAATCACATAAAATATAGAATACACATAGACAAAACTTTTATTTAAACAGAATAAATTTCCATACAATCTATACTAATGATCTTAACATTTTATGAGAGACTTACATTGTTCAGCAACACATTTGGAAACGCACACAAAAAAAACACTAGGTTCCCTACCTTTCGTGGGGTCCTTGTATTAACCTGTGTATGCTTAGAATTTCTTCTGGCACGTACACCAGTGTTGGAATTTTACAGCCTCGCACTGGTGGTTTGTACCTGCCTGGTTCTGATGCAGGAATTTCTGGAGTTCTCGTTCAGGATGTTCCACCCAGTCCTGAGGTTGTAAGTTCATATTTTCCTCCTCAGGTATGTCCCAATCAGTGGCGGTTTCTCCTTAAGCGTCAATTGGTCAATGACCCTCCTAAAATATTCTAATCAAAACCATAATTTTAATAAAAATATTTTTTGTCTAACAGTCTCAAATTTAAAATCTTCAGCGGTCTGCATTCGCAGCAATACTAGAAATAGCCAAGCGTCAAGCCGCGCTGCGCCGCTGCGCGCTCGCTAGCAAGCCGGGACATTATTCAAATTGACCCTGCACAGCTCTTATGGTTTATGGAGAAATGCATGTAAAAAAGAACAGTGACAGCAGATGGCGAATTCTTGAGTGGAAGTGAGAGTCACCTTTTACTCCTATATCTCCAACGTGGTCAATGTCCCGATTACAACTGCGCAGAATCGAGTTTAGTTCTACAGTATTCAGTTATATTTTCTCTGGACTCTGGATCTCAGTTCTTCTTAGATAGCAGGCGGGAAACCTTTCTTTATTATTGCAGATGTGAACTGTGATCGTTGTGAAGTTCTGATCGTTGAGAAATTTTGTGTGTTTAGCAAAACAAGATGAGTGAAAAGAGGGAAAGTGGACGACCGAAACCAAAACTGAATTTGAAGCAGACAACAAAGGATAAAGGTAAAAATGTCCAAAGATATTTTAAAGAATCGATGTACAATTTGTGCGACTGGATTTGTGGATGCAGTGTTAAAAATGCGTTCTTTTGCTATCCGTGCTTATTATTTTCAAATGATGCTATATGGGCTAAAAATGGAGTAACCTATATTAAACATTTAAAAGACAAAATTAAAAAGCATGCTTCTTCTGCTTCTCATATAAATTGTTCAATAAGTTACGCCAGTTTAGGACGTGTAGACATAAGACAGCAACTTGATAGTGCGTATCGCAAATCAGTGCACGACTTTAATGAATCGGTTTCTAAAAATAGGTATATTTTAAACAAAATAATTGATTGTGTAAAATTTTGTGGAGTCTCTGAAATTGCATTGCGCGGTCATGACGAAAGTGACATGTCCAATAATCCTGGGATTTTTCGTGACCTTATAGATTTTGTCTC
The DNA here is from genome assembly GCA_963966045.1 of Xestobium rufovillosum. Taxonomy (NCBI): domain Eukaryota; kingdom Metazoa; phylum Arthropoda; class Insecta; order Coleoptera; family Ptinidae; genus Xestobium; species Xestobium rufovillosum. Next base: position 26,371,038 of record OZ014497.1, read on the forward strand.
TGAACTAGACTTAATATTTAAAGAGCACCTTGAAAAAAATACAGTATTCAAAGGAATATCAAAAACAATTCAAAACGAAATTTTAGATTCAATGTTGTCCGTTGTACACACACATATAATAAAGGAAATTGACCAGACAAATTTTGTGGCAATTCAAGTTGATGAGAGCACGGATAGCTCCAATAAAACGCAGATGATTTTTATCTTTCGATATGTATTAGATGGTATTGTGCATGAAAGATTTTGGAAATTTGTCAACCCTCCAGGTACCACAGCATAACATTTATCCGATGCAATAATGGAAAAACTCCAATTATTAAAAATTAATGAAGCACCCCATAAATTGATTGCTCAAAGTTACGATGGTGCATCAGTCATGAGCGGTAAGCTGGGAGGAGTACGAACAAAAATTAAAGAAATGTACCCAAATGCACACTTTATTCATTGTTATGCCCATCAACTTAATCTTATCCTCCAAAAAGCGGCGAGTCAACACAAACCGATAAAAATATTTTTTGCAAATTTACATGCATTTTCGTCTTTTTTCGGACGATCCCCAAAACGTACGGCGGTATTGGATAGGGTGGTTAAGGTGAGATTACCTAATGCTGCACCCACTCGATGGGCTTTCAATACAAAGTGTGTTGAAACTGTACACACTTATAAAGATGATTTAACACGTTGAAGGACACACTGGGTCCGTAAAACATGACACTAGGATTTTTTAGCACGAATTGATTTGTGAACTGTTTTTATACACTTTATTACTCTAAAAACAAGTAAAAAAAAGAAATTTTTGGTTTTGAAAGACTTTAATTTTTGACACCTATCAGCGTTCTGTCGTATATGAATAAAAAAACATAAGAGTGCTATGACACAACGTCTATCAGCGTCTAATATTATTTTCTACTATAAATAAACAAATAACAACAGATTACATTTTTATTTCATATTTTTATCATTACAAATAATATTTCAGTTATTCTGTTTTTGTAAATGCCAGTCTTCAAAACAATCAGGGCAGAGGGGTGGTTTCTCTGCACATCCTTTCATTCAGCCCAAAGGGCACACCTAGGCAAAGACAGCAGCAGTAAAATTTGTCGAAAACCACACTGAATAATGTTTTATCACAACAACCACCTGCACAAACACGTGAAAGAACACTAAATTTCCGATCATATGCGTAACATGCATTGGCGGGGACGCTGTACAGCGATCTGCCTAGGCGCGCGCATGATGCACAGAGGATGAGAGGGGATGACGTAAAGTCCCTTTTCGTGACAGTAGATGCTTCTGGTTTATATGTAGTGTGGCACAAGTACGAAATTTGTATGATTTTACTAAGAAATCGTGACGCCGTCCAGCGTTCCGTCAAATAGATGAGTTTCAATCTGTGACGTCTTACAGCGTCGTGTCACATTACTAATTTCTGACATAACGCTGTACAGCGTTATTGCCCGTCAACGTGTTAATATGTTGTTTGGAGCAAATCATTGATGAGGAGGAAGACGGAAATAATATAAATCAAGCAACTGGTTTAAAAAGGCATTTGGAAGATGAACTTTTTTTATTTTGGTTAAATTTTTTTCATAAAATAATGCCTCATGTAGACATATTGTTCAAACAATTGCAAATGCGAGATATTGATGTTATATCAGTCAAAAACTACATAATGTCTTTCAACAGCAATATCCAAAAAGTGAGAAGTGCTATTTTAGAATCGGAAGAACCAAGCACACCATCAGCGAAAAGAAGAAAAGTTAATGCAGGGGATCCTAAACGACTAACTGCACTTGAAATTTGCGACATTATTATGTCTGAAATTCATCATAGATTTGGATTCAATGATCATCTCATGATTTCACAGTTATTTCAGACGGAGAAATTTGAAGCATACACTACCAATTTTCCCCAAAATATTTTAAATATGGTGAAGGCTAATTATGCTACAATAGATATTTCCAAACTAAAATCAGAACTTGAAGTAATATATTGTCGTGAGGATTTTCGTAACAGTGCCGGTGCAGTCGCCATTCTTCAACTTTTTATTAACATGAATTTGTCCGAAACATTTTCTGAAGCAGTGAACTTGTTAAATATCTTGTGTACACTACCAATGACAACCGTGGAAAGTGAGAGATGTTTTTCAACTTTGAAACGGATAAAAACATTTTTACGCAATACAATGGGACAGTCTAGACTTAGTGCCTTGTCTATGTTGAGCATCGAGAAAACGCTTGTCAAGAGCATTCCAAACTTCAACGAGAAAGTCATAGACCATTTTGCGGAACAGAAGGAGAGGAGAATTGACTTGAAATATAAGCACGTTTAAGGTATGTTTTATTTTAACAATATGTCCCCTTATATATTTTGAAGATTTGGACATACAACGTGTCCTATAAAGTTCTCTACATATGGGAAACTTTTTTATTATCCGTTTGTGAAAAAATAATATTCTTCATAAAAAGCTCTGAATTGCTCAAAAATCAAAATGCACTCGCAACATTCCAAAAATATCGGATAATATACAAGGGAGATAAAAAAACAATAATTTGACTGAAGAGTAAAGTACCCTTATTTTTGAAAATAATGAAAAATGTTATTCGGGAAAGTTATTCAGTATAAAAAATTATGGACTATTATGAAATAACAGCCACCTATGATCAAATTTATGTTTCGTGAATTTAAAGCAAGAACAGCAATTTGCATTGAGAGAAAAGGTGGATATTTTGAGGCAATAGTTTAGGAAGTGCTCTAATTTAAATTTAAGTTAATTTAAAATAATTTTAGTTCTTTATTAGATATTAACACGTTTGTAATTTAGAAAAATAAATTTGATCATAGGTGGCTGTTATTTCATAATAGTCCATAACTTTTTATACTGAATAACTTTCCCGAATAACATTTTTCATTATTTTCAAAAATAAGGGTACTTTACTCTTTGGTCAAATTATTATTTTTTGATCTCTCCTGTATATTATCCGATATTTTTGGAATGTTGCGAGTGCATTTTGATTTTTGAGCAATTCAGAGCTTTTTATGAAGAATATTTTTTTTTAATAAACGGATAATAAAAAAGTTTCCCATATGTAGAGAACTTTATAGGACACGTTGTATATGTATATATTTTTAGTATTAATTATAAGTTCCAAAACCAAAATGACCCCCCTGGTTATTAACCCACGAGCCGCCACTGGTCCCAATCTTCAAAGATTTTCTCCCTGAGATCACTTTCAAGTTTATAATGGAGTTGTCGTCGCTCTTGCTGCTGTCGTTGGTATAATTCCTCCTGCGCTTGTAAGATCCATTGCCTGACCCAGATTCACCCCTAGTTCTGGTGTTGGCGGTATCGTTCAGACACCGCCATGTCCCAGGCCTGATCCAGTCGGCGTATCACTCGGTCTACGTCGATGAGGGTAAGTGCCCCTTCGACAAATGCAGCTAGTGCCTGGAGATGGTTCATTTTCTGCTAGGTATTTGCACTCTGGTGGTATTATACGTGTAAGAACTCAGAGAATTTTGGTTGAACTGACAGGGCAGCATCTGAGTTTTGTATTTAAGGGTTTTATTCGCTGGGTGTCACTACCGAATCACGGGGCGTGTTCATTATCACCTATGAAGATTCCTTGTTTTCGGCAATTTTTGGTAGGGGTTGAATTGGTTCTCTCGCTCTACGTTACTGAAGGATGGTTTAGTACTGATACCGATGGACTTCTAGGTATAGCGTAATAAGGATCTTCCGTCCCGGTCACGCGAAACCGCCATATGGGTGAATAGAGCAACCGGTCAACCTCGGAGGCTGCCCTATAGGTACTCGAAGGGGGTCTGGTCTGCGATTCCGCTCTCGATGACCTGCTGCTACACCATTGTTTTAGGCCCTCCATTAAGAAAAGCCACTCCTCCTACAATCTAGCCAATTTAAACTTTCGTTATTATTTTGCGTCTTTACACTCCTAGGCCCGCATTTCCACTTTTGAGTGTCTATAAATGCTTGATTTAATAAGCCTGTACGTGCAGCCACTTTCTTCACTTGAACAGAGTAATTGAACAACGATTTTATAGCTAATGATACTATAGTTTCTTGCGTGAATAGTACTCCTTCTGGCACATTTAAATTTTTCCACAACACCTCTTATCGCTCTGTGACAGATAATGTCTCATTTCCAAAGTTTATCTGTATTTCACAAACCGTTTGAACCACCTGTTTCATAGTAATAACGTCCGCCCATCGCTCATTTTCCGGTGCCACTAACTTCGCGGTTACCCTGGCACTTTGGGTATTTTGGGACACCACTTTAGGGTTCCGCGTATTGTTTTTGTCGCTTTCTGAGGACACGAAATAGTCACGGTCGGCACTTATGTTAAACACTTTTAAGCGTTCCTCACTATGTTCACAACATCCTAACCTGATGTTTATAATGATAGACAATAGTAGAAAACCTGCAATTAAGGTTTTATGTGTTAAGCTGGGAACACATTTCTCTGATGTGTTGTGTTGTGTCGTGTCGTGTTGTGTTGTGTTGTGTTGTGACTCGCCGTGTGCACATGTTTCTGTCGTGTTGTGACGCAACGTTTGATAAACTGGTGCTACCCCATTTCTCAAAAGCTCCAGTATGTACACACCGAGCGTTTTCGTCCCCGATTAACCGGGAACTTTTTATAGAACTGTTTCTATACTTTTTTCCACACTGTATGTAAGTACAAGTGAAGTAAAAATTCTGTTGTTTTACCTGTAGAATTCATTTCCCTGCCTATCTCCTCCCACGTCTCTTGCCGCATACACTCATTGCGGTAATTCTTCGAATTCACGTTGAATAAACATTCGTAATTTCTAACTTTTTCAATTAAGACAGCTTCTTTTTTGAAAAAGTTAGAAATTACGAATGTTTATTCAACGTGAATTCGAAGACAGCTTAGGTGAAGAAACAAAATCAAGTGGGCTGCACGTGTGCTCCGTTGCTCCGTTGTGGTAACTCTGTTAAAGCGTTAAAAATTTGTGCGTTGATAGTAATTACATAGTGTAACCGTAAGTAAAGGTTTTTGTAGTACGCCGAAATTGAGTAAATTAATTAAGGTGCAGGCAAACAAACAAGACCCTGAACCTGCGCTCATACGTCCATTTCGTTGGCAGTTCGGGCCAGAGAAATGGATGCGGGTGAGGAGTGGAATGTCGTCTCTCGTAAACAAAAAAGGTCATCGCCCGAACCTATAAGAAATACCCGACAAAAACTTATCACGGAATATAGTAAGAAACCAACAACAACGATAAATTCAACGAACAGGTTCCAGTACCTAGAGAATTTGCCGGAAAATGAACCTAACCCCAAGGAAGCAGAAGTTAACACAAATCCCATACCGAAACCACCCCCAATTTTCATTACGGGAATTGCAGATATCAAAATACTAATTAGTATGCTAAATGAAACAGCTAAAGAATGCTATACATTGAAACTCATAGATAAGAATCAAGTAAAAATAAACTGTAACGACGTAGACAGATATAGAAAAACAATTCATATGTTGAACCAAAATGATGTGAAATATCACACATACCAATTGAAACAAGAAAGAAGCTTTCGCGTAGTAATAAAGAACTTGCATAACTCAACAGATACTACTGAAATTATAAAAGAAATTACCAAATTTGGACATAATGTAAGGAATATCCATAATGTTATCAGCCGAAAGTACAAGGAGCCTTTGCCTATGTTCTTCTTGGACTTGGAACCGCAAACAAATAACAAAGAAATATATAATATCCACTACTTACAATATTGTAAGATTGTTATTGAACCCGTGCGACAGACAAGGGATATTCCACAATGCGCCAACTGCCAGAGATACGGACATACCAAAAAATACTGCTCCAGGCAGACTCGCTGCGTAAGGTGTGGTGGACTCCACGATAATAAAACATGTACTGTCAAGGAAAAACAGGAACTTAAGTGTGCCCTATGTGAAGGAAATCATCCTGCTAGCTACAAAGGATGCAAAGTCTTTAAGGAAATTCAGGCGAGAAAGTATCCTCCACTAAGACCCAAAAAACATACAGAGAGTCAAACATTTAATATCCCCTCCTCAACCGTGAAAGAAGGCACGTCATACGCTGCAGTCACCAAAAGCAATGTTACAACAAACAATAACAACCCTATCATCACTGATAACAAGAAAAACCAAATAAGCGACAAAATAGAAAAGCTGGAACAAATGTTCATAGATATGGCTAAACGAATGGACACCATGATGGACATTATCATAAAGCTCCTAAACAAAAGTTGATGGATTATATACTCAAAATTTCTGTGTGGAATGCTAACGGGCTCGTTCAACATGGACCCGAACTTAGTGAATTTATTAAAATGCATGACATAGATATAATGTTAATCTCAGAGACTCATTACACCTACAGAAGTTACCTAAAAATTCATAATTACTCAATATATGATACAAAACATCCTGACGGAACAGCTCATGGTGGTACTGCTGTAATTATCAGGAACTCTATCAAGCACTATGAATCAAACAAATACAAAACACCATTCATTCAAGCTACAAGCATTATTATTGAGGACAAAAGAGGGCCGATCACCATATCTGCAATCTACTGCCCACCGCGCCATAAGATCAAAGAACAAAAATTTACGGAATTCTTCGCTACTCTTGGACACTGCTTCCTTGTGGGAGGAGACTTTAATGCAAAGCACCACAGATGGGGCTCTCGATTGGTGACTACGAGGGGCCGCGAACTGGTGAAGTGCATGGACAAGGAAAACCTTAATCATTTATCTACTGGAAAACCAACGTATTGGCCTAGTGACAGGAATAAAATACCAGACGTGATTGATTTCTGTGTTACAAAAGGTATCCCCACTGACCACTTTCTAGTAGAAGAGAATCTAGATTTATCATCAGATCATTCCCAAATAATGTTAAAGTTCAGTAACCAAATAATTGAAAAAGCAAAACCACCATCGCTCACAAACAGGAAAACAGACTGGGAAATGTTTGGAAGATTGGTTAACGAAAGACTCGAGCTGAATATCTCACTTAAAACCGCAGAAGAAATAGACAACGCTGTTGAGAACCTAACATGCACAATACAGGGAGCAGCATGGGACTCAACGCCAGAACTAAACAATATGATAAAGAAAAAGCAAAATTGTTCGCACAACGTCATGGAAGCCATTCTTAAAAAAAGAAAACTACGGAAAATCTGGATGAGAACAAGATCTCCTCAGGACAAAGCCAAACTTAACAAAGCTGCTAAAGACCTGAAAGAGCTGATTTCTGAAGAAAAGAACCGGGGAATTCATCAATATCTGGAAGAACTATCTCCAACACAGGCCACCGAGTATTCGTTGTGGAGAGCTACTAGTAAATTTAAGAAACCCCAGCAACATATCCCGCCCATAAGAAGGGCTGATGGTAGCTGGGCAAGGAATAATAAAGAAAAAGCAGATGTCTTTGCGGAGCTCCTAGTCGGGGTGTTCCGGCCCTTTCCTTCGGAGATGGCACTGGGGGCAGAGGACGAGATCTTGCGGGAACTGGAGACCCCGTACCAGTTAGCATTTCCTATAAAGGCACTAAAGACCACTGAAGTAGTAAATCTGATAACCAAGGAATTGAAAACGAGAAAGGCCCCAGGCTACGACCTGATTACTGGTGCCGTTATTAAACAACTGCCGGATAAAGCTATTATACGTCTTACACACATCTACAACGCCATATTGCGAAGTGGGTACTTTCCTTCTCAGTGGAAAATATCACAAATTGTTCTGATACTAAAACCAGGGAAACCAGTTGAAGAAGCTACATCCTATCGTCCTATAAGCCTATTGCCTATTCTGTCAAAGATCTTTGAGAAATTACTTATGAAACGCTTAAATCCAATACTGGAAGAGTGCAACATCGTCCCAGAACACCAGTTTGGCTTCCAAAAACAGCATGCTACCATTGAACGAAGCGGAAGAAGGTATCTTGACCCAGAGAAACTAAAAGATGATGATATGCGCGATAAGTTCGAGAAAAAGACAAACGAAGTACTAAAGGGGGCGGGTGGAAATATTGTTAGGGACATAGAGGCAGAATGGAATTGCATTAAGAATAGTGTAGTTTCGTCAGCTAGGGATATTTTGGGTCATAAACAGAATGAAAGTAGGAAACCCTGGATAACAAAACATATTGTGAGTCTAATAGAGGAAAGGCGAAAATATAAAAATAGGTTAGATGAAATAGGGAAACAAAGATATAAGGCGATCAAGTGGGAAATTATTCGGAAGTGTAGGAAAGCGAAAGAGCAATGGATCGATAATAAATGCAAAGAAGTGGAAGATAAGTTCGAAATAGGAAAGACTGATGAAGCATATAAAATAATTAGGAGAAATTTTAGAGAAATTGGATCTAGTACCAAAAACATTAGAAATGAGGCAGGAGATATCCTAATCGGAAGCGGGGAAAAGGCAGATAGGTGGAAAGAATATTTAGGAAACTTATATGCGGGACAGGAAGTGCAAGATATATTAGAAAGCGAAAGCAGTGTAGAGGGGGATAACCTAGGGAGTCCTATAATGAGAGAAGAGTTTGAGCTAGCACTAAAAAGTTTAAGGAATAATAAAGCGCCAGGTATAGATGGCTTGCAGGCAGAAATCTTAAAGTGCGCAGGTCAAGAGGTAATAGATCGTTTATTTAAATTAGTTAGTCGCATATATCTGACAGGCGAGATTCCAGAAGATTACAAACGGAACATCATAGTAGCTTTGCCAAAAAGGAAAGGCGCGGATAGATGCGAAAATTTTAGAACTATCAGTTTAACTTCCCATGCGTCAAAAATTTTAACTAGAATTGTGCAAAGAAGGATGGAGAAAAAGGCGGAAGAAATATTAGGAGAAGATCAGTTCGGATTTAGACGAAATAGAGGAACGCGCGAGGCCATTCTAGCTTTACGAGTAATTATAGAAAAAACCATAGAAAAGAGAAAGAGCGTCTATATAGGATTTGTAGATTTAGAAAAAGCCTTCGACAACGTAAAATGGGGGAAGATGTTCGAAGTGCTGAGAAAGGTAGGGATGAAATACAGGGACAGAAGAATAATACATAATCTCTACAAAGAGCAAAAGGCAGTTATAGAATGTGAGCAGGAACGAAGGGAAGTAGATATCCGGAAGGGAGTGAGACAGGGATGTGCATTGTCACCTCTAGTTTTCAACTTATATATCGAAGATGCGATTAATATTGTTAAGGAAAGAACAGCCGCAGGGATCAATGTACAGGGCCAAACTATTAACATGCTCAGATTTGCGGATGATATAGCAGTGTTAGCATCTAGCAAAGAAGAATTAGGAGCGGCTTTGAATGAAATGGAAGCAGTTTTGACACAGGGCTACGGCATGAAAATCAATAAAAAGAAAACTAAAATTTTGGTATGTAGGGGGTGTGAAAATAGAACTAAAATGGAAATACAAATAGGAAATGAGAAGATAGAGGAGGTCGCGGATTTCTGCTACTTAGGAAGTAAAATAACTCAAGACGGTAGGAGCACTAAAGATATAAAACAAAGAATGGCGCAGGGCCGAGTTGCGTTTAACAAAAAGAAACAATTATTATGCTCGAGAACGGTTAATATAGAGACTAGGAAGAGACTCTTAAAGTCGTACGTATGGAGTACGGCATTATACGGGTGCGAAACTTGGACAATAGGGGAAGCGGATCGAAAAAGAGTAGAAGCGTTTGAAATGTGGTGCTACAGGCGCATGATGAAGATACCATGGATAGATAAGGTTAGCAATAGGGAAGTATTAGAAAGAGTTGGGGAAAAGCGAAAGGTATGGAAGACAATAAAGAGTAGGAGAGATAGGATGGTAGGACACCTTCTGAGACACGAAGGAATAGTTCGCGACATACTAGAGTCAGAGATAGGAATGAAAAGAGGTAGGGGTAGGCCTAGATTAGACTACTGCTCTCAAATAGTTAGGGATGTAGGATGTTCTACTTTTAGGGAAATGCGTAGGTTAGCTCAGGATAGAAAAGAATGGAGGTACGCGTCCAACCAGTCTTCGGACTGAGAACCTTATGATGATGATGACCATTGAACAGGTGCATAGGGTAGTAGAGGTAATAAGAAAGTCATTCGAAGATAGAAACTACTGCTCAGCAGCCTTTTTGGATATCACCCAAGCCTTTGACAAGGTGTGGCACCAAGGGTTGCTATACAAAATTAAGAAACAATTACCACACCCGTTTTATCAATTTTTCAGATCGTACCTATCTGACCGACATTTCATGGTGAAATACGAGGAACATGTGACAGACTTACACCCAGTCCAAGCGGGAGTACCCCAGGGAAGTGTCTTGGGTCCATCACTATACCTGATATACACTGCTGATATACCAACATCGGAGCATACAACGACAGCTACCTTTGCCGACGACACGGTAGTGCTGGCTAAGAATCGAGACCCCCACCTGGCATCCGAAAACTTACAGGGAGCACTCAGTGACCTAGAACAATGGATGAAACGATGGAAAATTAAGGCAAACGAATACAAGTCAGTTCAAGTAACCTACACACTACGAAAAGACACATGCCCTCCAGTGCAAATGAACAACCAACTGCTGCCACAAGCCGAAGCCGCGAAATATCTAGGAGTATACCTCGATAGACGCCTCACCTGGCAGAAACACATTTTCACGAAACGTAAACAAATAGGTTTAAAATTATCAAAACTCTATTGGCTGATCGGTCGACTATCCAAACTCTTACTCGAAAATAAACTACTTGTGTATAAGGCGATTATAAAACCGGTGTGGACCTATGGTGTGCAACTATGGGGCGCCGCAAGTGCTTCAAATCTGGAAATTATCCAAAGATTTCAAAATAAAACCCTACGGGATATTGTGAATGCACCGTGGTATGTTTCTAATGAATCATTACACCGGGATCTACAAATGCCTACTATTCGGGAAGAAGTACAGTGCGCGAGTGTCAAATACATCAAAAGGTTGGAAACTCATCCTAACTCACTGGCTGTCAACCTTCTAGACAATAGTAATACAACGTACCGTCTAAAAAGAAGTTGTACCCTGGACTTACCCTACAGATAAGTTTAGAATTAACATCGTACCTATGTCATAACACTGATCATGTGGATCAAGTTAATTATTAAGTTAGGGCTTTAATGTAAGTCATTAACCTCACGCTGTAACACATTTTTACAAAATTTGCTTGTTGCTCCCTGGCAGATTGCAAATATCATAGGAATTAAAAAAAAAAAAGACAGCTTCATCCATATGTTTTAAGCGAAATGACCAGTGCACACTTCTCTGACGCTCTGATGTGTTGTGTCGCGATGCAACGAAAATCTGGAAAGAAGGGATCGCGTCGCGTCACAACACAACACAACACAACACAGCGCGTAGCGTCAGAGCAATGTGCACGCGCCCCGTTTAATTACATGCGATTTATGCTGTATGATCCATACAACGTTGCGTCACATCACAACACAACACGTCAGAGAAATGTGTCCCTAGCTTTACTGATTATAATAATTATCTATATTAGTGTACAAGAATTTATACGTTTTTTACTGCTACACTAACTACATAAGCCCTAACCTACTATAATATGGTTATGCCTTAATTCTGACTCTTAATTCTGACTCTTTCACATTAAAAAACTGAGAAACATCCTCCTTCGTAACATACTTCAAACAAGACTTTACAGACCTACACGGTTGTACATCACAATGCCAAACACCCATATTCGCAACAACATACTCCCTCAGGTCATTCACATAAACTGCATCTTTAAATTGTAAAAAAGCATGCAAATGATGACTTACACAACGAGACACTCTAGATTCCTCAACTGACACACAATATCGTTCAACCTCTTCAAACACTCCAACAAAATCTTCCTTAATTCCCTCATATACACAGTGTCCCACTTAACTTGTTTAGTATGGGGAACTTTTAAACCGCGGTAGTTACAAGGGTGCTCAAATGGGGAAAAATGTTGCTTATTATAATTGTAATTCAGCAGTACCAAGAGAACTTCGGAAACTATTTCCGTTTCTGAGAAAATCGGGAAAAAGTGAAAATGGCCGAAATATTGTTTTTGTTCTAGAGCCCTTATTTGTTGATATTTTGATATGAAATTTTAAACCAAGTTATGGTTGAAAATTCTCAACAGGCCGGTGGTATCAATTTTTATACAGGGTGTTTAATTTAGGAGTACCAGAGGTTAAGTTTGTTTTTTCTTATGTCCGCCATATTGATATTAGTCATATTCTAGTAGACGGTTTCAAGAGCTTTTCAACCATGTATAATAGTCCGCATAAAAACCTTTAGTTAACAATGAAAATCGAAAAATTTGCCTTTAAGAGTAACAGTCCATTAAGAATGCCACATTTCTCTTCTCTAGCAAGCTATGGAAAACAAAGCATTACGTTTATTATGACAACATTTAAATAAGATAACTTAATTATCGCAGGTAAATGTACTTCAGAACGTTTGGTTGCAGCAGGATGGTGCACCTTCTCACAATACACATAGGGTTCGTCAGTATCTAAACAATTTATTTGGTGAGAAATGGATAAGTATGTTTCACATTTATGATAGTAATAAGTTACACCCGACGTATTTTTAATATACAGGGAATATACAGGATCAATACACTGGTCAGCTCGCTCCCCGGACTTAACACCCCTAGATTTTTTCTTGTGGGTTTACATAAAAATCACGTATACAGTCAACAATATGAAAATCAGCATGCTCTTCAGGCAGCTGTAGTGACCGCTCTTAGAGAACTTCCTCGTCAATTTTTGATAAATGCGGTCAACTCGGTGGAAACTCGATGTAGAAACTGTTTAGATGCTGACGGAGGACTTTTTGAACATTTATTGAACTGGATAAGAGAAGCTGTGGCATTCTTAATGGACTGTTACATCTTAGGGACAAATTTTTCGATTTCCATTGTTAACTAAAGGTTTTTATGCTGACAATTATACATGGTTGAAGAGCTCTTGAAACCGTCTACTCGAATATGACCAGTACCAATATGGCGGCCATAAGAAAAAACAAACTTAACCTCTGGTACGCTTAAATTAAACACCCTGTATAAAAACTGACACCACCGGCCTGTTGAGAATTTTCATCGATAACTTGGTTTAAAATTTCATATCAAAATATCAACAAATAAGGGCTCTAGAACAAAAACAATATTTCGGCCATTTTCACTTTTTCCCGATTTTCTCAGAAACAGAAATAGTTTTCGAAGTTCTCTTGGTACTGCTAAATTACAATTATAATAAGCAACATTTTTCCCCATTTGAGCACCCTTGTAATTACCGCGGTTTAAAAGTTCCCCACACTAAACAAGTTAAGTGGGACACTGTGTATATAATCCAAACTTACAGTTACAAAAAATTTAATACAGGGTTATCCTTATTTCATGCCGAAATCCTGTGAAGACTCGACCATCTAAATAGTGTCTGTCCTTCTGTCCTTATACTTTACTTTCCCCCTGGGAATTTAAAACTTCCGTTAGTTTTCTCCTCAATACACTATAGTTCATTTGATTTACATCTGCCAAAGGGTATTGAGTTATCGTTACATGATTTTCCCTTCTTTATCCACTTGAATATTAACTGATTCTTCTACATGTGAGTTTTTCTCCGGTGAGGCTGGTGGGGCGGTTGGCATTTCCTTATTTAGAGTGAATGAATACCGTTAATGTATCCCATATACCCGCTAATATTTTGAATGACCAACCGTAAATATTGTTTATTGCGAACCCATTTATAATTATCTCCAATGAGCATTTAATAAACTGAACAATGAATTATATTCCCAAAAATCCTTCTGTCCAATTTCCTATAAATTTGAACCAACCCCATAATTTTTCCGTGGTAGTGGTCGCGAGTTTTTCAAAATCCTCTTTGTTAAACAAACTTACGGCGCTGAAACTTTGTTCAGAACTGCCACCTGTGGCAGATATCTTTTTCGCCAAAATATTGTTTAACGCATCCCTTTCTAAACCGAACAAAAGGGCATCCTGTGCCTCCTTAATTTCCTTATAGGTATATAAACCGCCTACTCCTACATTTTGAATTGGTTTGAATTTAAATTCCGTCTCTTTGTCCGGAATTAAAGTATTTGGCTTGGTTGTCATATTCGGTAAAGGGTTTAAATTTGTCCACTGCCCATCTGAAAAATAGAGCGGAGCTGTAATTGAATTGCATTCTATTATTTTGATAATAAAGATATCACAGAATAAAAAAACATCTATCAAACCACATACCTATTTGTTATACTAAGTTGTATAATACAAATATACGTATGATGACCCCTCAAGGGACATCATGTAATACACTCCTTTCCCTTCTATATCAACAATACCCGTTCTACAATGGCTATTGCTTGGTGGTATCTCTTACCACGATAGCTGGGTATTCATGTTTTAATTGTTCGATTAACATGTAGAATTCGACCTCGTTTAGTTCTGTCATTTTTTAACCCCCGACGCAAAAAGAGGGGTGTGTCTATGTGTCTGTCTGTGGCATCGTAGCTCCTAAATAAATGGGCCTATTTTGATGGGGTTTTTTTTGTTTGAATGCTGACGTGATCGACGTTCAGGCGTTGTGTCGGGGGTTACTTAAAATTTTTACTTTTATTACCTGTGTCTTTAAATGAGCGCAGATTTAATATTATTTTTATATAATGATAATATGGGACGTCGGGTTGTCAGTCATATATTATAGAAATTGCAAATTTATAAATTTCGTGTCATTCCAAATAGACACATTAAAAGGTTAAAGGTAACCTAATTAATTTATTAAGCAGACACTAAAAAGAAAACATGATATGGAAATTACTGCATCTTATTATCAATTGCGCATTTTAATTAATTGCGTATTTTAAAGTAAGAAAAAACAAATCTATTTTTACTTATCTCATTTTGTATTTGTTACAGATGCGAGTAAAAGTCCTTATTTCCATATTATTATTTCCTATATTTTTACCTTTTGTATTTTCATTACCTCCATATAATATTCAAAATTTAAATTCAACTGGAGGATTATTTTACCACCATTTAGGGGAATCAAGAATTGCTAATACTTATTATAGATTATTAAGTTTTAAAAATATTAGTATTTATGAAAAACAACTCACATGTGTACGAATAAACCGAATTTAAATCAGACATATTCTCTGTTTCGAAAATGTAATATTCAAGTGGAATTTCTTCGGAATGATACTGATAAATTAAAAGAACAATATGAATCCATTTGTCATCTAACGGGACATAATATCGATCAATTAAAAAGGTGAAAAGGAAGGTTAATTAATGGAATCTCTTCTGCTTTCAAGTGGCTTTTTGGAACACCATCTGCTGACGATGCTCAATATTATAATGACGCAATTAATGCTCTTAATTCTCAGAATCACGTTGTTCAAATGCTTTTAAAACAAGTTCATATTATATCTGATGCAATTTCAGATTATAACAAGTCCGCAATAATTGCTCTTAAAGTAAATGAAGAAAAATTGAACGATAATATTAAAAAAATCAATGAGTTTTCTGCTCCTGCTGTTACTGAAATGATGCATGATGCAAAGGACTATCACAAATGGAAATACAAAATGGTATAAAGGACTATTGCTCACTTACTTGGGAAATTCTTGAAGTTTCTTGTCCAAGCTCTTCGGTCCATCGAAGTTCCTTGGGGATAATCGATCGGATCTCCACTAATCCTGTTCGCAGCGCCAATTACGTTGTTCAATACAACGTTAGAGATTTAAAAAAATATTTATTTGCACCACTACCACTTGCAATATTACAATATACTTTAAAATTACAATAATGAATAACGATTTTGTACTAAAATCGGACAGTATGGCTTCTTACAGTTAAAAATACAGAATAATTGTAGAAAAGGTAAAAACTGTCCCTTTTTATACTAAGGATGTTGAGGACGTTCACTTTCATTCGTACAATGGTATCTTAATTACTTTGTTGTTGTTTTTTTGTTTACATAATTCTTGTAATCTCCAGAATGCGAACCCTATGGATTCGTTGTCTCAAAGTCATCGTAATAATAATAAAGAGTGGACAAACAAATTGATCTTTTGAAAAATAATTTAATTTTTGTTTCCAATACTGTCCTTGAATAAAATTTGAAATAATTATGCCAGTGTCACTGTTTAGTTCATCAATGTATTCTTTCAAATTTGAAAAAAAAACGGGAAGTTGGAACAACTGTTTTAAAGTTTCAGCCAGTGGTGCAAATAATAATGTCGCTTCTTTATTAATAAAAACCCTCTTACTAATGAATATTACTAATGAATATTTAGAGCCAATTACTGTATCGATGGGCTCAATATAAACACCCAGTGTTTTTGAATAACTTTATGCACCTAAATTCTGACACAAATTCATCAAAAATTAAATTATGATTTTCTACGTAGTTACATATTTCTGAAACTAAATGGAGGTCTATTTCATTCTGTTGCAGTCTTCTTTTTATATTTCCAGTGAGAACTGAAAGGCACGATGAGAATAAACTGGCAAACAAAGTCGTCTAGAATTATATTCTGAACGTATGTCCATACATGTTCTGACTCTCTCTGGTGGAAATGAAGCATTTAATGCAAAAAAGAACTTAAAGCATGTATCCATTGCCTTCAGAGGTGTCTCCAAGTCGTTAATAATGTTATTGATTTTAACGATGGATTTAGGGTTTTCCAAATTTCCGGTGAGGTACACAGACGGTTGTTCGGTTGTTTTTAACAGTCGTGCCCGCGATTCTCTTTACTGAAATATCACGCCCAGGTCTTCTTCATGCTTAAATGAGATTAGTTCATATTATAGGTACTTTCTATGAAAAGCTTACTAAATCTTTACCTCGACATGAGTGACGAAACTGTCTTTTATTTCAATTTTTGAATATTTGTGCACGCTAGATTTCTTTTTTGTCTGGATGTGTTTGGAAACGGTAATGGAAGTACTAAAAGTGCGCTATGCTGGCCGAACACTGAAACAATAGTTTCTGTATAGAAAAATGTGTTCGGTATATTTTATGTTGCTTCACTGACCGTCACGTTGTTGATGTTCTAAATTTTCTTTCTTCTCTTCGAAACTTTCTATGAACTGGTTAATTGTAGGACACTTTTTCCTTTTACTTATATTTAAAATATGTCTGTAAATTTTTGGCCATTCCACATACAACCTATGTTCTTGATTGGGAAAACGGTCTTTGAAATTTATACAGAGCTATAAAAGACGTGCGTTTACCAACAACTAGAAAAAAGCTACTCGTTGTATAATTAGTTACCAAAGAGTATCCTGATGGCATACACAAAGCTGAATATTTTTGAAAAGATTGATGTATTGATATGTCATTTTCTTCGTACTTTGTCCGCCTGGTGCCACATGTGGATTCCCAGTATTCTAGTATAGTAGTCCACGGTTGGTTATTGTGCTGTAAATACAGATGCTTTTCCACAATTGCTGCGCTGGGTTCGAAACGTTCTAAAGATAAGAAAAGAACATTGCAAAACACGGGTACGTGAACTTACCTGCACTAGTCTGTTTACGAGGTTTATCTTTCTCAGACTGCTTAATTAATTGCAAATGTCTGAATTTTGTCCTGGTGTTTATGTACTTGCGCCACAATTTTCCGTGAGCAGATATGGGTTGCTTTTTGTTGTTCCGTTTCGCAGGAAGGTAATAAGAACATTCGTTTTCCTCCTTAAAAATTTATAAATCTCTCGTGGAATTCTATAACAAATAATTATAAATAACTTGAGTTAATGTTATACTTGAATATTTCTTTACCTCTTATCGGGATTATCCCTCCCGTGAGCGCTCCCTCGCTCTATTTTCTTCCATTTCTCTCTCACGAAAGCGTTCCCGCTCTCGGGAACGCTCACGCCTTCTGGCCTCTTCCGTCACCCTGTAATAATCAAAATTATCTTGTCAGTCATCTTTCGTCACAGACAGTACAATCCAACAGATGAAGCTAACTCAGCGCAACAGTAACGTGGACTTTTTATTGCTTTTGGGATGAAATAATAGTACATAATAAAAATTCAGGAAATAATATTCAACGTGTAATAAGAAAATTATTATTATTATTATTGTTATTGTTATACTCCGCAAAATTTGCCGCCGCCGACCGAGAGTCGAACCCGGGTCCCCGCGCTACGAAGCCCTCACGCTCCCCGACTGAGCTATCCACGACCTACACGCCTTCCTTTCTGCTCGTCCGTACATACTTTTGATTGTAACAGTTCGGCCATAGCCTCCTATAGTAAAGGCCGCAGCCATATAGATCCGGCAACGCTGCTCACACGTCCGACGACGTTTGGCAGTTCACACAGAATTCATGTTGAGGTGACTGTATTTGCATGACGGCGACATGAAATTTGCATAAATATTTTTAATTTTGGTTGTTTCTAGTGTGCCAGTCTAACAAAATCATAACTACTACCATCTTCCATTAATGTTTATTATAGTCAAGTTTACTTTATTCATACCACATTGCACAATGTCATGTTTTCCGCATTTGCAATCGGCTAACCTCAACAATAATACGTTTTAACCCAACAATTCTACTATTCAACAAGGAATTTTCTAAATTTTAAGTTTACTTTTTCTGCTATCTCTTAGTGTGAATATAATTCTTCTAGTTATACTAATAGCGTTGACTGATTATTGGGTATACGGCTGTAAATGATGCCTGAAAGACGTATCGGTCGCTAGGATTTCTCGCGTCGTCCACCTAGCGGTGGTTGAAAGCATTTAATAATATGAATAGTATTGAATAGCGTCGGTAACACGGTAGTTATCTAGAATCATAGCCCAAACAAGATGCCGGGACACTTGCGATCGGCTGCTTTGATGTATGGAAGCCAGTTTGCGATGGGCAGACCAGCAAGGACCGTATGTACAAATTTTGAGGGCACCACAGAATTGAATCAAATTTTATTTTTACTTTGGAAACATCAAACATCACAAATATAAACAACTATTAAAGGTATTCTGTTATTAATTAATTATTATTAATAAAAACAAATAAAAGTAAAATAAGTAAATAATATCTATCAGAACTCGACTCAACACAGTTTTGGAATTGTGTATAAAATCTTACATTAAAATTTGTGCTGTTTTAAAATACAAGTTCTCATACTGCACATGTATTGCACTTAAGTGGGTTTGCGGCCGTTCTCTCCTGTCTCGCTCGGACTCGTTAATTGTCCCTGAGAACCAGCGCATTTATACATAACAAAAAGAATAAGTACGCAAAATTTCAGGTAAATTCTTCTAAAGTTGGCTGTTTCATCCTTGAAAAACGAACGCCTAGTTCTCAGGGACAATCAATGCGTCAGAGCGAAACAGAAGAAAGTTTTTCTCAAAAAAAATTTTAAGAATGTTTCCAAATTATGAGTTTTCGGTTTCTGGTTCTTTGATTGAAATTATAAAGTGAATTGTTGCTTGCCCCTCTCTGACCATTAAGATTTCATAAACAGGAGCCCGCCCGTAGAAATTTTATTCAGACGCATCCGCCCGAGTTCCTCTTTACATATCAGTAAAATGACGTTTAAGTAATTCGTTATTGAAAGACACCGGCAACAATCTCGGTGGGTGTTCGGGTATGGTACAGAGCTGCCATATTGTTCTCCTACGGCTACACGAGTTGTGCGCCCGCAAGGGTCCGCGTTTTTTGCTTGTTTCTACATCATCTTTTTGCCAAAAAATGCGTGTCTGGTGCGAAAGGGCAAGTGAAGGGTCTGTTTTAAAAAAGCGTTCTCTCAGCTTTAGTTTTTTTTCACTTCCAAAACACAAGGACTCTGTCGGGCGTCGGGACTGGGGCGGATGCGTCTGAATAAAATTTCTGCAGCCCGCCCTGGATCTTTGCCATTGATGCAGGCGGTCGGCGCCTACCAAAGTAATAATTTATGTTTGAAGCTGTCGGATTACCGCGTTTGGCGGTGTTACAAAAACACCGACTATGCATAACCGCGAGCGCGTCTTTGCCAAGTTTTTTTAAATATCAGTAGACTTGGAACTCAAATCAATATGTTAGAACCAAAATCAGTAGTTCTAATGGCAAATCAGTAGGTCTGGCAACACTGGTGACACCGACCCAGGGAACGTTTCTCAAACTAAAAATTAATATTTGTTTGCCATTAGTGACCTAGCGATTGTGTTTCCACGGTATGCCGCTGCTTTTGAGAGCGCTGCATATCGGCTAATCGGACGTTTTGAGACACATGATGGCTAAACAGAGCTCTTGAGAGAGATGAACAGAGTTTTGGTATAAAATATTTTCACGGCTGGATGAGGCGCGCTTTAACTAGTGGAGGTTAGACATCTTCCCAATAGTCAATCAACGCTAATAGTATGTTTACGGGGTTTCTAGGGCCTCCTAGGAGGCACTTTTATACGTTTTCGCATGTCGCCTCCTAGCTGTAGTTAGGAGGCGCGTGAAAGTGCGCATGCGCGTGGGTTTGGTGTAGTGTGATTGGCGGAGGCCGAGTTACGTGCCGGGCTGTGATTGGGTGGGGCTGTGGCGGGGCGGGGACTGTGGCGGGGGCAGGGGCGGGAGCGAGGTAAGAGCAGGTGTTTAGTATTGCTTAAGTTTAGTAGGAGCAGTACTTACGTACTTACGTACTTACGAGTATCGTGTGGCTATACTGTACACACGGTGAATTACTTTGTCATGTGTTTGCAAGTAAGAGACAAATACTGTGCACATACCTAAACAGCTTCACGTGTCTACGAGTATTGCATGTTTGCTGTACACAAAGACAATTCGTTTTAGCAACTATCATGTGCTTGCGAGTAAACCAGGAATACCATACACTTGGCAAATTCTTATTTTTGTTTTTTACTGCTACATGGCTTACCTCACTGACGCAATGTAATCTATGGTTTTAACTTATCGAAGACCGAAAACAACATAAATACTTCACAGAACGTGGTGAGAATGTCTAGCAAAGATTAGAAAAATCTAGGGTCTACCGCAACTACTACAGGCTGATCACCATCCATTTTGACTTTCATTCGTTCCCGCACGGCCGCCAAATCGAGCCGGTTTATATCATCCTGGATTTCCTTCAACAACAATGCTTCGGTCATGCCTCGTGGATTATGCCCAAACAAAACATCGGAGGGGGTCATCCCCAGGACTTTATGAATTATTGTTGTGTTTAACCCCCTTTGGACAGTTTTTACTTGCGCATCCCAATTATCGTCCTCTCTTCCACCATTAAGAGTGGCTAGTGAATTTAAAATCGTGCGGTTGTAACGCTCACACTGTCCGTTTGCTGTAGGGGTTGCTACTGCCTTTAGCACACGCTTGATCCCAAAATCGGCACTAAACAGTCCGAAAGATTGACTCTTATTGGCGCTGCTTTGATCCGCTATCACTCTTACGGGCACTCAAAAAATATTAATTATATCTTCCATTACACGTGTTATGTACTTTGCTTTTGTATTTCGTACAGGCTCTAAGATGATAAATTTGGAAAATCCGTCTATTACCACTAATATGTATTTCTCTTTTTGGATTTTAAAAATGGACCTAAATGGTCAAGATGTAAAGTATGAAACTGTACTGCTACCTTATCAATGGGATGAAGTTTGCCAGGTTTACGCCCAGATGGAGCTTTATAGTATAAACAGTTTAAGCATGAGGTTACGTATTTAACCACAAATCGCCGCATTTTAGGAAACCAGTAGTGTTCTTGTATTTTAGCTAACGTTTTTTCCAAACCAAAATGCCCTATACTATCATGGCAAATCTGATAATAAGCGGTCGTTGGTAAATAATGACCAATTTTGTCGGGCCTCTTCATTAAAAGTGTCATTACGAATGGAGCCTGTACTCAACACCCTTTTTAGTTCTTCAAGTTCCCGTGTCATATTATCAAAAACTGCCTGAGTGACAGGTGGAGTTTGTGATCGTCTTCGGTCAGAATCTTCCGTTTGAGATTCCGGATCGCCGCGCCGCGAGCGAAACGGGACAAGATAGTAACAGCAATTATTTACAACCGTTGCAACACCTTTGCTTTAAGGGTTGATTGGAGAAAATAAGTACTTCACTTTTACTTGTATAATTGTATATTTAAAATAATCAAACAGTGTTACAGTTACAACTTTGGATGTTGACTATCAATAACGACTCTTCAATGTCTACCCACTACTTTCTACTCTCAATAGCTACTCTCTGAGGTGTTCTGCAGCAAGTGCATTTAAAATATTTCTTATCTATGCTTCTAGAAAGAAAGCTGATGCAACCCAACGTCAGTCTCGTGTGAAGGCGTAATTTATTCTTGGGAAAATAGGTTGTGTTTTTGCGTGGCCCTATATAACAAAGTAAATTAATTATTTTGCTCAATGTGATAATGATCCCAAGCGTATGTTGATACGCCGTCATCTCGTATGAACCTCTTGTCGTCCAAATAACTTAACGAAATTTTGTTGGCGTACCGAGTATAAATAGTATGTATTTTCGATCTAAACACTTTCATGCTGTTATGAAACAGTTTCTTTCTGTACAAACAATCTCTGTAATTATCCAAACTTAATTTATCGACGACCGTTTTCTTCACACCATTACAGCCGTTTTCACTACCTTACTGCCTGTTACATCTGTGGAATACATTTTCGATCTGAAACCAATAAATTCTCTCATAATCAGACCGTTGTTTTCGTCTTTCATTAGACCGACCTGTTTTTTATTGACAAGAGGTAAATTGTACGGGTTAGAGTAACTGTAGGCTGACGTGTCAAAGCGGGTGTGAACGTCATCTTTTATATCATTAAAGAAATCGTCAGTGTGTATGGTATAGATATAGATGAAGGAGTCGGTGTTGTTCTGAAATTTCGGTTTCATGTACTCATAATGGAAATTATACATCAACCATTTAGATAACTCTAAAACTACAAAATCTATGTAAATAGGTTTGTTGTAGAAGGTATTAGTGCGATTTAACTGAATAGCGACCATGTCCGGTGTGAACTGAGTTGCGCTGTGAAAGTTTGGTTTCGCGATGAGCGATCGAGCACCCAGATGACGTCCGGAATTATCCCACCTCGTAACAATTCTGACATCTCGCCTTTTGTCTACGTTCTGCATTGCTTTACCGTACATTGCATTTTTCATTAATTTAAAGTAATTCTTTTAGAATTCGTTTTCAGTTCTCGTGCGATGATATGTGTTTAAGTCGATACATTTTTTCAACCAGCAAGATTGATTAAACTTCAAGGCTCGATGCACTTTAACTAATTTCAAACCGTAACGCAGACACTGCTGAAGATTTCGATAATGAATGATGTATTTTGTTTTGAAGCAAAAATCTGTTATTAATTTGGGGAATGTAGAAATGGGGCTACACTTGTTTTCTGCGCAAAAAGGTAGATCATTGTGAGAATCGTGCAAGGTCTTTGGATATTCCAGGTCAACTTCAAAGATGTATCCTATATCAGAAGTTTCCGGAATAGCCATAATATCGAGATCCTGCATACTGTCTACCCATTGGAAACCGCTATGGGGTAAAATTTCTGACATAGCCCAGCCGTACAGGTTATTCACATCTAAATACATAAGAAATTTTGATGGCTTAGAACTATCATACTCATCCATATACCGAGTATTTGCCACGGAGTGACGATTTGTGCATTGAACTATACCTCCTCGTATACCTCTTTATAAATGAATACATGTTGATATCTGTTAAGAGGTCGAGTTTCATTCCAGTATATTTTAACATGGCGTCCCACGCCAAGCCCGGAGCTGTATAATAATGAGCAGGATCAAGCGAATAATATATCCTATAGCATAGGTTACGAAAATTTTGAAAAATGTCTGTCAACAGCAAAACATCGGTTATTAAATAAATTTGTAAGTAGTCCCATAAAGTGGACCAGTTACATGTTATCCAAACTTGTCGCGCATGTCTTCATCAGAGCAGGCTTTGTTCTTTAATTTCCTAAAGAATTTATTTCGGTCGGGCAACTCGGTCTCATCCAAACGATTCCAAGAATTAATGTACTCGTAAGGAAGTACACCTTTTCTCGTAACCAATTCAAATTGAACCTTGTCGGTAAAGACGGAACGTACACAGTGAAAATCTGATGCAGACAAATTTTGAGCTATACTTTCCAAGCTAGATGGCATGAATCGAACAGAGTCTAGAAAGCGTAATTCTACAGTCTCTTCCTCGGTAACAGAAATCCACTTTGACGGAGAAATGTACAATTCTTTATTTAAAGGAAGCATGGAAGTGCGTCCTTCTATTTCGTTTAAGGCCTTAACAAACAGGTGGCAATCGTAACCGGACAAATTGTGGAACAAGATGGGAAAGAATTTCGGTCTGCGAAATAACAGGTTACAAGTGTTGTGAGCGACACCCCTGTACTTCCCACTAAAGTGACTGTGATCTGTCACTCTGTCAGTTCCCAGATCCCCCTTACAAATATGACAAACAGTAGAGTAGACGTGAACTTTCCATTCTACATCACTCAAAGGTTCCATCGGTTTAGAGTTCTTAATAGCATTGTTATAAAGGGATGTAATATCGCGAACGAGAGAGAGAACAAACTGTTGAGGCGAATCGTTTCCTTTATAAACTCTAAGTTTATTCAAACTGTTGTCGAACGAACAGAATATGTAATACGCAAAAGCTCAAGGCACGTGTTGCTGAATGTTGGTGGTTGAAGACCCTGTCGGTTGGGGTAAACAGGTATCTACGTCTTGTAAAATACACTCAAAGTCTGCATAGATAGTAAATGGTACTTCAATAGACCTGTCATGCTGCTCAAACTTTAGTTCACAATTATCTGAATTCGGCATGTGAGTGACTATTCGACTGCATTCGCTGAACGGTCAGCTGCTGTTGCGTGTGAAAATGTATTAAGCAAACATTACACATATCGAGGGTTCAAAGACAGTACCTCGTAAGTTGGAAGAAACTAATTTTACAGGGCAAACAAAAAACTGTTTAAAAATGATAATATAGTATTATTCTTTTTAATATTTTGGGTGTAAATAATTAAATACTGCCCGATTGTGTAAATTTTGTAAAAAATGCGCCATGTCAACTTTTATGAAAAATGGAATAACATACGAGGTAATGTATTTTTTATGTGTCAGATACGAGGTAATGTCCAGTTATTCAGTAAGTGTATTAAACGCAATAAAAATAGAAAAAATAAAAATAACTCCACAAAATAAGTCATTTTATTAAAAAAAGAACTGTTACACTCGGTTAAAAACAAAGTCTAAGTATTTAAACATTTTGATCACAAACAATAAATAAAAATTACTTCAAAACTACTAAAGGAACAAAACTTAGTATTAACACATTTTTACTGATAAATATCAAGAAACAATAAACTACTAATAAAGTATATAATAAATGAAACCTTGGCAACTTAAGTTTATAAAAACAATTAAGATTTGTACGGCAACAAATCATAAAAAGACCAGCAATCTTTAGGAATAACGGATTTGATTGCTTGTAAGTGGTCGTATTTTGTTTTTGAAATTGACAGTCTGCTTTGAAACAGTGGCAGAAATTTGGTATTAGATAAATTAATTTTTTTTGGTCTAGTTGGTAATTCTTGAAATGATTCGTGAAAATTAATTTTAAACAATATTTTTCCACCATTGTATCTTAAAGCTCGAATGTCTGTGACTGTATGGCCACCTACAGATTTACTGGGTCTAATGGAACTGTATTTCAAAAGATTTTTGTCGCCAAAATTTTTGAAAAAGGAAAAGTCAAAATTTTTTACAATAAATGGGCTTTTAAGCCTAGATTCTTTTGTGATTCTTAGATAATCACTGGGAAGATAAATTTCCCGATTTTTTAATGCAGTTTCTATAGAGCTATGTACTGCGTCACACTCCATTTGAGTGTGACCTTTCTCTAAAAATTTTTGCTCAATTGGAACATTATATTTTTCAGACAAGTAAAGTAACGTATTAGACATTACGCAGTTTCTGTTTTGGGCAGTGCACCCATCGGAAAAAACAACTATAGGAAGTTTGTTTGTTGACTTTAGAAAATGTTCTTCCAAGTAGTCTTCCAGGAAAGATGCATACGTTGAGGCTTGACCGTCGGCATTGGTCTCATCATACCAATAGCAGGTGGCTTCTCCATTAGCTATATTGTAAATTGTAAAATTATGGCAGCAAAGTTTGGTCTTGTAGTAGAGTGCACTAGCCGGTAATTGTGGGGATAACTTAACTGACTGAACATCCATTGTGATAGCATATATTTTCCCTTCAATCGCTTTCTGTTTATCTAGTTCCTTTTCATTTCTAGCCTGATCTTTTTTTATTATATGGGCACGGTATTCTTCTTCAGATAAATTTCCATTTTTAAATTTAAAACAAGTGTCGCACTGGTCCTTGCGTGGATGGAAAATAGATAACTTCATTGTTTCCATCATATCTCTTAAACAGGTGTGAGACAAAGGTGTTCTGCCATTTTCTTCGCAAAATTTGCCGTAGGCTCTATACAAGTCTGAAACAGACTGGAAAACTTGTTCCAAATATAGTCTATTAGTATCTTTGCGGCAGTAGTGTGAGGGCAGTTTGTTGAGATTATTCAAAAAGTTCCTTAAAAATTCTCTGTCTTCTTTGAAAAGATCAAGTCGCGGTTCCCTCTTGCTAACTTTGTTCTCAAATGTTTCATTCATCCCATTTTGACTCTCTAAAGCCCAAGATCTTGCAGACCACTCCCCTATAGCTAGGGTTCCGAGGTACATAGTTTTGCACACAGGAATATTTTCGTTTTTAACTTTTAAGCTGTACTTAAATGTTAAATTACGGCGGGAGTCGTAGTCTAACTTTCTCGGTCTTTCTTTTTTAGCAATGGTAGTGGTGTGGGATATAAATATTTTTCGCTGATCCCAAGACATTTCTTGCCAAAACATTTTAAATATTTCAGTGCGGTCCTCATCAGATATGAGAAAACATTTTGTTTTGCATTTTTTGCTATCGATTTTGCACTTACATCTTGTCTTTATTTTTCTTTCTGATCGGTTAGTGTCATGAAATGTATTTTTCTGACCTGCAGGTTTTCTGAAACCCAAGTATTTTTGGCCACGCATTCTACACATTTTGTTTTCTTTCTTTTTGTTTTTCCCCTTTTGCTTTTTTTTATTCTTCTGCTTATCCTTTGCTTGATCTGTGTTTGATACAAGTTCTTCCCCATCACTTATTTTATCATTCAGAGGCTCGGAAGTTGTGTCAGACTCATCATCTTCTACATCTGGAACATAGCTTTCATCACTGTCTTCGTTTTCTAGGTTAGTAATTTCAGAAAAAGTGTTTTTGCTACTGTTATTATCCTCTTTAGAGGTACCAGCGATTGTGGAATTATTTTTAGCTCCCATACCAGAAAATTGTTCACCATCAGTCATTTCTGAAACGAAATTTTCATCATTGTTTTCTTTTTGTTTGTTGGTTGTTATATCAGCAGGAGAAAAACAATTCTCGTTTATCTGGAAAAAAATTGGTTTACTGTTGTTCTTACTGATTTCCTCTATAGATTTCTCAATATTTGGCATCAAAGCCAATTTTTCCTCAAAGTTGTCTTCAAAAAGTACAGTAGCATTATTAATTATATCTTCTATTTCTTCTGGACTAAACACTGGCTCAAATGGCTGAAAATTTGTTTGCAATGGAGAAGTGCTGTGTGTGTTTAGTTTTTTTTGTGGTTGATAATAATTAGTATCCTGAGGATTAATATTTTCTGTCTCTTCATCATAATTTATTTCTTGAAATGTTCTTTTAGATGGTGAAGATACTGGTGTGATTATTTTAAGTTTAGTTAACTGTAGTATTTTCTTGGCACGACTAGACATCTTATTTTTTAGCAGCAGTAACTCGTAACTGGATATCAATTTATAAGGGCAGGACCTCGTAAGTGACACCTGCAAATAAAACAGCTTTTTTTAGAAAAATAATAAAACAAAGCTACAAAAATCTATTGAAAATAAAAACACACACTTTACTCCAGAGAATAAACAACAAATAGGTTAATAAAATCGTTATCTTACCTTCAAAATTTATTTAAACAACGAGCAACGCACTCACATCTTAACATGGTCATTAAAGCACTGCATACATACGAGGTCCTGCTTTTAAAATATTTCAAGTTGGCACTTACGAGGTTTTGTTTTTGACAGTTTTCTACCAAAAGGTATTTAATATTAAGTTTCATAAGTTGCTATCAGATGGAACCATATGTCCTAAATCCAACTATAATAAAAAGTTAATTTCTTTAAAAATGTAACTTACGAGGTACTGTCTTTGAACCCTCGATATAGATTTGGTTGTGGTGACTTGTTATTTGATTTCGGATTAATTTCGACATATTTTTTATCCAAACATAGTGCAATTTATTTCTGTCTTGCAGTAATAAAAGAGAAATGTGTCTTGGCTTCTCCGATTTTGTACAGTAATAGGGACCAACAATTTTTTCTTCCTCTAATCCGAATACGTTAACGCTGATGTCATTATTTAACTCTTCGAAAATTGAAACGCCACTTACTTTCAAAGGAAAGGTTAAATCACCAAAATGGAGTGTTATATTTCTTTTTCTTGCAATCTGTTATACTCCTTGGCTAGATACTACTTCAGGTGGTTCTGTAGGGTTAACAATACTCTTTCACCATAGGGAATTTTGTGTTTTCTAGCGTCGGTTATGAGGTACTCTTTCCCTAGTACCATGTTATCTGAAGAAATATAACGAAATAAATCAATTTTGTTGAATTTGTTTACCAGGACTCTTGAGGAAATCGCTGGAGCTGCAGATGATCTTTGTTTCGTAGATGATCTTTGTTTCGTAGATGTTCTTTGTTAGTAGTAAATGCCACGATTCGGCCAGACACTTCTAGTGTGGTGTGGTTTTAAGATAAGAGTTCGCTTTAGGTTTAAAAATAGAGCGGTGTATACGAGGTGTTGCTGATCTACGAGCCGCTAAATGAAAATGGCGGTCACATGACTTTATTTTCAATATATGTACGACGTACGAGGGGGTATTGAGATCACTTAGGTTTACTATACCTTCAACCAAAGAAAATAAAACACAAACATGGCGGCTACTTAACGGGGGTCCCTTTTGAGTTGAATATTGTCAAAAGCACTTACTCGGTAAAAGAAATTGGGGCCAACTGCTTGGCCTGAAAGAATTCTATGAGCTTGTTCCAAGAGCGTGTGCCTCCTAAATAAAAATCATCAAGGGGGCCCACATAACCGCAAAATTAAAGCACACGCACGTCTGTCTCGCGACACTTCGACACTAATACTGAAATGATTGTGCTCTTCAGTTTATTAAAAAGGCGTAAGGTGTGTTACCTAGCAATTTCCAGGGAAAGATTTGAAGATGGTGATGATGATGATGATGATGACGTCACCATGCGGTACTAATAAGCCAAAATGAAAATTTAAGGTTCTGATAGAGGTTACCGTTATTTGTATTATTAATGAAGGAAACACTCATACGACTTACACGATTTGTATTTTTAAAAGTTAAACGTTTGTTTAATAATATATATTCTATGAAAACGTGATATAATCACCTACGCTGAAGACGAGGGCATTTGGATTATACAGAGCAGTTACAACAAATAAATAAATGGGAAAAAATTATACAAGATGTACTTGTAACACTTCTAAAATTTTATTAATCTGCACACAATTTCCACTATCTGAGTTAACACTGTTTTACAAGGCCGGCGTCATCTGCTAATTCGACGGTAAATAAAGGAACATCACACCCCGCACAATAAGGGCGGTTGTCCCCACATAACCAATCTTTAGCGATGTTCCAAGCCCCTCCATGATAAAATTCTTCGTGGTATGATACGCCCACGCAGTTACCAGTAGAGCACCGTGTACATTTTTTGTAATAATGGTCCAGGTCCTCCCAAAAAGTACTTGTCACCCACACTGTGGTTGTGTCGCGTACAACATATTCCAACCAGTAATCAGTAATAGTCCATTCCACAAACCGTATAGTTGCCGGGGGTTTGATACAGGGTGCGGGGGTAGGACATGGTTTCGCAATAGCAGAGCCACGCCTCCAGGCTTTCGAAAGGCATCGCTGTCAGTGCCCATTTCCATTTCTTCGTCGGTTAACAAATCTTCCATGGTTACGTCGAGTATTTCAGGCTCGGCACTGCTGAAGACATCGTTCACATCTGCTGCATACCCCCGAGTTGTATCTGTCGGTGCCATTTAAGTCTTGAAAGTTGTAAAAGTCTATAAATTCGTGAATCCCTACCTTATAACCTACAGATTAGAAGCAAACGATGAGAACGAACCTAATAGATAGCTGTATGATGTCCAGCCGACGACCGGTATCTACGTTCAGTGATGTTACGTGTACCAACACACTGACCATAGACAACGATTGCCAGATAGAATTTACTAAAATTATATAACGACCAGACAAATAATGGAAATTCTTAAACCCGCAACGATGGAAGGGCGGATGGTGGCCATTGATAGATTTT
Source organism: Xestobium rufovillosum (assembly GCA_963966045.1). Lineage (NCBI taxonomy): Eukaryota > Metazoa > Arthropoda > Insecta > Coleoptera > Ptinidae > Xestobium > Xestobium rufovillosum. The sequence continues at coordinate 26,401,573 of OZ014497.1, forward strand.
GTTTTCTCCAGCCCCTTTAAGTAAACGGTTGTTCCAGCTTGTATGTTTTCTATTAGGAACCTCTTGACGCTGCTGCAAGTAGTCGAGCCATCGTTCCAAGCCAACCCGTGATGGTTCCTCTGCAACCATCTTACCTGGTTTCGTTCACCAGACGTTAGATTTGACATATCGTATGGCGGTTTTACAATAAACACTTGAAATTCCTTTGTATCGTACAATATGGCTATTTCCTTCAATATAAAATTGTTTGTAGGTATAGTCTTTAAAGTCTTAGACGTCGATAATGATACGGCGTTGCCGGTTCATGCTGTTTGCGATCGAAGAAGATACGTGTAGGAGAAAACTGACTGTATGCGTGTGTGAAGCTCAACGGCGAATATTCTATACTTCTGTCGTGTAATAATAAGCAATAGGCCGATGTGCTATCAGCAATGCCTCCGACATGCTCTGTCTCAAATTCAATTTTGATCGACTCATTTTGATGGGAACAATCTACGACCACAAGCTGAGCTACATTTTTGAATTCCGCGGGGTTTAGCAGCGGATGAGGGTTGTTTCCGTAATATCACCTCTTGGAATTTAGCGTACATGTAGTACAGCAGAGCATAACGGTTTTCGGCATAAGAAATATTTAGATTGTCGTAGGGAAATACTTCGGAGTAGCGTTAAATTCGCTGGGATTCTCTTTGAGATTGTTCATTTTATTCGTTTGCAATCCAAAAATTATTACTCTGGGCTTTTCCAGTTGGGTAGCGGTTTTTACGCGCCAGATGTTATGAGTAGATTTCGGCACATTGGGGTATTCATATAGATCCCAACTGCGAAAGCTCATTTGTACGGGCCTCGAACTTTGAATTGCCTGATATAATTTAAGACGTTCGGCATCACTCAAGGTGATGTGCGGTACTTTCCACGTAATTTTTCTGATATTGAACTGATACTTTGCAAGTTCTGTTTTATCCACCTTATCGTTTGTTTTCGCTCTTACCAACACTAATCCGTGTTTGGAGTTTGGAATTATCTTCTTGTAATCTTCGGCGAATCCCAACAATCTGTGTAAGGGTACGCAATAATTTAAACGTCCTCCTGGCGAAGTTTTCACTAGCCTATTCTCTTTTATAGACCACCCTGCGTTAATGAGCAAAGCACTTTCGCTCGGATGTAACGAAACGTAGTTTTTCAAAGACGTGGTGATTCCTAGGTTTCGAGAATGATCAATTTCGATACCATTTAATTCATAACGAACTTCGTCAAACATGAATGAGGTACAGTTGTTGATAAGAAATAGGGTATTGACAGCTTCAGCGTTCTCATTCAGTAAGGTTCCTTCGATGTATAAAAGCTTTCAGATGGAAGTAGAATCAAATTTTGAGGTTGAACGCAAATTCGAATCGTATCACTCGGATTGTATGATTCTATGAACGGCGAGGAAGTGTGATATGACTTCCTCACTATCGATTCATCGAAACGAAGTGATTGAGAAATGTTTAGCAAGTCACTCATCGCTACGAACCTTCAATTCCAAAGACTTTAAAAATTGTTTGTTTGCTCCTGTCAGGAAAACAGCTCGTTTGGGTTTCGATGTTAATCGTTTCAACCCTGAACCCTGAACCAGAACTAACTCTTCTTATCGACGAATGCGAATATTTATTTAAACTGTTGTTATTATTCTTCTTTTTTTCGTTAAAAATTAACATCTCTATTTATTGATACTTGTTTATGCCAAACGTCCTTATATATGATCCCTTTGGATCACAAGTACCTTACTGAAGATTATTCTCCACACGTTCTTTATATATTGTTAGTTATCCTTGTTCTATTCCCAATAACCTACACATCATAACACGGTCGTAAATGTAACCTTATTGTAATTTTCTCATTACGAAAATTAATCAAATTTCCGTCTTGATCCACCAATTTAACGGAAACTGAGCTTATGGTATTAACGTTGACGAGCATGTAGATTATACTTCTTGGAACTATTTTATACCCAGGCAAGACGTCTGGCGAAGAACAATATGAATTTATTTGTCATCTAACGGGACATAATATCGATCAATTAAGAAGGCGAAAAGGAGAGTTAATTAATGGAATCTCTTCTGCTTTTAAGTGGCTTTTTGAACACCGTCTGCTGACGATGCTCAATATTACAATGATGCAATTAATGATCTTAATTCTCAGAATCACGTTATTCAAATGCTTTTAAAACAAGTTAATTTTATATCTGATGCAATTTCAGATTATAACAAGTCCGCAATTGCTCTTAAAGTAAATGAAGAAAAATTGAACAATAATATTAAAAAATTCAATGAGTTTGCTGCCACTGCTGTTACTGAAATGAATCAATTAACATTTTCGCAAACCCTAGTTGAACATTTTAATCTTTTGCGATATTCAGTTTATGATGTAGAAAATAATTTTTCATCTATTCTATTTGCAAAACATAATACTTTACATCCATCAGTTATTACTTCAAAGCAATTAAAAGATGAATTAGAGAAGATTGCTATTATTCCAAATTATGATTTTCCCATTAATATTCATGAATATTATGATGAAATATATATCAATATTATACTATTAGTACTCTTAATGTAGTCTATTATAATAAGATTTTAATTTATGTAATTAAGTTGCCCGTGGTCACAAAAGAAATATGCAATTTATATTTCCTTATTCCTTTACTAAATCGATTTTCCAATTCCACCTTATCCCTATCTTCTGTTGAGTACAAATCAACTATATTATGGAAGAATGCGGGACCAGAATACATGCAAATTGCTCCAGGGTCAAAAGACAATTTGCTCCAACATCATTATACATGATACAAGAGAAAAACCAGTATGTGAAACGTCGCTAAAAGTAATGCCATCATCACGAATTCCATTAGATTGCGTAACTAGAATAATCAAATCAACTATGGAAATATGGCATCCTCTTTCTGAAAATAGTTGGCTTTTTGTCCTAACCGAGCCAACTCAAGGAACAATCACATGTAACAGTCTAGCTAATCCTATTGTCGAAATTCATTTTTAGAACTGGAATTTTCACCATGATGCCCAAATGCAGGTGTTACATGTCGGAAACTATTCTTACTTCTTCGTTCAATGAGACTGGAAATTTTATCAGTTATATTCCAACTATTAGCATCACTGACGACGATTGTTGTGTGAAACACCAAGAGTATCTTCGAGCTGAAGAAATGTTACCACTTCGCTTGACAGACATCGATCTAAACCAACTGCAAACAGCCTTGACCGATGTCAAGGTCGAGTGGTGGGGGGTACATCCAGAACTGTCCAATTTACCCCACTCATATTTTGTAGTAAATAGGGTACGTCTGATTTGACATTTGATCCATAGGAACGACGTCTTCCTTGGATCGGCATTCGTTTAAATTACGTGATTCATCATTAGAATTATCACTTTGAATAAAATCGTTTTGACAATAGAAATTTCTCGATGCATTTTTATTAATATTTGGTCGTTTTCTACATTCATTAATTAAATGGCCAAGGTTTTTGCAATAATTGCAAAATTTTGTTTCTGATAGATCATCTCGTTTTTTCTTAAAACAATCTTGTGTAGCATGTCCTAATTTTTTACAATAGGAACATTGTATATTATTGGACTTATTTTTATCATTAAGATAATCACCTGTTTTCTGGAAAGTTTTGCCTGATGTATTTGTTTTAAACTGAGATCGTGTATTAAGGTCTGGGCACACATGACCGCGCCCAGTCCGCGCCGCGCCCGCACCTATCTCGGTGGTGAATACCCTGTTTTCATATGACATAGTCTTCACATCAACGCACCGCGCCCGCGCGCCGACACCGCACCGCGTCCACGCCGTGCAAAATTAGTTTTGTTTGAATTTTTGACGGACACGGTGCGGTTGCTGGACAGACTTGAAGGAACAAGCATGGAGAGGCTCATAGAGGATGTTAGAAAATATCCTGCATTGTATGAACATCATCCATCAGATGAGGAAACAACGTGCGGAATTCGCCTTCCAAATGTCTCGTTTTCCAAGCATTCTGTATCCACATTTTTCGTTTTCGCCGATTTCTCTCCCTTTCTTCATCGTCCAACGCAATAGCAATTATTGTTGCCAGTTCAGTGTTGCTACAGCTGGTGAACATTTTTAGTGTTAATATCTGACACGACCCCAGCGAAGCAAACGGACAAACAAAACCGACTGAGCTTGCAACGCGACAGACTGTTCCGACGACACACGGCCGTGTGTTGGAGATGTGTGGTTTGTAGCGAAACAGGACGAGACACGGCCGTGCCTCGGTGCGGGCGCGGCGCGAACTCGGCGCGGTCATATGTGCCCAGACCTTTAAACGGTTTATTTTCCATTGCTAAAGCACGTTCTTCAGTTAATGCTGAATTAAGTGCGTTTTGTAATGTTTGATTTTCTCTAGCACGTAAAAAACGTGATATCTCGGGTAATGAATGAAAAATAAAGCGTTGTAAACAAATTTCTTGGACAGTGGCAACACGTCCTTCTCGTTGATTCGGATTACAAACAAGAGTATTAATAATTCTCGAATATAATATTGTTCTATGCGATTATAAAAAGTTGCAACAAGGTTCCCCCTTATTTTGTTTAATTGTATTTAATTCTTCCATTAAAGTGCTATAATGTTTCCTATTTGCATACAATTATTGTAATAAAATGGCTTTTACGTCCTCGTACAAATAAAATTATTTATCGCGTAATTGTACTTTCGCAACTCCTGTTATTCTCGTAAGCACGAATGCCAATAGTGCTCTCTGTTGTTTAATATCGGCTAATGCAAAGGCATTATCATAATTAGTTAAAAATTCATGGGTTTTTCCGCGTGTGCCGTCAAAGAAAATAGTGATTAAAGAACACAGAAAAGTTAATTTAAAAGCGGGATTTATTTCATTATTAAAAAGTGGAGTAGCCCTGCCTGATTGTGTTGGAGTCGGCATTTTTTCTTGAATTATAATATTCCTATATATTAAAAAGAAAAAGGATGAATGTGTCCTTATGTGTCAATAAGACAAAGAATTAGGGATATACCTAATTATAAAAATACCACATTAACGTGAGATTCAAAGAATAAAAGAATTCCTAATTTAGTAAAGTACACGGTTTCGTGTCACAAAAGAAAAGTACAAAAAGGTACAAAAGAAATTAGGAATAGATATAGGAATAAGAACAAAAGGAGTACTTACAGTTGAGTAGGTACTATGAAGTGAAGCGAGTATTTCTTGGAGTATTTCTTGATTCAACCACCCTTTTGAAATTGAATTTCCAACGCTATTATCCTATTTCCAGCCGAAGGGTGATCCTACCGACTGCGCCAAAATTATGTTGCAACTCCTTTACTTTAAGGGTTGATTGAAGAAAATAGGTACTTCACTTTTACTTGTATATTTAAAATAATCAAACAGTGTTACAGTTACAACTTTGGATGTTGACTATCAATAACGACTCTTCAATGTCGACTCTTTAATATCTACACTCTAATGTCAACTCTCAATAGCTACTCTCCGAGATGTTCTGCAGCAAGTGCATTTTCTAGAAAGAAAGCTGATGCAACCTATCGTCAGTTTTGATCCTTAACCTTAGGAAAAGAACTAATCATTATCTCTATGCAATTCGCGAACAAACAACTCGTGATTTAAATATAAGTAAGCAGTGAATGCAAGTTTCATCTAGAAAGATGATGAAATAAATGTTGAAATTAATATCCTAAAATACTTTACAATATACAGTGTGTTAATAAAACTATATCCCTTGTCATAATGTATATGATTAACTATACAGGGTGGATCCTAACACAGCCATTTAAGTGGTTGGTGGTCTGTTCTAATTATAACATCTGCACCTTCTATGCATCTGAATTTATCGATTGCCCACACCACAGCAAGAGCTTCCCTTTCTGTCGTGGAGTAATTTATTTCCGCTGGTAGAATTAACTTACTTGCATATTCCACTGGGTGTTCATCGGCTCCTTCGCCTTGCGAAAGCACTGCGCCCAATGCATACATACTCGCGTCAGTTCTAAGTATTTATATTGTTATGTTCTTCTTAAGTTCCAACGAATTCCAGTAAGTATTAAAAAGAGATTTTATTGTGTACCACAACTATACAACTATACAGATATAGAAGTCACAGATTTTGAAATAGATTTTCACTTACAATGGATTTGGTAGACTTAGAACATAAATACTATTGCGACAACCAAAATTTGTGTATGAATTGGTTACACTAATAGTCCATAAATAATTAAGAATAACTAATGTATCTATTAACACGTTTTGACAATTAATTTAGAAATACGGATTTCCAAAAATTAACGTCGTTCCATCAAGACTTCCAAGAATGATGATAATCAAAAGTAAAATAACAAAAAGTGGAAATATACAATGTATATAGGTTGTCGCAATATGCGCATACAAAGTGATTATAAATACGGAAAGAAAACACAGATATAGGTAGGTACATAACACACCCCCGTCGTTGGAGTGTTTTGGTTGAAAGCAAGAAAACAAAACACTACACTTCACTAAATCTTAAAACGTGTTGTTTTTATTTGTTGTCCAACGTCAATGTCCCTGTCCATAGAATCAGAGAATCAGAGAGTGATTTCTCTAACATATGCAATGCCTCTGCTTGACGTTCATCCAATTCACTCGTACAGTTTCCGTTTCGATATTGAGTCTCTACTAGTTATAACATTGTGACTGTTGAGACAGATAGAGTACTGGGCAAAATAAAAAAATACCCTCTAATATGAAGGGACCTTTTAAAATTCGAATAATACTTACCAAATTCAATTAACACCAACAAAACACCAGGTATACCATCACAATATGTTAAAACCATACATTTCAGAAGAAAATGTCTAATGAAAGAAACACCATACCTTTTTATAGTTTTATTGTTGATTTACAACTGCATAGTATAAGAATGCATATGCATATAACGTTCCCTCCAGGGCAACCATGTAATATATTTGCCAGGTTTGCACATGAACCATTCCAGTGGCACAATGGGTAAAATGGCCTAACATGGGTGGCATCATGTTCTCCGAGCATACTCATACTGTGCACACTTCACAATGATGTCAGTAATGCACTTAATATAGTTCTGTGAAATCTCTCATTCTGCCCATTCGCTCTTGGTGTAACGACTGCGTTGAATGTCATCTTTATATTTTTCTCTTCTCAGAACTCTTTAAATGATTTTGAAGTGAAACTAGACGCTTGGTCACAAACAAGTCTTCTTTCAGTTGACTGTAACTCATAAACGGGATATTTACCTTTTGAATATAGTTCAGATGGTTTGTTTAAATTTTGTTGAAATATATCATCAACTTTGGGAATGTTGGGAATGACGCAATTGATTTAAATCAATTTCTGATAACTGAATTGGGTCCATTTCAGGATTTTTGAGAAATGTTTGTTGTCCAAGGCAGCAGTTATCTTCCTGTATTAAAGAATTCTACGTCGGTGACAGGTTGTTTAATGTCTTCACATGTAATAGTTTCAGTCGTGGTTTTACTAACAATAAAAATCCATTGGTTTTGATTTAGAGGGTGCCAAATTTCCATTGTTGATTTGACTGTTTTGGTATGACAATCCTTTGGAATTTCTGTCTTGGGTTTAAGTCGAAGTTCGGTTTCACAGGTAGGACGTTCTTTCGTTTGATGTACATTGAGTTATCCAAACTTTAAAGTTGACCATAATAAGTTCTTCGAGTGTTCAATAGTAAGTAAGGATATGATGGACCAATATAAGATTAAATGGTAGTATTAGGGATTTTGACATGTAATGGTATTAGATTATAGAGCTGATATAGTTCTTTTATTACTAGTGGAATTTTTATAGCATATAATAGAATATTATTGTAATAAATCATTGATAAAGTACATAATGAAGTATATAAACTTCGTTATAGTCAGATAAAAGAAATGTAAATTCAAAATTTTAACTCAGAGTTTCTTTTAATAATTCGTCTTTAAAATGTCTAGGTGAAATAATGAAGGATGTAGAATAGTTTGCTTGGCAAATAGTATAGAAGATATAATGACGTCAAATCCGTAAATGTACTTAAGAACTGTTTACTAACTATGTAAGGCTGGCCGTGACGGTCCTGCCGCTGCTTCCCTTTCTCTACCTATTTATAAACAAAATCCTACATGAGTATTATGCACAACTTAGCCGAACTTTTTCTAGTACCATCTCTTCTAACTGACTGAAGATTAACACTACAGCCGACTACTGCTACAGTGGGTGAATAAATCACCTCCCACACTCCATAAAAAACAACCGTCAGTAGCCACTCTATCTGCACTACTTACGAACTGACCGCCACAGAACATGACGACCGACTACTGCTGCAAAAGAGACGAGAACATCCAATAATCGTCAAATCACTAGCCTCCTAACACACTCGTCCACCACAGCTGCTGTGGCGTCCCTGTTACTGATCAGTAAAGCATTTAGCAAATTAAAAATAAAATCTCGCCATCCATTAGTTTTATCATGATAATTTCACCTTAATGCTTAAATGAATTGTTACTCCATGCGCCAGTGAAAAATAATAGGAACACCAGAATTCACTAATTATTAGAAACTGTCTTTTTCTTTAAACGCCAAATAGTACTTAATAACAATTTAGCAAACCGCTCGCACCTACACTACTTCGCAAATTAACTTATAAGAATGCAGTCCGGAGTCAATTTTGCCCCGGTTATCAATAAGCACACACAAAGAGTTAATTGTTCTGTGATTTATCTTGACCTATTTTTAGCTTCCGCAAGTCGCCCACCACAATTCGTCCGGAACCAAGCCAGGGGCGGGTAAGTTAAAGTGTTGTAGCTGTTCCAGCTCCCAGGTCCTTCTGCCAACTGCCAGTCCCTTTTTTGCATTGCTTCTTGGCCTTCATTGATTTCCAGGGCTATCACTATGCCCGATTCAACGTCCGCTAGTGTCTTGCACTCGCAACCAACACCTTTTGGTTTGCGTTTTATCTTGATTACGCCCGGCATACCACCTTCGTTAGTGCCATGAATGCCTTTCCCGTACCATGCAAACATTGACTCATCCACTGTAATTTTGTAGCCACGTGTCAGTGGCTTCGCTGTTGTCATGTCAAGAAAAGATTTCACCAGGTGCCATTCATCTTCGTTATTTATTTCTCAATTTGTTATTTTTTTCGCACACTGATCTGCATCAGGAAGTTCTTCGTTATCCGAAGACTCTGATGACTCATCGGTGTCGGAGCTAGAACTAGTTGATTTCTTCCTGACACACTTCCTTTCCGACCCCTTGCTTTTGATTGGTATGAGTCGATTTCGTCCTGCCGGCAGTCCCCTGTACACTATATCATTAAGGTATGGTGACTTCGTTCTAAAGCACCCTTACTTTCTTTCATGATAGTTGAAGTAAAATCAGTGCCGTTATATTAGATAAGATGGATTTAGGTAATCCAAAGAGAGTTATGAAATGTAGTAATTGATCAGCGATAGTTTTTGATTCATGATTTGAAACTGGAATAGCATAAGAATGTTTAGTTAAATCATCTTGAAAAGTTATAAATTATAAATCGATTACCATTTTCAGTTAAAGGTAATGGTCCGACTACATCAATAGCTATACGATCAAAGGGTTTTTCACTAGTAGTCGTAATTTCCATAAGAGCTCTATTTAATTTATTACTTCGTTTATTGGTTTGACAAGAGATACAGAGTTTAAGAAAAATTTTTGTATCTTGTTTCATACATCTCCATTTATATTTTTCTTTCATTCTTGTATGAGTTTGTTGAAAACCTGAATGTCCAGAAATAGAAGATGAATGGTTTTCTTGAATAATTCTTTCAATTTCTTTTGAAAAATCGGTCGAGGTTTTAGTTTATTAACAAGAATAACTTGAATATTACGTTCTTTAAGGATAAAGTAAATTAATTCATTGCGCATATTGTTTAAGATTTGTTTCCGTTTCAATTGGGTTTTTTAAATACACCTTAGGGATTGTATGCGATAATAATTGGTCACGAAGATTAAGAAATGAATAGAATAAATCATTGTAAGTTAGTTTTCAAAATGATTTATTTTCGAAAATAATAAAAATGTTTGGTTGTTGAAGCACTTGCAATTAAGAGTAATTAGTCTACTAAGCAACACTTTATTAAATTTATACGATTTAAATACACAGTAAAAGAATATAAGGAAATCTAACTCAACAGTTCATTCGTAAAGCTAAAGCGTTAATAATCCCGTCCTCCACTGTGTCCCGATTTAAGTACGTGCCCAAAGCCAAAACAAACGCAGAGCTGGCAAATTCCAGAGCGCCATCAAGCTCAATGTCAGGAGCGGTGATGTCATCGCTTGGCGGCGATGAAGGTCGCTCACAATCGGCTCTCCTGACGGAGCGGAGCCTGAAGACGACTTCCAAAGCATGAAAAACGAAAGAAAAATGAACGTGGTGCTTACACAAGTGCAGTGCGGCAACGTGGTGATCGACACCCTTTGAGGGTAACCGTGCGATCAACGTGGTGCCAAACACATTCTCACAACCTTAATATTGGTGGGGCAACGTGGTGAGCAACACCCCGAAAGGGAACCGTGCGGTCCAGCGCGGTGCCTACCACAACAAAAACGGCAGAGGAAATAAAAAAAATATAATCCATATTACTCATCAACAATTCTCCAGGGCTTCATATGTTCTATCGCATACATCCCTGTATATGGAATTCTACTTCTAGTTGAACCGGGAACGTCAGTGACTATAGCTATCGTTTTCCAATAATTTCGAAATTCGGAATGGACCTTTCCATTTTGGTACCAACTTGCGAATACTGCCACTCGTAACGATAGAGGAGATTTGGACTAACACCAAATCACCTATGGAGAACTGATCTGGTCTACCTCGGGAAGCATCAAAGCGTGCCTTTTGTTATTCTTCCTGAACTTTATTTCGTTCTACAATGTTGTGGCGAAGCTGGGTTACATCGACAACCAAATCGGCAGCAGTACCAACATTACTGGGTCCTGACCTGAAACCAAGCAATGCCTCCGAAGGAGACGTGTTTATGGCTTTGTTTAACGTGTTGTTTAATCCTAATTGAATATTACTGACGCAATTATCCCATTCATTATCATCTTTATCAGCACCTATTGTTGCCAAAGATGACAGCACTGTCCTGTTGTAGCGTTCTACTTGCCCATTCGCTCTGGGCATGAATAACGTGCCGATCAGTACAAATTTTTTTAAAGTGTTTTGATGTAAACGCCGTACCTCTGTCGCTTATGATACGTTTAGAGACCCCAAAGATTTTTATAATTTTCTGTAATTTATCTATAACATATTTGATTTTGGTGTTCCGAACAGCACAGAGGAAACAGAATTTAGTGAAGGCATTAATAAAAACAAGCGCTTTTGTATTACCTGTTTTACTTTAAACAAATGGGCCTAGATGATCAACGTGAATCGTGTGAAAGGGTCGTGGTATCTTAGGAATCGAGTGCAAATACCCAGGTTTTCTTCCAGAGGGTGTTTTATAGTATAAACAGTTTAAACAGGATTGCACATATTTTTTTATAAATCGTCGCATTTTCGGAAATCATAAATTTTTGGTTATGCGATCATATGTTTTATCATACGAGAAATGACCAAGATCGCCATGATTGAGACGCATTATTTGCTAACGACATGCTTTAGGAATGACTCCTTTATTCACATATTCAGTCAATCTATTTACTTTTCCTCCTCGCAAATCAAAATGCTCAAACGTATTACCCTGACGGTCACCGAACATGAGAATTTTTTAATGGCACGAATCTCGGAATCGACTTCATGGGCATCTAACAACCAATCATCACTTGACATAACCGCAGCATAAACGACTTTGTCATCAGGACCGTGTGGAGGATTTCTACTTAGGCAATCGACATGAGCCATTTGAGCTGAAGGACGATGGCGTATATTAAACGTAAATGGCGCTACGAACACCGGAACAATCTATGACAATGGTAAATTTTCTATCTAATAGGTAATACCGAAAGCGTCGGACAGATTTGACAATCACTAGCATTGCTAATTCAAAATAATGATATTTTTGCTCTGTGGGCGAAATGTGCTTACTAAAATAGCTAATAACCTTCTCGCCGTCTGATTCCTGGACAAGCATACTACCAAGACCAAATCTACTGGCATCAGTATACAGAGGGACAACTTTGTTGGGATCATAAATGGTTAAAATTGGTTCAGAAACCAAGTCTTATTTTAATTTCGAGAAATGCAGAATTTTGTTCATCATTCCAAACCCAAGTTTCGTTTTTTCGTAATAATTTGGTCAATGGCCGTGATTTATCAGAACAATGGGGAATAAATTTGCGGAAGTAACTTACAAGGCCAAGGAATTGTCGAACTTGATGAATGATGGTTGGTTGTGGAAAATTCTCTATTGCCTCAGTTTTCCTTGAACTAGATTTTATGTTATTTTGTCTGATAGTATATCCCAAATATTCTATTTCAGTTTTAAAACAAAAACACTTGGTGGTATTTAAAGTAATATTGTTGCGTTGTAAAACCTCTAAAACTTCGATGAGGATGTCAGTGTCATCAAGATACACAAGAACTTTATTAAACCTAAGGGATCCTAAAATGTAATCCATGGCTTTTTGAAAAATGAAGGGAGCAGTTCTTGGTCCAAACGGAACTTTCAAGTATTCGTATTTTCCATCCGGGGTAATAAAAGCTGTATACTTAATTGAATTCGACGCCATTCGAATTTGATGATACCCACTTAATAAGTCCATAGAGGTAAAATATGTAAACCCTGACAGTCTGTCTATAAGATTTTCAATTATTGGTAAGGGGTATGATTGTTTTACTTTGAGTTTATTTAGGGCACCGTAGTCAACACACAATCGTGTTTTGCCACATTTCATTTTAACCATGAGAACGGGACTGGAATAAGCAGACATTGAAGGTCGTATTGTGCCATTCTTCAACAACTGCCCAATAATTTCTCTTGCCGTTTTTCGCTTTCAGCAAGGCGATATGGGCGATAAACTACGGGTTTTTCTGTAGGTACTTTAATTTCTAATTTTACATTAGGAATAGTTTTAAGTTCATCGGGATTGTCAGCAAAACAAGTAGTGTGGAAGCGGTTGATGACATCATGGAGGTTCTGTAAGGACACGTTATCTATTTCGCCAACGCTTATCGTGTTGAGCCCATTATTTTTACAGTCTAGTTTGTTTACAGTAACGGTGCTACTAAATGTTAACCGAGAACTGACACGTGTGTATTTCCTATTCCGTCTAAATAGCGTTCAATCTCCTCTGGAACAGAAAGTTCCGCAGGGAGGGAAGCTTCGAAATTCTCTGATTTTGATCTATCTCTTTCGGCCTCACTGAGCACGTAAATTATTCTATTCCACAATAGAATCGTACAATGATACTCAAACATCGCAAGGGATACGCGTTGTTTAAATTGCTTATCCCGCGTCATGAACAGGTAGACATCCCTCACTATAGTGAAATACTGAGAAGTATCAAGGTGAAAAGAAATTTTTGGTGAAGGGGCTACAACCGTTAGTCCTTCTATGAGAATGGCATTAACTGCCAACGATTCGTTCTTGATATGCGTGTCTTTATCGCCAACATCCCGAGCTTTGAACACGGCACCAGCTGGTGTCCGTGGCTGCTTCTTCTTTGGCTTCGCCTCATCGGGAGGGGGGGGGGGTACTCTTTCACCATAGGGAATTTTGTGTCTTCTAGCGTCGGTTATAAGGTACTCTTTTCCTAGTACCATGTTATCTAAAGAAATATAACGAAATAAATCAATTTTGTTGAATTTATTTACCAGGACTCTTGAGGAAATCGCTGGAGCTGCAGATGATCTTTGTTTCGTAGATGATCTTTGTTTCGTAGATGTTCTTTGTTTCGTTGATGTCATTTTATTTATTTAGTTGTTGAACTTTACAGCAGCACTGACGAAGAACTTGTAAATAATTTTGGTTTAAAGACTGCTGTTTAAATAGTTTCAAGAAACCCCACTTTTTGAATAATAATCAGTAAAAATAACGCGCTTTAAATAGTTTAACGAACCTCAAATTTTGCGAGGTCAGCTAATTCCAGTATTTGAGATAAGAAGCGGTATAAAGTCGTAGGGGCTCTTGTATCCGGTATCAAAAATGCCTGAATATTCGAAGAGAGCGGTCCCGGTGAGCGTACCAGATAGGTCTGAAAATTTGAAGAATACCGCATGAGCCTTGGGTTAAGGTTGAACAGATTTACCGCGATCGGCTTTATTATGATCAAGATACTGGGAGCGTGAAAATCAGAGGCTAGAGGAAGCGCTTCGCAAAAGCAAGGATATTAGAGAGATCTGCGAAGAGTATTTGAGCGGAAAGTCACACTTCCAAAATTTCCTTTCAGATATGACTGGGAAAGGACATACGTCTTTATTGAAAGATGCTGTTATGCACATGACTGGAGATGAGATCCTAGTGTTTCGTTTACTGCATTTGTTGCAGGAGAAGGAAGAAGATCTCAAACTTGCTAATTTACACAGGTAACATTTGAATCTGAATGATTAATGTAACAGTAAATAATAATAAATGCAGTTTTAATTACGAGACATTTTATTTAATTCATTTCAAAGATAAATGTCTTATACAATCAGTAGTATGTTTAGGAGGGTTCTAGTCACGCCTAGGCGTCACTTTTATACGTTTTATACGTCACGTCGTGACCTCTATTTTAATTACATCAAACTAGTCTTATTGTATGTATACGTAAACTAATTTTTTTTCTATATGGACCACGAAAGTCAGCTTCTAGTGTCTGTAACAGAGGAAGACAAGTTGATGCTTAATTTTCAAATAAGCTGTAAGGAACTTACTACTCCTCCCTGCCTATGTTGTTATCGAGTTCATCATCGCTGGGGAAGGTGAGGGAGATGGTGTCGTCTTCGGAGTACACGTCCGACTCCATATCCCAATCAGATGCTGGTGGCGAGTCCGAATCCATCAGTACATCTATTGGTGAGTCCAGATCCATCATCCGTACATCTATTGGTTCCGGAGTCCAAGACAACTCCGGCTCACTGCCGATATCGATATCGATATCACTGTCGTGAAATGTGTTTGGCTTGTAAGAGATACGAAAATACAAATAAAATACGAGGGCGGTTCACCCATTATTGTCCCAAACATAGAAGCAATTAAAATGGGTACTCAAAAACTTTATTACTTCTCTACATAATCCCCTGAAAATCTAATACATTTCTCATAACGATGTTGAAGCGCTGAAAATAAAATTGTTTTTCTTGCTCTCCCAGCCAGCCGTTTACAACTTCAATCACTTCTTCATCGTTCGAAAATCGAGAACCACGCAGATGTTCTTTGAGTTTAGGGAACAAGAAGAAATCACTGGGTGCCAGATCTGGTGAATACGGCGGGTGTTCTAAAATTTCGAAACCTGCATTGTGAATGGCAGCCATCGCAACGCCACTCTTGTAAGAGGGAGCATTGTCCTGATGAAAGAGAACACCTCGACGCAATTTGCCCCTCCGTTTTTCTTTGATTGTTTCTCGAAGTTGTGGCATCAGATTTTCATAATATTGCCCATTAATGGTCCGACCTTTTGGTAAATAATCAACTAGCAGAACACCCTCAAAATCCCAAAAAACTGTCGACAAGATCTTTCCAGCAGAAGGGACGACACGAAATTTTTTAGGGGGCGGCGAACCCCGATGCCGCCACTCCATGCTCTGCCTTTTTGATTCAGGGTCATAATGATGAACCCATGTTTCAGCAACGGTAACAAATCTTTCTGCAAATTCGTCGGGATTCTTATTAATCATCGCCAAATTGGCTTCAGATGTCAAATGGCGAATGCGCTTTTGGTCGTCCGTTAACATTTTGGGTACCCAACGTGCTGCGACTTTTTTAAGCCCTAATTCGTCGTGTAAAATTTTTTCAACGGACCCAACAGAAAAGCCACATGTCTCTGCTATAAATCTGACTGTGATTCGGCGATCATTGAGGACCATATCATGGACCAAATTGATGTTTTCTGGCGTGACAACCGTTTTTGGAGGACCAGCACCAGCAGCATGTTCACAACAGTCTCTTCCAAATTTGAAATCGCGAGCCCAATTTTTAACTATTTGATATGAAGGACTATCATCACCTAACACTCCATGCATATCCTCGTAAATTTCCTTCGGAGTCATCCCTTTCTTTTGGAGGTATTTTATGACCGCTCTCACTTCATTTTTCTCCATTTTCTCAATTCACTATGCACAACCGAAGAATACAAATTCTTACTCGGATATTCGAAACGATGTGATATTGAAATTTGGCAAGCAAGACTTTTAAAAAAAACCGCCCCGTCAGTTTCCTATGGACCATCTCTGATATACGTATGCAAAATTTCAGCAAAATCTGTCGAGCCGTTTTCCCGTAAAAGTGCCAACAGACATACGCA
Source organism: Xestobium rufovillosum (assembly GCA_963966045.1). Classification (NCBI taxonomy): domain Eukaryota; kingdom Metazoa; phylum Arthropoda; class Insecta; order Coleoptera; family Ptinidae; genus Xestobium; species Xestobium rufovillosum. Next base: position 26,418,058 of record OZ014497.1, read on the forward strand.
CGCACGCACACACACATACATACGGACGGAAATGTGCCACCTTGCCAAAAAGTTTTAGAATGACCTGAAACGTCCACATTTGATGAAAAAACACCATGGTCAAAAAACGACTATCACAATAGCTACCTAGCTCAGCTAAGAAGCTAAAAACACTGTACGTGGTTTAACATAAGTCTTTATTAAGAAGCACGTAAACATAATTACCGAACAAACTCATTTAAGTCAAATAAAGACAGAAGTGTAGAAGTAATAAAACAATTCAAAAGGTACGCATTTTCTAAAGCGCAATGTCCACTGTGGCCCGAGCACCTGACCGGTTGACTATACCGTTCACGCAACACTTGCAGATTGTCACAGTCTTGATCTTCTAAGTTGATGATGGGCACATCCCTGACGATTATGTTTCGAAACCATTTTCGCTGCAGTACACTGTTATAGCCGGTTGAATGTTTTCGGAAAGAAATCTTCTAACACTTCGGTATGTTACGCAACCGACAGTCCACGATAAACAATGGTGATTCTGTTGAAGCCACTTCACCTGCTGCTGCTCCTTTTTCGTCAGCACGGAGAAATCGTAGGGCGGTTTGACGATGAACGTTTGATACTCGTCGGTGTTGTACCAAATTGCCAGCTCCTTCAGGATAAAGAAGTTGGTGTCGAGTTCTTTGAACCCTTGAACGTCTATGATCACGTATGACTGACGACTCATGTTTGGTTGCGTGTGTTTACGGTGCAACAGCCCGACTTTTATACTGTTTAACCATTGTTCTCGGGTTTAAAAGTAAAAGAAAATGAGATTACCACAAAAAGGTCACGTGATCGCACTCGTAAAATCGACAGCCTTCGGCCCCTGATCGTGTTGATACGCGAGCCGCATTTTCAGTAGTTGTAACACTAAGTTTGATTAAACTGAATAGCTAGCAGAACATTCACTGTCTTTATATTAATTTACGAACATCCGCACTCAACGGACTATATTCCACAATTCGGTCATGTAATAACAAACAAAAAGCGGATGTATTATCTGGTATACCGTATCTTTCCACTTCGAACTCGATTTTCACATCGACAGGTCCAGACTTGATCATCTCGTTTTGATGCGTACAGTCAATGACCGCAATTGGAGTGATATTTTTGAATTCCTTCGGATTTAGCAGAGGCATAGGAGTGATACCGTAATGGCCTCTTGAAATTTGGTGTACATGTAGTAGAGCAAAGCGTAGCGGTCTTCCGTGTACGAAACGTTCATATTATCGTAGGGATACGTTTGTGAATTCAGGTGTACTTTCAAATTTGTGAGTTTGCAGTTGTCGAATTCGCTGGCATTGGCATCTTTAGCAATCAACTTGTTGGTTCGCAGACCGAATATGATAAATCTCGGTTTCTCCAGTTGCCAAGAGGTTTTTACGCGCCAAATGTTATGCGTTGCCATGGGTAAGTTGGAATACTCGTAGAGGTCCCAGCTCCGGAAACTCATTGGTACAGAGCGCGAACTTTGAATAGTTTGATACAACTTGAGACTTTCGGCATCGCTTAGGGTGATATGAGGCATCTTCCAAGCAATTTTTGTTATGGTTAAAGCGTAGTCTGCTAGGGACGTTTTTACGCTGTTATTGTTTGATTTTGCCCTAATCAGAACCAGTTCGTGTTTAGCGTTTGGAATGATCTTTTTGTAATCTTCAGCAAAACCTAGTAACGTGTTTAAAGGTACGCAAAAATTGAATTGACCGTTAGAGGTGTGCACAACTCTGTTATCCTGTAGAGTCCATCCTGCGTTCAAAAGAGCGTCACTTTCGTGGGTATTTAGGGAAACGTAATTTTTCATCGTGGACATGATTCCCGAATTTCGCGAATGATCAATTTCCACACCGTTCAACTCATATCGAATTTCCTCAAACATGAAAGCTACGCAGTTATTAGTCAAATCCAAAGTATCCACTGGACCTGCGGCTCCTGCTGCTGGTGGAGTAATATTTCGTAAAGTGACCTCGACATAAAGCAAACTTTAAGAAGGTAACACAATTAAATCTTGATTCAGTTCGCAAATGCGAATAGTATCGCTCGGATTGTACGATTCTATAAACGGAGAATACGTGTGAAATGCCTTTCTTGCTATGGTTTCGTCATAACGGGGCGTTTTGGAAATATTTAACAAGTCGCTATTCATCACGAAGCTGTAATCCAAGAGATTGCAAGAACTGTTTATTAGCCAGGTGAGGAGCATTTTGATGAGAATGCTGCTTGCTTCGTGGTAAACACGGAACTGAGCTAGACTCCTGTGAACTCCTATAGTTATTTACACGCCTATTTGGCTTACTAAAAATCAGCATCTTGTTACTTTCGAAATGCCTGGACAGCACGGAAGCTCGGCGACTGATGACGAGTCGGTTATACCCGCTTACTGAACATGAGGTCTCAGATGTAATCTGACAGTAATTTTTTCCCCGCGAAAATTCAACAAATTGCCGTCCTGATCTACAAATTTGATAACTACGGAGCTTATCGTCTGCGATGACACGTGAACGTAAATAATGTTTGTAGGAACTTCCTTTATTTTATATCCCGGCGGTACGTCGGGTGCAAATTCGTGAATCGTATGAACAGGTTTGTTATTCGCAAAATTTCACAAAATTTGGAACTACTTACACTTAATCAACTATTCCAGCGACTAACTCTACCCCATAGTACATTGCACGATTCAGGAACAACACAACCAACAAGTTATACTGTTTCTTTTTCATCCATGCACAAAATAGTTTAATTGTACAACCAAGAAACAATAAGACACGACACTTTGCTCACCCTGTACATCAGTAATATTCGAATATCACAGTGTGTTATTTCTCTACGTCACCAGGCAACACAATTCTTCGCCAATTCGGATGAAAGTTTAGGTATACCACTTAACAAACAATTGGCCAAAAAAACATTTTTTTTTATTTTATTCGTTTTCTTTTATAACATAATCCTCGTTTACAGTACATCTTCGTTTTCATCTGTAAGGGAATTTATATCAAAACTAATATTTATTCGACATATTAGTGAAAAACATACACTCGACTTCTGGAGGCTCCGAGTCTGTGAACAAAAAAGTATTATGAAACGTTACAGCTAAGCCAAGAAATAGAATATATTACCGGATATAAAACATAAAAATACAGGGAGCACCGGATGCCTGATTAGGATCAGGTATTTTCCAAACTCCGGCACCCCTCCATTGTATACTACGAGGCAGTGCTCCTTTTTGCTTAGGATTTCGCCGATCTCTTCGACGAACGTTAGTTTATACTGAAATACCATAATATCAAATACTTTGAACATTTGTACAACTTTAACTTACTTCCTTTCTTCCAAGTCCAGCATTCACCTGGCATAATTTGTTTATGAACGATTCTAGAGAACATAACATCGGCACTAATGAGGATTCTAACAGAAGACTTTTTGTAAACTGCTTTACTTCCTGTTACACGCACAGCACTGAACAAATAGACACACGACCTCTTTTTATCTGTGTTCTCTTAGCTCTCTACCACCCCTATGAATGATTACGGAATGTTTTTTTTCTTGTTTTCTACTAATTTCATTTGAATTAGATTCATAATATTTATAACATAATACAGGGAGCACCGCGTGTCTGATTAGGACTAGGTATCTACCCAACTCCGGTGTGACCGTAGACGGGGCTCACCTGACAAAACCCTATTTAAAATGTGAAAATAAATAATATGTTAAATGAATGTCAGGATAACACCAGCCAGGTGAATTTCGTCTGTGCACAATGTAAAATAAACTTGCCTTACCTTGGTGGGATCTTGGTCTATGATCGACAGAACCACGACCAGTGATGTTAATGCCTCAGTTGTATCTTACTTCACTTTGAGGTGTGAGGTGATAATTTACTATGTGACTCAAATGAAATGCCGATATCCTTGTACCCTAAACTTTATTCTTTATCTCTACAATATTCCCTATAATGTTGATTCACGTGCACATATTATGAATTCGCCAAATCACACAAAACACATGAGATCTTAATTCCTACAATTTCCTTACCTACCGACACCATTAACCATGTTATAAATAGTACAGTCAATACAAGATAAATACACTGATAAGACAGAAAGATCTTAGCTCACCCATATTAATAACAAATTTAATCGAATTATATATCGTCTGTGGAGGATAGAGGAATGCACAAAACACTCTCTGATTGTTCTTACTAAGTTTCGGGGGTTTCGACCACGTTCTTAATTATTATTCCCTGGCGATAGTCTATAAGTGATAGATTTGTCTCGGTAAGATTCGCACCTCCCGTAATTTAATCCCTTCGGCCGGTTTCTCTAGTATTACGTTACTTTTAAAACACTTTAAACAGTTTTGGCTTTGATAATTTCCCGACCCGAACCGAACGCGCTTTCCCTAGAGAGATAAGTTTCAAAAAGCCCCTAGGAAACCCTAACTTTTGTTTTTATAACCAATTACTGTTGTATTGATTTTTTCCTTCCATCTTCAACATATGACGTCAATTACCAATTATTCTATTGATTTTGAGAGGGTGGTTAATTTTTTCCAGTTGCTTGATTCGTCGAAGAGATCGGCGAAATCCTAAGCAAAAAGGAGCACTGCCTCGTTGTATACAATGGAGGGGTGCCGGGGTTTGGAAAATACCTGATCCTAATCAGGCATCCGGTGCTCCCGGTTTTTTTAAGTTACATATCCAGTAATATATTCTATTTCTTGGCTTAGCTGTAGCGTTTCATAATACTTTGTTTGTTTACAGACTCGAAGCCTCCAGAAGTCGAGTGTAAGTTTTTTTTCGTTAATATGTCGAATAAATAGTAGTTTTGATATAAATTTCCTTACAGATGAAAACGAAGATGTATTATAAAAAATTAAAGGAAATAAAATAAAAAATGTTGTTTTGGTCAATTGTTTGCTAAGTGGTATACCTAAACTCTCATCCGAATTGACGAAGAATTGTGTTGTCTGGTTACGTAGAGAAATAACACACGGGATATTCGAATATTACTGATGTACAGGGTGTGCAAAGGGTCGTGTCTTATTGTTTCTTGCTTGTACAATTAAACTATTTTGGACATGGATGGTGGGGTTGGTTCTGAATCGTACTATGTACTATGGGGTAGAGGTAGCCTCTGGGATAGTTGCTTAAGTGTAAGTAGGTCCAAATTTTTTTTTTGTAAAACTTAACTGTCAAGGAGATACGTTCCTTCGTGAACGATTGCTGGTTGGTGTTATATTCTCTTTGGAGTGAGAGCTTCACAGATGGTTCAGATAAAAAAGTTACATAACCGTGGTAGGGGTACATAGTGTGGGGAGTGTGTTGCTAAGACTGAACATGGGTATGAAGCACGTGCCAGATAAGTGAACGAAGTTTTTTTTTTGTTATGTCTTTATTGTTGCAATGTATAATGATCCTGCTATTACAAAAAAAAACATTTTAATATTCTCTTTCGTAACAGTAAATTGACCTCTATTTTATTTACAACAAACTAGTCGTATTATATGTATACGTAAACCGAGTTTTTTCTATATGGATCCCGACAGTCCGCTTCTAGTTTCTGTAACAGAGGACGACAAGTTAGATGCTTAATTTTCAAAGAAGCTGTAAGGATCTTACTACTCCTCCCTGGCTATGTTGTTATCGAGTTCATCATCATCGCTGGGGAAGGTGAGGGATATGGTGTCGTCTTCGGAGTACACGTCCTCCTCCTCCTCCTCCATATCCCAATCAGATGCTGGTGACGAGTCCGAATCCATGAGGACATCTAGTGGTGAGTCCAGAGACATCATCCGTACATCTAGCGGCTCCGGAGTCCAAGATAACTCCGGCTCACTATCAATATCGATATCGATAGCACTATCCTCACCTTCACTTACGCTCATCTCACTTTCACGGTCGTCTTCAGATAACGCGTCTATTTCGCTATCGGATGACAGCGGTTTCGACGTCTGACACTGGCTGCATTCAGCGAATTACAGCGCTGCAGCGCCACAGTCAAGAAACTTCCTGGACGGTCCGCGAAATGTCAATTCTTGAAGCGCTTTGCTGAAGCATTCCGCCATTGTTGAAGCGTATTTATTTTCCGCTGCATGTTGGCGCTTTACGGAAGCGGAACGTTCATAAGTTGGGTTAAGTTACTTGTGTTGTATTTCTGCAGACGAAAATAGGTGTATAATAATAAATGGAGAAGGTGAAATTACAACTAGAGTTCGAAGGCGATCTTTTTGAAGTCCATGTGACTTCCGAAGAAGAACAGCGCATTAATACAGGTTCATATTTTATATTTACTTATAACAGTAATATTTACAGAAGTACTTTTACTAGGAATGAGTTAATATTTGCATGAATCATTAATTTGATCATTTTTATGTTTTTGACTAATAATAGGTACTTATTGTAGACCCTGATTATGCTTATGCATATTGCCTTGATATAAAGGACAGGTTTAAGGAAAACATATCGACTCAAAATGAAAACGATAATGGAACTGGCCCCGGCCATGTGGAAGATAGTGGTTGTACAGAAGGTAATAAAATGTACCATGTGTTTGTTAATGGTTCGGATGATTATAGCATAGGCACCCTTTATTCATTTAAGCTTTCGGAAAGGGAGTGACTACTGAACAGTCCGCCGGTCACTTCTAAATTTTTTTTCAGGACAGTCGACACAATATCAGTAAAATGATGTTTAAGAACTTCGTTTTTAAAAGACATGGTCAACAATCTCGGTGGGTGTTCGGGAATGGTAGAAAGCTGCCATTTTGTTCTCCTACGGCCATACGAGTTCTGCGCCCGCTCGGGTCCGCATTTTTGCTTGTTTCTACATCATCTTTTTGCCAAAAAATGCGTGTGTCTGGTGCGAAAGGGCAAGTAAGGGTCTATTTTAAAAAAGCGTTCTCTCAGCTTTAGTTTTTTTTACACTTCCAAAATGCCAAATATAGGTTACATTCTATAATGCGCAAGCGGCCGGACTGTGCAGTAGTCACTCCCTTTCGGAAACTTAAAAAAAATAAATAAGTACCTAAGCAATAAAAAAGTTATTATCTTTTAGATATGATATGGACTGACGCAAACACCTACCTTTTATTGGAAGAATATTACAAACTGAAAGATTCATTTAGAAATCCAAAAAAGAAGAAAAGGGATTTATGGCTTCAAATTAAAACAATATTCGAGAGTCAATCATATTCGATCACTGTTGACATGCTCGATAAGAAATTTAGAAACTTGAAACAAACTTATTGTAGGATTAAAGATTCCCAAAATGTAAGGAAGCGAACTGGGCAGGGATCTATAAAATGGAAATTTTATAATACAATGGAAGAAATCTTCCATGTAGACTCCGATATAACATCACCAGCTACACCTATCCAGTCTTCACTTGAGCCAAGATGCAAAATGCTACCCACTCCATCAACAAGTAAGATGTTTGGCAGTTCAGCTAGTTCATCGCAAACTGAGTCAGCAAATTGCACGTCACATATAGATAAAACTCTGGATACCATAACTTTACCACCGAATGAATTATTAGCTGTCCATGCAGAATCACTCTGCAATTCTGCTGAAAACCCGTTGCAAAACAATAAAAGTACAGAAGACACCCCAAGGCATAAAAAAAGGGCACGAAAAAATCAGTCCGTATTTAGAAGTGAACAACTGGCCGTTGAAAAAGATAGGGTGGCAGCAATAAAACTTTTAAAAACGGCTTTAGAGGAAAATACAAATGTCATGAAAAGTCTTGTCCAGATTCAAGAAGAAAGAAACAAATTGTTGAAGGCACTTGCAGAGAAAAAATAGGTTATTTTGAAAGTTCTATTTTTATCATTATAATTTTCATTAAAGTTTGTTTAATTATAAGTGTTTTTATTTGTGAATAAATATACAACAGCTTACATATTTGGATTTGAATTGGCATAATTTACAGAGGCGGTAGGGTAGGGTACAAAATCTTTGCGAGTGGCATGTAAAATATTTTAATCTTCATAATTAAGCATATTTACAATTTCATTTCTTTTTGCTTCACCAAGTGCATGTTGTCTTCTCTCCTGCAATTCTATGTCAGGAAAATCTTCAAAATTATTTTCATCATCCACAATATCTTCAATATCATCATTTTCATCTAAAATAATATTGTGTATGACACAGCACGCTGTTACAACTTCATTGATTAAACCAATATCCACCATATCAAGGTATTTTAATCTTCGCCATTTTCCCTTTAATAAAGCAAATGCTCTTTCGATTATTGAACGAATTTGGCTGAAGCGCGTATTATACAGCACTTGTTCTGGAGTTAAATGTCCTGTGTTTCTAAAAGGTGTTAGAAGTTCCTGCAGCAATGGATAAGCACAATCTCCAATTATGTGTTGTGCTCTTCTTATTAATGGGTTCTCATTGTTTGTGATGGCGTCATATAAATTGCTTCTTCTAAAAATTCGTGCATCATGCATTCTTCCAGGATGACCAACACTAATATTAATGAATCGCTTTCTGGGGTCACAAACGGCTTGGATAACAACAGAATGACTTTGGTATCGATTGTAAAAATCAAACGCATTGCCAATTGGTTGTTTTATAAAAATATGGCTTCCATCAATTGCTCCGATAACATTGGGTATCCCACGGGATCTTTCAAAAAATATCTGAAATATCAACTGCATTAGCAAATACTTCATAATAAATAATTTAAGAATAATTACGTCTGCATTTTCTTCACATTGATGTGGGTCGGGCCAAATAATATATTGGTTAACCATATTTGAAAGTACTCCAACAATTTCACGAAATACATAATGTGTCGTACTTCTCGATATTCCGAAACGATCACCACAGGCCAGAAAGGTTTCTGGCTTAGCCAAGAGCCACACAGTTACTAACAATTTCTTTTCTAAAGCAACGATTGGAGCCCTTGTTTGAACAATGTTGTCTGCCACAGCTTGCAATAGAATCTGAATCAAAACACAGTCTAGGTAAATGAATAAGAAGATTCACTGTTGTGTTTACCTAATTACATTTCAAGTTAAACATTACTCACCTCCATCGTATGTCTGCTCATTCGAAAATGTTCCCAAAATTCGTCGAAGGAATACATTGGGATTGTTATTTCATAATAATTAACATTCCTTGTAGGCTGATTTCTTTCGGGAACTCTTCCTGCTGGGGGCATTTCTTCGACAATATTAACAATAGCGTTATTTATTGCATTGATATTTCCCACCACAAAATCTAGATCGTCCTCAAATATTATATCTTCCACTATATCCATTTTGATTTCTGCATTCACACTTTATTTTCTCTATTTCAATTTTCAACACTCAACTATACTACTGTAATACTAACCACGAGCGAACTGCTGAACACAGAACAGAATATGCTGCTGAACAATAATTATGGTTACTTTTCTTTAATAATAATATAAATATAACCCTATTCTTATTTTGCGGCTGTCAAAAGTTTAAAGCTCTTTATGTCCAACTCTAGACTGTCTAGCCAACATAAAGCGCTGCAGCAAAGCGCAAGAATCTAGCGCTTTATAGCTTTTTCTCCCTGAATGCACCCATTGTTGCAGGATATGAACAGACTGCTGCCAAAGCGAAGTATCAAGAACAAAGTGGAGATTGCTAATTTCGAGGAGTGGGGGGGATAAATCTTCAAGAGAAAGGACGTATGTTTTGTTGGATTAACAAAGTAAAGGGAAGAATAAACTTTAGCAATACAGGTAATACTCTGGTGTTGTTATTGGTTTACTAAATAAACTAGCCGCATGTGTGTAGATGCCTGTTTGGTGTTAGACGAAGGGGTTGAAAATCGTGACGGAATGGGAGAGTGCTGGACGTAGGTTGGGAGCTAGAGCTCTTATAGCCAAACCAAATTTTCACAGCTCTGCCCAGTTTACACCGGACATGGTTGCTATTCAGTTAGCTCGCACCAAGGCCGTCTATAATAAACCGATATATATAGGTTTTGCAGTATTGGAGTTGTCGAAATGGCTAATGTACGAGTTTCACTACGAATACATGAAACCCAAGTACGGTGGCAAGGTACTTTTAAATTACATGGATACGGATTCGTTTGTTTACACAATTGAAACTGAAGATTTCTATAATGACATAAAGGGTGATATAGCTGCGCGATTCGATACCTCAGATTACGATTCCGCTAATCCGTATGATAGTCCTCTAGCAAATAAGAAAACAGTAGGTTTAATAAAGGACGAAAACTGCGGCAAGATCATGAAAGAGTTTATAGGGTTAAGGGCAAAAATGTATTCAATCGATAGAGTAGAGAGTAAGGTAATTAGAAAAGCTAAAGGTGTAAAGAAAACTGTTGTAGATAATTTAAGTTTAGATGATTATAGAGACTGTCTGTACAAAAAGAAAATTTTTAATAGTACCATGTTAGTATTTCGATCACAAATTCACACCATTTATACACAAAATATAAATAAAATTTCTTTAAGTTATGTAGATGATAAGCGATGTATACGAGAAGATGGAGTTTCCACGTATGCCTGGGGGCATTATAAAATTCAATAAAATACTTTACCTTTTGGTAAACTTGTGTTATTCTTTACCCAACCTGAAATAGAACTGTAAATACATCAAAAACTGGGTGGTTTAACATATATTCTGTGGAGTGTATCAAATTCACACTTGGTTTGTCGAATTTATAACACCATTCTCTATCTCGCTCATACTTAAATAGTAAGGGGGGGCCACAATCAAGCGAGGTGCGGATGTTTCCGCAATGTCGTAAAAACGGGTATGTGGGTATAATGGTTAACGCGTAGTTTACGCTGAACTTGAACAGATCTATGTATAGCTTTAACAGCTTTCTTAACAGCTTCCTTAACAGCTTCAACAGCTTCCTTAACAGCTTCAACAGCTTTCTTAACAGCTTTCTTAACAGCTTCAACAGCTTTCTTAACAGCTTCAACAGCTTTCTTAACAGCTTCAACAGCTCTCTTAACAGCGTCAACAGCTTTCTTAACAGCTTCAACAGCTTTCTTAACAGCTTCAACAGCTTTCTTAACAGCTTCAACAGCTTTCTTAACAGCTTCAACAGCTCTCTTAACAGCTTCAACAGCTCTCTTAACAGCTTCAACAGCTTTCTGAACAGCGGCAACAGCTTCAACAGCTTTTTGACCAGATGTAACAGCTAGAAATAGGTGATGTTATGGGCTCAAAAAACTCAAAACAAACAAAAAGAAAAATATTGTGCTATACCCATATTATTTTATTTGTATTTTCGTATCTCTTACAAGCAAAACAAATTTCACGCGTTATACAATAGTCATTGCATAAGTTTGTTTAACATGGCGGACGTCGATGTAATCAGGCACGTAGATGGCGGCTAATGCTCTCGGCTCAATCTCTCCGTTGCTCAGGATGCGCTGATCCCCCACTTGACGGTATTCGTAGCAGGAAATGTGCAACAGTTGGACGGCATACTTAGCTTCATAGGTGCAACGAACAGGTAAAACTATACCGTCGCCGTACTCGAGTCGGAAATGTCTATAAAAAGGCCGATCACTTTCTATTATACCCGCGATTTCCATCTCCTTTTGAATAAGATTCTGCCTAAAGTATTCGATAGCCTCTTCTACTGTCAAAAGGGATAACGAGGAGTCCTCTTCGGAGGTGTTATCAACTTCCTTCATTTGTAGAGGTTGCGGAACGAGTTCGTCAGTTCCATTTGACAAGTTGCGTTGAGCTTCTCCCGATGATGCTGCTATGGTAATGTTTTCTTCTGCAGCTAGCGATCGTTCCGCCATCGTGGTGAGAGCTGCAGGTTCAGTTGTAGCGATGATGGGTTCGGTGGAGGATGACGTCATCAAGAGTTTAGGTATACCACTTAGCAAACAATTGACCAAAACAACATTTTTTATTTTATTTCCTTTAATTTTTTATAATACATCTTCGTTTTCATCTGTAAGGAAATTTATATCAAAACTACTATTTATTCGACATATTAACGAAAAAAAACTTACACTCGACTTCTGGAGGCTTCGAGTCTGTAAACAAACAAAGTATTATGAAACGCTACAGCTAAGCCAAGAAATAGAATATATTACTGGATATGTAACTTAAAAAAATCGGGAGCACCGTATGCCTGATTAGGATCAGGTATTTTCCAAACTCCGGCACCCCTCCATTGTATACAACGAGGCAGTGCTCCTTTTTGCTTAGGATTTCGCCGATCTCTTCGACGAACGTTAGTTTATACTGAAATACCATAATATCAAATACTTTGACCATTTGTACACCGTTAACTTACTTCACTTCGTCCAGGTCCCGCATAAACCCGGCATAACTTATTTATGAATGTTTCTAGAGAACATAACATCATTAATAATGAGGATTCTAACAGGATACTTTTTATACACTTACCCATTTTTGCTTCACTGCCTGTTGCACGCACAGCACTGAACAACTAGACACACACGACCTCTTTTTATCTGGATTCTCTTAGCTCTCTATCACCCCTATGAATGATTAAGGAATGTTTTTTTTTCTTGTTTTTACAAAAAAAAAAATTTGGACCTACTTACACTTAAGCAACTATTCCAGAGGCTACCTCTACCCCATAGTACATAGTACGATTCAGAACCAACCCCACCATCCATGTCCAAAATAGTTTAATTGTACAACCAAGAAACAATAAGACACGACCCTTTGCTCACCCTGTACATCAGTAATATTCGAATATCCCGTGTGTTATTTCTCTACGTAACCAGACAACACAATTCTTCGTCAATTCGGATGAGAGTTTAGGTATACCACTTAGCAAACAATTGACCAAAACAACATTTTTTATTTTATTTCCTTTAATTTTTTATAATACATCTTCGTTTTCATCTGTAAGGAAATTTATATCAAAACTACTATTTATTCGACATATTAACGAAAAAAAACTTACACTCGACTTCTGGAGGCTTCGAGTCTGTAAACAAACAAAGTATTATGAAACGCTACAGCTAAGCCAAGAAATAGAATATATTACTGGATATGTAACTTAAAAAAATCGGGAGCACCGGATGCCTGATTAGGATCAGGTATTTTCCAAACTCCGGCACCCCTCCATTGTATACAACGAGGCAGTGCTCCTTTTTGCTTAGGATTTCGCCGATCTCTTCGACGAACGTTAGTTTATACTGAAATACCATAATATCAAATACTTTGACCATTTGTACACCGTTAACTTACTTCACTTCGTCCAGGTCCCGCATAAACTCGGCATAACTTATTTATGAATGTTTCTAGAGAACATAACATCGTTAATAATGAGGATTCTAACAGGATACTTTTTATACACTTACCCATTTTTGCTTCACTGCCTGTTGCACGCACAGCACTGAACAACTAGACACACACGACCTCTTTTTATCTGGATTCTCTTAGCTCTCTATCACCCCTATGAATGATTACGGAATGTTTTTTTTTTTGTTGTTTCCGCCTAATTCCATTTGCATTAGATTCATAATATCTTGCACGCGATGTCCACTCGTTAAACTAAAATTAGGCCCTTGTGACCTGTTTCGGTGTTGTCTGACTGTAATCTCCTCTGCAAAAACAACTTGGGTCATTCTCACATCACGCGCCACGTAATATTTCGCAAACACACATTTTTTTTACTACATGTTCAAATTTCAAATTATTAAACATCTGTGGTCGCATGTTCGGCTAAAGTCATCTCTACACATGAGGCGTTTGCCGAATATCGAATGTTTAGCTCGTCACGAACCCCTTCGTCTAACACCAAACAGGCATCTACACACATGCGGCTAGTTTATTTAGTGAACCAATAGCAACATCAGAGTATTACCTGTATTGCTAAAGTTTATTCTTCCCTTTACTTTGTTAATCCAACAAAACATACGTTCTTTCTCTTGAAGATTGTATTTCGCTAAATATTCGGGATTTGGCCCATACCGCATGTGTAGCGCCGGCTTAATATTGGCAAATACCGCATGTGTGTAGCGCCGGCTTAATAAACTTGTTTTGCATCTAGTGGAACTTTTACAACCTTTCTTATCAGTATTCGCGAAATTAGCAGAAGTATTGCATCATTTTCTGGTTTCGACTAATTAACTTGTTATTCGCGAAAATAGCAGAAGTATTGCATCATTTTCTGTTTTCGTGAAATTAACTTGTTTTGCAGCAAGTTGACCTTTTTCACCTTATTATCGTCACGTTAGATTCTGCAAACTCTTATCGCGGTCATGTTGAGGTTTTCGACTCCTTCAGTTGTTCTCTAACCGCGTCTGTGTGTGTGTCGTTCTGTCGTCCGCTCCTTCTACTTACCGTTAACATGGAGAACACGCAGCAACACTTTTCGCAAGGTGACGATACCAAAGAATATGGAGCCCGAATAGTAGCTGACTTGGACGACTATTAGAAAGTTTTCCGTTCGGAAAAGTTTCACGCTTTCACCGAGAGACAGCTGACTGAACTGGGCAGAGGTAATTACTGCTTAATTAACCACGGTTTGCAAACATGTAGCACTTTCAACTTGTGTGAAAAAGACGATTTGCACCATACCTACACACCGATAGTAGTAGTATGTTGAGGGTGGTATCGGATTCTCCGCTATCGTACTAATTGGTAAGTTATCTTTTGTTTTGTATCTATCGTAAATCAAACAATTTCTGTCTTTCCGTACCTTTATTTTGTAATCAAACAAGCAAAACTTACTTTCTCTCTTGAATACTGTATTTCTCTACAACGCAAACCTAATTAATTTGTCTTTTCTCTTATTCTTTCCGATTTTATCCATATCAAGTGCTGCAACGCCTCGCTGTAGCTAGAACGAATTGTGGTAAAATTCAACTAACGATGCAGATGAAGTAGAAGCCGGGGGCAATGAGTTTTTGCACTATACTCCCGACACGCAGCATTTTTATTCACCGATATCGGTCTAATTGGTAAGTTTTTCTTTTGTTTTGAATCTATCATAAATCACACAATTGCTTTCTTTCCGTACCTTTATTTGTAATCAAACAAAAACATAATTTCTTTCTCTTGGCGACGCCTGAATTTCGCTACAACTCAAACCTAATGAATTAATTTGTTTTTCTCTTATTCTTTCAGATTTTATCCATATCAAGTGCTGCAACGCTCCGCTGTAGCTATAGAGAGAGCTAGTAAATCTGATTGTTCTATTCTCAACTTCAACAACACCAACTTTTGTCATTTCCCACATCACGTGGCACGGAATGTTTTTTTGACTCGGCGCGTGTATGCTAATACGAAGAGGATTGCACAATGTGTTTTTCAACTATTTTAATTTTAATTACTGCGGTTCATATTTCGAAAGCGATATGCATGCTTATCATTTCACTCGTTAAAATAAATTGCGACCTCGTGACCTTTTGTTATCTGTTCTGGGAGTTCGGACCTGCTTATCTGCACTCTATTTATGCAAACGAACTGTTTTCTCTGTGTTCTCATTAGCTCAGTCGTGTGCTGTCTTGCATTGTGGTCGGGCGATTTTCCTAGCGCGCACTCTCGTCAACATGGCTAATTTTTCGCAACAAGTGCCCAAATTGAAGAAAGCTAAGAGTAGGCTTACTCTCTTGCAGAAATTCAACGCATTGGGTTCATATAATATGCTCAATCTACATTCGATGGAACAGAATAAGCCGTATGTTGTGACGTCGTTACGTAAAACTTCTACACAATTTGGAGAACGAATTTTGGCAGAGTTAAACGAAGAGTGCAAGATTTTTCTTCCCGAGCGCTACACTTCCTTCACCGATCGTCAACTCGTGGAACTCGGCAGTGGAACGTATTGTTTAATTAATCACGGTTTAAATGGTAAAGTCTATAACCTGCAACTTGTGAGAAAAGACGAAGTCGATACTTCTCAACTTCCACCATCATCATCTTCTGCTACGTCATCAGGAGGCCCTAACGATGCAGATGAAGTAGAAACTGAAGAAGCTGAAGCCGGGGGCAATGAGTTTTTGCACTATACTCCCGACACGCAGCAGCATTTTTATTCTCCGATATCGTTCTAATTGGTAAGTTTTTTTTCTTTTGTTTTTGTTGTTGTTGTTGTTGTTGTTGTTGTTGTTGTTGTTGGTAACTAACTTAAACAAACACTTTCTTTTCTTACCTTTACTTGCTTTTATCAAACAAAACATAATTTCTTTCTCTTGGCTACGACCACATTTCGCTACAACTCAAACCTAATTAATTAATTAAGTTGTTTTTTCTCTTATTCTTTCAGATTTTATCCATACCAAGTGCTGCAACGCCACCCTGTAGCTAGAGAGAGACAGCTTAGTGCTGCAACACCCCGCTGTAGCTAGAGAGAGAGAGCTACTCAATCTGATTCTTTGTTATATTTTTTCTTTCTTACGCTATGTAATATCTAAATAAATCATACTATTGTTTACCAAACACGTGTTGTTGTTTTTACTAAACTTACGCAATACAGGTAATACTCTGCTGTTGTTGTTGTTATTTCACAAAACACAACCCAATCCCACCTCGCTTCCCATTCTCCCACCTCGCTTCACATTGTTCCGACACACCTCCCACCAACCAAGCACCTGCTCCCACCTCCGCCACCGCCACAGTCAATCACAGACCGGCACGTGATGCCTCGCCAACCAATCCACACCCAACGAATACCACGCTCATGCGCAGTTTCGCTGACGCCTAACTTTCGTGACGTAGCAGCCAGGCGTCGACAGGTTCTCACGTATAAAAATGACGCCTAGGCGGCTCTGGAACCCCCCTAAACATATTACTATTCATTCTCACATCACGCGCCACGGAATGTTTTTTGACTCGGCGCGTGTATGATAATACATTTCTCTTCCATTTTTCTCTGCATGCTTGAGATTTTCTTTTTCTACCTTCATTATGGTCTCCGTACTCAACTGCTTCACCTACACTTATTTCTTCTAAATTTTCGGTTTCCATTTCTGAACCACTGCTTCCTGATTCCTCTGCTTCTTCATAATCGGGATCTACATAATCAGGATCATTGTTGTCTTCATAATTACTGATTGCCGGTACTTCATCCGTAAATTTTGATTCATCCCTTATCGTGTTCATCGAATGCAGGTTCATCGTCTTGCAGGTTTATGCAATTCCTCCACCAGTTGTTGTTTGCTCATCGCAGAGCTTAAGAAATACGCATGTGTTTGTTAGGCGGTTGTGGTGGTGGTGATGTGAGTGAATCAGTTACGGAATTTGTAGATGTTGACGGGGCAGAAGTTGAAGCACTAATTGTATTTGTTGTGGGATATGATGGTTCTTGGAGTACAGTGACGGGAACACTGTTGTCAACCTTGTCTAGCGGATCTAAGGTCTGGGCTAGTCCAATAATTTTGTGCTTTAGAGCGCTAACTAATTGAAGAATTTTTGGTCTGAATTCATTTTAAACGAATCGTATTTTCTCATCGACATACCGTTTATTCGAGGCATCATTAGAATCGACAGTTTGGACAAGTTACAAATACGTTTGCTTTGAACGTCAATGTCACCCTTTTTGGATAAAACGTAACCGAATGTAAGGGGAGAAACAGAACGTCCGAATTTATCGATGCCCATGATAAGAATGAAGTAAGACGCAGAAAGTGTGATAATATCAGCTTCCCTCGATTCCTGCAATATGGAAATAATTTCGTTGTTATGGTTGCTGTGACCTGCTTCTTGAGATGTTGGTAAAAGTTTGAGTCTGTCTACCAATTCGTTGGGATCGTCTCAGTAAACGTAATCCAATTTATTTTGAGAATATTTTCATCATTCGTGCCTTTTGATGGCTCTCCAATGTCTCTGATAAACTTAGACTTAAAACTTCTATTTCCGACGTACTGCTGGGATTGATCGAAGCCGCGATGTAATAAATTACTGGATTTCACAATTTCTAAATACGATAAAATGTAATTTTCGGTACCTGCGTTCAGTGAAGGATGACTTAAAAAGAGCAAGCTTTGTAAAGCACTTGTTAGCTTGTAGATTTTATCGTTCACAAAAACATTCAAATTGGATATTGAAAAAGGTGCGCTGCCGATTGCTCACTTATTCGAAACGAGACCCGTATTTATGATCAAAATCTTCTGGTTTGATTTTTAAAGTATTCATAAAAGCGTCTGTCGGACGCAAGAAACGAAATGGTTCTGTAAGAACATCATCATCATCAGTGCGTTTAACAGTTGTTGTCGTTGTTGTCAGACTTGATTCCGTCGGAATCGTTTGGACATCGTCTGTCATCATCTTTGAAGGTATTGTCGTTGGATGCACGAGGCGGCGGCGGCGCGGCGGCGGAGTTTCAAATTTCCGTTCGTCCTTAACTATTAATTTTCATAAAATTGAAGCTGTCTGTTGAGGTATTCAGTAGTGTCTTATTCGTAAGAGATATATCTGTCAAGTTCTTTAGCGGAGCGGTGATAGGTTGAAAAATACGTTCTAGAGTAGCCGCATCTTCCACTTTGCCTGTTTTTAGAGTTTCAAATTTTTTACGAATTACGTTTCGCGTTTTGATTGTATTTTTAACCACATCTTCGTCCATCTTTACGAACAAACAAACAGCTCTTGAACAGGTCTGGAACAGCTCTGCTGATCAACACAAACAGCTGTTGGAACAACTCTGGTAACAGCCCTGTTAATGAAGGTAAACGATGCGTTACGTCTCTATTTATAGAATTATAAAGGTATCGAATCCTTTCCGGTATCGACCCTGTTCTTTTGAACAGTCTTTGTTAATGACCAAGAAGTCATAGTTGAGTTTCCAACATTCAGAACACATTTGTTTAAATTTATCGAAACTCATGTCTGTATTAACATGGTCCTCGTAAATATGCTTCAAATTTAAACCGTCCTGTTTAAAGACGATTAAAAAATTGCAATTGTCGCGTATTAAGTGTTTCGGAATGTGACCCTAATTGAAACTTTCGATATTTTTATGTCTCTCCATGGAATAGTATAATTCTCGTATGTGGTTTTGTTTTTCGCAGGGAACGTCGTTAAATATAGCCATCTGTGCTGCAGAGGAACACGAACACGATAGAAAAAAATATTTAAACTTTTTTTATTTTTAAATTAAATACACTGCTAATAATTACGTAAGATCCTTTTCGTAAGGCTAAAATTTCTTCGTCTTTCAATCTGTTGTACCTCTTGGGGAGGTACAACTTTAGATGGTTTTGTAGCGTCAACAGTACCCGCTCACCATACGGAATCTTGTGCCTTCTTGCGTCCGTGATAAGGTATTCTTTTCCTATTACCATATCTTCCACAGTTATATATCGAAATAAATCGATTTGATTGAATTTTGTTACCAGACGCCTTGCTGAAATCGCTGATGGAGTTGTTGATGAGCGGCGTTTGCTAGGTGCCATTTTATTTATTTATTTCTTTGTACTTTACGATCACGATGAAGAAGAACTTGTAAATAAACTTAGTAGATGGGTTGCTGTTTAAATAGTTTAACTAAACCCAATTTTTTTGAATAATAATTAGTAACAATTCTGCAATTTAAATAATTTAACGAACCCCAACTTTTGCGAGGTCAGCTAGTCTAGTGTTTGAGATAAAAGAGGTATAAAGTCGTATAGGCTACTGTATCAGTTATCAAAAATGCTTGAAAATTAGAACAGAGCGGGTATTTGCTATATATGTCTGAAAATTTGATTGAAGAGTACAGACTTCATGTGGGAATATTTAAATCAGAGCCGAGAAAAAGCGGTTCACATACACAACGAGATTGCAGAGATCTGCGAAGAGTATAATTTGTTAATAAAAGATTCTAGACAACATAAGATCGGTAATAATGAGGGTTCTAACAGAAGACATTTTTCCACACTTACCCATTTGCTTTACTCGCTGTTACACACAGTACTGACCAAATAGGCAAACGACCTCTTTTTATCTGTGTTCTCTTAGCTCACTACCACCCCTATGAATGATTACGGAATGTTTTTTTTCTTGTTTCCTACTATTTTCATTAGATTATATCTTATATCTTGCACGCGATGTCCCCTCGTTAAACTAAAATTGGGCCCTTGTGACCTGTTTCGTTGTTGCCTGTCTGTAATCGCAACTGCAAAAACAACTTGTGTCATTCTCTCTCATCACGCGCCACGGAATGTTTTATTTTTTTGACGCGGCGCGTGTATTTGTTTGGTCTTAACCTCCACTCTTATTTTTGTCATGAATCTTCGCAACATGTCACACGCTTATCACGGTTTCACAAAATGCTAGCTACTCTGTCCACCAGACCTAACTGCTTTCCGCAAATAAAACACGTCTCGCGAGTATTTTGCATCATCCTCTCCTCGTAGCTCAACGGCAACATAGGTTTCGGATTCTTTATAATATTATTGTAAATGTTTTTCACATCTCGAGCTAGGCACAGAACAAATTCTTTAGGCGAATCCTCCCCCTTATAAACCCTCAGTGTATTTAATCTGGTATCGTATGAGCATACGATGTAATAAGCAAATGCGCAAGGCACGTGTTGCTGAACGTTGGTGGTTGAAGACGCAGACGGATTAGGCACACAAGTAACTACATCTTGCAAAATGCATTCAAAGTCCGCGTAAATGGCAAAGGGTACTTCGAGTTTCTTATTATGATATTGAAATTGTAGAGTGCTATTGGTTGGCGAAGGCATTATAGTTACGAGTTTCCTGCAGCTCTTTTTGTGCTCCTCAAGTTTATCAATTCCTCTAAAATATAACAAAAAGTTGTTACACATGAATATTTGATTTTGACGTCATGTTATTTGACTCCGAACTAAGCGTGACATATTCTTGATCCACACGTAATGGAAAGTCTCGTTTTCCTGAATCAACAATAGGTTAATGTGCTGAGGTTTCTCCGCTTTCGTGACGTAGTAAAGTCCAACTATGTTGATGCGGTCTTTTGTTTCTTCTATGCCGAACACGTTTACGCTGATTCTATCATTTAAAGCCTCAAATTGCGCAATGTCTCTTATTTTCAGAGGAAAGTGCAATTGGCCAAAACTAATAACCTTATTATTGCGCAATGTGATGACGCTTTCCATGATATTATCAACCATATACGACGCGGGGTTGTAGGAATGCTTCTCGACAGGGAACAAAGGGGATATTATCGCCCATTTAAAACAAAAGGGGTCGTTATAGTTTTGTACGTTTATACACGCTCTCTTCCCTTGCACCGAATCCGGTAACGGAATATAAGACGAACCTCGAATAGGATCGTATTTATTTACGTTGATTTCCAAATGCAGGATGCAGATCAACGCCCACCCGCTGTCTCGTTCCTGGAACTCATCCATTTTTGCCAGGATTTCTCCACTCATTTCAGCGTACACGGGATTCAGTTCCGACACGTTAATGATGGTAATAATTTTTGTTTGGAATGACTTAATGGCCACTTCTTCGCTCTCTTCAGTCATCTTTATATATTCCGCAAACAGTTCCAAACTTACTTTGGACGCCCGATGCTTCTGTAGGTGTTTGGCTAGTTCCAAAACCGCTGGTCCTTCGACAGCCTCGAAAAACTTCGTGCAGTTTAAATTTGTATCGTCGGTATTTTCGAAAATCAACGTTTCGGTACGTTCTTTAAAGCTGCTTTTGATAACCTACAAAGATCCCAAACACAGCGTTATCTTACTTGAGTTTAAGCATTTACATGTGCTAATGTTGTTACCTTAAAACCTCTCTCATCCGGCACTGCTACTCTTCGCTTGTGCTCCGTAGTTCTCAAATGGGCCGACCATTGGTTAGCCGGAACCATTTTGGAACACACATCGCATTTTTTCTGCTGGGTCCTGATATTGATGATGTTATCCTACTAGTTGATGGTTGTTGTTATTCTACATGATTATTGCCCACAATGCTTGCAGCCAGTGCATTATTCGGTTTCGCTAAAACATTATTTTCACATTAAGTATTCCCTTTCTTAAACCCCTGATCTTACCTGGTTTCCTGAAATCGTGGTCCCTTTGATGCTGTCGCAGCAAGCAGTTTAGAGGAAAACTCAATCCGCACACGACACACAAATATGACTCGGTGGATGGTTGGGTCTGGGGATCGTGTATAGCCATATGTTGGTTCGGTGAACCGTGCCTCGACATGTGTGCTTTCAAATTATCCTTTCTCATGGTTTTACCGCATACCGTACAGGTTGCTTGTGACATCTGGTTATGCTTGACGCTTTGATGCCGTAACAAGGTATCCCTTCGACCACAAATTTCACAAACAAACATCTCTAGTACTTTCATCCACTAAGAATCAAAGATTACTATCTACTCGTACTGTCGCGCGTATCTTTTATAGTTATTTTCATACACT
Organism: Xestobium rufovillosum; assembly: GCA_963966045.1. Lineage (NCBI taxonomy): Eukaryota > Metazoa > Arthropoda > Insecta > Coleoptera > Ptinidae > Xestobium > Xestobium rufovillosum. The sequence goes on from OZ014497.1 coordinate 26,440,373, forward strand.
TATTATTCTCAACTCCAGCAACTTTTATCATTCCCACATCACGTGGCACGGAATGTTTTTTGACTCGGCTCGTGTATGATAATACACGCGCCAACCTTATTACCGATTACGCAATGTGTTTTTCCAGTCTTAATACAGTTATTATTTTGATCACGATGTGCTTATCACGCCCGTTAAAGTTCAGTACTTGGAACTCTTTATCAGCTCTGCGAGTTGATGCCTGTCTCTCCTTAACCCTAGAAGACTAAACATATACACAACTTACACAAATACTAAACAATCGTAAATTTTACGTAGTTTTATTTATTGATTATAAAAAGCAAACAACATTTATTTTTAAACTAATAACTGAACAGGAGTTTTCTATAGATACCTGTCAAACAAAATATGTAACAAAAATATTAAAAAAATCATAACAGTTTGCACAATTTTGGCAACAGGGCACACGGTGTTCTCCACAGATGGCACGCTTACAGCGTTGGCAAAAATTTGTTGTCATCCTACGAAGACGTGATGGGCAAAAAGCGCAAATGGCTCGGTTTTTTTCTCCTTGAACAGGAGATTCATTTGGCACATCGATTTGTAAAATATCGCATATATCTTGTTTGATTGGACGTTGCAAAGTTGGGGTGTGAACACGCAACTCTAGCCAAGGCTTCACAAGCGCGTCCTTTAGATCAAGCATATATGACATTCTAGATACCGCTTTTGAACTATTTTTGATTCTATTAGAATTATAAATTACAAAAGAATTGATAGCAGCAATATTTATCATATCATAAAACACGCACATTGGCCACCTCCTGGTTTTTCGGCAACAGTTCATGTTGGGAACACATTTGATCAAAAGTATCGACCCCAAACTTTGTTTCGTTATAAAAATGAATAATTTCTGGTTTCTTTGTTCTTGTGTTCAAACTTCGGCCTGTGTGCATCGTAGAAAGCAAAAGCACCAGCTTCTTATTTTTTGACTTCGACATGTATGAAACAAGTGTTTTTTTGTTATCAAAGCAAAACATGGACGATCCCGGCTTTCTACTATGTGTTGCTGTCATGTCGGGCGGTATTTCGGTTTTATTTTTACGCAACGTGCCAACTACGGTCAGTTTATATGGAGCTTCTAGGATTTCATCAACTGCACCAACGGAAGTAAACCAATTATCCATGGTAACATTCCTGCTACTACCCTGTATGCTTTTGGTCAAATTCTTGATGTAGTACGTACTTAGAGGCAATCCTTCCGTTTTAGTCCCTTTTCCCAGATATGGTTCAGCATCGATCATATATTTGGTTGCCACGTCGCATAGCATAACAATTTTTATGCCATATTTGGCTGGTTTATTTGGGATAAACATTCGAAATCTGCATCTCCCTCTAAATGCTAAAAGTTGTTCGTCTAGAGTTGTATAACTGCACGGAGTATATGAAGTTTTGCAGATATTGATCATCGTGTCCCAAATATGACGAATCGGAGCGAATGGATCATTCTTTTTTCGATCACTTCTTGTTTCTTTATTGTCAAAACGCAGGCAGTCCAGCAGAAATAAGAAACGCTCGCAACTCATTGTTGCCCTGTATATGTTTCCCGATATTTTTGAATCAAACATTGGCTTGGCATTCAGATGATTATTTTTCATGGCACCGGAAAAAATGAGTAGCCCTATTAGCGCAATAATTTCCTCCTTACTTGTTGCATCAATAGTTGCTGTTTTTTTAGCATAATTGGCCGATTTCAGTCTAATTTCTGTATTTGTGTAGAGAACAATTGTATCTAGTATTTCATCAGTAAAGAAATGACGAAAGCAGCTGAAAGGATTCAGAAGGTAAGCGGCAGGTCCTTTACTTCCAGGTACAAAATGAATTATATTTTGAGCTGAAATTCTTCTTTGCCTGTTTGGCTCTGTAGTAGACCACCTATGGCCGTTTTTACCTTTTAGTGATACTTTATTTGGCTTTATTATGCTAGTAAGTGATGATAATGGCACATTGTCGTCGGATTCACTATCAGTGTCTGAAACATATGTTCCCTGGTTTGTAAAATTTTGCGTAGGTTTAGAAACATCATCTACATTATCATCAGAATCTAAGTTTTCCTCATCGTCTGAGTTAATTTCTTCTCTTTCTAAGACATCCTCATCACTTTCACTACCAGATGCTTGAATTTCGTCCATATCAGAATCTTCCCCTGCCATAATTTTTTCCGCTATTGCTTCTAATTCGGCTTGCGTTAACGGTCGCTTATCTTTCCAAGACATGGTTGAATTATAATTTATTAATATTTCCCTAAAAGTTCATGGAATAATAAGTATGTCTGTTGTTTATTCAGATTTATTCTTAGACGTACCTCTAAAAATATAGCCTGGAATACTAAACACTCATTTAATCAACGACGCAAAAATGTAACGGGTATACTAAACACTCGTAAAATCAACGACGCATGTTCAAACTATACGGTTAACGTTTCAATTTGAACTAAATCATTGACACTGCTGCATTCGGATGTCAAATGGAGTAGCTATACGAGAACACGACAAGATTAGCCTACCGGAAATAGCCGAATTTACAGATTCGTAAATGTGCAGTCGTAGATTTTACGAATGTTTAGTGTTCTAGGGTTAATCTCAACTGTTATTTTTGTCATGACACATTTAAATGCCAACCTTACTACTACGGATTGCGCAATGTGTTTTTCAACTATTTTAATTTTAATTACTGTGATCTCATTTGTTGAGCCTCATTAAATTTATCAGTATTCAGAGCAATCCTGTCAGATCTTACGTTATTTTATTTTCGTCTAATAAACATGTTTTGCAGCTAGTTGAACTTTGTTAACCTTTCTTATCAGTATTCCAGAAAATAGCACAAGTCTTGCAACATTTTCTGTTTTCGATTAATTAACATGTTTTCAGTTCTTTCTTATCATCACGTTGTTGTTTGCTGCAAACGCTTATCGCGGTCATGAGTTTTTGGGACTCATTTAGTTGTTCTCTAGCCGCGTCTGTGTGTAGTTCGTTCGTTCGCTCGTTTTACTTACCGTTAACATGGAACCCACACAGCAAAACTTGCCCAAGGTGAAGAAATCAAAGAGTAAGCATACTCTCTTGGACAAATTCAAGGCGCTGGGAGCGCACAACTTAATTAATCTTACCACCATGGCTAAGAATAAGATGTTTGTGGTTACCGCATTACGCAAGACTACTACGCAATATGGAACCCGAATACTAGCTGACTTGGACGACTCGTGCAAAGTTTTCCTTCCGGAACGGTTCAACGCTTTTACCGAGAGACAGCTGGCTGAACTCGGCAACGGCACTTACTGCTTAATTATCCACGGCTTGCAAGGTAAAATGTACCACTTACAACTTGTGCGAAAAGACGATTTGGAGCATACGCAAAGCGATCCACCTTCTGCTACGTCATCAAACGGTGCTGACGCAGACGAAGAAGACGAGACCCACGGATTTTTGTCTCACTCGGCACAATTCTATTCGCCGACATCGTTTAATTGGTAAGTTTTTCTGTTTTACTTTTCTTTGTTCTTGCAAACACTCCACTCAACCAAACACTTTCTCTCCCATTGTCTTTTATTTACCCAAAAACAAGCACAAACCTAATTAATCATTTCGTTCTCTCTTTCTTTCAGATTTTATCTGGCACAAATGCGTCGCCGATACCGTAAAGGAGATGGAAATTGCAGGCTTTTTACAAACATGTTCGGCTCGAGTACGGTGACGGTGTTGTTTTACCTGTTCGCTGCACCTATGAAGCTGAGTATGCCGCCCAACTGCTGTACATTTCCTGCTACGAATACCGTCAAGTGGGAGACCAGCGCATCCTGAGCAACGGAGAGATTGAGCCGAGAGCATTAGCCGCCATATACGTACCTGATTACATCGACGTCCGCCATGTTAAACAAACTTATGCCATGACAATTTCGTAAATCTGATTCTTTTGTTATACTTTTTCTTTCTTTCCTTATACTCTGTAATATATAAATAAATAAATCATACCATTGTTTACCAAATACGTGTTGTTTTTACTCAACTTAAGCAATACAGGTAATAATCTGCTGTTGTTGTTGTTGTTTCACAAACAAACACAACCCAATCCCACCTCGCTTCACATTGTTTCGACACACCTCCAACCAAGCAAGCACCTGCTCCTACCTCCGCCCCCGCCCCACCACCAGCCACCGCCAATCACAGACCATCACGTGATGGCTCCGACAACCAATCACCACGCACCAACAACTATGCTCATGCGCACTTTCACCACCACCTAACTTTCGTGACGTAGGAGTTAGGTGGCGACAGGCTAAAACGTATAAAAGTGGCTCCTAGGCGGGGCTAGAACCATCCTAAACGTACTACTCACAAGCTGTTTCATAACAGCTATAATAAAGTCAATTGCCCTGGTCCTTGAAGTTTTTCGCCCTTTCCGTGATTTTGCCTGCTTCTTTCATAGTTCAGAGGGAGTTTTCAAATTCATATTCCAAATAACAGCTCCTATAGACATTAGCTTCCAACATTTCGAAACTGTTTTCGTCCAAAAATGAGGAAACCTTTATTTTTGCAACTAATGTGTTAATAAGCGTTTTTAACTCATGATAGAGCTTTCTGGAATCCTCGTTGTCACTTTCAAATAGCTTATTAACACATTGTACTTCACGTAAAAGTTGCCTTAGAAAGCCAAAAAAAAACGTTATTAGTTTGGTCGCTGTAGAGTGTATAAAGTCTCGGCCATGTATTTCTTACAATTTCAAAATGAGTTTTTAACTCGAGCCACTGATCCACGATTCGACTTAAGCAGTTTAGATCGACAACCATAGAGTCTGAAAAGCTTGAACTATTTTCAGTGGTTCATGCGTCATGCCCATCGTTTGTCATAGCGTACATAGTTTTGTATAATATTTGCCGGCTTGCTGATCTACAAAACCAGTCCTAAATTTCTCTTATAATATACTCCAAATGCCTCGGTAACGCATTTTTGGCCGCTTTAGAAACAGCAAGTCGCAATGAATGGCAAACACATCGCACCAAAGTTAGATGTGGTACCTCAATTTTGAGTTTCTTAAACACTCCATTAATGATTCGAACCATAACACTTGCGTTTTCGGTGCCTACACCCAGCTTATTAATCCTTAATTTTTTCTTCCGAAATATCTCAAGATATTTTTGTACTGATATATTAGTTGACTCATCTATCAATATTCCAAACGGAGAGTCACGAATATCATTACACAGATCCAGGGGCGGCTCCTTTATACGTGCGCTCGTGCGCTCGTGCGCGTGCACTGCCTGCAAAAATATGTTTTTAACCTTTTTTGATAAGGTTCAAACCTTGTAATTATAAACTAATAAGTTTAAAACTTTTTGAATCTCCAGCGTTTAGCTGCTGCAATATATATTAATTATTATGCGAGATAATAAATAGTACGCGCTCTAAGCATCCCGCGTCGTCTGTTTCTAAATGCCTAGCACACACGCAGCCAGTCGTCCGAGTACTGTGAGGTGTAGACTGTAGAATGTGGATCTGTTCGGCGCTCTAGGCAAATGCACATTTGATATGAGACCGAGATCGGCGAGACTCGGGAAAATTTCGTCGTATGTGCTTTTAGGTGGAAGAATGAAGCTTGCCTCGGAGCGCTGTTTGAGTACACGCTTGGTAACTTAAAACTTACAGTTGGGCGAAGCATATACTCGGAACACGGGAGTTGGTACTTCTGCGGCATTGTTTATTGTTTTTTTTACCATATTTAGGTCTGAGATTGGCTCGTTGCTTTGGTTATAACGTGAGTAATTAGCTATATTATCTTGTTTATTATTTTTAAATACTGAAATTTCCAATAGCATGGCTAGTGGTAGTGGTTTGGTTCAAGTGAACACTTAAACATTGTGGAGTGGTCGCCTGATTTTTGCATTTTTTAAAATTATTATTGTGCATTAAATGCATTAAAATAACATGTAAGTTAAGTAAAACATATTAAAACATATTTATTCTGTGGCAAAAATTGAAAAAAGTATATGTATTTTGTATTATTATAATAAGGGTGCCCATAACTTGCGCACCTCCTTGAATGAGGTACCTATTCTTCATGAAAAAATAAGTGCAGAAAGTTAAAAACGTCCTCACGTAAATGGCAAAAGAGCTGTACTCGTATTTGCTTCCTGTCCATAATTGTATCGTTTGTCTGAATGTATTGCTTGTCTGTGATGTGATGCATTCGCTGGGGGTACGAATAATGTTTGTTGGTAATTGTAGCTTTCAGTTGGAGCACTTGCAATTGTTGGCGGTATATGTGATTTCCATCAGCCCGAAAAATACACTGCAATATTTCTTGTTGGACAACATTTACAGTGTTTGTCACAAAGTGACGTCAATTCTCGTTCCTGTTGGACTTCTTATTTTGTGACTCCGATCTTGACGTTGATATGTTTTCTTCGTTTATTTGCTTCGGTGCCGGCGGATCAACGAATTGTTTATCAGCCTCTGCTCTCTTCTCCTCTTCCAATGATTGGCGATTCGAACCATAAAGTGTTGGGTCTTCCCAAAATGAATCCAAACGGAACGACCGGCGTTAGCGTTTCCTCTTGCACCCACAGAATGTCTGATATTGAACAGCGTACCCGCCAGGTGGTATTACATTGTTAGGTTTATATGCGTTCGTGGCTAAGAACACCACATGTATATATTCACACTGCACAGGCGTTTCGTAATTCACGGTGTATCAGTGTTGCCACAATTAATTTTATAAAGGGCGCCAGAATGAAAGCTGGGATCGGAAAAAAACTGTTGTGCTAGTATTGTAACTGATTTTTGTTTACAATTTTTAGTGTTTCCTCAATTGATAGCAAAAATATTTGTGAAAGTATTTCCACGATTAAAGACATTCGGCGGTGTAGTTCCTCAAAAAGTTTCGAACAAAAATTGAGGCACCGTTTTTTATTTCTGCAATGTTTTCTTGAGAAAGGTCGCTGTCTTTAAAAAACTTCGAATTCGAATTCGAAATAAGGATTTGGATCGATCTTATCTGCAACGTCGTCAGAAAATGGGTTAAACGTTGTGTCTATTTGGTATGTCACATTCCTTCATTCTCCCATTTAAAATATGAGTTAGAAACTCATATTTTAACATGTTTTGCATTACCCTGAAAGAAATAGCTTCAAAAGTCCTACGTTAAAACACCAAAATATATCAAATATACGCTTTATTGGTTGACTTACAATGATGCTTAGATTCGATACAAGCTTAGAATAACAATTTTCCCTTTCCCCCCTCACTCGGGTTAATAATTCACTTTGTGTTTTCTCTCTTCATCTGGATATGCCACGACTCTCGCTCCGTGACGCGGTCGCAATAGAGAGAACAATTATGAATGCTAATCCAAGTCTGTTGGATGTAACCAGCATTCCAATAAATTATGCATTGTTACAACATAAAGAATTACAAAATGGAGAACGGAAAGTACGAAAGTGCCGACTCAGCTTTTTCTATGAGTGAAAACATTATGCAGGAATACATCCGAAGAGATCTCAACAAAGAATTTTTAATTACCGCCTTTCACGCGCTTGTAGGGTAGTGGAGAATGCGTTTGGGATACTTGCTTCGGTATTTATGGTATTTTGCAACCAGACAAGGCACAAATTATTTCAATGGCTGCAAAAAAAACACTTCCACAATTTTTTAAGGCGTGGTTCTTCAAAAACTTTCCCTGCGCCTCCTGCGGTTATGGACACCGAAAATGATGTGATAGTATTTTGGTTAGTCTGTTCTAATTTTCCCAATACATTCTGCACACACTATATGATACTTTACGAGCTCACCTCACCTGAGGACGTTATAGTAATCTTTATTTTTTGGATCCCATATTACCGGCGTGTTTTTATAAATATCAATCAAAGCTGGAACTTTTTCATCTTCCCAATCGGCCGTGGCCATTTTCACGACACGCGCACACGTGTATCAACGTACGCATAAGCGAAGAGAATCCGGCGTCCACGAACTAACTGATCCTTTGTGTTCGTCAGAAAACACTAGCGGATACAGACAGCTCGTAACAATCATTCCCACTTTAATACGTCAAATGATTTATAAATCAACAATTAATGTCGAATGAGTGGATGTCTGTCTCGCGTGATGGCGATCCCCCAGCTGTCCTTTTGGACCTGACCTATTTTTTGTTCAAAAGAAAAAAATAAATCATAAAAAAACTACTTCGAGGTGCGAACCCCCAACGTTGCGATTTGGTAGGATGACACATCGACCACTGAACCGCGAAGGTGCGGTGGCAAGGATGTTTTCGAAAATAATATATAAGTAGAAATTACGCCCGGTGCCGTAAGTCGACAGTTGGAATGGCTTGTGCGAGCTGTCTGCATCCGCTAATTCAGAAAACCGACAACCGGCGGCTCGCTGCGATCTGCTCGAAGCTCGCAACTCGTACACATTAGTGGATTGTGGTTACAGCAATCGTTGCAGTTCCAATTACAGCTCGCTAATAAGTACCCACCCGGCTTTATTGACACATCTTGGAATAAAGTAATCACTACCGAGCCAAACTCGATGTGATTGCAGCATCTTCAGTATGTTTTTCGTGTTGAATATTCGTTCCACATCTGCACTGGAATGCGGCAATGGTAAACGGGTTTTCACAAGTTTAGACAAATTTTCAAAGCAGTTTTCTCCTGCCCCGACCTTGAATATATTTACTTCTGCCCAAAATAAATGGGTTGAGCTTTACTCTTCCCACTGAAATAATGTTATGTACTTTCATTCATTTTCAATTTTGAATATACTCACAGGATCGGAAAAAGCTTGTGCTAGTATTGTAATTGTTTTTTTGTTTACAATTTTTAGTGTTTCCTCAGTTGATAGCAAAGATATTTGTGAAAGTATTTCCACGTTTGAAGACATTCGGCGGTGTAGTTCCTCAAAAAGTTTCGAACAAAAATTGAGGCACGGTTTTTTTATTTCTGCAACGTTTTCGTGAGAAAGGTCGCTGTCTTTAACAAACTTTTCGAATTCGAATCCGAAATAAGGATTTGGGTCGATCTTATCTGCAACGTCGTCAGAAAATGGGTTATACGTTGTAAGTCTTTTACTATTAAATACACGTTTGTAAACATAGTATAATAACATCCTGGCGACCAAGTCAGCTTCTTTGAGTGCAAATAATCGCATTTGACCGTCAAGGCTAGACTAGAGTGTAGTTCCCCAAATCACGATAACAGTTCGGCCACGCTGCCTTATTCTGCGTCCTCGCAGAACTTCATCCATTCTTGCGGAACTTGACCCTGCTGGAAATAAGAATGAACTCTTGGTGACTGTGCCATTACGTCAACGGCACCAACAATAATAATTGCACTTTAATCTGTTACTTAAACAGTTACGTTTCTTGTATTAATTTTACATAAGGACGTAACGTTTATGCTTCAATAACTACACTTCGTCATCACTCTCATCTTCGAGAGCCTCTGTGTGGTAAGGTTTTAACCTATAGACTTTCCAGTAGGTTTCGACTTGTCTCCAAGGTTCTGTGCTGTTCTTCAGCCACTGCAGTTCGCCTTTGCAGTTTTCTTCTACGTTATTGGTATTTTTCTTCTCCTTCTTCTTCTCCTTTGTTTTTTTTTTGTTGTTTGATGCCAATAATCCACATTTTTTTAAGTGCTCGCCTGTAATTGTAATATTTTTGGAAACATTTTCCAGATCTGGTTTTGTAACCTTTATACGTGGTAAAAAAGTAGTTGTCTTCGTTTTCAGTCGGAAATAAATTTTGTATTGCCCGAGCACGAGCATTGTTGTCATTATCCTAAAACGTACAATAATTTTTTTTTCAGACACCGACCAATCCAGAAGAATGGATGGAAATAGAGAGAGATTTCTTGAAAATTTGGTATTTTCCTCTTGCAATTGGAGCTATAGATGGGAAACATATTTTATTGCAGTGTCCATTTAACACTGGAACATATTTTTATAATAATTATAAGTTGAACTTTAGCATCGTATTACTTGCTGTCGTATCGTAGATGCTGACTATAACTTTTTGTATGCCAACATTGGTGCCCAAGGAAGAATTACAAAATCGAGAACGGACGATCCGAAAGTGCCTACTCAGCTTTTTCTACGAGTGAAAACATTATAAAACCATATGCAGGAATACATCCAAAGGGATATCAACAAAGAACTTTCAATTACCGCCTTTCACGCGCTTATAGGGTAGTGGAGAATGCGTTTGGGATACTTGCTTCGGTATTTATCGTATTCTGCAACCAGATAAGGCACAAATTATTTCAATGGCTTCAATACACTTGCACAATCTTTTAAGGCGTGGTCCTTCAAAAACTCCTGGGGTTATGGGCGCCGAAAAGGATGTAACTGGGGAGTTAACTCCAGGATAATGGAGAGAAGATGAAAATACGACTTCATTTTTACCTATACCCGTGATTCCACGCAGGTTTGCAGAGCACTTTAAACAAAACCGAGAGGCTTTATTATATTTCTGCATGAATGAAGGAAAATTGTCATGGCAAGACCGTTGTGCATAAAAAATAACATAGCAGAAATACATACCTTTGTAGTCGGTCCTTTAAAAATTCAAGAGCATTATAGGCAAATATATTACATAACAAGCATGGAAAGTGAATAATATCGTGCGAGGTGAGAATTTTTGCACACGAGGCGTTAGCAGAGTGTGTAAATCTCACGAGCATTAGATAGACACTTTCCAGCGAGTTTTGTACACTATTTTCCCCACGACCCCTTAAGGCAGACAAATTTATTCATAAAACAGTAACTTTTGCTGTCATGTTAATAGGTGCCAAAATTCAACACCTTGATAACTGTGGGATTGTGCATTATGCTTATAACACTTACGGCCTTATTGCCCCTGTCTTTCCATTTAGAAACAGAGATTTGCCCACAAGACTTTACGTTGATGTCACCAGGTTTCATTTTTTGTCAGTTTCCAGTTTCTCTTTTGGAAATTATTTCCTGTCTTGACGTATTGCGGCACAAGAAAAGAACTTCTTGTTCAGCAAATTCTTAGCTAACAAAACAGATGAGAAAAAGTTGTCAGAAACAAGCAATAGCCAAATCCTTCAAATGCGTAGCTTAATTTATTTACAACTCGTTCCCTCAAAGACAAATTTTCCGTTTTCTTCTCTTCATAAAGCGAAATTCCGAGGCAAAACCCCGTAACAGTGCAAGGCTATGACCCACATCTTGAACCCACGTTTAATGGGTTTCATGGGCATATATTGTTTAGGGGTACTTCTTCCTTTATATCTTATCATGGACTCGTTGATTAAGAGATATCTGGATGGATTAAATAAAAGCTTAAACCTCTTGCCTGGGTATTGCAATATTGGCCTGACTTTATAAAGTTTATCGTAACCTTCTTCCTTTTTGGACATCTTCAAATTGACATTTTCACGCAGCAAACGCGTAATTTTTAAGAAACGTTTGATGGTCATAATGCCCTGAATTCTATTAACTCCAAAATTTGTATCGGCGCTCCAGTAAAGACACATTGCAGGTAGGGAATGAAGTCCCATAATTATCAAAATACCTATGCGGGCAGACATTTCTTCTAATGAGAGGGCCAAATTCTGGTTATCTGTGTAACATACAGGTTAGACTGATCTACTATGAACTGCAGGAAAATAGTACTCAACGTAAGCTTGAAAAATTAAATAGGTTTGCAATCATCAGTAATTTTACAAAATGACGATAAACCAAATGGTCTGTCAAAAACAAAATTGGAAAAATCTGTAGGAAGAGCATCATGGGGTGCACTCCATGAATATAATTCCTCATCTTCTGAAGATGATGACGCATCAGAGGCAGAATACGATCCCTCTTCTAAATCAGACAGTGAAGATTCCTACCCGAAAATTTGGATAAAGATATATCATCTTCAGCGTCAGAATCACCTTCCGCTTCGGAGTTTACAGTCATTTAGCTCATACAGTAAGTATTGTACGTCGCTTGGATCTTCCAAATTAAATATTTTTTGGATTTCATCTGTTGAACCGTAAAGAAGAATTAGTGCGATAAGGCATCACATTATGTTCATTGGTATGCATTGGTACCACTTTATTTTGCATGAAATATTTCTTTTATTGGTAAAGCAGAACTTGTGGAGGTATCGAACAATATGTTTTCAGGAATATTTTCTTTACCTTCAAAACTGGATTGGATATCAGGCACAAGTATTGGTTCTTTGAAAAGTACATTCTCATCGTCATCTTTCCTAAATGTTATTTCAGTTTCTTCTTTGTCTTAATTATTGGACATTATGGGTATAATATATTGTTTCTCATTTTCATCAATTTTTAACTGATTCACATATTTCTTCATTCAGTTGTTCATACTGCTTGTATAAAATCTCTAATCGTTCAATAGTAATTTCTTTAGTCTCCTCCGAAAAAAAATCTAATAATTTGTCAGTCTCTTCTTTCTCTTTCATCGGTTCTTCAGTCTTCTCGGGTAAAATTTCTAATGGGTGGTATGCATAAAAAGTAGTACATGCTAATACTTCAAGTATTTACTTCGCAAGTGAAGTACCTACTACACCATCGTAGTACTTACTGCCCTCGTTTAGTAGATACTATTATGTACAGTACTACATAGAAGTTTCTACTTCGCCGTAGAAGCACCTACTCTACCTCTCGTAGTATCTACTACAAAATCCACAAATTACCGCTGCTTAGTAGTATCTACTTCAGTTTCAGCGAAGTTGCTGTTTGGGAAACTTCAAAAAAATTTTCTCTTGCAAAAATATGACCACTTTTATGAATATAGGCACCTGCTGAAAAAGTGTGCAATGAAAGAAGAACATAATATGGGGAAGATGTATATCGAAAATTATTCAGATAGTTACTGCAAAATTTGTCCTTCAAAAATTATAATAATAATAAAAATTAAAAAACAACAATAACAACCACAATAATAATAATAATAAAAATATAATTAATGAGTTTATTCATTCCCTCGTACAAAGCATTTTCATAGGTATAACCAACAGACCAGTTTTTATAGAAGTCCATACATTCAAATTCAAAGGCGAATAAACTTTAGGAAAGAAAGACAATACAACTCACTGAAGGCAGAGCCGGAGTAAAAATCCAAAACCATTTGGAAACACGCATATTTAACTAAAAAAAGCACTAATGGAAAATACTAATTTTACCCATTCAACGAAATTCCTGACCAAGTTTTCCAAGAGAAGATAAGTAAAATTCAGTTTGAGGAGACATCACGGGGAAAGGATGCAATTCACAGACACATATTGGGACAAAAGTAAACAAGTAAACAACTATGTATATTCCAGAGATTTTACAGAGGACATCGGAAAACTTTGAAAAAACCGCAATTCGACAGAGTCCATAGGAAACTTTCCCTCTTCTGCACCTCGGTTGTGTTCAATATGCGTTAATCAGTTTAAACCTGGATTTCACAGATTTCACCCTGTCTCGGCTGTTCCTATGTTGTCTCTGCGCTATGTTCAATGTGCGGCCGGCCTAACACCAGCCTGAGATGCTCAGGGTAGCTTATTCATTACTCACATACCGTATCGAAATACGAAGTAACATGAAGTCAGCTCATATCCAACGCGCAAGATCGCTCTCGAAGTTGCGATATAGTACGTGGTTTGTAAATCGACAAATTGCACTAGTTTATGTTTTAGAGAACGCATTTTTGAAACAGACCCCTTAACTGACGGAAACAAGACACACGCATTTTTTGTAAAAAAACATAATTTAAAAACGAGTGTAAAAACATAAGAAAAAGAAACTAACCCTACTGGAGTCGAACTCGCCCAGCCCATGGACACCAAACTACTAACCGTATGCGATACTTCCCTACCCACGGAAACCGCTGACGGTATTCACAAGTAACGAAATAGGTACTTAAACGAAAAGAATAATGAACCGACTTAGTGTTACTTCGGATTGCGACACGATTCGTGAGATTTACTATGCCTCTCGGTACGCTACACAGCACTGGATTATTTTCTACGTTCCATAGATTATAGAATTGTTGCTGCCGCTCAGACAAAATATTTTTTGCCAACATTTTTTTCAATTTAAATTTTCATATTGTTAAAACTTCTTTAAAACTTTTTGTGTCAAGTTCCTTTTTCATGTTATAATTACATTAAGCAGTTAGATCTTTTAGTGCCTCCTCTTTTTCGTTTTTAACTTTTGGAATCTCTTATCAAACAAAATTTTATAATATTTTACAAGAAGAACAAAGCAGAACCCATTCATTTATTTCTTCTTTGAATTCTTGTTCTCTTTCAGAATCGGAATTAATTTTAATGCATATAAGAAAAAACTTTTGAAATCGGCAGATAAAATAGGTTTAATTTGAGTTAAGTATTTTGAAAAATGAAAATTTGACAAGTCAATTTTTTTGACTCCGACCCGTGGTATTAGCCTACTTCAGTTAAATAAAATTTAGTAGCACGAAGTACATGCTTTGCATTGTAGTATAAACTTCGTTTGTGTAGCATATGCTTTGGAACTGAAGTAGATACTACATATATAAAAGTAAATACTACGAAGTAAATACTTTTTCATGAAGCATTAGCATGTACTACTTATTATGCATACCACCCATTGTCTCCGACAGTATCTCATTTTCTTGCATGGCTCGAATAAGATATCCAGACTCGTCAATTTCAAAAATTGTTTCGTTAGAAAGAATAGGAAAAGGAGGAGCTTCATCTAATCCAAAAGCTTTCTCAGATTAAGGTTGTCCAGTGCGAAAGAAGCGTTCGACTTGGTTAATTCTTCTATAATTATATTTACATTCAACCCACGCTCTTCCAAACGGTGCTGTATACTTTTAATTATTATCTCTGTAATTTCATAGCTGGTTGTTGTATTGTAGAGGGTGAAGATGAAGTATTCAAGGTAGTATTTTGGTTAGTCTATTCTAATTTTCCCAATACATTCTGCACACACTATATGATACTTTACGAGCTCACCTGAGGACGTTATAGTAATCTTTATTTTTTGGATCCCATATTACCGGCATGTTTTTATAAATATCAATCAAAGTTGGAACTTTTTCATCTTCCCAATCGGCCATGGCCATTTTCACGACACGCGCACACGTGTATCAACGTACGCATAAGCGAAGAGAATCCGGCGTCCACGAACTAATTGATCCTTTGTGTTCGTCAGAAAACACTAGCGGATACAGACGACAGCTCGTTACAATCATTCCCACTTTAATACGTCAAATGATTTATAAATCAACAATTAATGTCGAATGAGTGGATGTCTGTCTCGCGTGATGGCGATCCCCTAGCTGTCCTTTTGGACCTGGCCTATTTTTGGTTCAAAAGAAAAAAAATAAATCATCATAACAAAAAAACTACTTCGAGGTGCGAACCCCCAACGTTGCGATTTGGTAGGATGACAATTCGACCACTGAACCTCGAAGGTGCGGTGGCAAGGATGTTTTCGAAAATGAGATATAAGTAGAAATTACGCCCGGTACCGTAAGTCGACAGTTGGAATGGCTTGCGCGAGCTGTCTGCATCCGCTAATTCAGAAAACTGACAACCGGCGGCTCGCTGCTATCTGCTCGAAGCTCGCAACGCGTACACATTAGTGAATTGTGGTTACAGCAATCGTTGCAGTTCCAATTACAGCTCGCTAATAAGTACCCACCCGGCTTTAGTGACACATCTTGGAATAAAGTAATCACTACCGAGCCAAACTCGATGTGATTGCTCGATATAAAAATCTCCGTCATCCTCGCAGAATACCTGAACGTGTTGGACAGGATGATTGCAGCATCTTTTACCCAAAATGGGTCTCGTCTTTTGGGGAACCGTTCCAATCCGACAAAAGCAAACATTTTGCTTTCGAATAGTCGGACCTGGTCCCCATGTACAACCATCATTTTATTCTTTATCATCCAAGGAGCGATTGTAAGTTCGCAAGTTTGCGTATCAGTTCCTGGCGATGTCGCACCATCTAGCCTGCGTTACATAATTTTAGTGACATCATCCCATCGATTAATTTCTGAGAGTTGCTCTATTTTTTCAAGCCATTTTGTAGCTGTCATGCTAGGATGTCCCGGTGAAAATTCCGGTACACACTGAATTCACGCTGTGACGTGACGGTATATTATCGGGCAGTCTATTGTCTTCACGTTGCAATAGACGATTTAAGGCATCGTCTAATTCTTTAATTCTATATTCATGTTGCTGAGAAGATGCCGGCGGTCTAATAACTTGGAAGTGTACAGTAACGTGAGCTTATTCGACGGAATTCGTTCTATCATACATACCGCCTGTGTTTTCGTCGATCAATGTCTTCTTCACTATCGGATGATGTTGATGAGTGACGTCTCCGTGGCATTTCGAACACTAAACTCTCGTATTTTCACGTTTTATTTTACAGGTAAGTCACACAGGCGAACCTCGCTTCTGAACTGTTACACAGGTAAAAACTAAGTACAATGTATTTTTTAACGAAAATACAATAAGAGGATAAAAGCACAAGCAATACGTCTTCAACAACTGATCAATGAATAATAATAATCTGCTTGCCCAACTTACCGCTAAATATAGAGTATTTTTGCGTTCTACGTTGCTACTGATAGGATTTTCTGGGGATTTGCATTTGCAGATTCTTGTCAAAGTGCTTCGTCGCTATTAAGGTTGGCATTAAATCCTGGACGATATAGAAAAAAATCATATTTATTATTTTCCTAACGATAAGTTTTTGAGGTTCCCTACGTTCTTTGGGATATTTACCTCTATCTCAGGGACATATCCTGGTGGCACGGAAAACTAATAAGAACAAGCTGATAAGTTTGCTGAGAGATGAACGAAACAGGAAAATGTAAAATTACCAAAGAAGTGGAGATCTAGTCGAAATGAGCGGTCTGACAGATAAATTTTTTGACATCTTTACTAACTATTTGTTTTGTTTCTTTTGCAGAGCTTACTCAATGTTGGTGATGGACAGCAGGCTTTCAAGAGAACTGGGAAGTGCCGCAAGCTGAAGGGAACGAGAGCAAGAAAAAGAAGAAGAAATGGAGTTTCAAGAAACGGATTTAGAATAGGAATTAACCGTTATGCTTATTTAATGTGCCCATTTTGTGGAATATTTATTATAGGAACTATTCTACTAAATAAAACTCCTGTTGTCAATTCTTTATTTCTTTAATTCATTGTAGCTAGAGAAGCATGCAATTTGTTGGCAATACATTTGATTATGAATTTGATAAATTTTCATGACAAAAACTTTACGGAAAAATAGTTTAAAATTCAAATTTGTTGTGTACCTATCTACAATTTAAACAAAACTTTAGATCGATTTTCAATTACGAATTTGGAAATTTAATTAGAATTCCAAATTTCAAAGTAGGTACGTACTAAATCACTTTTTTATAAAGTAACTAAATCATAATTCTGTATCTTACCGCCATCTAGGTGAGTAGATCTTGATCATCTGCCTACTAATGTTGAATATGGCGGGCCCTATATTTAAATGACATATTCGATCAACTTCTTCCATTTTACCATTTTCTCTCCGTTGTCCATCAACTCTTAAAGTTCTGTCAAATTTCAAGAAATATTACTTTAAACTTCCAACCTCTTTTAATTTTAACGTTAACAACTGTTTCATTAACATAATTTCATTTGTTAATCCGTTTCGTTCAAATGTGTTTGTCAAAGCATTCTTAATTTCTGTGGGCGAATCTTTATCTTTTATATGATCTAAATGGTTGTCCGTAATTCTTTGTACTATTAAAGATTTACATTTCCTTTCACTTTTTATTCGTTCTTGTTTCCTCTTTTCTGCCCGTCATTTCTCTTCAGCCGATGCCGTTTCTAATACAAAATAAATTCTTTCATTTCTGGTTTCCAAACAGTCCACTAAATTATGTGGCCTTTTCTGAGAACACTATTTCATTTATTTGTTCAAAAGAAAACAAAAAATACAACTTTCAGTGCTGAAACAAATTCGTTACAGTAAAAAATTCACGTCAACTGCAAGAAATACTGACTTAGGTATTTCAAGATAAAACAAACTTTTTTTAAAACCATTGCAATTTGAATTCGTTGTTTCTTTCTCCGCAGGCGATCAGTAAGCAGGGTTGCCAGACGATTAAAAATGAAATCACAAGATGGCGATCCAAAAATCACCAGTTAAGAAATAAAATCACCAGTTTTTGAAATTGTATGGAATTGTAACAAAGCCGATCGTATTATTAATACTTACCTATTTGCCTATTATAGTAAGTACAATAAAATATGAATGTAGTCAAGAAGTATAACATTAATTTTTAATAAACAAAACGAAACTATTTATTAAAAATTTAACGAAAAACAAATGTAACTTTAGGTGCCTTCTCTGATGCACACTGAATAACAAGAAATAGAACAATAAATTAACAAATTAACATTTTCTTTTGAACTAAAATTAGCCTGGCATTCTATAATAAAAATAAAGATTTCAGATTGTTACATAGGAATGAATATACATAATTATATTTCTTATAATATTTTAGTATTGAAAATACTTCTGGGCGCGTGTATATGGAACTCATCTTACGAAAAATGATCGACACGCGACAGATTCTGTCGGCGACGTGCGCAGTCGAGGCCGCTAATAATAATATTTGATGGAGAGCGCTAGCCAGATGTAAACTAAGGTACAGAGAGCGCGAGTACCGTTTAAGAGGGATATCGCGTTGCAATAAAAGTCCAAACAGTACAAAACGGATGCGTTAATATTTTGTTACGTATTGCGTCAATTTGACTATGTGCCTTGTACTTGTCACAAATCATTGCTTTTATTTTATTGTATCAATAATATTATACCAACTTGAAACGGCCAGATCACTTTTGTTGGACATCTTAGAAACCGAGCAGTTGTGTCGGTATTTTCAATACGCCTATGATACTTGCGTAAGATGCGAGGTCTGTGAATTTTGTCTTTAATATTAAAATTAAAGTAGTTACCTTTAACAATTCTTTTGCTATTGAGAATACCAGTTAGGGTTTCTGTATTATTTCTTATTTTAGCTTTATTTAGGTTTACTTTACTAAAAATTCTCTCAACACACGCACTATTATGTGGTAGGCAGAATATTTTGCCAAGAAATGTGTTCAGATTTGAAAATGCTAAGGTGTTATCTCCCTTTTTAGCATTCAGAGCTACTTTCCAAAATTCAATGACATCGGATGTCGGAGTGGTATTTCTACATTCTACAGCTTTGTCTAAAAAGTCTCCATTCTCTACCAAGCTCATTTATAAGTTTGATTTAAATGGAAAACGGGTTACAATTTGTGACGTCACCAAATGACGTAACGTCACAATAAGGGAGGATCCGGCCGCGACTATGCTCAAGCCGAAGACGGGAGTGGGCAAAAAAACCGTAAAAGGGCGCCACACAGTGGGCCAGCGTAGCCTTATTTTATTGAAAAATAATTGTTCTTGTCGAAAATGGTATAAATGTGTTTTAATAGCCAATTTTTATTAAAATTTGCAAAATAAATAAATCTGATAATTAGAAACTTAATTATATAGGGTGTTTTAGTAGCACAGCATATTTAGTAGTGGCTTATAAAAACTGATTTAATATTTATTTTTATTCCGTAAAATTAAACTATTAAAAAACAATGTAGGTTAATTACTGCTCATATCTAATAAAATATTATGAACTTTCAAAGTTATTTACCAAATCTTTAATAATAGTATAAGGAATCTAATATTTTTCTAAAAGTAAAAATACTAGGTTTTTAAGAAATGTTACTTGAACCGTTTTTGGAAAACAAGATTTAATTACAAATTGAAAGTAAACAAAATTCATTTTTTATAAACTAATAAATAAAATATTTTAACAAGAACAAAAAATATAAGAACCATTTCTTAACTAAAAGAACCTAAATTTTGTCACAATCGTGCAAAAATATTAAGCTAATCCGAATCATCATCGCTGCTGTAGTTAGAAGTAGGTTTAAATGACTGAAACATGTTAAGTGCTTCTGGGCTAAACATTTTCTTTTGTGGTGTTCTGTGCTATCTTAGTGAAGTAATTTTTGGATCGGAAGTAATAAGCAAATAATTAAAAATATCTGTATTTGTTGCTACTCTGTTACATTTTCGAGAATTTTGTTCTCTAGCCCTTCTGTATTCTTTATTTCTGGCCTCTTGAGCTTCCTCTGAAAGTTGACCAATAGGCACAGAAACAGATTTGATTATTTCTGCACTGTGAATAAAAATTTTATGCAGCGAAGCGGGAATTCTATACCATGGATACAAACAGTCTTGCTGTGTCAATGCAGTACTGTTGGAATTCTTTAATTTTAACATTGAAGCCGCTGGAAATTACTTGTAAAATCACATAAATGCTGTAGATCAGATTTTCGTCGATATTGGTTATTTCAGCGGACACTTTATGGTTTTGAAAAAATGTCCTGGCTGTGTTGCCATCATTAGTGGTTCCCGCTCCCTGTTTCGTTTGATCAACAATAATCCCCAAACGAGATCGAAAGTTTGCTTGGATCCTATTTTTTTCTTGCTTGATGACATTTTTATCTTCACCTCGTGCTTGCCACTTCTGTATCTGCAATCGATAACTAATTTTTAAAATACACTCGAATGATCGAATCCAAGCATGTAGCGATGTAATTCCGAAGCAAAGGTAGTTGATATCTACAGTTCTTTTTAGAACTTTATCAATATCGTTCATCTCGGTGGGAGAAGCTCCGCATAAATAGCACTTTTGGGATGATGTACCAGTTATTGAGTTAATCATTTTGTTATCAACCATTGACATATACAGTTCATGTTTTACCTGAATAACCGAATTATTTTTTAATAGAAAATCTGTCTGAGATAAATTTAAAATTTCTTGGTCCATTTGATTCTTTTCATTTTTTGAAATTTGTATAGTTTCTTTTAAAAACACTTTTAATGGTCGGCAATAAACGGTAGATGAAGGACGGGGGTTCTGCCAGACATAATTTTTTTTGTTTTGACTTTTTGTGGTATACAGTTGTAAAGGAACCACACATGTAAGTAGCAAATTACTGTCACTGTAATTGCCCACAAAAGCCTGTCTATATTCGTTTTGTCCACTACTTCCGTCCATTCCCCACTTACTAATTAGAGTAAAATTTAAGTTTTCAAAATTTTGGTTTTCTAGGTCCAAAGTCGACAAGTTGTATGATCTAGTAGGGATTGTAAGGGTACAACCACAGAATGCTCCTGTGCAAAGATTTTCTCCGGATAACATAACTGCTTTGCCTCCCTTACTTTGTTGTAACTAGGGTAGATATCGAAATTATTTTGTTTGGCGTTATTTCTTAAAAGTTGGTATGATCGCTTGGTAAGTTTAGTGTCAATAAATAACGCTAAAGCTTGATCAGAACTTAACGCAGATTGTGCGTTTTTTAAAGTTGTTTTATTTATTTTTTTTATATCTTGGTTCCGAGACAAAATAGCACGGGACAACAATTTAGCAGCTTCTGGTCTTCCATTAGATCTTAAACATAATCCAGTAGCAAAAACCAGCTCATTTGTTTCCGTTTTTCTTAACTGTTCCGTTCTTCGAAATTTGCCAGAATAGCTAAGATTTTGAAACTCAGATTTGGGCCTTCCAGCACTTTTTGTTTCAACACAAGCAAAATGTATGTCTTTATCAAGCCATATCTTGTTCCAGTCTAAAAATCTTTTTTTGTCCTCTTTGCAGCCTGCCATTTCCTTCGAAAATCAAGGGAATAAAGACGAGAATATTTAGTTACTCTTGTCTCGTTCTGCTTCATGCACTTGTTACATAAAATAGAGTTTAATGTCTCTTTTGGTCCTCTCTATGCCTTTTTCAAATATTTGTTTTAGTTGAATCGCGTGGGATTTAAGTTCTAAAAATGTAAGAAAGCATCAGAACTGCATGTTATAACTAGGCAAAATCAAAAGAGGGGCATAGAAAAAAGTGACACACTGTAAAACAATTAATCAAAATATGCATGTTTTAGTTGTAGCAGGACATGAGTATAAAGCATACCAAATTTCAAGCAAATATCTTAAACCATTTCAAAAATATTAAAAAAACCTATTTTTTTCCAAACTTTGGCCCCCTATAATTACGCCCGCATAACATTTTTTTCTTCCCTTGTTCATGTCTACTTACTGATAGAATATGATCGCTTCCTCCCGAAACATCCTGTATATAATAACCAGAAAAAAGAATTCACCAACACAATAAAAATAATGTATTAATTGACCTTTACGTAAGAAACGCATCGCAAATAAAAACGCTCATTCTTCTATGAGGGGCAGATTGGGGCAGATTTTTTTTTATCAGATGACAGTTTAGCTATTATATATTTCAAAAATATAAGTATGAAAAATATAATATCCCCTCATTCTAAAAAAAGTCTTTGGCAAATTTGAAACTTTTGATTTCGAGAGATATTTTTATCAAATAAAGTTTTCCTTTATTGTGTCTTTTGGTGCAAAATATACTAGCAAAAAAAGCATGTAGAAGTAGACTAAACTTACCTCTTTCACCTTCACCCATCACAGATATTATATTGCTTAATATGTTCCACAGAAAAAATAGAAAATTAAAACTTTTTTAATACACAAACCTTTATTCAAATGCGAAAGGCAAACTTGTTGCTAACTAAGGCGCTGTTTGACGTCTCCATGACAAGCATTCGAAATAATTATTATGTTTTTTCATGAACGAAAGCCTACTTAGTTTATGTAAGTATTAAGTTGTCAGTTATGTTAATAAAAATATTTTAGACTTATTCAATATTAAAAGTTATTTCTGGCCCTCTGTGCGCCAAGGAGTTGTAGGCTGATCCTCCAATGTAAACGCAAACACAGCGGTCACAGCTCCTAAAAACCGCTGGTACACAACAGGGTAAACACAAAAAAATAAAACAAATAGTCAAATAGTATTGCCAGCATATAATATTGAGAAAGAAAAAAAAAATATCAATGGTACCTACCCAAAATACAAGATAAAAAAACAGTGGTAAATCCAATCAGGATGCAATAGTATTAAATAACAACAAAATTAGTGGTAATCTAGGCACCCGGTACTACCGTTGCGCCACAACAAAGAAAACCAAAATAGGCGCAGATGACGCGGTAAATACACTACACGCTAGGAGCTCCGTACGCGCAGCGCACCGACGGGTCAATCGCACGCACTCTACACAAACGCAAGTAGACGCAAACGGCAGTATCGACTATCGCTAAATCCCGTTACAAAAATAAATGTATACTACAAGCGAAAGTTGAGTGTACGGCAAAAACTAAGCAAAATATTATTTAAGTTTCTCTAATCAAACAGCTATAATTTATTATCTAAATGACATAAAACTTATTGACAACAAAAAACAAAACTAAGTATTAGGTACTGGCAAAGTGATAACTATAAGTGAAAATTTCAAACAAAACTACCGGAGTTAATGACAAACTAAATTTAATAATACAGGTGACAATATGTCAAAAAACAAACAGGTGACCACAACAAGCCGTGGCATCTACATTAAAACCAACGGAATGGACTGGCGACGTTCAAACACGAAAAATACAGGTACAAGGTGGTCACAAAATGCTGTGCCAGGCGCTACACAAAAACCAGCCGTTGGACGCGGTGTTCCAGACGGACAGGCGACGAAATAATCAAAATTATATTTCTGACCTTACAGACGAATCAATGAGATGCAGGACAGGGGTCAGCTACTATCGAAAATCTCTAGGTGGTGTCTAGGTACCTGCAGCTCAGCACCAGGTGGTCGGGCGTTTTTTTTTTCTTCTAATAACTCGAGCGGGAAGTGCACGAAAAGCAAAATTTGCACCCCAAAAAAAACCCTAAAATGTCATAAGGACAAATTAGAAAAGAAAACATAAAAAGGACAAGAAGAAACAAGGATGATTAAAGATTTAAATAAACGGAAGAATTGGCTTACCACGTGTGGGTCTTTTTTTCCAACTAAATCAACTGTCCTCGTGAATTAAATCCCAAAAGGAAAAAGGCGGCGATTTCTAATACAACAACGCAATTAAATCGACACCAAAGGAAGTGATTTGAGAAAATCCCAAAATCTTGGCCAGCAAAATTAACTAATTTTACACAAACTCTCAAAATCACAATCACTCACGTTCAGAACAGCATGAAAAGTGAAAAATGCCGAAGCTAATCGGAATTTTGAAAAAAAACTATAAAAGTGTAGACCCATCGAATAAATTTCCAAAAATATCAGAGGCGTCACCGAGAGTGAGGAAGTTAACTAAAGAAAAGAAGACTTAAAAGACTTTCGAACGTAAAAGAAAGGAAGATAAAGATAAGGAGAGACCTCAGCCGAACTTACGAGAAGGAAGAACAGAGACTAGAAGAGATAAAGAGTAAAAAGAGGTGCCATGGAGGGAAAAATCAGAAGCACGCCACTGAACCGCGAACTAAATGCGAGCAACAGAGCTAACGCCATTCCGAGATGCATTTATGCCGATCCTACGCAGTATAACATAACATTCATCGCCGATTTTGTACTTACGACAATGGGCGTATTTTCTTAATATACTATTTTCGTAACCAATCTTGGCACCACACCCTGATGGCTCAGTGGTCAATGTGTCAGCCTCTCAAGTCGCAACGTTGAGGGTTCGCACCTCGCAGTAACTCTTTTTTGTGATGATGATTTCTCTTTTTTCTTTGACCAAAAAATCTGTTCTGGTCCAAAAGGGCAGCTAGGGGATCACCATCACGCGAGACAGACATCCACTAATTTGTTGACTTTTACTATTATTGATTTATTGTTGTTGCGCGGCAGAAATACATCAATCAGAGAACGTTGCATTAGCTCTAATGTTATACCGCGTAGGATCGGCATAAATGCTTCCGAGATGACATTACCGAACATACATAACCTAGCAAAACGCGCTGTCATAACAGATCCTATTAACGATATTAACTAAATAAACATAGGATAAAATCTGAAAATCAGGGAATAATTGACAAAAGATTCACTAAGAAGATGGTGAATATCAGTAATGAACAACTCCAGACCAACTAACGTGCTAATTCTGCAGGTAAATCTAGGTTCGAGGTAGGTGACAAAAATTAAACAAGAAAGCATAGAAATTGAAGAGGCACATAAGAAGACAGGATGAATAAAGTCTAAAGAAAATATAGCAGAGAGCAAACTACAACTTGGACCAGGAACTATAAAGATTAATAAGCTGCAGGACACGACAAGCTATATCTACGATGAAAAAGGGGAAACAGCTGAAACGAAGAATAAACAAACCAAGGTAAGAGAAGAAAAGCTACATGAAATACTAACTAACAATAGGGAATGATTCTAGGCAAAATAGTAACTTAAGTGAATGGAGAAAACAATGTACCGGCACAAGAACGGAGAAAGATCGGAAGACGGGGCAAAAATGTCTAAAGGGAGAAACAAATACTTATGAGACAATAAATAGATCTAAGTAGTGTCGGAACTAGTACGGTTTGAGAGAAATTATACACAAAATGTATAATATTTTAAATAACACACTTGCTGAAAAATAAAACCGTAACAAATTTGATTTAATTTTTCCACGTAAATATCTAAACATCTTTTCCTAAAATCTTCTTTCTGTTGATCAGTGAATTTATTTGGAATACTAGACATACTAGAGTTAGAGATAGGAATAAGAAGAGGTATGGGTAGGCCTACATTAGACCACTGCTCTCAGATAGTTAGGGATGTAGGATGTTCAACTTTTGGGGAAATGGGTAGGTTAGCTCAGGATAGGAAAGGATGGAGGTACGCGTCCAACCATTCTTCGAACCGAAAACTTTATGTTGATTATTAAATTCCTACAAAAACTTTGGCGGTAAGAAGTCTGACTTAAATTCCTAAAATGACGGGGATTTTTGAATTCCACATTATCTGGAGGAACTGATTTTAAATAATCTAAATTCATAAAATTTATATCTTAAATTACCATTATACCCAAATTTTCCTTATACAGGATGAGTTTTTTTTTTTATTTTCACTACAGGGATTTTGGAAACCAGCAGAGATAGAAGGTATGTTAAATGAAGAAAGAATTGCAGATTTTTGAGCTTAATAAATAAGAAAAATCAAATTTTGCGAGATTTAAAAATATTTTCTAGCCGGCTTGTAACACAAAATATGAAAAAATGGCAAAGGAAAAAGTTGTACAGAATTAGACTTAGTACTATCTCAAAAAATCAAGAGTTGTATTATACCAGTCATGTTCGAGAAATAATCCAAACTTATGTTTTTTTTTTAACGGAAACCGTATGCGACTATGGCACCACTAAATAGGATATTTTTTGCTGATTTCGTCGATATAACATTGTCTATTGTCCATTGTCCATTTTTGAAAAAAAAATTCAGTTGTAGGGTATAAAATGCATGAAGATAAAAAACAATCGGTAACTGCAAGCTGAAGTTTTACTACGCCACCGTGGTTCACTTGTAGGTACATACTTATGTTATTTTTTTATTTTTTTGTTTTCTATTGATAGTTTGCATATTTCATTAATTTAAAATTGAAAAATGCTTATAACTCCTTCATTTTTTAAAATAAACATGGAATATGATACATCGCTGAAATCAGCAAAAAATATCCTATTTAGTGGTGCCATAGTCGCATATGGTTTCTATTAAAAAACATTATTTGCATTATTTCTCGAACACGACTGGTATAATACAACTTTTGATTATTTGAGATAGTACGAAGTCCAATTCTGTACAACTTTTTCCTTTGCCATTTTTCATATTTTGTGTTACAAAGCGGCTAGAAAATATTTTTAAATCTCGCAAAATTCGACTTTTCTATTTCATCTAGCAGACTATGCAAATTTTCGAAAATTTGAAGTTGCTTATTTATTAAGCTCAAAGAACTGTATATAATTTGTTTTATTAAAACTGTTTGTTTTATATAGCTACCCCACTCTTCAACCAATTACTGTCATGTACCACTTCGGCAAGTTGCTCCTTGGTACATTCTTTTGGTTGAAAATTGTGGTAATCGTTAAAATAACGGGAAATGTCTCTGAAACACTTCTCTTTCCCAGATAAGCTAAAGTCGTTGTAAGGTAAATTATAAAGCAATATTTTAACCCATATTTTACAACCCTTCCAATAAGGTAAACTGGAATCCGAATGCCATAAACAACTAGGTCCTTTATAATATTTTGCAGCCATAATAACACGAATGCCGTATTTCTTGTAATCTGCTGTAGGCGTCCAACGATGTTTCAGTTTCTTACTGAACTGCTTCTTCGTCCGTATGAAAATTCTAAGTTTATCACTTGGCATCTTCCCGGCCTTCTGCCAAATGAGGCACGTCAGGTTAGTTTGACCCTCATGAATTTGAGGCTGGTGACTGACGACGAATTGACATTCCTACCGAGTTAACAACAGATTATTACACATAAATTTAATGTTAATAATTAGAAACGTTTAAAATCAGACAATAATAAATTTGACCACTTCTTGGAAACTATATCAATATATAACAATCAAAGCAATTATTGTCTTAAAAGTAACTTTGGCCCAATTTCATATTCTACCCTGAATAGGTTTATTATGTGCAGATAAAACTATAATCAGCCCTTTTTATAGAAATAGCTGAGATTTTTAATTTTTTCTTCCAAAATTGTGGTGTCATTAAAATCGAAATTGTAATTTGTATGTTTATGACTGAATTAAATTGCAATTTTTATACTTATGTTCTTTAAACCTTGTTATTAAGTGTTTTTTTAATTGTCCAATATAATATGTTTTGTCACAATTATTACCATTCGTGCCTCAGAAGGTGTCCTACCATCCTATCTCTCCTATTCCTTACAGCCCTTCCATAAATTTCGCTTTTCCCCAACTCTTTCTAATACCTCTCTGCTGCTAACCTTATCTATCCACGGTACCTTCATCATGGGTCTATAGCACCACATTTCAAATGCTCCTAATTTTTTCCTATCCGCTTCTCCTATCGTCCAAGTTTCGCACCCGTACGATTCCGTACTCCATACATACGTTTTTAAGGGCCTCTACCAAGTTTCTACATTTATCACCCGAGCATAATAGTTGTTTCTTTTTATTAAATGCAATTCGGCCCTGCGCTATTCTTTGTTTTATATCTCTAGAGCTCCTGCCATCGAGAGTTATTTGACTTCCTAAATAGCAGAAATCTGCGACTTCCTCTATCTTCTCGTTTCCAATTTGTATTTTCGTTTTAGTCCTATTTTCACGCCCCCTAGACACCAAAATTTTGGTTTTCTTTTTATTGATCTTCATACCATAGCCCTCCGTCAAAACCGCTTCCATTTCGTTCAGAGCCCTTCCTAATTCTTCTTTTCTGAATGCTAATATTGCTATATCATCCGCGAATCTGAGCATATTAATAGTTTGGCCCTATATATTAATTTTCTTTTAAAATGTATATATGTATTTGGTATACAGGAACAACTTGCGTTGAAATGGTGCTTCATTTAATAAGCTACTTTAAACAGACTACAGAAAGCGGCAACCTACGAGTAATAAATATAGAGTCTGTACAAAATAACTAAATATCAGATGCACAAAATGTGAGTTTAAGAACTATACAATAGTTTGTTAAAGGAACGGTGTAGAAAATGTATCAGAAATACAAATTACCTTTTTGATTTTAGTGACATCACAATTTTGCAACAAGAAAAAGTTAAAAATTTCAGTTATTTTTAGAAATGGTACATATAAATAAAGACAAAAATCTTTGAAAGATAGAATATACATAAATCTGCCCTCTGCTACCAGTTACTTATTTTTATTTGATTAATATTATAATAAATATTGCTGTTCTCAGGTTTAGTTAAACGACTTGCAGATGGAAGTAGATAATGCAGCATCTGTTTAAATACAAGAGTATAATCGAAAAAGGCAGAAATTATGTTAAAAAGTTGAAAAAGAATCAAATGAAACAATAAAAAAATAAATCGTATGCAACACAATATCGAAAAAAATTGAACGAGAAAAATAACCGAAAATGATAATAATACAAAAACAATAATCAAAATAATCGAAAAAAATCGAATGCAGAAAGAAATGTTCGGGAGTTGTGATTCCTGAATTAATGATGAAGTTTTTACTTTTCCAGATAGGCAACTATCTAATGCTTACTAGGAAAGAAACTGAACTTTAACGGTAACGATGATGTGTCTATGAGCCTGTTGAATTTCACATATTTACTCTCAGAAGTTGTAAACCAATTAGGTACTTATGGAAGAGCTTTCTGAGCGCCGTTTCCTTAGAAATGAGATATGAGTAAAATTAACTTACTTCTGGTATACCTTTGACACTGCATTTTTCCGAGGTACACCTTGCTAGCACAACAGTTGCTCTAATTTTATTAACCACCTTGCTGCTGACGACCTGCCGATCTGCTTTTCTGATCTGATACGGCGTATACTTATAGCCCCCAAGAACTCCCTTGCTCATAGCATAAAGTCCATCCTCAAGAAGTTTCTTGGTGATCTCATCGTTGGTCAGTGCTACAAGAGAACTTCTAACACCGGTTTTGCCCTTGGTCATAGCGTAGAGGTCATCCTCAATCAGTTTTTTTGTGTTGTCATCAAAAATTAATACCCCAACCGAATTTTCAAATTCTGTAGAGTCATTTAATGTTGAGTTGGAGAAAACCTGGGAAAAGATATTAGTCAGTGTACCTGTGTCATAAAATGATGAGAGAAATATTATATTTGGAAATGAAAATATGTTTCCATTTTATTCTAACAAATATTTTCATTGTGTATCCACAATTTGACAAAAAAATATTCATTTACCAACTTACATACCTCCTTTAATGTTTCTGCAGGTTGTTGAAATGAGTTTCCCAAAAGTAAGACGAAATGAAAAGTGCATACAAGCATCAGTATGGCATTCATTGTTGAATATCACAAAAATCTGTGGATACGTATTTGTAGTTAACTAATCGACGAAAAGCAATTATAGTTTCTTTTTTAATCGGTAGCCATATTTTATACGAGACGAAACGAATAAAATTTGTTTAAATGGTGTTTTTATAATCCGTAAAAATAATGGGTGAATATCGCAATGGTACATAAAAATGCGTAAATAAGTAAATAAAAATACCTACCGCAAGAATGTACATAAAGTTTACAAAATGAAAATAATAATCTGTGTGAAAAATTGAATTAACAAAGAATTTATTTTTTAGACGAAACTGATTAACTGTAGGATGCATTTTTACATTTCACTCATTTGCTCACATATTCAATGTTGCCAACATTGCCAACATTGCATTAGGAAAATCCCTAAAACAACCTCAATTTCTCTGTTTCTGCGTTCGAATGGGGCAAAATCATTACCAGATTTGCCAAAGAACAAATTTTGTAGACACATAAGGCTTTATGTTGTTTAATGCTATTTCAGGTTTTAAGAATATTAAGGAATTGCACAAATCGTCTTCTAAGGGAACCCGTTTTTTCAGTTCCTGGCAGGAAACTATATGGAATTCCAAACACTTTTTCCTTGGAATACTATGTAGGAATCTATTACAGGCAAATCCAAGGTCCATTTTCTCTAAATGTATAAAATTTCTTGGATTCGAAAAATCCAAGTTTAAATCCAATACAATCAATCTGGCTAACTTTGATCCACTTTTTCAAAATTTTGGCTTACACTTGATTTATTATTTAGTATATTAAGTTGGTTACTTCTTATAAAGAATTAGTGTTAATTTAATTTTAATTAGGTAGTTTTTCAATAATGCCATAAATTGTATTAATAAAATCACGTTTAAAGGTGGTGCTAAGTTACCCACTCGATTCGGGTAACTTTGTGCCACTACTTAAAAATACATTTAAATATATGTTTTTTAACCAATTTTCGGCTGTGTATAACTTTGCACCACTCTACAAACCTCATAAAAGCATAAAGAAACCCCGGGAAAAAATTATTGTAACTTTTTGGTATTTTAAGTACCTAGTAGAATAAATGTTACCTAGTGCAAACAACAGCAAGAAGAGCAAAACAAGGAGTTTTTAGTATTGAAAATACTTCTGGGCTCGTGTATATGGGACTCATCTTACGAAAAATGTATCGACAGGCGACAGATTCTGTTGGCCACGCGCGCAGTCGAGGCCGCTAATAATAATATCAGAGCGCTAGCCAGATGTAAACTAAGGTACCTACGGCGAGCGCGAGTACCGAGGGATATCGCGTTGGAATAAAAGTCCAAACAGCAAAACGAATGCGTTAATATTTTGTTACGTATTGCGTCAGTTTGACTATGTGCCTTGTGCTTGTCACAAATCATTTCTTTTATTTTATTGTATCAATAATATACCAAATTTAAACGGCACAGATCACTTTTCTTGGACATCTTAGGAACCGAGCAGTTGTGTCGGTATTTTCAATACGCCTATGATACTTGCGTAAGATGCGAGGTCTGTGAATTTTTAAATATTTATTGATTTATAAGAAACATATAAATTGTGTTGTAAATGCAAACAATATGCTACTATATTTTATTTGAATACCAAACATAGTTATAACTTCAAATGTAATTGGATAAAAACAGAGACTTAAATTCTAGTAGGAAGCAAGAAAAAAAGTTATAAACAACCAAATACAAAAGTAATTCTTAATTATAATTTACTTAGTTATATAATTTTTTTTTCAATTGTATTGGCTCTCATACCGACAATTCTGTCGTCTGAGCACATCTTTCTTTAAATAAATAACGAAATATATTCTTTGATCCTATTAGTTCATCTTTTATATCAAAATTACCACGATTGCTGACTGGTATTATAGAATGTGGTAGCAATTTTTTACATGTATATATCTCCTCTATCATACCACAAGTCATCATCTTTCTGGGGCCACTTCCAGAATTTTTCGTCTTTCCATGCACCTGATTAAGAATTTATTATCAGTTATTTCAATTATACGTCCGGGATATAGCTGATTTTCGAAACTCACTATTACATAATCATCAATGCTGTATTCAGCATCACTAGGTAATATTTCTATATTTATTTCTCTTGTATTTGTAATATTAGCAGAATAATCGAGTATTTCAACTATGGCAATGTAATAACTACAGTCTCTTTTGTTGGATGCATTTGTCTTTTTTCTCTGAACAGTTTTTTGTTGATGACTGCTCTGTACGTCTGTGGAGTTGCTGTAGCATTTTCATTTTTGTTTAAATTTACATGTACTTCCGAGTCACTAACAGAAGAGAACGGTGTCAGAGGAGATTCCGCGTGTGCTTCTGTTTCTTCTTCATTATCATTCTCATCAAGTGTATATGCCTGAAAAAAAGAAAAAAAAAGGATTTTGAGAAATCTTATATTTTACTTCATAATATTATTTTTATTTCCAGGTTCCATCAACTGTAGAACAGTAGAAAAAAGTGACAGATGATTTTAAGAACATGTGGCAGTTTAAAAACTGCCTGGGAGCGGTGGACGAGAAGCATATTCTTATCGAAAAGCCACCAAAGTCTGGGTCATTTTATTTCAATTATTATAAAGGCACATTTAGTGTTGTGCTATTTGCAATTGTGAAAAGAAATAAACTGCATATATCAAACAGAATACAGAAGATGTATATTACCTTACGTGTTTATTCGTGATGAGGCATTTCCTTTAATGGAGAATAACTCACTACGAACAATTTTTAACATCTTTGCCGGGCACGCCGAGTAGTCGAAAATGTTTTCGGTATTTTAGCATCACGGTTCAGAATATTTTTGAAGCTTACTGCTATTAACATTTTAAGAATCGATACCGTTGTTTTGGCATGTTGTGCACTACATAATTATTTACGAAAAATATCAAAAAAATAATTACATAGCAGAAACTTCTGTTTATTATGAAGGCATATAGTTAACGGTATTGTAATATCAGGGGAATGGAGACAAACTGGTAATCTACTACGTCTGGATAGAAGGAACTAAACTAAAAATGCAAGCAGTTCTGCGAAGCAAGTTAGAAATGCATATAAAACCATTATAACACTATCGGAAAAACTCAGTTTCCGGAAAAATGATGATGTATTCATTTATTTCGTACATTTTATTAAATTTTTATATTGTTCATGATTCAGTTTAAATAAAATAGATTAAAGTGCTTACCGTGTAATTTTCAAATTTGTTTTTCTTTTCATCCGTGTTGTGCCTTTCCTACCGGTTTCTGACTGTGAGGTAAATAAAAGCAAATCATACGTATATATATCGCCGTCTGCCCCTGTGCCTTTCGAGCAGTGTACCTTGCAAAATATAATATTATTTGCATGAAATACTTCTTTTAATTATTGAGTTTATCACTACTGTACGCACTACAAATTATAATATAACATGTAATCAATTTCTTTAATGCGTTTTCGGAAAATCTTTCTACCAACATAAGACGTTTCTGATGATGGAAAGAAATTTTCCGAAAATGCATTAAATAAAGTGACTACAATATGTTATATTATAATTGGTAGAGCGCATAGTAGTGATAAACTCAATTATGTGCATAGACTACCAAAGAGTAAGATATGATTGTGTTAACAAATTAAATACTTCTTATTGTTTTAACTTACCTTTTTCAGCTCTCGCCTGAATGTTGTTCTCATATTATTAATCTTCTTTAAAACCTCCACGATTGCTTTTGATTTATTTCGTTTAATTTTTGTAGCAGAATATCATAGCTTGTATTCCCTTTATATTTATTTGAATACTCATTAGATTTTACATCCCACAAACATGCCTGTACACGATCAAATTCAATAAACTCTGTCCAAAATTTATGATTATTATATGATTACTAGCGGGCCCGGCAGACGTTGTCCTGCCTAAAATTACTTTTCGTATTGAAATTTTGATTCATTAACCAAATCGTTTATTCAATGTGAAACATTTTTCTGATTACGTTTATGTTCAACCAAATATGTCGTTCCTATCGTCAGTTGTGATCGCGAGTGCATACATTTTTGTATTATCATACAAAAATGTTTTTTCCGAATTTTCCAATATTCCGGGCAACTTTTCCAATTTTTCGTTCCCTAAAAACCTTATTTTTGAAAAGAATTAGCCAAATCGGTCCAACCGTTAAGCACTTTCAGTTTTTCCCGAATTTTCACATTTTCCGTTGGATTCTCCAAAAATTTTCCTTCATACAAACCTTGTCCTGACAATTACGATCACAACAAAAAAATAAGCCAAATCGGTCTAGCCGTTAAAGCACTTTTAGTTTTTCGCGAATTTTCAAATTTTCCGGTGGATTTTCCAAAATTACGATTTTTACAGTTTGTCCGAATTTCCCGACTTACGCATATCCATATCATACAAAAATCCCATAGAAAAAAGCATTTTCAGTTTTTCCCGAATTTTCCAATTTTCCGGTCAACTTTTCCAATTTTTCCTTCCCTAATGCCACGTTCGACCTCTGTTTTGTCGACGTTCCAAATTATTTTGTGCGTAAGCTCCAACTGAGCGCGTCGAACTCGACTGTACCCGTTGTTCCGGAGTCATAATGGATCGCACTTGAGGCTTGAGAAATTATTGTTCGACTTGGCTCCAAACGCTGTCTACGCTCTTCGTCAGTCTCACTGACTCGACGATCATGTAGTTGGCTTGCATTGCGCGTACGCCGACCGATATTTTGACGCCTCACTGGTGGCATTTTTTCCAAAGAAACACCAAATACATGATCACCACCGATAACACACTGACAATTCAATTTTTAGAATTGTCAAACTGAACGTCACATTTTTGTTTGTCAAACAGATTTTCATACAAACATACCATCCAAATTTTCGACTTTCCCTGTGGATTTTCCAAAATTTTCTTTCATACAAACCTTGTCCTGACAATTACGAACACAACAAAAAAGAAATCAGCCAAATCGGTCGAGACGTTCTCAAGTGATGAGCTTACATACATGTGGCAATTGATTTTTATTTATATAGCAAGCATATATAGCAAGATTAAATTGCATGGTTTGAGTGTGTAGGGGAAAGCACCGTACTGATGAGTCCCAGAAGGACGAAACCAGTTGGTCTGCGGTTTTCCATACACATTCAAAACATGCAATATTTGAACAAAGACCTGCTTAAAAGCACGTACGTACGTGAAGACAAATTAGGATTGTTTCAAAGCCATCTTAGATGGGGTAGCAGTCTGAAACGTCTCGTAGTACAAAAAATCTGGATTTAGTTCTATAATTCAATGCCTGGCGGGGTATTTGCCCGAGGAGTAGTTGTTCGAACGGTCCAGTACCACTAATTATTATCCATATAATTTTTTTCATAATATTACTGTTTACTGCACATCAAAGTGTCTCCGATCCACAATTTCAATTTAAAATCTTTTCATCAAGTCGAAACCAGAGACGACGCGCGCGCACTATGCAATCTGTCGTACTGTCAAGTGCGGTTATACAACAAATTTTTCACTGGCCAAACTTCCATACGATCCAACGGTGTCGTACAACTTGCTGAACGACAACGCCACAGGCTATGCAATATTATCGTTTCGACGGTCGACTCTGCTTTGGTTGTACAACTTGTCGTACATAGTGTGTAGGTCGTTTAAGGCGGAGATCCAAAACATAGCTGTTTAAGGCATCATCAGGCAGTTTTTATGAGAATGATTTCAGTAAAAGTTACTGAAAAATTAGACTGCCTCATTTTTAACCGATCTTTCAGCTGCTTCATTTTTACTTAAATTGACCTATTTAAACAATATAAAATAACAATTCGACCCGAACTTGCTCCAACAACTACTCCTCGGGCAAACACCCCGACAGGCATTGAACTACAGAGCAAGTCCTTGACGAGGGCGTGTACTGGACGGTGGCAAAACATCTGGAGACACTCTGCTATCAACTAATGCAGTATTGAGAATCCGATGTGCCCCTAGCGTACACAAAAGCGGTACAAGGCCCCGCTGAATACGGCCTGAAAATTACTAGAAAACAAAGAAAAGAAGAGTTCTGGTTCGTTCTGGTTCTGGTTAGTTCAATGCCTGTCGGGGTGTTTGCCCGAGGAGTAGATGTTGGAGCAAGTTCGGGTCGAATTGTTATTTCATGTGTTCTTCGGCATTGTACCTGTAATGCTTAGAGGGGGACGATCAGTGAGCGAGAGCCAACTTTTCGGAGTTGCCGCTCGCTTACTGATGTGGCCCGCTCGCCTTTATAGATTAGATGTTGTTTTTGGTTTGTTCGCACACAGCTGCACCGTACTGATGAGCTCCAAAAGAGCGAAATCATGATATGCGGTTGCTGTGTGCGAACGAACCAGAACTCTTCTTTTCTTTGTTTTCTAGTAAAACAATATAGCTATATCTAAGTTTTTAAACTTAACATTTAAAGGGAAACTAAAATCAATTTGGTTTGTGTGTTACGTATAAATATGTATTAAATTACCAACTTCAAGAACATAGAGAATTGCTTTGAATTTAATAATTTATATAAATTATGCTAAACTACTCAAAAGAATTAAAGGGTCAAGTTTTTCATCAGTGGTATATATTTCAAATTAGGTTCAAACTTCATTAAAATTTTGAATATAGAAATACAGAACCCTTATTTATTAACACTTAATCAAAGAATTTTAGAAGAACACACCATTTTCAAATAAAATTTGCGGAATGTTAATCAAAACAACACCAAACCAGAATATAATTTTGTTTCCCGTGCTGTTGCATTCTTTTGTTTCGTGTTGTTTTCGGTTCTTAGTATCCAGTTGGACCTCCTCTAGCTTCAATTACAGCTGCACAGCGTATTGGCATACTTCGTACAAGCCTTCGGATTATGTCTTGTGGGATTTGCCTCCATTCTTCCAAAAGAGCATTCGCCAGCTCCTGCTGTGTAAGAGGTGCGTTTTGCCGAAGCCTAACTCGCCTACCCAGCTCGTCCCAAAGGTGTTCGATCGGATTCATGTCTGGGCTGCACGCTGGCCACGGCAAAGTGGTGATATCTTGCTCCTGAATGTACTCATTAACGACTCTCGCAACATGTGGGCGGGCATTGTCCTGCATTAGGATAAAATTCTCACCGCCAGCACGTGCACGGGGTTGTACCTGAGTTAGCAGCACTTCATCAATGTATCGCTGTGCAGTTAAAGCACCGTTTCTTATGACCAAAAGGTCAGTTTTGTCTTCAAGAGAAATTCCCCCCTAAACCATGACGGAACCACCTCCAAACGGAACTTTTTCTTGGACCGTGTTGGGTAAAAATCTTTCCCCAACCCGTCGCCATACTCTAAGTCGTTCATCATTCGAGAACAACGCAAACCTAGACTCGTCGGTAAACAGAACCTTCCTCCAGTGACGAATTTGCCAGTTGCGATGTTCTTGTGCGAATAGCAATCGAGCGCGTCGCTGATTTCTTGTTAAACGCATTACTTTGGCTGGACACCTGGATCGTAGGCCGGCTTTCCGGAGTCTGTTCCTCACTGTTTGATCAGAAATTTGTCGGCCTGTAGCCCGTAGTAGGTCATTTTGTAAGGCGCGCGCAGTATTGGTACGTTTCCGAAGAGCTTGTAAACGTAAAAAACGGTCGTCCCTTAATGTTGTGGCTCTGTGACGGCCTTGTAACAGCCTGAGTAACTTCTATTGGCGTCAAGTAATCCTTGTTCAACCCTAACATGACGTTGCATGATGATAGGAGTAGCAAAATCTCTTGTTTTTCACTTGCGACTTACTTCAACCAGTTATCAAAATCACTTTATTTTCGTTACTATGCACCTTAAGCAACCTTCTTTCAAAATGAGAAGCTTATCTGACAGCTGTAATTTTTCTAATTAACAAAAGACGGTCATAATAATAATTGACCAGCTGCCCAAGATTGTCATGCAATGTGTTTAAATTTATCAGACGAAAGAAAACTTGACCCTTTAATTATTTTGAGTAGTTTATTATTTAAATAATTTCCAGCTCTTACTTTGAAAACCCCCAAGCGGTGACACCTTTGGGAGTATGGAGCACTCCACTATTGCTATTAAAACTTAACAAACTGTTTTTTTACATCGATGCGAATAGTTTTTCTTACAGGTATTGCCGACACTTGCTTAGGTTTCATTGTTGTTGTAAGGCTAGAACACTTTCTCGGCAAGAACCATTTAGGTCTAAGATGTATACGGAGTTTTCGGAAACACTTGTCTTTCTCCGATTCACTGTTTATAGTGTAATACTGAGCATAATGCACATCTAGATGAGTTACGCAACACCGGTATCCCGCGTTTTCCTGATAATAATCCACGCAAGTGTGCCCACTTCCAGCAGAAATAACCCTTACGTCGGGTGGTTCTTCTGTCCACCGATATTTCAACACTTTTTTGAACTGCTTCTTTGTCCGAACGAAAATTCTAAGTTTATCAGTTGGCATCTTCCCCCCCTTCTGCCAAATAAGGCACGTCAGATTAGTTTGACTCTCATGCACCTGAGGCTCGTGGTTGATGATGAACTGGCATTCCTGCGGAATTCACAAGATGTAACGCGTATATACAGGCAGTTGCGAAGAAAGTATCTAATATTTTAAGCGGGTGCTAGCAACTCTAATCAAGACCAAGGAAGAACTGGAGATGTGGAATTAACGAAATCATCAGAGAAGAAGATAAAAAACTGACTCGTAACTTACTTCTGGGATGCCCTTGACGGTGCATTTATCCGGAGTACACCTAGATAGCACAACGGTCGCTCTAATCTTATTAACCACCTTGTTGCTCACGACCTGTCGTTCTGCTTTCCTGATCTGATACGAGGTGTACTTATAGCCTCCAAGAATCCCCTTACTCATGGCGTAAAGTCCATCCTCAAGAAGCTTCTTGGTGTTCTCATCATTGGTCAGCCCTACAGCCGAACTTCTAACGCCCACCTTGCCTTTTGTCATGGAGAAGAGTTCATCTTCAATCAGTTTCCTTGTATCATTATCGAAGGTGAATATTTCAAACGAATCTTCAATTTCCGCGGCGTCATCTAATGTTGAGTTGAAAGAGACCTGAGAAAAGATATTAGTCAGTGAACCAGCGCCATGAAATTATTGCTATCGTAGTTACAGAGACAGGATAAACGGAGCAAACTGAAGTACAAATCCAAGAGATAAATATTATAAACTGCCATGCACTTGGCCGCTGCATTTGTAGTTATTAAACAGAATGAAATCAGTACAGACCAACAGATTTAAGTCGGCGAGGGATTACGAATTGGTATACGTTACGGATGCTGTAAAATGTCTTGCAGTACCAGTGGCGCAGGTAAAACTTTCAGTTACCGGTGAGCTTTTGAAAAGGTAAGGTGGCGGGTTGCGAACGGAAAGGTGTTTTACGTAGTCAAATACGGGAAATAGTGAGAAAAATGAAACTGAAATATTGGAAAGTGTGAAAATGAAGACGTTTGTTGCCACTGGCGTGTCTATTAGATCTATAGAGAGAATAGCGCATCGGAAACTAACGGCAAAGCGATCTTTAGAACACCAGGAAAAACTGATTTACCGGAGGATAAGACCAAAGAATTCCATCGTCGTCGTAGACAATGCACCCTACCACAACGTCCAGGCAAATCCCGCACCCACATCGAATTCTAAAAAGGCAGATATGATGAAAAACAACGTCACTGCAAAAAAATACTATCTTCAAATTAGAAGATGCGCGGAAGTTAGCGGAATATGAATTTTATCAAGTAGAATCAGAAGACTTGGAAGAAGCGTTGAATATATTATTTACTGAATTGCATACCTCTGTAAATGTTTCTGCAGGGCGCTGATTTGAGTTCTTCAAGAGTATGATGAAGTTAATGGTGCTTAGGAGCAGCACCTCGATATTCATGGCTGCATTTGAAGTTTTCCTTCGACAGGGATTGAATTTATAACAAAAAAACTGTGGGTGCTTATAGCTTATGCTATAAAAATGTAAATGAGCAGTGTTGTTTTTTATCACTGGTCATATTTCTGATAACTTTTAGAAATAATTTGTTGCGAAAACGGGAACAATGGGATTGATATTGCAATAATACATTTTATTCGGGCACATTCTAGTATTTCACGAGGTATTTCGTATTTTACTACTTAACTATTTATTGTTTATTTGTTGCTGTTAGTTTCGTTTGTACAAAACTGTTCTGGAAAAAAACTGTTTCTTATTTAAATGTGAAATTAAATCTAATTTTCTTCCATGAAATAACAAACATCCATTATGCAAGACATTTTTTATTGCCCCCAAATATGTATATAGAGTGGTTCAAAAAGCGCGCCGGTTTTAATATATCAAAAAAGGAACTTTATTTTTAAAAAACACATTTACAAAGGACATAAACCTGTTAATCAAAGCTTCCCAATTCAGGTATGGAAAATAACATCAGGCCCCCTCTTTGCTGGCATGCCGAAACTCTCTTCCTGAAATTGTTGATTACTGCTTCATAAACTTGC
This sequence comes from Xestobium rufovillosum, assembly GCA_963966045.1. Taxonomy (NCBI): domain Eukaryota; kingdom Metazoa; phylum Arthropoda; class Insecta; order Coleoptera; family Ptinidae; genus Xestobium; species Xestobium rufovillosum. The sequence continues at coordinate 26,480,804 of OZ014497.1, forward strand.
ATTAATTTTTCCATTTCTTCCTTTAACTCGCGGATGTTTCGAGGTCTGTTGACGTAAACCAATGATTTGACAAAACCCCAAGAAATCGCACTGGGTTAAATTAGACGACCTTTGTGGCCATTACTGGTCACCACGAAGCGAGATGAGCCGATCCGGCAATTTTTCATGGAGCTACGCAATTGCTTCGCCGGAAGTTTGGCACGTGGCGCCGTCTTGCTGAACCATAACTGCTAAATGTCCATTGTCCATTGCACCGAAATGAGGCCACAAAAAATATCTTATCCATCGTACAAGTAAATCACCTAATTTGCATAAAAATTTTCATTAAAGAAATGACCTTTTCGTTGGCCATATTTGATTTGATTAATTTGGTTCCTGAATCAGGATGTATTAATAAATATCTGGATCATTTCAAGTGTTATGGACATTTGTTTTGGATATTCATAGTTGAATGTAAAGAACATGGCGAAGGCGCATTATAAGGCGCCTAACAGCGAAGTGTATGATCCCACATGCACTTTTTCGAAAAAAAAATCTTGCTGGGTGCGTCTGTAAAGGAAATTAAAAATTATCATAGCGTTTTTTTAAACAGGAATGAGTTGTAACATATTATGTAACATGTACCGACTAGGTACTTTATTGGAAGCCACTTAAATCAAGAAGTACATAATATTTTCTACAATTTAACAAATTGCTAAAGTATACTTCTACCGCGCTGTTCTCCTTAATTTCGATCATTTGAACCGGTAGCTCATCCTCTTATGGATGAAAGAATACTTAGGTACCTATTTGTCGGTTGGGTAATAGAATTTGGGAGGTCTCCACGTGATGACGGTATAAAAGAGATAATAGGAAGGGCTTTCTCGCTGATCTCGCATTACGTGGGAGATTTTCAAAGACAGTGTGCTTTCCACGTATATTACACCTTTGTAAAAATAGTGTTTACTCAAAACGTAATGTTTAATAATAATAACTTTTATTTTTTAACTAGTAGCTACATACAAAAGATGCACACTATTAACAATAAGCTTACAATACAGAATTACCTATAAACTAATAAAATACAATATTTGATGATATTTAACATTTCAAATGCTGCTTAAGAGCTCTCTTAAACCTGTAAAAGTTTAAAAGAACAAAACACTAGATTTTAACTCAACTATATTAAATAATCTCATACAGTAAAAACGGCGTCTCGTTTACAGACGCAAAGTAAGAATTACCCTCTGAGCCGAATGCCCCAACGCTTTACTTATTGTTCTATTCAATCCCAACTGCAGTTTAATTAAATTTTCATCCCAACGCTTGTCGATTTGATTCATGCCCATGGCTGCTAACAATTCAAGAATTGTTCGATTATTTCTCTCGACTTGCCCGTTTCCCCTGGGAAAATCGACGGCACTGAGATGGTGAGTCATGCCTACTCCCTGTACAAACCCTCGTATACAGTTTGTATCCATTTGTTGATGTTATCAAGTTAGAGATTAAACTCAGGGACAATATTATTCAAAGAATTTAACTGAATACCTAATTGTCGTGAGTTACGGCAATGTTTAACGATTTTCTCAAGTCCGATTAGCCATATTGAACTCAATTCTGATCCTCTAGTTAAAGTATTGTCGGCAGACTCAACTCTCGTCTCTACGAGTGCATCATCACCATTAGTTGTGCTAAGAGTTTTTTATTATTATTTATTGGCAGTATGGTGAATCCCACTTCTGATGTAAAAGTTTAAAAGTACAAAACACTGGATTTTAACTCAACTATATTAAATAATCAAATACAGTAAAAACGTCGTCTCGTTTACAGACGCAAAGTAAGAATGCCCCTCTGAGCCGCATGCCTTATTCTGGTTTACACTTATAGCACTTTCCGAAAGCAAAACATAAACAAATAAAATTCCTAGACGGGATAACGACATCACGTGCTTACTCGATACATTTCCAATATGCTAACAAACCTATAGTAGTTAAATTACGTATTTTAATTTCTTAAATCTAATGGTAACTCATTAAATATTCTCATAGCCCCATACAGTAGACTATTAATAATGTGACTTTTAGTAACAGAACACAAATAATAATATGTACTTGTATTCTGTCTTGTTTCATGACAGTGGACAGATTTTACAGGAATTAATTATTCTGCTAATTGATCTTTAATTAAGCCTACCTTTAATTTGAAAATGAACGGATGCACTTACCTATGTATATACTTGAAAAATAATGTAATTTTCAATAGTCATCCATTCTAGAATTTCTAGCATCTGTCTTGTACTTGTTAATCTGTGACATCTTAATATTACCCCCATACTCCTGTTTTGCAATTTTTGCAAATTAACCACATTTTGCTTTGTCAACATAAATAAAGCTGTTCGGCAGTATGCAAAATGGGGCATTATAATTGTGTTATATATTTTTAAGGCTGATTGCTTGTAAATACTTCTCTTTAGTCTATACCAGAACCTATTTCTTGCAGCAACTGTCACAAGAAATTTTTTTCTTGCTTTAGCAATTCATTTTCACACTCATGTCCCTTTGTCCCTTGGGTAACATCCACACTGCATTTATGATCGCCGTTTTGACTGGTTCTCACTTTATTATAGCACCTAGGGTGTTAAAAATTATTGCATTGCACGCACTCCACTTTACTTTTAATTATTACTTTCTTGCAGTATTTATATGAGCATATTATAGGCTCTTGATTCGATTTTTTACCACTTAGTTCGCTGGCGTCTGCACCGTCCGCCATTGCATAAAGTACGTAAGCCGAGGACTTCTAAACTGCGGTACCTTCTGCACCAAATTTATAAATACTAAAAGGAAAATATGTTTTAACTTTGATAGATTTGCCCAAACGATTACTGTTCGGGCAAATACCCAGTTATCAGTGGCGGCTCCTGATTTTAGAACTTGGCAGTGCTCTAGAATGAAATCACCGCTCAGGGGTTGGGGGGGGGCTCTGGCAGTTTCTCCCCCGTAGTTTTTTTTTAAATGAAGTGATTTAGAAGCCATTTTCAAACATTTTAAAACAAGAAATTTCACTCACCGCAATATTTAAGGAAAATTCCAAATACAAAAGGTTAAACTTTCTCACACAACTTTTACCGCGACCTTTCGAAAAGCATTTGATACTTCGCACAGGCTTAGGTCGTCCATTTCATTTTATTTCAAGTTTTTCGTCAAAAGTCTATATTTAGATAAAATATTCATTTTTAACTGAATGGAGTATTACAACACAATAATAATTTTGAAAATTGCAAAAATCAGGCGACCACTTTGTTAAAGTTCACTCCACAATGTTTAAGTGTTGACTTTAACCAAACCACTACCTTTAGCCATGCTAAGTATTGGAAATTTCACTATTTAAAAATAAACACGATAATGCAGCTAATTACTCACGTTAGAAGCAAAGCAACGAGCTATCTCAGACCTAAATATGGTAAACAAAAACAATAAACACTGCCGCAGAAGTACAAACTCCCGCGTCCCGTGCTTCGCCCAACAGTAAGTGTGTGCTCAAACAGCGCTCCCAGACGAGCTATAATTCTTCCACCTAAAAGCACATGCGACGAAATTTTCCAGAGTCGCGCCGATCTCGCTCCCATATCGAATATGCATTTGCCTTAGAGTGCCACCTGCCACACCTCACTACTCGGACGGCTGGTTGCGTGTGTGGTAGGCATTTTGAAAGACGACGCGGAATGCTTAGAGCGCGTACTATTTATTATCTCGCATAATAATTAATATATAATAATAATAATAACATTAATAGATCTTTATTAGCATAGATATACGAGTAACACTCAGCTATTTCACAAACATCATTACAACAATGATCTATGCTAAAAGGCGAAGTTCATCTTACACATGCAAGCACGTGAAGATGTTCTACCACTTAACCCAAAAATGAAAAACTTATGTTATTACTAAAATGAGCCTCCCCAAGAAGAACGAGACGGGTGATGCACACAAGAAAATAATATTTTTAAATGCAAGAGAAATATAATAAAGTAAGAGAAAAATTTGTACGATAAATTCACTGGAGGGATAATAATTGACTAAAGAGTCTGAATTTAAACCCGCTATGGTTTAACATCTTTAGTTCTTTAGGAATGCTATTATAAATTTTGCTAATGTTATAGGTATATGATTTTTCAAAGAGTGCGGTCCTGTGCAAGGGTGGGGTAATTAATGATTTCCTTCTTATGTTTAAGTATATTGTGAACATCACATCTGTACCTGATCTTTTCATATAAATACGGAGGTGACTGAGCAGTGACCACGGTAAAATAGAAAACACACGAATGCAGCAAACTTCTATTGGCCATATTTAACCAACCAATTTCTTTAATCTTATGTGAAATATGCTCACGCTTTCTCACACCACATATTAATCTGGTACAAGCATTTTGAACTAACTGTATTCTACGCCTCGAGTGAGCATCTATGCAGGAGTTATAAAGTACATCACAATATGAAAAATTTGATAGCACTAAAGTATCACAGAGTAATTGCTTAATTTTTTTTATCAAGAATATGTCTATTTGAATATATTAATTTTAAGGCACCAAATGACTTTTTAATACAATTAGATATATGAGTTTTAAAACGCAGATCAGTATCTAAAATTACTCCTAAATTTCTCGCTTCTTGAACACAGTTCAATTTTACATTGTTTATAGAAATATTAAGTTTGCCAATCTGATCATCCCGAATGGAAGATTTGCAGAAGAAAAGTAGAGTTGATTTAGTTGGATTAATTATGAGATTATGGTCAAGACACGCCTGTAATAATAGATTTAAGTCCTCATTAATGATGGAATTTGCAAGCACCATATCTGAAGGATTAAAGGAGTAATATAGTTGAGTATCGTCTGCATAGCAATGCACTCCACAACCCCCGACACAGCTGTATAGATTAGATACATAAATGGAAAACAAAATAGGTCCCAGAATAGAACCTTGTGGTACACCTCTGTCCAAGGCACCTTCGAGCGAAAATCTACCATTGACTTTGACATACTGCTTTCTATCTAACAAATAATTTTTGAAGAATTCCCAGAATACGACAGAATAGACAGCAGAATATCATGATTAAGACAGTCAAAGGCTTTTGAATAATCTAGCAATATTAGCGCAGTTGATTTACCTTCGTCAGCTGCCCTCAGAATATCATCAGTAACTTGAGTTAATGCAGTAGTACAACTAAATTTTTTTCTGAAACCAGACTGAAACGAAGGCAATATATTGTAATTGCTCAAATGTTTATTGACTTGAATATAAATAATTCTTTCCAGTACCTTGGACAGTGCAGGCAAAACGCTTATTGGTCTAAGATCTTTATAATTAAGAGGTTTGGCAACTTATATTCCGGCAGAGATTCAAAAAGTTTTAAACTTATTAGTTTATAATTATAAGGTTTGAACCTTTTATCAAAAAAGGTTAAAACCATATTTTTGTAGGCAGTGCGCGCGCACGAGCGCACTTATTAAGGAGCCGCCGCTGCCAGTTATAGAAGAAATCTCTGTCGGGGTTTCTGCTCGAGGAGTAGTTGTTTGAAGAAGTCCCATGGTCAGTAGTTTGTTCAGCTTTGGGATTTAACACTTCTTTTAGATCTTTTGTGAATCTGACTTCTTTATATTCCCTTTCTCTTTTTACTACTATTGTTTTCCCTAACTCCTGTATTAGTTCTAGTAAACCTATTCTTGCAGTTTGTTGAGCTTTCATTTACGGAAGTTAAGTAGCGTCCATCACGGTTTATACTTGAATAGAAGACCGGCATTGTGTGAACTCATTCAAAATGCCAAGACGAGTTGTACTCCCCTCACCAACTAGTCAAGTCAATTATTTAAAATAAATAAATAAAAAAACACATCTGTTCCCACTTCATTCCAATATTTCTGGTACCTTTGTACATTGGAACTTTACACTAGTATTAGACCATGTTGCATATAGTGCATAATCCGCATATCAATCATAAAGACAGGCTGCTCTCTATAACCGAAAATCTTATGCATATGGGGCCTAAACAGTGTTCACGAGCCTTCTGAGAGTTTTAAAATGATACGAGCATGCATAAAAGCACTTTATGAAGAAGGCAGTGAAAGTATACCTTTCATCTTGAAGTGCGTATACCACAAATCTGTATTTTACCCAAAAAAGTGATGTAAAGTTTTTAGACATAACACTGACCTACGCAAAAGTAGAACATCCTACATCCCCATTAACTAACCTGACGATAAGACCACATGATCATCTTTTACCTACTTTATTTTTTACATTTGCAGCCCCAATTACTTTGATGAGAAAGAATCGATTCGTAGAATTAAATTTTTTTGAACAACGAATGATAAAAAAGTTTTCCAAACGTTCGTTGCACAGTTTTTTGGACGCACTGTAGATACATGTAAAGGAAAATTCGCGAGTAGGTACTTACATTTACTACGATGGCGCTAGCAGTATGATTAATGAATTTTTAATGATTCGACATAAATGACGAGGGGAACGTACCCCCACGGGGGAACGACGTCTATTAATCACCACAGCAAACTCCCGTGATTCCCTTGTAAGAATTTGTAATTTTCGCAGATTACAGAAGGACTAGATCTTTCGATTTTACAATAAAACTCTTGTTCCTAAATCTAAAAGTTCAAATTTATAGTTTCGTATTGATTTTACCTCTAGAATTAGCAAGTTTCAGAAAATAAGGTGTGGTTGTACTGTACTGATTTAAAAAATATTAAAATATTGTATACAAGTGAAGAAAAGCCATAACTATATCGGTGTTTCCTTTTGCAAAAGACTTTCCTACAATAAATTTCGAACCATTTAAGGCTGTAACAAAGGATATTGTGACTTTAATAGACGAGATGCGAAAATGTAAAAGTAGACTAGAACTAGATGAAGGAGGGAAACAAAGACATACGGGAGGAATTTTTCGGAAATGTAGGAAGGCGGAAGAATAATGGATTGATAATAAATGCAAAAAAGTGAAGATACGTTCTAAGTATTATTCTGAGAAAGCATACGTAATACATACAGGTGTCCCAGAATTCCGCCAGGGAATTCCAGTGAAAAGCGCAAAATCTTTTCACCTTTTTAGACGTTTTGTTTCTCGAAAATGTATTTAGGTACAGTTGAAAGTTAAATTATGTAAAGTTTGCAAAGTAATTGAAATGACAATTTTGAATTTAAAGAATGCTTTCGTTTGTCGCGCCTGCAAGTCCATTATGTGCTGCAACAAATCGGAGTTATTTTAGAAAGAAGGAATGGCAGAAACATGGCTCTATCAGCAGAACAGCAACTTCTTGTAAGTCTGAACTGGCTCGGAAACGGTGGTCAGTATCGCGCAATCGCAAAAATTCATGGTACATCTATAGCGTCTGTCTGCAGAATGGTTAATAAGGTAGTAAATGTGATTGTTGACAACATGTTATACAATACAGTTCGCTGGTCTGAAAACGTCGGGAACATTGCTGAACACTTTTTTCAGAAAGGAGGCTTTCCATCTGTTTGCGGGGCGGTAGATGGTACATTAATAAATTTACATGCCCCAACCATACATCAAGAAGTATATGTCGATAGACATGGCAATCATTCACTAAATGTCATGAGTATTTGTGGCCCAAATCATGTTTTTATGCTATTAACGCAAACAGGCCAGGCAGTGTACATGATTCACGCATTTTCAAAAACACAGCTGTGTACCGTCGTTTTGAGGACGGTTGGAGACCATTTCCAGGTGCGATTATTTTAGGAGACAGCGCATACCCTGCTAAAGATTGGTTAATACCACCCCTGAGACGAAACCCCAACGAAAATAATGAAAGACGCTTCAATCAAGCCCATAAGTTAACAAGAAAATTAATTGAAGATTCTTTTGGAATTCTGAAGGAGAAATTTCCTTGTTTAAACTACTTTCGAGTTCAGCCAGAAAAAGCTGCAAAAATTATTTCAGCCTGCTGTATACTCCATAACAGCTAAAACTATACACCGAGAAATAAATAGGGATAATCATGGTGCTGAAAATGATGAAGGATGTATTAATGAGCAGCAGGAAGAGAATGATCCCCTTGCGGAACCAAGAATTAACCAGCTATTGAGATTTTTTAATTAAATTTTATTTCATTGAGATAAAGTTTACAAACATTTGCCTCATTACTTTCATCACTTATCTCAATTGCGATCATAACCTGATCACAGTTGGAAAGTTCCAAAGTGTATTTCGAAGGTAATAAGCCCATCTCTCGTTCCTGTTTAAGCACCTCCAACTTTTGCTTATAGATTTCTATCTCTTAGCAATCGATTTTTTAATTTTTGGTATTCTAAATTTAAATTCTCGTTTGATTCATTGCCTCTTTCGTGTGACATTTTTTTTCTCTTCTTCAATTCGGATTTCTGTAATATTTCCTTTGTTGCCATATTTTTCATATAAATTGTAGAATTATTTTCATTATCTGTTGATTGGAAGGCTGATGACGTTGAATTAATTTAAATATACTTATGACGATTATCATAGAAATGTAAAATTAAAATTAAATCAATCATTTCAAATCGCACGCGAAAATCTTCTCAAAGCAAAAAACACTGCAAAGCATTATTATGATAAAAATACTTACTCATACACATATAACGAAGGAGATTTAGTTTATAATCAGAATAAAGCTTTCCAAGGTCTAAATAAAAAACTAGCACCAACGTATAAGGGACCTTTCAAAATAATAAAACATAATTCAAACAATACTTATCAAATTCAAATATCTCCAAAGAAATCACACACATATCATCATAATATGTTACGACCACATTACACGGAAATAGAAAGAAACGAAATAAATGAAACATTAGTATAAAAAAAGACAACAAAACATACCAAAAGAAATTTTTATTATTTACACCATTGTATAATATAAAGTAACGTGTGTTCCCTCAATAATCATCACGTAATACGTGCAACGGCTTAGAACGCTGACCTCGCCGATTACACACCTTGGAAGAGGTGGCATCCTCATAGGTGAATGCTTGATGACGTATGTCCTATTGTCCTAAAAATATGTCATGTATTGTCACTATCATCCCTTCATTATATATCTATATGTCATATCGCTTAATACTAGGTTTATATTAAATATATTATATAAGATACTTACCCCAAGTGACGGGTGTCGGCCTTTCAGAGCCGCGATAAAAGTCGGTATTTCAGGGTCGCTAAATTCAGGCATTTTGCCTCAAAACCATTCCATTTGCCGAAGATTTTCATTATATATCGACCAAAAATCGATAACTTTTTGCAATGCTTCGCCTTTGCGGAATGAAACTACAACTGCGCGGAATGAAATGAAAAGTTAATTCTATTTTATTGAAATTGTCAACGTAGGATCTCGTTTGAGTATATTTCAAGATGGAATATAATTTTTCGCCCTGCTCACCTCCAATTGTCTGCAAACCTACCCCCGGAATGAAATTATAATCACACGGAATGGAATGAAAATTTTATTCTATTTTAGTGAAATTATGAAAGGAGTATCTCGTTTAAGTATACTTCAAGATAGAACACAATTTTTCGCCCCGCTCACCCTCAATTGTCTGCAAACCTACCCCCGGAATGAAATTATAACCACGCCGAATAGAATCAAAATTTTATCCCATTTTAGTGAAATTATCAAGGGAGTATCTCGTTTCTAACTTAGGTAATAAATACAACAATAACAGAGATAAGGGAGATGGGAGCTTTCAGTGCTTTTAGTTGCTTTTAGTGACTGAAGTAACACAAATTAATGGAAAAGGGGCATAACAAATTCAATAACTTACCGATAACCCCGTTTCTTTTTCATTATAGTTGACAGTTTTGCAGATTTTTGCTTGGTACTCTCTTTACCTATTGCTAAGTAAGCTGCTGCAATATGATGGCAGGATTTCTTGGCGTCGCAGCTACATTTTTCTTTTGGGTATAAAGTCACCATATATTTCTTATCGTTCCTTGATGTAACAATAAACGCTTGATCTTTAGAAGAAAGATTAACACAAGCTGCTTAGCAACACTATAGCTTGTAAAAGGAATTCTGAATATTCGTGCTTTCTCGTCAAATCGCGATTTTCAAAAACGTACGGTAAGTCTGCTATTGGAAAATTTGGTTTCGGATAAATAATCTCTTCGGGATTTTTTGTCAAATTTAAATATCAATTTTTTAATTTGTAAGTTCCCTGATTACAAAACGCACGGAGAATTTCCTTTTGATAATATAGGTCTAAATGGTAGATCGATAGTGCCAAAACTTGAAGTTTCACCTCTCTTCTGTTTAAAAACCGTTTTATAACAGCTTTGAAACTTTCGGCTGCATTTATGGTAATGCCACTACCTTGAATATAAAGGCCATGTTCTTCTAAAACCCATCGTCCTGTACTAACAATATCTGACAGCAAATATTTTTCAAAATAATCTTTAAAGATAGTAGCCCACACTCCTTTCATCTTCTCTAGTTTGGCACTGAAATTTTCGTAACTTCTCCTGTCTAATAAATCCCAGACGTGTGAAGAGTACGTGTGGGTATCAGGAAGCTGAACGTTTTTTTGTTTCTTTAGCCAAAACTTAACATCTCTGTGTATATGATTCCAACAAAGCAAATGTAGAGATTGTGAAAAAAATATTTTAATCGCATTTGTAATAGCTTTTTCTCTGTCGGTTACAACATATTTGCAGTTTTTAAAAATGTGACAAAAATTTTTGTCACATTTTTATACGTTTTTTCAATAAAGTCTTGACAAAGCTCCCAACCGGGAACGAAACGTTGACATTTTATACAAATTGTTTTACATTGCCATCAAGTTCAAAAAATATTAAAATATTATTAAAAAAATGGCACAAATAATTATATAAATCTATAATTAAGTATAGCGGATTTGTGTCAGACCAAATAATGTTTATTTGCCTGTTATAAATTCCATCGCTCGATATATGGGCTTCGTCAGTCCAAATGATTTTTGAAAAAAGTTTCTGCCTTGAAATTTTTGAAAATACCAGGTGCAAAACTCGATTCTTCTTTCTGGATCTCCACGATGTAATATATGGCTTTTCCGAGCCCGATATGGTCTAAATCTATTTTTCTTTAAAACCTTTAAGACTTGAGAATGTGGTACCTCTACATCGTTTTCAATTTCTCGGCTTGATTTCGTGTCATCAGCAGTTACACACCCAATAATATTAATGGTATCGCCCACTTCTCCGCTTTTATGGTACTTTCTAGCTCTTTGTTGTTTGAAAGATCCATAATTCATTAAATTTTCTTCCAGCCTTTTAAATATGGACGGATGAGGTAGTCGACGATCAGGAAACTGCTCAAAATATAAATCCGCTGCAGCGCCGCAATGTTTGTTACAGCGAATAAAACATTCTATCATGTTGTATTTTTCATAGTTTTCATATTCCATTTTTATTATATTTACAAAATAACACACTTCTTGAAGACACTGCTTACCTACTTCAAAGTTGAAAGAAAGGGAAATTGTGAAATTAATGTCAAAATCGCATTTCGTTTTTATTTCGCGGCTTACTGATTTTTTATACCTGTAACATTCTCGTATGGTGCATGTCCTGCACTTATTAGGCAATACGGATAGGTTGGATATTAATGAAAAATCGTACTAAAAAGCACTAGTACGAATAAGCAATAAAAATAAATTAATAAAAATATGATGTCTGTCACGTGCCTAAATGCTTACGTCAAAGTCAATAAAATAACAAAACTTAAAAAATCGCGATCTCATAAATTAAAAAAAATAAACATATCAAACTATATATCGCTGAAATCAGAAAAAAACTCTCTTTTCGTTCCAGTATTATTCAAATATACCCCCATAAGAAATAACGCATGTTTGTGTTGTCATGTTAAAACCGTAACCTTGAATAAAAATTTGACTACGCCCCTAAGAATGTCTTTACAACATCCCGGAATTTCTAATAATAAGCGAGATATAAGCAGTCCCTAGAATGTGGAAAAAGGCAATTTTGCCCCATAACTTGAAAACAAAAGGCGATCGCAAAATTTTGTTCATGCCACTGAGCAAAGGTCGTAAAAAGAGATCGAGACTGCGCCATCAGTTATAGTTATACTGTTATAGTTTACGAAATCCCCCATACTTGCACCCAAAATGAACCATCCTGTACTTTCTAAGTTTTGTGATGATGTACCAAAAATAAAAGAGGTATGACTGGTTTTGGCTCCAATAAAGAAAATCTATATGTCAAAATTGATACAAAGAAGTCTCCAAGATTAAATGTTGTATCATATTCTATCAAACATGTTTCAGTTGAACATGCCTCACTAAAAATTTCCACCGATTTTCACTGCATAATATTGCATAAAAATTTGGTAATAATTCCATTTTTCTAAGAAATACACCAAGTTCCTCAGACAATATGTATAAACCGACTATGTCATCGGATGAAACAAGGCGCCTTTCTCTTTCTTTAAGAATGGTATTACTTATGTTGTGGGTCCCAAATGGAAATCGAAATCTTCTGTATTTTAATATATTTATTTGAACAATAACTCTATTATACATTCATTACAATGAATGTTGACAGTTCGAAAATGTAGAAGTATTCTTGAGAAAGTAGCATTATTATTATTGGAGAGTAGAACTATTATTGTACTTAAATGCAGTCGCACAAGTATTTATAAGTTTTGTTATCACTATGCACTTACGTATAAAACATCTTATGACTGAGGTCAGAGGTGACAATGAATAATAGTACATGCAAAAACAGCTTATCTCTATGCACATCGAATGTTCGAAATAGCGTGATGGAAATATTCCTAAATGAACATGCTACGGATAAATGATATACGTATTAGATGGTATACAGTGTGTCCCGAGAGATGGACCATAACATATATACAGTGTGTCCCGAGGGATGGACCATAACATTCCTCCCTCCTTTAAGCGTTTATATTATGGTACAAATAAAACAATAGAAACGCAACCTAATGGTACATTGCTAAACTAATTATAAATATGTGTTATGATTTATTCTTCTTTGGGGTGGTCTTGGTTGTAAGGGTTGAGTGACACAAGTTCCTTCTTGGCACCGGGTACATTGCGATGATGAATGAGGTCTAGTGTCTTGACTTGTAGGTGTGATGCGTCCTTGGACTTCGTTTGGTAATGATTGTGCTGATAGTGATCGATTGGTATGTGCAAGAGTGCTCATACGAACGACTGGACTGTATGCTGTCGGTTCTCGGCCAATTGAATTGCTGATACAGATCGCTGGCCAGGGTTTGCATTGGCAGTTGCCACAGAAATTTTTCATCCATTTATGGCGTTTCCATCGGCACATGTAACAACAACAACAATAAATAAATATTAAACTGATAATGACGATAGTTACACCCAAAAGGATATTTCCCCAGTATGTATGATGCATAATGAAGGGTTTTTCTAAATTCTGATTTATGACTTCTTCGAATTGGTCAATTCGTTGTTTTGAATGACGTAGTTGGTCTAAATTCATGTCTGTTAATTTCACGCTGTCCATAGTAACATCTTTTAAAACATTTTGTTGTTTGATACAACAATCGTCTTCAAGGATATTGATAGATGGAATATAATGGGTGAAATTTGCTGTGTCTTTTGTAGTCGAAGTTAGTACTGTTGATAAAGTGTAGCATTTACATTTGGGTTGCAATCTGAATATACCAACACCGATGAGTTCGAAATCCGCGATTGGTGAACTGATGTCGTCACAAGTAATTGAGGCTAAAGTTGGTTTGGTAAGTACATATAGCCATGTGTTTTATGTAGTGGATGCCAAACTTCTAATTCCGATTTAATTGTTCGAGTGTTACAGTCCTTTGGTATATGTTGAGGTTGTTGAAGCTTTAATATTATTTCACAAATTGGACGTTCTTTGACCCGATGAATAACAACTTTGTTGCAGATGTGAATTCCAGTAGAAAGGAGTTTGCATGTAGTTAAGTCCTTGAGCTGAGCATAGTAGAGACGATGAGTGCTATTTAATAGGTAAGGGTGAGATGGGTCAATGTAGGAATAGATAGTTGTATTAGGGAGTCTCGTAGGTAATGGTATGAGATTGTATAACTGATATAAATCCTTTGTGATTAATGGAATTTTAACTGCATATATTAGAATATGTTTATAATAAAGAACTTGTAAAGAACAAATGGAAGTGTATTCATGTACCTATTTCCGTAAGATCGTCTAATTTAATAGGAAAATCAAAATTCGAACTTAATTTGATTTTTAATAACTCTTCCCGAAATTTACGGGGTGAAATAATTGATGGATGTAAGATATTTTGTTTTGCAAAGAGAATGGATGTTATGATTTCTTGAAAGTAAATTTCCAGGTCGGTGACTATGTCACGGATTATAAACGTTCATTTACTGAAGTAAGATATTATAATGCATTAATTTGATCTGTGGTTTGTTTTGAGAAAACATTAAATTTGTGGATATTCCCATTTAATTTTTCTTCATTAAGCTTTAGAGTGCTTACTGATTTATTGTAATCGGTAATGGCATCGCAAATAATATGAATTTGCTGTTTGAGTAATACCTGAATATCATGATTTTGCTTTTCAATTGCGTCAATGGCGTTTGAATAATATTGGGCGTCCTTTGCGTCTGGCACACCGAATAACCATTTAAGGGCATAGGATACACCATCGATAAGTCCGCGTTTTGAACCAAATGTATTTGTTTGATGACTCGTTAAATGACAAATCGAATCAAATTCTTCTTAAATTTTCTTAATCCGCTGATTTAATGAATCTTGTCGTTGTTGACATTTCGGCACTGATATGCTTGAATTAAAGGGATATGTACAAATAATATTAGATTGATAAAATGCAGTGTCGATTAAATGAAGCTGGTATTCATATACACTAATATTAACATATGTCAAAAAGGTGAAAACATTATCAGATGTTTTCGTAATGCCTAAATCTTTGTAAAAGAGACCTCCGTAATTATTGATGGGGGTATTTGAGTACGGCAGATCGGTGGAGATAACAAAAATGATTGAGGGTAAAAATAGGATTATGTGAGCAAAGTTCATCTGAAATGCAAAAATTTATGAATTAGATAATGAATCGTGTGATTAGGACGATCACGCAATTGAGCTTTTGCATTACCCGTCAATAAATCACTTGGAGCATTTGTAAGTCCAAATGGCATCCTGTTGTATTCATAGTGACCCTGTGGTGTTACAAATGCTGTAAATTTCTTAGAATTCTCTTCCACTGGAATTTGATAATATCCTGAGTTTTTCATCCCATAATTCTTCTTCTAGTGTGGAAGTTAATAAAGGATCGCTTGATATCATTACATTTTATAATAAAATTGAAACTTTGGTATCACAAGTACTTAATGTCCTTTCGGCTCAAGAAGAGAACCCTGAAAGACGACTTGGTCGAATAACCACTATTAATGAGATCGCCTTACAACGCTTCATTTTTCATTCCAACGCAGATATTTCTCGTTTTTTACGAAGCAAAAATTCTGCTACCCTACGTGACGCATTTGCAGCCGCTCTAGAAGAAGAAAAGGCACTAGCTATTCAAAATTCGTCTAGAACCTCACAACGTCGAGACTTTAATGTTTTCTGCCAATCTTGCAAATCCAACACTCATCAAACAAAAAATTGTTTTAGAACCAAACCTGCATTTCCCACTAGTTCAAACAATACTCAAAATCGATCCTGGGCAAACCAGTCCTCTCAACGGCCGAATTCTAAAGTGTGCAATTATTGTAAAAAAACAGGACACTCTTTACAAGAATGTAATCATCCAAATATTAAAATATGTTCACAATGCAAACAAAAAGGACACGAAGTACATACATGTCGCAATAGGAATCGTTCAATAAATTTCTCGGAAACAAATTCAACTCATTTAAACGACCCATCGGCCATCGTCCCAGGAGACGAACGTCACTTCTGTGGACTCGATTTAAACTCTACTTCATCTGACGTTCTTACAAATCAAACCCATCATAATGTGCATCTCAAAAATTCGTCAAATTCTTCATTACTCAGAAGAAATTTTCAATGTACCAGCCATTTTCCCATGTTGGACAAGTCCTCAGAATATCCAAACACTGCTTGCATTAAATTCAATTACCGAGGCACTGAATTTTGCTTTCTAATAGATATTGGTGCAAGTATAAGTCTGATAAATTCGGATCGCGTAAAAACAACCAAATTGTTTTACCGAACTAACGAAATACGACATTTAAGTGGTATTACTTCTGCTGGAATAATCCCAACGCTAGGTACTATCGTCATACCATTCAGCATAGCACAATCAGAACTTAACGTAAAATTTCATATCATACGAAATGATTCAAATATAAAATTTCCTTACGATGGAATATTAGGTTTTGATTTTCTCATGCAACATCAATGTAACATTAATCTCGCAAATGCACAATTACATATTAATTCCTTTTTACATAAATTATGCATATCAAAATATCGAACCATCAAGAGATACTGTTATTGATAGTTAGGAATCATGTCGTAAGAATGAGACGGTTTATAAGAATCAAAATAAAAGTAGTTATACTCAGAAACAGGGTGATTCATATAATCAAACAAAAATCTCACATAACAATAAATCACCTTGTGAAATCATAAATCGTAACTGCATAACAAGTAAGCAAGATAATCAAAATATTCACGAGCATAACCCCTCAAACCGTGAGGAAACACGTAAAAATCACCGTGAAGAAACACGTAAAAATCACCGTGAAGAAACACGTAAAAATCATCGTGCAGAAACACGTAAAAATCAACCACAGAGGGATCCAAATATGCTCAATCATAAATCAACTGCTGTAACTCAGAAATCTAATAATCTCACACGTAGTCTTGAACAGCTACCACAAATATTAAATACAACGGAACCAGGTATCAATACCCCAAATCGGGATCATAATGTAAAGGTAAATAAGCAAAAAACTTGCAACAACCAAACTAGTCTTCGAAATAAAATGCCTGATAATTCAGGAAATAATACTGATCATCAGTTCATCAGATGGTTAATCATAATGATCAAGTATCATCAGATCAGATTCATTATATGAAAGCGCGTAGTGAACAAGTCATAAAATTAAAGGCACGCGACATATCAATTACGGAAGGCATATGCTCCAATCATGAACTTCTACCAGGAGTATATCTAGCTAAAGCAATTGTCAAAGTAATAGATAATCATTTTATCACTACTATAATTAATACTACCAATAAAGATGTAGTTCTTCCACACAATTTAGAACTTACTCTCGAACCATTTTCAGATCAATCGTTTCCTATCAATTATACACATGATCACATGCATAATATCAATCACTCAAATCGAAATAAGATTCTTCGTGAAAACCTTCGTCTTGAACATTTAAATGAGGAAGAAAAACATGCACTATTAAATATCTGCTTCAATTATAATGACATATTTTATCTACCAGGTGATAACTTGCAGAACACCAATATCGTGGAACATGAAATTAATTTAAACGATCAAAAACCTATTAATGCGAAAAATTATCATTTCCCTGAAATCCACAAAACTGAAGTGGACAAACAAATTGACAAAATGCTAAAAGATGGAATCATTAGACCATCAGCCTCTCCTTATAACGCTCCAATTTGGATCGTACCGAAAAAACTAGACGCAAGTAATAAACCAAAATGGCGTGTCGTAGTAGAATATCGAAAATTAAATGAAGTCACTGTGGGTGATTCATTTCCCATTCCATTTATCGAAGAAATCTTAGATCAATTAGGTCACTCCAAATATTTCACTACATTAGATCTCGCAACAGGCTTTCATCAAATACCCATGAGATCTACAGATATTTCGAAAACTGCATTCTCGACGCATAAAGGCCAATACGAATTTTTACGAATGCCTTTCGGACTAAAAAATGCCCCAAGTACATTTCAACGAGCCATGAATACTGCATTAACCGGCTTACAAGGATCACACTGTTTCGTCTATCTCGACGATATCATAATCTATGCTGGTTCATTAACGGAACACTCCCAAAAACTACAAGCTGTTTTCGACAGATTAAGACAAAACAATTTTCTACTTCAACCTGACAAATGTGAATTCCTGCGTAAAGAAACTAATTATCTGGGACACACTATATGTGACAAAGGTATCCGTCCAAATTTAGAAAAAATCAAAGTCATCGAAAATTATCCTCGTCCACAAACCCAAAAACAAGTAAAACAGTTATTGGGTCTCCTTGGTTTCTATCGACGTTTCATCAAAGATTTTTCCAAATTCGCAAAACCTTTAACTATGCTTCTAAAAAAGAATACTCTTTTTAAATGGACCGACGAACAAGAAAAATCATTCATACATTTCAAAACTATCTTAACTACAGAACCTCTTTTACAATATCCTGATTTTTCAAAGGAATTTATTCTCACAACTGACGCATCTAATGTTGCTTTAGGCGCAGTTCTCTCTCAAATTCACGATGACAAGGATTTTCCTATCGCATATGCTTGAAGAACCCTAAATGCATCTGAAACCAATCACTCAACTATTGAAAAATAATTACTTGCAATCGTATGGGCAACCCAACATTTTCGACCTTATCTCTATGGAAGACCATTTAGCATTTTTACTGATCATAGACCACTACCATGGCTTTTTAACTGTAAAAACCCAAATAGTAAATTAATTCGTTGGCGTTTAAAATTAGATGAATTCGATTATACTATCAAATATAAACCTGGAAGAATTAATTCAAATGTCGACGCTCTATCTCGAATTTCTATAAATACCCTAACAATAAATAAACCGGACAAAGAAAGGTACTCAGATTTCACTAAATTTCATTATATGTTGGAAGACGTTCCTGATATAACGATCAAGAAAGATAATATAAATAATTTATTTCCTAATGCTTTCGTATTATCAAAAGATTTAAATGAACATAATCTCTATTTTCATAATTTAGCAGATTTCCAAGATTTACTTAGCATACCTGCAGATATCAATTTATATGATACCACATGCCTAGTAAATGGTAAACAACAACAAACTTACCTTATGTTTTCAAAATTAAATCATTTTGGCAAATTAACGTATAACGATCTATTTTATTCGGTGCAAAATTTACGAACACATTTAATGAATGATAATGTTACACTATTATACCTCAAAAACCCAATTGAAAACGACACACGTTTAAAACAAGATTTATTCAACGAAGTTTTGTTCCACAAAACTTCAATAAAAATCATATTAATCAATCATCCAAAAATTATACCTACAAACCATGATGAAATTTTGCAAATATTTCGTGAAAATCATGAATCATCTGTAGCAGGACATTCTGGATTTCATAAAACCTATTACCGCATTAAAGAGAATTATCATTGGCCTCATATGAAAACTCAAATTAAATCATTAATAAAAAATTGTACAACATGTCAAATAAACAAAAAGAATACTAGAAATGCCAAAGCTCCCTTACAAATTACCACTACAAGTGAAAAACCATTCGAACGTATTGCTCTAGATATAGTTGGACCTCTACCTGTCACAGAAGAAGGTAATAAATATATACTTACCATGCAAGATGATCTTACAAAATTCTCATATGCAATACCATTACCAAATCATGAAGCACAAACAATTGCTCAAGAATTTGTTAATTTTATAACAATATTTGGTTTACCAGAATCTATTTTAACTGATAACGGAACAGAGTTTACCTCCAATTTAATAAAAGAAGTCAATAAATTATTCAAAAAAAAACACATATTATCAAGTCCATATCATCCCCAAACAAACGGAGTACTTGAACGAAGTCACTTAACTTTAAAAGAATATTTAAAACACTACATCAGTAAACAACAAAATAATTGGGATGAATATGTAATTTTAGCTATATTTACCTATAATACTCATATACACCAAGCAACTAAATTTACACCATATGAGTTAATTTTCGGAAGAAAAGCTTCTATACCAAGTTCATTATCATCAAATCCAGAATTTAAATATACTTATGACGATTACCATAGAAATTTAAAATTAAAATTAAATCAATCATTTCAAATCGCGGGCGAAAATCTTCTTAAAGCAAAAACACTGCAAAGCATTATGATAAAAATACTTACTCATTCACATATAACGAAGGGGATTTAGTTTATATTCAGAATAAAGCTTCCCAAGGTCTAAATAAAAAATTAGCACCAACTTATAAGGGACCGTTCAAAATAATAAAACATAATTCAAATGGTACTTATCAAATTCAACTAACTCCAACGAAATCACAAACATATCACCATAATATGTTACGACCACATTACACGGAAACATAACCAGCATAAAAAAACACAAAACATACCAAGGGAACTTTTTATTATTGTGTTACACCAGTGTATAATACACAATGACGTGTGTTCCTTCCACCACCATTACATAATAGGTTCTCCGGCCCGAGACGCTGACCTCCCCGCTGACACTCCCCGGAAGAGGCGGCATCCTCATCGGCGAATGCATAATTACATACACCCGATTGTCATAAAAATAATAATAACCCTTCAGTATATGTCTCTTCGACTACATTAATATACAACCTTAAACACTTACCCCAAGTAACGGGTAACGGGCCTTCAGAGCCGCGATGAAAATCGGTATTTCGGCGTTGCTTAAGTCAGACATCTTTCGTCAAAAAAACATTTCCTTTGCCTAAAAACTTTCAATATACAAGGTGTTTCTAAATTGAGTACCATAAATTTAGGAGTTTGTAGAGAAAGTTAAAATAACACTAAAACATTTATATAGTTTTGTACAAAAACGCTTCCCTTCCAAAATACAGAGTGTTATAATGCCGACTGGCGTATCAGTTATTTAGCTATATATGTAACTAGAGCAGCCTGAGGAATCTAAATTTTTGTGGGCAAGTGCTACTCAAAACTACAGATAATCCAGCAATATTTTAAGTGTAATACGATAATTCAGTGGCGTAGGAAAAGGGGTCGTGTAATACCTTTTTGTTAATAAAAAGTTTGAGGTTAGGTTTTTTGAAAATATCGTTTTATTTTTAGATTCTCTAATCAAAATACTGCAAAAAAGATACTCTTTTTAAATACCTCTAGAGTCTTTCGTTTTCGAGATATGCACGATTTTATGTGGCAGTGCTATTAAAATATTGTCTTTGTTTTGTTGTATTATCATTAGTTATGTAAAACTTGATAACAAAATCATCTAGAAGTGCTTGCAGGTATAAATTACGAAGGTACCTACAAAAACATGTAGCAATCATATGCGATTTTTTTTTTCGCAAATCAACCATAAATAGGTAATACCTCAGTTCTCATGAGCACTGCTAAATAAAACCACAAATATTTCAAAAACAAACGACTTTAGAGATATTTAAAAAGAGAATCTTTTTTGTAGTATTTTGATTAGAGAATCTAAAAATAAAACGATATTTCCAAAAAACCTAACCTCAAACTTTTTATTAACAAAAAGGTATTACACGACCCCTTTTCCTACGCCACTGAATTGTCGTATTACACTTAAAATATTGCTGGATTATCTGTAGCTTTGAGTAGCACTTGCCCACAAAAATTTAAATTTCTCAGGCTTCTTTATTTACAGATATAGCTAAATAACTGATACGCCAGTCGACATTATAACACTCCGTATTTTGGAAGGGAAGCGTTTTTGTACAAAACTATATAAAGGTTTTATTTTAACTTTCTCTACAAACTCATAAATTTATGGTACTCAATTTAGAAACACCTTGTATATCAACTATCAAAAAGTGATAAATTTTTGCAATGCTTCCTAGAACACATTAAGAGGTTAAAAGTATATCTCACGAAATATTGTCGTGTGGATTTCAAACACACCGTCTTTCATAAATTATTTTCTATCAAATCAGACGCATACTGGGTCAAGTTCAATCACAATTAATACTTTGAAACATACCGCTTCACTTATCTATGTATATTTTCTTTGCTTAATTAATATAAAAAATATCACACGATTCATTATCTAATTCATAAATTTTTGCATTTCAGATGAACTTTGCTCGCATAATCCTATTTTTACCCTCAATCATTTTTGCTGTCTCCACCGATCTGCCGTACTCAAATACCCCCATCAATAATTACGGAGGTCTCTTTTACAAAGATTTAGGCATTACGAAAACATCTGATAATGTTTTCACTTTATTGACCTATGTCAATATTAGTGTATATGATCACCAACTTCATTTAATAGATATTGCATTTTATCAATCTAAAATTATTTGTGCGTATCCCTTTAACTCAAGCATGTCAGTACCGAAATGTCAGCAACGACAAGACTCACTAAATCAGCGTATTAAGAAAATTCAAGAAGAATTTGATTCCATCTGTCATTTAACAAGTTCGTTCAAAACGCGGACTTACCGATGGTGTATTTTATGCCCTTAAATGGTTATTCGGTGTGCCAGACGCAGAGGACGCCCAATATTATTCAAATGCCATTGATGCAATTGAAAAACAAAATCATGACATTCAAGTTTTACTTAAACAACAGATTCATATTATTGGTGATGCCATTACTGATTACAATAAATCAGTAAGTACTCTAAAACTGAATGAAGAAAAATTAAATGCAAATATTCTCAAATTTAATATTTTCTCAAAGCAAACCACAAGTCAAATTAATGCATTAGAATATCTCACTTCAGTGAATGAACGTTTAGCTATAATTCGTGCCATAGTCACCGATCTGGAAATTGACTTTCAAGAAATCATAACATCAATTCTCTTTGCAAAACAAAATATCTTACATCCATCAATTATCTCACCCAGTAAATTTCGGGAAGAGTGATTAAAAATCAAATTAAGTTCGAATTTTGATTTTCCTATTAAATTAGACGATCTTACGGAAATACATGAATACACTTCCATTTGTTCTTTACAAGTTCTTTATTATAAACATATTCTAATATATGCGGTTAAAATTCCATTAGTCACAAAGGATTTATATCAGTTATACAGTCTCATACCATTACCTACGAGACTCCCTAATACAACTATCTATTCCTACATTGACCCATCTCACCCTTACCTATTAAATAGCACTCATCGTCTCTACTATGCTCAGCTCAAGGCCTTAACTACATGCAAACTCCTTTCTACTGGAATTCACATCTGCAACAAAGTTGTTATTCATCGGGTCAAAGAACGTCCAATTTGTGAAATAATCTTAAAGCTTCAACAACCTCAACATATACCAAAGGACTGTAACACTCGAACAATTAAATCGGAATTAGAAGTTTGGCATCCACTACATAAAACACATGGCTATATGTACTTACCAAACCAACTTTAGCCTCAATTACTTGTGACGACACCAGTTCACCAATCGCGGATTTCGAACTCATCGGTGTTGGTATATTCACATTGCAACCCAAATGTAAATGCTACACTTTATCAACAGTACTAACTTCGACTACAAAAGACACAGCAAATTTCACCCATTATATTCCATCTATCAATATCCTTGAAGACGATTGTTGTATCAAACAACAAAATGTTTTAAAAGATGTTACTATGGACAACGTGAAATTAACAGACATGAATTTAGACCAACTACGTCATTCAAAACAACGAATTGACCAATTCGAAGAAGTCATAAATCAGAATTTAGAAAAACCCTTCATTATGCATCATACATACTGGGGAAATATCCTTTTGGGTGTAACTATCGTTATTATCGGTTTAATATTTATTTATTGTTGTTGTTGTTGTTCCATGTGCCGCTGGAAACCCCATAAATGGATGAAAAATTTCTGTGGCAACTGCCAATGCAAACCCTGGCCAGCGATCTGTATCAGCAATTCAGTTGGACGAGAACCGACTGCATATAGTCCAGTCGTTCGTATGAGCACTCTTGCACATACCAACCGATCAGTATCAGCACAATCATTACCAAATGAAGTCCAAGGACGCCTCACACCTACAAGTCAAGACACTAGGACCTCATTCATCATCGCAATGTACCTGGTGCCAAGAAGGAACTTGTGTCACTCAACCCTTAGAACCAAGTATTACCCCTTTTTGTGTATTGAATGTCAGGCAATTCAGTAAAATTTTGGCCAATTATAACTTGAGTGTCAAGGGCACATTCGTCTATAACAAACGATTATATTTCTTTTTGAATGTTATCGATACACACAGTGACAGAAGTTTTAAACTTAGGTTTTATTGTTGTCGTTTCGTTTTTGGATTTTCTACTTTCACCTCCCATAGTGGCAATCAATTTGTCGATTCCCTTCAGAAAGATTTGACTTGCTTGCGACGAAGAAGACTCACTACTGCGTGGTTTGTTTTCGTGAACGATGTTTACGTTGAGATAAAGACGCTGAGTGGATCCTACGGGAAGACCGTTCATGATGTTCGTCTAAAGAACTTGAGCGACGACGTCTATGGCCAGAACACCCAATGCGCTCCCTAGGAGGGCGTGAAGTGTGACGATGTGACGGTGGAGGAGTCATCATAGACACGGCAACACCAAACACAACACACGTGTTGGAAACACCTGCCGCACCACAACACCGTACAATTCGTTAGTATTCCAACTTCTGATGTTAACTTCCACTAGGAATAAAATGCCGACGAACAAAATAACATAATATATTGAGTAACGTAAAGTATAATAGCAAAATGTTTCAAGTAAAAAATATTTCAGCTTAGTTCGATGCCTATAATGAGCGAATACCTCTCCCCGCAGCCAATTCCTACATGCCCGGCCCAATGTTTTGCTTTTCCCAGCGATCGAGACGTGACATTGTAACGTCATCACCCAGACTGCCCGCTCGTACCAGGAATTGATAACATAATATTACAGTGGAATACTACTAAATTTACCAGAAAACTATTTAAGTTTGGCAATAATGTCAACCTCTTTGCGCACACATTTAAAAATCATAAAAAATCTGATGATTAGGGGAATTGGAAATGCAAACTGTTAGCTTTTCCGAAATTATAATCAAATATTTAAACTGCAAATAAAAACTTTATTCTCGATTAAAATACAAACACAAATTTTAAAGGTGTTCATACAATAAAAGCCAGAACGCAAGTGTCCTTCTTTACAAACTACAGAACTCATAACCAATAAGCAATAATCATAAATCTCGAAAACAAAACAAACAGCGCCTTAATCCGCGGTTCGCAAGTTGGACTTTTCCTACATGCACCGTCATCAGGTCGTCGCCTCCTACCAGAGGCCCAAAAAGGAGAACCGGGAACAAAGGGCTATTATTTCTTTTAGTCGGCCAATCCTGCGGGCTTCACGTCCCCAAAGAAGCATCTGCAACATAAACAATTTTTGCATAATTACTCAAGCAATAACAATATATTGGGGAGAGAATTTCGTGACTTTTTTATATATACTGTGGGTAAATTGCACGAAAGGGTGACAGCTTCGTGTGCTGGCCAGTCACACTTCACTATCTTCCGTCCTCACATGCAATACCTTCATTCTTTAGATCCTCTGTACATATCTTCTTATATAGAGTCTACCTACGTTTATTACTTACTTACCAATAGCACTTTACTTTGTACTAACGCATTGCGTCCTTCGACATGGTGCACACATGTCGGAACCCTATTCGTGAGTTATGTACGTACTTAGAGGTTCGTTATCAGACGCGTCGTCTTCGCTATCCGGTCGAGTGGAAAAACGCTTCAATTTTTCACTAGGCCAGATTCCTGTATAACGTTTGGTAGAACGCGTCGTTCCAGGTAAATTTGTGATCACGTATCTATCATGTTGTAACACTTTCGTAACAACATAAGGCCCAGAATACTTAGGAAGTAACTTGCGACTTTGGCCATCATTACATGATGACACTCTTTGTATCAACACCTGACCACCTTCACTGTACCTTTTCGGTATTCGTTTGCTGTCAAAAACGGTTTTACATTTTTCTTGAATTTTAACAATTATCTTTTTTTAAAGTCGACGATTTCTTCAACTTATTTATTCTTGCTTAGTTACAATAATTTGTACAAACTTGACTTTAACAGTTACTGACTAATGACTTTACATGACTCTACAACGACTGAATTTTCAATGTCCCAATGCAAAATTGGCAATCCCTTATATACTAGTGTTGTGGGTCCCAAATGGAAATCGAAATTCTTCTGTATTTTTAATATTTTTATTTGAACAATAACTCTAATATATAACTTTGTACAATTAAAATAATTACGAATGTTGAATGTGCAAAAGTTATGTTAAGTGATCGAAAGAGAGAATTAATATTGTTCTTAAATGCAGTCGCACAAGTATTTATAAGTTTTGTTATCACTATGCACTTACGCATTAAGCATCTTATGACTAAGATCAGAGGTGACAATGAATAATAAGTACATGCAAAAACAGCTTATCTCTATGCACATCGAATGTACGAAATAGCGTGATGGAAATATTCCTAAATGAACATGCTAAGGATAAAAAATGATATACGTATTAGAAGATATACAGTGTGTCCCGAGCGATGGACCATAACATTTCCTCCCTCCTTTAAGCGTTTATATTATGGTGCAAATAGAAAATAGAAACGCAACTTAATGAATCTAATGGTACATTGCTAAACTGATTATAAATAAGTGTTATGATTTATTCTTCTTTGGGGTGGTCTTGGTTGTAAGGGTTGAGTGACACAAGTTCCCTCTTGGCACCAGGTACATTGCGATGATGAATGAGGTCTAGTGTCTTGACTTGTAGGTGTGAGGCGTCCTTGGACTTCATTTGGTAATGATTGTGCTGATAGTGATCGGTTGATATGTGCAAGAGTGCTCATACGAACGACTGGACTATATGCTGTCGGTTCTCGGCCAACTGAATTGCTGATACAGATCGCTGGCCAGGATTTGCATTGGCAGTTGCCACAGAAATTTTTCATCCATTTATGGGGTTTCCAGCGGCACATGGAACAACAACAACAATAAATAAATATTAAACCGATAATAACGATAGTTACACCCAAAAGGATATTTCCCCAGTATGTATGATGCATAATGAAGGGTTTTTCTAAATTCTGATTTATGACTTCTTCGAATTGGTCAATTCGTTGTTTTGAATGACGTAGTTGGTCTAAATTCATGTCTGTTAATTTCACGTTGTCCATAGTAACATCTTTTAAAACATTTTGTTGTTTGATACAACAATCGTCTTCAAGGATATTGATAGATGGAATATAATGGGTGAAATTTGCTGTTTCTTTTGTAGTCGAAGTTAGTACTGTTGATAAAGTGTAGCATTTACATTTAGGTTGCAATGTGAATATACCAACACCGATGAGTTCGAAATCCGCGATTGGTGAACCGATGTCGTCACAAGTAATTGAGGCTAAAGTTCGGTTGGTAAGTACATATAGCCGTGTGTTTTTATGTAGTGGATGCCAAACTTCTAATTCCGATTTAATTGTTCGGGTGTTACAATCCTTTGGTATATGTTGAGGTTGTTGAAGTTTTAAGATTATTTCACAAATTGGACGTTCTTTGACCCGATGAGTAACAACTTTGTTGCAGATGTGAATTCCAGTAGAAAGGAGGTTGCATGTAGTTAAGTCCTTGAGCTGAGGATAGTAGAGACGATGAGTGCTCATTAATAGGTAAGGGTGAGATGGGTCAATATAGGAATAGATCGTGGTATTAGGAAGTCTCGTAGGTAATGGTATGAGATTGTATGACTGATATAAATCCTTTGTGACTAATGGAATTTTAACCGCATATATTAGAATACGTTTATAATAAAGAACTTGTAAAGAACAAATGGAAGTGTATTCATGTATTTCCGTAAGATCGTCTAATTTAATAGGAAAATAAAAATTCGAACTTAATTTGATTTTTAATAACTCTTCTCGAAATTTACGGGGTGAGATATTGATAGATGGAAGATATTTTGTTTTGCAAAGAGAATTGATGTTATAATTTCTTGAAAGTCAATTTCCATTCATTACCTGAGATATCGCGTTTTTTACGCGCTAGAGAAAATCAAACGTTACAAAACGCACTTAATTCAGCATTAACTGAAGAACAATCTTTAGCAATGGAAAATAAACCGTTTAATACACGACCTCAGTTTAAAACAAATATATCAGGCAAATCTTTCCATAAAACAAGTGATTATCGTAATGATAAAAATAAATCCAATAATATACAATGTTCCTATTGTAAAAAAGTAGGACATTCTACGCAAGATTGTTTTAAGAAAAAACGAGATGAGCGATCAGAAATAAAATTTTGCAAATATTGTAAAAAGTCAGGTCATTTAATAAATGAATGTCGGCAACGTCCACAAATGTCACAAAATTTCCTGTGTGACAATAATATTGTTGAAAATGAGAACTCTAATAATTATAAATCGCATAATTTAAACGAATGTCGATCCAAGGAAGACGTCGCTCCTATGGATCAAATGTAAAATCAGACGTACCTTACTCGCTACAAAATACTTTTAAGAATGTCTCCCGTAATTCCCAGAGTGGTAATCCGGATCAATCAAATAATTTTTCCCGTAAATCCCAATGTGGTAATCCGGAACAATCAAATAATTTTTCCCGTAATTCCCAGAGTGGTAATCCGGATCAATCAAATAATTTTTCCCGTAATTCCCAATGTGGTAATCCGGAACAATCAAATAATTTTTGCCGTAATTCCCAAAGTGGTAATCCGGAACAATCAAATCATTTTTCCCGTAATTCCCAAAGAGGTAATCCGGAACAATCAAATAATTTTTGCCGTAATTCCCAAAGAGGTAATCCGGTTCAATTAAAGAATTTTTGCCGTAATCCCCAAAGAGGTAATCCGGTTCAAGCAAATAATTTTTGCCGTAATCCCCAAGTAGGTAATCCGGTTCTAGGAAATAATTTTCATGTTCCTACTAACAATGAAAAATCTTCATTATCCCATGTAAAAGCCTATTACAATGGACAAACTTTTAAATTTTTATTAGACACTGGATCAAGTGTTAATTTAATAAAGAAAGATAAATTACGTACAACGAAATTATATTATCATCCAAATGATCAAATAAACATTTGCGGTATAACAGGTGAAAATCCTGTTCGAACTATTGGAACTATTGAAATGCCATTTACCATTCCAATTAAATTTCATATTCTCAAAGAAGAACACAATGTTCCATTCGATGGTATATTGGGCTTACCATTTTTTGTCAAGCATAATACTCGAATTGATTTTAAATCAAAAATCTTACATTTAGATAATCTTTCTATTAACATTTATGATAATTGCATAAATCAAACGACAAATAATATGAGCCGTAGAACCAATAAGGTTTGCAATCCGGACGAAAATACAAAAATGAGCCGTAGAACCAATAAGGTTTGCAATCCGGACGCAATGAATTCAAATTGTGAATCTACTCACGAGTCACACCCTATTGTCTCTGAATCAATTACGCAAAATATAGGATCAATTGTAAATTCTATTATTTTAAAACCACGTTCAGAAACATTAATTGAAATTAATGTTCTCAATGATTTAAAAGAAGGTACTTGTCCAGAAATAAAAATTGCTGAAGGTGTATATTTAGCTAAAGCTTTATTAAAGGTGAATAACCATAAAAGTATAACTACAATATTAAATACTTTAGATGAACCTTATTCGTTAGCTTCTATATCTATCAATTTAGAACCATTTAATGAAAATTCTGCTTCGCAATTGTGTTCACATATACAAGAAAAACAAGTGTCTCCAAAACGACATAATATTCTTCGTGAACAAGTACGCTTGGATCATTTGAATCCACAAGAAAAATATTTGTTATCACAAATAATTAATGAATATTCAGATATTTTCCATCTTCCTGATGATCAGCTATCAAGCTCAGATGTTTTAAAACACTCCATTACTGTTTCGGACAATACTCCAGTTACTTCTAAGATTTATCGTTTCCCAGAATGTCATAAAAAAGAAGTTGAAAAACAAATTGCAAAAATGCTTAAACAAAATATTATTAGGCCTTCCGTCAGTCCATATAATTCCCCATTGTGGGTAGTTCCTAAGAAAATGGACGCGTCAGGTGAACAAAAATGGCGATTAGTTGTAGATTATCGTAAGTTAAATCAAGTAACAATAGGTGATAGTTTTCCTATCCCATTAATAGATGAAATTCTAGACCAATTAGGACATTCAAAATATTTCACAACATTGGATCTAGCAAGTGGATTTCATCAATTAAACGTAAAAGAAGAAGATATCCCTAAAACTGCTTTCTCCACACCTCATGGTCATTATGAATATTTAAGAATGCCATTTGGACTTAAAAATGCCCCTGCTACATTTCAAAGAGTAATGAATATAGCCCTTAGCGGCCTGCAAGGCCTACAGTGCTACGTATATTTGGACGATATAGTCGTATATGCTAGTTCAATTCAAGAACATAATGTAAAATTACGTGCTGTATTTCAAAGACTAAGGGAAAATAATTTAAAATTACAGCCCGACAAATGTGAGTTCATGCGACAAGAAGTTGCTTATTTAGGTCATATTATCAATGAACACGGTGTACAACCAAATCCGGACAAAGTATTAGCAATACAGAATTATTCCTGTCCGAAAAATGTAAAACAAATAAAACAATTTTTAGGCCTTGTTGGCTATTATCGAAGATTTATTCAAGATTTTTCTAAGTTTGCTAAACCATTAACTTCATTATTGAAAAAAGATATACCTTTTCAATGGACCGAGACACGAGAACGGTCATTTCAACATTTTAAAGAAGTTTTAATTACTCAACCTATTTTACAATTCCCAGATTTTTCCAAGGAATTTATTCTTACAACGGATGCTTCTAAGCATGCTATCGGTGCTATTTTGTCTCAAGGCGAAATCGGTAAAGATCTTCCAATTGCATATGCTTCACGAACATTAAACTCAGCGGAAATAAATTATTCGACTATAGAAAAAGAATTGTTAGCCATTGTGTGGGCTACTGAACATTTTAGACCTTATTTGTATGGCCGAAAATTTTACATACTTACGGATCATCGACCATTAACTTGGTTATTTAATTGTAAAAATCAAAATAGTCGTTTAGCGCGATGGCGCATTAAACTAGAAGAATTTCAATATGAAATTCGTTATAAACCAGGTCGAATTAATTCCAATGTGGATTCTCTTTCCCGTAATCCACCTCTAGTTTGCACTATTCAAGCAAATAAAGCTAAAGAAAATTTTTGTGATTTTATAAAGTTTCATTATACAAATGAACAATTAATTGAAATTAAAGTAATTAAAGAAAATGTTTGTTTAAAATCTCCTAATGCTTTCATTTATTTAAAAGATTTACATGAAAGTAATTCTTATTTTCAAAATTTAAGTGAAATTTATGACTTAAATTCTATACCTAAAGATATCAATCAATATGATGTCAAGTTATTATCAAATAATAACCAACAACAAACTTACTTTTTATTTGCTAAATTAAATCATTTTGATAAAATGACATACAATGATTTATTTTATTATCTTCAAAATTTAAGAACTGAATTAATTAATAATAAAGTTACTACTTTATATCTTAAAAATCCATTAGAAAATAATACTGTATTAAAAATGGATATGTTTCAAGAACTAATTTATTTCCTTTTCAATAAAAGCAAAATTGAAATTATTCTCGTTGACAGTCCGAAAATTTGTCCTACTAATAAGGACGATATTGTAACGATTTTCCAAGAAAATCATGAATCCTCTATATCTGGACATTCCGGATTCCGACGGACTTACTATCGAGTAAAAGAAAATTATAAATGGAAAAATATGAAACGTGACATTCGTAATCTAATTAAATCATGTGTTTCTTGTCAATTAAATAAAAAGGAAAATAAAAAACTTAAAGCACCAATGGAAATAACTACGACAAGCGTTCGTCCTTTTCAAAGGTTAGCATTAGATGTCGTAGGACCTTTACCAATTACAGAAAATGGTAATCGATTTATTATGACGATGCAAGATGACTTAACAAAATTCTCATATGCATCAGCAATTTCAAATCATGAATCAGAAACCTTAGCAAATGAATTTGTCAAATTTATTACAATATTTGGTATTCCTGAAACCATATTAACAGATAATGGTTCTGACTTTACTTCAAGATTAATTAAAGAAGTAAATAAACTTTTTAAGGTAAAACATATTTTAACCAGTCCGTATCATCCACAAACTAATGGAGCGTTAGAACGTAGCCATTCAACTTTAAAGGATTATTTAAAACATTATCTTAATAAACAACAAACCAATTGGGATCAATATGTAGAGCTCGCTATGTTCACATATAATAATCATATTCATAAATCTACCAAATTTACTCCTTTTGAATTAATATTTGGACATAAAGCCCAAATTCCAAGTTCCTTAACGGCGAAACCAGAATTTCGCTACACTTATGATGGCTATTATCATAGTCTTAAATTAAAATTAAACCAATCTAGCAAGACAAAATCTGATTAATAATAAAGAGGTATCAAAAGGATACTATGATAAAAATGTTAATTTACATCAATATAACGTAAACGATTCAGTTCTATTAAAAAAACAATTCTGTGCCTACTGGACAGAATAAAAAATTATCCTCTAACATGAAAGGACCTTTTAAAATTATTAAAGTAAATCCAAATAGTACTTACCAAATTCAATTAACTCCAACTAAATCGCAAACTTATCATCACAATTTGTTAAAACCGTACATTTCAGAAGAAAATGTATAATTTCTTGGCACAGAAACAACCAAATCGTAAATTTACCATCACAATATGGTATTACCTTATTTTGAAAAAAAAAACAAAACAAATCAAATCATATACCTTTTATTGGAGCGTATAAAATACATATACGTATAGGCCCTCAAGGGACATCATGTAGTACACTCCCTTTCCCGATATGCTGACGGTGTCCGTCCTGCAACAGGTGCTACATGGTGGTATGGGCAATGGCGATTGTATTGTGACAAACGACCTGCCCTATATATAATACCCATGTATTTGGAAAATAATATAAAATAATAAGTTTCATACCGTAATAGCCGGGAATTCTTCCTTCAATTTTTCTATTAACATATAGACTTCTACTTCAGTTAACTCTGTCATTTTTGTCTTTAACTGGACACAGGATTAACTTCCTTTTATAAACTGACAAATCTGATAATTTTTGGCAAAATCATACAGGAACCCATTACGATATGAATGTTTTATGAATTAAAATTTTTGCAAAAACTTCAATCAAACCGAAGTTACTACAATTCATTATCAAGTTCAAGTTTCAGTAACTAACACATTAAAAGGTTACATTACAATTTATTAAATTATTAAAAAGTATCGCTGATACTAGTCAAACATACCGCTGTTACGCTCAAAAGAACACGATATGAAAATTACTGCATCTTATTATCAGTTGCGAATTTTAATCAATTGCGTATTTTAGAGTTAGGAAAAACAAATCTATTTTTACTTATCGCATTTTATGTTTGTTCCAGATGCGAGTAAAAATCCTTATTTCCATATTATTATTTCCTATATTTTTACCTTTTGCATTATCATTACCTCCATATAATATTCAAAATTTAAATTCAACTGGAGGATTATTTTATCGCCATTTAGGGGAATCAAGAATTACTAATTCTTATTATAAATTATTAAGTTTTAAAAATATCAGCATTTATGAAAGACAACTACAAAATATTGAAGTCATATTTGACAAAACAACTCACATGTGTACTCATAAACCAAATTTAAATCAGACATATTATCTGTTTCGAAAATGTAATGTTCAAATTGAATTCCTTCGAAATGATATCGATAAATTAAAAGAACAATATGAATCTATTTGTCATTTAACAGGGCATAACATTAATCAACTAAAAAGACGTAAGAGGGGATTAATAAATGGCATCTCGTCCGCATTTAAGTGGCTTTATAGTGGCAATATTATAGTGACGCCATAACCGCCCTTAGTTCTCAAAATCACGACATAACCATGCTCTTAAAACAACAAGTGCATATAATCTCAGATGCAATTTCAGATTATAATAAATCTGCTATAGCTCTTAAAGTAAATGAAGAAAAATTGAACAATAACATTCAAAAATTCAATGAGTTTTCTGCCACTGCTGTTATTGAAATTAATCAATTAACATTTTCACAAACCCTAGTTGAACATTTTAATCTTTTACGAAGTTTTATATCTGAAGTAGAAAACACTTTTTCAGAAATCATAACAGCAATTTTATTTGCGAAACATAATACGTTACATCCATCAATTATCACACCAAAACAATTAAAGGATGAATTAAACAAAGTGACATTCATGCCAAATTATGATTTTCCTACTAATATTCATAATTATGATGAAATATACCAATATTATACTATTAGTACTCTAAATGTAGTCTATTATAATAAGATCTTAATTTATGGAATTAAGTTGCCCGTGGTCACAAAAGAAATATACACTTTATATTTCCTTATTCCCTTACCAAATCGATTTTCCAATTCTACTGTTTATACTTATATTGACCCACCTTATCCCTATCTTCTGTTGAGTACGAATCAACTATATTATGGAAGAATGCGGGACCAGACTACATGCAAATTGCTTCAGAACCAAAAGACAATTTGCTCCGACATCATCATTCATGGTACAAGAGAAAAACCTGTATGTGAAACAGTGTTGAAGGTAACCTCATCATCTAAAATCCCATCTGACTGTACGACCCGTACAATCAAATCAACCATGGAAATATGGCATCCTCTTACTGAAAATAATTGGCTTTTTGTCCTAACCGAGCCAACTCAAGGAACAATCACATGTAGCAGTCTAGCTAATCCTATTATGGAAGTTCATTTTTATGGTACTGGAATTTTCACCATGATGCCCAAATGTAGATGTTACATGCCTGAAACTATTCTTACTTCTTCATTCAATGAAACTGGAAATTTTACCAGTTATATTCCAACCATTTGCATCACTGATGACGATTGTTGTATCTTCGGGCTGAAGAAATGTCACCACTTCGATTGACAGACATCGATCTAAATCAACTTCGAACAGCCAAGCATCAACTTCAACAATTCGATGAAGTACTTCAAGCAAACATCAATAAACCGTTCATGAATTGACATGAAAAATGGTATAATGTTGTAATTGCAAGTATTCTTATTCTTCTGTTATTAGCCTTATGTTATTATTGCTGTTGTTCTTGTTCTTGTCTTAAATTTTTATGTTCTTGTTTTAAAAGACTTTTAAACATACCTAAGCAATGTCATGAGTGCTGTTCAAAAATCATTTGTATTAATAGTAATAACCAAAATAGTTTCGGAAGTGATATCAGTGTAAGAGACCCAACTGTGCGGTTAAGTGATTTAAATCGTCAAGACTCTTTGAGATCCATGCGTTCAATACATGAAGACATCTCTGCTGCATTATCTTCTTATTCTCCACCAACCACACGAACACGAAGAATGTGTAAAGAAAAAGAACTTAAATTGTAATTCTTTCGTGTATTACTATTGTTTGTTTCACATGTTATTATGTTATTATTTTGCCGTTTAGCTTAATTTTATATATGCTTTAATCTAAACTCTTAGGCGGGGGGTATGTTAGGATCCACCCTGTATCCACCCTGTATACTTAATCATATCATTATGACAAGGGTTATAGTGTTATTAACACACTGTATATGTATTTTAGGATATTGTATTTCATCATCTTTTCTCGGTGAAACTGCATCCGCTGATTACTCATGGTCACGAGTTGTTTTAGCGAATTGCAAGAGATAGTGTATGTTTATTGCATCAGCTTTTACGTTATTCCTAGAAATATTTTGATAAACATATTTTTCCTTAAATGCAGATCATTGTCCAAATTAAGTGCAAAGTTCATTACTGCAAATACGAACATGCAACACGAGTATTTTTCTAGCATGCTGATCGTCTTATGACCAAAACTGCATATGATAAGAGGTAATATAAATATTACAATACGATAAGGAGATTAATATAATTATTTTGCAACGTGCAAGCATGTAACTCTGTTCTGTATTTCGTAAAATATACAAGTAAAGTGTTCAGTGTTTTCTTCTGTCTACTTCACCTTCAACCCTGTGAAGTTAAATAAAGGGGTTGCAACATCATCCCAAGTGTTTATTATTTTATCGCGTAATTGTGCAAAAGCACTTTCCGTGAAGCGAGTAGTAATGTAAAATAACAAAGCAGGTTTTTGATCGGGTGATGCTAATTGATATGCTTTCTCGCAATCATTGACAAATTTATGGACTTCGTGACGATTCCCATCGAAAGTTTTAGGAATAAATGTTTGTAAAAAATTCAAACTAAATACGTCATCATTGTGACCAGAATTAGGTAAACTGTCAACACTCATGATTAACTAATATTTGAACAATTTATATCAATTGTACAATTTAGGGACTTACTTGGATTATACGGATGTTGATGGTTCTTCTTTCGCTTCAATTAAAATTCAATCTGATCTTCCTCAATATCGGATTTTTGTTTTTCCTTATTTTCGGATTTATCAGTAAAGCATCCTACCGACTGCGCCAAAATTATGTTGGAGCCCTTACTGATTAATTTTGGAATTAGCACACTTTTAACGATTTCTTCAACTTACTTATTCTTGCTTAGTTACAATAATTTGTACAAACTTGAATTTAGCAGTTACTGACTAATGACTTTACATGACTCTACAACGACTGAATTTTCAATGTCTCAATGCAAAATTGGCAATCCCTTATATAGTAGGTTAACAAGGTTAATCTTCTGATTTATTGCTTTCGGTTGTCAACAGTGCAATAAAATAGGTAAAGTATAATTACATTAATTGTAGAAGTGACATTTGTTAAGTGAGCGGCAACCGTGTTAGTAGTTAGAAAATGAGAGTACTGGATACGAACCCCTTCGGAGCACATAGCGCCATCGAGTTCTCGAGGTGCCATCGACTTCTTCGGCAAATGACCTTGAAAGACACCAGAGGCTGCTGAAGGAGTCGTTGAGGCATCCGAAGAAGTGTCTTCAGCAGCGGCATCTGCGGCAGCCTCTGGTGTCTTTCAAGGTCATTGCTGAAGAAGTGTGCATGTCTTCAGCAGCGTCTTTCAAGGTCATTGCTGAAGAAGTGGTGTTCAGCAGCAGCAGCAGCAGCAGCCAGGCGCATGCGCCGGGGCT
Source organism: Xestobium rufovillosum (assembly GCA_963966045.1). NCBI lineage: Eukaryota > Metazoa > Arthropoda > Insecta > Coleoptera > Ptinidae > Xestobium > Xestobium rufovillosum. Next base: position 26,518,068 of record OZ014497.1, read on the forward strand.
ATTCCTCAGATCAGTCCATCGAGTTCTCCAGGGCGTGTCTGCAGCAGCCTCTGGTCAATGCTGAAGAAGTGGTCTTCAGCGGGCAGCCTCTGGTGTCTTGCCATTGCGCACCCAAGCCGCCATTTTGGCTGTGGGTCAGGCGCCTGCGCCGGGGCTGTCGCGTACAAAGCGCGTGTTGTTCAGGCCAGTCCATCCTGGCCCCATCCACTTCTTCGGCAATGACCAGAGGCTGCTGAAGGAGTCATGTCTTCAGCAACGGTGTCTTTGGGGCCTTTGGCCGTGGCTCAGGCGCATGCGCCGGGCTCTGGCTATGAGAGTGGGCGGGGCAACAGCCAATGAGAGTGGTTGTGGGCAGCATCCAATCAGAACTGATCTTGTTGTTAGGTGCTGTTGGGCCTTTGGATGTGGCCCAGGCGCCTGCGCCGGGGTTTTCGCAAAAATAAAAACGTTGAATATATTTTTACATCAATATAATTAAAACTATAATCTGTATACAGAGTAGGCATGCGTGTATTTTCTGGGCAAATCGAAGCCCTGCAGGTTCTCATACCACTCTTCTGACCGATTCATTACCCGGTGTATACTCAACGATGCGGTCATGCAGGATGAGACAGTATGCGGTTGTGTTGGGCGGAAAATTCTCGCTCGACTCAAATTCTAGACGCATATCTATGGGTCCAGGCTTGATGCTTTCCGACTGCTTTGATGCGTCAATCACCACGATGGGCGCTAGATCCTTGAACTGTTCCTTGCCGTATAACGGCTCGCCAACTTTTCCATAGTATGAACTCTGGAAGTTCTGGTACATTTCGTATAGCAGGGCGTATTTCCCCGTGGAGAAATCCAAGTTTAAATTCTCGTAGGGGAAGCACTCAGAATTCAGGTACAGTTTGACGTTTGTCAGATTGCAGTGGTCAAATTTGCTTGAATCCGTGTCCAAATTCGCTTTGCGATTCGTCTGGAAGGCGACAATAACGTAGCGGGGTTTCTCCAACCGTGTTGCAGTCTTGACGGCCCACGTTTGTTTCGTAGCTTGCGGCAACACCGGATACTCGTACAGCTCCCAGCTGCGAAAACATATCTGCAACGTTCTCTCTTCCTCGACAATATTGAGAAGTTTTAGGTATTCAGCATCCGATGGATAGACGTACGGCACCCTCCAATGAACCTTGCTCAACTCAATTCTGGTGTCCTCGTTACCCACGAAAGCGTTCCTATCGTTTTTCGATCGAGTCAAAATGAGCTCGTGACACACATTTAACAGAATTTTGGGGTAATCTTCCAAGAATCCCAGCAGGATTCTTCCCGGGATGCACACGTTAAAGTTCCCGTTCGCGTCGATAAGGTGGCTCGGTGAGTTTCCCGTATTCGTCCAGCCGGCATTCTCCAGGGCACCTACCTCACCCACATTCAGAGAAACTACACCCTTCAGTGTGCTCGTGATGCCCACGTTTTTTGTTCGATCCACCTCCACCCCGTTTATTTCATAGCGGACGTCGTCAAAGAGGAAACTGAGGGCGTTATTTGTTAAAGCCGCATTTCCGCCTCCTGCACCCTTGATGAACCTGCCCTCTATGTAGATGCTGCTTAGATGCGGCAGTACGTAAACGTCTTGTTGGTGGATTGGTATGCGAATTTCGTCATTGGCGTTGAATGTTGTTGTTGTCACGAACGGTTGATGTACGTGCACCTCGACACGGCGTGCTGACTCATCCAAAACAGCACCGTCCAGAACACGAAACGTGTCTACGTTTATGTGTGTCATTATTCAAATGCGGTTCCCTTGTTGAAGCACAAGTACTAACTGACAGCACCGTTAATTTTCTTGCTTAAATACTCTCCATACAACCGTGCGCATGCGCAGTCTTATTCTTGCTCGTGTCATCAGCCATGGTGTTTGCGAATACAGCTGTATGTGTCAACAGACAGCTGTATTCGCAAACAGACAGACAGACAGACAGAGAGACAGACAGACAGACAGACAGACAGACAGACGGACCGACAGACATACAGACAGACAACTACTGATAAGAATTCGGAAGTAGGAGAATAACTATAGATTCCTTTTTGTCTCATCGAGCTGATTAATTTGATACCCTACATGATCTAGGTGGGCGGGGCAAGGAGCGTGGCCGGGGGCGCGGTCAGTGAGTGGCCACCCCTAAAAACCACCCCTAAAATCCACCCCCAAAAATCACCCTCCAAAACCACCCCAAGAACCGCCCCTAAAAACCACCCCTAAAAACTACCCTAAAACCACCCCTAAAACCACCCCCTAAAAATCACCCCTAAAAACTACCCCTAAAACCACCCCTAAAACCACCCCCTAAAAATCACCCCTAAAAACCACCCCCAAAAACCACCCCCAAAAACAACCCCCAAAAACCACCCCCAAAAACCACCCCTAAAATCCACCCCAATATTCCGATACCTCTAGTCGAGTCCTTTAATTTGACACCCCACATGACATAGTTTTTACGTAGGGGTTAGCCTAAATTTAGACTACTGTTCTCAAATAATTAGCGATGTAGAATGTTCTACTACCGAGAACTAAGATGTTTGCATATATCAATCAGATGGTTCCCACGCGTGTCCGAAACGCATTAAGATAACAAGTAATTTCAAATAAACAAACTGGAGAATGTTCTAGAATGTTTTTTCCCACACGTGTCCGAAACGCATTAAGATAACAAGTAATTTCAAATAAACAATCAGAAGAATATTCTAGAATGTTATTTTATTGTAATAATACAAACAAACAAACGGGTCACCTTGTAGTGTCTACAACGTATTAAATGCACATGCAGAGCGTGGAATCAAACCTAAACAAACATATCCTATCGGCAAGATGAAAGGTTAATTCCCATAATAAAAACAATTATAACATCTCTTATCGGCGGCGAACGTGCTTTTTTCTTAAACTTTAATATCAATATTTATTTAGTATAAACAATTGTAAATTTCCGAGAAAATAAATATTAATTCTGTAACTTCTGTTTACAATCATAAGTATATACGGATGATTTGAAAGACGGGCTTGTGGGCCGCCGATTAGCTCAGTTGGTTGGAGCGAGGGCTCCGGTGCGTGGGGACCCGGGTTCGAATCCCGGTCGGCGTCATTTCCAGAACGTTTGCGAAAACCCCGGCGCATGCGCCTGAGCCACGGCCAAAGGCCCCAAAGACACCGTTGCTGAAGACATGACTCCTTCAGCAGCCTCTGGTCATTGCCGAAGAAGTGGATGGGGCCAGGATGGACTGGCCTGAACAACACGCGCTTTGTACGCGACAGCCCCGGCGCAGGCGCCTGACCCACAGCCAAAATGGCGGCTTGGGTGCGCAATGGCAAGACACCAGAGGCTGCCCGCTGAAGACCACTTCTTCAGCATTGACCAGAGGCTGCTGCAGACACGCCCTGGAGAACTCGATGGACTGATCTGAGGAATAGCCCCGGCGCATGCGCCTGGCTGCTGCTGCTGCTGCTGCTGCTGAACACCACTTCTTCAGCAATGACCTTGAAAGACGCTGCTGAAGACATGCACACTTCTTCAGCAATGACCTTGAAAGACACCAGAGGCTGCCGCAGATGCCGCTGCTGAAGACACTTCTTCGGATGCCTCAACGACTCCTTCAGCAGCCTCTGGTGTCTTTCAAGGTCATTTGCCGAAGAAGTCGATGGCACCTCGAGAACTCGATGGCGCTATGTGCTCCGAAGGGGTTCGTATCCAGTACTCTCATTTTCTAACTACTCGTGTTTGTATCTGATATAGAAACGTTACCTTACTAGGTATTCTGGAACACCATGTATAACAACGATATGTCTGAAATCACTGCTGCATCTGTTGATTCATTCCCATTATTTTATTTCGAATTTTTTCTAGTGGGCAGTTCACTATTATAATTCTTTGCAGTCCTTGTACATACTTTTGCTCTTCTAAGAACCGTTATCTCTCAATTTGTATGGTACGGATACGGACTTTATTTAGTTATTTATTTATGTTAGCTTAGTAAGATAGTTAAGTTTCGACTTCGACCATCAGTTGATTCTAGTTGAAGTTGGTATACATATAACAAGAATTTGTCCTGTAGACTAAACACTACAGTCCTGTTTACAACTCTGGGAAGTAAAACTAAACATTATTGTTTCATTGAAGGAGTGCAGGGTAAGGTGAGTAGAATTTTGCTTTTATCTTTGTGAAAGTGTTTCTTGGTTTCATCGAACATTAAGAATAATTTGCGAGTTAGTCCTGTACAAAGATTTTGGTGTATACGGGTCTTCACTTTTGCGTAACAAACCGAAGTTATTTTATATTGTTTTAAATTCACGTTCTCCACAAAATTTCATGGAAAACGATATACCACATTATGGGGTTTCCAGCAGGGGATGTTAAGATATTGCCATTTTAGCGTCAATGTGGACCCATCTTTGTGGCACTACTGACGCCTACTTACCGATGCTATATAAGATTTCTGAACTAGATTCACAGGCTATTCTATTTGCAATTCTGTTAATACCTTTGCCACAGAACTTTGTATTATACATGGTGGTCAACATACGCATAACTGAATTTTTCTCAAGAATTTCAATTGGAACACCCTGTATATTAAATCGTAGTCTACGATTAAATGCACATTTAATAGCCAGTTTACTAAGCTTTTAATTGATGCAGGCATTGCCGGGTCTGCGGCTGGCAGTTTCTACAGAAACTAAGATTGAAATTTAAATATTTCCAATTTCACTGTTATTTTTTACAATCTTGTTCGGATTTTCCCTATTTTTTCACCCAAAACAAAAAAGAATTAAATTATGTTTCTGCACAAAACTAAGCCAATAGAATTTACACTGACACAAACAATGCAAATTACTTCTTGAAGGTAAAATCGGTTTAATTTTTATTAAGTGCACCCGCGTTTGCCTAAAACGGGCCGCCTTCAAGATATTCTTACCGAAAATTAATATTATTGCGATAAAGTATATCAAAAAGAATAAAAATAGCTCGAAATCACAATATTTTCCATAACCAAGAAAACTTAAATTTGAGCCACTCACTTTCCAAATCAATTTAGTTACATACTTTTGTTTTGTGTTTTCAATTTATTTCTTCTTCTCAAATTTGGAGTTTTTGCGGAAGTCAGAACAGATAAATATTTTAAAGTCAGTAGAAATTATTTATGAGATAAATTTGGCTTTTATCATTAACATTTTCCAGCATTTGCAGCATGATTGTTGCAAATGCTTGCCTTATCCGTTCTTGCATATATTTTCACGAGTTGTTTGTGGTTCAACATGTACTTTGTCTTCCACATAACCCCACAGGAAAAAGTCGAGTGCGGTAAAGTCAGGTGATCGTGCAGGCCAGGGTTCTGCGGAACCACGACCGATCCATTTATTACGAAAAAGTTCATTTAATCATTACCGAAGTCTAATTTGAAAATTTGCTGGAACGCCGCCCAGTTGAAACCACATATCACTTTACACATTTTCGGGCACATTATTGAAAAGACTGGGTAAATTGTTTAGCAGGAAATTTAGAAAAACAGGTTCTGTTAGAGTTTGTTTTAAAAATACGCAATAAAGTTACCTAACTAGATCGATTTAAAAGGGGAAATGTCCGATTTTAAGTTAAATGTGGAAATGTGAATAAAATTCTAAAAAATAACAGTGAAATTGGGAATTTTTAAGTTTGAATCTTAATTTTTGAAGAAACTGTTAGTCGCAGACCTGCCAATGCCGGCATCAATTAAAAGCTTAGTAAAGTGGCTATTAAATGTGAGATTAATATACAGGGTGTTCCTGTATAGTGCGGTAAACTTACTATAGCGGAGAGATTTTGTTGATCTTATATTATGATTTGAGAGTTATTGTCGAAAAACCTTCTTACCTTCTTACTTCTCCAAAAGTTACTATAAAAAAGGCATTCTTCATATCTGCTTTCCTCAAAGTCTAAAAACCAATTTAGTAAACTAAATCAGTAAACATGTGTGTCTATGGTCAAATGAAACAGGTTTTTAGAGGCTTTAAGCAGAGCAAAATTTTTTATGAAAAATAACTTTTTCCGTAAAAAGTTATCTGTTGTAGACTTATTTATTTAAAATATCAGAAACTTCACCATAAATTGTTTATAAGTTAACCCCACACGCCAAAAGACAACACAGCTATTAAACTCGACACATGTTTCGTTGACGTCAGCATCCTCAGGAAGTGGAGATTAATCTAAAACTTACACTACGTTACTGTAAATACCTCCCCCCGACCCAATATATCCAAGTAAAACGAATCGCTAAACATAGGGTAGTATTTCTTGCTAGTTTTAAATAATTCTATCTACCTGATAAACCTATACAGGGACGAATTTGGAATCGGGCCATAATTGCTGTTAAGGCAGCTGCGTTTATTTTTATGATTATAGTTTCCAAGGTGCTTAAATAAAATTTATTATTCCCTCTTAAACAGGCTCGCAATCAATTTATCATTTCTTATTTTTTATAAAGCCAGATGAAACTCTTTCCGCTGCAGTTAGAAGCGGACATATAAACCTTTATTATTACTGCTTTTGCCAGATTTGAATCTCATATAACCATAGGTGTCTTTCCTACTGATACTGAATTATATTACTATAAAATCTTCGTTCCAAAAATCAAATAGTCTTAGCTAAATTTTAGTATTTTTTCTCATTTCAGGTATCCGAGCAAATCTAGGAAAAATGGACGATATACGTAAGTTATTACTGGACTTTGACGATATCAAATCCACGTTTGCAACTCTTTTAAGACCAGAGGTTGTAGCCAGTTTGGCTTATATATCGTTCAGTCCTATGAAGCTGCGTCAGAAGATAGTAAGTGTTAAAGGCTACTCCGAGGAGGACCTCAAACAAATGTGTCGCATCTTCTTAACTGGAGGATCAAACTTATCTAGTATGAAGAGGAAGATGAATCCTGACGAAGTTGCAAAAGTTTACGCTTTGGAGAGAAAATATAATCTCGTCTCACGAGTGAAAGATGATATGAATGCTCTAAACCTTGCCAGAGTTGCGGCCTGTTTTCCTGAAGAAGTTGTAAATCTCCTAGGGACAACCTCTGAAGAGGACCTACCAAGGCCTATCTCATCTGAGTACTTGAAAGAGATGTTACGAGGTGATGATTTTCCAAGGATCCTGATGTCCAACGTTTGTGCCTCTGTCATCCCAAAGAACACAGCAAACATAGATAGCAATGTTCGCTACAGTGTCTTATCGCTAATAACCTTCTACTCCGCTGTAGAAAATTTAAAAATGAATCCTCGCTTTCGTGGAAAGAACATTAAAGAAACTTACCGAGCATGCACAGACTATGTTAAAAATGCCAGTAACTCTACCATGGTGGCAGAAGACAGGAGAGTAGCTATTTGCAAAAGTCCCATCTTTGATAAAGTCTTTCGTGTTAGAGATGATGGCTTGTTGGATATTACTGATATTACTGATATTACTGATCTTTGAAACCGTAAAAGCTCTTTTGGATTTAAATCAGGATTATTTTACAAATTTCTTTAATTAAAAATTAAAATGTTCCTACCTACACTTGAAATGTGAAATGTCAATGTAAATTGTCCCTTTAAGCCATTACAGTAATATTGTGACGTTTACTAAAATTCTGTATTTTCACGTGATTTTTGGAAATATAATAACCCTAAGAGCTTGCGTGCGTGATTTCTTCCATCATTTATTCCATACCAACGACTAAGCATAGTACTCCATACATACGTTTTTAAGAGTTGTTTTAAGAGATGTTTATTGGTACTAAAGAATGTAAGTGAGTGGCTCAACGTCAAAAATGCCCCCCCACGCCCCCGGTGCTTAAGCCTCGGTTTTATTTCACGTCGAATGCATAATCCTCCGAAAATTAGTAAAGTTCCGAGCCTAAAATGAGCTTCTTGTTCGATTAGGGTTAGAAATCTCATTATCAACGTGGTCTGAAACTGCTATAAAATTATAATGTTAGGTAGTCAACAGATTAGATAGCGCCCGATGTAATTGGAATTCCTTTAGTTCAGTGGCGGCTCGTGACTCTGCCAAAGAACAACGTACATACAGACTGTACCATAAATAATTACCTAACATTACTTTCTTTAACAGTTTGTCATAAATATATCAGCTAATAATGGACTCCGGATTTCTCATAACTTTGTTATCAAATTGAAAATAGAAATTTCGTAGGTACCTGAAACTATAAAAAGCTCTTTGTTTTATTAATGTTATCTTGTTTTGATAAAGCTAGTATTGATTTCCCTTTGTCAGCTCTACTGAATATAATATCATGTTCTCTAGACTTGTTTTTGATTGTTGTTGCGGTATGCATTTCGATATTATGTAACTGTCGTTTAATTATAGAACATGATATAGTAGGAGATAAACTGAGCACCGCAATATGTGATTGTTCTGTAAATGGGTGTCCCACAATTAACCCAATTTTCTGTCCCGTGGCACTACGTGAAATCGTACCTTTGCCGATACACCATCGACCTCTAGTTCGCCTACGGCGACCCCCAATCGTTGGACACTTCCATCACCGTACCAGTTCAAAGGATTTACTTGCTCTTCATAGTATTTCAAACCAATTTCGTTGGCGACGTCCTCTTTTATGGCACAACTTTGGCTGCCTAAGTCTATGTAACTCTTCACTGCATGTCCGTTCACAAACGCATCTTTGAAAAATTTTTAATTTGAATTGTCGTCTACCACCATCAAGTCCTTCGCGACACGATTTACAGAATTTTGGCATTCGCACGAGAAATGTCCCCGTTCATTACACCTGTAACACACAATTTCTCGATTTACGCGAGGCACCGGATTAGTAAGTAGAAAATTATGCACTTTTCTCACATTACAATCGCGACATATACGTCCCGTCTTCTTAAATTTGAAGCATGTCACTTCGCGTCCATCAACACCACGTTGCTTCTTTTCAAAATCTACGCGTCTGTCCAGTCCGTTTCCTACTGCGCGTATAGCAGCTATCACTTCTTGGGTGTCGCGATATCTAGCAAGTGGTCCTAAATAATCCAAAAATCTCGAATTATTTAATCCGCTTACTAGCCACTCGCGGATTTCTTCATCCTCCATCTTTGACTTGTTGCACAAAGCAATTTTCTCATATACGTACTCCATTATTTCTTGGTTCGGCCTCCTTCTGTAATATTCTGCCTCTCTTCTACGTATTTATACTATCGATTTCCCTCCAGGAAAATTTTTACGTAATATCTCCTTCCATTCCTCCCAATCCCTGGGTTGTGGACTCAAACTATCTCTCCATTTTCTAGCAACAACTACCAATCGGCATAAAGCATAATGCCTCACCTCCAGGTTACTCCAACCGTAGAATTCCCTCGTTCGATCTACCTCAATCCAGTCCGAAACTTCTATGTCTCCCTTTACCGGATCAAAATTGGGAATCACTTCTTCAATTCCCCCGAGAAACCTCACAGCACGGGAAGCTGCATTACTTGCACCTTCACTGCCGCTATCGTTGTCACCGGTTCTAGTCGCCATATTCTCCCGGTATAATTATCCCAGATAATTATAAGTACCAAACTGCAAAATATCCCAACTTGCTTTCCCAGCCACGTCCCCGACGTACCACAAGTCCACTCTACAATCATTACTGTCTGGTTAAAAAAGAAATTCCGCACGACTCTCACAAACCACACAAAATAAAATGCGAAAACCCGAAATTAAAATGTGTAAATAATATTAAATGATGGATTAATTATCCCGCTTCTGACCTTAAGTTGTTGTATCTCTACTTGATAACAACCGCTGATAATATGTGTCTTGTCAGGAACACCAAGCAAAAAGACCTTTGTTTTCTATTTACGCACTTTATTTATAATAGTTATTACAGTTTACGCCGCGGATGCTATAATAATAAGGTAACTAACTCTATTTACATTTTCTTAAAAACTGCAGACACACCCTCACTTATAAAAATACTCTCTAAATACATTCATTCGACTAATCATGCTAAACATCCCAATTCTATTCGTCCAATCGCAGGGATGATTATCTTATGCGACAGTTACAAAACAGACCCTTGTACGAAATATGATACCCTAATTAAAACAATAATTTGTCACAACTCGGGCTTGTATCTGTCACATTAGATCTGACAAAATCCGAAAGACATACTGCGACTCAGTGACGCCACAGACCAGACACTCGACCCTCTCACAATGCAAAACATCCCTTGCAGACGGCCACACACACGCATATACTTGAAAATACCACCCAGAATAATTATCCATACACTCCTAAACAATTCCTAAAATATTAAATCCTAACATTTTTACCTGAATCACTACGTACTGTACTTTTTAAATATAAACGAGTTTCTGAAAACTTATAATTTTTTAAATTATTTTTTCTCATTTAGGTCACAACGTACTTTGCAAGAACAGGGAGAATCATAAAAATAAGTAATAGAATAAACTCACTTTGATAATATTATAAGAGAACATGAACGAGTGGTTCTGGGCCGTTCGAACAAATACTCCTCGAGCAAACACCCCGCCAGGCATTGAATTATAGAATGAATCCATATTTTATTGTACTACGAGATATCGCAGATTGTTACTCCAGCCACTGGTATTGAAACATTCATAACGTGTCTTTACGTACATTATTTCAAATAACAAGGTTCGTTTTATAGGTTATATTAAATACGCTGCGTTCAAAATGATCACAGAAAACTGCAGACAACTAGTTTCGTCCTTATGGGACTCATCAGTGCAGTGCTTTCTGCATTCATTTTATACGCAACTAATACGAAAGCTACAACTTTCATTGAGTAAAAATTCTTTGTTTTACCTTTATGTGGGTGATTGTACCGAAAGTGAGTAATTTCTTAACCAATTTTGTAACTGGCAAAAATTTGCAGCTAAATTTTTACAAATATGCTTCTAGGCCCCAAATTGGTTTGTTATTAAATAATTAACAGCTTAACACATTCAAAAAAATTTAATAATTAAAATTTAAGGGTTTTTGTATATAGAGTTGGCACGGAAATGATGAACAAGGCACGGGAATGTTAAAAGTAAAAGGAAATGTGTTTTTTCGGCAAACGTCAAGAAAACATGGCTTTAGCGACTCTATGAACGACACTAAACTGTCACTTTTTATGTGGTTAGCAACCAGGAGCCAGAAAAAAGATTCTTCACTGACAAGTCTGTAAAAATTTTTTTACTGACGCTAATCCAAAGCAATCTATCTATCATACCACAAATAATTAAATTCGCAGATATTTGATATTTTTTGATTTTTTAATTTTTTGATATTTTTTACTCTTTTTGCAAGCAAAATAATCGTGTTTATTGGAATTTAGATAAGTGTATCGACGTTTGCCGAAAAAATAGTTTATTTTATGCTGAGCTAAAGTGCTCTTTGTGGCTCATCTGTAGTTGCCGGACGCACTTCATTCGTCCGTCCGTCAAACGTTACAAATTCATCACATAAAGTATCACTTTAGCTCCTTATAAAATAAAATACTATTATATTTTTATTACAGATATAATATAAAAAACGAGATAAAAATTAAAAATACCCTTCAGTGAGTTAAACATTGGCAATATATAAGAACCCAAAAACTGTTCCGAGATTAAATGATTAGATAGGTATTATAAGTAGCACAAGTAAACTTAAAATTATTCTGAATTTAACAAAATAAAAAAAGTATTATTTATTTTATAGACATCTTTAGACTTTTTGAAAACGTCTATAATACTGTTAAATTGATAGAAAAAATTTTGTTGTTTCTTGATTCCTTCTACTTTTTTGTTCATAACATTTTTATTATTGACTTTTAGACCGTTTCGATAATTAATCTCCGTAGAAAGTTTTCAATCTATATTTTCCCATTAACCATTTTCTTCAAAACTTGTTTCGCAGTGTTCTATTTTATAAGTTTCTGATAATTGATCTTTTAAGTGCCTCTCCAACGAGAAGTTTTTAAATTTTTGCTATTTTAGAAGGTTCTGCCAATAAACCATTTAATACTCTACTTACTCGTGTACCAGGAGTTTCGACTTCTTCGGATGAAGTTTTGGTTTTTAGTTTCTTATTTTTCTGTTTTAGGTGTATATCTAACCTTATACTTGGTAACTTTTGTCTCAACTTACTTATTTTCTGGATTTTTCGTTTTAGTTCTCAGTGACGTCTTACTCTATTTTTTGCTGCCAGTCTTCTTCTAGCCTCTTTTCTTGGATAGTGGGAAATTTCTTCAATATCTACTTTCCTCATCTACATTGTTATGAAATGCTTTCCGTTGCCGATAAACTTTAGAATTTTTCTTGTACTTCCCTGTTCCCTAACTGTCATATCAATAATACTTTTTTAATTTTCTTCTCTTTTTGTTTCTGATACTTTTTTCTTTTTTGACTCTGTGCTTCACTCCGCACAGGATATTCCCGAATTACCCTACGCATCTCTCTCACGCTCCCCTTTTTTCTTAATTTATCTTTTCTTTTTTTGCACACAGACATGTTTCTAAATTTAAAAAAATAGTACAATGTAAGTTTGTTTTCTCTTAAATTAAAACACTATTCATTCCCGTGACCATGCCGTCATTCCCGTGCCAACAAATAAACATGGGAATGACGTCACGGGAATGATGATTTTCTGAATATTTTTATATCTTAGGTTAAAATTGTCAAACAAAATTAAAAGTAAATGCAGTAGCATATTCGATTTCTTGTATAAATATATTTATTACAGAAAAAATTAAAAAAATTGATAATAATAAATTTTATTTACATATCTCGGGAATGATGTGCTACACTGTTACACAAATAATTTTATAAAACTTGGAATGTGCGCAGTAGCATTCTCATTCCACTCTAAAGCAACACTGACAAGTCTGACAAGTGGTCTGCATCTTAAAGATTCTGGAATATTGAATACCTCCACCACAAAAAAATATTTTAGGCTGGCACGGGAATGACGCAAAATATTGGGTACAAATTTTACTTACCTGTAATCATGACTTAAATTGATGTATCTAATTAATAATTAATTAGACACATTTATACAACATAAATGAATTATAAATGCATAAAAATACCTTTTTTTCTATTAATTCCTAGTCCAAATTTGAACTTCTTCATAATGCGTACTGTTGGGTACAGGACATGGGAATGATAATTTTCATAATCTAGTCTAAATTAATTATTTGCTTATTACTAAAATCATGTTTTGTTTGAGTGGCCATAAATAAATTAAATTCATAATTTAATTTCCACAAATGCATAACTCTAAATTTCAAGAATGTATTTTTTGTTATTTGGTACATCAAATTACTCACTTTTCGTACAATCACTCATGTAATTTTCTTGATAAGAAGAATACGTTGGCTTCTCTTATTGGGGGTTGCTGAATTGAAGAAGACTATAAGACTAACTGAAGTTCACGAATAGGTTTAGCCGGAAATGGATATTTTTTAAATACTTGTACTGGTGGTAGCTTGACCAGTTCCGAAACGTTGCTTGGTCGACATCTATGGCAAAAGTTTAACTTTAGCATTTTCAAAAACTGTTATTTAATCTTCGACCAATTAATAATTCTGACACTATAATGGCTTGCATGCCTATAATAAAATTGATTTGTTATTCAGTAAATTATTTTCTTGGTGAACTTTTTGAACAAACTGTACAAAACCAGACTTGAACCACATGAAGAAAACCGCTTCTTCCATCCAACCATTGGTTGATGCTGCGTAGAGTGTGCCTGGGAAGCAAATTTCAGACGTCCATCGTGGCTGTACGGCCGCTTCTTTATAAATACGATTTATTAGAGGAGGCAGAGCAACACCGCTTGCTGAAACACAGGCTAAGACAGGGTGGATTCCCTTCCTGATCCACCTGATACTCGACACAGAGCATTTTCCTTAAGCCAATTGCTCGGACACTATTGAATACACTTTCATCTGCATTAAATATAAAACAGGAACAATCGGTTGGAAAGTCTCGGTAAGTTTCTTGCAATTTGCTGTAAAAATCATATATATGATGTTCGGTTTCCGTGCATTTTTACGAAGAGTCTGCAAGTGTTCTGGTTTCTTTAATGATAGTTCAGGATGCCGTTGCATAAAAGAATAGTACCAGTCTCCCCCTGGTATGCTGTTTGTAAAAGGTGTCTTCAAATTATTTCATCTTCTGCCTCCTTTGCGAGGGCTATCGAACGGCCTGCTCCTGTTCTGTTGAGAGAAGCTTTCCTACCATTTATACTACTAGAAAACAATGAGCGCGCTCCGCGCGCCCAATGCCCTATCAGGTCAATCAAAAATAAAGTTATGCCCCGCAGCAGAAAAACTGATTCTATTTTATACGTTTAATGTCATTTCAGACACATTTCAGATAGATAATTGATCCTAATATGAAACTCTTGAAATTAATGAAGTTGTACACCAAAACAACAATAAAAATAGAAATTTAAAAAATGTAGTAACTTTTCCTGAAAGTGTAGAGAGAGGGCAGATGAAGTTGTTTTTGTTAAAAAGTTATAGATGATATACGCGTGCTTTGGTCGCTTGAGCATCTAATTCAAATCAAAATATATTGGTAATTTGAAATCATTTGTGGAAATCAATGGAGATCATATACCTATTCAGTTGTAGAGAACTCTTTAAGATCATTGGATCATTTAATTGCCTAAATAAATGATCTATGGTCTTCTAATATAAAATGGCTTTATGTCTCCGCCAATAAGTATGTATTTTATGCTGCTTAAACAATATATATCTGTTAGGGAAATGTTCGTTTTGTTAAAAATTCACAGATCTCGCACCTTACGCAAGCATCGTATGTATTGAAAATGCCTGACACAATTTTTACATTTAAAACACTTATGAGTTATATCTGCCACAATATAACAAATTAATTATTATTAATTTACGTTTACCGATTTTGCGGGGTCGAGATCGTAACAATAAACAGCCATACTTTGCGGTTTGTTTTAAAACAATAACTGCTTCCGCGCCGATTCGGTGTCGGCATTTCATATGTCACGCAATCCAATATTATGCGTATGCGCTGGTCGAGGTCACGCCATCCTCATTAAGTTTGCCTAAACGTGATCCCAATAGCATTTTCAATACTAAAAAGATAAACTGTTATAAACGTCAAACTATATAATAAAAATGTTTACATATGAAATAGAAAATCAGAAATACAGTTCAATTTTTAAAAGAAGCCTCTTTCGTCATCGACTAAATTCGTATGAATTAAGATCGAGGCGTATGTCGTAGTTGTTTCTTCTTTCAATGACGGCATTTTGAGACGTAACCGTCCGTCGCGTCGGCACAAATACTTGTCAAACAAATGTCAGAAACGTAAATGTCAGCAAAATGTTGGAAGTTTAAAATTACGCCCTAAAGTGATGAATAATTTAAATTGAGGTACTAATTACTTACTAAAGTCAAGAAAAATTGAGTAATAGGGAAAATCAAGAGAAAAATTCACTTAGAAGGTAAGGTAAGGGAGTTAGGAACTCAACGGTCTTGACAGATTAAATTATAGGTACATATATTTTAGCATATGCACAATATGAAAAAGTAATGAAGTTAAACAATAAGTAAAAGTACAAATGGCAGTAAGGATGAGGCTCACGCGTCGCTGGGGTCCTGTAGAACGGAAACCATATTGTTAGCTATGTAGAAGCAATGATTTTAATATTATGTAGTATTACAAAATTACATACGATGGGTCTATGGATTTGCAATATTTAACCATAATAATATATCAAACACAAAAATAATATAAAACTAGACAAAAAATTGGTTAAGTGGGAATCAATTCCTGCATGAAGAGTTCTGTACATACCTACATTAAAAAATATTTTGTTTAATCTGCAATATTATAATCCCTAAATGTATGGTGTTCAGTCAATAAATTATTATTATTTGTCACTGTCATTCACTTCATTTGAAAATACAGCTGTCAGTGGCAATAAAAGGGCAATGTTTCCTTTTTCAGCTTTAAAATAATCGAGCAGGGATAGCATTATTTCCTGGCACTTCGAATTCAACATACGACCTCTCATGCTTAAGGAAAATTCTGTAAATGTATAAAATTTTAAAATTTTTAATATTGAACTTAACCTAAAAACTTACCGATTAAGTTTTCTTTGTAACCAATATGAAATTGATAGATTTCTAAACAGCAAACGGAACAACAAAACAAATCAAAACGGCAGTTATATTAGAACAACTCGAATAAACTCAAAACCCCCCAAATATAACACAGACGGGGAACAAACTAAATTCACACGGCGCCGTCGCTGTAGCCAATAATGGCTAGATGCCGACATCGACATTGACAGATTGACACTGACAGTTGGAGTTGCCACGGACCATATGCGCTACGACGGTATTTAAGCAGTTTTCTTTGTCATCATTACGCTCTTACCATTAAAGGGTGGGAAAGACATGATTATCCATACTGTTTCTTTTCAATATGTGATGCACGACAATAACGTTGGTCGTAAATCGACAATAAATTCGTTACGAAAGTTGCTTCTTTTAAAAATTGAACTGTACATAAGTACGTAAGTACGTAATAAAAACAAACTAAATATGGTGATTACCTCAAAATATCTCTAGAAACAATTTTATAAGTAAACAATAAATTAAATGTTCTTTCCTGAAAAACAATAAATTAGAATTATTACAACCTTTTAACAATAACATTATTAACCTGCAGATTCAAAATTAAAAAGCATTATATTGAAAAATAGATAAATAAAATGTTGGTTCCTGAAAAAGCTAAGATTAGAATTGTTATATTTTATGAACAACATAAATACCTCTTTCATATACAAAAGAAACATGATATGTTTAAAATACATTATTGCAGATCTGGATCTTCCAAATTCAACTAAAAAGAAAATAGAAAATAAAATTTGGTAAATTTTGTGTAAACACTTATTAGCAGATCAATCACAATATGATCACTTTCTTAACAACAATAATAATTTAAATTACCTACGGAATTTTCAGATAAGTAGTTTAAATGAACAGTAAATTTAGAAAAATGGTTAATAAATACAAGTACAGTGTTTGGTAATAAAACATTGAAATGCTTGGTTAACAATACATTTTAGATCAGATGGTATACCAACCTGCGAAATATCTGGCCGTTTACTTGCAGTCGCTTGTTCATCTTGACATTCGTCATGCGCATGTGGTCTTTTACGTGGAGTATATACCCTCATCTAGTTGTTGTTGGTTTAAAACTGAATCACCAATTTTAATGATGTCTGGCATGTTATCTACATGAAGGTATACTGAATCATCTGGAAATAGGGAAAATGTTAAAGATTTTGCTGAAGAGTGGAATACAGTTTTCACATTTATCTCTTTTAATCTCGCCTAGTACTTGCACATGAACTCCTTTGTACAATTGCGAGTTCTCTTCAAAATTACTAATGTGAACTCGTAACGTGTATAATCCATCAATTATTGATCCGCTGCCGTGCCATCCGAAATTTGTATTAATTTTGGCAAATTCTACTTTTATGTATCTTTTCAGTCCTAGAAACACAATAATTCAATAAATTGAATGGTAACAGTTTTATTAATTTTCTCACTTAATTTGCCTTCCACTTGCAAGCAATCTTGAATTGTGCTGTCTATAATTTTTCTTGTTTTCTCATCATCTGCCTCGTATTTACCAATAAAAGTTACTGAAGACTATAGGGTTAATTCGTAACCAAAGATCCCTCTCGATATGTATGATCTAAAAATAGAATGGTCAATCATATATATAAATATTACCATATTACCACTACAATTACTGGTAGTGTAGGTGCGCAAAAACGGGTGTATTGCATTTAGAAAATAATGAGAACTTTTTGTATTTTTGTGAATCTCATAAATAGAATATGACTGAAAATTGTGGATGATTTTATCAAATGTAAGATAGCTTTTCACAAAATGTTAGCCTTTTAAATAAAGGGAGGCATATTATCTAGAAGTTTGTAGCTTTAGGCGTATTAGATAGTACACTCATTATTTTCCGAATTATGTAAAGAGAAAATGGAACATTGGTATTCATTACAGCAGAACTGAACATCAAATAAACAGTTTATTACCTCTCTGTTGACAATGTACTTTTCCAACTCCTTGGCCCTTTGTTCCCATATGAGGACTCTGATTCTACGGCCACTGCCGTTATTAATTATAAACCGCAAAAGTGCCTTACTGTTTTTACCAACATATTTTATGCTCTCTACACTATCAATGAACGCTTTGATTTCTCTTCAAAAAATCACGTGGAGGTCACAAAATTTCAAAGTCAAAACAACTTACATTGTATTGTCGCCGGGTTGATATTCATCAATTTCTTCATTCCTTGTCAAAGATATTGCATTTCTTGTAGTATCCATGGTCAATGGAAATGTAACATCCATAAACAAAGACTGGAGGTCCAAAAGTATAAACCAAGCCAACAGTATAATCAGCTCAATAATCACGTGTAACATGCACTGCTGTCGGTATCTGCACCGAAAAGTCTGTATCTGCACAGACGTACATAACAGAAACTTAGTCGTCACATGTATGTCTAATAATAGAAAAACCATTCGACTTCGTCATGCATTCGTATATTGGTAAAATCATCATTTCACTGTTAATTGAACGCCATAGCTTGCTGCAGCCTGTCGAAAGGTTTTGTTCTTATTTTGAACAGCTTTTTGAATGTCTTGTACGGAATATAGGGGGCCCTCCCTCTTTTTTACATAATGTCGTGGCATTTTTAAAATTTAGAAAAAGAAAACTGCATATACTAACGAAAATTCACACATTCTCAACCTTTATTTCTAACCTAAAAGCCATACTGCATTTACTAATACACTATACTAATACAGAAATTTCGACAAAAAATTGTACCTACCTTGATTGATTGACATTTTGTAAGGGAGTAACTGAAATTGCGGCGAACTTATCTTCTCAATGTGATATGCAGCGCCAGGTAGCAATCTCACATAGCTCACAAAAACGAACTGAATGCAGCTTTGACTTCAGTATCATACTAACCAAACAACAGGAAGTAATCTAGCGGGAAATTCGAATTTTAACTGTGCAACACGAGCAAATTATACTGGTGTTTCCAATTACCCCAACTGACCCTATTAAACCACCCTCTTATAAATTGAACTTGAATCGAATAAAGATTTATAAAAAGTAAACGTTATTTTATTTAATTTTCTGTTTAGGGGGTTACGGATTCCTAGAGCAGTCTCCGTTACCAGCTGCCACTGCTTTCACTGCTCAAATAGGTCGAACCGTTACGGAAGTGAAGCTTAACGCTGCAAACAACTTGTTAAAGAGTAGAGCTTTCCTGTTTATTGTGTCAGAACGTAGTAACTGGGGTCATGCTAATAATGGTAATGTTTGGGTTGATGATAACTGCGATCGTTACGTTAACGACCAAGTTAATTTAGACTCAAATCAAGGGAAACAATGAAATTAGGTTACTGTTCTGGTAGATATTTCTACTTCTGACATTAACATTTCCCTGTTTTCCTAACAAAATAATTCCGTTGTGTTAACTATTTATTGTGTATTTGCAGCTATACTTTTCGGTAAAACTAACGATTTTTTTGTTACACTACGCCATGGGAAATTATGTTGATTTTCTATTCAAATGGAATTGAAAGTTAGAATGAGTGAATCCTCCATCTACAAGCTCACAAATTCGTTAGGTATTAATTAACTAAAAGTATTGGGTGAGAAATTGAGGTCACTTATCGATTTTCATTAAAGCAAAATCTGATGGGAACTGCACCTTCGAATTTACTAAATTATCGAAGAGCGGTAAAAGAAAACAGGAGTTGCCCTAAATGATCATGCTATACACACATTTAGCAAATAAGCCTACGAAAATATTACACATATAATATATATCTACTTAACTATATCTTATTTTAAAACTTCTTACATCTAATCCAACTGGTAACTCTTACATCTAGGCACAAAACTAATAATTTCTTCTCTTAACAACCTAAAAATCTTTGGCTAACCTATTTATTTATATTTTAAAGTTCCTTGAATCTAAAGTTCTTAATCTGTCAGGTAATTTATTATATTCCATTGCACCCCTAAAAGGCACTAAAATTTGCGACTTATTTTTGTTTTTATGGTCTAACACAAAATTATACCTACCACGTGTATCATAGTCATGTACTTCGGAGAATACAACGAATAACCGTGTTAAGTACGGCGGCATTTTATGAATAAATATCAATACCGCTTTCTTAATGAAAGATTCAACCGTAACCCATCCAAGCAAAAGTGGATATGTCCATTTATTGAAATGCTCAGACCCTGCACAGCTCTTATAGCTTATGGGGAAATGCATGTAAAGAAGAACAGTAACAGCAGATAGCGAATTCTTGAGTGAAAGTGAGAGTCACCTTTTACTCCTATGTCTCTAATACGGTCAATGCCCCGATGGCAACTGCGCAGAATCGAGTTAATCAGTTCTTGTTCGTTGTTCTTCAGTATTCTGATCTCAGTTCTTCTCAGACAGAGGTCGGAATTGTTTATAGTTGCGGTTGTAATATACTGTCGTGAGGATTTTCGCAACAATGCCGGTGCAGTCGCCATACTTCAACATTTTATTAACTTAAATTTGTCTTAAACATTTTCTAAAGCAGTGAACTTGTGTACATTACCGGTGACAACCGTGGAAAGTGAAAGAAGTTTTTCAACTTTGAAACGGGTAAAAACATTTTTACGCAATACAATGGGACAGTCTAGACTTAGTGCCTTGTCTATGTTGAGCATTGAGAAAACGCTTGTCAAGAGCATTCCAAACTTCAGCGAAAAAGTCATAGACCATTTTGCAGAACAGAAGGAGAGGAGAATTGACTTGAAATATAAGCGCACGTTTACGGTAGGTATGTTTTATTCTAATAATATGTCTCCTTTCTTATATTTTTGAAGTTTTGTGCATATATGTATATATTTTTAGTATTAATTATAAGTTCCAAAACCAAAATGACCCCCTGGTTATTAACCACGAGCCGCCACTGTATATCCACGTTTGACAGAATGTGATGGATATATTGCGTTTTGCTTGAAATTTTAAACGAAGATTTTATATTATCAATTTTTGCTCTTGAAAGCTGGTTTCCAATAGATAGTTGTAACTCTGTTAGCAAATAAAATGTGTTCGCTCTAAGTTTATGGATTTGTTTTTCTGTTTGAAGCTCAATTTTTTCCTTCAATGTGCTATTCTTTAACCTTGCGCAGTAGCTACATATATCAGCAGCAAGGGTGCTGAAGCCGATGTTAAAGTCTTTGGCAAAAACTCAAAAAATTTCGAACACCTCATTTAATGTGATAGTACTACAGTATCATGCAATGTGTTCATTTAAAAACGAGCCACCTCAAATATCTAAGAAACGAATAGAATTATGAAAAAACGCTTAGACACGTGAATTTATGACGCAAGGGGGACAGATTTTGATGTATAGTTGACGACTATCCCCTAGCCCCCGGTCACCCTCACTTTAAAATCTAAAATGGCATCATATCACTTGTGATATCTCATTTTAAAGGAAATCGAATGAGGAATATCTGTTTTTAATTATTCCTTATTTTGAGATTTGAAAACTAAAATAAGGTAATTTCAACCTTTCAGTAAATAAGAAAAATAATGGGTTAAATTTGATACAAAATAAGAGTTAAACCTTGTAGATATCAGATATAAACGTTTCATACAAAAAAGAAGTTTTGGAATTTAAAACAGGAAAATATAACTTGTGGAATAATTTAAGGAAAATCTATCTTAGATGCTCAAAATGGACCCAGTTATTTGCAAAACAATAATAAAGCCATATTCTCGAATTGCCTTCTTACATTCAGGAATGTTTGGGAGGGAATATTTCGGCATGTTTCGGATATTGTGGGCCTCAAATCAATTAAATTTTCTGGGTGGGTATGATACACTGCTGATTTAAAATAGTCCCAAAAGAAAAAGTCTAGTAGGCTGAGATAAGGAATAATTAAAAAATAAAGTTTACTGCTGTATTCCTCATTCGATTTTCCTTAAAATGAGGTGTCACAAGTAGTAATATGGTGCCATTAAAGATTCTAAAGTGAGGGTGGCTGGAGGTTGGGGGGTTGGTTTCTCGAAAGTCAATGATCACACTCTATATAGTCTCCCGTGTTGTAATAGTACGCCTATCTTATTTGAGATTTTCGTACAAATATAGTCTACATGCCTATCAAATTTCAAGTGTCTATCCATTATTCCAAGATACTTATGCTCTTCTACATTTTCCTCACCTATTTCAATTTTATAGTTTTCTTTTTTAAACGCCTTATACCTGGTTTCATTTGTCAATAGCATACTCCTGCATTTTTTTGTATTCGATTTTAGTTTATTGGACTTCAAGCAGTTACTTATTTCTTTATTTCATGCAGCTCGCTATTAATGTTCTTCACTATTTCCTCTGCATCTTTTCCATGTACATAAACTATAGTGTCATCCGGAAACATGTGCAGTTTACTTGATTTTACGATATTTTGCAAATTATTTATATATAAGCTAAATAACACGGGTCCTGGTATGCTACCCTGTGGAACTCCCGTGTCAATACTAATTTCTTTTGATTTTGCATTTTCACATTTAACTATGTGAGTATTTGTTTCCGGTGTGATAATTTTTGAACCAATTTACAAGATAAAATAATTTTGTTAACATTTTAAATTGTGTATTACGCTGACTGACTACATGAATTTGTAGACTTCCGTATCTGCTTAAATTGTGTGTAAGATATTATTGTAAAGTGCGCACGTGTCGTACCGGAAACTTCGGATTTTAGTGCCCACGTTTTGTCCCTATTGCAGTTCGGCGCGACTCGGTTTTGCGGATGGAGGTACCTTGATAAATTTCCGCGCGAAAACTGCGTCGATACGACTGGTTTAAACGACTAATCAACCACGAGTTAGTTTATCATTCGCGATTTCTTCCAATACGTTACTTTGCGAGCATTTAATAACCTGTTGATATGTTGTGTCATTTCTCTTATTAATAAATTTTCGGTGATTGATGTGACCGAGGTACGTGGTTCATTACGTAATTCAAGTGAGTTTTCCACTGTCCCATTATTTATTGTCTTCCATACCTTTCGCTTTTCCCCAACAATTTCTAATACCTCCCTATTGCTAAACTTATCTATTCACGGTATCTTCATCATGCATCTGTAGCACCACATTTCTCTCCTTTTGTCCAAGTGTCGCACTCGTGCAATGTCGTACTCCATATATACGTTTTTAAGAGTCTCTTCTCGATATAGCCCAATCTTAAATTCGGTTAATTTCATAGAAATATTTCAAATACTTACCTAACAAATTTCGTACAATTGAAGAAGGAACTACTAACTACTACCAAGGTTAGCTTGCAACGATTTACTGCCGCCAGGTGGCGCAAAAGACCCATGTTTTTTATTATGCCGCCCTCCCCCACGTGTTTCTTGTAACCAGTCCAACAGAAATGACTAATGTTTTTCTTTAATCGACTCCGTAAGTGGGATGTATATGGTAAAATAACATACCCACGTTTTATTGCACTTGTGTTTAGTATACAGGGTGCCCCACCTAAGCGTATTTCCTTTTTCCACCTTTAATACACATTTTAGAGAAAAATGTTAGGTATATTGAATTTTGACTCTGTTACACAAAATTATTTTTACTTATACAGGTTGTTTTATTTCTTCTACACGGTATCTATCATCGTTTTATTAAATGGAACAACCTGTAAAATTGAAAATAGACCAAGTTGCAATTTTTTAGGGCGCATACCGTTTAGCCAATTTGGATCGGCCTGTGCGATTTGAAACACTCTGTATAGTAGAGGCCGATATAAAGGTTTTCTAGAGGGGTAAAAGCTGCTAGAAATAAAACACAAATTATTCTTGACAAAAACTTTTTTTACTTCAGAATTTGCATCTGGATGGAAGAATGAAAGAGCAGATCGCACAACCATGCAGAAACTGGGATAATACCCTGGAATAAAATGATTAAAAAATCACTCCATTTAATCTACTGTATATTAATTGGGATTTGCTTAAACGGTGCGTATATTACATCTAGGTTTCTTTAGTTTCTTTACTTTTTATTTTAAAAATTAAATAAATAAATCTTCTAAACAACATGCTCCTTAACATTTAGTAGGAAATGTTTACGTATGCTGTCCAGTGCATCTACCCTCTGGGCGTGACTAGAGGGTGCCGACGCTAATGTTTTTATCCAATTATGTTTGATTGTTTCAGTTATGTCATCCACGGGTTTATGGGTGCGCATAACGGTTCCTCGTTATAGAATTCCTGGGGAAATGGCTCAGTTGCATTGCGACTACGATTTAGGCGAAGACAGGCTGTATGCTGTGAAATGGTACAAGGACAATGAAGAATTTTACAGGTTCGTTCCCAAGGACACACCAAAAGCTAGCAAGCACAGGGTGGATGGAGTCGTAGTAGTTGTAAGTTGTAGATAAATTACTGTCGTTTATCGCTATGTCTAAGTTTATCACTAAGTTCCAAAAATTGGTACAATAACGTAGTAAATAACCCTGAATTACCAGATTTACGTCACCGATTTAAGTTATCTGAGTGACACTTACAAATTTCAACGAGCTACTCTACATCGAAATGCCTTTTTGTGAGTTATGGCCGGGAGTATTTGAAAAATAGTGGAAACGGGTCAGAATGTACGTTATTCCAGAAGACAATGCCACTTGCAGACACTAATAAATTGAAGGTATAAAGGACACAATAGTCTGGTTATCATTCAGGTTTAAAAAAATCATGCATTCTAAGTTTTGCAATATTCAGTCTGTGAGCTATTTCAACTGTCAAATGTAATATTGAGTGATAAAGTTAACTCTCTTTAAAACAAACCGGATTGCTTGAGATAACTGGCGCAGTCGGTGGGATCCAAGAAACCATCACGGTTTTCTGTTTCAAATGTTAACTTGGAAACCTACGCGTTGTGGAAATCCTAGCCCTAGAAGTAAGAACAGCCGAGGACAAGAATCGCCAAAGCTCCGTAGATTAAGCAGAAACAAAAAAGAATCTTACTTTTATTTAATTTACCTTCAACAAATTCTATCTTGTACAATATGAATCCTTCTTATGCTCTACGTATATAACATTGTTCGTAATACATATTTCTGTGTCCAGTGCCGAGTAGTGATTTCTGAAACCTCGTTGTTGCAGCTGGACCAATCTAACAAGAAGAAAGTCGTCCTGTCCAGAGTAAATCTAAAATCAAGTGGTGTCTACAGATGCGAGGTGTCAGGAGAAGCGCCAAATTTTGTTTCCAAAGAAAGTGAAGCTCAAATGGATGTTGTTTGTAAGTACTTAAACTTGTATTGGTGTCATTACAGTTTACAGTAAACCGATCGATTGATGGCGAGCGGTAGGGGTCGTTGCGCGCATTCAAGATCCCGCCCAATCGTAACGTAATTGGCAGGTGGTGGTGCAACTACGTTTAGTGCGCATCCCCACCGCTCCTCATCACTCGATCGGTTTATTTTGTACATACATGTCTTCCATAAGATTTTTTCGAGGGTATAATTGATTTCAAACTTGGAACAGGATAGTGATGATTCAGAAAGCCAAATCAAGTGTTTAGCAAGCGATAAACTAAAGTCCTAACTAGTTTAGACTAATTAGCATGTATCCTGGACCTAAAAGGAAATCCGCCATCAAACAGATTATGCCTTAATGGCACAGAATAACTTGATTATGGATTGATAATCTGCGTTGCTGAGATAGTCCGAGCCCTATTAGCACACCTCGATACACACGAATCCACATTACTGTATAATTTGATGTGAGAGCATCACTAGTTCGGAATGGTATTGGCGACTGAAATCCCTCAAACACATTAAGCCTTAAATTGACATTTTACACTAAATAGGTGGGTCACCGACGAGACCTTCGTTACTACAGGCCCGAACATCGAATTCATGAGTCATCACGACTAGGCGGATTTCGCCCCGTAGTTGCATAAGAATATGCACGATTTTCTAACATTTTCGCTGAATTTTATCACATTTCAGTAACAATCGAGAAAATTTTTCATTATGAGACATAGACATTATTGATACAGAACAAAAAAGAACACAATAAGTAAGTATTAATGGTAATTATTTGGTGGTTACATTTCTTCACCCGAGCTGCCTTGATCAGCGAGTCCAATATCGATGTCCATGTTAGTTTTCAAATTGTAAAAGAAATTATGGTACACTGCTTTTCAGGGCCATCCGACAAGGTTTTCAAGGGCACATTGTACGTGTCACATTTTCTACATGTGCCTTTTTGAGGTCTATGAAAGGATAAGTTGAAGCAATGATTGAATATGTCTCTAAGTACAAAAAGGGACAGTGGTGTTTTTTCCACCTCGAGGCAAGCCTTTTTATATTCCTTGTACAGAAGCACCATATTCAAATTAGACGGTAAATACTTTTTTGTAGTGTGATGTCTACAATAATGTGATTCGTACACTGGAATTTTCTTTATAAACTCCTTAAGAAACTGTTCATCTTCGACGTTTCTTTTATTATGTGGTGTATGTTTTCCTCTTTTGTCACAAACAGGAGTTCTTGTAACTTTTTTTTCCTTTATAAAGCGTGTGTTATTATATATATATACATCTACTGTGTTCTTAAAAATTCCTTGCAAACGTTTTGGTCTTTTCCTCTTTCATCCTGTAATTTATACTTTCTTGTTTTCTGTCTTCTAGAATTTATATTCTTCGTAAATTTTCTTGTAGAGGGGTTAACAACTACCTGTCCAGAAATAAATGCATCTTTTGATGTCCAATTTAACGAGTAATACTAGTTGAATATTTGATTTTGTCGATCTCTTGTTATATTTTGGTAATAAGAGTAGTTAGAAAATGAGAATACTGGATACGAACCCGTTCGGAGCACATAGCGCCATCGAGTTCTCGAGGTGCCATCGACTTCTTCGGCAGTGACCTTGAAAGAGACCAGAGGCTGCTGAAGGAGTCGTTGAGTCATCCGAAGAAGTGTCTTCAGCAGCGGCATCTGCAGCAGCCTCTGGTGTCTTTGAAGGTCATTGCCGAAGAAGTGGGCATGTCTTCAGCAGCGTCTGGTCATTGCAGAAGAAGTGGTGTTCAGCAGCGTCCAGGCGCATGCGCCGGGGCTATTCCTCAGATCAGTCCATCGAGTTCTCCATCCACTTCAAGTGGGCGTGTCTGCAGCAGCCTCTGGTCATTGCTGAAGAAGAGCCTCTGGTGTCTTCCAAGCCGCCATTTTGGCTGTGGGTCAGGCGCCTGCGCCGGGGCTGTCGCGTACAAAGCGCGTGTTGTTCAGGCCAGTCCATCCTGGCCCCATCCACTTCTTCGGCAATGACCAGAGGCTGCTGAAGGAGTCATGTCTTCAGCAACGGTGTCTTTGGGGCCTTTGGCCGTGGCTCAGGCGCATGCGCCGGGCTCTGGCTATGAGAGTGGGCGGGGCAACAGCCAATGAGAGTGGTTGTGGGCAGCATCCAATCAGAATTGTTGTTAGGTGCTGTTGGGCCTTTGGATGTGGCCCAGGCGCCTGCGCCGGGGTTTTCGCAAAAATAAAAACGTTGAATATATTTTTACATCAATATAATTAAAACTATAATCTGTATACAGAGTAGGCATGCGTGTATTTTCTGGGCAAATCGAAGCCCTGCAGCTTCTCATACCAGTCTTCTGATCGATTCATTACCCGGTGTATACTCAACGATGCGGTCATGCAGGATGAGACAGTATGCGGTTGTGTTGGGCGGAAAATTCTCGCTCGACTCAAATTCTAGACGCATATCTATGGGTCCAGGCTTGATGCTTTCCGACTGCTTTGATGCGTCAATCACCACGATGGGCGCTAGATCCTTGAACTGTTCCTTGCCGTATAACGGCTCGCCAACTTTTCCATAGTATGAACTCTGGAAGTTCTGGTACATTTCGTATAGCAGGGCGTATTTCCCCGTGGAGAAATCCAAGTTTAAATTCTCGTAGGGGAAGCACTCAGAATTCAGGTACAGTTTGACGTTTGTCAGATTGCAGTGGTCAAATTTGCTTGAATCCTTGTCCAAATTCGCTTTGCGATTCGTCTGGAAGGCGACAATAACGTAGCGGGGTTTCTCCAACCGTGTTGCAGTCTTGACGGCCCACGTTTGTTTCGTAGCTTGCGGCAACACCGGATACTCGTACAGCTCCCAGCTGCGAAAACATATCTGCAACGTTCTCTCTTCCTCGACAATATTGAGAAGTTTTAGGTATTCAGCATCCGATGGATAGACGTACGGCACCCTCCAATGAACCTTGCTCAACTCAATTCTGGTGTCCTCGTTACCCACGAAAGCGTTCCTATCGTTTTTCGATCGAGTCAAAATGAGCTCGTGACACACATTTAACAGAATTTTGGGGTAATCTTCCAAGAATCCCAGCAGGATTCTTCCCGGGATGCACACGTTAAAGTTCCCGTTCGCGTCGATAAGGTGGCTCGGTGAGTCTCCCGTATTCGTCCAGCCGGCATTCTCCAGGGCACCTACTTCACCCTTATTCAGAGAAACTACACCCTTCAGTGTGCTCGTGATGCCCACGTTTTTTGTTCGATCCACCTCCACCCCGTTTATTTCATAGCGGACGTCGTCAAAGAGGAAACTGAGGGCGTTATTTGTTAAAACCGCATTTCCGCCTCCTGCACCCTTGATGAACCTGCCCTCTATGTAGATGCTGCTTAGATGCGGCAGTACGTAAACGTCTTGTTGGTGGATTGGTATGCGAATTTCGTCATTGGCGTTGAATGTTGTTGTTGTCACGAACGGCTGATGTACGTGCACCTCGACACGGCGTGCTGACTCATCCAAAACAGCACCGTCCAGAACACGAAACGTGTCTACGTTTATGTGTGTCATTATTCAAATGCGGTTCCCTTGTTGAAGCACAAGTACTAACTGACAGCACCGTTAATTTTCTTGCTTAAATACTCTCCATACAACCGTGCGCATGCGCAGTCTTATTCTTGCTCGTGTCATCAGCCATGGTGTTTGCGACTACAGCTGCCTGTGTCAACAGCGTGTCATCAGCCATGGTGTTTGCGAATACAGCTGTCTGTGTCAACAGACAGCTGTATTCGCAAACAGACAGACAGACAGACAGACAGAGAGACAGACAGACAGACAGACAGACAGACGGACCGACAGACATACAGACAGACAACTACTGATAAGAATTCGGAAGTAGGAGAATAACTATAGATTCCTTTTTGTCTCATCGAGCTGATTAATTTGATACCCTACATGATCTAGGTGGGCGGGGCAAGGAGCGTGGACGGGGGCGCGGTCAGTGAGTGGCCACCCCTAAAAACCACCCCTAAAATCCACCCCCAAAAATCACCCTCCAAAACCACCCCAAGAACCGCCCCTAAAAACCACCCCTAAAACCACCCCTAAAACCACCCCCTAAAAATCACCCCTAAAAACCACCCCCAAAAATCACCCTCCAAAACCACCCCAAGAACGTCCCCTAAAAACCACCCCTAAAAACTACCCCTAAAACCACCCCTAAAACCACCCCCTAAAAATCACCCCTAAAAACCACCCCCAAAAACCACCCCCAAAAACCACCACTAAAATCCACCCCAATATTCCGATACCTCTAGTCGAGTCCTTTAATTTGACACCCCACATGACATAGTTTTTACGTAGGGGTTAGCCTAAATTTAGACTACTGTTCTCAAATAATTAGCGATGTAGAATGTTCTACTACCGAGAACTAAGATGTTTGCATATATCAATCAGATGGTTCCCACACGTGTCCGAAACGCATTAAGATAACAAGTAATTTCAAATAAACAAACTGGAGAATGTTCTAGAATGTTTTTTTCCCACACGTGTCCGAAACGCATTAAGATAACAAGTAATTTCAAATAAACAATCAGAAGAATATTCTAGAATGTTATTTTATTGTAATAATACAAACAAACAAACGGGTCACCTTGTAGTGTCTACAACGTATTAAATGCACATGCAGAGCGTGGGATCAAACCTAAACAAACATATCCTATCGGCAAGATGAAAGGTTATTTCCCATAATAAAAACAATTATAACATCTCTTATCGGCGGCGAACGTGCTTTTTTCTTAAACTTTAATATCAATATTTATTTAGTATAAACAATTGTAAATTTCCGAGAAAATAAATATTAATTCTGTAACTTCTGTTTACAATCATAAGTATATACGGATGATTTGAAAGACGGGCTTGTGGGCCGCCGATTAGCTCAGTTGGTTGGAGCGAGGGCTCCGGTGCGTGGGGACCCGGGTTCGAATCCCGGTCGGCGTCATTTCCAGAACGTTTGCGAAAACCCCGGTGCATGCGCCTGAGCCACGACCAAAGGCCCCAAAGACACCGTTGCTGAAGACATGACTCCTTCAGCAGCCTCTGGTCATTGCCGAAGAAGTGGATGGGGCCAGGATGGACTGGCCTGAACAACACGCGCTTTGTACGCGACAGCCCCGGCGCAGGCGCCTGACCCACAGCCAAAATGGCGGCTTGGAAGACACCAGAGGCTCTTCTTCAGCAATGACCAGAGGCTGCTGCAGACACGCCCACTTGAAGTGGATGGAGAACTCGATGGACTGATCTGAGGAATAGCCCCGGCGCATGCGCCTGGACGCTGCTGAACACCACTTCTTCTGCAATGACCAGACGCTGCTGAAGACATGCCCACTTCTTCGGCAATGACCTTCAAAGACACCAGAGGCTGCTGCAGATGCCGCTGCTGAAGACACTTCTTCGGATGACTCAACGACTCCTTCAGCAGCCTCTGGTCTCTTTCAAGGTCACTGCCGAAGAAGTCGATGGCACCTCGAGAACTCGATGGCGCTATGTGCTCCGAACGGGTTCGTATCCAGTATTCTCATTTTCTAACTACTAATAAGCTAATAAGTAAGCAGCATTTTTGCGAACATTTGTTGGGAAAAATTAAAAACTAATAACAAAATGTGAAAAAAAAATAAAAGTCAAAGATGCCTATGCAACATTTGTTGATAACCTTTTACATTTTAATTAAAAAAATGTCTGTATAATGTTAAGGATAAAATACATACCTGATGATTCACTTTCACGTGGCTGCTATTCATCCTCTTCCTCGTGAAAATCATCCACAGATGACGTGTCGCTCCTTGAGGCCTCCATCTTGTTTGTTCTAGACGCACTTTTTACGCATTCGCAAGTACGTCAATTTTAATTTGCGAAACATTAGAAAACACACATCAAACGAAACCGAAAATGAACTTATTGGTATTGTTTTATCTTTTATTTTATCCTGTATTTTAATGGAATCGTGATATAATATTATTGAATAACATTTTATTCTATAAATCTACATATATTTAAGCCTAATTTGCGTAAATCTCTTATTCGTAATATTCCATCAAAATAATCATGGAAATTAAATAAGACAAATTCCAAGTTGTCTTTCATTGGTTCAAGTTCATTAAAGATAGGAATGTGTGCCTTGAATCGTACTTGCTTAGAAACAGCGCACGTTATGATTGGAGTATTTGAATGGAAAATAGCTTCTATTTTGGAAATTATTGGAAAGTGTACCAGGTGTGGGAGTGGTGGCTTAAAAGAGGATTTCTGTTGTAGTGTATTATGTTTTTGTCGCCATATACCTATTAGGTTTTCCTACCTCTTGTAAAGAATTAATTCTTTATTCGTTATAGAAATGGCGTATTATTACGTCACTAGCTTGAACAACATTTGGAGGTGCTGCTAAATCAGGTTTTGTACGTAATTTGTCATCTACGTTGGCGAATAAAACATCAAGAGCATTACCTTCGTTTTGTTTTATTAATAGAGCTTTGCGCTGAGCATTAATTGTTGAATCAGAATTAATTTTTACTTCTAATCGAGATTTAATTTGTCTAAAATATTTTCATTCCTTTACCGACTTAAATGTAAAAATTCCCTAGTTAATGTTTGTCTATCTATCTAACCTGTCACCGAACTGTTCTCGAAGAGCATTCTTTATCAACGGCCAAGAATTAAGATCTGGGCAACACATAACGTGATTGGCAACATCATCCCTTAATCTTGAACGGATGACAAAAATGCAAGTTTATTGAAATTTTGATCAGTAGTGTTACCGTAACTATGAAAAAAATGAACTCAATAACTTACTTGTTTTCAGAGTTTCTTTCTTCAGATGTAGGTCCGTATCCGGGATAAATGATTAAAACCAACGGCAAATACTGGAATCTTCCTTAATTTTGTCTTCCTGAATCCTACCGACTGCGGCAATTAAGTTTTTTGTTAAGAACTTCACAATAAAAAATTAATTTATTCGTAACAAACTTGGATATTAGATTACAAAATAATGATAATGCAATACAATTTTAGAGTGTATATATAATAGAAAATACAGATAACATAATAGGGAGGTTCGGAGAAAAATAAGATATCTATTTTTGGCATAAAAATGACGGAAAATTGTTATTGTAATTGATTTACGGCGAAATTTTTTTTCTACAAAATTTTTTTTGCGGCGTAATAAGCGAAAGAAATTAGCTTATCACGCCCACATGCTAGTTCGCTTTGTTATTGGTTTGACGTCAGAGATTCGTAAGGCGCTCCTCCCACTTCTCTTGAATGCCCGCGAAGCGGTAGGTACCTATCTCGTAACATACTTATTGGGACTATTTCGAGCGTGAATTTTTAAAGTAAGGTGTCAAGGAAACATAAAACAGACAATATAATTGATTAATGATGCAACAAGGGTATCAAAAGTCCGATTCACATAATTTCCCATATTTATGTAGTAGGTACGTAAATGTCCCGATAAATGTGGAAATGGTGTGTGATTCTTGCATCTAACCCCATCTTCATTCAGCCTCAAAACAGTAGTGTAAAGGCAGACCGGTATAAGTAAAACAAAGTCAACAATTTATTAACTGTACATGCCTTTTATAATTCAGTATAAGTAGGTATGTAGATTGTAGATACCTGCTTACTTCTGTTTGTACCTACCTATATTCTCGAATACAATACAATACATACCTACTCTTTGATGTAGGTATGTATACCTAAGTGATTGACAAGTTATCAAGTTAACAGTTTTATAACGGATTGGAAATTTTTTAATAAAACGGAAACAAATACAACTCACGCGAATCAAAAAACTACGCTACGTAGGTACTAGGTACTTGTTTAACAAAAATAAACAACTGCTATATTCTGGAACGGTTAATGTAGAAACTCGGAAGAGACTCTTAAAGACGCATGTATGGAGTACG
The DNA here is from genome assembly GCA_963966045.1 of Xestobium rufovillosum. Lineage (NCBI taxonomy): Eukaryota > Metazoa > Arthropoda > Insecta > Coleoptera > Ptinidae > Xestobium > Xestobium rufovillosum. The sequence goes on from OZ014497.1 coordinate 26,551,396, forward strand.
AAATTATACCTATGGGTGCGAAACTTAGACAATGGGAGAAGCGGATTGAAAAAGAGTAGAAGCGTTTGAAATGTGATGCTACAGACGGGTGTTGAAGATACCGTGGATAGACAAGTTAGCAATAAGGAGGAATTAGAAAGAGTTGGGGAAAAGAGAAAAGTATGGAAGACAATAAAGAATAGGGGATAGGATCGTAGGATGGTAAGGTGTCCTACCAAAGGAATAGTTCGCGGCATACTAGAGTCAGAGATAGGAATAAAGAGGTAGAGGTTGGAGCAGATTAGACTACTGCTCTCAAATAGTTGGGGATGTAGAATGTTCTACTTTTACGGAAATGCGTAGGCTAGCTCAGGGAAAGGATGGAGGTACGCGTCCTACCAGTCTTCAAAAGAGAACTCTATGATGACGTACTATTTAATTATTATTGTAAAATAGTTAATAAAATTTCCTTTTTTAGTTCAGGGAGGGAACGCTACGGCGGGCGATTCAGTATTTGGCTCCGTCATGCTCCTAGCATCCTGTTTCAAATTATGCTAACCGTAACACGTTACCAAGTACCAAGGGGTCCCAGAAAAGTGTCGATAAATTACATTATGTTCGATTTTATTTAGAGTGGCTGCAATGGCGCAGTCGATAATTTTATAAACTTTTGCAATGATAAACTAACTCGCGAAAATATCGATAATGCTGACCGATTTTCCTTCTGGCTCCAACGAACCACTTTTTCCGTTTTATTGGTGTGCTGTACGATGTATTAGTCTGGGTACAAAACAGAAAACACCAGTTAGAACCAGTTAATAATATTTAACAATTTAACTACACATGCATGCATATGCATAATACTTATGGGACTGCTGCGCGCTGAAGCTGGAACTTGTACGTTATACTAAGTTCTGACGTCACGCCGCCTACTCTCGCTGCAAGGTACGATTTCTAGCCTCGCACCGACGGAAAACTTTGCAACGGCTTCACAGGCGAAGGAATTTTTTTTTAACAAAAAATAACAACTTAACTGCCTTCAGTATAATAAACTCTATCAATTTTAATGAAATTTGAAATTTACCGAACCTGCCTATTGAATAAATACAAATAGATACAATAACAGCACAACGGTCAAACAATGCTGGTCACTGTCCATAGGGTATGCCAACCGGAGCTCATATGTGTAGAGAGAGAAAGAACCAAGATGATCATGGTGAGTGAGGGGGTTAGAGTTGTTTTAGAGGCCATAGCTGAATATTACTTGTTTTAGACAACCCATCCCAGATTTGTTTGTGTACATGTTATGTTTGATAAAAAATACCTTTCATTAGGAAAACAGATAGGTGAAGGTCGATCTTAGTCGGGATTTTGTACTATCAGTAGTTATGGTTCTATGTTTTAAGATCAATCAAAACTTCTGCATGTCTTTCGACTCCATCTGCCAAAGTCATTAACATGTCCTGTTTGGCATATTTTGTTTCAATAACAAATCTCTGATTGTAGCACCTGTGATACTTGATCTTGCACCTGTACCAATTATGCCAGAACTGTTCAGAGAGTTTATAATGATATGGGCCCTACACACACGTAGGCGGCCTCTCCGGCGGCCTGCACAGATTTGAACTGTACAAGCCACTGTAGAGGCATCCACACGATCGTATTAAAAATCGTAATTTATTCAGTTTATGCTCGATTTTGATGAGTGCAAGTCGCATGGATCCGGAGGTTGTATTGTTGAGCGCCGCAGCAGTGGCTTGCGTTGTTAAAGTGCAAGCTTATCGCTGTAAATCTGCCAAAAGGAAAAAGTGGTGCAAAGAGTGGCTGTTACAAAGGTCAAAATATTCACACGTCAACTTACTGGAGGAATTTCATGTAGAAAAACAGGACTGGTTTAATTACCTTCGCATGGATGAAGAAACATATTATTTCTTGTTAAAATTGGTGACTCCATTAATTGAAAAACGCAATACGAACATGAGAAATGCAATAAGCTGCCACGAGAGATTAACAGCCACATTAAGATTTTTGGCTACTGGGAGATCTTACGCGGATCTTAAATATTCTACAATTATTTCGCCGCAGGCACTAAGTTACATTATACCGGATACTTGCAGAGCAATTCTTCGTGTTTTGTAAAAGGAATATTTCAAAGTAAGTCAAAATATTTTATTATTATTTATTTTAATAGAAAATTGTATTAAAAAACAAAAACGATAAAATTATAAAATATATAAACAAAGGAAATTAAAACAAAAAAAAGTTATACATTATTGGGATCAAATTGCTGAATAAATCCCGCTGCACTTCTCTGATGCCAGTTAGAATTTGGATAGTTGTATGTGGAGAAGTGCGAAGAAGATTGATTCATATTACTTCGAATTTCCACATTGTTTACTACTAGTTTACTAGTTCTATTCAACGCGTCCAATTGTGCTTCATACAATACGTCAGAAATAATCTTTTCTGCAAATATCTTTTGTGTCGCATTTAATCGGCGCAGTTTACTGGCAATATTTTTGCCAATCGCGTCATATTCGTCCTCATCTCTGTACGACGACAATTTTTTGCTAACCACCTCCAGAACAGCTTCAGCAGCTTCACTTTTCTGACCTTTCTTTCTTTTCACTGATCGTACTGATGGGGACGATGTAGAACCAGAAGGAGGTGAAAAAGGGATGCAATCATTGGCCTGAAATAGAAATATTACATTAATTTAACATCGTTTTGATGCTTTTGTTTTCAGTTTCCAACATCGGTAGAAGAGTGGAAGAAGATTGGACGGGTGTTTGAAGAAAGATGGAATTTTCCTCATTGCATTGGAGCAGTTGATGGGAAACATCTTGCCATTGTTCCTCCCGCAGGAAGTGGTTCATTTTACTATAATTAAAAAGGCACTCACAGCGTGGTCTTGATGGCAATAGCTAACGGAAACTATGAGTTTATTATGTGCGAGTTTGGAGTCAACGGAAGAATATCGGATGGAGGCGTTTTAGAAACAACAATGTTTTACGAAAAACTTCAAAACGGTCAACTTCAGTAACCCGAAGAAGAGAAAAATGGTATAAGTGCCGAATTGTTGCCTTTTGTATTTGTGGGAGACGAAGCTTTTGCACTCAGAACTAATTTGTTGAAACCATTTAATCAAAAAGTCTTAAACGATGAACGCAGAATTTTTAATTATAGGCTGTCACGTGCCAGGCGGATTATTGAAAACACATTTGGCATTCTTGCCGCAAGATTTCGAATTTTCAGAAGTGCAATTGCACTACAACCACACAATATTGATGCCGTTGTCATGTGCTGCTGTGTTTTGCATAATTTTCTCAGGCGCAATTGTTCTGATGTATACATTTCATCGTCCGATTTGTCAGATGATGAATGTGAATTTTTAATAAATTTGCAAAATGGCCACAATCGAAATACTTCGGATGAAGCGAAAATAGTTAGGGAAAAATTCTCAAGATATTTTAACGCCGAAGGTGCAGTTCCATGGCAAAATGAAGTTTTAAAATAATTATAATTTGTATTATTTTGTAATAGTTATTTTCCGACTGAGCATTTCTATTCAATAAATAGGTAATGGTATACCTAATATGTATAATGAAAATAGTTTTACTTACCTGTGAATTTTCTGACTGAAGATCATCTTCTTCTTTGTCGGTATTGCTTTCTTCCTCTTCCATATTCTAAACTCCAGTTCTAGGTGTTTCCTGGTCCGTCAGGAACAACAGTAAGTCATAGTACCATAAATGAGGGACATATAAATCTGCTGCATCCATACCTGACCGTTTTGGGGCATTAACCTTTTTCAGTTCTTTGCGAAATGCACTTCGCAAATTATTAATTTTTTTAACTACAGCATCCTTGGTAGCTGAATCGTCGACTTCTCGCATTTTCTCAACTAATACGTTGTATGCAGCACCTTTTTTTATTTCTGTCCATGTATTCTTTGGACTTAACCCTCCACAGACATGGATGGGCTTTATACAATTCGATAAAATCGATTAAGAAACTTTCTTGTTTATTTTCGGATGACGTGTTTTTGGCTGTGATAAACTTTCGAACTGACGCATTTTGCCTCAATTTGTGACGTCACCGATGACGTAACGTCGCAGTGGAGGATACGGCCGCAGCTATACTCAAAGCCGAAGATGGGCGTGGGCTAATAACAGAAAGGGGCGCCAAGGAGTTGTCGACAGATCATCCAAAATACTTACGTAATACGCAGTGGCTACAACTCCTAAGAGCCACTGGTACACAAAAGGGGGTAACAAAACAAAAAAAAAATACGTAGTCAAAATGGTCAATTTCAAAAGTGTATATTAAACAAAAAAACTGGTAAATGAAATGCGGAAATGAAATGCGGAAATTACAAATCGAAATAATTAATTAATTTAAAAAAATACACAAAGGTTAATTAGCAAATTACTTATAGTGACGCGAAGCACCCGGTACTAACGCTACGCTCTCAAAAAAAAGAATAAGAAAAATAGGCGCCGATGACACGGTAAATACGCAACACGGGTGAAGCTCCACTCGCGCGCAACCTAAAAAAACGCAATGAGGCGCAAACGGGAGTATCGGATGTGACAAAATCACGACACAACAAAAAAACAATTAATTGAATCGAATTTAGAAAATAGCTACAAAAAAAGTATAATCAAATTGACAAAAAAAAACAACTATGTATTACTGAACTCTGAATTAAACTATTAAACAAATGAACTACGCAAATTTACTGTAAGATATTAAATTAATGAATTTACAAATAAATGAACAAACTACATAAACGGGGTGGTCACAAACAAGCCGTGACCAGGCATCTACATAAAACCAGCCGCTGGACACGATTATCCAAACGGACAGGCGACACAAACGGTAGAAAAATACCAAAATTTCTGACCTTATATACAAATCGATGGAGGAGGTCAGCTGCTTCAAAAATCTTCGGGGCACGTGCTGCAGCAAGCACCAGGAGGCGAATACGGCACTCCTCGATGGAGGTAAACCAAACAATAAAAATTAGACCCCCCAAAAAAACCCCTAAAATATAATACAAACAAATCAGGAAACAAAAGAGAAGAAAGAAAACAGGGCACTTAGATGATTGAAGATTTAAATAAATGAAAGAAGGAAAAATATCTCGCTTACCTCGTGGGGGTTTTTTGCCAAAAGCACACCAAACTTCAAAACGTGAGTTTAAATCACTTAAAAAGGCCAGACGACGATTCCAAATCCAAAAATAACGATGAATCGAGGTCCCAAAATAGGTGATTGGAGAAAATCCCAATGAAAAGGCTAGCACAATCAAAAATTGCCAAAACTCTCCAAATTACCCTACACTACACGTCGAAGCACAGCATGAGAAAGACAAGATTGTACGGAAATCGGAAATCAAAAAAAGCGCGCACCGAGAAGATAGTGCGAGTCGGTTCCATGAAAAATTACAAGTACCCAAATTTCCCCTAGAAACTCAAAAATTCCAATAGCGTCAATGAATGGGGGGGCAATAAACCGAATAAAAGGAGGCTAAAGAAGACTTACCGACCCAAAATAAAGCAAGATAATGATAATAGAAACCCTCTAGAGACATTGCAAGACGAAAGAATAAAGAATAAGAGACGTAAAGGAATCAAAGACTCAAGACGGAAAGGAAAATTAGATCGGCACGCCACTGACCCTCCGAATATGCAAAATGAGAACCTAAATGACCTACGCCAATGACAGCAGTGACAGAAGCGAGCTAACCTAAAATATCCTGACAAGGTGAATCATAAATAGATGCCTAAATAACAAAGTTATGACAATAAATCTCCTTAAACAAATTCAGAAGACTGAAACTATCAAGAATAAGCAACATTCAGCCTAACTAACGAGAGAATTTCGCCGGCAGAGTCCAGGTTCGAGGTAGGTGACAAGAATGAAAGCACAGAATAAAGGAACATAAACAGATCAGCTGAAATACGAAAAATAGAAACAAAAAGGTAAGTGGAGGAAATTCAAGAACTGAGAGAGAAATATTCTAGGTAGAAAGCTGTTCAAATTACCAAACAAGAGACTTGGGGGAAGAAATCAAAAAACAAGGGACAGACTCGGATCGAAAACTTAAGCCAAGAAGGTCAACAATGAAAGTACCTACAGAAATATTGATAGGAAAATCAGAACACATGAAAAGTATCTAAATAAAAGGTGTTAGGGTAAATTTCAAACGTAACAAATCGCATCCACACTTTCAGTTTTTACAAGTCTGTGCAGGTCTTTTTCAGGCTAGGACAGAAAACCGTCCGGCCAATTTTACGGCCTGCACAGATGGTCGAAATCGCGTACACATTTTCAGTTTGGTCTGTGCAGATGGGGTTTGTGCAGGCCGCCGGAGAGGCCGCCTGCGTGTGTGTAGGGCCCAATAGGGACAACTGACCGGATATTTAGACTCTCAGAACATGTAGGTATTCTAGAAACTTCTTTATTTTATTCCATGGGCGAAAGGAGAGTTCGATGAGATGACTTCTTTACCTTACAGTCACCTTTTTCATGGCCATACATTTTACGGTATGAACAACGGGTCTATTTTTCTTTTCGTTGCTGTCGAGGCGCTTGTTACTGCTAGTTCTCTGAATGATTGTTCGATATCGCGTGCTTGTCGAGGAACGCGTCAACATTTGAAGCTTCAGATCGGTTGAACCGGGCAGTACAGTTCGCGATACTACCCGAAAGCTGGGTTAGCTGTGGAGTAATCCGATCGACAAAGTTCGCACTGGAAATTCTAGAAGATTCGCGTAAATCCGAGATGCTAGTGCATTTATTGTCCGACTAATTAGTTTGGGGCGTTTTTAATTAAAGAGAAGTTACATATACTTATACATATATGAAATTTTAATTTGTAAGAATAGAGTTTGAGTTTTAATCCAACACAATCTTCGTAGGCGCTGTTTATGACCCAATTCATCATTTAAGGGGCCTTAATTTAGTTCACAAACATTGCCCATGGGAACTGAATTAATTGCTTAGACATGAAGGGATCAAGACAAAACTGACGTGCTACATCATCCCATCTAGTTAAGTAAGTAGATACAATCTGGGGAAGCTAGACCAAATTTCCTCCACCCTGTATATGCCTGCCGCGTCCGTTCTCTGCTCCGCGGGGTCAGAGGTCAGAGGGGGCCGGGGCGCGTGCTGGGGCCTGGCTGGGGGCCTGGCGGGGGCCCGGCGGGACCAGGGCAGTGGCCGGGGGTCGGGGGAGGATGGTGGGGGGCGGGAAGACTGAAAAAGAAAAATGGTACTGAACAGAAACAAGAATGGTTGTGATGATGATGATTGAGAAGAAATGAAACAAAACATTTCAGTAAAATTCTTTTATTGAACAGACTATTTACAAAGTATCCGTGTATTTGTAGCACATACGAAACAATTAATTAATGTTCATCGAGTACGTCTGCTTGAGTTTCGAAACGTCTATGTAGATGGGTGTGTAGATAGCCCGAGGCATAACATCAATTTCACCATTGCTCAGGATTTTCTGCAGTCCAACTTCCCGATACTCGAAGCAAGAAATTGTAAGGGTATGTTCCACATAGAAAGCTTCGTAGGTGCAGCGAATCGGTAACACTACACCCCCAGCGTATTCGAGTCTGAAATGTCTGTAAAAAGGTTGATCGCTTTCAATGATACCTGCAATTTCCATTTCTTTCCTGATCAAATTCTGTCGGAAGTCTTCGATAGCTTCTTCGACCGACAGCAAAGATAGAGAAGAGGATGTGTCTTCATCTTCTTCTTCTTCTTTTTTTTCGTTTCCGGCTGCTCTCCTGAGTGCTGCGGGCTGCAAAATCTCTTCTTCTGTTACCGTAGTATTAGACGTAGGCGTCGCCGTCGTTACCCTTTCGTCGGACGGCTCGGTTGACTTTGTTTCGGTTGCTACTGCAGTTGAGTTGATTGTGGTTTTGTTAAGCGCTAGATTTTCAGGCACCGTGGAATTATAGAGGGGCAGGACTTGACTAGCGGTTAGCAATTTGAATGCTAAATTCACCTGGACAATCTCGTGCGTAGGTAAACGAACTTCGAATTTCATACGCGCAATTTTGTTTTCATCAAGGTAAACCGCTTGCGTAATTGGAGCCGATAACACCCCGCAATTCGGAATGTAGGCGAGGCAGATCACAATTATTAAAACACTGAACCCGATTTTAATGAACATCGCGAATGACTAGATTTTTGACCTCACGTTAAAAAATATTAATTCAGACTGGTGATGTGTGCTTATCTGTTCGCTATTATAAAGTCTGACCTTTTCACCTACGAGCGATAAGTGGAATTAGAATAACAAGCGTGGTATGTGCGTGAATTAGCAATGCAAAATTAGATTTTTTTCTTGTCACGCTGCTTAAGAATGTCTTTTTTATCAATCCACGAGTTGTGTGCGTCAGAGAAACCGAGCCACTTGACAAATAACCGGTTTCCCTTTTTCTTTAAAACTTTTTGAACAAGATAATAATTGTTATTTTTAGCTTTTAACAATTCGTGTTCATAGAAGTTTCCCAGAATTATTTTACCTTGATAATCTTTAAGAATATAGGTGACTGGGTTGGTAATCTGAACTTTATGAATCGTAAAAATTTCAGTAGTCCAGTTTGGGGTATAACCTTTTTCGAAAATGTGTTTGAACTTACTTATTCGAACCCTATTACCAGCCTGAAATTTCGGCAGCGGAAACGTTTTAATTTTATTGTACACGGTTGTTAAAAATTTCTTTTCGTGGGCAATAGTTACGTCCCGAGGACGCATTTTAATAGTTCGGTGAACGGTGGCATTATACTTGTTAACTAATTGTTGAACATTATCTATCCATTTATACGATCCGTTCAGACTGAATTGATTCCACATCTGCTCTTTTAAAGTTCTGTTAAATCGCTCTACAATGGACGCTTTTAAAACACTGTACGTAGAGTAATGGTTGACGTTATATTTTTTCATGAGATTCTGAAAATGAACGTTATAGAATTCTTTTCCGTGATCTGTTTGCAAGTTTGCAGGGGCTTGCTTGACTAAAATTTGTTCCATTGCTTTAGCAACCTCGGGACCCGATTTGGTTTTAACCAGAATAGCCCAGGCAAATTTTGAAAATGCGTCAATAACTGTTAGCAAGTAGCGAAATCCCTTATTATCGGACGAATAAGTTCCCATCTCAACCAAATCGGCTTGGAAAAGGTCCCTAATACCCTTTAAAATCACCGTGCGACGTTTAAAATTGCGTCTTGCAGGTTTATGCAATTCCTCCACCAGTTGTTGTTTGCTCATCGCAGAGCTTAAGAAATACGCCTGTGTTTGTTAGGCGGTTGTGGTGGTGATGTGAGTGAATCAATTACAGAATTTATAGATGTCGACAGAGCAGAAGTGGGTGCGCTAATTATTGTATTTGTTGTTGTGGGATATGATGGTTCTCGCGGTACAGTGACGGGAACACTGTTGTCCACCTTGTCTAGCAGATCTACGACTTGGGTTAGTTCAGTAATTTTCTGTTGTAATGCAGCTACAGTGCTACTTATTTGGAAAATCTTTGGTCTGAATTCATTTTTAACTGCTAGTATTTTCTCATCTACATACCGTTTATTAGAGACGTCATTAGAATCGACAGGTTTAGACAAGTTACAAATACGTTTGTTTTGAACGTCAATGTCACCCTTTTTAGATAAAACGTAGCCGAATGTGAGGGGTGCAACAGCGGCGCGAGTAGACTTGTTATGTTCCAGAGAAACAGAACGTCCGAATTTATCGATGCCCATGATAAGAATGAAGTAAGGTCCAGAAAGTGTGTAACTTTATTCTATAATATCAGCTTCCCTCAATTCCTCTAATATGGAAATAATTTCGTTGTTATGGTTGGTATGACCTGCTTGTTGAGATGCGAGTAAAAGTTTGAGCCTGTCTACCAATTCATTAGGATTATCCCAATAAATGTAATCTAATTTATTTTGAGAATATTTCATCAATCCAGATCCTTCGCGTGCCTTTTGGTGACTCCCCAAAAGGTCTTTGATAAACTTATACTTGAAACTTCTATTTCCGGCGTACTGCTGAGATTGATCGAAACCGCGGCGTAATAAATTACTGGATTTCACAATTTCTAAATACGATAAAATATCATTTTCTGTACATGCTTCCAGTGAAGGCTGATTTAAAAAGAGCAAGTTTTGTAAACCACTTGTTAGCTTGTAGATTTTATCGTTCACGAAAAAATTCAAATTTGATATCGAAAAAGGTGAACTGCCGATTGCCCACTTTTTCTCGACAGAGTCGAAACGAGGGCCGTATTTATAATCAAAATCTTCTTGTTTGATTTTTAAAGAATTCATGAAAGCGTCTGTCGGACGCAAGAAACGAAATGGTTCTGTGAGATCCTCATCATCAGTGCGTTCAACAGTTGTTGATGTTGTTGTTGTTGTTGTTGTTGGTGTTGGTGTTGGTGTCTGACTTGATTCTGTAGGAATCGTTTGTAAATCATCTGAGGATGAGGGTAAACTTGTGTAATCATCATAATCATCATCATCATCATCATAATCTTTGAAGGTATCAGATTTCGGTTCGTCCTTGCCTGTTTTCATGAAATTGAATTTGTCTGTTGAGGTATCCGGTAGTGTCTTATTCGTAAGAGATATATCTGTCAAGTTCTTTAGCGGAGCGGTGATATGTTGAAAAATACGTTCTAGAGTAGCTGCGTCTTCCACTTTGCCTGATTTTAGGGCTTCAAATTTTTTACGAATTACATTTCGCGTTTTGATTAAATTTTTAACCACATCTTCGTCCATCTCTATCAGCAAACAAACAGATCTAGAACAGGTTTGGAAACAGCTGGAACAGCTCTGCTGAACAACACAAACAGTAGCTGTTGGAACAGCTCTGATAACAACCCTGTTAATGAAGGTAAACGATGCGTTACATCACTATTTATATAATTATAAAGGTGTCGAATCCTTTCCGGTACCGACCCTGTTCTATTGAACAGTCTTTGTTAATGACCAAGAAGTCATAGTCGAGTTTCCAACATTCGGAACACATTTGTTTAAATTTATCGAAACTCATGTTCGTATTAACGTGGTCTTCGTAAATGTACTTCAAATTCAAACCGTCCTGTTCAAAGGCTATTAAAAAATTGCAATTGTCGCGTATTAAGTGTTTCGGAATGTGGGTGTAAGTTTGACACAAATAGAAACTATCAGCGGTTTTATGACGCCCCATGGAAAAAAATTCTCTTATGTGATTTTGTTTTTCGCAGGCCACGTCGTCAAATACAAAGATAGAGTTCCTTTTCACTTCGCTGAGCGGCAGTACCATATTATTTTCCGAAAAGGTGTAGTATCCTATCCCCTTTATGCCAGTCAACAATGCTTTGAGGTATTCGTATTTCGGTTGGTACAAAGATTTTGAGTACACATAAACGTTTTCAAATTTCAAGCCGTTGGGATGTTCGAGCAAAGTTATAAGTACGTTGGTTTTCCCGCAATTGGATGGTCCCACGATTAGCCCACGTATAGAATTCGGTAATAATTTACTGTGTTTAACGACGGTCGGACCCCCGGCATTTTCCTGTAAATCGACATTCTTGACTGGTAGTAACGCATCATGCTGCCTAATCAAACGCATCTGGGTAACTGCTTAATTAAATATAACATGAATTCCATTTAAATAAAATTAGTATAGTATGTACGCATGTGTGGTAAACAACGCTACCTGACTGATGTATAAGATGCTTCTCTATCCAAGATCCGAGATTAATTATCGTTTTGCTGTTCGAGGTAAAGGGTTGCTCAACACTCTAATCAATAAATTACCGTTTGAGTTGCACCTACCTGGTTATCAGTACTGCGGTCCTGGAACGAAATTGAAGGAAAGATTAGCTAGAGGAGATCCGGGTATAAATCCGTTAGATAGCGCGTGTAAAGAACACGATATCGCTTACTCGAATTCAAAAGATACGGACAGCAGAAATCGAGCTGATCTTGAGCTTGCCGAAAGGGCTTGGCAGAGAGTAATAGCGAGAGATTCTAAATTTGGCGAACGGCTAAACGCCTGGCTTGTAACAAACACCATGAAAACTAAGGCGAAACTGGGAATGGGTGTGAAGAGAGGGAAATGCAAAGCTAAGAGTAGTTGTCAAAAGAGAAGGCAGAAAGTAGTAAAGAACGTTTTACGTCACGTGATGGCTAAAGTTAAATCGGACGTGAAAATGAAGAAACCGGACAACATACGGAGCGCCATCAGAATGGCTTTAATGGAAGCGAGAAAGAATGTAACGGACAAGCGAACGAAACTTCCGTTGACGAGGGTGATTCCTGTCCCGAAAACAGGTGGTGTACTTCCTTTCTTGATACCGCTGTTTGCTGGTTTGTCTGCACTCGGGGCCTTAGGAGGGGGAGCTGCGGGTGTAGCCAAAGCGATTAATGACGTGCAACAGGGGCGAAAGCAACTGTCTGAAAGCGAACGACACAATAAAACGATGGAGGCGATTGCTATCGGAAAAGGATTTTACCTAAAACCGTACAAGAAAGGATTGGGTCTTTACTTGAAACCAAAAAACTTTTAAGCGAGCTACCTGGGAGGGCCCTCGACGAACTCGACTTATTCAAATTTGCCAGAAATATTCCAAACTTTAGAGGTGTTTTTATGTTGGATAAATTGCCGATAAGACCGCGTCTGTCGGAAAGCGGAATCGTAAATTTAGATAACTCGAGGGGTCCCGGTACACACTGGGTAGCATATTATAAACAAGGCAATGACATTGAATATTTTGATAGCTACGGTAACCTTGGACCTCCGCGAGAAATCGTAAACTATTTGGGTTCAAACATACATTATAATTACGTTAGATATCAAAAAGATGATTCTGTAATTTGCGGACACTTGTGTTTGCAGTTCTTATACGAATGTTTATATAATAAAGAAGTTAAGCCGTTGCGGTTCAGTTGACTTGGAGTCATTAACATGTCGATAATACTGAATTTTTCTGGAAAAGAGTCCACCTTATTCGCGGACTATTTTCCACCTATAGAGTTACCTACCGCTTACGAGTGTGGACTAGTTAGTTTATACACGTATCACTCGATACCAAACATTGACAAAGATAACAACTTGTTCCACGTGGGCGATGAAATTATCGAATTACCTGAAGGTTCGTACGAACTGGACGATATAGCCAATTACATACAGAGTTATTTAAGAGAGCATAACAGTGTGGTGAAAATTGTTATACGGGCAAACAGTAATACGCTCAGGGTTGAAATCAAGTCTTCGCATACCGTCTATTTTAACAGGGATCGTTCTGTTGGAGAGCTATTGGGTTTTAGCAGCCGCGAAATAGGTCCGAATGCGAGAGTGGAATCTGACTTGGCTGTCAGCATAAACAAAGTCAATTCTATTCGTGTGGAATGTAATATAATTACAGGATCCTATTTGAACGGCAAACTCGTCCACACCGTCCACGAATTTTCGCCAGACGTCTTGCCTAGGTATAAAATAAACGAAGTTCCAAAAAGCATAATCTACATGCCCGTCAACGTTAATACCATAAGCTCAGTTTTCGTTAAATTGGTAGATCAAGACGGAAATGTGATTAATTTTCGTAATGAGAAAATTACAATAAGGTTACATTTACGACCGTGTTATGATCTGTAGGTGATTGGGAATAGAACAAGGATGATTAACAACATATAAAGAACGTGTGAAGGAGAATAATCTTCAGTAAGGTACTTGTGATCCAAAGGGATAATATATATATAAGGACGTTTAGCATAAACAAGTATCAATAAATAGAGATGTTAATTTTTAACGAAAAAAAGAACAATAATAATAATAACAGTTTAAATAAATATTCGCATTCGTCGATAAGAAGAGTTAGTTCTGGTTCAGGATTGAAACGATTAACATCGAAACCCAAACGAGCTGTTTTCCTGACAGGAGCAAACAAACAATTTTTAAAGTCTTTGGGATTGAAGGTTCGTAGCGATGAGTGACTTGCTAAACATTTCTCAATCACCTCGTGTAGATGAATCGATAGTGAGGAAGTCATATCACACTTACTCACCGTTCATAGAATCGTACAATCCGAGTGATACGATTCGAATATGCGTTCAACATCAAGATTTGATTCTACTTCCATCTGAAAGCTTCTTATACATCGAAAGAACCTTACTGAACGAGAACGCTGAAGCTGTCAATACCCTATTTCTCATCAACAACTGTACCTCATTCATGTTTGACGAAGTTCGTTATGAATTAAATGGTATCGAAATTGATCATTCTCGAAACCTAGGAATCACCACGTCTTTGAAAAACTACGTTTCGTTACATCCGAGCGAAAGTGCTTTGCTCATTAACGCAGGGTGGTCTATAAAAGATAATAGGCTAGTGAAAACTTCGCCAGGAGGACGTTTCAATTTTTGCGTACCCTTACACAGATTGTTGGGATTCGCCGAAGATTACAAGAAGATAATTCCAAACGCCAAACACGAATTAGTGTTGGTAAGAGCGAAAACAAACGATAACGTGGTTAAAACAGAACTTGCAAACTATCAGTTCAATATCAGAAAAATTACGTGGAAAGTACCGCACATCACCTTGAGTGATGTCGAACGTCTTAAATTATATCAGACAATTCAAAGTTCGAGGCCCGTACAAATGAGCTTTCGCAGTTGGGATCTATACGAATATCCCAATGTGCCAAAATCTACTCATAACATCTGGCGCGTAAAAACTGCCACCCAACTGGAAAAGCCCAGAGTAATAATTTTTGGATTGCAAACGAATAAAATGAACAATCTCAAGGAGAATCCCAGCGAATTTAACACTTGTAATCTAATCAATTTCAAAGTTCATTTGAACTCCGAAGTGTTTCCCTACGACAATCTAAATATTTCTTATACCGAAAACCGTTATGCTCTGCTGTACTACATGTACGCTAAATTCCAAGAGGTGTATTGTCGCATCTGGGTCAGCAGGGGGTTTCGTTGGGGATCGGGAAAGGATTAACTAATAAGCCTAATGTCCAGTTTTCTTCGGTTTACTTATAAAATTGCGCATGAATTTAAATTCACACTTTCGGAATTTGAAACAATGGAAACAAACAAACAAAGAAATAAACAAATGAAAAAACAATAATCGAATAATGTTACAAACAACGATAATCAAATATTTATAAATCTTACTTACGTTTTCTGGATGATCGGAAATGTCACATTACTTCAACCTTCTTCTGCCGACCCCGTGACGCGACTCCCGTGCCGCGATCGCACATCCGTTCACCTTTGTAATTTCTGCCAATGCTGCAGTTTACTTCAGCAATGAATTTAAAAAGGAATTGAAATTATTTATGTATTTAAATTTGAATGTAAAACATAAATTTGGAATGTTCTAAAATGTTTCTGGGTTAAATTATGCAATATGACACTTCCGCCCATCCTGAAAAAGCCCTTCCCCTGAAGGGCTGAAAGGTTTTCACAAAATCTACAAAAGGAACTTATTGAATACAACAACGTTTTTAACACAAAAAAAAATATATATATATAATTACATCCTGCAAGAGTTTTTCGGAAACACCATATAGTTTTTAGTCTTTAACTGTCCTAAACCTGTCATTGTCTGAAATTTGATAATATTTTGTTGTACTCACACTCCTTATAATACACCGTAACACCACAGTACCACAACTTCAGTTCATTGCTGAGTAGCTACTTTTCGACCACTACTTGAAGTTCTGTTTTTCTTCATTTTTTCTCCAACAGTACATATGTCTTCATTTACTTAATGCATATGACTTTGGTTTTTGGTTAGTCACTTTATAACATACAGCTTTTATTTGAAGTGCCCATAACTGTTGCCTGGGTTAGTGATGTTTGGTGCAGTCACTGGGTGCAGTAGGTTGAGATTCTTCTATTTCTTGTAGCGTTGCTGCTTTATGACAGGTCAAAATTTTGGTGTTTCCCAGAATTAGATTGATACATGTAAAACGTAAAGAAAAAAAAATAATTAGTATAAATTGGTAAATAATAAAAAAAAAATCTTAAACTATGATGCATCATATTACTAACTTATAAGTACTAACTTATTTATCTAGGTACCTAATTATCATTCCTGGAACTTAAATTATCCTTAACAAAAACTTATATTTATATCGTCAGTACTGACTTCAAATTTAATCTCAAGTGTGCACACTATTTTATTTCCCTAATAATGCATGTCAGCCTGTTACCCGCTTCACATTCCTCTAAATTTTCTACGTTCTCGATTACCATTACATAACGTTTTCCCATAGGAGTCATCCCAATTTCTTCTTTTGTTGGTTTGTTCTTTTTATTCCTTCTTTTCTTTAATATCTTGCAAATCTTCATTGTTCCTAGTACTCCTACGAAAATTACAATACAACAAATTATTACAATTATTAAAATATCATGTTCAAGAAAATTTGTTTCCGCCCTTGCTTGTTGCGCCTGAGTCAGAACCATGAGTCCGTTTGTATTTTTTTTTCTTTTAATTTTGTGAAATAGTACGATTTCCAGTGTTACCAACTCAAATAGTTTCCAAGACTTACCAAATTGAATAATTGGAATTTTGATGTGTATGTAAATTTTTTCTGTCGTAAAGGTACAATCACAAATCGGAATTTGGAAGTAACGTAAGAAGTCCGAATCAGGAATGGCCAAGTCCTGACTAGCCTTCTTAAGTTCAAATTTTAATTTTTGTAAATCGTGTTTCAAAATTTCTGGTTTTAAAATAATTGTAGGAATTTGATGTTGTTTGCATGAGTTGATAACAAGCTGTTTTTTGAATATTTTTGTGACCTGAATAGTTTGTTTTAAAATATCAAATTGGTTAATAAGTGTACCCATATTGATTTCGTGTCCTAAATCGTTTACTTTCAAAACTTGATTCTCAATATTGTTTAGGTACTTTTCAATAGTATGTGTTTTTAATTCTAATTTCTTTAAATTTATATTCGTCTGGTTTTGGAACAATAGGAATTTTTCTGAATTTTGGGATATATTTGTCAAAGTATCAGATAAACCTTTAGTTAAAATATTAATGTGGTTTTCCATTTGCTTTTCATTGCTAAATAAATTATGTAATTTGTGTTCTGTTGCAACACCACAGCAGTAGTTCAACGCATCGCCAATAAAATCTAAAGCGCGTTTATTTTTGTTTTCATTTTGAAAAGGGATGTTTTGGTTTTCATTTAAGGAATTAATTTCATTGATGAAAATTTTATTTAGGGTCTTAACATGTTCTATTACTTGGCACTCGACTACAAATTCTTTGTTGTCACTTACGCTACAAATTTTGTTGTCTGATACTTTATGATTGGACTCTGGTTCTGACCAAGGGCTTTCGTATAGTAGAGGGAGGGAGGCTTCGTAGGCTATCACATCTGGCATCGGTTTCCAGAATGCTCCTGCGGTTACTTCCACATGAATCTCCTGAGAGGGTATAATTAGACTGAATAACAAGGCGAGTGGATACATTTCCTATGGAAGAGAAAAACGTTAATTGCCTGTACCTGTACATGATTTATATATTATTTATCAATATTAGTTATCCTTAATATCGTCCTTAGTTTCAGGGAAAGGGAGAAAGGATCATAATAGGGGAGTATTCTTGATACATGGACTATTTCTCTTTTGGAGTTCGGGTGTACACCTTTTTTTATTTCATAATTTACTTCTCCAATTTTCTTTACAACGTAATACGGACCTTCCCATTTTAATAATAATTTCTCTGATTTGCCAACTTTTCTTTTAGGGTAAAATATTTTCACTTGCTCGCCAGGATCGAACTCTACATGCCTATGTTTTTTGTCATATCTAATTTTGTCATACTCTTGCCTCTTAGAAATGTTATCAACTGCCAAACTTCGAGCTGCTAGTATCTGTTCTCTAACTTCTTGTATAGTTTTATTTTTAGGTAAATTTATTAAATTTGCTTCTGTGGGTAAGATAGCTTCTCTAGCGAAAACTAAGAAAAATGGTGAAAATTTTGTTGTTGCATGAACTGACGTGTTATATGCAAACGTTACATGGGGTATAGCTATATCCCAATTTTTCTGTGCTGTATCAGTAAATTTAGAAATCATTTCTGCAATTGTTGAATTAAACCTTTCTACTACACCATTGCATTGCGGGTGATATGAGCTTGTGTATGAGGGGTGGATTGCCATAAGTTTTAATAAATCTTGTACTAATTCTGATCTCCAGTTTTGAGCTCTGTCCGAATGTAAGTATTAAGGATTAACTAATTAACTAATTAACTAATAAGCCTAATGTCCAGTTTTCTTCGGTTTACTTATAAAATTGCGCATGAATTTAAATTCACACTTTCGGAATTTGAAACAATGGAAACAAACAAACAAAGAAATAAACAAATGAAGAAACAATAATCGAATAATGTTACAAACAACGATAATCAAATATTTATAAATCTTACTTACGTTTTCTGGATGATCGGAAATGTCACATTACTTCAACCTTCTTCTGCCGACCCCGTGACGCGACTCCCGTGCCGCGATCGCACATCCGTTCACCTTTGTAATTTCTGCCAATGCTGCAGTTTACTTCAGCAATGAATTTAAAAAGGAATTGAAATTATTTATGTATTTAAATTTGAATGTAAAACATAAATTTGGAATGTTCTAAAATGTTTCTGGGTTAAATTATGCAATATGACAGTATTACGGAAACAACCCTCATCCGCTGTTGAACCCCGCGGAATTCAAAAATGTGGCTCCGCTTGTAGTCGTAGATTGTTCCCATCAAAATGAGTCGATCAAAGGGGGGCCGGTTGACGTCAAAATAGAATTTGAGACGGAGAATGT
This sequence comes from Xestobium rufovillosum, assembly GCA_963966045.1. Classification (NCBI taxonomy): domain Eukaryota; kingdom Metazoa; phylum Arthropoda; class Insecta; order Coleoptera; family Ptinidae; genus Xestobium; species Xestobium rufovillosum. The sequence continues at coordinate 26,570,225 of OZ014497.1, forward strand.
CGGGGGCATTGCTGATAGCACATCGGCCTATTGCTTATTATTACACGACAGAATTATCGAATATTCGCCGTTGAGCGGGGATGTCAAGAAACTCATATAAAAAAGAGCTTCACACACGCTTACAGCCAGTTCTCTCCTACACATCTTCTTCGATCGCAAACAGTATGAACCGTTCACGCCGTGTCATTATCGACGTCCAAGGCTTTAAAGACTATACAAACAATTTTATCTTGAAGGAAATTGCAATTTTGTACGATACACGAGAATTTCAAGTGTTTATTGTAAAACCGCCATACGATGAGACCAATCTAACGTCCAGTGAACGAAACCAAGCAAGATGGTTGCAGAGGAACCATCACGGGCTTTCTTGGAACGATGGCTCGACTACTTACAGCAGCGTCAAGAGGTTTCTTATTGAGAACATACAATCTGGTACGACCGTTTACTTGAAGGGGTTGGAGAAAATAAAATGGGTAAATAATTTATTAGACAACCAATTTGCAATAATTAATGTAGAGGACTGGGATGAGCACCCAGAGAACAGCGCATGTAGTAATTTTAAACAATTACATGAAACTTATGGTAGCAGCTGTAACTTACCTAGATGTACATCTCATAGTGGAACCTGTGCTCTAGAGCACGTATTTCTTTTGCAATGTTTTCTGGATAATAATAGTTAAGTGTACCTATGTACTTATATGTGTATACATAATGTATGTAAGTATAGTCGATGTATATGATGGTATGCAATAAAAACAACATTGAAAAAATTAAACTTTTTTTATTTTTAAGTTAAAAATGCTTTTTATTAACACATACATTCCTCTTCTTAGTTCCAATATTTCGTCTTCTTGCAGTTTATTATATTCCTTGGCCAGATATAACTTCAGGTGGTGTTGTAGGGTTAACAATACCCTTTCGCCATAGGGAGTTTTATGCCTTCTAGCGTCCGTTATCAAGTACTCTCTCCCCAGTACCATATCATCTAAGGAAATATACCGAAATAAATCTATTTTGTTAAATTTATTTACCAGTGTTCTTGAAGCAAGCGGTGAGGCTGCAGATGATGCTCTTTGTTTCGTAGATGATGATCTTGGTTTCGTGGATGATTTTTGGTGCGTAGATGTTCTTTGTTTCGTTGGTGCCATTTTTATTTATTTAGTTGTTGAAGTTACAGCAGCACTGAAGAACTTGTAAATAATCTTGGTTTAAAGCCTGCTGTTTAAATAGTTTCAAGAAACCCCACTTTTTGAATAATAATCAGCAAAAATAACGCGCTTTAAATAGTTTAACGAACCTCTTCGGTAAGAAGAATACCGGGTAAGCACTGGGTTGTGGTAGAACAGATTTACCGCGAACAGCCTTATTATGATCAAGATACAACAGACTGGGAACGTGAAAATCAGAGGCTAGAGGAAGAGCTTCGCAAAAGCAAGGATATTAGTGAAATCTGCGAAACTTATTTGAGCGGAAAGGTGCACTTCCAAAATTTTCTTTCAGATATAACTAGGAAAGGATATACGTCTTTATTGAAAGACGCGGTTTTGTACATGACTGGAGCTGAGATCCTAACGTTTCATTTACTGCAATTGTTGCAGGAGAAGATAGAAGAAGTAAGCAAACGTTGAATTTGACCGTTCACACAGGTGACATTTGAATCAGCATGATTAATGAACTGGAAATAATAATAAAGACAGTTTTAATCACGAGACATTTTTTATTTAATTCATTCCAACTATAATACATATCTTATACTACCAATGTATTTATGTTAGTAGTTACCTACGTATCGAACATTTTACATGCGCGAGTAGTTGGCCGTATAAAAATTCAAAGGCGACGGAGGACTGTTTGTTACGAATCGCTGTCCGAACTGCTGGGAATCATCCTCTTCGTATCCCTCGTCGAGAACGTTATTCTTAAGGGCGTTGTTGTTATCGTTACCTTGCGACGGTTCCGTCAGTGGTGCTGGTGGTGGTGGTTGCGGTGTTGGTGATTCTGGAGATTCCGCAAGAGGTAACACGTCATTCTTCTTAACCAATTGCAAATTGTACATCCTCCCCCCCTTACCTCGATTTACCAAGCAAAAATTTCCGCATCCCAGTTCGTGTAATTGGCGTTCTGTAAATGCGTTGTACCTCTCGGGTAAGTAAATTCTAAAAGTTTCGTTCAATTCAGCTAATACCCTTTCTCCATATTTTGAACCGCCTTTCTGCATGTTGGTTACAATATAGGGTCTATCTTTAACCATACCCTCCAGGTTTAGCCACTTATAAGCTCCAAGTGCGTTAAACTTATCCATAGCGTTATGATGTTTACTAACCTTGTTGCTGTTGATGTTCTTCCTCGCAACAGAAGGACCAGCAGCGGAACTGCTCTTCGCTTTATGTTGGTTTTGTTTGTTTTCCATTTTGTTATGCTTCAACTAGTGGTAGTAGTTGTGAAGGTGTAGACTGTTTGTGTGTGAGTTCCTTCGTTCTAGTCGGGCTTTAAATATGTTTTTCGACAACCCCTCTTCTTCTTCCGAATAATCCAGTGTTTGTTTGCTATATATACGATGGCCGAAATTGGACACGGACATTAGTAGCGCACCGAAACGTAACGTGTTACGCGTGTAAGTATACGGAATCTTTTAAGATATTTGCAAAGTCATGTTTTGCGACCTGTGTGGAGCGATTTATTCACAAAACCGCGAATTAAACCGTCATTTAAGAACGGTACATAACAATTTCAACTATGTTTCTTGCACCGTTTGTGTCCAGACGGTTCACAAAGCTCTTTTGCAAACTCACATGCAAAAACACCGTGCAGAAGGGCAACAACCGTTGACGGAAGATGAAACAAATTTCATCTGCGAGATTTGCGGTTTGAGTTTTGCATTAGGGAGCGTCTTTAGAAAACATCACAGGGATCACTTTAAAGCATCATCATTGGCATCTGGTAAGACAGTTTGTTTTAACTTTTTCTCAGTATACTTCTTATTTCCTCATGTTCTAGCGAACCCAAAAGATCCGCAACAAAGACACCAACAACAGTCAACTAGCAAACCAGTTCTCACGAAAATGTGCGAGTGCTGTTTGGAGGAAGTTCCAGTTACACACTGGTCTGCTCATATGCGTTCTACAGACCATAAAATGAAAGCAGCGTCACCTTGCGACAAAGGATTTAAAGTAAGGTGCTTCTATTTTTTCTATTCTATATGCAAACCTACATTTATTTATTTATTAACAGGTTATTAAGAGCAGTTTTTCAGGCCGAATAGAAACTTTGATCATGGAAAACAAGGACGCTAATAATTTAGATGCCATGAAGTTTCTGAAATTGGTCGAAGAAACAGCTGTACCAGAACTGATTGAACAACTCCAACAACACAAAGCTTTCAAGTGTAATATAGAACTCTTTGCGACGTACGTAAAGATGACGGAAACGGATGAAGAACTTTCTATCAAGTCCTTCCAGACTAAAATGGTAACAGTTAACGATGAGTCTCAGGTGCGTTCGGTGTATCCACACATGTGTGGCCAGATTCTAGCGAAAATGGACGAGTTCCAAGAGAGAAACAGCGGCTGGGCGCTGATAGAAATAATTCACTTAGAAATAAATATCAACGAGTACAGACCCATTCGCGGTTCAAATTTCATTCCTCTACCCAAAAGCATCCAGGCCAAGAAAGCCTGTGTAAACATTAACTCCCCAGGTTCCTATTGTTTCAAGTGGGCTCTTATCGCAGCCTTATCGCCTGTAAAATCTCATTCCAATAGAGCTACGTCTTATATGATAGAAAATATTACCGCCAGCACCATCCACTTACCCAAGAATATAACACTCCATTTTGGTGATTTAACCTTTCCTTTGAAAGTAAGTGACGTTTCAATTTTCGAAGAGTTAAATAAGGATATCAGCGTTAACGTATTCGGATTAGAGAATGAAAAAATTGTTGGTCCCTATTACTGTACAAAATCGGAGAAGCCAAGACACATTTCTCTTTTATTACTGCAAGACAGAGATAAATCCCACTATGTTTGGGTAAAAAATATTTCTAAATTAATCCGAAATCAAATAACAAGTCACCGCAGCCAAATCTATATGTGTAATGTTTGCTTAATACATTTTCACACGCAACAACAGCTGACCGTACATCGCAGTGAATGCAGTCGAATAGTCACTCACATGCCGAATTCAGATAATTGTGAACTAAAGTTTAAGCAGCATCACAGGTCTATTGAAGTACCATTTACTATCTATGCAGACTTTGAGTGTATTTTACAAGACGTAGATACCTGTTTACCTCAACCGACAGGGTCTTCAACCACCAACATTCAGCAACACGTGCCTTGCGCTTTTGCGTATTACATATTCTGTTCGTTCGACAACAGTTTGAATAAACTTAGAGTTTATAAAGGAAACGATTCGCCACAACAGTTTGTTCTCTCTCTCGTTCGCGATATTACATCCCTTTATAACAATGTTATTAAGAACTCTAAACCGATGGAACCTTTGAGTGATGCAGAATGGGACGTTCACGTCAACTCTACTGTTTGTCATATTTGCAAGGGGGAGCTGGGAACTGACAGAGTGGTTGATCACTGTCACTTTACCGGCAAGTACAGGGGTGCCGCTCACAACACTTGTAACCTGTTATTTCGCAGACCGAAATTCTTTCCCATCTTGTTTCACAATTTTTCCGGTTACGATTGCCACCTGTTCGTTAAGGCCTTAAACGAAATAGAAGGACGCATTTCCATACTTCCTTTAAATAAAGAATTGTACATTTCCCTGTCAAAGTGGATCTCTGTTACCGAGGAAGAGACTGTAGAATTACGCTTTCTAGACTCTGTTCGATTCATGTCATCTAGCTTGGAAAGTTTAGCTAAAAATTTGTCTGCATCAGATTTTCACTGTGTACGTTCCGTCTTTACCGACAAGGTTCAATTTGAATTGGTTACGAGAAAAGGTGTACTTCCCTACGAGTACATTAATTCTTGGAATCGTTTGGATGAGACCGAGTTGCCCGACCGAAATAAATTCTTTAGCAAATTAACGAACAAAGCCTGCTCTGATGAAGACTACGAACATGCGCGACAAGTTTGGAAAACATTTAACTGTTCCAATTTATGGGACTACTTACAAATTTATTTAATAACCGATGTTTTGCTGTTGACAGACATTTTTCAAAATTTTCGTAACCTATGCTATAGGATATATTCGCTTGATCCTGCTCATTATTATACAGCTCCGGGCTTGGCGTGGGACGCCATGTTAAAATATACTGGAATGAAACTCGACCTCTTAACAGACATCAACATGTATTCATTTATAAAAAGAGGTATACGAGGGGGTATAGTTCAATGCATAAATCGCCACTCAGTGGCAAATAATCGGTATATGGATGAGTATGATAGTTCTAAACCCTCGAAATTTCTTATGTATCTAGATGTGAATAACCTGTACGGCTGGGCTATGTCAGAAATTTTACCTCATAGCGGTTTCCAATGGGTAGACAGTGTGCAGGATCTCGATATTATGGCTATTCCGGAAACTTCTGATATAGGATACATCTTTGAAGTTGACCTGGAATATCCAAAGACCTTGCACGATTCTCACAATGATCTACCTTTTTGCGCAGAAAACAAGTGTAGTCCCATTTCTACATTCCCCAAATCAATATCAGATTTTTGCTTCAAAACAAAATACATCATTCATTATCGAAATCTTCAGCAGTGTCTGCGTTACGGTTTGAAATTAGTTAAAGTGCATCGAGCCTTGAAGTTTAATCAATCTTGCTGGTTGAAAAAATATATCGACTTAAACACATATCATCGCACGCGAGCTGAAAACGAATTCGAAAAGAATTACTTTAAATTAATGAATAATGCAGTGTACGGTAAAACAATGGAGAACGTAGACAAAAGGCGAGATGTCAGAATTGTCACGCAATGGGATAATTCTGGGCGTCATCTGGGTGCTCGATCGCTCATCGCGAAACCAAATTTTCACAGCGCAACTCAGTTCACACCGGACATGGTCGCTATTCAGTTAAATCGCACGAATACCTTCTACAACAAACCTATTTACCTAGGTTTTGTAGTTTTAGAGTTATCTAAATGGTTGATGTACAATTTCCATTATGAGTACATGAAACCGAAATTTCAGAACAACTTGCTCTTAAATTATATGGACACCGACTCCTTCATCTATACCATACACACTGACGATTTCTATAATGATATAAAAGATGACGTTCACAGCCGCTTTGACACGTCAGCCTACAGTCCCTCTAACCCGTACAATTTACCTCGTCAATAAGAAACAGGTCGGACTAATGAAAGACGAAAACAACGGTCTGATTATGAAAGAATTTATTGGTTTGAGATCGAAAATGTATTCCATAGATGTAACAGACAGTAAGGTGGTGAAAAAAGCTAAAGGTGTGAAGAAAACGGTCGTCGATAAATTAAGTTTGGATAATTACAGAGATTGTTTGTACAAAAAGAAACTGTTTCATAACAGCATGCTAGTGTTTAGATCGAAAATACATACTATTTATACTCAGTACGTAAACAAAATTTCGTTAAGTTATTTGGACGATAAGAGGTTCATACGAGATGACGGCGTATCAACATACGCTTGGGGTCATTATCACATTGAGCAAAATAATAATAATTAGTTTACTTTGTTATATATAGGGCCACGCAAAAACACAACCTATTTTCCCATGAATAAATTACACCTTCACACAAGACAGCGCTCAGTATAAACGGAATGGCGCTTCTCAGCACAAGTCTGCTCATTTTTGCCGTAGTCATACGGAACACATTTATTCTGCACCATGGACTTATCGTCTCTGACAGTTTCGTTTGTTTCGACGAACGAAACGATACTTTTCCCGAAAACTGGTTACGACTCAATCCATCCGTCCAAGACAGAATACCAGTTTTGACAGTGTCCGGTATTCCCGCAACGCCCACTCAAATTTTGAAATATAAATTGCGTCTAATCTTTTCTAATAAAAGTTTCGGGGAAAGCCAGTGGAAAGACGTCTTGAACGAAACCTCTCTTACTTTCAATCCATCCGTCTCAAACACGAACGCTCTACGAAATAATTCATCATCATCATCATCAGGTCCATGCAGCATTTCTGTTCAATTTGATTTGATTTGAGCACGTTTTGTATTTTATTACTTGCCTCTGTAATCTTATCTGTAGCGTACTTTGTAAAACACAAGTTTGTTCGTTAAATTAATACTTATCAACTCGATAGACATTAATTAATGAAATTGTTTCGTATGTTCTATAAATACACAGATACTCTGTACATACAGTCTGTTCAATAAAAGAATGTTACTTCCATGTTTTGTTTCCTTTCCTTCTTTTTCAGTCTTCCCGCCCCCCACCATCCTCCCCCGACCCCCGGCCACTGCCCTGGCCCCGCCGGGCCCCCGCCAGGCCCCAGCCAGGCCCCAGCACGCGCCCCGGCCCCCTCTGACCTCTGACCCCGCGGAGCAGAGAACGGACGCGGCAGGCATATACAGGGTGGAGGAAATTTGGTCTAGCTTCCCCAGATTGTATCTACTTAAGTACATGTGAAATATACATGCCGGATTTGCGCAAGGCAACTGAAGACAGAACATCTAGGGGAATGCTGAAGATTTGAAAATTTAGGATCATGCCTCATGTACAGTGTTTGTGTTTAGATTCGTGTCGATAAAATATATACTTCTTGTAGGGTAGGGGCACCAGTTATGAACACTTTAAGAAATTATTTGTATATAAGCTCCTAGAACTGCCGCAAAAAAGTTTTATCTAATAATATATACAGTGCCCGTCTAAAGTCCGTTCCCCCCCTACTAATTTTTGAACCATTTGAGGTACATCAATGAAATTCGGCACAAGGTAATCACAGGTCACAATATATTTTTTGACGTAACAATGGCAGCTGTCAGTCTCAAGATGGCGGTCGAGCGCCATTTTGAAACAAAATTTTAAATGGGAGGGAGGGTCATGTGACACCTCGTTTTAAAGGTCTTATCGAGTGCAATATCATACTAAAATATGGCGTCGATGTCTTTTGTTAAATTTTTAAATTTTAACATTTTTCTAACGAAATTTTATTCTAATTTGTAGTGAAATTTCTTAATGAAGTCGACCAATAAGAGGAGAAAAGAGAGTTTATTAAGGAAAAACTACCGTTAGATGGTAATTTCGTCCACCTTCTCCAAAAATCAAAACCGCTTCAAATTTATCGTCTAAGCTACGAGCCATGGTCACACTTTTCCTAAATGAAGGAACTAAACATGCCACATTTGACAAGTAGAAAACAAGATGTTACCGCGACAACGAATTTTGTTTCTCATACAAACGTGATTGAGAGCAACATTCATGGTTATTTAGAAATTTGATTAGCCACCATTTTGTAACGTTTTCAGGTATCGACGCCATATTTTAGTATGATATTGCACTGGATAAGACCTTTAAAACGAGGTGTCACATGACGCCCCTTCCCATTTAAAATATTTTTTCAAAATGGCGCCCGACCGCCATCTTGAGACTGACAGCTGTCATTAATACGTCAAAAAATATCTTGTGACCTGTGACTACCTTGAACCGAATTTCATGGATGTACCTCAAATGATTCAAAAATTAGTAGGGGGGGAACGGACTTTAGACGGGCACTGTATACCCATATAAAGCTCAGACATTCTTCTTTACATTGCTTTAACAGTCGTTTCTCCCGAGTTACGTGAATTATGTAAAATTTCATTTTATTTTGAGACATGTACTTCCCCCAGTAATGGGCAGTCATTTTCACCATTTCTAATTTAGACACTTGTTGATCCTATAATGAACATTATTTTGTTTTGTTTCTTATTTTATAAAACCCCCTTTTTATTTCAGCATGATAAATCAGTTATAAAAATTAGTAATAAAAATGGATTGTTGTAACTGAACGTAGTTTTTCCCTCACTTTCTTCTCAGACTTTTTTTCTTACTTAGGCCAAAAACGTGTTTTTAATGGAGATTCAACTTTCGTTAACGACTATTTCTTGGCAAGATGGCTGAAAATACGCATTGCTTATACCAGAATCAACTATTCCTGATGTTGAAGGCATTGCATAATCTGGAGTTTTCTGATTTTCTTTTTCATATGCTGTGATAGCATAAAGTTGATGATCTTCTGTATCTTTTGGCGTTCTTTGGTCTCCATTTGACTGAGATATAACATGTAGGTCTGCAATTTGAGTTACTTCTTGCAAAACTTCTTACGGAACTTTAGCTTCGTTTCCACTTTGAAATTTGTATTTTCGTCAAATTTATTATCATTATTCTCTGACACACTAGCAATATTTAATTTGTGTTTTTTCCAGGCACAATACAAGTCGTAACTTGGTTATTGCATTGATTATTGGTGCCATCTACCTCTCGTCTGGGTTGTCTGCATAGTATTTTGGAGTAATCCACTGTCTCATCAGCTTTAAAAATGCGATGTCCATGTTCTAAGATGTCGTAATAATCGTTTTCCTTTAAGTAATTAGAAGTTTCTTCAAACCAGTTTCGTTAGTTTACCATGGTAGCCTGTAAGCTTTTCAGAGATTTTTAAAGATTTGGGCGCCTTTTTAAAAGTTATTTAAAACATTTTTCCCCAAGAATGCCGTCAGAAAATGGATTCTTGCGGTCAATTAAACGTTGCTTTGTTTCAGGAAAATAGGCCTTTGCAATGTCAATAATTCATTTTGCAATACGGTCTTCTTCTTCAGCTGACAGAATCGTTCGAGGTCCCATATTGTAAATTTCGGGACTGATGCCATTTAGTTCATTTCACAAAGTTATGTGAGGAACACCGAATGGGAAGACCTGCTCTTGCTGCGGCTAAGGCTTCTGCCGTATTTTCATGGGTATATATCCTGATCTTTTCTTATCCATTGTTTAAATCCGCAAAAAGAGAAGAAAATTGAAGAGCCAATAATGGACAACCCCAAGTATCCCTAAATGGACATCCTGTTCATTGAAGGTACTCACATAGAATTTGAGATCCTATAATGGGCACCTAACCTAAAATATCTAAATCTTTGTTTTCCACTCGTCTAAATTGCGTACCTTTTGGAATATAGTTATTTGCAAATAATAGCTTATACATAGGTACCTTACACAACACCACAAACAATAAAACGTATCCATAAAATGGTCGGTGTTGTGGCGGTGCTCATCAGGTCTTACCTAAGCAACCCCATAGCAACGTAAAGAAACAAGAAATGAGTCTATAGGCCATATTCTATAAAGAACATGTAAATTTTAACATACTGTTGGAAAGTTTAACGGCCAGTTAATCCAAAATTGTTATTCTGCATCTTCCATGTCCTTTAAAATTTAACATTATAGACGTTATTTTCTTTCATGGGTTAAGTTTAGGAGACAACAGTACTTTAGTGTGCTCTAAGTAATTGATTAAGATTTCTTTTTGACTTTTCGTCATTCTGGCAGCACAGTTTGCCATTTTTGCTGGTTTTTATTACAGCAGCAACAGCAAGAAGTGTAGAATCGGCTTTTCCTGCACATAACCTTATAAATTACTGACAGTTATGGTAGGCACAACTCGCAACATCTGACTAATGTGGCTTGCTCACAAATTACAACTATAATCTTTAACGTCACCCGTTTAAACGATGTATTTTTAACAGAACCTCTAAAATTTGCAGTACAGAATACGAAATATAATTTTAGGTTTAACAGATCCACTAAAAAACTAAAATTTAAGGGGCCTCTAAAATTAACGTGATGTTTACAGAATATGGCCTTATGAATGTTATTTAAAAAAAAGTAGGTGACAATTAATTAAAAATTTGTATAAAACTGTTTATTCTTAAAACAAACTGTGTATTACGTGAACCTCTAAAGCGCCACAGTGTCACGATCGTAGCGTCATCTGCTAGCAGTAATCTCAATTACAACAAGAAACCTAAGTTTAAAGGAAGATTTTGATGTATTTCCAGGACTCTTTAATATAATATTACTCACTAAAGTGTAAAGTGTCCATTACTGGTCCCATGTCCAAAACTTGTGCCACTACCCTACTGATTTTACCTATAGGTAGAACATTCCACATCCCCAACATTGTGTGCCTAATAAACCCCACACCGAAAGGTACAAGGGGACTACGGATTATAAATATATCTAAATCTAAATATAAATATATATAAATATATTGTGGAAGTATCTTGGCAAATTTACAAGTTAAAGATGCTGGATTTATTGGGTATTGTTGCCAAATGGAGAATATAAACACTTGGTTACTCTGTGTTCTTTATTTACCAATATTTCGGAACTAGAATTGTGTTCCTTTATCAAGGCTATAATAAATGGTCAAATCAACACACTACAAATCGGGAAAATTACAAAATGACTTACTGTGAACATGAGGATTACTGTGAATAGTTGAAAATAGTACATGAAACTATTATTCTCAAAATTAATACATCAGAATAGAAAATAGGGCATAACATTATATGTAGGTTGACAGTGAAACCCCGATATGACTTATTGTAACAATCTAGATTAGGAACGTTCCTAATCTAGATTGTTACTGTGAATAGTTGAAAATAGTACATGAAACTATTATTCTCAAAATTAATACATCAGAATAGAAAATAGGGCATAACATTATATGTAGGTTGACAGTGAAACCCCGATATGACTTATTGTAACAATCTAGATTAGGAACGTTCCTAATCTAGATTGTTACAATGACTTATTGTAACAATCTAGATTAGGAACGTTCCTAATCTAGATTGTTACAATGACTTATTGTAACAATCTAGATTAGGAACGTTCCTAATCTAGATTGTTACAATAAGTCATATCGGGGTTTCACTGTCAACCTACATATAATGTTATGCCCTATTTTCTATTCTGATGTATTAATTTTGAGAATAATAGTTTCATGTACTATTTTCAACTATTCACAGTAATCCTCATGTTCACAGTAAGTCATTTTGTAATTTTCCCGATTTGTAGTGTGTTGATTTGACCATTTATTATAGCCTTGATAAAGGAACACAATTCTAGTTCCGAAATATTGGTAAATAAAGAACACAGAGTAACCAAGTGTTTATATTCTCCATTTGGCAACAATACCCAATAAATCCAGCATCTTCATCTATATAAATATATATATAAATAAAATAAAGAAAAAAGCTGGAAAGTGTACCTGTCTTGTCTGGTTCGGATACTGCCAGAACGTCTAGAGATAAAGTCGACCCTTACGATTTATAGCACTTGCCCTAAAAAGTTTTTTAAACCCCCCAATGCCAGCCCCGTAAAATTATCGGCTGTTTTGACTTTCAATACTTTGATTATGTGATTTAACTTTGCGGAATCTAAGTTATTACTGCACAGAATCCGCCAAACTTTAAAACAGCGTAAATTTTTACATAACATTTCGACAACATGGGACTGACAACAAAATATAACTTATGCTTTTTACTATTAACCCTAGTGCATGTCTCTAGAGTATAAAAAGAAATTGTATATTTATAGACACATACTGCACTGCGACTTATAAAAATTCGGAAACGTCTGTGGTAAAATAAGATTCTTCAATCTCTGTCCTCAATAAACAAGGAAATAGAGAGAAGGGGGGAAATAAATTGCGATAGGGCTCAAAAAATTTAAAGCTATAAACACAATTATTATCATTATAAAGTGATACCCGACTTGTTAAAATCTAATAATATCCAATATGCAACAACTACAGGGTGTCAGAAGTCTTTTTCCTGTACCAGATTTAGGAGAAGTAACCAATTTTTATTTATCTTTCAGCGCTTCCAAAAGAGGATCCAATCATTACCGGTGAAGACAGACAGTATCAAGTTGGCGATCAGATTAATCTGAATTGCACTTCTGGAAAAAGTCACCCCGCGTCCATCTTGGACTGGTACATCAACGAGCAACAGGTAAATAAATTGTTCCTAAAAAGTTCACTCCGCGGAGGCTTGCGTGTCTCTTTTCTAGGTCAAAAACGATGATGCCCTGATTCATTACCAGCCGGAGAAACACGGACACGGTTTAGTATCCAGCATACTAGGGCTGCAGTTCGTCCTAGACGACCGTCATTTCGTTGGGGGATCGATGAGAGTCAAGTGTGTCGCCTCCGTGTCACCTTTATTGTGGAGGGGCGACAGGGAGAGCATCGTGCAGAACTCTCACATGAACGACAATATGCGCGAAGCGCTATTGCTTGGTAAGATAATAAATTGATGCATACACAATTTGTTATTCGGCTGATAATAGAAGTTTCAAATTATTGATATGAAATTTATGACTTTTATCCGCGTGCTCTTTCGTAAATACACTTTTATCCTTGGCATTTCCAAGAAAATTTTTTCAATTGTTGTTAATCTCTTAATTATGATTTATTTGTATTCAATTAAATTTAACAAACGTATTATCTTTGTTCCAGTTAAGAGTTCGACTCCTCGACGTGCCGTCCATACGAGATCTTCTTTTGTTACGTGCTTAATACTGCTCTTACTCATTTGACACAACGTCTAAAGCACCGCGAGTTTTACATTAGTCCAAAAGTGATTATATAACTATGTGAAGATATTGTGATCATAATTCCTAAGAATCGTACAAAAACACTGCAAAAGGATTACGGTAAAAGAAGTGAAAATGCAATGTAATATATTTCAGGAGCCAATAAAGAAATACGTATGTACATAATTTGAAAATAATGTTACTTGCTATTTTTCTAATAACATAATTGATAACTAAAACTGAAACTTTTGTGTTCAATTTAGTTTGATGATTACAATAACAATGGTCATTTTAAGTGAAACCGCCTGTATAACAATTTGAAAACTATATAGACTGCATATTTAAACACAATTTATTTCAAGACAAAACTATACATATATAAAAATCGATGTGTGTATGTGGGTATGTATGTTCCCTATAGACTCCAAAACGGCTGGACCGATGTTGATGAAATTTTCAGGCAATCTTCAGATTAGCCCAGCGTGTGATCCTGTCAAGTTTGGTAGCGATCGGATCAACATAATTTTTTTATGGGTTTTGTTTTGTTGGTTCGTATTGTGTGCGCTGCCATACCGTTCATCCCATTGCGATAAAACTTCGTCAACTTATTGCTCGCACTTGCGCGAAGGTTATAGGCATAGTACAATTAACTTACAGTAGGTGGCGCGCGTGTCGTTCCGCAGTTTCATTCTTCACATTTGGGTTAATCTTAATCCATGATTCAATTACATTTTTTCGCTTAAAAATGACCAATGGTGACAACTTCAAGCAGCTGCCGACCGACGCGACGTGCTCATTAAAACCGATGTATTCTCTCTCTTTTGTGCTACACGCCCCTATTGCACCCACTATCTTAGTTTTCTTTGGATGGTGGCAAAATGAAGTCTTGTCTAGATTAAAAATCTGTTGTGGTTGATTGTGGTTGTGGTTGATTCCGCATTGAAGTCTAGTTATTAACAGCGTTGTGTTGTAAAGATAAACTGGAATTAGGGGTTTACTGCATTATCAGCCGGTCAGCGCCCGAAACGGCACTCAAACCAGGTAGAGGTTTGGGACGACGCACGAAACGGCACAAATTTCATCGACGCCCGAAACGGGAACGCTCGAAATGGGACTAAACCCCAAATTCCAACGGTAATCATTCACTATGGTGTTTACGATGTCTTGGGCGTAAATTGCACCTGTCATTGTACGTTCACAAAGATAGTTCGACTTTCGTAAAAAATTCCACACCACGCCATAACACCGCCAGCTCTGATTGAATCCACATCTTGGTCATATCGGTCATTAACTCGTGAATTTCACTGTCTACAGACACGGACCATACGTCTGGCATCGCAAAGACGAAAACTTCACAGTATTCCACTCATCACGCCAGTTTATCCGTTCATATTTATTTCCAATTCATTATCGCCTCGTACATGTTCTATTCCTTCATTCACATATTCATCAATATGCAAGTCATTTGTACCCAAACACAAAATTGTGTAATACACATGCTGCCATTACGATGGCTGGAATGTATTTGAGTTTTTGCATATCCAAGAACTTCAATCTGCGAAAACGTCCAAAGCTCTCGCTCGATTGTTTGTCTTGTTTGTGATAATCGCAAATTAAAGTTTCGTTTGTTGGCATTCGTGTTGCCTCTGTCAATATATGGAGGAATACACCATGAGAAAACTGGGTAAGCTTTGTCGCCAATTATGAATTCTTCATGGGGAGAATAATTGTTCCTATTCCTTACTATTTCTTTATATATATCAGAGTTCCTAAATATTCTCGTATCCCTCACTGATCCAGGACAACCCACAAAACAATCAGTAAACTTTAAAAACGGATCACAATTGCTTGTAATGTTATTGAATGTGAGCATTTTCTTGTAACATCTATGAAACGCTGTTTTACTTTTTAATCGTGTTATTTTAGGTAATCATAAATACACTTTGCTTTTCCTATCATTCATGATAGTTTAAATCAATTTAGATTATCGTGAATAACATTTTAAACTATCTTTCAATATATCCATAAATAACTTCTGTATACTTCATGCAAAACCAATATCCTGATAATCTGAAATTCAATTTCACATATCATAAAATATGTTTGGCTTTTCTTATTTAAGATAATCTAAAATTCGAATTTAGGATCTTCTTTAGATATCCAGGAACAGTTACATTTTCACAGATTGATCAAGTCTTTTACAACTTTGTCCGTATTGGTCTGAAACCAGCTGTTGCTGTCATAGAGCACGACATCGGCATTGTGATTGTGATTGTGATTGTGATTGTGATCGTTCCGCATGAAGCTCGATTTACAATGCCCAGAAAAGTATTTTAGATAATCACAAATTAATTCATGATTATCTGAAATACCTAATTTTTACTATATTAATATTGTAAGATATTATAAAGTTTTTAAAATATTTTCATGTAGTTAAATTTAAATATACCCCAATGCAGCAGAAACAGCCGAAATTCACGGTCAGAGCGTGTCTTGTTTACATAAGGCTTAAGTGCCAGATGGCTTAAGATATATTATGTTAGAAAAAAACTTACTTCGACTAGGGGAAGTAGAATTTGTTCTTTTTAATATCGATTTCGACACAAAGAAAAAGTTCACTCGGCTAGTTATCGTGCAGTGGTGAACTTGCTGTGTAAATTGTGCAATTGTGGGTTTTTGTGCATTTGTGCATTTTTATTGGATTTGGGGTGAGTTTTCTCACAGAGCATCTTTTCTAGTTTATTAGAAAATATTATGGTTTAAATAAGAAATCATTCAGTCTGATATTTTTGAGAAACTGTTTCAATTAAACAAATAAAATGCATTCAGTTGAGTAGAAATATTTGTGGATATGTTTTGAGCTTGTGATCGCTGAATAGCGGTCCTCAGTACTGTAGGAAGGGGTTGCCAACAATTATTTTACGTTTATGGCCAAACATCGATAGTTAATATCTGGAGAGGGTTCAAGGCGCGGTACACTCCCTTTGTGCCCATTGCACTTCTCAGTATTAACAGAGGTTATGCTCGTTATTTAGCTTTAAAATAGAATTAGATACACCGCGCGGTAAACGTCCCTTTGTGTCATTGCACAATTCTATATTAAAGTAATTAGTATCTGGAGCGGGTTCATAGCGCGGTACACTCCCTTTGACCCCATTGTACAACTCAGTGCTAATTGTGAGAGCTAACAAAGTAATTAGTATCTGGAGCGGGTTCGTCGAGCGGTACACTCCCTTCGAATCCATTGCACTACTCAGTGCTAATTGTGTGAATTAATAAAGAAAATGGTATCTGGAGCGGGTTCGTCGAGCGGTACACCGTACACTCCCTTCGAATCCATTGCACTACTCAGTACTAATTGTGAGAATTAATAAAGTGAATAGCATCTGGAGGGGGCACATCGCGCGGTTAACATCCCTTTGGTGCCCATTGCACTCCTCAGTGCTAAGCGGCACCCGTTACAATTGTTATTAGAGCACTTCAGGAGAGTATATTGCGCGGGAAACATCCCTTGTACTCATCGCACGGCCTGAAGATGACACGTAAGTGTCCGAAACGTTATCCACATTGCAAATCAGAATACATAAAGTTGAATAACATGCAGTAAAGGATATTTCTCATAATAATATCAACTCCTGCTTATTATTATGCATGTGTAACAAATGCTCGCTAGTTAAAGTTGCTCAGGCGTATTTTCCTTACAGAGGACACCCATAAATGACCAACCAGGATCACCTCGGCAGATTAATACCTGACAATCTTAAAAAAAAATACATGTAAGGTGATTTAATGTTTTATTAGTATATAAACTTTGAAAAAAATTATTATTATTGGGGAAACATACTACCCAAAGGACTTGTACCTTGACGCAGTTCTAGTAATACTGGGACGGGTGGGATGGCTTGCGCGCTTCAATGATCTAAAGAGCCGAACCATAGGTTTAACCATATTGGAGGGGTTTTTATTTGAGAAGCCAGACTAAATCAAGTCCCTGAAAGGGGGCAGCAGCTCTTTCAGTAATCATAGTGGCAGAGATCGTGAGGGTCGGTATGGCACTGTGATACACACTACTGCGATGTGGAAGGCAACGGGAAACCACCACATTATTCTATCCCTGGTACAGCGTACTTCGAATGTATGATGATGGCACCTTCTGGAGTAAAATATTCCGGAGGTAAAATAGTCCCACATTCGGATCTCCGGGCGGGGACTGCTTCGGGGGGAGTCATCAGAAATGATAAGTGTAACATCACACGAGTCGGAACGTGGAATGTTAGAATACATGAAACAAGTAGGAAAGTTAGAGAATTTGAAAATTGAGATGGATAGGTTAGCATTAGACGTAGTAGGTATTAGTGAAGTGCGATGGCCAGAAGCCGGAGACTTCTGGAGCGGAGATTTTAGAGTAATACACACAGGATCTGTAGGAGGAAATTCGGGAGTAGGAATTGTTATGCGGAAAAAAGTAGGGAAGAGTGTAGAAAATTTCTTACAGCAAAGTGACAGGGTAGTTATGGTTAGGTTAGATTCGAAACCTGTAAAAACAGTAATAATACAGGTATATATGCCCACTTCTAACTACAGTGATGAGGTCGTAGAGGCAGTTTATAGTGATATTGAACATGTGCTAGATTTTGTGAGAGGACACGAAAATTTAATAATTATAGGAGATTTCAATGCAGTCGTAGGCACAGTGCGAGAGGGCGGAATAGTTGGTCCCTTTGGATTAGGCAATAGGAACGATAGGGGAGTGAGACTGATAGAGTTCTGCGATAAACATAACTTAACGGTCGCGAACACTCTATTTCACCATCATGTTAGGAGACGCTACACGTGGAAGATGCCAGGAGACCTAGGGAGATATCAAATAGATTACATTCTTGTTAGGCAAAGATTTAGAAATCAAGTTAGGGATTGTAGAAGTTATCCAGGAGCAGATATAGATAGTGATCACAATATAGTCGTTATGAAGGCCAATCTTAAATTTAAGATTTTGAAAAAACGAAGCGGAAGAAGGTATCTTGACCCAGAGAAACTAAAAGATGATGATACGCGCGATAAGTTCGAGAAAAAGACAAACGAGGTACTAAAGGGCGCGGGCGAAAATATTGTTAGGGACATAGAGAAAGAATGGAATTGCATTAAAAATAGTTTAGTTTCCTCAGCTAGGGATATTTTGGGTCATAAACAGAATGAAAGTAGGAAACCCTGGATAACAAAACATATTGTGAGTCTAATAGACGAAAGGCGCAAATATAAAAATAGGTTAGATGAAATAGGGAAACAAAGATATAAGGCGATCAAGTGGGAAATTATTCGGAAATGTAGGAAAGCGAAAGAGCAATGGATCGACGATAAGTGCAAAGAAGTGGAAAATAAGTTCGAAATAGGAAAGACTGATGAAGCATATAAAATAATTAGGAGAAATTTTAGAGAAATTGGATCTAGTACCAAAAGCATTAGGAATGAGGCAGGAGATATCCTAATCGAAAGCGGGGAGAAGGCAGATAGGTGGAAAGAATATTTAGGAAACTTATATGCGGGACAGGAAGTGCAAGATATATTAGAAAGTGAAAGCAGTGTAGAAGGGGATAACCTAGGGAGTCCTATAATGAGAGAAGAGTTTGAGCTAGCACTAAAAAGTTTAAGGAATAATAAAGCACCAGGTATAGATGGCTTGCAGGCAGAAATCTTAAAGTGCGCAGGTCAAGAGGTAATAGATCGTTTATTTAAATTAGTTAGTCGCATATACCTGACAGGCGAGATTCCAGAAGATTACAAACGGAACATCATAGTAGCTTTGCCAAAAAGGAAAGGCGCGGATAGATGCGAAAATTTTAGAACTATCAGTTTAACTTCCCATGCGTCAAAAATTTTAACTAGAATTGTGCAAAGAAGGGTGGAGAAAAAGGTGGAAGAAATATTAGGAGAAGATCAGTTCGGATTTAGACGAAATAGAGGAACGCGCGAGGCCATTCTAGCTTTACGAGTAATTATAGAAAAAACGATAGAAAAGAGAAAGAGCGTATATATAGGATTTGTAGATTTAGAAAAAGCCTTCGACAACGTAAAATGGGGGAAGATGTTCGAAGTGCTGAGAAAGGTAGGGATGAAATACAGGGACAGAAGAATAATACATAATCTCTACAAAGAGCAAAAGGCAGTTATAGAATGTGAGCAGGAACGAAGGGAAGTAGATATCCGGAAGGGAGTGAGACAGGGATGTGCATTGTCACCTCTAATTTTCAACTTATATATCGAAGATGCGATTAATATTGTTAAGGAAAGAACAGCCTCAGGGATCAATGTACAGGGCCAAACTATTAACATGCTCAGATTTGCGGATGATATAGCAGTGTTAGCATCTAGCAAAGAAGAATTAGGAGCGGCTTTGAATGAAATGGAAGCAGTTTTGACACAGGGCTACGGCATGAAAATCAATAAAAAGAAAACTAAAATTTTGGTATGTAGATGGAGTGAAAATAGAACTAAAATTGAAATACAAATAGGAAATGAGAAGATAGAGGAGGTCGCGGATTTCTGATACTTAGGAAGTAAAATAACCCAAGACGGTAGGAGCACTAAAGATATAAAACAAAGAATGGCGCAGGGCCGAGTTGCGTTTAACAAAAAGAAACAACTGTTATGTTCGAGAACGGTTAATATAGAGACTAGGAAGAGACTCTTAAAGTCGTATGTATGGAGTACGGCATTATACGGGTGCGAAACTTGGACAATAGGAGAAGCGGATAGAAAAAGAGTAGAAGCGTTTGAACTGTGGTGTTACAGACGCATGATGAAGATACCGTGGATAGATAAGGTTAGCAATAGGGAAGTATTAGAAAGAGTTGGGGAAAGGCGAAAGGTATGGAAAACAATAAAGAGTAGGAGAGATAGGATGGTAGGACACCTTCTAAGACACGAAGGAATAGTTCGCGACATACTAGAGTCAGAGATAGGAATAAAAAGAGGTAGGGGTAGGCCTAGATTAGACTACTGCTCTCAAATAGTTAGGGATGTAGGATGTTCTACTTTTAGGGAAATGCGTAGGTTAGCTCAGGATAGAAAAGAATGGAGGTACGCGTCCAACCAGTCTTCGGACTGAGAACCTTATGATGATGATGATGGGGAAACATATTTTTAGGGTCTTACAATATGGTACTTTGTTTTAGATAATCTCAAATACACGTTGCATTTTAGATAATCTTAAATACACTTTCAATTTTAGATAATCTCAAATACACGTTGTATTTTAGATAATCTTAAATACGCTTTCAATTTTAGATAATCTTAAATACACTTTTAATTTTAGATAATCTTAAAACAAAAGTGTATTTATGATTATCTAAAAACAAAGCGATTTATCTAAAGAAGATCCTGAATTCGATTTCAGATTATCTTAAATAAGAAAAGCCAAACATACTTTATGATATCTGAAATTGAATTTGAGATTATCAGGATATTGGTTTTGCATGAAGTATACAAAAGTTATTTATGGACATATTGAAAGATAGTTTTAAAATGTTATTCACGATAATCTAAATTGATTTAAACTATCGTGAATGATAGGAAAAGCAAAGTGTATTTATGATTATCTAAAATAACAGGATTAAAAAGTAAAACGGCGTTCCATAAACATCTCAGGATCTTCTTTAGGTGCTTTTATGTCAATAAAAGTTCCATCTACAGCACCTATTACTCCTTCTATACCAGCCATATTGAGAATTTGACTTTCAAGATCCTGCGGCCAACAAATTGTGCGAGGTGCTAATTTATTTAGGGCTTCAACTATCCGGAAAAAAACACAGACAATGATGATTTTTCCATATCAAATCGTTCTGCCATAAACCTAAGAAACCATTCTTTACCTAATATTCATATTTTTCGTGAATTTAATTATGCAAATACACTTACACACCTGTACGAGTCTGGCGTAGCTAGAAACCAAAGAACAAATGACAACTGCTTATCAGTAAAAATCAAGTCTTCATTTTCTTGAATCTTTTAGAATAGCATTATTGATTATGGGTAATAATGCATCATAGGCAGTTCTTGGAATCCGGAAATGACTTTGGAATTGTTGTGCAGTAAAATTTGGTTTAATGCGCTCCAAGTAGTTTTTTATCCGCAATGGAGCTACCTTCTTTTTTGTGTCAGTATCCTCTTCATCACACAATTAGGGAGGCAGTAAATTACAATTTCTGCGACTCCATAATAGAAAGGATTGCAAATATATTATTATTCCTTTCCATTTAGAAATAGGTTAGAGCACGAAATAGGGTTCAAATAAGAATAGAGAAGCAGAAACGAATTCACAAGGGCAATAAAGTTTAGGATTAGAGAAATATGTCAACAAGATTGCAAAATGGAATAATACAATACAGAGGAATTTACTAATCCGGAGACAAAGTTCTTAAAATGTATTTGGGTAGGCCAGCGAAGTTCTAACATTAAGTACATAAGGGTGCCTAACACAAGAAAAATTATTATACGTAAATACTTAATTGTAAATGCAAATTAACTAATATGAGTGCAACCTGCATACTAGGTGATTTTTTTTCATTATAACATCAGGGATCTTGGAAACTGGCAGAGATAAAAGTTGGGTTAAATGGGGAAAGAAGAGAATTTTAAAATATTTTCTAACTGGGTTGAAACGCAAAATACCAAGAAATAGTCCAGGAAAAAATTGTGCATAATTAAATATACTATTATCTCAAACGACCGAAAGTCATATTATACCAGTCGTGTTCAAGAAATAATCTAGTATTTTTTGATACACTTCTTTGCCCATTTTACCTAGCCTGTATCTCTGCTAGTTTCCAAGATCCCTGTGATTATAATGAAAAAAGACTCCCCCTGTATATGAAAATAAGTTGGTATAGTTCAGTCGATAACAATTATTTTTAAAAATCAAAATACCCTTTGTACCATGTTACAGCCTATTACCAATTAACTCGTTATATTCAAAGTCTGTGTGAATTTTGGAACGACTTGTATAGAGAAACACATGTTATATCTTAAATTTGTTGATGAAGTTTCAAAATATTATATACCTGCCTCAAATCTGTCAGTCTCGTAAAATTTGATTTCTGGTTGCCTGAAAGAATTCTAAATATTGATGTATTCGTTTTAACTTGAGTTATCAGTAAGAAGGACTAGAGGTAATCTCTAGTTATCAGGTACCTTACAAAGGGTAAGTTGTTAAATATGAATTCTAGAAAACAACTTAGTTTGCTCCCATCCTCCCCCAGTAATATAAGTGTATATAAAGAGGGTTTATTTAACAATTCTTTCTTGTTTCGTTTGCAACTTCAAAAGAAGAAGTAGTCACGTGTAGTGTAAAGTGTAGTGAAGCCAAGCGATTGTGTGGAATGTGTAGATACAAGGTGAGTGTTTCCATTTTTGCATTTAAATTTTTTTCATTCTCTTTTTGTTTAATTTGTATATAATCGTCTGGTTCATTTGGCCCAAAGAAACTGAAAGAAATTTAATTAGGTACTTGACTTCACCCGTGCAAAATTTTATTGCAGGCCGCTGAGCGGCCTAGGTTCAAAACTATACCGGGTGCCTGTTTTTCGATCCTCAGCATGGCGATCTCTAATCTTTATGCGAAGCCAATTAAATTAGGGCAAACTTGCGCACTATTATGCTGATTAATAATCTGAAAAGAAATTTGACCTATCATTTTTAGTTTGAGTGGACTGTATCATTTTGGTATTTAAATGAGAAGATGTTTAATTAAACATAGACTGCAACATTTTAACGTTCTTAAAGGACCAACAACACAGAAAGAGGAATATATTATTTACAAATGTTTGGTATTTATACAATAAATTGCGGGACTACGGTGATACCAGCTAAAGATACAAAAATTGCCTACTTTTTCTTTAGTTATTTCTTTATTAATGCCCTATTGTTCCTCGGCATTTTTTAATCTTGTATCTTGGCTTCGCCATTTCAAAAGAATCTATAATAGTAAAAATGGAAAAAAAATGTTTTCATAATGGATACATACAAATACTCGTACATAATTACTTTTTTCATAAATAATTATCATACCACAAATGCCTAATATTTTAATACTGTTAATTGCCAGTCCTGCTTTTGTTCTTCGCAGCTTTTTTATAGCACGTATAGCTCTTCAAATTTTCGTTTCTTACTATAAGTATACAAAGTTTTTACTGTTATTTTTCTGTTCTCAACAAGGCATGTATTGGATTCAAAATAAACGTGGGCTTTTCTGAATTATGATTTAATACATAAATAATTTTATTAATAAAATGGTGGTACAAAACTATTTCTCTAAGAAATAAACACCATAATGGAGTCAGGTTTTCCTTGTTCAAATATAATTTGTCGCAATTCTCTAATTTTAACGACTTCTCTTTTTAATTGTTTCGCAAATATCTTAGCCTGCAACTTTTCAATCAAAAAAGTATTTAAATGTTATGGTATGGACATTATAAGGAGCGTATTTTACTCTGGCATTTCTAATTATGGTTGGCCACTCAGATGGGGACCAGACAACTTTATTTTTAAGACAATTTTCGATTGTTCCCTGGACATAGTCAACGAGCATATAAGGTAGTTGTTCCAACTACTGACACCTTAGGCTTTCGCCACATTCATAAATTGGTAACATATCCCAGCAAGACATTGGATTAAGTTACCAAACATTCGTACTTGTCGGGAAAAAAATGGCTAACCTTTCCCTATTTACATTCCCTATTAAAAATTAATAAAAATAAAAATTATGTACCACACATGTACTAGTTACCGACATTTTGAAAATTAGTTTGATCCAATTACTGACCATGAAAGACCCAATTACTGACAATGTTCAAATTTTCGAAGATTTAATTGAATTTGGTAAGTATTTTATTTTAAATTGTTGAAATACATAAAAATTTAACAAACACGAATTATTAGTTGCACATTTCGCATAAAAAGCCATTCATTCCATCGGCTCCGCACATTCTTCATGCGCCCAATTCGTACAAATTTGGCATCTTATCCATTTTTCCATACCTTTACTGAATAGATCGTCACAGTAAATACAGTTGCAGTCTT
The DNA here is from genome assembly GCA_963966045.1 of Xestobium rufovillosum. NCBI lineage: Eukaryota > Metazoa > Arthropoda > Insecta > Coleoptera > Ptinidae > Xestobium > Xestobium rufovillosum. The sequence continues at coordinate 26,594,828 of OZ014497.1, forward strand.
CTTGTTCTCCTTCTTTTTTGTCTTCTACTTCTTTTTGTGGTTTGTCTACTTCGGGTATGTATTTCTTGTTCTGTTGTAAGTTTGACTTGTTTTGATTCGGGTAATGATTTCTTCTGAAATGGAGATTGTAAAGTACTAAAGTTTCGTAAACAAATCAAAGCCGTGGTGCAAAATAAATAATACTTATTATCATATCACACGAAAAAAAGGAAACTATATCACCTAAATATACACTTAATATACATATATATATATATATATATATGCATTTAGTACTCATACACCTCCGAATGTTATATGAATAGATCGAGTTCGCCTCCGATTTGACTAGTTCACCTCCGAAATCGGAGGCGAAAGCGTTTTCCCATGTTATTTCCTCCAGAGCCAACATGGTGGCGCCCCCTACTGTTCGGCAAATTTTTACCTGGAGGCGAAAATTACCTACATACGTATCCACACATATACCGCAGTTACAGGAAGTTCCACTTGGTGGCGCTAGTGTTTTATACGAATTATGTATATGGGGCGCGACCGTCTCCTTATACATATGTGACGATCTGACCTCATCAAACTGGCAACACTGCCGGAGGTCTTGAAGGTACAAGACTGTTACATCTTTATGTTATGTATGTTATAACATAAAATTGCTCTCGCGCACCAGTCATTTTGTTTCGCGCTATTGCTTTCTTGCTAATATTAATTTATTGTTTTGAGAATGCTTGGATAAAAACCATTTTACATCATTAAAATTAAATTGAATACTAAACATAAACGTCAATAAATATAGGAGATGTGAGGACTAAAGACGAATTTTCACATTAGAGAAAATTCTTGAATCAAAAAATATTTGTTGCAATTTTAATATAAATATCAAGTTTTAGTGACTTCTTGTTTTATTTTATTGCAATTCGATTTTTCAATGATATACAGGGTGAGTGAGAATTGACGTATTAATTCTATAAAACACTTCACTTCGGATTTATGCCGGGACACGTTTTTGGTTTTAGTGCGCTATTTTTGACGTAAGTGACCATCTCTTTTCACCACATTTAACAAAATTGCGATATAACCCTTAAAAGTTTGAAATAGCACCCCCCATTTTTGTGGGGAATTTTAAAAAGAACGACACATTCTAATTTTAGTAGCAGGTGTCAAAAAATTTCCTCGATAGTCGTAGCTTCCTCCGCGTTTAATAAATTATTAATTTAGATGATAATGTTGGTATCAAATGCGGAGATGTACTATGCAAGATTGCCATGAACAAAATGTTTGTTAATACTTCTAGGCTCATAATGATGCCACTCTTTTCAAATTTGCCATAAAAATTGGGGGCGCTATTTAAAGATTTTGTTGGTGACGTCATTACATAGTCAAACATGGCGGAAACAAATTATAATTTATTTCCAAAATAGCATATTAAAATAGTAAAGAATTAATAAAGTTCACCCCACGCACCAAAACAGTGACAAATTAAAAATTCGACATGTACTTCACCGACAATTTCGGTATCTTGAGGAGTACTCCATTGGTGTGTGAGGTGAAATTTATTAATTTTTTACTGAATTGCGTCAAAATCTTGATCCGTCTTCGCTTCAGCATCGATGTTTTAGCACATTGAAACACCAAAATCTGCTTACCAGGCCATTTTTCCGGAAATAACTCCTGAATGTTTTATGGAATTTATACGTTACCTTTTACTCACTCCGTAAACTATAAAATTCGTAAACAACGTAACTATGTATACAGGGTGGCCCGAAATTAGCGTGCAATATTTTACCAGCGTGTTCTGTGGCCAAAAATAAGACAAAAAGCTCCTATAAGCGTACACCGAAATATGCTTCGCAAAGGAGCTATAGCTTTTTAAAAGAGAAGACCTGAAGACGTTTCCTTCTAAATATCTCCGAAACAAGTACAGGTAAAATTATGAAATTTTATGGAATGTGTAAGTACCAAATGCTGAATCTTTTGCTGTAAACATAATTTTTAAAATTTAACAGGGGCGTCTCAAATCTGGGGGTGGTGGAGGTAAGATTTACCCCAACTTTTTTTACAACATGCCGTTTTCAATTTTTCCATAAAAATTTGAAACTTCAGAGTTTTTTGCAAAAAAAATGTGCTCTTGTCTCGTTTTGGTAGGAGGCACCGTTATCGAGCACAATCGATTTAAAAATTTCGCTGCATGCCTCAAATGTCTCAAATCTGGGGGCGGTGGAGGTAAGATTTAGCCCAACTTTTTCAGAACAAGTTGTTTTCAATTTTTCCGGAAGTTTTTCCATAAAAATTTGCAACTTCAGAGTTTTTTTGCAAAAAAAATGTGTTTCTATCTCGTTTAAGTTTCACAAACGAAGTTTTCCACTTCCTGTAGGAATTTTTTGGGCATGCAGCGAAATTTTGAAACCGATTGTGCTCGATAACGGTGCCTCCTATCAAAACGAGACAAGAGCACATTTTTTTTGCAAAAAACTCTGAAGTTTCAAATTTTTATGGAAAAATTGAAAACGACATGTTGTAAAAAAAGTTGGGGTAAATCTTACCTCCACCACCCCCAGATTTGAGACGCCCCTGTTAAATTTTAAAAATTATGTTTACAGCAAAAGATTTAGAATTTGGTACTTACACATTCCATAAAATTTCATAATTTTAACTGGACTTGTTTCGGAGATATTTAGAAGGAAACGTCTTCAGGCCTTCTCTTTTAAAAAGCTCTAGCTCCTTTGCGAAGCATATTTCGGTGCACGCTTATAGGAGCTTTCTGTCTTATTTTTGACCACAGAACACGCTGGTAAAATATTGCACGCTAATTTCGGGCCACCCTGTATAAAATTAAAAATAATCATTATAAATAGCAAATTTGATTTTGTAAAATTATGAAATAGGAAAAGATTTACTATGTATATTAATTTAACAACAATAATAATTAAGTAGGAGAGAGCAGAATTTATGTTATTATATTACTATAAATTTGACTTAAATTTTTAATATCTGTTCTATCATTCACAGAATTTTTGACTCTTATAATTTTGTAACATTTCTAAAAATAGCGTAGATAGCGAAATCGTGTTTTGTATTTTTGATGTGATTATGGCTGAATTACTATTTTTAAATTTATGCTGTTTCAATCTAGTAATTAAATAGTTTTTTGTTAGCCTAATATATGTTTTGCACACTTGTTACATTTAATTTTATATACTGTACGAGTTTCCATTAATTTTTGTTATGGGCGTTTTAATCGAGAATATAAAAATTGCAAATTATTATATTTTTTGTGGGTTACTTGAAAATTCTATTTTTTTAATGTTATTAGTATTATTATTATTAGTGATATATTTTTATGAATGGAATTGAAATATGTATATGTATAATAAAATTGTTTTTTAAAATTTCAATAGTCAATTGTAATTTACGAGGGTAGTAGTTATTAGTATTTTATTTGCTAGTATTTCACAAAACCAGTATTGATCTGCATACTATAGAAACTACACTATTGGTAGGTAAATTATTTAGAAGGAATATTAAAAACAATGAAACATTAGTCTTCCAAGAGATATGTGTAAAAATGTATTTGTTTAAGGCAAATAATAAAACTTGTAATGTAATATAAAAAGTGAGTAAACATTATTTTCACAAAACTTAAATGTATTTGTTACTTGTTACCAAAAATAAAAGTTTAAAGTTATAAATAAACAAGTTTTCTTTATAAAAAACTAAAAGAAGGACACTGTCTATTATGTATTGTCTTGAGGCTATGATACTCCAGTAAAGGACATTGTTGTTATCTTTTAACCTACACACAAATTAAAAATCAAGATAGTCAATCCCTGCAGAAATCCATAAGAAACGTTGTTAATATATTGCATTTGGAAAACTATGAAAATTGTACAAATGGTAAATATGTAAACTATTATCCAAAGTTTGTGTTTATTACCATTACCGCTGCTTTGATTTTACTATTTTTGAGAAATAAATATTAATTACGTTCCTTCTAATTTCTGCAAGTGTTAACTATCTTAGAAATTAGGTATAAATTAGTTTACAGATTAAAGAATTGAAATTAAATCTTTTGTAACAAACATAACTAGCATTTACTTTAGTATTACAGCTTTAAGATACTTGTTTAGACATTCTTATTTGCTCCAGTGTACACATTATAGACAAAAGTCTTTACTCTAACCCAATCCAAATTATGTAAAATATCTTTGTTTTCCTTTATTAATTTTTCGCACTCAAGTTTTTTTGGAGCTTGCTTCTTCTTAATATGCCCTTTAAAATGCGAAGAAACCAGTTTCTTCTGCGCTGCTGTCCATCTAATTCTGTTGCTGGTGGGTTTCTTCTTCTTCTTTTTTGAGGCCATTTCAGACTCTGATGAACTGCTGCCTTCTTCAATATCTTTTGAAGTTGATGGTTGCGGATTTTGTACCGGTGAACCACCTTCATTATCGGAGACATCGTCACATGCAACTAATGCCGTGCTTGGGTCAATATCAATGTTTGTTGGTGTTTTGTTCCTATACTCACTTCCCTTTCCTTTGTCAAATAGATTTAACAACGTAGCAACTTTAGCGGTCTGGTAGGCGTCTTGAGTTGTTTCGTAAAATTCCTGATGAGTTTTCTCAGTGTGGCCCATGAATTTGGCGAACTGAGAATATTCATTTTTATTCAAATTTATTAATTGCATCAATGGTGCTATTTGTTTTCGCAGACGGTTTGACGTCATAGCCTCTGGATTTTTTATTTTAGAAGATTTCGCGAACTTCTTTAAAACTACATCTCCTCTAACCCACTGATCAGCCACGCCAGGATACGCAAATAAATATTTATTTTTCTCCGGCACCGTTTCAGGTCTTATTTCGAGTAATACGTTTATGTATTCTTGCACATTTGGCGGAAATAAAATGACAATTGCTCTACTACCTTTTCCGCCAGCTACTACGCGTTTATAACTTGCAGTTAGTACTTTTTCAGATTCTGTCATCTGTTCCGTAAATTCAGTTTGGTTGTTTGCTGTAAAATCTCTTAAATATGAATCAATTTCAACATACTGAACATCTCCAATTCTTCGACGATTGAATAAGATTGTAAATGCTAATGAAGCATCAACTAAATTCTTGTACGCTTTTCTGTTGGTTTTGTCTTTTCTCAGCAATGCAACGTTTTTCTCGGCAGTTTCTAAAATGTGATTTCTAAATATAATTGTCTTCAGTTAACGGCAACATAACAGGTGTATTCCACTTTTTTTCTGCTAAGTCCTTTAATGCTAATGAGGCAACCTCATTATTCCACTGACTTTGTACTAAAAAACGAAACCTTTTTATTTCCTTTAGCGAATGTTCAATATTCTCGCATTCAAATTCAGGAGATTTCTTAAGCAACAACTGCGTAGCTAGGTCACAAGTTTGTTGCAGAGTAGTTCCCAGGTGCAAAGCCAAACTTGGAGCTTTATATTGTTTGCTTTCATCATTGTATCCGCTAATCGCTTTAGCACATAAAACAACGTCATCGAAGCGGGCGGGATCCAGTAATTGAAAATAAGAAAATTTTGGTTTTCCAATGCGCCGGCGCATTTCAATTAACAGTCTAGCGCATTCTCGCATTTTATTTGAGCATGAGAGGGAAAGCTGCGCACGTTTGTGTTTTTTTAGATAAAATTCACCAAAATGTCGGATTAGAGAGTCTTTTCTGGCTAAAAATCCTATTTTGTCTGAAGCCATTCTACTAAACACTTCCTTCTTTACTCTTAAAGTTGTGACTATGTTAGCATGTTCACTAGCGCAAGCAACTATTGTTTGGGAAGCCGCTTGATGGCGTACATTTCGACCAGTTTCATTTATCGGCTTTACAATACACTTTTTGTAATGTCTTCTCAAATATTTCGAAGCAACTATTCGCTTACAATGAGCGCATGGTAACTTCTCTGAATCATTATCTTCTTCTTCCACAAATTTTTTGAAATTAGTTTCATATCTTAATAAAGCCAAAACATTTCTTCTCATCTGTTTACCTTCTCTTGTATTTTTCGGAAAGCTTAAATAGTCTCGAACTTCCTTCTCGTCTGAGTGGTGTCTACTCAAGTGACGCTCAAAATTTGTAACACTACTAATACAATATTTACATACAGTTTTTTTCTTGTTTTGTTTCTTTACAGCTTCTTGGATATACTTATCGATGATAGTCGAATTTTGAGCAGATTTTGGTGGATTTCGCAGTCTTGTATTTGCCGATTGATTACTGTTTACATCTTCGGTTGCGATGTTTGAAGATTTTATTGTGATAGGTTTGATATATTCGATTATTGCAGACCCCTTGGACGACTCATCACTGCAAATTATTGAACAACTACTTGACTCGGAAATATAATATTCTTTTTCATCTGACGATTTTTTACAGATATCGCTAGGTAACCCAGGCGTCGGTACACTTTGTTGTTTTGTCGATTGAAAAGTCTGTATCCCATCTTCTTTTTCTTCGTTTGCAATGTCTGCGACCACGTCCTTAACGGAAAAATCTTCGGTAAGTAACCAATTCAACGTCCTTCCTTTTGCATCAGTCTCTCCCGGTACATATGACGGGTCTGCACGTGTGTCATCACTACCAAATGGTTCCGAAAGCTCTTCAATTGAAGAGTCTACAAATAAGATGAAAATTGATATAAAATACATTCGGTGGTACTTTTCCAGTTTATTTTAACATGCTCGCACATAATTTAAGTTCCATAAGTTACTATAACCTAAAATCAATGAGAATTTGTCATAGAGGGTGTTTCTATTTAATGCGATAACTTCAGGAGGCAATAGAACTCACGAAAATAATGGGAGTTTACTACGAATTCTTAATAAGTTAACCCCACACGCCAAAAGCACCTTTTTTACCTTATTAACTTATTTAACTTATTAAGAACTTATTAACTTATTAAGAATTCATAGTGAATTTACGTGTGTAATGGGAGTTTCTCTAATAAAGTATTTAATCTAAAAAGGTTGCCCTTCCGAAATCATTAAATGGGGACAAATTAAAAAAAATTGGAAGTCTTTTATGAATGTCTCATAAACGGAGAGTCGCCATCGTCGTATTTGGTGTGCTACCTTGGTTAGTCATAAGCAATATTTAGTGCTACAAATTGTAACATTCCTCGCGCGGGATGATGCTTTTTAGAGTACCCTAAAACCAGCCCGATTTTTTTTCTGTTACGCCACTGGTTAAATTTGATATTCAAAGTTGCCCGTCTATTCACAACTGATTTTTACTCTTTTGCATTTTCGATATTTTGCATTGATTTTAAGATATTTGGCAATATTCTTGAAAGTTGCGTAAATTCGTTTGTATTAAAGCTGCAGGAATACACTTTGAGCAGCTGCAGTAATGCCACACAATTTCTTTTAAACGTTTCTTGACAAATGTTAGAGGTGCTTGGCATTTGTGCATCACATCGAATTTTGTCTTCCATGATTTGCTCTAACGTAAAAATAAAAGCAATGTAACTAGGTGATACTCTGCAAAGAATTTTGCCAAATATGTCAAAAACAATGCAAAATATCGAAATTAAATAGTGGCGTCACATGGAAAAATTCGGGTTGGTTTTAGGACACACTAAACCCCAAAAACCATCTTTCCGCGTGAGGAATGTTACAATTTATAGCACTAAATAATACTTATGACTAACCAAGGAAGCACGCCAAATGCGAAGATGGCGACTCTTTCCGATTTTCGAGATACTCCAAAAAACTCCTAAAAAAATTGGCGCCATTTATCTCGGAAAGGAAGCGTCTTTGGATTATACTTTATTAGAGAAACGCCAATGATTTTCGCGAGTTCTATTGATTCCCGAAATTATCAAGATTGAATCTGAATCACCCTGTATAAACAAATATCGAAAAACATTTATTGGTTCACTGTATTCACATGCATATTGATAAAGCTTAAATTTTCAATTCCTTTTTATCCAATAATTTCCACTAATAAACGTACGAAATTGTAGTTCACAAAATATGCAAGTACATCTTTTGTAACTACACTGCCAATTACGAATCAAGACTCCTGCCAATAAACATAAGTTTACTTTATACAGAGTATTACAAAAAAGTAGGTCAAGCCGTTAACCACAGATTATCTAGCCGAAACTAATGGGACTCTCCTTATGCCATTTTTCATTTAGGCTTCTCTCTTTCAAGATACAGGGTATTAAAGCTAAAATTTCAAAAACTATTTTGTTGTATATGAAAAAATGTTGTATAAAATTTCAACTGAATATCGTAAAAAACAAAGGAGTTATTAATAAAAATAGTTTTTTAAATTTTAACCTTACCACCCTGTATCTTGAAAGAAAGAAGCCTAAATGAAAAATGGCATAAGGAAAGTCCCATTATTTTCGGCCAGATAATCTGTGGTTAACGGCTTGACCTGTTTGGAGATTTAAACAAAGGCGATTGGATCAGCAACACAGTCAAATGAGTTGCAATATCTCGTAAACAAAGCCCTGAATCAAAATTTTACAAGAGTGAAAAAAAATAAAATAAATGAACGTTTCGTATAAAAAATAATACCTTTGAACCATAGACGTGCGCAAGGAAAAATTGGGGGTCAATGGGTATTACGATCCCCCTTTCCTCGGTTCGCGCATAGATTTTTTTTTTATCAAAATTACACAAACATTGTGCCGGTATATGAGAAAATCTTGCACAAAGTTTCAACTGAATATCGTAAAAAAACAAAGGAGTTATTAATAGAAATCGTGTTTTAAATTTAAATTTTAGCACCCTGTATCTTGAAAAAGACAATACCCAGATCAACCTTCCTATTGTTAGGGGTGATGGAAAGATCGACAAATTCTGAATTTAGAAGTGATAAATAACATTTTGCTTCATGGCTCTCTTGCATTGCCAACACTATTTATCACCGACATTTTTCTAAATTAATAATGAAATGGGGTTGTGATTATTAAGGAATTTTTTGGCGCTTCCGGATTCAAAATTTGTTGCTCATTTCTAATCCGTTATAGAGATGATAACCTCATATCTCATCAACTATGGCGGAAAAAAGAGATTATTCAAGTCAAAAATAGCACATTAAAAATAAAGTTTCATGTGTGTGGGCATTTTTCCCAAAAATAAATCCTGAATTCTTTACCGGATTTGTGCGGTACTTTTAAAACTCCATGTAGGTATATCTTTCGCACGTGTGGATTAAATGAAGTTGCTTGCAAAGAAAAACAATTTAACTCAAGAACAGGGGGTGATTGGATAATATTTTATACACCAAAATTTCCTGAAGTAAGTTTTTTTACATTACAAGACAAACTATAGAACTTACGAAAGGTCTAAACAAAAAATACATACCCTCGATATCTGAGACATTAGGTTCACTACTGCATTTGAGTGCTAAATCTAACATTCTTTTCCCACTGAAAAATGAAAATAAAAGTTAGTAAGTAAAGGTAAAGTTGCCTAATATCCACCACAAAAGTGCGATATGAAAACGAAAATGAGAGTCAGGTTCTTAGGAATATTTCAGAGATAAATATCAAATTTGTTGATGGAATATTATTGGGCACAAAATTACGCAACTTTTCTGTCATTTAAATGGCTGATAATCATAAGCGAAATTTCCATTGTGATCCAGAAAATTATGAGACACTTTTATTATACATGTGCAACTGTGTTCAATAAAAATGGGACAATTCTTTACCTGTAGTGTACATCAGCCTGTGTTTGCACACTGGTAATAGTTTTTGATGAATATAATGACAATATCATAATTCAAAAGTTGAATGTAAATAACTAGATTTTTTATAAGACTTGCCCACTTTTATTGCACACCACTGTACAATCTTACTCGTAAATTAGTGGATTATTCAAAAATAAATGCGGTAGATCTATTAAAAACATGTAGTTTATAATTTAACACTTACCGTGAACGAATAGGTGGTTTCATTGTATCAGCCTGTAGACCACAATACTCACGAAACAATAAGTACTTTGTAAATAAGTAGGTACACTTTATTAATAACTGCTTTTGCGAATGTTACTGTTCTTAGTACTAAGCAATTGCCATCATGGGGCCGCGCGTAGTGAGCTTGATTGTAATGCGCATAGTCTGTTGAAAGGTTTCGATTGGCAGTTGAGAACCGCGAACGCACTTGGTATTGGTCTCTATATTTGGCAACAACGCTGGAGGCGAACTCGAGCGCTACATTTAACAGTTTTATATACAAAGAGGCGAATACATACTAATTTTGTTAAGAGTTGGAAGCGTACTGAATATACATTAGAATTTTATATGAAAAAAGCATGCGATTTCCTTACCCCTCTCTTCTTGCCTTCAGATAACGAGAAGTTGGAGTACTATAAAATTATATTATACACCTCCAGTTTAGTTCCTTCTAACGGATGCGTGGACGCCCTAAAGATGTATGGAGGTAGACACGATACAAATGCACATATATATATATATATATATATATATAAGAATTTATTTTCGACTGTTTAGTTTATGTAAATAATAAAATTTCTTTTGGGGAATTCAGTCTGGTATTAAAAGAATACTCTTTTTTAGGTTCAAGCTTTCAACACTTTATTGTGTCTTCGTAATATGCTAGAAAAGTATTTCTCTCTACCTTATATACCAAGACTCACTTTAGCCTTAAGGAAATCTCTATTACATATTGGAAATATCAACATTGCCTTTAGAAATCACACTCCTGTATCTACGATATTTTCTAAAATTAAAGATAAGATAAATCCTCTATTAATGTCGAATGTAGTATATTCCATTCCATGCAACAACTGCGATTCAATTTACATAGGTCAGACTTGCCAAAGACTAAAAGACAGGATCACTGGGCACAAAAGTGATTCCAGACTTATTAGTAAAAGACAAGCGTGTATGCTATCAGTACATGTAAATGAAGAGGGACATCACGCCAATTATGATAATGCCAGAATATTGGACATAGAACAAAATCGAAATAAGAGAATGTTTCTTGAAATGGCTCGAATTTTACAAAACCCTAATTCTATGAATAAAAGATCAGACATAGAAGGTTTGAACATCATATATTCCTATCTGTTAAAACTCACTAAGGAAACAAATTAAAAGTAGATACAATAATAACTATACCCAGGCAATATTACCATAGTAAAAACTTACTCCAAGATTTTTAAATTTCCAAATTGTGTTGACTACTGTCTAACAATAATTTTTAGTTTATAAAAAACGTTTAAATTACTAATGCAATCTGTGTGTGGAATAATGTAACCTTATTACCAGTTTTTTCTTAGAGTTTCTTTGATTTTAAATGATGTTCAGTTCAGCGTACTTTTTAAAACTCAACTTTTGTAAGTGTTAAAAAATCTTTTAATTTTCCATAATGTATACTTATTGTCTCTCATTTACAGTGTTCCTGACGAAGACACAATAAAGTGTTGAAAGCTTGAACCTAAAAAAGAGTATTCTTTTAATACCAGACTGAATTCCCCAAAAGAAATTTTATTATTTATATATATATATATATATATATAAATCACAAGCAAAATAAAAACGCATGCTGTTAAAAGTTGTTCTACAAACGTATGTTCTTAAAAACTAAACGGAACGAAACACAAAGTTGAAGAAAACCGTAAAAAGGTATATAATAGATATGAACATATGAATAAAGGTTTTCTTTATTCATGAAAAAATCTCAGTTTTGAATCTTTATTCACATACATAGATCTTATCACAACAACAAATATAAAATAAACATACATCCTTCAGAACTTAAAGATAATATAAAACCTATATGTATATGCATTATTATATAATGTATAATGTTTAATCCACTCAAGGAAAATGTCAGATTGCATCCATCCACTTGAATGACAGAATGCTACTGATCCTGGTAGCGCTCCATCAAGCAGTTCAGCCTTCATCCTTTGCCTTGGGAAAACAAACAATGGTGGCAGAAACGCATATTTCGATTGTTATTGCCTGACCTCGCTCTGCAGATAATAAAATGCCAACCTGACGTCTACCTGTTTTAGCTATAATTTTTGATTGGCTTTTAGAGACCGTTGAAACACCCGTCTCGTCACAATTATATATTCTGGTGGGTGGAAATTTCCATTTGTCGAACACTGTTGCGGCAGTTTCTTCTAAATTATTTTTAGTACTACTAGTATTATTATCAATATTGGAATTTGCGTTATGAGTAGCAGCAGACCCAGTAGACGTAAAAAAAATCGTGATTTTAGCAAGTTTGGATTTTTCTACCTTTAACTTTTGCAATCTTCTTCGTATTGCAGCACCACTACTCGTGCTTAGTTGCTCCATTTTTGCATGAAATAACAAATTAAGAATCTTACTTCAATATTCCCAGTAAAAGTGCACAGGTACTGTTAGTCTGTTACGGCGTTCTTTGAGTTTCACTAGAAAAAATATTTCATTTGACAATTTTGTGCTCAAGCCGACAACGGCGCATTTCTCCGTATCCATATGGTGAACCCCAATCCACCAATAAATTTAGATGAAAGAAGTACTTTACCCTCTAGACTCTAGAGCTACAATACCAATTCAACAAACCAAAGCGCAGATGCAGCTATAATTACAATATTTGAAGTTCCAATAGGTACCAACTTGGAATGCAATTTTTTGGGATGTACCTATATCTGTAGTATTTCACAACTGGTCGTGAGCTTACTCTATAATAATTTATGTAGGTACTGGGTGCCAGAGATTTTTTAAATATTTAAGAAACCAACAGAGCAAAATTAGTTTTTGTGCGTACATATTAAAGAACTGTAAAACATTTTTTTTATTATTTGATCATTATATCTTTAGTGGCCAACAAGTTTTCGCACTCCTCTCGTCTATATTTCTGAATTGTTGGCTCAAGTCAGGTCAGCTCAGTCAGGTCAGGCGGGAGGCAAGGGCCCCTTTGGGGCTAAGGCCCCCCCGCGGCCGCGGACGTTCGCGGTAGTAGCGCTACGCCACTGCCAATTTGCTGTAGTAGCGCTACGCCACTGCCAATTTGCTTCGTAATATATTATAATGTTGTTTTAAACGTTCAGGGACGGACCCATTCTTTCTGAAGCGAGGTCCTAGAAATGCAGCTTGTGCGACTAGCTCATTGTCTTCCACATTTTTGAATGTTTTGTCCATTTCACTCTTCAAAGTTTTCATAAAATTTTGATCATTTTGATTTGTTGAACTTTCTTGGCATCTGTCTAAATGATTTTTTAATTGCATTCGCAAACAAAACAACGTTTGACAGTGAAACAAATTTCTCTGAACTTATTTCCACAGTAATCTGTTTAAATAATTGAAAAACCGTTCTGCTGTTTTCCAACAATTGCCAATCTTCTGGTATCATGGTGTTAAGATCAGCATTCTTTAAAGCCAGTGTAGCAACTGCAGTGTCTTTCGGCTCTAAAATTCTGGAAATCATGTTGAAAGTTGCAGAAAATTTTGTTCTTCTGCATGGTTGTAACAATTTTCTTTCTTCAGAAGGATCGCATCTCCTTCATCAACATGAATTTTGCTAGTGCACTTTTTATTTACACACCATTTAATGTCTTTCTATCGCGATAAAACTCGAACTTTTTCACAATCCATAATTTTTCCCCCGCTTGCTTAAAATCGGGTCCATTAGTGTTGGGCACTATCGAATAAAAACTATGGAATTATTCGATAGTTGCAAAAGCATTCCAATTAAAAAAGTAATGAACAGTTTCATTCGGTTGCTGAATCGAACGAAGACAGACAATGTTAAATTGTTAAAACTTGTATTTTACTAAGTAAGTGTTTGTAGAAAAAATATTTATGTACTTATTTTTTATTGTTCACTTTCAACATAGGTTGTCAATATTTGCATAACATCCCTTTTAAATTTAACTCTATTTACACAGGGACAGCAATTTCATTTCCTCGGCCACTCTTTTCATAAAAGGCAAATTAGGGTCTTGGTGTGCTGCACCATCGCTCTTCACCTCTTGCGTTAAATACTCATCTGCATCGCTAGTCACTTCTGAAGATTGCTGAGAAATGATCAATCTAAAAATAAATACGTAATCAGTGTGTATCGACGATAACGATGGCAAATAATTAATAGTGGACTGTATATTTTTATGCATTTATTTGAATAACTGAAGTAAACTTAACAGAACTGCATCTACCCACGTTGCAAACGAGAATGGATGCATAACCAAAAACACAACAACAACAACAACAACAACAACAGTTGCAAACGAGAATGGATGCATAACCAAAAACACAACAACAACAACAACAACAACAACAACAACAACAACAACAACAACAACAACAACAACAACAACAACAACAACAACAACAACAACAACAACAACAACAACAACAACAACAACAACAACAACAACAACAACAACAACAACAACAACAACAACAACAACAACAACAACAACAACAACAACAACAACAACAACAACAACAACAACAACAACAACAACAACAACAACAACAACAACAACAACAACAACAACAACAACAACAACAACAACAACAACAACAACAACAACAACAACAACAACAACAACAACAACAACAACAACAACAACAACAACAACAACAACAACAACAACAACAACAACAACAACAACAACAACAACAACAACAACAACAACAACAACAACAACAACAACAACAACAACAACAACAACAACAACAACAACAACAACAACAACAACAACAACAACAACAACAACAACAACAACAACAACAACAACAACAACAACAACAACAACAACAACAACAACAACAACAACAACAACAACAACAACAACAACAACAACAACAACAACAACAACAACAACAACAACAACAACAACAACAACAACAACAACAACAACAACAACAACAACAACAACAACAACAACAACAACAACAACAACAACAACAACAACAACAACAACAACAACAACAACAACAACAACAACAACAACAACAACAACAACAACAACAACAACAACAACAACAACAACAACAACAACAACAACAACAACAACAACAACAACAACAACAACAACAACAACAACAACAACAACAACAACAACAACAACAACAACAACAACAACAACAACAACAACAACAACAACAACAACAACAACAACAACAACAACAACAACAACAACAACAACAACAACAACAACAACAACAACAACAACAACAACAACAACAACAACAACAACAACAACAACAACAACAACAACAACAACAACAACAACAACAACAACAACAACAACAACAACAACAACAACAACAACAACAACAACAACAACAACAACAACAACAACAACAACAACAACAACAACAACAACAACAACAACAACAACAACAACAACAACAACAACAACAACAACAACAACAACAACAACAACAACAACAACAACAACAACAACAACAACAACAACAACAACAACAACAACAACAACAACAACAACAACAACAACAACAACAACAACAACAACAACAACAACAACAACAACAACAACAACAACAACAACAACAACAACAACAACAACAACAACAACAACAACAACAACAACAACAACAACAACAACAACAACAACAACAACAACAACAACAACAACAACAACAACAACAACAACAACAACAACAACAACAACAACAACAACAACAACAACAACAACAACAACAACAACAACAACAACAACAACAACAACAACAACAACAACAACAACAACAACAACAACAACAACAACAACAACAACAACAACAACAACAACAACAACAACAACAACAACAACAACAACAACAACAACAACAACAACAACAACAACAACAACAACAACAACAACAACAACAACAACAACAACAACAACAACAACAACAACAACAACAACAACAACAACAACAACAACAACAACAACAACAACAACAACAACAACAACAACAACAACAACAACAACAACAACAACAACAACAACAACAACAACAACAACAACAACAACAACAACAACAACAACAACAACAACAACAACAACAACAACAACAACAACAACAACAACAACAACAACAACAACAACAACAACAACAACAACAACAACAACAACAACAACAACAACAACAACAACAACAACAACAACAACAACAACAACAACAACAACAACAACAACAACAACAACAACAACAACAACAACAACAACAACAACAACAACAACAACAACAACAACAACAACAACAACAACAACAACAACAACAACAACAACAACAACAACAACAACAACAACAACAACAACAACAACAACAACAACAACAACAACAACAACAACAACAACAACAACAACAACAACAACAACAACAACAACAACAACAACAACAACAACAACAACAACAACAACAACAACAACAACAACAACAACAACAACAACAACAACAACAACAACAACAACAACAACAACAACAACAACAACAACAACAACAACAACAACAACAACAACAACAACAACAACAACAACAACAACAACAACAACAACAACAACAACAACAACAACAACAACAACAACAACAACAACAACAACAACAACAACAACAACAACAACAACAACAACAACAACAACAACAACAACAACAACAACAACAACAACAACAACAACAACAACAACAACAACAACAACAACAACAACAACAACAACAACAACAACAACAACAACAACAACAACAACAACAACAACAACAACAACAACAACAACAACAACAACAACAACAACAACAACAACAACAACAACAACAACAACAACAACAACAACAACAACAACAACAACAACAACAACAACAACAACAACAACAACAACAACAACAACAACAACAACAACAACAACAACAACAACAACAACAACAACAACAACAACAACAACAACAACAACAACAACAACAACAACAACAACAACAACAACAACAACAACAACAACAACAACAACAACAACAACAACAACAACAACAACAACAACAACAACAACAACAACAACAACAACAACAACAACAACAACAACAACAACAACAACAACAACAACAACAACAACAACAACAACAACAACAACAACAACAACAACAACAACAACACAACAACAAAACAACAACACAACAAGCAACATTACCAACCTACACAGTCAGGACATGCAGGCAACTCTATACAGTGCGGACAACTCTATGAAATCTAAACAGAGTGAAATAATTTACAATAAAAACCTAAAACAAACCTCTTCGATGGCGGAGTTCCTATATTTTCTGCAATAGACTGCGTTTTTCTTAGAGCAGAAGATGTAATTCTATTCGAAAAAAAATTATGAATTAAAACTGCAAAACGACTGATATAATACCGATGTTCTTACTTTCTCTTTCTCAAGTGTGGGACTAACCTTAGCATTATGTCAAAATATATAAATGTTTTTTTTTCTTTTTAACGGCTGCAGACAGTGTTGTTCCTAGCACTGTTTCCAAACGTACCGGTTTAGTAACAAGTTGAGTACCAACTTAGCAGTTTGAGTACCAATTTTCAGCAACAATGATAAAAGTCAGTATAGCGTATTTAAATGCATAGGCACTTACATAAGCAAGAGGATAAAGTAAAACACTACATATATGTATAAATATAAGTATATATTTAAAAAAATCGGTTTAAACTAACATTCTTATGTAGGTATTCAAAAAATAAATAAAACTCGCGTTTTCAGAGTGAATAAAACAATATAGAAACATAATAACGTACACAATAACAAATTACAAAATAGTAAATAAAAAACAGAAAATTTAAAGTTGAACATCTTCGTCCAAAACCTCTTCCGCTTCAATCAAAGCTTTTGAATATTGAG
This sequence comes from Xestobium rufovillosum, assembly GCA_963966045.1. NCBI lineage: Eukaryota > Metazoa > Arthropoda > Insecta > Coleoptera > Ptinidae > Xestobium > Xestobium rufovillosum. The sequence continues at coordinate 26,612,662 of OZ014497.1, forward strand.
TCATATTTAGCTGGGGAGACCAATTAAAACACTTTTTATCTTGCACTTTAAGTGCGTCCTTTGTATGCAACAATGCCCCACAAGTTTTAACAAGTAATCTGTTTCTTGTCTTGCTTTTAACAATATTAAGCTGAGAAAAAACGCGCTCTGCAGCTGCAGAGGAGTGAGGTAAAGACATGATTATTTTAGCAACTTTCATGACATTTCTAAACAGTTTTTCGTCGGAACTATTTTTGACCGCATCTACGTTGGTCCAAAAGTGTACGATGTTTTCATGGTCAGAATTTTTAAATTCTTCCATCTCGCTAATAAGACGATATTCAAAATCTATGGTTTCTATATCAATATTTAGAAAAGGAAATATATTTTCTGTCTCACTGATCGTATTTATTTTACCGGAAAGTACAACCTTTGGGTCAAACTTGTTGGCAAACTTTAAAATTTTATCATCGAAGTTAAATCGCTTTTTTATTTGATTTGTGAGTTCCACATAAAACTTTAAGGCATGGATTTTAAAACTTTCAGTTTCATTTGCATTCATCAATTCTTTATTTTTCAAAATTTGTTCAACTTTGGCCCCACAGTAAATTTCTTCTAAAGGTAAGTATTCACGAGGGTTATTAACTACAATTTTGTGAATTTCTGTTGAATTTACATATGCCTGTTTTAAAAAAGATTTTAATATTAATTTATACAAACTAGTTATTCGCGACAACAGCACATGAATTTTTGGGGACTCTGATTGAAATTCCAAATTCAATTGGTTAATTACTTCCAAGATGTATGATAAAAAATAAAAATATATCTTATAAACAGGATTTTTTAGCGCATTCAGTATTGCACTTGCTGACTGAATATTATCTTCTAGGGACGCTCTGGTAAAAAATAATTCCAGCGAGGACCAGTGTTCTAGTATTCTGTTAATGACCTTTTGTAACGATAACCAGCGCGTTTGGCTAGGTCTTAACATAATTTGGGGTTTTTCATTTGCAAATATCTCGCACTCTTTGAGTTCTACACATCTTTTGCTACTGTTGCTAAAGTAATTGTAAATATCACGACTGAATTGTTCTACGCTCTTTGGTAATTTTTCACAGGCGTGACTAGAACACAGATGGAAAGAATGGCAGGAGCATCCAATAGTAATAATATTGGGATTAGTCTCCTGAAAACGGGCTTTCACCCCATTGATATTGCCCATCATCACTGAACAGTTGTCTGCCCCTAATCCAATGACGTTGGATAATGGAATGGAATTAGATTCAAGAGCTTGTTTAATAGCTTCAAAAATACATTGTGCAGTTGAAGATTCTACTTCAATTAAATCCAAGAACCTGTCACAAACACGATCATTTTTAAAGTATCTTGCAAGCACAGCGAGGCATTTAGTGGTACTTATGTCGGTCGTTTCATCTATTATTACAGAAAAATAATTTTTCTGCAAATCTGCAACTAACTCTTTTTTATTAGTGGGACCTAAGACTTTCGTTATTAATTGGGTTGCTTTTTTTCTTTTAATGTGAAGCTTCTTTGCAACTTTTGAATCTGGGCAAGCTGATGCTATCAATTGGGGCAAATGGTCCATTAGACTGAACGGTAGGTTGTGCTCGGCCAAAAACATGACTAGTTTAAGCTCTGCTTCTTTTACATAACAATCAAGAGGTTTCTCTGCTGGATCCTTAAACACAGTCTTTATAGATGGTGTTGAGGAAGTCAATTTCATTTTATTTTGGTGAGATATAGAATTACTGTGCCTGATAAGGTGAGTGATACTACCAACTATGTTAATTTTACATACATTACAATGCGTTGTATTTTCATCATGCTTCTCGGCCCATTTGAATTTGCTCTTCCATGAATCTTTAAATTTGTGTTTGTAGTGGGATTTTGATTTTCCTGTTGATTTTTGACTTTCCTCGTCCTCGGGCAATAAAATTTCCTCAGGATCATCAACGTCGACGTCGATAACAACATCTTTACTCGTAGAAGGGGTATTGTGGGGATCCAAATTACTTGTTTTCGTTTTTTTTATCAAATATCTATAAAAATGGCATTGGAACGTTTGCAAAATCAGCGCTTTAGTATAGCTACCTGTCCATTATTGTTCCTTGCACAAGTATTATTCACTATATATGTACATAGAAGAACTGAATGCGATATGTGAATAAGTACTAAACTTCAAAATTTTAAATTCAAACGTACCTAGTCAGTTACTGAACTGTAAACACTTTGGAGTGGGGATGGACCGACCAATGCTCGAGGGACGAAGATGAATGATGGAACGAATTTCATTGGTTCTGAAGTATTCTCCGAGCCAATAGAAATAGACCCTTTCTGTTTTACTGGGCAGCGCGCGCATTTGAACAGAAAAGAGGCAGTATTTAATTATTGTGGTGCATTACTGTATTCTGCATTTTAGTTTCAATTAAAAAATAAATAGAAATTAGATGTCACCATGTGTTAAATAGGATATAGAACGCGCCCATTTTAAAATTAAAAACATTGACAGTGAGATAGGATGAAGGAGTACCAGATTTTCCTGAGGAGTACCAGAGTACTTTATGCGTGGTCAAAGTACCAAATCTGGTACTAAAGTACCAACTTGAACAACGCTGGCTGCACACCCAGAAGGGGGGTTCTTCTGAAGTATCCGATAAGCACGTACAAAACGATCAGGAAGTGTGAGCCACCTCTTCTTCACCGTTTCTACTGCAAATCATGAAAAATTTTCTTAAGTGAAATCAGTTTCTTGTGTTATAAATATGTATCTACCATCTGTATTTAAACGCTCTGCTGCACATTTGATCATTTCTTATCACTCTTATCAAAATGGTCGGACACTATTCTACATATTAGGTAATTAATTTTTCGTCATCAAAACCCATTTCACTAGCAAAATTATTTGTACAGCACAGATAAACAAGCTGCACAAAGACCCAACAACAACAACAACAAACACATGGGCACGTAGCAGATAATAATAATAATAGCTTTACTTAGCAATTGCTGTACAAACTCTAATATAAAAAGTTTTACATGTAATTGAACTTAAATCTACTCTAACTGGTATAACTAAAATTTCCTATCTAACTTATTGCAACTATAAGCTAAACCCTATTCAAGACCTTAATAAAATAACAAAAACTTATATCAACTCTAAAATTTCAATAACTATCTACTTAATCTGCCTACACCTTATTGCACTTATATTTTTAACTCTCTATACGAGTACTACTTTTTAATCTAGGAACTTAACTGCTGCTCTATTTAATACTGTTTCAGCTTGGATCTTGGATACAAATTTCTTTACGTTGCACTGTGTGATTTGCGGAGATAATTTATTACGAGTATATTAATTTCAGGACTGTTTTAAAAAACAAGTTCTTCTTATTTTTTATACTAACTGTAAAATGTTCTCTATAGAGCATCTGCGGCACGTGACCAAAATGGGCGTGGTTATCTGCTTGGAGGAAAAACAAACCGGAGACATAACCTTGCTGGCGCTGTGTTTTAGAGCCGTTTGCCACTACACTAATTTTAGTACTAAAATATGCTCTAAAAAAATGGATTAAAAAAACTTGCTTTTGAAACTTGACTGAAACTGATTTCTGTCTGCAACCAAAAAGGTTTTAGTACTATTTTCAGTGGATAAGCATGCGCATTACGGTCAAAGCATTTGACATTTCTGTCAAAATCAAAACTTTCACTTTAAACTAGAGTCTGTAAAGTTAGAGACTGGGCCCGGACAAGATGGTGGCTGCGCGAAAATGTAGCGGGAAATATGATTTTGACAGAAACAGTGCCGTACCGGCGTATATGTGAAATTTATTATTATTTTAACAATGAATTCATAAAAGTTACATTCAAAACAGGAAAATTAGCATTTTAAGGCATGAAAAAATCGCGAAACACATTAAGAAGAACTTAAGAAAAGGGGATTTCGTCATAAGTACAGATACATTATAAATGTGACGTTTGGTGTGAGGTTATGTCAATTACGAAATCGGCATGTTTATGTGCAAATAATCTCAATTCCATAATTGTTATAGTTGAAAACAGGTTTTTGAACAAGTTGTTTACTTATGTGACAAAAGAAAATTAGAATAAATCATAAAGGAAGCCGAATAATCCAATTTACTATTTTTCAGCACTGAAGAGTTAAAGAATTGCAAAATAAACTTATTATTCTGTAATTAAAAATTTAGAGAGTTCTATTAACTACCAAAAATAAATAAGTGGAATTCACATATATTAAGAACTAAACGCCTTGTTGACCTTTCAAAAAATAAGAATCCTTGGTGCTTGAGGTATGTCATGTCGCACAAGGTCTAATGATAGAACGTCTAGGCATTTGTCCTGCGGGAAGGAGCTTCGGGCGGGACAGCTGGACAGAGCCGCTAGTCCTACCAGCAGGACATTATTTTTAAATGGGATTGTCCTGCCGGCAGTACGTGCGCAGCTTTCGGCAGTACGGACCCAAATTTCATAGGCGCCGTAACAATTTTGCTATTTATTAAATAAAACATCTGCTGAGAAACATTTTTATTTATTCTCGTACAAAATAACTTGGAAAACATTAAAAAATAACACTGCGCCTGCGATGCTGATTGTTTCCTAAATCTGCGTAAAATAGGAAATTTTAATCTAATTTATTACCTATAGTATAATTAAACACTTGCCATTCTTTTGTAATAACTCAGCACTAATTTTCGTTTTTGTATTGTTCAAGTCTCGCAGAACTGTCACAAGACCCAGAGATTTTAGTTACTCTTCCGTTGCATACGGCGCTCAAATAATTGTCTCCAAACGCGGACATACACCATTTAAAATCTGGTTTTTTATCAAAATTCTTTGCTTTTGAAAAACCCGCGGCATAATTAGCGTGCAAGCCACTGTACGTGCGAGATTTTTTTCAAGAGTTGTCTCCTTCTCCGTAGCTTGCCTCCTACTGGTCTGAACGAGATGAAACTTACACTTTAGATAGGCAAAATTTTACGACAAATCCGATGGTGGTGGTTACGTTCTCATATGGGGACGCAAATGTACTGAAAACAATAGGGTCGAAAATACGTGCTGCTGGAAGGACGCTTGGACACTCTATCAACTAAGGGTTAATCACTTGGTAGTGGTTGTACTCCTAAATCCTCGTCTTCGTCGTCTTCATCATCATCATCATCATCATCATCACCACCATCATCACCACCATCATCTTCAGTTGTGACTTGATATTCATCTTCACTCTCATCATCAGATGATCCTGTGTTCACAGTGAACTTCAACGAATCCAATGCATCGTCCATCAGATGCTCTTTCTCAAAGAAAGTTTTTTCCACTTTTTGCACATGGCCACATACATCTTTCCACTCTTCTGAGCTAATAATGGAAAATTTTCCACGTGCTAATTCCTCCACATCACCTAATTTAAAAGTAACGTTTCTGCTAGCTACCCAGTTCTTTACAGTGGCCCATATCTTCTCTATGGGGTTCAATTCCGGGTGATAAGGAGGAAGCCGTAACACTCGGTGACCATGGGCTTCAAGAAGCTCATCCAATTTGTATTTCTTTGGGAATCGATACAAATTTTGTTTGATAAGACCATAAAGCTCAGGTTTTGTATTTGAGCCATCAAAATGTATTTGACGTTCTTCAAGCCACTTCACCATCTCGCCTTTTCGGCTCGCAGATGTCAGGTTTTTTTCCACCAGGACATTGTGATATGATGCATTATCAATCACAAGTACACAATTAGGCGGCATGTTGGGCAGTAATTGTTTCTGCACCCATGTCATGAAATTGGCATTATTCATGTCATCGTGGTAATCTCCTGATTTAGAACCTAGAGACAATGTTTGGTTACATTTTGATATTAAAATTACTTACGTATGTGTTACCTGACCGAAAAATGAGCAACGCATTGGGAATGAAACCATTTTCACCTCCGGCATGTACAATAATCAGCCTTTGGCCTTTAGAAATCGGCTTCTTTAAGTTTTTAGTAGACTCATCATACCACCCTTTCGGCTGGACATGGCTGCTGTGTATATACGTTTCATCCGTATATATAATGGTTCGGCCTTCTTCCCGGTATTGCAGAATTTGTTTCAAGTATTTCACCCTTTTCAGGCGAATGTCATGGCTTTCCATTAAAATCTTACAATTGTCTTCTGTCTTTCGCCACCTTAAATGGAAATAGAAGTAAACGAGGTGTCCCACTCAAGCAGGCTCACTTTTGCTATCTGTTGTTATAAAAGTATTTTCAAAACATAAGCATTTAATGAAACAGAAATTTGAATATGCATGTAGTAACGGCATCCGAAATATTTTGACTTTGGATATACAAAAGCAGCCATACCTGAATCCAATAGATTTCAGAAAAACCCATAGCGACTGCCTCGAGCCAGAAAAAGAAAGTTCAGAATCTTTAATCTTCTGTAGAATACCTGGAATACAAGGTGATATTAGGCTAGATGATGCGATAGGTAGGTATTTAAATGTAGCATTTGTTATTTAACGAAAAAGCAGTAATTGCCATTTGTTCCTAGAATAATTTGTTCAAATAGCCCCTGATTATTGGGATCACTTTCCGTCATTGCATATTTCATTCATGTTTCGATGAAAAATACATTATACACATTGAAAACACATCGTGAAATATAATTGTCTGAAAAATCATTGGGTTTCAACAGAAAGTAAGTTTCTTGAAATTTATCTACAATCGAAGACGGAATCCAGGAAGTTAAATATCCAAAGCATTCCATTTACTAAAATGCAAGTGCGATTCATACTTTCATAACTTGGCTACGCAACAGCAGCACCCAATTGGTTTTTTGATATTATATCCAAAAAATACACGAAAATATCTTGAACTTTCTTATTACCACGTTCCCTCTATTTATGAAAAAAGAAGTTCAGCAGACTTTACAATGAATCACCCCGTATTTGACAAGTAACAACTGCCAGCAGTTGCAATGAAAACACACCTTAACGAAGTTTTCTTTTTTATAATGGTAATTATGTACTTACAATTGAGAGAGGGATTCCTTTTCTCCAAAATAAAAAAATTATGTATAATTTCCCGTATTGTTTCCGTTTCTCCCACAGAAATCAGGCCGAGCTTACGCTTCTTTCGCGGTCGTTCCTTATGTGGTGTAGCAAAGGAGGTGCTAGGCTCAGCTTCTACGCTTTTCGATTCCTTCAAAATCTTCGCTACTGTGTTTCTCGAAACACCTGTTGCTTCTATAACTCTTTGCCTTAAACACACAATTGGATCTTAACAATAATCAAGCTCATTATGAAGTGGGTACGTACATACCTGTAATTCTTTAAAGGAATCCTAATTCCATTTTGCGCTTCTTCCCGCATAAACTTTATCACGTTACTGATAATTTCACGGCCTTGGCTATGAATTACCATGCCGGGTTTGCCAATTTTTTTGGGAGACATTTCTAACCTACAAACGTCAAAAATTTCAACTTGGATTTAATGTGTAAAATTACTTTGATTGTAGTATTACCTGGATAACAAATACTATCGACGATTTTTCAAAAGTCTTTTAAATAACACCGAGATCACAAAATAATCAGAATAATCTGCAAACACAAAAAATTTTAACCTTCAATTCAGTTACAAGAATTTGTAGTATTAATTACCTCGAACTCCGTTTTTCGAATAAAGATGATAGTTTTTTAGTCTTTTAAGCAACACTCACAATAAAAACGCAAAATAAAACAGAATATCCACTAAAAAAAGCACACTCAAACATGAGTCAATAAAACAACAATGGACGCACAGTAATCTTGAAGTTCTTGACGGCGCCACTGGATTTACGAGTTCCGCCTTCGGACGAAAACAGGTCTATTGCACTGATCACGTGACAGCCCAGTCTTTAACTTTACAGACTTTAACCTAATTTCAATCAGCAGTCAAAACTTAAAATTTTTTGTACTAAAAAATAGTTTGCAGCGTGAGTATAAGTAAAAAATGATAATTAGTAGAAAAAGAAAATTATGTGCAGCGGCTTTGATCATTACAATGATGATAATAGTAAAGAAAAGGACCGAAACAATTGTGAAAAAGAAACGATTGTGGACTAAAAAATGGATTGAACGAAGAATGGATGGAAGAGGAATCCTAAATATGTTAAATGATGAATTATTAAGTGAAGACCCAATATCATATAAAAACTTTTTACGAATGAACAATGTCTCATTTGAAAAATTGTTGGGGCTTGTTGCAAACAAAATAAAAAAACAAGATACAAAATTCAGAGAAAGTATATCACCGAGGTGTAGGTTTGTAACTATAGTAAAATGAAACCTTATTTTTGTACGCTATGACACTAGGCAGGCTAGCACCTAACTTTGTTTTTACTTCAATAGGTTGGAAACCACACTCCGATTCCTAGCAACGGGAGAGACATTCAGATCATTAATGTATTCTACCCGCATACATGAAAGTAGTATTTCAAGGTTCATACCCGAAGTTTGCAACTCAATATATTCTAGTTTGAAGGAAACATATCTAAAGGTGTTTTTCTTTAAATGCTAATTATAAATTTGTAGACTCCAAATTCATGTAGCGAATGGTTAGATATTGCCAAAGGTTTTGAAGAACTGTGGCAATTTCCACACTGCATCGGTGCCTTGGATGGACGACACATTAATTTTAGGCCTCCAATATCTCCCGGCTCATACTATTATAAGTACAAGGGAAACAACTCAATCGTGCTATTAGCGATGTGTGATTCAAGATATAAATTCACTTATTATAATGTAGGAGTAAATGGCCGAATAAGTGATGGTTTTGTTTTTCGTGAAAGTAATTTATGCAAAGCCTTAGCAAATAGCACATTAAATTTACCACCAAATGAGACTTTACCTGGCCGATTAACAAAAGTACCATTTGTGTTAATCGCAGACGATGCATTTCCCATAACCAGCCGAATTATGAAACCTTATCCCAGTAGAGGATTATCGTATTCACAAAAGATATTCAATTACAGACTCTCCAGGGCAAGGCGAATGATTGAAAGCACCTTTGGTATTTTGGCCAATAGATTTAGAGTTTTATTAAACCCTATAAATTTAAGTCCTGATAAAGTAGAAATAATTACTTTAGCTTGTTTGGCATTACATAATTTTTTGGCTTCTGAGAACTGGAAAGCATATACCGAGATATATGAAGACTTGAAAGTAATTAATACAAATAAATTAAGTAATCAATCAGGTAATCGTACAACGGTTAAGGCTCTTAAAATTAGAGACGAATTTAAAGATTACTTCAACAGTGAAAATGGCGCTGTTAATTGGCAAGATGCTGCCATATGTAGGCATAATATGTAGGGCTATAAAAGTTATACAAATTTATTAATAAAAAATATTTTTATTTATGAAACATTCTTTTTCTCGCTGCCCAAACAATATTTGTTATTTCATGTTGCGTTTCTAATAAAATTTGCTCGTCACATTCCAGATATTCCAACTGGCTACCAACAAATTCTGTAAAAATTTGTATAGCACTTTTAGGTGTAACACTTTGCACTACTGGAATAGCTGTGGGATTTTCTTGTATAGCTAGGGAACTCGTCAGATTTGTTAATGCTTTACTAGCGTTTCTCATAAATTCTTCATCGGTAGCTTTTGCTATCCCCTTTTTTATATTTTTGCCACTACTCTCATTTCCATATTTTAGGCAATTCTTTTTGTTGGAAGGGGTTGCAGAATATGAGGGACTGCAAGAAGTACTGGCTCTGGGTTCTTTTATTATTTGAACGCTATGAATTTAAATTTTTTTCGCTGGATTTAATTTGACATCATCGTCTTCACTACCCTAAATTAAAAAAGTTAGTACTTATGATCTTTAATTCAATTATACTTTATTTACCACAGAATATTTTTCTGAATTAGACAACGTTCGTCTCTCTAGCTCGACATACTCATTTTCGTTCTCCATGTTATGATCCTGAGACAAACTTTCATGCTCAAAGACTTGGCTACTCGCTGTGGAATCTTGGGTGAGACTGTCTTCTGAATTTCTAGGAGCGCAATGTTCTACGAGAAATTCCATTTTATCGTAATACCAAAGAGTCGGTTTGTCGATCTTAAAATAGAAATAAAAATTGAAATAAAACTTGATTAGGGGGCATATTTTTTTACTCACCTCTTCGATACCCATTCCGCTTTTAAAAGAACTCGCATATTCTCTATGTTGAACTAGAAAATTTGTACGCAAATTGTTAAATTTATTTTTTATTTCTATTTGAGCAACATCTAGCCCTAATTTCAGGAGTTCAGCCCTTATTTCTTCCAAGGCTTTGTTCCTTGCATGCCTATTTTTGTACAGAGGATGTTTTGGTACGTACAGGCAAGGATTTTCTCTGTACATTTCGATTACCATTGTAACGTGCTGATGTGACCACATTTTGAGTATTACAAATAATACTTAATTATAAAACAACAAGAACTTCTAAACAATCACAAACACACAAGATATTCTTACGCCACGTGCAGAGTGCAAATAACCGCACATAACCAACAAAATGAAGACGCTAAAATCATACCACGGCGAAACTATGCGCGCACTTTAGGTCCGTGAAGTTAGCCTCGTTATTTTCGATTTTCTAATAGATTTTGGTCTGAATAATTAGTAACTAGTTTGTAATAATTTGTAACCCACAAACTACAATTTGTAACTCTCCCGTTAAGGAGTTATTTAAAAAACTACTTTTAGGGGCCAACTTCTCGAGAGCCCCGCAAGTTTGGAGTTTCCGATTTTTTCTTTGCCAAAATTTAGTAACTAATTTGTAATAATTTGTAACCCATAAACTAGAATTTGTAACTCTTTCGTTGAAGAGTTATTTAAAAAACTACTTTTAGGGGCCAACTTCTCGGGAGCCCCGCAAGTTTGGAGTTTCCGATTTGTTTCTTTGCTAATATTTAGTAACTAATTTGTAATAATTTGTAACCCATAAACTAGAATTTGTAACTCTATCGCTGAAGAGTTATTTAAAAAAATATTTTTGGCGGCCAACTTCCCGGGAGCCCCGCAAGTTTGGAGTTCCCGATTTCTTTATTTGCCAATATTTACTAACTAATTTGTAATAATTTGTAACCCATAAACTAGAATTTGTAACTCTATCGTTGAAGAGTTATTAAAAAAAATATTTTTGGCGGCCAACTTCTCGGGAGCCCCGCAAGTTTGGAGTTTCCGATTTGTTTCTTTGCCAATATTTAGTAACTAATTTGTAATAATTTGTAACCCATAAACTAGAATTTGTAACTATACCGTTGAAGAGTTATTTAAAAAACTACTTTTAGGGGCCATTTTCTGGGGGACCCTCAATAAACGGAATTTTCCTCCCATATATCATCGATGGATTTAACTGAACAATTAGGTATAAAATGTCTTTATGTCGCTATCAAATAGTAATGCACACGCAAAGATGCGTTGATGTAACTATCTATTTGTAAATCATTAGCTGGCGGACAAGTAAGATAGGAAGTACATAGAACTTTATTATATCTTAACGTATTTAAATGCACTGCAGATACAATCACAAAAATGTACATAAGTGTGTAAACCATAGAAAAAAGAAACAGGTATGTATTACATTCAGAAAACTTGCAATATCAAACTTAAATTGCTTCTTGTCTTTACATTTTTCGTCATTCACTAATGTAACGATTTTCCAAAGTGATAAAACCTCAAGTAATCCAGGAAACGAAAGCAACAAAACATAAAATGAAAGGAAAAATATATTAAACTGTATATATAATTGCATGTATGTGGGTAACGGTCTTGCTGTTTATATTTATAACGTTTAAGGGGGAATTAGACCTTTGGGATATTTGAAAAAAAGTTTTCTTTATAATACTCCCAAAGGTCCAATTCCCCCTTAAACGTTATAAATATAATTGCATGTACAGTTCAATTTTTAAAAGAAGCATCTTTCGTCATCGACTATATTCGTATGAATTAAGATCGAGGCGTATGTCGTAGTTGTTTCTTCTCTCAATGACGGCATTCTGAGACGGAACCGTCGACGCAAATACTTGTCAAACAAACGTCAGAAACGTAAATATCAGCAAAATGTTAGAAGTTTAAAATTACACCCTAAAGTGATGAATAATTTAAATTGAGGTACTAATTACTTACTAAAATCAAGAAAAATTGAGTAATAGGGAAAATCAAGAGAAAAATTCACTTAGAAGGTAAGGTAGGGAGTTAGGAACTCAACGGTCTTGACAGATTAAGTTATATATTTTAGCATATTATGCACAATATGAAAAAGTAATGAAGTTAAACAATAAGTAAAAGTACAAATAGCAGTAAGGATGAGGCTCACGCGTCGATGGGGTCCTGTAGAACGAAAACCAGGTTCTTCGGTCTTCGGGAATACAGTAAAGAGCAAAGAAAAGAATGTTATATTGTTAGCTATTATGTAGAAGCAATGATTTTAATATTATGTAGTATTACAAAATTACATACGATGGGTCTATGGATTTGCAATATTTAACCATAATAATATATCAAACACAAAAATAATAATATAAAACTATACAAAAAAATGGTTAAGTGGGAATCAATTCCCGCATGAAGGGTTCTGCACATACCTACATTAAAAAAGATTTTGTCTAATCTACAACATTATAATCCCTAAATGTATGGTGTTCAGTCAATAAATTATTATTACTTTTCACTGTCATTCACTTCATTTGAAAATACAGCTGTCAGTGGCAATAAAAGGGCACTGTTTCCTTTTTCAGCTTTAAAATAATCGACCAGGGATAGCACTATTTCCTGGCACTTCGAATTCAACATACAACCTCTCATGCTTAAGGAAAATTCTGTAAAATGTATAAATTTTTAAAATTTTTACTATTGAACTTAACCTAAAAACTTACCGATTAAGTTTTCTTTGTAACCAATATGGAATTGATAGATTTCTAAACAGCAAACGGAACAACAAAACAAATCAAAACGGCAGTTATATTAGAACAACTCGAATAAACTCAAAACCCCCAAATATAACACAGACGAGGAACAAACTAAATTCACACGGCGCCGTCGCTGTAGCCAATAATGGCTATATACCGACATTGACATTAACAGATTGACACTGACAGTTGGAGTTGCCACGGACCATATGCGCTACGACGGTATTTAAGCAGTTGTCTTTGTCATCATTACTCTCTTACCATTAAACGGTGGGAAAGACATGATTATCCATACTGTTTCTTTTCAATATGTGATGCACGACAATAACGTTGGTCGTAAATCGACAATAAATTCGTTACGAAAGTTGCTTCTTTTAAAAATTGAACTGTATATTATATTTCGACTGGCGATTAACTACGACCATCTTTTTCATCAGGTCATTGTAAAGTTCCCATGCTCCATCATTTCGTTTACAAATCGAATAATAATGGCCTATACCTGCAATTGAAGATGTAGGTGGTGGGTAATAGGCAATCACCGCTCGAAGTACGTAATTTTTATTCAAATTTAAAATAAACGGAATTGAATCGAGAGCTATGTTTGCTCCTTCACACGTGTCAACGAAAATTAGGTCTCTGTAAACGAATTTCATTTTGACGGAATTTGCGCAAGCGTTGCATTCAAAATCTATTTGTTCTTTTAGGATCGTTTCTAAATTTTTAATCAACTTATAATTTATTAGGAAGGTGGATTTCAAAAATTTTCGTGATAATGTACATTTTTCGCAGGTATACATTTCCATTCCGCTTTCCAGTCCTTTACATATGTTTGTAAATAAGCCAACAATATTGAATTGACAATCTAAGTGTTTTACCCCATTTATAAGCTTCCCCTCTTTTCCTCACTGAGAAAAATTTATAATACTCAGTAAAAGAAATATTATGCCCATTATTATATTTGACGTTAGCTATAGGGATAAATGAAGCTGTTAATAACCGTTACTATATTAATATTATAAAAGAATATTATATCATTTAATATATCAGTATATAACTTTCGTATGCAAATAAGTATGTAGAAGTAATTTTATTTGTTTATAGCGACTATGATATTGCAATAATTAATTTAAATAAACTTTTCAATATCCCCTATGACATTTCTAATATAACCCTTTATGTTATATTATAATAGATATTAATATTTTTATTTTAATTATAATATCATATTATACATTCTATACATTCTAATTTGTGAGTTAAAAATTGTTACGAAATGGTAACTAAATATTGGTAGAGAAAATGCTCGAAACTTTCGAGGCTCTCCAGAAGCAAGTTCATCAAGTTCATTTCTGAAATAAATCTTCAACAATAGAGTTACAAATTCTAGTTTATGGGTTACAAATTATTACAAGTTAGTTACTAAATATTGGCAAAGAAACAAATCGGAAACTCCAAACTTGCGGGGCTCCCGAGAAGTTGGCCGCCAAAAATATTTTTTTAAATAACTCTTCAACGATAGAGTTACAAATTCTAGTTTATGGGTTACAAATTATTACAAATTAGTTACTAAATATTAGCAAAGAAACAAATCGGAAAATCCAAACTTGCGGGGCTCCCGAGAAGTTGGCCCCTAAAAGTAGTTTTTTAAATAATTCTTCAACGATAGAGTTACAAATTCTAGTTTATGGGTTACAAATTATTACAAATTAGTTACTAAATTTTGGCAAAGAAAAAAATCGGAAACTCCAAACTTGCGGGGCTCCCGAGAAGTTGGCCCCTAAAAGTAGTTTTTTAAATAACTCCTTAACGGGAGAGTTACAAATTGTAGTTTCTGGGTTACAAATTATTACAAATTAGTTACTAATTATTCAGACCAAAATCTATTAGAAAATCGAAAATAACGCGGCTAACTTCACGGACCCGCGCACTTTCAGTGAGTATTCATGCAAGAAATTAGAACCTGTTCTAAATTATTGGACGAAAATTGACTAAATCGACGCGCGCACCCGATTTTTAATGCAATTTTTTTAAGAGCCAATTTTAGTACTAAAATTAGTGTAGTGGCAAACTGCTCTTAGTCTATTATTTCAGTTTTTAGTGGGTTTTTGTATTTTATATTTTACATTATCATGTATAGTGACTATTATAACACGTTAGACGCTGAGAGTGCATCTCGGTATAGAGAAAAAGTTGGTGCAATCGGCGTGGACCCGTCTACGGTGAAATTGGAAGTATGTAGTACCATAACCGAAAAGTTTCCACATTTTTGTTTAATAAAAATCAATTATTGTTTTCATATTTTAAGTTGTCATAAAAAGTATGACAATCACTGGGTATTACTGATATGAGCTGCTGCAAATATTGCCATTTTTGGAGCTTTATTTTTCTCTGTTCCTTGTACATTTGGGGCCACTCAACAACTGCTGGAACAGTTTTTTGCCTTTTGGGTAACTCCTTCCAGTCTTCAGCAAAGTCTAGCTTATAATAGATTTTTGCATTTTGCAAATATCTCAGCGCTTTAATGTCCGTCACAACAGGATCATGCGTGACCTATAAATAATATTAGTAAGAACAATTTTACTTAATGTTACAATATTTTCCCACGACCCCCTAGGAAATACAGCATAGTAGGACGGAAACTTGACAATTGCATTGCCCGTGCTCTAAACTCAAAACTGTGCTGTAATTTTTGAAAATCGCACAGTTCATTCAAATTTTGTGTCCAACCTCAAGGAATTTTTCAATAATTTCTATATTACTCGCAACCGAGTAGCTCAACAATGCATTCGAGAGAATATTATTCCTATTTTGGTAGGTACACCCATCCCTATAAAGTATAATAGGGCTAGATTCGTTGTTACAATCCGTTGCGAGATATTCCATAATACAGAAAGCAAATGTGGACGCAGTCATATCAGCCTCAGTTTCAATAAACCAAAAACACTTCGCCTTTTGTGTCACAACATCGTAAACAGAAATTGTGACAACAAAGCTTAAGTTTGAAAAATATGGCACTGGCTTGAACGTTGGGACAGACTTTTATAGCTTCTAAGTCGACAGTTAAAACACGACCTCTATTATTTATTTTTGCATCTTTATCTTGGTTTTTTTATCTCGAGCAGTGAGCAGTCCATTCTTCATCCGCTAGTTGATCAACTTCATATTTTGTACAAAGGTCACATTTTTTGTCCTTTTTAATGGGGTGAATTGACAAGTTCATCGAATAAAACATATCGCTGAAGACTGTAATCGATAATGAACATTTGTTCTTTTCATCGCAGGTGGTTTTGTACAAGTTAAAAAGTTGTTACATTTTTATAACTTTTTACTATTGTTAATAAAATCTTGACAAAGCCCCCGAACTGGGGCGAAACGTCGATAATTATACAAAAAAATAGTTTACTTCATGCCAATAATTCACGAAATTTATAAATTTATAATAATAAGATTACAGTACCAGTACATACTAAACTTCTAAATTGTGTGCTACAAACACCTCACAAATAATTGAAGATTTCGTTACGAATATAATTTCCTACGAGCGTTTGAAGTCTTCTGTGGAAGTGGTCGATGGGTTTTCAAAGCGACGGATGAACGCAATCAACAGTTGATTGTGGTTCAGCTCTTCGATTACGCCTCACTCGTCCAGTAATTTATAATTTTCAACATAAGAATCTTCACGCTTATTTTGCATTCAAACGTAAGGGCATGAACGGTAAATACTTGAAAAAACAGTTCCTATGCAATTTCGAAAGTTCCGTCAACGAACCAATGGCAATGCTCCTCTGAACCAAACATTAATATTCAATCCGCGTCATCTTTTCCGAAGTCCCATAAGAAAAATTTCGATTTCTTGATGTTATTTTCAGATTATCTGGGATAGCAATATCGGCAATATTTGTTGGATTTGTATATGGTTGAGTTCACTGTCTGATTCTTCCTATGGTTCTTTGAGGCGATGTATAAGCTGGGAAAAACACGGCCGCTCCCATCGAAGGGCTCTCCCAATTGAATTTTGTGACTGAATCTGGAAGTATTCGATTTGATTTACACGACACAGCAAAGTTTGACCATCTTCTAGTATATTTTGATTTTTTTTTTGGTTTTCCAAATCCTGCAGTGGTTGTTCCTCCTGCGTCTGCTGCGAGGGATAGCGACAACCACTGCTCATAGAAAGAAAAATAAATCATTCAAGCATAACGCTAAGAAGTCCTTGACACATTGTTGGCTGTTTGATACTGTTAGAGGTTTTTTAATAAGAAACTATGGAACTAGCGCCGATGCAGCTTTAACTTCGGTATCGTTCTTCGCAGAATAAAGTCAAGAGTTTTTAAACTATTATCGTCAGGATTGTTGTGTTCATCTGTTTAAGATATCCAGAGTTTCTTTCTTGCAATTGTTGTTTAGTTTCTGTTTATTTTCCGCCACTGCCTCTTTTTCTGGCCGAGGAATTCTTCAATTTTAACAACTATTTTAATCAATTCGGTGATTGCCTGCCCTGCGTCTGCTTCGAGGGAATTGGTACATCAGATATATCTATTAATATGGTATCCATATCCACTCAAGTGTTGCCCAGTGCGTAGTTTATTCAAGCTTCGTTCCCTTTTCAAAGAATCCATGAACTTCCAAATGGTTGGATGATGTACAGCAATTTGTTCCTCGAATAGTCTGTGCCGTTCTGACACAGCACTATTTGTCTTGGAAAGCCCTTTTAGAGTAAAAGCATAGTAATTTCACAATACAGTAAATTGAAAACAGAGTTGCCCTGCGATGACGATTTCTTTATC
The DNA here is from genome assembly GCA_963966045.1 of Xestobium rufovillosum. Taxonomy (NCBI): domain Eukaryota; kingdom Metazoa; phylum Arthropoda; class Insecta; order Coleoptera; family Ptinidae; genus Xestobium; species Xestobium rufovillosum. The sequence continues at coordinate 26,630,384 of OZ014497.1, forward strand.
CTCAAAACAGTCCAAGCGTATACATACATATACGTATATATACGTACGTATATATACGTACGTATATATACGTACATTTCGGCATATACCAAGAATTACCAAGAATTCACTTGAGATTATTATATAAAGGATTTAAGGTCAGCTTCTCAGACACCGCCGAAATTCGGAGCCTTTGGTGCGATGAAATGCCCATTGATGCTCTTAGAAGTTAATGCGTTGAAAATAAAATAATTGGTAAAATTCGTAGTCCACGCCAGTAATGCCAAAAGGTCTGTTACATTCAGTTCGAGAAGTAAGTAAATTGCCGATTATGGGTGACATAAAGGATGGACTAGTGCGATAACACTTGATGCACTTACGAATTTGATTTCGAACGCTGATTCGACCAGAAATTATCAAAAACTTTTGTCGCAAAGCTGCTTGGGTACCTTGGAGTCCAGCATGAAGTTTCTGCAAATGCTCGTGCGCAATTAAAAGCTTCGTAATGTGACTGATTTTTGGAAGCAAAAATGTAGAATTTTTGACTTTGCATACAACGTGTTTCGTTTCGATTGGTATGATCTGTTACTCGTATATAAACTGCTGCTCCCTAGGCAATTTGCGACGCATCGCTAAAACCATGCAATTCAATAGTTTTTGGAACAAAAGGCAAGCCATTTCTGGGAATTGCAAGTTTATTTAAATACAGAAGATGATGTGGGGCCGGTTGGCCCCATGACGTCTAAGTGACCACAATTGTTGTAAAATTATTTTAGCTCCTATAATAACTGGACCAAGTAGTCCCAAGGGTGAAAGATTTGAGCTGTGATAGATAAAATGCCCCGTTTAGTAATTTCCTTCTGAACGATTTGTGGCTTGACTTCATATTTTAATAAATCTGACGTAGGATGCCATAAAAGTCCAAGTGTCTTGGTATAGTCGTCTTTGTCTAAACGAACATCAAGATTTGAATTGTCCGTAGATGCATTCGGTAGCAAAATTGAATTATTTGATGCCCATTTCCGTAATACGAAACCGCCTTGACTTAAAATCGAAATTTACTGATCTTTAAGCTGGATTCATAGTAGAAGTAAAGTATGCTGTAGGAATTAAGAAGTAAGGTTTTAAGAAATTAACTTAATAACATCCATATACGCACTCATAGTAACTTAAAGTAAGCCGTAAGAAGTAAGCGTTATGATGTAAGAAGTAAAGAAATAACCAAATTTCATCTCTTACTGTTACATCTTACGGATTCGGGCGATTCGGGCATAATCGCATATTTTCGAGGGGATTTTTGACAATTTAATTAATATGAATATGTCTGTCTGCTGTTGTCATTGTTATTTTTGTGAACCTGTGTTGATTTAGAGATAAATAAATATTTGTTAACCATGGATGCAGATGATACAATTATAATAGGGGGCATACTTTTGGCGTGTAGTTTTCTGTTAAAAAGAACAATGAAAATAAAAAGTTGTCGAAGATTTAAAACAAGATTTATTAATTGTGTGCTTGCATAATTTTGTTAAATTGGAATCGGCTGCAACAAACGATACATTGTATTGCGCTCCAGGATTTGTGGACAGCGATGGTCACCTTGGAACTTGGCGTGAAGATGTTGAGCCTCTGCCATCTGTAGGACGATTATCTTCAAATCGAGCCGCACAATTGCTGTATAAAATGCCAGATACATTAAAAGATTTTTTATCACCAAATGGAAAAATACCTTGGCAAGAAAAGGTTCTAGAAGAGGCCCATATCCCCAAATTTGATAAAATTATAGTGTTAATTTTTATGCAGTTTCCTCACATAACTTGCCACATTTCTATAGTTCATTAGTAGAAATGCAAAAAATTGTGTATATAAAAGAATTTAAAAAAACATGTTCATACGATATGTACATTTTGTACTTGCATTTTATATAAAGTAACGAGAAATAAATAAAAATAAAATTACAAATTAACTAAATTCTTCATTTAAAATTTCAACTATTTTTAATTTTTTATAATTTTGTTCAGCAGGCAGCATTTCCATAAGCGATAATCCCACATATTGTCCAAATGCTAAATTTTTTCCTGACGGCTCTTACCGTTCAAATATTTGGTCAAGATAGAGAGAGAATTTTCTACTTGATTCGCACTGGTTTTTTCCTCTTAATTTCTTTTGCGTTTTGGTGGTCGTGCAGGTGTATCAGGTGTAGTTATTTCCTCAGATACCTTTGAGCAGCTAGGTCCAGGAATTATACGCGATGGCCCTGGTTGTGGTTCTATGTCAGTAGTCTGACTTTCATCCCCCTCCGTCTCGCAGAAATCTTGAGTTGGGATCAAGTCATATGTTTCCCATGACTGACTTTCAGAAGACGCAAGAGAAAGTGGTGGTAATGCGAGGCTGCTAGTAGGTAGTGACCCCATAGGTGGTGATCCGAAACGTTTTAACGCTTCACTAACCACTGTACTTTTTGTAATGTTTGTGCATCTCCTGTAAAAATGAATAAGTTTAATTGACCAGAAATAAAAGGCATGGTGGCTGCTAGCCCGTGTGCATGGAACTCCTCGCACACTCTAGGGTATTTTTGTTGTATTGGTCAGTCTTATATGGCATGGAGAACTAGTAACGCACTTAGATATATGAACGTGGTAGCAATCACAGTGAGTAAAAAATTTGTCTCTTAAAATGCGTCACATTCTTTGGACTTCCTCAACTATAAACAGATTTAGTTTAATGTAGCTTTATTTACAAACACAACTAAATAAAACAATTAAATACCTCCTAGTTGCAATGTTTCTGCAATGGCTCCCCAAGAATTTGATTTCTTATTAATGTTCTTGAAATCCTTATGAGTTTTGTCATATAACCAAGGATATGCTTGTATTAACTCAATTAAAGAACTTTCTTCTTCCATTTTCACAATAGAAACACGTTGCACATGCACAGCCAAACAAGAAGTGAACTGGTGAACGTGAACTCAGATCTCAGAAGTAAACAAACAAATGGCAGATCGGATATCCGTCAGACTGGAACACGTGTAAACACCACAGACTAAATGAAATTTAGCATTTGTTTTTATTCTGTGGACATGCTTATAGCCCATGCGTAAGTTTTGTTAAATTTGTTCTATGAATCAAGTTTTCGTATTTTTTACTGCTTACCTACTTCTTAATTCTTACAGCATACTTTACTTCTACTATGAATCCAGCTTTAGTGTTTAAAAGTTCTTCCAATGATTTGTGGCTCGTAAGCAGATCGTCGACATATATATCACGAAGAATAGTTTTAGTAGCGAATGAAAATTGGTTTTCATTTTGTGTGTTTAGTTCCTTTAAACTCCTTGTAGCAATAAAACTGGCTGGCTTAGTGCCGTAAGGTAGCGTTTTTAATCTGTACGTTTTTAAACGACTACACAAATACAAACACTAACAGAAACAACACATTGATTTACCAAGTAGAAATACAGTAGAATGGAGCGGTTCGAGAGGTTACTACCCTGTAAGCCCCTCAAATAGTGATATTTCTGTATATTATTTATTGTGCTGTTGCTGTGAATTAAAGACATAAAGGTCTCTCGAAATGCTAGCCAGGTATTATAGTCCCCTTTAAATTTTGGGAGTTGAATGACCTGCAATTTTACTTGGTTTTGCATAGATGACCTTCTGATTAATTTGAAGCTACGCTTTAAGCATCATAATCGTTATAGAGTAGTTCGTCTATAATATCAAATGGATTAATTCTGTCAGGTTGACCATTAATTATTTCGTAGGGAGAATATTTCGTCACACTATGAGTTGAATTGTTATAAAGTAAAATACTAGCATATCTCATCAGATTTCTCAAAAGTTCGTTAGGGTATTCTAATTTCAAGCATCTTAGACTTTCGATTAGCGCAGAATGCAATCTCTCTAAAGGAGAATTACCATTAATGTTTCGAATAGCAGTACAATGTATTTCTATTTTATGTAGTTTGACAAAATCATCTAACAACGTATTTTTAAATTCCGTCCCTTGGTCTGTAGTTATTTTGTTGGGTATACCGTGATGTGAAATGAATAAAATGAGGTTATTAGCAATATTTATGCCTGTTTCTTGCTCTAATCTTGCTCTATGCTTGTGCGTATCTGGAAAAAGTTTCAACTATAGTTAAAAACTTTTCATTTCTTACTTTGAAAGTATCCACATGCAAATGTTCGAATGATTTGCTTCCTGTTGGAGTTTTTACTCAATTTAACCTTTGTAGGATAACAGGTTATGGCGAAATAGAAGCAGAGTATATAATGAAATTTCAATGACAGTTTAGGTATAATAAAAATGAATAATTCTTATATTAATTTGATGTCATTTAATTTAATTAGATATGCAATATGACGTACACACAATGCGTAAAGAAAAATATACAAAATAAATAAAAAAATACACATGATAAAGATAAGTAACATAATATAAAATAAAATATAAGAAAGAATATGCAATATGAATTAAAATTGTACACAATAAAATAAAATGTAATTATGAATCTAAGGAATCCAAAAGTGTTTGTTAAATATACAGAAAAATATACACTATTAATATTTGAATTACATACGCTTTATAATGTAAAAACAAATAAATGTAAAAGTACCCACCGTAAAGAGAAAATCAACTAATCCTCAGATAATATTTCTTCGCCGAAGAGATCTATCAATTTTCACCTTACTGGTGCCGAGTAAAAGTTTCGGCATTTCTTTTGTATTTTTCGGCCCAGGGTTACTGGAAGTCCCGTTTTTGAACTGGAGACTGTACGTGTAAGCTCCGATTCTGGACTATGAGGATACAGCCAACCTCGTCTAGGAGTGGATGGTAAATCATTCTTTTCAGATGCCTTTGGGCTACTACAACCATCCTTGTCCCGGAGTTAATGGTAAGGGTGCAATATCTTTCTCAGTGTTAGAGTTTCTAACATTCAGTCTTTCCCCTGTGCGTTAAGTATAAAACTGTAATAGTTACGGAGGACCAGAGTTATTATATTAAACGGTCTAATACAATATTCACAATATTTTAGACACAGTGGTCTAGCACTCTACTAGAAGAGAGACTATCTGAGTTTATAGGTACAGCCCTTATAAGACCGGGCACAGGTAAGGCAGATAAGCATTCCTGGTATCTAAATTGGGGATTATCGGACAATGTATGCCAATAAAACTAAGTGGTGTGCAAACAGGATTATAGCCTGTTTCAAAGTTCTTACATACCTACCTAGCCTTAATACTAGCGGAATTTACAACTTAAATTATTCTGAGAAAGTTCAAACATTTAAAACGCTATATGCAGGGTGCACAGTCACATTTTGGCATCAAAATGTACAAAAGTTCTAAACATGCCGCCCACCTTGAAAGATTATCTTTCATCTATAGTTCGCAAGTATAAACAACATCCGTATGCAATTTGTGAAGCGTCGCAAAACCCATGTAATTCGATATTTTCTTAATTATCATGAACCAAAACGTGTCGGTCGATCACCAGTTTATTTAGAGATTTTAGTTGTAACTCACACCACCCTGTAAATATGTGATTTGGTACCGTTTCGTCCCAGTGTAGATTAAGTTGCCACAGTTTCTGTATAAGTATTTGAGCGGTGATTATTATTGGACCAATGAGACCTAGTGGGTCGAAAATATGTGAAATTTCTGGTAACATCGATCGTTACCCTGTTATTCTTGTGCGGTGAAAATTGAAAACAATCACCTAGCGTTTTTGTTGAAGATAAGTCGTCGAAACTAACTAATTGGTCTGCATCACCAGGATTTACGAATGCCTTGAAAATGTCACTATTGTTTGTTCGCCATTTTCTAAGTTCAAATCCACCTCGAGCTAGCATAGAAGTTAAATTTTTGTAAATATTTATTGCATCCGTAACAGAATTACTTTGTTTCACGCGTGTCAAGTTTCAATTTCTTGTATAAAGTTTAAAGAAAGTTTAAAGAAAGGAAATATAAAAGTGTAATAAATGAAGGTTAAAGAATTGAAGATTCACTTACTTGTATAGGTATTATTCCTTGTGGTAGTGCCGTATGTAAAATATCTTCGATACGCTCGATGTAGATCGGCTTCGTTGTTCCATTTGGTTACTTGAATAGTCCAAAGAAATCCGGCTCGAAGTCTTTCCCATGTGGGTTCGTGCACTTGAAACACTTTGTGTTAAATCAATAATAAAAAAAACTGTAATAGATAATTTCGAAGGATCAGATTTATTGTATTAACAGTGTAATACAAAATGTTAGTAAAAAATACACTGATAAAAATACACGAAAACGGTGTGAACTGTTCAGAAAAGCCAGAATGTGAAGCTGATATAGCTCCGGCAAGAAAATTTTATGGCGCTTCCAGAAATCCATGGGATTTTCTAGACTTCCTGTCAGAGGCATCTCCAAATACTGTTTAATTAAAAAAGTGGCGGCTGTTCCAGGTGTCGTCACTTCTTTGATCTGGGCCATCTTCTTATCAAAATGGGTCCAAATATCGACAGCTTCCTCATCAGCATCTTTCGCTTCTTGAGTTTCATTCAAAACGACCACATTATCTTCGGTAGGTATGGAAGCTAAAATGGCCGAAAACTCGTAAAGAATCCGTTTTTTAACTGCATCGACATTACTACTTACACCAAATCCTGCTCTCTTGAATCTTGGGTCCAAGAAAATCGATTTTCCCCAAATTTAATTGGTTTTTAAGACTTCTGCTGATTACGTCGAGCAGTTTATCTTGCAAGTTTTTCCCACTCTCAGTTACAGGCTTTCTCGTTTTAACAGAGTGCTGCAAACCACTTGTTAAAGGAACAACAAGAGCCATTTTTCCCGTTCTGAATTTTGTTCATCTTCATTTTGAATGTCATTAAAATCCTCCCATACCGATTATAATTTGCCTGAGCCTAATTTTTAATACATTTGTGTCGGCATTTTGGCCTTCTTTAAGGAACTCTTTTAAAAACGTATTAAATCTGGTTATCCTGGTTTTACAGCTAGCACGTTTTGTTATGAGATTCTTAAAGTTAAGTAATATAATGATAATATTGGTTACAGGTACAGTAGATTGAATAAAGTTTGGGTAATTGAGAGGCTTTGATTAGAACTATTAATTACCTCGTTGGTTACTAGAGTCATGTGAAATATATACGCTTGGTACCCAAAAAGGGTATAACAAAGGACAATGTAGGTTATAAAATATGAAGATTCACTAACCTGGTATACGCTCGGTTCTGCTTTATTTCACAACTTCTTGATTGATTAGCGGTTGATTAGTTTGGTTCATCATGAAAGATCTAAACTCGAAGGACCATGTAAAGAATGTTCGCAACAAGTACGGCACTTGTTGCTATGCGGTTATTTTGTAATGAAACACACTGTTTAAGAACAACAATAAATTTAATAAAATATGTACAACTTAGTATACTATGTGCTGACTGGATCAAGAATGTTCTTTTCTACCTGCAAACGGAATTTATATGCCAGGATAACAGAGCTGTAAATTTTATGATTTGGCCTAGAGTAGGTATGAATAGTTCCCAGTTTTCGAATATTCTTTGCTTTCTTGCATAAAGATACCATCAAATCTATTCTTTCAGCTTATAATGAACCATAACCGGCTCGACGGACCAAAATGTTACGATATAGCGGACTGTATAACTAATTAAAAAAAAACTTGTATAAGCTGAAGAGACATGTACTATATTGTTCACAGTAGCTGGTACACTACTTTAACAAACCAGAATTACACTATGCAGCACTATTTATACCAAAATCAAGTTACAGGCAGGGTAGGTACTAATTGCAAATATAAACCAGTACTAAACACAGAAACCTTAACAATCTGCTTCTCTCATCATTGTAAATTTGACCTGCTTTGGAAAAAATTCTCTCACAGGGTGAGGTCTTTTCAAGATCAGTGGGTAAAAAGTCGCAGATACATGCTTTTCTTTCCTTTCCACCAATGCATTGAATCATCTAACCTCCCAAGCAGCGGCTCTTAAAGGTACTTATCAATTTCCACTCTAGCTGCAGATGTTGAATTATTCTTGGACAATAGTGTAGCTATCTACCGAGTTATCAAAGTCCCCCCACTTATTTTCACAATAATCTGTTTAAATATTTCTGTTTTGCCGTTTTCCAATAATTCCTCTAAACCCGTTAGAACCACTAAATTTATTGAATGAACAAAACGTGGGGTATGTCTAAAGCCGCATGCGCGAACGGAACTCGTAATATTAGGTGCGTTACTACAGCATAAACTTTATTAGAGTCTGTAAAGTTAGAGACTGGGCCCGGACAAGATGGTGGCTGCGCGAAAATGTAGCGGGAAATATGATTTTGACAGAAACAGTGCCGTACCGGCGTATATGTGAAATTTATTATTATTTTAACAATGAATTCATAAAAGTTACATTCAAAACAGGAAAATTAGCATTTTAAGGCATGAAAAAATCGCGAAACACATTAAGAAGAACTTAAGAAAAGGGGATTTCGTCATAAGTACAGATAAATTATAAATGTGACGTTTGGTGTGAGGTTATGTCAATTACGAAATCGGCATGTTTATGTGCAAATAATCTCAATTCCATAATTGTTATAGTTGAAAACACGTTTTTGAACAAGTTGTTTACTTATGTGACAAAAGAAAATTAGAATAAATCATAAAGGAAGCCGAATAATCCAATTTACTATTTTTCAGCACTGAAGAGTTAAAGAATTGCAAAATAAACTTATTATTCTGTAATTAAAAATTTAGAGAGTTCTATTAACTACCAAAAATAAATAAGTGGAATTCACATATATTAAGAACTAAACGCCTTGTTGACCTTTCAAAAAATAAGAATCCTTGGTGCTTGAGGTATGTCATGTCGCACAAGGTCTAATGATAGAACGTCCAGGCATTTGTCCTGCGGGAAGGAGCTTCGGGCGGGACAGCTGGACAGAGCCGCTAGTCCTACCAGCAGGACATTATTTTTAAATGGGATTGTCCTGCCGGCAGTACGTGCGCAGCTTTCGGCAGTACGGACCCAAATTTCATAGGCGCCGTAACAATTTTGCTATTTATTAAATAAAACATCTGCTGAGAAACATTTTTATTTATTCTCGTACAAAATAACTTGGAAAACATTAAAAAATAACACTGCGCCTGCGATGCTGATTGTTTCCTAAATCTGCGTAAAATAGGAAATTTTAATCTAATTTATTACCTATAGTATAATTAAACACTTGCCATTCTTTTGTAATAACTCAGCACTAATTTTCGTTTTTGTATTGTTCAAGTCTCGCAGAACTGTCACAAGACCCAGAGACCCAGAGATTTTAGTTACTCTTCCGTTGCATACGGCGCTCAAATAATTGTCTCCAAACGCGGACATACACCATTTAAAATCTGGTTTTTTATCAAAATTCTTTGCTTTTGAAAAACCCGCGGCATAATTAGCGTGCAAGCCACTGTACGTGCGAGATTTTTTTCAAGAGTTGTCTCCTTCTCCGTAGCTTGCCTCCTACTGGTCTGAACGAGATGAAACTTACACTTTAAATAGGCAAAATTTTACGACAAATCCGATGGTGGTGGTTACGTTCTCATATGGGGACGCAAATGTACTGAAAACAATAGGGTCGAAAATACGTGCTGCTGGAAGGACGCTTGGACACTCTATCAACTAAGGGTTAATCACTTGGTAGTGGTTGTACTCCTAAATCCTCGTCTTCGTCGTCTTCATCATCATCATCATCATCATCATCACCTCCATCATCTTCAGTTGTGACTTGATATTCATCTTCACTCTCATCATCAGATGATCCTGTGTTCACAGTGAACTTCAACGAATCCAATGCATCGTCCATCAGATGCTCTTTCTCAAAGAAAGTTTTTTCCACTTTTTGCACATGGCCACATACATCTTTCCACTCTTCTGAGCTAATAATGGAAAATTTTCCACGTGCTAATTCCTCCACATCACCTAATTTAAAAGTAACGTTTCTGCTAGCTACCCAGTTCTTTACAGTGGCCCATATCTTCTCTATGGGGTTCAATTCCGGGTGATAAGGAGGAAGCCGTAACACTCGGTGACCATGGGCTTCAAGAAGCTCATCCAATTTGTATTTATTTGGGAATCGATACAAATTTTCTTTGATAAGACCATAAAGCTCAGGTTTTGTATTTGAGCCATCAAAATGTATTTGACGTTCTTCAAGCCACTTCACCATCTCGCCTTTTCGGCTCGCAGATGTCAGGTTTTTTTCCACCAGGACATTGTGATATGATGCATTATCAATCACAAGTACACAATTAGGCGGCATGTTGGGCAGTAATTGTTTCTGCATCCATGTCATGAAATTGGCATTATTCATGTCATCGTGGTAATCTCCTAATTTAGAACCTAGAGACAATGTTTGGTTACATTTTGATATTAAAATTACTTACGTATGTGTTACCTGACCGAAAAATGAGCAACGCATTGGGAATGAAACCATTTTCACCTCCGGCATGTACAATAATCAGCCTTTGGCCTTTAGAAATCGGCTTCTTTAAGTTTTTAGTAGACTCATCATACCACCCTTTCGGCTGGACATGGCTGCTGTGTATATACGTTTCATCCGTATATATAATGGTTCGGCCTTCTTCCCGGTATTGCAGAATTTGTTTCAAGTATTTCACCCTTTTCAGGCGAATGTCATGGCTTTCCATTAAAATCTTACGGTTGTCTTCTGTCTTTCGCCACCTTAAATGGAAATAGAAGTAAACGAGGTGTCCCACTCAAGCAGGCTCACTTTTGCTATCTGTTGTTATAAAAGTATTTTCAAAACATAAGCATTTAATGAAACAGAAATTTGAATATGCATGTAGTAACGGCATCCGAAATATTTTGACTTTGGATATACAAAAGCAGCCATACCTGAATCCAATAGATTTCAGAAAAACCCATAGCGACTGCCTCGAGCCAGAAAAAGAAAGTTCAGAATCTTTAATCTTCTGTAGAATACCTGGAATACAAGGTGATATTAGGCTAGATGATGCGATAGGTAGGTATTTAAATGTAGCATTTGTTATTTAACGAAAAAGCAGTAATTGCCATTTGTTCCTAGAATAATTTGTTCAAATAGCCCCTGATTATTGGGATCACTTTCCGTCATTGCATATTTCATTCATGTTTCGATGAAAAATACATTATACACATTGAAAACACATCGTGAAATATAATTGTCTGAAAAATCATTGGGTTTCAACAGAAAGTAAGTTTCTTGAAATTTATCTACAATCGAAGACGGAATCCAGGAAGTTAAATATCCAAAGCATTCCATTTACTAAAATGCAAGTGCGATTCATACTTTCATAACTTGGCTACGCAACAGCAGCACCCAATTGGTTTTTTGATATTATATCCAAAAAATACACGAAAATATCTTGAACTTTCTTATTACCACGTTCCCTCTATTTATGAAAAAAGAAGTTCAGCAGACTTTACAATGAATCACCCCGTATTTGACAAGTAACAACTGCCAGCAGTTGCAATGAAAACACACCTTAACGAAGTTTTCTTTTTTATAATGGTAATTATGTACTTACAATTGAGAGAGGGATTCCTTTTCTCCAAAATAAAAAAATTATGTATAATTTCCCGTATTGTTTCCGTTTCTCCCACAGAAATCAGGCCGAGCTTACACTTCTTTCGCGGTCGTTCCTTATTTGGTGTAGCAAAGGAGGTGCTAGGCTCAGCTTCTACGCTTTTCGATTCCTTCAAAATCTTCGCTACTGTGTTTCTCGAAACACCTGTTGCTTCTATAACTCTTTGCCTTAAACACACAATTGGATCTTAACAATAATCAAGCTCATTATGAAGTGGGTACGTACATACCTGTAATTCTTTAAAGGAATCCTAATTCCATTTTGCGTTTCTTCCCGCATAAACTTTATCACGTTACTGATAATTTCACGGCCATGCCGGGTTTGCCAATTTTTTTGGGAGACATTTCTAACCTACAAACGTCAAAAATTTCAACTTGGATTTAATGCGTAAAATTACTTTGATTGTAGTATTACCTGGATAACAAATACTATCGACGATTTTTCAAAAGTCTTTTAAATAACACCGAGATCACAAAATAAGCAGAATAATCTGCAAACACAAAAAATTTTAACCTTCAATTCAGTTACAAGAATTTGTAGTATTAATTACCTCGAACTCCGTTTTTCGAATAAAGATGATAGTTTTTTAGTCTTTTAAGCAACACTCACAATAAAAACGCAAAATAAAACAGAATATCCACTAAAAAAAGCACACTCAAACATGAGTCAATAAAACAACAATGGACGCACAGTAATCTTGAAGTTCTTGACGGCGCCACTGGATTTACGAGTTCCGCCTTCGGACGAAAACAGGTCTATTGCGCTGATCACGTGACAGCCCAGTCTTTAACTTTACAGACTTTAGTACCTTTTGAACTACTTCTTCTTTTGTTATGTTCATCAGTTGTGGAATTATGGTAGATTATATAGATTTTCTCGTCGGTAAAGTGTAACCAGGGCATAACATGTAAACAAACTTCTTAAATTCAGGATCCTCAACTAATCGAAAAGGATGATATTCTTTCACGATCATTCTCACAAATTGTTTGTTCAATTATTTCCTTTTGTGAGAATTGTTTCATGTTTGATTGATGTTCATGATTTCAAAAAAAGCACCTAACTGTTTAATCAACTTCTTTTTGGAGTTGTGGACCTCACGGTCGCGTGCCTTTTTATGCGTAATGAAACGTGTTTATGTAAAGTGGACTTAAACTTTATTTCTAATGAACTTAATAAACTATATAACAATAATACTGAAAACAAAACTTAAACTTGAAGAAACTATTATATTATGAATGTCATCGATAACGATGGCAAATAATTATTAGTGGACTGTATATTTTCATTTATTTATTTTGAATAATTGAAGTAAACTTAACACAACTGGAGCTACCCACGTTACAAACGAGAATGGATGCATAATAACCATAACACAACTGCATCTACTTAAGAATGATGACGATGGCTCTTCTACTGCCTTCCTTTTGTGGGAGGAAGTCATTCTGAAACCGATATGAAACGTTCAGCATTTTGCTTTCTGGACTAAATTGTAACTTGCTTTTCCTTGTGAATGAACTTAGTTAACCACAGTATGGTCTTAAAATAGGGAAATATTATCTGCTGCGTCTTGACTTATGATCCAGACGGTGACTTCTCTGAATAGATGCGGAAGGCTCGTATAAAACCATTTCGCAGATTATCAAATCTTTTTTTATTTTTTTCGGCTAAAATAATTGAATATTGTAATCAATATTGTTCATCTTGCAATACTACTGTTGATACATACGTTCAGAACCTAACACCTTGAGGTTTCTCTTATGAATTGGTCTCTATACCTAGAACCGTCTTTTTTATATAAATGGAGACACTTATCAAATCTGCATTTTGCTTTACTGTTCTCTATTTCCGTGAAATGAAGCCATACTTCCTTTGCCTTGCGACCAGCCATCTTGCCTAAATTATGCGCCTGTAAAACAATTTCCGCAAATAATCAAAACACCTACGCTAAATTAGACATAACTTATGAGACACAGTCTGGGTTTTCAATCACTTGAATAAAGAAATATTCATCCAAATGATTAAAACACTAAACGGCGTTTGATAGGAACTCTTATATATGTACTTACTTTATTTAAAATTAATCGGCGAATATGTACATAAAATGAATTTTGTACCATTTTCTTCTATAATAGTAAGAGGCACACTTAACAAATTTAAATCCTGGCATTTCTGCCTTCTGGGGTCGAGCCACCAAAATAATAGTAACCGACTTAACATTAATAATAATAATTGACTATACCTAAACTAGGAATAAAATTAAAGATAAAGAATAACTAATAGAAACAAAACTTAAATATATAATGGATTCTTAACATATTACGTATTTAATTTACGAACTAAAAAGTCTTAAGTTTGTGCTTACACCAAATTCTGCTCTCTTGAATCTTGGGTCCAAGAAAGTCGATTTGCCACAAATTGCATTGGTTTCTAAGATACCAAGCTTTCTGCTGATTACGTCGAGCAGTTTATCTTGCAAGTTTTTCCCACACTCAGTTACAGACTTTCTGCTTTTAACAGAGTGCTGCAAACTTTTGTTAAAGGGATAACAAGAGCCATTGTGGAATATTTCTCTCCTGATAACACGGTCGTCATCCTTTCTGCAGATTTCAAAATTTGGACACAGTCTGCTACAATATTCCATTCATCTGCAGCACTATACTCAACACAGAAACCTTAACAATCTGCTTCTCCTATCATTGTAAATTTGACCTGCTTTGGCGAAAATTCTCTCACGGGGGACAGACGTCTCCAAATTACAAAATCTATTCAAGACCAGTTAGTAAAGTCGCGGTTACATGTTTTTTTTTTCTTTTCACCAATGCATCGGATCATCTAACTCTAACCTCACTAGCAACGACTCTTGAAGGTGCTTATCAATTTTCACTGTAGCTGCAGATGTTGGATTATTTTTGCCAATAGTTTATCTACCTTGTTATCAAAGTTCCCCCCAGATAGTTTCATGGTTATTGCTAGGTATGACAGTTATGGAAATGTTCTCTCTGTTTTCAATCTGTTCTGATATGGTCACAGACATATAGATAGTTTAAATAGTCCATATTCACTGTTCTGGAAACAAGCACACTTTTGCCAAGGACGCTTCACTACGGTTTTTGTGCCTTCACAGACACTACTTTGGTGACTCCATTTACCCCTGGATGGAGCTCAACGACACGACCCATGTGGCGGGATAGAGTGTTCCTTCCGTATTTCATCATCAAATAATCTGACTACTAATGCAAAATGCTCGATATTTCCCCTACCAGTAAATTCATCCACTATGGGTGAAAATTTTGTTTTACACAATATACTCAATACTACTTAATACTTTCCCAGAACAATATTTTCCTGTTAATTATTGACAATATTGTCGTGGGCTTTAGTTCCCCCGCAATTTCACAGTCGCCATAGATTGCCTGATTTAATTTGACTAGATGATCTAATGAATTAAACGTAAAAGTAGCCAGTCTGATTTCGGACTCTTTAACTTTGCGTTGAAAATATGTTATTCCTTATAAAGTTTTTTCCATTTCCGACTTACCACATGTAATGTCTTTATTGCAGGCCTAGTAATAACAGCATGTTGTCCCCTTCTTACTTTTGGTGAGCCAACCTTTGAATTTGTCGTCCTTTTTCCACTTCGGCTTGTACTTGAGCAGTTCACCCTACGTCTGCTGCGAGGGTTAGCGACAATTACTGCTTAGGAAAAGAAAAGAAATATTCCAAACATACCATTTAGGTGCCCCAAGAAAGTTCTTGGTCTAGTTGGAGTCTTCCTTCGACATAGACAAGTGGACTGTATATTAATTTGAACTTGAGTTGTAATAAAGAAATTTATCCATTAAACTTAAAATTCTCTATTTACAACTATGTACATTTTTCGTAAGTTCCATTCGACTGTGCTGGACCATTGCTTGTATGTAATACACTGACTCTGATATCTATTGCCGAACAGTTTTTCGCCATATTGTGGCAATAATTACCTGTGGCTAAAATTACGTCTAAACTACAACCTAATATCTAATATATCTTAACACTGGCGATTGTATATTTTGAATCTGATACTCCATTTCATCTATTTCAAGAATTGCATTTGGTTCTTCGGCGTCTTGGCTTCCAATTTCTGTGTCTTGGTTAATTTACACTCTCTGATGCCCGATTTTCATGCTCAAAATCGTATGCCTGACCTGGCCTTCCTTAAATATCCATTTAAATAATATTCGTAGATAACAGCGATATTATTTTCCAACTTATCTCCGAGGAACTATAAAAGTGTCGAAAAATCCCATTAGTTATAGAGAGAGCGGCCAAGATACCTGCAGGTCTGCAGCACCGGCACCCGAAGGAACACCTTTGATTTTACGCTTTATTGTGGTATACTTATCCCTAAGTGTAG
This sequence comes from Xestobium rufovillosum, assembly GCA_963966045.1. NCBI lineage: Eukaryota > Metazoa > Arthropoda > Insecta > Coleoptera > Ptinidae > Xestobium > Xestobium rufovillosum. Next base: position 26,646,381 of record OZ014497.1, read on the forward strand.
CGAAGCGGCGCTCACACTGAACAGCTAAAAACATACCTATGGCTTTCAAGTTATTATATATTTTGTATAAAATTTATCTACCAGACTCCTTCAAAATTGTAGCGATTCTCTTCCAGCCATTCTCTTTGCAAATTTTGTCTTTGAAAGATTTGTCTGACTTTTTGTATAATTGAGGGAATTTTTCTACTAATTTTATCAATTCTTCGTCACTTCCGTTGAAAGCTTCCCCATATTAATTATTTGAAGAACACGTGTTGTTGCTTCGTTTCACGATAGTTGGGTCAGATATTTTTGACATCGAAATTGACAATCGATCAGCGATCTGCCAGGATACGCATGCGTACTTACAAACTCATCCAACCACTAGCGCAGTTAAGTTAAAAATTCTCAACTTGATTTCTTAGTGGTGTTTAGTTGTTGCTTGTTGGGAAGAGTATGAACGGTCTTAAGAAACATAATGCATTTACCTTTTTAATTGTTAATAGTTAATTATTAATGGTTAGTTGTTAACTGAGCATAAACCCGCCCTTAAAAACGTTGCACTAATAACCGATATTTATAAATTAATAGATACCCACTTATTCCACAGGACTCGTTTATTCGTGCCGAAGGACCACTGTTAATTTGGCGGGTATAGTTCGTAATAATGCACAGGCTTGTTTCACACTGAATTTATTTAAACTTTAACAACAAAAATAAATTGGCACAAGTGCCTCACAAACACCCTCGTTGTCTGAAATCTGTTTAAGAACTCCCTCACTTACCTAACTGAAACCTCCCTCACCACTGGGAGCCTGGACGATCTAGAGGGGGGTAGGTATACTTTCGATACCTGTAGTACGGAAAAAATGAATAAAACAGGCATTGTTTTAAGTGTTTTATTGTATATACAAATGTGCAGCTATTCACGTACGAAATATTTTGACTTCCATGAATACCTACCCTGGTATAAACTACAATATGTACATACATATTCACATTTTTCATTTTCCACGAAAACTTCTACTACATTTAAAGATGTATAGATATGAGTGGTACAGGACCGTTTGAACAACTACTCCTCGTGCAAATACCCCGCCAGGCATTGAATTATAGAACTAAATCCAGATTTTGTGTACTACGAGTCTCCAATGAATCTAGGGCTCTAGAGGGTTTCCTCCTCTTGATTTGAATCAAGTGAATGTGAATTACCTACCTATTGCATTGTCGTCATTTAAAATGCCTGCTAAAATGTCCTCTTCTGTACAAGTGCCATCATCTACATTAACATAATCTTCAAATGTTACGTCATCCATATTTGTGACTGTTCTATAAGATGCCCACAAAATGTTCTGTTCAGATAGTGGTAGAAGATCTTCTTCGTCCCAAAATTCAACAACATCTGCAGGTAAATTATTCTTTGGGAATCCCGCTTTACGAAAACAATTGGCGATGGTTTGCTCCTTCACGCCCACCGTCCCTGATTTGCTGAGGTCTCTAATTGCGTCAAGTAATGTGACAGTTATTGGAGCTGCGTGATCCATGTTGGCCAAAATTTTCATTACAATTCGTTTCCTGTAATGCTGTTTTAGGTATTTTATAATGCCTTGATCTATCGGTTGTAAAACAGATGTCACGACCTTTATATCCTTTAATTTTTCCTGAATATTTTGTGAGTGTGCTGGACAGTTGTCGACGAAGAGTATATTTCTTTTCTGCGTCGTATACTTTTTATCTAAAGTTTGTAGCCATTTTTCATAAATTTCGCTAGTCATCCACGCTTTTTTATTGTGGTCATAATCCACATCAAGTGACTTAACACCCTTAAAACGAGGACTTTTCGATTTACCAAGAACCAAGAGTTTCAATTTTTCTGAGCCCGTCATGTTAGAGCCAACCACGACAGTCAGTCTCTCTTTGCTATTTTTACGACCAAAACATTTCTCGTTTTTGAAAGCCAGTGTCCTGGTTGGCAAACATTTGAAAATAGTCCTGTTTCATCAACATGTAGAATGGCAGACTGTCCGGAAAAATACCACCCTCACTCGTCCACCCACTACCCCCGGTCATGCTAGCGCGGTAAATACAAATTGCCAAATCGGCGCCGAGAATCATAATTAAAGAGGAATTTCATCTTGTCGGGACATCTTGTGTTGTAGCAACCACACTGTGTTTAAAATGCCTCATAATGGCTCTGCACTTTTTGATGAGGTCCTTTTATAACTCATTGGACGCAACAGTCTTTCACACATAAATTAAGGGTGTGCGCAACACATGGATGATGCCTTTCTTGAATGCTCATTTATAGCGCTTTTAACGTTCGCTCCGTTGTCACGTTCGCTAATGTTAAACTCTTGAAAAAGTACAATATAATAGAATATTATATTGTAATTCATGCTCCTGTATGAGGCCCGCTTATTTCTCTGTTTGCTAAAAACTTTTCTCGCGAAAACAAAAATGAATGAATTCGTTCGAATAAATTCATTCAATAGTTCAAATCATTCATTTAGTAACTAATCGGTAGTCAGTTTCATTCGATACTACCCATATTTCAAGGACCGACAGAATATTTTACACCTGTAAATTTGTTGAAAAATACAGGTGTGTCGTTCTTAATAATAATTCATTTGAGTTAATATTTTATACTGTGGTAGGTGATCAGGCGCACGTTACCTGATTTAATAGAGAAAAACTATTTATTAACTACTATATTCACTATTTATAAATACATAAATAAAAACTGGCGGTGAGCCACACTGGTTTCGATGCTTTTCGTTCGGTGGTTGCGATAAGAATGAATTTGAGGGTAGGGGTGTTTTTTATTGTAGGTATGCTGTGTATACCTCCTACCCTCCGATGACCACTATAGTGTCTACAATCTGCCTAACGTATATACAGGTTTTACTATGTAGGAATAATTCACATTGCGTAGGTAAAAGAAAAATAAATGAACACCTCTCTCGCTTAACAAAAAAAAATTAAAAAGTAAAAATTAATTTAATTTGTAATTGGATAAAACCGACAGTGAAACAAAATAAGTTATATAAAATACGTATATATGTAAGCTTTCATAAAAAATCTCACTGTTATAAATTTAAAAGTTAAAACTAATTAATAGTATATCTATATATTATGTATACGGACCTACAAGTATAAAAACAGAAAGTACAAAAGTATAAAAAACGTAAAATATAAACCTTAGTTAAACACAAAACTATTAACACACATTTCCTAAAGTTAAGAATATGTACAAAAATTATAGCCCTTTATAAAATAACAATAATTATTCTAAATTAATATGTATGTTGGGACAGAGTCCACTTAAATTTTGACCGTAGTTCGTCACAAATAAAACTCTCATTTATTTAAACTATACAAGTTTATTTACACAATATAATTAAGCCAAGATGGAAAATGTTACAACTATAAATTCTAGAAGGACCACTTGTACAAGACAAAACGCGTAAACAACTAAGTTGAGTCCGTAATAAGAGTCTGCAATATAATGTTAGTAGTATCCCAGAACTGTTTCGTGAGAGTCGTAGCACACAACTTGTTCGGAAGAATCGTCAACCAGAATAAAGTCGTCCGTTTTAACTCAAGTTCCTCGTAGACTTGAGGTTCCTCCTGCTGCCTGTCTAAGGGCGTGTGTAACAAAATAGAAATCAATAGAAACTATGTACAAAGTTTGAGAAGTTCGGTAATTTACCAATAACAAGTTAGGTACGAAACGGAAAGAACACAATTTCGGAGAATCTGATAATGGACCCAAAAGGGTCAAGCTAATTTAAAAGATTTATAGGGGGTAATACCATCAATTGGAAATAGCCAAGAAATTGGTAGTTGAGTAGGTACAGTTGTAAAAGATTCGTAATGATAACAGGTTGTCCTAGGTAAACATAACTAATGCAGAAAGGTCCAAAAATTCCCAATGTTAAATTTATGTTAATTTATTTAAGTATCCCTAGAAATTTACAATTATACAACTTAAAGCTAAATAATGTTCTCTCTGTTTTTGATCTGTTCTGATATATTCACAGCGGCCAGTTTGCTTCGTAATATACTATACAGGGTGGTCCAGTTTATATCATCAGGATTTCACCAGCCGAAAGTTTATCAAAAAATAAAGCTAGTTTGTCTAATAAAACATGGTCTAATTTTGCTTCCTTTTTGGTGTACAGGGTGTTAAAGAAAATAAATTATTTTATATAATTTGCTATAACTCATTAATGAAAAAGGGTAGCCTTCTGAAATTTTGCATAGATCATTTCTTTTGTATTCTCTGTTAAATAGTGGTTGTAATTATTTTATTTAGAACACAGAGGCGTGCGTACGGGTTTTCTCAAAAATACTTTATTTAATACGAGGTACGCCTCTGGTTTTCTAGAACACCAAATACAGAGACGATTTCTCATTCAATTTAGAAACCTTTTTGTATCTTACAATTTTTTGATATCTCAACTCAAAACAAAAAAAAACATTAAAAAGCATCATGTGACCAATTACTGAATTTATTTACTTAAAGGAAAAACAACATTAAGCGGATTTCATGAGGGTTTTCATGTGCTCACACATGCTGATTGTGGAAGTTAACCATTCCTCTTCGAGTAAAACATGATTCGTCTGTCCATAAAATATTGTTTATGAAATTCTCATCATTTTGAACAGAGTCCAAAAGCCATTGATCACATGGAGGCTGTGATTAGGCTTTGACGTTTTGCACTTTGGCTGAACTTGTCCTGTGCTATAAGTAAATAAATTACGTTTAAGTTATAAAATTAGTGTACGTATGGTTAAAGTATTAAAATATGAAATGCCCTTTCGTTTTTCAAATCAAGAATATGCTGACATGCATTACGTATACGGATTTTGCGATGGAAACTCAGTTGCTGCAGCTCAAGAATATCACTTGCGATTTCCAAATAGACGACAGCCACAACATGATGTATTTGCAAATGTGCACCATCAATTTGTTACTCAAGGATTGAGATTTACACCTAGAAATCCCAATCATCGTGTCGCTAACGAGGTAATCAGAAACAATCACATCTTGCTTGAATTTGCCAGAGATCCTAGAACGAGTCAGAGAAGAGTTTCTAGAACAAGAACTCTTAGGGCCGGTTGTTAGAACGTGGATCAAAATGTAACGCGAGGCTACATTTAATTTGACTTTCGTTGCTAAGGTACTGACTTTGTGATTGGTTGTATCATAGCAACGAAAGTAGCCTCGCATTACATTTTGATCCGCGTTCTAACAACCGGCCCTTAGAATTCCAAAAACTACTATTTTACGTGTATTAAGATGGGATCATATACGACCTTCTCATCTACAACCAGTTCAGGGCTTGCAGCCAGGGGATGAAGATCACAGAATGAGATTTTGTCAATGCCAATTGTGCAATTGTGCATCCAGCAAAATGGTTAATACACTAATTCAATTGCGATTCTTGTCTAGTTGATATTTCAGCTAAGCTTAATGTTGTTTTTCTTTTAAGTAAATAAATTCAGTATGTAATTGGTCACATGATGTTTTGTTTTGAGTTGAGTTATCAAAAAATTGTAAGATACAACAAGGTTTCTAAATTGAATGAGAAATCGTCTCTGTATTTGGTGTTCTAAGAAAACCAGTGGCGCACGTTGTATTAAATAAAGTATTTTTGATGAAACCCGTACGCACGCCTCTGTGTTCTAAATAAAATAATTACAATCACTATTTAACAGAGAATACAAAAGAAATGATCTATGCAAAATTTCAGAAGGCTACCCTTTTTCATTAATGATTTATAGCAAATTATATAAAATAATTTATTTTCTTTAACACCCTGTACACCAAAAAGGAAGCAAAATTAGACCATGTTTTTTTAGACAAACTACCTTTATTTTTTGATAAACTTTCGGCTGGTGAAATCCTGATGATATAAACTGGACCACCCTGTATGTTGCTTCAAACTTAAGTTTATGACGAACCAATACTTTTTGAAGCGAGGATCTAGAAATGTAGCTTGTGTCTTCCACATTTTCCAATCGTTTGTCCATTTCTCTCTTCGAAGTTCTCATAAAATTTCGATAATTTTGATTTGTTGAACTTCCTGCATCTGTCTCAATGTTTTTAATTGCATTCGCAAACAAAATAACAGATTTCTCTGAACTTATTTCCACAATAATCTGTTTAAATAATTCAAAGACAGTTCTGCTGTTTTCCAATAATTGCCATTCTCCTGCAGCGTCTTTCGACTCTAAAATTCTGGAAATCATGTCGAAAGTTGTACCATCGCTCATTTTCTGCTCTAATAATTGAGAAAAATTTGAAACAGCTTTGTTCATGTTGTCATGAAGTTTTTTTTTTAATGCGCAGGAGTTCGAAGTGGACGGTGTAGCTATATTCCCAGTCGATGGGATCGCACTATTTAAATTTGCAGGTGCTGTTGTCCTGCAACATTTGATGGAGGCAGCAGCCCGTCTGTTTATTTCCCGCCACCATCCCTTTTAACTGGCAGATGAATTCTTCCATTTTAACAAATATTTTAATCAATTCGGAACATCCAGGGTGATTGCCTGCCCTGCGTCTGCTTCGAGGGAATTGGTACATCAGATCTATCTAATAATATGGTATCCATATCCACTCAAGTGTTGCCCAATGCGTAGTTTATTCAAGCTTTGTTCCGTTTTCAAAGAATCCATGAGCTCCCAAATGGTTGGATGATGTACAGCAATTTGTTCCTCGAATAGTCTGTGCCTTTCTGCCACAGCACTATGCGACTTGGAAAGCCCTTTTAGAGCAGAAGCATAGTAATTCCACAATACAATTGAAAACAAAGTTGCCCTGCGATGACGATTTTTGTGTCCTCAAAATAGTCTAAGTCTAAGCACTTTTGGAGGTAGAATATTGCCTTGGCATAACTCCATAAGTATTCAAACGACCAACGTTTCCAAAAATGTTGGAATAACTGTTGAGGTCGCCGTCATCCTTCAGGTGGATGAGATATAATTCCACCGGGGCCCACACAGGTCATTTATAATAATTTAGGTGGTAATTAATAAGGTGTATAAAATATTTTTTTTTACTATGACTGTCTACTATTCACCTCTAAGATGTGAAATGTATTGAATTCATAAATGTTAGAAATACACAGTATGTTGTTCAATTTGATTTAATTTTATCAGAACTAAACAATTAATTTGACGTAGCAAAACAAAAAAGTAATCATTAATCATTATTATCACCATCATCACAATAGCCACCGTCTTCATTGTCATCATCGTCGTTATCACCTGTTAATGCATTCGCTGGTAAATGAGGCTCTTGAGGTAAATTCAAGACTACTTCCATCAATGGTTCTTTATTCGAACGATCACCTACATATTCAGATAATGATGATACATAGGAATCAGAAGATACCAATAGTCCACAAAAACATCTCTCATAGTTTTACATCTCGCTAAATCTTTGATTGTGTTTACTTCCTTGCGGTATCTTTCACCGGATAATGGTAGACTCAACAGTCTATTAACTAAAAAACCAAAACTAGCCTCTTTGTGCTGACTGCAGTGGTTCGAATCTGCAGTTATGTACCGAGCTGTACTGGTTTCTTTCCTATAGATGTCAAATTCTAACTTACTGTCTTTCCTAATTACCAAAATGTCAAAAAAATGGAAGCTGTCCTTCTCTTTCTATTTCATGGGTAAATTTGATTTAATTGAATCTACTATTTAAGTCGTTCAACAAATCTTCAATTTTACATTTACTAGTGTCAAAAATGGCAAAAATATCGCCTTTGAGAAATATGGGAGCTCATCTTTCAGTTGGGTTTCAAATTTGCCCATAAAAATTTCTGCAATGAAAGGAGGGAGGCAATTTCCCATGGCTGTACCTTCACTTTGTTGAAAAAATGAACCACTGACTTTGAAATAATTCTGCTGCATACACATGTTGGTTAAATTAATATATTCTTTGACAGTTTGTTCATCAATGTTATTTTTATTAAGGAGTTCATACAAGTATTCCAAGGCCTTTGGTACAGGTACACTAGGGAAAAGTGAGCTGACGTCGAATGAAACTAATAATTCAACATGTAATGTGATGTGTTGAATTTTGTTTATAAACTCTAAAGTTTACCGAGAAACCTGACTGCTTGATCTAGAGGTTATTAAATTCATTGACTAACCATTTGGACAGTATAGCTGAAACTATGGGCCTTACGGCTTTCCCTACTTTATGGATCTTCGGTAAACAATACATGCTTGGTACTTTTGGGTTAGACACATATTTCGGAATCGCCTGTATATGTTCATGAACCGATTGTAGCTGCTCCTCAGATAGTTTATTTGGGCGATTGTGATGTTTCCCCCTTTCGTCTTGTTTTGAAGTTGATCTTCCACAGGAAATATTTCTCACACGCTTCTGGGAATTTTGTAACCCATGCACGGCCAAAAATTCTTTTTTACAGATCTCGAGTTCAACACCCTGTACTTTTACCATATAAATGTAGGTTACTTTACGAGAAGATTCTATAATAATTATATAATTTGAACAGTAACATAGAGAAGATATTTACGAATATCAATTAACTCAGCTGTGCAGAAGACATTTGCGAATAAAAATAGGGAATTCTTATATTTGGTTTCATAATAAAATTTAAAGAATGTGATACGTTTAGAAATAGTTAAGAACGAAATAGAAGCTGATTTAAAAATGTACGTAATACGTTTAGAAACAATTTAGAACGAAATGTAAAAATGTAACACGTTTAGGAACAGTTTAGGGCGAAATGGAAGCAGAGTATATATGAAATTTCAATAACAGATTAGTTATAATAAAAATGAATAATTCTTATATTAATTTGATGTCATTTAATTTAATTAGATATGCAATATGACGTACACACAATGCGTAAAATAAATTAAAAATACATATAATATAAATAAGTAACAGGCTCTAAAATGAAGAAAAATATACAAAATAAATTAAAAAATACACATGATAAAAATAAGTAACAGACTATAAAATAAAATATAAGAAAAAATATCCAATAAAATTAAAACTGTACACAATAAAATAAAAGAGAAAACGAACCAATCCTCAGATAATATTTCTTCGCCCAAGAGATCTATCAATTTTCTCAGTACTGATGCCGGGTTACAGTTTTGGCATTTATTTTGTATTTTTCGGCCCAGGGTTACTGGAAGTCCCGTTTTTGAACTGGAGACTGTACGTGTAAGCTCTGATTCTGGACTATGAAGATACAGCCAAACTCGTCCAGGAGTGGATGGTAAATCATTATTTTCAGATGCCTTTGGGCTACATGGATACAACAATCCTCGTCCCGGAGTTAATGGAAAGGGTGCAATATCTTTCTCAGTGTTGTCCATTACAATGACTTCACAGCTAACCCTTTAAAGGGAAATCATAATTTAGATTTGGAAGACGTAATACCATATTTTAGATCATCGCACTGTCAGCAATCGACAAAAAAAGGCACACGAACGAAGAACTATTGTCAAAAATCTCCTGGTTTTCTTATTATATAAACAAAAAAATAACGATAAAAGACATTTCCTTCGAAACTTACATTTTTTGAAGCGTTTTAGGCACTTTCATAGCCTCCATCACCTTTATTATTGTTTTCTGCTGTTTTGATAATCCGATATAGCAGACGCCCTGATTCTTCTGGTAATATGATATTACGGTCTAGGTACTTAAAGAAGTACACGGAAAAAACTTAGTTTAAACACTCCTTGATGCCTTTCACTGAAAAACTGCACCAGAATTGGATCTTCAACAATATATCATAACAATTTGTCGTGTTGCCGCCAGTCATCAAATAAAACGAATAAAGTTTGCCGTCCTCTTCTGTGGCACGTGGACTTCTTTACGAGGGCAATGAACTCTTTTCGATAGGTTCCCCAAAATACATACATCGTTTCACACAAATAAAATATTAAATCTTCGAAGGACCACCGACTAATTCAACCGAGTGAATAAATTATCAAAAACGTGATTCGTTGAATAAACTTAACTTAACTACAAAGCTAACAACCTTAAACAACGTGCGCACACGTTCTTGGTTGCTGCGAGACTGACTGAAACTCTGAAACCAGCGTTGCCAACTGGCCTTTACCGATTTACTCTCAGAATTGCGCAGGATTACTCACAAATTACTCACAAGACAAAATTTCGTGGCGTTAAGTTCTAAAAAACTAAAAAAAGACAATCCAGAAGAACAAAACACTCTTTAGTTTATACCTTTTAGTTCAGCAAAATGTGTATTTCACAAGTAAAAATATATTTTAACAGTCAACACAAAATATGTTTTTAAACCATAACAAAATAGAAATAAATACATATGTAATTCTAATGACAAGCTAAAGCCTTTTGTAATAAAACAATAAAATAAATAAAAGTTAAATAAAAAAACTGTATAGTTAAATAGATACACTAGGTATACTAGCAGTCTTTTTAAGTATTCAAAATTTTGGCATTTAGCATGTCCCTGGTAGGCTTAAATTTGACACATCCCCCTTTATTTTTCACCCCTTCTTTTGTGGCTAAAAGAGCATTAACTGTCTCTGTTTTTAATTTGTTTCGGAGGTCGGTTTCTATATTATTGAGGTCGCTAAATATCCTTTCTACATTCACGTTTGAAAAGGGTAAAATTTAAAGTAAGCATATTACTCTTTGCAAATTTTGAAATATAGGAAGATTTGCTGCATTTTTTAGATTAAAAACTTTCCGCCAGTATTCTGCTGCAGACAAATTTACAGTAAAATCAAAGTAGTTTAAAAATTTCGTCCGAAAAATCAAAACGAGCTTTTATGTCACTTGCGAGTTTTATATAAAATCTCCATACATGTTGCCAAAAACAATTCAATGTCTTTAGTTGCATTGATATCTTCTTTTAATTCCATGAGAGATTGTTGTGCATTAACTCCTAGATATATTTTTTCTATCGGTAAAAAATTTCTTGGATTCGTATGATCAAATTTAAAAATATATTTTGAAATAAATTCTTCTTTTTTGATGTAATTATTATAAATTTTATGGATTTCAGTCTTAAAGGAGACTTGAAATTCTTTAAATCTTTGTTGTCGCTTCGAGCTTCTGCTGAAATGCGGCTGCCAATATTCCTAAGCACATCTTCTACATGCCTTGGAAGCTCTAAACAGGCTTTGCAAGCAGCCAAATGGATCATGTGACAGGAGCAACTACATACTATATATGCTGGATATAATTTTTTAAATTAGAAAAAACACTATTATGTTCACCTACCACGACATTGGTTGTGTCGCTTGCAAAGCCTAGTAGATTTTCTAATTGAATATTTTTTGATGATAAGCAAGTCCTTAGACTATTATATAAAGCTTCCGCAGTCCAAGATTCTACCTCAATCATATCAAAAAAGCGAATAAAAACTTCATTATTTTCTAAAGGAGTAATATATTAGAGAAAATGCGCACTCTTTGACTGTTCCAATATCAGTGGTTTCGTCCATAATGAGGCAAAAAAAATTGCCAGGAATTCTAAGGTTAGAATAAATCTCCTCTTTAAAATGTTTTCCTAAGCTTTGGACCATAATAGCAGTGGATTTCGTTCGACGTAAAGACACATTTTTGGCAATGGTGGAGTCTGGAAATACATCAGCGCATACCTTCGTTAAAGTATCCATCAATAAAATAAAATATGATACGGAACAGTTACCCTATTTTGAGCAGGAACGTAGAGAAGTAAATAATTAAGATTAATCATTTTTACGAAGTTTCCTAACAGACCTTATTGGGGCACAAAATATAATACGAAATAGTTGTATGTATTATTTTTTATTACACACTTTGTTAATTGAACTATAGAATTGTACTTGTGATTTACGTTACACTACACTGGAGATGGAATGGAAGATGGCATCACTGAGTAAAGTAACGTCTTTTATACTAGCTAGCATCACTCTCCAACATATCCTACCTACCTACTTATCTAATACCTTAAAACTAACATAAAATAGTACACTGGCCTCGACATGCCGGCCGCCTTGAGGTGCATAAGATAAGCACGTCAACAAAATAATAAGATTACGAATACCTAATGCTAAAGAGAAAAAAGAAAAACAAACACCAAAACCAACAAACAAGGCATATAGATTAAAAAATAGTTCACTGTTCTGGAAACACGCACAGTTTTGTGGCATCTGGCCCAGAAATACTGCAGCATTTTTTGAAGCCTCTGGTATCGCTTCAATTGGTTGAATTTAAAATTGATTCAATTTGTATCAATATTGTACTCAAATCCTCAAAATTTAAGTGAGCGTCTCCTGAACCTCTTCAAATGGTATTTCGCGCTTTTGATACCAGCTTCCCAGGTCCTACCAAAATTAGGAGCTCGAGCAGGTATGAAGTTCCAAGAAATATTATCTTTCGCCAAGTAATTGTGTATATTGTTACATTCCTTTTCTAAAAATTCCTTAACTTTAAGCAATTCGTTAGATGCCCCCTGAAAATTAGTTGCCTTGTCGGAAAATATATTGGACGGTTTCCCTCTTCTCCCAATAAATCGCTTCAACGCAATAAAGCAATCTGTTGAGAGATCAAAAAGCAGCTTCGAGATGAACTGCCTTTGTGGCCATGCAAATGAATAAACATACATATCCTTTAATTTATTTTGTACCTCGAGATGACCTTGTGTTTGTGTCTATCAGCAAGAACGGACCAGCAAAATCACAGCCGGTATTGTATAATGGAACGTATTGATTCACTCTGTATTCAGGAAGATTTCCCATTAAATATTGCTGGTTATTTTAAAAACGACGATCATATTAAATTTGGGCTGAATATAATCAATACAAAAATATATGATAAAAACGAAATTTTCTCAAGTGGTTTAAAACAAGTTTATGCACTAATAACTCAACGTGTTTTAAAAAATGGCGATGAACAACAACAACAAATTTTAACTGTGACAAGAACAGGAGCTATTGTTGATTCACAGTCGCAGACATCAGATCATATTCCCATAGGTGAGTTTCATTTATTTTCAATTAATCTGCAATTTTCATTTATTCTATTCTTATAGAACATGATTAAGTAGTACCTGCAGCTTTGGATGATGAAAATGTCAATTCAGTTGATAAGTGGGCGTACGAGAAAGATCCATTCTAGAACGAAGAAGAGCTTATTATAACTGAGGAAGAATGGGCAGAGTTAGATGCTTATTTAATTCAATCTATCAGTCATGGAAATTGTAAGTGCATCCCATACACAAACGTCATGCAATATAATAAGTTTACCGATTAAATGTGAAATTTGTAATATTGTGAACGGGATTCCAAATCAGTGGACGAGATAATGGTGCAGTAAACAGTTGTTTTATTACAGGTCAGCTTGCAGCTTATTAATTTAAATCAGAAAGCTACTGTAACACCAGTGGGTATTTTGATAAATGGAAATTGCTCAGATCTTAAACCAGTAGCTTTCTGTAACCAGAAATATGTCTAAGAATATCAGGCAATGAGTATTAAACGGGTATAGCAGTCAAGAACTACTGCGATAGTCAACATTCGAATATTTTTATAAACTCTAAAAATAATGACATGGCAAGAATAATTCAGCAGACAATAAAACATGTTGGAAGAAAAGTTTACAACTTCAGATGTTCTCTCTCCTACTGCGGATCGACAACAAAAAATGCACTACTATTCTGTCTAGTAATTTGTTACAAGTTGCAGCTCAGTGCACCATTGAATCACTAGTTAGAAAATTATGTGTTTTAGGCGACTTAGAATATGGTTGCATCGAAACCATTCAGTGTGGGTGCCGTATGCCCAAATTTCTGCATAACACCAACTGCAGTGCTTCCAATCTCTTGTAGAAATTACGGAGATGTGCAGAAAGGAATCGCTGACTACCACAAATTTTGTCAACGTCCAAAAGTTTGCGTAATTGAGAATTGCACGTCGAAAACTACTAAGTTATTTATTCATAGAAATTACTGACAATTCGGTAAAAATACCTACACTGTTGCAAACGAGACTCTCTCACATATCTCGGGAAATAACTATAGAAAATGTCAAATATCAACTAGGAGGTCTAATTGCATATTCAGGCTCATAACCGGATGACATCCATGCTTTAGGTCATTTCAAAGCTTCCTGTTGTAGACCACACAATAAGTGGGAAATCTACGATGATCTTTTGAGGAGCGAAGTAGGTTGCAGTAGTTCAAAAGAAGTTTTCCCTCATCTAGTTTTATAAAGCATAGATGCGGTGAGTTTAATTTAATCAGTTTTAGTTGTAATTTTAATTTATTATATTTTACAGAATCTAGTGGAGTAGGACCAACAACTGAAGATAATGAAAATATTTAACACATACGATTTATGAAACGAGAGAAAACAACAACTTGTTGCGGCGTGCTTGTTGGCCCCACGTGGTTTTCTTTGGTCGTTGCGGCACGTATTCTCTCGGGTTGGTGGACTGTATATTTTTCAAACACTTCAACGTTTATGTACAGGTTTATTTACACTTTACACATTCATATTCTATATTTACACACACTATGGTTTTCTTAATATTAACCACTTAAATACAACGTACAATTTAGGGCGAGATTTGCCTTGTGACCGAGTACCTTGAGATGCTGACCTTCTTTAAACCGGGAGGAGATGAAAGAGAGTGAGCTTTGCTAAATAAATTCCTTTTATAGGGTAGCCACCACCACCCACCCTTGCATACTGGGAGAACTTGTGGCTAGTTGCCAATGGTGGCGGCTAGAGGATATTAGAACTAAAAACATAAATACAAATTTTGGCGCTAGTCACAACACAACACAACTAAAATGTGAAAAGGATTTGCAGCGAGTCGCAAGTGGAAGAATTTGAATCTTGGTATAACAAATAATATTTAATGTTGTAAATAATATATCAGAACTGTTTTTCAAAGTATATATTTTTATAAAATAAAATAAATTGTCACTCGTTTGAAATATAAAAATCAGAATTGTTTATCACAAGTAAAGGAAAATATTAAGAAAAGACAGAAAGTATTTATCAAATATAAAACTGCTATAGAAAATCGAAAGGTGGTTATGAAATATAAAAATCAAACATGTTTGCCTAAAGTAAAGGAAAATCTCAAATATAAAAAAGGTATTATAGAGAATCGAAAAGGTGATTATCAAACATAAAAATCGAAAGTAAAAGACAATATTAAGAAAAGATAAAAGTATTTATCAAATTTCAAATTTAAAAAAGTATTGTAGAAAAACAAAAATGTAACTATAAAACAGACATATGCAGTATGTCCTCGGATTGGAATAGAAAGAGGACAAAATAATCCTTTTTAATTTCTCAAAAATCACTTTACAAAAACTGCTTGTTCCCATACTTCCACAGCACAGATAATTTTTATCCTCCTGTTGCAGGAAATTTGTTATTTGTTATGCACTTAGGGAAAATTTTTATTAAAATATTAATAAATCCAAAACGTGTTCTTGAATGTTTTTATTGGAAATCTTGTAATTACTCACCAAGCAACACACAGTACTGAATTAAATAATTTTTGCGTTACTTTTACTTTTTAATACGTTTCCTAAGAAATTTTGAATAATTTTCTGTTGCAATGTCTTTCTTTCGCGTGAATGTTTATGAAATAACAATAAGAAAATAGTCTAAGTTGTAAAGAAAAATTTCGAGAAAAGACGAAAAGTATTCATGAAAAGTTACAATAGAAAATGTGATTAGATTATAAAATATAAAAATCTAAAATGTTTTATCAAATGTAAAGACAAAGTATGGATAATAGCAAAAAAGTATTTATCGAATATAAAAAAGGTGTCATAGAAAATTAAAAGGTGACTATGAAATACAAAAATCTAAACGAGGTTTTAAAAAGTAAAGAAAAATATCGAGAACATAAAAAGACATTTAGGAAAATATAAAAAGGTTGCTACAGAAAATCAGATTGTAATTATGAATCTGAGGAATCCAAAAGTGTTTGTTAAATATACAGAAAAACATACACTATTAATATTTGAATTACGCTTTAAAACGTAAAAACAAGTAATGTAAACGTAACCACCGTAAAGAGAAAATCAACTAATCCTCAGATAATATTTCTTCGCCGGAGAGATCTATCAATTTTCATCTTACTGATGCCGAGTAACAGTTTCAGCATTTCTTTTGTATTTTTCGGCCCAGGGTTACTGGAAGTCCCGTTTTTGAACTGGAGACTGTACGTGCAAGCTCCGATTCTGGACTATGAGGATACAACCATCCTCGTCTAGGAGTGGATGGTAAATCATTATTTTCAGATGCCTTTGGGCTCCATGGATACAACCATCCTTCTCCTGGAATTAATGGTAAGGGTGCAATATCTTTCTCAGTGTTGTCCATTACAATGCTTCACCCTTTAAAGGGAAATCATAATTTAGATTTGGAAGACTTAGAAACAACGAGCGTGCAGACCTCAAGAATGGTCTACCTGGACCGTAACTCGCCAGAACTTCACGTCCTTCTTGTGTGGAATCTAATAAGTCGCGGACATACTAAAAATGCATCGTGTAGAAGTGTATGAACATTCAAAAGATTATTCATTGTGGCATACATTGTATTTGGGCGCTACTGATGTTATATGCACGTCTTGTGGGTTATCACCCTGCTCTGTGGAGGTGGATGAGGTACTGCCGGACGCTGATGAACTGTCGACATCGCCCAATACAATAGGCTCTTCTAATGCCTTTAATGCAATAATTATTTTTTAATACCTCTCGTTCCTGACAAGTGCATGATATAAAAATATCCCTACCTTCTCGATCATTACATATCCGGAATGCTTCTGTTCAAACTTTTTGCGGTAGCCGAATCTAGGAATCAATTCTTTTATATCGACAGAAGTCAGTGACATAAATGTCTCCATGTCAATGGCCTGATCTACAAAAGACGACGTTTCATTACACACATATAAGTGTTTACTTCGTAGTAACAATAGCGAAAAAAATTATCTACCATTATCAGTTAAAATAGATTTAGGAATTCCAAAAATAGTAACAAAATTTACAAATTGCAAAACAATCTGATCGTGTCATCGTTCCACAAATCCAAAACATGAACAATATATCGTGATGGCTCCCAACAATAGCGAAAAAAATAATCTATGTAGATAATGTATGTTTTATCTGGAAGATTCATAGGACATTGATATCCGCCCCAAATATATTAAGTTACACGCATAATTATGCTCCTATATAAGGTACCGCGCTTGTAAGAACGCCAATTCACAATACATTATAGTACAAGGTGTATCTTGCAGCTACCCTAGTAGTGATTGTGACGTGTTCCATCAGTTCCGTGAAAGGGCAGCCACCTAATAACTTTTTGCCTTGCACTGGTGATGGAGTGGTGCTCCCAGCGATCATGCAACGTGCCCGAAACCTACTCGAAGAACCCCAGTTTCTTCCGGATGCGTACCAGTTGCTGAGCGTTGCCCCGGAATCCATCGCAAACACCAGACACCCCCATAGATGGACTGCGACGTATACTAGATAAGGGGGTATCGATGCTACTTGTGCTGCTAAGAGATTTTAAAATCATATACGCTATCCGTACGCTCAAACATTGCTTGCCAACGGGTCGGATTGCGGTAGTCTGGGCTATGACTTTTCTGTAAAATACCCTACATCATCTCTTCTCAGAGATATATTTGGAGAAGCGGGCACAATAAACTGCCTGAATAAAAATGATTTCGGTTTTGTGAAGCGACCAAATCGATGTTAACTTTTGGGGTAAATTTTGATATTTTAATTTTTTTTATAAATTGTGCAAATAGCTAATGTAAGAGGGCATTTTTTTTGTTATTAATCAGTTTTGGGGACAATTTTAAATCAAGTGTACTACAGTATGAAATGTGACTAATTTATAATTTTTTATTGATTAGTGATACTAATCTGCCGATGGGTGACTACTGTAAGAAAAATACACCTGAGCCACCTTTTTCTAGGTGAACATAAATACACATGCAGAAATCATATCAAAGGGTTAACTATGTCATCATAACTTCTCCTCGTAACATTAAATACTATAATGCATTTTCTGTAATAAACTATGTTCATAGTACCACGTGATTACGTTATTATAATACCTTCCTGTACTATCATACGTATGTTGGTTTACTTTTCTAACATTCCAAAAATTAAATATTTTATTATGTATGAGAGTTATTATTTATATTGTTTAAAGTTTATTATCTGGTGCGCTCGTTTTCCTTTCTGTTCCTTACATAAAATATTTACTCATGTTTTTTATACACCCTTTTAAACCTCGCCCCGTCTTTTAATTTTCCAACAAATAAACGTAAATACTTTTCATGTGTGTAAGTAATTCTATACTTTTCGACCAACTAATACCTACATTAGCAAATTAATATTAATTTCAACATAACGCTCGATCTCAAACTTTATGCGGTAAAGTTGTGGCTGCGGTCGCTGCTTAAGGCCTCGTTGCGATTCTGTCGTTGCGGTTATGTCGCAGAATCAACATATTTGAGAGGGTGGCTATGCGATAGTCGCGACCGTGGTTTTTTTTATAAAAATACAATATTCAGTTGCAAATATGACGTTGAGTAAGGATGATCTTTTGCTAGCTATTGCCGTTTCTAGGTATTTAAAGAAAAAGAAGAAAAAAAGAAGGTATTCTGTGCACCCTATTACCGCACAGACTCTCATACGGACAGTTTCATACCCTGTTTAATTCACTAAGAAGTTATCCAGATAAATTTTTCTCCTACTTTAGAATGAGTATATCTTCTTTTGATGAACTTTGCTCTTATGTAAGGCCAGTTATCACGAAACAGGAAACCAAATTCAAAAATAGCATTATACCGGAGGAAAGGCTTGCTGTGACATTAAGGTGAGAAATATTTTACAACTGTTTCATGTACATTTTATTGGTCACCATATACACTATATATATCAGACATAGTGTCCGATATGGCTGGGGAAACTATATTGTGGTAAGAAGATGAACTAGAATCTTGCTGATTGTCAGGTGAGATTAGGGGAGATGGTGTACTAGTACTAGGATAAGCTCGATGCGTTCTTCCCATGGCCATATAGTTTGATGGATTATTGACTAAAGTAGTGTTACAAACTTGCATAGACCCTGGTAAGGGACTAGGTGAAGTATATGTAGACGCGTGAAGATGTGATGCAGAGGGATTGAAATTAGAAAAATTTTGAGGTGGGGGCGATTGAGTAGGATGGCGAAATTGCAGAGCCTGCTGCATTATTTCTTGAATTTTGATTCTTGCCCATAATTTAGTTTGTAATGAACATTCATGGAACATGGGCAATAGCGATAACAAAAATAGCCTGTCAGCATCCTCTTTTTCTGGTGCCTCCTTCTTCTTAGACTGCATGTGCTGAAGTACTTTCGCTTCGAAAGATTTACCTGGTCTAGCAGTTTTTCTCCGGACCGAAGCTATGCGAGACCCAGAGGGTGGGTTATCTGTTTGTAATTCTTCTCGATTTGTATATGAGTCATCCTCTTGATTGGCCGAAGTGCCTTGGCTCATGGAATCGTTATCCTCAATGTTTGTACTGGTCCTAAAATAAAACTTGTAATAAATAATCGCCTTTGGCCCCATTTTGTTGTTTTCATGAATTCATGATTACTTAAGCATTGTCTAATTATCGGAAGTGCGAGCATGCGCATATACCTAATCATCTGGTGAAGGTCAATAATACTGAACTGTCACAAGTGACAACAGAAAATTAAGATTAACCTTATTTACATTTTACCAAATTCTTCATGTTTGTTCTGTGATAGAAGCCAAAGAAAGAAAACTTGAGCTCCAAAGAAATGAACATTTTTGTTTTACTAAAAAGAAGCTGTTATATATGACAAATTAAACAAGAAAAACGCAAGACGCTATTGTTTGGTTTTCTTTAAGGGGAAAAATGTTTGTTTTTCCATTTTTCTTTTCGTACTTGACGAAGTTTTGGGTAAGTTACTTTTCATTATCTTGCACTTTAGTTCTGTTAATGTGTTAATAACGTTGCTATAATCACTGTTATTAAAACACTGTTCTAATATTGAATTGAATAATTGTGTACATTGTTCTTTTTTTTCAGCACAGTCCAAAGAGCTCCCATGAGTTGCTGAATTTCCCAAAATTCTCAAATTTACCTCCTCTAGCAACTTATTATTCACTTCTGGTAATTTTTGTTCCTCTTGCTCAGCGGCTCCAGGATTATCACTGTTTGGGTTCGTAACTTGTGTAATATTTTTTATATACATTACTACTAGATGAATATGTTTGCAGAAATTGTTTTTAATTGATGCTTCATAACAGGAACACTTGAATCGATGCACACAAACATCACAAATTAGGCACCGAAGTGTACGACAGTTGCAGAGAGCATCCACTAAATCAACTTCATAAAATTCTATTGCGGATTGGGAATGAACTAAATATTTTTCTGGACTAACCTCAGCCACATTTTCAAAAGACATGTCCATCGCTTTTTTATGATATTTATTTACCAGAAGGTCTCGATGTGTTGCTGTAGGCCTCAAAACTGAGGTAATTCTTGACCATGATTTATCATTTATAAATCTATCTAACGCATCTAAGCATGTTTCTAATCGCCTTACAGTTTTACCGCAGAAATATTTATACTTAAGTGTTCTGTGTAATGATTCTAGGTGCATGTTAGTGTTTATACCTGCATGTCTTCGGTAACAATGTGCCCAAGAAGCTATTCGTTCTTTAGTCTTAAAATAATATGTATTCAAGTATTTTAAAAATTCATCTTCTTCCTTCTGTAAATAATTTATTAATTCTTGTTGCAGTCTCCAAAACTCCTTTTCATCAGTTTCCCTCAATAGTTTGTTGAGATCTTTTTTAATTCGTTCTCTGTTTTCTTTGTCTCTTATTTTTCGTCTGCCTTGGATGGTCCAGTTTTTCTTAATGTGCCATGTGCATACAAGTTTGTTTGGAAGTGCGCCCATCACTTTCGTCCAAGCATTTGAATAAATTGTGGTGTCATCTGTCATGAAATACTCGGGTATTATAGTTCCAACTTTTATTTTTAATTCATCTAATAGAACTTCTTGCACAACCTCATCTTTTCTGTTTGATATTAAGAACACAACCGGATATCCAATATGTTGATCATCCAAAACTAGTATTGTAGTCAGTTCAAATTTATATGGATTTGTCCCATGTGTTCCGTCCATACAAATAATTCTTTGCCCATAAGTTTTCAGCATATATTCCATTTCTGAATTCATATATGCCAAAACAAAATCATTTGGATCTAGTTTTTCATGGGCTTCCCCACATTTCTTGAAGATGAAAGCATTCTTTCTCTCCCCTGCATTCCACTCAGCTACTTTAATTTCAACTGCAACTACATCAGATTTATTTCTTTTACCGGTGAGATTATTGCTTTCTGCTATGTAGTGTAAGTCTTTCATTGTAATTAAATTTAATCTAGTACAGTTGTCGCTTTCTATACTCCTATATTTTTTTAATATATTGTCATAAGATATTCCCATACGAATTTGTTCTACAACTTCATTTTTTTCTTTTTCAGTTAATGGTTGACGTCTAAGTTCAGTTTTATGACCGACATGTGTTGAAACATAGGTCACAGAAAACTTTGACGTATCCTGGTGCATTTCTGCTCTTATTCGAGATGGACAAACTCCGTTCATTTTAATACTACCACTAACTTTTGGTGCACGTGTCTTACATTCACTTTCAAATTTTCCCAAATTACTTCTGTGACATTCGTAATAAAACACTTTACTAGATGTACTTTCTGCTGTTGAATTTAATGAATAAAATGATTTGTTTTTTTTTCAATAGATTCTTTCCAATCAGAAAACTGTTTTTCATTGTCAAATTTTAAGTTTTGTATGTTAAATTTTATGCCATGAACACCAGTAAGATGATCTCTTAAATATTCAAAAGACGGAAAATGTAGAGCGGATTCTTTAGGGCAACATGGGCAAATAATACGAGAGGCTTTTCGGCTGTCGTGAGAATTGTCATGATGAGTGTCTCTAAAATGCCGGTTTCGACTTGAAACAGTTTTAAATGTTTTCTGACACCGTTCACAGGACACAGTGGGTTGTGTGCTACAATAAATTTCCAAAAATATTTTTCAATTAGACAATATTAAAAACCTACCTAGACATTATTTACTAGTAAATATACGTCGCTATTACATAAATTTAATGAGATAAAATTCTGTTAGTACTAATCTCTTGCCAATATTACCTAAATAAACTAATGTGTATTAAAGACAAATGAGGAATACTCGACAAACCCAGAATATTATTGAGTAATCAGATTTCGCGCGGGAATTTGCATGGGAAGGTCTCTGTAATTCCAGTAAGTGTAAAAACAGCGGTGCGCATGCTCGCACTTCCGATAATTAGACAATGCTGATTACTTACTCTTTTAATTCTGTAGAACCCTTGAGGAATAAGAGCTCTTCAAAATAGATATAACGTTTCCTTTGTTTATTCCCACTTCCGCTAGGAACCTTTTGCAGGCGAATTTCTCTTGCAAAAGCATCTTTGAGATTCCTCCACTTCTTCTGCAGTTCTTTAACTAAAAAATAATACGTTTCAAATTAATTCATATTACCTGGCAATGTACACGTTAAACTTATTTTTCTATTTATTTTAGGTTTCTTGCGACAGGACACTCATTCCGTTCTCTATACTTTGAATTCCGTTTAGGTCGAAAAACAATTTCAGACATAATTTGGGAAACATGTAATGCACTTTGGTTTGTCTTGAAAGAAAAAGTCATGCGTCAGCCACAGAAAGAAGACTGGCTTAGAATAGCTGAGGAGTATGAAAAAACAGCAAATTTTCCTAACTGCATCGGTGCGTTAGATGGTAAACACGTTAGAGTTGTAAAGCCTGAACTGTCTGGTTCGAACTTTTTTAATTACAAAAACTATTGTTCTATTGTGTTGCTAGCTTTAGTAGATGCTAATTATTGTTTCGTGACTGTTGATGTAGGAAGTTATGGCAGGACTGCGGACTCTAATATTTTTACTCAATCAGTTTTATATAATAAATTGGTTAAGGGTCATTTAAATTTGCCAGACAATAAATCATTGCCAAATTATAGAGATAAAACACCGATGCCCTATATTTTTGTGGCAGATGAAGCATTTGGCATGAGTGTGCACGTTATGAAGCCTTTTGCCAAAAAAGGCCTCGACTTAAGAAAAAGAGTTTTTAATTACCGCCTTTCGAGAGCACGCAGATTTGTTGAATGCGTATTTGGAATTCTTTCTAACAAATGGCGTGTTTTGCACACCCCTATAAATCTCAATCCTGATTTTGTAGAGATTATAGTACTAGCTACCTGCGTTTTACACAACTTTGTAAGATTACGCGATGGTATTCGTTTTGAGGAAACACTTACTTGTGATATGGAAGATATTCCAGTGATTGGCACTGGTAACCCATCCTTAAAGTCTAAGGGTGTTAGAGATAAATTGGCTGATTATTTTGTTAACCCTTCAGGTAGCGTGTCTTGGCAATACGATATGATTTAAAATGTAACCACATTGGTAATAAATCTTTTACGTAAATTAAACTATGTTTAAGTTGCACTTATATACTTAATATGTTTGTTATAATTATTAAAATAATAAAAAAAGATCTTACCTTCTTTATTTTTCGAATCAGTTTCAAGTTCATCCCAATTTGGAAGAACAGCTTCTGCCACTTCAATCCACAATTTAGATTTTATGTCCCGGTTAGAATATTCTTTTAATTTGATATCCCACAAGGGAGGTCGCAAACGAATTTCATTTATGAAATTTTCCGTATCAAACATTGTGTTGTGTGCTTCTCGACTGACAAAACAGAACTATCTAATTTGCCGCAAATATAGCCGCTTCCATAAGAATGCGTGGAATGCGTGAATGCGTTTCAGTCGCACCGGAGCAAAAACGTGACCAGTTGCGTTTTGTACCCGGATGCGTTTGTGTCGCAGATGATATAGCCGGCTACATAAGAAACAATGTGTTTCATTTCTGCGACACAACCGCAACGACAGAATCGCAACGACAGAGTCGCAAGTATAGCCGAGGCCTAATGTCCAACCGTTCCAACTTGCCGTCGACTTCAATATTTTAATACAGTGATGCCACTCTGGTTTCATGAAATTATGGTGCGACGTTGCCCAAATTATCAGATTTTACCTAAAATTATGTTAAAATTTTGTACCTACCACAAACATTAAATTAAAATGTTACTAACAAAACAAAAGGCAGTAGAACAAAGATTTTAGTTAAAGTTTAAATGCTTAAGCTTAATGAACGATGAAATATAAAGCAAAACACAATATATAATAAAACAAAATAATATAATAAAACAATATAAAATAAAATACAACATAAAAAAACAAATATAGATTCTTAAAAGATCTCTGGAGGAATAAAATACAATGTAAAATAAAACACAACAAAAAAACAAATATAGATTCTTAAACGGTCTCTGGCCGATCTTCGAAAATAATTTCGTCATCATCTTCCACTTCCTTTGATATATACATATTTTTCATTAGAGTCAGCATTTTTCTATCTGTTTCAAAAGAAAAACATTCCTTAACCCCTTCACTGGCTAATATTAATCCACTAATAGTGTCACTACATAATTCATTTCGTATTTTTATTTCAATTAAGTTTACCTTTGAGAATATTCTCTCGCACGTAGCATTAGAGTGAGGGGTCACTAGTACATCTAAAACAAAATTGCCGAGATGTTTAAATTTTGAGTTTCCTGCAATATCAGAAAGAATACTAATTCTATGCCAGTATTTGTCAATATCGCTCTCATTTTTTATATCGTCGGGCAATTCTGAAACACATTGACAATACAGACGCCATTCATCATCAATGCACTGCATCAGTATATTGTCATTATTACTTACAATTCTCAGAAGTATGTTCATCAAATGAAAAATTGAATTTGGCTTTGTGGTCGATTTGGGATCAAATATGGCAATTTGAGATAATAAAGAATCTCTTAAGTCAGCTAATGATTGTAAACTCACGGCATCTAATATAAAAATCATTTTTTGAGCTTCAGTTAGCTTATCACTATGTTTCATAACTTCTACCCCGAGATAAATGTTTTGCAAACTAATAAATTCTGTAGAATTTCTGGGATTCACATCTGCCAGATGATTTTGGTTCACATAATTTGGTCTTAGGTAGTGTTATGATCTTTACTCGTTAGATTATTGGAAATTAAAGAGTTCATAACATTTAACAATTTATTTACAAACTACATTGTACCGGTACAACTTTACGCCACGGCGCGGCGGCTGAGACAAGAATCGTAACAACTAACAAAAGTAACAAATAACAATAACCAGTAATACAAAATGGACGGCGGATCTTGCGTGCGCGTCTGCTCTTCCATCTTTCCGGTTTGGACTGGAAGTGTCTGCCGCCACAGTAGCATAATAGTAGGGCTTTGTAAGTTTCACAGACTTTATTATAAACAACTGTAATAACCACCCGTTCATTTTGAAAATATTCATTTAAACCTGAAAATTTCGGTAACACCCATTGTAAGAAATAGTAAAATAACTTGGTTTCATTATTATTTAGGCTATTATTTATATATTCGGACGATTGCAATCTATGCTGCAAGTATTCTTGACTAAAATATACTTGGAGTGGGCCCCATTGCTCCAAAAGTCTGTTCACTACCATATTTAGCGACAACCACCTGGTTTGGGATGGCCTTAATATTTTATGAGGCTCTACATTGCAGAAATGTTGAAATTCCAAAAATTGGGCCTGTCGCTTAGAACTGTTCTTTAAAAAATTGGAAACATCACGGGCGAGATCTTCACATTGACGTGGCAAAGTTTGACATGCCTCACTCGCGCATAAATGCAGTGAATGACATACTTACTGCATATTGTTCTGCCGATCTGTTTTGTTTGACTAAAGTAAGACGTTCGGCCTTCATATCCTTACTTTTTAACCAGTCCTGAATATCTGCCTTCTTTGTAGAAGGAACTGGAATTTTGTGCAGCTTCCTCGTGTGATGGGACGCGTTGCCCAATGCAATAACATTGCCTTCTTCCAAAATGACTTTATTGCAAGCCTTTGATGCCGTTTTAAAATTGTCATATAAATAGCGTCCCTAGCTTTATTTTTTATAATGGTCTTAACTTAAATATTATGCAAATGAACTTGCAAATTACTGTACCTGTTCCAATATTCTTTGCTACGGCATACTACCACATTTGACCTTAAAACTTAACATACCTAAAGAAGAAATCATCTACTTTGGGAACTTGAACGTAATGAGTTTGTCTTGTTCAGCTCTCCTATGTTAACTTTTGAAATTCACATTCTGACAATATTATCTATTCATCCGTCTGAGCCTCCCATAATCTCTATCTGCTGCATTTCGCAGCCATGATTTTAAAACACCTTCGATGTCGTGTTGCGTGGCGTTGCGACATAGTGGATTTTTTTTCACTGAAACTAAAAACGAAGATCTTAGGTTTTTTATTTAACACAGTGCAGATAACTTACTAATTCATTTACGAATGTTCTGCAACTTTTCGAAACAAATCTTATTGTTGCGTCCCGACCATTTGTATAGGATTGATAAATTGTGTGCCATAATTTTGCTCACAATACGCTTAGTGCAATCCAAGATGTCTTTTCCAACCACTAATTGTAAAATTGAACTCTGTAAAGTAACAAATACATGTAATTAAATTGTGTATAATTTTTCTCATAAGTAATTCTGTAATGCGCACATCAACTTACTGTTTCCCTCAACTATTTCAAAATATTTCATTTCAGTTCATACTAGTATCTACATACCATTGCCGACATATGCTCTCCATCATGTAAGGCTGCATTAAACTCTTCCAATAGGGAGGTTCGGAGAAAAATAAGATACCTATCTATTTTTGGCATGAAAATGACAGAAAATTGTTATTGCAATTGATTTACGGCGAATTTTTTTTTCTAAAAAATTTTTTTGCGGCGTAATAATTGAAAGAAATTAGCTTATCACGCCCGCATGCTAGTTCGCTTTGTTATTGGTTTGACGTCAGAGATTCGTAAGGCGCTCCTCCCACTTCTCTTGAAGTGTCCGTGAAGCGGTATCTATCTCATAACATACTTATTGGGACTATTTCGAGCGTGAGTTTTTAAACTAAGGTGTCAAGGAAACATAAAACAAAGACAACATAATCGATATAATGATGCAACAAGGGTATCAATAGTCCGATTCACATAATTTGCCATATTTATATAGGTAGTAGGTAAATGTCCCGGTAAATGTGGAAATGGTGTGTGATTCTTGCATCTAACCCCAATTTCATTCAACCTCAAAACAGTAGTGTACAGGCAGACCGGTATAAGTAAAACAAAGTCAACAATTTATTAACTGTACATGCCTTTTATAATTCAGTATATTATACTTATACCTACTTATTAAGTAGGTATGTAGATTGTAGATACCTGCTTACTTCTGTTTGTAAAATAGGTACCTACCTATATTCTCTAAAACAATACAATACAATACATACCTACTCATTTATGTAGGTATGTATACCTAAGTGATTGACAAGTTATCAAGTTAACAGTTTTATAACGGATTGGAAATTTTTTTAAAAAACGGAAACAAATACAACTCACGCGAATCAAAAAACTACGCTACGTAGGTACTAGGTACTTGTTTAACAAAAAGAAACAACTGCTATATTCTGGAACGGTTAATGTAGAAACTCGGAAGAGACTCTTAAAGACGCATGTATGGAGTACGAAATTATACCTATGGTTGCGAAACTTGGACAATGGGAGAAGCGGATTGAAAAAGAGTAGAAGCGTTTGAAATGTGATGCTACAGACGGGTGTTGAAGATACCGTGGATAGACAAGTTAGCAATAAGGAGGAATTAGAAAGAGTTGGGGAAAAGAGAAAAGTATGGAAGACAATAAAGAATAGGGGATAGGATCGTAGGATGGTAAGACACCTTCTGAGACACAAAGGAATAGTTCGCGACATACTAGAGTCAGAGATAGGAATAAAGAGGTAGAGGTTGGAGCAGATTAGACTACTGCTCTCAAATAGTTGGGGATGTAGAATGTTCTACTTTTACGGAAATGCGTAGGCTAGCTCAGGGAAAGGATGGAGGTACGCGTCCTACCAGTCTTCAAAAGAGAACTTTATGATGACGTACTATTTAATTATTATTGTAAAATAGTTAATAAAATTTCCTTTTTTAGTTCAGGGAGGGAACGCTACGGCGATTCAGTATTTGGCTCCGTCATGCTCCTAGCATCCTGTTTCAAATTATGCTAACCGTAACACGTTACCAAGTACCAAGGGGTCCCAGAAAACTGTCGATAAATTACATTATGTTCGATTTTATTTAGAGTGGCTGCAATGGGGCAGCCGATAATTTTATAAACTTTTGCAATGATAAACTAACTCGCGAAAATATCGATAATGCTGACCGATTTTCCTTCTGGCTCCAACGTGTGCTGCACGATGTATTAGTCTGGGTACAAAACAGAAAACACCAGTTAGAACCAGTTAATAATATTTACCAATTTAACTACACTTGCATATGCATAATACTTATGGGACTACTGCGCGCTGAATCTGGGACTTGTATGTTATACTAAGTTCTGACGTCACGCGGCCTACTCTCGCTGCAAGGTACGATTTCTAGCCTCGCACCGACGGAAAACTTTGCAACAGCTTCACAGGCGAAGGAATTTTTTTTTTACAAAAATTAACAACATAACTGCCTTCAGTATAATAAACTCCATCAATTTTAATGAAATTTGAAAATTAACGAACCTGCCTATTCCTCTTGGGTATGAAACTGCTTGAATTCGTTTGTTGTGTTTGGCATATCATCGTTCTTTTGCTGGATTTGAAGGAGGTATTTTAAGTCATCCTGCAGACTTTGTATTTCAGTCGTCAAGAGTTTCGTTATTTCTAGTTTACTGCCGTGTTAAGTTAAAAGGGCGTATCCAACATTTTAGTACTTTTGAGAAACTGAGATTTTTATAAATTATTCAAGGCCACATTGAAGATAACAGTTTTGTCATGTTATAAGTTGTTGGTATGCATAAAAATAATTTGCTTTTTCATTTGCTTGAATTTATTTCGTACTAAAATGGTTATAAATGTGACATTTGATAGTTACGCCCTTTTCACTTAACAAAAAGTAAACCGCTGCTTAAAATAAAAAGGCATATCCACATGAACATATTTATTGGCTGCAAGAGAAACTAAACAAAATATACCTAAAACAAATTAAAACAGAAAATCTATTGAGAATAATGCATAACTAAACATTTTATGAAAAACGAAAAATTTGATTAATCATCATCACTTAAGTTAGTGTCAGTGACATTATTGACTGGAAGGCTTTCCCAGAATTGTAGCCTTGTTGGAGGCATAATTGCTGTTAATTTTGAAAGTATTGCCGACTTTCTATCTTGAGTAATGCCTCTGGAATTGGATTTACTTTTTGGTTTCTTAATATTTTGTTTTAAATATTTTGACATTATAAAATTTAATTCTCTTGCCTCTACCTGATCATAATCTGTTTTATAAAACATGGCCTTTTTCCCTCTAAAAAACTCCGCCTGTACCATTTGATTCAGATATGGCCTAGGAGTGATTTTGTTAAGTTTGTACTGGGAGGTATAATCCTCCCAGTTGTAGAAATCGGCAGCCGTCATTGTAATAACATTAACATTTGTCCCGGCTTTCTTAACTGCACTTGAGAAATCGTGGAAATCGTAAACTTTTCCCATGCGTTTCAGAGAGGTCTCAACTTGATGATGGAAATGATCGGCAGACATAAAACTATGGCCGGGTTCAAAATATTTTAATGTCACTTTCTCAAACGAAACTTCCGAAGAATTAATTAAGTAGATAAAAAATGAGTATAAATTCCAGTTTTTGTTCTGGCCGCAGCAGTTGTCTAGCCATAGTGTAATACTTTTTACATCCCGAACTGTTAGTAGATACGCATAAAAGCTACTTGTTATATCCTGCTTACGCCTTCCAGAAATGGCTTCATGCCATATTACAGCAGTAGCTCTTTTCTTCTTACCGGTAAGGACGAAACTCTCATTAAATGCGATTATTCTGGGCGTAAACAAAACCTCTTTGAATGTATCACATCTCGGAAGCATGATAACCTACGAATTGATTACCTACCTAGTCAAAATATGAAATCATAAAATCATAAAACGAAATTTACCTTCTCGAGGTCAGCTGACACAACAGGGTTTTCTGCATCTTGATGTTTTGCGTCATTGTTATAAACTTTCCGAGCTTTCGTGTACTTTTCCCAGTGTGTCTTAAACAAAATGCAGTATGTACAGCTGGCATCGATTGCATCCTTCGTGTGGCTTGAAGATTGGCCGTGAATTTTAAATTTTTCGCAGCTCCAACATTCTTCATGACCTAAACGACTAAATGATATATTTAAGGAGCTAACGACTTCACGGTAAATATAGTACGAAAAAGAAAATTCTGGAAATTTTGTTTTGAAATCCTCATACATTGACTGTATTGTCAAGTCGTTTGGAAGGTACAAACGATTAGGAGCATGCTCCCTTCTATAGTGGGATATCGAAGGGTTATGAGATTTAATATGTTGGATTATAACTTCTCTATCAATTTTTTTATTGTTGGATGTTTTTCTGTAGGCAGGCTTGTTTGCAGTTAACGAAGACGCGGGAGTATTCAAAACATTTCTTAATGTTTTGTCTTGTTTTTCGTTAAATCCAAGCGTCTTAAGATAAAATACTTTACAAACCTCTTCAGACAAACCATTTTCATTTTGAAGATAGTATTTAATCGTAAACGATCTTCTTGAATTTTCTGTAGTTTTACGTTTGATGCCAGTTTTTACAGTGCTTGATAACATGAAATTCTTTTGTGCTTCTTTCTCCATATCCCAATATTGTTTATTTATTTCTAACCTTCTTTCACTATCTATTTTATTTTGACAGTTGTATTTACATGTAGAATTGCACTTGTCTTGGACAGAATGCTTTCTCTTCGTTTGCTCAAGTTTAGCTCTTTTCCTCTCTGTAACAGTGGTATCATATTTTTTTCGTTTTCTAGGTTCACCCTTCTTTGTATAAGTCCTCCTATGAATCATATCCATTGCGACATTGAAAATATTTGTTATTTCAATTTTCATATACTCATAAATTGACACAGGCTCGTGAAAACTACCCAACACATCATTGGTTGGGCCATTCTCAATCTCACCAGGTACTTCAACAAATTTTCCTGTAATTGTTGTAGAACATTCAGACACTTCTTTTTCTTCTATATTTCTTTTTTCTTCAGACATTCTTATTGAATCATCCAATATCCCCACCAGTTGTGTTTCTATGTATTCACTTATATCATCTTCACCATTCGTTCGATTTTTAGAAGAAAGGCCAGTTTTACGATCACTTGTTCCAGGACACAATAATATATTAGATATTATGTTCACTTTATTAGATCTTTCTGTTAATTTTCTAGATTTAAATGTAGATGGGACTTGATACTCTTCATCAACCAATTCTCCTTTCTTCATTTTTCCAGATGATTGCTTCTTAAATTTCTTTATAGTGTCAGCCTGATGTTTGTTAAGGGCTAAAAATATTAGGTTTTTACTGCGATTCGACATGTTGTACTGTAAAAAATCATATTGTTGTAAAATAAAATAGTTGTGCAAAATAAGGTTTATTGGTTTACTCACCTTTAAGTCTCAATTTCAGATATCAAACACGCAAATAACACAATGACACTTAGAAAGTAATGCAACATAACCTCACATATTCACGCCCTCTGGCCCTCTTCAGTTGTTTTAAAATAACGTTCTTAATAAATATGGGCGTATATGCAACGTAATGTATAATAATTATCAGAGGAAAAGGGCGTATCTGCAAGTAATATCTGCATATACGCCTTTTGAGCTTAACATTGTTAGATACGACTATTTTACTTAACAAAGGTGGAGAAATTGCAGATATGCCTTTTATATTTCGCTTTATTTTATATATTCTAGGTGCAAATACGCCCTTTTTGCTTAACAATATGATAAAATCGCCTTAAATTTGTATTATAGTGAAATAAACCAAAAACCGATTTTTTTGCAGATACGCCCTTTTAACTTAACACGGCAGTTTAGGTATTGAAAAATTAAAATTTCTTACCTCCATTTTTTGCACATTCCTTGCAACATCTCTGTGGTATTGCGTCCGCACTAGTTGCAGGTGACTGCAAAACTGAGGTTGTAGGTTGGTTTATTTGGACATAATCTAGTTACAATGGTTGTTGGAGTTTGTGGTGTAGAGTTTGTTGTACTGCAGTTGCCTACCTTAGTTTTAGTTCAATATATACGTTGCCTCTTTAACAAGGGGGGTAGTGGTATTTCTACCTCGTCACTGTCATAATCTGAAACATACTCTTCCGACTGCTTCTGCAGTCGCTGTCGCTTCTTTTGTGTTTCACTTTCTGAATCGCTTATGCTGGAAAGCGCTTCTAGGAGTTTTAGTTTAGCACTTGCTGTGTCATATGTCCCTGTGAAATGTGGCAATTAGGCGTACTTATTTGCACTTATTGGCTCTGAATGTATTTATTTTGAACTAATATCTTTTCTGCAAAGGTCGAAATTACAATCTGTAATATAAAATGCACTTTTGGGTTAACACCTAAACTAATAACTATAGAGTTCAGATAAAAAACCAAGAAAGTAGTCTACGTCACCATAAATTAACAAAACACAGAGCAGAGAACACACACTAACTATAGACACGCGAATAACTTAGTAGCTTAATAATAGAATGAAAATGGTAGTTCAGAATGTAAAATCACCCCCACTATTTGACAGAAATCTAGGAGAAACAGGGCGTTTGAAGTACCAATACTTACTAGCGCCGGCTTCCTAGACACCGCTGAAATTTGGAGCCTTTGGCACCATAAAATGCCAATTGATTCATTAGTCTTAAGTAAGTGTTTTTACTCATTTTTGTAGCCGCTAATATTCTCACTCAATCATTTATGGAACCTCTTCATTTAGTGATTTAGGTAATATATCTACAATTTTTAGACTCTGTTGCAGATAACTGGTCTGAGACGATGGTGCCTCTTCACTTGATATGACACAGAGTAACTTCTGTGTAACATGTAGGCTTCTGGAGTCGTGGCCCATTCAGCCGCCTTAATGGTTCATCTCACTCATTACTGTGTGATGTGCCCAGACAAATGGAAAACTGCATTTCAGGGAGTACTTTTGATGATATTCGGTGTCGTATGAAGAAAAGTAAGCCTAAGAAAAGAATAGGAAGTGAATGAAGGAGGAACGAGTTTATCGGTGAGTAATTCGAGATATTTACATAATTTTCAGAAAATATGCTTTTTACATTTTTTATGATGATAACAACGACGGTCTTCTGAATTCTTAAATGAAAAAGACAATCTCGTTTTACTGATTAATTATTTAAGAAAGCATGTAATTTTCAAAAGTACCTCGAGAGCACAAACATTTGACTAACATTTTTTCGCAATACATCTTTGTATCTTCATCAATTATTTCAGGAATATGACGAATTAATTGAAAAATCTGGCAGAAAGTCACTGCTGACATGTATATCGAGCATATTTTGGAAATGCCTACCATAAGTCCAAGAGAGAAAGGTGTCAACAAGAGATGATAGACCCAGAGTTTGCCAAGTTAACCACAGGAGTGAAATTGGGGTCCGCTGGAGATGGATCAGTTCAACGATATAATAATACACAAATTTTAATTCTTATAACAGGATACAGGAATAGATATTATCGTTGTAGCACAGACAAACCAGCAACCAAATTCAGAATTGGTTTTTTGAGAGGCTGTGAGAAGGACCGAGTGGAAGAGTTTTCTAAGCCAGAGCAAAAACCTGTAAGTAGACATGCGAATAACTTAGTAGCTGAATAATAAAATGAAAATGGTAGTTCAGAATGTAAAATCACCCCCACTTTTTGACAGAAATCTAGGAGAAACAGGGCGTTTGAAGTACCAATACTTACTAGCGCCGGCTTCCTAGACACCACTGAAATTTGGAGCCTTTGGCACCATAAAATGCCAATTGATTCATTAGTCTTAAGTAAGTGTTTTTACTCATTTTTGTAGCCGCTAATATTCTCACTCAATCATTTATGGAACCTCTTCATTTAGTGATTTAGGTAATATATCTACAATTTTTAGACTCTGTTGCAGATAACTGGTCTGAGACGATGGTGCCTCTTCACTTGATATGACACAGAGTAACTTCTGTGTAACATGTAGGCTTCTGGAGTCGTGGCCCATTCAGCCGCCTTAATGGTTCATCTCACTCATTACTGTGTGATGTGCCCAGACAAATGGAAAACTGCATTTCAGGGAGTACTTTTGATGATATTCGGTGTCGTATGAAGAAAAGTAAGCCTAAGAAAAGAATAGGAAGTGAATGAAGGAGGAACGAGTTTATCGGTGAGTAATTCGAGATATTTACATAATTTTCAGAAAATATGCTTTTTACATTTTTTATGATGATAACAACGACGGTCTTCTGAATTCTTAAATGAAAAAGACAATCTCGTTTTACTGATTAATTATTTAAGAAAGCATGTAATTTTCAAAAGTACCTCGAGAGCACTAACATTTGACTAACATTTTTTGGCAATACATTTTTGTAACTTCATCAATTATTTCAGGAATATGACGAATTAATTGAAAAATCTGGCAGAAAGTCACTGCTGACATGTATATCGAGCATATTTTGGAAATGCCTACCATAAGTCCAAGAGAGAAAGGTGTCGACAAGAAATGATAGACCCAGAGTTTGCCAAGTTAACCACAGGAGTGAAATTGGGGTCCGCTGGAGATGGATCAGTTCAACGATATAATAATACACAAATTTTAATTCTTATAACAGGATACAGGAATATATATTATCGTTGTAGCACAGACAAACCAGCAACCAAATTCAGAATTGGCTTTTTGAGAGGCTGTGAGAAGGACCGAGTGGAAGAGTTTTCTAAGCCAGAGCAAAAACCTGTAAGTAGACATGCGAATAACTTAGTAGCTGAATAATAAAATGAAAATGGTAGTTCAGAATGTAAAATCACCCCCACTTTTTGACAGAAATCTAGGAGAAACAGGGCGTTTGAAGTACCAATACTTACTAGCGCCGGCTTCCTAGACACCGCTGAAATTTGGAGCATTTGGCACCATAAAATGCCAATTGATTCATTAGTCTTAAGTAAGTGTTTTTACTCATTTTTGTAGCCGCTAATATTCTCCCTCAATCATTTATGGAACCTCTTCATTTAGTGATTTAGGTAATATATCTACAATTTTTAGACTCTGTTGCAGATAACTGGTCTGAGACGATGGTGTCTCTTCACTTGATATGACACAGAGTAACTTCTGTGTAACATGTAGGCTTCTGGAGTCGTGGTCCATTCAGCCGCCTTAATGGTTCATCTCACTCATTACTGTGTGATGTGCCCAGACAAGTGGAAAACTGCATTTCAGGGAGTACTTTTGATGATATTCGGTGTCGTATGAAGAAAAGTAAGCCTAAGAAAAGAATAGGAAGTGAATGAAGGAGGAACGAGTTTATCGGTGAGTAATTCGAAATATTTACATAATTTTCAGAAAATATGCTTTTTACATTTTTTATGATGATAACAACGACGGTCTTCTGAATTCTTAAATGAAAAAGACAATCTCGTTTTACTGATTAATTATTTAAGACAGCATGTAATTTTCAAAAGTACCTCGAGAGCACTAACATTTGACTAATATTTTTTGGCAATACATTTTTGTATCTTCATCAATTATTTCAGGAATATGACGAATTAATTGAAAAATCTGGCAGAAAGTCACTGCTGACATGTATATCGAGCATATTTTGGAAATGCCTACCATAAGTCCAAGAGAGAAAGGTGTGAACAAGAGATGATAGACCCAGAGTTTGCCAAGTTAACCACAGGAGTGAAATTAGGGTCCGCTGGAGATGGATCAGTTCAACGATATAATAATACACAAATTTTAATTCTTATAACAGGATACAGGAATAGATATTATCGTTGTAGCACAGACAAACCAGCAACCAAATTCAGAATTGGTTTTTTGAGAGGCTGTGAGAAGGACCGAGTGGAAGAGTTTTCTAAGCCAGAGCAAAAACCTGTAAGTAGACATGCGAATAACTTAGTAGCTGAATAATAAAATGAAAATGGTAGTTCAGAATGTAAAATCACCCCCACTTTTTGACAGAAATCTAGGAGAAACAGGGCGTTTGAAGTACCAATACTTACTAGCGCCGGCTTCCTAGACACCGCTGAAATTTGGAGCCTTTGGCACCATAAAATGCCAATTGATTCATTAGTCTTAAGTAAGTGTTTTTACTCATTTTTGTAGCCGCTAATATTCTCACTCAATCATTTATGGAACCTCTTCATTTAGTGATTTAGGTAATATATCTACAATTTTTAGACTCTGTTGCAGATAACTGGTCTGAGACGATGGTGCCTCTTCACTTGATATGACACAGAGTAACTTCTGTGTAACATGTAGGCTTCTGGAGTCGTGGCCCATTCAGCCGCCTTAATGGTTCATCTCACTCATTACTGTGCGATGTGCCCAGACAAATGGAAAACTGCATTTCAGGGAGTACTTTTGATGATATTCGGTGTCGTATGAAGAAAAGTAAGCCTAAGAAAAGAATAGGAAGTGAATGAAGGAGGAACGAGTTTATCGGTGAGTAATTCGAGATATTTACATAATTTTCAGAAAATATGCTTTTTACATTTTTTATGATGATAACAACGACGGTCTTCTGAATTCTTAAATGAAAAAGACAATCTCGTTTTACTGATTAATTATTTAACAAAGCATATAATTTTCAAAAGGACCTCGAGAACACTAACAAACATTCGACTAACATTTTTATAACTATAACAATTATTTCAGGAATAAGGCGGATTAATTGAAAGATCTGGCATCCACTATGGCCTTGGAATACGAAATGTATATCTAGCATATTTTGGAAATGTCCAAGAGAGAAAGGTGTCGCCGAGAGATGATAGACCCAGAGTTTTCCCAATTAACAATTAGAGTGAAATTGGGGTCCGCTAGAGATGGATCAGTTCGACCACATAATAAAGCACAAATTTTAATTTTTATAACAGGAACAGATATTATCGTTGTAAGACAGGCAAACCAGAAACCAAATTCGAAATTGAGAGGCTGTGAAAAGGGGCGAGTGGAAGGGTTGTCTGCGTCAGAGCGAAAACCTGTAAGTAAAACTTTTATGTTTTTGTGATTTCTATTGATTTTCCTTAAAATTTTTATATTACTGTATTTCCTACCCACCGAAAATTCAATTTTCCCAATTAAAATGCAATTATATTCTAGGTTAAAAGAAGAAAGAAACGAAGAATTTAGCGTCTTTCTGACCAAAAATGCACCCATTCTCATGGATGATAGATATTATTTTATTATTTCTCTTAGTTGTTTAATTTTTATTTTACACACAAGGTTTCACCTACTCCAAAGATTTTGTGAATATTACTCTCCGATCTATATTTGTGAATGTATTAAGTAAAATGTGAAGAA
The DNA here is from genome assembly GCA_963966045.1 of Xestobium rufovillosum. Lineage (NCBI taxonomy): Eukaryota > Metazoa > Arthropoda > Insecta > Coleoptera > Ptinidae > Xestobium > Xestobium rufovillosum. Next base: position 26,684,033 of record OZ014497.1, read on the forward strand.
ATAAAAACTTTATTTACCTATTTTGGTAGACACTAATTTATTTAAACACAAAAATGCACTAAAAGGGAGCCTATCCTGACTCTAGATGTCGCGAACCTCTCTGTTGCTAACCTTATCTATCCACGATATCTTCATCAAGCGTCTGTACTCTGTAGCACCACATTTCAAACGCTTCTGTTTTTTTCCGATCCGAGCATAATAGTTGTTTCTTTTTGTTAAATGCAGCCCAGCCCTGCGCTAACGAGTTATTTGACTTCCTAAATAGCAGGAATCTGAGACTTCCTCTATCTATAATTTAATAAACCACAAATGCGAACACGATCGCAGTTTGGGATGTAGGATGTTCTACTTTTAGAGAAATGCGTAGAGCTAGGATCGGAAAGTGTGATATGACATAAACAACATGAGTCCCAGTCGGTAACTGTCCTTATTTCTCCACGTCATTCATACAACAATCCATATTTATGCAACCCAATATACTCTAATGTATAAGTTAACATCCTTACATCTCCTTTCTTTATTAACAAATGAAATAAATCTTAACATTCTAATCATTAACATCATACACTACATTCTAATCATTATCATCATATACTACAAAGTCATCAAGTTTATTAGGTCTTTTTATTATTCTACCCGACCTGGACCTACAAACATTTTCTTGGGAATTTGGATTGTTATCAACCACATGATTGCCTGAAAGTATTACCTGTTCCTGCATGTCACAACAATTAAGGTCTTCTAATATTTCTAACGCTTCTCCTCTTTTCTTCAAGAACTGTTTATTTCTTCTTATTATGTTCCCATTTTCCGTTTCTATGTTATATGTTCTTTCTTTTTCTTTTTCAATTATTTTCCCCTTTTTCCATGTCGAGCCCGGTTTTTCTTGATAGTAAATCTTTTCGTTACATATCATTTCCGGCCTTACTCTTGTATGTCTATCATAAAATTCCTTAGTCTTTCTTCGTGCTTCTTGCATTTTGTAATGATAATGGTTTTTGTCGATGATTTTGGGTTCCAAGTTATTTTTCGTTCTTGGAATATTATCTCTAAGAATTCTTGACATTAAAATTTGAGCTGGAGTGTATGATCCATAAACTGGTGTATTTCGATATGCTAAAAGTGTTAGGTATATATCCCCACCTTCGTCAATTGTCTTTTTCAGCATTTTCTTTGTAGTTTGTATCGTCCTTTCTGCCATACCGTTGCACTGTTGATGGTAAGGTGAACTTGGCAAAATCTTAAATTTCCATTTAGCTGCAAACTGTTGCATTTCTGTGCTATTTAACTGTGTTCCACAATCATTGATTACTACAGCTGGTATGCCATGCCTAGCAAATATAGCTTTTAATTTTTCTATTATATTTCTGGATGTGAGATTGTTATTCAAGCTCACCACTTCTACAAATTTTGAGTAGTAGTCGGCCACCAATAAATAATTTTGTCCATGTAGTTCAAAGATGTCTATGCTTATTTTGTACCACGGAATTTCTTCAATTTCGTGTAGGATTAATGGTTCTTTGGTGTTAGATCTTCCATATTTTTGACATTCTTCACATTTACTGACATATGATTCAATATGTTTGTTTATTCCAGGCCAAAATATTGCAGAACTTGCTCGTTGTATACATTTATTTATCCCAAAATGTCCACTATGAATACATTTTAAAATATTTGGTCTCATCTCTTTTGGTATTATAATTTTGTTTCCTTTGAACAGTAGTCCCATACCTTGTGTTATTTCATTTCGAAAGTTGTAGTAGTATTTAATACTGTCGGGAACCTTGGTTTTATTTTCTGGCCATTTATCTTCTATATACATTCTTAGTTGATTCAATTCATCATCATTTCTACTTTTTTCAATTAATTCTTCTAGTCTTTCATCTGTTATTTTAATTTTATTTATTACTGTGCAAATCTGCATTTCCAAATCCATTTTTTCTTGGTAAGTATCTTTTAAATAAGCTCTTGATAGGCTATCAGCAATTATTAATTCCTTTCCTGGTCTAAATTTCAGCTCTATGTCATATCTTTGTAGTGTAAGTAGCATGCGTTGTAGTCTTGCAGGGCACTCATTTAGATTTTTCTTAAATATGGGTATCAATGGTTTATGGTCTGTTTCGACAATGAACTTTCTTCCAAAACAGTACTGGTGATATTTTTCCACACCGAAACAAATCGCCAATAATTCTTTTTCAATTTGTGCGTATTTCATCTGTGTACTCGTCACTGCTTTGGATGCAAATGCACATGGTTGTCCTTTTTGTATTAAAACGGCGCCCAGTCCTGACTTCGATGCGTCTACCGAAATCACGACTTCTTCCTCTGGGTCAAAATATTTCAGACACGCTGTATTGATGAGTATCGTTTTTAATTCATTAAATGTTTCAATCTGATGATCTTCCCAAACAAATTCATTCTTTAATTTAATTATTTCTCTAAGAGGTGCTGTTTTTTCCGAGAGATTATTTACAAATCTGCCTAAGTATGTCACAAGACCCAAAAATCTTTGAAGATCCTTCTTATTTTTTGGATGTGGCATTTCCACAATAGCTTTAAGTTTCTCATCATCAATTATTACTCCATTTCCTGAAAATTTATACCCTAAATACGTTATTTCTTCCATTCCAAATTTACATTTGTCTAAATTAAATTTAATATTATTTTGTTCAGCTAATTTAAAAACTTGTTTTAACCTTTCATCGTGTTCTTCTTTTGTGTGGCCATGCACTAAAATATCATCGATGTATATTTCTACTCCTTCGATGTTGAATATTTCTTTAAATTTTTCTTGAAACACCTCACTGGCAGAGACAATTCCGAAAGGCATTCTCTTAAATCTGAATCTGCCATAAGGTGTACCAAACGTGCATAAATTACTACTTTCCTGATCTAGTGGTATGTTCCAAAATCCACTAGTGGCATCTAGAGTTGTAAAGTATTTTGCTTTATTTAATTTTACAGTTATTTCATCTACAGTTGGTAGTTTAAATTTTTGCCTTTTTATGGCCCTGTTAAGGTCTTTAGGGTCTAAACAAATTCGAATAGAGCCATTTGATTTTCTTACAATAACAAATGAGTTTAACCACTCAGTGCTACCTTGTACACGTTCTATAATTCCCAATTTCTCTAGTTCGCAAGGATGTTGCTTAAATTGATCTTGTAATGCAAATGGAACTTTTCTAATAGGATGCATGACAGGTACAGTATTTTCAATCAATTCTATTTTATATGGTTGACCCAAGTTACCAATACCCTCGAAAACCTTTTTAAATGGTTTTATTATTTGTTCATATCCTTTATTTATTGTGCATGCATTTATTCTATTTACTAGACCTAGTTCTTCACTAGAACGTAAACCTATTATTGATTTGTAATTACCTTTTACAATAAAATATTCAAATTCATACGTAACATTTCTAAATTTAGTCTCTAACTTGCATTTCCCCATTACTGGTATTTCCTTATTATTATAATCTAAAAGTTTTTCAGTACATGAGTTAATTATATTAACATCTAAATTTAATTCACTGAATTTTCTTAAACTTAAAATGTTTGCTTCCGCACCTGTATCAACCTTTACATTTACTTTACATTCATTTATCAATAAGGTAATTAACCATGAATTATTGTTTTTGTTTACAACAGTGTCAATGCATAAATTGCAAGAGAAATTATCTTTTGCTGTATTTTCATTTTCATATATAACCTCATTTACTTTTATTTTATTTTTATTTTTGCATACTGTTGCAAAATGATTTAATTTTTTACATATGTCACATGTTTTACCAAAAGCAGGACACATATTTATTTTATGAGAATAACTACATCTTGTACAATTATTTATTATGGTATCTGACCTGTAGTTAGTGTTATTTCCTCTTGTGTACCTACTACCTTTGAGTGTCCTCGCCTGTGTCTCTCCTCTTGTTGGATGGTATTGATTTTTTCTGGAACTTCCTTCACTTTCGATCCAATACTTGACCTTGCATTTTCTTCCCCCAATTTTCTTCTCGTCACTCCATATACTTCTTTTCCTGATGAATTTATGTCTAAATTTTGTTGTCTCGTGTTTTCCCATATGATGCACGCTTCTACTACTTTTTGCAGTTCTTTGTCCTGGTTTTGTAATAATTTTTCTCGCAGCAGCTTATCCTTCATTCCGCATATTAACATTGTTTTCACCAGATCGTCTGTTAGTTCTCCCAGTTCACATTCCTTGGCCTGATTTTTTAAACTTGTGACAAATTGTTCAATAGTTTCAGATCCTTATCGAATACTTAAAAATTTGTATCTTTCATAGGTTAAGTTTTTCTTCGGGACAAAATATTCATCGAATTTTTTAATTAGTGAATCAATTTTATTTATTTCGCCGACTTCAAATTTAAATGAGTTGTAAACCTGAATAGCTTCCTCGCCCAAGAAATGAATAAGTCGTGCACACTGAATTTCTTCTGATTTTTCCTTCGTCTCACTGGCCACCAAATAAATCTGGAATTTTTGTTTCCATCTTCGCCAATTTTCAGCTAAATTGCCTGTCATCTGCATCGGCGGTATTCCTTTCTCCATATTTATATTGTATTTTTAATTTAAGTACTTTATTTAAGTATTAATTTTTAATATTTCTGCAGCGCCATGTGATATGACATAAACAACATGAGTCCCAGTCGGTAACTGTCCTTATTTCTCCACGTCATTCATACAACAATAATCCATATTTATGCAACCCAATATACTCTAATGTATAACTTAACATCCTTACAGAAAGGATGGAGGTACGCGTTCAACCGGTCTTCGGACTGAGAACTTTATGATGATGAGCAACAGTGGCGTAACGAAGGGTATGCCCTGTTATGCGGCGCATACGGGCCCAACACCTAGGGGGGCCCTTGACCACACCGACCCGACCGTACCTCTAAAAGAGCCTCGAATCGAATTTCTCCTGGGCTCGATCCTGGGTTTGATTGGTTGTAATATAATAATTATACATTTAACTATGTTCTTTTTTTGCTTCTAATTGTATCCCTTTTTGTCGTGTCCTATTATGATTGTAATTGTTTTGCGTCCTTCTTATCAAAGACGCCGACTACGGTATTCAAAGCGTGAGACCTCGCTTTTTGGCTCACCACTCCGTACACTTTTTCTAACTCCAGAAATGCTGTTTAAGGATTAAGGTTAATGTGTTCTATTTAACAACTGACGTAGTCATCCAGCAACTTGAAAACTGTTTCAAAAGTTTCCATGGACTTACAAATATATTTGGATTTCTACAACCCAAACATTTTCTTAGTATGAAAGAAAGCGAAATTGTAGATTGCTGTGACAGGATACAGTTAAAATATTCGGAAGCAGTTAGTAAAAAATGTTAATTTCAGTTTGTTAACGCGGTTTCAATGGTGAAAGACCTTATCAATTAAAACATGTGAGAGACTTAACAAATATATTGCTTCAAAAATACGGCTTTCTAGAAAGTGACTTTCCAGAAGTGCTAATCTGTTTACTTTTATTTTTGACTCTTCTCGTTACAACTGCAACCGCAGAAAGGTCATTTAGTAAACTTAAAATTATCAAAAATTACTTGAGAAATTCGACTAGTCAAATACGCCTACATGACCTTTCTGTTCTAGCAATTGAGCATACAGCTGCATCGGCAAAGAATACCAAAGACTTAGTTGAGGCGTAGCCGACCGATAGTTCTAGCCTGGACACAGCCCGCGTGACGTCACAACTGAAGACGGAAGATCGCACGATATCGCCATGCATTTATATATAGAAGCTCATCTTTGCGTTGGCTATTTGCATTATTTTGCAACGATTTTTCATGAATGCAAATATAGAGGTATACATAATATTCTAAACACTTTAGCAGTGTTTTATAAGCATTATAACAAGTTGTTTCTAAAGACAGAAAGATCAAATTAAATTTTGTGATTAAAAAACCCACATATGCTTTCCAAATATATTTTCAATTGATCCAATAATGCAATGTTGTAAGATTGCGTAAATCGCAGTAGTTTCCCGAAAATAACATTTTTTTCCTTAATATAAAAGCAATAAATTAGTAACAGACAAAAAATTAAAAGTTTTTCTGAAGACAATAAACAAATAATTAACTTTTTTCTTACAATAACCAATAAATTCGTAAAAGACAAACTATAAAATGTTTTTCTAAAGATAACTAATAAAAATAAACTTCTTTCTTAAAATACTAAAATAACAACACAACATCGCCGATAATAATAATAATATTTTTCTAAATGTAATTAACAAAAAATAAGCTTCATTCTTAAAATTACAGCATTAAATTAGTAATTTCCCTAAATTCTTTGTCATCAATTTCCACATTTTTATAAAAAAAAGTCACACGAATTATGTTATTCAACTCCCGAAAATCGTTTTTAAAAACATTTAATTTTATTCCAAAATTATACAATGTTTAATTTCGATTTATACAGTACAAAAGCAAGCAACAGAATGAATTTAATAGCGTCTTCTTGGTTCTAAGTTTAGAACTGCGATAAGCTTTCCTAGATATTAAAGCCTAGCATCAGCAACATTGCGTCTTCGTAACTCTTCCCTCCTTAAGATGAAAAAATAACGGATTTATTTTTTCGGGAATTGTCCATTTCAATTTCCACGGGTTCCATTTCCAACTTCTTGTCTTGATTATGGTTTATTTTGTAATATTTTTTCTTCAGTTTGAACACGAATAACACAATAATGGCACTAATAGTTATTGCAAATAATACGATGAAAATGTAGGTCGTTTCCGTTTCTTGATTTTCTTGAAGGTGTATTGGCGATAACTGCTTCGCGATTTCGTTTATTTGGTGTAGGTCTTCCAGATTTAATTTTGTTAAATTTGTTGCCTTGAACGATTTTAAAACTTTGAAGTTTCCAATTTCCAATTTTGGTAAGATAAGCGGTTTCCCTTGATGCACTTCAGTATTACTTCTAAATGTCTTGTTCATGATTTGAATTTCACATTTTTCTGGTATTTTCACTAACGTTGGTTTTGAAATTTGTAAGTGTTGATCAGTTTTGCATTTGGAGAAAAGTTTAATTGTCTCAACGGGAATAACTAGTAGAATTTCTTGAGTAATTTGTTCGATGATTGGTTCTTCTACGAATAGTTGTAATGTTTGACAATTTTCGGAAAATTTTCCATCAATAAGTTGACGGGTGCAGGCGTCCTCGTTTACGAAATTTTCTTTACAATAGTACGTTTCTTCTAGTGAAGGACATACGTCCTTTTCGAACTGAGTTTTGGAATTTCCTCGTGCCACATAAGGGTATTTTGGAACGAATATTTGGTGATTTTGGATTATAGGGTGTAGGTGGAAAAATTTAAGAACTTCTTTTGTCAATAGAGGGATATGAATCGCAAAAATTAATTTTGAACCTGATATTGTTACTTGGGTTCCCAAGAACTGATAATAAGTGAATATGTTTTTAAATTTAGGAACTTCATCTTCATCATAAATTTTACTTAAATGTTTTATTGATTCTTCTAGTTCCAAGCTAGATATTATTGAATTGTGAACTGTGTTAAGTTTGGAAAAGACAATGGCATTTTCTATATTATCTATGAATGTTATTAAATTCTGACAGTCTAAAATTATTTGTGAAATTGTGCCTTGAAAAGTTATATAGGTACCCCAGCTTGTAACTGTATTTTTAACATAATTTTGAACCATTTTTAAATCCTGTTCTAATTTTTGTTGGTTATTACTTAATAATTCAATGGTTTTATTGTAATTACTAATTAGCCTTTTCGAAAGAGAAATTTGCAAATTCATTTCGTGTGCTATAATTTTCTCATTTTGTGTTAATATATTAATAGCCTGGTCATAGTGTTGTCCATCTTCTGAGTCTAGGTTGCCGAAAAGCCATTTATTAATTTTGCCAATTACATTAACTAGTCCTCTTTTATTGCGAATATGAGGGCCTAAGTTCTCAAGTTTAAGTTGTGTCGTTTGAAGTAAATATTCTGTACGAAGGAGCATGTTTTCGGCTAAACCGTGATAGGATGTAGGATCTGACGTATTTATTTTGTGGATGCCATCTCTAATAGAATTGAAATTCTGCTTTAAAGCTGCTAATTGTTTAATAACTATATCTAAATCTAAATAATGCAAAAAAGTATGTTTGCTATAAATTATTCTGCTATTCCCTAATCGTATAGGAAGAATAGGATTGTCCAGTGTCGTCAGTTCAACGTCATCGGTACTAACGGCGTGTAATACCTGAAGGACCAGGAATAGGATCAATGGACCCATTTTTGTTGGATTCGGATTCCTGTAACAATGATTTTGATTTAACTCTAGGTTTTCTAGCTATATTTTTATGATACGTTCCTTTATCTGTTTTTAGTTTGATATTATCTTCGTCAGTAATTTTGGTCTTTTTGAATTTTGGCAATTTCTTGTCTCTAAACTTTGTTCTAATGTAAGCTACTTTTTCACCAGCAAAATTTGGTGGTTCATTTCTCTTTTCATTAATTTTGTCAATAACTACCTCTTTTGTTAGTTGATTTGTTTCCTTAACTTTATCATAGAGCCTTTTAGTTGTTTCTTTATGATTTTGAACATAGTCAGAAATAATGATATGGTCGTTTAGGTCGAAAGGATTTGAAGTATTTATATGACCTTTTATGATTTCAAAGGGGGTAAATTTTGTAACACTATGAATGGAATTATTATAGCCTAATACTGCTCGTTTCATTAAAGATTCGGATGAAAGATTTTTATTTTCTTCCCTTAAACATCTGAAATGTTCTATTATTGTAGAATGGAATCGTTCTACTGGCGAATTTGAGTTACTATTTTTTGAAGTAGTGTAGTGCAGATCTATACGGTGTAATTTACAAAAGTTTTCGAGATCTTGATTTTTAAATTCTGTACCACGGTCTGTTGATATTTTTTGAGGCAATCCATGGTGACAAATGAAATTTAACAAGTTTTCAACTATTGATATGCCTATGACGGCATTTAGGGGGTATGCTTGACCATAACGAGAGAAAGTATCAATAATTGTCAAAAAGTCCTGGTTATTTATAGTAAAAGTGTCAATGTGGACATGATCAAAAGGTTTGGAAGTTGTTGGGGTAAGATTGAATTTGATCACTGGGGGATTTCGGTCGTATTTATTCTTCAGACAAGTTTCACAATTATTGACATAATTTTCAATATCTGATGCCATTTTCGGCCAATAGTATCTAGAGGGTAATGACATTTTCATTTCGTTTATACCCCTATGACATGTTTTACCAATATGATAATATTCTAATTTTTCATTTTGCTCGTCTTTTGTTTCTACGTCTGATAAAAATGTTGTGCAATGCAGAAATTTGAATGAAGAATTTTTGAAAGTATCTTGGATGGTTCTTATAAAATTTTCTAATATGGAGGAATTTCTAAAGAAAATGGCATAGGTTTGTTTTGGATCTATGTATTCTTTCAGGAATTTTACAATATGATATTTTAAATCAAACTTTGGCAATGTTACATAGTATCGGAAATTTTCGAAAATTTTATTTGTTTTAAAGTGTATGGTATTAGTTTCTCCGAGAGTAACAACTATTTGATTTTTATAAGTATTTACCGATCGTTCTGATATTGGTATTGTGAAAATTGGATTCTCGATTGATGTATGAACGGTTTCGTCATCGGTTTCTTCTATTGGAATTACCGTATCAGGGGGTTTTATTTGTATATCGGAAATTATGTTTATTTTAGGTTGTGTATAGTTTGGTTCTAGGATTTCAGAATCTGTGATGTCTTTTAATTCTGGAAGTGGTTCGAGTTCTTCTAATGCTTTTTGGATTATTTCGTCTATGTCTCCTAAATTATTGCAAAGAGAAAGGGTTTCTAAAGGGTTCAAGTTAAAATCAGGTGGGTTCCTGGAAAGATACTCAGCTTCTTGATTACTAGTTCCTTTTTTGTGAGCATGAATAGGTTCCGATAAAGTTACTGAAATTGTTTCATCTGTAGAGTTTTGAATTTCGATAGGTGCATAACCATTTTTTGCAGTTGTCAAAATTTTAGGGATGTAAAGTTCTCCTAAATTTGTTTCGTTGACTAAAATGTCTCCTTCGTATATACTAACTGGGAGATTTTTTATTATTCTTTCATCTGGATTTACTGAAAATTTAAATTCAGTATCCTCAGGTTTTCTAAATTTAAATGGAATTTCAACGCTATCAGAAACTAATTTTCTGTTTATTAAATCGATGTTAAAATTCATGCTAATTAAATCCTCTAATCCAATGACTCCATCGAAATAATCGTGGAAATCAAACAATAGAAAATCAATTTGATGAACGCTATGAAATTCAGGAAAAGCAGGTACTTGTGCCTGATACATGATATTTTTGCTACCAATGGCTGTTTTAATTGTGGCGTTAGAATGATATATTGTGCGAGGATAAAATTTTTCTATTATAGAAGGTTTAATTATTGATTTGGAACTTCCAGTGTCAATTAGGAGTTTTAGTTTGGGTTGACAAATTTCGACATAAGGTAGTGCATTGCTAGAAGAAATATTTATTTCTGTCAAGGTAATTTGTCTGTCTGGTGGTGGATCTGAAAATTTGAGTCATTGTTTTGTTCGGGACTGTCTTGGAAATATTGTTCGTCGGGTTGATACTCTTCGTATATTTCAGAAGAGCTTGCTGGTTGATACAGCATATTTTCAGGATCATTTAAATTTAAGGATGGATCTATTTCTTCCTGTTCGTTGGAATATAATTCTTCAAATGTATAATTTGGTCTTTGTTGTTGGTAATTTCTAAAATTATTATTGAATTGAGGTCTCTGATTGAAATTATTGAAAGGTTGTCTTGTTATTGGTGTAGGGTTTTTTAGTGTCATTGACATGGGTTCTGGTTTGGGAAACTGATTTCCTGGCGTAGAAAATCTAGATGTCGTTGACATGGGTTCTGGTTTGGGAAGTTGATTGATCGGTATCGGTCTTGGTTTGAATACATTTATTGGTGGTCCGAATACTTCTCGGTTAGTTGGAAATCTTCTAGGAGCTTGTGGTATTGGTTTAATATTTATGGGTTGATTGGACCAAATTGGTTTTTGCTGAAAGTTTGGATTGAAAGTGTTTGTGTTTGATCTCTGAAAGTAATTTGCGGGTGTGTTGAAATTAGGTATAAATCTATTTTGTTGAGCGTGATTAGGGAGTACAAAGTTTTGGAATTGGTTTGGTTTATTGATCTTAGGAGTGATTTTATTATGTTCGTTTAAACTACCATATAATCTTTCAAAATTTTCAAACTCGTTAACGTATGCCATAGCATCCTCTAAAGATGCTGGTCTTTTTAGATGCAAATTATTTTTTAAGATACCTGTACAACCTGCAATAAAAGTATCTAAAGCAGTTTTATCATAATGTGCGATTTGGCAAAGTTTTGCTTCTTGCGACAATGTTAAATCGTTACTTATTCTTTGAACTACATTACTTCTAATCAATTGAAGTCTACCACCAAAATTTAATAAGTGTTCATTATTATACGGTCTTGTCCTTGTTAATTCCTGAACAAGGCAATCTAAATCGCGCCTGTCCGAGAAACATTGTTTCAGAGCATTTTTTAAACTTTCCCAATTGTTTAATTCAACTCTGTTACCTACCATAGCCTCAGCTTTTCCTACTAATTTACCCTGTATACACTCTAAAATGTGAGAATTTAATTCAGGATCGTTGAAAACGCTATAACTGGCTATAATACCATCACAACGAGAAATAAATTTATTTAAGGTGTTACTATCACCATCAAACGGTCTTAAATTTTCCATTCTGGATTTAAAAAGGCTCCAGTTAACTTGCACTTGTGGGTTATCCATTTCTGCAATTGTCTCTAAATCTGGTTCTGATGAATTTGAACTAGGAATTTCAGGAATGTCTCTTAAATTTACTAAATTATGAAAATTATTTGCTAAATCTTCAATTAAGCTCATCAAGCTTAGTATACTTATTTAAAATCTATTTTATATTTTATTGGCAATGAAATAAAATAACAATGATTAAAAAAATTCAGTTTATCTTTCAGTTTGAGTTTTCTTAAACTAATTGCGAAACTTATTTTCTCTATCTTTCGGAAGTCCTTAAACAGAGGGTTCCGGAAAGGCAAAAAGAAATGGCACTTACAGCTTTGAAGTCTGAGTTTCTGCCTGTTCCTTTTCCGATTCTTTGTTGCTCGAACTGTTGGGAGTTGCTGTCGTCTGTAGTAGACTGGAGGTTCGTTCTTCACGTTTTCGGATGAAAAATCCAACCGCAAAAACTAAACTATTTTTCCGACACGCTGCGAAAGTCTATTTTCCGCGGTCACGTGAATCCGTTACGACTGCGCCAATTATGTTATTCAACTCCCGAAAATCGTTTTTAAAAACATTTAATTTTATTCCAAAATTATACAATGTTTAATTTCGATTTATACAGTACAAAAGCAAGCAACAGAATGAATTTAATAGCGTCTTCTTGGTTCTAAGTTTAGAACTGCGATAAGCTTTCCTAGATATTAAAGCCTAGCATCAGCAACATTGCGTCTTCGTAACTCACGAGTTACGAAGACGCAATGTTGCTGATGCTAGGCTTTAATATCTAGGAAAGCTTATCGCAGTTCTAAACTTAGAACCAAGAAGACGCTATTAAATTCATTCTGTTGCTTGCTTTTGTACTGTATAAATCGAAATTAAACATTGTATAATTTTGGAATAAAATTAAATGTTTTTAAAAACGATTTTCGGGAGTTGAATAACATAATTCACGCAAATCGTTTTGTATAGTTAGGCATTTTTTAATACAAGGCAAATCGCTATTAAATTCGTTTTCAATTATATTACCTAATACAAATTTTATTTCGAAAAATTAAGTAAATTCGTTTGCTGTAAACAATTTAATTTTTTGAATAATTTTATTTTTAAGATCTTTGAAACCCGAAATACTGTCTGCTTCTTTTTTACGTACCTCTTCAATTTTCTTGCGTTTTTCTTCTTCTAAATGTCTCAATGTCGGCGATTTTCTTTTAGGTGGTAGAGATGTGGTCATATAAGGTGCCTGGTTTTCAAAAATTGTAGGGTACGCATCCTCAGTTAAATTAATATTTGTTTTCGCGGCGTTATTAAAACTGAGCCATCCGGCCTAATTATTTTGTCATCCCGCAAAACAAAATGATTGGCAAAATGCTTGATGCAAATGCGAGAATACTCAGAAACTGCAAAATCATCCCTATGAATAGATTTTACCTATTTTATTCTGCGAGTTTCATCTTTAGGGAAACGGAATACAGAAACATTACTTTTTGCTTCATAGTTGCTTTTGCATCCTGGCACGCAGCAAGTATTAGGCATATTTCTAAAAGCGAAGGCCACAATTCATTTTTGCATAAAGCATAATACATAGTTTTAAAATTACCTGCTAATTAATTCACAAACAGGGAAGATAACCCACTGCCGGTAATGCACTGCATGTGCACCGGCAACGCGCGACTCGTCTTCAGTTGTGACGTATATTAAGTGGAGGGGATTTGTGTCTAGGCTAGAACTATCGGTCGGCTACGGTTGAGGGCTTTGCTAGTAGTATGGCCAGAAGAAAATATTATTTTAGTTATAATTTGAAAATAATTTTAAAACATACGTTGGTTTTTATCTGGGTTTTATTTTATTTGTATTTAGCAGTGAAATAAAAAAAAGTTTTTAACTTTTATGTTGCTCCTAATTTTAAAACCTCGCATTCAAAATATTTCTATAACACGGGGGGGCATACTAAGCAGTTTTGCATACGGGCCCTGTCATCCTTTGTTACGCCACTGATGAGCAATAATGTTGCTGACTTTCAGGTAAATATCAGCCAATGTTTAATAGTTGTACAAACTATAAATATAAATAAAAAGTTATAATAAACGTTCAATGTGTGAAATATGTTCAATAAATACTATAGGTAATAAATTATTACATTGGTGGTACGTAAAGTATTTTACTAATTCAACATGAATTACTACTTACCAAAACGTGAATCAAGAAAATATTAACTACTTACATAAAAAAGTTACTTTTTCGTACTGTTTTCTGATGAATGCTTAGCTAAAATTGCACCGAGAAAGCAGACATTCTTTAGCGATTTCAGAAGAAACATTTTGTTCTCGGCCATAACTCGTATACCGTTTGAAGATCAGATCTTTTAACGACATATTAATAAGCACCAAATTCTGCAAGAGTGCCGAATTTAAACCTACCCTCTATCTTTTCAGATTATTTTTTTGGCAGAGCCCTCCCTCTTTAAGAAGTCTCGCGAGCCGCAACTCATCATAAGGTTCTCAGTCCGAAGACTGGTTGGACGCGTACCTCCATTCTTTTCTATCCTGAGCTAACCTACGCATTTCCCTAAAAGTAGAACATCCTACATCCCTAACTATTTGAGAGCAGTAGTCTAATCTAGGCCTACCCCTACCTCTTTTTATTCCTATCTCTGACTCTAGTATGTCACGAACTATTCCTTCGTGTCTTAGAAGGTGTCCTACCATCCTATTTCTCCTACTCTTTATTGTTTTCCATACCTTTCGCTTTTCCCCAACTCTTTCTAATACGTCCCTATTGCTAACCTTATCTATCCACGGTATCTTCATCATGCGTCTGTAGCACCACATTTCAAACGCTTCTACTCTTTTTCTATCCGCTTCTCCTATTGTCCAAGTTTCGCACCCGTATAATGCCGTACTCCATACATACGACGTTAAGAGTCTCTTCCTAGTCTCTATATTAACCGTTCTCGAGCATAACAGTTGTTTCTTTTTGTTAAACGCAACTCGGCCCTGCGCCATTCTTTGTTTTATATCTTTAGTGCTCCTACCGTCTTGAGTTATTTTACTTCCTAAGTAGCAGAAATCCGCGACCTCCTCTATCTTCTCATTTCCAATTTGTATTTCCATTTTAGTTCTATTTTCACATCCCCTACATACCAAAATTTTAGTTTTCTTTTTATTGATTTTCATGCCGAAGCCCTGTGTCAAAACTGCTTCCATTTCATTCAAAGCCGCTCCTAATTCTTCTTTGCTAGATGCTAACACTGCTATATCATCTGCAAATCTGAGCATGTTAATAGTTTGGCCCTGTACATTGATCCCTGAGGCTGTTATTTCCTTAACAATATTAATCGCATCTTCGATATATAAGTTGAAAACTAGAGGTGACAATGCACATCCCTGTCTCACTCCCTTCCGGATATCTACTTCCCTTTGTTCCTGCTCACATTCTATAACTGCCTTTTGCTCTTTGTAGAGATTATGTATTATTCTTCTGTCCCTGTATTTCATCCCTACCTTTCTCAGCACTTCGAACATCTTCCCCCATTTTACGTTGTCGAAGGCTTTTTCTAAATCTACAAATCCTATATAGACGCTCTTTCTCTTTTCTATCGTTTTTTCTATAATTACTCGTAAAGCTAGAATGGCTTCGCGCGTTCCTCTATTTCGTCTAAATCCGAACTGATCTCCTAATATTTCTTCCGCCTTTTTCTCCATCCTTCTTTGCACAATTCTAGTTAAAATTTTTGACGCATGGGAAGTTAAACTGATAGTTCTAAAATTTTCGCATCTATCCGCGCCTTTTCTTTTTGGCAAAGCTACTATGATGTTCCGTTTGTAATCTTCTGGAATCTCACCTGTCAGGTATATGCGACTAACTAGTTTAAATAAACGATCTATTACCTCTTGACCTGCGCACTTTAAGATTTCTGCCTGCAAGCCATCTATACCTGGTGCTTTATTATTCCTTAAACTTTTTAGTGCTAGCTCAAACTCTTCTCTCATTATAGGACTCCCTAGGTTATCCCCTTCTACACTGCTTTCACTTTCTAATATATCTTGCACTTCCTGTCCCGCATATAAGTTTCCTAAATATTCTTTCCACCTATCTGCCTTCTCCCCACTTCCGATTAGGATATCTCCTGCCTCATTTCTAATGTTTTTGGTACTAGATCCAATTTCTCTAAAATTTCTCCTAATTATTTTATATGCTTCATCAGTCTTTCCTACTTCGAATTTATCTTCCACTTCTTTGCATTTATTATCGATCCATTGCTCTTTCGCTTTCCTACATTCCCGAATAATTTCCCACTTGATCGCCTTATATCTTTGTTTCCCTGTTTCATCTAACCTATTTTTATATTTCCGCAACTGGAAGTTTAATATTCATTATTACGCATGTAGTATGCAACCCATAATTATCAGGAGTGTTGTGTGTTGCATACTGCAGCGTACAAATGAAATTTACGTATTATTTTGATGATGGCGTGATTTTGGCTCTCCCTTATGGATGACTATCGCAGTTATTCATAGGGAGATCGTTGGGCAGGGTGTGTTTGTGCATAGCGGCGCCGTACTGAAGAGTCCCAATAGGACGAAACCGGTCTGCGGATTGCTGTGCACATTCACACCATGCAGGCTTCTATTATTTTGATGGCCGATACCCAGCAACCCAGCCAAATACCAATAAATAGTTGCTTTTGGGCATTTATTTACTATTTAGGGCAGTTTCCTTAACTTACAAAACCATTATATAAAACAAATGAAGCCAAAATTAATGTGATTTTTTTAATAATTCGTGTTTTTTCCAATTTCACAATATTTTTGCTGGGTGTACGCATATGCATCTGATAAAGACGGATGCGTGCGCGTCACTTTTAGATAACAGTAATGAAACTTCGAGGTTCAATTTGTTTTAATCAGTACCAGTATTAAGAAGAAAGAAGAATGTCTGGCATCATCAAATTCTTAACTCGACCCAGTTTTTCTTTTACTGTTTCCGCATTGCTGGCTAGTCCACCAGAGTTGAAGAACGCCTCGCGAATTTTACGTAAATTACCGCACGGACGATCAAGATGTCCAAGGATTGCAAGCAATGGTGCAAAATTCGATATCGAGATACGTGCCCGACTGACATGGACATGGACGTAGCGGATGATCACCTGATGAATCGCCATTTTGAACATGCGGAAATAGCTGTTGCTGTTCAACTGTTATCGGGTGGGATTAAACCTCCAGTTGCAGGTTTTTTCCTATCCTTGGCGTTTATTTTTTGACAAAAGTTGGTTGGTTCACTAATCAAATGATCGATTAGTGAATCGATCAACACTTTTAATTCACCCAAGAAACTTTGTTCAGCTTCAAAGCTTGGGGTGTGGCTAGTAATTGTAGGGTCCCTGTATTGATAGAGTACCGCAATCTCCGCCATGTTTACTCACAATAACAGGCGCCAAATTTGAATTGTGCCGGAACGTCAGATTTTATATTTGACATGTGTTACAAATTGCGGATTCACCTTCTGATTTTTGATCCATAAACAAATAAAAGTTGCCTGTAATACATTGAGGAATAATACTACAGACCAGATTGTGGAAATATATAACACTGATTCACAAAAGACGATAAAGCATAAGCACCAAACAAACCAACATTTTAGCTGGACTTTGACTGACATATGACATTTTGCTGCTGACACGGCAGTCCGCCATGTTTACTCACAGTTCTGAAACATAGTGGAGCTATTGATTGCGGTACTCTCTAAATACAGGGACCCTACGTAATTGCGCCGCCCAGCGCCATCTATGGGTAGGACACGTAAGTACTACTTCCAAGTATGCAGGATTCTGTAAGTGCCATATTCTATGAAGCGTTAAATTACTTCACTTCAATTATTCAATTACTGCGCATGCTTCAAAAGTGACAATGGAAGAGTCAACGTTTAGGCATTTCATGTTGTTCTTGGACACTTAAAGTTTTCCCATAGCCCCATAGATCAGATTCAAATAATATTTACCCCCGGTTACACGAATAACTATAGGTAACTATAGTTTAAACACCAGCTGATAGGGCTGGGCGATACCAAATGTTTAATATCGAAAATTGATACTCAGAAATAAACAAATAAAATAAATAAACACCTATACGGCCTAACGTAATGATCAAAAATTTCTTGCTGCAGGTAGTCGCTTGTGTGGGACAGCTTTCTTAGTTTTAAATACAAATAATTCACCACACAAGTGGCTCGTCACAATTGTCACTTTTCACTTCAATGAACGAATGTTCGTTTACTGTTGTTCGCATTAATGTAAACACAGCATAATGTATATTCAGTATTCTTTACTCATTTCCAAGAACATATCCGAATACTTGGTTCAGAATCGAATTCAGTCGTATTCTTGTTAGAATCGAATACTTTCGTATTTTGCTTTCGAATATTCCCAACTCTACTTCCGGTTCGTACTGCTTTGACGTATGACTTTGACTTTGCTTTGCTTCGGTTTTGAACCGAAGCAAGAATACTGAAGAAAAAGAAGTTTGCCTGATTCAAACTGATCTTGTGTTTTAGTGGTTGGTTTGTGGGGTTAAGGCTTGATCATGATCATTAAGTTAAACGTGATTGCGAATGGTGAGTCCGTTTATTTTATTTGGCGTTGCGTAGAACAGGTTTGTGATATTCTAACTTCTAGCACTTGGCTTTTTACTGCTTTGTGTCCATTTTTCCAGTTTCCACATTGCAAATGTATATTGTAGAGATATCTGTAGACATCTGTGTTAATAAGGAAGCACCAATTCTGGATTGGCGTGCCAGGTTTGGCAGGTACGATTGTAGTAAGTATAAACTTTCAAAATTTGCATTTTAAAAATGTTGCAATTCTGTCGGTATGAAGTTTGTGATTTTCCCCTGAATTATGAAGACACTTTTTCCCCAAAAGATCGAATTTTTGTACTATTGAAAACCATCAAGTTCGGTCAGTTACGTACGAAGTTGATGAACATCAATCGGCATCTGGCGCTTGTACTATACATCGAAGATTTTCTGCAAGAATATTGGGCGACGCGAACTTAAGTTGAGGATTATTTTGGGGCTCAAAATAAATTCGCCGACATCGTACACTATCAAAACTAAACCGGAAAATTGTTCTTGCCGTTGACTGACCGCTTGTGATTTTGGAACTTCACAGTAGGTACCAAATACATTGTTCAAACAAAAAATTAGTGACGGAAAAGCAGGAACGTCCGCATACTAGCTTACACTTGCGATACATCCATGCCAGGACCAAATCTCTCACATTAGGTTCTATTTGGATTCAAGCCGGTCTCAACTTAGTTCATCAAACGACTCGACTGTTGTACAAGAGACTCAGCTACCACGAGTGGGGTATGATGTGATAATTTCACTGCTTGGGCATCCATGTTTATTAGATGACATAATTTATGAACATACAGCAAAGATGTGATCAGGGGTTGTGAACCTTTTGATACCTACCGCCCATTCTTCTATTTTTTGATGTGGTGCCTGAGTAACTTAAATTAGCGTAAATGCCAAATAATTTTTTGAGAGCAGGGTTTGTAAAAGACATTTATTTTTTCTATCCTTTATATATTATACGTACTTACATAATTACATAATTTAAATACAATGCCTACTAGTGCGGGAGCTTCTTAAATTGAATAAAATGAAAGTGGAATAAAGTTTATTCAATTACTTAATGATTAAGGGGATCCTTGAGGCCGATGCTGCGAGACTAAATATTTGATGTCTGGTTCGATTTTTGTAAGGAACAACCGAAGGTCACCTCCTTCCATAATATTCAGATGGTGTCTCTGTTTAGTGATGATATGGTTAGCAACACTAAAACTTTATTTGACATACATGAAGTAGAGAAAGGCATAAATAAATTAAATATCATTTTCCACACATTTGGATACAAGGCAGGCACTTTTTTATTTTGCTAAAGTGTTTGGTGTCCACCACTACCGAAACTATATTTGCTCTCTTCATCATATTTAAGCTCTAATAGTTCTTCTGGGAACAAGGTTGATAGCCCCTGATGTACATATATGATAAAAAATACTGGTCCTAAAATAGAACTCTGTAGAACACCTCGGGTGATAGGTTTTATCAGTTCCCACATTAGCACGAACACAAAATTATTCTGGACAATAATAGTTTTGTTTGTTTGAGAAACTATTCACTCGTTTTAATATAATATAAATACTCAGTGATGTAAACTGACGGTCATTTTTAAAATGTGACCAATGACTGTCATGTTACCGCCATATGAGTGTTACACTATGAATTCTTAATAAGTTAACGCCAAAAGACAGTGACACAGTAATTAAACTCGACACTTGTTTAGCTGAATTTATGGGCCGTTTCCAACGCGTGCGACGCCATGCTAGACTTATCTTTACGATCGTATTTGTAAAGAGCTTGATGTTCCTTAAAGCGAGTTAAAATAGACCGAGTTGACTGTCCGATATATTCTTTCTCGCAATTTCCTCATGCTATTTCGTAAATTCCCGCTTTATGAATGGGTTCCGTTTTATCTTTCGCATTTCCAAGTAGATTTTGTGAATTGTTGCTCGAAGTGTGAACCGCTTTGAAGCCTGCTTTCCCGAAAATCGTATTCATACCTCTAGTTATCTGCGGTGCATAATATGGTATTTTTATAAATTAATAATTTGGTTATCACCATTTAAAGTCGTGGAATTTCGCAATAGCATTTTAAATTTTCGTTTCCTAATTAACCTATTGACAATTTCTGGATAGAAACCGTTACATCTCGCTATATCTTTAATTATGTTTACTTCCTTACGGTATCTTTCAACGGATAATGGTAGACTCGACAGTCTATTACTAAAAAACCGAAACTAGCCTCTTTGTGCTGACTGAAGTGGTTCGAATCTACAGTTATGTACCGAGCTGTACTGGGTTCTTTCCTATAGATGTCAAATTCTAACTTCCTGTCTTTCCTAATTACAAAAATGTCCAACAATAGAAGCTGTCCTCTTTCCATTTCACGGGTAAATTTGATAGAATTGAATCTACTATTTAAGTCGCTCAAGAAATCTTCAATGTTACATTTGCTAGTGTCAAAAATGGAAAATATATCGTCTACATATTTGACCCACACCTTTGGGAAATATGGGAGCTCATCTTTCAGTTAGGTTTCAAATTTGCCAATGAAAATTAATGCAATGAAAGGAGAGAGGCAATTACCCATGGCCGTACCTTCACTTTGTTGAAAAAATGATCCACTGACTTTGAAATAATTCTGCTGCATACAGAGATTGGTTAAATTAATATATTCTTTGACGGTTTGTTCATCAATGTTATTTTTATTCAGGAGTTCATACAAGTACTCCAAAGCCTTTGGTACAGGTACACTCGGAAAAAGTGAGCTGACGTCGAATGAAATTAATAATTCGTTATCATGCAATGTGAATTAACTCATTAAGAATTCATAGTGAATTTACGTTAAAGTTCTCGATCCAACCACTATGTATATGAGTGTTACTTTATCAATCTTGTATTTTTTTGTTCTCATTTCAAATTAGATGAATTAAATTCAACACAAAGGTAATTCTATACTGTTTATTCAAAGGTGAATACAAAAATAATCGGAATTCAGAAATAACAAATTAGGTTATTATTTATTTATTTTCAGTTTTCATCGTTAACTTTTATGACTTCTTCCTCTTCATTACTATTATTTACA
Source organism: Xestobium rufovillosum (assembly GCA_963966045.1). NCBI lineage: Eukaryota > Metazoa > Arthropoda > Insecta > Coleoptera > Ptinidae > Xestobium > Xestobium rufovillosum. The sequence goes on from OZ014497.1 coordinate 26,705,561, forward strand.
GTACTTTTCATTTCATTGTGTACATTCTCTATCTCCTCATTGGAATCCGTCTCAAAATTGCTTTCCCTATCTTCATTTTCATGTATTTCAACTGCATCTGTATTTTCTGTGAAATTCGGATTTTTCCGTAATTTGGCAGTGATTGTAACTGCGTGCTGGCCTTCTTTTATTCCATTCATTTGTGTTCCAACCGACTGGTTCTGTTCTAAATTGTTATTGCTCTCCTTTTTAGATTCTCTGAACAAATTTAAGTAATGATAAACATATGTTAGCATCCCAGCATCCATCGAGGAGTGCCGGAAGCAAACACTGCAGTAGCCAAAGACTGCAAATTTTTTTCTTTTTCCAAATCCGTCGTGTGATCAACGAAAGAATTCATTGTTGATGTTGAACTTAATCAATAAATAGAAGTGAAAAGAACAAGAACGAGTGGTATCTGGAGTCGCAGGTAGATTTGATGATGATTCAGAAGTACCTACGTTGTGGTGATGGTGATTTGACGACAGACATAAACTTGAAATCTGTAAACCCCAATCACTGGCAACAGTATGGTAAGTGTAATAGATTGGTAAAGAATTTGTATTTGACTTTAGTTTTTAGTTGTGTTAACAAATAACAAATAATATAGGTAAATTATTTAGATTTAGTTCAAAGTTCTACGATTAATAAATTCAAAATAATAGTCTACTTACTTACGTTTTAAGTTTTCACAGTTTCTCGTTTTAGAAAATGCATTTACTGATTTACTTACACACACACTTTTCTGTCAGATGCAGACATAAACTTAACATTGTGACATTTTGATTGTGACGTGACTCATTTATGATGATCATGCGCGGTCATTTGACATATCACTAGATATACTCCAATAGCTTGGAATAATAAGCAATACCGATATAGTTTTCAACACTTGGTAGGGCCTGCTTTTTTGTAAGTCGTCTGAACTTTAGCAGATTTGAGTTTGGTTCAATTTTGCAAGGGTAACACGACAACCTTCAGTCTTGTGAAATTCGTGTACGATGTGACGTACATCAGCCGTCTTATTCTTCGGTAAAGGAACACTTCCTTGTACTCTTCTTTCTTGGTGTTCTAAAGATCGCTTTGCAGTTCTTTTTCGACGCCCTAGTGTTGCCTTCACTAACTATTCTCTCTGTAGATCTAATAGTCACGCCCGTTGCACTTTTCAATGTTTCTGTTTCACTTTTCTCACTTTTAAAATAACAAGACAGTCTGTATACCATTTCACCTGTTTGACTACGTAAAACACCTTTCCGTTCGCAACCCGCCATCTTACCTTTTTCAAAAGCTCACCGGTAACAAAATTTTACCTGCGCCACTGGTACTGCAAGACATTTTATTGCATCCGTAAAGTATGCTAATGCGCAACCCCACCGCTCGCCAACTTAAATCTGTTGGACTGTGCTATTTCGACAAAAATCTGAAATTGTCCTTGATGTATTTTTCAGTAATGTTTTATGGTTCAATTCAATAGTGAATAGCTGGTTTTAACGGTCAATGTCTGATATCTATATTCTAACACAGCGAGAGATTAGTGTTTTTTCATGTTTTGTTGAGGGGTGCGAATCCTAGCTCGCCTCCACGTGGTGCACCCTGGGTAACGCTAAAGAGCTAGAGGAAAAGTGAAATCAGACTATATCCCTGAGCTTAAGATGTAGTAACAAAAAACTACACAAAGAACTGTATGAAAAACTGGTTTCTTAGCCAATTGGGAGATACTTCCTTAATCTTTAAGATGTCATGGTGATATACAAATGTAGCTCATTCACACTTGAGCTGCTCCGGAGTTAATTCTCAATATATTTTCAATAGTTTCTACTGAAGATGGCAACTGAGTTGCCGAAATTCAATTTTCATGTGGTTCAATTTATGAATTTCTCTCGAGATCTACGAACATCCCAACAGTGACTCACAAGTCTTATTTTATTTCTGATAATTCCTTGAGTGGTCTTTTTTGAAAGACCCAGCTCTCTTAAGATTGTTATCGATTTGCGAAAATAATGGTGTGTGCTACTCTGTGTTTTAAAGGTTTCGAAAAAAAACAGCGTTTTCGCTTCTTTCTGGAGTGATCATTTCATGGACCAAGAATTCTGTTATATTGAACCGAGTTATATTTATTTCCTTAAGTTCTTGTTGTCTTAAGGTATTAATAGTTTGTGCCCCATCTCTGGGCACACTCACGAAATTACCAAAGTCGTAAATCGACCATCATTTTCGACCAGCAGCTGGAATCGGTATACGAAAGAAGCACCTATGTAAACAGCAGGACCAAGCTTTTTCAAAGGAATCTAGGAGTAACTCCTTGTAGACGAAGGGTGGTTACGAATGATAGTTATCCAATACTATCAATTGACAACGTTATTTATTATCCCGAAGAAAAATTCGCCTTCTTCATGTTGCACTTCCAACATTTTCAGTTATATTCAAAGTCTAAATGGTACATGTACATATTAACATGCCTGTTGCTGGGCTAGCTTTATATGTACATACATATGTATTGGTGTCTGACTTGAAATCAGAAAGGTTATTGGTACTCTCTTAAATAAATTGGCAAAGTCTGCCTCGCAAATGTAAAGAAGTATGATCCCGAAATTCAAGCGCCACACAACAGCAGTAGTAGGGAAATGAGAGCCTCAGGCCACATCTGTTGCCAACCCAAAACTCCAGCAACCAAAATCCCTGTTAGTGTCTTCAGCAGCGGCAGCAGCCTCTGGTTCTGTTGCCAACTCCAAAACGCAAAAATCCCTGGTAATGTCTTCAGCAACGACATCTGCCATTGGTTGTGGCTCAGGCGCCTGCGCCGGGGCTTAAAAAGTGCGCGTGTTGCTCATTGTTGCGCAATGGAAGAATGTTCTGGAAATGCTGATGCAATAGTACGCAGATGTTGCAGAATTAATGTTTTTTCCCCTTCTACGCTGAAGGAGTCCTCGAGTAATGTCTTCAGCAACGACTTCTGCCTCTGGTGTCTTTGGGGCCTTTGGTTGTGGCTCAGGCGCCTGCGCCGGGGCTCTATGAGAGTGGGCGGGGCAACAGCCAATGATAGAGGTTGTGGGCGGCATCCAATGGGTGTGGTTGTGGGTGGTAAGGTTCAACTACTGCTAGATGCCTTTGGATGTGACCCAGGCGCCTGCGCCGGGGTTTTCGCAAACGTTCTGGAAATGACGCCGACCGGGAGTCGAACCCGGGTCCCCGCGCACCGGAGCCCTCGCTCCAACCAACTGAGCTAATCGGATGCCTACATGCCCGTCTTTTAAATCATCCATATATACTTAGGATTGTAAACAGAAGTTTCTCGGAAATTCCAATGGTTGCAATTGTTTATACTAAATAAATATTGATATCAAAGTTTAAGAAAAAAGCACGTTCGCCGACGATAAGAGATGTTATAATTGTTTTTATTATGGGTAAAAAACCTTTCAACTCGCCGACAGGATTATGTTTGTTTAGGTTTGCTCCCACGTTCTGTATATGCACATACTACGTTGTAGACACTACAAGGTGACCCGTTTATTTGTTTGTATTATTACAATAAAATAACATTCTAGAACATTCGTCAGTTTGTTTATTTTGATACGTACTATGTTTTGAAATTACTTGTTATCTTAATGCGTTTCGGACACGTGTGGGAACCATCTGGTGAGTGCTGGAAGTACTAATTGAGTGTCGGTAATATAGAACACATGTAGATTTCTGTTACACTTACTGGAAAGTGCAAATTGAATGTCGGTAATATAGAACGCATGTAGATTAGGGCCCACTGCACACACCCCTTGCCCCGCCCACTTAGGTCATGGAGGGTATCAAATTAACCAGCTCGATGAGACAAATAGGAATCTATAGTTATTCTCCTACTTCAGAATTCTCATCAGATGTCTGTCTGTCTGTCTGTCTGTCTGTCTGTCTGTCTGTCTGTCTGTCTGTGTCTGTCTGTCTGTGTCTGTCTGTCTGTCTGCCTGCCTGCCTGCCTGTCTGTCTATCTGTCTGTTACATCAGCCGTTCGTGTCAACAACAACATTCAATGCCAATGACGAAATTCGCATACCAATCCACCAACAAGACGTTTACGTACTGCCGCATCTAAGCTGCATCTACATAGAGGGGTTTTTCCTCTTTCTATTCTTGCTTGTGTCATCAGCCATGGTGTTTGCGGATAAAGCTGTCTGGGTCAACAGCTGTCTGGTGTCAACAGACAGCTTGTCATTCGCATACCAATCCACCAACAAGACGTTTACGTACTGCCGCATCTAAGCTGCATCTACATAGAGGGGTTTTCCTCTTTCTATTCTTGCTTGTGTCATCAGCCATGGTGTTTGCGAATAGAGCTGTCTGTGTCAACAGACAGCTGCGTCAACAGCTGTCTGGGTCAACAGCTGTCTGGTGTCAACAGACAGCTTGTCAAAAAAATCACGCTTCTAGCATACATTTATTGGAAAGCACACAACAAATATTTCTAACATAATGGGGAGTATTATTCAGTAATCAATTCATTAGTTTAGTTAGTTCCCATGGAATACGGTAAATTATATAATATAATTTATTATATTAAAATACATTTTGTCAATTAAAATAATATAATACTGTTCATAATATGATATTATTATATTAAAATACATTTTATTAATTAAAATAATATAACAGTGTAATCAAACTCGTGACGATTAAAATACATTTTGTCAATTAAAATAATATAATACTGTTCATAATATGATTTGATAATATTATATTAAAATACATTTTATTCATTAAAATAATAAAATAGTGTAATCAAACTCGTGACGCTGCTTATACATCGTTGGCTGCAACAAGAGAAAAATCATAGTTACGAAATTATACTAGTAAACAAACAAACAAACAAACAAACAAACAAACAAACAAACAAACAAACAAACAAACAAACAAACAAAGAAACAAACAAACGGACAAACAAACGAACAAACAAACGGAGGGACAAACAAAGAAATAACTTCATTCATTATAAACAAACAAACAAACAAACAAACAAACAAACAAACAAACAAACAAACAAACAAACGGACAAACAAACGGACAGACAAACAAACAAACAAACAAACAAACAAACAAACGGGCGGACAAACAAAGAAATAACTTCATTCATTATAAAAACAATTAATTTTCCACTACTAAAATTGTGAATCACAAAATCGGCACTTTTCCGTCACTAAAATTGTGAATCCAAAACTGGCACTTTTTATCTACTATCACTGCATATTAAAAAATCTAAATACTTTACTTACGATTTACAATATTGACCCAAATGACCACAAGTTCACTGCACGATTCCAACAAAATTATCTTGGTTTCTTTCTCCATGAATAGTCCAGAAAATAAAACATTTTCGGTTTCCGTTGCCATGTGCGATACATTTCCGCACATAATCATTTTGGGTTGGTTCTAAAGATATAAAATAGTTTACAATTATGGAACAGATACGTGAGCTTTTTAACTACATATAATGAAATTATTATGAATGAGTTTTAGTAACAGAATGCTTGAACAATAAAAGAAATGATTACTGCAAATGGACTTACTTTTAAATTTTCCGGTAAATTTTGGAGGATAAAATGGTACAATAAAATATCTCCAACATCATCTTGGCCAATTACAACATCCATATTGGGAAACTAACTTTTACCGCACCTATTCCGTGGGAACCAACTGAACTATTGAAGTGATTACTAAATAATAATTCTCGCAATTATATTCGTTCTATTTATCTCCCAGCTTTTGCCGAGCTTGCAAAATTTTGGTAACATGCAGAAGTTATCAAAAACAACAATCAATCGAGTGTTTATGTTTCTGGCGGTGGCCTTCAAACTTTTTATGTTCTAGAATGATTTTATTATAATAATACAAACAACAGGGTATAAAATAATCTCTATCATCTTGTAGAGTTTGCGACATATTAAGTGCACATGTACTTATTAGCATGCAGAATGTGGGAGTCAAACCAAACAAATATACATTTCCTGTCGGCAAAGTTGAAAGGTTTTTCTAGAACGTTCTTAGCTATTAATATTTCATCATAATAAAAACAATAAATCATAACATCTCTTATCGACTTCGAATCTATTGTTTTTTTCTCAAACTTTGATAACAATATTTATTTAGTGTAAACAATTACAAACGTTGGAATTTCCGAGAAAAAACATTAATTCTGCAACATCTGCGTACTATTGCATCAGCATTTCCAGAACATTCTTCCATTGCGCAACAATGAGCAACACGCGCACTTTTTAAGCCCCGGCGCAGGCGCCTGAGCCACAACCAATGGCAGATGTCGTTGCTGAAGACATTACCAGGGATTTTTGCGTTTTGGAGTTGGCAACAGAACCAGAGGCTGCTGCCGCTGCTGAAGACACTAACAGGGATTTTGGTTGCTGGAGTTTTGGGTTGGCAACAGATGTGGCCTGAGGCTCTCATTTCCCTACTACTAACAGCATAGCTACAGTTCAGCGTGCTACAGTCAGTAGCTGTTTTTTACAAAAAATTATTGTACGCTCCCAAATTTCACCAGGGTAAAGTTAGGGTTGACTGAATTTGCTTTTAATATTGAAAATGTTTAACGAATTGGAAGTGTGACGGTATACGGCGGCCCCAGTGGCTATTTCTGTGACGCCTGGAAATTTCGCAGTTTTTTGCATGTTCTACGTATGCCAGGTCAATGTTTTTGATGTCTTTTGAAGATCTCGTCAAATGCGAACTTTGGGGGATGGATAGAAAATGTAAGATTCGAGGGAGCGAAAATACGGGGGGTTAAAACGATTTTTTGGATACGGAAGCGTTCGGTGCTGTTACATCGCATAATTTGTGAAACATCCAGCTTTGATTTTGGGCTAGTTGGAAAGATGATGAACTGGCCAACATCGTATGGGTTGGTTTTGAGGTTTGCGATGCACGCCTTCGGGATTCAGTCTCACAAATTTATGAGGGATAACATTGGGAACTAACATTTTTAATTTTTTTTCTTTCAAATCGGTTCCTTCTTTTCAGGCCATCTCCAGAATTTCTTTCTCTTTTCCACACAGTCTACGGTGAACTTTTCCTCAGTTATGCTTATGATGTTTATGTTAATGGGTTTCGTTAAATACGACGACAACGAAGTCGTCATGCGTCAGCTGCATAAACGGATGCCATATTTACTTCGCAGTTGTAAGCATTTATCTGATTTTTGTCATCAGTGAACATTTCAATAATTTCGTCAGATTCTAATTGAACTACATTGTCGTCATCTTCATCAGACGAGTCTGAAGAAGGGAGCTTTTTGCCACCACTTCTGAGGGCCCTGGTCGTAATTTCGTTCCAAAATCTTCCACCTGAGATGCAACTAACCCTTTCTGTTATTTCTTGCTCCTTCCTGACCAACATAGGCATCCCGTTTCTTCTCAAACTGCTCTAGAAAGGAATCGCCAACAATGTTTCTCACATTTTCATTCATTAGCTTTGGTAAACGATCCAGTAACATTTGTCTGCTGAGGAGAAAAATTCCGCATTTCCTAAATCCCGAAATTTAATTGAATCGGTTATTACTTAAACAACTTCAGTCACTTTTATTCGATTTTCAGGAAATAAAAAACGCTTCAAATTTAAGTTTTTAATATATTCTAATTTATTTATTCTAATTTACACATGTAAGTTATAAATTTATGGAACATACCTAATGTAAGAAAATACTTAAGACTATGAAATTGTATTTTGAAAATTTTGACTTAAGGTGTTTCTACAACAAACGGAGAAAAAATAAGTAAGTAACTATTACTAAGTACAACAGAAACTCTTAAAATTTTGCTTATTCAGCCATATTAGTTATTGCTTTGCGTTTTTTTGTTTTGCTGGATGCAATAATATTTTCATAAAAGGGTTTATTTTATTCAACCCACTGTAGCAAGGTCTGCAGGTGACCTATTTGCTCTCTAGAATAGAAAGATTTTCTGCATAAGCATGATCCTTAGGTAGAGTGATTTGTCTTGTATTCGACTTTCTCGGTTGTATTAATGAAAATGTATCCCATGTTAATCCGTTAGTGTACTCCGAAACTCTAACGTGTCCAGGATTTGATGATAAATGTATAAAATGGCTAAATTTTGACAGAGTAAAATTTCTTTTCATGTCTCTTGGTGCTTTCGCCGTTTCTAATGAGACGGAGTCTTTCTTATAGTAAGTTGCCCACCAGTTTTTAAAATCAAAAATTTCGTCATTTTGAACTTCCTTTACAATAAATTTACCCTGTGCACTTGCAGTTACTATAATTTCAGTCCACAGATGTAGATTATAAACTCTGGTCGTATTTTTTAAGTTTCTTTTTATGAGGCCAAAATCTCTGTCACAGGGCAAGAAAGAGTGGATAATACTGTTAGATTTTTTTAAAACGGGCCATTTCTGTCAAGGCCATACATAAGCAAATTAGACAATGGTTTTTATTTTGCCTAGGGTAATTATCAGAAAACAGTCGCAGCTTTTCAACTCCTCGGGGCAAATAATTTTCAATAAAGTCCATAAAAAATGACGCCACCTCATTTGGACCTTTTGCTGCAATATTTTCTGGGTACACATAGAAATGGGATTTATATGTTTTTAGGTCGTGAATTCCAAATACGGATACGCTTAATTGTGTGAGATAAAATAAATTTCGTACAGGTATCAGTGGCAGTTGTAAATTTTGACACTATTTGACACTAATTGACACTAATGCACCTGTTGCTGCTGGATCTGATAGCCTTTGGGCTAATGAGGTGTAAGTTGGGCTGTATGGAACAGCCATACGTTGTTCGTAATCCTGGGGTATTATGGTAACTGCTACTACCCTGACCGGCATTGTGTCACTATACCACGACTTCGGGACGTATGGTCCTTCGCCCATACTCACTGATGTCTGTGATTCGTCTGATATAAGTCGGGTGTTTGCTGTGTTGTTGCTGTGGACCTAGCAGATGTTGACGCCGTTGATCCACTGAGAGACTAAAGCATTCCCAACTAGGGTCTCTGCGGATGGCTTGCCAGAGAAAGATCTGGTTTGTCTCCTTGCGGGTTGTTCAGTCTGATTTTCCGAGGCTATCTCGGAAGGCGAAGCTTCAGACTCACGGGCATAGCGAGCCCTGAGCAGACGTACGTTTTTCGTCTCTTTCATTTGTTTTTTGGTTAACAACCCTATCCCCCGGAAAGGCAGTTTGTGCCCCGAGGCTCTGTCTATTGATGTCAGCTGAGACATCTCCGCGCTCGTTGGCATACCCGGCGTCATTTCGGTCTCCGCGCCCTGAAACCCCCTTCTTTCCCTTGATGACCTTACGCCGACGCCAGCAAAGTAGTAAGATGCTACAGAGAACCGAGATGAACAGTCCCAGATATAAATGTTTGTGATTTTGCTCCAGCCTTGTTTGCGTGATCGCCGCCAGTTGGGGTAGCTAAGAGGGAAGGGGATCTATTGCCAACCTCTTTTAGGGGAAGAGTTATCCATGCAGCCAGTTGTTGTAAGGGGGTAAAGTTGGACTCTACTTCCTTCGGAATCAGTGTCTTCGGTGGTGGTTGTTCTGCTGGTTCGGAAGGGCCAGCTTCCTGGGTCTTCGCCTTCTTGTTGTCCATATCTTATCATCAATTAGTTGGTCCGCTCCAACTGGTTAGTTTGTATAGCAGTTGAACTTTCTCAGTCCGCGCTGAGAAATTGGTTTTTTATAGCGGTTAGTGTATCACTGGGCCGCTCCAATGAATGTAGTTTTTCAAATTTTAGCTTTTGTTGTTGTTTTCTCTCACTAAATTGGTTATTAGCAGAGTTTGAGCAGAAGTTAGAACTTAACACTCTTGGAACTAACACCCGCATCCGAAACGGGGTAAATGGGCATTCCAGACCTCATTTTACCACGTAACGAAAGACAGGTAGTCTGGTAGCGAAACTCCCATCCTATCCTCCGGTCGACAAGCGGGTCTATTACTTTTTCCACCATTCTTCGGGAACGGCCGTTCGTATACTCGACTCCTATTAATCGACTCGGACACTGCACGGCGCATCATTTCTTAGGTTCATTGATGCATATGACGTTTCTTTTTTCAGGCGGCGTGATCTTTTATTTGACGTAGCGGAACAAAATAATTAACGCCAATCTAAGTTCGTTAAATCTATTGGGTATTCTAATTATGCTTTGAACGACTTTGAAATATGATACAACAGTGCCACATATTATTCCTTCTAACAGTGCCAAAATAAGTTTCTCTGAACTCCATTATAGAAGATTTCTCATTTTTCAATGTTTTCATAATAATCCATGAATTTACAACAAAAGTATTCAGCAGTAACTCAAAAACAGCTTCGGGGGCGAAAAATAACTATCCATTTGATCAGAAATATCAACTCCTTCCTTGTTCTATTCCATGACGGCAATCGGTTTCTCTGTTTCTTCCCCCTTTCGATTTTTTTGCCCATTAGTTTTCTGATCAATTCCATGTTTCATTGAAAGAAACAACACTTCTCTTTGCTAGCGTGGGGTTACTTTGACATCTTAGAAACAAAAAAAAATCACAAACGAGAAACGACTATATTTGCTGAAAATAAACTTTATTTAGTACAAAATATCGCAAGTGTAGCTATAACATAAATGTAATTCTTCCTTTACTTATTATCAAATAAAAACAACATAAACGCATTTCACTTATAAACAGAAAAACATAACCAAACACTTCATTCGTCTTCACATCGCTCACATTCATAGGAGTCTTTAGATCCTTTGTTGCATACGCCACAGCCCCACTTCTTACATGTAACGCAGCAGATCCAGTCATATTTATGTTTGTAATAACGGAAATCGCGCATAAATTGTCGTCTTCAACGTCCATCGACATTTTCCTAGTAGAGCCAGAAGCAATGGTGCTCAGTGGAACCTCTTCAGAAGAATCACTTGACTCCTGAAAATCTTGAGGAGTCTTCGTATTCTTTTTGCCTTTCGACGTCGAAGGTGGATTTTCCAAACCTTTGGATGGATTTTGTCTTTTGTTGTTTGTTGTTGAACCACAGAAAAAGTAAATGTGTCAAAGTAGCCCCGGCGCGTGTCAAAGTAACCGGGAAATTCAAAGCAGCCCCGGTTTACGGTACTTGTGGGTTTCATTCCTTCTGGTAGATTTATGATGGTCTACGTGTTATGTTTCAACAAAGCGTTGAGCTCTTCCTAGATCGCTTTCATCCATTCTTTTTTGTCTTCACGACCTTTAATTTCTTCTCGGAAACATCATCTACGTAGTTTTCTGCATTCAGTGCATAAACTTTATATTCTTCGAGGTATTTAGGTAGTTTTCTTCCTCTTGTACTTCTACGTTGGATTTCCATGTATTCTTCACGGCTGTCGGTTGTTTCTCCATCTTCCTTAGTTTGCAACCGATTCCCTTCCATTTCATTCCATCGTAACTTACATCTCTGTTTTCTTCCTCTTCACTAGAGGTTCCTTCCAATAAGAATTTGTTTTTTAAAAATACTGCATCCTTCCCAAAAATAATGTTTTCCATATTCTAGGCGCCAAAGCCTTTATCCAGTGAAGTAGCATTTCAGGGATTTGGAATCCAATTTTCCTGTCGCTATGATGTAGTGTTCTGTAGGCATAGTTAGTAATAGATAATGAGCGACATCATTTTCCTCCTACGTTGCACCAGTCGATTTCTACTCGCCCACCAGTTTATCAAACTGTAAAAAATGGTTGGCCAAGGTTTCCCGACTTTGATCGTATTTTAGTGTAAGTAATCCTTATAGATAATTAATCGACTAGCCATACCTTTTCGCTCAAATGTTGTTGCTAAAGAATTCCATAAGACAGAGGCATTTTCCTTTTCTTTACTATTTTCCAGCTGACTATCTGAAATTCGTTGTGTTATTTTTGGTATGCACCTCCTGTCACCCTTCTTTAATTCATTTAGTTGTTTGTCTCTTTCCGCACGTTGTTCTGCTGTGTCCATTCCATGAATTTCCACCATCTCTGAATGGCTTTTCCACAAAATAAATCCAGCTCGTCTAGAAGTGTTTCCATCCGAAACTTCCAATTGTTCCCATCAAAAAGTGGAATTCGATATTTTCTTATTTCCATTGCCATTTTCCTTCTTTTTTTTTTAAAGAAGCACAACCTACCATGGTAACTTGTTAGAACCACTACATACACACAGATTAGAGAGTACACACTGTATTATGATTTTAATAAGACAAACTTTTGGATTACATGGTTACAATAATAATTAAAGAAGCAAACGTGCTATCAAGAGGAACTGTCAGTTTTACTGTACTGAACATGGCTCGTGAACATAACATAGTCCTAGTCTTCTTTTTCAAATTATGTATATTCATCAACGTCTCTCTATTTTGGTATGGGAAGCTCCATTTTGTAATCATCACTGAAAATAGGTCTTTTACTTTTATTGTTCGGTTGTAGTGGTAGTTTGATGTATTCGAGTCTAATTTAGGAGTTCAGTGCAAGAAGTAGGTATCTTCAGAATTTGAAATTTTACAAGAGATGGTAAAAGCATTGCAATAAATTTACCTCTATGGCACCAAAGCTTCAGTCGCAAGGCAGAAATCTGTGGTCTGGTTCAGGAATTCGATTCGAGTAACAAATTTTCTAATTTTAAGAAACTGAACTAACACGTAATTTTTGTTTTGGGAACTGCAATTGTCAGAAAATAAATAAACCTGCTTTACTTCCGGTCTAATTAAATTATTGAAAAATTATTGTTAGTTTAAACTTGAGAACCAGATCTTGATCAGCATATTGAACAATATCCGACTGAATCAGAACTATCCGACTTTTCTTTTCTATCGCCTTTTTTCTTTTTTTTGGTGTTGTCTTTTGCATTTGGCCATCATAATACTCTTTATACGTACGACTTGACACAACTGCTGGGAAGATTGTTCGTTTTTGTGTTGATGCTTTCTTTTCGGGAGTTTTCGGAAATACAATGCACTTTTTAAATGGTATAGGGACCTTGAAACCTTCACATTCTCTTTTGTCATAAAAGGCAATACTGGTATTGTCAGGAGTTGCCCAAGATATGCTGGGGTTAACATAAGGGACTGGGGAAACAGGAGCGATTTTTTCAGCCGTTGCTAAACTGTTTTCCCTGTCTTCAACTTTTTCTAAAGTGTTCGGCAAAAGGTACTGATGGTTTTTAGCGTATGGTTTTAAATTAAAATACAGAGATTACAAAGACATCGTTTCATTCATTAAACAGTGCATTTTCATTATGATCACTAGTGCTTAAAGATTACATCTTCTAAGTTGGCGCCATGCTATTTTCGAATTCTGCTAGACAGCGGCGAAAGGATTGCATGACACGTTGCAGTACACGTCTGAGTGGAGTCTCCAATTTCAGTCGTGATGCGCAGTTTTTCAACTCTGCCAATGTATGGGGTCGGTCGATGAACACCTTGGCCTTCAGATAGTCCCATAAGAAGAAATCACAACACGTCAAATCGGGGGATCTTGCCGGCCAAGGAATATCAACATTTCGCGATATGAGCCGCCCAGGAAAAAATCGTCGTAAAACGACCGTGTGGCTTGTCGCGCCATCTTGTTGAAAGAATAAGTTGTGGATGCCCCTCCCTAAGCGCTGGAACTCGCCTGGTAAAAAATTTTCAAGCGTGGCGAAGTTACTGTTACGGTTCGGCCATTTTCCTCAAAAAATACGGGCCGAATACACCGAAAGCAGATACTCTGCGTCACACAGAATGCAGAGGCTGTTCGTGCATTTGGTACGGCTGCTCTGCCGCCCAGAATCGACTATTCTGCTTGTTTACATAGCCCGATAAATGAAAATTGGCTTCATCTGACATGATAAGGTTATTCAAAGCATATGTGTCATGATCCAGCAGCCCACCGAAGTCTCCGCAAAATTGTAGCCGTGACGGTAAATCGTGTGGTTGAAGTTCTTGCACAATCTGAATTTTTACGGATGAAATCCTAAGTGTGAGTGCAAAATTCGATGGAGGCTTCTGTTCGTAAGGCCCAATGCTGCTGCTTGACGCTCTGCCGACCAGAGTGGAGTACGCACCACCGTTCTCTGACCACCGACGTAAATGTTGTTTACATTGCCGCTTTCCATACACTACCGATACCACTCCAGAATTGTGTTTCGCCTGGGAATTCTACCATGTCTACCAATGTTATATTCAACCCGAAATTGCCGATGCCCGGTGATTGAGAGATTGGCAGTATCATCTGTTAAATGTACAGTTGCAAGTTGACTTCCTTCTTGAGGTCTTCCAGTACAATCCAGGGCGGATGGTATTCGCAAAATTTAACCCCACCATCAAAAGAGGGTTAATTTGGGCGAATACCGAAGAAATAGTATGCCACTTACCAATAAATTGTCAGGTAAACCAGGTGTTAATCCAACACATGTTACTATGTCACGATTACCTAAAGCTGAGTACATTTTTTGTCAATAATTAGTGTATTTGTTTAAGCTAGTACAATTCGTCCCGTATATAACTCGTATCTATCTATACCTTCCCTAAATGATTTGCTGGTGTTGCCTATATAGGCTGGAAATTATCAATGGCGTCTAGTTATGGAAAATAATAGGATTGTGTTTTTTTATATGTGTATACTATTACTTTAGAACTGGAGAACAAAAAGCACATGGGGAGTAGTAGTTACAACTGTAAGAGCGGCTAGGCGCAAAACGCCAACGCTATGATGTGTATACAACTGTAAGGGCGGCCAGGCAGTAAAACGCCGGGCTATTTTAAATAAGAAACTCCAAGACATTTTGCCTGTAACAAGTCTCTCATCACCACGGTGAAGTCTATCCAAGACCCACGATAAATTCGTAATTCGGAGCCTTTCCCGGTCGAACGGTCTCGCTGCTGCATATTGTGCCCGAGTTACTCGGCGGTAAGTGGTTTCGGTAACGTTTCTATCCTACAAGAACCTCAGCATGTGATTCGCAAGTTCTTTCCATTATCTTGTACGATATTGACGTCAAGCTTATCTGACGATAGTTGCTAACGGATGGCTTATAGCCCTTTTTATGAATTTGGACATTATGAGCAGTTAACCAGCTATTCGACAACAGTTCACCAGAGCTGTTTATTAATCACCATAATTTTCATCTTCAGAATCGGTATCGTCTTCAAAATTTATAATAAGTGGCTCGGTATCTTCTCTATCAAACATGATTTCTCTGTCGCACCTACAACTATATTAGTCCATGTATCTGACTTCGCTTTACATAATGCTTCATTCCACATTCTCACTGACTTCTTAACTGAACTTCCCGTCGAACAACCAATATGATCGCTGTAATATCGTTTTGTCAAACTCCAAATGTGATCTATGGGATTAAACAGACAAAGATATAGAGGAAGTCGAAGAACTTGGTGGTCATGGTGCGCAAGTTGGTCTGCTACATATACAGGTTGCGGTTTATTTCTAGAAACATAAATGCATCTGCCTCCTCTCAGGAAGTTGTCGGCGTTTTATTTAAAAGTGTACTGTGATAGCCAACGTTATCCATTATGGCAGGTTCTAAGTTTTTCAAAAGTTTATGTTCAAACCAACGAAGAAAATTATTTTGATCCATTTCCCCACGATAATCAGTATCTCATTTGTTTTAGAACAAAACACCGGTTCTGCCAGCATGGAGAACAATATACATAAAAAAAACAATAAGTTCAAATTCAAGTATGTACCTTGCACCACGAACTTTTGTTTTTTGGCACTTTTTATACTGGAATCTTGCTATGAGCGTTTCACAGTCCCATCTTGAAAGATCCGTGTTTCATGGAGAAAAACAAATTGTAGCAGCCCTTTATTCTTCAGACGAATGCATACTTTCAAGAATGATACCCGCTTCAGGTCAATGTGAGGTAGTTCTATCAACCCACGTCGAGGATCATCTTTCTTATATTTAAAGTCAGTGCTGCGCACAATCTTCCATGATCATGCTTTACAGCCCGTTTTAAATTGCGATCTTGAGACCCTTCGTTACATATTATCTCAAAAAAGGTTCATTATGAAATTATGATTTTAACTGAAAATAACATTCATTTATAAATTTTTCAAATTCCGACGGAGTCATGGTTTCTTCTATCTTCACCATTTGCTGCAGGTAAATATGCGCATATTTGGCGTGCAAGTAAGGAATCATGCACTGCATTGAAACTTTCGTCAGGCTCAAATTCCCCATCCTCACTATCTTCTGCCAGTACACAATTAAGCAGTATGCATCTATGCATGCTGTGTTGATTATTTTTACTCCCGAAGTTTGAATCTGCAATGTCGAGATATTTTAATCGGCGAAATTTTCCTTTCAGACGCCCAAAAGCTCGTTCGATACATTACAGAACTGTGCCTTGTATTGAAATTAACTTCCACTAACCGTGCCCATTATCCCGGAACGGTGTCATAACATTTATTGCTAAAGGATATGGCGAATCTCCGAGAATAAGTAAATTTTCTGGTAGACCTTGAATGTGCCCGAAAATTGGGCTATTTCTGAAGACCCTTGCATCATGGACTCTTTCTGGAATGCCAAACAAATACATCCGTGAACTTCATTGTGTGAATTACATTTCCATTTGGCCAATGCACCAAAAACAAATTAAACACCTTGCAAAATTATGGAGTGGTAATTATTACGATTGTAATAATCATTTGCATTAACTGTGAGTGCTTTGATGGGAATATGGCAACCATCAATTGCACCCACGATACCAAGAATTTGTGACCGCATGAGAAAAGCCTAAAATATTAAATTGTAATATACTAAATTACTAATGAAAATATTGCTCCTCAGTTTCTTCTTGAATGGTATTATAGTCTGCTGGCCATCGTATATACTGAGGCATTAAAGTAAGAATTACTCTCACAACTTCATCAAATATATTATGCGCAGTACTTCAGGGTAGTCCAAATCGGTCTCCTGCTGCCAAAAAATATTCGGGCTTAGAAACGACCCATATAGTGAATAACAACTTTTTTTGTAAATTAACCTTAGTTCCATCCAGTGCAGGTCTTGCATTACCGACGGCACGTGTTTAATTCCTACAAAACATGTTTAAGTACCGTCAACCGGGGCTACTTGGACACCTTTCGGACGGTTCTTTCATAAAGGAATAGAAATACACCAAAAGGCGAAGGAACAAAATTACAGTATACCAACCTGGACCGTAGGAAACGTTTCAGACCAAAATCATTGGCCCAAGTGCTTCCGTTTTCAAAAAAAAAGAAATAAAATGTTGGGTGTCCAAGTTGCCCCGGGGTTGGGGTAACTTGGACGCATGCGAAATTTGTGCTGCATAAAGCGTACAAATAAGCTTGCGTGTCCATGTTACCCCGTTTATTGGAAAATAAGGCAAAAAAATTTTTTTTTATGTAAAAATATTTTTTATCGTTGTTTAGTAAACTGAGCCAATCGTTTGAGATCTGTATTATTTATTCTGAACACTTCAAATACATTTTTGTAAATAAGACTTTATATTCGGTATAAAACAAATAAATAAACAAAACTTCTTATAAAAATATGTCAAAACTTAATGAAGATCCTAGATATAAAATAAAGTAAAACTTATTCTTTCTAAGCCACATGGTAAGGCTTTCACTGTGGCTGGAAGTCTACGTCAGCGTCACTATCGTCGAAAATTTCTTCGTCTGTCGAATCATCACAGCGAGCACATGTAACATATGGATCTGTGCTGGCTGCACGAATCACAAATCCATTTAAGGCACTTCACACACTGAATCCATTCCTTGCCACCTTTGCAATGTGCCCACTTCACACAACAAATTCCGCACAAAGAATCATCTTGTGCTTTCTTCTTGGATCTTTTGCTTGCTCGACGTTCCACGGTAGGAGTTATTTGTACACCAGAACTGGATGGTTGCGGTTCTTCCTGATAAGACGTTTCAGTCAAATTATTTGAACCCATCCCCTCTTCGTCAATCTCCTCTGTAGGTGCGGACATATTTCGTCCTGGTTCTACCTTTTTCCCTCTCTTTCTTTTGGGCTTCAAGGGTCCTGTGCCGCGATGCTCCTGCAGCAATTCTATCAGGCTCGCATCCAAACGTCTTTCAGTTTCAGCCTCGTCATTTTCGGGAGTACCACCAGGAATTCTTTTCAAAACTTCTTGAGGGTTTAACGGGTAAAGTCCGGTAGCTCGGAATCCTGATATTAAATTATGTTTTCTGAAATACCAGTCCAAAGTCTATTAAGCAGACTGGGAAAATGTTCTTTCGGAAGACATCCGGGATGGCGGCTTTCCTTCTTCCAGGTGTTTAGGATCGCCCTCCACTTTCTCTTCATTGGTCCGAAAACCGCAACTTCGAGTGGTTGAAACCGCAACATCGAGTGGTTGCATAAGATGTGTTGCGTTGGGCGGGAAAGGCGTCATATAAATTTATTTTTCTTTACAGGAAGCAATCACAGCAGGGTAGAAATGGCTCGCCAGATTGTCTCCGACAACTACAGTGGCCGAATTCGGTACTCGCGTTTTTTCGGTATGGGGGAGCAAGATATGAAAAAATCACTGTTCAAATAAATTCATATCGAACCACCCCGACGGGCTGCTTGCTAAACTGCTCCTGGTGGACCTCCAGTTTTCCAGTTTTCATAAAGGCTTTACGCTTTATAGACCACCAAGGGTGGAAGCAAGTCTCCATTGGCGTTTCCACACACCATTACGCTTATCGCGGTTTTGGAATGGTTTTGCACTCTTTCGACCCTTCTGCAGTTTCTTGGCCCCAGGGTCATCCGTTACGTTAGTTTCGTCGTAGTTGTAGAGATTTGAACCTTCGACAATATTTAAAATAGACTCAATGTTGTTAAAAAAGCTCATGATGTCACCTCTATCTACGGACGCTCTTGAGCGTTTAATATTTGAGGCAATTCGGGTGGATAAACGGTTTCTTTTCATAAATGAATTTAAAAAATCATCTCCCCTGGGCGGTTGTTTTTGAAGATAGGAAATTGCCTTCCTTGTTTCTCCAAAAATTGTTGGAGTACAGCCGAAATATCCACCCTGGTTAACGGGAAACCCCGATCGGCAACGATTCCAAGCGTCTTCCCAATTATTGCCTCTTCCCTGTCGCTGAAGACCTTCGGACGGCCAACTGCTTGTGGATTTTTACCAAGAAGCTTCCTAATGAGCGTTGTGCGTGGTGCTTGGTAAGTTTCGGCAGCTAGTTTTTTTGACGTTCCACTTCGGATGGCTTCCAACGCATTTTCCAAGTTTTCTTGTTTGTAATTTTGGTAATTCCGGGAGCCCAGAGTTTTCTCATATGTTCTTACCATTTTTAGGCACTCTCAATCTGCAACAAACGAAAGGCATGTCACACACCCCGAAAAAAGCAAACAATTAAAATAAATAAATAAATAAAAAATGTCGGCCACGCGGTGTCCAAGTTACCCTGGGGTGTCAAAGTAGCTCCGGTTGACGGTACTAATTTCTGCAAGATGTCTGTTTTATTTTTATACTGCACAAGTTGCTCGGGTCATTCTAAAGTGTTCCCTGAATAGATCTCTCATGTATAGGGGTATTGTAACCTCGTAAAAGTTCTCATTTCTAGGAATATTTCTTCTATCTACATTTTCAACAATGGGAAGTGGTTCTGCTAATTATTCTACGATTTAACCCTCTATATTAAAGTCAAGGGGTGGCCCTTCGATTAAAAATATGTGCAAATTATCCATCCTTTTGCTACGAACACAAACACAGAAGGAAGTAGAGTTATTAGAATGACAGCTGTCAAATGTTAAATAACCTCACGGAATAGGACTTTTCATTATAAAACAATGCTGAGGCGCATGCGCGAACGCGCCATGACAATTTCGGACGAATGTCAAAGTCTTGTATCAATATCCCCTAGGCGGTATTGCTTGTTTGATAGTGTTTATTAATTCTTTGGTAAAATTTTACTGCAAACGTGCAAAATTAGTAATAGTTCGGAACTAAAACAGTATGGAGCATCCAAGCATTGTGCTTTTGGTGACTGCCAAGGTGATAGCAGTGCGGGAAGGCCAAGTTATCGCTTGGGATTACGATTTTATCCATTTCCTAAACCCTGCCTAATACTGGGAAAAATCGAAGTTAATAACTAGGTTGGTGACCATGTGAGGAAGTGAGGATTAGTTCCACCTATATAAATGATATTGCTTGGATAAAAATGTGTAAGAGGCAAGATTCGAAATGGAAAAGTTTATTGAACGTTTCCAGGTTTTATGTCATTATTTGTTAGGTCTTTAAAATAAGAATTACTTGTAGTTACATACATACATTTCAGAAAAATACGCACCTGTACCTATATTAGATCCTTTATCTCCGTTTTCTTTTAAAAAATTGATTAATTTTCAGGGCTATATTAAAAACCTACATGATTAAAGTATCTTGGTTAACATTACCGTATTTCAAGCAAGAGCCAGGAGCCAGGCACGCCTTCGGGATTCAGCCTCACAATTTTACGAGGGATATCACTTGGAACTAACATTTGTAATAATTTTCCGTCTTTCAAACACCCTCCTTATTTGGTATTCTACTATTTACTTACGAATATTCCACACGAAGTTTATAACGCCTGACAGCTGACAGTGACACTAATCTAAGAACAGCTGATTGTCAGCACATGCACACTAACGAACACAGAACGAAATGAAAAGGTCTATTGAGAAGTGGTGCTCTCGCAACCTAGAGGTAGCGCAATCGGGTTTCTCTTCTGAATGGACCCTAAATGATGATTCTGTGACCTGCGCAATGATTTCATTATCTGTTCAGTACCGATATTCTGCGCCAGATGACAAGAATCTTGACAAATGTGGATTATATAAAGGAGCGTTCTGTCCTACCACGAGAACAAGTTAAAATATAAGAAAATACATTTTTAAGGCAAATTTACTGCTAGGGGCAACTCTGATTGTTAGGCTAATCCGAGTGGGACTGCTATTAGAAGGTTAGGTCTACGAAAACTCAAATACTGTGCTGAAAATTTAGTTACAAATTACTGATTTTCATCGGCAATATAAAATTTCCAAGTTCTCGTTATTCGATTATTTACATTTTGTTGCTTGTTATTGATCGTATTTACCTGGGGTTGATGACGATACGCTGAACCCAGTGATCTGCGAAATGATTTCGTTATCCGTTCAGCGCCCACATAATATAGCAGCCAAGAATCCTGGTAAATGTAAAATTTGCCAGAAAGCGTTCAGACGGTCTTCAAGTTTAACTCATTGTTTTTTGTAAATTTTCTTATTTTAAATTCACTTAACTGTAATGTTCATCTAAAATCAATAGTCACCTATATTACGTGGTTGATTGCGGTACAACGAACCTAGTGATTTGTCCAATGATTTCATTATCCGTTTAGTGCCAATATAATATGGCGCACAAGAATCGTGACATATGCGAAATTTGCCAGAAAGCATTCCATCATTCTTTAAATTAAACTCGTCATATGATGAACCACCAGGATAAGAAACCTATTAAAGCATTTTCTATTGTAGCAGCTTTACAATAGGCATTGTCAAATAATTGACTTATTTGGTAAAGGCCAATTGTACGTTCTGGATTATTTTCTAACCTGCATTATAATATGAATTCAAGGGAAAATAGCAAAGGCCAACGGCTGTATGCGATCCGTGGAATGAGGAGGCAGGCACAACATCTTGACCAATGCATCTAAAGAGGGATGGCTTGCATGACCATGTAAAATCAGTATAACTTTTCCTTCTTTGGTTTTGCGTATTTGATAAAATTTAAATGGATCAGATACCATGTATCCTGTTTCATAACATAGTTCAAGCGTTCCTGGTGGACAACCATCAAATAATTCAGCTTTGTGGTTTTTCCTTGGAAAAATTAATGAAGTGGGAATATACTGCCCGATGGAACTCATACATGCTACAACTGTGACATGTTGTCCCCTTTCTGCACTCGTAAGGGCTCCGTCCTGCTTTTTACCTTTTTTAGCCAATATCTTCTGCGGTTTTTGCACTGTGGTGAGAGCAGGCTCGTCCATGTTATAAAGTGTTATCATTTGGAACTTTTTATTTTTCCATGGTTTGATTTAACAATTCAAAAATTGATACCCTGTTGTCGTAACAAGTATCATAACAATTTTTTGTTGAATCTTAAACGTGGGCCAGAGGTAATGTTCCTTATACAATTCGGAATTTTAGCGGTTTGATGGAGAATATTCCATACTCCAATTAGTGCGAAACTACAAAATATCATCGACAACATTGTTTCAGCGTTTGTGTGCTTGCATAATTTTTTAATGATTTCCCAAGAAAAAGTGAGTATTGCTCTGCTGTAAAAACAGCAAAATTTTGGCCATATAATAAGAAAAATAAAAAGAAAGTTTTTTTAAATTTTTATTCATCATCGACATCCATCATCAAATTGAACACAATTTTCTTAAATTCGTTCTTCTTACCATGTGACAGAATTTCCGAACAGAACATCGGCATCGAAAATATCTGCTTCGAGTTGAGGTTTTCTAACTAAAGTCTGCTTCGTCGCCCCGATGCCATTAATTGATGCAGTCGATTGTACAATCACATCGAATGAATTTATCGGTTCATTCCGAGGCCTTTTCTTTGATGTTGATGGGATAGCCGTTACAATCGGGATGGACTGGCTATAAATAACTGTCGGTTCATTCTCTTGCGTTTCTGCTACAACAGTGTTATTTTCCTCATTCCCTTGACTGTCGTAGAAACTTTCTGTATACACTTCTAAATTTGGTGAGCCCACTTCAAAAAGTTTATCTCTGTGTC
Organism: Xestobium rufovillosum; assembly: GCA_963966045.1. NCBI lineage: Eukaryota > Metazoa > Arthropoda > Insecta > Coleoptera > Ptinidae > Xestobium > Xestobium rufovillosum. The sequence continues at coordinate 26,728,331 of OZ014497.1, forward strand.
TGTCTCAACTCTCTCTAGTTGTGCTCCCCCAAAATCTATGACAGACTTTGGTGCCGCTCCTCTAGAGGTACATGTCTAAGAAAATATTAAGTATATAATGTTATGTAATCGTAAATGACTTGACCTGCCACTGGGAGCACCTTTTCATACCCTACTATATTTCTCTCGTAAATATTTCCACCGTGCCATACTAACAGTCCTCAACTGTAACAATAAAAAATAGCAAAAACAAGTGCAAACTTGTAATACAGATTTACCAACCTGAGTAGTGCAGCAACCTTGAAATTTGAGCCCATGACTGGCTTAGTTTTTTCTTTGTCCTTAAAATCAGACCGGCGACGATCGTACAGACTGGAAAAACTCTGGACGTAATCTATAAGTTTCCGTTCATCCATATTTGGCAAGCTTTTCTCTTTCAAAAAATGCAATCCAACACTACTCGCGTGTCTTTGGAATTTTAGAGGTTAGGTTCGTACTCCAGAATGTAGCAAGACATACGCGCCGTAGTTGATAAAGTTGAAGTTGACTCAACTTTTGTGTACGTTATGTACGTTACAATAATTACGAGTTTCATGTTTATCGTGAATGTGAACTGCCACACTTAAACCAATTTTTGTTACGACACGTACGTTAAGTGGATATGAACGGGCCTTTACATTTCTCTACCTTGCTGCACATCTTTAACATTACCGTTCTCTAAAAAACTTGTTCGTATGATACCTACTCACATTTTGCGAATGTCGTTACTTTTTTGACGACAGATTCTTACGGTTCAAGAAGAATCCTATAACTTCCGTGTTTATACTCGTAATTCTTTCTACTGCATTTCTTCAAATAAACTGCAGGACAAGGGGGTGGCAAATTATACGCGGAAATCCTGTACATTATAGAAATGTGAATCATTATTTTCTAATAGACTGAAAATGGAATAGCCTAATTAGAAGTTATTAAGAAGCTAATTTAGTACGTAGGTAATTGCCAAGTTTCCAATTTTTAAATTTCCAAAATGCTCTTGCCATGCAAAAACCTTCACATAAACGAATTTGACTGTCAGAAAAATGTCTCGATAAATTCAATGTTAAGTAGTACCAATGTACTAATATAAAACACGATTTTACTTGATTGTGACTTCTAAACCATTATTGCTTATTGAATGGAAAACAAAAGTAGCAGTTGAACTTTCTTTAGGTATCTACATTATACCAGCAAGTTCAATGAGAACCAGGACCAAAAATGAAATAATTTAAAAGTTCTTATGCTTTGGTGTAATTTGCAGCACGCACGTGACACCTGATATCGCCCGCCGGCGCCGTAAAAAAATATCGCGAGCTGCAGAACATAGGTTCATAACAAATAACGATTCCAGTATCTTCTAGCATTATCCCTTAATTCGGCAGCACCAGGAACAATTTCACCGATACTCGACAATAGCTCCAGTAAACCCATAGTTGAGTACGTGATGTGTTTGACGGTTTGCTTGAAGATGAGAAACACTGCATGCATGAACGCCTTTCATGCAAGCCAAACATGAACGACAGATATTTTACTGGATTTTTCGTCACCAAATCCACGTGCAATTTGTATAAGTCTAAAGTTTTTGTGATCTCGTTGCTCATTGTCTTGTCATTTTCGAAGTACGTAGTAATTGTAACAAATATCGTGAATTCTCGCCGGATGCTTCTCGAAGGACCAAATTTTTTAATTCTTGATGTTTTTATTCTTCATTAATGCGTGGACTGTATTTTTTATAAATAGTTTAATAGGTAAATAATTCACTACAAAATTTGCAGTTTGACGTAACTAGTAAACATGTATCCCTGACAACCATTTCTAAGTTACCATTATCTTTAAAATGCCAGGATAATACAATGCTACCAATATAAAGTAAAGTTAATCATAATAAACTAAAACTCTCTATTTTAATTCAACATAGCCCCGCCGTTGAAGAAATCTTCAACTAACGGCAATTTAATGAATATGCCCACACTCCACTTTATAGTTATTGTTGCACTGGAGCCGTAGCGTTATCTTATATTGGAAGAAGATAAAGATGTCTCACTGAACGTTTTTGGATACCTCTAGAAGTGACCAATGAAGCAACTCGAGACACTCCATCTTGACCTGGGAAGAGTTGTTGGATGCGTCCTAATTGCCAACGGTTGGAAGGTTGATTGTCTTGTTTAATTAATACAAGCGTTCCCGGATTTAATGGGACTGGAGCAATTCCTTCCCATTTATTTGATTGATGGAGCTGGCTGATGTACTCTTTTGAGAATCCATTCCAAAATAGTTGTTTCATCCTTTCAGCTTGTTGCAATCTTGTTAAGGTATGTTGTTTGGCATTTAATAAGTCAGGAACAGACGAGCGCACGACACAACGACATTGAACTGAAGAATTCTTGGACATTATTTTATTCTTCAGAGGCGTGTTCAGAAATAATTTAGGGAAATGGAAAGGATTCTCTCTTTACTAATCATTTTCATGTCATGTGGTAAATGGGGTTTAAGTCATTTTTGGATTCAAAAACTAAAAGATACTGCCCCTTATTTATCACCGTCTACGTCATCCTCGCCTTCCGTTCGCCGGGCTTCGAAGTTCTCCACTGTATTTTATAAATTTTCTTACTTTGTGTACAGTTAACTGTAATGTTCACCTGAAATCTACAGTCGCCTATATTGTGCGGTTGATGGCGATACCAAGAACTGAGTGACTTGTGCAGTGATTTCATTATCTGTTCAGTGCCCATATAATATAGCACACAAGAATCCTGACATACGCGAAATTTGTCAGAAAGCGTTCCGGCAATCTTTAAGTTAAATTCGTCAAATGATAAACCTCGAGGACAAGAAACTCCATTGGGTTCATTCCACTTTGCAATCCAGTAGACGATTTACGCTAACAGTATGATGACTCCGTGACCTACCGAGTAACTTCATTGTCCAACAAGAATCCTGACAAATGTGAAATATGTCGGAAAGTATTCGGTCAGTCTTTAAATTAAACCAGTCATATGATGAATCACTAGGTCAAGAAGTTTCATTGGGTTAAATCCACTTCGCAATTCTTCAGACAGTTTACGCAGACAGTATAATGATTCCGTGACCTGCCCAATGACTTCATAATCCGACAAGAATCCTGATAAATGTGAAATATGTCAGAAAGTGTTCGGTCAGTCTTTAAATTAAACCGGTCATATGATGGATCACGAGGTCAAGAAATTCCGGGTTAAATCCACTATAATCCAGTATAATTCCGTGACCTGCCCAATGACTCCATTATCCGGCAAGAAAGCGTGCTGCCAGTCTTCAAATTAAGATCATTGTATGATGAACCAATCCACTTTTCGCACACATTATGATGATTCCGTGCTCCTCATAATGATTTCATCACCCGCTTAGTACCGATATACTGTGCCAGACGACAATACTCTTAACGAATTTGAAATATGTAAAAGATCATTCTGTGCTGCCACGGGGACAAGTTGAAATTTAGGAGAATGCATTTTTAAAAATAAATTTATTACTAGGGGCAACTTTGACTATGAGACTTAATCAGAGTGCGACTGTGGCATGAGATCTCAAATACTCTGTACAAAATTTAGTTATAAATTACGGATTTTCTTCGACAACATAAATTTTCTCGTTATTCGATTCGTAATGATTTCGTTATCCATTCAGCACCCAACATAATATAGAAACCAAGAATCCTGGCAAATGTGAAACTTACCAGAAAGCGTTCTGACTGTCTTCTAGTTTAACTCGTCATAGGATGAATCACGAGGACAAGAAACTCCATTGGGTTGGATCCACTTTGCAATATTGGAGACGCAAACAATATGATGATTTCGTGTGCGCGACCCTTTAGACACATCTGGTATGATATGAAACGTGCCGTCACCCGTATTATATCGTTATTTCCTTTTATACCGCTCGCACTCGAGATTCTTTCGCTCACCGGCGCTGGCAAAGACTTTAATCGCTGAATTGCACTTAGAAAAAGTTCATTGCGGGGCCGCACAGTGGGATAAAATCAGATGTCGGCGGCCAAAATTCTGAAACTCGCCAAGTCGTCTTGGAATGTGTAGGAGATCATGGGAAAAATGTTGAAAAAAATTCGGCTTGCACTCGGGGTGAGAGTTGGGGGGGTTGAAAAAATTACCGCGAAGAATTCAAAATGTCGTAGAATAGTCTCAGGATATGGTCCAAAATTTGGGAGTAATGATTGAAAAAGTTCAAAATCGAATATAAGGTGCAGATGGGGGAGGGGAATCATAATAATATAAAGGGAATTTTTATACTAATTTTTTAGTGGATTAAAAAATTTAAAGACTTCAAATGGAAGAAATATTAATAAAAACATATTATTTCATAAAGCGTCACATGCCTATATTACTTTATATCAATCTTGATATTCAAAATTACCATCGTCACTCTCTCCTGTCTCAGTAGTTTCTGAATCGACGTTAGCTTCTCTCTCATGAACTTCCTCTTGTGCCAAATCGGGTTCCTGTAATAGATTCACAGCATCCTTGGATATTGTTAATGCAGATTTTCTAGGTAGTGGTCTCATGCTTGTTATTAAAGGGTCAGAAGATACTAGGAGAGCGTTAAATAAATCTGTCATTGTAGCTACCCTTGTTACCTTCCCAGTGTGCTTCTCCCTGTAATATTTCAGGTCCTTGTTCCTCGCTTCTTGTGCTTCACCTATTACACTTAAAACGACTTATTTTTGTACCCATGCTGCATATTTTTTCAAAAAGAATTCCTGTTTCCTGGAGCTCTTGGTCCACCTTCTGTTTATTTGGTTGCAAAGCAGAGACAGCTCGTCCTTCCATTTAGCCACTGTCTCCTCTGCATAATTTTCGGCGCCAATGACTTTAAAAATTTATGTGCAAACGTAATCTTTAATAGCATGTGAAGATCCAGTTGCCTCATTCCATTTTTCAAATACTTGCCGTCGATTTATTGTTATTTCCTCTGTAACTGAATGTGAGGCCACTGCATATAAAAAAAAGTATGTTTGAATTAAATTTCTTTATGAAACAATTCGTGAGTTAATAAAATACTTTGCGTACTACCAATGGAAAAGGTTTATTATTATGTAAACATTTTCTGATGATGAGATTTTTTAAATTTTGAAACCGATCAATGTTATAATAAACCTTCTCCATTGGTAGTACACAAAGTATTTTATTAATTCAACATGAATTACTACCAAATAGTAACAGAACATAATATAAACTACTAATTTTAAAAAAATAATTTGTTCAATTATCAAATAAAACAAAAATACAGTATATTTGTTGAAAATAATGTAACAACATCTAAGTTCTAAGCAATCTTAAAAAATATCAGCGTCTTTTGAAGCGCTGCACGCTCAGGGTGAAATTCCGAGACTGCCCGGCGCTCGAGCCGAGCGTCGAGCGTCCATGCAGCTGTACACACAAATTGTAATTACGGTCACTTTCGCAAGTATTCGCAACTTATCCTTTTTTAGGTCTGACAGCCGAAACTTCAAGCAATCTCCTGATGAAAAAATTACTGCACCCTGGTGCACCTGGGTACTTTGAAAGTCTAACTAAAGTTGGCCCGCACTTATAAAACTTGACTGTGTACACTAATATAAACAACACGCTTTAACTAAACAAAGTTCAATGCAAATGCACGACTTTTCGATACTTCTTTATGCTATAAGGTTCAGTCTTTCATACAAAAAAAAATCAAAAAGATCGCCCAATAAATAAGCGAGATTTCGAAGATTGAACTTAGACGATTTTTCACGGTACTGCAAGCTTCAAGACTAAGCGCTGAGCGCTGACTGAGCTGCAGCGGAGGGTAAAATGACCTGAGGCGCCTATTGTTATAATTTTATGAGGGTTTGGAATGTTATCTTTCAGGAAACTAAACCTTACGACTATATTGCAAAGTTAATTTTTTGGAATTTTGGCCGCGACTTTGAGTTTTTACCCCACAGTGCGGCGGCTTTCGCTTAACATTGCATCAAACATTCTGTACATTCAATAAATGGTGTAATGGCATTTCTCTACCTTGTTATACTTCTTCTCTAGAATTACCGTTCTGGAAAATTCCATCTAAGCTATTACTTTCATTATACACTAATTATATAATATTTGCCTGACTCAGACTCGTAATGCCCGACGACAGTTTGCTTCACGAGGCTTACGAACGTTGGAAAAACACAGTTGCCAAATCCTGTTACTTCACCAAGTAACGCCAGCTGTCCATCTAGCTGCCCAATCTTTTTCGTATATCTTTGGGGCCCAAAAATATAAAACTTAATCATAAGGGTAGGGCTAATGTTAATTTGAAGGTTAGGGGCCTAGATCCACGTCATACTCGCCTGTCGTTCTCCGGACTTTGAAGTTCTCCATAGTTATTTGTAAATTTTCTTACTTTAAGTTCATTTAACTGTAATGTTCACCTAAAATCTATAGTCGCCGATATTATGCTGTTGATGGCGGTACAATGAACCTAGTGACTTGTCCAATGATTTCATAAGAAATATCAGTATATCAATATAATATAGCATACCAGAATCCTGACGTATGTGAAATTTGCAAGAAAGCGTTCCATCAGTCTTTAAATTAAACTTGTTGTATGATGAACCACAAGGACAAGAAACTCCATTAGGTTGATTCCACTTTTCAATCCTGTAGACGGTTTACGCAAATAGTATGATGATTCGGTGATCTGCCGAGTGACGTCATTATCCGACGAGAATCCTGACAAATGTGAAATTTGCCAGAAAGCATTCTCTTAGTCTTCAAACTAAACTCGTCATGTTATGGACCACGAGGACAAGAAATTCCAATGTCTTAGTACACTTTATAATCCTACAGACAGCATGATGATTGATCGGCCCAATGAAATCATGATCCTACAAGAATCCTAACAAATGTGAAATTTGCCAGAAAGCGTTCTTCAAATTAAACTCGTGATTTGATGAACCAATGGCTTCAATCCACTTTTCACGCTCATTATGATGATTCCGTGACCTGCGTAATGGTTTCATTATCTGTTCAGTACTAATATACTGTGCCAGATGGCAAGAATCTTGACAAATGTGAAATATGTAAAAGAGCATTCCGTCCTACCACGAGGACACGTTAAAATATAATAAAATACCTACATTTTTAAGCCAAATTTACTACTAGCGGCATCTTTGATTATTAGACTAATCCTAGTGCGACTGTGCTATTGGAAGGTTATGTCTATGATGTCTCAAATACTGTGTACAAAATTTAGTCATAAATGACTGATTCTCGTTATTCGATTATTTACATTTTGTTGCTTGTTGTTGATCGTATTTGCCTGGTGTTGGTAACGATACAATGAACCCAGAGATCTGCGTAATGATTGCTATCAGAGATATCTTCTTCAGCTTCAGTTGTAGGTCCCTCTGAAACATCAGAGTCTGAAGTGGGATAGTCAATCCAGCCTGCAGTCAACGCCTCATGTTCCAGTGAGAGATTGTCGTCTTCGTCTGTTTCGTAGAAATCACTTTGCTCTAGAAGCTTAGTCAACTGTTCCTCTGTATAAAAAGCTTTCCGACCTGCTGAAGAAAAAAATTAAATTACGCACTTCATTCCTATACCTACTGAAATTGATACCCAACTGCCACAAATGTGTACTAATTAATTTGGGCAGTCTGTGTGAAAACAAATCTACAGCAATTACAAGTTAAAATGCATGACTAAAAACTTACATCATTTTAGAAGCAGAATCAAAAATTATGCAATTATTCATACCTTTCGAGAAAAACTTTCAACTTACCTCTCGCCGGACGTGAATTCCTATCAGCTGACCTGCTTGTCGACGCCATTGCTGATATAAGTTACAATTTCACCAATGTAGTGCCAGTAGTGAATAAACTAAACCTTATTTAAAGAGAAAATCACCACTACAGTTCGTTCTGACACGCGGCAAATTTTAAAATATTTGTACACAAATGTGTACCGGGGATCCGACGAAGGTATTATTAACCAACAGGTACAATCCACTTTTCGCACGCATTATGATGATTTCGTGACCTACGTACTGATTTCATTATCCGTTCAGAACCGATATACTGCACCAAGTGTCAAGAATCTTGACAAATGTGAAATATGTAAAAGAGCGTTCTGTCCTACCACGAGGACAAGTTAAAATATAAGAATTTTTAAAGCAAATTTACTTTGATTATTATTTTCATCGATTATTTACTTTTTGTTGCTTGTTATTGATCATATTTTCCTGTGGTTGATGGACAATACAATGAACCCAGCGACCTGTGTAATGATTTCGTTATCCGTTCAGCGCCCAAATAAAATAGCAGCCAAGAATCCTGACTAATGTGAAATTTGCCAAAAAGCGTTCTCTCAGTCTTCAAATTAAACTCGTCATATGATAGACCACGAGGTCAAGAAACTCCATTGGGTTAATTCCACTTTGCAATCCTGTAGACGTAAGATGGGGTGAATAGCTACGCTTCCAGGGTAAAACCATCATGTAACTCTTATCGCAGCTGTCAAAATGATGACAGTTATACAAAAACTTGGGACTATACTAGGGCTACCTAGTAAGCTATATAGATATTTTTTATAATCTCATTTTTGAAAAAAAAATAAAAAGTTGCTTGTAGATATTCACCTCTTAGGAACATCTGGATAACCATAAATTGATCCATTGAAGTCTCTTGTGATTTTTAAACAGAGGAATGTTCTCCGAAGTGGATTGACGCTCAAAATCTTTCTAATGAATCTTCGACTTGTACATAGTCTTTGACAATAACTCGTAACTCATAATGATCTACTGGATATTCCCATTTGGCACAGGTCAAAATTCTATCTACAATCAAATTTTCTTCTTTACAGAGAACCGTTTGTCCTCCTTGAGGTTTAATATTTTTTTTCGGATATACCTCCCGATGATGGTAAAATGAATGTCAAACCTCCGCCCAGCTTCCCTTAAGGTAAGTCTCCAGCACCAATTGTCTGCTCCATAACATGTTTGTCAAACTTCTTACAGCGCTTTGCGCGGGGATTTTGTTTATAATTTCTGGGCATGCTTTGTATCTATTCACCCCAAGCAAATCTGAAATGGGCAAGGTAACAAATTATGATATAAAAGTGGACGAAAATGTAAAATGTAAACAAAATATATGGAACATTACAAACCTTTATATGACAATAAAATCGGATAGTCAGGCGTTTTCCTTCACACACAAAAACTCCACACATATAGTTTGACAGGAGAACAAAATGTGGCTAAAACTAACTTTTAGGTTATAATGACGTATGTCAGATGATAGAACATCAAAATTGTCGTAACAAGTATACTAACAATTTTTTGTTGAATCTTAAACGTGGGCTAGAGGTAATTTTGCTTATATGAAATTAAATCCAGTTATCCTTGTGCCCTATTTCCTATATCTGTATAGTATCTCTACAATTTCACTATCACCATTTCTCCAAGTATGTGTTATAAATTACCGATTGTTACCAAATACAGAAAGCATCAATTCCTATATTTAACATCCTATCTACCGACACCAGCTATTCATACAAGATTATAGACACCAAGTTAATGCAATATATATACATAACTATTGCTCTTAGATCACCCATATTATGCCTACCATAATCCAAGTTTATAATAAATGGGGAAGGAATGTGACGTCTATAATTTTCGGCACGGAAAGTCCATTTCTACGATCATCCAGTATTCTAGCCTGATATTTACTCCGGCCACCCGAGTATAAGTGAATGATTTTAAGTACTCAACTCAAATACCCCGTTACACAGACTTCTATTTGACTTTAGCAGTTACTAATCCCTAACTCCCGAATCTGACTCATTTTCCTTGTATTTATACCCTCAACTTACACCGTTGTCATGACAAACATGGTTTCTTGTTTTTATACGAAACATTCAGTCCTAAGTGTCTTCCGTGACAATGCCCCTTTCTATGAATGTTTAATCATATTTGCTTCAAGGTGCGTGCTGGTACCGATCCGCCGTCTAATGAATTCGCTTTGGCGTCCGTCTGACTGCCTTTTCATCGCTATTTAGCTCAAAATTAGACTTTAGTAGTACTTTCAGGTGACAGTTATTGGTATATATTGCCCTATTAAGTTTCCCTAATTATTAGGAATGCATTTAAGTTGACTAATACACGCTAAGGTGAGTCAAGTGTTTATAGGAAATTTGTAACAATGTATCTCAATTTTGTAACACTTGTTTCTAATTTATTAAATAAATATTGTATTTACTTCTTGACCATAAGTTTTTGGAGTCGAACTTAAAGTGGCTCCGTTACACTGCGTAATGATTTCATTATCCGTTCAGTACCGATATACTGAGCCAAACGTCGAGAATCTTGACAAATGTGAAATATGTACAAGAGCGTTCTGTAATGCCTCGAAGACAAGTTAAAATGTAAGAGAACAAATTTTTAAAAGTAAATTTATTACTAGGGCCAACTCGGATCATCAGACTAATCCGAGTGCGACTGTGATATTAAAAGATTAGGTCTATTAGCTCTCAAATACAGTGTGTCAAACTAAAAGTTGTATACCTAGGTACTGATTTTCATCGGCAATAGAAAGTTTTCAAGCTTTGGTAATTTACATTCTAGAAATATTTAATCTTGTTCGGCAGTATTCTGAATGCATCTGAAGTGTGAGTACAATTCGAAGTAAGAACATGACGATGGTAAAGAATTGAAATTAATTTCTGACAAAAAGATTGAAATAAGATATGAAAACAATTATTATACTTTGGGGTCGTATATCACGATATGGGAACCATAAATGGCGCAAAATACATCGGGAAGAGAACCAGTCTGCACAAATTTTCTTTTAACAGCGTCAAGTTTATCCCCTCTTGGCCCAACAATAACACGGTCTGCCATCCTGTTCAAGGCATTAACGACGCGACGAAATGAGTCATGCAGCATCGACTTGCCCAGATCAAAGCGATCAGCTACGGATCTGAAACAGATTATACAGATCCAGTGATGTGGGTTTATACAGCATTTGGCATTTAGCTAAATGTTACTAGAAAAATGTTAAAAAATATTTATTCTTGTTTTTGAAAATACAAGGCGTCCTTTTAGAAGGACGCTTGGCAAATGCACAACCGAAAATTTAATTTCTAAAAAAATAAATTGTGTTTCGATCACCGATCACTTTGAATGGTAGGGTATAAAACACTCTATGTGCAGTGCTACATCACAGTTTTGGCACTTAGTAGAAACTTTCTTATGACACACTCGGCATCGTGTCTGCTTTCCTTGCGACATAATGAAGTGGTCAATGCGGTCATACTTAGAGTCTGCATTGTCCACGCTGAATGGTCGGCTTCTTTTATTTGATTGATGATTACTGGACTCTAGCAGGGAAATAGCAATTCTTCGTCGAAAAGTCAGGTGGTCAATTTTATCATCTTGCAATCTATAGAGTTGCCATGCATTATGTACAGCAACGTCTATGCAATGCGAAATTAGTAGTGTTGGGCACGTCGATACGAGGGTACATTTTTCTTTATGCGTTCATATTTATTTTGCATTTGACGAACTGTAATCGAGCAAATTACGTAATTTTTGAATTTTAAAAAAGTTCATAAATGTGGGTATTGTGTATTTTTACGAAAAGAGAAATTAAAGTGAAATATTTAAATGTATTTAGAAATCTTAATAAATTTAATAACAAATAAAACTAATAATAATAAACAACAAAAAAATTTAAACTAATAATAATTTTTGAATAAAATAATAAATAATGAAAACAGAACTTATAGATATAAAACACAGTAGGCATAATATTATTATCATCTTTCATTTGTAAATATGAAATTCACTCCGCTAAACTAAAATTGCTGTTTAAAAAAATTATACGGTCTAAGTTTTTTCCCGATAATCGATTTCGTCGGTCATTTGTCACCTGATCTGCCTTAGAGAACAGTCGTTCTGATGGGACAGATGTTGCTGGAATACACAAATATTTTAGAGCCATATCACATAATTCTGGAAAGATAGTTTTGTTGATTTTCCAAAAATTTAATGGACTTTCTTTTCTTTCAATTAATGACATTTCCAGATACTGTTTTGTAATTATTGTAGCTGATGTAGTTGGTGTTACATGGGTTTTGATTTTAGTGGCTTTGTTATCGAAAAGTGACCATACTGTGGCAGTTGTAGAAGTTGTGGATGACTCTGGTGCAGGGTGTTGTTGTTGAGGGTCGACAGCAGTATCTTTTATAAGTGTCACCAGTTCTTCCACTATCCACTGTTTGGCAACATTTGCATTATTGTCTAAACCAAACCCTGCTTTCTTAAATCGAGGATCCAAGAGTGTTGCTTTTGCGCAAATTCGGTTTGATTCTAACATACCTAATCTTTTAGTGACATAATCGAGTAACAGTCGTTGTAACTTTTGCCCAACAAATGTTTGAGGTGATAAGTCTTTCAGAACGTACTGCAAACCTCTTATAATCATTGACATGGTGGTATATTTTTCTCCACATAGCTCTGCTGTAATATATTCTGGAGGTTTCAGTACAGAAACGCAATCTGCTGTGATGTCCCATTCATCAACGGTTACAAAATCTGGGGCTTTTGGCAATGAAGTTATGATTGCCGATAGTGGTTCCTTTATGACTTGAAGTCGTTCTATCATGATAAGTGTAGAATTCCGTCTTGTAGACACATCTTGTTTCACCTTAAGTTGAGGAAGACCCATTTGAACTTGCATGGCTTTCAATTTTTCTGATGCTACCACACTATGTTTAAAGTGTCCCACAATACTTCGACATCAGTGTTTCCACACGATCGATCGTTTAGGCCTTGGTCGCATTTTGTACACGTATTCACCCACGACACCGCTTTCATATTTTTTATCAGCGCCTTTAATTTTCAGAATATTGTATGCTTCCTGAATGCGCTGATCTTTAAAGCGTCGCGTCGGCTCCGTTTTGGTGGAGTTTCGTGGGGGATATAAATCGCTTCTGAGATGAGATAACGGGCATTGCAGCATCCTCTGGTGGTTCAAAATCTTCCGATTGTGCATTTTCTCGTTTTCAATTTTCTGGCTCTGAATTTCCGGTTTGCTCTGCATTTTCATTTTCTGATGAAGCTGTAAACGAGTTTCTAAATTCTAACCAACGATCGTAAAGACCATTAAAAGTAGGTAACTTAATAGTGGGCAGTCTCGCCTGGGAATGTGAATAAACCCCTGAATTTTGTAATGAATTATTACTTCTAATATTTGTAACCTTATCATTATCGTTACAATTTGACCCTAGGTTATTGTAAAAATTGTATAATATAGTTCCTTTGATATTCGTTACTAATTCAAAATAGAAATTTTCAAATTCTAACCTTACTTTTATCTCAATTGCCCTAGCTTGTAAATTACTATCTTTAGCACTTTCTACAATAAATTCACTCTCGGTTTACAATTCATTGAACTGATCGTAAATTGACTCAACCTTATTTATTCTGTACTCAAGTTGACTGAAAACGCTGTTAATTTTTGTAAATCTATACTTTGGTAATACGTTTGGAATCTAGTTAGTTGCCCTTTTATGTTGTCGCGCTTAAAACGTAGCTTTGCCAAATTATCGATCCCAAAATTTAAATCGTAAATTGATACAATCAAATTATCGTACAAGCACAACAAATAAATTGTCAAATAGAAACTAGGTATCTACGACGAAAATGGATCAGACTTTAAATCGGAACGGGGAGGTAATCTTGACCTTGTTGTCATCAAAAGCAACTGGTGTATTAATATCAGAGAGGGCCTCAACTGCTTGTCGCAAATTCGACAGTGTTATCTGTACGGGCATGGGTATGTATCTACTTTTCTCCTAACAATTGTAGGAGTGAAGGCTGGTACATAATACTCATCATCATCATCATCATCTTGCGGACCTAACGCCTCGATGATTCATCCTATCATGTCTGGGTAAGCGTTAACCGTCTTTACGGCGCTAAAAAACTCTTAAATATTACAGAATTGAGGGTGGGATTGCTTACTTAATTGAAAATAGATTTGCGTTGCGCAAAATCCTAACCCTCTTGTTGTGACTACTGTTATGGCCAACAGCGTTTTGTTTGCCTCAATCTGATTTAGGGCATCTTCTAATTCCTTCAAGCCAACACTAATCTTAGCATCAAGGCCGCTATTCCGGAGTCTCATTACCCGCTGCTCGTTGTGTCCTCTTCGCGCGATTTTTTGCTAGGACGACTTCCTCTCTTTGATTGACTAGCTATCTGCTGTTTTGTATAGTCATATTGTTTCTGATATGGCATTTCAGCCACTTCGCGTACCTCCCTGTGTGGTTGGAAACGGCGATATCCACGACCTCCGAATTCCATATTGTAATATTAAGAAAATTTTAAAGAAAACTTTCCTTGGTGGCAATCCCATACGGTACATATACTAAAATTGGAACGATACAGAGAAGATTAGCATGGTCCCTGCACAAGGGTGACACGCAAGATCGTGAAGCGTTCCACATTTTTGAATCTTCCGGATCATCACATCGTTCGTATATGTAAAAAGGGTCTTTACTTTCTTTATTATAGGGCCCACATATGCAACTGTGACATTTTGTGCACTGGATCCATTCGGGGCCCTTGTAGTCTTGCCAATTAACCCTGTAAATGCCCATTGGGAAGAGTTGCTCTTTCTTCCCCTTTTGCTCTTCCCGGTAAGGAGATGCTTTGTGGAGGACGAAACACTAGATGTAGAGGGGTGCGGGTCGATAGCGGGGGTTGTGGCCGCCTCAGAAACTTCGGAATGAGCAATACTGCAAGATGCGTCAATTCCAGAATCGACTTTTCTTCCCCTTTTACGTTTCTTCTCTTGTAGCAACTCGATCAAGCTTTGGTCCAAGACTTTCCACTTCTGCAACTTCCAGTGCACCAAGAATGCGCTACAAAACTTCTACGGGGTTTGCTGGATGCAAACCAGTTGCTCTGAACCCTGATTTGAGATTCGCTGCCACTTTTGGACTTATTCCTTTCCACAGCCTGTCCATTAATTGCGGTAATTGCTCTTTCGAGATGCTTCCTGCGGAACGGGCCTCCTTCCTCCACTGATCGAGATCTCCCTCCACTTCTTCATTGGGGCAAATACAGCCACGTCGAGGGGCTGCATTAAATGGATGGCGTTGGCCGGGAAGGGTATTCTGTAGATATTATTTTCCTCTACCACTTTTGGTGAAAAGTGACTCGCTAAGTTGTCACCAATTAGCACCACTCTGTCGTCATTCCCTCTCGTGGATTCGATGAGTGACAGGAGAATGTTGAAAAACGACACTTCGAACAGGTTCATATCGAACCACCCCGACTAACTGCTGCCATATTTTGTGCCTGGTGGCCCGCCTTGAGTCCAGCTTTATACACCACCATTTGTAGCAAAAATATCTTTCTGCATTTCCTCGCACCATTAAACTGATAGTAGCACGTGAGTGCTCCTGAACCCGCTCTACTCTTTCATGTTTCTAGGCAGCAGATTCCCGTAATACTGCAGGATATATTTCATGCGTAACAGTTTCTTGCTGAACATTTTTCAGGTACCGCCTTATTAGAACCTGTGGTATACTGTTGTAGCTTTTTTCGAGATGCTCAAAAACATTGTTAGAAAGCAAATCCTTTTCTTTCAATTCATCCAAAACAGATTTTAGGTTCGTTACTTCTTTTTCGTTACTTCTTTTTTCAATGTCTGAATTTTCCTCTTGGCAGCATACAGTTTTTTCTTACACGTAGCTTTTCCAGATTTTGACTTAATATTTGCGGTCCATAATTTACGTGGTGCTACACTAAAAGAGTGCCTGGAGTGAATTATTTGCCTATAATTGTGAATTTCTTTTATAAATGCTGTTTTGCGACGTGCTGTTTCACTGCTGTCTGTACTTGTAGCGGTACTATCTTGCATTAAAATTTGCGTGCGTGGGAAAACTTCAGGTGTCTAAACTCTGTTTAAAAACAATATTTACAAATAATTATATTCTGTAAATCTGATATTTTACCTCATTTTTTCTTCAAAGGACTTCGGTCCTCGTCACTTGCAGATAATAAAGTCGACTCAAATGAATCAACAACAACTTCCGGATGGTTCATTGCTAAATGTAAATGATCAAACAGTTTGTTCTTCTTCGCTACTTATAGCTTCTCATTTTTGTAAGGGCTGCTTGTTAATTCGCACGCTCCTTGAGCAGCTTTCCTTTTCTTTAGTACTTTCTTTGGTTTCGGAAATATGTGGGAATATCCTCCACAGAAACAACCAATTGGCTATTCTTATTCGGCGTTGTATTTTCAGCAGCGGCCACGATGCCCGAAAGACAAAATTGCTGCAGAGAAAAGTTAAAGCTAATAATTTGCACGTGCTGTGATTTGTAAGCTGTTCCTTCTAGTTTGAAAGGCTAAGGTCCAGGCTTCGCTACCGTGCGTGACTATCGGTATAATTATTGTTTTTATTATTTTCATCTTGTTGGTGTTTAGTTTGCTCGTCCTGTTTATCAGTGGGTAGGCTCTACATAGAATTTGTCTCGCTTTCTTTTGTGTTTCCTGGATGTGCTTGTTAAAAGTCATCTGTTTGTCCAGGTGAATACCAAGGTATTTTGCTTCGCTTTGCAGATTAATAAATTCTCCGTTTATCATTAGTGGTTCTGGTTTGGTTTATTTTTCTTTTTGCTGAATTGTACGGCTACTGTTTTATTTGGGTTAATTTTAATTTTCCACGTTTCTGTCCATTTGATGATTGTGTTGAGGTCTTCTTGCAGATATTTGTGTATTAATTTAGGGTTGCGACTATGCGTAAAGATGGCCGTGTCGTAGTCCTTATAAATGCTGAAGTAGCTGATATTGTAACTGGTTCTGGATTTGTTTGATGCGCCAATTTTTTGGCAGCTCCCCAAACTGCAGCACATTCAGATGGGTATTTACAATCCAGCACAAGTAATGGTTGTAAGTACAGATTCTTGGATTTTCTTAATATGCTCTATTGTTTCGTTTAATTCGCCCGACGTCTGCAATTAGAAAAAAACGCAGCTAAGTATTAATTTATGACTACAGATTCCAAGTTACACTTTTTGAACTCTACATTTAGCTATTCTTTTATTTTCGACCACACCCTTCACTGTTAATTATTACTAAAATGCAACAGGATCTTGTTTGAATTAAAAGGGCAAATTTAAATGTTTCATTTTACTGTAAACTCGGAGGCTAAACATATAAAACATATGAAGTACCTGAATATTCAAGAAGAATTTTTTCTGCACTTCTACTTTTGTTGGACGTCTGTTTTTCTTACTTTTTAATTGCACAATGTTAATAACAGACTTTCATAAGTAACTATGGTATTTATTACATTCAGTATATTCATGCACAATTGTCTTTTGTTTAGCTATTGAAAAAATTGTGTTTAAATATTCTGAAAATCTGATAATTACTGATTCTTTTTGAATTTGAGGGACTGTAGAATGGAAATCGCTGTCCAAATAGAAGCCACAAAATATTCGTACGGTATGTAACGTTTGTTAATCTTTTAGCCCTTTAAATCACAGATGATCAATATTTCTTGCTTGGAATTTTTGGAAAGCTGCTTGAGAACCGATAATTGTAGACGTGGGAGGAGATAGGCAGGGAAATGAATTCTACAGGTAAAACAACAGAATTTTTACTTCACTTGTACTTACATACAGTGTGGAAAAAAGTATAGAAACAGTTCTATAAAAAGTTCCCGGAGCTTTTGAGAAATGGGGTAGCACCAGTTTATCAAACGTTGCGTCACAACACGACAGAAACATGTGCACACGGCGAGTCACAACACAACACGACACGACACAACACAACACATCAGAGAAATGTGTTCCCAGCCTAAGTAATAACGTGTGTCTACCGATTTAGATGCATGACCAGCTGAAATTTTAAATTGCGTACTTACTTTCTATTTTCCTGGTTTTCATGCATTTTACCTTATCTACCTGATGTTACGAATGTGAAACTTTTTCTTGAAAGTGTGGAAGTATCAGAAACGCTATGCTTCTACGCTTCACTATCCTCTTTTTGGTTATTACTGTTAATCTAAAAGTTTAAAAAAATACTTACCAGCTTTTTTTAAAGTTTTACAGCAGTCAGAGGAATCTTGGAAACCAACAGATGGAAGGTACCTAGATTAGATTCTGAAGATGTTGCAGTTTTTTACTTTGGTCTGATGAATATTCTAAAATAGGAGGTGTATCCGGTCGTGTGCTTGGTCCTGGAATAGGGGAACTGTGTGAAGGTGGATTATTTGCAGAGGTTGCCAAGTTTTTTTCATTTGCTTCGTAGGACTCCTCGGTAACCTCTGCGGCTGCGAAATCTGCGTCGGAGAATAAATCGGGATCGAATGGCGATATTCCCGGTTTTTTTAAAACCATTTATTGCATGACTTGTTACTGATGCCTTAAGATACGCCTCTGAAAAAAATTCTGCTTATTTGGAACGTTGTTACTGTACGGCCTAGATTATTGTTCATCCATTTCTCCAAAGACTGGTTCATGTAAGTGCTTAATGGAAACATAACTCCGACGTCTAAGAGTTGTAATTTATGAGTTGTGTTTGGGGGGACACACAATATTAAAACGTTTTTTTTCTTTTGCCTGTGTCACAACGTTTAGGTTTTTAGTGTGGGTTAAATGTCTATCTAGAATTAGCAAGATTGATTCTTCTTTAGACGGCTTTGTAAAATTTAAAAAACGGTCAAACCATTGCTCGAACAAATCTAATTTCATCCAGTCGAAATCATTACAACCGAAGATAGTCCCAGGTAGCGCAAAGCGCACCATCCATCAGTTCCACCTTCATCCTTTTTATGTTGAAAATTCGCATGGGTGATACGAAAACCCCTCCTGCTGATGTGCAAACCACTGCAGTGGCTGACACTCCCCTTCCGGCAGATGTTACGCTGGCAACTTGTTTTCGTCCCCTCTTTACAAATGTTTTTGAGTTTTTCCCAGGAACTGTTGCCATTACAATTTTCTCAATATTTTCTAGCTTAACGCTAATAGATTTATGAAATATTTGACAAGGTGCTGCTAGTATTTAAAAAACATTTTCGATAATACGTCGGGCTCTGTGTAATCTGTAGTTAAAAATTCTTCGGTCGGTAGTTGGTACCCTTTGACTGAATACTCTTCCCAAATTAAATATCAGTAACTTTTTGCTGTTATCGATTGATTTTCATTATATTGAATGTAAATGCCAGTGATAGCTTCTAAGAAGTTGCGTGTGAGAGGAACACTAAACATTAATACAAGTAAAGTTCCGGGCTAGAAGGTTACTCCTAAAAGTTTACTAAACAATGTTAAACGAGTGCTATTTCCAGAGAATGAAAATAGTATTTTAATTCACAACGCCGAAGCTTTGAGGTTGTACGTTCACAACTATTCCACGCGTACCGACAGATTGAATCAAAAACCACAAAATCTCGGTGTCTAAAGATACGCTAATCTGGTTTATGTTTGCTTAAGTTTGTTTTCTAACGTAATCGAAACAAGACATCCACTACTATGCGTGGTTTAAATTTAGAACCATAGTTTTCCTCTAAATCGGCAATTTCCTCTTAAATGCAAGGCGTGCAAGACTTTAATAGTTGAGGTTCCTGCAAAGTTCAGTTTGAAAATTGCGAGGGAAAGTAAACATTCTATACAGCCGTAAACAACGGGTAAGAACAATTTAATGAATTGTAATTTTTGAATTGAGCTTTCTTTTTTAACATTGAAAATGTTTAACAAATTGGAACTGTGACAGTATACGGGGGTCCCAGTAGCGATTTCTATGACGCCTGGAAATTTCGCAGTTTTTGGGAATTCTTACAAGTTCTACGTATGCCAGGTCAATGTTTTTGGTGTCACTTTGAAGATATTTGTCAATTTCGAACTTTAGGGGGAGGGATAGAAAATATGAGATTCAAGGGGGCGGAAATACGGGGGTTACAACGATTTTTTGGACACGGAAGCGTTCGGTGCTGTTACATCGCATACTTTGTGAAATATTCAACTTTGATTTTGGGCTAGTTGGAAAGAGGATGAACCAGCCAACATCGAATGGGTTGGTTTTTGTAGTCCACGAGGCCGAGATTATAGGGGTGTAAAGTTGAGGTACGTTTTTAAAAAACTTTAAACATTCAGTATTGTTATATGGCATATTTCTGTAGCACTCAAATTTAATTTTGGGTTCGTTGGAAAGAGGATGAACCAGCCAACATCGTATGGGTTGGTTTTTCGAGTCTGAGATTTTCATGGCACCTTTATACACACTTCTCGACATTTGCCAAGTACTTGTCGAGTAATTGTCAAGTACCGCGTAATGAGTAGCCGGCTTTCGGGAAGTGCAAGTACTTGTCAGAAAGCTTCTCATCATGGCGGACGATAGTAAAACGGAAGCAGCAGCTTCAATAATTATTGTAAAACTCAAACAGTTCCTAAATGTTGCCATTAAGGAATCTTTCTTCTTTTTTAGCTCGGGAATGGAAACTTCCATTTCCTCCACCATTTTTGATTAAATGTGCTTCTACGCATCATGGACCTCGTTCCTATTTTATGCAATTTATGCAAGGGGTTCCAGATAATCGGTTCCTCTGATAAATATTCAAAAAGAAAAGTGTCTCTATTTGAGTGCCCCATTGCAACTAAATTTTTCAAATAACTTAACCCGATCTTCTTGTTTGATGCCATTTCTGGTTTTTACCAACCAGCGCCACAATGACTGCAGAACATGAAAGATGCACAGTAAAATAGTCGATTTCTTGAACACAGACTTTATGGCATTTTGTTCAGCGATTGAATCATCTGTTATAAATAAGTCTTCCCCCAACATTGTCCTCAAGAGAGCTAGACCAGCACTTATAATGCTAGTACTTTCGCAAAATGTTATTATAACACCTAACGGTAAAGCACCGCAAGCAGAATGTGTCAGTAAGATGAAAACCCTACTACCTTCCTGACGAGTCCATAAAAATACCTTAGAAGCACTTTTTATATGCGTGTGAACTCGACGAAGCAATGGAAGGCAAATGCTAAAAATAAATTTGAGAATAAGTAGATATAATAAAAATATTGTATGTAATATATATATATTACCATATAATATAATCGGAACCTTCGAAAATTGCTTTCACAGAATTTCCATTCGTTTCCTTGTTGTATTCTTCTATACGTTCATTTAATACTTCGCGGGAAATATTTACTGATCCGTATTTCTTTCTAAATTCCGTCATGTGTAAATAGTAACAGTAATCATAATCTGCCACGTCGTCTAATAGATCGATTAGACGGCGTGGCAGCCAGCCCGGAACATATAATAATATTTCTGTTTCAACTAATATTAGAATTTATACGGAGCAATAATGCAAGTAGTATACAGGGTTACAACTAATTCAAGGGCCACTATGGGAATATTTGAAACAGTAATACATACAACGTTGGTCAAATGGGATAAAAGTTGCGTAATTATGGGGACATCTCACACACATTTACAGATCTCGAAAATATTTCATGGATCACTAGATATAACAAGAAATGTAAAATTTGCCGATTTCTTTAATCTTAAATATCTTTTTTGCTATTAGAGATAGTGATCTGAAATTTGGTACCGTTGCATAAGCAGATATTCTGCATCTAATAGTGGTCATATAATCTTCCTAGGCCTACTAGTTTCTGCAGGGCGATAGTCAACTTTTGTTTTCCTTACGCATTAAATAGACAGAAAAAAATTGAGTACAATGATACCAAACACATTATAAAAACTTTGAAGAAAAAATGCATATTAATAGATAAAATCTTTTTCCACCAATTTATTATATTTTCTTCCTTGGAAATTATTTTTAGAGAAATACACTCCCCGGCACGAGAATCGGACCACTTGGAATTTTTCTGAATGCGTCATATATATTTTTATTCTCTTATCCTATCCACCTGTCATTTGGGTGAATAGGATCTGCCGTGCTTTTATAATCTTTAATCGTATTCATCTTCCTTTGGGGTGAATATAATCATAGAATTTCTTTCAACTATGAATATAAAACGTTCTTTTTTAAATCTAAGTAGGTACCATTTTATTCAAAAGCAATATCAAATATATTTATTGTTATAATTATGTACATGTCAACAATTATATTTAACTCCTAAATATATTTCAATTGTTTATTATATTCATATAAATTAATTTAATTTTAAATTCTTCCATATCTCTGAAGTTTTTTTGCGTAAGAAATTTCCTTCTTGCCAGTTTTTATTTAATTTCAAAACTTGTGCTCTAAAAAAGCTATTGAAGGTTTCAATAATACAATCAATTTCTTTCCTCGGACAATGCTAATTGCAACATATTTAATTTCGTTAATTTGCTGTGAGTTACTAAACTCACCGGTGTAAATTACAATGGACCTGGATGCCACAGCCGTGTCGTCCGCGTAGAGCGAGAGGGTGGTGTTCTCCGTCTTCGGCATGTCCCTGGTGAAAATCGTGAACAGCAGCGGCGAGAGCAGCGAGCCCTGGGGCACGCCCGCTTCCATCCGGCGCTCAGTCGAACGCACTTCCCCTACTTTGACTTTGAATCTGCTGTGTCGAAGGTACGACGCCACGATTCTAATCAGCCCAGGGTGGATCTCGGCTTCCATCAACTTGTAGAGAAGTCCCTCGTGCCATACTTTGTCGAACGCCTTGGAGACGTCTAGAAGTACGGCGCCGGTGGACTGTCGCATGTTGAATCCCTCCGCAGCATACTCCACGAGGCGGAGCACCTGGTGGACGGCGGAGTGGCCTGGCCTGAAGCCGAACTGCTCGTCGGGGATGCTGTCCAAATCCTCGACCTCCTCGCGGAGCCTGGACAGGTTGACGCCTTCCGTTAACTTTCCGAGGACGGGCAGGAGACTGATGGGGCGGTAATTCTGCGGAAACATCGCAGACTGCCCCGGTTTCTGTAACACAATTACGTCTGCGCACTTCCATTGTTTGGGAAAGTAGCGCAGACGTACGACGGCATTAATTATGGCAACGAGGCAAGCTCTCGCTCTTACCGGAAGTGATTTGACGGCCCTGTTAGAGATGCCGTCTGGTCCTGGAGCTTTGGAGCGCCTGATGAGCTCCTCGACTTCTGCAAGTGTCGTCGGTCGGATTTCGCCACCGGGCTGCTCAGAGAGACGCCTTCGCACCGTCCTCTATATCAGGTCGACGTGGTCCAGGTCGGTGTCGTCGAGATTTGGTGTGCACTGCTGCTCCAGGTTGTCAGCGAAGGCCTCCGCCTTGTCGGTGTCCGTGTAGACTAACCCGGCTTCTCCTTGGATGGGGGGGGATTGAAGACCGCTTGTTTCGGAGAATTCTGACCATTCTCCAGAGAGAATTGTCGTCCTCCTCGAGTGACTCGATCTTCCTCCGTCAAGAATCATCGCGGCGTGCCTGCAACACAAGTCTCAATTCGTTCACTAACCTGTTCCACGACGCCCGGTCCTCCGGGTGCCACGTGCGTTAGTATCTCTTCCTGGCCCTGTTCTTCTCCCTGATCAAATCAAGGATTTCGTCGGGGAGGCGGTCTTGGTAACTGGCCACCTCGATCACCCTTGATGACGCCGTCATGGAAGTGCGAATGGCGCCTGACAGCAGGTCCACGGCAGCTTCCAGTTGGGTCGGAGTCCTGATGTGCGGTACTAGGGGTTTGTGTCCCTCCAGGTGGTCCGTAAAGGCCCCCCAGCAGACGGCAGTCTTCGTCCAAACCACTTCACGATCGGGTCCGTCTCCGATTGTCAGGATCACGGGGTTGTGATCCGAGTCTAGGTCCTCTAACGCTGTCAGACGGTGGTTTAGGGTGACCTCCTTGAGCAACGCGATGTCCAGTACGTCAGGTACCCCTTGAGGGGAAAAGTGGGTCGGTAGCGGGAGCCCCACTGCAGCTAGGTCCCTGCTCTCGACATAGTCGAGGAGCACTCTTCCATTGGGGTTGGTGGTCCGGCTGTTCCAGGAGGGGTGCTTGGCATTGAAGTCCCCGGCCACTAGCTCTAGTCTAAATAATAACACAGGTCCTTCTAGACTAAACAATAACACAAGCCACTTTTATGATAATGATGTATTCGTAGATGCACTGCTATATACATGAGCGTCGTGGTTAAGGAAATGGCACTGCCTATGGTCACGTTAACACTATCAAGTTCAAATCCCACTTAGCAATAAGAAAAACAATAATGAAATACTATAATTAAATTGAAAATAATATTACATTAATTAATAACCCTATGCTTATAACGCGAAATACCGAATGCCTTCACTTATTCAGATAAACACTTCTGAGTTAAACATAGGTTGCTTATAAATTATTCTTCTTTAATTTACTTAGCTTCTAAAATGTCCACATATGCAAAATGGTAATTGACTTGGCAGATGAGTTTTAGAGGCTGCAAGGATTAAATATTTATCGTCGCAGGTAGGGATTATTCCTAAATTGCATTCCAAGAAATGTTTGGAAATTAATAATATTGTACTTGAAATTTAAAGCGTAACATACTCCAGGTGTTGGTTGTAAAGAAAATAAATACTACCTCCGATAGAATAAACCTAATAAAAATATTTATAATTTGCCGCGTTTGATAGTTGGAAAGGCATAAAAATTAACGCTTGTGGTTCTCCAATAAATTTACGTACATAGAATTTTCCGTCTGGTATTATAAGCGTTAAATAACAACATTTAACGGCACCAGATCCTTAGCATTTTCTCGGTTTATTATTGTTCTGTCTGTAAACAAGCGATCTTTTAATATTTTCCTTCCTGTTGCGAATCAGATTCAGTCTGCATACGAATTTCAAACTTGACGGTGTTCATTTAGAATTTCTAAAACACTTCTACCCCGGCCGTGACGAAAAGATGCGTTTTTTAGGTTAGTTATACTGAGTTGTCGATCTGCTCTTTGGTGGCTTCATGAGCATCGGCTTAACTAGAACCAACTCTGGTGGTTATGAATGTTTCTTGGAGTACGGTGCGTATTTATTAATAGGGTTTTAGAATACAATAACTCAACCAACAAATATTTATAGAAACCAATGTTTAGAACAGAAAGATGAATCGTAAAAATAACAGTAAAATTAATGTAAATGTTCTTTTTACTGTGTCATAAAATTTGTCTAGTGCCTTAAAACAATAACCTTACTATTTTTAATAACAGAACTTTGGTTGACAACTTAAAATTTTCTCTCAGTCTTCGCTTAGCGCTGCTGCCCTTCCAAGCTCCTCCAAAGCAGCAGCCTGATCAGATCTGCTTCTTAAGGTTATATCCCGTAGCATGGCCTCCGACTCAGGGGAATAGTCCTTATACGATTGTACGCGTCCTTTGGCTAGATGTGGAGAATCTTTTAGTGTTGGCTTTGGGAACATCGAATTGTCTCCTGATCTTCCGAATAACAGAATACAAATGTTTGATCTACATTTCTTAAATTCAACCAATTTTTAAAAATGTGGACAAAGTCAAAATTAAGAAAAATTGTTTTTTCTGGACTTTTCGGATTTGGAATTTTAAACGATTTTGAAAAGACAGGAAAGTTCGTGACCGAGAATTCAGTTGAACAATTTATTTTCGTATTTCATACAGTGTAGTTAGTTTAGAATTATGTTATCGAACTAGTGAATTAAGGACCAATTATTTAGTAAATTGTACTTTTTATCATCTCTAGCCAGCAGTTGCAAGACAACCAACCTATTAATAATGAGTACCGTCAAGCGGGGTGAATCGGCCAGGTTTCAGATGTATTAACGTTCCCATTTTTTTGTTATTTTTTTCGGTGTTAATATTAAATTGGAATCCCCCGCTGCGTAACGTAGTGGGCTTGAACAATTTCTGATTTATTTGTGAAAGTTCAATTCCACTGGCATCCTGAATATCCAGGAAATCTAAATACATTTTGTATTTAATTTTTTTGTCGCAGAAATGACAGATTTTTCATTACTGACGCCGGTAACCTTTCCGATAAAAAATTTGATTTTTTTTTTCTTTTCAGCTTTTTTTGATCAGGCTCGTTTCTAATTTAATTTCTAAGAAATCGTCAACACTGGCATCCTCTAATGTGAGTAAAGCAAATTTAGGAGCGTCGTTTCCATCGAGGTTTTGTTCTTCTCCAACATTTCTGTTTCAGGTCCCATTAGTTCCTCCTGGTCATCTTCAAACTCTTTACTTTCAGGACGCTCAGTCTTCCACTGAAGCACTTCTACCAGGCAGAACTGATACCTTTGACTTTTTTTTTGACAGCTGGTTTCTTGACATTTCGCATGTCACTAAACATATCAACAACTGTATTTGCCCGTTCATCTTGGTCGTCTTCTCTATCTTTACGTGACATGCGTTTCAATATTTGGTTTTTGTCTAGTGGAATTAAGCCGGTGGCAGAAAAACCCTCTTGAATATTGTGAGCCATATTAGACTCTAACTCCATCAATGTGTTGTTCAAAAGAGAAGGGAATACTTGTTTTGTTAGAGATTCCTTGCTGTGCTTTTTCCAGGTACTGAGAACCTTCCTTCACTTTAGTTTCATGGGTTGGTTTAAGTGGGTCGAGTTGGGCGACAGCAGACAGAATGCAATGTTTCCTTCTTGACATGGTCTGATAACTTCAAATGAGACATTACTTGCCAAGTTATCACCAGTTATCGAAAACTAATCTTCAAAACGTTGCCGGTCAAACCAATCGCTTTTACTTTGCCCATTCTCCATTCTCCGTATGGATGCTCGCTCTTGTAGACAATGTATGGTGGCAACATTTTGCCATCGCCCTAACTAGGAGTCACATCCTTCAAAGTATCCTCCAAATGATCAAAATATTCGTTAATAGATTCTGCTTGGTGTTATTAGCGAAAAAAATAAGCTGCTTAATATTTTGTACTTGCTTCCATCTCACTAAACTCCTCTGAGATACCTTCGTTGTCGCTGCTTGTTGGTAAATTTGTTACAGATTCCCGTTGGATTTCCTGATCTCTTACAAACAAAAGCAGGTCGTAGTACCACAAATTCGGCACGTAAACATCATCAGTTCCTGCACCTGATCGCTTCGAGTTCAAATTTTTTTTGGATTCTCGACGAAAATCACCACGAGGATTATTAATTTTTGTTTTTACAGTTTCCTTTGTGGCATTTTTTTATGCTTCTTGCAATTTAGCAAGTGAAACTTTGTACGCTTCTTTTTTTATTTCGATCTATATATTATTTACTTTTGGTTTTCCACGACATGGAAAAGACTGGTATTGTGTGAACTCTGAGAAATTCTCGAGATAAACTTCTTAAATCAGACATAGCCACTGCCTTCTATAAAAAATATCCACGATTCTGACGAACAAGTCTCTGCGTGCATAAAATTTCGCCACACACTCGCGTTATTCAGTGCGCGTCGATGCTTGCGCATGGATGATTTCAAGATTTTCCTGAAGAGATGAATGAGGAACTTCTTTCAACGCGCGTGCATTATACAATTCCACACACAGGCATTGATGAACGCGCATTTTGGCACGCGTGGAAATGCACGTAGACTTCGCTCTGTGTATGTGGCGGCCTTTAGTCTGTAAAGGATGTCAAAATACGACCGGGGCACAATCTTAGGTACTTTGAAGTTGGAGCAAGCAATAAACGTGTAATGGCGTTAATGCAAACGCCACATTTCTTAAATCTAAAAAAAAGTTTTGTTTTAAAGCGAATTTCTGTTAAAGGGGGTCTATCACAAAAATGAAAATTGTAGAACAAAAAATTCTAAGAACAAGTTTTCAATCCGCACTTCTTTACGACAGGCCGTTTCAGAGATATGGGCGCTAAACGATATGTCGCATTCACTCGTGACGTCATGGCGACACCGCGCGGCTTATAGGCTGGGGCGCGCATTGTGAGTCGACCAACTGCGGCGTGTTGTAACTCGCGTTCAATAATTGTTGCAAGGTTATTTCACGCAGTTCAGTTGCAAACATTTATTGAGCATAACTTTCAGGTTTGAACCAAAATATAGTGAGTAGGAAATGAGGCGTATGGACACCGAAAATCTTCAAAGAATTGAAGAAAATGATAATGCGCGGTTGAACAACGTAAGGTGGTGCAAGTGCACAAACTGTGCGCCGATGCCTACTGTGAAGGAAAGTGTTTGCTGTTGGGATAATGGTGAAATAACTAAAGTTAGGATCGAAAATATATGCATAACTTTGCATGAAAGTTTTGATAATATAGTTTTAAATTTAGATACTTTAAATATTGTAAGACACGATATAATATTAAAGGAAGTGCAAAAGCCACGCCGAAAAGAAGAGGTATATAGAAGTGAATAACAGGCTTTGGCGTCATCTTTCCTACAAAAATTTTACATCTTGGGTGAATTCTTGGACTTCAATTGGACATTTCAATAAAATTGTTATTCCAGCTTGCGTAGTAAGCCAAATTCGGGAACGCTTTCCTGAAATTAATGGCATATACACTGGTTTCAAAGAATATGAAGATGGGCAAGAACAGTAAAACTGATAATAACGATAGATCAGCATAAATAGTGTGCTTTGAAAATTGTAATTGATTTATAATCTACCTACCTAATCTTATATGTTTATTAACAAAATTTAACAAAATAGTTTTATTCTTAATAAATCAAAATTGAACTTAAATAAAAACCGAATTGAAATTTTTGAGTACATTATTCCTTAAACCTAGATAAAAGTCACGGAGATTTATTCTATTTTTCCACGCTCCTTATTTTTATTAGGAAATCTATGTAAAGATTCGGACGAGTTTTTAAGGTTGTTATTACACCCAAAAACACAACAATTAGACATCTTAACCTGTGCTCTTAACAACTCCACCTTACGCAAATTTTATGGATGTCTCAGGAAAATACAAACATGGGAAACTGCAAACAACAACCGATCTGGAAGAGCGGCACGGCAGGGCCTACTACAGTTCAGGCCGGAGCGTAAGGCGGAGCTTAGCGTGTGACGTCATCCGCGGAGGCATCCGCCAGACCATCTCCCGCGTTTACTTACTTTGGTGAATAGGTATCCCGCGCCTTTTTATTGTGTCTTAATTTATTGATAGGTATCTCGTCAACTGTAGTTTACAAGTAATTTTCATGACTTAATGCTTGTAACCCACACAATGCCACGAAGATGCTGCGCACCGAATTGCAAAACAAATTACAAGCCTGAGGAATTGTAGTGTGTTTAGATTCCCCTTGCGTAAACCCCAATTACTAGCTACATGGGCCCGAAATATTAACAGGAAAGACTAATCCTAATAAAGACAGTGTTATCTGCATTAAACATTTTGAAAACCGTTTCATAATAACAGAAGACAAATTGAGGCACGACGATGGGTCAGAATTAGTCTGCAAATGAAAAATACCGAAACTGTTGGATGATGCGTTCCCGTCCATTTTTTCCAAATTTACTCCCAACAAGGTTATATGGTGGTAGATTTCGAAAAAAATAATATTTTTAATATTTACCTATATGTATAAATATTCCATTAACTGCGAAAGCTATAGAATTAAATCTTTGCTGGTGATTGTCTTCTATAATCCTACATCTATTGTTCTAAAAACTTTTGTTTTTTTAATGTCTAATGGCCTTGCAAGTAGTTTTAGAACAATCACCTGTTTAATCAAAAATGCAGACTACTAGGAACTTAAGAGTTGTAGGAAAAATTTACGATACCTTTTTGTTTCCAAAATGAATGCAAAATTCAAAAATTTCAGCCTCATTTGTAGAAACAGGGTGGAATAGAAAATTAGTGACGTATCATTGTTTAAGCGAAATGATCGAACTCACCTCCTTGCGGAGGCGCCACGGGCTGCAGTAAAAAAGCAAAAATTCTTAGAACAGAAATCTACAATCGCACGCAAAATTTCAATTCAATAGCTTTCCTGGTTTCGAAGATTTTACAAAGAATCATTTTTTTCGAGAAATTTCTACAGCATGTATCTTTGCTGGAAGTAATTTTAGGACGTGTGTGCTCACATAAACTTTTCTTCTTATTTAGACATCCTCTATGACCAACTTCATTTTTTACACTCTCCATGTATATTAAATTTAGAATGCATATTTTTTATTTCGTTATATTTAGAGTTTGTAATTTGTAAGTTTGTTTTTATTCACTACTTATAATAAAACCGTTTTTCTCCGTTATTCTCCTTGTTTTTGTAATTTTGTAATATTTTGTCTATTAGCGTTGGCGAATAATCAAAGGCTTTATAGGTAGGTAACTCGTACCGAATTGCTTTTTTCGTATCTAATATTGCAAATAAACAATTCATGAAGTACCAACATGTATACTTGTCACAAATTCTGAAGATTATTAGTAATAATTATATTAATATTTCTAGAAAAATATATGAATATATGCCTGGAAACATTGCAAACCGCATTATAATCGAGCGCTTTTGTGCCTCCGATCCCCCACTCCCTCCCGTTTTGAGCGTTCCGGCCTGTACTGTAGTAGGCCCTGGGCACGGCGTACGCAGCGCGAGCCAAGTGTCGCCATGACGTCACGCGCAATAAGCGCTCCACTTCAGAAATGAGTATCTCGAAAACTGTTGCAGTTTTTTAGATTCGGATTTCGCTGTTATTCTTAGATATTTTTTTACTATTTTTTCATCACAAGTTGTATTTTTGTGACAGACCCCCCTTTAAGTAAAATATTGGTACGTTTTCCTATTTGATTTGTCTCCTCTTTTCAGAAGAACCGAATACGATGGGTGTAGTGGAATTTTTGACTACTCTGAGTTCAGTTATTATGCTAATTCTGACGTTGCCATTTTCATTATTTTTTTCTTTTAAGGTGAGTAATACCGGTCCAAATTAAGTTTCGTTGTTTCTGCTTACACAACATAACCAAACTTTATATACATTTTTAATGTACTGACTTCCAAATACGAGGAATCACTCTGTGATCTTGCCCGTGTTTCACCTAGTTTCTTTTCTCAGTTCCTACCGCCAAACTGCCCAAACTTGCAACACGGCCCGTTGCGAGCGACGTGGCAACCTTGGATTTGTTTTTCCGACGTTAATCTCGCTTTTATCTAAAATTGTTCTTTTTCAAATTCTGTTCTTCTGTTGTCCGTTCTGTTATTCTTTCTATCCACACTGATAACGCCGATTTTTTCTCTTCTGATGGCTACGAGTCTCGCATCCAGCGCCTCTCAACAAGTGTTAAATTTAACGGAATTGTTGGAACACGTCAAAAACAGCTGACACTCTTAACACTCTCACTTGGCTATGGAGTAGGTACTGGGTGTCTTAAAACTAACTATCGGGTGTTTTTAATAATTTAATATAAAACAAATATTTGCAGTTTACGTATTTGTAGCAACATGCATGGTCCGTCGACATTACATCGAATGTGATTTTCGTAGAATTGACGCCCAATTCAAATAACTAGATTTGAGACACCTACCGAATAAATAGTTCCCTTTAAGAGACACATCGGTTGTTTTGTAGGTAGTTCAAGAATATGAAAGAGCAGTCATATTTCGATTAGGAAGATTGAGAACTGGTGGTGCTCGTGGACCAGGAATATTCTTTGTTCTGCCTTGTGTAGATAGTTATTGTAAGGTAGATCTAAGGACAGTTTCATTTGACGTTCCTCCACAGGAGGTGAGTATATACAGGAAAAACAACCCTTATCCATTAATCCCTAACACTTTGGTAGAAGCACCATGGATCAACGCTAAAAGAATAAATTAGTAAACTTTAGAACTTACAGTGTTCATCTCGTTTGTTCGAATTGGAATTGGAAGTTTTCTACAATTTCTAAAAATTGAGTTTTTTGCAGAATTTGTTTGTGGGCCATTACAATATTTTATTAGACACTCAACGTTAATGTTTTTTGGATAGGGAAAAAGGTTGTCTCGTAAAAAATTTATTCAATTTCGGTAACACCATCCGGAAACTGATTCCCTGGCAAAATGTAACAGATCTAACAAACGTTAATTTTATCTGGTCCAACACCATGTAATTGGTATTCTGTTCATTTTAGGCACTAACTAAAGATTCTGTGACCGTGACTGTAGATGCAGTGGTTTATTATAGAATCCAAGATCCCCTAAATGCTGTTACAAAAGTTGCAAATTATAGGTAGGTACGTTTACCATATTATCGTAATGTCTAATTTCTAACACTTGGTCCATTAGGATCTCCCATTAAATTTAAAAACTTTAACTAACTCAACGAATCGTAAAAAGATTATATACAAGGTTCGAATAAAAATTAAATAAAACATGTCAAGGTTAAAGATTAAAATCAAGCGATTGATATTATAAACTATTGATAATCAGTTATTATTATAATAAACTGGTAGATGTACTGCCAAAATAATGAGTCAAACCACCCGTGTCTACGACGAATGTTAAAACTAAACTATTAACATTTATTAATATTTATAAACAAATTTTCGAAACTCTCTTTTTCCCATCGGAAAATAGTCTTCTTTGGGAAACAATTTTCTTATGGTGGAAAGTTGTTTCAGAATGAAAAGTTGTCATTGTAAGGCCAGTTCTTTGAGATTTTAAAGCTGCTAAAGTTGACCTTATTTCAAGATCTTGTATGGGTGAAATGGAATACAAAACACATTTTTAATAACGCTCATATAGTCGGCCTTTCTGTTCCGGAGTTTCTTCAACTATATTTTCAGATTCGGAGTTACTTTCAACACCCTTAGAAAATGATCCTTGCGAAGGGCGCCTTTTTGAGTTTGCTTCCAGTATTTTAGAACTTTTCTCAAGGCGATTTTCAATGACCAGAAAAATCCATATCGAGGGGTTGAGTGAGATGGGTGCTATTTGCTGGTAAAAGCACAAATTCAATATTATATCGCGTATATTCTTGTATCACTTGGAGAAAAATGTGACTGACCAAATTGTCTCCGATATTGATAACTTAGATGCGCCCATGATTGTTCGATTGAAAAAGTTGACTGTAAATTCTCTTTAACAACTTTATTTCTAACATATATTACACAAAATCTGGGTTGGCGGTTGTCTAGTGTATATACCGTACAATTTTCAACATGGCGGTAGCATCCCTTATTCCACTAAATCTCGCGAATCTGCGCAAACACGAAAAATATCCAAACGTCGCACGCTTGCCAACATGTCATAAAATTAATTCCTGATCTAACATGCCGCCCGCCTTGAAATATTATATTTCAACTACAGTTTCAAATTAAGATTAATGAACTAAAATATAAACGTGATCTAAACTAAATTTAAATACGTACCAATAAGATGCAACGTTACATCTGCTGATAATGGCAATCACCGAAATAGCTAGTCGCCACTTTCACTCGAATTGCCCTCAAACGGTAACAAACAGATATTAGCACACCAGCGTTTCACTTCGCCTGCTTGCGCCTTAGTAGTCACCCTGGTGAGACCATCTGGACCAGGATGTAGTGCTAGCATCCTAGCATTAATCGCAGCGGAGGCAAGTTGTCATCACCCGACCTTGAGGTTCGATTGTGATTGTTTCCATTTAGATCTTTGTTGCAACTCTGCGATGTATTCCCGGGTCCATCTAGCCCAGAGTGTTGTTGAATTTTCTGCATGTACTGATACCTTGACGGTCGATTATCAGCAATATCTTGGAGGTTCGGATCAGCAATGGGCGTTAATCGTCGCCCAATTAAGAAGTGCTCAGGTCTTCAAGATTTTCAAAAAGGGGGATGAGGGGACGAGAGTTTAAGATAGACTCTATTTGTGCTAATACTGTGCTAAGTTCCTCAAAGGTTAAAGGAGCGTTTCCAACAATACGTTTTAAATGTGTTTTTGTACTTTTAATATTACTCCAAAATTCGGAGTTCTTACTGGAATATAATGCCAGAAAATACTTTCTAGAGTTACATGTTCCTCCAAGTTTTGTGTCTGAGATTTTAAAAATTCTGTGATGTCACCCAAAGGAACGCCACAAAAGAGGGTCCTGCCGCAGCTAAGCTCGAAGCCGAAGAGAGGGGTGGGCAAAACTGAAAAAGGGCGCCAAGGAGTTGTTGGCTGATCCTCCAATGTACACGCAAACAGCGGCCACAGCTCCTAAAAACCAAATGCAAAAAAATAAAACAAATTAATTTATAGTCCAATAATAAAGTCAGCATATAATAATTTGGAAATGAAAACGAACATACAATATAAAAAACAGTGGTCAATTAAAATAGCTATTATAGAATAATTATGGAAAATAATGTAGAACAACAAAACTGCGAAAAATTTAGATGTCCGGTACTAGCGTTGCGCCAAAAAAAGGAAAATCAAAATAGGTGCAGATGACACGGTAAATACACTACACTGTTGGAGCTCCGCACGCGCAGCTCACCGACGGGTCAATCACACACACTCTACTTACAAACGCAACGCAAACGCAACCGGAAGTATCGATTGTTGCAAAATCCCGTTGCAAAAAGATATATCTAGGTATTATAAGTTGAATGGTATTATGCAACAGAGATCCAACCATCATACCAATCAAATTGAAATATTGCACAGCAAAGTTTTGTGTGGTTCCGTGATAATATTAGCCAAAATTATGTATCTTACTAATTTTTAGATACATTTTTAGGTAAAGCAGACTATTTTAGAGCATATTCCTTTAGTTTCTGAAATAAATATTCAAATAATTTCCACTTACTAAACTGTAGGTGGCTTGGATCCCTGTTAAAAAAAATTTATTTATCAAAGTGAATTGAACCAACCCACAATATTTTTAAAAAAGAACAATATTCCATAGGTTAAGACACTTATTAATTAACAGTAACGAAACAGAGAATATGTATTACATGTCGATGAAAAAATTGGTATAATTTAATTTAATTTTTAATCTTTATCGACTTCAAAATCTAAGGATCCATTAAAACCCTCCAAGTCTTGAATATTTGCGTCACTTTTGAGTCTGTTATAAAAATGTTGAAGATCTTTAGGAATAAGGTGTGCGAGGGACTTCAGATCTTGCCATTTGGCTTGAGAAATAGGTTTGCCGTTAGGCCAAAGCGGCACCAAACATTTCTCTACAAACTAGCACTTTCCTAATGGTATATTGTCTGGTGAAATTTCTTGATGACTGGTCTCCTGTTTTTGTTACATAACGTCTTTTTACTGGTTGCTCTTGAATACAAGATGTTATGAATATATTCTGAGAAGTGTAGTTAGAAAGTTCCCAAAACTTTTTAAACTCTTCTTTCCGATCGTCAACATGAATTTTATCATAACATTTTTTGGGACAGTTGCATTTTTTGTAATCTCTAAATTCTTTGGCTTTAACAGGTTTACCCCTTGAATTTATATGGTCTTGATTAGAATTTTTAAGGTGTTTTCTATCACCCCGACATTGAGCTGCATATTTGCGTTTCCTTCTTTTACGTGGTCTTCCAATTTCTTTGTAGTCGGTTTCAGAATTTACGTTGTCCGCATCGTTTTCAGGTTCAGTTTCACTGACAATATCTGACTCGTAAGAGGGATCAATGCCTTCAGATTCAACATTTTCGGAAGATGTTTCACTAATAATTTCAGGTTCCGGTTCATATGAAAGATCGTTTTTATTAGTGTCAGATTTTAACACAAGGTTTTGCAATACAACTATCTTTTTATCTTCACCATTTTCAGTATGAGTTTCTAGTCGATTTTGTGAGGATAAAACTTCCTCACTATCTACTTGATTTAAAACGTCACAAGGCCATGGAAACAAGAAATCGTTGTAAACTGTAGTAGTGCCCTTTCCTACTTGTGAGGTAAATACATCATTAGCAACGTTTGTCAGCTCAATATCCGATTTATTTGTTTCTATAATTGTATCGTTTTCTAGACATAATATATCTAAATTCTGAATATCATACAAGTAGTTGTTATTATTTATACGATTGTCAGTTTCGTCAATACTTTCCTTAACCTATTGCAAAAACTGAATGTAAGGCGCTTTAACATGATTAATTGAAAATGACTGACCAGACCTTTAGCCAGTTTGACTAACAAACTGCTTCGAGAAGACATAATTTACGTTTTAAATCATTCAATGGCTATTTTTTTATTACACAGCACTGTTTGCATCACACAGCACCACAACATAACCTCAA
The DNA here is from genome assembly GCA_963966045.1 of Xestobium rufovillosum. Classification (NCBI taxonomy): domain Eukaryota; kingdom Metazoa; phylum Arthropoda; class Insecta; order Coleoptera; family Ptinidae; genus Xestobium; species Xestobium rufovillosum. The sequence continues at coordinate 26,764,423 of OZ014497.1, forward strand.
ATGCTCAAAATTATATAAAAACCCGCCTTTTACTACTAAAATACCGATCCAAGAAGTCTGGTTCCTTCTAATACATGGGCTTCGCAAATAGAAAAATACATACTGCTATTTTGCAAGAACGAACCACGCCGAAGAGTTCTTTGTTGCAGTAGACGTTAGAATTCATAGAAACGTCACTACATGGAACCATGCCTTTTGGGTCTTTATTATTAAAAATGAAAACGGTATATTAGAAATAAACATAAGAATCCAAGACGGTTGGAACTATTTTAATTCGTAAATTTTAGTATTCAATGGAATTTAGATTTAACCAACCCGCATGGATCATTGTTGAAATTTCAAAAAAGTGGTTTAGGGTTCGGTGTATTTTTCTAGGGCACATAATTTTTTATATTACGTCGCCAGAATTACTTGAAAACTATTTCGTTAGATGGCCTTGGCGTATGAAATCATGAATACGCGCCAAATTCGATTTTTATTATTTTGTGGGTTGGTTCCATGTTGCATAACACCATTCAGTTAAAGTTTAATATACGGCAAAAACAAACTAAGCAAAATTTATCAAATTTCTCTAACCAAACAACGCTTATCTAAATAACTTGAAACTAAGTGATAAGAAAAATTGACAAACTATTACACCGACAAAATGATTAAACTATGTATGAAAGAAAATTTAAAAAAATACGGGAATTATACGAAAAATGAGAAATTAAATTTAATAATACATTTGACAAATTATGTCCAAAATAAACAAACTTTTGACCACAACAAGCCGCGACCAGGCAACTACATTAAAACTAGCCGAACAGAGACGATTCTCGAACGGACTAGCGACGCACAAACATGAAAAATGCAAATACAAAATGATCACAAAAAGCTGTGCCAGACGCTACATAAAAACCAGCCGTTGGACGTGATGTTCCAGACGGACATGCGATGCAAGAGTCAAAACCACTCACAAGGAAATTCCCGTTTCCGAACGCAAATCGGAATTTAAAAAAAACCGCCGACGGACGAGGTAAAAAACAAGGTTTCCCCATCCGAAACTACAAATGTACCCAGAAGTACCCTAGATTTCCAAAACTTCCAGAGGCGTCACCGGTGATGGAGAAGTTATCCGAGAAAAAGAAAGCTTAAAAGGACTTGCCAACCCAAAAGAAAAGAAGATAGCAATAAGAAAAGTTATAAAGAGATCTCAAGAGATAGAACAATAGATAAGACAAGACAATGCATAAAGAACCAAAAGATGAGTCAGGGAAAAGTAAATGAGATAGGCGCGCCACTGACCCGGCGAATTGAGCAGCCAAATGGAAGAATGTCCTTCACGAATGTCAGAAACGAAATTAACCAGTCGACATAACCTCAAAAATTTGACAACAAAAGAACAACAAGCTGAATGTGATTAAATAACCAACTATACCACAAAATCGCGAAAATTGAACGACAATCCTCCTAAGGTAGTCTCAGCAAATGATAAATACGAGAGATAAACAATTTCAAGACTGAAAATGTGCGGAAATATGAACAAACAAGCTACCAGATACAGTTGTCTTCTATCTGGGTATCTAAATCTAATAAATCGATGGATAGGTATTATACTGGAAATGGGTAACTAGGAATTTTTTGTGTACCTGTGTATAAATCCATTGATTCATTTACATTCGATTCATTTACATTCTCACGACATTCATTGAAAACTGCAATTATGTCGTATTTTTCGTAATTTTGATAATTTTGAAGTGCCATTATGTATCTATTAATAAAACTAACTGCATGCAACTTTTCCTAATGTATGTCAACAGGTAATTATTCAGTTGTTAACATAAAATCACAGGTATCTTGGATGTACCTACATATCGTCATCCTCACCGCATAAGGGCGTATCTCATTTAAAACCTTTTTACAGGAGAGACATAATAAGAAACTGGTTTAAATTCTCGTAATACTGCCAGAACTGGACTTGTTGGAGATAAACTTTTTTGGGTAAAATGTGATAATAAGCTGTTGTGGGTCATAGCGATTCATGCAAAAATTTAGAATTTGTAACGATTCATCCCCATTTCTGTTTGTTGCAAGATACGCCTTTATACAGTACTAAATACTGAGATACAACATTAAACATTTCAGGCTATTTTCAATTAATTCCAATAAGTATTTTCCTTAAAGCAATCATTTAAAACGAATTAGAGTATAGTTCAACCGTTTATTATACAATTTTACACTTTTTGACAAATTTGAAAATTACAAGAAATTGAATTAATTTGCAACATAAGAAAATTTAGTTTGGTAATGTGCGATAAAAATTGACGTGTTCTGGCACTTTTATTGACGGTTTTTCTCCTGCACATAGAGCCATCAGATCTTTGTATTTTCTTTCTGGAATTTTAATTGGTTCCCTATTCAGTTGTGCAATAGGTTCTTTTAAAAATTGCAGAACGTTTCATTTCAATGAGACACTGCGGTAGTCGCTTTCGAGATGACCCATTTTAATGAAAATTTTTGTAGATTCGCTCTTCATAACTTTGAACTCCACTATTTGTGTCCAGTTAATGACTTTACCCCTATCATCCCTGCGAATATTTAGCAATCTTAAATTTTGAGCTAAATGTTTAAAAGTGATAAAATCTGAAAACTTTAAATGAATGACCTCATAGGGCGGTTTTGGCCGGGCTAATCTAAAATCTGGCCACATCTGACTAGGTAAAAATATTTCTCCGCTTCGTTTCATTGCGTAACTGATGGCACTATGTGCAGAATCACCTTCATTTTGTCCATGATAAGGCGCAAAAAACCGAAGTGATACAATCTGGATATTACTAAAATTGTGAATCATGTACAATAATGCAGAGGCAACTATAGAATTCCGATTTTGCCCAGCACACCCATCAGCAAACAAATACGCGGTTTTTGTTCCACCGTCATCATAATTTTTTAGAAATCTATACAGGCAAGTTGAAATTTCAGACGCTCCTCGCCGACTTTCCGTTTCATTCCACGTAAAGCAATTGCAATCACGGGTACTCAAGTCGTATATTGTGAGATTATATAGCGAAAGTCGAGATTTGTAATATATTGCACTATCATTGCTGATGGGCAAATAAATGACTTGTTGTAAGTCAAAACAAGCACTAACTATGGACAAGTCCTTTTTACTTTCTTCTTTACATAGCTCCTTTATCTCCCTAACCCTTTCTTTTTCCAAAATATGTATTTGATATCTATTTTCCCACAGAAGTTTCGCTTCTTCATTACCTTCTCTGTATGTCCTGCAAATACTGCATTGATCTTTCTTAGGGTGGTGAAACGAAAGATTCATTTCTTTAAATACCTTTCTATACACTGAAAAGCTGGGTTTTTCCTCTGAAGGACCTAGTTCATTCATGTGCATAGCGTACATTTTCTTTAATGATAAATCTTCATGTAAATACAGTCTAGACGAACTCTTTCGGCAGTAGTGGGATTCTACGTTAGGAAATCTTAAAATATGATTCTGAATCGATTTCCTCAACTTTACATCTCTCCTGATATCATTAGTTCTTCGTCCGCCTCTATTATCTTTTTGAACTGTCCCGCATTCATCTAACTTTCCTAAGGATGTGCGAAGCATTTTTTCAGATACTCTCAAAGTACTTGTGAACAGTTTCTTACAAACTTTCTCTCTTTGACTGTTTATTGGCAAAAAATAATAATTAGTCTTTTCCCTTCTCGATTTTTCGTTCTTGGTGGTTTTCTGTTTTGTAGAACATTGGTCCACATATCGAACTATGTATTCTCTTTGTAACTGCAAACCATCAAGATTGTAAAATGCATTAAAAATTGCTTGCCTGGAATCATCAGTAAAGAGGAAACACTTTCGACCGGCTTTTTTGCAAAAATTTATGTTGCATAACGGCCCAAGAGATTTGGCGGGGATAGTATTTTTCGTCGATGAGGAAATGTATTGTTTGCCGTGATTTCGTAAATCTTTTGCTATTCTTCGCTTATTTATTCTGCTCACTTGTGGTATAATCAGATGTTCTCGAGGCCCTCCCTCAACGTTATAATCTTCCGGAGCTCTTTCAGCATTAACCGATCTGGTCTTTCCGTGTAACTCACACGAATCAATTTCTTCTTCAAAATGTTCCCAGCACAGTAAAATTCCACAACGGAAACAAGAACTAAATACTTCTCCTGCACATGACGCAACTTCGCAGGTCTGTACACGATACTGGTCATTTTGGTCCCGTGAAACTTCAATAGCTGTGGAAGCGTTTCCTGATGCTATTTCAATAACTGTGTTAATCGGTCTGGTCTTCCCGTGCATTTCACATGACTCAGTTTCTTCTTCAAAATGTTCCCAACAGAGTAAAATTTCGCAGCGGAAACAAGCCCTAAATACTTCCCCCGTACATGAAACTACTTCGCAAGACTGTACATAATAACGGTTAATTGAATTCTGTGGATCTACTACAGAAGTTCTAGAAGCATTTCTTGATGTTGTTACAAAAATCTCGGCATCTTGATTGTCTGAATCAGTTTGCCGATTTCTTATTTTCGGCTTCGGTTCATTTTCGACGTTTGAAGGTACATGCTTTCTACTTCTGCGTTGGATTTCAGAAAGCGGTAGGTCGTCATCGGAACTTTCAGAGGACACTTCGAATTCAGTTTCCAATACAATTCCATAATACCATTTACGCTTATACAACATTCTCACACGAGTTTCAACCTTGATTTTTTCACTTTTATGAAGAGTTTGTAACTCTCCAGAATTCACGCAGTTTTCCGAACCATCATCCTATTTCACAATTACATCCATACTTTATCACTGCCAGCTATATCAAATTTGTATTAGACAAAACAAACTTAGAACAAGAAAATACCTACCAACCTGCAACCAGACAAATAATAGTGGAAACACGCACCCAGAGAACAACTACTTCTACTTCTACACTATGCTTCTACACCACATAAATAGTTGTTAAGAAAAGTAAACAAGGCTATTCTGTCAGTTACCATGGATTGTCATTTATTTACGCCTCGCGCGTATGCCAACTTTGTTATTTCATGTTACTGCATAAAGGCACATCTTGAGTTAGGCTTCTTTGCGATAATTCATATAACATTACATGAGATACGCCTCTTGGTGACTTAACTTGTTATCTTCAAAGTTTGCGATATTTAGATGTGCTCTTTTGCTTTGTCAAAGTATAGTGCATTTGCGACGTTGTAAGCATATTATCTCAATTTTGAGAAATCTTGAGATACGCCCTTATGCGGTGAGGACGACGATATCTTATATTTTCTAAAGGTAAAAAGTGCCAAAATCTTTTCCGTTTTCTGAAATAACAATATAAAAGTATATACATTTTGATAGCTTAAAAAAGATGTTTCGAACTAGATCAAAGCCTACTATGGTTTCCATTTAAAAAATTTCAACTTTATGTCATAACTTAAAAAATATGCTCCCTAGAAAAAACCACGTTCCCTAGAAAAAAACTACGTTCGTCACTGAATTCCTTCGAAAAAGTTTTCTAGAAATCAATCTTAATATTTTTAGTCTGCTTAGTACAAAAAGAATGGAAGCGTTTTTGAAAATCAATAAAAATCAATATTATTTTTTTCTCGAAAACTAAAAAATCCAAATTCTGGATTCGGAATTCTATTATACTCAAAAAGTAGCTCAGATTCGCGAAAACCCCCAGGGCTATATCTCTGCTGCTTCTATGAGAAACCCCCAAATCACAATGAAAATAGGACACCCTGTACATAACAAAAAATTCTATTTACGCAATACTGAACGTAATCTAGTATAAATGTAATTTTTCCAAAACTCATAAGCACTTTGAATAACATTAATCATAAATTCATTATCTACACAAAATATGCCCTTCTGCTTTTTAAGCACAAACTTTTGCAACTGAATTTGTGCATAATATTTCGGTTGAACTTTGTCGTCTTGAACATAAGTATGCTTTCAATGATTCCCCTATAAATAGATGTTTATCTACCAAGTTTCCAGTTCTTCTGGAAACTATAGATGCTCCATAAAAACTTGAAGAATGTCCTGTTCTAAAAGTTTCCCCTTCTTCGTAGCTCTTGTTTATCTAACTTTTAAACAACCTATAATTTCATTCACTAAAACACAATCAAATGTTTTGTAACGAGAAAGTGCATAGATCTTGGATGCTGTTACTCGTCCGTAACGTAACTCGTGCCACAAGCTATCTTCAGCCTGATCCCGCGTATTTTCTACAGCTACAGAAGTCATCATAGCTAGTACCACCAGTTTCATTAATTTTAATAATAAATAATGAAGAGACAACGTCCTGGGGCTCTTATCATCTTTAAACTACTTGAATATTTGACTTGTGCAACCGTATTCAGTTCTCTCTGCTAAAAATTCATTGAAGAAATCACCTTTTAGTCCCACAAATGTTTGAGCACTTCCAAAATGTGACAAACTTATAAATTTTAATGATCTGCCAACTGCAGATACCTTCTGACGCTTCCAATAACATTCTACGGCTGTGGGCTAGCTCTTCGCTTCTATGCAGTGTTTCACCAAGATCAAGAAGCCTTGATTTCTTGTCTTGATTTCAAGAAATATTCAAGACAAGAGTACGGCTTCGAACATCAAGACAAGAGTCAAGCCGTCAAGAGTCAAGATTTCTTGATCGAGAATCAAGATTTTTGATTTCTTGAATGATAATTTTGCGCGATAAGTAAAGGCAAATAAATAAGCAATTACCTAATATAAGATCCAAGAACGATTTATTTCAAAATAAAGAACTCGTTACTTAACCATGAATTTAAATAAAGCTGACTTCTGGAGCAGTAAATAAGGCCGCCGCAGATAATAAGGCAGTCAGTCAATAATAGCTGCAGGAAATAAGGCCGAGGGCACAAATATTAATTTAGGGCATGCATTTCGGACAGACTAAAAAGCTTCTGTGTCCTCACTGGTGAGACCAACACACTCCTAATGTATCCATGTGCCCCATAATGAACAGGCTCTCATATCAGCAATGTAGTCGTTGTTGCAACCTGAACACATCCAGACTTCTTCAGCAGCAGCACTGCTGGTACTCGGTAAACTAGATAGCTTCCTCGCCGAATCAGAGCATTTTTTCTTAGCTCTGCTGGTACTCGCTAAACTAGATGGCTCCCTGGCCGAATCAGAGCATTTTTTCTTAGAACCGTGATCATTAAACACTTGCCTTTTAACCTCCTGAGCTCGGTTATTTAATGCCTTTTTCCGTTTCCGTGATTTTATTGGTTGCATATCTGGTGTAATTAAAACTTCAGAAAAAGAGTTTTCTCCTACATTCCTTTCAATTAGTTTGGCCAACGGAATCTGATCCTCTGAATCCCATTGATCCTGATTTCTTTCTTCTAAATGTACGCAGTTTTCACCTTCTCTTTCATTTTCTTCTAAACGGACAGTTTTCACCTTGGCGACGGTTGCTGGAAAGACTTGGTGCAAAAGCGGAATACCATTTTTATTAAAAGGATAAATGCCAGTTGCTTTGAAGTCATTAGAAATATTACTGATTGTCATGCATTTACCCCAAACTGGAGTGAAGTCATCCGAAAATCTTTCTTTACTCAACCTCCTTTCAGGATGTTGATCCCAGTAATCTAGGAGCTCTTGGTCCGAATGGGATTCAAATGAACGGAAAACAGACTTGTCCATCGGTTGGAGCTCGTGGGTGGTATGGCTAGGTAAACACAAATGCTCGATACCCAAAGACTCTGCCTCTACATCTACATCCCTTCTCGTCCATATTGTAGATTTTGGCTGGCTCGTGTTTCAAATCACTTCTCTCTAAAAGATTCCCCAGCTTATCGAAGTAATCCCCAACAATGAAATGGTTTAATTTGTGAGCACGAGCAGGGTTTAGGGTTTCAAAAATGATCGAAACCATTCTTTACCTGCTAATTGTTTTTCTCTGTTAAACTTGTGAGGAACACCAAGTTTTTCACAAAATTTGAAAACACTTCGACGCAAAACCTTTCAATATCACTATAAATGCATGCAATCATACAAAGACAAAGCAATATTCGCTGTAAAAAATAACACTTACTTTCTGACAGCGTTCCTTATAATTTTAGAAATAAACTGCCTGCAAATTCGTCAACACGAGTTTACAGTTAACCAACAAGGTTTGAAGATTGTCGCATTGCATCATGCAAAGTAGTTTACAGCTTCTCATAGACAGATGGCACCACAAAGGTGGAATTATGTATTTGTTGTCCATTTCAAACATTCCGGCCTTATTACCTGACCGGCCTTGTTACCCAACGGTACCTTACAAGCTTTGTATACATGCTGCGAAAAGGACAAAGCAAAATATTGAACTAAGTACCTAACTACTAAATGTAGAAGGCTTTTAAAAACTCTAAAAATATTCAGGGTGTTCAATTTGAAAAAACTTGACATGCGCCGGTATTTAAACGCCCAAATATATTCCATTTAAGAATATACATTGTTACCTATTTCTTATAATAAAGATGCTGCAATTATTATTAACAAATCAATTTATAGACAGTATCTTTGGAAAACAATTAACACTAACTTGATTATATTGAGGGTAATTTATTGTTCATAATTAAATATTTTTCAATTCTGCTACTCGAATCCTTTGATGAACTTGAAGGGCCTCCGAATGGTTGGATGTTTAGCCTGAATATGTCTTTGCAATCCACTGGTGTTACGATTTTTCATTTTTATGAACGTAGTTTTCCCCATTTTCTTGGGAATTTTACATTCTCCTACTTTATTTTTAACTTGGGTTTTGTTCAGGCAAGTTAATTTCCAAGTATTCAGTGACATTGCTGCTTTTCGACCTTTGTATATCCTTACAACTTGAAGAATTGGCTGTAGTAACTGTATGCGATGGACGTTTCAGATCAGCAATTATTGGCAATTGTTGATCACTATTAGTGCTTACAGTAATTTCAGAGTCGTTACACTGATATTCACTTCTACTGTCAGTAAAATTAACTTCGGAATCGTTGTTACTTTCCGCCATTTTATTTGATTAACAGTAGGTACCTAATAAATTATCAACCACATACCTGGTGTCGAATGACTGATGAGGACGATAAGAGCCGACTTCGAAAGAGACCTGCGCAATGCGCATTTTACATTAAGTTCAAGGAATTTCAAGACCAGAAATTGGATTACAGGAAACTGTCAAGACAAGAGCGAACCGATTTCTTGTCTTGAAAATCAAGAGTCTTGAAAATCGAGATATCAAATGATGTCTCAGAATTCATATTACCATGAAGTGTAATGAGATCCCGCAAATATAATATGAAAGCGGAAGTTGAGTAACCTTAAATATGATGCGACATATCTTATTACACAGAGTTTGAATAAACCTACGTATGCATAATTTGAAACCTCCGATGAAATTTGACACCTGCTCGGTAAAATTCGACGCCTCCTCGGTGAAATTTAAATGCTGTAGTTGGATGTGTGGTGTTAAATTTCATCAGAGTGGATTTACATAAATTAGACAACATATAAAGCTACACTCTGTTTTGGAATACATCGCTTTACTTTACCCTCCAGGTCATTGACTTGACCTTGAAAATATCACTTCTCTTAAAACAATGCATTGGAAATGCAATAGTTTGAGTCCATATAAAGCTATACTACTTTTTGAATACAGCATTTTACATTACAATTCTCCATCGATAGAACTATATGCCGGTTCTGGATCGACCTTGAACAAAAAGCAACTGTAAAAAAGATATACCTACATCTACTTCTGAGGAAAATTCGAAATGTTCCGTGTATTAATAAATTAATCTGCTTGTGTTTAAAAATCGTCGCAGTATATGAAACTGACACAAATCTTTTTCAGCAATTCTACACGATTGTTAGCAATGACAACACTGAGAAATATTTTGGGCACAAGGAACTTATCTGAAATCCTCTCTGATAGGGAAGCAATTTCTCACGTCATGCAGACTTCCCTTGATATAGCTACCGATCCATGGGGTGTAAAAGTGGAAAGGGTAGAAATGTAAAATTGCAGTTTTCGATCGTTTAATATTTTCATTGAAACCTTTCATTTTTAAACAGAAAAGATGTAAGTCTGCCTAAAAATCTTCAGAGGGCTATGGCCGCAGAGGCTGAGGCATCGCGTGAGGCCAGGGCAAAAGTAATTGCGGCTGAAGGAGAAATGAAGGCTTCGAGGGCGCTGAGGGAAGCTTCAGAAGTTATGAATGATTGTCCCACAGCTTTACAGGTATACTGCAAAATTATATTTATTTCTTAATTTTCAGGGCACTTCTGTTTGTACAACAGTATAGAGAGCAAACAGTTCGCGTTATATAAAATAACAAACATTTATGTATCCTACTTACTATAATTACAGGTTATTATACCTAATCTCCTATGCTTAACTAACTAACCTATCTTCTAATTTTATTATGTATTTCCCGAGTTATTTCCTTTGCTAGGTACCTATTATGATTAATCGTATTGCATTTTAAAATGCCTCTCGATTTCACTTTTAAATATTTTTATACTTTCGATATTTTTATATTCGCTTGGCACCTTTCTGTGATCTAAACAGTAATTTTCTCTCTTTCTAGTGTCATAAGAACGTACATCCAGATATTCCGGGATCCTCCCTAATTTTATTTTGTGTATCAATATCATAGCATTTATTTTGAGCAATGATTGCACATTTAACCAATTCAGCGTTTTCAACATGTTCTCAGTTTTGGTATATCGATCGCAACCTAATATTACTCGCATACCTTTATTTTGAAGCCTCTGTAACTTATTCTTATCCGTCTGATTCTCAATGTAGAGTATTGTTGAAGCAAACATAAAGTGGGGTAGAGCAATTGTGTTGTAAACTGTTTTTCTTATGTCCGTTGATAACATTTTACTGCATCTTCTTAACACACCAATTTTGTTATAAATCTTTTTGCATATGTAATCAACATGTTTCTTGAATTTCAAATTATGATCTATTACAATGCCTAAATATTTTTGTTCCGCCACCATTTCTATTTCTTGGCCTCCTATTTTCATCCTTGATTATACTGTATGCATTGTTGTTGATGAGCATGAATTTTGATTTGGACGTGTTTAATTTGAGTATCAACTTTCAGCCATCTACTAAATTTTTCCAAATCTGCGTAAATGTTGTCAACTATTTCATATACATTCATGCCCTTTGCAAAAATGATGGTATCGTCTGCAAACATATGCATTTTACTTAATTGAATTACCTGTTCCAAATCATTTAAGATAAACAAAACAAAAGAGGTCCCAAGACACTGCCCTGCGACACACCGGTTTCTAAATATTTTTCTTCTGAAGCTTCGCCATTGTACTTTAATACTTCTTTCCTATTTTTTAAATAGTCTCATCCACTTTAGCTCTCTACCCTTTATTCCATAGGTACTCAACTTTCCAAGCAATACCTTACTGTCAACAGGCCAGAAATCATGGGCTGCCTTTTCACCTTTTATTTTATTTTCACGGTTAATGAAAATGTTACTAATTCAGAAAGGCTGAAACGCATTACTCCAGTAATAAATTCAAAATTAACAAACAAACGCAGAAATATTAATGAATGAAAAATAAAACGACTGAATAAAATGAAACAAAATGGTAATTAAGTATTAATGTCCGTAACTACCACACGTACTTTTAAGGGTCATTTACAACCAATTCAACTCGGGCACAATCCGGTGGCCGAGCGTAAATTTCATGCCCTGCCACAAACCTTTCATACGAAGCGACGTTCTTGGGTTTCTCTATTAGCGGCGCCTCTTCACCACCACAGTCCGCTAATTATTGATACAACCAACAAAGCTGCACCGATAAAAATCACAAACATCATGTTAGAATCTTGTTAAAATATTTTTCAAACACAAACTGATTTTGATTTTCACTGTTTCTAGTTCTGTTTGAAGATTTTTTCCAATATGAACTCTGAAATCAGAACAAAGACCGTTTTACTCGGCAGTATGGCAGTTTTGACTACAGTTCTACCACTAAAAACGGAAGTTTATCTTAAAGATTTATGTAAATAGTGCTGGATCCAACGCTACTCCTTGGCAATGTGATTTAGCTAGATGAACAGAAGTGTAAAAATAATTAGTCATAAATCTGTATAAATCTATAATTACATATAAACTTAGTAGCTAGGTGTATAACATTACTGTGTATCACACAATTCTGCTTCTTGTTGCATGAGATGCAATAAAATGTTATCTATAAAATGGTCTGAATTTTGTTTTGGCGTGTCCTCCAGCTCTGTGGCTAAATATTCACAAAAACTGACAATTTTTTTGATCTTGCAGCATTTGAGGAAAGATTTAACGATTTGATAGCGATTGACACCGATGACAACGCCCTCGTAATTTCTTCGGACTGGTCCCTCGTACTGGCTTCACGCGAGCGTTTTCAAGTTTGTCGTTTCGAAGCCAAGGACTTTGTGGAATATTTGGCTCCTCTACAGGGACACTCAAGTTTTCCAAAAGTTCTTCATCTTCGTCACTCATACATATATAAAAAGGAATAGTAACTGTAGTTGTGGTAGTAGGAGAAGTAGCAGTAGCAGCAGCAGTTTTTGAATTGGAAATATCTTTGGAAAGGTTTACATTTGAGGTTGTTCTAAAAAGGATTTTGCCAGTAATTTGAATTTAGCGAGTCATTGCCGTTACTCATAAACTTAAAGAAACTCTTCAGAGGCCATTCTTTCCGTTGACAAGCTACCATGCCACTGCGACTGAGTTTTTCCTCGAAGGCAACTTCTCTGCGGTACTTCTCTCTCAAGGACTTAAAACTCTGTTTTATTACGTTTACTAAAATTTATAAAATGTAACAAATAGAATCATTGTGCTACTTTTTCACTTACTGGGTAATGCCATTGATTTGGAGATCTCGCTCCAACAATTTTCTTTTTGTAGAAGGGATTTGTATCCTGGATGTCGCTTTTCATAAAGTGGCGCATAATTACAAATTCTTTGCAGCAAAAATTCGTCGTTAATTTCCGTTCAGCCAAGAAGGGCACTGAAAGTACTGTATTACGTTTTGGTAAGATGGCGCTACTTGTAAAATTCGGCTTCAAATTTCATTGAAAATGAGCACCCTCCCAGACTTGGCACAATTATGACTCGGCCTGAAAATTGTGCCGGAGCTGAACTGGTTAAACTTATATTTCCTTTAATTCAGTTATACGGGTTTCAATAGCAAATTTCAATTCTTCGGCTGAAGTTGAGTTGTGGGAAAAGAAATATTCTAACGGCTGCCTCCAGCTGTTGCAAATTCCTTTTGCCAACACAACTAGAACATTCAAGGTCGGTTTAAAAATTTTCGCTTTTTCAAAATCTTGAAGACCAACTACTTCATCTTTATAACATCTTTGCGAATTATTATAAAATAAATGTGCCTTTATTGATAAGCAAAGACAGCAGCATTTGTCCAGATCATCAAAATGATGGACTTTCTGTTTCAACGTGTCGAAGACAGACTTGTTGAATCCAGGTTTAAAATGAATATTTTCCGTTGTTCTATTTCCAAATGAGGCAAAATTTTATACAGAAATAATTGACTCATTTAGCATTTTTTATTATACCTTCAAAAAGATCTCTTAATTATAGAGCGAAATGCAAAAACCAAAATATTCTAGAGTCTCTGTAGGCTTTAAAATTAATGAAGAACATCGGCACCTTGTTTTTGTGCGATGTCATGTAGTACTCCTACATCGGGAGACGCGGACACTTGCCTAACAGTCTGTAATTATTGTGTTTTTGTGAGAAAAAAATGTCAAGCAACTTATGTTATGTCATCGACAGTTGCCGAGTTATCGATAAATTCTTTTTTTTGCAGTAGGCGAATGAAAGAACCCATAAAACATTTTATGCTATAGATCAAAGATGTTCTATTTTTATAGATACCAAGATACACTTTAATATCGCTGAAAACATGCATACGACAAGAAAATATTCTGTCTTCGTTTGGAGCATGCAAAAATGTATTTTGCATCTATTTTAAGACAAAGAGTCCAATCTGACATTCACTGGATAACCTTCATTTCACAAGTTCCCGAGTTGTCAGTGCTAGTTGTCAAATTAGATACGATAAAATTAAATCTTTTAGGAGAGTGAGCATCGAGTAGGCATGTTGAAAATGATCTGGAAATATATAGGTATTTTAAAATAATTACGTAGCTGCTGAAGTAAATTATTAAGCGGGTACGTATTATAAGTTTACTTCATTGTGTTATTCCCGCAAGTTTTTGTAATAAGTATAAATTAATTGAACAAAAATATAATAAAAAGTTCGCGATGCCTACCTGAAATTTCTTTTCCGTTCCCATCTTTGAGGTTTTTGGATAAAGCTTCTTGTCCAAAGTCACTCCACTTACAAAAATAAAACTGCGTGAAGGAGCAAGTGCATATTTTGTGCAAAATGTAATTTACATGAAAAATGAACATACAACAGATGAAACATAGATACAATATTTCACACAAGAATAACGATCCTTCTCCTTCTGTCGTACCATCTTTTCCAATTTAATACATATTTTTCCAACTTATTGACTTGCAGTAACTAAATTCCCCCTTCTTTTTATGCCTAATAATCTAGAATGTGATTTTTCTCCATTTAAATGCTTCAACCATTCTGAACAATTAATTTTGGTTGAAATGTTCTTAATAATGAATCCACTTATGTAATGTACGACATCTTCGACATACGGAGAAAGTTCAAAAATATATGAGAAGTAGTCTTCATCACCATTAAGTTCCTCATTTTGTTCCTCTAAAATGCAGTCTGTGGTTTTCGTCGAAGTTCCAACTCCCACGTGGAGTATAATTGTCACATCCAGAATGCTACAAATTACCAGTTTCTGCTGAACTGACTTCCAAGACTATAGGTAATTTTGTCATAATTGGTGATACTTATATTATGACAATCGCCGTATTTTGGTATGTGTTGAATAAACTTACCTGTGAAATGAGAAGGTACCATATTTTGAGTTTGCTCCACGAACACAACAATATGAAACCATTTTTAAACTACCAGTTCGAAAAAAACACAAAATAGAAGCACTTAAACAACTAACAGAACATTAAACAGTAGGCATTAATAAAAATTTCTTGGCAAAACTTTAGTACCTATGTAGAGAAAATTGATGAGTTTACTCGCGTACGCAAAATAAAAATTCAAATGACAGTGCGATTTGACGTTTAAACTTCATGCAGTTTAATTGAAAAAATAATTTTTGACTTCCTGTCAAAAGAGAGATGACGTTAACACAACAAAATTAGGTAGAAAAAGAGGGAAATAAGCACGTATGCCGAATACATGGATCTTGGTGTCTATTAGTATACAATGTATTTGCTATAGATATATTTTTCTATTAAATTTTGAATTTTTCTCAAACAGCGACACATAAACTAGACGTTTAACTTAAATACAGGGGGCGTTAAAGTTATTTTCTTACATTCTTCTTGGATAAGTTGTCCGTTATCACCTGTCAGTTTAAGTTTTCCGCGTATCTAGGCAGTGAACATTAGTGTTAAATTAAATCAAATTATGAAAAATACAAATGTCAACAAATATATGACTGCTCACTACCACCAAAACATTAAATGGTGACGCTGGCTGAAAATTCACTTACTTCCTATAACTTTTCTAATTTTCCGATACGACTGTCTGAAACAAACGCAAAGCAGGTTCAATTTTGATAAGTAAAACAGCCGATAAATATAAAGGGTGTTTCAAAATGAGCGCAAGATTTAAATTTCTCAGCATTTTCTCTTAATCAAGGATGCTGGATTAAAAATTTTACAATTGTCGAGTAGACGCATTGCGATTATCAGTCATGGAATGCAACACGATCAAAGAGTGGATTTTAATAGTGAAAACGTATCTAAAATATGGTGAAAGTTTAGCGGTCGCAGAGTGCGTGCAATTTTTGGTCGACGAAATGCACCAAATTGTTCGACAGTTAAGAGACTGATCGAGAAATTCCATCGAACTGGCTCGCTTGAGAACGAGAAATCATCAGGTCGAACTCGGCCAGGCCGGTCCATCGAAAATATTGCCTTAGTGACTGCAAGTGTTACTGAGAATCCAGGCACATCGAGTCCCCGCCCGCCGGCCGCAGCAACTGGCCAATTCGACAAGCAGTTTACAGCGGATTTTAAAAAAATATCTCTAGCTGCATCCTTATAAGGTCCAACTGACTCAAGAACTTAAGCCAGGTGATCAAGCCAACGACGTACTTTTGTCAACTGGGTGTTGGGGTGGAAGATGTGCGAAAAAGTAATCAGGAACTTCTCTAAAAGAGCAAGAGTGTGCCAGCCGACTCTTTGCGGTCATTTGTTGGATGTTCTATTCCACACATAATCGCCATATGTATACTTCATATTAGAATAAAAATATTTGCAAATCTCGAGTAAATGATGCGTTTTATTGAAAAAGCAAATCTTGCGCTCATTTTGAAACACCCATTATTAAGAAAGTACAAACCTTGAAACTCATACATCATAATAAATGTAGAAGAAAACAGTTATTTTCTTTTTTGATATTTACATATTTCTTTGTTTATATTAACATGTTTTTCTTGTTCCAGTTACGGTATCTGCAAACTTTGAACAATATATCGGCAGAGAAGAATTCAACTATTATATTTCCGCTGCCAATGGACTTCATCACACCATTTTTACATCAGAGCCGGCGATAACATTACGATATAACCTGTTTGCATTCAGATTTGTGTTTTAATACATTCTGTTACTCATTTGCAAAAATATTTTAAAACTGATGTAAGAAAAAGAGGGTGAAAACATCCACTATAACTATGTTCTGCATTTATTGTCGTAGTTTAAAAACTGTTTGTTGTTTTTAATATTGTTTTATAAGATGTTCTGTCTTAGTTAACTATATTATTTTTCAAACTTTAAATTCAGTTTGACTTCTGAGCTTTTATATGATACTTATATGGAGCACCAATAAATAAAAATGTTCATTCAACGCAAAATTTTTGGATCTTCTGCACCATCTCGAAGAAAGACTGAAATATCAGTCGAGGACTATTCTATTCGGCTCAAAGGACCAAATGTTTTGTACTGTATATGTGGACTGTATTTGAATGAAATAAACAATATAAATATGAACTAAACGAATGAAAGAATGAAAATACGTGGCGCTTTTATCGGGCACTCCAAAGGTGGGCGAATACGATGGATTTACTACTTGTGACCTGCACTGAAACTCACCGAAAACGCCTCTAACGAATTGTCTTGAATATGAACACTGAATGTATGTACTCCGATAACGTAAAGGCACCCTGTTCACACCACGTACGAAACAACAATCTCGATGCACTGAATGTTTAAAACTATATTGTTCATGGCGCCACATAGACGGGAGTTTTAGGGTAGGAAGAGAAATAGACGTGAAACAGGGCGCAGGGTGGACCAAAATGTGTACGCAACACCATCCATCCTTTTTTGTGGAAGTACCTTTACCCAGGCCTTCTTCTTTACCAATTTGTCCACTATTGCTGAAGATGGCCTTCCACGTTTCTTACGATTCTCCGCAATACTAATCATCGTTGTAGCTACTGCAGCTTTGAACTCAAGCAATGGCATATTGATATTTGTCTTCTGTTTGTAAAGAATCCAAGCATTTAACAATGCCACATTGACAAAATGGAAAACAATTCTCATATATTTTTTTTGTTTTTCATTGCATGTGGATAGTGGGCAATCATTTTGTCTGCCATGTCTACGCCTCCCATAAAACGGTTGTACTAGATTAAACCTTGTGGTCTACATACCTCTACATGAGGCTTGGTTTTCCTATCCCATCTTCTCACATTATCATGGAGTCCCTTTCCACAAATAAAATAAATCATTTGCACAAATATTATTTGGAGAAGTTGCATCAGAACATGTTCCACTTGGCTGTTCCATAACCCTTTTTAGATCTGTAGTCAAGATAGATTAGCAGTAACCCTCCGTTTCTTACCAACAGGAGATTCCTACAGCATCCTTCAATATTTATTTAGAATCTCAAAACAGTCGATAAGCAGCATAATACCAGAGGTTTGTCAGGCACTCGTAGATGTTAAGGAAAATATCACAGTAAGTACAAAAAATTAATTTTGTATTCATATAAAAATAGAAAATACTGAAAACTTAAACCTATTTATAAAATCAAAAACCAAAAATGTTTAACTAATTTTCTTTTAACATTTCGCGCATTTCGCAGCTTCCATCACTATCCATTGAAAAACCTGCTGGAGAATTTGGGGAGAAATGGGAGAAATAGTTGCTTTTTGGGGAATGCTGAGGGGCTGGTGTAATTACGGGGGATGAGATCTGACTGCTGTTATAATTAAATTTTGGTGGGTAGTGATAATTGTATAAATTTTGTTGAGAAACCGTTTTGCACAGGACTCTGCATTGGAGGGGGTTGCTGATTGCTTATGTTATTGTAAAAGCCTCTATCGTCTTTAAATAATGTTTTCATGAGTTCTTCCTGTGCAATACTGCGCACATCAGGACTGTAGCCTTGTAATTTCTTGGCTACTAATTTACTAGATATTTGGCATTCACTTTCCTCATTTTGTATTGGCGCTGAAACACCGGATGTTTTCTAAGCTTTTTCTCAACTCGTCCGAAGACACGATCTGCGGGAAGAAAACTGTGCCCGCGAACTGGAAACGTCAGTTGAATTGTTTTGATGTGGTTAGATTCTTTTTGTAACCAGTAATGCAGCATATGAAGAGTATGGTTGTTTTTGTTTTGGCCACCGCAGCCATCGTAAAACAAACGTAAGGTATGAACATCTTCACGGTTTACATTTTCTCTAATGTAATCTAAGACAGCACTCCCAACTTCGACCGCACCCCTCCCAGCCAAATCTTCGGTCCAAGTGTAAAAAGTAGGTCTTCTACCGTCCATACCGACACAACATAGAGTGTAGTAACTTATTTGTCTTCTATAAAAAGCTTCCTGAACAGGCGTTTTCGGTAAGGGCTGCACTTGTTCCATATCGAAGCAGAAGGTCATGGAATTTGGAGGATTTTCTCTAGCTACCTGGTAAAAGGCTTTAGCACGTAACATGTGCACCCTTTTTCTGTAATTAAACGATTTTTCTTCGTCAAATTTGTCTCATTTGCTATCTCTTCCAATAACCGTTGCAGGTGTCCTAAAACCCAATATTGAATTCCGTGCAAAAAATTTTTTGGAACATGCTATAATTTACTTTTAGATTATCTTGTGTACTGTTGTACATATTGCATAATTTATTTATAGTTAAATCGCTATTTAAATATATGCGCTTTGACTTTTCTCTGCCATAATGGCTTTCAGTGCCTCTTAACTGTCTAATAAAATTTCTCACAGATACTTTTTTGGATAAATTCTTGTCACGAACTCTATCTCCGCCCCTTTTCTCTTCTGGAATGTCACCATTATGGAGTACTTTTGCAATTCGAATAGCACGTGCTTTACTTAAATCGAATACACTCAAAAATAAATTTTGGCCCACTTCATGACATTGCTTCTTACCTGTTGGAATCTAAAAATACGGATATTTAAATACAGTTTCTCAAACAAAGCAGTAATAATCGGCGGACATACCTGATAAGAAATGGTAACAGCGTGTGGTTTTTTCTTAATCGCCTTATTATTCGTATCTTTCTGGTTAGGATTTGAAACAGCTAAATATAAACAAAGACGTTGGTCCTGTGGCATTTTGTCAGTGCCCTCTCGCACCAGACCCCTTAGCTGCCCTCTCGCACCAGACACACGCATTTTTTTGCAAAAAAGATAATGTAAAAATCTAATCTCGAAAAACTAACCTCTACGGGAACCGATCCTAGCCGGGCTAAGCATACCAAATTACCAGTTCTATGCGATACCTCCCTACCTACCGTCGCTGCTAGATGCGTTACAGCTAACAAGGTACTTAAACTGCCCTATTATTAATTCGTTATGGAAACCGGCTCCGGCAACAATACTCCTATAAAACTGTAGCCGGCGCCGGTTACGGAGGCACTTCCATTAATTTAAGTAATGCTATTTAAATAATTCGCCTTAAAATATTTTCCAAATTCTAAAGTTCTTTCCTTAGACATCAAAAAAGACAAAATTTTTGACCATGGCGCCAAACGCACGTTCGCCTCTCTCCTGCAGTAATGTTCTTAAATATTTATACACTAATACCTGTGTAAAATGGTAAATTAGGTCCAAACAAGAGATTCATAAGTTGGGGATTTCTTGAAACGCCTTATACTACGTATGTAATTATCTGAAACATTTCCAGCCAAATTTGCCCAAAAGAAATCAATTCGAACAATATTGCATATTACATACGTAGTATCAAGGCGGGCAAAATCTTCTGCCTTCAATTATGAATATTCATTGCATAGTGTCTTGCATTTTAAAAAATAAAACACATACATTGGTTTCCATTTTGTTCACCCAAGCCTGAATGCTTACAGCATCATTTGCATGCTTTACTACATTGCTGTTTAAATGAAAATATTACTCTATTGGCGTCTCCAAAAATGAAATACGCCCTCTAACGGAAAGAATTTGCAGCTGCTTAGCGAGTAACGTCCATCGACGTGGGCGTTTGTTTACATTATCTCTGATTTAGACATTAGATATTTGCGTGGATATTTGGATATTAGTTATTTACTTGTGAAAAGTGATAAACCTGCTTTGCAGCTACATGGAAACGTGGAAATCTGGATTTTGTTTCTATCTGCACTCGCTAACGTTCCCTTTATTTCATGGGGACTACTCTTCGTTGCACTCGTTTGCAGGCACAATGCTAATATATCAACAGATACCTCTGTTTAAAGAGTAGTGCCTATTATCACAACATGTTTAGCATTTAAAAGTTCCTCTACCTCTACTATGCACCTGCTTTCCACGTTAGCTTTTAAGTAGCAAAAGACTGAAGCCAAAGTTAAAAATATTTGATCACTCATTTTTATTCACAAAACACAATATATAATAAGGATTAATCACTAAATAGAAATCACAATTTACACAACGAAAACGTAAAATTAACCACAAACGACCATGTGTTCTTCAGGCGTGAGCATGAGCCATTTCTCGCTTTCTGTCATATTTGTTTACAAGAGTCAGCGCCCCCAACGGCATCGGCAGTTGAAATCGCCAAGAGCGCTAACTAGCTTCCCTATTAGACATTCTTCCATGTCTTAGTATCCAAAGCCCGCTGTAGAGAGTTTTCGGAATAGTCCCTATAAGTTTTGCTGCCTGGTAGCCGTTTGTATACTCTAGGCATTTTGTTCCAAGTCACGCCTTAAATGTCGCAAAAAATAAATGATACGCCTCTCGTTTTCAGTTTGGAAAAAGAGGTTATGTATGGATTTTCTCCCAAGGCATTGGGGGATAAGAAAAAAAATGTAACGACCCCTATAAAAGACTATAATCATGTAGGCAATCGAAAGTAAGTGAGGTTAAAAAACGGTCAATTCTTACCAGGAATGTACGCCCGAATCGGTCGCGGTTATATTTACGTCTATAAGCGTTTGGCGCCATTCATAGAGAGCGTGCGGAATCGCGGAAGCCAAAGCGGAATTGCTCTCCCCAGACACTAGTCTGGGAAGGAGTAGGTACCCTCATTTGTCAGTTTGAGGATGCTTCACATGATCTAACAGAGGTTCCATTATAAAAGACCCGTTCTGTTTCCAGTGCAGGTATCTGTTCTGTCAGTTCTGTAGATACCATTATTAAATCCAGATCTAATTGACTAATCCACTGAAATATAAATTCTGAATAAAATATGTCTTGTTGGAGGGGGTTTATACGGAGTGTTTTAGTTCAAGGCACACAACCAGTAAAACCAAACAAAAGAAACAAGAACCGTAAGACATATATGCCATACAGATATTCTTCAGTGTTTGCATTAGCCACATAAGTAGCAAGCAATAAATGTCAGTGTGGACGCACCTTTATCAAAAATTTAAAGTTTCCGGAACAACCACTTATAATACGCCTAAATGTTATCAGTCGAGATATTGAATCAAGCAGATTAAAATTTAGCTAAAATTATCTTGAAAGTTTGATTATACCATTGGATATAAACAAGTAGATACTTGACTAATAATAGCTTTATGTATCAAATAATCAAATCTTTCTAGGTGCTACAAAAATAAACCTGAACAATATTTATTTATCTATTAAAGGATCATTATCTTGTCTAAAAATAAAAAAAATGCCCCTACTGCCTGTGATATTGTTTGTAGGAGTTTTCTGCCCGATTTAATGGTTATAGTTTTTGAGTATATGGGTTAAAAGGTAAACTAATAAACTATGCAAAATACAGGGTGTCCCAGAACAACGGGGCAATATTTCTGGAGCATATAGTTTGGGTCAAAATAACACTTAAAGTATGCAGAATGTTTTTTCTAGGGCGCACCCCTTCGATGCTATTCGCCCTTACAGAAGGTTGAAGAAGGTTTTTTGCTGTATCGAATGTTATAGAATTTGGACTGTACACATAGTAAGAAAGTATCTGTGATCGAGTGACATGACATCTTCCGTATCTTGTCTAGGAAGCCGGGAGGTGGAACACTCCAACGCTTTTCACCCCTTAACTTTTACGTTGGTGCTTTTAGCGAATTTGCAATGACATTCTTAAATTCCTTAAACAATTGTCTCAAAAAAGGTGCTCTTTTTTGAAACCGTTAAAATGGCCCGTTTCCGAGAAAAAAAATGTGGAAAGATATGGTTTATCATTTTTGAAATCATTTCTTGGGTCACCGGGACGATTTTAAATTTTCTGCGTGTGTTTTTTTACGAGAGTGGACCATTCTTCTGGTAGAACGATTCTTTCTCGTTTTCGATTCTCTTTTTCTATCAAGCCGAAGCTTCTGTCGCAGGGAAGGAAGCTATGTCCAGGTTCCGGGTATCTGTGAATCACTTGCAAAAACTCTCCATTGTGAGTAAATAATGAACCAAAACCAGATTCTTATTTTGTGAAGAGCAGTTATCCGAGTAAAGATACAACTTTGTTACAGTAGCTGGCACGAAACTGTCAATAAAATAGTTTAGGAAACTAACAACTTCATTCTGTCCTTTTTTGGCAACTGTCTCATCATACATGAAAAAATATGATTTTCCGGTGGCGGCGGAAAATACACAAAAATTGTATTCCCAAAGCTGGCGTTTAAAAAATACATCCCCACTCGTAACATGAGGAAGAGGCATATTTTGTTGATAATCAAATGTCAACAGTTCAGGTCGTCCATTGCTTTCTTTTACTTCCACGATATCTTTTTTTCATTTGAGTGTAGAAAAACTTTGCTTTTGCTTGGTGAACTTCTTTTTCAGTGCATAATGCCTTCTTTACGTCAGCATCATCTTCTGCGGCAATAAGATTGTCTAATCTGTCACATGTCTGGAAAGTATCTGTCCTCGGTTTCCCAAAAGAATAGTTGTAATTTGTAACAAAATGGCGACAGAAGTAGTCGTAAGTAACTATGGGTTTGACTAATTCATTATTTTCAGTGCGGCGAAAAACATCCAAAATTATTGTTTTGTCTCGATCGCTTATATTATTATAACATTTAAACTTGCAGTTGCAGTTGTCACCTGTTTTTCTTTCCTCCTTAACTACCTTCTTTTTCTTCTCAATACCAATGTAAGACTTTCCCTCCGTCTTCCTCTTTTTACTAATATTTCGCTTCCATTTTGACTCATTTCGAACACGTTTCCCTCCCAATTTTCGTCTGTGTCCTGCCTGATGTATCGGTATCACTTTGGTTTTCGCTTTCTATTAGCTGAGAGAAGCACTGTTTTCACCATTTGACGGATTAAAATCGGGGTCGTTATCAGAATCGTCAAATACTTCCGAACTGCTACTCATATTTCCAACGAAACACGCATGCATAACTTGTAAATAACTTAAGGTTACTGAACTACAAACGGTGAAATATAAAAACCAGTTAAAAATACGGTGCTGCACCGAAGCGGTAAAAGTAAGGAGTTCGTCCGGTGCAAAAAAGAGGCAGCTCCGGAGATGCCTGCTTGTTGCACCGAATAAAAGTTGGGGACATGAGATAAATCCAGAACGAATGCTCGGAGCTGCCTCGTTTTTGCACCAGCTGACGCAGCTCCTTTCAATTAGTCTATTTCGCTATTAAATCGAAAATATGTTAAAAGTGGAGCTGCCTCCTTTTTGCACCGGTGTCTTCAATTACTATTTTGGTTTGTATGTTGTTTTAACCTAGTTTCAAGGTGATTTGTGGTTTGCCCAATGTATGTTTTTTACAGTTATTACAATTAATTTTATATACGGTGTGAGCTTTCATTAATTTTGGAATTGGGGTTTTTAGATGAGAATATAAAAAATTGTAGATTATTATGCTTTTTGTGAACAATTACAAAATTATGTTTTGTTAATATTGTGTGATGTCTTTTATATAGGGTAAAGAAATGTAGTTTTTTGGTTCTTTTTGGTTTTGATTAATATTGTTGTTGTTATAAAATAGACGTAGTCTGTTTTTTATAATTTTGTCGATACACTTTCTTGGGTAGTTATTTTTTGTTAAATAGTTTATGGCTTTGTCTAATGCATATTTTCTAAATTGTGGACTAGAAAATTTTATTGCTCGGTCAGCTTGTCCTTGTTCTTTAGTTACACCTACTTCACATGATATGTCCTACATCTTGTCTCGTTTGGGCAGTATAAGTGTCGATGAACTTCCTCCATTTGACGAACAGCTCTGCTTTCTCGTCAATAAGTCTCAAATTGCCCTTTGGATCCCCGCTCTCCTCCAGAGCGCGTAGTTCCAATCTCAGCTCCAATATCTCCACGCATTGAGCAGCTAAAAGCAGCATGTCGATGGATGATTTTCCATTGCAACATGAATCCCAAATATTTTATCCATTATGTCAGTTTCCTTGAAGGCGTTTTCCCTTGTATTATGTTCGTGTACTTCAGTGAACTGTCGCAATATTTCGGTGAAAATTTGTATAGGAAGGTTTTTTGTGTATAACTGAACAATAATATGCAGTTATTTTTGAGTAAACTGTAGAAGGCGCCAACTTTCACCCTACATCTTTCGTTTTTATCAATTTTGCTGATGGGTACAGATTTTAATACAATTACTACATTACTAGTTTTATGGAAAGAACACTCGATTAACTGTAAAAAAGGTATACTTGTTCCGAATCACCAAAACGCGTCATTTTAGAGAAACATGCATTATGAAGTTAATGCTACTTTGTCAAATCGACGACGCTCATCATGAATTCGACCTCCGTTTTAAGAACATTAACCGTAGTAGGCACCAAACATGCAGAACATGAGGCAGTGCGCGCCGGGAAATTATGTAAAGAAATTAAAAATTGTTCTTCGAAGTCCCATAATTTTTTAAGGAAGCAGAATTGTACTAAGATAAATTGTTTCAGATCAGTTTCTTTTGACTCAAGGAAACTAGATTTGAAGTTTGGCCCATTCTTGTCAAATTCAATAACTAACATCGAATCTCCATCAGATTATCTCAACCGATAAAAATGTTTCCTGTCCCATTGTGAGTTTCGTGTTATCAATTGTAGAAATAAATTCGATGAACTTCTCGGAAGTAAAGATTTTGAGAAATCAGGAACGAAAATAGGTTTATCATAAGTTCTTGAAATTTGTGACGTTAAACTTTCATTTTCCTTTAAGCTCTAGAGGTATGAAGTCGTTTAATGAAGGAATAAAAATCTTAATTAAACATTTTGCTAATGCCTCACTTAAATTTTACTCACCATAAAGGTGTTGGGACGGGAAACGGGAATTTAATTGTAAATTGATCTATTTTGCATCTTTAAAATTAATACTAACAAAGCTGCAATGAAAGGATTGTGATCTGAAGACTTTCATTTGATCTGATGCTATAGAAGAGAAAACATATGCCTAAACTTAAAGATTAGTATGTAGTTGGAGCAAAAACGTTAGTGTTTCATTTCTGGTGAGCTAGATTGAAGAGTTAGGCAGGCGCGGATCCAGACACAATTTAAGAACCATTTTTTGTAACAGTAAATGTGCACCACTGCATGAAATTTCAAACGGTCATTTTTAGAATTCTAAAACCTTTATCGATTTTCGACATTTAACACATATGTCGATCTTCAGACATTCTAGATATAATCCAAGTTTCTAAACGTCTTAAAGCGGAGAAACTTCTTTCCATACTAGCCACGCTTATAGGTAGGGTACACAGTATTTTTAAAAATGTATGAATCATGGGAAATATAGTTTCATTGCATTGTTGTAGTGCTGACAGTCCATCAATAGGCAAGTCCTTGTCGACTGAGTTAATACTCCACTTCAACTTCCAGATGTCATATTCTCCTTTAAATTTATCAACAATAATATTCGGATCTTCTTTCTCAAAAATAACGCCATACATATTCGTTAACGTCTTTGCAGCTGTTACAATTTCAATCGCTTTCTTTGCACTTATTGGCAAACAAATATTTAAATTAAATAGATTAACTGTTCCAACTGAAAATCTGCTTTCCAAGTCACTTATGACGCAATCCAGAAGTGGAATAAATAAGAAAATTCTGTAATAATCTTAATAAGAATTTGAAGAAATGCTAGGATTTGGCCGATTTCTCTAAAAAGCCTGTCGCAGTCTTTGGAATGCTTCGTCATCTAAGCCATGCGTCAGTGCACCTATTTGTGCCATTGCCTCTCCTGCTTGTCTGATCATTGACATTTTGAACTGCTGTAATAAAGAAGCCCAGTCAGGAGAATAATCAGAATAGCTTTCAACACGAGCTTGTGTTAAGTGTGGAGATTGAGCTAGAGAAGATTTAGCAAAGTTGCTCCTGATACATGTTCCGAGGCGACCCAAGAACTCTTCGTTCTCTGAATCAGAGTAATCGGCTCGTGCTCTGCCAGTCAGGTAACTTGCTCCGATGTGATATGACGCTGGGTTTGTCATTATTGGTCCTCTCTTCTCTGGGATAACTCGCACCTCTTCCACCCCTGGACAGAGCTTGGCGATGGGCGATTTCATGAGTCTTTTGGCAGATTCATAAGCCACCACCAACCAATCTGTGTGTTCCAGCGAGAAAGGGGCCGAATTTGAGCTTTGCCTTGGTAGCTATGATCAAGGTCAATGCTGATCTCAAAATTTCCTGCGTCAACCAGCCTGAGATTTTGTTCTGAGCATTCTGGTCTGGTGCAACAAGCCCAGCAATCCCCCCCTCGCTATCAGTCCAGTCCCCATCTTTCTGTGCGCCAATTTTACTCGTCAAACCCGTCTTGATAGCGACAACCGCAACGGACACAAGTCTTCATAATCTTTTCGTCATTCGACGTAAATTTGTTGTGCGCCCACACTGCGGCTTGTTTACACGCTTCTGCAAGTGGTACGGCTGTGCAGACAGGAAGCTTCATGTCTTCCTCTAAAGAAGGATCGGTACCTACAGCGAGACCAGCCTCAAGAGCGCCATTTATCGTTGGAATAGTTATGTTAAACATTATGACAATATAACCAGAGCAAAGACAAACCCAAAGATTATTAAAGACGTAACACAAAACTTTCTTCTCTGTGTTCAACAACCACAGTCTAGGTAGAGTAAAGCCAATATCAAGTTTTTCCAAGATTTCTTGAGCGTCCGTTAATATAGCATTAAAACATTCAGAAGCAGCTTCTCTTTTATTTTTTTGAGCTACAAGAGTACAAGATATCATTTCGTTGGCATGATTTTTGTCTATTTTCTTTTCCTGCAGCGAATTACTCGAAGGTGACGTAATTGACGTAACGTTTGATAAACAATGTAATGTTAAAATAAAATCTGAATTTCGTAAAGATAACATGAAATTCATTCTGGACCGAAAGGGACTCTGCCCTTTCGGCCCAGAAAGATATTTTTTCCAGGACATCCAATATTTTAACTGGCTCAATCTTGAATTGCAAAATGGATTCGTGACGCTCTACCCATCTTGTCTTACAGAGTCCCCAACCCCCATCTCCTGATTCGACACGAAATCTTAATAGTTCACGAAAGTTTCCCCCATTAATGCCAACATTGCTCTCACAGTCTCCAACATCGCCTACTTCTTTAAATAAGCTGCCATCATCACGGTGTCCCCTAAATGCCATGTTCTGTTTTCCGAGGTGAATAATTGATTTGATAATCGGAAATAGCCTCGTGCGATTTTCGTTTATTTGAGCGGCCCTAGCTTGGTTGACTTGATTACTTGCATCAAAGGAGGGTAAAAAAATATTGAGCGGCTAGAATTGCCTCCACGTGATACTGGTTCTTGTTATGAATATCCAAACACCCATCAGCCCCTAAAAGTTGAGCAAATTTTGTAATTGCCTATAGAACTAATCCTTGTAAATGGTGTTGATCCTTGAATTTGCAAAAAAGAACAGTATTTACAAAAATTCCCATTTTTAAATTTAAATACGTGTGTTTTAAACTTAGGTACCGCTTCACGCACACGTTATTTTTATCGTGTTCACTGTAGGGAAGTTCATAGTCTGGTAGTGGCACCCACAGAATTTTTAAATAATCATAAATTTGTAATTCGCTTAAATCATTATTGCCTACGGCGGAACCAATATCATTACCGCTAATCAAAATTCCGTAATTATTTTTGGAGGTGCTAGGACTGCTAGTAGTAGATGTAGTAGACTTCGGCCCTCAGATTGGATTAGAACTAGAAGATACTTTATTTTGATTTAACGTTGAAGTTGTAGTTTTACATTCAATATTCTAGACTTTATTTACATAGATACTGTATAATGTAGCTAATAATATGAAAACGACGTTTAAATTAGGTATTTTATGGTGCATAGAAAATTTCTAGCGAGACCTGTCAAGAAGTTTTTGAAGGCCGACTTGCCCTTGCCTCAGGCAATAATTTACATAATTTGTAATTGAATTGCTAAAAAGGGCACATCTGTTGTACATTAAATTAGAGAAACTTGGTTTAAAATCCAAATTTGTCAAAGAATTCTTAAAAATGCTCGGATACTTCTTGGCCTGCACTCTAATAAACGCAACCCTCGAAAAAGAACAGGTAAACTACTATGCATCTGGTTTTGTTGTTTAAAGAATTTTTAACTCAGGATTTCTTGGACTCATTCACAAGATAACGATTTCAGTTATTCTCTAGTGAAATAATTGATGATTCATAATATATTTTAATTTTTCTATTATATCTAGTAGCGATCTTCCTTTCCCACGCCCATCACGGATTTAGAGTTAACTCTGGATCTTAAGAATATGTTAAGCAATTTATCCGCAACCTTTCAATCTTCTTTCTTTCATGTATTTCGGGTATTAGTTCTCTGTGAACTTCATTTCTTATGTAATACAAGAAGCAATAATTTTGTTTTATTCTCTTTATAATATTGCAAATCAAATTATTTCAGAATTATCGAATTAATGAGAATTTCCGAAGGACACAAATTAATTCATATTGAGCGAAAGGAAGAAAAGGAACACGAAAGAAATAAAATACTTTTCATTTTACTTTATTGTTGTCTTTGTCTGGACTGTTTACATCCAGGGATCTTCTGTTGTCGTTCTCCTAGTAGTTACCGCTGTCGTTGTCGTTCTTCGAGTTCATTCTTCTTGAACTTCTTTTTCATTTGAATCAATATATGTACTTTTTCGCCTCGCCTCGTGGATCAAGTAGGCTTGGTTTGTGTGACTTTCTTGGTTCTGCGGTTCGTTAGTAACTGGACTGACATTCCTACAACAATTATAAGGACTACTCACAACACGTAAAAGTAAAGAGCAGTGTTATTACGGTACACCGACAAAATAGTCCGTCGACAAGTCGGTCTGGGCAAAGTAGCTCCGACAAAATAGCTCACAGACAAAATACCTCCTTTAAAATAGCCGCTACTGAAAGCACCAAATATAAAATATGCTTAGAGAAATGGGTCTGACTCGAAATGCTATAGTAAGTGAGGAAGGCTGAGAAGGCACGATTGAACTGAGTATATATATATACATATATGTATGCAAGAAACTCGCGAGCGCAAAAATACAAAAAGAAAGAAATATCGCCTTTTAGTGTCAGTATGATTCCTCCAGAATGGGATCGTTCTACACTTGAAAAAGTAACGCCTAATTAATATTTTACTCACTTTAAGAGTGTCCAAACGGTGCACACCTTTGGTGTTCATCGAGCCAAGACGATCGTAGCTCTAATTTTCTAAACAACTTTGTCTGCCACGCCTGTTCGATTGGTTTTCGAATCTGGTACACCGAATATTTATAACCTCCAACAACACCCTTACTCATCGCATAACGGCCATCACCCAGCAACTTCATCATTCTTTCGTCGTTTTGGAATTCTTGAAGCGAACTCCTAGCTTTCGTTGTCGTTTATCGTTGTCGTCGAAATTCTCTAAAAGAAGATTTTTTGTTAAATGACTAGTCAGCTATTAGTTTATTGGAATTTAATTTGATTTAATATATACAAATGTATATATGAAGCAATAATTGAAAGTACGTGTAATTCGTTACTGTTATAACACGCTCTACTAAAAGTAAGTTTTAAATACTCTTCTTAATAAATACTACTTCGTACTTACCTCTTGTAAAGAAGAACATGGTTTCGGATTTCGTTGTTTCGTTTTGATTTTCCATTTGGCAGAGATGTAATTTATAAAAAATCTGAATGGGCATTTATTTTTCTTATCAATATTCGGTTACACTTCAGCATAAGAAGAATCAGGCAGTTTGAATTTAACAATGTGTATTACTTTTCACAAAAATTACAATATAAATTTTAACGGACAATGATTTTTTGTTAATGGCTAGTCACACTTCAGAAACGAATGGGCAATTTTAATTTGATGTCTTGTAATTTGCTTTGCGAAATAATACATTATGAAAACTAGAACAATAATATTTTATTATAATATTTTATTATAATATTTTATTATAATATTTTATTATAATAATATTTTATTATACCGATGACGAAATATTTCGTGGGGGAAACATGTTTAGGTGAGGAGGAATTCTGGTTTCATCGTGGATCATTTTGTGTATGAACTGCATAATATGTATATTATAATTAAAATATTTAAATGTTACATTCTACTAGATAAATGGTATTTTGATAGGTTGTTATAATGGCTTGTTTGTTATAATGGCTCTTCTAGTTAGGTCCTTTGTCAGGATTCAGATAATAAATTAATATAACAATTAAATTTTGGTGTAATATTTAAACAAATAAATAAAGAAGTACATGTACGTAGTTAAATGTCAAGCTTAATAAAAATAAAATAACTATTCACTACCCTGATGAGTCATTGATTTCTTTTAACAGTCGGTCGCACTCCAGAAAAAGGAGAATGGGAATTTTGATTTAACTATTCGCATTTAATTTTCGAAATAATCATTACGAAAGCCAAAACAAAGGAATATTTGTTACAATAATAGGCAAAAAGTGTGATTTTATTGCCGCTCAAACCCAGTGGCTCATGAATTTTCATTTTGCCGGTTAAAATTCTTATGTGTTACAGCACGAATTTTTTCTAATTGTTTTCAAGTTCCGTTTTTCCAGAACATGTTCGTTTTTGTGTTTTGAATTATTGTCATCATATTTGTGGACGCCATGAGTCAACGGTAGCAAGACAGTATGAAAATATTTTGTAAATTTTCGGAAACGGGTAGATTTTTCCGAAAAATGCACATTACATTTTGAACATTTGTTCTTGACTTCCCGCTACAATTTAAGTATTTTTCCATCTAGATGCAAAGTTATTATCATCTAATTCGGGAAGATGATCCGTCCTGCCAATGGCATGTATAACATTCTGAGTTCACTCTTTCGAGTGGATTGTTCTGTAACTGATGATTAAAAATCATTTTGTCGACCCCCTTTATGCAAATTATACTTTTGAAGTGAAACTTCTTTTGTCTCGGTAGATTAAGTTCCTGTGTTGGCAAAAAAGTGAAACGAATGGAGGGGAGCAGTCTGAGAAGACTGGCAGAGGAGAAAGGGGATATCGACGCCGCACTCTTTAGCCACGCGCTCTCTCTCATGCTTCGTGCTCTTTCTCTCAGGCAAGCGTCAGTAAAGCGAGACCACAGTGTTTCATTTCTCGTGACGCCGCCCCACTCTTTAGCAACGCTTTGTCTCAGGCAAGCGTCAGTAAAGCTAGGGCACTGCGTTTCAGTTCTCGTGACGCCACAAAGTGCTTGGTTAGAAGTATTAAAATTCGATTTATTCTTTCATTATTTAGTGGTACTGGACCGTCCTCGGGCAAATACCCCGCCAGGCATTGAATTATAGAACTAAACCCAGATCTTTTGTACTACGAGACGTTTCAGACTGCTACCCCACCTAAGGTGGCTTTGAAACAATCCTAATTTAATTATTATTATTTTGATACAGACATTACAAATTTTTAATTCCTCTAATAACGTTGAAGTTTCACTTCTATCGCGTGTGGCGACCACACACCCAGTTTTTTTTATAACTTGTGGCCTTTGGAGGTGAATATCTTTTCTTCTTTTTCATCCCATTTTTACAGCTGTCTTGGAATTTAGAGCCAGTATCACCATAATTTTGAACTTTGAGATTTTTATTGCCCACAAAGATGTGCAACCCCACAAATAACACCTTCAATTGTTCCATATTTGTACATTTAGCGATTACTTCATACAAGCGGTTAGTGCCACTTGATTGGAAGCGTTAGATAAGTAATTTTCTTTCGCTAAATTATGCGTTCTTTTCTTGTCAATGATTGAAATCGCTCTGATCCTATTGTAACTGGAATTGTTGCATCTCTTGAGGCAGGGGAAAGTCGCCATTATTGAACCGATTTTCAGTTTTTATCCAATATCGCAGGTTGTATACAAAATATATATCATTTGTAGCTTTAGAAATATGATGTACAACCTTTTTAGGCCTATATATTTAGCGAAAGTGCAACGTTTAAATTAAATGCGGCTGTTTAAAACCACTGGTTCATTTTAGGATACAGGTTTCCTAAATTGAACCTACGGTATCCTATATTGTACCTACGCTTAAAACAACGGAAACAAACGTAAAATTTAGTTTAATTTTAACCAATACAAAAATTTAATCATTTTATGCGTTATCTAAATCATAAAGTAAGCACACGGAATATATTAGTGCGGTCCTAAAAATATAAAGCCGGTCCAATTAAGGAGGTGGTCCAAATATGGCGACTCTCCTACTTGTGCCGGAGATAACTTCAGTAACCGTCACAGCTTCTGATGCACCCTGGGCCAGCTTTTCAGCTTCGTCACTGTAACGATTGTTAAATTCGGAATGTCACTGTCCAGAATTTCATTGATGGACATCATTTTCTATGTGATGTACTTAGGGCAAAGAGTTATTTAAGGTGGATCCTTTTCAAATGATCACACTGTATAGTCTAGAAATATAAAGTGTTTTAGAGTTTATTGACAGCTTTAACGATTTTAAGCGCTATATTGTTTTCAGTCCCCACTAAAGAAAATTTATGACTACTTCAGAAGTATAGTAGGTGCCTTTATATACGCTATCTTGCACGTATTGTACCTCTAGTTTGCTGTTGTCGTTCTCCTACTGGTTGCTGTCGACATGGTCGTTGCTGTGGTTCGTCTGTACTACAGTTTATTGTAGAACTTTTGTTCTCATGGGAGACTGCTGACAATGATAATGAAAGAAACACAGAACAGAACTTATATACCGGTAACTTAATTTTTTATGCAAAAAAAGATTGGTTGTAGTTTGCTATATTTAAATGCATTTTAATTTTGTATTGAAAATAGTTTCATAGGAACCCATTTGCACAGCATGTTCACTTGACTTAAAAATAGTTTTAAAAATCAATTTATTTCAGTCGTTAAGTTGTAAGTTCTTTATGTCGAATGACTTATTTGTTTTCCATTTGCAGATACCAGTACGCACCTGTACATTTTTCTGGAGTGCATCTAGCCAAAACAATGGTAGCACTAATTTCCTAAATCACTTTGCCTGAGACTGCCTGTTAGCTTGGTTTTCGAATCTGGTACAAGGTATACTTATAGCCTCCATCAACCCCCTTACTCATTGCATAGAGGCCATCATCCAGCAACTTCTTCGTTCTTTCGCCATTTTGTAATTGTTCGGTTTACTTTTCCTAAATTTTAAATTCGTTGTCACAAGTTTTTTTTTTAATTTCTTGCTGTGTCGCTTGGCCTGACAAGCAACCGGCTCGAAGGACCAAAAATGTTATTGAAAATTAACAGTTGTTTAGACAGGACAAAATGACTTAACAGCAGTCTTCTGTCCAGCTTTCACAATTTAGCATAACATGTATTAAATACAGAATGGCTAGTGGAAAACTATTAAATGATTCAAGCGAACTCTAACTCATGCCGTTTGCTTGAGTTTGGAGGCAAAATATCGCTCAAAGGAGAAGAAGAAAGGGTTGTCTCGTAAAATAAAAGTTTTGTAAGTATGTAAAGTCTAAAATAATTAATCTTTGTAAAACTTTTTGAAATATATACATACTTTAATATTTGTGTTGTTATTTTATAAATCCCTCTGTAATATTTTAATTGATGGTAAAATTGAAAATCGGCAATCAATGCCCCAGGCGACACCAGGATTACGGCTAAACGTTCACCGAAGTATTTCCGATTTTTAGGTCCACTGTCTTACCGCTCTTAAAATTTGAATTTTTTTCTTCGGAGAATATGACCCTGCCCCAATAGTTCATGCCATGTTGTGCATATACAAAATGTTCTATGAAAGGTGTGAAAAAATAAAATCCCATGTACAGAATCAAATAATTATAAGTTAAAAAAAAAGAATAGCATTTTTTTCAAATTTTGCTCGTTTCCGAGTTACTCGTGTTTAAAAGTTAAACCCAATTATTCTTTTTTCCACCTAATTTTTGTTTTGATTCTTCAAGTGTTTTCAGAAGAATTTCCACAGAAGACGCATATTATTCCTGTGCTGGAATGGAGGATTTTGAAGAACTTGGTTGCATTTCTTTCATAGGAGTTTCAAATACGTCGCAAAATGTTCTTCGAGGAAAATAATTGGGTTGCTAACAGCTTCTTCACCAAATCGTATAATGACTCAGTTGGCAAAGCTTCGGAAGCCCCTACTGTTTCTGATTGAGACTCTTTCCATTTTTGTAAGTCCTTCATTGACTCTGGTATTACATGTTTGGAAAAAGGATAGATATATTCCACCTTACTAAAATCAGTTTTTTGTAATATCTACGCGTTTGGTTTTAAACCGACTTCCTTTAGCTTTCTTCTTCCTGTTTTTGCACTAACATTAACTTGCCTTAGATGCGGAGCTGTAAATGTGCGGTTTCGTAATGACTGATGTTGTTTTTTAGCGATCATCTCTTTGCGTCGTGCACCGTTTACGTCCTTGTCGAGATCGCCTATTGTACTCTCCTATGTCCTCGTATCGTACTACACGAGAGACCGTCGATTGATGTATTCCCAGCATTTGTGCAGTATCTTCTTGCCTGCAACCCTCGGTAGCCAAAGTAACAACTAATTCATTTAGATGTGGCATTACAAACAGAAAACACAGAACCGACACACAATAATGCATTAGAAATGTCGCGACGCATACTGTATACAAATACCCAATTTAGGGAACAATCGATTTCTTCTATACAAAATAGAAGCCAAAGCGGATTACGCCGTTCTTGCAAAATTCAAACAACAGAATATAGTGTCTTGCAATAACCGCCTGATCCTCTAATAAATCAATGTGGACTTAAACAAATATTTTTAATAGCGTATACTGCGGTTCATTATCAATCTGCTGGATCGTCGGTCCTTATCAATCTCAAAAATCCGGATTAGGTTCAAGTCCGGCCACATCTTCTTCAAACTCCTTTAACATTTAAAAAAAATTGTAAAATGACTGTGCATCTTTGGGATTGAGTTTTAAAATGTCCTTTAGATCTTTTATTTTTTCGGCAGCCAGCGCTTTACAATTTTATCACAAAGGGGGTAATTCAATAGGTTTTAAAGGAGGTTTTTTGTCCTTCCCCTGACTTCAATATTAACCTCTGAAAAAATGGAATCGGTTACGTGTTTCTCCTTTCTCGTTGTAATCACACGAGTTTGTAGCCAGTTAATGCCGTCTTTGTGTTTTTGATTTGTTATCGATTTTCCATCATTTTGACTGAAACCATTTCTTCAGATCTGATACGGTTAACAATAAATTTGTTTTTTCTTCGGTAACCTTTCATTGCCTCAATATAGTCACTTTCTGTGTACAATCTTTGTTGTGTCTTAGGGCACATTTGACGTCTCCAAAGTGGGAGTCGTTGAGCAGGAATCTATTCACGGACAGTAGAAAGTTCCACGGAAGCATGATTTTGCAACACACTAATGACTAATGAGCATCAGTACTAGCTTTATGCTTCGGTCATGCCCCCCTCAAGAATCCGACCATAAAATAAAGTTTTTGAAGGGGTCTTGTTTGAGATCTGGCCGAGTGAACTTCGATATTTGAGAAGTGGAGTATATATTTTTAGTGCTGCTAAGGATGGCAATTTAGTTGCCGAAATACGTATATAGTATTTTAATTTTTTTGTAGTTAGGGGTCTAATTGATTTTTGAATTGACTGTAGTGTGATACATAATGATGGAAGGAAGAAATGTTTTTAATACGATTATCATCAATCTCATTTCTTCCTCCGTTGTTTTGTCCTTTTTTATCCTGTACGATATATTGAATTTTAACTAATGACACGTTAATATGATAAACCGTGTCAATACTCCTAAACTGGTCAAACATTCCTCTTCTCATTTCAATATCAACAAGAGTGTCGCACTTTGTTGAACAAGTACATAAAAATGGTTTTCGTAAAATTTCTTCGGTTCTATAATTTTGTGTTTTGCCAAGATGTATTTCGAATTTGAATTGGCCTACTTTTCTTTCCTCTCCTCCTTTTCCTTCCACGTTTTTCCCTTCCTTCACTTTTCTTTACATTTTCATAAAGAAAAATAATCGCTTACCATAAATGGATCTACTCTTCTTTTCCTCTCCACTTCTACAAGTTGTGACTTTTTGACTCAAATTATGCCTCTTAGAGAAACTTTGAAAGAAGTCGTCTCCAGGCATTCAATTCTTGAAGGAGGTTTTCAATGTATTCACCTTAACATATTCCCGGATCAGCTCTGGGATTTCTTTTTTGGACAACCCGAAGCCCCATTTTTCTACAGCATTGATGCATGTAGCAATATTTTTCCAACTCGGGAAGCAAAGCGGTAGGTCGGCCAGATGTACTATTTTTCATTCCCCTTTGGCCATGAAGTCTTTTGACTTCATGTTTTTTTCTCTCTTTATATTTGCGCTACAGTGCACTAGCGTATTTTATAAGCGATAGTCGCTGCGTGTTGACTACAGAGGATCAGCCAACAACTCCTTGGTGTTCCTTTCCTGTTTTTAGCCCACCCCATCTTCGGCTTCGAGCTTAGCTGCGGCTGGATCCTCTTTTGTGGCATTACATCATTTAGGCTGCGTCACAATATTAAAGGGTTTATGCGATTTTATTATAATAGTAAAAATTACAATACAATACAATACAATACAATACAAATACAAGTTATAAATTTTCACAACTGAGAAGCGTTTTAACTGTCTGACCCATCTGTTACTGTGAAACTGGCAATCAGAATATTTGCTATGGTAACTAGAAAGATACAACCAACAACAAATTTGCTTACTGTTCTTTCATTTCGATGTTTCGATTTTCCTCGATGATCCATGCGGCATTTGAATATAAGACATATTCCTATGCTTATTTGTAAAAAAAGAGACACTACAAGCAAATAGAGAACCAAGTGATATGTGGAACTATTGCTGTTAAATTCGATTATGTATCTCAGCTGGTTTGCGTTGGCGGTTATTAATGCAATATCCATCATTCCTACAATGGAAAAAAGTTTAAATTCATCGACTGGTTCAAAATTTTATCTGAATGACAGAAAAAAGACGAGGTACTGAAATGAAATAAATCCTTGTTGTATTCAAGAGATTAGCGTGAATAATTAGCCGTAGATTTTTGTGACCTAAGAACACGTTAATGTGTATTTGAATTTTTTAAGATTCAAATTGTTGCCGACAAGATGGTACTCCTGCACATTATGCTGCAAATGCCAACAGATTTTCGAACCAAACGTTTGCAAATAAATGGGTCGGCAAGCGGGGAGCAGGCGAATGGAAGTCCTTAAAAGCTCCCGATATAACCCCATCAAACTAATTTAAATTTAAATTACCATTACGTGATGAACATCTAGGGTAATAAATTTATAACTCTACCTACCTTGAGCTATAGTTTTCTTAGCACCATAAGAATCCTCGACAGCAAAGGTTTTGATCTATTTCCAACATCGCTGCCTGCTTCGGTTTCGATGATAATTGAAAAATGGTCGTTTTGTCTTCCCGGGTCTGACCGCACTGCTTACCAAAAATTACACATATTTAAATTAATTAGATTTATATATGGTGAACGAGGGGGCCAGTAAGTTAAGTTTCCTCTGCCAATCGAGAGGCCCGGATAAGAGACATTGCAGAATGGTGCACCATTGTGCATAAACCAGCCTTTTTATAATGGAAAAGTATCTAAAGATTTTTTTAAGAAAATATGGTTACCTAGTCTTATCTGACGTATTTGATGTGCTACAGTCCGTTTCGATTTCATTTTCAGTTTACAGTTCCAAAAAACACTTGAATGTTCTGAAAAAAAAAGTGTTTTTTATTTATTTTCTGTACTTTCGGGGTATAATAAGCTTACTTGGGTATCTATCTATGTAATACTAACAAAACTTGTGGTTGGACAAATATTTCATAATATTCTGATAAGTTTACCACAAAGGATGTTGTGGAAATACTGAATTGAATAAGAGATTGCATTTTATTAGTTGATTTGCCTGTCACGAACATTTATTTATGTACAAGGTATCCCGCTCCAGCTGCCTCAGCATGGAGAACTTTTCGAACTATTTGAAAATATAGAGACGTAGAGAATCGGGTAAATAAGGACACAGTTGCACCTTGCACAATCGTGTGACTGAAGTGCTTTGAAAGCCTTTTCTGGAGATTTAGGCTATTCTGAAACAACCGTGGGAAAAAAGCGTACATAACTCGATGGAAAGTGTATTTCATATACACTCGTGTGATTTCTGCCTTCGGCTGCTCTTCGTGCATAATATTTCCATGTTCGTCATGTAATATACTATTATCACGCATTACAGACTCTCCTAGGATTGCAAGTAATTACTTCATTATAAAGTTTTCAGTCCGAAGACTGGTTGGACGGCTACCTCCTACAGCCCTAACTATTTTAGAGCAGTAGTCTAATCTGGACCTACCCCCTACCTCTTTTTATGTCGCAAACTAAGCCTTCGTGCCTCATAAGGTGTCCTACCATCCTTTCTCTCCTATTCTTTACCGCCTTCCATAAATTTCGCTTTTCCCCAACTCTTTATAATACCTCTCTGTTGCTAACCTTATCTATCCATGGTATCTTCATCATGCGTCTATAGCACCACATTTCAAATGCTTCTATTTTTCCTATCCGTTTCACCTATCGTGCCCCCTAACAAAATCTAGCACATATTCAATATCTACGGCCTCATCACTATAGTTAGAAGTGGGCATATATACCTGTAATATTACAGGTTTCGAGTCTAACCTAACC
Source organism: Xestobium rufovillosum (assembly GCA_963966045.1). Classification (NCBI taxonomy): domain Eukaryota; kingdom Metazoa; phylum Arthropoda; class Insecta; order Coleoptera; family Ptinidae; genus Xestobium; species Xestobium rufovillosum. The sequence continues at coordinate 26,804,097 of OZ014497.1, forward strand.
ATAACTTTGCTGTAAGAAATTTTCTACTCTGGCCTACTTTCTTCCGCATAACAATTTCTACTCCCGAATTTCCTCCTACAGATCCTGTATGTGTTACTCTCAAATCTCCGCTCCAGAAGTCTCCAGCTTCTGGTCATCGCACTTCTCACTTCACTAATACCTACCACGTCTAATGCTAACCTATTCATCTCAATTTTCAAGTTTTCTAACTTTCCTACTTGTTTGCATGCTTCTAACATTCCACGTTCCGACTCGTGAAATGTTACACTTATCACTGATGACTCCCCCTGAAGCAGTCCCTGCGCGGAGATCCGAAACTTGATTTGGTCTGTTTTCTCAAATAAAAACACCTCCAATATGGTTTAACCTATGGTTCGGCTCTTTAGACCATTGAACCGGAAGTCTCAGAAAAATTTATACAGATTTATACAGATATTTTATAGGGGTGAGCCTGATTTCGTGGTCACTCGGCATATAAGAATAATGAGTTGTATATATGCTCCCATATATGAAATCAAAAATCCAGAGTAAGAAAACCCACGGGGTTTTATCCTGGGTCTTTGTTATCGAAAAACCCACCCGGGTTTTTGTTTCAGAATCTATAACACTGTTATAGCGGAAGGGTTAATAGAATGTATTTGATTATTTGCTTTTCTCATATTTATTCATTTAGGTACATACTGAAATATTAAAGCATAGAAAAAGCTACCCATTCGCTTAAATTTTCATGATGTGCTAACACGCTTTTCATGTTCATTTTTTCTCCTATTATAGTCCACCATTTATATGCATCCATATTTTTCAACTCTACTAAAAACAGAATTTTGGGAAATGTTTCAAAATCTTTCAACTGCCGCAACATAATAATATAACTGTTAATAAATTGTGACCTTTTGTTCGATAGCCATTGCTCTGCTCTTTGAGTGTCGTCATATGTTTGCTTATACCCTTCCTCCTCTTCTGGAATGCAAAACAAACACTAGGTATAGCAGTAACCTGCAACAGTTTTATTCATTTACCTGCTCCTGGTCCATCTATAGTTCTTCTTGGTCCAGTTAAATAGGCCATAAAATGAAAAGGCTCCATGGCTTCATGAAATCGGCTTCGTATGGCTAACAATTTTTACGTCTCGCTTATCATGCCACTTTGTTATAATCATACCATTCAAGTCATCACATTCCTCAATAGCTTCGCCCCTCCCCCCCCCCCCCCCCCCGTACTTTTCTCTTCATAACATCTGCACAATTACCTTTACGATTAGCTCTGATTGTCGCAGTACAGAAAGTTTCACGTTTTAGTAAAGTTGACGGTAAGGAGTTCGGCCAAAACATAAATTTGATTCCAAGTTTACGACGTTTCCCAGGCAAATGCTGCCAAAAATTTTAAACGGTCTCTCCAGGATATCATAGATTCATCTATTGATAATTTTTAGTTTAGTTGGAAAGTCATTGTACTTATTTCTGAATTAGTTTGCATCTTGATCATTCCTGGTATGTAATATTATCTCTACTGTAACTGATAAATGTTATCAAGCGAATAGATAAAAAATTCGTTTGTTCTGGTGAAACATTCACCGGTAAACTGTTTACACAACCTTAGGTGAGCCAAACTAATTATTAAACGACACTTCATAAAAGTTAAAACAAACCGAATTTCTGGCCAATCAAATAAAAATATACCTAAGTCTTTTTGGTTCAAAATTTTGATGCAAAACTTAATAAGTTTAAATTTATCGCTGGTTTTATTTGAACTGTAAAAAATTAAACATTTTGGTGACAATTTTTCTAGGAGAAAGTTTGACGCGATGAGTGTTGTGGAATTCATAACTGTGACTGCTTCAGTTCTTCTATACATTTTGACGTTTCCAATTTCCGTGTTCCTTTCTTTCAAGGTAAGTTTAGTTGTAACATAGAAGATATAGTACATACTCAGCTTAAAAAAATAAGCATGATCCTAAAGCTGCCGTTTTGAATCAAAATTGCAATACTAATTTTTATGTAATTGTTCAAATATACACTCAAAGAAAATGTAACAACACAATTTTCACTCTGAGGGCGTTTTACCCACAAACCAAGCCTATTAAAATATAAAAAATATATAAATAAGTTTGGTTCGTAGAAATTTCTCAAAGGATAAACTTTATATCACACTTTTCATATGAACATCTCCTTTCAGCTCAGGAATATGCTTTCCTTTTTCTCTACTAGGTGGTTCTCCAATGTCATACACATTTGGAGAAATGTACCGGCTTCATTACAATGATTTTCCTCTATAACGTTTTCAGTTTATGGGCTATTTTCCTGTTGATCATTTTGATTATGTTTAGTTTCAAAATTAACAACAATATTGTGTAATATGATGTTAGTACTCTCATTTCACAAAAGCTAAAACTTCTTTTTTTGACAGCTCATAACCATATTTCCCCATTTCATACAAGTAGATCAAAAGAGCATGTTCGTCCTCCTGAGTTAGCACCGATCTTCTTCCAATGCCAACATGAAAGGCGATAATTAAAGGATTAATTGACTTACCTGTAAGGCATATTGATCCAAATTATATGAGTATTGCCGTTCGAAGAATTACTTATAACAAGTTGTAGTCACAATTTTTGGTGTGCTGACTCACGAACTTGAAATTATTGAAGCTCCCTCGTATCCCCATGTCTCCCATGATCCACATATCTGAAGCTGCCAGCGCCGCGCAAGGTCATCACAATCTTATGGGGGAAGTATCTAGATCGGAATTGGGTGGGCAATAAAGGGAAGGTAGTAATTGTAGACAAATAAGCCAAAACAGAATGCGGGTCCCAAGTTGTCTGATATTTTGGGCCTTGGAGGTTTTTGTTTATAAAGACTTTGGAGGAAACGCCTGAGAACAATTTTGTCAGTATTTTAAGGCTGAGTATTGCTAATTAAGGGTGGAGTAAGACGCATCTAATTTAAATTGATGATTTAAAACGAATAATTGTACGGATTTGTACTTCTAAATGAACAAAATTTCCACCATTTTTTTAAATATCCCTTGCCTTGGATTAATGTATTTAAAGTAACAGAGGACTGGACTGCATGAAGGCCTACTTCTGGAAATCCTCTGTTTACAAACGATTGCCGGATAAAACCCCAACCTCCAAGGTAAGACGTCTCCAAAGAAGATGACTGCCTGAAAGGGGATAAAATGGCATGTAAAACTAATGGATCTGTTGTTAGTAATAACAACACTTAAACGAATTAAGTATTTAATACAAAACTTCAGGTTTTCACATACAAAACTGTTAAACACATCTTACAAGTTCGGATTCAAATAATCGAATGTCCTCTTATAAGTTCAGTTTATAAAACAAAATCAAACACAACACTTCGCTGCGTTCCTGCTAACCCAAAACAATCCGTGTCAGCAGTTCTAGATTCGCAACAATGTCACGGCCATGACATCATCCCGTTAGCATCCAGGGCTAACGCTAACATTAGCAACTTCCGAAACAAGGCATACCATGGTTGGGTACTCCAACTTGGTACCGCCAGAATTCACTCCGTTTGTTTACTAGAAATTTTTCTTAAACAGGTAGAAATAAGAGAAAACGGAGGACAGGGCATCTCGAAGTCCTGCGAATCGTCGGAATCATCCGATGCACCTGCAAGTCAAAATTGACTTCAAAACTTTGTTCCGATTGAAAAACTGGGTGCTCGTGTTACGATAGTTAGTTTTTATTAAAAGGTAATTAAAATAACACCAGTGATCACAGTTAAACACTTTATTCCTTTTCAAGAACTACAACCATACTAAAAAGAGAAATATATTCTGAACGTATTCATTACTAAAATTCCAGTCTACGAACTTAGTTATAGGTTTAGGGTTTCAAGGGACGTTTAACATAATAAACATAACATATCTGATTTATGTGTCGCTGAGCGTTTAACTGCCTGGTTCGTAACATTCGGTCATCCCGTATATGACTTGTCCTCAAGCCACAGAGGTAAGCGACTTCGTTTGGCTACCTACTTCTCTCGCCCAAGATGTGCTCTTCCTATGTGCGTTCTTGTGTTTTTTTTTCATAACCTCATTTATTTTTATGTATTCAGTTACATGTGGCATAACTGTTTTTATGTATTCAGTTACATGTGGCATAACTGTTTTATGTATTAAGTTACATGTGGCATAACATTTTTTTTGTATTCTGTTACATGTGGCATAACTGTTTTTATGTATTCAGTTATATGTGGCATAACTGTTTTATGTCTTAAGTTACATGTGGCATAACATTTTTATGTGTTCAGTTACATGTGGCGTAACGGTTGTTATATTTGGCATAATTGTTTTATGTATTAAGTTACATGTGGCATAACATTTTTATGTATTCAGTTACATGTGACATATCGTGTTACGATAGTTAGTTTTTATTAAAAGGTAATTAAAATAACACCAGTGATCACAGTTAAACACTTTATTCCTTTTCAAGAACTACAACCATACTAAAAAGAGAAATATATTCTGAACGTATTCATTACTAAAATTCCAGTCTACGAACTTAGTTATAGGTTTAGGGTTTCAAGGGACGTTTAACATAATAAACATAACATATCTGATTTATGTGTCGCTGAGCGTTTAACTGAATGGTTCGTAACATTCGGTCATTCTGTATATGGCTTGTCCTCAAGCCACAGAGGTAAGCGACTTCGTTTGGCTACCTACTTCTCTCGCCCAAGATGTGCTCTTCCTATGTGCGTTCTTGTGTTTTTTTTTTCATAACCTCATTTATTTTTATGTATTCAGTTACATGTGGCATAACTGTTTTTATGTATTCAGTTACATGTGGCATAACTGTTTTATGTATTAAGTTACATGTGGCATAACATTTTTTTTGTATTCTGTTACATGTGGCATAACTGTTTTTATGTATTCAGTTATATGTGGCATAACTGTTTTATGTATTAAGTTACATGTGGCATAACATTTTTATGTGTTCAGTTACATGTGGCGTAACGGTTGTTATATTTGGCATAATTGTTTTATGTATTAAGTTACATGTGGCATAACATTTTTATGTATTCAGTTACATGTGACATAACTGTTTTTATGTATGCAGTTACATGTGGCGTAACGGTATTATGTGCAGTTATATTTGGCATAACTGTTTTATGGATTAAGTTACATGTGGCGTAACGGTATTATGTTCAGTTATATTTGACATAACTGTTTTATGGATTAAGTTACATGTGGCGTAACTGCATTATGTTCAATTATATTTGGCATAACTGTTTTATGTATTAAGTTACATGTGGCATAACATTTTTATGTATTCAGTTGCATGTGGCATAACTGTTTTTATGTATGCAGTTAAATGTGGCGTAACGGCATTATGTGCAGTTATATTTGGCATAACTGTTCTATGGATTAAGTTACATGTGGCGTAACGGTATTATGTTCAGTTATATTTGGCATAACTGTTTTATGGATTAAGTTACATGTGGCGTTACTGTATTATGTTCAATTATATTTGGCATAACTGTTTTATGTATTAAGTTACATGTGGCATAACATTTTTAAGTATTCAGTTACATGTGGCATAACTGTTTTATATGAAGTTTCTTTATTATATGTCAAACATTAAAATTTCATTTTATATTAAGCCAAAAGAACGTACTTACTCAAATTAAATCTACTTCTGATTCTACAATTAAAAATCTATATGAAAAATAACCCATGACAGCGAGGTCTTAAAAAAAATCATTAGTAACCGTGAGGTCTGTTATCTACTACTTAGGTAATAGGTTGATCCTCTTTCTCATTCATAATGACCCAACGTTTCGTGTTTTCTGGTACCGTTACAGTTTTTACTCGTCGTTTGTCTCGAAGATCCTCCACTGCGTAATGATCGTTTGGCAACTGTGCCGCAATTCTAAAGGGACCCTTGAACACTGGATCTAGCTTTCGGATTTTGCCGGTTGCTGTTTGTTCGGTTTTACGAACCATTACCAAGTTCCCAGAATTATAGGTAACTTGTTTACACCTGCGTTTATCAAAACGTCCTTTCATTGTGATTTGTGACTTTGTTACTTTTACGTGAACTTTATCACGCAATTCTGTTAAATCCGATCTTTTAATATTTTCATTCACTTCAGATATTTACTCCCGTCAATATTATATAAGTATGGAGTTTCTCCAGCGGTCTCGTTAACCACGGAGTTTATACAGAACAGAATTTCTTTTACATTGGTATCCCCCCCGGGTAACCCAGTAAGTCTCCGGGGTATCATTTACTGACAGTCAACGTAATAACTCTAGTACGGTTAGATTAAAACGTTCACGCTGCCCATTCGCCCTGGGCACCGCCACTGCATTCAGTACATGTTTAATTCCATGTCTTTTTCCAAAATTCTAATTTGGTATGGGAAGTAAAAACTGAACCACTATCAGATATTATTCGAGTTGGGACCCCGAATATGTACATAAAAGATTGCAGTGCTTGTATTACGTATTTTACTTTGGCAGACTTCACAGGTTCTAAAAATGTAAATTTTGAAAAACCATCTACCAAAGCAAAAATGTAGGTATTCCTTTCCCGTGACAGTACAAAAGGTCCCAAATCGTCAATGTGAACCGTTTGAAACGGAACTTTAACTTTGGGTGAAGATAACCTACTTTCATTCCACTTTTATTTTTCATGTATAAGAAACTTAGACAACTAGATACGTATTTTTTTTCAAATTTACTCATTTTTGGAAACCAGTACGTTTCTCTAATTCTCTTGTAACGTTTTACCCCGAGAAAAATGCCCAGAAACATCATGATTTAATTTATACAAATTTGCCATCGACATGAACGGGGCAATACCCACTTATTCTCACCTTCAATCTTTCGAAATAAGATATCATTTTTAAGAGTATAGTTGTCAAAATAATCTTTACTTTCTCTAGACCTTTCTGTTTTTAGTAACTCAATTATTTTTACGATCTCATTATCTTGAGATTGCACCGCCTTTACCCACTCACCATCCGAAAGATTTATGATAGTATTTATATTGACCGGATTTCGGGTCAAATAATCGGCATGCTTAATTTGAAAACCTGTCCTGTAACGAATTTCAAAAGTAGGTACCTATAATCCTGAATCTCTAACCACCAACGGGCAATACGAGGAATGAGATCTTATTTCTTTGTAATGTGGTTCTTAAAGCTGCACAGTCGGTAATATACGATAAAGTCAATGCCTAATAAATAAACTCGAAACTGACGCGTGACGCAGAGCAAAAACGACTGCCATAGCCTCAAGTTCATAGGAGTGATATTTTGACTGTTCGTAAGTAAACTGTTTACGAAAATATGGGACTGGATATAATCCACCCTCGTGTTTTTGTAATAAGATCGCACCGACTCCGATAGTGCTGGGGCGTCGGTGTGTAATTCGATGCCTAATTTTGTGTCAAATATTTTTAATAGTGGTCTGTTCACTAGGAGGGACTTGAAATTTCTTAAATGCAGCCTCTTACTGTTCCGTCCTGTGCCAAAAAATGTGTTTCTTTAAAAGTTTTGTTAGTGCCTGAGTAATAATTACAGCATAGTTTTGCATAAACTTTCTGAAATAGCCGGACAACCCTAGCAATTGTCGCAACTGTCTAGTATTTTCTGGTGCTTTAACAAGCAATAATCCAGAAATTTTGTCTTCGATCAGGTCGAATGCCATCTCCTCAAATTTCCCTGCCTAAATATTTTAATTTATTGGACAAAAAGTTGCATTTTGGAAGTTGAAGGGTAAGACCGTGTTTTCGAAATAGTGCCAATACTAACCGAAGTTTCTGTAAACTTTCGTTTGTTAGTGGCCGGAATGATAACGTCTTCAAAATAAGCAAAAGCGGTATATAATTTTCCCATTTGTTCATCAATACTGGGCATGGGAAATTTTTCCTTGACGGTCAAACTATTGAGTTTAAGATAATCAACACATAATCGTAACTGGCCATTTGGTTTAGGAACTAATACTACTGGGCTAGCATAAACCGATTCGTATTCTCGGATAATGTTACATTTTAGCAAATTGTTTACCATTTCCTGTAATTTCAGTTTTCTGTCTTCTGACACACGATACGGATTGTATGAAAATGGCGTCGAATCCTGTAATTTAATTTTTATTTCAAAACAGGTTGTTTGACGGATATTTTCCATACTGGTGGAAATCCTGTCTTTTTCCCATCTGCCACCCCAAAGAATTTTACTTCATGACCCTGTTTTATCAATGAAATGTGAGGCTGATTGATAAATGAGTTGCCCAAAATAATATCTACTGAACAAATTCGATCAGGCGCTAGAAGTAATCTATCAGTGGCAATAACTGAATCTACCTTAACTTCACAATTAGGTAGGTATTGGTTTTTTTTTTAATTTCTACAAGTTCTCCAGAAAATGACCTAAGCAAATATTTACTATCTTCTGTAACAGATTTTCTTCATATTCCTTAATAGGTAATAGTGCATTCGCTTCCAGTGTCCACTATCCCTAACATCTTAACATTATTTACAAAATGGTCTTATAAAATAGATTAGGTAGTAGAGTGCTGCAAAAGATTCACTGTTTTCTTATTAAAATAGCAATCTTTAGTGTCATGATTTGTCTTTTTGCAGACCGCACACTTGACGCACATATTTTTCTTAATTATGGAGTCACTGTCACTACCGGATTTAGTTGGATTAAAACGGCTTTGAGGGCAGCTCATGGATTTATGTCCTAGGTTACCGCATTTGTAGCAGTTTATTAATTTCCGAGTATTCTCGAAGCGTTCTGTATTTTTGGCCACTACCGGACGTTTTATTTCGACCGACATCACAAATGTCTGGAGCTCATCGACACTAGAATAATTATTGGCAAAAGCCAATTGTCGCGTAGAAGAGTCTCGAATGCCCGCAATAATAATGCTTATTTTATCTTTTTCGGGAATGTCCCAAGTCAATCGATTAATTTTATCTAATTTGTTTTGAAAATAATTCAGATGTGATTGCCCCTGAATTGACGAAAAATTTGCTGCATCTGCGAACAGTGTGTCAATAGCGTTTGGGTCTATGTCGAAAGTTGCACGCAAAAGTTTCTTAAAGTCAACCCAATTCCGGTATGCGATATCAGAACTTAACAACCAATCGCGTGCTCGACCTGCCAAATTTTCTGACGCATATTTGGTAGTCGCTATATCGTCCCACCTCATAAAATACGCGCGCTGATCAATTAATCGAATCCACTTATTAACTGTAATTCGTTTTTCTCCCGGATCGTACACTGGAATGTTTTCCCACGTTATTGGGTGCGTTGCCGCACTTACCTGCGTTTTCTGCTCTTCTAATACCTTTATTTTCTTTTCCAATAACTCAAGTTGTTGTTGGACAGTTAACGGCGGCGTCAAACTTCTACAGGACTCCATGGTTGTCACAGATGTATGAGGTAACACCGCCAAGAATTCATTTGATGAATTTTCACTCATAACGCACTAAAATTCTACACAGGTAAGTCGCACAGGTGTATCCCACTTCTGACTTGTTACGATAGTTAGTTTTTATTAAAAGGTAATTAAAATAACACCAGTGATCACAGTTAAACACTTTATTCCTTTTCAAGAACTACAACCATACTAAAAAGAGAAATATATTCTGAACGTATTCATTACTAAAATTCCAGTCTACGAACTTAGTTATAGGTTTAGGGTTTCAAGGGACGTTTAACATAATAAACATAACATATCTGATTTATGTGTCGCTGAGCGTTTAACTGCCTGGTTCGTAACACTCGGGAGAAGTTGTTTATTGTTTGAAAAACTAGTGGAGATCGCACCGTGGCCAGGCGTCAACTTCATCCCGATCGTAGACTAAACAAACACATAAGTTCGATAAGAGGAAACGAAGGACACGTGTCTGTGCAACTCAGTCTAGAATTAAGTGATTCGAGCGGGAGCACTTAATAAAAATTTATTTATAACAATTACAACAAATATACTATTGAAACTTAAATTGGTAATGAACCCTGAGTTAGGGTAACCACTGCTTTTATTACATTAATTATCTATTCAAGACAAAGTACATTTGAACAGAGATTATATGATGACTAGTGAATTACAAATTACAAAGGGTGGTTATTATTCATACTTGTACATTGCCCTGTATACACATAACTCCTCCCTCCGTAAGACGGAAAATCATGGTATTTTCGGTTTTCTTGTAGGATGCGAACCTACGCTATAGTGTTGGAAAATAGGACGGTGGGATGATCCTGTTCTTGGCTTCCTTCATTTCCTTGCGGCGGGTTTTTTCCATATGTTGTAAAGTTTCCTGCATGCTTTTATCCTGTTAAAACATATAACAAAGATAAATATTATTAATAGACTGAAGGACAAAATAGTCCCAAATGACCACTTTTGGAAAGTCTTCATGTCTTGAAGGGAAATTGGCTTCAACGCTTGAGCTTGCTTTTGTAACTCATAGATATCTTGTAATTTAACCTCATCCAAATGTAGGGTTGGCGATGGATTTCCATGTTGATAATGTATGTCATCTATTGTTGGTAAAAGGTAAGGACTGTCTGATGGTTCCGTTTGGACGTTGATAAATTCTTGACTCTTGAAGTTGAACTTACAATTTGGTGGTAAGTATAATAAAGTTGGCCTTTCAATTTCCAAGAAACCTTTGCTCTGGCATTGTGTTTGAATATTAATGTGCTTGCTAGTAATTATGACGTAATAGTTATCGTTGATTCTTTCAATTATGGTACTGTTGTAGTGGACAGGAGTGAATTCACATGTAGCTTCTTCATTTTTCAGTATTACTCTTCCAACACAGTCTTCTTCTTGTCTCAAGTCGACTAGAGTACATAGGTAAATGTCTTCTACCCGTGGACATACATCGCTGTTATATTGATAGTATTTCTTATTTAGTGCCAAATAAGGTTTTGAAGGAATAATTATTGAATTGTTTAAAGGAATTGGATATAGGTGAAAATAATCAAATTCGTCAGGAAAAATAATAGGAAGGTTAATAAGAAAAATTATTTTTGATTCGGAAAACACAACTTTGGTTTCAGAAATCTGATAATATGATCTTAAATCTTTTAGCTTTAGAATTTGGTTTGAATTATATAGAGCATTTAAATGTGAAATTATAATCCTTAACTGTTTCATAGGCAATACTGTAGTGTCTAAAGTTTTTAATTTGGCAAACATTATCGCATCTTCTAAGTTGTCAAGAAAAGTAATTACATTTTGATAATAAAGTATAAGTTGATTTAATAAATTCTGAGTGGTTAAGAAAGCTTCCATTTCTATTGTCATTTCATTAATGTGAAAGGATAAAAATGTAAATTGATTTTCAATTGCTTTTTGATTTTTCTGTAACACAGCTATCGTAGAATTATAATTATGAATGAGACCCTTTGAAAGTGACATTTGTAAGTTAATTTGCGTGCTTAGTTTTTCTTGGTTTTCTTCTAAGATTTGAATAGACTTATCATAACGTTCTCCATCATCTGAATCTAAGCTTCCGATCAACCATTTGCTAATTTTACCAACTCCATTTATCAAACCTCTTTTTGTCATTTTATGCGGCACAATGCTTTGTAATTTAATTTCTGTTTCCATCATTAAATATTCAACGTGACCTAACAAGTCAAAAATTATTTGTTTTTGCACTGAAAATTTGGCGTTTGAAAGAGACTCCTTTATATTATGATACATTTCATGGGCTTTAGAATTATGTTCAATTAAAACGCTTATATGGATATAGTGAATAAAGGTGTGCTGTGATTGAATTAGTTTGACATTACCCAAGTTATAGGGTAATACCTGGAAATTAATGGGTTTAAGTGTTATGTCCTGTGCTGTCATTGGTTTGAGAATGATTGCGAGGATTAAGATCCAAATCATTCTGAAACAATGAATTTGAGTTAGTCAATTTCATAAAAGGTTTGATTAAATTTTTATGAAATTGTTTGTTTTTATTAATCACCTTTACCTTTAATCCTTCATCCTCTTTTACAATTTCCTTTTTATAAGGAGGCTTAATTTTAGCTTGCCACTTATCATTTTTTATATAAACAGTTTCTTCCGGATTTAAAGTAATAGGTTCCTGCCTATGTTTGTTCAAACTAGTTAAAACCCTTTCCTTTGAATTATCGTTTCTTTCATTTACGATTTGGTAAAGGCTCTTTAATAGAGTTTTGTGGTTTTGAACATAATCATTGTAAAGTAATTCGTCTGTAATGTCAAATGGATTAATTCTGTCGGGTTGTCCATTAATTATTTCATAAGGTGAATATTTCGTCACACTATGAGTCGAATTGTTGTAGAGTAAAATGGCATATTTCATTAGATTTCGTAAATGTTCATTAGGGTGTTCTAATTTCAAGCATCTTAGGCTCTCAATTAGGGTAGAATGTAATCTCTCTAAAGGAGAATTACCGTTACTATTTCGAATAGCAGTATAATGCATTTCTATTTTATGTAACTTGATAAAATCGTTTAATATTGTGTTTTTAAATTCTGTTCCCTGATCTGCAGTTATTTTGTTGGGTAGACCGTGATGTGAAATGAAGAGAATCAGATTGTTAGTAATATTTATACCGGTTACTTGCTCCAACGGGTATGCTTGTGAGTATCTTGAAAAGGTATCAACTATGGTTAAAAATTTTTCGTTTCCAACTTTGAAGGTGTCTATGTGCAAATGTTCGAAAGGTTTATTTCCTGGAGGCGTTTTACTAAATTTAATTTTCGTTGGATGTCTTTCATATTTCGATACTAAACAAGAATTACAACTATTAACATAATCACTTACATCTAAGCTTAAATTTGGCCAAAAATATCTTTTTTTTTAAACTACTTACAGTTTCATTAATACCTCTGTGACACGTTTTGCCCTCATGGTAATACTGAACTAATTCTAATTGTCTATCCCTATCTGTTATATCTACTACTAAATTATTGCATTGGATTAATTTAAACGCAGAATGTTTAAAAATATTCTGAACTACTCTTAAAATTACTAAATAATAATCCCTATTACTAGAATGAACCGCATAAGTTTGTTTCGGTTCGAAATATTCTTTTATAAATTTAATTAGAAATGATTCTGTTTCTTGAGAATCTGCGTCTTTGGGAAGAGAAACTATTAATCTTTTATTGTTAAAAACCTTTGAGTGTTTTATTTTAAATGGCGGATTATTGGTATTAATTATTACTTGATTTTTAAAGGTATTAATCGGTTTTTCTGAAATAGCCATTGATAAAATCGGATTTTCACAGGAAGAATGCACAGTTTCTAAGCTATCATCCTTCACAGGTTCCTTCGTACCTGGTTTTAATAGAATGTTTGACAAAATTTTGATTTTAGGGTCGTCAGTCTTATTTAAGGAATTTAATATTTCATCGCAATCTTCAGCGGTAAGTTCAATTAAATTTTCCGCTTCCAAATATTTTTCTATCTCGTCGTTTACATCGCCTGGATGGTTAACTATTGAAAAAGAATCGTCGTTATTATCTTCAAAATGTTCGGCGTTATGGATTTTTATACGGGACAATGCATCTGCATTTGTGCTATGTTTACCTTTCTTATATTGTATATCGTAATTGTACTCCTCGAGTTTTAATCGCCATCTAACCAATTTAGAACAAGGGTCCTTTATTGAAAACAACCACTTTAAAGGTTGATGATCCGTGACAATGGTAAACCTTCTTCCGTAAAGATATGGCCTAAAATGTTTACACGCCCAAACAATAGCAAGTAGTTCCTTTTCAATTGTTGCATAATTCAATTCTGCTGGATTTAATGTTTTTGAGGCATATGCAATTGGAAGATCCGATCCTATACTTCCTTGGCTAAGTACTGCGCCTACTGCAAACTTTGATGCATCGCATGTTAGAATGAATTTTTTCTCGAAATCGGGGTACTGCAAAATTGGGTCATTGCATAATACTGTTTTACATGATTCAAAGGCTTTTATAAATTCCTCATTGTGTATTATCCTCTGGTTTTTCTTTAAGCATTGCGTTAATGGTTTAGTTAGTGTAGCAAAATTTGGAATAAATCGTCGATAATACCCTAATAATCCTAAAAAGGATTTGATCTCTTTGACCGTTTTAGGGATTGGATATTTTTTTATTGTTTCTATTTTTTTTGGATTCGGCCGGACTCCTTCTGGGGTTACAACGTGTCCCAAGAATTCGACTTCTTTACGCAGAAATTCCGATTTGTCCAATTGAATTTTAAGTTTAGCTTCACGGAGTTTTCCAAATACTAATTTCAAGTGTTTTATGTGTTCTTCTAAATTTGATGAACATATTATAATATCGTCCATGTACACCATACATACCTTATGCTGGAGTTCCTTCAAAATATTATCCATCACCCTTTGGAATGTACTCGGAGCATTTTTTAATCCAAATGGCATCCTATTAAATTCATAGTGCCCATTTTCCACTGTGAATGCAGTTTTTTCGATGGAATTGGCGTGCATTTCTATCTGATGGAATCCCGAGGCTAAATCTATTGTTGAAAAATATGCGCATCTTCCCATGTTGTCTAAGATATCAGTAATATTGGGTAGCGGATACCTATCGTCGATGGTCTTCTCATTAACCTTTCTATAGTCTATTACGACTCTCCATTTTTGTTTGCCAGATGCGTCTTGTTTCTTCGGCACTATCCAAACCGGGGATGACCATGGACTCTGTGAGGGTCTAATTATTCCATCTTCTAGCATTTTATTGATTTGGGTTTGGATCTCTTTTTTGTGAACAAACGGATACCTATATGTACGTGTATGAACCGGAATTTCGCCTACCGTCTTAATTTCATGCTTTATTTTGTTGGTGAAAGTTAACTTATCATTAGGCGTATGAAATATATCTGAATATTTTCGACAAAGTTTCGTGATTTCGGTTTTTTCTTCAGAATTCATGTGTTATGTTCTGAGCAACTCTTCAATGTTAATTTTGTCTGATTGAAATTTACTATGCACTTCCATATTATACATAAAGAATTTCTCTCTGGTTTCTTCTGCAAATGGAACTACTTTAATGGGCTCTTCTAAAATGATTTCTTGCGTTTGATCCGTATAGTTGTGTACCTCAATTGCAGCTTCGCCATCTTTAGCTATCGTTAATATTTCAGGCACATAACAATTAAAAAAAATTTATTTTCAGGGATAATTATTTGACCCGAAGTTTCACTTACCGGAATTCGTGTACTTAATATTTCGTTAGCGTCTATCACAATTTTATATTCTTTATCATTGACATCCTTATTTTTTAAAGGTATTTCAGTGTTTCCATTAAAAATTACCCTATCGGGAAGATTAATTTGAAAATTCATATTTTTCAAATCCTTATAGCCTATGGACTCCATCATAATAATGATGAAAGTCAAATAGTAATAAATTGATTTCATAATTGCTGTTAAATTCAGGAAAAATAGGTATGGTAGCCTTAAATCTACTATTAGTTGCACCGTTGCAAGTTTTCACTACGAAAGGATCGTGGTATATACAATCTGGATAATACCTTTCTATGACTGACGGTCTTAATATTGAATGGGTTGACCCTGTGTCTAACAACAATTTAATCGGGGGGTCATTTATTTGGATAAAGGGTAAAGAATGATTTTTGTACGAGTGATTGTTAAATTCTATTACCTCTTTGCCTCTAAATCGAGAGCTAAATAAAAATTTTCGCATTCAAATGATTGATCCTTACTCTCCATGTTGTCTGAAGATGTTTCGTTGGGTTCCTGTGTGTCGATGGAATAGTCAAATTCGTCTATGTTATGCAATTCTTGAAAGGTAAAATTCTTATTAGCATTACCATTGGTTTTGAAATGGTTGCTAGAATTGAATTTATTTTGGTATGGCTGATAATTCTTTTTGTTGGTGAATCTGGACGTCGTCGACATCGGCTCGGGCTCATTTTGCGGAACCTGACCGTTAGGTTTGAAAACGTTTTTTGGTTTTCGAAAAACTTGTTCATTAGTGGGGAATCTTCTCATAGGTTGATAAGTGGGACGAATTGGAATTGGCCCACGAGGAAAATTGTTAGAAGGAGTTGGATTTAAGGTTTGACGATTTTCGACGAACCTTGGTGGAGCGAAATTCTGTGCTGAATTTTGGGGTTGTGAAAAACTAGGATTATTTTTAGAGAAATGAGAGAAATTATTTGAGGATGTATTATAATTAGGAGTATTATTATAAAAACGTGGAAAATTATTAGAAGACATATTATAATTATCCTGTATTCTCCTAGGGTTATTTGAATTTGACTTGGAGATATTTTGTGTCTGCAAATGACGTGGAGATGTATGATGCGAAATACTACGTGCAAAATTTTCCTCTTCTGTGACGAGGTGAATAGCATCTTCCACAGAGGTATGATTTCTTAGCCTAATTACGGTTTGTAATGAAGTAGGTAAATTTCTAATAAATGTTTTTAGGGCTAAGTTATCATACTGCCGCATATTGATAATCTTTTCGGCTGGGGTCATTTCTGTTAACGAATTAACTTTGCAGTTAACTCTGCTGCGACTTAACAAAACTCGCGAACTAAAGTCTAACGGACTTTCATTACGCAGAGGAGTCAATTCAATCAGATCTTGTACCAGGCAATCAAGACTTCTACGATCACCATAAGTTTTTCGCAGTGCATCCTTTAAGAGTGCCCATGTATTTAATTCCCTCCTGACACCAATTAAAATGGCTGCGTTTCCTGTTAGCTTGCCTTGTACAACTCTGATCAAATAGTGAATAATTTGAGGATCATTTGTGTTACCGTAGGTATCAAATAAGTAATCGCAGCTACTAACAAATGTTTCTAAAGTATCCGATTCACCACCATAATGCGAAATTGTGTCTACGAATAATTTAAGTAACTGAAAATTAACTTGAGGTTGATTTTGATTTGCCATTTCAATATCCTTTATTCTACAGTTGCCTTCTGAATTTGGATTTAAAGTTACTACTTTATTAAAATTATCAGATAACTGGTCAATGATTTCGTCACTGACACTCATAAAAATATTTTCCAAATTTAAAAATAATGTCTCCCAAACGGGGAAAAATTAAGGAAGGAAAATATGGCACAAACCTTATATAGCTGTGGACAACTTGTTTTTTCTTAGAACTGGATTTCCTTGGGTTTCTATATTCTTCTTGAAGACCTTTTTTTTTTGAAACTTCTGCTTGAACGATTCGCGTAGTACAAATTGTAAACGACAATTTTCGATACTTTCGCGAACTTCTTAATTTTACTTTACTTGTTTTTTATGTTTACCGACTGCGCCAATTAAGTGATTCGAGCGGGAGCACTTAATAAAAATTTATTTAAAACAATTACAACAAATATACTATTGAAACTTAAATTGGTAATGAACCCTGAGTTAGGGTAACCACTGCTTTTATTACATTAATTATCTATTCAAGACAAAGTACATTTGAACAAAGTACAGAGATTATATGATGACTAGTGAATTACAAATTACAAAGGGTGGTTATTATTCATACTTGTACATTGCCCTGTATACACATAATTCTAGCTCCATTTAAAATAAATCGTGTGACATTTCTAAAAATAGAACTTGTAACGATGCCAGACTACAGCTTTTCAGTGGGAAAATACTGTTAAAAGGTTAAAAACGAATCAATCAACAACAAATTGCTCAAATCCTTAAATGTACTGTTATAGTATTTATTTTGTGCTTCTGTGAGGATGAATAAATACTAAACAAGTAATAGTTGATGTTAATTTAATTACAGTATAGTTAAAATACAAGTGTTCCTTCGCGGCTACTCTTACTGACTAACTTAAAAACTATCTTAAAACTACCAAGCATCCTCCCTTTTTCAAGCATTCCACCAATCAGCCATAAACATCTCATTATCACACATACGCAATTATCCAATCAGATCCATTCGTTTATCTGCAAACACTCTTACTCATCTTCCAATACATTCATCCGATACCCAAGCTTATCGTCTCATAACTTTTGCATCCACTCTGAACATTTCGTCTTGAACCTGCCACTCTTGGAAATTTACTGCCGACTGACTGGTGCCACAACAATTTAAACACACTTCTTATCATCAAACTTACAACCTTAAAATAAAAATTAAAATACTCTAACATTCGGCCTTTCCTGACATATTGACGCCCTCGTCAATCACACCATCATACATACTCATACCATCTTAATTCTAACAAAAATATCACAAACATTTAACCTCCACAATACCTAATCACACCATCTATCGTCCCTAAAATATTGTCTTTATTCGTATACAAATATTTCCTAAATTCACAACACGCACATTTCACAAACCTATTCACCCCACCTCGTAAACTAACAGAGTCCTTATTCCTAACTGAACAGCCTCTAAAAAAGTCAAAATTACAATGTTCACTTTTCTGCAAACTATCTGCCGTGCCTCGTAAAATCACATCAGCCCTCAACAACCCTTCCACTACCTGCTCCTGGGTCAGTGCACTCTCACATCTGTTTATCTTTGACACACTTTTGCCACTAATAGAAATTGTCCCTTTTTCTATCTCATCCGCATCTTCTGAAAACGCACATTCTTTTAAACTTTCCTCCGAAATTACACGATCTTTTAATATTTCGTCTACCGCACCACCGTTATTAACCCTTTCATTCTGATTTTCATTCATACTTTCCATAAATTTATCTTCTAACACCAAAACCACATTTTTCTTATCGTCTTTAGTCTGATTCACTTCATCTTTAACATATTTTATTTCTGTTAACAATTTATCGAAATTCTCACTTTTTCCGTTTTCCAAGTTCTCCATACCGCGTTCTTTCCACAATAAATTTACTTTCTTCGCGTTCTTCCTGATATACTGCTGCACCTGTGCTTAACCCTTTTTCGA
Source organism: Xestobium rufovillosum (assembly GCA_963966045.1). NCBI lineage: Eukaryota > Metazoa > Arthropoda > Insecta > Coleoptera > Ptinidae > Xestobium > Xestobium rufovillosum. Next base: position 26,822,988 of record OZ014497.1, read on the forward strand.
CATAAATATTAATATTTTCACTTTTCCAGCTTTCACCATTATTTTCCTTCTCACGTAAGTCCTCTGACTTCTTTACACGTATCTGTACTACTTTCACACTTCTAATACTTAAATTGTCCTGTCTTTCATCGACCGCTACCGAATTTTTCGTGAAATGTTTTCTACGTTTCGGACAATCACGCGTGAAATATCCGGTATTGGCACACTTAAAACACCTCCCCCCACGATGTTGTCTCCGATTGTTTTCTTCACAAACCCGCATTTCCTTTTCCATTCGATTACTTTTGATCACATCGCCCAAAAGTTCTTCTTCGTCTTGATGCCGCACGAACGTGAGAGTCTTAACTATTTCTCTCCATCGCATTCCCTTCAAAAACAACTCCTTCTTTTCTTCAAAACTTAATCTGAAGGCTTGACACAAAGTCATCTTATCGTAGAAGTAGTCTTCGGCCGATTCACCCATGCTTTGCTTCCTGGCCATCATGTCCTCAAACCTCTCGGAAAAATTTCTGTGATCTCCAAATTTTTCTTTAAATTTCGCTTCAAATTCCTCCCACGTACCAATTTCTTTACTCCGGAAATTGTACCAACCCAAAGCACTTCCCGCCAGATGTTCTATCGCCACATCCAGTAAAACACTCTGGTCCCAAAACTGTACTCGTGCCACTGTTTTGAGACTGCTGAGCCAGTTAGTAGCAACCGCGAAACCTCCCTTGCCGTCAAACACTTTCACACTCCGTGAAATGTCCGACATCATATAATAACCAGCAGGCATATGGAATGGGTTTCCCAAAGATGCCTCTCTCCCTGGATTTACAGAGTGCCTCGACGCACTTGGACCTCCAGAACTATTTTCACCCAACGGCGCACACTGAGAAGGCAAAAGCAACGTAGCATCCTCCACGGGCGAACCTCTCTCGCCATTCACGTTTTCACACGCCATCCCCGACGCTGAAAACCCCAACAGCTGCGGAGAATTTCTTCCACTCATTCCGCACAGCTACACACGTATAACCTTCCCGAAAGTTATACACTCGACACTACTTGCAATTGCTCTCCAAAACTTCACCACCGAATTCACCTTCCAATAAACTTTTCTTCGAACACAGACACTTAATTAACACTTTACACTGGGCTATGACTTCAATCCCGCTTCTGAAATTGTTATAGTATTTATTTTGCTCTTCGGTCAGGATTAATAAATACCAAACAAGTAATATTTGATGTGAATGTAATTAGAGTAAAGTTAAAATACAAGTGTTCCTTCGCGGCTACTCTTACTGACTAACTTAAAAACTATCTTAAAACTACCAAGCATCCTCCCTTTTTCAAGCATTCCACCAATCAGCCATAAACATCTCATTATCACACATACGCAATTATCCAATCAGATCCATTCGTTTATCTGCAAACACTCTTACTCATCTTCCAATACATTCATCCGATACCCAAGCTTATCGTCTCATAACTTTTGCATCCACTCTGAACATTTCGTCTTGAACCTGCCACTCTTGGAAATTTACTGCCGACTGACTGGTGCCACAACAATTTAAACACACTTCTTATCATCAAACTTACAACCTTAAAATAAAAATTAAAATACTCTAACATTCGGCCTTTCCTGACATATTGACGCCCTCGTCAACCACAGCATCATACATACTCATACCATCTTAATTCTAACAAAAATATCACAAACATTTAACCTCCACAATACCTAATCACACCATCTATCGTCCCTAAAATATTGTCTTTATTCGTATACAAATATTTCCTAAATTCACAACACGCACATTTCACAAACCTATTCACCCCACCTCGTAAACTAACAGAGTCCTTATTCCTAACTGAACAGCCTCTAAAAAAGTCAAAATTACAATGTTCACTTTTCTGCAAACTATCTGCCGTGCCTCGTAAAATCACATCAGCCCTCAACAACCCTTCCACTACCTGCTCCTGGGTCAGTGCACTCTCACATCTGTTTATCTTTGACACACTTTTGCCACTAATAGAAATTGTCCCTTTTTCTATCTCATCCGCATCTTCTGAAAACGCACATTCTTTTAAACTTTCCTCCGAAATTACACGATCTTTTAATATTTCGTCTACCGCACCACCGTTATTAACCCTTTCATTCTGATTTTCATTCATACTTTCCATAAATTTATCTTCTAACACCAAAACCACATTTTTCTTATCGTCTTTAGTCTGATTCACTTCATCTTTAACATATTTTATTTCTGTTAACAATTTATCGAAATTCTCACTTTTTCCGTTTTCCAAGTTCTCCATACCGCGTTCTTTCCACAATAAATTTACTTTCTTCGCGTTCTTCCTGATATACTGCTGCACCTGTGCTTAACCCTTTTTCGACATAAATATTAACATTTTCACTTTTCCAGCTTTCACCATTATTTTCCTTCTCACTTAAGTCCTCTGACTTCTTTACACGTATCTGTACTACTTTCACACTTCTAATACTTAAATTGTCCTGTCTTTCATCGACCGCTACCGAATTTTTCGTGAAATGTTTTCTACGTTTCGGACAATCACGCGCGAAATGTCCGGTATTGGCACACTTAAAACACCTCCCCCCACGATGTTGTCTCCGATTGTTTTCTTCACAAACCCGCATTTCCTTTTCCATTCGATCACTTTTGATCACATCGCCCAAAAGTTCTTCTTCGTCTTGATGCCGCACGAACGTGAGAGTCTTAACTATTTCTCTCCATCGCATTCCCTTAAAAAACAACTCCTTCTTTTCTTCAAAACTTAATCTGAAGGCTTGACACAAAGTCATCTTATCGTAGAAGTAGTCTTCGGCCGATTCACCCATGCTTTGCTTCCTGGCCATCATGTCCTCAAACCTCTCGGAAAAATTTCTGTGATCTCCAAATTTTTCTTTAAATTTCGCTTCAAATTCCTCCCACGTACCAATTTCTTTACTCCGGAAATTGTACCAACCCAAAGCACTTCCCGCCAGATGTTCTATCGCCACATCCAGTAAAACACTCTGGTCCCAAAACTGTACTCGTGCCACTGTTTTGAGACTGCTGAGCCAGTTAGTAGCAACCGCGAAACCTCCCTTGCCGTCAAACACTTTCACACTCCGTGAAATGTCCGACATCATATAATAACCAGCAGGGATATGGAATGGGTTTCCCAAAGATGCCTCTCTCCCTGGATTTACAAAGTGCCTCGACGCACTTGGACCTCCAGAACTATTTTCACCCAACGGCGCACACTGAGAAGGCAAAAGCAACGTAGCATCCTCCACGGGCGAACCTCTCTCGCCATTCACGTTTTCACACGCCATCCCCGACGCTGAAAACCCCAACAGCTGCGGAGAATTTCTTCCACTCAATCCGCACAGCTACACACGTATAACCTTCCCGAAAGTTATACACTCGACACTACTTGCAATTGCTCTCCAAAACTTCACCACCGAATTCACCTTCCAATAAACTTTTCTTCGAACACCGACACTTAATTAACACTTTACACTGGGCTATGACTTCAATCCCGTTTCTGAAATTGTTATAGTATTTATTTTGCTCTTCGGTCAGGATTAATAAATACCAAACAAGTAATATTTGATGTGAATGTAATTAGAGTAAAGTTAAAATACAAGTGTTCCTTCGCGGCTACTCTTACTGACTAACTTAAAAACTATCTTAAAACTACCAAGCATCCTTCCATTTTTCAAGCATTCCACCAATCAGCCATAAACATCTCATTATCACACATACGCAATTATCCAATCAGATCCATTCGTTTATCTGCAAACACTCTTACTTATCTTTCAATACATTCATCCGATACCCAAGCTTATCGTCTCATAACTTTTGCATCCACTCTGAACATTTCGTCTTGAACCTGCCACTCTTGGAAATTTACTGCCGACTGACTGGTGCCACAACAATTTAAACACACTTCTTATCATCAAACTTACACCCTTAAAATAAAAATTAAAATACTCTAACAGCACTAAAAAAATTGTTTACTAACTATGTAAGGCTGGCCGCGATCCTCTTCCCACAGGGCCCAGTGACGGTCCCTGCCGCTGCTCCCCTTTTTCTACCTATTTATAAACAAAATCCTACATGAGTATTATGCACGACCTAGCCCAACTTTTTCTAGTACCATCTCTTCTAACTGACTGAAGATTAACACTACAGCCGACTACTGCTACAGTGGGTGGATAAATCACCTCCCACACTCAATAAAACAACAACTCTCAGTAGCCTCCCTGTCTGCACTACTTACGAACTGACCGTCACAAAACATGACGACCGACTACTGCTGCAAAAGGGATGAGAACATCCAATAATCATCAAATCAGTAGCCTCCCTATCTACAAAAGCGACGATGCTTAACACACTCGTCCACCACAGCCACCAAGTGCCTGTGGCGTCCCTGTTACTGATCAGTAAAACATTTAGCAAATTAGCAATTAAATCTGGCCATCCATTAGTTTTAACACAACAACATAGTTCAACACTTAATTCTTATCCTGATAATTTCATCTTAATGCTTAAATGAATTGTTACTCCGTGAGCCAGTGAATTATAAAAACTCGGTATAATAATTATTGGTTCAATACAAAAGCTCGATACATGCAAAATACTCAGTGATCACTCACTTCGATAAACAAAATAATCGGAACAGCAGAATTCACTAATTATTATTAAAAACTGTCTTTCTTTAACCCAAATAAACCTGAAATTTTTTTCTTAGCCAGCGATTATATATGTGTGTACCTATAGCTATAATTAAGATTTTTGCTAGTGAAAGCGTTTTATTTTAGCTTATTTTTGACTAAAACTGTTTTTTCTGGTGTTCTTTAAAAGGAACGGTAGGACTTTGTATAAACATCTATATTATTCACAATACACTAAATTACAATGGAGTGTGGTAGTTATAAAAGCATTCCTTTGGATGTAATGCCACTTTACATTTTTCACATATAAAATAGGAATTCTTATGGCACATTCCACAGCGGGTTTGCTTATTCTGGTAAACGATCAAATGGTCCAACCTATCATATCGTGAATATTCATGTAAATTTCTGGATTGCCTAGATGGTCCTCTCTTTGTTGTTTTCTTGAAGGTTTCCAGTAAACCTCTTACAATGCACCTTCTGAAAGCCAGTTGATCAAGTTTGTCGCCATTTATTCGATTCAGCTGCCAAGCATTTTGTACGGCCATATCTATGCAATGTGCGAAAAGCGAAAAATACCATTTTTTCCCTCGTATAGATATCCGATTCAGGCTTATATTTTGATCAGATCTATCGACTCCCCCCATATTCTCGTTGTATATTTGGTAAACTTTCGGTTGATCAAGATACACATGTTTCTTTTCAACACGTGAATACCTTTTCACTTTATTTAGAGGGAGAACAGATAATACATTTGAAGCTATACAAGCAACACTATTGTCATTCCATTTACACACAACGATAGAGTCATCTCCTAATTTATAGATCATTGAACCTCTTGCACTTTTTTTTAGCACCTTTGAACTTTCCATATTACATTTAGGTATCCTGTTTTCCCGCATAGTTCCTGTTCCCTTTACGTTTCTCTTTTCCAACTCGACCAATAATGAAAATGACGTGAAAAAATTGTCAAAAAATAAATGATATGATTGTTCTTGGATAGCTTGCAAAACATCTGCGTACCGCAAAATCACACTTGCCCCTAATCCCAAGTGTTTGTATTTTCCATCGATGATTGTGGAAGATCCTTGGTATGGATCAAACCATACAATGTAACCCAATCTGGTTGTGCCCGCCCATAGTTTATATCCCCGACGTATGGGCTTGCCACGTATAAATTGTTTACAACTGTGACGGCCATAATAAGGGACCATTGCTTCATCAATGCTGTGGTTTTCTTCAACAGGCGAAAATTGTTGAAATCTTTCATTCAAAGCCACAAAAAATGGTCTCATTTTAGAGAATCTATCACTTTTGTCCAATTTGGTATTATCGCAGCAGTGGAGATTGGACATAATAAACTGGAATCGGTCACGCGAGATAGCATTACAAACAAGTTCATTATGTACATCTTCTGCATTCTCCCAATACATTTTGCGTCGAGAAACTGTATTGTATCCACTCAAAAGCAGAACTCCGATAAAACACAGCATCTCTTCCACTGTTACATTACCATTTCTGTTTCTTTGTGATGCATACATGTTAGTGTAGCTAACCAACATTTCCAAAACATTTTCGTCAAAAAAGTACCTGAATAAATTCACTGGAGATACATTGTTTACGGGCCCGCTTGTGTTTTGCCATTCGGGAAAGTTTTTCTGCGGCATATCTTCATCCGACCACTTCACATCCAATTTCTTTCGTTTTTGTGTTGGGGACACATTGCTTATTTTATTTATTTTGAATCTTGTAAGGGGTATATCATCTTCGCTATCCCAGTTTATGTCGTCATTGACCTCGTTACTCACACTCACATCATTAGCAATCACTTCCTCCACACCTATGTCTACGTCCGCATCGTAGGAAAATTCAGCTAAAGCACGCAATTGACTACCTGGCAAGTTGTTCAATGTGACCTGATCCTCTTCTCCAGAATCTTCCTCTGTTTCCCAACCTCACTTTCAGGTGGCAATATAATAATATTGTCTGGTGGCTCTGGTAACAAATCTGGATCTTCTGCATACTGTAACAGTTCGTCTAGGGTCAATGGCTTTTTTCTGTAACTATAAAATATATAATTGTATTGCGGTTATTTTTTTGAATGACAGTAGTGCATAATCCTACTGTTCCTTTATAAGAACGGCTTTGTTTACATGATAAATACTAGAAACTGAATTAGGTAAGGGACAAAATAGTATGACATTATTCATTACTAAAGTATTTTCGACAGTTAAATACACAATTGCTATAAAATAATAGAAATATGATCAATACTTACGCCCACATAATTCACCTGTCGCAACAGAAAATGTCCGTTACAAGTCTATTTCACATGAGAACACTTTAAAACTTGCAATATTATGCACAGACTACAAAAACGACATCTTCAATGATAACTTTATGTGGCACAGCACTCGCCATCTAGAGAGGATAGCTATAAGCTTCTACCACGCACTTACACCTAAAATGGACTTCTAGTCACACATATTGCAAATCACCAAACAGTGCCGACCGCCATACTGTGTCAAATGCTGATTGGCCAACATCAACCAATGAAAACTTAAAAGATTGACGCGCCAAACAGGCCATTAAACTCGTAGTGGGATTAAACTTAAAATTATCGGGCCCGATTATGTCATAAGGATTTCTTAAATTCGGGCTGGGACAGCCAGAGAACTAATTATTTCGTTCTGATTCCATGTAATTACAAACTGAAAAGGAAATTCTACAAAACTTGGCCATTTTTTGGGCAGTTTTGAAAACTTTGCAACAGGCAGGTGCTGATTAGAATTTATTTCTAATGAATGGGAAAATAGAACGTGTTCTGTGATGAGGGTTGGAAAAGAAGAAAAATCGAAATTGCTAATTTTAGAGCTGCATCCAGCAGTAAATAACAAGTCTTCATAAAAATTCAAGCATTTATTTTAAACAAGTACATTGAACACGTTATAAGTTGAGGGCGTCATTTACACAGCTTGTTTCCGAAAAATTGTCCCATATCGATAAGTTGAGCGATTTTAAAGTAAAAGTATCAGGTACTTACGCATGAAAACTCAATCTTGGCTTTCTCTTGCCACGATTCTTGCAGCTTGCCACAAAACACGAAGGCATTTTTGAGTATATAAAACAATAACAACTAATAAATCACACTGAACACAAATAACTGAACTAGGTAAATAACTATATATAACTAAAAACTGTCCAAAATCATACAATTATTACAATACATATGATAATACAACTCGCAAGTAAACCACGCTCCAGATCACAAAAATGACAATAGAGTTGACATTGACAGAGGACTGACATTTAAAGAAGACGCGACAGGTTATACAACCCCAAATAGCAAAAATCACTAGATTTTGACACAGCATGGCGGTCTACCTGCTGGGGCGATTTCTAGTGGTGGGGGGCTATGCGATCAGCAGTCTAGTTATATTATACAAGTCTGTGGCTTCTACAGAACACATTTCTAGAGGTGTTCCTTATACGGAACGGTAGGTTCATTTGGGTTAAACACCAAATTTAACAACCCAATTTAGCAAACCGCTCGCACCTACTACTTTGCAAAGTAGCTTATAAGAATGCGGTCCACAGCCAATTTTTGCCCCGGTCATCAAAATGCACACACAAAGAATTAATTGTTCTGTGATTTACCGTGGGCTATTTTTAGCTTCTGCAACATTCGATAGCCGAAGATTGTTTAAGTTTTTAAAAGTTTATCATGCTGAAAAAAAATCATCTAACATTCGGCCATCCGACTTTTACCTCGCCTCGAGGTAATCTCCCCTTTACTAATCTTCCTCGTTATCGCTAGAAGAACTCGAGAGGGCAACTCCATCCTCTCCACTTTCTGTATCGGTAGTATCAGAAATCCCTCCTGTCAGTAACCATGGTTTCATTTTGTCAACTGCTACTGTTCTTTCGTACTTGACTGCTTTACGAGTCCGATATGAACCATTCATATCAGATACTATATAACGGTCATGTGGTAAAACTTCTTTAACCACCATAGGTCCGCTGTATTTTGGAAGGAGTTTTCTACTGGTATTAGTGGCAGGTTCAAACTTTTCTATGAGCACCACATCTCCTTGTTTATATTGCTTAGGTCGTTTTCTTTTTTGGTCATATCGCCTTTTCTGTTTTTCTTGATCTACTCGTATTTTGGCGGCAACGTCACTACGTACTTTTGTGATATGCTCTATTAGTCGTGGTATCCCTTCTACTTCTTGGGATAAAATTGGATCGACTTCTCCTCTAGGCTGATAACCATATAATAATTCAAATGGTGTTTTCCCGGTTGCCTTACTGACTGCAGTATTGATAGCAAATTGCAAATTGGATACCCTTTCGTCCCACTGATCTTCTTCTGGCGTAGATGTTAGTAATGCACTTAAGACGGTTCTGTTGAATCTCTCATTCTGCCCATTCGCTCTTGGTGTAGCGACTGCGTTGAATGTTAACTTTACATTTTTTTCTTTAGAGAACTTTTTAAAGGATTTGGAGGTAAAACTAGACCCTTGGTCACAAACAAGTCTTGCAGGTAAGCCGTACGTATAAAATGTATTTAATAAAAACACGATTACAAATCTTGTTGCTGTTGATTTAACTGCTTTCATCACCAGATACTTAGTAAAAGCGTCTACTAGTGTAATTAAATATTCATTTCCATGCTTGCTTTTTGGAAAAGGGCCCAAATGATCTAAATGTACCATATGAAATGGCACAGCTACTTTTTCAATGGGGTGTAAGAATCCTTCCTGGGGTCCCGCGGACTTTTTGTGATAAAGGCAAGAGATACAACACTTGATATATTTCTCCACGTAATTCCTCATTCGAGGGAACCAGTAGTGCTGACATAATCTATGAAGCGTCTTTTCTGTTCCAAAATGACCCATATCGTCATGTGCTGCGCGGACCACTTGCTGTCTCATTCCTCTAGGAACAACCCATAATAATCCACGCACAGTTATTCTGTACACTCTTCCTTCGCGAAGAGCATATTCCTTATACACATGTCTTGCATTTTCATCTTGAGGTGGTTTCGATAGCACTTCTCTGATTTGACTGATTTTCTCGTCTGTCAGTTGACCAGATAGAACCCAGTCGGCGGGTTCAATACGAAGAACTACTTCTTCAGGAGCTTTTCCACTGGTCGATGGATTTCGGCTTAAAGAGTCTACATGCTTCATCCTTTCGCCTGGACAGTAATGTACCGTGAAGTTAAACTCCTGAAGTTGTAGCCACCATCTGGCTATTCTTGGAATTAGTTCGTTCTTGTTCTTAGTTGCTTTTACAGCGTTGCAATCAGTGACAACCTTGAACTCGAGGCCTACCAAGTAAACTCTAAATTTCTGGAGAGACTCTACCACGGCGAGGGTCTCCAGCTCGTAGGAGTGATATTTTTGTTCTCCATCTGTTGTCTGTCGGCTGTAAAATATAAGAGGATGTAGCTTCTTGTCTTGCTGTACTTGAAGCAGTATTCCAGCTATCCCAAATTTGCAAGCGTCTGTATGTACCTCGGTTTCTGCCTTCGGATAGTACAGTGACAATATTGGTTTGGTAATTAAAGCCTGCTTTAGTGCTTCAAAAGCTTCTTGATCTTGTTGTTCCCAAGTCCAAACAGTTCCCTTCTTAAGTTTTGTTGTAAGGGGTTTGGCTATCATGGCATAATTTCGGATGAATTGACGAAAATAACCTGTCAGTCCAAGGAACTGACGCACTTGATGTACGCTTGATGGTGCCGTCACCTCTTCTATAGCTTTTACTTTGGCTTCACCGGGTTGTAATCCTTTTGAACTTATTTGAAATCCTAAATAGGTCACACTAGTCATCAAAAAGGCGCACTTCCCCAAATTTAATGTCAATCCGGCTTTCTTGAGAATCTCTAAAATAGTCCGTAAATTGTCCAACCCCTGATCTATTGTTTCGGATGGCAGAAGCATATCATCTAAAAATACTTCCACAATTCCTTTCGCTGGTAAGAGAATTTTTCTCATAAGTCTCTGAAAGACAGCGGGCGCATTTGTTAGCCCAAACGGCATTCTATTAAATTCATAACTTCCCTCTGACGTCATAAATGCTGTAAGATGTTTACTATCTTCGGCGACTGGAATCTGGTGGTATCCAGCTCGCAAATCCAAGCTTGTAAAATATTTACAGTCATGCAGTTTCTCCAATCGTTCATCGATGCGAGGCATTGGATAAATCTCTCTAAAGGTCAAGCTGTTAAGTTTTCTAAAGTCTATACACATTCTATCTGTACCGTCTTTCTTTTTGACCAAGAGCAACGGAGACGAATAGTTCGAATTCGATTCCCTTATAGTGCCATTTTCCAATAATTCTTGTACTATGCCTCTAACCTTTTCTTTTTCACTCTCGGCCATTCTGTAAGGTCTATAAGTAAAAGGTTTGTTTTCGGTTAGGGTAATTTTAATATTGTCCCCAGTTTTGACGCATCCCAAATCCTGCATACCTGCAGAAAAACAAACACGATATTCCTTAATAAGTTCGTGCAACCTTTTCAAATCTTCTTTGCCAATAGGGCCAACCACCATTTTATTTAATTCCAAATCAGGTAATAACTGACCGTCAGTACGGAACACTTTTTGAGTAGGGCTAGTTTCGGGTACACATGGCCAACCTCTTGCCACTACTTTGCCGGCTTTAACCACAAGATCTTGATCTGACAAATTTACCATTGGTAAGTAACTATCCGTTCCATCAGAGATTTTCAATATTACGCGAGGAATGCCGCATTCCTTCCCCTCTTCAAACCTTAAACTGGAGTCGACGAACAAATCGCCCTCATACGGCCCCTTTGGACACACCGCTATGTTACCAATGTAATTCGGCGGAATGATCAAAAACTTTTTGGTCCTTAAAGGCACCTTCGATGTTTTGTCTTCTTACGCATTTACTGGCAAAATTCCATCTAAAAACCTTAATTGTTCTTTATCCTTCAGAATTACAATATGATGAGGTAGTTCTGTGAAAGTACGTCCTACCAAGACAGGTATCTCCTGTACTCCATCCGGTACAACATGTGCAGTAAGAAACCCTTCCACGTCATCAACTCTTAATTTGATAGAGGTGGTAGGTGGTACCTACAGTCTGAACTCTTCCATTACCGAATCCAACGATCTCCACCATTTTTCCTCTATCAACTGCCAAGTTGAGCTTTTCAGCTTCGGCCTGACGCACAGTGGTGCAAGAACTACCTAGATCAATATACGGACGAGTAGGTCTATTATTTACAGATACTTCTTTAAAGAATTTTTGATTCGGGTCATACTTTTCGCCACCTTCGTATAGTCACAAAGTGACGGGTTGATGCTGTTGGGTGCGGTTCTTTTTTTCTGCAACATGTCTCCCACATGTCCTGTCTTTTTGCAGAAATTACACATTTTGCCAGCGTTAACCTTACAATTGTGTGCCTTGTGGCCTTGATTACCGCATTTAAAACATCTGAAACCTGCGTGAACTTTAGTGTGAGCTCTTTGCTCTGATGGTTTCTTCCATATGGGTCCACCCTTGGTGGATGGGGTTACTTTTCTAACGGTACTTAAATAAGCAAATAGCCCCTCGGGCTCCACAAAATTTCCGGCACGTGCTGCCGTCTTGACATGAACTTCTTGAATGCCACCTATTAAGCAAGACACGGCATCAGCTCCTGTGATCTTACAGGAATTGAGAAGAGCTAATTTCTCATAATAGTAGCGAGTATAAGTCTCATTTGGAATTTTCTTTCTTTTGACCATTTGTTCAATTTTGTCGCAAAAATCTCTTCTGGGCGGAAAAGCTCTTTCCAATTTCATCTTCCACTGCTCCCACGATAATTTGACCGTAGGTAAGCTTCGATACCATGTTAAAGCTAAACCAGTTAACTTAGAGACGACATAGTATATGGTAGATTCCTCCGTCCATTTATAAATATGTCTCTCAACTCATCAATAGTACGACACCACATTATAATATCATGACCTTCATTCTCTGGGTCGAAAGCGGTTACTGCGTTCCCTTTGAACCCAGTGGAGTCCTGTGGCTGCAAGTTCTGTAATAGTTCCTTCATGAACTGACCTAATTGCTCATTGCTGCCAGATTCTGCCGAAGTTGATGGCAGACTGCGTTCTGAACTGGATGTCTGACGAACAATATCGCGAAACGACTCAACTTCCGTCTCTGGATTAGACGCCCGTTTACGCTTTCGTTCACTCACTCGTTGCGAACTCATATTAGCTATCTAATAATTAACAAGAACCAAAGACGGTCCCTGCCGCTGCTCCCCTTTTTCTACCTATTTATAAACAAAATCCTACATGAGTATTATGCACGACCTAGCCCAACTTTTTCTAGTACCATCTCTTCTAACTGACTGAAGATTAACAGTACAGCCGACTACTGCTACAGTGGGTGGATAAATCACCTCCCACACTCGATAAAAACAACAACTCTCAGTAGCCTCCCTGGCTGCACTACTTACGAACTGACCGTCACAAAATATGACGACCGACTATTGCTGCAAAAAGGATGAGAACATCCAATAATCATCAAATCAGTAGCCTCCCTATCTACAAAAGCGACGATGCTCAACACACTCGTCCACCACAGCTGCTCAACAAATTTGGGTTAAAACCCCCGCACCAAGTGCCTGTGGCGTCCCTGTTACTGATCAGTAAAACATTTAGCAAATTAACAATTAAATCTGGCCATCCATTAGTTTTAACACAACAACATGGTTTAACACTTAATTCTTATCCTGATAATTTCATCTTAATGCTTAAATGAATTGTTACTCCGTGAGCCAGTGAATTATAAAAACTCGGTATAATAATTATTGGTTCAATACAAAAGCTCGATACATGCAAAATACTCAGTGATCACTCACTTCGATAAACAAAATAATCGGAACAGCAGAATTCACTAATTATTATTAAAAACTGTCTTTCTTTAAACACTAAATTTAACAACCCAATTTTAGCAAACCGCTCGTACCTACTACTTTGCAAAGTAACTTAAGAAGAATGCGGTCCACAGCCAATTTTTGCCCCGGTCATCAAAATGCACACACAAAGAATTAATTGTTCTGTGATTTACCGTGGGCTAGTTTTAGCTTCTGCAACATTCGATAGCCGAAGTTTGTTTAAGTTTTTAAAAGTTTATCATGCTGAAAAATAATCATCTAACACTGTGTGATTGTCCGATGTACCTGAAGACAGTAATTCAATCTCAAAATAGATTTAACATTTGGGACTTATTTGAACTATTCAACAAATCCTGCAGCAATTCCTTGAATATTCGCTTCTTAGCCTGGCGTTTCTTAAAAATCGAACCCATTGGTAAATAACACACTGAAACTATTCAACAAATCCTGCAGCAATTCCTTGAATATTCGCTTCTTAGCCTGCCGTTTCTTAAAAATCGAACCCATTGGTAAATAACACACTGAAACACTTCACAAAGAAACGCGACAACACATCCGCCGAGAGCACACGAAAAAATTGTAATGACCTTGCGCGGCGCTGGTAGTTTCAGCGGCGTGTGGATCATGGGAGACATCGGGATACGAGGGAGCTCCAATAATTTACTTTCAAGTTCGTGAGTCAGAGCACACCAGAAATTGTGACTACAAGTTGTTATAAGTAATTCGAGAACGGCAATTCGACATATAATTAACATTCTTCAACATCCCATAGAGTACAGTCTCTTTTTATTTCCTTATATTTCTTCGTTATAGTAGGCCTTGAAAATCCCATAAAATTCTTTGTGTAGAAGTTGCAACTTACATGACGCATATGGCGGCAAAGAACCAATAATCACGTGTTTTTTATATAGAGCTGTTGAAAGTATAACTAAGAGACACGAGTTGTTTTGCAGATTGTTCAAGAGTTTGAACGGGCTGTGATTTTCCGCCTGGGCAGATTAAGAAGTGGTGAAGCTCGTGGCCCGGGATTGTTTTTTGTGCTTCCATGTGTAGACAATTATTGTAAAGTTGATTTAAGAACTGTTTCGTTTGATGTTCCTCCACAGGAGGTGAGTATAAATATATAAGATATTTTGTGTAGGTACAAGATATTTTTTTAGAATTAAAGGTCTTTCGTAATGCCTTGAACTTCTCATACTCTTGCGTTTATTTGTCGGTAGTGCACTCCTCTTTTCTTCACTTCCAGTGCTCTTAATCTTCGTTAGCAGGTTCTTTGAAAAGGCTTATAGCAAACCGATTGGTATTTAATTCACTTTTGACAAGTGTATGCTTAACGTTTAATAGATTTTTTTTAATTTGAAGACGTAACAGTGTAGCAGATATCATGTGACCTGACCTGACAATAACGACGAAAATTGTTTATAATGTGGTATAATTTTCCACGCTTCGTTTATTTTGAAGCCTACATGGAGAGAAAAGTCACATTCAGTATTATTTCTTAATGCTCCTTAGTCATGTACGTGGGCTTAAAGGTCAAACTCACTATGTGAAAAAATCAAGTTTTTAGGTATGAGCCATTCAAGTAAAATAGTATATTATTATATGAGCGATTATGACAGCCATTATTCACGAAGATGGCACGAGCCGAAGGCGAGTGGCGCAAATCATCTGAGTGAATAATGGTCATAATCGCGAATATAATACTATACTTTTTCTACACCTATTAAACAAATAAATTAGATTCAAATTTGATAAATTTACTTACTAGGATAATATATATTGAAATTTGTGCAGTTAGTAATATATAAATATGGAGTTGTCCCCTCCGTTGTTAAATTCTGGCAGTGTTAGTGGTTGAATTGTTAGTTTGCACGGATTAATCGGTACCTATTAGTACGAAGTGCATACGTTGGAAAACGTATACAAGTAATATGACGATACACTTGGCTGTCACACGAGTCGATTTTCAGCTCCAGCAAGAGTTGATCGCGGTCGATATAAAATATCATTGGATCAGGGAAACAGTGATTATTGAATGTATATTTGTGATTGGCCAAATACAGTGAATTATGATTCCATAATTCACTACAGTGAATCGTTAATGAGCTATCTAATTACTTTCTGATTGATGTTTTTCTAATATAATGCGGTTCCATAACAGGGAAGCTTTCTATATACTTTCTTACAACATTGGCCAATTCTGTTGCTGTTTTATTGCCTGGCGATTTATGTCCCCTCTTATCATTCCCCGAGTAACATCCTACTTCACTTCTATTTATAACAGCGTATTTAGTGGGCCCATTTGAAATACACAATGTTTTTTTCAAAAGAGTTAGCACAGACCCGAAATTTCCCTCTGCTGTTTTCTAAAAAATATTGTTTAGACATTGATTTGGATAATTTTGCTTTTTTTGATAGTCTTTTTGGCTCAACAATTGTTATATTCTTTAAAATAAAATCATGTTGCCTCTTGAAATCCATACCCCAGTATGTTTTACAAATGTTTAGCCTATCTGCTTCATAAAAATTTATGACACACTTAAACCTGCAGCTTTGGCATTTAACTGATTTGGGTTGTTTTGCATCTTTTATTCCCTTTTTTGGAAGGCAAGAGGCTCTATTTTGTTTACACAAATTACTCTTCCAGCAATCTCATTTCTTTTTTTCCATCGACTTTTCTTTTCTTGGGGTTCATCTGTGTCACTAGAATTAGATGATTCCGATTCCACATTATGCAATTATTAGTTTCCTCTTCATTACCAGCCTCTATTTCTGTATTATCTCCAAATCTGTTAGTGTCCCCAAATACTTTGTCAGTGTTTTCTATTTCCAATATTGTCACATTTTCCATCTCCCTGTAGGTACTGTCCATAAAATCGCCCTCTACATTTGTACAATCCAACGTTTCAATTCTTATATTGTTATCAAACATATTAAGTGTCTTTTCAGATTGCATAATATTTAAAATCTGTGTATTTTCGTTCAAAACACTTTCGCCTTCAAACACAAAACTTTTTCCTGCTTCTAGAAAATTTTGGATCCGCGTTTCCCGTGTTATCTTGTCTTTTAAAATAATTTCCTCTATCTCGTCCAAATTTTTAATAATATCCAACAATCTTATTTAATACCCACTGCAGAACGCATCTTATATAAAGTTAATGTTAATACTTGATACTTTGCATAAAGTATGTACCAGCAGTTTGAAGAAAATCTAAAAGCTGCGTCTACCATTCTCCTTTCTTTCTGCTTCATGTTTTACCTCTTCTACAGTCCAATTATCTGGAAATAAATACATAATCGCAGTGGCGGCTCCTGACTTTAGAACTTGGTAGTGCTCTAGAATGAAATCACCGCTCATGGGGTTGGGGAGGGGGTCTGGCGGTTTAGATAAAATATTCATTTTTAACTGAATGGAGTATTACAACACAATAATAATTTTGAAAATTGCAAAAATCAGGCGACCACTTTGTTAAAGTTCACTCCACAATGTTTACGTGTTGACTTTAACCAAACCACTACCTTTAGCCATGCTAAGTATTGGAAATTTCAATATTTAAAAATGAACACGATAATGCAGCTAATTACTCACGTTATAAGCAAAGCAACGAGCTATCTCAGTCCTAAATATGGTAAACAAAAACAATAAACACTGCCGCAGAAGTACGAACTCCCGCGTCCCATGCTTCGCCCAACAGTAAGTGTGTGCTCAAACAGCGCTCCCAGACGAGCTTTATTCTTCCACCTAAAAGCACATACGAGTAAATTTTCCCGAGTCGCGCCGATCTCGTTCCCATATCGAATGTGCATTTGCCTTAGAGTGCCACACCTCAGTAGTCAGTACTCGGACGGCTAGTTGCGTGTGTGGTAGGCATTTTGAAAGACGACGCGGAATGCTTAGATCGCGTACTATTTATTATCTCGCATAATAATTAATATATATTGCGGCAGAGATTCAAAAAGTTTTAAACTTATTAGTTTATAATTATAAGATTTGAACCTTTTATCAAAAAAGGTTAAACCCATATTTTTGTAGGCAGTGCGCGCGCACGAGCGCACTTATTAAGAAGCCGCCGCTGCATAATCGTCCATAATAATAATTATTATTTTACGAGTATACAAATGAAGTGTTGCACCATCGACTTGAATGATTATTATGTTATGAAGTCCATGCCCTATAAGAGTAAACTAATATTGTTGTAGCTATTACCTGCCGATAAAACAACACTCAGTACACAGACAAAAAAATATAGTGAGTATAAAAAATTATACTATTATATTATTTGGACAATGAGACAATTACGTACCGTTATAATACAGAGTTTCTTGAAGCAGTGTCATATTGACTTATGTCTTTCTCATAACATATACAGACGTAACAATCAAAAGCGTAGTAAACTCGTTATCAAATATGGAAATAATATACCGGGTGTTTCATTTGAATTTTTCGAGAAAAAATCCTTATTTCATAATTTGTCCACCTTGAATGTTATGAAGTATGAAGCACAGGGTGTTTCACTTAAAGCTCCCACCCACAATTCTTTCTAGCAAGTTTTCTAAATCCAGAGTAGGTATCTTTGTTCTTTTTGGAGGTAAAACTTCATCTGGTTATAAGAAAGCTGCAGTCTCTTGAGTAGAATTAAAAATGTTTTTTTTAAATTTTGTCAAATAATTTACGTTTACATCTTTATATCTTTACAAGTTTAAATAAATATTCTCTTGACAAAGCCCCCAAACGGGGGCGAAACGTCGAATGAAAAAATACTACAGCTTTATTTATTAAAAAAACATTGCCAGAAATTTCACAAAATTTGGAAACCTAAAATTTTTATGAATATACTAGCTGACCCGGCAAACGTTGTTCTGCCATATAAATTATCAAAGAAATTGAACGTAAGTATAAATCGAAAGTGAAATATTAAATTTGAAAATGAAAGTGTGCTGTTGTTGTGTGTCGCAGTTCTGTTCTAGGAATTTTTCGGGCCCGATTTCGGATGCAGCTGTACCGGGTCGGTTACCTCAAGTACGACGACAGTGGACACAACTTATTCGCCGTTGAGGATAGATTCCACATGGATATCAAGCAAATTTGGCGTTGTCGACCATTTGCTGTGTGTGTGTCAATTACGAACCGGCGCGCTGGTCTCCGTTCCAATTGTCGTTGTTGATTTCGTTTAGCTCGTGCCTCTTGTGATTGAGATGCACGCAATTGCGACATGCTCACACGCACATTTTCGTTATCTTGTTGGATTTGTTCGTCTGTTCATTCTGTTTGATAGTTTTTCCGACAAACTTACCAAAAAAGATAAAATCGAGAGCTGGAAGGCAATTCATCAAAAATGTGCCAGCTTAGGGCTTGTGGCCCCAAATAAAGAATGGGCTTACAGTCGAGATGTTTTCTGGCAGAATTTGAAGAAAGCCACAATGGCAAGTTTGAGAGCAGAAGTTCCGTGACAAAAGTAAATTATTTTTTTTCAGAAAAAAGTTTATAATAGAAGACAAACTGGGTCAACAGGAGGTATGGACTACAACATAGTTCTTGATATTATCGGGCGCGACAATCCCATTCTCCACAGTCTAGGAGTCCTCGAGACGTGGGAGCAAGAGCGAATGTCTGAACAGTCGACTGGGGTGCAAAATGACGCCAAGAGTTAACTGGCAGCAGTGAAGACTGTCTGGGAGTAGGAAGTTCATCAAGTGAAGTGAAAGATATTGGCATAAGTGATACTCACGAAACTGAGAGCAGTAAACTTTGTGGTACTGGTAGAAGCAACAATACAGCTCGATTGTGTTTCTCTGCTAAGAAGAACAGGAAAGTACAGCAAGCAAATGAGTCTTGTTGAAGAAACAATGGCAGCATTTAAGAAAATAAAATGCAACTACAAATAGAAATACTTGAAAAAGATAGTCATCTGAAAACGTTAAAGATTTTACAGCTAGAACGAGAACTTCGGATTGCTCCCTCAAAATTTACAGAGCACTTTCCGACTGTATTCTACATTATAAACCTTGCAGTCACCTTCCCTGTAGACCGTTATTTTTGTTACTTTTGGAATATATTCTTAGTAAACGTTTATTTATTTTTATTTTTCGTATAGGTAATACTAATGGTCGTTAAAAATAAAATTCATGTATTCCAAATATATTTTTAATAGTTTGCCATCCACCCAAACGGGTTCGCTAGGTTTACATACATATTTTTATTTTGTAATTGACATCTACTTGCATTTCTGAAATAATTTATTAACTCTTGCTGCCTTTGTCTGGCATTTTGAGGAGCATGGCCAACAAGTTGGTAGATTTCATTCTCCCCAGGTTCCTCCTCATCCACACAAAGGTCGACATTCTCCGACTCTCCAGAAAAGTTGTATAGCGCAGCACAACATTTGAATACATTTGCGGCATTAACGGGAGATAAACGAAGATAATTGAGACATGGGAATTTCTCCTTTAAAATCCCAAAAGTGTTCTCAACTAAGCTTGTTGAAAGCAGCAACCGCTACGTCATTATTGGCTTCAACTGGAGTCATAAGCCACTCCAGTAAAGGATAACCAGAGTTACCTAGTATGGCCGCATTTGGAATTGGACGCCAGCCTCCTTTAATTTGACCGAAGAGGCTGCTATTCCTCAAGACTCGAGCATCGTGGATACTTCCTGGCCAATTAGCACTAACATAATAGATTTCCATGTTTGGCCCACAAACAATCATGCAATTAATGGAATGGTTTCCATTACGATCAACAAAAGCAGCCTCATTTTCTGTTGGAGCGTCAATTTTTTACTAACACCATGTACATCGCTATGACGCTGTCCCCCATTGCCAAGCCAGTGTAATGCTATACTCAACTGCATGTTCATAGATAAGGCGCGAGACCGATCAGTTGGATGAAAGATTCTGTGCCCGATGTCCAGAAGGAGTAGTTCCATTTTTGCAGAAGTCAAAAACGTTCATTGAATTCGTACACTGACTAAAAGTGAAAGTTTATTCTCTGTCTAAAAATGCTTCTACGTCGTTGAACGATTATCTCATGTTCATCTTCTGATGAAGAACTACTTGTAGACCACATTTAGTATAAACTTAGGCAATTCAAAACTTGTAAATAAATCCCACCTACCTTTCGAGTTAGGCAGGAAATATTTAGTTAGCAACAAATAAGTTTATCAACTAAACTTGTTACTTACAATTGATTTTTTGACGTTTACAAGTAATTTGCTTGTAAACTTGCGAAAATTTACTTGTCATTACAAGTGTATACTTGTACTTTTATCAAACACTAATAACATGACATTTTGACAAACTTGTAAAAATTTACTTGTTACTTACAAACTTGTATCTTTGTGAAACAGGCCCCTGGTAGTAAATAGAAAAGTAATTATTACAAAAGATTTTTTAATACTTATTAAATGCTTTGTATTAAACCCATATATTTTTCGTTATTAATAACTACGATAATATATAATAATAATCAAAAAATATTTAATAAAGCGTATTAAACATAGTTTTAGTTTCTAACTACATACATATTTGACTTATTAATTCATTTCTCCGTTATTTTAGGCGCTTACCAAAGATGCTGTAACAGTTAATGTCGATGCTGTAGTGTACTACAGAATACAAGAGCCTCTTAAAGCCATAACGGCGGTAGAAGATTACAGGTAGGTAGAGGTATGTGACAACTCTAATTCCCTAATTAATTAGGGACCCATTCCAGTCCCAAATAACTGACTGACGGAAACTAGACAACGCATTTCTGAAACAGACCACTTAACTGACGGAGACCTTTGATGCACGCATTTTTTGCAAAAAAAGGATAATGTAAAAACATGAGAAAAAAACTAACCTCTATGGGAGCCGACCCTACCCAGTCCAAATGCATCAAACTACTAACTCTATGCGCTACCTACATACTCACCGACGCTACTGGCGGTGTTGCCAACTTCCTAGACATTTTTTTAAATTTTGGGACGGGGTGTTGCTATGACCAGTTAGTTATTTAGTTAGAAACGATGTTTTGCCTATCGTATAAAGCCTATCATAGATATAGTCTTTTTAAGTAAACAATCATTTGCATGCCTTTGTTAATTTTAGCAATTCTACACGATTATTGGCAATGACGACTTTGAGGAATGTATTGGGCACCAGAAACTTGGCTGACATTCTCTCAGATCGGGAAGCTATCTCTCATTTCTTACAAGAAACCCTCGATCTCGCTACTGATCCATGGGGGATAAAAGTTGAACGAGTAGAAATGTAAGTAGAAATTAATTTTGTGTTTACTTATTTAACAAATTGTGTTTTCATGTAGCAAAGATGTTAGTGTTCCACATAACCTTCAGAGGGCAATGGCGGCTGAAGCAGAAGCATCGCGAGAAGCTAGGGCTAAAGTAATTGCAGCAGAAGGAGAAATGAAGGCGTCCAGAGCGCTAAGGGAGGCTGCGGAAGTGATAAGTGATAACCCAACTGCTTTACAGGTAACTATAAAACACGTCAAATTGATGCAATTCGGAGATACACATATATGACATTTCCGAATATACACACTTTTCTTTTTAGTTGCGGTACCTTCAGACGCTGAGTAATATTTCATCTGAGAAAAGTTCTACGATTATATTTCCGATACCAATGGATCTTGTTACTCCTTTTTTGAATCATGGGAAACGTGAGCTTTAAGCTGCCCCTGAGAGATGAAATGCTGCAAATACGGTTAAAAAATAACATTTGAGTTGCATGTTAAATATAAAACTTCAATATAGTAACTATGTACATTTCGTAAAATTTCTATTGTAAATATTATGTTTGATAAATATACAGGATGTCCCATAACTCGCGCGCCTCCTTGAATGAGGGTATTCTTCATGAAAAAGTAAGCCTACAGTGACAATGAAAATAGCAAAAGAGCTAGATAGAGGCTGTTAAAGATGACCAATAGGGAAGCGGCTCTGACGATCGATGTTTTACAAAGCTTTGCTTTCAAATGTGAGGCATTTTCTGGGGAGTGTACTTGTTGTCAACGTGATATACGTATATGAAAACAATTAAAAAACAAAGCACTAGATATGAATAAACTATATTAATGAAGCCAAATACAAAGGAAACGCCATCACTTTAACATAGGCTAAGTAAGAATGTCCGCCATGTTCCCATAACCTCCGCGTGCCCCGCGTTCTAGCTTAGAGCTTGTACTTAAAAGCAATACATTAGTCAGAAACATAAATAAACAGTCGATACCGACCCAGACGGTGACATCATCGGTTCATCAGGCATTTCTATGATGCTAACGCGACCTTTCCTGACAATTCTGGAGCGTCCTCGTTCCAGTCTAGAAGAAGGTAACCCTCACTGGTAAAGTTCGTCTGCCTTGAATTGGAGGAGGGGGAGGAGCGGTAAAATTGGAAGAGGAAGAATCACTGTAAGCGAAGTCACCGTCGCAGTCCCAGATACAGATAGGCCTTAAGACAGACAACGCCACTTGGCTAGGAATCCCTTGCTAGCAAAGTCACCGTCACAGTCCCTGGGGGTTCAGAATAGATCAGTGCCGCTGAGATAGGTAAAGTCACCGCCACAGTCAAGATTGTTGACAGAACAGACAAATAACCAGACAGACATCACACTCTATTCGATACCAGTCGCCAGGCCTGACCCAAGGTTATGTATATTCTTGTTCAACTCTTGCTACTCCAAGCTCTTTGAACGCACCATACCAAAAACATCCCTCTTGTAAGCTATTTTCGTGCAACAGCAACCATAATAGCAGTCTGGATATCCACAATTCTTGCCGCCCCAAATTGTGTTACCTTCTAAATGCCTTAATTGCATTGCTCTCCTGATACAGACAATTGTCTTCCCAGGGATCACGCTGAGCCTTGAACATCTTGAATTACGCCAATGGCGATTTCCACGTCCCCTACTCAAGACTTTCATGACACAGCTAAAAGGGTTGGGCTTCAGCTACCACATTCCAGGATCAGAAACGACTGTTGTCTTTCAGAACTCTCAGAACCCCTCCTGCACGAATGCGTCTCTAAATATCACCTTAAAAAGGTTTATAATAAAAGTAATATTGGAAAAATTAAGTATAAATTATAAATAAATAAATCAGTCACTACACCTTATTAAATCAAAATTGAATTCTTATGGTAATAATATAAAATAAAAACCTTGACATTGTGCATAAAAATAAAAAGTATCCACAATAAAATTAACCTGTATTCAGTTAGTATACCTTGTACACTCGTTAATAATGGGTGTGTAGCCCGAAACATATGTCCGAATTATAAATAAATTTGGTGGAACAATAAACAAAGGAAAATAATCAGTGTTTGTGTAAGTATCCACATTTCCAAAAATTAAAAATTATGTAAGTTTTAAGTTTTCATCGAATTCTTTAGGTACATTTGATTTATTTAAGGCCTTAAAAATAGTTACAAAATAGAGTTACGAAGTTTATTATGGACCAAGCCAAATGACGAAAATATGCTCTCAGTTCCAGCAGATGATGACACGGCACTATGGAGCTGCATTACTAATTTTATGGTATCACTTTGTAGTGATAACCACTGCGCCAAAGGATTAATATTTTAGAATGTTTTTTTCGTAAACAAGTATTCCTTAAACGGATAAGTTTTCGCTTTACAATAATTGAGAATATCAGACATGGTGGTATGATGGTAAGTGTCAATATATTCCATTGCAATTTCGAGTTGAATGTCAGAGATTTTTACCCCTACATCGAGGGTCTAACAAGTACGATAAAAATGTACTGATGACAGGGCCATTTCTGATCTGATTTCTCTTCTAATAGTATCAGCCATATCTGAGTTACCTCACTTATTGTACAAAAATCTGTCTGAATTTGGCTAAGGCAACAACTATTTTTTTAAGTTTCACTGGATAGTCTTGTGCATTAACCTTAATTATTGCAATATTTACTTTTCGAATTATGTTTGCATCGAATGCTACTGTTTTCAGAACACAATCTTGATAAAATTTGCCAATTGTCTAAATCTCATGACGCCCATATGTTTTAAATGCGTTTAAAACAGTTCTTTGGTTCACGAGCATTTTTACTCACGGCAACAATATTTTGGTTTAAACGAGCTGGACGAGAATGCAGGTACTTTTTACATCCTTCCACCGATCCAGTTTCTTCGAATCGTCGCACCATTCCACGAATTCCCGACTCACTAGGACAATTATGTTTTCCGAAGTGGTCTCGAATTTTACGAAATGTTTTTTATGGAACGACCATTTTCGCAGTAAGTTTGAACAACTTTTGTACGTTGCGCGGTTGACAAAATCTCCGTGGCTAAAATTGCCAGTCTATAATTGACATTTGTGAAACAATATTTCCATGGCCAATACGATGTAAATCAGATAACGACAAGCAACATCCACACCGTCCGCTGGATGTGTTTCAAAGTTACTCCCGAACGCTCCGAGCATAGCAATGCGTGGATATGACGTATTGAGACAGTTTTACTCAACCTCAAAACGTTAAAAGTTTTATGTATGTAATAATACAAATGTGCAAATCATGAATGGTGGAGTGTGGTTTTACAATCATATAATTTTCTAAAAACATATTTTTGGCGATTATATGTCAGATAATGAAGAAAAGGAGTCGCTGCTAGAAAAAATTCACAGCCCTCGCAAAGATGCAACCGAGGGAGACATTGAAAATGACGAAGCAGACTGTAACCCTTGTGAATTTGGAATATTTCCGCATACGCGATTGCGTGTTAAATAATTATTCATAACCCCTGCGCCGAATTATAATAACTGCATTTTTGTTGTGGCATTCTCTCACATTTGCGACGCTAGACGGTCCAACTATGAACTACGAATGAAGCTTACTCAGACTGAGCGGTCTAGCGGCCGCCCGGCGCTCGACTTTAACCGCTACCGCTCGTATGTGTGACGTATGTGGGAAATGCAACACAATCTTTTCGGTGAATATCATACCCTATACTAGGATACTAATAACATTTTCAATATTAAAATATCCAGAACACTGTCATCAATTTCAGTGATAAACAATTTCAACAGCATTTTAGCAGTCTGTTTTATTGCAAGGAGTTTGTGATCACGGACTGCTCTTCACAGATGTATATGCTGGGGAGGCTGGATCCATTCATGATTATACTTTATTTAAAAGATCAGACTTATTTGCTAGAATACGTCAACAAAATGCTTTTCTTTGTGATGACACTCATTTATTAGGAGATTTAGCTTACAAACTGGACACAAATTTAATAGGTTGGTAAACTAAATAAGCATTATCATACTACATTTATTTTAATGAAAATCACTATTTAACAGAGGTCTTAAGGCAAAAAAACTCTAATTTCATACTAACTTAGCAAGGCACGTGTAAAAATAGAAAATTGTTTTGGAATATCGAAGGCTTAAACTGTTAGAAACAAGATTGGATGTATCATGTTTGACTATACTAGTTGATTTTCCGAGTAATTAAAAAATTATCTTCATGTTACTTATCCCTACCAGTTTTTAAACTTATTGTCACTAAACTTTTTCATGTCATTTACTAGCCAGTGTTCTCCTAAATTTTGAACTCTACCAACTTCTTCCAAAATTTTTCGGCAGTCTTCTTTTACAAGAATTTCGCTGTTGCCACGTAATTTTTTCTCTATCTGGCCAAACATTCGATCCTCGGGCATAAACGAATGTCATCTTACGGGAAAGAATAATATATTGTTGTTCAAGCTGCCTGGTGCATCATGGTATAGCAAAATTCGTTCATTCACGATGACGTGCCTCGGCTGCATTGTTTCTTTGCGCCCTTTTCTTTGAGAAAGATTATTCATATTGATGTTTTTCCACTTCAAATGACGAATCTCATTCAGCAGTTGTTGATTTTTCTTTTGGCAGCCAGAGTATAGATACGAAAAATACAGCGAACTTAAGACATGTTGCTTCACCCTCGACTGTCACTTACGCGTTTCTATTTATGAACTACTGCGTAAAAATTTTTTGAACTACTTACTAAACAATGAACTATGCAAAGCGCGAATTTCAAACTATTCTTCCTTCTCATTTTGTTCAGTACTTGAATTTATGACCGATGGAACTGCTGCAAGTAGGTCTTGGGTTTATTTCTGGCTTCTTGTACAAAAACTCATTGAGAACGTTGAAGTATATCCAATGTTTTCTTTTGCTTTCTGATGTATTTTTTTTTTAATCAGAATTGTTTAGTAAGTCCTTTTCAGACTCTTCCACTTGCTGAGTTTTTCTGAAGTGGAGTGACAAATTCTCGGCAATTTTAGACCAAACATTTTTCCTTAGACTGCATTCAAAAACATTTTCATTATTTTTAACTTCTTGAATGAGCTGCAAAATGGCTTCATTCGACCATAATTTATCGTCTCCTGTAATATACAATCTCTCAGTTGATTATTTGTTCTACACTTGGAGCATGTCCATCTTTCCATAAAATGTTTAGCGTTTCTTGCATAGAATTTATGTGGAACTATGTGGTTCTATAATTAAATGCCTTACGGTGTACTTGCCCGAGGTGTAGTTGTTTGGGCAGTCCAGTAGCACTCATTATTCATAAATAATTGGAAGTAATTGTCGCTAGCTGACAATTGACTCGAACGTGTGCGGAAGCACCTTACTGATGAATACATAGATGTAACCAGTGTTACAGTCTTGGGTATAAATGAACGGTTAGAGAGAAGGCGTGTAAGGTCGGCGATTAGCTCAGTTGGAGAGCTCAGGGCTTCGGAGCGGGGGACCCGGGTTCGACTCCCGGTCGGCGGCGGCAAGTTTTGCGCCGTGTAACATTTCAGAAGTGGGATAGGCAACCCGCGTGCTAGAGTAGAGTACGGCGGGTGGAGTGCACATGAGGTGCGTTGTGTGTAGCAGGTTCGCGTCGCGGGCGCTGAAAGTGGCCAGTGGCTGGGGTAGCCGAGGACGGCTAGCTTGTCAGGACGGGCCGAACTGTTACAGTCTTGGGTATAAATGGACGGTTAGAGAGAAGGCGTGTAAGGTCGCCGATTAGCTCAGTTGGAGAGCTCAGGGCTTCGGAGCGGGGGACCCGGGTTCGACTCCCGGTCGGCGGCGGCAAGTTTTGCGCCGTGTAACACCAGTAGTCTGGAGTTTTACGTGACATACCTACAACGTTCGTTGGCATTCTGTTCAGTAAATGTTTGTCAGATCCCACTTCTGCAGTTAAGCAGGTATAAAAGGAGGTAAAGGTCGACCAAGATTGGACTACTGTTCTCAAATAGTTATATATTTTTGGGGAAATGCGTAGGTTCTTAATTCAGCATGGGAAATGATGGAGATACGTATCCAACCAACCTTTATGATAATGAACCTAAAAATTACTATCAGGAAAACAATATAAATAAATGACAAAAACAAAGAAATGAAATTACGCCAAACAAAATGAATATTTTATTAGATGTAAAAGGCTGCTGTTGAAGAACTTGTTTAGTTGAAGTAATGCTAGTATCTAAATTACGGTTTCAAAAGAGGCGTGCTTCTAGACAAATATTTCCCCTACGTAAATAACGTGAATCATAAACATAAGTCGATTGCTCTCTATTTCTGTGTTATTGGACATTCCTGGTATAAGATTGCTTATCTGAAAGATAACTGATAAACATCGTCAAATTTAGCTGTGAAACGATTTTTTTGTTTACTTGAAACGTAAGTTTAGCACACTGGGTTAAGTTGGTCGCATGGTAAGCCACTTTTATTTTTATTTTAGTAATGATATTTTTTGCTTTGTTTCTCGGAAAGAAAATAAATTTAAACCTGTAAATGCCCCACCTATAATAAGTAATTAAAATATTTGAAATGCTTGCTATTTTTGTAAGAATAAACGAAAAACTCAAGATGTGGAAAATGTTAAGTTTCGAAATTGGAAACCCTGGCGAGTTGACGGCTGACTATTTGTGTCTGACATTTATATGTAAACAATCAAGATGGCCTTTGAATACGGTTCACGACCGCGCCAGCAGCTGCGCTATTTGTTGTGTTCACACAATTTCTTTTCAAAATTATTAATTTTTTAAAGCTGTTTGTTTGATTGCACCATCATAAATTTCACAACTGATACCATTATAAGTCTCAAATTACTATTGCTTCTCAAGATAATGCAGGTTTTAGGCGATTTAAAATTCAGTGTCGAGTCGCCTCGGCTCATCAGAAAAATTGTGTATAACAATTTGTTTGGAAATTATGTTGTAAACCCAGTACTGCAAACGTAAACGAATCATGCTGTTCCCTTGATAAAAGGAAAATTTTTTGTGCAAGCTTACTTAAAATTCCCGGCAATATAAGTTGATCCAGCAATTTCAAAAGTAGCAGTAAATTTTCAATTTATCTACATTTTTTATTTTTAGAAAACGTAGATATAATGGGGGCCGTGGAATTTATCACCATTACTGCTTCATCCATTCTTTTTATTCTGACTCTGCCAATCTCTGTGTTCCTATCGTTCAAGGTAAGTATTACAACGTCCATTCGTAAAAGAAGTACACAAACAAAATTAGTAGGCTACACATATTTCTCTACTTCTGGCATGCACTTTGCCATCACTGCGGAAATCTTGCAAGGGAAGAAAGTTGTTTCCGCGAGATGTCTTCCTTAGTTAATATATCAATTTGCACCAATTTATTTATTATTTATTAACGTTTACAACAAGTAAGTTTCATTTGATGTTATCTCCTACTCTAGTATGCCGCGCACTATTCCTTCGTGTCTCGGAAGGTGTCCTACCATCCTACCCCTTCTATTCTTTATTGTCTTCCATACCTTTCGCTTCTCCCCAACTCTTTCTAATATCTCCTTATTGCTAACCTTATCTAACCACGGTATCTTCATCATGCGTCTGTAGCACTACATTTCAAACGCTTCTATCCTTTCTCGATCCGCTTCACCTATCGTCCAAGTTTCGCATGCGTACAATGACGTGCTCCATACATACGCCTTTAAGAGTCTCTTCCGAGTTTCTACATGGACCGTTCTCGAGCATAACAGTTGTTTCTTTTTGTTAAACGCAAGTCGAGCCTGCGCTATTCTTTGTTTTGTATCTTTAGTGCTCCTAACATGTCGAGTTATTTGACTTCCTAAATAGCAGAAATCCGCGACTTCCTCTGTCTTCTCATTTCCTATTTGTATTTTAGTTTTAGTTCTATTTTCACGCCCTCTACACCAAAATTTTGGTTTTCTTTTTATTGATTTTCATTCCGTAGCCCTCTGTCAAAACTGCTTCCATTTCCTAATTCTTCTTTGCTGGATGCTAACACTGCTATATCATCCGCGAATCTGAGCAGTATTAGATACTGCAACTACGTCAAGGTAAAAGTCCGTTGGGATTGTGTATACAGTGTAAATTCATTATTTCTGAAACGGTGAAGTTTCATGACGGAGGCGTCGATTCTTAATTGTTTCTGCGTGATGACGTCATCGGATTTTTTTTTTAATGGAATCACTATATGTTTGCCTGATCCTTGTAGAACATAACTTACTGAATTCGGAAGGAAAAGTAGGTACTATAAGTGTATATTTCCAAATTCAGTAAGTTACATATGTTCTACAAGAATGCGGCAAAAAATATAGTGATTCCATTAAAAAAAATATCCGATGACGTCTTTCTGTGGAAACAATTGAGTATCGGAAAGGTGCACGTACATGCAAATATGCCCTTTTAAAATTAAAAATCGACGTGTCCGAAGAACATTCATGAAACTTCAACGTTCTGGAAATAATGAATTTATTGCATACTTTTTTGTTCCACACTGTATACAATAGTTTCTATTTAAATTATATCTTCAATTCCCTTTGCGCTTTTCTCATCCATTTCACCCCTTTTCCAGTCTTGCGTAACCAGACCTATCTTCCTCTTTTTCTCCCTTTGTATAGATGCATTTCTCTGTATGCGTCCGAGGATTTCGTCTTTCTCACCATATATTCTGCACTTTCCTTCTCCCTCCCTCATCTAATATCTTCTTGAAGTTTTCTCGCCATCATCTTCTGTCATTGTTTCCATCTTCCTGCGTTAAAATTTCTTCATATTTTGGATTATACCTTTTTTCCCTGCGTCTATTCTCATCTTCTCCCCTTTTCGTCTCCTCAAGCACAATATATCTTGGGGTTCTAGTACCCATCTCGGATATTTCTCCTGTACACTCTCCAATTTTGACCGTTTTCTCTACCCCATATTTCGGCTCCATTGATTATCATAGGTTTAATTAAGATATCATCTCCCCAATACTCCATATCTGCGCCATACCCTCCGTCGCCTTTTTCGCTGTCTGCCTTATGTGTGATTCCTAGTCGTTGTTTCTTTGAAACCAATATCCGAGGTACTTGAATTCCTTCACTTCTGCCACTTTTCCTTACCAAATCAAGTTTTCTTCCTTGCCCCCCCCCCAATTCTTCTTAAGCTCTGCATCTGTTGCCAACAGCAGAATATTGTCTGCATACGCCAATGACCAAACGTTTACCTTCCCCATAACCACCCCTCCTGCCTAGGCAAGTTTTAATAAATTTCTCCTTCATATCTGCTATGTAAGCAATAAACAAGCTTGGGCTCATGGGGCATCCCCACCCCACTCCTCTTGTAGACCTAACTTCCCGCTGCCCTTTCCATTTACTTTCAATACAGTTATTGTCTTAATGTAAATTTCCACCAGTGTCTCTTTTCCGTTTTTCCATTTCTACTTCTCCAAAGTTATCAGTTCCATAAAATAATTTTTCCTTTCCAACAAACTATAGTTTACACTTATTTTTATTACTATTTCCCTTTCTCTACTAATAAATTTTTCTGTGATTTGTGCCAGTTCCAAAAACTTTAAATTTCCAAATTTTGTGAAATTTCTGGCAATGTTTTTTTAATAAATAAAGCTGTAGTATTTTTTCATTCGGCGTTTCGCCCCCGTTTGGGGGCTTTGTCAAGAATATTTATTTAAACTTGTAAAGATATAAAGATGTAAATGTAAACGGGGGCGAATCGTCGAATGAAAAAATACTACAGCTTTATTTATTAAAAAACATTGCCAGAAATTTCACTTCCTGATATTATAGACCATTTAAACCACTATATAAACTATCAAGTATGCTTCTTATGAGAATAATTTTTTTAGATTGTGCAAGAGTTTGAACGAGCTGTAATTTTTCGTCTAGGTAGGTTAAAAAGTGGTGGAGCTCGAGGACCAGGCCTGTTCTTCGTCTTGCCTTGCGTGGACACTTATTGTAAAGTCGATTTAAGAACAATTTCATTCGGTGTCCCCCCTCAAGAAGTAAGTATTGCCGTTATGGATTATTAGTTTGCTTGATAAATGCACAGTTTTATATATCAAGCTAAACAATACAGCGCGGATTTAGATTAATCAGAGATTACAATTTTATTTCATTAAAGTTAAAGTACTTTATTCCTTAAAATACATCGATTGTCCTTGTGTCCTTGTCTTTGAGAAATTTGATTTGCTTTGATAAACCTAATTTCATATTTACCTATACTTTTTAAATTTCTGTTTTAGGCTCTTACCAAAGATGCAGTTACCGTAAATGTGGACGCTGTAGTTTATTATAGGATACATGACCCTCTCAAAGCAATAACAGCAGTAGAAAATTATAGGTAGGTAGGTAAATATACTTCACATAAAAGGAAGGTGAATCGTGAACGGACCAGAGACCAGATTTGTGTCCGTTAGTATATAACACAGTCACTTTTTACTCTTTGGTAGTCTATGTACATATGCACTCAAGTTGATTACTACTGGGCTTTCTACCAGTTACAAAAAAAACAAGCCAAGACATATGGTTCAATCAAGAATGTCTTACGATCATCACTGGCAGTGCATAGTGGCCGAGAATTTAATAGAGCCCCAATTTCGACAACCAGAGTGTAAAGCTCCTCAAAAATGAGGATGTGATTGCCCACGATGCGGGAGATGTGGCTCTTAACGAATTTTATCCTGCTCTCCCACAATCCACCAAAATAAGGAGCAGAAGGAGGACTGAAGTGCCATTTTATGGATTTGCTCCCAACTGCGGCTTTCATGTGGTCTTGCAATGCGTGGAGTTGACAAGTAGATAATGCTGAGGGCTGTATATACCGAAGAATGTGTAACTTATCAATGGAAGGAAGATACGAAATGTGATGACGATCTGAGGAGGCTCTGCATCCCAGTCTAACCCTAATAATGACCACAAATGCTGAATGAGACGCTTAGCGAAGAATGTTAGTGGTGCTGGAAAACCTAACGGATCATAGATTCTTGCAGTATCAGTGAGAGTAGTACGCTTAGCACACGGACGGACGGTTCAGTGGGTCAACGCTAAATGAAAAGGAATCGACAGATTGCCACTGCAAGTCTAAAATTTTTAATACTGTCAGTGTCAGCATCAAAGATACATGACTGTTTTTGGCAATGCTCCGCAGGATTGTGCTAACAACCAGGATCAAAACGTATACCTGCTTCGGTCTTCTGTTTACCAAATCTAACATTGCCATAATTCCTATTTATGTGAATATTGGCACATAATATTATACAATCATAAGGTACAGTTAACCTATTTTTTTTTTATTACAGCAATTCCACACGATTGTTGGCAATGACATCTTTAAGGAATATCTTGGGCACTAGAAACTTAGCTGAAATTCTTTCAGATAGAGAAGCCATTTCCCAAACCTTACAAGAAACGCTCGACGTTGCCACTGAACCATGGGGAGTAAAAGTTGAAAGGGTTGAAATGTAAGTAAATTTGCAATTCAATACGACCCGTTTTAAATTTTTATTTTCGTGTAGCAAAGACGTCAGTGTTCCCCACAGTCTTCAGAGGGCGATGGCAGCTGAAGCAGAAGCATCGAGGGAGGCTAGGGCCAAAGTAATTGCCGCGGAAGGAGAAATGAAGGCATCCAGAGCGTTGAGAGAAGCGTCAGAAGTAATAAGCGACAACCCAACCGCTTTACAGGTATGTAGTTAAAATTTAAAAAAAATACAGACTACATTTTTTCGATGTTTTTAGTAGGTACAGAAATCTCATAAATTGCTCTACCTATACTTGGGCCGCCGAACAGACGGAGTGATCACCTTGCAAGCATGAGCTCTAGGCGAGACCACTATCAATTTAGGATGACCGAACCGCAGTGATGCGCTTTCTTTAGACCCAACGAAGTCGCATCACTCCAATTCGATCGTCATAAATTAATATTGGCCCCACTAGAGCACGTTCTTGCAGGGTGATCACTCCGTCTGTTCGGCGGCCCAAGTATAGAGCACAGACTAAATTAACTTGCAGACGGCTCATTTATGCAGTAAATTCGTTGCGCGGACTTGGTAACAAAACGAACGTCATATTGCTTTCTCTCCAACTGTAATCTATTAGTTTCGCTAGCTACCGATTGATGTCGCTCGTCTCTTATCTAAATAATAATACCGCCAGTGCAAGCTTTTATAAATACCTAGGTAATCCGACGTTCCTACTTAAACCAATTTTCTATTCTTGCCGTATTTTCAACACATAAAAATGCCCGAAAATAAATAAATGTAAGACTACAGGCAGCCGATTTTAATGGTTCATGAATATGCTAAACAATATCACAGCATAGAATACTGTTTAGCATATTCATAAACCATCAAACTTGGCTGCCTGTAGTCTCCCTACTATTATTCATTTTCAGACATTTTTATGTGCTGAAAATATGGGAGAAATAGATAATTGGTTAAAATAGGAATGCCGGATAATCTATTAGTGAAAGCTTGCACTAATGGTGTTAATATTTAGATAAGAGACGAGCGGCATCAATCGGTGGCTAGCGAAACTAAGAAATTACAGTTGGAGAGAAAGCAATATGGCGTCCGCTCCACGAATTTAGTCTGAGGCTAGAGCAATCAAATTCTAAGAATTTTTTATGACAACTAAAAACTATAAAATAAGAACTTTTGAGTTAGAATAGGCATTATGTATTTTCCGTTTTCTTTAAATTTTATTTCTAAAAATTGATTTATTTTTTCAGCTGCGGTATCTTCAAACTCTGAGCAATATTTCATCTGAGAAAAATTCGACGATCATATTTCCAATACCCATGGAACTCATCACGCCGTTTTTGCACAACGGGAAGAGTATTCCGTGAGTTTGGATTGGTCGTCGGGATTCCACTATGGATTCAACAGAAAATAACCGTCTTATATACGCCTCTAAACAAATTTGTATTGTGTGAATTTTGAACTTAGATTAAGTGTATAAAAATGTAGGTACCTATTATTTTTTAATACCTATTGTAGCTTAAAATTTGTATTGAACTAAATCAATTGTAGTTTATTTTTTAATAATAGATGTAATGATAGTACTTTTAATTTGACTTTTATTATAAGCCGTATTTACATAGAAAGCACTGAATACTTACGGGGTGAGCACGAAACCAGTCTCACCCATATAAAAAAGACATCCATTTTAATTTATCTGCCACTTTTGGGTTTACCGAAAATAAACCTAAATTTGAACTTTTAAACAGAACAACCCGAATATTCTTAAATTTTTGGATCAAATGAAATAACGATAAATACTTTATCTTTTATACTTTTAGATAAAAAAGGTAACATATTTACTGCAAATAAAATTTTGTAGGTAGGTAGACAATAGACAGCCATGACAGAGAAAAAACTAGTGTAAAAACAAGATCACCGTCTATAAAAATAATACGAACAAAACCAACTTCTAAACAAATTTTTGATTAATTTCCGTACCGACACGAAAAAATTGTTGTCTTAATTTTTCTAAAAATTTTGTAATTACTGGATGTTAGCATTAGCAACCAGTACCGTATAGTATTGAATTAAATAAATCAAATTTCTTTAGAAGTTGATTACTCTAAAACTTACACTACGTTGCTTTAAATACCTCATTCCTACCCGACACATACAAATAAAATTAATCCATAAACCTAGGGTTTTCTAGAACTCTTGGAACATAAGAGCAATAAAATTTTGGTTTCTTAGAACTGAGGATATTCAGGTAAGTATTTATTGCTGTGCCTAAATCTGATAAACCTATACAGGATCGAATTTGGAAGCGGACTGTGATTACGATCTATTTTAACTCGCTTTAAGGAGCATCAAGCTCATTACAAATACAGCCGTGCAGATAAGTCTAAGGC
The DNA here is from genome assembly GCA_963966045.1 of Xestobium rufovillosum. Classification (NCBI taxonomy): domain Eukaryota; kingdom Metazoa; phylum Arthropoda; class Insecta; order Coleoptera; family Ptinidae; genus Xestobium; species Xestobium rufovillosum. Next base: position 26,858,705 of record OZ014497.1, read on the forward strand.
AAAAATAATAAATTTAAATAAAACCCCTTGAAAAGAATAGCGATATATAAAAATAATAAACTGGCAAAGGACCAATGGAAACACTAATATTTGTAACTTTAAATTTGTTTCATGGACTACCTAATGTGATAACTAGCAAGAAGCTCTGCTTGAAAACCCAGTCTAGTACATTCCATCTTATACGAGGAGTGTTCAAGACGAAAAAGACTGTTTCGGTTAAATGGAAAGTGGTCTTATTCTACGTCGAATCAAAGAAATGCATTAAGAAAGTTTGCTCAGAATCCCAAAATACAGGCTCACTCAAAAAATTGTCAGGATATTCAATTGTTTATTTTCCTGAACAAATTGTTCCAAAAAGTAAGTAACAGCCAAATATCTCTTTTATTGAGTGGTACTGGACCGTTCGAACAACTACTCCTCGGGCAAATACCCCGCCAGGCATTGAATTATAGAACTAAATCCAGATTTTGTGTACTACGAGATCTCATACGGAATGCTACCCCAAACACATCGTTGGGTTTGGAACATCCTTAGATCTCTACGTACTTTCGTGCTCAACTAGCAGTAGTATGTATGTTAGAAGTGTAGGGCAAAGCACCGTACTGATGAGTCCCAAAAGGACGAAACCAGTGGTCTACGGTTTTCCATGCACATTCGGAACATGTAATATTGAAAAACTTCTTACATACTACTACTGCTAGTTGAGCACGAAAGTACGTAGAGATCTAAAGATGTTCCAAGCTCAACGATATGTTTGGGGTAGCATCCCGTATGAGATCTCGTAGTACACAAAATCTGGATTTAGTTCTATAATTCAATGCCTGGCGGGGTGTTTGCCCGAGGAGTAGTTGTTCGAACGGTCCAGTACCACTCATGTTCGCCGCATAATTCGGCAAATAATTAGCTCTTGCTAATACTTGCACCAAGCGTGTAAGTATATACCGGGTGGGGATTTAGTGCGTAATCAGCTCATATCTCTGGAACTATTTAAGATATCAAAATGACATTTTGCACGAATGTGGGGAACCACATGGAGCATTTCTCAAAATTATTTTGGTATATACAGGATGTTCACATTCTAAGTACCAGACCAAAGTTCTATTTCTTTAAATGGAAACCCTACGTGTCCTTGCATAATATGGATTCCCCATAAAATTCTATGAAAATTGATATACTACATGATGTGGTTTTGACTACGGAATGTTGAGATATTGACATTTTTATGCCATTATGGACCCAAATTTATGACGTTACTGACACATGCTAACCAAAGCCACCTTAAATTTATTTATTGAAATAGGTTCACACACTGCTGTATTTTTGAAATCTATAAATAATTTTATCATAATACTTGAGATAATACAGGGTGGTTAAGTTATGCAAAACAGATTTTTTCTCAAGAATTTCAAATGGAACACCATGTATATTATTTGTACATTGATGGTCATTTTACTAAGCTTTTCATTGATGTGGATATTGCCAAGAGTAGAAGTCATGCTACTTTCTCTGCCTGGGGGCATGAAAGTTTTGGAGGCTAAAATGGACATTTAAGGACGTAACAATTATTTTTAATGATCTTTAATTATGGATATTGCTAATTGACGAAAGCACTTTAGATTCTTGTATGTGATTATTCCAAAAGCAAGTAATGAATTATTAATGATACTGTTTTCCCTAAATTGTAAAAACAAGATTTCAAATTTTGATAAGGACTTTGTCATAACTTATTAATGATACCGTTTTCCCTAAATTGTAAAAACAAGATTTCGAATTTTGATAAGGACTTTGTCTTAACATATTGCTTCAATAAAAAGAAATAAAACCTGCATAATATTTTTATATCCTCGACACGCAAAAAGAGACTTAATTCCTGAGATTTGTACCACTGCGTCGCCATTTTCTGAAGGTTCTTGATAACATGCTGCAGATTCTCCATGTAATTTCAATAAAAGATGTATTTTTTAGTTTTCCTAAAAGAACGGGTATTAATATTCAATAAAATGCGGTATTACGTTAAACACTTACGTGTAAACTCTTTATACTTGGGACAGTTTGAGTTTTAGCGATAAGTCAAATCTTCGAAAGCCAATTTTTATGCTGGAGCCGCTGATGAAAAAAGTCAAGAGATGCTGCAAAAATCCCCTCGTACATCGTAAACGAAGTTTCATAGGTCTCGGAATACACACACAGTTTTTTGCTATGCCGATCTGTTCTATTTTTAAAAGAAAAAAGGGACGATTTCATAAAATAATTTGATTATATTAAATATTTACATTCAATAGAGCACCTGGGATGATTTTGATTACCTGCGGACCGAGTAGGCATATCGTAATCATTTATGTAGATAAAAAAATCTTCAGAAACCATCGTTTATGTTTGTGACTTCATGAAAGAAAGACGTAATTCCGGGAGATGTGCCTGTAGAACGTAAAATCTCCTCGTAGCTACCAAATAGAATCGAGAGATGCTGCGAAAATCCCCTCGTACATCGTAAACGAAGTTTCATAGGTCTCCGAATATGCACAGTTCTTTGCTATGAGGATCTGTTTTATTTTTAAAAGAAAAAAGGGACGATTTAATAAAATAATTTGATTACCTTAAATATTTACCTTCAATAGAGCACCTGGGATGAATTTGATTACCTGCAGACCGAGTAGGCATATCGTAATCGTTTATGTAGATAAAAAATCTTCGAAAACCATCGTTTATGTTTGTGACTTCGCGAAAGAAAGACGGAGAGATGCTGCGAAAATCCCCTCGTACATCGTAAACGAAGTTTCATAGGTCTGGAATACACACACAGTGTTTTGCTGAGGATCTGTTCTATTTGTAAAAGAAAAACGGATGATTTAATAAATTAATTTGATTACCTTAAATATTTACCTTCATCTATTGGATTCCGCAGTTTCATAATCTTTCTGTGTTTTAAAGCTGAACTTTTCTACTTTACTCTGACACTATAAGTACATGAATAATAAATTGTGATAACAAGTATATCCTTAATAATATCAATCACAAATGTCTGTTTCTTTTTGTCCCCAATAATTTTTTACTTCCGATTTCATCATACCTACCTACGTCCATAATAATTTCCTTAAAATATGTATATCAAAAATAAGAATTCTTCACTTTTACAATATTATTATTATTAAGTATTAAATATGTAGTTTTCTTATATTTTCTTGAGAGTCTTATGTAAATTGAATCATATTTTATTCCTTACGGACGAGATATTAATCTGCCATAGATCTGTGGGGTTTTTAATTAATTTCTATTCGGAAAGAAACGTAGTGAAAGCTGTTTGGCAAAATCCCATATTCCTGGTTAAAAGTAGATACTGATTTCCAAGTAAAAATCTTAATATTACCTTGTTTATGTCAAGTGAGAGTATAGATACTTCAAAATTAATTAGGGCGTAATTAACAGGGCAGACTTTTGTCTGCGTTAAGCCCCATGCAAAAATTCCATATTTAAATACGAAAATGTATCTTCCCCAGGCCGACAAAGTGGCCCTACGTGAATTTACAGGAAAATACAAGAAATATTGCATATTCACATGAGGTTTTTTTAATTATATTGTTACAAGTCTCTAAATACATTTTATATAAATTTGCATCGCTTTCAACCCAATTTTTTATATTTTATTGTGTGAAACGTTACCGGTGCTGCCATCTACAAAACATTCATGAGACTATTATTCTATTATTCAGACTTGGAAGTTCAATTTTTGACCACTGACAGCAGTTCCTGTTCTAGTTAGTAGACATGTTTCGTAAATATGGTGGTGCATGTTTAGTTACACGGATGTTATTTATTTATTTTAACAATGAAACTCTTATTAGCTATTAACATTTAAAATAATGTATAATGTATAAGTGAAAAATTGATAAGAAAAATGTGGAAACTTATATAAAGTGAAGTTACAACGTATTTTGAAAATTATTTAACCGTTCCAGTACAATATCTTGCAGGTAAACTTTTGTAATATGCCCAAAGTGTGTTATTTTAGCTTCTATAAATATTTCAGAAAAAACTATACATTATTTGAAGAAAAAATGAAAAATCTGAAATCTACGGGCGTGGCACTAGAAGAGGTATTTTAAAAGTTATTCCTATCTAAGATGCATACTATTACAGGTAAATAAATAAGATATAGTCAAGCTAATTTATTAAAACAAAAAAATATTAGGAAATGATCTGTGATGGGCGTTCTGCAATTTTTGGAAGCTCCGAGGTGATTCCACAAGCACATCTGGAATTACGTCTTTCTTTCATGAAGTCACAAACATAAACGATGGTTTTCGAAGATTTTTTATCTACATAAATGATTACGATATGCCTACTCGGTCCGCAGGTAATCAAATTCATCCAAGGTGCTCTATTGAAGGTAAATATTTAAGGTAATCAAATTAATTTATTAAATCATCCGTTTTTCTTTTAAAAATAGAACAGATCCTCAGCAAAACACTGTGTGTGTATTCCAGACCTATGAAACTTCGTTTACGATGTACGAGGGGATTTTCGCAGCATCTCTCCGTCTTTCTTTCGTGAAGTCACAAACATAAACGATGGTTTTCGAATATTTTTTATCTACATAAACGATTACGATATGCCTACTCGGTCTGCAGGTAATCAAATTCATCCCAGGTGCTCTATTGAAGGTAAATATTTAAGGTAATCAAATTATTTTATTAAATCGTCCCTTTTTTCTTTTAAAAATAGAACAGATCCTCATAGCAAAGAACTGTGCATATTCTGAGACCTATGAAACTTCGTTTACGATGTACGAGGGGATTTTCGCAGCATCTCTCGATTCTATTTGGTAGCTACGAGGAGATTTTACGTTCTACAGGCACATCTTCCGGAATTACGTCTTTCTTTCATGAAGTCACAAACATAAACGATGGTTTCTGAAGATTTTTTTATCTACATAAATGATTACGATATGCCTACTCGGTCCGCAGGTAATCAAAATCATCCCAGGTGCTCTATTGAATGTAAATATTTAATATAATCAAATTATTTTATGAAATCGTCCCTTTTTTCTTTTAAAAATAGAACAGATCGGCATAGCAAAAAACTGTGTGTGTATTCCGAGACCTATGAAACTTCGTTTACGATGTACGAGGGGATTTTTGCAGCATCTCTTGACTTTTTTCATCAGCGGCTCCAGCATAAAAATTGGCTTTCGAAGATTTGACTTATCGCTAAAACTCAAACTGTCCCAAGTATAAAGAGTTTACACGTAAGTGTTTAACGTAATACCGCATTTTATTGAATATTAATACCCGTTCTTTTAGGAAAACTAAAAAATACATCTTTTATTGAAATTACATGGAGAATCTGCAGCATGTTATCAAGAACCTTCAGAAAATGGCGACGCAGTGGTACAAATCTCAGGAATTAAGTCTCTTTTTGCGTGTCGAGGATATAAAAATATTATGCAGGTTTTATTTCTTTTTATTGAAGCAATATGTTAAGACAAAGTCCTTATCAAAATTCGAAATCTTGTTTTTACAATTTAGGGAAAACGGTATCATTAATAAGTTATGACAAAGTCCTTATCAAAATTTGAAATCTTGTTTTTACAATTTAGGGAAAACAGTATCATTAATAATTCATTACTTGCTTTTGGAATAATCACATACAAGAATCTAAAGTGCTTTCGTCAATTAGCAATATCCATAATTAAAGATCATTAAAAATAATTGTTACGTCCTTAAATGTCCATTTTAGCCTCCAAAACTTTCATGCCCCCAGGCAGAGAAAGTAGCATGACTTCTACTGCCAAGTCTACCAGTAAAAGTGACAGAATGTACAATTGAATTATAAAAATGTAGAGTTTCGTTAGTATTTTACATTATTTTTGACGATCACCCCTATTTTGTCACCCAAAACTCCAAAAAAGGTCTGCGTTTTGTTTCTATAAAATATTTAGCAAATGAAGTTTACATTGACGCAAAAAATCCCATTGCAAGATTATTTCTTAAATTTATTTAAGAATATAACCATTAAGAAACAATTTTACAATAAGATTTATTGTCTTTATATTGATACCAATTTGCAAATATAAAACATAAATATTATTGTGAGTTTTGAGCAACAGAATAAGGGGAATTCGCCAAAAAGAGTATAAACTAATAATGAAATTCAAAAATTTTGATGTTCAATCGTAATATCTGCCGAAACTATCAGTAGTAGACCTGGCAATATCTACATCAATTAAAAGCTTAATTAACTGATTGTCAGTTGTGCAAATAATATACATGGTATTCTATTTGAAATTTTTGAGAAAAATTCCCCTTTGCATAACATAACCACCTTGTATAATCCTAAGTATTATGGTGAAAGTATTTATAGATTTCACAACCCCTTTCAATAAAAAATAATTAGGTGGCTTTGGTCAGTAGACGTCAGTGTAGCGTCATAAATTTGGGACCTTAATGACACAAAAATGTCAATATCTTAACAGTCCTTACTCAAAACCACATCATGTAGTATATCAATTTTCATGAAATTTTATGGGGAATCGAAATCACGCAAATACTTGCGGGGTTTCCATTTGAAGAAATAGAACTTTGGTCTGGTACTCAGAATGTGAACATCCTGTATATACATAAATAATTTTACGAAATGCTCCCTGTCGTTCCCCACGTACATGTAAAATTTCATTTTGATACTTAAGCAGTACCAGAGATATGAACCGATTACACACTAAATCCCCACCCGGTATATAAAGCAAGCAATATTGCATGGTTCGAGTGTGTAGGGCAAAGCACCGTACTGATGAGTCCCAAAAGGACGAAACCAGTGGTCTACGGCTTTCCATGTACATTCGAAACATGCAATATTGAAAAACTAACATCTTTTTTATTACTTATCGCATCAAACCTTCGTTCATACAAAAAAATTCTTGTAAAAAACTCCTTGAAAACTAAGTCTAATCGTTGATTGACTAATTCATTCTATCTTATACTAGGAGTGTTCAAGACGAAACTAATGGCAGAAATTTGATGTGATAAGTAATAAAAGAGATATTTGGCTATTAAAAAACGTTTTTGGGACAATTTGTTCAGGAAAATAAACAATTGAATATCATAATTTTTTGCGTGAGCCCATATTTTGGGATTCTGAGCAAACTTTCTTAATGAATTTCTTCGATTCGACATAGAGTAAGACCACTTTCCAAAACAGTTTATTGGCATGAAGTAAACTATTTTTTTCAAGCGCTATTGCCCAATTAGTTTTAGAAGTCTTAGAAACCACAGTTATTCCCGAATTAACTTCAAGGGTTATCAATTAGATACTTTGGAATCTATAGAAATTTATAAACATGATAAAAAATATAACTTAACGAACAAATTGATTTCATACAATCCAATCTTTTTAAATTATTGTAAATTTAAATTACTTAGGTAGGTAATTTTAATTTTTTAGGTCTCCTAACCATCCCAACGGACTTGTACTTTGACGCAGTTCTAGTAATACTAGAACGGGTGGGAAGGCTTGCGTGCTTCAATGATCTAAAGAGCCGAACCATATTGGAGGGGTTTTTATTTGAGAAGACAGACTAAATCAAGTCCCTGAAAGGGGGCAGCAGCTCTTTCAGTAATCAGAGTAGCAAATATCATGAGGGTCGGTATGGTACTGTGATACACACTACTGCGATGTGGAAGGCAACGGGAAACCACCACATTATTTAATCCCTGGTATAGAGTACCTTAATTTATGAGGATGGCACATTCTGGAGTAAAATATTTCGGAGGTAAAATAGTCCCACATTAGGATCTCCGGGCGGGTGTCATCAGCAATGATAAGTGTAACATTTCACGAGTCGGAGCGAGGAATGTTAGAAACATGAAACAAGTAGGAAAGTTAGAAAATTTAGATGGATAGATTAGAATTAGACGTGGTAGGTATTAGTGAAGTGCGATGACCAGAAGCTGGAGACTTCTGGAGCGGAAATTTTAGAGTAATTCACACAGGATCTGTAGGGGGAAATTCGGGAGTAGGAATTGTTATGCGGAAGAAAGTAGGGCAGAGTGTAGGTGTAGAAAATTTCTAACAGCAAAGTGACAGGGTAGTTATGGTTCGGTTAGATTCGAAAACTGTAAAAACAGTAATAATACAGGTATATATGCCCACTTCTAACTATAATGATGAGGCCGTAGAGGCAGTTTATAGTGATATTGAATATCTGCTAGATTGTGTGAGGGCACCAAAATTTAATAATTGTAGATTTCAATGCAGTCGTAAGCACAGGGAGAGAAGGCGGAATAGTTGGCCCCTTTGGATTAGGCAATAGGAACAATAGGCGAATTAGAGTTCTGCAATAAACTTAACCTACTGTCGCGAACACTCTATTTCACCATCACGTTAGGAGACGCTATACGTGGAAAATGCCAGGAGACCTAGGCAGGTATCAAATAGATTACATTCTCGTTAGGGAAAGATTTAGAAATCAAGTTAGGGACTGTAGAAGTTATCCAAGAGCAGATATAGATAGTGATCACAACATACTGATTATGAAGGCCAATCTTAAATTTAAGATGTCTTGCAGGCAGAGATCTTAAAGTGTGCAGGTCAAGAAGTAATAGATTGTTTATTTAATTTAGCTGCATATACCAGAAAGTCGATATTCCAGAAGATTACAAATGGAGCAAGAGGAAGTCCCAGATTTCTGCTATTTAGGAAGTCAAATAACTCACTATGGTAGGAGCTCTAGAGATATAATACAAAGAATAGCGTAGGGCCGAGTTGTATATAATAAAAAGAAAAGAACTATTATGCTCGGGAATGATAAATAAAGAAACTAGGAAAAGGCTATTAAAAACGTTTGTATGGAGTACGACATTGTACGGGTGCGAAACTTGGACGATATGTGAAGCGGATAGGAAAAAATTAGCATTCGAAATGTGGTGCTATAGACGCATGATGAAAATACCGTGGATAGATAAAGTTAGCGACAGAGAGTTGGAGAAAAGCGAAATTTGTGGAAGACAGTAAGGAATAGGAGATAGGCTCGAAGGCTTAGTTCGCGACATACCAGTCAGAGATATAGCAATAAAAAGAGGGGTAGGCCCAGATTAGACTATTGCTCTCATATATTTAAGGATGTAGGACGTTCAACTTTTGGGGAAATGCGTAGGTTAGCTCAGGACAGGAAAGCATGGAGGTATGCGTCCAACCAGTCATGGAAGACAAAGAATAGGAGTTTTAATGTGAGAAACCCTCTACTAAAATTGAAAAATCAAAGACTAGGACATAGTATAAACACATTTGTATATTTTAAAACACAAAGCACAAAATTAGATAGCTCGTCTTTGATGCCTCAATGCCAAAGAATCTCGTAGTGGTGGACTTTTAGGTCTAGCCGGCAATCCTTTTCCGGCAAGTTCCACGACTTTCTTCAAATGCGCCGGAATTTCAATTTCCATTTTCTCGTTAGCCCCTAAAAAATTTAGCTTACGGGGCACCAACGGTTTCTTCGGTATTGACACAGGCGTTTTTTCTAAAACCTTTTCTTTGGACTGTCGACGCGTATCCACCCGATTTTTAACAGGGTTCGTATTGCTCATGGATTTATTGCAAATAACGCATCTACTAACCCCAGAACTGTCGGGATTGATAGGAACTGGTTGCAAGTCATCATTTAAGGTAAATTTGTGGACGCACTCGTGTTCTGGAATGCTTTTGTCCTGAAGGTCTCCTGTGGAATGGGTTTCGAAAAATTTGTCATCTCTGAACTGCCTGAGTTTCTCCAAAAGGTTTGGATCTTCTGCAAGAAGACTACAAGAACCTCTTCCTTGTATTTCTACTTGACTCTCCGTACTTCCTTCCTTGTTATGTTTGAAAGATTGTTCAATAAATGAATCTAAAGTTAATGAAAGATCGTAGTTAGAAATATGGGGGTGAATCCATAATTTTATCTAGCTGTGGAATTTTTTTCTAACATATAAGGTTAGGTGGGGTAAGTGCATTAATGGGGTAAATGCAACCAGACAATCTACACTCAAAATCAACATTTCTTTAATTAATACTGTCATCGCAATCTGTTAGAGAATAGTCAAATTAATAAAGCACCATAACTACAGAATATTCCTAGCATATATGCGTCAGTTGTTTACAGTACAGATCATTGACATAACCTTCAGATCGAGCACATTTACATAGAGCACGTGTGTTATTAATTTGCAGTCTTTGGATCAAATTTTATTTGAGTTGGCAATGTATAACAGTGTTAATGCTGATTTGTATTAATTAGAAAATGTATTACCAAATACTTTTTATATGTTTATATGATTGCACTTACCCCTGCCGTGGGGAAAATGCAGTCATATTTCGGAGGGAAAGTGCAATCGTCTGGTTTCCCGATAAAGATTAAAATATTTTTACATTTCAGATGGTTAGGAATTATGCAAGGAAGAAGCAACGAGGAAGAGGTTACAAAAGAGACTCCTGCCACTGTAACAATGCGCAGAAGTAATGCCTAAAAAACTCTAACAAACTTAGACTGGCATTCCGTATATTGTTCTACGAGACCGCTACCTACAAATCAAACGAGAAGGAAATATTAAATAAGTTCGTCCGAATACGCATGCACCGAGAGATGTAAGAGATGAGCAAGCCCCAGATGCGACGGACATCACGCGAGAGAATAGGAATTCCCGAATTAATCTCTGCACACGGCACCAAGGTGACGTAGAAGATTTTGAAGGAAAATTCAACGTCACACCGCCGCCAATAGCCCCTCCCCTGGGCTATAAAAGAGAAGACCACACCGCTGAAGAGGATCAGAAATCTTCTGCTTGCATTTGAACTATTTGAACTAACCTTCACCGTGTGATCAACTGATAGTCTGCCCTGTAAATTTTGAGTAAGTGCCTGGCTGGTCTATCTTGTTCGTAACCAATAAGTAGTAATGTGTTCGAACCCGGGAATCGAGGGCGCCTACTGGTGAAAGTTAGATTGATTTGGCATTCCCGTGTGACGTTTGTCTGGAACGGGACATTTTTAACGGCAGAAACCGATCGCACCTTTTGTAACCGCTGGCTCCTGTGAAATCCCGAGGGAGAACTAATTATTTATTTGCGACGCATATGCTAGTCAGGTGCTGCGACAAGAATCTCTCACCGAAGCTTGTCTAGGAGTCAACAAACATCGGTGCTACCACGTAGACTCCGAAACACAAGTAAAAGTTCAGTTGTGATTACACGACAGGCCTACCGTACTATTAGGATACACCGCGAGAACCGGTTTTTATTTCACTGTAAATATTCTGTAGATATATTCCGTTTTACCTTCTTTTAAATTTATTGTACATAGCTAAAGTAATAGAATCCATTTATATTTTGTTTATGCCTTATTATTTAATACAAATATTAATTTAGCGACTGTGGATATGAATATAGTAATGAATTGGTTAGAGCAGTCGCCATGAATGCGAAAGATCTGGGTTCGAATCCCGGTCGGCGATATATAGGTGAGAAGAGTGCAAAGGGCGATAGAGGAATGGTAAGTGAAGATATAATTTGAATTGTAACTGTATTGTATATATTCGAGTCCTCTGCTCCCTTTTTCATTTTTCAGTTTATTAAATTTTAACAGCTGCTGAGCAAGGACCTCAAAGCAAAAATAGGAAGGGAAAAAGTAGTAGAAAAAAAGGAAGAAAAGGAAAAAGAAATTCGGTCCAATGACAAATGCCGTAGAGAGAGAGATAAAAGACAAATGGCAAAAGAAAGAATGTTACAATCCGGACAGGCGGAAGATGACCAAAAATGTTTTTCTACACGGATAAGAAGGGAGACCTAATAGGAGAAGAAGAGGTGATGTTGAACAGATGGGAAGAGTATTTTGAGGATCTGTTAAATGAAGAAAGGAGTGAAGAGCATGAAGGGGAATGAGCAAGAAGAAGTGGGGAACCCACAACAGCTATTAGAAATAGATTTAAGTACCTACCATTCAGTTCCCCTCCTGCTTTAGAATTCCCCAATTCCTCTTCTTCCTTATCTAAACATCCATTCATCATCTGAGATTCCCGAAACATTCGTTCGTACAAATCTCTGACTTCAGTGAAGCCCAGCTTGTTCCTGCCCATGCAGGGACACTGACAATTTTTGTGCGACTCTTCCCGTAGCCTTTTGAGAAATATTGACTCTGGGGTGTAATTAACGGAAGAGTGTACTTGATCCAGAATCGTTTGGCCATGAATTGAATCATTAGATTTCTGGCAATAACATTTTTGCGGACGTTTATATTTCAACTTAGGATAGGCTTGAGGAGCAGATTCTGGTCTTCTTGGTGGCTTTAGAGATAGCTGCGGGGGTATTGGCGAAGATCTACAATAGCAATATTCGCAATGAGAAGCCGATACGTTCCTTTTGGGCGATGGTGGATGATTCGAGTAAAGAGTGAAGGGATTGCGCGTTTTGGCACTTTGTACTTCTTTTTCTATTTCAGATAATGTCTCTTCACTTTGGCATAGGATTTGCGAGAGTTCCTGGGAATAATTGCTATTCGACTTATTGTCCGAATCGCTGCAATCTTCATCTCTATGGGTAAGTGAAAAAAGTTAATACTTATGACAAAATTGGGTAATTTGAGTGACCCAACACAAAATTTAAGCAGAACTCACCTTATTCTGGTTCTCGTAGGGACGCCAGTCATAATACGTCGGACGTTTCCACTGCTAGTAATTTTTTTAGCTCTTCGAATTTTGTCATTCATTTCCGAACGAATAAAATAGATATAAAAAATAAATTTGAGTGTATATTTATTTGTAAATACCTGTTTGAATATTTTTCATTGCACTTTTCTATTTCTGTCATTTAAGTAAGTCAAATTTTCGGAGTAAAAGATTTCTGTATAAATTGTAGCCATGCTCGTTGCCAAGCAAATAAATCAATAACAATACCAACTTCGACGGGAAATGAAAATTGAACAAGAAAATGTTCTTACAAATCTATTGAAATTTAAAAAATATAATACACTCAGAATTCATCAAAATTACACATTAAAAAAATATTAAAAACGAATAGATAGGTACAAAAATTATGTTGCTTACATATTAAACGAAAACATTACAATTACAAATAAAACGGGTTAAACAAAAAACATTTGCGACGCATAATTATAATGCGAGACACAAAGGCAATCTAAAACAGAATAACAAAAAAAAATTTTGATACACGAAACAAAACATGCCCACGAAGATGGATACGTATATTAACTAGTGTTTTAAAAAGCCGGTTACTAAGGCATAACCGGTTTAAAAAGCTTGCAAAAAATACTGAATCTTGACCATGGTAAAATAACCGATCATAGAACCACAGCCGGTTAAATAACCGGTCAATTCAATCGGTTACCTTGTCGCCATTTCAGAACCGGTCATTATTACCAATTGATTAATCGGTTAACCGGTTACATTTTAATAAATAACCATCAGTTTTGAAGGTGCGATAACCAGTTATGATGACTGGTCATTATAACCGATCATTAATGGTATATTGACTGAAGTCTATTTTCAACACCGGCTAAACAAGGAATAATAACCGATTAAATCAACTGCTCATTTAACCAGCCACGGTCACGATTCTACGACCAGTTATTTTTAAAAGTTAAGCTGTAGACTTCTAGAAAAATTGATTTTAGTGCAATGACTGGTTATTATAACCAATCAGTTGTGATAGGTATTTATTGTTTTGTTTAATATGTACCTATAATAAATAAATAATATAGTAATGATCGGTTAACAGGTTATGAAACAGTGACCATACAACCGATTAAATTAACCAGTCGCAGTCACGTTTTCATAATCAGCTATTTTTTAAATCGTCTTTTTTGAAACCGGTTACACCTAACTGTAACCGGTTAAACCAATTTTTCCAGAAGAATGGTTTTAAAAGATCATGGAATCATACTTAACCATTCATGGTCATGATTCTATGACCAGTTTTGCCTTTACTTGCAGATCAATAGTCGTTGTGACGTTCTATGAAGTACCGGTTTTTTAAAACACTGATATTCGCAGACATTCACTGTCAATAAATTACTCAACTGCTCGTGACGACACTAGCAGGCATATGACCACTGTCACCTAACGCATGTAATACTACTCTACCCGACGGCAATATGGATATCCAAGTTATACTGGCGTGGTTTAGATGGAACCTGAGCCACGCTTCTGGAGGAAATTGTAACGCTCTACGACAAAAATACCAGATTAAGGTTAGTTCTTTTAATAGAACATTTTAGGCAAGTATCGAATCATCTGTGATTAAAAGTCGTATCCCGATAATGTGTTTTTTAAGTTAATGAATGACTAATAACTCAACAAAAATTTTTTGGAAATTAGGTATTGTGAGAAATGTTATCGATAAATAATGATAATTATCAATAAATATCAATATATCGATAAATATGGTTATATCTAGGGCCGAGAGCTTTTTCCGATATATCGCTAAAATAACGATGTCTTAAAATATATCGATACTTCGATAATTCGCTATATCGATGTATCGATATATCAATAATCAATATTCCAATATATCAATATTTGTCAGGTTAAATTTCGTATAGTAAATTCTATCAAATATATCGATTTATTAAATTGATAATATGTTAGACATGTTGATATATTCGATATACTCAAAATATCGATATATTATATATATCGATAAATTCAATACATCGAATATGATATATCGATATTTTTTAAAATATCAATCATTTCGATATTTTTTAAATATCGATCATATCGATATTTTTTAAATATCGCCCTAGTTTTTCTGATATTCGTAGACATTCAATTTCAATAAATTACTCAACTGCTTGTGATAGCATTAGCAGGTAAGTGACCGCTGTCACCCAACGCACGTAATACTACTCTACCCGACGGCAATATGGATATCCAAGTTATACTAGCGTGATTTAACTGGAACCTGAGCCAAGCTTCCGGAGGAAACTGTAACGCTCTATAACAAAAAAGAGAAGATAATTTTAAATTAAGGTTAGTTCATTCAATAGAGCATTTGAGGTAAGTATCAAATCATCTGTTATCAAACCTTTATATCCCGATAATGTATCTTTTTCAAGATAATGAATGACTAATAATGCAACAAAAGAATTTAGTAATTAGATATTTTGGAAAATATTATCAATAAATAATGATAATTATCAATAAATATCAATGTACCTATATATTGGAATGTCAATATATCGATAAATATACCGAGTGTTAACTTTCAAAGCCGCTCATAGGAAATTACTATATATTGACCCAAAATTTGTAAATGTTGCTTTTATAAATATTTGTGGTTTATTAAACTGAACAGAAAACAAATCTCTAACTACCCTTAAACTAGACCCGCCATAGAAGGTTTTCACCATAAATACCCTTTCTACATTTGAGTAATTACCTATTATCCATTTTAATTTTTATTCTCTACGCTTTTGCAAAACCCGCTGACAAACATGTTGCTTAGCAACAGAGACAAATTTGTTAATCACAGTTTAAAAAGTAAAAAAAGAAATGGTTAAAATAGATGCAAATTACAACGTATTCTTGCCCTTTTGTTTATTGTCCGATGCGGAATAATTTTGTCTTTTATTTGATACCATTAGCTCTCTTATAAGTTAAAATGGGGAGCAGGAATTCACAACAACGTTACTTACAATGTTAATTTCCTATGAGCGGCTTTGAAAGTTAACACTCGGTATATGCTAGTATAATATTTCAACGAAGGGTTCATGAGTAGGGCTGGGTGCTTTTCTCGATATATCGGTAAAAATATCGATATATCGGATAACGATATATATTTTAATATACAAGGTGTTACAAATTAGTAGGTCAAGCCTTTAACCACAGATTATCTGGCCGAAAATAATGGGACTTTCCTTATGCCATTTTTCATTTAGGCTTCTTTCTTTCAAGATACAGGGTGTTAAAGTTAAAATTTAAAAAACGATTTTTATTAATAACTCCTCTGTTTTTTACGATACTCAGTTGAAATTTTGTGCAACGTTTTTTCATATACCGGCACAATGTTCGTGTAATTTTGATCAAAAATATTCATGGGCGAACAGAGGAAAGGGGGGGTCGTAATACCCATTGACCCCCAACTTTTCCCTGCGCACGTCTATGGTTCAAAGGTATTGTTTTTTATAACAAGCGTTCATTTCTTTAAATTTTTTCACTCTTGTAAAATTTTGATTTAGGGCTTGGTTTATGAGATATTGCAACTCATTTGACTATGTGTTGTTGATCCGCTCGCTGTTTAAATCTTCCAATTTTTCTTAGGTGACGAACTAAGCTCGAGAAAAATGTTCTTGGATGAATATGTTCCTGCATAACGTCTAATCTTCAGAAAAATGCCCTTGGATGGTACCTCTGTTATTAATAATTATTTTGATAACTGAACGCCTACCTGTCTTTCTTTCCAATGCTAATTTGGCTGTTGGACGTTATGCAGGAACATGTCGGAATCGATGCCATCCAAGGGCATTTTTCTGAAAATTAGACGTTATGCAGAAACATATCCATCCAAGAACATTTTTCTCGAGCTTAGTTAATCACCTAAGAAAAATTGGAAGATTTAAACAGCGAGTGGATTAACAACACATAATCAAATGGGTTGCAATATCTCGTAAACCAAGCCCTAAATCAAAATTTCACAAGAGTGAAAAAAGTTAAAGAAATGAACGCTTCTTATAAAAAAACAATACCTTTTAGCCATAGACGTGCGCAGGGAAAAGTTGGGGGTCAATGGGTATTACTACCCCCCCGTTTCCTCCGTTCGCGCACCAATTTTTTTGATCAAAATTACACAAACATTGTGCCGGTATATGAAAAAATGTTGTACAAAATTTCAATTAAATATCCCAAAAAACAAAGGAGTTATTATTAAAAATCGTTTTTTAAATTTTAACTTTAACACCCTGTATCTTGAAAGAAAGAAGCCGAAATGAAAAATGGCATGAGGAAAGTCCCATTATTTTCGGCCAGATAATCTGTGGTTCACGGCTTGACCTACTTATTTGTAACACCTTGTATATCGATATACCGGTATACCGATAATTTTTTTCCGATTATCGATAAACATATTGATAATTTGATGTAACGATATTTGTTGATATATTTCATAAACTCAAAATATCGAATGATATATTTCATATATGTACTCCAAATATCGAATATATCGATAAATCCAATACATCAAATATATCATAAATTGATTATATTGATATTTTTTAAATATCGATTTTTTCGATATTTAAAAAATATCGCCTACCCCTACTCATGAGTAGTTGGGAAATTATTTGTAATCCATTAGAGCGTGCACTAGGTCAGTGCAAAGTTATCGATTAATTGATTGATCGATTGCCGATTTATCAATCATTTGATTAATCATTCGATCATTTTTTGTGAAATGTACACTTACCTACAAACGAAATATCTGATCACATTCGCATGGCAGACTATTATCGTGTAACTATCCTTATCTTGATTTGATTCGGCCCTGTGAAAATACTTCCGGAACGCCGCTTCAATCCGAGGCCCGTCACGGAAAAACTGCTAGCAACGAAAAGTCAATTTTGAACAAAAAGGAAGCGAAAAATAAATTAAAATAAAAGGAAAATGAAACAATTACCTACCAAAATATGAACAAAATGTTCATACGGAAAAATTTAGCGAGGTTGGAAAATAGTGAACGGATTACAATACAACTGCGTTCTACAAGAATTACCTGCATTTCTGGCTTCCAGTGGCCCACGGGGGGTTCGGGTGGTATCGGAGCCCCTTCGCATAACAATGCACAGTCTGATACGGGAACCTAAAGAAAAATATATATTGCTATTTAACAGTAAACCGAATAACCACCACCACTCACATCAGGTAAGTCATTCGAGATAATACTGCCGGTTTCTTGCGCTCTTGACATCGTAGACTTTACCATAACGGAATAAGGAAGACCTAATTCCTTCAGTCGTTTTCCTGTATGCTCTGCTTGCATTCTGCCTATATTGGAACACCAGTTTATGATGCTACTGCATCCCAAATATGCGACAAAAGTCTGCCGATCTCTCGGAGGCAAAGCAACTAATACACTTGACAGATGTGTTCGTGTGCTGCCTCCCACAGATCAACAGATTCTTTGCCTTTCACCAAGAAACATCCGAAGTCTATAACTCGAAAGAAAGACTGGCTCAAGAAAATGAACGACCTCATAAAACACATCTTTAAATAGTTCTTTGATAAGGTAGAAATATAAAATGGATATAACGTAAAAAATTGCAAAAAACCTACCTAAATTTGTCAAAATTCTCTGTTCGTCAGTCTGCCCGTTAAGATCATACTGTCCGTGACGAATCAATAATAAATGCCTAGTTGCCTTCGGTTTCAATAACTTTGTATCTTCAACCTCATTGTTATTGTCATCGAGCAGCTTTAATTTACGCGGACGAACCAAACTTTTTGGAGACCTGCTGAATATTGCATAAGACAATGAATGTATTTAAGAAATGCGCAGTTCCTTTGGATTATAAAAAAAGGTGAAAAAAAGGCGCCTAAAATCCACGCTAAAATCTCTACACGAAATGAAAAAAAAATTAACTACTACAACTTAACGTTAATCAAATAGCGGCCACTGTTCGAACAAAAGATTTGCACTTACTGGTCCCAGTTTTCGTCCCATTTGGCGGAAGACGATGACAACTGGTGATTTGTGGTCCACGAATTAAAAACTTCTCTTCGTTCTGCATTCAAATAGTATACAGTGGCTCCGGTGACTGCTCCGACACCCACTATCAATTTTTTCCATTGTCGAAAAGAACTCATAGCAAAAAGTTGAAAACCTAATGGTGAAAAAAAGTTATTTCTCGATTTCATACTTATTTTGACAAATGCGACTCAATCTCCAACGTAACCAAAACTAAGTGGATGTATTTAATTGCTTACCGATATTAACAACAAATTTCTGTTTGATTTATAATTATACTAACTTTTTTCACCGGCAAAATCGCTTCCCTTGAAGATAGCAGAAGGGAATAAGATAACCTCACTAAACCGCTAAACGTCAAAATTGAAAGCTGTGGATACAAGCACGGTCACCGGAGATATAAGCTACCTAAAACATACATGGTTGTATATTGGGTTGCATAATATATGTAATGTATTTAGAAAAAATAGAAATTTAGATGATTTTCTGGGATAATTTATTATTAATTATTTTAAAGATGTTACTATGAATGTAGAGACTTTGAATTTTAGTAGAACATAAACGTTTATGTTCTCGAGTTTCGGAATCTATTGATTTGCACCAAATTTTTAATA
This sequence comes from Xestobium rufovillosum, assembly GCA_963966045.1. NCBI lineage: Eukaryota > Metazoa > Arthropoda > Insecta > Coleoptera > Ptinidae > Xestobium > Xestobium rufovillosum. Next base: position 26,878,035 of record OZ014497.1, read on the forward strand.
CAAACATTTGCGATATTCCTAAATATAATGGCTTAGTCAGTTATTCCATAAAAATGCCTAGCCCAACTTCTAACACTACGGTTTCCTCTGGTTAAATACTTTTTGAATTTTAGTTTCTGACATCAACAAAAGGTAGAGCTATGGATGCATTATGCAGTGATTTTATTTTATTTTTATTATAAAAATATGTAGGAAAGCAAAAGAGCAATGGATCGATAATAAATGCAAAGAAGTGGAAGCGAGAGCAATGTAAAATATAAAAATATAATGAGAGAAGAGTTTGAGCTAGCACTAAAAAGTTTAAGAAACAATAAAGCGCCAGGCATAGATGGCTTGCAGGCAGAAATCTTAAAGTGCGCAGGTCAAGAGGTAATAGATCGTTTATTTAAATTAGTTAGTCGCGTATACCTGACAAGCGAAATTCCAGAAGATGGCAAACGGAACATCATGGTAGCTTTGCCAAAAAGGAAAGGCGCGGATAGGTGCGAAAATTTTAGAACTATCAGTTTAACTTCCCATGCGTGAAAAATTTTAACTAGAATTGTGCAAAGAAGGATGGAGAAAAGGGCGGAAGAAATATTAGGATTTAGACGAAATAGAGGAACGCGCGAGGCCATTTAAGCTTTACGAGTAATTATAGAAAAAACAATAGAACATGGAAAGAGTGTCTATATAGGATTTGTAGATTTAGAAAAAGCCTTCGACAACGTAAAATGGGGGAAGATGCTCGAAGTGCTCAGAAAGGTAGGGATGAAATAGGGATAGAAGAATAATACAAAGAGCAAAAAGCAGTTATAGAATTTGAGTAGGAACGAAGAGAAGTAGATATCCGGAAGGGAGTGAGACAGGGATGTGCATTGTCACCTCTAGTTTTCAACTTATATTTGGAAGATGCGATTAATATTGTTAAGGACAGAACAGCCTCAGGGATTAATGTACAGGGTCAAACTATTAACATGTTCAGATTTGCGGATGATATAGCAGTGTTAGCATCTAGCAAAGAAGAATTAGGAGCGGTTTTGAATGAAATGGAAGCAGTTTTGACACAGGGCTACCGCATGAAAATCAATAAAAAGAAAACTAAACTACAATTGAAATACAAATAGGAAATGAAAAGATAGAGGAGGCCGCGGATTTCTGCTATTTAGGAAGTAAAATAACTCGAGATGGTAGGAGCACTAAAGGTATAAAACAAAGAATAGCGCAGGGTCGAGTTGCGTTTAACAAAAAGAAACAACTGTTATGTTCGGGAACGGGTAATGTAGAAACTCGGAAGAGACTCTTAAATCGTATGTATGGAGTACGGCATTATACGGGTGCGAAACTTGGACAATAGGAGAAGCGGATCGAAAAAGAGTAGAAGCGTTTGTTTGAAATGTTGTGCTACAGACGCATGGTGAAAGATACCGTCGATAGATAAGATTAGCAATAGGGAGGTATTAGAAAGAGTTGTGGAAAAGCGAAAGGTATGAAAGACAATAAAGAATAGGAGGGATAGAGTGGTAGGACTCCTTCTGAGACATGTAGGAATAGTTCGCGACATAGGAATAAAAAGAGGTAGGGGTAGGCCTAGATTAGATTACTGCTCTTAAATAGTTAGTGATGTAGGATGTTCTACTTTTAGGGAAATGCGTAGGTTAGCTCAGGATGATGATGATGATGGACGACTATGAATTCGAAAATATTGTAAAATTGACGGATTTATGCTTGTCTCTGTCGCATAGTAATGCAGAAACTGAAAGTCTTTTCCGTCGTTACTGACGTTAAAATAAAAAATTACAATAAATTAAGCAGCGAGGCTCTAAATGGCGTTTGCCAAATTAGTTTTTTCAGTTCGAAATGCTGCACTTCTTTTAATGCAAGTATCTGATAAACACATGAAATTAATGAAATCAAATAATTTAATAAGTAAAACTTTTATTTTTGTAAGTATGTAGATACTATGATATTATGTATTTTTATATTTTATATTGCAAACTTTTTTTAATAAAGCGGTTTTAATGATTTCTGTTTTTTTTGTTTTAGGTATTCTACATAAATTTTCGAATTTAATAGTTTGGTATAATTTTAGGGAAATCTAGGGAAATTTTGTGTTACAATCTGGGGATTGGCATCACTGTAACCCACCAGAAGCTGAAACTCAAGATTGAACCATTTAAAAAAAACTAGGTACCTAGTTCATGGTTTTATACATTAATGTATGTAGGTACATTTTTATTGACTATAAAAACGAATGTGGGTTTTTATTGTAATATAATTTAGTATTTAGTTTGTTTGTAATTTAGTAATATTAATGTGTTTGTGTTTTCTATAATATTATTATTATTCTTCTTATTGTAAAAGGAGCAGAGATCGATAGTTCACCTGCTAAGGGGCAGCTTCAATTATCCATGCGTACCGATAGATGTCGCACTGGTATAGCAGTGTACTGCTTACTCACTGATACAACCCGGTTCCATTCAAAAGAGAATAGAAGTTAAGATTCGGTATCGCTTCTCGGCCTATGGCTAAGATCAAAGTGTAGTATCTGTTCTTATCAGCTTAATATCTGATACGACCCGCATGCCGGTCCAGTATATTAAACTGATTTTTGGAAATTGACGGAGGTTAGGGGCTTGCTCCGCCTCCGTCGCGGGTTGGCCTGGTATTGCAGTACCGCCGGGATCGGCCCATAAAATTAAAACCAAACATAAAATTTTTACGGCTACGTTCCAAAATCAAACTTGCTCGCAATAAAAATGTACTAAAATGCTGATCCAAATGTGGCTTTCTAAGTTTCTTAGATTTTTGGGTTTGGTTAAACTGCTAAGTGCCGATATTCAAATACATACACATAAATCAGCAATCCATAAATACAATTTAATTATAACATGTATCACTACTGTTTACTGTATCATAAGTACCGGAGACTTCAACAGTGGAGCAGCACAGAAGCTGGGTCGAACTGTGGGTAGGGTAGTTTTCCAAATCAACAACTTTTAATTTTTGCAATAGGTAGGTATGCCATAAACGTATTATAACGGAAATTAAAATTTATCAGACGCAGGGACGTAGAGGCAGAATGGAATTGCATTCATAATGGGTTAGGTCACAAACAGAATGAAAGCAGAAAATCCTGGATAACAAGGGATATTGTGACTCTAATAGACGAGAGATGAAAATATAAAATAGGTTAGACGAACGTATAAAGCGGTCAAGTGGGTAATTATTCGGAAATGTAGGGAAGCGAAACAACAGTGGATTGATAACGGATGCAAAAAAGTGGAAGATAAGTTCGAAATACAAATAGGAAATGAGAATGCGAATTTTTGTTATTTAGGAAGTAAAATAATTCGAGGTGGTGGGAGCACTAAAGACATAAAACAAAGAATAGCGCAGGGTCGAGTCGCGTTTAACAAAAAGAAACAACTGTTATGCTCGGGAACGGTTAATGTAGAAACTCGGAAGAGACTCTTAAAGACGTATGTATGGCATTACACGGGTGCGAAACTTGGACGATAGGATGATGAAGATACCGTGGATAGATAAGTTTAGCAGTAGGGAGGTATTAGAAAGAGTTGGGGAAAAACGAAGGGTATGGAAGACAATAAAGAGTAGGAGAGATAGGATGGTAGGACACCTTCTAAGACACGAAGGACTATTTCGAAACATACTAGAGTCAGAGATAGGAAAAAAGAGGTAGGGGTAGGCATAGGGGTAGGATAGGAAAGAATGGGGGTACGCGTCAAACCAGTCTTCGGATTGAGAACCTTATGGTGATGACAGACGTAAACCATCTATAACTTCCATTTGTGAAATGAAATCTATCTAGGCTATAAAGATATCAATACCACCCTGTATTTTATTAAGTTTAATTGAACGGAATTTTTAAATATTCCTATAGTTTCGGAATGTGTGTATGTTAACTGCGACCTCGAAGAAAAAGAAACAAACAAGTGGTACAAAAAATACAACTTTGAGACGCGCAAAAACAAATTCTTTCCCGGATTTGAGCGAACCTGTTCCAGCAGAAGTTAAAACTATATTATAGCGGAGACCTCGAATTAAAATTCATCAGACGTAAATTACCCACAATCAAGCCTACTCGCCTATAACCTTTGGTGCAGGCCACGCACGTATCCTTGGCGCCAAAACATACTCACCGTTCAAAACTACACCCGTGGTAACTATGGAAACAGGACGAAGCGCCTTGAGTCCTGCTCAAATCGGTCGAGAAAATGCCAGTCAATTCAGTTGTGTTTGTACCGAGGCCGCGAGCGCAGTCGGGCAAAAAACTAACGATCCTGCGATGCGTATGTGTTTCCTCACGTCATAGCGTGTGAAAGAAGCAGCTTCGCAGATTTCCCCAAGAAGTAAGTTACTCCCGAATGCAGTTCTCACAAATTCGATTCTTAAAATTGTGCTGATCCCTGAAGAATTACGTCCTGTATTGATTGCCAGTTCCGTATTTTGATCTTAAAACAGCGAATTAGGGAACTTTTTAATGATAAGCTGCGCCCAAAAATATCTAGGTAATGTGCTACCTGCTTTGCCCATCACATCATTAAAATAAATACTCGTGTTTACGTGTGTAACTTGAGAGATCTCTAAAGATTTGATTTTTATTACAAAACGTGCGTAAAAATTCCTGAATAATCCTTTGCCCTTCATTAAACGACATCTATAACCAAAACAATAAATTGATTCTGGGGCTACGTGAAAATGTTTTTTTAAACTATGTCAATATATCACAATTGCCCCAAGTTTTGGGGCAAATGTGATAACGAATCCTTATTCGCTTTAGGTTTCTAATGGAGGTATCTTGTGGGGCATGGCATATGTGAAAATCATAATCTTAAAGTGCATTTTGTTTTTTTCTCGCCCCGAAGTCCTTTCAGGTGGTTGTAAATTGTACAATGCGGAATTTTGTGAATTTTGGTGGCTCTGTAACAATCATCCGACCTGTGTAGCTGATCGTAGGTCTTCAGCTGAATCACCCCGCTTTTTTGAGTAATTGCGAACCATTTTCAGAGTCTGCAGAATAATGGGGTAAATGTAATATAAAAAGGGGCAAATGTGATATATAGAGCCGCGGCGGAATGGAGCGCCTTTATTACGTATTTTAGAGAGTTGTTGTTAGTGAGTAACAGTCACTGTGAATTACAAATTCGAAAGGTCTGGTTCACACCCCTCAACGTTTGCCAGAAAAAATTTTTGCTCAGCCCAACTCTAAAAGATTTGTGCCGTATTGGTACAAATATTTTTTGAATAAAAATTGTAGTACGAAAGCCAATCGTTAACCAATCATCATCATCCCTCTCAAGAAATGTCAGTCATCAACAGCAAAATCTTAGTATGTAGCAAAATTAATAAATTTACGGACATTACAAATGATTTTAAAATTTAAAGGCTTTTTGAGTACATTTGGACATATAAAAAGAAAATTGTAGTTTAGAGTCCATGATAATGCTGATAATTTTGGGTATCTACTATTATAAGTAATTTTAAATTTTTTATTGTTAATTACTCTATTAATTATTTCTATTTTGAATTCATTATTAATAGCAATTGTTCTTATTCTCAAAAAAGCCACCACAATTAAATAATTACCAGCAAACAATTAAACAGTTAATTACCTAACCTAAACAATCCACAGTACACAAATCAACAGTTCGAACTTCGAACTCCCCTAAAACACTCTTACAAACAACGGTTAATCACGTCCGAAAACGCCCCGGTACACTTAAAAACGCGATAACTAAATTCGCACGTACCGATACCAGACACTGAAAACCAAAACTTCAAACTTCAAAACTGTCCTTCCGGCTTCTTGCTTCCCAATAAATACTCTTCTTCGAACATTCGGGTATTAGAAACTACTAGAAATCGATTGTTCCAGAATACGAATTTTCGGTTCTCATAAACAAACAAGGTCAACGTCATAAAAAAACAGCTGCGGCTTGCTGACAAATAGCGTGACTCATAACCAAGAGCGTCGTATCAATAATTGTTAAAAATAATTTCAAAGTCTTTCTGGATTGAAAGAGTACCTCTATATCTATAGACTACCAAAGAGTAAACAGAGATTGTTTTAACAACTTTTAATACACAATTTTTGTTTACCCTTTTCAAATTATAATTGACGATGTAAATTGAGTTAACACTAACAAAGAGTACTGATTAAATTCATTTTCTTTCGGTTGTTCGCTAGGTCACCAACAATAAGTACCTATTTAGCAGAAGTTTACGTTCACTCTTGGTTTTAAACGAAACGTGATCGCGAGTCTGCAGATAAAAATAGAACTTAAGGAAAACATAAAAATTGCACGTTCCTCGGAGTAATGCTCGAAAGAAAGAAAATTGCGTGTCTAAATTGATAAATATACCTCCAGGCGCACAGCACCTTCAATGTCGGTGAAGGTTGATCAACTTGGCAGTTACCGATTAACTGGATTTATACTATACACACTATGCGGCACGCAAAATTTATATTAAACGTGCAATTCCGTGTTCTCGGCCACGGGCGTGATCCCACAGTTCATAAACTCTAGAATAAACGTCAGAAATGAAATCTGCAAGTGGAAATTTTGTTATTCATTTGTGATAATCCTCTTTGTACTACCTACTCTTTGTAATGAAGAAAAAGCTTTGCAATTAAATCAGCAATAAAATTTGGCTAGGTGTAAAAAATGCAAAATTTTATTAGAAATGAAAAATTAACTGAAGTAAAAAAACACCCAACAAAACATTTTCAAACAGAATTAAGAGATTGGTTAAAAAATTGCAACAGTATTTTTAATAATAATTATGAAAAATTAAAATTAATTAATATGAATGCATGTGCCCGTAAATTATATGGACTAATCAAAAACCATAAACTTAATACACCTATAAGAGCTGTAGTATCATATATATATGCTCCCACAAGAAATTTAGCCAAAAATGTTAATAATAAATTCAAAAAAATTAGAATTAATTAACAACATCAAAAGTAAAAATATTCCAACATAGTTCTTTTTGATTTCTTTTGAAGTTACAAACATGTTCCCTAATATTCCTCCTAATGAATGCATAAAATTAATTGAAAATATTTTAAATGAAACACATACTAATATTGTTACAAAAATAGTATATTATTATGTGAGCAATTATGACAGCCATTATTCACGAAGATAATCATCTGAGAATAATGGTCATAATCGCGAATATAATACTATACTTTTTCTACACCTATTAAACAAATAAATTAGACTAAAATTTGATAACTTTAATGGAACACTATCATAATACATTAATTTTTATTTTTCAATAAATGAACTCCTTACTAGGAATATATATTGAAATTTGTGCAGTTAGTAATATATAAATTTGTTAAATTCTGGCAGTTTTAGTGGTTTAATTGTTAGTTTGCACGGATTAATCGGTACCTACTCGAACGAAGTGCATACGTTGGAAAACTTAAACAAGTAATATGGCGATACACTTAGCTGTCACCCGAGTCGATTGTCAGCTGCAGCAAGAGTTGATCGCGGTCGATATAAAATATCATTGGATCAGCGAAACAGTGATTATTGAATCTATATTTGTGATTGGCCGAATACCGTGAATTATGAATCCATAATTCACTACAGTGAATTATAGGTACGATATTTCACAAAGAAAATGCTAATAATTGTCATATAATTAAATAGGTGCCGAAAAAAATTATTATTAAAGTTTTGCTAAACATTTTCTTTGAAAACAATCATCAGTTCCCTCCTCTAGAAAATACTAAATTATTGTTAAATTTGAAAAGAGTTATCAATTAGATATATTAGAGTCTAGGTATAGAAATTTATAAATATATAAAAATTGTAACTTACTTAATGACCAAGTTGATTTAATATAATCTAGTTTATTTAAACTTTTTTAAATGTTTCTGAAGTTCTAACCTCTCTTTATTGCCATTAAGACATTAATTGACTAATTTATCTCTTGTTTCTAGTTTATTTAGTCGGGGAGCAGCTTGCTTAAATTCAAAGTAGTCGTCCGAAGTCGAGGACACACTTGTTTTGAAGACTGTTTTCTATGTAAAATCACCCGCTGAATCCGAATCCGGAGGGCGCCCGTTCATTTGGGACGGCCTTGCACTTGAAAAATGCATTTTTAAGTAAAATTTCGAAAAATTGAAAACTCCGAACATTTCAGTTTACATCGTCGTATCTTCGTTCTGGAGACAGCTAGGAAGCTAAATTTTTTTTGAAATGTTCTCCAGGCATTTTTGATTGCAAACCTCTATACACAATTAACTTCCGAAAAATAACTACGTCAGAAATTTGTAATTTTGTACACCGCGTCATTTTTGTGCACCTTAATTTTCACCACGCGAGAAAATTTTTTATTGCAAAAGATAGATACCTATTCAATCGAAATAATATGTCGTGGAAAGTATGCAGAAGTTTTTAGTGAAAAAATCATCTCGATATCTGCAATACTGACCGAGTTACAGCGATTAACAAAATATTGCTTTTTGCGCTGCGGCATATAGTGTTCTATCTCTACTCTACGCATCTACCTACTCCGTGCATCTGCGCCTGCGGGCGGCTAATCTCCGTCATATGCGGGAAACTCGTGCAAATACCTATTACTCTTCTTTAGCAAAGTGATAAAACAGTTTCCGATGTAATGAAGTTTATGTTTAAGTTTAATTGTTTACAAATAACATATAACTTGTAACAACTAGTTTTTGTATTTACCCCTTTTCTCATATTTCTGTTCATATCACTAATTACCGTTATAAATTAATTAGTAAATATCGAAAAATTAATATAAGTTTCTATTTAAAAGTGGTTTTAAATATTTGGAAACAGCTCCCTGCCTCACTAAAAATGGTCATTTTAAGCGAAGTCAACTAAAGAACTCGATCTCGCACTCGACCCCTAATTCCAGGAAAAGGCCATGTGTTTTGGGGACAAATTATACAAGCTAGGCTACACGTCGAAGACATCTCGGTTGTGTATGTTCTGTCGTTTTGATGTGAGGTTGAAGACAATAAATAAAAGGGTGGTAAAGTTGATAAACTATTAATTTGTGATTACCAAAGAATTGGGAATAAGGTGAGTCCCTCACTGAGTATCTGCGTTTGTATTCTAAACATTTTATTATGTGCATGATTCATAATTTAATTAGCAAGGCCTTGTTAGAAATATTGTGTATGATTCACCCTGTATCTACCGTACTAAGTATTAGACATTATGATTATGAAGGATATAAAATGCTCCAGCGCATATTTTTACAAAGTTACAGAAAGTGTTTGAGGATACAATAATGAAGTGTTGTTAGTTAAAGCCCCGATCACGCTAAAGGATGTATTACATGATAGCGCGTAGACCTTGTAGTCTTGTCGTTCAAAGGGTTGTGTTCCATGATAGCGCGTAGATCTTAGTAATCTTGTCGCCTGTGAGGTTGTGTGGATTCCGCACATTATAGCGCGTAGGCCTTTTGTGTCTAGGCGCCCTTACGGTTGGATACGCATTATAGCCCTGCGGTTGTTATTACTATCCGAGTGTGTCTTTATTTTTAGTCTAGCTAGACGATTCTCCAATGCTAAATTGCGAGTGTTTATAAGGGAATATAATCCTATTAATTTCCATAACTAGACGCCAAAATGCGTAACAGCCATCATTGCTACTTTTCAGCTTAATATTCAACACCAACAAATCATTTAGAGAAGGTGTAGGTAGATACGAGTTATATACGGGGTGAATTGTACTAGCTTAAACACATAAACTTATTATTGACAAAATGTTGGACATTCGCGATGCTCACCTCGTTTGTACTCAGCTTTAGGTAATCTTGGCCTCGCAGCATCTGATGGATTGCCTACCTATTCATTAACACCTGGTTTACCTGACAATTTATTGGTAAGTGACATATTATTTCTTCGGGATTCGCCCAAATTGATAAATCTAACTCAATGATCAAATGGAATAATACGCCCTGGTATAGACTTTCACCCTTTTACACCATCAACCCTCATAAATGGGGAGTAACGTTTTTCTGGGTGTAACAAACTATAAAACTGTTCTTAATTTTTCAAATTCTGCGACAGACATACCTGCACTAATTCTATCTGTTTTTGTATCTGCCTCTAGGGCCGTTTCTAGTGAGCGGGGAATGCGTGTCAAACACACAGGCGGCCAATTTTTGAGGCGGCGGGCAGTATACACCCGCCGAAAAAACGAAATCGGATTACCGAATGCCTCCTTTAAAAGTTAAAGGTGGCATTCATTTTAAGGCGGCACGTGCGGAGAAGGGAGAACTTCATATTATGCAGTTACTTCTTACTTACATTGTATTTTTTATGCATTTCGATGTAGATCTTATATCAAATTAATTTATGTTACGCCCATGTATGGAGTTCCAATTTTTATGTATTCCTATTTTGAGAACAAATATAAAAACTTTTTAAAAAATTAATCTTTTTCTTCGTATGAGGAACGGTATAGGGGTGTACATAAACAGTGTTCGTTAGCTTAGGTTAGGTTGAGGGCGGTAATCCGGCAATACGTAATTTGACACGCAGGCAGCCCAGACTTCTAGTCTTTGAGGCAGCCAAGGGGTCAGAAACGGCCCTGCCTGCCGCCTTGAACAATGCGTTGTATCAATTTTCAGTTACAGCTTGAACTGTTTCTGCTAAATCATTCATCTGACAAATTATGCACAAATTGTAATTCCAAAACAATTCCACATATACATACTACTCGTTCATAGTTATTGTTATTTGTAAACAATTAAACATAAACTTCAATACATCGGAAACTGTTTTATCACTTTGTCAAAGAAAAGTAATAGGTATTTGCACGAGTTTCCCGCATATTTATGACGGAAATTAGCCGCCCGCAGGCGCAGATGCACGGATTAGGTAGATGCGTAGAGTAGAGACAGAACCCTATGCCGCAGCGCAGAAAGCAATTAACAGCTGTAACTCGGTCAGTATTGCAGATATAGAGATGATTTTTTCACTAAAAACTTCTGCATACTTTTCACGACATATTGTTTCGATTGAATAGACATCTATCTTTTACAATAAAAAATTTTCTCGCGTGGTGAAAATTAAGGTGCACAAAAATGACGCGGTGTAAAAAATTACACATTTCTGACGTAGTTATTTTTCAAAAGTTAATTGTGTATAGAGGTTTGCAATCAAAAATGCCTGGAGAACATTTCAAAAAAAAATTTAGCTTCCTAGCTGTCTCCAGAACGAAGATATGACGATGTAAACTGAAACGTTCGGGGTTCTCAATTTTTCGAAATTTTACGTAAAAATGCATTTTTCAGGGTCAAGGCCGTCCCAAATGAACGGGCGCCCTCCGGATTCGGATTCAGCGGGTGATTTTACATAGAAAACAGTCTTCAAAACAAGTGTGTCCTCGACTTCGGACTAACTCTCTAAATAAGCGCTTTTTGAGATGGCTGCTCCCCGACTAATTACAAGATTACCTTGATGTTAACAGTTGTCAAGATTCCATGGATGTTTTGTTTTATTTAGTTATTTTTCTGTACACAGATATTTTACTTGGAGGTTTCTTCTCAATTGAAGTTATTGTTTTCCCCAAAATGGTTTTCTTTAAATCCATTGGTTTTTCTCTTCAAGCTACGGGGTATTCCAATTTCCTTTTAATTTTTAGTTTTTCTAATGCCTCGTAGATAAATATTGAAATTCAGTTATCTAGTTAGCTTATTTTTTGCTGTCAACGTCTTACAACTTAATGTTATTTACCTAATAGGATTCGCCGTATATACGAGTATTTACGTATAATATGACCTTCATAAACTAATATATTCCCTGAGAGTAGGCCTGCGACTTTTTTCGATATATCGATATTGATATCGATATATCGAATAACGATACCGGAATGTCGATATATCGAAATATCGATATATCGATATTTTTATGTCGATATATCGATATTTCGATATTTCGATATATCGATATTTCGATATATCGATATTTCGATATATCGATATTTAGATATATCGATATTTCGATATATCGATATTTCGATATGTCGATATTTCGATATATCGATATATCGATTTAGCGCGGTGTCGACGTTTTACAATGATTTTAATAACTTCTGGTACCGGAAACCGTTGAGCCTACGTCGAGTTTTTCCAAGTAAAGTTTGCAACAGTAAAACCTAAAACATAGTTGCAATGTGAAAGTAACTGAAATTACATTAATTTTATGCCGCATGTAGGATACAATTATTTCAATCCTTTAACTATGCCCTAACTTGAAGCATACTTGAAGAATAGCTGAATAATTCTTTAGATTAGAAGCGTTGTTTTGAAACTAAATTCAAGACGTATAACCTCCAGTATCAGTATCAGTTCATTGTGTCTATGTACTATTAACAGCAAAAGTGGTCTTCCACTTTACGGTTCAATTCCGCTTAAAATGCCATAACCAATTACGTTCTGAGGTAAAAAAACCTTAGCAACTGTCCGCCAATTAAAGTTTTGAAGGCGGATCTAAACAATTTTATTTGAATGACAACAAATGTGTTAGCCTTGCACTAGTAAACAAAGGGCATTCATCAAAGTATCGAGATCGGATAACGAAAAATCACATCGTCTATGGGGAGCGGGGCTGACGAAAACATAACAACGTCCGGCACAAACGATTCACATCGCAAACTAACACCACTTTTGCTGAAAATTTTTTACCTATACAATAATCCAATAGAATTTGTGTATCTACAGTCACGTGTTCAAAGACAGCCAATCAGAAGAACATTTAACTGAAGAGTGCTTATGGGCTATTTTCACTTATGTCATCTGGATTACTGTAGCAACGGAAAAATGTCTATTTTGCACTGCTGTCGAATATTTTGCACAAAATGTCATTTCCAAGATTGTTCTTTTCAATTTTAATTTCTTTTTAACAAATTGTTCTTTTTGGGCAAAAAATTTTCTTACCGAATAGCCCTCGAGTCTTGATAATTCGAAATAACTTGATAAATTTCCTCAAGCGGGTTTCTCTGTGGCAACATACCTCCGCCTTCAGCGTCGGGATGTTGCCGAGCAACCCGCTTTCGAAAATATATCAAGTTATTTCTAATTATCAAGACCCTTGGGCTATTATAAGTGATATTAGTACATACGAATAGCGAACAAGGTTTGCTTAGAATAAATAGATCAGATCACATTATTTTGCTGTAAATGTACAGGACAGCCACCTGGTATGGTACTCGAACTTGCCCGAACATTGTTGGAACTATCCAATATCATTAGAATCTCATAAATAATTAATGAAGTCGGTATATAAGTATGTTTCGTTCTTAATATATAGAGCTGTACCGCACTGACGAGTCCTAAAAAGGACGAAACCAGTTGTCTTTGGTTACCCTGGTCATTCAGAACGAAACAATGTTTGGTCTTATTTTTGGTTATATGACTACAATAAAAAATCGTAGCCATTTTTCAAACTAAGGGGCCTCCTTTCAAGTATTGCTGGCGGAGTGGGGAGGCCCCAAATTCTAATCACGCCACTGAATTCAATATTGTTTGTGACCTGGAGTTTTAGCTTTGCCTTATTATCCTTCAACATGCAGCCAAGCATTCAGGTGACAATAAATTACTCCCACCCTAAAATTTGTCTTATTTTGGAGAAGAATTAATGGACTACTTACATCAAAATGGAAAGTGTGACAATTACAGGCAGGAGTAAGACGTTTCATAATGAGCACGGAATATTTCTTTCTGATTGATAGAGGCAGTGGCGGACATATTGGTCTCCCTACTGGGTAGAGGTAAATACATATTCTAAAACAGAAATGAATAGCTTCTTCCATAATGCATGCGGTCGTGTGGGAACCTAGCAACTCTGCCTAATTTTTGATATTATTCGTCTTACGTTTAGTAACAAGCACCAACTTTTACGTAGGACAAAGTTTTCTAAGAAATCAATATGAGTTTTCCTCCTGTTACACACTTTTTTGGACACACTGTATATTTCGATATATCGATATTTCGATATATCGATATTTCGATATATCGATATTTCGATTATATCGATATATCGATATTTCGATATATCGACATATATCGATATTTCGATATATCGATATATATCGATATCTTTTTGATATCGATATTCGATATCAAATTTTCAATATCGCGCAGGCCTACCTGAGAGACATTAAACGCGATTTAACTGAAATATCTTCAGAACTAGCAAAAAAACAAAAGAAACTAAAGTGAAGTCAACTTTTACGTTTATTAGAAACTTCAAAAACTTTATTTGCAGATATCAAGCAATACATATACAAACTTCACACTTTCATACATTTAAATTCAATTTAATTAACGTGTACCAATTCTGCATTTTTACTAAATCACCTCATAACTTTAAACAGTCACGAATTGCCGTGTTACATACGGTTTCAAGACATCAGCGTGCAAGAGATTAGACGAGTGATTACATCGAGGAGACCGTTTATAAGCAGAAGGAAAAGAAGAGGGCCGAGATTAGATCCTTGCGGAACTCCTGACGCGGAAACGAATCCATTCTAAATAACATTCAACTGCAAATAATAATAGAGAATCTGAATCTGAGAATATTATAATAGAGAATACATACCATCTGTATGTAACTGCTTTTTGGCTTAAAATGCCTTTTAAAAAGTCTAAAAATAATCGCGATTAAGAACCGCTATAAATAAGGTCAAGGTAACATCTAATGGCTCTGTTTTGACACATTTATTAGACATAAAATATGTTTATTACTGGATTCATCGATTTGATTCCTACATTCATAGGATGTTGCCAGCTAATGAATGGTTATGTTGTAAATGGAAACACTATACTTGGGCCGCCCAACAGACGGAATGATTACCCTGCAAGAACGTGCCCTAGCGGGGCCAATATTAATTTATGACGACCGAATTGGAGTGATGCGACTTCGTTGGGTCTAAAGAAAGCGCATCACTGCGGTTCGGTTGTCCTAAATTGATAGTGGTCCCGTCTAGAGCTCATGCTTGCAGGGTGATCACTGATCACTCCGTCTGTTGGGCGGCCCAAGTATAGTTAGTTTCAATTTGTACAGAGCCTTGTAATCAGTGCTTAATTAAATCATCGGCAGCTTGATCGTCAACTTTAATTGATATTGCATTATTTGCTGGTGGTGTTAGCTACAGAAATCTGAATCAGTTATTGAAAAACCCACGTGTGACGTGAACTTAGATGTGCGATCGACGTACTGCAATAATTAACAATAAAAAATAAAAAAATACTTATAATAGCATATACCCAAAATTATCAGATAAAAAGATATTAAATTTTGTCGTATAACTGGTAGACCTATTCATATAAGGTATAATGTTTATTTAAGATCATTTCGGTCGAGGAATAAGGATTCAAATTTTGCAAACCACTTTTTCGAAAATAATCACAAATTTTTTGAAGTTAAATCTGTTATTAATTTTCAGTAATAAACATTCTCTGATGATGGAAAGAAAATTCCGAAAATGCATTTAGAAAGTGACTATATGTTATTGGTAGTAGTGATAAACTCAATATGTAGGCACATAGACTACCAGAGAGTAAATAGTGATCGTGTTACCAACTTAATTATAATTTAGTTTTACTGGCAAACTCGCGTTGTAAAATTTGTTTATAATCTTTGCCAGACACGCATATTTCAATAATCTTGCTTTCATAGCTCTGACGAAGGCATCAAGCTTGCGTGCTTTAAAAATCCAGGCAACACTGTTTTTTGTTACCGTTACGTGGTCGAGAAGCCGCTTCCTCCGAGAATAGACAATTGATTTCTATAATTTATAAAACTTGTCTTTCGGGTACGGTAGCCTTAATAATTTAAAAACTGAAGCAACCACCCCAGGTTCAAACCAACAGTTAATTGCGTTTGCTCTAGAAGTATACCATCAAGCATATTTTTAAGTTCCCACGGAAAGTATCATGCACAGCAAGTCCTTACAGCGCAGCGTTTTTATTTGGAATACGTATAAGTATTTGATAAACTTAATAATATGTATACACAAACCTTAAACTATGTATTTTACAAAATTAAGAGCTCGTGCCATTGCGGCTTAACTTTAATATACATATTTAAATAAATGAATTTTAAGTTTCAAATGTTTAAAAAATAGCCTGAAAATTAATAAGAAAATTAAAAGTAAAAACCTATATCTATCTGTAAGGAAAGGCAGGTTTAGATATTTTGCCCCAGTGGTCGGATTAAAGTCAGACAGAGCAATCGTTTATTGTCCTACGCCAGTCCTCCAGTCACCATCAGAGGGTAAATAATACTCATTACAGAAAACGGTCGTATCATCAGCGTAGAGTGCAGTTTTCGTTTGCTTAAAATGTCGGTATGTCGTTAATGTAGTAATTAAACAGTTTCGGTCCAAGTACAGATCCTTGCGGCACCCCCGCTTCTGTCTGTAAGGTATAAATGTAGTATAAGGTAACTAGATAGTCTGGCAGGTGCAATATTAAAAGTTTGTGCGTCACTCCGTCTATCCAAACCTTATCAAAGACTTTTAGTATGTCTAGGAGGGCCATTACAGTGCACTGTTCGTTATTGTAAGAAGTTATTATGTCCGTTACTATTCTGAGCTGTACCGTGTCCTTGTCTGAAACCAAATTGTTGGTCTATAGTTAGTTTTAGTTTCCGGCCAATTTTCTTTATTCTCTCAAGTATTATTCGTTCTGTTAATATTGCCAGTCAGTTTAAAAGGCTTATGGGGCGATAGTTGTTGGGGTCAGTGTCGTCTTTGTTTGGTTTTGGGATGGGTACGATGATAGCTTTCTTCCAGTCGGTCGGAAAATATTGTAGTCGGATTATGGCATTAATAATGTAGTTTAATTGTACAAGGGCTTTCTTTGATAGGTTTTTCAGAACTAGATTTTCGATTTTGTCGGGGCCTGGTGCTTTTTTACAGTTCAGTCTTTTTATGTGGTTTTTTATTTCTGTGGGATTAGTCAGTACTGATTTTAATAGGGAAGGCGCGAAGGGTTGTTTTGGCCTGTTGATGAATGTTAGTGCTGCGTCTTTAATTGCTTTCTGTTCGCTGGTCTAGTGTTCGTCTAAATTGTGTATTTTTCGAAAGGTTTCCGCTAATGCTTCCGCCTTTTCTTTGGCGTTCAAGTCTCCTACTACGAGTACTTTATGTCCTAAGTCAAGTAATACTGAAATGTCTGCTTGGTTGAATAAGTTGGCTGGTCTGTTGTAGGCTGCAATTATGTGGGTATTGTCCGTTAATTTGATTCCTGTATGTTATATTAGACTGTCTACGATAGGTATTTTGATGTGTGGTAAGTCAATTTTGGCCAGGATGGCTACGCCGCCAAAGCCAGAGTTGTCTCGTCTGTCCTGTCTTATAGTTGTGTAGTTTTTAATTTTTAATTTATCGGTGTTTTTCAGTTTGGTCTCATTTATTAGCATTATTGTCACGGCATGTCTGTCTAAGAAATGTATCAATTGCCCTATTTTGTTTTTTAGTCCGTTTGCGTTCCACGTAACAATATTAATTTTTTATTCCATAGCTGTCAATATTTGAGATGAAAGTATTAAATTTTATGAACTTATCAACTGACCCATTACAGGTAGTCATGAGAGAATTCAGGTCTCTTACCGCTCGAAGCATTCCGTCAAGATTCACTGTTTCGTTAAGCTTCTTGATTTCAGAAACTAGTTCCTGGAAAGTGGTTTCGGGTGATGTTGATGTTGTTCGCTGATGCACTTTCTCACTTTGAATTTGCAATGGTGCCTCGATTGGTATATTGGTACAGATGTTTGTTGTCCTTGTTTATTGAACCAGGCGTTATGTTTTGGGATGGGGGCAGGTATAAGTTTGGGGAATTCAGAACTTGCCATTTGGAAAGCTGGAGGATTTTGTTTATTGCCAGTGCCCGGGGTTGCCTCTACCTGAACTAACCGCTGTTGATAACTTGGGCACTCTATACTATTGGCATCAGGGTGGTTTCCTTTACAGTTAAAGGGTTAAAGCATTTCGCGGGGCTTAATGCATTCTCTGCTCCAGTGGCTGCCTGCGCATTTTAGGCATACTGGATCGACATAACAATTTGAGGTAGCATGACCCAATTTTTGGCATCTGTGGCACTGTATAATTTTCTTCTTGTTTACATACCTTGCCCAGGATATGCAGGTATGCTGTACATATCGTCGCCCTCCTCACGTACTGGCGTAACTGACAATTTTGTGAAAATTGAGTTACGTTGTATATATGCATATCTATAGTGTCTGCACCACCTCACGAAAGTAGCGTAACTGCAGCACCAATCTACATAAAAAAAGACAACCCGTAGGTTATGTTACTGTGTTTAATGCAGTCCTACAAGTGTAAGCGGAGTAAGTTTTTTGTTCTCCTGAAAAATTTACTAATTGTCAGTTACGCCAGTACGTGAGAAGGGCGACGATATTTTACTTTGTGAATCAATACCTTAATGGTAACGTCCCTTTTCGTTACCACTAAATAAAGTGGTCGGTATGTATTTTTCATTTTGTAGACAGATATTACTGGCAGATCATAAGTTTCGCAAAGTTCGTTTTTGACGTCATCTTCTTCTGGTTGATGGTCTAACCCGTGTAGTACAAAGCCATGACTCTTGTCAGTTTTTTCCGTATAAGTGTGGAATCTTGTACATTTATTTGCCAATTCTTCTTTAATTGCCCTGTACTCGGCAATATCATTTGTTATAATGTTGGTGTTATTAGAGAATTTTATAGCCTTTTGTGGCTTTTGTGTTTACGTATTGCACCAAATGTTTGTGTTGTTCAGCTTTTCCGTATATGATTATTGGCGAGAACTGGCGTTTTCAATGTGGTATGGCCGTTGACATGCAATAAAATTAACAACCTTGAATATCTGCATACTTTAGAAGTAATATCATTTATTATAGGTACTCAATTTTATTCTTCTGAAATTAATTTTTCTATTGTCCCACAAACAAAATTCTTGCTATATCAAGACAGAGAAAGTAACCTTGCATAACCTTGCATATCTACATACTTTAGAAATAATATTATTTATTATACTCAATTTTATTCTTCTAAAATTATTTTTTCTATTGTCCCACGAACAAAATTCCTGCTATATCAAGACAGAAAAAGTAAAACTTAAAATGTATTAAAACGTTTAAATTTGTTAGAATATAATTAAGAGAGAAATTCAAAAAAATAAAAAATAGAGTTGCCAACGGCACGCAGTGTTCCCAAGCGGTCACCCATCCAAGTACTAACCGCGCCCGACATTGCTTAACTTCAGTGATCGGACGAGAACTCATACTCATAATAAACTTTATTAACTGTTTAACATTTACATGATGCACATACATATTATTTGATAAACATAATATATACATAAACCTTAAACTATTTTACAAAATTAAGAGCTCCTACCACTGTGGCTTATCTCTAAATCTGTATTACATACCTAAATAAATGAATTTTAAGTTCCAAGTAATTAAATAATAGCCTAATATTTACATTGCTAGTTTCTAAAGTGTGTGATTAGATTGATAGTAAAATTAAAAATAAAAACCTATTTAAGAGAATTGATGCAAAATTTATGAATAAAATGCGTGGGCGTTTTCAGTTGGAATTTTGACTACCTGTAAGGGCCGTTATGATTTTAATTCAATTCATTAAAAATTGGAAGGTGCTGGTAGGGAAGTTGGTGTATTATGCGGTCATGTGGGTTGTGGCTTCTCAAAGTTGTAATTTGTCGCGTCAGTTTGTTTCCGTTCAGTTGCTGTTTATAAAATTGTTGCGCCGTTCGGTTTATGTAGTTCTGTATGGGTTCTATCCTCGTCGTTTCGTGTAGTTCATTAATTTTTGCGTATCGGTCTGAATTTGTTACTAGTCTCAAACATTTATTTTGAAATACTTGCAATGGGCGGCAGGCAGTTTTAGAAATTTTGCACCAGACAGGAGACGCGTAGGTAATTAGCGGTCGGATTAAAGTCAGATAGAGTAATCGTTTATTGTCCTGTGTCAGTCCTCGATTAACCATCAGAGGGTAAATAATTCTCATTGCAGAATAAGCTTTCCTTATGGTCTGTTCTAGATGGGTATGAAAGGTCAGTCTCTTGTCCAGGTAAACTCCTAAGTATTTTACGACTGTCTGAGTAGATATACTATGGAGGAGCGGGACCACGATTAACATTGATTCTCCCATAAGAGCAAAAAAACTGCTTTTTTGCCCCCCCCCAATCGGTTCTTATAGCACAACCCATGTTAGACGTAAAGCTGTATGCCTTACTTTATCGGAGCGTGTATAATCGGACGGGCTTTTCGTCCACCAAGCAGCGTAGTACATGGGCCTTTATGGCCGCGATTACTATTGGTTGTGCCATAAGAGCCGTAATTGAGCGTCAGCTGTCTTTACGTCCACCAAGCATCGTGGGCCCTTATGGCCGCGATTACTATTGGTTGTGCCGTAAGAGCTGTAATCACCAGCTGATCCTGACGTTAGCGTTAACGCCAGCCCTGGCGCTAACGCTGACGCTGACGCGAAGGTGCCAAATAGGCATTAACTGACGTCATGTATCAAATTAAGCAGGTGTGCCGCGATTACTATTGGTTGTGCCTTAAGAGCTGCTCTTATAGCACAACCAACGTTAATCACGGACCTCTACTTGCGCGCAATCCTGACGTTAGCGTTCGCGCCGGCGCAAACGCTAGCGCGAAGGTGAATAAAATACAGTTTGGTAAATATGTTTAAAAAAGTTTTTATTGTAATATAATTAGAACCATAACTACAATCTGTATACAGAGTAAGCATACGTTTACAATAACATGAAACATAGTTAACATAAACAAATAATAATAATAATTAGTCGCCTGTTTTACAAAATTGACAGTCTTTCTGCAGTGGAGGCGGACCGTCCATAGTCTCGCAATCGCTTGTTCCAGGTGACTGGAATCCCCAGTGACGGTAGCAGTAAGTGTATGATTTAGTCGCTATATTCTTCACCTGCTCCTCGCTTAACATGCCTAATTCGATGCATCTGCGCAAGTCTGAAGCATGCACGTAGTATTCGAGGAATTCCTTGGGCAGATTCGCAATGTCTGCAGGATCCATGAGCAGTAAATGTTCCCCATTTCGAAAGTATTTGCCAATCGCCTTGCCAGTTTTCTCAAGCACGCCAGTAAACGGTTGTATTTGTTGTTGTTGTTGGCATTCCGGTTGCAAGTAGTTCTCGATCCAGTCCACAAGTAACTGGACGTTGACATTAGTGCAAATGGCGCTGCTGTTGGCGTAGTGCTGAATGCAGGACTCTAACGTGGAATTTTCCCTCAGTGTATGTATCGACGGACAGCAGCTCAACGTATCCAAATCGAAACACTCGGCGTTGTCGGGCAGCACCGTCTTCAGCCATACCACCTTATCCCGACCTGTTACGTAGATCCTAAGGCACTCCGCGCCTCCTATCGACCTCAATTTAGGTCGAATATCTTCATAGTTCTCGGTACCGCAAGCCCAGCTCAAACCGTGGTAGAAACGTGTCAACCAGTGCGCTTGACGTCTGTCGCACTCAGACATCTTGTTGAAGTCGAACGGCGGTTTGAATGTCCAGTGATAATTTACGCTGCGATCTAGAGCCATGAGAGAGATTTCTTTGAAAATGAATTCGTCCCCGGCCCGGAAACCTTGCAGGTCCGCTACGTATTCCATAACTTTCACTGCTGATGCTGCTGCTAGTTAACAACTGAAGCACTCACTCAGACTGAGGAGCTGACGAGCCTCCTCTCCCATTTTATACGACCCTCTTGACAGATCCGTTGGAGGGGGTATACTCAACGATGCGGTCGTGCAGTATGAGACAGTAGGCGGTGGTGTTGGCGGGAAAGTTTTCGCTCGCCTCAAATTCCAATCGTACATCTACGGGTCTGGACTTGATGCTTTCCGATTGCTTCGATGCGTCAATCACAACGACGGGTGCGAGATTTTTGAACTGCTCGCGCGCGTACAGTGGCTCATCAACCTTTCCATAGTAGGAGCTCTGGAACTTCTCGTACATCTCGTAAAGCAGGGCGTACGTGTCGGTGGGAAAGTCCAAATTCAGATTGTCGTAGGGGTACGACTCCGAGTTCAGGTAGAGTTTGATGTTTGTCAGGTTGCAGTGGTCAAACTTGCTCGAATCCCCGAGCAAACTCGCCTTTCGATTCGTCTGGAACGCTACAATTACGTACCGCGGCTTCTCCAATTGCGTGGTGGTCTTGACCGCCCACGTTTGTTTCGTCGCCTGCGGTAACAGCGGATATTCGTAGAGTTCCCAGCTGCGAAAGCACATCTGCAACGTTTTCTCCTCCTCGACAATTTTCAGCAGATTTAGACGTTGAAAGTCCGAGGGGTAGACATACGGCACCCGCCAGTGAACTTTAGTCAGTTCGATTCTGGTGTTTGCGTTGCCCACGAAAGCGTTCCTATCGTTTTTCGCACGATTTAGAATGAGCTCGTGACGCACATTCAAGAGAACCTTATGGTAGTCTTCGAGGAAGCCCAGGAGAACTTTTCCCGGAAGGCACACGTTAAACTTTCCGTTTGCACCGAGAACTTGTGTAGGTGAGTCCCCGGTGGTCGTCCAACCGGCATTCTCCAGAGCTCGCACCTCCGCCCAGTTCAGAGAGACGAGGCCTTTCAGGGTGCTCGTGATGCCCGCGTTCTTTGTCCTATCCACCTCCACCCCGTTGATTTCGTAGCGGATGTCGTCAAAGAGGAAGGCGAGGGCGTTATTTGTTAGCGCTCCCCCATCGTCGCCTCCGCCGTTGATAAATCTTCCTTCTATGTACAAGCAGCTGAGATGCGGCAGTACGTAGACGTCTTGCTGCTGAACTGGTATCCGAATTTCATCGTTGGCGTTGAACGTTGTCGACACGTACGGCTGATGTACGTGCACCTCTACGCGTCTTGCGGATTCGTCCAAAACAGCACCGTCCAGAACACGAAAAGTGCCTATGTTTATGTTTGTCATATTCAAATTTGAAGCGGCACGTGGGCGATAAAGATGTAAAACAGCGTAAAAAGCAATTGACTCCGGCCTCCTTCACTCGATTCCAAAGACTCAAGTTTTCGTCTTTCTCTTCTCCTCGTGTAGTCGATAGCCCAGAGATAGCAATATTGCTTTGCTTTCGTCGCTAAGGGTACGTTTGTTCTCGCCAGTAGAGCTTCTGCCTGCCCCCCGTACGGTTGCTGAAGCACAAGTGATACCCGTTCCAACAATGTGCCCGCTTATATACCTGCTATTCAGAGCAAATCCCATTTGTCTATCTCTCTCTGTTCGTCGAAATAAGTATGCTGAACGTTTCCTAGCGCACCGACCATTTATAGTTTCTTGATGTGCAGGCGTACCATCACCTCTTCACCGCGAAAATTAACTAGCTGACCATGCTGGTCCACGATGCGTACAGTGACGTTGTCAATACTGTTTAGGTGGATTGGCAGATAGATGACGTTGCTGGGCGCTTCCACTATTTTGTAGCCGGGCGGGACGAGCGGGAAGAATTCGTGAACGGTGTGAACGAGTCGTCCGTTTACGTACGAGCCCGTTGTTATGTTGCACTCGATGCGTATCACGTTCACTTTCAGGATGCTGACCGGCAAATCCGACTCGTGCCGCTTGTTCTCCGTCAGTATTTGTCTGTTGAATCCGAGCAGGGGACCCAAACTGCCCTCTCTCTCAAAGTCGATCGGCCGAGAGTATTTAATTTCACATTTCAGGGTGCTGTTGTTGGGTCGCAGTATGAAGCTGCTGTCACCGTTCGGTAAATTCCTTTGCAGGAACTCGTTTAGGTCTTCGATCTCGTACGAACCGGTGGGTATGAGCAGCACTTCCGAAGCATCGTTCCCATAATAGAACCGGTTGTTTGATTCGTCCACGTTCGGCACAGAGTTAAAAGTCTGAAATAGCACTAATCCCAGAACATAGTTATTTTCTTCATCACCGAGTTCAATGGGCGGGAAAAAGTTGCTGGTCAAAAGAGAACTGTTGCCGGACAGGGACACAGTCAGAGACATGATGATGTTTCTCTCACCGCCTTTCCTCCACAAATGAATATCATCCAAATAAAACTGCACTATTTATTTACTATTTAGTTACTGTTGTTGTACAGAAATTTCAGACAGAGGTGTCCACAGATTGGCGAGTTGAAGCTCTGTTCGCAGTCGTGATTATATTGTATAGACGTTCGGCTACCGAGGTATCTAATCAGCTCCAGAGGCGGTTTCAAGTTCCCGAAACTGTCAAAGTAGAGGGCCCGCGGTCCCCTTTTTATGTACGCAACCCAGTGTGTTCCGGGGCCTGTTGCATCATCCAAGTTAACAATTGCGGACTCGTTGCGTTTGGGTTTCCCCGCGGGCAAGTCGTTGCGCATAAACACACCCCGAAAATAGGGAATTTTTAGATCACGTGATGCGTACTTGTTCAGATCGATGTCGGTGAGGGGTCGCCTCGGTAGCCTCAGTAGCGGTTTTTTGCCGGCGTCAGGTACAGGCCCAGACCTTTGCGATATGGTTTCAGGTAGAGTCCGCTTCCTGGTTTTCCCATGGCGATGGCCTCCATCGTCTGATTGTGACGTTGATTCTCCGCCAGTTCTTTTCGAGCTTGTGCGGCATCGTTGACGGCCTTCGCTACTCCCGCAGCTCCCCCCGTTAATGCGCCCAGGGCCGACAGTCCGGCGAAGATCGGTATCAGCGGCAATATTCCGCCAGTTTTCGGGATGGGAATTACTCGCGGCAACGGTTTCGACTGTTTTCGAGTTGTCGCTTGCTTAGCCGCAGCCAGTGCTCTGTTCACCGCCATAACCGTGTCCTTTGTGTTTTTCACTGCAGCTCGCGCCTCTCGCGTCACTCTGCCGAGCGTGATGCGTTCTCTCTTCGTGCTTCGTTTCGCCTTCTTCCGCTGCCCAGTTCCCATGCCCATTTTAATCTTCGCTTTCATAGCGTTAGTTATTGCCCAAGCAGCTGCACGTTCACCCAACTTTGTGTCCCTCGCCAAAACTCTGGGCCACACCCTGTCGACTAGCCTTTGATCGGCCTCGTGACGTTTCGCCAACTCCTGTGTTTGGGAATAGTCGATATCGTGAATTCTGCAGGCCTCGTCCGTAGGGTTTATGCCTCGATCGCCGCGAGCTAGTCGTTCCTGAAGCTTAGTTCCGGGACCGCAGTAGTTGTAGCCGGGCAAATGGAGTTCAACCGGCAACTTGTTAATCAGTTTGTTTAGCAGACCACTTCCCTTGCTGCACCTCTTCCCAAGGTGATGCGACGACTGCCGTTGACGTTTGATTGTTTTCGACGTCGGTGCCATACTGATCGAGTATAAAAGGCCGAGCCCCCTATTTATATCGTTTCAGTGAAGGGCGACATGCGGTTCGTGAAACAACCAGAAAGCTTACCGGTTGTGAATGTATGCGGCGCAGGCGTCGAATCAGCACACAGCGCGAGACTTAAACATGGTCCCCTTTTTCCAAACAGTTTGCGATGCATCATTTGCGGCCCGTCAAACTGCGGCAAGACCAATCTAATTTTGACGCTGGTGTGTGCACCGAACGGTTTACGTTTTGAAAACGTCTACGTCTACTCAAAGTCGTTGTACCAACCCAAATATCGGTTGCTGGGCGAAATTCTCCAGGCGGTACCGGGAATTGGATACTTTCCTTACAGCGACTGCGCAGACATTCTACCTCCTGATAAGGCCCTCCCCAACTCTCTGTTTATCTTTGATGACGTTGCTTGCCATAACCAGAATGTTATCAGGGAGTATTTCGCGATGGGGCGACACAAGTCCGTAGATTCCTTCTACCTGTGTCAGACGTATACGCGCATTCCGAAACACTTGGTGCGCGACAACGCTAACTTTCTGGTGCTCTTCAAGCAAGACGACATGAACCTACGCCACCTGTACAACGATCATGTAAATACCGACATGGACTGGACAGTGTTCAGGTCAATGTGCACCTCGTGTTGGGTCGACAAGTATGGGTTCTTAGTGATAGACAAGGACAGCGATATAAATAAAGGGCGTTACAGGAAAGGATTCGATCTCTACATAAGCATATAAAAGGAGAGGCCTGTTTCGCCAGACAGCAGTGTAGCTCTGTATGCGTAAGCAGTCGCTATTCACCCTGTATGAGCACAGTCGACTGAGCGAAACACAACATGGAGGGTGAGACGAGGAAGAGGAGGAAGAGGGAGCGGGCGCTCTCAAAAGAGATTATAAAATCGGCCGACATAATTCGAAGCAAGTATCGATCGCTCCGGTCGAGCGAGTCGAGTAGCGAGGATAGATTGAAGAGGCGCTTCAAACCGCTTACCGAACCCTTGCACGAAATGACGCGCAAGCTGGACACCATCAAGGATGAACAGTTGATCGTGGGTCCTGCTCGACAAAAAACCCCCACCCCTGCCTTCGTGGACGATCTTATCGATCTGAATTACAATGGTGGTGATGATGATGGTAATCTGGCTGCTGGCTATTCGTTTGACGACTACATTACACCACCCGGCACCCCTGTTCCATCCGCTTCACCGGGTTCAAAGGTTGCACCCCACATCGAAAGGCTGCTGCAGCAGCGGGGCGATACCCACAGCAACCGCACGATGGACACCGTTTATGGGATTAGACGGAATGCAGAGTTCAGTGACGTCGATGCAGGCGGCGGCAGTCCGTTTCTCATCGGAGACTCTCCGGTACAATTTTTAGAGAACGACGTAGTCGTTCAGGGAAAGAGGTACGCGGGCAGTGCCGGTCTGTACGAGCTACTCTTCTACAAAGTTCCCCATAATTACAACAAGCGGGACCTGAACGCGTACAAAAGCATAGTGCTGTCTACGAATGCACACAGGGTGGGGTACAGAGCCGACGGGCGCATCCGAGGCACCAACAGTGCCAAGTATAAGAGTATCATAAAACATTTCGGGGAGAAGCGTGGGGGTGGAACGGTGCGAAGACATAGTAGTGCACAACAACCGCTACTCATGCGAGTCAGCAGAGACAGGAGGACGCACTACGTGTATTGGAACGACATTAACGAGTTGGTGCAAAGACTGTACCTGTTGCACGCTTCCAAAAAGGCCGGCAACACGTCACACGACAACGAGATAGCATCAATAGTTGAAGAATTGCGAGAGGAACGTGTTATCGTTTAAATACTAGCAATACTACAATTTCACTCTCATTAGTACCATGTCCGTGGATAAATTCGGACGTCACCTTGGCAGCAGTGGTGTGCGGTCTAGACCGATCTCCTCGTTTCCTGCTCGAGGAATACCGGGAATCGGCTTTCAGTTGACCGAATCCGGCGACTATGATATAGTCCACAAGCGAATGACGAGGCTCGGCGACGCACTCGACGACTCCGATGCTGTCAATAAAGCTTACGTGGACAGTTTATTTGCCGCACTGGGATTGTCGATAACACATGTGGTGCGTACGGAGGTGACTGAACCTATAAACAAAAGACTTGAAATATTCGAGCAAGACCTGAAGATGGTCAGAGACAGTGTGGCACTATTACTTCGCGAACACAGCGAGAAACTGAGCACGCTCGAACGAGAACTGGTTCTACTGAAAGAGAGTGTTTCGTACGCCATCCAGGCCAACAGTATTTAGTATGCAGCAGCAGCAAATGCAGACGAAAAAGTATGCAGGACTGATTGACGAACTGCACAAACCCGCAAGACGTAATTTTCCCCGCCGGAAAGTTGTAATCAAGGGATTCGATGACCTTTGGCAAGCTGATCTGGTGGAGATGATACCGTACGCGAAAGAGAATCGCAACTACAAGTACATTCTCATGGTTCTGGACGCGTACTCCAAGTTCGGATGGGCCATTCCTCTCAAGTCGAAAACTGCCAAAGAAGTGACGCAAGCTTTTGCATCTCTTCTACAATCAGCGATCGGTCGAAGACCTCAGAATCTCCAGACAGACGCTGGAAAGGAATACCTGAACACTCACTTCAAGGCGTTGATGTTACAGCACGGAATTAACCATTACTCCACCTTCACGGAAAAGAAAGCATCGATTGTGGAGAGGTGGAATCGAACCATCAAGGAAAAGATGTGGAAACAGTTTAGCCTGCAGGGTAATCATCGCTGGATTGATATTCTGCCAAAGCTAGTCGATGCCTACAACAACACCGTACACTCCACTATAAAAATGCGCCCTGTACAAGTTACAAAAGACAGCCATATTGAATTTGTGAGCGACGACGGTGCTGCGTCTAGTGTACGAACGAAATTTAAACTGGGCGATAAAATTCGTATTTCAAAGTACAAGCACGTGTTCAGTAAGGGCTACACTCCGAATTATACAACAGAGGTGTTTACAGTCGTTAAAGTGAAGCGTACGAATCCAACGACCTACCATCTCGAAGACTACCGTGGACAGCCTATTCGAGGCTGCTTTTACGAACAGGAACTTCTGAAGACTAATTATCCTGACACGTACCTGGTTGAGAGGGTTTTGAGGAAGAAGGGAAACCGACTGTACGTTCAATGGTTAGGGCTCGATCGGTCTTATAATTCTTGGATTGATAAATCTGATGTGATCAACCCTGTATAATGAACTCTGCAATAAGACGTTACGTGAAATAAAGAAAATGTGTTGTTAAATGAAATAGGTGTATAGACATACTCCTGTATTTTCAATAATAGTCTATAGTATGATAGGAATAACTGTATAATAATTTCTGTATTCAAAATAGAATAAATAATGTTTTTGATCAGTTGCAATTGCAGTTCATTGAAATTAAGTCATTCTTATAGAGATTTCAACTTCTGGTTTGACCGGAAGAACACATTCCCAAAAACCACCCCTAAAACCACCCCTAAAAACTACTCCTATAAACCACCCCAAAAGCTGCATTGGCAAAACCTCGTTGGGATCCGCAAGTAATTGGCAAAATCTAGTTGGGATCCGCAAGTGAAGTACATTGGCAAAACCTCGTTGGGATCTGAAAGTATTGGCAAAATCTAGTTGGGATCTGCAAGTGAAGTACATTGGCAAAACCTCGTTGGGATCCACAAGTATTGGCAAAATCTAGATTGGATCCGCAAGTTAAGTACATGGGCAAAACCTCGTTGGGATCCACAAGTAATTGGCAAAATCTAGTTGGGATCCGTATGTTGAGTGAATTGGCAAAACCTAGTTGGGATGTACAAGTCATTGGCAAAACTTCGTTGGGATCCGCAAGTATTGGCAAAATCTAGTTGGGATCCGCAAGTGAAGTACAATGGCAAAACTTCGTTGGAATTCGCAAGTAATTGGCAAAATCTAGTTGGGATCCGCAAGTGAAGTACATTGGCAAAATCTTGTTGGGATCCGCAAGTAATTGGCAAAACCTAGTTGGGAACAGAAGTGAAGTACGTCGAGTCCTTTAATTTGATACCCACATGACAAAGCTTTGCGTAGGGGTATACCTAGATTAGACTATATCACAAAACTTTTGTGACAAAAGGTTACTTTTGCTGCAGAACACATAAACCACGTATAAAGCCGCAGTGTGAATGCGGAAATTCGCCTCAATATGGCGTCAACCAATCGCAATTACGACATCTATTGTCGTCACTGCCATAAATAAAGCCACTGTAATAAAACTATATTTGTAGCGCCATCTGCATTTTGGAGCACAGAATTGAAATTTCCATTGCAGTTAACTGCAAACGGTTTGCGAAAGCGGCATCTATCACATTTTACTAGAAAACTATTACAGTTTTCTGTAAATTCTGTTGCAATTAAAGTTAGAATAACACTCCCAATTATTAATTCAAGTTGCGTCAGACGGTTTACCAACGCCGACGTGAAAACACGCGTCTCCAGTTAATTGAAATTGCATCAGATTTCTTATCGACACCGACCACAAGTATTATATTACAAATAGGTAAGTAATTGTGTGTTTGTTAATATTAATCGATTTTAATGTTAATGCTTTTTTAGAACGTAATGGAGAAGTTTAATAAACTCAGTTTGTCAGACGCTAAGCCATATGTCGACCTGAAATCTTTGGAAGCGGGTCGCCCATATGCGATAAAAAACATGGAAAAACTTAATACCCGTTACGGACCAAAGGTGTTGGTGAAATTAGAAAATTTCTCCGTATTTTTACCTGCAAGATTTGCGTCTTTGACGGATCTGGACATATCTGACATTTTAAAAACGCCGAAATCTCTTGTGTATGAAGGTTTATTTTTAAATTGTGCCAAGGTCAAAATTGTGAATAGCAGTGACGCGTAAAATATTTCATCATCCTATTATTATGTTAGTGCGAGGCAAAACTTATAATTATTATACAATTTCATGTAAGTACCTACATGGTATTATTTAATTACATTTCAGTAAAAATGTTTTAATAAAATTTCATCATGTCAGGAGGACATACAGGGGTTGTGTAATAAATTCCAATACAAATTATGCGCAACAGGTGTTTTATTTACCATTATCATACACGCTGGCGCAAGCGCAGACGCTGGCGTCGGGCGTCATCCAAGATGACGTCACAGCATTCCTTCTAGAACAATCCATTGGAAATATAGACATTATTTATGTGCAATAAATTATCTGCACCGAAGAATAATAATAATTTAAATGTCGCCCTCGATTATTTTATGACTTTCTTGATGTAAGACCTTCTGATTTGAAATACATAAATATGTCAAAATAGGCATTTATGGACAATAAATTATCTGTAGCAAAGAATAATAATAACTTAAATTGACATCATTCATGGGCAATAAAAATTGACAAATTTATAATTACTTCCAAGAATATCTCGACCTCGACTAATGTATGATTTTGCTGATGCAAGATTTTCTGACAATTACTTAAAATGTTCTAGAATGTTCGATAAGAACACATAAATATATCAAAATAGACTTATTTATGGGCAATAAAAATTAATTTGTGGTTGCTTCTAGAATAGCAATTCAAATGTCAGCCTCGACTAATTTATGGTCTTGCTCATGTAAAGGGGCAAAATATAAAATTATAAAAGGACTCTAATTTTTGCCTGAATTTCATTTGAGTTTGTGCCGGTCTTAAGACAACATGTCGTCGTCATCTTTCGCTAATTCTCTCGTGGAGAAAAATAAGTCCGCTCTTCTGCGGGCTAATGAACGCAACGGTGGTGATCGCGATGAGCTTAATCGATTAATTCAAGATTGTGTCAAAGACATTAAGACATTAACAGTTTTGTTGAAACGGTCTACGTCCTTGGGTGAAAAAAATAATCTAATGGCGTCAATTGGACTGTTAAAAAATTTCCGGCAAATGTTGCGCGGTCTGCGAATAGTGGTTGGTGCTGGACATATAAATAGGCCCGTTTATACCAGCCGCAGAGTGCAATGGGAAGATATGGAGTCGGCATTCAAGAACCGAATTAGAAGTGCAGTTATTCTCAATTTGACCCACAAAGAAGTGCAGGACTTTTTCCAAGATTCTGCCGATGTATTTCTAAGAAAAATACGAACTTTATTACGCTCCGAAGTGGCACTGAAAATACATGCCGTATTTTGTGCTGAATTTAAAATACAAAAAGCGGACAAAGAGACATACGAGTTTAAATATTTCAACACGAAGAATGCTGCCCTTTACCGCAACGATGATTTGAAAGCCTGGTTCCTGGAAAATGTGCAACAAAAAATCATGACAGATTTGGAAGAGTTTCAGGAACGAGATTCTGGTATGTACATTTATTTTGTCACACTATCGTTAATTTGCAAGTAGGACATCCTACATCCTCAACTATTTGCGAACAGTAGTCTAATCCGGGCCTACCTTTTTATTCCAATCTCCAACTTTAGCATGTTGCGAAATATTTCTTCGTGTCTGGGATTTTTTTTTTATTTAATTTATATTTATTTGGAAGAGTTTCAGAAGCGAGATTCTGGTATGTACTTTTATTTTGTCAAGCCATAGTTAATCTGCAAGTAGAACATCCTACATCCCCAACTATTTGCGAACAGTGGCATAATCCGGGCCTACCTTTTTATCCCAATTTCCGACTCTAGTATGATGCTAAATATTTCTTCGCCTCTCGGAAAGTTTTTTTATTTATTTATTTTTAATTTTTTAAAATTTATATTTATGTATTGCAGGCTGGACGCTGTCAGCCATTGTTAATCTGCAAATTAACGTCAACCGATTCACCCCGCAAGTTGGTTCATCGTACATCGATCTGCCACCGCAAATAAAAAGGAAGCAGGCTTGCGTCAACGTGAAGACCTTTGGAAACTTGTGTTTTGCCTATAGCGTTGTTTCTGCCCTTTATCCTGCAGACAACCATTCAGATAGAACGTCATCCTATCCGGAACCATCTACCGTTTTGAATTTAACTGGAATGGAGTTCCCCATGACATTAAATCAAATACCACGTTTCGAACGGCAGAACGGAATTTCCGTGAACGTTTATATTCTGAAGAAGAAGAAGAACGATTTTGGAACTTTCCCCGTATACTTGACTAAGGACAAACAGGACAAGCACGTAAATCTTTTGATGATCCAAGATAAGTATTCCGATGATGATGAACCAGATAATTTTGATAACGGTGATATAGAATTTCATTTTACATGGATGAAAAATCTTTCCAAGCTTTTATCAAAACAATTAAGCAAGCATACGGGTAGTAAAAAATATTTTTGCGATCGTTGTTTACATTATTTCTACTGTCAGAATAAGTTAGATCGGCACTATGAAGACTGTAAAAATATGAATGACTGCAAAATTCGACTGCCAACCGACAAACAAAAATATTTATCTTTCCGAAATCACAAAAACAAAGTCAAAGCCCCATTCACCATTTATGCAGATTTGGAGTGCATTTTGGAACCGAGCAGTAAGAAAAACGAATTTCAAAAACATGTGCCATGCAGTATTGCTTATTATGTAAAATGTTCTTATGATGACTCACTTTCATTCTTTAGGTCTTATCGTGGTGAGGATTCGATCAGATGGTTTGTGAAAGAGCTGGAAAGTTTTGCTGAGGATTTGGAAACTGTGTTTCTTTGCCCTCTACCCATGGATCAGCTGACCGTCGAGCAACAAATGCAGTTCAGTAGCGCACAGGTTTGCCACATTTGCGAAAAGTTTTTTAACCAGGGGGAGAACAAAGTACGGGACCATTGTCACCTCACGGGTAGATACAGGGGTCCCGCGCATGACACTTGTAACGTTAATTTTCAAGACAGTCACGTGGTACCAGTTATATTCCACAATTTATCCGGCTACGATTCACATTTTATTATTCAAAATTTAGCGACAGATTTACAGGGCCGTGTTGATTTGTTGCCTGTAACAAAAGAAAAGTACATCTCCTTTACAAAACATTTGGAAGAAAATGTTATTAAATTTAGATTTATAGATTCCTACAGGTTCTTGGCTTCAGGCTTGGATCAGCTGTCATCATATTTAACTACCTATCCAATATTAATGTCCGAATTTACGAGTTTGAGCGAGGATCAGCTAAAATTGTTGCAGCGCAAGGGCGTCTACCCGTACGATTATTTCGACAACTTTTCCAAATTTAACGAAACTCTATTACCCCCAAAGTCCAAGTTTGATAATAAACTAAACAACTCTAAAATTTCTGATGCTGAATATGCGCATGCGCAGCAAATTTGGGACAGATTCAAAATTCAAAATTTAGGGGAATATTCGGATCTCTATTTAAAAACCGACGTCCTGCTCTTAGCTGATGTTTTCGAGGAATTCAGAATTAGCTGTTTAGGAACTTATGGTCTAGACCCCGCCCATTATTATACACTGCCTGGTTACACCTGGGACTGTATGTTTAAGCATACTGACATCACCTTGGAACTATTGACTGATATTGACATGATATTATTTATGGAGCGCGGTATACGCGGCGGCTTGTCTCAATGTTCCAAAAGGTATAGTAAAGGTAAAAATAGATATATGGCTGATTTTAATCCCACAGAACCATCAAAATTTTTAATATACAACGATATAAATAACCAGTATGGCTGGGCCATGAGCCAAAACCTTCCCTACGGAGGTTTTGAATGGATCGACGATTTCGATTTAGATTCTGTATATAGTGTAGCCGAAAATGCTGACATAGGATACATTTTTGAAGTGGATTTGGACTACCCACAAGAAATACATAATTTACACTCCGATTTGCCCTTCTGTCCTGAACATATTACTCCACCAAATTCTAAACAGCTAAAACTTTTGGCCACCCTGTACAATAAACAACGTTACGTAATTCACTATCGAAATTTGCAGCAAGCTCTGAAACATGGGCTAAGAGTAACGAAAATTCATCGCGCCCTTAAATTCAATCAATCGCCTTGGCTGAAATCCTACATCGATTTAAATACCGCCCTGAGAAAGAACTCTAAAAATGAATTTGAAAAAAATTTGTTCAAACTAATGAATAACGCCGTGTTTGGCAAGACTATGGAAAATATACGCAAGCATAGTATTGTTAAATTAGTCTCCAAATGGGAGGGCCGGTACGGGGCGGGCGCTTTGATTGCCAAACCAGAATTTAAGTCCTCGATAATTTTCTCCGAAAATTTGGCGGCGATTGAGTTAAATAAATCCGAAATATACTTCAACAAACCGATTTATTTAGGCATGTGCATTTTAGATATTAGTAAGACGAAAATTTACGAATTTCACTACGACTACATGAAGGCGAAATTTAACAATAATTGCAAACTTTTGTACACAGATACGGATTCGCTCATTTATGAAATCACAACCGATGATTTGTACGAGGTCATTCGACAAGATTGCCATGAATTTTTTGATACCAGTGACTATCCTGAAAATAATATTTACCATATACCGCGTGTAAATAAAAAAGTGTTGGGCCTCATGAAAGACGAAAACAATGGTAGAATAATGACTGAATTTGTTGGTCTTCGATCGAAAATGTACGCCATACGGGTAGAGGGTACAGATGCAGTTAAGAAATCCAAAGGTTTAAAGCGCTGCGTTATTAAGAATGAAATAACCTTTGATGACTACCTAGAGTGTCTCAATTCTTCGAGCGAAAAATATTTTAATCAAAATTTAATCCGATCGGAAAAACACAACGTGGCCACAATTTCACAAACTAAAATTGGACTGAGCCCTCACGATGATAAGAGGTATTTAGTGAAAAACAGCTTTGACACACTGCCTTGGGGTCATTACGCAATAATGCAACAGTTGCTGCATGTAGTAATTTAAAATTCAATTTTCTTACCGCTATTTATTGGGAATTTTGTAAATAACGACTGCAAATGTATATTTTCCGCGTATCACCAGCTAACTGAGATGTATAACCCGTTTTTCCCTAGTCAACTATACCAGGAATGTTCCGAAAGTATACAAATGTGTATGTTTTGTTGTATATAATATGTAATTATTTTGAACTTTGTATGTAAATCACAATATAAGTTAGTTGTATGTTATTATATATTGTTATTACTGTCTGTAGTTATAGTTTTATTTGTATATAAAAATATTTACGAAACCTTGTTTTTATTCACCGTTCCTTCGCGCTAGCGTTTGCGCCGGCGCGAACGCTAACGTCAGGATTGCGCGCAAGTAGAGGTCCGTGATTAACGTTGGTTGTGCTATAAGAGCAGCTCTTAAGGCACAACCAATAGTAATCGCGGCACACCTGCTTAATTTGATACATGACGTCAGTTAATGCCTATTTGGCACCTTCGCGTCAGCGTCAGCGTTAGCGCCAGGGCTGGCGTTAACGCTAACGTCAGGATCAGCTGGTGATTACAGCTCTTACGGCACAACCAATAGTAATCGCGGCCATAAGGGCCCACGATGCTTGGTGGACGTAAAGACAGCTGACGCTCAATTACGGCTCTTATGGCACAACCAATAGTAATCGCGGCCATAAAGGCCCATGTACTACGCTGCTTGGTGGACGAAAAGCCCGTCTGATTATACACGCTCCGATAAAGTAAGGCATACAGCTTTACGTCTAACATGGGTTGTGCTATAAGAACCGATTGGGGGGGGCAAAAAAGCAGTTTTTTTGCTCTTATGGGAGAATCAATGTTAATCGTGGTCCCGCTCCTCCATAGTATATCTACTTGTCTGGGTATTTATTGTTGCACCACCTACTTTGAGCGGGGTGAATATTTTAATGTTCGTAAATTTTTTTGTGAAAGTGATTGTCTCCGTTTTAGTCGGGTTTATTGTAATTTTCCATTTGTCATAGTACTTTTGTAGTAAGTCCAGGTGTATTTGAGTCTGCTTATTGGCAACTTCCGCGCTGAAAGATTGGGCGTAAATCGCCGTATCATCAGCGTAGAGCGCAATTTTCGTTTGTTTAAATGTCGGTATGTCGTTAATGTAGTAATTAAACAGTTTCGGTCCGAGTACAGAGCCTTGCGGCACCCCCGCTTTGATTGTTTTTACGTCTGAGTATGCGTCGTAGATTTTAACTTTAAAACTTCTGTCTGTAAGATATGAATGTAGCAAAGTAACTAGATAGTCTGGCAGGTGCAGTTTTAAAAGTTTGTGCGTCAGTCCCTCTATCCAAACCTTATCAAAGGCTTTTTGTATGTCTAGGAGGGCAATTACAGTGCACTGTTCGTTATTGTAGGAGGTTATTATGTCCGTTACTATTCTAGTCACCTGTTGAGCTGTACCGTGTCCTTGTCTGAAACCAAATTGTTGGTCCATAGTTAATTTTAGTTTCCGGTCAATTTTCTCTATTCTCTCAAGTATTATTCGTTCTGTTAATTTTGCTAGTCCGTTTAAAAGGCTTATTGGGCGATAGTTGTTGGGGTCAGTGTCGTCTTTGTTTGGTTTTGGGATGGGTACGATAATAGCTATCTTCCAGTCGGTCGGAAAATATTGTAGTCGGATTATGGCATTAATAATGTAGTTTAATTGTACAAGGGCTTTCTTTGATAGGTTTTTCAGAACTAGATTTTCGATTTTGTCGGGGCCTGGTGCTTTTTTACAGTTCAGTCTTTTTATGTGGTTTTTTATTTCTGTGGGATTAGTCAGTACTGATTTTAATAGGGAAGGCGGGAGGGGTTGTTTTGGCCTGTTGATGAATGTTAGTGCTGCGTCTTTAATTGCTTTCTGTTCGCTGGTCTCGTGTTCGTCCAAGTTGTGTATTTTTCGAAAGGTTTCCGCTAATGCTTCCGCCTTTTCTTTGTCAGTGAGTAATACTTTACTGTCAAAAGTCAGGGGTGGAATCGTTTTGTGAGTTTTCTTTAAGGAGTTTACTGTGTTCCATAACGAATTATCTTTTGTTTTTAATGATTGCAATTTTTTCGTCCATTTTTCGTTGCGTTCCGTCACTATGTCTCTTCGAATTTCGTAAGTTTTCTCCCTCAGTAAAATTCGAATGTCAGGGTCTCCTGTCTGTTGCCATTCTTTTCTAAGTCTATTTTTCGTACGTATTTTGTTTAGTATTTCGTCTGACAATGTGTCTTTGTAGGGTTTTTTAGTTATGACCACGGAGTGTTGCGTTTTCGCTCTGTTTATCGCCCTTGTTAAGTTTTTAATTTCTTCGTCTATTTGTCCTTCTGTCTGTATTTGAGAGGTCAGTGACACGTTTTCGTCTAACGTCTTGCGAAAATCGTTCCAGTTAGTGTCTTTATAGCTAGTGAACTTTTGCTGTTGGTGAATTCTGTACTGTCTGTTGATAGAAAAGATTACAGGGTTGTGGTCAGAGTCCAGTTCAGTTAAGCATACAGGTTCAGTCAGATTACCAACATTCTTGTTTATAATTATGTCTATTGTCGTGGGTGTCATACCGTTTTCTGGAAAATGTGTAGGGGTGTCTGTGAATGCTATGTTTGCGTTATGATTGGTCAAGTAGCGTTCTAGTGTATTTCCGTTTGCGTTATTTCTGTTGTTGTTCCAGTTTTTACTCTTGGCGTTCAAGTCTCCTACTACGAGTACTTTATGTCCTAAGTCAAGTAATACTGAAATGTCTGCTTGGTTGAATAAGTTGGCTGGTCTGTTATAGGCTGCAATTATGTGAGTATTGTCCGTTAATTTGATTCCTGTGTGTTCTATTAGAGTGTCTACGACAGGTATTTTGATGTGTGGTAAGTCAATTTTGGCCAGGATGGCTACGCCGCCAAAGCCTGAGTTGTCTCGTCTGTCCTGTCTTATAGTTGTGTAGTTTTTAATTTTTAATTTTCCGGTGTTTTTCAGTTTGGTCTCATTTATTAGCATTATTGTCACGTCATGTCTGTCTAAGAAATGTATCAATTGCCCTATTTTGTTTTTTAGTCCGTTTGCGTTCCACGTAACAATATTAATTTTATATTCCATAGCTGTCAATATTTGAAATGAAAATATTAAATTTTATGAACTTATCAACTGACCCATTACAGGTAGTCATGAGAGAATTCAAGTCTCTTACCGCTCGAAGCATTCCGTCAAGATTCACTGTTTCGTTAAGCTTCTTGATTTCAGAAACTAGTTCCTGGAAAGTGGTTTCGGGTGATGTTGATGTTGTTGGCTGATGCACTTTCTCACTTTGAATTTGCAATGGTGCCTCGATTGGTATATTGGTACAGATGTTTGTTGTCCTTGTTTATTGAACCAGGCGTTATGTTTTGGGATGGGGGCAGGTATAAGTTTGGGGAATTCAGAACTTGCCATTTGGAAAGCTGGAGGATTTTGTTTATTGCCAGCGCCCGGGGTTGCCTCTACCTGAACTAACCGCTGCTGATAACTTGGGCACTCTGTACTATTGGCAGGGTGGTTTCCTTTACAGTTAAAGCATTTCGCGGGAGTGTCGTTGGGCTTAATGCATTCTCTGCTCCAGTGGCTGCCTGCGCATTTTAGGCATACTGGATCAGCAAAACAATTTGAGGTAGCATGACCCCATTTTTGGCATCTGTGGCACTGTATAATTTTCTTCTTGTTTACATACCTTGCCCAGGATATGCAGGTATGCTGTACATATTTTACTTTGTGAATCAATACCTTAATGGTAACGTCCCTTTTCGTTACCACTAAATAAAGTGGTCGGTATGTATTTTTCATTTTGTAGACAGATATTACTGGCAGATCATAAGTTTCCCAAAGTTCGTTTTTGACGTCATCTTCTTCTGGTTGATGGTCTAACCCGTGTAGTACAAAGCCATGACTCTTTTCAGTTTTTTCCGTATAAGTGTGGAATTTTGTACATTTATTTGCCAATTCTTCTTTAATTGCCCTGTACTCGATAATATCATTTGTTATAATGTTGGTGTTATTAGCACTGTACCGAATTTTATAGCCTTTTGTGGCTTTTGTGTTTAGATATTGCACCAAGTGTTTGTGTTGTTCAGCTTTTCCGTGTATGATTATTGGGGGCGGTTTCAAGATTTTCTTTGCAACTGGCGCTTCTTTTTCTTCATTAATCGACGAGTCGTCTTCCACTTCTTCTAGTACGTCGAATTTGTTGGCGGTACGGATACTTTCCGCTGGTTTTGGTGTGTGTTCCTTCCGCATTTTTACGGTTTTGGTAGGATTTATAAAATTGGGTACATTTGTAGATGTATCTTCTGCAAAGTCCATTTTTTGGCAGCTAATCGTAGAACATTCACTACTTTTTTGGATTTTTGATTGCGTAGAGTCAGCTGACTCTGTGTCAGTTAGGGCACGTTTCTCCTTTACCATCAATTCGTCCGGACGAGAACTGGTGTTTTCAATGTGGTATGGCCGTTGGCGTGCAATAAAATTAACTACCTTGCATATCTACATACTTTAGAAGTAATATTATTTATTATACTCAATTTCATTCTTCTGGAATTATTTTTTCTACTGTCTACGAACAAAATTCTTGCTATACGAAGGCACAGAAAATATAACTTAAAACGTGTTAAAAACATTTAAATTGATAGAATATATTAAGAGAGAAATTCCAAAAAAATAAAAAACAGAGTTGCCAACGACACGCGGTGTTCCCAAGCGGTCACCCATCCAAGTACAAACCGCGCCCGACATTGCTTAACTTCAGTGATCGGACGAGAACTGGTGTTTTCAATGTGGTATGGCCGTTGGCGTGCGATAAAATTAATAACCTTGCATATCTACATACTTTAGAAATATCCCAAAGGACTTGTACCTTGACGCAGTTCTAGTAATACTGGGACGGGTGGGATGGCTTGCGCGCTTCAATGATATAAAGAGCCGAACCATAGGTTTAACCATATTGGAGGGGTTTTTATTTGAGAAGCCAGACTAAATCAAGTCCCTGGAAGGGGGCAGCAGCTCTTTCAGTAATCATAGTGGCAGAGATCGTGAGGGTCGGTATGGCACTGTGATACACACTACTGCGATGTGGAAGGCAACGGGAAACCACCACATTATTTTATCCCTAGTACAGCGTACTTTAATTTATGATGA
Organism: Xestobium rufovillosum; assembly: GCA_963966045.1. NCBI lineage: Eukaryota > Metazoa > Arthropoda > Insecta > Coleoptera > Ptinidae > Xestobium > Xestobium rufovillosum. The sequence continues at coordinate 26,918,387 of OZ014497.1, forward strand.
TGGCACCTTCTGGAGTAAAATATTCCGGAGGTAAAATAGTCCCACATTCGGATCTCCGGGCGGGGACTGCTTCAGGGGGAGTCATCAGAAATGATAAGTGTAACATCTCACGAGTCGGAGCGTGGAATGTTAGAAACATGAAACAAGTAGGGAAGTTAGAGAATTTGAAAATTGAGATGGATAGGTTAGCATTAGACGTAGTAGGTATCAGTGAAGTGCGATGGCCAGAAGCTGGAGACTTCTGGAGCGGAGATTTTAGAGTAATACACACAGGATCTGTAGGAGGAAATTCGGGAGTAGGAATTGTTATGCGGAAAAAAGTAGGACAGAGTGTAGAAAATTTCTTACAGCAAAGTGACAGGGTAGTTATGGTTAGGTTAGATTCGAAACCTGTAAAAACAGTAATAATACAGGTATATATGCCCACTTCTAACTACAGTGATGAGGCCGTAGAGGCAGTTTATAGTGATATTGAATATGTGCTAGATTTTGTGAGAGGGCACGAAAATTTAATAATTACAGGAGATTTCAATGCAGTCGTAGGCACAGGGCGAGAGGGCGGAATAGTTGGCCCCTTTGGATTAGGCAATAGGAACGATAGGGGAGTTAGACTGATAGAGTTCTGCGATAAACATAACTTAACGGTCGCGAACACTCTATTTCACCATCATGTTAGGAGATGCTATACGGGGAAGATGCCAGGGGACTTAGGGAGATATCAAATAGATTACATTCTCGTTAGGCAAAGATTTAGAAATCAAGTTAGGGATTGTAGAAGTTATCCAGGAGCAGATATAGATAGTGATCACAACATAGTCGTTATGAAAGCCAATCTTAAATTTAAGATTTTGAAAAAAAGAAGCGGAAGAAGGTATCTTGACCCAGAGAAACTAAAAGATGATGATATGCGCAATAAGTTCGAGAAAAAGACAAACGAAGCACTAAAGGGCACGGGTGGAAATATTGTTAGGGACATAGAGGCAGAATGGAATTGCATTAAAAATAGTTTAGTTTCCTCAGCTAGGGATATTTTGGGTCATAAACAGAATGAAAGTAGGAAACCCTGGATAACAAAACATATTGTGAGTCTAATAGAGGAAAGGCGAAAATATAAAAATAGGTTAGATGAAACAGGGAAACAAAGATATAAGGCGATCAAGTGGGAAATTATTCGGGAATGTAGGAAAGCGAAAGAGCAATAGATCGATAATAAATGCAAAGAAGTGGAAGATAAATTCGAAGTAGGAAAGACTGATGAAGCATATAAAATAATTAGGAGAAATTTTAGAGAAATTGGATCTAGTACCAAAAACATTAGAAATGAGGCAGGAGATATCCTAATCGGAAGCAGGGAGAAGGCAGATAGGTGGAAAGAATATTTAGGAAACTTATATGCGGGACAGGAAGTGCAAGATATATTAGAAAGCGAAAGCAGTGTAGAGGGGGATAACCTAGGGAGTCCTATAATGAGAGAAGAGTTTGAGATAGCACTAAAAAGTTTAAGGAATAATAAAGCACCAGGTATAGATGGCTTGCAGGCAGAAATCTTAAAGTGCGCAGGTCAAGAGGTAATAGATCGTTTATTTAAACTAGTTAGTCGCATATACCTGACAGGCGAGATTCCAGAAGATTACAAACGGAACATCATAGTAGCTTTGCCAAAAAGAAAAGGCGCGGATAGATGCGAAAATTTTAGAACTATCAGTTTAACTTCCCATGCGTCAAAAATTTTAACTAGAATTGTGCAAAGAAGGATGGAGAAAAAGGCGGAAGAAATATTAGGAGAAGATCAGTTCGGATTTAGACGAAATAGGGGAACGCGCGAGGCCATTCTAGCTTTACGAGTAATTATAGAAAAAACGATAGAAAAGAGAAAGAGCGTCTATATAGGATTTGTAGATTTAGAAAAAGCCTTCGACAACGTAAAATGGGGGAAGATGTTCGAAGTGCTGAGAAAGGTAGGGATGAAATACAGGGACAGAAGAATAATACATAATCTCTACAAAGAGCAAAAGGCAGTTATAGAATGTGAGCAGGAACAAAGGGAAGTAGATATCCGGAAGGGAGTGAGACAGGGATGTGCATTGTCACCTCTAGTTTTCAACTTATATATCGAAGATGCGATTAATATTGTTAAGGAAAGAACAGCCTCAGGGATCAATGTACAGGGCCAAACTATTAACATGCTCAGATTTGCGGATGATATAGCAGTGTTAGCATCTAGCAAAGAAGAATTAGGAGCGGCTTTGAATGAAATGGAAGCAGTTTTGACACAGGGCTTCGGCATGAAAATCAATAAAAAGAAAACTAAAATTTTGGTATGTAGGGGATGTGAAAATAGAACTAAAATGGAAATACAAATTGGAAATGAGAAGATAGAGGAGGTCGCGGATTTCTGCTACTTAGGAAGTAAAATAACTCAAGACGGTAGGAGCACTAAAGATATAAAACAAAGAATGGCGCAGGGCCGAGTTGCGTTTAACAAAAAGAAACAACTGTTATGCTCGAGAACGGTTAATATAGAGACTAGGAAGAGACTCTTAACGTCGTATGTATGGAGTACGGCATTATACGGGTGCGAAACTTGGACAATAGGAGAAGCGGATAGAAAAAGAGTAGAAGCGTTTGAAATGTGGTGCTACAGACGCATGATGAAGATCCCGTGGATAGATAAGGTTAGCAATAGGGAAGTATTAGAAAGAGTTGGGGAAAAGCGAAAGGTATGGAAAACAATAAAGAGTAGGAGAGATAGGATGGTAGGACACCTTCTAAGACACGAAGGAATAGTTCGCGACATACTAGAGTCAGAGATAGGAATAAAAAGAGGTAGGGGTAGGCCTAGATTAGACTACTGCTCTCAAATAGTTAGGGATGTAGGATGTTCTACTTTTAGGGAAATGCGTAGGTTAGCTCAGGATAGAAAAGAATGGAGGTACGCGTCCAACCAGTCTTCGGACTGAGAACCTTATGATGATAGAAATAATATTATTTATTATACTCAATTTTATTCTTCTGAAATTATTTTTTCTGTCTACGAACAAAATTCTTGCTATACGAAGGCACAGAAAATATAACTTAAAACGTGTTAAAAACATTTAAATTGATAGAATATATTAAGAGAGAAATTCCAAAAAAATAAAAAACAGAGTTGCCAACGACACGCGGTGTTCCCAAGCGGTCACCCATCCAAGTACTAACCGCGCCCGACATTGCTTAACTTCAGTGATCGGACGAGAACTGGTGTTTTCAATGTGGTATGGCCGTTGGCGTGCGATAAAATTAATAACCTTGCATATCTACATACTTTAGAAATAATATTATTTATTATACTCAATTTTATTCTTCTGAAATTATTTTTTCTACTGTCTACGAACAAAATTCTTGCTATACGAAGGCACAGAAAATATAACTTAAAACGTGTTAAAAACATTTAAATTGATAGAATATATTAAGAGAGAAATTCCAAAAAAATAAAAAACAGAGTTGCCAACGACACGCGGTGTTCCCAAGCGGTCACCCATCCAAGTACTAACCGCGCCCGACATTGCTTAACTTCAGTGATCGGACGAGAACTGGTGTTTTCAATGTGGTATGGCCGTTGGCGTGCAATAAAATTAATAACCTTGCATATCTACATACTTTAGAAATAATATTATTTATTATACTCAATTTTATTCTTCTGAAATTATTTTTTCTACTGTCTACGAACAAAATTCTTGCTATACGAAGGCACAGAAAATATAACTTAAAACGTGTTAAAAACATTTAAATTGATAGAATATATTAAGAGAGAAATTCCAAAAAAATAAAAAACAGAGTTGCCAACGGCACGCGGTGTTCCCAAGCGGTCACCCATCCAAGTACTAACCGCGCCCGACATTGCTTAACTTCAGTGATCGGACGAGAACTCAAATCAAATCAAACTTTATTATAAATCTTCAGCATCACAATGACAGATAATGTACATAACTAAGAATATTATATACAAACGTCTTAAAACTATTTTATTTTATTTACAGCTCCTACCGATAAAGGCTTATCTCTAACTACATGCTAACATATTTATATTTAAATTTAAAATAATTAACAACATGTTCTAACTTAACAATTATACAATATTTCTAACGTGGCTGAAGTTAGATTTGGATTTAGATTTGCAATTCGCGTTTTTACAGCGGTCCAGATAAATACTGCACAGTTATATTCTAAAATCTAAATCATGTTTTTCAATTAAAATTAGTATTAAAGAACACGAATAATAATAAGCAAATGCACATAATGGACATTTAACAAATTTACGATGTACAGAAATGCTTAAACGAAGTACCTACGGTAATTGAAGTTTTACTAAAACATGCATTTAAAATGTAATATAGGTACAAAATTCATGGATTACTTGAACCTAATAATAATTTCAAATAAAAATTCGCCAGAATAATTTTTAGCAAAATTTAGATAATTAGATTTTAACACCATAAATACGACGAGGGGTTGAGCTATAGTTTCCTCTTTTGAGGAAATCTTTTTTAAAATTCATATTTCTAATTTACACCAAACTAGTTTTTTCCCTATATGAGTACCAGTGGTGTACCGATGTTCTATAAAAGTCGTATCATCAGATTTGCCTTGGGTTTGAGATACACTCACGCCCATTTGCAATGCAGTTCTAAAATTCCCGTTCTTAACTGTTTCAACCCAGATTCTTATCTGTAGGATAAAGGGTGTACCTGTTAATATTCAGTAAAAATGGAAGAACAGATTTCCCGTAGGGGTTGAGGTACAGCAACCCTTATTTCCAAATATTTCTTAAAATTCACGCTTTTAACTGCATCAACCTAGATTTTATTCCAAATGATGAAGGACATCCCTGAAGATGTTCGGTGAAAATCGCATCCCCAGATAAGCCGTAGGGGTTGAGATACAACCATACCCATTGCAATTTTTGTAAAATTCGTGCTTTCAACTGCATCAACCTAGATTTAATTCCAAATGATGAAGGAAGGCTCAGTAGATGTCCGGTGAAAATCGAATTCCCAGATATGCCGTAGGGGTTGAGATAAAGGCACCCTTATTTGCAAAACATGTTTTAAAATTTACACTTTTAACTGTATCAACCTATATTCTGTTCCAAATGATAAAGGAAGTCCCTGTCGATGTTCGGTGAAAATTCCATCTCCAGATTTGCCGTAGGGGTTGAGTTACAACCACCCTTATTTGCAAAATACTTCTTAAAATTCGCGATTCTAACTGTATCAACCTAGATATTGTACCAAACGATAAAGGAAGGCCCTGTCGGTGTCCAGTGAAAATCTCACTGCTAGATTTGCCGTAAGGGTCGAGATAGCGCAACCCTTATTTGCAAACTACTTCTGAAAATTCGCGATTCTAACTGTATCAACCTAGATACTGTACTAAACGATAAAGGAAGGCCCTCTCGGTGACCAGTGAAAATCTCACTGCTAGATTTGCCGTAGGGGTTGAGATAGAGCAACCCTTATTTGCAAAATATTTCTTAAAATTCGAGATTCTAATTGTATCAACCTAGATACTGTACTAAACGATAAAGGAAGGCCCTGTCGGTGTCTAGTGAAAATCTCACTGCTAGATTTGCCTTAGGGGTTGAGATAGAACAACCCTTATTTGCAAAATATTTCTCAAAATTTTCGATTCTAACTGTATCAACCTAGATACTGTACTAAACGATAAAGGAAGGCCCTGTCGGTGTCCAGTGAAAGTCTCACTGCTAGATTTGAAGTAGGGGTTGAAATAGAGCAACCCTTATTTACAAAATATTTCTTAAAATTTGAGATTCTAACTGTATCAACCTAGATACTGTACTAAACGATAAAGGAAGGCCCTGTCGGTGTCCAGTGAAAATCTCACTGCTAGATTTGCCGTAGGGGTTGAGATAGAGCAACCATTATTTGCAAAATACTTCTTAAAATTCGCGATTCTAACTGTATCAACCTAGATACTTTACTAAACGATAAAGGAAGGCCCTGTCGGTGTCCAGTAAAAATCTCACTGCCAGATTTGCCGTAGGGGTTGAGATAGAGCAACCCTTCGTGCAAAATATTTCTTAAAATTCGAGATTCTAATTGTATCAACCTAGATACTGTACTAAACGATAAAGGAAGGCCCTCTCGGTGTCCAGTGAAAATCTCACTGCTAGACTTGCCGTAGGGGTTGAGATAGAGCAACCCTTATTTGCAAAATATTTCTTAAAATTCGAGATTCTAACTGTATCAACCTAGATACTGTACTAAACGATAAAGGAAGGCCCTCTCGGTGTCCAGTGAAAATCTCACTGCTAGATTTGCGGTAGGGGTTGAGATAGAGCAACCCTTATTTGCAAAATATTTCTTAAAATTCGAGATTCTAATTGTATCAACCTAGATACTGTACTAAACGATAAAGGAAGGCCCTGTCGGTGTCCAGTGAAAATCTCACTGCCAGATTTGCCGTAGGGGTTGAGATAGAGCAACCCTTATTTGCAAAATACTTCTTAAAATTCGCGATTCTAACTGTATCAACGATAAAGGATAAAGGATAAAGGAAGGCCCTGTCGGTGTCCAGTAAAAATCTCACTGCCAGATTTGCCGTAGGGGTTGAGATAGAGCAACCCTTATTTGCAAAATATTTCTTAAAATTTGAGATGCTAACTGTATCAACCTAGATACTGTACTAAACGATAAAGGAAGGCCCTGTCGGTGTCCAGTGAAAATCTCACTGCCAGATTTGCCGTAGGGGTTGAGATAGAGCAACCCTTATTTGCAAAATACTTCTTAAAATTCGAGATTCTAACTGTATCAACCTAGATACTGTACTAAACGATAAAGGAAGGCCCTGTCGGTGTCCAGTAAAAATCTCACTGCCAGATTTGCCGTAGGGGTTGAGATAGAGCAACCCTTATTTGCAAAATATTTCTTAAAATTTGAGATGCTAACTGTATCAACCTAGATACTGTACTAAACGATAAAGGAAGGCCCTGTCGGTGTCCAGTGAAAATCTCACTGCCAGATTTGCCGTAGGGGTTGAGATAGAGCAACCCTTATTTGCAAAATACTTCTTAAAATTTTCGATTCTAACTGTATAAACCTAGATACTGTACTAAACGATAAAGGAAGGCCCTGTCGGTGTACAGTGAAAATCTCACTGCTAGATTTGCCGTAGGGGTTGAGATAGAGCAACCCTTATTTGCAAAATATTTCTTAAAATTCGAGATTCTAACTGTATCAACCTAGATACTGTACTAAACGATAAAGGAAGGCCCTCTCGGTGTCCAGTGAAAATCTCACTGCTAGATTTGCCGTAGGGGTTGAGATAGAGCAACCCTTATTTGCAAAATATTTCTTAAAATTCGAGATTCTAACTGTATCAACCTAGATACTGTACTAAACGATAAAGGAAGGCCCTCTCGGTGTCCAGTGAAAATCTCACTGCCAGATTTGCCGTAGGGGTTGAGATAGAGCAACCCTTATTTGCAAAATATTTCTTAAAATTCGAGATTCTAATTGTATCAACCTAGATAATGTACTAAACGATAAAGGAAGGCCCTGTCGGTGTTCAGTGAAAATCTCACTGCCAGATTTGCCGTAGGGGTTGAGATAGAGCAACCCTTATTTGCAAAATACTTCTTAAAATTCGCGATTCTAACTGTATCAACCTAGATACTGTACTAAACGATAAAGGAAGGCCCTGTCGGTGTCCAGTAAAAATCTCACTGCCAGATTTGCCGTAGGGGTTGAGATAGAGCAACCCTTATTTGCAAAATATTTCTTAAAATTTGAGATGCTAACTGTATCAACCTAGATACTGTACTAAACGATAAAGGAAGGCCCTGTCGGTGTCCAGTGAAAATCTCACTGCCAGATTTGCCGTAGGGGTTGAGATAGAGCAACCCTTATTTGCAAAATACTTCTTAAAATTCGAGATTCTAACTGTATCAACCTAGATACTGAACTAAACGATAAAGGAATGCCCTGTCGGTGTCCAGTAAAAATCTCACTGCCAGATTTGCCGTAGGGGTTGAGATAGAGCAACCCTTATTTGCAAAATATTTCTTAAAATTTGAGATGCTAACTGTATCAACCTAGATACTGTACTAAACGATAAAGGAAGGCCCTGTCGGTGTCCAGTGAAAATCTCACTGCCAGATTTGCCGTAGGGGTTGAGATAGAGCAACCCTTATTTGCAAAACACTTCTTAAAATTCGAGATTCTAACTGTATCAACCTAGATACTGTACTAAACGATAAAGGAAGGCCCTGTCGGTGTCCAGTAAAAATCTCACTGCCAGATTTGCCGTAGGGGTTGAGATAGAGCAACCCTTATTTGCAAAATATTTCTTAAAATTTGAGATGCTAACTGTATCTACCTAGATACTGTACTAAACGATAAAGGAAGGCCCTGTCGGTGTCCAGTGAAAATCTCACTGCCAGATTTGCCGTAGGGGTTGAGATAGAGCAACCCTTATTTGCAAAATACTTCTTAAAATTTTCGATTCTAACTGTATAAACCTAGATACTGTACTAAACGATAAAGGAAGGCCCTGTCGGTGTACAGTGAAAATCTCACTGCTAGATTTGCCGTAGGGGTTGAGATAGAGCAACCCTTATTTGCAAAATACTTCTTAAAATTCGCGATTCTAACTGTATCAACCTAGATATTGTACTAAACGATAAAGGAAGGCCCTGCCAGTGCCCAGGGAAAATCTCACTGTCAGATTTGCCGTAGGGGTTGAGATAAAGGCATCCTAATTTGCAAAACATGTTTTAAAATTTACACTTTTAACTGTATCAACCTATATTCTGTTCCAAATGATAAAGGAAGTCCCTGTCGATGTTCGGTGAAAATTCCATCTCCAGATTTGCCGTAGGGGTTGAGTTACAACCACCCTTATTTGCAAAATGTTTGTTAAAATTCGCGATTCAAACTGCATCAACCTAGATTTTGTACCAATTAATAAAGGAAGGCCCTGCCGGTGTTCAGTGAAAATCTTACTGTCAGATTCGCCGTAGGGGTTGAGATAAAGGCACCCTCTATCTCAGCCTCTACGGCAAATCTGGCAGTGAGATTTTCACTGGACACCGACAGAGGCTTCCTTTATCGTTTAGTACAATATCTACGTTGATACAGTTAGAATCGCGAATTTTAAGAAGTATTTTGCAAATAAGGGTTGCTCTATCTCAACCCCTACGGCAAATCTAGCAGTGAGATTTTCACTGGACACCGACAGGGCCTTCCTTTATCGTTTAGTACAGTATCTAGGTTGATACAATTAGAATCTCGAATTTTAAGAAATATTTTGCAAATAAGGGTTGCTCTATCTCAACCCCTACGGCAAATCTGGCAGTGAGATTTTCACTGGACACCGACAGGGCCTTACTTTATCGCTTAGTACAGTATCTAGGTTGATACAGTTAGCATCTCAAATTTTAAGAAATATTTTGCAAATAAGGGTTGCTCTATCTGAACCCCTACGGCAAATCTAGCAGTGAGATTTTCAAAGGACACCGAGAGGGCCTTCCTTTATCGTTTAGTACAGTATCTAGGTTGATACAATTAGAATCTCGAATTTTAAGAAATATTTTGCAAATAAGGGTTGCTCTATCTCAACCCCTACGGCAAATCTGACAGTGAGATTTTTACTGGACACTGACAGGGCCTTCCTTTATCGTTTAGTACAGTATCTAGGTTGATACAGTTAGAATCGCGAATTTTAAGAAATATTTTGTAAATAAGGGTTGCTCTATCTCAACCCCTACGGCAAATCTAGCAGTAACATTTTCACTGGACACCGAGAGGGCCTTCCTTTTTCGTTTAGTACAGTATCTAGGTTGATACAATTAGAATCTCGAAGTTTAAGAAATATTTTGCAAATAACTGTTGCTCTATCTTAACCCCTACGGCAAATCTAGCAGTGAGATTTTCACTGGACACCGACAGGGCCTTCCTTTATCGTTTAGTACAGTATCTAGGTTGATACAGTTAGAATCTCGAATTTTAAGAAGTATTTTGCAAATAAGGGTTGCTCTATCTCAACCCCTACGGCAAATCTGGCAGTGAGATTTTCACTGGACACCGACAGGGCCTTCCTTTATGGTTTAGTACAGTATCTAGGTTGATACAATTAGAATCTCGAATTTTAAGAAATATTTTTTGCAAATAAGGGTTGCTCTATCTCAACCCCTACGGCAAATCTAGCAGTGAGATTTTCACTGGACACCGAGAGGGCCTTCCTTTATCGTTTAGTACAGTATCTAGGTTGATACAATTAGAATCTCGAATTTTAAGAAATATTTTGCAAATAAGGGTTGCTCTATCTTAACCCCTACGGCAAATCTAGCAGTGAGATTTTCACTGGACACCGAGAGGGCCTTCCTTTATCGTTTAGTACAGTATCTAGGTTGATACAATTAGAATCTCGAATTTTAAGAAATATTTTGCAAATAAGGGTTGCTCTATCTGAACCCCTACGGCAAATCTAGCAGTGAGATTTTTACTGGACACTGACAGGGCCTTCCTTTATCGTTTAGTACAGTATCTAGGTTGATACAATTAGAATCTCGAATTTTAAGAAATATTTTGCAAATAAGGGTTGCTCTATCTCAACCCCTACGGCAAATCTGGCAGTGAGACTTTTACTGGACACCGACAGGGCCTTCCTTTATCGTTTAGTACAGTATCTAGGTTGATACAATTAGAATCTCGAATTTTAAGAAATATTTTGCAAATAAGGGTTGCTCTATCTCAACCCCTACGGCAAATCTGGCAGTGAGATTTTCACTGGACACCGACAGGGCCTTACTTTATCGCTTAGTACAGTATCTAGGTTGATACAGTTAGCATCTCAAATTTTAAGAAATATTTTGCAAATAAGGGTTGCTCTATCTGAACCCCTACGGCAAATCTAGCAGTGAGATTTTCAAAGGACACCGAGAGGGCCTTCCTTTATCGTTTAGTACAGTATCTAGGTTGATACAATTAGAATCTCGAATTTTAAGAAATATTTTGCAAATAAGGGTTGCTCTATCTCAACCCCTACGGCAAATCTGACAGTGAGATTTTTACTGGACACTGACAGGGCCTTCCTTTATCGTTTAGTACAGTATCTAGGTTGATACAGTTAGAATCGCGAATTTTAAGAAATATTTTGTAAATAAGGGTTGCTCTATCTCAACCCCTACGGCAAATCTAGCAGTGAGATTTTCACTGGACACCGACAGGGCCTTCCTTTATCGTTTGGTACAATATCTAGGTTGATACAGTTAGAATCGCGAATTTTAAGAAATATTTTGCAAATAAGAGTTGCTCTATCTCAACCCCCACGGCAAATCTGGCAGTGAGATTTTTACTGGACACTGACAGGGCCTTCCTTTATCGTTTAGTACAGTATCTAGGTTGATACAGTTAGAATCGCGAATTTTAAGAAATATTTTGTAAATAAGGGTTGCTCTATCTGAACCCCTACGGCAAATCTAGCAGTGAGATTTTCACTGGACACCGAGAGGGCCTTCCTTTATCGTTTAGTACAGTATCTAGGTTGATACAATTAGAAACTCGAATTTTAAGAAATATTTTGCAAATAAGGGTTGCTGTATCTCAACCCCTACGGCAAATCTAGCAGTGAGATTTTCACTGGACACCGAGAGGGCCCTCCTTTATCGTTTAGTACAGTATCTAGGTTGATACAATTAGAATCTCGAATTTTAAGAAATATTTTGCAAATAAGGGTTGCTCTATCTGAACCCCTACGGCAAATCTAGCAGTGAGATTTTTACTGGACACTGACAGGGCCTTCCTTTATCGTTTAGTACAGTATCTAGGTTGATACAATTAGAATCTCGAATTTTAAGAAATATTTTGCAAATAAGGGTTGCTCTATCTCAACCCCTACGGCAAATCTGGCAGTGAGACTTTTACTGGACACCGACAGGGCCTTCCTTTATCGTTTAGTACAGTATCTAGGTTGATACAGTTAGAATCTCGAATTTTAAGAAGTATTTTGCAAATAAGGGTTGCTCTATCTCAACCCCTACGGCAAATCTGGCAGTGAGATTTTCACTGGACACCGACAGGGCCTTACTTTATCGCTTAGTACAGTATCTAGGTTGATACAGTTAGCATCTCAAATTTTAAGAAATATTTTGCAAATAAGGGTTGCTCTATCTGAACCCCTACGGCAAATCTAGCAGTGAGATTTTCACTGGACACCGAGAGGGCCTTCCTTTATCGTTTAGTACAGTATCTAGGTTGATACAATTAGAATCTCGAATTTTAAGAAATATTTTGCAAATAAGGGTTGCTCTATCTCAACCCCTACGGCAAATCTGACAGTGAGATTTTTACTGGACACTGACAGGGCCTTCCTTTATCGTTTAGTACAGTATCTAGGTTGATACAGTTAGAATCGCGAATTTTAAGAAATATTTTGTAAATAAGGGTTGCTCTATCTCAACCCCTACGGCAAATCTAGCAGTGAGATTTTCACTGGACACCGACAGGGCCTTCCTTTATCGTTTGGTACAATATCTAGGTTGATACAGTTAGAATCGCGAATTTTAAGAAATATTTTGCAAATAAGAGTTGCTCTATCTCAACCCCCACGGCAAATCTGGCAGTGAGATTTTTACTGGACACTGACAGGGCCTTCCTTTATCGTTTAGTACAGTATCTAGGTTGATACAGTTAGAATCGCGAATTTTAAGAAATATTTTGTAAATAAGGGTTGCTCTATCTGAACCCCTACGGCAAATCTAGCAGTGAGATTTTCACTGGACACCGAGAGGGCCTTCCTTTATCGTTTAGTACAGTATCTAGGTTGATACAATTAGAAACTCGAATTTTAAGAAATATTTTGCAAATAAGGGTTGCTGTATCTCAACCCCTACGGCAAATCTAGCAGTGAGATTTTCACTGGACACTGACAGGGCCTTCCTTTATCGTTTAGTACAGTATCTAGGTTGATACAGTTAGAATCGCGAATTTTAAGAAATATTTTGTAAATAAGGGTTGCTCTATCTCAACCCCTACGGCAAATCTAGCAGTAACATTTTCACTGGACACCGAGAGGGCCTTCCTTTTTCGTTTAGTACAGTATCTAGGTTGATACAATTAGAATCTCGAAGTTTAAGAAATATTTTGCAAATAACTGTTGCTCTATCTTAACCCCTACGGCAAATCTAGCAGTGAGATTTTCACTGGACACCGACAGGGCCTTCCTTTATCGTTTAGTACAGTATCTAGGTTGATACAGTTAGAATCTCGAATTTTAAGAAGTATTTTGCAAATAAGGGTTGCTCTATCTCAACCCCTACGGCAAATCTGGCAGTGAGATTTTCACTGGACACCGACAGGGCCTTCCTTTATGGTTTAGTACAGTATCTAGGTTGATACAATTAGAATCTCGAATTTTAAGAAATATTTTGCAAATAAGGGTTGCTCTATCTCAACCCCTACGGCAAATCTAGCAGTGAGATTTTCACTGGACACCGAGAGGGCCTTCCTTTACCGTTTAGTACAGTATCTAGGTTGATACAATTAGAATCTCGAATTTTAAGAAATATTTTGCAAATAAGGGTTGCTCTATCTCAACCCCTACGGCAAATCTGGCAGTGAGACTTTTACTGGACACCGACAGGGCCTTCCTTTATCGTTTAGTACAGTATCTAGGTTGATACAGTTAGAATCTCGAATTTTAAGAAGTATTTTGCAAATAAGGGTTGCTCTATCTCAACCCCTACGGCAAATCTGGCAGTGAGATTTTCACTGGACACCGACAGGGCCTTACTTTATCGTTTAGTACAGTATCTAGGTTGATACAGTTAGCATCTCAAATTTTAAGAAATATTTTGCAAATAAGGGTTGCTCTATCTGAACCCCTACGGCAAATCTAGCAGTGAGATTTTCACTGGACACCGAGAGGGCCTTCCTTTATCGTTTAGTACAGTATCTAGGTTGATACAATTAGAATCTCGAATTTTAAGAAATATTTTGCAAATAAGGGTTGCTCTATCTCAACCCCTACGGCAAATCTAGCAGTGAGATTTTCACTGGACACCGAGAGGGCCTTCCTTTATCGTTTAGTACAGTATCTAGGTTGATACAATTAGAATCTCGAATTTTAAGAAATATTTTGCAAATAAGGGTTGCTCTATCTCAACCCCTACGGCAAATCTGGCAGTGAGACTTTTACTGGACACCGACAGGGCCTTCCTTTATCGTTTAGTACAGTATCTAGGTTGATACAGTTAGAATCTCGAATTTTAAGAAGTATTTTGCAAATAAGGGTTGCTCTATCTCAACCCCTACGGCAAATCTGGCAGTGAGATTTTCACTGGACACCGACAGGGCCTTACTTTATCGTTTAGTACAGTATCTAGGTTGATACAGTTAGCATCTCAAATTTTAAGAAATATTTTGCAAATAAGGGTTGCTCTATCTGAACCCCTACGGCAAATCTAGCAGTGAGATTTTCACTGGACACCGAGAGGGCCTTCCTTTATCGTTTAGTACAGTATCTAGGTTGATACAATTAGAATCTCGAATTTTAAGAAATATTTTGCAAATAAGGGTTGCTCTATCTCAACCCCTACGGCAAATCTGACAGTGAGATTTTTACTGGACACTGACAGGGCCTTCCTTTATCGTTTAGTACAGTATCTAGGTTGATACAGTTAGAATCGCGAATTTTAAGAAATATTTTGTAAATAAGGGTTGCTCTATCTCAACCCCTACGGCAAATCTAGCAGTGAGATTTTCACTGGACACCGACAGGGCCTTCCTTTATCGTTTGGTACAATATCTAGGTTGATACAGTTAGAATCGCGAATTTTAAGAAATATTTTGCAAATAAGAGTTGCTCTATCTCAACCCCCACGGCAAATCTGGCAGTGAGATTTTTACTGGACACTGACAGGGCCTTCCTTTATCGTTTAGTACAGTATCTAGGTTGATACAGTTAGAATCGCGAATTTTAAGAAATATTTTGTAAATAAGGGTTGCTCTATCTGAACCCCTACGGCAAATCTAGCAGTGAGATTTTCACTGGACACCGAGAGGGCCTTCCTTTATCGTTTAGTACAGTATCTAGGTTGATACAATTAGAATCTCGAATTTTAAGAAATATTTTGCAAATAAGGGTTGCTCTATCTCAACCCCTACTGCAAATCTGACAGTGAGATTTTTACTGGACACTGACAGGGCCTTCCTTTATCGTTTAGTACAGTATCTAGGTTGATACAGTTAGAATCGCGAATTTTAAGAAATATTTTGTAAATAAGGGTTGCTCTATCTCAACCCCTACGGCAAATCTAGCAGTAAGATTTTCACTGGACACCGAGAGGGCCTTCCTTTTTCGTTTAGTACAGTATCTAGGTTGATACAATTAGAATCTCGAATTTTAAGAAATATTTTGCAAATAAGGGTTGCTCTATCTTAACCCCTACGGCAAATCTAGCAGTGAGATTTTCACTGGACACCGAGAGGGCCTTCCTTTATCGTTTAGTACAGTATCTAGGTTGATACAATTAGAATCTCGAATTTTAAGAAATATTTTGCAAATAAGGGTTGCTCTATCTGAACCCCTACGGCAAATCTAGCAGTGAGATTTTCACTGGACACCGAGAGGGCCTTCCTTTATCGTTTAGTACAGTATCTAGGTTGATACAATTAGAATCTCGAATTTTAAGAAATATTTTGCAAATAAGGGTTGCTCTATCTCAACCCCTACGGCAAATCTGGCAGTGAGATTTTTACTGGACACCGACAGGGCCTTCCTTTATCGTTTAGTACAGTATCTAGGTTGATACAGTTAGAATCGCGAATTTTAAGAAATATTTTGTAAATAAGGGTTGCTCTATCTCAACCCCTACGGCAAATCTAGCAGTGAGATTTTCACTGGTCACCGAGAGGGCCTTCCTTTATTGTTTGGTACAGTATCTAGGTTGATACAATTTGAATCTCGAATTTTAAGAAATATTTTGCAAATAAGGGTTGCTCTATCTCAACCGCTACGGCAAATATAGCAGTGAGATTTTCACTGGACACCGAGAGGGCCTTCCTTTACTATTTTGCAAAAAGGGTTGCTCTATCTCAACCCCTACGGCAAATCTGGCAGTGAGATTTTTACTGGACACCGACAGGGCCTTCCTTTATCGTTTAGTACAGTATCTAGGTTGATACAGTTAGAATCGCGAATTTTAAGAAATATTTTGTAAATAAGGGTTGCTCTATCTCAACCCCTACGGCAAATCTAGCAGTGAGATCTTCACTGGACACCGAGAGGGCCTTCCTTTATCGTTTAGTACAGTATCTAGGTTGATACAGTTAGAATCTCGAATTTTAAGAAATATTTTGCAAATAAGGGTTGCTCTATCTTATCCCCTACGGCAAATCTAGCAGTGAGATTTTCACTGGTCACCGAGAGGGCATTCCTTTATCGTTTGGTACAATATCTAGGTTGATACAGTTAGAATCGCGAATTTTAAGAAGTATTTTGCAAATAAGGGTGGTTGTAAGTCAACCCCTACGGCAAATCTGGAGATGGAATTTTCACCGAACATCGACAGGAACTTCCTTTATCATTTGGAACAGAATATAGAGTGTAAATTTTAAAATATGTTTTGCAAATAAGGGTGCCTTTATCTCAACCCCTACGGCATATCTGGGAATTCGATTTTCACCGGACATCTACTGAGCCTTCCTTCATCATTTGGAATTAAATCTAGGTTGATGCAGTTGAAAGCACGAATTTTACAAAAATTGCAATGGGTATGGTTGTATCTCAACCCCTACGGCTTATCTGGGGATGCGATTTTCACCGAACATCTTCAGGGATGTCCTTCATCATTTGGAATAAAATCTAGGTTGATGCAGTTAAAAGCGTGAATTTTAAGAAATATTTGGAAATAAGGGTTGCTGTACCTCAACCCCTACGGGAAATCTGTTGTTCCATTTTTACTGAATATTGACAGGTACACCCTTTATCCTACAGATAAGAATCTGGGTTGAAACAGTTAAGAACGGGAATTTTAGAACTGCATTGCAAATGGGCGTGAGTGCATCTCAAACCCAAGGCAAATCTCATGATACGACTTTTACAGAACATCGGTACACGTACACCACTGGTACTCATATAGAGAAAAAAACTAGTTTGGTGCAATTAGAAATATGAATTTTAAAAAAGCTTTCCTCAAAAGGGGAAACTATAGCTCAACCCCTGCGTTGTGTTTAGTGTTGCAATCTAATTATTATTCTGGCGAATTTTTATTTGAAATTATTATTAGGTTCAAGTAATCCATGAATTACGTATTGTACCTATATTACATTTTAAATGCATGTTTTAGTAAAACTTCAAATACCGTACTTCATTTAAGCATTTCTGTACATTAGAATAAACCCTAGCATCCTAAATTTGTTAAATGTCCATTATTTAATTGAAAAATATCATTTAGCATATAACTGTGCAGTATTTATCTGGACCGCTGTAAAAACGCGAATTGCAAATCTAAATCCAAATCTAACTTCAGCCACGTATATTTCTATAGCTATAATAAAATAATAGGAAAACAATGAAAAACCTATTCAAAACAATGCATTTTGTGTGACTCAAGATGCTACCGTGCGCATATATTTTGGGCTATGCTGCAGGGGCCGTTGTAATTTTGTTCATGTTTTCTCAGTTTGGTTCGTCAAAAATTGGTAAATGTTGGTATGGTAGTTTGTGTTTTATATGCTCGTGTACGTTGTTCCGTCTCATTGTTGTGATTTGTTGCGTCAGTCTGTTATTGTTTAGCTGTTGTTTGTAAAATTTTTGAGCTGTTTGATTTATATAATCTTGAATCGGTTCTATTTCTGCTACTTCGTGTAAGTGATCTATTCGTGTAAAGCGGTCAGAGTCTGTAATAAGTCTTAGGCATTTATTTTGAAAAACTTGTAGAGGCCTACAGGCTGTTTTTGATATTTTACACCATACGGGGGCTGCATAGGTGATTAAGGGTCTTATGAGCGTCAGGTAAAGCAGTCGTTTGTTGTTTTGTGTGAGTCCGCGATTTATCATCAGGGGATAGATTATTCTCATGGCAGAATAAGCTTTTCTGATGGTTTGGTAGATGTGTGGTTGGAAAGTCAGTCTTTTGTCTAAGTGAACTCCAAGGTATTTCACCGTGTTTTGGCCTTGGATTATAGAGCCACCTACTCTTAAAGGTGAGAAAATGTTTATGTCCGTGAACTTTTTCGTAAATGTGATTGTCTCAGTTTTCGTCGAGTTTAATTGTATTTTCCATTTGTCGTAGTATTTCTGTAATAAGTTAATATGTAATTGTGTTTGTTTGTTCGCTACCTCTGCGCTAAATGAGTGGGCGTAGATAGCCGTGTCATCAGCGTAGAGAGCGGTTTTAGTTTGTTTGAAAATGGGTATGTCGTTTATGTAGTAGTTAAATAATTTTGGTCCGAGCACGGAGCCTTGTGGGACTCCAGCTTTTATTGTTTTTTTGTCCGAGAAAGTGTTTTGTATTTTTACTTTGAATGTTCTGTTTGTAAGGTAAGAATGTAAAAGTGTGATTAAATATGGTGGAAGTTGCAGCTGTATAAGTTTGTATATTAGTCCGTCCGTCCAAACTTTGTCAAAAGCTTTTTGTATGTCTAAAAGAACCATTACTGCGCTTTGTTCTTTATTATAGGCAGTTATTACGTCTGTTACGATTCTCGTCACTTGTTGAACTGTACTGTGTCCTTGTCGGAATCCGAACTGATGGTCCGATGTTAACTTTAGTTTGCGGTCAATTTTTGTTATTCTGTCAAGTATTATTCGTTCAGTTAGTTTAGCTAAGCTGTTTAGAAGACTTATTGGGCGGTAGCTGTTTGGGTCTGTGTCATTTTTATTGGGTTTTGGTATGGGTACTATAATGGCTGTTTTCCATTTAGTCGGGAAGTACTGAAGTCTGATTATTGCGTTGATTATGTATGAAAGTTGTACTATTGCTTTTTTGGATAGGTTCTTTAGAACTATGTTTTCAATTTTGTCGGGACCAGGAGCCTTTTTGCAGTTTAGTCTTTTGATATGTGTTACTATTTCTTTAGGGCTAGTCAAGATTGTATTTAGTATGGACGGAGAAATGATTTGTTTTGGAGTATTAATGAATTGGTGTACTTCTAGTTTAATTTCGCTTTGTTCGTCTGTGTCGCGTTCATCTAATATGTGTACCTTTCTGAAAGTTTCTGCTATTGCGTCTGCCTTTTCTTTGTCGGTAAGTAAGATTTTGTCATCGTAAGTCAATGGGGGCATTGTCTTATAATTTTTCTTTAAAGAATTCACTGTCTGCCATAAAGAGTTGTCCTTTATGTTAAGTGCTTGTAGTTTTCTTGTCCATTTTTCGTTTCGTTCAGCCGCGATTTCTGTACGTATTTGTCGGGTTAGTTGTTTGAGTGCATGTCGGATTTGTGCGTCTCCCGTCTGCTGCCATTGCTTTCTAAGTCTGTTTTTTGCTGTTATTTTTGTTAGAATTACGTCGGATATTGCATCCTTGTGAGGTTTTCTGGTTACTGTCACTGAGTGCTTAGTTTTAGCTTTATTAATTAGGTCGGTTAGCTTTTGTACTTCGTCGTCTATCTGTCGTTCTGTCTGTAATTGTTGAGCAATAATTAAAGATGCGTCAAGTGTTTTACGGAAGTCATTCCAGTTTGTGTCTTTGTAGCTGGTGATTTTTTGATAATGGTCTTTTCTGTATTGTACGTTAATGTGAAATATTACAGGATTATGGTCGGAGTCTAGTTCAGTTAAACACAAGGGTTCTGTAATATTTTCCACGATTTTGTTTATTATTATGTCTATTGTTGTTGGAGTAAAATTATTTTCGGGGTAGTGGGTCGGTGAGTTTGTGTACAAGATATTTACATTGTGGTTTGTCAGGTAACGTTCCAGGGTATTGCCGTTCGTGTTATTTCTGTTATTGTTCCAGTTTTTGCTTTTCGCGTTAAGGTCTCCTATCAGCAGGACTTTATGGCCTACGTTCAATAAAGTTGAGAGGTCTGTTTCTGTGAATTTGTTGGCCGGTCTGTTGTAGGCTGCTATTATATAGGTATTGTCAGTTAGTCGGATAATCGCATGTTCTATCGTCGTATTCCGTAATGTCAAGATTTTAGCATACGCTAGGTCGTTTTTAATTAAAATGCCGACTCCGCCCCAACCTAAGTTGTCTTGTCTGTCTTGTCTAACTATGTCATAGTTTTTAATTTTTAATTTGTCCGTGTCTTTAAATTTGGTTTCATTAATTAACATGATTGTTACGTCATGTTTGTCTAGAAAGTGAATGAGTTGTCCGATTTTGTCTTTCAAGCCGTTGGCATTCCAAGTGATAATATTTATTTTATATACCATAACTATCTATATTACTAATGAAGTGATTGAATTTCATAAATTTGTCAACTGGCCCACTGCAGGTGGCCATAAGTTTGTTAAGATCTCTTACCGCACGAAGCATAGCGTCCAGATTCACTTGCTGCTCGAGTTTCTTAAATTCCGAGGTTAGTTCGCAGAATTTTTCATCAGGTGCTATTAAAAGTGATCGGCTTGTGCCTTCATTGTTTTGTTGCTCTCCAGAGGATGATATCTCTGTAGATACCTGTATTTCAGATGTGGGCTTGCTGAACCAAGCGTTTTGCTTGGGGATGGGAGCCGGCACTAGATTCGGAAATTCCTTTCTATTCAGCTGTGGCACTCTTAGTCTTGTTTTATTGGTGTCATCCATTTTAGTTTCTACCTGGAGTAGCCGTTGTTGGTAAACGGGACAGTCTGTACTATTTGCAGTGTGAATTCCTCTGCAATTACAACACGTAGGCGGGCGATCAATGGGTTTCTCGCAGTCCTTGCTCCAGTGGTTTCCTGCACATTTTAAACAGGCAGGTTCAATATAACAGTTGGATGTAGCATGACCCCATGCTTGGCATCTGTGGCATTGGACCAGTTTTTTCTTGTTAATGTACCTTGCCCATGAGATGCAAGTATGTTGCAGATACTTAACTCTTGTGGCCAGATTTTTGATAGTGATTTCTCTCTTGGTGACCACAAGATACAGAGGTCGAGTGGTTTCTTTCATTTTGTATACCGATAAAACCGGTAGTTCATATGCTTGTAAAAGATCTTCTTTTACTTCGTCCGCTTCCGGTGCGTGGTCTAGCCCGTGCAGGACAAACGCGTGAGTTTTACCGTCCTTTTCCGTATATGTATGGAACTGCGTATTTTTGTCTGCTAGCTCCTGTTTAATATGTCTGTATTCAGCAATATCATTGACGATAATATTTGTGTTGTTGGATGTGTATCTGATTTTGTAGCCTTTAGTGGCTGTATCATTTAGGTATTTTACCAGCATCTTGTGCTGTTCGGCTTTACCGTGGATAATTATGGGTGGTGGCTTGTTTACTTTAGTTTTCGTTAGGGGAGTACTTCCATTTGGTTTTTCATTTATGTCATCTACTTCTTCCAAAACGCTAAATTGATTTTGGGTTGGTAGAGTCATATTTGACGAGTGCTGTTGACGTGTTTTGACTGTTTTTACCGGATGGATAAAATTTGGCACGTTGGTTGCGACTTCTTCAGCTAACTCCATTTTTTCTGTTTCGCTGATTGACGTTTCAGCGAATTCTCGATTATCGTCACTGTTTGTAATTTTAGGTTTCTTGGGGTTCTCCGATTGCTGACATGCCGCCGCACGCTTGTCTTTTGATATGTGACTGTTGCTTTTATCAATCACTGCTTCGATTGAAATCAAATGTTTAATTGTCTTAGCAATGTTCACCGATGGTTGCACTGCAGTTTTTTCACTTTTAAGAATTTCAATTTTCGCTTTATTATGTCGCATGTATTTGAACTAGAGTTCTGCGTTAACCGCCTCGATCGCACTTGTTTTTGCACAGGTAACTAATTTTTAGAGAAACACCCTATTTATGATATCTTTAGCGCACTCGAAAGCTCCTGAAGTTAGCTGTTGCCTCTTCCACTAACGGACGAGAACTGGTGTTTTCAATGTGGTATGGCCGTTGGCGTGCAATAAAATTAATAACCTTGCATAATATCTACATACTTTAGAAATAATATTATTTATTATACTCAATTTTATTCTTCTGAAATTATTTT
Source organism: Xestobium rufovillosum (assembly GCA_963966045.1). Classification (NCBI taxonomy): domain Eukaryota; kingdom Metazoa; phylum Arthropoda; class Insecta; order Coleoptera; family Ptinidae; genus Xestobium; species Xestobium rufovillosum. Next base: position 26,940,521 of record OZ014497.1, read on the forward strand.
TTCTACTATCTACGAACAAAATTCTTGCTATACGAAGACACAGAAAATATAACTTAAAACGTGTTAAAAACATTTAAATTGAGAGTATATATTTAGAGAGAAATTCCAAAAAAATAAAAAACAGAGTTGCCAACGGCACGCGGTGTTCCCAAGCGGTCACCCATCCAAGTACTAACCGCGCCCGACATTGCTTAACTTCAGTGATCGGACGAGAACTGGTGTTTTCAATGTGGTATGGCCGTTGACGTGCAATAAAATTAACAACCTTGCATATCTACATACTTTAGAAGTAATATTATTTATTATACTCAATTTTATTCTTCTGAAATTATTTTTTCTACTGTCTACGAACAAAATTCTTGCTATACGAAGGCACAGAAAGTAAAACTTAAAACGTGTTAAAAACGTTTAAATTGATAGAATATATTAAGAGAGAAATTCAAAAAAATAAAAAACAGAGTTGCCAACGGCACGCGGTGTTCCCAAGAGGTCACCCATCCAAGTACTAACCGAGCCCGACATTGCTTAACTTCAGTGATCGGACGAGAACTGGTGTTTTCAATGTGGTATGGCCGTTGACGTGCAATAAAATTAACAACCTTGCATATCTACATACTTTAGAAGTAATATTATTTATTATACTCAATTTCATTCTTCTGGAATTATTTTTTCTGCTGTCTACGAACAAAATTCTTACTATACCAAGGCACAGAAAGTGAAGCTTAAAATGTGTTAAAAAAGTTTAAATTGATAGAATATATTAAGAGAGAAATTAAAAAAAAATAAAAAACAGAGTTGCCAACGGCACGCGGTATTCCCAAGCGGTCACTAACCGCACCCGACATTGCTTAACTTCAGTGATCGGACGAGAACTGGTGTTTTCAATGTGGTATGGCCGTTGGCGTGCAATAAAATTAATAACCTTGCATATCTATATACTTTAGAAATAATATTATTTATTACACTCAATTTTATTTTTCTAAAATTATTTTTTCTATTGTCCCACGAACAAAATTCTTGCTATATCAAGACAGAGAAAGTAAAACTTAAAATGTGTTAAAACGTTTAAATTTGTTAGAATATATTAAGAGAGAAATTCCAAAAAAATAAAAAACAGAGTTGCCAACGGCACGCGGTGTTCCCAAGCGGTCACCCATCCAAGTACTAACCGCGCCCGACATTGCTTAACTTCAGTGATCGGACGAGAACTGGTGTTTTCAATGTGGTATGGCCGTTGGCGTGCAATAAAATTAACAACCTTGCATATTTACATACTCTAGAAATAATATTATTTATTGTACTCAATTTTATTCTTAACTTAAGTAAAACTAAGTAAATTAAGTAAAATTAGCAACGTTGAATTTCTGTGGTGGGAATCTGTGACCACCGCTCCCTTTTTGACCCATGCACTTAGCGAGCACGGAAGTATAGTGTTGTCTCTCTCACCTTCTGTTCTGTCTTTCATCTGGAGTAAAAACTACAATAAAACCAGCTGATTGATTTTCATGACCCAATTTCCTGAAAGTTCTACATTATGTTCTACTTTCCGGAGCAACTGGGACGATGAGTTTTCTCTAGAGCTGCGGTTGCAACTTTTTCTTCTCCTCTATCGACTTATTTCTGCGTTAGACCGTTGATTGACAATAATCAGTCAACGGTTAGACTGTTGATACACAATTTGATACGATCTTGCTTGAAAAACTTACACATGGACCGCTATGTTGTAATATATGTGCATTAACCTGACCTGGGACTGTTGCATTTTGTGAGCTATGTTTAAAATCCTTCTCCTAAATAATAATTGTTACTAGGTATACCGATGTCACTTGTAAGGAATCGATAAACGACTGAAGGAAACAAATGCTTTTCAGACAGTTCTAATGTAGGTATGGTAAAAATATATAAACTGCGTGGGATTATCGAATAGATACATCTAATAACTTTCCTGGCAAACAAATATCCCAACACGCCACGTTTATACTTATTAATAGTTAAAGGGGTAGAATAAGCAGTAATAATTTGTTAAAACATGATGAGAATGCGTTCATTTGTATTATTAAAATTTATTAAATATTTAGTTTTCGCTCGAGTAGATTTCAAAAATCAAGAATGCCTTAAAACTGAAGCTGCTGCTACAAGAGCATATGCGATAGAAGCAGGAGAGAAGTTTGTTATTCATTTTTACAACTGAGAAGACTCGAACCTCGACTCCAACAGTTTAGTTGGCCTTGTGAATATTGTGAACAGAATTCAACAGGGGGCTCACTTTCGGAATAGGAATCACTCTCGCAGACTTCAACAAGACGGGAAAAACACCCAAACCCAAGCAGAAATTAATAACCTAAGTTACAAATGGAAGGATGAAAGGACGGCACAGTTTGATCATGTAAATATCATATGCGCAAGACCTCTGCATCACATTTACCGCTAGACGAGGCAAGTATTCGCTGCCATCAGCGTAAAGCGAATTTAATTTTACTAATTCTCTCGATTAGCTACAATTATTATCGGTTTTTACGTTTTATCAGAATGTCCCTTCATTGTAAGCTCCGGGCCAATTCCAATTCAGTACTATAATATGCATAAGTATTTATTTATCGGAGGTGGTCAAAAATGTGCAGTTTTTCTAGCTATAGAACATCTTTTCTTAATTATAAAATGGAAAATGCAGCATACTAATTATTGTAACATTTAAGTAATAAAAGTAGCAACTGGTAAATTCTAAAGTCGGTCTTTTCTTATCAAGTAAACGTGATTCTTCTAAAAGGCAATCTGTTGCACGATCTATAAAACGCCTGCCAATCCTTAACTCCATTTACAATTCGGTTCCGAATCCCTTAAATTTGTGCCGATTTGCGAACTTCCCTCTATCTCTTCGTAACAAGTACTTTGTCATCGATTTTCCCGGAAACCTACAAGTTTCACGCCGAAGGCAAATATTTTAGCTCTTTCGTGGATATTTATGGAACTTTTATAGTGATCTGAAATATTAAGTAAGCCGCCTGATGATTTTGAATATGAACTCAATAATTTTTAATGACGTTCCTATCTTAATCTTATAATAAATCTTGTATTTTGGTATGTGTTAATTATAGTACCTCCCATGCTTAGGAAGAGGTGAAGGTCTTGTAGTCCTTTTTGCTGTGCGACCATTTTCCTTATATTTAATTAATATATGTATATATATATATATATATATATATATATATACCTGAAGAAGAAGTAACGGCGACTTCGTTGAATTTCAAAGTTTTGTTCAGGGTTTCCAGCCGTGAATAATGTGGATTATTTATTAGAAACAAAGAGACTCTTTATTCCGTACCAAGCTTTCGGAATACTTTTATTCCTTCATCAGGGTTTCTACAATAATAAATGATTTACAATTTGAATCTTAATTAAAAAGCACATGTCAACTCACAGAATGTGAGGTTATATGAAGAAAACCAGCGAAATTCCCGAACACTGCATTTGTTTGGTATAAATAACACTTAAGACATATACATCACCATCAATTACACTAGTCCAATAATTAAAATTACTTCACAATCAAAAGATTATTAAAATATTTAAACTTTCATATAATAAACTTCAAGCTCGGAAATTCGTTCCACCTTCATCTTGTAAATTTTGACAACTGGTACTACCAACAGAATTGTACCCAACTTAAACTCTACGTCACCAAAATCCACCAACTTTTCAATATCACTAACATTGGTAATTTTTCAACCCCATTTGCTGTACTTTTCTAATTTTAACGCTATGATCAGAACACTTACTCATCCAGTGGACCATCATAATAGTCTAGGTGTGGATCTGTCAACAAATATGTATAAATTGAACTAAGATCATGTGTATCCGTTTTTTTATTTATTGTATTTTGTTGTCTGTTTATATAAATCATTTCTAAAACCAATCTTTTATTATATTTATTTTCCTTTTTAAGGATCTTTACATTATCAAAATCTATACTGTGATCATTCTCCACCGCATGTACAGCCAGCGCACATCTACTCAACCCTTTTCTTATGTCACTTTTATGTAACGTCAGTCTACTTTTTAACCATTGAGATGTTTGTCCTATGTATACACCCGGACAATTTTTACACTCAAGTCTGTAGACTACGTTTGATTGGAGTTGCACAGGCGTGATGTCTTTAAGTCTAGTGTACATCGCCGAGACCTTTTTCACACCATAGACAGCTATCTTCACATGCTCATCTTTCAACATTGATACTATCCTATTTGTCAAACCCTCTATGCCTGGTAGCACCCCAAATCTAACAATCCCATCACCAACTGTAGAGTTTGCTATCTGATCCGCATTCGGTCTACCGTCAGGTGGTTCAGTTTGATTTGTTTCAAAAATCAACTTTGAAACCATGCCCCTGGGGTAGCCGTTTTGCAATAATAAGTCCCTTAATATATGTAAATTCTTATCTATAAATTCCCTGTGGCAAATTTTGGTGATACGATTCCTCATCTCTTTTATAAAATTAACCTTTATTTTCATTGAATGATTTGACTGAAAATTTATGAATTTATTTGAATTTGTCGCCTTTCTGTACCAGTCCAGTTTTATGACATTTTCAAACCTACAAACTTTGGTATCCAAGAACGGCACGGCACCGTCAACCTCTGTCTCTACTGTGAATTGTATATGATTATTGTAACTATTAAAAGTGTTCTGCACCTCGCCAAGGCCTCCTTCTGGTAGAGCCAAGATCAGATCGTCCACAAACTTCTTTATAAAAGCTAATTGAAAAGTTAATTTTGGAATACATGTATCCAACAAGTGGTCCATGACGTACAACGATAGTATGGGGCTCAATTTTGAGCCCATCGCAACACCAAAACTCTGAACATAGAACTTTCCATCAAACGCGAAATAATTATTATTCAAAATATATTGGACTATGTCAAGAAACATGGTTTTGGTCATCCGAGTGTGTTGACTAATATTTTGCCATTTTAATTTTAACACCTCAACCACCACATCTCTTCCCAAATTTCCGAACAAATTAACCACATCCAGAGACACGACAACATAACCATTTGGGATTATGAACTCATTAATCTTTTCAGCAAAGTCAAATGAATCTCTAACATAATACTGATTATTTTCATCATAAGCTGCCTTCAATATACCAGCTATCATTCCCGCCAAGTTTGTGGTCGGACTCTGTATGCTAGACACAATTGGTCGTAACGGCACTTCTGGTTTGTGAACTTTGGGATTCCCATAAATTTTCGGTATTACTGCATTATATGTTTTCAGCTTTTTCCCCATTTCACCATCCACCACATTCTTGTCAACTAATTTCTTTATGTATTCATTACATTTATTTTGAATCGTGGTGGTTGGATCTCTAGGAATCAATCTGAAACTATCTGATTTCAGATTGATTCCTAGAGATCCAACCACCACGATTCAAAATAAATGTAATGAATACATAAAGAAATTAGTTGACAAGAATGTGGTGGATGGTGAAATGGGGAAAAAGCTGAAAACATATAATGCAGTAATACCGAAAATTTATGGGAATCCCAAAGTTCACAAACCAGAAGTGCCGTTACGACCAATTGTGTCTAGCATACAGAGTCCGACCACAAACTTGGCGGGAATGATAGCTGGTATATTGAAGGCAGCTTATGATGAAAATAATCAGTATTATGTTAGAGATTCATTTGACTTTGCTGAAAAGATTAATGAGTTCATAATCCCAAATGGTTATGTTGTCGTGTCTCTGGATGTGGTTAATTTGTTCGGAAATTTGGGAAGAGATGTGGTGGTTGAGGTGTTAAAATTAAAATGGCAAAATATTAGTCAACACACTCGGATGACCAAAACCATGTTTCTTGACATAGTCCAATATATTTTGAATAATAATTATTTCGCGTTTGATGGAAAGTTCTATGTTCAGAGTTTTGGTGTTGCGATGGGCTCAAAATTGAGCCCCATACTATCGTTGTACGTCATGGACCACTTGTTGGATACATGTATTCCAAAATTAACTTTTCAATTAGCTTTTATAAAGAAGTTTGTGGACGATCTGATCTTGGCTCTACCAGAAGGAGGCCTTGGCGAGGTGCAGAACACTTTTAATAGTTACAATAATCATATACAATTCACAGTAGAGACAGAGGTTGACGGTGCCGTGCCGTTCTTGGATACCAAAGTTTGTAGGTTTGAAAATGTCATAAAACTGGACTGGTACAGAAAGGCGACAAATTCAAATAAATTCATAAATTTTCAGTCAAATCATTCAATGAAAATAAAGGTTAATTTTATAAAAGAGATGAGGAATCGTATCACCAAAATTTGCCACAGGGAATTTATAGATAAGAATTTACATATATTAAGGGACTTATTATTGCAAAACGGCTACCCCAGGGGCATGGTTTCAAAGTTGATTTTTGAAACAAATCAAACTGAACCACCTGACGGTAGACCGAATGCGGATCAGATAGCAAACTCTACAGTTGGTGATGGGATTGTTAGATTTGGGGTGCTACCAGGCATAGAGGGTTTGACAAATAGGATAGTATCAATGTTGAAAGATGAGCATGTGAAGATAGCTGTCTATGGTGTGAAAAAGGTCTCGGCGATGTACACTAGACTTAAAGACATCACGCCTGTGCAACTCCAATCAAACGTAGTCTACAGACTTGAGTGTAAAAATTGTCCGGGTGTATACATAGGACAAACATCTCAATGGTTAAAAAGTAGACTGACGTTACATAAAAGTGACATAAGAAAAGGGTTGAGTAGATGTGCGCTGGCTGTACATGCGGTGGAGAATGATCACAGTATAGATTTTGATAATGTAAAGATCCTTAAAAAGGAAAATAAATATAATAAAAGATTGGTTTTAGAAATGATTTATATAAACAGACAACAAAATACAATAAATAAAAAAACGGATACACATGATCTTAGTTCAATTTATACATATTTGTTGACAGATCCACACCTAGACTATTATGATGGTCCACTGGATGAGTAAGTGTTCTGATCATAGCGTTAAAATTAGAAAAGTACAGCAAATGGGGTTGAAAAATTACCAATGTTAGTGATATTGAAAAGTTGGTGGATTTTGGTGACGTAGAGTTTAAGTTGGGTACAATTCTGTTGGTAGTACCAGTTGTCAAAATTTACAAGATGAAGGTGGAACGAATTTCCGAGCTTGAAGTTTATTATATGAAAGTTTAAATATTTTAATAATCTTTTGATTGTGAAGTAATTTTAATTATTGGACTAGTGTAATTGATGGTGATGTATATGTCTTAAGTGTTATTTATACCAAACAAATGCAGTGTTCGGGAATTTCGCTGGTTTTCTTCATATAACCTCACATTCTGTGAGTTGACATGTGCTTTTTAATTAAGATTCAAATTGTAAATCATTTATTATTGTAGAAACCCTGATGAAGGAATAAAAGTATTCCGAAAGCTTGGTACGGAATAAAGAGTCTCTTTGTTTCTAATAAATAATCCACATTATTCACGGCTGAAAACCCTGAACAAAACTTTGAAATATATATATATATATATGTATACAGATATATGTGTATGCGAGTTTTTTACAGCTACTGTGGCCGTTTCTCGCACTCTAAACGCCAGAACTTCTTGTTTAATAACTTTTGCAAATGTTCGCCAATTATTTTTCCCTAAGAAACATCCGGAGCTCGTAACTCTAAAGGAAGAAGGGGTTAAGAAACTAAACGGTACCTATTTTTCAATATGAATTTCTGATACACTTACAAATATATTATTTGATAAACAATGCCCTCACATATCAATTTATGCTCATATATCTCAAAATCAATTACGTCCCGGGACAAACCTTCGAAAATGGCAATCTCGAAAAGATAAATTAGTATTGTGTGCGTTCAATTCATCTCCAGCAGACTGTAATTTCGTTTGGCGTCGCAAATATTTACACGCCTTTGTTGATCGTAAAAGTTATTGGCCGTAATAACAGTGTGGTCATTGATGGAAGAAGTAATAATAATGACGTGGGCTTGCATGCGAAATGAGACGATAATTTTACGCCGGATCCGGCGCCGAGGTGGCCCCATCTTTCCTGGCAAATTGCGCCTCATTAAATAGCGTGTTATGTGGGTCACGTTGCATAATGGTAATAAAACGGCATTTTGGCATCGAACGGGCATAGTTGAATTTATAGTGCTTAATCTGCATATACAGTGAAAGCACATTTGACGAGAGCGTCATTTTGTCCGGAAGGGCCGAATGGTAGAGTCCATATTTACATTTTCCAACGTTCGCTGAATTTACGGCTCCTAATCAGTGGTAAAATGCATACATCACAAAGAGATGACGGCGCGTCCGACATGTGCCACAGTGTACTATTACCGCATTAATTGATCCATTGTTTTAGCCGGAGACGGAACAAGAGACGATCGCAGAGAGCCGAGGTGAGCCAACCTAGTGCCTGCCGCGCCAGTGTTGCTGCAATCGATAAATGACAGATAGCGGTTACCATGGCGACGCTTCAACATGGTACGTATCCTAACCTCGTTTTAACTCGGCGACTATTGCGTTAGGTTATGCATGGGGATTAGATTACTGATTATCGGCGAATGTAGTTCAGCCAGGGGTAATCTGATAATGTTGTCTATGTACTTTGGAAGAGAAAACTTAATTAAAGTGGTCGGTCTAATTTATGAGGTATTTTAGAACAATAAACGCTTTACTTCTCAAGGTCGGCGTATTTTTTATATTCGACTGTGATGATTCGCCATTTATAATTTAATTGATTAATAAATTCGTTAAGTTCCTAACTGTTAATGCTCAATTAAGTTAATCGAAGATACTAACGTGATTTCCAGCTTGAATTTGTCCACGAGAGATTGCATAACATTAATTACTATTTAAATGGATAGTGTTTAGGAAATAATGGACAGCTTCTCAAGATCACTATTCATGGAACATCTCACATCTGTCTATCTAAAAAGAGATCTTACGTATTTCCCACTTCTGTACTTAATGTTGATTAAAACTTTCTGTGGGCACCTATCTTCGATAGCGATTTCTATGTCTCCGCGTTAACTTACGCGTGTTGCGTGCAGGTGTCGAGAAAGAATTTATTCCGTCTCTCATAAGAATGAAATACTAGGAATACATGTTCAGTTCTGTACACCCGCATTGGATTAAAAATACTGTTGAAAGTATGGAGTTGCTCGTGGCTGCAATAAAATATTAAAAAAACTTAATAAGTTGTCAGAAATTTGCGTAGACTGTATTATAAACAATTAAATGCAGACAAGAGCTGCAATTACGTACTGCTTAAGTTGTAATCCTTCACCTGGACAATTTAAAGGTGCAAAATGCATAACTACTTTATAGCGCATAGCACGTGTGTGCTATTATAGGCAAGAAATTAAATACCTAAGCACGTGCCAGATATCTTTAATGAAAAAATAATACTAAAATTTAAGATTATAACACAATCACTATTTACCTCTTGGTAGTCCATGTGAAAACTTTAATTTGCAAAATTTCTTAAAATACGGAAATCTTAAAATATTTCGGCGCGCTGACGGATATTATCGGTTAGTCATGAAAGCGGCACGTTGCATTCAGCAGTAGGCCGGAAACTTGACAAATCCAAATTTTGTAGGCAGCTTTGAGATCTTGACGTTTACTGAATAAATATCCTGTCGCGTATGTTTTAAATCTAATAATATTTTATCACAAAAATCTCTTAAAAGGTACGGCAGTTGAACATTTTAATGGCTGCTCCGTGGAAGACCTAAATATTTTAGGTACCAACTGGTCATTTATGAATAGGCAGGTTCAGTAATTTTCAAATTTCATTAAAATTGATAGAGTTTATTATACTGAATGCAGTTATGTTGTTAATTAGTGTTAAAAAAAATTCCTTCGCCTGTGAAGCCGTTGCAAAGTTTTTGGTCGGTGCGAGGCTAGAAATCGTACCTTGCAGAGAGAGTAGGCCGCGTGACGTCAGAACTTAGTATAACGTACAAGTCCCAGCTTCAGCGCGCAGCAGTCCCATAAGTATTATGCATATGCATGTGTAGTTAAATTGTTAAATATTATTAACTGGTTCTAACTGGTGTTTTCTGTTTTGTACCCAGACTAATACATCGTACAGCACACCAATAAAACGGAAAAAGTGGTTCGTTGGAGCCAGTAGGAAATCGGTCAGCATTATCGATATTTTCGCGAGTTAGTTTATCATTGCAAAAGTTTATAAAATTATCGGCTGCGCCATTGCAGCCACTCTAAATAAAATCGAACATAATGTAATTATCGACAGTTTTCTGGGACCCCTTGGTACTTGGTAACGTGTTACGGTTAGCATAATTTGAAACAGGATGCTAGGAGCATGACGGAGCCAAATACTGAATCGCCGTATCGTTCCCTCCCTGAACTAAAAAAGGAAATTTTATTAACTATTTTACAATAATAATGAAATAGTACGCCATCATAAAGTTCTCTTTTGAAGACTGGTAGGACGCGTACCTCCATCCTTTCCCTGAGCTAGCCTACGCATTTCCGTAAAAGTAGAACATTCTACATCCCCAACTATTTGAGAGCAGTAGTCTAATCTGCTCCAACCTCTACCTCTTTATTCCTATCTCTGACTCTAGTATGTCGCGAACTATTCCTTTGTGTCTCAGAAGGTGTCCTACCATCCTACGATCCTATCCCCTATTCTTTATTGTCTTCCATTCTTTTCTCTTTTCCCCAACTCTTTCTAATTCCTCCTTATTGCTAACTTGTCTATCCACGGTATCTTAAACACCCGTCTGTAGCATCACATTTCAAACGCTTCTACTCTTTTTCAATCCGCTTCTCCCATTGTCCAAGTTTCGCACCCATAGGTATAATTTCGTACTCCATACATGCGTCTTTAAGAGTCTCTTCCGAGTTTCTACATTAACCGTTCCAGAATGTAGCAGTTGTTTCTTTTTGTTAAACAAGTACCTAGTACCTACGTAGCGTAGTTTTTTGATTCGCGTGAGTTGTATTTGTTTCCGTTTTTTTAAAAAATTTCCAATCCGTTATAAAACTGTTAACTTGATAACTTGTCAATCACTTAGGTATACATACCTACATAAATGAGTAGGTATGTATTGTATTGTATTAGAGAATATAGATAGGTACCTATTTTACAAACAGAAGTAAGCAGGTGGTATCTACAATCTACATACCTACTTATACTGAATTATAAAAGGCATGTACAGTTAATAAATTGTTGACTTTACTTATACCGGTCTGCCTTTACACTACTGTTTTGAGGTTGAATGAAATTGGGGTTAGATGCAAGAATCACACACCATTTCCACATTTACCTGGACATTTACCTACCTACTTCATAAATATGGCAAATTATGTGAATCGGACTTTTGATACCCTTGTTGCATCATTATATCGATTATGTTGTCTTTGTTTTATGTTTCCTTGACACCTTACTTTAAAAATTCACGCTCGAAATAGTCCCAATAAGTATGTTATGAGATAGGTACCGCTTCACGGGCACTTCAAGAGAAATGGGAGGAGCGCCTTACGAATCTCTGACGCCAAACCAATAACAAAGCGAACTAGCATGTGGGCGTGATAAGCTAATTTCTTTCGCTTATTACGCCGCAAAAAAATTTTTTAGAAAAAAAATTTCGCCGTAAATCAATTACAATAATAATTTTCTGTCATTTTCATGCCAAAAATAGATATCTTATTTTTCTCCGAACCTCCCTATTGGAGGGCAAGAGAACAAATCAACGTGTCATTCATGAGCCGGCCGGAATTATTAGAATATGCTCATAGTAAGTTACTAGGCTACTAGGCAATTTTGACATCTGTTAACACAGGCAACAAATCCTTAAAAATAAAGTTACTGTTTTATGATATCTTAAGGGGTCGTGGGAAAAATAGTGTGCATAACTCGATGGAAAGTGTATTTCCTATAAACTCGCGTGATTTCTGCACTCGGCTAAAATTTTGCGCTCGTATAAAATTTGTCACTTTCTATGCTCGATACGTAGTATGTTATTACTTGTCCCAGAAATTCAAGAGAGCGTATATATGTGTATTGTACGTTTCTATGAAAACGTTTATAACATATAAACTGTTTTAAATTCGGGGTTAAATGGGGACGTCACCATCGTGCGTTACAGAAATAGGAGTGAAAACATGGAAATAGAAAATATCTTTTTAGAGTCACCTTCGATCGGCAAGAAATTTTCGGCGAGAAATTTTCACGGATCCGCAGAGACCCTCACGGTTTTCCTACTTTGTTAAAACGTTCTGTAGTCAAGCGATAACAAAGTCTTTCTACCCCCGGCGCACGAATATATATCATACTAATCCCAAACATCTGCCGGAGGGATCGGGGCGAAAACGTTAGAATTTCGTCCGCCGACAGGTCTAAGTCGGGTTTCGTCATTTCGAATTAAGGGACGACCGAGATACGCCGCTCTCAAAATAGGAGTAGTTTTTCATACCGGCTCAACGGGAGCCGACAGGGTAGTTTTGGAAGTGGATTCCCATGGCCTAATCGATCTTACCAAACATAACCGAAACTTATCCCCCCTCGCACTAATTTTTTCTCCGAAATCTTGCAAATATATTCGTCTTAATGTTTGGCTCTTCAATTAAAATTTTACGTTTACTGGGACACTTGCGCCACTCCTGAGGATGCTCACGTTGTCAGCGAAATACGTGTTGAGTCTACTTACTGTATCATTTATTTTGGCGTGTGGGGCAATCATAGTAAATTTTAACGGAACAAAAATGAAACGTTTATAAACGGATACATCAACTATTTATCGATCAAAGAATATAAACAACATTTATACTGAGAATTATTATTATTCCTTGAGGCCGTCATTTGAACTATCAATCACGCCAAGGATTTTTTTATGTGAGGTCAATACTGCAATATTCATAGTGAGTCTCATCTACACCTGAATGTGACGGCAGCAAATGAAAGGGTCTAATACGGATATACCATCCATAGAAATAAATTCTAATGGAATTGAGGCTAAAAATGGCGCTTTATTGATTATATTGAAAGAAAATTGTATTCGGTGTTTTCAGAATAAATAAATAAATAACACAGTTCCATCAGGAACACAATACATTTACTTTACACCGAGCAAGCTTCTTCTATGCGTTGTATTTCATTTAAAATATCAATTATTTGGTATGTAGGAAGTGTTGGTAGGCCATGAAGCAAGTTTTTAATCACCTACCGTATATTTAACAAACTCACGAAATTAGCATAAGAACTAGGGGAAAGAGCACGGATAGAGAAACCCTCCCTATAGTTAAGATTATGAAGAGTTCTGACGTGAAACGTCTTCTATTTTATAATATTTCCCCGTTTCATTGTTATTCAAGACAGTAGCGTTGGTGCGATTTATCTGGGACATCATGTGTATTTGATACGTTTCCGCAACCAATCCGTTGCAATGACCCTCAGAAAATTGCAGTCGCAGATAGTCGAGAGAATTGTTGGCAATGAACTACAACTTGAGGCGCTATCCATGCGAAATGAAATAATTTCGACAGCACAGACGTTAAAACTACTATTTGTATGCAAAATACAAGTCAATAAAATTTTTAAATAGCAATAAACATTTCCCAATTCAATTTCAAAATAACTTTGAGTTGCCATGCGAATAACTTAATTTGATCATAAACTTAATTAGACAGTTTTTTACTTAATAATTTCGTAAATGCGGTAGCAAGAACAGAGTTTATTAATTATCCCACTTCTGACGATCCGCAAGACATTTTTAAAGACCTTTACCAGGGCGTTTCCCACAGACCGCTGTAACAAGGGACATGAACGTTTTAAAAAGTGTGTTTTCCCGGCTGCGTTAGAAGTTCAGAGAAACTGGATCCGTGGAGCAGTGAACGTTCCAGTTCAACGATAAACATGAATGATACAGTCTGAGAACTTCGGAAGTACATACTTGTTACTTATGAGTAATCGCGTTACACGTAACCATGGAGGTCGACTGGTTTTTACAGCAAGGTCGCGGCTAGCCGAAATCGGATGTTGTTATTTGGTGATGCAATTCACATTTCTTCCAGTGACTAAAGCGGTGTTGTTGAACGATATGATCAGGCAGCCCACATCCGGAAGTTTCTTAATGGAGCGCATTCTTTATTTTAAATGCTGCACTGACGCAAGAGCACCTTTTTCTGAATCAAAAATAGACTGCAAAAAACGGAAAACTCAATTTTTTGACTAGCCACTTCCGGTGGTTTTTTCTGGGTTCAGTCATCATGTCATATCACATTTTCTTTTCTGAGAGCATCGAACTGGCTACCTCTGGGGTACTGCCGCAGTATTAAGGAAATTTAGACTCAGCAAACCATTTTTTGTTTATTATTTCTTCCAGCGCGCGGCTTAATGGAGCGCATTCTTTGTTTTAAATGCTGCACTGACGCAAGAGCACCTTTTTCTGAATCAAAAATAGACTGCAAAAAAATGGAAAACTCAATTTTTTGACTGGCCACTTCCGGTGGCTTTTTCTGCCGCAGTACCCCAGAGGTAGCCAGTTCGATGCTCTCAGAAAAGAAAATGTGATATGACATGATGACTGAACCCAGAAAAACCCACCGGAAGTGGCCAGTCAAAAAATTGAGTTTTCCGTTTTTTTGCAGTCTATTTTTGATTCAGAAAAAGGTGCTCTTGCGTCAGTGCAGCATTTAAAACAAAGAATGCGCTCCATTAAGCCGCGCGCTGGAAGAAATAATAAACAAAAATGGTTTGCTGAGTCTAAATTTCCTTAATAATGACTTGTACCGTTATCATCTGCCGCAGTCAGACACGCTCAGTAAAGCCTCTTTTAGCGCTTTACGTATTGTAACTGATTTTTTTCCATAACGTTCTAACATTTGGAATAGACTTCCATGAACCTGTGTTCCAAATTCCTAAACTGTAAAAAATGTTTTGTCATGTTGAGTGTGCATCTGACTGCAACAGAAAATTCACGGTACACGCCACTCTTAATAATCAGTTCATTAAATGTTCAAATTCCAATCCTTCTGTGACAACACAAATTTTAAACTTTCCCTTCCCCGGCTAATTTCTTGTCCATCGTAATTCCGTGACAGATTTTACCTGATATGACGCAGAGAACAGAAATAACGGAAGACGTAGTTGGAAGTTGACGTATATTATTTGTCTAAAAACGTTTTATACGAAATTAGTCCAATCCGGTGCTCATAGGATGTGTTATGTGTTCTCATTTGGCCAATAACATGCTGTATTAATGCAATGAAAATCTCCGGTTGGCGACGGAAATCCAAAGGCAGTGTACAAGAAATCCACCAGTGATTCACTCCTCGGGAATCTGTTATACAGGTTGATGCATTTATCCATTTATGCGAAATTATATGAGAGACCCCTCTTTGTTTTACCATTCTGTCTGTTCGTCCGTCTGTCTCTCAGTCTGTATGTCTGTTTGTCTCTCACAGTGTTCTTTTTCCTGAACTATAAGTGCTATACAACAATAAAATTGACGCATATGTAATGGCCCAAACTCAGACAAATCTAAATGGTTGGTTGTGTGCACATAATATTTAGGGCGGTTTTCATACATCGAAAAAGAGTCAAAAGGTATTTTTTGTTTGCAACACTAGAGCATGTGAACCATTTTTTTTGTTTTAATATTTTTACAGTTCAGTACGACCACATGCGGGGAGTGTCAATTGTGTCCCCCTGTCGCAATTGGGAACTATTTAAAATAGAATCGTGAATTTTGGTACTTTCGTAGTCTTCACG
This sequence comes from Xestobium rufovillosum, assembly GCA_963966045.1. Lineage (NCBI taxonomy): Eukaryota > Metazoa > Arthropoda > Insecta > Coleoptera > Ptinidae > Xestobium > Xestobium rufovillosum. The sequence continues at coordinate 26,956,305 of OZ014497.1, forward strand.
ATTGCAACTAATTATGCAATAAATAAATTTTATCAAATTCGGTTCAGGATGCGGTTTCTGATATAAGTGCTTCAGAAACTTTGCTAGCCAGTACGGAACACTTTATGTACAAAGGGAGTTGATTCTCGATGAATTATTTAAATGGGACACTCTATACATATTGCGTTTTTTAATTCTTCGATCTATTTTACTATAAGTATGCATACGAAGTAAGTTGCTTCTAAATTAAACCCTATATTTTTGTGTTTCAGTTTTCTTTTAAAATTTTTGTCACACGTAGGGATGTTTCAAAAATTACATTTAGAGAATGATGAACAGATGCCCAGTTTCACAATAAGTTCAGTCTAGAATGCAACTCTTACACAATCATATAGTAAAATCGAACAGGGAAATAAAAAGTGAGATGATATTACAGGAGTTCTATTTAAGAAATCCAAGTTGTGTAGATTAGCATCTGCTGTACAGAAGAAATGAGACGCCATGTATAAGTAAAGTAATTTGAATTATGGAAATTTAAAAACAAAGAGAGTATCTATTTGGCATTTTTCTCTAAATTACACAATACAGATGAATCGCTTTTTCTGATAAATGGTATACCTGTGCACCTGCATATTCAACTCATATGTGTAACAATAATAAATTTTAGGAAGAATCGTAAATAACTTTGGAAGTTCGTCGATACGAAAAATAGGCCCCAAGAATAATACCTGAATACATACAAAAACTAGCCACGCCTGTTTCTTGAATCTGGGAAGTTTAAACATATCGCCGCTAGACACCGCCACCTCTAGGTCCTTAAACGGCGAATGCAGAGGTGCAGGAGCCAATTGATTACTTCATTATTATCAAAAATTTATTATATTTTTTTTGATACCGTCAAAATGAAAAGTCTAATCTGTGACTCTACGATTATAATTTCTAAAAAAAACGAAAAATGTGATAAATATTCTAGCTACAATATGTCCGATTTTCATAGATTGTGAAGTAGATTTTAAAGTTGAATTTCTGGTTTTTAACGAAAATTATTAGCGAACAGTCCTAGATCTATGTTTAATTGAAACAAGAAAAAATAATCATGCGAATATCTTAAACCATGTTGGAATAATCCATTGGCAGCGGGAACGTTACATCCCTCAAATATTCCAAGCGTTCCGATAGCCTTAAGCTTAAGCGATTATTTGCTGAAAAAGTACGCAGCGTATTTCTTCAAAATTTTGGGGTTACTTAATTTGGTTATTTAGGTATGTAATGACGCTAATTTGGTCTTTGAACCTCTTGTAGTTTCACGCCAAAAATATTTACGAGTATTAAAAAACACTGCTGGTGTTCCCATTTACCCCAAACTATGGGGCATTTGTGAACGGCAATGTATTTTCCTTAAAAAGCTGTGTTTCTCATTGTGGGGCAAATGAAGACAAAGAGTGGAAGGAGTGCACCATTATACCAATTGAAAAAAAATCCCCCAAAATTAAACTGGATTTTGTTGAAACTCAAACATAACACTGATAAAACTCTGTAAACAATGAATAATATATCGTGGGAATGAGATCATTGCCGCGCGGCACTTGTTAGCAGACGGTCATTGATTGGCGACGAGCAATCGGTTACGTTTCACGCTATCCTCGCCGCCTCATTCCAGTTTTGGTTTTTCTGTCACTGTTTCGAAGTTAATTTTCAATGTTATATCGAAGGTTGCTAAATTACAACTTCTATAATGTTTTCATTAATTATCATCCCGCAATCCTACCTATCAAAACTGCTTCCATTTCTACCAAAACAATTTCTGTTTCTACACCCGCGTAGTTCAAAATATAATTCGCAACTCCTAAATTAGTAAATAAGAATTACTGAAAGTTTGCGCAGAATTAAGAACTGAAAACTTCAAAGCTCTCAATTAAGCCGAATTCGGAATAATCTCAACTTTAAAAGTATTGACGCGGGATAATTACGTTTTCATAAATTGCCGGCTTACTTTTGATTTACGCGTGTTAAATCGGAACGACGTCAAAGTTCCGAATCAATGAACCCCGAAGTTCCATGAAAAATTCACTCGAGCCTTATCCAAATCACTTCGATCCGCACCCTTGTATTAGAGTTCCATGTTTTAAACATCGTTTTCATACATTTTCAAGCTAAATTTCACAGTTGAGATGCTGCCATCACGTTTGAATGGTCAGTTAATAAATAATACCTATCGATCGCTCGTGCCGTAAAATTCCGATGTCTTTTTGGGTTCCGCATAAATAACAGGTAAAGCAAGTGTTCTCAAGTAATAAAGTAGACAGTATGAATTCTTAATAAATCTAAATATTAGCTTAGATTTAGATTAATCTTCAACTCCTGAGGATGTCAGCGAAACACGTGTCGAGTTTAGTTACTGTGTCACTGTCTTTTGGCGTGTGGGGTTAACTAATTAAGAATTCTTAGTGAATTTACGTCAAAGTTCTGGATCCAACCACTGTGTGTTTCGCTCATGCACATTAATATTCGCTGAGAAGTGAGATTTAGCAGCAAGAACATTAGAAACGAGGCAGGTGACATCCTAATCGGAAGAGAGGAAGAGGCAGCTAGGTGGAAGGGATATTTGGGAATCTGATATGCGGGACAAGAACTAGGAGATATATTAGAAAAGGAAATCAGTGTAGAGGGGGATAGCCCAGGCTGTCCTATAATCAGGGAAGAGTTTGAGCTAGCATTAGAAAGTTTAAAAAACAATAAAGCACCAGATGCAGTCGGATTGCAGAAATTTTAAAGCGTGCAGGTCAAGAGGTAAGACATCGTCTATTTTAACTAGTTAGCCGTATATACGAAGCAGGTGAGATTCCAATAGATAACAAAAGAAACATCATAGTCGCTTTGCCCAGTGGCGGCTCCTGACTTTAGAACTTGGCAGTGCTCTAGAATGAAATCACCGCTCAGGGGTTGGGGGGGGGATCTGGCGGTTTTTCCCCCGTAGTTTTTTTAAATGAAGTGCTTTAGAAGCCATTTTCAAACATTTTCAAACAAGAAATTTCACTCACCGCAATATTTAACGAAAATCCCAAATCCAAAAGGTTAAACTTTTGCACACAACTTTTACCGCGACCTTTCGAAAAGCATTTGATACTTCGCACAGGCTCGGACGTCCATTTCATTTTATTTCAAGTTTTTCGTCAAAAGTCAATATTTAGATAAAATATTCATTTTTAACTGAATGGAGTATTACAACACAATAATAATTTTGAAAATTGCAAAAAATCAGGCGACCACTTTGTTAAAGTTCACTCCACGATGTTTAAGTGTTGACTTTAACCAAACCACTACCTTTAGCCATGCTAAGTATTGGAAATTTCAATATTTAAAAATAAACACGATAATGCAGCTAATTACTCACGTTATAAGCAAAGCAACGAGCCCATCTCGGGCCTAAATACGGTAAACAAAAACAACACTGCCACAGAAGTACCAACTCCCGCGTCCCGTGCTTCGCCCAACTGTAAGTGCGTGCTCAAACAGCGCTCCCAGACGAGCTTTATTCTTCCACCTAAAAGCACATACGACGAAATATTCCCGAGTCGCGCCGATCTCGCTCCCATATCGAATGTGCATTTGCCTTAGAGTGCCACACCTCAGTACTCGGACGGCTGGTTGCGTGTGTGGTAGGCATTTTGAAAGACGACGCGGAATGCTTAGAGCGCGTACTATTTATTATCTCGCATAATAATTAATATATACCTATTGCGGCATAGATTCAAAAAGTTTTAAACTTATTAGTTTATAGTTATAAAGTTTGAACCTTTTATCAAAAAAGATTAAAACCATATTTTTGTAGGCAGTGCGCGCGCACGAGCGCACTTATTAAGGAGCCACCGCTGGCTTTGTCAAAAAGGAAAAGCGTGGATGGGCGGAAGAAATATTAGGAGATCAGTCCGGATTTAGACGAAGTAGAGGAACGCGCGAAGCCATTCTAGCTTTACGAGTAATAATAGAAAAAACAATAAAAAGGGAAAGAGCGCCTACATAGGATTTGTAGGTAGGAATGAAATATAGGGGCAGAAGATCTGTACAAAGAGCAAGCGGCAGTTATAGAATTTGATTCGAGGATGATATAGCAGTGTTGGCATGAGGCAAGGAAGAATTAGGACTGGCTTCGGACTGAGAACTTTATGATAATGATGAAATTGAAAAAAATTGGTAAAATGATCCAAAAGGAACCCAATATTTATGTATCTGCCATATGGGAGTACTAAATCTGACTTGCACATTTGAAGCTAATGGATTCGATCTAATATATCATGTATCTAATAAATTCATTTTAATTGGCACAGAAAAAGAGTAAATTACAATTTTTTTCTCAAAAAATTCAACATGCACTCGAATAGTTCGCGATGCATATCTAGAGTCCATAAAATTAGATTTCTTAATACTCAGGAGTGTCTAGTTTTCATTGTTAGTCCTAAATATGTACTTCTATTTACCTAATAAACCTATACAGGGTCGAATTTAGAATCGGGATGTGCTTACTGTTAAGACAACGCCTTCTATTTTTATGTATTTCTATACTTTCCTAGGAGTTCAAGTCAAATTTGTTATTGGCTAATATTAAAAGTTTCAAATTATTGACATAATATTTTTACAGCAAAAATTAAATGAAAAACCGCGTGAGCTATCAAGTTTTTGCTGACCTGGCCTACCTCTTTATTAGTAATCTGGAAGTTTGTTTTCAAGTTGCATATGATAAAGAAGTTCTTAAAATAGATTTTCTTTAGAACTTTTGAATTTTCGCTATTGTGCAATTTATATAACTATTTTCCATTCAAGTCAAAATACAAACGGATTACAATGACAATAACCACAAATATGTATTAGAAAACATTATCGCTGATAAGGCCCACAAGCAGTTCAGAAACTGTAACCTCTGACACAGTTCCAAAATAAGTCCTAAAAAGGCGATTATTCGGAATCTGCTTTTAATCTTGAAACTTTAAACTGTTTTCGTGTTTTGCTGTTTACGGACGTTCCACAAAGATATCGGCGAATTTTTAATTTGCATAAACACCAGTCGTGTTGGGTTAGTCTTTGTGAATATTTTGCGGAATGAATTCTTGTGACCAAGTGAACAAATTCATGAGTAAGCTATATTTTCTTTAATTTTATGCTTATGTATAATTTATGCGACCACGTACATGTTTTGAAAGGGGTGACGAAGTCTCTGTTCCTTCTCTAGTTGTAGGATGGAATCAAAAATTGTTTGGAATATGACAATCACCCCTTATTTTGAATTTTATAAGATGCTCAGAGACTTTTTGGACATGCCCGTTTTAATTTTTCAACTATATATGTGATAAGTGTAAGATTACTTTTGGGTTTACAAGAGCAATATGATATTTTATATCATTTGCTAAAGTAGAAATTGAGTACGAAAATTTTTTGTATTCTGATCCCATTCTAACACATTTTCCCCATTCGAAGGGGCATATGTAATAGTCCGCCGTTAGGTCCATATGAGTGAACGGTAAACTATGGTATTGGGGTAAATGTAAAAAAAATGATTTTTTTAAAACGTATGGTAAAAAATCGACTTTCTCACAAAATAAGAAAGTTACAAACTTTCTCTGAATTATTGCAAAATTCAGAAAAATTGTGACTGTAAAAAAATTTGAATATCTTGAATTTTCATCAATAATTTGAAAATAATATCTATGTTTGGCAAGTAGTATATTAGGTATTTAGGTACTTTTAACACAAATTCAGGTGTACCTAATGAATGTAAAACAAAAAAAAAAGGTAACACATTAAGAGTATAAAATTGTTCTCCAATTTGTGCAAGTATAATTTATAATATTTTAATTTGGTGAAATTCTGGCATTACTTGACATAAATTATTTGTCAAAACAAATTTTTATAAATAATAATAATTATGTATACAGTAACTATACGTGTAAATATAAAAATTTAGCACTATTGATTTTGAAAACATTTGGATTTCTTTATAAAAGAGAAAAAGAAAAAATATATATTTAATTTAACAATAATAATAATAATAATAATAAGTAAGTAAGAAGCAGAGGGTAGAATTTATTTTATTATATTGCAGTAAATTTGATTTTGAAAAACGAAGCGCAAGAAGGTATCTTGACCTAGATAAAATAAAAGATGATACGCGCGATAAGTTCGAGAAAAAGGCAAACGAAGTATTAAAGGGCGCGCGTGAAAATATTGTCAGGCAGAATGGAATTGCATTAAAAATAGTTTAGATTCCGCAAATAGAGATATTTTGGGTCATAAACAGAATGAAAGTAGAAAACCCTGGATAACTAAACATATTGTGAGTCTAATAGAGGAAAGGCGAAAATATAAAAATAGGTTAGGTGAAAGAGGGAAAAAAAAGATATACGGCGATCAAGTGGGAAATTATTCGGAAATGTAGGAAAGCGAAAGAGCAATGGATCGATAATAAATGCAAAGAAGTGGAAGATAAGTTCGAAGTAGGAAAGACTGATGAAGCATATAAAATAATTAGGAGAAATTTTAGAGAAATTGGATCTAATACCAAAAAAATTAGAAATGAGGCAGGAGATATCCTAATCGGAAGCGGGGAGAAGGCAGATAGGTGGAAAGAATATTTGGAAAACTTATATGCGGGACAGGAAGTAGGAGATATATTAGAAAGCGAAAGCAGTGTAGAGGGGGACAACCTAGGGTGTCCTATAATGAGAGAAGAGTTTGAGCTAGCACTAAAAAGTATAAGAAACAATAAAGCACCAGGTATAGATGGCTTGCAGGCAGAAATCTTAAAGTGCGCAGGTCAAGATGTAATAGATCGTTTATTTAAATTAGTTAGTCGCATATACCTGACAGGCGAGATTTAGAAAAAGCCTTCGACAACGTAAAATGGGGGAAGATGTTCGAAGTGCTCAGAAAGGTAGGGATGAAATATAGGGACAGAAGAATAATACATAATCTCTACAAAGAGCAAAAGGCAGTAATAGAATTAGAGCAGGAACCAAGAGAAGTAGATATCCGGAAGGGAGTGACACAGGGATATGCATTGTCACCTATAGTTTTCAACTTATATGTATATCGAAGATGCGATTAATATTGTTAAGGATAGAACAGCCTCAGGAATTAATGTACAGGGTCAAACTATTAACATGCTCAGATTTGCGGATGATTTAACAGTGTTAGCATCTAGCAAAGAAGAATTAGGACCAGCTTTGAATGAAATGGAAGCAGTTTTGATACAGGGCTACGGCATGAAAATCAATAAAAAAAACTAAAGTTTTGGTATGTAGAGGAAGTGAAAATAGAACTAAAATTGAAATACAAATATCACACAAAAATTATATTGGTTAATCAAAAAATCATTTAGAAACCTGACTGAAACAACACAGATACAAAAACAGTAATTCAGCAATGAGTAAACATATGAAAAACAAGAATCATACTTTTGAATTTAATGATGCCAAAATTATAGAGCAAGAAAAAATTTAAAATCTCTACTGTTTTTAGAAATGATTTATATAAAAAAGAACAAAACCCCATAAATGATAGAATTGACATACAGAATTTGAGTCAAATTTACTGCAACATACTTGCTTATTATTATTATTATTATTATTGTTGTTGTTAAGTTAAATACCTACATATCAAAATATTTTCAAAATCAAAAGTGCGCAAATTTTTATATTTACATGCATAGTTACTATATAAACCATTTGTATTGTTTAGAAAAATTTGTTTTGACAAATATGTAATTTATTTAAACTTTTTACATTCCATTTTACAAATAAATCTTGACGAAGGCCCCAAACGGGGCCGAAACGTCTATTGTTTTATATAAAGTGTTTCTAATAATGCCAGAATTTCACCAAATTGAAATATAAAGAATATAAAGTTGTGAAAGAAACAAAAATTTTCATCAAGCCAGATGAAGTCCATCAAATTTTATTGGAAAAGTCGTCCCGAACCACGTCGGTCTATTTTTGGTTCTGGAAAGACCCTTATTATTTGATCCTCATTGACAATGTCTTCGTCCTGGATATCCGGCCAACAAAATTTCTTCCAGTCCTCCTCTAACTGGTCGTCTGTCAAATCTTGAAGATACTCATCTGTGTTGTCAGAGTCGGCATAAGCAATTTCCGCTTCTCTTTCCCCGGATGATCTGGAATAAGCTGGCGTTTTTTCTTTTCTTGTTATCCCTTTGGTCTTGGCCTCCAAACATTTCCCAGCATCCCTTCTTGTTATGGCTTCATCTCCAAGACCAACCTTTCGCCTGAACAGTTTTGGGACAATTTTGCTCTGTCTCACATTTTCCAACAATCAATCGAGAAGCTGTTTTCATTCAAATTCCCGATGGGGGCAGGTTTTCATGAAAGTCCAATTCATCCAGGGTTGACTTAAGGAAATCAAAGCCAGGCTCCTTCTTACGGGGGTATTCCAACGTTTGAGGTACCTTCATACTAAGACCATAGACAGCTGCTTGAAGAACTTCATGACTGTAGTTGGCGTCCAACTTCTTCTTCTTATAGTAGCGCACCATGTAAAATAAAGGGGTAAATGTATGAATAGTAAGGTTATGCCCCTATTACAATTACCCCATAAGTACTTTTTGCTGTGGTAAATGTGGAATAGCCCCGTCATAATCAGCACTACTATACTAACTTCTCAGTAAAAATGTCAATACTTTTACCTTTAATTTTGATGGGTTTTTGCTGAGTGAAAAAACGACGACCCTAATGCATACCAGACAGACGAGATTTCGGAACATTACAAACAGGTCATCATAGTAGTTCTGTCAAAAAAAATAGATGCGAAAATTTTAAAAAGATCAGTTTCATTTTCCACGTGTCACAAATTTAACCGGCGAACGGGACGGAAAGAATATCAGTGAAAAAATGTTCATACGGAAGTCGGAAATAAACTCACATTTTCTAATTTACTTTCACCGAACTTTTACTCATTAAATTTTGTGTTAGCTTTAATAATGATTCGTTTGAGCATTTACAAATGTTTTGTATAATTTCCCCTACATCTAACTGGAAATCACCTTGGCAACCCATTCTGATAAAAATTACTTTCATATTTTCATGAGAATTCTAAAATTATATAGTTAACAGAAAATTATCAATCAAGCTTAACGTAAATTGATGGAGGCATCTAAATTCGTTGCCTTTCTTGTTATCTACCCCTTTTTACTTTAGAAAAAATAATGATTTATTTTGTTTGCAGCAAGTCCATGGCAAGATGGAGCCTGCGCTTGCCGAAAGCAAAGGGCTCCGAAAATTGGAGAAATACCTAGGTAAGTACTTCATACCTACATAATATATCTATGCGTTCTTTAATAACAATTTTTTTGCTCATAACGTAAATAATTGTTCAAAAATTAATTAATTATATGAATGCTTGTGCACCTAAATTATATGGTCTAATCAAAAATCATAAATTAAATGTTCCTATAAGGCCCATAGTATCATATACAGGGTGAGTCAGTTTTTTGTAGCAGAACTTTAGTAATAGATAAAAGACCTTCTTAATTCAGAACTAGGAAAACAGTAGATTTTGTTTTGGTATAAAGACACTGCAAGACAGCCGGATAATTTTCGATTTTTTTTGAATATTTATCCGAAAATAAAATTTACTAAAAAAAATCGAAAATATACTTTTTAGATTTAATTTTAATAAACAATAATCAAAAAATTCTTTTCGATATTTTTAGTAAACCTACGTACACAGACATCACACTTCCGTCAAATTCATTCATCCTTATTCTCAAAAAATTTCTGCTTACAACTCGGTGGTACACAGAGCCTTTACTGTTCCTTTATATAAAGCTAACTTAGAAAAAGAATTAAATACAATAAGAACAGTTGCTATTAATAATGAATTCAAAATAGAAAAAATACATAATTAATAGAATAATTAATAATACAAAATTATAAAAATTAAAAATTACTTATAAAAGAATATTATGTACCTACCCAACATTACCAGATAATAGGATATTAAATTTTGACCTATACCTTACGTAGCAAATGTTTCTGGAAGAATTGCCAGTATTTTATCAAAGATTTAAAGATTTAAGCCTTCTGATATTTTATCTTATATTTTGTTTAATGCAAAAGATAAAACTACTCAATTTTGTAGAAAAGGTATATACTAAAATGCTCTGATTGTTGAGGAATAACGATTCAAATTTTGCGAACCATTTTTTTCGAAAATAATCACAAATTTCCTATTCTTGAAGAAACTAAATTATTGTATAATTTGGGAATAGGTTATCAATTAGATATTTTGGAATCTATAGAAATTTATAAACGTAAACAAGTTAAAAAACAACTTGCTTAACGAACAAATTGATTTAATACAATCTGATATTTTTAAATTATTTGGGTAAGTAATTTTGATTTTTTTAGGTTTCCTAAAGAGTGTCAATAATGATGTCAAAGTCACTAATATTTATTTTTTTACAATCTTTCTGGATTGAAAAAGTGCCTTGGTTGAAAATTTCCGAAAATGCATTTAGAAAGTGACTATAAATATGTTATACACGGTGTCCCAACGAAAACTTGTACCCCCGTAAAACTCGGCAAAATAAACGTTTTGATAAAAATCCAAAAATACCTCGATTTTTATATCAAAGGGGGATTTTTATGCAATAATCATTCTTGCAACTCTAGCCCTGTGCGGGGGGTAGCGGCCCCCCCAAAATTTTAAATGAAACGGGGGGGTCAAATGATACCTACTTTGGAAAGGTTTTTCATTACTTACACAACCGTATTTGTTTTATTCAATTCGATCAATTTGTTACCGAGAAATTGCTTCTTGAAGTTTCCAAGTTAAAAAATTAATAAAGCACAAAAAAGGTTTAAACGAATGTATTATAATTTAAAAGTAACAAAATCAAGTAAACTAATAAGAATAAAAAGTAAGAACAAAAGAACATCAGAACAAATGTCAAAATAAACTTATTCGCCACAGTATAAAATCGTGTTTATTTATTTACTAAATCAAAATGGTTTATTCCAAAGAAGAATGCCGGCTAATAACTCCTGAGGTCTTGAGAAATGTAAGATCTGGATTTGAATCCAGAATGTATTATTGTATGACAACTGGTGGAGGTCATTTCGAGCAATACATTCGATAGTTTAAACCTTTTTGTGCTTTTATTAATTTTTTAATTTTATTAATTTTTTAACTTGGAAACTTCAAGAAGCAATTTCTCGGTAACAAATTGATCGAATTGAATAAAACAAATACGGTTGTGTAAGTAATGAAAAGCCCTTCGAAAGTAGGGATCATTTGACTCCCCCGTCCCTACCGTTGCTACCCCCCGCACAGGGCTAGAGTTGCAAGAATGATTATTGCATAAAAATTGGTCCCCTTTTGTTACAAGCCCCCGCTTTTAGGACGGGTGTGTGTGCAGGGGGAATTGCAACTGAGACTCTTTGATAGTGTTTGGTTTGACGGCTTTGCGGCTCCTTACAATAAAATATCTCTGAGACAGTTTCGAAAAAATTAATTTATTTTGAGAAAATAATATGTATATATATAATAGGATGTGAGTATTGTATAGAATGTTCGGTTTCGTGTTCGCGGAGGTTCACCTCCTGGGTTATGGGTTGGCAGCGTCTTCGCAATAACGTGGCAGCGAAGACGGCAGAGAGAGTGCCACCCTGATGTGAGTGGCTGGAAGGCGGTGACTGCCAGCAGTGGTGTTGCCCTCGAAGTTGTCTAGGGGCCGGTGATGTGGTTAGCTACGGGGTGTAGCTGCAGCGAGTGCCTCCTGGGAGAGGCGGATTGCTAGGCGTCCTCGAAGGGGACGTGAAGGTGGCGGAGGAGCGTGGCCCACCCTGGGCTGAGTGGCTGGAAAGCGGTGGCTTCCAAAGGCGGCGGCGCGGCGGCCTCGAAGTTGGCTAGAGGCCGGTGATGTGGTCAGCTACGGGGTGTAGCTACAGCGAGTGCCTCCTGGGAGAGGCTGGTTGGCAGGCGTCCTCGAAGGAGACGTGAAGGCGGCGGCGGAGCGTGGTCCACGCTGGGGTGAGTGGCTGGAAGGCGGTGGCTTCCAGTGGCGGCGTCGTCCTCGAGGTTGGCCCGGATGAGCCAGTGGAATTGGCTCGGTGGTCCCTGGATTCTGAGATGAGGTCCAAGTCCCAGCTGGTAGGCAGGCGCTGGGCTGCGGGATGTCCTGGAGCTGGCGCTGGCGGTGAAGTCCAAGTCCCGGCTGTTGGTGTCCGGATGTCCTGGAGATGGAGGTTGAGCGGCCTGGTCCTGCTGGTGGCGGCTGGGCTGTCCTGGTCCTGCTGGTGGTAGTCCAGAGCTTCGACCCTCAGAAGAGAGTGAGTCTATGTTGAATTGGCCCAGTATTTAAATGAAAATTGTGGGCTTGTCAGGGGGACAAGGCGTGTGGTGATAGCCAAGCCTTTGTCGTCATGGAATTTCCCCAAGAAGTTTTTGTGAAAGGAATAACTTTTGCTTTTCGTAAAGGGCTCTACGAATAGCAAAGATAGAACATGGCTTAGACAGCCGAATAAGTGAGATAAAAATTGCCCTAGTGGCTTCTGAAGATTTCATATTTTCTTAACGAAAATTCAAGCTAAAATTTGTCTGCTGTAAAATGGACATACGTTGTGCCTTTTAGAATGCGTGAAAATCAAATAGGTGGTTGTTTAGAATGTCTGCACTAGCTTGACATGATATGAGTTCTGGGGACGGATTTTAAGGTAAAAGTCTCACAAAGACCTACGTGACAGTTTTTCGAAGATCAAGAAAACGAAGTAGGCAGTGCGTTGGCATTTCTTAGTTTAATTTCTTGGTTGTGCGCGACGGGAGATGAAATTCGTGTACTAGACGAAGAGAAGGCCTGCTAAGCTTCGTATGCAGAATTTGGGGTGGCGGGCCATGTGTTTCCACTTGAGGGCGGGTCGCCGCTAAGCCGCTGTAGCCGAGGTTGACTGAACGGAATTTTTGTTACTTAAAACGAAAATAATACTAGGAAACTTATTTATATTAAAAATATGAACATTCTGGAACCATAATTACGATGCTTGTAATTATGTGTGACACTTTGATATAAAAATCGACGTGTTTTTGGATTTTTGTCAAAACGTTTATTTTTCCGAGTTTTACGGGGGTACAAGATTTCGTTGGAACACCGTGTATAATAATTATTGGTAGTGCGCATAGTAGTGATAAATGTCGAAATTTATAAGTAGTCTACTAACGATGAGCATATTCGAAAAATTCCAACCGGTTCATGAATGACACTGTTTTGTTCTCCTGTCCGCCAATTCATAAATGCTCAGTTCGTACCTAAAATATTTAGGTCTTCCATCCAGAGGCCATTAAAATGTTTAATTGCCGTACCTTTTAACAGATTTTGTTGATAAAACATTATTAGATTTTAAAAGAGACGCAAAATTTCAAAGCTGCCTACAACATTTGAATATACTCCTGTGTGCAGCACACGGGTGAACGCAACTGTCAACTTTCGCGCTTACTTAGTTGTATGCACCGTGTTTGCAATTTTTTCCGGGTTCTGCTTAAGAGCTCGTCTTATTTTTTCATATTGAAAAAAAGAGCGCCACATAGTTGCATATTCTGTTATACAACTTGCGCTGCTCGAAATTTTTAATAACAGTTTCTCGTCTAATGGCGAACTTTCCTGAAAGTTTGTAAGTCTCTTCAGTCGAAACCCGCTTTCGACGAGAATACCAATACACTTTGAAGTACTTTGCTAATAAAATTAGTACAGGGGGCTACCGCAACCAGTGATGATAACGTTCTTCTGATGTTCATACAGCTCATTCGCTTGCTGTAGTCTCCAAAAGGATTCTATTAATAAAATATCCTCCACTTTATGCGCTCAACGGCAACGTGTATAATTTAATTTTGAATTAGTTGTTTTAGCTAATGCAAAAGTTTTAGACTCGCGTCGGGAATTGGAAGCAATTAAAACCGAAGCGCTCGCGATTGGCTTCAACAAAATAATTTCAGGTGCCACCCACATGTCAAAACGGCGACAGTTTTGGGGACGCGTGGGATGAACTTAAGATTCTTTACGCTTCGTTTGAACAATGGACAATTTACACTGTACACAAAATTTTATAACAAAGGAATAACTAACTGAGGACTTGCCAGCACTGGTATATGTTCAGTCAATCCGGGCGGCAAGCTGATTCGCACCAGTCTTGTATTATCTACTCTATGCGCGCATCGCTCCACTCATTTCAGCGTTAGGGCTGGGTTAATCTGCAGGCTGAATAATCTATTAGGGGTGTGCGCTATGAATATCATAGGCGTTTAAACAGATAAAAATATTATATTTTATTATATTTAATTAGATGAAAATTAAAAAGATGAAAATTCGTTACGTGATTTTATTTAATTTTCTTTTAGAAATCTTTGGGAGGGCGGCGCCCTAGAGCCCATTATTACTATCCGCCACTGCAATTATCTATCTTCTAGCAATTGTAGAAATCGGAAATTATACGAAGGACCTAAGAAATTGTTAAGTTTGCCATTGTTTTTTCGCGCAATGCATTGTCAGTTTCTTAGCTATTTATGAGCCAGTTCTGTTGATATAGTGCCTGAATAATACATTTATGTGTGAGCAGGATATTAAAAATTTGAATTCCTGATACGTAGCATTCACGCCGCTTTTTTTATCTGAAAATACCTTTGTGCCTAATATTCGGTAATACTCAAAGGATATTTTCAACTTGCTGCTCGCGCCGATAAAAATTCAATTTTCTTTGTATGTTCGTATGTATAATTCATAGGGCGCCGTTCGCTTCTTAACAGTCTAGATGATGGGAAGGTGCATTATTCAGTAATTCAAGAATTATTCGCTCTGAACCTGCTTCTTTATCTTTTCAAGAATTCATCCATTGCTAATAGAAACACCAGCTTTTTCTATAAATGTATAAACAAATAAATTTGTTATTATGCTCGTATTTCGTATTGCTGTTCTCGAATTACACTTGTTAACCTTTGTATTTAGTGTACCCATGTCAAAAAGTAAAAATAATTACTGTTTACAGTCACCTAAAAGCAAATCCCCAAAAGGCGTGTAGGGGAACTAAAATTAATTTAGTAGAGGCGGTAGGGGTTTGACGGAACTAAGTTGTTTACGAGCATGCAATATAATAATCAATTCGGTTACGTAAAAGGCGAACCTCGATAAGACTCACAAAATATATTAATTTTATCTTTATTGTTGATATTTTATCGTTCCGTATAAATAAAAATGGTTCCGCATAAGTTTTAAATGTTCCTACGAGTATATTTATATGTAGTTGGATTTGAGTAATATCGTAAATGTCTCCTTTTAATTTTATTTTGAAATCCAACGTAAAAATATACTTTCTAAATAAATATAAAAATGCAAAATCTAGTTTTCTCCGAAGTAATTTGCAATTAATTTTTATGGTCAACCAACGTTTTATGGGGTTTATATGGTTTTAGCAAAGTTGCACCATCAACACCGGCACTGGTCAATGAAAATAAAAACATGAAAAGCATGTTTTATGACACTTTCATTTTTTTTCTTTGATTCGTAAGATAATTTTGTCAGTACCAATACTAATAAAATCGTTTTATTTACGCCTGTCACAAATTAAGTAGCAGGTACAACAAATTTCTCTGTTATTGTAAGCTAAACAGCGATATTTTGCTGTTGCGTAGTCTACATACTTTTTGAAAACAAAAATACAAATTCTGGATGCACATAGCCTAAAAGCATCATTGGGACAACATTCCCAACGGCAAAAATGGCGCAGTCGTTATGCTGCAACACATTCACTTAGAATTTAGAACTTTTCTGAAGGAAAATTACCTGTAATACCTGCTGAGACAGACGTACGTGTCCGTAATTATTTATTTTTAGTATGAGTCAATTGCTGGGCACTTAAATAAAGGTAAAAATCTCTGTTTTCAGTTAATAGTCTGCTAATAATAGGCTCACTTTAAATATTTGGAGAGCTGACGAATAAGAGTAACTTTTATAAAATGAGCTTGTAAATATTGGGTTTAAAAATAACTTCTTCCGTGCTCCCAGGTGAAATAAATAACAAATTCTGCTTTAATAAAACTTTTCCAGTACTTCCAGGACACTTACTTCCAGTGCGGGCTCGTGACTTGCTCACGAGGGAGGGTTTTGCCAGTAAAAAAAAATATGAAATCAACCCACCTTATAGAGAAGAATGTTTTGTCTAATGTCCAAAAGTAAAGTCTAATCTTATACTCTTATTCTCGATAAAACACCATATGAATCAAAATATATGTTCAATTATAGGAGTACTTTCCACAGCTTTCGATTAGGAGCCGCCGCTGTCTACCCGCAAAGCTCTAAGAGATGTAAACTTTCCTCTTTTCGTTTTAACTTAAAGTTTTCTCGAAATTTCATTTAAACAAGACGAATGGAGACCCACTTCAATCTTGAAGTTTTCGATTATCAGTGTAGTGTGTACAACTACGGTTCCGTGTCCCCAGGGCACTTTCCTGAGATCTAACTACAGCCACTTTGGGAAGGAGAATAAAATGAGGCAGCGTAGACTTTTCGCTATTGTCCCTAGTTGTTCCGTATAATGGGTTAGGTCTGCACTTAACTGTTTGTATACAGCAGAGTTTAAGTGCACTAAAGTGTTGTTGCATAAAGGTGATAAAATATTAGAATTTCATGTAATTTATTAACCAACTACAATGAACAACTCGAATCCTTCCTCATCAATTGACATCTTTCCCTTACTTTGACGGCGGTTTTGCCAACTGGTCCAATTTTTAAGACATTTTCCTAAAAATTATCCATGAAAACTCATTTTCTCACCAAAACCGATATAATGTAATTAATGACTTGACCTCGGAAAGTTCGACACTGTGATAAAATTACAAACTTACCCATTGGTATAAAAAGTTTTCCTATTAGGAAGCGTTGAAGCGTATTTAGCACTTTTGCTATTTTATCAATTTCAAAATCATTCTCCGTAATGAATGACTCAATTCTGCTACTGTCAACATGTCATTTCCCGTCACGTGTTTCTGTTTAGTGAATGAATTTGTAATGAAATGACACCCGCGCAATCATTTCCGTACAAACTTGAAGTGTGAGACATGCCCGGAGACAACCATTATCGTTAATCATTTTGGTACAAAATAAGATTGGTTACCATATGCATTAATCATAAATAAAAAGTTTTTAGTATTTTCTATAGAGATGCAAAATATTATATTTTATGTGTAACAATTTATTAGTGACAACAATCAAACAGCTGACGTTAAAGTTTTGTTTCCTTCTTTTCGGGGTTTATTGGCGCTCTCCTTAACGGTTATTGCCTTTATAACGAAGCAGAGATATATGTCTATTGTAGTGGTAATTCTTAGATGGGTAGCTAACGAGACTGATCCACCATCCCCCCTACTGAACGTTTATCTAGCTGAGGGTACCCCAGTGGGCCTTTTTTCGAATACCACAGAAATAAGTGCGACCATTTGGCCACTTTAGAATTCACGACGTTTTAAGTACACTTTGTATTATAATATGCAGTTACATTAATATACAAAATAATAAAATAATTGTATTCAGGCATACCTGATATACTTAATCACTTTACACTGATATTTATATTAAAATGAATTTATAGGTAATTATTTCCTTGGGGCAAACGATCTTAAAACCACGACTACTTCTCTCAAGTGCTAAACACCCTGTGTGCTTTGCCTAACTAACTCTCCCCGAGTTTCCCTACCCTGCCGTCTGGAGCCTACCCTTCTGAACCTACTTTTGTTTATATTATGTAGTCTACATTCCAATGAATGATAGTCTGTCCCGAAAGTAACCTATTGAAATAAATTAGAGATTCTAAAGTATAATTACTGGATTTCCTAATAATGGGAATTACAATAACAAAGGCTAAAATTGGCTAACTTAATTACTAAGGACGATTCAGTATTCACCAATGAGATAGCAGAGAATAATTTACATTATAAGACAACTACAACAAGCACTCTCTGAGATCTCACCGCTCGAAGGGAAAACCTTTTGCATTTCTCTTATATTTGGGGAAAACCTCTTGGGAAAACCTTCAAGTGAAGTCATCAGCGTCTAAGAACCTAACCCTTTATTTGCTTTTGGTTATCTATTTAACGAAACGAACTAGGCAACCCGACGTGCATTTCTAAAGCTTGGTTATGCAACCAAACATACACCAGTTGAGTAGACTGCGATTCCTTTCAATACCTTTGCTATAAAACTAATCGACGTAATTCAGTAAAAAGAAAACTGCAAATACCCACGCTGTTATTCAGTATATTGTTTCAAAGCATCAAGGTTTCTGCGACACAAGTGTCAAATTTATATTTTCATTTGTAGTCCAGTCAATCGGTGTTCAAAACTGCCGTTTTGGTAACAAAATTGCGGAAGTTTTTTTCTCAACGGTTCTATATATTTTTTGGGGTGCTGAATCCGAATTTCAAGTTTGCTGCCGTGTAAGAGGTCGGCTTCACGACGAACAATGCAAGAAACCTCAAAATTTTCGCACTTTTTTCAGTTTTTCGCTTATATCTCGAAAATTATGCGTCTTTCGAAGATGACCATTCTATAGAAAATTAAAGTAAACAAAATTTCCTACAAAATGCATTGGTCAACTTTGATTTTCTGACGAGCGGTATCGTCGCTAGAGCGCGCTGAAAAACGGCGACTTTTTGGACCTTCTACGAATACGTCAGAAACGTCCACTTCCGCCACCTACAACTCGAAAAATATACGTTATCAACAAAAACCGTTAAACCACTTGAAAGTACATTAAATTTTCTACAAGAGACGTCTCTAACATTCTATTTTCTCACAAGGGGGGAGGGAGCAAAGCGAAAATTACGAAAAATGCCTTGTGCGCCCTACACCCAAAACGACCACTCCCACCTGTATAACTCTCATCAGGGCTATACTTTCGCTTAAAAGAGGTTGTTTTGAATGAATTGATGGCAAAGTATGTTTGATGAAAACATTAACAAATTATGTTTACGAATATAGGTACATGACCCTGATTATAAAGCTGAATATGAAATCTGTGTGTAGCAATGTACATGTGTCATGAAATAAGTGAAAGTCGAGCCCAGGATTGGGTCATCACTTCGAGTAGGTTCTCCATCTGAAAAAGAAAGAAGGCATTTAGTGTTAGAACATGGTTACAAAAGACAGATAAGTTGTATGGTGAACTATCGATGTATGAAGAAATAGCTGATATCATGTGCTTATAGTTATTTTAGTCGTCTCTGTTTTGTTGTTGGAGGTCCAGGCAATGTTTCTTGGGCACTAGAAGGTCCAGGTGAAGGATCTTGGGCAATGGAAGGTCCAGGCAAAGGGTCAGGGGCAGTGGAAGGTCCAGATTCTACTCTATAAAGGCGAGTGGGTCACATCAGTAAGCAAGCGCCAACTCGAAAGAGTTGGCTCTCGCTCGCTGATCGTCCCCTCTAAAACATTACTAGTCAATGTTAGAAGAATATATTAATGAAAATGAAAAAACTCGACCGGAACTTGCACCAACAAATCTTCCTCGGATAAACCGAAGACATTGAATTACAGAGCAAGTTCCGGTCGAAAAACGTGCACTACATACGGCAGCATAGTCTACGGAAACCCCCTGCTATCAACGAATGCTGGTATTAAGGATCCGACGTGCTTCAAGCGTACACAAAAAGCAGCACAAGGCCCCACTACGGCGATATAAATTAGCAAGAAAAGAAGAAGAGTTTTGGTTCGCTCGCACACAACAACCGCATATCATGATTTCGCTCTATTGGAGCTGATCAGCACGGTTTCCGTTCTTTTACATCACGGATTTAGGTTAAACGAAAGAGATAAGTATACAGAAGTAGGTTATGCATGGAGCCAAGGGTTAGTTCAAATACTGATCACCAACTCGCTGTTCAGCCTGGACCTTCCACAGCCCCTGGCTCTTTGCCTGGACCTTCTATTGCCCAAGATCCTTTACCTGGACCTTCTAGTGCCCAAGAAACATTGCCTGGACCACCAACAACAAAGCAGAGACGACTAAAATAACTACGCACATGACATCAGGTATTTCTTCATACATCACCATACAACTTACATATCTGTCGTTTGTAACCATGTTCTAACACTAAATGCCTTCTTTCTTTTTCAGATGGAGTGATGACCCAATCCTGGGCTCGCCTTTCACTTACTTCATGACACATGTACATTGCTACATACAGATTTCATATTCAGTTTTATATTCAGGGTTATGTACCTATATATCGTAAACATAATTTGTTAATGTTTTCATCAAACATACTTTGCCATCAATTCATTCAAAACAACCTCTTTTAAGCGAAAGTATAGCACCGATGAGAGTTATACAGGTGGGAGTGGTCGTTTTGGGTGTAGGGCGCACAAGGCATTTTTCGTAATTTTCGCTTTGCTCCCTCCCCCCTTATGAGAAAATTGAATGTTAGAGACGTCTCTTGTAGATAATTTAATGTACTTTCAAGTGGTATAACGGTTTTTGTTGATAACGTATATTTTTCGAGTTGTAGGTGGCGGAAGTGAACGTTTCTGAAGTTTTCGCAGAAGGGCCAAAAAGTCGCCGTTTTTCAGCGCCCTCTAGCGCCGATACCGCTCGTCAGAAAATCAAAGTTGACTAGTGCATTTTGTAGGAAATTTTGTCTACTTTAATTTTCTATAGAATGGCCATCTTCGAAAAACGCATAATTTTCGAGATATAAGTGAAAAACTGAAAAAAGTGCGAACATCTTGAGGTTTCTTGCGTTTTTCGTTGAGAAGCCGACCTCCTACATGACAGCAAACCTGAAATTCGGATTCAGAACCCCAGGAAACATACAGAGCCGCTGAGAAAAATACTTCTGCAATTTTGTTACGGAAAAATCACCATTTGACTGGGCTATTGCCCAAGAAATTCAAGAAAGCGTATATGGATGTGTATTGTACGTTTCTATGACAGCGTTTATAACTCGCTCGTTGGACAACATACTATTAATGATTAATAACTTAATAAATAATTGAGTTAGGGCAAAATTGGCAGTAACAAAATTTTTTATTTAAATTTTTTTTCACATTTCTAATGGTTTAGCCACAATACTTGGAAAACAAGATATATCTTGAAGATACCTTGGACCGAGGAGTCCCACAGGGATCAATTTTGGACCGCCTTCTGTTCTCCATATATGTTTCTAACAAGTTTACTTGTATAGAGGGTTGCAAAATGCATTGGTACCCAATTGGAACTGAGGGCTGTAGAAGTAGCTACAAAAAAACAAGTGGTACAATAAATCAAATATGGAACCACCCTGAGCAGTAGTAATAATACATTTTCGTGTGAAATCAGGTGTCGGAGATTTTTCTTGTTTGTTAGTTTCTAATAAACACTCAACCACTTGTTATTCAAAATAGGTTAACTGTTTAAGCAAAGAAATCGAAAGTGTATAAAATTTCCCATAAGCCAATGAATTGAAGCAGTTTATGGATATTTACTTTGAAGTTAAACTTAGAACTTGCAGTTTATACAATTTATTTCATTTTATTACCGTTTGGAATGTGCTAAATATTGAACACCAACTGGCATTCAAGATGCAATATTTAGACCAAAAGAAATTTGAAAATATTTTGATCGAAATCAATGTTTCTAAAAATAACAAATAAATGTTTAATGTAATTACTAAGTGGAATTGTAAAAGATAGAAAATAATGTTCCTATTAGCATACGTCCAATCGGTACAAATAATCTCAGCAAGTTGGGTAAACGTTTAGTTTTCCGAAAAGTACCAAAGGATACACATCGTGTATTTAATTTCATATTACATCATTTTGTAAAAATGCGTACTTAAGTTTGTTATTGTCAGTTGGTACCCAGACATAAAACTATGACCTCTAACAAGTGAGTACACACTAGTAATAATTATTAATATAGTATGTGGCAGTGCTTAATTATTTTCAAACAGGTTTTAATTTACTTTTGTACCATGAGGTAGGTATTTTTTACAATTTCATAATTTTATAAAATATGGTAAGCTTGAATCCTAACTGGTGTGACAGAATTAGAAGACTTTATATTGAACTATTGGAGAACTGCATTTGTTTGAGTAGTTCGTCAGTTGCGGCACGCCGCGCCGTCTGGTCCGCTGTATGGGTGGAGCCGCGATAGCAATTTGCGACCTAACGGCTTCTCTGCGGTTACTTAGTAGATTCATTCCATAGGCGGAGCCTCGAATTTTGTAGCATTTACCACAAATATCCAGAAAGTTCGATTGAGCTATTTCATCATCATAAGGTTCTCAGTCCGAAGACTGGTTGGACGCGTACCTCCACTCTTTTCTATCCTGAGCTAACCTACGCATTTCCCTAAAAGTAGAACATCCTACATCCCTAACTATTTGAGAGCAGTAGTCTAATCTAGGCCTACCCCTACCTCTTTTCATTCCTATCTCTGACTCTAGTATGTCGCGAACTATTCCTTCGTGTCTTAGAAGGTGTCCTACCATCCTATCTCTCCTACTCTTTATTGTCTTCCATACCTTTCGCTTTTCCCCAACTCTTTCTAATACTTCCCTATTGCTAACCTTATCTATCCACGGTATCTTCATCATGCGTCTGAAGCACCACATTTCAAACGCTTCTACTCTTTTTCGATCCGCTTCTCCTATTGTCCAAGTTTCGCACCCGTATAATGCCGAACTCCATACATACGACTTTAAGAGTCTCTTCCTAGTCTCTATATTAACCGTTCTCGAACATAACAGTTGTTTCTCTTTGTTAAACGCAACTCGGCCCTGCGCTATTCTTTGTTTTATATCTTTAGTGCTCCTACCGTCTTGAGTTATTTTACTTCCTAAATAGCAAAAATCCGCGACCTCCTCTATCTTCTCATTTCCTATTTGTATGTCAACTTTAGTTCTATTTTCGCATCCCCTACATACCAAAATTTTAGTTTTCTTTTTATTGATTTTCATGCCGTAGCCCTGTGTCAAAACTGCTTCCATTTTATTCAAAGCCGCTCCTAATTCTTCTTTGCTAGATGCTAACACTGCTATGTCATCCGCAAATCTGAGCATGTTAATAGTTTGGCCCTGTACATTAATCCCTAAGGCTGTTCTGTCCTTAACAATATTAATCGCATCTTCGATGTATAAGTTGAAAACTAGAGGTGACAGTGCACATCCATGTCTCACTCCCTTCCGGATATCTACTTCCCTTCGTTCCTGCTCACATTCTATAACTGCTTTTTGCTCTTTGTAGAGATTATGTATTATTCTTCTGTCCCTATATTTCATCCCTACCTTTCTCAGCACTTCGAACATCTTCCCCCATTTTACGTTGTCGAAGGCTTTTTCTAAATCTACAAATCCTATATAGACGCTCTTTCTCTTTTCTATCGTTTTTTCTATAATTACTCGTAAAGCTAGAATAGCCTCGCGCGTTCCTCTATTTCGTCTAAATCCGAACTGATCTCCTAATATTTCTTCCGCCTTTTTCTCCATCCTTCTTTGCACAATTCTAGTTAAAATTTTTGACGCATGGGAAGTTAAACTGATAGTTCTGAAATTGTTGCACCTATCCGCGCCTTTCTTTTTTGGGCAAAGCTACCATGATGTTCCGTTTGTAATCCTCTGGAATCTCGCCTGTCAGGTATATGCGACTAACTAATTTAAATAAACGGTCTATTACCTCTTGACCTGCGCACTTTAAGATTTCTGCCTGCAAGCCATCTATACCTGGTGCTTTATTATTCCTTAAACTTTTTAGTGCTAGCTCAAACTCTTCTCTCATTATAGGATTCCCTAGGTTATCCCCCTCTACACTGCTTTCGCTTTCTAATATATCTTGCACTTCTGGTCCCGCATATAAGTTTCCTAAATATTCTTTCCACCTATCTGCCTTCTCACCGCTTTCGATTAGGATATCTCCTGCCTCATTCCTAATGTTTTTGGTACTAGATCCAATTTCTCTAAAATTTCTCCTAATTATGTTATATGCTTCATCAGTCTTTCCTACTTCGAACTTACCTTCCACTTCTTTGCATTTATTATCGATCCATTGCTCTTTCGCTTTCCTACATTTCCGAATAATTTCCCACTTGATCGCCTTATATCTTTGTTTCCCTATTTCATCTAACCTATTTTTATATTTTCGCCTTTCCTCTATTAGACTCACAATATGTTTTGTTATCCAGGGTTTCCTACTTTCATTCTGTTTATGGCCCAAAATATCCCTAGCTGAGGAAACTAAACTATTTTTAATGCAATTCCATTCTGCCTCTATGTCCCTAACAATATTTTCACCCGCGCTCTTTAGTACTTCGTTTGTCTTTTTCTTGAACTTATCGCTGCAATGCATGTCCCAAATGTGTCAAGTGTGCCGGTAATCACTCCTCGTACGATTGTACTAAGGAGAAATCTGTACCCCCCAAGTGTGCGAACTGCGCTGGTGACCACACTGCCTCATATAAGGGTTGCAAATGTTGGCCCAAACCCAGGTCCGCTCCGGTAAAATCCGCTCCCCAAGTGTCCGCTCGCCCCAAGTCCTCTCTCGTCACCTCTGACGCGAGCTACGCCGGAAAGGTTAAATCTAACGCTCAAGAGGCAACCCCTGTCACCCCCGCTGATCTCTTTAGCAGCTTCAGCAGTATGTACCAACAAATGCAAGGTATTGCTCAACAACTGAGCAAAATGTTCAATTCCACATCCCCTAAAAATTGTTAATGGCTACGACAACAATAACAGGTACTCTAAAGGTCGCTTATTGGAATGCTGCAGGTGTTTTGAATAAAAAACAGGAATTAATGGTCTTTCTCGACGAGGAAAAGGTTGATATTATGCTACTGGGTGAGACGTGGTTAAATAATAATAACCCGTTCAAAATCCCGAATTATATTGTGTATCGCAGTGATAGGACGATTCAGCCGCACGGTGGTACGGCTGTTCTCATCAGAAAACACGTCCCTCATGTTCTCAAGCCCCCCGGCCGCTCGGTCATTGAAAATACAATTATCGAAGTTAGGACAAGTGAAGGTCCAGTAAATTTGGTTTCCGCCTATTGCTCTCCGAACAAAGTTATCACTATCGAAGATATCCGGGCACTTCTTCCGCCCCCTGAAAAATCAATTCTGTTAGGTGATCTAAACGCCAAACACACCCTCTGGGGTTGTCACGGCACTAACCGGTCTGGTAAGGCTCTTCTCGAGGAGTTTGAGAACACCAACCTCAAACTCCACATTCCTAGTCACCCTACTCATTACGGTGCTATAGGGCGTCCCGAAATTCTCGACATATGTGTCAGCAGAAATGTTGCTTCTGCAGTTGACGTCACGGTGGTATCAGACCTCAGCTCTGACCACGAACCAATATTCATAACCATCGATCCTGAAACAGAAGTGCCCACTGAAATAGTCAAGTCCATCGTCCAATGGCAAAAATTCCCCGGCGTCCTCATCAGGACCATTTCCGGCATACGTCCCCTAACTTCTCTGCTGGAAGTTGAGGAGGAAATCGCCACACTCAGTGGTGAAATCAAAGTAGCACTAGCCCTCTGTACTAAAGAGGTTAGATGCAAGACACGTACCCCCACGGTTCTTCCTGCCGAGATACTTCTTCTCATACAGGAGAAACGGAGAGCCAGAAAAGTGGCTCAAAGGACTCTGCATCCTAACGACAAAGCCGAGGCAACAAGGCTAAATAATCAGGTCAGGCAAAAACTGCGCGATTTTCACAATGAAGCGTGGGGTAACAAAATGAGGGAACTTTCTAATAACCGCAATGGCATGTGGAGATTAGCAAAGTCGCTAAGGAACAGCAGGGAGGTCATTCCCCCGCTGCAAGGTACTCGCGGTATGGGGTACAGTAATGCTGAAAAGGCAGAAATACTTGCTGAGAGTATTGAAAGCCAGTGCCAGCTAAATGATTTCGACGATGATCTTGATGTCCTAGATCAGGTCAGAGCCAGCGTACGACTGGTGGACGATAGTCCTCCGGGCAGCCTCGATCATGCCACACTGCCAGAACTCCAATCTATCATCAAGTCCCTCAAAAATCGTAAAGCACCAGGTCGTGACGGTGTCACAAATTTATCCGTAAAACGTATGCCCAAGAAAGCCCAGGTCAAGTTGTTGAACATCATCAACGCTTGCCTGCGCCTGAACTATTTTCCCGAATCCTGGAGGAAGGCCAGGATTATCACGATTCCTAAATCTGGCAAAGATCTCACCCAACCTTCCAACCATCGTCCCATCAGCTTGCTGTCCACTTTCGGAAAGATTTACGAGCGCATCGTACTTTCCAGACTCATGGAAGAAGTAGACTCTCTCGAGCTACTTCCAAATGAGCAGTTCGGTTTTCGCAAAGAGCATTCTCCCGAGCTTCAAGCTCTCCGTCTGGTCGAAAAAATCGCTACCGGTTTCGAAAAACGCGATGTCACCTGCGTTGCCTTCCTCGACGTTTCGAAGGCTTTCGATAAAGTCTGGCACAAGGGTTTAATCCATAAGTTGGTCTCTGCAGGTCTCTCAATAGGCCTCGTCAAAATTGTCCGCTCCTTTCTGTACCGTCGTACATTCGAAGTCTCCGTCAAAGATGCCATCTCCACCTTAAAGGCAGTAAAAGCTGGAGTACCGCAAGGCTCAGTCCTCGGTCCAATGCTGTACAATCTGTACACGCATGACATTTCCCATGAATTCACCATGGAATTCGCTCAGTTTGCAGACGACACTGCTCTGATTTCGCAGAGCAGAAGCCCCGAGCTAGCAGTCACTCGACTGCAGACGCACCTCGATCAGCTCGTCGACTGGATGGAGACATGGAAAATCGCCGTCAATGCCGATAAAACGCAAGCTGTATTCTTCAGCAAGCGCAGATCTCCTCCGCCACTATCTGTCTACGTCAATAACCTCCGTGTCCCTTGGACAAAGGAAGCTAAATATCTAGGTCTCACGTTCGATCAAAAACTCACTTGGTCAGCCCACACAGACAACGTCAAACGCATCGGTTTCGGGGCAATCAAAGGGCTACTGCCCATGCTCAGGGATTCAAACCTGAACCTAAGGTGCAAACGTCTTCTTTACACCAGCGTCATTCGACCTTCCATCACCTACGGCATCTCTTGTTGGGGGTATGCAGCCGCTACTCACCTCAAGAAACCCCAAATCATACAAAGCAAAGTCCTCCGCACGATTACCGACGCCCCCTGGTTCGTACGCAACGCTCAGCTCCATTCCGATCTGGAAATTCCGAGCATCATCAAGTTCGCCAAATCCACTGCCGTCAAGATCTTTGATAAATCTGTATCACATTCGAACCCTTTAGTCAAAAGGGCTCTCGACTATTCTATTGACGATCTCGCCCCTACGGCGAAGCGCCCGCGACTCCTTCTCCGAAAGGACGCGGACGCCTTTTAACTTCCATTTTCAAGTCACCCATCAAAAGGGCTAACCACCACAATATCATATATCATGCTAATAAAGGTGAAGATGACAATCTGTCATCGACCTAAATAATGTCAGAGACCAAAAGTCAAGTCATCATCTTTTAGTTTCTCTGGGTCAAGATACCTTCTTCCGCTTCGTTTTTTCAAAATCTTAAATTTAAGATTGGCTTTCATAACGACTATGTTGTGATCACTATCTATATCTGCTCCTGGATAACTTCTACAATCCCGAACTTGATTTCTAAATCTTTGCCTAACAAGAATGTAATCTATTTGATATCTCCCTAGGTCTCCTGGCATCTTCCACGTGTAGCGTCTCCTAACATGATGGTGAAATAAAGTGTTCGCGACCGTTAGGTTATGTTTATCGCAGAACTCTATCAGTCTAACTCCCCTATCGTTCCTATTGCCTAATCCAAAGGGACCAACTATTCCGCCCTCTCGCCCTGTGCCTACCACTGCATTGAAATCTCCTATAATTATTAAATTTTCGTCTCCTCTCACAAAATCTAGCACATGTTCAATATCACTATAAACTGCCTCTACGACCTCATCACTGTAGTTAGAAGTGGGCATATATACCTGTATTATTACTGTTTTTACAGGTTTCGAATCTAACCTAACCATAACTACCCTGTCACTTTGCTGCAAGAAATTTTCTACACTCTGCCCTACTTTTTTCCTCATAACAATTCCTACTCCCGAATTTCCTCCTACAGATCCTGTGTGTATTACTCTAAAATCTCCGCTCCAGAAGTCTCCGGCTTCTGGCCATCGCACTTCACTAATACCTACTACGTCTAATGCTAACCTATCCATCTCAATTTTCAAATTCTCTAACTTTCCTACTTGTTTCATGCTTCTAACATTCCACGCTCCGACTCGTGAGATGTTACACTTATCATTTCTGATGACTCCCCCCGAAGCAGTCCCCGCCCGGAGATCCGAATGTGGGACTATTTTACCTCCGGAATATTTTACTCCAGAAAGTGCCATCATCATAAATTCGAAGTACGCTGTACTAGGGATAGAATAATGTGGTGGTTTCCCGTTGCCTTCCACATCGCAGTAGTGTGTATCACAGTGCCATACCGACCCTCACGATCTCTGCCACTATGATTACTGCAAGAGCTGCTGCCCCCTTTCTGGGACTTGATTTAGTCTGGCTTCTCAAATAAAAACCCCTCCAATATGGTTAAACCTATGGTTCGGCTCTTTAGATCATTGAAGCGCGCAAGCCATCCCACCCGTCCCAGTATTACTAGAACTGCGTCAAGGTACAAGTCCTTTGATATGGATTGAGCTATTTAAGGGTTGCAAATTCCCCATTAAGATTGCCCACCTGCATGTATGTGCGACTTAAATCCCAATGAGTTGACGTGGGTGGAAATGAAACAGTACGTGCGGAACCATAACACAACCGGCGAATTGTCAATTACAAATCTAATGTAACTTACATCGGGATCAGTAGAAACAGTAACGCCGGTTCTCTTGTAATTTGTTGGAAAATCGACGGAAAATGGAAACCACATCATCATCCGATGGGAACGAAAACGACAACGACGACTCTGATGACAGTTTGGAAGGAATAGGCAGGTTCGGTAATTTTCAAATTTCATTAAAATTGATAGAGTGTATTATACTGAAAGCAGTTATGTTGTTAATTTTTGTTAAAAAAAAATTCCTTCGCCTGTGAAGCCGTTGCAAAGTTTTCCGTCGGTGCGAGGCTAGAAATCGTACCTTGCAGCGAAAGTAGGCCGCGTGACGTCAGAACCTAGTATAACGTACAAGTCCCAGCTTCAGCGCGCAGCAGTCCCATAAGTATTATGCATATGAATGCGTAGTTAAATTGTTAAATATTATTAACTGGTTCCAACTGGTGTTTTCTGTTTTGTACCCAGACTAGTACATCGTAAAGCACACCAATAAAACGGAAAAAGTGGTTCGTTGGAGCCAGAAGGAAAATCGGTCAGCATTATCGATATTTTCGGGAGTTAGTTTATCATTGCAAAAGTTTATAAAATTATCGGCTGCCCCATTGCAGCCACTCTAAATAAAATCGAACATAATGTAATTTATCGACAGTTTTCTGGGACCCCTTGGTACTTGGTAACGTGTTACGGTTAGCATAATTTGAAACAGGATGCTAGGAGCATGACGGAGCCAAATACTGAATCGCCGTAGCGTTCCCTCCCTGAACTAAAAAAGGAAATTTTATTAACTATTTTACAATAATAATTAAATAGTACGTCATCATAAAGTTCTCTTTTGAAGACTGGTAGGACGCGTACCTCCATCCTTTCCCTGAGCTAGCCTACGCATTTCGGTAAAAGTAGAACATTCTACATCCCCAACTATTTGAGAGCAGTAGTCTAATCTGCTCCAACCTCTACCTCTTTATTCCTGTCTCTGACTCTAGTATGTCGCGAACTATTCCTTTGTGTCTCAGAAGGTGTCCTACCATCCTACGATCCTATCCCCTATTCTTTATTGTCTTCCATACTTTTCTCTTTTCCCCAACTCTTTCTAATTCCTCCTTATTGCTAACTTGTCTATCCACGGTATCTTCAACACTCGTCTGTAGCATCACATTTCAAACGCTTCTACTCTTTTTCAATCCGCTTCTCCCATTGTCCAAGTTTCGCACCCATAGGTATAATTTCGTACTCCATACATGCGTCTTTAAGAGTCTCTTCCGAGTTTCTATATTAGCCGTTCCAGAATATAGCAGTTGTTTCTTTTTGTTAAACAAGTACCTAGTACCTGCGTAGCGTAGTTTCTTGATTCGCGTGAGTTGTATTTGTTACCGTTTTTTTTTTAAATTTCCAATCCGTTATAAAACTGTTAACTTGATAACTTGTCAATCACTTAGGTATACATACCTACATAAATGAGTAGGTATGTATTGTATTGTATTAGAGAATATAGGTAGGTACCTATTTTACAAACAGAAGTAAGCAGGTATCTACAATCTACATACCTACTTATACTGAATTATAAAAGGCATGTACAGTTAATAAATTGTTGACTTTGTTTTACTTATACCGGTCTGCCTTTACACTACTGTTTTGAGGTTGAATGAAATTGGGGTTAGATGCAAGAATCACACACCATTTCCACATTTACCGGGACATTTACCTACTACATAAATATGGCAAATTATGTGAATCGGACTTTTGATACCCTTGTTGCATCATTATATCGATTATGTTGTCTTTGTTTTATGTTTCCTTGACACCTTACTTTAAAAATTCACGCTCGAAATAGTCCCAATAAGTATGTTATGAGATAGGTACCGCTTCACGGGCACTTCAAGAGAAGTGGGGGGAGCGCCTTACGAATCTCTGACGTCAAACCAATAACAAAGCGAACTAGCATGTGGGCGTGATAAGCTAATTTGTTTCGCTTATTACGCCGCAAAAAATTTTTTAGAAAAAAAATTTCACCGTAAATCAATTACAATAATAATTTTCTGTCATTTTCATGCCAAAAATAGATATCTTATTTTTCTCCGAACCCCCCTATTGAGCTGTTACGACCACAGCCCTCAACATCAGGAACTCGAGCATAAACTATTCATGTTTCATATTGAATATAGCATTACGCAATATATTAGAATAATTAAATAAAAAATTACTTCGCGTACTACCAATAAGTATAACAAAATTATTTTATTTAACCGGTTTCAAGATCTACAAACGATCCCATCATCAGAAATGTTTAAGAAAAATTGTAAACAAATTATTTTGATGTTACAAATATGTTCCCTAATATTCCTCCTAATGAATGCTTAAAATCAATTGAAAATATTTTAGATAAAACTCATACTAATATTGTTATAAAAAATGATATTATTACTGCTTTCCAACTTTGTATTGAGCAAAATTATCTCCAGTTCAATAATAAATATTATACTCAAGATTTAGGTCTTGCTATGGGTTCACCAATTAGTCCTTTATTAGCAGATATTTTCATGTCAGATATTGAAGAAAAAATTATGAACTCGGAATTAGGGAAACAACATATTCTATTTTGGTATAGATATGTAGATGATATTATTGCTTGTTTTAAAGGAACAACAAGACAATTGGACAATTTTCAAAATTTCTTGAACAGTATTCATCCAAAAATTAAATTTACGAAAGAAATAGAAACTGAACACAAAATTAATTTCTTAGATTTAACTTTAATAAATGAGAACAATAAAATAAATTTCGATATTTTTAGGAAACCAACATATACAGATATTACTCTTTCAGCAAATTCATTTCATCCCTTTTGTCAAAAAATTTCTGCTTATAATTCTATGATACACAGGGCCTTTACAGTACCGCTATCTTTAAATAAATTGAATAAAGAACTAAACATAATTAGAACAATTGCAATAAATAACGGATTTAAGATTGAAATCATCAATAGAATCATTAACAATAAAAAATTTAAAATTGCTTGTAACAATATATATCCTAAATTATCTAATGATAAACTTACCAAATTTTGCAGGATTACCTATTTTGGAAATATTTCTGAAAAGATTGCCAGTATTTTAAGAAAAAACAACATACAAGTCACATTTAAACCATCAAATATATTATCACATATTTTATTTAACAGTAAAGACAGAACACATAAACTTGACCACACAGGTGTTTATCAACTAAATTGCTTAGACTGTAACAGCATATATATCGGACAGACTGGCAGATCTATACGTATTAGGTATAACGAACATTTAAGATCATTTCGTTTGAAGAATGATCATTCAAGTTTTGCTAATCATTTCTTTGATAACAATCATCAATTCCCTCCTCCGGAGAATACTAAATTATTGTTTAATTTTGTAAAGAGTTATCAATTGGATATATTAGAGTCTATAGAAATTTATAAACATAAAAATGATAAAAATTGTAACTTACTTAATGATCAAGTCGATTTAATAGAATCTAGTTTATTTAAACTTTTGTAAATTAATTCAAGAATCAATTAGTTTATTTGCCCCCCCCCCATATAAACCATGGACTTTCGAGGTTATTTGGCAATATGGGATTTTTTCTTTTTGTTTTGTTTTTGATATTATCATCATCAATATTATTGTTATTATGATTGATTCTTGAATTAATTACTTAACCACAGTCTCTACATCTTAATCCTTGAGTCTTTTTTTTTTTTTCTTGCTATTATTTATGGGGCGCCGTTTGTAAAGTTCGCACACATTAAAAAAAACCGTGTAAAATGCATCATTTAAACTGAAAACAGGGAAGTTTACCTAGGTTTTATTCTACATTTATAAATCGCAAAGTTATTTAATTAAACATTTTGCCATTTATTATATTGCAAGACATTTAATAAATCACAAGACATTTAATAAATGACAAGTTATTTAACAAATCGCACGGTTTTTTATTTAAATGCACTGTGATATATTAAATTACCTGTCATTTAATAAATAGCAAGTTATTTATAAATATCGACTTTTTTGTACAAATAACTGGAGATATATTAAATAACTTGCTATTTATTAAATGACAGGTAATTTAATATATCACAGTGCATTTAAATAAAAAACCGTGCGATTTGTTAAATAACTTGTCATTTATTAAATGTCTTGCGATTTAATTAAATGTCCTGCTATTTATTTTTAACGCTGGTGTTAAGCGAGTTGGAATGAAGTACGATAGTAGTTCTAATCGTTCAAGTTCGGTCGTATGTTCTGTTCCGAGCTTCCGACTGAATTAGGCATCAGCACCATTGACTTCTAGAAGTCAATATCTACGGAAGCGCTGAAGGGCCACACACTTTTATTTTTTTATCCCAACATTAATATCGACTTGTCTAGAACTAGACAATATTGTCGACTTAATGTCGATATTAATGTCGAGTTTCCGGAAACACGAAATTATTTTCGAGTTTATCTCGACATTAATGTTGAGATAAACTCGACAATATTGTCGACTTAATGTCGATATTAATGTCGAGTTTCCGGAAACACGACATTATTTTCGAGTTTATCTCGACATTAATGTTGAGATAAACTCGACAATATTGTTGACTTTATTTAGCCATTAATGTTGACTTTCTCAAAAACTCGTCATTAATGTCGAGATTATCTGGATATTATTGTCGAGTTCTCGCGTTTTATTGCCAGTTTATCTCACGTCGCTGAAGTTAGATTTGGATTTAGATTTTCAAGTCGCGTTTTTGCAGAGGTACAGATAAATACTGCACTGTAATATTCTACACGATATTTTTCAATTAAAAATAGTATTAAGGAGCACGAATAATAATAAGCAAATGCAGATAATGGATAGTTAACAAATTGTGGAACAAATTCAGAAACATAAATGCTTAAATGAAATACGGCAATTGAAGCTTTACTAAAAGTTATTATTTTCGCGAATTTTTATTTGAAATTATTATTATAGGTTCGCGTAGTCCATTAATTTTGTACCTATAATACATTTTAAATGCATTTAAAATGTATTATAGGTACAAAATTAATGGACTACGCGAACCTAATAATAATTTCAAATAAAAATTCGCGAAAATAATAACTTTTAGGAAAATTTAAATAATTTTTTTAGAACAGATTGCAACACTAAATACGCCGTAGGGGTAGTTTCCCCTTTTAAGGAAATCTTTTTTAAAATTCACATTTCTACTTGCACCAAACTTTCTCTGTATGAGTACCAGTGGTGAACCGATGTTCTGTCAAAAAGTCGTACTTATAATCAGATTTGCCTTTGGTTTGAGATTCACTAACACCCTTTACAATACATTTCTAAAATTCCCGTTCTTAACTGTATCAACCTAGATTTTTCTCTGTATGATAAAGGGTGGCCCCGTCAATATTCACTAAAAATGGAAGAACAGATTTCCCGTTAGGGTTGAAGTAAGTACAGCAACACACTTAATTTGCAAAATATTTTTTAAAATTCGCGCTTTTAGCTGCTTCATCCTAAATTTTATTCCAAATGATGAAGGGCATCTCTGAAGATGTTCGATGAAAATCGCATCCCCAGATATACGGTAGGTTGAGATACAACCACCCCTTTTGCAAAATATTTTGTAAAATCCATGCTTTGCGTAGATTTAATTCCAAATGATGAAGGAAGGCCAGTTGATGTCCGGTGAAAATCGAATCCCCAGATATACCGTAGGGGTTGAGATAAAGCCACCCTTTTATTTGCAAAATATTTTTTAAATTCGCGATTCTAACTGCATCAACATAGATTTTGTTTCAAATTATATAGGAATGTCCTGCCTGTGTACAGTGAAAATCGCACAAGCAGATTTGCCGTAGGGGTTGAGGTATACAGCCACTCTTAATTCCAAAATATTTTTTAACATTTGGGCTGTTAACTGCATCAGCCTAGATTTCGTTCCAAATGATAAAGGAAGTCCCTGTTGATGTTCACTGAAAATCGGATCCCCAGATATACCGTAGGAGTTAAAGCCACCCTTATTTGCAAAATATTTTTTTTTTAATTCGCGATACTAACTGTATCAACCTAGGTTTTGTTACAAATTATAAAGGGTCCCTGTCGATGTTCGTTGAAAATCACATCCCCAGATATGCCGTAGGGGTTGAGATACAGTCCCCTTTATTTGCAAAATATGCCCTTCATCATTTGGAATAAAATTTAGGTTGATGCGAATTTTAAAAAATATTTTGCAAATAAGTGTCGCTGCACTTTACTTCAACCCCAACGGGAAATCTGTTCCTCCCATTTTTACTGAATATTGACGGGGCCACCCTTTATCATACAGAGAAAAATCTAGGTTGA
The DNA here is from genome assembly GCA_963966045.1 of Xestobium rufovillosum. Taxonomy (NCBI): domain Eukaryota; kingdom Metazoa; phylum Arthropoda; class Insecta; order Coleoptera; family Ptinidae; genus Xestobium; species Xestobium rufovillosum. The sequence goes on from OZ014497.1 coordinate 26,991,510, forward strand.
TACAGTTAAGAACGGGAATTTTAGAAATGTATTGCAAATGGGCGAGTTTGTCTCAAACCAAAGGCAAATTTGATTATACGATTTTTTGACAGAACATCGGTTCACCACTGGTACTCATACAGAGAAAAAACTAGTTTGGTGCAATTAGAAATGTGAATTTTAAAAAAGATTTCCTTAAAAGGGGAAACTACCCCTACGGCGTATTTAGTGTTGCAATCTTTTCTGAAAAAATTATCTGAATTTTGCTAAAAATTATTATTCTGGAGAATTTTTATTTGAAATTATTATTAGGTTCGCGTAATCTATGGAGCGCCGTTTGGGACAGGTCGGCTATTGCTTTCGCCGTTATAGTTTGCAATGTGGTTGTAGCTCTCATCGCTCATAGCGCTAGTCGTTCAGAGTAGTAGAGAACTAGTTCTTAGTAGCAGCGATAGCGATCGCGGTCACACCTCTAGTTACGGAAGCGTAGAAGGGACAGAAAGTACCTCCATTCTTCGAAATCGCCAGTTAGACATTGGAACCGTCTAGTAGATACTCCAACTGTCTATTAGACACTTGGACTGTCTAGTAGACAGTTGATGTGTCTAATAGACACTTGAACTGTCTATTAGACACTTCAACTGTCTATTAGACACTTGGCTTTCTAGTAGGCACTTGGCTTTCTAGTAGACAGTTGATATGTTTAATAGACAATCGAACTCTCTATTAGACACTTCAACTGTCTAATAGACAGTTGATGTGTCTAATAGACAGTTGAACTGTCTCTAAAAATTTGAACTACAGTTTCTACTGACACTAACGCTGTATTAGACTGTAATACATTTTATGAATATCAGTAATAAAAGCAATTATATTTTAATAGTGTCCTTGTGGTTCCATATTTTTTAAACAGGTAAGAGAATAAACATATATTTTTTTAAATTTTAACAATTACTGTTTAAGGCAATAAACAGTATTTCACACAACAAAGACTATGGTATGGATAACTTAATTAGATTTTACCATCAGATGGGACTACATCTATGAAACAAGGGTTTGCCTCCAACGAAACCACAATATGTATATTTATCAGTGTGAGACATTTAAAAAGACAGCTAAGACGTCTCGGTTTATAACGGAGGAAGAATTTTTCTGATGTATAATGTTGCTGATTTTATTGAAGAACAACTTTCCAAGCATGGCTACTTGCATGGATACAGGTGGATGCATCTTAAGTGCATCCAAAACAATCTAGTAGTTACTCACGAGACGGTTCGTATGCTTCTACAAATATTGGACTCAACTGGAGTGGATCTGCGAAAAAGACATCGGCTTCGAAGAATGCAGTAAGTATTTCAGTAAAGGGCCAAATTATATTTGGCATATTGACTGCTACGATAAACTAAAGCCCTTCAGAATTTGTATTAGTGGATGCATTGACGGATTTTCTCGATATATCATATGGCTAAAGTGCGAAAATAACAGTAATGATCCAGCTATTATAGGCTTTCATTATCTTGAAGCTGTTAAACTTTTGGGCGGCTGTCCTCGAACAATTTGTTCCGACATGGGGACAGAAAATGGAATTGTAGAGCAACTTCAATTTTATCTGCGAGATAACTATTTTGGAGATACTTTATTACCGCCCTTTTTATATGGTACTAGTCCAGCAAACCAGAGGATTGAAGCTTGGTGGGCAATACTGCGTAAACACCATTCTCAGTTTTGGATGAATATGTTCCATGGTTTGAAATATGAAGGATTTTACAATGGAGCATTTCTTGATAAAAGTTTAATCCAATTTTGTTTTTTTAAACTTATTCGGGTAATTTTTAATAAATAAACCCCATTGAAAATATTTTTTTTACATTGTAATGGACCATACCCCACCCTTGCAAGTTTCTGCTCATGCTCACCTGTCTATCTACCTGCTCAGCGCTGATTAATTAATATTGCTTAGGTATATTTATAAATATCAGCAGTACGACAACATATTTATTTTAAATAATATGCTTTGTTAAACGTGCATGCTGGGTGGTCACAGTGCCTAGGTATACTTCCCTTTTCCCTACAGCAACACAATAAGCGTATACGCTTATTGGCCTATTAGACAGTTGAACTGTCTGATAGACAGTTGAAGACACACTAGAAAGTCCAAGTGTCTAATAGACAGTTGAAGTGTCTAATGGACAGTTCGAGTGTCTATTAGACACATCAACTGTCTACTAGACAGTCCAATTGTTTGATAAACAGTTGAAGTGTCTACTAGACAGTTCAAGTGTCTACTAGACAGTTGAAGTGTCTAATAGACAGTTCGAGTGTCTAACTGGCGATTTCGAGGTATGGAGGTACTTTATGTCCCTTCTACGCTTCCGTATCTAGTACCCACAGAAGAGAAGAAACCGTAAAACATACCTGCATTCCCTAGGGTACCATCGACTCCTACAACGCGCGGTCTGTTGCAACAATTCTGGCAGCAAAATAGTATCATCAGCATTATTGAACCCAAAAATGTCAGTGATTTCCAGAAGGGTTCATTGTTTACTAATACAAACTTAAAGAACAATTCGAACGTGACGTGCTAACCTAACGAGAACATATAGCGTTTATTTATATCCCAACCAGGTTTTACCAATGTACAGATATCAAAAGTTTTAGCGTTCCCTTGTTTTCATTACTAATCACAAATTTTCTTTTCTAAAATATTTTTTCTGACGGGAGACCGGACACAATAAATCGAATGTAATATTCTGTAAATTACAGTGAACTTTAGAAGTAAAAGGATCCTCTAGGATTCGAACAAAAGTCCCTATACAGTATACATTCTTGTATAGAGCCACGACCGTTACTTGCGGAGCATTAAATTCGGCAAAACCTAGTTGGAATATAAGTAAACGCTCCAGAGGCATTTCTCTTGACATTGGTTTAAACATTTCTTGGTTGAAATATTTTTTACTTGCAAAATATTTTTTAGTTGCAATATTTTTTGCTTGCATTTATTTACTTGAAATATTTTTTAGTTGCCACATTTCAATATTTGGTTTATATTTACGTTTTTGAGTTGTAAATATCATTTTACTTGATATAAAAAAAGTTTCAATTTTGTATCAAATGATGCCCCATAGTAATCCATTAATTTTGTACCTAAAATACATTTTAAATGCATGTTTTAGTAAAGCTTCAATTTCCGTATTTCATTTAAGCATTTCTGTTTCTGAATTTGTTCCACAATTTGTTAACTATCCATTATCTGCATTTGCTTATTATTATTCGTGCTCCTTAATACTATTTTTAATTGAAAAATATCGTGTAGAATATTACAGTGCAGTATTTATCTGGACCTCTGCAAAAACGCGACTTGAAAATCTAAATCTAAATCTAACTTCAGCGACGTGAGATAAACTGGCAATAAAACGCGAGAACTCGACAATAATGTCCAGATAATCTCGACATTAATGACGAGTTTTTGAGAAAGTCAACATTAATGGCTAAATAAAGTCAACAATATTGTCGAGTTTATCTCAACATTAATGTCGAGATAAACTCGAAAATAATGTCGTGTTTCCGGAAACTCGACATTAATATCGACATTAAGTCGACAATATTGTCGAGTTTATCTCAACATTAATGTCGAGATAAACTCGAAAATAATGTCGTGTTTCCGGAAACTCGACATTAATATCGACATTAAGTCGACAATATTGTCTATTTCTGGCCAAGTCGAAATTAATGTTGGGATAAAAAAAATAAAAGTGTGTGGCCCTTCAGCGCTTCCGTAAATATCTGCACGAAATCCGAAATGTTATTCCTTGTAGGTCATCAGCCTGGTCTGTCACAAAGGCATATATTATATTGCATGGTAGTAAATGTGAATTTAATAAATTTTGTCTTATTTAAACTTAAAATTAATTAATAAGAAGGTATTTTTGAATTAATGGATGAATACATTTAAGATGGTAAACTAAAGTGAAGTGTTACATTTGTTTAATAAGGACGTATTTGTAAATAACAGATTTGTGTGACTGGTTATAATTTAAGTTTTTACGCGTTTTTTCCCTCATTTTTTAACAATTAAGTGATATGCCCGTCTGGTGTTTAGTGGTAAGCTGCAGAAGCCGAAGTTAGAGGGAAAGCATGTGTGAACACTCAGAAGAAATAGGTGGATAGCTGTCCTCAAGAGAAATTATTTATTAAGAATCAAATTGATCACAATCTGAGAATATTATGTAGCAAGTATTTTGTATAATATGTAACAGGTGAACTAGTAAGTTTGGACAAACAAGATTCTTTCACAGTCTATTTCTAAACGACAACCGAATACCGAAGATGTGAATGCCTAAAAGAAGAGTGAAGCTTATCATTTTTGTGTGTTAGTTGTATCTGGTGAAACGTAGCTTTTATCGAATAGATTTGTACAAAATAGCATGAAGCATGTAAGTTTGAATTTTAGTTCATACTTTTAGGTTTTTTCTTTCAAACTAAATTTTTCAACAAAATTACACAGTATTTAACGTTCATTAATAATTCCTAACAGAAAATAATGTTTGTATAAAATACTGTTAAGAGAATATAATAAATGTAGCATTAAGAGCATCGGCTTATGTTTTATTTCAAATGTAATTTAATATTTTGTTGAGCAGTGGTATTCAAAAATTGGCACAAATTAAACAATACTTAATTATTGTTTTAAACATAGTGATCCACGAAAAGAAATTTACCATGCAATTTAACCTCACTGAATCAACAAATCTGACAGGAATATTGTAAAACAGTGTAGCCACATCGGAAAAAGCTTTGTCATGTCCAGCAACGCAGTCACAGTGACAAGAAAGGGTTTCTCCAGTTTCCTGTGCAACCAGACAAGGGCCTAACTTTTTAGAATGCAACACATTTGTAACTAAGTACAATATATTTGCCTTGTATAATTAAACACCATAATTTTGTAATCAACCAACAACGTTTTCCAGTGCGTTTATGCTTCGTATGTTTGAGTAAGTAAAAAACTTTTTTATGAACAAAATTATTTATTGTATTAGATCTTTAGATCACAGTGTTACATTACAGTCTGGAAGATCATCTTCAATCTTGCACTCGTCAGAAAGTTTGAGTATATATTGAATAATGATCATCAGCGTCGCCTCCAAAATTTCCAGGGGGGTGGGGGGCAAGGCAAAATTTTCTTAGCATATAATTGATTGGTTTTCATTATAGTAATATAGTACCTACCATATGGTCATTATGTACCAAAAGCCAGGGGGGGGGGCGGAAGCCCCCCCTGCCCCCGTTGGCGACGCCCATGATAATGATCTATTTTCATACTATTTATTGTATTCACATAGTACACAGCGTGTTGCGGCTCTACTAATGAAACATAAACTGCCTATAACTTATTTTATCTTTTATTTCTAATCATTTTTCCGTTCTTATTTTTAATAACCAAAGTTTTACTGACCAACATACAAACTCACTGACCACACACTTGCCCCTATAGCACAAGTTCAAAAATGCATATCCCATTCCCACTTATTCGTCGCTTAACGTGCTTTAATTACTACCAAGAACATTCACCCCCCAACCCTAAAATTAAGGGGGGTTTATTCTTGCATTTTTCCACAAAAAGTTACTGACCAACCATTAATATTTGCAGAAGAAGGTCCAGACTCTATACCTCACATAAGCATAATATCCTACAACTACTGCCAGGATCATCCGCCCTCCAACCCCAAAATTAAGGATAGTTTATTTTTGCATGTTCTCATAAAAACTTTACTGACCAACCATTAATATTTGCAGCAGATGGCCCAAACTCTATATCTCACATCAATATAATATCCTACAGCTACTGCCAGGATCATCCACCCTCCAAGCCCAAAATTAAGGGTAGTTTATTTCAGCACTTTTTCATAAAAATTCACTGCGACCGGGCACTAATATTTATAGTAGAAGGTCCAAAATCTACATCTCAGGTAACTATAACACCACACAACTACTATACCTAAACTTTCTACTTTTAGTTTAGTATCAGTGTATGTAAATCTTATTCTTTGATAATCACCGAAAGGTGAAAACATATGTTAGAATTTACTTCAATATAAAGTGAAACAACAAAACCGAGTGTTTTTATTCTTATATTAGTTATGTTTCACCTAGTGCCAACCGTGGAATCAATTAAAGTTATTTTTATAGATGTTTTCATTATTACAAATTTTGGGAGTTTTAATGCATATTCAGTTCATTTTGTTGACAGTTGTCAAGCTGAAGATTGCTTTTGTGAGGTTATATGTTCGGATTCAACAGAACTACTATCGTACTTCATTCCAACTCGCTTGACACCAGCGTTAAAAATAAATAGCAGGACATTTAATTAAATCGCAAGACATTTAATAAATGACAAGTTATTTAATAAATCGCACGATTTTTTATTTAAATGCACTGTGATATATTAAATTACCTGTCATTTAATAAATAGCAAGTTATTTAATATATCTCCAGTTATTTGTACAAAAAAGTGGATATTTATAAATAACTTGCTATTTATTAAATGACAGGTAATTTAATATATCACAGTGCATTTAAATAAAAAACCGTGCGATTTGTTAAATAACTTGTCATTTATTAAATGTCTTGTGATTTATTAAATGTCTTGCAATATAATAAATGGCAAAATGTTTAATTAAATAACTTTGCGATTTATAAATGTATAATAAAACCTAGGTAAACTTCCCTGTTTTCAGTTTAAATGATGCATTTTACACGGTTTTTTTAATGTGTGCGAACTTTACAAACGGCGCCCCATAATTATTGACTTATTTCTCTCTTTTTTAGTTTATTACAATATGTACTAGCAGTTGGCAGTTGTCAAGACAGAACACATAGACTTGACCACAATTTATTACAAGATTAGCAGTTGGCAGTTGTCAAGATTCCATGGATATTTTATTTATTTAGTTTTTTCTGTTCTGATATTTCACTTGAAGGTTTTTTCAATTGAATTTATTGTTTTCTTCCTATATGGTTTTCTTTAAATTCATTGTTTTTTCCCTTCAAGCTACGAGGTATTCGATTTTCCTTTGTGTTTTTCTTATACCCCGTAGGTAAATACTGAAATTCAGTTATCTAGTTATCTTATTTCATGGATATCATTATAATTTGTCAATTTTAGTTTCCTTGTCAACTGTCATAATAATTTGTTTACAATTTTTCTTAAACATTTCTGATGATGGGATCGTTTGTAGATCTTGAAACCGGTTAAATAAAATAATTTTGTTATACTTATTGGTAGTACGCGAAGTAATTTTTTATTTAATCATGGATTTCTACCAAATAGTGAAAAGTTAAAATATTAACTACATATTAGAATAAGTTCTTATAGTAAAATAGGTATCGTTTAATAAAGTGTTAAAAATATTAAAAATAAATCGCATTCCTGTTTCACATTTATGGACCCGTACTAATTGTTCCGTACTAGACGATACAAACATATAAATTGATTGTTTTCCGGTGATTTGTAGTACACAATACATAAAACGATATCCTGTGTAACAAATAAGCAGTATCCAGTATAATACAATACACAAACATTTAAATCGATAGTTGTGCCAGACACAATTTATTATGCTTGTAAATTTAGTAAATAGTTGCATGAAAATTCTCGTTTAGTTTCCAATTTATCATTGTCAATTTTACTGAAGTAAAGAGAATGGAAAGATGATTTAGACCTAGGGACCGTTTTTCTAGCAAATCGTTGGTGTTGATTACATATTACATTGCATATAAAAATATACAGGGTGTCCAGTCAAGAATGGGCCATACTTCAAATCTAGCTTCCTCGAGTTAAAAGAAACCGATTTTGTTCGCTGGTATAAATTTTAAAACATTTACTAGTTTTATGGAAAGAGCACTCGATTAACTGTAAAAAAGGTATACTTGTTGCGAGTACCTAAAACGTACAACTTTAGAGAAAAATAATGTATTTAAAGTTAATGCTAGTGTGGTAATCCAATGATTTGGGTATAAAACTGACATTCGAGTGTACCCTATTATCAAGTGATTGAAGTTAAAATAATCATTCGTAAGGAGTAAACTCCAGACGTGCGTTGGAGCTGACACACAAGTTTTTTTTCGTATGAAAATTGTTGACTGTCCCATGTTTCAGTATATTTGACGTCTACCATAATTAATGGACTTAAAACGGAGGCAGGATTCTGATCAACATCATTGGCATACCACAGTAGCATTAACTTTAAATGCATTTTTCTCTAAAGCGGTACGTTTTAGGGACTCCCAACAAGTATACCTTTTTTATAGTAAATAGAGTGCTCTTTCAATAAAACTAGTAATTGTTTTAAAATTTGTACCAGCGAACAAAATACGACAAAACAAAAGAAGGCGTGGGGTGAAAGTTAGCGCCCTCTATGTTTTACTCAAAAGTTTAGCTACCCATAAAACCCTCCTATACCAAGTTTCACTTAAATAGCTTCAAAGGTGCCCGAGAAATAACGAAGAAATTAAATAAAAAATTGATCTTCGTAGGCCCATAACTTTTTAAGGAAGCAGAAATGTACTAAGATAAATTGGTTCAGATCGGTTTCTTTTGACTCAAGGAAGCTAGATTTGAAGTATGGCCCCTGTATATTTGATTTATAATCAGACATATATAACTGGCAAATACCAGCTGAATTATAAGTACACTGAAAAACTTCTGGTTATCCTCTCAAGAGGAACGCATTTTATTATGCAAAGTTGTTACTTTGGTTGAATCTAGTAATAGCTGTATTGGAAACTGATAAAAAATACTAAACCTCACGTTTCTATTTCGCAAATGTCAGCTAGTCAATTTGTGCTGACATGATACATTGATATTGCTTCACAGGAGGCAGCGACTCGATGTATGTATCGAATGGATGAAAAATTACCTCAGATTTATTCTAATGCGCTCCAAGAAAGAAATAAAGGAACATTTTATTTTCTTTGCTTTCACCTACCCCTAAAAGGGACAACTTTTTGTTAGTTAAGCAGTATCAGTTTCTCTACTCCATACATACGTCTTTAAGAGTCTTAATTTAAGAACAAATTGTTAATATAATTTCTTTCTCTTTCAGACATTCAGCCGTCGATGTGGACCTTAAACAGCGCGAGGGGGATCCGCCGCCTACTCATCTACGCCCTTACCACCCGAAGTTTCCAACCATAGCGACCAACTTCCAGAACGGCCATTCGCGTCCAGTACCTTCGTCAGCTGACACGAATAAGTCCGAACATAAGCGGAACAATTATACGACCGACCACGAACCTGTGATACTCAACTCAGTGCCTTCCCTGAGACATCTTTCCGAAAATTGCCTGCCGGAAGAATTCGTCTCGAAGATGCACGTCAAGGTACGACTCGCCCTTCGGCGAATCGAAAATTTTCTCGATTAATCGATTCGATGAATATCGATTACATTCGATGAATCGATTTTCAGGCGCAGACCTGCGTCAAGGGCAATCTCAACCAGAAGCTTTTCTTACAGTCCAAGAGCTTGGGTGTTGACAACAGACCAATATATCCCAACTGCCCGTTTTCGCCGTACGGAAGTCCGACGGGATCGCCTCGATGTAATAGGAAAAGACAGCCGCTCAAAGAATCCAGGAGAGTCTCTATAGAGAAGTCAGGGATGTACTTACAGTTAAATCAATACAAACTATTGGATTCCATCGGGCAGGTTAGTTACAGAATTCGATATCAAACTTTTAGAGGCAAATTCCGTTACTGAAAGTTTTTGATGAAGGAATCTGCCCTTATAAATTTTGAAGATCGAATTTTGGGACAGTCTGTTGTATATCTTATTTTTGTTTTAGGGGTCTTATGGAATAGTTAAATTAGCTTATAACGAAGAGGATGATACGCATTATGTGAGTACTAGTTTTATACTTTATATCATGGCGATGTTAAATTTGTTAAAACAGTAATCCAGTAGGAGGCCAAAGTTTCAGTTAGTCAACTTTTTATAGCGACTACTGCCGAACCGACATCGACATGGCAAAATCGACAACCAGTTCTACTCTCAAACGTATTAGATTGCAGATCCATTAGTGTCGTCTTTCACATTTCAAGCAAAATACTCCCAAGACCATCTGGTTGTTATCAAAATAACTGTGAAGCGTTTAAAAAGAACTCTTCAAGCCTTGTCCTTCCTTTTGTCTTTCATTACTTTGAATGTCAAGAGTTTTGATAGACAAGTTGATTTCCATTCCCTTTTGCAATTAAAATATTTTTTACCAACAACTTTACTAGATTTGCAAATAAGCGTGTGCCTAATCATGCAACTTTTAGGACAGTGCTTCAACGTGGGCGTGGTGTTGGCCATTTACAATCAAGTCGTGCCCAGTTGCTGTAACCAACATACTTCTTTCGGATAAGAACGAAGCAATAAGCTTTATGTATGATGGAGGATAAAAGAATTTGTGAAATCAAACTTACTCGTGCCAAAATAATCTGACTCATCCAATTTTTCATTTCCAGGCAATGAAAATTTTGTCGAAGAAGAAGCTCTTCAAGAAAGCGGGGATGTTTGGAAGACTTCCACCACGCAAGGAAGGCAGGACTGCGTCACCACATTACAGTCCGTTGCAAAAAGTTTATAGGGAAATAGCTGTGTTAAAGAAATTGGACCATCCTAATGTTGTAAAGTTAGTGGAGGTATTGGACGATCCGGCGGAAGATCATTTATACATGGTGTTTGAGTTGCTTGAAAGAGGGCAAGTACTAGACGTACCGACGGATAAACCTCTCACAGAGGACCAAGCTTGGACTTATTTCCGAGATGTGATACTAGGAATTGAATATTGTGAGTATGCCATCTCGCTAATCTTCATGCCCCTCTTCCTATTTCCAAAAGACGCAAGAAACCTTGACTTACTAATGAACAGTTTTAAAATATAGTTTTTCTAATCTTACTTTCTTTTTCAGTACATTATCAAAGAATTATACATCGTGATATAAAACCCGCAAACTTATTATTAAGCGAATCCGGAAGGGTACAAATCGCCGATTTAGGCGTATGCAACGAATTCGATGGATCCGACGCTTTCCTGTCGACAACAGTAGGAACACCTGCGTTTACTGCCCCTGAGGCACTAGGGGAGGAAAGATCCGGGTTCAGCGGCAAGGCAGCCGATATCTGGTCAATGGGCATTACGTTGTTCGCTATGGTATATGGAAACGTACCATTCTACGATCACAATATAGTCGCCCTGTACTCGAAAATACGACAGAAATCGGTAGAGTTTCCACAGACACCTATTGTTACAGAGCAACTGAAAACTCTTATAAGGAAGATGCTCATAAAAGACCCGTCGAGCAGGATCACGTTGCCGGATATTAAAGTAAGTATTTTTGTGATCGTCTTGTAGTTAGAGCGCTAGGTTACAAATACAGCGGGAGCAGGTTCGATCCCCAAACCTATCTAGAAACAGTCTCGTGTGCCTTTTAATATTATAAAATTACGCTAAGGTTCATTTCCGAACAACTTTAGATTCACCTAAGTAACCGTTTATCATTAATCGAAGGGTTCGATGGTCCGGATGTATGTTTGAACGAGCTTCGGCGGGACCTCGGAGTGCGTTGTAAGGAGGTGCTCGCTCCCGGTTCGGATACATGGTGACTGGGGGGCGAGCGGGCCCCCAGACCCCTCGCTGGCGGTCGTAACTATGATTCTCTTGAGTTCGGACCATCGAACCCTTCCAGCGAGAGGAGCTCCGTACCATGACTTTCGGTTGCGCCTGAAACCGCAGACGGCACGGACCCTCCGACCCGACCCGACCCGGGAGCGTAGGGTACCCTGGAGAAAAAAGCCGGACTGCGGGGATGGACCTAAACCAAGCCCCCCCCCAACTCAAGAGGTCATGCCAAACGCATTATCTGGCAACGAGACCCCTCGACCCACCCAAGAGCGGCGCCATTACCCCTAAGACTCCGACGCCATGAGAGGGACCGACTAACCACCGCCGGTGTACTCCCTCTCCCCTCAGTTACTCATGTCGACTGGGTTCCACCCATCAAAAAATGATAGATTTACCATCATCGGCGCCCGTTACCCACGAGCGTGAGATTGGATAGCCCGCAGTGGTTTACAGGTGGCACTAAGGGGTACAGCGCCACCCCTCATGTCGAGAGGGATCTGCCAGCCTCGTTGGATGAGTAACCGTCGAGGTCGCTTTCACGAGTCCTCTCCCCAGCTAGATGTCATCATCGGCATCCGTTGCCCACATTTGTGGGATTGGGCAGCCCACAAGTGGTTTTATGGGTAAACGCCATTGGGTCGATGAAGGGTCAGTTCTTGAGAAGCGACAAGAAGAAGAAGGCGATACATTCGAGCGAATATACATATGTGTAAAGTGGTGATAGTACATGCGATAGGAGTGCGAGAAGAATTGTGTTTCGTAATAGTGTATACCGGAGCGATCCGAGGCGATATTGACCGTTGTTTATACGTGAATTTAAAGAAGTTTGAACTGTTAATTTGTCTATTGTTGGATTGTTTAGTATTAGCTAATTGACTGCTTATTGTTTTATTGATTGTTTATTGCTTGTTGTTTTGCTGCTAATTGTAAATTTGTATTCAAATACATGTGTAAATAGTTCCTTGTTAATAAAATTCTTAAATTGAAATACGTTACAACTGGTGTCAGAAAAAGATTGAACAGCGTCGTGGAAGACTGTGGAATATTGAAGAATTTTCTGGAATTTATCCGAATTCAGTGGAAGTTTCAACATTTTTGGACTTGATAGCGACTGGTAGAGATTTGCGAAGTGTGTTTGTACTTGTAAGTGTTTATGCCGATAACAAGAATTGGAGCAGCCATGGGGCAACAACTACGGGCTTCTATAGAAGCAATGAAGAAGAATCTGGACGACGCGATGAAGACTAACCAAGAAGTAATGAAGGCCAATATAGGAAAAATTAAGAACGACCTAGACGATATTAAGAACAGCCAAGAAGAAATTAAGAATAGTCGAGAAGAAATGAAAAGAAACCTAGAAGAGGCAATAAAGACAGCTATAGAAGGAAGCCAATAACAGGTAGCTGGAATAGAAACCAAAATAGAGACTCGAATTACAGAAGAAACACAAGAAATAAGAAACATGATGGATGAAGGGATATCGAAGATAAATGAGAGAATGTCACAACTGATGAAGAGCCCCTGTGGATAAGGTGAAGCCGCCTACGTTTGATGGGAAGCCCTCGAGGCACACATACATTAAGCAGTTCGAGGCAGCAGCGAAGCAATGGACCACTACCAAAAAGGCAGTCAATTTGACGGCTGCACTTCAAGGAGTTGCTTTAAATATCTTGGATACAATGACAACTGAATGATTATAAAGAGCTAGTCAAGCGTCTGGAGATGAGGTATGGTCATCAACACCTCTAGCAAACCCACCAGGTTCAGCTCTGCAAAAGTTTGAGGCCGAAATTGCCCGTTTGGTCCGACTGGCATATCCAACAGCCCCGGAGTAATTTTTGGAGAGCCTGGCAGTGGAGAAATTCATGAGGGACTGCGGGACACTGAGACGAAGCCAGACACAAAACTTTAGCAGACGTTTTGGCTCACGCCTTGAAGTATGAGGCCACGAAACAAACATCTAGAGGATAGGTACTCCAAACGAAGATCTACTGATAAGAAGACTCGTGGGAAGTTCATGCTGGAATTGAAGAAACGAGCGGAGGACAACAATGGTAGGGGATGGTACGGAAAGAGAGATTTATTAAAATGTTGGAATTGTAAAGGGGAAGGCCACCTTTAGAGCAAATGCCGACATACTGCTGGACAGAACCAGGATGTAAAGGTAGTCCCATCCTACCAAGCCCTAGTGGAAGAAGATGTAGTCTGATGGTTGATGGAGTAATTGATGGCAGGGAGACCGGAATTACCAACGACATGGGAGCCAACAATACGATGCGAGGAAAGATGTTCCAGATTGGAGGGCAAAAATATTACAATGCTGATGCGCAGTTGAGAAGATCTTGTACGGAAGAGTGCAAGTATTGTGTGAGGCAAGAGCAGAAAGAGCATGTCCACCCCGTCAGATGTCACCGGACCCGGATTCAAGTAAAAGAAGATAGGATCTTGGAGCCTCTGCCGAGATAGAAGGAAGCTGGGAGGAGATCGGATTGGATAGAAGTTAGACTGGGCACAATGGGATTCTCTTGTGATTGAAGACGGTCGTTCTGAAGATAATGTGAGAGGGCACCGACGGAAGAGAGAAAAAACCACGGGTCGTGGTGTTGAAGAAAAAGGTTCCGGAAGTCCTAGCAGAGGCTCACAATGGAGTGAGTGGAGGACACTTAGGTGTCAATAAAACAACGGCGACGGTCAGGGAGAAATACTATTAGCTGGGCTATAGAACAGTCGCAGTGAACTAGTTCCGAAAATGTGACAACTGCGCGTAGAGTAAGGGATCCAACACAATGAGCCGTGCAGAATGCGGCAGTACATTGTGGGGGCTCCATTCCTCACATCAAATGATAGAAACCAGTACATCCTGATTGCGACTGACTACTTTAGTAAATTGCCCGACGCATATGCGATACCGAGTGGCTGAAGTACAATTTCTTCGCCAACCACTCCATCACATATTTGAACTTAAAAGGACTGGCAGACAAATTAATTTACTTATTTGTAATATATTTATAGAAATAATGTTCACATTTCAGGAAGATGAATGGGTGACGAGGAACGGAGAGTGTCCATTGCCAACGGAAGAAGAAAACTGCCATCTGGTTGAGGTTACAGAAGAGGATGTGGCGAAAGTAGTTACTTCTATTCCGAAACTGGATACGCTGATACTTATAAAGCACATGCTCAAGAAACATTCCTTCCAGGTAAGCAACTTTTTGTGTTACATTTAACAATTTACAAAAATACCCAGTAAAAAAATCGAACTTCTTGTGTTACTGGGCAAAATTTTGCCCTTCAAACTTGTAAAGTAACTTTACGAAACATAAAAAGTTAAGCGCTCAAAAAAGTTAACATTTTTTTCTGAATTTATAGTTATCCTACCTCCTTTTTATAGAACCCATTCCAACATAGACGATATCACCACAGATCAAGCAATGCGCAAGAAACACCGCCGACCAGGCTGCACATTGGAAAATCCGGACGCTCAAATTCTGCACCAGATTCCTACCCATGGAATTCCCACAAACAACTCTCCCTGGACTCATCTCTTGAGTCTGTAAAGGAGGGTGTCGAAAAAGCAACTACAACGGCGGAAAAGAGATGATAGAGTTTGTGTTAAGTTTCCAGGTGCAAATTTCTATGGCGATCTTGATTAAAAAATTATATTGTCATAGTTATTGCTTGCTACCCCTTAGGGGTGAACGATGGAGACCGAATGTAATATTTAAATCCAATTATTGAGAGCAAGTTAAAGTGCAGAATAAGATTGTCAAAAGAAGATACTTTGTAATAAGAGAATAAAATAATTGCACTGAAGTTAACAAATCTAGTCTTTACTTATATTTTTTATATTGGGTGATTCAGCAGAATTTATCCGAAAATATATAATTTTTAGTTTATTATTAAGACAATCGTAATTTACTTTTTGTAATCTATGTGCAAAATTAAGTTTTAATACTACTATGCTTCTTACCAATAATATATATGTATATACCTATATTGCAGAGCTCTGGAATATATATTATTAAGAATATTAATGTATATATACATGATATTTATATATACATAATCAATAATACATATATTATTGCTGAGAAGCATAATAGTATAAAAATTCAAATAATTTTGTAGTAATACTCCTCTGCAGAACTGCAATCACATTTGGTCATTGGTCATGCCAGACTCAATTTAAAATTGCGTATCTTCTTATATTTTTTGGATAAATTCTGAATTATCACGTAGGTTTTTCTTAAGGGTCCTTAATTTTGTTGAAATGTATGAAAAAAGATGAAAATTGTTGAAAGTAAAATAAAATATATAAACATCTCCATGAGGCATACAAATTTTTTATGCAAGTTACAAAATCAAATCAAACAAAATCGTAAAATTTCCTTGAAGTGCTTGAAGCAAAGATATATTTTTACGACTTTTCGATGTAGATCAAAACGTAGCATGTTGTATCATAAGTTTAAACGTTTATGGATATTGGATTTTTATTTGCCAATAAAAAATGATTCAGCCAATAAAGGTATCAACTACGGCTGTTTCGATATGAGAACGAAAAAACAACAATTTTATTGCAAAGGGAAAGGGCAAAACAAATTATTAGAGATCATGATCGTCGATGTCTAAAAGGTCAGAATGTCATAAGTTTGTGAAGGTAATGAATTCATTGTAAGTAGAATCAAATAAAAAAGTTTGCTGCAACTTTCAAAAACTACAATTTTGTTCTGACTTGGCTGTATGTCTTGTTAATCTTTTAAATTTTAATTCTGCAAACAGGAAAAAGAATTCATTGTGACCTTTTAAATATGTACTATGAAATCATGTAAGGTAAGGCGGGGTAAGTGTGAACTAGTTTTACAATACATAGTTGACTTGACTTCTGTTAAACGGATTTTATTTAAAATTTAAAAATATATATATTCTTTTCAACTATCATGTTTGTTTATCTCTAAAAACCGTCACACAAAAATTTATCTAGTTTTTAAACGATTGCAGATGTTCACGCACTTACCCCAAAAAGTGGGGCAAATGTGAACAGGCAAACTAGTTCCCTTAGTTGTTCATTTAAATAATTGAGGAGCTAGTGTAAACAAGGTGTTGGTCTACGAGAAATAACGCCATTGGTTAAATGTGACTTAAATACATTTAGGACAAATCTTATGAACTAAAGTCGATTTGGAACGAAATTTTACCCCAGTGGTCGATCTGTGGAGCTGGTAAAATTTTTCCAATATAGTTTTCGTCGACCACGGCAACATCTTCAACCTGTGGATTGCTTTCAGACTTCTTTTTGTAGCAACTTGGCTGTAATATAAAATACAAGATCACACTTACCTTTTACCTTCCTTAGGGTGTTCACAGTTGCCCCCTTCAACAATTTGTATGGGGGTAAGTGCGAACAATGTCAAAAATAACGTTAGGTGTGGAATAACCGAAAATAACCACCCACCCAAAATGTCAAGCGCTACATGTCGAAAGTCAAAACGAGCCAAATGTCAAATGCGCATTTGAACAAAGAACCAGAGCTTAAAAATTATTGTGTTGTGTGTTTACATATGCCCCGCATTTACACTTACCCCACTTTACCTTAACTGATTCTAGATATTTAAAATGTATTCGGGACCATATTACCGCAAGAGGTAAAAATTGAAAAAAGTGAGTTCATCATATCAAAATAAGAAAACAGGTACTATGATTGTTATTTAAATCTGAACTGCCTTCAATTATTCAAATGTATGTGTGTATGTTAATAATGGTGCACAATAGTTTACGATGAGAAATTTTGCACAAAACCCGTAAGTTTGTAAATAAACATGTCCGTAGAAAAATTAAAATTGTTAATTATATTATAAGTAGTTAACGAAAAGATAATTTTAAGAGCTTTCCATAGGTGGTTATAATTTTTTGCAACAAAAATTAAAAATACCGCAGAATCCCATTTTTACAAAATGCGTTTTCTCGTGGAAATTTCCCTTGTGCCACTTTCTTGTTTACTTAGTTTGATCTACAAATGTGACACCCTCTATTTTTTATATCGATTGTTTTAAAAGGTAGATAAAATGTAAAGCACATATTCTAATATTATGAATTAATAAAATATACATTTATAATGAATGTTAAAATTTAATATGCCCTTACCAATTAGTGATATTAAATTGTTAAAATTTCTTCCAACACAGCGTACACTCGAAATCGCGCGATTGTGTATTCGAACTCCAGTAGCTCCTACAATACTCACCATGAATGTTATCGACTGATATTTTCAAATTATTCGATACCTATTTGATCTGTACTTGAAAATTTATCAACCCGTATTCATTTACAAGGCTGTACTTATACATAATAGCATACTTTACATGTACATTTTAGGTATTTCTTAAAACTCTATTAGACTGTTAAAATTGTTAGTACCAATATATTTTATTCCTAAATATTTTGTATTACTTTTCTACCTTCCTGAATAATAAATAAGAATAATAAACAGAACAGACGAATTCCCTTCAATGTAGGCGATGGAGGTTTGTTTGTGTATAGGCAATTCATTTCTGTGCTAAAGACCTCTGCATGGAAATTAACACCAAGAGCGGCGGTATTTCACATAGTAGTTTCTGAACAATTTTTGGAGTATACCTATGCATTTTTGATTATATAATAATGGGTGAATCGCTTCGATTCGGAAAATACAGATTAAAATAGGAAATCGATTCGAATCTGAAATTGAAATGAATCGGAAATTCGAATCAATTTCCAATTCGAATCGATTCCTGATTCGAGTTGATTTCCTATTCGAGTCGATTTCCGATTCATGGATGATATGATATTCAAGCGATTACTACAGAAAATATCGCTATGCACTGAATCGAATCAAATCAATATGCCCTGAATGGATTCAATTCTCATTGATAATCTACTGAATCGATTCAAATCGATATACAGTTAATCGATACCCTTAATTCGATTCGATTGTTCGAGAATATAGATTTTCGACTCTCAAAGTGGTGAAGTGATGAATCCACAAGTTGTGCTGCTGCTTGCTTCTTTCTGTTTAAAATATTGAAAATGTCAGCTACCATCATATAATATATACCCCAAACCGTAAACCTTTTTTCACGTAAATATTCTGTCTTGTAGTGATATTTTTTATCAATATTCGGATATATCGATATTTATCAATAATCGACATATGCATATATGTATTAACATTCCGATATATATAATATATATTGATGCTTGTTGTCACCTCCGGCATACGAACGGGACGCTCAAGCCTCCGGGTCTTATAGATCAAAATGGAAAGTATATATAGGGTGAGGGGAAGCTCTAGTTTCCGGATTTCTAGAGAGGGGAAAAGATTTTTGACTTTTACAAAATCATATATGGAAACCACGGTGTGTATCTGGTGACCTCCGAAATCTGTGTATGAGCAGATACTGGGGTGCCTTTGTCACCTTCGACAGCGTTGTCATATTGTCGGAGGTCACATAGTTATATGTATATTGTATATCCACGCTTTTTAAGAATCAGTTTCCTCAAAGATGTTTTATTTATTTTCTGTAGCAAGCTGGGTTTCCGAGCCGCGCACGGACATTCGCGCGCCAAATTGAAATACTGTTTCTGGTGGCGCAAACGTGCGAAAAGGGAATTGGAAACTGCCAGAGAATTTGAGCTAAGCTTGTGTCGTGGATTTAAGTCGGCCGTATTTAAATCTTCATTCTGGGCAAATTTCAATATAGTACACAAGTGCCTCCGTCATACGTCAGATTTTCATTCTAAACAAAACAAATGCACGTGTCATTTGACGTTTATCAGTTTTATTAACAACGACTTAAGCTAAATTTTGCAATATAATTAAAATAGTTTTGCAGAGAAAACAGTTCGTTTTCAATTTGTGTGTTTACGTATAAAAATTTCAAAACGACTATAATCATATTGCATAGGTTAGGTACAAGTAGCTGGCGTGAAGAGTTTTAAATTCCACACAGGATAACCAGGAAATTCTCAGTACCTAGCTATGTCAAAGCATTTATGTAAAGTAGAACTATCATTGCAGGCTAGCCCCTGTGAGATAACTATAACATTGTTGGAAGTTATTCTTTTTATACTTATGGGCTTATGCAATGTGAGTGGAAACTGTCTTCGTGGGCTAGCTTGTATGAGCTAAGTATAAAATGCTAAGTTTTAAGGGTCCGACACACGGATATTTTTGCGACCATTGCAGACATTTACCTACCTCTAGTAGAATATTTCAGAAAATTTTGGTTATAACTGCAATTTTCTTCAATGTGCCCAGAAGATGTCAATTCATGTTTGCTGCTCGTAGTTTGAATTTAAAAAATGTAAAAATATCTAAAATAAGGACTATAAAATGGAAGAAAAGCTGCGACAAACAAGCAATAAATAATACTCTTGTAACGCTGCCCCTTCCTTAGTAGAATTATTACCCTCGATCAAAAATTATCTCCTCCTTTCCCATGGTATGAAGCAAGCCGGTCTAGATGAACCAAATTCATCTTCGAACGCTGATATCGCTGAATCAGATAAACATCATTGAACCTGTTCACCATTTGACACGGCCCCTCCCAATTCTTCCAGATGGCTCGTGTACCACTAATCGATACGTCATTAGGGACAATGGAATATGCCGGTCCCAGTCTGTCTGGTGTTTGTTCACCATGATCATCAGATGGTTCTCCACTGTTCTATTGAAACTCAATCATACCATCTGACTGATGGCAACCCTCTAGAATGTAACTTCCGTATTATACCGGCGCATTCTGCCACGACTCATTGCCACATTCCATTGTGAGCCTCTGCCAAGAATTTTGTAAACTTTTCCTTCAGCACCACGACTTAGGGTTGGTTTTCCCTCTCTTCTAACGGTACTCTCCCACTTTTTCTTCAGAGAACCGCTTTCTATCACAAGAGAATCGTAGTGCACCCAGTAAGACTTCCTTCCATCTCAGCAGAGGTTCTCACATCTTTCTGCTTGGTGTCCCTCCAAGATTTTAAATGCTCTTCGTCAACTTATATTCAAGTTCAATGCCATCTGATGGGGTGTACATGATATTTCTGCTCTCGCCTCATGCAATACTTGCCATCTTCTGGGCAAGCTTCTCGAAGCGCATAAGCATTGCCATGTTTTCATCCTATCTGATGTTGCATAATGAAGTTGTACTGCTGCAGCATCTCAATCGAACGGGCCAACTGACCTTCTGGGTTTTTAAAATGGAACAAGGAAGCATGGTCAGTTTTGGAAATTTCCAGTTGACTATTTGGAAATTTCCGGCTTAGAAAAAAACTACCTTGGCCGCTTAGTGCGTCCGTAGGCGCCCCTTTTTAAATTTAATTTTTCGGTTCGGAAATTTCCAAATGCTACCTGAGAATTTCCAGTTGACTATTTGGAAATTCCCAGATTGTATTTGGAAATTTCCAAATGGTATTTGAAATTTCCGTGTAACAATGCACCGTAAAAATGCCTAAAAGCTCTAATGAACTTAGAGTGGCATTCCGTAATTGTTCTACGAGACCGCTACCTGTAAATCAAATACGAAAGAAATACTGAACTAATTCATCCGAATACGCATGTACCGATTTCCGAGATGAGCACGCCCCAGATGTGAAGGACGTCACGCGGGAGAATGGGAATTCCGAATAGATTCTGCACGCGGCACTAACGTGACGTAGTGAAGACTGACGCCCACCTTTCCGAAATCACCAGAATGCTAGATGAATCTCTGCACACGACCCCAGCGCTGACGTAGGAAATCTCGAAATAAACCGCCGGCGAAGCTCCCCTCCAAGCTTATAAAAGTAGATGCAGCAGAAGGCAGAAGCCAGTACTGGGTCGTCCGGCCATCAGCCTGGGACCAGTGCTCCCAGCATCCGGATGATGCTGGCCGCCGCATCCGAAATAGTACCTGATAGGCCGTTCTGACTTGGCCGTGTGATCAAACCGATAGTAACCGTCCTGTAAATATTTGAGTAAGTTAATTTTGAATAAAGGCCTGGTGTTCACTTGCTGTTATCGTAAAAGATATCACCAATTAAACATTTCTCCAGTCACAAGCTGACTGGCCTATCTTGTCCGTGCTTGGTGAGTAGTAGTCTGTTCGAACTCAGTAATTAGGGACCTGCACCAGTGATGGTTAAATCGATTTCTCACTCTCGTGCTACAGTGTATATAAATGAGACGACATACCGGCAGGAATCGATTGCACCTGTTAACTGAGGGCCCCTGGTGAATTACTGAGGGAAGACTAATTATTATTTGCCCATCTCAGATAAGATAGTTGCATTCCCCACCGAGATCGCAACCTGGTTGCTGCAACGAAAAATCTTTCACCGTCTAGGAGTCGGCATAAATTATTGCTACTACGTATACTCCGAAACACCGTAAAAGTTCAGTTTTGATCATACGACGCACCTAATGTACTATCAGGAATACTCCGCGAAAAACGCATTTTATTTTCATGTAAATATTTTGTATCTATAGTCAGTTTTTCTTTTACCGTCTTCAAATGTATATATAGTTAAAGTAATAGAGTCCGTTTATATTTTGTTTATTCTGTTTATTATTTCATCTACGTTTAGCAATAGTATCTAATTGAATCCGCCCTTCTGCGACTAAGAGCTTAAGGGTGAAACGAATAAATCTTCCACCGACCAGACCGTACAGGCAACGCCGAAAACGTTCATAAGCGAACGTACAGATCCTACTAGATATACAGTGTGTCCCAATAAGTAAGACCAGGGGACACAGGTGTATATTTAGGGGCCCGAACCGAGAACGTCGTTGTAAAGGTGACGTCCGAGTAGTGAAGACAAAAGTAATCGTTGCATCCGATCCAAATAAAAATTACCTTGGCCGTTCAGGGCTTCCGTACGATTGAAAGGCTGCAGCAGTGCAATTTCATTATACACTATCGGATAGGACGAAAACATGGCAATCCTTATGCGCTTCGAAAAGACCTTGACCAGAAGATTGCAAGTACTACGAGAGGCAAGAGCAGATAGAGCATTACACCCCATCAGATGGCAATGAAGTTATTGATGAAGAGCATTTACAATCCTGGAGGGAGCACAGCGGAAAGATGTGAGAACCTCTTCTGAGATGAAAGTAAGTTGGAACGTGACTGGATGGGGTAGAAATGTCCAACAAGAATGTAGCTCTGAATTCATACTGGGCGCAATAGGATTCTCTTCCGATTGAAGACGGTCTTCTGAAGAGAAAGTGGGAGAGCACCGTCAAATCGGTCTTTGATCCTAACAGATACATACAGACTATCCCCGTAGCGCGGCAATTTTAGATTACATACAGCTTTCTACCTCTTAAGGAAAAAAGTTTTATGAGAAACATATTTTCACTTGCACAAGCATCTTCTGCACAATACCCAATTTTGCGTTTTTATGCAAATCATTTAATATCAAAACCGCACATTCAATAAAAACTATGAAATTCTACGTTCTAGACAATCTTGTCTCATTTAAATGAGTAAAAATACGTAAATTACACACAAATACTGTTCCATACCCAGAAGGTCTTCCTTTGCGAGCATATCGAACAAGTTTCCGCGGGAAAGTGGCAGATCACATATGCCCTACACGCGCAGATTAAGATTGCGACGTTGCCATGTTTCGGAGGTGACTACTTAACAGGCGAGCTACGAAGCTGCGACACCAGCGCCAACAGTATATGCTTGAACTAAACTTCATTTTTATGAGTAGGGGGGTAACTTTGTGACCTCCGTCAAAAAATTCGTTTTTGCGCTCCAAACGCCATCTGGCCGAAGAAAACATTGAAAACAAGGCGAAAGGTTGTCGCCTCCGAAATCGGAGGTCACAACGGTATATATGAGGTGACAAGGTTACCTGCGTGATACGCAGCGGAGGTGACAAGATACCTTTCATCAATATAATATATATTGATATATATCAGCATTTATAGAAATATATTGATATTTAACGATATATCGATATTCTAACATATTGGTACAACGATATATACTAATATATCGATGTTGATACATATATCGATATTTTGTTTAATTGATATCGTAATCGACATCAACTATATATGACCTGTAATTGTCTTTTGATGATGGGTAATAAAAGAACATATTCAACCGAATAAATTTACTCACACAATTTTAAGCTGACATCACAGAATATATTAACAACATTTGATTTATTCGTTATGTATGCACTTACGTATATACCATGGCTGTCTGTATATACATATATAACAATCAGTTTTATGTACAGCGTCAACAACTTATCAATCTTTGGTAGATTACCTGACCTTAAAATATAAAAATTATATTTTTTCAGCCTCACGTATCACAATATTCACAAATATGTATATGACTAAAATTCCATCTTACGTTAATAAAACAACTGGGGCAGATTACTGTAAAATCAGATTCGAAATGATACTAAGATAAGGTATAAAAAACAGCTCTTTTAAACTTAGGTACAATACTTTTTGACCCAGAAAAAATATCCCAAATCGACAACAACAAATTAAAACTCCCAAGAACTCCAACTAGTTGGAGTTCTTGGGAGTTTTAGTATGTAAATATAGCGCCATCTAATTGATGTTTGAGCCAACTGCATTGTACAAGCTAAGGTTACTTTATATTTGTAAAAATAAAAAGGGAAAACCTCCAATTTAAGGAACAACTAATAAAATAAACAGTCATAAAATACATTGGAGTTATACCAATAAATAGGTGTATATAATACAAATAAATATAAGTACCCACTTTAACGGAAAAATATATAGTACTAAAACAGGAATCAAAAATACTTAGGAAAATGTATATAAAAGATTTCTATCGTAGAAATGGTATATACCATTGACGTGCCTCAGAACTCTACCTTCGATGAGATGCCGTGCGTAGTGAACAGCTTCCACTCGGTCTCTGGCTAAGCCGATTTCGATCAGCCAGCCCACGAACCTAGTGCCCGAGAAGA
Source organism: Xestobium rufovillosum (assembly GCA_963966045.1). NCBI lineage: Eukaryota > Metazoa > Arthropoda > Insecta > Coleoptera > Ptinidae > Xestobium > Xestobium rufovillosum. The sequence continues at coordinate 27,016,128 of OZ014497.1, forward strand.
CGTTTCTGTAGATTTTAAAACGCCACCTATTTCCAAATACACCATGCATGGAGTTAAAAATTGACCCCCAACGGTACAAATGCAAATTATTATAACTCACCTCTTGTCCACGGCAATGTCACGCTTGCACTTTTCGAAATGATGAGTCGAAAACTGATCGCAAATGTGCTTCGTCTCGGAATTTAGCTCGTCCAGAGCAGGCAAGACTAGTTTGTTCGATCTGTGACAAATTCTCCTCCAATACCTCGTCACCAATAAAACGATATCCTTAACGTCGAACCCGAAGAAGGGAAAAGCTATGATGCTCTGTCCCAAGGTCAGCGTTATCTCCAAAAATTCCATTTCCACATAAATACCGGCGACGCTTTCATTTACCACGAGAGACCAGATCGTGAAGGCTATGCTCACAAACATGGAACCCAGTAAGAAAATAAGCAACACAACGTGTCTCAATATTTGAGGATCGTGATCGCCTGGTTCTTCTTCTATCAGTTCTACATCGTCGTTGATTGGTTCCTCGTACTGTCTCTTCAAACTGTCACAACGACTGCTTGAATTTCCCGCACAGCACAACTGGCTCGGGCAAGATCGTGTGTCTGAAGGACTATGGAAAAAGAAAATTATATCAGGAGATCTCTTACTGCTAACTTTATGCAGTCGTGCCACTTCAGTGCAGTCAAAAATCTTTCGAAACCTTTGAAGGTAACAATTGTCGATGACCAACCCATAAGTGATCATCCATGAGTACCGTGGACTTCATCAGTTATAAAAGACGAACTGGGAGCAGTTACTTATGCCCTAATCAACCTGACTCAGTTAGTAAATCGTTGGTAAGTCTAAAATCTCCTTCATAAGTGTTGAAGATTTGAAATGGAGTTATGGAGAGCTGACTTAATTAAATCCCAATGAATCTCTAATGTTAACACCTGGTTAGTAGAAGTATTTGTGCATCCCAAATTACTAACAGTACAGATGATTCGGGTTGATTACGGCTCAAGTTACTTTTCACTGGAAGTTACCAACTGATGTTTGGACTAATACATTTCAACACTTACAAAGGAGAATCTTAGACTTAGTAACTTGAGCCATAATCAATCCGAATCAGATTCTATTCGTTAGTAAGTCCAGATGATATTCATTAGTAAGTCGTTAGTAACAAATCGCAAGAATACAATTTTCATTTGGAAGTGTTAGGTTTTTGAAATATATTGGATACCTGGGAAGTTAGCAATGACTTCTTACCAAAGCAAAATTTGCTCTCATAGATCGTTAGTAATTGTTTTTAAGCGCTTAACTTCCGTTTGTAAACGAAACGTTCCGGAGATATTGAAGTTTAGAAAATCCACTGCTAACTTTCCGGGAGCAGTGACTTGGGCACTAATCAATCCGAATTAGTCTCCATTTGTTAGTAAGTCATTAGTAAGTATTTGTAAGCTTAAAAATTTCCCTTTGTAAGTCCAGCATTTTTGAAACAAGTATTGGGTGGGCTGCTAGTATTTGACTAGTGTGCCAGGTTTCTCATTATTAACAAAAATCTGTCAGGTTAAGGTCAAGCAGAGTCTCAGTCGTTACTAACGACTTACTAACGAATAGCAAGTAATTCAGGTTGATAAGTGCCAAAGTTACCGCTCCCAAGAAGTTAGCAGTAGATTTGTGGTCTAATTTATTTCAAAAATGCTGCTCTTACAAACAGAAATTTTAGGCTTACAAATATTTACTAACGAATGGAAACTAGTTCGGATTGATTAGGGCCCAAGTCACTGCTCCCGGGAAGTTGGCAGTGGATTTTTCAAACATGAATATCTCCGGAACGTTACACTTACAAATGAAAGTTAAGCGCTTACAAACAACTACTAATGACTTACTAACGATCTACGAGAGCATATTTTATTTTGCGAGAAAGTCACTGCCAGATTCACGTACTGCTAACTTTCCAGTGGCAGTGATTTGGCCACTGAAAATTTCCTGGAGTCAATGACTTGGGCCCTAATCAACCCGAATCAGGTTCTATTCGTTAGTAAGTCGTTAGTAGCTATAAAATTTTCACTTGTAATATCAAGTTTTTGAAATATATTGGCCCAAAAATACATTGCAAACTTTCCAGCAGTGATTTGGACCCTCATCACTCTGAATCTGATGATATGCTGTCAGTAAGTCGTTAGTAAACAGTAAATTTTTGTAAGCAGCAAGCAGAGATTTGGGTCCTAATCAATTTGAATTAGATGAAATATATTAGCAGAAGAATTCACTCAACGTCAATCAGTCCGTATTCGTTAGTAAGTCGTTAGTAAATGTTTGTAAGCCGTCTACTTTTGTTTGCAAGTGTGAGGTTCTTGAGATAATCGTGTTTGAAAAATTCACTGCCAGTATCCTATGAGAAGTGACTTAGATCCTAATCAACCTGACCCAATCCTTATTCGTTAGTAAATCGTTGATAAGTCTTAAGTGTTGAAGTTACAGATATACATAATAATTTTTAGGGGACTGTGATTTAATTAAATCCCAATCAATCCCTAATGTTAGAAACTGGTCAACAGCAGTTTTTGTACATCTTAAATTACTAACGACTTTCCAAAAGTAGAAGTGACTCGGGTCGATTAAGAGCCAAGTTACTGTTCTCTGGAAGTTGGCAGTGGATTTTTCAAACATGAATATCTCCGGAACGTCACACTTACAAATGAAAGTTAAGCGCTTACAAACAACTACTAATGACTTATTAACGATCTACGAGAGCATATTTTGTTTTGCGAAAAAGTTACTGTCAGATTCACGTATTGATAAACTTTCCAGGGTCAATGACTTGGGCCCTAATCTATCCGAATCAGGATCTATTCATTAGTAAGTCGTTAGTAACTATAAAATTTTCACTTGTAAGTATGTATTAAGTTTTTGAAATATATTGGTCCAAAAATCCATTGCGAACTTTCCAGCAGTGATTTGGACCCTCATCACTCTGAATCTGATGAATGCTGTCAGTAAGTCGTTAGTAAACAGTAAATTTTTGTAAGCAGCAAGCAGTGATTTGGGTCCTAATCAATTTGGATTAGATGAAATATATTAGCCCAAGATTTCACTTTCGGGAGCAGTGACTTACGCCCTAATAAACTTCAATCAGTTCGTATTTGTTAGTAAGTCGTTAGGTCCTAATCCTTATTCGTTAGTAAATCGTTAGTAAGTCTTAAGTGTTGAAGTTACAGATATATTAATTTTCGGGGGACTGTGACTTAATTAAATCCCAATCAATCCCTAATGTTAGAAACTGGTTAACAGCAGTTTTTGTACGTCCTAAATTATTAACGACTTTCCAACTCGGGTTTATTAAGACCCAAGCTACTGTTCTCTGGAAGTTAGCAATCAATGTTTGGGGTAATGCACTTCAAAACCCCAACACTTGCAATAGAAAATTTGAGTTACAAATACTAACGATTTACTAATGAATGAAAACTAATTCCGGTTTATTAGATTAGCATACATGTCATTGTTCCCGGGAAGTTAGCAGTGGATTTTTAGTGAATATTTACAGTTAATTACTAACGACTTACTAATGATTTACGAACGCATATATGGCCTTGCGAAAAAGTGATTGTTAATTTCTGTACCGAACCTTTGGATTCATACAAAAAAAATTAATAACGACTTACGATTCTTCCTGGATCAACATTAACCCTTCCGTATTTGAAATCCCCTGATCATTTATAAGATCTTCTATGTCAAGCGGACCATTGTCTTCTCCGCAACCTTCTTTAATAGTAGGCAATGACCCGTAACATTTCTGCGACGTTTTTAACGGACTATTTGCACTCGTCTCAGCTTCAGGTTCGGCGTCATCATCGATGGTCGAGTCTATCTCACGAGCTAGGTTTACGTACTGCGCGTTTCGTTTTCGGAAGCGCTGCTGAAGGATCAGACACCCAATAGTCACTACAATAATAAATATGGGGTTTAGCGGTTAAAACGCCCGCCCGGAAAGTAGGCAATCACTTACCGGTGAAACAAATTATAAGAACGAAAATTTGTACTATGGCCCATGGTTTATTATTTATGGTGGGGGTAAGGTTATAATTAAGGTCTCCTACAAGTGCCAGTATAGTAGTCAACAACATAGGAATTCTGGAAAAAATATACGTCTCGCTTTAAAGTGATTTTTCAGAGTGGGATATACGCTCAGTTCCAAGAGAATAAATTTAAACTTACCCCCATCCACACAACACGAAAAGCGGTAGCAACCTCAGCACGAAACACAAACTGCGACACTCCAGGAATAGTAAGGTTATTGATAACAAAACTGTCCATATTCTGGTGCTGTAGATTCCCGCCCTCCAAAACACGAACTGCAGATATTTCATCCAAACGTTGCTGGAATTGTATGTGAAAAGTATTCCTCCGACACAAGCTATCGTCTAAAAACATAAAAAAATCAATTCCACTTATCCACGACTCAAATTGGTCTCGGTGTAAAAATATGGGTTTTACCTGAGAAATGATGAAGCACGCTGTCACAGTATGGGGCAGCTTGTTCATCCTTTTGGTAATAGCAAAAATCAGAAGCAGCCAAACACTAGCAATAATTCCTACTAAGCCTATATCGAATATGTAATCTACCAGCAACGGCTGGTAAGCTGCAGTCTTCGTTATCATCACCATTTTAGCTGAGACAAACATGATAGGGGCACTGATGAAAGTGCAAGCTACCACAGAACTTGCTATCTGAGAATGAAAAGATCTATATAGTCCCAGAAATCAATAGGCAACTAGTTCATTCATGGTGGGGGGAATGTTAAACAAAATGTTGGTCTTTTAGGATTTCCAGATTCATCCAGATATACATGTATGATTAAGGTCAGTTGGGGTAATTGGAAACTAGGGGTAATTGGAAACACCAGTATAATTTGCTTGTGTTGCGCAGTTAAAATTCGAATTTCCCCCTAGATTACTTCCTGTTGTTTTAGCCCAGTCAAATGGTGGTTTTCCCGTAACAAAATTGCGGAAGTTTTTTTCTCGGCGGTTCTATGTTTTTTGGGATGCTGAATCCGAATTTCAAGTTTGCTGCCATGACATGCCCAGGTGAAGGGTCTTGGGCAATGAAAGGTCCAGGCAAAGGGTCAGGGGCTGTGGAAGGTCCAGGCTGAACAGTTGAGTTATTGCTGTTCTTCAACTGAAAAAATTGTAATTGAATGATTAATGATATTATAGAGAAAAATTGATTAGTAAAGATGCATAATGCTGCAAAATTTAGAAGAGGGAGACGGCCTAGACGAGCCCCTTGCAGTACGACTGTCTGAAGCAGCTGAGGAGACAGAAGGTCGTTCATGTAATATTTTGCAGTATGTATTATGCAACTTTACTAATCAATTTTTCTCTATAATATCATTAATCATTCAATTACAATTTTTTTCAGTTGAGGAACAGCAACAACTTACTGTTCAGGCTGAACTTTCCACAGCCCCTGACCCTTTGCCTGGACCTTCCATTGCCCAAAACCCTTCACCTGGACCTTCTAGTGCCCAAAAGACATTGCCTGGGCCACCAGCAACTAAACGGGGATGACTAAAATAACTGCGCACATAGCATCAGGTATTTCTTCATACATCGACAGTTCACTATACAACTTATCTGTTCTTGTAACCATGTTCACTAAATGCCTTCTTTCTTTTACAGATGGAGAACCTACTCGAAGTGATGACCCAATACTGATTTCGACTTTCCGTCATTTCATGACACATGTACATTAATACATACAGATTTCATAGTCAGCTTTATATTCAGTGTCGTGTACCTAATATGTTGTAAATATAATTTGTTAATGTTTTCATTAAACATGATTTGCTATTAATTCATTCAAAACAACATCTTTTAAGCGTGATACATCGAAAGTATATCGCCGATGAGAGACAGACAGGTGGGAGAGACCGTTTTGGCTATAGAGCGCAGAAGACATTTTTCGTAATTTTCGCTTTGCTCCCGCCCACCTTTTGAGAAAATTGAATGTTAGAGACGTCTCTTGTAGGAAATTTAATGTACTTTCACGTAGTATAAGGGTTTTTGTTGTAGGGGGTGACCGGCAAAAGGCAAATGGGAAAGGATAGCGGTCGCCTGAGCAAAAGAATGTTTACAGAAATACTGGGAGAAGTGTGGAAAGAAGCAATGCAACCTAAAAAAGTTATTGCAGGATTTGAGTCTACAACGAATTTAATCCTGAAGTTTTTTCAAAAATACCAAAAGGAACTAGGAACTCGTCCCGATGAACCTTCCTCAACCCAATCCATTTCTATTACTCCACTTTATGTTCATTTGTGAAAAAAAAACGTTTCATTTTGAGGAATAAATATTTCTTCCATGTTTACCCCTTGATCTCATTAAGTCTACGTTTTAATTTCTCTTCGGGGTAAATGAAAACGTGTATTAGTTTAGTATGTATCACTGATAATATTGTAAAATTGGCAACAGCGTTTTCATTTGTCTCTTTAAGAACGTTATTACACTCTATACAGCAATAGCTAGTCGTTTCCAATTACCCCTAAAAATTGCAATATTCTGTTTGCATAGGGGCAAATGAAAACAGCGAATATTTTTTTTATTTTTACAGCTGTGGAGTTAATACCTTAAAAGTAAGAAGATGCCCTCTGTACATACAATTAAACTAGAGAATTTGTGCAGATAAAAATTTGTGAATTCAGCTTAATGAAAATCGTTTACAATTACCCCAACTGACCCTATACCATTTCGAAGCCAATAAAATGCAAAAAAAACTACTTACGATATCAACATCTACGGAATACTGGATTGCAAAAACAAGCACGGCATTGGCAGTAGGAAAAGTTCCATATAAAAATCCGTAAGAAGTAAAATCACTAGTCTCTGTACTGTTAGCACCTGGGGCGACCAGAGAAACAACTTCCCTCAATAGCAAGGGAAACATTATTCTAAAACATGAAATTATGAACTTACAATATCAATATACGATTACACTGTATTACACTAAATTACACTAAATGGTTATAACCAATTGTACCGGGTGTCCAAATAAGAAAGGATGCCGGCCGTATCTAAGGAACCGTTCACGGTACAGCTGTGGGAAAGAAAAAATAATAATAAAAGTGGCCAAGAGAAATAGCTGGAAATTATTTTCAAGTTTCTAAGTTTGCTGCTAGAGGGCGAAATAGTCATAGACGACAAAAAAAACATGGTTTCTCTAAAATATACCCAGATAAAGTAGATCAAAAATACGAATATTGCAATCTTGAATATATTTTGTATAGTTTTGGTTTGAGAATACCTTCCTGAAGGTCAGAGGTGTGTTGTTTGCTGGATTATCAAAAAGTAAAATAAAGGATATAAATTGTATTCCGGAGAGTGGAAGTAGTGTGTAAGTGAAAGAGAAGCGTTCAGTTTCAAGTGAAGTGAGAATAACTAAGGAAAACTACAACGGAAAAGGTAAAATTCGAACTATTTATAAGTAAGAAATTATATACAGGTTATAAACAAGTGGCGCCAGTGGGGGATTGAGCCAGTACGGTTGTGGGTGAGGAACTGAATTAAGTAGGTTTCTTGCAGTATCGCCGCTGTAACGCAATATCGCCTACACTAATAGAAGAAACCTGTAAGAATTACTAAAACATTGCAGAAACCTGTAAAATTGCGAAGAAACGGCAATATTTGAAGAAACCTGTAAAATCGCAAAAGAAAACTATAAAAGAAGAAAAATTAAAAATAGATTACCAACTATAACATTGAACGTGACACCAATCCTTTTGAAAATGGGAGAAATGGAAGAAATTAAAGGTATGTTCAAAACCTTAACAGAGAAAATAACGGCAATCGAGGGAAAAATGGATATAAATATGGCTGAAATGCAGGAAATAAGAGAGGAGAACAATTACCTAAAGCAGCAAATGAAATTGCAAGAAGACAGAATGGAAAGAATGGAGCGAGAAATGAAGAGGAATAATATAATAATACAGGGGATGGATGACAAAGAAGATGAAAATACTGAACAGATAAGAGTGAATATTGGAGAAATAGTCGAGAAAATGGGCATAAACATAGACATGAACAAGGATATTAGTGAAGCGAAGAAAATAGGAAGATACAATATAAACAGAAAGAGACCAATATTAGTTAAGTTGATTGCTTGGGAAAGAAAAATGGAAATCCTTAGGCTGACTAAGAAATTGAAAGGAACCAATATTTGGATAAATGAAGAATACACAAAACAAGAGTATGAAAATAGAAAAACCCTTATACCCCACATGAAGAGGATCAGAGCAGAGGGGAAAAATGCATTCATGAGATATGATAAGTTAATAGTAGATGGAAAAGTATACGACAGATGTAGCTTCGAAATGGAAGAAGAGGAAGGAAAGAAAGAAGGGGTAACAAATAAAAGAAAGATAAATGACAGATGCCCAGAAGCGCTAGAGGAACTAGAACAGATGCGAAAAATAACAAAAACAAGAACATACAGGCACACTGGAGCCATCCCAAAAAACTACCAGAAGTAAAAACTAGGAATATTAAGGAGAAATTAAAGACGACCAGGCTAACGAATAAGGAATATGATAAGGCAAAAACGAAGATAAATATAGGGACATGGAATATAACGTCATTGAATGGGAAAGAGGAAGAGTTGGCTGAAGAATTAAAACAATTCAAAATTAGCATACTGGGCGTAAGCGAGACAAAGAAAAAGGGACAGGGGGTAATGAAAATTGGAAAAGAATATACACTTTACTACAGTGGAGTAGACAAGAAACTATGGGCAAAGGAGGGTGTAGGAATCATAGTAAAGAACGAAATCAACAAAAACGTAATAAACTATAAAGCGATAAATTCAAGGATAATAAGAATGACAATAAAAATTGTAGAAGTAATTACTATTATACAACTATACTCCCCAGTAGAGGGCACAAAGGAACAAGAAATGGAAGAATTTTATGAACAACTGCAAACACAACTGGATGAAATTAGAGAGGAAAGCAACCGAGTAGTGATTATGGGCGATTGGAATGCTAGAATTGGTAAGGACATGGAAAGAGGTATGGGATGCAGAGGTGGATATGGGGAAGAGGCAATAAACAGAAACGGCGAAAGGTTGCTCAGCTTCTGCCTGGCAAACGACCTAATAATTGGAAATACATTATGGGACCAACCAGTACCAGAGAGATATACTTACTACGCAGAGGAGAGAGATGCAAAAAGTGTAATAGATTACATTGTATATACGTCAGAGGTGCAACACAAAATATTGGAGATCAAAACTGAAATAGAAGCAGAACTAAACACTAGCCACAGACTAGTAATGGCAGAAACAAATTTGGAAGAGGAACAAGCGCATGAACACAAAAAATACCAAAGAATCGCCATTGAAAAACTAAAACAACCAGTGATACAGGATAGATACAGAGAAAGAGTTAAAGAAGAATTGGAAAAGAGAAATCTACAGAAAACATCGTGGACTATAAATGAAAAATGGAAATATTTTAAGAAATCCTTAATACGAGTAGTAGAAGACATCTGCGGAAAGAAAACAATAGATACACGCAGAAAAATGACCAAATGGTGGAATGAAGAAGTCAAATCGAAAGTGAAACAAAAGAAACAAGCCTACAAAAAATATATGGAAACAAGAGCTCAAGAAGATAGCAATAAATACGTAGAAAAGAGAAATCAGGCAAAGCAGACAGTTAAAGAAGCTAAGATAAAAAGCTGGGAAGAATTCGGAGAACAAATAAACGAGAATTATAAAGAGAATAATAGGAAATTCTGGAATACAGTAAAGGCGCTAAAAAGCGAGAAACGCAAAGAAATAAGAGGAGTGAGAGACGCACAGAATGTTCTGAAGACTAGCATAGAAGATATACTGGAAGCATGGAGAGAGCACTACGAAATTAAATTTAAGAACAACGACAATGAGGAAGACAACATAGAAACGAATCAGGGGTACATGGAAGAGCAAGGAATGGAAAATATAACATACGAAGAAGTAGAAGAAGCAGTTAAGATTGAAATTAGGAAAAGCGGGTGGCGAAGATCAAATAGCACCAGAAATGATTAAATGGGGGGGAGAAGTGGTAAAGGAATGGTTACTAAATATATGCAGGGACGCTTGGACAAACAAAAGACTCCCAAATGACTGGACAAGTAATATAATACTACCTATATATAAGAAAGGGGAATATTCAAAATGTGAAAACTATAGGGCCATATGCTTATCATCAGTATGTTTGAAGATCTACACAAGAATACTTGAAAAAAGATTAAGAGGATACATAGAAGAAAAAATTAAAGACGAACAGACAGCCTTCAGACCAGACAGAACAACAACGGATAATATTTATATACTAAGAAATATTATAGAAAGAGCAATAAATGAACAAAGAATACTGTATCTAACATTCATCGATCTACGATCAGCATTTGACCTAATTAATAGAAAGGAGATTTGGAAATGCCTCAGTCAACTGGAAGTGCCACAACAGTTGATAGGAAATATTGAGCAAGTATACAGAACAGTAATAGGAAAAGTCCAAATAAATGGGAATATGTCAGGAACATTCCATATGGAAAAAGGAGTGAAGCAAGAAGACTCCTTGAGCCCACTGCTATTTATTATAATTAATTAAGAATTAATAAAAATTCAGACTTAAATACGCCAAGAACGCTAGTGGGATATAGAAAACTGAACCCAGTGTATATCAGAAGTTTAATGTATGCAGATGACATAGTGCTAGTGGCAGACACACCGGGAAAAATGCAGAAATTAATAGACACATGGACAGTGGAAGTGGAAAAAATGCAAATGGAGATAAATATAAATAAGAGCAGAGTAATGGTAATAAACAGACAATTAGAAAGAATGGTCCAGAATATTAAATGTAAGAATGTACCCCTAGAGGTAGTCACTACGTATGAATATTTAGGGAGTATAATAACGGAGGATGGAGGAATAGACACGGAAATAAATAACAAAAGAAACAAAGCAAATAGAATATATTACTCGTTAAATAATGCAATCTTGGGAAAAAAGGAAATATCAGAGAGCATCAAATTGAAAATATACAATCAAGTGGCTCTGCCATCACTAATGTATGCCAGCGAAACATGGACGACACAGAGGAAACATGAACAACAACTGACAGCATCGGAAATGAAATTTCTCAGGAAGATTAAAAATGTAACAAAGAGAGATCGAATTAGAAATGAAGTTATAAGAGAACAAACAAAACAGGAGAGTATAGTGACAAAAATAGAAAATAAACAACTACAATGGTATGGACATATAGAAAGAATGAGCCAACAGAGACTAGCAAAAGTGATACATGATGCAGGGGTAGGCAGGGGAAAGAAGAGAGGCAGGCCTAGGAAAACATGGAAGAACAGAATTGAGGAAATTGGAAACAGCAGGGGAAAATCGCTGCCAGAGATGAGTATAATGGCCTTAAACAGGAAGAAGTGGGATAGATGGATAAAAGACAACCAGACCTAAAATCCGACGCCGAAAGGCAAAAGGAGAAGTGTAGAAGAAGAAGAAGAAGAAGAAGAAGAAGAAGAAGAAGAAGAAGAAGAAGAAGAAGAAGAAGAAGAAGAAGAAGAAGAAGAAGAAGAAGAAGAAGAAGAAGAAGAAGAAGAAGAAGAAGAAGAAGAAGAAGAAGAAGAAGGAGAAGAAGAAGAAGAAGAAGAAGAAGAAGGTTTACCACTTCCTGCTCTAACTCATCAAATAGCAGCGGAGGGGGAAGGGGAGCATCTGGTTGTGGAGATGCTTGTAACTTCGGTTTGATTTAACCGAATTTAGCAAACTTAGTCTCGTAGAAAAGAGCTATCTTCCTTTAATCAGATACTTTTATAATTTAAGTCATTTTTGTTCTGTAGTGATCGCTAGAGGGCGTTATTTGAAAAATCTGTAAACTTTTCAGATTTTCTAGAAAATTTTAAATGGAACAGTATAATAATTATACATTAATTAAAAAGAGGACAAAATAACGAGAGAAACAGTGAAAACCGCACATTAATATCTTTTTTCTAACCGGAGATATGAACAAAAGAGTTTTAGGGGCGAGAGGATGGGTTAATTACTAACCTTTATACATGCCACCGAATATAAAAGACATTTTGAAAATATCATAATCATTAAAATTATATGTTGCTTCTTCGTGGCCATTTTAAATGTGGAAATAACCATTGCAATATTCGTATTTTTGATCTACTTTATCTGGGTATATTTTAGAGAAAACCATGTTTTTTTTGTCGACTATGACTATTACGCCCTCTAGCAGCAAACTTAGAAACTTGAAGATAATTTCCAGCGATTTCTCTTGGCCACTTTAGTTATTTTTTTTTTCCCAAAACTAAACTATGAACGGTTCCTTAGATATGGCCGGCATCCTTTCTTATTTGGACACCCGGTACAAACGCACTTACAATTTAGCAAAAATCAGGATGCCAGGAATTAATAATAGCTTTCCCCTCAATTTATACAATTTTCCTACCATCGATAATCCAGTAAGGAACAGCATTGAGGATATGAAAGCCTGGGAGAAGAGCTGAAAGTGTCCCGAAATTAATGACTCTTACTATCTGATGGGTTAAGGTGTGGCCTCTACAATCTAAAAGGTGGGGAGACTTTCTGGCCTTTTATATTAGAGTCTGTAAAGTTAAAGACTGGGCTGTCACGTGATCAGCGCAATAGACCTGTTTTCGTCCGGAGGCGGAACTCGTAAATCCAGTGGCGCCCTCAAAAACTTCAAGATTATTGTGCGTCCATTGTTGACGTTGTTTTGTTGACCTATGTTTGAGTGTGATCTTTTAGTGGATATTCTGTTTTATTTTGCGTTTTTATTGTGAGTGTTGCTTAAAAGACTAAAAAAACTATCATCTTTATACGAAAAACGGAGTTGATCGAGGTAATTAAGATTACAAATTCGTGGAACTGAATTGAAGGTTAACATTTTTTGGGTTTGCAGATTATTCTGCTTATTTTGTCATTTTATTTAAAAGACTTTTGAAAAATCGTCGATAGTATCTGTTATCCAGGTAATACTACAATCAAAGTAATTTTACACATTAAATCCAAGTTGAAATTTTTGACGTTTGTAGGTTAGAAATGTCTCCCAAAAAATTGGCAAATCCAGCATGGTAATTCATAGCCAAGGCCGTGAAATTATCAGTAACGTGATGAAGTTTATGTGGGAAGAAGCACAAAATGGAATTAGGATTCCTTTAAAGAATTACAGGTATGTAGGTACCTACTTCATAATGAGCTTGATTATTGTTAAGATCCAATTGTGTGTTTAAGGCAAAGAGTTATAGAAGCAACAGGTGTTTCGAGAAACACAGATTTTGAAGGAATCGAAAAGCGTAGAAGCTGAGCCTAGCACCTCCTTTGCTACACAGCATAAGGAACGACCGCGAAAGAAGCGTAAACTCGGCCTGATTTCTGTGGGAGAAATGGAAACAATATGGGAAATTATACATAATTTTTTTATTTTGGAGAAAAGGAATCCCTCTCTGAATTGTAAGTAACTACCATTATAAAAAAGAAAACTTCGTTAAGGTGTGTTTTCATTGCAACTGCTGGCAGTTGTTACTTGTCAAATACGGGGTGATTCATTGTAAAGTTTGCTGAACTTCTTTTTTCATAAATAGAGGGAACGTGGTAATAAGAAAGATATTTTCGTGTATTTTTTGGATTTAATATCAAAAAACCAATTGGGTGCTGCTGTTGCGTAGCCAAGTTATGAAAGTATGAATCACACTTGCATTTTACATTTTAGTAAATGGAATGCTTTGGATTCCGACTTCGATTGTAGATAAATTTCAAGAAACTTACTTTCTGTTGAAACCCAATTATTTTTCAGACCATTATATTTCACGATGTGTTTTGAATGTGTATAGTATATTTTTCATCTAAACATGAATGAAGTATGCAATAACAGAAAGTAATCCCAATAATCAGGGGCTTTTTGAACAAATTATTCTAGGAACAAATGGCAATGACTGCTTTTTCGTGAAATAACAAATGCTACATTTAAATACCTACCTATCATGTTATCTAGCCTAATATCACCTTATATTCCAGGTATTCTACAGAAGATTAAAGATTCTGAACTTTCTTTTTCTGGCTCGAGGCAGTCGCTATGGGTTTTTCTGAAATCTATTGGATTCAGGTATGGCTGCTTTTGTACTTATATGCAAAGTCAAAATATTTCAGATGCCGTTACTACATGTATATTCAAATTTCTGTTTCATTAAATGTTTATGTTTAGAAAATACTTTTATAACAACAGATAGCAATAGTGAGCTTGCTTGAGTGGGACACCTTGTATACTTCTATTTCTATTTAAGGTGGCGAAAGACAGAAGACAACCGTAAGATTTTAATGGAAACCCATGACATTCGCCTGAAAAGGATGAAATACTTGAAACAAATTCTGCAATACCGGGAAGAAGGCCGAATCATTATATATACGGACGAAACGTATATACACAGCAGCCATGTCCAGCCGAAAGGGTGGTATGATGAGTCGACTAAAAACTTAAAGAAGCCGATTTCTAAAGGCCAAGGGCTGATTATTGTACATGCCGGAGGTGAAAATGGTTTCATTCCCAATGCGTTGCTCATTTTTCGATCAGGTAACACATACATAAGTAATTTTAATATCAAAATGTAACCAAACATTGTCTCTAGGTTCTAAATCAGGAGATTACCACGATGACATGAATAATGCCAATTTCATGACATGGGTGCAGAAACAATTACTGCCCAACATGCCGCCTAATTGTGTACTTGTGATTGACAATGTCCTGGTGGAAAAAACCTGACATCTGCGAGCCGAAAAGGTGAGATGGTGAAGTGGCTTGAAGAACGTCAAATACATTTTGATGGCTCAAATACAAAACCTGAGCTTTATGGTCTTATCAAACAAAATTTGTATCGATTCCCAAAGAAATGCAAATTGGATGAGCTTCTTGAAGCCCATGGTCACCGAGTGTTACGACTCCCCCCTTACCACCCGGAATTGAACCCTATAGAGAAGATATGGGCCACTGTAAAGAACTGGGTAGCTAGCAGAAACGTTACTTTTAAATTAGGTGATGTGGAGGAATTAGCACGTGGAAAATTTTCAAATATTAGCTCAGAAGAGTGGAAAGATATATGTGCAAAAAGTGGAAAAAACTTTCTTGGAGAAAGAGCATCTGATGGACGATGCAATGGATTCGTTGAAGTTCACTGTGAACACAGGATCATCTGATGAGGAGAGTGAAGAAGAATATCAAGTCACAACTGAAGATGATGGTGATGATGATGATGATGATGATGATGATGATGATGATGATGAAGACGACGACGAAGACGAGGATTTAGGAGTACAACCACTACCAAGTGATTAACTCTTAGTTGATAGAGTGTCCAAGCGTCCTTCCAGCAGTACGTAGCGTCCTGCTGGCAGGACGTATTTTCAACCCTATTGTTTTCAATTCATTTAATTAGATTTAAATTTCCTATTTTACGCAGATTCAGAAAACAATCAGCATCGCGGGTGCAGTGTTATATTTTTAATGTTTTTCAAGTTATTTTGTACGAGAATGAATAAAAATGTTTCTCAGCAGTTGTTTTATTTAATAAATAGCAAAATTGTTACGTCGCCTATGAAATTTGAGTCCGTACTGCTGGAAGTCGCGCACGTACTGTCGACAGGACAATCCCATTTAAAAATAATGTCCTGCTGGCAGGACTAGCGGCTCTGTCCAGCTGTCCTGCCCGAAGCTCCTTCCAGCAGGACAAATGCCAGAACTTTCTATCATTAGACCTTGTGGTGCGACATGACATACCTCAAGCACCAAGGATTCTTATTTTTTGAAGGGTTTCTGAAGGTGTTTAGTTCTTAATATATGTGAATTCCAATTATTTATTTTTGGTAGTTAATAGAACTCTCTAAATTTTTAATTACAGAATAATAAGTTTATTTAGCAATTCTTTATCTCCAGTGCTGAAAAATAGTAAATTGGATTATTCGGCTTCCTTTATGATTTATTCTAATTTTCTTTTGTCACATAAGTAAACAACTTGTTCAAAAACCTGTTTTCAACTATAATAATTATGTAATTAAGATTATTTGCACATAAACATGCCGATTTCGTAAATGACATAACCTCACACCAAACGTCACATTTATAATTTATCTGTATGACGAAATCCCCTTTCTTCAAGTTCTTAATGTGTTTCGCGATTTTTTCATGCCTTAAAATGCCAATTTTCCTGTTTTGAATGTAACTTTTATGAATTCATTGTTAAAAAATTATAAATTTCACATATACGCCGGTACGCCACTGTTTCTGTCAAAATCATATTTCCCGCTACATTTTCGCGCAGCCACCATCTTGTCCGGGCCCAGTCTCTAACTTTACAGACTCTACTAAGGCCGCAACCAGATTTCTGCGATCAAATTGTATACCTACATCCATAATCCCCGCCACATACGGAGTAACTTGTCCATTGAAACACAAGTTCCACAAAATTCCCAAAGCGCTCATAAAAACAAACGGATTTTGTGCGATATTCTGAACGATGTAAGACAGTATTTTTAGTCGTCGCTTATAGTTGGTCATTGAATCTGAAGAATTCACAGTGAGCTCCAAGTTGCTCTGCTGCAATTTTGACAGCTCCAAGAGCGATATAGCAATCGGGGTGACGATCACAAAATTTATCGGCGCCACGAGATACAAATAATTCACGTATTCTGGATGGGTGTTTTTGTACAGACTTAGCACTGAAAATTTAAAAAAAAAACACTTTTTTACAGATAGCTTTCATTCAATCAATGCAATACCTTAAAGTTAGACAAGAAAAGCAACAAGGTAAGTATGATAAAACAGCTAAAAAATTAAGTGAATCTAAAGAGCAAAATAGAGTATGCGTAAACAAAATTTAAATAAAACTTGCCAACCTGGTATTGTACTAAAGAAACTTGATAAACCAAGAACTTATTCAATAAGATGGAGGTGCAGTTGTTAGAAATAGGAAACTATTGATGATAGACCTAAGACTCATGTAAGTAAATACAAGTTGCTTACCTATAGGATACCCTATAGCAAAATCGTTGCTCTGCGTGCAGAAAACACCATAAAGACCAACACGGCTGTAATTAATCGGACGGACTGCCAACAGCGTCACAACTCCCACGAAAAAGAACAATATTATTTTCGTAATCAGAATGCAGAAGAGGAACCACCAGTTCACCATACTGAAGTCCAACTCGGCCAACGCCATGAAAACAACGGCGGGCAACGCAAATTTTCCAACAAACGTGCTGATACCTTTCATTTCTGTCTCGCTTATAAGGTTCGCCCGGCCCGCAAAGTAGCTGAAACGATGAAACAGAATTTAGTTGCTGTGATTCAGTTTTTCATAAAATCGATAAACAAGTTAAAATCAGGCTCCCTTTGACTTATTTATTTCGAACAATTGTATTATGTCAAACAAACTCATGTGACAAGTAACAAAAAATTGAACAACCAGAAAAAATTATGCCAGTAGCTAGTTTAATATATTCCGTTCTTTGGCCGTTTGTACATGGATGAGGAAAATATTAAGTAAGTTAATACCGAATAATTTTTTTATTTCATACAAATATGAGTCAGGCTGATGCACCTTCATTGATGTAAGATATCCGTAATAGGTACTTACAAATAAAGCACTTGAAAGGCTTCGATAAAAAACAAAAATTCTGAAGTAATGCCAAAATCTTTTACAATGTTATTCATGTATATCAACTTTTGACAGCTTCAAATGGGAAATGGCAAACTTCCTTTTTTTGAATAGAATGCCCCGTATTTTTATTGAATATTTGTTAGGTACTCACCCACATATTATTACTCCAAAACATTTTACCAGAGCGGGAAAGATATCATCAAAATCAGAACTCGTGTCTGCCGCCGTGCTATTCATGTTTCCGTTCCACAACTTCCCCATCGTCAGTACCTAATATCACAATTTCTGGCCAACAATGGCTACATACTACATAATTTGTAAAGAATCACAACCAGATTTAGTAACAACAAAGGAAATAAAACTTCTCGGTCACATAACCCAACTTCCAAACGATGACGCAAATAAACTAATTAATTTTCATATTTTAAGTGGCTTGCAAACAAACACAACGCTATCACAGCACTAATTTCACTACCAAACTAGGAGTGCTAACCAGTACCTAGATAATATCTCCAGTTAAGTCATTTTGGATAAAATTTTTAACAATATTGGTAAATTATTACTGGGATGACAGATGCCAGATTGTCAGAACAGCACCTGCTACAACTACGGTCACTGTAAACACAGCAGTGAACCGTGTGTCTGCAGTCACAACTTCTATTCTGTTACAGGGTAAAAAAATATATGAATTTATGGATTATTTGAAAAATAGAAGAGAATTTGTGGTGGTCCAATCTGACAATCTACCTTGATTAATCTGTAAATAAATTCAGGAACTTTTCATCCCGGATATAGTTTTTTTTGCGTTTGCGTAAACCGTATTAGGTGTATTGTACCCTACTTATTCTGAATTTATCATTGTAAATACTTCTATCGCAAAAACAATAATTTTGGTAACTATTTTAGGGAAACTACAAAATTACATAAATATTTAAAATTTCGGCAACAAAAATGTTAGTAACCTTAGAAGTCTTGTTTCTTCTTTCTGTTTGGATCATCTTTGGTGTCCCAAGATTTAAACGTCCCCCAAAGCTAACCTGAGTGGTATCAGGGGTGCAGAAATGATTCAAATGAATCAACTATTATTAGAAGTAGGATACTGCAAGGCAACGTTAAGTGTTTAGAAATACGGCTTGTGGTGGTATAGCAGCAGTACCGCCAACTGTTGATAGATGGCAAACGCTTACCGTATGTACAGAAATTTTAGGTATACTTTAGCTTCTAACCGCGTGGTCCAAAATGTTCAATTTTTTCATGGTGGACAACATATTGAAAAGTCTCAAAAAATACTATGTGTTCGATAAATTCCATGCAGTAAGTCAGGTCAGGTCAAATCGTGACCAGGACAGGCCATGCAGATTTATCCTGCAAAGTAGCGACGCAGATATCATTCCAACAAAACCCCACTATCAACCAACTAATTCGTCAATTCGTGGCTGGTTGCCCTTAATTCCGTTATTTTTATACATACCGTATAATTTGGTTAGAGCTGCAGAGAAACGGATTTATTTGAAATGAAAAGTGACAGTTGTGACGATCCACTTTAAGTGGTGAATAGACATTTTATACTGTGATTAATATTAACAATATAGTTTTTTTCTCGTTTTCTAGTTGGTTGTCAATATAAATTACCTAACTTCATGCGCTTAATTGACATGTGTCAAATAAATTCGCGGCTGCGGTCAGAATTTTGTAAGAAACAATGATAGTTATTTCGCATTTTTTTGTATCCAGTGTACTATGGTGCGATTCTGGATTGGTTAGAGTATTTCCTAATGGTTTTTGTGCGCCAGGGATAGGTACTTATTTAATTTTCGGGGGTAATAAAATTTATTTGGATAGCTCCGCTAATACCTAATTTGCAAAGCCTGCTTATTATTGGATACTAGTTGGCTTTGGCAGGGAAATGTTCTCAGAATTCCCAATATTCCAGTGTGCTTTGGAAAAAAAGCACGCGTCTCGCGTCCAGTCTAGCGTCCCCGGCAAGGAAGTAGCGTCACTTGGGTGCGTGGTCCATCTCAATTTCTGATTGTAATTATCATATTGGGTAAGTAGGTACATATTCATGTTTTTCATATTTAAAAAACGAATATTTTATAACTTCTTTTTGTATTATTGGTGCGTCCTCGATATTTTAAATTGAAATGAGCAAATAAGTAGCTGCCGAAACCCAAACTTCCCTTCAACAAAGTTGGTAGGTGGGTAGGTAGGTACCTATGCCAGTATACATTTTTTTGGGATATTTTCGTATAATTGTAGGTACCTAGTTGATGTCTTAAAAGTCCACAAATAGAAAAAGTGCGCAAAGTACAGGTAGATGTGAATTTTCGCGTTTTTGACCGTTGCGTTTGCGTAATGAACAAATAATGAGATTGCAAATAATGGACTCTTCCATTTTTAATTAGACGGTCCAGTTCTAAAGATTATTTTGTCAATTTCTATTTGTGTATTTGTTGTCACTAGTTTCCTGGGTTTGTTATGTTATTTAGTTTTTATCAATTCATTCGTTTTACGGGAAAATAAGTAGGTTCTCATCAAAGTAATGTCCATTTGGTTAGAACAAAGACAAGGGTTAGAATAGAACTTCTACAAATCTAGTGGTGGGAAAAATCGAGATGGAATAATCGAATGCTAGTCAATTATTCAATTGTGGTATTCGTTTAACTGGGTAAAATTTATTGAAAACAGAAATGAAATTGACCAATAAATAAGATTTTGACAGCGGTATTGTTTTATGATATTTTCTCAACGTAATGTGGCAACGTATTGCTACCCGAAGTTGTTTTCTGGCAGCAATACGTTCAGGAGGTATGGGTATGTCTTACTCGTAATTGTTTTAAAATTTAATGCCTAAGTATAAGAAATATTTTTGGGGTCCTTCTGATAGATAGGTAGTTCACCGTGAGATTCTTTCGTGGCAAGACCGATAACTTCAACAATTTTTTTTTATTAAATTAATTGAAATTTGTGATATCTCTTACAATTGGAAATGTCACTAATCGTTTTCGAGTTATTTTGAAAAAGTCGAAAAACCCATAATTAATTTTTGGCCTCCGAGTCGGTTATTTGATGTCGGACGAGATGTCGGATGAAAAACAAAAAGTACTTTATTAATTAGGACAGTTTTTTATGCTCTTCCAGCCAGTGTTGCCAAATTTTGCGTATAGTGTTTCGTTCCGATCTCGGTTCCGACAAAACCATCTTCAGATTCACTTTTTTCATGTGAATCATTGAATTTTTATGCATTTAGAACTCTATTTTTAAATTAAATTAATAAACCACTTGATATGTTTTAATTCAAACACAAGGCCTATAAATAAGTATTTTTATTTTTGTGAATTTGGAGAAATAAAATATAAGTCTATTGCCTATTTTATATACGTATTACGAACAAAATAATTTTTGTTTTATTTATACAGTAGGTACTTCTGCATTTCTTTGAGGGAAATCGAAAAGACAAAACAAATCGGCTCATACCGAATAAAGGATTTGAGGATGGGTTAGTAAAAATAGAATTACCAAAGAAATTATTATATTTGAAAATCAAATTTGACCACAAAATTCAAACTACTTACCCAGTAAAACTGTTTGCCAATACCATAACATACCTACGTACTTGGATTTTTTCTTATGGTATATCACAATACAGATTCCTAAAATATTTTACATTAGTGGTAAAATTGCTTGATTTAGGTATTTGGAGCGGTTCATATCCAACTTGATTTAAATTTATCTTGGAACACGATTTGCGCTTTAATTTTCCTCATGGATTTCTCTCAGAATTATACAGGGTGATTCAGAACGGGTATACCAAACTTCGGGGGAATATATAAAAACTCAGAAATAAGAAGAAAAGTTCATATGAACAAATGCCCAAAAGTGATGATTAAAAAAGCTATTGTATTTAAATTTTATGGGTGGTTCTCAAACAACAGAGGTCTTCAAAGACAATCGCCAGCAAAGTTTAAAATCAATGGTTTTCGTCGTTTCGGAGATAATCATTTTTTTCAAGAAACTTCAACACCCTGTATCTTTGTCAGTAGTAACTTTTGAGCACATGTTCAAAAGGGACGTTTATTCTTATTTGAGCTCCTCTATAATTCTAAGAAGTTTGGCACCCGGTATGTTGAATAACTAAAATGTAACAACAGTTTTATTCATATTTTATTTTTCCAGTTTCATACAAAAATACTATAAATAAGTACTTAATTTATAGGCTTCGTCTTTGTATTAAAATTTAATTTTATAATTTTTTGCGTAGTTAAAACCGACAAAAACTTGAGAATACATAATTCATTTGTATTCATACGCATAGGTATAGCGAATTAGCCTACTCAATCATGGCCGTCGCCGGTCGGTACAAGATGAAGCTGTCACCTTTGACCCTTTCCGTCGTGCCTTCTCAACCACTATTGCAGATCTCCGGCTACGTGGTGGGTCTCTGTAATCGAGTAATCGGGACAATTATGATATAGTAAACGCGATTCAACATAACATCGGTCCTCTAATTGTGCAACGGTGTTAGCGATTGATTACACTACTCATGGACTCTAACGATATCTAAGAAACCGTTACAAGTTACAAGCAGAAGCAAATTACTGGGTGCATATTTCTTCTTTACTGGCAACTTTGAAGTTGTTTCCGAGTGCATCATTGCTAACTTCATGATTATTGGACAATTAAATTAAAGGAGCACTAATAGAATATGTTACATTTTTTGCGTGATCTACTTAATTTGGTCCTTCGAGTCGTGTTATTTTTAATTTTATTTAAATGTGCTAAAATATATTGTTTGTTTTTTCGATTTCACCATTTTATTCGTAACCTAAATTGTAAACGAAATTTTATTCAAACGTTACGTTTTTATTTTATAAATTACTTTCCAATTATCGCATGGGTGTAATTGCCAATGTGTCTCAACCCTCAACGGCAATCTCCTCGTAAGCCAGGTCGCGGTATATGCTGGCTGATTAACGCAGTAAAAGTATCATTCATCGCACTGAGAAACGAGTAGTGGGGCGCCGGGTTCGCCCCGGGTTATTGGTATTATGCGAGATCCTGTCCCTAACAAGTGATGATTTTGCTAACAAGGCGCTCACGGATTCTTCTCCTGGGAGGCTGGCCGAGCGATAATCACCGGTTATGCGCTCTCTCTGACCATATTTCAATCTGGGGGGTCTGCTGACTAAAAATTGATGTACAGGGTTCGAAAATATGGAAATATTCGAATCGTGAAGATACGAAGACCGAAGACGTATGAATATACTACAGAAACAATAATAATTTGAAAATCTATTAAAAATATTCTCTTATTACAACGACTGCAAACCTCTTAAAAATGTTTCTTCCTGCTGTATATGCCAGATTTAATTGTATAACCTGTTCTTGTAGGAGTGGACCTCTGGAACTTCTAAGACGTGATGATTAAATGATCCGGGCGTTTGGCCGGGATGAAGATATAAATTACAACAGGGTTCGTTGAGTTGTATATGGGCAATTTGCCAGCGTGGTAAGTTATTTCGTTAATCGTGTTATTACTTTATCTAGGGATTGTTGCCGGGGCACAGAAAACCCGCTCAAGGAATCCCTTTAACCATAATCAATTTTAATGGTTGACAGATTATTTATAATTATTGTTTAATTTGATTACTGATGTTTCAGCATTTGCCAGTGAGATTTTAATAAGCAGCCTTCAGAAATCTTGTAACTCAAGGACATCATTTAGAAGATGTACTTTGGATTACTGGACAATTCAACAAAGGATGGATTAATATAGTTTTAAAAATATGGGGTGTAAGGGCGTGTCATGCGATTTAAGAACCTTGCCAAGAAAGGTTCTCTTAGCCTCTGCACGCCAACTCCTCTCTCACCTTCACGTGGTGCACCCCGTTAAGTCGAGCAACCCTACGGAAGGTTGTGGTTCCAATCCCAGCGGGATGTAGGGTCGACGAACTGACGAGAGTAAGGGGGCTTTACTGAGGCTATTGAAAGTCCTCAGTAAAGTTTGATATACGAAGTCTACCTTCTGGTAAGAAGGTGGAAGTACCTGGTTTTCGTCCAGGTCAGCAGATTTTCAAGTGGCAAAGTAAGCAGTCAGTTATCTGCTGCAGAATTCATCTTCGAAATCGTAAATAATTTGATTCATGTACTTTCGATAAGGACTTTTACCCTAACGTTGTTCCAAACAGAATTTTTCTAAGGATTAAAACTCATTATTCTCGAGATTTAGAAATAGTTTTATTTCTTCTTCGTTATATTGTATTTTTGATTTTTGATGGTTTTATCTTAATTTTGTGAAAATAGTGCATATTAACTGTTAGAAGAGGTCTATTGGCCAGACAAATTTTGGATTCTTTAAATATATTTTGAATTTTGGGTGTGAGTTGTTCAATGAAAGGGAAACTACAATAGATAATACTACTAACTGTTAGTTTCTTCAGTATCTTTGGTATCAACAGAACGAGTGCTAAAGAGTTGTTCGGCTTTTATACTGTATGTTGGGGTCGTAGTGTGTGGCCTCCTCTAACTCGTAAAACTTCAGCGCATCGACGGGGCATACTTTCAACTAAATTTCGAATAACTTGAGGAGGCAGCTGTTCCCACTCTTCCAGGAGGATTTCTTAAACGTGTTGAAGGTTCCGGATTGGATGACGTTCCTTCAATAGTTGCCCAAGAGTGTCCCAGATGTGCTCGATTGGATTGAGGTGTGGACTGCAGGCGGGCCAATCCATAACCTCAATATTGTGGGCATTGAGGAAATTTTGCACTATTCTGGCGATGTGCGGGCGGGCATTATCTTGCTGCAGAATGAGTACTGGACCTATATTCTCGGCAAGTGGTACAACATGTGGTTCTAGAACTTCGTCTATATACCTACGTGCAGTCATAGACCCCTCACGAATTACCACCAGCTCCGTGAGCCCATTCAGATTTATCCCACCCCGAACTATGATACACCCTACTCCAAATGGAACCCTTTCTTCCACAGTGCAGTCTAAAAAACCTTCACCTGGGCGTCTCCAGACTCGAATCGTCTATCAATGTGATTTAAACAGAACCTGGATTCGTCAGTGAACAGCACGTTGCTCCGCTGCCCTAAGTTCCTATTAACATGTTCTATAGCAAAGAACCTTCTTGCTCTGCGATGATCATGGTTTAAGGGAGGTACCTTAGCAGGTCTTCTTGCATGAAACTGATGTATCGTTTGTGTACTTATTCTGATTCATGTGTCCTCTACGAGCTGATTTTGGAGCGTTGTAGCGGTACTTCTGCGCATTCTGGTGACCCAAATCCGTATTAGACTGTCTTCTCTCCCGGAAGTTGCCCTTGCGCGACGCGGATAAGGTTGCCTTCAAACAATACCATACATTTGAGACCTTATCCAGGCCCTATTTATGGCAGCTCTACTGACATTTAAAATTCGAGCTACTTGACGTCTTGAGTGGCCCTCTTGAATGAGAGTTATGACCCTAGCAATCTGAATTTCTCTACGCCTTCGTGGTCTACCAAGCACATCAACATTCATGTTTATTCTTTCACATTTAAAACGAAACTAAATAAGCAAATCGATAAAAACATTTTTCTCTGCGGCACAAATGAAATTTAACAAAAGAAAGAAAAGGCTCCTTTTTCGTTTTGATTAGTGTATTTTTGTAAATAAAATCAATTGTGGAAATCAACTTAGACTTTGGAATCGTATTGTCTTCTTTTAAACGGGTGTTCCAATATTTGTTAATACATACATACATATAATTAATTCACTACTATTTTTAGTGGAACATTGTTGAAAAGAGACACAACATCTAAACTAATTAACACATATCCTTCAGGCATTTGGAAATTATTAGTAAAATTAGCAAATTCAAAGCTGTCTTTAATGTAATAAGAGTTATTGGTATTACATGAAGAGCTAAGAAATTCTGTGACAAAATTAGATAGTTTCGAAGTGGAAGAAATATTTGGTCATTACGAAAGTAGGGGTTTATGTATCCTAGGTGATCCATAAAATTTTGGGGCAACAGGATTGTATATAGTTAGGGTCTTGGATATTTCTCCTGTTATGTAATTTTATTTTTTAAATTCTTATTAGCCTTTTGTTGTATTATGAATGTTGGATCATTTTTAAGGTCAATATAATATTTATAGTTCTTTAAAATATCTCTTGCTAATTTACCATACATATCTCTGTAAATGTAAAGAACTACTGTAACATTACCTTTGTCTGATCTAGTCACAATTATGTCACTATAAAAACATGCTTTTTCACTTGTACGGACTTAATGTTTATATTTAGGTATATCGATTAAGGTGGAATAGACATTTGGGAGTATTTAATTATATAAAGAAAACTCTGTTCAATTTTCCAAGCTTTCAACGTTTATTAACGTCTTCGTCAGCGATACTACAATAAGAATTCGTTAAATAAGTGACATAAAATTAATTCTTAAAACTTACGGAAAGTGAGATTAAAACTTTAGCATCACATTAAACATTTTAAAAAAATTCTTGAACATAATTTTTTATGTGAAATATGCTTTAAATTTGGAATTATAGATTCGAGTATAAAATTGTTGCAAAATTTAAAAAAAAATATTTATTTTAGAAAAATAGAAGACCCAGATCTCAAAATTATTGTCAATTCGATAAAACAATTTTTAATTAAATTTAATATTCTTTCATCTAAAGCCCCATCATAAATTTGTGTGGGAAATGGAAATTCTAATAAATATGTATAAATGCTACTTGGCTGGGTATCAGATTTCTTATTAATTGTATTTTTTCATTTATGTGGTACATTTCTAAAAATCTCTTATAATTATATTCTTTGCCTTTGATTTCCAAACTTTTCCAGTCGTGTTGTTATTCATTGGCATGTATGGCAAAAGAACACTTTTAGTATTGAAAATACTTCTGGGCGCGTGTATATGGGACTCATCTTACGAAAAATGTATCGACACGCGACAGATTCTGTCGGCGGCGCGCGCAGTCGAGGCCGCTAATAATAATATTGGATGGAGAGCGCTAGCCAGCCCAGATGTAAACTAAGGTACGGCGAGCGCGAGTACCGTTTAAGAGGGATATCGCGTTGCAATAAAAGTCCATACAGTACAAAACGGATGCGTTAATATTTTGTTACGTATTGCGTCAGGTTGACTATGTTCTTTGTGCTTGTCACAAATCATTTCTTTTATTTTATTGTATCAATAATATACCAACTTGAAACGGCACAGATCAGTTTTGTTGGACATCTTAGAAACCGAGCAGTTGTGTCGGTATTTTCAATACGCCTATGATACTTGGCGTAAGATGCGAGGTCTGTGAATTTTTGTTCATGAGTTATGTCACTTTTATGTAATGACATACGACTTTTCAACCACTGACAAGTTTGACCTATGTATTTCTGAAGACAATTACCACAAGTAACTGCATACGCTAAATTTGATTGAAGTAACTCAGGAGTTTCATCTTTCAGTTTGCTATATACCTAACAAAGAGACTGTTTTTGTACGTTTTATTGCAATCTTGATTTCTTCATTACTGAAGACTTTCATTAACTTATGTGAATTCTTTTGTAAGTAATTTGGATGACATAATTCTTCTTATTATTTGTTTCATTTGTTTGATGAAGTTGATTCTAATCTTCATATTATGTTCAGATAAGCATTGTATGAATCTTCTTGATGCTGTTGGTTTTTGATACCAGTCCAAAAATATTGTATTATCTTTTCTGATAACTTTCGTGTCCAAAAAGGTACTGTTCCGTTTACTTCTTTTTCTAATGTGAACTTGATAAACGGATCATAAGAATTAAATATTGGAATGATTTCTTCAATTCCATCTTCGGACTAATTGAATTTGCGGCTCGGTTCCACTCGTACTATAGTCGATGATAATCATACCACTTGTTATATTATAAGATGATAATATTTGTTGGAAAAAAACGTTTATTTGCTATTAAACTATTTCGCACTTTGAA
This sequence comes from Xestobium rufovillosum, assembly GCA_963966045.1. Lineage (NCBI taxonomy): Eukaryota > Metazoa > Arthropoda > Insecta > Coleoptera > Ptinidae > Xestobium > Xestobium rufovillosum. The sequence continues at coordinate 27,043,810 of OZ014497.1, forward strand.
TTTTCCTTTCAAGCGTATGAAGAATCCACGGACAATTCAGGATTCAGTTGTTTCGCCTGCGATTTAATTACTTTCTGTCATCGCTTTGGCGTGGTGCATGGAAGCCATTGTAATGTAGCATGGACCGCACTGACTTTCTGTCTGATGCCCTTTTACGTCTTTTCACGTCTGAGCCTCGCTACTAATCTATTATACGAAAGGAAAAATTAAATTCACCTTAGAAGTTTTCAGAGCTCTTAGACTATAAATTGTACAGATATTGTTCAACAGATTACAAAGAGTTTAACTCTTTTCAATTTTCTATGTTAATTCGGTTAATTGACTTAGGTCAGATGCGTTTTATGTATTTTCGTGGCATTCTGCATGGTGGTGTTTGCCTATAGTGGGGTTGGTCGATTAATGATTAGTGTGGACATAAGAGGTGGTTCAGTATCATCAACTAGCAAAACAAATTAGACGCATCCGGTTTGGCAGGTGCCGATTTTGAAATTTAATGTGGGTTTTAGTGATTATAGTAATCAACGGAGGTGCCTTGCCCATCGCGCCGTCCCGTAACCTGGTCTGTGTGTTTTTCTATACCTCCGCTGTTAATTCAAATTATGAGTTATCTCGAACATAGCTTGTGCAAAACATGAAGGGGTATTGACAGCTCATGAGGGTAGGTATACAATTTCATACGTAATCTACGCAGCCACGAAAAAACAACGATTTTATTTTCTACACAAGAGCCTTCATCAGTTGAGCATGTTTACCAACGGGCTCTTTCCTTCGGAAAATAAATCTTTCGTCAGCTCCCCAAAAATTATTCAACAGCTCTTTCGGTTGGCGACATCTCTGATTATCTTGGTTCGGTTTTCTACCCCATCGAACCAAACCTTTATTTACATAAAAAGATTGTGGTGAAGCTTCTCCGCACGCGGTCGTCACTCTTTCGTGATTGACTTTGGGTCCATGAGTCTTTCGCTAAAAATTTCATAACACTTCCATCATGCTTTTGCGACCACCCGGTAACCAGGTTTTGGTTTCTTTTGGGAACTGAAGGTAGACTGAACCCCCGGTTAAACCACATATTCTTCGTGTGCTTCTTCCACTACGAACAATTGTTTACAATTCTTGCAAAATCGACCGTTTCTTCAAGTACAAATAAGGGCATGCAATATAAATAAATGTGATATAAGTTCTTGTGCCTCTTACAAAACTGTAAACCGCCTCTGCAGCATTATCACTCTAATGCTCATATAAAACTGTTATTGCAGGTGGTTTCGAATCTAATCTGAACTGACCAAGACAAACCTGATGTAAAGGATTTCTGGTTCCGATTTTCCGCTCCAAGAGTCTCCAGTTTCTAATGACAACCTAATATGGCTAATGCTGACGTATTCACATTTCGCTTTTCAAATCTTATGACTCGTACGTTTCTAACAGAAGAGCAAAGTTAAATTCTAAATTTGCACTAATGAAAGTTTGAACTTCTTGAGTATGGCAAGAAATCACCACTCAGGGCGAAGCAAATTTTAAATGAATAATTCATCAGTATAAAAAGTGGAAACACAGGGTATTTATCGAAAACCTAACTCGGTCTATTAATTTAACGAGTTGACGGTTCCGTCATTTAATTATCTGTGTGATTATCCCGAAGAAACAATAAAAATCGCCAATAAGCTAAGATTAAATTTTAAAACGTTGGAGGTCCTCCCGCGTGAGCTGTGAATATGGGATAGTTATGGTAATGAGGCCGGAGGGCGGGCCGAGCCGGTGGTTAAAACAAATGCCCAGACGGCGCCACCGTCGCCGGCTATAAGATAAATGATCGGACACTTTGTGATACATATTTGGGTGTTATTTATTAAGCGTCCTACAAGCGGAATTCTTGTTCATATTTGAGGTATTTCTGTCTTCATTTCAGGAATTCGTGTCCAACATCTGTCGCACCGAACTATCCCAAATACATTAGACGCAATTAATTCCCAGACTAAAAGGGATTGCATTAAATAACGAAATAAAGCGTGGCCTCGTTCTTTCACTTTTTATTGGAATACAGGTAGTCCCATTAATACTTCCAAAAAGGGTGTGAATTCCTCAGCAAAAATACTGATTGGACAAGAATGTTGTTATCGGCGTAATCTCGGGGACATTGATAATTACTGTTACTAATTTGCATCAAGCAAACGGTGGTAACTGCTGCTGGTCAGTGAGGTGAATGACGACGATAATTTTAAAGGAGGATTGTTACAATCATAAGTATATATGGACGCGTAGAAAGAGGGCGTGTAGGTCGCCGATTAGCTCAGTGGGTTGGAGCGAGGGCTTCGGAGCGCGGGGACCCGGGTTCAACTCCCGGTCGGCGCACAGTGAGCTATTTTGCACAAGTAGGTGGTAAAAATGTTTTTATATTTTGCAATGTGGACAGCAGGCTTGATTGTACCACGGACAAGTGTAAAAAACTGAAATGTTGAGAAATCAATTAATAATCCTAGTTAAACTTGTTAAAACATGAACAGGTTGTACCAAATTGGTGGTCCGTCAATATTCGAGTTGGAAAGAGACCGACCATGCATTCCCGTACCAATTTTGTGAGACGAATTCGATGTTGACAAATTTTCACGATAGTCATTTGTTTCGGCGACATCCCCAGCGCCGACTTTTCAATTTTTGTCTTTTTCGGCAATGGCTTGTAACTCGCTTGATATTGCAGATATTGTCAAACTGAAAACACATTCTATTTGCACCTTTTATCGAAAAATCCATTAGCGTAGTCAGCTTTTTTCCGTCTCCGAATTTTCGAAATTTTCGCATAATTATGGTGACGTATGGACTGGAAATTGAGCTTGCTTCAGGACCTTATTTGCTTGAGCACACACACACACACACACACACACACACCAAAAATCAAGGAGGCCAATGTCTTAAAAATCTGATAACAAAATGAAATGACAGCGTGGCGCAATATTGTCACTGAGAGTTATATTCAGTTTATAGTTTAACAATATCGTTGAACAGAGGCCTTGTGCGAGATGAAATGCTACGGCTTTTTGACCGACATTTTAGACCTGCAGTAAGGCGGCTAAGCCCTGATACCGTAGCTGTCCTTATTCACGGTATGGAAAATATGCCACCAAATTTTAATAGAGATTTGGGTAGAATCGAATTGGCAGGTTTCGTTGAGAGACTTACCAACTCTGGTCAAGCTGATCCAGTAATTCTTGGCCAAAGTTTAGTTGAGCGAGAGCCAAGAAGAAATGTGGAGGAGTAGAAATAAAAACCCAATTTCCATTTGTTGTTGTTGTTGTTGTTGTTGTTCAATAAATTTGTCAAATTTGTTTTTTGAATATCAATATACACTGCTGGACAATTGAAATGGACCACCTCAAATAAATTGATTTTAAGCTACAATAATAAAATTTCTCTAAGAGTGCATTGATTAAAGTTTACTTAAGATTTTGCGTTTGTTTCACATAAGTGTCAAAGTTCCTGAAAGGTGTTTATTTTTGATAAAGTTGCAAAAAAATTAAAATGTAAGGTATAACCCATTGTAAAAATAAAATAATTTACTAAGAATACGAGGTTGTTTACAGTTGTTTCAGATTTCTGGTTTAAACAAATTAAGAAAATAATGCCTTACAATCGTTTAAGCGTAGATAATTTGAATACAGCTTTGCGTCTTATCCAAAATGGCGCTTCACAAAGAGAAATTGCTAGATTTTTTAATGTTTCGCATAGCGTACTAAGCAGAGCTCATCAACGACTTCAAACTACTGGAAGTGTTGCTTTCCGGCATGGCGGAGGTCGTCAAAGAAGTCTTACACCAGCGCAGGCACATTATGTGCGCTTAACCGCTAGGCGAAATCCCACTCATACGTCAACTCAAATTAATAATGAGCTTCACGATGCTGCTGGAATTGATGTTTCCACTCGAACCATCAGAAGAAGGTTGAATGAGTCCAATTTAAGAGCTAGAAGGCATGCGACATGTTGCTTGCTTACTAGGCAGCATCGCGTTGCCTGAAGAATTTGGGCTGAAGAACATATAAACTGGGGCAATGAAGAATGGAGCCGATGCTTATTCACCGATGAATCAAAATTTCATCTACACCCTTCAGATCGAAGAGTGTTCGTGTGGAGAAGACCAGGTGAGCGTTATCTATACCGTAATATGTCGCCCCGTGTAGCTTTTGGTGGTGGGGGTGTCACAGCCTGGGGAGGCATAATTACGAACAGCCGCACTGACCTGATTGTTTTGATTAATGAAACCAAGAATGCTCACATCTATAGGGACAGATGTATTCTACCAATTATTGTTCCATTTGCTGAAAATTTTGGACGAGATTTTTTATTGGTCGACGATAATGCTCGCCCCCACCGTGCAAGAATTATTACCAACTCCCTACAAGAACACGAAATCGTTAGAATGAATTGGCCTGAAAGAAGTCCAGACATAAATCCAATAGAGCATGTCTGGGACAAGTTGCAGAAGCAATTAAACCAACGCCAGCGTTATCCTTCTACACTACAAGAGCTGTCTGTCGCTTTATTGGAAGAATGGGAATTGATACCATAGGAATTTATCAATGAAGTGATTAGGAGTATGCCTCGAAGATGCAGAGTACTTCTGGAAGCTCGCGGAGGGCCTACAAAATACTAACATTTAGATGCTACTTAGTTGTATTGTTCTCATTCACTTTTCCATCTTTGGAATATCCTAAAATTGTTATCACTTTTTCGTTAATAAAAAATTTTGTTGAATATCTGCAGAATTTGGTATGATTTTACAACCCTATAATGACTAATGCAAACTGAAATCGACAATAAAACATAAAATAATCTATTTATTATACAAAACTACAAAAGCAAAATAGCTACACATAATTTACTTTCAAAAATCGTAGTGGTCCATTTCAATTGTCCAGCAGTGTATTATAATACAACATTTAAAACAAACAAAAATTACTATTATTTAAGGAGCCAGAACTACGGTTGTCAGTTGCCCATTAGAAGGCAAGCACAAAAAGTTTTTGAAGTTAAAATTGGTAATTCCCTCGGTAATTCCTATCTCAAAAATGGTATCCATAAAAGATTCATTTACACTGGATATTACCAGGCGCTCCAAAAAGTTTCACATCTTACCTACCTATACTAAATTTAATATTGCTTAAAAATATGAATAATAATTTTAGAATGTACTGCCATCAGAATCGTCTGCACTTGCTTCGTCACCGGATAAGTGATCTGCAGAAATGTCAGTAAGTGAGGATGCTTATATTTGGGCATCGTAAAAGACTAAGAACTTCTCTAGAAAATGTTGACGTTGATTTTTGGGTTTTTTGTCTGTAACTGGTTATTACGGGATCAGATGATATGCGAAGCATTCTAAGCAAGTCTTTATTCGTGGCAATTCTTGATATTTTTTGAGTGTTGTGTTCTCTAAACCTTCTGTAGCTTTTATTTAATGCTTCTTGGGCTTCTTCGGAAAGTTGCCCAATAGGCAGTATACAATTTCTTATTATATCGCCTGCATGGACGAGGACTTTATGTATTGTAACTGGCATATAATACCACGAATAAAGACTTAAGTAAAGTTTTCTAGTTTTCTCCGCGTATTTCTCAAATTTGTCAATATCAATGTCATACGCTGAGGAAAGTGCCTGTAAAAGGACGCTAAACCTAGTTATTATTCTCTCATCAAGACCTGTAATATCTGCACTCTTTGGAGGGTTCAAGAAAAATTTTCTGGCATGTAAAGTAGATAGGCCAAACCCATAGTTTCCAATAATGATAGAGGTCTTATTGGGTTCTAAGTTTATGGTTTTTGGTGTTGCTTTGCAGATATAACAGGTCTGAGAAGATTTGTTACCACTCAGCGTATTGCACACTTTCCCGTTAACCATCGTCAAAAGAAGCTGATGATGAACATTTATTGAACAGTTTCCATTATTGAGACTGATTTTGGTTGGACGTAATTTTAAAATTTGGTTTTGAATAATTTTTGTTTCTGAATTTACCATATCAAATGTTTCTTTTGAAAATATAAATTTTATTGGACGACAAAGTCTGGTTGATGACGTTATTTGATTCTGCCAAATGTAGGTTTGCGAATCATTGATTGGGTGCAATTTAATAGGCACAAAAGAAAAAGTAAACAAATATTCATCATCAGCTTCCAAAGAATCATTAAATTTTTGCTTATATTTACTATGCCCAAGAGCTACCATCGCATCCCCACTTACTAATTAAAATCAGTTCACTTATGCTTGTCGAAGCAAACTGTCTCAAAACGGACTCTTGCACTATACGACTATACACAACCGTTGTACGGTATGATCAAGTAACGCCTGTAGATCAATTTCTGCTTTGGTCTCACACACACTAATAAATTCACTTACTGGACTACATTCATTTTTTGCCTTTTGCAGCTCATTGTAAGACGGATAGAGTAAATGTCCTGCTTCAAGAGCACTTTTCCTCAAATAAATATATGATTGTTTTGTCAACCTGCAATCTACGTAAAGAGCTAAGGCCTCTCTTCTCTGCTGTATTGACGCACGTTCTTGTTCTCATTTTCCCGTCTTAAATGCTTGATCTCGGTTGAGCGACTTGGCGAAGCCGAACTAATTTCTTTTAATAAATTTGCTGCATCTCTTTTACAACCATCTCGTAAGGCAACCTCAGCTGCAAAAGTAAGTTCCTGAACACTGGAAGAAAGCAAATGTCGAATTGATCGATATTTAACTTCATCGAGTGGTTTTGGTGGACGTCCGGACGATCTCGGTTGTACTGATCCCATACATTCATTAGCAGTGATGTGAAAAACTAAATCATCCTTATCTAACCAGTTACAATACTTCTTTAAAAAACAATCCATTTTTCTTCCCGACTTTTCCCACCTTTCCTTAATTTTCTTTGAAAAATCGCAAACAATGCCTTTCCACTGAGCCTGGTTTTCTATATTAACTGTCTCCACTTGAAAGTTTTTCATTAAAAATGTAAGCAAAGCTTCATGAGAATTTGTTTTCATAGACTGATGCCACATTTGAAACAACGTTCTCCCAGACACGTTAAACATGGTTCCTAAAACAAGAAAAAGGAGACTGTTCCGCAAGTTTCCGCAAAAACTTAAATATATTGCCGGAAAGCTAATCCTCCAGACTATTGAAAAGTGCACTTTTCTTTTTGGCAATACTTGGCCTTTTAGTATTTCTGACTTACAAAAGTTAAAAATAGTAAGTTTTGATACTTACGATTATCGTAATCAATTTCGGTCCAAACTTCGAAAACCTACTGACAAACTTCGACCTGCTATTCGAAATGTCACTATAAATAAGCTATATTTTGTTGTCATTAGAGATTTTTTTTGTTTCGCATGGTCTTCTTTGTGAAAATATAGCTTAAACTTATAATTTTTACGAAAGAAAACAGACAAATCGCTTATTTTTTGGAAGTGGTCAGTGTGAACTTTGATAATTATTCTCATATGTTATTTATAATTAGAATTAATGTATTTTTTTGTTAGATAATATGTTTTAACCCAACTGAAAGTAGCCAGTGGCTGGGGCAGCCGAGGACGGCTAGCTTGTCAGGACGGGCCGAACTGTTACAATCATAAGTATATATGGACGAGTAGAAAGAGTGCGTGTAGGTCGCCGATTAGCTCAGTGGGTTGGAGCGAGGGCTTCGGAGCGCGGGGACCCGGGTTCGACTCCCGGTCGGCGGCGGCAAATTTTGCGGAGTCTAACAGGATGTCAATGTGAACGTTCGAGAGTTTCCCGAAAACTCGTCAGGCAATAGTCACCACAGCTCGGGAGGCTTGGAGGGGGTATTGTCAAATGGCAACGAGTTTGAGAACTAGAGCCGAAGAATTACTTCCTATTTATCGTAGTTTCTACACTGTTACTTGTAGATACTTTCAGTTTCTTGGCCGTGTCTTCTTTCACCTCCAAGAATCTTCTTTCTAGTTTTTAGGTTTATCACCAATAGCATTGATGTCTACACACTTCACACCGTATCTGGAGTTTCTGTACAAAACGAATTTCATAAACTTTCCTGAACTTTTCGGCAATCAGCTTGGACATAGCAGCCTATTTTCGATGTCAGAATTCTTTGACTCACTCATTTTGACCTTTTGAAGTTGCTTTTATATGTGAAACATATTAAAGAACCTCACTAATTTTTCAGCTGTCGCAATAACAGTTTATAAGCAACTCCATAGCGACTGTTATTCATTCCTAAGCAATCTGCTGAGCTAAAGTACCTACTAGATATATTTAAATTTTAATTATTTGATGAAAAATAGTTAATTTGGAGTATTTTTTAATCTACGAAACGAAATTATATGTAATACATTGCGAAATATATCGTGACTTGTTACAAGTTAGTCTAGTGGTAGAGCGCTAAACTACAAATACAACCGGCTCGGGCTCAATCCCTAGCATCCGCAATCAGTATATTCTGACGACTTTCTAGTCTCTAGGTCGACCCCGTCCAAGAAAATGAGTATCTAGAGTAATAATACGGGACTCGAGGCGTAGTGCTGGCTCCATTACCCTCTGAATTTAAAATTTGTTTACAGATAATATTTTTTTGTAATTTATGTTTATGACTTGCCTTATGCTGTTGGTTTTTCCATTATCTGTGCACTGTATAACTGGATCACTGGTTAGCTACTTATTTCTGCTGGGATATTGAGTAATGCCAGTCTTCGGGTGTCGGTTACTTGTCGATTTTCGATATCCCCCAAAACTTCGTCTTCAATGTTTGTAACTAGATCATAACGTTATCTGCAGCCTTGAAGGATTCTTAGCCTCGAAGGCACAGTATCCACAAATGTACGCCCGTTAGTGATGGAACGATTTGGAAATTCTTCCAAATTATATTCAGCGTGCTACTTAAACCGGAAGCTTAATACCTATTTAGTATCCACATGTACCAAATTTCAAAATCTTTACATTGAATAGCAAGGACTCCGGTATGTATGTACCTAGTTTCTGTTGCATTTGCAGTACCGTGTGTTTGCGGTGCTAATGAATAGACAGCCTACGTTACTTTCTTACGGTCATGTACCGACACTTCAGATCATAATATCCTTTTAGAATAATTCTAAATATACAAATTATCAATTTTACCTTGTTCGGTTCGTTGTAAGTTTAATAGTGTTAAGTTGTAATTATTAGGCATCATCTTCAAACATTGCGGGTCTTGAAATAAAGTGTTGCCGACAAAGTCGGAATATCTTTTCAACAAAAATGTTTGCTGAGAATATTCATTTTTCGGTTAAATTACATTTGGATGCTTCAAGGAAATGGAAACATCTTTTAATGTGTCTGGGTAATTTGAAATTTCTGTTTTTTGTGTTCAGACAAATTTTAATGACATCGTCTACACAGTAAAACATTCCTATATCCGAATTTGCAGGCTTGCCATTTTGGTGTTCGGTGTTACAAATGAGGCCTAATTATTCGGATAAAAAGGTTTCAATGATGCCTTTTGAAAAGCCACAAGTCTGAGGTATGGCTTTCACAGTGATCGACTAACTTGCAGGACCATGTCGTGGACCAAATCAATGTAATCTTCGGAAGACAAAGTTTAGGAGATCATGCATCTGGAGCTCGTTCACAGGTCTTTCTGTCGAGTTTAAAATTCCTGGTCCAGTTCTTCACTACCTGATGAATTTCATGCAAAGATATTTGATAACAACCCTGTTCTCTAATTTAATAACGCAATAACATACACCGACGAATGTTACATTACTTACCACAAGTAATCACTCTAAAGTGACTATGAAGTTTGGGCCAGTCGTAAAATTATTTGGTATTCTGGTTGCAAGTTCCGTGAAAGAAGTGCGTCCGCCCCTAATCTGATTTTCCTCCCACTCCGATTACGTACCCACATCCCTCTCCCCTTGTATCATGAATTCCCTTTAACAAAACTGCAAATTCTTCAAGTCTCTCTCGGCGACGGCTCGCGGCAGACATTTCTTCAGCAAAAATGTAGTGTGAACAACCACAAAGAAAGAGTGGTGGAGTCGAGTACTGACCCGGAAACTAAACTTTGTCTTTTGATTCGGGCCTTCATTCTGCATAAAGATTGCCGAAAGTTTTCCATGTCTGCCACGTTGTCAGCAGTCCATAACGCTTAAGTAATGTAACACTAGTTACCGCTCTTTCTCGTGATATGCCAGCGCAAGCAATTATAATTTTGTTTTTTAACTCTTCTACATTTATAGATGGTGTTTCATAGACCACACTTTTTAAATGTCCCCAACGAAAGTTAGTAGTCTATAAGGGGCAAAGGTCAGGAGAACGAGCTGGCCACCTTATGTGACCATTCGTGAGCCGGTGTACCATCCTGTTGAAAGTACATCACTTGCCGTTGATTTACATTTACATCTTCAAGCAAAGGAGGCAGTTGATTTTCCAGAAAATTCGAATTCTTAATACGCTACCTATGCTCTTTTTTCTGTAATTCGCTATCCCTTTTCTGGGTTCTCGCAACTATCGATGGACCTATTTCTAGTGATATATCCACTTTTCTTCGACTAGTGCTGCATCATGCTGGAACCACATGGTGACACGAATATTCAAAGGAATGTTTTCTAAGTAGGTAGGTCACAATTTGCTTCTGCAAAAATTTAAATAATTCACACCTCAGAAAATGGGGACCAATTTAGTGCCTTTAACAATTCCTGCCTCCATCGATGCTGATAGTCAATGTCTTAAAATTTAGATTTCCGTGGTTGGGATCGTCAGTCATCGCCTTGCGCTGCATATTGAATGTTTTCATCGTCAAGTCTGGGCGGTCCTGCGGATTTTTTTTTATTTCGCCACCGTCGTCCTCTTGTTCAAATAATGGCTATAACCAACTTGAAGATTGTTGGGCAAAATGACTAAACGTTCTGTTTTGTTTCCTGGTACCTATTGAAAACATGTTTTCTCCGTATCGTATTGTACCAAATAAAGCTGAGATGAACTTAAATACCTACTTTATGAACATAACTGCATGAGCTACCGCTTCACAAGTGGGCGTGATGATTACTCTTTAAATTGAAACAGGTGTCTTCGACAAAATGCGTAAATGCGCAGGTCGTCCTTGTTTCCACGGGTGGGAGTCTGGAGTAGAGATCTTATCTCTAATTTGTTTCTTGGGATTCATGCGAGCATAAAAAGCAATTTTATCTTTATATAGAAGTAGATGGCGCCCACTTGTATTTTCATTACCGCGACAAAAATTATGTAATTCTCGTTAGGGAACCATGATGGGTATGGGAATACATTATTTTGTTGTTGACGCGTGGAATATAATTTGTTACAATGTTACAGCTGCGATGAATCATGTGGAAGCTGAATGGTGTGGACGACTTCTCGAGCCATTTGCTTTAAAATGATTAGTAATATAAATTTTTGAATTTGAATTTTTATCTCTAACATACTTGTATACGAACAGATCAACACATATGTTAATTATCGGAGAATTGTCTAGATCCTTATAGAGCACAAATTCTTTTAGTTCGTTACAGAACATATTTTTAAAGGCATCTTCTAAATTCTGCATATGATCATTTATATCCAAATACTTGTATAAATGATAATGTATTAAGTTTACTAAATACATACCTAATTTTATCGCTTGCTTAATTTAAAGACGGGGTATTGTCATATTCTTTAAACTGCACAAAAAGGTGTTTCTCTGTTGCATTTTCCGAAAAAAGAAATGCTAAGTGTTCTCCAACTGCGTGCAGGGGTCACTTTCGTAATTTCAATCAGTGGCGAGTGTTATTTTACTAAACATTTTATGGCTTTGTCTAGTGCAGACTTCTCAGACTTGTGAACTAGAAAGTTTAATTGCTCGGTCAGTTAAACACATAACAATGCTTTTTTGTGGCAAGTTGGTTGTTTAGAATTAAAGTAAATGTAACGGTCAGACCAGCAAGATGTACCGGTCAGACCATGAAGATTTGGTGTACGTGTACCGCTCAGTTTGTATAGAATTTTGAATTTTATGAAGTGTTAAATCTAAAAAGATGATTTGGTTATTGTTGAAATTTCAATAGTAAATTGTAATTAAGAATGATAGTTATTGACTTGATTAAGAAATTGAATTTCTATTACATTGTCTATTATATTGCGGACTAATTCTTTCACGTTCATATGCTGTGATATAGAATTAAAGAAATGATAATACTGAAGTAAGCAGATGTGACACAGTTAAGGCTCTATATGTTTGGATATGTTTGGATTTTCAAGTGTCATACATCCCAAAGTTTTGATTGGAGAGAAAAGTGGGTTGTGGATGAAGGTACAATAGTGGTATCTTCTTTCATGATTGAATTTTGTCTTATTAAGAGATAGAACTTGTCATATTCAGCTACTAGACCTTTATTTACATGTTTCAGAAACTCAGTAGTTTCAGAGTCCTTGAATAATTTCTCTAGAGTTGCAAAGTTTATTCTATCTTTGTCAGAAAATGAATTTCTATTATAATATAATATAGTAGGCAATATTATTGTCTATTATATTGCAGATTAATTCTCTCATGTCCATAAGCTGTGATATGTTAGAAGTGTCATACATCCTAAAGTGTTGATTGGGGAGAAAAGTGAGTTATGGATGAAGGTACAACAGGTGGTAACTTCTTTCATGATTGAATTTTGACTTATTAAGAGATAGAAGTTTTCATATTCAGCTATTAGGTCTTTATTTACATGTTTCAAAAACAGTAGTTTTACAGTCCTCGAATAATTTCTCTAGAGTTGCAAAGTTTATTCTATCTATGCCAGAAAATGAATTTCTATTATGTTGTCTATTATATTGCCGATTAATTTCCTCACGTCCATATGCTGTGATTGTGACCCTTGAGTCTCAATCAATGTTCGATCGACGAAAGAAGATCGAACAAGAACGCTGTAATGTTTTAATAAAATGTTTTTTGCTGCATTCTTGTCTCTGTGGACAGTGGACACCCTTACGACATATATTACAATATACGTAACGGTGTCCCCCGGTCGAGACTATGAGGCCTTCTTGACGTTGACAAATCGAACATGGCTTTGTGGTATAGGATTCATCGACCAATTCGACAGTCAGTTGATTTTTGTAATATTGTCGGATCGCCCCAATTATTGCGTCGTGGAAAAATTTCCGACGCCCTTTGAAACTTGCCACGTTCATGAATTTGCAGCCGTTGCCATACAAAATTAAAGTGTTTTCTTTGGAGGACGGATCAAAGTATTGTCAAATGCGTCAAATTTCAGTCTCACGACACTTTGTCGTTCGTAATTTTTTTGTTTTCTATCGAAATGCTTCAGTTTTAATTTAACCATGTCCATATATTTTTCATTTTTGAAAGACCACGTTGGATCCGCTTCATTTTGGATTTCTTCCTCCATCTTTCCACTCCACCGGAGCAGCTTGTTTTGTCGTGTGTGCTCGCCATTTTTAAAATTCACTCTACCTTTAGATAACATCTTATACTGAAATGATGAATCGCAAGTAACTATTGGCGTTTTGCCCCGAGATCCACGGCGATCACTCGATTGCAAGTAGTTTGGTTCTTCTCTATGCTGTTTTTCATCTTCTTTGACGGGAGATTAGTAGCGGTGGCAACAAGACGATTCATAGATTTCGATACCGCTATGCCATCGGTACTAAAACTGCATCCAAACATCGGTGTGGCGGACACGTTGAAATAACGATTCCAGTATCTTCTAGCGTTATCCCTGAATTCGACAGCACCAGGAACAATTTCACCGATACTTGACAATAGCTCCCGTAAACATATAGTTGAGTACGTGATGTGTTTGACGGTTTGCTGGAAGATGGGGAAACAAATACAAATATCGTGAATTCTGGCCGGATCCTTCTCGATCTTCAAGAAGTGGACAAATTTTTTAATACGCGTGAACATATGCATGGTGATGTTGGTATTGAAGATGGTGTATTGCTTAACCTTTCCGCCCACTTGCCCGTCACAGCACGGCACAGTCCGTCCCGTCAAAATACGGATAGAATGAAAACAATGCAAATGAATGGACAACGCTGGGCCGTGCCGTGCTGTACTAGTGGGCGGCTGTCCATTCATTTGCATTGTTTTCATTCTATCCGCAATTTTGACGGGACGGACCGTGCAAGCTTTACACGCTTCTTGGATAGCGTAAGTTCTGAGCTTGCAGTTGTACAACTTAGCGTTGCGAGCGTTCATGTAGCCCGCTAGAAAATTTAGCGGATCGTCGATTACATGTTTCGATCCTTTCAGTAGGTAGGTAAAATGTTCTACGTTCAATTTGTCGAAAATTTTGTCGCGCATGCGGTCGTAATAAAATTTGTAAAATGAACTCATCAAGTACGATACCTCGATCATCAATCTCGAGACAATCCTCACATCTTCTAAAATATGTCGTTTTAATTTGCTCTTAAGTTCCGTGTCCAGCAAAGGGCACAAGAATTTGTTCAGGCCATGCTTGACGGTGTATATGGAATATTGCTTGGTAGCATCCAAATTTCTTTTGCGAATTCTTGGTTTGTGCTGTTTGCATTTCGTGCTGTTCGATCTTGAATGATCAACACCTCCTCTTGAACTGCACGGTATCAATTCGTTCAACTCTAATGGTAACTACTGTTGAATTAACAAACGTAAGTATTATATAATATTAACACATTTCAACTTACATCATTACATTTCTGATCTTTTTCAAGCAAAATATTTCAGTGCAAATCAGCACCTTTACAACGACTGATAAATATTGGAAACTTCATCCCTTCCGCATCCAATTAATTACGAAGACAACCAATAATTTCTATTTTATTTGATTTTAATCCGAATCAAGCTTTCGGTAACTTTTTAATTTCAATAGACACTTAAATCTTATACTGAGTACAGATTACGTTGAATTTCGTCGTTTCTGGTGCTTATTCTTATCGATGTATTGCAATTCTAGATTCATTTGTGTGACAATTCGTATTCCTATCCTGTGGTATGGAAGTAGTTATTGAATAAATAAATTAAAATAAATTTTTGTTGGCGGTCTTCTTGAATTTATTCTTCCTGAAAGATATGGTCACCGAAGCCCATTATTTTACTCCCTCGTAAAATAGGGCAGGCGGTATCAATATCCTGGACTACGACAGCGATGACAATAAAGTATAATCGCAAGAACAGGTAGTCCCGCGAAGGCATACGTATGTGTAACTGGGCCGGTAAAACGGGCATTGATTTATGCGACAGTACCGAGACCTCCTACCCGGTCGGTACGGCGGCTCTTTCATCTACACAGGCCGAACAAAAACGATTTATAAAAATATTAGAACTATAAATAAGTGACGCGTACCGGAGCGGTGTTTCTCATGTGCCGTGTGCCTCCCTGTTCCCCCACACAGCCACTTTTCCGCGGAGCTTAATGAACGGGAGTCCGTCGGGGCATATATGAATTATTTTATGCCGTCGAGTAGCTCGTTGCAAATTAATAAACGCCGATTCTTACTCCTGTAATTTCCAGAGTGTTTCTAATGAGAAGTGTAATTTTGCACCACTATTCAGCAAATAGTATAGTGTACGAGAGACGACCGCTTTGCACCTATTTACTAAAATAATGTTGAAAATTGTTCCCGTCTGTGTTCGACTTTGATTACACTATATTAGAAAACTCGCATCATATTTATAATGCTACTATTTTGCCACTTTGTGACTGACCACCTTTTATGCTTGAATGCTTGAGAGATATAACATTGATATAGTCAAAGGCACTCTTATAAGTCGCGTCAGACGTCATGGAATCATCCTAATTACGTACATCGAAAAGAAACATTTTCTCAAAATGCGTGTAAGAAAAATATCGCGGATTATTAACTGCTGATCTAGAAGTTTTACCTTTCAACTCAAAAAACAGCAAACAATATTTATAATTTATAATATAATTTAAATACAAAAGTGTGAGTTTAAGAAGTATACAATATTTTGTTAAAGGGACATCGAATAATATTCCGACAAAAAATGCTACTTATTGCAGGTGCGGAGCAGTGGTAAAAGGCTGTATTCTTACATTAGTAACAAGAAGTCGGTCCTGTCGAGGTGTTCTTGCAGTAGTGTCCATTTCTCTGAAGCCAGAAAGTGTTCTTGAGATAACGCTTTGACTCGTGCCTAACAACTGTGCACTGGCGGTTTTTTCTATTTGGTGGAAGAGTACAGCAACGTATACCTATAGACAGTGTATTAGAACTTCTTGAATATATGTATTCGATGGTCTCGATAAATTCCGCTCAGAAGTTTCAATATTAGAAATTTTCTTTTATGACGTCTAGATGTCTATTTTATTTTCTGGATTTTCTAATTCCCTGAGCTCGAATGGAACATAATCTCCAAAAACCTATTCTGGTTTGTTTCTCTTTGCTTCATTCTTATTTTCAGGAATAAATAGTATTGAATTGCCGTGCTGGCAGTCCCAATTTGGTAGTCCATGCACATACCGAGTTTTCACACTATTATGCTTATGACCAATTATATATAAAAAATATACAGTGTCTTTAATGCATTTTGCCTGTATCCTCGCCATCGTTTTCAGACTACTCTCTCAGTCTCTTGCGTTCTTTCATAACAGACCGGGCAGTTCAATTTTCCTTCTATAAGCAATTGCTCGATGTCCTTCGACGGTATGTAGAAGTGAGGCCCGTCGTAACCGTCAATTCTACTAGGTATTTCTCCACGGATTTATACATGTTATTGGAATAGCTTTTTTCGATTACAGCCGACAATTTCCTCGCACGTCTCGCAGTAGACGATCCACCACGTTCAGGAACAATCGACTGGTCATGGAGACTTCGTCCCTCACGAGCAACCTGATCTGTTGCAGTTGTTCCTCTTCGGGCGACTAAATCGACATCGAAGTACATTCGTCTCTCAGATTCAGCGGCAACTGGAACGCCTTTTGTGAGCCGTGCGGCCGTTTCTCAAGATGGTCGACGCTATGCCCGTGAAGGTAACGGCCACGGCGCGAATTTCTTCCGCTGCGAGGGCAGGCAGAATGATATTGTACAGGAAAGTTTTTCCTGTTTCGCCGCTGCCCTACAGGTAGAAATAGTGCCTCGTCCCTCCGTCAGAAGACCCCGCAGCATTCACTGTGTCGTAAACGGCGCGCTGCTCTGCGTTGAGGAAGGATAAGTTCGCCTCGGTCTCGGCGCTATCGGCTAGATGTCTCATCCGCCTGCCGATTTCGGCGTGATCCTAGACGTCGTCATCGAAGACCATCGGCGACCCCTGAACGTCGAAAGCCGGCATCATCTTGCCGAAGAATTGGACGATTCTCTGCATTCGATGAAGGGCCTTGTGATGGGCGGCCACCAGAGAATATCCGTAACGGATATAGTCTTCCATCACGTAGCTCTTGTACTTGTGCCACAGGCCAATAGGATCTGAAACGTCGCACAGGCACAGCAGGTACGTAAATATTTTGCAAGCCTGCGCCGGCATAGCCACAGCTATCGTCTCGTCCATGGCGGCTATCCACACATTATCTGAAAATTTTGGTGCCCCATCTACCGTAGGAACTGGTCATGGGACCTAAATCGTTCCTCGCCGGTAACGGTTGTCCATCAGCCGCCGCACAAGGCTTCGCTGCGAACCGCAATGGGAGGATCGCTGCGAACCGGCATGAGACCTGCCGCAATCCCGGCAACCGCCGAGACGGGGCCAGAAATGGCAGATACCGGAAGTGGATGGAAGTGGCTCCGTTGACTCAGCGTCACTCAGCGGACACAGTGCACAAGGTACGAACGTCTGCCCGTTATCCGTAATTCTGGAGAAGAATCTAACGAAATGCGAGGCTAGATCTCTCGCGAAGAGGACCACGCGACCGTCAGGATGATGGCATTCCGTAGATGTTCCTAGCGTGGGAATCGAAGACGCAATAGTCGGTTGCCGCATTGAAATACGGCCACAGATATTGACAGGTGAGGATTCCAGTGTTGCAAGCACCGGAAAACTTCACCAATACCTCCATCAATTACGGAAATTGTCGTCGATTCGCCGACGTAGTTCTCCGTCTATAGTCAGGGTTTCGTCGAAATCGGCAGAGAACTTTCTGTCGGCTCTGCTAAAATTCCGCTGTATCTCACCGACCCGCAGGAAATCGGTATTATCATTATCTCCGTTCTCCACCGGACCCCTAGTCTCGATGGAAATGCCATAAAGGCTATCTCCGTAGTCTAAGAGTGCGTCGACCATGTCTCTCGCCACACGGGCCAACGTCGGGCGATGATCTCCGCCAAAAATGGCGAGTGAAACCACAACGCAAGCCGTGCACTGCCTACCTCTCGACCGCGCAGAGTAGTACGAACTACTCTGGCACCTGGATCCGGCGTAGAGAACGCTGGAACCGCCGAAATCACTGGTACTAACTTCCATTTCGGAGGCTGCGTGGTGTGTAATAGGAGGAGCTCCTAACACCGGCTCAGGAAATAGTACAGGGACGTCGCCCTCTGGGAGGGTCCCTGCTATCCTTCGATGCCGGTTCGGTTTTTTCCTTGTATTGTCTACCCACCTTATTTTTTCTAGGACGTTTCATTTTTGGCAGAGAAACAGTTGTCGGCATGATCCTGTCCAAGGAAACGTCCTCTCCAATACAACGATTTTTGTTTATTAATACTATAAAATGATAACTGTAATTAGCGATGTTTTTTGCGAAAATTATTGTTTTTGTAATTTTGCATGTTTTCAGCGTGTTTCGAACGAATTGCTTATAAACGAATATAATTGTTAGTTGAAGTGAAACCTTAAATGTCACTGCTTTCCACTCATAAAAACAAAACTATCCATTTCCTTTTCAATCAAAGAGATAGTCTCTGATAGTAATTAAGATCTGAACCAATAATCGCCAGAAATACAAGAGCAGCCCACTTACATTGTGTCAACAGTTCGAACACGATCAGTACCGGCAGTCGAGAACCGCCCTTTTCCGCCACGGAAACATGTCTCCAAGCATCAGAGCTCGGAGAGGGCACCAAAACATCTCAGAACAAAAGAGTTCGCAGAAATGTAGGATGTGTTAAACACTTTAACTCATGCTGAGCGCAAAATACATTATGGTGCCATTCTTGTGCAAGAGAACAAAGGAAGAAAGAAAGGGAAATCAAAATGGCCTCACTGGGAGAGCCTACTTTTGCTGAGTAGTACTGGGCTCTTATGTTACATACACGATACCAAATTAATGGTAATTCGACGTTGCTTTTCCCAATTATCAATTTTCCAACGATATCAATTTAAGCAGCGTCCAACAGATTGTAACAAGAAAAAGAAATCCCACTAAAGGAAGCCTGTACAGAAGGCGATTGGTATCTTCACCATTATATGCAACGAAGTCGGGGAAACTAGTGATGAGGTAAAGCGTGATCTTAACCGGGGAAGAAATGTTTTCGGTCGCGTGGCGTATATTCACCAATCAGACACCGCCGGAACAGATGCAACTTTATTCAGCGGGAAAAAGCAATTCAAACCAGGGAAGCATGTGATCTACCTCGAGTAGTAGGTATAGATTTAGTTACCTACATTCCAACCGGAAGATCATCCATAAATGGAATCAACAAAACATTATAATTTAGGAGTGTGTGCTGTTTTGTCTAAAATGCATCTTCACAATTTATTCATTCCCTCAACATTCGAACTTTCTTATAAACAATAAACACCTATGTTATGGTTCCGCATGTGGATTTTTGGAGTTAAAATTGCTAGGTAGTATTTACATTTTAATTTATAATGTTTTGAGGATCAACATTTCCACTACAACGTGCTGTGATTATAAATGTTCATAGGTGTGATCTTACATAAAATTTAACGGCTCATCATTATAATTTCTGTCAGTCGTTCGAAACATATGTCTTTTAGAGAAACAAAACGACTTAGAATCCTCAAAAATTGGTAATGACGGGCCGTTCGTCCTCCGCATACCAATAAACCCAAATGATACGTTGACACCAGAACACTTACATATGTAGCAATAACGCGCCACGTTTTGTATCGTACAGGCATTTCGAGATGTCACGTACTCTGCCTTAAGGTGTTCCGAAGGCTGAACAAACTTATTAAAAATCCATGTGCGACACTTAACACACAGACGCCGACAACGTACGACGCGAAAATACTAACATAGGCGCGTAATTGTTTCTCAGAACGTGTCGAGCTAGACGTGGTTGTTTCGTTATTATCACGGCTCACTCTGGATTTTTTCCGCCAAACCCTTTACCACGAACGTCCGCAGATTTTCGAAGAAGAATGCGATAAAGCAACCATGCGGATATTGCGCTGCAGTTTCTGAAGGCTAATGTTGTGAAAGATATCATACAGCGTGAACTCTAAAATGTCCTCTACCTATATTACAAATTTATTTCCATTTCTGTTTGGTTTATAACTACAGCATCAGTATAGCATTTCGTATAGGTAACTTATACTTGGGCCGCCGAACATACGGAGTGATCACCCTGCAAGAACGTGCTCTAGCGGGGCCAATACTAATTTATGATGACCGAATTGGAGTGATGCGACTTCGTTGGGTCTAAAGAAAGCGCATCACTGCGGTTCGGTTGTCCTAAATTGATAGTGGTCCCGCCTAGAGCACGTTCTTGCAGGGTGATCACTCCGTCTGTTCGGCGGCCCAAGTATAGTTGCAGTTATGCGACTTATGTTATGGGTTTGAAACCGGCCATGTGGTTAACCCGCCAAAATCTTTGTCTATCAGTTTGTCAGTTGTCGGGTTTAAATAATATTTTTGCCTGTTATTTGAGGAAGGACTCGCGCAGCCTACTCGATTTGGGGTGTTTTCGTGGGCAAGCCCTTAAACAGGACTATAGTAATAATAATAATCTACGACTTCATTACTTTAATATTCAATTATGGCAAAATAGCATGCTGTACTTATCAAATTCTTTATCTTCGGTACAAATTTCATACTTAATTAAATTGTTTCGAGAAAGTTCTTCTCATCTTCAGAAAAATCAAATCGAATTGAAAAGATAGTATATTGTAATACAAGTGAGAGGGCTTTCAGATTTGGTGTTGGAAAAATTCCTTTACGGTTCTAAGTCTACTACACCACCATCAATAGAATTATCGGGTTCTAGTATACAGATGTTATATAAACGCTCGTCTTCTTCGCTTGGTTTGAAATCAGTAGTTAGAAAATGAGAGCCTCAGATACGAACCCGTTCGGAGCACATAGCGCCATCGAGTTCTCGAGGTGCCATCGACTTCTTCGGCAGTGACCTTGAAAGAGACCAGAGGCTGCTGAAGGAGTCGTTGAGGCATCCGAAGAAGTGTCTTCAGCAGCGGCATCTGCAGCAGCAGCCTCTGGTGTCTTTGAAGGTCATTGCCGAAGAAGTGGTCATGTCTTCAGCAGCGTCTGGTGTCTTTCAAGGTCATTGCCGAAGAAGTGGTCTTCAGCAGCGGCCAGGCGCATGCGCCGGGGCTATTCCTCAGATCAGTCCATCGAGTTCTCCATCCACTTCAAGTGGGCGTGTCTGCAGCAGCCTCTGGTCATTGCCGAAGAAGTGTGCATGTCTTCAGCAGCCTCTGGTGTCTTTCAAGGCCATTGCCGAAGAGTGCACACCCAAGCCGCCATTTTGTGGTCTTTGGCTGTGGGTCAGGCGCCTGCGCCGGGGCTGTCGCGTACAAAGCGCGTGTCGCTCATTGTTCAGGCCAGTCCATCCTGGCCCCATCCACTTCTTCGGCAATGACCAGAGGCTGCTGAAGGAGTCATGTCTTCAGCAACGGTGTCTTTGGGGCCTTTGGCCGTGGCTCCGGCGCATGCGCCGGGCTCTGGCTATGAGAGTGGGCGGGGCAACAGCCAATGAGAGTGGTTGTGGGCAGCATCCAATCAGAATTGTTGTTAGGTGCTGTTGGGCCTTTGGATGTGGCCCAGGCGCCTGCGCCGGGGTTTTCGCAAAAATAAAAACGTTGAATATATTTTTACATCAATATAATTAAAACTATAATCTGTATACAGAGTAGGCATGCGTGTATTTTCTGGGCAAATCGAAGCCCTGCAGCTTCTCATACCACTCTTCTGACCGATTCATTACCCGGTGTATACTCAACGATGCGGTCATGCAGGATGAGACAGTATGCGGTTGTGTTGGGCGGAAAATTCTCGCTCGACTCAAATTCTAGACGCATATCTATGGGTCCAGGCTTGATGCTTTCCGACTGCTTTGATGCGTCAATCACCACGATGGGCGCTAGATCCTTGAACTGTTCCTTGCCGTATAACGGCTCGCCAACTTTTCCATAGTATGAACTCTGGAAGTTCTGGTACATTTCGTATAGCAGGGCGTATTTCCCCGTGGAGAAATCCAAGTTTAAATTCTCGTAGGGGAAGCACTCAGAATTCAGGTACAGTTTGACGTTTGTCAGATTGCAGTGGTCAAATTTGCTTGAATCCGTGTCCAAATTCGCTTTGCGATTCGTCTGGAAGGCGACAATAACGTAGCGGGGTTTCTCCAACCGTGTTGCAGTCTTGACGGCCCACGTTTGTTTCGTAGCTTGCGGCAACACCGGATACTCGTACAGCTCCCAGCTGCGAAAACATATCTGCAACGTTCTCTCTTCCTCGACAATATTGAGAAGTTTTAGGTATTCAGCATCCGATGGATAGACGTACGGCACCCTCCAATGAACCTTGCTCAACTCAATTCTGGTGTCCTCGTTACCCACGAAAGCGTTCCTATCGTTTTTCGATCGAGTCAAAATGAGCTCGTGACACACATTTAACAGAATTTTGGGGTAATCTTCCAAGAATCTGTCACGGTTCCAAAATCGAACCGCGCAAAACCTGAATCCCTCTCCCAAATCCGGCAACCGACGGCAACAAAAAGTCGAAAACCGAAATTCAAAAAAACAAACAAAACCTAAGTGCACATCGGGCTAACTGGCTAATCGATGGCCCACAACGCTGGGCGCCAAATTTGTCACGGTTCCAAAATCGAACCGCGCAAAACCTGAATCCCTCTCCCAAATCCGGCAACCGACAAGCTCAGTGGAGTCGGGGTGGGTTAAAAACACAACAAAGTTGAGCATAAAAAAATATGAGGGCGCCACGCAATTTCCTTACCAGATCGGGCACCACAAAACCAAGCTTAATTGCGAAATACTGGGTCAAGCAACGGGCATAACAAGTAAGGAGGTATTCACATAAAAGCCAATAATCAATAACAACCATCTAATTAGCCAGGCAGTAAAAAAAAAATTAGGTACAATAGGAAACATAAACGCGTCAATAACACAAAAATCAGTACTATCAGTTTACAATAAATCACGATAATAAGTCGATCCAGAATCACGTAACTCAAGTACCTAATCAAAACAGAAAACAACTATACATATTACGTTTATAAAAGATCGTAACCTCTATTCAAAATACACTTTAAGTACTTTTAACTTAAAAAAAAAACCTCGTCACCGGTATTCTAGCGCTAAAATTTCGGTTTACATATACGCAGAATCTGGTTATCAAAAGAAATGATTATAGCCACTAATGAAATTATAAGCGTGAAGTATACGTTTTCTAATTAGGAATCAAAATCTTTTGCCTAAATGGCACATGAACAAATACAGCCGGAAGGGCAACTAACCCTGGAAATATTAAATTTATATGAAAATCAACACACGCCTGAAGGGCAAATAAACAGCTGAACCAAAATATTTCAAGTTCGTACAAAGTAAAACAAAAACTTAGCTGCACTCCTCGATATGCGATCCAAGCATCAGTGAACGGATGGCAAAAACTAACGTAGGAAAGCAGGCGCAGGCTCCCGAGAAAATTATCTCCAGCTATTGGAGTCCGCAATAATTGTTCCAATTCAACTAATGACCTCAAAACGGAGATATAATACAATATTTACCAGATCGACGGAAACGTAAAACCAGGGAAAAAAAAGCCTGAAATAAACGAACGGAGTTAGGGATCTCCAAGTAATTAATTTTTACCTTTAAAACTGACCTGTGGTGAAAGGCGGCTTTATGTAGAAGGCGATAAGGAATGAAATCGCAAACGGGTCGAGCACGTGTAAAAGAATCCCACAATATGTGGTTTCCAGCACCGAATTTCAAAATTCCAAAAATCTTCAAGTACCGGATTACCTCAGATCAATGATTAAATCCGTCCACATGGACGATTAACAAACTCAAACGGTAATTAATTCTGTACCACTTAATCTGTCTCACACACGCTTCAATGCTCAAGACCAACTAGCAGTAAAACCAGCGCAGATACGGAAGGTGCAAAAAAAAGGCGACGAGAAGAAATCCAACAAAAATGAATAAATTCGAGGGATTAAAAATACGCAAATTTTAAATGTGACAAATCCCAGCAGGATTCTTCCCGGGATGCACACGTTAAAGTTCCCGTTCGCGTCGATAAGGTGGCTCGGTGAGTCTCCCGTATTCGTCCAGCCGGCATTCTCCAGGGCACCTACCTCACCCACATTCAGAGAAACTACACCCTTCAGTGTGCTCGTGATGCCCACGTTTTTTGTTCGATCCACCTCCACCCCGTTTATTTCATAGCGGACGTCGTCAAAGAGGAAACTGAGGGCGTTATTTGTTAAAGCCGCATTTCCGCCTCCTGCACCCTTGATGAACCTGCCCTCTATGTAGATGCTGCTTAGATGCGGCAGTACGTAAACGTCTTGTTGGTGGATTGGTATGCGAATTTCGTCATTGGCGTTGAATGTTGTTGTTGTCACGAACGGTTGATGTACGTGCACCTCGACACGGCGTGCTGACTCATCCAAAACAGCACCGTCCAGAACACGAAACGTGTCTACGTTTATGTGTGTCATTATTCAAATGCGGTTCCCTTGTTGAAGCACAAGTACTAACTGACAGCACCGTTAATTTTCTTGCTTAAATACTCTCAATACAACCGTGCGCATGCGCAGTCTTATTCTTGCTCGTGTCATCAGCCATGGTGTTTGCGAATACAGCTGCCTGTGTCAACAGCGTGTCATCAGCCATGGTGTTTGCGAATACAGCTGGCTGTGTCAACAGACAGCTGTATTCGCAAACAGACAGACAGACAGACAGAGAGACAGACAGACGGACCGACAGACATACAGACAGACAACTACTGATAAGAATTCGGAAGTAGAAGAATAACTATAGATTCCTTTTTGTCTCATCGAGCTGATTAATTTGATACCCTACATGATCTAGGTGGGCGGGGCAAGGAGCGTGGCCGGGGGCGCGGTCAGTGAGTGGCCACCCCTAAAAACCACCCCTAAAATCCACCCCCAAAAATCACCCTCCAAAACCACCCCAAGAACCGCCCCTAAAAACCACCCCTAAAAACTACCCCTAAAACCACCCCCTAAAACCACCCCCTAAAAATCACTTCTAAAAACTACCCCTAAAACCACCCCTAAAACCACCCCCTAAAAATCACCCCTAAAAACCACCCCCAAAAACCACCCCTAAAATCCACCCCAATATTCCGATACCTCTAGTCGAGTCCTTTAATTTGACACCCCACATGACATAGTTTTTACGTAGGGGTTAGCCTAAATTTAGACTACTGTTCTCAAATAATTAGCGATGTAGAATGTTCTACTACCGAGAACTAAGATGTTTGCATATATCAATCAGATGGTTCCCACACGTGTCCGAAACGCATTAAGATAACAAGTCATTTCAAATAAACAAACTGGAGAATGTTCTAGACTGTTTTTTTCCCACACGTGTCCGAAACGCATTAAGATAACAAGTAATTTCAAATAAACAATCAGAAGAATATTCTAGAATGTTATTTTATTGTAATAATACAAACAAACAAACGGGTCACCTTGTAGTGTCTACAACGTATTAAATGCACATGCAGAGCGTGGGATCAAACCTAAACAAACATATCCTATCGGCAAGATGAAAGGTTATTTCCCATAATAAAAACAATTATAACATCTCTTATCGGCGGCGAACGTGCTTTTTTCTTAAACTTTAATATCAATATTTATTTAGTATAAACAATTGTAAATTTCCGAGAAAATAAATATTAATTCTGTAACTTCTGTTTACAATCATAAGTATATACGGATGATTTGAAAGACGGGCTTGTGGGCCGCCGATTAGCTCAGTTGGTTGGAGCGAGGGCTCCGGTGCGTGGGGACCCGGGTTCGAATCCCGGTCGGCGTCATTTCCAGAACGTTTGCGAAAACCCCGGCGCATGCGCCTGAGCCACGGCCAAAGGCCCCAAAGACACCGTTGCTGAAGACATGACTCCTTCAGCAGCCTCTGGTCATTGCCGAAGAAGTGGATGGGGCCAGGATGGACTGGCCTGAACAATGAGCGACACGTGCTTTGTACGCGACAGCCCCGGCGCAGGCGCCTGACCCACAGCCAAAGACCACAAAATGGCGGCTTGGGTGTGCACTCTTCGGCAATGGCCTTGAAAGACACCAGAGGCTGCTGAAGACATGCACACTTCTTCGGCAATGACCAGAGGCTGCTGCAGACACGCCCACTTGAAGTGGATGGAGAACTCGATGGACTGATCTGAGGAATAGCCCCGGCGCATGCGCCTGGTCGCTACTGAAGACCACTTCTTCGGCAATGACCTTGAAAGACACCAGACGCTGCTGAAGACATGACCACTTCTTCGGCAATGACCTTCAAAGACACCAGAGGCTGCTGCTGCAGATGCCGCTGCTGAAGACACTTCTTCGGATGCCTCAACGACTCCTTCAGCAGCCTCTGGTCTCTTTCAAGGTCACTGCCGAAGAAGTCGATGGCACCTCGAGAACTCGATGGCGCTATGTGCTCCGAACGGGTTCGTATCTGAGGCTCTCATTTTCTAACTACTGAAATCTTATATGCCTCCCTGGAGGTATAAAACTTCAAACACTGAAATTAAAAAAAAAATCAACGAAACCACAAATTACATTGTTTTAGTTAAATCTATATTTTCTTCAGTAAAATTACTTAAGAAAGAATATTTCGTTTTAACTGAGACTCAATGTAAAGAGACTACAGAGCTTATTTCGGTTTCTTTCATTTTTGTCTCTTTTCTCTTTGATTATGTAGTAATAATAGCAGCGAACATTAAAGATTCCATAGCTTCACGGTATGGAACAGAGCTTGCTGGCGGTGTACCGACATCTTTATTTTTTAATGCATCGGAGTCAGCTGGAGTACTTACTGGTTTGGCTTCAAAAGAATTAAATCTAGTTGACAGTCTCTTAACATAATTACCAATATGATCTGTCTACTAATTTTCTTCTATTTTTATCTCTAATCCAACGAAATTATTTGGTTTCAAATGCTCGGTAAATTTCATATTCCAGCACATGGGTGCTTGCTTTAGACCATACAGCGATTTTTTAATTTACATTTATTGCTTGAGTTGGTAATAGTCAACCCTGGCGGAGGTCTATATAAATATCCTCTTTCATTTCACCATGGAGAAACACTGTTTTTATATCGAACTGAAAAATGTCGAGTTCGACCCGAATTGATGTAGCAACGAGAATTCTAATTGTATCATATCTGGCTGTAGGTGCAAATTTGTCGTAATAAACTACACCTTCTATTTTTGCAAAATCTTTCGCACATAGTCTTGCTTTGAATCTAGTGATTTCCCCTTCTTAAGACCTTTTCACTCTGAAAAATATACTATTTTATGTAAATAATCGACGTTTCGACCCTTGATAAATTTTTCTAATAAAATAATAACGCAATCCGAAAACAAATTTCTTTTCAGTGCTGGTACATACAAATCTTCTTGTTTACTAGTTTCATTAGTTTTACGTCACCTCTTCCTTTGACCTCCAAACTTTGATTATTTCCTAGAGCAACTTTAATGTCGACATTTGTTTCTCGAAAATTAGAAAAATAATCTCTTCGGTGGCTCATATGCGCAGTTGCCCGACTGTCCATGATCCATACATCGTCTTCTGTGGTTCTTTTTACTTCTTCATTTATTTCCACATTAAAAGGTGGTCCACTTGCATGATATGGACCTGAATAATCGGTTTTCTTGTTATGCTCAGCTCGATCACGTTAACCAAACTTTTGGTTTTTTGGTTCTCTACAGTATTTGGCAATGTGTCCCTTCTTCCGACAAAGATAACACTTCACAAGTTTTTTATACGACTTTGTTTGTTCTTTTTTTCCTTTTCCAAGGGATAGTGTTGCCAAAACAGTGTTAGACTTGGCCTCTTCGTCCAATAATCTTGCCGTCAGATGGGAAATTGTCTGCCTTGCTTCATCAAGAGATAACCTGGCTTGCCTTACATTCCCGAATTTTGCTGGTAAACTACTTAATATCTTTGTCGTGACTGCAATGTCACGGACTATTATCACCAGTCTCTTTCACCTACCTTGCTAAATTTTCGACCTTCGCTACATGTTGAGCTATTGAGTCTTTTGGGTCCATCTTATATTGGTGGAATCTTTCCTGCATTATCATTTTGTTAGTTTCAGATTTTTGAAGATATATAGAATCTAATTTTATAAATATATCTTTTGAATAGTTGCAGTTTTCTGTCAGGCTTACCTGTGATAGTTCCAGAGCTCATGTAATTGTAAACGTGGCTCTCGTATCTAGAATGCTCTATGCCTCAAAATCTGGTACTTCAGTTTCAGCTGACGAGCTGACCTTGTTTTATTTTCACTGACAACTCCATAAATGCCTTTTGATTTCAAAGCACAAACTACTTGAAATTTCGACTGATTTTAGTTTCTTCCGTCGAACTTAACGATGCTTGCCACATTGACTTTTTCCGCCATTTTTGCACTCCTTTTTCTTTTTGACACAAGAAAAGAAAAAAGAACGCCCTTTTCAACTATACGCTCAGAGAAACAAACTCTCGAGGTAAATTACAGTGAAACACATTCACTCAACGTCGATCTGAGCCCATAACCTGTAATTCTTGATAAATAATGGCACTAGTATGAAACTGCTTTTTTATATCCTATGAACAAAACTAAACAACTACATGACGATTCGCATGCAGTGCATTTTCTTATAATAATACTACTGATAGGCAATATGAGCACAGAATTCCTAACAGCAACTTCCCAGAGTATTGAATTGAAACATTGTTCTTACGTTGAGTAGCAAAATGTATTGACATCAAAGTGTACCTATACTCTGTAGTAATACAATAAGTGGTCTGGAATTGTCGGAAATTTTACGAAAGCTGTTGCGTTGCATGGTAGCCACGAGTGTAAATTTGACAGTTAAAAGATCACTAGCGCTTGCGCGAGTGATCTTCTGTCAAATTTACACGAGTGGCTAGTAAAAGCAACAGCTTGAGTAAAATTACCTAAAAATTCCAGACCACGAATTGTATTTGACAAGATTATTTTTTGAATCGAAGCAAGGTAGTTCAAAACGAAATTTTATTTCAATTAATTCACATACAAAGAAATGTGTTGGGAATATTTGACGTTTGGCAGGTACTAAAGTAACTAGATTATACATTATAAATGCACCTACAAATTCGAAACTATGGCAACTTCTCAACAAGCAAAATTGTCGAAAAAAATTACCGAAATAATACACGCTTCTAGACCCAAATGCATGTTCCTATTGGTCAATTTGACGATGAAAAAAATAATCCTCTTTATATTTCTACATTTGTATTCCCCAACGTTGCAAGGCACCGTTGGAGATAACTTATTTTACAAGGATGCCCAAATGCCCATTTCCCTAACCCGGTCTTCCTTTCGAGTTACAGGCTCTCTTGGTGAAAAATACATTTCGCGAAATCTACTTTTTTAAAATATTTTAATTATGATGAATTGAAAAATTACTATTATACATTTCTGATGATGGAATCATTCTGAATTCTGAAACCGGTCAAGTTATAATAATAAATCGTTATATTGGTAGTACGCATAGTAATTTTTCAATTCATCATGAATTTCTACCAAATAGTAAAATCAGAAAATATTAACTACATATTTTAATTAAATAGTTGCAATATTATTAATTGGAATGTTTTTATTGTGTGCATTAAATGGTAAAGTTGAGGCCTAAATGCAAAATTTTTTGAGGTGGCACAAAAGTTGTATAAAGAATTTCCCACAAAACAATTTAGACTGTAAAGCAAACATTTATCGATTTTCCCAAGTTTGTTTATTTATTGCATTTGGAACGCAATGGTAGAATTAAAAACAAGGAACTGTTGTAAGTGTTTTAAAATTATAACTCAAAAATTACAGGAAAATTTCATTCTTTATATTTACTTAAACGAATACGAGATCTAGAGCGTTATTTAAGTCGTCGATGAGGTCCTCTTCGTCTTCTAAACCTACGGACAAACGAACCATGTTATCCGTTATCTGAAGTCGCTTTAGTTGTTCCGGAGGTACGGAAACGTGGGTCATCATAGATCTAAAAAATTAAACCCAAATTTACATAATTTGCCTAAAAAATTTTTCCGATTAATCGATTATTTTTAATTAATCGATTTTTTCATGACTGGATTATTTTTCGACGAACACTTGTACTTACGGAGCTTCGGCTAAACTCTGGAAACTTCCCAAGCTGTTGGTCAAGACGAATATCTTCAAGCTGTCGAGAAATTTCCTGGTTTCTTTCAAAGTACCATCTTTGATGTAGAAACTGATGATGCCACTGTGGCCTGAGGTTTGCTTTTTAAATAGTTCATGTTGTGGATGTGATGTTAGACCTATAAAATATTTTCAAGTGGTTTTTGATTATTTTGCTTCTCAATGGTTTTACCTGGGTGCAAAACCTTTGAAACGTTTGGATGTGCCTCTAAAAATTGGGCTACTTTTAAGGCATTGTGTGAGTGCTGATTCATGCGTAAGGCAAGAGTTTTCAGTCCCCTGCTTACTTGGTAACAGTCGAAGGGGGATGGTACGATCCCTAATGCTTTAAAAAATAATTGTGCGAACTTAGTGTTTTCACTAGTAATCTCCATAGTGCTTGAATTATTTCCGAATTTTTTTTCGAGGTCTCGAAACAATATTCTAGACCGAGAAAAAATTTACGGGTTAATAATTCAAGCACGTGGGGGATTCGGTAAGAAAATTTCACACCTAAATAAAATTAAAAAATAATGGCATTAGTCTGACATTTTTGTCATCGAAAACACAATATGGAACTAAAATTGTAAAGAAGCCTTCGTATGTCAATGAAAAGTGCTGTCAGTTGACGTGCAATCGTCTATTATAGAGCGCTTTTAGCAGTAAAGAATACCCTAAATAATTTAGAGGTTAGTTTGTGGTTTTTACCATGTCTCGTTTTGGAAAAGATAACCAAGAAAGTATCGGAGAAGAAGTTCAGCATTAAAAATGAAACTTCAGTTTTTAAATCCCGCGTCATTATTTGACAGAAAAATTTCCGCTTATTAATTTCGCTCAGGGCACCGTGGAGGATGAAAATTTCCGGAAATTTTTTGGGTTGCCGTGGTAACGAAACCAAAAACAAACTTCTGATTGACTAAAAAAGAGATGTGTGAAATTTTCCCTAAAATAACATACCTATTTGTGTAAACTTCAGCCTTTCGTAAATTGTTTCGTCGTTCGTCATGATGGACCCAGTAAGAACGTCGGAATGACCATCGACGTACTTCGCCAGCGAATAAATAACTATATCGGCACCAAAATCAAGTGGTCGTTGCAAGTATGACGTCAAAAAGGTATTATCTACCACCAGTAAAACACTATGGGCTTTTGAAATTTTCGAAATTGCTTCAATGTCTATTACCTTTAGTGTTGGATTTGTAAGACTTTCTACCCAAATTAACTATAAATAATCCAATTTTGAGTTTACCACTACTATGCTTTCTACCAATTACAATATAACATATAAAATTAATATTAACTTTTTTGTTATATTGTAATTGGTAGAGAGCATAGTAGTGATAAACTCAATTATGTACATGGCCTAACAAAGAGTAAAAAGTGATTGTGCTAACAGCTTAATCCAATTTTAGTACGAAAACTAAATAAAGTAGTATGTTGTTTTATTAGCAGGAAAAGTGTAATTTTCGGTGTAAAATTTTTAGGTTCTTCCCCACAACACAAACGAGTCACAAAAATCAATTTTACTCTGAATAAAACATGCTACTTTTTCTTCAAGGTGAAAAATAACAAGTAATAAGCAAAATTACTACAAGTAACAAAATTCAAAATTTTAAGTAACCCCCGACACAACGCCTGAACAGATCTTCATAAATTATAGCTAAGAGCCATCTCGATCACGTCAGCTTTCAAACAAAAAACCGCATCAAAATCGATCCATTCGTTTAGGAGCTACGATGACACAGGCAGACACGTCAAACTTATAACACCCCTCTTTTTGCGTCGGGGGTTAAAAATGGAGAACATCAGCAAACCTCTAACTTTGTGTATTGAGTCACAAAACTGGTGTTTTTCAGAAACGTGAAGAAAAATGGAATTACGTACTTTAGTATTCTTCTTGACACTCGCTTCCACGAGCTCAGGGAAGCAGGCGTCTACAAACGATGATTCGATACCATGCCTCCGAACTACTTTATCCAAAATTCGATTAGTGCCCCCGTGTACATCGTTGCAAATTATATGGTCTCCTGCATCTAGCAGGCTAAGAAGTGCAGTAGATGCCCCTAAGCCGGAAGAAAATACCAGGCCATATTTTGCTCCTTCCAATTCTGCTAAACACAGTTGCAAAACGTCTCTTGTTGGATTTCCATATCTGGTATATTGGTATTTCTAGAAAAGAACGGAATGTGGAAATTGTTAAATTAGAGAAAAGTTCGTCATGGATGCGCAGAAACTTTTAATTTTCATTATAGCGTCCCTACGGTTGCCGAGCAACAATCTGCTGATTGCCAATGGCATTCGAGCACGATGATATTAACTACACTTTGGGACGTATAGTTCATAAATTTAGGGTTCATTATTACGTCATAGTTTTTGTTGACTGATAGACTTCAGCATGTAGAAAAGCTTTAAAACGATGTTTAGTGGAGTCCCAGTTTACAAACTCGACTTATTTGCGTGACGTCAATTTCTGTCCCATCCCGTAGAGAAAGTACGACTAGCTATGACTAACGGTGAACCCTGGATTTATAAACTATAATAATTATGCCACTTTATTTCTCTAATAGAATAATGAACAGGCTATTCGAGTTGAGTAGATTGTTGAAATACTGACCTTAAAATCAGTGGGTCCATATTGTTTGAAAGTTGACGATAGTACAATGGGTGGAACAACACACATAGAGTCCCATTGTTCTGGTTCATGACCAGCATGGATAGCTTTAGTGGCGAAGCCTTTCGGGAAAGGCAAATATCCTCCATTGTCTTCTCCCATCTTGACACTACGAACTTCTGCGTTATAATTGATTAAAATTGATTTCACGTTATTAGTTAATAAAAACGACGGAACTAGTGCTACAATAGATAAGGTAAGTTGTATTTAAATAATTTTCAATTGGGCACTATCTGAAGTAGAAATAGAAAAGATAACGGCCTGGCAATAAATTCAATTTATTTAAAATTCCCACCAAGAGGTTTTTCTTGCACCTGTACATTATGCCAAGTAATGATTTGTATGTTGGTGGTAACAAGCATTTGAGAATATTATGTTTCTATCTTACGTATCCAAAACTGTAAGTGATACGTGGGCGACAAATGATTGAAGTACGCTTACACCACTTGCATTTCTTATCTGAAGTATGTATAAAATAATGGAATTTACGCCTTTTTTAGAATTAGGTACTACTTATTGGTAATCACATGCCAATGATGTAGTGATTTTTTTGCGTCAAATTAACGCTATTAATGATCTGTAATTATGAAATTATTGCCAAAGGACAAAGTAAAAAAGGATTTCTTAAGGATAAAATTATCAGTAGTAATATACTTAGAGTATTTCTATATTATCGGGTTGTTGCACAATAATAGAAAGGTGTCAGTTTGACATTTGATATATGTAATCCAGTATCCAGATAGAAAAAAGTTACTTTTTCGGCAAACGTCAGAAAAACATGGCTTTAGCGACTGTGTGAACGTCACTAAAGTGTAACTTTTTATGTGGTTAACAACCAGGAATCAGAAAAAAAGTTTTTTACTGACAAGTCTAAAAAAATTGTATTTGGCTGACAGTAAATCAGAAACCGCTGCTTTGGCTGCTTCCTCAACTTCAGGTTGACATTTCTGAGTCTGACATAAAAATCTGTAATAAATATCACAATTAATTATTTAAAAAAACCTTGTTAAATAGCAAAAATTACTTACAAATTTCTTAAACCAAATTATTTTCCTTTTTTCTATTTAATTTGTTTACATGAGATCCACAGCAACACAACTCTTTTTGCAAGCAAAATAATCATGTTTATTGGCATTTAGATAAGTGTATCAACGTTTGCCAAAAAATAGCATATTTTATGTGGAGTTAAAGTTGCCGGACTCACTTCGTTCGTCCGTCAAACGTCTACAGATTCCCCACAAAAAGAATCACTTTAGCTCCTTATAAAATAATAAATTATTCTATATTTTATGCACTTGGTCCTTCTAAGTCAGTGGTTTCAAAATCGGGCCATAACTAAATTGTCTCCAAAGCAGTAGGAGCAAGTACCGGCTCTCGCGTCAATTGCTGACGCTCGTGACGCCTCGCAACCCGATCCCAACCGCGGTGCTCCATAATTGCGAGTATGCAGATACAATTTTTTCAATATTTTTTGATTTTGCCTATTGATTCCAAAATTTCCAAAATTAATAAATGCATGCATTAATTCGTTCGCACGATATGTTAAAATGAAATGTAATACATTATGAAATAGGTGAACAAGGATAATTCAATCGGTGTCAGAAGAATTGTTTTCTATGGCCGAATCTTCAAATGTGACATGGGACTTTTTGGGCATTTTTCAGGATCCATGGTATACTTACAGAGTATATTTTGCTTTTGCAAGAGCAACGATTTGCAGAATAATCAGTAAATAGAACATAAGTTAATTGTACGTTAAATCTTTCGATATATCTGGTTGCGTTTGTAGTATGAGTAGAATTTTTCCTCTTTTCATCGACCATTTTCTAATATTTTTGGAAGTTGTAGTTCCGAATTTAGGTTGTTTACTCAAATTTTCGTCTGATACTATACTCTCAAACAGTGGTGTCTTAAACTGTTCCTAAACTTGATGTATCTAAATGTGCACCTAAATTATCTTCGAAACGTACACTTGTGCTGACAGAAACGTCGAACAAGAGACGGACAACAATGAGCAACGTACATGTAAATGCTGATGTTCATTCTTTGGGACTGCCTGTGGTCGTCTGATTTTCTTTCTCAAACTTCAGTCTTCAATGCGCCTATTCCATAACAAATTGATATTCTAGGATATTGGTAATCCATGGCTTCATATATCCTACCGACTGCGCCAAGTATTCAGAGAACGAATAACGCTTAAAAAACCTTAAATCAAGTGAACAGGCTTATTCTAAGAAAAAGTAATATGCAGATTCAGAGAGACACGCATATAACTCGTACATTCCAAAAATTACTATTCGTCTTTAAGGTCTGAATAAAAATGTTAAAGTTTCTCTTGAACTGAGTTACTTTGGATTTAATCCAAAATTGTAACAAGCGCTTCCGTTTTGTTTTCATTAATAAATAAAAACTTTGCGTGCTTCGATTACAATTTTGTACTCTGCTCGATGGGGGAGAAGATAAACTGATTTGATGCTATACGAGTACCCTTAATTTGGAGTAATTTAGTAAATTGTATTATGTAGTCATCGATTTATACCCGAATTCAATTTGTGACCTGGACGGCTGCTTTTGGGGATATATTTATTGATTAAAGCACGACATCGTGTTACATTCCATTGATAAAGGGTATCAAGCGCAAAAAATGTATTTCTCTGGTCATCATAAAGTGTGATTGGGCGGCGTACCTCCTGTACCATGAATCCAGTTTCACACTCACACAAAATCTCTTCCATTCCAAAGATTTCAACCGCGTGCAGTGACAAACAGCTCTTCACTGAAATCTATCATATCAGCCTTTTAAAGTCTGTGCGTTTTGCCACCTAAAGGGCCATGGAAAGCGAGAGGCCATGGAAAGCGAGAACAACAGTAGAAATGCCGTAGTATTCGTTGGGGGCTATTTTCGCCACATTCTTCTTTCTGGTGTCTGATGAGTCCCACAATAGCATATTTAGACATGAGTGTTGGGTAGTCCATAAATTTTGCCTCATTTCTTGAAAGCCCCCAAACTGATTTATGTGACATGATTTGCTAGCAATCGGGAGTCGTTGGTGGATTAACAGCGTCTTTGTTTAACACAAATTGTTTTTACATCCTTCTATGGGAATCACTACTTAGCAGATAGTTTGATCTGTATCCCTTTAGGAAGTTCAACCTATGGAAATACTTGATTATATCGACATCTCCTGTAATCATGGGGACACACATTTGGCCAATTTTCGTCTGTCAAAGTTAAAATTATCTGCCCTCTCGAGTTCACCCAAAATACCCTTTTTTACTATCACCAATATTTCCAGTCAATGGACGGAAGTTAGTAGTCGATATATTGATAAATGTCTCAGCCTATCGTTAGCCTCTCGTCGATATCAACGAGTTGTCCATAATTTTCCTGTAGACATTGTATACGTACTTTTTTCCTAAAATTCATTTTTAAGTAGTTAAATTAATAGAGTTTAATTGCTAAGTTAAAAGGGTTTAATTAGTTTGTTTCTGTTTTATAATTGATAGTCTCTTCTTTGACTAAAAGCTAAGGGTATAAGGGTATTGCCGACAAATGTATGTGTGCGACAAAATAAATCATTAGTTGATAAGGGAACTATCCCATAGGCGCAGTTATACAAAAAGTGCCAGGGCGCAGGTCATAGAAGAAGATACTGAGTTGGTGTCGAAGTTGGGGCATCGCTAACAAAAAAGAAATATTGTCTGCAATATATTTACTGATCGAAAATTTATTGCCAAATAAATCAGACATATGGTAAATCCAGATATCACAAAATGTAAGGTCGTAGATATTGAGTAGAATACATTTAATTTTGATACCACTTAATGGCACCTAATAATTGATAGTTATACTTCCGGCAGTATTTAAATTTGCCCATGCCCAGTTTCGCGCGAGCAAGAAACTTTTTGATTAGTATGCACCACTTGGTCGGTGGTCCAAAATGGCGCCAAGATGCGATCTAATTCCGAGATGTTCCGGAAGATGGCCGGAGATTTATAAGGGGGTCCTTTGTGAAGCGTCCGTGCTCCGTTTTATTCGTACCAGATCTGGACGGCGATTAGTGGACCTCTCACATTCATATTTGCTCGAGCGCCCATACAAATTTAAAATATTACTTTTTACGTTTCATGTCGCCCCGCTTCGGTCACTTGGTATTCCAGACGTAGGTCCTGCTATATTTATACGAACAGTGCTCGGCTGTGTAACGATTTCAGAGTTATACTTTGACGTAGGTATGTTCATATCTCTAATAATATGTATAAAGTACTGCATTATACCGATTAGAATGCGTCCGTTATTCTGCGGAAATTTCGCACTACTTTTCCTTAGAATAAAAACTAGAAAGTTTTTTAAGGGCGTAACTGAAAATTTCTACCTCAGGTTATTTTTGTACGATGAAATGTCGTTTTCATCCACTTAACACAAATTAAACGTGTCCCAAAATTAACGTAACGTAAAAAGCTGGTATGTGTTCAAAATAACGTTTGTATTGCTAATTTAACAGTAGCAGATGTTCCAGCCCAACCTGAATCAGTTAACCAAATATTCAATCTCTGTGAATGTTTTAACATTCTTGCAAATGCCGCGTCATTTTGAAGATCTCGTCAAATGCGAACATTGGGGGACCGGATAGAAAATTCGAGGTTGCGAACGTACGGTGGTTAAAACGATTTTTTGGACACTGCGATCGGTGCTGTTACATCGTGTGGGTTGGTTTTTGGAGTCTGCGATATTATAGGGGCGTAAAGTTGAGGTACACGTTTTTAGCAAATTTTGATTTTGTTAAAAATGGGGAAGTGCCGAGCGACACTTATCGACAGCGGTCATTACGAAAGTACGAAAGCGTAGAAGGGCCGTGGGTAAAAAAATATTTCTCTAAGAATTGTCAATTTTTTCTGGTAATTGACAGTTTTTTTCTGGCAATTGACAAATATTTTTCCAGTTGACAGATTTTTTTGGCAATTGACACTTTATTCTATTAAGGGACAAATATTTTTTCAGTTGACAGGTTTTTCTGACAATTGACTCTTTATTCTGACAATTGACACTTTATTCTGACAATTGACACTTTATGCTGTCAATCGACACTTTATTTTGTCAATTGACACTTAATTCTGTCAATTGACAGATGTTTTTGGCAATTGACAATTTAAGTAATATCGCAGTGGCCCACCAAACTTGACCTTCGTAGTTCGTATGCAGATGTGTGCATGGAGTAGGGCCAAGGCAGCTGTTCGCTACTCTGTGGATAAGGTGTTGTACCTAAAGTGTCAATTGTCAGAATAAAGTGTCGATTGACAGCATAAAGTGTCAATCTGTCAATTGACAGAGTAAAGTGTCAATTGACAAAAGAATATGTCAATTGTCAGAATAAAGTGTCAATTGTCAGAATAAAGAGTCAATTGTCAGAAAAACTGTCAATTGCCAGAAAAAAATTGACAATTCTTAGAGAAATATTTTTCGTACGAAAGCGTAGAAGGGCCGTGGATAAAAAAAATATTTCTCTAAGAATTGTCAATTTTTTTCTGGCAATTGACAGTTTTTTCTGGCAATTGACACTTTATTCTATTAAGAGACAAATGTTTTTTCAGTTTGCAGGTTTTTCTGACAATTGACTCTTTATTCTGACAATTGACACTTTATTCTGACAATTATTTTGTCAATTGACACTTTACTCTGTCAATTGAGAGATTCTTTTGTCAATTGACACTTTATGCTGTCAATCGACACTTTATTCTGACAATTGACACTTTATTATGACAATTGACACTTTATTCTGTCAATCGACACTTTATTTTGTCAATTGACACTTTATTCTGTCAATTGACAGATGTTTTTGGCAATTGACAATTTAAGTAATATCGCAGTGGCCCACAAAACTAGACCTTCGTAGTTCGTATGCAGATGTGTGCATGGAGTAGGGCCAAGGCAGCTGTTCGCTACTCTGTGGATAAGGTATAGTACCTAAAGTGTCAATTGTCAGAATAAAGTGTCGATTGACAGCATAAAGTGTCAATCTGTCAATTGACAGAGTAAAGTGTCAATTGACAAAAGAATATGTCAATTGTCAGAATAAAGTGTCAATTGTCAGAATAAAGAGTCAATTGTCAGAAAAACCTGTCAACTGAAAAAATATTTGTCCCTTAATAGAATAAAGTGCCAATTGCCAGAAAAATCTGTCAGCTGGAAAAATATTTGTCAATTGCCAGAAAAAACTGTCAATTGCCAGAAAAAATTGACAATTCTTAGAGAAATATTTTTTTTACCCACGGCCCTTCTACGCTTTCGTAGATCATTGCCGACGTGCAGTCACTTACGTTTCACGTAATCCCCACTGCTTCATTGCAGTTATGTTTGTTACAGTGTGCGGACGTTTGTCTTAGTTTCGATTTCGTGAAAATTTTATCATTCTCATTGTTTACAAATTGTTGCGAGTCTAATGCTCTAACTACTGGATTATCGTGTCAATTAATACGAAGAATATTTGTAATAAATAAATATTTTTTTCAATCAATGTATGTGTTTTTCTTCTGAAATATTCAATTTATTTGGAATAAATAATTATTATTTACCTAGTAAGTACTTGATTTTATTACGAAATGAATCGATTATTTGTAAAATGAGAATGCATAGGTGGTGGGTTTCTAAACTATGTTATTGGTTGTCTTTTCACCGGACGCTGTAACTAAAAATATTATGGATATTAGTTTTCTGGATAGCTGAGAAAAAGAACTATTTCTCGAGAAATGTTTACTGGACACTGTGCACGCCTCTGACTAACAGAGCAATTTATTCCTTTTTCGTGCAACGCCGCAAATTATGTTATTAAGGCGTTATTTTCCGGGAGCAATACAAGAACGAAGACGACACAGTATTTCTCATGTCATGTTGCGCGAATTACGAAAGTGGTGTTATTAAACGAACCACGGAGGTAGCGAAGTTGGCACGCAAACCTTTCGAAAATGACAGTTTATAGTACTATCTACAGAAGCACTTATCCTCTAGGTAAATGTACACATCACTCTAACATGAGTTGCGCCGTCATCTTCTCGACCTGACATATTCTACATTTCCACTTCTCTAGGCGTCGTCAAAAGTAATTCATTCTTTTGCCTCTTTGTTTTCTTCGAT
This sequence comes from Xestobium rufovillosum, assembly GCA_963966045.1. Lineage (NCBI taxonomy): Eukaryota > Metazoa > Arthropoda > Insecta > Coleoptera > Ptinidae > Xestobium > Xestobium rufovillosum. The sequence continues at coordinate 27,084,123 of OZ014497.1, forward strand.
TATATATTCCGGTAGTTTTGTTAGCCAGCAGCTTTTCATATTCTTTAAAAATCCTAATCCTCCAATAATGTATATCATGACAAAGAATCTTCAATTCTCTTGTGATATTACTACTGAGAATACCATTTCGTTGGTAACAATTAAAATTCATTGGTTTATATTTTGGAGTTATTTATCAGAAAAATATTGGTCGACTGCTTTGTGCGTGATCATCAATGGCAAAGTGAAGCCATCCTCTTACAATTAAACACACGGCAGATTGCATTTTAAATGGAAGCGGTGGCTCCAGTGAATGCCAAAGTATCGACTAAATTGAGGAATAGTAATAGCTGTCGAACACTTAAAAATAACACCTTTTTTTCGACGGTGACCATATGTTTTCGAACGTTATTATGCGGTTAACCTCTAACTACCGTTCTTACCTTTATATTTGACTGCGTGTAATAACTAAGTATGAATATGTAGGTACTATTTCATTCGTAAATTGACGCAGAAGGGTGACGGTGTACAATGTGAAATTGATACTTCCGTTGTCTACTTTGTGGTTTAGCAGCACGACAAGTTTGTAAGTTAACGCTTGAGAAATTGAATAGGAAAGTACCTAGGAATTTATTGACGAAATTCTTAAACTTAAGACAAATGGTCGCGTCGAGGCGTTTATTCATTTCTCTTTAATTAATATAGTGTATATTCGCACTAAATTAAACAAATTTTTCTAACTCATAAACGTAAGCCTGTTGTTTAAGACAAGGAAATCCACGATCACTAAACAGTCAATAGGTTACGTCAAAATAATAAATTTTATATAATTATTAGTGCCAATTTTTGATTAAATTTATAAATTCAAAATAATAAAAGTACAGGTTGCACAGAAAAATTATACAGTTCAAAGTTTGTTGCCGCAGAAGTTCAGAGCCTTGAAAGAAAAGGCTTACAAAGAATTGTTAAGATTCATTCTTAAAGTTCGTACAGTTCCAGAGACATCTTCCACCATCAGTTACTAGGAGGACTTCATATTTAATCCCTTGACGTTCAGATGGGTTTAGATGGGCTGAGGTTTATTCCTAATATACATAAATTTCTCCTATTGGCTTTTATGCATTTCTTGATGTTATCAATAGTTTCTGATAGGTACAGTGTCATAGAGTCGTCGCTAGAACTTAGCGTAATAGTTCTCATATTTTCTTCTTTCATATTGTGATTCACAGCTAAGAGACCAAGAGTTGTGGAGGCAGCATTTAACATTCCCATAAGCATTCTTGGGTTTGCATTTAGAAATTGTTTATCTGGAGTTATTCTCTGTTGAACTATCTCATACCATAACTGAAGAAGGTTACAAATTATACAAAAAGCACGCTTTCGGCTTACTTCGCTGAAAGATTAAAGACTTATAAGCCTTACAGCCATACGGCTCAATAATTTGATCGAAACTATTAAAAACTCGCCTACGTTTTTTGCCTTTTTGGGTTGTATCATTTCACGTTCTTGGGTAGAATGCTCTATTGCATCAAATTAATTACATTTATTTAAAATCGATTATTGCACCCTCTTCAACGACTGTGTTCTTCCGGAGCATCATAGTCAGCTTCTTCTTTAATTCCGGTGTGTCCGGATCAGTCTGTGTTTCTTTCCAACAGTGGGTGCGTTTGCCAGAGCTATTCTTCTTTAATTCCGGTGTGTCCGGATCAGTATGTGTTTCTTTCGAACAGTGGGTGGGTTTGCCAGAGCTATTTGTAGGGTTCTTTTTCTGAATCGGGCAGGGAATTCCACTCAGAAGCCCCGCAACTGGCAACACGCGAGGAATGCAATTGAGGAAGTTGCAGACGAAATTCCCTTAGATAATTAAAAAAGGGTTTTCAGTCACTTTTCCCATTTTAAACGGTGTGCTGCCTTGGAAGTTCTGCAGTTTGTCCATTTTTCATACAAACACTTGATTTTCATTTGAAATACTCAAAACTTTTTAAGTACATTAATTTCAACCTTAGCGTGACCACACTTAAAATTTAAAAAGATTTATTGACACATTTTTTATTTATATACAAACAACGAAAATCACCACACTTAAAATTTAAAAAGGTTTATTGACATATTTTTTATTTATATACATTTAGCACACTGCCGGACAAAAAAAACCGGACACATGTTTTTATTTTTATTTTGAGGCCCTACCATATTTTTATGTTACTTAACTTACGCAAATAATTAACGATTGCCCTGCTAGTGAGGAAAAAGAAAGTTTTAGCTGAATATTGCACCTTCGTAAGCCTAAACAGCCAAATCAGCATTTTGACTCTTCATGCATCTTTATTGAAATATCAAAATCTTTTACCTTATTGGGCTGTTCTCTATTTTCTATTGATTTTTTGGTGAAATTTCATTTGTAAATGTCAGCTTTTAACATTTTCCATACAATGCACCCCGAAATTTGTTCGCAAATTGTTGCTTTAAGCCACGATGGCCGAATAGTGCGGTATATTGCTCAAGTGCTGAATATACCCCGTAACACAGTGCAAAATGTACTCTTGCGATTTCGTGAAACTCATGGGTTTGTAAAGAAGGTCCGATCTGGTCGTCCACGGACTGCGAACCATCAAGATGTCCGTTTTCTCCATGTTGCTGCGCTGCCCGATCGAGCATTGCCATCACCTATTCTTGCTGGACGGTTAGCCGAAGTTCGAGGAGTGGCAGTTTCAGCCAGAACAGTTCGGAAAAGGCTAAACGAATATGTTTTAACTTCAAGAAAGCCAGCTACGGGTCCCTTGTAGACCGTAGAACATCGCAGAGCATGACTTGCATTTGCGCGGCAATACGTAAATTAGGACGAACATCAATGGAGGAACGTGCTCTTCTCGGACGAGTCAAGATTTAGTGTCAGGTCACCAGATGGACGTGAAAAGGTGTGGCGAAGACCAGGGTAGCGGTACAGTCAATGTTGTATATCTCCCAGGATCAGTTTCAATGGTGGTAACATTGCGGTGTGGGCCGGAATATCTCTGAGGGCTCACACAGAATTGATTTTCATTTAGAATGGAACAATGACTGCACACCGATACATTGTTGAGTGCGTGGAACCCCATTTCACACCATATTTGCCATTTATAGCGGACAATTTTGTGTTTATGAATGACAGCGCCCACCCACACACAGCAAGAATTGTTACCGAGTACCGTGAAGAGGATGGTATTGGATTTCTCCCATGGTCAGCCAATAGTCCAGACCTGAATCCCATTCATTGAACATCTGTGAGATCAGCTTGGGAAAAGGATTAGACGTCGCCAACCCCTACCAGAAACATTAAATGGGGCTTCAAGAAGAATGTGAACAAATACCCTAAGAATCTATTGATAGCCTCATTTAGGGCATGCCACAACGTTTAAGGGAAGTAATAAGAGTTCGTGGTGGTAACACCCATTATTAATTTGGTTCTATTAGTGTGCTTTTCCTTTTAATATTTTTTTTTGTTTGTCTTTTCAAGTTCTTAAGTAACAGTTGATCTCTAAAAAATACTTTTGTTAGGTTTTTGTTGACGAATCATTTTGTTTCTTGTTTTTTATTTATTGTTAAGATGAAAAGAATATAGTTAAATATCATTTCAAACCGTCCGTTGTTTTTTATTCACTAAAATAGTAATTCTGAGAGTGTCCGTTTTTTTTTGTCCGGCAGTGTATATTAATAATTTTTCTACTGCCTGTTTATATCTGGCGCTCGAAGAACCAAAATGTTTAATTCTTGATTCTTTGATTAATGCGTGGACTGTATTTTATAACTTATTTAATATTCAAAATAGTCACTACAAATTTTACATTGTGACATTAAACAAAAATTTTTTTATTATTATTGTAAATACGTAACTAGTAAACAAACATCCCCTGATAACCATCTCTAGGCTACCTATTAATTTAAAATTACTGTGATAGAAATGTCAGGATAACAATGCTACCAACATAAAGGAAAGTTGATCATAATAACATAAAACTCTCTATTTTAATTCAACATAGCCCCGCCGTTGAAGAAATCTTCAACTAACGGCAATTTATGTAATATGTACACACACCCCATTTTATAGTTATTGTTGTACTGGAGCCGTAGCGTTATCTTCTATTGGAAGAGGATAAAGATGTCGCACTGAACGTTTTTGGATGCCTCTGGAGGCAACCAATGAAGCAACTCGAGACACGTCATCTTGACCTGGGAAGAGTTGTTGGATGCATCCTAATTGCCAACGGTTGGAAGGTTTCTGGATTTAATGGGACTGGAGCAATTCCTTTCCATTTATACGATTGGTGGAGATGGCTGATGTAATTTTTTGAAAATCGGTTCCAAAATAGTTGTTTCATCCTTTCCACTTATTGCAGTCTTGATAAGGTGTGTTGTTTGACATTTAATAAGTCAGGAGAAGGAATGAAGATAATAGGACGTCCAATGAGAAAAGAGAGGGTGTAATGGGTTCGAGATCATTAGGATCCTCTGACATGACGTACAAAGGCCGTGAACTTAAAATACCCTCGATTTGACATAACAGAGTATTAAACTCTTCATAAGTAAGGATTGCATGGTTCATAGTTCTTTTTAAGTGGTGTTTCATACTTTGACTGCAGACTGCCATAATCCACCAAAATTCGGACTATAAGGAGGTATAAAATGCCATGTAATGTTAAATTTGAGGGCGTAATCATTAATTTCGTTTTGAATTTTGTTGAAAAATTGTCCTAATGACTTTAGTTCATTATATGCACCTTTAAAGGTAGATCCATTATCTTCTAACGACCCTTTTAGCTAATTTTTTTCCACCAAGTGGCCAATACTGTTGTCTAACTGACGCCAACAACAATTGTGGACCTGGATGTAAAAGGTGAATATGTTTATGAGTAAATATCAATTTAGTAAGATTATGTTTGGCACATAATAAAATTGGTTGTTTAACGCTAGTATCTAACAACGAAAATTTGAGCCGCCCACCGACACTCAAGATCCCATCATCGTCTATTACCCTTACCTAGCATTCCCTTCTTGTTAAATTCAAAATTTCATTTTTGAATGATTGATGCTGAACAATTTTAATCAATTTTTTATAGGCATTTTCGATTTCTAAAGAAGTTAATGGGCCTTTAGTTCTTGAAATAGGAATTGATCTAATGTTATGAATAAACCGAACACAGTAACAAAATATTTTTTTAAGTGTCACCAAATTAGAATATTTATTAAATAGTGTGTCAAAAGGTTTCACCTCATCTGTTACTGTGAAAACTTCTTTTCTTTTCTTCCTTAGTTCTGGAATTTTTTAGGGAATAGAACATAAAAAATGAGAAATTTTGGTTTATTTTGTGCCAGTTATAATTTGATATTTCAATTTTTCTTGTGAATTGCTGGCATATGATGCAAATAAACACAGTATAAAATCGACGTTTCGCCCCCGTTTGGGGGCTTTGTCAAGATTTATTTGTATAAGATATAAAATATAAACTTGTCAGTAAAACTTTTGACAAAAAGAAAATTTTTTCTCAAACAATAAAAACTATTTATATGTATAGGTAACCACAATGTAAATATAAAAAGTTTAGCACTTTTGATTTTGAAGATATTTGAATTTCTGAAAGAGAAAAAGGTTTATGTATTTAATTTAACAATAATAATAAGTAAGTAGCAGACGGTATGATTTATTTTATTATATTACAATAAATTTGACTTAAATTTTGCATATCAGTTCTATCATTAATAGAGTTTTGTTCTTTTTTTATATAGATCATTTCTAAAAATAGTCGAGATTTTAAATTTTTTTCGTGTTCTAAAATTTTGGTGTCGTTAATTTCAAAAGTATGATTGCTGTTTTTCATGTGTTTACTTATTGCTGAATTACTGTTTCTGTATTTGTGTTGTTTTAGTCTGGTTTCTAAATGATTTTTAGATTGACCAATATATATTTTTTCACAGTCTTTACATTTAATTTTGTATACAGTGTGCATTTTCATTAGTTTAGGAATGGGTGTTTTTAAAGTAGAATACAAAAATTTTAAGTCGTTATAATTTTGGTGTGATACTTGCAAGTTGTGTTTTACTAATAATTTATTAGTATTTTGGGACATGCCTTTAATATATGGTAATGAAATGTAATTTTTATTTTCTTTCGGTTTTTTACTATCGGTATTATTATTATAAAATTGATGGGTTCTATTTTTTATAATTTTCATAATGAAATTTTTAGGATAGTTATTTTTTATTGAACAATATATTCTATTGTTTTATAAAAAATAACTCATAGACTCTTAACTTCACCCATTAACTTGCAATCCTTGGATAATCCTTGAATAATTGTTGTACTTGCTTGATGATCTTGATTCATCCAAACTTGTAACTTTTATACTGCCATATCCGGCTCGAACTGACCAAAACGTTTATATCTGGCGCTCGAAGAACCAAAATGTTTAATTCTTGATTGTTTGATTAATGCGTGGACTGTATTTTATAACTTGTTTAATATTCAAAAAAATCACTACAAATTTTACATTGTGATGACATTAAACCAAAAAAAAAATGTGATTATTTTCTTTATTATTTTTGTATTATTGCCGATCAACTTTTACTAATTTTCAAATGGTTGATTAACTTCAATGGGAATATTCTTTGATTTCACAACCAAATTTTCTAAAATTTTGATCAGTCGTCTATTATTCAAGTGCTGTTTCAGTTTTTTCGCCTTTAAATTGGGGAAGGTCCTGGTCCAATGCAAGTCCCCAGCGTTCTGCAAATAGTAGGTAATCTAATGATCATAATACGTAATAGTTTGCCCTCGCAGCATTCATGGCAATATAGTTGTGTGAAACTACCCGTAGCCAGTGTTGTCAAACAGTGAATTGACATACGCATAATCGAGTTTCGTAGACACAATAGCCGCATGTCCTCGACGTGAACACAGAACTGACCGGCAGCACAATTCAGCCGGACAATAGGATATGTATACCCGTGCTTATTGTCTTTGAATGCTGCTGTGTGCAATACTTGATACGCATATGGCAAACACCATTTAACTAAATGCAACGAGGAATTGTCTTAAATTCTGTTCTGACTCTATTCTTGGATTTGGGAATTCTTGCATATGGGTTTGGGTAAGTAAGCGAAAGTCATTTTTTAATGCATTGTCGGGAAATTGCTTCCCATCTTCAGAAGAATTTGTTTAAGTCTTAAAAATATATAAATAAACAGAAGAGATAATAAACAGACACAAGCAATTTTGTTACTGAGAAAACCAAGAATTTTCTAATAACTGCAGATAACTCAAATTAGATTTGACACTATTCATCGATAGCACCATTAAAAGACATCAGATATATATAAATAATGTTACTTACATTTTATATATTTGACTTTATTCATGGCATTAGGACACTCATCTCCATTATGATACATTCAAAGAAATTTCAGCTTTTCACTATTTGGTTCTTTGGCTGAAATCTCTATTGACATTGACTTATAATCTATTATATGATCCAGATTCGCAAAATGGCTGGCAAGAGCACATCGTTCTGGATAATTTCTGGTGTCACTTTTATAGCCACTTACTCTTCCCTTTAATAAGTGGCCTGTTGACCTACATAAGTACAAACACTTACATTGGATTGAAGATCCTTACATTTTCATGTTGAATTAATAATATACTTTGCACTCGACATTCCCAGCTGCTTCCAAGTTCTTTTTGCAATTTTTATATTTTCATTTTCGAAAATATTGCAGTAACGTTAAGTTTGTTAGAAGGTACGATCAGAACGTTGAGATTATCTCAGGGGAATTCTTTAGTCTTATAAACAGATTTTCTAATTGATTGTACAAAATTAGTTATAATATTAGTCGTTTTGGCTAGTGTTATATTCCGACTTTGTATATCTTCACCAACAGAGACCGATAGTTAATTAATCCGAATGTGACAGATATTTGGCAAGGCATTCGTGAACACCAACAAATAATGTTTAGGTTGTCTCGTATTATTCCAGTCCCAACTGCTATTCTTGCTGCAAGATCTTCAACATTTTCTATGGGTGTCTCGTAGACCAATGTTTTCAAATGCCCCCATAGAAAAAAGTATGAGGTTGAGATCCGGAGAGCGTGGAGGCCAGCCCACAGGTCCACCCCGACCAATCCAACGCCCTGGATACATTCCGTCTAGGATATCGCTAGCTGCGACTAAAAAATGTTTCTAGTCTCCTGGAACCTTAACGAAACCCAGGAGGACATGAGTTTATTGACAAAAAATGTTCGTTTTTGCCTACTCTATCGCCTCTAAAAAAATCTGTTTATTGTTTTGAAACATCCTGTAGATATTCAAATGTTCTAAATTAACAAAAAAAAATATTTACTACAAATTTTGTTTAAAATGTCGAGTTGACAAAAAAAATTTGTACCAAGCTTTGAAGACTTGGTCAATTATTTTAATTTGTTCTAATCTAGGGAAAGGAGATTTGTATAAATAAAAAATAATATTCAAATTTTGGGTGTCGGTTTTACTACTCATAACTGTGGTATGTTTGTTAATATGAAACATTCCTAAGAATAACCCCTTTTGATAATTAACTTCAGAGTCCAAAATCTCAACGTTATTTAAATCTGGAAAATGTTGATCGGTATTACAGTGAATGGAAAGGGCACAAGTGTTCATATTTCTTTTTATGTCACTTTTGTGGGATGTAAAGCCTTGTATACACTATAGCTGCAACGTGCAATGCAACATGCAATGCAACGTGTAATGCAACGTGGACGGTAAGTGCAGTTCGTCGACGAGCCTCCCCGCTCGCACTCGTTCCGAGTCATTCCCGCAGTTGTGAACGAACGTTGCACGAATGGAGTCGCTGTATCTTTATGCACTTATGCACTGTTCGCTACGCGGACGTCAACTCTGTTCTCCCGTCCACATTGCAATTCTCGCGTCCACACTGCAACGCGCGCTTCCTTTGTGTTCGCCACAAAAACCGACAACCGATGGATCGCCGGCGCGCGTGCAATGCAACACGCAATGCAACATGCAACGCACGTCCACACAGGTTGCATTACACGTTGCATTACACGTTGCATTGCACGTTGCAGCTATAGTGTATACGAGGCTTAATACGATCTAGACGTTTGTCTTATGTAAACTTTGTCACATTGACCGCAATTAATTTTGTAAATTGTATTGAATTTTTAATTTTTTATGGTTTTATCTTTTAATTTTGTGAAAATAGTATTAACTGTTAGAAGAGGTCTATTGGCCAGATAAATTTTGGAATCTAGATCTCGTAGTACATAAAATCTGGATTTAGTTCTGTAATTCAATGCCTGGCGGGGTATTTGCCCGAGGAGTAGTTGTTCGAATGGTCCAGTACCACTCATATAATTTCTCTTATGAAGTTCTGTAATAATTTTGTTAGCTTTCTGTTGCGTGTTGTTGGTTGGATGTCTGTTGTTTTTTGTAGTATGTGTTATCATTTAACAGTTTTTGTTCTAGGTTTTCATGCTGGTTTTTAGTCATTATTGTAGTTATATTCATTTTGTCAGATTGTACAACAATTAATTCAGGTTTACTTTTTAGAAATTTACTTGTTTTATTAGATATATGATTCGATAATGAGGGTTTTCTTGTTGAAAACTGATGCCAAAATTTTTAATGATATTATGTGTGCAGTCAATACGTCATTATTGTCGGTGTTTAATACTTTTGAAATGATAGTCTGTGTCTGCCAATAACTTGTCAATTTTAATGTCTTTGTGAGTTGGAGGTATGCTGAATTTTGGCCCTATTGATAGGAAATTTTTATATCTGTTGGAATGTTAATATCAGTTAAGTTTTTAACCAATTTTCTTATACTGTAATTTGACTTTTATTCTTTTCTAAAAAATTATAATATACATGTATTCTGGTTTGTCACTTATTTGAAGTCTATACAATTCTTTAGTTATATGTACGGGTAATATTTGTTCAAGTTGTACATTTGTTTCTGTTAGTGTCCTTTCACAATTTACAATGTTTTCATGAGTTACATATTTTAATTTCTAGATTGAGTATGCGGTATCTTAATTTTTCATTGAAATTAGTAACTGTTGTTTTGTTTTTTCCATATGCCATTGAAGTCAGACCGGTGATGTTATTGATTCCTTGACTCGTATATTGTTTTTGACAACGTAGTAGAAAATTTCTTCGGTTTCTGAGAGATGCTAGTTTGGTACAGATGTTGGCCAATGTCTTTAGTTTGTATGTGAATGGAATATTGAGCTATTACTTAACGAGAAAAATAATTATTATTTCCGAAAGTTTATACACAAAAAAAATTTTTTAGAGACCAATGTTACACTTGGGAAAGGCTATTTTTATTTCTCTGCCGGTTGCGTTGACCACTTAAAAGTTCCCTAACCTACGAATTTTAATACTAAAGATGTGTCACGTTGATGTATCTATATTCTCATAGTTTCCACATTCGTCACGCTCTTTTTTCTCTAGATCTAAGTGATCTATGTGCCCCACGCATAAGAGTTCACCTCCGCGACTGTAGTCATGCATTTTTATGATTTATGCCCGGAATGTTTCCCGTATTTGCATACGGAATCATCAAAATTCGTAACGAGCGCCCAGCTCTCCCACGAATATTATTTTTTATATCCCCTGAACTTTCCACGTCTCGCGATAACGCGCGTCTCACACTAGAGGTAACGTGGAGATGCCTTATCGACCGTGGCCAGCGACTTAAGGCGGTAGACACTGCTTCCGTAAAGGCGACGGTCCTCTGTGTCTGCCCGAGTGAGTTTCATTCACAAAAATAATAAAACTCGTGAACAAACGCGACATTTGCATATACAACTGCGCTGACAAATGTTATTATGTTATGTGATATGATAGTTTTGATCCCGGTGGGCGTTCGCTTACGAGAAGGCTTGCTTAATGTGTCGCTCTTGCAGACGTCCCGCGCCTCTAATTAATTGTGATTGCACCATTAACACGAGAATAGTATAACGCATAAATTACATTGTTTTCTGGTTTTTAAGTTCGCGGGTGTGTTGTACGATGACTTATGCTTCATGGAGTTATTTTTAATGCTAATGTATGCTGCACACAAGCGCACTTAATTATGTTGGAACGTGTGGTGATCCCAAGGCGTTGTTTCAAAATAATACAGCTATTCCCAATATTTAGTCAAATAAGTGTTACGCCAATGTTTTGGTTTCTTAGAATGTAACAATAATGAAACTGCAAATATTTCATTTTTCTTAAATCGCTAAAGAATGCCTGCTTTCAGGGCGAAATTATAGTATTTTAGTCCTTTGCTAAGCATCCGCCAGAAAACAGTAGGTACAAGAAAGATACTTTTCCGACCCAACTTGGGAAAGTAACTTTCCCGTACAGTAAAAGCACATTCCCGGACTTAAAAATTCTTGTTGACCCCGGCCAACAATTTGAATCAGGAGAAAAAAATGCAGTGTTAAACACGAAAAAGTAATGTATGATTCTTCCGACACTTTCTCGTCATATCCCGAAAATGTAACAAGTGTCCCACACATGCTCAATGGGGTTGAGGTCGGGAGACTGAGGAGGCCATGACAAAAGGGCAATGTTCCCTTTTTCAAACCAATTTTGTACCTGATGTGCAATGTGAAGACGAGCATTGTCCTGCATATAAATCAAATCTGGACCAGCAGCATATGAATATGGTAGCACAACAGGTACAAGAACTTGTTCATTATAACGCCGCTGATTCATAACTCCATCCAGACAAACGAGGTCCGTTCTGTGGTGCAAATCGATTCCCTCCTCGGTAATTGTGAACTTTCTGAAAGTGCCTGGTCCTCTCCAAGGCTCCGCTTCTTCGCCACACTCTCGTTCTTCTGATATCAGGTTGAAATCCGAACCGAGATTCGTCGGTAAACAGAACATTGGACAATTCTGCTTCACCCCAATAAGCATGCTCTTCAGCCCATAAAGTTACACGTCTTTGTTTTTTCATCAAGTCGCCAAAATAGGCCATTAAAACGTTCTCCGAAAGCAGGGATTTTTTGTTTTGATCTCTTACACTCCAAAAAGAGGTTATTTATTTATTTTATTTCTATTTATTTAGTGTGAGATTATAATAAGTTACACAAAAGATTGAAGATTTGACGAATGCCATTCTTCCACTCCGCCTTAGAAATTAATGAACAAATAAAAATAAAAATTGTGATTAGAATAAATTATATAGTAGGTATATTACTAACGGCATGGAAAGTGATAAATTTCATACGAGCGTGAAATTTTATGCACGAGGGGTAGCCGAGTGCAGAAATCACGCGAGTTTATATAAAACATACTTTCCATCGAGTCATGTACACTATTTTTCCCTCGACCCCTTAAGAAGACAAATTTATTCATAAAACAGTAACTTTATTTTTAATGATTTGTTGTCTATGTTAATAGATCTCCAAATTTCTTAGTAGCCTACTAACTTACTATGAGCATACTCCAATATTTCGGTATACACATATAGGAATTTTTTGTCTTAATTTTGACCACAGAACACGCTGGTAAAATATTGGACTCTAATTTCGGGCCACCCTGTCTTTTAAGTGATAAATTGATTTAAGTCTAAGTAACGATTTTTGAAAACTGAATGATTGTTCATTATTAATAAAATTATTTATAATAATACCAAGATTTTTTGCTGCTTCTACCCATTTAATTACCATCCCATTAACAAAGAGGGGGTTCTTGGAAGAGATTAACATAACATAAGTACCATAAAAAATGACAAATTATTTGTCTAATAAAATTTAAAATATTTGCGAGAAAATTTGGGCCTATACTTAGGCATTAACAAACTTAATAACCTCGTAAAATAGAAATTAAAATGCTCTATCATTCGGCCACTCCTGATATAATGGACATCCCTCGTTAACAATACCGTCATATACACTAAACTTTCCTGAATCAAAAAGAGGAAGCTTCTAAGAGATTCTTGAAATTTAAATGGTGTATTTGATGCTTCGTTTTCAATTTCGTCCGATCAAGTTTATTTTGCATGTCCGCAGTCAAAAGCTCAAAAGTGTGATTACAAATTCGTTATTCCGAGCAAGTGGCGCGCAATAAAAATAATAACTGGACAGGACCGTGACGGTCCTACGATGCAACCAATTACGAGCGACGACGTTTTCGTTTGTTTTCCCCGTTTTGTCATGCAAGAGGTCAGCGGTGCGTGGTCCATAACAATGTGACGGCTTTCGGAGCACAAAGTGTCCGTTCTATGTCTGAATAATTCGTATTCTCTGTGCATCTCTTGTATGACTCGCTTTGATGCAGAATTTTACATTTTAAAAGCGTTTTTAAACAATTTTGCAGGTTTCCGCTCTTTGCATGCTGATTAATCCGAGTTCTAAGCTCAAGGTGTACCCCGAACAAGTTTTGCATTTTAATTATGTGCATTGTCAGGATTTGTATTTCCTGCGATTCTAATTTTGTTCTTCTGCTCTTGCCATTGAAAGCTGATTGTTAACTTCCATATTCATCCGCGAAGGAAGTGTTTTGCGCACTTGCTACAAAAATATATAACCTGCCCAAAAAAAGAAGGCAGCACAGCATGAGGGTAATAGCAATGTCAAAATATACATACTTCTTCATTGTAATTTGTAGTAAGCTTCAATGTGGGAATGTAATTTCTCTTCTACAACAATGGTCGCATTTTAAAAAACCATTATGACTAAAACTATATTAAAACATATTTTAACCACTATGTGTGATTTATCGATGAATTTAGAATAAAAAAGGCTTCCAGAATCTACTAACAAAATTCCAGGTCCGGTTTGAAAAAATTAAGTTGATAATCTTTAAGCTCGTTGAAGGTTGCGGATGATGTGGAAGAAATTTCGGTCTGCGACGTTTCGATCGGTACTAAAGATAATGAACTCGTAATACCTGGTCCATCAAGAAACAGCGAAGCGAAGGAGAATGCGCTAAATTTTGGAATAGGAATTGCATGTGGATTAGGCCTACTGGGGATGCCACGATAAAAAAAACGTGCCGCTTACTCTACCTCAAGGTGGTGTGGAAATGAGTTTTTTGGCCAATATGCGTGCTGAACTACAATTTGCGGCGCTCGTACGCCAAAACTATTGATTTTACGAAAAAAAGGTTATTACATAAATTGCAGGAAATTTTCTCTAGTTTCATTTTGTGTATAAATGTTTTTATCGTGGAAGGAGTCGGAAAGGAAATATTGTCAAAAAACTGCTATTAGGCGCCATTTTTCCAATATGGCGGCGCGAGCGGCAAAGATACGAGGTGGTAAAGTTGAAATTTGGAAAGAGCACATCGGAATCTATAAAATTACCCATTTTCAAAACTCCCGGTAAACTTTCCAGGTAACCTCTTTTTTTATAACCAAATGACTGTTACCACTGCAATTGGCAAAATTGAATGATGGAGCCATCTGCTCATTATTGTTTTCTTGAATGAGGGTTCTACTCGCATTGTGTACCACGGTTGTGGATCTAGAATCGTCCGAATCACCAAATAGCTTTTGAGAAATAAGGACACGCGTCTCCGTATCATTATTGGCTTGATTATTAACGTCAGGTTGATAAGTGGTAGTGCTGGAAGTGCTGCTTGACCAAAAATCTGCTCAAAGACGTGTTTTTTGATAGATCTTTCCACATAACTCTCAGCTTCAGTGACACTTTTACAACCTCCATGGCTCTTGAGCTAATCTACATTAACCCCTCAGAATCTACCAGAAGAGAGGCGGAAGTTCTCCTGAAGCGATGGCCGGTATATAATTCGGCATCTAGCAGGTTCAGAAATTTCGCAATTTTTGTGAAAGATTACAGAAAAAATTTTTACTGACTGGTTGTGGCCCGCATTTTCCTTTCCTATAAGGTACAAAAATCTGGTGTTTTTCTATTTTTGGCCTTAAATTCATATATTTCCTGCACAGGACAACCACGTCCGTCACAGTGTTGCTAGAATTATTCACCACAAATGAACGATCTGTTTGATTTTTTGTATTTGATGGTGACTAAGAGACCCAAGTCCACAATGTCTTGACCAAGGAGCTGGCACAGCTCCACACCTCGATATGCGCCTGCTACCCCGACAGTCGAAGCAACCTAAAAAAATATTAGAAGCATTGTTTTTATCAAAAACCCACTTTTTATATGCGTGTAAACACCTCAGTCTCTAGCATGAGAAGTACAAAAAGTATTTCACCTACCTTCGTTACCATCTCATGATGCCTCTTGAAGAAATTTCTGAACTTGATCTGCATCCAAAACTCTTGATTTATTTGGATTGTACCCATCGTTCCTTTTCAGAAACGCCAGTAGCTTTGGAGATTTGCTGATATCTAGATTATTTTCTATAATTAGCTTAGATTTCAGCATCGAGTACAGCGACCATAATGTTGAAGCCTTGAAAACTTTAGATTTCTCCAGAAAATATGTCAGTAGCACGTTTTCATCATAATTCTCGACGTTTTTTCTCCCACACCAGTCTTTAAACATGCCAAACTGTTTTTGATGCAGTTGCTTTGATTTTTTGGGTAAAAGTTCTTCTATGGCCTCTTGATTGAATATCCATCTTCGTTTTGATATCAAAAATTTAAAAAAAATTAAGTTGACAGGACGATTATTGACATTACAAATGAAATTGTTTTGAGCTCTCCATGGTAACCGATATCAGAGCTCCCTTTACGAATTGCAATCAATCTTGTGGCCACCAGACAGTTTTTTGACATTTTGCTTTTAGTAGAGTACTTATAATTTCTTATATGATTTTATGGCAAAAAGTCTAAACGTGCGAGAAATAGCGTATAAACCACGGTACTAAAATACCTTTTCATCCCTCAGCGAATTTTACATGAGCGGAGCGATGAAAAGTACCAATTTGGTTCTTTGGTATATGATATACTATTATCTGGCAGCTCGTCGACTGCCAAAACCTTGTGTTTTCGGGTCGGGGGTACATAGAGTCCGTTATTGCTTAGGGAATGGAAAAATCGGATGGTGTCCGATGAATAAAGTTTTCGTTTCAAGAAAAATCTACAATTTTGTCCTTTCCCTCGTTAATTACGTACATGATTGGCCTTGACAAAAAAATTCGATCTGTGTAAAAACACAAGTTTTAAGGGGAATTTAGACATTTTAGTGTTCGCAGTCCCAACTATTTTTAGAAAAATTTAATTTCCACTTTTAAAAATCAGTCAAAAGTGTACGTTTGCCATCTACGAAATTCCTAATTTTAAACATTTATTCTAGAGAGCGGGCATGATATAAAACAAAATACAATTCTGCTGATTTTTCTCGTCCTGGTGCTATTTCTTTTTCTTTGTGTAAACCAGTGTGATATATATCAGTGTCTTATACAGCTCTCGAGCAAATAAGGGAGAATCGTTTTGGGTGACTGTCGTTCTGTATTACGTTTAGGGAAAAATTAAGGTTACGCTCATAATGTTCACATTGTTAAAATAATAATCATCATCATAAAGTTGTCAGTCCGAAGACTGGTTGAACTCGTACCTTCATACTTTCCTATCCTGAGCTAACCTACTCATTTCCCCAAAAGTAACACATACTACATCCCCCACATGACCCCTTTTTAGTCCTATCTCTGACTCTAGTATGCTGCGAACTATTCCTTCCTGTCTCTGGTGTCCTAGCATCATATCTCTCCTATTCTTTGTCTTCCATACTTTTCGCTTTTCCCCAACTCTTTCTAATACCTCCGTATCCTTATCTACCCACGGTATCTTCATCATGCGTCTGTAGTACCACTGAGGTTCGAAATGTGCACCACTGAGGGTGACATTTCCAACGCTTCTATTTTTTCGATCCGGAAAATTCCACTTTTCTTAAACTTAATGAGCAAATATCTGTTTCTTAAATAATTGAATACTGCTAAACGCCCCCCGAAAATTCAGTTCTCGTTGGTAATTCTTATAATTGATGTTTAAGAATATTTCTGAGGGTCCGGAAACTTTAAGCACGTGCGGCACACTTTCCCCGTTGACATTTTTGGAGTTTACTCCTTAAGAATCGATTTTCAGTTATAGCCCGCGGTACGAAAATTTTATGAGTAGTAAAATCAAGCGTTACATTTCGCGTTAATTAAAAGTAAAAAGGCGTTACATTACCTGTAACATTGAAATTATGTGCGTATCTATGAATACGGCTGTTTATGTCTGACTGCATAGAGCATGGAAATAGGTAAAATAGAGTGGCATAGAGTAGATATGACAGTTGGCGTTGTAAAGTCAGCATTTGCAGTGTTTGTTCGTTCCTCAATTTGTTGAATCTTTTGATTTAATATGGAAAAACCTAATGTTTTATTAAATACTCCAAATATTGCTTAGTGCTGAAATGTGAATCAACGCCTATTCGAACACCAGGAAAAGTATTTATTTCATTACCAGTGGTATCTACGTTTAGCAGATTGACACTTAATTACTGAATTTATAAACAATTTATATTTTGATGTAGTTGGACATTTTCGAACATAAACCATCTGATAAATACACATTTGGGTATAAAACTGACATTCGCTTGAACCCTATTATCAATTGGTTGAAGTTAAAATAATCGTTCGTAAGCAGTAAACTCCAGTGGTGCGTCGGGGCTGACACACACAAGTTTTTTTTTAAATAAAACTGAGAAAAAGGATCTAATAGACAGGTGCGTTTTTTTCTGCATTGCAAGTATGTAACTACAAGTAATTCTTATTTTAAAGGCCTAACAGATAATGACGTAAAATCTGGAAACGTTCAATACACTTTTCCATTTCGAATCTTGCCTCTTACACATTTTCATCCACGCAACATCATTTATATAGGTGGAACTAATCCTCACATGCTCACCAACTTAGTTATTGCACTATTAAGATTTCATGTTTTTGTAATGAAGATTGTGACTTCCGTAAGAGAGTGAGCCAGCCTCTATTCCGTAACCCACACTTTGGAAAATCGCAGCGTTCTCGGGATGTGATAAACGGGGCAGCTAGCGTGGCTGAAGCGGCGCCGGAACGAATGGTGGCAGCGAAGTGGGATGGGGGCGTCACAAACGGGCGCCTAACGTCGCGACGCCGTGGCAGAATGCTGCGCAAAAAGTCCCAGTGCGTGGGGACCCTGTTGCCTCGCATGATGTGTGTTTTCTTCGGCATCCACTCCAGATCCCCACCCGCTTTTTTCCAAATTGACTGGATGAAGAGGCTTATATTACAAAACTCCGTCCTATTGTTTTCAGTTGTCGGGATAATTTTTCCCCGGTGTTTTTTGGGAGGCAAAGTCAGGATCAAGTTTATATGCTTTATGTAATAGCTAATAAATGCAAATATAATTTAAGTAACAAATACAATAATAATAATTACTAAAGAGGTACAAAGAAAGGAAAGACAGCAAAAAAACAAACAGTTTCAAAACCGAAGTGAAAAAAGAGGAAAACAGAGGAATCTGAATTTAGAAACGTATTGGCCTGCAAAATATCTTACGCAAGAATGCAACTCAGACGCGTATATGGAAAATAGTAGGGGACCAAGAATAGGCCCCTGTGGGATTTCCCCTACCAAGTGAAATATATTGCTTTCTCTCTGGTAAATAATCTCTTAGGAGCTGTACAGCATCAGCAGTAAATCCAGTATAAAAGAGAGAGGAACATAAGCCATGGGTAATATACTTATGAATGCTTGAGAACTTATATGATATTTGATATATAATTTATCTTGCATGTAATGGTTACGTTGATCTAAATGAGAGTGGTTTCATAGTGATATTCTATTATACTTGAAGTCTCGTCGCTTGCCTCGACGCACCTCTCTGTTTGTACCCTAAAACGTTGCACTTAATAATTTTGAAATGAAGAAAATTTACTGGAAAGTAGTAGAGGGCCGAGAATTGAGTACTGCGACACACTTCCTCCCAAAGCACTGTGTGATGATATTTAATCGTCAAGTTTAACGCATTGTCTTCTGTTTGATAAAATAACTTCTAATAAAATCGAAAATTTACAATTAGAAAGAAATTTGGGAAATTTTTACCCAGGGTCTAATCTATTTAGATAAGACTATGCAATCAGCGATTGACGGCAGTTCAAAGTTATTGGAGTTTACTCCTTATTAAGAATCGATTTTCAGTTATAGCCCGCGGTACGGAAATTTTATGAGTAGTAAAATCAAGTGTTACATTTCGCGTTAACAGCGTTAACTAAAAGTGAGGCGTTACGTTCCTCTGATGCGCAACTCACCTTTCACATTGAAATTAAGTGTGTATCTATGGATACGTATGTTTCTGTACAATAAACAAAATTATCAAGTGATTGAAGTTAAAAAAATACTGACAGATATGGAAAAAACCTAATCCAGTGATAACGAAGAAGAATCCGAAAAACACATGGATGCGGTTAATTGGTAAGCGTATAATTCATGTTAACGAATTATATAAATTGAACATACGAACAGCTCGTCGACGTAATCGTTATTTGTTCCACCTCCGTTTTTTCCGGTATTATTATGGGTTCCAAATGTTCAGTATGCGCTTGTTCCACCTGACCGCTAAATTTAATCAACTTTACAAGAAAAATAGGATTAAAAAAAAATATTTGTACCACCTCCAAAACTTTATTATTATTTCTACTGCATTTTGTTCCATGCGTAACACAATATCCACCTTGATACATATCCCACCTAAGTTGATGAAATTTTGAAAACCCAATGTTCTACCTCCAGTCCCACAAAGTTTTGTAACACGCAAGCATTATAATCTGGACAAAATTAATTTGCATTTGTTCCATGTTGTCTCTTTTTAAAACGGAATGTCCTATGTCCACATTATTTATTTTTGATTTGGTGCGGCAAATTGTTCCATATCATAAATTAATGCAGTCGCCTTGTGATATATAATAAATTAATTGATTCACACTATGGCAGATCAAACACAATTGAGAATTCCTAAAGCAATCACTGAGTATAAGTATAAGAAAAATGTATGAACTGTATTTGGAATATCTTCCAAAAGAACAAACACCAGTTAAGTTTTGTACATATTCAAAGACTTTTAATACAGAATTTGATAGAAATAATCATAGTGACAAAGTGGCTGTTTGTTATAACGTTTGATTTGGAAAACGTTCTTGCCTTCCCAAAATGTAACGTAATAAACAAGGCATTTTATAAGAAAAAACTTAGCTGCTATAATTTAACTGCCTACTGTAACGTAAATTAAAGCATATTGTTTACAAAAAATCCGCTCTTCGACCTGACGAATTTTTTTGTAAACAATATGCTTTAATTTATGTTACAGTAGGCAGTTACATTATAGCAGCTAAGTTTTTTCTTATAAAATGCCTTGTTTATTACGTTACATTTTGGGAAGGCAAGAACGTTTTCCAAATCAAACGTTATAACAAACAGCCTCTTTGTCACTATGATAGAAATTCCTTCGATGACGAATTGCAACTAATTAAAATTGCATCTGGCAGAAGTCAAAAAAAATAACTTTCTGTGGGAATCAGCGATGATAAAAAGGAACATTAATTTAATAAAATCCCTTATGGTCTACACGGAAGGAGCTGATTCGGATTTTTTACAGCTCTTCTAGGGATTAAAGAAATAAAAACCAAATTTAATACTAAAATTGAAAAGGGACCCAAAAGGGCAAAGGGAAAGAAAAAACTTGCTTTTACTTAAACTCACTGAATTTCAATTAAATTGTATCAATCTTGTATTATTACCCAAGTATAGCTACTTAAAATAAAAAATACCTCTAAATATTTTCTGTTCTTTATTTTGGTGTTTGGGATCTTTTACCATCAATCATAACCAATTTTTCGAAAACCACAAGCATAACATGCATTTTTAATGGCATACTTTTATGCAGTTGGGACATATCCAACGGCAATGTTAATAAATTACGAAAATGCATGCGTTTTGGTCCACGTGAAAACTCTTTTATTTTATTGTGAAAAATATAATTATGCTGGAGTTTAAAAATGCTCAACACAAATAACCTTTTAATGTACTACTTCAATAGAAAAAAGTTTGAGAACTTTACGTCAATAGAAACTGATTTCTTATAAATTACATTTCAATTCCACCTCCTGAAAAAATAAGTTTATCTACGTGGAACAAATAACGATTACGTCGACGAGCTGTGTCTTTTATTTAGTGTATGTATGTTTGATCAATTGCTTACCGTGTGTCCCGGGAATCCTGAAGCATCCTGTTTAACTTGGGAAATTTGAAAATTGCGATTTCTATGTCCCCAAAGTGTTTTAAGGATATTCCGAGTATCAGGACACATACAATGTGCACCAGAGAACGTTTTTGTGCAATATTTTTCAAAGTTTAACAAAAAATATCAAAAATATTTCCAAAAATATATCGCGTGGGAATCAACTTCGTTTAAATATAAAGAAGTGGACAGCCATGTCGCAATGGATTAGTGAGTTCAATCGCACGCCGTCGATATTGAATCCGGAGCATACGGAGGTTCAAATCTAATAGCGGTTAGTTTTCTTTTTTACTTTTATCATTATTTTGAATAAACGGCGATTGATTTCTATCAGTAAAGATGCATAATTAAACGTTTTATAATTTTTAATTAAACAGGAAAATTATTTATCAAGAGTGATTGAAGTTAAAATAATCGTTCGTAAGGAGTAAACTCCAGTCGTGCGTCGGAGCTGACACACACAAGTTTTTTTTAATTTACAGAACCAGGATAACGATTTCACGTGCCTTCTAGAAAACTATACGTACCCTAAAGCAGAACAATCAAAGGATTGCCACAAAATAAACAGGAGCGTAACGATTCCCCTGCTCAGATTGTAAGCTGGTAATCTGATTTGTTAAATTACAATCAGTTTTTGTAAACATATAAATTACTAATACCCTATAACGAGATTACAAAACTGCAGAACTTAGGGCAATCTGATATCTCCAAATCAAAACGACTTGTGTAATAAAAACAGTTTGAATTTTCTGTTTGATAATAATAAATTTTGTGTTCAAAATGAAACATATGTCGTTGTAAGTCAAATTGTAGCAACAAGAACATTATTTAAATAACATTCGTTTATGTTTCTATTGGTGTCAGCACAGAGTCTATACAGTGAACACTTTATCGATTGAAATTATTCGTCATACAAATTACTATTTGATGAACAAAATTAATTCCTGACTGCCACATCTTTTGCTGAATTCACCGAATCACATCCCATTTTAGTGTTCGTAAGCGAGGTACTCTGGAAGCTTGTAAACTTTTTGCAGCCGCCGCGTCTGAACGGTCCGACTTAAAGTTAATGTCAGTTTTGCCGCTGCTCTAGCGAAAATCGCCGGTCATTAAGATACGCCGCTGGTCGAATTAAAACCGGACAATAAGTTTCTTAACGTGAGCGTCCGGAGAAAAGTTTCCGCTCGACGGCGCGACGGCCCGGAAAACAAAGGGAAAAATTAAACGGGTCGGGGATAAAGCCAGTTTATGGCTATGTTATTTGCACTGCCATCAAGTTTAACTGCGCGCCGTTTCTGAGACTATTAGATAGATGGCGCTGCGAAGAACACTTGCATAGGGTCCCTGTATTTAGAGAGTACCGCAATCAATAGCTCCACTATGTTTCAGAACTGTGAGTAAACATGGCGGACTGCCGTGTGAGCAGCAAAATGTCATATGTCAGTCAAAGTCCAGCTAAAATGTTGGTTTGTTTGGTGCTTATGTTTTATCGTCTTTTGTGAATCAGTGATATATATTTCCACAACCTGGTCTGTAGTATTATTCCTCAATGTATTACAGTCAAATTTTATTTGTTTATGGATCAAAAATCAGAAGGTGAATCCGCAATTTGTAACACATGTCAAATATAAAATCTGACGTTCCGGCACAATTCAAATTTGGCGCCTATTATTGTGAGTAAACATGGCGGAGATTGCGGTACTCTCTCAATATAGGGACCCTACACTTGCAGACGCTGCTGAAGGGAGCTAAAGTTGTATAAGCTATTTTCATAAAATAATTCAACTTGAACAAATAAATATACAGTACGAGTCAAGAATCTCTATCGCTCTTTCATATCTTTTGAAACCTGCGACATAGAACAATCAACTTGCGTCAGATACAAAGAATTTCTATCTTTGGTAAAAATTCTCATAGATTGTGAAAAGTCTCAACTTCGGCATTACCGTAAGAAAGACAAAGTAAAGCTTGGATTACCTTCCTTAGATTAGGGTATTTCATAACGTTGTTCACTTTAAAGTCAAATATTTCTCCCCAGAAATGATTTTCAAAACTATTCTGGTAGTTAGTTACCTCAATTTGCAACAATTTCCATACATTTTCCAGGCCCGGGAAATTGGTGAAATCGGTTATATGTTTCGATAATTTAACAATATTGCTGGATTTATACATCTAACAATTTAAAGCATAATTTCGCCATAT
Source organism: Xestobium rufovillosum (assembly GCA_963966045.1). Taxonomy (NCBI): domain Eukaryota; kingdom Metazoa; phylum Arthropoda; class Insecta; order Coleoptera; family Ptinidae; genus Xestobium; species Xestobium rufovillosum. The sequence goes on from OZ014497.1 coordinate 27,107,519, forward strand.
TTTTGCTATTTATAAGCTGGTTGTCTTTTTGGTCTCTCTCGTTCAAAAATCTGCTGGACATGACTTGCTGTAAGACAAATAAGACTTATAAATTACATTTAGTACTTTAGTATTTTCAGGTTTTGAGAAAAACTCAAAAAACTGATCTACCTCGCCAGCTTTGGTTCTAAAAATCGGCAAAAAATCTATGTTTTAATTTGAAGTTTTATACATTATACTGGTTACTTAATTAATAAAACTCCCGTCAAATGTGTTAGGGAAAAAATACATGTGTCGTTTCTGCAATAAATATTATATTTTGGTGCTCTTTTCACTAAAAAATCAAGACTAAATGAAAAATATACTTCATTTGTTGAAAACACACGGAGAAGTTTTAGAAATTTCATTAAAAATGTTCAAACAATTTCTTCATTCTCGCCTTCCCCAACATTGGTAGTGGGCCAGTTGAAAATCTCATCATAAAAGTCAACCTCTTAAGATCTCCAATCTTCTTTGCATTTATCAATACTCGTCCTTCAGGGTAGGGTTTTTTAGTTGGTAGAGGAGGAACGCTTTCAGTTTTTGCTAAGCTAAAGGCACTTTCGGACAATCCTTCAATAAACGTCTTGGCGACAACTTTTCCTTTCTTCTCATTTTTGTAGTTGAATTCATTGTAAGTCGATATCATGAAAGACTCCCTTTTTTCTTTAGGAAACCCACGACCTGCAGTATTGTCAGAGAATGTTGTTTTCTTGTAGTAGGTAGGCCACCAAGTTTTGAATGACAAGATTTCATCGGTTGATACCCCATGAATAGTAATTCTGCCTGTTTTACTAGCACTTTTGAAGAGTTCACCATACTGCTGAGGTGTATAGATACGATCTGTTTTTCTGATCACTCGTTTTATATAACCAAAATCCCTATCACAGGGCAGAAAAGAATGGCCACGAAGTGGGAAAAAATGTTGGGTGCTTTCAAATCTTCCTCCGTCGCACAAGTTAAGCAAGAACCGCTCCATTGTATGGTTTTTGTTTTGTCCTGCAGCACCATCACTAAATAGTAAAAGTTTCTTCACTGTGGAAGATAAAGTTTGAATGTAGTGCCATAAAAAGCTCCATACTTCATCAGGTGACTTATTGGCTTTCCCCTCGTGGTATGTATATAATTTTGCTTCATTACCTTTACGATTGTGAATACCGAAGACATTTACCCACAATTGGCGTAGATAAAACACCTCCTGCACTGGAATCAGGAGAAGGAATGAAAATAGCTCCACAAGTCGTTTTTTGCTTCCTCTGATACATTCCCATAACATTTATTAGCACATTTGCCCTGATATATTTCTTGAACTGTTGCGGATATTTCTTTGCCTACATACGATTTATAAGCGATATCTTTCGCTCTTGCATTTTTGATCACGTTTCTCTTGTACTTATCCTCATTAACAACACCTTTTCTTTTTTTTATCGGAACACTGTCTTGATCAGAATCACTTGACATTGTTATATCGTCTGTAAATATATAGTACTACTCAGGAATAACACCGCAACTGACTATCAACAATACAGATAGATAACTAACATGGGATAAGACAATAAGGGTAACTGTTAAAAAAACAGCTGATTTAAACACGACTACCAACTGCACTGACCAAATTTCCGTGTTCTGCAAAAACAACACAAGTGCTTCCACATATGTCGTTTCTGCGCTAAACTCAAACTTTATGGTTCTGTATAACAGGGAACGGAATATTGCACATGTGTTTTTTTCTGCACTAATAAACAACGCGTTTACGAATTTTGTACATGAGTCTGTGTTTAACTCAAAACCGACAAAAATGTCACATGTGTCGTTTCTGTAATAACCGATTCAATTGTCCTCTCCATACAAACATAACCTTAAAAATCTACCTACTGACGTTCCACGTTTGACACACAGAGTGAAGTTGGTTAGCTAGCAAGTTGCTTGCGGCAACTATCTTTTTCCAGACACGGGTTACACTCTCACTTTTAATAATGGGGGAGATGAAGATGGCAAAAATAAATATAAGATATCAGGACCGGCTCGGGCGGGGCGGGTTAAAATATGAAGGTTCTTATAAAATATGAAGCTAGTACGACCCCTGACACTCAACAACTTTCTGATTTTTTGCCTAGTAGAATGATCCTTTCTGAATGCAGAACTTCTTTCATATCTGAATTATCTCTTTTACTTTCAAAATTATCAATTTTCTACCGGCGGACCTCTGCATTTCGTAGGCATCGCGACGCCGCGACGCCTTTTCTGGACGTTGCACGTCGTTTCTGACACTGGAATCATGATCTGCACTTGGTGCGCCCCGGAGAACAGGCATTTAAAGTCGGAAAAGTCGTAGGACTCCCGGGAAGTGATCCAAAGGGGCCCGGGAATGTCTCAAATGCAGAGGTCGCGAAAGAATTTTCTCTTGAACACGGTGAGGGAACTGGCAAATCTGACTCCAGATTCGTGTTCAGGAAGGGCGAATTGTCAAACGCTGATACAAGCTCCGAGCTATAACTGAAGTTCTAAGTTTTAAATTTAGACGAGAACGACCAAGAAATTTAACAGGCGGCTAGCGGCAGTTTATGGCTATGTTATTTACACTCAAGTTTAACGCCGCGTGAATCCCAGAAAACCGAGAGCAGGTCTTCCAGTCCTTGGATGGTCTTCGAGAGTCCCTCTACCACGCTTAAACTCATTTGCCCAGCGGAGAACAGACGTTTCTGATGGAGACGCTTCCTGGTAAACTGCCTTCAACCTTGCTGCGATTTCAGAGTAGTGAACACCCTCCCTGGTCAAGAATTTGATGACCGTCCGGTGTTCCAATTTTTCCATTTCTGTTACTCTACTAAATTATTAGCTATCAAATTGATCGTTTTCTATGAAACTCGGTGAAATTTTGCAGACTGACTGACAGCAGGATGCGGAATGACATATACTTGATATTTTTGTTTCCAACACACAATACCGAGAACAGCAAAACTTTTTCCCCTTCCCACGTACTATGCAGGATAAAGACATTAGGTTGGAGTTGTGAATAATTACTTGTCGTTTAATCCTGCGTAGAATATATTACTGGCAGTGCTTTGGGAACTCTTGGTGTTTCACTATAGTATTCCATCAATATACCATCATTTCGTTGGAAGAAAAAACATTATTATTTTTATTATCATATCTCACTGTCATCCAAATTTTTGAGGTGGTACTCTATCTGTGCCCAGCGAACAACCCTTGGAGGAGTCTTGTTTTGTTCTTAAGTAAAAGAAGAAACTCTTTGGTGTTCTTTGACGAGTCGTCAATGAATTACCCCTGACCCGGAATATTCCTCCAAGGCTTCATAGCCTTTATTTCCCACTTTAATATCCCCACCATTCTATGTGTCTTATTAAAGCTACAGAACCGTTCTGGTCGTACTGAGGAAGCTGTGCTCCTGCTCTAGTAAAACCATCAGTACCTTGAACGAAAAACTCTGGGTACTATGTTCAATATTTCTTGGGATATCACATCCAAGATTTTCAGATGATGCTTAGATTCCCAAATGATTTATGAAATATTCTCGTTAGAGGAAGAACCTCCGACAACGAAAGTTTACAAATTTTCAATATTACTGTCATTTCAAAACCTTAAGAAGCCTCTCCGAAAGGCCGTAATTAAAATACGACGTGCATGAAATACTCGCGCACATAAATATTCAATTATTCGTAAAAACCGCGTAGAAAAAGATGCCTTCGTCGAAAAATGCTATTTGCCACACACAACTCGTTCTAAGAATGGCCAAGTTTTAGTATCGCCTGAAAAAACTGTGCCGTAACCAGTTGAAATCGCATCGTGAAATGGCGGTTGGTAACTCGTAGACGACATCTTTAAGTGTTATAATTGCTATTTAGAATTAGCAATTTGTCCTTTTACGACTCGCTCAACTGCGGCAGAGGTTGCAAGGAGTGAATGTTGCTGAGGATGACGACTGCATTGCAATTGCGCCATTCGTAGTCTGAGATGGATTGCTTGACGCCATTTTAAATAGCTGAATTGACAATATCACGTCGTGCATCCGCCGTATCGTAACGCAAAGTTTGCTTAAATCAATAATTATACGAAATACTTATTTGTATAGAGTGAATGGTAAAAGGTTCATATGGACCATGATACAGAAATAACTGGGGTGATATTTTTTTTTCATGTTAGACATACCCCTGTCAGCTATGTTTTTGATTAGGATCTCCGGACATTCTCTAAAACCCTTACACTCCATCTGATGAAGTTGTCGTTTTATCACACCCTGCTGAATATGAGAAGGAGGGATCTCTAGTGATTGAGGATCTGGAGGAGTATCATAGGATTGAGAAGAGGAAGCTGGAGACATGGATCGAGGTTCTTCCAGACTGGTAGAGGGCTCCTCTTCATGTATTGCCTCAATTTGGAGAGGATTATCAATGGGGAGGAATGTCTTTAATAGATCTTGTTCTGGAAAAAAAAATTATGTCATTTTTATAATTTTATAAACTACTTTATTCAATAAAATGTTGACAAAGACTCCTAATGGAGTCGAAACGTCGATATATCCTTTACAATAGTTTTTATTACATGCCAATATTTCACGAAATCAACAAATATTTAAATTTATAGTAAGAATTCTCAATATTAATTTGTTTGGGGCTGATGTAATTTGAAAAATTTGGAATAATATCATGCTCTCTGCGCTTTAACAAAAATATTCCATTATTTTCAAGATGTGTTATTTTAATATTTAGTTTCGAAATAGTATATTGTGAAACGAGCACGGAATGGTATTCATTCCCCACGAGTATGAAGGTTTGCACCATGGGCCTTGGTGAGTACTACAATTCATACAAGTGGGGAATGGACATTCTGTGCGAGTTTTACACTATATTTTTTCTACAACTATACATGTATCTATATTAACAATATTAATAGTAATTTGACAATAAAATAACTACAGTTATTAAATACCATTTTTGGAGAATTTGTGAACTGCCTTTCAATAGTTACATTCTCCGTGTTTTCAAAATGTCCTATTCTTGAAATAGACGGAATATCTGCCGAGTTTTCAAGTTCTAAAAGTTTATTGGCTACGTCGTACTTATTTTTTAATGATTCGCCGATGTATCCTTCGACGACTGCTGTAGATTTTCACCCACCATGTCTCTTCAAAGATGTTATGTCTTCGCCACTGTCTACAAGAATTGTTGCAGAAGATCTGCTGAAACACTGGCCGGTATACAATTCCGGATTTAGAAGTTTTAAGTAGTAGCAATCTGTTTTCCCAAATTTTCGAATTTATTTATACCAATTCGCTGAGACGTACATTTTCCTTTCTTGCAATTTAGAAAAAAAAACAGGATTGATTAGCATTTTGCGGGCGAAGATCTGCATATTTTTTAAAAATCTCATAAAAATGTCCTGTAATTGTGAATTTTCTAGCAACTTTTGTTTGTGTGTCAGGTACTTCAACTAAAACTGCCGAAAAGACGCTAACTGTAGTTTATTTGTACGGAAGCACTCTGGTGTCACGTATTATTTATTTTCATTTTCCGTTATAAAGAATTTTTTTTCCGTTATAACGGATTTTTCCGTTATAACGGATCTCTTTTACTGTTATAACGGTACTCTTTCTCCGTTATAACGGGTCTCTTTTCCGTTATAATGGATTTCTTATTTCCGATATAACGCATTTCTTATTCCGTTATAACACACTTTCCAGGAACTGTGTAGTATTAAGTATTAATGGGAGTCATTTTACATAACCGGTGTGCAGTGTGGTGTTACTCGCCAAGTGACTTACGATATCGATATCCACTTATCGTTCATGTTGGTAGCGGACAGCGGTCATAACTAACAAATAAGTACCTACTGTACCAACTGTTGCACTGATTTAAATGGAGACACTAACCTAAAAAGTACAGCCCCAAACAAACAGCCACCTGTTATACTTAGGTTATAGCTGCTACAAAGTTACATCTTTTGTGGACGAGAGTGTTAGAACATATGTGTAAAAAGATCCGTAATATCGGAAATAAGAGATCCGTTATAACGATAAAAAAATCCGTTATTTATTAAATCAGTGTACAATGTTAAGATTTAACCAATTAAATATTCATAAGTGTCGCTTTTCATTATAGTCGTAGAAAAAATGTTTTAAAATATTTGTAACTTGCATACCGAAATTATGTGTAACTTCTTTGTAAAAATTTGTGTGTAGATATTGTCCATAGTTGTTCATTTTCTTCTAATTTCTTGTTTAAAATTGTTGTTCAATTTGTGCTAGTATAATTTATAATATTTTAAATTTGGTGAAATTCTGGCATTGATGAAAACACTTTATAAAAAACAATCGACGTTTCGGTCCCGTTTGGGGCCTTTGTCAAGATTTATTTGTAAAATGGAATGTATAAAGTTGACAAGTTGTCAAAAACAAATATTTCTAAATAATAAAAATTATACAGTACCTATGCATGTAAATATAACAATTTTAAAACAATACAAATTTTTTATAACGTAACGAATTATAATTTAGCATATTTGATTTTATACCATTTTGGTTTTTAAGAAGTATTCATATGTATATTAGTAATTGGTATTTAGTTCAAAGAAAAGTTTTAAAAACGTTTGTATATGAAAACCAAACTTCCTGGACATTTTTGTCAAGATTTTTCTTATAATATTAGTTTACAAAAAAAATTTATTTACATACATACGTGACTAAAAATTTTGATTTAATCATTTTAACAATAATATACTCTATACCGGCATCCGAGTTACTAACCACACGCAGGATGACTCATCCTTTAAAAGCTGAGTCGTCAAACATTGTTCAGAAAAGCGCCTGATTATTTCGCAGAATCCCAATTGTTACACCAACGTGTTCAAAATGGTATTAGCCATTAACAGTCCGGTTCGAAGGACCAAATATTTTACTCCTGTTTCACGAAATTTGTAATAAAATACGTTACATTTATAACATTTTTATTGTTAAAGTCCTCTATGAAAGGCAACAATTATGTTTTCAATTTTATTTTTCTACCGCAATAACCTGGCACCAACTTAAATTACGCAAATCAAATAAAGACAGACTGAGATGAACAGGCTGATTTTCGTATTTGTATTGTATCCTGAATACAAATGTATGTAACGCGGTTAGCTGACCAATGGGGAATTCAGGTGGAACGGTCAGTTAATTTACCTTTATTTACTGTACCGGTCCCCGCTAACGATCATTGCTAGTTCAAATAGAGCTCGTTAGCATCGGCTACCAGCATCAACGGACGTCTCTGGCCAAATCAAATTGCAGATACCATCAACTGTTCTTAGAGTAGTTCCAGTAATGCATTTTTTCCAGTTAGGCATCGAAAAGTTTAACTTTTTGGTGTTCAGCCTCGTCTGTAAACTTATAGTTTCCTCTACTCTAATAATAAGTTACTAGAATTTGATTAATTTGCCGCCGAGACCGTGATAAATCGGGTGCAACTGTTAAGTTTCTCGATAGAGTGTAATCTTCACCAAATTGCGCAATAAGAATTCCGAATGCGCGGAACAATCCGCTTACCCCTGTTAATGTTTAGGACATCCTTTTGTGTACTCGTCAGATCGCCCTGTTAACTAGATAGAATCTTGTCGGTCCGTCGGTATCAGTTACAATGTCTAATCCGATATAAAGGGACGACCGACCCCTGCTGCCGAGGGGTTGTTATGCATTTAGAACCACGACCGTGCTCTAAATTGCGGCCGATTGTTGATTTCTGTTGTCATATTGCCACAGAAGTAATCGATAGATATCTTCAGTCCTGGAGAGATGCAGTCGTGTGAAATTTTCGTTAAGTTCCGATAAACCGAGTAGTACCTATGATGATATTTTAAATTTGGTAAAGTTCTTGCGTAAATAAAATTACTGTAGGTATAAGATAATCGACGTTTCGCCCCCGTTCGGGGGCCTTGTCAATATAAAGTGGACAAAATATTTGTCAAGAACAATTTTTTTCCAAACAATAAAAACTATTTATACGGTAACTATGAATGTAAATATAAAAATTTTAGCACTTGATTTTGGAAACATTTGAATTTTTTTATGAAAGAGAAAAAAGAATATGTATTTAATTTAACATTAAAAGGAAAATAAAAATATTTTTCCAACCAGGCTCTAACATTTCGCCCACAATGGGCTGGCGCCCCATCATGTCGATAGAACGTATTAATTTACTTCGCACATTTAACCGAACATCTTCCAATAGATTGTCTAGATTGTTCGGGGGGTGAGGGGGGGGGTGCAGTTCATATATTCATTTCCCTTCAGACGATTGGGAAACAGTGTAGAACCGATTAACTGATTTCCTGTGATTTCTACTCATAAATTTACAGAGCATTATTCCTGAGAATTCGTGGTTGGCAACCCTAGAGAACTTTCGTTTTCCCAGAAATGCATATTATGATCTTCCTTACCCGCGAAGGTGTACATTGCCATGGTTACCCATGTTTCTGTGAATATGGGCGAATATTTGGCGCCCAGGCACTCCTCTGTGTGGAAGCATCCTCCGACATTCCCGCTCTTCAGCCATTGCAAAACCCATTTGATTAACAACATACTAAACCTTGAATTTTGTTGAAAACAGATCACCTACAGCAACCTCATTTTCTTCCGAAAGTGATGCGCTGAGAAATGAATCAACAAGTTTGCTCAAGCCTGCATCTTCTAATTGAGAGTTTTGGATTCTGCCAGGTTTATATAATTTTGCCATATTTACCGCAAAAGCAGTTCGCCTTAATTAGACCATCTAAAATATCTTTCATTGGGGGATTTTATTTTGGGCCTCCTATCCCTTGATAGTTTTTGAGATAAGTTAGATTATTAAGATTTGAATTAACTCCAGGAACTGACAAGCCAACATAGGGGTTTTGATCAATAATCTACGACGTCCGAATCTTTTAGCTTCTGAGGATAATTCATTGTCCGTATCTGGAAAAATTTCCTGCCCAAGGAAAGCTTGGTAATTGTGACAGTACAAGTCAAACATTGAATGCGTGGAAAATTCTTCCGGTTCCATCAGACATCGCCCGAAAATTCGCTGCCTCTTTTGGTCCAGAGCTTCACATCTGCACAAGATGTGCATAGCTGTCTCCCGTTCCTTATTACACAAGCGGCAGTTAAGGTCTCCGTAATATTTGCTAATCTTCCACAGGTGTTCTTTAACGGTCGTATGTCCCGTTAGGAAGCCTGTTACGATTCTAATTTGCATCCTACTAAGGCCAAGTAGTTCTGAGCATCTTTTCCTGCAAGGTCCCTTTTATATAAGACTTGCTGTGTCTGTGTCCTGGAATCATGTTCCAGTAATTGTGATGTTGAGCGCGAATCCATCCGTTTACTTGGTGTCTGACGGCACTCTTAGTTATGCCTAGGGCAGGTTCCGGTCCAACTAAAGCATCGTTGGAGCCCCGCTTTGCTAGTTTATCGGCTTTCTCGTTCCCCATCAGCCCACAGTGACCTCGAATCCAAAGCAGTCTCACTGCGTTCCGCATGGCTAGGATATTAAGTTGCTCGAAACATTCCCACACCAGTCTGGAAGACATCTTTGGGCTCATAAGAGCCTTCAAAGCTGCCTGGCTGTCTGATAAGATAAAGATCCGCTGATTTTTGTAGCCCCTCTTAATGTTTTCCCACGCACATTGTAGTAGACCTCTGCTTGAAAGACAGAGGCATATTTGCCCAGAGAGGAGCTGAGTTTCACTCTTGGTTTATCTCCAAACAGCCCTGATCCAGCACCTGTGTCGGTCTTAGAACCGTCGGTGTACCAGATTAGACTGCCGGAAGGTACCTATGCTGTTCAGAATTTGGTTCTCCACTCTAGGGTCATCGATTGTGACCTGAAAGAGTGGTTGTGTGGTGTTCTTGGGGACCATGTAATCCGTCCTCATGTCACGCATGGGATCCTTTATGTCCTCAATAATGCTAGTGTGCTCTGTACCCAGACGGACACGGTAGAAAGAATTTTGCAGTCTGTATAGTGCCAGTCTCGCCTCCTACTGTATCACGAAGTGGAGAGGGGAAGGTCCAGAAGAGTCTCTATGGCTGCAGTTGGCGAAGTCCGCATCGCCCCTGTTATCCCTAGGCAGGCAAGCCTCTGAATTTTGCTTAGCCTTAGCCTAGTAGTCACCTGTTTGACTTTGGTTTTGAGTTTGGTTTTACTGAATTTGGCAAATTTGATCTCGTTGAAAAGAGCTCTCTTTGTTTAATCTGATGCTTTTATAAAACAAGTCCTTTTTGGTCTGTAGTGGTGGCTAGAAACTAGCAAACTTATTTTTTGTGTCATTTTCCTTCGGTTACCAAATAATGCCTACACAGTGGTTTGTAAGAGTTGGTTTTCCACAAACGGGCAATGTCCGTGGAGCTATTCTCTCAAAAATGCTCACGTAATTTTGGCAATCGTCCTCTGTTTTCCCCTTCAAAGAATAAAGCTGGCTGTGCGCGCAAGAAGACTCCCATTGTAGCCTCAAGTTTTCACGTTCAGTCAAGTCTTACCCACTTAAATTATAATTATGGTTTATTTCTAGCTCCCACTAATAAGGACGTCCAGTCTAATCCGCTTTATAGATTACTATCTTTAATCACCTTATCTTTCACTTTAAGGGTTAAAACTTCTTGTTTGTAACTTCGCCTCACCATGTTTTAAATTAATTTGCACAATACGAAATTTGAGTGTTGCTTGAAGGGCACAAATGATTTTTAAATTTTGAAAGCATGGCGACCGACTTCCAAGACAGCTCAGTACGTAATGCAACCGATCCAGTTTCGCGGGATGGTATGAAATCTCTCCACTCCCTAATTATTTCTTCCTTCATCAATTCAATTTGTTCAGCTAACGCCTTCATGCTTTCCCTCGCTGCTCCACTGACGTTTCTCTGATGGTCTTAGTACTTTTTTACTCCTTCTAAATGGTTCTACTGTTTCCTCCTGATTTTAGTTTGTTAAATTGGAGTACTCGTGACCCTACGGATGTTCTTGGTCTTCACTTTGTCAAAAGCTTATCTGAAGTTGACCAACAACACGCCAGAGTCAAGTAGGTACGATTTTTATAAAGCAATTCCGATAGTCGCCGATTGTTTAATTAACGTACTAATGACCACAAAAGTTACTAAAACGGAAATGTACAGGAACAGTGACTACATCTTTGTAGTAAAATCGGGAATGAATAATTTCTATTATTTGACCACAAACAATAATTAGCAGTCTTTTAACATGAAATCAAAAATGTTCAATATTCAGTTACTAGTATGTATTGACAGTGGTTGTTAGACTCATGCATATACAATTCAAACGAGCAGTTGGGTCAACGATATGTAAATAATTACACATCCCTGGTCGGCGATTAGTCTAAACTCGCGTGCCGTTAAAGACGTGGTAGTGCATAGAAAGTAGCGCGCTATTTAACCAATCGATTTTATCTATTCGACGCCGCTGCTACTTGTTCCGTGCAAGACATAAATGATTCGTTCATTTTCTTTGGCGGAGAGAGAAACCTTTATGTTTAAGTTCAGCTGAATATTTTGGTAAATGAGCATGCCTACAGTCTTTATTAATTATCACATTTGGCTGGGTCAAAAATATAATAGTTGGGAATCATCTGCGTAACAAGGTAGTGCATAATCCTGCCCGCAAATAAACATTATGGTAAACGTATTATGTAGAACAGAAGGAGGGTCAGAATTGATCCTTTCGGGACACCTCAGTCCAAGGTATCTTTCACACTGTTCCCGAAGGAACTCAATCATGCCACAGCTCAAAATAACAAGGCGAAAGAACTACACGTGACGATGTCAATCATCCTGGTTGTGCATACCCAGCCCAACTATCGTCCTAGCCACAATATTATTTACTGCTTTTCGCATCACTCCAAAAGTTAGTGAGCTTTGAACTCTAGAGATTATTTCTTCTTGGATGTAGATACCGCCGGTTCCTAACGAACAAACACAATTTAACAGTCCAGCTATCTTTACAACTCTATGGGCACTCCTCGTATATCGCTTGTATCACATTTATACAAAGACCGACTAACCCGGAAGATTGCTCCTCTATATATCACGAAACAATTCTATAAGATCCTCAATTGTTCCATTAAACTCATCTCCAGATGCACCTCGAAACATCTGGACTTTCGATGATCCACTTGTTTACAATATAAAATTGGTGACACGAAGAATATACGAGATACATATGGAATCTCTAGCTCATTTTGTTTACACGACACTTTAATTCATCAAATAAGGCTTACTTAATAGATTTTATTCATAACATTATTAGCAACAGTAATACACCGATAACTGAGGTGTCTTGCCGAAAAGACCGACGGTTTGTTCCAAAATGTGAATTTGGTCATTTTTGAGGGAAATTTTTACTTATAATCTGAGCTTGCTCATGACTTATATTTGATTGTAATGAATATTATTTTTTTAGTATCACAATAATCCCCTGGAGTTGGGAGGCCTGAAGACTTTATTCTTGGTGGGGATAACCTATTATTTGACATAATATAACACCTCTGCATCCATAGATGTGCATCTTTAAAGAAATAATCAAACTCAAACATTTGATCTAGGGCAACCATGATAAAGGTCATGAATGGGACCTCTTTGAGTTGTATTCCATTTTTGAGATCAATGTTTATCGTCTCTGTTCTGGGATGTCCTAACAGTGTGGTATTGTGAGCCAACCTTTTCTTTAGATGTAATTCTGAGATAGGCATGATTTGCTGTTGGATAAAGGGATAAACTTTCTTACTGATGTTGAGTTCTGCAGCTGATTATCCAAGACGATGTATTATACGTTAGTTTAGAATAATCTCTCAGTCGGGTTCAATAGGAGCAATATGATTAGTATCTATAGAATATAAATATGAAAAAGCACTAAATCGTAAGATATATTAGAAAAGGAAATATGTGTAGAGTGGCTCATTTAGATCTGAGAGATTGGAAACATCACTATTTGCGAGTACCGATTGTCTAGGTCAAATCCTTGGTGTATTTCTCTCATCCAATCGGTTATCCAAAGTGGCATTCCATCATTGAGGCGTTTGCTGAAAACTTTACTGAAAACGTAGGAGGATATTTATCCTCCTACGTTTTCAGCTACCTCGTCTGGCATGGATGGAAATCTATCAGCTATCTTATTGTAGGTCGCTAACTCGGCAACAGTCATGTTTTGACCAAGTTCTCTCTTTAGAGAGATGACTCTCAACCAAAAAGCACATGCTTTGTAGTAATAGAGTGCCGTCTCCACAGGGAATCCTTTCCCTGCCTGTTTCCTATCTCTTTTCAGGAGTAAGGTAACTCTCGTATGATAACGCTGCTGTTCCTGCCCCGGAAGGTTGAAATAGTACTTCGCGTGTGACTACGGGTCCAACATTCTTCGCCAAGTTAGTAAGTTGGTCCTGCTAACGATCTGTTTATTGATTTTCCTGGAGCACGATCTTCAGCCTTTGGTAAGGGTTTCCCTACTTTTGGCTTTGCCTTAATAGTTACAGGCAGCAACTGCTTCCATTATACGTAGGTATATAACCTTCTCGACTTTTGTTCGATCTAGAACGATCAGCAAATTCCGTGTCAAGGCCAATCTTTCTAGCAGCACATTGAATCCATTTTGACATTATACTATGTCCTATGGCTATGTTTTTGAACCATTTTGACCCAGGTTTAAATAAATAAATTGGGCGTTAAAATAATTTATGCAATGGTGGTTTTCCTCGTTTCTCTATAAGTTTGTTGAATAATCACACGAAGACATTTTTGAATCTTTAAGAATTTGTCTTTTTTGCATTTTTGGACACCACCTCGGCCAGTTTTAGAAAATATATTATTGTAAATTGGCTTACCATCGTTTCTTTCTATCAGTAAAGTACTTGCATGCTGTGCGAAAAATCATTTTGATTGAGCAGTAGCAAGTATGGCGGACAACGTAAATAAATTTTGTTGAGAGGGTAAACCGGAAGAGGTCAATGGGGGTTATTTAAACAGTGGCTGTGGAAATGGTCACTCATAATCACCCCCCGGTGTGACTATCCTTTCAAAGCGTTGAACAAAGGCGCCCATCTCACGCCATATTTACTTACTTTCCATATTTCTGTTTGCTCGGCGCTCGCTGCTTGGATACGGAAAGTTGAATGGAATGAAAGGGTTCAGTTTTATTTGTATTACGAATCCGATTAGAAGTTCTTTTATTAAGAACTTACTGATACTTCCGACAACTTAATTTCCTATTCCAAAAGTTTTGTAGGTCTTTTTGATTAGGAGTGCTTGCGACGACGGCAGACGGAACGTGAAAAGGTATTTAAACAAATTAAGAAACGAACTAACTCACCTGACAAAATTGCAGAAAAATTGTTGCTACCTTTAGGGCCGTCTGACACTGAACTTAGGTATTCAGTCTGCTAGTATCGATTCGCATTCAATAAAATAACAGTTTTGTTTGTATCGTGTTTGGGTTTTGGCTGTATCATGGCGTATTTTTCATCTCGGCTATCGCCTCGATCCTACACCTAAATATGGAAAAACCCACTTTTCCTAACTTATTGCACAAATAATAATATTCTCTTGCCTATAAGTGAACTGAACAATGGTTACTGAAGTTGTGTACCTATTTTCAGGGTTTTCTTTTTGGTAGCTTATGCTATTAGCAATTTTCGACTAATTTCGAAAATGGTATCCTTGAAGGAAACTATGAGTTTAATGGAGAATTTAAATACCTAAATATGTATTTGATTCTAGAAAAAAATGTATTATTTCTAACGCATAAATACCGCATTGCTGGGAAATTTGCATGCCAACGGCCATACCACGTTGAAAACGCCAGTTCTCGTCCGATCACTGAAGCTAAGCAACGTCGGGCGCGGTTAGTACTTGGATGGGTGACCGCTTGGGAACACCGCGTGCTGTTGGCATCATTTTTTTATTTTTTCATGTATGTAGGTACATATGTTTATATTCGTATTAAAATATAACACTTTATATTACATGATTTATTTCATGGGTATAGTAACGTGTTCTTGTCTATCTGAAGTCCATTCAAGGTTTATAATAAACTTTTTGTCTGTTTAGCGTTTAGGCATTTCCTGATTCTTTGTTTATAGTGTGAGACTAAACTTACCTAAAACTATAATGCAATAAATATAAAAAAGTGTTTGATATTTTAAATAAACAGAAAGAATAATTGTAAAATAATAAAATTATGCCCATAAAAGAAATAGCATTTATAGAGTATAAATACAATGTGTTTAAGACAAACGCATGCCAACGGCCATACCACGTTGAAAACGCCAGTTCTCGTCCGATCACTGAAGCTAAGCAACGTCGGGCGCGGTTAGTACTTGGATGGGTGACCGCTTGGGAACACCGCGTGCTGTTGGCATACACATCTTCTTGTTTTTCTATTTTTCTATTTTTTATTTTTTTATTATTTTTATTACTATGAACAAGTTTTTGTCATCTCACTTGGAGTTGTCTACAAGAAAATCGAGTACACCTTCAAGATCACGGACATGTGTAAAATTCTATAATTCTTCAACTTTCCATTTTTTTTTGTCTTTTGGTCATCTTTTTTTAAACAAGTTTTGTTGGATAATAGAATTGTTTTCATTACAATCTCCTGTTGCAGGCTTTGTACATCTGCAAATCCAACTCTTTGAAGTTCTTCCTTCCACTTGCGGGGAAGAGATCAGAGATCAACGTCCAGGGGACTTACGTCAGGGATGCAAGGGTCGTGCGAATATGCCATGGTTGAAAATGGTAACCTATTCCTTGTATTTCAATACCTATGTATATTACAATTTTACATATAAAAATGTGTAAATATGAATGGCGATAGCGGGGGTGCGTACCTACAATAGAATTGAAGAATTCGATAAATACACCAATATTACCACATTCTTGCAAAAACCCTGAATGCATTTCTATCTGGTGTCTGTTTCAATAACGTCATCGCTCCCCGCCGAAGAATTTAATTTTCCCTTGGCACGTCAAATAAAGCGAGGGGGCGGGAAGTGAAGATTTACAGTTTGCATTTGACTTTACAATGTTTTTATTATGGTGCTGACATATTCGTCTGCATCGCAGGGGATGAATCTTGCTTCGATTGCCATTTTGCTAGGTTTTACTTACATTTCCTTTTCTCATAGGTAGGTTAATATAATATACAGTGTGTTTCATTATTTAGAATTTACTTAACATGGATAGTTCGGACAGAATATAAGCAATTTTATATGGGAAGTAATTAATTGGGCGGTTGTTTTAACATCCAGGCAGTTTCATCGGGCAGTTGAAAATTCACGCGGGCGGTATTAAACTTTTTTGGCGGTAATTAACTTAATGAGGCAGTAGAACGTGGCCAGCAATATAAAAGAATGTGGTCGGTTATTTAATCGTAAGACGGCAGTTCAAAACTTACTCGAGCGGCAGATTAAATAAATGTCCAGTGCAATTATTATTTGAGCTGTAAAATGATTGAATGGGCAGTATAATGTATTAATGGGTAGTTCGATAAATAGTTCGCCAGTTCTCGACGTTTGGCAAAATCGAACGACATTTTCATTGAAAAGAGCGGCACACTTTCGGTTAAAGAGGCGCAACTTACGCGACAATGCACCGTGGGCGGCCAATTGGAAGAGATTTGCCTAAAAATATTAGGTCGTTTCGCTCATTACCTTATCACTGAGTTGCGAGTGCTTGGATCTATTACACTAGCATTGCACCATTAAATTTATTCAACGCACCCCTCCCCGTTTTCCCATAGAAATGTTTAAAAAACTGAACTCAGCCCCTCACTGGTAAAAAAATATATATTAATTTTGCTTCATCCCTTTGCGTCTTCTATTGCACCGCATTGCGCACAAAGCATTTTTGTAATGCTGCGTCGAATAATGCATCATTTGGATGCTAACGACTGAGACTTACAATGCTCCGCTTGACCTTAACCTGACGGACTTTCATATTAAAAAGTGTCAGTCGTTCGCGTTTATATTATTCTTTTCAAATATTATTCACATGAAAATGCGCACCTTTGAAGAGAATAACATTATAAACGCTTACTACTGACACTCCTTGTCCAAAAATCTGTCAGGTTAAGGTCAAGTGGAGCGAAGCGAAGCGAGCGGAGCGTTGTAAGTCTCAGTCATTACTATTTTAATGGTACAATAAATTTAATTTTTTTCTTAATATCTGCATTATTGTTAATTGTTATTTTTTATTTCGCTGCCTAACTTAAATAAACATTATGTATGTATCATTTAACAGGCCGATCATATTTTGTACTGCGTAAGTATTTATAGAACTACTTGTCCCACGATTTCTAACAGACCCATTCTGATTTCATGACTGCACACGAGTTACTGCCCCTTTATTCATTTTACTGCCCAATTGAATTTTCAGGCATTCAAATATTTATTGAGCTACTCATTTGAAGATATGTTACTCCTCGTTTTCACTTTTTTTACTGTTCATATTATACCACTCAATCTGTTATTGAACATACAATTTGTATTTTCACACTGATCAAAACTGCAATATAGTACCGCCCCTTTAAATAATAACCATTTTATATTCTTTAAAACCGTCGTGTTTTTAGTGTTTGTGTTTTGGTAGTTTTTGCATAGCAAACTGTAGGTAGACCTAAATTGTTCAACAATTACCGCCTAATAGACCTGCTCATCAAACAACTACAGCTCGGGTAAAGTGCCTCCTCCTGGTATTCTCATCGTTTTTCTATGATCTGATCAAAAATAGTTCCCTCTGAACTAGTTTCCACATTTGTATTCTAGATGTTTCGGTAAATTGTTGGTATCTTTTCGAATCACCACACTTAGGCGAGATCTTTATATTAATATATTTTAATATTGGTTTTTTATATACGCGTATTTGTTCTCGGCAATCTTTTCACATGTCCACTGGCGTACAGGCACCCGGATCTACGGCAATTATGCGGTCGTAGGTAATGTTCAGAATTTAGATGTTCTGTGGCTCGATTGAAAAGTTAATTTTTTGCGTTATTCTTTTTCAACGTTTTATTTTTATCCACAACTCGATTCATCGACAAGGAAAAACTCCGTCTGTTTAGATGGAATATCCGAACTTCGAGTTGTGAATATCGAACCAACTATTCCAATACGATGGCACGTGTTCTGAAATGTTTTTCCATTCTGAAGGCGTATTTTTTGAATCTATTCGTCTCAGTAATTAGTGAAAACCTCTGCTATCGTAATGAACGTGATGTAAACCGTGATTATATCTAGGAAATAACCTGAAGGATTTTCTCATTTCTCTCTGCATTCGCATAAGTAAAGGAATAAATTTCCAGTAATTTTGTTTCGCTTTTTTCGATGTGATTCTTTCGCCGAAAAACCGATTCGAAATAGCGTGGCTTGGGTCAAATTTTTCGTCATAGTACGCAGCGAATGCCTTTTCGTGAATTTCGTGTTTTGAATAATTGAATTTTTCTGGCAAATACTTTTTCATTCTCGAAAACATGTGTGGCGATATACGTTCGTTTCCGTTATGGTTTCGTATTGTTTAGCCACAGCTTGTAAGATGAAAGTACGTAATTTGCCATCCATCTTCGCGTTTGCCGAAAGTCAAAGTTGCAAACATATCTAATTATTTACTTTTCTTGCTATGACAAAGTTTATGGAAAGTATCTAGATTAATTATTACTTATACTTATAGATGAATAAACAAAATTAGCAGTAGCCATCTCCTTGCAACACTACACAATTCCATAAGGTTGAATTTTGTTTCTCATACGTGGTTACATTATGCGACCACTGGGCATCAAAGAATAAAGTAATAACTAAATTTTTTATAATTTAGTTTATTTCAAAATGTTGAGTTAAAATTTCGTATGTATTTAGATATAAAATAATCTTTTAATCAGCGTTTCTTAGTGTTATTTATGTTGCGTACACATTGATCCACCCTGTGTCCTGATGTTTCCCCTCTATTTTTCTACTTGCCCTGAAACCCCCGTCTCTGTGGCGCCATAAACAATTACATAGTTTTTAAACATTCTGTGCGTCGAGATTGTTGTTTTATAAGTGGGGTGAAGTACATACGTTCATAGTGAATAATATCGAAGAAAATTCGTTAGAGGTGTTTTCGCAGTTCACAAGTTAGTAAGTCCATCATACTCCATTTCATTTCCTTTCGCTTTTCAATTATTGTGCAACATCGTATTCGCCCACCTTTGGAGTGCCCGACAAAAGCGCCCCGTATTTTCATTCTTTCATATTGTTTCATTTCATTCAAATACAGTTCCCATATACCGTACAAAACAGTTTAAAAAAATAACGGATAACGTAAGTCACATGACAACTTTTGTTTACAATCTTTGATCGTCAGGGTTTAAATATCCAAAAAACTATAGTTTGGTGGTCACTGTATACCGTGTGACACAGCTCCAGTCCGAACAATACCTAGTGATTTAACCCTTTAACGTTCTCGGAAGGACATTAAGCGTTACGATTATCGACCGCATTACTAACGATAATAATCGATGCTCGGTCGACGAAAGAGGACCGAGCAAAATATTTCCAAAATATATTTTTATCCATGTCGGTACCCTTACACCATGTTTTCATAATAATATTATTTGTAAAAAGCATTTATGAAATAGGACGTTTCAATCATCAGACGTGAAACTACTTTGACGTCGTCCATATATTCTGCATTTCAATTTCACTAGAGTCTCTTGATCCAATAACGGACAAAAAATTTATTTAAACCGTGTTTGATGGTGTAAACGGCGTATTCTTTTTCAGGGTCCAAATCTCTTTTTCGTATGGGAGTTTTGTCTAATCGGCATTTTTTGCTGCTTGCCCTGGCATGATCCGTGCTTTGACACGTAGGACAGTTGGGCATAATTTCATCCTCTTACATCTAATGAAAAATTTTATTGTCAAAAACTAATATTCTTGTATTTAAAGACAAGAAATTTGTCAAATTGGTTAGGGGCTTTTATAAAATTAACAAATTATAGTCAAATAAAGAAATGTTTTATTCGAAAATATCTTGATCACATTTACAGTTTCCCATGCAAATGCAACATACTATACATTCAACCCCTAATTTCACCATAAAATATTTCCAAAATATATTTTTATATCTGTGGGTACCCTTACGACATACACTGCAGTATACACAACGATGTCCACCGGTATTAGCAACTTTCATTCCTTCGAGACGATTACAATTCGAGCAGGTTTTCGTTGTGTATGATTCGTCCACCAATTTTACCGTCAACAAGGAAGAATAATATTGGCGAATCGTCTACACAAGCGAGTCATGAAAAAACTTGCGGTATCCCCGGAAAGTTGCGGTGTTCATGAACGTGCATCCATCGCCGTATAAAATTAATTTCTTTTCTTTTGAATTATCCACGAAATATTTTTGGATTATAGCATGTCGAGTTTTTTGTTTTCGGATGGACTTGTCCAAATTTAAACGCACCCTGTTACGACGTTCCTCGCTGCCCTGTTTGTCGTCGAAATGTTTAAATTTAAACCGGAGCATTTCCGCGCACTTGTTAAAATTGCCGCCGTGGAAGAAGCGTGTTTTATCACAGCTTTTTCCAATTTCCCCGTCCAGCGACGTAATTTTTTACTCCTCAAATGTTCGCCCATTGTAAAATTAACAAATTTTCACTCCTATATTTGACAGTAATTCAAACAATCCCATCGTTGTGTACGTTATGTGTTTTATTGTCTGCTTGTATATAGGAAAAACTTTACTAACACGCACATTTTGTGTAGGTATACTGCAGAGCTTTCAAATCAAACATG
Organism: Xestobium rufovillosum; assembly: GCA_963966045.1. Lineage (NCBI taxonomy): Eukaryota > Metazoa > Arthropoda > Insecta > Coleoptera > Ptinidae > Xestobium > Xestobium rufovillosum. The sequence continues at coordinate 27,128,338 of OZ014497.1, forward strand.
AACGGCAAATATGACATTGGTGAGGTTTCAACTAATTTCGCGCGTAATTTGTACATATCCAGTGTTCTATTAAATTTATTAACGTTGTCGTTGTCGGCTGTTCCATCCTCATAATAATATTTGTAACATATTTCATGTATTCTTCCGCCATCTTGGTCGAGATGCCAGTAAACGAACGAATTTTTTTATCCAATTAAACATGTGCCATATTATATTATTGTTATATATTGTTTGCACGCCTCTTGAATTATATAATTTCGCAATTTACAGTCGTATAATACATGAGATAATGTTTTGCACTCTTTGCGTAAATTCAAATAATATTGTATAAAATTGAACAGATCGTCAATTTTGTATTTTTTTGGAACCCTTGAGGATATACGTGAAATGTTCGACGTTTAGTTTCTTAAAAGTTTTTTTGGGCATGTTTTCATAATAATATTTGTAAAAAGCATTTATGAAATAGGAAGTTCCAATCATCAGACGTGAAACTACTTTGACGTCGTCATATATTCTGCATTTCAATTTCACTAGAGTCCCTTGATCCAATAACGGACAAAAAATTTATTCAAACCGTGTTTGATGGTGTAAACGGCGTATTCTTTTTCAGGGTCCAAATCTCTTTTTCGTATGGGAGTTTTGTCCAATCGGCATTTTTTGCTGCTTGCCCTGGCATGATCCGTGCCTTGATACGTAGGACAGTTGGGCATAATTTCATCCTCTTACATCTAATGAAAAATTTTATTGTCAAAAACTAATATTCTTGTCTTTAAAGACAAGAAATTTGTCAAATTGGTTAGAGCCTTTTATAAAATTAACAAAATAGTCAAATAAAGAAATGTTTTATTCGAAAATATCTTGATCACATTTACAGTTTCCCGTGCAAATGCAACATACTATACATTCAACCTCTAATTTCACCATAAAATATTTCCAAAATATATTTTTATATCCGTGGGTACCCTTACGACATACACTGCAGTATACATAACGATGTCCACCGGTATTGGCAACTTTCATTCCTTCGAGACGATTACAATTCGAGCAGGTTTTCGTTGTGTATGATTCGTCCACCAATTTTACCGTCAACAAGGAAGAATAATATTGGCGAATCGTCTGCACAAGCGAGTCATGAAAAAACTTGCGGTGTCCCCGGAAAGTTGCGGTGTTCATGAACGTGCATCCATCGCCGTATAAAATTAATTTCTTTACTTTTGAATTATCCACGAAATATTTTCGGATTATAGCGTGCCGAGTTTTTTGTTTTCGGATGTACTTGTCCAAATTTAAACGCACCCTGTTACGACGTTCCTCGCTGCCCTGTTTGTCGTCGAAATGTTCAAATTTAAACCGGAGCATTTCCGCGCACTTGTTAAAATTGCCGCCGTGGAAGGAGCGTGTTTTATCAGCGTCGAAATCTTTTTCTATAGCTTTTTCCAATTTCCCCGTCCAGCGACGTAATTTTTTACACCTCAAATGTTCGCCCATTGTAAAATTAACATTTGTTTTAGACATCATTTGGAATTTACCCGTGCTATCGTAAGTTACTATTGGCATCTTGGCACCGCTATCCACGGCTATCACGCGATCATACTGTCCTTGAGTAATAATTTCCATTGTATTTTTCCAATTTCCCCGTCCAGCGACGTATTTTTTACTCCTCAAATGTTCGCCCATTGTAAAATTAACATTTGCTTTAAATATCATTTGGAATTTACCCGTGCTATCGTAAGTTACTATTGGCATCTTGGCACCCGGATCCACGGCTATCACGCGATCATACTGTTCTTGAGTAATAAGTTCCATTGTATTGTGTTTTGATTTTTTCATTTTGGTTTACTTCCGTTTTCGAAGTGGAGTCCCATTGTTGTTATCGTCTTTTATGGGGCGATTCATCGATTTTGACACGGATACGCCATCCGTGCTAAAGCTGCAACCAAACATGGGTAGAGCATGAACATTGAAATACCGAGACCAATAAACTCGAGCACTGTTGAATATTGTTATATATTGTTTGCACGCCTCTTGAATTATATAATTTTGCAATTTACAATCGTATAATACATGAGATGGTGTTTTGCACTCTTTGCGTAAATTCAAATAATATTGTATAAAATTGAGCGGAACGTCAATTTTGTATTTTTTGGAACCTTTGAGGATATACGTGAAATGTTCGACGTTTAGTTTCTGAAAAGTTTTTTCGGGCATGTTTTCATAATAATATTTGTAAAAAGCACTTATGAAATAGGACGTTTCAATCATCAGACGTGAAACTACTTTGACGTCGTCATATATTCTGCATTTCAATTTCACTCGAGTCTCTTGATCCAATAACGGACAAAAAATTTATTCAAACCGTGTTTGATGGTGTAAACGGCGTATTCTTTTTCAGGGTCCAAATCTCTTTTTCGTATGGGAGTTTTGTCTAATCGGCATTTTTTGCTGCTTGCCCTGGCATGATCCGTGCTTTGCATAATTTCATCCTCTTACATCTAATGAAAAATTTTATTGTCAAAAACTAATATTCTTGTCTTTAAAGACAAGAAATTTGTCAAATTGGTTAGGGGCTTTTATAAAATTAACAAATTATAGTCAAATAAAGAAATGTTTTATTCGAAAATATCTTGATCACATTTACAGTTTCCCGTGCAAATGCAACATACTATACATTCAACCCCTAATTTCACCATAAAATATTTCCAAAATATATTTTTATATCTGTGGGTACCCTTACGACATACACTGCAGTATACATAACGATGTCCACCGGTATTGGCAACTTTCATTCCTCCGAGACGATTACAATTCGAGCAGGTTTTCGTTGTGTATGATTCGATCCACCAATTTTACCGTCAACAAGGAAGAATAATATTGGCGAATCGTCTGCACAAGCGAGTCATGAAAAAACTTGCGGTATCCCCGGAAAGTTGCGGTGTTCATGAACGTGCATCCATCGCCGTATAAAATTAATTTCTTTTCTTTTGAATTATCCACGAAATATTTTTGGATTATAGCATGTCGAGTTTTTTGTTTTCGGATGGACTTGTCCAAATTTAAACGCACCCTGTTACGACGTTCCTCGCTGCCCTGTTTGTCGTCGAAATGTTTAAATTTAAACCGGAGCATTTCCGCGCACTTGTTAAAATTGCCGCCGTGGAAGGAGCGTGTTTTATCACAGCTTTTTCCCATTTCCCCGTCCAGCGACGTAATTTTTTACTCCTCAAATGTTCGCCCATTGTAAAATTAACAAATTCTCACTCCTATATTTGACAGTAATTCAAACAATCCCATCGTTGTGTACGTTATGTGTTTTATTGTCTGCTTGTATATAGGAAAAGCTTTACTAACACGCACATTTTGTGTAGGTATACTGCAGAGCTTTCAAATCAAACATGAACGGCAAATATGACATTGGTGAGGTTTCAACTAATTTCGCGCGTAATTTGTACATATCCAGTGTTCTATTAAATTTATTAACGTTGTCGTTGTCGGCTGTTCCATCCTCATAATAATATTTGTAACATATTTCATGTATTCTTCCGCCATCTTGGTCGAGATGCAGTAAACGAACGAATTTTTTTTATCCAATTAAACATGTGCCATATTATATTATTGTTATATATTGTTTGCACGCCTCTTGAATTATATAATTTCGCAATTTACAGTCGTATAATACATGAGATGATGTTTTGCACTCTTTGCGTAAATTCAAATAATATTGTATAAAATTGAACAGATCGTCAATTTTGTATTTTTTTGGAACCCTTGAGGATATACGTGAAATGTTCGACGTTTAGTTTCTTAAAAGTTTTTTTGGGCATGTTTTCATAATAATATTTGTAAAAAGCATTTATGAAATAGGAAGTTCCAATCATCAGACGTGAAACTACTTTGACGTCGTCATATATTCTGCATTTCAATTTCACTAGAGTCTCTTGATCCAATAACGGACAAAAAATTTATTCAAACCGTGTTTGATGGTGTAAACGGCGTATTCTTTTTCAGGGTCCAAATCTCTTTTTGGTATGCGAGTTTTGTCCAATCGGCATTTTTTGCTGCTTGCCCTAGCATGATCCGTGCCTTGGACACGTAGGACAGTAGTTGGGCATAATTTCACCCTCTTACATCTAATGAAAAATTTTATTGCCAAAAACTAATATTTGCGGAGAACATTTCACGCACCTCACAATTAAATAAGCAACCATAGAATTAAATAGGACAATAAGTTAGTATAATCTAATGTTTGTTTATTTTGTTGCCATGGATTGAGCCCCAGAGCTATCTTAGTAAAAAAATGCTTTTTTCTGCTATCGTGCAAGAATTTACTATTTTTTTCACTATCTACTGTGCCAAAAGTAACATACCTACTTCTTGCACTAGTGCAAAAAATACTTTGATTCTCTATTGATTACGAGTTTAATGTAACATTTTTTTCTTATAATTTGAGTATACGTATAAACATGGTAACTGTAGGTACTTATGATTTTAAAAATTCTTGTTTGATTTGTGCCAGTCCGTTTTAAATTTTTTAAATTTTGTGAAATTTCTGGCATATATTAACTGTATAATTGTATAGAATTCGACTTTTCGCTCCTGGTTAGGGGCTTTGTCAAGAATAATTTATTAAAACGTATAAAGATAATTATAAAAATATTTGACAAATTTCTTGTCTTTAAAGACAAGAAATTTGTCAAATTGGTTAGGGGCTTTTATAAAATTAACAAATTATCGTCAAATAAAGAAATGTTTTATTCGAAAATATCTTGATCACATTTACAGTTTCCCATGCAAATGCAACATACTATACATTCAACCCCTAATTTCACCATAAAATAATTCCAAAATATATTTTTATATCTGTGGGTACCCTTACGACATACACTGCAGTATACATAACGATGTCCACCGGTATTGGCAACTTTCATTCCTTCGAGACGATTACAATTCGAGCAGGTTTTCGTTTTGTATGATTCGTCCACCAATTTTACCGTCAACAAGGAAGAATAATATTGGCGAATCGTCTGCACAAGCGAGTCATGAAAAAACTTGCGGTATCCCCGGAAAGTTGCGGTGTTCATGAACGTGCATCCATCGCCGTATAAAATTAATTTCTTTACTTTTGAATTATCCACGAAATATTTTCGGATTATAGCGTGCCGAGTTTTTTGTTTTCGGATGTACTTGTCCAAATTTAAACGCACCCTGTTACGGCGTTCCTCGCTGCCCTGTTTGTCGTCGAAATGTTCAAATTTAAACCGGAGCATTTCCGCGCACTTGTTAAAATTGCCGCCGTGGAAGGAGCGTGTTTTATCAGCGTCGAAATCTTTTTCTATAGCTTTTTCCAATTTCCCCGTCCAGCGACGTAATTTTTTACTCCTCAAATGTTCGCCCATTGTAAAATTAACATTTGTTTTAGACATCATTTGGAATTTACCCGTGCTATCGTAAGTTACTATTGGCGTCTTCGCACCCGTATCCACGGCTATCACGCGATCATACTGTCCTTGAGTAATAATTTCCATTGTATTTTTCCAATTTCCCCGTCCAGCGACGTATTTTTTACTCCTCAAATGTTCGCCCATTGTAAAATTAACATTTGCTTTAAATATCATTTGGAATTTACCCGTGCTATCTATCGTAAGTTACTATTGGCATCTTGGCACCCGGATCCACGGCTATCACGCGATCATACTGTTCTTGAGTAATAAGTTCCATTGTATTGTGTTTTGATTTTTTCATTTTGGTTTACTTCCGTTTTCGAAGTGGAGTCCCATTGTTGTTATCGTCTTTTATGGGGCGATTCATCGATTTTGACACGGATACGCCATCCGTGCTAAAGCTGCAACCAAACATGGGTAGAGCATGAACATTGAAATACCGAGACCAATAAACTCGAGCACTGTTGAATATTGTTATATATTGTTTGCACGCCTCTTGAATTATATAATTTTGCAATTTACAATCGTATAATACGAGTACATGAGATGGTGTTTTGCACTCTTTGCGTAAATTCAAATGATATTGTATAAAATTGAGCGGATCGCCAATTTTGTATTTTTTGGAACCTTTGAGGATATACGTGAAATGTTCGACGTTTAGTTTCTGAAAAGTTTTTTCGGGCATGTTTTCATAATAATATTTGCAAAAAGCACTTGTGAAATAGGACGTTTCAATCATCAGACGTGAAACTACTTTGATGTCGTCATATATTCTGCATTTCAATTTCACTCGAGTCTCTTGATCCAATAACGGACAAAAAATTTATTCAGACCGTGTTTGATGGTGTAAACGGAGTATTCTTTTTCAGGGTCCAAATCTCTTTTTCGTATGGGAGTTTTGTCTAATCGGCATTTTTTGCTGCTTGCCCTGGCATGATCCGTGCCTTGACACGTAGGACAGTTGGGCATAATTTCATCCTCTTACATCTAATGAAAAATTTTATTGTCAAAAACTAATATTCTTGTCTTTAAAGACAAGAAATTTGTCAAATTGGTTAGGGGCTTTTATAAAACTAACAAATTATAGTCAAATAAAGAAATGTTTTATTCGAAAATATCTTGATCACATTTACAGTTTCCCGTGCAAATGCAACATACTATACATTCAACCCCTAATTTCACCATAAAATATTTCCAAAATATATTTTTATATCTGTGGGTACCCTTACGACATACACTGCAGTATACATAACGATGTCCACCGGTATTGGCAACTTTCATTCCTTCGAGACGATGACAATTCGAGCAGGTTTTCGTTGTGTATGATTCGTCCACCAATTTTACCGTCAACAAGGAAGGATAATATTGGCGAATCGTCTGCACAAGCGAGTCATGAAAAAACTTGCGGTATCCCCGGAAAGTTGCGGTGTTCATGGACGTGTATCCATCGCCGTATAAAATTAATTTCTTTTCTTTTGAATTATCCACGAAATATTTTCGGATTATAGCATGTCGAGTTTTTTGATTTCGGATGTACTTGTCCAAATTTAAACGTACCCTGTTACGGCGTTCCTCGCTGCCCTGTTTGTCGTCGAAATGTTTAAATTTAAACCGGAGCATTTCCGCGCACTTGTTAACATTGCCGCCGTGGAAGGAGCGTGTTTTATCACAGCTTTTTCCAATTTCCCCGTCCAGCGACGTAATTTTTTACTCCTCAAATGTTCGCCCATTGTAAAATTAACAAATTTTCACTCCTATATTTAACAGTAATTCAAACAATCTCATCGTTGTGTACGTTATGTGTTTTATTGTCTGCTTGTATATAGGAAAAACTTTACTAACACGCACATTTTGTGTAGGTATACTGCAGAGCTTTCAAATCAAACATGAACGGCAAATATGACATTGGTGAGGTTTCAACTAATTTCGCGCGTAATTTGTACATATCCAGTGTTCTATTAAATTTATTAACGTTGTCGTTGTCGGCTGTTCCATCCTCATAATAATATTTGTAACATATTTCATGTATTCTTCCGCCATCTTGGTCGAGATGCAGTAAACGAACGAATTTTTTTATCCAATTAAACATGTGCCATATTATATTATTGTTATATATTGTTCGCACGCCTCTTGAATTATATAATTTCGCAATTTACAGTCGTATAATACATGAGATGATGTTTTGCACTATTTGCGTAAATTCAAATAATATTGTATAAAATTGAACAGATCGTCAATTTTGTATTTTTTTGGAACCCTTGAGGATATATGTGAAATGTTCGACGTTTAGTTTCTTAAAAGTTTTTTTGGGCATGTTTTCATAATAATATTTGTAAAAAGCATTTATGAAATAGGAAGTTCCAATCATCAGACGTGAAACTACTTTGACGTCGTCATATTTTCTGCATTTCAATTTCACTAGAGTCTCTTGATCCAATAACGGACAAAAAATTTATTCAAACCGTGTTTGATGGTGTAAACGGCGTATTCTTTTTCAGGGTCCAAATCTCTTTTTCGTATGGGAGTTTTGTCCAATCGGCATTTTTTGCTGCTTGCCCTGGCATGATCCGTGCCTTGATACGTAGGACAGTTGGGCATAATTTCATCCTCTTACATCTAATGAAAAATTTTATTGTCAAAAACTAATATTCTTGTCTTTAAAGACAAGAAATTTGTCAAATTGGTTAGGGGCTTTTATAAAATTAACAAATTATAGTCAAATAAAGAAATGTTTTATTCGAAAATATCTTGATCACATTTACAGTTTCCCGTGCAAATGCAACATACTATACATTCAACCTCTAATTTCACCATAAAATATTTCCAAAATATATTTTTATATCTGTGGGTACCCTTACGACATACACTGCAGTATACATAACGATGTCCACCGGTATTGGCAACTTTCATTCCTTCGAGACGATTACAATTCGAGCAGGTTTTCGTTGTGTATGATTCTTCCACCAATTTTACCGTCAACAAGGAAGAATAATATTGGCGAATCGTCTGCACAAGCGAGTCATGAAAAAACTTGCGGTGTCCCCGGAAAGTTGCGGTGTTCATGAACGTGCATCCATCGCCGTATAAAATTAATTTCTTTTCTTTTGAATTATCCACGAAATATTTTCGGATTATAGAATGTCGAGTTTTTTGTTTTCGGATGTACTTGTCTAAATTTAAACGCACCCTGTTACGACGTTCCTCGCTGCCCTGTTTGTCGTCAAAATGTTTAAATTTATGCCGGAGCATTTCCGCGCACTTGTTAAAATTGCCGCCGTGTCAGCGTCGAAATCTTTTTCTATAGCTTTGTCCAATTTCCCCGTCAGCGACGTAATTTTTTACGCCTCATATGTTCGCCCATTGTAAAATTAACATTTGTTTTAGCTTTTAGACATCATTTGGAATTTACCCGTGCTATCGTAAGTTACTATTGGCGTCTTGGCACCCGGATCCACGGCTATCACGGGATCATACTGTTCTTGAGTAATAATTTCCATTGTATTGTGTTTCAATTTTTTCATTTTGGTTTACTTCCGTTTTGTGTGTCCCTTTGTTTTTATCGTCTTTTATGGTGCGATTCATCGATTTTGACACGGATACGCCATCCTTGCTAAAACTGCAACCAAACATGGGTAGAGCATGAACATTGAAATACCGAGACCAATAAACTCGAGCACTGTTGCATATTGTTGTATATTGTTTGCACGCCTCTTGAATTATATAATTTGCAATCGTATAATACATGAGATGATGTTTTGCACTCTTTGCGTAAATTCAAATAATATTGTATAAAATTGAGCGAATCGTCAATTTTGTATTTTTTGGAACCTTTGAGGATATACGTGAAATGTTCGACGTTTAGTTTCTTAAAAGTTTTTGGGGCATGTTTTCATAATAACATTTGTAAAAAGCATTTATGAAATGGGACGTTTCAATCATCAGACGCGAAACTACTTTGACGTCGTCATATATTCTGCATTTCAATTTCACTCGAGTCTCTTGATCCAATATCGAACAAAAAATGTATTCAAACCGTGTTTGATGGTGTAAACGGCGTATTCTTCTTCAGGGTCCAAATCTCTTTTTCGTATGGGAGTTTTATGCAATCGGCATTTTTTGCTGCTTGCCTTGGCATGATCCGTGCCTTGACACGTAGGACAGTTGGGCATAATTTCATCCTCTTACATCTAATGAAAAATTTTATTGTGAAAAACTAATATTCTTGTCTTTAAAGACAAGAAATTTGTCAAATTGGTTAGGGGCTTTTATAAAATTAACAAATTATAGTCAAATATAGAAATGTTTTATTCGAAAATATCTTGATCACATTTACAGTTTCCCGTGCAAATGCAACATACTATACATTCAACCCCTAATTTCACCATAAAATATTTCCAAAATATATTTTTATATCTGTGGGTACCCTTACGACATACACTGCAGTATACATAACGATGTCCACCGGTATTGGCAACTTTCATTCCTTCGAGACGATGACAATTCGCGAGCAGGTTTTCGTTGTGTATGATTCGTCCACCAATTTTACCGTCAACAAGGAAGAATAATATTGGCGAATCGTCTGCACAAGCGAGTCATGAAAAACTTGCGGTATCCCCGGAAAGTTGCGGTGTCATGAACGTGCATCCATCGCCGTATAAAATTAATTTCTTTTCTTTTGAATTATCCACGAAATATTTTCGGATTATAGCGTGTCGAGTTTTTTGTTTTCGGATGTACTTCTCCAAATTTAAACGCACCCTGTTACGGCGTTCCTCGCTGCCCTGTTTGTCGTCGAAATGTTTAAATTTAAACCGGAGAATTTCCGCGCACTTGTTAAAATTGCCGCTATGGAAGGAGCGTGTTTTATCAGCGTCGATATCTTTTTCTATAGCTTTTTCCAATTTCCCCGTCCAGCGACGTAATTTTTTACTCCTCAAATGTTCGCCCATTATAAAATTAACATTCGTTTTAGACATCATTTGGAATTTACCCGTGCTATCGTAAGTTACTATTGGCGTCTTGGCACCCGGATCCACGGCTATCACGCGATCATACTGTTCTTGAGTAATAATTTCCATTGTACTGTGTTTTGATTCTTTCGTTTTGGTTTACTTCCGTTTTCGAAGTGGAGTCCCATTGTTTTTATCGTCTTTTATGGGGCGATTCATCGATTTTGACACGGATACGCCATCCGTGCTAAAACTGCAACCAAACATGGGTAGAGCATGAACATTGAAATACCGAGACCAATAAACTCGAGCACTGTTGAATATTGTTGTATATTGTTTGCACGCCTCTTGAATTATATAATTTCGCAATTTACAATCGTATAATACATGAGATGATGTTTTGCACTCTTTGCGTAAATTCAAATAATATTGTATAAAATTGAGCGGATCGTCAATTTTGTATTTTTTGGAACCTTTGAGGATATACGTGAAATGTTCGACGTTTAGTTTCTGAAAAGTTTTTTCCGGCATGTTTTCATAATAATATTTGTAAAAAGCAATTATTATGAAATAGGACGTTTCTATCATCAGACGCGAAACTACTTTGACGTCGTCATATATTCTGCATTTCAATTTCACTCGAGTCTCTTGATCCAATAACGGACAAAAAATTTATTCAAACCGTGTTTGATGGTGTAAACGGCGTATTCTTTTTCAGGGTCCAAATCTCTTTTTCGTATGGGAGTTTTATGCAATCGGCATTTTTTGCTGCTTGCCTTGGCATGATCCGTGCCTTGACACGTAGGACAGTTGGGCATAATTTTATCCTCTTACATGTAATGAAAAATTTTATTGTCAAAAACTAATATTTGCAGAGAACATTTCACTCACCTCACAATTAAATAACCAACCATAGAATTAAATAGGACAATAAGTTAGTATAATCTAATGTTTGTTTATTTTTTTGCCATGGGTTGAGCCCCAGAGCTATCTTAGTAAAAAAATACTTTTTATCTACCCAATAAACGTAAAATATTCATTTGCAAAACGTTAATTTGCTTTAAATATCCAAAAAACTATAGTTTGGCGGTCACTATATACCGTGTGACACAGCTCTAGTCCAAACAATACCTAGTGATTTAACCCTTTAACGTTTTCGGAAGGACATTAAGAGTTACGATTATCGACCGTATTACTAACAATAATAATCGATGTTCGGTCGACGAAAGAGGACCCAGCAAAATATTTCCAAAATATATTTTTATACCTGTGGGTACCCTTACGACATACACTGCAGTATACATAACGATGTCCACCGGTATTGGCAACTTTCATTCCTTCGATACGATGACAATTCGAGCATGTTTTCGTTGTGTATGATTCGTCCACCAATTTTACTGTCAACAAGGAAGAATAATATTGGCGAATTGTCTGCACAAGCGAGTCATGAAAAAACTTGCGGTATCCCCTGAAAGTTGCGGTGTTCATGAACGTGCGTCCATCGCCGTATAAAATTAATTTCTTTTCTTTTGAATTATCCACGAAATATTTTCGGATTATAGCATGTGGAGCTTTTTATTTTCGGATGTACTTGACCAAATTTAAGCGCACCCTGTTACGGCGTTCCTCGCTGCCCTGTTTGTCGTCGAAATGTTTAAATTTAAACCGGAGCATTTCCGCGCACTTGTTAAAATTGCCGACGGGGAAGGGGCGTGCTTTATCAGCGTCGAAATCTTTTTCTATAGCTTTTTCCAATTTCCCCCTCCAGCGACGTAATTTTTTACTCCTCAAATGTTCGCCCATTGTAAAATTAACATTTGTTTTAGACATCATTTGGAATTTACCCGTGCTATCGTAAGTTACTATTGGCGTCTTGGCACCCGGATCCACGGCTATCACGCGATCATACTGTTCTTGAGTAATAATTTCCATTTTATTGTGTTTTGATTTTTTCATTTTGGTTTACTTCCGTTTTGTGTGTCCCATTGTTTTTATCGTCTTTTATGGTGCGATTCATCGATTTTGACACGGATACGCCATCCTTGCTAAAACTGCAACCAAACATGGGTAGAGCATGAACATTGAAATACCGAGACCAATAAACTCGAGCCCTGTTGAATATTGTTGTATATTGTTTGCACGCCTCTTGAATTATATAATTTGCAATCGTATAATACATGAGATGATGTTTTGCACTCTTTGCGTAAATTCAAATACTATTGTATAAAATTGAGCGGATCGTCAATTTTGTATTTTTTGGAACCTTTGAGGATATACGTGAAATGTTCGACGTTTAGTTTCTTAAAAGTTTTTGGGGCATGTTTTCATAATAATACTTGTAAAAAGCATTTATGAAATGGGACGTTTCAATCATCAGACGTGAAACTACTTTGACGTCGTCATATATTCTGCATTTCAATTTCACTAGAGTCTCTTGATCCAATAACGGACAAAAAATTTATTCAAACCGTGTTTGATGGTGTAAACGGCGTATTCTTTTTCAGGGTCCAAATCTCTTTCGTATGGGAGTTTTGTCCAATCGGCATTTTTGCTGCTTGCCCTGGCATGATCCGTGCCTTGACCCGTAGGACAGTTGGGCTTAATTTTATCCTCTTTATCATCTTACATCTAATGAAAAATGTTATTGTCAAAAACTAATATTTGCTGAGAACATTTCACTCACCTCACAATTAAATAACCAACGAAAGAATTAAATAGGATAATAAGTTAGTATAATGAAATGTTTGTTTATTTTGTTGTCATGGATTGAGCCCCAGAGCTATGTTAGTAAAAAAATACTTTTTTCTACTACTACTATCTACTGGGCAAAAAATACTTTGATTCTCTATTGATTACGAGTTTAATATAACATTTTTTTCTTGCAATTTGAGTACTTATACGTATAAACATGGTAACTGTAGGTACTTATAGGTAACATTAAATATTCCTCAAAACGTTTATTGTTTGATTTTAAAAATTCTCGTTTGATTTGTGCCAGTCCAAGTTTTAAACTTTTTCAATTTTGTGAAATTTCTGGCATATATTTATTAATAAATAACTGTATAATTGTATAAAATTCGGCGTTTCGCTCCTGGTTAGGGGCTTTGTCAAGAATAATTTATTAAAACGTATAAAGATAATTATAAAAATATTTTAAAGACAAGAAATTTGTCAAATTGGTTAGGGGCTTTTATAAAATTAACAAATGATAGTCAAATAAAGAAATGTTTTATTCGAAAATATCTTAATCACATTTACAGTTTCCCATGCAAATGCAACATATTATACATTCAACCCCTAATTTCACCATATTTAGAAAAATGGTGTTACATTAATAACCGCTGGAATGCTGACTGCTGGGACAGCACACTTTGTCAACTGTTGATTCATCTGCATTGTTAACTGACATTGTATTTTCTGGTCATGAAGAAGCTGATACCAGAATCGCCGCCTCTCCTTGCAACGTTTTCTGCCCACATGTACATGTAACCCTTTTCAGTTAGGCAGTCATGAATCCCCAAATTATATACCCAAGCTTTTCTTAAGTAAAAAGCTGATCCAACAGTAAGGTTTGGCACTGGTAAGGCTTGCTGGAGGTCGAATGATATTACACAAGCGCTGCCTGTAATTTTTGCATTTTTAGTTTCATCTTTCAAACTGTCCTGCATCTGCATTGCCTGTGCTTTTCTCTGGTGTAGCTCGAGCTTTACTTTAGCAACTTTAACTTCTTCGTTAGTTGTGTTACTATCTTCAATTTGTATTTTCAGCATGTCACATGTTTTACATGTATCACTCTTTGGCAGCTTGAATCCTATATTATAATCCATGCAAAAAATACGCCTATATCTGTCTTCACTTTTAGGCTCCAGATCTTTTTCTTTGCACTATTCAAGGTAATAATCTTTATATAGTGTACATATGTTTAGATCGTGACCAATGTATACTTTACCAGCATTCTTTTCACGACTATAATGACTTATATATTTGGGAATGGATTCAATATGTTGTTTTACAGATTGGCATTGTGCTTCAGAAATCTTATTAGGTCTGTTACTATGCTTTCCGCGTTTTCAGCAGTTGGTGTTGTCATACCTTCAGTCATTTTTTGGCATAATAACAACCCTTTTTTTACTGTTCTGCAATCCATGTACAGAAAGGAATTCTTGTTTACAAACTTTAACATCTACACCACTGACTTTAATCAAGTATTGTATTGGCACCTTTCTAGAAGACACATCTCTTCTGGTTTTTTCGGATAGGATCTTTTTTTTTGGTACAAACTTCATGCTTGAAAGCAAGTGGATATTCTGTTTATCATAGTCACGTATATCCCAAAATGTTGAAAATATTTCCTTCTCTTTGCCCATTAAGGACTCCCGGCATTTTTTATTGCATGTGCATGGTGGTCCCATTTCTCTTGCACAAATATCATTTCCCTTCTTGCTCTTGTAACTGTGACCAAAATTTCTTTTAATCTTTCTCTTAACATTCATTCTTCGTTCCAAATTCGCCCTCCTCCACCTAGAAGGATTCGATTTTTCTGGTGTTGGTAAGGACCCTCTAGAGGTTGTCGGTGTCGTCTCATTTTCATTCGAAGGCTAATTTGGTGTTCCCAAAAGACCACTTATGGTTTCGACCCTGGCCGCGTTTTGTCCCGGAGCCTCAGTTTCCTACAAAACCCCTATTTTGTACAAAGTGCATGCAACATGAAAAGAAATCAAGGAAATTATTTTTAGAGCAAAAAGGGGACAAGCCACAAAAGTACATTTTGCTCAGTATGGAATTGTAATGCAAACGTAGTTGGTCAACACGATGAGCTCGGAGCAAATGTGGACAAGCAACAGGCCTTCTTGGCGTCAATCTTCGGCGATCGGCTCGAGCAGAAATTGCGGTACCATGAATATCTTCCACTTGTCGATATAAAATTTATGATGGCGGTGCAGATAGCACCATAAAGCAGTCTTCTCCCCAGTTTGCGATGCGTGGCCTTTCCGATCCTGGTCCTAGCGTACTTCCCAGTTTAGCGATATCACTGGATAAAACGTCTTTGGTGGTACTCCGGGGGACAGTATCTTATACTCCATCTATCTTCATTTAAAGTTATTGATCGGGCTACACTTTCTGCTCACATTTTGGGAAAACAATACTGATAGTTCAAATGCACTTCCAACAAAAATCAGTTGATCTGATAATAACGGAATAAACAGCCCACCAAGATGTTTTCAATAAACAATTTTGCACAGCTTTGGGTTTGCCTTTAGTTTTCTTTGGTAAATTGAGTGTTTACTACCTCGTTCTTATTTCCCAATCTTACTTTGTAGAAGACGTTTCACATCTTGCAAAAAATCCCATGTTAACAGGAATTAATAACAATAATAATAGTGTAAATAAATGATATTCGAGATTTCTTTCTGTATATTTCTTCATTTGAACTAATTTTAGACCAACAATCTTTACTTATATTTATGCTGATACAGAGGCGTCTGTTGATTGACGCACGAGTATGCAGTGTTCAAAGCCCGCTTTAAATAGCGCGCTACGTCAGCGCGTTTGCAATTAAACGGGTACTAATAACTCGATCATTGTGCTTACGAGTGTACCCACTTGTCGCCGCCTACTCTACGCGTTTTTTAAAACAAAAGTGCAGTGCTCCTTCGATTCGATTGGCCGCGGCCGATCTTCTACATGGGGGGCCCACCTCACTTCTTCGTTTAGCATACGAAGACGCGGATGACAATTTTGTCCTTGTTGGTAGTCCTGATTTACCTCTTGCGAAGACTGAGACGCCTGTAGATGGCGTACGCTGACACATACTAGGCCTGCGTTAATATTTATAGCGCATTGTTAAATTTTTTATTCGGATCGTTTATTTAGTCGGGGACAGTGGGCTTATTTCGTGTTGGTCGCGACGGCTTTCTTGAGCGGGTGGCGAAGGGGTTGCTTTTTGCTTCATTTCCACGAATCGAATTTGTGATCGGTGACAAATTTATGTGGCTTTTTTCATTTGCGCGGTGGCGTTTTTCTCGTACGCTTGCTGGTACAGAACTTCATATCTTTCACTTCTACAAAATAGGTAGCTAATGAATTTTCCGTTTCAACAATTTCTTCATAGATACTTACACAAGTCAGGGTGGGGTCAGCAGAATACCCTATGCAATTTAGGTTGTTTTCTACACTTAAAATGCTACGTAATTTACGTAGGTACATAAATTATTACTTTGTTGATTTAATTATTGGCAGAAATCGAAAATCTTTCTTTTTTACACGACAAATCTTTTATTGATTGATTTTTGTTTGTCAGATACACTTAACAAATGTTTATTGATGCCCATATATATTGACATAGAGTCATCACTAGATCTTAGAGTAATTACTTTCATTATTGATTGGTTCATCTTGTAATTAACGCTTATGAGACCCATAGTAGTGGAAGCAGCATTAGGAATCCTTGACTAGCCTTTATGTACCTACTTCCCTTGCTCATCAATTTTTGGCCTTACTTTTTGATACATTTGTGATGTCTGTTTATTGAACCTATACTCATGATGTTCGTCACACCACTGCAGCCGGTTGTAACAGGTTTCATTTCCTATTTGAATTTCTTTGTTGGTAATCAGGAACAGGCCTGCAAGACAAAGTTTTTTGAAGAACAAGGAATTTTGTGTACATAACGGGAGGTTTAACTCTTGTCTGAGATCATTATCAAAAAATAGATCATGAACTGTGGCCAACATTGCTGCTGATTGACACTCTTTCCATTTGGTAGCATCTTCAGTACCTTGAGCTGTCGTTGGGTACCTATCCAGTTGTGGTTAGAGTGAGATGAGATTGAATCCATTCTATGCAATTGAATGAGGAATTTGATGTATTCTCTTTAAAGAAATCTGCCATTCTCTTAAATGCTGTAGCTGCTGGAATGCTCTGAACTGTAAAGGGACATAGTGGGCGGTATGCATAAAAAGTAGTACATGCTAATACTTCAAGTATTTACTTCGCAAGTGAAGTACCTACTACACCATTATAGTACTTACTACCCTCGTTTAGTAGATACTATTATGTACAGTAGTACATAGAAGTTTCTACTTCGCT
This sequence comes from Xestobium rufovillosum, assembly GCA_963966045.1. Lineage (NCBI taxonomy): Eukaryota > Metazoa > Arthropoda > Insecta > Coleoptera > Ptinidae > Xestobium > Xestobium rufovillosum. The sequence continues at coordinate 27,145,814 of OZ014497.1, forward strand.
GTAGAAGCACCTACTCTACCTCTCGTAGTATCTACTACAAAATCCAAAAATTATCGCTGCTTAATAGTATCTACTTCAGTTTCAGCGAAGTTGCTGTTTGGGAAACTTCAAATAAATTTTCTCTCGCAAAAATATGACCGCTTTTATGAATATAGGTACCTGCTGTAAAAGTGTGCAATGAATGAAGAATATACGGGGAAAATGAATATCGAAAATTATTCAGATAGTTACTGAAAAATTTGTCTTTCAAAAATTATAATAATAATAATAACAACAACTATAATAAGAATAAAAATATAACTAATATGTTTATTTATTCCCTCAGTGCAGAGCATAGGTATAACCAAGAGGCCAATTTTTATAGAAGTCCATACATTCAAATTCAAGGCGAATAAACTTGAGGAAAAAAAGACAATAAAATTCACTGAAACCTGAGTAAAAATCCAAAACAATTTGAAAACACGCATATTTAACTAAAAGAAGCACTCATGGAAAATATTAATTACCTATTCAAGGAAATTCCTTACCAAGAGAAGATAAGTAGAATTCAGTTTGAGGAGGTCCATCAAGGGGAAAGAATGTAATTCACAGACACATATTGAGACAAAAGTAAAATGGGCCCATATACCTATTACATTAATACAAACAACTCCCCATTCCTTGCATGTGCAAAAAGTGTGACAGAGAAAAGGCAATAGAAATAGTATATTCTACTTCGTCGTTTATATTTGTTAGATGCATACCAAGCATGCGCAAGTAGGTACGTTCGGTGGACGGTTGCGACTTATGCAGATTTTGTATACATCTGTCTCTTAATGTCTGGTACGCTTTCGGAGCGTAATGCAGACCCACTGCACCAGCCTGACATGCTCCCGGTAGCATATTCATATCTCACGTATCGTATCGAAATACGAAGTAACATGAAGTCGGCTCATATCCAACGTGCCAGATCGCTCTCCAAGTTGCGATATGGTACGTGGTTTATAAATCGACAAATAATACTAGTTTCTGTTTTAGAGAATAGAACGCATTTTTGCAACAGACCGCTTAACTGACGGAGACCAGACACACGCATTTTTTGTAAAAAAGATAATGTAAAAACGAGTGTAAAAACATAAGAAAAAGAAACTAACCCCTAACGGGCGTCGAACTCACCCCGCTCATGGACATCAAACTACTAACCGTATGCGATACTTTCCTACCCACGGAAACCGCTGACGGCATTCGCAAGTAGGTAACGAATTACTTAAACGAAAAGAATAACGAACCGACTTAGTGTTACTTCGGATTGCCACACGATTCGTGAGATATGAATATGCCTCCCGGTACGCTATACAACACTGGATTATTTTATGCGTTCCATAGATTATAGAATTCTTGCTGCCACTCAGACGAAATATTGTTTTTTGTTTCATGTCTTAACATTTTTTCAATTTTAATTCGGGAGATAAGTGGCGCGTCACAAAGGTCAGATTTTCATTCCAAACAAAACAAAGCCACGTGCTTTCTGACGTTTTAACCTAACCTCTGAAATATAATTATAATTACATATAGTTGTTTTCAAGTTTTTTCGCGTAAGCCCAACACACAAATTGAAAATAAACTGTTTTCACTGCAAAACGTCTAGAATTATTGCAAAAACTAGTTTAAGACGTTCTAAATAATATCGATAAACGTCAAATGGCACGTGCTTTTGTTTTGTTTGGAATGAAAACCTGACGTATGACGGAGGCACTTAGGTCCCGAATTTTCATATTGTTAAATTTTTAAAACTTTTTTGTGTCGAGTTCCTTTTTCGTGTTATGATTAAATTCAGCAGTTAGCTCTTTTAGTGCCTCCTCTTTTTCGTTTTTAACTTTTGGAATCTCTTACCAAACAAAATTTTATAATATTTTACAAGAAGAACAAAGCAGAACGCATTCATTTATTTCTTCTTCGAATTCTTGTTCTCTTTCAGAATCGGAATTCATTTTTATGCAAATAAGAAAAAGCTTTTGAAATCGGCAAATAAAATAGGTTTAATTTGAGTTAGGTATTTTGAAAAATGAAAAGCTAAATTTGACAAGTCAATTTTTTTTGACTCCGACCCGTAGTAGTAGCCTACTTCAGAATTTAGTAGCACGAAGTATATGCTTTGCATTGTAGTATAAACTTCGTTTGTGTAGCATATGCTTTGGAACTGAAGTAGATACTACATAAAAGTAAATGCTACGAAGTAAATACTTTTTCATGTAGCATTGGCATGTACTACTTTTTATGCATACCACCCAGTGTTTGCCTTCCTCTTGTCAATATGTTTGCATTTGAGTTTAGTAATGATTGGACTGTAGATTCAGCAACTTCATCTATTATAGTATGATACCTGGATAGGTAAAAATACACAGTTTTCTGGTTTGATGTCATAAAGAGTAACGAAAGGCCCATTTTCTTGTACTTGGGCTTTCTTGATCTTCCTCCTGTTCGGTTTAACCCATCATGTACGGCCCCTTCTCTTTTTGGACATCATTTGCATTTGCACGGGGATATTTGGACTTAAAATGTTGTCGTCCGATCGGAAATGAGCTGGATTTATGGCGGTTACATTCATACTTTGAGCTCCGTTTTTTGGATGACAATGGCTTAGCTTTTGAGCGCCCACCAGATATTTAGGTGCATACAGAGCTAAAATCTTGTGTTTTTTGCTGGGTTGCTTAAGCGACGCCATATCTTTCCACCTTCACTCGCGATCCTGGTGGCGGGCCAGAACGTATGCTTTGATCGGAACAACCTTAGAGAATTAAAGAAACAATTGGGTGTTAACTTGTCGACAGATCTTCCACCTTTCATGGCAAGTCTAACCACTTAAATTTTGATTTAACTAGGTCATCTCGCGCGCTACGCGCGCTCACTGCCCTAGTCAAATCAAATCAAGTCATGTCAATGTTGAACTACACGTGCTAAATTATCAGGTTTGTTCCAACCAAAGACTTGTAGAGGGGACTTAGCTACATATTTACATTTTCGACTGAAGCAGGGGGAATACTCACAGTCTAAGCCGCCACCACCTATAGGAGATGTTTGCTAAGCGTTTGTGTGTGGAAAAGGCAAAACAAAACAGTCGACCAGTTGTCAATTAAACAGATGCCGCCGCGGAAACAGAATATCGCGGAACATTCGTCTGGTCCGTTGCTTGAATCTAATAATAAACAACGCTACCCGAGACCCGCTGGCCTACGAACGTGTATAGACTTCAAAACAAAATCAGTTGTTGCATAATGACGCCAGGTCCATTCTAGAAGTATTTGGTTCCAACAGTTCAGAACCGTCAAAATTCTGCGCACTGTGAAACACAAGCCGGTTCTTACACGGTGCGCAGAATCATGAGGAAATTCTAATTTTGTTAAAAAAACTTTTTGGCGGATTATTGAGTCCTTGAGGAAATTATTTTTATGTATTACGGATTTTTTTCAAATCTTTCCCCATCAATGAAATTAATAATTAAAAATGTGTATAGGTATCTATAATATTTAACTGAAGACGTGGTTTTCATTCTCGTTTTCATCTTGTTTTTCATTGTTTTAAATTTTCCAACTATACTTAAATAATGAGCATTGTACTATTTCAGTTTTGATTTGATTTTTTTGTATACCGGGTGTAACAGGAGCATGGTACAACCCCCTTTTTTCTTTGTTTTTGAAGATAAGTTTTTGCAACTTGGCACATCGTATGTATTGAGTAAACGTCAAGTTTTGGCATACACAAGGAAATTTTCACACTTCCGGTTTAGGCGGAAGTGGTACCAACTTTTGATTTTCAAAGGGGCAGACTGTATATTATTGAATTTTTGGAATCTACATAATTTTCTGAATACCATGTTTCATTTATTTTCAAATTTTCAAAGCCCCCTTGCGGGTTCTTAGCATTTGACGAAAACAAAATTAAATAACTATTTTTAATTTTCGATGGGCTGTAATTTCAGTTGTTCTCATGCTAGATGCAAAGTGATCATATCAGAAGATTCCTTATTAATAGTAGCCTTGAATAGTACCTTTTGGTACCAATATGGTTCCATTTGAAAAAAATGAGTTTTGCCCAAAAAATCATTTGGAGAACTTTGTTTAAGCACAAATCACATTATTTAGCATTTCCGACACAATTTCGTTTTTTATGGCATTACCTGTGTCCATTAGAATAAATTGGAACTGTTAAGGCACACTTAAATGACAAAATTAAAATTAGATTTTAAAAAAGTCTCAGACTTGAAATGTCGCTTATATGGTACCATTGCATTCAGGAAATTATGTAGAGTCTAAAAATTCAATAGTATACAGGTTGTCCCATTTGAAAATCAAAAGTTGGCACCACTTCCGCTGAAACTGGAAGTGTGAAAATTTTATTGTTTGTGTCAAAATTTGACGTTTACTTAGTACATACAATGTGCCAAGTTACAAAAATGTATCTTCAAAAATAAAGAAAAAAAGGGGGTGTACCATGCTCCTGTTACACATGGTATACTATCCATGTACTTGCATATTTGATTAATACTTTCTGAATAATTTTTAATATAATTCATTAACATCCAATGAGGAGATTGATTCGCTTACATCTGGCGACAATACAGTGCGAGTAAGCAAAATACAGTATTTACTTGGGTATGGGTACCTTTTCATTTGCTGAACAAAAGGAACATACCGTACCTCTTAGGTTAGGTACAAAACGACACTGGTGCAGCGTTGTCAACTCGCAATAAACACCATATACACCAGATGCCACTTACAAATACACCAGATTCTAAATTCTAAATTCAAAAAATATTGTACAAACTGCGATGCGTGAAGACGTCTTCGGCGCATTCGCGCAAATGAACAGTTCAGACGTACGCACTTTCGGCGATCGGCTCCCGTACGTATTAAAAAGAGACGGGAACGAAAAGTGATTTCGCTAGATCGAAACGGTACGTCCGTATTGCGCATTTGCGAAGAGCCATGTGAATTTTATGTTGGGAAAACAAAATTTTTTATTTTTGTTTTTACATTTATTTATTTTATTTAAACTTTTTAATATAAAAAATTTAAAAATAGTCTATCATTGTCAATACAATACATCCAATTTTATCTAATGAATCTTGACAAAGACCCTGAGAAGGGTCGAAACGTCAGCAATTCAATTTTAGGTATTATTTTTTCCGCTACATAAACTTATCCACCTCAAATTTCAGAAATAAAAAAATTTAAAATAAGTCAGTCATTGTCATCTATATTTATATACAATACATTATTTTTTCTGCTACATGAACTTTTCCACTTCAATAACAAAACATTATTTTATAATTATGATACTTTCCTGACAAATTTCCAAATTTTGTGAAATTTCTGGCAGTTTTTTTAACATATAAAACTTGTATTTTTTATTCGACGTTTCGCCCCCGTTTGGGGGCTTTGTCAAGAATATTTATTTAAACTTGTAAAAATATAAAAAAATATAAACGTAAATTATTTGACAAAATTGTGACGTGCACAAATGGCGCAACGCCACAAATGAGGATCCAGCCGCGACTGAGCTCTAAGCCGAAGATGGGAGTGGGCAATTAAACAGTAAAGGGCGCCAAGAAGTTGATGCCTGATCCTCTTGGAAATAAGACAAAATCCAGCAGCCACAACTTCTAAAAGCTGCTGGTACGTAATAGGGCAAACACAAAAAAAATAAAACAAATTGTCAAACAGTAATGCCAGCATATAATATTGAAAATGAGGATAATTATACAAAAAAAAAAGGTCGTAAATTCAATAGCTATTAAAGATTAAAAAAAATTATGTAGGTGTAATAACCAAACTGTGGGAAATCTAGACGCCCGGTACTAGCGTTGCGCCAAAAAAAAAAAAGGAAAATCAAAATAGACGCAGATGACACGGTAAATACACTACACGGTAGGAGCTCCGCACGCGCAGCGCACCGACGGGTCAATCGCACGCACTCTACTTACAAACGCAAATAGACGCAAACGGCAGTATCGATTGTTGCAAAATCCCGTTACACAAAAAATATATATATATCTAAGTAGGTAGTATAAGTCAAAATTAAATATATCTACGGCAAAAAAAAAACTAAGCAAAATTTCGCAAATCAATCAACTCTTATCTAAATGACTTGAAACTACGTAATAATGAAAAAATAACAAAAATATTAGGAAAATACTGGCAAAATGATCTAAGTATAAATGAAAATTTTAAACAAAACTATACCGGAATTATGACAAATTAAATTTAATACTATAAGTGACAAAATTAGCGATGTCCAAAATTAAACAGGTGACCACAACACGCCGTGGCCGGGCAACTACATGAAAACTAGCCGAACAGAGACGATTCTAGAAACGGACTAGCGACGCGTGAACACAAAAAAATACAAATACAAGGTGGTCACAAAAAGCTGTGCCAGGCGCTACGCAAAAACCAGCCGTTGGACGCGATGATCCAGACGGACAGGCGACGAAATAATCAAAATTGATCTGACCTTACTAGGACGATGAATTGATGTTAAATTCAGTGGAGAGCTTCGCCTAGGTTACGAGCGTCTCCAAAACACGTGTGAATTCCCAGGTGTACGGCTTCCTGGTGTTTAGCGGGGTGGTCGGCACACCAAATAATTATACCCCCCAAAAAAAAAACCCTAAAATGCCGAAAAGACAAATTAGAAAAAGAAGGGAAAGTAAAGAAGATGAAATTACAAATTGATAAAGCATTAAACAAATGAAAGAGCAATAGGAAAAGAAGAAAAGAAAATTTGCTTACCACGTGGGGTTTTTTTCCCAACAAATCCGGCTGAACTTCTGCGTGAATTAAAGATCCCAATCAAGGGTAGACTTCCAACAAAACCAAAACGCTTCTAACGGAAAATCTCTCTAACAAACAGGGCTCGAAGAAATATCCCAAAAATGGTAGTGCAAAACTCAGCAACTAAATCTTCGAAACACCTATTCACACTCAAAGCCAGCATGGAAGTGAAAATTTTAAAGCGGAAATTGCAAATTTTTGAAAAAACGCGCAATGAAGAAAGCAACAGGACCTAAAATTTCCAAAATACCCCAGACTTTCAAATCTACCTGAGGCGTCGCAAGATGTGGGAAAATGGATAGAAGAAGGAAGGAAAACAAGACAAAGAAGACTAAAGAAGATGTGCGAATACAAAAGAAATGAAGAAACTGATGAGAAGACCCTTAAAGCAACCTCACGAGTAGAAAGAAAGAAAATAAGAGACGTAAAACATTAAAAGATTAGATAGGGGTACAAAATAAATGACTACGCCACTGTTCTAAGAGTGCTATACAACCGGCTCGAACTTCACATATTTTGAACCTAACCTCAAAAATCTGACAGACCGGCCGTCAACAAAAGAAATCGTGGCACTCAAACAAATATACCACAAGATACTGAGAAACATACTAGAATTTTTAGAAGATACACTCAAGGGACGGTGAAATCGAACATGAGCAAAATTAATAACTGACCCAACTGATTTCCTACGATGGAACTAAAGTACGAGAATGAAGGCACAAAACTCGACAAGATCGCAACTCCTACAGGTAAGTGAGATAAACCTACTTCAAACTAACAAACTAATAAGGATCATGCATACCCAGGCTGAATGTACACAACAATATTCATTCTCAACGGCCGAAATAATGATCGAAAGCAAGAACGGAGGACAGACATGAAAACCAACGAAAATGCGAGCGAAAGGGTTTTAAAATATAATCAAATTTAAGTCAGAAACAAGCTGTGAGTACTAATATTACAATAAAGAGTATAAGTATATTTTCTTCTTTCAATTTTATAGTGACATTTTCTTTGTAAGTTTCACTACAAGATTGAAACGCAACAATCCCCCCTTACTTCAAGAAAATTACCTGCTAATTTTCTCTAATACCCTGATCAGCTCCCTTTAAATCTTTTGAGTGCCATACACCTTTAGAGTTTCCATGCTCGTCATCCAGTTCATACGTCCAAGGAGACACTTTCTTTTTAATCCGGTATGGGCCTACAAACTTTGGAGCTAGCTTGCTGGAAAAATACTTAGCTGCATCAGACTGCACATAATTCTTCCGCCAGACCAGCTGATCAGGCGAGTATTCATCATGGCGAGCTCGTAAATTGTAATTTTTCTCCATTTTCTTTGTAGCAGCGGCTAAACGAGTCTTGACATCCTGAAATACCCTATTCAACAGTTCATGTCTAATATTCACGTCAGCTTCCATAGCCTCGTCTTCGCCAGTGAGATGAGCTTTCTCCCTATACTGCTCCCCAGATAGTACCATTTCCCTGCCAAAGTTAATAAAGAAGGGCGTAAGCTTCGTAATTTCGTGACGTGCTGTTCTGACTGCGCATCCTATCTGACAAAGATGTTGGTCCCATGTTCTATGGTTGTCCTTTACATACATAGACATCATCGTCTTGAAGGATCGATTTTGTCTTTCAGTTGGGTTTGCTCTAGGATTATAAAAAGCATTATTTTTGAGCTGTACTTGATAATCACGAGCAAGTCTCTGAAGTTCTCGGCTACGATACTGTGGTCCATTATCCACAATTATTCTCTCCGGAACCCCAAATGTAAGAAATACCTCTTCTTCAATCTTCTTGACTACTATGCCCGCTTTTGAGGAACGCAGTGGGAAAATAAGGGGAAATTTGCTCAGGTAATCCGTGACAACTAAAATATACATGTTACCCTTGGTTGTTTTAGGGAGAGGTCCCATAAGATCCGTCGAAATTACCTGCCAAGGACGATCACCCTGTAGATGAGACACCATGCCATGAGTTACCTTCTGACAGGCTGGCTTGTGTGCTGCACAAGTAGGGCACTTTCGGATGTATGCGGCTATGTCGGCACGCATTTTGGGCCAATAATAGCGTTCAGATAGGCGTGCTAGTGTCTTGAATACACCGAAATGACCTGCTGTTGCTGGTTCATGATGTTTTCGAATGACTTCCAGCCTACTCTTTTTCGGCACCACTATCTTCCACGGATCCGACTGTGATCTAAGCTCTGGGTACTCCAACTTAGTATACTTAAACAGACTGTCACCATCTACTCTCCAACCACTGAATTTAATAGGATTATCTGACACTTTTCTGAGCATTTCCATATACCATCTATCTCGCTCCTTAAACATTTCCTCTTCTTCCCCATCTGTTCCTCTCCTTCCAATTTCTACCTCTTCATTGCCTAAATCAGCTGCAACGGCATCAACCAGTGGCACAGACCGAGACAGCATATCCGGTACAACATTTTCCTTTCCCTTACGATGCACTAAGGAAAAATCATATTGCTGCAGCCTAAGGGACCAACGAGCAAGCCTTCCAGATGGATCTTTCATATTTTGTAACCACAACAAACTATGGTGGTCCGTGACCACTGTGAAATGAATCCCTTCAATATAAGGCCGTAATTTCTCTATCGCCCAGATCACTGCCAAGCATTCCCTTTCGGTTGTAGAAAACTGTCGTTCCTGACGGGTCAACGACTTACTTAGGTAACACACAACTCTATCTCCATCAGGATGTGGTTGACTCAGAACTGCACCCAGCCCAAACCCGGAGGCATCTGTCTGCACCACGAATGGAAGATCATAATCGGGGCAAGTCAACACTGGTGCAGCCACAAGACACTCTCGAATTCTCTGAAAAGCCTCTTCGCAATCCGACGTCCAATCAAACTTGTTGGATTTTTTAAGCAGTGCGGCTATCGGGGCACTGATCGAAGAAAAATTCGGCACGAATCGCCTGTACCAAGAAAAAGTACCTAGTATTCGACGAACTTCTCTAACCGTCTTTGGTGTTTTTAGCTCCAGCATGGCACGCACTTTTTCAGGATCCGCATGAATTCCATGACGATCAACAAGATACCCGAGATAACGCATTTGAGGCCGGCAGAACTGGCACTTCGCCATACTAATTGTCAAGTTTGCAGCATTTAACCGTCTGAACACTTCCTCCAGTACCTCAAGATGCCTCTCAAATGTTTGGGTGATCACCACCACATCATCAAGATACACAAAGACATGAGGCTCCAGTTCTGGTCCCAACACTTGATCGATCAAACGCTGCCATGTCGCCGGTGAGTTGTGAAGCCCAAAAGGCATTCTCTTGAATTGGTACAGACCTCTGTTTGGTACCGTGAATGCTGTATAGGGACAAGATGACTCCGCCACGGGCACCTGCCAATACGCCGACTTAATATCCAAACTTGACAGATACCGTGCGTCCTTAAGCTTATCCAGGGTGTCCGACACAATTGGGAGAGGATAGCTGTCGCGCTTTGTAACAGCATTCAATTTCCTATAGTCGACACAGAACCTGTAGCCACCATCCTTCTTACGAACCATAACTATCGGCGATGACCAAGGACTGTTCGACTTTTCTACTACACCCAACCTCAGCATCTCCTGCAGCTCCTCGTCGATGTGCTCCTGCATTTTCGGTGACACCCTGTAATACCTTTGTTTGATAGGAGTCGACTCTGTCTGGATAACATGCTCTGCTAATGAAGTGCAACCCAATGATGAACCTGTAAGTTTGGTATTCCGATCAATCAGGTCATCCAACCTTTGTTTTTGTTCTTCGGTAAGGATACTGCCCTCCTGGTCTACAGAGTCCACTGCAACTGACGACTCATTTCGAAAATGCCATTCATTGATGCTGGGCACAACATCCATTCTTTGCCAAAAATCCCACCCTAAAATTAACAATTGCGGCAAGTCCGGCACCACCAGTACATCAAGAACGCACACTTTCCCTTGCAACACCAGAGGCAGGCTGCAGGTTCCCAAAATTTTACAGCAATCCCCATTAGCCAAGGTACACTTCTCCACTTCTCCCTTACTTAATGAAATCCCCAAATCCTGAATAATCTTCCATCCTGGTTTCCCTAAAATTGTCCTAGATGAACCTGAATCTAAAAGTCCCAGTACACTACGTCCCAGAATTTCCACAGTCAAATAAGGTCTGCTATCTCCTTTTGCATGCTCCAACACGTAATTTAAAATTGCATGAAGAGGGGTCGATACTTCTCCTCGAACGCTCTCATCTCGACCTTCTAAGAACGTTCGCTGGCGTTTCCCGAATTACATGAAGGACAAGTCCTGGTCGTAAAACCTTCCTTCTTACACTTATAGCAGTGTTTCTTCCGTGGCTGGAGACATCCAATAGCCTTATGACCTGGCTGGTGACAGTTGAAACAAAGTAGCCTATTTCCAGCATTCCCAGACTGAGAGGTATTTCGGGAGGGCTCAATCGCACTCACAGCAACGTCTAATGTCCCTAAATACGCCAAATCCGGCTCCAAAGTCGCAGCACGCCGCGAGGGCAAGGCGAATGATTCGATGTCCTCCCTTCGAGCTTCCAAACGTTTACAAAGTGACTTCAATTCCTCGATGGATTTGATGTCGACCAATCCCAACTGGTTCTGGTACCACGGAGAAATATTTCTTCTAAGTATCTTCAGCTGTACAGACTCTGACACTGAGCAAGTCAACCTGTTGAACATAGCAGACATGATGGACACATACACTCCAATGCTCTCGTCTGGACCTTGAGTCCTTCGTTGAATTTCGGAGAAAAATTTCTCATTATAATCGTGGGGTTGAAACTCTCTGCGCAGCAACTCGGTCATCTCATCCCATGTAGAAACTTGTCGGCGAGCATCCCGATACCAGTAAAGAGCCCTACCACAAAACAGATCCACTCCGGAGTCGTATAGTTCCTCCTTGGAGATGTGACGAGCAACTCTGAGTTCTTCAACTCTCTCGAGAAATGCACTAACGGACATGGACTTCTTTTCACCTGCAAACTTAATGTCCCATTTGGATACAGGTATGGATTTCAATACCCTTGGGGGTTGAGGAATGAGACTGGAATGTCTCAGAGGGTAAGGTGGTGCAGCATCCAGTTGTGTTGATCTCTCATCAATCTGTAGCTCACTTTCCAACAGCTTTGCGATAGGTGGCAACTCATCAGGCTTCTCCATCACAGTTTCTCCCACGGGGTCATCCTTAGCTTCCTCTCCAAAAAGTCAAAACTTATGTGGTAACTATGTTCTAAAAATATAAAATTTCCGCACTTTTGATTTTGCAAAACATTCCAAAGGTAGTGGGTTTAATTTAACAATAATATTGGTTAATAAGTAAGTAGCAGAGAGTATGATTATTTTATTATATTACAGTAAATGTGACTTAAATTTTGTATATATTAATAGAGTTTTGTTCTTTTTTTATGTAGATCATTTCTAAAAACAGTCGTGATTTTAAATTTTTTTCTTGTTCTAGAATTTTGGTATCATTAAATTCAAAAGTATGATTATTGCTTTTCATGTGTTTACTTATTGCTGAATTACTGTTTTTGTATTTGTGTTGTTTAAGTCTGGTTTCTAAATGGTTTTTAGATTGCCCAATATATGTTTTTTCACAGTCTTTACATTTAATTTTGTATACAGTATGTGTTTTCATTAGTTTAGGAATTGGCGTTTTTAAATTAGAATACAAAAATTTTAAGTTGTTATAATTCTTATGTGATACTAGTAAATTGTATTTTGCTAATAATTTACTAATATTGTGCGACATACCTTTAATATATGGCAATGAAATGTAATTTTTATTTTCTATTGGTTTTTTACTCTCTGTATTATTATTGTAAAATTTATGGATTCTATTTTTTCCTGACAAAGTGTGGCCAAAAGTAAAATCGGCATTGTCTATTTGTCTAAAGTTCAAAGTCAGTCATTGTCATCTAAATTTATATACAATTATACAATTTTATCTACTAAATCTTTACAAAGGCCCTGAAGAGGACCGAAACGTCAACAATTCAATTCTAGGTATCATTTTTCTGCTACGCGAACTTTCCCACTTCAAATTTCCAACACAACGTTATTTTATAATTACGATACTATCGTATAACAAAATGTATCCAAAAGTAAAAGGCTTTGCCATAAAATAATCAATCGGCATCGTCTCTTTGTCTAAACTCTAAAGCATTTCTAATTTCCAATATTGGCGGCTTCAGACATGCGCATGTAGATTTGGATTATATTAACCCGGACCGTTGTCGCTCCTTGTGGTTGATATTCTCTGTGGGTCTGAGCGAATCTACCTACATTCGAGTGCGCGCGCATTTCGGCGTAACGGCCTTGAAGTCACATCTCGATTTTCTGAATAGATGAACCCGGAATTTACTGGTAAGTTCTTACCTACTGAAAATGTATAAATTTAATAAAAAATGGTACGAATAATTATATAAAATTTATGGATTTACAAACCGCAAACTTCAGAAAAATTTATTTGAATGGTAAAGATATTTTTTGCATAGTGATTCGGAAAGTTGACTTTTTTGTCGAAAAATCGTGTAGAAAGTGATATTTTTTAAACAATTTTATTGAACAATCATTAATAATTACAATCTTCAACAATACGTCTTACTTATTACTATTATTGCTGTTACAACTATAGGTAATAATTAATATTAATCTGATAATTTGCATGACCATATATTATTGCAACACCGGAATCACTCGGCGAAGATCCAGGAATATTATTTTGTATCTTCACTATTTCTACCGGAATTTCGAATTTCTGACGAGCTCACAAACTGATGAAACGTTGCCGACGTTGCTGAGGCTACAGGCGTCTCTGCTGACCTAATTCTTCGAGCAATATTGGTATTGTTTTCAATACTCTCTTCAATATAGTCTTCAGCTACACATGTCGATGAACAACCTCCGTTGTTTCAGTGTCGTTAAATCAGCACCAGAATCGGCTACAGTGGCGTAACGCAAAAGCACAGGCCCCCCCCCCCCCCCGCGAGATCAAGTTTGGGCCCCCTGATTCTATGATGGGTCACATGAAAATTAGAATGGGGTCGTTACACAATTTTTTAAAATAATATTTTCCCGAAGATTCTCGTAAAATATTTGACCCGTATTTTTTATTTTTGTCACAGCGAACGTTTTAGGCATCTAAACCAGCATTAAAGTTAAGACGCTAGCCCTTTAAGCCTTTTAAATTATGACGTATCCGGGGCAATGCCGAGAGTTGTCGATATTAGCCAGAAAGTACAACAGTTGTTTGTTTATGCTTGCTAGCGCAAACGTCATCTTGTGTCAAACGCGTCAAACGTAAACTGAATTAATAAACAATCATGGCAGTTGGCAGTCTAGTCGCTTGACAGATAGTGTCCAGTGTTGTTTTCCAGTTTGTCTAGTTCCCAAATAAATGAAGCCCACGCCGTTTCGTTTTAATATTTTTCATTTCAGCACTGAAATAGTTCAAATTGGATAAATAATAATTGTCAATCATTTCACTACTAACTATACCGGTAAATTGTTTGAATCGGCTTTAACGAAACCTTGCTCTATTTTCCGTGCACAAATATACTAATTGACACAATAAATAGGAATAAAAACACATAAATAAACGACGGAGAACTATTTATACACCCAATACAAACAAAAATAAAAAATTTCCAAATGTCAAATTCCCATTATTCCTAACATTATTGCTCCCTACCTTACCGACTCAAACTCCACGTAACGTTAGCTTTCTGGATAGCAAAACATCAATTTCTATGACCAATCAGAAGAGCTTCTAAGCTAATGACGTAACCGGGGCAGCACGTGTTTCTGTTTAATTTTCCAAAGGCGCGCTTCGTGCAGGTTATTGGTGAGTAAATAAATGTAACCCAGAGGGCCATTAAACACCTAATTACATACTTATTTCTATCAAAATTATATCGATTTTCTATTTAGTGCATCGACCCCATTATGGTTTCGGCACTGCCATATTCCTGCTTTTTTCAAAGAATAATCATTGTATCAAAATACACCCGGTAATTTTGTGGATTTCAATTTAATTACATTATTAATTTTTTATATTATGTTAATTACGTGTTTTTTTTTTGTTTCGACGATTGGGCGTTTGGGCCCCTCAGATGGCTGGGGTCTGCGGGGGTGTACTTACGCCACTGATCGGCTAATACAGCAACTTTTCCGGGTAATTGAGTAAATGTATTAATGTCTACTCTTTGCATGTTAAAAATAATTGTTTTTGTTCTCTGTATACTATTTAATGATTTTTTTGATAGATAAACTGCTTGGTAAACTGTACCCACCTTCACTGATACTTACGATTCACTTGCAAGCACACCCAATCTCAATAATAATTTTGGAAATCATATATATAAAAGGATAATACATACGAAACAAGTGTATAAATATAATTTATCGTTCATCAACACTGGGCAGATGTTCTGCAGGCACCAGTCCAAATGATAATTCACAAATAATAACAACTATTACCCCGATCATTTCATTAGAATTAAATTACCGTAATTTAAAACCTCCTTTAGAGAAACAAACAAACTTAACCGTCTATGCGGACTCAATTTCGACCGGAATTTAACGGTCCACAAGAATAAAAGCTTCCCTAATAATTTCGTTGTCCCTTAGCAGCAATAAAAAATAATAATAAAATCAGTGGGTGATTTTCGTCCCTCGGCGTGCAGAGGGATGCGACCTAGCGTCGTTAAAAATCTATTAGTAAACAGTGATAAATCTTCCTGTCATAAAGGTTTTATGGGGTTTAGGTAAAAAATTGCTGCCTCTTGTTGGTTAAGTTCCGATAGGTCCGAGGACTTTCGTAAAAACGCATTATTACGCTCTACAGACGATCTCTCGTTGTGTCGGTCAACCCCCAGTAATTTTTGCATAATTTTAAGTTTTAATTCGGTATAAGGTATATGTCATAAGTAAGAGTAATACAATTTTGAATTGAAATAAAATCCGATTGTATATATCCCGACATTAAAATTTGCGGAATTGTATTAAATGTTTGAACTCATCGATGTTTAGACATTTGACTTCCAACTACATGGGTACTGGTTTATAGCCGAAACGTCCGTGCCTAAGCTCAATGTTTCATTAAAAAGGTCTATTATCACATCGTCTACAGTAATACATCGATAGCTAAGGTGTCTAACCGAATAATTTCAATCACTTTTTTCAGTTTTTGCTTGTGACATATGCATACACGTCAAGAAAAAAAGAAACTTACTTACAACAGTAACTCTCTTTCCACGACGTATGTATGACCTTGTCATCAGAAATTTCGTCTTTTTCACTTACAATTTTCTTCTGTTTCTGCAATATACATTAAAATTCAGACAGAGTCATTTTTTAATTTACAATAAACTTACTTTCTCCTCCCACATTCGTCTTCTTTCCAACTTTTTCTATAGTAATAAAAAAAAATCAGAACACAGCACGATCATAAAAAAATATTCTCTTACCAAAGCCATGCACTTTCGGAATAATTTTTTTCTGAAAACAACAAAAAAACATGAAACTGTGAACATTGAAAAATAATTTTACACTCACATCACTTGAAGTGCTACCAGCCAACTGAAACATAAAACGAACCATATTACTTTTCATAAAATATCGCACCACACATTATCTGATGCGATATTACAACTTTCTACTAATAAACAACAGATTTATGCATGAAAACGAAGTAAATTGTTGCTATTGCACAATTGAATTACTTCCATCCTGTGGGGCAGCAGTTGCAGTCGATGGTGCCTCGTTCTGAATTTAGAAAATAAAAATTCGCATTAGTATAAAAAACAAGATTTTAACAGTTTAACGTCCAATTATATAACACTATATAACATCTCCCTCTTTTGGCTGCTTTACGCCTTACAAAATAAAAGTACATTGTATATACAACTGAAATTCAAACTTATAAATCCAAACGATGTGGAGAATTTTATATCCTCCCAGATCTTGTCTCATACCTACTTTTAACTGAGACATTACACTCATAATTACTAAAACTATTTCTTACATTACCCTCTGTATCAGCCCCTGTACAAGTGTACAATCGGGTATCTTAAAACTAGGCATATTAAGTGAACGCTTCGCATAAACAGTGTTGCGTCTTTTAACTCTATTATTATCTTTGCTGGTTGCCAAGTTCTTTGATATCTATAGACGATATTGTCATTCGGGAGAAAGTTTAAATTTCTCCTCTTTGCCCCTTTATCATAATGTTTTTATTACCTTCTGATCCTTATTTCAAAAATTCCCTTTAGAATTAGTAAATTGTCCTTGTCAATCTGGAAAATAACAACTGAGTAGGTGTATAGTTGGAAGACCATACACCAGAGAAAAATTCGTTAATAAACGGTAAAATTGTATAACTATTGGTTAAATTTAGTTGTGGAAAGTTCGAATTATTTGTACACATATAAATTTATTACCTTCCACATTGTCTTGTTAATCAGAAGATATGTACAAAATTGACGTTTGTTTGTGTGAACTGAACCATTTATTGTCAGTATGGTTGGTATACGCAAGTAATATTTGTTTATGAAAATAAAATCTGATAATGTAACAGAATATTTTGTTACTTTATAAGAATTGATTGGGATGTTAAGACTGTTACAGGAAACAAGTGAGCCGTAAGAAAGATATATTTAGTTACCACAACTACATTTTGTTGGAGCGAATGAAAGTATTTTTTCTTCAAATAATATTGTTTTGTTATTATCAATAAGTCTTGTCCGCCTGATTCATCAAGAACGTTCTGACTTTCAACATTTAGGTATAATAGACAGAACATTTAGGTATAATAGACAGTTGTAGGTAATTTGTACTTGTACATTTCTTATCAAGTGATTGACAACAAAAATTGCAGAGTTCCAGTTCTTCATCAGTCGCACACATTGCGCGTAATAAAATTAAATGCAGTTTATAGACACCTTGTTTTTCCAAAATTTCATTACATACGTTGAAAAATAAAATTATACATTATAAAGTTATAAAATTATACATGATATTTCAAAATTACATTAATAACAATGCCTGCAATAAATGACATGATTATAGCTTGGAAACGAATCGTGATACGAGAAAAGTTCAAGAGGTACTTTCGGAGGCACTGCCGGAGAAGAACCCTTTCGGATTGTAACATTTGGCCTTGGTCCTATGCTGCTTCTACAATAAGGGAAAATACCTGATTTGGGGGTTGCCCCGGATATCTCGGTATCCATGGTCCTCCATATCCTACTGAAGTACTTCATTACTGAAAGATACGACTCAAGTAACGTCAGTAAAAGATGGTAAGCACTCCAAGAATTCAGATAGTCTGAATTTGTCCATAACTTGCTTTAGGGTGGCGCTCTTCCAACACCCCACTTAACTTCTAGGTAATCGAGGAAATTTTTGTGACATACTGAGTCTTAAGTAGTTACAAGGAACTTCTACTTCGATAAATGACATCCTTTTTACTTCATCGTACTTTATACTTATACGTTATTTTCATACTGTTTTCATATACTTTTACAGTATAGACTCGATAATCCGGATCAATAAAAACATGGGCGATCCGGATTATTGAAAAATCCGGATTATTAAATCAATCTATATTTGTTAATAAAAGAACTGAACAAGAGGGATTTTTAATAATCTCATTGTAAAAACATACAAAACAGGTAAAATGAACATAAAAACACTTTTGCATAATTGCTTCTACTACATTAATAAATAAAGTCTGTAATTTTAGTTTGGCTGACCTTCTGCTGACTCAAACAAAATGCTTGATGCCTGAGTATTAACAATTCATTTAGGGGTGCGTTGTTCTTTTCAGCCCAATCTATACATTGTTGAATGCTTAAATCTGTCTAATCGGCTTCTGTGAATTCAGGGCATGTGGTAAAGAGCATTTATACAGTGTTGAAAAATAGTAAAGGACACTTTCGTTTCCGCCGGTAGATGCGGCACGTACCGGCGGCCGACACGCGCGACGGACACAGTCGCATTTGAACGTGAATGCACCGGCCGGCAAGTACAAACGAGAGCAGTTCTATTTAAATACTATTGGAGAAGTACAACGGGTGTGTCGGCTGCCGGTACACGCCAAGTCTACCGGTGCAAACGAAAGCGTACCTTTAGTCGTAAATTTTGAATTTCATCAAGCAAAGTCGTTAATGTCAAAATGTTCTCGAACTCTAATGCGACGGCTCTTTATAGACGTCTGTATTTCCTTTGCAAAACAAAGAATCCGCCTCGGCATCCATAAGCTACAAGGAAGTGTGCGGATTGCCGGCATTTTTATTTTCACCCTTTGATACCCTCGCCGCCACTCCCAGTTGACCAAAATCAACTTGTACCAGTGGAGTAGCCAGCATTAAATCAGAAAAAGAATTTAAAATGTATTTTTGTACAATCAGGTCAAAAATGTACTAGATTCATACATTTTGTACTAGCTGTGGCAACGCTGATTCAGGTTCGCCGCCGAACGCTTGATTTGCCAAGTATTTGGGGATTGGTTAGAAAAACACCTTAGAAGGCGGTGACGCGCCCGCAAAGCGTTTAAAAGGTACGTTAGAGGCGCATTCGGATTACCGAAACTGAAATTATCCGGATTACAAAGTATGCAATGCAATCAAGGAACTATCCGGATTACCGAATAATCCGGACTATTAACGATCCGGATTAATGAGTCTGTACTGTATTTACATTATAAGCATCCCATATGTAATTACCTACATTATATATTAATAATTATATTCAGTTTTTCAAAATATATGTGAATTATGTCAGCCAGCTTTTCTTATAACCCATCATTTCAGACAAATCAATGATAAAACGGACAACAATATTTCATTTTCAGAAGAATATTTTGGTATTCTGAAATAAAGAGTGGCAAAAAATTCCAGAAATACTTTATAATGGCAAACAAATATTCTGTAGTAATACAATAAGTGGTCTGGAATTGTCGGAAATTTTACGAAAGCTGTTTCGTTGCTTGGTAGCCACGAGTGTAAATTTGACAGTTAAAAGATCACGAGCGCTTGCGCGAGTGATCTTCTGTCAAATTTACACGAATGGTTAATAAAAGCAACAGCTTGAGTAAAATTACCTAAAAATTCCAGACCACGAATTGTATTTAACAAGATTATTTTTTGAATCGAAGCAAGGTAGTTCAAAACGAAATTTTACTTCAATTAATTCGCATACAAAGAAATGTGTTGGGAATATTTGATGTTTGGCAGATACTAAAGTACCTATAGATTATATATTATAAATGCACCTACAAATTCGCAACTATGGCAACTTATCAACAAGCAAAATTATCGAAAAAATTACCGAAATAATACACGCTTCTAGACCCAAATGAAAGGTTCCTATTGGTCAATTTGACGATGAAAAAAAAATTTTTCGTAGAAAACAATCATGTATGAAACAGCAAGTAAAGTTACTGCCAGATTAACAAACATATCACAAGCTATTTACTAAGTTACCGTTCTCCCAAATAAATTATTGCATTCACGAAAAAGAAATGTTGAAAATTTTAAATATTCGCTTGCTTGCGTCCAATAAAGGTACGTGACAGTTGCCAAAGTTATCAAAATTTCTTTCGGATATTTTACTCGTAGTTCTCACAACAAAATTTTACTCTTGGTAAATAAACATACAGATAAATTTTAATTATAACTTCGTTGCCTCAACTTAAACTTAGTATTTACAATTCAATAATTGGTTTAGTTACGGCAACTAAATGTTTAATTCGCCGTATTTAAAGAAATAATTTATTTGAGTCAAATTAACTTTATTCTTCTCAGGTAAATTGTTTCTATAGAATGGACGTGATTCTATATTCCATTAATGAGATTTCAATCTCAGTATTGGTTTCGTTTCAATTTTTTAATATTTTCTGGTATATACCTACCCCCTTTTCTGCAAGCTCATTATGTTTTGAATAGTATGGACTACTAGAAGTAACTATTTTAAAATTGCAGGAATTAGCAAAATTTTTGAATTCTATACAGTGAGTTGAAAGGCATGTTATCTGCTATCAAAGTTGCAGGTATTCCAAGTGTAGGTATACTAAAAATTATTTTCAAAACTTGAATTATTTCTGATGAAGTTTTATTATTTAATTTAATTAACTCGATCCATTTAGAAAAATAAACTATCAGAACAAGATACGGTTTATTACCAAAATCTAAAATGTCACAAGCTACTTTTTCAAAAGGTAAGTTTGGAACTGCTAATATTACCATTGGTTTCTTTAGCATTTCTACTACTGTATTTTTCACATAGTTGCGGCACTTCGCAATGAAATTTTCAATATTATTGTTCATATTTGTCCAATAAAATAAAGTTTTTGCTCGAGCTTTTGTCTTAGTCATGCCAAAATGAACTTTGTGTAAATTTTTTAATACTGTATACTTTAATGCTTGT
Source organism: Xestobium rufovillosum (assembly GCA_963966045.1). Classification (NCBI taxonomy): domain Eukaryota; kingdom Metazoa; phylum Arthropoda; class Insecta; order Coleoptera; family Ptinidae; genus Xestobium; species Xestobium rufovillosum. The sequence goes on from OZ014497.1 coordinate 27,167,084, forward strand.
GGCACTATAATTTTATCATTGAAAAATAAAAGTCCAATCTCATAGATTCTACTTTGATTCTTAAAATAAAATTTAACTTGGTCTGGAACTTTTGTATTTAACTTTGGCCATCCATTTAAACAGTAAACTAGAACTTTTGACAGAATTGGATCCATCTTTGTTCTATGCATTTAGTTTTGTAATCAGAAGACATATTTATTTCATGTACTATTTCATTTAAACATGGATCTGTGTCAGAATTTTCACTTCTGGAGCAGGCTGCTATGTACATTTCTTTACCTGGTTTATGAACAACAGTTATGTCATATTTAAATCAGTTTAATTTAATTTTCTGCTACATTTTTGACGGTATTTTATTAATATCTTTTTTCATTATGCTCACCAAGGGTAAGTGATCGGTGTGAATGTAGCTTTCTCTACCATAGGTATATGTAATTATTGAACTTTTTACAGGCAAAAAGAATGGCAAATTCTTTTTCGATTTGTCCATAATTTAATTCCGAAGCACTAAGACTTTTCGAAGCAAAACATACCGGTTTGCCTTCCTGCATCAGTAATACGCACTATATACCATTTTTGCTGCAGTCGGTTTGTATGACAATTTCTTTTCTTTCATCAATATTTGTTAAAACTGAACTTTCACATGTTGTTTGTTTAATTTGTGCCAGTTTAATGAATAATATTTTAAATTTGGTGAAATTTTGGCATTAATTAAATTCTTTTTCTCTTTTATAAAAAAATCAAAATGTTTCCAAAATCAAAAGTGCTAAAATTTTTATATTTACATGCATAGATAAATAATTTTTAGTATTTATAAAAATTTGTTTGTGACAAATAATTTATGTCAACTTTATACATTCCATTTTACAAATAAATTTTGACTAAGGCCTCAAACGGGGCCGAAACGTCGATTGTTTTATATAAAGTGTTTTTATTAATGCCAGAATTTCACCAAATTTAAAATATTATAAATTATACTGGCATAAACTGAACAACAATTTTTGCATAGTAGCTCTATTACGTAAATTTCTTTAACTATGTTTTTATTATGTAAATTTATTTTAGTGAAATATATTGGCAAATAAAATACTATATATAAAATATCGACGTTTCGGCCCCGTTTAGGGCCTTTGTCGACTAGATATTCAGTTCTTCACTTGTAAAAATTACATCTAAAGAACATGGAAGTAAATGAGCGATTTGCTTATTTTGATTACTTACAATTTCATCGAGAAATGCACTCATTCCGGCAACATGCGCACGGTTGCATCGTATAAATGAGCTGAATTGAAGGCCCCGATTAATTCCAAACATTCACATTCCTAATGAACAAGTAGAACCTATCGTTCAAGTTCTTTTTCCGATAAAGCAGCACGTCGCATTTAAATTAATAATAGCCGGCTCGCATGACTTCGGCGCATAACAATTCCGGGCCAGCAGTGCAAATGCAGTGCATTAGAGACATGCTCCCCTTTCTGTCTCTCTTTGTGTACACTGGATGCATCTAACAGTTGCATACTTAACAGCGCTTCCGGAGACTATCAATTGCTGTTGACTTTGGCGATCGGCCGTTTTAGGGTTGCACGGAGGGTGATTCTGGTCATCCCTCGGCGGACGCGGCCGACGCTCTCCCCCGGAGGGATGCGACCGTTATGTTTGCTTCACTAGGTCGTCAGCGACAGACGATTTATAATTCTTCGGATTGTTACTTCTTAATTTGCCCCTCGGTAAATCGGAACCGTTTAATGTCAAAACGCAAACTGCTAATTCAATCTGGAAGACGTACCTACAGTTTGAGGGCAGAGATTTCTTTTCTGTTGAATTTAACAGACCGGTACCTTCCTCAACAATAATACTAAGCCATATCAGAAAATTCGCGCTGTAAAATCCGGAAATAAAATAAATTAGTTTTGCATCAAAAATTTGTTTCTGTGGTTCCCATTCCCTTTCACTTGTGTCTGAATTGGGAGGTTTGTCAACTGCTTGGATATGGGAGATGGTGCCTTTGTCAACGCTTAAAGCAATATTGTCGCATTCAATTCCGAAGCTTTCAGTGGCGGGCGACCGCAATAATAACAAATTTGATATGTCATATGATGTACGTCGTAAGTAATATTTGAGAAGGGTGGTCGAATTAGGGGTCATTTTATAAAAACGCTTGACAAACAGATGAATTATGTTTATTTCTATATATGTGCGTGTGTTCCGAATATTTTGTCCTGAAATGTATTTCTCTCGCCTGTCGGCCTGTCGCAGTCGCAGGCAAATAATAAATGGGAGTGACTACTGCTCCGGCCGACCGTCACCTAAAATTTTGTTCGAACACGGTCGGGCATGCGCATTATAGAATGTCAACACATTTTGCATTTTGGAAGTGTAAAAAAAACTAAAGCTGGGAGAACGCATTTTTGAAACGGACCACTTACTTGTCCTCGCACCAGACACGCATTTTTTGGAAAAAATGTGATGTTGAAACAAGCAAAATAAATCAACCTGTACGCGAGCAGAACCCACCTAGCCCTAGGAGAGCAAGACGGCGGCTTTGTACGACTCCCGAACACCCACCGAAACTGTTGGCGGTGCTTTCGTATTATAAGTTACTTAAACGTCATTTTACTGATATTGTGTAATGCGCACGTCCGACCGTCTTGGAACAAAATTTAAAGTAGCCGTCGGCCGGAGCAGTAGTCACTCCCATAATAAATTGCAGATACCAAAACGTATCGAATAGGCAGTAATAATTAAATGCAGAGTCGAACGAGGCGTATCTGGTGGCCAGGGCACCGTAAGGAAACACAATGATAATTAATAATTAATTCCAATCTACAACAGCGCAGACGCAACTCGAGCTGAGTGATAACCGCACGACAAGTCAGACTGGAGACACGGCCAACAAAATGATGACAAGGAGTTTGACAGATGGTCGAACGTAAACAACTAAGTATAAATATTCTATTACTCATCAAAATTTAACAGAAATTAACTGATTTATTAGGCGCAACTAACAAAGAAAACAAATTGATATATAAACCAAACAAACTGTCGTGTCGGACGACAATGCAGGTGATGATACTTAAAGTTCCATGTCGATTCAACGCTGGCTTTGTACACAAGAAAACACCTAACCTTAAATAGTTGATGGTTGCCTAGGTATGGTAGCGGCTCCAGTGGCAGTAGCGTTTACAGCCGAAGGAGGTATTCTCAACCAAGACGGTACCAATCAAATTTCGCAGTAGGTTACACTTACAAATACGCAAACAGATTCCAGCGATGAACCAGAACGAAGACAGAGTACGTAACGCCAAGACGAAGGACCCTTCTATAATTCAGAAGGCTATATCTATGAAGGAGATGATGAAATATATTTCTAAGGTGGAATCTGAAGTGAGCACATGTGACTCCGAGCAGTAAATTGCAAATCCCAAATTAATGGTACGCCGAAATGGTTGTCAAAAATCAAATATTGCAAAACCAAACAGCTTAATCGCTGCCTCACGATGAATCCCTTATAATAAGGAAGTAAGGAAACCACACACAATCTACTTTAGCAAGAGCAAGAATGGCTACAGGAAATAAAAGAATTTTTCTTTCAAAAAAAGAGAAAGTGCAATCCAAATTTAATCCCTGTGGCTAATGAGGCAGAATACATCAACTTTTAAAAGTATCTGAGAAGAAGTTATACGAGCTTCTACCCTACAACAGAAGATGGCGCTCGAATTACTACTAACAAAACTCTTTAAATTAAAATAGATACCTGTAACTAGGCTTAAGTCACCTGTAAAAATAGCAAGGCGAAAATTAATAAACTGCCAAATCTGCGTTACTAATTATAATTTTTAATTAAAATAAATGGTTACAAGTCAAATAACTCGCGATGGTCGGAGCGCAACGCCGAATTGCATTTAATAAAAAGAAACCACTATTATGCTCGGGAATGATAAATGTAGGAACTCGAAAAAGGCCCTTAAAAACGTATGTGTGGAGTACGGCATTGTACGGGTGCGAAACTTGGACGATAGGAGAAGCGGATAGGAAAAAATTAGAAGCATTTGAAATGTGGTGCTATAGACGCATGACTGATAACTTTATGATGATAAGTGGTAGCCTTGTGCTCAGTAGTGCTGGAACCTGCTTGACCAAAAATCTGCTCAGAGACGCGTTTTTTGTTATTTATAGGTGTTTCCACATAACTCGCAGCTACAGTGGCACTTTTCCAACCTCCATGCCTCTTGAGCTGATCTGCCAGAAGAGAGGCGGAAGTTCTCCTGAAGCGATGGCCGGGTATATAATTTGGCATCTGGTAGGGTCAGAAATTTCGCAATTTTTTGTGGAAGATTGCCGAAAGAGTTTTTTCCGACTGGTTGTGGCCCGCATTTTCCTTTTCTATAATGTACGAAAATCTGTTGTTTTTCTATTTTTGGCCTTAAATTCATTTATTTCCTGCACAGGCCAACCACGTCCGTCGCAGTGTTGCTGAAACTATTCACCACAAAATAACGATCTGACGGCGGCTAAAAGACTGGTACCCAGGTCCGCAATGCCTTCAAAAAGGAGCTGGCACAGCTCCACACCTCGACATGCGCCTGCGACCCCGATAATCAAAGCAACCTAAAAAAAAAAAACGTCAGAAACATTGTTTTTGAACAAAACCCCACTTTTTATATGCGTGTAAACACCTCAGTCTCTAGCATAAGAAGTACAAAAAGTATTTCACCTACCTTTGGTAGCAAATGATCTTCATCTGATGCCTCTCGAAAAAATTTCTGAACTTGATCTGCATCCAAAACTCTTGATTTCTTGGGCTTTTACCCATCCTTCTTTCTTTTCAGAAATGCCAGTAACTTTGGAAATTTGATGATATCTAGATTATTTTCTATAATTAGCTTAGATTTCAGCATAGAGTACACCGACCATAATGTTGAAGCCTTGAAAACCTTCGATTTCTCTAGAAAACATGCCAGCAGCACATTTTTATCATAATTCTCGCCGTTTTTTCTCCCACACGAGTCTTTAAACATGCCAAAGTGTTTTTGATGCAGTTGTCTTGATTTTTTTGGGTAAAAGTTCTTTTATGGCCTCTTCAGCCAAAGCTGGTTAACCCTAATTGGTATTGCTGGCAAGAGGACTCCCACAATGAGAAGAATAGCGAACTCAATGTAGCTAACAGGAGTCCAAGGTATGGGCAGAATTTACGGTGCTTCGACATCTAATTCCTGTTAAAAACTGGGTATTTTTTGTACCACATGGCACTTTCTTGCCTGTGGAGATTCGTTAGGAAAAATCGAACCGTTCTGAGCCCGAAAATTTTTTTTAATTCAAGAGTTACGACTTGAGGGATATAATAATTTCAGGCCAGCTAAGATTTTAATCCCGAAAGACTTTTGAACCACTGCTCGTCCACTTTCCACGCGTCCTCAAAGATACCATCACACATCACCTACGTTCTCTAAAGCGATACTGTCTTCCGATCGACTCCGCTCTATTCGTAAATCACTCACTTTATGGAATGTTTGATGCTAAGCTTTGTTGATTGTCATAGCATACACGAAAGGGAAACTGGTGTCTGGTGTCTCTTAAACCCAAGTGCTGGTTTCAAGTATGTTGGTGAATGACACTTTCATAATTTGTTCACACGGTCGTATCACCTCAGACTTAGATCAGTACACAAACTATCTCAGTATACAGTGGAGAAGATCCTGGAGGAGAGCGGTGGAGGGAAGGAGTGGATGAGGCATGTGCAGAGGGAGAGAAACGAAAGAATAAATGATCATAGTTTTATATATACAGAGTGTTGTGTCCCAGATGTTAAGCAATAATTCTAATCATCTATCTAACTGCCTACTACTATACTTTCTTAAAATGGCATCTTTTATTCTAAAGTAAGTGTCGATTTTTATAACTTGCATTTGAATTTTTTCATAAGAGCACTCTGTTCACAATATTTACCGTGAATTCAGCTTTTCTTTTTTGCGGATTGAATGATCTCAATTTTCAGTACCGAGCAATTTGCCATAAACGGCGGAGATAAAAAGCGTCCGTAGATGGCGCATACTCATTACGTCGCGTGCCTGTAAGTACTTGGTAACATTTTCGTCAAATTGGACCACCGATGTTCAGATGTAAATTAATTAATGACTGTGTTTCTGGAGCAGTTTTTTCCCGTTAAGGAGTTACTTTGGACGAATTTGAGCAGTTTGCACGTACTGGTTCTATTAAGCTTCGCGTACTTTTGGAAGCAATATGTACATTTTTAGTGGCGACTTGTTTCATTAGCGATAATTAATTTGTTGTTAGGACAGAAGCCGGTAAGCACTCGGTATGCGTTCCAGTAATGGTACGTACGGTTAATTGCAGAATGAAACGTTTAAATGTTTCAGTTGTAGGTCATGAGCTTTAAATATAATAATAATATATAACATTTGTGCCATTTCCTGCTATTTATTTTGGTTATTTTTAGTGAGAAGATAGCAGAATTAAAATTCTGATATAAGTTTGTCGACGTTTCGGCCCCGTTTAGGGCCTTTGTCTAGATTTATTAAAAATGACAACTATTTTTCCAATAAAATTTGTAAGCAACGACTTTATTGTTTTCGTGAAATAGGTATATTGGCATAAGGTAAAAATAAGTGTAGTTTTTTATCGACGTTTCAGCCCTATTTAGGGCCTTTGTCAAGATATATTTGGAAAGTAAAAGTATAAAAAGCGACAATAATTTTTCAAATATAAAAAATGCATCATCGACATGCAGTGTAATTTGCATCCCTAAGTAGGCGCCTTTGAAGAAGTAGGTGGACTCAAACATTTGGTCTAGAGCGACCATAATAGGATCATGTATTGTATAGGGCCTCTCTGTGTGCTGTTGCCATTTTTTGAGATCAATATTAATAGTTTTTGTTCTTGGATGTTGTAAAACAAAGTTGTATTATGAGCAAGTCTCTTCTTTAGGTGCAATTCTGAGTTAGACATACTGTTGGATGAACGGGTAGACTTTCTTACTAATGTTTAACTCTGCTGCAGATTGACCCAACCTATGCCTGTTTGTTTGTTTCGAATAATCTCGTCCTGTTGGATTTAATTCTAGTTCTTTATGACTCATGAGCAACGTGCTATCTGATAATCATTATCAAAAAGTTTTCATTGTCTTCTCCAGAATTACCCTTGGTACTTTAACATGACCCTGATAAGTTGTATAGGTAGAAGTGGTTTTTGTTGATCTTGATTTTGTTGTTGGAGGTGCCAATAAAATTGTTTTCAGTTTTTTTATTACTTTCATTTTGATGCCGTCATAACCTGAAGTAGCAACTTCTTAAATAAAAGAGTGTTTGATATTTTAAATAAACAAATAATAAATCTACACTATACTTATAGGTATGTAATAAAATTGACGCATAAATACTAAAATACAGTGTTTTTAAGAAAAGTGCCACGTGGGGAGCGCCAGTTCCCGTCCGAATTTGGTGATAAACACTCACGGCCAATAATTTTGCCCCACAATTTTTTTTTCATTTTTTAGCACTTATAAGTATAACAATTATAACATATGCAGGTGAAACGATGTGCCTTACAAAACAAGAGGAAGAGCAACTAAGAGTATTTGAAAGAAAAATCTACCGCAAGATATTAGGTGGCAAAAAATGGACAATGGAGAGTACAGACGAAGAATGAATTTTGAAATACTCCACGAGGTGGGAGGAGAGGATGTTGTAAAGTTTATAAAGGCGCAAAGAATGAGATGGTTTGGACACATCAGACGCACCTCAGAAGAAAGTCTACTGAGAAGAATAACAGAGTGGAGGCCAGATGAGGGAAGAGGCAGAGGACGCCCAAGGAAGAGGTGGATGGATGAGGTGATGGGGGATTTACAAATCATGGAGGTGAACAACTGGAGAGAAGATGTTAAAGATCGGAACAAGTGGAGAGCAATAGTACAGAGAGCAATGTCACACAAAGCATTATGAGATTCAAAGGAAGAAAAACGGGAACTGATCCATCCCAAAAAAAGGATCCTAGGCTCAATGAGCGGATTAAATTCCATAAGGAACATTATGCCGGACTATATATATAGCACTTTATATCCCCACCGCGGGATGCATGACACCGATAATAATTATGCAAACAGTGCCAATTTTTAATTTTTTCCATATTATGTATTTCGTGAACTGAACATTGGTAATTGGTCAAGTAACTGATACTTTCAGGGTTTACTTTTTGGTAACTCATATTGTTTATTGCAGAATTATCAATTTTCTGTGCTCGATACCAATACATTTTCAATTGATTTCGAGATATATTAGTATTTCATAAATAAAACCTATAAATACCGAGTTCTCCAGAAAATTGTACGCCAACGGCCATACCACGTTGAATACGCCAGTTCTCGTCCGATCACTGAAGCTAAGCAACGTCGGGCGCGGTTAGTACTTGGATGGGTGACCGCTTGGGAACACCGCGTGCTGTTGGCATCATTTTTTTATTAATCTAGACATATTATTAGAATCTAATATTCCATATTTTATGTTCTACGTATATTAATGTGTTTTTGTCCATCATAAATTCATTCCAGGTTTGTAATAAACTTTGGCCTGTTTATTGTTTGTTTAGGTGTTTTCTGATTCTTCATAGCATAGGACTACACTTACCTAAAACTAATAATAAAATAGCCCTTGAATAAAAGAGTGTTTGATATTTGAAATAAACAGAAAAAAAAATCTAAAATAATAAAATTATGCTCATAAAAGAAATATCAGTTCAAGCGTATAAATAAGTTGTTTTTAAGTAATTTGGATACGGAGATGCAGCCCAGGAAAAGTTGGCAAATGAAACTCTCTTTAACATGAATTCAAGCTTTTGGATCTATTCGGTCATTCATCAGGAAAATTAAACAAATAAAAAATGCATAGTCAAGCAAAGGCTAAAAATAACGATTCTAATAGACTTACAGTGAATTGAGATGTTTTCTACACATTCTTATTCGCAAAACACACCGGTCCACTCTTCAGAAACAATATGATGAAATTCATAATTTAAACTACAGGCAAATGAATCACCCAGCAACAAGAAAATCCATAAACTATACACCAAACCAAAGGGAACCAGTCAAGTTCAGTGTAGTAAAAATATGACCAAACATCGGCCAGACAACAGTTTACAATTATTACATTTAACAGCCAAATAATTTAAATTTTAAACAATATATGGTAAAACGATTGAAAACATTGAAATACCTAACACGCCAACGCCAGAAGCACGTGAGGAATTCATCTAACATACAAGATGACAACAGAAATTACCCGGAGTAAAATCTCCTAGGTGTAACGTTAAAAACAGCTGGTTCAGTAAACAGGGATACCACCCAAATTGATGACAGCATAGTACAAAGCGTTTCTCGTGTAAATTTCTGTGGGCCATTATTTACAAAGAAATTACGGACGCTACTATGGCCGTATTCGCTGCAGTAAATTGCTGTCCTGACAGAATTTAATCAAATAAACTTGGGTTAAAACCGCAGAAAATTTATATTGCAAATAATATCCACTTGGAGTGTATGCCGGATTTGGATTTTATTAATGGCATGTAACATCCGATTACGAAATGCATCGACTGCGGGAGAAAGAAGAAGACGGACACAAGTCGGGGGTGAACACAAACACGCAAATAAAAACAGATATTCTGTTTCGATACGAGGGTAGAAAATTACCCCAGTTTTGGGAATAAATCAAATTTTATCGTCTTGCTTGTGGGGACATTAGCTCTAGACTGTTATTCTGATAACGATAGTTGTCACTGTATCCATGATTCTTTTTAATATAGTAATACATTGGTGTTAATAGAAATTTTAGATGCTTCACATTAAATAATTTAAAATATTTATTTCTTCAGCATAGTTTTTTATAAAATTGGAATTATTTACCAACTAAAATTTCCACCGAATCTTCAACATAACTTTCTGCAACTGATGAAGACTTCCAACCTCCATGACGCATGAAAGTAAGAATGTCGCCTCCTTTATCAGTAAGCAGTGTTGCTGACGTTCGCCTAAAGCAGTGACCTGTATAAGCTTTAGTTTCTGGAAGTTTCAGGAAACTTGCAATTTTTGCAGGAAATGCTCCAAATGAATTTTTGCCAACTACTTGTGTCGTACACATTCCACTTCTATAAATAAGGAAGAAACGTAGATTGCTGGCATGTGTATGACGTTTCGCCCCCGTTCGGGGGCTTTGTCAAGATGTATTAAAAATGTGTAAAAAGATATAAAGTATTTGACAATTTTTTTGCACATTTTTAATAAATCTTGACAAAGTCCCCGAACGGGGGCGAAACGTCGATATATACAGCGATTTATTTACTAAGTACATGCCAGAAATTCACAAAATTAAAAAAATCAAAATCCAAACGATGTGGATCCAAAAAACGACGACGTTCAAGGTCCAAACGTCGCCGCTCTAAATCCAAACGATGTCGATCCAAGAAACGACGTTCATCCAGAAAGAGAAGGGGCCGCTCCAAATGCGGTAAACGCAAGAAGTACAGAAGCAGAAGGAGGAAGAGCAAAAGGAGGGGCTGCAGCAAAAGCCGAAAACGATCATGAAGGTGCAAATCCAAGAAAAGGGGTTGCCAAAAAGGAAGCGTTGCAGGAGTGTCTTGTAATTTTTTTTGCATCAAGTTTAGAAATTGTGTTTTGCCCTTGTCATTGTGTAAATATTCAATATAATAAAACATGTCATTATTGACCGATATTGATGCCGAGAAATTGTTTTTCTCCACCTCGTACTTATAATGAACTTATTTGCGATTTGTATAGATTCGTTATTGATCTATATAAATAGTAAAAACTGACTGTGGAGTTGTATTTTTTTGAATTATATCAAGTCTTGAAATTTCCTCATGTAAGAATAGAATTAAGGTGCGGGTAATGAAAAAAAGCATTTTTATTAACTATTTAATTCAAATATAATATATGAGGCAGGTAGTTCTTAATTATTTAAAGTATTAATTATCAGTACAATTCTCGCAGTTCATACGAAATTCTGCAATTACCCTGTTCAACGAAGTACTACAGAGTTCTTGTACAGGAATGTTTATTTCTGAATTTAGCGCTTCCAAATGAACTTCTGGCTGCATTGACATTAGATGAGATATTGTGGTTGTACTGTAAGAAGGAAAAATTACCTTTGTCGACACGAAGGCTTCATCCGGTGTTTTTGCTAGAAATGTAGTAATTCGTTCTTTCGAGAATACCGGCTTTATACGAAGTATTTTGGCGCTTTAAGAATGCTATTAACTTGAAATATTTGGACACATCTAAATTCTCTTTCAATGCAAGGGTTGACTTCAGCATTGAAAATACGGCCCATAAACTGGAAACCTTCTTATTCTGTGCTTGCTCCTGGAAATATACCAGCAGTACATTTTCAGAAACTTTGATGACCTTTTTGGTCAGGCACCAGCCTTTAAAGCCAGCATACACTTTTAGGTACAGATTTTTCGATTTCTCTGGCAGCAATTTATCATGCACATTTTGTGCCTCTTCCCTCATTTCAGGAGGCGTGTATCTTCCACTTTCACTACACTGCTGAACTTTAAGAGCTTCAACAAATCAGACAGAATAATTGTTACATGTTGCCAATTATGTGGGAAAACGTCAGGAGCACCGCCGGATAATTCTATTTCGATATTTCATTTCAGAAAATAAATATTTCTGTTTCTTAATTAAAATACCCTAACTACCATAATCTAATGGTTGGCAACGGATTAATATAGCTCATTCCATAAGGGCTAATGTCTATTTTAATGCCTAACCGCCTCCGTCTTTGCCAAGAAGGCGATGGTCTGGCAGCACACGGTGGGTACGTTTGACGGCCACTTTACAACGAAAGTTTTTCAAAAAATCGACGAACTCCCTTTAACTCCTAAGCTATTTATTCATGAATCATTGAATTCTCGAGCAAATTAAAATTAACCATCGAGTCACGTGATTAATCAACGCATATATCTTTGATAATGTAGACTAATAAAACTCGAAGCGCTTAGGAATATTTAAGATCATCAATTATGGAGCAGTTAATTAATTAAAAATTCGAATAATTGATGACGTACAGAACTACAAAAACAAACCGGCGAAACACTTAATAGGGTAATATTACAAATTATACATTGCCCTGCGAAACGACGGAGCTTCCCACGACTGTGCAATGCGAACAGTTAAAACTACCTGTACTTTTATTACCTTCATCTCTTTTTGTTTGTTTCTATATTAATAAAGTTTTGTTGCGGCTCACCTAGAGCACCGAGAAAAATAAATGTTAAGACCCACACACCGCATATCAAATTCATGGTCCGTATCCAACGCTTACGAAAATATGCTAGATTCACCTATACAATCGTCTTCATAATGGACCATAAGTACTTTAAACCTAGTTAAGATAGATCACCAATAATTTATATTTTATCTGGTCTTCTAGGGAACTTTGATTGGTTCAACACGACCTACTAGTACTCAGAACACATTTAAACGATGTAACAACGCTGCCTATTGAATCCCATAAGTCTGAGCTATGAATTTCAATGATTCGTCTATCTTGCAGGACCATGTCGCTGATGAAATCAATACTCACTTCCGAAGCAGCACATCCATTAATACATATAAGTCTGGTATGGCCCCTCATGCGTTGGATACGGACCATCAATTTAATATTAATAATTTTAAATTCTTAGAGCCAGAAGATACATTTGACAAGAGTTTAATGAATAAGAAACCCAGTATATAAGCCAACTGAGACGAGAAATTTTGTTATGGAGGTGGCAGCAAATGATTCATTAACTGCCGGTGAATCCACCGAAATTCCAGCAAAGTCGCCGAAAGACATTTGTTAGTTTCAAGTAGTTTCACGTAAAATGTAAATAACCATTTGGACACTCCTGGCTACTGCTCCGAAAGCTATTCTCTGTGAATAATCGACTCGCATTTTCCTTCTGACGCCGATATTATTCAGGGGTCGAAATTATTCCGTCATACTTTTGAGATAAGGCGCGAGCCATTTGTTTGGAAGTTTGTATGGTACACAATCAAAGTCTCGGATCGCGGTAGCCCAAATGTTGTAGCAAGTAGTGACCCGGCCGATGTGTCGGTCTAATTAATAACGGGAGTGGTTTCCGAGAAAGAATGTCGGATGATAAGCGGTGCAGGATCTGGGAACAATAATAATAATAAACAGGTCGATAAATGTTATGTGATTAAGTACTTCTTGACTGGGTAACATTAAAATCTATGGATAGGACACAACTTTAACTTAAAAAAATCAGATTTAATATTATTCTAGTACTAACTGGTAAAGGAATCCCATGACGTAATGTTTACATTTAATTTGTTGTTTGACGAAATAACGTCACAGCCTGGATTGCAGTACAGCAGCAGAAAGAATGATACCATTGAGGTTGTTATGGAACTACGAGGAAAGATCACTCAGTAGTTTCTAAGTTCGAATTTCCAATTTGTTCTACTCAACAATCCAAATCCTTATTTTAGCATAATCAGGAATGACACGTCGGCGTCGCAATGAAGCAACTGATCAGATAATTGGATTGGCATATTTCCACGCTAATCCATGCTTGAATAAGAACTGCTTCTGATAATTTGGGATTACTTTAAGTACTCATCCATTCAGAGAATTTTGGTAAAACATAAAATTCACCCCTATTCAAGTGCAAGCTGTTCTCCCAGTTGACGATCTGCTCCGCGTAGCTAGCAATCTGTGAAATAATTCCTCTCGTGGTTTTACTAATATAAAAGTGAACCAGAACATAAAAATACAGTCCATTTGAAGTCATCAACAATAATATTGGTCCTAAAATTGCTTAAATGTAAATTATGCGTTTCCGGCTACTCTCTTTAAATGATAAATGATATGCTTCCCATAATCCACCAAAATTAGGAGAATGACCATGAAATTCCTTCATTTTCAATTAACGTAGTGGTAATATCTGCGTTAGTTTGTAAAAACCGGACAAATCCTATTGATTTTGAGTTTGCTCCAAAAAAGTTCTTGCCGTTATCGGAAAACACTCGAGCCTTTAATTTGATGGCCAATTCGAAGCCAATTTGTGCATAATCTTGCACGTTTGACTTCTCCCAACGATTGAAAATTTCCAATTTAAGAAAATCTAGACCGTCTTGAATATAATGATCCTTTTTACGAAACGCGCAATAAATTTTTGACGTAAGAAACGATCCGACTGCTGAATTGGCTAAAGATCTTTTTTGATTTTTACTAAACTCTAGAGATTCAAGGAAGTCCGCGCATTTTTTTTAGAAATTATGTTATATTATCTGGAGGGTTTCTTGAGAGAGGCTGCTGTTTCTTCCCACTTTCAGGCCGAGATATTATCTAGTTTTGTTTTGGTTAAGTGAATTAATAAGGTATCCCAATCTTGTGTGGGTTAAGTTTGAAAATAAATTATCCCTCGTTTTCAACTCGGGATAATTCTCATTCGAAATCTCGAAAAAAATTTCAAAAATAATTTAACCACTAGGGAGATTACTAGTGAAAATCCGGAGCCATTCACCTCAGAATTTCTAAATATTTACACGAATTCAAAGTTTCATCGTTCATGTTCACAATCAAAAAAACTAAAATCATCATGAAAGTTGGCTTCATGCTCCATCCCTCAACGGTAAATTTTGCGATAATTTTCGGCAAAAAAATTTCCATAATGCTACTCGTCGCATATCGCCGCCTAGATGGAAAGTTCGAACTTTTAAAATTGAATAGGGATACATCTTATGTTTTACCAAAATCCCAAATCTTCAGGAGCAGCTCGTGGATTTATGAGGAAATATTCCAAAACATTTAATTCATTAGGCTCATCATTAGCGCTCGTGCGCGCGCACTGCCTACAAAAATATGGTTTTAACCTTTTTTGATAAAAGCTTCAAACCTTATAATTATAAACTAATAAATTTAAAACTTTTTGAATCTCTGCAACAATATATATTAATTATCATGCGAGATAATAAATAGTACGCGCTCTAAGCATTCCGCGTCGTCTTTCAAAATGCCTACCACACACGTAACCAGCCGTCCGAGTACTGAGGTGTGGTACTCTAAGGCAAATGCATATTCGATATGGGAGCGAGATCGGCGGAAAATTTCGTCGTATGTGCTTTTAGGTGGAAGAATTATAGCTTGTCTGGGAGCGCTGTTTGAGCGCACACTTACTGTTGGGCGAAGCACGGGACGCGGGAATTTGTACTTCTGCGGCAGCGTTGTTTTTGTTTGCCATATTTAGGTCTGAGATAGCTCGTTGCTTTGCTTATAACGTGAGTAATTAGCTGCATTATCGTGTTTATTTTTAAATATTGAAATTTCCAATACTTAGCATGGCTAAAGTTAGTGGTTTCGTCAAAGTCAACACTTAAACATTATGGAGTGAACTTTAACAAAGTGGTCGCCTGATTTGTGCAATTTTCAAAATTATTATTATGTTGTAATACTCCATTCAGTTAAAAATGAATATTTTATCTAAATATAGACTTTGACGAAAAACTTGAAATAAAATGAAATGGACGTCCTAAGCCTGTGCGAAGTATCAAATGCTTTTCGAAAGGTCGCGGTAAAAGTTGTGTGCGAAAATTTAACCTTTTGGATTTAGGGTTTTCGTTAAATATTGCGGTGAGTGAAATTTCTTGTTTGAAAATGTTTGAAAATGGCTTCTAAAGCACTTCATTTAAAGAAACTACGGGAGAGAAACTGCCAGACCCTCCCCAACCCCTGAACGGTGATTTCATTCTAGAGCACTGCCAAGTTCTAAAGTCAGGAGCCGCCACTGATCATTAGTTATTTTTTGGGACTTGTTCTTATAGAACCCCAAAACGTCGAAAATTTTCTGCAATTTTTTTGTTGGGGTTTATAAGAGTTCATAAGATTTTGAAACACTATGAGTTTAAATTTCAACATAGAATATCAATCCAAAGACTGGATGCTTTGATGCAAGAAGAGCCATCCTCACTTATTGCCTTCACCTTCATTCAAGAAGTTGTACACTTTTTTAGCGTTTCTTGAAGTTTGTAGGTAGCGAGTCCAAGGTAGCTGATTTGGAAGTTTTATCTGCATCAAAAAGGAACACTTTCTTTACTACTTCAATCACTATCTTGATCTTCAACCATGTTGCAGAAAACAGGGAATATACATATATAGTGGATTTTATAACGAAATCATCTATAAAATGATATGGGCATTTTTACTCAGCTTCCAAATGGCCGCAAAAGCGAAATTACCCAACAGCGGTACTTACGTATATATTTAAAACCGATACTGTACTTTATAGTTTCTTGTAACTGGTACTGCAGTTCGTGACTCTCTTCAGAACCATTGCAAAAAATGTTTCTTATCTACAAACTGAGTCGAAGGATAATTAATTTAAAATTTTCGTCCCGAAATTGTTCACGTTAAAACCAAAGAGAGAACAGGCGCCTTCAGAACCGTCTTCTCACGGGAGATGACCTGCGTTTGGGGGCCTCGCGCGATTCATGATGAAAATGTCTCGCATTCCGCGCCCGAAATGCCAGCAATGTGCGCGGCTAATAGATCAGAGATATGGCAGATAGAGCCGGTGTCAGCCCTAAATGATTGTTACACGACTAAAACAGAGTGTTCATTGTTTCGTCTTCGTCAGGGCTGTACAAGCATCACGGAATCGATTCGATTTGGTTTTTGTGGTGTCATCGAAGAGGCGGCGCCTCGAGCTGGAATAACTACCCGGTACTTACGTTTAATTGATCGCTGAAGTGAAACCGTGGGCATATGTAGGATGTAGAAGAGTTATTTTGCCAAAAATTACCTATAAGTTGGAAAATAACGAAGATGTCATTGTTCCTATTACGGCCCTGGCATGTTTACAAAATTTTTTCAAAATTTTCACCGTTTGATGAGTCACTAAACGCGGCGAAAATACAATTCTTTTTTCTTCAAACGTCAGAAAAACATGAAATTTCGCGACTGTATGCGTGAACTTTAAGTTCAACTTTACTGCTGACTCGGGACCCAAATTCAGTCCCGAATAACAGACTGACAGAAAACCGACAGGACGCATTCCTGAAACAGACTACTTAACTGACCGAGACCTGACTCGCATTTTTGTGAAAATGATTATGTAAAAACGCGAGAAAAAACTAACCTCTACGGGAGCCGGCACCACCCAGCCCAAGGGCAACAAACTACTAACTCTATGCGGTACCTACCTACCCACCGACCGACGCTGCCGACAATTATTACTAAGTGTAATTTTTAAATTTTGTGAAGTGCTGGAATGTATAATAAAAACTTCGTAAATTCTACGTTTCGACCCCGTTTACGGCGTTTGACTAGATTTATTGAGTATATGCAAATAAAAATGACATAAGAGAAACGGATTTTGGCATCATAATATCGCTTCGATTTTGGCTACACCATGTGAATCGGATAATACTGGGAGTCTTATACTCCAAATCTCATTTTTCACCACTGAGGTCTGGAATTCAATTCTCCTTTATTCCAACTAATTGACAAGTGACTGCGCTTAGTCCAACTTCGATTTGGAATTTTTTCAACCAATCCAGAATGATAAGATGCTTCCCTACTTCAAAATTAGACTAGCACTTTCAACGAATTCATCTTCTGACCCTGCGAGCAGGGTCGTATATAGAGTGTCGTCTGTCCAACTTCTTTTAAATGCGCTCTTGCTGATCCAGCTCTCACCCAGGCCAACTGGTTTCAAGTCGAAAGGATATTGATTTGAATAGCATTTGAACTCTCAAAAATTGAAGTCTTTGCGGGGTTCCCTTTATGTCCAAAGGGAGTTGATACTTGGCCATTTGTTATAATAAAGCTCTCCATGATATGGGTTAGAGACACACATTGTTACCACCGACCTTCGTTTCCCTAAAACATATTTTAGAGTTTTATTGGTCTAAGCGCCATGCTACCCTTAACTAAACTTACTCAAACATAATGAACGCATCAGCGGGATATCCATGAAAACCCACAAAAACTGCAACCTAAACAGAATTCCATCCCCATAATTCTATCTGCAAATCCGGTACCAGAAAAAGATAAATTAATTAAGATGACAACCGGAGATAGCGTCCTGGTCGTAAGCCCGCTCGATTTTTCACGGACCCTAAACGGAACGCGACCAGGTAAAAACAAAGAGAACCGCATCTAATCTAAGAAACACGAAGTTCGGTCCTAATCAGGCCGCCGGCTTTTGTTTGCATCGTTCCAAGAGCAAGTTGACATTTCTAACAAGTCTTGGAGCCGGTACATAAAAAGTTGAATTTATATTCATAAACACTTTGCGTTATATGCAGAAATATACTGTAATTCTATGTACCAGGCATTGCAGTTTTAACATACAGATTATTATTTTTATTTATATAAAAACTTTCAATAATCTTTATTGATCATTCAGGTCTGGATGTGACACAGTCACAAGTGTCTTTCACCATGGCCCCACTTAAAGTTTTTTTCTAATTTTGTCATGTAAAATGACACATTTCAAAACTGATTGAAGTGTCGAAATGTCATATACAGGGTGGGGCAAACTCCTGAGGATGGACGATAGAGGCCATACGGTTATAGTTAGACAGAAAAACTTATAACAAACTCTATCTCGTTTCAAAAATTCTATTCACTGTTAAGGATTAAGATGTAAGAGACTGCGGTTAAATAATCAATTCAAGAATCAATTGTACCCCTAACCACATAAATTTTGAAATACTATATACGCATTTCGGCAGCTAAGCTGCCATCTTCAGTAGCAGGGAAAAACCTATAGTAATAAAAATAAAAATGGCAATAACATTAATGCAAAAAAAAAAAAAAAAAAAAAAAAAACAATTATATATATGACAATAATAATAACAACAATAATGATGTGAAACAATGATAGTGACAATAACAATAATATAGGTCAGGTATTTTCTGCTCACCACTCCGAAAGAATCGAAGTGCACTCGATCAGCTCTCAAGCTAGAATGAACTCCGCACGGAGACAATCCCCAATATATACTTAAAGTGACGTAGCACTGACGTTACTTGTGACATCAACATTAATCACACTAGGATAGAAAATTCAATATCCGGGCATACGCTCATTTTTATACCACTCTATTCTTATTTTCACTATCACAAATGTACAAAAAGGTTGCCATTGCCATCTTTACTGCAGTTTCAATTAAAATATCCTATCTTCAGGATAATTGACTTGAATGAAACAAAAATAGAAAATGAATCCCATATTACCAAATAACCTCGAAGGTCCATGGCTTATATGGGCTAGCAAATAACTACAGTAAACTGCAATAAAGAAGACCTTGACCCCTGCACCCTTTCATTTTTCTGGTTAAACCCTGCACGCCTACACATTAACAACATCTAACAATACGGAATCAGAAATTGGACCTAAATCTGAATTAATAAGTTTACCTTCATACTTGCGAATAAACATACTCTCATAAGCGTCTAATTCCCTATTGTCCGATACAGACCTCATAAGCCGAAGATCCTTCTCATGTACAGGGTGGCCGGTATCAAAGATATGTTGGGCAACACTTGACTTCTCAATTTTATTATATCTAAAATGTGCCATATGTTCCTTAAACCTAGTGACGATTGTACGCCTTGTTTGCCCAATATATATTTTAATTGAAACTGCAGTAAAGATGGCAATGGCAACCTTTTTGTACATTTGTGATAGTGAAAATAAGAATAGAGTGGTATAAAAATGAGCGTATGCCCGGATATTGAATTTTCTATCCTAGTGTGATTAATGTTGATGTCACAAGTAACGTCAGTGCTACGTCACTTTAAGTATATATTGGGGATTGTCTCCGTGCGGAGTTCATTCTAGCTTGAGAGCTGATCGAGTGCACTTCGATTCTTTCGGAGTGGTGAGCAGAAAATACCTGACCTATATTATTGTTATTGTCACTATCATTGTTTCACATCATTATTGTTGTTATTATTATTGTCATATATATAATTGTTTTTTTTTGCATTAATGTTATTGCCATTTTTATTTTTATTACTATAGGTTTTTCCCTGCTACTGAAGATGGCAGCTTAGCTGCCGAAATGCGTATATAGTATTTCAAAATTTATGTGGTTAGGGGTACAATTGATTCTTGAATTGATTATTTAACCGCAGTCTCTTACATCTTAATCCTTGAGAAATGGCTTCCCGGTCACAAGAGTTGAACAGGTTTCGCAAGGTAAGTTTTAAAATTTGGAAAATAGGTGCAGATATTTCCTTTCTTAAACAATGCAAGTTTCATAAGGTTTTTCCAAATTTTATAGATTTCGGTTTCAGGTATAATAACACTAGTAGTAGGAGGTTTCATAATGCCATAGAAACATGTGCCAAGAAAAAATGGTTGGATTTGGAAATCAAATATTTGTACCAAAAACGTAGTTTTTTAGATGTAGAGAAATATCGATTGCATTTGAAACTCGTTTACGGTTTGAGTTCAATTGAGTTTGGAGAATGGATGATTGTCCAGAGTGATATGTGGGAGATAAATTTACATAAAATTAAAGAAGTTAATGAGATTCATGCTAGAAAATTGCGTTCTTTGGTTTTTCCCGCGTCGCGGCTGGAGAATGATCCGATTCAAGAAAATATAGTTGTTAATGAATCGTCCGAGACTTTCAATGATACAGAAATTGCCTTCCTTAATAAAGGTTTAAAATTTAATTTGCCTTTTCGAAAATCGCCGGTTATGGATATGGTAGCGGGTATTGAGAGTTCTGTTCAGAAATTGGATAACTTGGATAGGAACTTTATTAGGAGCGCATGCAAAATACAAATTACTAAGAACATAAAGGATAATAAATATAAAAGTAAGAGCACAGTGAAAAACAATCACTATTATAGTATCGTTGAAGGACTCAGACAAAAAGATTGTTTTTATTTGAAAGCGGACAAGGGAAATAAGATTGTGGTATTAGATAAAGCAGATTACTTCAATAGAGTGGAAACTTTTTTGAAGGATGGTCCATACAAAGAGGTTAAGAAAAATCCATTGCCAAAATTGGTCAGTTCGGCTAAGAATGCCATGAAAGATTGTCCAAATCTTATTACCCCCCAAAACAAATTTAGGTTAAGTGTGTCTAATCCTGTAGTTCCCAAGATGTATGTCCTTCCTAAGATTCATAAACCAGGTAGATCGGTGAGACCCATCATTTCCGGTATTAACTCGCCAACCTGTCTGCTTTCTAAATGGCTAACGAAGGAATTCACCGCATTGCCCACAGCTCCGGAAAGTTTTTCAGTTGTGAATTCGTTGGAGTTTATTAATAAAATTAAAAATATAGTACTTGATGAGGGTGAGGTGTTGGTTTCTTTCGATGTTGTATCGTTGTTTCCAAGTGTACCTATACCTACTACGCTTGCATATTTGGAGGAGCTACTGACTGAAAATGAAGCGGACAGAATTGTAGTGGATGAATATTTAAAATTGACCTCATTATGTATGTCCCAGAATTGTTTTCAGATTAATGGTAAGTTTTTTGAACAGCAGGAAGGGACTGCTATGGGCAATAGTTTATCTCCGTTTTTGGCTAATCTGTTCATGAGTAGGTTTGAAGTGTTGTTTAAAAGAGACAGTGAGTACTTCCCTCGAGTATGGTTGCGTTATGTGGATGACGTGTTCGCTGTTTTCGATACCAAGAGGAGTAGAATTGAGGATTTTTTAGATAATTTAAATTCACGTTATAATAGTGTGAAATTCACATTTGAAATGGAACAAAATGGTTCAATCCCTTTTTTGGATGTCTTGGTTGTTAGGAACAGCATTGGCGGATTGGAATTTGATGTGTATAGGAAGGATACTAATATAAGTAGGTTTATTGTGAATGATTCACAACATTCAATACAACATAAACTTTCGGCTTTGCACTTTTTGGTCAACAGATTGTTGTCATTTCCTCTGTCAAAGGTAAGATATCAAAAAGAATTAAAATATATAAAAGATGTTGCGATTCATAATGGGTACACGACTG
Organism: Xestobium rufovillosum; assembly: GCA_963966045.1. NCBI lineage: Eukaryota > Metazoa > Arthropoda > Insecta > Coleoptera > Ptinidae > Xestobium > Xestobium rufovillosum. The sequence continues at coordinate 27,189,117 of OZ014497.1, forward strand.
TCTTAGTTGATAGATTGATAAGCAGAATTAGACACAAAAAGTTTGTTAAGGATTCCACGACTTTCTCTATGTCACCTACTGAGAATAAGAAATATGTTAAAATTCCGTATAGTTTGGCACATACCAGAGGCTTGGAACCTATTTTTAAGTCGCAAAATTTATGTGTAGCATATACCGCTAAGAATACCATCAAGCAGCTGTTGGGAAATCCCAAGGATAAAGTAGAGGACAAGCAGAAGTCGGGAATTTATGAAATAAAGTGTAGTAGTTGTGACAAGAGTTATATTGGGCAAACAAGGCGTACAATCGTCACTAGGTTTAAGGAACATATGGCACATTTTAGATATAATAGAATTGAGAAGTCAAGTGTTGCCCAACATATCTTTGATACCGGCCACCCTGTACATGAGAAGGATCTTCGGCTTATGAGGTCGGTATCGGACAATAGGGAATTAGACGCTTATGAGAGTATGTTTATTCGCAAGTATGAAGGTAAACTTATTAATTCAGATTTAGGTCCAATTTCTGATTCCGTATTGTTAGATGTTGTTAATGTGTAGGCGTGCAGGGTTTAACCAGAAAAATGAAAGGGTGCAGGGGTCAAGGTCTTCTTTATTGCAGTTTACTGTAGTTATTTGCTAGCCCATATAAGCCATGGACCTTCGAGGTTATTTGGTAATATGGGATTCATTTTCTATTTTTGTTTCATTCAAGTCAATTATCCTGAAGATAGGATATTTTAATTGAAACTGCAGTAAAGATGGCAATGGCAACCTTTTTGTACATTTGTGATAGTGAAAATAAGAATAGAGTGGTATAAAAATGAGCGTATGCCCGGATATTGAATTTTCTATCCTAGTGTGATTAATGTTGATGTCACAAGTAACGTCAGTGCTACGTCACTTTAAGTATATATTGGGGATTGTCTCCGTGCGGAGTTCATTCTAGCTTGAGAGCTGATCGAGTGCACTTCGATTCTTTCGGAGTGGTGAGCAGAAAATACCTGACCTATATTATTGTTATTGTCACTATCATTGTTTCACATCATTATTGTTGTTATTATTATTGTCATATATATAATTGTTTTTTTTTTTTTGCATTAATGTTATTGCCATTTTTATTTTTATTACTATAGGTTTTTCCCTGCTACTGAAGATGGCAGCTTAGCTGCCGAAATGCGTATATAGTATTTCAAAATTTATGTGGTTAGGGATACAATTGATTCTTGAATTGATCTATTCACTGTTCTCCAAAATTTTCATTCAAAAAATTTTGAACTAATCTTGCGCTGTAGGCTGGAGCTCCATCATGCTGAAACCACATATTTTCAATATTAACTTCTTCATTGGCTTCATCAATAAGTACAGGTAAGTTGTTTTGCAAAAAATTGTGGTAAACATTTGCATTTAATCTTCCTTCAAAAAAATGTGGCCCAATTACATTTCTTCCAATTATTCCTCCCCAAACATTCACTGACCACTGATGTTGTCTATCAAAGACTTGTAGAAAATGTGGGTTTTCTTGTGCATAACAGTGGACATTCCTTCTATTAATTTTATTTAAATTTTGAAATGTTGATTCGTCTGTGAACAAAATATTGTTGGAAAAATCTTCATTTTCTGTCAATTTCCCCTGAGCCCAATCACAAAATAAGGTTCTGTTGACATGATCTTGTTCATTTAAAAAGTGGCATGTTCGGGGTTTATAATCATGGTAACGGTTTTCTTTTAAAATTCCATGTATGCTTCTCCTGAAAATATTCAATTCTGTTTCAATTCTTCTGCCACTTGTCTGCGGATTTTCAGCTATTGCCAGCAATACATTTTCCTTTGTCACATCGGTTAATACGGATTTGGTTATTTCGTTGCGTTTTTCGTAGAGAACAAAACCACTTCTTTCAAATCTATCCACCAATCTCTGGAAAGCTTCCACGCGTGGATGACGACGCTGTTCATATCTTTGCCCATATACTCGAGAAGCCAGAAGAGAATTTCTGTTGCATTCAATAAATACGGACAGCATATCAACAAGTTCTTGTTGTTGGAAATTCATTTTAAAAAAATAATAAAATTGGTGATTAAACACAAAGACAGAAATGAAAACAACAAACGGGAACAACAAAAACAATTACTTGTAACACCAATAATAATGACAATGAATTCACTACAGAACAAGATTATAACAATAAACCCATTTTCAGATTGACAAGCAATAATCGTTCAAGGCTAATGATATTTTCACGATCCCTCATTTTTACATAAAATTGAAGAAAACGGGATTTTGCTAAAAAACTTCTTTATGTAACATTAGTTTATTTGGCCATTTTCATTCAAAATTTTGAGCTCTTTCAGATAGTGCAAGAAAAAATATACAATTCCATTTGAAAAATTCGACTTTTTGATGTTTTTTCGATAGTTTCAGAAAACATCTTTTTGCAAATACCCTGTATAGTATAAATAATATTCAACAAATCTGTCAAAAACTACATGATATTTACCAATACCAATACCAATTTCATCCTCTTAACTTCTACCAATTTCGAGATATAAATTTTTGAAATTTTCTATTTATCTGTCAAAATTTTCGGGAAAAAAATTATTTCTCAATAACCATTAACAATAGACATAGAATCATGTTATCAAAGTAACATTAAATTATCATTTTGAAGCCGGAAAAAATATAAAATTATACACATTCCATAAGAAATAACAAAGTTGTACTTAATTCCAACTATTTGGACGCACCTGGTATAATCGAAAATATTTTTATGGAATAGAATTTTTGAAACGAGATGGGGTTTGTTATTAGTTTTTCTTTCTAACTATAACCGTATGGCCTCTATCGTCCATCCCCAGGAGTTTGCCCCACCCTGTATTTCCTACCCCTGGCGTGGAAAACCCTAAAAATATGAAAAATTTTACATGAAACCAATAAATTGTAAACACTTATAATATAATTCAACGGTTGCTTACGTTGATTCCATAAAATATACCCAAATGCAAGAAAAACTTACAAAATTAAAGTCATAGAACTGTCAAACTCGACACTCTTCTGTATAAGCAAGGGAAACTTCAAACTAACAAGGGAAATAAACATGGCTTGATTTTCAACACATTTCACGAAATCTATAATTATTTCATCAGTTTTTTGTCAAAATTGGAACAAATCTATTATGAAACCCCAAAATAAAAAATAATCGCACTTATTTCATTTTTATCTTCAAAAGATCGATCTCGGAGTCCGCCAGCAAACTGGCCGAACATCTTCTGAAGTAATGACCAGATTTCTTGTTTTGATGGCATGCATTTTCTTGTCTTGTCTTGAAAATCGAGACAAGAAATATTCTTTATCTTGTCTTGTAAACTTCTTGGAAATCCAGTTCTTGTCTTGACTCAAGAAATCTTGATATTTCTTGTCTTGACTATTTTTTATTCGTTAAAAACGGTTGTTTTGATGCTGGCCGACTGTCGGAAGTCGACAAACGGCACGTGCACTTTGCTTATATGTCGCTTCGTAAACAATGATGCCCCGATGCATAAAGTGTTTGTGCGTTTGTGATTCAAGACAAGATCAAGACAATAAATCTTCGAAATCAAGAATCTTGTGAAACCCTAATGGCCAGTAAGTAAGAGAGGATTTGGTAACCCAATTCATTGAGCAGTCGTCTTTGGTAGATTATGAAGAGCCATCGAACATATTCTCCTTAATAGGGGGCTCTTCTTTCTTCGTCAGTCTTGGTATCTTAAATCTTCGGAGTCTTTTTTCTAGTTCAGCCATTTTCTCATCTTGGTTATCTCATTCTCTACTTCATCCACCACCTTTCTTATTTCTTGCGTCCCTTCTGATATTCGAGTCTCTAGTTTAGCTTCTATTTCAGTGACTTGCTGCACCTTGATTTGTCTTTATTCCTTCTATGTTCATCTTCATCTCATCCAGATTATTTGATTATTTTTCATTAACTCCATAAAAAGTTGTAGTTGTTGCTCCATGGCTGCCCCACTTCTTGTCAACGGCATAAACACTTACAAATCAAATATTCACGCCCAAAATCACTACAAGTTCGTACAGTCACTACTGAAACCAAAACGTCGAATTTTTCACTTATTTTGGCTAACTTCCACACTTTCTAGTATTTTCTACAGCTTCCCAGGCCCCCCAAAGTGTCGGAAGCTCACGTAGAAACTAAGTTTCACAACTTCTAACTTCTAGACAACTTTTAAAAATTTCCACGACGTTCTTCACTATTCTTCTTCAAATCCCACTTCTGACACCAATTGTTACGTATTTGGATTTAAACACTCAGTTTATTTGCATCGACTATATTTACAAGAACTGTGTACAGATAGTTATAATTATTATTAGTGATTACGACCATTAATTAACAATGATCTAACACTAACGAACAAACACAATCTTATCAGTCCTGCTATTTCTAAAACTCTCTGGATACTCCTCGTATCGCTTATAATAATTCATCGCATATCTATACAAAGACTAAAAAGTCACGTTTAACTTTCGGCTTTTTTACTCAAAGAGAGATTCGATCGAAGTTCCGTTTTAATCTCGAAACGTCTGGGGTGTCCATGATCCACTTGTTTACAATATGAAATCAGTGGCGTGAAGAATATACAAGATACATATGGAACGAATAGATTTATTCTAACCCTTGACTCACTTTGTTTAAGCGACACTTCTGTTCATCAATGGAGATTTACTTAATGAACTTCATTCATAACATTGCCCCCTCCTTAAAATATTCATCGCTTTCGATCAGAAATGGTCTTCTACGCTCATATGGTACGGAGTAAGCCGGTCTAGATGAACTGCCTTTATCTTTGAACGTGGAGATCGTCGAATTCGACAGACGAAATCATTGTTCCTGGTCCAGGCTCAGTATCGCTTCATCCCTAACATCGACCACAAGAACCCTTTGTCGAATAACAACATCTTCAAACACCTTGTCGATCTCTGCCTCTCCATACAAGGACGCTCTCTCTCTCTCCGGTAGCACTAACCAGCTGGATCTTCGTACTGGTCGGTCTAATTCTCCCGTGTCGATAGTACTATTCCAGTCTTCTTACCATCAATAAATCCCTCAATCATCGGTCTATCTCCACCTGTACTTCTACTGGAACTTGGTAGGATTGGACCAACTTTCGCCCCTCAAAGCTGGTCGACTCTAGTTTCCCTGATACTCAGAGGTTCCAACCTCATCCTGGTCTCGCCTGGGAGGGTTTCTACATCTTACGGAGATGGCCTTTCTCCCCATAATTCCAACTCCTTAGGAATAAATAACTCATTTCTTATCTCAAAAGATGCAGAGTGCTTGAGCATACTGAGAAGCTGTCCCTGAAGGCTGAAATCTACAGGGTGTCCCAGAAAAACGGGGCAATATTTCTGGACCATATTGTTTGGGTCAAATAGCACTTAAAGTATGTATCATTTTTTTTCTAGGTCGCACCCCTTCGAAGCTATTCGCCCTTAAAGGTCAAGTCCTGAAGAAGGTTTTTTTGCTGGTAACTTTCAAACTACTGTATCGAATGTTATAAAATTTGGACTGTAGACATGGTAAGAAAGTATCTGTGATCGAGTGACATGACATATTCCGTACCTTGTCTAGGAAGCCGAGGGTGGAACACCCCTAATGCTTTTCACCCCTTAACTTTTACGTTGATGCTTTTAGCGAATTTGCAATGACATTTTTAAATTCCTTAAACAATTGTCTCAAAAAATGTACTCTTTTTTGAAACCGTTAAAATGGCAAGTTTCCCAGAAAAAAAATTATACAAAGGCATAGTTTATCATTTTTACTACATAAAAATGTATGTTCTACAAGGTGCTCACTTCGAAAATTTATTGTAGCCGCTATCATCTCGGCTATTATGTTTTCGTAACCGATTGTTCATACATTTTCACTTAATTTTCATTTTCTCACATGTTTCATGTAGCAGTTCATATTTCATAGCCTGGCTTGTATAGTAAAAATGATGAACCATATCTTTGTATATTTTTTTTCTCGGAAACCGGCCATTTTAACGGTTTCAAAAAAGAGTACCTTTTTTGAGACAATTGTTTAAGGAATTTAAAAATGTCATTGCAAATTCGCTAAAAGCATCAACGTAAAAGTTAAGGGGTGAAAAGCATTATGGGTGTTCCACCCCCAGCTTCCTACACAAGATACGGAAGATGTCATGTCACTCCATCATAGATACTTTCTTACTATGTCTACAGTCCAAATTTTATAACATTCGATACAGTAGTTTGAAAGTTACCAGCAAAAAACCTTCTTCAGGACTTGACATTTAAGGGCGAATGGCTTCGAAGGAGTGAGTCCTAGAAAAAAAATTCTACATACTTTAAGTGTTATTTTGACCCAAACTATATGGTCCAGAAATATTGCCCCTTTGTTCTGGGACACCCTGTATATTTAGTGAGAATTTCAATTAAATTAGCTTCTATAAATCCGGAAGACCCCTCACTCTGTTTCTAAACCATGCTGTATAATTCCCCTGCCCAATAACACTAGCCAGCAATAATAATTAAAAAATTGTTGCATTTTCCTTCTTCTCGCTACTTGTTATAATATACAGGGTGATTTTTTTATGTGGTGCTAACATGGCTATCTTTTTAATCTTAATAGATTCAGGTTCGGTTAAATGGGAGAAAAGTTGCGTCTATTCAAGCATAAAGAAGTGCCGTTTGCAGAAGTTTATTATCTCTTTTCGTTTTTGAGATAATCGAAAAAAATTAAAATTTTGACATTTACATTTGTGTTCATATTTTCCTTATTTGGCATTCAATTTTCAATCTGCAAAAACTTTCTTGGGGCGACTTTTTATCCTCTTTCCATTTGTGGTAGTAGAAAGTACCTACCACGTTTCGTTTCTTCAGAAACATCATCAGGTTCATTTTTTCTTATGGCGCCATCTTAGATTTTTTCACCATGAAATAGCCCAATTTTTTCTGAATAAAATGATATAACATATTTGTATGTTTAAATCGCATTTAGGCCCAGAATTTTAATAAAACATGATAAAGATGGTTTTTTCATCTAATCACAATTGCCGTGAAAACAAAAGTTTATCTGCTTTGTCAACTCAAACGTCAGGAAACTTTTTTAATACGATTATGTTTTATTGCGTTACAATGGATTACTCTAATGACGAAAAGATTGACGTTATTTGTTTATACTACTGCCAGAAGAAATGCTGAAAACGCGGTTGCAATGCATCGCGAATCATACCCGGAACGAAGACAACCCCATCAGCGTTACTATGCTGCTCAATTTCACGCAGGGATATCTTTACCTTCTAAATTTTTTAATTCCGTAAATGCTAACACATTTTGCTCATTATTTCCGCCTATTTGCGTAACTAGATTTTCCTTGTTTATTTTAGGTTTCATAAACTGTCCATTGTCGCGTAAGTTGCGTTCCAATTTGCGAAAGTAACGCTGATGGGGTTGTCTTCGTTCCGTATACGATTCGCGATACATTGCAGTCGCGTTTTCAGCATTTCTTCTGGCAGTAGCATAAACAAATAACATGTCAACCTTTTTGTCATTAGAGTCATTCATTGTAACCCAATAAAACACAATCGTATTAAAAAAGTTTCTTGACGTTTGAGTTGTCAAAGTAGATAAACTTTTGTTTTCATGGAATTGTGATTAGATGGAAAAAACATTTTTATCATGTTTTATTAAAATTCTGGGCCTAAATGCAATTTAAACATGCAAATAAGTTATATCATTTTATTCAGAAAAAATGGACTATTTCATGGTGAAAAAATCTAAGATGGCGCCATAAGAAAAAATTAACCTGATGATGATTCTGAAGAAACGAAACGTGGTAGGTACTTTCTACTACCACAAATGGAAAGAGGATAAAAAGTCGCCCCAAGAAAGTTTTTGCAGATTGAAAATTGAATGCCAAATAAGGAAAATATGAACACAAATGTAAATGTCAAAATTTTAATTTTTTTCGATTATCTCAAAAACGAAAAGAGATAATAAACTTCTGCAAACGGCACTTCTTTATGCTTGAATAGACGCAACTTTTCTCCCATTTAACCGAACCTGAATCTATTAAGATTAAAAAGATAGCCATGTTAGCACCACATAAAAAAATCACCCTGTATAAATGTTTCCAATTTTTTGGGTCTAGAATTTTTCCCGTGTTAGGACAGAGGGAAAAGTCAGATCCGTTGAAGACTTTTCGTGGGTCTTCTAAACAAATTGAGTTTTTCGAGATCCTTAGCTACTTTGGCGACTATCAATGATATCAAATTTCCTTATAGGGAAACCACGTTCCGCCATGTCTACCAACCATTTGGCAATTTTCCGCTCACCTTCACTTGACATGATTGGAGGTGGTACTGTTTTCCTTATAATATTCTCTGGAATTTTTCCTTTCAGTTGGTCTTGTATTGTGATTCGTGGTTCTCCAAATTCACGGGTAGCTTTGCTAACACTAATATTATTATCATCTCCTGTTTGAGAAATCACGCTTTTTAGAGCTCCTTGGGCTCGTTGCATTTGCACCTGTTAGTATTTTTGCTGTAAAGTTCAGAACCATTTTATGAAGTATAAAAGGGACAGTCTGTATTACAGTGAATTACAAGAGTCAAGGTCATTGGCTGTAACCAGAATGACGAGGAATCTGACTATTATTCTAAGTAGTAAATCACAGTAAACACAGAATTTTTACGACTATACTATAGCCAAATTTGATTAATTTTAGGTAGGTCACAAAAGGGTTCGTAGGTAAAACATAGACGGAAGTCTCAAATTATTTGAGGACAGTCCTATAACTGCGCCAAATCACAATCATTTGACATTTTTTACGAATCTAGCGGTGCGGATCGGCGACGGCGTTGCGTGCAGACATTTTTCGGCAGTGTCAAAGACGGGAGAGTTACATGCATGATTCCACCGCATGCTGTTCAGACGCCACTAACAGATGCTGGAGTCGTCGCTATCTGATACGGGACGTATTCCGGACTAATGACTGGCGCTCTCTGCCGAACGTTTTTTTGAATGTGATTATAATTCATTGCAGAAAGAGGAGATTCGAAATTGTCAAAGTTGATTTAAGTGTGCAAAAGCAAAGAATGCAACTCTTCTAGTTTGGTGGCATTGTAAAGAGTCGAGTACGCTGTTACTTCAGTGACAGGTGGCATTTCTTTGCAAAAATTATTTGCCAGGCAGCACCTAGAGAACTAAGTTAGACTCTTCACATTTTAAACAGTTATTAATTGTTAGACAGAATGGCAACTTTTCGGCATTATTAAAAATCGCATATCAAAATTTTGTAAAATTTAACAAAGTTATTTGTTAAACCGTAACACCATACTTTGTTGCAAACTAACGAATGGCTATGTAAAATTTAAAAAATTTATTTGTGAAGAGTTACCACGAAATTTGGTGGAAGTACAAAACATTGTGTAACATCTACAAAATCAGTTATTAAGTTTAACACAGTACTTAACATTATAACAAAATGCTTCGTGGTTTACAAACAAAATAAGTTGATAACATGAAAAAAATAAATATCAGACCAAAATGGAACAAAATACAAAATAATTTAAACTAGAGAAAAATCAAACGACAAGGAAAACAATTAAGTAATTATACTAAAGAATAACAATTAAGAATAATAAGTAAATAAATGTAAAACTAAATAACTGCAATAAAATAAGTAAATACAAACAAATGCAAATATAAAGTGAATAATAGCGGTCCAAGTATGGACCCTTACGGCACGCCACGCAGAACGCTGCCTTCTTCAGATGGTTGAGCATCAAATCTTACAACTTTTTTTCTTACGCTAGACAGCGAAACCGCCGACCAACAAGTGTTTTAGCATTACAGGTGAAAAGAAGGAATCGTCCAAGACCACCATCTGAGGTTGGTGGTTCTTTGAATACGCGAGCACGTGGTAGTCTGGACCGAAAAAAATGCGCGCTTCTTGTGGAAGTTTCACACAACATGCATTTTATAAAAACGTTCGAACGGTGATCTGATGCTTGAACGTCCAATAAATTCCATCAATTCTGGCAAATAACCCAGCAGATCGTGAAAATATTACGTGCCTGTGTAATTAAATCTGACGTAATAATAATGACTTGAACCTCTGTATATACTTCCCTACGTGTACTGTGAAACGGGGAGCTATTTAAAATTCACGACATGACTTTCGTGGAGCCTCAGCTAATTCAGCTCCTGCCTAGCTTTTGCTGGCAGTGGTTAATCTGAAATTTATTCAGGAAAGTAAGCGGTTGACGTGTAAGTAGAGTCAGTTTGAATGTTATCAAAGGAGCACCTACCGCGTGCTGAATATTTAAATTCGGGTAATTCTGGGAGAGATGAACTAGAAATTTTTTATTTCCTAATTAAATATCCGGTATAGGAGGGCGCTGTAAAAATAGTCATTACTGTTACAATTCCGGAATGTGAACCGACATACAATAATCAGGGTGGGATGGCAGACGGGGTAGCGTAAAACAGGGCAATAGAAACACTTTTGGTAGTTTGCGACTGTTTAGCTTTTTTACAATTAAAAATAGGGAAAAGTCCGGTTACCATTGGTAGATTACAATGCATGAATAATGAATAATCAATTGGATAAACATTGTAAAAATTTCTGCCTTTGAAGCTAAACACTACGAGGTTTATTATTCTTCAAACGAGGAAGTGGCACTTATTCATCGTCGCTCTCCACTCCACTTCACTTTCTATTCCTTCGGAACGTCCGTTTTCAACTACCTGTCCTTCATATTCCACGATTTCCAGGCAGTCTTCTTCGTCCAATTCATTCGCGACATCATTCCCTGGGTCGATCTCTTCCTCTTCTTCAGCTTGAAAGTCAACTTCTGTCGCGCCTTTTCCAGCAGTCACTGCAATTTTTTCACTCCTTTTATTTTGCTTACTTGGTGTTGAATATCTTAGTTCCTTCGACACTTCTACGACTGCCATGCTAACAGGCTCTGATTCTTCCGTGGCTTCTGTTGCAACAGGCATCTGAGGAAGGCGATTCAGTACTTCATTCCTATTGTGTGGGTAGATGCCACTCTTCCCGAATTCAGCTATGACATTGGTGGCGCCTATTATTTTCGATCTTTATAATGAACTCCTTCACCATATTAGATGGTGGGACGTCTTTCAATTCATTTCACAGATGGTCGAAGTAAAGGTGGATGGCTTCAGGGGGGACCTCGCGGCTCGCGATCGCTTTACGTTTTGACAAATTCTAGTTCGCAGAGAAACCCTGTGCCGTTTTAAGAAAAGAAACACGAAATTAAAATGAAAATTGCCTTCGCGTTGTCGATGGTGTTGCCATCTAAGTTACTTCGTATGAAGCAATTTGAGGCTTTTCAAATGCATGTTTGTGGCTGATCGATTTTAATGGCGAACAGTTTACTGTATGAAACCGTTTCCAAATAATATTGGAATTACCATTGAAGTGTTTTGATCTACAGCCTTAAATTTAATTGTCCAGTTCTCAGTTTTCAACTTTCGTAGGACTTCTTTCTTTTCATCTCACTATATCGTCTTTTATTGTCCCCCTCCAATATCTCGTCAATGGAGTGCGAGAAATTGTTTAGCCGTCGACTGGCAGATAAATATTAGAAAATTAAATTTTGACCTTATTTGAAATCTGGATAAAAATTACATCCACTTTCCCCTTTTTTGCACAATACTATTTTGTCTACTCTAATTTTTGAGTTTTTGGGTCTCTTCATGGAATTCATATTTAAACCATCAAATGAAGCTCCATCGCGAATTCCATGAATGCTCCAGCACAAAAATGTCAAATTATTGTTCGCGTATCGCAATTCGTACTCACGTTTGAGTCATCGACATTAACTCATTACACGAAAGCATCCCAAACGTTTTAATCGTGGGCATTAATGGATTCGACGTAGCCTTGTTGTCGTTGTGTGAGGTTAAAAGGGGCCGCCGCTTGGATGGAGCGATGATCTGTAGTTGGCGTGGAGCCTGGCCCCCCGCGACGTAATTGCGGTCCGCGAGTGTGCTAGTTTGGGTGGTCCTATAAGACTGTGTACTAGCCTCTGTTAACAGCGCCGTCTAGCGGGGTATTACAGCTTCAAATGATAAGTTATATATCGTACCTACCTTGGTGTACATATATACGTATATATATGTCTCGCACATCGCAGTATTAAGTTAGGGTTTTTGTCTGCAAGTGATGTTGGCCAATAAATTTTTTGCATACTATAAAAGTGGTAGTCACCGGCATCCTGATTTTTTAGAACCAGAAGGTAAACGACAAGTTCTGGTCCCAACCAGCTTTTCTATTTCACTCTCCTGGTGTCTCGAGGTCCGGGACTAACAGAAATGTTTGAACGTCAAATTTTGGGTCAAATTGTGCAAAAGTGCACTTGAAACCTTTGAAAAAGTCATACAAGATACAAAATTTCACGTTTTCTTATTTCCTAACCACCCTGTACATTATTCCAAAATTCTGGCCATTGTCACTTATAAAATCAGAAAACTCTTCATCATCTTCCGAGTCGTTATCAAATAGAACATTGGTGGTACTTCGGCATCCAGTACTCTTTTCCGATCCCACCAACCCCTTATTAATTTCTTTGTATGTTTCACCGATTTCCTCCAATACTCCTCCGTAATATGGTCCAGCGCATATTCCCAAATCGTTTCTACCTGATCGGATCACCCACATGTTTTTCGCAATTATGACACCATCCTCATAAGTGAGTTACGAGTATAAATTAATAGACCAGGCAGGTTAGAAGTTACCTTGGTCTCTTTATATTATTAACTTAATTGTTAACAAAAAATAATAATAATAATTTGAAAGTGTATTAGGTTTGCGAAGAATGACGCAGTACATCTAATAGTAATATTTCAGAGGGTAACGTTACCAGCAAAAAGTCGGCCTATTCGGCGCTCATTAATTCCGCATTCGCATCCAGTGTCATCCCGAGTCACGTGGCTTTAACAACCAATAACAATTAGCTACAGTTATGCTACATTAATAACCCGTAACCAAAACGAAACTCGCTTTTTGTAAGTCATTATCCCCTTTCTGAAGTCATCTCCACATGTATGCTTCCCTCTTTTTCTAACACTGTCGTGTGTAGCGCGAGAAAGGGAGGAGAGCAGTTCTCGTGCGTTCGTTCGCAATTCGTGATTTTCTGAGAGAGCTACGTGAAAAAGCCATAAAAATTTGTCACGTTGAGGGGCGCCTCTGAAGGGATGTTGATGTGTAGGAAGTGACGTGACAATTACATCCCCGCCGCTGTGACTTTATGTACTTCCTGTTGGACGATAACGGAGCGGCTTCCGCTTTTTTGCAATTAATAGATTGCAAAGTTTATGCCCGAGTGGCTGGGAATCGGCGGCAGCAAAGAAGGCTTTATTGTAATTGATTCGCATGCAGGGTGTAATCTGTGAATAGGGTAATTTATGGAGTTGTTTTATAATATTGTAGAAATTGGGGAAGTTTTATTTTATTTTTAACAACCTCTTGTGATGAGTTTGTTTTTTGTTGAGTTGTTTTAAGTATAAATAAAACTAATTATAGAGAACTGAAAATGGATAGGGTTTCTTTAACTCTTTATGGTAGCTAGTGTTGTTGGTTGCTTTGCAACCTGCGCAGATTTTGGCCGCTCTCCGAGAAATTTTTAAATCAGTTTTTTGGTGCCACTTGTACTTTTTAACTCTTCATATTTGCTCGAGTTTTTTCGGTACCGCCGCTATCCTCTCATAATTTTTTTCTTCCCTTACCCTGTTCTCCCCAATTATCCGCCTCTGACCTTTTTGGATCATTCTTCTGCAACACAGCACCCTACACCGGGAAAAATCTTACTTATCATCTGTAAATAAATAATTTATTGATATTTATTTCACTTTTAAATTAATATCCCCTTAATAAATTACGGCAAATAAATGGTTTGTTCGTTATAACTAACATATTTTTTCATACTCAATTACAATTTCACGAGATTGGGATGTTTTAATTATTGTTAATAACTGAGTTCACATTGAAAATATCCGCCGGAACAGAATGATACATAAGATGAGAATTATCCGTAAAAAGATGGTAACCGACTGATCTATGGGAATTACAAGTGTACGAGAAAAATAATAAAGGACCAAGAATTGAACCTTGAGGTACGCCGTGCCAATCAAATATACTATTTAATAAATATGATTATAACCCATGTACAACGTGTTTTTTTTTCTGGAAAACCAATAACAATTTTTTTAAATATTGTTATTGTTTTTACTTTTACCATTAAATCTTTGAGTACTGTCAGAAGTCGAGTTTCTGGAAGCAAATGCGGTCCCTATACATAAAACATTTGGTGACCGCCGAGATACATCCATTCCGCCGTATGACTCTAGGTAAAAAACGGCCCGATTTATCTGACCCTTGTCAAAAATGAAAAATGCGCGAGGGTCGACGGAGTAATCCAAAACTAGCATCGATATTCTTGTGCAGCTCGAATTCCATCACAATCGTCGGACATAATCTAATATCTGTTACCCAATTTTTAATTGGTGCCGAGTTTAGTGTTCTACATGATATTTGTTTTGAGAGGGCCCATCGCCGCCTAGATCTCGTGCGCGTCGGTGTTCGTCTGGTAAACAACATCGGATAGGGACGAACAAGATGACATACTCACGGGCGATTGGTTTCATCGTAGACAACATTTGGAAACTAGTCAAACGGATTACTTTCGAAACCATCTGTAAAGGATTTCAATTAAGTTTATCGGGGGAGCGACGTGATAGGAGTTTTGTAACGCTCGCTCGTTACTAGCAGAGATGATATTTCGTGATTGTCATACAGTGATACATCGCATCCATATTACTTATACTTACACTCTGATAGAGAAAGAGAAATGGCAGAAGAAAAAAAAATCAAAAATGGGAAAAGACAAAAGCAAAAACGTAACAAAGCAGAGGAACATTATGATTTATGAGATACTTAATAAATGTGTATAGAAAGAATTATAAATATAAACGTTATAGGAAAAGGACTTACGAAAAAATGATTGTATCTTGGAATGGTCAAATGAATATTAATTTAATGAAAGACCAATAACACAATCGTCTGTAATGCTTTTATCTCAAGAGACTGATTCTCGTTCTGACGCAGTCTGTAGAGGCGCCTGCAGTTCTTTCCGATTTCTGGTTAATTTGATACCCTATGTATGACCTACTTATCTTGAAAATAAGAAACCGGACCAAGGAAAATAACTGGATTTCTATTTCTCTCATTGATCTCTCAGTTTCATGGCCAACATGACCTATTTATCGTGAAACTAAGAAACCGAACGTAGAAAAGGAGCTATAGATCGGCTTCTATCATTGAGCTGGTTAATTTGATACCCTACCTACTTATTTTGGAAATTAGAAACCGGAAACGGAAACAGAACGTGTGGGAGATGACTGTGTATTCTAATGTCTCTCATTCAGCTGTTTATTTTGGAAAGCCGCGTAACCTATTTATCTTGAAAGTAAGAAACCGGAAGCAGAAAAATTAAATGTACTTATCATGAAGAACATGCCCCGCACGATCTATTAACCTTGAAAATAAGACACCGGAAGTAGGAAAATTACCATAGATTTTTGTTCTTCTCATTGAGCTGGCTTGAAATCTACAACTCTATTGGGTTTCCTTGAACTGTAGACTTTACCAAATATCGAAATCCGTTTGGACGGTGGGCGATGCAGATGGGGAAGCCGAAAATAACTTTGAGTTTTGACGATCATGTTATTTTTATTAATTACATATTCTTCTGTGGTGGTGTATTCAATTTTTTCTTTGTCGAAGCAGCTCGTGGCTGTACTTATCTAATCTAAACATCCCATCCCTGTTTTATTAGTGTTTTTAACGAGAAAACATACATCCTTTTGTTGACTATTGCTGCAGTTGTGCTTTGATTTGAGAAAGGACAGAATGTCTGCCTCCCTTTCGTCAGTACATCTGAGTTTTGATTCATTATTTTATCCATGATCTTGTTTACTGCATTGTCAATTTGTTGATGATGGTTGGTCCCAAAAGATTCTATCATTCTTATGCATTCTGGCACTAGGAAATTCCCATGAATCTCATTAAATGAAAGCCTTTCATACCAATAGAACTGTGCTAAAATTTTGCATTCGACAATTCCGTGGTCCATGCTCCCTTTTTGTCTTTTGTCTTTTTGTCACCAACGTCCATGTATTATTATTTCTTAATGAGTTCATCTCTTCGTCCGCAGCCATTTTCCATTTGTTGTAATCAGATCTATTTTTCGCAGCTTCCAGGCTTTCTACTGGCATATTGTCAGTAAATGATTCTGCACATAGTGCTGGGTGAGGATCCATTTCATAATCTTCGAAGCGAGATGGCAACCTTTTGATTAGACTTCTTTTTTTGAATGAGCCATTTTGCTCTCTTCAGCCAACGACAGTTCAACCATTTTCAGATTAATCAAAAACACCTGCTTCTATTTCATCATTTATGTTTTCCTGTTCATTCTGCTTGCTTCCAGCTTCCGTCGTAGTTGTCTCAGTTAAATTGCCCGTTTTCAATAGTTTTCTGTTTATTGAATATTACATCCCTTGCTGAAAATTTCTTTCTATCTTTAGGATTCCATAGTCTATAGCCATTATACAAGCTATTCTATTCCTCGGGGATCAAATTTACTCTTCAATTTTTCTTTTGGAATATGAGAATAAGCCACACATCCATAGCTCTTCAAATACGAGTAATCCAGATTTGGTTTCCTATCATAAAACATTTCAGATGGGGTGATATTGTAGCATCTGGGTCAGCAGGGGGGTTTTATTGGGCATCGGGAAAAGACTAACTAAAAAGCCTAATGCCCAGTTGCAATATGACACATCCGCCCATCCTGAAAACTGAAGCTTTGAAAGCTGAAGTAGTGCTACTGTTTGTTAAGTAAGCAGCGCGAAGTATCACTCCCCCCCACAAATCTTTCGGCAATTTTGCCATCATCATTGCTCGTGCCTTCTCCATTGGCGTCCTATCCGTCCTCTCAGTTGTTGACTTCTGCACGATATTTATTAAGTGTCAAAACAACAGTTTTTTGTCTACAGAACGTTATAGTATAGTTCATTACCAGTCCGGAAATAAGGATTCTTCCGTGCGGGTGTGACAAATTCACGCGTGAGGCGCAGCCGAACACGGAAGCCATGCAGGAAAGAAAAATACATTTCTGAACGTGTAATGAACAATATTTTCATTATACTTACCTAAAAACAACATAAACAAAAAATTTCGCAAAAAATATGAAGTGAATTATTAACATTTTTATTACTTCATAGATTTGGCTTTTCGGAAAAAGAAACTAAAATAATATCGTCGCTCACAGTTTTAATTCTTTTCAGAGTCGAGTCCGCCATTCAGTAAAAATGTGATATTCGTTTTCATATCTCGACCTGGATTTCACTGGTCATAAATTTGCGCTCACTTTTGCCTCTTGTTCTAATACAACGTGTCCAAGATAAGGAGGCCCCGTATGCGGATATTGGAAATGACAAGAGATGCGGATTTGGTTAAATGGGAAAAAAATTGCGTAACTAAAGGAGTAGGAGAGATAGGATGGTAGGACACCTTCTAAGACACGAAGGAATAGTTCGCGACATACTAGAGTCAGAGATAGGAATAAAAAGAGGTAGGGGTAGGCCTAGATTAGACTACTGCTCTCAAATACTTAGGGATGTAGGATGTTCTACTTTTAGGGAAATGCGTAGGTTAGCTCAGGATAGAAAAGAATGGAGGTACGCGTCCAACCAGTCTTCGGACTGAGAACCTTATGATGATGAAAGGATCAATAAAATGGCGCCTAGAAATCCTTGATATAATTTTCCGTTTTTGAGTTATTTTGAAAAAACTGAATTTATGGATTTTTAACTATATTTTTTTCTGACTTTAATATTAAAATTAGAGCGAAACTGACATTGTTGAATTCATAATAAAAAGGGCTCATAAAATTTGACATCAGAAAATCAGGACCGTATTTAAAAAAATGAAGTTGATGGTTGCTCGAAGACGAAACGTAGAATAAAAAAATTGACAATGAAATCTTTAATTTCATCAAAAGTTGCTACGAAGAAGTTTCGTCAGTTTCGCTCTAACTTTAATATTAAAGCCAGGAAAAAATATAGGTTGTTAAAAATCCATAAATTCAGTTTTTCAAAATAACTCAAAAACAGAAAATCTTATCAAGGATTTCTAGGCGCCATTTTGTTGGTCCTTTAATTACACAACTTTTTTCCCATTTAACCAAATCCGCATCTCTTGTCGTTTCCAATATCCCCATACTGGCCCTCCTTATCTTGGACACGTTGTATATTATCATGAATAACGGGATTTTCCTCCAAATTTGAGTCCGTTTTCTAAAAGTGGCATAAATTTCACGAACAGAAAATAAAATATATGTCAATAATAAATAAATCGTTTCTTATTTTCTGAACGTAACCTCCAGGGAAAAAAGTTTCCGTGCACTGTTCTGAAAATATCCCCTTTACTTTATTGTAAAACACCTCGTTTTCATCTGTGAATGACATTATACTCGTAGATGGTGGAATCAGTTCACCAGTTTATTTATTATTATCAACAAAAAACTTAAATTTTAACAATCAATATTTAATAATCAATACAGTTAATCATTTCCTTTAACGATTAAATTTAAAGTCGTAATTGTACAATTGTGAAAACTATGACTCCACTCGAGGATGGTAAGTCGCTCACTGCCATAGTTTCTTGATTAAGGCACTGGGTAATTATTGAAGAAGCATCAGATTTGGAAGCAGATAAGATGCTATTAGAAATTTCAATTTTCTTCTCAATTGATTCCTCAAAATATTTCTCCCCAACCGTCGAAGACCGCCAACCCCCCTGTATTTTAAGACTGGAGAAATATGCTCCAGAATCAGCTAGCAGGGTAGCACATGATCTTCGGGAGCAATGACCGGTGTAGCTCTCTGCTCTTGTTTAATTTGTCCCAGTTACAACTTAATGTTTCAATTTTCGTGAAGTTCTGGCATATATGTAAATAAATCACAGTATAATATCGACGTTTCGCCCTCGTTAGGGGGCTTTGTCAAGATTTATTTGGTATAAAAATATAAAATTGTCAATAAAAAATTTTGACTACAAAATTTTTTCTGAAGGCTTCATCCGGATTTTCCTGTTTCCTTCCAATGCACTTCTAACTTCGTAATGTTCCAGAATAATTTCCATTTTGAATTTCCAATGGTTGTAGCCAGTTCCATCGAATAGATTTACCCCATATTTTTCCAACACGTGTCGCCATGGCTTATATTCCTATTTCTAAATCAATTTAATGTGAAAACATTTTTTTTATAACTTTGTCAGGGAGCCTGGGCCCATAACCTATTAGAGGTCAATAGAAAAGCAGTTCAATTAAACAAAGTCTTCAGATAATTTCAGATTTTATTATTAGTAACAACCATCAAGATAAATTACGATAAAACGTGCATTAAACATCAATATAACTTCTGACTACTGCCATCTGAACTAACTGTGCCAACGTGAAATAACAAAAATAAACTTTGATTACGTACAAACTCTACAGTTAGTAAAAAAGGGCATGCATCTTCGTTTATGCAATTTTAGCAATTCTTGTTACCTTTGTGAAACTCGAATTTTTTGGAGAAAATTCATTTGGGAAGCTGATACTTTCGATTGTCTCCGTGAACAATCGCATCGTTCAAAATTTTAGTACTCTCCTGGTATTTGTATTACGCCCATATTTTCAACTGGTTATGCAAACCCGTAATTAACGAGTTGAATGACGTTCCTTCGAAAACATTCATCGAGTCTATTGCTCCCGATCGTTCCGCGTAAACGTCCTCGGTGTTCCTTCAGGGAAATTAATTAAGTCAGTCGGCCGTCCGAGGACCAATTTAAAACAATTGCGCGAGGAGCGGCAGCGAGAATTCGCAAAGAAACGCCGGACGTTGACAAATGACGAAAAACTGGCGTACAAGTCGAAAAACATCGAACATCTCGGACGAGACAGTTAAATAACAGAGTGACACGGACGGCCATCATGTAATCTATAATGTATGAACAACACCTTCGATGTAAACGGTCAACGTTAATTAGAATTTACTATTAAACGCTCTCTGTAGAACAGGATTGCTCGGCGTGGACGCAAAGGGCTGGCAGCGATCAATCCGTCAAATGTCTGCGCATGTGTACTTGTTATTCTCAGAGACAATCGCTAGATGTCACCTGCTTTTTACGACCGTTAATTTCCTACATGCCCGCTGCAATTGTCGGATTTTTCTCGAGGTTTTTAATTGCCGCGCGGTGATTCTGCTCTCACTCCTGCTGGGTCGTTCCTTTTACGTAAAGACGTTCGTCCTGCAGAATTATTATGCGAGAATGTCAGTGAAGCCGTTCTTTGTGCATTGTTTCAGTTTTTTTTCAAACGAATGACAGCAGTGAAATTTTACTTTGTGCCTGAGCTGTGGGAGAACTATACCGGGTGACCAGTGCTATTTTGGAGACAGTTATTCTTTTAAAAACAAGTTTTTGTAAAACTGCTATTTTAGTTAAATTTCATAAGGCACATTTTCCAATAATCCGTAAACGCAGGTAATCGTTTAGAGCTAGTCGAAAGGCTTGCCTAATTTATTATAGACCTAGGTTGCAGGCGGTGAAATACCAGCTGCTCTTAGGGGGTCAATACAGTGCAGAGTTCTTTAGCACAGTATATACCTTGCTATTACATAACGCAACACAGCCATCATTTACACTGAAGGGAATCGTTCCAATCGAAAGACGGCATAATTCTCTTCTCGCACATTTATGAGGGAAAGCATGCGTCGAAAGGCTGCGAGAGTCCCTATCCGTTACATCACACTGAAACAACATTTACTTCCCGTGAATAACCACAAGATAGTACGATTTACATGCCTTCGTTGATTTTGGTTTGTGATTTTCCGAATGTGGGTACCCGATCGGTTACCTACATCGCCAAGAGCGAAATAAGTTATCTATCCGTCGCACGCTTCGTGTATACAGTGATACCGAATCTGACCGCCAGATACCGCCGGTTGTCATTATTTTGATTCAATTTGTAAATAACTTTTTATTGTACATTCGTTCTGGTTTTATTTGAATTTTCTGTATATAGTTAAATTAATAGAGTGTGATTAAATTTCATCGTGAGTATTATTTTTGTTTTTGCAATAGTTCCAGAGAACCTTGTCTCTGACTAGAGTTCAGGGTATATTTTTATAGACGACCAGAAGTCCACCGACCGACCGACTGAAGCAACCCCCTGTATGGTCACAAAAGATGACGCAACGGGAAAGCCGTCAGAGAGCGTGCCATTGTCCAAATTTCACAGTCGGCAACAACAGAAATTGTCTTTCATTTTCAAACGTATAACGTATAACTCGCAGGGTGTCTCTCAACCTTCATACTATTACAAAAAGGATAATAAGAGATATATTGAAAAATGAATCGTAGGTGGGTCACTCTGTATATGGTCGGAATATTTTCAACATTGGTTTTCTTATTGTTTCAGGAAATGAAAACTGCAAGAATGCAAGAATGAATAATAATTTTTATTTGCATTTTTTGTTATTTCATACATACGGAAAATATATTTATTTTGTTCCATCTTGAAAACGCGTGAATTTCACAAATGCTTACAATATAGTAATAAAGAACTTTCTTTAGCAAAATGCTGTATAAAATATACAAGAATGTGAAAGTGTTAAACTTAAATAGATAACACACTTACAAGTAAATTTACATTTACAAACAGAAATTTATGTAATATTACTATGGTAAAATTCAAAATGAGAATTGAAATTTACCATTGTAATCTTACAATAGGTTTTGTAAAACTACAACAAAAAGTAAAATTAAATGTAGACACCGAATATTACATTGTGAATTTAATGTCCTGTAAGTATTTTTATTATAACATGTACAATTACTAGTTGATGTAATTTTACTTGAAATAAAGCAGGTAGAAAAGTTGCCTACTTTTTTTAGTGTAAAAACTGTACAAGAGATAACAAGTCCCTTGTTGATACTCAAGAAATAAATTCATCGAAATGAAAGAATAACACAAACTTCAAAAGGCTAAGGAAAAGAAGCTTTTAAGCAAACAATAAAGCAAGACGAGAAGGAATAACACGTACACGCGCGACCGAGATCATAAAAACGCTGCTTGGATAATCGCCATGGTATATTGGCGTAGGCGTTGCTAGGTTACGGGACGGACCAAAGATGACCTCTCAACTGCAGATGACTCGGTGTCAGCCTCACGACAAGCCACCCCGACAGTGCCCGCAGCTATTCGCTTTATCGTCGCTTCCATGCTGGCAAAGGATTTTAATAGAAACAGAAATCGAAAAACAAACATCTCTGTTCTCCCTGTGTCTTATACATGGTGTTCGCCAACTTTGTCCCTCTTATCATTATCAGTTTTAAACATGACTTTTCGTTTTGCAGTGGCCAACGATATATTTTTAATATCTCAAATTTTGTGAAATTCTGGCATACTGTACCTATATTATCGATGTTTCTCCCCCGTTCGGGGCTTTGTCAAGATTTATTTTGTAAAACGTATAAAAAAATAAAATTGTCAATAAAATGCTTGACAAAAACATTTTTTTTCCAAGCAATAAAAACTATTTATACAGTAACTGTGATATAAATATAAAAAAATTTAGCACTTTTGATTTTGGAGACATTTGAATTTATGAAAGAGAAAAAGGCATACGTATTTGATTTAACATACCTAATAAGTAAGTAGCAGAGAGTATGATTTATTTTATTGTATTACAGTAAATTTGACTTAAATTTTGTATATCTATAATTCTATCATTAATAGTTTTGTTCTTTTTATATAGATCATTTCTAAAAACAGTCGAGATTTTAAATTTTTGGTATCGTTAAATTCAAAATTATGATTGCTGTTTTTCATATGTTCACTTATTGCTGAATTACTATTCTTGTTTTGTTGTGTGATACTTGTAAGTTGTATTTTACTAATAATTTATTAATATTGTGTGGCATACCTTTAATATATGGTAATTAAATGTAATATCTATTTTCTTTCGATTTTTTAATATCTGTATTATTGTTGTAAAATTAGTGGATTCTATTTTTTATAATTTTCATATTTTTTTATTAAAAAATTAAATACTTTTTCTGTTGCGGATTTCCTACCTATTGTGCGCTGGAGAGCCTAATTGTTCGGTGAGCTAGACACATTTGTTGTCTATACATACTTATACAGTTTGTTGTAAATTCAGGTCCTACTATTGGGATTTCGAAAACTGGATACATACAGAGGTGGTTAAATTGGGAAGTGTAAATATAAAATAAAATTTTAAAGGTTAAGTTTACTATAATTTTTTTATTAGCGTCAGTTTTGTTTTTGAAACACGAGTCTGTTAATTTTGGTGTTTATACATACCGTGTGACAAACTTCCATGTGTACATGGGGAAATAACATGGGCAATTACATTTTTGGGGATTCCTGCTCCCCATGTGTAGTTACAGTGGTGGTATAGGTAGCAATCGAAAGATTATTTTTTTCTGCGTATGAGGATATCAAAAACTCTACAACTTTCCAATTTATTAAAGCATTAAAAGCAAAAATTACATTAATAATTTTCTAACTAAAACACAGAAATTTATTTATGGATTTTCTGAACTGTCATCATTTAAAAATGAACAAAAACATTTATTCAGTTCAAGAAAAGGTTTTCATTGTGAAAATATTTTACGGCGGCAATAGTTTGCGCCTAGTCCGTGCCTTATTTTCTGTAAAATTCAATAACGGTCCTATTCCTTCGGTATAACAACAAATAATTTAGTAAGAAATTTGAAGGCTGGGAATCTTTCATGGAAAGAAGTTAATTTTTACTAATACATAAACTTGTTTTTTTATTTAGATAATTCTCATTCATATTATTATTGTCATTACCTATAGTTGACAATTAATTGATTACTGGTGTGGATGTTTCGTTGGTGAATGCTGGTCCATAGTTTAGGGTAAATTGTAGGTGTCGTCTAACCTATTAAAAATTTTTTGAGAAAATGTTAAAGCAGTAAAATGAAATAATAAAAATTAAATTACTTTAATTTTACTGCAATTATGAAAAATTTAACAAGCGGCAACATTTGTTTATTTTGCTCTAATGAATTTTGTAATCTGGCAATTTAATACTTATTTATTTCATATCTAGGTAAGGACAAAAACTTATTAATATACAATGAAATTAAAGTAACATAAAAAAAGGAAATAACTATAACAAATATTCAAATAAACCCCCGTTCTGTATCAGACAGTATCCCAGCCTATTATAGAAAGAATTTCTCACATTCGCAAGTTTCCGATCGTTTATTAAGTTGCATTCCGCAAAAATAGCATTCCTTAAAGAATCAATATTTGGGTGACGAGTTTTATAAATCTTATTTTTTAAATGACCCCACAAGAAAAAGTCACACGGTGCCAAATCGGGAGATCTAGCTGGCCAGTTTATAGCACCACCTCGACCAATCCAGCTCTCTGGAAATATTTCATTTAATAATTCCCTCACTTGTGCTCCAAAATGTGCTGGGCATCCGTCACGTTGAAACCAGACCTCCCGATTCGCATGTGCAACTTCTTCTAATGCAGGGCCAATATGGTTAATTAAAAGATCTAAATAAGCTTCTGAATTTAAATTTCCCTCTATTTCAAATGGTCCTATAATGCGATTATTAAAAATGCCTGCCCAAATATTGATTTTTTTGAGGGTATTGCGTTGTAGTGGCTAGATTTATTCTGGGATTTTCCTGGGCCCAATGCCCAACGTTTTGTGAATTTGACTCTTGATTTAAAGTGAAGGTACACTCATCGGTAAAACAAATTGATGAGAGGAAGCTGCGATCCCGATTAGCCCATTCTTGCATTTCTTCACAAAAGGAAGTAACTCTTGGTGACATTGGAATTTAAAGGGATGATATTTGTTTTTTTTTAATATGTTACGGACAGTTTATCTTGAAACATTACATTACTAGGGCAATAGACCTTAAACTAGATGTTGGACTAGCAGTTATCAGGCCTATTACCGTTTCCTCTACCTCAACCCTTAGATTTCTTGGAACGACTAAAAAAATAAATGATAAGATTAATTTTAGTTTTGTTTCACTCCACGATCACTTGTTAAATTTCTCATAATCCCAGTAAAATTTAAGTTAGCGAACAATAAGGAATTAGCAACTAGGTAATAATAATAAGCGAATCGGAATTATCTAAATAAAAACCAAGTAAATTCCCAGTATCTTCAAATTTCTTAACTAAATTTTTTATTGTTGTTACCGAAGGAATAGGACTGTTATTGAATTTTACAGAAAATAAGTCACGGACTACCCGCAGACTATTGCTGCCGTAAAATGTTTTCACAATGAAAACCTTTTCTTCAACTGAATAAATATTTTTGTTAATTTTGAAACCCAAATTTTAAATTGTCGATAAATAATGCTGACAGTTCAGACGAATTAGAAATTAGAATCAAGGGAGTCTTTGATTAGAATAAATTAAATTGTCATAGGTAATCTGATGAATATCCGTGTTTTAATTTGAAAATTATTAGTGTAATTTTTGCTTTTAATGCTTTAATAAATTGGAAAATTGCAGAGTTTTTGATATCCTTATACGCAGAAAAAAATAGTCTTTCGATTGCTACCTTTACCACCACTGTAACTACACATGGGGAGCAGGAATCCCCAAAAATGTAATTGCCCATGTTATTTCCCCATGTACACATGGAAGTTTGTCACACGGTATACAAGTTGTCCCAAATTCAGTTCCTAGTATTGGGATTTCAAAAATCTGAATACCTACGGATCTGTTTAAATGGGGAAAGTATTGATGATTTTTCTGATGTTTTTAATTTTGTCTATAGAAATGTTTTTCATAGGTAAGTGTCTTGGTCAACGTTGATACAGATGAAGCATTGTTAGAGGTAAAATATTTGTTGAGTTGTAGGGAAATGCATAAATTATTGACTAATGACAGAAATATAAAAATTTTAAATGTCAAGTTTTAAATATGAATTTTCGTCTTGCAGTTGTCGAACGATACTTTTTAGTACGATTCTGTTGTATTTGGTGTATTCATACACAGTTTGTCTCAAATTCAGCTCCTAGTATTAGGATTTCGGAAAGCTATATGCATACAGGGTTGGATAAATGGAGAAAGTATTGATAACTTTTCTACTGTTTTTAAGTTTACCAAGAAATAATGTGGATTGTATTCGCAAACATTCGTATTATTAATACATTGTTAGAGATGAAACGTTTGTAAACTTGGGGAATAAGCGTAATAACTGACTAATAAAATAAAATAAAATTTTATAGGTCAAGTTTACAATGAGTTTTTTATTATTGTCGGTTTTAAATTCTATGTCTCTCCTTAAAGTTGTCAATATATTTTTGAAATATGAATCTGTTAATTTTGGTGTTGGTAGATAACAGTTTGTCCCAGTTCCTATTGGGATTTCGGAAACCGGGATACATGCCGAGTTGTTTAATAGTGTAATAACTGACTAATAGAAAATGAAATTTTAAAGGTCACTTCCGGTTTTAAATACGTCTCGTCCTGAAGTTGGCAACATTTTTTTGAAATACGAATCTTGGTGTTTATACATATACAGTTTGTCCCAAATTCAGTTCTTACTATTGGGATCTCGGAAACCGGGATACATACCGAGTTGGTTAAATGGGGAAAGTATTGATGACTTTTCTACTGTTTTTAATTTGTCTAGAAATTTTGTTGGAGGTAAAAAAATTGTTGAATTGTGGGCAAATGCATAATTATTGACTAATAAATGAAATATTAAAAGTTTAAATGTCAAGTTTACCATGAATTTTTAATATATTTTCAGTTTTAAACACGAATGTTTGTGTTGCAGTTGTCAACGATATTTTTCATACAAATCTTTTGTATTTGGTTTTTGTACATACATAGTTTGTCCCAAATTCAGTTCTTACTACTGAGATTTCGGAAAGCGAAATACATACAGAGTATAATTTTTTTATTGTTAATTTTAAATACGACTTTTTATCTTGAGGTCGTCAACATTTTTTTGAAATACGAATCTCTTAAGTTTTGGTGTTTAAATATATGCAGTTTGTCCCCAATTCAGTTCCTAGTATTGGGATTCCGAAAATTGGAATACACACAGAGTTGACTAAGTAGGGAAGGTTTTGATGATGTTTCTACTAATTTTAAATTTATCCTGAAAAGTTTCTAATAAACACATTCGTCAATATTGACACGATTAAACATTGTTAGAGATAAAAAAATTATTAAACTATGGGAAAATGAATTTTATTTACTTATAACAAAAATATTAGTAGTCAGAGATAGGGATAAAAAGAGGTAGGGGTAGGCCCAGATTAGACTACTGCTCTCAAATAGTTAGGGATGTAGGATGTTCAATGTTTGGGGAAATGCGTAAGTTAGCTCAGGATAGGAAAGGATGGAGGTACGCGTCCGACCAGTTTTGGACTGAAAACTTTATGTTGACGATACTGAATGACAAATTAGATTTAAATTTTTCACTATTATTAAATATTTTCCCACAATAGCTATAGTACCATAATATTGTATATTCCAGGTATAAATACTCTTCCGCTGTAAAATTTAGTTTAGTCTGTACCGACATCTGGCGAAACCATAATTGTTATGATATTTAAAATAAGTGTGAATATCCAGACAAGTTTGTCTTCATTATCAGCTCTGTTAATTATGGACTTTCATCAAGTAAAGGCAGAAACCATCAACTATTTGACGCAATTCAGTTTTTCATCCGGATAATAAGAAGGAAATGAAAAACTATAATTACAATTACTACTGTAGCATTATTTATTAGAAATATTTAGTATAAAGTGAGGTACAAATTTGAGAAAGTAGCCAGCCGTTTAGTGCATTTCAGTGTCAACTTCTTCAGGATGTTGGTGGATTAAATCATTAAAATGACGATGGTACATCATAACTTCTTGGAAGTATGAGTTAGGAACAGATAAAGTAAATTCGTTAATTGGACGATCAAATGGATAACCCATGGGATAGGAATCCATGTACTTGGTACCAGTACCAACAATCGGGTAGTAATCGTGTGAGCGGTTTTCTGTACGGAATTGTTTGGGAGGGTGGTACGGGGTGATCATTACGTAGATCTGGTAAGGCACTCCACCGTATTTACCTTTGGTCAGCAGATATCTAGAAAAAACAAACATATTGGTTTCAAAGTCATATTTGCATTAATAAGTACGATCATATCTCATTGGGAAAGTGTAGTGGTAGTCGCATTTGTTCATTAGGAACTCCTCGTTGTGCATCGCTCCTTCCACCATCTGGTACATCTTCTGGTATGTCATCTTGTCGCAGGAATAGAGGTTGTTCATGTGCGAACTGCGTTCAATAACATTTTTGCCATTTGTTAAAGTGTACCTAAATTCATCGAACTGTACGAAGTTAAGTCGGTTTTCATTGATGTCAATCTTACGACCGAAGCTGTAATATTTAGGTGCAATGTACATCTTTCCCATTGCGTCTCCTGAGATAACAGAGTTGACGGTTATCTTTTAGTTAAACGGTTTGTGGTTAAGACCATGCTGACGGGCGTAAACTTGGAATCCTTCAAAACCTCTTTCATATTCTGTTGGAATCACATGCATCGCGTTGGTAATATCTTAGTCGAAGTAATCGAAGTACGTGATCAAACGGTCGAATTCGACATTCTCAATTTTCACTCCGGGATAATACAAATCGGTGTAAGAATATGGGTTTAAGAATGACTTGTAGCTTTGGAAGAACCAAACCATCTTCTTGTACAACATGTAGAATACAGGGTCGCGCATCGAAGTTTCGAAATGCTCCAGAGCTGATGGTACAACGTGGTTCTTGCTCAACGGCTGGCAAGAGAATCCCAAAAGATGACGCGCGTATGTTTGAAGGGGTCCATAATAACTTGGGTTGGGAGAGTCAGCGTTGCACTCGATCAAGTTGCCCAAGATTTCGAAGCCTTCTGGAGTATACAAGTCGATTTTGACTCAGGATTTCTGCAAAATAGTACTAGGACTAGTGGTTACCGTGGTCGTGTGTACCCTGACGGGCACAACACAGAAGTATTTGTTAGTGGAATAGTATTTGTTGGTGGAATAGTATTTGTTGGTGGAATAGTATTTATTGGTGGAATAGTATTTATTGGTGGAATAGTATTTGTTGGTGGAATAGTATTTTTTGATGAAGTAGTATTTATTGGTGGAATAGTATTTGTCGGTGAAATAGTATTTATCGGTGGAATAGTATTTGTTGGTGTCGTGTAATAAGGGAGTTCCGTAATTTTCATTTGATAATAGAAATCTGTGCACGCTCTTTTGGGGGTAAATGTTACGGGGGAGAGATGACAGTCGGCCCCGTCATTACAAATACGAATAATCCAGAATTTCCAATCGGCATCTCGAAAACTACCAGTATGGACGCCCTGAAATACGGGGATTTTTGAAAATTGCGAAAAATTTCGTGCAAGTTTGGATTTTTTTCGAACATTTTGGAACGTTTAGAAGGGGCAAAAGTGGATCGAATGGACGCGCTGGTTCATTTTCTTTCACTCGACACCACTTTTTCAACATTCGGGAAAGTGGAAGATTTTAAAATGGAGGAAACACGAGATCCGCAATTTTTAACATTTCTCACCCTGGGGCGGTTTTCGAAAAAAATAGGAATTTCGGAAGGCGGAAGGAGTTTTTTTGAGAAAAAACGGTACAGAGACTTTAGACACTGCAAAGTCCATATTTTAATCCCCCGCTATTAAAAAAATTGCAGATCTAAAACCAAGTCCGTCGCGACGTTTCGCAAAATGCCTTTCTTGAGCTCTCGTAGGCGAAAATGCACCCCTCGGGTTTTTCGCTAATAACTCTCTCAAATGTCGACCAATTTCAACTTTTTCGACCGATATCGAAAGAGCGAAATTCGTAGAACCTTATTCTTACCACGGATCACGCGGTGCCTTCGGCAGGCGAGGAAGACCGCCTTCAGAATATTGAAGATCTCGGAAAACACGTACCTCTTGGGGGCGGCCTGCGACCCCCGTGTAACCCTTTCTAGCAAATCTAAAGAGACATTTGTGAAGTAGAGGAGACGGGCTGTCGCCTGTGTGAACATGTCCACCCCGCACTCACGTTCGACCCTTTAAAACTTTAACTGAAAAGTTGAAATTTGCGTAAAATCGCGAAATCTACCGTGACATTTTCGCTTCTCACGGGGTGGAAACCCGCTACAGGTCCGATCTGTATATCGAAATGTCATCTCGAGGGGTTAAATAATCTTTATCGAGAAATAGCGCGCCTCGGGGCGGTCCATGAAAGTCACCCCGAGCGTAATAAAATATGCAGTTTTGGCGAAATTTTGACAGACGGGTGTCTGAACTTGAAAGTTCACTTATCCAAATTTCCAGCCCACCCAACACTCTGTGGACTTTCCTCTTTCGAACCGTACCCCGCGCGACCTTCCCCCTTCGATATTTTTATCCCCAAAATTTTGCAGTGCTTCTGGGAAAAATTATTTCCCGTAGTAGGTAACCCCCGCGTGATTACGTCGATTTTTGGATATTTTCGGTCCGATCGACGGGGCTTACGGAATCTGCCCTCGAAAATGTTCTGCCGGCACCGGTCCGGCCGCTATAAAAAACTACCCTTATTTTGATGGCGCCGCAACTCGGAAACGGTTCGAGTCTGAGAAGCCGGACCCGCGAAATAACACCCGCCGACCCTCGCAGCCCTCGTTCGCCCCCTCCCCGAAATCTTACGGTTCTCGGATCAGAAATGTAAGAAAAACAACGTTTTTAAATTTTTAAATTTTGTGGGCGTGAACATAAATATTTTTAGTATAAAGTAATGTCAAGTTTCCTGCGAGTTTTTTTTGTTGTTGGTTTAAAAAAAAATGACTTTTCGTCTTGCAGTTTTCAACAATATTTTTTAATACGAGTATTACATTTCTTATGTATGTGTATACAGTTTGTCTCAAATTAAGGTTCTAATATTGGGGATTCAGGAATACATACAGAGTTGGTTAAATGGGGAAAGTATTAATGATTTTTCTAGGATAAAATGTTCGTTAACTTTTGGAATATACGAAATTACGGACTAATAAAACAAATAAAGAATCTACCACCTTCTCAACCGCTCTTCTTATAAACTCTGATGAAGTGCTGGATGTTATGTATGCCACCTTCCATCATTGTTCCAGATAAGCCATATTCTCCCTGTTCTCCAGGATTGGCTTTGCACATACCATGAGTCCCATCATACCCATGCAGAGAACTTTTTGATTCACTGTTGATGTTTCTTCTTCGGTTATGCTCTCTATTGGAGCAGGGACTTGCATTTCTCCGTTGAATACCAGAGGTAAACCTTTTGTATGCCACGTATAACATTATAACATTATTATAATTATCATAATAGAATTATAATTATTCATCTGTTGAGATTTGAAGTCACCAACAAGTGTGCTAGACTAACTAGGTAATCTTATTCGCATCTCCCCTAAGTTGCCGTCTGGAGTGCCACCTTTTACTTCTATTTGTTTACCCAGTCTGTCCTAAAAGTCACCTGTTAAAATAAAATGATAGAGATTCTACCATATGTTTGACTATCGGATTTGCTAACAATGGGGACTTAGTTCCTGGTGACGATTCAGCATTTACCAATGAGATGCAAGAAAATAATTTACGTTAGAAAACAACTAGAACTTGCATTTCCATTAACTATGGTTTCTCTGGTGTCCTCTATGGTGTGTCTTGCGTCCTTTGACTTTCTTGTCATCATGTTTTTGTCTCCTGTAATTTGTCATTAGAAAGTTACATATTGCCTGCTTTATTATTGCTATACTTTCTAAAGAACCAGGTATCATGGGCAAACACATAATTTTTGGGTTAATGTTGTGTATTAATATTCTGATTTGTTGAAGCAATGTTATTTTTGTTTCTAATCCCAACAATGTTAAATCTCACATCTCCTCTCTGATATGTGGAGTTATCTTCCGGTTTGGTATGGTTTATTCAGGAAATATGCATTCTTTTACAGCTGCTTCTCTAAGATTTGGGTTCGCCTTGAATGCTACTGATTTTGTTGGTACAGCTCTTCTTTCTAGCCTAGACAGGAGTTCCAAATTTTATTCTAGTTTCAACCTAGTTAATGCTAAAATAAAATGTCGATTATTTTTATTTGGTCTATTGATGGTATTGGACTCTTTGTTACCCACGAATCTAAGGCTTTTTTTACATGGAAGTCTGTTGTGAGTGTGCATGTCTTCACAATCTTTTTGCATGTTTAGGTAATGTTTTGGGACTGTGTAGTCTTTAGCCTCTTTGTCTATCTATTGTCAAAGGATATTTGAGACCCATTGTGGACATTGGGCTTGTTAGAGAAGAAGGGTCTTTTTGCTTTTGGTAGCTACAAAACCTCATGACAATTCTCACGCAATATCCCATCTACTTAGTAAGGGATTCTCTATCTTATTTATCTTATAGATTTTATTTAGAGGGTACAACTGAACACATTGAAGTAAAATAAAACTAAACAGTTCGTCGGTGGTTAACTGTTACACCAGCATGATAAGACATATCCAGATTCGTCAGTCATATTCGTTCAAAATGATGTCAGCTCGAAAATGGTTATTTCCTACGTTAATGCAAAATTTTAATTCACGAAATATGAACGTCAACTAGGATGGCTTCGTCTTAGTTCTTCTTCTGTTATTAGTCTTGTTGGTATAAATAGATCAATTCCGATTCCAATCCAATTCCATTCATTTCTCCTCTTCCGCTTTCCTCTAATGTCGCCTCCAGTCTCACTTATTCAATGCCCTCTCCCCACCAGCACCTTTCCACGTCTCCTCCACCTCACATATTCTACACATTTTTCTGTCTTCACTTTTCGAATACCTTCCACTTCTCATTTTCTTTATCTTGCTCTTGTATTTGCCTATCTCTCTCCTCTACCTCCCTCACCATGTTCCATCCTGCTGACTCCGGTTCTCCACTTGTACTGTTGCATACCCTCGCTCCTGATAACATTTCTCTCGACTCTCCCCCTCACTTCGATCTTTCTCTTCTCCCTTTCCGTACCTCTTCCTGCTTAGCTAACTCGTTACCGCCCCCCACTTCTTAACTTTTCATTGCTCTTTTTCCTACCCTGATTCTCAATTTATTTCTGTTTCCTCTCTTATCCAATCTGAACCCAATGTCTATCTTGTATACTTTTCCTGGAGCCCCTCTATCTTCCTTCTCTTCCCACCCCCAGATTTCTGCTCCATATAGCTACGCCGTTCACTAATGCAATACCTAAAATGAATTAAAATTCTAATGTCAGGTGCAAATTGTATCTAAAACTGAATAATTCATCATTGGCTTCATATTCTTATAAATTCCGAACTGTACTTTTGTATAATTATACACCTAATTCCCGATCGTTTTCAGATCCTCGCGTTAATGATTAAGTGTAATAACTGAAATAACATCTCAACTTGTCGAAGGCACTGTCTATATATGTGTAATTTTATGATAATTATACATTTCGAATCGCTTGAAAACTATTAATTCCTATGCCGTCTGCGGCCGTTCGCAGTGTTTTTGTTCTTTCTCGTTAAATTATTTACTTCTAAATGAATCAATTAAAGGTGGGGAAATTACCGGGTGTGTGTCCTAGTCTTCATGGATTTACTGCAGCGAGGACGTAAAACTTGATTAAATAGATTAAACTGCAGCCAGTCTTCGAGATTAAAATTTATTGGTTACACATTAAATTATTATTCTTCGTACCCAACGCAGACGGAGACACAAACAAAAACAAAACAACAAATAACAGGGCAAGAAATTACAAAAGTTAAATTCAAAAAGTGGCGTCTGTCAGATCCCATTTTTAAGTCAGTCATTTATGCCTGCTATGTAACGAAGCACCGAAGCACTCTGCTTCGAGGGCTCACTGAGCAACAACCTTTTTGTTCGTTGATGCTCCTTATCCCGGTCAACGGACCGATATTTTTGACAGTCTGTGGACCAATATTTTCCTTGTCATATTCGGAGGACGAAGGTTCTGGTCGGATGTTCAATATAATTCAAAATCAGTAGGACCTTGCTACGTACCAACGCGCTCAGCTTTGAAAGCTTTGCTGATCCTTATTCGGCTCGAAGGACCAATGTTTTCCTTGTTGGAGGAGTTTATAAATTAAAATAGTTCGGTTTTATTTTGTCATTTTATTAATACTTTCAGATTTTCAGGTCCAAATTCGTAAGGTACAACGTACCTTACGTTCGCAGTATTTACAGTCTGTTACGGCTCCTCCGACCTTTACACCTTAGGGTAGGAAAGGGTTAGATTATATATATATATATATATATATATATATATATATATATATATATATATATATATATATAGATATATACGGCTCCTCCGAGCTAATTTTTTCTCTTTGCGCAATAGTTTTCATCAAAGTTTTGGGTGCATACCCCTTAATAAACTACTGTCAAATCTTTGTAATACAGAAATTAACTTACTGACTTTTCTCCATGCATAAATTTGGGACTTCTTCGACTATCGAATATGCAGCTGAATTGGCGGCTGCCTTTGCTGATCTCAATCAACTAAAACATCAATTACAAATAGAGCATTAACCCGTCATTTCCCAAACGAAACTCTTAGTCTGCCTTTTTATTTATCTCTCGATCTACAAAATAAATGAAGGGGCATTGTTGTCTTAAAATAAATGGTTCGTTCATAATCAAAAAAAGAAGTGGCGGCGGCAATCACAGGTAAACAGAGCCGGCGCTTATTGGTTGCAGCGGCGGAAGCGAGTTTGGCGGCGCCGGGGTTGTGGCGCCCTCTTCACAAGAGGCCCGTTATATTCAGCAACTAGCCGTGAAGCGGCGCGATACGCAAATCGTTTCAGCATCTGCCAAGTCAAGTTCCCTGTGACGGAATTTTTTGCCTCTTTGCGTGTTCCCGTTTTTAGTTTTTCTGCGCTTTGACGGTTTGTTGGTACACAAATAATGAATACAAGGGGTACATATTTTCCGCACGTTAGTTATGTTTTGAATATTTCAGCACAATCTTGCGGAAACTTGTAAAATGATTCGAAAATTTCTTTGCTTGGTGTCAAACTCTTCTAAATTAATTTCTTCGAAGATCTCACCCTATCACAAATTTTGCATATCAAATAATTTATACACTACAAGGATACGTTTGAAAAATTAGGATTAACTTCTTTTGTGTTTCTTGGGGACGTGGACCACTGGTATAAATAAATAAACACTGTATTCGTCAATTGCGACGTTTCGATCCTTTATTTATTTTGTCACATTTTGTAAACTTTTATTTCTATTTTTAGTTAGTTATTTACATTTTTATTAAGAAAAAATTTTGTCACATTTTGTAAACTTTTATTTCTATTTTTAGTTACTGTTATTTACATTTTTATTAAGAAAAAATTTTGTCACATTTTGTAAACTTTTATTTCTATTTTTAGTTACTGTTATTTACATTTTTATTAAGAAAAAATTTTGTCACATTTTGTAAACTTTTATTTCTATTTTTAGTTACTGTTATTTACATTTTTATTAAGAAAAAATTTTGTCACATTTTGTAAACTTTTATTTCTATTTTTAGTTACTGTTATTTACATTTTTATTAAGAAAAAATTTTGTCACATTTTGTAAACTTTTATTTCTATTTTTAGTTACTGTTATTTACAATTTTATTAAGAAAAAATTTTGTCACATTTTGTAAACTTTTATTTCTATTTTTAGTTACTGTTATTTACATTTTTATTAAGAAAAAATTTTGTCACATTTTGTAAACTTTTAAAAATATATAATCTTGATAAAGCCTCTAACCAGAGGCGAAACGTCGATAATATTTTTACATAGTGTTTCATTTGCCATAAATTCACAAATATTACTAAAATTATTAAAAAAATGGCACAAATAATTATACAATTTATAAACAACTTGAAGAAATAAGTGAATTATTTTATTTTCAAGAAGCATAAATTGAAAGAATATAAAAACAAGAAAATTCTAAGAAAATTAAATAATCTAAAAAGCAAAATTTAGAAGAATATATAAACAAGAAAATTCGAAGAAAATTAATTTCTCAAAGAAGTTTAGTAAGAAACCCTTAATTTAAGAAGATATCCACACACTGAAAATTCCACAATATCTCGAAAATGAACAAGCTAAATTTTTATGAAGAAGTAACATGCAAATTTGGTAATTACACCACAAATATTCTTAAACAATATTCTAACTTAAACATTAAAATTGCACAACTTAAAAATAATAGAATATTTTTGTTAAAGTGTAGAGAACACGATTTAATCCCAAATTTTTTAAATTACCTCGCTCCCAAAAATATACATATTGAAAATTCAAAATATTCTTATAAAATACATGATACTATTTTAAAATGTCAAAAATCTTGTTTAAACATTCTTATTTCCGATCATTACACCAGCATACAAAAAATTACTAAAACCCTTCAATACCTCGAAATTCAAATTAATAGAATATTACCACAAACATATAACAACTTTTTTAAACAATCACAAAACCAAAAATTTTACTATAAATTTCTTAACATAAAAAATAAACAACAACAGAAATTAATAAAACTTACTAATAAACATACTAATAATAATGATTGCAATCTCTCTATTAATAAAGAATGGATACATAACATTTCTACCACCGACATTCCAACTAATGTACAAAAAATTTTACAATTAGGCCCAAATTTTACTATAAATACCCGTAATACTGAAATTCCAATTAATAATATCATTGCCACTATTGAAAGTGGTATAACTTTACTTCCATCTGAAGAAAAAAATTATATTAGAAATAAAATTTGCCAAATTATTAAAAAATTTAACAATTCTTATACAAAAATTAACAAAAATGAAAAAGAACTATTGACTAACATTAAAATTACAAAAACTTTCCTTAAAAACAACCCACAAATTATCATC
This sequence comes from Xestobium rufovillosum, assembly GCA_963966045.1. NCBI lineage: Eukaryota > Metazoa > Arthropoda > Insecta > Coleoptera > Ptinidae > Xestobium > Xestobium rufovillosum. The sequence continues at coordinate 27,226,196 of OZ014497.1, forward strand.
CTAAAACCCGATAAAAGTAACAAAACAGTAATAATGAATTCCACTGATTACGAAAATAAAATGTTTAATCTATTAAACGACAAATTAATTTATATACCTCTTCCTAAAGATCCCACTATTAGTTTACAAACTAAAAATAATAATTTTATATCTAAATTATTAAATGAAAATAATATCTCTTATACACTTAGCACTAAACTTAAAATACAAAATTCCCTACCCCCACGTATATATGGCCTCCCAAAATTACACAAAATTAATATCCCACTTAGACCAATAGTATCATGTATACAAAGTCCTTTTTATAAATTATCAAAATATTTATCTAATATTTTATCTAACATCACAGGTCAAAATGAATTTTACATCAAAGATTCTTGGTCATTTAAAGAAAAAAGCAAAAATTTTTATTTCCCTGAAAATTATATATTTATTTCACTTGATGCTGTATCTCTCTATACCAACATTCCAATAAATCTAGCAATTACAATAATAAAAAAAAACTGGAATAAAATTGAACCTTTCACGTCACTTACTTTAAACAATTTTATTACAGCAATTGAACTTACCTTAACCACTACATATTTCAAATTTAAAGATAAAATTTATAAACAAACTGATGGCTGTGCTATGGGTTCTCCAATTTCAAGCACTATTGCCCAATTAGTTTTAGAAGATTTAGAAACCACTGTTATTCCTAAATTATCATTTAATCTACCTTTTTTTGTACGTTATGTAGATGATTGTCTTACTGCTATTCCTCCCGACAAAGAAAATGAAATTCTTCATCAATTCAATAATTATCATCCCAAATTACAATTTACTATAGAAATTTCAAAAAATAACCAAATTAACTTCTTAGACTTAACGCTATACAAAATTAATAATTCAATAGAAACAGAATGGTACACAAAACCCACTTGGTCTGGCCGTTATATTCATTTTAATTCCAAACAACCCACTTGTCACAAAAAAAGTATCGTTATTTGCTTGACTGACAGAGCAATCAAACTCTCCAGTCCACAATTCAGACAATATGCATTAAACAAAACCATAAATTGTTTAATAAAAAATAACTACCCAAGAAATTTTATTGACAAAATTATAAAAAATAGACTACATCATTATTATAATAACAATAACGACAATCAAAACCAAAAAGAACCTAAAAATTACATTTCTTTACCATATATAAAACACATATCACATAACATCAATAAATTATTAATAAAACATAATTTTGTAATTGCTCATAAAAAGCATAACAACTTACAATTTTTATATTCTCGTTTAAAAACTCCAATTCCAAAATTAATGAAAACTCATATTGTATACAAAATTAATTGTAATAACTGTAATAAAACATACATTAGGCAAACCAAAAATCACCTTGAAACTAGGTTAAAACAACATACTTACCAAAATAGTAATTCAGCTATCAGTAAACACATAAAAGATACTAAACACAATTTCGATTTTCACAATACTGCTATTTTAGAACAAGAAAAAAACTTAAAAGCTAGACTGGTTTTAGAAATGATACACATCCAAAAAGATAAAAATTCCTTGAATGACAGATCTGACATTCAAAATTTAAGTCAAATTTACAGTGACATAATAACGTAAATCTGTTCTCTACCACTTGATTCTAATTTATGTACATTTCTTTCCTCCTTCATATTTTTTTTACAAAATCATGTGTGCTACGTATAATTTCTATTTTTAGTTACTGTTATTTACATTTTTATTAAGAAAAAATTTTGTCACATTTTGTAAACTTTTAAAAATATATAATCTTGATAAAGCCTCTAACCAGAGGCGAAACGTCGATAATATTTTTACATAGTGTTTCATTTGCCATAAATTCACAAATATTACTAAAATTATTAAAAAAAATGGCACAAATAATTATACAATGTACTAATAAGTGACACAAATTAAAAACTCAAAACCAAACTTCAATGGCGAATGCTATTCACGTGTCTCTTTTTTGTACATAACCTGGATAGTGTTATTATAAACCGTGTCTTATATTTTCCCCACCAGGGGCATTGTAGATTTCTATACCACAATCATAATCCGTTGTTTAAATCACTTCAAATAGAGTAGGTTGGCACCATCTGGTGGTCGTCGCTGAGCTACGTTGAACACTACAAATCAAAACTAAATGATAACCATTTTGTACTGCGAATATTTGTTTGTTATCTTTATTTATATATGGCTTCTAAGAGCTAATTGTTGATAGAATATGCTCCTGCAGAAATAAGTTAAAAACTATTTATTAAAAAAATATGGCGCTGTCTCATTTTTACCCAAACTTTTGGGCGTCTCATATTTACCCCATTTGACCCAATCTAAAATTAGCAGTCTTTGAGATGTTCAAGAAAGTCTTAAGAATTCTGTCTGTCATAAGAAATGCTGAGAGATAAAGCAAAAATAAATAAAATTTATTAGAAACAAACATTTGAACATTTGAAACCACGTTTGACGCAATTCATTTGCTAGCAAAGGTCTTTGAGCCTCCCTAACCACATCATTTAAAATTTGAATGAATCGTTCGGTATTCAAATTTTTATCATAAAAACACAGATCGAAATTTTGGTTGCTGTTTATTGCCCAAAGGGCATTAAAAGGCCAAGGTTCTTGAAAATGTCTTTCTCGTGTAAGTTATGCATTTTCTACTGGCCATTTTTTTGAAAATGTTACTTCGCCGGTCCAAATTATTTTCTTAGCAAGTTACTATAAAGGGTGTTTCTATACAATACCTATACAGATTTTTTTAGAGACGATAGACTTGGCAAAAGCGAACATTTTTTGTCTATAAACTCATATCCGCATTGGTTTCTTTAAGGTTCCAAAAGGCAAGAAATATTCTCAATTATAGCTCTGATATCTAGACAGCCAGACGAATTTACAAATAAATAATAATCATTGTCCCAAATTGCTTTCAAATAATCAAGAGGTTCATGTTCAAACAAATTGTTTTCCTGCCATTTTATAATAATAATAATTTTATAATAATAATGTTATATGCTTATATGTATATGGAGTACGGCATTGTACGAGTGCGAAACTTGGGCGATAGGAGAAGCGGATAGGAAAAAATTGGAAGTGTTTGAAATGTGGTGCTACAGGCGCATGATGAAGATACCGTGGATAGATAAGGTTAGCAACAGAGAGGCATAAGAAAGAGTCGGAGAAAAGCGAAATTTATGGAAGATAGGATGGTAGGACACCTTCTGAGGCACGAAGGCTTAGTTCGCGACATACTAGAGTCAGAGATAGGAATAAGAAGAGGTAGGCCCAGATTAGGGATCTAGGATGTTCTACTTTTAGAGAAATGCGTAGGCTAACTGAGGATAGCAAAGGATGGAGGTACGCGTCCAACCAGTCTTCGGACTGAAACTTTATGATGATGAATAATAATCTGTATTTTTGCCTATGAGGTGAACTCCAAATCAGAGAACGCACTAATAATAATTAAGAAAAAATTAATAGAAAAATAAATTTACAAATAATGTTCAAATTGTCTTCCATGTTAACCAACAAATAATGTTTGGATTGTCTGCTATTCTTGTTGCTACGAGTATGTCTTCAAAATTTTCTGCGGGTGTCTCGTAGATCAATGTTTTCAAATGTCCCCGAAACAAAATGTATGAGGTTGATATCCGGAGAACGTGGAGGCCAGCCCACAGGTCCACTCCGACCAATCCAACGCCCAAGATACAATCTGTCTGTGAGTGAAAAATGTTTCTAGTCTCCTGGAACCTTAACGAAACTCAGGAGGACATGAGTTTATTGATAAAAAATGTTTGTTTTTGCCTACTCTATCGTCTCTAAAAAATCTGTATATTGTTTTGAAACACACTGTATACTCTTATTACATTAAGCTTCATATAAGTGATATAAAACGAAATATGACCAACAAACTACTGAAGAAATCAGTAGGCACAAAAAGGAAAATCAAAATTTACGGCGCATTTGTTTTTAAATTATGATGCGTTGAAAAACACAAAAAATGGATTGAATTTCTCGTTTGTGCTTGGCGAAACTTAAACCCATGCCTCAAACCTTTTGACTGGATTAAGATGGTCCTCCCTGCAATAATAGAAATGCAGGTAGCGTGGAGTCTCAACTTTGCGATGATAATTTGACAAAAAGAAAATCCGGTTACCCAATAGAGCACACAATTGTGCTCATCCTATCAAAACTTCAGCAATATACCCACTGGTATTGCGAAACGGAAGAAAGACATTTTAGGAATACACAGGGCATCACGCTCTTGCTCGATTACACACAACTAATAGAAATAAAGTTGTCCCTTCTTTAAAGTGCGCTAAATGAAATGTTAAATCCAAACGTTTAAGAGAATGGCGAATAAGTCCTTTTGTGAGCGTAGATTTTCAAATTATATGTTCCTATTGTGTGGCATTTTTTTCTGAGTGAACGTCTTCCTATTCAGACGCTTTGTTTGTTTGTTAGAGCAGAATTCTGCTCGAATTCGCAGGCTTTTTGTCGGTGAGAAACGGACCGTGGACTCGTAGGCGGTTCGTACTAAATTAAGTCATGGGGCACCTTCTATGTCTACTGCAAAATTTGTACGTAATAAAGGAGCATTTGGCTATGCTGAAAAGTAGATGACTGTCCTTAGCCCATTTGTAAATAATATCAATTTCTGAAGCAAATAGCAATCAAAAAAACGACCCAGCTCGGAGCCTTGAGGCACTCCGGAACTTACTTCGTACTTTGTGTACGTATATACTTTCTTGTCCGAATTACTCACTGAATTTCATGAAAAAGCAGAGTCGTGGATAGCTGGGAAAGTTTTCTAGCTAGATTGTTAGTTTTACCCCTTGGGGTGGTTTGGACCCCGGCATCTCTAGAAGAATGATTTGTTAAAGTAATGAACATTTACCCCAAAAGTTGAATGCGTCTAAAATGCTGTGTCTAGAGTGCCAGTCCATATTTTCGGTACGCGTACACAAATATAAATAATTCAAGTGGCAAAAAGCAATTCTGGGTTTCATAAATACGTCTTTTGATTGATTGAGGCGCCCGCCCCTAACGGGGAACTAGTCCCCGCGGAACAGAATGCATTTTTGTGCGCGGAATGCGCCTTTTTAAATGTGGCCCAATAAATGTCAGTCGCCGGTCCGAGTTCTATTGTTCAGGGTCACCGCGGTAGACTACGTACGTGCACACGCGGACTGAAGCAAGAGAGAAGAAAGAAGCAAGCAGGCGGCGCTATCGGACAGTTGAGTCGCGGACCACCCCGACTTCTCGTTACCGCTGCTTGCGAGCCGAGCCGCCAGAGCCGCAGCAGCAGACACAGCCGCCCGAGATGCGCTTTCACGACACTCACGATCGAAACGGCATAAATCATCATCAGTTGTTGGATCGCAAGGAATAAACACTTCTCATGCCATTTATGGGAAAACGTACAGAGATTACTGAGATCGGCAGCTGGCCGCCCAGGCATTTCTTCATTTTTTCGCGGCTGGTGAATTCTATATCGCGGATCTCCAAATGAATTTCTTGTTACTTTCTGGAAATCAGTTATGAGCAAATTTCTTTGAATAAATATTATACCTACCCAAAGGACTTGTACCTTGACGCAGTTCTAGTAATACTGGGACGGGTGGGATGGCTTGCGCGCTTCAATGATCTAAAGAGCCGAACCATAGGTTTAACCATATTGAAGGGGTTTTTATTTGAGAAGCCAGACTAAATCAAGTCCCTGAAAGGGGGCAGCAGCTCTTTCAGTAATCATAGTGGCAGAGATCGTGAGGGTCGGTATGGCACTGTGATACACACTACTGCGATGTGGAAGGCAACGGGAAACCACCACATTATTATATCCCTGGTACAGCGTACTTCGAATTTATGATGATGGCACTTTCTGGAGTAAAATATTCCGGAGGTAAAATAGTCCCACATTCGGATCTCCGGGCGGGGACTGCTTCGGGGGGAGTCGGAGCGTGGAAAGTTAGAGAATTTGAAAATTGAGATGGATAGGTTAGCATTAGACGTAGTAGGTATTAGTGAAGTGCGATGGCCAGAAGCCGGAGACTTCTGGAGCGGAGATTTTAGAGTAATACACACAGGATCTGTAGGAGGAAATTCGGGAGTAGGAATTGTTATGCGGAAAAAAGTAGGGCAGAGTGTAGAAAATTTCTTACAGCAAAGTGACAGGGTAGTTATGGTTAGGTTAGATTCGAAACCTGTAAAAACAGTAATAATACAGGTATATATGCCCACTTCTAACTACAGTGATGAGGTCGTAGAGGCAGTTTATAGTGATATTGAACATGTGCTAGATTTTGTGAGAGGACACGAAAATTTAATAATTATAGGAGATTTCAATGCAGTCGTAGGCACAGGGCGAGAGGGCGGAATAGTTGGTCCCTTTGGATTAGGCAATAGGAACGATAGGGGAGTGAGACTGATAGAGTTCTGCGATAAACATAACTTAACGGTCGCGAACACTCTATTTCACCATCATGTTAGGAGACGCTACACGTGGAAGATGCCAGGAGACCTAGGGAGATATCAAATAGATTACATTCTTGTTAGGCAAAGATTTAGAAATCAAGTTAGGGATTGTAGAAGTTATCCAGGAGCAGATATAGATAGTGATCACAATATAGTCGTTATGAAGGCCAATCTTAAATTTAAGATTTTGAAAAAACGAAGCGGAAGAAGGTATCTTGACCCAGAGAAACTAAAAGATGATGATACGCGCGATAAGTTCGAGAAAAAGACAAACGAAGTACTAAAGGGCGCGGGCGAAAATATTGTTAGGGACATAGAGGAAGAATGGAATTGCATTAAAAATAGTTTAGTTTCCTCAGCTAGGGATATTTTGGGTCATAAACAGAATGAAAGTAGGAAACCCTGGATAACAAAACATGTGAGTCTAATAGAGGAAAGGCGCAAATATAAAAATAGGTTAGATGAAATAGGGAAACAAAGATATAAGGCGATCAAGTGGGAAATTATTCGGAAATGTAGGAAAGCGAAAGAGCAATGGATCGATGATAAATGCAAAGAAGTGGAAAATAAGTTCGAAATAGGAAAGACTGATGAAGCATATAAAATAATTAGGAGAAATTTTAGAGAAATTGGATCTAGTACCAAAAGCATTAGGAATGAGGCAGGAGATATCCTAATCGAAAGCGGGGAGAAGGCAGATAGGTGGAAAGAATATTTAGGAAACTTATATGCGGGACAGGAAGTGCAAGATATATTAGAAAGTGAAAGCAGTGTAGAAGGGGATAACCTAGGGAGTCCTATAATGAGAGAAGAGTTTGAGCTAGCACTAAAAAGTTTAAGGAATAATAAAGCACCAGGTATAGATGGCTTGCAGGCAGAAATCTTAAAGTGCGCAGGTCAAGAGGTAATAGATCGTTTATTTAAATTAGTTAGTCGCATATACCTGACAGGCGAGATTCCAGAGGATTACAAACTGAACATCATGGTAGCTTTGCCAAAAAGGAAAGGCGCGGATAGATGCGAAAATTTTAGAACTATCAGTTTAACTTCCCATGCGTCAAAAATTTTAACTAGAATTGTGCAAAGAAGGATGGAGAAAAAGGCGGAAGAGATATTAGGAGAAGATCAGTTCGGATTTAGACGAAATAGACGAACGCGCGAGGCCATTCTAGCTTTACGAGTAATTATAGAAAAAACGATAGAAAAGAGAAAGAGCGTATATATAGGATTTGTAGATTTAGAAAAAGCCTTCGACAACGTAAAATGGGGGAAGATGTTCGAAGTGCTGAGAAAGGTAGGGATGAAATACAGGGACAGAAGAATAATACATAATCTCTACAAAGAGCAAAAGGCAGTTATAGAATGTGAGCAGGAACGAAGGGAAGTAGATATCCGGAAGGGAGTGAGACAGGGATGTGCATTGTCACCTCTAGTTTTCAACTTATATATCGAAGATGCGATTAATATTGTTAAGGAAAGAACAGCCTCAGGGATCAATGTACAGGGCCAAACTATTAACATGCTCAGATTTGCGGATGATATAGCAGTGTTAGCATCTAGCAAAGAAGAATTAGGAGCGGCTTTGAATGAAATGGAAGCAGTTTTGACACAGGGCTACGGCATGAAAATCAATAAAAAGAAAACTAAAATTTTGGTATGTAGATGGAGTGAAAATAGAACTAAAATTGAAATACAAATAGGAAATGAGAAGATAGAGGAGGTCGCGGATTTCTGCTACTTAGGAAGTAAAATAACCCAAGACGGTAGGAGCACTAAAGATATAAAACAAAGAATGGCGCAGGGACGAGTTGCGTTTAACAAAAAGAAACAACTGTTATGTTCGAGAACGGTTAATATAGAGACTAGGAAGAGACTCTTAAAGTCGTATGTATGGAGTACGGCATTATACGGGTGCGAAACTTGGACAATAGGAGAAGCGGATAGAAAAAGAGTAGAAGCGTTTGAACTGTGGTGTTACAGACGCATGATGAAGATACCCTGGATAGATAAGGTTAGCAATAGGGAAGTATTAGAAAGAGTTGGGGAAAGGCGAAAGGTATGGAAAACAATAAAGAGTAGGAGAGATAGGATGGTAGGACACCTTCTAAGACACGAAGGAATAGTTCGCGACATACTAGAGGCAGAGATAGGAATAAAAAGAGGTAGGGGTAGGCCTAGATTAGACTACTGCTCTCAAATAGTTAGGGATGTAGGATGTTCTACTTTTAGGGAAATGCGTAGGTTAGCTCAGGATAGAAAAGAGTGGAGGTACGCATCCAACCAGTCTTCAGACTGAGAACCTTATGATGATGAAATATTATACATACAATAATACAATCATATTAAACAGGTGAACTTAATCTAAGTTTAGTAAAGTAAACTGGTTTTATGCTTTATTGTACACGAATATTACAGGAATTGTTCGTTGGTTAGAAGGGGTAAGTTGGGGTAACCGAGACAATCAGAATCTGAGATTAAATCGGCACTTTCGCCTGTTCTGAAGGCAATGCTCAATACTATAGTAGTCCTGGTTTGTGATAAATCTGAGAATTTTTTTAAGTTACATATTTTCGGGAAAACTCACTTGCCCCTACGTAGTGAGGTATCTACATCAGGAACGAATGCTCAATACGCCTCATGGCCTCATCTGACCCGCTCTTTTCTGAAACGAATGACTGCATCATTATTATCGTTGATTCGGCCTCTCCCGTTCCCAGGATCTGACAAAAATTGCTCAAACTCCTTTTAGTGTGTTTGTAGAATTTAGGGCATAGCAGCTTTTTAGGCAGGTATATTTTCGGTATACCGTTAAGCCTCAAACAGATCGTAGATAAGAGAACTAGTATACTTACACAAATTATCTTGTTAAATCGAGAATGAATTCCTATTTATTACAGTTTTCCGTAGAGTGCTTCTATTATAGAGATACCTATTTTTTATTCTCCAGATATTTATTGGTAACTGAAGTTGATCTTAGACATATCTGTCAATGGTTATGTTATTTTAGCACACTTCTTGTGTTCTTTAAATATACCTATAGGAAATACTCGGAATGAGATCAGGCGACCTTGCTGGCCATGATTTGAGTCGTGAATTACTACGAGTCTCGTCGAATAGATTCTGTGCCATCTTCATGAGAATATATTCGCTTCATAATGTCGAGAGGTATATGGGTTTTCAATAAAGTACAAATTTTAATTTCTCTAAAAATGTAAGTATATCATTCTCCGTTTGGACTGACTGTGTGCCCCAAGTCTTTATGGCATTGTGTGGTAGCTGGTTTGACACTTTGTTGTAACTCACAAACTTGGTGTCCAAATTGACAGATTTTAAATTAATTAATCAGCGCCGAGCTGGTAGATAGACAGGTGAACAAAAGTGCGGGGTCCATTACAAGTTTTCGAATTTAGAAATGTTTTTAAATTAATAAATAAGAGTACTCATATTAAGAATGTACAGTAAAATACTATATCCAAACATCTATTATTCCTGTAAAAACTGTTGAAGCAATTTCGGGATTTAAATCTCAACATATAACACGCCAGGCTATCACGTTTCATTAGTAAGATTTATTGTCGTTTTCACACTGGCCACACTTGCTTGGCGTGCGAACCAATAGCAGGTCGAAATTAGAGAACCCTTCCTCCTTCTGCTTTTCGGCGGATTAAAACATCCTGTTATCATGGGCATTATTCAATTAAGTTCAATTAATCCAATGAATTTTGTGCAGATGAGTGGGACGTCAGATTCAACATTAGTTTAAATTTCGTTAATTACTTCAATTTGTTTGGGGCCCACATGGCCCGTAGTTTAAAGTTAAGAGTTGTTCTGGAAAATCGAGTAACGTTGATTCATTTCCTTTTCGTGGTGTCGCGGAACTGTATTGTATAGGGACATATTCCATGACCTAAAACTGGTATCCAATTTATGCTAGTTTTTTTATATGGATCCTTGTCTCGTTGAAATATGAAACTGAGAGCCATTTCCCACTCTGCATATATGGGACCATTTCTGCAGTATATCCCTAAAGACAAATCGCTCGATTGCACCATCGATGAAGTGCAAAGGGTCAGCCTATCTTACTATAGAAGAACCCTACTTTGGCCGTGCTTTATTCCGGTTGTTACTTACTTAGAATTAAATCTGGTATTAATTGGTCGTCTTACACGTCTCATGCCATCAAAATAAAATATCTTGTAAGGACTTTTATCGTTAAATAATACCTTCCTCCAATCTTGAACTGTCCAGTTTAAATGTTGTCGTGCGAACTGAAGCCTGGCCACTCTATTATGTCTCCAAATTAGCGTAATTAAATAACTTTCCTGCAACTAATCTTCGTGGAGTAATCCTTGGAGAAACTCCTACTTCAGGAATTTCTGCAATAATCCTGGGTGCCGACTTCCAATGATCAAATGAGGATATTTTGAATTTATTTTAATTGAGTTCAGACCCCGTCATCACAAGCAAGAGGAAGCTTCCCAAAAAGAAACTACAATACCTACCAAAAGAAGTGTTAGATTTGTTAGTGCCCCCACCAGCCACAGTGCATCAAGATGGCAACGATGGCGATGATGATCATGCTCTTATTCCTCTATGTTATTTCTGGGCATTTCTTCCCGTGTAGGCACAATATTACGTCTGGCGTTGATTGCCCAACAGCCGTTATATTTTCCACAAAATCTTCCACTTCCTGTCGAACCGCAGCTCTGTCGATGTTTGGTGGTGCACTGGCAATACCGTTCACCAAAATTTGCAGTGCCTTAGGACTGCTGCAAGCTTGGTCTCATAAGGTCAAATAACCTCATCAAGACTATCATTATTTTTGAAATTAATTCAATTTTTTCAAATTTCACCCCCCAAAAAATACCCATTTTTTCAATATTAGTATAGCAAGTTTCAGAATTTTTGCCAAGAGTTCATGAGTTTGGCCCCACTGTGCGTCGTCGCTCAAAATCCAAACGATGTGGATCCAAAAAACGACGACGTTGAAGGTCCAAACGTCGTCGCTCTAAATCCAAACGATCCGGATATATATACATATATGTCGCTGTTATTATGCAATCCTCCTTCTCCAACTTTGATAACTCATAAAAAGACCCCATTGGTAATACCCATACCTCTCTTGTGTAAAAGAGATTGTATTTCTAGACAGTGTACTTATTATAAATCCTATAGGTATGTGGAACAGGTGTTGACACCAAAATACTTTCTGTGCATGTCGATATCGTAGTTTTAGATGACTGTGGGGAAGCTATACCATCATTTTCATCGGAAATAGTTCTTCTTGCTTTTTTCGCTCCTGCATAAACTTGTATTCCATTGAGAAACATGACCTTTCCATTTTCTAGTAGCCTTTTTGATATCCATGTTTCTTGCTCTTTTAAAATCATTCCACATCTGCCAAAGTTTGTTTTTGAAGAAGAGGGAAGCTCAGCTTTTAATTGATCACACACTTGGTATTGTTCTTTTGCCCATTTAACTATAAGGACCTGATTATCTCCTTTACCTAGAATGGAAACTTTAATCCTCATAGTGGAGAATGTATAATACATGTATTACACATATAGTGGTCAATGTCCATAATTTCTGTCTCATACCTTCAAACCCTCCATATTGTCCAATATGACAGTCTCCAAAAGTAGGTAGTCCTGTTGGCTCTATCTTTGGAGGAGATAATCTATTGTTCGTCAGTAAGTATACATATAACGTGGCCTCCAGCCTCCACAAGTGCACGCCTTTGAAGAAGTAATCAAATCCAAACATCTACTCAAGAGCAAGTATAATAGGGTCATGAATTGAACTTCTCTGTATAGTGTTCCATTTCTTAAGATCGATATTAATAGATTCGGTCCCGGGATGTATCCCGTATGTTCACACTGGTTTTATTACAGTTTTGTGACTAGCACTTTGGGAAGGAAAGTAACCCCTACTTATGCCTACGTTAAATACTTCTCTGGGGTATTTTATGGCTTCGTATAGCAACTCCTGAAGCACTCTCGCCATAATTAAATCATATCCTGGGAACTTCTTAGGATTTAGCTTTGTCATGATAAAATTTTGTACTTGGTTTAGTCTGAATTTTTTAGAGGTGGCTCCAGCTGGTTTGGCGACTTTAGTAAGTCGTAGATATCATTGTCATTGGTGTCGGGGTCTGCAGGATCTGAAGTGTTTCACTGTTTTTGACAGATGAGAGATTTGAAGAGAAGTCGAAACAGTGTTCCGCCTTTATTAAATTGAATGGTATAGATTTAGTGCCAGAGAAGTCGACGAGGTCAGGTGCTTTGTTTCTATCTGTGGGCCAGTAAGTTGGTTCTCCCCTAGAGGAGTGACTCAGGTTGTTTGCCTACACAGCCCTAAAAAGTTGAATTGTAGTCCCCTCCAACTAGAAAACGATTTCCTAGAGTGCGAAAGAAAACTGCGAATTGGTCTTTTTATGTTCTATTTTGGGGGGGGCAATATATAGCTGTCAGTGTCAGTGGTTCTTGCCAGTCTGTGGTGACTACACTTGTTGCCTGTATGTGCTGTTCTTCGTATTTGTTTGACTCGTGGTGTTTAATATTCCACCATGAGCGGTGCCGTGTGATACATGTTGAATACTTGGGCATTCTGAAGTAACTTCTTTTGGTAAAATGCGCCTCTAACATATCGTCAATATGAGTGATAAATGCTTTGACTTCGTCAGAATGTTGGACAAGGCCACTGGTTTCTACAGTGCAATCTTTAGGAACTTGACTATTATTTGAGTTTTGCTACCATGGTTGTTAGAAGGTTTAACATAGTTGACATATGTTCAACTAGATTTTCTAACATACTCTTTGATTCAAAAAATTCGTCTGAAGGTCTGGTCTATACGTTTCGCTATTGACGACAATATTGGATTTCCAGATTTTATTTGGCGTTGTGTTATTTCTCGCATTTACAAATGTTATATTGGGTTGTACTGGTTGCAAGGTCTTTGGGTTGTTAACAGTTGTGGTTGATTTCTGTCCTAGGGTTGGATACTTTTTTTTGAGAAGCTCTTTATATCCCAAGCAGCCTTTGTAATTAGCTGGGTCGTTTCCTTCGCCCATTGTGCATTTGACATCGTCAGGCCTAGTTTTCCTAGGATACTTTTAGGCATTTCACACAACGTGGCCTGAGTTGACAGTACTTCTTGTGTGCCCATAACGATAGCATCGTGTGCATCGTGGGATAAGCCTTTTTTGTCGGGGAGGTTAGAATTGAACGCTGCAATCTAAAAGATGGTTTAATTTATATATCTTTATTGTTGTCTGCAGGTTTTATCAAATCTCTGCTGTAATCAGAAGACATAAAGTTCTTATATCTCTGAAAACGCATCTATATCTTCCGACAGCCACCTCTACTGTTTCATATCTATATGTAATTGCAGTGCAAGACGCGCCTCTTGGAATGAAACTGAGCATGGGTAACCCCATACTGCGCAGACCTTCTTCTCCCCCTTCTCGACGAGGTGCTGTCTTACATAAGTAGTTCGGTAGTCTGATCTGTTTTCCCTCTTTGACTAAGTGCCACAATTTTCTGATACTTCTCTCTTGGTGTTATAACCGTACTCCTTCCAAGGTAACCCAGGTGAACAGCTCCAGGTATCCATCTCCATGGTTGGAATATCATTGAGATGAATTGGATTAACTCGCTTAGGTTTCAATATAAAATATAAGTAAGAGATCCTTTGTTTTAAATTGTTTGGCGTTCCACATGTTCTTCACTAAGTGTCCGTGTTGTTTTATTTCTTCTTTTAGGTGTTCAGTGTTCACATACATAAAATGAGAAATCAGTTACATTAATAAGAATATTGTATTACAACGTGAGGGAAACTGGCTGCAATTCTGGGCAATGAAATAGTAGTTGAGTTGCACTCATTGCATTTGTTCCCCTTGGATTCACCTGGATGTTGTTTGTACTTTACAAAAAGATGGCTTATGAGATCTTTCATTTATTTTGTACATTTCTCAGAAATTTTGCTGGGAATAGATCCCCTTGTTAAGAATATCAGAAGTCTAATGTCATCACCAACAGGTGCAGCTTTGGGGCATGCCTTTGAGCCTCCCAAAGACACTGGTTCTGTTGCTGTGAATCTGTGATTTCAAGAAAATTTTTGGTCTTTCCCCATTTCTTGAATGATAGTTTTGGGATCAAATCCTTGATACATCATATTCTCCATGATTTCTTCTTTATTGGCGAAGTCTTTCATTAGTCCTGAAAAGGACTCATGACCGCCATCAGTGATGGCTTTTTCAGACCTTAACCATCATCATAAAGTTCTCAGTCCGAAGACTGGTTGGACGCGAACCTCCATCCTTTCCTATCCTGAGCTAACCTACACATTTTCATAAAAGTAGAACATCCTACATACTCAACTATTTGAGAGCAGTAGTCTAATCTGGGCCTTCCCCCACCTTTTTTATCCCCATCTCCGACTGTAGTATGTCGCGAACTGTTTGTGTCGCAGAAGGTAATTTACCATCCTACTCTCCTATTGTTTAATTGTTTAATTCTTGATGTTTTTATTCTTCATTAATGCGTGGACTGTATTTTTTATAAATAGTTTAATAGTTAAATAATTCACTACAAAATTTGCAGTTTGACATTAATAGAAAATATATAAATAAAACTTTTTTAATTGTAAACACATGTATCCCTGACTTCTAAGTTACCATTATTTTTAAAATGTACAATGTACAATGCTACCAACTTAAAGTAAAGTTAATCATAATAAACTAAAACTCTCTATTTTAATTCAACACCTATTCTTTATTATCTTCCATACCTTTCGGTTTTTCCCAACTCTTTCTTAGACCTCCCTATTGCTAACCTTATCCTATCCACGGTATCTTCGTCATGCGTCTGTAGCATCACATTTCAAACGCTTCTATTCTTTTTCGATCCGCTTCCCCTATTGTTCCATGAAAATTCCATGGAGGTCAACAGGTTCTGGGGCTCTTGATGAACTTGCCACTTTCTGAGAGAGATATAGGTGTCTGCTGTTTAGTAGGAAATTGTGGGATCGCAGATAATGTATGATATGTACAGATTGATTCAGCAATAAATGCTGAAATTTTGTGGAGTGATAAGGCAGACGATTATTTTTTCAAATACATTGCCGTTGAGTTGTCGCCGGGACGCTACATGGAATATCCCCAAGTGCATGTCAATAAGTTAACAAACATCAAACTGTTATGTCACCTACGAAAAATTAAAGGCATCTAAGATATTGCATGCAGTGTTGCAACCACGCATTAGTGGAACCAAGTGTTCTGGCAAAAATAATCGTCTGCTCAACTTTTCACTCTACAAAATCCCAGCACTTCTTTCTGAATCACCTGTATATCATATTTTCTTAAAAGTAATAGGGTTCGTTTCATGTTTCAGGTAGCTGGTGGGTCTCCGGGTGATGTAGTGTAATGAGACTTATTTTCAATTTTTTTTTTTGTTTTCCCAGCCAAGAATAGTATTGGTAAGTGAATATTTTTTATGATTGTGTTGTGTTCTAATGTACGTTTATTAAGTTAAAAAAGAAAATTTTGTGCACAATATTTAAGTTCAAAGAAAAGATAAAGAAGGAAAAAAATGCAAGTACATAGTTAATTTTAAAAAAATGTAAGTCGTTTCTAATAATGTTTTTTTTAATTTAGAAAAATTACGAGATGTTGAAAGTGGTAAGTTAATGTTATGTTAAGTTAATGTAATAGCTCAATTATATATATTTACTGATGTTCGATGCATTTCAGAAGAAAGTTGAAAATAATTCGGAAGTAAGATCGTACCTTCATAGAAATAAATGTAAAATATTTTATTTGTTTTATTTCAGAATGAGGGAAATTTCATTTTCACAGTTTACTGTGCACTTCCACTGTAAAAGTTAGTGTACACCCTTCGGGAGCAAGATACAGTTCATTCAATAGTACAGAATGTTGTTGGATTAGTTGAACGCATGTATGGAGTACGATATCGCACGGGTGCGAAACTCGAATAATAAGAGAAACGCATTGAAAAAGAATAGAGCGTTTGAAATGTGGTGCTAGAGATGCATAATGAAGATACCGTAGGTTAGCAATAGGGAGGTATTAGCAAGGGTTGGGGAAAAGCGAAAAGTATGAAGTCAATAAAGAATAGGATGCTAGGACACCTTCTGATATCTTCGCAACATACTAGAGACGGAGATAGGAATAAAAAGAGGCAGGGGCAGGCCCAGATTAGACTACTGCTCTCAAATAGTTAGGGGTGTAGGATGTTCTACTTTTGGGGATATGTGTAGGTTAGCTCAAGATAGAAGAATAGAGGCACGCGTCCAAGCAGTCTTCGGACTGAGAACTTTATGATAATGGACCTGAATATTTTTCGGCTAGTCATGAAAATAATGCATTTGAAGTCTTATTCTTCCCTGTTTTGTAAGGTTATTGTTAATAGTTTATAAATAATCTATTTTGATACGTTTAAATGTAAAGGAAGAAAGATATTTGCAGAATTTATTAAA
This sequence comes from Xestobium rufovillosum, assembly GCA_963966045.1. Taxonomy (NCBI): domain Eukaryota; kingdom Metazoa; phylum Arthropoda; class Insecta; order Coleoptera; family Ptinidae; genus Xestobium; species Xestobium rufovillosum. The sequence continues at coordinate 27,243,183 of OZ014497.1, forward strand.
ATACGAAAATAATATATTTAATCATTAAAATAATGTTTTTCTTGTTTCTCATGTTATTTAAAAAAATGCACGTCACGAACTTTTTCGGTTCAGTTCTATTAAAATGTTTTGGATGTTTCCCTTGCTCCTTTTAGTAACGAACTTTTTGTAATCTTTATTTATTTTTGATCATTATGGCACGTCAGTAAGTTTTAATACTTCATGTGCAACATAGGAATCTCCAAATCGCTACTATAAGAAAGTAATAAACATACTACTTAAGATTGCCAGTGATTTCGCTGTCAAATTATTTTTTGTCTTTACAATCACATCTGTTCTTTCTCACTATTGAAAATTGTTTAAATACGTAATTTTACCATAAAGGCCATTTCAATCCAGGCCCGAGGAATTTTTGCATGATTTTGCTGAGAAACTTCAATTTTTCTACACCTTTGTTTGTCTGCCTTCGTTTCCAGCTGTTTTTACAATAAAATGTGCCGGCTGTCATGATTGGAGGTTATGTTGTCTCTTACTCCTCGCACATAGTGTTTAAATTTTAACACAATATGTACGAATCGTCCAGGTCTCGACGTGGGGCCTTCGAAAATTGTATTTCACTGCAGAAGATATGCAGCAGTGTTTTTTGGAAGAGATCACTTGAGACGGCAAATGTAATAGTTAAGGGATATAACTCGGCGATCTTGTGACTAATGTCCGAGGCACACACAAGCCAAAATTTCCAATCGGCATCTCTAAAACTTCACGAGCAGGGCGGCCACGAAAAAGAGCGTTTTTTCAGCGAGCGAAAAATTTTACCCAAATTTGGAATTTTTTTCGACCTGTTAGTTTGACCTACATTTTAACGTTTGGGTGTTTGAAGATGGGAAATTTCGTGGTCGGTCGCAATTTATGTTATCCATTTTCAGATGCAAGTTTCTACCCTTAAAAGTTGACCTATCCAAATTGCTGCCAAACCCAAGACTGTGCATTTTCATCTTTCGAAAAGTACCCCACCCCGTACGAATTCCCCCTTGACCACCAGGGACAAGTTTCTTTCTTCATTTTCGATCTTTTTGTCACCAAAAATTTGAAAGGTTTCCTTTTGCCGCTGTGGTCCGAATATTTTCGATCCTAATGGTAGATATATCAGAATCTGCTTTCAGAACTACCCTCTGTCTACTTTCGTTGAGCCGGTATAAAAACTAACCTTAATTTGAGGGTGTCGTATCTCGGCCGTTCTTCCTCCCTGAACTACGAAACCCCACCCAGATCTTTGGAACCCGTCGGCGAACAAAATAGCTCGTTTTTGACCCGATCTTCCCGTCTGATGCCTGGGATTAGTGCGCATTATATCAGAGACGGGGGCACATCGAGTTTGTTATCGCTTAGAAATTGGGTGTTTTAGCTGAGGTGTAAAACTCTCGAGGGTCTTTACGGATCCTCGACGAATCCCCGTACCGCCCTCGTAAATTTCGTCCCGATCTACAAATTTTTCGCTTGGAAAAAAATTGTTTCACATTTTGTTCTAAATTTAGAAAATTTAGAAAAGCGTTTTCTCCATTCAGTTTTTGGACATACTGCAGACGTACGTGTTGCAGAAGGTTGCGCGAAAAAGTTGTATTGAATAACATTTGGGTTTACTTTAAAATTGAGAGAAATTTGGACATGTATATTACTTTTAATAATAAAAATAAAAATATGTAAGTGGCATAGAACAGATTTATGTTATTGTAAATTGTAATTAATATATCCATATATCCACAACATATATTCAAAAAATTAGTTCTTGATTTTAACTTATATACATAAATCCACGTAATAAACAGTTCCAATTAACAATATAATACCCCTGGAAGAAAAAAAAATCAACAGAAATTAGATTTGTCAAATTATTAAAAAATACAGTTATTCATGAACAAAAAAAAAATTAAAATTAAATTGAAATTTTAAATAACATTAAAATAAAAAACTTTTCTCAAACATAACCCACATATAATTATTTTAAAACCTGCTAAAGGTAATACAACAGTAATTATGAACTCCATAGTTTATGAAAATAAAATATGAGCTATTGAATGACCAATCAACGTATACAATTCTTCTTAAAGATCCTACCATGAACTTCCAAATAAAAACAATTTTATTTCTAAATTACTTAATGAAAAAACATTTCCCCCAGCCTCAGTAACTAACTTAAAATTCTCAGCAGAAGAAGCGCGACTTACGTGATCCACCCTGTGTAGAATACATCTTCAGTTACATGTCCCCCTAAACATTAAAGTTATCTACACAAAACGTTAGGCACTGAGCTATCCCACGTTGTATAAGGACAGCTTACGGTAAAAACGAGTGGAAGTATATCACCCTGATTGTTTCTAGTTTTCGCAAAGTGCTCGCCGATTTGGAAAAATTTAATCTGATTTTTTGGGTAGGTATAGGTACGGTTGGACCGGTACGAGACGGTGGCATTTTTTCCGTCTGGTGCGTTTCTTTTATTGTCGGCATTATTTTGACCGGCTTTGTATCCTTCGAAAATCATGCAGGACACGACGAATTATCCGTAATTGATGTCGTTGGCTACTAAGATTTCAGGCTCGTATACATTACCGTTCTACATGTTTACGTTGGTTGTGGATGCTTAATACTTTTGCCGCTTTCGTAATTTTTCTGTAAATTATTTGGCCTTTTGAACTTAAAGCAAGCTTCGAAAAGTATTACTTTCCGCATACAGTTTGGAAATAATAAGATATATTTAATCAAAATCACACCTTTAATATTTGGGTATTTTATGCATTTTTTGTGATTTTGTCATCGCAAATAGAGTCAATGTAATATTTCACATTGAAATTAGTTCCAGTATGAAAAAGTAGATCCCTACACCGAAAGGTAGAAGGGAATTGATTATATATACAGGGTGGTCACTTTTACAATGTACACCATTGGAGTCTTCTAAACCAGAAGAGATTCAGAGTTGGTCAAATTACAGAAAACGTGCACATTTTCCATGCTCTTTAAGGATCTGAAAAGAAATTCTGGATAGCTCTCGTTGTTCCTGAAATATCCTGAAAAGAATTGAAGTATTGCATTTTCTTATTTCTTCCATATATTATTTATTACTTGAGCAAATGTAATGCCCTTCGGCAGGTTTACATAAGTAGGTGTGGGCTATACACTGGATGTTTCAAAATTTGTCTAAGCCTACTACATTTTTGAGTTTTCATAATCATGGCAACTAGATTTTGTAGATAAGGAGTGAAATTAGTGTTCCAGAAAGTTAGATGACCCATGTGCGATACATCGTTGAAATTGTATTTTTTTTCTCTATCCAACCTTATGAAAATCCAATATGGCGCCCATAAGAAATTCAAAAGTTGACCATGAAAACTTGAAGATGTAGTAGGCTTAGACAAATTTTGAAACATCCAGTGGAAAGCCCATACCCACTTATGTAAACCTGCCAAAGGTCATCACATTCGCTTGAGTAATAAATAATATATGGAAGAAATACGAAAACGCAATATTTCAATTTTTTCAGGATATTTCAGGAACAACGAGAGCTATCCAGAATTTCTTTTCAGATCCTTAAAGAGCATGAAAATGTGCAACTTTCTTACCATTTGACCAACTCTGAATCTCTTCGGGTTTAGAAGATTCCAATGGTGTACATTGTAAAAGTGACCACCCTGTATATATATGAAAAAGTAGAACAACTTTTTAGATAATTTCAGCTCAACGTAGTCACGTTTTATTGTAGTTTTAAATGCCAAAAATATGCCTATCTTGAAGGTAGTTGCAGTCAATATTGCAAATAGTACCAATATTGAAAGTAGTTCCAATATAATAACTTTGTAGATTCAAACAAATTTATTTACTACCTACGCAACGTGGGTTTCTTGATCATTCAAGGTGCATAAGATAAACGATTGGAAACAACAATATGATCATTTATTATAAGAACGAACGTTTCAAAGTAAAAAATTATATTATTTATTAACTAAACAAAACTTAAGAACTACCCCCACGGAATCTCATGCTCACAGAACCAACTTAATATATCAGGAACAAGTAATTTAGGCGCAGTTTTTCGTATATGCTACCGAGACTCATGGGTGAGCTGGAAGTGTCTTGGGAGTCCTGTTCTGTGGGGGGTTTTAGACGGCTGGTCAGGCGACATGTGTTTGAGGCTCAGTGTCTTGGTGCTTCTTAGTTGATTTTTAATTGCTTGTTTTTTTCTCAAGTCATAGGTGCTAGATTTAAATTACTCCCTTTCCTTGCAGGCGATACTGCTCAGACTTAGGTTTTGTTTTTTTTTAGGCTTAAGTGGAAGAGCATTCCACCTGCTTTTGTGGGTGGGATGATCTTAGGCCTCATTGGAGGGTGATACTGTTTTTTTCCTTAGTTGCTATTGTTTGTAAAAAAATTTATTACCTTGCCAATAAAATCTATTATTATTATTATTAATATTAATTTCTCGTCTGTCCATAATTTTTTATGTCCCGTCCTTGTCTTGTGCCTCTTTTCCTTTCTTCTATTAATGTTTTCCAAATTTGGTTTTGTAACTCTAACTTTTTTCTGTCACTTCGTTGTCCACCACTATGTTCTTACCCTTTAACTTGTTCTGTAAAAAACTTTTATCTCGCAAACATGATTTTCTTATCCAAAATGCCTCCCTCTTAACTGTTTCTTTTCTCTCTAGCAATTTCTTCGCATTTTTTTCCGAAACTCCGTAGTCTACTTTCTATTTTACTTCTCCCACTACTCTCTTTACAATCTATTTCTTCTTCTAACCTTTGAAAATCTTTCCTCAATTCCCTAATCATCAAGAAATGAAATTGAAATTTTCTTTGAACTTCCTTCCTCATTCAAATTGTAGTATAAATCTTTCTCTGTTTCTCCAAAGTTTATTACGTCTTGAACAGAATTAGAGATAAAGGCCCGAAAATTCAGGTCCGTTTTCTATTTGATTCAGCAAAATTCTACGTATGCTAATGATGTCTTTCATCAGTTGGCTTGTTCTGCAAGTTACGGACACCTTTTTTGTCCAATGCAGCAGTCGTTATGGATAATTTTGTAGCAAGTCTTCTGTTTAAATATGAAACGTAAGTAAAATTTGTAAGTGATGACAGATATCAGGATATACAATTTATAGGCATCTCTTGTTACTAGGGATCTTTACCATCGCCAATCTCATGACAATTAGCGCCCGTCACATTCCTCCCCGGAAAGGATGGCGTCACGGAAAACAAATAGTCCCGTGGCCCGGAACGGACGTACGGACCGGCCCGGCAGCCCATCTACGCTATCTTGCGGAGGCCACTTAATTTATACGGCATGTTTACATATGTCTAAACCAGCGGACGCATTTTAATTGTCGGCATCTGACATACAAAGGGTCGCGCAGCATGCCTCGGCCGATCGTGGCGCCACCATGAAAAAAAGTGAACGAACCGCGAAACAAGACAAAAAGACCAAGGGGACCGGACGACATCCACGACACAGGGACATGCATCGTCCGTCTGTTTGGTGATCCTCGTTTGAATGTGATGCCGCTTCTCTTTTCAGCGGATCGAAGGGGTTCGCGTTTTGTCTTTCTCCGCTCAGAATTCCGCGAATCGCGACGTCTAAGATTTTTTTTAGATCATTGAGATATTTTGTGCTAATAGCTGGAATGAAGACGCGAGGGGTATGATGGGATGAGAATTTTACGTGCTGCATTATATTTAATTTGGAAGGTCTGTTCCAACATACGTACATTCGGATGGTCTAAAAAACTTTGATTCACGTTTTTCAATTACTGTTAGAACATCAAATACTTACATAAAATTTTTTTAAATACGAAATTAAAGATTTTTTCATTTTTAACTATTATTAAAATAGAGGGCGTGTGGAATGGTGAATGTTGACAAAATATCTGGTGACATGTTGCAATTTTATTGTTCTAAGGGTGTCCATACTTGAATACATATATGTATATTGTGGGATTGTATTAATTCAACTACCCCTTATTCTTATTTCTCTGTAAAATTGTTTTAAATTTTCTCGTATCTACAAAATCACTTTTTTCTCATCATTTAAAACTGCTTAAATGCGTAACAAAAATGCTCTAACAAAAATCCGGGGAAATATTTTATTGAGAAACTTCAATTTGTTTTACACCTTTGTTTGTCTGTGGTCGTTTCCAGTTGTTTTTACAATGAAGTGTTAGTTGTCATGATTGGAGGTTATGTTGCTAAATTTGTGTGTTCAATATGCCGGCGGGCGACCTAAATTCATAATATGCCGGTGATTTCCTGCTGCAACATAATTGTGAATTAATTATTTTAAGGCTCTTGCCTCTCGCGCATGGAGTTTGAATTTTAACAAAATATATATATGAATGTTCAGACTTCAATGGAGTGATAAAATTTTACTAAAATATTTATTGGGACCTTCGAAAATTATATTTGTTCAATCCTGTCATAGAAACTTGTTGTTTCTCCCTCTCTATGCGAGAAACCATTACTTTTGCTCACTCACTTCGTTTCTTTGGCAACGGGTGGGAGAAAGCAGTGAGCGAAAGTACTTTCGTTCAGTCTTATTACTTTCACCCACTCCATTTCTCAATAAAATTACAGAAATATTCCAAATTAATCATTCAAATTGACATGGCAATTTATGATGGTTTCTATAAATAATAAACTAGCTCAGTTATTGTCAACAAAATTTTATTTGTGTGCGTTTTTATAAAGTTGAGCATAAATTCAAAATTAATTAGATATTTATTTAATAGTAAGTACTGTCAACATTTTTATTAATATGAAAATTTTTACAGAGTTAAAGCCAATATTTTTAAAAAAATATTGCACTATGAAACTTACTTGCTATATATCTACTTTCTCAAAAACAAATAAAGTTGTCTTCAACATAGAATATGTGGACCACAAAGAAGATGGCGCGTAATTTTCTACCAATCCATTCAAGTAGGCTAAGATCACTTCCTCCGTTATAAGATGAATTTTCTTTGTATGCATCAAATCACGGAATTTTGTCAGCTTGTTCATATACCTTCCTTTAGACTTCTAAGGTAATAAATTTTATGTAGCGGCATCAGCTTCTTTTAATATCCTCCGGTAAAATTAAATCGTAATTTTTTCCTTATTTTCTCAGTAAAAACTTATTTTAGGTACAAATTTAATTGAAACATACAAACATGTATTATGTGTTATGTATTATGTTATTATGTTGTATACCTACCTAATTGTCAGACCAATTTGAATTATTAATTTTGAATATTTTCGAAATAATATGTATATTTAGTTCAGTGGCAGGATTGAACAAAACGTTATACAGCACTCGTGGAGAAACCGTTTGCCTTTGCACACTCGCCTGGCGGCTCGTGTGCAAAACTGGCAAATGCGTGAGCGAAATTTTCAGTTTCTCCACTTGTACTGTACCCAAGTAGCACCGAAATATTGCGATAATATTAAAAAGTAAATATTTAAATAACATTAGAATGACAGTTTTTTAAATATACAGGGTGAGTCATTAAGGCGAAATCGGCCGATAACAAGAGTACAGTTCAAAATGGAAGAAACTTTTTCAAATAAAAGTTTTTCAAAAATAAGTGCTTAATGAGATAAAAATATTTTCAAATATGGCGGACTTCCGGTTATACCGGAAATGGACACTAACTATGTTATTTTAAATAGAACACCCTGTATTCGTTTGCATTTTTGGATTTCGCATGAAAAATAAATGTCAGTTTGTTAATCAAACATTGGGTCTAAGTCGAACCGCTATGGAGTTTTTTAATTTTGTTTGAAAATTTTGACGTTTGCAGTAGTTGGCGCCATTTTGAATATCTTCGAAACGAAAGCACTTAGAGGAATGCGATTTCGACAGTTCGTCTCTGGAAGTAACAGCCTATTAGACACAAGTATAACATGGAATCATAACTTTTTAATTAAATGAAATTTATCCATGCCAATATTTACTAATTCAAACGGGAATAACTCTTTTTTTTTAAATGGAATGCTACATTGGTTCTCACCTCATAAGGCGCAACATTAAATTTCCTTTCTGACGATGTATGGTTGTTGGCATCTGTCACCAGCAGTTTTAAGAAATTTGCGTTTTTCTGGAAATTTTAAATAATATCGTGTTATTGCGTTAACAATAGTTGGCGTTCAGCGGTTTTGTTTTGTTTTGCCAACGAAATGTCATTTCTATTAAATTATTGTTAAGTAAGGGTGCAATTTGAGTTCAATTAGTGAGTGTATTGATTTCAATTTTAATAAATATCACAATTAAGAAAACTGAAAATGTACACTCAAGAAGAATTAATTGCTATGGTGTATTCCTTGGGTGAAACAGAAGGAAATTCGTTACTTGCCTCAAGAATGTATGCGCAACGTTTTCCCGAGCATAGACATCCAAATGTAACGGCATTCGCAAAATTAAAAGAGAGGTTTGAACGAACTGGTTGTGTGGGATACGAGAAGAAAGAACGTGTAAAATCAGTGACACATGAGGAAAATCAAGTTTTAGTAGCTGCTACTGTTGTCTGAGATCCTCATTTAAGTACCAGAGAAATTAGTCGCGAGTTAGAAATAAGCCAAACCTTTGTATCTCGAATACTGCGGAAAAATAAATTTCACCCGTACCACGTTCAGTTGGTTCAGGAACTAGATCAAAATGACTTCAACAATCGGTTGCAATTTTGTGAGTGGGCTTTACGTAAACTTCAGGAGCGAAATGACTTTTTCGATCATGTTCTCTTTACGGACGAAGCTTCGTATCATAAGAACGGTTTTGTTTCAAGATACAACTGCCATTATTACAGTACTGACAATCCCCACTGGATAAGGCCATTGGATCATCAACATAGGTGGTCTTTGAATGTATGGGGTGGCATAATTGGACGACACGTAATTGGACCACATTTTTTCGATGGAAATTTGAACGGTAATAGCTACCTACAATTTTTACAAAACGATTTGCCAGAAATGTTAGACAATTTACCACTTGCTGCAATACAACAGATGTGGTATCAACAAGATGGAGCGCCTGAACATTACGGGAGGGATGTAAGGGAGCACTTGACTGCAGCATTTCCAAACACATGGATAGGAAGAGGAGGTCCGACACCTTGGCCAGCGCGATCTCCAGACCTAACAAAACTTGACTTTTTCTTGTGGGGGTACGTAAAGCAGTTAGTTTACAGGGAACCTCCAACTACTCGAGAAAATATGATGGAACGAGTTCGCGATGCATTTCAAAGTATCAATGAAGATATATTGATAAATGTGAACAATTCTTTGTTGAAACGATTGCGTGTTTGTTATCGTGAGGATGGCGGTTATGTCAAACATTTAATCTAATTACATTAATTTATTTTTGTTGCTGTTATTATCTAATGATCTTTGAAGTTTTGGAAATAGTATAGAAGATTTGGAACGAACATTTTGTAAGACAAAACAAAACAATATCGCCAAACGTCAACCATTGTTAATGCATAAACATGATATTATTCAAAATTTCCAGAAAAACGCAAATTTCTTAAAAACTGCTGGTGACAGATGCCAACAACCATACATCATCAGAAAGGAAATTTAATTTTGCGTCTTATGAGGTGAGAATCAATGTAGCATTCCATTTAAAAAAAAAGAGTTATTCCTGTTTGAATTAGTAAATATTGGCATGGATAAATTTCATTTAATTAAAAAGTTATGATTCCATGTTATACTTGTGTGTGATAGGCCGTTACTTCCAGAGACGAACTGTCAAAACCGCATTCCCCTAAGTGCTTTCGTTTCGAAGATATTCAAAATGGCGCCAACTACTGCAAACGTCAAAATTAAAAAAAAAAATTAAAAAACTCCATAGCGGTTCGACTGAGACCCAATGTTTGATTAACAAACTGACATTTATTTTTCATGAGAAATTCAAAAATGCAAACGAATATAGGGTGTTCCATTTAAAATAACACAGTTAGTGTCCATTTCCGGTATAACCGGAAGTCCGCCATATTTGAAAATATTTTTATCTCATTAAGCACTTATTTTTCAAAAACTTTTATTTGAAAAAGTTTCTCCCATTTTGAACTGTACTCTTGTTATAGGCCGATTTCGCCTTAGTGACTCACCCTGTATATTGTACATTATTTCTTTATCTTCACTTAATATTGAGTTTTCTATATTTCCAAAATATAAGAAATAAACATGGCATAAATATTTCAAACTTTTATTTAAAACATAAAAATAATATATATTATAATAATATACCATGTGTAACAGGAGTATGGTACACCCACCTTTTTTTCTTTATTTTTGAAGATAAATTTTTGAAACTTGGCACATCATATGTACTGAGTAAACATCAAGTTTTGACACAGACAAGGAAATCTTCACACTTCCGGTTTCAGCGGAAGTGGTGCCAACTTTTGATTTTCAAATGGGACAACCTGTAAGCTATTGACTTTTTGGACTTTACATAATTTTCTGAATGCAGTGGTACCACATTTGCGACATTTCAAGTTTTAGACTTTTTTTTAATCTAATTTTAATTTTGTCATTTAAGTGTGCCATGACTGTTTCAATTTATTCTAATAGACCCAGGCCATGCCATAAAAAAGCGGAATTGCATTGGAAATGCTAAATAATGTGATTCGTGCTTAAACAAAGTTCTCCAAATAATTTTTTGGGCAAAACTTATTTTTTTCAAATGGAACCATATTGGTACCAAGGTACTATTCAAGGCTACTATTAATAAGAAATCTTCTGATATGACCAGTTTTCATCTGGGACAAGAACAACTGAAATTACAGTCCATCGAAAATTAAAAATAGGCATTTAATTTTATTTTCATCAAATGCTGCAAGGGGGCTTTGAAAATTTAAAAACAAATAAAACATGGTACCAATGCATTCAGAAAATTATGTGGAGTCCAAAAATTCAATAATATACAGGTTGTTCCATTTGAAATTCAAAAGTTGGGACCACTTCCGCTAATACCGGAAGTGTGAAAATTTCCTTGTTTGTGTCAAAACTTGACGTTTACTCAGTACATACGATGTGCCGAGTTGCAAAAATTTATCTTCAAAAATAAAGAAAAAAAGGGGGGTGTACCATGCTCCTGTTACACACGGTATGTATAATGTACCTACTAAGGGTGTTACAAAAAAGTAGGTCAAACCGTTAACCAGATTATCTGACCGAAAATAATGCGACTTTCCTTATGCCATTTTTCATTTAGACTTCTTTCTTTGAAGATACATGGTCTTCAAATTTAAAAAATTATTTTTATTAATAACTCCTTTGTTTTTTACGATATTCAATTGAAATTTTGTAATTTTTTCATATACCGGCACAATGTTTGTGTAATTTTGATAAACAAAATCGATGCACGAACGGAGTAAAGGGGGTTGTAAGTTGTAATACCCATTGTCCCCTCAACTTTTCCCTGCGCACGTCTATGGTTCAAAGGTATTGTTTTTTTATAACAAGCGATCATTTCTTTAATTTTTTCACTCTTGTAAAATTTTGATTTAGGGCTTGGTTTACGAGTTATTGCGACTCATTTGACTATGTGTTTCTTGATCCACTCGCTGTTTAAATACCCCAATGTTTCTTAGGTGACGAACTAAGCTCGAGAAAAATGTATGTACTTGGAGGGATATGTTTCTGTATAACGTCTAAGCTTCAGAAAAATGCCCTTGGATGGTACCGATTCGGACATGTTCCTGTATTACGTCTAACATCAAATTAGCATTGGAAACAAAAACAGGTAGGCTGGTAGGCTGGTAGGCTAGTTGTCAAAATAATGATTAATAAAAAAGGTACCACCCAAGGGCATTTTTCTGAAACTTAGACGTTATGCAGGAACATATCCATCCAAGGAAATTTTTCTCGAGCTTAGTTCGTCACCTGAGAAAAATTGGGAGATTTAAATTGTAAATCGTAAAAAACAAAGGAGTTATTAATAAAAATAATTTTTTAAATTTGAACTTTAACACCTTGTATCTTCAAAGAAAGAAGCCTAAATGAAAAATGGCATGAGGAAAGTCCCATTATTTTCAGCCTGATAATCTGTGGTTAACGGCTTGACCTACTTTTTTGTAACACCCCGTATAAACAAAATATTAAATACATGACATTTTTAAAAACTTAAGGTTGCCAGAGCGATATATAAAGAAGAACTATTTCATTTCATTTTTCATTTTTTCATTTCATTTTTTCGAACCCCTAATTAGGATGTTCATCTTCATCCTCATCATTGGGAGCATTTGACCTGCAAAATTTTGAAAAGTGGAATTTTGAATGGCAAAAGAACAATAAATTGAGAAACATTTTTTCAAAACTCAACAATGACCATGAGTTACACACGTAGATATATACTTTTTGAGGTTCGCTATCCATTAGCGCACTCAGAATACAGCAAAACTCAACAAGAAGCACGTTATAATCATTTGAAATATTAAAGGCTCTGCAAAACTCAACATAATCATATAGGTTTGACAAAACTCAACAATATCAGACCTGCATTTCTGCAGCAGCATAAGAAGATAGTTTATACTTGAGCCGCCCAACAGACGGAGTGATCACCCTGCAATCATGAACTCTAGACGGGACCACTATCAATTTAGGACGACAGAACCGCAGTGATGCGCTTTCTTTAGACCCAACGAAGTCACATCACTCCAATTCGGTCGTCATAAATTAATATTGGCCCCGCTAGAGCACGTTATTGCAGGGTGATCACTCCGTCTGTTGGGCGGCCCAAGTATAGTTGTTTAAGATTCTTTATGGAATGCATTTCCCGAAAAATCACTGTTTTTATTTTGTTGAGTTTTGAAAAAACGTTCTCCAATTATTGTTTTAAAATACCTTTTCGATGGCGGCAAACGAGATTTACTCGTGGCTAGGAATAGCCCAACATTTTTCTTGATTTCATCTTCGGTTGCTTCTGGAAAACGTTTTCGTACAGCTTCTGTTAAAAACATACATTCATACAGATAAGTAAATACTAAGGAAGTTCATGAAACTTACGGATTAGTGCTTTATACATCAAAAGTTTTGAAAAGTTCAATTTTTTCTTCTTCCCTTGTCCAGAATAGCTTAGAGAAAGTTGCTTGCTAAGTAATTTAGCCATTATAAAATAAATAGCTTTGTGAATGGTATCACCGCCCAGTAAATATAAAATATTTATCTGAAACAAAAAATATTAAGAAATAGTGTAGGTAAGAAAATGTCAGCATGAGACAAACCAAAGATTTAAAGTTTTCTGGAACTGCTAATTTTCCTTCTAAATTAGTAACATCTTCCTGGGTTTCGCAAGGGATGTTGTCTACCAATTGAAATTGTTCACCACCAACTTCTGCTTCAAACGACGATCTCTGAAGATTTCTGTTTTCCTTTACTTCGAATTTAATATCAAACAACTGCCGAAGAATCTGCTGATTACCTACAAAAAATAATAAGTGTACTATTTACCAAAAATTATTAAAAATTATTAAGCCACCTAATTGATCATCTCTTGATTTTGACGACATTGATGTACCAGGTGAAGCATCTGTCAATATTGTCACATTTGAAAAACTTCCAACTTCAAAAAAAATAATTACATAATTATAAGTAGGTATAAAAAATAAGGATCATTAATTACCATCACTAACTGGTGTCTCTGAAGATGGAACAGAAAACCTCTTTTTCAAACTGATCTGGTCATTTGGATCGGAATCCGAAGAGTTGGAACTGTATTCATAATCTTGGTGGATTCTTTTCTTTTTGATCCTTTTTTCAGAACATTCCTTTTCTGATTCAGTTTCGATCGAGGAAGTATTTTCACCTTTTTTGCAGTATTCTTGAGCTTTCTTAAGCTGTTTTACTGAACTTTTTATGCACTTTGCTGCTGATACTTTGTAATTGGTGTGTAAATCTTTACACTCATAAATGATTTGCCGCAATTTATATTCCGATAAATTCAGTGGATATTTGTAGGAAGTTCGTTCGGCATTTGCCCAACAACTAGGAACAAAATCAATGGCATTTTCTTTCTCCCAAATTATTACATCCCACATGATCTGTAAAACGTTACAAGTTTAACAAAAAGTAAGGCCTTTTAAAAATACATACCTACTTGAATTTCGTTACCAATAAATACGTAGATTGGCAAATTTAGTAATAATTACCAAACTTAAGTTTTAGAACCGTCGATATATCAATATAACTGTGAATGTACAAAATGCAATAAATGAAAATGTGAGAATAAAGCAGATTTATCGAGTTACAAGAAGTCAACTGAAATACATCATGTTTATTAAAATACAAAAGACTTAAAATGTTTACCCAATAAAACGCATATTTTAAAACAGAAACAAGACAATATCTGAACAAATTAGCGGTATTACAAATCTAGTTTTTTGAATATTATTAATAAATATTAGAATCCAAGTTTAATTTAGATGTAATAATTCAAAAGCCACATAATAGTTGCTATATTTGAAAACCATAGCTTTTGATAAAACAGATTGAATAGCACAACTTTCAATGCAGCTATTAAAATTAAATTTAAAAATACCCAAGCGCTCGGATGGAACGGGATAATCATAAAATGATAAAAGCCCTTTGGATGCGTACCCTTTTAGAAATTGATTGTCGAATTCTATGATTTTAAAAACTCGTTTTCCTGTTACAATAACATAACAATCTTTATTATTCAGTTTAATTTGAAATGTGGGAAATTTCAAAACTCCAATTGATTTTCTAACTTCAACGTTTGTGCTACTAACGCCTTCACTTAAAATTTGTGGGTTTTCCAAAAACCTTTTACAAACTTGTGCCAACGGTCGATTTCTTGAGCGCAGCATGCTTTTCAACTTTCCAAGGAAATTTTCAAATGGAAAGCAGCTTAGGTCATCTAATGTACGGTTTAAATTTCTAACATCATCGGATACATGAATCAAGCAATGAATATTATAAATACAACTATCTTTACCGTAAAACTTCGAGCATTTTTCATTAAAATAAATTAAAAGATCTTTGCTGGTATCTAACCATGTAGTGTTAAGAAACTGTGGACTAACTAAAATCCTCATTGCACAATGGAAGAGTAAAAAATGTTCGTATAAGTCACGTTTTAAAATATTTCTAAAGAGAACCGGCCCTAGGTATAGCATAACTAGGCGAAATTCCGTTGCCTTAAATCTCTCCACATCTAGAAAAGATCTGGGTTTGCGACTGAAATCGGATGTTACATATTTAGAAAAATTGATCATCAATTTAGAAAGCTGCCGTCTATTTTCAACACTTAGGCGAACACTTCGAGTTTCTGCCCCTTTTATCCAATATAGCAGCAATTTTTTCATGACACCAAGGCAACATAGGTGCATATAATCCAGTACAAAAAAGTTGACCATATCAATATTTAATATTTTTGTGAGTGGACTAGTCTGTGATAAATGATGTTCTTCAAACTCTTTTGTCATAAAATTTTCATTTGTTCTGGGCGCCGAAGCAGTTTCTAAAAATATTCTACGATTCCTGTATGTCAGACCCTTTTGAATGCAACGATCGCAACCATAGTGTCCATTATGTCCCTTTACGCACTTAATAAAACTTCTTGCAGGGGCATCGCAAGAGAAACAAATTAATTTTACTTTGAAAGTTGCATTACTAAAACTAAAACCAAAATTAAGTAACATGTTTAATTCACTTATAAAGTCACAAAAAAAGTCGTCAACAGAATACGGTTTAGAGTCTCCTACAAATATTGCAACAGGAAAAGGAGTAACTTTAACTTTGGTATGTATTCTACATAAAATGGGCCAAAACTGCGTTCTTGATGATTTCCATAAAGGTAATCCATCAATATTGAAAGACAGCATAAGGCAATTATTTGTATTATGAACGTCATCCAAAATTGAGGAATGCTGCAGCAGTAAATTTAAGTAATGTTTTATACCAAAATAAACGTATTGACCAAATGCTTCACTTTGAGATTTCATAAATGCAATATTGATTTGCCTTTTCGTATTCAACAATCATCATTAGGTAATTTTAAATTGGGTATTATTTCATTTAGACCCTTTAACAGTGTGCTAAGTTGACGATGATTAACGTTCATGTCAAGGGACCATGACTTTAAGAAATCTTGAAGTTTAAGACTTTGATCTTTCGGGACATTTTCATGAGCGTGATTTTCTAAATTGATGTTTTCATTGTTACCACTTTCGGGCAAATTATTAGTATTAGGTAATGTCGCTTCTGGTAATACTGTCTTTAAATGGGTTATTTTTTCATGGATGAAATTGTCATTTGTGAATTCACAATTAGTATTAATAAGGTACGATTCTTTTTCGGTGTCTTCCAAGTTATTTGTTTGGATGTGATCTTTCATGAACCGGTATTTAGAACACCAGCGAGAATTTTTATTCTTGGACATACCTGTTAGTTACCTACAGAAAAAATCTACTTTTCATAAACTCAAAAAAACACTGCTAATATTTTTTCAACAAAAAACACTAACTAAATGAATTTAGAAGTTATACTTACAAATAACAGTCACAAAAACCCTCGTTGCATCATCAACCACAGAAAAACGACAGCAAAAGTCAAAACCGCTGTAATTTATGAATGCAGGGCAATACCAACTGCCGCTTACTGTCAAACTACACAAATATAAAATAACTAGCGTGACGGTCGTTAACAATTGACACGATCCGCACTGACAAAGAAGGAGCACAGATAACATTTCAGAGATCACTTTACATACATACCTTATATATCTCATATAATTCATTTCAAATATTGAGGGCATATTTTATTTCATATATAGAAGTAATATTTATTTTCTAATGACAAGTAAATATATGTTTATGTACAGTACTTCAATATTTGTCATTCGAATATTAAATACATATGTATTTAATGTAAGGGCATTTAATATTTATTTTTAAATATGAAGTAAATATATGTTTATACGCAATAATTTCATATTATCATTCAAATATTAAACAGATGCATATTTTAATATACTGCATTCCAATATTTCTTTTGAAATACTTAAAATACATATATATTTAATATGCATTATTTTAATGTTTAATTCCGAATATAAGAAAAATATTACTTCAATATGGAATATTAAATATATAATTTTTAATATTACATGAATATGTTGATTGTCTAATAAATATTAGGCAAACATTGTAACATTAAATTCATGTGAAACAAATATATAAGTAATATTTGGTGCTACTTGGGTAATATAGGGTAAATCGAGGATAGATGGACCACCTTTTGAAAAACTTTCAATAACTGCTTTATTTATACGAATAAAGATCTGCTATAAGGTACATCGCAAACATAAACTTTGGTGATCTTTATGGCACAGTTTAGAAAATAACGTGACGTAACAAGTAGTTATAAAAAACTGAAAATGTAAATTGGCCCGTCTCTCCTAGAAGGTATATGAGAGATGGACCACCGACTATAGGAGAGATGGACCCTACACTAATTTACTTTTTTCTTCCCTTTTTTGACTATGGGGGCGGCACCGCAGAATTGGCAGGTGTTGGTATATGATGTGCAGCCCTCGCGCAGCCTTCTAGAACACCGAATGCATTGTAACCAGTCCTTTTTCTTAGCAAGGCGATAGTCTTCGAGATACCCGACGCACTGGTTTTGTAAGTCATCAAGTGTTTCTTCCCATCTTGCGTGTGTATTGATTGTGCATTTTCCTGTAACCTGTAACAACAAAGCATAGGTTCATATCCCCTATGCCCTGTTGGTCCGTCACTCCTAAAACTGGAGGATAGATGGACCAGTGAAACCTCAAGCAGTTAAACACGTGAACGTTACGCTTTTGAGGTTAAGTGTATGCCTGAATACTTATCTGCCTATAACATGCCTAAAATTTTACCTCAAACTTACCTCAAGTGTATTACTTGTTCAAAGAGAAATATCGCGCAAAATATCGGTGACGATCGAAAACGAAATTTCCCGATAACTTTAAAAAAACTGCACACACATGCAAACATCTGTACTACACATCGGAAACGGACGCTATTGCATGATCCCACCGTCGTAGCAAGCATTGTTGCCACAGTGTGCGAAAAATCGCTGGTGGTCCATCTCTCCTACTGGTCCATCTATCCTCGATTTAGCCTACTATTTGTTTAATCCTGCCTTAGAAACATGTTGTTTCTTCCTTGTTACCAAGCGAAAAGCCATTTGTTCTGCTCACTCAGATTGTTTTTATGGCAACGGCTCTGTGCACAACTGGCAAATGCGTGATTCTCAGTTTCTCCACTTGTACTGTATTATGCTATTACTGCAGAACTTGGTAGATTTTTGCGAAAAAACTGCTTGGGGTAGCTAACGTAATAGGGAAGGGATGACACTCGATTAACTTACGACTAACTCCCGGTCCACAAATAATCCAAAATTTCCTGTCGGTAACTCGAAAACTGCAAGAACAGGACGGCCGTAAAACGGAGCGTTTTTTCAGTGAACGAGAAATTTCATCCAAGTTTGGAAATTTTCCTCCAGCCTTTCGGAAGTCTTCAGAAGGAGAAGGGTGAACGTGGATCAGGCTGGTTCATTTTCTTTCAGTTGACACCCAGTTTGTTGCCTTCCTGCAACTTGCACATATTTTAATTCGAAAAAACTGAAGTATGTAATTTTTGGCAACGGAATACCTCGCCCGGCAAGGTTTGTCGGTTCTTCTGGTTGCAATGAAATAGTTTCGGGCTCTTCAGGTACACCTAATTTGTTATTGCTTGGCTACGGGATGTTTTAACGAAGGTGGATATGTCGTGAGGGGCTCTGTTTACGTGTAAGAGATGCACGACCTACCCTTGCAAATTTCATTCCGATCGAAAAAATTTCGGGTCAAAAAATCCGTTGCGATTTTTTCCTATTGCGTCACTGTACGCGTCACCCTTTAACCCTGATGAGTGGAGAGGACAAGCGGTTCGATCCAAGGAAATATTGAATGCTGTCGTTATTTTCGACGATACATTTTATATTTTTCTTTCAAATAAGAAGCGAAAAAGAGGACGTACGTGAAGTCTAGAGCACCGTCAAGGTCCGCGAAAATAGGAGTAAAAGTAAATTACGTACTGTATTTGCTGACAAATAACTGAGAATGGCGGTATTCAGTTATCTCTCGCTGATTTCGATGTTTACGCGTTGGGCCGAGAGAATCCGGCTCGAAGGACCAAATACTAACAGGAATTTGTTCTTGTATAAGTTAATTTAAACTTTTTGAAAAGGAAACAAACTTGATTTTATGTAGTTTAAAACATATTGCACAAGAATGATCCTAACAATCCTGTATTCTATGAATACAAAGTAGTTTGTTGTTTGACAGACACTTGTTCATTGAGGACGTTCGGACGTTGGTGGCAAATTACTGTAACGAGCACATGGGAATTTGTAGCAAGTATAAAAAACAAGGCGATAATTACATATATAATGTCCGTGTGCTGGCCGTGACATAAGTTCTGTAAAGCTGACGGTACAGATCGCTTCCGGCGACACACGATATTTAGCCCGCCCACATTTCATTATTGTCATTTATTATCAATTTAAAGTCGCGGAGCGCAAAATTTTAATGACATACAATTTGTTTTACATTTAGCTTTTTTCCAGAAGTGTTTGCGTGCACCGTTTGTACTGTGCACGTGAAAAAACGGAACTAATAACAGACCGTGCAGTCGTCCACCAACAGGAATATAATGAAATTATTATTAGAAAACTGAGAATACATGGGTTTCTAGCGGTTTGGAACTGTCCACGCAAACTGCATTATTCAGTGGGGCACATTATGCCCTGATTATGTCTCTGAATGTGCAAATTACACTTAATTTAAATATAATTAAATACTTGGTGCACTGAGCAAACAGTTTATTAATAGTTAAGCATTTTAGTGTGCATTAATGAAGCATTGGTTGAAATTAACGATTTTGCGAGTAACTTTTTACGCCCTGTCAACACCTATCGTAATATTTTACTTATGAAGAGCGTACACAGATTTCGATTATCAAATACAGTGGCGTAGCCGAGAAAATTTAAAAATATTACACGAGATATATGAAAACTTACGAGGTATTTCAAATTATTTTTTACGGCTCTCAATTAGACGGACCAAAATAAGTTGTTCAACAAGAGCGTACGCAGATTTCGATTTTAAAATTCAGTGGCGTAGGCGAAAAAAGTTTAAAATATATACAGATTGCGTAACTCCCTTATTATACGAGATACACGAAAACTACCCCAATATTATTTTGATGGCTGACCCCCTAATTTCCAGTGACGTACGCTAGTCTTTTATATCTTTCGCATTTTCGAAGATTTCGAAAAACTTTTCTGCTTCTGACTATTAAAAATGTGTCGAAAGAAGTTAAGCGTAAAGGGTACGTGCAAATTTTAGTTTTTAAAAGTCAGTGGTGTACACACAGAATAAATTGAAAATAAATAAAAATTACGCAAAACTTTCAACGCATTATTTTAATGACTGACCGAGCCCTATCCAGGGGCCTGCTCAATTTTTTTATTAACCTTTTATTTTATGAGATTTTTCAAATTATTTTATACGGCTCACAATTACCTAGATGTGTCCAAATAATTGAGAAGATCGTACAAGGAGTTTTACCTTCAAGTTCAGTGGCGTACACGAAAAAAATTAAAACCTATGCAGATTGCATAACTCCCTTATTACTCGACATACACGAGAACTTCCTAAATATTACTTTGATGGCTGACCCCCTGATTTCCAGTGACGTACGCTATTCTCTTATACCTCTCCCATTTTCGAAGATTTCTAGAAAACTTCAGCTTCTGACGATTAAATATGTTGATATAAGTTATATGTGAAGGGTTCGTACAAATGTTAGTTTTTAAAAGTCAGTGGCGTATATAGATTAAATTGAAAATAAAATATTCTACCAACAAAACTATTGTGTTGTGCCCGTTAGGGTACACAACAACGTCAAATATCTACATGAATCAAATTGAGATGTAGGAGTCAAATAATATACTAATCAACAGTTACTGACGTGCAATGAGTCAGCTATCAGCAATAGCTAATTACTACCGAGTTACATGGAAGAGATAAGTGATGTTGGTCGTTGGAACAACTACTCTTCAGGCAGTACCCTGTTAGGCATTGAATTATGGAATCACTGTTCTTGGCACTGCTATAGTTGTAACGTGGCTTGGCGAAAGAAAATATATAGTTCGAGTACAGCTTCATACGTTTTTTCGCCGGTAAAGATGTTTTTAAGCAGTGGAATACTCAATTAGGTACTCAAAAATTTAAACTCGGAACAAAGCCCTTTTATTCCCATCGTATGTGCAAGTGAGCGAGAGCTTGCTGCAAACCCATCATCTCTTCACCCCTGGCCTATTCCAGTTTTAATTTTACTCTATATTAAAGATAAATTCATAATTTCGTGAAATGCTGACAATAATAATAAACACTGTTTTAATATCAAAGTTTCGGCCCTGCTTGGGGCCTTTGTTAAGATTTATTTGTAAATTAGAGCAAAGTAACAGATATAAAAATATGACAAATTATTTGTCTAATAAAATTTTAAATGAGCAGTGAAATTTTTTTATAGTGTAACTGGGTGTGCATATATGAAAATATGAATTATAATTTAGTACTTTTGATTTTGAATAATAACAGGATTCTTTAAAATAGAAAGAA
The DNA here is from genome assembly GCA_963966045.1 of Xestobium rufovillosum. NCBI lineage: Eukaryota > Metazoa > Arthropoda > Insecta > Coleoptera > Ptinidae > Xestobium > Xestobium rufovillosum. The sequence continues at coordinate 27,264,852 of OZ014497.1, forward strand.
ATGTAGATATGTATATTAATTTTAACAATTTTAATGCGCTGAAACTGTCCCCTATAGTTAAACATTTTATGTTTGTTTAACTTTCAGTAGATCTTTTTTGTGCATTGAAACATTTCGCCCGCCTTGAATATTTCCACGAGCTTGCGCCCCAAAGTTTGAGAATCACTGCTTTAATATGTTATAGTATCCCTGCCCTTTAAAAAACCCTTGTTATTGTTAATAGAGATATCCGCGGATAGGCCTATATCCCATTTGAAAGAACTTGTAGAAGGTAACACTTTGAGCACGCCAAACATGTGAAAGTTACCCCGCATGTTCAACATACCTTACAAATCCTAACCCATATCCACCACCCTCCACCCCACATATTCAATGAACGCACACGTGCAAAGTATGGCCGCCTATTGTGCACTTGCAAAATACAATTCTATTGGTTCCCACCTATGATCATTCACTGAAAATAACAACCACCTTGTACATAGCAGGGGTTGGCGTGGTATACGTATATGTAGGTAACGCACAGTACCTATATCGTTCTTTTGTGTAAAGCATCTGTCCTTTTCAGCTGCGCCCTTACGGCATAAATCCGCGCCATAATCTGAAAAATATCGGATAACAGTATAATTTACCATTTTGGAGTTTTATTTTTGGCGTCGCATGTACCAGTCGGGAGTGCGTGGTTTCGGGCACCCGTTGTTTTGTTTCATTGTTCAAAGTAAACCGTTGTGGTTTTATACGTATTTGATTACTATTGTAAAATGCTTTGGGACATACGATAGCGCAGTACAGATGTGGGCGATGATACAATATGTATAAAGACCACAGTGCCGTAAACATTGAATCTAAAATAAGGAATGGATGGAAAGGGGGTAGAAGAGTGTGTTCGTCTTCGTTGGTTGTGTCATGCGTGACAAAAACAAATCCCTAATTCATGTACCTACTTAAATGAAGACAGGCTGTGTATGAGAAAAAGCCTCTATATCTCTATGCGCTACACTGACGAGCCCCAGTAGGACGAAACCAGTGGTATGCGGTTTCCGTGTGTGCAAGTTCCAAGTACCAAAGTACCAAGTACACAAAATCAAAATGCCCCTTGTGAGGGAAATCACAGAGAACTAACATTTGTAATTTTTTGTCTTTCAAACACCCTCCTTATTTGGTATCCTACTGTTTACTTACAAATATTCTGCACGAAGTTCAAGTTCTGCGGTATGCTCCTGGTAAGCCCAGAATTAAAACTACCTATTGAAAGGAAACGGGTGATTGGACAAAGAAAATTATATTACATCCAAATTGTTACCTTGGTCATTAGATATGTTTCATCGGGCACTTCTCTAATGAACTTGATTCATTTTAGACTTTTTGGGTTTAAAACCATCGGAACTTCTTTTTAAGAATGCAACCAATTTTGGGAATTTGTTAATTTCAATATTCTTGTTAATAACCTTACCATCGAATAATGTTATTCTTTACCCCGAATAAGTAGAATGCAGTACTGGTGTGCTGTATAGTTTATATTTAAAAATGAAAGAAAGTCAGACAGCGACATAAATTTGCAAACATTTTGCGCAATAAATCGCCAGAATTTTAATTCTTGTTGAGTGCTGTTGAAATAAAAGCCACCCAAATAAATTATGTTTTTGGTCAAATAAACATGTTTATTGCTTTTGAAACATAAAAGTCTTTCTGGACTCCGATTAAGCACGCTTTAAGAGACTTTAATTGATTCCACATTATTGTCTCAGAACTTTTATGGACCAGTTTCTGTATATATGCAAATGAAAACTTTTTTTTTCTTCTAACCCAAAAGAAAAATAAACCCTAGCGGGCCGATCTAAAAGCTGCGTTTGATACCGCTTTGATAGGTTTCTTTTTTAGTTCGGATGTTTATGAGCACTGGAGACAGGGATTTTTATACTTTTCATTCGCCCACATCTAAGCACTTAAACGCTTAAAAACTCCCGGGTTTTTTATATTTATTGTTGGAGCTGGATGTCCGTCGTATATTGATGATATTGAATAATCGCAGTATAGAAAAATATGGCGTATAGGTTATACTTTAACGGTTAAAAGAACTTATTCAGTAAATGATATTAGCAGTAGGGTTTTGATTGCGCAGTACAATTTGCGCATAGGTTACACGACCCTCTGTCATTGTCAAATGTCACTTGTCCTTTTGCAAACAGAAAATTATCAAGATTTAGTTAGAAATGTAAAAAGTATAAAAAACTACAAATTATTTGATTTATAACGTAACTATATAGAAATTGATGGTTTTGTGAAATAGATTGGCAATAAATATAATATATATAAAATAAGCGACGTTTCGGTCCCGTTTAGGGCCTTTATCAAGATTTCTTTTGTATAAGTAAATATAAACAATTTGACAAATAAAGTTTTAGGTACAAAATTTTTAAACAATAAAGATTATTAATTTATAATAATTACGTAGGTAACTGAAGGTAACTACGCCTATGTGAATAAAACGAAATTGTTTGTTAGCAAGTTTTGTTAATTTGAGTTGTTTACATTTTATGTTGAGAACTTTATTATGAAATTTTTGATTTTGTGATTGTTTGATGAAATTGTTTGTGGAAATATTCTGTTAATTTGAATTTCTAGGTACATATTAGAATTATATCATGCCCTCTGCCCTTTAACAAAAAAATGCTACTGATTCTAAGATTTAATTTAGAATATTATTTGAGGATGTTGGTAGCATATTTTCCAAACATGTGTGTTATATCTTCATAGAAATTTGTTCTTAAATGTCGATTTATTCCATAAAAATTGTTTGTTCAAACATTCAAACATATCGGGCATGACTGCACATCATCTTGTGGCCGTTTCCTGCTTTCACGTTTTTTATCATCATGAGTTTGTGAAATTTCTGTTGATTCGTTCACTTGGGCCGCCTCATCCATCTTGAATGTATTAGGAGTTCTTATCTTGTGAGTTTTCTTACCAGTTTTCTTAAATTTTTCGTGTATTCATAATTTTCTTGAATATTTCTTGATGGTGAAATAATGTACTGTTTCCTTCAAGTATGTTGTAAATTTCTTTAATTATTTGCGCCAATTTTTATTATATAAATTGATGGTTTTGTGAAATATATTGGCAATAGAAACGATATTTAGCTACTATTTAGCTTAAAAGCACATACGTACATGGCGACACATTGATTGCTTCAAAGTCACCTTAGGTGGGTTAGCTTTCTGTGACGTCTCTTAGTACAAAAATCGGGATTTAGTTCTATAGGAAGTGAGCGAATTTTCAGCCAGCGCCACCATTTAAAAGTTTTGGTGGTACTGGGCTGTCAGATTTGACATTTATAATTTTTTGCAGTTTTAATTGTCAACAGTATCCATTGCTTAAATTTACGCGGGAATGTCAAACTGACAGAGGTGTCACCTGCTCTGTCAATTTGACACTTAGTTACTACCAAAAGTTTATAATTGCGCCGCCTTGGCGTCGCTGCTAAGCAATATTCGCTCACTTCCTATAATTCAATGCCTGGCGGGGTATTTTCCCGAGGAGTAGTTGTTCGAACGGTCCAGTACCACTGATTATAAGGAATGGTGATATAAATTTCACCAGGAAGACGTTCACGAGGTTCTGATCAGAAGGAGAAGTACTAAAAAGTAAGGTTGAGTAATCTTCTCGGATAGGAATTTGTCACGAAGACACCCCTGACTCGATTCAATCCAGATTCTATGAAAGTAGGGTGAGAAATTCTCTGCACTCTATTCTTCATACCCAAAACCAGAATGGAGTGTTTATGGTGGGAAGCAAAGTTAAGTTACCTACCCGAACTGGAGGGCTTTCTGTACCACTCGGATCCGAGAATGTCGTCATGAGGTTCAGAGTCTGGTGATGGAATCCAGAGCTAGGCTGGGACGAATGTTTGTGAATGTGAATGTTTGTGAGCTGCAAAATTTCCTGTGGTATTCCTAGATTTTTCATCGCTTTGTACATTTGCTTTCTGTCTACACTATCATATGCCCGCCTGAAGTCTATAAACAACACATGCAACTGCACCCTTCTCTCCTCACTCTTTGCCATAATCTGTTTAAAAGTGAAGATCTGGTCAACAGTCGATCTGTTCTGTCTAAAGCCACCCTGGTATTCCCCTAGTATCCTCTCCATGTGGTCTCAGCCTACTTGTAAGAATTTTGGAGAAAATCTTGTAGATATTACTCAACAGTGCTATCCCCTTATAATTATCACATTCATGCCTGTTTCCTTTTTTATATGTAGGTCTTAAGATAGCTTGCCCCCATTCTCTTGGCATTTCCCGTTTTTCCCATATATCCCTAATCAATAAATATATTTGATCGGTCAGTGCTCGACCCCCACATTTCACTAATTCACTCTCCACTCCATCGTTTCCGGGCTCAACTGTTGGTGGTGCCTGTGTGCTCTCTGTCCTTTCATTACCACTCTGATCATCATCATCCTCCCCCACTCTGCTCTCCGACTCATCAAACAGTTCCATAAAATGTTCTCTCCAACTCTCCGTCATCTCCTGTTTTCCTCCTATCAGTACACCCTCTTTACAGTAGCAGTAGGTGGCATCTGTACTAACGCCCTTTTTACTTTTTCTCGCCTTTTTATAAAAGTTTCGGATCTCCTTTTGCTCATAACATTCCTGCATTCTTTTCATTTTCCCTTCCATGTACTTCCTCTTCTTTTGCCTACATACTCTTTTTACTATTCTTCTCTTTTCCTCATATTCCTTTATTGCTTCTTCCGTCTTATACTCCATCATTTTCAGCCTTGCAGCAGCTCTCTCCCTTATTGCTTCCCTGCATTCCTCGTCCATCCAGTCCTGCATTCGTTCCTTTGGTTTTCTTCCCAAAACTTGCTTAGCCGCTCTCTGTATTATGCCCTTCATCTGCTCCCACCTATCCTCTATCTCTCTTGCTTTCCTTCCTATTTCTACCCTTTCCTTTTCCTTCTCTATTGCTTCCTCAAAGCCTTTAACATACTCTTCTTCCTTTAGCGCCTCCACATTATGTTTACTATTCTTAATTGACAATTTCAATTCTTTAGGAATTTCCTGTGCAATTATTGACTTTAACAAAAAGTGGTCTGAATCGGCAACTGCTCCTCTATAACTTCTCGTATCTTTAACACAATTGAAATTCCTCTCTTCGACCAAAACGTGGTCAATTTGATTTGTTGTCCTTTTATCTGGAGAGAGCCAAGTTCCTTTATATATCTCCTTGTGCTCAAAGAAGGTCCCACATATTTTCATTCTCCTACCTCCTGCAAATCAATCAATCTTCTGCCGTTTTCATTGCTCGTGGCGTGCTTACTGTGTTTACCTATCACTTGCTCAAACGTTTCCTTTTTCCCTATCTTTGCGTTAAAGTCACCTAGTACTATTTTCATGTCGTATCCCGGAATCGTGTCAAACACTTCCTCCAATCTCGTGTAGAAATCCTCCTTTACTTCCCTGTCCTTATCCTCCGTTGGACTATGCACATTTAGAACAGCATCTACCTACTACATTTGCTATTGCCATGTACTCAGGAGGTCCACCAAATAGATCTGTACATTAGGTAGGACATAATACATGTTGGCGAGGTCTGACAAAACCTCTTGGGTTTGCAAAAGCACGTCATGCCAAAAAGGATTCCATGACCCTTCTTCCATGTGGTGGGTGGGAAGTTGTTTTCTTTTAGAGTACACCACAAATTGTTCTCATATTATTTTAAATATAGCAATTTTTTAGTTTGCTTTAATGTCAGATCAGCCCGTCTCTTAATTCTTTCTCATGGATTTCAAAGTACACTTACAAGATGTTACTCAAAATTACTACCAATGAGGACAATTGTTTCTCTCGTCCTTAAACAAAATAAAAATCATAAACTCTAGTGTTAAAAGTAATAACAGCTCCCGCGCACAGTAATTATCGATATCCTTGTTGAACAAGAGATTGTGTTTTTATATATATATGGGAAATGCTGACATCTGCCTGACGGGTATATTTCTTTACAATGGGTTGTATTGTTTTTTCGAGGTTCTCATGTTTATAGGGGATTTTGCATCGCATCCAGTAATAAGTGAGTACGACCCCTTAGCCTATAAAGATTAAACGTCTAATAAGTACTTAGCTGCACCTATTAAAATAAATTATTATGAGATCTGATGTAAATAGTTTTCTTATATCTACGTGTAATATATCTCGTGTAACAGTTGGATAAAGATAAATATGTGCTTTTGGAGTTTGAGAATAAACAGGGTAATTTCTCGGTAATTTTTCGAGAAGTCTTAAACCTTTATTTCTTGCTGCTTTTTTATTTTGAAAATAACAGTGACTTCAATCAAAATTCATGAATTGAATAAATTCATTAAAATTATTTACTATAATTACACAAATAATTGTAAATATGTAACTATTTTCTTTTGGAAATTTTCGGGAAGCCAGCGCCCCAGAGTCCTCCATTGTAACCCGCCGCTGTCCGCAATACGCTCAGCGGTGACTTGTCGTCAATTATGTGTCCGTGTCCTTTTGTCATTAGAAGTCCGAAAACAAATGTCACATCTATTCAGCGGAAACCTTCCACTGAAAATTACAAGTTACGAATGTAATTACCATTCTCATCTGCCGGTAATTTTCAGATTCACTTATAATTATGCCAGCGACATACGAGTAGTGAACGCAAGTGTAACGTCTCGGCTGGCCACAAGAGACACATCTATACAGCCGTGAATTGATCATTTCGGAGAAATGAATTCAGCACGAGGACGAATCCGATAATTGCAATTTGTTGCAGCGTTATGACTGTAGCTTTACAAAGCTGTCAGTGCAATTTAATATTAATAAATAGCTAAGGGCACGGGGATGCAGCCAAAGGATTGAGGAAATGAAACTCCCTTTACCACTTATTCAAGCTTTCGGATTTATTTAAATCCTTCCTCAGGAAATCTAGCAAACACAAACAATGCAAAAGTCAAAACAGGAACTAACAATCCAAAATTGAAACAGACTTACAGTGATGTGGAAGATCTTACACACATAACGCAAGACAAGCTGAGCTCATCCAGAAAGGACAAGAAAAACGTCCGGATGAAAACATGGACACAAAACTTATAATCCACTAACATCAAACAGGTGGTAAACTAATATAACCTTATAAACAGTCCAATGTAAACTAGTCCGTTAGAACAATGTAACAGACACAATATTAAACAATTATTAAGACAAAATGTATAAATAAAACTTTTCTGAAAGTAGGTCAAGACGCACGCACGTCAAATTTTAAAATTAATCTAACCTAACTTATTTTCCGGAAAACCGAAAAAACGGTCGAAATATGACAAGTGACAGAGAAAATCCTAAACCAAACATAAGGAAATGAAAAGTCACTGTAGTGGATGATTACCAACTTAATTGATAAAAGGAGGGAAACATGAAAATGAGAGCAACGATAATACATAATACAACAGGTCTACTAAGTGATATAAACCAAAAATTCTCTAAAAAAGTAAGACATATGCAGCACAGAACTAATGCTAAGTAAGTACCTATCACAAAAATGAAAGGAAAAATACAAATGAGGAACACTCAAGGGTCAATGACCTTTCAGTGAGTGAGGCAAATGAAACAGAAGAGAAACCCAAGGACAGGAGAGGGCTGGAAGGACAACCAGGAGAGGCGACCCGAGCAGCTAGGAGGCCAGCGGTACGAGGGGGTACTGGAATCAAACAGACCAGAAGAATGAGAAAACCCCTAGATGGGTATGGAAGGAACAGTGTCATCTGCGATAGCCTGCAGAGAGTTGCCGAGAAGATGAAGTAAATATATGTAAATATTGCTCAAATTTTCGGTGTCAGTGCGCCTATTCATGCTATTATGGGTATCAATAAATAACATTTCGAGGAAAAGACGTTTGCGAAGTTTATCCTCCTTGATTAAGATAGAAACATCATCAAAGTTGGCTGTATGATTCGACTCAATACAATGTTGGGCCAGAGCACAATTACCCAGAGATCTCCTGACATCACTCCTGTGGGAGGCTAGACGAGCACTCAGATACTGACAAGTTTGTCCTATATAGACCTGGGGGCAGTCAGAACAATCAACTCTGTACACTACATTGGAACTGCGAAGAAGGGGGATGCGGTCCTTAGGGTTGCTAAAGAGATTAGCTATTTTAAAATTATATGAATAAACTATTTTTAGATGGATCTCATTTTTGAATACAGAGTTTATATGATGAGATAACTCTTTTATATAGGGAATAGTGACATAGATCTCACCTGGAAGACGTTCACGGGGCTCTCGGTCGGGAGCGGAAGTGTTGAAAAGCAAGGAATTGAGTAATCTTCTCGGATAAGCATTTTTGACAAAGATATCTCTGAGACGATTCAGTCCAGATTGGAGGAAAGTAGGGTGAGAAATTCTCTTAACTCTATTTTTCATACCCAAGACTAGATTGACTTTAATAGAGGGCTTATGATGGGAAGCATAATTAAGGAACCTACCAGAGCTGGAGGGCTTTCTGTACCATTCGCACTTGAGGACATTATCATGACCTCTGTGGACAAGAGTGTCCAGGAAAGGAACGCTGGAATTTGTTTCATGTTCGACAGTGAACTGTATTTTATTATGGACGGAATTTAAACGATCCAACACAAGGTCCACCATGTCTGCAGGAAGTGACACAAAGATGTCGTCAACATATTTCTTCAGAACAGGAATATCAAAATCCAATGAGGACAGAGCGGAGTCCAACACATCGTCCATCACATATTGAGCGATGATGGGGGATATCTGAGCACCCATAGGTGAACTGGTGAGTTGTTTGTAATATCTATCATTATAAATAAAGAAAGTGTTGTTGAAAAGCAGCGATATACCGTCGAGGACGTCAACCAGGTGGAGATTGGTATGACGTCTTAAGGAGGTCCAACGTCTGGTGATTGAGTCCAGAGCCAGGTCCAGAGGAATATTTGTGAAAAGGGACACAACGTCAAAACTCAAGATCACGTACCCCTGGGGAAGGAGCAAGTCATTAATCACAGAAGCAAATTGGAAAGAATCCCTAACAAAATAGGTATTGTCACTTTTATAGCTGATCGTGAGTATTTCCGGTAATATTTTCTGAATCCCTGAAGTAGGAGAGGAAATGGACGAGATGATAGGCCTCAAAGAGAGTTGAGGTTTGTGGATCTTCGGCAGGCCATAGTAGCGGGGAAGAACACCGTTATGTACGAGACACAGTTTGCCCAGATGTGACTCTATCTTGTCCGTAGAGAGAAGGTCCTTGACATATTTATTACGCTTATTCTGTAAGGAAATAGTAGGATCTGAAGGGACCACCGAGTATTGAGATGAGTCTCCAAGGAGTTCAAGAGAGAGACGATCATATTCCGTCCTGAGCAAGACCACGGTGACGTTACCCTTATCGGAACGAAGGACAAGCAAGTCAGGATGGTCCTTCATAAAAAGGGAAGTCTTCCTGTAGAGGGAATGTATGAAAGATGTGTTCATAGAAGAACCATGTAACCAGTTAGTGAGAATGTTGGTGGTTTGGGCACGGTAGAGATCCCTGTTACCGTTCTTGGAGAGTTGGATGACATCTTCAACATCGGAAATAAGTTTATAAAGATTAACATCCCTTCTATTAGGGTCGATGGTGAACTTAGGGCCCAGAGAGAGGAACGCCTGAATGTCAATTGGGAAGACAGTGTCAGTAAGATTTTTAAACCAGGAGGGTTGGGATGAGATACTCCGAACCTCATCAAGTATGAGTCTATTAAACTTGTCATCCGTAGTACGATTATGGGTGGAGAGGACTTTACTAAAGGAGATCCTCTGTCTCCTGTTAAATTCCAAATAAGTATGATAAGGAACAGAACGGAGAAGCTCTGTCCTAGTGGAATGGAGGGACTTATGAAGTACATCAAGATTATGAAAAGTTATGTCTAGCTCAAAAGAAATTAGTCTATTTATCAACCTGTAATTAAATCCCAGGATTCTACTTCTCAACTTCGTCGAGGGTGTTCTCAGCAGCGAGTCCAGATTCCTAATTCCGTGTGTGACATGTGGAGGAGGGATGCCAGCCCTCTTGCACTTGGAAAGAAACCATTTTCTTGACAAGGCTGCAGCTATCTTGCGATTCAGTGTGGCCCATCTCTTAAGTTTGTTGCAAATATTTGCTCCATGTGACGATCTTATGTCTTGATAAAACCCCATTATCTGTTAAAATAAAGTTGACGATAGACACGGCTGTCTAGTTGATAAATAGCTAAGGGCACGGGGATGCAGCCAAAGGATTGAGGAAATGAAACTCCCTTTACCACTTATTCAAGCTTTCGGATTTATTTCAATCCTTCCTCAGGAAATCTAGCAAATATCACTTAGTAGACCTGTTGTATTATGTATTATCGTTGCTCTCATTTTCATGTTTCCCTCCTTTTATCAATTAAGTTGGTAATCATCCACTATAGTGACTTTTCATTTCCTTATGTTTGGTTTAGGATTTTCTCTGTCACTTGTCATATTTCGACCGTTTTTTCGGTTTTCCGGAAAATAAGTTAGGTTAGATTAATTTTAAAATTTGACGTGCGTGCGTCTTGACCTACTTTCAGAAAAGTTTTATTTATACATTTTGTCTTAATAATTGTTTAATATTGTGTCTGTTACATTGTTCTAACGGACTAGTTTACATTGGACTGTTTATAAGGTTATATTAGTTTACCACCTGTTTGATGTTAGTGGATTATAAGTTTTGTGTCCATGTTTTCATCCGGACGTTTTTCTTGTCCTTTCTGGATGAGCTCAGCTTGTCTTGCGTTATGTGTGTAAGATCTTCCACATCACTGTAAGTCTGTTTCAATTTTGGATTGTTAGTTCCTGTTTTGACTTTTGCATTGTTTGTGTTTGCTAGATTTCCTGAGGAAGGATTTAAATAAATCCGAAAGCTTGAATAAGTGGTAAAGGGAGTTTCATTTCCTCAATCCTTTGGCTGCATCCCCGTGCCCTTAGCTATTTATCAACTAGACAGCCGTGTCTATCGTCAACTTTATTTAATATTAATAACATGTTTGAAATAAAAGTTTTTAAATAACTCCAAAAAAGAAGTCTGGCATGTTTAAATAGTGAAATTTGGTAGGCCATGCAACAACAGTTGATTCATTCAAAAACACTCTATATAAGTAGTTGTATTAAAAAATTTTCCTATTGGGCATACATTTCACAAATTCATTTTTCTATGAAACTTGGCCGTGGCCCAGTTGCAAATAAAGTCGGTGCCCGTCTGCGAAATTGAGGCGTTCTTCTGTGAACCGTACACCAGAAAAGGGCCAAATCAATAGGCATTATCCGAACGGTTGGGTTGCAGCGACGAATTAGGTGGATGGGTCTTAGAAATGTATCCTCTACGCCGTTTTTCTGCTTACTACAACACACGAACATACAGCTATCGATTTTACTGCAAGGGGACGAAGACGACCCTGTTATAAAAGTTTCATCTCGATGCTAACTATGGCAAAGCACAAAACAGTGAATCATACTGGTAGGAGAAAACTCTGCTTCTTAGAGTCACAGGACTTACCTAAACTTACCATTTTCAGCAGAAGGAACGTTAATATTTACGTATATTAATGCTTTATATGAGCGTATATTGATATACCTACTTGTTGTTCCAAGTAAACCGTTAATTAGCGATTTACAGGGTTTCCGTTATATAGGAAATTTGAAAGAAAATACTCTGAAAACTTTCTGGAACTTCCGGTTCTAACGAAAGTAACTATTCGCCGTATTATTTTAAATGGAACACCCTGTCCAATGGCGTTAGATCACATGATCTTGGAGGCCATGGGATGGACCCTCCCCGTCCGATTCAGAGAATATAAAAATGTTAAACTTATCATCAAAAATTTTCTCAGAATCTCCACATATGAATGGCGTTTAGTAGACAACTGCAGCCTCCCAGAGTCCACCAAAATGTGGTGGCCTTGGTAGAGTAAAATTCAAACTCAGGTTACACACCGTGATATTGTTTTAATGTTTGTCTCATTTTTAAAAATGTTCGCTAATATTTAAAAGGAAAGAAAATTTTAATTGGTAAGAATGAAGCTTTCAGACCAGTGCCATTGAGAATTGCTCGCCGGAAGCCAAATACCAGTCCAATTTGCAAAACGCTAAAATCATCATCGGTGTCTACAAAAGCCGATCCGCGCGTCAGCTCTTTCAGAGCGTAAGCCGTTTATATCAAAGGCTTATTATAACTTGGTGGTTGTATCGATGAGACAGAAAAACACCGGATCGCAATTGAGAGTCGGGCGAGTCCGCTAAGCCGGCAAATCAAAGAGCCGGCCGCTTTTGTTGAACCCATAATTAGAGGAAATCTATGTACAATAACGCACACCGCTGCTGGTACTCCCGCGTTTCCGTAGCAATTGTGCGCTTGGCGCTTTTGCTCCAATATTCTCACCGGTGCGCTTAACCCGTCGTCGTCTTCTCAGACGAGATTCCCGCAGACAGGCGGTTTTCGTTTGCTTAGTCTCTGTCTACCGGCTAGATGGTATAGAAAATGCACAATGGGCAAGTTGAATAATTTGTCAATTGTGCCATGTATAATGAATTGATTTTTCGCCTTAAATTTTTATATATATACTTTGCAGCTGACGCGAATGTCTTACACCAAAAATTACCCGAATCGAAATTCATCCTGGTTGTGTTGTGAAAGTGAAATAAGAAAACAGAGCGTTTTGCTTTCAACAAAAGCAAGAGCTGAATTACTAGCAATTCTGTTACGTATATATTTTAGCATCCTTAACTGCAGATTCCCCAAGCCCACCGAAATATGGCGACCTGGGTGGAGTAAATTTCAACATAAAACGTTATTTTCTAAAAAATATTCACGTAGTTTTCGTTTAGTAGCTGACGTCAGTCCAAACTTTCGGCAATTTAATTCAGTGCATTTTCTGTTTTAAGAGATATCCATATTTATGTTGCGACCTAAAAGACTAAGAAGTAAATATTACGCAATTCTTCTGTTTGTCCGTAATTGTAATTGCCAGCGTGAGTAACGCTGATTTCTCTATTTGTCTGACGCACCGCAACCAAATTCGGGCAGCACGTTAGCGAGCGGGGGCGTTTTTGTGCCATCGTTACTGTCAATCTTCCAATTACCGTTTGTCGAAACAAAATGGGAACTCTCTTGATGACCGCCACTTAACCACTACAAGTGTAATTACCGGTAACGCAGTAACAACATTCTTATCTACGAACAGTACGGGTTTCACAATACCAAGTTAATAAGGCATTTATTGCCGCGGCGGTGGTGACTCGCAGATATAATTCTATCTTATAATGCACAGGAACATGTAGAAACAGCTAGAAATAGTATAGATTATATCTGGGCAGATTTATTCGCTGTAAGTGTTGTGTATTGTTCTATTCTTAGTGCCTTATATGTAAAATCATGCCTGTACGTATAAAGACCACACGGTTTTAGTTCATGCACAATGTAAAGCGTCCTTCCTACACACACGTACGTTCACACACACTAGGTAATTATCCGGCACACAATTGTACCGAGAATCTAGTAGACGAAAATGTCAAGCAAGGAAATATGTATACGTTTCCAGACGTTGTTAGTCAGCATTTAGTTGGTGTATCATGTGTGGTTATTTCGACGTAGTCACGAAATGTTTTATTGGGTCTCTTCAATTTTCCTTCATAAAAATAAAAAAATCGCAAACATCTATCTTGGGTATCTGAACATAATACTGGTTAGACGCGCATTCATTTATTTCTACCACCCAGTATCTTTGGATAAATACTTGTTTACTACTATTATCGAAGCCATAGCGTCTTTGCGATGCTAGCATCGACAGAAATTATTAAACTGCATTTATCTTGTAAACAACCGTGAGTGTGTCCTGTGTGTGTTCGCAGACGCCATAAATAGGGTTTGCAGCGACTGTGTGATATCCTCTACTTTAAGAATCGTTCCGGAGAGTTTTATGATGCAAGGCAGTCAGTCTCGCTGGTTCATACATCAGAATTACTCGCCGAGTCGCTAGATAAAGGATCAAATTTGGGTTTATGGACACATTCCCGGCGATAATTTTATTGCCGGATTTGGCAAACAGCAGTTACTATTTTGCTTGGAATGAAAAGGTCGTAAATGTGAAATCACAAATTACAAAGTAATGTTGAGGGTGAAATAGATATCGATATTTCCTCAGAGTAAACTCCGTGTCCGTGAGAGTTCATAAATGGTGTGAATTGAGGCAAGTAATGTTAACACACAACATTTAACACATTTATATTTTACTCTCTGTGTTGTTGGACAAATTTGCCACAAATATGGACTAATCAGGAAAGCGATAATCCATCAGCTTGGTTCAAACAAACGTCAAAGACATCATCTTTGGAAATTAATACATGTTTGGTCTCCAAACGTACTCCCACGACATACTCGTCGATTGAATCTCTTGGTGTGGCGCCATGAGAATGTTCCTAAAAATAAAAGCTTGGTTGTAAAACCCATTCTCCACGATCGACCAGGTAGATTGCTTTCTGTCGACTTTTGTGTGTCTCTTCCTAAGCCATACCTTTAGGTATGATGGACGTCTATTACAAGTAGATGCATATGTCTGTACACCTTGAAGAGAGCTGCAGTAGATGCCTTGATTCGTTCCTTTAGAAATCAAATCTGATCCATAAATGGGCATCCGAAGGGGAAACCGCTGACTAAAATTTGCGCACCAAAAGACTCGTTTCACGAATATTTCCCACTATTACTCGACTATTACTCAAGAATACCTAAGTTAATTGGTGATTTAGTAAATTAAACATTTTTTTCTGATATTATTTTTTTTTCTTCTGAGGGAAGCAAGTATACAACTTTCAATGGTGGCGATAATATTATTAAATGGAATTTCGGTATTACGTGTGTTTATGGTAAAATTGGGGCCTAAATGTAAAGTTTTTTGTATATTGATCGGAATATCAGTAGTGGAAGGATGTAGGTATCCATTCAGTATTAATAGAAATGCTGTAATCGTTGTTGTCATTGTCATGTTTGTTAGCAACTTTTGTTAATTTGTGTTATTGTTTATTTGTTATGTTAAGAAATTTAGCGTGAAATTTTTTGTTTTGCTATTGTTTGAAATAATTGTTACATGTGTGTGGTAACATTTTTTTAAATTTGAATTTCTGGATACTGAAGGGTTTTTGTAATTTTCTGTATGCTAGTATAATGATCAGAAATAAGAATGTTTATACAAGATTTTCGACATTTTAAAATAGCATCATGTATTTTATACGAATAATTTGAATTTTCAACATGAATATTTTTTGGGTCGAGGTAATTTAAAACATTTGGAATTATACCTTGTTCTCTACACTTTAACAAAAATATTCTATTATTTTTAAGTTGTGCAATTTTAATATATAATTTAGAGTATTGTTTAGGGATATTTGTTGTGTCTACCAAACTTGCGTGTTATTTCTTCATAAAAATTTTGCTTGTTCATCTTCAAAGTATTATGAAATCTTCTAGTTTGTGAGATCTTCTTGTATATTAAGTTTTCTTACCAATTTCCTTAGAATCTTGTTGTAATTATACTTTTCTTGAAAAATATTCTTGAATATAAAATAATGCACTGATTTCTTCAAGCCGTTTGTAATTATTATTATTATATTATTTTTATTATGATTGTAATTTCACTTCTCATTTTTATGTGACTCCATGCTATCTTGGTTTAGTTGTTTTTAAACACTAATCTGTTATTACTGTTGGCCATAGGTAAGTTCGTTTGTTGTTGATTGCACAGTTATCTGTGAATTCTTTCAACCCCTTACTAACCTGAGATATAATTTAATAGCAAAACTGTTAATAACATCGCTTTCTTACAAAGGTCTTCGATTTGTCCTCAGATTTCTTGGAATCCTCATGTGTCAGGATATCCATAATAATTTTGACAAATAATTGGTTCCGTGTCTCTACATAGGTCCACCTCATAAATATTCGCTTTTAATCGACCTAGCGGCGACCAATAGTCCAAAGGATTGACATCTGACTGACGTGGTGGTCAAAGTTTTGACCCAAAACCAAGAAGTAAGGCTTAATTTTGCAGAGCCAGTAGGAATTATCTGGCTCCACTGTTTCTCGGACTGTTGGATCATCCAGTGGCGTACGTGACGGTCGTAGTGGGTTGGCGCCGTCGCTTGCATTTACTAACATTTCATCAAGCAAATCTAAGATCGTCACTCATACATTAGGTACCTAACTGAAATTTTATGTAATGTGGATTGTCGTGCACCCAGATGTGAAGACATGGTGATTTATCTCATCACTCGTAAATATGGTTTCGCCTGCCCGTAATATTTTCTGCACAATCGTTCTTCAAAATCAGAAACACCTTTAAAAGATTTGTTCGTTCTCCGATGACATGGAAATAAGAATCGTTTACACGCGATTTCTCACATAGCTACTAACGAGCCAACTTCTGGACGATCAAAATAACTAGGTAATATTTAGAAAAGTTTATGAATGTGAACCGTTATTATACCTGTATCACATGTTTCAAGCATATAATCGCGGTGTCACACACACTTTGTCTTTCAGTTCAGACACCCGAACGGATGTCTTTTGTTATTTGCGGGAGCGGTAGTAATTACAAGTAATTTTTAGGTTATGTACGTACAGCGAGTCGGCCCAGTCGACATTTCGCGGTGATGACGATGGGAACGGTCGAGAATCGATCCATGCGTGCGTGACGAGTTAGTCATTTGTTTGACATGTGTTTTCGATTGCGGTTTATCGTGCGTTCTGCAACCGAGAAGTACCTGTGCGATTTTAGGAAAAGACGCACTCGATTTGGTCCAACCAAGTTAATTTTACTTGAGTTTTTAAGATATTACGGTAACATTTTCAACAATGTCTATTTAGCAGATAAGTAGGTACTTTCTTACACGACTAGGCGAAAACGTTAGTTTATTGACCCGGTTTGACATTTGTAATGAAACTCAGTAGGTAAAGTAGGTAACTTTTCGGCCCGCTAAAATGAAAAATATATGAATGTAAAATGTTCAGAATTAAAGCTATTTGTTGAAAAGAAACATGATTAGATAACGCAAACCTAACTGCTTTTAAATTGTTAGCTTAATCATTAGCTGTTTCATCCAGTGTTTTAAAGGATATTTCGAGTATCAGAATACATACAGTGTGCACCAGAGAACGTTTTTGCTTAATAATTTTCATGTGCGAAATGGGTTAGTGAGTTCAGTCGTAGAACCGCCGACAAGGCATCTAGCATAAAGAGGTTCGAATCTAACGGCGGTTATTTTTATTACTTGTATTGTTGTTTTGAATGAACAGCGATTGATTTCTATCAGTAAAGATGCATAATTAAACGTTTTATAATTTGTAATTAAACCGGCAATGGATTTATTAGAAAATTATTAAAGGCAGTAACATTGGAACAATACCTAGAAAATTACTTGGGTTGGTTTGCTTAAAGCAAGTGTTCAAAGAGCTCTCCATTTTGTACCAGACAGTAGCCCAGTCTATTGTAAAACTCCCGACGCACATTCGCTAGCTGTCAAGCATTAATTTGCCGACACTCTTCGAGGATGGCGATCTTCAAATCATCTAAGGGATTGGGTCGGTTTCGATCAATTCTGATCTTAAGATGGTCCCATAGGAAAAAATCACAAGGTCAGGAGATCGTGGCGACCAGTGAACTTGCCCATGCAAACCAATAATAATCTGGAAGGTGCCAAACAATCGCTGAGTTGTGGGCCGGACAGCTATTCTGCCGGAACCAAACCTCTAGCCGAAGATCTTCCACCGTCTCTCGTAATGCTGCGGGGCCACCCTGTTCTGGAGCAATTCCAAGTAGGACATCCCGTCAGTGTTGCCACCTACAAAGTTTTTAAGTAATATACTGGCAAAAGAATAGTAATAGATCGGACTGTTGCATCCCTATTACCTACCATTTTTGGCGTTTGGCACAGGATGGATTGCTGCACGATGAATTTCCCGCTGCTTCCAATAGAAGGTCCACTTGACGCCTTCTTTTTCTCTTGTCGCAAGGCCCCGGATCTTCAACATCAGGCTCTAGATCTCCATTGTCGTCAACGTCGTTTTCTGCATTAAGCCTTTCGTAGCAAATGGGACAATCGAGAGTGCCGTTCAGAATTAACTGGACTGGACTGGACAAATGAACAGACCTAACAAGATCCCGTTGAGATTGCCTTCGATGAATAAGGGGCCGATAATTCTGTCTCGGAACAATCCATCCCACACATTCACCTTTTGACCGCCATGTAAGGATTTTCACGCGTCCAGAGTCTGCAGTTCTGAGTATTAGGTGCGTAGTGCAAGAGGTGAATGTGCTGTCATCCGTGAACACAACGTTGGGCAAGAAATCCCTGTTGGTATTGCATGTTTCCTGCATTTCTTCACAAAATTCTACCCTGGAGTTATCATCGCCGGCTCGCAACTCCTGACACCTTCGAAGTTTTTATAGGGGTTGTACAGTCTTTCGAAGAATGCGTTGAACTGCTGATTTCGAAACTCCCGTTTCTACCTGAACAATCCGCACCGAAGTGTTATTTTCAATGGAAACTGCAGTTAGGGCAACTTCAGTGTTCCTCAATTCTAACTCCCGTGATGGTTTAGCAGCCACATCATCACTACGGATTCTAGCAGAATTGGTTTATTTGTTCTTATAACTGCTCAAAAAGCACATACTACCTTTCTAAAAGTAAAATTTATGAGGAATGCGCTAATTTTAAAAGATGCCCGCGCCTTTTGTAAGCAGGTACTTTGCTATAGTTAGTTTACAGTCACATCGATCAATAATTTATATATAAACAGTTAGAAATTTATTCTGTCAATTACCACAAAATTTTGCATCAGAGATAGATGTCGCTTTATTCCAGCTCATTTAACTCTCGGTCGTTATCGGAGTTATCGCCATCGAAAAGTTGCGTCGCCGAAAAACTTAATTAGCATTTATTTGATATTTGAATTATGGGTTGTCACAAATTCGAAGATAATAATCGTAATAACGCTCTGATTTATTTCTTTTTTCAACACTAACCAGTTCCGAACCGCGCGCAAAGTCACGGCCAAATCCAACTTGTCCACTTGAGTTGGAATGATTCGGTGATTACCGTCGGTACTTCGTGTGAAGTACGTCACCGGGCGTGGCCAACGGCCGTTTCTCCATGGTGGGGACAGCCGAAGTGGGCGAGGCCGGATTCTTTTAATCTCTATTCTATATGCCTATCGGTCGGTGCACGGCAAGCAGCCTACACGGATTTATGGGCCACGTCGAGGATTAGAGAACCGGGCGAATGTGTGACAGGTCTACATGGTTTTGCACGTATGACAGACCGAGATGCACGCTTTTGTCTCTTTTTGTGTCTGCTCGGTTATTTTGAGAAGTTGACGCGGGTTATTTTTCCGAATTGATTTATTAAAAGCTGAATGAGATTTTTACTGCATACGTATTGTCACTAATCATTAATTTTATTCAATATAAGTGTTACCATCAACCCACTCATTCAAACAATAATAGGTAAGTAGGTAGCAAAAAGTAGGTACCTATACGTACCTACATAAAATGGCAAGTGACAACTACGAGTATTGTTTTCACAAAAATGAAAAATTAGAAACATTTTATTTTATATTCGTTCAAAATTGACTGTGAGGTAGGTCCATATTTCCCACAGATGTAGCCTGTAGGAATGCTCGGTAGGCACAGTTATTCTCTGCAAATAATAATCTTTTAACACCGATAATGTTATTTGCGCATGTGCAGTAGCGGAGTACAGTACGCCATCACGTAGAAAAAACGCATTCCAAATACTGGACGCACAGATAACTAATTATGCCTAGAACACACTTATTTAATGGTGATACAAAGTGCATCCACGACGTAGTCCTTGTGAACGTAGAATAAACTGTGAATTTCAGATATAAATTTTAATTACCCGATATTTTTGCAGTGCAGGTGTATAATTTTCGAATCCCTGTCCACCGCTTACGATTTTATTAAGAGGATGCACTTCCTTTTGCTGAAAATATCATAAATTATAGCTGTTGAACGTGCAATGCACATTTTCACTTGTGCGTATTATTAAATTGTCGGAATGTTCATTAAATCTGCATATTAAACAGTTTACTGGAGTAATTATTAGTTGACGTACAACATTGTTAAAGATATAACAACTTAGTATACTTATTCAGCATGGACCAGATTCATAAACCAACATCAGAAAGTGCATACAGCAGATATTGTAGTAAGTAAATAAGTAAATAAGGAAATAAGCTTAGTTTTACAAAATTTTTAGTTGCATAGACAGGAAAAATCTGATAGTGGATTTCAGGCCTCTTTTCCAAAGATATTTTATACCTAAGTATTCGAATTGCTATTTTTGTATTTAGGTATGTTTTAATCTTGCCTCTAAATGTTTTTTCTTTGATTGCCAATACTTATATATATGTTTTATTACTCTTTGCGTTTCTTTTGTAAAATGCTTGTTCAGTTTGTGCCAGTATAAATTTTAATACCTATTTTAAGGTGAAGTTCTATGGCGTAGGTAGATAAAATTACTGTATACGATAATAGACGTTTCGCCCCCGTTCGGGGGCTTTGTCAAAATTTATTAAAAATTTGAACTGGCACAAATTGAGCAAGAAATTGTAAGCATAAAATATAAAATTGACAAAATATTTGTCAAGAACAATTTTTTTTCCGAACAATAAAAACTAGGTATTTATACCTTCGGTAACTACCTATGAATGTAAATATAAAAATTTTAGCACTTTTAATTATGGAAACATTTGTTTTTTTATAAAAGAGAAAAAAGAATATGTAGGTATTTAATTTAACAATAATACTAATGAGTAAGTAGCAGAGAGCAGGATTTATTTTATTCACAGTAAATTTGACTTAAATTTTGTATATCAATTCTATCATTAATAATATTAATGTGGTCACCAAAGTCACGTTAAAGAAAATTTGGTGCCGCCACCAGGATAATAAATTGAAAACTGCAGGGTAGCCCAAGCAGCAAAGTTGTGTTATAATTCGGTGGTGCTGAGACTATTTTATTTTATTGGTATTTTATTAAAGCTTCCTAAATGCAGAATGATTATATTAAAGCTGCACCAAACACTATTCTGTTGTTGGCAGGTTAATTGTTTTATAAATTTATCATCAAAACGTTTATATAGCAAAACTATAAAATATCTTATAAAACAGTCACAAAATTATTGTAGAAACGTTTCCATTACCAACTAATAAAACATTTGATCCTATATATTCCTACTATTTTGTAGTAGTTTTGTAGTACCTTTCGGGGATATTGTTAATTTCATTATAAAAGCATTTTAAAATTATTTTATAGTTGCTTCCTGGAACAGTTATATTAACGTACCTTTAGAGGCAATTTCACTTTTAATAGTAAATTGTTATATTAGTTGCCACTTTATAACTATTTTATAGTAATGCAATTGTACTACAATATGAAAAAACACAACAGCTTTTATTATAAAACTAAATAGTTTTCTTGAATGTAAATGTGATGTCGCTAACTACATTATAAAGCATATTTGAGAGAACTGACTTTATGCCTACACCGAGTCGGCTGAAGTTCATTTTGGGTTAGGCTCCTAACGTGAAAGGGTTTGTCTTTGTTTTTTGATCATAACGAAAAATTAAAAATGCCAGATATCGGGCAATGGAAAAAATTAATAAATAAACCAAATGAACAATAATCTCTTTAAAATATAGGCAAATAACGCTAAATTTTCTTAATAAATACTAAAAAATGAATGTGTGTCACCAAAATACCTATCTTATCTAGCATTTTTTATAGATTTGAACGACAACCAACACCACCTCTACTGAATGTAAATATGTTTTCCTCTGTCATTATAAATTAAAAACTGTCTTGCTACTATTAGACTAACTTTAAAAAACTTTTTTATTTTATTATTGCTATTTCATCTTGCAGTTTTGCTTTATAAGGTTTACCTGAAATTACTAAGAAGCTTTTATAAAACTGTTGTTAAATTGTTTTATAATAGGTCTAATATAAGAAATAGTCTAAGTATATTTTGTAGCGCAGTATGGAAAGCTTTAATAAAACTATTTTATAATGCTGATATTTAGTGTTTTTAGGAGCCGTAGGAATGTTTATAAAATTGTTTTGTAATGTTTGCAAAAGGCTTTACAAAATACTAAGGGAGATAGAAGAGTATTTTATAAAATGGTGCCAATTTTACACTTATAGTGGTTTTATAAACAAATTGAAAACATTCCTGAGAGAAACGGTGTCTTACAAGTTTTCTGTCGAAAACGTTTTCACTACTTTAATAAAATAGAAATTGTTTAATTTTATTTTGGTATTTGATGAACAACTTAAGTAATTTCACCTTACATATGGCCCAAACAGTGTTTCAATTAGGTAATTATAATAACTTGAATCACTTGAAAGTATAGTTCGGACTACCAATGGTGTCCTATTGGTACTCAAGAATATAACTTGGGTATTGAGAAACTACATCAAAATTTGTAAACAGAACGATTCTGTGAATTTTGTGCCCATGTGCACATGTAGGCAATACTGGCTCGTACCAACGCAAGCAAAGGAGGGAAATATTAGGTAATAGCACGTCATATTTCCAATGTTGAACCTTAGGTATATTGTGAACACATGGAACTCTTAATTAAAGCACTAACTTTACCATAGGCGAAGAACAACTTCTGTTTTTACCGAGAGACATTTTTATAAACAAGTTTCACAATATGTTTATGCTGAAAATCCGCTAATAATTAATTATTAGCGTTAGAATAGGCATAATATACCTAGCTTTCACTAGGTAGGTAGTAGGTATTCATTCGAAATGAAAAGTAAAAAGACAAATATAATTGATGGAAATAAAGCACAGTTTAACCTTGAAATCTTGCCGGCATCTACCCATCCTAAAGAATTCTAAGAAATCATTAATATTCATAAGCAATGTGTTGGAATGATTTTTTAAAAGTTTAGAAATCTCCGCTCATGCTGCAGGTACATTCTTAAAAGCCATCACGTACCTACTCTAACAAGGTATGGATGTTTACTCCGTTTTTAATTACTTTCCGGTCAAACGTAGATAAATGTGCACTAGTAGCGAAAGATGAATTAGATAGAAAAGGAATATTTAGAATAAATATAAGTACAGAGTTAACCAAAAAATCCACTTCATGGGTATGAGAAGGATTATTTTTTGTATTTGGGTTTGTTGACTTTGTATAGCTTTGTGTATTTCATCCCATTTTTTAAACTATGATCAAGAAAATGTATCATTTATTGGTATCAAGCGAAGAAAGTTATTGGTATTCAGAATTCTCACTTCAATCAATGAGTTCGTTCACCACTTTCCAGAAACCGGCTTAAATAAAAGATTTAATCATAAAAAAAATATGCCGCGTTTTTTATTTTTTTGCAGTTTCTCACGTTTAAGTCCAAATAAAAACCAATAAAAATATTTATTATTATTATTATTATTATTATTATTATTATTATAAACCGTTAGTGACGTAATATAGGGACAATGATATCTATTCTCGGTTTTCTTATGGATATCTAGCAACTCGGAATCACTGAACGTACGTCTGAGCTTCTTTCAATACAATCGGCGTTGCGGCATTGTTATATTTCCTTTTATTAGGTACTCCTTATTCAAGAAAATAATAGCCGGGTTTTGACGAAAGTACAGTTCGATTTTTAAGAGAAGCATCTATCGTCATATGAATTAAGACCGAAACGTATGTCGCAGTTGTTTCTTCTCTCAATGACGGCATTCTGAGACGTAACCGTCGACACAAATACTTGTCATACAAACATTAGAAACGTAAATGTCAGCAAAATGTTGGAAGTTTAAAATTACGTTCTAAAGTGATGAATAATTTAAATTGAGGTACTAATTACTTACTAAAATCAAGAAAAATTGAGTAAGTAATAGGGAAAATCAAGAGAAAAACTCACTTAGAAGGTAAGGTACGGAGTTAGGAACTCAACGGGGTTGACAGATTAAATATATTTTAGCATATGCACAATATGAAAAAGTAATGAAGTTAAACAATAAATAAAAGTACAAATGGCTTCGCTGGGGTCCCGTAGAACGGAAACCAGGTTCTTCGGTCTTCGGGAATACAGTAAAGAGCAGAGAAAAAAATGTAACCATAATAATATATCAAAGATCAAACACAAAAATAATACTTATAAAACTATACAAAAAATTGGTTAAGTGGGAATCAATTCCCGCATGAAGGGTTCCGTACATACCTACATTTGTGCACTTGCTATTTGGATTAAAGGTTTAAGACAATGATTACCTACTTATAAGTGTTTCTCGAAGTAATTTTAGATTTAAATATCCATGTTTTGTGGTTTAAACTGTTGTTTTCTTAAACTTATTGTGTTTCGTTCCATTTATTAGTTGTGCGTTGTTTGTGTTTTAAAGCCCATAGAACGGTGTTTTACCTTTGAAGTTAAATTCAGAAAATAAGTTATGGAATCTTCTCTACTTCTAACAGCTAAATAAACAAACGCATTTTGCTCCACCAATGGAATAATGTGCAAAGAAGGATGGAGAAAAAGGCGGAAGAAATATTAGGAGAAGATCAGTTCGGATTTAGACGAAATAGAGGAACGCGCGAGGCCATTCTAGCTTTACGAGTTGTAATATCCCGTATATTACCCAAGGCTCATTTGACAGAAAATAGTCAAAAACATAATTCGTGATCGTGATCGTCTAAAAATTTTATACCCTACGTTGTGTTAATTTTAAAATGAATTTTGTCTAGAATTGCACTGATGAAATAGCTCATTTGGGAAAATTGGAAGGAAAACACACAATTGTTTAAATAATAGTTTAATTAACGTGCTCAGCCTGACTTAGACTCACGAGGAGAAAAAGAGCCGTGCAAAGAAAAACCTCGATCATAGTCCAGTATAAATCTGCTATTTTTATGCACAATATAACACAATAAATTATATATGCAATATCAAGACATCAAAAATAAAATAATTGTGGTTCAACAATCGTAAATAAAATAACAGTAAACAACAATAATTCCAAAGGATATGTGACATATTATTGATTTATTGGTGGGTGGTACTGGACCGTTCGAACAACTACTCCTCGGGCAAATAACCCGCTAGGCATTGAATTATAGAACGAAATCCAGATTTTGTGAACTCTAGATTTAATGATGTTGGGCATACACAAATCTTCTCATCAGCAAAACTCACAAAACAAATTACATGCAATGCAACGTCTCAAACATAAAACATACAAAACAGAAGAATTTTTGTTAGTTAACTGACTCTGTCAGTGGGTACTGCGGGCTATACAAGCTACTCACAGCTATGAGTTGAAAATTGAATCAGATTACCGTAAGCACCAGGGCCCTTAACGATATTTTTTTCAGCAGATGCCAGGCCACCTGTTCAGGAGATCAAGGCTAATATTTCAAATTAAAACACATATAAATAAAAACACACAAATAAATAAACACACAAATAAAACAATATGTAGAACTCAAGGCACTTCGGGAATTACTGTTCTCACGGGATAAAAGATTAATTGACACAACAAGGCAAATACACACTATCTGATGACAAGATTTGCGAAGATTTGCGATTGAAAATAAATAAACAAAAACAAAGAACAACATATCTTTTGGAACAAATACATGAAATAATTGACAAACAAATAACATAGCTTTAACTGACCTGTGAATCTCGTAGACACCCAAAAACTTTTATAACAATAAAAATATTCACAAAGCAACGACAATAATTAAAACACGTAGTGACGCCTTTACGTCTCAAGAACGAGTCCCCTACTTCCAGACGTGACCGCTTACATCCCCTTAATCCCCCTACGCTAGTGTATACATAAAGAGCGAACGCATAAATTTCTCAAATAAATAATCTACCTAAGTCGAAACGAAAATGCATCGACAGACGAAATAGGATATTTTTCGGAATAAAAAATATTAAAATATAGGTACGGTTACTACATTTCGCCCCTTTGAAAACATGAACAGTGACTGACCATGGAACTGGGCATATTTTCAACATCCTGTATAACTGACTAGCAATCGGACCCCTCATCGTGAATCCTGGTTGATACGCCCCTGGCCTCTTATATGAATATCCGATGCCCCCTCTTCGTGAATCTTTGTTGATACGCCCCTGGCCTCTTATATTAATATCCAAGGCGGAATTCCCAAAAAACAAGAAAAACATTAATAGTATCATAAATAACAGTATTCTGCAAGACGTGGTAAAGTAAAATAGGTTTTTCTAATGTTAGTATCTTCCCACTAAGCTTAGTATTCGCCAATCATCAAGGGTTACAATCTGAGAAACAGAAACAATGTTCTCACCCGCAAATCCAAACGGTGTAAACGGCGACGCCACTGGTGGAGAAGTTTAAAAATCGGCGAACTGGTAGAAGGTGGTAAGTAATTCCTGCATCTCGGCACTTGAGCTAGGAAAGAAAGTCGCCCCTCGCCCCTGCTGCATTTGTGTATAGTTTTTATTGCTTGGCCCTGAACTAGCAATCGAGCGACGGCACAGCTGCGTTACCAGTAGACAAAAGTGCGTTTTTACTCAACGTGCGTGATTTCACCGGCAAACCCATGCGACGACGTCGAGGTGTTTCCAATATCCATGTTATCTTTCGTTGGAGATTGGATAAACAAACCGTTGTGTTATAAACAAACCGTTTTGTTGGAATGTCGTTCTGATGGCCCCCCAAAATCTGTGAATATTAACAGCCCACGAGTAAACCGTTCATACGTAAACAAAAAAATATACGAGGAAATGTCACATTTCAATAGCAGAAATATACCAGAAAAATTCCTTCCTAATTTTCCACAGCGCTTTTCATACGAGTGCAATCCTGGTCGCGGCGCCAATCTGTAATATCCCGTAGTAACCCAGTGGCTCGTTTGACAGAAAATAGTCAAAAACATATTCGTGATCGTGATCGTCTAAAAATTTTATACCCTACGTTGTGTTAATTTTAAAATGAATTTTGTCTAGAATTGCACTGATGAAATAGCTCATTTGGGAAAATTGGAAGGAAAACACACAATTGTTTAAATAATAGTTTAATTAACGTGCTCAGCCTGACTTAGACTCACGAGGAGAAAAAGAGCCGTGCAAAGAAAAACCTCGATCATAGTCCAGTATAAATCTGCTATTTTTATGCACAATATAACACAATAAATTATATATGCAATATCAAGACATCAAAAATAAAATAATTGTGGTTCAACATTCGTAAATAAAATAACAGTAAACAACAATAATTCCAAAGGATATGTGACATATTATTGATTTATTGGTGGGTGGTACTGGACCGTTCGAACAACTACTCCTCGGGCAAATAACCCGCTAGGCATTGAATTATAGAACGAAATCCAGATTTTGTGAACTCTAGATTTAATGATGTTGGGCATACACAAATCTTCTCATCAGCAAAACTCACAAAACAAATTACATGCAATGCAACGTCTCAAACATAAAACATACAAAACAGAAGAATTTTTGTTAGTTAACTGACTCTGTCAGTGGGTACTGCGGGCTATACAAGCTACTCACAGCTATGAGTTGAAAATTGAATCAGATTACCGTAAGCACCAGGGCCCTTAACGATATTTTTTTCAGCAGATGCCAGGCCACCTGTTCAGGAGATCAAGGCTAATATTTCAAATTAAAACACATATAAATAAAAACACACAAATAAATAAACACACAAATAAAACAATATATAGAACTCAAGGCACTTCGGGAATTACTGTTCTCACGGGATAAAAGATTAATTGACACAACAAGGCAAATACACACTATCTGATGACAAGATTTGCGAAGATTTGCGATTGAAAATAAATAAACAAAAACAAATACATGAAATAATTGACAAACAAATAACATAGCTTTAACTGACCTGTGAATCTCGTAGACACCCAAAAACTTTTATAACAATAAAAATATTCACAAAGCAACGACAATAATTAAAACACGTAGTGACGCTTTTACGTCTCAAGAACGAGTCCCCTACTTCCAGACGTGACCGCTTACATCCCCTTAATCCCCCTACGCTAGTGTATACATAAAGAGCGAACGCATAAATTTCTCAAATAAATAAACTACCTAAGTCGAAACGAAAATGCATCGACAGACGAAATAGGATATTTTTCGGAATAAAAAATATTAAAATATAGGTACGGTTACTACAGAGTAATTATAGAAAAAACGATAGAAAAGAGAAAGAGCGTATATATAGGATTTGTAGATTTAGAAAAAGCCTTCGACAACGTAAAATGGGGGAAGATGTTTGAAGTGCTGAGAAAGGTAGGGATGAAATACAGGGACAGAAGAATAATACATAATCTCTACAAAGAGCAAAAGGCAGTTATAGAATGTGAGCAGGAACGAAGGGAAGTAGATATCCGGAAGGGAGTGAGACAGGGATGTGCATTGTCACCTCTAGTTTTCAACTTATATATCGAAGTTGCGATTAATATTGTTAAGGAAAGAACAGCCTCAGGGATCAATGTACAGGGCCAAACTATTAACATGCTCAGATTTGCGGATGATATAGCAGTGTTAGCATCTAGCAAAGAAGAATTAGGAGCGGCTTTGAATGAAATGGAAGCAGTTTTGACACAGGGCTACGGCATGAAAATCAATAAAAAGAAAACTAAAATTTTGGTATGTAGATGGAGTGAAAATAGAACTAAAATTGAAATACAAATAGGAAATGAGAAGATAGAGGAGGTCGCGGATTTCTGCTACTTAGGAAGTAAAATAACCCAAGACGGTAGGAGCACTAAAGATATAAAACAAAGAATGGCGCAGGGACGAGTTGCGTTTAACAAAAAGAAACAACTGTTATGTTCGAGAACGGTTAATATAGAGACTAGGAAGAGACTCTTAAAGTCGTATGTATGGAGTACGGCATTATACGGGTGCGAAACTTGGACAATAGGAGAAGCGGATAGAAAAAGAGTAGAAGCGTTTGAAATGTGGTGTTACAGACGCATGATGAAGATACCGTGGATAGATAAGGTTAGCAATAGGGAAGTATTAGAAAGAGTTGGGGAAAGGCGAAAGGTATGGAAAACAATAAAGAGTAGGAGAGATAGGATGGTAGGACACCTTCTAAGACACGAAGGAATAGTTCGCGACATACTAGAGTCAGAGATAGGAATAAAAAGAGGTAGGGGTAGGCCTAGATTAGACTACTGCTCTCAAATAGTGAGGGATGTAGGATGTTCTACTTTTAGGGAAATGCGTAGGTTAGCTCAGGATAGAAAAGAATGGAGGTACGCGTCCAACCAGTCTTCGGACTGAGAACCTTATGATGATGAATGGAATAATGCAATAATGCGATATTTAAATCAAATTTCGTGGAAATCAGTTTAAAGTACCTAGGTATTCATTTTTTAAAACTGCTTTATAAATTAACGTAAATATTAGGTACTTGTAGATATATTTCTTTATGTGGTAAGATAGCTATGACTTGTTTTATACCTACCCTTGTGAAGGAAATTGAGTTTAGTTATATTTAGTGTGTTCCATTTAAAATTTTGAACTTATTGGTTGTTTTTGGATTTCTCGATTCACAATTATTCTTCCTTGCGTTTTCCATGTCAGCAAGAATGACATGTGAGTAAACAACTTATGCATATTTCACTCTTCTGTACCTCTTACAATTATCTATTTGGATCAAATGAAAAATCATGCACTCTGTATAGTGTATAGAGTTGAACGTCGCCAATGCTCGTCTGACAACAAGTGTCGCCGTTTGATGACTTCAATCCCACGAAATATTATTCATTGTTTACAAGCTTTTATTAAATTTGACATGTTTCTCTGTATATTATGGTTAAATGGTGCAATAGATTTGTAGCACACTTCTTTATTTGTAAGCGGAATTGAATTTGCTAAGAACGTACCTCAACTTTACACCCCTATAATATCGTCCCCGTGCGTCGCAGACCCTATAGATACTACGTTGTACGCTGATTCATCCTCTTTCCAACAAGCCTAAGATCAAATTTTAATGTTCCACAATGTATGCACTGTAATAGCACCGAACGCTTCCGTATCCAAAAAATCTTGCATTTTCTATCACTATCACCAGAAACCAGAATCCAGAAACTAACGTTTCTATGGCGGGAGATTTCACACTTAAAATCTCCCGCCTTTGGGGAACTTTACAAGTAAAATGTACCTATAGAATCCAAGAAAATTGCAGTTGTCTATTGTAATTTAGTTTTCTGTAATTGCAATATTGTTGGGGGATTTCGTCTCCCTAGGTTGGTATTGTGTCTGTCAGAATTGGTGTCATTTAAGTAACTAGATTCACTTATCCAAAAAGGTTTTTGAAATTCGATGAACATGAGGAACTTGTAAATTTTATTTTATTAATTTCATCAGTTTTAATTTGTCATAGTGTTTGTTTTGCACAAAATTTTAACTATTGCGTGATTGAAGCTATGTATATGTTGGAGGATTATAGGTATCTGATATCAGTGTAGTTTTTACAAATTGTAAACCTCGCTATCTTAAGTGTTTTACCTGTAGAGGTCCTGAAAATGGAATAAGAACTGTATAATACTTACCCAAGACCCCTAAAAATATGCATTAAAAAGGAGCAGCAGACATAATTTTCTTCACTTTCGTTTTAAAACTTCTGGTACAAAGCGCCTAAGTACACCTATACATAGATATTTTATTTGTTTCTCGAAAAACGCTGCAGCGCAAGTCACATCTCGCCAGCGCATTAAATCGTTTCGTTCTCTGGGCTCTTCTCTTTCGGTCGCAGTTTAACCCCGCGCGGTGGCGTCGCCGACATCGATAGATCGTTCCGACGCCAACTTCGACGCGCGGCTCTTTTCAATTTTCGCGGGTTCGTTTCCAGTTCGAAGTTCTTGTGATTGCGCAGTATTTTTTTGTTGACGGTAATTGCATAGGTAGTTCTTTATATTAGAAAATATATATATATGAAATTTAGGAATAAGAAAAGTACTTTTATGAAATTCCATAATTAGGCATATTAATGCAGATTACGAGAAAAATATCGCCGCCTTACATTGGTAATAATTGCTGGATGATATGAAATAAAGAGCGTTGTATTTAATGTTTATAATGTTGAGTGAATTCGCCGACGGTTGTCATTAAAATAATATTGCAAGAGTTCAGACCATAAATTTTTATATATCATCTTACTACATTGTACGTTTTATTAAGTACATATTTTACTTTATTATTCAGATTTAAGATTCTCATTTTGTTTTGACGTACTTATAATTTATTTACTCACTGTACACGGTTATCTTTAAATCATAATTGAAATGCGGTTAAAGAGAACTTGTAATTTTCTAAAGAAAACAGTTCCATGAAAATTTCTGATTGCTAACATTTTGCCTAATATTTGTAGGTAGATATTATTAGTATTTTATTGTATAATTCGTTTTAGTTACTAACTGGCAAAATTCCACGAATTTATAATAGAAAGTAGATGAAATATAAAATAAAGCAATACAAAATGTATTAAACAAACTGCAGTGTGTGTATATATATATATATATGCATATATAAAGAACAAGGAAAATATATTTACATAATATAAGAATTGTCATCAAAAATTAAGGACTTGGTCGATTACAAAACTGAAAGCGACGGCAGCTGAGTGTTCACTTATTAATATCTAGGTACACGGGTAATTTTTTCAAGTTTCAATTACGCTTTTAATCATCAATCAAAACTAGAGTTAATGAACTGTTTCAGAACATTATTTGAAAAATTAAAAACTATTAGGTACCTAGGTATATACCTAGGCAAAATACCATGAGAACGTTTGTTTTTTAAAATAATGAATACTTGGCATATATTTTTTAAAATTTATTTTCGATTGTTTTAGATGTAGGTATATACTCAAATAATATGATACAATTCGGTAAAATAACAGTTGATATTGATATTCGAGTACGACTTAACATTAAACACCAGTAAGTATAATTAAAAGTAGATAATAATACCTACATAATATGTTCCCAGAAATACTTAAACCAAAAAATAAAAATATATATACCTATTGATAAAAATTGAAAATTATTTGGGAATTGGTCAGGTTCTTCTAAGAACTACAACTCTTTATTAGGTACCTATTCTAGAGCTTTCGAAATAATTTTATTTCTTCTTCGGGAGGCTATAAATTATGTATATATATATCTACTTATAATTGCGTAAACATAAGTAAGATATAGCATTAACTTAATGAAAATATTTCACAGGTAATAAAAGTTGAGTACATACATAGATACCTGTGCAGAAAAATCAAATGAAATACTTCTAATTTAAAATTGTTCGTCAAGCCGTGTAAAAATTGGTCTTACAAATAATTTTGATAACAAGTCTCAAAGAAATTAGGAACCGCCGGTAGATAGGATGAAAACATCCCGTAATTTTGAGCCAATCAAAAATATTCGAATATATAGGTATACCTATTTGAAAAATATCAGATACAGTACCTACTCTTATTAAAATATATTAATTGAGTAAGTAGGCATAATAAGTACTTGCTTGTAAACCAGAATATATAAAAGCATAAAATAAATACTTATTACAGAATAAGAGACGTTGAAATAAATCAAAATTTAAACAGATTACTTTTGTTCGCACATATGCCTTTTCTTTTTTCAAGTTATGTTATCAAATAATAATTGGGTTTCCAACTTGCGACTGAAATTTACAACAAAGAGTCACAATGTTCCCATCGAGCACCTGACCTGACCTGACCTATTTGTTTGAACAGAACGGAAACGCTACCTGTAAAAAATACACAGTGATAATAGCATTATGGAATTCTGAACGTACCTACTTATATATACATATATATCTGGATTACCTAATATAAAAATGTTCAGATAAGTACACGAATAGATATTGAATTCCCTTCTACTTCCCTAAATGTTTCAGTTTCTTGAAATATATTCGAATAAATTGGAAGTTCTAGGTAAACACAAACAATAAATTGTGCACCTACCTAGTAGTAATATTAATAAAATATATTTTTAGTATAAAACAATTAATAAAATAAAATTAAATGTATTTAGAAATGATTGCTTGTGTTCCCATAATGTAGGTATATATACTAGGTTCTTATTAGATATCTATTATCTATCATAAAAATTGAGTTAATAATAATAAAAATAAAGTACATAAATGAAAATAATATTTTTCAATCATTCAGTAAAATTTACATATTTTGAAGATGCAGATTTCTCTATTCTTCATCATTTAAATACAAACAACACAATCCAATTTGTCCGGTTCAAATGCGATTATGTAAAAAATGTTTATGCAAATATAATTAAAGAAATGTTTATGCGATTTCATAAAAACAAATCCACTTAGCGAGATAAAACGTTTTTAATTCTCATTTAATGTCCTTCCCCGTTCTTTAAGTAAACACAACTCGCAATGTAATTAAAAACGTTCACGCTACGAATATTATTCCAGACGAGAGAGTCGGGCATTTCAACGCCGTTCCAGGACAAAAAAAAAGTCGTCCCTAGGAGAGCGCGCAAACCGGCTGAAAATGTCCCCGCCGTCATCAGACAAACAAAAAAGCCTCCTGGCGTCACAAAAACTCCGAGCAACGCCTCCAGAGGCATAACCCGCTAACTCCTGCCCACCACAAGTGTGAAAAGAGTGGGGATAATGTCGCTTCGCTATTGGTCAGGCGGCCGAAGCTGACACCGGGCGGCCAATCCCGGCGCGTCCGTGTCATTAACGCAGAAAGTGTCAGAGCCAGGGCGCTTCCTACTATAGTCTTCGGTTACACTTTCGGCGAGGTAGAGGTGTCGAGATTCACACTACTGAAAAACTACCCCATTGTTGACTAAATCACCCTCCGATCGATTCTGAGAATAGTTTTCGGCTTGCTGGCACGGTGCGAACACTCGTCGGTACATTGTGCGCGGTGACAGATTTGCAATGATGGTAACTGTGAACTGTGATGATATTTCAGTGTGCGGGTTTTAGTGTGCGGTGTGGATGATGCAAGTAGAGCTGTCCAAATAAAATTTCCTATATGAGAAATCTTGAGCGGTGCAAGAATCTTCTCGATTCTGCCGCTAAACTTCGCCACCAATGCGTTTCGATACAGGGATCGAGTCATCTTTGGACCCCAAAGTGAAGGACGCGATGGCCTACCACCCTTTCTTGCAACTGCCACGACAAACAGATTTTAGCGTGAGCTCCCTGTTGACCGCAGCAAGTAACACGACTGCCCCCTCGAGCACCTCCCCTGGAGGACCTGGTTATTTTCCGGCGGCGGCCCTCGCCGCCTTCGGATCGCAAAATCCGCACGGTTGCTACCCGGGAACACTGATCCCCAAAATCAACCATCCTCATCCGCATCACGCTCTATCCGGACACCCTTACA
This sequence comes from Xestobium rufovillosum, assembly GCA_963966045.1. Classification (NCBI taxonomy): domain Eukaryota; kingdom Metazoa; phylum Arthropoda; class Insecta; order Coleoptera; family Ptinidae; genus Xestobium; species Xestobium rufovillosum. The sequence continues at coordinate 27,299,366 of OZ014497.1, forward strand.
CGACGGCGGAAGATGTAGTGTTGGCGGCGGTCGCCGCTCACAACCACCACCCTGCGATGGTGCGCCCTTTGCGAGCAATACAACCGGAAGAAGACGGTGTAGTTGATGACCCTAAAGTGACACTCGAAGGAAAAGACTTGTGGGAGAAATTCCACAAGTTAGGCACCGAGATGGTTATTACAAAGAGCGGCCGGTAAGTTGTTTTTATAGATTTTATCTTTAAGGGTAGTTTTGGGGACGCAATCGGGCGTGTGATGTTAAAATTGCGGGAGCGATGCGGTCGCGATACGTTAGATGGAGGTAGACGAATTTTTTTGACGTTTTAGCTCAAGTGATACGTTTTACCGGTGAGAAATTTTGATGTAATAGGAGGGAAGAGCGCTTTAGAAGGGGTGCGATTTTGCCGTCGGACGGTCGAGAGATCAATAAAAAGACCTAGGCTCGTCGAGAATTGCTTATAAATGTTGCCTCACTCGTAAAATTTTTCGTATATATGTACTTATACATGAATATATGAAATATATATGAGAATATACAAAATGTAGAGTAATAATGGACAAGGTTTTCTTTGAAAAACGCGTAATTGGCTTGGAATTATAAAACATTTTATGTACTTATATCAAATTTTTTGTAGAGTTAAATTCAATAATAAAACGTAAACTTAAAAAATGGGTATGTGATTAACTATTAATATACATATTATACCCTCAGTTAGGTACATAAATATTCATATATTAATGTCAAAAATTTGAAATCGAGGCTATAAATGGCATATTCCCGGAGGAAAGTCAAAAGTTTCTTTCCATAGAGGTTTTAAAACTAACTAAAATATTAAAAACTCCAAACGTAACTAAACAATATAGGTACCTACTTATTTAAAGTAGGTTTGTTGACGATTTAACGTTTAAATGTAATTTAATAAAGCAATTGATCCAAGGAATGCAAATAAAAGTATATAATTTTGTGAAAAGCCGCAAAAACAAAGTAGGTAATACGTGTTCCTCATTAATTTGTAAATAAAATAAAAATATTATTCAGCTTTAATTGTGATTTTTAATATTAAGAATAGCATGTCAAAGCATAACTAATAAACAATACTTGATATATGTATATTTACATATATGACATATATATTGACATATATGATATATATGTCAGCCAAAAATATTTGTCGCATCACATCCGCTATATTCACCGATAATTATTTAATATTTTAAATCGGCCTAAGAGTACTTATTTATCAAAAAATGAAAATTACGACAAGTAAACGTTAAAATATCCATAATTTATTTTTCTATAGGGTAATGTTTCAAAGTCACATTTTTAGCAGAAGAAAAAGTGCGTTATTTTTTAAATGCGCTCTAATTGTAGGCCTTAATAAGTGTTAACCTTGGTCTATATACCTATTAATAGTCGGCCAACCTTATGGAGAAAAGTTCTTAACGAAATCCCCACGGAGCATATATATATGAGAATTGTAGCTTGATCGTCTGTATTGGTTATTGTTCTATGACTTGAAGTTCACGCAGGATTTGGCCTATGAAATACGAAGAACTGCAACCGTTTTCCGTTGACACTGGCCACGAAACACATTAAAATTATCACTGTATAGCGATAATTCAAACAGCCGAGTCAGACTTAATATTACCTATGATTTTTGTGCTGTCAGAAATAGGTAACTATTTATGATCCATCCTAAGCGAACATTTTTGTCTTAGTGGAAAAATAAAGCTTTACATTTTTTAATCCGACAGACATGCGTTTACATAGCCGTTTCATTGCTGTAAACGTCGACAAATTTTGATAGCTCAAAACTTGAACATGCAGCCCGCCGATCAAGAAATCTCAAAAAACTGTATTTGCTAGACCTCCAAAAGCCATACGTCACTCGTGGCATCTGATGATTAAATCAAGATTAGAGCATTTTCAGCAAACAAGTCACGTTCCGTTGAAAAAGCAGAGCTGTAACATAGTGTGTTCTGCTTTATTACGGTGAAATACCTTATTGCTATTACACGAAAAAGTTTTAATAGCTCGTTTGTACATCGAAGCGCCTGATTGACTGAGCAATGCCAAAAAATTTTAACGGCCCGTTTTGTGCAAATTAGATGTTTTCTCATTCAGACCTCCGACATTCCGATCGATGGTGGTGGGAAAATCGAATAGCATTGGATCTAAAACTAGGGTAACGTTACTTTTGAAGCAAAATTATGTGTTTCTACTGTTTTGAACATAATTACCACCAAACTACCTAAAAGTACCTAGGTATAAGAATGTATTCATCAACTTTGGCCAAAATTATAAGTCATGTGTTCTGATTGTTCACATCGTTCTGCTTTGAGACGTATGACTCAAATTTGATAATTGATGGAATTCCAATTCGGACATCTTTGTTAATTTTATATCGCAATTACTTTATAGTGAACTTTAAAAATAAAATTCTTTGACTGTCGTCATCCGAAAGTACCAAAAAAACTTTGACAAAGAATAACTTTTTTCGATTTAGGCGTTCCTTTTCAAGATGCGTCGATGTGAATGAAGAAAATGTTAAAACTTAATTATAATTCCTAATTCAGAACTAGTAAAGAAGCAGCAATGATTTACCTGAGAAAATTGACAGAAAAGACGTTCGGTCAGTTTATATCTACCTAATTAAACAAGTTAAAAGAAAGTTACTTCAGACGAACACAATTTATGATTGTGGTAAGTAGTTTACGGAAATTCTACATGTTGTAATAAGCAATATTCGAAGCAATAAAATCGTCAATAGTTATTGCCATCGATTCCGGAGAAGTTAAAACCACAAAATTTGTTGGTGGGTACCTATAATCATCTGGTTCAAAATGCATATAAGATTTATTGTGGAGTTACATCAAGTTTCTAGTAAATTGAGAAATTATATATATAATATGTTTAATATTATTGTTTCACGAGGTGGGTATTTGGGAAATATGTTTGCTAGTAAATCGGGCCTGATGCATATTGATACATAGCAATTAGCAAACAATACCTATAGAAATCATTACATTTTGATACTTCATTTTCTGCCTCCAGCAAAGAGCGGAAGAATCCGCCATTTTGTCAAAAATACAAGAGAAATTCGTTTTCGTGATTTACAAAGGATATCATTAAATGCTTCTAGAATGGTTTAAGAATTTGGCTTTTCCTTGCCTCAAGACAGAAGTGGTACCAATGCTGGAAGGCGATGAGGTGTCTAATGCGAGAAAAAGTGAAACTGTTGCATGCGTGTGGTGCCGTGCTTCAATATAAACGTTTGAATTGGATGATGCTAATAGCGTCATTAACATGGGAAGGTCAACAAACTCCCCAGCAATTATAAGTCCGTATTTCCTTCATAACTCAATCGCAGCGTTTTTCAGATGCTTGGTTCATAGAAACCATCATATGCATTTATTTGTTATTTTACAACCATAACATCTACGACAACCTAGAACTAGAATTAGAACAAAATCGAATTTACAAAATTAAACTTGATCCAAGATATTATAAAAATGTACTATGCCTTATGCGACATCTTCATGTCAGACTCCTCCGACGAAGAAAACACCATCATCTTTTTGGGTCTCTTAGCACATTTCTGAAAATTAGAGCAAAAATTACGGAAGGAAATGTTAGTATGTTTACCAACTTCCTTAAGTCGCTCTTCTTCGTAGTAGCCTTTAATTTCTAGCTACATCAACTGCTGAGGTTGACCGTGACGGCTCCTGACCTTAGAACTTGGCAGTGCTCTGGAATTAAATCACGGCTCAGGAGTTGGGGGGAGTTTGGCGTTTTTTTTAAATGAAGTGCTTTAGAGGCCATTTTAAAACATTTTCAAACAAGGAATGTCACTCGCCGCAATATTTGACGAAAATCCCAAATCCAAAAGGTTAAACTTTCGTTCACAACTTTTACCGCGACCTTTCGAAAAGCATTTGATACTTCGCACAGGCTTAGGACGTCCATTTCATTTTATTTCAAGTTTTTCCTCAAAAGTCTATATTTAGATAAAATATTCATTTTTAACTGAATGGAATATTACAACCCAACAATAATTTTGAAAAATGCAAAAATCAGGCGACCACTTAAAGTTCACTCCATAATGTTTAAGTGTTCACTTGAACCAAACCACTACCACTAGCCATGCTATTGGGAATTTCAATATTTAAAAATAACACGATAATACAGCTAATTATTCACGTTATAAGCAAAGCAACGAGCCAATCTCAGACCTAACCTAAATATAGTAAAAACAATAAAAAAGGCCGCAGAAGTACCAACTCCCGTGTATGTGTTTCGCCCAACTTTTAGTTTTAAATTTTAAGTTACCAAGTGTGTACTCAAACAGCGCTCCAAGTCCACCTAAAAGCACATACGACGAAATTTTCCCGAGGAGCCACGATCTCGCTCCCATATCGAATCACGGTGGTCCGAAATTCGAAAAATCTGGCCAAAATTCTGAAACTTTCAGAATGAGTGGGTAATAGGCAGGCATTTACGGGAAAAATAAGAAAAAAATTTAATTATTGAATAGGGGGTAAAGAAAATGTGAAATTTTTTAAACAGATAAATTTGGATTTTATTTGCAGTAAGTAAAGTTTATTATTGTTGTTATTATTATTATTATTATTACATAAGTATTTAGTGGTACTGGACCATTCGAACAACTACTCCTCGGGCAAATACCCCGCCAGGCATTGAATTATAGAACTAAATCCAGTTGGTCTGCGGTTTTCCATGCACATTCAAAACATGCAGTATTTGAACAAATTATTACATAAAGCAATATGTGCAAAAAAATTGTATTACAAACATACATACATACGTTTCAAAACAACCGCGTCTGTTATTAGCGAACGATAAAGTTTCGCTATGCGTCCAGACTAAAAACCAAAAAGTCCATGCCTATTTTTGCCATGGTCAGATTCGAAAATTTAATAAATTGCGGAGTAAAAATTGATTAAGTACACCAGATCAAGTATAAACTGTAACACATCCTAGAAATAATCGGTAGCTACAGAGCTTTAAAATCAACTTAGCGTTAAATGAGTCAAACACCTAACATATTCATGTTTGAAGAAATAAAAGCTAAACAAATAAATAAATACATAAATAAATAAATACACCATAAGCAATAGCCAGCGAAACTTCATACATCACGTCCCATTTATTTATTGATAACGAAAGACTAACTTCAATTACGTTTCTCTAACACCATGCACGACGAATTTAAAATATACGAAAAATAGAGGGGGGCAGCTTGGGGCAGCTAATTTTTTTTTTAAATAATTAGTACACATATTAAGTTATATTTTGAGACCAATTTTAAACCTGGACACCGAAGGACATTTTTTGAAGCTCAACTTGAATTATTGTGAATTTCCCATGATTAATCAAATAATTCAATAATGATTTTCTGTTAATAAAGATAGCAAATTTATTAGAAAAATACACTCAAACAATATGTCATATATCGAATTATATTCTCCATGTTTCATTTAGAAAATTCTCTTCGCCACAAACAAAAATATCTATGTTATACAGCACCACGTTTTTAACACACGCTTTGAACGCACTAGAACTGACCACTTCCGTTGTCTACTATCAAGTAAAGAAGTACAGAACATGAATAATATTGTCCGCCCCATAAACAGGGTATATTACCCTTCTGTTTTGTACCGGTTTCAGGTAGTTTTTATGAACTTTGTAATTTCCTATTTTGGCCGCGTTTTCTGCATTTCGGACCACTGTGCGAATGTGCATTTGCCTAGAGCGCCGAACAGATCCACACCTCACAGTACTCAGACGGCTGGCTGCGTGTGTGCTAGGCATTTTGAAACAGACGACGCGGGATGCTTAGAGCGCGTATACCTATTGTTTATTATTTCGCATAATAATTAATATAATACTGCGGCAGCTAAACGCTGGAGATTCAAAAAGTTTTAAACTTATTAGTTTAAACGTATTAGTTTATAATTATAAGGTTTGAACCTTATCAAAAAAGGTTAAAAACATATTTTTGTAGGCAGTGCGCGAGCACGAGCGCACTTATTGAGGAGCCGCCTCTGGAGGTTGATGGAATTGGAGAAATCTCATCTAGTACAGTACCAGGTGACTCTTTCTGGGTGTAGTGGATGGGTGGCGTAGAGACGAGAATAGGGCCTGGAGTTTCCGAATTTAAGTCTATTAATTTTCCTTGTTGGGTTCATTTTTATGTATAAAATTAGCCTTCAACGATTCAAAAAACTCTGGATCTATAGGTTGCAGAAATTGGTCGTGTGACTGGGCAAGCAAATTAGGATGATTCCATTTTCTTCGGCAAACTCTAGCATTTCAAGTGAATTACAGTGGCAGGAGAGTATGGCCATCTAAAATAAGGATTAGCTTCCTTGGCAAGAAATGGTTTTTTAGCCAGTCTAGGAATATTTCAGTATTTTTTACAAGCAGATATTTCATATGCTGTATCCAGAGACCTTCAAGTTTTATCGGGTAAAATTTGCGTAGGTAGTTTTTTTGCAAAATTTTACTTGGAAAATGGTTCGACGATAAAATTGAATTTGATCAAGAATCATTTAGTCGAAACAATTTGCCTAAAAGCAAAATTTAGCAAAAAGTTTGCCTACGCTAATTTTACGTGATAATAAATTGAAGGTTGATGGGTTTATGTTAATATTATCTCCCAAAAAATATATTTTCTAACTTTTATTTTAAAGTAATAAATTTTATACAACTAATACAACGAAATAATATATATTAATAACAATAATGATGGGATATTGATTGGTTTCCAATTAGATAGAAATGATAATGATTAATTAAGTTTAAAATTTGAGCAATTAATAAAAATAAAAATTTTTGTTGTAGACCAGACATAGAAACAACCAATAAATATGTTCTGCGCTCTCTGTTGATGTCGTCCAGAACTAAAAAATATAATATGCCTTTTCTCCATAAAGTTTACAAGGGTCATTTATGTATTTCCCCTGTTCTCTTACTAATTCGATATCGTCTATTACATCCTGAAATTGGAAAATATTTTGACCTAAAAATTGATGCGATAGCTCATTATAACCCCAAATGTAGTAGCTGTACAAATAACTGAGCGTACCTACCTCACAAATGAATTATTAATTTTCGTGTGTCATTAAGACTGTCATACATTGTCCGAAGTATACAGTAATGTTCTGATAAAAAAGGCAATTTAGTACAATGGGACATAAAAGAAAATAACGAACAATTAGCAAGAAGCATTGTGCTCGTATTTTGTTAACGTGGGCATATAAAACATATCATATGGGACTTACCGCCATTTTGTTCTGCTGATTGTGGCGTGATAAAGTTGCAGAACATTATGTTTTTAACAAAAATACTTTCTTTGCTGGTATTTACCTTTTCTTTTCAATAAGCGATTTCATGTTATATCCCTCTACAACTTTCAATTATAATATGACTGATATCTATAATACTCCTACCTATAAGATTGGCAAGGAATTCTTAGCGAATTGCGTTCAATTCTTGCACCAAAACATTTGTCAAATCTTCCCGACTTCCAAATTTTTGATTTCAATGCTAAGATCGCCTGGCCTAGTTATCTATGTCACTACAATCGGTAGATTTTGCAGGCTATTTCATTTCCTGTGTTGTAAATTTGATTCTGAGTAACATTTGGGTTTATAAAATAGAAAGAAATATGTATTTAATTTAAAAATAATAATTTTAAAATAATAAGTAGAAGAATTTATTTTATTATATTAGTGTATTTTTGACTCATATTTTATGTGTTAGTTCTATCATTTATAGAGTTTTGTTCTTTTTTTTATGTTAATCATTTCTGAAAATAGCGGAGATTTTAATTTTTTTAATGTTCTAAGACTGTGTAAATTCAAAAGCATAATCGTTGTTTTTTCATATGTTTACGTATGGCTGAATTACTATTTTTGTTGTTTTAGTTTGGTCTCAATGACTTTTGAATTGGGCAATACATAGGTATATGTTTTTTCAGTCTTTACATTTAATTTTGTACACAGTATGGGTTTTCATTAGTTTAGGAATTGGTGTTTTTAAATTAGAATATAACGAGACGATTCATAGATTTTGTTACCGCTATGCCATCGGTACTAAAACTGCTTCGAAACATCGGTGTGGCGGACACGATGAAATAACGATTCCTGTATCTTCTAGCATTATCCCTGAATTCGACAGCACCAGGAACAATTTCACCGATACTCGACAACAGCTCCCGTAAACCCACAGTTGAGTACGTGATGTGTTTGACGGTATTCGTGTATTGGAGGGTCTGCAGGCCAAAAATGAACGATATACATTTTACTGGATTTTTCGTCACCAAATCCACGTGCAAAGTTTTTGTGCTCTCGTTGCTCATTGTCTTGTCATCTCCGAAGTAGTATTTGTAACAAATATCTTGAATTCTGGACGGATCCTTCTCGATCTTCAATAAGTGAACACATTTTTTTATACGCCTGAACATATGCGTGGTGATGTTGGTATTGAAGTTGGTGGTGTATTGCTTACACGCTTCTTGGATAACGTAATTTCTGAGCTTACAGTTGTAATACTTAGCGTTGCGAGCGTTCATGTAGTCCGCTAGAAAATTTTGGTTCCACGAATTTTGGTGTCTATGGTTGGCTTGAAATTGCACGATTGTCCATCCATGTGTTTTATGATTGTAGTGGATTCTTCCGGAAATAATGAATCGTCAGAAGCAGACAAGTTTTGCAGAAATCTTCGAAAATGCAAAAGGCGTAAAAGAATAGCATACGTCACTGGAAATTAGGGGGCCGGCGATGAAAGTAGTGTTAATGAAGTTTTCGTGTATCTCGTGTAATAAGGGAGTTAGCAATGTCACCTATTTTTAAATTTTACCTACTACGCCACTGCATTCGATAAGCGAAACCTGTGTACGCTCTTATTAAACAATTTTTTTCGATACGTCTAATTGTGAACAGTAGAAAATAATTTTAAAAATATCGTAGGTACTAAAAATATTGAGGACGGCCCTGGATATGAGTGGGTCAGTCGTTGAAATAATGCGTTGAAAGTTTTGTTCTATGTTTCGTTATAATCGAGTTATGTATTTTTTTTATTTTGAATTTGTTTAAAGTACGCCACTGACTTTTGAAAATTAACATTTGTTCGTACTTATCACACTGAAGTTCCTTCGGCATATTTAATCGTATGAAGTAGAAACGTTTTTTCGAAATATTCGAAAATGAGAAACGTATAAAAGAATAGTGAACGCCACTGGAAATTAGGGGGCCAGCCATTGAAGAAATATTTGGGAAGTTTTTTCTCGGCTACGCCACCGTATTTGATAATCGAAATCTATACGCTCTTCTTAAATATGTAATATATTTTGGCAGGTTTTGACCCGTAAAAAGTTACTCACAAAATCGCAATTAACTGCAGGAAAAGAAAGCATTTCTTAAAAAAAAAAAAAAATTTAGGGTAGCAAACGTGATAGGAGATGCTTCACGCTCTGTCATCCTCGTCCTGGTTAGTTTTGATGTGGTTTACCTTTTTTAACAATATTTCTTTCGACCTGGTTGGTCAATCCTTGACGTGACGTTGGCGGGTCATTTGGAGGAATTATAACCTTTCGCTAGATGAGCTCAAAATTATCTGATAATAATGTTTTCTACTTCCAAGACAAGTTATATAAACAAATTTTGGATTCTACCATGGACGCCAAGATCTCTCCTATCTTAGCTCAGCATGTCATGGACGACCTCCTGTACCATTGCATATCACCTGAGGATAAAATCGACTACACTTTACAGGTGTTTAATTCCTACAACCCCTTAATTCAGTTCACTGTTGAGAGGGAAGTTAACTCTTCCATTCCTTTTCTTGACTTAAGACTCTTCCATCTTCAAAATAATTCCATTGCTACTGGGTGGTATAGAATACCCATGGCCTCAGGTCGCTTTTTGAATTATTATTTCGTAAGGAAATTTGTTTAGTCGTGGCATTCAAGAATAGGGTTTTCAGGCTCTCCCATGTACTTCCCATACTTGTCTTTTAACATTAAAGAATCTGCTCATTAGCAACTCAAAATATATAACACAATACTAATAATTTATGAACAAAATACAACTACAAATATCACATAAAAATTTTAGCAACTTAAAATTTTTGTATTCTAATTTAAAGACGCCCATTCCTAAAGTAATGAAAACTCATACTGCGTACAAAATTAAATGTAAAAACTGGAAAACATAATATATGGCCAATCCAGAACTAAAACAAAGCAAATACAAAAATAGTAATTCAACCATAAGTAAACATGAAAACAATGATCATACTTTTGAATTTAATGATACCACAATTTTAGAACATGAAAAAATTTAAAATCTTGGCTATTTTTTAGAAATGATTAACATAAAAAATAACAAAATTCTATACAGCATAGAACTGACATACAAAATTTACAGTAATATAATAAAATAAATCTAAGGGATGCTTGCTCTCTATAAAAACCCAACATACAATTACGTTCCTTTGCAATAAGTTTATAAGTAGACTCCTTCTTCAAACTTCAACCGGAAATCTCCTGCATAGTTGCCGGAAAATGCCATGTTAAGTGCGGGCAAATTTTCCACACATCGCTCGACCAATTCTATGACCGCTTTTTCTATATTTTCATTTTATATTTTAAAATGACTTGTTACAATGCAGATTACATATAATTTCATTAAAATTATATTTTTAAAGTGAATCGCAAGTCTCTATTTTTTCTTCAAGGTTTATCCTCGATGACAGCTTCAAGTGCAAAATTCATTGCCTTTTAAAGGTTGAAACAGGAATAATATACACATATATATCATTAAAATATTTAAAATATATATTATATATGTGTTACTTGACATTGCACTGTGTTGTTACTACACTTGATATGGAAATGGGTGGTAATTATGTGCAACTGTAGTAGGTACTTTGCTTATTACGGTAGTGAATACCAATCATCACAAAGTGCAAAAAGGGCATTTTATTTTTTTCTGTCGTCTGAGCTATATTTTCCATACTTGTACTATTGTTTTTTAAAGTGCGAACATAATTTTTAGAGGGGACAATATCTCGACGTCCTTGGTTGCAATTTCAGCAATCAACAATAATGGAATTTAAAATCCCCAACTTAATTGTTCCCTTCGGTACCTTCGAATTCATTTACAACCGATCGAACATGAACAACAAAAAGGAATTATGCTCGACGGTACGAGGTTAGGCTCTGTATTACATCTCCATTTATACTCGTTTTTGCGATTTAAAACTAATGCTGCTTCGCTGTGGAATTAAATGTTGTTTTCCCTGAAATCTCGTAAAAGTTACTGTCTGAAATCCCCGGAAAATGTTTTAGTTGACCGCTGCGCGGCGCTGCTAGCAAATGTTCGTTCAGAGCCGAAGAATAGACTGTTGCCTGTATTGTCCAATTATGCCTCTTCAGATGATGTCCAACATTCTCTTCGTTGCTTTATTTGCCTTTGGTTCTTTTCACAAGTAATTTTTACTATCTCTATGGCACATGAAAAATACTGGAAGCATCTACCCCAAGCAAGCTGCCCTCAAATTTCCCCAATACCTCGACTGCTTTTCATACCGGCCCACCATCAGAGGAGGCGTATTTTGCCACGGAAACGCGAAAGATTTATAGGCGCCTGTTTCTAATTTTCCACAATAAAATATCCAAACCGAGAAATTCGTTACAAATTGTTCAGCACGCTTTAACGTGATTTTACACTTTATAATTATGGAGAAGAGCTTCACTCGGTTTTTTATTTTGCGTTTTTTCTCTCGTAAGCTGGGTGACGCTCATGTCTGTTAGATACGCTAATTTGCGTCCTGTGACAGCTTATGAGTTTTTTTTAGAACTGCGTGAACAGTTGAGATTATATACGATGTTACACGGTACGAGATGATTTAAACATGTGTTAAATACTGAAAGGTATTATCTAATTATCTGCGTTATTATTATTATTATTATTATTATAGGGTCATTGTGAAGACAAAATAGTGACACAGTAATTAAACTCGAAACGCGTTTCGCTGACAACGTCAGCATCCTCAGGATTCAAGCGAGTTGGTGGCATGTTGAGACGCGCTATATACCTAATTCTCTTAAATACGCATTTTTTCGAAATGAAAGGCGATGTTCCTCAACTCGCAGATTTGTCCGCATGAAGTTTGTCACTGTTTACAGAAATTGACTGGGATGTTTAAACATAAGTGTAGGCGTACTAGGTGTACGGTGTATTTATTTAACTTACAGACTTATTAACATCTTGCTTTGTCGATGTGTTAAGTGTATTGTGAAGTACATAGGTACTTGTTTACACGTTAATTGAAGGAAACTTACTAATTAACGGTATAACGTACCGAGACGGCCTGATCTGATATAAAAAATCGTTGTGTTAGAGGTATTCAAAAATATTTTTAATTTTTGTAATTTATTCATTTTATTTTGTTTTCTTTCAAATTTAAATGGTTTTATTGTGTTTTTTGTGCGAGATATTTGATTAATTGCACAATTGTTTTCTTAATTCTCCGGATCAGAAGTCTGAAGGTAAAATGATAATTTGGGCGAAATATTTGTGCCCTGGGAATGCGGGGGGTGTCTTCAAAACTAATAGGTAGCTGCACGCTGCAGTTCACGGGAGCTAGATTTACAACCAGACGTTAAAGTTGAAACACTTTTAATTGAGTAAATACGCAACCGTTTCGAGGAATTGGTGTTTGTTGTATTTGCTTGGCAAATGAGAATATAGAAAGGCGTGTTTCTAGTAAACGAAGTCTATACGTTTTAGGAAATTTTGTAAAGGCATTGAATACAGAAGATGTGTGAACGAGGGACAAGAAATGGAACTGTCTCCGATTAGCCATCGTAAGTCAGTCGATCGTGATCGACCGTACACGAATTAGGGAGGTCCAAACACGGTCCTTACACGATGTCAGCATAGTTAAAAATACTAAGCAAAGGACTCGGGGAGCATTGTTCTCAGCATTCCAGAGCAGAGTGGTAGATTTTCTACTGCCTCAGCCACAGTACCTCAAGGCATCCAAAATATCAGTTGTTTAAATGATGAAAAGAAATGGACCGAGAAAAGATTCCTGAGGCCGCCACACCAAACGCTTCAAAAACACTATCGTCACCCCCCAACACGGAAAGATCTGTTGGACAAATAGCGTTCTATCCGACACCTGAGGATGTAAGTTGATGATGCATGATGATCCAAGAAGGATAACCTTTCCATCATCTTCAACCTCCATGGTGAAGTGAATCTTAGAATGGTCAAGGACGACCATATGACGAAATTATGAAATTGTCATCGGCGTACCCGAACCAATACTTTGGTTTAAGACCATAAGTTTCAATAACCTGTTCTTCAGAAGATATTGACAACTACAGGAGACAAGGGAGAGCCCGTGACGATACCGGAGACTTGATGTTCACAGGTGCTGTCCATGAAACAGAAAACACTTATATTAAATAGTTTTGAATTTCAAAATTTCTAGTATCTCTCATTTTACACCAAAGGACTGCGAGAAATAAATTATAATTCTTAATTTTAAGTGAGTTCTCAGCTGTCAGCGATCTCTTGATCTACTAATCAACTTTGTAAACCAAAATCGATCCCACTCCGGAATTACGAACCTAAATATACACGTCGGCGTACCTCCCGCATAGCAAAGCAAATAAAAATAGAGTAAAACAAATTAAAAAATAAAAGCGTTAACTAAACCGTCCAATTAGCACAAAAATCCTGTTAAACGGTGTGAACTGCTTTGTTGGCCGAAGCGTTTGTTCGGTGAAATTAAAATAGAACTTGTGTTTAGGTGCCGCACCGAAATTAACCGGATGGAATTTGTTCACGTAAATTAAATAGTAAATCGTTTGCGAGAATTAGAGAACAAATGGTTTCATTGAAAGGGTCGGATTAATTTTTAACACGACATGAATTCTGCAGGATGTAATTTGTCTGACGGAAAATTCGACGGTTCCGTTTCGGTTGCTTTATTTTTGACAGTGTGAACAGGTAGCAAATTAAAGTTTTGCATCGTGGCCGTTTATTGTTCTTCTGCTTCGCTTCTTCTTTGGCAGGGGATTGGGATCTCTTCACTTCGTTATTCAAATTGGATTTTTTACATGGAATTTCTCTCGACACCATTTTCTCCGTTCTATATTCTATGTTCTACTTCCGAGATGGAACTTCAATAAAACTTATTGGAAGAAGTTCTGGAAAGGTCTGGATAATGGAGAAAGATGGAATCCATGATATTTGTGGGATTAACTGAAAATCTAAAAAGGGGATACTATTTGCCGGTGAGAAGCGCCGAAACATTTTCCATTACGCCCCTTTCGCCTGGCTTGTAGTTTGTGTGATAAATGGATTGTTTGCTTGTTCCCAAACATGAAGGTTGTGGTACACTGTATCTTCAGTTCTTGTGAAACTGGAATCCTCTGCCCATGCAGAAATTGTGGATCTATTTCTATTGAATCTAAGAGGATACATGCGTGTGCCATTTTGAAGAGTTTAATATCCCCAGATTGAAACTAGTTCCATAAATAAATTATTAATAACTTAACATCTCGTGTACTGCGTCGATAAAATCTTCTGGATAACACACCTATGCCCCGATACATTCGCTGTACAAACTGAAAGCCGTAAACCCTTAATCGCAAACTGCTAGAAAGGGTCTCTATAAAAACCCCTATGAGTCTAAGTGTAATAGGGTGCAAAGAGTCTGAAACCCCCCCAGAAAGAGTCCTAATTATTAGCACCCCGACTTTATACTCCTATATGTAAACCATTTCAGCGAGCACATTCTCTGCTAAAAAAAAGTACACAAATTGGAAGAATGCAAGATCGCTGGAGCGTGTGTCGGAAAGAGACGGAGATTTAAGAACTTTGCTTGCGTAGGCATTACGTATTTGTTCGGCGTTGAGCGCGCAATTCAAAGCGAGCTTGAATTAGTTAACGGGCATTATTCTTTTTACCGTTTTCAGTGCGCGCTTTTTCACTTGATGGGAGTAATTCACAATGGGACTGTTATTTAAACATGCCTGATAAACCGATTTCATTTGATCAGTGATGATTCTTCAGAATTTTCCTTCGTCTGTCTCAATAATTAGACTTGTAGTACCGTCGGTAATTATTTTTGTAAGGCAAGCCCAAAAGTTTCGATCGATTTTCCTTTTATTAATCATTAATGTTGGCCATATATTCGATAAACGCATCATTGTATAACAACATTCTAAAAACCCATCTAATGCCAATATTGGTGAACTTCAAGACTTCAACAACAATGAAACTAAAGACTCAATGTAGGGATAATATTGGCTTAAATCAAATGTGTCAATATTGGACCAACACGAATACAAGGTTACGCCAATATCCTCCGCTACTTGGGGTATATGGTTCTGAAACAGTTCTCTGCTTAAGGCGCCGTCAGAGCTTGATTTCTTCTCGGGGAATTACAGTTTGCAGATGACTTATGTTTTACGAGTTATGTCTCAGCAATTCGACATTTTCCATTAATTTGCCCAGTGAAGTTGAATTACCCTACCATTTATTACAGCAATTTGCTAATGGTAAACTAGTTCTCTTCTTTCGAACTGATATAAATTTTATTTCCAATTTACTTTATAGAGATATTTGCCGACATAAAAATGAACAATTAAAAGCAGAATTTATGGATAATACTTAGTGGATTTTGTAAAGAGGAACACTTTAATTGCTTATTGCATGTTATTAAACAAGTCTGAATGAGTAAATAAATAGAAAATGACTGTTCTGTAGCTATCAAGTAGTCTACCAATTACACAGATAAAATCTTCTAATTAACGAAACAAAATGGTTTACTATATAAACAAGAAATACTCTCGAGATGCTGGCGAAGTTATAGGTATAAATAATAATTAATTAATTTACTTTTTGCGTGCGTTGTTAAATGTTAAATTCAACAACTTTGTATGTAGGTATGCATAATATGTTTTGCAAATATTTAACTTGTCTGTGACGATGGCCGACTAGGAAATCTTAGGAGTTGAAATGGCATACAGGAATAGACAGCAGCTGTGTTATATGAAATTTCACAAGTTGCTAATAAGATAGGTACGAGTCTCTGTCTTCAGTGTACCACATAGGATCGTATTCAATTTGACATTATGTATATGTCGCAGGGATATGATAAAAACGGGGATTTGATGAAATCTCTAAGGGAAATGATCAAGTCACGGGAGATGTTAAAATGTCAACTGTGTTTTATCATTTTCCTAATAAAATCAAGTGATTTGATCAAATCTCTGAACGGTTTTAGTTAAATGATAAAAATAAAGTCTCTAATATATTAAACAAATTTATTTAGTAAACCAGACATTATTATATATACCTATAGTAATATGACAACGGTCAGAAAACATTTATTTCGAAGGAATCGACAGAAGAAGTATCAAAAAAGAAATGTAAGTTTTTAGTACCTAATTAAAAGTATGTTTTTCATGGAATTCATTAAATATAATGTTCATTTATTAGAACACGTTGTGGATTTGTGGCATCTCGAGTTACAAAGGACGTTACTTTTTTTACAGGCACATATTTTTGTTTTACATTGTACTTGGATTTTTCACAGG
The DNA here is from genome assembly GCA_963966045.1 of Xestobium rufovillosum. Lineage (NCBI taxonomy): Eukaryota > Metazoa > Arthropoda > Insecta > Coleoptera > Ptinidae > Xestobium > Xestobium rufovillosum. The sequence continues at coordinate 27,316,011 of OZ014497.1, forward strand.
AACACTTCTTGAACCCTTGACCTCCGAATAAAGATAATTTTCCTGCAATTTCACGCAAACTAAGCTCAATCGGTGGAACGGTTTCGGCAAATGTTGTCGTAGCTAGTTGAAGAGCGTTTCTAGGAAGCCAATCTTTTATAATGCCGACAGAAGTACCAATCTACTGGAGCCCATTCCTGCGATATTTGTGAAAATTCGGTGCACGCAATATGTGGAAATACGTTAGGAGAAGAAGGATATGGATCGAGAATTCTATGCTAATTGTGCCAAAAAGAAGAGAATATTAAAGACCAAAGGGGAAGTGCAGCAAAATACCTAAGAATTTCAGCTGAAAAAATGAAAAATACTTCTGTGAAGAAATTCAAAGACGTATTTGTAGATTCCACCGTTTTAATTGATGTGCCTGAGGTAGATAGAGGTCCATTAGATGGAAATAACATTACGGGGATCGTAATAAATTTAAAAATAATTTATACCAAATTGGTACTTCTGCCGGCATTATAACAGATTGGCTTCCTAGAAACGCTCTTGAAATAGCTACAACATTTGCCGAAACCGTTTCACCGATTGAGCTTAGTTTGCGTAAAATTGCAGGAAAATTATCTTTATTTGGAGGTCAAGAGTTCAAGAAGTGTTCCTTTGAAAAATCCAAAGTACATTGTAAAAGAAAAAGATGTGCCTGTAAAAAAAGTAACGTCCTTTGTAACTCGAGATGTCACAAATCCACAACGTGTTCTAATAAATGAACATTATATTTAATGAATTCCATGAAAAACATACTTTTAATTAGGTACTAAAAACTTACATTTCTTTTTTGATACTTCTTCTGTCGATTCCTTCGAAATAAATGTTTTCTGACCGTTGTCATATTACTATAGGTATATCTAATAATGTCTGGTTTACTAAATAAATTTGTTTAATATATTAGAGACTTTATTTTTATCATTTAACTAAAACCGTTCAGAGATTTGATCAAATCACTTGATTTTATTAGGAAAATGATAAAACACAGTTGACATTTTAACATCTTCCGTGACTTGATCATTTCCCTTAGAGATTTCATCAAATCCCCGGTTTTATCATATCCCTGAGACATATACAAGATCACCAATCACAGTTAACAAACTGGTATCATCTGCAACCAAAATGAAGTGAAACGGCATCCTTTAATTTTCAGTGGAACATCATTTATATACAAGGTGAATAGGACCGGTCCCAACATACTTCCCTGAGGCACTAACCATATAGTCTAGAAGTGATTCAAACTGAAGAATCTAGGGATGAAATAACCTCTACTTCAGATAACTTTTGCGATTGTACAAAAAATTTAAAATTGCCTACTTCCCAAAAATTAAAGGTAGTATAACAAGTGCTACATCTTCAAATAAGAATGGCAAGGGTACTTTGAAGAAGTACCTGAGAATGAACTATGAACTTATGCAGTAAAAACTACAATTTGTAAAGCTGCAAAGGGCAAAATTTATGGAAAGACACGAATTAAGAATGACACCTTTGAGAAAAGAGTGAAATTGCAGAAAATAAGTTAAAATGTTGAAGTGAATTTTGTGTCATACTAGCGACTTCTAACATGATACTCGTATGGTAAACTTCAACATTGTAAATTCGTACCGGCAATTCAGTATTTTTGAAGTGAAACTTCTTTTGTCGCGGTAGAGTAAGTTCCTGTGTTGGCAAATGCGAGTGTTAACGAAAGGTGAAACGAAAGGACGGGAGCAGTCTGAGAAGACGGGCAGAGGAGAAAAGGAATATCGAACGCCCCACTCTTTAGCCACGTTCTGTCTCATGCTTCGGGTTGTTTCTCTCAGGCAAGCGTCAGTAAGGCGAGGACACAGCGATTCAGTTCTCGTAACACCACAAAGCGCTTGGTTAGAAGCATTAAAATTCGATTTATTCTTTCATAATTATCATTTTGATACATACGGACAATATTTATTATCGATTTTTTGTGAATTCGAAGTGCGATTGGTAGTCTATAAATTAACTAGTATATTCCAGTGTTAGGAAAATTAGAATAAACGTTTAAAATAGTCTTGCTTAATTTGTGCCAGTTCAAATTTTCATTTTTTAAATTTTGTGAATTTCTGGCATGTATTTGACATTTTTGTTTTTGTTTTTTTTTTGTTTTCAGGCCTATTATTTCAGTTTTAGATTTGAGTGAAGACATGGATGTTGATGTATAAAGATATATGTATTTGAAACTTTTATAACTTTTAAGTCGTTTATTCGGGTCTTTTACATCTAATACAAATAGGAAGGAACTGGAAACTTGACGTTATTATTTTTATATATTTTCTAGCACTGTTATTTTTTGTCAACCGCGCAACCGCGCCCCTGCCTACTTCTCTACATTGTTTCCAATATAGCAAACTTGGCATATCGTTACATGCTCCCCCTCTGGTTCCGACGACGACCCGACGAGGAACCAGAAGAAACGTTTTTTTTTTACGCGGACGACCTCGCTTTCGTATGGGCACCTCAGGTTTCAAGTCCTCTTCCCCATAAGATCTTGATAATGAAGAACAATGAGAGACCCCCAGGGGTTCGTCAGGAGTATATCTCTATCCCCATTACCAACAATCTGCCAGTATTTATATTATGATGAGTGTGTTCTTCTAAAAGCGAGCAACCAAGTACGCAAGCATCATATTATGTTGCCCTTGACTAAATCTCATCCCTGGGACATACAAGATAGGATAAGTCTCAGTCCTCAATGTTGGTAAAATAGGATTCAATGTCCAGTAGGCAATCCTCTTGTGGATGCTTTGTTGCTTAGAGTACCAGGTTGGTATTTAAGATAATTCATAATGATAATTCATAGTGCCCGCGCAGCAGCCGTTAGGTCGTAAATTACTGTAGCGGCTCCACCCGGACATTGATTCGACGGCGTGCTTCGGCCAAACGTTTTTTTATTACACAATTTGTGAACTACTCAAACAAATGCAGTTCTGCCATAGTTCGATGCACAGTCTTCTACCTACTCGAAAGCATTATAATGCTATCTATTTTCTGGCCATATTTGTCTTGTACCTCAATTGGCTGTCTTAAGGTGCAATCATTTCTTGATGAAATTTCTCAGACTGTTCCGAGAAGATTGATCACGTGATTACGGTTCAAATTACACATGATGAATGAAATCGTTTAAGGATATTACACACAATTTAACGAGAACATATGCAAACGATACAGAGAATCTCGCATAATTTACCCGGTCACACCCTCCGAGCATTTTCCGTTTCTAAACGAGAACCGTCAGTGTCAATTTATCACGTCGTCCACGAAGAGCAGTCGGACACCTGAAGAACTGTTATTACCGGACGCTGTGCGACTCTCGAAATTGAAAATAGTAATTTAGAGCCGTGCTTCATACGCTAACATCTAAATTACTCGTCGAGAGCAGCGCCGCCATTAATATTTCCCGATACCAATTAACCAATTTAAATGAACCCGGGGGCATATTAGCGCGAGATTTATCGCTGCCACAGCGGATTTCTAACAATAATAACATATTACGAGGAGATAGACCACCACCTGTTAGGGACCACACGTAACCTCCTCGGCCGCGTTCTCGGGGAAAAGTTCAATATTTCGGTTATAAAAAGCGCGGTAATAACACGTTTGTTTTAAGAGAGTGCTTGTGCGTGGCCCAGCTTTTGTTTTCGGTTAATGAGCGACCTGAAAAATCGTTATGGACCGCTCTACCCTATCCTACACTTCGATAAGGCATAATTTACTGTTTTCTGCGAGGTAGGTACAATCGACCAAGCCGTTCTCCGAGCCCCCCGCTGGGGATAATTCTGAACTTCCCGACTGACCGTCTGCACCGTGTAATTATTATGATATTCTTGTTAGTTAACATCGTTGTTATAACCCCAAGTGCTCGGCGTCTCAGGTGGGCCCGAGTATCCCACAATCGAATTCCGGTCTTGAACGAGCCCACCTCTCCGATTCACCGCGCTGGCAACGCGAACTATAATTTTCGAATGTTTATTCTTCCACTCGGAATCAAGTCATCTGCTTTCGATTTGTGGATTTACCTTGATGCTAATAAGGTGTTTCAATTTTTTAATGGGCCTTCGTTCCTCCGTACCGTTATTTATGGGACTATCGAGAGGGGAAATTTATTTTTTAATTTCGTCGTCTTCGGTAGGTAGGTGCCACGGAGACGTGATGAAATTATACGCCCTGGAGGCTTCGTAGTTCCCAACGCCTATTTAGTGGTGCGAAAGGTAACCTATTATTAGTTGTGGAATTTTTCGAGTTGTTTTTGTGAATTACAGGAAATTATTCTTATGGTCAACTTGACATGTTTTCTAAATGACACGTAATCATCACGTGATGAATGATGTAGAAATATGATTGCGCTAATTAGATATCTTTGTTGTGCATGGTGCCCCACATGGTAAGCAAAAAGCTCGTATCAGCCATGGTGTGCTGCTCTTTGTTGAAACAATTTGCATCATGTTTTTCTCAAACAATCCTGTTGGAACCACACGAGGATAGATTGATAAGTTTTCGAAATGTTCGATGTTCTCCCGAAAGTGAGAATTTGAGCTGAGCAAGTGCGTTTCAATAAGAGGGTGCATTGCCTTGGGTGAAAAACAGTTTTTGACCATTCCGGGCGTTTTCTCTTGAATTGCACCTTCCAGCTTGCCCAGAAGTGTTTTGTGCAGTAGTGACTAGTAACAGTCCCCCTTTTTTTCAAGATAATCAACAGAATTCCTTTGGCGTCCCAAAATACTGATGCCATCCCTTTTCCAACCTACTGAATGATCTTTGCCTTCTTCGGAATGGATTCGCCATGTTCACTCCACTGTTTCGATTGCTTTTTTGCTTCTGGCGCATGGTGGTGGATCCAGGTCTGATCTATGGCCACGAATCGTCTCTTGAAGTCCACTGGATTCTTAAACCGTTTCAAACTGTCGGCTGAGGTTCGGGCTCTTATGAAAATCAGACTATTTGACAGATCGATTTGACATTTGCAGTCAATTATACTCGAGGACCCTTTCCATATAGCAGAAGCATGTTTCTGAGTATGAATCAGTTAGTAGTTCTTGTAATTACAATCCCGACTTTCTCCGGGACAAAACTCTTCGCGAACATCCACGGGATTTCTCAGCTAATCAGATTATGGGCTTTAACTGTAGTTTTCTACTGAAGAAATGAACGCAGCCCTTCGACGTACTAAACCGTCATCCCCTGGTCCACATAAAATTCCTTATGATTTCATTATAAACCTATTACATCGTCAACAGTTAATTCTTTTAAATATTTTGAATGAAATATGGCCAGAAGTAACCTACCGTCTTCAGTAGAAGGAGGCTATCGTGGTGCCGCTATTGAAAGAAGGGAAACTTCCCTCAAGCTTCCGTCCTGTCAGCCTCACCAATTGCTGGGTAAGGCCCTGGTCCACATAAAATTCCTTATGATTTCATTATAAACCTATTACATCGTCAACAGTTAATTCTTTTAAATATTTTGAATGAAATATGGCCAGAAGTAACCTACCGTCTTCAGTAGAAGGAGGCTATCGTGGTGCCGCTATTGAAAGAAGGGAAACTTCCCTCAAGCTTCCGTCCTGTCAGCCTCACCAATTGCTGGGTAAGGCCCTTGAAGGTATGGTGAATACCAAATTAGTGTTGTGTCTGGAGACCAGGAAATTCCTGGACAATTGTCAAACGGGTTTTCGGGCTAACAGACCCACTACGAACAACTTTGTTCTTCTAGAAAATACCATCTATGATAGCGTCAAAGCAAAAAAGCATTTGGTCGCTGCGTTCTTTGATCTGGAGAAAGCCCATGACATGACCTGGCGATACGGTATTCTAGAGTCTTCGTCGTTGGGGTATGTGTGGTAACCTCCCGAGCTTTATTTGATCGTTTCTTAATGACAGAAAATTTCGCGTTCGAGTGGCCGATGTCATGTCATATCCACGAAGGTTCTAAAACCCTCTGTTCGCCCTAGTAACTAATACCACATGTTTAAAATCTGAATTTGCTTCCTTTGCAGACCTGTTGGTTAAAAAAACTACAGTTTCTTCTTTTCTCTTCCTACTCTTTAATTTTTTGTTCAATTTATCATTATATTTCAGTTTTTTTTAAGAATCCTTTGTGCCTTCTGCTTTTCTTTCTTATCTTCTATCTATTTTTTATTGTTAACTTTTTGTTGCTGCAACTCCTTCCAAGTCGAAACTACATTATTGTCTTCTATAACATGGCTCCAAGCAAAATTATGCTTAAGGTGGTTGGTATTATTGCTGGAATAAATCGAATTTGCACCAGTGTTGCTTATAGGTTTGTGAGCTTGTAGGCCCATCTTCAGAAAATAAATGAAAATGTTGATAAACCCCATGTATCAAAAAAATCTTCGTCATGGGGCATAACAGTATCAATTTGTTGAAATAAACGAGTTTTTTTTTCGCTCACAATTTCCTTAAATAGTGTTTGTCAGAAAGTACAAACTACAAGTTACAAGTTATTACTTAGCTGTAATAATTTTTGTTCCATGATACAAATGGATACATTAATAGTATTAGCAGTTTTCTACAAGTCAAAATTACAAATCGTGTCGGATGGTGCAGTTTTGACATTTTTTCAATGGGTGCATCGATGGAGAGGTAAATTGTGTTGTGTGGAAAATCGGTTAACTTCGGCAGCTTTAATAATAATAATAATAATAATTTGATAATTCGTGTAAATAAACACTTGTAGAAATTATATTAGTAGAGACTAGTACTTTTTTACAAATTAAATAGTATTAGCCAGAATTGTGCAACATAAACTTCTATAATTTACAAATACATATATTTCAATTTACAAGTAGTCATTTGTAGAATTGTACTGCAGCATTATGAAACAAAGTGTTACAAGTTACAAGACTGGATATATTAGTTTGTAAGTTATTATGAAACGGGTTTCAATTATTTTTTTGTTAATACAAAAAAATGCCATGAGTTGCATGTATCACTGGAACTCTGATTTTGTTGTACAGGAACGCGCCCATTATTTCATTATTTCACAATTCCCGATTCATCAGTCATAATCTTGTTGCCCGATTTGATGCACGCCAGACAATGGACTGAGCATTTTCTGTCTAATTCCTGAGCCCAAGATTCTCACACACGTAACCGGCTATTAGAGGCACAAAGTGCATGAGACTTTTAACTGGATTGTACCCGTGATTGGTAGGTAGTTTCTCGCCTCTCCTAACCTATTATTAAGACCTCATTCCGTGTGAATAACGATCGCCCAGAACTAAATACACGCGCATTTAAAATAAACAAATAAATCAACCCCCCAACAATACCTGAATGTTTGTATCTTCCCTGTCCGGACAGTGACACAATAATTCGACAGGAATTGTGGAATTCCCCGATTGCTTGATATTTCGGGTATCTTAGATTCATACCTATTTATTCCATTGGGTAGTCATTGCAAATTGGGGTGATGCAAATGCACATAATATACAGGGTGTCCCGCAACTCAATGTCCATACTGTTACTACGTATTCTAGGAACCATTCTGAGTCAAAAAGTGTTATACCACTTACGTCATAAAGTTTACAGTTTTCAAGTTACAGCCAAACAAAATTTAAAAAATGAGAATAAGTGAAGCACCATTTATTTGCAATGAATTCCTAGGACATTTATTTTTCAACACAAATTATCTTAAAAATTGTTCGAAATCACCACCGTTTCGGGCAGTATACAATATTGTGCTCGTTGAGAAATTGATGTGACAGAGACCTCAAAATAAGCTCTGTAAGGATTGGCTTTCAAATTATTACACACGTCTGTAATTTTTGCTGTCAATTCTTCTCGGTTTGCTGGTTTATTAGCATGAACCAAGGACTTCATGTACCCCACAGAAAGTAGCCTAGAGGAGTCATATCTGGAGATCGTGCCGACCAACTTATCGGACCTCCTCGGCCAATCCAGCATGCGAGGAAGAGTTCCTCCAAGTACTCCCTTGCCCTTCTGCTAAAATGAGGTGGTGCTCCATCCAACTGATACCACATTGTTGCTCTGATGTTCAAAGGAATATCTTCAAGAACTCCAGACAGTTGTTCTTGTAACAAGTGTAAATACCGCAGTCACTGTTCAGCGATGATTTTCAATTATTATGGGTCCTATTAGATTATCACCATGAGTGAAGGTTTTTTTACGGCCTGTATGATGTACGTTGCTAGAAATAATTTAAGTGTTAAGCTGTTCCATTTATTGGCATTTTTTAAAACTTTGTTTGGCTGTATCTTGAAAACGGTAAACTTTATGGTGTAAGTGGCATAACATATTTTGACTCAGATTGGTCCATAGAATATGTAGTAGCAGTATGGACATTGAGTTGCGGGACACCCTGTATTTTGCAACTTTGGCTGATTATTTATTTATTTTTTATTATCATTTTAAATATCAAAATCATGACTGTTGATCCTAGTTTCGAAAGGAAAAACAGTTTTAATATTTTTTAATGGCCATAATGCTGTAAATATAATTTGGCCATATTGCTCTACAGTGACATAAGCCAATCCAAAATTTTAGCGCGTTGCGGGGTTGCGGCAACGAAAATTGCACTTGCACTATTTCATTTTCATGCTATTATCCCACTTGTACCGGGCCACAAGCTGTAACTTTTCGCCCTTATAAACTACGTTTATCATGTGTCGCTACGCTGCAGAATTTAAAATAATGTGTTTGCACGATACAAATAAATTTTAAATTGCTTGTGCGAAAACTTTTCATTCAGACTTTCACAGAAACCCAAATGTAATAAATAAGCGAGAACAAGAATAAGAAAATTGCATATAGGTGTACCTGCCGTTCTATTCCATAGATCCATATTTAATAAAATGTCGCAATAAAGCATACTGGAATTTCCATACCTTTTACCCTGCCCTGTGTATACAATTTGATATTTTCTCGGCTCATTGTTTTTCTCCCCTTTTTTCCACTTAATTTGCATCTCGTTCAACTTTCTTGGATATTTTCTTTGAGTGTTGAGAGGAATTTGCGTGGAGTTCGAGTTGTTTCTTAACTAGGGTAAACTTCTTGCAAGAAAAAATAATAAATTCCTACATAATAGTAACGGATTGTGTTGCCTTCAACCACTTAATTGGAAAAAGATGAACTATGCATTTAACTTACCTAATAAATTTTTGGGCGCTTTAGATTGTATGATTATCTCATACCTAGACATATACAATCTCACATGAATAAAAGCACTAAGAAAGGCAGGAATCACCTTCAACATTACCGTCTCAACATCTAAAGTAAGTCCTACGAAGGTGCTCTTTGAGTTTGGGAAACATCAAATGGTAGTCACTAAGGGCTAAATCTGGAGAATGGGAAGGTTGTTCGAGAACTTCGAAACACAGCATGGCCGCACAGCACCTGGTTAACAGAAGCGTTGTCTTGATGAAACACACCACTTGTGAGTTTTCACCTCCTTTTTTTCTTCGATGGAATCACGCAATTTTGGAATTAAAGCGGCGTAATATTGTCCAGTTAGAAAGTCGAAGATGCTTTTACACGAAACTTTCGGTACCCATCGTGGAGCCACCTTTTTCATACGTGATTCTTCGTGTAAAATGGTTTCAACGATACCCAGTATTCTGAACTATGAATTTCACAGTAATTCGTCTATCTTGCAGGGTCATGCCATGAACCAAATCAACGTTTTTTCTTCGGAATCGGGAGTTTACGGATGTCCAGCACCTGGAGCTTGTTGACAGGTCTCTCTGCCAAGCTTAATGCGTGATCCAGTTCTTCACCTCCTGATACGGAAGTACAGGTCAGGTCAGTGCTTGCACATCAATTTCTTGGGGTGACAAACCTTTCTTGCAGAGAGACTTGAAAGTCCGAACACTCCTCTACTGATAACTCTAGCACTGGCCCTTGCCAATTTCTGGAGGTTTCCTTTTTTATCTCCACTCTTCATGGGGTCGAATCGAAGGTTTCGGTTTTATGTCTTTGGTCCATGATAATAGTTGTGAAAGAAATCCAGTTGATCGTTTTGTCATGTTTAGGTGTCTTCCGGGCGGCTTGGAATCCATATCTTGACTTGTCGTCTACTGCTACAACGACTTCATTATTTCACTGATAAATTTTAGTTGGGTTAATTGCTAGGTACTTACCTATCCGATAGATTTCAATAAATCTGCAATTCTTGACGTTAGTTGTTTTCGTGGGAAGAGTTTTTGTAATAATTAGATACTTCTTAAAGGGTGGTTATGCACTGTCGACTAGTCGCCGGCGACTTGGTCGCCTGCGACCACAAAATTCCTTGGTTTAAATATGCAGTTACGCACGTGGTCTCCGCAACCAGAGAGTCGTCAGCAACTGCAAAAACATGGGCGACACGTGGGAGACTGGGAGGTCGCCGCGACCAATGGAGTACATGCATTCAAATGGAAGCGTTCGCATTGCGAGCGATTGTGAAAGCAACCGGTAGTGCAAAGAGTTTCGACACTGAGAAATTTATTGTGGAAATTGAATCTAGGAAAGCCATTTGGGATTTGTCAAGCGAAGAATACTGACTTTGTTAGTTGCTTACCTTGGTTTCCTAGCTGAGTTTCCTGGTTTCTTGGTCGCCGGCGACTAGTCGACAGTGCATAACGGCCTTTAGTCCCGAAGGATTTCAATTAATTTTTATGTCTACTTTCTTCAACCCTTCTCACAGTTGTACCTGAGCCTTTAGGCCGTTTCGTAGGTTATTCCGTTTTTTTAAATTTTAGTAGTTGCTTTTTCGCACTTTCGGGATAAAAAGTGCACTTTCTATATTTAATTTTAGGACAAAAGAGTCACTTTTTATACCTGAAATTCAAAATAGTGATAAAAGGTAAAAGAGGGATAAAAAGTAAAGGTAGGGAAAAAATTTTAAAAAAAATTGACAACTACAATGTATTACCTACGACAAATCAAAATCAAATCTTAAAAATCTATGAAGAACTCTTAAATCCTAATTCTTATTATAATAATTGTAAGTAGGTAACTTTTATATCTACTCCACTACAATTGGCAAAATTGAATGATGGAGCCATCTGCTCATTATTTCTTTCTTGAATGACGGTTCTACTCGCATTTTGTGCCACGGTTGTGGTGTTGTGGATCTAGAATCGTCCGAATCACCAAATAAGGACAAGTCTCCGTATCATTATTGGCTTGATTATTAATGTCGGGTTGATAAGTGGTTGCCTTGTGCTCAGTAGTGCTGGCACCTGATGTTTGACCAAAAATCTGTTTAGAGGCGTGTTTTTTGTTATTTATAAATCTTTCCACATAACTCTCAGCTACAGTGGCACTTTTACAACCTCCATGCCTCTTGAGCTGATCTACATTAGCCTCGGAATCTTCTAGAAGAAAGCCGGAAATTCTCCTGAAGCAATGGCCGATATATAATTCAGCATCTGGCAGTAGGTTTAATTTTTTGTGGAAGATTACCCAAATAATTTTTTCCGACTGGTCGTGACCCGCATTGTCCTTTTCTATAATGTACAAAAAATCTGTTGTGTTTTTCAATTTTTGGCCTTAAATTTATATATTTCCTGCACAGGCCAACCCCGTCCGTCACAGTGTTGCTGCAATTATTCACCACAAATGCACAATGATTTTTTGTATGCCTGCTACCCCGATAATCAAAGCAACCTAAAAAGCATTAGAAAGATTGTTTTGGATCAAGAACCCACTTTTTATATGCGTGTAAACACCTCAGTCTCTAGCATAAGAAGTACAAAAAATATTTCAACTACCTTTGTTAGCAAATGATCTTCATCTATGATGCCTCTTGAAAAAATTTCTGAACTTGATCTGCACCCAAAACCCTTGATTTCTTGGGCTTATACCCATCGTTCTTTCTTTCCAGAAATGCCAGTAGCTTTGGAAATTTGACTAATATGACACCGCTACTGCTGCTTCCACTTGGCGAAAAATCCATTGAATTCTCGTCGCTCATTTTAACCTTCGTCTTCACTGTTTCTGAGTTCCAAAGAAACATTTGATTTTCATTTTATAAGAATGTTACTACACGATCAAGAAATATTAATTTTATATTTATAATGTAAATTTTCAATATTAATATGATTGGGGTTAATGTAATTTAAGAGATTGGGAATAATAAATATGCTCTCTGCAATTAAAAAAATCGGTTATGTTCTAAATATACAAGTTTAATATTTAATTTGGGAAATTATTTAACAAAGGCCGTAGTAGTTAAACCAAACCTGAGGGTAATTTCTTGATAGAAGTTCATTTGTTGATTTTTGGTATAGAAGCGTTAGTCCATTTTGTAACGATCACCTCTTGCAAATGATAAAGTTCTAGTAGTTCTAATATAATTTCGTTTCCTTACCATTAATTCTTGATTTTTACTGTGCATTGTAAAATTATTGTTTAATCTCCACCATTTTTGTTAAATAATTTGGCAGTTTTGTAAGTTATTGGCATGTAAGTATAAAACTTTATGAAATATTTTGTAATGATCGACGTATGGGATGACATAAAACACTTAAATCTAAAAAATATACGGTAACTTTGATTTAGACTTGCATTTATTTTTTTAATAAAAAATGTAGATAAGTCAATTTTAATAATAATAATAATAATAGTAATAATAAGTTGATTGTCTCACTGCCGGTCCTCCTGACAAATATAATAAAATTCTTAATAATTTTAATAACTACCATCCTAAGTTGCAATGCTCCATTGAAATTCCATAAAACAATCAAATCAAGTGTGAAAAACACATATTGGGCAGCCAGAAAAACATTTAGAGACAAAATTAAAACAACAAATACAAAAACAGCAATTCAGCAATTTCTACTTTAATAACACAAAAAATTTGAAAGAAAAAAAATTGAAATAATTATTTATGTATTTTTTTCTATATTTCACAGCGACAATAATTGTAAGAAAACTAAAAGTGACAGAAAATTGAGTTCAATTTTCCACTACGAAATACCAAATACATAGTGCAATAAATTTAATTGTGAATTATGAGTACCTACAAATGGAAACAGCTGTAATAATTGCCTTTTTATTTTTCGTGGATTAATAATCTCATTCCCGGGATTTTAACGGCTTCGATAAATTTAAATAATATTACCAATTATGCGGACTGAAATTCGCATACCATAGGATATGTCTACCGGTTTTCGCGCCATTATAGTTTGTAATAGTGTTGGTATTTCTGTATTGAGTTGGATATTTTATTTAATTTAATTGAAATTGTTTTTGAAAATGTTAATGAAAAGATTACAGGAATTTCATTGCGTACAAATCTGCATACTCGTTGAATGTAAAATCCATTGTTGGTGTCCGAAACAAGAAAACGAAAATAAACAAAATCACAATAATTAATAACTAAAACTAATAACCACGAGAAAAGCAACGTTGTACGAAATTATCGAGCATTATGAAGTGTTCGTAGACAATATCAGTGAAGTTGAACCATTAATTATTTCTTTAGGCGACAGTGACTGTGATACTAGCGATTCTGAAAGTGATGATTAAGACCTTCATTATTATTGTGCTATTATTTTTTTAATAGAAGAATACAAAGAATCTAATATGAATGATTATTCTGCAGTAAATCACCTAACTAACGTTTGTATTTTTACATTTTGAATTACTTTTGGTACTAATAATTTTCTTAATACACGTTGAATATTATTTACTAAATTTTTATTATTTAATAAAATGCTCGCCAACTTAAATCTGTTGGACTTTTTTGTGCAACATTTTATATGTATACAATTTATATGTATACACTTGATGATCGGATTCTGGAGATTTGCTCAATTTCGGCTGACCAGTTATCGGCATTCCCTCGTATTTCTGAGCCATTCAAAATTATAATAATTTTACAAGAGGAAGAGGTATTGATTATGTTTGGGGAAAACAATGTTAAGCTGGTGCTGTAAAGTTTTTATACATGCGTAACTGTGATGAATTATTGCCATAATTACGCGTGTAAGAGTTCAAAACTGTCGAGATAAGGTCCATTAAAATGAAAAGCAGAGTAATTTTTTACCGGAATGACCGCCGGGGAAAAATTCTCCGTTCGATTGTTGGCGTTTGCAGTCACACATATTGCGATCATTATCCAACGATAACCAGTAGTTAATAATCTAGCTCATACCCGATAAAATCCGCAAGAAAACCTTATGTATTCATAGGTCACTTTGATCATTTAAATGTCGCATCCCACTTCTGAAGATCGAGCGATATGCCGCTTCTGAACTACTCTGAAAGCAGTTGAAAATCTCCGGAGAATTAAAAATTCCCTTTTATCGCGTGACGTTCTCTCTGCCGAGCACATCTAGTAGAGATGCCTATCCTAGAATTACTGCACGGGCGCCCTTAGGCTACGTTCTGTCACGGCCTCCCATTACCAAGAGACGACGACGTGATATGAGTCGGGTACCTGTTCTCCACGGGAAGATACGCGAGTTTTAATACGCCAGACGTCTCTAAATACCATGTTGGTGGCACTGCGATGATTTATGAACGGGTCATTTTCCTCGAGACGCCTTTTGTAGAAACAAATAGCTCGGGGTTTCGATTCGGATGGATTATACCATACCGGAATGGACAGCGAAGGGCGGATGTATCGATCGGGGGCGCGGAGAAATTCGCCCACGCGTGTCTTAATCTGATTCGCGACCAGGAAGAAGCTAACAACCTCGTGGTTGCACCGGAGTGGATTAATTCGATGTGTAGCGTGCAGTTTGCTAGTGTGTTAGCTACATACACAAAAGTGCGCTTTTCTAAGGACAAAATAATGTGATGGTTCCACATCGTGCAGTGCCATACCGACCCCCACGGTCTCTGCTACTCTGACTACTTAGGAGCTTGATTTAGTCGCCGACACTAAACAGAGGTTATCACGTGCAGCATCTGATGTGGGTTGCAATATAAATATTCATACTTATTTAACAAATTCCAGTATTTACCAGGGCAATATTTCTTCCTTGCAGATTTGTAATATTTATAGGGTACCGATAAACAAGATTAAGAACCTGCCTCAATTTAGAACAAGCAAAACGCGAGTTTCCTCTTCAGCGTTAAAAGATACATGCAGACACTTTAAAAACCCGCGCGTATTTGCATAATTTTCTTATTACATTATCATACATAATTATAACAATTCATCGCCTGTTCGACTGAAATTACATCGTTGGTGTTTTCGAATTAAGTCCGAGACCTGTTTGTTTTCTTCCCAGAAGAACACTCACAAAAAATCCTGGCTTGTAGCGGAACAATACAGATCTGACTTTACCACGGGTCATTTAGCGTTTAACAACGTGAATATGCTTCGAAAAAATCTGGTACAGTGTAGTATTTTACATTCCCGCGTTAGTTTTGTGTCTTGATATGCATACATAATAATTATTTTAGTTTAGTTGCCAACGAAAACACTGACTGACGTTGCTCCAACTTCCCGAAGGCCACCGAAATGAGGGGTATTTGGAGGTATGAATACACAAGAAACTCATTCCAATGCTTCAATTCTTGATTCTTCAACAAAATTATGCTCGTATGCTAAACTATTAATTAGAGCACTATTTCCACCAACTAGTTCTTGGACCGTTCCTTCAAGTTGACCATCTTAAAATGTGTATTTCAGCCGTGTAAAGAAATATGTTATCTTCTCAGTAGGAGGAGCACCAACAGATGAGGACCAAGGAGGCCATGCTGGTCCGATTAAATAAAGGAGCCGAGTTTAATTCAAGAGCTTTAAGTAGTTTATTTCAGTTAGCAATTATTGGTAGCTGCTTTAGTGGCTATCACACCATTTTTGGTATAACTTTCATGTGCCCACTCGACATTAATTTGTCTTTAAGAATACCTGCCGCGGATCCATTACACTGACCAGTTCAAGTGTTTTCCTAAGAGGATACGTTCTCTTTTACAGGATTTTCGGACTACTACAGAAGCTTTTTTGTAAACCGCCCTGTCACTGTCTCTATTTGCTCTGTAATTTATCAGTCAGCCGGCGCATAGAGAACCTTTCAAATCTTTACTCTTAATTAAATCGCCTCGTGGGTAGTGCGTAGATGATCGACTCACATTTTCGTGTTTTCGGTATATAACATTTTCTATTAAGGACTCTTGAAAGTTTTGAGCTTATACCGGTAATTTACTTAAAACGTATTTGAATAAATATAGGCGCCGATACTCGCGAGGTTTCCAGTCCGATGTTTAAAGGGTGCAAGAGCGCATGTGCTGTTCGAGGATGTGCCTGCGATACTGAACACTCTAGTGCAACTATATTGGGTTATCACCTTTGGGAAATTCAGTTCAAATTGAAGAGGATGTTCCCATTACACACGGAACACATATAGGCTCTTACCCCATTTCGTTTTGAAATACGGTCGAACGCGTCGATTACCCATCGTCTACTATAAAGGAGCACTAGATTAAACGTTCACAATCCATTTGCTTGACGCCTTTGTAGTTTCAGAAAGCTGTATCGAAGAAAATTGAGGGAAAATATCAAAGTAGGAAGGTGAAGGAATGGGGTCATCCGTCAGGGGGGCATTTTGTTAATTCTAACTTTAATAACGCCAATTTCGTAGGTGAGGCAGAGACCAACGGCTGCACTTCCAGTTCTGCAAATCTTCTGACCTGTGTTCTGTCTAATGCTGGAGTTGAAATATTCCATGAATGCATGGGTTGATTATAAATATTTGCCTCGTTCTGCGGTGTCTCAAAAGTGATCGTCTATTAAAAAATAAGTTTGTCCGAATTGGAACTTTCAGAATTATTACATAATTATGTAAGACAATTAGCTGTAAAAAAATGACGAAATTGAAACTGTTGGTGGTCCACTTTTAAACTATGATGACTCTCTAGCTTGACTTATATTCATAAGTGCGAAGAGGTGCCTGAGTAGACTCTATTCCCCGCACCAGAGGAAGAAAACGAAAGAGAACATATCACTTAAAAGATCATTAATAATGATAGTAACATTGTAGACAGAACGTTGATGTGTTTACAAAACCAACTACCTGAGTGTATAATTTAGTTATTGATGCCCGTTTTGAGCCCACAAAATGCTATATTATTTTGGTCCAGGATCCCACAAGGTGATTTTGTAATTATGTAGTTTTCGCTTTGTTATCTAAGAAATCTCCAGCTTAATTCTAGGATGATTTAGTTTCAACTGCATCGTCACGTCACTGAATAACTATAATCAATGACAATAAAATCAACTCGTACAAGGGCAATTCAACTGTTACATTGTCCCTGAGTCGAATGGCGTTTTTGAGGTAGCCTGGTTCAGAATGCCAAAATCTTCTTGATTATGTGCCAAACATCCAATTGGCACTTTTTAGGTTAAATAATACAAGAATGACAATTATTAATCTTGAAAAATCAAATTTTGGGAATTGTTACTAATAAGTGAGCTTCTTACCGTGGGAGGAATTCGAAAGACGATATTTTCTATTGAAAATTGGGAATTTCTCATTGAAAATACACTGGTGGACAAAAAAAACAGTACACCTTGAAAAATGTTGTTTTAATTGATGAAAAACAATTGAATGTTTTAAATTGTATTAAATTAAGCGACATTTCATCTTGGAAAATGTAATAAAAATATTTCTTAGCAAGAAAATTTTAAAAAAAACGAAAAATATAAACTAACATTTCTACGAGAATTTAAAATAAAACAATAACACAGTAACACAAAACAAAATAATGTGTATTGACACCACGAACTCTAATGATCTCCCTCAAACTACGTGTCATTCTTTAAATGAGGGTGGCAATGTCTTCTTCTTGCAATGCCACTCTTAAGTCATTTAACATCTCCACTCGGGGCTGCCGACGTCTCAGTCTCTGGCCGAGCATGTTCCACACATGTTCTATCGGGTTGAGATCGGGACTAGTCACTGACCATGGAAGGCGACGTATACCAACTTCTTGTAGGTACTGGCCGACAATTCTAGCAGCTTGTGGGCAGACGTTGTCGTCCATAAAAAGAAAATTCTGACCTGACCTGACCAGACCCAGCCCTTCCGGTGAATCTATTTGTTCCGTGAAACCGTGAGAGGGCCTCTTCTATCGTTGCTCAAAGCAACAATTTATGCAGCAATTTCGGGAAGCATAATACGTTTACAAATTAGTTTTTTATTTTTTTAAATTTTGTGAATTTCCGGTATTTATATAAGTAAGAAACTGTATAACATCGACGTTTCACCCTCGTTCGGGGGCTTAGTCAAGATTTATTAAATTTATTCAAATAATGGAAAATTATATGGCAACTATGATATAAATATAAAAAGTTTAAGCACTTTTGATTCTGAAGATATTCGAATTTATGAAAGAAAAAAAGGTATATGTATTTAATTTAACAATAATACCAATAAGTAAGTAGCAGAGAGTATGATTTATTTTATACAGTAAATTTGACTTAAATTTTGTATATCAGTTCTATCATTAATAGAGTTTTGTTCTTTTTTTTATATAGATCATTTCTAAAAATAGTTGAGATTTTAATTTTTTTTCTCGTTCTAAAATTTTGGTGTCGTTAAATTCAAAAGTATGATTGCTGTTTTTCATATGTCTACTTATTGTTAAATAGGGAGGTTCGGAGAAAAATAAGATATCTATTTTTGGCATAAAAATGACAGAAAATTGTTACTGTAATTGATTTAGGGCGAATTTTTTTTTCTAAAAAATGTTTTTGCGGCGTAATAAGCGAAAGAAATTAGCTTATCACGCCCACATGCTAGTTCGCTTGAAGTGCCCGTGAAGCGGTACCCATCTCATAACATACTTATTGGGACTATTTCGAGCGTGAATTTTTAAAGTAAGGTGTCAAGGAAACATAAAACAAACATAATCGATATAATGATGCAACAAGGGTATCAAAAGTCGGATTCACATAATTTGCCATATTTATGTAGTAGGTAGGTAAATGTCCCGGTAAATGTGGAAATGGTGTGTGATTCTTGCACCTAACCCCAATTTCATTCAACCTCAAAACAGTAGTGTAAAGGCAGACCGGTATAAGTAAAATAAAGTCAACAATTTATTAACTGTACATGCCTTTTATAATTCAATATAAGTAGGTATAAAGATTGTAGATACCTGCTTATTTCTGTTTGTAAAATAGGTACCTACCTATATTCTCTAATACAATACAATAGGTCATACCTACTCATTTATGTAGGTATGTATACCTAAGTGATTGACAAGTTATCAAGTTAACAGTTTTATAACGGATTGGAAATTTTTTAAAAAAACGGAGACAAATACAACTCACGCGAATCAAAAAACTACGCTACGTAGGTACTAGGTACTTGTTTAACAAAAAGAAACAACTGCTATATTCTGGAACGATTAATGTAGAAACTCGGAAGAGACTCTTAAAGACGCATGCATGGAGTACGAAATTATACCTATGGGTGCGAAACTTGGACAATGGGGGAAGCGTTTGAAATGTGATGCTACAGACGGGTGTTGAAGATACCGTGGATAGACAAGTTAGCAATAAGGAGGAATTAGAAAAAGTTGGGGAAAAGAGAAAAGTATGGAAGACAATAAAGAATAGGGGATAGGATCATAGGATGGTAGGACACCTTCTGAGACACAAAGGAATAGTTCGCGACATACTAGAGTCAGAGATAGAAATAAAGAGGTAGAGGTTGGAGCAGATTAGACTACTGCTCTCAAATAGTTGGGGATGTAGGATGTTCTACTTTTACGGAAATGCGTAAGCTAGCTCAGGGAAAGGATGGAGGTACACGTCCTACCAGTCTTCAAAAGAGAACTTTATGATGACGTACTATTTAATTATTATTGTAAAATAGTTAATAAAATTTCCTTTTTTAGTTCAGGGAGGGAACGCTACGGCGATTCAGTATTTGGCTCCGTCGTGCTCCTAGCATCTTGTTTCAAATTATGCTAACCGTAACACGTTACCAAGTACCAAGGGGTCCCAGAAAACTCTATAAATTACATTATGTTCGATTTTATTTAGAGTGGCTGTAATGGGGCAGCCGATAATTTTATAAACTTTTGCAATGATAAACTAACTCGCGAAAATATCGATAATGCTGACCTGGCTCCAACGAACCACTTTTTCCGTTTTATTGGTGTGCTGTACGATGTATTAGTCTGGGTACAAAACAGAAAACACCAGTTAGAACCAGTTAATAATACTTAACAATTTAACTACACATGCATATGCATAATACTTATGGGACTGCTGCGCGCTGAAGCTGGGACTTGTACGTTATACTAAGTTCTGATGTCACGCGGCCTACTCTCGCTGAAAGGTACGATTTCTAGCCTCGCACCGACGGAAAACTTTGCAACGGCTTCACAGGCGAAGAATTTTTTTTTAACAAAAATTAACAACATAACTGCCTTCAGTATAATAAACTCTATCAATTTTAATGAAATTTGAAAATTACTGAACCTGCCTATTACTGTTTTTGTATTTTTGTTCTTTTAGTCTGGTTTCTAAATGATTTTTAGATTGTCCAATATATGTTTTTTCACAGTCTTTACATTTAAATTTGTATACAGTATGCGTTTTCATTAGTTTAGAAATGGGTGTTTTTCAATTCGAATACAACAAATTAAGTTGTTATAATTTTGGTGTGATACTTGTAAGTTGTGTTTTACTAATAATTTATTAATATTTTGTGACATGCTTTTAATGAATTGTAATTTTTATTTTCTTTCGGTTTTTACTATCGGTATTATTATTGTAATATTGATGGATTTTATTTTTTATAATGTTCATAATGAAATTTTTAGGATAGTTATTTTTTATTAAACAATTTAATGCTTTTTCTATTGCTGATTTTTTATACATATTGTGGGCTGGAGAGTTTAATTGCACGGTCAGCTAGACACATAATGGCAAGTGGGTTGTTCAGAATTAAAACAAATATAACGGCCAGACCAAGTTGATTTAGTGTACCATTCAGTTTGTATTGATTTTTTTATTTTATGTAAAGTTAAATCTAAAAAAATGATTTGATCTTTTGTGGAAATTTATTAAGAATTTCGTTATAATATAATATTATTTGTCAGGAGGAACATCAGTTAAACAATCATCCACATATCTTACAAAAAATGGTAAATTGAAAGATAATATAGGAATAACTGTTGTTTCTAAGTCTTCTAAAACTAACTGAGCAATGGTGCTAGAAATTGGGGAACCCATGACACAGCCATTTGTTTGTTTGTAAACTGCATCTTTAAATTTAAAAAACTAAAAAATTAAATTTAAACTGGCACAAATGAACCAACAATTTTTACAAATTAAATTAAAAGTCAACAAAAACAAAAGCCAAATGCATTGCAACCTGATGAAATGAACAATTTTGATATTTTTAAAAAG
Organism: Xestobium rufovillosum; assembly: GCA_963966045.1. Lineage (NCBI taxonomy): Eukaryota > Metazoa > Arthropoda > Insecta > Coleoptera > Ptinidae > Xestobium > Xestobium rufovillosum. The sequence continues at coordinate 27,337,386 of OZ014497.1, forward strand.
ACGCTTAAAGAAGAAAAATTACTTAATAGTGGTTGTGTACTGGATAGTACGACACTCAATTACGATTTAATTTTTTCACACTTCTGGGGCACTAGCTAATTAGTTACGCAAGTAAACTTGTATTAAAACAAAATGCTTAAGTGCCTTAAAATGTAAAAGTAAAGGTGTCCGTCTTTATAACAAAATGTTAACCTGTGTTACTACAGTTTATTACAATTTAAGTTGCCTAAATAAACTAGTTGTCAGTGCATTGACAGAACAGCTTCCTAGCCACAGCCACAACTGAACTGGAGGGCGCGTTTGGTGCGCGCCTTCTTTTCGTAATTTTTTTCTCAATTTTTTCCTTATACAACCTATTACAATTTTCGTACATCGTATAGAGAAAAATACCCTCTATCCGATGCAATACAAAAATATATACGGTCTCATTGAAAAAAATGTTCGATGGCGCCATATCTCGGCTCAAAAGTGCTTTAAAAAAACCGCCCCGTCCGTTTCCTATGGACCATCTCTGATATACGTACGCAAAATTTCAGCAAAATCTGTCGAGCCGTTTTCCCGTAAAAGTGCCAGCAGACATTCACACGCTCGCACGCACACACACACACACACACACACACACACACACACACCCACACACACACGCACACACACACACACACACACACACACACACACACACACACACACATACATACGGACGGATATGTGCCAAAAAGTCTTAGAATGACCTGAAACGTCCACATTTGATGAAAAAATACCATGGTCAAAAAACGCTAGGAAGCTAAAAATGTTAATAACAAAAATGCTAGTAGATTAGTTTTTGATGTGTTCCCTACATTATTTACTTATTTATGAACGAGAATTTAATAATGTTATCATTAATAATTTCGATCCTGTAATGCTTGTTTTATAGAAATTAGGAATTCCTTAAATGGCCGTAGATATCAGTATTGTATATCGCCTATTGTATTATTAAGCAAACCATTACAAAATTACTATGTTCAATATGTTTACATGCGTCTTAATCTACAAATTATTTTATCACAACATGCAATCACAGCCAAGGCAAAAAATATACTTAAATAACTAAATAGTTAACGAAAACAATGCGACAGAATAATGAATAATATCTGGGGGTAAATTGTAGGTATTAGCCCTACATGAATAGACCGAAATTTTGTATCAGAAATCTTTTTATATATATCAGAGAATACGCCCCTCCATACGCATTATCCTGGAGAATAATTCATAACAAATGTTTTCGTTACATTTGTGGCTGTAACAGCTCAGTAAAGTAAGGGTGAGAATCCCTTGTGCTGTGCGCACGAAATAGAGATATCGATATAATGGTGGTAGTTTTCAATCCTGTAATATATTTTAAAAACATCCCTTTTAGAAATCGACAGCTGCTTGTCGGTATTCATCACGTATAAACTACCCCTGCAGTTTAGGGGCGGAAGATGTTCTTGGGTTGTTACTTGTTATACGCGTCGAATATATATGAGATTTTATAGAAACTTGTTTTTTTTTTAAATTTTGGTACTCATTTTTGAAATTGTGGGTACTTAAACAAATATTTTTTGCAATATTTGCCTGGTTACACGATGTTACATAATTCACAATTTTATTTCGTGTCGATTTAATTTGTTTATATTTTTTGTTTTGAAACAGCTTCAAGATAGCGCATATTATGATCGAAATTTTTGCTTCGTTGCGACATGCGGCGATAAAAATACAAAGTCTCTAATCTTTCGACTAAGTTGCTTTTAATAGTTATTAGGTGCGCTGAAAAATTTCCAAATTCAATGTTTTAAGACACGAACGATAACAATAATTAATTTGTTGGCGCAAAAAATTAAAAACAAAGATAGTGGTGTTTAATTACAACAGCGGAGTGAACTCAAACAACACCGTTTTTTTGTCGGTGGCTGGTTGCATTTAGCAGCAATCGTAGAGATAAACTGGTGCAATACACTGCTCGGACGGATTGAAGATTACAATGGCCCCCTTTCGAATGTTATCTCGATTTATCTCCTCAATTTGTACAAATTAGTTTGTGTAATTATTTCTCAATTGGCCTATCTTCTATTTTTCATTCCAGTTATCCGAGAAATGTGCCAAATTTCGAAACGTAATTTATACACAAAATATTCCAAACGGTCACGAGAACTGATACACAACGTTCGCAGAAATAATTATAGAATGTTTATCGAATTTTTAGTAATTTTATCAAACATGACTAATTAAAATCGGAAAGAAACTCGTGAAAACACGACTCGAAGATGAATCACAATAATATTTTTGGGCAAAGGGGTCACACGATACAAGCATTTTTTCATGTTTATTTTCGCAATTATTAATTTTATCAGTTCAGTATTACACGGAGATCGAAGTAAATTTTCTGGGAGTTGTAGGGGAATTGTGCAAGTTCTGTATTATAACGGAAATTTAAATACAAAAAATAACGGCAGCCCCGGGGGTGGTTACGTTCTTCGGGTTATGTACTCCTTCAACAACACTACAAAGCGGTTTCTGTTCATAGTTTTGGAGCTATAACCTGTGTAAAACGTTCTGGGACAACCTGTATAATCGAAGATGGCTGCCTTTCAAGGCAATTTCGACAGCAAAGCAATCAAAATTAAGCGCATAAACATTTTTAAAGCGCTTTATTTAACACAAAATAATGTAATTTCAACCAAACATAATCTTCCTCTGTAAAATACAAATAAAAATAAATAATAAACATTGGATATAAGTCACAAATAAACAATAAACCGTCTAGAAGACAAAAACAAACACAGGTTGGTCTCTTTACTCGTCATCGGTGCAAGGTTCACATTGTCTCATGAGATCTGACATCAACATTCCGCAGATAAGATTTATTTGTGATTTTATGGGGTCTGGTGCTGTTCCTCCTCCACGTGCCACCCAGAGGCGAACTCAGTTCTTCATTACAGTTTGCCTTCCCGTTACCCGATCACTGAATGGTCCTATAAGGTTTCTTACGGCTTCATTTAGTGCTAGGGCCAGTGTGTTGGGGACACTCATTGTTAAGCATGCTACCTTCCACTGTTCCTGAAGGTAAGGGTTGTAGATGCGATTGTCTGCAACGGGTTTTCCACATACCATAAATTCCATCATGCCTATACACAATACCTTTTGGTTTCCAATTGCTTGATCTTCTGTTGTCATGTTTGGGGGTGAGGGAAGAAGAACCTCTCCATCAAATACTTCTGCTAGACCTTTCCCCAGGAGGGATGCCGTACATGATTAAATATACTGGGGTATTGTTATCTCTTTCCCATGGGTGGTTCCTGATTAAGGCCACTTTTTGGTCGATAGTGACAGCTGTAGGGAGTGGAAGTCCCGCCACAGAGCTGGGTTTCATAAACCATATGTCCTGGTTTCCCATGCCACTCCTTCTGGTTCTTCCATTATGCCGGTGTTTGTTTGCAGGTTCTACACCCATTTATTGCAGTCGATGCATTGTATCCATATCGAACCTTGGTAATATCTATAATCACAATTACAAATTCCGCAGAAATTGTCATCGTATTCTTCGACTAGATTTGAGGGACCAGAATGTACTTGATCACTGGATTGAATCTCTGATGTAATCGGACGCCCTGGTACGATTTTCTTTCCCTGTTTGCGCTTCACTTTATCACCATCGGTCCCTCGTTGCTTTTGCAAGAAATCCAGAACACTGTCATTTAAAACTCTGCCAATTTCTTCAGTGTTCACAGAAGCGTCAGTGTTTGGTAACACTTCCTCTGGATTGAAGGGGCACAGTCCAGTTTTTCGAAATCTAGCGCAGGCGTTTTCTTTTCCGATGTTTTGGAACAACTTGTTATAGAGTCGGCATAGGAGAATGGGTAAGTGCTCTTTGTGGATAGACTGTCTAAAAAAGTTCAAGTCCAATGGCTGCATAAGGTGAGTGGCGTTTGGAGGAATCGTGGTAAAATAAATGTGATGTTCTTGCCACAACTCAACCTAAATGGGACGTTAAATTGTCAGCTATCACAACCTTTTCCTTTGGAATATTTTCGACAAATGGCAGGAAAACATTTCTAAACCACAACTCGAAAGTACGTGCATCGTATGATCCGAATTTGGTGGCGTCATTTCTTGCACCACGCCCGCCCCCTTGGAAACAGTTTTCGTACACGTTTTCCGCTTTGTAGACGACAAACAGGTGCAAAACATCAGCGAGACCGATGCTTTTGAATGCTTCATGGCTCGCTCAACACTTTTGGTGCCGCGCAGGAACACCACCTTCGGGTCGTCCGAAAAATTCGGCTTTTGGGGCTATTGGGCACCCTACAGGGTGGATGTGTCTTCTATGCCATTTATATACAAGAGTTTTACGCGGTACTCCGTGCTTGCGACTTGCCTCAGCAATAGAACATCCCCTTGTCGTCGAGCTCTTTGTACATCGTACATAAAGTACAAAGGTTTTTCTTAGGAGAATGAAATGATAAGTTTTTATTTTTGAATACTCTGCAGTAAGTTTGAAAAGAACGCTTTTCTTGATTATTATTATTATTATTATTATTTGTAGACCATTCTTCTAAAAATATCGAAAGCATTTTCCTTAGTGTTAAATCGGGGTGGAGGTACTCCTTCGTTGTATTCTCAAATAATTGTCGATAGATTTATATTTTTTAGATATTGGTTCATTGTCAGTTGATTTATTCAAATTTGACTCGTCAGATAAATTTTTGTCATTAGTCAGTTTATTTTTTAAATCCACTAATGGCGCATCGTCAGCTGCCCCAAAAGAAAGTGTGTCAGATTGATTTAAATCAATACTTTCTGGCTGCTGAGTACCATTGTCTTCAGTTGCGATTAATTTTCCATAATACCAAATATTTGTACAGGTTCACCAATTTTAAATTGTTCATTTTTTGCCACAGTTTTAAATTCAGTTGTTAACACCACATTTTTGGTTCCATCTTTCCACAGCACGGGTACGTCCATGTTTTATTATCAGTTAGAGACTTTTGCCTAATTAATACAGGAAGCTTCCGTTTTTTAACCTTAAATAAAAATTACAATAATACTATGACGTATTAATATTGTTTGGTATTTCCCAAACAATAAAAACTATTTAGTATACGGTAACTATGATATTTATTGTTATTTCTTCATGATTATTCGGTATAGTTTAAATAAACAAAGTCCTATTTGCTTCATTATTTAAAATGTCAGTAAGAGCTCCTAATGCTTCAGTATTAGCAGCCTGAGCAGATTCATCAGGTTCCTGGCCTTTCACCCTTTCATACCCTGCAATCAATCTATCAACAGCTGCATGATGTGGCACACTTCTAGTCCAACCCATATATCTTCCAAGGGCAGCTTCTCCTACTCTAATAAGGAGCTCTTTTGCAACATATGCTATATTTTTGTATAAGGTAGATCTAACTACACCTAAGTCACGTCGGAAACCATAATATATATGTCCATTTACTGTTGTTACTGCGGTGTGATACCTAGTTAGATCCCCTGGAAAGTAGCTTAAGACTTTAGCCCATCCGAAATCTGGATAAAGCCTTAAGGCTTTTCTCACTGCTAAGAATGCAGTCAATCCTGATCCTGCTGCTTGCTGCACAATGAGAGACAATCGTAATGCATGTGCTGGTAGCATTTCATTCTAATGCTCAATTAATGCAGCAACATTAGTATCATTTATATTCTTCCCGTAAATCTAGCCTCTATAATAAAAGTGTCAAAGTTCCCTCTTGTAAAAATGGTAGATTTTTTGGCATGATAAACCGCAGATCTGCGCTTCAAAAATGCTACTAATGTAGTATACTTTTGGATGTTAATGTTTCTTTTGACATTTAATTCTGTCTTTAACATTGGATACATACTCCATACTGCAGATGATTTTTCACGCTTATCACTGACAATAATTATTTATAGTATCCATAGCAACGCCAAGGTAAAGCGATGAAGTTGAATTTATTTGTACGGCTACAAGCGATGTTACATTTGGAATCGCACAATTCTTTTTTATTTTAAAGGGGGGTTCGATAAAATTTTGTACTTAACATGTTATGAAAAGGCTAATTTTATATTTGCAAAACTCTCACTTCGTTCGCTTGTCAAGTAATATTATGAATATAAATTGAATATTACATATTAAATGATAAGGAACGTCAAAGCTGACAATTTGTCAACTATTCTTCAGTCAGACATGCAGACAAAAATTCATAGTCTACTGAAATGAGGTTCTTTTTGATTACGCTGTATGTTACTCCTTTGCTTGTGAAGTTGACTAATTCGTTGATAAAAATAGTCTGAGAAATTGTGAGAAAATAAGAACTTGTTACTTTACTTTTGTCTTAACAAGAAACTAATCAGTTTATTAATTTATTATATTTTACATTATATTAGCCTGCAATTTAAATTCTATTTCACGTAGGTAAGAGTGCAAAATTAATTTTTTGTTTGTCGGCTTGAAAAGAAAATTGAAATGGTAATTTGTACTCGTAATGTTGTTAAATGGAAACAATTTATTGTTTTTTTAATCTTCAAACTTATTTTCGTTGGTTGTATTGTAGGTCTATCCGGAAACCCGTAAAAAATTGAATTAAGAATTGTTATTTTACATGAAGTTCATATATTATTAAAAAATATATAGAACATAAAAATCATCAATAAATAGGTTTCGTTATCAACCCGGTATGAATTTTAAGAACGCTTTAAAAAGTGTCTCCGAGCCGAAATGACAAACAGTTTCCTATTACCGAGATAAGCTTCCAACACTAAAAACATTGAAAAATTATCGAAACCAATTTATTAAGTAGACAGATTTTTATGGCACATAAAAATATATATATCGTTCCTAAGAGGGCATCTGCGATAGTGTGTGTAACATGAGCACAGAGGTCGCTCAGGGCTCCGGGTCAACCGATTGAAACCCGAGAAACACAGATAATTATCAAAAATATCACACTAGAGGCCAATTCTCGACACGCACATCACTGCCTGATAAAAATAATTAATTTGTTAGCGCAAGTTATGAAAAACAAAGATACCACGCCGAGCTTAATCAGTGCGAAGTTACAAACTTTCGGCTCGCTGTTGGAAAACATATTTCGACATCCGGAAGATTTCCTTTAATTTTAATTTTTGATTCCAGGTCTATATGGGTGAAGCATCTATCTTTGGGTATTGTGGAAGTTGGTTTCACGCCAACACCATAAAGTGTCCTGCCATCAATCTCTCCAATTTTTTATTGTCTTTGCATATTTCTTTTTTCCCTTTTCTCTTGCTGCCCTGACAAGTTTGTCTGGCTCCAGGTTGCCTGCTACATTGGCATGGTCATTCACCAAAACTATTTAAAGATACAGTATAATAATTGTTAAAGTTTATGCTTCTTCGTTAATTCAAGGATGACACATCGTCATTCCTTCGGATTTCCTTCTTCTGGAGTATTATTTGGTCTGTAAAACTCCCTAGATGCTTCCGCCTTCACTACTAAGTTAAAAGTTGCGAAAATTGAGTATCGCGCTGTTATCAAATTGAAGAATGGTCAAAATTGTGCTTTTGATCTGACATTTTGAAGTGAGGTTTGAAAACCAAGTTATGATTGCAAAGCTCTTAAAAGAGTAAATATAAAAATAAAATACAATAATCATTTAACATACTAAATACATTTAAAATTATAATTCATCATGCTCAATTTACCGATGAGCGAGGAATGACAATTTTGGCCTACCTCTGAAAGTAAATTGCTGCGTGCTGTGGCAAATCACCTGCCAATAAACCAAAGAGTTACTAAAACAGACTTAACCACCGTATCGGTCCGTAGCCCAGGTAACAGACGCCAGTTCGATATAATTGACTTAATGCCAGATTCAGGCGGGTCCGCCTCCTGCTGTGTTCGACTGACGGGCGCCACTGACCCCGCGCACTAAACAAACACCGAGTATAATAGTTTTACCTGTAGTCATTTGGTTTATTTTAGAGCCGGAGATGCTCCCGATATGATTTATTGTCTTGGAGCCCGACCGCTCTTCCCTCCACTCACCGGTTATTCTTTAACTCAATATTTGTGTTGAAGATCTCGACATAATGCGGCGTATCACTCGAGCTGTCAAAATAGGACTATATTTGCGGTTGTATAAATTAATTGCCTCATCATTTTTGATTCAAAATGATTTAGTTAATTCAAATTTGTGTGTTTTGGCAAAGTTTTCAATTCTAAGCGCGAAATGACGCCAATTAAACTTGCAGGCAAATGTTCCCGCAAATGAAGTTCAGGGTGTCCGGCTTGGACCTGAAGGCGAAGTATATTCTCCTTTTGGACATAGTCGCGGCGGACGATTACCGCTACAAATTCCACAACAGGTGACCAATTTCTTAAGCACTTCTAACATAACCTCAATTTTTCAGGCGCATGTTTCCTGCCTTCAAAGTCCGCGTCTCGGGTTTAGATAAAAAATCCAAATATATACTGCTTATGGACATCGTGGCTGCAGACGATTGCAGATATAAATTCCACAACAGGTTAGAAGCTATTTATTTTTGTGTTACTTTTTTAAGAAGTCAGAAAAATTGGTGTCTTTCGGCGGGTGTTTGTTTATTCGGTAGATGGCGCGCGAACGTTTTGGACCGTCTATATAATTCATATAACCTATTAGGTTAATAATGATTCTTATGACTCAAGATTTTTCCGAAATCTATCGAAAATAACAGACGCCCGAAGATATTTGTTGATAAGGCACGAAGCATGCGTATTTGTAATATAACAGTAGTTATTCTTAGTTAGAGAAATGTTTTGAATTTTTCCTTCCAGTTCAATGGTATCTCCACGCAGTCTGTCCACGTGGCTAAGTACACTTTTGCACAAAGAAATCCGTATTTTTCTCTGAACATAAAAAATTATTTTCAGCTGGGCAGTGTCTAAAATGTATTCCCGCTATGACTCACCATGTATACAGTGTGTCCAAAAAACAGCGGATAAACTGAACGATACGTTAACAATTTTAATAGCACGAAATCTTCCAACATATCATTGTACGATTTAAAGCAAATATCAGGCATCACATCGCCTGAATTTTATTTAATCTTAGTTACCTATGACAGATTGCTTGTCACGTAAATCTGTCATGAATGTGGGTAACGTCATCATAATTCCAAATTATTTCGTCAAATGAAGGCCAGAGAAAATAGAAGAAATAAACACATTAGGAGAACAAAGAATTTAATTAATAAGGCAATTATTAGTCGTACAGTTTTTAGTCCCAAACATCACAATGCGTATTTAGTTTTGGGAGAATGCAACAACAGCGCATTAGCGGCAACGCGACTTTATCGCGAGCCCTACCCCAATAGACAGCAAGCACTCTTCGGTAAATCACTGTTGCGGCGTCTCGACCAGAAAGTGAGTTTGCAGCAAGTGTTCGAAATTCCGCCCCTCCGCTGATATGCAGGCCTGTGCCTTGCGAACTACGTTAGCCCGAACTCTTTCCAACATGTGGACTTCTACGTGGTTTGCAGGTCGTTTTCATCTTCCACAGGTGCCCGGTAAACTGTATTCTTCACACGCCCACGAAAGAAGAAGTCTAATGGGGTCAAGTCTGGCGAACGCGGTGGCCATCGCACAGGCCCTCCTCTCGCAATTAATATATTCGGAAATTCTTCATCTAGCCACCCTCGAACAGGCGCAGCATTATGACTGTTGCTAAAGGAAGATCGTACGAGAAATCTTGCACCTCCGTTCGCAAAAGAATCAGGCAATTCTTGACGTCTATTCGGTATAATATGTGGTCCAACTATTTGGTTGCGCATAATACCGGCCCACACGTTTACGCTAAACCGGTGCTGATGGGAATTCTCGAATAGAAGATTGGGATTGTCGACACTATAATAATGAGTATTATGCTCATTAAAGTAATCACTCCTGCTGAATGTGGCTTCATCCGACCACAGAATGTTTCTGGTGAAGAATTCGTCCTGTTCCACTTGCTGAAGGAATCTCTGAAGATATTGGTCCATCTAGCAAAATCTTCCTCTGGCAACGCCTGGCACTTCGTGTAGTGGATGCAGATGCTCGACTTGCAAAATTCTCCCAACTTGCTTGACTGCACCCCCAACTGGCCGTCGATATCCCTTCACACATTCCTTGTAGGAACTTCATGTACTAATGCGATGACAACTTCTACTTGGGGTGTTCTTATTGTCCGTAGGCGTTTTCGATCGTCTTGTCTCGTTGGGAGACAATGGTCGAGACGTCGGCTTAAATAGTCCTTCAAAATGAGCTATAGTTTGTTAAATTCGGTTAATCCAAACGCAAATTACACCATTAAAAAAAATTTAATTGTAGTTCTTCCCCCTGCCGCTACCGTGGTAAATAGAGAAAAATTGTTTAAACAAAATTTATAGAGGATTTAGCAAAGATTCTGAAAAGTGTATTTCCGACCTACATTATATCTAAGCTATTTGAAGAAATTAAAGATTTCTTGAAACGCCACAGTAAATACGACCCCTAGGAATGAAGTTAGGAAGTTAAAAATATTTTTGCCTGAATTCTTTCGGCTATATTTGTTAACAAATTGTTTACCCCAAAATTGTAGCGTGAACGGTTTCCGTGATATAGCCGCTCCTTAACCTTAACTGATCACCCTGTATAAGAAACTAACACTGGACACTTTGAACCAGACTGCGTGGACAGACTAGGGGATTTTATTAGTATACATTCTTTTATTACAAAACTTGCACTATTTTTTTTATTTTACTTCTTTTTTTCTATGGTATTTAATCTAATAATATTTCTGAACTTAGTCATTTTCAGCCAAATATAAATGCCATTGACTGTGTCATATGAACATTAGATGGAGAAATCTGGAGTAGAAAATAAATGACACTCATCGAGTTGTGGTTGTGGCGAAGGATTTGAGAAGGTCACTTAACTAATACATATCAGTGTATTTAAAAGTGCAACGTCGCTGTTTGCTGACATTATAATTGCAAATGTCACCAGCGAGTACAAAAAATACACCTGGTCGCAAGAAATCACACCTGAGCCTATTCGATTTGTCCCACAAATGGACTCCACGTGCAAACGATCACAATCACACTTTCTCTGGAATACATAAATACATAATTGTTCTATATGTCAATGCAAATGTGGTAAAACATTTATATATCGGCGATTTGCATAATTCGCGAATATTTCTTGTGGATAAGTCGCTGAACGCCCAGTCATAAGTGACAAACCTTTAATTGATTTATTAAATTAGATCAATTAATTTATCAATGATATCGATTTCTGGGTCAGCGATTTCTTTGTGAATTGTAATTATGATTAATGGATACGCTGAATGCTACGGCTATGGTGAAGGAGTTTTTGGAACAAAAATGAAGGTTTGTTCTTGAAATCGATAGAAATTATAATTAATGAGAGGTTTATACCAGTTTAATGCACAGGAGAAAACCCCATACCACATGATTAACACTAGTGGCTACATGACGGGCGGAAGCATGCAACTGTTTAGTGACTTGGTATCCATAAGAACATCATTTGTCCTCGCTTATCTTGAATCTCATGATGAAGAGGAGGGAACAGACTGTGAATGAAGAAAGTAACAGAGTGAAGGAAGCTGCCTGTAAGGAAATGGAGACCGAGAGAATAGAGACCAATGAAGACAGGCAGTGGTTGAAAGAAGAAAGGCAGTTAAAGATAATACTGTGGCACCAGCAAACGGTTGCCTACACTCCTGAGCAAAACGAGAAGGTCGAACGTATGAATAGGACTATTGTTGAAAAGGCAAAGAGTACGTTGTTATTTGTAGGTGTGTCCAAATAGTATTGGGCAAAAGTTGTAGGCCACTGTTATACAGGGTGGGGCAAACTCCTGGGGATGGACGATAGAGGCCATACGGTTATAGTTAGAAAGAAAAACTAATAACAAACCCTATCTCGTTTCAAAAATTCTATGCCATAAAAATATTTTCAATTATACCAGGTGCGTCCAAATAGTTTGAATTAAGTACAACTTTGTTATTTCTTATGGAATGTGTATAATTTTATATTTTTTTCTTGCTTCAAAATGATAATTTAATGTTACTTTGATAACATGGTTCTATGTCTATTGTTAATGGTTCTTGAGAAATAAATTTTTTCCCGACAATTTTGACAGAAGACAGATAAATAATAGTACATTTCAAAAATTTATATCTCGAAATTGGTAGAAGTTAAGAGGATGACATTTTTGCCGTATTGGTAAATATCATGTAGTTTTTGACAGATTTGTTGAATATTATTTATACTATACAGGGTGTTTGCAAAAAAAATATTTTCTGAAACTGTCGAAAAAACATCAAAAAGTGGAATTTTTCGAATGGAATGGTATATTTTTTCTTGCACTATCTGAAAGATCTCAAAATTTTGAATGAAATTGGCCAATAATAAACTAATGTTACATAATGAAGTTTTTTAGCAAAATCTTGTTTATTCTTATTAGCCTTATTGGACCATTATTGCTTGTCAATCTGAAAAATGGGTTATTGTTATAATTTTGCTTAGAATTTAATGTCATTGCTATCAATGTATTGTTATTGGTGTTATTTTTTCGTTTGTGTTGTTCCCGATTATTGTTTTCGTTTCAGTTTTGTCATCAATTTAAATTCATTATTACATTCTCTTGCACCCTGCAAAAGGCTTATAGAAATAATTCTTCTTCATGAGAACGGTTAACAAAATACTAAAGTTACATAAATGAAGAGAGTTTCATAACTTTTTTCATATTAAAAATCACAAAATATTCGATTTATGGCTACCTTTGGATTATCATTTTTACTAATTTTATTTTTTTACTTTGTTGCACCTCTAATAAATATCTTTAATGAATAAAAAAAATTTTTTGAAGAAAACATTAAAAATAAAAGCAAACATTATGCACGTTGAATTTTTATTAAACTTTGTTACAAATCAAAATAATTAATCTGTAAATAATAAGCAGATTACAACAAATGCTCAATGATCTGGCCATTTTCATTGGAACAAAGAGCAATTCTTTGATGAAAGGATCTATCCACGTTATCCAAAACTTCGGGAGTAATAGCCGAGAATGCATTTTGAATTCTGGTGTGGTAGGAGGAATACTAAACACAATGTCTTTCACGTAACCCCAAAGAAAAAAGTCTAATTTATTTAAATCAGGACTCCTTGCAGGCCACGGATTTTGACTCCCAATCCCTATCCACTGTTCTCCAAAATTTTCATTCAAACAATTTTAAACTAATCTTGCGCTGTGGGCTGGAGCTCCATCATGCTGAAACCACATATTTTCAATATTAACTTCTTCATTGACTTCATCAATAAGTACAGGTAAGTTGTTTTGCAAAAAATTGTGGTAAACATTTGCATTTAATCTTCCTTCAAAAAAATGTGGCCCAATTACATGTCTTCCAATTATTCCTCCCCAAACATTCACTGACCACTGATGTTGTCTATCAATGACTTGTAGAAAATGTGGGTTTTCTTGTGCATAACAGTGGACATTCCTTCTATTAACTTTATTGAAATTTTTAAATGTTGATTCGTCTGTGAACAAAATATTTTTGGAAAAGTCTTCATTTTCTGTCAGTTTCCCCTGAGCCCAATCACAAAATAAGGTTCTGTTGACATGATCTTGTTCATTTAAAAAGTGGCATGTTCGGGGTTTATAATCATGGTAACGGTTTTCTTTTAAAACTCTATGTATGCTTCTCCTGGAAATATTAAATTCTGTTTCAATTCTTCTGCCACTTGTCTGCGGATTTTCAGCTATTGCCAGCAATACATTTTCCTTTGTCTCATCGGTTAATACAGACTTGGGTATTTCATTTCGTTTTTCGTAGAGAACAGAACCAGTTCTTTCAAATCTATCCACCAATCTCTGGAAAGCTTCCACGCGTGGATGACGACGCTGTTCATATCTTTGCCAATATACCTACTCGAGAAGCCAGAAGAGAATTTCTGTTGCATTTAATAAATACGGACAGCAAATCAACAAGTTCTTGTTGTTGGAAATTCATTTTAAAAAAATAATAAAATTGGTGATTAAACACAAAGACAGAAATGAAAACAACAAACGGGAACAACAAAAACAATTACTTGTAACACCAATAATAATGACAATGAATTCACTACAGAACAAGATTATAACAATAACCCATTTTCAGATTGACGAGCAATAATCGTCCAAGGCTAATGATATTTTCACGATCCCTCATTTTTACATAAAATTGAAGAAAACAGGATTTTGCTAAAAAACTTCATTATGTAACATTAGTTTATTATTGGCCATTTTCATTCAAAATTTTGAGCTCTTTCAGATAGTGCAAGAAAAAATATACCATTCCCTTTGAAAAATTCGACTTTTTGATGTTTTTTCGACAGTTTCAGAAAACATTTTTTTGCAAACCCTGTATAGTATAAATAATATTCAACAAATCTGTCAAAAACTACATGATATTTACCAATACGGCAAAAATTTCATCCTCTTAACTTCTACCAATTTCGAGATATAAATTTTTGAAATGTACTATATATCTGTCAAAATTTACGGTAAAAAATTTATTTCTCAAGAACCATTAACAATAGACATATAATCATGTTATCAAAGTAACATTAAATTATCATTTTGAAGCCGGAAAAAATATAAAATTATACGCATTCCATAAGAAATAACAAAGTTGTACTTAAGTCCAACTATTTGGACGCACCTGGTATAATTAAAAATATTTTTATGGAATAGAATTCTGGAAACGAGATAGGGTTTGTTATTAGTTTTTCTTTCTAACTATAACCGTATGGCCTCTATCGTCCATCCCCCAGGAGTTTGCCCCACCGTTTATATTTATTAAATCGTTCCACTACCAAATCAAATGGATGGAAACCTACACATTCAGACTGGAACAACGGGCCTACATCAGAAAATAACCCACCAGAAGACAAAGAACGTGAGCAAGAAATAGATGATGAAAATAGAAACCCAGTTTTCAGAGCAAATCAAGTTGCCTCCGCAAATCTTCGGATGGATAATGCCATACATCATGAGTAAAACGACGAGTTAGTGCAAAAGGCTTCAACTAGCGAATCGTTAATAACTTCGGGCACATGTATCATAGAATATAGACATAGAATTAAGGCTCCTAGTGTTCGGAGGAAAAATAGAAGGCATGCGATTTTGGCGTGCGTTCTACACGACAATTTTATTGACCAAGTTCATGAAATGATCGGAACATGTCAAAAACAACCACCAACCCCTTGGAAACGGGCAGGGATTGAGGTGGTTCTTCCACGAATGAACCAGCATGAAAACGGATACAAAAATATTTTTTGTGTACCTGTCTTGCTATTATTTTCTTTCTTTTCCTATTAATTTTTCGTACTCCACGATATCAATGAATTCAAAACATTTCTTTTAATTCTGTGTTACTAACATCTTTATAATAAACCCGCGTTTGTCTTTTTTAAGACCATGTGTGTTCTGGTTCTAGTCGGTGGATGGTAGCGGGCAAAGCGGATCCGGAAATGCCAAAGCGGATGTATATCCATCCAGACAGTCCGTCAACGGGGGAACAGTGGATGCAAAAAGTGGTGTCCTTCCACAAGCTCAAGTTAACAAATAACATCTCCGACAAGCACGGCTTTGTAAGTATTGTACGTTCTTCTTTTTACTTAGTAGATTTGAGAGTGTGGGAAAAATCGGATACTTGAGGGGAGTTGAAATTATCTCAGTTTCGTTTTGTCTTTTTTTGGGGTATAGTATCCAATTTTTACTTAAATAAGTGAACATGTGACAGCCATTGTGAACGCATGGCTAGTCTGACTGTCAACTACGTGTTACATTATTTCTGTCCTGTGCGCTCAGGCCACGTAAAGTCGTGTCACAAGAACGCTCGTTTTTCTTACCGTACCAGATACCAGGCCGTTAATTCATTCAGTTTGAACCATGAGTCATAATCGAACAGTATTTGTGTATTGACTTCCTTTAACTCGGTATGTAGGACAAATAGTATAAAGAAGACTTTGACGTTGCGATAAGAAAGAAAATAAATCCTGGGTCGTTATTTGGGTGCTTACAGTGTCGTTTTCGGATCCGTTTATGGTGTTATAACGCCGACGGACGCACCTATATTCCTCTATCTGTCCTTATCCATCACAGTCACGGTACTAATACCTCCCTGTATCAATTTTTTACGGCTTTTGCCACCCAAAAACTTCGTCAACAGTAGCTGTCTACTATAGATAAGTACCGTAGTAATTAAGATATACGAACATCGTTTTCCACTTAGAACTGAGCGCGCTTTGACGCTTCTGTTTCACATAATAATAATACTTGTGCCGTGTCGAAGGAAGATTCACATTAACCTAATATAATATGTACATTTGTAGCGGCCCCGAAGCCTACGCTTTTTAACAGTTTTTTTGGAGGATGAATGGCCTCATCTGGTCGGGAGACACGCGCGGACACCTCAATCTAGTCCCCGTTGACATCTGAAGTAAATAGTCAACAACCTGCGATAAAAATGGATCGAACAAAATTCTACATCACTAACGAAAGCATAATTCGTTTTTGACGTTACAGGATGTCTCAAGATGCTCAGATTTCTTGAGATTATGAGTCTTTCTACATAAATAACGATGATTTCCGTAAAGTTCTTTAGGTGAATAGGTAAATTGTTTAGATATTGACGAACCCTATATGTATAGTGAGGAGGTGCACCATCTTGCTGGAACCAAACGTTCTGAACTACATTTAGCGGCAAATTATCTAAAGAATCCTCTAATGTGTAGTTAACAATTGCATATACCCCTCTGAATTTAACGTTTCGCCGATTAATCGACCTCCCAAAATTCCATACCATACATTGAAGCCCCATCTTGTCTGGTGTCTAACTTGTCTTACTAATCTCTCGTTTTGATCACATCAATATCTTTTGTTCCACCTATTGAACATCCCGCAATTGGTAAATCGGGATTCGTCTGACCACAATTCACAATATCTTGAAGGAGAAATTGGGCTCTTGTGCAATTGTATCCCAATACCACCTGCAGAATATCGTTCATTTTTCAGCATGGTTGAGACGCAGGCCTTGAGCTACATGGTACCCATAGACACGATACTTATGTTTTTTTCAAAATTATGAGCTGCAGATTTTGGAATTCCAACATTTTGCTCAATTTCTCGAACAACGATATTCCGATTCTCTGCAACTGACAATATCACTGCCAGTTCAGAATTTTCGTTATTAGCTCTGTTAGGAATAAGAAACAAAATTTTCTAGTCAAGTCTGATTTCCATAATTAGGTACTATAATTAGTAGACACCTTTTGTTTCGTGAAGGTTTTGTGAAAGTTCCATATTCTCTTAGGTTGTGCTGCAGTCTTTTAAATTTGGGAAGGCTTGGATTTGGCCTTTCGGGATATCTGTCACCATACCTAACAGCATTGCTATGACCAAGGACGTAATATTCTATCATATTTCTGAAAATTTTCGAACTGACTCATATTAATAATGAATTTACCTGCGATAATTAAGTTGTCTTATTTAATTGTTGTCATAATAAACAGTAAACATAATGCTTTGTTTTCCATAGTTTGCTAGACAAGAGAAATGTGGCATTCTTAATGAATTGTTAATTTTAGGGACAAATCTTTCGATTTTCATTGTTAACTAAGTAAAGGTTTTTATGCGGACTATTATACATGGTTAAAAAGCTCTTGAAACCGTCTACTCGAATATGACCAGTACCAATATGGCGAAAAACAAACTTAACCTCTGGTACGCTTAAATTAAACACCTTATATATAAATTGATACCACCGGCCTGTTAAGAATTTTCTACCAAATTTCGTATCAAAAAATTAACAAATAAGGGCTCTAGAACATAAACAATATTTTGGTAATTTTCACTTTTTCCCGATTTTCTCAGAAACGGAAATAATTTCCGAAGTTCTCTTGGTACTGCTAAATTACAATTCTAATAAGCAACGCAGTTTTCTCATTTGAGCACCCTTGTAACTACCGCGGTTTAAAAGTTCCCAATACTAAACAAGTTAAGTGGGACACTGTGTATACAATGTGTCCAACGATTGACTTCGGAAGAGGGAAAAAATTTTATTTCGCTTTTTACGAAAAAATTTCATTCTTTATAAAATTGCGTGCTTGTTCTGAAACATCGAAATATGGCATGATTTTTCAATTTTCTTCTCGAGATTCTCAAGATCCTTCGAAATATGCATGTCTTGGAAAAAATTACAAACTTCGTATTTGAATTCATCTTGTCATTCTAAACAACTTTTTCCTTTACGATTTTTTGATTGGAACGATATTTTATGCCTGCTAATTTTTACATTTTGAGGATTATCGTCCACCCTGCAGACGAAAATCATGTCATATTTGGATGTTTCAGAACAAGCAGGCATTTTTATAAAGTATGCAATTTTTTCGTAAAATGCGAAATAAAAATTTTGTCCCTATTCCGAATTCAATCTGTGGACACATAGTATACAGGGTGTGTTTTTTAAGCGTCCGCGGAAGATTATGCCTAAATGACGAAAAATATAAAAAAAATATTTTAACTAACCCCACCTCATTTTTTACGCTCTATAATCTAAAAATGTTTTTACTTATACCAGGTTAGTCCAAATAGTTGGAATGATGGTCAACTTTGTTTTTTCTTATGGAATGTGCATTATTTAATTTTTTACTTGATTCAGAACAATATTTTAATGGCACTTTCTTAACATAATATTATAGTAATTTTCTTTCTTTTTTGAGATATTATTTTTTTTCTCGATATTTTGACAGTTACATCATACATTTTAAAAATTCATATTTCTGCACTGGTTGAAGATGGAATAATGATATTTTTGACAGCGGTCCTCATGATAATCATGATTAACACTGTTTTCTCAAATTTTGTATAAAATATACGAGGAGCATTCAATAATTTATCAAATAAAAATCAGAGAAAACCATCAAGAAGTCAGTTTTTTCAAATGACACGGTATATTTTTTATTGCTCCAATGGAAAGAGCAAAAAATTTCGCTTGGGCTCACCTAATAAAACAATATTGTTCCATGAGCATAATTTTTAAATATTTACAATATTGAAATTTTCATTTCAAAAATCAAAAATAAAGTTAGCCTTGTAAAAATACAGCCACAGAATATAAAACCCTATAGTAAAACAACAACAAAACTGTAGACATTCCAAAGCTACTTTATTTTTGATTTTTGAAGTGAAAATTTTAATATTGTAAATATTTAAAAATTATAGTTATGTAACAATATTGTTTTATTGGGTCAGCCCATGCGAAATTTTCCGCTCTTTCAAATGGAGTAATAAAAAATATACCATGTCATTTGAAAAAGCTGACTTTTTTTGGTGTTTTGTCGCTTTCATATGATACATTTTTGAATGCTCCTCGTATATTTTATACAAAATTTGAGCAAACAGTGTTAATCATGATTATCATGAGGACCGCTGTTAAAAATATCATTACTTCATCTTCAACCAGTGCAGAAATATGAATTTTTAAAATGTATGATATAACTGCCAAAATATCGAGAAAAATAATTTTATCTCAAAAAAGAAAGAAAATTACTATAATATTATGTTATGAAAGTGCTATTAAAATATTGTTCTCAATCAAGTAAAAAATTAAATAATGCACATTCCATAAGAAAAAACAAAGTTGAGCATCATTCCAACTATTTGGACTAACCTGGTATAAGTAAAAACATTTTTAGATTATAGAGCGTAAAAAATGAGGTGAGGTTAGTTAAAATGTTTTCTTGATATTTTTCGTCATTTAGGCATAATCTTCCGCGGACGCTTAAAAAACACACCCTGTATATTTGTAATTAAATTTTGGTTTTTCTGTTGTATTTTTAATAATCATGAATAAGTTATTTTTATCGGGTTTAACAACAAAGGCTTTGATTGTAAAGTCTTTATTCCGAGCTTTCAGAACAGTTTGTTCCTTCTTCAGGAAATCTACAATTATATATAATAATAAAACATGATCCCGAACATGATTAATAAATTGGTTCAACTTACTAAAGCGAGATATAATAAAAAATAGCAACTTGAAGAAATTACAAAACATTGATTATTTTTTTTTTAATTTTGAATTTTGTTGACAATAAATAATTTTTTGTAAAAGGACACTATATTTCATAAAAATTGAAAATTAGTTGACAAATGGTCAGGTTCTTCTAAGGATTAAAATTCTTTATTATATTCTCCAGCTTTCGGAATAGTTTTATTTCTTCTTCGGGAGGCTATAAATTATGTTACGTTATAAGTACATATATTATTTTAAATCATATATTTATATTGGTTCTACACATCTTGCAGAAAACGTTGGGAAAATTGGAGCAAAGTGAAATCTTCAATTGCCCAGCAATATGAATAAAGGAAAAAAAGGAAAATGTATGGATTAAAAAAAAGTAGTTTTAGAAAAGCCATTATTTTTTCTGGCGTGCATTTCAAAGATATCGGAACGCAAAATAAACTGTCCATTGCAGCTTCCTTGCCTATGTGAGTGAAATAATTTTAAGGAAATACCCGGAAATCAACAATGAAAAGCTGCGTTAATTTGTTCCTTTGATTAACTTCATGTCTCCGCCAATAATGAACTTGCCATTTTTTATCCCACCTTCACGTGGACTACCTGCTTACGTCGTGCAAAATATTGCATAAAACAATTTACAAAGTATAGATAAAAACCGACCCGAAGCTTTATCGGCCGTTCTCTTGCGTCAGCGGCATTCATTCCTAAAATACGGATTCCCGCTATCTTTACTGTTTATCTGAAAGACGGCACAATTAGTGAAGAATTTGTGGTGAGAGCATAGTGCCATCGTCAGTCGATCTCAGCATCTCTATATAGGTAACACTTCATTAGCGGCTTCAAGACCACCTAGACTGTGATATAAAACTGCTAATTTGGTTCAGTATACCTTGGGTATAACCAATCAGAAAGTCACTCCGCTTTAAAGCCGTTGTCTTCAGCAAATGCATATAGAGTTCAAGTTTTATCGCTTCAGTTTACTGCGTTCAAGAGTTATTTTGATTACGGCAAAAACTTCTTTTCTTGGTTCGATAACAACTGCAGAATACATTTAGTTTTAAAGAACATTCAATCCTGATTGCAGAAGTAATGCCTATGTATGACTTTTTGGACTGATAGTATCCGAGCTTTATGTATTTGTGTATCTATTCTTATGCTCTTTTGGATTTTGGGAAAGAACATTACATTAGTTTCAAAATATCATATTTTTTATATACGGTATACGCCATGAGCATGATGCCGAACTCACTGTATATTTGAGTTTTAGCCTTACGATAAACCGAGCTTTCATTCAAGTAATGGTCCGTCACCAACACTTTCAGTATTCCAATACACTACTAAATATAGCAAATCGTTGATGGCATCAAAGCCGATATTGCGAAACCGTAACTTTGCCGCGAACGCATCTACAGATTAAAGATACTCCTCCATCCCTTCTACCCTTGAAACCCTCGCCCTAGAGAACGCAAGGGAGACAATTTAAGGGGCAGATGATGATGATGATGTTAAAAGCTTACGAGGGGTTGCAATGTCTGTGCTTTATATTATATAAATGTGGTCTGTCGTACTAGGGCAATAAATTCTCTAAATGGGATTTGCTATGGGCTTGGAATTAAAATTTCTGATATGATAGGATGAGGCTCTCTCTGCTAAGTGTAGTGATGATATTATGTGCGGGTTGGTATCGATACCAATAAACGGAGACGGGGTAAGCACGACAATAAAGTACATATATGTTTTTATATTTGCTTTTAGAAATGTTTTTAAACTTTTGGTTTACACGTTTCAATGTACTTGTAAACCCAAATATAATTAATTTCTTTACGAACTTCTTGTTTTATTATATTAAATAGGTACTCATATATATATATATACATCCTGCTAACATTATTGCGTCCTTTCAAAATCCATCCTTGTTGCGTCCCCTTGAAAGTGTAGACCCAGCTTTAACCTGAATGCGTATATTGGTCGGTAAGGCAGAGTACTGTATAGAAATGGTATTCATATTTACAGAAACCTATTTTGTGTATATACACGAACTCTATAATTATAACACATTATTGCTTCCGTTGAATCTGCGTACATTACTGGCTCCGATTGCATGTATATTGTACATTGTTGCTTCCGCGCTTTGTTGCCAAACTTCGGATCCCCTTCAGACGACTTACTTTACTTATACTACAGCGTAGACGCGTAGAGCAGTGTTATTGTTAACATAATTAATAGACCACACAATGTCCTGTTTCCAATTCTACACGCAAAAATAAAAATAAGGGTCCTATGAGCAAATATTCGAAAATGATTTATGGAAACCTACAATAGTACAAATGTAGAGTGGGCTGCTGAAGCCAGATATTTTTACAAAATTTTGTAGAAATTACATTTTATAGTGAACTTTCTTGACGTAGTATGGCCAACTAGTTATTCCAAAGCTAAGTGTTTGGGCATGAAAATGAATAAAAAGAAAACCAAAATTTTGGTATGTAGAAGGTGCAAAAATAGAACTAAAACTTAAATACAAATAGGAAATGAGAAGATAGAGAAAGTCGTGGATTTCTGCTATTTAGGATGTAAAATAACTCGAGTTGGTAGGAGCACTAAAGATATAAAACAAAGAATAGCGCAGTGTCGAGTTGCTTTAACAAAAAGAAACAACTGTAATGCCCGGGAACGGTTAGCGTAGGAACTCGGAAGAGACTCTTAAAGACGTGTGTATGGAGCACGGCATTTTACGGGTGTGAAACTTGGACAATAGGAGAAGCGGATCGAAAAAGAGTAGAAGTGTTTGAAATGTGGTGCTACAGACGCATGATGAAGATATCGTGGATAGATAGGTTAGCAATAGGGAGGTATTAGAAAGAGTTGCGGAAAAGCGAAAGGTATGGAAGACAATAAAGAATAGGAGAGATAGGATGGTAGGACACCTTCTAAGACACGAAGGAATAGTTCGCTACATACTAGTCAGAGATAGGAATAAAAAGAGGTAGGGGTAGGCCTAGATTAGACTATGGCTTCTAAATAGTTAGGGATGTAGGATGTTATACTTTTTGGGAAATGCATAGGTTAGCTCAGGATAGAAAAGAACGGATGTACGCGTCCAACCAATCTTCGGAATGAGAACCTTATGATGATGATGTGTGTTTGGGCTTTTATCGATTATAGGAAAAAGAGAAAGAGTTGGGGAAAAGCGAAAGGTATGGAAAACAATAAAGAGTAGGAGAGATAGGATGGTAGGACACCTTCTAAGACACGAAGGAATAGTTCGTGACATACTAGAGTCAGAGATAGGAATAAAAAGAGGTAGGGGTAGGCCTAGATTAGACTACTGCTCTCAAATAGTTAGGGATGTAGGATGTTCTACTTTTAGGGAAATGCGTAGGTTAGCTCAGGATAGAAAAGAATGGAGGTACGCATCCAACCAGTCTTCGGACTGAGAACCTTATGATGATGAGGAAAAAGTCATAATGCATAGGTAAATAAAATTAGAATTTTCTTGCTTAACTAATGTTTGAATTACTATTGTGGACGAGGAATGTTACATTCGGTAAGTAATTTTGAGACTCAAAGCACGTAAGTATGAAAATAATGCTGAAAAAATATTTAAGTTGCATTTTTTTATTTTTTAGATTCCTGGATATCTCGGAAGTAATCGATTACATTCTGCTTTCTGACAAATTTTGCATTACCCTAATACTTACCTTTGAAATTAAAACTACGTAAGTATTACAATATAACACCATTTATAGTTGGAACTAATACAGGATTTTCTTATTTTTATTGCATTGAGGAATAATCACCTGCAGTTTTTTCCTCGAGTAAGTAATTTCCAACCTCAAAACATATTAGTACTATCCAAAGAAAGTATAAAACGCCATGCAGAAGTAAGAAGATGTTTATTAAAAAACAAAGTAAATATTTAAAACACAAAACAAGGATTAATGAAATAAATTGACAAAACGTTTATAAAAAAATCGAAACCAACAAAAGGAAACACTTCAAACAACACACAAAGTAAACTTTAGGTACTCGCATCCATTTTGGTATCCAAAGATTTATTCAAAAAAAACAAAGTTAACAATTAAAACGCAAAGCCAGAAGACATAAGATAAACCTTAGGTAAACTTTTGTAATCAAAACATTTATTTAGGTTGATTCAAATTGCGTATGGGTATCTCGCTTATTTGTAAGCTAAAAATTTGGTTAAATGATAGAAAATGTTCCTTAGATCGAAGTCACTTCTCTCCAGTTCCCAAAATTTGATTCGCTTTTATTATAGAGCAAGAAAAACAAAATTTTAACGTTTTCGTTTTATCCTTGTAACTCCGTTACTTTCAATCATATTCGGAAATCGTTTGAACATTATTAAGATACATTTTTGAACAGTATTAGTTAACGTTATTCACTTGTTTTCTGTTGCTTTAATTTACAATAATGCACATAGCTTCATTTTTTCAAATGCACATCGAAGAAGGTCATGACTCGGTCCGATAGCGTTCTTAATTACCTTTTCAGCCATACCCAATATGCACGAGTTATTTTTGAAATCAAGCGATTTATAAGGAAAACTCATTTTTCAAAGTAACATGTAAATGTGGTAATATTTATTTTTGTTTCTTTTGTTTTAAAATATTTTTCCTTATAAATCGCTTTCAAAAATAACACATGCAAATTGGGTATGGCTGAAAAGGTAATTAAAAACTATTGAACGGAGTCATGGCCTTCATTGATATGCATTTCAAAAAAATGCCTTATCTCGTAAACTAATGAGTCAGAAAACAAGTAAATAACGTCAATCAATAGTGCTCAAAAATGTGTTTTAATAATGTTCTAACGGTTTCCGAATATAATTTTAAATAACCGAGTTGCAGGGAAAAACGAAAATGCGAATTTTTGTTTTTTCTCTATAACAAAAGCGAATCAAATTTTGGGAACTTTCATAATTGTGTGTAAGTGACTTCCTCTCATTTAACCGAATTTGTAGATCTACAAATAAGCGAGATACCCATACTTAACATGCAATTTGAATCATCTTGTGTAGTGTCCCAGGATTTATGTAATAAGAGGTATAATAAGCAAATAATTTTCGAGTTTTGGAATGGCATTTGAGGATTGAATCATGCTTCTTGTAAAACTAAAGTACACCAAAATAATATATAATTCAATATTCTACGGTGTTTCATAAACATATTTGTAAAAATCACCATTAATAAAGTATCTTTATATTTCAAAATATGAAGAAAATCCATGAAGAAAAGTGGTTTAGAAAGCAATTTTATATCTCCATACCAATTTTTAGGAATTAGGAATAGGATTTATTTTAAGTTTAATTTGTTTGACATTATGCCTTCTTGCATTTCGTATGTTCTTTTTTATAAATGTATCATTCAATATAAAATACTGACATATTGAAAAACGAGAACTTTAAAAAATATTTTTATATTTCTGAGAACTGGTATGGAGGTAACAATTTTTCTTAATGAAATTTGTAATTTTTTTGAAAAATAAATGTGCTTTAAGAGTGGTGATTTTACAACTTTCCTTATTAAACACTCCTTAGAACACCGAATTTAGGTACTTATTTTCGGTGTACCTTAGTTTAATAACAAGAACTCAATCCCTAAATGTCATTCCATAATTAGAAAAATATTTGTTCATTATACCCCTTATTACATCTACCCTGGGACACTCTATATTAAAAAAAAAACATACAAATCGTTTATTCTTAAAGCTAGTCATCTGAGTACTTTCTCTTGTTAGTGTATTCGTTTTGAATAAACACTTTAATTTTCAACCAATCTTTATTTTGCAGCAATTGAGGATGTTGTTGTTTCAGTTCCTCACATTCATTTCGTTTGGGAGGCCTCTTACCTTTGATGTGATTTTTGAAAAATTGTTTTACTACTTTCTTTTGGTCAGGTGTCCAAGGAACCAAAGTACGGCATTTTCCTTTCTTCGGAATCGGTTCGGATGAAGCAGCAGGAGCTACACTTGTGGACGGAATTTCATCATTCGGATCCGGTAAGTAATCCCTGCCACCCTCTTCATCGCCGCTTTCATCAGCTTTCTCCTTAGCATCTAACAAATTCTCTTCTAGATCTAGGTCAATATCCTCTAAAGACTTTCCTTTGAATTCATTTGCACCACCTCTTTCCATTAACAATAAAAGTTTTGAAATTTTTGTCGTTTGGTATATTTCATCAGGGAGTCGGTAAGAGCTCCTGTGGACTCCTGGAGTGTGGCCCATAAATGTTGCCAGTTGTTCGATTTCGTTTTCGGATAAGTTGAAGAGCTGAGAAAGAGTAGCGAGATGCTTTCGAAGATGAGTCGATGATATTGCTGATGGGTTCTTTGCTCCACAACTTTTTGCGTATTTATTCAAAATTTTGTATCCAATTATATGAGATAACGAATTTGACTTTGCAAAAAGATACTGATTTTCTTTCGGAACAAAATTCTGCCTTACTTCAAGCAGTGTTTTTATATGGTTTTGAACATCCTTGCTAAATAATACCGGGACACCTCTTCCACGCTTTCCTCTTATGACAACTCTCTTTAGATTTTTTAAAAGTATTTGCTCACTAGAAGATATTGCTTTCTTAAATTCTTCATACTCCTGATTTTCCGATGAAGAATTGACGTAAGTGTGTAAATTCATTCTTTGCAATTCTCCCGAACGTTTTCTGTTCAACAATATAACCCTGCAGTAAACAGACTCCACCAAAGTATCATAGGCTGCAGTATTAGTATTATTTTTCACCTTCTGTAAAGCTTTTTCCGCCACTTGTATTAGATGTTTCCTTAACAGTTTTAAGTCACTAGCCAACGGAATGACAGTGACCTTATTCCACTTGTTTAGATTCAAATTGTCTGCCGCTTGTGACGAAATATCAAATCTCCAGTTCGATTCGAACAAGTGAATCAGTGTTTTAAGGTCTGCTTCTGCTTGAGCAGAAGAAACTGATAAATATGAAGCATGTCTCTTATAAGCATAACTGATAGCAATATCGCAACATTGTTTTAAAGATGTGGCAATATTCATAGCAAACGTAGGTGACATATACATGTCTTTCTCAACATCATACTTTGCGATGCGTTTTGCTGCAACTACGAAATTATCGAAGAATTTTGGTTGAAGAGCCGAAAACAAATTTGTTATAGATGGTTCCAGTTTTCTAACTTCTATGAGCATTTTAGAGAGTTCTCTCATCTTACGTGAAGTAACTGAGATGAAATGTTTTTCCCTATGGATATTTAGGTATCTTGCCCCAAATGCGCAGATCAAAGTATCTTTTTTAGCACACAAAGATATTTCATCTGCCCGCATATGAGGAAAGACTTGTTCCTTCAAACGCCGATCAACGCTTATTTTTGACATGAGTGCTGATTGACCTGCAGCTTGAGCACCACCCTTACATTTATCACCAAGACACTTTTTTCTGTGACGATACAAAAGTTTAGAAGAAAAATATCCAAGGCAATTATCACATGGCAAATATGATCTATCAGGAACATATGTTTGCCGCACTGCCTTAAAACATTCCTTTCCAGAAGCTAAAAAATTACCTTTTCTTCTTAGTTTGTCAAACAGATATCTCCTTTCTTTGCATTTAACAGGTTTTGAAAGTATTTCTGCAACGGCTATTTCCGTCGAATGATTTCTTTTGATGTGACGCGCAAAGTTTAGTATTTCTGTATCACAAAAAAAGCAATAATCTGGTTTCCTTTTGTATTTTGGTGAAGATTTTGATTCCGTCTTTGTTGGACCACCCGTATCAAAGTCTGTATCAACTCCAACATCAGCCACGGTACTAGCGCCCATAGTAGCTACCATATCGGCACCTGTATCGCGCATCTCACTGTTCGCATCATTATTTTTTTCCTTTAGTTTTGCTGCTGCCCGCGTAATATAGGAGACTGTCAAGTCATTCTGAAATTATAAATTAAGATTGTGAAAATTAAAATTTAATTTTGATCTACGAAACAGTGTTAAATTCTGATGTTGTGGAATCTTTTCGGGGCCACCTGTATATTTTTTTATTAGATTATTTTAATACTTCAATTCTAAATCAAGTAATCAAGAAGCAACTCACACACTTATAACTAGTACCAGCACTCCGATTACCACTAACACATAAACTTTATGTGCACTGGCACTCGTTTGAAAGTGCACGATTGATATACTGAGTCCCGGTTTTTCAAAGAATCCAACACCGGATTAAGTCTGACACTGGCTTCATTGCTATGATACCGGCTTTCTGATTGGTTGTATCACAGCAACGAAGCCGGTGTCAAACTTAACCCGGTGTTAGATTCTTTGAAAAACCGGGCCTTAATTTCCTTATAATTGAGCAAAGTGGAACAGACTTGTTCATTTGGGATTCAGGTGAAGTGTCAAAAATATGTTGCAATGAGATAAAAAAGATCACATACATTACCCAAGAAAATCGTGCACTTTTAAACGAAAGCTATTGTACTAGTGTTAGTGTTGATTCTTGGTTACTTTGTTTAGAATATAATCATTGAAATAATCGGAAAAAAATAAATAGGAAGTGTCCCATTTTCTTCTTTGTTTTCCTTTTTTTATTTGAATCCTTTTTTATAACCAACAAAGAACAATAAATACATTATTTTTATTATTATTATTATTAATATAAGTGCTATTAATGGTGTTTGCGTTTCAGATTTCCATCGACGACGTGGTAACCAGCCCGGAAACCTTATTTCAATGTACAACGGAAACAAAAGCCTAAAGAACAAATTCAAGAAACCAACATATTTGAAGAAAACTTTCACATCAAAAATCAGAAAATTAACAGTGAACTCTTTCGTGTTACCGGCCATGGTAATTTGATTGTTGCATTTTTGAGTTATGTACTTTAATAACAATGGTGGTATTATATCTTTCAAAGACAATGTGTTTCTTGCAATAATTAATTGGCATTTGTTTATGTTAAAAACCAAGCAAATTGATAGTTGCACTTAGAATCAGTTTTGGAAATAACTAATAAATAAATAAATAAATAAGACAATGTGTTTCTTGCAATAATTAATTGGCAATAATTAATTGGCATTTGTTTCTGTTAAAAACCAAGCAAATTGATAGTTGCACTTAGAATCAGTTTTGGAAATAACTAATAAATAAATAAATAAATAAGACAATGTGTTTCTTGCAATAATTAATTGGCAATAATTAATTGGCATTTGTTTCTGTTAAAAACCAAGCAAATTGATAGTTGCACTTAGAATCAGTTTTGGAAATAACTAATAAATAAATAAATAAATAAGACGAGGCATTTTTTTATTTTCCACATAGAAATATGTACTTACCTCAACTTCGCTGTCGCTGGGGACAAAAAGTGAGTCCTCGCCTGACGTATGAAATGGGTCCTCCGGAGATGACAAAAATATATCCTCATAATCTTTGGTGTTACCTGAACTCTGCTCTATCGGTAAAGTTTTATCCAGAGGACTCTTGATTATGTTTGTGGTAAAATTTGTATCGGTATTTGATTGCTTAATAGTAATATCTTGAAGGATCACAATCGATTTTTTAAAAAAACTATTTTCTAATCTATTGCCCTTATAAGAAGAATCCAAGGTTTCTGAGGAAGCACTTGGCCCACCTACAGGTACTATTGCGGGTACTAATAATGTGTCTTCGTGGGAAGAAATTTCTGAGGAACCATAGGACTCGTTCAAGGGCAATGGTGTAAGTGACCGATTGCAAAACCAGTTGGATTTTTTCTTTTTTTCCCAAAAAGCCGTCTGAACCACCGGAGCCACTGAAACCACTGATTTTAATTATTATAAATAAGTAGGTACACTGGCAAGCACTTGAAAGTAAACGACTCATCCATACATACATAAAAAATATCGTTTACTTTCAACTACTCCTCAGTATACATGTAATGCGTCAATACGTGTAGGTACATACCTGATTCTTCCACTATTTTGCACAAACTTATCATTTTATTGCCCCTACTTACTGGCAACATGATTAAACGTCGGACGCAACAATCGCCGTACTCGCACGTGAGCTACTATTCACACAAAATAACATCTCGGGCAGCCAGATGAAATAATAAAATGGTTTCGACGTTGCCAGATCGAGGACGCAATAGAATGCATAAAATGTACAAATTATATACAGGTGCGCATATGCTTTTCACGCCCCGCACGGAATTTCGCTGAACTAATAATACACTATCTCTTACAATGACCTAACATTGTTGCTTCCACACAAAAATCTAAATCAGCAAATATCTTATGAATCTCGCCAGATAGCGCTACCAAACTTACAGGTTTGGAATGGGTTGATAATCAAGGGGAAGGGCCAAGCAGCATTTCTTTGAATAGTAGGTTGGAACGAATTTTAACATGGGGTGACTTTATTGCGTCCGTATACGGAAGCAATAAGGTCGAGGACGCAACAATCAATGTAAAACGTAAATGTACGGACGCAATAATGATAGGAGTTTATATATATACACATATATTAATTACCTAAATATAAAGCGAATGTTTTAGGGGTATTAAATATACATATATTGAAATTTTTATAGACGAATAAAGATAAAAGAAATATTATTTGGACCCCAAGCAAAGCAGTAGAAATCTGTATTCTGTAGTAAGTGTTCCAATAGTGAAACTCAAAAAAATTGTGCGGGGTATAAGCAATTACATAACCATGTGCGGTGCAGTTGTATACGCAAGTAAGTACATATATCAAAAAACAAAACAATTCGCGAAATAAAAATAACTAACAAGAAAATAAATAATTTAATAAAAGTAAATATATATATATATATATATATATTTCATTTCATACCTTTATTATTATTTTAAATTCATATTAAAATCTTTACCCGAATATTTCCTTAAGGACACGTATATTTGGCTAGGAAGCAGGTAAACCTGAAGTACTTTTCTAATTGTCTTAAGAAAATTAAGGCCCCAATTTTAATCACTCTTCTACTCTTCATTGAAATAAGGTCAGGCAGTCTGTCCGGTCGACATTTTTCGTACGGTCTGTATGTCGTGTCAGGGTCGAATGTTGAGGGTTGTTGCAAAAAGGCTCCCCTAAGTGGATATGCGTCACGCCCAGTGGGCGGAGCTAACGTGTCTTTTCAATAAGACGACGGGCACGTCACCTTGCATTATGCAGTCGGTACTGTGGCTAGAAACGTGCAGCATGTCTTCTCTGGTATTCACTTGCATTTGACAGGAACAAGTGATGTATCAGTAAGAGAAATACCGGGTACCTAACTCTTTAAATAAATAAGCTGAGAAAATTGATGAATTTGTTTATAATGTTATTAGTACTGAGCGCGTCTCTTCCATAATAAATTGCTGTGTTAGTATGCAGTTAGTATTAAAATTATGCCAATATATATGCATGTGTGTGTGTAACTATAGATTTTTAGTTTTGACTGTTAAGTTTACAAAATATGTATATATATGTATATATTACATACATACTCATCAAATATATATGTATAATATATATAAAATTTAATTTGGTTTTGTGACTGGACAATTTCTTTGATTGTAAAGTTTTATGGAAATTAGTCAGCCGATGAATAAGAAAACCTTTGGTTTAATTCATCCAATATTTCTTCAGGACTACAATTAATTTTACACAAATTAGACATGAGCTACATACAACAAAAATAAATAACAAAATAAATATGAACAAACCTGTAGAATATATATAGGAATATATAAGTATAGAGAAATATGTTGGTGGTAATCAGTCAGTTGGTTAAAATTTGGCAACAGAGGGTCCTCTCGCATGAAAAATGCAAACTGGCGCCGACAAGGATTCGCGAAAACCAAAAATACAGAAATGCAGACCTTGAATCCACGTAACTTTTGTATAAAATATTTTATTGTAACTCATTGAGAGTGGATCATTCAGTATTTCTGCATAGACTTGAATTAAAAATATCTGTATCTGTGGACGTTTCAATTATGTAATTTGTTAAATGTATATCTATTAGGTGCAAATATATACAGGGTGGGGCAAACTCCTGGGGATGGACGATAGAGGCCATACGGTTATAGTTAGAAAGAAAAACTAATAACAAACTCAATCACGTTTCAAAAATTCTATTCCATAAAAATATTTTCAATTACACCAGGTGCGTCCAAATAGTTGGAATTAAGTACAACTTTGTTATTTCTTATGGAATGTGTACAATTTTATAGTTTTTCCGGCTTCAAAATGATAATTTAATGGTACTTTGATAACATGATTCTATGTCTATTGTTAATGGTTATTGAGAAATAAATTTTTTCCCGAAAATTTTGACAGATAAATAGTACATTTCAAAAATTTATATCTCGAAATTGGTAGAAGTTAAGAGGATGAAATTGGTATTGGCATTGGTAAATATCATGTAGTTTTTTACAGATTTGTTGAATTTTATTTATGCTATACAGGGTGTTTGCAAAAAAATGTTTTCTGAAACTGTCGAAAAACATCACAAAGTCGAATTTTTCAAATGGAATGTTATGTTTTTTCTTGCACTATCTGAAAGAGCTCAAAATTTTGAATGAAAGTGGCCAATAATAAACTAGTGTTACATAATGAAGTTTTTTAGCAAAATCCTGTTTTCTTCAATTTTATGTAAAAATGAGGGATCGTGAAAATATCATTAGCCTTGAACGATTATTGCTTGTCAATCTGAAAATGGGTTATTGTTATAATTTTGCTAAGAATTTAATGTCATTGCTATCAATGTATTGTTATTGGTGTTATTCATTGTTACATTCTCTTGCACCCTGCAAAAGGCTTATGAAAATAATTCATCTTCATGAGAACGGTTAACAAAATACTAAAGTTACATAAATGAAGAGAGTTTCATAACTTTTTTCATATTAAAAATCACAACAATATTAGATTTATGGCTACCTTTGGATTATCATTATTACTAATTTAATTTTTTTATTTTGTTGTACCTCTAATAAATTTCTTTAATAAATAAAAAAATATTTTTTTAAGAAAACATTAAAAATAAAAGCAAACATTATGCAGGTTGAATTTTTATTAAACTTTGTTACAAATCAAAATAATTAATCTGTAAATAATGAGCAGATTACAACAAATGCTCAGTGATCTGGCCATTTTCATTGGAACAAAAAGCAATTCTTTGATGAAGGGATCTATCCACGATATCGAAAACTTCGGGAGTAATAGCCGAGAATGCACTTTGAATTCGTATAGGCGCATGTCTTCTGGTGTGGTAAGAGGAATACTAAACACAATGTCTTTCACGTAATCCCAAAGAAAAAAGTCTAATTTATTTAAATCAGGACTCCTTGCAGGCTACGGATTTTGACTCCCAATCCCTATTCACTGTTCTGCAAAATTTTCATTCAAAAAATTTTGAACTAATCTTGCGCTGTAGGCTGGAGCTCCATCATGCTGAAACCACATATTTTCAATATTAACTTCTTCATTGGCTTCATCAATAAGTACAGGTAAGTTGTTTTGCAAAAAATTGTGGTAAACATTTACATTTAATCTTCCTTCAAAAAATGTGGCCCAATTACATTTCTTCCAATTATTCCTCCCCAAACATTCACTGACCACTGATGTTGTCTATCAAAGACTTGTAGAAAATGTTGGTTTTCTTGTGCATAACAGTGGACATTCCTTCTATTAACTTTATTTAAATTTTGAAATGTTGATTCGTCTGTGAACAAAATATTTTTGGAAAAGTCTTCATTTTCTGTCAGTTTCCCCTGAGCCCAATCACAAAATAAGGTTCTGTTGACATGATCTTGTTCATTTAAAAAGTGGCGTGTTCGGGGTTTATAATCATGTTAACGGTTTTCTTTTAAAACTCTATGTATGCTTCTCCTGGAAATATTCAATTCTGTTTCAATTCTTCTGCCACTTGTCTGCGGATTTTCAGCTATTGCCAGCAATACATTTTCCTTTGTCACATCGGTTAATACGGATTTGGTTATTTCATTGCGTTTTTCGTATAGAACAAAACCAGTTCTTTCAAATCTATCCACCAATCTCTGGAAAGCTTCCACGCGTGGATGACGACGCTGTTCATATCTTTGCCCATATACTCGAGAAGCCAGAAGAGAATTTCTGTTGCATTCAATAAATAGGGACAGCATATCAACAAGTTCTTGTTGGAAATTCATTTTAAAAAATAATAAAATTGGTGATTAAACACAAAGACAGAAATGAAAACAATAAACGGGAACAACAAAAACAATTACTTGGAACACCAATAATAATGACAATGAATTCACTACAGAACAAGATTATAACAATAAACCCATTTTCAGATTGGCAAGCAATAATCGTTCAAGGCTACTGATATTTTCACGATCCCTCATTTTTACATAAAATTGAAGAAAACAGGAATTTGCTAAAAAACTTCATTATGTAACATTAGTTTATTATTGGCCACTTTCATTCAAAATTTTGAGCTCTTTCAGATAGTGCAAGAAAAAATATACAATTCTATTTGAAAAATTCGACTTTTTGATGTTTTTTCGACAGTTTCAGAAAACATTTTTTTGCAAACACCCTGTATAGTATAAATAATATTCAACAAATCTATAAAAACTACATGATATTTACCAATACCAATACCAATTTCATCTTCTTAACTTCTACCAATTTCGAGATATAAATTTTTGAAATTTACTATTTATCTGTCAAAATTTTCGGGAAAAAATTTATTTCTCCATAACCATTAACAATAGACATAGAATCATGTTATCAAAGTAACATTAAATTATCATTCTGAAGCCGGAAAAAATATAAAATTATACACATTCCATAAGAAATAACAAAGTTGTACTTAATTCCAACTATTTGGACGCACCTGGTATAATTGAAAATATTTTTATGGAATAGAATTTTTGAAACGAGATAGGGTTTGTTATTAGTTTTTCTTTCTAACTATAACCGTATGGCCTCTATCGTCCATCCCCAGGAGTTTGCACCACCCTGTATTATGTTCAGATATATTTGATTTTGATATTTATTTTTTTCAAATTGAAATACTTCGGAATGTATATGTAGAGTTGAATTAAAGATATCTGTATGGAGGTTTTTAATTCCACAGTTTCTAATAACATAGCAGCACGGCGTGCTACCCACAGTCATCCATAAACCTCGATCAATAAGTAAGTGCTTACTTAGCAAGGTAAAATGTAAAATAAAATTATGGTTAGATTAAACACAAATTAGTTTCCTTAATCGTTATTTTTGTGGTAAAATCTACCAGATTTACCGCCGGATTAGGTTTTTACACTAAATTGGAATTTCATGCGTAAGAACCGTAAAAAATGGATATTCTATCCAAAAGTTGTAAACACAAAAGCTCGCATGTCGAATCGCGCGTCCCCACATAACCTCCACGTCGATTTACGAACGTAAAAAACAAATGCGGATGCGGTGGGGTGAGAAAAAAGAAACATCAAAACAAGCGCGCCCATAAAATTGAAAAACTCGCATGTCACCGAAATTCTCGTATAAAAATCCGAAAGGCGAACTTAAATAGTAGCGACGTAAAGACCACAGTCGTTTGGAGCTACAATGACGTGTCTGTAAGTATTTACGGAAGGAATCGTAAACGCGGCAAGTGAATTTGGACCTTCGAGAGTCGGTGCATTGGGCAATTTTTCGATTTTTTCCGACGGTAATTCCCGAGTGTTAATACAACTACGAAATGGCCACTAATGCCTCGAAGGTGTTCGTCTGATGGTACCTGGACACGCGATTCGGCACCGATTGGGGGCGGGGGCGGCGCGGAGTCGGGGACGGCGGCGTCCGCTGATGTTTTATTTACAAACCGAGGCTTCGGAAACGATATTTCATTGAAGTTCCGCGTGTCCCTCTTATAAAATATTCCTTGTGTGGCAGCGACGGCGGTTGCGGGGGAGAAGCGATAAGAAATTTTTGTGTGATTTATGTCGAAAAAATCTAAATATTTCACTAGTTACATGGCAAAGACTTCCTGACATAGATTAAAATGTTATAAATACAGTTGTTCTGATTACCTGTTTTGAGTTTTCCATTTCCAAATCTTTTTAGAACTTGTTTCGCGAAATTTGAGTTAATTTTGAATTTCTTGTAATTCTTCGCCGAGAAAAGATTTGGTTTGATTATAGATTTTTATTTTCGGCAATCTTAAAAAAACATGGCTTTAGCGACTCTATGAACGACACTAAACTGTCACTTTTTATCTATCATACAATAAATAATAAATGTCACTTGGCAGTTGCTGAGGCAAATATTATTCTCAAATGTTTCTTCGTAATCTATACCTTCCCTCTGTTCCATCCTCTGATTACGATACGAGCCTCCAATCTTCCATTATATTTTATTTTAAAAACCCATTTGTCACTTAAAATTTTCTTATCTTTTGGTTTTTCCTTATCTACCAATATCCATGTTTCATTATCTTTTAATGATCTCTTCTCTTCTTCAATTGCCCCTAGCCACTTCTCTTTTTCGGGAAAGTTTATTGCTTCATTGTACGTTAAATCTACGATGTAATCATCGTTCTATTTCTGGTCGACCTTCTCAGCTGTCTTCCATCTTCTTACTTATTTTTATATTTTAATTCTTTGGGTTCTTTTTCTCCTTGCTCAGTTTTGTTTTCTTTAAGTTCTTTTTATCTCCTCACTTTTCTTTTTCATTATTTTTAATTTCATCGTGATCATGTACAAAAACCTTTTCTTTTAACTTTTCGTGGAATACTTATTACATCTCTTCGTACTAAGAGTTTTCTTTCTTCTTTCTTTCTTCTTCATCCCACAATCGATAGCCATTTGTTGCATATCCAACCATGGTATATTTCCAGCTTCCACCATCGAATTTCTTTAAGTTCCCAAGAACTTTGGCACGTGCATCACATCTAAAAATATGAATCACTGACAGATCCGGTTTTTTCGAGATACTAATCATACTAATCATAAGTTCCTGTTATTATTTGACCACATACGTCTGTATATATAAGTTCAATTGGACGCGTTGCTTTAGTTCTTACGGTTGAAAATGGCATTCGAGTCTGTTTCGCTTTTAGGCATACGAGCGGTTCACCAATTATTGTCCCGAACATAGAAGCAATTAAAATGGGTACTCAAAAACTTTATTACTTCTCTACATAATCCCCTGAAAGTCCAATACATTTCTCATAACGATGTTGAAGCGCTTGGAAACTTTGAAAATAAAATTGTTTTCTTGCTCTCCCAGCCAGCCGTTTACAACTTCAATCACTTCTTCGTCGTTCGAAAATCGAGAACCACGCAGATGTTCTTTGAGTTTGGGGAACAAGAAGAAATCACTGGGTGCCAGATCTGGTGAATACGGCGGGTGTTCTAAAATTTCGAAGCCTGCATTGTGAATGGCAGCCATCGCAACGCCACTCTTGTGAGAGGGAGCATTGTCCTGATGAAAGAGAACACCTCGACGCAATTTGCCCTTCCGTTTTTCTTTGATTGCTTCTCGAAGTTGTGGCATCAGATTTGCATAATATTGCCCATTAATGGTCCGACCTTTTGGTAAATAATCAACTAGCAGAACACCCTCAAAATCCCAAAAAACTGTCGACAAGATCTTTCCAGCAGAAGGGACGACACGAAATTTTTTAGGGGGCGGCGAACCCCGATGCCGCCACTCCATGCTCTGCCTTTTCGATTCAGGGTCATAATGATGAACCCATGTTTCATCAACGGTAACAAATCTTTCTGCAAATTCGTCGGGATTCTTATTAATCATCGCCAAATTGGCTTCAGATGTCAAATGGCGAATGCGCTTTTGGTCGTCCGTTAACATTTTGGGTACCCAACGTGCTGCGACTTTTTTAAGCCCTAATTCGTCGTGTAAAATTTTTTCAACGGACCCAACAGAAAAGCCACATGTCTCTTCTATAAATCTGACTGTGATTCGGCGATCATTGAGGACCATATCATGGACCAAATTGATGTTTTCTGGCGTGACAACCGTTTTTGGAGGACCAGCACCAGCAGCATGTTCACAAGAGTCTCTTCCAAGTTTGAAATCCCGAACCCAATTTTTAACTATTTGATATGAACCTAACACTCCATGCATATCCTCGTAAATTTCCTTTCTTTTGGAGGTATTTTATGACCGCTCTCACTTCATTTTTCTCCATTTTCTCAATTCACTATGCACAACCGAAGAATAAAAATTTTTACTCGAATATTCGAAACGATGTGATACTGAAATTTGGCAAGCAAGACTAACAGGTGTTGACAGTTGTACTACTAGAGTACCGATTGTTTCGGTCAACGCCAACTAGCCTAGGGACAATAATTGGTGAACTATCCTCGTACATACCTACTTCATAAAATCCTTCTTGTAACTCTTCTTTGTTTAGTGTCATTCCAATTGAAGCGTTGAAATATCAAAGGGGCCAAGTGCCAAAAAAGGAAAACGTAGTTTTTCAAAGAAAACGTATTTATTTCCAACCTTTTGCAGATAAACATCTGCAACACTAATATATCTCTTAGGTATGTAATTTAGCTGCTTAAGAGCACATAAACTGAATAACCAAAATATCTAATAATAATGATCTTTGGAATGGCAACACTCTTTAGGAAGAAAATAAGGCCATTTCCTAATTTTTGCTGTTTTGAATTTTTTTGCTCGTTTGCCATGTACATTAGAATGTTAATGTACTTATTTTCTTCCTAAAGAGTGTTGCCATTCCAAAGATCATTATTATTAGATATTTTGGTTATTCAGTTCTTTATTCAATATTAAGAAGATCCTTATAAAAAAATATGTACTTCTTTCTCCAAGTATGGGATCAATGATCCATTTGAAATCCATGATCCCGGATCATGGATTTCAAATGGTTGTTCTTATTTTCTTCACCTTTATTTTGATTTGGTAACATATTAATGTTTACACTGTTTATTGTAACTTAACGTCAAATAAATGGTTATTAGCACACTTTGGCACATAGCACCTTCAAATATGTTCAGTCACTTACACACACGGCCAAATATGACAATGTACAAAATCTACAAATAATTTTTTGGCACATAGCCCATTTCAACCATTATTCCCGCTGGCACTTTGCACCTTTCTATAGTACAAACTCATTTTAGGCAAAACTGGTACTTAGCCCCTTCGATATTTCAACGCTTCAATTGCTAAATCTTCTAATTTTCTTAGATTGTCTCATTCTTCAATGCCACATATATGTATTTATGGTTCTAAATTTCTGCCAATCAATTGAGTGAAGCGCGTTCAAACTATCTATAAATCAAAATGGAAAGGGTCTGTGCGTTAAGTCTGTTATCCTTGGAGCGTCAGTGTTCGACAAATTTGGCACTGATCCCGATTAGCATATACAATTCGGGACCTTGTTCAGCTCAATGCGCGAAACCCTAGCGACATACTGCGAACCTGTGACATCTCATTTCTGCGACCACACCCAGATAGATAACAGCGTCTGGCAAGTACCAGCAGCGCAATTAATTCGTACATCCTGATTTAATTAGTATTCAGCATGGAATGAATTTAGTCAGCGGCTGCGGTGATTATTAGAACCGTTCAACTTCATGTTTGCTGTTTGCTTTGGGTAAATATGCCGTTTTGCACCTAAGTAAGAAAATTATAATTGATTTGTTATTTTAACTGTTCTCTGACAATGTCGCGCGTGACCCCGTGTTCGTAACACACGGATAGCGAGAGACACCGATAATTATTAGTGTCCGGCATTTTCTTAAAAAAACTTGGACTTGAACAGTCTGTTCCAAATATGTCAAGATTAAAAAGTCGTAACTCAGCACATCTTAGACGTACTTTACGTTATGCAAATGGCCTAAACAAAAGACGGTCCTGCGACACCCCACACCCACACTCATTTTTTAATACGTGTAAACCGCATGTTTAACCTTCAATATGTTGAGACAAAAACTTAATATCAATTGTTCCCGTTTGAAGTCACAGCGAGATAGTCGTGTTCGGCTAAGAACCTGGCCG
This sequence comes from Xestobium rufovillosum, assembly GCA_963966045.1. NCBI lineage: Eukaryota > Metazoa > Arthropoda > Insecta > Coleoptera > Ptinidae > Xestobium > Xestobium rufovillosum. Next base: position 27,377,469 of record OZ014497.1, read on the forward strand.
GCAGCTAAATTAAAATCAGGCGCCACCAAACTATTTAAAATTCAAAGCCCACATTTAGGATAACAGCATAAATAACACGGGCCAACCCGGTGGTTAAAGTAATTAGGAATATCTGTATATCCCTACGTGCCCCGTCTATCTTCCTCCCACTCGCTGATGAAGATGTGCCTCTCTGTTTGACCATGCAGACAAGTAGATCTGAAGCAGAATTCCTATCCGTTTCTCCGTTAATTTTATATGGGACGTCAGTTGTTGCCTATTTGTTGGAAATTATGTTAACGACAGCTGTCAAAGGTTGGTTGGGGGTGGATTAATCACTTGGTTTATTGATGTTTGGAAAGGTAATCATATTGCAACAGGCATTTATGGTTGTACTTTAGGGTAAGTCCCGGATAGTTGGCCATAAAAAGATACGTAAAACTAATCATATTAAATTCAAGTCTCTATAATTATTTTACTGAATATTCAAACTTTAACTCAACATAAACTCCAAATAAACTTAAATTAAAATGTAACATTTAACTAAAAAACATATCCAAAAGTGTACATATGGCCATCTCTCCCGAGTAGGCCGGGAGAGATGGCCATAGGTTTACAATTCATTTTCTTACTTCTTATTTCCTTTCTTTTTGTCAGCAAGCCTTCCACACTTTTTACAGAAATTATTATAAGTCGTTTAGATCTCGTGTAAGCACGAATATCCTCATCGAAACGTTCAAAATTTCGAAATAATTCACCCACGTGTGTTTCTTATTCTAACCTCCAATTTGCTGTATCAATTCTACAAGAGGAAAAAATGGTTTTAAAAGTCTTTCTGCTTTATTTTCACCTAAAATAGTAAAGTAGATTCTAAAAACGCATTTTGGTGCATGGCCATCTCTCCCTGAAAATAATGGGCCATCTATCCCGTTTTTACGGGATAGATGGCCCACCCAAATACGACACACAAAGTAAGCTGTGCAATCGCAATTTGAGGTTAGAGTGTCTGTAAGATGCCCCAAACACCATTAATAACAAGAATATTGAAAAAAAACGCTACATGAAATATGAACCAGTTAGATAAGCAAGCTCATGCTAAAAGTTTTCCCTGTACAATTAATACTATTTTCTTACCTTTCTTAATGTTTTGACGCACGAAGCCACAACTGACGTAACCTACAACTTAGGTAGATGGCAGAAGAAACTAATTGCACTCCTATTGCCATCTAAACGTGGGTCGAGAAACTTTTAGCTATGGCCATCTCTTCCATATGGCCAACTATCCCGGACTTACCCTATGCCCAAATTTTTCCATTCTGTGCAGCGTAAATTATTGGTCGATGGTAAGTTTGCAGACTCGGAGAGAGCTGTCGAATACGGAAATCATTCAAATACAAATAATTCTAATGCCTAGAAGCCGGTGGATAAACCAAACGTACAGGTGGACTCCTCTCAATCACTCAGTCATAGCTGCTGGGTGAACAGTTTGTTTTGAAAATGGTCAGCAGAACATGATGTGGTGACGGTTTTCTTTAAGGTTGCAAACTTGCCACCAACCAACAGCACAATTTAGTGACACACCTGCAGATAGGTTTTGTTAATTGAAACCATAAATTGTGTCAACCGTGTTCTATATTTTCAAGCTTCATTTTTGGAGTTTACTCCTTAAGAATCGATTTTCAGTTATAGCCCGCGGTACGGAAATTTTATGAGTAAAATCAAGTGTTAACTATTGAGCGTTACGTTACCTATCACATTGAAATTATGTACGTATCTATGGATACGGCTGTTTATGTCTGACTGCATAGAGCATGGACATAGAGAAAATAAAGTGGCATAGAGTAAATATGACAGTTGGCGTTGTAAAGTCAGCATTTGCAGTGTTTGTTCATTCCTAAATTTGTTGAATCTTTTGATTTAATATAGAAAAACCTAATACTCCAAATATTGCTTAGTGGCGAAATGTGAATCAACGCCTTTTCGAACACCAGGAACAGTATTTATTTCATTGCCAGTGGGATCGACGTTTAGCAGATTGTCACTTAATTACTGAATTTATAAACAATTTATATTTTGATGTAGTTGGACATTTTCGAACATAAACCATCTGATAAATACACATTTGGGTATAAAACTGACATTCCCGTGTACCCTATTATCAAGTGATTGAAGTTAAAATAATCGTTCATAAGGAGTAAACTCCAGTCGTGCGTCGGAGCTGACACACAATTTTTTTTTTAACTTTAGGTTCAACTCGTTATTCTGTGCAAAACGTCTTGCATTTTAAATGTCAAAATATTCTGTCACTGTCGATTGTCAGTTATGAAGGTAGGATGCTATCGATATTCCCTTACTGGTCAGTAAGAAACACCCACATTATCAGTATGAAATATAACAAAAATAATACTGGTTTTAAGCACTGACTTAACCAACGATACGATAGGTACGATATACGTAAATCAATGCGCGTGAATCCTGCTTAAACTATTGTAAAACAATTTAGTTCATAGTGCGCGCTAACGCTAACTATGAGTAGTAGGCCACCTCTAACTGTCAATATGACTTGACAGTTTCGTGTGCGCACTGACAATTGTAATTGTTGAGTCTAATCCGTAAACTATAAACTGTATAATGTATTTGTTAATCTACTGTCGAACAAAACTAAAACAACAAATATTTGAAAAATCTGAAATGGCTTATAAGTTCATAGTAACTTAGATGGCAGCACCACTGACAATTTTGATTTGTCAAAAAAATGCAAACAGCACACATTTCTACCAATACAAATCTGACGTAGTTTTCTGTTTATTCTTCCTTCCATTTTTTATTCAGCATAATTTTTAATTGCGTTCCGTGGCACTAGCCTACTCGAATACAATAGCCAAGTTTACATTATAAAACTTTTACCAGCCTCATGTAAAAATTTAATTTTCGGCTGTCAAGTAAAAATTCCACTTAACTTGCACAAAACTTGCCCAAATATTTATGACCTAACAGCCGTCAGCCGGCGACCCTAATATTTCTCGAATTAATTAAGAAACCAAACAGTCGAGTGGACCTGTGCCATAGAAACAAAGGCAAACCTAAATCCCTAATGAAAAATGTCAAAAATGTACGCGCCGTGCCTGTCAGTATTAGATGTTATTCCGGCCGTTGCGTACGGTAGAAGGGCCTGACTCGTGGGACAAGGCAACATCTAATTGTGAAACAGTAGGCATTAATGCTACGCAACAGCCGCCAGGGGGCCGTCAAAAGGGATGCGGAACAGTATGAGGCAAATTGGTAGAGAAGAATTAATATTATTTTAGGCGATAATTCTGTTCTGCGGGCAGACGAAGAGAAATTGACGGTTTTAACGTTGAAACGCAGGTTGCAGTCAACCAATTAGAAGGCAGATTGATGGCAGCGGTATGAAATTCTTTAAAAAAGCGAGAAAATAATAGTTTACAGAAATACCAAGAAACTTTATAAACTTAAAATTTTAAATTAAAAAAAAATTAAATTGTTCCATAAAAAATGAAATAATATTTGAGAAATACGTTATTTGGCAAAATTTATACCGAGAATTTGCACCTCGGGCTCCAGTGACAGTCTGCGTGCGCCTGATCAATTTGGTCCCATTCTTCTTCCAACGCTGCAGCAGGATCTACCAAACTGTTTGGACGGAGAATACGCGCACTTAGCTCGTCCCTTAGATGTTCTTTGGAATTCAAGTCAAGACGCACCATGCCGACTTCATTCTGATATCCATTGGTGATTCCAGCACGGTGCGTGCGGACGTTATCATTTATAAAAATGGAATCAGTACCTATCAATATCAATGTTACAAAAGGGATCACATAATCTTCCAGAAGTCGTTTACGTACCTTCCTGTAGTCATGCTACCTCCATTAACCACCACTAGCTCCGTACGAGGATCACTGCTTATACCAGCCCGGACCATAACAGAGCCCCTCGGTAGTCGGTTCTTTCAACGATATTGCACTGGCCAAATCGCTCTCCCTGCCTTTTCCAAATTTTCCCACGACCATCTGGAGAGCTCAAACGGACTCTTGATCCGCCTGATGTCCCAGTTTGTGAGATTTCAGTGTTCAGGGTCTCGAGCGAAAACTAGTCCAACTTTACCAACAGCTGTGGACATAGTCAGCTCTTGTTGACACCAAAGCACTCTCCACTAGCCGTCGTCGAACTGTACACCAGCTTACATGCACATGCCTCACTTCTAGCCGATTTGCTGCCTCAGCCGAAGTCAGACGCCTACCACGCAATATTGCAGATGCCAGATGTCGCTCTTCTTCAACCTGATCCTAGTTTCCTTGTATGGGTATCAGTAAACATACGGCCTTAAAAAATTGCAAATGTTCACAGCAACACTCAGCATATATACTCTAAAATACCTTCGTTTTAAAATATAAGTTCGTCGTGGATAAATGGGCAAATAACCAAAGTTTTATGTCTTTCGGCTGGTTCTTTGAAAATATAAAACAACGATCTACAAAAGATCTTGGTGTCTGCTCGTGCTTTAAGACTTGCAGTCCATTGTTTCATCCCCGCGGGGCGCAAGTCCCTAAAGGTGCACCGTAGAAACTGAGGCTTTTGACTTAAAAACAGTAAAACTCGACTTTTTAAATTATTTATGGCCCTTACCTTGTTTAGTTGTCATCGTGCAGACACATTAGCCGACAGACCTTCGCAAGATGAATAACTCTACCTGCCTCGCTGGACATGTATTTGATGCTCCCCTGTAGTGTTTAGGTTAGTTCGAGTGGAAGTCGGTTCCGACATAAAAATAAATATTTGTTGAGAATGTAAAATACAGCTTAGCAGTTGTCTTCTTATAATCCTTTTTAGAGGTGGTTTGTACCTGTGCAAAATGTAAATACAGCGAACTGTTTTAAATATTGGGCAGTACGTAATTTACTCAGATTTTGGGAAGACGGAAGATGGTTTATTTTGTACAAAAATTATTTGTGCTGTTCAACTGGTGATTCTAAATATTTGCGAAACATTAAGATGAGTTTTCTATAATAAGTTATGCCCTAAAGTACCCCTTCAAAGAGTGGGGTTGGAAAGATGTGCATTAGGAAGCTTCAATTCATTTAGAAACGTTTTTGCTTTTTCGACTTTTGGGGCAAGACTTGTGGGTGAATTTGCTATTACTCTTGGTTCCAGAATCGTAGTTCCAATGCTTGTGCGTCAATCTGCTACAAGAGTAGGACATTCGCATAGTATGTAATGGGGAGTTTCTTCCTCTTCCTCACATAGTGTCACACTGGTTTTTACCCAGTCGTAGTACTTTTCCAGCTCTCCTACTGGATGGGCTTAGTCCAGGAGTCCCCATCCAGTAAGAAATATAATTCTTTGTTCTTTTGCCAGCGATACCCACTCAGTGCTCTGCAGTTTTGGACCCATCTGTATACCAAATGGTTTCTAACTGTTCTCTCGACTTCTATCCATTGCTTTCACTCCCTGCTGCCCTGTGATTGTTGGGTTCCACTGTTGACTGATATTCTATCCAGTCACGCATCCTATCAACCTGGACCTCTCCACTTTAGGATTTAAGTTTTTTTGCTGAGGTTAGCTCCTCTCGGCCCGGATTCTTCGATACCTTTTCGTAAATGTATGTCGTATGCCACTGAACATTTTCTAAAGAAATATAGAATTATTAAGGAAATCGTCAACGATACTCTCGAACAGCAGCTAGAGCATTTCCATTACAAAACCCATATACGAAACGGATGTTTGCTTAGTCAATGGTAGTAATTAATTTGACGTGTTCTACTTTGTACCCAATTTCTTTATTATATATTCGGGTGTAACTGGAGAGTTCTAACAACTGCTCCTTGGGTAAGTACCCCACATTCAAATAATTATGAACAAGAACAATAGTAAATTTAATACTCCCTTTCTTTCTCGTAGTTCTGATGCTAAACAAAATGTGTGATATTTGATAATTATTTCGGAATGTTCAATCAACACGCACTTTCACCCTTCCAAAGGGCAGCTATTGAAAGTTCTTCAAAGTAAGTATCATAATTATTCGTACCAAGGGCGAGACAAATTAATAGTTCACAATGAGGTTATAATTCCCATTTTGAGAACAAAAAGCGCCGCCCTGGCCATTAAACTTATGAAATATACCACAACTAAAATATGTCTACCGTCGTACAAACTTTTCCCAGTTTTAAACGTCGAGACCGCAGTGATAATTTATCGGTGAGCTACCCCCGACTCCAAGAGAATTTATTGCACCCGAAAGTTGTTATTTAAATTTGTTTAACGAAGACGACAGCGGAGGGTGCGTTTAGGGGCGGCTTCCCAATCTAGCGCCATGCGCCAACGGCATTAGTGAGCCGGTGCTAAGAGCAGTCTAGACGATAATAGAGTTTTATTATGTTGTATTTAGCGAATTGTAAAAATCTTTACCTTATCTGTTTAAGAAAATTCCGTAACACTCAAAGTTAAATAGCAATTCCATTCTAAAGTGCAAATAATACATGGCGCATGCTTTTAGAATATTTTGGATTATTTCTGGTAGATATAGAAGATGGAGATAAAAATTGTAAAATGCCATTTTTTAATCGTCACTGCCAGATTCCGCCATGTCTGGTGGAACACGAGATGTATTGTCGCATAGTTCGTCAATTCCTTCACGTTCACAAATATCTGTACATGGTATGTTGTTAGCTAAACATTTACATTGTGGATCACATACCGTGTGACAAACTTCCATGTGTACATGGGGAAATAACATGGGCAATTACATTTTTGGGGATTCCTGCTCCCCATGTGTAGTTACAGTGGTGGTAAAGGTAGCAATCGAAAGACTATTTTTTTCTGCGTATGAACTTTCAAATTTATTAAAACATTAAAAGCAAAAATTACATTAATAATTTTCAAACTAAAAATATATCAGATTATCCATGACAACTTAATTTATTCTAATCACGGACGTCTTTGATTTTTAATGGATTTTCTGAACTGTCAACATTTAAAAATGAACAAAAATATTTATTCGTTAAAGAAAAGGTTTTCATTGTGAAAATATTTTACGGCGGCAATAGTTTGCGCGTAGTCCGTGCCTTATTTTCTGATGTAAAATTCAATAACGGTCCTATTCCTTCGGTAAAACAACAAATAATTTAGTAAGAAATTTGAAGGCTGGGAATCTTTCATCGAAAGAAGTTAATTTTTACTAATACATAAACTTGTTTTTTTATTTAGATAATTCTCATTCACATTATTATTGTCATTACCTGTATTAGACAGTATCCCAGCCTATTATAGAAATAATTTCTCACATTCGCAAGTTGCCGATCGTTTATTAAGTTGCATTCCGCAAAAATAGCATTCCTTAAAGAATCAATATTTGGGTGACGAGTTTTATAAATCTTATTTTTTAAATGACCCCATAAGAAAAAGTCACACGGTGCCAAATCGGGAGATCTAGCTGGCCAGTTTATAGCACCACCTCGACCAATCCAGCTCTCTGGAAATATTTCATTTAATAATTCCCTCTCTTGTGCTCCAAAATGTGCTGGGCATCCGTCATGTTGAATTTTTGAGGGTATTGCTAGATTTATTCTGGGATTTTCCTGGGCCCAATGCCTAACGTTTTGTGAATTTGGCTCTTGATTTAAAGTGAAGGTACACTCATCGGTAAAACAAATTGATGAGAGGTAGCTGCGATCCCGATTAGCCCGTTCTTGCATTTCTTCACAGAAAGTTTGCCTTGATTTTTCGTCAAAAGGAAGTAACTCTTGGTGACATTGGAATTTAAAGGGATGATATTTGTTTTTTTAATATGTTACGGACAGTTTCTCTTGAAACATTACATTCTAGAGCAATAGACCTTAAACTAGATGTTGGACTAGCAGTTATCAGGCCTATTACCATTTCCTCTACCTCAACATTTAGATTTCTTGGAACGACTAAAAAAATAAATGATAAGATTAATTTTAGTTTTGTTTCACTCCACGTTATCACTTGTTAAATTTCTCATAATCCCAGTAAAATTTAAGTTAGCGAACAATAAGGAATTAGCAACTAGGTAATAATAATAAACGAATCAGAATTATATAAATAAAAATCAAGTAAATTTATTAGTAAAAATTACCTTCTTTCAATGAAAGATTCTAGTCCGAGAGCCCGCTGCAAAATTATGCACCCATCTGTTAACGAAATGGAATGTGCGGCAAAGGCATGTAAAAACATCGTACTCAACGGATCGGCACCCGTGCCGGTCACCATTTGGTGCAAAAAGGTAAAAACAATGGCACTTCCGGTACGGAAATTTGCGGAAAATTGCGCGATTTGTTAACAAGATGAAAGTTGTGCCATCTTGTAGCCTGCGATTAATTTAATTGAAATCGGTACCCGTGCCATCTTTTACCCTAGTACAAATCCTCGGCACGGCGACATTTTTGCAGCCCGTAACTCGGACAAATTCCCGTCATGTGTTAACGAGTTGAAATAAAGTTCAATGGAAAGGGCATTATGTCCCTTTTACGAATATCCAAGCGTGCCGCAATTCAAAGCAGTCTAAGTAGGTGGCACGGCCCGATTTATAACGCGCTACGCGGCGCCATTTTCAGGGAATTCGGCAGTCGGCGCGCTCGAGTTTTTAACATTGAAATATTGGAAATGTTTTTATGTTCGTAGTATAGGCCCGAAATTCAGCAACAGTGTCACGCGTTGCATTTGCAGCATGATTTAATAGCGAAAGTTTACCTAGTTACTTGCTCCCTATACAGTCCTTTTTTAACTTGATCCTAATGTCACTCAGTCCAGCAGTCCGAACGCTGAAAAGAACGTAAGCCGGCATGCAATTCAGCGGCTACTTTTATGTACCGTCCTTTTTTGCACAATGCAAATCGCCATACCGGCATTCCAGACATTCTTTTCGAAAGTGTCTCTTTTCAACATGCACTATTACAGCTGCCCGTGCGGAGTAACTTACACATTACGTTGATGACCTAAGGATCAAGTTAAAAAGAAGGACTGTAGTTACTTAGTTAGTTAGTTCTTTGTATCATGTCTTAGTTACCATTACCATTAACAGGTGTCACAGTGACAGATGTCAATTGTGCACCACACAAAAAACATTTAATATTCGACATGTTGCGCGACCATTGGAATTGATTAAAAAGTGACATTTTGACGCCGCGTAGCGCGTTATAAGTCGGGCCGTGCCACCTTCTTAGACTGCTTTGAATCGCGGCACGTTTGGATATTCGTAAAGGGGACGTAATGCCCTTTCCATTGAACTTTATTTCAAGTCGTTAACACATGACGGGAATTTGTCCGAGTTACGGGCTACAAGAATGTCGCCGTGCCGGGGACTTGTACTAGGGTAAAAGATGGCACGGGTACCGATTTCAATTCAATTAATCGCAGGCTACAAGATGGCACAACTTTCATCTCGTTAACAAATCGCGCAATTTTCCGCAAATTTCCGTACCGGAAGTGCCATTGTTTTTACCTTTTTGCACCAAATGGTGACCGGCACGGGTGCCGTTCCGTAGAGTATGGTGTTTTTACATGCCTTTGCCGCACATTTCATTTCGTTAACAGATGGGTGCATAATTTTGCAGCGGGCTCTCCTACTATTCCCAGTATGTTCAAATTTCTTAACTAAATGTTTTATTGTTGTTACCAAGGAATAGGACTGTTATTGAATTTTACAGAAAATAAGTCACGGACTACCCGCAGACTATTGCCGCCGTAAAATGTTTTCACAATGAAAACCTTTTCTTCAACTGAAGAAATATTTTTGTTTATTTTGAAACCCAAATTTTAAAATGTCGATAAATAATGTTGACAGTTCAGACGAATTAGAAATTAGAATCAAGGGAGTCTTTGATTAGAATAAATTAAATTGTCATAGGTAATCTGATGAATATCCGTGTTTTAATTTGAAAATTATTAGTGTAATTTTTACTTTTAATGCTTTAATAAATTGGAAAATTGCAGAGTTTTTGATATCCTCATACGCAGAAAAAAATAGTCTTTCGATTGCTACCTTTACCACCACTGTAACTAGGTAACTACACATGGGGATTAGGAATCCCCAAAAATGTAATTGCCCATGTTATTTCCCCATGTACACATAGAAGTTTGTCACACGGTATATTTTTCGGACAGTAGCATTTAATCAACATTAGAATCTAATCTGGAGCACACGGCATTTCTCAAAAAAATCCTCCATGTTCCATCCATGTCCAATGGTATATGGAATTGATGGCCTGCGATTAAAGTACTGATTCCAGATCATGATATGGTACTTGAGTCAGCTTTTCCCAGGTTATTTGTTTCTTAGAAAACGTACACCATCACAAGCCCATTTATTTCTGTTTTGGGCTGATACACTCGACAAGTGAATGCTTCTAGATTTGTCGATACTTGATCAGAAATTGCACATTCTGATCGCTTTCCAGCATGACATTTTGCCTTTTCCGTACAAGATGCCAGTATGGTATCGGATCCAGACAAAGCATACAATGTTGACAATACAGAGACTTCAGTGTACCAAGTGATCTGACTAAATCTGAAATAGATAAACTTATTTGAAATTCGGTACTAGGTAAGAGGCCGTGGGGCATTTTTGATAGCTTCGTATCAAAACCTCTGTGTCCTGGGCACATATATAGTACAGTTTTGTAGCTTCTTTTTCTTTCTGGATACCGGTAAAAATGTATTTCCGCTGCAGCATCTGAATTTTTATTACTTTGAATGAAGCGCAATTCGGTTTTCGGCATTGGGTTCCTCTCCAAAAAAGAGCTCGAGGATGAGCGATCCATTTTTCTATAACGCTAGTTATCTACTGTGTTAACAAACAAGCAATGTTGCCCACCTGTACAACAGGCAAAAGAGGAATTGTTTTGTAATTTTTTTTCAGATTACATATTTGTCGTATTACTAATTCAGTCGGGTACTGTGCTAATACATGCCTGTTTTTTCTCACAGTACATTTTGCAAAGTCAAGTCAATTAGTACTTCCACGAAACGCCGCTTGATGAGCCGGGGACAGTCTGCATGTGAAGCGCACAACAGTCACCAAATATTTGCCGAGCGTTAGGCCGTGAGTTGCAGTGTGTAAATTTGAACAGACCCGTCTTTCTCAGGGTGTAAGATGACCCCGGCGATCGGGACGCCCGTACGATGACGCCGCCATCGGCGGCGACTCCACGATGCTGTAAGAAAGCAAACGAACCGTTCTGTGCGCGTTTTTTATTGATCAACGGGAAAGTTTCTAGTAGTTTTATGTTCTTTCTTCTACATGAACTGTTTTATAATTTATGGCGTGTGTTTGTTTGGGATTTTAGACGCTAGTCGCTCGATGTTAAGTACACACGTACTTGAATTAAAGAAGAACAATCAACGTTTAGCAATAAAAGTCCCTTTCAAATATATTTGTATTTGCACTTATACTTTTACAGTAAATACTGATCTTCAAACATTCGAAAGTATAAAGGGTGATTCAAAAATGACGATTAAACTCTTCTGTACTTTGGGCGAGGAGAAAAACTCCCTACACAATTTTCCCGGTGATTAAAAAAAAACACATTTGGACGATCTGGTGATCTCGGGGGCCACCTTATTAATCCGTTGTGCCCCATTCAACGAATCATAATCGATTTCTCGCCGTTTGAGTCGTTTGAGGTATCCAAGAAAATGAATATTATCACGATTTTTATTGTCGTGCAGCTCTTCCTGTCATTAAATACCATGCTAAACTGATCGAAGGCTAAGTCAGCTAGCCTACATTTGGACTGGTTTCTGTAACAAAAGGGCAGTACCATCGCCTAGATATGTATCGGCAAAGGGCAGTTCACCAGTAAAGTCGTGAATTAAATAATGCATAACGATTGCATTGACGATGGTACTCTTCTGTGTTTTATGTAACGTTCTCCGTTACATAGCCGGCAGGGAGTATTTATGAAGTAGTCTACTACTTTCCTCCATCTTCATTTGGCTCGGTAAACTCTTACCTTCCAAATTTCAGTTGGACTTGAGCAGACATTCCAAATATGTATATCCATGTGGCTAGATAACTAAAAACATCCCTAATCAGCCAGGCTGGGATAGTTTTGTCAAAGTGACTCCAGTCCCCCATCAACACTGTAAAAGAAGGAAATTCAGACGCCATATTATTGATGAAGCCCATACCTCTATTTCCAATTTCAACGCCAGAGGCAATGATTGGGTTGTCGAGTGCGTTGAGATGCTTCAGTATTGGATAGAAATACTGGCCTTCTGTCAGATAGGCAGTCAGCGGGTATCCCCATGTGACACGTACCTTTATCTCTCGTTCGTTTCATGCCTCAACAGGGTACCAAGTCTTCCGACTAGCTCTCTTGTTCAGTTTGATGGGGACATCCAACTTCTGCAACCAGAAACCTATCTTTAAAGTTCCCCATGGAATTTATGTTACACCCTCGTTCGAAATAAGCTCGCGAGTCTAGCCTGTACCTTGGTATTGGGTTGTGAGACTTCTTTGCGCAAAGCTATGAGATTGTAACTTTCTTTCTCAACGAGCTTTGAATGTTTTGACGTAAGATAGGCTTTTCAAGACGATGCAGTCACTTTACCCCAACTGAAAAATATATTTCTAAATATGTGGAACTTTTTCATTCTGCTGGAAGTAGACACTTGGAAAATTCCCTGATCGTATCCGATTAGTGGCCGTATTATAATGCCATGTAATTCGAAGCAACAACCCGATCGACCAAGTTTTTTCTCGCCATTCGACATGCCATTGTATGTAGTTATTTAATGCGCGATACAAAATAATCCCATTAGAGCTATTCTAATATAAAATCAATATCTGATCTGAACATGTAATCTCGTATCAATTACATAGAGGATTGGAATTCACGGACCCATTTGTATTTTATACCTATTCATGAATGGTTGATAGATAACCTGCAAAATGAATATTGAAGCGACATTGTTTAAAAAATAAAGTAGTGATACAAAAATTGCACACTTGCGAGAATTGAGTACATAAGGAACACCATGTATAATCCCGAACTGGGGCAACGAATATTTCATTGCTGACTGCTCTCAGGCAAGGGTTAGAATACACCTATTCAAGAAACACAAGAACAATACAGTTTTCGGTGTTTATCTCTTAGAAAGCCAACTCTGCCGTTAAGTACGACAGCGCCGGTAATTCGCTGCTGTACCCGTCTGACGGAGCGCTTGGCTTTACCTACTCCGTACATTAAGTTGAAAATCGAGCGCCATCGGTACTCTTTGACTTTCCGAGCCGATGAGCCAAAAATTAACTGACGGACGAAAAAATTGTCTCCTACGTCTAGGACGCCGGTAGGCATATTTCGCTTCGCTTGGCACGCAGGGTTTTCTCGTCTTGCGATGTGCAAGCTGACCGTTATTTTATGTATTTTTTGTTTGAAGAAAAAATAAAGTAGGTAGCAGGGTACTTTGATCCAGAAAAAATCTTTGGTGCTCGAATTTTTTATTTTTTGTGTATAATTTTCACTAGCAGTGCGTATGTTGAACCTTTTTTTCATTCCTTGAAAGCAGGTTGGCCGGAAATTCTTTTTCATCTTTACGCAGAGGGTAATCGAATCGCAAATTCTCATTAACCTATAACCTTCATTAGGGTGCAGTGTAGTAACCAGTTGTGAGAACCAATGTCTGGCATATCAAAATGATTATCTCCTACTCCTGATATACAACTCCAATTTTGCACTTGTTGCCATCTATACTCTCCAGGTCCATCCTTCTTATAAAGTTGGAATCCGAAGCAGTATGACGCTACCATTTGTGCAGTTGAACTTGTAGCTGCAGAAGTTGGTAGTACGTTCCGTTCAAACCACTTTCCGGTATCATCTGGCTCGCTAGGTTTACCCTTGATCACTTGCGTCCCTACTCCAGCTAATCCAGTATTATTAAAGACAATCTTCTTATTTCTAAAGCTTTCAAATTTTCGGATGATATCGGATATTAATCTAATGTATTTTAGATTGAATCTTGTTCCAGGAATAAATTCAGCGAATGTTGCTGATGCTATTCCATATCCAGCTAGTCGTTGACCAATTTCTGGACGTTTTGGTCCAATTGGATAAAATTTTCAGGCTAGATTTGTGGTAAATTGTGACACTAATGTCATAACCATATCTCCTGCGATTCCCAACATACATAAGCCCTAATTTTACCATAAACACACATAATACAGAAATTCCAATTAATAATATTATTGCCACCGTTGAAAGTTGTATAACCTTGCTTTCATCTGAAAAAAAATAATATTAGAAATAAAATCTGTCAAATTATTAAAAAAATAAGCAATTCATCTACAAAAATTAATAAAAATGAAAAAGAACTTTTAAGTAACATTAAAATTAACAAAACTTTCCTTAAAAACAACCCACAAATTATCATCCTAAAACCCGATAAAAGTAATAAAATTGTAATTGGACTCCATTGATTACGAAAATAAAATGTTTAAACTACTAAATGACCAATTAATTTATACACCTTTTCCTAAAGATCCTACCATAAGTTTACAAACTAAAAATAACAATTTTATGTCTAAATTACTAAATGAATATAATATTTCTCCTAATCTCAGCACTAAAGTTAAAATACAAAATTCTCTCCCCCCACATATAGTGGCCTCCCAAAATTAAATAAAATTAATATTCCACTTAGACCAATAGAATCATATATACAAAGTCCTTTTTACAAATTATCAAAATATTTAGCTAATATTTTATCTAATATTATAGGTCAAAATGAATTTTATGCCAAAGATTCATGGTCATTGAAAGAAAAAAGCAAAACTTTTTATATTCCTGAAAATTTCAAATTAATTTCACTAGATGTTGTATCACTCTACACTAACATTCCAATAAATCTAGCAATTAGAACTATAAAAAAACTGGAATAAAATCGAACCCTTTACCTACATCACTTACTTTAAACAATTTTGTTACAGCATTTGAACTTACTTTAACTACAACTTATTTCAAATTTAAAAATATAATTTACAAACAAACTGATGGCTGTGCTTTGGGTTCTCCAATTTCAAGCACTATTGCCCAATTAGTTTTAGAAGATTTAGAAACCACGGTTATTTCCAAATTATCTTTTAATTTACCATTTTTTGCAAGATATGTAGACGATTGCCTCATTGCTATTCCTCCTGGCAAAGAAAATGAAATTCTTAATCAATTTAATAACTATCTTTCCAAATTGCAGTTTACTATAGAAATTTCAAACAATAACCAAATTAACTAGATTTAACACTTTACAAAATTGATAATTCAATACAAACAGAATGGTACACTACATCTACTTGGTCTGGCCGTTACATTTATTTTAATTCTAAAAAATCCACTTGTCACAAAAAAAACATTGTTATGTGTTTAGCTAGCCGAGCAATTAAACTTTCATTGAAAGTTTAATTGCTCGGTCAGCTAAACACATAACAGGGTGTTACTGAAAAAGGAACCAAGCATCATTTTACAAATTGACCCAAAGTATCCATTTATTTATAAATCACATCGAAATTTTTAAAATGCTTTTTTACTACTTTCAAAGTATTATTTTCTAGGTTATCTAAAAAAAAACTTTGTTTTTTTTTAGTTCTTGGCTCTTAGCTCCATTTCTAGTAACACCCTCCTTCTAGTTCACAATTCAGAAAATCTGCACTAGACAAAACCATAAATTGTTTAGTAAAAAACAAACTACCCAAGAAATTTTATTATCAAAATTATAAAATCAATTTTATAATATTAATAAAAACCAAAAAGAACCCAAAACTACATTTCTTTACCTTATATAAAAGACATATCACACAATATTAATAACTTATTAATAAAACATAATTTTCTAATTGCCCACAAGAAACAACAATGTGCAATTTTTATATTCTCGTCTAAAATCGAAATCTCACACTGTATACAAAATTAAATGTAATAACTGTAACAAAACATACATTAGATAAGCCAAAAATCATCCTGAAACTAGGTTAAAACAACACATACCAAAATAGTCATCCGGTTATCAGTAAACGGATGAAAGACACCAAACATAATTTCGACTAATAATACGAACAAGAAAAAAATTAAAAAGCTAGATTTATCTTAGATATGATACACATTCAAAAAGACAAAAATTCTTCATGTGTACATTTATTTCCTATATCATAATGTTATCAAAATCAAATGTGCTGAGTATAATTTCTATTTTTATATTTTAAATACATAGTTACGTTATTATTTACAAATTTTATAAGGAAAAATTATTGTCACTTCTTTATACTTTTATACGTTTTAACTAAAAATCTTGACAAAGACCCTATCCACGGTCGAAAGGTCGTTAATTTACATACAGCAGTTTATTTACCAATAATTTCACAAAAGTAATAAATTTAAACATTCGAAACATTAGAAAACATCCAGTACCTCGCATAACAATTCTTTGGAGAAATATGAACACAAAGCTCAAAGAACAAATTTTATTTTTAACGGAAATAAATCAATAAAATAGTAGAACAATAAAACACTAAATCACTATAATCTATAATTTAAAGTGTTAAGGCACACGAAAGATGGATAAGATCCATTGATTGTCCTTTAGAAGTTTATCTTAATCATAGGTTTAGATGATTGAGTGCTTTCTGATGGGATGAATGCTGCCATGGATGGAGTGGCAATAGATGATGGTTGAGATAATGAGTGCTTCCTCCTCTTCCTGAACTAATTAGTCCTCCTGCTGTGAGACCTCTTCTATATTCATCTAAGATGGTTTGCTGAGTGTCTCGGATCGATGAAAGGGTGCCCTATCGACTTTAGTTCAGTTAGTGAACTGCTCTGGACACTGGCTACTGTTTTTTGCTGGGATTTCACATACTCATTGAACTCTCTCATCAATGGAATGACTGTACTTAAGAGGTTCTCTACAGAAGATCCCTTCAGAAAGGCTTCATATGCTGCTGCCTCTCCCTCTTCTGCCCTTAGTTGGAATGCAATATCTAATAATTGATCCTGGCTGGTGTGCAAAACTGGCAAATGCGCGAGCGAAATTCTCAGTTTCTCCACATGTACTGTAATATACTATTCACATAGCACCAATATAATTAATTTAAATATCTAGTACATAGGTATTCTCTTATTAACATTGGGAAAACATTTTTTTCCAATATTTGACGCCATAGTTCGGTCCGCATAGTACCAATATAGTAATTCTATAAAATGCCTCAATGATTTCCTAACAATAAAAAATGCCCTGTTTCGGCCAAGTTCATGTTAGGCTGCGTAAGTCAAGTATAAGCAAGAACTCGCGCCACCTAGACGCAAATTTGTGAAATACTGATCCGCTTAATAATTGTATTTTATTTCATTGGATTTTGATAACAATATGAAATAGGAAATAAAAATGTACATATGTTAAATTAATATTAAGTGGTAGAGAGCAAATTTACTTTATTATGTTATTAAATTTGACTTAAATTTTGAATGTCAGATCTGTCATTTAAAGAATTTTTGTGTGTATCATTTCTAAGATAAGTCTAGCTTTTGAACTTTTTTTCTTGTTCCAGAATATAAATGCGTGTTTTGTTACAGTTATTACATTTAATTTTGTATACAATGTGAGTTTTCATTAATTTTGAAATTCGGGTTTTTAGACGAGAATCTAAAAATTGTAGATTGTTTTGCTTTTTGTAGGCCGTTAAAATTATGTGTTATTAATAAGTTATTAATATTGTGTGATATGTCTTGTAGTTTTTAGGTTCTGTTTGGTTTTTATTAATATTGTTGTTATTATAAAATTGATGTAGTGTGTTTTTTATAATTTTGATAATAAAATTTCTTGGGTAGTTACTTTTTACTAAACAATTTATGGCTTTGTCTAGTACAGATTTTCTGGATTATTGTTTACTAGAAAATTTGATTGTTCGGTCAGCTAAACAGATAATGTTTTTTTGTGACAAGTGGGTTGTTTAGAAATAAAATAAATTTAACGGTCAGACCAAGTGGATTTAGTGTACCATTCTGTTTGTATTGAATTATCAAATTCGTAAAGTGTTAAATCTAAGAAGTTAATTTGGTTATTGTTCGAAATTTCTATAGTAAACTGCAATTTGGAATTATAGTTATTAAATTGGTTAAGAATTTCATTTTCTTTGCCAGGAGGAATAGCAGTGAGACAGTCGTGTACATATCTTACAAAAAATGGTAAATTAAATGATAATTTGGAAATAACTGTGGTTTCTAAATCTTCTAAAACTAATTGGGTAATAGTGCTTGAATTTGGAGAACCCATAGCAAAGCCATCAGTTTGTTTATAAATTTTATCTTTAAATTTGAAATATGTTGTAGTTAAAGTAAGTTCAATTGCTGTAATAAAATTGTTTAAAGTAAGTGAATAAAAGGGTTCGATTTTATTCAATTTTTTTTATTGTTGTAATTGCTATATTTATTGGAATGTTAGTGTAGAGTGATACAACATCTAGTGAAATTAATTTGAAATTTTCAGGAATATAAAAAGTTTTGGTTTTTTCTTTAAATCACCATGAATCTTTGACAAAATTTATTTTGACCTTTAATATTAAATAAAATATTAGCTAAATAGTTTGATAATTAGTAAAAAGGACTTTGTATTCATGATTCTATTGGTCTAAGTGGAATATTAATTTTATGTAATTTTGGGAGGCCATATAAATACGTGGGGGGAGGGAATTTTGTATTTGAAGTTCAGTGCTAAGATTAGGAGAAATATTATTTTCATTTAGTAATTTAGAAATAAAATTGTTATTTTTAGTTTGTAAACTTATGGTAGGATCTTTAGGAAGAGGAGTATAAATTAGTTGGTCATTTAGAAGATTAAACATTTTATTTTCGTTATCAATGGAGTTCATAATTACAGTTTTATTACTTTTATCTGGTTTTAGGATGATAATTTGTGGGTTGTTTTTAAGGAAAGCTTTGGTAATTTTAATGTTACTTAAATTTTTTTTCATTTTTATTAATATTTGTAGATGAATTACTAAATTTTTAATAATTTGACAGATTTTATTTCTAATATTATTTTTTTCTTCAGATGGAAGCAATGTTATACAACTTTCAATGTTTCAATGATGACAATAATAATATTTGGAATTTCTGTATTACGTGTATTTATGGTAAAATTAGGGTCTAATAAATTGTAAAATTTTTTATACATTGGTTGGAATATTAGCGGGGGAAGTATTATTTATCCATTTAGTATTAATAGAAATGTTGTAATCGTTGTTGTTAGCATGTTTGTTAGCAAGAAAGGAAGAAAAAACTATCTTACACCAAGGTATCTTCGAGGGAGAAATTATCATTGATCTTGGCCACCTGCCTTCTGTTAGTCAAATAATTTTGAAAGAAATTTATTACACCTGGACCAAAACCTATATAAGATAATATTGACAAAAATATACGGTGATTAAAAAAATATATAAATTGATGCGCTGCTATAGGGTAATTTCTTTCATGTATTCTTTAATTTACGCGTCAGTTTTTAAACTTTATGATGACCTGATCATTTAAACCGTGTGTTCTTGCAGATGCCACTTTCTATCTCTATTTGGAATTTTTAAGACGCGGAGTAAAATTAGAATTGTCTCTTCACGGGATGGCATATCATTTTATATACTCGGCCGGTTCCCTTTTGCCAATTTTGTGCAGTCTCTAAACCCGTTAAAGAGCGCCAAGATTATCCCTTGCAGAAAGGTGCCGCTGGCATTGTCCCGTGTCCTCCTCCTATTATTAAACTCACAAAGGTCGATACTGGTACTTAGGACGTATTAGTACGTTTTGAAAACATTATTATTTTGCGGTAGCCCGCTGGCCCCGGTCGTTTTTACACCTTTAAGGGCCCTTTTGTGCGGACGATAAAGACGATGCTTCTTTAGTTTTTGTTGTCGTGTCGAGTTTGTAAATGTGGAGAAGCACTTGCTGTTGTTGTCTTGTTGGATCTGTCCGGGGCTACTTGTCGATCGCGAGTTCCCACACAGATAGGTATAGGTAGGAGCACAATGGCACAAAAGGATTTTTGAACATCAACACCTACATAGATTAATATTCGTACTCTACAGAGAATTTAGTATGTTTTGTCTGTAGAAGAAAACTAGGTCTTCTGATAAATGTTTGGGGCTTCCCCAGAAAGGTCGCTGTAACACCTCAGGTTTCGAATGCATCTCGACTAAAACAGAAACCCGTTAATTAATCTCCACCAAAAGAAAAACACTTTTATTGACAGCCGTGGAAGTACACCGTTTATAACTATATTCACTGCGGTCCTGTCACTCTCGAACACAATTTTTCAATCGGTTTTTTGCCTCTAAATCAACACAATTTAACAACTAAGCAGTCTATACTGTGCTTAATTCCTGTGCACATATTTACTCTGTCGGCTTTCTCCCGGCCGCCGTATTTGTATAGTAGCTTTACGTACACAAAAATCAATTTGAACTTGGTGCGGCTCTTCTACTTGTTCCGAACCATCATCGATGAGTTCGCTCCGTCTCTTTTCATTCACTAATATTCAAGATGCTTCTGCATTTTCGTCTTACAAATAATTATAATAAACTTAATTCACCTATTGCTATACAGTATGTTCACGGATCGAGTTGCAAAGAGGAAAAACTTTTTTATTTTTCATTTTACAAAAAAAATATATTCCTGATAAAAGTTTTGCATGTCTCAAAACGGACAATTCAGTTTTAACCTTTTCAAATTTTCTTTTAGTTTCAGAGAAAATTCGAAAATAGGTCGATTTAGTTGAAAATTCCCAAAAAATAAGTTCGCGTTGTCATAGTAATAATGGTTAACAAGACTTTTGTTTACTAAATTTTAATTTCATAAACTTAACAACAAAAATAATATAACCAATATTCAATCCATTCGCCGCCTTTTTCAACGCACAATTCTACTCTTCGAGGCAATTCCCTATAACTTCTTGGAATTTCTTGGAGAGTTAAAGACGTCACAGCGTCTTTAATCCTCTCTTTTAAATTCTCTACGTTCGGAGGAAGATTATTTGCATAAACTATTTGTTTCAAACGGCCCCAAAGATAAAAATCTGCCATAGTCAAATCAGGGCTCCTGGGTGGCCATAACACGGGACCATTTAGGTCGATCCAATTCTGTCCAAATTGCTGATTTAACCATTCTACAACAATCCGAGCATAATGGGCCGGACAACCATCTTGTCGAAAATAACACCTTGCGAGGTAATTAATCGGTAAATCGTCCAACCTTTCAACAAGAAAATTTTGCAACATATCCAAGTACGTATGCTAATTGACAGTATCATCAAAAAAATATGGTCCAATGATACCATGGTAAGAAATTGCACACCACACATTAGCTTTTGCCGAATATTGCCGATTACGCGGGATTCGGAAATTCGGATTGTAATCGCTTCAATATCTCACATGTTGAGATGCAACAGTACCATTCGTAGAAAACGTGGCCTCATCACAGAAAACAATATTTCGGTAAAAGTATTGATTATCCATGATTTGAGCGCCCATCTACAGACAAAAAACCAAACGTTTCGCAGGATCTCCGGGTTCTAATGCGTGATTGAAAATGGGCTTGTAGGGATGGAACTTCCATTGTTTCAAGATCTTTTGAATGAGCGATTTACTAATTCCCAAGTGGAGCGATCTTCGCCGCAAAGAAATTTTTGGATAGTTCAGTACTGAGTCCATTAAAAGAAGAGTGGCGGCGTCATCTTCATCGCGTACTATCTTGTTTTTTTACATTCAGTATGGAGCCGGTTGATAGGAATTTTTTGACCAATTTTCGTGCACCTACATTTGAGATGTAACTTTTGATTAAATTCTTCGACAACTCTGCGGATCGCTTTACCTTTGCCATAGCACTGAATTAGGTAAATTCGTTGGTCTTTCGACAACATTTTCAACGATTTTCCTAACTGACAGTCAATGAAACTAAATAAATAACGTCAATTGCCGAAACTAAAAGAAAATTTGAAAAGGCTAAAACTGAATTGGCCGTTTTAGGACATGCAAAAACTTTCATCAAGAATACACTTTTCTTGTAAAATGAAAAATAAAAAAAGTTCTTCCTCTTTGGACATACTATAGTAAGCTTCAAAATGAATTTTATTTTTCTATATAACCACCCTGACAACAAAGCACTTATTTTACATCCTTTCACCAACAATTCAATATCCCTAAATATATGCCTCCGGTTTGTCTTCAAAATGGGCCTAAACGCACACCTCTGGTAAATTTCCCACGTCTTCCTAATATTTTGTCACAATTTTTGCAGGTGCTAAAGAGCATTATGGTTGGGCACAAATTTTAACATTCTAAATCTATAAATCCCTGGCATATCTATGTTTCTTCTTTTGACGATTTAGTTGGTTCAGAAGACGATATTCTTATTATCGATTTTAAAGCACCGTCTTGAGTACTTTGGCCTTCTACTGAATCTATTATTTGTTCATGATGTGCTCTTTTTAATCTATGGCTTTAAAACCATCACCCTTTTAGTCGATTGACAGACCCTGAACTTTCTCGGGGGTGCTTCTCTTTTTGCCTCCATTCCATCGACTTCCTTTTGGACAAAGGTACATAGTAATTTGTTTATTCTCTCTTACCATTACAATTAAATATTTTATCCTCAGCTTTTATTAAGAACATAGGGGTATCCTTTTTCGACAAGACCTTCGACTTTTTAGCGTGGAATGCTCCGGATTGTCTCTTCAAAAATTCCACCAAACTAGGCATGAAAATATTAGTTTTTAAAGATGGCTCTTTGAAATGGAAGATACTGCTGCGTGGAAACTTTTAAACTCTTCTTTCCGTTGAACTAAACCAGTAAAACTTTTCTGTTGATATGCTTCATTTTTTCTTCAACATTTATTTCAAATTTTCCGTGGGCATTATTTGTTGCCTTTGATTCAAGAATCACGGATGCTAGTACATTTTCTCGCGGAGGTAAAAATAGTATTTATGAAATCAATCAAATCCTTCATTTTTACAATTTTATTTATTACTTGTAAAATGTAAATGACATATGCAATGATTTTTGAGAGCATATTGAAAGTTCTGCTTTTGACCTTTTAGTTTCTAACTTTTTCAACTCTTCGCCCAGCTTTGCAGCACATTCAACCAGCATATTGACATCTGCTTTTGGGAAACATATGGACCTGCAAAAGTGGGAAGAAGCGTCCTAAGAACTCCACTCTCATGATCTGTAATTTCATTTCTATTTGTTCCATTTTCGGTTGCCACTGTTTCTTTAACGAGTTTTTGAGATATCCCGTCGCCTTTTCTCCACTTTCACGTTCATCTTCTCTATCTTCCCCTAGCTTATAATTATTTTGGTTTCCTCTTTTTCGTTGTTCTGATTCACAATTATTCATTTACATCATTTCCTTTTTGTTCGTCTGTTATATCATATCTCGAATTTCAGTTTCCCGATCTGAAAATTCTGGCCCCCATAACTAATTATCCCGAACGCCAATCTCGGGTACCATCATTTCTTGAGATTTATCTGGACCGCGGACGAAGACAACTGGGATGGGAAGGATTGTAAGGTATTTTAAAGGAAGAATGGGGTCAATTTTTCACCAAACTGCCAAAACGTTGGTAATCTCAATTTCAAATTTCTCTGAAATTTTCTCTTCTCAATTCTTCACATTTGCTTCATTGCTATAATAACTCTTTTCGTAATTCGCTTAATATGGGCATTCTGTCATCATTTTTATTGCTTCCACCATGCTATTTCTAGTTGCTCCAGAGGTAATCTCTCTGTTTGAATACGGAATTTATTCACTGGCGGCTTGCCGAAAGTACTAGTTGTTCTGGTACCTACATGGTATTTTCTTACCGTCAAAAACTTTGATTTTGGAAGAATCTGTGTAACCCAGGATCTGGTTTCGTCTACAGTTCAAAGCTTTTCGATTTTATCTTGGATTTTATCGTTGTTTTTCAAAATTTAGGAGACACGCTATATTCGGAAGAGCTGGTGCTTCTGCCAAAAATCAAAGATTTAATAGGTACCACCCTTTCCAGCCATATGCTTCTGTGTATTACTGTTCTTGCCAGTTCCATAGTTTTTTGTACCTTATGATTTTAGCAAGGCAAGAACGCATTACTAATGTTCTTGCAATTTGAGATAGGAATGCTTGTGTTACTGCGAACGTCAGAAATTCGGTAGTTGTAGACCTTGTAATTTGATGACTATCGGACGTATTTGAATAATCATAACATGAACCATGTGGCTGTTCATAGTGACACTCTCAATGACCCAGTTGGGTTCAGTCATCCACCAGTCCGATTTTTTTCATTAAGCTACTAATTCGTTTGAACTGACCTGACCTTACCGGATCTGACAGAATACAAAATTTTATTCGTCAAATCGATTCGTGTGTAACACGTTCCACTCGGCCACAGAATGCTATCAGAATAATACCGAGTATCACTCTGTTGGCAGTTTTGGTCTTTTGAACCGCTATTACCTTTGGTGGCACAAATGAAACAACACGATATGACCGACGCCTTGTAGTGGAAACAAGACAGAAGGCGAGTCAGTTACCCAGCCTAATGGCTGCCACGATGCGCACAAGAGATGCGCGTACTTTCTTCAACAGCGTGACATATTATTCTGGGTATTCTGCGTCTCGACCGTGGGACCAGTACTGCAATTCAACCATAATTAATATTGCAGCCGTGCTTCGCTACATTACCAACTTGACCACATAAAAATACCCCAAGAAATATTCACTGCCATTGTTCAAGTGGTAACATTAGCAACTATTATCCGAGGGGAATTTTAATTATTACCACAGTGTGTACAAATTGCGCGTTTTCTGTAACCGCATTATTTCGGAGTCTCACGACGGCCGGGGCCGTTATTACCTCCTATTTATCTGCGCGATCTGCTGAGCATGGCACACCGGCTCGCCAGGTACGCACCGTGGTAATCATAGGTGGCTGTGGGGATAAACAGAGGTTCATATACATAATTACATGTTTGTTTAGCAGACAGCTTTGGGCGTAGTTCGTACGGCGATGATTGATGGCACCACTTACCACCCGTGCCAACAACTGCGCGTTTTTTACGTCTAGTCTTTGGCCAACTAGGATTTTTTGTTTGGGTGAAGTGACTGGGGCTTTTGGGGGTCGACGTTAGAACACGCCTTTGATTGAGTTTGAAACGGGGGTGTTCTCGGTTTTTTAATTACTTTATTTTTATGCCTTTCACAGCACAGACTTTTGCACTGCGATATACAAGTTAGGCCATCAGAGGCGTCTTCCCGCGCTTTTTGATTCACTGTAAGTTGTAACACAGGAATTTTGGGAGCACGGTAGAGTTTGCCTGATTGTAAATATTTCTAAAACTATAGATGATATTAAATTGTTTTTGTTTGCAAACAGTTCTTAAAGTACAAATTATACTATTGCAGTTTTGAAGTTTGTTAAAAAATATGAAAACAATAAAACGAAATCACATGTTAAAGTGGCGAAAAACTGCTTTTTATAGAACCTAATAAAACTTTCCGGGAAAGAAAATCTCAGAATCTGGTTAACGGCAGTAGTATGCTGAACCTCAGGCTTGTAAAAAGACAAAATTTTCAATTTCGAACGAAAAACGAAAAAGTTATGAGTAAACAGCGGTACCGTAGCATTAGGAGTTTTTCGTCGTAGATCGTGCTCTCGCCTGTCTTTCGGGTACTGATCAAAGTCGCTCAGCTAAGTCGGCTAATCCCGAAATAGGGAGTGCGCGGAACAAGTTCATTCTCAGTATTAGTTTGGCCGACTAGTTCCCTGCTTTGCCAGATAATTTTTGCCGTCCGCAGTAGGTCCGCAGACATTGTTACTCATCATTTTATGTGCAGGTATATACATTACGCTCTACTACGTGCAGGGGTGGGCAAAATACATGAAAAATGTATTTTCGATACAAAATACACTACCCAATGTATTTTAAAATATCAAATACAAAATACTTTTATACTGTATTTCAAATTACAAAATACCTATTACATATATGTAATTCAAATACAAAATACAAGATATCTGAACGTACCGTTCATCTCCTTCCCTCGACCCTCCCTGGTACATTTGGCTACATGCTAGATGCTACATGCCGACATGCAGTATGCAGTACAGTTTACAGTTTAGAGTGCAGTATTGGTAGCAATTAAATTTGAATTTGTAGTTGGAAGTATTTCAAATACAAAGTACTGTAAATGAAGTATTTTCAATAAAAAATACAAAATACTTTCAAAATGTATTTTGATACAAAATACAAAATACACTAAATGCATTTGAAATACGTATTTGAAATAAAAGTATTTTAAATACTGCCCACCCCTGACTACGTGAAGTATTTTTCAAGCTGTAATTGCCTCGCCGTACCCCTGAACCCAAAGATTCTTAGTGAATTGGTTTGTCGGTCTCTTAAGAGGAAAACATAAACTTGTAGTTATTGGGGTTCTTCGATACCTTTTCGTGAATACATATGTTGTATGCTTCTGAACATTTTCTAAAACACTATAATTTTTAAGATTCCTGCATCCCTGATCGATTCTTGAGAAAAAATAGCTCTTACAAAATTTGGTTCATCGTCTTCGAGTCATTCGTTCTCAAAGTTAGCTATGCCATTTTCAAAATGTTATTATTAACTCGAAATGTACTAAAGGCTAAAGCTTATTGGCTTCAAATCTGGTAAGTGTTTTCGTGACTTGATCCATTGATGTGCCTGCAATATTTGTAACGTTAATGCAGTGGGGTATTTGCCGGGGGTTCTTCACTCTTGTTCACAAACTAGTTGGGGACAGAACGGCAATCAGTAATTAAATTTGGAAGGACCAGTAGTAACAGGATATTAAACCACTACAAAACTTATGAGGGTTTATTAAAAACACTAACCACTACACATAACACAAAAAACTTAAGATACAACAAAAAAAGCGTAAGACAACGCGTGCAACACAAGAAACCAAAGCGGACGTTGAATCATTTTTAAACTTCTTCTGGCTGCCTGCGCACAGCGTCAGCCGCGCACTGCTACCAATCTATTTCTTACACTAAAGATACAAAGCACAAAATCACCAAAAGTTCGTCAGAACTATACCGCCGCCGTTGTAATATATTTCAAAGGAAACAGACAACAAAAAATACAGGTAACAATAAAGATAACACTATCATACTTAAGGGTAATAAATGTGAGAAACAAAGAAAACAAACAAAAACAGATACATGAAAAATACTAAATGCTCTTGCATCTAATGATTAGATGCAAGATTCTAATCAAGATTCTAATCGGTAGGAAGTACGCATGCCCTTGTTATGGGACGTGTGAAAACACCAGATTTAGTTTTAATAGAAACGGCTCTCACTCGGCCATCTTTATTGACTCTATAATACGTCCCATAGCCCACTGAAGTGGTGGAAGATTGTCTTCTTGAATCAACACAATGCAACTTGGATTAATATTTGGTTGGGGTGTTTGCCGTTCTATCCCCAACTATTTGATCCGGCTCGAAGGGCCATAACATTTGATATAAGGGTGAAAATTTTCCAAGAAATTACAGATGAATGAATGTGTCTCCCAAACATTTGAAAAATTGTTGGAGGTTCTGTCGCATATTTGCCAAATAGAAAGAGCTACGGTTATAAGAATTGGCCATCATACTTGAAAGGTTATAGCAATTATTTCCAATTATTCCAGATGAATGTACATATACTGAAATGTGTCGGAACGTCGTCCATTTGAAGAAAGGCCACTTCTCTAAGACATCTTCGAGAAGATCCTGTAAGTCATTCTGCAAAAATCTCAAAAATAATTGATCATTGGGCCGAGATGGTAAAATATGTGGTCCACACATGCTTCCATTTGCGAAAAATTCGTGTTTAAAGCATTTTCTTCGTATGGCTTTCTGAGTCCATGTACATAGTGGAAATTAGTTTTCCCTGTTTTATTAAAATTTCCCTCATCGGTCCATAGAATTTTATTTAAAAGTTCGGTTCTCTTACTACGAATCCCAAAACCCATCTACGAAACAAAGCTCTTATTTCGGCATCTCCAGGAAGAAGATCCTGAACATAGCGACAATGGTCTGGTTTCTAACTGTCATCATGAAAAACTCTCAAAATGTTAGGTTTGAGAGCTCAACTGAGGATCAAGACAGAATGTTCTTAATATGGCATTTCGATGTTGCCTTCTCACTCTTCACTCTGGCCTATTTTGTTCATTATTTCTCCGAAGTCCAAAATCCCGAAATCGCTGATGGGTGTCAATGAAAAGTTTACCATGAGTTACACTTTGGGGAGGAAATCGCCTCTCGATCACCGGCGTGAAAACAGCGGCCAAAGTTAGCAGCCGTTTCAGGCGAAGATACCCGAAGTCACAGAAATAACTAGTATATAGATCGCGTCGACAGTACTTCTTAACGTGCTGCAAATAATATTGGATAAACCAGATGTACATTTCGGATAATTTTTCTTTAATACAGAGGGCAAAATAATTTATTTACAATAATATGAAAAACATACGATCAAAGAGTTAATCGCCATTCTAATTATTATTAAACGAGTACAATTATTTTTTTCTCCGACTGCATGTGTTTATAAAATCCCCTCTCCTAATGCACCAATACGATTTTTTTCAAATATTTATCAAAACAAGTATATGCTCCGTCAAAGCTAATAATCGTAAAATTCCTTGCAAACCACATTTGAAGGGTTCAATTGCACTTTTAATTACAGAATTATTGACACCGTCCAGCGCCTTTATAAAATCCCCTCTATCTTCCAATGCGCCAATGTACAGCTAGAACATTTACATTACAAAGCCCAGTTTTTGGCTAAAAGTTTAATTAGCAAATTGTAAGAATTTTCAATATTAATTTGTTTGGGGTTGATATAATTTAAAAAATTTGGAATAGTATAATGCTCTCTGCACTTTAACAAAAAAATTCTATTATTTTCAAGATGTGTTAGTTTATTTTTTTTTTTGAAAAATGTTTTCAACTATTTGTAAGTTGCATACCGAAATTATGTGTAACTTCTTTGTAAAAATTTGTTAATCCTAAATTATCTTTCAGTTTACCATTTTCGCCACAAAAAGAGTATTGTTATGTGTCTAGCTGACCGAGCAATTAAACTTTCTAGCCCACAATTTAGAAAATCCGCAATAGAGAAAATATTAAACTGTTTAATAAAAAATAACTATCCTAAAAATTTCATTGTGAAAATGATAAAAAATAGAATGCACCAATTTTACAATAATAACACAGATTAAAAAACAGAAAGAAAATATAAATTACATTTCATTACCATATATTAAAGGTATGTCACACAATATCAGTAACTTATTAGCAAAATACAACTTAGAAGTATCACACAAAAATTATACCAACTTAAAATTTTTGTATTCTAATTTAAAAACACCCATTCCTAAATTAATGAAAACCCATACTATATATAAAATTAAATGTAAAGACGGAAAAAACATATTGGTCAATCCATAAATCATTTAGAAACCAGACTCAAACAACACAAATACAAAAACCGTAATTCAGCAATAAGTAAACATATGAAAAACAACAATCATGCTTTTGAATTTAATGATACCAAAATTTTAGAACAAGAAAAAAATTTAAAATCTCGACTGTTTTTAGAAATTACTTATATAAAAAAGAGAAAAACTATAATATACAAAATTTAAGTCAGATTTACCGTAATATGTATAATAAAATAAATCCTGCTCTCTGCTACTTACTTATTAGTATTATTGTTAAATTATATACATATTCCTTTTTCTTTTATAAAAAAATTCAAATGTTTCCAAAATCAAAGTTGCTAAAATTTTTGTATTTTCATAAATAAAGTCACTTTCTTTAATACATTTCCTGAAAATTGCTTCTCATCTTCAGAAGAAATTTTCTTCTTGTTGAAACAATTTCACTGTTTTTGTGATGTTAGATTACACCAAAGCCTTCGACACGCTGGACCATCGGATTCTCATTTCCAGATTGCATGTCCTCGGTGTTAGTGATTCCTCACAGAAAATGTTTTCTTCGTTATTAAATCGTGTCTAATCTGTTAAAATCAACAATGCTTTTTCCATTTGTCTTCCTGTTACTTCGGGCGTGCCGCAGGAATCTATTTTAGGGTCTCTGTTGTACACTGTATGATGCAGCTCAAATTTTTTCGAGTCTTTGAACTATTGTGATTATCATGGCGATGATACACAATATTTATATTATTCATTGTTTGAGTCTGAACTCTAACGAGCCAATAAAAATTTGAGCTGAAATTTGAATTCTATAGGATACTTAATATATTGCATGGTTGTTGTGGCAAATAAATTAAAAAATAGGAACCACATAATATATTTTCCCAAATCTTATAGCGTTGAAAATATTATAATCAATTTAGTAGGCAAGCTTAATATATTTAAAAAACCCGAAAGAGGTTTCATATTACACCAGCCTTTTTTAAATTCACACTATCCAAGCCGATCACAATTAAACGCGATCCGGCCCGCATGTTTATCTCCCTAAATATTCGGTATCCAGTTCCCCGAAGAACTCCGACCAAATAAAGCAAAACATAAAAATCTCTGTCTTACGATTTCATTTTGGTTTGCCCGGCGACATCAATGGCGCCGCCTGAATATTATTTACAATTTCAACACCAGTTAAGTACCACATTATCACTACGTACTTGAATATATATGCATTTCTGTTAAAAGGGCTGCCCGCCCGTGCAAGTATTCAGGTATTTTCTCTGCGAGGTGTCGTGAGGTTGTTCGAGCTGGGCGACTGCATTGTTATCTCCACAGTAGCGTCGTCTACTTTAATGTGGAACTGGTGTCTTTAGTGCGCGTTTTCGCCCGGTAGATGGCCACCCGTAAGCCGAGATACGGCGGCCTGAGATCTCGGATTTAAGAAAATCCCACTTGCCGCATTTATGGAGAAGAATATCGTTTTAAATGTAATTTATGCATCCACGATAGTGATGACTGCTTTTACCGGTACTTTGTAAATTTTACAGAGAAATATTTGGTACATATTATTTTATTTTCATAAACATTACAGGGAGTTCCTAACCTAAAAGATAATATACAATATACTTATATTAAATCGATTGCAATGTTGAATATAAAGTAATGAGAATAATCGGGCATAGCAGTCGAGGAAAACTACACAAGGCCTCCCCCACGAAAAATGTGAAACAGGCGCCGACCGGGATTCGAACCCAGATCTTTCCCTTTCCGGGCGACTGATCTAACCAGTTGAGCGTTTCGTACCCCGACACATCAAACGTGAGAAAGGCCTGGGTTCGAATCCCGGTCGGCTGAGGAGTTGAGGTAACTTTGTTCCTCCGGTTAAAAAATTTGTGGGTGTCGTATCTCAGCTGTTCTTCGACATGGAGCGATGAAACTTGTCGCAAGCCTGCAAGATGTGGGGTTAAAAAACTTCATGCTTGGGTTTAGTGGAATATAATAGGCTGGTTATTGGTTAGTGACTAGGTGTTTTTATAGTAGAGGTAGAAAAATCAGTAGCGTCTCTATCGACGCGTAATGAATTTGCGAGCAGCCCGTACAAACTTCTCGTTGATCATACTTGACGTAAAAGGAAACAATTTGATGAACAATTCCATTATTTCTGCTAAAAGAATAACATCACGATTCGAGATAGCAATTTCAGCAACTCATTACAGTTTAGTCTAATCAAGAAAATTGACATGTTTGTTTTCACAAACGGAAATTTGCGTCTCTATGAAGTAAATTACACAACCGAATTATCATTTTTTTTCAGTTGTTGATGGAATTATTTGTCAGTGATCGTGTCAAGTTGTTTGATATGTAACTGTTGTTTATATTATTTCCGCTGTCTTTTGATTATGAAATTCGATCGGCACGAATATTATTTACTGCAATACAGGGTGTCATACTGACTGGTACTGGTATAGTTTTCCTTGGATTTTTTAATTCAATATTTCGTAAGTGAACTGTTTTTGAGATATTTCGATAATTTTTGGAAATTTTGATGATTGCATATAGTATGTTATTTCTTATCTGCCGTGGTACTTTTTTAGTTCAAATACTTTATGCGTTTAGCTTGCATAAAATATTTGGAATATTCGACACCTCATGTTTATACTAAGATATTTCAGTCACCTAAAGTAACGAAACGGCCACAAAAGAGAAACACTGATACGAGAAAAAACGACAGTAAAAACGCAATTTCAGACTAATAAATCATAACTTTTATGTTTGTTTATCGGAAACGACATGATTTACCGAAAAAAACGGGTCGAGATAAACCCTCTAAAACAGAAATAAAAACGATAGTAAACAGAATCTGGCTTTCATAGTCAGTACTACCGACAGATATTAAATGTTCCTTATCAATAATAACCAATAAAATCATCTAACTTTTCAGTGTTTTACTGCACCGACAATTACAGTAATAACGGTTTACAATAAACAGTAAATAAATTTGTCTTGAGTCAGCCAATGCTAGTTCACATGAGTGTTGTAGTACTGCGATCGTAGCGTGTTAGAAATGACGCA
Organism: Xestobium rufovillosum; assembly: GCA_963966045.1. Taxonomy (NCBI): domain Eukaryota; kingdom Metazoa; phylum Arthropoda; class Insecta; order Coleoptera; family Ptinidae; genus Xestobium; species Xestobium rufovillosum. Next base: position 27,410,021 of record OZ014497.1, read on the forward strand.
AGAATTGCTTAGTTCTAGAGGTGTATGCCGCACTCCCGCGTGTCTACTTTACAGCTGTTAAGGAACTATTAAGAAATGCCAATTAAAAGCATAATGGAAGTGACTAGGACTAGGACTAGGAATATTGACTTTGCGCCACCCTGTACTCTTCGATAATAATACATGTACTTTAAAATTAAAATAAACAAGTATTATTCTGTAATTAAATACATTCTTGCATTAATTATGGTGTTTCGCACGATAACGCGCAAAATTATCCGCTGATTACTGAAATTGGCACCCGTGAATCTATCGCTAACCATTAAGTATTTATCAAAGAAAGTGTTAAAGTATACTTGCCGTTAATTACCTTCTAATTATAAATGACACAGGAAATGCATTTGTGTAGTAATTGATGTACAAGAACTGTATATACCTAGTTTTAACAATAATTTTGTACATGACCCCTGATTGATTCTTGAAAGTAAAAATGTCCGTAGGGGATGCATTCCAATCCGGCCCATCTCGGAATTACCCAAACCGATCAGGTAAGAAGCAACCAATATTATTCGTTAGATTTTAACACGACTCTCAATACGAGTTTTATTATTATTTATTTTTAATTATTTATGTTAAAACAGCTGGTAGCCAAAGGCTATTGCGCCGTATTGCAATATTAAAATTCAAAAGATACTATTGTTACCACTTCTGACGATGGAGACGATACGACAGTCCCATTTCAGGCCCATGTTTAGTCTTCAAGAAGCTCAATGGTGATTTGATGACAGTCCTCAGATCTTGAATATATATGAGAAATAACAAAGATCCAAGTGCCGATCCTTGTGGTTTTCCATTAATAAGGTATCTTGCAATTCTACGGGTAACTCTTGCACTTAGATGCTCAAGGAGCTTCGTTCAGAACCTATTCCGCTCTGTATTGCCATTGAAACCGGCGCCCTATGTTGGACAAGAGCCGACTGGGAATGATCCGCCAACTCGGTCAAACCTTTAGACACTTGTGGAACCTTCCCGTCAATAAGATGCTGACTGCCCTCCTCTTACTGTGAAACAACGACTATGTAAAAATTAATGGATCCACCCCAACAAAGGCCATCTAATGCCCAGGTCCTCCAGATGGGCCAAAGCAACTCTTGGAGGAGTAACAATAGACGGGCTATCAAAGCATCTGATAAATAGCGAGTATATCCTACATCATTACATTGCTAGAAGCGATCACTTCAGCACGAATAGCGTTGCCCAAAAATTTCGAAGGAAAGCAATGTGCTTTTATTCAGCTTTTCCAGCAGGTTATTACTTTGTGAAGTCTTCAGAAGGATTACAGTAGTTAGGTAGAATAGGTCTGTAACTGCTTACCTTGTTAAGTTCTGGCTTAAAAATGATCATGGAGCTCATCCAGATTTGATCCAGAGCCACAATAGGAAGCAATAATAGAACAGTGGTTAAAAGCTATTAGAAGAAGATGGGCTCGTAAATAATCCATGAAATTAGACAATTTCTGGGCTTGACAGGATGCTTCCGCAAGTTTATATCCAATTACGGTGAAAAATCGAGACCGTTGACTAAACTTCTACGTAAAGACCAATCTTGGGAATGGGGAAAAGAACAAGTAGATTCTTACAACTTTTAGAAATCGCGTTTAATATCTAAAACGATCTTAGTTGTATTTGACCCTGAGCTAGAAACACTTTTGTACACGGACGCTGGGTTTTCCAATAGGGACGGGTAGATGTTAATTTTGAATGAAACAAGTTGCTTATAAGATATCAACGTATTTTTTGTTTTATTTCAAAGACCTATCTATGACATTATTTGTGGAATATGACGTCGTTCAAATGGCCGGTGCGGCTTCGCTGAGTGACGTGCATCCGAGAGGTTCAATTTTCGATGACTCTGACGCATAGATCAAGCTGAATTTGAGCGATGGCACGGGTTGAGATCAGCGGTCGTTTGCAGCCTATTGGCATAGACCTGCGACTTAAGGAAGCTCCATAAGAAAAAAGTCTAATAGGGTCAAATCGCACAATCGCGGTGGCCAGTTCACGTCGCCTCTGCATGAGATAACCATGCCCTCAAATCGCTCGTGCAGAATGTCCATTGTGGCTTGAGCTGTGTGGCACATGGCGCCGTCCTGTTGAAACCACATGTTGTCCATATCCATATCATCCAATCTGGGCCACAAGAAATTGTTTAACATCGATCGGCAGCGCTCTCCGTTGACGGTGATGACAATGCCATCTTCATTTTCGAAGAAGTACGGACCGATGATGCCGCCGGCCCACAATACACACCAAACAGTGACTTTCTGCGGATGCATTACCACTTGGTGGAACTCGTGTGGATTGGCATCGTCCCAGATCCCGCAATTTTGTTTGTTGACGTATCCGTTCATCCAAAATTGGGCCTCGTCGCTGAACATGATTTTTTTGCTGAAATCGGTGTTCGCTTCCAAATGTTCCGGAGCCCATTGAACAAACATACGACGTTGTCTATGGTCGTTTACCTTCAGTTCTTGGGTCAGTTGGATTTTGTACGGGTGCAGGCCCAAGTCCCGACGCAAAATTCGCCAAGTTGACGTCTACGAAAGGCCGAGTGCTTGTGCGCGGCGCGCAATTGATTGCCTCGGGTTCTCCTGCACACTCTCACGGACAGCGGCGATGTTTTCCGCAAATCTTGCGTTTCGTTGACGTATGGGTGTTGGCTGATTATTCACTGAACCAGTCGACTCGAATTTGTCCACCAAACGTTGAATAGTCGACTTGGAAGGACGACTATGTAAACCGTAAAATGGGCGCAACTCACGCACCGTTGCCACAAAAGAACACCCATTTTGGTAATAAAGTTTTATCATTTGCAGGGTGCTGCTCGACGCTATAACTTGCCATGGTGACTTGTCATTAGTGACTAAATAATAAACAACAGATTTGACAGATGCATCCTCAACAACAAGGCAGCCATGACTTTTCAAAATCTACCCGTCCCTATTGGAAAGCCTTTATGTTGGCCTCGTTTTTATGCAACTTAAACCATAAGCACGAAGAGCAGAATATCCTTCATGTATCCAAAGTGTTTCTGATTTTCGCAATCTATCTACAGCTGTCACCGTACATCCTCATCTTTGTCGCCAATTCCTTTGTCCAACAAATAACCATCTTCGAATCCTCGTGTTCTCCACGTGTTCTTCTTTTCGCATACGTCTAGCCCGCCCTCTATTTCTTTTATTTTGCGGTATATATATGTCGTAGCCACATAACAAAACCTGTCGTTTTATAAAACGACTAGACGTTTTATATTCTTGGAATGTGATTCCCTTATCTGACCTGGCACCAGACACACAAAATGACTAGACGTTTTATAAAACGACAGGTTTTGTTATGTGGCTACGACATATACAAAAAGCTTTTGTCCCATTCTTATGAAAAGACGAGGCCGAAAGCAAAATAAAGATGAGGAAGAGTAGTTCCAATCTCCCCTTAACAGACTTTAATTGGACTGTGACATTAAAAGTTGGGCGCAAAATCTCTCTTCGAAAATGTGTGGGGGAGAAAATTCGTGATTAGGGAAGTTTTGTGCGAAGTAATAGTAAATAGAAGAGGGCCAAGTATGGATCCCTGGGGAACACCAGAAGCCAGGGCCCGAGGTTTTGATTTGTTGTATGTAGCCAGTTAGTACGATTTGCTTTCGCGGGAATAAATATATTTTTATTAATGTTGTTGAAGGTGGATAGATATTATTCTCTTAGCAAAAATTAATAATATTACTTGGAATAGCAATTTATTATGCACGGTCATTACCTTGTGAATTATCCTTTGGTGGCTAAATTGTCATTAATTTTGTATTCTAGCAATGTCATTGAAAGCGAGCCATCTGCTTCCATGATTGCTTAATCGAATTTGCTCTAAACTGATTTTCAGGCAAAGTCTGATAGATTGAAGTTTTTCCAGCAGAAGTTTGATAGATTGTATCTTGTTGTTGTGTTACATAGAAAAGCTGCATAGTAAGTTTTTTCCACTTTTGTTATATTTGTTTTACCAATGTTCGTGACCCGTAAAACGAACTCATACTTTACGAAGTGCATCTTAAAACTTTATAAAACGAATTCACAATTTCCAATATTCTTTTTGTGGGCGATGATTAATCTAGTCACAGACTTTAGAGCGTTAATCGATGCCCAGGTTCTGGAAACGAGCTGCAACTTTGTTTCATCGCTGTTGGTCTTCTAAGTGAACATTTTAAGAGATAAAGTCTGTTTAAGGAAGGCAGTCTTCTTGTTGATTTCGGGTTAAAGGTCGCACGCTCATGGGCACGATGCATAAAAACGGGACATTAATATTTTCCATAAAACGGAAAAGGCGCGCTCCGAGCGATTAAAATGCGTGCAAGTGCGCGCGCGGACGATGATAATAAAATTAAAAAATCTCTTTGTCGGTGCGCGACCTCAGAACAACTAGAGTTAACTCCGTTCATTTTAACTTCAGTGTAATTATTTTTACGACTTTCCACTTTTAATGCTGCTTCCATTCCATAGGCGTAGAAGAACGTAATTTTCTTGAAACTCTAACCGTTCTTTTATTAGCGATTTGACATTTGACAGTCACATTTCGACTTCCGGTCGACGACTAATCGCCAAACCCTGTGATGGAAATGCCCGAATTTTACAATGTCATAATCATTGTAAACATCGCAATATCAATGGACAGGATTATACTTGCATGAGCTCCAGTTATTTTTTTAATGTCGTCTGCATACCCGGTAGCATATTCGTATCGAGCGTAGCGTATTGCATTCCCAACTGTCGACTTACAGCAACGGGCGTATTTTCTACTTATATACTATTTTCGTAAGCTTTGTTGCCAGCACACCTTCGTCGCTCAGTGGTCGATGTGTCAGTCTCCCAAGTCGCAACGTTGAGGGTTCGCACCTCGCAGTAGTTCTTTTTTGTTATGATGATTTATCTTTCTTCTTTTGAACAAAAAATCGATCAGGTCCAAGAGGACAGCTAGGAGATCGCCATCACTCGAGACAGACATCCAGTCATTTCGAATACCTCTGCGACCACTGTCGTCAGATACGAAACTAAGTTCGGCATTTGCCAATCTGCGATAGCATACGCTCGATACGAATATGCTACCAGATAGCCCCACAAATCTTCTATCCATATGAATCATAAAGGCACTATTGGTAAATGGTGCAGTGACCAGGATCAAACTTTCAGGTGTTGATAAGGAATCATGCACAATATGTCTCGAAGGGAAACAACACAGGCAACCATTTAAAACAAGATAGGAGAAAGAGAGAGAGAAGCAGGGGAAGCTTCTGTTTGCTGTTTGGCGGCGAACAGGTTATACACATTTTAATGATGATGATTCCCGGTTATGTCATAGTCCCATGAATCCCATTATTTTAAAACGATTTATTTATTGCATATATTGCAGTGCGGTGTTCTGTTATGTACCCCATGGTTAGTGGCGAACATCTGAACACCACCGTCGAAGTGCAATCTTCTTTTATTAAATTCGACGTTTGGAATTATTTTTCGGTGGCGCAGATTCACTTGCAGAGGCGAAAGCCCAAACGCACGCCACTGCTTGACTCTGATAATGGAATATGCTTCAATCGCCCCTTGTTTTTAATAATCTTCTTTATCCTCCGTTGGTGTTCCCGTTTTTCTTTCCGCTCAACTTGTTTTTATTGCTCTTATTAATTGGTTGTTTACATTATTTTATTATATTTCGCTGTAGAAGCAGTAAATAACCTCCGCTCGAGCATTCCACCACAAATGCGTGGCGGCTCTGTTCTTGCTTCGAAACGTAAAAAATGCAATTACTTTATTTTTTTATTTTATTTTTATTCGTAATGTAATATTCCGAACGAATTATTAATAAAATTAATGTTATTCTGCTATCTTTTTATGCACGGCGAGGGGTGCATAAGGGAGAGTGAATGGAATCCGTTGGAACGCAATAAGAATAGTAAAAGTGGGAAGATCAGGATCGATGTGGAAACTTCCGGCACGCAGAGCGGTTTAGTTAACACGACGGGCGCTAGGGGCCAACCTTTGTAGACAACATGAATAACCCCGAAGCCAAATTTAACAGAGTTTCTTTGTAAAAGTACAAATGCGCCAAGGGTGAACTTAAATAAGTGATTTCCGCGAGGATTAAAGTTGCTACTGCAGTATCTAATAGGATTAGGTTAGGCGTCGATACTAGGTCGTCACTAAAATGGAATAAGAACGCGATTCTTCCTAATTTAATCATAATCATAAAGTTCCCACTATTCACTAATTAATTTATTGGTATGTTCAACCACATTTCTCCAATAGCCATCTGTGACAAAAATGTGGTTGTTTGATAGCCACTGCAAACTCCCTGTACATTCTTACTTTAATAATGTTAATTCATCCATCCTTCATAACTCATTGGTTGTGACACATCTTCGAAAAATAAAATAAATATTTTACAAGTACTTACTTTTGTTGATGACCACGGTGGCGCCACCTTTACACGCCCCCATTTGTCTTTCTCTAGCTAGTGCTTCTTGGCATGTTGCCTCCTTCTCGTGAGTAGGCTATGGATTTTTCCTCTTCTTTCAGCCACTCTTTTTTAATTATACTTTATCTTTATTTACTTCCCTTTGGCTTTAAACTATTATACGCCGTTTTATTGAGTTTTTTACGGGTCGTTATTTATTACACCGGTGGATTTCGTTGGCGCCTGGTTCTAGATAGAGAGAGAGAGGGATATTTTTTGAGATACGCCAAGGCGGCGGGCGTTATAAAATTAAAATACTTCGTTAATATTTTCAATCGTTTATAGTTTTTAATTCGGCCGATCGTGACGTGGGAACAGGCTTAGTCATATGAGTCGCGACTGTAATCTTTGGGCACAAGAAATGTTAGGTACAAGGCGCGAGGTGTTTGATGATTAAAATAATACGTCCGGGATAGATGACCCGTCCCGTTGGTAATTATGTACCGATTTTGATTGATTTTGGCCTGGCGCCATGAATCAGATATTATCAGTAGGTATCGTGGTCAAGAAACTCTACAATTATTGCAATAGTGTTTTTTTAAATTCGGTATCGAAAACATACGTTTCCACACATTTATTGAAAAAATGGTTAGTTTTTTAAAATACACTCCTGGTCAAAATTAACGCATCAGCAAAGCTTCTCATTATTACTTGTAATAATGAGAAGTTTTAAATCATTAAACATTTTTTTCTACACCTATTTAATTATATGACAATTATTAGCATTTTCTTTGTGAAATATCGTACCTACAATTCACTGTAGTGAATTATGGAATCATAATTCACTGTATTCGGCCAATCACACATATGCATTCAATAATCACTATTTCCCTGATCCAATGATATTTTCCAACGTATGCACTTCGGTCAAGTAGGTACTGATTAATCCGTGCAAACTAACAATTCAACCGCTAAAACTGCGAGAATTTAACAATGGAAGGGACAACTCCAACTTTATATATTACTAACTGCACAAATTTCAATATATATTGTCCTAGCAAGTAGTTCATTTATTGAAACATAAAAATTAATGTATTATGATAGTGTTCCATTAAAGTTATTAAATTTGAGTCTAATTTATTTGTTTAATAGGTGTAGGAAAAGTATAGTATTATATTCGCGATGCCACGTATCAGATGATTTACGCCACTCGCCTTCGGCTTGTGGGCTCAAACTTCATCTTCGTGAATAATGGCTGTCATAATCGCTCATATAATAATATTCTATAAGTAGGTTGCTTAGGATATCCTCTGTCACTACTGATAAACAATTGTAATTGTCTGTCACATGTAAAGTAACATTTTGCAATTGATTGTTAGTAGACATTTAACGCTGTTTAAAGTGATTTGTAAAAAGGCAATAAATTCAGTTTTGCTAGTGATTTGTTAAAATTTAATGTCATTAAGTGAATGAAATACTTTGTTCAGTGCACTTAGAGTAAAAGAAATGAATCGTCCACGCAACCTAACAGAAGATGAAGCAGTGAAAGCAGTAACTCTAGTTAACGAGGGACTTAGCCAGCGATACGTGGCTGATTTGTTAGGAGTTAGACGTTTTAACGAACTTGGAACTTGCTGCAGAACCCCAGGACCAGGTCCTAAGAAGTCTACAGATGCAAGAGATGAGCGATATCTTATGCAAGTCGCCTTAAGAAACAGGCGTTCTACCAGTTTAGAGCTAAGCAGAGCCCTTGCAGCAGCTCGCACTATAGCAATTTCTGGTCGAACGATCAGGAGAAGGCTTCATAAGGGAGGATTGGACAGTAGAAGATCAGCTGTTGCAGCACTGCTCACCAGGGAACATAGAGTTACTAGACTGCGTTTTGCAAGGGAACATGTGAATTGGACCATTGATGACTGGAAGCGAGTTTTGTTTTCAGACGAAACAAGAGTATGTCTTAATTCCCCAGATGGACGTGATCGAGTCTGGCGGAGGCCAGGAGAGAGGTTTGCTGGCTGCAATATCTCTCCGAGGATCCCATTCTTTGGTGGATCAATAAAGTTCTGGGGAGGAATTTGTTTTGATGGTCGCACGGATTTGGTTCCTATACGGGGGAGATCCATGAATGCACATTTCCACGTAGAAAACATCATGGAAGAACATGTAATGTCATTTGTCGGGGACAATTTCATTTTTTTGCAGGATAACGCTCGGCCCCACGTTGCTAGAGAGGTACTGGACTACCTTCAATTCGTGAATATTCCAACTATGGACTGGCCACCAAGAAGCCCGGATATGAACCCCATAGAGCATCTATGGGATGAAACGATCAGTTAGGCGCCACATACCTGCTCCTATAAATCTTAGGGATCTCGAACAAGTCGGTCTTGTCGAATGGGAGAATATTCCCCAGGAAACCATTCACAACTTGATCAATAGCATGCCCAGACGAATGGAAGCAGTGATAAGAGCTAGGGGAGGATCTACACACTACTAAATTCTTACGATTTAATTTAACCTTCATTTTTGTTAAGCTTTTCACTGATGCCGTTTTCATTGCATTTGACATTATTGTTTCTTTCTGTCACTCAAGTTTTTTTCCAATAAAACCATTCCAATTTGTCAAGCGTTAGTTGAAATCATTTAATTATAATATCACGTATAGATACTATGATTTAAAACTTAGAAAAATTACAAGTAATAACGAGAATTTTTGCTGATGCGTTACTTTTGTCCAGGAGTGTATAATTTCTCGGGTTGATTTTTTCATTTTCATTCATTTTTATCAAGAATTCACAATTTCCAATATAAAATATCGTCTTTCGACGTTTTCTCATAGTAGGTGGCCGTCACCAATACTGCCAATTCATTAAATTTGTTTTATGAAGCTTAATTGTCATTCCCATATTACTTCTTCGAAAAAGTGCAAAATGGCTCATGAAAATTATGAAAACTTTGACACGTTGGAGTGCTTCATTCAAAGCAATAACAATTCAGATGCTGCATCGGAACCATATTTTTACCGCTATCCAGAAAGACGACAGCCTCATAAAAGTATTTTTGAAAGATTAAAAGAAAGACTCGTCAGTTAGGAGTCATTTAACAAAACAAGAGAAAGGCATCGACAAAAAACAAATCTAAACTGAAAACACAACTTAAAAATTACTAGCTGAGAAGGAAATATACTTCTCTTTATTCTTATGGATAATAAAAATTTAGTCAACTGTTCTCGTTAGTTCTTGAATGAACAGATGGGCATCATGGTTGCTTAGATTGTGGAAAAATACGGGCACATGCTTGGGTGTTTTATATTTTACATTACATTTCATATTTCTGTATTCTTCTAAACAATAAAAGAAATATATGAATTTTGATAATATATGTATATTGTACAACTCATTTTCCTCTTACCGCTAAAATGATTATGATCCCTACACTTCAATAAAGATTTGTCAGCATCTACTTGGTCTCCATTATTACTGCTTGAAAGTTCTTCTAGGCATAGAAAACATGACAGGGCTTCTTCGTGCTTCATCCGTTGTTGCTCAGTTGTCAAGGTTTTCATAGGCACGGGATTTAAATAATCCCTGTAGATTTGCTTCACGTCTTGAATCAGCCACTTTATGAAAACGGCGGCGCAGTCTTCCCTAGTGTATTGTCGAAGAATTAAGAGCGTTTCATCATAATCACATTTAACAAAGTAGCGAAAATTTACCGAGATGTGCATCTCTGTGTTTGCTGTGTACTTTTCTTCTGGATTCACCTGGCACTGTTGTATCGGTCTAAGTACTGATTCAAAGTCAGCATACACCACGAATGGAACCTTCACAGAGTAATGGTGTTCTTTGAACCGCAGAAATCGTTCCTCAGGATCGGGCAAGATTGCGCAAACTTGACTGCTAAGATGTACTCTCAGTTTTCCCCTTATCATAAAAATATACTAAACAGCCGTCACATAAATATGGAAATTCGCCTTTTGTGTCTTTATATCATAACTTGAAATTTAATTATTAAAAAACAAAATGGTTAAGACCGTTGCATTCTACTCAAAAAAGTGCCAGAAGAATGTGTTAATAACTTTCCACCGAGTTTAAAAAACAACCGAGATATGTTTTAACCATAATGCGAAAAATCGAATTTTGAGCTATAACTTGAAAACAATTGTTGCCTACTAAATTTGAGTTGGGAGTCAAATTTTTGCGTTTGCTTCTTCTAACTTAATGCACAAATGACTGTAGTAGGTATTTATTTCTTCTCTCGCAAAATTTATTTTAATGAATTATTTTAATTCTTTAAAATTAAGACTTAATGTGTAATTCTTCTCTCCATAAATAATAATAATGGCGCACAAATTATCTTGAGCGCTAAATTAATGATGATTAATTTTTGTACAAAATGGTTTGTGCGAAATTAAGTCGGAACAGAAATTAATTGCCAAGCTTTGGCACCTCGGCTGCAAATAAAATGGGATGTTTGGAAATTTACAATTCATAAGATATTTAATTCGTAATTATAAAAATTTATTTGTCTGCATTCAGGTTGTAAGAGTTGTTCCTGGGTTTATGATTTATTTGGTTGAAGAACGTAGGAAACCGTTTTTCATAATCTGTAGTTCAAGAAATGGACGAAATTTTCAAATATCGTGCTCACTTAATCGTGTGTAAAGTGTCGCTTCCTTAGGTCGGGGGAAAAATTTAAAAAATTTACTGCTTTGCGATCTATTTTAAGAGTACGAGTAAGAATGGAGCGTTGGATGAAGCAGTTTATTTAAGAGGAAGACGACTTAAAAAATGAGCAAAATAAAACGCGCTATTTCTCACGCTTACGATCATCAAACGCAGATTATAAGAAGGAAATATATCCCGAACGCGTGTTACTATTATATAGTAGCTAGCAGAAATGAAAATAAAAGTTTTCCAAAATGGGTCAAGTCGAAAGTGATTGGGTAAGTTTTTTTACCTTTAGTCCCTTAAATAACACATAAATACGCATTTTCTAAGAAAGAAAAAATAACCCAATTTGTCATTTTGTTGTCGTTTTCGAGTGTCTCGTTATTAATGTGGAAGGTATATCTTCACAACGGCGTTGCGCGTCCGGGCCGAGGCGGCTTCTTCTGAAAATCTCAAACGGAACGCGTTATTGTGAATTGAAATGTGAAAATTATGCTCAGACGAGCAGTTCCACCGCGCGCTGACTTGATAATTATTAGTACGCGCGGGGATTATTTTAATATGCATATTTTAGCGAAACGCCGTTGTCGCCTTTATTGCGCATAGCAAATATAAAATAGTAATTTAGTGGCCGCGGAGATTCAAAAGTGCCGCGCGCGCCACGGCGGTTTCGGCGCCCCGGACAAAAGCCTGTTTACATTCGAACGTCGTAAAGCGGTATTTATGGAGATTGGGTTTTTTAGAGGCTTCGTGGGAGATGATTGGAGAAATAAACACCTGCCGGGAAAATTAAGGATTTGCTGAATATTCGTAATTATCTCTAACGTTGTGATCCTCAATTTATTTGCTAGAAGACGTTGTGAGACCAGGAGGATACTTGTTAAGGGGTTTTTCACAATTTTATGGCCTATTTTTTTCAAATACTTCTTTTTCTTTTACAACTCCCCATTCATGTGCTTACCGCATTTCTCCAAATTTCTTCCGGCATCCCCGTCCAGTGTGGACCAGCATCATTTTCATCCATCTCCGTCTCCTCCTCACTCTGGCAAATTCTGCATTTCCTCTCCTCTAAATTGAATGTCACGCCTAAATTTTGCCATTCTTTTCTCCTCTGTATTTCCCTCGTCCATATATTTTGGTAGTTGTTGGTCAGCAGCTTCCCATATTCCTTAAAAAACTTCGAGTTGTCTGTACGCCTCCTTTTGTTTTTGCTTCTGTTTCTATCACCACCCATAAGTTGGCCAATAGATATGTTAGTTATCCAAAGAAGCTTCCATTTCTTGTAAAGCAAATCCACTTCTTGTCACGAATTGAGCGAACTGAAAAATCCAGGTCTCGACCAGAAAAAAACGTCGAGCTAATTTTCGCTACGAAAATTTGCAAAGTTAGTACACACAAAATTCAAACTTTAAAGCCATCAGCGGAGCACAAGAAAGTACAGCTAAATATTATTATATACTAGTCAAAATACAAAATTTCATTAAAAATATCGGTCGTATGAGATGGTTTTTACAGCGACCTGTACTATTGTCATCTTCGCAGATTGTTCCTACCTTCTGCTCCAAGACTATCTTCGTTTAAATCTGGAGGAGATGGTGATTCTAGATTTTGCTCGGGCCCAGCGATGCTTGAGTTGTCCTATGTGGCCAGTGTGATGGCCAGCAACTCAGTAACTTTCCTTCCTTCCCATTGTCATTGTTGCAATAGACCTCAGGTCATCGTTGCTGGCCATTCTTCTAATTTCTGCTGTATCCTTCTCTCTAGCCAGTCGCTATTGTGGATTAGTCTGACTCTTCGGATGAAACCAATGTTAATGCATAAAATTATTCGTGGTACTTCACAAGGAGCTTCTCCATTGCTGTTCTTCGTTTATTTAGAACCAATATTCCTCAAGCTAGTTGAAAATCTCATCTTACCACAAATTACCAAATAGGGAAGACAAAGACAATGTAATAGGAACGTTTGAAAACCCATTGATTAGGTAATATTAGTTACTGGAAAATGCTAAATTTTACAACTGGAGTTTATATTGTTATAACGAATGTTTCTGTTCAAATGAATTTCGTCCATATCCAAAGTAGGCGTCTTTTCCAGGTCATTTACAAACCTAGATCACCACTGAGTACGAAGATCTCTTATCACACAACAGGAACAGTATGAATTTATGACTAAAGACATTGTGAATGGACATGTCATATTACCTAAATATATATATATACTGATGCTTGTTAAGTTGTCACCTCCGGCATACGAACGGGACGCTCAAGCCTCCGGGTCTTATAGTGTAGCTAGATTAAAATGGAATGTATATATAGGGTGAGGGGAAGCTCTAGTTTCCGGATTTCTAGAGAGGGGAAAAGATTTTTGACTTTTAAAAAATCATATATGGAAACCACGGTGTGTATCTGGTGACCTCCGAAATCTGTGTATGAGCAGATACTGGGGTGCCTTTGTCACCTCCGACAGCGTTGCCATATTGTCGGAGGTCACATAGTTATATGTATATTGTATATCCACGCTTTTTAAGAATCAGTTTAATCAAAGATGTTTTATTTATTTTCTGTAGCAAGTTGGGTTTCCGAGCCGCGCACGGACATTCGCGCGCCAAATTGAAATACTGTTTCTGGTGGCGCAAACGTGCGAAAAGGGAATTGGAAACTGCCAGAGAATTTGAGCTAATCTTGTGTCGTGGATTTAAGTCGGCCGTATTTAAATCTTCATTCTGGGCAAATTTCAATATAGTGCACAAGTGCCTCCGTCATACATCAGATTTTCATTCTAAACAAAACAAATGCACGTGTCATTTGACGTTTATCATTTTTATTTACAACGACTTAAGCTAATTTTTGCAATACAGGGTGTCCCGGTGAAGGTGGGAAATCTCTCGGGTGCGTATAGATTATACAAAAATAACACCCCAAGTTCATATAAAGTTTTCTCCTACGACCTTCCCCTGCCGAGATATTCTCCCTTAAAATGGAGAAATAAAAATCGTTTTTCTACATAAAATTTTTATTTTTAATTGTATTTCGATAATTTTCTTGGTGACGTACGTAATGATTGAATGTCGATAAAATAATGCCACCCGTTTTTTGATAGTGCATCAGGGGAGCAAGGGGTGAACTACCCCTTACCTTCTTAACTTCATATTTTTAAAGGGCTGGATATTTTTAATTTTTAACGGCATTTTTTGTTTCCCCGGACGTTTTGCTAATAAAAAGTTACTCTTGTTAGGTTTCGATAAAATGAAGCGTTTTCGAGAAAATGAAACTCGACGAACAAGAGGTACAGTGTTTCTACGATTTTCGTCCTCATCTGACTGATGGCAACCCTCTCGAATGTAACTTCCGTATTATACCGGCGCATTCTGCCACGACTCATTGTCTCTTACTCGACACGCAGTCGACGCATTTACGGCATCAGTTTATTTTGTGTGTCCTGTAGCCCAACCAACAGTATCCCTCCCTGACCTTCATCGTTGACTTATTGACACCTAATTGTCTTCCACTCGTCCCATTGTGAGCCTCTGCCAAGAATTTAGTAAACTTTTCCTTCAGCACCACGGCTTAGGGTTGGTTTTCCCTCTCTTCTAATGGTACTCTCCCACTTCCGCTTCAGAGAACCGCCTTCTATCAATCACAAGAGAATCGTAGTGCACCCAGTAAGACTTCCTTCCATCTCAGCAGAGGTTCTCACATCTTTCTGCTTGGTGTCACTCCAAGATTGTAAATGCTCTTCGTCAACTTATATTCAAGTTCAATGCCATCTGATGGGGTGTACATAATATTTCTGCTCTCACCTCACGCAATACTTGCCATCTTCTGGGCAAGCTTCTCGAAGCGCATAAGCATTGCCATGTTTTCATCCTATCTGATGTTGCATAATGAAGTTGTACTGCTGCAGCATCTCAATCGAACGGGCCAACTGACCTTCTGGGTTTTTAAAATGGAACAAGGAAGCATGGTCACTTTTGGAAATTTCCAGTTGACTATTTGGGAATTTCCAAATACCGTTCGGAAAATTCGAATTGACTATTTGGGAACTTCCGGCTTAGAAAAAACTACCTTGGCCGCTCAGTGCTTCCGTAGGCGCCCCTTTTCAAATTTAATTTTTCGGTTTGGAAATTTCCAAATGCTACCTGAAAATTTCCAGTTGACTATTTGGAAATTTCCAAATTGTATTTGGAAATTTCCAGATGGTATTTGAAATTTCCGATCCAAATAAAAATTACCTTGGCCGTTCAGGGCTTCCGTACGACTGAAAGGCTGCAGCAGTACAATTTCATTATACACCATCGGATAGGACGAAAACATGGCAATCCTTATGCGCTTCGAAAAGACCTTGACCAGAAGATTGCAAGTACTACGAGAGGCAAGAGCAGTAAGAGCATTACACCCCATCAGATGGCAATGAAGTTGTTGATGAAGAGCATTTACAATCCTGGAGGGAGCACAGCGGAAAGATGTGAGAACCTCTGCTGAGATGGAAGTAAGTTGGAAGGTGACTGGATGGGGTAGAAATGTCCAACAAGAATGTAGCTCTGAATTCATACTGGGCGCAATAGGATTCTCTTCTGATTGAAAACAGTCTTCTGAAGAGAAAGTGGGAGAGCATCGTCAGAATTTGTGGTGCTGAAGGAAAAGGTTCGAAATTCTTGGCAGAGGCTCACAATGGGATAAGTGGAAGGCACTTAGGTGTCAATAAGACAACAGTGAAGGCCATGGAGAGGTACTACTGATTGGGCTACAGGACAGGCATAATGCGTCGACACACATGCCAAGACTATGAATAGCGGCAAAATGCGCCAGTATAATAATAATAATAATAGAATTTATTTCTCGCGATCAGGTAACAGATGGGAAACTAAAATCTTACTATATGAGAAACCCCAAGGAATGAATTCAAGGCAGCAATACAAATCGCTCCTCAATCTACCATTCGTTCCTTGAGAACAAAAATCATTCTTAACTAAATACATATACTTAGATCTAGTAAAACTTATTACAAAAATAAACAAATTCTGCTCGCTGGCTCTACAAATATATAATGTAGTTTCCTTATGCCTTCCTCCGTGCATCAACATTTACACCGAACTCGACTGACCATCGAAATAAAATCGAAATAATGCGAAATAATGTGGGAGTTCCATTCGAGAAGGTTGCAATCAGTCAGATGGTATGGTTGAGGGATAGTGAGTTAGATCTTTTAGGAAATGATTGGAAAAGAAGAAGAAAGTAGTAGTAGTAAGTGATAAATACGAGAAAAGGAATAATGCGATTTTCACGAAGTGAAGAAATTTGCTTGCGATTCTATGCAATATCGGTCGATATTTAAAAAAGTTAATTTAGAGAAGGGTGGAACTGTTGGATTATTCAGCGCTTGTTAATTGATTATTTATTGTTTAATTGTTTATTTCTTGTTGTTTTGTTGCTTAATTATTGTTATTATAAGTTAGGTATACAAATCACTTATAAATTGTAAATGTTGGTAAATAGTCGCTTGTAAATAAAATTGTTAAATACTAATTACGTAACAGTACTTTTGGAGTAACCAGGAACATAACAATTGCTATCTGCTGAAGGTTTAAGGCATGACAGAATTCAATTAAGTAAGTTTCATAAGCAGTACTCATTGCTCTTTTTAAACAACACAGTAGTTCGCATAAGCGTTAAACAATTTATAATATGATCCCAAAGAACTTCTGTGACAACTCCGGCGCCTCCTTTTTAAATTTCATTTTTCTGTTTGGGAATTTACAAATTCCGCATGGAAATTTCCAGTTGATTATTTGGAAATTTCCAGATTGTATTTGGAAATTTCCAGGTGGTATTTAGAAATTTCCAAATAGTCAACTGGAAATTTCCGATTCAAATAAAAATTACCTTGGCCGTTCGGGGCTTCCGTAGTTACCACTTCATACACTTATGGATGTACAATTGTTTTCATTGTATAGATAAGTATGTTAGGACCAAAAACCTATTTCGGCCAATGGTCGAAAAGAATGACCAGAACACATTCTGGATATCACCGAATTGTGGTCGCTTTAAGTAGAACGGAACGCGTTCTGGGATTTCTATTATTGCCAGTACGCGGCGTTCACTGTAACACCAACGCCCAAAAACCGATTTCACGCCTGTATCAAAGCACAGGTCTAAAGCATTCATAATTTTCTAAAGAACTCTTGTCTAGTATTGAAACAGAAGAGATGTTGGACACAAAATCCAAAAACTATCAAAATTCTAAATAAAATTATAGCAGAAAAAGCCAGAAATGTCGCATTCTAGTTCTGTCGGGACTGGTCGGGTTCAGTCAGATCTAGTTAAGTCAGATCTCGCAAGTTTGCTATCTACAATCTCTCGTTTAAACGATATTCACACTTTTACCTTATTGCCCAAAACGTGCTCTAGTTATTATGAAAAAGTAATTTACTCCTGTGATCTGACTTACTCAGACATTACCAGACCCGAAAAAAATTGACCCTAAATTTTGGACTTTGGTAATTTTCGAACTACGTCTAACATCTACAGTCTTTTCTTTCTACAGATTGAATAATATAAATATAAGACAAGAGTTCTTTAGGAACTGATGAATCCTTTGGACCTATTCTTTGATACAGGCATGAAATCGATCTTTGGACGTTGGTGTTACAATGTGCAACGCGTTCTGGAAAAAATCGAAATCCCAGAACGCGTCCTGGTCTATTTAAAGCGACCAGAACGTGACTTATCGGACTTTGGCAATTTGGTGAAATACAGAACGCATTCTGGTCGTTTTTTCCGGTCATTGGTCGAAATCGGTCTTTGATCCTAACAGATACATACAGACTATCCCCGTAGCCCGGCAATTTTAGATTACATACAGCTTTATACCTTTTAAAGAAAAAGGTTTTATGAGAAACATACTCGTATTTTCACTTGCACAAGCTTCTCCTGCACAATACCCAATTTTGCGTTTTTATGCAAATCATTTAATATCAGAAAACCACACCATCAATGAAAACTATGAAGTTCTACATTTAGAAAATAAAGGAATATTAAATTAAACTTATTAGAGGCATTAGAAATAAATACCCAGAAGGTCCTTCCTTTGCGAGCATATCGAACAGGTTTCCGCGGGAAAGTGGCAGATCACATATGCGCTACACGCACAGATTAAGATTGCGACGTTGCCATGTTTCGGAGGTGACAACTTAACAGGCGAGCTACGAAGCATGGTTATATATTTCGGAGGCGGTAAGGTTACGTCTTTATCTTGAGAAATGCGACACCAGCGCCAACGGTATATGCTTGAACTAAACTTCATTTTTATGAGTATGGGGGTATCTTTGTGACCTCCGTCAAAAAATTCGTTTTTGCGCTCTAAACGCCATCTAGCCGAAGAAAACATTGAAAACAAGGCGAAACGTTGTCGCCTCCGAAATCGGAGGTCACAGCGGTATATATGAGGTGACAAGGTTACCTGCATGATACGCAGCGGAGGTGACAAGATACCTTTCATCAATATATATATATATATATATATATAAAGATGCTGGATTTATTGGGTATTGTTGCCAAATGGAGAATATAAACACTTGGTTACTCTGTGTTCTTTATTTACCAATATTTCGGAACTGAAATTGTGTTCCTTTATCAAGGCTATAATAAATGGTCAAGTCAACACACCACAAATCGGGAAAACTACAAAATGACTTACTGTGAACATGAGGTTATTGTGAATAGTTGAAAATAGTACATGAAACTATTATTCTCAAAATTAATACATCAGAATAGAAAATAGGGCATAACATTATATGTAGGTTGACAGTGAAAGCCCGATATGACATATTGTAACAATCTAGATTAGGAATGTATGAGAAATACCTCGCATGTAAATAATTAAGATGATGAATGGACGATTACAATTCAGTGAAATATATATTAAAATGGGTCTTATTTTATGTTCAATTTTTAAAACTCTTATTATTTATCTAAATGGTATGGTGAGGTAAGTTGAGAAAAATGTTTTCTTTCAAAAAGCTACAAATATCAAGATGGCAGGATGGCGTCATGTGTAAAATAGGCAGAAAAACAAGAGTTAAGAATAGGAAATAGTCAGTTTGACTTGGTGAATGTTAACAAGTATGAATATATGGCGTTAATGTCCTCAGTATCAGTTTTAAAGTTGACAGTTGAATTATTATTGATATAGATCATTTCAAGGAATTTTCTCTTTATGAGATTTCTCTCTTTATGGAGAATTTTAGTATCTACAAAAGAAAACGTGTGGTTCATGTCAGTATGTTTGGCTAAAGCACAACGTTCTGGGTGATGGATGATATCACTTTTATGAAGGGATATACGTTTTTTTAGATGTTGTGAAGTTTGACCTATATATTGTTTGTTGCATGCAAGACAGTTTATAGAATAAATTAAGTTGGATTGATTCATAATGGGGATTGGTTGTTTGATTTGTGTATATAAATTTTTTATGGATCTGGTGTGTTTAATTGTTATTTTGACGTCTTGTCGTTTCAAGATATTTGTGATTCTGGGAGTCAGTCCATGTATCATTGGTAGAACAGCGTATCTGTCAGGTGTGGATGTATGTGGTGAGGGTATGAGGGGAACAGGCGGTTGAGTGGTAGTTTCAAATGCATTCAAAATGAATTTCTCTGGATAAGAATTTTGTGTAAGTAAGTTGTGAAAGATGGCTATGTTTTTTGCGTGAAACATAGGGTGAGAGATCGTTTCTATTCGTTTCTTCATAGACTTAATAAAATTATGTTTAGATTTATAGCACAAAGCAGATACCATAATTTTCATTCTGCTTTGTGCTATAAATCTAAACATAATTTTATTAAGTCTATGAAGAAACGAATAGAAACGATCTCTCACCCTATGTTTCACGCAAAAAACATAGCTATCTTTCACAACTTACTTACACAAAATTCTTATCCAGAGAAATTCATTTTGAATGCATTTGAAACTACCACTCAACCGCCTGTTCCCCTCATACCCTCACCACATACATCCACACCTGACATATACGCTGTTCTACCAATGATACATGGACTGACTCCCAGAATCACAAATATCTTGAAACGACAAGACGTCAAAATAACAATTAAACACACCAGATCCATAAAAAAATTATATACACAAATCAAACAACCAATCCCCATTATGAATCAATCCAACTTAATTTATTCTATAAACTGTCTTGCATGCAACAAACAATATATAGGTCAAACTTCACAACATCTAAAAAACGTATATCCCTTCATAAAAGTGATATCATCCATCACCCAGAACGTTGTGCTTTAGCCAAACATACTGACATGAACCACACGTTTTCTTTTGTAGATACTAAAATTCTCCATAAAGAGAGAAATCTCATAAAGAGAAAATTCCTTGAAATGATCTATATCAATAATAATTCAACTGTCAACTTTAAAACTGATACTGAGGACATTAACGCCATATATTCATACTTGTTAACATTCACCAAGTCAAACTGACTATTTCCTATTCTTAACTCTTGTTTTTCTGCCTATTTTACACATGACGCCATCCTGCCATCTTGATATTTGTAGCTTTTTGAAAGAAAACATTTTTCTCAACTTGCCTCACCATACCATTTAGATAAATAATACGAGTTTTAAAAATTGAACATAAAATAAGACCCATTTTAATATATATTTCACTGAATTGTAATCGTCCATTCATCATCTTAATTATTTACATGCGAGGTATTTCTCATACATTCCTAATCTAGATTGTTACAATATGTCATATCGGGCTTTCACTGTCAACCTACATATAATGTTATGCCCTATTTTCTATTCTGATGTATTAATTTTGAGAATAATAGTTTCATGTACTATTTTCAACTATTCACAATAACCTCATGTTCACAGTAAGTCATTTTGTAGTTTTCCCGATTTGTGGTGTGTTGACTTGACCATTTATTATAGCCTTGATAAAGGAACACAATTTCAGTTCCGAAATATTGGTAAATAAAGAACACAGAGTAACCAAGTGTTTATATTCTCCATTTGGCAACAATACCCAATACATCCAGCATCTTTAACTTGGTAATTTTGCCAAGATACTTCCATAATAATATACCGGGTGTCAACGAGTGCATGTAACATCCCGCCATTTGTTTACTTTTTGAAATACACTTTGACAATCCTCTGATAGTATTATACGTCTAAAGCCACATATTTTTATCATCTTTGACATATCTAATTACTTCCTGTTAAACCGGAAGTGATATCAACTTTTTTATTTTGAATAGCAATATATCGTTTTGTTTAGATAGTTCGATAGGCCTTTTCAATGTCTTGACAACCATGTATCATACATAACCAAAAACTTTATATTTTTGACGTAAGATGGCGTTAAATGAAAAAGTCACGTTGGCTGTGAATTTGATGATATTAACCTAATTTTAAATGTTTTAATGAATTCAACTATTAATTCTGACAGCGTTTAAATGACCATGGAAAGATTTTTGAATTTGAAGCAGTACATCTTTTATTTATTTTTTTTTAAATAAAGTTAACATAATCGTTTTAAGTGTTTTGAAAAATGGAATTTTAATTACTAATTGATAATTGAATTGCACTTTTATGCACTAATTGTAAGGACAATAAACTGAAGTTTGAAAAACAAGAAAAATTTGAGCACCTTGCTATTTAAAATTTCACGAAAAACTCTCTTTCAAAAACGAATATTGGAACGACTATGTTAACCTTATTTTTAAAAAAATAAAGGACGTACTGCTTCAAATTCAAAACTCTTTCCATGGTCATTAAAACAGCCTGTTATAATTAATAGCTGTATTCATTAAAACGTTTAAAAATAGGCTCATATCGTCAAATTCACAGCCAACGTGACTTTTTCATTTAACGCCCTCTGGCGTCAAAAATATAAAGTTTTTTGGATATGTATGATAAATGGTTGTCAAGAGAATAAAAAGGCATATCGAACTATCTAAACAAAATGATATATTGCTATTTAACAAAAAAAAGTTAATATCACTTCCGGTTTAACCGGAAGTAATTAGATATGTCAAAGATGATAAAAATATGGGGTTTTAGGAGTATAATACTTACAAAAGATTGCCAGAGTGTATTTCGAAAAGTAAACAAATGGCGTGATGTTACATGCTCTCGTTGACACTCGGTATATATATATATATACACATATTAAATATATATTTATAATTTAATTTTGTTTTCTTCAATAGAAAACTTTCTATTTTCAACTTTCGGAATTATATACCTACATATACCGTGTGACAAACTTCCATGTGTACATGGGGAAATAACATGGGCAGTTACATTTTTGGGGATTCCTGCTCCCCATGTGTAGTTACAGTGGTGGTAAAGGTAGCAATCGAAAGACTATTTTTTTCTGCGTATGAGGATATCAAAAACTCTGCAATTTTCCAATTTATTAAAGCATTAAAAGCAAAAATTACACTAATAATTTTCAAATTAAAACTGATATTAATCAGATTACCTATGACAATTTAATTTATTCTAATCAAAGACTCCCTTGATTCTAATTTCTAATTCGTCTGAACTGTCAACATTATTTATCGACAATTTAAAATTTGGGTTTCAAAATGAACAAAAATATTTATTCAGTTGAAGAAAAGGTTTTCATTGTGAAAACATTTTACGGCGGCAATAGTCTGCGGGTAGTCCGTGACTTCTTTTCTGTAAAATTCAATAACAGTCCTATTCCTTCGGTAACAACAATAAAAAATTTAGTTAAGAAATTTGAAGTTACTGGGAATCTTTCATTGAAAGAAGGTAATTTTTACTAATAAATTTACTTGGTTTTTATTTAGATAATTCTGATTCGCTTATTATTATTACCTAGTTGCTAATTCCTTATTGTTCGCTAACTTAAATTTTACTGGGATTATGAGAAATTTAACAAGTGATAACGTGGAGTGAAACAAAACTAAAATTAATCTTATCATTTATTTTTTTAGTCGTTCCAAGAAATCTAAATGTTGAGGTAGAGGAAATGGTAATAGGCCTGATAACTGCTAGTCCAACATCTAGTTTAAGGTCGATTGCCCTAGAATGTAATGTTTCAAGAGAAACTGTCCGTAACATATTAAAAAAAACAAATATCATCCTTTTAAATTCCAATGTCAGCAAGAGTTACTTCCTTTTGACGAAGAATCAAGGCAAACTTTCTGTGAAGAAATGCAAGAACGGGCTAATCGGGATCGCAGCTTCCTCTCATCAATTTGTTTTCCAGATGAGTGTACCTTCACTTTAAATCAAGAGCCAAATTCACAAAACGTTAGGCATTGGGCCCAGGAAAATCCCAGAATAAATCTAGCCACTACAACGCAATACCCTCAAAAAATCAATATTTGGGCAGGCATTTTTAATAATCGCATTATAGGACCATTTGAAATACAGGGAAATTTAAATTCAGAAGCTTATTTAGATCTTTTAATTAACCATATTGGCCCTGCATTAGAAGAAGTTGCACATGCGAATCGGGAGGTCTGGTTATCTAAATAAAAAAACAAGTTTATGTATTAGTAAAAATTAACTTCTTTCGATGAAAGATTCCCAGCCTTCAAATTTCTTACTAAATTATTTGTTGTTATACCGAAGGAATAGGACCGTTATTGAATTTTCCAGAAAATAAGGCACGGACTATACGCGCAAACTATTGCCGCCGTAAAATATTTTCACAATGAAAACCTTTTCTTGAACTGAATAAATATTTTTGTTCATTTTATAATGTTGACAGTTCAGAAAATCCATAAAAATCAAAGACGTCCGTGATTAGAATAAATTAAGTTGTCATGGATAATCTGATAAATTTCTCAGTTTTAGTTAGAAAATTATAATGTAATTTTTGCTTTTAATGCTTTAATAAATTGGAAAGTCGTAGTTTTTGATATCCTCATACGCAGAAAAAAATAATCTTTCGATTGCTACCTTTACCACCACTGTAACTACACATGGGGAGCAAGCAGGAATCCCCCAAAAATGTAATTGCCCATGTTATTTCCCCATGTACACATGGAAGTTTGTTACACGGTATACATAATAATAACAATATATGTACATATATATTTAGGTTTCTTTCACACCTAGAGAAGGCAACTGCTCCAACTGGACTGTTCCTAATTACTGCTTATTAAAAACTATCCTCAACTCTATCTGAACATATATTGGTACTGTGTTGCACCGCTAGTACCTAACCATTGGTATTGTTCAAAAAATTCCGAATAAATTACTAAGGATGGTAACTAATGTGCGCCGTAACGTATCTAATTGACTTGAACTATAAGCTTACAAGTAACGTTTGCACAAGTAGATATACAAGAGTTAAGTGAAAAATATTTTGACAGACTAATGCGCATCCTAATGTGTTAGCAAACAGAATGTTAAATAACTCGGGATAAGTGCGCCCCTTGAAGTGTTTTAAACCAATAGACCTGACCACTAGTTAATACCAGCTCTGTAGTGCAGATCAAGGATCAATTTGTTTCGTTTCTCAAGCTTTCCAAACATGCAACTTATTTATTTCTGCACAGTAGGATAACCACTAGAAATACTACAGGTTGGAGTTATCGATTTTCTCCGTTTTGGTCGTAGATCAGCTTGAACATAAGAAAATGGACCAAGCAGTTTAATTCTTAAACGAAATCTCATTCCCAGCGTACATCTAGAAAACAGACGCTCCGCTAATTACCAAAGAACTTAATTAAAACCGTAACAAATAAGTTGCTGTGAATAAATTTGAAATGCAGATGCCCCAGCCCAGTGACTATAATAAAACTGCGCTGGCAGGAAGTAAATGGAAGACGGTGGTGTGGCGGCGGCACTTCGAGGAGAACGAATCCCCAATTAAGAGCTTTGCTCAGATGACAAGCCGAAAACTATTCCTCACATGATTTACGCGCTTTAGGTGTAAATTAATTTCGGTCTTTAATTGTGGGACTGCGTCCGAGGAAGTCGCTTACTTAATGCAGATATGCAAGTAGGAAGTCGTAAAGAAATCGTTTACAGAACAACTACAGAAATTTAAGTTCATGCACTACATTTCTTAATTATTTTTTGTACTGGGGAATGTTCGTATTTAATTAGTGCAAACAAAAAATCCGTTGCCATGGCCAACAATTAATTTTTTGAAATGTTGCTGTGATTGAGAATCTCCACTCTATCCTTGTATTTAGAAACAAGATTCATCAGGATTCGTATCTCCCTTTCGCTAAAATTATTTGTTTTCTTTGCCTTACCTATATTATTTAATAAAATTGACGATATGAAATTGAACATTTCATTGTTTTGAGTATTGTTCGGTCTTGAATCTCATCGTCGACAGGTGAAACTTCTACAAAACTAGTTGTACCGAGTCAAATGTTAGAGAGTGACAGAACAGAGAATCAGAAACGTAATGTCCTGATCACAGTAATTATTATAGGAAACTATCGGCCAATTAAAAATTTTATGGGTGTAGATAACAATCTCGAAGCGCGTGAGAAAATATTCTGATCGCAGAATCTCCCGCCGTAAATATCTTGACAACTGCGCTCCGACCGTCAGTTAATAATCAATTAAATTTATTATTTTTTTATTTATCTCCTCAAAGTCGGTTGCACCTTGATGCATGCTCATTACCACAACACAGCGGACGTTGGAAATAATTTGTTTTTCAAAATGTAAATTCTGCAAAAACAGTGCAGGGTGATTGAAAATTGGTTTAGTGTGTTTTTTGAGTCCATTAATACAGTTAGGAAAACGTTAAAAAACCCTTCCCCCCATTATTTTTTCAATTTCGTATAAGCTACGGTTTTAAGGCGATACAATTTCTGTTTTCCACTAGAATCTAACTAATTTTATAAGGCACTTCAAGTATTCTTTTGGTCCTTTCCGGCATTATGTCGTTTAGAATCTTCAATTCTCTTCACGTGAAGTTGTAGTTGTCAGTCTTAGAATTCCTGTCATAGCTGCCAACACCAGCGGGATTATGGTGGATTATGTGAACAGACGAACATTCTTGAACCCCAATACTTTGCTTTTGATGTACAATGTAAGGATTCGAATTTAAGGAAGCAATATCTGACTAACAATTATTGGAATCTACGTGGACGATCCAAGTATTGTTGTCCCTGATACAGAAGCACACGATTTGGAAGGGTAGATTTTTTTATTTTTCAACATAGTCCCCTAAGACGTTGACTCGCTTGGTATAACGATGGCCAAGAGTTTTAAGACTCGTATAAAAAAATGTTTTGTCCTGAATTTCGAACCACTCGTTCACCTCCATTATTACCGTCTCATCGTCTCTAAAGTGAGTTCTACGAAGGTGCTCTTTGAGTTTGGGGAACAAGTGGTAGTCACTATACTTGGGCCGCCGAACAGACGGAGTGATCACCCTGCAAGAACATGCTCTAGGCGAGACCACTATCAATTTAGGACAACCGAACCGCAGTGATGCGCTTTCTTTAGACTCACCGAAGTCGCATAACTCCAATTCGGTCGTCATAAATTACTATTGGCCCTGCTAGAGCACGTTCTTGCAGGGTGATCACTCCGTCTGTTCGGCGGCCCAAGTATAGTGCCTAAATTTGAAGAACTTGCTTTGCAGTTGTTCAAGTAATTCATCTACATCTTCAGTGAATCTTCGATTCCAGCATCCAGGTGCTTGTTTCAATCTAAACAAGCTTTTGAGCAGATTACAAACCTTACCAGAAGCATCTCCAAATCCTTTTGGATGACGTATGAAAATTTCTTTATCTAAGTAACCCCCGATAATTCCAACAGATATGAAGGTGCAAATAGGGCTTTTCATTTTAGAAAATTGCTGAGGAGCATGCGCGATCGCGCCATGGCAGTTTCGGGCCATGACGTTTTGTTTGCATGTGTTTATATAAATTACTAGCGGGCCCGGCAGACGTTGTCCTGCCTAAAATTACTTTTCGTATTGAACTTTTGATTAATTACCAAATCGTTTATTCAATGTGAAACATTTTTCTGATTACGTTTATGTTCAACCAAATATGTCGTTCCTATCGTCAGTTATGATCGCGAGTGCATACAAAAATTATGATTTTGACAGTTTGTCCGAATTTCCCGATTTACGCCTATCCATATCATACAAAAATCCAATAGAAAAAAGCACTTTCAGTTTTTTCCGAATTTTCCAATTTTCCAGGCAACTTCTCCAATTTTGCGTTCCCTAAAAATCTTATTTTTTAAAAGAATTAGCCAAATCGGTCCAACCGTTAAGCACTTTCAGTTTTTCCCGAATTTTCACATTTTCCGATGGATTCTCCAAAAATTTTCTCTCGTACAAACCTTGTCCTGACAATTACGATCACAACAAAAAAATCAGCCAAATCGGTCCAGCCGTTAAGCACTTTTAGTTTTTCCCGAATTTTCAAATTTTCCGTTGGATTTTCCAAAATTATGATTTTTACAGTTTGTCCGAATTTCCCGACTTACGCATATCCATATCATACAAAAATCCCATAGAACAAAGCACTTTCAGTCGCACTGTCGAACTCGACTGTATCCGTTGTTCCTGAGTCATAATGGATCGCGCTTGAGGCTTGAGAAATTCTTATTCGACTTGGCTCCAAACGCTGTCTACGCTCTTCGTCAGTCTTATTGACTCGACGATCATGTAGTTGGCTTGCATTGCGCGTACGCCGACCGATATTTCGACGCCTCACTTGCGGCATTTTTTCCAAAGAAACACCAAATACATGATCACCACCGATAACACACTGACAATTCAATTTTTAGAACTGTCAAAGTGAACGTCACATTTTTGTTTTTGTTTTTGTTTTGTTTTTGTTTTTCATACAAACATACCATCCAAATTTTCGACTTTCCCGGTGGATTTTCCAAAATTTTCTTTCATGCAAACCTTGTCCTGACAATTACGAACACAACAAAAAAGAAATCAGCCAAATCGGTCGACCCGTTCTCAAGTGATGATCTTACATACATGTGGCAATTGATTTTTATTTATATATATTTGGTCTATACATTGATATTTTATTGCAAACGTGCCAAATGAGTAGTAGTTCGGAACTAAAAAAACATGGAGCATTCAAACATTGTGCTTCTGGTGGCTGCAACGGTGATAGCAGAGTGGGTAGGCCAAGTTATCGCTTGGGAGTACGATTTTATCAATTTCCCAAACCCTGCCTAAAACTGTGAAAAATCGAAGTTAATAACTGGGTCGGCGACCATGTGAGGACTTGTTCAACCTATATAAATTGTTTTGCGAGGATGAAAATGTGTAACAGGCAAGATTCGAAATGGAAAAGTGTATTGAACGTTTTCTAGGTTACGTCATTATTGGTTAGGTCTTTAAAATAAGTGTTATTTGTAGTTACGATACTTATATATTGCAGAAAAATACGCACCTGCCTATTAGATACTTTTTCTATTAAAATTTTGATTGATTTCACCCCCACATATCAAAAACTTGCCTTATTGAAGTATGTAAACCCTCCTTATTTAGTATTCGACTGTTTACTTTCGAATATTCTGTCAGTGGCATTTGTCCGAAAAACTAAGAAGAGTCGATTGTCAGTGTACTTCTGCGCACGCGCACTAACGAATTGAAAAGGCGTATTCATTCAGTACTTGTACCGTATCCTTATACTGCAATAACGTACACCAACGACTTATCATAAATACTTGACAATATTATGTGACATTAATGACAAATATTTAAATCAACGCCTTCTATGTGAGGGATAATAATAACCAAACAAATCTTTAGCGGGTCAATTTCCGGCTATACGATACTATTATTGTACAATACCTTCAGATTAATAAAATAAATTTATAAAAAAAATAAAACATGCGCACATCCGACAATGTCACGTACATACAGTACGAGGTGGCGGAGGTATATGTTTGTTTATTAATTTGAATTGCAAATGAAACTATCCATCATTTCGCAAAGTATGAGATGGGGATAAAGTGACAGACAGGGTTTGCCCAGGCCGCTTCCGTTACGTGCAGTGCAATAATGCGGGTAGTTCATGCATACTAGCTAGGGGCTCTGAATAGCGCGAAAATTACATACCTAAACCTATCATTACATGGACACTGCTCTAATTTGGACACTTTTTTATGTGTCACTTTTGCGAGTCTCTGTAATTTCAACACCCTTGGTAATCGTCTTTCGGGAATAAATCAAACTAGCGCAAAATCATACTTTTCCGCCTTTTCATATCCGTCATGAAAAATAATTAAAAATCAAGTCACTTAAGCCACTAATAATACCCTTCTGTCAGCATTTCTTTTGCAGTATTAAAGTAAGCAAGTAAATAGGTACATAAAGACACGTTATGAATGTTTCAATGTCAGTTTGGCTATGGTAGCATTCTGTGGCAAAATCTGAATTTTCTTCTAAAATTCAAGGTGGGTTGCCTCGTACTATTCCTTGTAAAAATACGCGATTATTAAGTAATCATGTGTACTGCCTATAAACGTAATAAATTCCGATGGTCACCCTGTACACATTAAAAAGGCATCAACGGCCGTAATCAATTATGCAAATTTCCGCTAAATGAATAAAGCGACACAGTGCATTCGGGCGGAATGATCCAAAACACCTGTCACCGCCATTATTTCATACGTCCGCGTACCTAATTAGCGATCAAGTAATCTGAACTGTCTCGTGGACTGACCGACAGACACTCTCTGGCGCATCGGCAAATTTAAAAGACAATGTGATCCCCAATTAAAGCTCCAGATTTTTTAGCGAAAGACCGACGTTTGTTAACCTACTGAGCAGGACATTGCTTGGAGCAGTACTGTCTATACCAATATACAAGGTGGTTATGGAAATAGTACATAATCTTCACGGTGCGTTATTGGGTACATAACCCCACTCCAATTTTATTTAACAAAGCTTTGGAGTATCAATTTGCATAATGTAATGACAGAATCCAATATACCAAAAGACGCTATGAGAAGAAGAAGGTTATAGAAGGTAACTTCAAACCATATCATGAAAGAAAATCATTGTGATAGTAATTTGATACATTCAATTTTCGCAAGAGTCGAGTTCAGTTAGCGAACAGCTGTTGGATGTCTTGTTTGTGGTATTTCTTGAAGATCTCTTGAGTTGCACGTAACATCTGGTTAGTTGAACGATTTCTCTTAAATCTGCACTGCTTTCTATAAATAGTGTAGTCGAGCAATCAAAATTTCGGATTGCATTAGCAACCAATCCCCCAGTAAATTGTGTACACAACGAGATTTACTGGAGCTGACCAAGCATCTGTTGGTTCCATAAATAACTGTGCACAGTCTGAAGGTGCATACAAAATTACTAGGAATTCTTAATAAGTTAACCCCACACACCAAAAGACAGTGACACAATAATTAAACTCGACACGTGTTTCACTGACACTACTATAAATACCAAACCTATTGATTTACAATTTCTGAATCGATACTGTTACATCTGGCTATATCTTTGATTGTGTTTACCTCCTTGCGGTATCCTCAAACGGATATTGGTAGTCTGTTAACTAAAAACCAAAACTAGCCTCTTTGTGCTGACTGCAGTGCTTCGAATCTGCAGTTATGTACCGAGCTGTACTGGGTTCCTTCCTATAAAAGTAGTAAAATCCATAGTTGAAACTATGGGCCTTACGACTTTCCCTACTTTCTCTCTTACAAACTGTCGAAATGGTTGGTCAATAAATTTAGTTACCTCGTGATCAATCAGTCAACTTTTTCAGTAAATAACTATAGAGTTTATAAACAAAATTCGACACATCACATTGCATGATAACGAATTATTAATTTCATTCGACGTCAGCTCACTTTTTCCCAGTGTACCTGAATTTCTGCAACCAAGAGTCCCACAATTTCCTCGACATGATTAACTTATCGGGGTGCAATAACTTCATCACTTTCTCGCATCTCATAATGTAAAAATGAAAAATAAAATCTGAGCGGTCCAGCGCGGAATCGAACTCGGGGACCGTCTGTATAACAACCCCGAGCCTATACTTAACGACATCTGTGCACGTCGAATTATTAGTTATCTCGCTGCTGGGCTAAAGTGATATCTGAAATTAAAAAGTCGTGCAGTTGTCCATTCTGTTACCTAGCGGAGTAAATAATAGGTAAAATTGTGTCGTTTTGGGTATTGTCAACAACAGCATTATACACATAGAAACTCAAAATACGACATTTTTTAGCGGTCACCACATTTTTAATTTTTAAAAAACTATAAAATTTTTACTTTTTGAAAAGTCATGCTTTTTTGCATATCTGCTGGCATATCTCAAAAACGAATTGAGTTATCGACGTAATCTTTTTTTTGTTTTAAACCACACACCTATGCGCTTCTTTAGATGTATAATAATAATGGTATTGTTTTTTAAATAAATGATAAAAACGCCCATGATCTTGGACGTTCAGAAACTATGCAGGTAAATTTTCACTAATCGAGAAACTTTTTTGTTTTGGAAATTTTTTATATAACATGATGCGAAGGAAATATAGCCAAAAGACCAAAAAAGTTTTTAAAGAAAAAAATCTCTGGATATTTTCAATAGTTTTTATAATATGATTTTTTTAGTTTGGAGGGTAATATCTAAGTTAGCGCGCACGGTGCAATAATAGTGGGTAATGGTTCGGCACCTTCAATTTTGCTGTGTTTATTGCCTATTTTCAGTACTTTCAGTTATTGATCTGCAATGCTTGGGCATCTCAGATACAAATTATTAAAGCCTGACCAAATTAAAAATGGACTAGTGCCTTTAAAATATTGAAATAGTTTCCATGTAAAGTTTATTTTTGTAAATATTTAATCGTTTTTTTGTTAAACTCAAAGGACTTAAAGGGTAAAGGCTCTGGTCGTTTTGGAGGGCTAAAAAGGGC
The DNA here is from genome assembly GCA_963966045.1 of Xestobium rufovillosum. NCBI lineage: Eukaryota > Metazoa > Arthropoda > Insecta > Coleoptera > Ptinidae > Xestobium > Xestobium rufovillosum. The sequence goes on from OZ014497.1 coordinate 27,442,063, forward strand.
AATATGTGTCGAAAAAGAAAATCAAGATCTTCTAAGCTTAATGAATAAGGACCTTTTCTAGGAATATTTTCACCTATAAATGTAATGTTTTCTAAACGTTGTTGAAATACCACCATACCCACGCAATGAGTAGTATTTTTTCCGTGGATTGTGTCCTCATTTAAATAAAAATTATCTATACTCGCGTGTGTGTAATTTTTGATTGTATCACCAACAACTTTTACCTGGAGGTACATAAATTTTTTCATTACTAATTCTTTGTTTGGCAATGTTGGTTGTTAATAATTGTCTAATATCGTTATAAGTACAGCTAATACCAATTTCAGATAGGAAGTCAAAAAGTTGTCTACTTCGTAGTAAATGGTGTAGTACACATAAGCCTAATCCAAATTTAAAAATTTATTTTTATATAACTTGACGAACAACGCCACAATAAGATTGCAAGGAATAACAGCTTTTGGATTTATATTTTTTTCTAACGTTATAACTATCATCGTCGATAAGCCAAGATATAAATTGTAGCAACATATTTGGTACTTACTTTGTAAACTCATTTTGATTAATATCATAAGGAGTTGAGGAACAGGAAAAATTTTTCGTGGAGAACTGAAATTGTGTGTTTTTTTTAAAATTCCAGCTGCTTGATGCAAAATTTCATATTCATTTTGATAAACTTCTTCCTTACAGACATGATTATTAGCAGTTTCAGATGCAAAGGAAGAACTGATTCTCTCGTTTATTTTATTTTATCAAAGTTTGATGAAAAAGTCGGGACTTGGGCTAATTTTTTGTTAATTTTTAATTTATTTAAAAATGCTTGTATGTTATACATATTTCGAAATGTAATGGCTATAACACAACCTATGATATTTCGCATCATGCACAAACAAATCGTCATAACCGGTGAACTTTGCAACCATTCCAATATCGCCCCTCTTTTTGGCCGCTTTGATTATTTATACATAAGTACTTTTTCCTGTCCCCTCAAGAGATTAAGATAAATTGGCTATTGTAGTACATATTCTTAAAAGTTTCTATAATTTTTTATTGTACGCTATCCGGTTTCCTATTTTTATATTTTAAGTGTATTATCCAAATAGAAATCAGCAAACAAAAGTGTAGACTGTAGGTACCTCAGTAGTTTTTTATTCTGAAGTAGGCATTTACAACCTCACTCTCGACCTAACCCCAAAAAATTATCAGTTCGCAACTTTTTTATTTCATATATCAGTGGTCTATTTTTATGCAAATTAATGTTTAATTTAAATCAGAATTTTTCGAGTTTTATTTTTGTTTAACTTTTGACTGACGAAACCCTTAAAATAATAAAAAGAAATGGGTAGGTACCTAATACAATCTGCAAACTTGTTTGTATAAATGTTAATTTTTGCTTTTTCTTTGTCCCTTTTTGATTGCAAATAAGGCACATTTCACGTATGATTCCATGTTACTCCTACTTTTTGAAGAACCTGGAATGTCTCGCTGAATGTTTCTGTCTCCGTCCGAGCTATTACTAATTTAGCAAACCATCTCAATATTGTCCTTGCTGGTATAGACCTTTCTGCAGTCTTCATGATATTTTACTTTAATTTTTCCGTTTAAAATATCATTCTTGATTGCTAAAATTTTCTGTCCAAAATCATCTTTTCTCAGTTCCGCAGCCCTAATTATTGTCTCTAAACCCCACTTCCAAGGCTTATGCACAACAAGCTTATCTTTTTCCTCCACAACTTCACATAATAAGCACTTCAGCTCATCTATCTTAAATCTTTTTAAGCAGTAAAAATTAAAGAACTCGCCACTAACAATACGAACTAATGTGTAAATAAAAGATTATTATTTCTTTCATGTTATAACTAGCACGCGTCGATATTGTCATCGGTCGCTCCTTATTATTAGCCGATATAAAAAATCATAGCGCCTAAACTACAAAAGTCACAATAACAATTATGCTGCCAAAAATTTTTTTGGTCTTTTGGCGGCATTTCCTTCGCAGCATGTTATATAAAAATTTCCAAAACAAAAAAGTTTCTCGATTAGTGAAAATTTGCCTGCCTAATTTCGAAACTTCCTAGGTTATCGACGTTTTGAGGATATTAAAACAAAAGACACCAACCAATAATATGCTTAGAAAGAAGCGCCTAAGTGTGTGTTGTAAAACAAAAAAAAGATCATGTCGATAGCTCAATTAGATACCTAGATATTAGAGTGGATATATAAAAAAGCAAGGTTTTTAAAAAAGGTACGTATCCACACTTTTTTGGAAATAAAAAATTTCGTGACCACAAAAAAATGTCGTATCTTGTAATTTCTCATAAACAATGACCTAACTAATAAAATGAGATATGTCTCAGTTTGTTCTAAGATAAAAAAAAATAAAATCGAGAAGGAAGCGACTTTTGCCTTGGTTTTTACTCGACTAACCCTCCTGTTACTCAGTGAGTAAATTATAATTAGAGAAATGGTTTCGTGGGACTGTATTTTTATTTTCGCTTTCCTGTTCAGCGTTAAATTACTACTTGGTCGTAGAGCAAATTACAGATGGCGGCTAGATGGAGTCAAGACCAGTAGTACTCGTAAACGTTTTATCTCGTTGAAGGCGAGTCTCTAGGGACTTTAGCGACGAAGTTTCCTTATCTTTATTGGTCGGTGCCGCAATCAATAAAACTTGGAATTCTGCCACAGCGGCCGTCAGCAATCAAAAAGCCGCGCATAGTTAATTATCTATCCATCGTTTCTGATATCACTAGTTATGCATGATATGTCTATGCTGATGCTGAAGGCGAGAGGGGCGTTTACGAGATTATCGTATGCCAGAGTGATTTTGTCGTTAAACGTAAAAAAGCGGCCTGTTTTAGTTTGGTGCAATTAAAACTGTTTATGGGCGATAATGGATCCATAAAAAGGAATATTACTCTTGGTGAGATTACAAAAGTTATCGGGTTGTTGGAAAATAATTGTCGCGACAAATGGTTAACCACTTCCTGATAAACGTCGAGGTATTCCCAACTGCGTTCGCGTGATCCTTAGGACGGGTTTATACGCGAAGATTATCTGCGCAAATCGGTTTCTGCGAGCCATGCTCTTCAAGCAAATCGTTGCGTCTGAATCTACACTTGGCATTTGAAAAATCGCTGTTCAAATCGTATGTGGTCGGACTGTCCCAAGTCTACAACGTAAAGTTTTTATAAAAACGAACTCTGAAGGTAAAACAGAACAATAGTCAAAAATAAAAAAGCGAGTTTTGTGCAATAATAATTATCTGAATCAGGCCCTGTATGCATCGCCCAATCGGGGCAGTTAATTACCTCCCGGTGTTTCGCCGAACGTGTTTTGTATCTGTCGATGCAAACGAGCATCCCGATAGCGGCATCGACCTTGACAAAACCGGCGCTGCAATTAGGGAATATATCGTCATGTTTAACGCGAAAAGATAGCCGACTCTACCGTAATGTCAAATTATGAGATTACGTTGTTTGTGACGCCGCCGTGTATGTTCAACTAAGAATTTCAGAGGATAACTTTTGTTGTACAACTTAAAAGCGGCAGGGTCTCGAAGAATTTGCTGCAGATAGAGCGCTGATTATTTTGCGGAATAGTTCTAAATAATTGGCAAGAGTCTTTTTAGAATTTATTGCTGCGTATCAGTCGAGTGGCCATGGGTTGGCAATGATTTAATTCTTTAAGAACAAAGGTTGGGCAAAAATGGAGATGCGCTGGGCCAAGATGGTTTTAGATGATCAAAGTAAATACTACAGTGGAGACCAATATTTCATAGGAGTACAGGATGACCACCAGGACAGTGGCATGATGTAAAAGAAATCGCAGGGAGAATGTGGCACGGGGCAGAGAGCAGTGGAGGACGTTAAAAGAGGCCTTGAATCATGGGGAGACCTACATCTAAAAGTTTATTGTGAAATACGTGCTGGCCACGCAGCTGGCCCACCCTGCCAATCTAACGATTCAAAAAATAAATTATCGTCGACGAACACCATCATGTAAATTCATAACAGAATCCCTTGGAGATTTTGCCTTATTCGTAAAAAGAACCCAAAGATTGAAAATATGGATTGATGCACTATTGCAAAAGCCATTGATAAAATATTATTCGTCGTCTAAAATTAATTACCTAATTTTATGTTGCTAACAATCATTTGGTTGCTAAGGAACAATAGTATATTATGCAACGACGCTGTAATGAGTGCTATTATTCCCTAGGAAGAAAGTTGCAACACGAGCGAGCAATGCGAGCGAGTGGTGTAATCATCCGAGAGAATAATAGCACTCATTATAGCGAGTTGTATACTATACTTTATCTGCGACTAATTTGTAACACAATTTTGTTATAATTTTATTTTTCAAAAAAGTGAACATTACTGATGGTACAATTGATAAATTGAATGGATGGAATGGATTAATTTAATGGAATGTTAACATTATTAGTATTAGTATTTTCAATAGTAGTGGTTTCAATATGAATCGCAGTAGAGTTCGAGGTGGAAGCTTCGGTGTTGTACACTTTTCTTGAAATAGTGTTGGATGTGGCATATTTATTTCTGGAGGACTAGTCGGCGACCTGGGTGGATTCCCAGCCACCATGACGTTTTAGATCTGTTATATCTCCACCCCTGTCAATGTACAACGTAGCTGAAGATCTGCGATAGCAGTGGCCCGTCCATTGATTTGGATTTGGTAGTTTTAAATAAATTGCTATTTGCTTTCCTATTGTCGCAAATTTGTTTTTCCCGATTCGTTGTATGGTGCATTTACATTTTTGGTAATTTAGCAAAAATGAACTTATTACTACATGGGATGGACGAAGCTCCATATACTTTTTTACAATATTAAAAAAAATTATCACTGATGGTAAATGTTCTCACCACTTTAGTTTTTGTTTTGGGTACAGTTATTAATAATGTTGTACCGAGATCTTTCACATCCTGGATTTGCATTTCATAGAGCTCATTAGAGCGACATGCGCCCATAATTCCCACAATTAAAATAACCTTAAACAAAGTATAATGTTAGATTTGAAATACTTGCAATTTTTGATAATTTTACCTTGTGCAAAAGACAAATTTCATCAATGGTGAATTTTTTATTTCTTCGGGTGTTAATGGTTTTGTTGTTTTCGGTTCGTAACTTTCTGATTTTCTTTTCAAAAAAGTACGAAGTTTACCATATTTTTCAATGTGCACGTCGTGATTTATTCCCAAAACAGTTCTCAACAGTTCTCAACATCGAAGAAGCCTTATATTTTTAGCTTAATTCGGCAAAATATACCAATAGTACATTTTTTGAACTCACCGCTCTCAAAATGACATTTCGCAAACCGGACAGACAAACTCAAACATAGTGTTCGCGGACTAGTGCGCGAAATCTAGCAAAAAGCACTGGCCCTTTCAGGCTTTCTAGAAATAATTTGACTTGATAGTAATAAAGTTTGGTTAACAAAACGCCATTTCTCCAATTTGGATGTTGAAAATAGTGAAAGAATAACGATAAATCGCTATTAATTCGATTGACACTTTGACAACTCAATTCAATAAATTAAACCAAATGTCATTTTCTACAATTGTCAAATGGAAATCTGTCAATGTAACCCCTTGATTTTTTGAAATTTTAAATTGGAAACGTATTCGATAATAATTCAAAAAATATAATGTTCGTTTCAAAAAATATTGTACGAACCTCGATGCGCGAAGACGTCTTCGGCGCATTCGCGCAAATGAAGACTCGCTCCTTTGTCGCTCGTGCTTCAAACATTGCGCTCATGCGCGAAAAATTTCTTCTCGCACACGTTTCGTAAATAACTATTCCGAGAATGAAATCGTTGATATAGTTTAGGTTATAATCGAATTGTAATTGAAATTATTGATCTGTAGACATTTTTTATTAATTTATTGAAACGAAACCTAAAATTTTATTAATAAGTAATTGAATAGTAATTTATATATTATTATAAGATATATATAAAAAACATAGTTTCCACTACATGTAGTCGAGTGGAAACAGATGTCGCTACAGTAAATGTGGTTAAGATTTCGTAGTATAGTCATAGTACCTACAGGCATAAAATGTAATAACAGAAATATGTGTCTGGTGCAGCAGATGATAACAAGCTGATAATACAGTTACTTTCTATTACTGAGGTTCGAGGTGCCGCAGGACTCATTTCCAGTCACATTATTATTGCCGGATCGGGACTGGTTTCTTTTCCTTTTTGCCGCGCACGCAGAACCACAAAATAATGCAAAATGATTTGTACTTGCGCCCGTGCTTTTCCCTGTGTGGTCTCCACTTATTCCTGATCGCACACGACGCCTCTGCATTTAAATTTCTGAGATACAAGGCCGAGATACTTCGCCGCCATTGATACCAGTCCAAGATCCGAGAGTTTCTACCTGTATACACGGTGATTTAGCAGTGAATTATTTTGTTTCTTTGCTGTGTACGCTGCCTACTTAAATCGCATTCGATTTATACGCGAGCGGTTGAAATAGTTGACGCTTTTGATGGGTTGATGTGCGCACAGCGCGGTGGGAAGAGTAATTTCTTATTTAATTTTAAATATTTTATATCTGATATTTTAGGTGATCGTCGATCTCGCGGACGCTATATTGGGGAAAATGGGCAATATATATTTTACATATATAATATAAAACTCTTATCCGTAATTAAAGAATTTAAAAACAAAAATTAAAAATATATATATGAATATAAAGTAATGAGTATTAAACGTATTAGGAACGGAAATACATTGCTGAGAGCAAACACTTACATGGTCCTATTTTTCCTTTTGTTTCTCGCTCAATCGTGCCCATTCCTTCGCTCCTTCACTTACTATTTTCGTCTCAGGCCATAAACGATGTTTCAAACGACACAATATTAAAAAATTGAAATAAGGGTTTGGCGTTATTTTTCCTCCTGCTTGACTTGAGCTCATTTCGCGTCTTTTAGGAGATTTAAACAATAATTTTAATTTGACGAGCTCGAAAAACAGCTAGGTACACTTAAGAAATTTATAGACACCATAAACAAAAAATAACAAAAAAAAATTAAAAAAATGACTGCTTCCCACGAAATAATCCAATCTAAACTATAAACAGTCACGCAACCAATTAAATCATATATATACACTGTGATTTTTTTTACCGTCTATTAGAAGTATCTGGAGAAATAAAAGAGATATTGATTTGAAATTTTGGCGGTGGCCGAAACCGTGTCGGATCTATTTAATGAAAATATTTTCAAAATGGTGGCATTTCCGGGAATACCGGAAGTTGACACCAACTTTGTTATCTTAAATGGAATGCTACCATTTTCTATTTTTTTTTAGGTTCCACGGAAAATTTTAATGTCAATTCAATGCATGTTCGCTATGTCTAAAATTAATATTTTCGGAGATATAAATTTTTTTCTCAATATTTTGACAGTTGTGGTAGATTATGTAAAAATTAATATCTCAATAACGTCTAGCAGTAAGATGTTCGATTTTTTATGGTGGCAAGACGAGGTGTTGAAATTACTAATCAGGCAAACAAATTTTCAAAATCTATTACATAAAATTTTCTAATCAACGACATATGTTGATCGCACAAAAGTAGCAAAAAGTCATTTTTCTTAAATAGAATGATACCATTTTCAATTGTTTTTTAGATTCCATGGAAAATTTTAATGTTAATTCAGTAAAGGTTCGCTATGTCTAAAATTAATATTTTCGGAGATATAAATTTTTTTCTCAATATTTTGACAGTTGTGGTAAATTATGTAAAAATTAATATCTCGATAACGTCTAGCAGTAAGATGTTCGATTTTCTATGGTGGCAAGACGAGGTGTTGGAATTACTAATCAGGCAAACAAATTTTCAAAATCTATTACATAAAATTTTCTAATCAACGACATACATATGTTGATCACACATAAGTAGCAAAGAGTCATTTTTCTTAAATTGAATGATACCTATTTAAAGACACCAATTAAAAAAAGTGAAAAAATGCGCATTTAACAATTTATGATGTTTCTCTACCCAAAATGAATAGTATTTTAGATACCTACTAGATGGGGCACCAGGTCATTGTTCTGCAGCAGTTACTAACGAATTGTACCAGATGTTTGAAGATAGATGGATACGGCGTTTGGGTTCATGGAGTTGGCCTGCCAGGTCTCCAGACATTACACCGTTGGATTTTTATCTTTGGGGCCGTATAAAGGATCAATATCCACTCAACAACAGGGATGAATTGGTGGAAAGAATTGCTACAGCATTTGCAGGCTTAGATCCACATGAAATTCGTAGTGCTACTACACACGCCGTAAATAAGCGAATTATTAAATGTGTAGAAATTAATGGACTACATTTTGAACAGTTTCTTTAACATTGTTTTACTATCACGTACCTACTTTATTTTTTATTTAGTTAAAATAAGTTCAGTGGTGGTAATTCAGGATATGTTCTATTCCGGATCTATATTAAATGTTCTGTATGTCCTGTTAATTATATTATCGCATTTTCCATTAATGTTGAATAAATTCATAATATCCGAGTTAGAATAATTATCATTTGCCATATCCTATTCGTTAAACACCAACCGTACTAAATTACTAAAAAATACCGATTGCTTTTATTAGACATTTATTTGTTAAATTTGTGAATATTTTGTTTTGTCTACAAGCCAAGGTCTACTTACTAGAAGGCGGCGCTCTTCAATTTTGATCGAAGAAATAAGAAAACAGCAAATATCTAAAATACTATTCATTTTAGGTAGAGAAACACCATACATTGTTAAATGCGCATTTTTTCACTTTTTTTAATTGGTTTCTTTAAATAGGTGTCATTCTATTTAAGAAAAATGACTTTTTGCTACTTTTGTGCGATCAACATTATGTCGTTGATTAGAAAATTTTATGTAATAGATTTTGAAAATTTGTTTGCCTGATTAGTAATTCCAACACCTTGTCTTGCCACCATAAAAAATCGAACATCTTACTGCTAGACGTTATCGAGATATTAATTTTTACATAATCTACCACAACTGTCAAAATATTGAGAAAAAAATTTATATCTCCGAAAATATTAATTTTAGACATAGCGAAAACCTTTACTGAATTAACATTAAAATTTTCTGTGGAATCTAAAAAACAATTGAAAATGGTATCATTCTATTTAAGAAAAATGACTTTTTGCTACTTTTGTGCGATCAACATATGTCGTTGATTAGAAAATTTTATGTAATAGATTTTGAAAATTTGTTTGCCTGATTAGTAATTCCAACACCTCGTCTTGCCACCATAAAAAATCGAACATCTTACTGCTAGAAGCTAGACGTTATCTAGATATTAATTTTTACATAATCTACCACAACTGTCAAAATATTGAGAAAAAAATTTATATCTCCGAAAATATTAATTTTAGACATAGCGAACCTTCATTGAATTGACATTAAAATTTTCCGTTGAACCTAAAAAAATAGAAAATGGTAGCATTCCATTTAAGATAACAAAGTTGGTGTCAACTTCCGGTATTCCCGGAAATGCCACCATTTTGAAAATATTTTCATTAAATAGATCCGACCCGGTTTCGGCCACAGCCAAAATTTCAAATCATTATCTCCAGATACTTCTAATAGACGGTCAAAAAAAATCACCCTGTATATGTAAATATTAAAATTTCATTTGGAGAATTCAGTCTGGTATTAAAAGAATACTCTTTTTTAGGTTCAAGCTGTCATCACTTTATTGTGTCTTCGTCAGGAACACTGTAAATGAGAGACAATAAGTATACATTATGGAAAATTAGAAGATTTTTAACACTTACAAAAGTTGAGTTTTAAAAAGTACGCTGAACTGAACATCATTTAAAATCAAAGAAACTCCAAGAAAAACTGGTAGTAATAAGGTTACATTATTTTACACACATACTCTCTTTATACATGTTATACATGTGAACTAGTAATTTAAACGTTTTTTTTATCATCTAAAAATTATTGTTTGACAGTAGTCAACACAATTTGAAAATTTAAAAATCTTGGAATAAGTTTTTACTATGGTTATATTGCTGGGTATAACTATTATTAGTATCTACTTTAAATTTGTTTCCTTAGTGACTTGTAACAGATAGGAATATATGATGTTCAAGTTTATTATAAAATGGAAAACTTTATTATAAGAACTTATCAAAACAATTTTATTGACAAATCTCTTGACACTTCTATTTCTTTTCCGTACACTTCCTCCGGCACTGGGGACACGTTCTGGATTTTTTCAACCAATCTTCTAAACATCCCAGATGGAATAGATGGCCACATTGGGTGATTCTTACGTCACTTTCGTTTGTAAAGATTTCGCGGCAAATTATGGACCCTACATTTACGTTCATGTTTCAAAGTTTACTTAACCAAATCACCTTATACAAAAAATTGAAATATTTATTACTTAAATTTAAAAAAACTTAAATTTTGAACCTAAAAAGGCACTACCTATATTCTATATATATATATTATTTAATATTTATTTATTTACATATTACATATTGTAATAATCACTGCATTCTAAACCAATATTGGCGATTTCCAGTTTGTAACAGATTTATCAATATTGTTAGACCATTCTTGTCCATGGTCTGAAAGTTGATATTTTAGTTGGAATATGTAGCCCATGTAGTACCAATATAATCACTTTAAATATGAAACGCATCGTTCTTAATAATGGCAAGATATTTTATGCATCTTTTCTGCAGGAGAGAGTCAGTTCTAAAACAACAGTGTTATTTGCAATGTTAACTGAGTTTTTTACTAGCAAGCTAAATATGAATCTATCCGCTGACATAAATCTCCGGTGCCCGCAAGTTGTGTCGGTTGGTGGCATTTTATTTGATCCGCGGCCATTTCAATCATCAAAGATGCAAGATGGAAAAGACGAAGAGAACTGCATCTTGAAATACCTCCGTTTAATAACAGAACGTATGCGCCTGAATGCGTCACGTCTAGCGGAATTTGCACACCGGTTTCCTTTTATGTACGAATATAAATTCTACGCGTCGTTGTAGAGATGAAAGATTGTGGCGTAAAACGGGAGCGAAGCGGATCCCTATAAAGTGTCTCTGTTTCTCATGCATATCTGCGGGAAATATCTACATTCCCAACCCCCAACTTAAAAATTTGTTCGACAATAATTCCAGACGAAAATTAAATTTCCTGAACACGTTTGGAAGACTTCTGTCGCATTCCTTTGTAGAGCATGTCTCAGAAAGAAGTGGGGTAAATGCTTGAATGTGGCAAATGTGATTTAAATTGACGTACTCATTTCTGGGACATCCGTATAAAATAAATTCTTACGACAAGAATTCCCACTTGTTCAATAATAGAAACTTCACGCTATCTTAGTTTCTAATTTGCACAATTTAGGTGTAAATTAGCTTTTTCTTAAAAGCTTTAATTATGTTTAGAAGTTGTCATTTTATCAGACCATGAAAGTATATTAATATGGCATCTTAAAACTACGGTTTGTTAATACGGCCTTTTTAGTTGATGAACATGATATATTGGTGAATTAATTAACATTTTGTAGCTACAAACTAAGGCCAACGCCAGATGCTTAAGCGCCTAATTAGGAAATGAAATGTTCTTTAAAAAAATACACCTCTAACTGTTCGAGTAGAAGCGCCGCGATAACTGACACACTTTCGGGATATATATTATCAATTTCGACAAATCAACATGAATGACTGTGTTCCTGTTACTTATTTAAATGCATCACCCGAATTGAAAGCGACAAATGCAGCTGTCAGCAATCACTAAACATTAGCTGTCAGTATGAAACTGATTCATTGAGTTAAAAAAGAAACTTGTTGTTGTTAGCTATCAGTAATTACAACAAAATTTCTAAAAATTATAACCGTGTGCTGCATTTACCCCAAAAAGCGTACTTGCCCCACTTGACCCTACATCGAAGAGTGTGGCCACTGGAGTTAAAAAACGGGAAAGTTCACCAAAATTAGGTCGACCTAATAGAGTTATGGCTATTATTAACTAAAAGGATCCGAGCAATTTTCTGGATACTTACTGAACTAGAAACGTAACAGTTCCTTATCTTCAAACTTTCTTGCATTTAAAGACTAAACTAAAAAGGTGCCTTAACTACATACAGTTTCACCATGCAATATGCATTTTCATGGAATTTAGTTTCAAACAATGCCATAGCGACTAGTTATTTCTAATTTAATTGTGTGATTAATGCCCCGGACCTAATTAACCTTATTTATTACCTTTAATAGGTGTAAGACAACAACCGTTCGAAGTGAAATTGAATTGTTTATAGTTTTAATCGTTAATTCACGACACGTTCATCGTAAAGGGTAGTGACCGAAACTTCGTTAAAAATTAGTGCATACAATTATTGTATTGTAGAAATCGGTGTATTATAGAAAAATTTTCTTCTGTTTCAGACGATCCTCAACTCAATGCACAAATACCAGCCCAGGTTTCACCTCGTGAGGGCGAACGACATTTTGAAATTACCGTATTCGACGTTTCGGACGTACGTCTTCAAGGAGACGGAATTCATTGCTGTGACGGCCTACCAAAACGAAAAAGTAAGTGTCGTTTTGCTTTACTTCATATCGTCGCTTCTTTCTTACTTAATCTTCGATTATCACGTTTCGGCTGCGTAACTAGACTTGATTGTCATTCTTCTTCTAAGACTGTTCGGTCAAGTCTTAGGTAGAAATTCATCTCGTGATAACCACTGCTGACGGTTCTAAGACCGACACAGGTGCTGGGTCAGGACTGTTTGGAGATACACCAAGAGTGAAACTCAGCTCCTCTCTGGGCAGATATGCGCCTCTGTCTTTCAAGCAGAGGTCTACGCGATACTACAATGTGCGCGGGAAAACATTAAGAGGGGCTACAAAAATCAGCGGATCTTTATCTTATCAGACAGCCAGGCAGCTTTGAAGGCTCTTATGAGCCCAAAGATGTCTTCCAGACTGTTGTGGGAATGCTTCGAGCAACTTAATATCATAGCCATGCGGAACGCAGTGAGACTACTTTGGATTCGAGGTCACTGTGGGCTGATAGGGAACGAGGAAGCCGATAAACTAGCAAGGCGGGGCTCCAACGATCCTTTCGTTGGACCGGAACCTGCCCTAGGCATAACTAAGAGTGCAGTCAGACACCAAGTAAAGGGATGGATTCGCGCTCAACATCACAATTACTGGAACATAATTCCAGGACACAGACACAGCAAGTCGTATATAAAGGGACCTTGCAGGAAAAGATGCTCAGAACTACTTGGCCTTAGTAGGATGCAAATTAGAATCGTAACAGGCTTCCAAACGGGACACACGACCGTTAAAGAACACCTGTGGAAGATTGGCAAATATTACGGAGACCTTAACTGCCGCTTGTGTAATAAGGAACTGGAGACAGCTATGCACATCCTGTGCAGATGTGAAGCTCTAGACCAGAAGAGGCAGCGAATTTTCGGGCGATGTCTGATGGAACCGGAAGAATTTTCCACGCATTCAATGTTTGACTTGTACCGTTTGGTCCAAGGCACCAAGATCATGGAATGGGTGTGACTTAGAATTTAGGGTGAGCACAATAAGCCCATTTTGTGGCTGCAGTGCATCTGAGCCTTCGGGCAGGCAGGCCCTAAGGGGAGAAAAAAAAACACTGCTGACATTTGACGTTTAGATCCTTTTGTAGTACCTGCAGTGCTAATACATATTTTTTCATTAGACGCTTGCAAGAGCTATTGTTCTTGCCACGAACTCAATGAGATAGGACCACTTTTAAGAATTCTGGTCTGATCCAGAAACACAACGTAAATTTACAACGTAGTTATACGCAGAAAATTGAAGCACAGTGAAGCAATCGTTTTGCACTGTTCGTATGTATACCTACAACAAATATGAATGATACAATCTCAATTAGATGAATCGGCAAGCCTGTATGAATAAAGCTACTAATAAATTTCTATCGTATTCGTCTATAAATAATAATAGTCACGTTAAGTTTCCTCCATTGTTTCATAAAGTAACTTGTCTACTAATAATAATAATTTATTACGTCTGTGGCAACTTTATTTGTTGTCACCTCTAATAAATTCGCAGCAAAAACTCTTTACGTTAATCATAAATGTTTATGTCGAATAAAACGACGTACACACAAGACTTATCGCGACTATCAGGTGTAATTTATTGTGAAATAGTGGGAGTTTGTTGCGGGCTTCTGTAATTAACAGATGCAGTTATCATTCGATGTTAAACAGACTAACCGTGAGATTAATTTTAATTGCAGGAATACAAATGGTGGTGGATTACTTTGTATGAGCAAATCGACAATTAATGTAGTGATTAATCATAAGTAATGAAGACATTTCGATCTGTTTATAGGTTCATTAAAGCAGTACACAATGTGGTGTTAAATAAAAATAATGTCCGTGGTTTCTATCGGCGGATATTAGGTGTGGCTTGCGTATTAGTATAAATTCGTAAAAAAATATTTTAATTAGCAGTATGAAGGTACCTGCATAAATTCTGCAACGAAAGGTGTAAGCCTCAAATAACTTGCTAAACAAAGGGGTAATTAATAATATAAAATGTTTGTCCCCATAGTCATCACGTATTTAATTTACTACCTATAGGATACTCGTGTTATTATTTTATTCATGCACGCTTATGAACTTAACTTCAAATGAAATGAGATGTTGGAAATTTACAATTTCCTACAGGCTTGCTAAAACACTTACCTGCACGTTATAATATAAAATGTTAAAAAACTATTAATGCAGCATCATGCACTACTCAGCTTAAAAACAAGCAAAACAGCCGACCAGACGAACGTTCTGCGATATTACGTTTCCGCAGCGGCACAACTGGTCGGCCGCTTTGTTTTGCCTTTTCCACAAACAAACGCATAGACTGTGAGTATTCCGGATGCTTCAGCCGTAAATGTACATAGCTGTCCCCGTTCTAAGTCTTTGTATCCTATTATGAATAATTCCGACCGGCCCATGAATGACAATTTAATTTGTTATGTTGCCCGCCAATTCATAAATTCCCAGTTCGTACCAAGAAGCCATTAAAATGTTTATCTGCATACCCTTTAAGAGATATTTCTGGTAAAAAATTATTAGATTTAAAAAGAGACGCGCCGCGATATTTATTCAGTAAACGTCAAAATCTCAAAGCTGCCTACATTTGAATGCACCGATTCGATTTTCACTAAATTCCGAAGGTACAGGAACCTTAGGCACTGGAATTACATGTGCACTCTTCCAGGCTCTCGGAAAATATGAGCTGCGTATGCATTTATTAAAGATACGAGTAAGGAAAGGTACAATGAAAGGATAACAGAGAAGGATAAGCGAAATATTGAGATAATCACTGCCACACGCCCTAGATTTGATCGGCATGAGAAGGTTGGTCACGCACTTCTTATCAACAAGTTGGAAGGATAAAGTATTTAGAAACACTGGCCAACAAAGAAGAAGAATAGAAGGAGAGCAAATCGGGATCAGGTGTAGTGTCAGTTCTACGCGATTCAACAAAGTACTTCTTAAGATCCTCAACAGTGTTCAAGTTCAGAGACAGAACACGTGACTTAAACCATATTATATATAATCAGTTTAAAAGATAAAGAAACATTACAATTCAAATTCAAAAATAATTCAATAGAATTTTCAGAACATATTAAAGTTTTTAAAATTGTCAAATGTACCTACCATGCAAACAATGCAAAAATGTCTTCCGGTTGCTAATCACCAGATTACGGTGACCGAAACTAACAATTTTAACAATAATTTCTCTTTGACACCTAGCTTCTCATTAAATATTAAAACTGCAGTTTCCGCGTCCTCACGATCATTTCCCAACGCCCCAAATATTCGTAGGTTATTCCTGCGCCCATACTGCTCTAAGCCACTAACCTTTTTTAAGAGTTTCAGTTTCAATCAAAGTGAAAGCTGCCGGAAAAGTAGCAGTGGGCGGTATAATCAAAAAGCTTTGCCTGATTTGCCCATAAAATTCTTAACATTTTTGTCTGCGAATGTATGGAATTTTCTAGGAATTCTAAGTATAAGAGAAAGACTTTTCGCCTTAGTCGCAAATAATTAGCACATGGTCCGTCGCTTCGGAATCCGCAAACCACAAATTGATAATTAACGAAATCCTTTAACAAAAAAGGGTTCAATTTTCTTGGAAATTCCAGAGTAGCTTCAGATGTTTTTAATTTTTCGCTGGGAACTTTGACGCTTTATTTTCTTTGATCTGTCGCACTCGACAGCTTCTTTTCATATCTGTTGCTTTCGGTGATAAATGTTTGTTTACTGACTTTATTTTTTTCAGATAACTCAATTAAAAATAGACAATAACCCGTTTGCCAAGGGATTTCGGGACACAGGAGCAGGAAAGAGAGAAAAAAAGTAAGTGAAAATTAAATTCTTTAAAAAAAAACTTTACTCAACTTAGTCTTCCGCTATGCAGGGTATAAGCAACCCTACCATTATGGGAAAAATATCTGAACACAACTTCTCGGAGACCTCAAGGGTCTTGCACAATTAGACATCCCCGAACGGTGATCGATACACCCCATTGTTCTTGTCGTTGTTGTATCGCGCAGATCGAGAGCCAGGGGTGCAAATTGCTTTCCGAAAGGGTCAGACTGTCTGCAAGGGTTACAGTGGCAAATTATGACGCACTCTAATTGAGCGTCTACTGTGGTAATTATAGCTTACAAGCTTTTAAAGCCGCAGCCGGGAATCTTTGCGGAGAACCCCCTAAGTGTCGAAGGAATTGATATTTTATCGGCTTTCGAATTTATGGTAGCATTAGCGGACATAACCCTTTGTTATATCTTGCTCATGCATATGACGAGATGCTGCACAAACTGCTCCGTCTAAGGGAATCGCATCTCGTCCAAAGTCCAATAGTACCCTACCCTTACACTCTTCATTTTCTGTTTTGTCTTTAGATTTTCTGCTTGCTACAAAGACTCGTTCTATTTTCCAACCACCTTTTCGCCTGTTTTTGCGTTAAAATCCACCAATAACCAAATACTGTTTATTTGCATGAATAATTACTATTCCCTGTACATATACGCCACTTTCGCTTTCATATACTATGCTTCTCTCTTGTATTCCATTCGTTTCCTCCTGTTCTATATTTGCTTTTTCTATATCCTTTCTTACCCGACCTGACCTGTTAGAATTCCTCCTTTTGCTCTCCCTTTCTTCTTCTCTCTGGTACTGACATATTCCTATGAATTGTTTTAGAATTGCCTTTTGCACCTCTTGACAGTTTTTTCTTCCAGCCACGTTTCAGTCCTATTACATAACATTTTAAATTCTTGAGTTTGCTTTTCTAGGGTTTTTTTATTTTTAGTATATTGTCCACCAACATTTTCTCCTCAATCTATAATCCTTTTATAAACCCACTTTTGTTTTGAGCCCCGTTTTCCTTTCTTCCCATAATTTCTGCCAATTTTGGTTTTGTTCTTTCAGCTTCTTCTCTGTTAATTCGTTTTCAATCATTGTATTTGTCCCTTTCAGCTAGTTTTTCCGTACCGTAATTTTCTGTTTCTCGCGACAACTTTTCATTTTCGAAATGTCTAATCTCTCTACTTTACTCTTCCCAACTATCCACTCAGCTTCCATATTCACCACCCTCCTTAAATTCTGATGATCCCTCTTCTGCTCTTGAAATATTTTCTTAATTATTCCCTAATTATTTTTTCTGACATGAGTTGTAATTGCTCCACAAGACCCTGCAATATCTTCGCTGGTGTCTGCGGTTACGGTAGTCCACTGTCTATTTTTCCCCGAATTCATGCCACCAAACCATTTTCATCCAGATTGTGTGAACGCTTTAAGTAATGAGAATAGAAAGTTGCATTTGATGTGGTGAGTGATAATGAAGTTTCTTCAACATTTCAGACGGAAAATTCGTCATTTTGAGTTTTCCAGCTTATTAAGCGTTGGCTTTTAGTTGCGTATTCGCCCTTTCTAATACAACAAATAGCAAACAGTGTGACACGGCAGGAAGGGGCGAGATTGAGATATAGGGTTACACAGTGGCTATAATGACAACGAGAAGCATGGGAAGATGGATAGAGGACATTGAAAGTGTAGCAAGAGAATATGGTTCGAGATCGTCTAAGACCAGAAAATACTGAAATTCCTATGTGAAAGGCCTACGTCTACTTCTAAACGTAGAAGAAGAGTCGCCTCTTTCTTTGGGATATGGAACAAACTATATGGAATTTACGTCTTCCAGGAAATGTTTTAATTGTCAAATTTCATCACGTAGTGCCAAAAGTTTACGGTCATATTCTGTTACCGTCAACATTCAAGCCTCCACCAGTGGCAGCTCCCCATTTCTCCCAAAGAAACGCATGAAAGCGGAGGGATTTCTGGATCCGTTGTTCACTCGACAACCAACCTCAACCATAGTCATACCTAGCACTGCCAGACCAGTCCAATTCCAAGCCGAGCAGTTGTCACGGCCAAAACTCGAGAGGGAGAACCTTCACCGCCAGTTCAGTCATTCAGCCGCCAGCCAGATGAACTTCAGGTGTACACGAATCAGGTGTTCACAAGACAGGCCAACCAGTGGGAGAAGACTCAGGAATGAAGAGTTCGTCGTCCAAAACACTCCCCTGTGGCTTCGGCTAGTCCATCGGGCTTCTTCCCCGCTAGAAGTGTGTTTCTTTTTCCCCGTGGACGTCCACCATCGCTGAGAAACCGACCGTCTGATTGCTGCGGTGTTTCACACCATCTCGACCCGCTGCGACGAAATGTAACAATTCATATGGCTTTTCTGTTTTCTGCATCCCTTTTTCAGTGATATTCTGATAAACTCGAAAATGTCGGAACTTCAACTCCTTACCACTCGAAAGGTACTCTTCTTAACTTTTCCTTCCGACAATTACTTGTTTACTGTATAACTGTCTCGGAAGTATTGAAAACCAATATCGAAAGTAACAGCGTCTCCAGCAGCCGCTTTTGGGTTAATTTCTCGAGGTACTGAAACTTCCACTATTAATTGATTTAATAGTCCAAGTTGGCCCCATCTCCATACTGAAAGTCATCCGGCAAATTACGCTCTAATGCGGAAATTCTGCCAAAAAGAAGTCGCCTGCGCTAAACCAATATTCTCTCCGGAGTATATATTTCGGGACAATTTTCAGCTTAGCATTTTTATCCCGTTAGCGTAATTTATGCGGACCGTCCCTCACCAGAACAGCAGACGAATTCCGCGCAATTTAAATTAGACGAGGCCGCAAAATAAAGAGATCGGGGAGCTTTTAAGGGTGACAGGGCCCGCTCTCTAATAGTATCAAATTAACGTTGGCATTTTATATAAGGTCAAACTCCAAAGGGTGAAGATTAGGGGTACCGTGTTTAATTTACATTTACAGTAAATGATATGCATATATTTGAGAGGGGCAGTCCAAATTGGTTTAGTGTTCCTTATGGAGTTTGTTTTAGGTCGGGTTCGTTTAAACTTTGGCTCCCCGCGTTATCTTATTTCGGTACATTTAAGAAACCGAGGCGGTAAATTTAAAACTCCCACTTTAGGCGACTGTCGTTTTCTACATTTAGGAGGAAGTACTTTCTCAAAGACTAAGACTATTCCTCTAATAAGTAATTATTGGGAACGTCATTTCGAATAACACCAGTAATTCTTGCTGTATTTGGTCTTAATCTGAAACAAGCTTTCGGGAACTTGTATTGTTCAACATTCAAATCTTATGGTAAATACGCAGATATACCAAGCGAATATGTGGATGACAAACTATAAAACTGGGCAAGCAAGGGGAGGGAGTGATACACCAACTAAACTGCCTTCTATGGAACAACAAAGTTAAAGGTGACAAAAAGGCAGTAGCGGTTGGTAAAGAAGGGCTCTAGGGCGTCGCTCTCCCAAAAATTTCTAAAAGAAAATTAAACAAAATTAGGCACCGAATTGTCATCCTTTGAATTTTAATCTCATTATGTATAATAAAATTTGTCTTATTTTGATCTGTCTGACGATTATGATTGTCGTACATGTACAGCAATAGAATATTCAGTCTGCAGATCAACCCAGCCCTAGCGCTCGAATGAGTGAATCCTAAGCGTGGTGTATGTATTATACGTTTCTATGGCAACTTTATTGCTGGAATTACTTGTTTTGTACACTTAGCTAAAATAATCCCTAGTGGCACCAAATATTAGCTGTATATTTCTTTCACATGAAATAAATGGCACATTGTCTAATTTTTATTAGACAACATATTTATCTGATATTAAGAAATATATATTTAATAATCCATATTGAAGTAATATTTGTATAATATTCAGGATTAAATATGAAAATAATATATATTAAATATATGTGTAACTAATATTTGAAAGCAAATATTGAAATACACTATATTAAAGACATATTCAGTTAATGTTTGGAAGTTAATATTAAATTTATGGATACAATATTTATTAATATTTTAAAATAAATATTAAAATAACATATGAAATACACATGTATTTAATATTTAGTGGACAAATATTAAAATAATATATTTATGTAATTATATAATTATACATATATTTTCTCCTTATTTGTAAATAAATATTAAATCTGTATATTGAACATAGTATGAATTCAATATCTTAAAACGAATTTGAAAATATATGGTCTACTAAACATATTTATTTAATATTTGGAAGAAAAATATTAAATTACTGTAGGTAAATATACATTTGTAGTATATTCGAAAATAAATGGCACATTGTCTAATTTTTATTAGACAACATATTTATCTGATATTAAGAAATATATATTTAATAATCCATATTGAAGTAATATTTGTATAATATTCAGGATTAAATATGAAAATAATATATATTAAATATATGTGTAACTAATATTTGAAAGCAAATATTGAAATACACTCTATTAAAGACATATTCAGTTAATGTTTGGAAGTTAATATTAAATTTATGGATACAATATTTATTAATATTTTAAAATAAATATTAAAATAACATATGAAATACACATGTATTTAATATTTAGTGGACAAATATTAAAATAATATATTTATGTAATTATATAATTATACATATATTTTCTCCTTATTTGTAAATAAATATTAAATCTGTATATTGAACATAGTATGAATTCAATATCTTAAAACGAATTTGAAAATATGGTCTACTAAACATATTTATTTAATATTTCGAAGAAAAATATTAAATTACTGTAGGTAAATATACATTTGTAGAATATTCGAAAATAAATATTAAAATGTTCAGTTAATATTAGTAAACAAATAATTCCTTGCAATTTCAATAGAAATACTTATTTTATAATTATTTTGAAATATTAATTTTTAATAGTGCTTCAATATTTAAAACATATTTTCATTTTAATATTTATAAGAAAATATATTCTAAATATTCTGTATATATGTTTAATGGGTTCAAGGTCGGAAACAGTTGTATTGCTTGCGGGCTCGAGCAACACACGAGTAAGCATGAGCAACACTCCGGAGAAAAGATTAAAATGCTTAAAAAGGTGTTTATTTTGTATTGGAACAGCCTGTATTTTGTCGCTGATCCTAATTGTTTTTAAAGACCTATAATTTCCTTTCGGGTTCAGTGGTAGAACAGTGTGATTGAAAAGCATTAGAGAGCCCAAGTCTCCTGCTCACGAAACCAATTTTTCTAAGGCATTTATAATTTGACTAGAATTCCTAATTTAAGTCGATTTGATTTTGAAAATTTCAAACTTTTCGCGTATTCTAAGGCAACACACGATAAAACGAAAAGATGCCGGCCCTGAACAGATATATAAATATGATACGCAAATAAATAGCTTACATATTCGGTGCTACTAGGGGGAGGTCTACTGCCAGTACTTTGATTGTTGTTATTGATCGAGCAGCAACTAATAACTAAATATGATTTGTGGAAGGTCAGGCGCTGGAGTGTACCTGCAAATATTTCACATTTTTCTAAGTGTACCTCGTACCGCACGTTACCAGTAGAGGGTTAAGTAGTAGGTAATTATATTTATATATATTCATATTTACCTTTCAAACAGATTTTTAACCCGCCTCAAGACAAGTGCAGCAAAACACCACTAAAATGTGCATTTCGTGAATTACAGAATTTGTCCGGAAGCGTCTTATCTTTCACATATTTCCACTGCTTTTAGCGAACAGAGACAGTAGGTACTACCACCCACTCTGATTATTTTGTGTGTTTTTTTTGTTTTCATTCAGGATAGAGATATAAATTTACTTTTTCCTCAATGTAATATTTACCGACATGTAGCATCCTCTTTATTTTATTTATTGATCGCGAGAGCAGTCACGAGCCGCCACTGCTTCCAAGCAAAAATGGGCAATTTTCATATTGTATCTGTAATATTTTTTAAAATACCTTATTATTCCGAATAACCTACTACTTATGCAACAAAAATGACAAAATAGTAATATAAAAATAAGAAAGAATTTATTTAGTTTGTAATCTGTTAAGTACTGGTTTGTAAAGAGAAACACCCGTCAACGGCCATACCACGTTGAAAGCGCCAGTTCTCGTCCGATCACTGAAGCTAAGCAACGTCGGGCGCGGTTAGTACTTGGATGGGTGACCGCTTGGGAACACCGCGTGCTGTTGGCACTGCTTTTTTTTCTTTGTATATTTTTTCACTATTTTATTATATTTTTGTCTCCTCATGTATTTCTTTCTAAAGTCTAATCGAGATGAACGCCAGTTCTCGTCCGATCATTGAAGCTAAGCAACGTCGGGTGCGGTTAGTGCTTGGATGGGTGACCGCTTGGGAACACCGCGTGCCGTTGGCATTTTTTGTTGAAAATGCAAGACGAGATTTTCAAATCGTTTTGTCGTATGAACGAAACCATTTTAAAGCGAAAGTATCTTCAAATATAATTTCCCAATATCCCATTCTGTATCAAATTCATGTGATAGCACTGCATACTGTTGAAGACGCGTGCGCCAATGATGAAGTTTTTTTTTATTTTCAGACAAGCAATGTTAGCAGCGAGGCATACCGATGACAAAACAACTCATCCGTTGCCTGCAAGAATGTCCGCGGATAGCAGTACCATTTCGAAAACGGACGATTCAGAGTTGGACGTTGTGGGTACAGCGGATAGTCCGAGACCGTCGCTGCATCCCCCAACTCCAATTGCGTCGTCTCTGAACCATTCAAGTAAGTTGTTGTATGTCAAGATAAAGAGGGAGATTTTGTAAACCCTGTTTCAATTGCAGGCCACGAAGACGATTCTGTTAGAAGACGACTTCATGACGATTCGGGTTCTGAATCGAGTTGCTCCGAATCTCCGGGCAGCACAGCGTTTCGACAACGGGTCTCTTCCCCCAAAGATGCCCCGGGACCGTCGAACCCTTCAGGAGAATACCCTTCGCCTAATATAAGTGTTGGACCGCCAATTCATCCACCGCCTCACTTACTCCCTTACCTGTACCCTCCTGGGATGTACCCAGGTGCTGGAGGACCTCCATTTGGTCCACCCTTAAGCCTCTTTACTGGTGCGCACGGCCCTGGGATGAATCCTGGGTTATTATTTAACGCCCAGCTGGCGTTAGCTGCTCAACATCCTGCACTATTTTCCCATTATTCTAATTTGGCTCACCCGAATCCCCATGGGCACCATCTCTCTCCCACTTCGCCTTTGCACAATCACTTGAAAGGCGGCCATAGGTTTACCCCTTATACTTTACCCAATGTGGTCGGGTCGTCTCCTCTTGGAAGCGCGTTTGAAACGGTCACGCCGAGCTCGCACACGAGGAGTTTGAGTAATTCACCCTCTGGAAAGATCAGGGGCGGATCTATTTCGCCTCCCATCAGGCCGAGCACAACGAGTCCGAAACCGGAAACGGCATCTTCGCCGAGTGATCTAAAGAGTATAGAAAAAATGGTGAACGGTTTAGATGTGAAACAGACTGAAGAGACAGATAAATAGTGAGTCAAATGTGATTTTTAGTTAGGTTCGAAGCCATACTTGTAGGTACTAGTGGAATAATCTAGAGCATGGCATGAAGACAAATAGCAGTGTCACAGTGGCTAGAGCAACAGTCTTCATGCTATGATCTGGACCGTACGTGGTTGGAGTTACGACGACGGGATGTTGTTTGGTGAAGTGCTGGGTTGCTCCGGCACTCCACCGCCCTGCAATAGCTTTACGACGGGCCCGGTAGAGACTCGACGGGTTTTGTGCAAATTTATTTCTTTCGTTAGATTATCTTTCGCGATCTTCTAGGTTTTAAAGACTGTTAACAGCCGTTAATTTTCGCTGTTGAATTCTTAAACAAAAATTAGTTGATGACCAAAAGTGCTTTTCCCATCATTATAGCTGACTGCTAAAAGTACAAAAAATTACATGTGGATATCTAAGTAAATGTAAAATTTGCTCGCATATATATTTTTTGCGTGAGAATCGATATAGAAACTTGGAACTTGTTGACTTTTGCACTAATAAATTTTGACTGGAAACTCAACTATATATAACGAATAGCTAGCACTACACTGTCGACAAAAGTTAGGGGCAAATTACCATATATTCCTGTTATCTGATAAATTATTCTGTTGTGTTTACTGTTTATACTGTATTTGTAGCTATGTTGTTAGGTAGAATTTACCATTTTTTCGCTTTGTTAACTGATGCAGCTGATTGTACTGATTTTCGACTAAATTTAATTAAATTCAACACAATTGAGTACAGCAAAAGGATTGCGCCAGTTTGACCGTAACATAAAAGTCTTAAATCCGAGTTTCTCTATCGATATCTCCAATTATCTTCACTTGGTGCTGTTTTTTATTTTTTAGTTTTATAGTGGTAGCTATATTGCATTTTTGTCGGTTAGACTGTATCGTTTTCGCTTTGTATAAAGATACCGAAACAGCAAAATGTTCCTTTATTTAAATTTTAATGTAAATAACACTTACTTGTACATAGTTCATGTTAATAATTGTTCAGGAAAAAAATGTAAATTGTAAATTATAGAATCATTTGTATTTTGTAATATGTGCAGATTAAAATTCAGTCATCTTCAAGGTCTTACAAATTGTCCAACAAAAAAAACAAACTATTCGTAGGGAAAGTACCCCGTTGGTAATTGTTTGGGCAAGTCTGTTAGTCGATATTTCACCAATATGCGCCTAGATGGCGTGAGCTTGTCTCTTGCTTATACTTCACACAGGCAGTCATTTATAAGTTCAAGGTAAAGACCCAAATAGATTACCTGCGTCAGTTTCCTCATTTCACAGGGTTCTTTTTATCTCGTTTTGTGATTTGTCAGATCTGATGAAGGAAGGAGATTTGAATTTTAATTGCCATATGTATATTCAGGCGTTCGTTACTAGTGTTGGCGATATGAAATACATAAACTGAGGCGATTAATTCGTGGACTAAAACCAAATTCAAATTCCGTATATAGTTACCCACTAACGTACATATATATTTTCTATTACACCTGTATCATTATAGAGAAAAAAAGTGTATGGGACAGCAGTCTTTATTTCTGATTTACGTTAGTGTTCGAAATTTTGTGAATCGATCTTTCTGCGGTGTATATATATTGCATATATATGCACAAATATAATATGATTGTGAATTTATACGAGTCCTGAATTAATCATTTTATCATCCAAGAGGGTAGAAACTAAGTAACAAAATTAGAATTTCGGTTAACAATTGTCCTTGAATGAAATTTGTAATGCCAGCACTGGTTTCTACCAAAGAATTGTGGGGCATTTTCACATGTCGAAAAGGTTCCAGAGAAGTTACGAAAGCAATAACAAAACACGCTACAATGTGCTCACGGAAAACCGTCGAAATTTGATGTAATCAATCGAATTCTTCGACAACGAAGAAGCTTCTCGTATACATATTTTTTGTTTTCCAATTTTGACACATACGTCGGTGAGGTTGGGAACGTTACTTCAGCGATCCATGTATTTATTTGATACTTACTATTAAGTTGGAGGGGGTTGCAGAAGTACTCGTTTCTAGCTTTATCGACTGCTCGTGAAACTGTATTAAAGTAGATTTTAAAGAATGTAAAAGTGTTGTGTGTATATGTCAAATACTTTTAAAAATTAATAATATTCATATAGAAAAATTAGTGAGTTTTCTTTACACCATTTACACCTATAATCCTTTTAGAAGCAAGGAACAGCTCGTCTTAAGCAAACTACCTAATATGACAATTGAGTAGGTACTGTCTTTAAATTAAAAAATCAAATTAACCCCTAAACCACATAGAAATTGAAAAGCCCATATAATTATTTCCACAACTGAGTTACCATCCTCAATTAAAAATAATAGGCCCCTTAACTCTTTGTATAAACAAAATGACGTCACTATGACGTGATAATGACGTTGAATGAAAGTCAAAAGCCCCTTTTTGATGCAGAAAGGCTGATACGATGCATGCTGTCGTGGTTCAGCACGTCGAAGGTCTAGAGAAGGTAAATACTTAAGTTTAACTTGGTCATCAGTACAACAATCCTCCAACAAAGTCGAAGCACAACCACTACCCCGTCAAAAGCCCGACTGCCTCAGAGGCAGCACGCTAGAAGAGTTCCATCCCCATCGCCTTTTAATTGAAGTAAGTCATATTCAGTATTGGGCGAGGTTCAGAAGGAATTCTTGCGAAGATCCATATATTTCCTGAATAGATCTAGGCAGTGGAAATTTCCATCGGCATTGTTGGCGATGGTGAAGCTTCTTCGAGTGTGGTTTGGATCACCTTAAAAAGCAAAAGGCTGGTCCAATCAGAAGGAACTTAATGACGTCTTCTCGCTAAAACAAGGGCACAGTATTCTTGTTATTGAGAATTAGTTTAACTTCCGATGCGTCAGAAATTTTAACTAAACTGTGCGACAAAGGATGGACAAAAGGTTGAAAGATGAATTTTATGGGAAGGCCAATGCGGGTTTAAACGAAATTGGAGTAGCATGCGGCCATTGCAGCTTTTCGACTAATAATAGATAAAGCAATAGAAAAAATAAAGGGTGTCTAAATTTTATCACACCGTCGTCGGAAAGTTGAAAAGACTTTAAAAGTTTTTGACTTATGACCTATGATTTGGCTATTTTGATCCCTAATGGCTGTCATCCTCTTCATCTCTACACTGAATGAAAACAAGCATCATCCTTCGTTGCAAGTTTTGTGTAACCATATTCTCGTTTCTTCACTATTACGTTGTTTGTAGCCTCGACACAACCGCACCTCTAACCACAGAAGAGAAACTTCTCGCAGTATTCGAAGAATTTGAGTACCTACCTATTTAGTTGATTCCTCTCCCTAACATCAAAAATTTTCACTTTTTTCCTGTTTTCACGTAAGGGTGCCATTGTATCTTCTTTACCTTTGATGATGGCATCTTTCTCTTCATTAATTTGAGTTAGCAATTTGATTATATCCTCCGAAAGTTTATGTACGTATTTGAGGTTATGGATACATCTTCTCAGAAAATAATTTCATTTTTCTGAAATCGCTAAAGAATGTCTACTTTCTCCGTGCAATTTCAAATAGTATTTTAGTCCGTTGCTAAGCAGCCGTCAGAAAACAGTTCGAGAAAGTTACTTTTCCGACCTAAACTGGGAAAGTAACTCCTTATCGGTTTTAACCTATGTCTTAGACAATATTATTACTATTATCAACAGATTTCTATCTGTCTCTTCCCCCTCTAAATGACATATAAGTCTTCATAGGAATTCTTTCCCTGGGGCCTAATTGCTGATGTTTGAACCCCATATTGGGTTACGAAATGACCATCCATATACCATGAAGTATATTCTCCAATGCCTTCTTTGAAGAAGAAGGTCTTATCTGGACTTCAGTTAATACCCAACGTGCATCGATATCTCTTCTCTAGTAAATCCTGCTTCATCAGTTGTAAGTTGTAAGCAAATAATTAATTAAAAAAAAATGTTGTCTAGTAGTGTTTTCAATCACCCATTAAGAAAATGTGCGCCTACGAGCAGAATCACCGGGCTGCAAAAATTGGACATCTTGCACATCTCCTTCCATTCCAATTTTAGTTTCCAAAGATGGGGATTACAATTTCTCATTAGACGAATGTATTCGTAACAATACCGTCGTATTTTGGGGAAATAGCAACTCCAAAAGTGAGGGGAACATTTGGTCTAACCTTTCCGATAAGCTTGAATTTTTGTCAGGTTTGGCAAATGTGGTTGGCCATTACTTGGACGTCAGAAGTACTGTCCTAATAGTTTTGATTTGCCCAGTTATTTTCTTTGTAAAGTTTTTGTTTATGCCCAAGTTGTCGTATTTTTATTTGATGGAGGGTAAGAGTATTAAAGTTCTTAAGTCCTTGAGGCGATTTGAAGATGTGGAAGAAGAACTGCTCACTTTGGATAAGGACGTAAAGAGGTAAATGTCTGAAACGGGGTCTTGGAAGGAACCATTCTGGATAAAGAGTAACGGAAAGGCTTTACTGACTGTGCGATATTTTTAAGATTTTCGCAGCAGCTGAGTGGAATGGGATATGGGATGTTTCGTGATTTATACTCCTTTTATTTTTAATAATCCAATTAGCACAATAACGCCAGGTATGTCTTCCATAATAGTCATGGGTACCTTCGTAGTCTTTAATATAATTGCCTCATTTTTATTGAAAAAATAGGAAGAAGAACATCAATATTATCCACTCTTATTGGTAGTTCTCGGAATTGAAACAACATTCTCCTATGTTATCGTTACAGTTTTTATCAATAATTAATTGAACTTACAATTTGATATTGTAATAAAACAATTTAACAAACTTTATTCTTATGTAATTGACTTTTTGTCGTTTGGATTCGGCGCTTTTCCCTCCGCCGAAAGAATTTTTCGTAAAAATTTCATATGCTTTGTAAAATGGTCAGTAGCATCGGGCGCGGTCAGTACTTGGATGGGTGACCGCTTTGGAACACTGCGTGCTGTTGACACATCTTTTTTACTTTTTTGTTTTATATATTTTGCTATATTAACATCATATTTTTGTTTTTTGTCCGTATGGTGTAGTCAATATTGTTTGTAAACATTGTTTTCTGGTATATAGTACCCTGTCTGCTGGTGTGGGGAACAGTTTTAAATGCTTACATAATCAATACAGTTTAAAATAAAACAGCATTCTATAGTTTTAATAAACAGAAAAAATATTCTAAAACAAAATTATACATATAAAATAAATGTTATTTCTAGAACATAATTATAAGGTTTAAAAGAAAATCTAGCGTCAACGGCCACACCACGTTGAAAGCACCAGTTCTCGTCTTCTCAAAACTAAAATATATTCTAATTGTCAACAAGACTAAACTAAACTAAAACTAAGAACACAACTAAAAGAAAGAAAGAAATAAGCAAAGACATGGTTTATTTGGGACCTTTCTTGCCAGGTTTGAACTGTTTGGATCCGCTTCCACCTGGTTCATCCTCTGTTTTTCTCTTGGAATGATCTGCAGCTTGAGTCCCCTTTGTTGTTGGTGTTACGAGACTCATTTCCTCATTCTCAGACAAAACAGGATACTCACGACACCATCCGGGCAGAACATCAACAATTCTCAGCAATTCATTAGCTGCCATTTTAATGCTATCATACACTTCATAATCCCCATCATCCTTTTGTGTGAGGATATCAAATTCCACACAAAATTCCAATCTCTTTGCCTCAGAGATCAGAGGAGAATTGATACCAAGAGTTTGAAATTCTTCTATTTCTTCAATATCAAATGAGTGATCTTTTCTCTTAGCATTAATGATAGCATCAAATTTAACTGAGAAGTAAAGATGAGCTTGTTTTATTATTCTGGTAACTCTCCCTTCATCCTGAGGTATTAGGGCAGAGAAAATAGGAGTCATCATTACGTAAGGGAAGTTATCAGTTAATTTACTGATGGGGACAACAAAATTCACTCCTCTAAGTGTTTTGTAGGAGCTGCAAACCTGATAAGGATAACACTGGGCAATACGAGTCAAAGTAGGAGCTTTCCTGTCTACTCTCACATTTGTAGTTATGTGGTATTTGGCTTGAAGTCTCCTGATCGACGTTTTGCCAGCATCACTAACTTTTTCAAGGATGCTGGAAATGTTAGCTCCCCTTGTTAAGTATAGCCCAAGCAGGCTTTTCAAGTCCTTTAAGTACTCAGTGGAGTCCTTAGCCCTGTTTCTCAACTGCTGCCTCATTATGATAGGATTGAAGCCTTCATAAACAATCTCAGACATGAATTCTTCAATTCCTGCACTGAGATCACTTGCAGATTCTTCAAATTCTTGCTCGGGAGTCGCCATTGTCTCTACTTCTGAATCAGTTAGAGTTTCTGTACCAGATTCAGATGAAGAATAAGAATAGACAGAAAAAGTATCCTGAGGATCTCTGTAAGATTTGAACGCTTTATTTGCAATGGTTGCAATGAAGATTCGTAAGTTTTAAGAAAAACTGTTTTACTTTAAAAGTTAATTTGTTTGAATCTTTTAATCATTAAAAACAAAAGATAATTCGTTATGGAACACAGTAAACTCCTTAAAGAAAACTCACAAAACGATTCCACCCCTGACTTTTGACAGTAAAGTATTACTCACTGACAAAGAAAAGGCGGAAGCATTAGCGGAAACCTTTCGAAAAATACACAATTTGGACGAACACGAAACCAGCGAACAGAAAGCAATTAAAGACGCAGCACTAACATTCATCAACAGGCCAAAACAACCCTTCCCGCCTTCCCTATTAAAATCAGTACTGACTAATCCCACAGAAATAAAAAACCACATAAAAAGACTGAACTGTAAAAAAGCACCAGGCCCCGACAAAATCGAAAATCTAGTTCTGAAAAACCTATCAAAGAAAGCCCTTGTACAATTAAACTACATTATTAATGCCATAATCCGACTACAATATTTTCCGACCGACTGGAAGAAAGCTATCATCGTACCCATCCCAAAAGCAAACAAAGATGACACTGACCCCAACAACTATCGCCCAATAAGCCTCCTAAACGGACTAGCAAAATTAACAGAACGAATAATACTTGAGAGAATAGAGAAAATTGATTGGAAACTAAAACTAACTATGGATCAACAATTTGGTTTCAGACAAGGACACGGTACAGCTCAACATGTGACGAGAATAGTAACGGACATAATAACTTCCTACAACAACGAACAGTGCACTGTAATGGCCCTCCTAGACATACAGAAAGCCTATGATAAGGTTTGGATAGAGGGACTGACCCACAAACTTTTAAAATTGCACCTGCCAGACTACTTAGTTACTTTACTACATTCATATCTTACAGACAGAAGTTTTAAAGTTAAAATCTTTGACGCATACTCGGACATAAAAACAATCAAAGCGGGGGTGCCGCAAGGCTCTGTACTTGGACCGAAACTATTTAATTACTACATTAACGACATACCGACATTTAAACAAACGAAAATTGCGCTCTACGCTGATGATACGGCGATTTATGCCCAATCTTTCAGCGCGGAAGTTGCCAATAAGCAGACGCAAATACATCTGGACTTACTACAAAAGTACTATGACAAATGGAAAATTATAATTAACCCGACTAAAAGCGAGACAATCACTTTCACAAAAAAATTTACGAACATTAAAATATTCACCCCACTCAAACTAGGTGGTGCACCAATAAATACCCAGACGGTCGTAAAATACTTAGGAGTTTATCTGGACAAGAGACTGACCTTTCATGCTAACTTAGAACAGACCATAAGGAAAGCTTATTCTGCAGTGAGAATTATTTACCCTCTAATGGTTAATCGAGGACTGACACAGGACAATAAACGATTGCTCTACCTGACTCTAATCCGACCACTAATTACCTACGCGTCTCCTGTCTGGTGCAAAATATCTAAAACTGCCTGCCGCCCATTGCAAGTATTTCAAAATAAATGTTTGAGACTAGTAACAAATTCAGACCGATACGCAAAAATTAATGAACTACACGAAACGACGAGGATCGAACCCATACAGAACTACATAAACCGAACGGCGCAACAATTTTATAAACAGCAACTTTGAGAAGCCACAACACACATGACCGCATAATACACCAACTTCCCTACCAGCACCTTCCAATTTTTAATGAATTGAATTAAAATCATAACGGCCCTTACAGGTAGACAAAATTTTAACTGAAAACGCCCCCGCATTTTATTCATAAATTTTGCATCAATTTTCTTAAATAGGTTTTTACTTTTAATTTTCTTATCAATCTAATCACACTTTAGAAACTAGCAATGTAAATATTAGGCTATTATTTAATTACTTGGAACTTAAAATTCATTTATTTAGGTATGTAATATAGATTTAGAGATAAGCCACGATGGTAGGAGCTCTTAATTTTGTAAAATAGTTTAAGGTTTATGTATACAGGTATTATGTTTATCAAATAATAGGTATGTGCGTCTTGTAAATGTTAAACAGTTAATAAGGTTTATTATGAGTTCTCGTCCGATCACTGAAGTCAAGCAACGTCGGCCGCGGTTAGTACTTGGATGGGTGACCGCTTGGGAACAGCGTGCCGTTGGCACAATTTTTTTGTTACGTACACATATTAAAACAATGTTGTGTATCGTGTATTTTCTTTTTCATACTATTTATTACTGATGTCTTGTAAAATCAACATAAATTTCAGGCTTCGCTTTACTATTTCGACTATTAGGTTGTTGCTTGGATCTAACTTTTTAACTTTTAATATCAAATTTTCACAAAGTTTTCATATTTCACTTTGCAGAATGTTATTTTTCTCAACAATTTCTTGTAAGAAGCCAACCTTCCATTTGATGAGCTTTAGGTAGGTACTTCTTCTAAACTAGAAACTTCAAATCATTGATGGTACTATAGTTTTTACTACCTATGTATTATCAATGAT
Organism: Xestobium rufovillosum; assembly: GCA_963966045.1. Taxonomy (NCBI): domain Eukaryota; kingdom Metazoa; phylum Arthropoda; class Insecta; order Coleoptera; family Ptinidae; genus Xestobium; species Xestobium rufovillosum. Next base: position 27,474,996 of record OZ014497.1, read on the forward strand.
GAATAGAAACTGTGTGTTTGCGGACATATGTTTCGTTGCAGGATTTTGCCCTAAAATTTGACCCCTTATTTAGTTACAAATTCGCAACTATGGCAAGGAAAATTACCGAAGTAATTTCACTCAGTTGATGTAATGCAGTATTTTGGCAATTGTAAATATGAGCATTTCCTTCGGTGAGATTTTCCTTATGAATTCTGATATGAATGATACACTAGTAGTTGCCCTACTATCTCGTAAAACATAAATCGTAATTTATGACCTATTCATTGACATCTACCACACTGTCTCTGAATCGTGGATGAATTAATGTTCGATAAGGCACAAAAGGCAGATAAAACGTCAATTACACGGGAGGGTCCCCACAGACAAATTGTTATTCAGCAAATCCTCCAGGATTATGGAAAATCTGTGGGGTAGAACAGCAGATATGTATATCGCCTAGAGGGCAGATCCAATCGCCGATAAAGCTGCACTCTGTATTGCTTGACTATTGGAATTAGACGCTCTCTTTTCAGCTGGGATAACAGAAGTGAACAGATCTTGTAAGATGTTCGACTTTGGCGAGTTTGTATTTGCATGCCAATTTTAGTTATGTCCTATGATAGAATCTGATGCCGAAAATGGAGTCTCATTAAAAAGGAAAACTTCAATATTTTTCTGTTTTTCATAGTCACTCATCGGTTTGACGATTTTCAGTCCTATGTATACAAATAACTGATTTTGAAAATGCAGGGGCAATTTTTCCTTTCTGCCAACACTAATAACATCAAAATATGTCATATATTATGTGAATGAGCAGGCATTAGACAGATAATAACAGATAGTCAAAACAGGCTGTTTACAGACTGGCCTCCGAAAATAATACACATTGAAAAGAAGTGACTCCAGAACGTTATCTTGCGGCATTACTGAACAGAAAATTAAATGAAACTATTAATTTAGCTATTTACAGATCATGTTTGGTAAAAGGTATTATGCAATATGTTTACATGAAAACGTATACTCAGGGCAGTTAAGAAAGTCAGTCTGTCGACGATCGGAGACGGCAAAGAAATCCTCCTTGGCTACCCTGACAGTTCATTTTATAAGGTGGGAGGAGGGGTGCGGCCTTTTTAGAGAATTTTCTGTGACGAAGTGGTGCAGTCTGCACCGTACGTGACGTAGATCCATCGCGTCACAGTAGGGTCGCGTGCTATCATTTGCGATCTCTTGTCTTATTTCTCGTACGGCGCGCTCTAAATTTCTATCATTCGCTTATACGTACACGATTGACGCCAGACAGCTTGTTCTGTCTCTTTTCTGGAAACCTGATAACAGTAGCGACATCGCAGAAGAAATTATAAATGCCATGTCATATAGACATTTTACTTATGCTTTATTACATGATTGCCAGGGCAATCGAACATTAAATGCAAAAATATATTCAATTTTAAGAGTGCCATTGGATTAGTAGATATATTGAGGTGTTGGATGGTGTGCAATAACGTGTGCTTTCATCTTAAGTAGGTAACCAAACCGCTTGAAGTTTTCTGCATGTCTTCCTCTCCATTGGTTAAAAGTGGGAATGCCTTTTGTTGAAAACCGGCAAGTTCTGTCGATACTACATTGTATAGACCTGACCTGACCTGACTTGATCTGGTGCAGGTGACAATTTAGCATTTTTGCTTTCATCTTGAATTGCGCTATTCTTTATTTGAACGTATTGAGGCTTGTGAACATTTAATTCTCTAATGTTTTCGGTTTTCCCAGTCAGAATTATTTATTGCAAAATAACGTAACATGGCATTTTATTCCGCCAAAAGCGCCGTATTTGGGAGGCTTTAGGAATTTGCAGCCAAGAGTACGCATTGTCCCTTAGTCAAAGTAATAGAACTTTCACGTCTCACATACGAATATTTTTACACCATATTATGCCAATAGAAAGAAGTAACAGTCTTGTCTTGTCTTGTCCGGTATATTGACTTCATGTATTTGACGTATTTCTAACAGAAAGACGGTGACGTGTGTGCTTGAAAGAAGTGGCCGCTATTCGCGTCGAGGCAGATTCACTTCTACGTGGCAGCTGCTATAAAACATACGCCAAAGTATCAAATATGATAGTCGGAAATCCAGAAAGTAATCCGAAATAAATGCGAGGGGTTGCCAACCGATATATATCCGGGTAATCCTGATTTGATGCTGGCATGATATGATGCGGTCACATGCCGCGGTCGCTCAAAAACGTCCCCAGTGACCGCACATCAAATAAAATACGGCCGAAGTCGGGCTTCAGAGCATCCCTAAATTCATATCTACTTGTAACCAAATGGAACCTGAATTACAGAAGTTTCGATTAGAATAAGAAATAAATCACTTTTTTATAATTTCGTTGTATAATGGTGTCTTTTCGACTATTGCTATTTTAATGTCGAAGGTTCTTTCCGACTTCTTTTTTATTTCATTATGAGCTTCGAACACAAAATTGTCTAATTGGTCTAATTGCAAATACCGTTTTTTGATAATATCTATCCCATTTAATTATCGAATAGGTACTGGAACTAAATAGAAAAATTCACAGATCTCGCACCTTACGCAAGCATCGTATGTATTGAAAATGCCTGACACAATTTTTACATTTAAAACACTTATGAGTTATATCTGCCACAATATAACAAATTAATTATTATTAATTTACGTTTACCGATTTTGCGGGGTCGAGATCGTAACAATAAACAGCCATACTTTGCGGTTTGTTTTAAAACAATAACTGCTTCCGCGCCGATTCGGTGTCGGCATTTCATATGTCACGCAATCCAATATTATCCGTATGCGCTGGTCGAGGTCACGCCATCCTCATTAAGTTTGCTTAAACGTGATCCCAATAGCATTTTCAATACTAAAAATAGTGTGTGGCTTACTGGCGACGACCCACTTGGCGTAGGTGAGTTTCTAAGCATATTTATTTACTATTTATGTGAGAAAACTTATTTCACCATTTAGACACTAGAACCTTCACACTTGACAAGACTAAAATGTAGTTTATCATCACTGATTGTGCAGATATGTGTGTGCAGAATGCAATAGTGTCCTTGCATTGTTCATGAAGATTTATTGCAGAATAAATATTGGAAACGCATGCAACATGCATCTAGCCTTCAGCAAGTCGTATACCCAACATTTTATGAATATACCTACGAATTTGTTCAATAACAAAAATGTTACTGTTTTGTGGTATTTACCTACTGTATTTACTGTACAGAATTTTATCAAGATTAACTTTCCAGTACTTTCTCCCATGTCGAGGAGTTTGGTGGTTGGTGAACTCTTATCTTAATCAAACTAGTAAAGGCAAGACTCGGTTTTGGCTACGTAGATGACGTGTCCATAATAGTAAGAGGAAGGTTTCTCGCTTCTCTCAGGGAATTCATCATGAACGCCCCGAAAATTGTACAAACCTGGTGAAAAGAGACGGTTAACCCACCAAAGACTTTCGCGATAATCTTCATCAGGAATTACAAAATCGAAACCCTGCAGCCGTTCAAGCTCTAGGGGGCGGATATCTAGGCGTTTACCTGGATATCAAGTTGAGTGGGAAATTCAAAGGAGTAGACATATAGAGCCGGTTCTGGACCAACACATTTGAATTCTTATTGTGGTGTTTTCAGAGGTATCGTATTCAAGGTCAGTTTCAGAACCGACATGTAGTTTAACGAAATCATTCAACTTGAGGTCATTCAAGAGTGGTGTAATAATATAAGGCTGCATAGTTTTTGCTTCTGGAGAGGTCCAGATTCGGCTGTCCAGAAATTTCAATCGAGATGTTCTCGTGCAAATTGAAGTTGCTCTGCTCTGTGTTATGGGAGAAGTTCTGAACCATTGGTGAATCTTCGAGCAACCAAACCAGTATCATGGAGGCGTCTTCTCACTGTACTGCCATTTATTCTGACTCCCCGAACCTCTTGAAGTCGATTTCTGGCTTGGACCGCTGTAGTTTCCTTATTCCGAAGAACTGGTAACGGCAAAAATCGATCGTCTAGACCAGATGTCGATCTCGTAATACCAGTTCCAGGTCGTTTGGAATTCATCACTTCATAGCGTCATCTAGATTCTTCTTCATTACTTCTATAAAGGCTTGCAGTCGCTGCTCATTGGTGCTACACTTCTTGTTATCTGCACAAACACTTAAAAGTACGAACGCAAGTCTGAAATCATTATCGGTCACTACGGAGTCCAAAAAAATTCTTCAATCTTCCACAGCCTCTTACTTGTCCTTATATACCGCCCAAAGAAAAGTTCGGGAACTACAATGCGATCAATTCGATTCATAAGTAAACGAGGTCAAAGTTATAAAAATGACTATCTGTTTGACAGGGTTGACTCATACTGCCGTAAACAACATGGGCGTCGCATGTAGGACCACTCTCTGTCGTAACAATATTTTACAACAAGTGTTCAATATGCTGACCACCAACATCCAGGCACTGTGCAAGACTTGAAGCGACGCCCTTTGTTGTTGCACGTCGGATTTCTGCGGGGTCCAATTTCGCAAATGCTGCTTTCACGCGTGCCTCCAATTCATTCTTCCTGTTGACGACTGTTGCATACATTTGGGCCTTGATGCGACCCCAAAGGTAGAAATCGAGCGGAATTAAGTGAGGAATTTTGGGTGGTCAGTCCCACGGGCCCAACCGCCTTATCCACCTGTCTTCGAACATATTGGTAAGTTGCTGAGATACTCCCTGGGTTCAAAGGGTTATAGCTCCATCCAGTCGATACCAACATCTCCCTCTTGCGTTTAAAGGAAGGTCGCCCAAAAACTCTTCTACCACAGCCCTTAAAATCTCTGGGATGTTAGGGTTTCTTCGTAAATTAAAAATTCTACGCGACTATTTATCATTACTTAAAAAAATTATCCCAATCATAAAATATACGAATATTTGAGCGACCCTCTTTTTGTGGAGGTCAGTATATGTAGTAAGTATAATACCAGAATCGGAGGGTGTCTAAGATATTGTGCCAGATCTTTCGCCCTATTCTTATTCCCTCTCAATAATTTCTGACATTTTTACGAGGAACGATTTCACCGGAAGAGCTCCGCGGCGCGTCGCAATCAAATTACGGAAGCACACGGGCATTATGCGTCGCCGCGGGTGTCCGGAATGTCTCTAAATTCTTTTAAAATCGCACCATTTAACCCTACCCCCTAGTCTGCGACAATAGAACACTAAGGGTGCCAACGATGCGACACCAAATCGTCCTGAAATACGTCGTAATTTACTCCTGTTTGTCGCCGCAGGATTTCAGAGTCGAATTTCAGGGTTGGGTGCCTGGCGGCGGATGGAATTAAAGTGTCATCCGTCTTCTTGACTCCCGACAATGCAAAATTCTTTTGCGATGGAAATGTAGTGAGGAAAAGGGAGACTTACAAAAGTGTGGATCGGATGGTAAAATTTCTACAAAGCTGTCAGCACATCCAAGGTTTACCTTTCGGTAGTTTAAGTACATATTGTTGTTAATAATAATAATAATAATAATAATAATAATAATGTCTTGATTCAGTTGACACACAAAACAAATCCAATTGTTATAAGATAGGTAATACACAGAAAACAACAGAAATTATGAAGTTCTAATGTACGTCATGAACATAAGGTTGTCTGTGAGCCAGGGAGCCCTTTTTGGTAATTTTTATCATTCTCAATGGTGCATGAAAATCAAGCAAACCAAGAACATTAATTTGGGATTGCTGACCATCATCACCGACCGTCTGCGATCACATTTCAACTAAGTTCGTTTATTCAGAAAAAGGTAGGTTATATGAGGTAACCAAATTATTAAAAATTATACAGGTGGCTTCGCCCTTGATCCATTCCTCACGAGTCGCCACTGGTTTTAGGAGCTTTGGATTCAGTAAAGCGTTTAATTAATTGTGTTTTCAAGGTTTAAATTTTGTTTTCTTTGGACTTCGAAGCAGAAATACTTTATTATCAAAAATAATCTGTTTAAGTTCTTCGACGTTTGAAGGGATGTTTATATCGCACACATTTTGTGTGCTGTGTGAATACCGTCAGTTGTTTTGTCGCGTGATAGGGCAATTTCTAGCGTAATTTGCCGACACCTGTTATGACAGTAATGAGCTAGTTTGCCATAAAATGTCCCAATAATTGGCAGGTGTTTAGATAATAAATCTCGTGAAATTTGATCCTTCGGTGTCCGTAATTTTAATTATATTGAAACGACTATTTTTAATTGCCATATAAAAGACTCTGGGTACCATTAAATAAAATATTTCCTAAGTAGGTACCACTTTTCACGTGAAATCTTTTTTTAAAGTGCGAACACATTCCTGGGATCATTCTGCTTTCAGTTTACGGTGACATAAAGAAGACGACTGCTTTCTCTCAACTAGCTTCTGCTAAGTCGTATAAAGTCCATCTCTGTCATCTAACATTAACTTTTATTTTTAGATTATATATTTTTAAATATATTATTTCGGCATATACTTGTCCTTTCACGTAACCCCATAAGAAAAGATCCATTGGGGTTAGGTCAGGGGACCTAGAAGACCAGTTTATTGGCCCACCTCGCTCAATCCATCTTTGATTATAATGTGTATACAATCATTCTCTGACCCTAACTCCATAATGCGGTTGCGCCACATCTTGCTGAAACCACATCCTTCTTAATGTTTGAAGTGGAACATTTCTCAGAAGTGTTTAGGTATACGCGTGTACCCTTAAAATCTTTGCTTTATTCTTGACGGAACTGGCAAGTGGTATGGGTGGGATTTATTTTTCTTTATTATTCTTCTAACTGTAGTTCTTAATTTTCTCGTACTAGTGCAGGGGTTTTCCACAACGGAGGTCATGACAGAAATCTCATTATCTTCCCTTAAAGCGGCGTTCATTCTATTTGTGTGTTGGCAATTAACCCTTCCGGTGTTCTCAAGTCTATCTGCAAGATTTTTGAAAGATACAACTTGAAGTTGACGTCTTTCTGGATAACGTCTTTATAGATCCTTGGCGCCGACAAACAATAATTTCTATGAGCTTCACCCAAAATGTAAATCATATCGACCAATTCACGTTGAGTAAAATTCATCTCCATTGGAATAAGGTAACCAACGTGTAATAAAATTATGAAATAAACAACAATAACAACAACGGGAACAACAAAAATAATAATGAAAAAAAACAAAATGTCAGAAATCAAACTAAATTCTGTAGAAACTATCAGTTGCAGATCCTGGATAGGGTCTTTGTCAATTATTTAAAAAGTATAAAGGTATAAAAAAGTGACAATAATTTTTCTAATAAAATTTGTGAATATAACATTAGATGTTTTAAAAATAATGCTCATTACCGAGAATCATCGACTTCAGTATTAATTTTGTACCTGTTGTATATGATGAATATTTCCATCGAACCTTCGAAAACAAGCCGCCGATTTGGTGACAGAGACCGAGCAACTGTGAGGTGTTTTTTTACCAGTGTACCGGATTCGTATCAACGGCTAAAATCAAATTATTTCAGTACAAGCCCGGCAGGTGACAAATACATGGTTCGACTATCCTGCCGCATCTTGTCGGTCTACTTGACCGCTCCTTGGCGCTGTCTCGCATTCTTCGGCAAAGGGAAGACCAAATAAATTAAATATGTGCCTAAACTTTGTATGAAAGAGCCTACCTACGGACCAGAAAGCCGGGTGCTTCAAATTTTTCGAATTTTCGAAAACGTACTGATTAAGTGGATAGGAACAAACGTCTCAGATCATATAAATCGATATAGTTTTATAAATAATATTACATTCCTCAGCGAGTTTTTAGTCTCATCTTTTACTGTTTGTAACAAGAAAGTAGGGTTGTCTAAGTTAATTATTCATTATTCATTGGTTGAACCGGCGTGTTGGAATAAAAATTATGTTGCAATTTCTCCATCTTGTTTGCATTTAGTCGAGATGCACATTAAACTGGACATTTATTAGTGGATAGTCGACTAAAATTGTGTGGCCATTGCAATGCAGATGGCGCTGACACAGTCGGTATTCAGTTTATTCTCTTATTTCTAAATAGTAATTCAAAGATAGGACCGCCGACTAATTCTCTCAGATGTATTCGTTGCCGCCAAAGCAAAAAACCTTGAAAATTCCAAGCTAAAGTGGTTGCAGCTGTCATAGAAACCAATCATAATAGATTGTGACTATATTATGCATCATCCTAATCACACTTTTGGGCGATAGGTGGCAGCACTTTATAGACATTTGTCCAGAATTACTATTGAACAGCTGATAAATCCCACCCTTAAGTGTTGTTAGGTTATAATTTTGTGGCTTGCTCCAAATATGTGTCTTTCAGAGTCTTAGTAGGTGCTAATCGAAAATTAAACAAAGGTGGTCTTTTTCCATCTTCCCTCTTCCTTTGCAAAATGTTTCGGGTGTTATGGATTTTGTTTTGTTACTGTGTCACTGTCTTTTGGTGTGTGGGGTTAACTTATAAAGAATTCATAATATAATTTTTGTTGTATTTAAGAGGGGACATGCAGATTAGCAATAAAATCAGTATGCATTACAATATTTTGTACAATTATCTGGGCGCTACAGTCATTTAACTCTCCCCTAGTATAAAACAGTTCCAATTTGTTCTCTTTCTCTTAGTATGCAAAGTACGACTCCAGAGATATTCCAACACAGTTACGATACTTCTTGGAAAGATAATATTACGTCTGGTGGGTCTAACCTTTCTGAGATGCCAGATAAAGTTTATCAGGGACATTTCTTCGCTTTTATGGAGAAGGTGCAGCGGCTACTGGTCCTACGCGACGTTTACGAATCTGAATACAAATTTCTAAGCGGGTAAAATATTCACTGCTAGCAAGCTGCTGTAATTTATAACAAACGTGTCTAGTTTTTCCTGCGGAGCCGTTTGTGTTCAATATGTAATAGATAATTGGGAAAAATCTATCTCACGGGACATTCAATTCCTAGTGCACTTGCTTGACTGTTTTGAATGCACTAAAGACTGTAAAATAATATTTGCTTTCGGGTAGTTTTTCGCTCCTCTCTGACTTATTTTAGAAAAAACTGTATTATATTCAATTAAGCCTAAGCAAGCTCTTCTTCGATTTATTAAAGTCTCAAAGGTAGCCCAAAGAAATGCCAACTATTTTACAGGTTAAAGTCTTGGCATTTCGAAGAATTGATTATTTAAAAGTGCCAAATCGGTATATCCACCTGCCTCTCACACCTCCAACCTGAAGGGATATAAATGGTTTACTTGTAGCTGTCTTCGAAACAGTGTAGCAGATAATGATACAAACTAAAGATAACACATTCTGAAGCCGTCTACTTCTGTATATGTATAGGTTTCCTTATCACCAGAGCATTCTTTAAATAGTTATGTTCGTTTCGTCACAGTGAAACTCGACTTAACTACTGGCTTGACTCGTCCGATGAGGCTCGTAAAATATAATTGGGAATTGGAATTTTTCCAGTAGTGCGCTCGGTTAATTATTTCAGTCGGCAGTAAATGGTTTCAAATTGAGCCAGTGGCGGATGGTCCCCATGTACGCGCCCCCCTTTGGAAAATACTGTCTATTTAAATCGAAAAACTAATATACTAATACCAAGTGTGTTCCGAATTGTTACGCAATATGCCAAAATGTGATTCTTAATTCGTCAACGTTTTCAATAGAGGTTGTATACCAGACTTCAGGTCCGAGGTATCCAAGGCTACGATCCTCCTCGATCTATCCATCGATTCCAATAAACATTGCCCAAACGTCAACATACGAATAATCCCAGCGTCGAGCTCCCGTTAAGTAGGTAGTACCTATATGCAAGGCTGCAAGTCTCCAACTATTTGCTTTGAGAACTAGGAACTCGTCCGCGCTAGGGAAAATTTTTAAAAAATCGAACTGTATGGTCCTTTAGTAGCTTCGTACGCCACTACAAGCCTGTGAGTGCCAGCATGTAGGGACGTAAATCAGCAACTTTGCGTAGTAACTTGTATTGCATATTTTGCACCTTCTTGGCATATTATGCCACCTTCTTGGCGTATCCGGCCACCTCATTTTGCCCTACGTGGTGATTAGTGGCCCACCAATTGGCCTTGGTTGCCAGAATTATTGTTGCAGCATCCGTCATGTTGGCTTTGGTTACCACTCCAGTTAGTGTCACCTTTTCAACAGCAGTTGGTATCATAGCTTCGGTCCAATCATCGTCTGCAATTCCACCGACTCCAGAATGTATTTTATAAGGGGAGATGTAAATCTGCCTAGTTTCATTTTGTGTAACTCGCAAACAATGTGTGGATAACACGATGCAATTCTAGCTATCGTTATGTCAGTTTTCTTAGAGCCTTAGTTTGGAAGTTTGGATTTAACTTGGTACTTTGCCAGTTTGGATGTGTAGATTTCAAGCCAGGGAAATTTGGCCAATTTGGCAAATATTGGGTTTAATCAATGATTTTATGTTTCTTTAGACAAATATCTAAAGCAGATGTTAACTCAGATTTTAAAACCAAGCTGCCTGAACTTAAAGTAAAGACTTCATCGAAAATATGACTGGAGCATATTTTGAATCTTCGCTCTTCTGGAACTAAATTAGAAGTAGTGGCAGCATGAACATAATCTCTTGTTTCAGTGAACACTATTTTAAATGGTTTCACTGAATTCTCTCTATTTATCTTCATAGATTCGACTGCAGAATATAATGTAATCAGCATTAATACTGATTATCTGTCATCACCATCGATATGTTCATCACTAGAGGGAATCAATTATGCAATCACATTTGACATGAGGACCCGTGGAAATTTTATTCCAAGATGATTCTTCATTGTAGAACAACTTGGTAAGTCATCTTCTGATTTCATTTTCAAAAATGAAGCAGTAACTTCAGGAAAACAGACAGCAACCTGGCTAAATTTAAAGCCTGTGGCTTGCCCTTTACTTTAGATACAAGTGAATATCTTAGTTCTAGATCTGAGATTTTGTTTTGACCAGCCTCATTCATTTTAGACTTCATTGCTGTTAAACTAGTGCCACGAGACAGGAAAAGGAAAACCATAAAAAGAATATCTTCATCACATGCTCCTCTAACATTTTTTATATGTTAGAGGGCTTTATTAGGATCAAAACCTAAATATTTAAAATCATTAATAACTCCACGTGTTGTAATAATATTTGAAATTAAATTCTTAATTTCATTAATGTCAATTAATTTATCCAAATTAAGAGACATTTTGAACTCCTTAAAATCTAAATCTAAAGTGAAATATTTATATCCTAAATCAATGATTAAATTATAAGAGTAATAATAATAATAATATTAATAATAATAATAATAATGATGATAAAGAAAATAACCTAATGAACAATAATGAGCTGTAAATTGCAATCCGTAAGCCACAATAAAAGTTGAATCTGTGATAAGAACTGCAATCTGTAATAACTGATAATCAATAAGGAGAAATAATAATAAGTAAACAGAGGTCGTTGTGTGTACGATTAGTAGACATTAGACATTAGAAGACATCGTTTTGAGAATTTTTTCTGTGCTTGTACCTCTTTGAATAAACAAAAGAATTAATAGAATAATGTCTTTTTTCTGCAATGCCCGTCTTTCAATTATTAATTTCTCGTCATCCACCATGACTTCCCACGTTCCTTCTTCCTTGTCTTCGTCTGCATTTTTCTTCAATTGTAACAGGGTCTCAACTGGATCAAACCCTATGTATGACATAACCTTTAAAATCTGGGCAAAATTGGAAAATATTCTGTCAGACCCTATCCCCTTCGCTATTAACTCAGGGCTAGGCTGAAGTTCTACAGGCAAGTAATCTCTAAATTATTCGATTGCAGCTTGAACTCTTCTTCTTGGCGTATCCAACCACCTCATTTTGTCCTACGTGGTGATTAGTGGCCCACCAATTTGCTTTGGTTGCCAAAATTACTATTGCAACATCTGTCATTTTGGCTTTGGTTACCAGTCCAGATAGTGCCACCTTTTCATCATCAGTTGGTATCATAGCTTCGGTCCAATCATCGTCTGCAATTCCACCGCCTCTTCTATGTCTACACCAGAATGTATTTTATAAGAGGAGATATCGTAAATCTGTCTGCCTAGTTTCTTTCATTTTGTGTAATTCACAAACAATGTGTGGATAACACGATGCAATTCTAGCTATCGTTATGTCAGTTCTTTTAGGGCCTTGGTTTGGAAGTTTGGATTTAACTCGGTACTTTGCCAGTTTGGATGTGTAGATTTGAAGCCAGGGAGAAGACATCGTTTTGAGAATTTTTTCTGTGCTTGTACCTCTTTGAATAAACAAAAGAATTAATAGAATAATGTCTTGTTTCAGTAATGCCCGTCCTTCAATTATTAATTTCTCGCCATCCACCATAACTTTCCACGTCCCTTCTTCCTTGTCTTCGTCTGCAATTTTATTCAATTGTAACTGGGTCAAACACTGTGTATGACATAGCCTTTAAAATCTGGGCAAAATTTTAAAATATTCTGTCAGACACTATCCCCTTCGCTATTAACTCAGCGCTAGGCTGAAGTTCCACAGGCAATCTCTAAATTATTCGATTGCAGCTTGAACTCTTCTTCGCGTATCCAACCACCTCATTTTGTCCTTATGGTGATTAGTGGGCCACCAATTTGCTTTGGTTGCCAAAATTACTATTGCAACATCTGTCATTTTGGCTTTGGTTACCAGTCCAGTTAGTGCCACCTTTTCATCAGCAGTTGGTATCATAACTTTGGCACTGCTGGTTCAGACTTTTTTTGTCTTTTCCACATTCCATAGTCCGGCGCAGTTCTCTTAAATCGCAAGAAATATACTTTTTTTACACAAGGTTCCAGTTTATCATCATCTCCAATAACCTTTGACTATGCAAAACAACCAATCAATTTCATACGAGACAATTCCGACTTGCTAACCTCTCGAGCTCTCCATTTTTCTATTGGAATTTCATTGTTTATGGATGAAGATGGACACTGATTTCTTATTCAATGTGCTGTATTAATGGCTTCTCATAAATTCTTACGACCACTTCAGTCTTTTCTTAGCAATTTGTCCTTTATTTACAAAACGTTTTCTTCATGTTTCACCTTCGGCCCGAACTTCTTACAATACTTTGCGATGGGGTCTCTACCTCTACATTTGAAGCAGCAAAAGTTCTTCTCTCCTTCTGGTTTTCATACCCCTTTTTTATTCTTCTGCTCAATAGCGAATGCCCTAGCAGTGTTCTGACCAATAGTTCGTATTATTTTGAAGGAAAACCCAATAAAAACAACATTGAAAGAAGTTTTTCGCCAAGGTCGATGCCACCCTTAATGAGTTTTCGGTTTCCACTATGTATTTTGCTAATATAATCTTGCATGTTGAGGCTGCTTGCTTTTTCAATGTTTACTAGATCCTTAAGAACTATTAATTTATGCATCAATCCATATTTTGTGCGTATCTCTTAGATATCCCATACCCTACACCACCGCTGCTTTTTTTAAATATCATCTTCAAAATTAGGACCAACTGCTACCAGCACAAACAGAATTCAAGATACATATTTTTGTAAAATGTGTGGAAACTTGTAGGTAACAGTGACTGCGGTTGCAATTTATAGTTTTACGAACAATCATGGCTGCATGCACCGATTTAATCCTTCTACGTTTGACAATAAGGTGTAGTAAAAAATACCTAGAGAAACAGTAGCTATGTAATCAGTTCAGAGGTAGCAGTTTTCTGGGAACTGGTATCACTTAATTCCAATCGGCCAGTTCGTCGAGCTCTGCAGCATCACCGAGTGTTCGCTCTGAACCGAACTGGATGATCAGACTGCGGCATTTTCAAAAAGGCCACCTTACAACGCAATTAGCATCGTCTGTATAAATTGTCTTCTGGCGAAGACCTTGATAAACAGTTTTGCATTTTTAAACCCGTTAAGATGATACAAAAGCAAAGATGCAAAATGGCTTTGAAGTGGAAAGGTGTATTTTGTTTTGTTTAAGTTTGTTAAATGGCAAATTAAATTTTATAGTATTCTCAAATAAGTTTCTAGCGCGGGACATATACAGTTCTTCAGGGCTGTTAAACCGTTACGAAAACCTGTTGTCCTAAAATGTCTTGTCAATGTTGATGTCAAAGTCACTAATATTTATTTTTGCAGTCTCTGGATTGCAAGAGTGCCTTGGTTTGTTTTGTGATGTTTTTGAAGTTGTCTGGGTTCTACTAGAATTATGGAATTGATTTTCAGTAACGAAAACATTCTCCGACGATGGAAAGAAAATTTCCGAAAATGCATTTATTGGTAGTTCGCATAGCAGTAGCGTTATAAGTTCAATAAGTTTTGTTTTACTTTTAATTATTTCCATCCTGTGTATTTTTTTAATATTTTCTATTGTATTGCTTTTTCCGAGTAGTTTTCAAGATATGGATTGAAAATTTTGCCCTATTAGCGAATCAAATTTAATGACTCACTCACCTACAAATTTAAATTTTGTAAGTTCGGCCCTGAAAGAGCGGTAGCACAGTAGAGCGACACTAAACGCGTACGACAACAAACTGAAGATAAAAAAACTGGCTAAAATGCGGTCTTGAAACCGAAAATACCGATCCTTCAGAAATCGAAGAATCCAGTCACTCATGATCGTGATAGACAGCTGATGAACGTTCAGACATCTGAGGATCTCCGCGTTCGCTCGTCATTTTAATCGCCTCGCGTCTCACTGGTGACGATCCCTCTCGCACGCGCTCTCTAAGTCGCGATTGCAAGAGACAGATACGGCGGGCGTTCGGGCCTTCGTAACTCGTTTCCGCGACGTTTCCCGAACTGATCAGAATTGCCGGTTTTTGTGAGCGAAGTCTCTGAAGACAAGCGGAGATAATATAAGACCGTAGACGTGTTAAAATTGCTATTATACAGTTTGTTCTGGGACGTGGTCACAATACTTTAGAAGATGTGGTGTCTGCAAGATACCTTTTCGGGACAGGATTGCGGAGAACTTTGTTCAGTTGCTAATCAGCCACCCACTGTTTTCATACAGGGAGTTCACTGAGTAGTAAGAAATATTTGAGGAAGTGATTTTCCAAGTTTGTGTATTCAATATATGCAGTAAATGACATTTGTGGGAGTGGCTTAATTACGCAGTACATTTTGCGCAAAAGCCAGCTTCACACCCTGCAAATTAAAAGACGCGGGGAATTCAAAAACAGTTTTATTTTGAAGGCAATATGTAGTGCGTTAGATTCTGAAGTAGGTTATTTCTGGTAGCCATCTAGTGTGATATGTCCAGGAGTGGACAGTTGGAAGTTGATATTGAAGAAGGGAATAAATTTAAAAAAAATAGCTTCTGATTAAGGTTTTGACGAAGAGGACGACGAGTCCTCTCCCAGTTGAATGGTCAGTGGCTCCACATGACTGTCCAGCTATCACTTTTCTCTTACTTGACGCATGCTTGGCGCTTCTCTAGTTAGCCGCTGTCACATTTTAACGGCATCGTGAAACTGCGGGTGAAGATCTTTCATTTTGAATATTTCATTATTCATTGTTACAAAAAAGTATGTCCAGCCGTTAACCACAAGTTATTTGGCCGAAAATAATGAGACCTTGTGCCATTTCTCATTTACGCACCCCTCTTCCAAGATACAGGGTGTCAAAAGTTCAAGTTCAGCCGCCACTCTCAATTTACTCACTCTTATTTGAGAAATTGGCTAGAAAAATACAACTGGCATCAATAAAAAATAAAACTAAACATGTATTTAAAAATTGAAAACAATTAATTTAAATTTAATGTACAATGTGTCTACGCGAATTGTTCCCGAACATTTCGATCGTTGTGGTGGAACCACATATTTTCACGATCCGCCAGAGGCGACATATCATCAAGCAAATCTATGAAATCATTTTGTAACAAAATAAAAACTGGAGATTTTTCATTCTCCTAGTTAAGTAATAACACACTCGATGCACCTCCGAACCGGAATATAATCCCAGACATCTGCCGGACGGATCAGGCCGGAAACGCGGAATTTTGTTCGCCGACAAGTCCCACAGATCTGGCTCGGGTTTCGTCGCTTCAGATGAAGAAACGGCCGAGGATACGGCACCCTCAAATTAGGGATATTTTTATATCGGCCGTACCGGAAGGGGGGTGCGGAGTAGTTTTGAGAACGGATTCCGATGGTACTGGCATTCGGACCGAAAAATCGGCCTCCTCAGACAACAGTTGCTAAGGTAAATAATCTTTTTCCCGAAACCTGGCAAATTTTTGGACCAAAAAATACAATTTTACATTTGCCATAAAAAGTTATATGCCCTTAAAAAGTGCGTATTTTATGTCTTCCTTTCCCGTTGGAGATTCCACGTGTTTCATGATAATAATAAGAGAAATTTATTAACGAAAAACGAGAGGGGTGGCCTTTTCCAGACATTGCGGCCGTTAATTGTCCAACCCACATTTTTTAAATCAGCGGAGATAAAAATATAGATTTTATATTAACAGTCCATTATTGTTTTCTTCGAATAAATTTCTTCTAGCCGCCAGTGGCGTACAAAATGAAGGTTGTAGTTTTACAAGCGCGCTGTTTTGCTGTTACTTGTGAGTTGCAAAAATTGTAGCAATTGATAGCGTCGTTCCCGACGAGATGCGAAGTGTAAGACGAAATGTGTTCAAAGCCAAACGTTGAATTAAGGAAACCGTTGATCGAGCAATAGGGACGTTCGGAGAAAAATAAGATATCTATTTTTGGCATGAAAGTGACAGAAAATTGTTATTGTAATTGATTTACGGCGAATTTTTTTTTCTAAAAAATTTTATTGCGGCGTAATAAGCGAAAGAAATTAGCTTATCACGCCCACATGCTAGTTCGCTTTGTTATTGGTTTGACGTCAGAGATTCGTAAGGCACTCCTCCCACTTTTCTTGAAGTGCCCGTGAAGCGGTACCTATCTCATAACATACTTATTGGGACTATTTCGAGCGTGAATTTTTAAAGTAAGGTGTCAAGGAAACATAAAACAAAGACAACATAATCGATATAATGATGCAACAAGGGTATCAAAAGTCCGATTCACATAATTTGCCATATTTATGTAGTAGGTAGGTAAATGTCCCGGTAAATGTGGAAATGGTGTGTGATTCTTGCATCTAACCCCAATTTCATTCAACCTCAAAACAGTAGTGTAAAGGCAGACCGGTATAATTAAAACGAAGTCAACAATTTATTAACTGTACATGCCTTGTATAATTCAGTATAATTAAGTATGTAGATTGTAGATACCACCTGCTTACTTCTGTTTGTAAAATAGGTACCTACCTATATTCTCTAATACAATACAATACATACCTACTCATTTATGTAGGTATGTATACCTAACTGATTGACAAGTTATCAAGTTAACAGTTTTATAACGGATTGGAATTTTTTAAAAAAACGGAAACAAATACAACTCACGCGAATGAAAAAACTACACTACGTAGGTACTAGGTACTTGTTTAACAAAAAGAAACAACTGCTATATTCTGGAACGGTTAATGTAGAAACTCGGAAGAGACTCTTAAAGACGCATGAATGGAGTACGAAATTATACCTATGGGTGCGAAACTTGGACAATAGGAGAAGCGGATTGAAAAAGAGTAGAAGCGTTTGAAATGTGATGCTAGAGACGGGTGTTGAAGATAGCAATAAGGAGGAATTAGAAAGAGTTGGGGAAAAGAGAAAAGTATGGAAGACAATAAAGAATAGGGAATAGGATCGTAGGATGGTAGGACACCTTCTGAGACATAAAGGAATAGTTCGCTACATACTAGAGTCAGAGATAGGAATAAAGAGGTAGAGGTTGGAGCAGATTAGACTACTGCTCTCAAATAGTTGGGGTGTAGAATGTTCTACTTTTACGGAAATGAGTAGGCTAGCTCAGGGAAAGGATGGAGGTACGCGTCCTACCAGTCTTCAAAAGAGAACTTTATGATGACGTACTATTTAATTATTATTGTAAAATAGTTAATAAAATTTCCCTTTTTAGTTCAGGGAGGGAACGCTACGGCGATTCAGTGTTTGGCTCCGTCATGCTCCTAGCATCCTGTTTCAAATTATGCTAACCGTAACACGTTACCAAGTACCAAGGGGTCCCAGAAAACTGTCGATAAATTACATTATGTTCGATTTTATTTAGAGTGGCTGCAATGGGGCAGCCGATAATTTTATAAACTTTTGCAATGATAAACTAACTCGCGAAAATATCGATAATGCTGACCGATTTTCCTTCTGGCTTCAACGAACCACTTTTTCCGTTTTATTGGTGTGCTGTGCGATGTATTAATCTGGGTACAAAACAGAAAACACCAGTTAGAACCAGTTAATAATATTTAACAATTTAACTACACATGCATATGCATAATACTTATGGGACTGCTGCGCGCTGAAGCTGGGACTTGCACGTTATATTAAGTTCTGACGTCACGCGGCCTACTCTCGCTGCAAGGTACGATTTCTAGCCTCGCACCGACGGAAAACTTTGCAACGGCTTCACAGGCGAAGGAATTATTTTAACAAAAATTAACAACATAACTGCCTTCAGTATAATAAACTCTATCAATTTTAATGAAATTTGAAAATTACCGAACCTGCCTATTCTTCCAATGTGATTCATCCGGGGAAAAAAAGAAGTGTCAAAGGGAAGCGCTTCATATCTGAAAGAAAGAGAAGAAAATAAAGGATGCCGGCTTTTCTTAAACGTAAAAATTGAAGTGGGCACCATTGTTATGCTTTAAGGCGCTTTATATTTCAGAAGATTTATAAATTTGTTTTCATCAATTCTTCGCTAAACCTACCTTTCATCCACACCATTTTTATCTTATTTATTTGTGTAAAAATGTTGTTTTCATTAGTAATAGTTTCACTTAGTAGTTTTAATATTTGTCAACACTTTGTAGAATGAACTACCTACATTTAAAAGAACTCGTACAGTAGGTATACTGCTACTGCGGCTGATGTTCTCATCTACCAAATACGCTATAACATGTAGCTCACAGCAATCAATTGAGAAAATCCTGACCTGCACAGTAGATGTTCCGAGGACTACATTCTAAGATAAATGAAACTAGTTACGAATTTCTTGTAGTGCTGCTGAGCGGAATGTCTAAGAGTGTTTAATGGCCGCAATGTCCGTTGAATTTAATTTTAAATGATGTAAGATGAGTTCCACATGGAACGTTACTTGATTCCATATAAATTAAAGCACATTCAGAAAATTTCAATTCCGCTTCAAAATGGGGAAGTGTGTTAAACATCTATTGCAACATTTTATCCCAACAAACAGGCAAACATGTCAACTTAATAAAGCTTGTAAAAAATTAATATTTCGTGAGAATGACGTCATAGCGCACGGCACTTGTTGGCAGACGGCCACTGGTGACGTGCAATCTGTCGCGTTTCACGTAATCTTCGCTGTTTCACTCCAGTTTTGTTACTTGTAGTGTGCGGATGTTTGTCATTTAGATTTCATAAAAAAATTAGCGTTTTCATTGTTCACATACTGCTGCTTTGGTTTATACTGAGTACCTGAAACTTAGCCAAGTACATTTTTTAATCGATATTATGTTATTTCATCAATAGACCGGTCGATATGAAAATTGCTGAAAAATTCAGTAAACAACAGCAACGCGAAAGAAGAGAAAAGTAGCGCGAAAAGAAGAGATGGGTTTCGTAATCGTCGCGGCAGAAGCAAGTTTATATTTGCAAAGCAGGCCGTGCGTTTCCCAAATAAATAACAAGCCGCGATGCCCCGGCGGCGGTATCGGGCGGCGCGGCTTCAAAGGATTCCTTAACAGGATAAGGACATTGTCAAGTAGGAAAATCAATTAATGAATAATTAGCTGTCTATGAGCGACCAATTAGTTATGTGTGCGGTGTAAAAAGCCGTCGACAATTAATGTACGGAGTAGACTGCTGTTAATTCCTCTTTGTCTCATATAATACGTAAACGAGGACATACTAGGCCGTAAAACTTGAAAGTGCCTACCGGAAGATCAGGAATTATGGACATTTTACAGTTTATGCTTACAGAGCTTAATCTAATCTAACTTTAAAATTAATGCCAGTTTAATAACATACAAGACTTCTAAATGTAGCAATAAGATAGTCAATTATTTTTATCACTAATGCAGCATTTCTTATTTTAAAGAAGGTAACTATGATTTTTTTAAACGTAACGGAGACATATCTTGAAAGAAATAGTCGAATTTTTCTATTCGCACAATAAAGTATTTCCCATCACAGAATGGAAAACTGTATGGAAGCACCACTCTCTGGAATATCTTTGTTGCTGATTGTTGGGCATTGTTGGCCTTGAAATGGGGGTCTATTGAGATCGTGCGTGTGTACAAGTAACGCCTTTAGAAAAAAATTAGCGGCATGAGTTATGAGTTTAACAGTAGGTACAATCAACTGCCAAACTGACAACTACTGCCTGTTTGCATTTATGATAAAAGGATAACAACATTATGAAGCTTATAGAATAATGAACCATTTTGTTTGGTAGATTTTTTCAGAATGATGGTTGAAATCAAAGACTTCTAGAATAGACCTGGCGTCTTTATGCAACAGCAACAGCTGATTTTGTTGTGAAGCCTTCACGGTCGTAGGTCAGCGGGTCGCGGGAAGCGTTGTTTGTTATTATATTCAGGCAACGGACCAGGCGAATGTTCCGCGATATTCTGTTTCCGCGGCGGCACCTGTTTACTACACAACTTTTCGGCTGCTTTGTTTTGCCTTTTCCACACACGAACGCTTAGACTGTGAGTATTCCTCCTGCTTCCGTCGTAAATGTAAATTGATAGAAATTCAGGCTATCTTGTAATTGTCGGTCGAATTTTGTCATCACCTCGACATGTTCACAATCGAACAGTTTTCTATCTTAAATATAAGGAATTCACCAAGTAAAGCAAATTTGCAAAATTTTCACCATCGAAAAGTGATATTTGTCAGGCTGACTGCTCCTGTAACTAATTACAAAATTGGGAGGGTCTTTTATAATGTTACAAACTACCTCGAGAAAACCACTTACGGACTACCCAGTCCCACGTATGTGGGCAGCGGATGCCGATGATAGTGGGATGGTAGGAGTTGGTGACCTCCAACGGACGATCATCGTTCCGCGAGCAGCTCATTGGGGTAGGCGCAAAATGAAAATCGTGACGGTGATTTTCTTGGTCGGCGGAGCTCGCAGCTCCAAAAACAACTGTTTGATAAAGTTGCTCATCCTAATATATGATGGTGTCGAATGTGATCCCCTAAATGTTTTAGATCACCTCCAATCGCCTAGGTGGAAATCCGCGGGAACACCCCTAGCTGTTCGTAACTTTCGGTGTCTGTTGGAAAGCCCTATCATATACCCTAACAGGTATATGATACGTATCATTTGAGGTGAGGTAGTTCCTTTTTCTGCGTCTTATTTAGATTTAGATTTGCCAAATATTGCCAAATACACACCTCTTCCTGAATCGTTCTCTACTTATCCCTGACTGCTTAAGGGAGGCGCTTCCTAATTGTATAAGCAGCTCCGTGTAGCATAATAATAGCTCTACCCCCGTTCGTGGGAGTTAAAGCTAAAGTTACTTAAAATATTTCAATCACGCCCACTAAATATCGAAATTTCGAAATTTCGAACATTTTCCTTAAAATGGGTGTTTTATGAGGATCGAAATTTTCGTCAAGACCGATCACCAAGGTTCAAGAGGACGACGCGAAGCCGAAGGCACCGCCACGTCACTCGGTGCATTACGCTAATAGGGGCGGAAAAGGGAAAAATCGCAAATTTTTTGAAGCGGTACTCAGCGAATTCATCTGGCTTCGATAGTGACCTTTCCGATTTTCCTACCCGCTCCGCTGTACGACATCCTGTTTATTGCACACTAATCCAAGACATCTGCCGGGCGGGTCGGACCGAAAACGCAGGATTTTGATCTCTGACGAACCCCATAGATCTGGATCGGGTTTCATCTATCTGGGTCGGACGACGACCGAGATACGGCACTCTCAAATTGGGGGTAGCTTTCTTATGTAGGCTCGACGGGAGTAACCTTACAAATTTCCGGCACAAAAAGGTACGAAAATCCTCGTATCTCGTCCCTGGAGCGTGTGGGTGAAAATTTTCGTGGGGTACGATTCGAAAGAGGAAAGCTCACAGTGTTGTGGGGACGAAAATTCGAATCGGTAAAGGTTTAACGGTAGAAATGTGGGTTTTCAAATCAAGAACAAAAGTTTACAGACCCTCTCTAAGTTAAATTTCGATATGCAGACGGTTACCGTTTTGGGTCTCCATCTTACGACAATCCAAAATGTCGAGGGAAACTTTCTTACTTTTCGAATACATTTTTGTGGGCCAGATATTATGAGTAGGTTCAGAATATTTTTACGGATGGTGACCCGTTACGTTCGCTTTATACCTTTGGTTCCAAATTTGCCATAAACAGTTTCGAGGTAGTTGGAAGACGTCCCCAAAAGTACGTATTTTATGGGTTCGGCCATTTTCTTAAGCCCTGCTTCCTTTCGAATTGGACGCTCTACGTGTTTGACTTCTCCATCCATTACGCATCCATCGAAAAAAATTAGATCGGTTCACATTTGACAAAGTTATGGACGAAAATCGAGAGGGTTGCATTTTTCCCGCGAAAGTGCACTTTCCGGACACCGCGGAGATTTTACTTTCTCAAATGCTTTTGTTCATCGGACATGAATATATGACCTTTATTGTGAGAGAGTATTTTCCGAAAGCGGCATTCCCATTCGGCATGCGGTTCGGTATATACTCAGAAAGAAGCACCCCTTTTTAAGATAAGGTTAAATTTTGAGCACTTTTGTTTGAAAATGAACGGGTGCATCTACCCAACACACGTCTACCACTTTGAAACGTTCTGAAAGGCTAGAGAAAAATTTCTATACTTGAATGACATACTTCGATCGTTGAAAGACCACCCTTTGTATGACCATCCCGTTCTTGCAGTTTTCGAGGTACCGATCGGAAGTTCTGGTT
The DNA here is from genome assembly GCA_963966045.1 of Xestobium rufovillosum. Taxonomy (NCBI): domain Eukaryota; kingdom Metazoa; phylum Arthropoda; class Insecta; order Coleoptera; family Ptinidae; genus Xestobium; species Xestobium rufovillosum. Next base: position 27,498,010 of record OZ014497.1, read on the forward strand.
TATATTTGCTCAGTGTGTTACTCACAAAGTCGTTTCTTATTACATTTGCAACCCCAAGTGATTTTCTTCAAAAAAATCTGCCATCTTTGCAGTAAAATATAGTTTTTGAACCATTCGATAAATATTTTCTTAAAATTCAATCACTCCTTCTAAACCTGGGCATTCTTATATGTTAATTGAAAGCTTTTATACGAGTTGTAAGAGCCAGATGCTTTGGCAGGTCCGATAACTGCTTACGTCATCATTGAATATACGTTATACTTTCGTTTCGTTTCGTGTACTTAATTCCTTAGTTATGTACACCGGTCAGCGATTTCGATGGGTAGGTAGGTATCGCATAGATTTAGTAGTTTGATGTCCTTAGGCTGGTGGGGTCGACTCCTGTAGAGGTTAGTTTTTTTTCTTACGTTTCTCCATTATCTTTTGCTACAAAAATGCGTGTGTCAGGTCTCCGTCAGTTAAGTTAAAGTGTTTTATTTGAAGAATTGATATACAATTTACAATGGTATTCTACTGTACCGCAGGAGCACAAGACTGTATGCGGCTGGAAACGGAAACAACACAAAAATTTTGAACAGTAACCCAAAATATTTTGTACCAAAAGTCTTCTAAATTAATCATTTTCTTCAAAAATCTTAACCCATCAAAATTATACTATCTTTTAGCCTCTCCAATAAGTCCTTATTCCGATATTCATATAATTTTTTATAAAATATTTAGTTTTCCCATACTTAAATCCATTTATTTTGTGGTGTGGAGGTCCTGTAAACCGTAGTGCACCAGTAATATGTTTTTGAAAGTAGGTTTTTGTTTTTTTTCCAGCAAATCGCCAATTTCTTTAAAAGGTTTCAAGAAATCTATGATAGATTTTCACAAATCCTCGTCTATTGTAGACATTTTATCGTCCTCATTTTTGTTGTATAAGACTTCTATCCAGCTATTGTAAGGTGTCGAGTTTTGCGTGTTGACCGAGCCCGCGGCGCTTCTGGCAGCCTCGGAAGACACCGTTGTTGATGTGACAGGCCGGTCGTCTTTGCCAGTCGGTGCCCCCGACGGCGCAAAGATCTATGGGAACCATACGCCATATACCAATCAACACCACAAACAAGAACCACTCACTGTGCAAGCACAGCGTCGGAAACGTACTTAATTTTTATTTATTTTGCCTTATTTATTGGGATATTAAACGAGCCGAGGCTTCTCTTAACTAGCGCCACAAGGATAAGGTTCGGCTTTAATGGTCAGCGAAAGGCTCACGCTGACTTTTCAGTTTCTTTGGGGACTACCGTCCGAAATCAATTACTCGTGCAAGACATCGCTGTACTTCTTATTCTTTGAGTTGATTTACGAGTTTGAAAATTTTTTAAAATCAGTTCTATTTTTTGCGATTTTTATGCATCGTTGTATAATTTTGAATATTATCAGCTAAAAGCCGGAGTATATTTTTAAAGAGAATTATGGGTTTTAGGTACCAAGATGTTGAATTTCTAAACCACATAAATTTGGAGCATCTGTATAAGGTACGCCGTGTTTGGCTTTGTTGAATTTCCGCATACTAATTAACTCCACAATATCAGACACCTGCAGGTAAAATATAAACACATCTTCTCTTATAATTTATAATTAACAGAACGACATTTCTTATAGGACCTGTAGGTTCCACTTGCCCATTTTTTTTTCTTGCAAAGCTTGACTTTGGGGTTTGCTTAACCTGCTCCAAAAGCAAGTCTTCAAACAAAATATTGCGAACAGTTGGAGTGTTGGAAACGGAAGCATCTGGAGGTCAATGGAAGAGTTGGGGAGGAATATATTGTCTGCAGTGCTTCAAGAATTGCGGTTGGCAGAGCTGGTGGAAGTGGTATTGGCTGCAATCCATAAGATGTGGGTGGCAGTGCCGAAAGAGGCAGTATTGCCTCCAAAGCACTGGACGTGTATGGAAGCACTGAAAGTGGCGTTTCTGGCAGATTTACAGATTTTTGGCCATTTCGAAAACTACACCACCTTCTATGCGCTTGTGATTCGCAACTTGCTTTTGGGATAACGTTATCAGAATACGAATAAACTTCAACCTTTTCAAATCCGTATTTTGTAATCATTGGATTTATATTTGACCATATTTTTGATGTGCAGGCAGAAAATAGTGATTTTGATCATTGTGATCCATAATTCTTCCTCTGACACTTGATAATCTCCTTTCCCCACTTCAATTTCAAAGGTTTACATACACTCAGATCCATTGGCTGAAGTACTTACATGACTCGTGTGGTGTGGTAATTTTAAAATTATTACGTGAAATCCTGACATGTGAACTGTGGCCACTATACTTGGGCCGCCCAACAGACGGAGTGATCACCCTGCAAGAACGTGCTCTAGCGGGGCCAATATTAATTTATGACGACCGAATTGGAGTGATGCGACTTCATTGGTTCTAAAGAAAGTGCATCACTGCGGTTCTGTCGTCCTAAATTGATAGTAGTTCCGTCTAGAGCTCGTGATTGCAGGGTGATCACTCCGTCTCGTCTGTTCGGCGGCCCAAGTATACATATATATTAAAATTACTGGTTTCTCATTGGGGACATTCTTTAAAAAAATATTTATGAAAAAACTTTCAAAAGTTTTCCATCCAACCATTTTTCGTCGCAGAGTACGACATACCAGAAAATTCTTAGTCTTCTGGTGCAAGCCATGAATCCCACACACTTTTCACTTTGAATACAAAATAATTGGGAAATTCAAAAACAAACATTTGCGAGACTTTTTCCGCTGTAATTCGAGCCGTGTTAAATCCAACTTTTGCCCAAGAAATTCGGAATTCCATCTCTCTCCGCTCCACTCACGATCGGAAGACAGACGCTTGACGACAAGCGCGAGGCAGCGAACATTTTTTCAACAGACATAATTCTCGACCTGTCAATCGGCATAACAATCGGCGTTGCCAACCTTTGGCGAGAAAATAACTAACCAACTTTACACGTCTGGTGTTGGAACGGTAATTCGTCTGCTGCCGTCAACTAGAGACGAGGGGCTACTGTAAGAACGAAGATGGAGAATGTCATGCACTGCGTTGACGAAAGGGTGAAAGAGATGGGCGGCTAGTGTGGGATTAAAAAAAGATAAAGTACGAGTGCAGGTTGTGTGGTAATGAGAACGTGGAGTCGGCGGCATAAAAAAGCGTTTTTGTATTGCTTTTCTTGTCGCCCTTAGAACACTGAAAATTTAAATCAGCGTACCCGCCGAGCTGTGCCTTCTACGGTTGCTTCAAATTGTATAAGTAACAATTGAATTAGAAAAATTGAAAATATAAAAATAAATAAATCTACACTGGCGAAAAAAATTAACTCATCACCAGAAATTTATGACAAGTTTGATATTAAATTTTTCCTGAACCATTTATTGTTTTGCGAAGAATATTAATGTCATATTTTTATTTTTTTTGTGCCATATCCTTTACAATAGTTTTTATTACATGCCAATATTTCACGAAATCAACAAATATATAAAAAATATTAATGTGGTACTGATTTTTAATGATAATTTAAATTTACTGAAATATCGGGTGTTATACTGATTATGGATACAATTCAAATTATAAATGAGCTTTACCCGGGTACATATTTTCAGTACCCGGGTATGAAGTACTTGGGTACTTGGAAACCACTCAGGTGCTTTTCACTTTCTATGGTCTATTGAATAACAGAAGTTCATAGTGTCTGTATTGTGTAATGTGTCATATCTAAGTGAGTCTGTGCTAGGGTAACTGCATTGGATAAAATTATCAAGATCTTACTTCAATAAGAATACCTGTACCCCGTACCCGAAATAATACCCGGGTACAGTATTTCTGGGTAATTTTCTTTCTCGGAAAGTCCCGAAAAAATACCCGAAGCATCAAATTACATTTTTACCCGGTACCCGGGTACTGAAAATGAGTACCAGAACACATCTTTGTTATTTACTGTGATTCTTTGTTACGTTTCATTATTGTTCATCGTAATATATCTCTCGGCGCCTTGCACCTCCAGGTAACGATTACGCCTCGGCCCATAAAAGACTTTATGACCTTCCTTAATCCTAGATATTTGCGGCAGCTCGTGTAAAATGGCTTGGAACTTCATGCGCCGGATCCAGTCCGGCTTTTCGCGAAAAGCCTTGGCAGAATGTGTACTATCCAGAAATCACACGATTCGCCGTCATTTCATGATACGCCTAGGATTTTCACGAAATGACGTATTTCACCAATCGACTACGACATATATAGGATTTGTGAATTTAGAAAAAATCTTCCGTGGCGCAAGATGAAAAAGATGTTTTAACTTTAACATTTATTGATAAAACATTGTTATGGTGATCTCGGCTGTCGTATTAGTTGTAAACCTGAATCTGACTGCCAACAAATAATTGAATGTATCCAGATTCCTTACGTTTGTTTTCTGGCGACATCCTGCTTTTCATCATTTTGACATTCCTTTGACTGCCTCTCCGAAAGCATTTCATAAAAATATAATGCACTCTTTCGCAGTCCTGCGCAAGTCACCGCTGTTCGCTTCAGAAATCGAGCAAAAATATTTTAATTGGTTCGCAAAGAAAATAAGGTCGATAAAGTGTAAGGGTTCCAAAGTGAACCGAAACCGTTGTCTTCGAAAGAAGTTAGCAATCCATTTACGCTGTCGGCGCGTTTGGTTGAATTTTACATGTCCACACCTGAGCTGTTAAACTCTCGCACCTCCTTTTTGCTACCAACTTCGAACACTGTCACCACAAATAACTCGGATCAGGTTTGTTCATCTTTTTGTAAATTCTCGCACTGCGGCAGCGGCGGAAGGTGTTGAAATTCCGCGGTCCGATTTGATCACTCAGTCAGACGTACTAAAACTGTATAATAATTCGCTGTAATCATGGGAAGAGTATGTCGTGCAATCTTGTAATAAGTATCCCGTTTATAGCTGTATATGTTCAATTATACAACTCTAAATCTGAATGAATTCGTTCCGGAGGAAGGTGAATCTACAGAACAGAAATTTCTATACAGAGATTGATGGACAGTGCTTGGTTGGATCTGGAATTTTGGCCTGAATTCGCTATGAATTCTTTGTAAGTTTACCGCACACGTCAAAACAATCACACAGTAGTTGTATTCGGCACGTGTTTCGCTGACAACGTCAGTGTCTTAAGGAGTTGTGGGATACAAATCAGTAACTACAAGTCAGTAGTTGACCATAGTGTCATCATGATTCTTTTCCTTCGCTCCGTTCCGCTGTCCCGTGTTTGCCACGACTTTTGTTTCTCGACTTGTTATCATAGCAACAAAACCTTCGTTTAAAAATTTAATTATTCCATCAAAATCAACCGCTCGTGTATTTGTTTATAAGATTGTTGTCCAATTTGAGCCAGTATAATTTTATATTATTTTAGTTTGGAGAAATTCTGGCATAAGGTAAATGATGATGATAAATACAGTGTTATCGACGTTTCGGCCCCGTTTGAAGCCTTTGTCAAGATTTACTTGTGGAATTAAAAGTAAAAAGTTGACATAAAATTCGTTGGCAATACAAATTTTTCTAAATAATGAAAATTATTTATACGGTAACTATGCATATAGATATAAAAATAGGAATTGCAATTTAGCACTTTCAATTTTTTTAAAATAATGTTTTTTTTATAAAAGAGAAATGGAAATAAGTAAATTTGACTCAAATTTTGTGTGTCAGTTCTATCATTTATAGTTTTGTTATTTTTTTATATAAATCATCATTCCTAAAAACACACCAGATTTTAAATTTTATTCTTGCTCTAGAATTTTGGTATCATTAAATTCAAAAGTATGATTGTTGTTTTTCATACTTATTGCAGAAATTACTGTTCTTGTATTTGTGTTGTTTCAGTCTGGTCTATAAATGATTTTTGGATGGCCAAGATATATATTTTCACAGTCTCTACATTTCATTTTGTATACAAAATGGGTTTTCATTAGTTTAGGAATGGATGTTTTTAAATTAGAATACAAAAATTTTGAGTTGTATAATTTTTGTGTTGTTTGTAAGTTGTATTTTGCTAATAAGTTATTAATATTGTGTGACATATCTTTAATATAATATGGTAATTAAAGGCAATTTTTATTTTCTTTTGGTCTCTTAATATCAGTATTATTATTGTAAAATTTATGAATTCTATTTTATATAGTTTTCATAATGAAATTTTTAGGACAGTTATTTTTTATTAAACAATTTAATAATCTTTCTAGTGCGGATTTTCGAGACTGTTTAATTGTTCGGTCAGTTAGACACATAACATACTCTTTTTGTGACATGTTGGTTGTTCAGAGCTAAAGTTAAATCAAATATAATGACCAAACCAAGTTTATTTGTGGACCATTCAGTCTGTATTGAATTTTTAATTTTATGTAAAGATAATTCTAAAAAGCTTATTTGATCATCTACATATCTAACAAAAACTGAAAGATAATTGACGAATACTTGTTGTTTCTAAATCTTCTAAAACTAACTAAGCAATGGTATTAGAAATTGGGGAGCCCATGGCACAGCCATTTGTTTGTTTGTAAACTGTGGGTATATTTGTGTACAGTGATATAGCATAGAGGGAAATTAAATTGAAATTTTCTGAACATAAAAATTTTTAGTTTTTTCTTTAAAAAACCAGGAGCCTTTGATATAAAATTCATTTTATTCTGAGATGTTAGATATAATGTTGGCTAAAAATGGGCTTTGAATACAAGAAACAATTGGTCTGAGAGGAATATAGTTTTATGTAATTTTGGTGGAGAATTTTGAATTTTAAGTATGCCACTGAGGTTTGGGGAATGTTACCTTCAACCTTCATCAAGTAATTTAGAAATGAAATTATTGTTTTTATTTTGCAAGTTAAAAGTACAAGTTAAAAGTAGGATCTACATTTTGTAGAAGGTGCAGAGTAGGGCCTACAATCTGGTTCGAATAGGAATTAGTTCGTCTACAGTTTGTACCCTCCGACTAATTTCTAGTCTGTTAGCAACCCAACTGATTCTTCATAATCACCAGTAATTTTTTGAGTAGGCAGAAATCCCGCCCTCATTGGTAATATCTTAAAATTTCTCGCTCAAAACCTCATCGTATACACGTAATATATCAACTTCCATAAGATTGTGAACATCCTTAGTATCATTTGAGGAGATGCTATAGCTCTTTTGTCTTTCTTAGCTCTTTCTTTGGTTTTTAAGTAAGAGGCAAATTTACATGCCGTTTTATCATATGAGAAAATATATTCTTAATATGATCGGGGATTTTTTCGTTGCTATTTTATCATAATTATGCTTCGTGGGGTTCTCCGCATATGTAAAATTTTATTCCGATATCTTGGATAGAACCAGAGATATGGACCGACTAAGAAACTACTGGCCCAACCTGTATATACCAATTTCATTCTGTCCCTAACCGAATGTCTTTTAGCGCCGCAGGTGTTCATTCTGTGTCTGTCACCGCTAGCTCCCTCATGTCTCCAATAGGGTCATCAATCTTGGCTTCATTATCGATACAAGAGATCTTAGTGTATATTATAGTTTGACTCCTTATACCTCGGCATTATGATTATTTACATTCCCCGGTCAAATGCTTTAATGGTTTTAACATCGGTAACTATGTTCAATTCTGCATTTAATTTAGATTCAATAAATTTTTTAAAGTTTTCTCATATTTTTGAGCACAGGTTAATTTACAGAAGTAATAAAAATGAGGAAAATTCTGTCAAAGTATAATTTATATATTTTTCAATAAAACATTAAAATGAGATATACGATGATTCTCTAGTACAGGTATTTAAAAGTTAGACTAAAATTTATGTTCCTGACCTACTAGTTTGTACGCTTGATATGTAGATATGGTGGCTAAAATTATATCGTTTTTCGGGTAGGAGAAGAATTCCCTGATCCACGATGGAATATACAATAGGTGCTCGCACGAGCACGGCCAGTGTGGAACACGACTTCTATTGCTTCTATACTACTGTGCTGGCCCAGAGAGACGTACAAAACAACGCAACAAGAACTTATCTCTTAGTAAGGACCATTATCTAAATTTGCACCAAAAATTATTTAACTGTGATGACTATGCAACGCCGTTGTCCTTATGCGGCGCTGGAGGGTGTTTTACTGACTGATAAAAATTCAGGGTGCATACTTCTTGCGGCCGGTAATGATAAATGCCCTTTTATTATAGATGACGAAGAAAAAGCTTCGTGAATGACCACCGCAAGTTCAGCAGATCAGGGGCAATGTAGCGAAATGAAAGGAAAATTGAGCGCTGTTCAGCCTACTAACTAAAAAACTGACGTCGTTATACGGAGTGTCCTAAAGGTCTCCGTTTTCTAAATAATGCGGATAAAATAATTTACGAAATGGTTTGTATTGTTATATTTTAATTTCGAAACCAATTTAGTCTTTAATAAAAGAAACTGATATGAGAATAGCATAGTCAGAAAACCTATTTTGGATGTCTTCAGTTGAATATCAAAAGTGGAAAAACAAATTACTACATCTCTTGTTCTTAATTTTGTCGATTGTTTTACTAATTACGCTGCGAACATCAAATATTGTGAGCCAAAATTATCAAATTTCCCAGGTTTTACTGGCATAGCCTTCTCTCCCAAACGAGGCACGAGCTGCAACTGCAATATTTGCTATTTTCACCACACTAAATGCATTCAACCTGTGCACCCGTAGCTTTATAGCAACAATAATTAAATACCGGCACTTACTTAGTGTACAACAGTACCTATATCACAGCACGCAATGCAAGACAGGTAATCAGGTACTCTGAATAGTTCAGAAAGTTATTAGAGAATGCCTGGTATGGAAAGCTTCCCCCATCACCGCTCGACATGGTGTTTTATTACTTTTTCCGTCATCCTTCGTATTCTCGGTTCCTATTATTCAACTCGGACAATGAATGCGCACCATTGTACCCTCTCTCAACTTTTCTTCGGTTCGTTGACGCGTATGACATACTTCCGTGTGTTTCTTTTTTCAGGTGTCGCGATCTTTTATTTGGTTCAGCAGAACAAAATAATTAACACAAAATCTAAATTTGTTAGATTCGTACGACGTCTGATTATGCTTTGTTACAATATTCAGGAAGGGAAGAAGCGGCTGAAAGAAGATGGAGTGTGGTCAGACCCTCGAGCAGGAAATAAGGGTGAAGGCGTTGAACGTCTGTTAGAGATAGAGTTTTGCCTTGAGAATGAGTTAATAGGAGGAACAATATTTACCCACAAGCAATGTCACAGCATAACTGCAAGGTTTACGAAAAGTTTGGCAAGTTGTGTCCATCTTACACTTGTAAATATAAAAAGTGGTACAATATAGGCAACCTTGCCCTAACTTTCTTATGTTTAATGTGTACCTTATTAGGAAGTCCGAAAACATACAATGTTCTTGACACCTCGGGAATAAATTACCAAAAACTAATTGAAATAAAACGGCATCCAACGAGTTCGACCGACTTAAAATTCTTAAATGCAAGAATGCATCAGCAGCATCAGCGTGAAACTCGGTTGCAAGCTTGATTATAAATTTCAGCATGCTCGCAGGTTTACGTATTATTATTATTTATGAAGTATTAAAAATCGCTAACGAGAGCAAAACGCTTGTTCGTTTCTCTCTGACATGACATCTCGTTATTTTGACGATGCCCGTCACAGCAGCGGTCTCCCACGGACAGTCAGCTGGTGCTTGTGTTTCTATTAATTGAGTAAAAAGGCGAGCATAAAATATGTTAACGTAATCGACGATAGTTTAAGTACAGGTCTGTCGCTTTAATGGCGCGCAATTATCCTCGTAGTGTTGAGTACGAACTGGTTTTGCTGAAATGCATCGGAGATGCTGAAGTCGTTCAAATTTGTGTTCGAAATACAAGGTGTAAACAAACATTACGAGTGTCAAAATTTTCTTCATCATAAAGCTCTCAGTCCGAAGACTGGTTGGACGCGTACCTCCATCCTTTCCTATCCCGAGCTAACCTACACATTCCCCAAATGTAGCACATCTAACACTTCCAAGTGTAAACTTTACATATACAAGTGTAAAGTTTACAGTTTGAGTATAAACTTTACACTTGTACCAGAGCACGAAACCACGTGGCTGCTCTGGAACAGCTTCACCGGACAGCTTGTATAAACGTATTTTAATAATCATTCTTAAAAAAAGTTTTGAAGCAGGCAAGAATACCACAAGTTTTTGATAATATCCTAAATGTTTCGCCCTGTAAAGATACGCGGGAGTTTTTCGTTTAATCGCGAGAATGATGTCACGTGGGGGCAGTGGTCGTGATGACATTTTCACGGCCCGCCGCTTTCGTCTGCAGTCGACATCGACACCCCAACAAGCTCCGTTGAACCCGGCACCGAACTCGCAACCCCCATGCGACTCAACCACCAAGTTTAATTTACTCGAACATTGATCTTCTAGTTTACGAGAACCCAATTACAGATTTTTTTATTATAGTTTCACCGAAAAATTTGAATTTGTTATTTTCGAAGATATGTCCGAGTTTCAGTTACTAAGCTGTTAAGGTTTTCTTTACTAAATTGTGCCATATCAGACGTTACCCGAGAAAATACTATTTCGAGTTGAATAGTTTGTGAAGAAATACAATTGTCTCCAAAAAAGTAGGAGCATATCCCGGCTGTCGTATGTATTATTCATGGGCGAACGTCTCGCAACCCGATCCCCACCGCGGAGCTCGGTATTTGCTAGTTCGCAGATACAATAGAACAAACATATTTTGGATCTTACCATAATTTTTGGTTTTGTCTATTAGTAGCAAAATTAGGTAGTAAAATTAACAAATGCATATATAGGTTAAATAGGTTAGATGAAACAGGGAAACAAAGATATAAGGCGATCAAGTGGGAAATTATTCGGGAATGTAGGAAAGCGAAAGAGCAATGGATCGATAATAAATGCAAAGAAGTGGAAGATAAATTCGAAGTAGGAAAGACTGATGAAGCATATAAAATAATTAGGAGAAATTTTAGAGAAATTGGATCTAGTACCAAAAACATTAGAAATGAGGCAGGAGATATCCTAATCGGAAGTGGGGAGAAGGCAGATAGGTGGAAAGAATATTTAGGAAACTTATATGCGGGACAGGAAGTGCAAGATATATTAGAAAGCGAAAGCAGTGTAGAGGGGGATAACCTAGGGAGTCCTATAATGAGAGAAGAGTTTGAGATAGCACTAAAAAGTTTAAGGAATAATAAAGCACCAGGTATAGATGGCTTGCAGGCAGAAATCTTAAAGTGCGCAGGTCAAGAGGTAATAGATCGATTATTTAAACTAGTTAGTCGCATATACCTGACAGGCGAGATTCCAGAAGATTACAAACGGAACATCATAGTAGCTTTGCCAAAAAGAAAAGGCGCGGATAGATGCGAAAATTTTAGAACTATCAGTTTAACTTCCCATGCGTCAAAAATTTTAACTAGAATTGTGCAAAGAAGGATGGAGAAAAAGGCGGAAGAAATATTAGGAGAAGATCAGTTCGGATTTAGACGAAATAGAGGAACGCGCGAGGCCATTCTAGCTTTACGAGTAATTATAGAAAAAACGATAGAAAAGAGAAAGAGCGTCTATATAGGATTTGTAGATTTAGAAAAAGCCTTCGACAACGTAAAATGGGGGAAGATGTTCGAAGTGCTGAGAAAGGTAGGGATGAAATACAGGGACAGAAGAATAATACATAATCTCCACAAAGAGCAAAAGGCAGTTATAGAATGTGAGCAGGAACAAAGGGAAGTAGATATCCGGAAGGGAGTGAGACAGGGATGTGCATTGTCACCTCTAGTTTTCAACTTATATATCGAAGATGCGATTAATATTGTTAAGGAAAGAACAGCCTCAGGGATCAATGTACAGGGCCAAACTATTAACATGCTCAGATTTGCGGATGATATAGCAGTGTTAGCATCTAGCAAAGAAGAATTAGGAGCGGCTTTGAATGAAATGGAAGCAGTTTTGACACAGGGCTTCGGCATGAAAATCAATAAAAAGAAAACTAAAATTTTGGTATGTAGGGGATGTGAAAATAGAACTAAAATGGAAATACAAATTGGAAATGAGAAGATAGAGGAGGTCGCGGATTTCTGCTACTTAGGAAGTAAAATAACTCAAGACGGTAGGAGCACTAAAGATATAAAACAAAGAATGGCGCAGGGCCGAGTTGCGTTTAACAAAAAGAAACAACTGTTATGCTCGAGAACGGTTAATATAGAGACTAGGAAGAGACTCTTAACGTCGTATGTATGGAGTACGGCATTATACGGGTGCGAAACTTGGACAATAGGAGAAGCGGATAGAAAAAGAGTAGAAGCGTTTGAAATGTGGTGCTACAGACGCATGATGAAGATACCGTGGATAGATAAGGTTAGCAATAGGGAAGTATTAGAAAGAGTTGGGGAAAAGCGAAAGGTATGGAAAACAATAAAGAGTAGGAGAGATAGGATGGTAGGACACCTTCTAAGACACGAAGGAATAGTTCGTGACATACTAGAGTCAGAGATAGGAATAAAAAGAGGTAGGGGTAGGCCTAGATTAGACTACTGCTCTCAAATAGTTAGGGATGTAGGATGTTCTACTTTTAGGGAAATGCGTAGGTTAGCTCAGGATAGAAAAGAATGGAGGTACGCGTCCAACCAGTCTTCGGACTGAGAACCTTATGATGATGATGATGATATATTAAACCTTTCACACAATGCTAAAATAAAACGTAGAACATTATATAATAGATAAAGTAGGATACCTAATTCAAACAGTGTCAGGAACTGTTTTCTGAATCTGTATCTGCCAATGTGACATAGGACTGCGTTTTAGAATTTTTCAATGATATGGTACACTTATAGGGCGGTATTATAACGGACCCTATCCCACTCCTGCAAGTTTCGGCTCCCCTCTATTCACCCGCTCAGCGCGGCTTAGTTAACCTAACTAAAGTTTACCTAAAACCTGTCGAATTGACCACGTGATCGTCTTTTACCTACGTTGTGTATTACCCAATGTGTGGATGTTAATAGTAAACTTGTTTTTAAATTTGTGTCAGTTTTTTATAAATTTAAAATTCTAGATTTTAATGTTTTTTTTTGTTCCATAAATATTACTACAACAGTATTAAAAATGAGAAAATTTAAACATTATTTTTGGCATTTGAAGAAAATAACACGTCCTCCAACCTCAGTTACAAACTTAAAATTCAACATTCTCTACCTCGCAGCTTATACGGCCTACCAAAATCCGCAACTTCCTCTATCTTCTCATTTCCTATTTGTATTTTAGTTTTATTTTCACGCACCCTTTGTACGATGGCATATCTCACGTTACACCCGGTAGTTTTCTTAACATAACGCAATAATGAACATGTGGTATGCGTTACTGGTTTCACACAATGGTCTTAAAACACACACATATAATATCATAACAAGGAATCTAACGAGAAATCAGAAACATGCGAGATGGTGTGACCAGCAACTGAAACATAATTCTTATATTTAATTTCTCACCAGGTTACTTAAATCGTGATGTTGATCGTATCGAGGATCTTATACTAACACTTAAAAAAGTCCGAAAAATAGGAGACACCTGAAAACCGGTCGGTGTCCGGAATAAGCTATGTTTCTGTTATTTCGGCGCTAGATTTAGGAAACTCATGCCTAATAAGAATAATGAATAAATGAGGCGAGATATTTTTATTGTAGATTGTACTCTAGTGCCTGCTTGTTTGGAAGGTGTTTGTCTTACACTTTTTTAAATATTACGTATTGTTGGTTTTGACTTTGTCCTAAGCGAGTGCTATTTGCGTACACGGAAAGTGTTTTGACTACCGATAAAGGCTTTCATGAAGAAACAGTCTGTTAAACACAGCACACGACCAACATACGTGGGTTGCACTGAAAAGTTCTGCAAACTAATATTATCATTGTAGCCATAGAATAAACATTGCTCGTGTGATCATTTATACAGGGTGATTCAGTTTTAATCTTCAGGAATCAATAAAACTGCCCAAAATAATCAGGGTTTCTCTAATAAACTGCAGTGTAAAAATAAAAGGGTCCTTCGAATAATGTGTCAAAAACTAGCCTTCTTTTTGATTAATATGACATTCCTATCACCCCTGTTGTTGGGGATGTTCAAAGGAATTTTTCTACAAAAATTTTTCGAGACACTCGTGATTGGAAGAGACTAAAAGTTCAAAGATCAAAATATCAAGTTCTTAGGCGCCGAAACATAAATAAATCTTTTGCCGTTGAGTTAATCAAAAATTGCTCCATCACAATGACGATTAGGTCCCAAGGTGCCGCGACCAACTTACCTTTTTAGTGAAGAGATTCAGTATTTTTAGCTTCCTAGCTGAGCTAGGTAGCTATTGTTGATAGGCATTCTAAGACTTTTTGGCAAGGTGGCACATTTCCGTCCGTATGTATGTGTGTGTGTGCGTGTGTGTGTGTGTGTGTGTGTGTGTGTGTGTGGGTGGGTGGGTGTGGGTGTGGGTGTGTCTGTGTGGGTGCGTGCGTGCGTGTGTATGTCTGTTGGCACTTTTACGGGAAAACGGCTCGACAGATTTTGCTGAAATTTTGCATACGTATATCAGAGATGGTCCATAGGAAACTGACGGGGCGGTTTTTTTAAGCACTTTTGAGCCGAGATATGGCGTCATCGAACATTTTTAGCTTCCTAGCCGAGCTAGGTAGCTATTGTGATAGTCGTTTTTTGACCATGGTGTTTTTTCATCAAATGTGGACGTTTCCGGTCATTCTGTGACTTTTTGGCAAGGTGGCACATTTCCGTCCGTATGTATGTGTGTGCGTGCGTGCGTGGGTGTGCATGTCTGTTGGCACTTTTGCGGGAAAACGGCTCGACAGATTTTTCTGAAAATTTGAATACGTATATCAGAGATGGTCCATAGGAAACTGACGGGGCGGTTTTTTAAAGCACTTTTGAGCCAAGATATGGCGTCATCGAACATTTTTTTCAATGAGACCGTATATATTTTTGTATTGCATCGGATAGAGGGTATTTTTCTCTACAAGATGTGCGAAAATCGTAATAGGTTGTATAAGGAAAAAATTGAGAAAAAAATTACGAAAAGAAGGCTGGCGCCAAACGCGCCGCCCAGTTCAGTTGTGGCTGTGGCTAGGAAGCTGTTCTGTCAATGCATTGACAACTAGTTTTTAATAGTAACCATGAGAAATTGAAGTGTGTGGTGTGGTAGATACCGGAAGCAGTGTTTGCACGATCAGAAGCCAAGTAGCTCTAATGAACCGACTACCAGTAAGAGAAAGTCAGAATTATTTGGATTTGGTAGTACCGATTGATTATCAAATCAACGAAGGTCACGTTTGTCAACCTAAAAATTGATGACATTGAAGTTGAAAATGTGGAATTGTTATTAATACCCAATGATGCCCAATGTACTGGGTGTCCCATTAAGAGAGGTCGCCGGCTATATCCGTTACCACCGAGATATAATCTCGTAAATATTAAATGGAATGGTATACCTTTCTTCGCGCATTTAAAAAGAACGAACATTTATCAATAAGTCAGTGAAAACCTCAACTTTATATTTCTTTCCAAACCGGAGATATTAACAAAAAACGAATTATGAGATAAAATAACCATAAAAAAGCTACTAATTTTTATTAATATAGGTATCCAACTAATAAGAGCATTGTCACCCAACTTGGAATCAGGGCTTATTATATTTTGTTTACATATATTCAAGTATTCATAATTATTTTGTGTTATGTAGTACGCCGGTAATTATCAAACAGTTTAATGATATCTCGGTCTAAGAACCCAGTTTTTCCCTTTTAGCAAGTTGGCCATGAAAACAAAAAAAGTTTATTTTAATTATTCGTTAATTGTTGCATTCTGCATGTATTCGAAATATATCCCTAGCAGAATATAATAGGCACTGATTCCAAGTTGGGTGATAATGCTCTTATTAGCTAGATACCTAGGATATTAATAAAAATTAGTAGCTTTTTTATGGTTACTTTAATTCATAATTAGTTTTTGTTAATATCTTCGGTTTGGAAAGAGATATAAAGTTGAGGTTTTCACTGACTTATTGATAACTGTTCGTTCTTTTTAAATGTGCGAAGAAAGGTATGCCATTCCATTTAATATTTTCGCGAAAATTTATAAAATCTGTTGAATTTACAAATAGCGGCCTCTATCGGACATATAAGACGTATTCCAACCATTGTTTGTAATGCGAACTATAGAGTTTAAAAATACGTTTTCAATGAAACTAAGTTTGCTAAATTCTATTGAACCAAACCGAAGTTACGAAAATTTGAATGTAACAACGACTGGCGCTCGCCCGCCCTTTAATTTCAAGAGATAGAGCAAAAAACATGGGACAAAAAGTTTGCAAAAATGTTGAGGTTTGGGATGCGGGCCACTGGAATATATATTGTATCGGAAAATATCTGAGAAAAGCCATTTTTGTAATTTTTGTAATTGAAGATTATTAAAATCCAGAACAAAGCAGGCACAGAATTAGCCATAAAATTGAGCGACAACAAGAGAAAATGAAGAGGGGGTGGACAAGAAAAATTTATGAAAAGAGCTCCCGACCAATCATAACGCGAGTTTTACCGTCACTGAGTTGGATGAAACTGGAACCGGGCTATATTTTGCTACCACAGCACATGTTTCCCAATTAAAGCCGTACAAAATCGAAGAAGAAAATAAAGATATAGATGAAGAAGAAAGCACAGATGAAGAATTAGAAGATGGGGATGATAAAAAATACATCGTGGCGGAAGAGGAAAATAAAAATCAAGAAAGCGAAAGAAGAGAAGAAGAGAGTGAAGATACAAGACGTTTGATGAAAGAGGAAAAACAGAAAAGGGGAAGAGTGTACGACTGAGACAACGGCCACAAGAATATGAAGATTGCGTCATGGTCATGACCAGCGAGGACGCTGAGTAGTCAGGAAGGGTCGGGTGTTCGCAGAATTACTAATTTTTTGTCAAGTTATAGTTTTGTCAAGGTAAATTGACAGATGTAAAGATGGTAAATGGAATTGTATATCTTAGTACATAATACGGTCGGCATTCTCGATGTCTGTTCAATTGTTAAATTTTCTAGTCACTTAAACAAATTTGATATACAGGGTGATTCAGAAATAAATGCTGGAATTTTGTGGAGTAGTGATAAAGTGAGTATAGACGATTACTTTTTCAATACAATTGGTGCCTCTGAGGTGTCGCTGTGGACTATAATATGCACTATCACTAAGTGCACACCAGTAAGTTCTGGCCAGTAAAATTGTACCATTGTGCCACTTCTTACAACATTTCTATTAATTCATTGAAAACTGAAAAACTTGACTGACGATATTCAATTATTCATTATCATAAAATTTTCAGTCCGAAGACTGGTTAGACGCGTACCTCCATCCTTTCCTATCCTGAGCTAACCTACGCATTTCCCCAAAAGTTGAACATACTACATCCCTTATAGTCCAGTCAAATGGTGATTTTTCCGTAACAAAATTGCGGAAGTATTTTTCTGAGCGGTTCTATATGTTTCCTGGGGTGCTGAATCCGAATTTCAGGTTTGCTGCCGTGTAGGAGGTCGGCTTCTCAACGAAAAACGCAAAAAACCTCAAATTTTCGCACTTGTTCCAGTTTTTCACTTACCACTTACACTGACCACTCTATAGAAAATTAAAGTAGACAAAATTTCCTACAAAATGCACTGGTCAACTGTGATTTTCTGACGTGCGGTATCGGCGCTAGAGCGCGCTGAAAAACGGCGACTTTTTGGCCCTTCTGCGAAAACGTCAGAAACGCCCACTTCCGCCACCTACAACTCGACAAATATACGTTATCAACAAAAACCGTTATACCACTTGAAAGTACATTAAATTTTCTACAAGAGACGTCTCCAACATTCAACTTTCTGATAAGGGGGGAGGAAGCAAAGCGAAAATTACGAAAAATGCCTTGTGCGCCCTACACCCAAAACGACCACTCCCACCTGTATGACTCTCATGGGCGCTATACTTTCGCTTAAAAGAGGTTGTTTTGAATGAATTCATGGCAAAGCATGTTAGATGAAAGCATTAACAAATTGTGTTTACGATAATATAGGTACATGACCCTGAATATAAAGCTGAATATGAAATCTGTATGTAGTAATGTACATGTGTCATGAAATGAGTGAAAGTCGAGCCCAGGATTGGGTCATCACTTCGAGTAGGTTCTCCATCTGAAAGAGAAAGAACATGGTTACAAAAGACAGATAAGTTGTATGGTGAACTATCGATGTATGAAGAAATATCTGATGTCATGTGCGTAGTTATTTTAGTCGTCTCTGTTTTGTTGTTGGTGGTCCAGGCAATGTTTCTTGAGCACTAGAAGGTCCAGGTGAAGGATATTTGGGAATGGAAGGTCTAGGCAAAGGGCCAGGGGCTGTGGAAGGTCGTTGAGAAAAGAACTTCCGCAATTTTGTTACGAAAACGACAGTTTTGAACACCGACTGGACTATTACTATTTGAGAGCAGAAGTCTAATCTGGGCCTACCCCTACCTCTTTTCATTCCTTTCTCTGACTCTAGTATGTGGCGAACTAATCCTTCGTGCTTCAGAAGGTGCCCTACCATATATCTCTCCTATTCCTTACTATCTTCCATAAATTTCGGTTTTCTCCAACTCTTTCTAATACCTGTCGGTTGCTAACCTTATCTGTCCACGGTATCTTCATCATGCGTCTATAACACCACATTTCAAATGCTTCTAAATTTTTCCTATCTGCTTCTAGTATCGTCCAAGTTTCGCACCCGTACAATGCCGTACTCCATACATACGTTTTTAAGAGCCTCTTCCGACTTTCTACATTTATCATTCCCGAGCATTATAAAATTAAAAAATAAATAAATTTACCCACACTCGTATTACCTAACGAATAGATTGAAGAAAAGGCTCTCACCACAGATGGGTAAAATATAACGAAAGAAGTAATAATTAAGAAACAAAAAGAAATTCTCTGGAGACAGAGAAATTTTGAGTTTAGAAATAATTAAAGGGCGAAAATAGAAAGAGGTCCTCGTGACAACACCGAATCTGCGAATAACCATCCCTATTTTCAGGGTATACAACGCAGTTCCGCGTCGTATTAGTTTTATTAAAAGCGGAGTGAAGTCTTCATCGAGTCGACGAGCCGAAAAATAATTTTATTGGGCTCTTGCGCGGCCGAGGCTCAATTT
Organism: Xestobium rufovillosum; assembly: GCA_963966045.1. Lineage (NCBI taxonomy): Eukaryota > Metazoa > Arthropoda > Insecta > Coleoptera > Ptinidae > Xestobium > Xestobium rufovillosum. The sequence continues at coordinate 27,517,265 of OZ014497.1, forward strand.
TCGTATTTCGGCATATCACGCGCAATTTAACGTATGACAAACTGCACGAGGCACAACTGTGCAATAAATGAATTAGACCACTTTTGTATTTCGGCGTTTTACTGCTGCTCGCTCTTGCTGAGAATGTCGAACAAAAGAATTTCATCACTTCTCGAATTCATTTTCTTGGAGGGTTGCAACTTAGAGAAGACAAGTAAGTATGATTATACGTATACATACTGTTTTAGCCGAAGTGAACCATGGGAAATCAATACGGGAAAACACGTATTATAAAATTCCTACCCCTCCAGAGAAAGGCACTCAGCAGAAGAGAAACTCGATTCGCCTAAAATTTTGGTTAAGTTTGATATTTAGCAATTTTTTACTCTTCAACTGATAACGCTTTATATCCCCCTTATATCGTAAATAAATATTATATAATCAAAATAGTAGGTATCGTATAGTATTTTAAAGAAGGTAGTCGCCTAACTGTTTCTGGTAATGCGCTGACTAAAAATTGTCCAACGCCTTAGGTTCGCTATGATCCAAAAAGTGGCTGAAGTGGTTGAATTAGCTACCTATATTAATTCTCTTGCGTATGTTTACACCTTTATAAAATTATCCCACACTCTTCCAACCGTTTAGCAGCTTTAAAATTGAATTTCAATACCCAGTCCACTTATAACGGGTGACTAATGTCTGCTGTCACAGCGACGTCTCCTGGCACAGACGGTGAATTACGCCGACGCGATGGAAGCAATAATTTAACGCGATTAACAGTGGTTAAACTCTTCCTGTGTGCAGCAGTAACAGCCGACTTAATTCGATTGTTCGCACAAAGAGAGCTGGTGACGCGATGGAGCTGGGAGCGCCATCGATACAGCCAACTACTCTCTGTAGAGAAACGGAACTAATATATAACGCGTTACGGCTGGTTGCGGCGATATTAGAATACAATCAAGCTGTCACACCGGCAATTTGTGTGTCAACGTTCTTAACCGTGCTGGCTGCTGCAGTTGCTCGGCTGACCAAGGGCGGTGTTCTGGACAAACTGACATACAAAGTTATGCTTATGATTTCTCGATGGTATAGTAGTAGTTACTGCCACAGGTTTGTTGTCGACGTATTTTCAATACTTCAGTTTTCGGAACTTTGCATAGTTACTTAGTAGGTAGGTGGTTTTGACACTTCCAAGAGTGAATGGAAGTTCTAGTAGCCTTATGAAACTTCTCACTCGTTCTACTTTTCTTTTAGTCTTCTCTGTGAATGTAGAATCCTTCAGGTGCAAAATTCATGACAGAAACTATGTCCAGAACCGGTATATAGTTTTACCATAGGTAATTTCAAGGTCATTCAATTTCCGGTTTCAAATTACATCCTATAGCAATGCGCTACTCTAGATGCAGTTTGATATCTCCGAGGTAATTTGATAAAATGATGTCAAATTACATCAGATGTTTCAAATTACAAGTCGTGTCATTCAACTCCAAGTCACTGAACTTGATGGTAATAGGAAACCTGAGATGCAATTTGATACCCCAATAGTAATTTGATTTGATTGTGTGAAATTACACTTGCTGTTTCAAATTACATGAGCAGGCATCAAATTACATTCCATGGGAATGTGATACTTAAGATGCAGTTTGATCATCCCTATAGTAATTTGATAAAGTGGTGACAGATTACTTCAGTGTTTCAAATTGCACGAGGCTAATCAACTTGAAGTCATTGCACTTGAAATCGTTGAACTTGATGGTAATATGATGCCTGATATGCAATTTGATATCCCCAGAGTAATTTGTATAATATCAAATTACAACAGCGTTTTCAAATTACATTTACAAAGTTCAATTTCACACCAACATGTCAAATTACTCTGGGTGTATCAAATTTCGTTTCAGATTTCTTATTACTACAAAGTTCAATGACTCCAGGTTCAACAATCTCAAGTCCAATGGCTTAAATTTGAGTAACTTTTCATGTAATTTGAAACCTCTGATGTAATTTGACGCGGTTGGATCAAATAAGCCTGGTAATATCAAATTGCATTTCAAGATAAATTCTTACTCAGGTTAATTAATCGGCTCTGGAAAGTTCTCAATGTTTCTCAATTACATTCTCAGGTTAGTTGCTTCTGGTTAGTTAACTCAGGTTAAGGTAAACATTAAGATATACCGGATGGTATTGTCTAATGGTGTTTTATTTCGATTGCACTTATTTGTCATTTGAAACAACACATTGTACTAGAATTTTATTACATGGTGTTTGCCAACAATTGAATTGAAAGCGTTTGACTCCAAGTAGTATCGACACAAAATGCGGAAATATGTGCGACTTTATAGCAGTCGTTTACGGACAATAATTTGAATAGGCCAAGCGACGCGTGGCATAAATGTCATTGTCGAGGCTACACAACTAAGGGGGTGTTTCGACAGCACCCCATGACTAATGTCTGTGCAACATCGGTAATGCCACTTGCGTATGGCACATATTTAAGATTGAATTGGTCCCGTTTCGCCGCATTTAATTCTAATGTTTAACCGTTGGAAACCATGGAATATTGTAATCGATCACTTTGAGGACGCGGAATCATATTAGCTGCAATTAGGCGGGATTTTGAATATTTTATTCTTCGTAAGCAAATGCAGATTTGTTGCTAGTAAATGAACTGATTTTTGTATTGTTTTCTGAGGGTAGGCATTATGGTACTTGTTACATTTCAGTGACAATTGAATACCCCTGCGGTTTGTCTTAAAAATGTATCTAAACTGCAGCCTCCACCTCTTCGACGCCCCCGAAGGTCCTTTTTCAAATTTCCAAACAGATAATAGTCACTGGGGGTCATGTCTGGACTATACGGAGGACGATCTATTTTCTTGAAACCGCAGTCACAAATTGCAGCTTGAGTAATTCCAACAGTGTGCACGGGATGCATTGTCGCGCAGTAACCGCACGCCTCTGGTCAGTTTCTCAAGTTTTTCTCCCGAATATTTTGTAAAGCAATGCTGCATAATATTCCCCGTTGACTATGGTATTGTATTTTCTAAAGTCTATAAGAATGCCAGCACAATCCCAAAAAATTGTAGCCATCACTTTTCTTCCAATGATAGTAAGACTTGAAACAATGTTTCACCAAAACTTTGATCCGCTGCGATACGTGGATCTGTCAGACCGAGAAATTTTGGCGCATACCTCTTATTTCTATTTATATCACAAAATAAATAAATTGATTATGGATCAACCTTCGCTTTTTTAGTCTTGGTAATCTTAATTGGTTGTCGGGAGAAGAGTGGGGGGGGGGGGTATATATCCAGGAGTGGACATTTATAAGTTGACATTGAAGAAGGGCACGTGCATATAATGGAATAATAATTCTAAACATTAGACGTCAGTTAAAAGTTTTTCAATATTGCATGTTTCGAATGTGCATGGAAAACCGTAGACCACTGGTTTCGTCCTTTTGGAACTCATCAGTACGGTGCTTTGCCCTACACACTCGAACTATGCAATATTGCTTGCTTTATATATACTTACACGCTTGGTGTAAGTATTAGCAAGAGCTAATTATTTGCCGAATTATGGGGCGGTTATGAGTGGTACTGGACCGTTCAAACAACTACTCCTCGGGCAAATACCCCGCCAGGCATTGAATTATAGAACTAAATCCAGATTTTATGTACTACGAGATCCATACTGAATGCTACCCCAAACATATCGTTGGGCTTGGAACATCCTTAGATCTCTACGTACTTCCTGCTCCCAGCAGTAGGTTATGTATGTATGTCCAGTACCACTCATAACCGCCACATAATTCGGCAAATAGTTAGCTCTTGCTAATACTTACACCAAGCGTGTAAGTATATATAAAGCAAGCAATATTGCATAGTTCGAGTGTGTAGGGCAAAGCACCGTACTGATGAGTCCCAAAAGGACGAAACCAGTGGTCTACGGTTTTCCATGCACATTCGAAACATGCAATATTGAAAAACTTTTAACATACATAACCTACTGCTGGGAGCAGGAAGTACGTAGAGATCTAAGGATGTTCCAAGCCCAACGATATGTTTGGGGTAGCATTCAGTATGGATCTCGTAGTACATAAAATCTGGATTTAGTTCTATAATTCAATGCCTGGCGGGGTATTTGCCCGAGGAGTAGTTGTTCGAACGGTCCAGTACCACTCATTAGACGTCAGATTCAGATCCAGCCAATGAGGACGACGAGTCGTCCGCCAATTGAAACCTCAAAGGCTCCACTTGAGCCGCTCACTGCATTAGTTGAATGGAGATGTGCTATTTTTACCACACTAAATTCATTCCACCTGTGCGAGTTCTTGGTTTGAATCACGGCCCCCATAGAATTTCAGAACAAGCCTTAACCAGCCTATTATACCTCTACAACGGGTCAATCAACATATGTTTAATTATTGATAGCCTCACAGCAACCATAATTAAATACCGGCACTTACTTGGTGGACATCAGTAAATCAGACCACGCAACGCAAGACAGGTAGTCAGATACTCTCAATAGATCAGAAAGTTATCTGAAGAATGTCTGCTTCCTTGACGCGTATTACGTATTTCCATATGTTTCCTTTTTCTCAGGTGTCACGGTCTTTTATTTTTAACGGCTTTGTGAAACAACGGGTGAAGATCTTTCATATTGAATGTATTATTGCTCCTTGCAACTTCGCCTTTTATTTGCTCCCAAATTGATTCTATTTTTTTTTATTCGTCATGATATGGCGGCAGTCGTGAGACAGTTCGGGTTTGGTCTTCTGCCATTTCATCAACGACAAATTTTTGATCAACAGCAACCCATCTGATGAGATCCAGTAGTTCGCACACAACAGATTTTTTGGTTAGCCATGCTTGAAAGTCAGCTTTCTTCGTACCGGTATTTGGGACCCTCTCAATTTTTCTGTTATGATGGACGTAGTGTCACTCACAGCACTCACAGTACTCACAGCATTTTCATGCAAGCGTCCGAGAATGTTTTTAAACCAATTCTCGAAAACATTAGCTGTCCTCTCTTCGTGGCAATCTCCCGTTGTTTTCGACTCGAAGACGAGCAAACCGTCTTTAACAAGACTATCCTTTGATCAAATGTGGAGGACTATAATGCGGTTTTCTTTCCCTGGCGGATCCTTTAAACTTGATGTTAAACCATTAACACAAGCCTACCTGGGAGTCAGGACTGTCGTATCTTTCCATAGTATACTGATTGACCAGCGTTTACCCAAGTATTTTGGGGCTGTTGCAATGTGATGATTTCACTCTTTATAGGGTATTATACTGACTGCAGTTAAAATATATTTTATTTTAACAGAAAATAGTAAATTCAATGTTTAATTTCTGGGAGATACGACGGTTCCATACATTTAGCTTCTACCCTTACCCTGCGAGGTAAACGTGCACGTAAACATGAATTCAAAAAGAAACCACGTTACTCAATTTTTGCATGCGTCTTGCACTCAACTATGCGTAATATCTGCAAAACGAACGTGTTATCCTGAGATACCCTGCTCGTTTACTTTGTAGTCATCCATATACAAGTTGCAGAATTAACTGTAATAAAAATTTTCCCATAGTTTATCAGATAACTATGTGTTTTAATGGAACTACCTGACTTTTAATATTGCTACTTTAGGATAGCTTTTATCGGACTATATAATTTTATGGATCTGAATCTGATACGTTTATTACACTTAACCGAACTAAGTTTAAACATTTCTAAATTGGTTTCTAGTGTAGTTATCAAACTTTTCATTTATATCCTCTAACAGTTGCACTGAAAATATACTATAAAACAACAACATAAACATGAAAAAACTCTGGGAAATAAAATGTAAGTTTCGTAAGTTTCATAAAAGATAGATTAACATTAATGCAAGAGGTATAAAAGTCTGCGTTATCTGTCACTGTTTTACAATGTCTTATTTTAACACCAAATACATATAGCAATTCGAAATACAATCTATCCAAAATCGCAACTAAATCCTTGAATCTGTACATATACTTTCGTGCTCAACTAGCAGTAGTAGTATGTATGTTAGAAGTTTAAAATGTTCATTGAGAAATCGCGCCAATACTTCAAAATTAAACGAAAAAGTTTTATGAGGTTCATTGAATTTCTCAGAATTAGAACAGAGAATAATACAAAAAATGGACCATCATAAAATATTAATGTTGATGTACATAAGGTTGCAAAGTTGAAGGTTGCCGAAGAAATAAAATCAAAAAAGCACCGCCGAAAGAACAATCGACTCTGAGATTGATGATGTTAATAAGATGGTGATATAAATCAATTATTCAACTCGGATCATTTACCGAACGCAAAAAATTACTATTAGCTTATGAATATGCAATTCAAACGCTGGACGAAACGGCTACCAGAAAAACAACCAGCAGCAGTTATTTATTACATAGTTATCGAGCCGGATTCTGATGTTAGGAAACAGAATTGGCCCGGCGAGAATGCCGAACGGTAGCCGCAGCTTTAGACTTCCGCGAAATCAAGATATAAAACGATTGATATCCGATGACGAGATAGCTGGAACCGTCTTGCACTGTGTTTTACGGCCTATTGAAATGGTGCCTTTTATCAAAGAGGACATTATTAAGGTTCTTCATTCTGTTGCCATCTTCTAATTTGTTATACAATGTTGCGGCATACATGTTCCACAGATGTACATGTACAAGGGAGCAAGCCTATAGGTGTTATATGTTAAGTTTCATTAGATTTGTAATTGACAATTCGCCAGTTGTGTTGTGGTTCTGCACATACTGTTTAGTTGCCGTCCAGGCCAACTCAATGGCATTTAAGTCGACTGCTGCAAAGCAAAGCAGCCGGTAGGTCATAAGTTACTGTCACGGCTCCACCCTTACAACGAACCAGACTGATTCGACAACGAGCCTTGGGCACACGTTTTTATTACACAACTGGCTAACTACTCAAACAACTACAGTTCTACCATAGTACGATACACTGACAAGTACTCATTACGCTCCGCAATGTTGATGTATCCTGGCAGTACGAGCCTAACATCCTGTATAGTACCCATAGACAAGAGTGTCGATAAAATACACTAAACGATTGACATCAGGTGTCGAATGTAGCAAGAGCGGTGAAAAACACCTTAAAGTTGTCGCTGGAAACGCCATTTGTACAGGAAACACTATAGGTAATCGAATTTGTTGGAATTTACTGAAAACAGGACGTTTAGCACCATATGCTGCCACCAGTCTACGTAGAAATTCAATGGAACATAGGGGTGCTTTTTATTTATTGAGGTAGGAAATAATTGTCACTAAACAGTTGGAGACAGTTGATAGGTTTTTACTGTTATTGGGTGATAAATGCCGTCCTTTTAGAAAGAGAACGGTAATGGGAGTATTAACGATAATTTTTTTTTCAATTACGATTCATTCCAACAGAAGTTTTAATAGTTCAACGTAAGCTAAAGTACTTAATGTAATCTATATTTTCTTCAATTACCTCTTAGTAGTAATTCATGTTGAATTAATAATATACTTCGCGTACTACGAATGGTTTCAAAATTAAAATGTTTCCATAAAGTAAAATTGTAAATAAATGAATATGAATTTTAGAAAAACTAAAAATAGAAAGGAAATTCGAATACCTCGTAGCTTGAAGGGAAAAACCAATGAATTTAAAGAAAACCTTTTGGGAAAAACAATAAATTCAATTGGGAAAAAACCTCCAAGTCAAATTTCAGTATACAGAAAAACAACTAAATAAAACAAAACATCAATGGAATCTTGACAAGGTAATCTTGTAATAAACTAGAAACAAGACAGAAATTAGTCAATTAATGTCATAATGACACTAAAGAGAGGTTAGAACTGCAGAAAACTTTTACAAAAGCTGAAATAAACTAGATTGTATTAAATCAACTTGGTCATTAAGTAAGTTATACTTTTTATTAAATACTACTAAAAATATTTTTAACAAGGATTTTGACCACGCCCACAAAAAATGAAAAATTGCTTAAAAAGGGGGTTTTTTACCGAATAAAACCGCACGACCCGGCCCGTCGACTGTCTCGCGGGGGTGACGAAATTTGACGGGGTAGCGGGCGAATTCGTCCCGGATCCGCGGGTACCCTCGAGATTTTTCCGACTCTTCGAAAACACCCCGTTTCCAAGCGATAACAAACTCGGCGCACCGGAAGGGGTCGAAAACATTCCATCGCACCCAGAAGAACCGGCGACGCGCGGGGAAAAACGGGCGCCGCACTCTTCTTCGCCGACGAAAGTTGTAGGTCATAGGGGGGGTCCCGAACGCGAGAGTCGCGCCCGCGGGGAGATACGGCGCCCTCAAAATAAGGGTGGTTTTTTATACCGGTCGAACCGGGGGTCGCAGTTTCATTTCGAAGGCGGATTCCGGTAGCCCCGTCGATCGGACCGAAAATACCCAAAAATCAGCGTAATCGCACTGGGGTTACTACGGGAAATAATTTTTTCCCCGAAGCGCTGCAAAATTTTGGACCAAAAAAGTAGCCAATTGGGGGGGCTAACTCGTCAATATATCTAATTGATAACTCTTTTCAAAATTAAACAATAATTTAGTATTTTCTAGAGGAGGGAACTGATGAGTGTTTTCTAAGAAATGATTCACAAAACTAAGAATGATCATTTTTTTAAACGAAATGATCTTAAATGTTCGTTATACCTAATACGTATATATCTGCCAGTTTGTCCGATATATATGTTGTTACAGTCTAAGCAATTTAGTTGATAAATATCTGTGTGGTCAAATTTATGTGTTCTACCATTACTGTTAAATAAAATATGTTATAATATATATTTGAAGGTTTAAATGTGACTTTTTTTAAAATACTGGCAATCTTTTCAGAAATATTCCCAAAGTAAGTAATTCTGCAAAATTTGGTAACTTTATCATTAGATAATTTAGGATATATGCTGTTACAATAAATTTTAATTTTTTTATTGTTAATGATTCTATTGATGATTTCAATCTTAAATCCGTTATTTATAGCAATTATTCTAATTATGTTTAGTTCTTTATTCAATTTATCCAAAGATAGCGGTACTCTAAAGGCCCTGTGTATCATAGAATTGTAAGCAGAAATTTTTTGACAAAAGGGATGAAATGAATTTGATGAAAGAGTAATATCTGTATATGTTGGTTTCCTAAAAATATGGAAATTAATTTTATTATATTCATTTATTACAGTTAAATCTAAGAAATTAATTTTGTGCTCAGTTTCTATTTCTTTTGTAAATTTTATTTTTGGATGAATATTGTTCAAAAAATTTTGAAAATTGTCTAATTGTCTTGTTGTTCCTTTGTTTAAAACAACCAACAATATCATGTATACCAAAATAGAATATGTTGTTTGCCGAATTCTGAATTCATATTCATATTCACATTTATTGGCCAATGTAAGGTTCCTTGTATTTATGAATTTAATTCATTGGTTTTTGTTCTCATATTTTCGTTAAGACAATAACGTTATACATTGCAGTCATGTAGATCATACATTGAGCTAACGTACTACTTTTATAGTATTAATGTCGCGTATACATTCTGCCAATTAACTTTGTACATTCATTGTATGCGCAGTATACCTTGGTTGAATTAACTAATTCATTTGCCCAATGTAAGGCTTACATTAATTTCATAAATATCATTTATTGTCTCAACGAAATGATTTATTGTACCAATGAACTGGTACAGTGAATCAATGTCCAACTTACATTAATTTCATGAATTATCGGGTTTATACATGCTGTCCATTTAGTATGCAAAAGAAAGATATCTCTAGTTCTATAAGAAATAAAAAATATTTTGTTTATAAAATGTTCTAGAGATTTCAAGATAGCACAACCTTATATTTTTAGGTTGTGTCAGCCTAAGAGATCTCTAGAACACTTCTTATAGACAACATATTTTTTTATTTCTTTTAGAACTACACAGAGAGGGTACTTATCTTGTTATCTTCGTTTTGAGCAGTAAACGGAAAATATTTATTAACGACCAGTTTTTCCTCTTGTTGAAGGATTCTTAAGTAAATTCTGAGTTTAGAATTGACAACTCACTTTAGAAATATCAGTCTTGTACTTGTCTTCTATAGTTGGTTTTAAGTTGCTGTAGTCTCTTGCAAGAAGAGTAGAAACTGCTGCTAAGGATTAAAAAGATACCTACATAGGGAAGATAAAGTAAGATACAAGGCAAAATAAGACAAAATCAATGTAAACACTTTTTATTCTATGTTCGAGGTTATAGAAAAACTTAAAATAAAAACGTAATAATTAAAATACAATTTGAAGTTGATATCTAGAGAACTGTTTGCTTTTGAATTTTTTTTAATTATCTTGTTTCTATAGATATATCTGACTTATATATGTAACCAACTACATTTTAGAATAAAAGAGACGCCCAACGGCCAACTAACTAATCTTATGTTTAGTACCTACGAACATATTTTTGGACCTCTTCTAAACAAAAATAATATAATAAATATAAAGATGCCTTTAGATAAATACAACTAAGTAAGAATTAACAAAAGTAAATTTTAGAAAACAACTATGAATACATACTAAATTATCGGTCGCAATCATTTAATAATTATTGAATAATTTTATAGATGTTTAAGGTGATAGTGTACCCGTACATTTTCAGCGACTTAGTTCCGGTCTGGCAAAACATCAAATTTAAATAAGCTCGGATGTTAGGAAATTCTGCAAGCAACATATTTCCTAAATTAATAGGAATAGGAGAGAGGGTGTACTGTACTTACCGAATTTATTGAACACACACATCAAATTCACCCCCTTGACACAGACTTTGAAATCAAAAATCACAGCGAACTCGCCGAACACTAACGTAAACTGACGCTCTTTAAGCTGTCTTAACGGAAACGACGGAAACCAACGAAAACCAAACAGAAAACTTCGAAGAGAGCTAAGTTCCTATCGGAACACATCGGCATTGCTCGACTACCTGTTTGTTCATTGCGACAATGTATAACTGCATTGGCTCAAGGAACGGTCATATTAGCAAAATATTTGGGACATTGGGACAATGTACCCGTTTATTGACCAATAAAAGTGTACATTGAGACAATGTACCCGTTTGTTGACTAATAAACTTATACATCAATATTATGAAGTTGTGTTATTAATTCTGTTCATTGATTTAATAAATAAATTTATTAATATAATGAATATGTACGTTGGGCCAATTTAAAATTTCATTGTAACAATGATTTGCCACATCAACTTTTAATAAACGGAATTTATAATATCAATGATCACGGTTATCAACTCATCAAAAAGGGACAGAGCGATTTTCGTAATATTTATGAAAAATTAATTGAGCCAATGAACTTTGCGTTAATAAACGACGTTTATTAATATTATGAACGGATTTTTTTTCAGTGTGAAAATGTTGGAATATTGCGTGATTCCTTCCTATTCAAGGTCCGATGTCTTAATGACCCTCGCTGGAAAAATTGAAAGTGGAAGAAGTGTCTTTAGCAGGAGGCAGTGTAGTGAAAATTCAATTTATGTTAGAAATTCTGCAATTCCTACAACGGTTCCGGTCCATCTACCTAATACTCGCTCCGACAATTCGCCCAATAAATTTCTGCGGACTTCTTTCAACGGCCATCACTTAAGAGAGGTCGCATCGGTAGACTTGGGCGATTGCAAGCGCCTGGTATCTATCATGTAGGGAATTACAGTATTTGGACGTTGGTCATTTGCCAGGGACATTCGCGACTCCTGCCTCATCGATCACCGAGCTCTAAACCATCTGATTTCGGGGATTTCGCCTAATATTTTTTGTCTTCTCGGCCGGCATATTACGGACAGACTCGGTCACTATATTTAATTTGGATAAATACGGGGTCTGTTCGAGAAATCTCGAACCTAAATGCACGTAAATACGAATGTTTTTTTATTATATACAGAGCGTCCATTACACGCCTCAAAAAATTAGGTGTGAGTATCATTAAAACAACGAGACATTTTTTTATCGGAAGCTCTAAAGTTCTGCGCTAACACCAAACATCCAACGCAACACCATATTAAGGAGTTTTGGGAATCCTATATCCTTAGTTCGTTCCCACAACTCAAAATGTTGAAGCTGATGGATGACACCATTTTTTGCATATTTGCCTTGAATTACTTTGTAAATTTCCGTAGACAAGGCTACACTCGAAATCCGCACGCTGTAACATTATTTTCATTTATGTAGGTACAAATTGTGCATCTGCGAGGTCGTCAAAGCGTTAAAAATTATGAGAAGCAAAATGCGGGTGTCACAGTACATTCTCCTAATGAAAAAGCGCGCTTTGCGCTTCAAGAGACAAGAATAAAGAACTGGGGCAGTTAGTTTAAAAAGCTTGGCTTTATCATATCAATTACAATTTAACATGTGTAATATCAACAACAATGGGTTTAAACGCTGACACATCTAGATCGGTGAGACTGATAACAGTGGCGGGGATCATTTCGATTTATAAGGGTAAAAACATTTTTACAAGAGTGAGCATCGAATAGGCATGATGAAAATAATCATAGATTATACCCAGAGACCTTCAAGTTTTATCGGATAAAATTTGCGTAGGAAGTATTTTGCAAAATTTTGCTCGGAAAATGGTTTCGACTAAAAGTAAAATTTTGCAAAAAGTTTGCCTACGCAAATTTTACGTGATAAAATTTGAAGGTCAAGATTATCTCCAAAAAATAGTATTTTATTTTATAAGGAGCTAAAGTGATACTTTTTGTGGCAAGTTTGTAGACGTTTGACGGACGAACGAAGTGAGTCCGGCAACTACAGATGAGCCATGGGAAAAATAGTGTACATAACTCTATGGAACGGCAACTACAGATGAGCCTTGGGAAAAATAGTGTACATAACTCTATGGAACGTGTATTTTATTTATTTATTATTATTATTATTATTATTCACAAACGTATGCGATGTAACGGCACCAAACGCTTAAAATTTTCTGAAAACGTAGCTCAACTTTACACCCCTGAATATCGCCCCCATGCATCAAGGACCCTAAAAACCAACCCATACGATGTGCTCTGGTACGTCCTCTTTCCAACCAGCCCAAAATTAAATTTGGAAGTTAAAAAAATATGCGATATAACAATGTCAAACGTTTAAAGTTTACTAAAAACTTGCCTCAACTTTGCACCCATATAATTGGGCCTCGTGCATTGCAAATCCCAAAAACCAACCCACACGACATTGGCCGGTTCATCCTCTTTCCAACTAGCCCAAAATCAAAGCTGGATGTTTCATAAATTATGCGATGAAACCTCACCGAACGCTTCCGTGTCCAAAAAATTGTTTTAACCCCCGTATTGTCGCTCCCTCGAATTTTTGCATTTTCTATCCCTCCCTAAAACTTCGCATTTGAGGAGATCTTCAAAATGACACCAAAAACATTGACCTGGCATACGTAGAACTGCGCAAACACTGCGAAATTTCCAGACGTCACAGGAATCTCTACTGGGGCCCCCGTATACCGTCACACTTCCAATTCGTTAAGCATTTTCAATGTTAAAACTGTACTGTCACACAGGATAGTAGGAATGAGGGAGATATCAGAAGAAAAATGGGACAAGGGAGAACGATTATAAGACAATTACATCCTATAGTGTGGAACAAAAATATAAATGAAAGAACGAAAAACAACGAAACAATTTTTAAAAGTTGTTACATATGGAGCTGAAATATATGGACACTGAGCAGAAATCTGCAGGATAGACTCTTGGAAGTTGACAGGAACGCTAGAATAAAAAACGAGACAGAGGATGAAGGTGAAGGACAAAGCGCTGGAGGGATCTTATTTTTTTATAGTCAGAAAATTTCCGCCAAATTGACATTTTGTATTCGCCGGTTGTGTACCGTTTACAATTTCGTCGATTTTTTCTAAAGATTCACGTCCAAATCTGTTCATTTTGGACAAAAATCGACAGAAAAGATAAATTTGGTAAAAGTAACAAGGCAAATTTAATAATGGCTGACATTGTATATACAATTTTTGTTTTATACAGTTTAAACATTAATATGGGGTTGGTATGACAACCGTAGCTATAAAAAGCTACTTGCAAAATTATCAAAATATTATCGTATGTAATTTGAGGAGTAGGTACTTTTTATTTTGCCGGATAACTTTCTTCAAAATTTAGTTTGCAAAACAGGAATTTAACGTTTATTGTCAGTGTTAAAAATGTAAATTTAAGACACCATTAGTTTTCAAAGTGTTAAAAGTGTTAAAAAAGTGAGTTACTTTTAACATTGGTGTTAAAAATGAAGTATTTAAAAAATACAAGGCAAACGTTTTGATTAATTTAATATTTATTATTAACATTAATAAATGTATGGTACAATTTTAACAACTTGTAATATGAATTCCTTCTATACAGTTCCACTGATCAGGGGTCTTGTCCTCATCTCGTGTACTTGCAGAAGGGATGGGAAGGACAGTACTGGACGACATCGCAAGTAGACTTTTGGCAATATTTTTCTTAATTCCCAAAGAGTCCTCAATATATCCTTCGGCCAATGTTGAGGACTTCCAATTAGAAATATTAATTCCGGCAGATCTTGAAGCAATGAACGTTGAAGCAGTGGAATTTAAAATATTTTCATGTTCCCCCATAATTTTCGTGGCTATTATTTTTTTGTTTCCAATGGAAGTCTCCAAATAGCCTTCCGCAACGCTCGTCGTTTTCCATCCTCCATGTATCTTTAATGTGTGCATGTTTTTGTAGAGTATTATTATTTCTTATTTACAAATTATTTCTTAAGACAAAAATAAATTGATGGTGGTCACAGTGATGGTAGATAAAACTTTGTACGATACTCTTATGGTAACTTCATATTACGACACTCGGCGAGTCCGAAGGACGAGTTGAATGTGCTGCTTCGGTTTCACAAGAGATATCCTCGATTATTAATCATAACTCGAGTTACATTTGGTGAGAGAATATAATGAGTAAGAAATATTCAAAGAATAAAATTTAATTCGCATTTGAAGTATGACACAAATCAACTGCCAAATTTGACTAAAGAAAATATAAAGAATTGTTTAAACGCCAGTTTGGATTCGGTGTTAGAAAAAATGGTGAATGTTTACGTTTTTTGGACGTTTTCCCGTAATTTTGTGATAAAGACGGACTGGACAAATACCTTCATTTGAATTTTTGATTAACCATTTGCTCTCAGTGCAACTTTTGTTACCTCCTTGATTCGTGTCTGAGAATATAGGATTATATTCTATGCGACACGTAAGGCTTCCACAATTTGACGTTTCAATTTCAAAATGAAACGTTTATGTCCTGTTATTTTAATAACTTCCTCTTCCTCTACCCCGTTCTTCACCATTTTAGACACCGATGTTGGCATGCCCTCGAGAAATGGTTGCTTATTTTCTTTCCATTCCTGTCCAGGCATACTTTACTAGCTGTACTTTTGATCCACTTTGACATTCCGTTTCTTTCTATCGGAATATTTTTAAACCACTTTCCTCCCATGTTCCAATTTTGGTTGGGTTGGTTGGGTAGGGCGGGTGTTATTAGCCTGTTTGTAGAAAAGTCTTAACGGGCAGAGGTTCAATTTTAAATTTTTAATAAGCCATTTTGAAGACGCCCAAGTTTTTGACAGACCTTGTGTTGTCTTGCTGAAGATAGGATTGTATTTTCACCCGTTGGTTTTTGTTCCGCGTTGTCAATTCCTTCTATAAAATATGTCCAAAGACAATTTCCCATCCGTTCGGATGAAAAAATAAAAAATAGTTTCTTTTGAAGGGCAAATATCGAGCAGAATACATAAATATTTAGTTCTCTGTAGCGCAGACTGGTAGCAGTTACTTTTTTGTTGAATCAACTTGAAATTCTTTTCTTTTAGTATTCTTCGCATCCCTAGCTTTTTTTAAATTCGACTTGCTCAAAGGGATTAAGGGAAATTCTGTATTCATTGTACCTAACATTTGTCCATCGCCATTTTGGAAGTTACATTCCATATGGTTTTCACCGTTTTTTCCTTATAATCTCCCGTTTTGCTAGCAACCCCCGGTTCGGCCGGTATAAAAAACTACTCTTATTTTGAGAGCGCCGTAGCTCGCTCGAGGTTCGACTGGCGCGCTCGGGACCCCCCTATGACCCACAACTTTTGCCGGCGAAAAAGAGGGCGACGTCCGTTTTTCCGCACGCGTTGCCGGTTCTTCTGGGTGCGATGGAACATTTTCGACCTCTTCCAGTACGCCGAGTTCCTTATCCCTTTTCTGTTTCTGACGTTTTGTAACTCTCGGGGGTGACGAAGCGGGGCCTTCGGCCTTCGACCCCGCTTCGTCCCTCTTTAACCTTGTCGATGGGCTATAACGCGTAGTTTTATCCAAAGATTCCTGAAAAAATATTGAATTTATATGCCACTTCTGATCGAAACGTTTTTTTAATCTTTCTTTCTGCAATAGGAAACGGATCCAAGTATTACCTCTAATATTATTGCAACTCCTTCCAACAAACTTAGTATTTTCATCCTAATTTTCTTTTCTGCGGATTGTTCTGGACTTACCAGGGGCTTTTCTAAAGCTGAAGAAGGAGCAGTAACATCCTCTTCACTTTCATGAACCATTTCCTTCTTCAACTACCACCTATTTTAATAGTTGACAACCCTTCTGTAAGAAAATCGATTGCACGCAAGAAATTTAAGGACATATTGCATCTTGTTTACCTATTAACCTACAAATTGAGGTTAGTTAAAAAATTCCATTTAGAAAATTGCGTCCTAATTGACTGGTTCGGAGAATTCTTAAGAAGCCTTATGGAACGTTTTTTAATGTAGGTACTGTTTTATCATGAACACGTGTAAAAAGTCCGGACGTCGTCCGACTTTCAGTCTGAACTCACCCCAAGAATCTAATTATTAGCCCTTCAAAATTGGGTTTCATATTTGAGATTGACATCCTATATAAATATATCCCTTGTTCTTCTTAGGGGTAAATTTTAATAGCACGCTGTCTTTTAATCACACATCGATAATTCCGTTAGAAGGGTCTTCTCCAGTCTGGGTTTTGTTCTAAGAGTTTCCAAGGATTTCGGGAATCCCAAATGTCTCATTTCGTTATATAGGTCCTTTGTTAGGAGCCACTTGGAATACAATGCCATCATTTGGAGTCCTCGTTATTTTAAATACATACAGAGAAAAGTACGACTTTCGTAACTTCAATCAGTTTTGAGAAATGCCAAAATTAGAAAAAGGATTTTTCCTCATGTCGTGGACTCTTATTTTTGGTAAAAACTTTCAGCAAACGCTTAAACGTCAATTGAAGGACTCAAAACACCCCTTTGTCTTTAATGTAAAGAATTATATGATTGGGCAAATAAACTATTGTTACTTTTCGGTATACAAAACTTCCAATGGCCACCCGGTGCGACAAGTGGGCACTCAAAAAGTGAAGTTCGCGCACTGACGAAGATAATTACTGAAAGCTCTAAGGCTAATGTGTTCCGAGACCGTTTCACACCTGTCATGCTCCGTCTTTATTTGAATGTTAAATGATGCCAATTATAGATCATAAACAACTATTCTAATGCTCACTTCCGGTTCCGTTTAGCCGCATGTGTGGTGATTACGCGGGGAACGCCAATGCAGTAAATTATAATTACCTAGCTGGCGATTTTTTTAAACTGATGGGGGCATTTATCACGCATTATTGGAGGCAGGTAACCATTACGAAATCGTCTGTGGGCGATAATTAGGCTATTAAAAGTAATTTTGTCTCTTCTCTTAAATAGATGATTTGGGGACCACACACTAATTTTCACGAGATCGCCAAATAAGTTTTGTAGATTTAAATCAGGGAATATCATTTGATCCCGGCTAGTCGTGTGATAGCGTCAAGCACGCTTTCCTGGATATTATGTTTTGGGAATGGGACAGCCTTGCCCGAATGTTTAGAGTAATCGGTGTTCCGTATTTGCGAATTTGTTTTGGAAGAGGGTAATACGTTTCTGATAATTTATAAGAGCCAAGATATTGTGTATAATCGGCGATTGAACCAAACTTTTCGAAAACGTTGCTTACTGACCACGAGTATCAAGATCTAGAGCGACTTAGCTAAAGAGCCCATGGTTGTTTATGTCTTTAACAATTTTCCCTGGGCCTCATCGCCTCATCTGGGACTATGCCGGTGGAGTGCAGGCAACCTCGTTCCTCATCGCAGGGGAGGAATCCTGAAATTAGTTAAGGCAAATCTTTGCGTGATTCCTTTTAAGTTTACTATGCGAATCCTTTTATTCCATGTGTTGGCTGCCCTTGCGAATTTCTCTTAATGTATAGTACTTCTTCCATGACTTTACACAGCAGGAGACCTATTCTAATTCATTTCGACAAAAAGTAATCGAAACGACGCGACGTAACGTAATTTAGAGTCGAAAAGCGCATTTTGTTTATGACTAAACTGATCGAAATATTTGGTACTTACTTCGTACTTCGTAGTGGATTACAGTTGCTGTGTTGGTAATGACAGTCCGGTTTGGTGATATTTAAATTATGGTCATCGTCATTATTTTATAGTAATAATCTTATGTATGGAGTACGGAGTACTCGGACAATAGGAGAAGTGGATAAGAAAAAATTGGAAGCGTTTGAAACGTGGTGCTACAGAAGCATGATGAAGATAAGATTAGCAACAGAGAGGTATTGGAAAGAGTTGGAGAAAAGCGAAATTTATGGAAGACAGTAAAGAATAGGAGAGATAGGATGGTAGGACACTTTGTGAGGCACAAAGGCTTAGTTCGCGACATACCAGAGTCAGAGATAGGAATAAAAAGAGGTAGGGGTAGGCCCAGATTAGACTACTACTATCAAATGCGTAGGCTAGCTCAGAATAGGAAAGGATGGAGGTACGCGTCCAACCAGTCTTCGGACTGAACGCTTATGATGATAATCTATTTTTGCCTATGAGGTGAACTCCAAATCAGAGAACACACTAATAATAATTAAGAAAACATTAATAGAAAAAGAAATTACAAATAATGTTCAAACTGTCTTCCATTTTAACGGTTAGAAAGTTCGAGGTGTCTCGATAGCGATTCGTGAACACCAACAAATAATATTTGGGTTGTCTACTATTCTTGCTGCAAGGCCTTCAATATTTTCTACGGGTGTCTCGTAGATCAATGTTTTCAAATGCCCCCGTAGAAAAAATCTATGAGGTTGAGATCCAAAGATCGTGGAAGCCAGCCCACAGGTCCACTCCGACCAATCCAACGCCCTGAATACAATCCGTGTAGGAAATCGCGAGCTACTAGTGAAAAATGTTTCTAGTCTCCTGGAACCCTAACGAAACCCAGGAGGACATGGGTTTATTGATAAAAAATGTTCGTTTTTGCCTACTCTATCGTGTATCGTCTCTAAAAAAATCTGTATATTGTTTTGAAACACCCTGTATACAACCAAATTGGTGCCAAAGTGATGCCAGCTCGAAAATGGTTATTTCCTACGTTAAAGTCAAATTTTCATTCACAAAATATGAATGTCATCTATGTTGACGTTACACAAAGGTCGTCTTAGTTCTTCTTCTTTTATTGGACCTGTAGTTTGTATATTGTTTTGTATATATTTAAACCTTCTCATCTTTCGGTATTATTTAATTTATTTATTTATTAATAGCCATGATTTTCTCGAGTTTAATTGAAGTAAATATGATACTATGGTAATATCGTTATAAATTTCTCAACCCCCAGATATATCTAGATAAATCTCCCGAACCCACGAGCTCCGCCACTGCCCTGTAGTATTGCTAAAGATAGAAACTCAATAAAAACCAATTTTATTCACAAATCAATTCGATATATGCCTACTTAAGATTTTATTCCGCGAAATACAAGCCAATCGAATCAAAATTCTGTTCGCTGGCAACAGTACATTTTTACGACCGCTGTTGCTTTCGCCCAATAAACAAATTCTGATTTTCAGATATAAATATTACGAGGAAAATAACGAACCACGAGGTGACATCGCGGTTTATAATGGCGGTCGGCTGTCAAATGTTGATTTATAATCGCACGACAGAAATGTTCCAGTCGATGTGTCCCTATCTTTTTCCTGCGTCCGTTTTCCGTGTGGAGAGGTTAGAAGGAGATGTTACTTTATGTGATTCATCGCGCAGCAGAAATAGGTTTGTCATATTTAGTTACGTTTTGTAATGGCTTCTGATAACCGTCACTGTGATGAAATTAGTTTTTTTTATGGAAATTCTATTTTCGAACAAATAAATATTTTTCCTTCGACCGTGCGGAAAAAATGCGGCATCTAGAATACAGACTAACAAACATCATTAATATTCATTAACTTAATATTATACAGGGCAGAGCTGGGGAATATCTTGCATCTTAGATACTTTTTTGTATCTTAGATACTTTTGGTATCTTAGATACCTTATCTTAGATACTTTTTGTAATGAGTATCTGTATCTGAAAATAAAGATACTTTTATAAAGAATCTAGTATCTAAGATACTTTTGGAAGTATCTTAGTTACCTTAGAACTATCTCAGATATTTTTAAGTACCTAAAATACTTTTTGAGTATCTAAGATACTTTTTGAATATCTTAGATACTGGAATTATTTTGCAAGTTGTCAATGGGCCTCTTGGTTCTTGTCTGCAGCCCCATTACCTTACCTAAGAATAAACACTGGGGTGTGGTTCGCGATTTAGCAAGCGGCCTTTTGATCAAAATAAGAGAGCAGTGATAAAAAGTGTAAATAGGTACACTTATTTTTTACATTTTACGTACCATGAGAATAAGAATCTTGGCTGCTGGTTTTTGGACAATAATTGATCAAATATTTTTAACAGATTCAACAAATGGATGAATATTTTTAACATTGGATATACACGGTGCGATTGTTGCGTCTTTATTATGCATTCCAACGACCCAACTTTATTTTTGATTCTCCATATTACATAAAATTATTTTCACTCATACAGACTGTCCCATTTCTTAAGCTCATTACCTAAGGCGGTTTTTTTAATAGATCAACTTGAATATGGGCGCATTTCTGAATTCCTTAATTAATTTTAGTATAAAGCTATATAGGGGGTACTTATTTATGGCATTACCGGCATTTTTTAAAATTTTGCTACTAATTTTGAAAATTAAAAATCATTAAAGTGAGAATAACTGTAGCGGGTGATATTTTGTTGGGACGAAGGCAATATAGAGGTGCAATCGTAGCAGCAATAAAAACCTAAAACTCGGTTATCTTGATAAAAGTATCTATTTCTACTGAAGTATCTTAGATACAAAAGTATCTTCTATCTAGATACTTTAGATGGAAAGTATCTTGTATCTTTTATCTTATGTTAAACTATTGACTGGTATCTTGTATCTTGTATCTAGTTACTTTTTTGAAGTATCTTCCCCAGCTCTGATACAGGGTGATCCACTTTTTATCTTGATAACTTCAGGAATCGATAGAAGGTTTCTCTAATAAGCTACAGTGCAAAAATGCTTCGTTATCGAGTTTTGATATTTTTTTAGATATTTTTTTAGATTTTTGAGAACATCTTGGAAACTGAAAAACCGCAGTCTTTGTATTTCGCACTCCGTCTCTCTTCACCTTTTTGCACTTGCTTCATGTTCTGTTTATATTCCTCCCTGGTTCGCTTTTTGCCAATTCATATTGGCATTTCCACTGCTTCATCAGACCCTTCCGGCATTGATCCTTCCTTCTCTAAGATCTGCATGTACTTTCTTATCGCATCTTCTGCCCATATGTTGACTGTTTTACATTCATTCACTCGTTCCTTTCCTATCCTGCCCTACCTCATCCAATTTCTGTTTAAGTGCCATAACAAATGGCTGGTGGTCTGATTATATCCTCTCCTCTATTTCAAATCTCTATCTTTTCTATTGAACCCACATTAGCTAAGAGAGTCTATCATCAATTCCCCACCTCCCTCAAAATTTCCGTTTAGTTTCTCCCAGCCCCACTCATCTGTCATTTCCAAGAGTTATCATCGCCCTCTATTCTCTATTTTGTCCTTTGACTTCCGCCTCTCCCACTCATTTTCTGCCCCACTTTCACTTCCTTTCCCCTCTGTTCTAGCAGTAAAATCTCCTTCCAACATTAAATTCAATTTGTTCCCTTTAATATATTACTCTATTTTTATCTATGTTCTCCTCCTCTCCAATTTCCAATTGCTTCTCACGTAGTTTCCTTAATTCTTGTTACAATTCCACCTTTCGCTCTTCCCTTCATTGCATATGTACATTTCCATCTATAACCTTCCGGCAGTTTGTCTCTTTTTTCTCCCATTTTCGTTCTTCCGCCCATTTTTCAGTGAAACCCACTACTTCCAGTTGCTCCAGATGCTCCCAAAAATCTATACATTTGTTAGTTAGTCCAGCCACATTCCAGAACGCCATCTTTATTTTTATCTTTGAACACTCTTGTTCAGAGTCACACCTTCCCCTCCACGTTTGTCTCTGCAGGCTACTTACTAAAAATTTTCTTCTGGTCATCCCAGACCATCAATTTTCCTGCCATCTTCGAATGTCTATATCACTTATTTTGTAGAGTTTCTTTCAGTCTCTGCTGTAATTTGCCATAACTTCCTTCAAATTTCTTAGTTTCATCTTTGCTTGCGTAATCCTTTTATTCTGGTATCATTCATGCATTGCTATCACTATCATACCGTGTTTCCCCATTTCGACCGCCGACTTCACCTTAACTTGCACCCCCCATCTCCCTTTCCAAGAACCCCCCCACCTCTTTTTCTTGCCTATCTCTGTTATTTTCAGGCCCCTAACAATTATAGTGTTTCGTTTCTCTATTTTCCTTTTCCTCTAGCTTCCTTTCCAAGTTCTTCACTCTCGTTTCTATCGTACTGTGTTCTTCTTTCCTAACCTCATCCTACCTTTTAAAGTATTCCAGCCTTTGTTTATTTTTCCTCTTCTTCCCAACCGTTCTCCTTGCTTACTTCCTTAATCTCATCATTTTCTGAATGTCTTCTTCTGGGGGTTGGGGAAATAAATTCTCAGCAATTAATGAACTAATTATTTATTATTTGCTGCATATTGATAATCAGAATTCATTTGTAGATGTGGCAATGTCTGCCGTCTATTAATAAAAATATTGCGTGAGTTGTGACGAAACTATAAAATCGTGAGACAGAACTGAACTTTAATGATCATATCTTACGTTTGACATTGCCGCCGATTCGAACGGGTGGATGAAGAGGGATGAGCAGCGAAAATGAAATACTATTTATCTATTTGTCGTTGATGACTTCTGGTTGATGTATGGTTATTGCTTATCTTTCTACAAATAGAATGTTATTAGTAAGAAACGCAACTGTCTTTAGTATATTGACGAAGTTGTTCAAATGAATTTGAATATGTATACAGGGTGTTCCAAGATGACGTAATTCCTTCAAAACTCAACTGGTGATGTAGATATCAAAATACTTGTCAGGTGTCTTCAGCTTCCCAAGATCAGTTCTTAATTTGGCTAGTGGTGCATAACCAATTAAATTGTATTTGCTCCTGTGTCCCAGCAGGTCTATCGCTGAGGAGTTGTTAAATGCCCTCAGCATGAACTACATAATGAAGGTAAATCTTCGTAGAGTACGTGGTTCTCATGATCAGTTAGACCTCAATAACCCCCCAGGTTTTCTATCAACCTCCCTGGTATGGGTGGGAAACTCTGAGCAAGTCTCTCTCCAGATTTAGTATCATACCTTCCAAAGTTGCGAAGATACAAGAATAGAGGATCGCCTCTATGGTTGCGGGTGCTTACACTGCTTCCATAATATAAGCTTATTCAGTTTTGTTCTATCTAGAACGACCAGCAAATTCCGTGCTCAGGTAAAGGAAAATAGGAACAAAGATAAGGTAGAGTAAATATTGACAAAAAACAAGACATAATGGAAAGCTGGAAGGAACACTTTCAAGCTTTACTTAACGGGAAATAAACAAGCTATGTTGGGCATTAAAAGTGGGAAGACTCCAGGCAAGGACACGATAACGCCATATATATTTAAAGCAAGGGGGGAAGACTGAATAAGTTTGCTGTTGCATGTGGTTGGAAAGGCTTGGACCTTGGAGAAATGGCAAAGTATCTCGTGACTGGGAAGTGTGGCAGCCAAGGTCTACGAAAGACAGTTGGTGGAAAAATCTCCAAAACAGCAAAAATATATCTTTTTGGGATCCATAGAGCTTCAAGCATTTGGTGCAGTACCAAGAGAATTGGCATGAGATCAAGCGATTTTGTGGTCGAAGAAGATCTGAGGCAAGGCGGCGTGCGGAGTCACAGAATGTTTGTATTACTGATGTATGACGTTATTGAGAAATACAGAAAGGAAAATTGTACAGAAATGTGACTGTACTGGCAAACAAAGGACACGGACTACCAAGAAGCTTGAATATTTGGAATGAAATAGTGGTTGAACAGAAGTCTAAATTCGATTAAGAGAAAACTGACGGCATGGGTTATTCCAAGAGATGCTAAAAACATCAATGTGCAGACTCTAGGAGAAAACACAGAACAAGCACAACAGTTTATGTATTTTGGGACCACCATACACCACAAGGATGAACAAGAAGTCGAAATTGAAGAACGCGTCGGAACTGCGACAGAGACCAAACCTTATTTTTGGGTGCTTATGTGAAAACCCCGTACCTCGACTATTAACTGGCCAGAACTTTCGAAACTTTTAAAGCAAATTCCTGCCGACATGTAAAATTATTACGAACCCCTTTTGAACATCTATTACTTAGAAAGCAGCTCTGAATTTTGATTTACTTCCAACTACGTGCAAAATTTATGGCTAAAACTTACTCTAATATTTGTACCACTTATTTCACTACTACCGCGATCGTATTTCTATGAAGCCGTAAATAAATAGTCGCGAATTACTAGAGTGCATGCCACATCCGCCCCGGAGTAATAAATCGGAAAATTTTCCTTAAAAAGTTTCGCCATCACAATTAATACTGTTACATGCGACCGAGAACTACTGCAACTTGCAGCAAGGGCACGTCGCCTGCGAAGCAGGCGTAAATAACTATATTTTCGAATGATTAAGACTATCTTGGATGCGGGGCCATAATTTCATAACTTTGCTAATAATTTTGTTGCACTTAGTTTCGCCGCAGCGCTGCCTCTTGTCCATTTATTACAACTTCCATTAAATACATAACTAAGACTTTCTGAAAGTTGCCTAGACTTTCTTAAATATCGAAATAATTAAACGGAGTTTGTAAAGAAATTAATTACCATTCGCGTGTGCTGCTAGTCGGATGCAATTCATCGTTTAATACTACGCTCGACGATAACCCGAATCGGATAAATTATCCATACAGAAATTTTAAAATGAATCGACATAGACAAATCCTGCATACTGGCAAAACAGCCCGTCATCCAACCAGGTTTTTCGCGTACAATACGAACAAAAGCGGTCCCAGGATGGAACCCTGCCGAAGCATGACAGAGTTGGAAAAATAACGTTGGTCATTTCTTGTTATACAAACTGCCTGGCTCCTGTCACTCAAATAAGATTCTATTAAATCAGCACATGTATCACGAATTCCATAGATCCAGAGCTTGGAGAGAAGCAGCTTGTGACTCAGGATGCCAAAAGCCCTCGAGATGTCATAGTAGACCTGTCACCTCGTGGTTCCTATCAACATTTTCATATATGTACGTCAAGGCATGAAAGATCGTCATAATCCTTAATTTCAGAATTTACCCAATTTTCTTTACTCATCACCCTGTTTGCACACATTGGAAATGAAATATCAAAATAATAGTATAGAATATTAGCAAAGCTATCATATTTTTCATCAGTATCCTGTGCTAACAGTACATCATTCCAAGTTTTGTTTTGTAAATATGTTCTAAATTGACAGATGTTAGTATTAGTAAAAAATCTTTTTTTATGAATTTTAGTGTTACTGATAACGGATTTTGGCCATTGGTGACGTGCAATCAGTTCACGCGGTCCTCGTTGTTTAATTCCAGTTTTGTTTCTTGCAATGTGCGGACGTCTGTCATTGTTTCGATTTTGTGAAAATTTTATAATTTTCATTGTTTACAAATTGTTGCGACGATTTATATTTATACTGAGTATATTTTGAATACCATAACGAAGGTTGCTAAATTGCAACTTCTGTAAATTTTTTATAGAACGTCTGTGTTTCGATATTAACTGTCAGCAGCCGGCCACCTCTAACTGTCATTTTCATTATGACTCGGCAGTTGAGCCAGTTGATAAAACTATATCTGAAGTAAATTTATAATTTTGTGAAATATATTGGCAATAAAAACACTGTAAATAAAATAACCGACGTTTCGGCCCCGTTTATGGCCTTTGTCAAGATTAATTCTGTATAAGTAGATTTGTACAATTTGACTTAAATTTTGAATGTCAGATCTGTCATTTAAAGAATTTTTGTCTTTTTGGATGTGTATCATTTCCAAGGCAGGTCTAGCTTATAAATTTTTGTTTAGTTATTAAATTGGTTAAGAATTTAATTTTCTTTGCCAGGGGGAGTAGCAGTGGGACAATCGTCTACATATCTTATAAAGAATGGTAAATTAAGTGATCATTTGGGAATAAATATGGCTCCTAAATCTTCTAAAACTAATTGGGCAATAGTGCTTGAAATTGGGAACCCATAGCACAGCCATCAGTTTATTTGTAAATTTTGTCTTTAAGTTTGAAATATGTTGTAGTAAAAGTAAGTTCAATTGCTGTAATGAAATTGTTCAAAGTAAGTGATGTATAGGGATCGATTTTATTCCAGTTTTTGATAGTTGCAATTGCTAGATTTATTGGAATGTTAGTGTAGAGCGATACAACATCTAGTGAAATTAATTTGAAATTTGCAGTTACGTATTTTGTATAATTTCGGTTTACCACTTCTTGCTCTAGCTCATCAAATAGCAGCGGAGGGGGAAGGGGAACGATTGATTGTGAAGGTGCTTGTAACTTTGGTTTGGTTCAACATAATTTGGCAAACTTGAAAAGAGCTCTCTTCGGTTAAATCAAACCGAAGTTACAAACATCTCCATAATCAGATGTTCCCCTTTCCTCTCCGCTGCTGTTTGATGAGTTAGATATATGTAGTTAGATATGGCCGGCATCCTTTCTTACTTGGACACCCGGTACAAGTATTCGAAACTTCCTAACTGACCATGAAATTTTCATTTCAACACCAGTTATGGAAACTGGAAAGTGTTTCATTTTCGCACTAGGTATGAAAAATATTGCATTTCGAAACTTCAGTCAGTTTTGCAAAGTGGCATTTTACATGTCAAATTAGTAAAACAGTATTATAAGACAAAATTTATTGTTGTCCGACAATCCATTCCGTAACCATTAAGTTTTCTTCAGAACACAAATAAAAACCCATACCGGCGGGAAATTAAATGTTAAATGTAAATTATAAATCTGGATTTTATTCGATTTTTATCGATGTAGAACTCGATGTTTTATAAGCCATCAATAATACTCGTACGTACATCAAGTCCTCGGGTCTTTATTTTATCTGCTTATCATTAAACCTCCCGAACGCATAAAGAATAATAATAAAAGCAGAGAGCGCCGATATCGTGCCTATGTCTCACAAATCATGCGATTCGAGCCCCGGTATTAAATAGTTTATTTATTTAACCATAGTTTGTTTGCTAATTTATCCGTACGCCGCGGTTAGTTCTACTCGAAATTATCATATAAACGGCTGTCAGTTCGGCATTAAATGCCTACTTTGTTACCGAGTTTGTGCAACTGTCGTGTCCCACAGTCTTCGGCGCTGCTTTATGGCGAAATTTAATTTGGGATTTTGTTTCGGTGGGCGAGGCCGCTCAGGGGGTGAATCGAAAGTGAATTGTTTCTCGCGAGGGACGCGGAGAAAGGTTAAATCAGAAGGAACCGTATTTGACTCGAGAATGAAACATACTGTGAGGTAGATTGATAAATTTTCAACAAATGTTTTACCAAAATAGTGAACAAACTTAAAGTTCAACGAATAAGTTCAGGCAGTCGTACACAACAAAAACTAAATTCGAAAACAAAAGTGCCAAATACAAATCATGAATAATTCAAATAAATCTGCGAACATACCGCCCACTTTGAAGTAGCTTCAACAAATTACTCACAAATTTAAATCTTTTACCAAAATAGTGAACACAATTTTAGTTTAAGTTCAAATAATAAATTCAGATAATTGCACACAATTAAAACTAAATTCGAAAATAAAATAGTAAAGCACAAAGCATGAACAATTCAAACAGAGCAAAAAATTTCAACAATCTTCTAACCAAGCTAAAATCTTGCAGTAAAGGTAAGTAAACACGGGTAAAGGCGTAGCAAATTCTGAGGAGTAATTCTTTCAAAACATGCCAAATTCGTATACCCATAAAGTAGGGTAGTTTTTGACGTCTCAGCAAAGACCACGCCTGGAAAATTGTTAAATGACATGCTTATGGTAGGAGCATACATTCAAGGTGATTTGTTGGATATACACTTGGGTGCAATGAAATCGACCCACTTAGTATTTTAGACAAATTCTTTTTCCAGAGAGTGTTTTTATAATCTAGTAAAATAATATATAGTGTAAAATATCATTTTACTTATTTATGAACATATAATTTTTAAGTTTTATGTTTCACATTTTTACATTCTTAAACATAGCAATAAAAAATAAACACATTTTCAGCAGGTTATTACAACGTGTGATTATTTTCTTCCTTGAATAAATATTCCAGATAGTGGTATAATTTTTTGACAGATCTCTTTTATTTAAGTTATCTTAACTGTCATTCTGTCTTTTAATCACAAAAAAATTGTTTTCCAATGGTACAGCTCCAGAAATTGCAGTTCAAGCAGTTGCTCTGCTTCAAGCAAGAAACAGCCAAAGATTCGTTGGCGTTAGAAGGGTGTTCCAGAGGTTCCAAGAAACTGGTTCTTATAATCGGAGACCAGGATCTGGCAAGGAAAATGGCACAACCGTAAGGGACGAATATTTTCTGGCCATATCAGCACTGAGGAAACGTCACTTGAATAGTGTCCAGTTGCATCTCCAGCTACGGGAAGCGCGTGGTGTGGCTGTTAGTAGGTGGACTGTGAGGAGGAGGCTTCAAGAAAAAGTCCTTACATCGCACAAGCCTGCAAGTGGTCCGAAACTGACAGCAGCCCACCACCAAGGTTGCCTCCAATTCGCAAGAGAATACCTGAATTGGGTAGTTGAACAATGGGGGGTCAGTTCTTTTCTGTGATGAGACCAGGATTTGCCTTCATGGCAACTGTGGAAGAAACAGAGTATAAAGAAGACATGGAGAACGATTCGCACAATGTTGCTTTCAAGAGAGAGTCCTTTTTGGAGGTGGGTCATGTATGATTTGGGAAGCAATATCCTAAACAGCAAGAACTGACTGTGTTATCGTTGTTGGCGCTGAACGTGGTCACAACAGAAGATGCCTCAATACTGAAAGATACATAAACGAAGTGTTTTAAGATTTATCCGGGGTTTATTGGTGACCAATTCATTTTTATGCAAGATAATGCGAAACCTCACACTGCAACAGTTGTGCAGGGATCTTTGTAAGAGGTTGGTACACAGGTAATGGAATGGCCAGCACGCAGCCCCGACCTAAATCCCATTGAACATCTTTGGGATCAGTAGCCAACCCCATACAATCGATGAAACACCGCATGCAGGGAAAGAGGAGGGAACACTAATTATTAATTTTGAAAGTTTTTTCATAATTTTGACTTTAACTGTTCAGGATCTTCAATTTTGTTTATTATTTTTTTCTAAAAATGATATTTTTGCGATATTTTATTTATAACCAAACAACTTCTGAATAACCAATGGAATTTCAGGATATGCATTTGAGTCTGACCGTCAGTAATGATCTCCAAAATAAAAAATACAAATTAAATATAGGCCTCACTTATACAAAATCAGTTCATCAAATTTGAAAACTGTAAGTGGGCTGATTTCATTGCACCCAATTGTACATAGTTTTGAGATTTAGAATATACCAATATGTACTTACGCCGGACATTGCGATGATGTATCGTCAAATACTGGTGTGTGAGAGAGATAGGCAACCCAACATGCACGAGAACAATATAGAGGTGAATGAATTTCCAAAGATAGTGAAACAGAGGGGACAACATCCGGCTCGAAGGACCGTTTTTTTGGTGTGAGACACCATGGCATAACTGCATTACACTTAATGCAGAAAGACTATCATAGGTCCTTCGAGCCGGATGTTGTTCCTTCTGTACGATTTCATTTAGATTTAGATTTCTTGCGCATATCTCTTCTATTTGGTGTTAGTACAGAATGTTTTCAGTAAAAAATAAATAATGAAGATAAATATTGATATGTGGATTGTTCGGAGAGTTGTTTGTTTTCGTTTGTTTCTGGGTTAGGCATGAATGATAACAAAAAATATCTTTCCCCGCTCCTGTCCTACCATTTATGCATTTAAAGATTTGTTGTCAGGAAAGCGGTTATCTGATGGGGAACTGTTGGTACCCAGCCACTAACGTGACGCAATCAGAGCATCAATTCTAAGACTTTTTATGTGAAAATACATTTATAACAAGCGCACGGCCGTATCTTACGTGACAATCGCCGAACGAAGCCAAATGTCACGGAATAAAATCCATAAACATAATTTGGACTAATCGCGCGGGGACGCGACCCGGCCGAATTGACAGCGATATTTAAAACAAAAACGAACCGCATTAGAGACAATTGCGTGCTAAGGAGCACCGGCTTAAATATTTTAATACTCCGATATCCATATACGAAATAGGGGATGTACCTTATCAGTCGCATTAATCGGTTATTGCTTGCTTCCTATTTACATAAAATATCGATGAACAAGAGTTTATTAACGGTGTGTTTCGGAAATCGACTCGCATTCGTAAATGACTGTCATTTGTTCCATCGACGGCCCGGGCGGGCTCTGGTACTACTCGTACGGTCCGTGGCGTGCTATTATTCGATATTTAAGTTCGTTTATTTGGAACAGCAGCGGCCTCCAACAAGAACATGCTTCATATATCACTTAAATTCAATACAAAAATAATGAGTCTTTAATTTTTAAAACCCAATGCCATTCAGGCTCTTCCAATGTTCAACTTTTGTCGAACTAACATTTCGTGCCTCAGAAGGTATGCGCTATTATCCTGTCCCTTATATTCTTCGTGGTGGGGTAAAGTGGATAGCTTAACTATGGAGCAGGCGTTGAACATAGCTCAAACAGCGGTCACCACACAGAAGAAATTTGAGAAGTTATGTGAAGCTCAGATGGAGAAATCCCGAGTTGTCATCAATATGTCTTCGGAGACTATTGACGATTCTTAGCTAGAGGACCAAACTTTGTAGCAGTACCCAAGACCATTCCGAAGGAAGGCATCATCAGTGCCATCTAAAGCATTAGCACAAGTTTGCCAAAGAAAACGGAAGAAGAGATTCGGATCGCAGCGGCACAGGTCCTGTGAAAGACGAAAGCCCCTAAACCAAACACCAGTGGGATGGAGCAGGGAGCCATTAGAGAACTTAGAAACCACTAGGACCTCTCAATATTACCAGCGGAAGTGCGGCTGTCAGAATGGACACGGTAAATTACGAATCCAAAGTGGTAAACCTTTCAGAGGATTCAGCATAATATGCTGGACAATCAAGAAAAACCCGGTCAAGAAAGTGGAGAGGACAGTTGCTGTAGCTATTCGAGCATCTACCAAATTCATCGCCAATTAATCCGGAGCGATTACAGCACACCACAGCTCTGAACTGCTCGCCGAAGATCTATAAGGCAAGAACACCATTGAGGTCGATTGTTGGCGCAGAATTTCAAAAAACTTAAAATATTTACCTGGAAAGTTTAGAGAGAGTTCTTATATTTCGCACTTTAATAGATTTTGAGGAGCTCTTTTCGAATTTTGACTTTACCACCTAGGACCTTTGCCGTTGGTGCCGTGAAAAACGAGTTTCTCGACGATATCTTCTTTCCGGTTCATATAAGTTATAATGCGAGAAGAGAACCTTCTTCAACTTGAACATTGGTCTGTGTGCCAGCATTTTTGTTTTTAAATACTCTGAGAAGCTCCTTTAAGCGCGGATTCTTTCGGGGTACAGCGAGAAACTTGATTTTCCCTTGATTGAAGAGGGGTAGTATTGCAGCCGTTGAAGGCTTCGAAGAACAGCATGTTCTCTACGGCTTTCTTGTCTACTATACTCTCAGCTGAATATATTTGTTGCAAAATTATGTTTCAATGCGTAAAGAGGGCTGTCAAAAGAATCAGAAGATCTACATCTTCGCCCACAACTACTACTGAATCAAATGTAGATGACCTGCTGATTACTGTGTTAATTATTAACATATCGGCACCTTCAGTGGCTTGTTTAACCATGAAATTCGCAAATTCAAACTTCGCCTTTAACGTTGCAATTAGGCGACTTTTGTTTTTATCGTTGCCCAAAAATTTCGGTTGGGAACATCGTCTCATCAAAAGATATAACCGTTGAAGCAACCCCCTTGACCAGAAATTAGGGATGTAGGATGCTCTAATTTTAGGGAAATTCATAGGTTAGCTCAGGATAGAAAAGGATGGAGGTATGCGTCCAACCATTCTTCGGACTGAGAACCTTATGATGATTAGTTTAATTTGCTACATAACTATTCTTTACCGTAAAATGAACAGGAAAGGAGGTATCGTCGAGAAATTCGTTTTCAACGCCATTTTTCCAATATTTCGGCTCCAGCTGCAAGGATACTAGGAGGTAAAGTGAAAATCCAAGAAGTACACCTCGGAATCTAAAAATGCCAAATATGAAAACTCCCGCACGTAATGCCTAGACTATTGTGGAAAACTCGGAACATCATTTTGAAGACCACCCTGGAATAAACAAACTGAAGCCGAAGTGCTCGTTTAGCTAGGTATGTGAGCGACACCTTCACGTCTTGGTAATTTGGCCACCATGCATCCTGGTATACAGTTCAACATGGAGCTAGAGGAGGACCGGCCACAAACATTTTTTCTCGATGCACCTCTTGTTCGTTACCGAAACGCGGAATCGCGCCATCTTCCCCCGGCACAGAAGCAAGGCATCCAACACCCTGGTTAGGCGACCTAAGCAGGTCAGCATCAGCATCTAAAGGAGTAGCTGAACCATCTACGCCTGACATAAAGGAAGAACGACTGTATTAGAACCAACATAAAGAAAACCATCAGGAGAAAGCCACATACCATTGCCAGCGCCATAAATAAGATTGCAGAGGATTTTTTATTTTTGAATTGTTTTATCTAAAATATGAATTTAACAATTATTGCGTTAATTTTTTGTGAAGATCACCGTGTGTGGTGATTAGTGAAGGTAAAACAGGTATGTATCACATATAATTTTCTAAGTTGCCAAATTAATTCAATAATACAAGTCTGTAATTCCTTTACCCTAGACGCTTTTCTTGTGTTGGCAAACGAGGGTTCACCATAGGGGTACGTACGTATGGCATGTGTAATGCACCCAATTGTTTGTCTCCCTATAGCAGACGCACCAGTGAATGCAAACAGTATTGATCATCTACAAACACTTGTTTTAGCTGTCAAAACTGCTTTCTAGAATTCAGACGCTCGCTCACAGTCCCGTGGCGCCATCTGCACATCAATAGCTCTATTACAATGAACAGAGCTCGGATTGAAATACAGGGTCCTCCTTACAAATCAAAAGAGTTCGCTCCTTCATATTTTTCACTTTAAATTTGCGATGCTGTAAAAAGATATTTTCAGTAGTTAATATTTTCACTTTTCACTATTTGGTAGAAATCCATGATTAAATAAAAAATTACTTCGCGTACTACCAATAAGTATAAAAAATTATTTTATTTAACCGGTTTCAAGATCTACAAACGATCCCATCATCAGAAATGTTTAAGAAAAATTGTAAACAAATTATTATGACAGTTGACAAGGAAACTAAAATTGACAAATTATAATGATATCCATGAAATAAGATAACTAGATAACTGAATTTCAGTATTTACCTACGGGGTATAAGAAAAACACAAAGGAAAATCGAATACCTCGTAGCTTGAAGGGAAAAAAACAATGAATTTAAAGAAAACCATATAGGAAGAAAACAATAAATTCAATTGAAAAAACCTTCAAGTGATATTTCACTTGAAAAAACCTTCAAGTGATATTTCACTTGAAGTGAAATATCACTTGAAGGTTTTTTCAATTGAATTTATTGTTTTCTTCCTATATGGTTTTCTTTAAATTCATTGTTTTTTTCCCTTCAAGCTACGAGGTATTCGATTTTCCTTTGTGTTTTTCTTATACCCCGTAGGTAAATACTGAAATTCAGTTATCTAGTTATCTTATTTCATGGATATCATTATAATTTGTCAATTTTAGTTTCCTTGTCAACTGTCATAATAATTTGTTTACAATTAATTTTACTTACATTTCTGATGATGGGATCGTTTGTAGATCTTGAAACCGGTTAAATAAAATAATTTTTTATACTTATTGGTAGTACGCGAAGTAATTTTTTATTTAATCAGATATTTTCAGATTATGCAAAATTAGTTCGATAGTGTAGCATAGTAAATTCAAAAGTTGTTGCCTGAGAATAACTAAAATTATTTTAAGTTAAACAGAATATTTGTTTGAAATTTGCTGTAAGCAACAATCAAGAGCGAAACTTTGAGAATATAAAATTTTATATGAATATATATGTTAACATTAGGCGTAGCAGGTACATATTAGAGAAGTGTGGCGGCCAGTGGCGTAAAGCAAAATCAAGTTTGGGCCCCTTTACATCATATAAATTTTGCACGCTATTGTCTATAGCGATAGAAAAATATTTCTTCTTGCATCTTTCGTATACGCCCAGCACAAAAAGTTGTTTTTTGGTTGTGTACTTTTGCTAATTATTTTGAATAAAAAAATGGAGGCCCTTGAATTATGATACTGGGACACCTTTCTGACATACGAATGATTAGTTTGAGACATTATTGATTAGGATGTAGAAATAGAGAGGGGCAGAGGTGCGCCCAGATTAGACTACTATTATCAAATAGTTGGGGGCGTAGGATGTTCTGCTTTTGAAAAATTCTCTAGTAAATACTAATCTGAAAGGGCAAACTTAAAGAACATATTTTTGTTTGTTTGACGTTCAGGTCATACCGCATGAACTTGGGAAGATAAGGTACCTACTGTTTATTGCATTTTTGAATTCTACGGCGAATTTTGAATAGATATTGCTGGATTTTAGTAACACTTACATTTTGAAGAAAAATATGGGTTTACAGGGTTCCAGCAAGTTGTTCATATTTTCGAAGTTATGTGTAATAAATTAATGAAAATGATACACAAACAATAAATTAATCATACTTAATTGACTGAGTACACATCTCACGATTTGTGCAAAACATCTAAGGTGTGTATAAGCTCTTGTCGAATTGCGTTTTTATTTTAAATGGAAAGCAATACTCTATTGCATTTTTGAATTCTACTTCGAAATCTATTCAGAAATTATTTTTCTACTTTGTACCATTTTAGAGGTATTTTCATTTTTTAATAGAAATATCTATGATAAGTACATGCCTAGTAAAATATCTCTGAAAACGTACACTCCTGCTGAAATTTGATAAGTTAAAAGAAAGTTAAAAAAATTGAATTCTTCTGCCATTATTATGCATTTTAGGAGGAAACGTTTTAAACAAATCCCTTCTGAATTAAAAATCTTCACATTCTGAAATTGTTGTCGTTTATACAGGTTGTCCCATTTTCGCGGTGCGCACTTTTGCTTCGTTGTTTTAAATGGAAAACCCTATATATTATTGCATATTTCAGTTCCTTAATTAATTTTAGGACAAGTTTGATGACGATTTTATAAGTCTAAAATTTATAGTTTTTTAATTATACTCAATTATTTCTGAATTTTGACAGATGCAGAGTAATTTTGAAAATTCTGTATCTTAAGATGGATAAACGTTGCGAGAGAGAAAATTCAAACCTGATGTAATTTTAAAAGACGTAGGTACCTAATATACTAATACTTTTTTATCCTTTATTTATTACATTTTTATAATTTTTTTAGTAATTTTTTCATTAATCTCAAGCGAAATGGCAAAAAGGGATTTTCACTTAAAAACAACGTGTTTTTCTAAAATTGTATTCAAAAATCTAAAAAAACATTTGTAATCGATACAAAAATTCAAATAGCAAACGTAAACTTAGGTAGGTACCTAACTGGGCAGAGATTAGGATCATTTAAATTTCGTATAATCCACTTAGTCGGTCAGTTTTGAGCTCCTCCCTGGCAAGTTTTTGAAAAAATAGGGTTATATTCATATCGACCGGTAGAATTTCCTTCATTATCCAATTCCTCTTTGAAATGTTCAACTTTGCAACTTGCTCCTTTGCCTCTTCGCCATGCTAATTCGCGCGATAATAGTAAGAACAAATCAGCTGGATGGAGCCCCCTAGATCAGGTCAGCAATTGAACTTACTCTTCTTTTGCGCATATCCTGCTGTAAGTTACGTCGTTTAGTGTCCCTTGCTGCACGAGCAGATGAAAATTCTATACCTTTAAACAGATCTATTAACATTGAAAATGTTATTAGTATCCTAGTATAGAGTATGATATTCATCGAAAAGATTGTGTTACATTTGCCACATACGTCACGCACCCGAGCGGTAGCGGTTAAAGTCGAATGGAGGGGAGCAGTCTGAGAAGACGGGCAGAGGAGAAAAGGAATATCGAACGCCCCACTCTGTCTCATGCTTCGCGCTATTTCTCTCAGGCAAGCGTCAGTAAGGCGAGGACACAGCGTTTCAGTTCTCGTGACACCACAAAGCGCTTAGTTAGAAGCATTAAAATTCGATTTATTCTTTCATAATTATTATTTTGATACGGACAATATTTATTATCGATTCTTTGTGTATTCGAAGTGCGATTGGCAGTCTATAAATTCATGTTACGAAAATTAGAATAAACGTTTAAAATAGTCTTTCTTAATTTGTGCCGGTTCAAATTTTAATTTTTTAGATTTTGTAAATTTCTGGCGTGTATTAAATGAATAACTGTATTAACTATATAATAATATCGACGTTTTGTCGCCGTTCCGGAACTTTGTCAAGATTTATTAAAAACGTGTAAAAAGAATTAAAATATGTATTTGAAATTATTTTTTGTTTTTTTTTGTTTTTGTTTTGTTTTATTGTGTTTTGTTGTGTTTTTTTTTGTTTTCAGAGAAAATCAAACCGCACACAGACCTATCATTTCAATTTTAGATTTGAGTGAAGACATGGAAGTTGTTGAATAAAGATATATTTGAAACTCGTAAATGCATACGCTCCAATCATCTGTTTACCCTATAAATTTTTCATTCCTCTAATAAAGTTGAAGTTTCACTTTTATCGCGCGTGGCGACCACGCACCCAGTTTTTTTAAATATGGCGATATGTTTTACAATGCCGGCTATTTCAATTTTGATACAGTTGATTATAGAGTGCATGAATTTTTGAGTCAAGTTGACTAATTTTAAAAATAATCAAATTTATTTAATTCGATGAATTATCATGACAAATAAAACTCGTGGTCAAGATTTTGTTGTTCAGATTCCACTCGCAATTGTTGCTTTTAGAGCAGCTGCTCATGGTCTGAACATGAAAAATTATCCGGAAAATCTAGACCACTTGTTGTATTACTTATGACAAACGCATAATTTGTTATTTGGTTGGATTAAAAAACAATTACAAATTTGTTTTTCTGAAATTTCTACATGCGCATATGTATTTTTGAGTATACAGGGTGTCTCTAAAAAGTCTGACATTAATAATGTTATCTAATTCGGTTAAACCGGAGGTTGTCATTGCATTTTTAAAGATATTTTTCTTTTTCGACTGTTTTTTTATATGCATTTATATTTTTTCGAGGATTTTTGGCGACAGAGCACCAGGGACCTAGAGTTTCCACATCAAAAGAAAAAAAATAATAATAATGCTCTTTAATTCTTTTGTATTTCAGATGTTTTAAATATTCTATGTATGCAGAGGGTGTGAAAATAGAACTAAAACTGAAATACAAATAGGAAATGAGAAGATAGAATAAGTCTCGGATTTCTGCTATTTAGGAAGTAAAATAACTCGAGATGGTAGGAGCACTAAAGATATAAAACAAAGGATAGCGCAGGGTCGAGTTGCGTTTAACAAAATGAAACAATTTTTATGTAGAAACTCGAAAGAGACTGTTAAAGTCGTATGTATGGAATACGGTATTATACGGGTGCGAAACTTGGACGATAGGAGAAGCGGAAAGAAAAAGAGTAGAAGCGTTTGAAATGTGGTGCTACAGACGCATGATGAAGATATCGTGGATAGACTACGTTAGCAATAGGGAGGTATAAGAAAGAGTTGGGGAAAAGCGAAAGGTATGGAAGACAATAAAGAATAGGAGAGATAGGATGGTAGGACACCTTCTAAAACACGAAGGAATAGTTCGTGACATACTAGAGTCAGAGATAGGAATAAAGAGAGGTAGGGGTAGACCTAGATTAGACTGCTACTCTCAAATAGTTATGGATGTAGGATGTTCTACTTTTAGGGAAATGCGTAGGTTAGCTCAGGATAGAAAAGGATGGAGGTACGCGTCTAACCAGTCTTCGGGCTGAGAACCTTATGTATGAAATATTCTGCTTTGTTTGCTGCAGAACCTGATGATCTTGAAGAATTCCAGAGCGCTGGACCACCCTGTATAGGATTTGTGGATTTAGATAAAGCTTGCGACAACGTAAAATGGAGGAAATTGTTCGTAGTGTTAAGAAGAATGATCTTTGCAAAAAACGAACGGCAGTTAAGGACAGAAAACCTCGGGGATTAACAGGGATGTAGGATGTTCTACTTCTGGGGAAGGCTGAGACAGGAATAAAAATTAAATTTTGAGAGTGTTTTTGTTTTTATTGCAAGGTCAACAACACCATGATTTTCCGAAACATCATGAGTACCTACTTCCAATTAGGTGAGTAAATTTTTAAAGATTTACAAAAGTATATAAACAGACCGCCTCAGCAATGCAATTCAGAAATAAACAAATAAATATTTACTTAACTACATACACTACACAGCCGTCATGGTGCAAATAAAATTACTTTGGGTTTTTACAGTTTTCTTGTTAATCGCGCTTTTCACACAAAATGGCGCACTTGCCAAATGTAAGTATACAATGTAACGTTTGTAGCAAATGTTCTAGGGGAAAAATTCTCTGTGCAGTGTTAAAAAAATCACAGGTTGTATTTAAAGCATTTCTTTTACAAATACTACTAGATGTAGGCTTTTTAACATGTCAGTCTAGTGCAAAAGTGTCATTTTTAGGCATTAGTGTTAAAAGTACTCTAGGTTTTAAAAAAAATAAAATACGGATTTTTTAAATTTTTATTAATATTAATGGTACAACTTATTCTTTGTGGATTAGGTAATAGGAACGATAGGGGAGTTAGACTGATAGATTTTGCGATAAACATAACCTAACCGTCGCGAACACTCTATTTCACCATCACGTTAGGAGGCGCTATACATGGAAAATGCCAGGGGACCTAGGGAGATATCAAATAGATTACATTCTTGTTAGGCAAAAATTTAAAAATCAAGTTAGGGACTGCAGAAGCTATCCAAGAGTAGATATAGATAGTGATCACAACATAGTCGTTATGATAGTTCTTCCACTATCTGCACATATTTTACACTCAATAAAACTAATGACTGATAATTATATTTTTCAGCTTTGCCGAAGGGCTCTGTAGTTGTTCCTGCGCACAAGTGCTTTAAAATACATGGTGTTTGCGTTACATCCCCTTAAGGAAGCATAAAAATGCAACATACCGAAATAACGTATCTAATATATTAGAAGATGTCTGAGAAAACTTAACTGGAGCGAACGTGAAATTGAAGTGCATATATATGTAAAGAGGAGCAAGTCAAACTTTATATTGTCAATAGAATTTGGATGTTTTAAGCTGTTAAAGTACAAGTTTTCTTTCAGAAATAAAAATAATAAAACCCTGTCTCAGATTAAGAGTATGCATTTTTTTAATCGTTCTGCCCGATCCCGTCCTAATCCTAAAAATACGGACAGTCTGGAGATGCATGATGTCACTGCCTTGGCATAACAGATATAACCGAGTATTTGAAAAACAAAAAGTTAGATTAGACTACTGCTTTCATATGTTGAAAATGTTGGCCATCAATATCCAGGAATCGTGGAGCTTGTGAAGCGAGGCCCTCTGTTGTGTTGTTGAATTTCTGCAGGGTTCAAGTTACAAGTGCCTCCATTCGTCACTCTGTTGCATACACTTGGCCTATGATGCGTCCTCAAAGGTAGACATTGAGAGCAGTAAAGTTAGGAGACCTCGCTGTGAGAATGCGCTCATTTGATTTCTGGTACTTTACAAATTTATAGCAGACAATTTTCATCTTGATCATTTAATTTAATAACAAAGCAATTAAGGGAAAATGTGTTTTTTGGACACACCCGTATAATAGGCAAATGAGAGTGCCATGAAGTGCCAATTAAATCCCTTAGTAAAATGCACACTGGTCCTCGTCGATGTTTTTTGAATCACTGAACGTTATGTAGGCACTTATTTTATTATAAGTTTATAAAAGATAACTGTAAGATATGCTTTATATTGGAGAAGAAATATTCCAATAGATTTCCCAAATCAAAATACACCAAGTCACCTCTGTATCGCACAACCCTCGTATTATCACTTTCTATCGCTTCAATATTAATTTAAAAAGTTGTCTGAGATTTCCGGCCGGTTAATGCTAACAATAAATTCCATCAAATGTCACCTCGCATTAAGTATGGCCATAAATCACTCTCGCGGTGCGATGTCCTCAAAGGCGGCGCACTTGATGGAAGTCTTTCATAACAATGTTTTGTTATGACAAACTTCCATTCTTTATTGCAAGTCCTTATTTCGTTTTAGCCTCATCCGATTTACGTGCAGAGCTTTGAAAGAGGCAATTTACAGACACCTATTAAAGATTTTTTTTTTTCTAGTGGACCACTTCAATTGTTTACAATCTCATCGGAACAAAGCGGTTAATGACGAATGTCACATGGTTAGATATCTTCAGATTATTTAAATAAATTAGTTAAATAGGACATACATAAAGTAAGTAATAGAGTGTTCTGCAAACCATGCACTCGCTAAGTGATATTTGCTCCCAATTTTCTTCTAAAGTGCTGTTCCCAATTTTATATACAATGTGGAACGGCTTGACCAAGAAGCAACCTCTGCAAATTCCTTTCGTGTGCACATTCTGTAAATACTATATTTGTAACCTGCTACGTGATCTATAAATAATATACGAGCTTGCATAAATACACGACAGACAACATTCAGAATGAGACCCAGTATGTAACTATTCATTTTGTAATTCAAGATAATAAAATTATATCCGACCTTACGCATGGTTTTTACTCTTCGCCAATTGCAACGATCATAAATAAATATACAGGGTGTCCGGTTAATATTCCCTCGGAAGATTGTGCAAAAACAGCTAACTTTATCTAAAAACTTTGTTATGAAACTTCATCTTTACTGCAACGTAAAATTATTTTAAATTATACAGTGTGTCACAGAAACGAGTTACATAAAAAAGCGTATTTTTAAAATGGAACACTGTATTTTTTGTTGCAAGTGACCTCTTCTATCGGGATATTTTTGACAATACACTCTTGATGCCAACAAACAGTTTCCATCACATTCCCCAATAACATACACCATAGAAATCAAATCTTGTTGACAATAATTATAACTCATATTTTTAATTATTAATTCAACGTAATCACAATAATCTTAAACTAAAGTAAGTACCTTACAAAATGTCACAAAGTGAAAAACGAAATGAAAACAAAAGACACTAGATTTTAATGCTGAAATATAAAGTAACTTATTTACACAAACACTCATATCTCAAAAACAGTTTTAAATAAAAAGTAAAGTGTATGATATCATGCTCTATTCATCCACATGAGAGTCATAGGCATTTCATTTAAAAAATGAGAAAAATGTAATTAAAAATCGTGAAATGCAAACAAATATTTTGAACACTCTGTATATCAATAACTTATTTCAAAAATGTTTTTGAGTAACTGATGCACAAATTAATATTGAAAATTCTTACTATAAATTTAAAATTAATAAATTTTTTGTAAAATGCCAAAAATCATGTTTAAATATTCTCTCTGCTACTTGCTTATTAGTATTATTGTTAAATTAAATACATATTCCTTTTATAAAAAAAATCAAATGTTTCCAAAATCAAAAGTGGTAAAATTTTTATATTTACATTCATAGTTACTGTATAAATAGTTTTTATTATTTAGAAAAATTTGTTTTTGACAAACATTTTATGTCAGTTTTATACTTTATACTTTCCATTTTAAAAATAAATCTTAACGAAGCCCCCAAACAATGGGAAATCCGTTAACTGGAGATTCTACAGGTCAAATAATGACCATTGACTGGAACATGCCTTATCCGAATGTTGACGGTTTAGGAAATACAGGGTGTTGAAAGTTACAGTTTTATTTCCATTTTTTGCCATAACTACGAAATTTCTTAGGTTGTAGACTTGAAAATTTACAATCCTATGGTTTTTCTTACGGGAAAAAAGATTCCAATAACATTTTTGACGTTGCCCATAGAGTGCACTACTTATAACCTATTGCTTTGATAAATTGACCCATAACTTTTTACCATGTACATCTAATGTCAAATCGGCTCCAAAATCTGAAAGACCAACCTTTTTTAAATAATAAATGTATTCTTATCTCATTTTGATATTCCAGCCCATTTTCAAGAAAAAAACGACTTAATTGATAGTGTTTAAATCTTAGAAATGAAACGCTTATTAAGTACTGCTAACAAAATAAATTTTAATTCTCTACAAACGCTTAGGTACAAGAAAAATAAAATTAGAAAACATTAAATTTTAAAGTAGTTGTTCGAAGTGTCCACCATTTACTTGGATACATTTTTCAATGCGTTTCCTGAGAGACCCCCGGGTTCTAAACAATGCCTTTTATTTCATTGACAGCCGCTTGTATTCTTCGCCACATCTCATCGGGTGAATCAACAGCTTGTTTATAAACCATATCTTTCATTCTAGACCACATCGAAAAATCCAGAGGATTTAAGTCGGGGCTTCTAGGCGGCCAAGCAAATTAAGTTCCACCGATGTGGAAAGACGTTGTCTAAGTACTCCCGCACCGGTAGGGAAAAATGTGCGGGCGCCCCGTCCTGCATGAACCACATATTTTTGCCTTAAATTAAGTGGTACTTCTTCAAGCAGTTCGTACAAATTTTGCTGAAGAAAATTTAAATATAATGGACCGTTCAGACTGGGTGGAAGTTGAAAAGGCCCAAACATTGATCTTAAATTCATGTTGGAAGTTTCTTTCTTTAACGGCATGGGGGTTTTCAGAATCCCACAAATGATTGTTTCGCCAGTTGAAAACTCCACGTCGAGTAAACGTTGCCTCATCTGTGAAGAGGATTTTGTTCAAAAAATTAGGATCCGCGCCTTGCTGCTCTTGTAAGAAATTAGCGAAACGTAGACGAGCAGGAGGATCTTCCGGTAACAAATTTTGTACTGGAGTAATGTGGTATGGGTGAAGCTTCTCTTTGTGCAAAATTCTCCAAATCGAAGAATTACTAACGCCTGTTGCCGCACTTAAACGACGGGTACTTATGCCTGGATTTTCGTGCAATCTAACCAAAACCTCATCTTCCTGCTCAGCCGAAATAATCTTCGGAGCGTTATTTTCACCTTTTAGACGGAAAGATCTTCTTTCGCCTAAGCGATTGTACAGATTTCTAAATAATTTATGATTTGGTTGCCTTCGGTGGGGGTATAACTCTGAATACCTTCGGGCTGCAACGAGCCCATTAAAATTGGTTTGAGCAAAAACACAAATCATATCTCTCATTATGACGCGGCATTTTTTAATACTTTTCATAAATTTATGGAGAAAGTTAATGAAAAAGCTATTGGGTTAACACTGAACACTTTAAAACTAATGTCATGTTACTATCGACTGTCTGTTTGTAAAACGTAGCTATCTAGATAATATTTTGTTTAATGCGGAACGGCCTATTAGAACAAGTTTGGAATTTAAACACTATCTGCATTAAGTCGTTTTTTCTTGAAAATGGGTTGGAATATCAAAATGAGACAAGACCTAAGAAATTTCGTAGTTATGGCAAAGAATGGAAATACAATTGTAACTTT
The DNA here is from genome assembly GCA_963966045.1 of Xestobium rufovillosum. Lineage (NCBI taxonomy): Eukaryota > Metazoa > Arthropoda > Insecta > Coleoptera > Ptinidae > Xestobium > Xestobium rufovillosum. The sequence continues at coordinate 27,561,599 of OZ014497.1, forward strand.
CAACGCCCTGTATTTCCTAAACCATCAACATTCGGATAAGGCATGTTCGGGTCAATGGTCATTATTTGACCTGTAGAATCTCCAGTTAACGGATTTCCCATTGTTAATGAAACACCATGTAGGAACAAGGCAACGAGGATATAAAAGGGGCAAGAACTAAAAGCTGAGAAGGGTGACGAGGTTTAGACTGAGAAATAAGATATGAAATGGGAAATTATTGAGAAAGTAAAGACAGATTGCGTGGAGTGGAGGAAGAGACGTGGAAACATATGTTAGAGAGGTACAGTTGGAGACTATACTGAAGACAGAGTGGATTTTAGAGGAAGAAGTTTGAAAATGACGAGCGAAATGTGTAAATTAATTTCAATTTGAAGTAATTCTGTTACGGACACGATGTATGTCCTGATATTTCAATAAATGCACTCATATGAATTTTTAAAGTGACAAATTGTCACATCTTGTACTTACATCAGCTTCGTATCGAAACAAAGCCATCAAATATCATAGGACATTAAGTTGTTTTTCGTGTACTCAATTTTCAATTATGAGTACACTCGTCTAAGAGTTCTAACCTAGAATCTGTCTCGAGTATACTCAATAGGTATAAATTACATCATGATTAATACAAGTTGCATATAATGTATATAAGTAAACTTCGTACAGAAGTAGCAGAGTTAACTATATTCTCAACCAATGAATTAATAATCATGGTAAAAATAATTAAATTCCTAACAGCTTTTCTGTTAATTGGATGTTTGACGTTGGCTGCAGGATGGGGTTTGCGTGAGTTTCTCAATTTTTCCATTTTCAACAAAATTATTACTATTTTTTTTCTTTTTAGATCGAGGGCATCGTAAGGGCGGAGGATGTAAGTTTCACAATTATGACCGGAGTAGTGTAGTGGTATAGCACTGGTTCTAACAGTGCCTGCCAGGACAATGGGTTTTTATTTTTAACATTGAAAATGTTTAAGGAATTGGAAGTATGACGGTATACGGGTGTCCTAGTAGCGATTTCTGTGATTTGTAAAATGCATGGTTCAAAAATTGTTTAACCGAGTACTAAGTGATAATTAAAAATTTAGTTTCAGTGGATGTAAAATAAATTTCTCTAAAGAATAATAGAATAAATTTGTTAGATTGTTTTACTTGGGGCAAGATATTTTTTCAAAGTGTGTTTTCCCATGTTAATTTTTATTGCTACATAGTACAGTCGGTATATTCCACTGCCAACAAAATGACTACTAAAATTTCTTTCTTTTTAGATATGGCTCCTTGTCGTTTTGATTCCCAGTGTGCAAGGCATTACCGATGTGTTGACAAGGGCCGTAAATATAAGTGGAGATGCATGCATTTTTGAAAAAAGATCCAAGCGTCAGATTTTCTTAAAATGTAAGAATATCACAATTAAGAGAAATAAAAAGAATTTCAGTTGTTAATACTATCACTATTTACTTTTTAGTAGTCTGTGTACGTAACTGAGTTTTAACACTTATGCTTTTTTTTGCTAATAGTATATTATGCCAAACATATAAATCTTGAACCAAAAATTCATAAAATAAATTCACTTTTCAAACACTCAAATTACAAATTAAAAAACATTAGAAACATTTAGAAAACAAAGGCACAGAATTAAACTTACTAGAAGCGTTAGAAATTAATAAACTTAAAAAAATCGAATGTCATATTAAACGACAATGAGATTTAAATTTTTCGCCATTGTTAAATATATTCCTACAATAACAATATGTAGTACCATAATATTGTAAGTTCCAGGTATAAATAGTCTTCCATTGTAAAATTTAGTTTAGTCTGTACCAACATCTGACGAAGCCACTGTGTTGGCGAAACAAGTTGGTCCTTTTATTATCAGTTCAGTTAATTATGTGATTTCATCAAGTAGAGGCAGAAACCATCAAGCTATAAAATCTGGAATAGGCAGTCTCCAGGAAATAAAACCGAACTGAAAAAACCAGAACGAATAAACGACGAGAAATCGAAACTAAGAAATTACAAATTCCAAAACATGAACAAGAAACAACTTTCAAACAAACCCAACAACCCCACGCATCAACCTTAGAAGTGTAGAGCAATATATTTGTATATATATGACGCCGCACTTTAAAATTAATTTGGCTGCTTCTTCATTTCCAAACAACCGAATTTCTTCAGCCAGATCGTTAGGAGGTAATCGTAAATTAATAATAAAGAATATATTTTCAATTGATTAGTTCAAGTATTTTGTTTATTAAATAGAGATACATTTTGAATTCAATAAAAACACTACAACTTATGCATCAACCCGATATGTATATACAAAGTAAAGTAGGAAAGTTAAGAAAGCGACAAAAATAAGTGAAACCTCAAATAAGTACGTGAAAAATAAGAATGGAAAGGAAGAATGACTGCTAGCATAGGAAATGATGAAATACAAAAGGCTGAAACATTAATAAGGGCTTTATACAGGGTCCTGCATCTCACCTCCCGTCTTCTACTACACCTAAACGATTTATTTTAGAAAAATGATTGAAACGGGACATTAGACTGTTTGTTAGAGAACACATTTTACAAATATTTTTGAATATACAGGGTGTCCCAAAAATTGGTGGTGCATCAAAGTTGTATTTTTTAAATGGAATGCCCTGTAGTCTTATTGATTTTTGAGACTCTTTCGAGCTACTGTAGATATCCCTAGAATATGATTAAATTTGATTTGATAGTTCCAGAGGAATAAATTAAAATCGAGAAAAAAATTTTTTCGTCATGTTTTAAAAAAATTATAAAAAATAGAAGAAACATCTTCAAACCAAAACTAAGCAGCAGGTTGCTTATAAGAAAAGGTCAGTTTATCCTACTATGAATGTCGTAAAAATAACTTATACAGGATGTTTAAAATTCAATGCCAAACTTTTCAAAATGTAATGCTATTTTTCTCCATTTTTTCAAATAGGATTTTTATCCCGTCGGATGCAGAATTAAAAAATGAACATGTTTTCTATTTACAATTATTTCGACATTCTCAAAGGTTTCACAGATATTCATAAATTAAAATTATTATCTAATAAATAATAATTTTACTTGGCAGTATTTAAATCAATGACTTGAATATTATGTTCATTACTATTCTGACCACAATAAAGGTTTTTAGGCAGGAGGGGGGGAATTATTGGTGAACATATTATTGGTCCTCACTTTTCTAACGGACATTTGAACGGTGCTATGTATTTTGATTTTTTATAAAATCAATTGCCAAATTTATGCCAATATTTACCAATAGCTTTGAGTGGTACAATGTGGCTGCAGCACGACGGAGCCCCAGTACATTATTCATTAGCAAAGAATCAGAAATACATTTCAAAACATTGCACCCGAGCTATTAGGAAGAGTAGCAAGGCCATTTCGTACCCGCCTCCGTTTGTGCCCCCCAAGAGAACGGAAGACATATTGAACATAATGTTCTAGTCATTGATTTGAAAACTGCCAAGTAAAATTATTATTTATTAGATAATAATTTTACGATTTTACGAATATCTGTGAAACCTTTGAGAATGTCGAAATAATTATAATTAGAAAACATGTTCATTTTTTAATTCTGCATCCGACGGGATAAAAATATACAGGGTGTCGAATTTGAAAAAATGGAGAAAAATAGCATTACATTTTGAAAAGTTTGGCATTGATTTTTTAACATCCTGTATAAGTTATTTTTACGACATTCATAGTAGGATAAACTGACCTTTTCTTATAAGCAACCTGCTGCTTAGTTTTGGTTTGAAGATGTTTCTTCTATTTTTTATAATTTTTTTTAAAACATAACGAAAAAAAATTTTTTTCTCGATTTTAATTTATTCCTCTGGAACTATCGAATCAAATTTAATAATATTCTAGGGATATGTACAGTAGCTCGAAAGAGTCTCAAAAATCAATAAGACTACAGGCATTGCGTTTAAAAAAATACAACTTTGATGCACCACCAATTTTCTGGACACCCTGTATATTCAAATATATTTTTAAAATGTGCTCTCTAACAAACAGTCTAATGTCCCGTTTCAATCATTTTTCTAAAATAAATCGTTTAGGTGTAGTAGAAGACGGGAGGTGACATGCAGGACCCTGTATGCAACACCTCTTGGAAGACCAGTTGTAAACAGTATAGTATCCGATTTGTTGTGTAGCAGCTTACAATTTTATAAATCAAATTGCTTTCAAATAAATGGGACTATTTTGTACTGGATTTCTGGAAGCACTACGTAAATAAATAAAGTAAAATAAATAAAAACCGTTTCATTCTGTGAAATAAACGGAGCCTGAAGAAAATTTATAAAATCGTAAGAAGTATGGCATTTTTAATCAAATAATACATCTTGCAAGCGTTTATTCACCCTCAAACAATTGATTTCGTGCAGACTAACGAAACGGACGGAAACACTTTACTAACAAACCCAGGAGGTGAGTCAATCGGAACACTCTTAAACCATCAAGAACCCGTACCTTTTGTACCATCTCCACCGCCAACCATGGATAGTCCACTTCGCTGCAAATATTGTCTAACGAAATCAGTAGGCACGCTCTGGATTTGACACCAAATTACATCCAGTATCCGCATTTTGAACCCCGTTACTTATTGGCTAGATTTGGTAAACTAAATAATATGAAAGGACCTAAGTGCCAAATTCATATACAGGATGTTTCATTAACAATGAGAAATCCGTTAACTGGAGATTCTACAGGTCAAATAATGACCATTGACTGGAACATGCCTTATCCGAATGTTGATGGTTTAGGAAATACAGGGTGTTGAAAGTTACAATTTTATTTCCATTTTTTGCCATAACTACGAAATTTCTTTGGTTGTCGACTTGAAAATTTGCAATCCTATGGTTTTTCTTACGGGGAAAAAGATACCAATAACATTTTTGACGTTGCCCATAGAGGGCGCTACTTATAACCTATTGCTTTGATAAAGTGGCCCATAACTTTTTACCATGTACATCTAACGTCAAATCGGCTCCAAAATCTGAAAGACCAACCTTTTTTTAAATAATAAATGTATTCTTGTCTCATTTTGATATTCCAGCCCATTTTAAAGAAAAACCGACTTAATGCAGATAGTGTTTAAATCTTAGAAATGAAACGCTTATTAAGTACTGCTAACAAAATAAATTTTAATTCGCTACAAACACTTAGGTATAAGAAAAATAAAATTAGGAAACATTAAATTTTAAAATAGTTGTTCGAAGTGTCCACCATTCACTTGGATAAATTTTTCAATGCGTTTCCTGAGAGACCCCCGAGTTCTAAACAATGCCCCTGGATTGCCTTTGATTTCATTGGCAGCTGCTTGTATTCTTCGCCACAGCTCATCGGGTGAATCAACAGCTTCTTTATAAACCATATCTTTCATTCTAGACCACATCGAAAAATCCAGAGGATTTAAGTCGGGGCTTCTAGGCGGCCAAGCAAATTCACTTCCACGGCCAATCCACCGATGTGGAAAAACGTCTAAGTACTCCCGCACCGGCCGGGAAAAATGTGCGGACGCCCCGTCCTGCAAGAACCACATATTTTCCCTTAAATTAAGTGGTATTTCTTTAAGCAATTCTTACAAATTTTGCTGAAGAAAATTTAAATAAAGTGGACCGTTCAGATTGGGTGAAAGTTGAAAAGGCCCAATAAAGAAATTTGAAATTACATCGCACCGAACATTGATCTTAAATTCATGTTAGAAGTGTCTTTCTTTAACGGCATGGGGGTTTTCAGAATCCTACAAATGATTGTTTCGCTAGTTGAAAACTCCACGTCGAGTAAACGTTGCCTCATCTGTGAAGAGGATTTTGTTCAAAAAATTAGGATCCGCGCCTTGCTGCTCTTGTAAGAAATTAGTGAAACGTAGACGAGCAGGAGGATCTTCCGGTAACAAATTTTGTACTGGAGTAATGTGGTGGGTGAAGCTTCTCTTTGTGCAAAATTCTCCAAATCGAAGAGCTACTTATACGCCTGTTGCCGCACTTAAACGGCGGGTACTTACCTACGCCTGGATTTTTATGCAATCTAACCAAAACATCATCTTCTTGCTCATATCACTATTCGAAAAGTCATTATGACGCGGCATTTTTTAATACTTTTGATAAATTTATGGAGAAAGGTAATGAAAAAGCTATTGGGTTAACACTGAACACTTTAAAACTAATGTCATATTACTATCGACTGTCTGTTTGTAAAACGGCCTATTAGAACAAGTTAAACACTATTTAAACACAATTTAAACACTATCTGCATTAAGTCGTTTTTTCTTGAAAATGGGCTGGAATATCAAAATGAGACAAGAATACATTTATTACTTAAAAAAGGTTGGTCTTTCAGATTTTGGAGCCGATTTGACGTTAAATGTAAATGGTAAAAAGTTATGGGTCAATTTATTAAAACAATAGGTTATAAGTAGCGCCCTTTATGGGCAATGTCAAAAATGTTATTGGAATCTTTTTTCCCGTAAGAAAAACCATAGGATTGCAAATTTTCAAGTCGACAACCTAAGAAATTTCGTAGTTATGGCAAAAAATGGAAATAAAATTGTAACTTTCAACACCCTTAATTTCCTAAACCATCAACATTCGGATAAGGCATGTTCGGGTCAATGATCATTATTTGACCTGTAGAATCTCCAGTTAACGGATTTCCCATTGTTAATGAAGCACCCTGTATAGAATGTTTAAATGCGTGCCGAAAAGTATGTAGTGATAGTAGGTTGCAACATTTCGGAATAATCAAAAGGACTTACATAGGATTAAAGTATTATACCGTAGCTTTTGTGCCTAATAGTTGCAGGAAAGGTAGAATTGATTTTAACCTTTAATCCTTTTGCGTTAGGTATGGGCAAGTTTATAAATAAGTGTTTATTTGTCATATCTTCAGAGTTAAGCCTATTCTACCTGTCCTTTTCGTTTTCCATTCCATTAAACTCTTTCAGCCACGACAATGGAAGATAAATATGTTCCAAAACTTGAAGAGCATTTTTATAGGAGGTGTATAGCTCAAGTAGGTATGTGTTCCTGACGTCATTTTAAGTCTAAAAGCAAATCATATCTAGTGTTCGACTTTACAGAATACACCAACGCCTTTATAATAATCCCAGAGATAGTAATCCATGGGCGTTAGGTCCAGGGACCTAGGTTGCCAATTAACGCCTGGCGCTCTATCCAATAGCACCCAACCAAATCTTCAAACTGCTCATCGATTTGAGGGATTGAGAAATTTAATTTTCAAAACTCCCACGCGGTACGTATAGGTAAATCCCACTTCTGAATTTGTTATACTTGTTTACGAGCTTTATTACAATCAGTAATAATAAATCAATTATATTATTTATTATTACTGATTATAATAATGTTAGTAAACAGAGATAACAATAGTATTATAAATAATTATTATATGAAACTTGCCTGATGCTTCCGGTTTCTACAAAAAGAACAATTCCTTTGCATCATTCGTCTTAATAATTCATGATTATTTTTGTCGCCGTCATCATCAAGTTTCCGCAAACATGGACCACCCCATTAGCCCGCAGGCAAAGAACCAAATAATATTTATCGGGTGATCCAGAAATATCGTAATTGGCCTGGGGCAGACGCGGTCGGTATTGTGTCGCTGTACGGCAATTGCGTTATGCCTATTGGTACAATTGCTTACAGATTCGCTTCAACAAAGACCTTTTTGTTGCTCGCATTGTTCGGTACGAATAAAACTAGTTATCTTAAATCGAACTCGAGGCGCACAAAACCCACTTTTGAAATGTGAGAAAGAGATGGTTATTGCGAATGTGTGGGGTGGGAGAAGGGAGAGAATGCGTTATTATGAAGGTAGAAATGCTGTGGCAACCGCATTCGGATAGGTATCAGTTTACAACAAGTAATCGATCTGCTTAATGCCGTTTTGGTAATTGTATGAGCTTTGTCGGTTCAGAATTCGGAGATCGGCAGTGAGATAAAGGAGTAAAGCACTGAAATATTAATAGAAACGATTTACTTTTCTTGGTATCGATTAATCACACTCTTCAAATTGACCGTAATTTCAAGAAGTTGCTTCTGATCATCAGAAAAGGGCGAATTTCCTCTTGGTATCGATTAATCACACTCTTCAAATTGACCGTAATTTCAAGAAATTGTTTCTGATCTTCAGAAAAAGGCGAATTTCCTCAGACCTCCCTCTTTAGAATTTTCGAGAAAATTCAATATGCTAGTTTTGGGGTATTTTATACTGCATAGAGTTTTGGACTCCTAAAGCTTCAACTATTAAAACTACTATCATAGTCAAGGACTTTTTTAAATTAAAAGGCAAAAGTTTTAAGTTGTTACAGTTTTTGTGGGATATTTGTAAACGTATTTTGCTAATAAGTTTTTAATACAACAAATTATTATTGAAAATTCTTACTATAAATTTAAAATTAATACAATTTTTGTAAGATGCCGAAAATCATCTTTAAATATTCTCATTTCTAATTGTTACCTATAATAGTAATATTCATAGAACAAAAAATGAACTTAAATAACATTATAATAACAAATATAACGAAATTCTTAATCAGTTTAATAACTACCTACCATCCTAAATTAAAATTCGCTATTGAAATTTCAACAAAAAATCGAACAAACTTTATATAAAATTAAAAATTCAATACAGGCCAAATGGTACACTAAATCAACTTGGTCTGGCCATCATATTTGTTTTAACTCTGAGCAATCCACATGTTACAAAAGGAGTACCTATTGTTATGTGTCTAGCTGACCGAGCAACTAAACTTTCAATCCGCAATAAAAAAAGTCTAAAATCGTTTAATAAAAAATAACTATGTTAAAAATTTCATTGTGAAAATTATAAAAAATAGAATCCACCAATTTTACAATAACAATAAAAAAATAGTAATAAATATTTTGTTAATGTCTAAAATGAAGTGTAGAAATGTTACAACATGTTACAGCACAAAGTAAACTGAGTTTTTCAAGCCCCGAACCTTCGCAAACAGACAAAGGAAAATAATAACCGATATATACAGTAGGTATAATTCTTTTCGTTCGAAATAATATCTCCGGGCAGGTTATCTATTTCCAGCATCTGCCCCGTCTTGTTTCACTACAATGCGAATCCACATCTATGTATACAGGTATTGTGCAATGTTTTAAATTGGGGGCACGTTTGAAGAACTAAAGGGAATATAAAGAAATATTTTTAAGCCGCGTTTTCAGTATTGAACAAGCTGGCTTATATGCATCTTGTAATTTCAGTATGTTTTAGTAACTCTTGTGCTCATTTACTTTTTTGACCGTGCTCACTGTTTTGGATTATATGTATTTAATTTGAGAATTGAGGATTTACCTACTCTACTACAAGATATACACCGAATCGGACGTATGCCAAAAGTAAGTACCTTTTTAGTCAGAATTTTGAAACTGAAATAATAGTATCTGTACGACCGCATCTGTAACGAGCCTGATGCTCCTTAAAACGGGTTACAATAGATCCAGTTGATTGCCTGATATATTTTTTGACGCAATTTCCGCATTCAAGCTTTATGACCTTTATGTAAGAATCTTGATGTTGTTACTTTTATGTGAATGTCCGCAGATAGAAAAACCGTCAGGATGGCCGAGCTGTAGGGAATTTAGCTTACATTTAAATTTTCGCTGGTAAGAGAACGCTAGTGAAGTAAAGAACTTGCCATCCTATCTAATAAAAGTGATGTTAGTCGTGGAGAATGCGCAATAGACACGTACCGTTTCGATCTAGCAAGGTCAGATTTTTCGTTTCCGTCTCTTTTTAATACGTACGGGAGCCTATCGCCAAAAGTGCGTACGTCTGAACTATCACAGGTAGGTATCATGTTTGTTGTCGTTGTAAAAGTATACGCCGTCAGAAACAATTCAAAGTTATTGGACCATTAGACGCAAGTGCTCCGTAAGCCCCAGCCAAATTGAACTAGTTCATTATCGATTATTATTACTTCATATTAAAGGAGCAAACAGATTTGAAGATCTGAAAACAGTAAACGGAGAAATACAGGAATCTTTTGTAGCAGCGTGTTCAAAATTAGGCCTTATTTAAAATCATCACGAGTGGAAAAGAGCCATGAATGAAGCCGAAATTTGGATGATGCCCAGACAGCTGAGATATTTATTCATTCGTATTTTAATGCATTGCCGACCAATTTATCAGGAAGAATTGTGGGAGGAATTTAAAGAAGTATTGTCACAAGATTATGAAAGACGTTACAGCAATACTGAAGGACAAAAAAGCCTCTGCAGAAGGTTACAATCTTTCAATGTTTCCTACCATGCCACGCCATCGAATATGCAAATGAACAAGCAATAGAAATAGGATCACGACAATATAAACACCTAAATGAAAAGCAGAAAGAAATTGTAGATATTATTTTGGGTAAATGTGATGCTAACATAAATGAATCAATTTCTGAATCTTCATGTTTTTATATAGACGGTCCAGGAGGCTCCTGTAAGACTTATGTTTATACAACCCTTTACAGCTTACTGAAGAGTAAGAATAAAATTGTTTGTACCATAGTCTTCACGGGCATAGCAGCAACACTACTTCCTCATGGCAGAACAGTTCATAAAACGTTTGGGTTACCTGTTCTTCTGTTTTTAGATGCATCTTCCAACTTTAAGAAAAATTCAAAAGAAGCAGATTATTTAAGGAGTGTAGATGTTTTTATTTGGGATGAAGCTCCTGTGGCGCCAAGGTATGCTTTAGACATTATAGACAGAACCTTACGAGACTTTATGAATTGTGATGTTCCGTTTGGTGGAAAAATTATGGTGTTGCGAGGAGATTTTTGACAATTGTTACCAGTTAAAATAATTGCTACCCGCTGTGAAACAGTGAATTTAAGTATCAAATTTAGTTCTCTTTGGAGTTATTTCCGTAAATTTTCTTAAACACAAAATATGCGGGCTCTACCACAGGAACAAGAATTCACCAAGTTTTTATTGGATGTTGGAGATGAAGTTTTGAACAATATGAATAGCAATTTAGAATTGCCACAGAGATGTATTTATAATTCGGATATGGTTGAACGTATATATGGAGGAATCAATTAGAGAAAAGCGATTCATAGATATGACCTAATCAGCTATTCTGATGTTGAAGACATTAACAAAAAAGTGGTAGAACTGTTATATATAAAAACAGAAAAAATATATACAAACTTGGATAGTATTGAAAATTGTGATAATGGAGATTTAAACGATGCTATTCTTCCTGAATATTTAAATACTTTAAACCCGCCAAATTTTCCTCCGCATGAATTGAAGTTGAGAGTATATTGTATTGTGATGTTGGTTAGAAATCTCAGCATTAATGAAGGCTTATGTAATGGTACGAGATTGTTAATTTTACAATTGGGAGACAATATCCTACAGTGCAAAATTTTAACAGGCGATAAACATGGAGATATAGTTTTCGTTAACCGTATAGCGTTGTACTGTGAAAATGTTTATCCTTTTACTTTTAAAAGATAACAATAATTTCCCATTAAACTAGCGTTTGCAATGACTATTAACAAATCACAAGGCCAAACATTTGATCAAATAGGAATTGATCTCCGAAAAGAAATATTTACTCACGGACAATTATGCGTGGCTTTTTCAAAGAGTTCGTTCTTGGGAATGTATAATAATTTATTTAGGAAATCAAAGAAATAGCCATATGGTTCAAAACTACGTTTTCAGGGAATTATATCAGATGTAAATTATTCTCTAATCAGGCAATAATGTGTTTCTTTGAAGTCATGATTCGACTAGGGCAGTGAGCGCCCATAGCGCACGAGATGACCTAGTGCATATAAAATAAATGTTTTGTATTTTTCTGTTCCGGAATATTTTAAATTAATTTAAATTAAAATAAAGGTCTTAATATCTTTTGAAAATAAGAAACCTACATTAGTAATATAACTAGATGCGCTCACATTTACGTAACTAATCAACTCGCTTTTTATATTTACATAACTTATTGTCCACTGAACACTTATTACTCACAGTAAACAAGTTTATCTGCGCCCCACAGCGCATTTAATTAAAATCCTCCATTACCGTCCCGAAATCCCACCCCACTGTATCAGTGCATGCTGTCCAGAAAACAAAAGCCTCTCGAAACTTACCAACAATGTCAGTAAAAGTAATAGCAAAACATGCCCTGATTGTAATAATCTGGTCGCCGATGCAGCAGCTCGAAGTTGAAAGCGCGGAGAATTACACCCTCCTATGAGATGATAACCCTTCACAAGCAGGGCTGGATTTAAAGTAATTTATGGGGCTTTTCGACGTCATCATACGGTTTTAAGTTCCAGGACTGGATAGCGCCCGCACTTCTTAACTTGACATATTTTCCAGACAGTAGAATCATGACCCGTCAAAATAGCCCCGAACAAAACAGCCCCAGACTAAATAGCCTACCGACTTAATAGCTCAGTACAAAATAGCCCCGATAAAATTAATAGCTCGCGGACAAAAAACGTTCACGTCGTCATCGTAAGAAAGTGAAAATTGGATATACCTTTTTAAAATTAATAAATAAACTGACAGGTTGAGAATAATATTATTTTTCGCACTTTTGGGATAAAAAATGCACTTTTTATATCTAAATTTAGGGACAAAAGTGTCACTTTTTATCCCAATAATAATAAAATAAAAAACCTTGTGTGTCAGCTCCGACACACGACTGGAGTTTACTCCTTACGACCGATTATTTTAACTTCAATCACTTGATGATAGAGTACACGCGAATGTCAGTTTTATACCTAAATGTGTATTTATCAGATGGTTTATGTTCGAAAATGTCTAACTACATCGAAATATAAATTGTTTATAAATTCAGTAATTAACTGACAATCTGCTAAACATCGATCCCACTGGCAATGAAATAAATACTTTTCCTGGTGTTCGAATAGGCGTTGATTCACATTTCGGCACTAAGCAATATTTGGAGTATTTAATATTAGGATTTTCCATAGTAATTCAACAAATTTAGGAACGACAAACACTGCAAATGCTGACTTTACAACGCCAACTGTCATATCTACTCTATGCCGCTCTATTTTCACTATTTCCATGCTCTATGCAGTCAGACATAAACAGCCGTATCCATAGTACGTACATAATTTCAATGTGACAGATAACGTAACGCTTGATTTTACTCCTCATAAAATTTCCGTACCGCGGGCTATATAACTGAAAATCGATTCTTAAAGAGTAAACTCCAATAAGATATTTTTGGTGTAAAGCGACATCGCTATAGCGTTGAATGAAAACGCTACTAAGACCTCAACTTGCTTTTTCAATAAATTGCGAATTATTGCCTAATAATCAATAGTAAATTTATTGATAATGCCAACCTAAAACCTCGGCAATGAACCAGAAAAAGCATGCATAGCATTGTTCCAGCAAATGGTCGATGCCAATAATAAACTCTCTTCCGCTGCAGTTATTATTTTGTTTTTCCGGTGAGTGGACGTCGGAAACATGTCAGCATCTCGAGAGCCGCGGCAGCGGCCCACTTGACGAAAAAATCCACGACAATTAGCGCAAGTGCCCTTTTTCAAACCTCATACGTCAAAACAAACAACTCGAACCAACAAAACGAGCGTACGCTGAGAAATAATAATAAAAAATTTTAATTAGCGGTACGGTTCTCCCGTCGGGGGTTATAAATGGCGGATAAGCTTAGCACCCTTTTCGTATTTCTCCCCTCGCTTTTACATCTGCGAATAGCGCCTGTTATGTTGCCCTAATGAAATTGCAATCCGGGGGATCGTAGATGCGAGGGATAGATTACAACGCACCCTAGGGGGCGCTCATTGCATTAGTCGCCATGTTGCTGACGCATCGCTTGCGTCATGAACATTCTACGCCATTGGCCGACGGAAAAGTGTTGTCCCCTGCATCTGTGTAATGCGACAGATGACATTTTTTTCTAATACGCGAAGGGTTGAATACTCGAGAGGGTGTAGCTTCTCTTGCTTTTAACTGAAAGCTTTAGTATCCAGGACAGTATCAGGAACTTTTAAAAATCATACATACACTAAGCAAAACAAACATGTAGGTATGCAATTTACAATAATACTTGAGTTAGTTATTGCAGATTTTTTTTGAATTTGATGGTACAATTATTATATTTTAAATTTGACATAAATAAAATTACTACATAAGATAATCGACGTTTCGGTCGCGTTTGGGGCCTTTGTCAAGATTTATTGGTAAAATGGAAAGTATAAAGTATAAAATTGTCATAAAATATTTGTCAAAACTAAATTTTTCTACATAATAAAAACTATTTATACAGTAACTATGAATGTAAATATAAATATGATTTTGGAAACATTTTAATTTTTTTATAAAAGAGAAAAAGGAAAATTATTTAATTTAACAATAATACTAATAAGTAAGTAGCAGAGAACAGGATTTATTTTATTATATTACAGTCAATTTTGACTTAAATTTTGTATATCAATTCTATCATTTATAGAGTTTTGTTCTTGTTTTACATAAATCACTTCTAAAAACAGTCGAGATTTTATTTTTTTTTCTTGTTCTAAACGTTTGGTAGGTATCATTAAATTCAAAAGTATGATTGTTGTTTTTCATATGTTTACTTATTGCTGAATTACTGTTCTTGTATTTGTGTTGTTTCAGTCTGGTTTTTAAATGAGTTTTGGATTGACCAATATATGTTTTTTCAGTCTTTACATTTAATTTTGTATACAGTATGCGTTTTCATTAGTTTAGGAATGGGTGTTTTTAAAGTAGAATACAAAAATTTTAAGTTGTTATAATTTTTGTGTGATACTTGTAAGTTGTATTTTGCTAATAAGCGAAACAGTGAATTTATATTTGTGATTGGCCGAATACAGTGAATTATGAATCCATAATTCACTACAGTGAATTATAGGTACGATATTTCACAAAGAAAATGCTAATAATTGTCATATAATTAAATAGGTGTAGAAAAAATATAATTAGTGATAAAATTTTTCATTTTCGTTAAATAATCTTTTAGGTAGATTCACACCGGCATCAGATTCGTCTCCTTTAGAAATAACTAAATTTTCTTTAATAAACTTTTCTTTTATAGAATTTAGTGTAAGTTTATCTACATTATTCAAATTATGAGTTACCTGTTTTTTGCATTCTAAAATTTTGCTAATTTTATTTCTAATAATTTATATAATTATTTGTGCCATTTTTTTAAATAATATTTTAATAATTTGTGAATTTTATGGCAATGTAAAACAATTTGTATAAAATGTCAACGTTTCGTTCCCGGTTGGGAACTTTGTCAAGACTTTATACGTTTTTTCAATAAAGTCTTGACAAAGTTCCCAACCGGGAACGAAACGTTGACATTTTATACAAATTGTTTTACATTGCCATAAAATTCACAAATTATTAAAATTTTATTTCTAATGCGTAGGTATGTTTTCTAATGATCCCCAAAATATCAGTACAATAAAGATTTTCGTTTTATCTGTAACAAATTCTATCGTCTGCAAAATGCAGAAATTTCGAAAAAACTGACAACTCAAAAACGTCAACATTTTCGAGCATACTCTTCTTTACAATTTATATTTATAATTGAACGTGGAATTCAAAAATCAAATCAAATATGGGATGTTCCATTGTTAATTTTTTATTTATGTAATCTGTTTGATATATCCCTATGTTCTCTGGCATATGAACGATTGATTACTACTCAAGTAAATTTTATGGGCAATAATAAATGCTGTTCATTAAAAATCCTATGCAGCTTTTACCCCCATTGAAGTATATCAATGGCGTTAATACTTACCTTTATTGGTACCGGTTCCCTCGATTATGATTCGTCTGATGAAAATCTGACAGCCCGAAAGTGTTGAGCCATATCGACGGGCTACTGAATAGCCTGCTCGTTTCATAGAACGCCGGATATGTCAGTTCAAGTTACGTCATATTTTCGAGATTCGACCGAAACTCTATTATTATTAATATTGCCGCCGTCTTGATTTTGTTTTGTGGCTTGCTGAAGCGTGGAGGTAACATATGCATTGACGGTTTTGTATTGAAGCCCAACAAAATGGAAAATTAAATGGGGAACTACAATTATTATATTTCGCTGTAACCTTAGATATATGAAGTCTGATGTTTTAAGACTTTAGTACTACTGGTAGCACTGTAACTCATTTAGAATCTGACAATTTTCTGCCGGTATCAGGGTATTTAAATTGGATACTCAGATCCCTGTTTCGGGCATGTACTTGTTCCTAATTCATACGTGATACGAACGTAAAATCGAAATTACTTATTTCAATTTTACGTTCGCTTTACGGGTGAACGTAATTTACCCGTAAGCATAATTTTTACGTCCAGTCTCTGTAAATACGTGCATCTTTACGGATTACAGAATTTTTACGTTCCTTTACGAGTTACGTTCATTGCGAATAGGCATTCAGTTATAAATACTGGGGATTTCTTTGCAACATATGTTAAAGCGTAGGTATTTTATGTAAATGGCCTTGTCATTAATGACAACATTTAAAAATAAATGAAAAATGAAAATGCCGATGTTAATTGAAAATGTTTGGGCGGAAGCTTCCAGTTTAATTTACACCGGCGGGGCACCCAGCTCTGGAAATATATTGCTACCCGAAGCAAAGGGGAGAGAGCCAGCGAAACGAAATTACATTTCGGAAATTGCAGACGCGGCATCGCATACCCCCGCGAGCGTGCTTGTTAATATTGTACATAATGGAGGGACTGACTGTACTAGCTGGCATATGTACACTGCGGGGTGGGAACTCTGACACGGCTGGCTTCGATCCTTGCCGTGGGTGCCGTCCGTCACCATGGAAACGCTCTGGACTGTTCTCACCCCAGAGTACGTTCGGGGTAACTTGCTCGGGAAATGAGAAAAACTGCTCGTTTCTGCAGATTTTCAATGCAAGCAAATTTATA
Source organism: Xestobium rufovillosum (assembly GCA_963966045.1). NCBI lineage: Eukaryota > Metazoa > Arthropoda > Insecta > Coleoptera > Ptinidae > Xestobium > Xestobium rufovillosum. The sequence continues at coordinate 27,578,589 of OZ014497.1, forward strand.
CTTATTTCATTATTATAAAAACCTATATTCGCATCACACCCCTGAATAGCCGGGAAAGTTTTCTAATTAATCAAACCATAACCGTAACCCAAACTCGACGGCTTTTGAGATGTTTACAAAAATTCTTAAAAATCATCATTTTTGTCATTTCTGTGTAAGAAGGCTACGAAATGGTAAATTGTGTGTCAAGCGATTGCTAAATTAAATGAATTTTCCTAGATATTCCAGATTTATTCTAAAGAAATTTCAAGAACTCATTTTGCTAGTTCATTTAAATACTTTTACCTAGTATTATGCATTTCAAATACGGTGAAATATTTTAAGCAAACATGGATTAATAAATTGTGCCGCAAAGGTAGAAACTTAAGGGGGTTAGGTCCGGAGATCTTGCTGTCCAGTTCCAAGGTCCTAGGCGTCTAAGTACCCTGTCTTCAAACATGTTATTCAGCTGTTGATCCACCTCCCGACTGCAATGAGCTGGCGCCCTATCAAGCTGATACCAACATTTTCTTAATACATACGTTCAACGGCAAGTCTTCTAAAAAGTTTGTTACCACGGTTCTCATGTTCTCAAAATATCCCGATAAGTTTCTGCAGCTAAATTTTCATTGTAAATGTGATAAAGGATAAACTAATCGGTTGTCCATTAACAAAAATTAAAACTAAACTTCACTGCGGATTTTGGAGAGCCTAAAAATGGTTATTTTTGCGATTAACAATACCCTCTCTGGAAAATTTAGATTCGTCAGTCCAAATAGCATTTTTCAAAAAGTTCGCATCTTCGTTCAACTTGACCACTAACACCTCGCAGAGCTCCACCCTTTGTTGTGCATCTTTGCGACTGCAGTCCTTGCACGAGGTACAATTTAAAGTCTTTCATCCCATTCTTCTTCAGCACCCTTTGCCCCGACATCCGGCTTATGCCTAAATCGCGCTCTGCACGCCGTATAGAGTACTGTGGATTAGCATGACTATTGTAAACCAATCCAAACTTGCCATTTCTGAATATATTCATGTATTGCAGCGGAAAAAGTACCTGCTAAAAATTTTATCTGGGGTAATAAGTCAATCGTTGATTTCATTACTTTTCGAAAGCTTTCGACACAGTTAATCACTCATTGCTCTGTTCGATGTTGCATTACATTGGCCTCAGCGAGGCTGCCCCGCTGAGGCAGCAGTCAGTCTTCTGGTGCAGTACTTGGAGAACAGAACGTAATACGTCACAGTAAATGAGTCAAAGTCGTCAGTGCGTGGTGTGACGTGTGGTGTGCCGCAGGGATCAATTTTAGGTCCGCTGTTATTTCCTTCCATACCATAGTTCTGCTGGAGTCTTCTTCAAATTTTCTTCTTTCACAGTAGTTGTCGTATTTCCATTTGTTAGAAATGTTGGGGTCATTACGGCTTCACCCCACAAGTACTTTGGAAGATTGGTGTCAAAAATCATAGTCCTTGCTTTGTTGAGTACTGTTCGATTAAATCGTCCAGAGACCCCGTTCTGCTACTTAACTGTCGAATGTGAAACACCATGGTGAAACCAGTGGTCTACGACTTTCCATGTGCATTCAAAACATACAATATTAAAACTTTTCAATAATTACATGCGTAATTCAGGTCACCTTTGTAGATTTTGAAATTGTATTTGCAATAAAATGTAAAAATGAAATATAGGTCCCCCGTTTGTCATTAATATTTGGAAATAGGTACTGACCAGATTTAGTTACGGTTTTCGTAGTATTGGGCTATAGACCAAGAAAAAGTCCACTTTTCGACAATGATATTTTTTACTTTCAGTTCTCTACGCCGCGAAAAGCGTTCGCATCAGTCACGTGCAAATGAACAATATTTTGTTTTTCACAAGCAATTTAGTCCGAATCCGCTGGCTCTTTGAGTACAGCATCCCTTTATTACAACAGTTGTCAGGGGCAGTATAATTAAGATACGATTGGTTCCACATGAACTGAATTTAATACCCCTGTTGCTGAAAACTGGGGGCTGAATAGTGGAGGCAAAGGGAGCACATGATATGATGACATAACATTCTGCCGGCGGTACATAGGGCAGTGTAGTTGAACAAAGGACGTCAGTGATGGCGTCCAAAATGGCGTCTGCAGCGGACAGCTAGGGCGTCACTGAAACGCCGAACAATGGCGTTCGTCAGCGGGGCGCTCCATAAACATTAAAAGTATGGGCAGTATTGATCGACCTATGGTGAAGAAGCTTGTTTACTTAAGTTCAAAAGCACATCTGTCAGAGTTCGGGCAAACTGATAAAACATAATATAATCGTTTAAAGGAGTTCAAAAGTTGAACAACTATTGTTTTCATTTAAAAGAGAACGAAAAACAAACCGCAGAAGGCAGTCCGGCGAAAACATTTCTAAAATTTTGAGCGACTGCGAAGAGGAAGAAACCGAGGCCGTCAACGACAAATTGTTGGCACTAGAAATTGCTGAGGAGGAGGAGAATGCCACTCTGCGGAACCGAACTCAACATTTTAAAATTTGTACTTAGCCATTTTCCCTAATACCATAATACAGTAAGAACTTGAAAAATACGTAAAAATCATAAGTGCCGTGCGATTGCTAGATATAAAATTATCTTTCGCAAAACTGTCACTACCTGTATCTGTACAGTTGTGAACGAACATCTTCATGTTTAGGACGGCCAAGAACGTACATTAGAAATAAAATGAGTAACGAAAAACTTCATTACGTAGCTATTATTAACATTGACAGTTCGACAGCAAGGGTCCTAGATTTGAATCAAGTTGTGTAGAAATAGACCTTTTCATTTCGTTAGTGCGCATGTGCAGAAGTACACTGACAATCAGCTGTTCTTAGTTTTTCGGACGAATATCACTGTGAGAACCAAGATACTTCAATCGGGCAGGTTTTTAATATGCAGCGGTGAATGTCAATCAATTAAAAGAAAACGGAGAAAAACGATCTAATAGACAATTGCGTATTTTTCTGCAATGTAACAATGTAACTACAAATAATTCTTATTTTAATGACCTAACAAATAATGACGCAGAACCTGGAAACGTTCAATACACGTTTCCATTTCGAATCTTACCTCTTACACATTTTCATCCACGCAACACAATTTATATAGGTGGACCAAGTCCTCCATGGTCACCGACTCAGTTATTAACTTATATTTTCTCCAGTGTTAGGCAGGGTTTGGGAAATGGATAAAATCCTAATCCCAAGCGATAACTTGGCCTACCCATTCTGCTATCACCGTTGCAGTCACCAAAAGCACAATGTTTGGATGCTCCATACTGTTTTAGTTCCGAACTATTACTCATTTTGCACGTGTGCACTAAAATTTTACTGTATAGCCCAAAGAATTTAAAATAACACTTTCAAACAATACAAGACTTAACATCTGTCCGAAATTGTCATGGCGCGATCGCGCATGCGCCTCAGCATTTTTTATAATGATAAGCCCTATTTGATGAATTGCATAGCAGTAGAAGAATAATTTTAATTATATTTTTTAATCTATTTATTATTAAGTGTAGATAAAACATTTAACAGTTTAATACAAGACTGCGCAGTGTTCTGTAATATCGCCTGTTTTGTACTGGCACACTTGTTGAAGTACAATCTTATTTTCCCAGATAACAAGCACATTCTGGACAATATTAGTTCTTCCGAGTGCCACTGCATAATGCGTTACACTTCAAATCCTAGAATTTATTAAAGGTGGTAAGCATCAGACTTACAGCTGTTGAACAGTTTATACAAATTTTTAATTAATAATTGTTACCTACTTTTTTTAAAATACCATTCATAGACTCCTTTATTGTTTTTTCACGTTGCAATGGGGTTGCTTAGTTACCTGATGAACACCGCCACATTACTCCCCGCATAGCGGAGTTGTCGGAGCGAACTTCACGTTTTCCTGGCCCTGAGTAAGTTTTCAAGGCAGGTTCAATTCCTAGAAACTCCATTAAGTCTCAAAAGGGCTTTAAATGCTCTCGAATTCGGAACCTTGATGCGAGATAACAACTTTGGGTGTTCCAAATCTTGCTATCCAACTCTTGAAAAAAGTGTCACAAATTGTACCGGGAGTAATGTCTTTCATGGGAGTTGCTTTAGTCCATCTTGTAAAGCGATCAATCATTGTAAGAATATACTGGTATCCATCAGATAGTGGAAGTGGGCCCACAATATCGATGTTCACTTGTTCAAAACGATGATCTGGTACTGGAATTTTGATTGGATCATGCTTGGTATGCCTTTGTATTTTGACAACTGATACAGGCTCGTGACCATTCGATAATGTTCTTTCGCATAATGGACCATACAAACTTTTTACATAATGAGATACTTGTTGTAGGATGACAGAGTCTAAAGCTGCTACTACTTGGTAGAATTAGAAGGGATGTGAATAAAATTGAGCGTCTACTTGCGCAAACCACAGTGCAGGGTTTACTTGCCAGAATTGTGGTAATTTTAAATTTCTTACTTCATATTTCATATACTGTTTCCCAATGATGTCCTGCATTAGACTGCATTTTTTCTGATGATCCTCTTCATTCTCTTGAGATATGCTACCACTTGAAGTGTTTATTATGGAAGTATCACTGTTCGACAGCATTGTTTGTCTTTACTGGCTATTCCTGGACCGATCACGTCGGGGTCACCAATTGTGGCGCTTTAGAAGTTCACGTAACAAACAGTTTGTTTTAAGAATATATATTGAACAGTTTATACAAATTTTTAATTGAAGCATTGAAATATCAAAGGGGCTAAGTGCCAAAAAAAGAAAACGCAGTTTTTCAAAGAAAACGTATTTATTTCCAACCTTTTGCAGATAAACGTCTGCAACACTAATATATCTCTTATGTAATTTAGCTGCTTAAGAGCACATAAACTGTAAAACTAAAATATCTAATAGTAATAATAATAATAATCTTTGAAATGGCAACATTCTTTAGGAAGAAAAATATATTAACATTCTAATGTACCTACATGGTAAACGAGCAAAAAAATTCAAAACAGCTAAAATTGGAAAAGGGGTCAAGTGCTTTATTCAATATTAAGAAGATCCTTATAAAAAAAGTACCTATGTACTTCTTTCCCCAAGAATGAGATCGTGGATTTCAAGTAGTTTTTCTTATTTTCTTCACCTTTATTTTAATTTGGTAACATATTAATATAACATTCCTAGACTCCTTTCTTATTTTTTCACGTTGCTATGGGATTGCTTAGTTACCTGATGAACACCGTCACAATCGTTTTGTTATTAGCGCCATCTAGCATCTAGCAGTAATACCAGAAACAGTAGCACCATTCACTTCTACTTGAAATTATACCTAGTGCTTAACATTTAAAACATGAAGACCAATGTTCAGTGCTGTGAAAAGAGGATACATATATGCAGTTAAAAACAAATGTGGTTTCATTCACGTAACTAGACTTTTTCCTTCCAGTACTTCTGTGTCCCCCAAGTTCCACTTGTAAATGAGAGGTATGAATTTTCAGAATTATTCTAGAAGCACATTCGTCATGCAGAAAGGCGGAATTGTACGGCACTGGGCCCATTACCATTTAGTTGTCGGTCAGGAAACAGACATTTTCCGAAGCCAATCTACTGCGCTCACAAATCCAATTTCGGATCCTTTCAGCGGAATGTGTATTCCATTCCGGAGCTCCAGTCCAATCGCATTCTCTTTCTCTTGAAAAGTCGGCACATTTCCACATTACATACTTGTAACATTGTTGCCGTCCTGCCGGGTGTCGGTAAGAGTTCATTCCATTCGTTGCAATTGGCATAAATATTTAATAGTATAACAGTTGTTGTATTCTTTGGGTTTTGCTAAATAAAAGATTATACGGAGAAAATAACACAAATTTTATTGTCCACACATAAGCTAAATCACAAAACATTTAGATTCTGATTGGCGCGGATTGGCACGTATAAATTATTTGTTACAGCCCCCTCTAGTGTTCCGCGCTCGTCTCGAAGAGGTAGCACGACACTTTTAGTTCTTCTTAGGTCGTCTTTGTTCGCAAATCCTGACTATAGGTTCTTAATTCTCTGGTTCTTTATAGGGTTGTAAAGCGCTAACATGGTAGACTCCTAGGGGTACGTCCAAGGAATCGGGAACAGCGACTTCATAACTACTACGAGATACCAGTCTCGTGATGATGTATGGCCCGGCTAGCTCAGTCGGTAGAGCTTGAGACTCTTAATGGCACTTTAGAGGTTCTCGTAACACACAGTTTGTTTTAAGAACATATATTGAACAGTTTATACAAATTTTTAATTAATAATTGTCACCTAATTCATTCATAGACTCCTTTCTTATTTTTTTCACGTTGGTATGGGATGACTTACTTACCTCATGAACACCGCCACAATCGTTTGGTTATTAGCGCCATCTAGCATCAAGTAGTAATACCAGAAACTATAGCATCATTCACTTCTAGTTGAAACTATAGTGCCTAACATTTAAAACACGAAGATCCATGTTCGGTGCTGTTAAAAGAGGATACATATATGCAGTTAAAACAAGTGTAGTCTCATTCACGTTGCTATAGACTTTTTTGGGTTCGAGCCCCACGTTGGGCGCCACTATAACACTTGTATTCTTTGGGTTTTGCTAAATTAAAGATTATACGGAGAAAACAACACAAATTTTATTAACTTTTAGGTACACTCTTTGTAAGATAAAATAAAAATTATTCCGAACGTGTAAACGACTCGGCCGTCAAAGCTCTGCTATTCCCCCAGACTACCAACTGTTAAAACTAAAAATGCCCACGCATAAGCTAAATCACAAAACATATTTAGATTCTGATTGGCGCGGATTGGCACATATAAATTATTTGTTGCAATAGTTATTTACGTTACACGTTCGGAAAATGATATTTTATTGGACGAGTAGGAAAGTTCCAAGTTGAGCCGGAGGTGGCATGTGGAAGCCCGCGAGTGAGATCTACAATTTCTTTTTCATTGGCCAGTTACGAAATTCCCACGGAGAAAATAAAAAAAATCTTTTACAAGAGACAATCACACGAGCCGATGCAAACTGCTGGCCATGTCAGCCGTCTCGATTATCTATTTCTTACTTTGCAGGTTTTGAATTGTATTCACTTTATGTTTTTTTGATCATTGTCTAAATGAACTGACGCAGTCGGTAGGAAAATCTACTCGTCGTGGAAGATCTAGGAGTAAGGAGGTAATCCAGTTACCAACAGTCAAGGCAGAAAAAATATCAACTTACCTTTGACATGAACGAGCCATATTATGACAGTTGGCAGCGGTTTCTCTCCCGAGAATTTATTCACGCGTATGTCGGTAGGCAAATATAAGGTTTGGTTTTGTACTCTGATCTTTACAATAAATAGGTACTCAATACAAGGTACAGTGTACCGCTTCACTTTTATTCTTGGCGTTACCAGGCAATTTTTGTAAATTATTGTTAGGAGTGTGAATAACGGTCGAGGTGAGAAGGTGACGCCACCATGAATTATTATTTTACTTGAAAGTTACTTGAAACTCGACTGGCGACCAAGTTTCGGTAATGTTGCAAACTGCGCCTTTAGCTAACATAAATTTAGAAAGCAGCAAATATCTTTTACATTTTATGGAGAAGGAGTCTTTTCGCAACAAAGGAAAATACGATACGACTTGTGGAGTGGGAGCGGACCGCATCTCACGACACCGAACGAGGGAAAATGGAGGATTGCGGAAAATTAAGGGCTTGGGGGATGAGAATGCAAGCTGGAATATTACATAATCAGACACACGGGGGAGTGAAACTACACACAAACCGGAAACCGCATCGAGACTTTGATATTACGAGAATTCCACATGAGGACACGAAAATCGAATGTCCCTGAGATGAAGGTTTTTTGTACATTTTTTAGATAAAAATAAAAGTGACTTAACTTTTCACTTGATAATAATAATTAGTGGTACTGGACAGTTCGAACAACTACTCCTCGGGCAAATACCCCGCCAGGCATTGAATTATAGAACTAAATCCAGATTTTTTGTACTACGAGACGTTTCAGACTGCTACCCCACCTAAGGTGGCTTTGAAACAATCCTAATTTGTCTCCATGGACGTACGTGCTTTTAAGCAGGTCTTTGTTCAAAAATTGCATGTTTTGAATGTGTATGGAAAACCGCAGACCAACTGGTTTCGTCCTTCTGGGACTCATCAGTACGGTGCTTTCCCCTACACACTCAAAACATGCAATTTAATCTTGCTATATACAGGGTGATTTTTTTTACCGTCTATTCGAAGTATCTGGAGAAATCTGAAATTTTGGCTGTGGCCGAAACCGGGTCGGATCTATTTAATGAAAATATTTTCAAAATGGTGGCATTTCCGGGAATACCGGAAGTTGACACCAACTTTGTTATCTTAAATGGAATGCTACCATTTTCTATTTTTTTTAGATTCCACGGAAAATTTTAATGTCAATTCAATAAAAGTTCGCTATGTCTAAAATTAATATTTTCGGAGATATACATTTTTTTCTCAATATTTTGACAGTTGTGGTAGATTATGTAAAAATTAATATCTCGATAACGTCTAGCAGTAAGATGTTCGATTTTTTATGGTGGCAAGACGAGGTGTTGGAGTTACTAATCAGGCAAACAAATTTTCAAAATCTATTACATAAAATTTTCTAATCAAATATTGCATGTTTTGAATGCGGTTTTCCATACACATTCAAAACATGCAATATTTGAACAAAGAACTAATTAATAATAGATAATTACTCAAAGTAGTTGTCACTTGCTGATATCTGTCCAAAGCGCGGCAGCATATATAGCAAGATTAAATTGCATGGTTTGAGTGTGTAGGGGAAAGCACCGTACTGGAGTCCCAGAAGGACGAAACCAGTTGGTCTGCGGTTTTCCATACACATTCAAAACATGCAATATTTGAACATTGATAATAATAAATTAGAAGATAGGTTTTCATTTTACCGGATGCATTTCTGTTTTGAATGAAAGTTTGCTGCCTAGCAATTTGATAAGATCAAAGCATAATTTTGAGTAAGAGTAAAAAAAAGTTGACCTCGGAAATTTTAGTGAGTAGCCGCCACTGGCGGGTAAATCGGGATGGAAAAACACACATCGTTTCCGTACGCAAAACTAGAAAGATATAAAAGGGAAGTGGAGGCGAATTGCCATAGAAATCTAACCTGAAGAGCTATCTACCCCATTGTTCAGTCACAAAGCCGTTTCAAGAAGAGAAGGTCCTTGTGGATGAGGACGCCAGTTCTAGTTTTTTGTCCGATCGACAATCAAAGAAACGATCCTCTTTTTGTTTCATTCCTTCGGGCTTTCAGGGTTCTTTTGCTTGAGAGGTAGCAAGCAGCAGAATCGATTATACCTACTTACGTACACAAAAAGATTTTAAATGCTTTCAGCGTTAAAACTGATTGCGTTTTTCAAATCTTTGTTCTGATATACAGGGTGCTCCTTTTCCATTGTTTTAAATGGGAATTACTATTATTAATAAAGCTACAACTTTTGCGTCCACAAAGATTTTCATATTTTCGAAAATGTATAAGATAAATAACTTCATAAAAACCTGTGATTTCGGCGCCATATTTAGTCCCAAGCATTAACTTATGCCTCCATCCTTTCCTATTCTGAGCTAACCTACGCATTTCCCTAACAGTAGAACATCCTACATCACCAACTATTTGAGAGCAGTAGTCTAATCTGGGCCTACCCCTACCTCTTTTTATTCCAATTCTACTATGTCGTAAACTATTCCTTCATGTCTCAGAAGGTGTCCTACGATCCTGTCTCTCCTATTCTTTATCGTCTTTCATATTTTTCGCTTTTCCCCAACTCTTTCTAATACCTCCCTATTGCTAACCTTATCTATCCTCAGTATCTTCATCATCTATATGTAGCACCACGCTTCTATAATTTTTCGATCTGCTTTTTCTACATCTAATACAATAGAATATAATTCCTTGGGCCGAAGACTAGCCAGTGGAAGTTATGTAGAAAGATCGACTCCAGGTTTGTGGTAAATTGCAATAATTGCAATTTATCACTTACAATTATTGTAAGTTTACGTATTTGAATATTTTATGTTTTATAGGTGGAGAAAGACAACAAAAAAGCTGGGTGCGTGGTCGCCACACGCGATAGAAGTAAAACTTCAACCTTATTAGAGGAATGAAAAATTTGTATTGACCGTATCAAAATAATAATAATGGGAGAATAAATCGAATTTTAATGCTTCTAACCAAACGCTTTGTGGCGTCACGAGAACTGAAACGCTGTGTCCTCGCTTTACTGACTCTTGCCTGAGAGAAACAGCGCGAAGCATGAGACAGAGCGTGGTTAAAAAGTGAGGCGGCGTCACGAGAAATGAAACGCTGCGATCTCGCTTTACTGACGCCTGAGAGAAAGAGCACGAAGCATGAGAGAGAGCGCATGGCTAAAGAATGGGGCGTTCGATATTCCCTTTCTCCTCTGCCCGTCTTCTCAGACTGCTCCCCTCCATTCGTTTCACTTTTCGTGACGCTCGCATTTGCCAACATAGGAACTTACACTACCGAGAGTTGAGTCGTTTGACATTAGGTTGAAGGGAGTCAAGTATTTAAAAAAATGAATATCGAAAAGAGAGCCGCCCAATAGCGTACAACAGACGAATCTTATATTCTTTCATGTGACGACACAATTAAATGGTTTAAAAGCCCGTGTCCAAGGGCCAATATCTTATTATTGTACCTACATCCGGGGGGAAACATGGACTTTATTTATTTATTTATTTACTTTGCAGTTATTCACACAAGAGTATGGATCAGACACGTTTATCGAAACCAGTAAAGGACCGAGGATTGAGCCTTGAGGCACGCCTCTGTTCCAAGGTCCCCTTCAGTGGCACGTTGCTATTCACTTTTGCGTATTGCTTCCGACGATAGAGGCATCTTTTCAAAAACTCCAACGCTCCCGGTCCGAAACAGACATACGAAAGTACTGAGAAGAGAATTTCATGGTTCAAGCAATCAGAAGTCTTCATATAGCCTAACATAATCAGATCAGTGGAGTTGCGGTCATCAGCTGACCTGTGGTACCAGGTGAAATTTGTTCTAGAAATAAGATTATTGTTTTTATTTTGTAAGTTCATGGCGGGAATTTCAGGGAGAATTGTATATGTTGAAGTGTTATTATTATTATTACTTCACTACTTACTACTTACTACTTGCGACATCTTCAGCAGCATATTAAGCTTCCTCTCCAAATATACAACAGTCAGAAGCGTCGAACTAAAAGATTAATACAATTCCTGCATATCAGAAGTAATCCAACGGCTTTGCATCAGAGCAGAAGCAATTAATATTCCCAACCCAAGTAATCTACCGCGGTATAAAATCTGAAGGGTGGAACTGAAGTATCAGATAGAAAATGAACTCCGGGTTTCATAAAATCCCCCACGGACTACGGTAAAACTACTTATTACGAAAAGAAGGGGCGTGATGCATATAGGGGTGCATAATAACGTGATGCGAGATTAGGAAGAAACCCAGATGAATTGATATAGGTACCTACGCACTAAAAATATATGTAGGTAGGTACATCGCAAAAAGAAGTGGCGTGGCGCTAAATCAGGAGATCTGGCGGGCCAGTTCACGATGGCGTCACGACCAATCCATCGATTAGGAAATGTTTCATTTAAATGATCGTATATGAATATCTTGAACAGCTGCCGACTAATACACCCGCTCAAACAACTGCACCTCGAGCAAATACTCCGCCAGGCATTGAATTACAGAACGGGCCTACGTCGGCAGAATGTACATTAGGATGCACACAAGAGGCCTACCCCCGCAAAGCTGGCCTTGAAAGCCTCCATACGTGCCCCATCGTACCACAGTGAACCAGGTTCACTATTCAAGCTAGAAGCCTGCATGGTGTGAATGCGCACAGCAATCCGCAGACCGGTTTCGTCCTATTGGGACTCTTCAGTACGGCGCCGCTATGCACAAACACACCCTGCCCAACGATCTCCCTATGAATAACTGCGATAGTCATCCATAAGGGAGAGCCAAAATCACGCCATCTAGAACGTAAATTGTTGAACAGCTGCCGACTAATACACCCACTCAAACAACTACACCTCGAGCAAATACTCCGCCAGGCATTGAATTACAGAACGGGCCTACGTCGGCAGAATGTACATTAGGATGCACACAAGAGGCCTACCCCAGCAAAGCTGGCCTTGTGCATAGCGGCGCCGTACTGAAGAGTCCCAATAGGACGAAACCGGTCTGCGGATTGCTGTGCGCATTCACACCATGCAGGCTTCTAGTATGAATATCTTAACAAAACTACATTTTCCAGTGCCATATAAAAGATTATCTATCCAACAGTACCATTTGACGGTATTGCGTCGTTATTGTGTGTGCTCAGATTTTCATAAAAAAACCTTACTTTTTGGAAGTTTTAAAACAAGTTACACCTTATTACTCATTTATCACTGGTAAATACTTTTCTTGATAAATTTTCGAAAAATTGGTTGATATTCGTAGAAAATAGGACGTTTTGAGGTTAGGAGTTCAAATAAAATTTATAAACATTAGGTAGGTAGCTAAACGAATGGCATCGGGGTAACTAGAACATAGTAATTTGGGAAACTGGAATGTAAGTTCGCCTCTCGTCTATTAAAGTTAAATATCTTTTGTTATCCAGGGTTTTCTACTTTCATTCTGTTTGTAACCCAAAATATCTCTAGCTGCAGAATCTAAACTATTTTTAATGCAATTCCATTCTGCCCGTACGTCTCTAACAGTAGATATATTTTCATCCGCGCCCTTTACTACTTCCTTCGTATTTTTCTTGAACTTATCGCGCGAATCACAATCTTTTAGTTTCTCGAGATCAAGGTGTCTTCTACCGTTTCGTTTTCTCACAATCTTAAATTTAAGATTAGCCTTCATAACCACTATGTTGTGAGCACTATCTATATCAGCTCCTGGATAGCTTCTGCGGTCCCTAACTTGATTTATAAATCTTTGCCTAACAAGTTCCAGTTCCATGTATAGCGTCTCCTAACGTGATATTGAAATATAGAATTAGCGATGGTTAGGTTATGTTTATCGCAAAAATCAATCAATCTAACTCCCCTGTCGTTCCTACTACCTAATCCATATTCGATAGTGCTATAAACTGCCTCTGCAGCCTCATCACTATAATTAGATGTGAGCATAAATGTACCTGTATTATTACCGTCTTTATAAGTTTCGAATTTAACCTAACCATAACTAACCTGTCACTTAGCTGTAAGAAATTTTCTACACTCTGCCCTACTTTCTTCCGCATAACATTCCTACTCCGGAATTTCCTCCTGCAGATCCTGTGTGTATTACTCTAAAATCTCCGCTCCAAAAGTCTCCAGCTTCTGGCCATCCCACCTCGCTGATACCTACTATGTCTAATGCTAACCTGCCCATCTCAATTTTCTAACTTTCCTACTTGTTTCATGCTCTGGCTCGTGAAATGTTACACTTATTATTGCTGATGACTCACCCCGCCCGGAGATCCGAATTTTACCTCCGGAATATTTTACTCCAGAAGGTGCCATCATAAAAAATAAGACACGTTTTACAGATACAGGGTGTAACATAAAAAATGTAAATGTAAATACTGCATTCATTATGTTAACCTTATCTGCGGATGTTAATGTTTGACGGGACTAATTTATTGTTTAGTAGTGCTTAGTACTGGTTTATTTAGCAAAAGTTGCTATGCAATTCAAGTACATGGTACATAAACATATAAATATATCTATAAAGTTAAAAAAATACACGAAAATACATATAACGCACTAAAATGTCACATAAAAATACAACAGACATAGGAATCTAATATTTCACAAAAAAATAAATTAAATAAATATTCTACCGTCATAGATGGTATCAAATTTTTTTAATAACGATTATGATATAATCACCAACAATTCCGGCCCATGCATTGATTGTAAACTGGTGTTGTGAATAATTCACAATGGTAGCATGGGGATTTTCATCATTCCATTCATGGCTATTATGTAAATTTATTGCATCATTTTTAGTGAAACACGCCTCATCAGTCATTAATAATGTACTTACAAAATATTGTTATTTTCATTTTGTGCGTCTCTGAACCAATTGCAGAAAATCAGTCTAGCATTGGTATCTTGGGGTAAAACTTCGTGAACACGTTTTAAATGATACGGATGTAATAGCTGTTCCTTCAGCGTTCTATGAACCGTTGATTTTTGCACTGATGCCAACTCTGAAGCTATTCGTCTTACACTTGTTTGTGGGTCTTCTGTAATAGCATTCAAGACATTTTCTTCAAAATTTGGCGTTCGAATGGAGCGTGGACGGGCATGCTCTATGGTGTGATGTAAAAAAGTTCACCTTTCTCTAAATCGTCGATCAATCGCTGCAAACGTGCTTGGATGCAGAATCCTTCTGTTGGGAAATTTTGCCGCGTATCGCCTTGCCGATTTTAAAGAATTGCATTTACACTCACCGTACATTAAATGCATATCGGCTAATTCATTTAAAGGGTACTGATTGTAAGACATTTTACGAAAAGATTGTTATGTAGACAAATTATAAATTAACAGTGATCATTTATTTAAACTGACAGCTTAAGCCTAATCAAAATTTCAACTTCAATTTCAACTGACTTAAGCACAAGCCTACTTTATTTATCATGCCCATTTGCACCCAAAATTTCAACATTAATTATCTCGAAAACGGTTAGTTCTACTGACCTTTTATAAGTAAGAACAATTTTTGAGGAAACAATAGTAGATTTCAAAATGAAACAAAAAACTTACAAAAACCAGTGACGTACCATTTATTTTTCAAAAAGGATTTGAACTTCATCCATTTTGTACGCCACTGGTTATTTTTTTTATTTATTGCACTATCAAAAAGTAGGCAAGGAAAAATTAGAAAGGTGAGTACAATTTGAAATGAAAATCTCTTTTAGATTTTAAGTTATGCTGAATTTAACATTTTTTGCAGAACTTTTAACACCTTGTATCTCAGCCAACAGGCGTCTAAGAGAAAAAATTTGCATGACAAACTTGAAGAACTTGCATATCATTTTTTGAAGCATAAATGGGACACCTGTATAGAGAAGGGTGTCACCTTTGTTTCCTATTAGAAAGATAATTCTTCAACCAGTCCAACCCACTGTCTCCCACACCATAACATTCCCATTTTCTTATAAAAGTTTCTCTATGGCATTGTTAGTTTGACTTTTAATACGTTTTACAGTCTAACAGATTTAAGTTGGCGAGCGATGGAGGCGCGACGCGCTGGCGCTTGCCACAGCCTGCATCTAACTCAGCGCAACAGTGGCGTGCACTTTTTTTACTCTTGGGAATAAATATTAAATAACAAAAATTTATTTGCTTTAACACCGTCACCTCGAAATTATGAACTCATTCGTCTCATTTAAATAACATTCAACGTGTATTATGAAAATTATTGGCACCAAAGGTAATTCAGAATGTAAAAAGACAAATGTAATGTGATTTATTGCAGAATAACCGCTCATATTAGATTCTTTGCCTTAATTCTATTAAAAAAGATAATAGTACAATAGTACAATCCCTAGTATCACCGTCACTGTCGCCTAACGAAATAATTAGTTGTTCAACTTCACTGATACTGTAGAAAGACGTCTCGCCGAATCTTACAGGCGTAAAATTGGTAAAGCACCATAGAGCTCGACTACCTTTCACTAGAGATCATGAACACGGAGCCCGAGTTGGAAATATTCGGTATGAATTTTGTCAAACAGCGTTTTTCTCGAATATTATGTCATCATCATAAGGTTCTCAGTCTGAAGACTGGTTGGATGCGTACCTCCACTATTTTCTATCCTGAGCTAACCTACGCATTTCCCTAAAAGTAGAACATCCTACATCCCTAACTATTTGAGAGCAGTAGTCTAATCTAGGCCTACCCCTACCTCTTTTTATTCCTATCTCTGCCTCTAGTATGTCGCGAACTATTCCTTCGTGTCTTAGAAGGTGTCCTACCATCCTATCTCTCCTACTCTTTATTGTCTTCCATACCTTTCGCTTTTCCCCAACTCTTTCTAATACTTCCCTATTGCTAACCTTATCTATCCACGGTATCTTCATCATGCGCCTGTAGCACCACATTTCAAACGCTTCTACTCTTTTTCGATCCGCTTCCCCTATTGTCCATGTTTCGCACCCGTATAATGCCGTACTCCATACATACGACTTTAAGAGTCTCTTCCTAGTCTCAATATTAACCGTTCTCGAACATAGCAGTTGTTTCTTTCTGTTAAACGCAACTCGGCCCTGCGCTATTCTTTGTTTTATATCTTTAGTGCTCCTACCGTCTTGAGTTATTTTACTTCCTAAATAGCAGAAATCCGCGACCTCCTCTATCTTCTCATTTCCTATTTGTATGTCAACTTTAGTTCTATTTTCACATCCCCTACATACCAAAATTTTAGTTTTCTTTTTATTGACTTTCATGCCATAGCTCTGTGTCAAAACTGCTTCCATTCCATTCAAAGCCGCTCCTAATTCTTCTTTGCTAGATGCTAACACTGCTATATCATCCGCAAATCTGAGCATGTTAATAGTTTGACCCTGTACGTTAATCCCTGTGGCTGTTCTGTCCTTAACAATATTAATAGCATCTTCGATATATAAGTTGAAAACTAGAGGTGACAATGCACATCCCTGTCTCACTCCCTTCCGGATATCTACTTCCCTTCGTTCCTGCTCACATTCTATAACTGCCTTTTGCTCTTCGTAGAGATTATGTATTATTCTTCTGTCCCTATATTTCATCCCTACCTTTCTCAGCACTTCGAACATCTTCCCCCATTTTACGTTGTCGAAGGCCTTTTCTAAATCTACAAATCCTATATAGACGCTCTTTCTCTTTTCTATCGTTTTTTCTATAATTACTCGTAAAGCTAGGATGGCCTCGCGCGTTCCTCTATTTCGTCTAAATCCGAACTGATCTTCTCCTAATATTTCTTCCGCCTTTTTCTCCATCCTTCTTTGCACAATTCTAGTTAAAATTTTTGATGCATGGGAAGTTAAACTGATGGTTCTGAAATTTTCGCACCTATCCGCGCCTTTCCTTTTTGGCAAAGCTACCATGATGTTCCGTTTGTAATCCTCTGGAATCTCGCCTGTCAGGTATATACGACTAACTAATTTAAATAAACGATCTATTACCTCTTGACCTGCGCACTTTAAGATTTCTGCCTGCAAGCCATCTATACCTGGCGCTTTATTATTCCTTAAACTTTTTAGTGCTAGCTCAAACTCTTCTCTCATTATAGGATTCCCTAGGTTATCCCCCTCTACACTGCTTTCGCTTTCTAATATATCTTGCACTTCCTGTCCCGCATATAAGTTTCCTAAATATTCTTTCCACCTATCTGCCTTCTCCCCGCTTTCGATTAGGATATCTCCTGCCTCATTCCTAATGCTTTTGGTACTAGATCCAATTTCTCTAAAATTTCTCCTAATTATTTTATATGCTTCATCAGTCTTTCCTACTTCGAACTTATTATGTAATATTATGTAATCCTCAAAAATCGATCCAAAGTTCATAAGTCACGCACAACAACGATTCAACGAACAAAACAGGGAGAGAATGCATCATGCAAGCCTGCGGCTTGTACCGGTAATTAATTAGAGTAGGAAGCCTATTCAATTTACACCCTAGTGTGCACATGAAAATCGCCGGTGTGTATGTCACTGAAAGAGCCGCCCTTTGTGCTGCACCGCCCTGACCTGTAAATGGCTGGCCAAAAAGTACCGCCATTTTTGTCTTACATCCGGAGAAATCGTTTAATTCTTTTGATAACGCATCGGAATTATTTGACGGCTTATGCTACAACATTATACTTAATTAGCTGAAGAAGTTTATTTTAAGTTCAGATTCGCAATGTTCTTAATTCTAACTTTTGTGCTTTTGGTAGTAGCCAACCCTGTATACCCGAATGTTCCATTATCATTTGTTCATAGATGTGTAACCCTTTTAATCGTTTACAAATTTCCAAAAAAATAGTCCAGATTTTAAATTTTCTCTTGTTCCAAAATTGTGGTGTCATTAAAGTAATGGTTTTTTGATTGGTCATATTTCAGTTGTTGCTTAGTGTGAACGCTATCTTCACATTAGCCACTGAAATAGTCCACTTTCCACTGCTTGCAACACAATTGTGTAATTTAACTTGTGTCGCATAGATACAAGCAGAAGTAATTTGCGTTTTGTTTATATCTTCGTAAACGCTAACCCAGCAGCAGCGATTCCCCCTCGTGCTCACGACAATGCCATGAAAAGAACGCACCAACGCAGCCTCTGCCTTATTGAAACTCTGCCACGGCCATCTGGAAACAATAAATTTTCTTTTGGTACTGATTCGTCCATGACATTTTAGCTTGTTTTAAAGGCGCTGCAAGGCGGGTGAATAATTTTCTAAAGAAATTGAAAATGGTATAAAATAAAAATTTTCTAAATAAATTTATATTTAACTTTAATAAATAATAATCGAAAATATCGAGTTTATCACTACTATGCGCATTACCAATAATTATAATATAATATAATTAATAACAGATTTATTCCAGTATAACGCAAACAACTTCAAAAACTGCAAAAAAACGAACCAAGTCACTCTTGCAATTGCCAGCCCAGCAGCCCTGAAGATGTCCCTTGTGATAGTGGACGAAACGTCGGCATCCAGCCAATCCATGACGCGGTCTTTGCCCGGAAGCTAAGGTAACCATTATTGACAGACATTTTAGGAAAAGTAAAAATCAAAATTACCTATACCTAAATAATTTAAATTCCTAATAATAATTTAAAAAGATTAGATTGTATTAAATCAATTTGTTCGTTAAGTAAGTTACGAAAGCGTAAAAGTACGAAAGCGTAGAAGGGACACAGTTTGTACTTATGCAATAATTCTATTTATTTTCTAGATAGCAAGTCGGAAATTACTTTTATTTCGACATATAACTCGAAATTATAGTTTATTTCGATATAATATTACAAAGGAAACTTTAATTTCGACATGTAAGACGAAATTATAGTTTACTTCCAGATAATATCACAGAGTAAACTTAACTTCGACATAAAAGTCGAAAATAATAATTATTTCGAGATAATATTACGAAGTAAACTTTCATTTCGACATGTAAGAGGAAATTATACTTTACTTCGAGATAATATCACAAAGTAAACTTTAATTTCGAAATAATAACACGAAAATAATAATTAAGTTTACTTCGTAATATTATCTCGAAATAATTATTATTTTCGACTTTTATGTCGAAATTAAGTTTACTCTGTGATATTATCTGGAAGTAAACTATAATTTTGTCTTACATGTCAAAATTAAAGTTTGCTTCCTAATGTTATCGCGAAATTATAGTTTACTTCCAGATAATATCGCAGAGTAAACTTAATTTCGACCTAAAAGTCGAAATAATAATTATTTCGAGATAATATTACGAATTAAACTTTCATTTCGACATCCCGAAATAATTATTATTTTCGACTTTTATGTCGAGATTAAGTTTACTCTGTGATATTATCTGGAAGTAAACTATAATTTCGTCTTATTATCGTGAAATAATTAATATTTCCGACTTTTATGTCGAAATTAAGTTTACTCTGTGATATTATCTCGAAGTAAATTATAATTTCCTCTTAAATGTCGAAAATAAAGTTTACTTTGTAATATTATCTCGAAATAAACTATAATTTTGAGTTATATGTCGAAATAAAAGTAATTTCCGACTTACTATCTGGAAAATAAATAGAATTAATGCATAAGTACAAAATGTGTCCCTTTTACGCTTTCGTAAAATATAGTCTTAAAATAAAGCTAAAACTTCGGTGAGTATGCTCACATATTTTATTTGGCTGTTGACTAAAATCCAAATGTACAATTTGTGTGTGAATAATTTCCGTTAAAATTTGCCCGTTTTCAACTTCGTTTATTTTAACAACAGTGTAAATATGGCAAATAAAATAGTTATAAGCGTATTCTACCAACTCCCATATTTCTTTTAAACCATAATTCATAAGTAGGTAATACAGTTTTTGAGCTGGACTGCCTGTATTAACACCGGGTATTCGAATACTATGGGTCTTATA
The DNA here is from genome assembly GCA_963966045.1 of Xestobium rufovillosum. Classification (NCBI taxonomy): domain Eukaryota; kingdom Metazoa; phylum Arthropoda; class Insecta; order Coleoptera; family Ptinidae; genus Xestobium; species Xestobium rufovillosum. Next base: position 27,598,758 of record OZ014497.1, read on the forward strand.
GCGACATTTAATTAATGATTTTTTATTAGACCATATAATTTAGGTACCTACACAAGCATTCATATTAATTAATTTAGATTTATTATAATTATACCAGACCAAAGTTCAATTTCTTTAAATGGAAACCCTACGTGTCCTTGGCATAATATGGATTCCCCATAAAATTCCATGAAAATTGATATACTACATGATGTGGTTTTGACTAAGGAATGTTGAGATATTGACATTTTTGTGCCATTATGGACCCAAATTTATGACGCTACTGGCGCATACTAACCAAAGCCACCTAACATTTCTTTATTGACGTAGGTTCACACACTGCTGTATTTTTGAAATCTATAAATAATAATACTTGAGATAATACAGGATGGATAAGTTATGCAAAACAAAATTTTTCTCGAAAATTTCAAATGGAACACCATGTATATTATTTGTCGAGTTATTTGTACAATTGATGGTCACTGTTCTAAGTTTTTTATTGATGTGGTTATTGCTAAGTCTACCAGTAAACGTTTCGGCAGAATTTACAATTGAATTTTAAAAATGTAGAGTTTCATTATTATTTTACATTATTTTTGGCGATCTCCCCTATTTTATCACCCAAAACTCCAAAAAAGGCATACATTTTGTGTCTATAAAATATTTAGCAAATGAAGTTTACTTTAACACAAAAAATCCCATTGCAAGATTATTTCTTAAAGATAATATTTTCTTCCATGACACTCCTTGTTTGAACATTATACCTGACTTTAAGAATTTAAGAATATAACCATCAAGAAACAATTTTACAATAAGATTTATTGTCTTTATATTGATACCAATTTGCAAATACAACATATAAACATTATTGAGAGTTTTGAGCAACAGAATTGGGGGAATTCGCCAAAAAGGGTAAAAACGTATAATGAAATTCAAAAATTATTTAACGAATAACTTGATTTAATTGATTTAAATTATTGTAAATTTTCATTTTCAGTTTTTCGAAAAAGTCATTCTTCATCATTTCTTTTGCTTGTTATACACATACGATTCACGTTGAAAAACTTTGATTTCGTATTTCATTGTACAGTGTGCGCAAAAAATATAAAAATGTAGATTTGCAAAATTAAAAATTTTTTTAAGCTTCAAAACGATAAAACATGGAAGGAGAAATCGAAAAGTCAAAAATTGATATTTATTTAACTTAATACATCCAGATATATGACAAACAGTAAAGTTTTATTCAACCTACAACCCTCCAACGTCAACTTTGGAACGCCCTTTATACCTAAATTTGCTAATGATAGTTGCACATAGTGTTTCATTACAAGTAGTAGTCTTGAAAAAATAATAATCGATGTTAAGATACGGAAAAGTAAAAAATCGATTTTATTTTTAATTTGAAATATCTTAGTAACCATAACTTCTATGAAAAAACTTTATTTGACTTTTCTATTTCCCCTTCTTAACTCTTTCATTTTGTTGCTTCAAAAAGTTTGATTTAAAAATTTTTAATTTTGCAAATCTACATTTTTATATTTTTTGCGCACCCTGTACAACAAAATCACAGTTTCTCAACATGAATCGTATTTATATAACAAACAAAAGAAATTAAGAAGACTGACTTCGTACTTCCCTCTTTGTAAACCCATCCAGAGACATACCTACTGCATATGCCAATATGTCAGGAAATTGTCGAAATGTTTAAAAAATGGCACAAATTAAAATTAATAATCCTAAATATTATTGACTCACAAAATATATGCTAATAATTACGTTTAGATATTACTGTTTAGATATTGAGAATAGATAAGTTTACTGATTAAAAAAAAAAGCAAACAAAAGATCTTTGTATAATCCGCAGTCCATCGGGGTCTCAAGTGACATAAACAGAGCGAAACGAAAGTGCTCTAGAAGGGCGACGGCGACGCTAGGGACGCTCTCATATCATTCAATCTGTATGTCAAGAGGGGTTCAGGATCGCCTAGCAACCGGGCGGGAGCCCGGGGCGGGTTGCCTAGCAACACCCAGGTGTCGCGAGACCCAATCAACACGCTGCATCTCAAGATCAATGTTTACTCTCGTCCCTTGTACACTCAGCGGCGGCAGAGAAAACTCCTGGGGGCGAGAGCCTCTTCGGGGTGCGCTACGTGTAAAATAATAACCCCCGGCCATGTGCATTATTATGGAGAATTCGCCGGCGTAATTTGAAATATCTCTATCCGAAAGTAAATAATACCAGGTGGTTTCGATATTTGGTAAGCTTAAGCAATTTCAAAGCATAAAAGAAAGTTCGGTACAAAATGTATTTAGTGTATTTAGAGCAAAGTAACTTTTTATCTGCCATTTTTTAAAAAATACATTACAAAATGCAAGAATGTTGTTCCGAAAAACTGGTAGATTTATTGTTACTCTCGAACCCATTTTGTTTCTTAATAATTATATCTTTAGTGCTCCTACCATCTCGAGTTATTTTACTTCCTAAATAGCAGAAACCCGCGACTTCCTCTATCTTCTCATTTCCTGTTTGTATTTCAGTTTTAGTACTATTTTCGCAACCTTTACATACCAAAATTTCGTTTTTATTTTTATTGATTTTCATGCCGAAGCCCTCTGTCAAAACTGCTTCCATTTCATTCAAAGCCATTCCTATTTGTTAATAGTTTGACCCTATACATTAATCCCTCAGGCTGTTCTGTCCTTAACAACATTAATCGCATCTTCGATATATAAGTTGAAAACTAGAGGTGACAATGCACATCCCTGTCTCACTCCCTTCCGGATATCTACTTCTCTTCGTTCCTGCTCTAATTCTATAACTGCCTTTTGCTCTTTGTAGAGATTATGTATTATTATTCTGTCCCTATATTTCGTCCCTACCTCTCTGAGCACTTCGAACATCTTCCCCCATTTTACGTTGTCGAAGGCTTTTTCTAAATCTACAAATCCTATATAAACGCTCTTCCCCTTTTCTATTGTTTTTTCTATAATTACTCGTAAAGCTAAAATGACCTCTCCCGTACCTCTATTTCGTCTAAATCCGAACTGATCTTCTAATATTTCTTTCGCCCTTTTCTCCATCCTTCTTTGCACAATTCTAGTTAAAATTTAGAGTCTATGAACATTTTTAAACATAAAAATTATAACTTACTTACTGACCAAGTTGATTTAATACAATCTACATAGTTTATTTAAACTTTTGTAAATGTTTCTCTTATATACTTTTTTCTGAAGTTCTAACCTCTCTTTATTGTCATTGACTAATTTCTCTCTTGTTTCTAGTTTATTACAAGATTACCTTGATGTTAACAGTCGTCAGGATTCCATTCATGTTTTGTTTTATTTAGTTATTTTTTTGTACTCTGATATTTCATTTGGAGGTTTTTCCCAATTGAATTTATTGTTTTTTCTCAAATGGGTTTCTTTAAATTCATTGGTTTTTCGCTTCAAGCTGCGAGGTATTCGAATTTCCTTTCTATTTTTAGTTTTTCTAATGCCTCGTAGATAAATATTGAAATTCAGTTATCTAGTTAGTTTATTGTTTACTGTGAAGATCTCATGGATAGGTATTATTATTTTAATTATTTGTATTGTTTTGTCAATTTTAAGTTTCCTTGTCAGCTGTTACCTTAGAGTCATATTAATTTATTTACAATTTTACTGTATGTAAACATATTCTGATGACGAGATTTTTAATCTTGAAACCGGTCAATACTCTTAATAAATTATTCTATTGGTAGTAGGCGAAGTATTTTATTAATTCAACATGAATTAGTAAGATAAGATAATGGGCCGAAAAATTATTTTGACGTTTCTAAAACAGAACGGACAAAAACTTTCATTTCATTTAAATTAGGTAAGATGAGCAGTAACCTGTTGTTCCAAATTTCCAAAATGAAATTAGGACGCTCAAAATCTTTTAACAGACCAATTGCGTGATCTGTAGGTCCAGCTTTAGATGGAACATTTTCAGTATCATTCACATCCACTTCAGCAGCACCTCAGAATAATAATTAGGTAGGTTCAAGTTCAAGTTTTGAACGCAATGTTCAACTTAGATATACAGATATATACAGAGGGGCCAATGTTGACTTTGACCACTATTTTGTAGTGACAAGAATAGTGAAAAAAAGACTGAACATGGAGCAATGTCCTTTGGACTTTTGTTCTTACATTTTTGGTTATTGGTGAACACCTCCTTTAACTTACCGTCCAACATTCTTAGCTCTCGAATGATGCATGTAAGACCAGGAGGTATAGGCATCTGTCTTATCCGGATACAGCTCTCTGAAAATATCCACGAAACCATGGGATAAGGAGTCGGTCATCCAATCACGTTCCTCTTGGGTGAAACCAGCATTTTTCTTGTTGGCTTTTGGATTTGCCAAGTCTATAGAGTCTATTAGTGTAACGGCGAAATCAAAGCGCGAAATTTAAAACGCTATCCTAAGAGAATAGTTGGGTAAAATTTTTCAATGCATTTTAAATGGAGGTTAAATGACCTTGCACTTCACATTCTATTTTTACCTTTCATCCTGATTTCTTAGCATTAAATCAATATATGGCGAAATATGAAGCCTTTTTTCACCGTTTGTCTTGTAAAAGCATTTATTTATGCAGTCATTTTGTTTAAAACTAAAATTCAACAAACTACTGCAATTTACGGCGCGAGAATGTCGATGATAGAACCGGCGCAGTAGATTATTTAAATGAAGTCGTTAACAACACTAATTTTTAGCACTTTTTCTCCCATTTTACACTTTTTAAATATAAATAAGAACTTAAACCACCTATTCAATAAAAATTAAACAATAAATAACCCGCAGAAATAAACAATTTAGCCTCAAACCCTGTGCAGCAAACGTCAAAATAATCTCCAAGGTCACTGGTCTGGTCTGAACACGACATACGTTCTTTTCTAATATGTACTGTGCTCCGTTTTAAAATATTTCTGAAATTAAATTGTATTTTAAGTTGTTTTTGAAAATGTAACAGCTGGAAAGAGCAGTCTATATGTCACTTGCAGAATCCTCGTTAAGAAATGCACTGAATTTAAATAATCAGTGTTTAAAATCTATGTCCCATAAGAGCTCCATGTTAAGAATTTTGAAGTAGGATAGCCCGCGAAACTAGTAACATAACCTAACTAATGGACTCTATTGCCTTATGAGCTATATTCCGATCACCACACAAGATTACTGGTTTCACCTTGTCCAAATCCATGATATACTCTAAGAATGCATTGTTCCATTCGAGACGTTCTGGCAGATGGCGGCCTAAATAGAAAATATTAAACTTATGCTTACGTAGATTGATTTTGTTAAGAATTTTAGGTAAACACACTAGTATTTGACCTTAGTTGTGTGTACCCTAATCGGGCACAACACAGATTTGATGTTGGTGGAATAGTATTTTTTGGTGGAATACTATGTGGTGGTGGAATAGTATTTGTTGGTGGAATAGCAACATTCCCGGTAGGGGTGCATGTTTATTTATATCCCAAGTAGGTTTTGCCAGTATAACGTTTTAGCTCGCTGTCAATGTTTTGGTTTTAGGGGAGGGGGGCACTTAAACGCTCCGCTTGCCCAAAGACCGGAATAGTATTTTTTGGTGGAACCGTGACTTTTGGTGGAATAATGTTTGTTGGTGGAATGGTATTTGTTGGTGGAATAGTATTTTTTTGGTTCAATCGTGACTTTTGGTGGAATAGTGAATACCCTTCACATTTAAGCTCTTTCGGCATAATTAATGGTCAGAAGCACAATTTTTTTTTCGAAATCTTCGAAAAAGCGAAAGATGTAAAAGAATAGCGTACGTCACTGAAAATTAAGGGGGCAGCCATTAAAGGAGTTTAAGAAGTCTTCATCTATATCGTGTAATAAGGGAGTTACGTAATCTTAATCTATTTTTAACTTTTTTCTTATTCACTTAGCTCTTTAATATTTCAAAGACTTTATACCGATCTAATTTCAATTAGGCAAATTTTCTGTTACAAAGGACACAACTTTAATACATAAAGACCGATTAAAAAGGGATTTCCAAACTTGATAATTGACTGGCATAATCTTAATTTACCCCTTCAACTTTCGCAAATATATGTCATAAGCTCCGCCACACCGAAACGAGATTAAAAATTCAACGAACCAAAAATACTCCGAGAACGAGAGTTATTAAAAACAGAAGACAAACGAAAATGTATTTCCAGTTCACTCTTTACATTCTCGGAAGTTCGACAAAAAGATGACGAAGATACTTTAAGTTGTTCAACTTTAGATGGATTTGTCTTGCTTTCGAATTTTCGCAGTTTTCCTGGAAAATTGTAAGCAACTTGTGGGTAGAAGCATCAAGGGGTTGAATAGTAGAAATGCTTGTCTCATTAATTAAGCCAACGCTTTTGGGAGTTCTGAGGCCGGAAACGAGCTCCCTAATGAGCTTTGTGCCAGAGAATGAATCGGTGTTATGGGAAAATTATGATTTGTAATCTGAAATATTGACAGTACCGGAGAATTTTTAGTTTATTGTTTAATTTTCAAATTTTCCGAAGATTGGACTGGTTATCCTGAACTAACCTACGCATTTTCCCAAGAGTAGAACATTCTGCAACCATAACTATATGCGAACGGTACTTCAGTCTGAGTCTGCATACCCTTGCTGTTTACAGTAAACCGATCGAGTGATGGCGAGCGGTGAGGATGCGCACTAGACGTAGTTACGATTTAGCGGGATCTTGCTTGCGCGCACTAACTCCCGCCGGTCGCAGTCACTCGATCGGTTTAATGTATTTTCCATTTTAGGGCATATGAACATCACAGTACACATACATTTGTATGACAATGCGCAGGGTAGCTCTATACTTGCCTCCCATTATGTCAGGCGTCGTGCTACTTTCTTGTTTTTCCGCTACACCGTATTATTTCTTCCAGATATCTGATGACTGTGATGAAACAGCAAATTCAACTAATCTTCCAAATAACGGCATCTCCCTTGAAGTGAGAGAATTTTTAGAGAACGATGATAGTTGCGTGTTTCTCTTTGACGAAGTTTCAAATATTGAAGGAAATGGGGAAGAAAACAATGGTGCAGCAAGTGCCAGAGACAAAGTACTTGCAGATCCAAAATTTACAGCCGATAGTGACCCCGATCTTGTAGAAATACCATCGAAATTTTTACATGACGTGGAAACACTTCCGGAAATGCAGAAGACCTAATCCAAGAGAAAACAGTCTGCAAAAATTCTTGTTCAAAGTGTTCACATTATTAAGCCTAAAAAGAGTGAATTGGTAGAGGAATCTGGTCCCAAAGAAGGACGTAGCATCATTAAAGAGGTTATGAAAAGAAAGAAAACTCCGGTACTAAAAACAAAAAGCAAAAGGCAAAAGGAGAAAATGGCAGTGGCGGCTCCCGACTTTAGAACTTGGCAGTGCTCTAGAATGAAATCACCGCTTAGGGGTTGGGGGGGGAGGTCTGGCGGTTTCTACCCCGTAGTTTTTTTAAATGAAGTGCTTTAGAAGCCATTTTCAAATAAGAAATTTCACTCACCGCAATATTTAACGAAAATCCCAAATCCAAAAGGTTAAACTTTCGCACACAACTTTTACCGGGACCTTTCGAAAAGCATTTGATACTTCGCACAGGCTTAGGACGTCCATTTCATTTTATTTCAAGTTTTTCGTTAAAAGTCTATATTTAGATAAAATATTCATTTTTAACTGAATGGAGTATTACAACACAATAATGATTTTGAAAATTGCAAAAATCAGGCGACCACTTTGTTCAAGTTCACTCCACAATGTTTAAGTGTTGACTTTAACCAAACCGCTACCTTTAGCCATGCTAATTATTGGAAATTTCAATATTTAAAAATAAATACGATATTGCAGCTAATTACTCACGTTATAAGCAAAGCAACGAGCTATCTCAGACCTAAATATGGTAAACAAAAACAATAAACACTGCCGCAGAAGTACACTCCCGCGTCCCGTGCTTCGCCCAACAGTGTGTGTGCTCAAACAGCGCTCCCAGACGAGCTATAATTCTTCCACCTAAAAGCACATACGACGAAATTTTCCCGAGTCCTGCCGATCTCGCTCCCATATCGAATATGCATTTGCTTTAAGAGTGCCACACCTCAGTACTCGGACGGCTGAATGCGTGTGTGGTAGGCATTTTGAAAGACGACGCGGAATGCTTAGAGCGCGTACTATTTATTATCTCGCATAATAATTAATATATAATATATTGCGGCAGAGATTCAAAAAGTTTTAAACCTTTTATCAAAAAAGGTTAAAACCATATTTTTGTAGGCAGTGCCCGCGCACGAGCGCACTTATTAAGGAGCCGCCGCTGGAAAATGGAAAGCAATGAAGAAGAGACTGAAAGCTTTTGCACGTGCTTAGAAAATTACCATGAAATGAAGACAAGAATTGACTGGATAAAATGTATTAGTTGCGAAAAGTGGCTGCATGAAATTTGCACCAGTATTCTCACCAGTGCAGTGCGTGTGGAAAAATCTCAAAAAGGCAGGCATCAGTTTTAAATTGTAAAAGAAAAGTTTTGTAATACCTTAGTAGCGTCGGCGTCGTCTCGAAAATACCTACGTATGTATTGTTAAAGAAATAATGTTTTTATTTTCAGAATATATTTTTGTTTTGTGTGTTTTCAAAAAATACATAAGTATATTATTTCTTAGTTTTATTTCTGATCTTACCATCCCAAATAGGGGCATTTCTCCTCAATACCTGGAGCATTTATGCATTTTAGAGACAACGCTCCGTATAACAAGGCTTTGCCGCGCGCAAGTACTGTAAAGACGTTACTACTCATGTTTTTTTCTTTTTCAGTTGGAAAATGGACCAGAATAGGCTTTTCTGGCAATTTAACTGTCAGAACAACTAAAACACTACATTTTTGTTGTGTTTTACTTGCCGAAAAGTTATCAAGATTCTCCCGATCGTAGGACATCAGTTGAAGATTTTACGAAAAGTATTTTCAAATGGACAAAAGGCTCGAAGTTTCTAAGAAGTGTCTCCAACTGCAGTGTACTGGATGTGGAACTTGAGATTGTTACAAATTTATTTTTGTTTTACCGTACTTTTTTTAAAATCTGTATATTATATTTCATTCGATATATCACTAAAAAACTATTTGTTAGAAGATTATTTTTGTATAGGATTTAATAAAAATATAAAATTTCATGTGGTTTTTGTCAGATACCAGTAATTAGTTTCATAATTTAAACGTAAATATGCCATATTTTCGAATTTCTCTCATTATAATTAAAATTTGAAAATATCTGCTGATTCCCGAAAATTATAGGAAACTTACCTATAACAAATTTGGAAGTTGGTGTGACGAAACAAAAAATCGGTATGGAGAACCATACATGACTTCCATGTTCCATAGTTTATAGCAAAATATGTAACTGTAATCAGACAGCTTTTATTTCAATCTGCTTTAAACGATATTTTTTGCCTATTAATTTGACGAGAAAATCTATCACCTAACAAAAACGGGTGTTTTGAAAAAACTTTGAGGGCGGGGCGGCCGTATCAAGCCGTGACCAGGCAACTACTTCCAAACCAGCCGAACGGGACGATCTCGGACGGACAGGCGCAGGCGGCGCGAAAAATTTGTAGAAAGCTCAACGGGGTGGTCACGTTAAGCCGCGTCAGGCGCTACTTAAAAACCAGCCGATGGACGCATCGTTCCAAACGGACAGGCGACAACAATTATAGAAATAAATATTTCTGACCTGGAATAGCACCGTCAACCAGCACAGAAGAAAGGCATCATCAACACTCTGGTTATAGGCGAGCTAACCAGGTCAGCGAACCGGAGCACCTTGAGGAGGAGCTGGACCAAAAAAAAGCCATTAGCAGAAAAATAGAGATGAAGGAACTGGAGATATACGCGGCATCTGTCTGTCTGCCTTATATCTGTGGACGGACAAGATTGGATGCTTTCTGAAGAAGCTCAGAACATCGAACCAAGACAGGTCATGAGATCACGTTCTAGACTATACAGGGTGGCCCGAAATTAGCGTGCACTATTTTACCAGCGTGTTCTGTGGTCAAAAATAAGACAAAAAGTTCCTATAAGCGTATACCGAAAAATGCTTCGCAAGGGAGGTATAGCTTTCTAAGAGAGACCTGAAGACGTTTTCTTCTAAATATCTTCGAAACAAGTTCAGTTAAAATTATGAAATTTAGTGGAATGTGTAAGTGCCAAATGCTGAATCTTTTTCTGTAAACATGATTTTTAAAATTTAACAGCGGCGTCTAAAATCTGGGGGTGGCGGAGGTAAGATTTACCCCAACTTTTTTTAGAACATATCATTTTCAGTTTTTGCATAAAAATATTAAACTTCAGAGTTTTTTGCAAAAAAAATGTGCTCCTGTGTCGATTTGATATGAGACACCGTTATCGAGTAAAATCGATTCAAAAATTTCGCTGCATGCCCAAAAAATTCCTACAAAAAGTGGAGAACTTTGTTTGTATACTTAAACGAGACAGGAGCACATTATTTTGCAAAAAACTGAAGTTGCAAATTTTTACGGAAAAATTGAAAACTACATGTTCTACAAAAAAGTTGGGGTAAATCTTACTTACCCCAGATTTGAGCCGCCCCTGTTAAATTTTAAAAATTATTTTTACAGCAAACGATTCAGCATTTGGTACTTACACATTTCATTAAATTTAATAATTTTAACTTTTAACTTGACTTGTTTCGAAGATATTTAGAAGAAAACGTCTTCAGGTTTTCTCTTTTAGAAAGCTAATAGCTCCCTTGCGAAGCATATTTCGGTATACGCTTATACGAACTTTTTGTCTTATTTTTGACCACAGAAGACAGAACAGGCTGGTGAAATATTGCACGCTAATTTCGGGCCACCTGTATAGCTATAGGTAATAACTGTAGAGTGTAGTTTGGTGGAAATGCTTCCTTCTGTGACACGTATTTAAAGAGAAAGAAATGTTATCTCTAGGATAATTATTTCCACTGGTTCCGTAATTTGCGCGGTTCCGCTGAATCGGCCGGTTCCGTAAATTATGCAGACCCCTTTCGCTTTCCTACATTTCCGAATCATTTCCCGCTTGATCGCCTTATCCCTCTTTCATCTAAGCTATTTTTAGATTTTCGCCTTTCCTCTATTAGACTCATAATATGTTTTGTTGTCCAAGGCTTTCTACTTTCATTCTGTTTATGATCCAAAATATCTCTAGCTGCGGAATCTAAATATTTTTCTGCAAAATATATAATGAAGGTGTAACAGGAGAAATACATACGTTCAGGTGGTGCACCCTGTATAAGATAAGCAGGTACCTATTTTTTAGACTGACTTGCATAAACAATATAATTTCCGAAAGGGAACATTTTTAACCACTAATTAACCTAATAATTTCATATTTTACACCCAGTTCTTGGAATAAATCTGAATCTTTTTCCCAGAAGTGTAGTTCTTGTAGGTACCTAGGCATAATCGGCATAAAAAGCCTATCAATCAAAATTAGTATTCAAGTTGTTAATTTTTTTTCCGTTTATATTAAAATTTTATTCCTCGGCTACGCGCAGAAATATTTCTTTTAGCATAAAATGTACAAAAACTGCATACAAGTAGTGAGTGAGCTAACCAATTCTTTCAATTGTTTTTTTACGAAAACGTTGTCATTTATTTTAAACATATCTGTACCTTGATCAGTTTTTAGTTTATCGTGTAGTGTGATCTAGTGCAGACGTCTGCATTATGCGGTTTATAAAATTATAACAAATAATAATTAAGTATTGTGTGTTGTAAATAATAACTTTTACCCAATTCAACAATCTAACATCTATGTTCTCGCGTCTGCGTGCATTAATAATTTAAGTTTTCAAATTAACGGCCGTTTTGGGAATTATAAACAGAAGTTTTCTTCCGAAAAGTGAATAATGGCGCCAGAATTTAACGAAATTACGTATCGAAAATCGAAATAATTTATTATTTAAGTGTGGACAGTGTGCTTAGTGACTGAAATCCTTGTCTATCATATACAGGGTGTTCATGGAATCATTCTACAATGGCTAACTTTTTTATTTGAAATCGGAGAAGGTTCGTTAAATAGACAAAGTTTAATAATTTATCGAGAAGAATTTGATGGTGGTGGCAGAAAAACAATCGAGCATCGCATCTTTGAGATATCACTATCAACTTCCTTAACTTAAATGGAACGACCAACTTTCAATTACACCATCGCATTTAAAATCAGAAAATACGCAAGAAATTATAAGGTGACCCACCACCTACCGTCAACTGTTTTGGAGTTGCCGACAACTGTTCACGGAATCGTTCTACAATGGCTAACTTTTTTATTTGAAATCTGAGAAAGTTTGTTAAATGGACAAAGTTTAACAACTTTTCGAGAAGAATTTGATGGTGCTGGCAGAAAACAATCGAGCATCGCATCTTTGAGATATCGCTATCAACTTCCTTAACTTAAATGGAACGACCAACTTTCAATTACACCATCGCATTTAAAATCAAAAAATACGCAAGAAAGTATAAGGTGACCCACCACCTACAGTCAACTGTTTTGGAGTTGCCGACAACTGTTCACGGAATCGTTCTACAATGGCTAACTTTTTTATTTGGAATCGGAGAAAGTTCGTTAAATGGACAAAGTGTAATAACTTTTCGAGAAGAATTTGATCGTGGTGGCAGAAAAACAATCGAGCATCGCATCTTTGAGATATCGCTATCAACTTCCTTAACTTAAATGGAACGACCAACTTTCAATTACACCATCGCATTTAAAATCAAAAAATACGCAAGAAAGTATAAGGTGACCCACCACCTACAGTCAACTGTTTTGGAGTTGCCGACAACTGTTCACGGAATCGTTCTACAATGGCTAACTTTTTTATTTGGAATCGGAGAAAGTTCGTTAAATGGACAAAGTGTAATAACTTTTCGAGAAGAATTTGATGGTGCTGGCAGAAAAACAATCGAGCATCGCATCTTTGAGATATCGCTATCAACTTCCTTAACTTAAATGAAACGACCAACTTTCAATTACACCATCGCATTTAAAATCAAAAAATACGCAAAAAATTATAAAGTGACCCACCATCTACAGTCAACTGTTTTGGGGTTGCCGACAACTGTTCACGGAATCGTTCTACAATGGCTAACTTTTTTGTTTGGAATCTGAGAAAGTTCGTTAAATAAACGAAGTTTAATAGTTTCTCGAGAAGAATTTTATGGTGCTGGCAGAAAAACAATCGAGCATCGCATTTCTGCGATATCGCTATCAACTGCCTTAACATAAATACAACGACCAACTTTCAATGACACCACCGCATTTAAAATCAAAAAATACGCAAAAAATTATAAGGTGACCCACCACCTACACCCTACAGTCCATTTAACGAACTTTCTCCGATTTCAAATAAAAAAGTTAGCCATTGTAGAATGATTCCGTGAACAGTTGTCGGCAACTCCAAAACAGTTGACTGTACGTGGTGGGTCATCTTATAATTTTTTGCGTATTTTTTGATTCTAAATGCGATAGTGTAATTGAAAGTTGGTCGTTCCATTTAAGTTAAGGAAGTTGATAGCGATATCTCAAAGATGCGATGCTCGATTGTTTTTCTGCCAGCACCATTAAATTCTTCTCGAAAAGTTATTAAACTTTGTCCATTTAACGATCTTTCTCCGATTTCAAATAAAAAAGTTAGCCATTGTAGAACGATTCCGTGAGCAGTTGTCGGCAACTCCAAAACAGTTGACTGTAGGTGGTGGGTCACCTTATAATTTTTTGCGTATATTTTGATTTTAAATGCGGTGGTGTAATTGAAAGTTGGTCGTTCTATTTAAGTTAAGGGAGTTGATAACGATATCTCAAAGGCCCGATGCTCGATTATTTTTCTGGCAGCACCATAAAATTCTTCTCGAAAAGTTATTAAACTTTGTCTATTTAACGAACTTTCTCAAATTTCAAATAAAAAAGTTAGCCATTGTAGAACGATTCCGTGAACAGTTGTCGGCAACTCCAAAACAGTTGACTGTAGGTGGTGGGTCACCTCATAATTTTTTGCGTATTTTTTGATTTTAAATGCGATGGTGTTATTGAAAGAAAGTTGGTCGTTCCATTTAAGTTAAGGAAGTTGATAGCGATATCTCAAAGATGCGATCCTCGATTGTTTTTCTGCCACCACCATCAAATTCTTCTCGAAAAGTTATTCAACTTTGTCCATTTAACGAACTTTCTCAGATTCCAAATAAAAAAGTTAGCCATTGTAGAACGATTTCGTGAACAGTTGTCGGCAACTCCAAAACAGTTGAATGTAGGTGGTGGGTCACCTTATAATTTCTTGCGTATTTTCTGATTTTAAATGCGATGGTGTAATTGAAAGTTGGTCGTTTCATTTAAGTTAAAGAAGTTGATAGCGATATCTTAAAGATGCGATGCTCGATTGTTTTTCTGCCAGCACCATCAAATTCTTCTCGAAAAGTTATTAAACTTTGTCCATTTAACGATCTTTCTCCGATTTCAAATAAAAAAGTTAGCCATTGTAGAACGATTCCGCGAACAGTTGTCGGCAACGCCAAAACAGTTGACTGTAGGTGGTGGGTCACCTTATAATTTCTTGGGTATTTTTTAATTTTAAATGCGATGGTGTAATTGAAAGTTGGTCGTTCCATTTAAGTTAAGGACGTTGATAGCGATATCTCAAAGATGCGATGCTCGATTGTTTTTCTGTCACCACCATCAAATTCTTCTTGAGAAATTATTAAACTTTGTCCATTTAGCGAACCTTCTCCGATTTCAAATAAAAAATTTAGCCATTGTAGAATGATTCCATGAACACCCTGTATACTAGTCTGCTAATCCAATGCAATTTATTGGAAGCCGGTTTTTGGACGCCACGTATTTTAGTTCTGGACGCAGCTGGTTAGATGGGGCTCGATACGCTTAGTAAACTTGCAGTTTTCAATCTGCTATCGTGGCATTTTATTGTTTAACAGATGGCAGGCACGACGATTTTAATTCTGGGGTGATGCGAAAGGCGAGACGGCGCCGGCCGGCACGACGGCGACGGGACGTTGCGGAATAAGATATCAAATAAGCTTTTATGTTCCCGCAGGGTACAGCGGCACGCTTTGTCGCTTGTCGGGTTAACACCTGCATGAAATTTATGCCTTTACAATACTTTTTATGTCCAATTTTATCTTTCCGAATTTGTTCACATATACCAGCCCCAATTATTTGAATGGTCTTACTTCCTAGATCCCAAAAATAAAAATTAAGAGACAGCCCAAAAAGATGTTTTACTCTCGACGTTTTAACGTATTATTCGAAAAACAAAAAGCGCACTTGTTTTTTCCAGTAACTTTCGTTTTTGAAAACATTTTGAGGATCTGTATGCAGCGCCGTAGCCAGGGTCAAAACTTAGGGGGGGGGGGGGCTTATGAATTTTTTGAGGGGGCCTAAACAAAATATTTGGTAGGATGTCTCTTGGAATATGCGATTAAAATTATTCTAAAAATTGGAAATTATAAAACTTTACTAAACTAGATAAATTGATAAATACTTATACCTAGTTTGAGGATATGGATGCAATAAACACTTAAACAGTACATAAATATGACTAATTCTTGTAAAAAATTGAACAACGAAGAATGAAAAAACTATTCAGTAGAACTTCACAATAAACTAAAATCTTCACTTCTTACAATGAAACAAAATACAACTATACAGGGTGTTAACAATTAGCGGGGTGCGGGGCAGTATTGACAGCTTTGTTATTTTTGGAGCCACGATTCCTGATGTTAAATGACCATACATATACGAGGGGTCGTTTTTATATTCCCGGACTGGGCAGTTTTAAATTTTGTGACAATTTTCCATTAATTTTTTTTGTAATCACATATGCTTTGGAAACGTGTATGCCAAATTACAGAACAATTGCAACATGTTTAATTTCATTAACTGCCAGTTTGTGTTGTCGCGATTCAAAATGAATAAAATCGAATATCAGGCTGTTATAAAATTCCTTACCAGACAAGGAAAAACTCCAAAAATTATTCTTGAAGACATGTTGTTGTGTACGGGGATGATTGTCCTTCTAAGTCAACTATTTGCGAGTGGGCAAAACCGTTTAAAAATGGTCGAGAATCATTGGATGATGATCCCCGCCCAGGTCGCCCTGTTGATGTGATCACTTCAGATGTTGTTGAAAAAACCAAGTGTTTGGTACTGGAGGATGCAAGATTGAAGAAGCGGCAATTAGCAGCTTTACTAGGAGTTTCAGAAACCAGGGTTTTCAGAATCCTACACGAGTACCTTGGAATGACAAAGGTTAGTGCAAGATGGGTTCCGCGAATGCTTTCGCCATTCCAAATGCACGCTCGGGTAGAGGCGTGCGAACAATTCTTGACGCTTTGTTAAGATGAGCCAGATTTAATTATCAACCGACTTGTCACTGGAGATGAAACGTGGGATCATCATTATGAACCTGAATCGAAAAAAGAGTCGATGCAGTGGCATGTTGAGGGCTCCAGCACTCCCAAGGAGTTTAAGGTCACCCCTTCGGCAGGAAAAATAATGGCAACCATTTTTTGGGACTGTCAGGGAATTTTGCTGATTGATTATCTGGAGTCAGGTAGAACAGTAACGGGAGAGTATTATTCAAGCTTAATGCATCGCCTCAGAGATTCAATTAAAGTGAAAAGACGAGGAAAACTGACGAGAGGTGTTTTGTTGCTTCACGACACTGCACCATTGAACAAGTCAAGACTTGCAAAAGCTGCTGTTGCTGATTGTGGCTTCGAAGAAATTGAACACCCGCCTTATAGCCCAGATTTAGCACCTAGTGACTATTTTTTGTTTCCTAATCGTAATTCAGGGCAATGACGAACTTATTGCAGCTGTTGAGGACCATTTTGTGGAGAAACCGAATGAATATTTTTGCAATGGATTAAAGATTTTATTAAAGCGGTGTAATACCTGTATTCAAAAGCAAGGGAACCATATTGAAAAATAAATTTTTGTTGCTGCTCTAGTCTTTTGTTTTCATGCCTAGTCCGGGAATATAAAAACGACCCCTCGTATTAGTAGTATTTCTTAATAGATTACGGTCGCGAAAACAGAAAAGCAATTATTGAACATCAGGTTTTCGAGTTATGTGCAAAAATAACTTTTTTTTAAATGGAGCGCTCTATGTATTTTTGCATAAGTATATTGGGAGAGAGAAAAATTCTTAACAGAAAGTCTTAATTAATGGCTACCCTAAAATTTAAAATAAAGACGTTTTAAGCCATTTAAAAGTAAAACACTAAATACATCTTTTACACTATAAACCAAAACAGGCCGTGGAACAAGGCAAATGTCGAAATCAATAAATATTCTTTGTAAATTTTTATTAGCTACTTACTGCTGTTTAGTGAGTTTTCGTATTATTTTCGTGACTATATCGACATCTTCACCATTCCGTTTACTCTTGTAGAAAACTGGGACACGTGTGATTTGGTAAGCTTATAAAAAATGAATTTCGATCTATCGCATGCTACGGACGGGAATAGCCGATGCAAAGAAGGATGGAGAAAAAGGCGGAAGAAATATTAGGAGAAGATCAGTTCGGATTTAGACGAAATAGAGGAACGCGCGAGGCCATTCTAGCTTTACGAGTAATTATAGAAAAAACGATAGAAAAGAGAAAGAGCGTCTATATAGGATTTGTAGATTCAGAAAAAGCCTTCGACAACGTAAAATGGGGGAAGATGTTCGAAGTGCTCAGAAAGGTAGGGATGAAATATAGGGACAGAAGAATAATACATAATCTCTAGAAGGAGCAAAAGTCAGTTATAGAATGTGAGCAGGAACGAAGGGAAGTAGATATCCGGAAGGAAGTGAGACATCAGGGATGTGTATTGTCACCTCTAGTTTTCAACTTATATATCGAAGATGCGATTAATATTGTTAAGGACAGAACAGCCTCAGGAATGGATGTACAGGGTCAAACTATTAACTTGCTCATATTTGCGGATGATATAGCAGTGTTAGCATCTAGCAAAGAAGAATTAGGAGCGGCTTTGAATTACCTAAATGGAAGCAGTTTTGACACAGGGCTACCGCATGAAAGTCAATAAAAAGAAAACTAAAATTTTGGTATGTAGGGGATGTGAAAATAGAACTAAAGTTGAAATACAAATAGGAAATGAGAAGATAGAGGAGGTCGCGGATTTCTGCTATTTAGGAAGTAAAATAACTCAAGACAGTTAGGAGCACAAAAGATATAAAACAAAGAATAGCGCGCAGAGTCGAGTTGCGTTTTGCAAAAAGAAACAACTGTTATGTTCGAGAATGGTTAATATAGAGACTAGAAAGGGACTCTTAAAGTCGTATGTATGGAGTACGGCATTATACGGGTGCGAAACTTGGACAATAGGAGAAGGGGATCGAAAAATAATAGAAGCGTTTGAAATGTGGTGCTACAGACGCATGATGAAGATACCATGGATAGATAAGGTTAACAATAAGGTATTAGAAAGAGTTGGGGAAAAGCGAAAGGTATGGAAGACAATAAAGAGTAGGAGAGATAGGATGGTAGGACACCTTCTAAGACACGAAGGATAATAGTTCGCGACATACTAGAGTCAGAGATAGGAATAAAAAGAGGTAGGGGTAGGCCTAGATTAGACTACTGCTCTCAAATAGTTAGGGTTGTAGGATGTTCTACTTTTAGGGAAATGTGTAGGTTAGCTCAAGATAGAAAAGAGTGGAGGTACGCGTCCAACCAGAACCTTATGATGATGATAAGAATAGCCGAACCGGATGTGCGTCCTAAAGTTATACAGGAAATTAAGGAACAAAACAGATATTTTTGTACAGAAGAGGAGGAGAAAAGATTTAATTTGGGATGCACAAACGGGCATACCTACATAGCTGTATACAGGGTGTCCCAAAACAACGGGGCAATATTTCTGGAGCATATAGTTTGGGTCAAAATAACACTTAAATCATATAAAAAAAAAAATTCTAGGACGCCTCCCTTCGAAGCTATTCGCCCTTAAAAGTAAAGTCCCGAAGAAGGTTTTTTACTGGTAACTTTCAAACTACTGTATCGAATGTTTTAAAATTTGGACTGTAGGCATAGTAAGCAAGTATCTGTGATCAAGTGACATGACATCTTCCGTATCTTGTCTAGGAAGCCGGGGGTGGAACACCCCTAATGCTTTTCATCCCTTAACTTTTACGTTGGTGCTTTTAACGAATTTGCAATGAGATTTTTAAATTCCTCCAGAAATATTGCCCCGTTGTTCTGGGACACCCTGAATATGTAGTGTTTTAAATGGCTCAGATCTTCTTTATTCCACATTTCACGAAAATTGTTTGTTAAGAATTTCTTTCGCTTTCAAAATATGTATATAAAAATATACAGGTTGTTCAATTAAGAAAAGGTATTTTTGTTGACAACGCGAAAACCCCAAGTTCAATTACTTTTCTGATTTCACGACCTGAATCTACGTAAAAAATTGAGTAAAAATACTACTAGTTTGTCCATTTAACCGGAATCGTATAGCTGCAAAGATAACAAAGTTACCTAGTAATAGTGCCCCGTTAATTGTGAACACCATGTATATGAAATCTAGAATAATTATTATTGCAGTTTCCTATTTCGACTGTCATTAAATTTTCGGGGCACTTTTTCCATATCAACGTTTTTTGTTCGCTCTAGGGGGAGGGGGGGCTACGGACCTGTATGTATGGCATGGTTGTTCAATCCCTAAGTTAACGCTGGAAGTATTTTTTAATTATTTTGTACTTCATGCACCTTATGTTCAATGAATAAATATTTGTCTTAATTATTTTGTACTACAAAGTCGCTGTTTGAACACTGCGCACTTTCTTAAAATTTGTTTAGTGTACGGAAATCCTTTTTTTACAGACCATTAAAATGTACAATTTTTTGATTAATTTAATTTTTTCGGTTTACTTACTGTCTTGTGTCTTTATTATAGTAACCTTGATTTAGCTTGGGTTTTTCTATGCTTACTAACTCAACCGTCTACCCTTACGCGGGTCTTCAATACGCTGGAATAGCATAGTATAAACGGTATAAATCATCTTCGTTAACATGGTCTCCTGCCATCAGGAAACTGCTTAATTCTCATAGTCCGACGGCTATATCTGTTCCACTATCTCATAGAAAGAGAAACCAAAAAATCTCCATTTAAACTTACTTTTTTCCTGGAAATAAACAATCATGTTCTCATTCTTGCCTTGATCCCTTTTGGGCATTCCTTTCCACATATTGCTTTTGTTTGGTTTTAATAAAAATGTCCCTTGAAATGCTTTTCGAATAGGTAAAAGTAAGAATTAACCCAGCCATTTATTTGAGCGGCTCCGACATTCAACCAAAACAGTGCCGTTCCTCTCAAATTAATTAATTTTCATTTTTGTTCATTTTGTAAATTAAGTATGTACCTATTTATTTGTGGAACAGGAGGCCGATATCTGCCAGCACCCGGTTTTTGAAGTTGGGAAAGATATAAAATATCTATTATAAAGTAATAAAAATGACTAGAACATTTAAATCACATTGCTTGCCGGCTGTCAATAACTATGTACATAATTTATTAGTTGGCGGTGTGTTTTGATCACCGAAGTGCAAAAAACCGACGACCACCTGCGAAACTCTTGTTCGCCATCTGCAATGAATAGATTTAAAACATCTCTTCTCAAACTGCCAAAGAAGGTGCGTATCTATACTTTTGAAACTCAAAACAATTCCAGATCGCGCTTTGTCTGCCATCTAGCGGAAATGTGAGTACTTCTTTAAAATGCGTCAAGGTTAATAGACTTCATTGGCTAACTATAATGTATATAAACAAGGCTGAAATGGAGTGAAATGAAGTTAAGGAGTCTGCTTGGTGTGATGCAAGTTTTTTTTATCTACTAAAATCATCAGCCATTTTTTGTCTTGTTCGAAGAAAATATTTTCAATGTTTTTTGCGTCAAATCGCATTGTTTGTCTGGTAAGGTTAGCGTTTTTCAGTTCTAAATAAATTTAGATAAAAGTTGCTGCTCGATAATCTGAAAAGAAACTTTGACCTATACAGGGTGGGTCAATAGTGCTTAGTCTGTCCATACCTATCTCTGGTTCTATTCCAGATACAAACATGAAATTTTACTTGTATATTATGGAGAACCCCGCGAAGCTTATGATCACGTTCACAAACAACATTTGTTTACCTATTTGGATTTCACCTTAAAAATTAGGATTTTTGCTGTAATTTTATGCCAGTTTTAGGGAATTTTCCCTATTTTGCCATCCAAAACTCAGAAAAATGCCCAAACTTTGTTTTTACAGAAAATTACCTGTACCTAGGTAAATAATTTTGCCTTATTGATAACCAATAAGACATAGGGTGCCAGGTATTCTCAAAATTAGGTATTGGGCAAATTTTTATTTTCTTGGCTTTTTTATGCGTCTGATTATAATTTACACCATCAGTGCCCTAATCGAATGTTTAATTTTTTCTTTTGTTACAGCTGTATCTCGTGGAGGGAATGAGATCATATCTGGCAAGGTCAGGAATATTTTTTTCTTTTTTTATTAACACAAATACATATTCCAATATTGTAATTCAATTTTGTCACGGTACAATTTCGAGGACCACCATTAAAATCTTGCTTAATTTATTTTGAAAGATCCATGCTAATTAATGTACCAGTGCATAAACTAATCCATCTCAAAGGGTTATGAAAAATATAAAAATTATGTTTTTGCGGCATCATCACTCATACTAATTTATCAAGTATACAGTGTGTGTTACCAGTTAGTGCCGAGAAAACAGGTAAATATTAAATGAAATGAATGCAAATTAAAAATTAAAAATCAAAAGTGTGTGCGTGAAACCGGTATTCGGGAAATTAAGCAAACGGCTCGGTTTCGCGAAGAAAAATCGCGTTTAATTTAAAATTGAGTGCCCCCTCCTTTACCTGGATCTGGATTTTGAATCGCAACATAAGCTGGTCTTTTTAAATTTTGTACTATATTTACGACACTCTTTGTATTAATTTTTTTAAAAAACTTTGTCTCATTTATATTTTACGTATTATATTTTGTTTTTCTCTTGTTACAGCTTGTCTCATCGGAGCGTCGGATCGTAACTGGCAAGGTCAGTCATTATTCTTTTGCTTGTGTATCGCCAATATTTTTCTTTATTTCTATTTGGGCATTTATTAAAAGTTGTGGGGAAAATATAAAGTACGTTCGTTTTCCGGTGAATCGAGCACCAAATTATTTTCCATGCGTGTTGTGTTATTCGAGTGTGTGTAACCCTTTCAGGATAAATTCAAGGTACGTATGTAGTAATTTTTGGCACGGGTTTATTTTATTAATCTATTTTTTTTGTTTCAGAAAACGATAGTCAAGTTAAAATTATAAAATTTAATGCAATGTGTAAGTACAAAATGCTGAATCGTTTGCTGTAAACATAATTTTTAAAATTTAACAGGGGCGTCTCAAATCTGGGGGAGGTAAGATTTACCCAAACTTTTTGGTAGAACATGTAATTTTCAATTTTTCCGTAAAAATTTGCAACTTCAGAGTTTATTGCAAAATAATGTGCTCCTGTCTCGTTTAAGTATACAAAGTTCTCCACTTCTCGTAGGAAATTTTTGAATCGATTGTACTCGATACGGCGTCTCTTATCAAAGCGAGACAGGAGCACATTTTTTAGCAAAAAACGGAAGTTTCATATTTTTATGAAAAAATTGAAAATGACATGTTCTAAAAAAAGTTGGGGTAAATCTTACCTCCGCCACCCCAGATTTGAGACGCCCCTGTTAAATTTTAAAAATTATGTTTACAGCAAAAGATTCAGCAATTGGTACTTACACATTCCATTAAATTTCATAATTTTAACTGGACTTGTTTCGAAGATATTTAGAAGAAATCGTCTTCAGGCCTTCTCTTTTAGAAAGCTATAGCTCCCTTGTGAAGCATATTTCTATATACGCTTATAGGAACTTTTTGTCTTACTTTTGACCACAGAACACGCTGGTAAAATATTGCACGCTAATTTTGGGCCACCCTGTATAGACCCAGAAGGATATTAATAGAACAGTGACCCCAGCACTTACCTGTTTCAGAGTCATCTTCTATATCTATTAGAGGAGGTGGTGCAATGTGGAAACCCAGTTTGTTTTTAATTTGTAAAAAATCAGGGAATCGTTATTTTAACCTAGAAAATTGCCTTAAAATGCCTTATAATGTTAGAAATAGGGGACCGTAAGTCACAAGTGCAAAAATCATATACTTAATAATAACAATATTTTGTTATTTTCGTGAAATATTGGCAAATAAAAGGAATTGTATAATATTTAATCGACGTTTCGACTCCGTTAGGAGTCTTTGTCAAGATTTTATTGAATAAGTATAAAAAATGACATGTTTTTTCTTAATAAAAATGTAAATAAATGGTAACTATGCTAGAAATAGGAATTATACATAGCAAATTTGATTTTTATAACAATATAAAATGTACATGTATTAAATTAGATCAAGTGGTAGAGAGCAGATTTAGGTTATTATGTCACTGTAAATTTGACTTAGATTTTGGATGTCAGATCTGTCATTCAATGAATTTTTGTCTTTTCTGATGTGTATCATTTCTAAGAAGAGTCTAGCTTTTAAATTTTTTTCTTGTTCCAGAATAGTTGTATTATTAAAGTTGAAGTTATGCTTAGTTTCTTTCATTATGTTTACTGATAGCTGAATTGCTATTTTGGTATGTATGCTGTTTTAACCTAGTTTCAAGATGATTTTTGGTTTGTCCAATATATGTTTTGTTACAGTTATTACAGTTAATTTTGTATACGGTGTGAGTTTTCATTAATTTTGGGATTGGAGTTTTTAGACTAGAGTATAAAAATTGCAGATTGTTATATTTTTTGTGGGCAATTACAAAATTATGTTTTAATAATAGATTATTAATGTTATGTGAAATATCTTTTATATAAGGTAACGAAATGTAATTTTTTGTTTTTTTTGGCCGGACCAAGTGGATTTAGTGTACCATTCTGTTTGTATTGAATTATTAATTTTGTAAAGTGTTAAATCTAAGAAGTTAATTTGGTTATTATTTGAAACTTCTATAGTAAATTGTAATTTGGGATGATAATTGTTAAATTGATGAAGAATTTCATTTTCTTTGTCAGGAGGAATAGTAGTCAGACAATCGTCTACATATCTCACAAAAAATGGTAAATTAAATGATAATTTGGGTATAACGGTGGTTTCCAAATCTTCTAAAACTAATTGGGCAATAGTACTTGAAATAGGAGAACCCATAGCACAGCCATCAGTTTGTTTGTAAATTTTATTTTTAAACTTGAAATAAGTTGTAGTTAATGTAAGTTCAATTGCAGTAGTAAAATTTTTTAAAGTAAGTGATGTGAAAGGTTCGATTTTATTCCAGTTTTTTTTAATTGTTGTAATTGCTAGATTTATTGGAATGTTAGTGTAGAGTGATACAGCATCTAGTGAAATTAATTTGTAATTTTCAGGAATAGTAAAGGTTTTGCTTTTTTCTTTGAATGACCAAGAATCTTTGACATAAAATTCATTTTGACCTGTAATGTTAGATAAAATGTTAGCTAAATATTTTGACAGTTTGTAAAAAGGACTTTGTATACGTGATACTATTGGTCTAAGCGGAATGTTATTTTTATGCAATTTTGGAAGGCCATATATACGTGGGGGGAGAGAATTTTGTATTTTAAGTTTGATGCTAAGATTAGGAGAAATATAATTTTCATTTAATAATTTAGAAATAAAATTGTTATTTTTAGTTTGTAAATTTATGGTGGGATCTTTAGGAAGAGGTATATAAGTTAGCTGGTCATTTAGTAGATTAAGCATTTTATTTTCGTAATCAAGTGAGTCCATAATTACGGTTTTGTTACTTTTATCAGGCTTTAGGACAATAATTTGTGGGTTGTTTTTAAGGAAAGTTTTAGTAAGTTTAATATTATTTAAAAGTTCTTTTTCATTTTTATTAATTTTTGTAGATGAATTGGTGAATTTTTTAATAATTTGGCAAATTTTATGTCTAATATTATTTTTTTCATCCGATGGAAGCAAAGTTATACAACTTTCAATGGTAGCTATAATATTATTAATTGGAATTTTTGAATTATGTGTATTTATGCTAAAAGTAGGGCCTAATTGTAAAATTTTTTGTACGTTGGTTGGAATATCAGTGGTAGAGATATTATGTATCCATTCATTATTGATAGGAATGTTGTAATTATTATTGTTGGTATGTTTGTTAGCAAGTTTTGATAATTTGTGTTGTTGTTTATTTTTTATGTTAACAAATTTATTTTGAAATTTTTGGTTTTGTGATTGTTTGAAAAAGTTGATATACAGGGTGGTCCAGTTTATATCATCAGGATTTCACCAGCCGAAAGTTTATCAAAAAATAAAGCTAGTTTGTCTAATAAAACATGGTTCAAATATATTGCATGTTTTGAATGTGTATGGAAAACCGCAGACCAACTGGTTTCGTCCTTCTGGGACTCATCAGTACGGTGCTCTCCCCTACACACTCAAACCATGCAATTTAATCTTGCTATATATACTGCCGCGCTCTGGACAGATATCAGCAAGTGACAACTACTTTGAGTAATTATCTAGTATTAATTAGTGATACTGGACCGTTCGAACAACTACTCCTCGGGCAAATACCCCGCCAGGCGTTGAATTATAGAACTAAATCCAGATTTTTTGTACTACGAGACGTTTCAGACTGCTACCCCATCTAAGATGGCTTTGAAACAATCCTAATTTGTCTCCATGTACGTACGTGCTTTTAAGCAGGTCTTTGTTCAAATATATTGCATGTTTTGAATGTGTATGGAAAACCGCAGACCAACTGGTTTCGTCCTTCTGGGACTCATCAGTACGGTGCTCTCCCCTACACACTCAAACCATGCAATTTAATCTTGCTATATATACTGCCGCGCTCTGGACAGATATCAGCAAGTGACAACTACTTTGAGTAATTATCTAGTATTAATTAGTGATACTGGACCGTTCGAACAACTACTCCTCGGGCAAATACCCCGCCAGGCGTTGAATTATAGAACTAAATCCAGATTTTTTGTACTACGAGACGTTTCAGACTGCTGCCCCATCTAAGATGGCTTTGAAACAATCCTAATTTGTCTCCATGTACGTACGTGCTTTTAAGCATCATGTGACCAATTACTGAATTTATTTACTTAAAGGAAAAACAACATTAAGCTGATTTCATGAGGGTTTTCATGTGCTCACACATGCTGATTGTGGAAGTTAACCATTCCTCTTCGAGTAAAACATGATTCGTCTGTCCATAAAATATTGTTTATGAAATTCTCATCATTTTGAACAGAGTCCAAAAGCCATTGATCACATGGAGGCTGTGATTAGGCTTTGACGTTTTGCACTTTGGCTGAACTTGTCCTGTGCTATAAGTAAATAAATTACGTTTAAGTTATAAAATTAGTGTACGTATGGTTAAAGTATTAAAATATGAAATGCCCTTTCGTTTTTCAAATCAAGAATATCCTGACATGCATTACGTATACGGATTTTGCGATGGAAACTCAGCTGCTGCAGCTCAAGAATATCACTTGCGATTTCCAAATAGACGACAGCCACAACATGATGTATTTGCAAATGTGCACCATCAATGTGTTACTCAAGGATTGAGATTTACACCTAGAAATCCCAATCATCGTATCGCTAACGAGGTAATCAGAAACAATCACATCTTGCTTGAATTTGCCAGAGGTCCTAGAACAAGTCAGAGAAGAGTTTCTAGAACAAGAACTCTTAGGGCCGGTTGTTAGAACGTGGATCAAAATGTAACGCGAGGCTACATTTAATTTGACTTTCGTTGCTAAGGTACTGACTTTGTGATTGGTTGTATCATAGCAACGAAAGTAGCCTCGCATTACATTTTGATCCGCGTTCTAACAACCGGCCTTTAGAATTCCAAAAACTACTATTTTACGTGTATTAAGATGGGATCATATACGACCTTCTCATCTACAACCAGTTCAGGGCTTGCAGCCAGGGGATGAAGATCACAGAATGAGATTTTGTCAATGCCAATTGTGCAATTGTGCATCCAGCAAAATGGTTAATACACTAATTCAATTGCGATTCTTGTCTAGTTGATATTTCAGCTAAGCTTAATGTTGTTTTTCTTTTAAGTAAATAAATTCAGTATGTAATTGGTCACATGATGTTTTGTTTTGAGTTGAGTTATCAAAAAATTGTAAGATACAACAAGGTTTCTAAATTGAATGAGAAATCGTCTCTGTATTTGGTGTTCTAAGAAAACCAGTGGCGCACGTTGTATTAAATAAAGTATTTTTGATGAAACCCGTACGCACGCCTCTGTGTTCTAAATAAAATAATTACAATCACTATTTAACAGAGAATACAAAAGAAATGATCTATGCAAAATTTCAGAAGGCTACCCTTTTTCATTAATGATTTATAGCAAATTATATAAAATAATTTATTTTCTTTAACACCCTGTACATCAAAACGGAAGCAAAATTAGACCATGTTTTATTAGACAAACTACCTTTATTTTTTGATAAACTTTCGGCTGGTGAAATCCTGATGATATAAACTGGACCACCCTGTATGTTTGTGGTAATATTTTGTTAATTTGTGTTTCTAGGTATTGGAGGGTTTTTGTTATTTGTTGTATGCTGGAATAATGATCCGAAATAAGAATGTTTATACAGGATTTTTGACATTTTAGAATAGTATCATGTATTTTGTATAAATAATTTGGGTTTTCAACGTGAATATTTTTGGGGGTGAGGTAATTTAAAAAATTGGGAATTATATCTTGTTCTCTACACTTTAACAAAAATATTCTGTTATTTTTGAGTTGTGCAATTTTAATATTTAATTTAGAGTACTGTTTAAGGATATTGGTGGTATATTTACCAAAGGTACGTGTTATTTCTTCATAAAAATTTTGTTTGTTCATTTTCAAGGTTTTATGAGTTCTTCTAGATTCTGAATTCTTCTTAAATATTAAGTTTTCTTACCAATTTTATTATATTTTCATATTTCTTCGAATCTTCTTATAATTATATTTTTCTTGATGCTTTCTTGGATGTAAAAATAATTCACTGGTTTCTTCAAGTAGTTTGTAGTATTTTTATAGTTGTTAGTGCCAATTTCTTAATAATATTTTGTTATTTTCGTGAAATATTGGCAAATAAAAGGAATTGTATAATATTTAATCGACGTTTCGACTCCGTTAGGAGTCTTTGTCAAGATTTTATTGAATAAGTATAAAAAATGACATGTTTTTTCTTAATAAAAATGTAAATAAATGGTAACTATGCTAGAAATAGGAATTATACATAGCAAATTTGATTTTTATAACAATATAAAATGTACATGTATTAAATTAGATCAAGTGGTAGAGAGCAGATTTAGGTTATTATGTCACTGTAAATTTGACTTAGATTTTGGATGTCAGATCTGTCATTCAATGAATTTTTGTCTTCATGTGTATCATTTCTAAGAAGAGTCTAGCTTTTAAATTTTTTTCTTGTTCCAGAATAGTTGTATTATTAAAGTTGAAGTTATGCTTAGTTTCTTTCATTATGTTTACTGATAGCTGAATTGCTATTTTGGTATGTATGCTGTTTTAACCTAGTTTCAAGATGATTTTTGGTTTGTCCAATATATGTTTTGTTACAGTTATTACAGTTAATTTTGTATACGGTGTGAGTTTTCATTAATTTTGGGATTGGAGTTTTTAGACTAGAGTATAAAAATTGCAGATTGTTATATTTTTTGTGGGCAATTACAAAATTATGTTTTAATAATAGATTATTAATGTTATGTGAAATATCTTTTATATAAGGTAAGGAAATGTAATTTTTTGGTTCTTTTTCCTTTTTTTTATTAATATTGTTATTATTATAAAATTGATAAAGTCTGTTTTTTATAATTTTGTTAATAAAATTTCTTGGGTAGTTATTTTTTATTAAACAATTAAATATTATACAATTCCTTTTATTTGCCAATATTTCACGAAAATAACAAAATATTATTAAGAAATTGGCACTAACAACTATAAAAATATTAATAATAACAAATAACAAAATTCAAAATTTTAAGTAACCCCCGACACAACGCCTGAACAGATCTTCATAAATTATAGCTAATAACCATCTCGATCACGTCAGCTTTCAAACAAAAAAAAACCGCATCAAAATCGGTGCATTCGTTTAGGAGCTACGATGCCACAGACAGAAACACAGACACGTCACACTTATAACACCCCTCTTTTTGCGTCAGGGGTTAAAAATAAAAAAAATATTTGGCTAACTTACTACATTTTCGATTTTTGGAAAAAGTGGGGGTAATGTGGAAACACCCTAAAATTACAGTAAATCAACGTGTAAACACATAAAGATGTTGGAATATTGAACTTTAAGCATTATATTCTTTTTATAATTTGTTTTTATTCATAGAAAACATTATTCGTTCATAAAAAATATAACACATTGCCCTCATCCACATGTTTCCAAGTTACCCGCACTTTAGCCAAACTGGATTTTACGAGTTAAGTCAAGAAAACGTTAGCTTATGATTCATTGAAATCCAACAATACCTTCCCTATAACTCCCTTTGCCAATACTCTGATACTCATTACGCTACCTCTATGATAAGTTAGACTAAATAATACCACAAACTTACCTCCAAAAACTTCACGAAAATCACGAAACAGAAATCGACGCACCACCATTAACTGCAATGCCCGACTGATTCCTAGCGCTGCTAGAGTGAAGCTCTCTGTAGTCGAAATACTTGCCGTTTCCACATTACCCTCATGTTTCCACAGTTGCACCCCCTCCTCTACCTATTGTTTTTTTTTCAGTTGTATTTTGTTAGAGAAGTTAGGATATGACATTTCTAAAGATAGCGGACAAAAGTGAGGTTATGTCATCAAGCGCTGAGATGTCCTGTGCGACGAGTGAGGGCCACGGTAGCGGGGATAGGGGCAAAGTATAATCGCATTCAATCAGGAGAGTAGTATGAGAAGAAGCTGAAGTTCGAACACCAGAGTTGGGCCCGAAGTTGGCTTCGTCTGCTGCATAACTTACGGCGATTTCTATTGCTACTAGACTTCCTTACAGGAAGTTAAAGTGCGAACTGAGCAACGCCTCTGACCCTCATTGGTCTTTGGACACGCTGCTTAAACCTCATTGGCTACGCAAAACTGACGCGCATGCGCTTTAAGCTACGAAAGGCCTCACAGCACTTGATAACATAACCTCACTCTTGACCACCATATTTATCTAGAACTGTCACATCATAACTACTCAAATATTTCTATAAGTGTAATAAAATGTAAATTGTAAATAAAGCTATTTAAATTAGTCGTGTTCTTGTGATTCTTTTCTTAAAATTACCTTCAGTATCTGGATTTAGAACTACAAGAACTACAAGAACTACAAGAAAAAAATATTGAGGCCAATTTTTCCACGATCATTTTATTGAATTTTATTTAAATTAAGTTCTTATATAATTACATATATGTTCAAAACGTAGGATAGCTAATATGTACAGTTGAGGTGAGGTACACTTATTTTTTGGCGGCTAAGTTTCTGGCGGGGTTGCTGGACCGCCGTCAGGCTTGCTCTCTAAAGAAAAAGGTGGAATTCTACAGTCAAACGTATAACCGTCTTCACGTTCCATTCTAAACGTTCCCCTGTACAAGAAAGAGTAAAGAAGTAAAATGCTTACTATACAGGATGTATAGATTACAGGGTAAAACAAGAAGTGGATCAGAGGGAACGAAAAGGTGGAGAGAACCAGGTCTAGAAGACTTATTTAGAAAGAGCAGAAAAGACAAACAGGCCACCACAAAAAGAGAAAAAGAAAAAGGATGATAAAATAGATGGGTTCAGAAACATGATGGGCATAAAATAAATAAATCAAGATCAGAGGTCATACCAACAAGAACTGAAGGAACTGAAACAGGAGAATGAAAACCTGAAAGAAGAAAACAAGATGATGAGAAGAGGAAATCCATAGGGTAATGAAGAACAAGAGTATGTTAAAGCAGCTCCAAGAAGGAATTTATATAAACAATTAAATGACTAAGGAGGAATGGAAAATACAGAAGAAGATAAGGCAAAGAGCGGAAGAAGAGAGACAGAAAGGGGGAACAGTGAGAGTGGGATATCGAAAGATTACTGATAAAAAGAAAAGATGGACATAAAGGGATGACGACCCAGGCAAAGAAAAAGGACATGAGAAAGGAAATAAACAAGGGAACAGGGGAAAAAGGAAAAAATGGGAAGAAGGAATGAATCCAGAAAAGAACTAAACTAAACTAAAGGAACATCAAAGACAAGTGGAAAAAATACATAAATACAAGAAGAGTTGGATATTATGAACTACACAAAGAGAAAATAAGTTAAAATGGCAATAAAAGAGGCACAAAGAAATCACGAGAGAAATTTGGACATAAAATAAAGGAAAATTTCAGAGAAAACCAAAAGCTATTTCATGGTACACCAAAACAACTTGGACAGAAAAGATAAAATAATGGAAAGATGGGTAGAGGATTTTGAGGAGCTGACATACACGGATATACAAGAACCTAGAAGAAGTAAAACAAGCGATAAAAATATTAAAAATTGGGTAAAGCACCAGACAAAGACAACATCACTCCGGAAATGCTGAAAACAGAACTGATGAATGACGTATTAAAAGAGGAAAATATACCGAGGGAATGGAAAACAGATAGACGAAGGAGAACTTACAATAATGGAGGAAGAACCAGCGAAGATAAACGTGAAAATGCCGGAAAAACAAAAACAAGGATAATCTCCAATACAAGGACAGTAATAAGAGAGGAAGACCAGGGACAAGATGGATCGACAGAGTTAGAGAGACAGCGGAAGAAAAAGGAATGACATGGGGTGGAATAAGAGAACTGACTGATTGTACTAAGGCAAAAAGAAAAGATATGCAGAAGAATGGTGATAAGAGAACTCGAAGAAGAACTAGTGAAACAAGAGGCACAATTGCAAAAGTAAAAGAGCAAAACTAGGAAGAATAGATGCTCTGGAAGTTAAGCTGGAAAAATAACGAAAAGGTAAGAGGAAGAAACTATAGTCACCTAAGGAATAAAAATGGAACCTGATGTCCAGGAAATAAGTGTGCGGATGAAAGAGTTTCTGATGGAAAAATGGAAGTAAGTTGGGTAACGAACGATTTAACTTTGGAAGAACGAAAAGTGCAATCAAAGATAAAGATGAGGGCAAGGGATGAGAAGATGAAGGGGAACAGGGCCAAGATTGGATACCGGAAGTTGAAAATTAATGGGAACCTTGTACTGGAAGTTAAACCAATAGACACTATATGACGAAGATTCTTACCACATGTGTCCACTGGGTGCTTGCAGACTGACATGGCTGCTGTACTGAAACGCCGGGAGCGTCCTGGTCAGTGCCGGCTCTTGTCCTACAACACC
Organism: Xestobium rufovillosum; assembly: GCA_963966045.1. Classification (NCBI taxonomy): domain Eukaryota; kingdom Metazoa; phylum Arthropoda; class Insecta; order Coleoptera; family Ptinidae; genus Xestobium; species Xestobium rufovillosum. The sequence continues at coordinate 27,631,298 of OZ014497.1, forward strand.
ACGACCTCTTACAGTTTCCAGGGTGCCTGATAAAGAAAATATTCTCCAGTGGCGCTCTCGCAGTTGAACCGCTAATGTGCCCAAATTTTCCAGTCTTATACAGTATCTCCACTGAAAAAAGTAGTTGTTCGAACGGTCCAGTACCACTCGGATACAAAAAAGTTTAAATGGGGACAAAGCATATTGAAATATTTGCTTAGAAATATTCACAGCTCACAATACTAACAGGCACTTTTACTCACCCAATACACAGAATTTGTATGCGACTCTCTACAACCCATATAAAACGGTATAACGGTAACTCTGATGTTCTCCGTCGTTTCCTTATGTACATCGGATAGTTCAAGCCACGGGTGGTTCTTGTTTTGCCAGGCCCTCAGTGTCTCTTGTGGCACGAATGGAGGATCTACAATAGATCAAAGACATCAGTAAGTTTAGATATGAGGGTGTAATGGAAAAAGAATGAAAAATGGGGGAGGAATTATGGAAGGTTATAACTGGGTTAAAAAAAATTGCAGGAGGGGAAGAACATGCTGATTGGAGGCAAAGAACAGGAGAAAGAGGAGGAATGATGGTAATAGCTGAAGGAGAGGAAGAAATAATAAGGAAATCAAATGATAAAAACATAAACAAGGATGGAAGCTTGATGCTGGAATTAATGGAAGAGGAAGATTGGGGAATAAAGAATAGCATGAAAAAGGAGATAGGGAGGGAGAATTTACGTATGTGGGAGGCAGAGGAGCCTCAGTGATTGGTTGTGTAGTTGGGAATGCGGAAACTAGGGATAGGCTATTGAGTCTGATGGTGGGAGATAGCGTGGACTCTGACTACTGTCCAACAATTGCAGAATTAAAAGAAGAATCATGGTGAAAAGAGGAAAAAAGGCAAAGAGGAAAAAATAGTGATAGATTGGTCAGAGGAAGGATAGATGAGTACAAGAAGAACATCAGAGGAAAAGAAGTCAGAGAAGAACAGAGGAGATGGAACAGATAATAAGGGGAGCTGTAAGGTGGCAAAGAATTAAAAAGAATGTAAGGGGAGGAGGAAGGAGAAATAAATAAATGGTGGGAAAGTCGGAAGTGTGGAGATAGAGAGGAGGGAAAGCAATGAGAAGATGCCATAGAGGAGACATGCGTCTGGAAGAGTAGAGGATAGAAAAATTTGGGCAAGACGAAAAAGAAGAGGCAGGAAATTGAAAAACTGAAGTCGGAAAAAGAAGTATGGAATAAAATAAACAGAGGAAAAGAGAAAACAAAGAGAGATAGATGAAGGAATCACAATGGATGGGGCACTTTATGGATATATTGTGAGGAGCGGAGGAAGAGAGAAAATGATGAAAATGGCATGAACGAAGAGACAGATAAAGAAGTACAAGTAGAGGCAATAAAATTGAAGGAAGTATTATACAGATTAAAATGGGGAAAGGCCGCAGATGTGGACGACGTACAAAATGAAGCATGGATTAGGAGGAATTTCAGAGAAATTGGATCTAGCACCAAGAACATTAAAAACGAGCCAGGAGTCATCGTGTAATAGACCTAGGATAGTTACAGTACTGTACCTTTGTCTTTATCATGAGCCAGAAACTTGTCGAAAAGTTCGTGGTGCAAAGGAGTCTTTTCGGCACTGGTATACGGTATTATGTCTTCATGCGCCACATAGTCTAACCCAGGTATGGCATACAGACTTCTCGAAGATTCCTGGTTTCCGAGAAATGTAACTGCTTCAGTCTGAGCCCTCTAAAACAGAATTAAATGTACTTCTTCGATGAAACCAACGCCAAATGAGTGACCAGTATACAGATTGTCCGGAAGTACACTGTAGACAACGTCATACTTCGTACTTCTTAGAATCAAAAAGTACAAATACTTACAATATAAGGACAATCGCGCTGGTCGATTAATACTTGATAAAACGTATGCGTTCTGCCCCTGACTTCTTTTCCAACACCGGCCGATGGTATTTCATCACCTTCACGATGATGCGGTAGATCACGATCGTACACTCTCGCCAGCCATGGAAACAACACTACACCTCTGTATCCGAAGACCCTGTGCAATATCAGCTGCCCCGTGTCATATTTCCCCGATAATTTCGGCGATTCTAACTTCCCAACTTCAGCTAACCTACGAAATTAAATCATTTGACAGGACCAAAACAAGACACATAACCTCACAAATTGCAGAATTACGCACAATGTAATTGTTCGGACGGTAATTGCTAATAGGTACTAGAGAATAATTTTATTGATTACCTGGCTAATTTTCTAAACGGCACTACGAATATTTTACTGGAAGCTATAATTTTACTGCAGAATATAAAATTTGTTAACACTATCATTTTTAGCTTTCATATTTTACAGCGCAGAATCGCAGAAACCATCGCGGCAAAATTTAGATGTGATTTGAAAAACTATTAATTTTTTGTATAAATTAATGCATGAGTACCAGAATTTTGAAGATTTCAAATGACAGTTTGTGCTATTGAATTTTATATTTGTTTTTTTTTCGTTTTCCGTTCAAGTATTCACGACTCCACATAAGAGTAGGCGCCTCCTAGCGGCAGTGCTCGAAGCTGTCAAATGCGGATAGTCCACAGAGTTGCTCATAAAATAAAATAAGCAACTCTGTAGGATAGTCCCAATCCTTGTCATGGACGTGAGTAGATTTGGTGCCAAATGAAGCGGTGAAACCAGATTACTGATTAGAATTCATATAATTTAACTCAAAATAACGAAAGCAGATTTTGTAATAGTGCAATTAGTCATATCATTTTAAAAATTTCCGTTCAATTCTCTTCGTAAAGAGACTAAGAAATTTAGGTTACGCCCCTTTTTTGGTGCCAAATAGTAACAGGAACATCTGGTTTGTCATTCCTCTAAGATCCGCATTTGACGGCCATATTTGTGGCGGGATTATTAATTTGAATCGCGAATACATAACCTATCCAAGACTTTGCTACGTCTGCAGACAGTAGACAGAAAATACAAAATTGTGGGAATAGTACAAGGGAACTGAAAAATAAAAATAATTGTGCGGAAAATGAGTATTGCCGCATCTGTTTCTAATACAACGGGAACAGTTATAGCAGAAGATGAATTAGACGACTTTGGACCACAGCCTCTTTCGAAGTTGGAGGGAAATGGGATTACTAATGGTGATATAAAGAAACTCGAAGAAGCTGGTTATCACACCATTGAATCCATTGCGTTTGCACCAAAAAAGTTTCTGATAACAATAAAAGGAATATCGGAAGCTAAAGCTGAGAAAATCCTAGTTGAAGCTGCAAAACATGTTCCTATGGGTTTCACGACAGCGACAGAATTTCACCAAAAGAGATCAGAAATTATACAACTAACGACGGGCTCGAAGGAATTAGATCGATTACTGGGAGGAGGCATCGAAACGGGTTCTATCACAGAAATTTTTGGAGAATTTCGAACAGGGAAAACACAGTTGTGCCATACTTTAGCTGTTACTTGTCAATTGCCGATAGAAAATAATGGCGGAGAAGGAAAATGCTTATACATCGATACAGAAGGTACATTTCGACCTGAAAGATTGTTAGCTGTTGCAGAGAGGTATAAGATGTCGGGTCAAGATGTATTGGATAATGTAGCTTATGCTAGAGCATATAACACTGACCACCAGACTCAACTACTTATCCAAGCGTCGGCTATGATGGCTGAATCCAGGTACGCCCTTCTTATTGTCGATAGTGCAATGGCCTTGTATCGCACCGATTACTCAGGAAGAGGTGAATTATCAGCAAGACAAATGCATTTAGCACGCTTTCTGAGGATGCTGCTGCGATTAGCAGATGAATTTGGTGTTGCCGTAGTAATAACAAATCAAGTAGTAGCACAAGTTGATGGAGCTGCAATGTTCAACGCAGATCCCAAAAAGCCGATCGGGGGAAACATTATGGCTCATGCTTCAACTACGCGATTGTATCTGCGCAAAGGTAGAGGAGAAACAAGAATGTGTAAAATATATGATTCACCGTGTCTGCCTGAATCTGAGGCCATGTTTGCTATTAACCCAGATGGTATAGGTGACGCCAAAGAGTAGAAACTCAAAACCCATTTTTTATTGTTTAAAATTGAAATGTGTCGTATCAGTTGTTAATGATAAATTCTAAAGCGCTAGATTAAGATTAAAATAATTAAATACATTGTCATAATTTAATGTTTCTGATAAAAGATTTTGCTTTTTATGTTTTTGTTTCGCGTCATTCCTGAGCATATATGGTCAGTTTAGTTGTTAAGCTCGTCTTGAATGGGCAGAAGAGCATGCTCAATGGGGTGAAGCAGAATGGCCCAATGTTCTGTTTATCGACGAATCTCTGTTCGGATTTCAACCTGATAGCAGAAGAACGAGGGTGTGACGAAGAAGCAGAGCCATGGAGAGGACCAGGCACTTCCAGGAAGTTCACAATTGCCGAGGAGGGTCTATGATGGTACAGGCTGGAATTAATTTGCACCATAGAACGGACCTCGTTTGTCTGGATAGAGCCCTGAACCAGCGGCGTTATATTGAACAAACTCTTGTACCTGTTGTGCAACCATATTCATATGCTGCTGGTCCAGATTTGGTTTATATACAGGACAATGCTCGTCCTCGCATTGCACATCAGGTACAAAATTGGTTTGAAGAAGAGGACGTTGCCCTTTTGCCAAGGCCTCCTCAGTCTCCCGACCTCAACCCCATTGAGCATGTGTGGGACATGATGCAGAGACAACTTCTTCCAGTTATGGCAAACATTCAAGGCCGTTTTCGCCGTGCAGCAGCCGGACGAAACTGAAGGATGTATGATGAATAGGAGACAAAAGTTTTTTGACAGAAACAGCTACATTTTTTTTAACTTTTACTAAATTTAAATTGCTACAATTTAGACCAGTGAAGCTACTTCCAAAATACAAAGTATCAATCCTAAAAAACTAAATTTTTGGTGTATTCATATACTTTTAGATTGTTACATGTGGATCTTACTATAGCTGAACTATTTGGAACATAAAATTTCGCAAATTTAATTAAGGTATAAGGGTATAACGCATTATAGGTTTATAGGTAACTACACAACATTAAAAATAGAACAATAAAAAAACGTACAACAAAAAGTGTCAAAAATATAGTTGGGCAAGATATGTTTCTTGGCGAGCATAAAATAAAAAAAATAATACTGTAAATACAAAAAAGGTACAAATATATGTCATGGTCAGTATCAAATATAGTCCAGTCAATCGGTGTTCAAAACTGCCGTTTTCGTAACAAAATTGGGGAAGTTTTTTTCTTAACGGTTCTATATGTTTTTTGGGGTGCTGAATCCGAATTTCAAGTTTGCTGCCATGTAGGAGGTCGGCTTCACAACGAAAAACGCAAGAAACCTCAAAATTTTCGCAATCTCGAAGACTATCCATTTTTCGAAGATGACCATTCTATACAAAATTAAAGTAAATTAATTAAAGTAAATTAATTAATTAAAATTAATTAATTAATTGAATTAAAGTAAAAAAGTATTACGATTAAAAGAGGTTGTTTTGAATGAATTAATGGCAAAGCATGTTTGATGAAAACATTAACAAATTATATTTACAACCTACTAGGTACACAACACTGAATATAAAGCTGAATATGAAACCTGTATGTACATGTGTCATGAAATGAGGGAAAGTCGAACCCAGGATTGGGTCATCACTTCGAGTAAGTTCTCCATCTGGAAAAGAAAGAAGGCATTTAGTGTTAGAACATGGTTACAAGAACAGATAAGTTGTATAGTGAACTGTCGATGTATGAAGAAATGCCTGATGTCATGTGCGCAGTTATTTTAGTCGTCCTCGTTTGGTTGTTGGTGGTCCAGGCAATGTCTTTTGGGCACTAGAAGGTCCAGGTGAAGGGAGTTGGGCAATGGAAGGTCAAGGCAAAGGGTCAGGGGCTGTGGAAAGTCCAGGCTGAGCAGTGAGTTGTTGCGGTTCTTCAACTGAAAAAATTGTAATTGAATGATTAATGATATTATAGAGAAAAACTGATTAGTAAAGATGCATAATGCTTCTGTCGCCTCAGCTGCTTCAGACAGTCGTACTGCAAGGGGCTCGTCTAGGTCGTCTCCCTCTTCTGAATTTTACAGCATTATGCATCTTTACTAATCAATTTTTCTCTATAATAACATTAATCATTCAATTACAATTTTTCAATTGAAGAACAGCAACAACTAATCTGTTCAGCCTGGGCCTTCCACAGCCCCTGACCCTTTGCCTGGACCTTCCATTGCCCAAGACCCTTCGCCTGGACCTTCTAGTGCCCAAAAGACATTGCCTGGGCCACCAACAACCAAACGGGGACGACTAAAATAACTGCGCACATGACATCAGGTATTTCTTCATACATCGACAGTTCACTATACAACTTAGCTGTTCTTGTAACCATGTTCTAACACTAAATGCCTTCTTTCTTATCCAGATGGAGAACTTACTGGAAGTGATGACCCAATCCTGGGTTCGACTTTCCCTCATTTCATGACACATGTACATTAATACATACAGATTTCATATTCAGCTTTATATTCAGTGTCGTGTACCTAATATGTTGTAAATATAATTTGTTAATGTTTTCATCAAACATGCTTTACCATCAATTCATTCAAAACAACCTCTTTTAAGCGCAATACACCGAAAGTATAACGTCGATGAGAGATAGACAGGTGGGAGGGACTGTTTTGGCAGTAGAGCGCAGAAGGCATTTTTCGTAATTTTCGCTTTGCTCCCTCCCACCTTATGAGAAACTGAATGTTATAGACGTCTCTTGTAGAAAATTTAATGTACTTTCACGTGGTATAAGGGCTTTTGTTGATAACATGCATATTTTTCGAGTTGTAGGGGGTGGGAGTGGGCGTTTTTGACGTTTTCGCAGAAGGGCCAAAAATCGCTGTTTTTCAGCGTGCTCTAGCGCCGATACCTCTAGTCAGAAAATCAAAGTTGACCAGTGCGTTTTCTATGAAATTTTGTCTACTTTAATTTTGTATAGAATGTTCATCTTCGAAAAATGCATAATCTTCGAGATATAAGCGAAAAACTGAAAAAAGTGCGAAAATTTTGAGGTTTTTGCGTTTTTCGTTGTGAAGCCGACCTCCTACATGGCAGCAAACTTGAAATTCGTATTCAGCACCCCAAAAAACATATAAAACCGCTGAGAAAAAAACTTCTACAATTTTGTTACGAGAAAACCACCATTTGACTGGGCTAATAGAAATTGTTCGAGATAAAAATTCTGACAAAAAAATTATTCAAACACAGCCAGTAAAAAAATTGAACATGCCTAATTCCCGCCATTTCTTTTCGTTCGATTGCTTTTGGTACATTCTATGGTGCTTGGTATACAAAAAAATTATAACAAGTAAAATATTTAAGAAAATTAAAAGTTGTTTCGGTAACTAGCAAAAACGCATATTATCACAATGATTGTACAGTGTTCTCTAAAACAAAATCATGAAACCTGCGTTACACGACATAGACAATCAACAAATATAAAGGTAAAACGATTTTAAAGTTTCAATAAAAATCAGAAAACATGACTAGAAAAATTAAACGAATATTTAAAAAAGCTAGTAGGTCAAGCGGCAGATGAACACTTTTTATTGGTTTAAATTATTTAATTGTTAGCTTATTTGTCCTCTGAGCTCGGTGTTAACCATGCCGCCTGTTCGTAGGACCAATATTTTCTATTACTTTAACAAATGCATTTTTTGTATATGAAATGGTCAACGTCGACCCCAGAGGAAGCTGAAGACTTCAGAGGAACACCTAATAGGGTAACTTGAACCAATAAATATTTCCTTCTCAGTTTTTTACAGCCAAAATTATATACCTGCCGCCTGGTCTATACTACAGGGTATTCACAACGAATTATACCTGCCCTTATTTTTTTCTATCAATTACCATATACAGAGTGTTACGTTTCGTTTCTGGGTCACAGAAATGTCCAATTTTCATCTGTGGTATAAGTTTTATCAAATTAAAAACAATGTTATGACAAGAATGTAAAATTCGACCTTAATCTCAAAATGAACATGGAAATTTCGAAATTTCGATTTGGAAAATAACCAAAATTAAAATTTTATCTCTAAATTTCGACATTAATCCTGAAATTTCAACATTAATATTGAAATTTTGACTTGTAATCTCTAAATTTCGATATTAACATCGAAACTTCGACTGTAATCTCGAAATATCTAGGCTTCACATTCAGAGTTCATAACAGCAACATTTCGAGATGCAAGTCGAAATTTTGAGACTAAATTCGAAATTTAATCATTTTCGAGTTCAAGGTGGAGATTTCGATATTAAATCGACATTCCGAGACTAAGGTCAAGATTTCAAATTCATAGTTGAAATTTTGAAATTAAAGTTAAAATTTAAAAATAGAGATTAAAGTCGAAGTTTTACTAAATTAAAAACAATGCTATGACAAGAGTTGTGCGTATTTTGGACACATAAATAAACAGTGTAAAATTCGACCTTAATCTTAAAATGAATATAGAAATTTCGATATTAATCTAGCAATTTCGATTTCAATTTCGAGAATAACCAAAATTAAAGTGTAATCTAAATTTTGACATTAATCTTGAAATTTTAACATTAATATCAAAATTTTGACTTTAATCTCTAAATTTCTACATTAACATAGGAACTTCCAACTGTAATCTCGAAATATCTAGGCTTCACATTTCGAATTGCTAATCGAAATTTTGAGACTAAATTAGAAATTTAATATTTTCGAGATCAAGGTGGAGATTTCGAGATTAAATCGACATTCCGAGACTAAGGTCAAGATTTCAAATTCATAGTTGAAATTTCGAAATTAAAGTTAAAATTTAAAAATAGAGATTAAAGTCGAAAGTTCTAGATTAAATCTGAATTTTGGTTATTTTCGAGATTAAAATCGAAATTGCAAGATTAATGTCGAAATTTCGAGATTATAATAGAAATTTCCATATTGATTTCGAAATTTTCGAAAGTCGAATTTTAATTATTTTCGAGATTAAGATTGAAATTTCAAGATTGAAGTCGAAATTGCTTGATCAATGTTGAAACTGCAAAATTAAAATCGAAGAGAGTAATGATTTTCCCGTTTATCGTAAAACGACAACCAATAGAAAAAAATTGAGAGCAGGATATAACTCCTTGTAATCAGTTATGCAGATAAAGTTTTTGTAGCACTCAAATCGCATGATAAAATAAGCATAAATAATTTTGCTATGAACTTTTAATCGAGATTTAACACATAAACCAAAAAAAAAAATTGGTTCTCATTTTTATATTTCTTAACCCCTTAAAAATTTAACACCCAACAAAATTAATTATTACCCTCAAAACAAAACCTAAAGAGTATCACAAGCTTATTTTGCCAAAATCCCGAGCCGTTTTCTGAGCCCCGCATTATCCGGCATGGCCAAAACCCACTTCCTCAAAGCCGTTAAAACGACCGAACTCAAAACCAAGATAGCTCCGGCTATAGAATATCTGTTTGGTACCTCCCCGAAAAACAGAACTTGCCAAATGAAAGCGAAAACGATATCCGTACTACGAGCTAAAGCAACAGGCCCTGCCTGTTCCAACTGCAACGCCAGAGTAAGTAAAATCTGCCCTCCGAAGCTAAACAACGCCAACGCGACGATTAAGTATCGATCGAGTCCGCATTGCGGCCAACACAGTCCGCCGATTAACCAAGTAACTAAGAAACACATGATCAAAGCAAACGCTCCGAAATTGGTCATAATCACCGAGAAATGGATACCCTTTAAAGCTCTAAGAAGGACGTAAGCGTTGGCCCCAAATAACGTAGCAGAAAACGCGGCTACTGCCCCCCAAACTTCAGTCTCACCGTCAGAATCCCCCAAAGAGTCTACCCCGCTCCCAAACAAAATCGGCGGCCTTGTTATCAAAACTACGCCAACCAAAGTTAAAAAAACAGAAAAGACGTTAAAAAGGCCGCACGGTTCTTTAAGAACCAACCGAGCGAATACCGCGGTAAAAACCGGTACAGAAAAAACCACCACGGAAGCGTCTGCTAGCGGCATGTGTCGGAAAGCATAAAAACTCAACATCAAAGAAGCCGTACCAGTTAGAGAACGTAACATCAACATAATACGTTTTCCGTTAGGAAACAAGGTTTCATTTTTATAAACGACGATTGGTATTGCTGGCAAGAGGACTCCCACGTAGCGATATGCGGCTAGAGCCATCGGGTCTACGTCTGTCATCCATTTTACTATTACTGAACACAAGGAGAAGAATAGCGAACTCAGTGTGGCCAACAGGAGTCCAAGGTATGGGCAAAATTTACGGTGCTTCGCACCGTGAATTTTCGGTTCGTCGTCATCGTCTTCGACCAATTGCTGAAGTTCCACATTTTCCATTTTTCGGATGAGGAAATCAACTGAAAAATATGAATAAACTATATCGAAGAGATTGTTATAAACTTAGGAATTTGAAGTGCGGTGTTTCTTGTCGTAGCCAGGTTTCTGCAGAAACCGAAAATTTGCGAAAGTGCATAAAATATGACAGCACATATTAAAACAGTAACAGTTACTATTGACAACTTTGGGAATCAATAGAACTGCCCAAATTAATTTAGCGCCTTCCAACTCTGAAACGAAGCATTTTTACTCTATAGTTTATTACAAAAACCTTAATTATTTTGGGCAGTCCTATCGATTACTGAGGTTATCAATATTAAAACTGAATCACCCTGTATATTTCAAAAGAAAATGATTATATTGACCCCTGATGAGTCTGACTGAGAATTATGAATTAAAACTCGTATGTTTTAATCTGCATACGACACATGAATTCAAATTATTAATTAATGAGCTATGAAATTTGTAGATACAGGACTTACAATTTCTTAAGCAAGTTCTAAAGTGCTTTCGGTCTTTCCAGCGTGCATATGGCCGGTAGTATTGCGTAATAAACTTTTGCACATTTTTATTAAAATAATGGCCATTTATTCATTCAAGCTGATTAAAATTAGACTAAATTTTGATGGTATTGCAGATTCTTTGCACTGTATTGTTAATACGTCCACATTTGATTTATAAATGTCAATGTCAAATTGTATTGCCTACCCCACACAAAGTAGTTCATTCGCATCGACTCTCCAATGACGCAGTGTGTAGTGTTACGCCACAGCACAACTGTTTATTGGTGTTACGATACTGCAACATAATCACTCTATAGGGGACATAAGTGCCCCCGTCATACGTCAGATTTTCATTCCAAACAAAACAAAAGCACGTGCCATTTGACGTTTATCGATATTATTTACAACGTCTTAAACTAGTTTTTGCAATATAATTATATACGTTTTGCAATGAAAGCAGTTTATTTTCAATTTGTGTGTTGGGCTTACGTGTAAAAACTTGAAAACAACTATAATTATATTTCAGAGGTTAGGTTAAAACGTCAGAAAGCACGTGGCTTTGTTTTGTTTGGAATGAAAATCTGACGTTTGTGACGCGCCACTTATCTCCCCCATTCGTGGACATGTCGAAAAAATAGTCGTACGTAATTTGAGGAGTATTTTTTATTTTGCTGACAGTTCTTTGAGTCAAATTACCGTCAGACAACAAAATTGAGTTTGCAAAACATGAATTTATCCAGATAAAATAAAAATCTGGAGTCTAATTAGACTAGACAATTGAATGAATATGAGAATACGCATTTTAAATCAAAAATACGAAATTTATAGTCGTCATGGTTGCAAAAGGGAAATAACAATTATCGTAGATACTATAACAAGTGCTATGATAATCATCGATGATATCTACTAACTGCTGAAACGAACTGCAGATTCAACGAGCCCGAAGGACGAGTTGAATGTGCTGCTTCGGTTTCCCAAGTGATATCCTCGATTATAATCAGAGCACTAAAAAAACTGAAAGATGTACAAATATTTCTGTAAACCTGTAACTTCAGACATGCGCAGTAAATGAACGAATAAGCAATTTAACACTTCCCTGTCCTAATCTCCGAACGATCCCTCTCATCTGTCAAAAAGTTATGTGTCATGTCATTTTGTAACCATCTTAAAAATCGGTTCTGAGCACGTTTGTCATCAGTATTTCTCGTTTTGTAGCGTTAGATATTAATTTGATTTCGAATTAACATATTCGAAATGGCACAAAGCAAACTCAACGATCTGGCAGGAAAATTTGGTAAAGGGGGACCACCAGGGTTAGGTATTGGGCTCAAACTTTTAGCCGTCGGTGCAGTCGCTGCTTATGGTATCTCGCAGTCTATGTACACAGGTAAGTAAAAAGAAACGTGAAGGGCTATATATTTAATGAAGAAAAATGCAGTCATAGATTGTTATGTAGTATGCTTGAATTTCATTGAACGTTAGCTTGGAGGTTATGTTCTTTTTTTTTTTCTTCTTTTTTAAAGGTTTGGTTTTTATATCGTCTAGTATGTCGCGAATCCTTATTGTATCATTTCTGTTGCTTAATTTAGAGGAGCCGAACCTGCACCTACAACTGCATTAAATTATAACGTAAATTATTTCAGTTGAAGGTGGACATCGTGCCATAATGTTCAACAGAATAGGAGGAGTACAGCAAGAAATATTTACAGAAGGCCTTCATTTTAGAATACCGTGGTTCCAGTATCCTATAATCTACGACATTAGGTTCGTTAATCTGTATAGAGTTCTTTCATTTTGATACTTACGGTCTTTATATTGTGTCAGATCCCGTCCAAGGAAAATTTCTTCGCCAACCGGGTCGAAAGATTTGCAAATGGTTAATATTTCCCTCAGGGTTTTGTCTAGGCCGAACGCTGCCAATTTGCCGATTATGTATCGTCAGCTGGGTTTGGATTATGATGAAAAAGTGTTGCCTTCAATTTGTAATGAAGTTTTGAAGTCTGTAGTTGCTAAGTTTAATGCTGCGCAGCTTATAACTCAGAGACAGCAGGTAAATTCTATTAGATTAACAATTTTTTTATCGCTAATAATCGTGTTTTTTGTCTCTTTTAGGTATCTTTGTTAGTCAGAAGAGAGTTGGTAGAGCGGGCGCAAGATTTTAACATAATTTTAGATGACGTCTCTATTACGGAATTGTCTTTCGGGAAGGAGTACACGGCGGCTGTTGAAGCGAAGCAGGTCGCCCAACAGGAAGCCCAGCGAGCCGCTTTCATTGTAGAGCGAGCTAAGCAGGAGAGGCAGCAGAAGATTGTTCAGGCCGAGGGTGAAGCTGAAGCAGCGAAAATGATATCCTTTCTTGAAAGCCGAAACATTATTTTTTAACGCTTTTTGTTCGTTTAAAAGTTTTAATATTTACCTTAACTCGAACTTACTTAGGTGAAGCTATGAGCGCAAATCCAGGGTATCTGAAATTGAGGAAAATAAGGGCCGCACAGAATATTTCAAGAACGGTGAGTTATTTATTAATTTCAACAAGTTAGCATAACTAAGTATAAACCTAAGTTGATGGCAGCGAATTTTTGCCTTGTTTGGGGTTACGTCAGGTGCAGAGTTATTTAGCATGCGATTTAACGACCTGTACATGAACAAGCAGTAAACACAACAGAAAAGAACTGCGCAAATCGCAAGACTTCGTGTTCCTTTCTCTGAACACTCGAATCACAAAATTGCTTGAATCTTACTCTGCCTTATTGCGTCTATAATTTATTCTACACTATCTATGAAATAACTGAAGACATAAGTGGATGAAGGTGTTATGTTACAAAATTAAAGTTTTGAGTTATTATGTAATTTTTTTTAAATCCAAAAAGTAATGTGTTTATTATGTATAGTAATCCTAGGTAAGGGAATTTTAGTCAACATAAGTGGTGATGAAAAAATTAGAACTAAGTCTTAATTTTTGCAAAAAATTGTACATAACACCTTCATTCAGTGACGGAAGTTATGAAATTAACACGATTGTTTGATAGAAAAGTAAACTTTTATTACTTACGCTAGATTAACAAACAAATCAAATGATAATGTTAACTTAGAACAAATAAAAAATAAGTTCAAATATTGCATGTTTTGAATGTGTATAGAAAACCGCAGACCAACTGGTTTCGTCTTTCTGGGACTCATCAGTACGGTGCTCTCCCCTACACACTCAAACCTTGCAATTTAATCTTGCTATATATGCTGCCGCGCTCTGGACAGATATCAGCAAGTGACAACTACTTTGAGTAATTATCTGGTATTAATTAGTGGTACTGGACCGTTTGAACTACTCCTCAGGCAAGTACCCCGCCAGGCATTGAATTATAGAACTAAATCCAGAGTCAATGCCTGGCGGGGTATTTACCCGAGGAGTAGTTGTTCGAACGGTCCAGTACCACTAATTAAAATAAAATAAGATTATAATGAAAATGAAATTATTGTTATTATTCCAATATGTTCTTAAAAATAGCGATATTCGGGTTTTACAAACTTAAGTTGGTCTTTAAGATTCTTTTTCTTTTCATCTGAGATAGTACCATATTTTTATCCTGAACTCCCTAGATTTCAACGTTTTCTGGTGGTTCTGTAATCTAATTTTTTAGAATATTTCCTTTTTTAAATAGCACTGTTTCGTCGTATGATTCTTTTGTAGAGATAGGACCCATATTCTTCCATTCTGATCCATTTAATATATGTGTATATACAGGGTGATTCTTTTAAAGCGCACATAAAAAAATTTTCGATTTCTACTTATGCTAGAGCTATGAAACTTGGAACCTAGCCATAATCGACGATTCCGAGACGAAATTAAATATTTACAGGATGACATCCAACGGTGACATAAAATTTGACACGTGCCATTTGAAAAAATTGAGTTTTTGACATTATGCGATACCCATATTAAAAAAATTGTAGCAACCGCTGGCAAACACGTTATGACTTCGGTTATTAATCAAAACATTCCTTGGAGCTTAGGGAATCAAAGCAAAAGAAATAATCGACTTATCTTCAGCGGTTCAAGAGATATCAATTTTTTAATGAACCCTTGCATCTGCAAATTGGAAGAGAAAATGTGGCATATGTCAAAAAGTGTGACAGATAAGTAGTGACAATTTGGTTAGTTGTACTCGGAATTAAATGCCGAATTCAAATATGAAATCAAATTGACCGAATGTCATTTAAAAAACAAAGATGGCGTCTACTTCCGCCATTTTTAAGAGTGACGTCATCCTGTAAATATTTAATTTCGTCTCGGAATCGTCGATTATAGCTAGGCTCCAAGTTTCATAGCTCTAGCGTAAGTAGAAGTCGAAAATTTTCTAATGCGCGCTTTAAAAGAATCATCCTGTATAGTCCGGCATAATATTCCTTTTTTGGGATGGATCAGTTCCCCCATCACCTCAGCCATCCACCTCCTTCTTGGGCGTCCTCTGCCTCTTCCCTCATCTGGCCTCCACTCTGTTATTCTTCTCAGTACACCACTGTCTTCTGAGATATGTCTTACGTGTCCAAACCATCGCATTCTTTGCACCTTTATAAACTCTACAACATCCACTCCTCCCACCTCTTCGAATATTTCGAAATTCGTTCTTCGTCTGTACTCTCCATTATCCATTTTTTGCCACCTAATATTTTGCGATAGATTTTTCGCTCAAACACACTATTTTATTTTTTAAAACTGATTTATTTGCAAAGTACACTCTTTTCGTAGCTTGTATTTTTTCATTGATTTCATCTTCATTTCCCTTTCCTATTCTCACACCCAAATATTTAAATGTTTCTACTTCGTCGAAATTATAGTCGTCTACCTTAATTTTATTTCCTTCCCTTTGCTACTTCCGGTTTATTTTCATATATGTACTTTGTTTAGTAATGTAATTCCTCTATAGTTCGTGCAATCTTCCTTTTCCCCTTTCTTATGTATTGGTATTATCAACCCCTTTAGCCATTGTTGAGGTATTTTCTCCTCTCGCCATATCTTGATTATGAGTTAATATAACTTCCTGTGTAGTTCTTCACCTCCTTCTTTTATCAGTTCTCCATCAATTCCATGCTCTCCAGGGCTTTTACCATTCTTGATTTTTGCTATAACTTCTTTCATTTGTTCATATGTTGGTTCCTCTACCTTCCATATTTGTCTGTTCATTATTATCCCTTTCATTTTTCTCCACGAACAATAGTGACTGGAAATATTCTTTCCATGTGTCGGTGTTTATTTGCAGGTTTCCTTCCTTATCTTTTATTCCCCTTCTCAACCTATTATAAAAACTTTTTGTGTTACGTATTTCTCTTGTTGGCTTTCTCTATTTCCTCCATTCTATGGTTTATCCATTCCTTTTCTTAATTTTTCTGATGCTTCTTTTAGTTTTTGCTTGTATATTTTCTTATCATTTATTTCTTTTGTTGTTAGCCATCTCAGATACGCTTCATTTTTCTCCTTGATTATCTGTTCACACTTTTCATTAAACCAATCCTTATACCATTTTACTTTTTGCCTTATCACGTTTCTGCACTCATGTTGATGCTTCTCTGTATTCTTTCCCATTCTTTATCCACGTTGATTGTTGACACCTTCCATTGTGGTTTTTAATTGCCCTTCCTGATCTACATATCTTGCCTGTATTTCCTTCGTCATTCATTTTTGAGTGTTCCATCTTCTCTTTATTACTTTTTTCCCATCCCTTATTCTTGGTTGCCTAATTTTTGCCACTACCAAATAGTATTCGGAGTCAACATCAGCCCCTCGATATGTCCTCAAGTCCGTAACTGCTTCTCTGACCTTCGAGACCATAATATGGTCTATTTGATTTCCTTTATTCTTGTTTCCTCCAGGTCTGACCCGATTTTCATCTACTTCAATGTATTGTAATAGAGAACTACAATATCTTCCGTCCAGATACAGAAGCTAACATTTTCTAGAGTTTTTGTAACAACATGGATTCCAAAGTTATAAAACCACATTTGCCTTAAATAGAAAGTCTTTGAAGTAGTTATTTTTGGAAGTGGCATTGTTTGCTGCATATTTTCTAAAAAAAACGCGATGTTTATACACTACATATTTAATAATTTTTTACTTGGTTTGCTGATTCCTACCATCAGTGTGGTTTTCTGGGCTGAGATCGTATTTGGTTAGCCCAGTAGTAAAACAGTTTTGTGTTATATCAGGGTTACCATCAGGCAGATCTAGGTTGGTTGCCAGGGCTGATGAAGTTGATGGTTGCACACCTGGAATTAAATATAGCATTTTGTATATAATCTACACTATGTAGATAAGAGGACAAATGAATCAAAAAGTGAAATATACAAAAAAGTCATTTTTTGTACAAGTTTTTTATACATAGCATAGGTACTCCAAAAAATTTTATTTTTTAATAAAAAACCTTCAAAACACTTTTCTTAAGTCGAAAATGTTCTAAACTTATTATGAAAATCTTACTTACCAGTTTTATTTAAGGTATCCGAAATAGGCACTTTGAGTACTTATAGGATTAATACCAGGTTTTGAGAATTCACATTCTTCAATTTGTCTGCATAAGTGTCCATTGTTTTCAGTCTCGTTTTCAGTCTTCGGTTTCTACGTCGAATTTCCTTTGATTGTATCGACCAAATTTTTACCTATATCGGCAAAATAATTAGCAAACGTGTCAGCAATTGTCTTTGAATCCTCAATAGTTACACCAAATTGATTCTTGACCTCTTTTATTTCATTTTCCTTTCTAGTTGTATTTGTATATTTTTTGTTTTTCATAAGTGTTTGAGGCAATTTTTATTCTTTTCTATAGTCATTCTCATTTTTTACTTCATTGATCAATTTAGTCAATTGTTCCTGTATTTCCTAAAATGACCTAATGTTTCACATGGGTTATCTTGCTATTTTTTATATATACAGGGAATCCCTTGTTGCAATTCAATTAATTAGGCGTTCTGTGTCTAATTTGAATTTTCTCAAATTGGAAATATTTGCGGGATTTTGGGGATTTGACTTATAGAAAAGTTTGACTCTATTTGTGTTTTCAATCACAACTTTCTCTGTTTCAGATTGCCAACTCTCAGAATAGAGTCTACCTGAGTGGAAACAACCTAATGCTTAACATTTCGGACAAGGAATTCGACGAGCTAGCGGACAAACTTACAAGTAAGAAGTAAAAAAAGAGCACGTTATTGTTTACGGATTAGTTTGAAAATGCGAAAACTGCGGCACACTCGTTGCATTTTTTTTTATATATTTCGTACGTGTAGCGCAGTTTTCTTTTATTATTCATAGGGAATAGTGATGCATTTGTTAAATTTTGTGGCCGAGCTGAATTCAAGTTGTCACTTTTCGAATGTCAGTTTTTGTTAATAAAATGTTTATCGAGATGCTTGTTTTCTTTGCCTGTGATCAACTTTTTTTTGTCAGTTTAGGATAGAAAACAATTTTCTTAACGGGAGCTGCACTTGATACTTTTCATATCGTCACCCTTGTTGTGGATATTCCATTCTTTAGGCCTTTGTTTCTTTCGCCATATGTGTTTGAAACCACTAGTACAGGTCCTCCACCATTGATCAACTCCACATGTTCTGAGTTCACCCCTGATGATTTATTACTGTTAATTTTTCTTATGCTGCTCTCTCAGTGCATTTTCTAATGCAAAACGGGCTTGAATGTTTGCCATAACTGGAAGAAGTTGTCTCTGCAGCATATTCCACACATGCTCAATAGGGTTGAGGTCGGGAGACTGAGGAGGCCATGACAAAAAAGGCAATCTCTTCAAACCAATTTTGTACCTGATGTGCAATGTGAGGACGAGCATTGTCCTGCATATAAACCAAATCTGGACCAGCAGCATATAAATATGGTTGCACAAGAACTTGTTCAATATGAAGCTGCCGGTTCATGGCTACATCCAGACAAACGAGGTCCGTTCTATGGGGCAAATCGATTCCAGCCCATACCATCACAGACCCTCCCCGGTAATAGTGAACTTCCTGAAAGTGCCTGGTCCAACTTCAAGGCTCCACTTCTTCACCACACTCTCGTTCTTCTGCTATCAGGTTGAAATCCAAACCGAGATTCGTCGGTAAACAGAACATTGGACCATTCTGCTTCACCCCATTAAGCATGCTCTTCAGCCCATTCAAGACAAGCTTCGCGATTGCGTGGTGAAGTGTAGGTACTCTAATTGGTCGACGAGAATGTAGGCCAGCTTCATGGATATGATTTCTGACGGTTTGGGCAGGTGTTGTCTCTCTTCTACGGCTTTCGCTCCTTAGTCAATTTTGAGCAGTGTATATTGAAACACAACAGCATGGTTTGATATCCATTTTATTTCCTGGCCAATATAAAATACATAATCTAAATGAAAAACACCAAAGAAAAAGTTCACCGCCAAAAAAAGAAACAGAAAGTAATAAACAGTCAAATAAATGCACCGCATCTCTTCCTCTCTAAATCAACAATATTTCAAAATAAAATAACGAAATAATTTTCTTAAAACTAAAACAATCAAGGAATCAAACTGAAATCGTATAAGAATTACATTATTTTCTCGACCTTAAGAAATGACGATTTTCACTGTTTGCGTATGTACAACTTTATCCCCCCCCCCCCGCCTCCTTTACATCATACATCGTATTGCCAAATATTTTTCTTTAATTTCACTCGAAACCCAAGTTGGACGTTGCTGATTAAAATAACCCCTGTCTCCATAAGTTATTTTCCGAATATAACAAAAGGTATAACACATTCTAGGCTTTAAAACACAAATAACACCCAACTAGTAAATAAAACGGAATGCAATAAGTTTAAGAGCTGAACACAAGAAAACGGCAGTTTAAACCACGAAACATTCCTATTTAAACCTAAAAATATTTCTAGAAACAATTTTAATCAGTTCATGATAGTATATGACAAACCCCAACATGTCGTCCGTTGCTCTTGCTTGGCGCATTTTTTTTCCCAAAAAACTGGAACTTGAGTTAAATTTTGAAACTTCGACATGGTTCATCGCTTGATTTACATACTGGACTCTATATTTCTACAAGATTTACAATCTACACTGACCTGGATTGACCCAGAGTGGTTTACATGTTCTGAAACGATTTGATTGGTTAGAATTGACTAACGGGACTAAGCAAACCAGTTAACCGGTTTAAACTGGTTCTGTTGGTCGGTTAGCCAGTTAATTGGACTTTAATGTCAGTTTTAATGAGCGGTGCAACGTAAAAAATTTCGAGTAGGGTTTTGGAGTTCAGTAAACCCATAAAGGTACAATTACTGTTAACAAAGTTGAGAATTTCTACTATTTTGAAATGAAAAAAAACGTGTGTGTCAGTTCCGACGCACGACTGGAGTTTACTCCTTACGAACGATTATTTTAACTTCAATCACTTGATAAATAATTTTCTAGTAAGTCCATTTCCAGTTTAATTAAAAATTACAAAACGTTTAATTATGCATCTTTACTGATAGAAATCAATCGCCGTTTATTCAAAATAACGAAAAAAAGTAAAAAAATAAAACTAACCGCTATTGGATTTGAACCTCCGTATGCTCCGATTCAATATCGGCGGCGTGCGACTGAACTCACTAATCCATTGCTGTCCTCTTCTTTACCCTTCTATTTAAACGAAGTTGACTCCCACGTGATATATTTTTGGAAATATTCTTGATATTTTTTGTTAAACTTTGAAACATATTGCACAGAAACGTTCTCTGGTGCACATTGTATGTGTCCTGATACTCGGAATATCCTGAAAACACTTTGGGGACATAGAAATCGCAATTTTCAAATTTCCCATGTTAAACAGGATGCTTCAGGATTCCCGGGACACACGGTAATCAATTAATCAAACATACATACACTAAATAAAATACATAGCTGTTCGTATGTTCAATTTATATAATTCGTTAACATGAATTATACGCTTACCAATTAACCGCATCCATGTGTTTCTCGGATTCTTCTTCATTATCACTGGAATACGTTTTTTCCGTATCTGTCAGTATTTTTTTAACTTCAATCACTTGATAATTTTGTTTATTGTACAGAAATATACGTATCAATAGATACACAGATAATTTCAATGTGAAAGGTGCGTTGCGCAGAGGAACGTAACGCCTCACTTTTAGTTAACGCGAAATGTAACACTTGATTTTACTACTCATAAAATTTTCGTATCGCGGACTGTAACTGAAAATCGATTCTTAAGGAGTAAACTCCAATAATTCGAGTTGATATTAACATATAATAAGATGCAGCGTAATATTGAGTCACACTTGTCAAAAAGAAAAAAAACTTGTGTGTGTCAGCTCTGACGCACGACTGGAGTTTACTTCTTACGAACGATTATTTTAACTTCATCATCATAAGGTTCTCAGTCCGAAGACTGGTTGGACGCGTACCTCCATTCTTTTCTATCCTGAGCTAACCTACGCATTTCCCTAAAAGTAGAACATCCTACATCCCTAACTATTTGAGAGCAGTAGTCTAATCTAGGCCTACCCCTACCTCTTTTTATTCCTATCTCTGACTCTAGTATGTCACGAACTTCAATCACTTGATAATCGGGTACACGCAAATGTCAGTTTTAAACCTAAATGTGTATTTATCAGATGGTTTATGTTCGAAAATGTCCAACTACATCAAAATATAAATTGTTTATAAATTCAGTAATTAAGTGACAATCTGCTAAACGTCGATCCCACTGGCAATGAAATAAATACCTTTCCTGGTGTTCGAATAGGCGTTGATTCACATTTCGGCACTAAGCAATATTTGGAGTATTTAATATTAGGTTTTTCCATATTAAATCAAAAGATTCAACAAATTTAGGAACGAACAAACACTGCAAATGCTGACTTTACAAAGCCAACTGTCATATCTACTCTATGCCACTCTATTTTCACTATGTCCATGCTCTATGCAGTCAAATATAAACAGCCGTATCCATAGATACATACATAATTTTAACGCTTGATTTTACTACTCATAAAATTTCCGTACCGCGGGCTATAACTGATTATTTTTTTCATCGTCAAATTGACCAATAGGAACATTGAATTTGGGTCTAGAAGCGTGTATTATTTCGGTTATTTTTTGACGTTTCTATTTTCCAATAAATGAACAGTCTTTTTGATCACGCGTTTAATTCTGACCAATTAAATCATTATTATAGTGAGAATTTTTTACCTAACTTATCCCAGCGGGAATTTTTTTTAGTATTTTGTTTTTGTTGATAAAACGACTTGTTTTCTGGTTTTGACATATGTCATATGTTTTAATCGCAAATTGTGATACTGAAACAATAATATTGAAGAGTTGTTTCACATTTGAACGTCAAAAAATAACCTTTCGAATACCACACGACAGTAAGAATAACTTGGAAAATAATTCTCCACATTTTACTCAAACTTGTCGCCATTCCGCAATAGCCACTCGAGCCCTACGGGTTCTCGTGTCTATTGCCTGGCGACGAGTTTTCGAAAATCTGTCGAATTATTTTCAAGTTATTCTCACTCTCTTGTGATATTATGTACGGTAATTTTTTTTGATAATTTTGCTTGTTGATAAGTTGCCCTAGTTTCGAATTTGTAGGTGCATTTATAATGTATAATCTAGATACTTTAGTACCTGCCAAACGTCAAATATTCCCAACACATTTCTTTGTAGGTATGTGAATTAATTGAAATAAAATTTAGTTTTGAACTACATTGCTTCGATTCAAAAAATAATCTTGTCAAATACAATTCGTGGTCTGGAATTTTTAGGTAATTTTACTCAAGCTGTTGCTTTTACTAGCCACTCGTGTAAATTTGACAGAAGACCACTCGCGCAAGCGCTCGTGGTCTTTTAACTGTCAAATTTACACTCGTGGCTACCAAGCAACGCAACAGCTTTCGTAAAATTTCCGACAATTCCAGACTACTTATTGTTTTACTACAGAAAATCGATTCTTAAGGAGTAAACTCCAAAAAATGTCCGCGCTGCCGTTCAAATACTTTCAGATTTGGAAAGTATGATACTAAATTTCATTTTACGTTTCAGGTCAAGGAACAAACGTTGCCTCGGTAGTTTATCCTACTAAGAGAAGTAACGCCTCGCAAAAATTTGATATTTTAAAAACGGTTTCTCATACTGCCGGTAGAATCAGTGGTCAGACGCAATCTCAGTAGGTTATAAATTTCGTAAAAATAAGTTCATTTATTGTGTATGTTTTATTAATAAAATCATTGTATTATTGGATATAAGTATATCTTTCTATTTTCTTAAATGAATGTATTTGAATAGTGCCGGACAATAAAATTCATCTGGCAACAGTGTATCTTCTTTTTTTGTTAATAGTAGTAATACAAGAATACAACGTGAAAAGATTTATTTGCTCCAGCAAAAAATTAGAAATAGCTCTGAATGAAGAGGAAGCAGTTTGAAAATTAATAAAAAAATCTCTTTCTTTAATGCCCTTTCGGGGAATTGCATCCTGTCTTCAGAAGAATTTGTTTTTGGTCTTGAAAACTAAATAAACTGAATTTCAAGAAAACCAAATAATTTAAACAATCCATGGCATATTTTGGAATACAGACAGACTGAAGATGGTAAGAATTTTGTTTTATTTGTGTTCACAGTTAATAAGTTCTGTGCAAACCAGTCCATAATGCTTCGAATATCGTGTTGGGCCAATTATTATATTAAATCGTGCCAAGTAGAAGCCTCATGGTAAATAGCAGTGTCATCAGCATAAGGTATTACCTATTGTTCCAAGTGTGCTCTGGTTTATCAAATCATTTACGTAAATGATAAATACACTGGCGAGCATAAAATTAGGGTCACTTTGAAAATTGCCAATTTTTCTAAGAATTCAAAATATTAAATTTAATTAATTCTTGAAGGCAATAACACTTGCATTTCTGAGAACTGTTATAAGCTTTTTGTGGTTTCTTTTGCACAACAAAGATTCAATATTTCCGATTTCTAGGAAATGCTTGCAGGTGCGCTACTTGGAAGCTTATTTCTCGGGGTCTATTTTTCAATTTCCTTCATTTATTCACTAACTTTCCTGTGTATAACTTGACGGTCGAAAAGTGTAGTCTTCGTTTATTTCCTTATAATGGCTTTAAATCCTGTCACGGCGGCCAGAATTATAGCGCTGTTGCAAGATGGTCGGGGGCAACGTGTAACGGCAAGAACGGTTGGTGTAAGTCTTTCTACAGTTCAGCGGGTATCCCAACGATTTCAGGAAACTGGTAGGCTGACGAGAAGACCAGGATCAGGGCGGAAAAGAACCACCACGCCAAGGGATGACCGTTTTCTTGTGTCCATGGCTTTACGGAATCGGACTGCTACGGCAGTTTCGCTTCGAAATCTCCTCCAAGAAGTCAGAAATGTTAACATTAGCGAATGGACAGCTAGGAGGCGACTTCGTTCTGCTGGATTATCTTGTCGGAGAATGGCTACGGGTCCTCCACTTCTCCGTTGCCATAGAATTGCAAGACTGAACTTTGCTCGAGATCACTTGGGATGGACAAATGACGATTGGGGGAGGGTATTATTCTCAGACGTGTCGCGTTTCTGTTTAAATCGGTCGGATGGACGTCGGCGGGTATGGCGAAGACCCGGAGAAAGGTATACCCAGGCTTGTATTGATGAGCGACTTCCATTTGGTGGAGGCTCAGCTATGGTGTGGGGAAGAATTTCTTCAGACGCACGTACCGAATTAGTGTTTATCGGCAATGGATCCCTAACTGCGCATAGGTACGTAACGGAAGTTGTAGAAAATCATGTCATGCCTTTTATGACGGTTCTGGGAGAAAATGCAACTTTTATGCATGATAACGCTCGACCCCCCGTGGCAAGGATTGTTAGCGGTTATTTGGATGAGGTTCAAATTACGCGATTTGATTGGCCAGCACGGAGTCCCGACTTGAACCCAATAGAGCATGTGTGGGATGAGCTAGGACAACGTGTACGAAGTCATACGCCGTCTCCCACCAACGCACAGGATCTTAGGGAGCTCCTACTACAGGAGTGGAATAACATCCCCCAAAATGTGATCCGTAATTTAATTGAGAGCATGCCACGTCGCCTCCAGGCTGTCATCAATGCACGGGGAGGAACCACTCGTTATTAGGGGTCAAAATTTTAACAGTTCCTTATTTTATTCCAACATTTTTCTCACTACACATTTTTAAGACAATTTTGTTAAAATTTACTTCTTTACGAATTTTCAATAAAAACATTAGAAAATGAAACGTTTTCTTTTTAAAACATTCCTGTTTAGAGATATGTATACAACGAAATCCATTTACAATAATAAGATACAATAAATAACCAGAAAAGTTGAATTTTTGAAGTGACCCTAATTTTATGCTCGCCAGTGTAGTAGCGGCCCAAGAACAGTGCCCTGTGGTACACCAGAGTTTGTACCCAGCAGCTTTCCTCTAAGACTCATTGCCTCTAGCTCTGAAATGAACAATAACAAACGTAAGATAATTTTTTAGTTTCCCCAAAAAGTACTCACCATCTGACCGGTTTTCATTCCATAAGCAGAATCTGAAAAGGCCCCAGGTGTGAGACCTACTGACCTCAGAGATTCAAGACTTTGTTTCATCATTCCATTTTCTGGGTTTAAGTAGGTACTCCAACGGTAAGCTAGAATGGTACAGACCAAGAAGATTGTTAAACGAGTCTTCCTGCGATTACAACTGTCACCAAGTGAACATTTAGTGTGGTGGTTTTCAGTTGCCTTCTGCATTGTATGCCGCTGGCCATTTATGTGCCTATGGGGTCAATTTCTCAATTCCTTTCCCCATCATGGTTCATCCACCTGTAACTCTTAGCCTTGGAAAATGGGGCTTCTTATACCGCTAGATTCTGACTGCATTGATCTCCTAAATGAGTCTTCCAAAATGGTGGATGACCTCTTTGAGTTGCTTATTCTTCATAACAACTTGCCTCATGACTTCTTTACTTTCTTTGCACTATGACCTGTAGGATTCAGATTTTCTGTTCCAGTCATGTAAAAGATCCAATTCATCCTTGAAAGGAATTAGTCTTTCGATATTGTGTTTCCACCGATATGGAATACACCTGTTTTATGAATTAAATATTAATAATTGTTATGAATATAAAATATAAACACTATTCACTAAATTGATCACTCTCGTCAGATGAATTTGTTTCATCTCCTAATGAAGTTATAATAATTGGATCAATTTCGACGTCCAACACCTGCTCCCAACGCCACCACTTCAAAATAAGGTTTTCTGTGTGATCCACCGACTTTTCCCAATATTCTTGAGATATGTGATTTAAAGAATATTCCCAAACTGTTTCTACTTGATCGGAACGTAAACCATCTCTAATATGTTTTTCGTTATAAGTTTTTGCGCCTGCCCATATTAATTCAATGGCATTAAACTGGCAATGAAGTGGAGGAAGGCGCAATACCTTATGACCATGTTCCCTTAATATTTCGTTGAACCATTCTAACCTTTTAAGCATGCCATTTATTCTTGTATTATACTGGCTCTAAGAATTATTCTCATTCCTCTATTCTGGACCCTTTGGAGCCTCTCTAACATATTAGTTTGATTGGTTAAACAAAATGGATCCTAATATACTTCCCTGTGGAACACCCACATCAATATTTTCTTCAGATGATTTATACTCCGTATGTCGCACCTTCTGTCTCCTATCTCAAAGGTAATCCTTGAACCACTTCATTGCAGTTCCACTTAAACCAATTTTCTTCAATTCCATTATCAGTTTTGGACTGTCAATAATTGTTTCAGATAATGTTCATTTTAGATAAACAAATACTAGGTACCAGATAATACGGCTCTTCTGCTTCAGATTTTGGTGCGTGTACCTGAAGTACATCAATATTTGCAGGTGTACCTACTACAGATGTTCTTGCGAACCAATAATGCTGTGATTGCCGGTTGCCGCTGGACATGGGGTCAATTTCTCAATCCCTTTCCCCAACCTGGTTCATCCAGCTGTAACTCTTGGACGTGGAAAAGGGGCCTTCTTATA
Source organism: Xestobium rufovillosum (assembly GCA_963966045.1). Taxonomy (NCBI): domain Eukaryota; kingdom Metazoa; phylum Arthropoda; class Insecta; order Coleoptera; family Ptinidae; genus Xestobium; species Xestobium rufovillosum. The sequence continues at coordinate 27,658,263 of OZ014497.1, forward strand.
CCGGTAGATGTTTATTTTACGTCATCATATCTGATTGTTTATCGTTGGCATGGTGGTGATCTCCTAAAAGAAACTCCCCAAATGGTCGTTGATCCCTTTGAGTTGCTTATTTTACAAAACAACTTGCCCCGTGATTTCTTTACTTTCTTTGCACTCTGACCTGTAGCATTCAGATTTTCTGTTCCAGTCATGTTTAAGATCCAATTCATCTTCGAAAGGAATTAGGCTTTCGATATTGTATTTCCACTGATATAGAATACACCTACGCCTGTTTTTTCGTCTATTACAATTTGCCTGTAAATAGAAGGATACAGTTTGGTGACATGTGGCTTGATTTTCGCCAGGAATAGTCAAGTAGCAATCAATAAATTGATTGTATTACTGTGTTAACACCATATGTATTTAACGATAAAAAATTCTGATGTCATCGTTGGCATGGTATTGATCTCCCAAAATATCCTCCACAAATGGTCTATGACCTCTTTGAGTTGTTCATTCTTCAAAAAGCTCGCTCCGTGACTTCTTTCTTCTTTGTTCTGGAGCACTTGGGAGTCAGGTTTGTGGTTCTCAACACTTTTGGCCTGCACACTAAAACGTGCAGGTCTACTATTCAGCTGAAGCTTTATTCTCTTCTGAATTTCAAGAGGATGTTCATCTTACAAATCTACGAATTTTTATTGGTCCAAAAATATTCAATGACCACCTGTTCTGACGATTTGATAGTTGTTCTCATTCGAGCTGGAAGAATTGCCCAATAAGCAGGCAAACCTGCTGTACCTACCATCCGGAGTCATGTCATACATTACATTTGCATTATTTGCAGATCAATAACGGTTTTACCGGTTTTATTGAGAGTAGTTGCCCTTATTGATGAAATAGTCTACGACTTGCGCTCGGGGAGACCAATGATCCCCTAATATTATAGATCTTTACTGTTTAAAATCTTTCACAAAGCCAGACCTATGGTTTATTCAAATATTGCATGCACTGAGTAAAAATGGTTTCGAATGTGGAAGATTTAACTGCAGTATTACATGAAGAATACTTAAGTTATTAAATCCGTGCACGATTCATCGCTTGTCCCCGTTCTCAAAAAATATTCTTGCAAATATGTTCATTGGTATTCCATTTGTGTCAAAGGCACGTTGACACCTACTGAATTTAATTATAATACATATATACCTATTAAGTAACAATCACATTTGACGACATTCAGATTTCTATTTCTATCTCTAAATTATAAAGCGGGTAATAGCAATATTGTTATTAGGAAGCTGATAAAGAATTGTATTTATATATTTTTAATATTATTCAATATATTTTGTTTGGGGATGCGGTCATATGTATAATTATTGTATACCTACTTTTGCATCAAAAGGTTTTTTTGTATAGGTAATCTTAACTTTGAATCGTTATGAATGGGTCTACCAGTTTCACCAGTAGAGGGCGTTTCACTTAACTGACTCATTAAGTATTCTAACTTCTCGTGGTAATTTCATTCTGAAAATTTCGAAGATTACTGCTGCTGAACTTTTAAGTATTTTCATTCACGAGCTACTTCCGGTTGTACCGGAAGTCGGCCCAAATGTTGCTATTTTAAATGCAATGGTTTCTAATTTGGGTTTGAATTCTGCGTCCTTTTTTAAAGCAACTTAATTAATATAGTCAAATGGAGTCTAGTGAGGCGGATGTGAATAAATGAATCAAATCACTATTCACTAAATTGATCACTCTCATCAAATGAACTTGTTTCATCTCCTAATGAATTTACAATAATTTGATCAATTTCTACGTCCAACGCCTGCTCCCGACGCCACCAGTTCAAAATAAGGTTTTCTGTGTGATTCACCGACTTTTCCAAATTTTCTTGAGATATGTGATTTAAAGAAGGGTCCCAAACTGTTTCTACTTGATCGGAACGTAAACCATCTCCAATATATTTTTCGTAATAAGTTTTTGCGCCTGCCCATATTAATTCAATGACATTAAACTGGCAATGAACTGGAGGCAGGCGCAATACCTCGCGACCATGTTCCCTTAATATTTCGTCCACAGCATAAATTTTATCTCTTTTTATTGACTTTGCAATCATCAATAATTCTGATTTTAACAAATTCGGTGAAGGATTTTTATTTTGTTTCTGTGTCCACTCAAATATTACATTTTTTTCCATGAAGAATTTGGTTGCTTATTTAATCCTATCTATTAAAAGTGATGTTAGTCGTGGAGAATGCGCAATAGACACGTACCGTTTCGATCTAGAGAGGTCAGATTTTTCGTTTCCGTCTCTTTCTAATACGTATGGGAGCCGATCGCCAAAAGTGCGTACGTCTGAACTATCACAGGTAGGTATCATGTTTGTTGTCGTTGTAAAAGTATACGCCGTCAGAAAGAATTCAAAGTTATTGGGCGCATGTGCTCCGAAAGCTCCAGCCAAATTGAACTATTTCATTTTCGATTATTATTACTTCATATTAAAGGAGCAAACAGATTTGAAGATCTGAAAACAGTAAACGGAGAAATACAGGAATCTTATGTAGCAGCGTGTTTAAAATTAGGTCTTATTTAAGATCATCACGAGTGGAAAAGAGCCACGAATGAAGCTGAAATTTGGATGATGCATTGCCAACCAATTTATCAGGAAGAATTGTGGGAAGAATTTAAAGAAGCAATGTCACAAGATTATGAAAGACTACAGCAATACTGAAGGACAAAAAAGCCTCTGCAGAAGGTTACAATCTTTCAATGTTTCCTACCATGCCACGACATTGAATAAGCAAATGAAGAACAATCAATAGAAATAGGATCACGACGATATAAACACCTAAATGAAAAGCAGAAAGAAATTGTAGATATTATTTTGGGTAAATGTGATGCTAACATAAATGAATCAATTTCTGAATCTTCATGTTTTTATATAGACGGTCCAGGAGGTTCCTGTAAGACTTATGATGTTTATACACCCCTTTACAGCTTACTGAAGAGTAAGAATAAAATTGTTTGTACCATGGCCTTCACGTGCATAGCAGCAACACTACTTCCTCACTGCAGAACAGTTCATAAAACGTTTGGGTTACCTGTTCCTCTGTTTTTAGATTCATCTTACAACCTTAAGAAAAATTCAAAAAAAACAGATTATTTAAGGAGTGTAGATGTTTTTATTTGGGATGAAGCTCCTGTGGCGCCAAGGTATGCTTTAAACATTATAGACAGAACCTTACGAGACTTTATGAATTGTGATGTTCCGTTTGGTGGAAAAATTATGGTGTTGCGAGGAGATTTTTGACAATTGTTACCAGTTAAAATAAATGCTACCCGCTGTGAAACAGTGAATTTAAGTATCAAATTTAGTTCTCTTTGGAGTTATTTCCGTAAATTTTCTTAAACACAAAATATGCGGGCTCTACCACAGGAACAAGAATTCGCCAAGTTTTTATTGGATGTTGAAGATGGAGTTTTGAACGATATGAATAGCAATTTAGAATTGCCACAGAGATGTATTTATAATTCAGATATCGTTGAACGTATATATGGAGGAATCAATTAGAGAAAACCAATTCATAGATATGACCTAATCAGCTATTCTGATGTTGAAGTCATTAACAAAAAAGTGGTAGAACTGTTAGATATAAAAACAGAAAAAATATATACAAACTTGTGTTGAAAATTGTGATAATGGAGATTTAAACGATGCTATTCTTCTTGAATATTTAAATACTTTAAACCCGCCAAATTTTCCTCCGCATGAATTTAAGTTGAGAGTATGGTGATCTCAGCATTAATGAATGTAATAAATGTAATGGTACGAGATTGTTAATTTTACAATTGGGAGACAATATCCTACAGTGCAAAATTTTAACAGGCGATAAACATGGAGATATAGTTTTCGTTAACCGTATAACGTTGTACTGTGAAAATGTTTATCCTTTTACTTTTAAAAGACGACAATAATTTCCCATTAAACTAACGTTTGCAATGACTATTTGATCAAATAGGAATTGATCTCCGAAAAGAAATATTTACTCACGGACAATTATGCGTGGCTTTTTCAAGAGTTCGTTTTTGGGAAGGTTTGATAATTTATTTAGGAAATCAAAGAAATAGCCGTATAGTTCAAAACTACGTTTTCAGGGAATTATATCAGATGTAAATTATTCTGTAAAAAGGCAATAATGCGTTTCTTTGAAGTCATGATTCGACTAGGAAGTAGGAAGTCCTTCTCAATCAACGGTCCACAATCTATGAGTATAACGTGTTCCACTGTTCTTGTTCACTACTGCTGCCACATGTGGCGTACAGAGCGCTTTATCCATGGACTTCAGATCGCTGTGCACGACAAAATCTCAGGATCAGCACTAGGTACTGGCCACATGACAAACCATAAATTTTACCACTGACAATCCCATAAGTACATAAAATTTTATCGTATTGAATTTCTTAACAATGTATGCAAGGAGGGGCCATATACATAAACATTACACTCAAATCGTGGTCTCCCATACTAAATGATTTGATGATGGTGCATTATACTCGTATCTAGTGTAGTGCCTAATGAAATTAGCATTCTGTCAGTGCAAGTACAGTGACTTTAAAATGTGGACTGTTTTCTTGCTTTTCACTTTCATTGTAAGTACCAGCGTTTTGGTAATATTTTTTTGTTTTAAGCAGGTGTTTTTTAGTCGGTGTTACGTGAACTTATTCCGAGCGTTTCGCGAAATTATCAGGAAAATAAATCCAGAATTATAAAGTGTTAAAAACCGAAATTTTACGTAAACTCACCTATTTATGCTGCAATCGTTCATTTCAATTAACAACCAAAGCCCAATGTTTTGCATCCGGCAGTTTTCGAAAACCTGTCGAATTATTTTCAAATAATTTTCCGTGTTGACAAGCAGGGTAATGGCGCCAAATAAGTGAACATGATGAAAGACAGAAATTTATTTATTTACGTTTTTTTCCGTTATAACGGTTTCTTCCCGTTACCACGAATCTCTTTTTCAGCTATAACGGATTTTTTCCGTTATAACGGATAATATTTTCGATATTTTTTTTCAATATAACTAATCTTTTTTCCGACATAACGGATTTTCTCCGTTATAACGGATCTCTTTTTTCCAAATAACGGATATGGCAATATATCAAGAGCTTTTATAACACTTAAACATTAATTAGAAGTCGTTTTACATAATCTGTGTGCAGTGTGGTGTTACTCGCCAATAGGCAGGTTCGGTAATTTTCAAATTTCATTAAAATTGATAGAGTTTATTATACTGAAGGCAGTTATGTTGTTAATTTTTGTTAAAAAAAATTCCTTCGCCTGTGAAGCCGTTGCAAAATTTTCCGTCGGTGCGAGGCTAGAAATCGTACCTTGCAGCGAGAGTAGGCCGCAAGACGTCAGAACTTAGTATAACGTACAAGTCCCAGCTTCAGTCCCATAAGTATTATGCATATGCATGTGTAGTTAAACTGTTAAATATTATTAACTGGTTCTAACTGGTGTTTTCTGTTTTGTACCCAGACTAATACATCGAACAGCACACTAATAAAACGGAAAAAGTGGTTCGTTGGAGCCAGAAGGAAAATCGGTCAGCATTATCGATATTTTCGCGAGTTAGTTTATCATTGCAAAAGTTTATAAAATTATCGGCTGCCCCATTGCAGCCACTCTAAATAAAATCGAACATAATGTAATTTATCGACAGTTTTCTGGGACCCCTTGGTACTTGGTAACTGGTAACGTGTTACGGTTAGCATAATTTGAAACAGGATGCTAGGAGCATGACGGAGCCAAATACTGAATCGCCGTAGCGTTCCCTCCCTGAACTAAAAAGGAAATTTTATTAACTATTTTACAATAATAATTAAATAGTACGTCATCATAAAGTACTCTTTTGAAGACTGGTAGGACGCGTACCTCCATCCTTTCCCTGAGCTAGCCTACGCATTTCCGTAAAAGTAGAACATTCTACATCCCCAACTATTTGAGAGCAGTAGTCTAATCTGCTCTAACCTCTACTTCTTTATTCCTATCTCTGACTCTAGTATGTCGCGAACTATTCCTTTGTGTCTCAGAAGGTGTCCTACCATCCTACGATCCTATCCCCTATTCTTTATTGTCTTCCATACTTTTCTCTTTTCCCTAACTCTTTCTAATTCCTCCTTATTGCTAACTTGTCTATCCACGGTATCTTCAACACCCGTCTGTAGCATCACATTTCAAACGCTTCTACTCTTTTTCAATCCGCTTCTCCCATTGTCCAAGTTTCGCACCCATAGGTATAATTTCGTACTCCATACATGCGTCTTTAAGAGTCTCTTCCGAGTTTCTACATTAACCGCTCCAGAATATAGCAGTTGTTTCTTTTTGTTAAACAAGTACCTAGTACCTACGTAGCGTAGTTTTTTGATTCGCGTGAGTTGTATTTGTTTCCGCTTTTAAAAAAAATTTCAAATCCCTTATAAAACTGTTAGCTTGATAACTTGTCAATCACTTAGGTATACATACCTACATAAATGAAGGTATGTATTATATTGTATTAGAGAATATAGGTAGGTACCTATTTTACAAACAGAAGTAAGCAGGTATCTACAATCTACATACCTACTTATACTGAATTATAAAAGGCATGTACAGTTAATAAATTGTTGACTTTGTTTTACTTATACCGGTCTGCCTTTACACTAGATGCAAGAATCACACACCATTTCCACATTTACCGGGACATTTACCTACCTACTACATAAATATGGCAAATTATGTGAATCGGACTTTTGATACCCCTGTTGCATCATTATATCGATTATGTTGTCTTTGTTTTATGTTTCCTTGACACCTTACTTTAAAACTCACGCTCGAAATAGTCCCAATAAGTATGTTACGAGATAGGTACCTCTTCCAGGGGCACTTCAAGAGAAGTGGGAGGAGCGCCTTACGAATCTCTGACGTCAAACCAATAACAAAGCGAACTAGCATGTGGGCGTGATAAGCTAATTTATTTCGCTTATTACGCCGCAAAAAAATTTTGTAGAAAAAAAATTTCGCCGTAAATCAATTACAATAACAATTTTCTGTCATTTTCATGCCAAAAATAGATATCTTATTTTTCTCCGAACCTCCCTATTGGCTCAACGGTCAACACTAATACCTACCTTACCAACGGTCTTACTGAATTAAATCGGGATACTAGGGACACCCAAAATTTTGGAAACTTCGATGTTAATATCAGAAATCAAATGATACATTGAATTGGTTGGTTGACGGAAAAAGAATTCCGTTATAACGGGAAAACCAGTTATAACGCAAAAAACCCGCTATAACGGAAAATCCGTTATAACGGAAAAACGTTGCAGCAGTAAATGAAAATAAATGATACGCAACACCGTACTTTGGTGCCCACGGCTGGAATTCGACCAGTTGTTGGCCGGTCCTACGCCACCAATAAATATTTATTATTGTTATTATTATTCTAGGGGGCGAATCCAATAAAAGCGAAACCCTTTCTGTACAACCCCAAAGCGATAACAACTTTCGTGTCGTCAGCCTCAGCGGCATCATCGTCGCCTGGACCCGACGGAAATATAGCGTATTTGACTAAAAATGCCCGTCCCGAAAAACTGCAGAATGAAAAACTAGACGAGGACGACGACTTCTTCAAGGAATTAGCGGATCCTGCTCAAGTGGACATGCCTTCGAACACTAATAACCAAAATGAGGTCATACCTGGAATTTTTCAAAAGAAGATAGAAAAAATTTTGCGGAAGATACGTCTCATCACGAGCATTGGCGCTAGCTTTGGGAACACTAACACAAACGGTAAACATAAACTTATTATTAGAAAAAGCAGTTATGGCAGTGTGGAGGTGGTTTATTTATTATGGTGGAAGATATCTTGTTAGTTAATACCCGATGAACAGTCAGCATTTACTAGTAAGAACAATAAATTGTAAAGTGTCCGCTATTTGAAACCAAACCTTGTAGTCTTGGCAATTTATTGGAAAATAAAAACATTTATTATTATTTATTATGTTGAATAGACGATAAACGATAAAACTTCGTTTTAGGAGGGGGAAATGGTGATGACTTAGAAGATTTTGACTTGGATTTTAATGATGTAGGAGGTGGAAATAATACAAAACCGACAGAGTCAAATGGTGGCGAACAGTCTGTAACGTCAAACTCTACAGCAGTCAACGGCAATATGCCAAGCAAAGTGACAGTATCGCCGGGGTCATTGGCGGTATTCTTTATGGAGTTATTGGGTTCTGTTTTTGGACTGGCTTACGGGGCAGCGGCTCAGCTTACTGCTAACAAGCCTTCTTAACCAGGTCTTACTCAATATTTGAATGTAATAAATTTATTGTAATTTATATGTAATAAAATTATAATGAGTATAAATGAAGTCATTGACTCCTTACTCATATCTGATCCTTACGAGTCAGTACTAATATGTTGAATAAGTTTATTCAGTTTTTCTTAGGAAAATTCTGCAATAATATTATCTTTATTTATATCCAATAAAGTTTTCTAAAATGCTTATATATTAAACTGTAACGGCATTATATACTCCAAGGCACTGTTTATATAACTATTATCTTCCTCTAAGTCAGTAACAATAGTCTTGATTCTCTTTAAAACATTTTCTTGTTTTATATTACGTTTTTCTACTACACCCTGTAAAACGAACTTCAGCTGGTTCGCTGATGTGCCAGTAGAAGTGCCGGCTAATTTTTGCAGCACTTCATCGCTGTAGCCCTGAAATAAACAATTAATCATCAATATAAATTCATTCCCGACGGACTTATACATTTAAGTTGGCGAGCGGTGGGGTTGTGCATTGGGTGCAATAAAATGTCTTGCAGTACCAGTGGCGCAGGTAAAATTTTCAGTTACCGGTGAGCTTCTGAAAAGGTAAGATGGCGGGTTGCGAACGGAAAATAGTGTATAGTGTTTTGTTATTTTAAAAGTGAGAAAAGTGATCACGTGATTACAAATGAAGTGTTCGCAGACAATATCAGTGAAGTTGAACCATTAATTATTTCTTTAGGCGCAAATGTGATCCTCACCTGATATTTATTCAACATCAACTTCTTAGCTTCCTTGTTAAGAAGATCATATAAAGACAATAAAGTCACGTACGCTTTGGTGGGGGGCACTCTTTTCTGGCGCAATTCAGGTCTGATCTCATCATCATCATATTTCAACGAAAATTCTCGAACCTGCTCCTCTTGGGTGCCGGAAAAATCATTTTCTACGCAATTGACAAGATCCAGGAGTTTTCTCAAATCTTCGCCAACGAAAGAGCCAACATTCTCGGGTATATTTTCTAAAAACTCTCGATTGGTTTTATTTTGTTCCCTTGAATTTATGTTTTCCGCGGGAGCAATCGTATATTTATCGAAATAATTGTAACCGTCCGAATTTTGCAGAATATGAACATATTCTTCAAATGATGAGCTCTTCGATAGGTATGAAGCTCCGAGTGGTTGTTCTGGGGCGTAAATTCCTGGATTGTGTGGCTTTGTTGGTCGCAACGTCGTGCTGGTAACGGAAGCCGCCGCAGGCGGTCTCAAGTCGTACTTCATAAGATCCGTGATATGTGCTATAACCTGCATGCTAGCTGGTACATAAGAGTCCAGGAGGTTTATGTTTGTGTCCACCAAAGGCGGCCCCCGTAATATGGTATCTTCTAACGCCGTTACCTAGAGAAATTAATTAAATTTTAGTTGACCGTTCACTCTACAAGGGAAAGAGAACAGTCCAGCAGATTTAAGTTGGTGAGCGCCGGGGTTGCGCATCTGCATACATATCGAATGTAATAAAATGTCTTGCAGTACCAGCGGCGCAGGTAAAATTTTCAGCTACCGGTGAGCTTTTGAAAAGGTAAGGTGGCGGGCTACGAACGGAAAGGTGTTTTGCGTAGTCAAACACGGGAAATAGTGTACATATTCAATCGAAATAATATGTCGTGAAATACTGAAATACTGACGGAGTTACAGCAATTAACAAAATATTGCTTTTTGCGCTGCGGCATAGTGTTCTATCTCTACACTACGCATCTGGCTACTCCGTGCATCTGCGCCTGCGGGCGGCTAATCTCCGTCATATGCGGGAAACTCGTGCAGATACCTATTACTTTTCTTTGACAAAGTGATAAAACAGTTTCCGATGCAATGAAGTTTATGTTTAATTGTTTACAAATAACATACCATTACTGTAAAACTGTTCTTTATTATTCTGCGACAGACATACACTAATTCTATCTGTTTTTGTACCTGCCGCCCGGACCAAACCGCCGAAAAAACGAAATCGAATTGCCGAATGCCTGCCTGCCGCCTTGAACAATGCTTTTTATCAATTTTCAGTTACAGCTTGAACTGTTTCTGCTGAATCATTCATCTGACAAATTTTGCACAAATTGTAATTGATTTCCATTTTCACTAATAGTAATGCATATAACTTAACCTGTCTTCAATCAAAATCGCACAAACAGTGATTCCAAAACAATTCCACATTACACATACTACTCGTACATAGTTATTGTTATTTGTAAACAATTAAATATAAACTTCATTACATCGGAAACTGTTTTATCACTTTGTCAAAGAAAAGTAATAGGTATTTGCACGAGTTTCCCGCATATGACGGAGATTAGCCGCCCGCAGTCGCAGATGCACGGAGTAGTTAGATGCGTAGAGTAGAGATAGAACACTATGCCGCAGCGCAAACAGCAATATTTTGTTAATTGCTGTAACTCTGTCAGCATTTCAGATATCGAGATGATGTTTTCACTAATATTTTTGCATGCTTTTCACGACATATTGTTTCGATTTAATAGGTATCTATCTTTTACAATAAAAAACTTTCTCGCGTGGTGAAAATTAAGGTGCACAAAAATGACGCGGTGTACAAAATTACAAATTTCTGACGTGGTTATTTTTCAAAAGTTAATTGTGAATAGAGGTTTGCAATCAAAAAAGCCTGGAGAACATTTCCAAAAAAAATTAGCTTCCTAGCTGTCTCCAGAACGAAGATATGACGATGTAAAGTGAAATGTTCGGAGTTTTCAATTTTTCGAAATTTTACGTAAAAATGCATTTCTCGGGGCCAAGGCCGTCCCAAATGGACGGGCGCTCTCCGGATTCGGATTCAGCGGGTGATTTTACATAGAAAACAGTTTTCAAAACAAGTGTGTCCTCGACTTCGGACGAACTCTTTAAATAAGCGCTTTTTGAGATGGCTGCTCCCCGACTACTTATTGAATTACTACAGAAAATATTTGAAAGGATAAAGCCAGATATTCTTTTGAATTATTGAAATAAATCTTACCGTTGAGGTAACGCTTAAAATAGCGAAGAGTATAGTTTGGTAGTGACACATGTTCGATTAAAAAACTTCTTTGCAAAAATTATCACATCACACCACCTCGATGGTTCCTATTCTACTGCACACTGTAGAAACTCGATTTTAATATATTCATGTGTATCGCCTGTTCGCAAAGTAACTGTAAGCCGCTCCAAACACGTCCAAGTAGATGAAATGATTAAATTCAGAGCACATGTTTTGCAGCCAGAATAAAGATTGCAAATGTTTGTCATTTTCCCCATTTTTAAGAGACTTGTTTTGCTATTTCGTCATCTTGCGGAACACGCTATAGTTAGGTACTCTGGCAACCAGTATTCCCGGACGGGTTTTGTATCCACGCGTTTTCGACAGAACTAGTTGTTGATAATCAATTTAAAAAATGTTGTTGCATTTATTCGTCCCGAGACCTTGAAGAAGTTAATGAACTTTTTCGAAAAAACATTCTTGTAAATAAACTGTATTTAACGTGTGATATTCAAAATAATTATAGAGTTTATAACGCTACTACCAATAATTATATAACATATAATGTGTCCACTTACAAAAACTTGTATTTTCAGTTTTTCGAAAAACTTCATATTCACATTGAGAAACTTTGATTTTATTGTACAGGGTGCGCAAAAATATAAAAATGCAGATTTGCAAAATTGAAAACAATATGATTTGTTGAAATCAACAATTGGTTTGCTGTGTTATTTTTCTGTAAAAATCTGCAAACTATTATCTACAATGCAGAAGAACAACCAACAGTTGCATCCTTATCATGTAAAACAACTGAATAGTTTTTGCAACCCGAAGATTTGCCTCGTATGTGGGCAAGTAATATGTCATTTTATATTGATTTGATATCGCTGAAGTCAATTTAAACCATATTTTATTTACAACTATAAAATTTTCAAAATGGCAGCCAAATTTCCAATTTTAATTCAAAATTTTGTTAAACTCGCTAATATTAAAAAAATTGTAAAATATATAACATTTTTATTTAAATTGCAGGTTCTTAACTTGTTCTAATGATATTTTTTGGTATCCCCAAAAATTTCAAAATGGTTGCCATTTTTGAAAGTAAAATTTATTTGCAGTACCTATACCCTGTTGGATATGGATGGACGAACTGAGGGCATTATAGAAATTTAATTTTTTGTTTCTCTTTTTATTTAACATGTCGACAATTTGTTTTTGAAGATAACTATACCTACATACAGGGTGTGTCACGACGAGTTCCTATTAGACGTTTGTAGAGAAGCGCTCACAATAGAATTCCGAAAATTTGTAATACGTATCACGTTTTCAAATATTCTCTATTTAATGAAAATAATGGCAACTTAATCCAACTTCCGCTTATACCGGAAGTGGCACTTAACTTCCTTATTTTAAATAGAACTAACACCTAATTTTTTTACACTTTCCGGTTCTCCATAAAATTTTAGATGGACTTTATGTAACATAAGTAACTTCTAAATGACAAAATTTCCAAGATATACGCGAGTTTTCAATTTTTTTACAGTTGCAGGGTACTCTTTGGCGTCTGCGGCAAAAGAAAAAAATTGAAATCGAAACAATTGCGGGCGGTAGCATTAATGACAAAGGTCTAAATTAAAGTTCAGTGTACTCAAAGTTTGAAAATACTGCGAACAGTGAATAGGATGCGACATTAAACTGAGAAATCAAAATATTGCCAGAACTCAACAAAATTAAATGGAACGTCCCCTTTTTTATGCACTTTTTGAATTCTACGGAAAATTTTAGTTGGAGTCGATATAAATCCAAAAAGTGCATAAAAAGGGGAAGTTCCATTTAATTTTGTTGAGTTCTGGCAATATTTTGATTCCTCAGTCGCATCTTAATCACTGTTCGCAGTATTTTCAAACTTTGAGTACACTGAACTTTAATTTAGACCTTTGTCATTAATGGTGCCGCCCGCAATGGTTTCGATTTCAATTTGTTCCTTTTGTCGCAGACGCCAGAGTACCCTGCAAATGAAAAAAAATTTGAAAACTCGCGTATATCTTGGAAATTTTGACATTTAGAGGTTATTTATGTTACATAAAGTCCATCTAAAATTTTATGGAGAACCGGAAAGTGTAAAAAATTAGGTATTGGTTCTATTTAAAATAAGGAAGTTAAGTGCCACTTCCGGTATAAGCGGAAGTTGGATTAAGTTGCCATTATTTTCATTAAATAGAGAATATTTGAAAACGTGATATTACAAATTTTCAGAATTCTGTGTGGTACTGGACCGTTCGAACAACTAGTCCTCGGGTAAGTACCCCACCAGGCTTTGAATTATAGAACTAAATCCAGATTTTGGGTACTACGAGATCTTATACGGGATGCTACCCCAAACATATCGCCGGGCTTGAAACATCCTTAAATCTCTACGTAGGTACTTTCCTGCTCTACCAGCAGTAGTCTTATGTATGTCAGAAGTTTTTCAATATTGCATGTTTCGAATGTGCATGGAAAACCGTAGACCACTGGTTTCGTCATTTCGAGACTCATCAGTACGGTGCTTCGCCCTACACACTCGAACCATACACGCTTGGTGCAAGTATTAGCAAGAGCTAATATTATTAGCCGAATTATGCGCTTCTCCACAAACGTCTAATAGGAACTCGTCGTGACACACCCTGTATGTAGGTATAGTTATCTTCAAAAACAAATTGTCGACATGTTAAATAAAAAGAGAAACAAAAAATTAAATTTCTATAATGCCCTCAGTTCGTCCATCCATATCCAACAGGGTATAGGTACTGCAAATAAATTTTACTTTAAAAAATGGCAACCATTTTGAAATTTTTGGGGGTACCAAAAAATATCATTAGAACATGTTAAGAGCCTGCAATTTTGATAAAAATGTTATATATTTTACAATTTTTTTATTATGAGCGAATTTAAGAAAATTTAGAATTAAAATAGGAAATTTGGCCGCCATTTTGAAAATTTTATAGTTATAAATAAAATATGGTTTGAATTGACTGCAGCGATATCAAATCAATATAAAATGACATATTACTTGCCCACATTGGTTATTATTTAATTATTTTTGAAATTCAAGCCCCTTGGAATATGTTCCGCCCCTGAGCTGCTCCTACGGGGTATTTTTTTTGGGTACTGCGGGCAAAATCTCTTAATTTGACCTATTTAAGCTGCCGACCAAGTTTCATGCTTTTAACACAATTTGCAGGGTTTCGGCAAAAATTGTCGTTAGCCGCTAGGACTAAAACGACAATTTACCTGTATGACGGACAGGGCGAAATGGTCCTGTAGCGTGGCCTGCCAGATCGCCATACCTAAATCTGCGTGATTTTCTTTTGTCGGGAGGACATGGAGAACTTAGTGTGGAGAATAACGTAATAACGGCAGAAGAATTATTTGGTCGACGCCTTCATTGTGAACAGAGAAAAATAACCAGTAAATGTCCACAATGCAAATTTTCGAAACAATCTGCTCATTGGAACTTGTATCATGTACGTAGTGTAAGCTTTTATTAACAAATTAATGGGAACGATTACGTAAAATTTCTCTGAAATTATTATTTGGACAAAATTATTCCGAAAATATCAGGGTACCGCCTTAATTCTGATGATGGCATAAATATGCGGATAGCAGAATAAATGGCATTGAACTGCTGGTTTTCGGCGAGCAAAATGAAATTAATAATAATTATAAACGTAAGTAAATATTTCATTTAATTTAATATTACAGTAAATTTGACTCAAATTTTTTATGTCAATTCTATCTTTTATAGTTTTTTTCTTTTTTATACATATACAGGGTGAGTCATTAAGGCGAAATCGGCCGATAACAAGAGTACAGTTAAAAATGGAAGAAACTTTTTCAAATAAAAGTTTTTCAAAAATAAGTGCGTAATGAGATAAAAATATTTTCAAATATGGCGGACTTCCGGTTATACCGGAAATGGACACCAACTATGTTATTTTAAATGGAACACCCTGTACTCGTTTGCATTTTTGGATTTCGCATGAAAAATAAATGTCAGTTTGTTAATCAAACATTGGGTCTAAGTCGAACCGCTATGGAGTTTTTTAATTTTTTTTTTAAATTTTGACGTTTGCAGTAGTTGGCGCCATTTTGAATATCTTCGAAACGAAAGCACTTAGAGGAATGCGGTTTCGACAGTTCGTCTCTGGAAGTAACAGCCTATTAGACACAAGTATAACATGGAATCATAACTTTTTAATTAAATGAAATTTATCCATGCCAATATTTACTAATTCAAACAGGAATAACTCTTTTTTTTTAAATGGAATGCTACATTGATTCTCACCTCATAAGACGCAACATTAAATTTCCTTTCTGACGATGTATGGTTGTTGGCATCTGTCACCAGCAGTTTTTAAGAAACTTGCGTTTTTCTGGAAATTTTAAATAATATCGTGTTATTGCGTTAACAATAGTTGGCGTTCAGCGATTTTGTTTTGTTTTGCCAACGAAATGTCATTTCTATTAAATTATTGTTAAGTAAGAGTGCAATTTGAGTTCAATTAGTGAGAGTATTGATTTCAATTTTAATAAATATCACAATTAAGAAAACTGAAAATGTACACTCAAGAAGAATTAATTGCTATGGTGTATTCCTTGGGTGAAGCAGAAGGAAATTCGTTACTTGCCTCAAGAATGTATGCGGAACGTTTTCCCGAGCATAGACATCCAAATGTAACGGCATTCGCAAAATTAAAAGAGAGGTTTGAACGAACTGGTTGTGTGGGATACGAGAAGAAAGAACGTGTAAAATCAGTGACACATGAGGAAAATCAAGTTTTAGTAGCTGCTACTGTTGTCCGAGATCCTCATTTAAGTACCAGAGAAATTAGTCGCGAGTTAGAAATAAGCCAAACTTCTGTATCTCGAATACTGCGCAAAAATAAATTTCACCCGTACCACGTTCAGTTGGTTCAGGAACTAGATCAAAATGACTTCAACAATCGGTTGCAGTTTTGTGAGTGGGCTTTACGTAAACTTCAGGAGCGAAATGACTTTTTCGATCATGTTCTCTTTACGGACGAAGCTTCGTTTCATAAGAACGGTTTTGTTTCAAGATACAACTGCCATTATTACAGTACTGACAATCCCCAGTGGATAAAGCCATTGGATCATCAACATAGGTGGCCTTTGAATGTATGGGGTGGCATAATTGGACGACACGTAATTGGACCACATTTTTTCGATGGAAATTTGAACGGTAATAGCTACCTACAATTTTTACAAAAGATTTGCCAGAAATGTTAGACAATTTACCACTTGCTGCAATACAACAGATGTGGTATCAACAAGATGGAGCGCCTGCACATTACGGGAGGGATGTAAGGGAGCACTTGACTGCAGCATTTCCAAACACATGGATAGGAAGAGGAGGTCCGACACCTTGGCCAGCGCGATCTCCAGACCTAATAAAACTTGACTTTTTCTTGTGGGGGTACGTAAAGCAGTTAGTTTACAGGGAACCTCCAACTACTCGAGAAAATATGATGGAACGAGTTCGCGATGCATTTCAAAGTATCAATGAAGATATGTTGATAAATGTTGAACAATTCTTTGTTGAAACGATTGCGTGTTTGTTATCGTGAGGATGGCGGTTATGTCGAACATTTAATCTAATTACATTAATTTATTTTTGTTGCTGTTATTATCTAATGATCTTTGAAGTTTTGGAAATAGTATAGAAGATTTGGAACGAACATTTTGTAAGACAAAACAAAACAATATCGCCAAACGTCAACCATTGTTAATGCATAAACATGATATTATTCAAAATTTCCAGAAAAACGCAAGTTTCTTAAAAACTGCTGGTGACAGATGCCAACAACCATACATCATCAGAAAGGAAATTTAATTTTGCGTCTTATGAGGTGAGAATCAATGTAGCATTCCATTAAAAAAAAAGAGTTATTCCTGTTTGAATTAGTAAATATTGGCATGGATAAATTTCATTTAATTAAAAAGTTATGATTCCATGTTATACTTGTGTGTGATAGGCCATTACTTCCAGAGACGAACTGTCGAAACCGCATTCCTCTAAGTGCTTTCGTTTCGAAGATATTCAAAATGGCGCCAACTACTGCTGCAAACGTCAAAATTTTCAAAAAAAAATAAAAACTCCATAGCGGTTCGACTGAGACCCAATGTTTGATTAACAAACTGACATTTATTTTTCATGAGAAATCCAAAAATGCAAACGAATACAGGGTGTTCCATTTAAAATAACACAGTTAGTGTCCATTTCCGGTATAACCGGAAGTCCCCCATATTTGAAAATATTTTTATCTCATTAAGCACTTATTTTTGAAAAACTTTTATTTGAAAAAGTTTCTCCCATTTTGAACTGTACTCTTGTTATAGGCCGATTTCGCCTTAGTGACTCACCCTGTATAAAGTTAAATCTAAATATGTAGTATATTTTATTTTTTGTTGAAATTCCAATAGTGAATTGTAATTTAGGATTGTAGTTATACCGCAAACTTTAACATTGAATTATAATACTGAAATCCTGAAATTAAAATATTAACTAATAAGGCACAAAGTCGCTTGCTCCACATGGTAAAACATATGGCCGGAAGCAAGAATGGACCAATTTGACACAGCCAGTCTTAAGCTTGCTACACATATAAATTCTTATGTTAAATTGCCGTAAGTTTGTAATTTTATATTCTATATTCGTATGTTCTTTTTTTTTCTTTGAGTCTTACTATAACAAGTGGAAATGAGAATATTTAAACATGATTTTTGGCATGTTACAAAAATGCTTTAAATTTTAAATTTATTGTAAGAATTTTGGGGTTGATATAATTAAAAAAATTGTTTTAAAACTGAACCCACATGTCACAAAAATGCATTGTTATGTGTCTAGCTGTCCGCGCAATTAAACTTTTCAACCCCCATTTTAGAAAATCCGCAATAGAAAGTCTTATATTGCTTAATAAAAAATAACTATCCTAATAATTTCATTACGAAAATTATAAAAAATAGAATCCATCAATTTTACAATAATGATACTGGTATTAAAGAACTAAAAGAAAATAAAAATTACATTTCATTACCTTATATTAAAGGTATATTACACAATATTAATAATTTATTAGCAAAATACAATTTACAAGTATCACACAAAAATTATAATAACTTAAAATTTCTGTATTCCAATAGGCAGGTTCGGTTATTTTTCAAATTTCATTAAAACTGATAGAGTTTCTTATACTGAAGGCAGCTATGTTTGTTAATTTTTGTTAAAAAAAAATTCCTTCGCCTGTGAAGCCGTTGCAAAGTTTTCCGTCGGTGCGAGGCTAGAAATCGTACCTTGCAGCGAGAGTAGACCGCGTGACGTCAGAACTTAGTATAACGTACAAGTCCCAGCTTCAGCGCGCAGCAGTCCCATAAGTATTATGCATATGCATGTGTAGTTAAATTGTTAAATATTATTAACTGGATCTAACTGGTGTTTTCTGTTTTGTATCCAGACTAATACATCGTACAGCACACCAGTAAAACGGAAAAAGTGGTTCGTTGGAGCCAGAAGGAAAATCGGTCAGCATTATCGATATTTTCGCGAGTTAGTTTATCATTGCAAAAGTTTATAAAATTATCGGCTGCCCCATTGCAGCCACTCTAAATAAAATCGAACATAATGTAATTTATCGACAGTTTTCTGGGACCCCTTGGTACTTGGTAACGTGTTACGGTTAGCATAATTTGAAACAGGATGCTTGGAGCATGACGGAGCCAAATACTGAATCGCCGTAGCGTTCCCTCCCTGAACTAAAAAAGGAAATTTTATTAACTATTTTACAATAATAATTAAATAGAAAGTCATCATAAAGTTCTCTTTTGAAGACTGGTAGGACGCGTACCTCCATCCTTTCCCTGAGCTAGCCTACGCATTTCCGTAAAAGTAGAACATTCTACATCCCCAACTATTTGAGAGCAGTAGTCTAATCTGCTCCAACCTCTACCTCTTTATTCCTATCTCTGACTCTAGTATGTCGCGAACTATTCCTTTGTGTCTCAAAAGGTGTCCTACCATCCTACGATCCTATCCCCTATTCTTTATTGTCTTCCATACTTTTCTCTTTTCCCGAACTCTTTCTAATTTCTCCTTATTGCTAACTTGTCTAAACACGGTATCTTGAACACCCGTCTGTAGCATCACATTTCAAACGCTTCTACTCTTTTTCAATCCGCTTCTCCCATTGTCCAAGTTTCGCACCCAGAGGTATAATTTCGTACTCCATACATGCGTCTTTAAGAGTCTCTTCCGAGTTTCTACATTAACCGATCCAGAACATAGCAATTGTTTCTTTTTGTTAAACAAGTACCTAGTACCTACGTAGCGTAGTTTTTTGATTCTCGTGAGTTGTATTTGTTTCCGTTTTTTTAAAATTTCCAATCCGTTATAAAACTGTTAAGAGGTGGTTATCCCGCGAGCGATTTGTCGAGTTTGTCCGTAAGAGGCCCATGTATTTCTTGCGTTGCCGGCTCTTTGCAAGGGTTTACAAAATACAATTTTGTGTTACCAATTCTTAACCGATTTTAATTTTAAAAAGCTTGCTGGCATCGCAAAACTTCGAGCATGTTGCCTACATCGAGTTTTTTCTCATAAATTTGCAGCAGTTACATGCAGTGGAACGTAAATATGACTGAAATTGCGTTAATTTTGTGCATTTTAAATATTTTTTTCTTGATTTCACAGTGAGAAAATTGAAAAAAGTCGCATGTAGGATTCAATTCCAACCTTTTAACTATGCACTAGAAAATTTTCACATTTCTAACTTCAAGAATGGCGTAGTAATCTTTTAGATTAGAAAGGCTGTTTTTTGTCCTAAAATCGAGCGGTATAACCTCCTCTTAACTTGATAACTTGTCAATCACTTAGGCATACATACCTACATAAATGAGTAGGTATGTATTGTATTGTATTAGAGAATATAGGTAGGTACCTATTTTACAAACAGAAGTAAGCAGGTATCTACAACCTACATACCTACTTATACTGAATTATAAAAGGCATGTACAGTTAATAAATTGTTGACTTTGTTTTACTTATACCAGTCTGCCTTTACACTACTGTTTTGAGGTTGAATGAAATTGGGGTTAGATGCAAGAATCACACACCATTTCCACATTTACCTGGACATTTACCTACCTACTACATAAATATGGCAAATTATGTGAATCGGACTTTTGATACCCTTGTTGCATCATTATATCGATTATGTTGTCTTTGTTTTATGTTTCCTTGACACCTTACTTTAAAAATTCATGCTGGAAATAGTCCCAATAAGTATGTTATGAGATAGGTACCGCTTCACGGGCACTTCAAGAGAAGTGGGAGGAGCGCCTTACGAATCTCTGACGTCAAACCAATAACAAAGCGAACTAGCATGTGGGCGTGATAAGCTAATTTCTTTCGCTTATTACGCCGAAAAAAAAATTTGTAGAAAAAAAATTCGCCGTAAATCAATTACAATAACAATTTTACAATTTCCATCTCCTCAAGTACTAATTTTTATTCGGTCTTCGTCTGGTTCCTGGTTTGTCTTTGGTCTGCAACTGTCGAACCTTTTGAAGCATCGCCTAGATGTTTGCTTCTGTAATAAATTGACTTTTACGTCCTATCGTGCAAACTCACATTTTACATGCAATTTTCAGATTTGTGTGGTTTACAAAACCTTCGCTGATGAATACGGTAATTCGGAAGTAGCCAGAGATAATTTTACAACAGCAGAGACAGCAACGGAAAATGACGAAACAGTTACGGCCAGTTACGAAGCTAATTTTTCGGTTGAAATAAATATGGACAAGCATGCGCCAATTATTGGTTCGAAGAACATACCCATTCCGGCCTTCGATAAATTCAACGCAGACAATATTATTGGACCAATATCGGAGAGATTGCAAGAGTTCGCGTCTTTTCTGTCACAGTCGCATCATCCAAATGATGGTGTGATATTCTTTAATCCGCAATCCTTTTGGGAGAAACTCAACGAAAAGAAGAATCAAATTTGGCCAAGTTCCCATGCAGCGATTTTCGGGCACACTTGGCCGCGCGCCGACTACCCTTTTGCTTACAGAATGAAGAAATCAAAGAAATAGGTGCTGAAAATTAATTTGTTTATGTATTTTAGGAATAAATGAATGAAGTTGTTAACACAATCACTTTTTACTCTTTGGTAGTTTTCATTGTTGAAAATTAATAACAGAATTCCAGTAGAACCCAGACAATTTCAAAAATTCACAAGAAAATTAAGTAAGTTAAGTTTTTCGAATACGTCCACTAAGTAAGAGAGCTTAGTTAGAAGTACAAATTCATGGAATTGTTCTGCACGTGGAGGACCGAATACGAAAGTTTTGAGAACCACTGCCATAAGTTTTGTTGGTTTATCACAAGTTGCGACACGTTTTTGAATCAGAATTCCAACACACTTAATGTAAAATATAAAATTTTTATTGTCTCTCAATAAAAATCTGTATACTATGAACTGCTATTTATACAAATGGCGTTGCCGAGTTTCTTTGTGGTATCTTTAGTGGTCACTTCTCAAATAATTGGACCTCTAAAAGGAAGTAAGTAGAAATATTTAGAAAGTGAAACATAAGTAGGTACATGAACTTTTTTATAAAGGCCCGTTTCGATCTTTTAGTCGATTTAGGAGGATACAAAGCAAATTTACTTTTGTATCTGACCAATTCTACCGGAGTGAGTCATTTAAAGAAAGCCACTGAAGATTTCTCGTTTCCTCTCATATTTCGGGAAAATGCGGCCACTGGTTATTCCATTATTGAAACGTACTTTTGCACAGCTACCTTCGATATTTTTATCCAAGCCATATTAACATTTCATATTCCCATGGATAAAGTAAAGCGTGTGCTATTGGCTCTTTGCTTGATGCTCGATATCGATAGCGAGGAAGTGTGCAGCGGATTTCTAGACCTAAACGTCGTAAGTAATACACTCACCGGAACAATTAACCATCTAGCTGTAAAACATGTAAATTAAAAGTATTGATACGAACTTTTTCCCCGTCAGCGACGCCCCTGGTGGTGACTCACATTATTTGTCTGGCAGCGAGTCGCCTTTGATTTATTACGGCGCGACCTTGTCGCTGTTTATGGCTTCCGAAAAGTTCGAGAAATAAAAGAATTTTCCAATACTGGAATGTTCTAGAGATAGAACAATGTTCTATCACCATTATAAAATGGGAAGCAAGAAGCCGAGTGGACAGTCTTACAGTTTGAAGTCTGAAGTTTGGAAGCGGATGTCGAATGCGATAAGAACCGGTCGTTTAATAATTCCGTGCGAGTATAAGTCTTGATACGCGTCTAGTGTCGGTACGGTACGCGAGTGTGCGAATTCTTTGGTGGCGTTTTTAAGTGTACCGGGGCGTCTTCGTATGTGATTAACCGTCGGTTGAAGATGAGTGTTTTAGAGAGTTTAAACTGTGGACTTGTGTACTGTGGATTGTTTAGGTTAGGTAATTAACTGTTTAATTGTTCGCTAATAATTGTTTAATTTTCACCGCTTGTTGTCATTTACTGCTTGTATATATTTCGCTGCTTATTGTTCATTTCGTTAATTTTCAGTTCCCAAATCACTGTTAATCATTGTAAATATTTGTACATATACATATAGTCACTGTAAATAAGTAAGTGTAAAATCGAAATACGTTACAGTATTTTAAGAGGTTTATTTGTTGACATTTAATATTTTGTATCTAAATAAAGACCAATATAGTAAGTAGTTTACTAGCAATTACTTACCCCGATGTGAAATCTTCTATGTAAGGATAAATTCGTTGTTAAAACCTCACCACAAATTTTAACAAAATGTCCAGTTTTCACAACTGTCACTGTATCACGCCATCTAGTGATTTTTTTTTCTTTTCTTATTTTCTATACGTAGTCAGTGGCGGCTCCTGACTTTAGAACTTGGCAGTGCACTAGAATGAAACCACCACTCAGGGGTTGGGGGGGGGGGGTCTGGCGATTTCTCCCCCGTAGTTTTTTTTAAATGAAGTACCTACTTTAGAAGCCATTTTCAAACAAGAAATTTCACTCACCGCAATATTTAACGAAAATCCCAAATCCAAAAGGTTAAACTTTCGCACACAACTTTTACCGCGACCCTTCGAAAAGCATTTGATACTCCGCACAAGCTTAGGACGTCCATTTCATTTTATTTCAAGTTTTTCGTCAAAAGTCTATATTTAGATAAAATATTCATTTTTAACTGAATGGAGTAATACAACACAATAATAATTTTGAAAATTGCAAAACTCAGGCGACCACTTTGTTAAAGTTCACTCCACAATGTTTAAGTGCTGACTTTAACCAAACCACTACCTTTAGCCATGCTATGTATTGGCAATTTCAATATTTAAAAATAAACACGACAATGCAGCTAATTACTCACGTTATAAGCAAAGCAACGAGCTATCTCAGACCTAAATATGGCAAACAAAAACAATAAACACTACCACAGAAGTACAAACCCCCGCGTCCCGTGCTTCGCCCAACAGTAAGTGTGCGCTCAAACAGCGCTCCCAGACAAGCTATAATTCTTCCACCTCAAAGCACATACGACGAAATTTTCCCGAGTCGCGCCGATCTCGCTCCCATATCGAATATGCATTTGCCTTAGAGTGCCACACCTCAGTACTCGGACGGCTGGTTGCGTGTGTGATGGGCATTTTGAAAGACTACGCGGAATGCTTAGAGCGCGTACTATTTATTATCTCGCATAATAATTAATATATATTGCGGCAGAGATTCAAAAAGTTTTAAACTTATCTATATAAATAAAAATCAATTGCCACATGTATGTAAGATCATCACTTGAGAACGGCTCGACCGATTTGACTGATTTCTTTTTTGTTGTGTTCGTAATTGTCAGGACAAGGTTTGTATGAAAGAAAATTTTGGAAAATCCACCGGGAAAGTAGAAAATTTGGATGGTAAAAGTTTGTATGAAAATCTGTTTGAAAAACAAAAATGTGACGTTCAGTTTGACAGTTCTAAAAATTGAATTGTCAGTGTGTTATCGGTGGTGATCATGTATTTGGTGTTTCTTTGGTAAAAATGCCACCAGTGAGGCGTCGAAATATCGGCCGGTGTACGCGCAATGCAAGCCAACTACATGATCGTCGAGTCAATGAGACTGACGAAGAGCGTAGACAGCGTTTGGAGCCAAGTCGAATAAGAATTTCTCAAGCCTCAAGCGCGATCCATTATGACCCCGAAACAACGTATACAGTCGAGATCGACGGGCTCATTTGGAGCTTACGCACAAAATAATTCGGAACGTCGACAAAACAGAGGCCGAACGTGGCATTAGGGGACGAAAAATTGGAAAAGTTGCCAGGAAAATTGGAAAGTTCGGGAAAAACTGAAAGTGCTTTTTTCTATGGGATTTTTGTAAGATATGGATATGCGTAAGTCAGGAAATTCGGACAAACTGTAAAAATCATAATTTTGGAAAATCCACCGGAAAATTTGAAAATTCGAGAAAAACTAAAAGTGCTTAACGGCTGGTCCGATTTGACTGATTTTTTTTGTGATCGTAATTGTCAGGACGAGGTTTGTATGAAAGAAAATTTTTGGAGAATCCACCGGAAAATGTAAAAATTCGGGAAAAACTGAAAGTGCTTAACGGTTGGACTGATTTGGCTAATTCTTTTCAAAACTAAGGTTTTTAGGGAACGAAAAATTGGAAAAGTTGCCTGGAAAAACTGAACGTGCTTGTTTCTATTGGATTTTTGTATGATATGGATCGGCGTAAGTCGGGAAATTTGGACAAACTGTCAAAATCATAATTTTTTGTATGCACTCGCGATCACAACTGACGATAGGAACGACATATTTGGTTGAACATAAACGTAATCAGAAAAATGTTTCACATTGAATAAACGATTTGGTTAATGAATCAAAAGTTCAATACGAAAAGTAATTTTAGGCAGGACAACGTCTGCCGGGCCCGCTAGTTAGTTTATAATTATAAGGTTTGAACCTTTTATCAAAAAAGGTTAAAACCATATTTTTGTAGGCAGTGCGCGCGCACGAGCGCACTTATTAAGGAGCCGCCGCTGCATCCAGTGATTTTTTTCGTTTCTTATTTTCCATACGTAGTATATGTTACCTATTCATGTGCAGAGTTCTATCCTTATTTAAAGGTAAGATGAGTATCCCGTTTTGGAGGACTAGATACCCTGCTTTGGCCGACCCTCCCCTACATTTAGTTTGCATGTTCTTAAAGCGCGCGGTTAATTGTGTCGGTGGACGTATTAACAAATTTGTTTTCACAGCCTTATATTTTAGGGTATATTCTATTACATAATTAGGAGCAGGCCGAATTTGACAGGAAGCACGATATGTTCAGTAATTATGCAAAGTGGCACCCTTGCGGCACGTTACCCAGGAAGCGATTGGTCCGTCCAAGTTCCAGAAAAAATTGTTGAAATTAAAAAGGTTGGACATAATAAGATTAGGAAATTCCAAAAATTTCACTCTATTATCTACATTAGTTTGGGAGATATTGAATAAAAATCATCTTCAAGGATGCACATTTAAGGGGCTGCGGCTCCCTTTTGGGACATCCTGTATATCAGATCTTTTAGAAAGTGTGCAACTGCGAGGGGTTCACCACTAAGGAAATACTGATGATGGAAAGAAAATATCCGAAAATGCATTTAGAAGGTAACTATATGTTATATAATAATTATTGGTAGTGTGCATAGTAATGATAAACTCAGTATGTTCTCATGTTCTTTTAACGAAAAATCACATCGTCTATGGGGGAGGGGCTGACGAAAACATAGTAACGTTCGGCATAAACGATTTGCGTCGCAAACTGGAACACCACTTTTGGAGTTTATAGTACATAGGCTACCAAAGACGAAACGGTGATTTAGTAAAGTCATACTTGGGAAATGAAAATAATTTCGTCAGATTTTTTCCTAGTGGTAAACCTCTCGTACAACTGTATACAAACTGCTTGGAAACGAAGCTTTAGAAACTATGGGGGACCAAAAATTTTAATTTTAAGAGAATCGTGTTGCGAGTGACTCATTTTTCTGCAGCCCAAGCACTGCTGCCTTGTTCATTTTATGTTACAATGTTTTGATATAAATGTGATATCAGATTTATTTGAAGACTTCTTTAAAACAGTTCTAATATTGATAAGTTTTAGAAACAACGATCGCATTCAACATTTAAAATAGTTCACTTGAGTGATGTCCATTTAGACCCGCTGTATCAAGTGCATGGAGATGGAGCATGTGAAGACCCTCTTTGCTGCCAGTCAGACCATAAGAATTATTATCCTACTTCGCAGCCGTGCGGGACTTGGGGAAACTATAATAATGCTGATACTCCAATGATAACCCTGGTGTCCGCTATTGACCAAATTGAAACGTCTCATGTAATTTATTTTATACAGATTAACTATAACGTGCGGTATCAAAACATTCTCGAGCAAACTGCTCGAGATCATCATCACATAAAGTTCTCATTCTGAAGACTGGGTGGACGCATATTTCAGAATTCTATTCTTCATTGCGAATACAGTAAAGTGGACAGTTTTAGATGCACCCCCCACCACTCGATCTTGATCTTGGATAAAGCGCAGTGGTGGGGGGCGAATCCAGAAATGTCCACTTTACTCTACTCTCTCCGGTCCAGACATATAATAATTTAATACTTTTTCAGAAAGATGCAGAATTTATAATATTTACAGGTGACGTAATAAGTCACAGGGTGTGGTCCACGTCTATACAAAATAACACGAGAGATTTCAATAGCGTGTATTCACTTTTCTACAACAATTTCAGTACGCGTAGTATATTTCCGTCACTCGGGAACCACGAATCACATCCAGTAAATACGTAAGTAGTAAAAACCTGAAAAAATACTAAGGACGAAGCATGTAAAATAATTGGGAGAAGTTTCAGAGAAATTGGATCTAGCAGCAAGAATATTAGAAACGAGGCAGGAGACATCCTGATCGGAAGAGACTATGACGAATAATTTTATTTTTTAGGTGGGCACCAGATTCCATGACCAATGCATTATTTCCCACCAAATGGGTTTTCGACAACGCTGCCGATATGTGGTTAAAACGGTTACCACCCCACACAGAAAGAACTATCCGCAAAGGAGGGTATTACACAACTTTAATCAGACCTGACTTAAGAATCATTTCTTTGAATACTAATGTTGGATATATTTACAATTGGTATGTACGTACGGTAAAAATACTGGGTAACACAGAAAAAAATAAGAGTGTCTGTAACGGATTCATAGAATTCATAGGTATTTTCTCGAGGAGCAGTGGTTCGAACGATCCAGTACCACTAAATATTCTATTTATTTTTTTATCAACTTCAAATTTAAGGGATAAGTTCTGGATTACCCAGTGTAATGTTTGTTTATTAATAAAGCTATTATTTTAGGTGGCTTCTTTATGACGACAAAGATCCTTACGATCAGTTGCAATGGTTTGTAGACGTCCTCAAAGCAGCGGAAGAAAAAGAGGAAAGCGTTTATATAATTTACCATGTAGCTCCAAATTCGATATCGTACCTGGGTAGGTGGAGTCAACAATACTCGAAGATCATCAGCAGGTATATCAACTTCAACTCTCTGAAAATCAATCAAAATAAAATGGCAACCATTTGCATTCACGCAGTTTTTTAAATGTTTTAAATGCTCAAGTCACTCTACGCTAGTGATGAGCCTTGCACTCCCGGGAGCAAAAGTACTACTTTACTGCCACCTGTTATCGTGGACTACAGTGCCACTTTTAGTCCCAAGTGATTAAAAGTTCCACTTTGGTACCTAGGGACTAAAGTCATGAAAACGACTGTACGTAAATGTCAAATTGCACCATTTTTCTATTGGAAATTTTGCCACTTTTCCAGAAAAACCTGGTCTTTGAATATCTGTTTTTTTATAGAGTAAATGTAGGGTTTTGTCTTGCATATATGACATTAAAATGACATTAACTAAACCCAAGCTTTTGGTATTTTTGTCTCAACTTAGTCGTGCGTCTCCATTTACCCCAAGTTTGAGGTAAATGGAGACAGTCGCAGTTTTCCCTATAGTATATTTCAGTGTTATAAATGGTTATGTTAAAAAATGGAAATTGTCTAAAACAATTCAAAGCGAAAACAAATCAAGCAAGTTTTTGGTACAGTAACCTGAAAAATTAGCACATTATGACGTATAAAAAACACGCAATTTCTTTCTTTTGCTTAAAAAAGACAAATTCTTGAAAACCATTGAAACTAAAAATGGGTACCTATAGAAACAAATTCTGGTATATAAGTCAAAGAATACTCTTAGGCACTTATTGTATAAAAAACTCATTATTTATTAATTCTGAAGAAAGGAAAATCTATCCTTAGCATTGTCTCTATTTACCCCTACCAGTAATCTCCTGTTACCCCACTAGTTGGAGTTAAAAGTAAATGGAGACTTTATTTTGAGAGAACCAATAAGAAATCCATTTGTTACAGCAAAAAGTGGACATATTTTAAGACATTGATTTTTAATTAAATTAAATTAAATTAAATATGAAAACATTGCACGAAAATAAAAACAAATCTTAATTTATATTTGGAAACATTATTTCACACTAGTTCATATTAATTGTAAGCTTTAAATTGTCATTTGTACAATTTCAGTCATTAAATTTTCTTGAAATTTTCAAAATGTCTCCAGTTACCCCAATCTCCACTTACCCCCCCTAGAAAGCAGTGACCTAAAAAATCTAGAGTCCGTTTTCAAAAAAAGGATCAAAAGCTCTAAATGTGAGTATAAGAGCCGTACAAGGGATTGTTAAAGAAAAATGCAACAATCAATCAATTTTGTTGCCTGTTATTTACCTTTTCGCACTTGTGGGATAAAAAGTGCACTTTTTATATCTAATTTTAGGGACAAAATTGTCACTTTTTATCCCTGAAATTCAAAACAGGGATAAAAAGTAAAAGGAGGGATAAAAGGTAAAAAGAGGGATAAAAAGTAAAAGTAGGGATAAAAGCGCACTTTTTGTATCTAATTTTAGGGACAAAGTTTCACTTTTTATTCCTGAAATTCAAAGCAGGGATAAGAAGTAAAAGGAGGGATGCACCAAGCGTGTAAGTATATACACAGAAAGCAATATTGCGTAGTTCGAGTGTGTGGGGCAAAGCACCGTACTGATGAGCCCCAAAAGGACGAAACCAGTGGTCTACGGTTTTCCATACACATTCGAAACATGCAATATTGAAAAACTTCTAACAAAAATTACAGTCTTGGATGTACAAGTTAATCGAATAATTATTTCAGTTTCTGAAGAAGACAGTGGTACTTCTTACAACTCCTTGAACGACTTGAGCCTTTTTAATTAAGTGTACTCTTTTAGTTTTTTGGGAGTACCTATTTGTCACATTTTTTCGTCGAAGTATTGTTCCATGGCCCTCTTAACAAATTGTTGTATAGTTCTTAAACTCACATTTTGTGCACCTGGTAGCTTTTTGTACGACCTCTGGATTTATTAGGTTACCGCTTTCTGTAGTTTTCTTTGCTCCTGTTCAAAGTAGCTTATTAAATGAAGCGCCATTTTGACGCAAGTTGTTTCAATATAGACACAAACTGCATATATAAATTTTAAAACAAAACGATCGTGTTTCTTGATTTTCTAGAAATAGTACCAACTTACAATTTCTTAAATGACAATGATTCCATTATAATCTAGGTTCTCCCACATCGTTAAGGCCCAATTTAACGGACATACGCACACGGATGTATTTAACCTATTTTACAATGAATCGAATTCTAATCAAGCCATAAACGTGGCTTTTAATGGAGCTAGTGTAACGACTTACACCAACCAGAATCCCAGTTACAAAATATATTACGTAGACGATGCCACCTATGTAAGTAGCATATACAGACCACGCTGCTTTGTTACCTATCTTCGTTTTTTTAAATGGAACATCCTATATTCGTAAATGCCAAAATTAGTATTTTAGCTGTCAAAACCTGTAATTTAGAAAACTAAGCGACACATTCAATAAAGTTACCCTAAAAGTAGGTATTCAATAAAAGATATGGTCAGTAACGTCACTACCCCTGTCCCCCTTTTTATGACTGACTGAGCATGTAAAAATAAAAGAAATTTTAGGAAATTCTTGATTACGAAGAATATACGTTCAATTTAACAGAGGCCAACTTATATAATAATGCCCCGAAATGGTACAAATTGTATTCATTTAAAGAAGCTTACGGGGTCGAAAGTCTTAATCCCCAAGAAATGCAGAATTTATTGGAAAGGATGAAGATAAATTCGAAGCTTTTCCACCAATATTTCAGGTAAAATTTATACACGTGGTTTAAGTTATTAACACTTTTGAAAATTTTACTTCCTAGTAGTTTATGTAAATGTTGTATGCAGTATTGATAAACATATATATCAATACCATTGAATATTGCAAATCAAGTCAATTTTGACGCAGTATATACAGGATGTCCCAGATAAGCCTCGACAACATTGCTCTCTCACTTATCTTTAAAGATAAGAACACGGTTAAATGGGGAAAAAGTTTTATAATTTTGAAACTGCGGAAAATATTGAATTTATCTAAAATTATGTTATGTATATAATAATTATTTGTAGTTCGTATAGTAGTGTTATAAACTCAATATGTACATAAACTATCAAAGAGTAATAAGTGATTGTGTTAACAACTTAACCGAGTTTATTATTTCGCATGATACGAATCTAGCATTTTTTAAATTAAATAGGTTCATGAGTCGAAATGCTGATCCAAGCGTCCAAGAAGGTTGCGACGACGCGTGCAAGACGAATATTTTGTGTGACATTGCGTATTCCGCCGTAAATGTGTCTAATGAGTGTAGCGACTTCTACACCTACAACCATATAGTTATCTGAATAAATCAGTGAATATTAAATAAAATTACGGTTAAAAAGTAAAGTAGTTTTATTTATGCAACATTCGTTCAGCCTGGTGTGTGCATTATTAACTCGACGACAAACGAGAAAGAACACGTGCGTAGCCTGAGAAGTTGCGCGGGCTACGCTACGCGAGCTAGAAAATTTAGGGAGAGCTGTTCTGCTGTATTATGCTGTGGTATCAGCATGGTATTAATATCGCGCGGTTGAAGGGGGCTGATGTATTTATGGGTCAAAAGCCAATCAATTTTACCTATATATGAACATATAAAATAATAACTTTTATATTTCATTAATTGTGTTGGTGATCGACTTACCGATTTCAAGAAAGACAAAAAACTTTCCAATTTGATACTATTTATTTCGTATAATAATTGCAGACATTTTTCTGAAAATTAGTAAATATTGTTAGCGTGGTAGTCTAATTGGGTTTGTAACACTTACCTGCTATGTTTGCGTCCTTTTATCTCCTTTTGTTCCTTGATTACTTATTTGCCAAGCTTGTATGTTGATATTTCTGCTGTTTCAGTCTTGAAGTTATTCATTTACTAAATCTATGAACTGTGAGGATTGTCTTTTTCATGATTATCGTATATAAATACATAATATTCATTTATTTAACAGTGCAAACTTTGGGGCGTTCATTGTGTCAGAATTTGGAGGTTACGGTTAGGTTTGTTCAACTTTCATATTTCGGTAGTTCAAGTGATGAAGGTCATTTGTCCTAACTTGACAGTTTTCGTGATGAAGTTGTTCATCCTCATTTGATATTAGCGTTGATTGAATCAACGATATTAGCATTTATAATATTTATTTATTTAACCGTATCCACCTCGTTCGTCTCCTCCTAGTTAGAATTTGGTCTTCGGTTGGTGGTAGGGTTTGTTCGTTTGTGTTTCGGATTTCGGTAGTTCATCTGTAGTGAAGGTCATCTCGTCCTGTGAATGACATAAATTCAGTGGCGTGCCTACCTGATTTCCCTTCCATTTATATTTCGTTTCCTTATGCATTTTATTCCCAATTTTTCTATCTGATTAGACTCTTTATGACTCTTCTTATCGTTATCTTCTTTCCTTGTGACTTTGCAACTCTCTTTAAGACTTCTTTTCTTCAGTTAACTTTACCTCGTCAGGAGACGCCTCTGGTAGACTTGAGAGTCTAGGGTAGGTATTTTCACATTTCAGCTATTTTTGACATTTCGATAGTACCATTCTGTACCATAGATTAGAGACTTATGTAGATAAGCGACTCCCTGTATTTTCGCCGGACGAAATGGTTTAGTTACGCTTTATGACACGAAGCGCTAGTATCGCAAACGCCGGGAAATTTGAATATAAGCTCCTAGTTATAATGAAATTTCTTTTTATTTTATACTTATAAAAAATTTTGTATCCAGTATTTCCTACTTTTAGAAGAACATAAAAATAGTAATAAAGGATACAACAATTTTTTAAGTAGAAGTAAAATGTTATATGGAATGTTTAAATGACAAAAAAATTTTCAAAATTAAATTTATGTATTTTATAAATGTAACATTGACACAATAAATTACTAAGAATTGTTTTATACAGTAATAATAAAGGCTACAAACTCATTAAAAAAAGTTTGCTTTGCCAAGTCGAAGAACTGTATTGCAGAGGCTAAGTGGCATTCGTTTTGGCGCTGAAATTATCAATGCTACAAACGAAAGTTTATAAAAACCTCATAACAATAGGGAAATACGTGCATTTTCACTTTGTTAGAGTTGTTTCCACATTTCTTCACAACACATTTTTGATACCCCACTTTAAAGTCCGTTTTAAAATATGTTACACAAAAATGTTGCAGAAAAACAACAGCAAATTTGCTCAAAGCTAGGTACACTCTCTAATCAGCGGCTTGGAAAAAAAACCAGTGAAAATTCAAACTTTTACACGACTGGCAAACACAACACGCCAACACCAACCAAGAAATTGCAAATGGCGCACGAAGCACGAACCAAACAATTCCCAGATACCGGTTGCCTGCAGCCCGGCAGCGATCGCATTGAAACATAGAGCATATATACTTTATCATGTCTGTGGACTCTCGCCCTACATCAGCGCCTTTGTGCCGTCAAGCATAACTAGTA
Organism: Xestobium rufovillosum; assembly: GCA_963966045.1. Lineage (NCBI taxonomy): Eukaryota > Metazoa > Arthropoda > Insecta > Coleoptera > Ptinidae > Xestobium > Xestobium rufovillosum. The sequence continues at coordinate 27,691,698 of OZ014497.1, forward strand.
CTTCGGCCGAGTTTTCAGGATAGAGTGAACATACCCTGTTCTGTACTAAGGCTATAATCTGCGATAGTAGACATATACAGCCGCTACTGCAGGACCCTATGTGCCTCACCAACCGGGGGGAAAGGATTTGCGTCTTGCCAAGATGCTCCTGCAGCAAGAACAACAACTGCAGCTTTCTAAGGTAAAACCATTACAGATTACCCTTGGGTGTTGTATTATCATATTCATCTATTTTATAGAAGAATGTAAAGCCATCACCACAGTCATCATCATCATCTCTCTCACTTAACTTCTCCGAAAGATTGGTCATCAAGTTCACAGGCCAACTAAAAGAGAGGAGAGAGATGTTGGTTTCTAGGCGCTTGTCGCTGCAGCAGCTGTTAGAGCAGAGGGATATGATGCTGAGCCGATTGTTAGAAGATGATAAGCGGAGAGGTTGAAGCAATAATAAAAAATCTATAAATACATTAATTTTTTTTCTTTATTTATATATTATAAGTTTACAACTTTAAGGCTACATTCAAATTATGTAACAAGATTCTTTCCTTCAGCATAGGTTCCAAAATTAACGAAGTTCCACGAATTCTATCCCAGAATATTTCGCGATCTCTTGCATATATTTCCCACGGTCCTTTTCTTTTTGAATCTATTGCATCCACATAGTACATTTCGATATTGTAATCGAAACGAACAGTTTTTCTCGTTTTTTCTACATCTGGTTTCTCACAGGTTTCTTTTGTTGATTGTTGTTTTGCGAAGTCGTCTGGCTTAATTTTCTCAATTCAAATATGCACTACTAAATCTTGGGCAAGTCTTCTATACGATTGGAGGAAAGGTTCGAGTATTCATTAGAACTAGGAGTTTTCATTCTTACATTTTTTTTCTTGCAGTGTTCTTGTTGATCGAGTCGAAAGTAATATGGCTTAACTTTTTTCTTATACAGCTAAATCTTGATCGAGTTTACTAAGTGATTGAAGGAAAGATTCTAATCTTATTTCTAAATAAAATTAAGATTTAAAATCCAGATACATTTTGAAATAATGGAAAAAATTAAGGATTTGTGCCAAGCAAAGAAACAAAACATTTAACGATATTTATAAAATAAAAAAATGTACAACTTAACGCTTACATACAATTTACAGCTTACGTCTAACTTAAACTAAAACTAAACAAACACACGCGCACTAAACTGTAAATTTTTCCAAAGTTTTATTCATCACTTCCAGCCTCTCCTCATCTCTTGATAGGTCTCCGATCGCCACTTGTAGGAGCCTCTCAGCTTCCTGAAGCTCCTCCCGCAGACGATCTCGCCTCGCCATCCGCGTCTCCACCAGCATCTGCTTCTGGAACCTCCTTCCAAGCAGCAGCTCCCTCAGTCCCCTGAGTTTGTTAAGTGATGGTTCATTTGTCTGTAAAAATAGACAAATGTGTTAATAATGCAGCCAAGAGTACAACAGATCTTTTATGGTTTTACCTTACGAGACTGCTGCCTCTGTTGCTTTTGCTCTTGCATTTCCATGAGCATGCGAAGCAGCTGAAAATTTTTTCCTCCTGGCCGATGATAAAGTGAAAATTTTGTCCAAAACGTTTGCTGCACACCTCGCAATTAAGATGTTTCTGTCCAGTATGAGCAGCTTCGTGTCTTCATAACATATTTCGCTTAGGCTTCTTTTTGATGCTCGTCATCATATCAACGAGAACTCGAATGCTTCATCACAAACATCAGAAAGATTTTTCACTGGTATGGCTCATTAAATGTGTACATGCAGCTCACGTCACCCCTCTGTGATGTCCATTTGTTGCATATATCTGGAAAAGTAAGAATCTTTAAATGTTTTCTTAAGAAAATCTAAAGTAGAGTTAGAGGTTAGGATGAACCTCACAGAACACCTAAATAAGAACGCGCAGCTTAATGTTAAAAGTAGGAACCGCGTTTAGCGCCATCTCTAGCTGTTTACAAGAAGTAATTGTGTACAAGCGCGCGTAGATAGAATTGAAATTTAAACTTTATTTTTATTAATATTAAAAATCCAACTAAATTAAAGAAAACAAAGACTATGCATGCGCTTATATGTAGGCATCAATTTTATTTAATCAGCATTTTACAGTAAGTAGATACATAAATAACGCTGAAGAACGTCAAATACCTAGGCATTCTTTAGCGCACGCAAACGAATACTAAAATCATATGAAACTTACTTGTAAACGTTAATTGCAAAATTTGCGCAATTTAGTATATGAATTCAACACCGGGAGGCGTTGAAGGAAGACATTTCACAGCCGCATTGCTGCTATTTCGATGTCCGAGGAAAAATTCCTCATTCGCAGAGATGTCAAAGAAGTACCTATTGACGGAAGTCAAAATATAAACGTGGCCTGCTGCTTTTTGTACATAATTACTATTTCTGATTAAATATTATCGCGTATAGAGAAAACGTAACCATATTTAGATGTTCTGTGAACGTAACCACGGAATATCTAAAATAACCCACAATTTTTAAATTTTCCATTTTGTCTGACGATGCAGGTTGCTACAGAAATAACAAAGCGCATGCCTTGGATTAAAATTTCAGGAAATCGGTAATACAGAGTTTCGACGGCAAATGTCAGAGTCGTAGTGCCATCTAAAACGGTTTACAGAAACTGAATATAACATAGTTCAAGGTCGTGCATAACAGTGAAACCCCCCATGAACCTGCACTGCTGCACTGATTGTCACGTGTCACGTTGTCTCATAGATTAGAGACTTATCTGTCAAATCGTTGTGCCTAAAATACCGGCACTGCGGCACTAGAAATATAAGCCTGTAAACAAGGGCCTATTCCAACAGTTACACACATGCGCAAAATATCAATTCTCTAATGCTATCAGCTCGAATGACACGCATTTTGAATTTGAATGGTGGTAAAGGTTTATTAAATTAATTACCTATTCAGAAATTGTTTAAATGAGTTTAAAATCTTTTCTACAAACACTATTAAAAATACAGTTTTTAACGTTTATTGTCAGTGTCAAAAATGTAAATTTAAGGCACCAGTTTGAAAAGTAATTTCTTTGGCGCCTTGTTTAATAGTGTTTGTAGAAAATAAATTAAATGATATACGTGTTAAAAGTGTAGCGAGTGATGTAACCCTTCGAACAAAATAAAATAACACTTTTAACACTAACATCATAAATAACTATTTTCTACAAACTACAATTTTTAACGTTTATTGTCAGTGTCAAAAATGTAAATTTAAGACACCAGTTTTCAAAATCATTTACTTTTAACACTAGTGTTAAAAGTGAATTACTTTTAACACTGGTGTTAAAAATGAAGGATTTAAAAAATACAAGGAAATTTCGTACTGCTCCTTGGACTTTTTCGGCAACAAATCGAAAGTAGGTATTTCTACTAGCTCCTTCATTTATTTCCGCATTCAGATCGTTTTCTTCTAGATTACCCATCAAAAATCTTCAATTTCATTCACGGAAGAATGCTCGTTAAAATTTTATTGACGGCGAGTTTTATAGTACCTAGGTAACTAAGAACAAGGCAAAATGGTTGCTATGCAACTAACAACTAAGAATATAGAGCATAAATCACTAGATTTTGAATTGTTTTGGTTTAAATTTAAACTTTAAATTTTGAATTTAATAATAGTATATTGTACACGAATTTATAATGAATGTTATTATTACCGAGGATGAAGTTTACAACACGAGCGAGCGAAGCGAGCGAGTTTTGTAATCATCCAAGGTAATAATAGCATCATTATAACGAGCTGTATACTATACTTTGTCCACGACTATCAAAACAGATTCCCAGAAAGAATTTACCTTGATTTCCCTTCTCCAGTGTAAGAAAGATTCATACATACGCTCTCAGGTATAATTTTCTTGGTTTTTTGGGCAATGAATCTAATGAGGCAAGTTCTGCAGCTTCTTTTATTGCTGGTGCTGTTAAAGAAATCTCGTTTTCACTCTCACTACTCATTATATCTTCTTTTTAGAATATGCATTTCAAATTAAAAGCAAACCATGCTGATTTGACATTTCAATTTGAACTGACACATCGCGATCGCGGCCTACTAAATAAATGTAAAAAAGGTTCAAAGCGATGTTCCTATTGGTTTAGTGAATAATATTCATTATTCACTGCAGTGATTAATGTATCTAATTATGATTGAAGAAACACAAGTATAAAGAGTATGTTGTAAAAGATAGTCGTGGACAAAATTATTTGATCTCTTTTTTCTTTAGGTCTTTAGTGCCTTGTTAAATAGTATTTGTAGAAAAAAAAATTGTGAAAAGTGTAATTTTATTTTGTTCAATCTTCAAAGGGCTGGATCACGAGGGTAGCGAATTTCCCCTTTCACATAATAAACTGACACTTTTAACACTAACATCTTAAATAACTATTAAACTAGTTGGTGTAGATAATATACTTAAGATAGTAAAATAAAATGGAGTAGGTAGGTATAAAAAAATAATTTATTGGATCAATGTCTTACTACTGGATAATTTATATAATGTAGATGCCGCATTTTCGATCGCGGAACAACATTATAAGTTTTTACATATCACATGCTTAAAATTTTAAAATGAAAGAAATCCATTAAAATCGGGATACATTTTTGGGGGAAAATCCTCAGACACATCAGTTTTCTGTGTGAAAAATGCACTTTTATCCCCCTCCTCCACTTCTCTTTACAATCACTTCATTATCTTCATCTTTCACCTCGTAGTCTTCATTTTTGAAAAGTCCTGCAAAATTTCCAGCACTTTCTTCTGCGTCTAAGATATTCTCACCAACAATATTTTCATTCTTCAGATCATACCCTTTGTTTCTGATAAGCTTCTCCAAATTTTCAGTCTCTACAATTGCATTTTCTTCTTCGTCTGCGCTATTTTCTTCTAATTTCACACTAACGCTATTTTTCTTGGACCGTTCATCTTCTGATTGTCCGACATTTGTTACAGTGGTTTCCTTATTTGCGTGCTTCTCGTTGTGCTTCTTCAAATACCAATTCGACTGAAAGAAGATATTGCAAAGCTTACAGAAATACGGGCTTTCAATGGTATGTTTTAACAAGTGCTTCTTTAATACATACTGTTGTGTGAATGCTTTGTTACAAATTTCACACTTGTATGGCCTTTCCTTAGTGTGTGTGAACATATGCCTTAACAAAGTGTGCAACTGCCCGAAAGCTTTCATGCAAATCTCACACTCGTAAGGCCTTTGTTTCATGTGAGTCAGAGCATGTACTCTTAAAGCGTAATGGTCTTGAAACGTTTCTTGGCAAACTTCACATTTGTATTGTGTGTGCACCACCATATGCCTCTCTAAAGTAGTCATCCACCCAAATTCTTTCTTGCAAATCTCGCACTTGTAAGACTTTGGCCCCGCGTGAGTCCTAACATGTGTGATTAAAGAAGAACGGTTCAAGAATGCTTTCTGGCAAACCTCACAAGCGAGAGGGTTTTCTCCAGTATGCGTTTTTATGTGCCTCGTTAAAGCTGAACGCATGAGAAACACTTTTTGGCAAATTTCACATTTGATTGTTTTTTCCACCGTATGAGTCGATACATGTTTCTTTAAGTTTTCTAACTGTGAGAACACTTTCTTGCAAATATTGCAGGTGTGAGATTTCTCACTTGTGAGGACCCTCATACGGATGACAAGTTCGGAATTTTCTGTAACATTTTTACGGCTCACTTGAAAGTTCATTGTCCCATATGCTGCTCGGAAATTTAAATTGCAATAAGAACTTGGATGCTTGTATGCAAGTGTCGCAAACAAAATAGTTTTCACTGGTATTTATTTTGTTGGTTAGAATTAACTGTCAGCTGTCACCACTCACCACGGTATTTGAACTTTTAAATCGGTAGTCTCAGTCAGGCTTTTATTCATATCCCAACGAGGTTTTGCCATGCAGGCCACTTCCACTTTCAAACGCTTTAATAGATTAAGCACCATGTCAATTATTCAGCAGGTTTGGATCAGTATCTATATGCTCGGGGAGTTTTTGTGGTCCTTTTTCTTTTTCCTTCTAAAGTTTGTTGTAATTTACAGAATTTTGATTTCCATGTGTTGTGTCCCGGTGGCCCGTCACGAAAAGTATTTTTTAAAGAAAATCCGGGATTGCTAAAGAAAACTAACGAACGGAATTAACGAAAGAAAGTAGAATCGGTGGCGCTAGCCGCTTTTGAGTTTTCTCTAAAATGATTTTTTCTGATCGATGGCCATCAGTCTTTTAAGGAGGAGGCAGTGTTACGGGAGAGAGTGGTACCACAAGCCAAGCCTATGTTGGTGACGCGAATATGATTCAACGTAAATGATTCAAGTATTAATAGTTCCTGCCATAAAGTGATTTGTTGACAATGTAGGCGTAACTTGCTTTTTTCTAGTGTATACAGCGGCGTTTTGAGGCGATATAAACCATTGGATTGTAAAGTGAATTTAGAAAAGTTTTAACTGTTAATTTTTGTATTGGTGGATTGTTTAGGGTTAGCTTTGTTTGTTTATTGTTTAACCGATTACTGCTAGTTGTTTATTGTTTGCTGCTTTGTTGTTAATTTTAAATTTTGTTTTCAAATCATTTTTTAATTGTAAATATTTGTAAAATAGTCACTGTTAAATAAATTGTGCTAATTCGAAATACGTTACAGTATGTTTGGTTCAATCGACTTATTTTGACCTCTAGATTCACTAGTAGCATTTATGCTACTTCGTTCTTGAACAGGCTGTATATTTTTTAAATCTGTGTGTGTTTTCACACACATAGCGTGCTCACAAAGAAGTTTTCCTGGGCGGCGCACCGTAATTGCTAAGCAACAATGACGCGACCGTCCATTTTTCTCTTGCTTTTAGTGTAGGACGGTCGCGGCATTTTATTCAAGTTTCTGATAGATACTGCGCCACTGGTGAAGCAGCTTATGCGTGATGCCATTACTTTTGCACAGTTTTAATAAAACTTTTGTGAAACTATTAATATTAGGGAGTGACTACTGCTCCGGCCGCCGGCCCCCTGAGATTTTGTTTGAACACGGTCGGGCATGCGCATTACAGAATGCCAACACAATTTGCATTTTGGAGGCGTCAAAAAAATAAGCTGAGAGAACGCATTTTAAACAAAGCCCTTTCTTGCCCTCTCGCACCAGACACACGCATTTTTTGGAAAAAAGATTATGTAAAAACAAGCAAAATATATCAAACCACTGCGGGGTCAGAACTCGTCTAGCCGTAGGTGAACAAAACGGCAGTTCTGTACGATATCCGAACACCCACCGAGACCGTTGGAGTCGCTAGCCGATAACGATATTCTTAAACGTCATTTTGCGGACATTAAGTAATGCGCGCGTCCGACCGTATTGGAATAAAATTTCAGGGGGCCGGCGGCCGGAGCAGTAGTCACTCCCTTAATATTAATACTATTAATACTTATCGGCCATCGGGCGGAGGCCATTAGGCCGCAGCGAGTCAGTGTCACTTGATATAAAAATAATGTATTCAGATGTAAATAGCAGACATTTATTCATTTATCTCTTTGAAATCAAACGCTGGCGGTCTGCTCTACCGCTTGGGATCGGACCACTGTAGAACTTTACTTTTCATCCTCCCCAAGGGGCGGTAGCGGGAAGCCTAAATGAAAAGACATTAATAGTAGCTCCCGGTTGCATACAATACGCATGTGGCGTGACCATTACACTATATCAATAAAATGACGTTTAGTAATTTGTTATTGGAAAACATCGTCAACGATTTCGGTGGGTGTTCGGGTATCGTCCAGAACTGCCATTTTTTTCTCCTACGGCTAAACGAGTTCTGATCCCGTAGGGGTTTGATATATTTTGTTTGTTTTTACATCATCCTTTTTCCAAAAAATGCGTGTGTCTGGTGCGAGAGGGCAAGTAAGTGGTCTGTTTCAAGAATGCGTTCTCTCAGCTTCAGTTTTTTTACACTTCCAAAATGCGTGCGCATGCGTATTGTATGCAACTGGGAGCTACTATTAAGGTCTCGTCTTAAATGCTTCAATGACGTTTGACGTATAGTTCTTTGACATTTCCCTGTTGCTGTTTGTTATTAACCTAAAAGTCCGTAATGTGAAATTGTGTTTCTTTTCTTAATTAGCATTTAAAAGTGATATTTGTGCAAAAGTACATTACATACAATATGTCCTTATTTATGAATAGCAAGTAATAAACCGTCTATTCAAATTGAAGCAAAAAATAAATTTTTTGGTTTCTATTTTCAAATAAAATACACTTTCCAAGAAAACAGCTAAAGACACATTTTAAATCTATTGATGACCATGAGAAGTACTGTTCCAAATGAACAAGGCACTTCTCATTCTCATAATTTTGCATGAGGTAAGGTGACCATGACCATTTATCTTTAAGTGAAATACGGGAGATACCAATGGAGGAGTGTGGAATGCTGGAAGACGCGTACCTCCATCCTTTTCTATCCTAAGCTAGCCTACGCATTTCCCTAAAAGTAGAACGTCCTACATCCCTAACTATTTGAGAGCAGTAGTCTAATCTAGGCCTACCCCTACTTCTTTCTATTCCTATCTCTGACTCTCGTATGTCGCGAACTATTCCTTCGCGTCTTAGAAGGTGCCCTACTATCTCTCCTGTTCTTTATTGTCTTCCATACCTTTCGCTTTTCCCCAACATACGTTTTAAGAGCCTCTTCCGAGTTTCCACATTAACCATTCCCGAGCATAACAGTTGTTTCTTTTTGTTAAACGCAGCTCGACTCTGCGCTTTTCTTTGTAGCTAAGATTAATTTCTAAAGCTAGAATAGTTTCAAAATTAGCTTAAAAAGGGGACTTTATTCTTTAAAAATTTACGGTACAGCTTGTATCAGTAATAATTGTTTTAGTTTTGTATATTGACTGCCCAAGGTACAATAATTTATTGGGGAAATTCTGCCACATTTTTCGATTAAGTGGTTCATTGTGTGCATGAACTTACCGACTTTTCAACAGTCAAAAAACACTTTCTAGTTTGATAATCTTTATTTTGTGTTTTCAATTGTACATTGTAAAAACCAGGAAATTCAAAGATATACTTGGGCCGGCGAACAGACGGAGTGATCACCCTGCAAGAACGTGCTCTAGCGGGACCAATAGTAATTTATGACGACCGAATTAGAGTGATGCGACTTCGTTGGGTCTAAAGAAAGCGCATCACTGCGGTTCGGTTGTCCTAAATTGATAGTGGTCCCGCCTAGAGCACGTTCTTGCAGGGTGATCACTCCGTCTGTTTACCGGCCCAAATATAGTAATAACATAAATACTTAATATAAAATGCAAACAAAAGAATATAAATCAACTAAATATCTTGTCAAAAAAATTAAACTTTCTACCGATAAGTAGCAGATGATGAATCTCTTGAACAGCTCTCAACTGCGTTATCCCATTGGAACTGTACACTATACACCGGGTAGGTATTCTAATTTAAAATAAGAAACTAACCAAAACAGTTCACAACTGCATTTAACACATTGAAACTGTTAAAAATGACTTATTAAGTACTAACAAATAACTAACAAAAGAAACTCAAATTAAGAACAAATAGAACAATTTAACGGGAACTTTCTTTGGAGCTGCTGCTTGGATCAGTGCTGGTTTGTGTGGTCATTCCAGCATCTTCATCAAGCAACATCACATGTGCTGCGTAGTCCTTTGGAAGCTCTTCTCCAAAGAGTTCAAGCAGGATGTTGTTTGCTTCTTTTAAGGAGTTATGAGCATCATAAATATGTGGTTTGGTGGAGTACATAACATCATGTTCCTCACAAAAGCTGATTCTTTTTTGTTCTGTTTCTATAGGGGAGTTATGAGCCAGTTTTTGATATTTGATCAAATCAGGGATTTTTGTCCAGTCTCTTCTGCTGCGATGTATGATACGGTCATGCTTAATTAAAAATAAAAGGTGGGCAGAAAGAACAACTTTGGTCACATCTCCTTGGCCGATGGGAATTAGGGCTGGGAAAATGGACGTCATCATGCAATGAGGGTACCCTGAGGGGAGTTCATCAAAGGGTACAACAAAGTTTGCATTTGTCATATCTGCAAAGGCCTTGCAGACACCATAAGGAAAGCACTGAGCGATCCTAGCGAGAGTAGGAGCGTTCCTGTTGGCCTTCACATTTGTTGTGATCCGATACTTTGCCTGCAGTTCCCGAACTCGACTGGCTCCTTCTGGTGAGCAAGTATTAATAATCTTTGTTATGTTAGCTCCTCTTAGGACAAATAGAATAAGCAGCTCCTTCAAATCATTAATAAATTCATCAAGATCAGCAGCTCTTGAACGAAGTTGTATTCTCATTGCCTGTGGATTGAACCTTTGATTAAACCCTTTAGTAGAGGAAACACACTCCATAAAATCTCTGTCTTCTGTTGATATATCTGCTAGTATTGTCTCTATGCTACCAAATTCCTCTGAGGAACTTGCTGATGCCATTTTGATAATCACTTTAAAAATATATTACTAAACGAATTTAATTTTGCACAATCAAAGACAATTACAGATATGCAACTATGCAACACTGAACAATTCAGTGAGAAATAGTCAGATATCAGTTAGTAATCCTGCAGCTCAGCAGCATCAGAAATGAACTCTGATCCAAAAGGCAGTATAGAGGGCGCACACAGCAACAACGCGGGAATTTTAAATATACGATGTCACAAAATTATTTTCACTAATCCCCAAGCGATGCCAAAAGGGTGCCTAACCACGACTAGACCCAGTGAGAGGGGTTGGGTCACAATTAGTTGGAGTATCAGGGGGCCAAGAGATTACTGCACGTCTTCAGGGATGAATAGGGGTACTCTTCAATCTCTTACAAAATACCGACCGACTACTTATTAAGTCGCATAAATTTGGAAGTTGACATTTAAATATACGAATAAAACTACAGATTGGTTTAATGAAACTATAATACTGAATAATAATGAAAAGTAAAAGTTAAGTGAATGGACAATCAAAAAGACAAATGATTTCTAAGAAGTTACAATGAAAAGTTACTGAATGAAGCCAAATCCAAAACATTACAATCTTACAAAGATTATTTTTTTCATCGTCAAATTGACCAATAGGAACATTGCATTTGGGTCTAGAAGCGTGTATTATTTCGGTTATTTTTTGACGTTTCTATTTTCCAATAAATGAACAGTATTTTTGATCACGCGTTTAACTCTGACCAATTAAATCATTATTATAGTGAGAATTTTTTACCTAACTTGTCCCAGCGGGAATTTTTTTTTAGTATTTTGTTTTTGTTGATAAAACGACTTGTTTGCTGGTTTTGACATATGTCGTATGTTTTAATCGCAAATTGTGACACTGAAAGAATAATATTGAAGAGTTGTTTCACATTTGAACGTCAAAAAATAACCTTTCGAATACCACACGACAGTAAGAATAACTTGGAAAATAATTCTCCACATTTTACTCAAACTTGTCGCCATTCGGCAATTCGGGAGATAAGTGGCGCGTCACAAAGGTCAGATTTTCATTCCAAACAAAACAAAGCCACGTGCTTTCTGACGTTTTAACCTAACCTCTGAAATATAATTATAATTACATATAGACATATAGTTGTTTTCAAGTTTTTACGCGTAAGCCCAACACACAAATTGAAAATAAACTGTTTTCACTGCAAAACGTCTAGAATTATATTGCAAAAACTAGTTTAAGACGTTCTAAATAATATCGATAAACGTCAAATGGCACGTGCTTTTGTTTTGTTTGGAATGAAAACCTGACGTATGACGGTGGCACTTAGGTCCCGAATAGCCATTCGAGCCCTACGGGTTCTCGTGTCTATTGCCTGGCGACAAGTTTTCGAAAATCTGTCGAATTATTTTCAAGTTATTCTCACTCTCTTGTGATATTACGTACGGTTATTTTTTGACGTTTCTATTTTCCAATAAATGAACAGTATTTTTGATCACGCGTTTAATTCTGACCAACTAAATCATTATTATAGTGAGAATTTTTTACCTAACTTGTCCCAGCGGGAATTTTTTTAGTATTTTGTTTTTGTTGATAAAACGACTTGTTTTCTGGTTTTGACATATGTCATAAGTATGTTTTAATCGCAAATTGTGCCACTGAAATAATAAAATTGAAGAGTTGTTTCACATTTGAACGTCAAAAAATAACCTTTCGAATACCACACGACAGTAAGAATAACTTGGAAAATAATTCTCCACATTTTACTCAAACTTGTCGCCATTCGGCAATAGCCACTCGAGCCCTACGGGCTCTCGTGTCTATTGCCTGGCGACAAGTTTTCGGAAATCTGTCGAATTATTTTCAAGTTATTCTCACTCTCTTGTGATATTACATACGGTAATTTTTTTCGATAATTTTGCTTGTTGATAAGTTGCCATAGTTTCGAATTTGTAGGTGCATTTATAATGTATAATCTAGTTACTTTAGTACCTGCCAAACGTCAAATATTCCCAACACATTTCTTTGTAAGTGAATGAATTGAAATAAAATTTCGTTTTGAACTACATTGCTTCGATTCAAAAAATAATCTCGTCAAATACAATTCGTGGTCTGGAATTTTTAGGTAATTTTACTCAAGCTGTTGCTTTTACTAGCCACTCGTATAAATTTGACAGAAGATCACTCGCGCAAGCGCTCGTGATCTTTTAACTATCAAATTTACACTCGTGGCTACCAAGCAACGCAACAGCTTTCGTAAAATTTCCGACAATTCCAGACCACTTATTGTATTACTACAGAAAATACTATTAATGCAAAACAGGGGGGTTTCACCGTTATGCACGACCTTGGACCATATTAGCTTCAGTTTCTGTAAACCGTTTTAGATGGCACTACGACTCTGACATTTGCGGTCGAAACTCTGTATTACCGATATCCTGAAATTTAAATCTGAAGTAGGCGCTTTGTTGTTATTTCTGTAGCAACCGGCATCGCCAGACAAAATTGAAAATTTTAAATTTGTGCGTTGTTTAAGATATTCTGTGGTTACGTTCATAGAACACCTAATTATGATTACGTTTTCTCGATACGCAATAATACTGAATCAGAAATAGGTACATAAAGAAATAATAATTATGAACAAAAAAGTAGCAGGCCGGTACGTATTTATTTTGACTTCCGTCAGTAGGTACTTTTTTGACATCTCTGCGAATGAGGAGTTTTTCCTCGGATATTAAGATAGCAGCAATGCGACTGTGAAATGTGTTCCTTCAACCTCTGCCAGTGTTGAGTTAATACATCAAATTGCCCAAATTTTGTAATTAACGTTTACAAGTAAGTTTCATTTGATTTTAGTATTAGTTTTCCTAGCAATTCACTTCACAGATTGTGAAGTACGTACCAGAAAATATTTTTTTAAACTGTGTACTATAATGTGTACCTACATCTTAGAGTTATTTGTGTTTCTACTTACAATGTAAAATGTTAATTAAATAAAACTGATACCTACCTACATAATAAGCATGCAAAGTCTTTGTTTTCTTTAATTCATTTGCAGTTAAAATACAATTATCTAACTAAATTAGCATTCTCCATACTGCTTTAATTTAGTTGGATTTTTAATATTAAAAAAATAAATTTTAAATTTCAATTCTATCTAGGCGCGCTTATACATAATTGGTTCTTGTAATCCGACAGAGATGGCGCTAAACGCAGGTCCAGCTATTAACATTGAGCTGCGCGTTCTTATTTAGGTGTTCTGTCATGCAAAACCAGTCACGGACAAAATAAATCTGTATCGCTTAGATAATTATCAAAAAACCGCCAAATAATCTTGAACGCAACATAATAATTATAATGTGTGTCTGCCCTGGCCAGAACGCAAAAGGTACAAAAATACACAAGTCTATATGGTGCGCAGACGCGAACAATTAATTACAAGAATCGTGGACTGTGACGTGCCGAAACCTCGAAAAATAACCTAACATTATAACCTTTAAGTTTGACAGAACCAATGAAATAACGTCTGTCTACAATCAAAACACAAAAATAATAAATTTAGGAATGATTACAATCAAAAACTAATGGTTCAATGAAAAAAAGAAAATACCGAAAGTCACGTAACTACTCAACAAAAAAGGTAAGTAATACAAATATTAAATTATACCTATTGAATAACTGAATTACTAGGTACTTGTAAATTAAAATGCTAGTGTTATGTTTACAGTATGAAAATGAAACTATTAAAGAAATGAACTGTTGGAAAGAGGCTAAACACAATCGTTAAAGTAATCTGAAGGGGCTACGTCAATTCTGCAATAATCCCCGGTTTATTAAACGAGAGATAGACGTTTGTCTGACTTTTGAAATTATTCCCACCGTTGGACACTTCTATCGGACCAAATGTTATGAAGGTGATCAATCGTAAAGCGTCAATACGGATCAGCTACGAATACAGTTTCTCCAGCTACTACACTAACTAAATTGGCTGGGGTTTTCTAATTTGATTATTTACTTTATTCCAATTCAATTTAAAAATAATATTATTTGAATATTTATTTCATGCCTCCTAATTTTACATCGTAATTATAACAAGCTAGTTCAAAGATTTCATAAAGTACGGATTGAGAATATTAATTTTTACATACTGAATACTGTCCAAATAGAAGCATTAGGGTTAGTTAATTGTTTGCTTATTGTTGTTTGTTTGTTGCTTGTTTTTTTGCTGCTTATCATTGATTATAAATTTTATGTAAGTAAGTTAGGGATGTAGGATGTTCTACTTTTAGAGAAATACGTAGGTTGGCTCAGTATAGAAAAGGATGGAGGTACGCGTCCAACCAGTCTTCGGACTGAGAACCTTATGATGATGACTCAAGCCATTTTTAATTGTCAATGTCTGTAAATTAGGCACTGTAAATAAAATTGTGTTCATTCGAAATACTTTACAATTTACTTGGATTACGAATTATCTCTGCCAATGCTATTGACCCACAAAAGAGGGACTTCCAGGTCCCAAGATTTTCCAGGAATACGATAAAATTTACAACGCTATGAAGTTTGCCTAAATTAACACAGAAATTTTGTTTTTCACATGATTTGTTGCATTAATTATTATTTTAACAAATAAGTTAAATTAAACCAAAACCGGCAAAAAGTAGAATGCAAACAGAAATTTGACAACTTTAAATAAATATTTCAAACCCAACAAAAATCTATCGTTTTAAAAAAACACAATTTTTCTTTTTCTCTGTAAAGGTATACAGTGTGAAATTGTAAAATTAAAGAAATTCATCGGGGTAAATTTTTGGGGAAAATCTTCGGGCACATCAGTTTTCCGTGTTAAAAATGCACTTCTATCAACTTGCCCCCCGCTCCACTTCAAAGTCATGAACTATTGTATTTAAATAACTTTTAAAACTAATGAACTACGTACTTTCATTTTTCACCTCGTAGTCTTCAATTTTTAAAAGTTCTACAAAATTTCCAGCACCCTCTTCTACGTCTGAAATATTCTCTTCTTTTACACCAACAATATTTTCATTTTTCAGATCATATCCTTCGTTTTTGATAAGCTTTTCTAAATTTTCAGTCTCCACAATTGCATTGTCTTCTTCGTCTGCTGTATCTTCTAATTTCACACTAACACTATATTTGTCAGAGCATTCATCTTGCGATTCCTCGACATTTTCTACAACGGTTTCCCTACTTCGGTGCTTCTTGTTATGCTTCCACAAATACCAAGACGACTTAAAGAAGATATTGCAATGCTTACAAAAATACAGACTTTCTTCGGTATGTTTAAATAAGTGTGTCCTTAATCCGCACGATTGTGTGAAAGCTTCATCGCAAATTTCACACTTGTACGGTTTTTCCTTGGTGTGCGTGAACATATGCCTCTTTAAAGAGATCACCTGCCCGAAACCTTTCTTGCAAATCTCGCACTTGTAAGGCCTCTGTCCCGTGTGGGTCCCAACATGTAATTCTAAAGCGGATCGACCAGAGAATGCTTTTTGGCAAACTTCACATTTGTACGGTTTCTCTTTGTCGTGCGTCACCATGTGTCTTTTTAAAACGGCCTTCCACCCAAATGATTTCTTGCAAATCTCGCACTCGTAAGGTCTTTGTCCCGTGTGAGTTCGAACATGCATGATTAAAGCAGAATGGTTCAAAAATGCTTTCTGGCAAATCTCACACGCGTGAGACTTTTCTCCAGCATGTGTTTTAATATGTCTCTTTAACGCTGAATGCTGGAGGAACACTTTTTGGCAAATTTCACATTTGGCATGTCGTTCGACGGTATGAGCCAATACGTGTTTGTTTAAACTTCCTAATTGCGAGAATGCTTTTTTGCAAATACTGCAAATGTGAGGTTTCACGCAGGTGATCTTCACGTGAAGGATAAGTTCGGAATTTTCTGTAAAATATTTGCGGCGCACTTGAAAGTTCATTCTCCCATACGAGTATTTAAAACAGAGTCCTGGGAGCACGTGTCTTGTTAATTTAGATAGCACGGAAAACGCTCTTCACATTTATGTGACTTTTTAGCTTTTCTTGGTGTGCATCATCATAATATGGCCGAATAAGAACTTGGAAGCTTTATAGCAAGTAATGTATAGCTACATACCTATAGCCAAGACGCTATCTTGAAAGACTTTTTAAAAGGTTTTCCCATTTTCTTCTTAAAAAACGTCGTCCACAACTTTTTGGTTGGAATGATCTGCCAACTTGTCACCCATAGTCCCATAGAGTAGCGCCTAGTGATGGGCACTATCCGGATGATATTCGTACAACATTCCGATTATTAAAGTACTCGGAACTTTCCGAATATCAGCAAAGTATCCGGAATCTGGAATCCGCACCTTGCGCATGCCTTGAACTGCTAAACACCGAGCATTTAGTATTCGCATTTGGGAACCCGGTACCCGGAAACTGTTTCTCTCGCTATGTAAGTTGCCATGTATTCGAATTCTCATATTCCGTGTTCTGTCGGTCTGTTTTCTGCTGTTGTGTGAGTACCACATACTTAGACCTGACCTATCTTTAAATATGTGCTTATATCGTAAATAGCTATTAAACAACTTGCAAGTTATCGGGATGTTCGGATATATTTAGTAGATACGGAGGTTTGCGGTTTCCGAATAGAAAACATATACCGGTATAAGTTTTACATCTTATGTTAGTGCAAGTATCCGGATAGCGGCATCCAACGAACATTCCGAATATTAATAGATTCCGAATACCGGAATTCCGATTAGTCAAAAGTTCAGATTATTCCCAACACTAGTAGCGCCCTTAGAGGAGGGAAGAAGAGAAGGAGCAAAACAAAGCAGATGTTTGTGTTACCATTTGGCACCAAAAAAAGAGGTGTAAGGGTGTAACCTAAATTTCTTAGTGCCGGTTATTGGAACGTGGATCAAAATGTAACGCCAGGCCACATTTAATTCTGCTTTCGTGCTAAAGCCTTGGTTTTTAACAACTTTCCGTCGGCGCAGTTGCGTCGACGGAATTCCGTTTGCTGTATTTTAAGTCTCGCTGTTTGAACGGCAGAAAATTTTTAGTTTTTTGTTTGGTGTAACTTAGCAACAAACGAGCATTAGATAGACACTTTCCAGCGAATTTTGTAGCTACACTATTTTTCCCACGATCATCATCCGCTCCAGAAGTCCGGATTAATTTGTTCTGGAGTCAATGTTTTGGATTTCTTTGGCTTGTATCCATCCGATTTGCGTTTTAGAAAAGCTCTTAATTTCATATTATTCCCTTGTGTAAGAGATTTCGTTGAAATAAAACCCGAAAACTGATTCGTAACAAAAATTTAATGATGTAACTTAAAGGTTAAAGCCAAATACAATAATAAAAATGTGAGTATGAATCTTGCCGTTTTCCGACGCGATCGATATTAGTGATTAATACATACTGAACTAAACTAAATGTTTCCACAGTTCTTTTCGCGCGTGCGCTTTCTCACACAGGGTGTGATTTAGGATGAATTTTCTACACCTTGTATTGCGTATTCACATTCTGATGAACAATAAGGTGGTCCGAAGCATGGAATATTGTAGGTACCCATAATGAATTCGATTTTACTTTCTGCGATATTTCTCCAAAGTAGGTACCTAAGCTAGCGCACATTTTCCGAAAAGGATGGCTTAATTTCTTCCCGTTTTCTCTGTGGCGGAAGAAGGAATAGGTAGGTACTATTAACGCGAAAAACCATAGTATCATTGACCATCAATCCATTGTACAATTACTCGGTTCAAGTGAAGAAAGTGGCCGCACGTACGGGCTTACTAAATCAGGCCTTTATAGACTCTAGAACATGGAAATGTGGGCCTAAACTTGTAAAAACGCAAGATGTAAGGAAAGTTTAAATTGGCTACAGATAGTGATAATTGTAGGAGTGGCTTTTCTTATAGCTTTAAGGGAGGGCCTAAAACAACGGTGTAGCAGCAGGACACCGAGAGCGGAATCATTAACCAGGCCCCCTTCGATTACCTATAGGGCAGCCTCAGAGGTTGACCGGTTCCTCTATTCACCCATATGGCGGTTTCGTATGACCGGACCGGAAGATCTTTACTCTATACCTAGAAGTCCCTCTGTACCAGTGCTATGCCATCCTCCAGTAACGATTAGAGCAGGGGAACGAATTCATCCCCTACCAAAAATTATAGAATTATATGTGGTAATGAACACGCCCCGTGAACCGGTGGTGCCACCCTCAAGTCAAAACCCTTAAATAGAGGAATCCGTTGCTAGACTTCCAGTTCATTTGTTTTTCGTTGTGATACACCGAAAGAAGTTCAATGTGTCAAGAAGAAAAAATGGAAAAATTACATCAAGTGATAAAGTTGGCGAAAGTAGCTGTGGGAATGACAGATACAGATACCCGGTCCTCCACCCGGCGACTAGAGCAGGCCTGGGAATTGGTGCGTCTGCATCAACAAAAGGAGGAAGATCCAACCATCGGCTGGATCCATCTCCGTCAATGGATCATGGACGAACAGGCCCAACTATTTGTGACTATTCAACAGCGACAAAAACGGGACCACTATCAGTGGGAAAAAGAGACCCGAGTGAATGTTTTTGAACGGTGTGATATCCCAGAGTTGGCGCCCCGTGCGGGGGTGTCTAATTCGAAGGACGATCTACAATGGTTCCTACTTCCTACAACTCCGAGGAAGGACCGCAACCCACCTGTGTACAGAAGTAGAATTCCAGGGATATTCTAAAGAAAAATGGGGAAACCGGTACATTCCTCCATCATAACTCAAGTGTAGTGTGTTGTGTATGACCGGAAATCGGACTCCCGTAATCATGAATCAAACTGAATGGATTCTGAAACTGAATTAATTCTCCTAATGTTGTAAAACTGTCATTTAATATATTTGTTGTAATCAAAACAAAGTGTTTCCTTAATAAAAATGAAATTTTTGTATTTATGTATTTTTATATTTATGTGATTTGTCCTACTTAGCAACTGGAGAGTCAGAAAAAAGCATTAAAATTTAGAAATATTAACTCGCCTGTTACCCGCTTAATTAAGTCAAACGACTCTTTATATGAGAGAGCAAAGAATAGACTGACTGAAAAAGAGAAGGAGATACGTAAGTATTGTGGGCCGTCCAAATCTTGAGATGCTTCATTTCCGGTTTCATTTGGCCCAAGGTTGTGTTCGGGTTTATTTATACATATCCCAACTGGCTTTTACCATGTAGGCCACTTTCACTTTCACGCGCTTTAATAAACTGTTAAACTTCATGCTTAACAAGCAACAAGCTTGGCTCAGTACTGAAAGGCGTAGGGAGTTTTTGTTCGAATCCAAGCGGATCCTTTTCCTCTTCTCTTCTAAAGTTTGTTGTAGTTTACAAAATTTTGCATTCTATGTGTTGTGTCCGGTGTCCCGTCACGAAAGGTATTTTTTTTTAAGAAAATCCGCGACTAATGAAAGCAAGGGAATAATAGCATGCTAAAACGTTGCATTGGCAAAACCTGGTTGGGATATAAATAAACGCGTTGAGTTCCAAAGGCCACCACCAATGACACTACGGTACTTTTAAGACGGTAGTTTCAGTGGTGTGACGTCATTGACCTGTCACCGTGTCGTGGTTTGCACGCAAAAAATAGTACATTAAATTTGATTTGCAAATGAAAAACTTTACAGTTATAGAAAATAGTACATTGCGCAATGGGCATGGAAGATAACCATATCGTGTTTTGCTGACAGCATCAGCATCCTCAGGAGTATGAAGACTATCAGTAATCTTCATACGTCTGTGGATGCTGACGTTGCCAGTTAAACACGCGTCGAGTTTAATTACTGTGTCACTATTTTGGCGTGTGTGGGGTGAACTTAGAAGAATGTCCTCGTGGATCTCGTTTTAAGACATGTTGTACTTTTGTTGATCATAAATTGATATGCCGCCACCTCTCATTATAGAACAATGTGAGGGTAGTTCTCTAAAATTAATGTTCCCAACTTGTCTGTCTTATTTCTTACGTTATACAAGAAACAAAACAGCAAGGATTACGTGAAAGTAATTGATTGCACGTCGCTAATGGCCGTCTGGCAGCAAGTGCCGCGTGACGATGACATTTATTCTCACGAAACATTCGTTGTTTACAAGCTTTTATTAAGATTGCCATGTTTGTCTGCCAGTTAGGATAAAATGTTGCAATAGATGTTGCTAAAATTAAACCCCGTATTACCTCTACACTTCCAATTCGTTAAACATTTTCAATGATAAAACATTCAACAGAAAATACCTACCTATCTCTTAAACGTTCTGCATTATCGGCATCGCAATGGGTATTTTCGTGGATATGTGTATGTCCAAGGGTTTTCTGAATATCTTTGGTGATTTAGGATGACCAGGCATTGTCCAAGAAAGCTTAATATGTTGGAATATCTGTTTCTCAAATTTATGTTTTTCATCTTTACCTGTTGTGCTGTAAAGTAACCCGTTCCATGTTTATTTTACAACTTGTAGCATATCTGACGTGCCTACCTGAGACAGATCATTCAGATCAATTCCAGGAACCGATTTACTGATTTTAAGCCCTAAAACTCGTTAGTTAGTTTGCTATAAACAGATTTACTTCAGAAAATGTTCATTTGCATTTTGAAGTTGAAGTTGTAGGTATAAGCAACAGTTTGAAGCGAACGTGAGTGTTTATCAGTTTAGCGTGAGAAAAATGGACCCTACTACAAGAGCAGGTTAGTGATTTAACATAATTTTGCTGTTATTTTCTGTCGTGTTGTGACGCAACGTTTGATAAACTGGTGCTACCCCATTTCTCAAAAGCTCCAGTATGTAGGTACACACCGAGCGTTTTCGTCCCCGATTAACCGGGAACTTTTTATAGAACTGTTTCTATACTTTTTTCCACACTGTATGTAAGTACAAGTGAAGTAAAAATTCTGTTGTTTTATCTGTAGAATTCATTTCCCTGCCTATCTCCTCCCACGTCTCTTGCCGCATACACTCATTGCGGTAATTCTTCGAATTCACGTTGAATATACATTCGTAATTTGTAACTTTTTCAATTAAGACAGCTTCATCCATATTTTTTAAGCGAAATGACCCGTGCACACTTCTCTGACGCTCTGATGTGTTGTGTCGCGATGCAACGAAAATCTGGAAAGAAGAGATCGCGTCGCGTCACAACACAACACAACACAGCGCGTAGCGTCAGAGTAATGTGCACGCGCCCCGTTTAATTACATGCGATTTATGCTGTATGATCCATACAACGTTGCGTCACAACACAACACAACACGTCAGAGAAATGTGTCCCTAGCTTAACTGAATTAATCGGTAGTTTATATCAATCGTCAAGTTTTCAAAAGATTATACAGCGTGTTCCATGGATATATTGACGGAATTCAGACAATTCGCGAGGCAATAGGTACACCATGAGTGTACATGCATCTTAAAATTATTTTCGTTTATACAGTGTTTTTTTTTAATTATAACATTTTTGGAAGTTGACATAAAAATAAACCGATCTCATTTCAAACGCTTGTAGCGGTCAAACATAGGAAAAATTGTTTTAGCGCATATTTCATATACCGTGTGACAAACTTCCATGTGTACATGGGGAAATAACATGGGCAATTACATTTTTGGGGATTCGTGCACCCCATTCGTGCTCAATATTATTTATCGACAATTTAAAATTTGGGTTTCAAAATTAACAAACATATTTATTCAGCTGAAGAAAAGGTTTTCATTGTGAAAACATTTTACGGCGCCAATAGTCTGCGGGTAGTCCGTGACTTATTTTCTGTAAAATTCAATAACAGTCCTATTCCTTCGGTAACAACAATAAAAAATTTAGTTAAGAAATTTGAAGATACTGGGAATCTTTCATTGAAAGAAGGTAATTTTTACTAATAAATTTACTTGGTTTTTATTTAGATAATTCTGATTCGCTTATTATTACCTAGTTGCTAATTCCTTATTGTTCGCTAACTTAAATTTTACTGGAATTATGAGAAATTTAACAAGTGATAACGTGGAGTGAAACAAAACTAAAATTAATCTTATCATTTATTTTTTTAGTCGTTCCAAGAAATCTAAATGTTGAGGTAGAGGAAATGGTAATAGGCCTGATAACTGCTAGTCCAACATCTAGTTTAAGGTCTATTGCCCTAGAATGTAATATTTCAAGAGAAACTGTCCGTAACATATTAAAAAAAAACCAAATATCTTCCCTTTAAATTCCAATGTCACCAAGAGTTAGGTACTTCCTTTTGGCGAAGAATCAAAGCAAACTTTCTGTGAAGAAATGCAAGAACGGGCTAATCGGGATCGCAGCTTCCTCTCATCAATTTGTTTTACCGATGAGTGTACCTTCACTTTAAATAAAGAGCCAAATTCACAAAACGTTAGGCATTGGGCCCAGAAAAATCCCAGAATAAATCTAGCCACTACAACGCAATACCCTCAAAAAATCAATATTTGGGCAGGAATTTTTAATAATCGCATTATAGGACCATTTGAAATACAGGGAAATTTAAATTAAAAAGCTTATTTAGATCTTTTAATTAACCATATTGGCCCTGCTTTAGAAGAAGTTGCACATGCGAATCGGGAGGTCTGGTTTCAACATGACGGATGCCCAGCACATTTTGGAGCACAAGTGAGGGAATTATTAAATGAAATATTTCCAGAGAGCTGGATTGGTCGAGGTGGTGCTATAAACTGGCCAGCTAGATCTCCCGATTTGGCACCGTGTGACTTTTTCTTGTGGGCTCATTTAAAAAATAAGATTTATAAAACTCGTCACCCAAATATTGATTCTTTAAGGAATGCTATTTTTGCGGAATGCAACTTAATAAACGATCGGCAACTTGCGAATGTGAGAAATTCGTTCTATAATAGGCTGGAATACTGTCTGATACAGAATGGTGGTTTATTTGAATATTTGTTATAGTTATTTTTCTTTTTTTATGTTACTTTAATTTCATTGTATATTAATAAGTTTTTATCCTTACCTAGATATGAAATAAATAAGTAATAAATTGCCAGATTACAAAATCCATTAGAGCAAAATAAACTAATGTTGCCGCTTGTTAAATTTTTCATAATTGCAGTAAAATTAAAGTAATTTAGTTTTTATTATTTCATTGTACCGCTTTAACATTTTCCCAAAAACTTTTTAATAGGTTAGATGACACCTACAATTTACCCTAAACTATGGACCAGCATTCACCAACGAAACATCCACACCAGTAATCAATTAATTGTCAACTATAGGTAATGACAATAATAATGTGAATGAGAATTATCTAAATAAAAAACAAGTTTATGTATTAGTAAAAATTAACTTCTTTCGATGAAAGATTCCCAGCCTTCAAATTTCTTACTAAATTATTTGTTGTTATACCGAAGGAATAGGACTGTTATTGAATTTTACAGAAAATAAGGCACGGACTACGCGCAAACTATTGCCGCCGTAAAATATTTTCACAATGAAAACCTTTTCTTGAACTGAATAAATATTTTTGTTCATTTTTAAATGTTGACAGTTCAGAAAATCCATAAAAATCAAAGACGTCCGTGATTAGAATAAATTAAGTTGTCATGGATAATCTGATAAATTTATTTCCCCATGTACACATGGAAGTTTGTCACACGGTATAAGTATTCGTTCATCTACAAAAATCAATAAAAACGGAAGAGAAATTTTAAATAATATTAAAATTGCGAAAACTAATAATCCACAAATAATTCTCCCTAAAGATCCTGTCATGAACTGAGAACTGTAGACCAATAATTGTTTCTTGTATTCAAAATTTGTATTATAAAGTATTAAAATTTTTGTATCCAACATAATAGGCAACAATGAATTTTACATCAGATTCCTGATAATTTATAGAAAAAAGTTAAACCTTCTATAACCCCCATATATTCTACAAAATTTATTAATTTTATCTCTTGCATTAAATAAGATGATACAATACTGGAAGGTTTAAATGCTACCTGTATATTGTTTTTTTGGTAAAATTACTGGCAATTTTTTCAGAAACATTTCCTGCGTAAGTTGGACGGTTGTACGACAAAATTTAATAAATACCTTTTTTATTTGACAATACATGCTGTTTATTTTTTTATTTTTATCGTTAATAATTTTACTGATTATATATATTTCTATTTTGAATCCATTATTAATAGCAATTGTTCGAATTGTTTAATTCTTTTTCCAAGTTACCTTTAGATAAAGAAACAGTAAAATCTTATGTGTAACCATTGAGTTGTACAAAGATATTTTTTGATAATAAGGATGAAATGAAGTTAAATCTATGGAAATTTATTTTATGATCATTTTCAGTATTGTATTAGTAAATTTTATTTTTAGACCCGAATTTTGACAATATTTATTTTTAAATCGTCAGTATCATGAACCACCATAGATTTTAGATCGTCTCATACGTAGAAATCCAGAAGACGAAGACGAAAAGTGCTCAAAAGTGCTCAAAACTTGGAAACTATCCACTTTGTTATTTGTTTGATTGAATTCATTAAGAGTACATAGTTTCAAACTTGTTTTAAGCTAAAACACCCTTTTTATGAGTTATTAATTTATAATTTTTTCTATTATTACAGTCAAAAAGTGGACAAAGATTCTAAGTTAGGTACTAATTTCTTAAATACATAATACAATTTTTTCATCCCTTATAAAACACCCGCTAAATTCTTTACGGATTCATTGTTATAATAGTAGTTAGAAAATGACAGCCTCAGATACGAACCCGTTCGGAGCACATAGCGCCATCGAGTTCTCCAGGTGCCATCGAGTTCTTCGGCAGTGACCTTGAAAGAGACCAGAGGCTGCTGAAGGAGTCGTTGAGTCATCCGAAGAAGTGTCTTCAGCAGCGGCATCTGCAGCAGCCTCTGGTGTATTTCAAGGTCATTTCTGAAGAAGTGTGCATGTCTTCAGCAGCGTCTCGTGTCTTTCAAGGTCATTGCCGAAGAAGTGGGCATGTCTTCAGCAGCGTCTGGTGTCTTTCAAGGTCATTGCCGAAGAAGTGGTCTTCAGCAGCGGCCAGGCGCATGCGCCGGGGCTATTCCTCAGATCAGTCCATCGAGTTCTCCATCCACTTCAAGTGGGCGTGTCTGCAGCAGCCTCTGGTCATTGCCGAAGAAGTGTGCATGTCTTCAGCAGCCTCTGGTGTCTTTCAAGGCCATTGCCGAAGAGTGCACACCCAAGCCGCCATTTTGTGGTCTTTGGCTGTGGGTCAGGCGCCTGCGCCGGGGCTGTCGCGTACAAAGCGCGTGTTGCTCATTGTTCAGGCCAGTCCATCCTGGCCCCATCCACTTCTTCGGCAATGACCAGAGGCTGCTGAAGGAGTCATGTCTTCAGCAACGGTGTCTTTGGGGTCTTTGGCCGTGGCTCAGGCGCATGCGCCGGGGCTCTGAAAGTACACGTGTTGCTCATTGTTCAGGCCAGGCCATCCAGGTGCCATCAATGACCAGAGGCTGCTGAAGGAGTCTTTGGGGCCTTTGGCCGTGGCTCAGGCGCATGCGCCGGGGTTTTCGCAAACGTTCTGGAAATGACGCCGACCGGGATTCGAACCCGGGTCCCCACGCACCGGAGCCCTCGCTCCAACCAACTGAGCTAATCGGCGGCCCACAAGCCCGTCTTTCAAATCATCCGTATATACTTATGATTGTAAACAGAAGTTACAGAATTAATATTTATTTTCTCGGAAATTTACAATTGTTTATACTAAATAAATATTGATATTAAAGTTTAAGAAAAAAGCACGTTCGCCGCCGATAAGAGATGTTATAATTGTTTTTATTATGGGAAATAACCTTTCATCTTGCCGATAGGATATGTTTGTTTAGGTTTGATCCCACGCTCTGCATGTGCATTTAATACGTTGTAGACACTACAAGGTGACCCGTTTGTTTGTTTGTATTATTACAATAAAATAACATTCTAGAATATTCTTCTGATTGTTTATTTGAAATTACTTGTTATCTTAATGCGTTTCGGACACGTGTGGGAAAAAAACATTCTAGAACATTCTCCAGTTTGTTTATTTGAAATTACTTGTTATCTTAATGCGTTTCGGACACGTGTGGGAACCATCTGATTGATATATGCAAACATCTTAGTTCTCGGTAGTAGAACATTCTACATCGCTAATTATTTGAGAACAGTAGTCTAAATTTAGGCTAACCCCTACCTAAAAACTATGTCATGTGGGGTGTCAAATTAAAGGACTCGACTAGAGGAATCCGAATATTGGGGTGGATTTTAGGGGTGGTTTTAGGGGTGGTTTTTAGGGGGTGGTTTTAGGGGTGGTTTTAGGGGTAGCTTTTAGGGGCGGTTCTTGGGGTGGTTTTGGAGGGTGATTTTTGGGGGTGGTTTTTAGGGGTGGCCACGCTCCTTGCCCCCCCCACCTAGATCATGTAGGGTATCAAATTAATCAGCTCGATGAGACAAAAAGGAATCTATAGTTATTCTCCTACTTCCGAATTCTTATCAGTAGTTGTCTGTCTGTATGTCTGTCTGTCTGTCTGTCTGTCTGTCTGTCTGTCTGTCTGTCTCTCCGTCTGTCTGTCTGTCTGTTTGCGAATACAGCCGTCTGTTGACACAGACAGCTGTATTCGCAAACACCATGGCTGATGACACGAGCAAGAATAAGACTGCGCATGCGCACGGTTGTATGGAGAGTATTTAAGCAAGAAAATTAACGGTGCTGTCAGTTAGTACTTGTGCTTCAACAAGGGAACCGCATTTGAATAATGACACACATAAACGTAGACACGTTTCGTGTTCTGGACGGTGCTGTTTTGGATGAGTCAGCACGCCGTGTCGAGGTGCACGTACATCAGCCGTTCGTGACAACAACAACATTCAACGCCAAAGACGAAATTCGCATACCAATCCACCAACAAGACGTTTACGTACTGCCGCATCTAAGCAGCATCTACATAGAGGGCAGGTTCATCAAGGGTGCAGGAGGCGGAAATGCGGCTTTAACAAATAACGCCCTCAGTTTCCTCTTTGACGACGTCCGCTATGAAATAAACGGGGTGGAGGTGGATCGAACAAAAAACGTGGGCATCACGAGCACACTGAAGGGTGTAGTTTCTCTGAATGTGGGTGAGGTAGGTGCCCTGGAGAATGCCGGCTGGACGAATACGGGAGACTCACCGAGCCACCTTATCGACGCGAACGGGAACTTTAACGTGTGCATCCCGGGAAGAATCCTGCTGGGATTCTTGGAAGATTACCCCAAAATTCTGTTAAATGTGTGTCACGAGCTCATTTTGACTCGATCGAAAAACGATAGGAACGCTTTCGTGGGTAACGAGGACACCAGAATTGAGTTGAGCAAGGTTCATTGGAGGGTGCCGTACGTCTATCCATCGGATGCTGAATACCTAAAACTTCTCAATATTGTCGAGGAAGAGAGAACGTTGCAGATATGTTTTCGCAGCTGGGAGCTGTACGAGTATCCGGTGTTGCCGCAAGCTACGAAACAAACGTGGGCCGTCAAGACTGCAACACGGTTGGAGAAACCCCGCTACGTTATTGTCGCCTTCCAGACGAATCGCAAAGCGAATTTGGACACGGATTCAAGCAAATTTGACCACTGCAATCTGACAAACGTCAAACTGTACCTGAATTCTGAGTGCTTCCCCTACGAGAATTTAAACTTGGATTTCTCCACGGGGAAATACGCCCTGCTATACGAAATGTACCAGAACTTCCAGAGTTCATACTATGGAAAAGTTGGCGAGCCGTTATACGGCAAGGAACAGTTCAAGGATCTAGCGCCCATCGTGGTGATTGACGCATCAAAGCAGTCGGAAAGCATCAAGCCTGGACCCATAGATATGCGTCTAGAATTTGAGTCGAGCGAGAATTTTCCGCCCAACACAACCGCATACTGTCTCATCCTGCATGACCGCATCGTTGAGTATACACCGGGTAATGAATCGGTCAGAAGAGTGGTATGAGAAGCTGCAGGGCTTCGATTTGCCCAGAAAATACACGCATGCCTACTCTGTATACAGATTATAGTTTTAATTATATTGATGTAAAAATATATTCAACGTTTTTATTTTTGCGAAAACCCCGGCGCAGGCGCCTGGGCCACATCCAAAGGCCCAACAGCACCTAACAACAATTCTGATTGGATGCTGCCCACAACCACTCTCATTGGCTGTTGCCCCGCCCACTCTCATAGCCAGAGCCCGGCGCATGCGCCTGAGCCACGGCCAAAGGCCCCAAAGACACCGTTGCTGAAGACATGACTCCTTCAGCAGCCTCTGGTCATTGCCGAAGAAGTGGATGGGGCCAGGATGGACTGGCCTGAACAATGAGCAACACGCGCTTTGTACGCGACAGCCCCGGCGCAGGCGCCTGACCCACAGCCAAAGGCCCAACAGAATGAGAGACACCAGGGGGGCCGCTGAAGACCACTTCTTCAGCAATGACCAGAAGCTGCTGAAGGCGGAGCCCCGGCGCAGGCGCCTGAGCCACAACCAAAGGCCCCAAAATGGCGGCTTGGGTGCGCAATGGCAAGACACCAGAGGCCCTTCTTCAGCAATGACCAGAGGCTGCTGCAGACACGCCCACTTGAAGTGGATGGAGAACTCGATGGACTGATCTGAGGAATAGCCCCGGCGCATGCGCATGGCCGCTGCTGAAGACCACTTCTTCGGCAATGACCTTGAAAGACACCAGACGCTGCTGAAGACATGCCCACTTCTTCGGCAATGACCTTGAAAGACACCAGACGCTGCTGAAGACATGCACACTTCTTCAGAAATGACCTTGAAAGACACCAGAGGCTGCTGCAGATGCCGCTGCTAAAGACACTTCTTCGGATGACGCAACGACTCCTTCAGCAGCCTCTGGTCTCTTTCAAGGTCACTGCCGAAGAACTCAATGGCACCTGGAGAACTCGATGGCGCTATGTGCTCCGAACGGGTTCGTATCTGAGGCTGTCATTTTCTAACTACTTATAATATGTACAAAAATTTAGATTGATTTAGATTGATTTATTTTATATTTCATGTCTGTTGCAGAAAAAATATCGCAGCTGATGAACAGCACCTTGATAGAAGAACTGGAATGTCCAGTGTGCATAGAATATATGCGGGCTCCTATCCGCGTTTGTGGAAACGGTCATAGTTTTTGCAACAATTGCGCTAAAAAGGTAGTGAGCTGCCCCCAATGTCGCGGAGTAATATCATCTGGGAGAAATTACACTTTGGAGGCTGTAAGCAAAAAACTGCAATCTTCCTGCAAATATCGAGATGTCGGGTGCACTTTCTTTGACTATAACAATTTAACGAGGGAACACGAAAAAGTCTGCCGCTTCGAAATAATACCATTCTTCTTGAAGGTAGGTAAAAGAACCACTCGATTTTATTAATTCGGTCTCTGATGTTTTATCATAAGTTAGTATTCGGACGTAAGTAGGGCACATGGAGCGACTATAACTTAGTTGAGGCGAACATTTTTTGTGCAACCGTACGCGAAGTTGGCACCACAGTCCGCAAAATGCAATTTCGCGGCCGTCACCCTTAGTAACGGCCGGGAAATACTAATTTCACATACGGCTGGACAAATAAAATGATTTCCATAGAAACGGTGGGAAATTAAAGCCACCAGAGGCTACTTTTCCATTTCAATTGAATTACATAATTTTCACGGTTGCACAAAAAATAGTGTGTACACCACGGACACGAAATTTTTTAGCCACGTAGAGATTATCTTGCCTCGGCCGCAAGCGGCCTAGGCGATAATATTTCTCTCAGTACGCTAAAAAGAAAAAGGCAGTTTGCGGCGTTGGTACACAAATAACTATTTCTATTCTAAATATGGCAAAATATCATTAAAAAAAGTTGTTCAGAATGTAAAATTATGGCCCTAGGTACGCAAAATTTTGGGAAGATCGTCCTACTTTACAAAACCGTTATTTTCAGCTGAATATTTACCAATTGGCTACACCGCTACACTCATTAAGAAATCGGCTTAATAAATTTATGGTCATAGTACAGTGCAGTGCACAATATAAAGTAATATTGTTATGACTTGTTATGATAAATATAAATCGAAAATATGCTTAAAATAATTAGTTTCAAGCAAAGCAGGGCTTAATCCCTAAATATGAAATTGCCACTATACAGGGTGCCCCACTCTTGCGTCGTTCCTCCATAACTCAACAGGAGTTGTAGACATCGAAAAATGACTCAAATGAAAGATGCATCCAATCAAATTCCTCACATTATAACATTATTTTTTACTATGCAGGGTGTCCCATTTCTTCTGCACAACACCTTACTTTGTTTTCTTCAATTGAACATCCTGTATCTGATTGCATTTTGGAATTGTTTGTTCAATTTAAGGGCCACTTCGTTAACCATACCTTACGGTTTCGGCGTTACTTGACGTTAAAAATCGTAATTTTTCAAATTTCATCAGTTATAACTTGGAAACGGTACGAGATAAAGTGTAACAATGCATAATTGGAATGCTGGTTACATCCAACAAACTTGGATTAGCATTCATAATTGTTTTCTCTATTGCAACCGCGTCACGGAGCGAGAGCCGTGGCATGGCATATCCAGATGAAGAGAGAAATGCAAGCCGCTACGTCACGATTGTAAATAAACAAGAGCACGAGAAGAGTGGGAGTGGCACGTCACGCGTATCGATGGTAGGAGAGCGAGCCTGACCGCCGACCGCCGAACCTATTCGGGTGGCTATAAAGGAAGCCACACAGCAAAGGCCCAGGAAAGCATACGTTAATAGTCACAACCAGGTCGACCAATCACATTGCCGGCAAATTCAAAGTTTCAGTTGTATTTTTACTACAGGTGTTGACCCAAACTCCTGCTTTGGATGATAGAATATAAAAGCATATTTTTCTATGAACATCCTAATTTGTATTTACTACTTACGTATGGTTATGCATTTGATAAGAAATGAAAGGAAGTGGCAGGAATAACGCAGGGTTTAAGATTGAAACAAAATATTCTTATTATGGTATTTTATTAGTCTATAAAATAATTTAAAATGTTTAGTAGCTGCAGAAAACTGAAATACATGGACACTTACGTATTTATTTAACAAGAAACGAAGACACTGGGAATAATGTAATACAGCATATCAGATAGAAGCAAGAAACTAATATTATGGAATTTATTAATTGAAGCTTCTAAAAATTAAAAATGTTTTGTGGTTGCAGAAAAATCTAATAAAATACCCACACAAGCACTTATTTATTTATTTGACAAAAAATGAAATGGTGAAAATAATACAATGAGTGGTACCGCATCGTTCGGACAACTACTCCTCGAGCAAATACCCCGCTAGGCATTGAATTATAGAACAAATCCAGATTTAGTATAACATTATCGCATTTATATGTTATTGTAAAAAAATTAAAATGTTTATTGGTTGCAGAAAAATCTGATATACACAGCCACACTTACTTATTTACATACATCCGTTATTTAATTTTAATTAGGCTAAAACTATTATGAAAACTGAAAAGTTATGCAATTTTTTAAACTAAGTAGGCGCATCAAGAACTTTAAACCAGGACACATTCAGAAACAACTATTTGCCCCACACTACACTAAAGCTAAAGCAAACATAAAAGCTCCGTCATTCTATGGAAACCCAAACAAGTTGACCATTATAATCCATTGAATTCAACATTGAATTCACCCACCACCATCCACCACACATGCAAGTCCCACCAGGATCCATTTACCTATTTTTTATTTGGATAATACAATTGCTTCTCAATTTTTCTCTTCGTACCTATTTCATCGCTTCTTTTCTCCCATTTACGCTCAAAAGTTTTAAATACTTCTGCAAAATCCTTGAGCATTTCATTATCTAAATGTTTCACTTCATCTATTAAAACCTACAAATTGTATAACATTAATATTAAGGAGCACTTTTATGAAATACTTTTTATTTAACATACTTCTCTATATTTTTCAAGAGCAAGATCCTCATTGAATTCAGTTGCATTTTCATTCTTCTCCTCTAAAAAATGTTGCAATTCTTTCTGGTAATTGATTCTTGTGGATGTCGGTTCCTGAATTTCCAATTCCCCTTCTGAATTGCTTGCCATGTTTTCGGAATTTGAAGTACCTGAAATAAACTCGCTGTCCCTTTGATACAATGCTACAGCGTGAATATATGTTTGCACAACGCAGTTTTTACACCATATTCAGGGCAACTGCATTCATAACGATGAATGCATATTTTGCACTTTTCACAGTACCCTCTTCTACAATCTTCATCGCACAGTTCATTGTATGAAATAATATAAAGTTTCTCGCTTCCCGACGATTTTACCTCAAATTTTCCACACTCGGTATGTTTCACAAGGTTCTTCGTTACCGCTTCTGCTGTTTTATGTGCTGCAAAGTTGACTTTATGTTGGTAATTATTTGAATTTGGTCGCTCGTGATTTAAAATCCTCTTCCACATTTTCTCGTCTACCAGCTCTTCCAATAGATCCAATAGTTTTTCAACTCTAATAGGTAACATGATGAACGATTTAGTATTAAAATGTATATGAAGAGAAAATCTCTTTACCTGATGTTTTGCTTCCCATTCATTTTATTATGTTTCAACATCTTATTTAAACTTTCAATAGCCATATTTGTGTTTATGCCTGCATTCATTCTGTATCAATGGGCCCATTGCATTACCCGATCTGCGTTTTGAAAATAACGGCTGGAAACATAATTACGGTAAACTATATAGCTACAAGGAATCCAGTAAACGTTACTTTTTCAAGTACATCAGAAAATCTAATTCCCCTTCCTCTTCTAAATGTTGAAAATATATGTCCCTTAATTGTTCAAATTTTCTAATTTCAGTTTCTTTCAATATTTTCCTCATTTCTACTTTCATTTTTAATTGGTTTTCTATCTTCTTAATTTTTGATCGTCCTCGTATGTTCCAATTTTTTACCACATGCCAAGTACAAAGGAGTCTTCTTGGTGCATTCTCAATTTTCATTACCTCGGTCCATGCATTATAGTACTTCGGATCGTCATCACTCATTATATATTCAACATGTAGGTCATCCTTCAATTTCTGTTTTAATGCGCTAAAAAAAACTTTTTGAACAAGCTGATCTAACCTATTGGTTAGTAAGAATGCAACAGGGAAACCCATATTCTGATCGTCTTTGATCAAGACTGTTGTTAAGTCCCAATTTCGTCGGTTCGTGCCATGAGTTCCATCTATACATATTATTCTGCTAAAACTTTTCAACTTCTTCTCCATGATATCGTTCATATAAGCAACGGCGAAATCGGCGAATAATTTTTAATAATTCCCTTCACCACACCAACACCATAGTCAAAAATTATGCATGCAAAACTTCCACCATCCCACTTGCATTTAAACAAAATACATGCAAATTTTAACAACATATTTTACTGTAACAAAGTCTACTTACCAATTTTTTTAGACAAAAACGCATGATGTTTCCCTTTTTTATTCCACTCTTCAATTTTTAAAGCTGTAGCTATCATGTCGTCAGCATCTCTCTTCTTATCAATATTGAATTTTCTAATTAGATATGATAAGTCCGCTCTTGTGATTAAATTTATTCTTCTGAGTTTATCTTCATCAATTTGCTTTCTAGCATCCTGTAAAATCCTATTATTTGAAACCCCTGCGTTTAGTTGCTGGACTATTATAGCTTGTTCTGCTTTTGACAGTCGTTTTGATCTCAATTCGTCTTCGTGACCCACATGTGTCTCAACAAATTTCACTGTTACTGAACCTAAAATAAAAAATATTGAGCGTTCTAAATGTCGGAAGTAAAAAAATCAAGATGTAGTGGTCCTAGTAAATAGTGCATCTTTCGTTTGACCATTTTGGATCTTGCAAAAGAAACTATGTATTTAGTCGAAGCTTTAATTTTGAAATAAACTGTTTCTTTTTATCACTTCTGTTATCCTCATAACTGTTTTATGGCTGTCGCTACTAACTATGGACCGGTTGTTAGAACATGGATCAAAAGATAACACGAGGCTACATTACGTTGCTGAAACGCATTGACTTCGCGATTGGTTGTATCATAGCAACGAAAGTCGAATTAAATGCAGCATCGCGTTACATTCTGATCCGTGTTTCAACAATCGGCCATAAATCTCTATCTAATACTTGAACATCTGCGTTTTTGTACTTTTGCCCCCTGATCTCCAAATAAATATTGAGGTTTCGTTCTGAATTGCCCCATATCACATACATGATGTAAAAAATCTCGAATATTTACCATCTGCAAAAATTTTCACAAAAATCCTTGAGGGGCATATTCCCGTAATTCTAATACTACCGCCAACCTTTATTGCTCTTTTTTGGCAATTGCTTTGGAATCCTGGAAAATTGTTGATCAACTAGCTTGGTAGGTACTTTGAAACTCCTTACCTATTAAATTACTCCTTACCTATTAAATTACTTCGATTACAGTTATAGTAAATATACTCCTCACCATCAGAACGTTTAATTGTTCTGCGACATGCATAATCAACATCCCTGTTCTCCTGAGCCCTCCAGATATTAAATTCTTCCAAGTTCCTAAAAAATAAAGAATATTGTTTTATATTTACGTTGTGTACCTCCATTAGGTGACTGATTAGAAAGTCATGATTTTCAAGAGGATCCTTTCTGTCGTTACTGCATAACGGGCAGATTATGAATTTAGATTTTCTTGTTTCGACATTCCTCTTGTGCACTGTCCTCAAATGTTTATTCTTGGTCGACACGTCATAAAACTTCTTCAGGCATTCCTCACAGGTCACCTTTTCCACATCCATATTTCTTTTGTTGAATTAAAATACAAACAGCTAACCTTAAGAAAACTGTAACACAACAAGAATAAATAAATTTAACGATAAATAAATGATTAATATTTGGTATAGTGCAAGTTCGTTTAAGATGCTTGATATCAGAGTTCTGAGATTGAGTAAGTCAGTGTCAAGAAGACGCCAACTGAACAATCAAAACACAATTCACCCACAACAAACTCCAAATACCTAACGCGGGAATGTGAAAGCGGGAAAATTTCCTTTGTCAGGAACTACCACTTTTAGGTTAGACTGCAATGTCAGAATTTGTCACTTGAATTTCGCGGCATTAGTACAAATTGGTTCCGCCTGCATCTTTCTGATTGGTCGACCTGGTTGTGACTATTAACGTATGCTGCCCAGGAAGAATCTTCTTCACCGGTTTGCGAAGAAGAATTCTCTCCACCCGCGTCCGATAAATATTAACCGACAGTCCGCTTGAATGAGTTTAATTCACGGCGTGTGATTTTCTGTTCATTCCCGTATCCGATTTATTCTCGAAGAATAAATACTCAAGTCTTCATCGCTAGTACTTAATTATCGAAGCCGAAGGGCTACCAATAATTAAGTTAACAAGACCGGAATTACTTGACTTGTAGCGGAAGCGTAGCTGACTTAATTAGGTAGGTCCATTTACCAGTACAGGTGCAGGAAAGTAAGAACCGACATGCTTGCATTCATTGCGGCGGATTACACAGCCTTGTCGATGTGCAGCGGATGGTCCTTACAATAATCTGCATATGTCCTGGGGTGGTCCCGTCAGTTATAAAGCTTGTGCACGTTAAATAATAAACCAGTCTCGCAAGGGATTACACCCTTGGTGTTCTAACGTACATCCCCGACTTGAAACCCCGACCGGTCGCGCTATAGGTGCTATTACGAAACCGCAAGTATCCGGAACAGTTAATCATACGACGAGACTACCCGTATTCAAGTGATAGCTGATCCCGAGGGAATAGTCCACGAGCTAGGCCTCTAGCCCAGATCTCGTGCGCTACTCACTCGAGAAACCGGTTACAGTACCGTCCTGATTTCAATACTAGAATTTCTCATTTATTTTTCATGTATATATTTTCCTGTAAATATCCGTTTCATATTCCGTTTAAAATGTAAATAGTTATATTAATAGAAACCATTTTAATTTGTTTATGTTTTATAATTCACCGTTTAGTAAGCAATAACGAACCCTCCCTTCTTCGACTATTGAGCAAAGGGTATTATCGACGATCCCGACCTGACCAGATGCAAGGCCGTTATATCGTTATAAAGATAACGATCCGATTAGTCTAGATATACAGAGCGTACCAGATACCAATACCGAAACCGAAAGAGCGCGCTGTATATCTGGCTCCAGAGCGTCACTAGGAAGTGTCGTTGTATACTTTCACCGAAATCGATCCGATATCGTTGCATAATTGACGTCCGACCAGAAAGTATCGTTGCAAAAGAAAAATGACTTACACGTCCCTATCCTAGTTTTTAATTCTCTATCTAATGGATCTGGAAAATACTGCTTCCTGATTGACAACTTTTTGTCATATTTTTGACCAATCAAGAGGCAGTATTTTCCATACCCATTAGATAGAGAATTAAAAACTGGGACAGGGACATGTAAGTCTTTATCTCGTACCGCTTCCAAGCTACGATTGGTGAAATTTGAAAAATGACTATTTTTAACGTCAAATAACGCCGAAACCATAAGACTTTGACCCAAATGTATTGTTAACAAAGTGGTGCTTAAATTCAACAAACAATTCCAAAATTCAATTATATACAGGTTGTCCCAATGAAGAAAACAAAGTTAGGTGCTGTGCAAAAGAAATTGGACAACTTGTATAGTCGAAAATAATTTTATAATATGAGGAAGTTGATTGGATGCAACTTTCATTTAAATCATTTTTCGATATCTACAACTCATGTTGAGTTATGGAGGAAATACGCCAGCGTGGGACACCGTGTATGTATTTTTTAAATCTGTGACTATGACAGATTTAAAATTTATAAATTTTGACAGTTACTGTTTACACCTTAGATAAGGGAAGAGTATGGATACACAACGCTTTGCCCGTGAGTGTTACCAAAATTTGAGCAGATTTGGTGCCAAAGAAAGTGGTGAAACCAGGTTACTGTTTAAAATTCATGTAATTTAACTCAAAATAACGAAAGCAACCTTTGTAAGAGTGCAATTAGTAATATAATTTTAAGAATTTTCGTTCAATTCTCGGCGTAAAGAGCCTAAGAAGTTTAGGTTACGCCCCCTTTTTTGGTGCCAAATGGTAACAGGAACATTTGCTTTGTTATTCCTCCTCTTCTTCCCTCCTTTAATTTTTACAGATTTACATAGTGAATCCCTACAATTTGTACTTTTTGCGAATAAAATCTGGTTTGGGAGTAGAAAAAGTAGTGGGTGTGAGAAGGACTCCACACGAGCCATAGGCGAGTGTCACAGTTCTCATACTCATATCGGAAATGCTCATAGCGTAATAAATTATACTATTAACATTGATGTGATGATGATTCATAATCACTAGCGATTCTTTTACATAGATGCCAATAACGGAATAACGTCTCTTTTAGTTTTAGTAGTAACCTAATCTATAATTGTCTGTTGTAGGTCGAACTCTCCTAGATCCAACAACCAACCTCCCTTATGAAGAAACGTCTTTCCCTGAAGCATCACTACACTGAAGATAGTTCGTGCATAATTCGGAAACAGTTCGCGAGTAGTTCACGCTCTCGTGTACATAAGAATGCGAACAATTCAACCGTCATTAACAAGCTGAGGTCTAACGATCGGCGAATATGTCTTTTGATCCTTTGAAGCAACTTCAAAAGATCATGTTTGCCGGACGTCAGTTTGTTGTAGACAGTTGAAGTGTCCCTGTTCACGTTTCTATGTAGACGTCATTGTGTAACTGCTCGCGAACTGTTTGTGAATTGTGCGCGAGCTGATCGTGAG
The DNA here is from genome assembly GCA_963966045.1 of Xestobium rufovillosum. NCBI lineage: Eukaryota > Metazoa > Arthropoda > Insecta > Coleoptera > Ptinidae > Xestobium > Xestobium rufovillosum. Next base: position 27,729,969 of record OZ014497.1, read on the forward strand.
CAGGGCTTGTGACCGTGTACGAACTGTTCGCGATATGTTTGTTGGTGGTGTTTCATAATTGCTTGTTCCAAATTTTATATTTAATAAATGAATGTTTTAAACTAAAAGTAGTTTTTCATTAGAAAATTAAGGGGAACAATTTAAACGCGCATCATTTATAATGAAATGAGCATTAGATTTGATATTCCCGCATTAGAATTTGCTACTTTTTTATTTTTGTCAAATGGACAGGTCATAAGGTTTTTTATAATGATTTGTCAAAATTTAGTTGTACAAATGCCGATTACCAATATAATAATGGTCAAAATATTCAAAATAATGCGCTCTTAAATCTTATCCAAAATTAAATATCTACATCAAAACTTCCGCTGACAATGGACAGGAAACAAGTTAAAAATATCACTGTACTGCGATAATTCAAACACTGCCATGTCTGAACCAATAATGGTAAGAAGATTTCTAAACTGAAAAAGTGTCGCGTTGTAAGATTTCAGAGTTTCATTTGCTAGGGGAGTGAAACTTTTGTGCATGAGATAACGAGATGTCAATACCCCCTCATACATGCGAACAGTGTTTGCTTTCTTTTGGGTAATGATTTGCAGGAAATAAAAAATTGGGCCCAAGTGACTCGCGCAATTTGCCTGTTTATTAATTTTTATGGAAGTACACTTCTAGGTTCTAGGATCCTATAAAATTTTGTTGTTGTTAATCATTTTGATGACTACAATCTTAAATTACAATTCGTTAATAAAATGTCAAAAACCAATTAAAACATTTTTTAATATTCATTTAACTTGACATAAAATTAAAAATTCCATGGTACGCTAAATCAACTTCCGCCGAAAGTAAACATAATCATACAGTTTTCAGTCCGAAGACTTGTTGGACGTGTACCTCTATCCTTTCCTATCCTGAGCTAACCTACGCATTTCCCGAAAAGTTGAACATCCAACATCCCTAACTATTTGAGAGCAGTAGTCTAATCTGGGCCTACCCCCACCTCTTTTTATTCCTATCTCTGACTTTAGTATGTCCCGAACTAAGCCTTCGTGCCTTCAAAAGGCGTCCTACCATCCCATCTCTCCTATTCCTGGCTCTCTTCCATAAATTTCGCTTTTGTCAAACTCTTTCTAATACCTCTCTGTTGCTAATCTTTTCCATCCACGGTATCTTCAGCATGCGTCTATACCACCACATTTCAAATGCTTATAATTTTTTCCTATCCGCTTTTCCCATCGACCAAGTTTCGCACCCGTACAATGCCGCACTCCATACATACTTTTTTAAGAGCCTCTTCCGAGTTTCTACAGTTACCATTCCCGAGCATAATATGTAGTTGTTTCTTTTTATTAAATGCAATTTAGCCCTGCGCTATTCTTTGTTTTATAGATCTCCTACCATCGCGAGTTATTTGACTTCCTAAATAGCAGAAATCTGAGACTTCCTCTACCTTCTCGTTTCCAATTTGTATGTTAGTTTTAGTCCTATTTTCACGCCCCCTACACACAAAAATTTTGGTTTTCTTTTTATTGATCTTCATACCTTAGCCCTCCGTCAAAACCGCTTCCATTTCGTTCAGAGCCTCTTTTCTACACATATATATGTGCACATATACATATATATAGCAATTTTTCAACTGTCCACTCTATACGAAAGTGACATTTTTTACTCTAGAGATGAAAATATTTTCATCTCTAGCAGTGAAAATGAAAATGTCAAATTTATAGTTTTAATAATGGATAAAAGAAACTCTCATTTAGCAGCCTGGGTATCTACATTACCTACCATAGGAATGACTAAACAAACAATTTATAATTTAATAGCATTTTAAATGATTATTATGGACTCGGAAAGTGAATACAGTGAATCATGGATACTCCCAAATATATGTGTAGAAAAATAGCATTTCCTGCTCGAGATGATATACGTTTTTCTCGTTCGTGAGAATTCTCATCTCGCGAAAAAAACAGTATTTTCAGAACTAAAATTATGATGCAAATTAGTTTCTACTCAAGCAGGGCTGACCTACAGAAAATGAAAATTCAACACAAAAATTTTCAGACTTTACCTATTCATGCGTCGATCGGGGGACATACTATATATCAGTTATTTATCAGTCCTCACTTTGCTATTCGCTTTGTCTTTTATGTATTTCACACAATCTTCAGTTGTACAGTTGTAACTTCTCGTTAGAAGTTCTGTAATACACACCTAGGTCTAGTCAAAATATGCACGCGAAGTTAAATAGGACTCTACGTTGTGTTTTTTTTTAATTGAAGATGATACACAGGTTACTAATAAATCTAGGAAAAATTGAAAATAATAAAACTGATTTTACACTGCTGGACAAAAAAAAACGGACACATGTTTTTATTTTTATTTTGAGGCCCTACAATATCTTTATGTTACTTAACTTACGCAAATAATTAACGATTGCCCTACTAGTGAGGAAAAAGAAAGTTTTAGCTGAAAATTGCACCTTTCGTAAGCCTAAACAGCCAAATCAGCATTTTGACTCTTCATGCATCTTTACTGAAACATCAAAATCTTTTACCTTATTGGGCTGCTCTCTATTTTCTATTGGTTTTTTGGTGAAATTTCATTTGTAAATGTCAGCTTTTAATATTTTCCATACAATGCACCCCGAAATTTGTTCACAAATTGTTGCTTTAAGTCACGATGGCCGAAGAGTGCGGTATATTGCTCAAGTGCTGAATATACCCCGTAACACAGTGCAAAATATACTCTTGCGATTTCGAGAAACTCGTCGGTTTGTAAAGAAGGTCGGATCTGGTCGTCCACGGACTGCGAACCATCAAGATGTCCCTTTTCTCCATGTTGCTGCGCTACCTGATCGAGCATTGCCATCACCTATTCTTGCTGGACGGTTAGCCGAAGTTCGAGGAGTGGCAGTTTCAGCCAGAACAGTTCGGAAAAGGTTAAACTAATATGTTTTGATTTCAAGAAAACCAGCTACGGGTCCCCTGTAGACCGTAGAACATCGTAGAGCATGACTTGCATTTGCGCGGCAATACGTAAATTGGGACGAACATCAATGGAGGAACGTGCTCTTCTCCGACGAGTCAAGATTTAGTGTCAGGTCACCAGATCGACGTGAAAAGGTGTGGCGAAGACCAGGGGAGCGGTACAGTCAATGTTGTATATTTCCCAGGGTCAGTTTCAATGGTGGTAGCATTACGGTGTGGGCCGGAATATCTCTGAGGGCTCACACAGAATTGATTTTCATTTAGAATGGAACAATGACTGCACACCGATACATTGTTGAGTGCCTGGAACCCCATGTCACACCATATATGCCATTTATAGCGGACAATTTTGTGTTTATGGATGACAACGCCCACCCACACACAGCAAGAATTGTTACCGAGTACCGTGAAGAGGTTGGTATTGGATGTCTCCCATGGTCAGCCAATAGTCCAGACCTGAATCCCACTGAACATCTGTGGGATCAGCTTGGGAAAAGGATTAGACGTCGCCAACCCTTACCAGAAACATTAAATGGCGCTTCAAGAAGAATGTGAACAAATACCCCAAGAATCTATTGATAGCCTCATTTAGGGCATGCCACAACGTTTAAGGGAAGTAATAAGAGTTCGTGGTGGTAACACCCATTATTAATTAGGTTCTACTAGTGTGCTTTTCCTTTTAATATTTTTTTTTGTTTGTCTTTTCAAGTTCTTAGGTAACAGTTGATCTCTAAAAAATACTTTTGAGTTGTTGTTGGAGACGACACAACAGTTTAAAAAAAAACACTTTATTACTTTAAATACAATTTAATTGAATTACATAATATTCAAAAGGAAGTGCCTCCGTAACCGGCGCCGGCTACAGTTTTATAGGTGTATTGTTGCCGGAGCCTGCGTGTGTCTGGTGCGAGAGGGCAGCTAAGGGGTCTGTTTAAAATGCGTATGCGTTATATCAGTCTTTTTCGTTCCCAAATAGAAGCGCGCCGCAACTATACGCAAGGCCGGCGCCGGCTACCGAAGCACTCCTTATTCAAAAATACAAGAATTACGTGCAGCAACCTTCGTAGAGAATAGTTACTGTTACAGTTCTCGCTGCTGGCTACCATAACTTTTGTTAGGTTTTTGTTGGCGAATCATTTTGTTTCTTGTTTTTTGTTTATTGTTAAGATGAAAATAATATAGTTAAATATCATTTCAAACCGTCCGTTGTTTTTTATTCACTAAAATGGTAATTCTGAGAGTGTCCGGTTTTTTTTGTCCGGCAGTGTATACTTAAACATCTCACTTTTATTTGTCAACAAAAGAAACAAAAATTGTACACTTCGATAATTTACTGGTCGATAAAGAAACAACAATTATTATGTGCAGAAATGTAATGTATTAGCAGAGGAAAACAATAATGTGTAAAATAGCATTTTATTGTATAAGGAGCGTTTCCCTGATCTCTCGAACACATATATACTGTCCATTTGTTGACTCTTCGCAATAGAAATTCTCTGCATCGGTACATGAGCGGTACATGATAGTGTTTGACATGCATCGACGTATATAAGTATGTAAAAGACGAAGAAAATCCAATGCATCTGGAAAGAAAAGGAACTATTTATTTTACTAATTATACATAGGCACATAACACACACATATATAAAGGAAAGTGCATCGGGTGGCCTTGGATATAAGTTTTATAGTAATCTAAGCCATACAAGATTTTTCTACGATTCACCAAAAGAAGTAAAAGAAAACAATAGTATATTACGTACCGAGGGCTAGATAGATCATCAAGGCGCGAAGCGCCGCGGCCATCTATAGCGCGAGTCTGGAATTTCCGTGCTTTTAAGCAGGTCTTTGTTCAAATATTGCATGTTTTGAATGTGTATGGAAAACCGCATACGTACGTACATGGAGACAAATTAGGATTGTTTCAAAGCCATCTTAGATGGGGTAGCAGTTTGAAACGTCTCGTAGTACAAAAAATCTGGATTTAGTTCTATAATTCAATGCCTGGCGGGGTATTTGCCCGAGGAGTAGTTGTTCGAACGGTCCAGTACCACTAATTAATACCAGATAATTACTCAAAGTAGTTGTCACTTGCTGATATCTGTCCAGAGCGCGGCAGCATATATAGCAAGATTAAATTGCATGGTTTGAGTGTGTAGGGGAAAGCACCGTACTGATGAGTCCCAGAAGGACGAAACCAGTTGGCCTGCGGTTTTCCATACACATTCAAAACATGCAATATTTGAACAAAGACCTGCTTAAAAGCACGTACGTACATGGAGACAAATTAGGATTGTTTCAAAGCCATCTTAGATGGGGTAGCAGTTTGAAACGTCTCGTAGTACAAAAAATCTGGATTTAGTTCTATAATTCAATGCCTGGCGGGGTATTTGCCCGATGAGTAGTTGTTCGAACGGTCCAGTACCACTAATTAATACCAAATAATTACTCAAAGTAGTTGTCACTTGCTGATATCTGTCCAGAGCGCGGCAGCATATATAGCAAGATTAAATTGCATGGTTTGAGTGTGTAGGGGAAAGCACCGTACTGATGAGTCCCAGAAGGACGAAACCAGTTGGTCTGCGGTTTTCCATACACATTCAAAACATGCAATATTTGAACAAAGACCTGCTTAAAAGCACGTACGTACATGGAGACAAATTAGGATTGTTTCAAAGCCATCTTAGATGGGGTAGCAGTTTGAAACGTCTCGTAGTACAAAAAATCTGGATTTAGTTCTATAATTCAATGCCTGGCGGGGTATTTGCCCGAGGAGTAGTTGTTCGAACGGTCCAGTACCACTAATTAATACCAGATAATTACTCAAAGTAGTTGTCACTTGCTGATATCTGTCCAGAGCGCGGCAGCATATATAGCAAGATTAAATTGCATGGTTTGAGTGTGTAGGGGAAAGCACCGTACTGATGAGTCCCAGAAGGACGAAACCAGTTGGTCTGCGGTTTTCCATACACATTCAAAACATGCAATATTTGAACAAAGACCTGCTTAAAAGCACGTACGTACATGGAGACAAATTAGGATTGTTTCAAAGCCATCTTAGATGGGGTAGCAGTTTGAAACGTCTCGTAGTACAAAAAATCTGGATTTAGTTCTATAATTCAATGCCTGGCGGGGTATTTGCCCGAGGAGTAGTTGTTCGAACGGTCCAGTACCACTAATTAATACCAGATAATTACTCAAAGTAGTTGTCACTTGCTGATATCTGTCCAGAGCGCGGCAGCATATATAGCAAGATTAAATTGCATGGTTTGAGTGTGTAGGGGAAAGCACCGTACTGCTGAGTCCCAGAAGGACGAAACCAGTTGGTCTGCGGTTTTCCATACACATTCAAAACATGCAATATTTGAACAAAGACCTGCTTAAAAGCACGTACGTACATGGAGACAAATTAGGATTGTTTCAAAGCCATCTTAGATGGGGTAGCAGTTTGAAACGTCTCGTAGTACAAAAAATCTGGATTTAGTTCTATAATTCAATGCCTGGCGGGGTATTTGCCCGAGGAGTAGTTGTTCGAACGGTCCAGTACCACTAATTAATACCAGATAATTACTCAAAGTAGTTGTCACTTGCTGATATCTGTCCAGAGCGCGGCAGCATATATAGCAAGATTAAATTGCATGGTTTGAGTGTGTAGGGGAAAGCACCGTACTGATGAGTCCCAGAAGGACGAAACCAGTTGGTCTACGGTTTTCCATACACATTCAAAACATGCAATATTTGAACAAACAATAAAGGAATAAATATTTCATTTTTAAATACTGCACTTTCGATAATTCTTGGTTGGCAGTGAAATTGACATTTATATTTTTATTAAATTATGAAACTGACAAGCATCATTTTTTGACAGTAAGATAACTGAATTTGAAAGAGTATTTCTGATGGTAAAATATGCCTGGTAGTCAGTTGGAGTACATAATACACTCAAGCAGAACTCCCTGAGACCGCAGAAAAACCGGTATGAAATTTTATTCCAAGTTTATTACGTAATACATACTTAAGTATAAAATCAAATAGGCACTGAATTCTCCACCCGGTCGGGAAGTAGAAGTCAGGAATAACCTACTTGCAAATTTTTTAAAAGTTGGCAATTGACTTATTACTAACTTCTAACATACATAAGACTACTGCTGGTAGAGCAGGAAAGTACGTAGAGAATAGAGATCTAAGGATGTTCCAAGCCCAAGGATATGTTTGGAGTAGCATCCTGTATAAGATCTCGTAATACACAAAATTTAGATTTAGTTCTATAATTCGGAGTATTTGCCCGAGGAGTGGTTGTTCGAACGGTTCAGTACCACTCATTATTTTAAATGTAAATTACAAAGCAATATGTTTATGTACCTATTTCCGTTCAATCCAGGATGTCGTCAAATAAAACGTACACCCACGAAGCACCATATTGGGTCTCGAACTGTTGCCAATCGTCACCAGCCTAAATAAAACCTGAAAATGTCAGTTTAATCAATGTCTAGTGTCAAGAATCTCGTGGTTTTCTTATAATACAAACAAAAATTTTTTCACGATAAAAGACATGTCCCTCAGAACTTACATTTTTGAAGTGTTTTAGGCACTTTCATAGCCTCCATCACCATCATTATTACTCTCTGCAGTTTTGACGATTTGGTGTAGTAGCCCCCCTGTTTCTTGAAGTAATGTGGTATCACGATCGTATAGTAAAAGTATTCGAAAAAAACTTAATTTGAACACTCCTCTTTGACTTTCGCTAAAAAATTGCACTAGAGATGGATCTTCAACGAAATACCATTATCAGATCATCGTGTTGACTCCAGTCATCAAATAAAACGCACACTATAAGTTCGCCGTCTTCTTTACATACCCCATAAGATAATGATTTGGTACCACTGCTAAAGAACAAAGAAGAATCGACAACTGTATTAGCATGAAACCAGCATAAATATGCATAATAAGTCATTACTGGACTAACGATGAAATTTACCCAAATGGAAGTAAATTTATCTTCAAATGTATATCAATTTCAGATTTCTCACAATCTCCCATACGTAAATCATATCAGGTTAGGTTATACCACGACTCTTCAGGTCAGGTGTGTGACTCAAATCTGACCTGAAGGGCCCTGCCAATTTCTACAAAAGTACCGAACTGAAACCTTATCTGTTTAGCAACAATACATAAAAAATAGGCAACATGCTTTTCTACATTTAACGAAAAACGCTGCTACTGATAACACTGCACCATAGGATGATTTCAAAAATTTGTGATTCAAAATATAAATGTTTTAAATTTTTTTGCAAACTGACCTTATATAGCGAATGTTTAGAATACTGCACTTGTAGAATTTCTTCAAGTGTTGGAACAAACTCTTAGGTACACTTTAGGTACACTGCGTCTTCCCAGTCTTCTCCACAAACTGTAAATGAAATAGTTGTTAACTAATCCCTCATTATACACACTTAGATTATTGAGGACAGGGGTAAGCTGTTCCCTAGAAGTTACCTACAATAATAATTATTTACCCTTTAGGGTACTAGAAGCCAAGGTGAAAGAAATATTTGAAATTCTTTCAGCTGAACAAATGTTTACAACGCAAACTTGAAGCAGCATACAGAATGTTCGAGAGTAATTAACTATTTCGCACAATGCACAGTGGAATTTCGATTTATCTTTAATAGAGAGAGCGAGAGAGGTCGCTATCCCAAACAAACAAAAACAAGAATTAAAAATATAGAATAGACTTGCAAATATGTATTGTAAAGCTGCATGTGATGCCTCTGCTAGCTCGGCTTGATTGTTGTATCTTCGTATATATATTTTTTTTTAAATGCCCAAACAAAAAAGTCTAATATACTCAGATCCGGTGATCTTGCAGGCCACAATATAGGTCCATTTGTACCCAACCATCTACCCAGAAAATTATTTTCTAAATAATTTCTAACTATTGCAGAATTGTGTGCAGAGGCACCATCTTGTTGGAAATATACCATGTTTATGTTTATTAACGGAACATTTTCCATTATCGCCTCTGCGTTAATATTCAATAAATTAATGTATCTCAATCCCGTTAAGTTTCCACCAAAAATTTGGTATGCCAGTTGACCACCCAAAATAAAACACGAAACGTTGAATCCAAAACGTCCTTGCCTCTGACGTTCAAAAGTTTGGTGCTGATTTGTACCAGGCCAGTGACGCACATTATGCCTGTTAAATAATCCCACGCTGCTTATGTGAGTTTCATCTGTCCAAATGACAGACCGCCCAAATTCTGGATTTTCTTGAATTTTATTTAAGTACCACCTACAAAAATTAAACCTTCTTTCTTCATCTCCCGGAAAGAGATGGTGAATAATTAGAATTTTATATGGCCTATATTTCCCTTTTTTAATATTTTTTGAACTTTTGTTTTGGAAACACCAACTTGTGATTCGATTTCGCGACAAGGAGTTTTTGGTGTCGCCTCAACCAACGATAAAACATTTATTTCCTCCTCTTCCCTATTTTCTTTATTATAAATTTTGTTTATATGTTTATTGAATGATCCATAGCGAATTAAATTTGATTTTAATCTCGAAAACATCATTTTGCTTGGTCGTTTTCTTTCTGGGTATCTAAACTTAATAAATCGATGGATAGGTATTATACTGGAAATGAGTATCTAAGAATTATTTTGTGTACCTGTTGAGGTAAAGATCCATTGATTCATTTACATTCTCAAGACATTCATTGAAAACAGCAATTATGTCCTATTTTTCGTAATTTTGATGTAGGTACCTATCTATTAATAAAACTAGCTGCAAGCAACTTTTGCCAATATGTCAACAGATAATTATTAAGTTGTTAACATAAAATCACAGGCATCTTGGATGTACCTACCCATCTTATATTTTTTAAAGGTAAAAAGTACCAAAATCTTTGCCGTTTTTTGAAATAACAATATAAAAGTATATATATTTTGATAGCTTAAAGAAGACCTTTCGAACTAGACCAGAGCCTTCTATGATTTCCATTTAAAAATCAACTTTATGTCATAACTTAAAAAATACGCTCCCTAGAAAAAAAGTTCGCGAAAACCCCTAAGTCTCTATCTCTACTGCTTCTATGAGAAACTCCCCAAATCACAACGAAAATAGGACACCCTGTATGATTTTATGTCTTTGAAGACATTAGCTTATACATGTAAACAAAGAGATAACTTTCACCCAAAATAATTATAATTTATTCAAGTTATACTTCAAATAGTGATCTTTACAGAGTAATTTCTTAATAGAACTGCTCTTGGCGAAATACAAAGCAAAAGTCACCAACTGTTCTTATGTTTCACAATCAGCAACTTCTCGGGCCTGTTTATGATCCCGCGTAGCCAAAACAATCGTCACGATAGCGTCGACTTCTTTCGGCGGCGCTAACAATCGGCCATCCTGACACGGCGGAGCCCATCGTTCTTAGAAGTTGAATGGTGGAACATTGATTCTGAGAGTTTCTTGTATCCGACTCCAAGGCGTGGAGAACGCCCAAGATGTGGCAATCATGAGAAAACACAAATAAACAAATATTAGTACAATCGAAACAATACAAAAATACCGCAAATAGATGAAAGAAGCATCAGTCTGGACACACTCCCAAGGCCTAAATATATCAAAAGAAAATCAACTTAAATTCTGAAAACAAAATCCCAAAAAGAAATAAAATAAAATAAAATAAAATAAATGGGATTGTAGGAGCGCATCTGAAATGTTGCAACATGGTGACGTGCACCCTTCAAAGAGGTCCCCGTGCCGTCAACGTGGTGCAATCGCTAGTGTCACAACGTGGTGACGTGCACCCCCAAAGAGGTCCTCGTACCGTCAACGTGGTGCAATCACTAGTATCGAAAATGGAATTGCCGAATAATTGTCAAATATAGCAACGTGGTGACTTACATCATCTCGAAAACCAACGAAAGAGATGTCAAATGTAGTCAACGTGGTGCTGTACTATTAATCAGAACAATAACGATGCAGCATGGTGACTAACACCCCATCGCTGGGCTCCGTGCAGTCAACTTGGTGCATTGAACAACAACGATGCAGCGTGGTGACTGACACCCCATCACTGGGCTCCGTGCAGTCAACGTGGTGCACTCCGCAAAAATCATACGATCAATTTATTATATTATCATAGATGATAATCTCACATGTCGGAGCGTAAAAAGTTATGTCAACGGCGGTGCAACGTGGTGCAATTCCGCAACAATCAATTAAAACATTAAAAGTAGGTACGCTTCTAGGCATACACTAACTAGCTAAAAGCAAAACGTCAATCAATAAACTTAAAGATATAATATAATCAAAATAGTCACGTCAAAGCAGAACCAAAGTATTGGGGGCGAGTGGCCACTCGTGTAAAACGCAAGAGATATAAAAGTACAAAATGGCAATTGTAATACATTTTATAAAATCAGGTTACCCCTACTTCTTATGATTCATCATCAAGCAGTGTCCACAATTTTAAGTGTTCGATTGCATACACTCCCTTATAAGGAACACGACTTCTAGTGGAACCAGGTAAGTCACGGACTTCGTACCTGTCATTATCTAACACTGCAGATATTTTAAAAGGACCTTTCCACTTGGGAACCAACTTTCGGCTAGATCCGCTACTAACAATGGAGGAAATCTGAACCAAAACCAAGTCACCCATTAAAAATTGATGAGGTTTTGCTCGAGATGCATCAAATCGTGTTTTCTGTTTTTCTTGCTCAATTTGATTTCTCTTTTCAATATTACATCTCACTTGAGTGACGTCGACTACTGAACATGGCGCCTCAGCCACATTACTGGGACCCGACCTATAACCCAACAGAACCTCCGACGGAGACGTATTTAAAGTTTTGTTGATGGTATTATTAAGACCTAACTGAATGTTACTGATATTTTCGTCCCATTCGTCGTCATCCGTCTCGGCACCCATTGTTGCCAGAGACGACAAAATTGTACGGTTGTAGCGCTCCACCTGACCGTTTGCTCTGGGCATACCGACAGCATTCAGATGGTGAATGAGATTAACATCTGAACAAAATTTTTTGAAATTTTTCGAATCAAAAGCCTTGCCTCTGTCACTAACAATGCGCTTCGGGACACCGAAAATCTTTATAATTTCTCCTAGCTTTTCTAAAACATACCTCGTTTTTGTATTTCTTACGGCATATATGAAACAAAACTTAGTAAATGCGTCAATGAACACAAGAATTTGTGTATTTCCAAGTCTTGATTTAATAAAAGGCCCTAGATGGTCCACGTGCACCTTATGGAAGGGTCTAGGCACCTTATGAATTGGGTGTAAAAATCCAGGCTTGCGACCTGCCGGTGTTTTATGGTACAAACAATTTATACAAGATTGTACATATTTTGAGATAAAACGTCTCATTTTAGGAAACCAAAATTTTTCTGCAATTCGTTCATATGTTTTATCAACCGCAAAATGCCCAATGTCATCATGGTTGAGTCGCAGTATCTGCCATCGACACATTTTCGGAATAACACCTCTGTTTCCGTACGAAGTACGTCGATAAATCTTACCCCCACGTAAGTCGTAGTTATTAAAAATGTCCTTATTACCTTGCCGATCACCTGACATGAGTATAGTTTTGATTGCCTTAATATTAGAGTCGCTTTCCTGTACCGCCAACAGCCAATCGTCATCTGAGATAATGGCCGCGCAAGTAAATTTTTCTCCACTGGATTGCTGTAAATTCCTACTTAGGCAGTCCACATGAGCCATCTGAGATGACGCTCTGTGGCGAATGTCGAAAGTAAAGTCTTGAAGTTGTAAAATCCACCGACCGATTCTTAAATTTAAATCTTTTTTTTCGAAAGCGTGTCGGACAGCGGAACAGTCTGTGACAAGGGTGAACTTTCTATCACTTAAGTAATGCCGAAATTTTTGCACAGCTGTTACTATTGCAAGCGTTTCCAATTCGAAAGAGTGGTACCTTTGTTCTTGCAATGATGTGTGTTTACTAAAATAGGCAATAACCTTTTCATTTCCTTCCAATTCCTGAACTAAAATGCTACCGAGACCGTGCCGACTGGCATCCGTATACAAGATAGTGTGTTTATCGGGATCGAATATACTCAACACAGGTTCTGATACTAAATCAGATTTTAGTTTAATAAAGGCGGAATTTTGTTCTTCTTGCCAATCCCAGGGTTCGTTTTTGCGAAGAAGTTTTGTTAAAGGCCTAGACTTTGCTGAAAAATTTTGGATGAACTTTCTAAAATAACCTACGAGCCCTAAGAATTGTCGGACCTTATGAACATTGGAAGGTACGGGAAAATTCTCGACCGCTTCTGTTTTTATTGAACCAGGTTTCACTTGATTGTGCTCAATTGTATAGCCCAAATAATCAATTTTTGTTTGAAAGAAGAAACATTTTGTCAAATTCAGGGTTATATTATGCTGATTCAAAAGAACTAAAACCTCCTCCAAGGTTTCAAGACCTTCCTCTATCGTATTGCAGGGGATGAGTATGTCATCCAGGTATACCAACAGTTTCGTGAATCGCAAGTTACCAAGAATTTCATCAATCGTTTTCTGAAATTTATGGGGTGCTGTGCTTAGCCCAAATGGGACTTTCAAGTACTCGTATTTCCCATCGGGTGTGATAAAGGCGGTGTATTTAACGGAGTTCTTAGCCATTCTAATCTGATGGTATCCCTTAATTAAATCAAGGGTTATAAAGTATGTAAAACCTTTCAAACGATCTACAAGGTCCTCGATTCGCGGTAGAGGGTACGGTTGCTTCACGAGCAATTTATTAAGTGCACGATAGTCTATACAAAGTCTTGTTTTCCCACCCTTTTGTCTGACTAAAAGGGCAGGACTAGCGTAAGCCGACATTGATGGTCTTATGATACCATTAGTAAGTAAATCATCAATGATCATCCTCATTTCACCCTTTTCAGATTCTGATAATCGATAAGGTCGATAAACAACTGGTTTCTCAGAAGTCAGTGTTAATTCGAGTTCTACCCCGGGAATCGATTTTAAATTTTCAGAATTAGCAGCGAAACAATGTTCAAAACGATTCATGAGACTACAAAGTTTTTCCGTGGATGAATCATCGATGTTCCCTACATTTAAATTGACATCTTTGGAGGTAATTGCGTTAACCGAGATAACCGAACTAAACCACAACTGAAAACCTGACCTTTCATATTTTATCGATGAATGTTCCGTAAAATTTTGTCCAATCAAGATGTCAACGTCGGGTAAACATGTATCCACTATTATGAGTTCAACGTCCAGTATTGCGTCATCAATCGTAACAGTGCATTTTGTGTATTCGGTGACAGCAATTTCGCTACCACCAAAGGCGACTAAAATTTTAGCTGGAGAAAGACTTTTGACAGGTAAATTTATTTGTGACATTGCATTGTTCGAAATGAGTGAACACTCACTTCCAAAATCTATAAAAGCTCGATGTTCAGTATCATTTAATTTTATTGTTTTATAAAATTTTTCCTTTGCACTGCGATCGGAAATTTTAAGAACGGTTAGTCATTGGGTCTTGGGAACACTTGTATTTATTTTATTCGTAGAGTTTGCAACATCAGTTTCATGTTTACGATTTCTTTTAAAACAATTCTCGACACTGTGTCCCAAACGCTTACAGTATCGGCACCTTTCATATCGCTTACCAGCGTTCGGACAATTATTACGTTTGTGTCCGCGAGCATTGCAACCAAAACAAATAATATCAGCACCGCGACTCGGGTTCGATTCAGTTGAAGCCGGGCTATTTTTAGAATTATTATTAATATTGGTTTCAACGGGAAAAGGTCTGAGCCTGGGACGTACAGAACCGTATTGGGAATTGGAGGGCTCAACATTTCCGAGGGCTTTGATATATGCAGCCAATTGCGACGGATCATTAATAGCAGCGGCTTTAATAGCGAGTTTTAAATTTTCATTCGCTATTCCCCCTACAATTAAATTGACTTCGTCAAAGCCTGACAAGTGCAAATTCATTTTTCGTATCAAAGATAATTTTTCAAAACAGTACTCAAACAAATTTTGTTGTGGTCGAGGTTTAAATGACAACATTTTGGACATCATACTGCATAAATCACGGGATGATGGAAATGTTTTGACCAAATGAACTTTCCATTCCTCCCAATTACGAGGTATCTCCGTTAAACTCTTATACCAAATTTTGGCCGAACCTCTAAATTTATTCACAGCCAAATGACAAATGTATCTGTCTTCCCACTTATAAATTTCAGCATGTTCGTCAACTTTATTAATCCAAATTAAAACATCATCCCTGAAGGGATCAAAGTCAGGAATATCGCAGTCACTTATCGCCATGTTGGGGTACCTACTGCCGGAGTATTTTGCAAGTTGTTCGACTACTAATTGGGCAACATGAACGGACTGTGTTGCAGCCTCGTCTTCTTGTGCGATGGAAATTTCTTCTGGCACTGAAGCCGCCCCTGGGCCGTTATTACCAACGTCCACTTCGACTACCTCTGCCGCTGGCTGGCCTTTTCGGCGTTTGTTCTGTCTCGCTGAATTTTTCCTCGTACGTTTTGGTGGATTGCGTTCGCTTCCCCTTTTCCAATCCGGACGTTCTGGATCGTCTTGTAGACTGTCACTACTGCCAACAGACTGTGACCGTGGCCGTAATCTGGTGCTCATTGTGTAACACTCAATTTATGAACAATAAAAATGAAACTGTTTTAAATTTTTTTTTTCAATTAAACTTATCGTCTGAAAACTGTCACTAGCACCATTAAATATCCCACTTCTGATGTAAACAAAGAGATAACTTTCACCCAAAATAATTATAATTTATTCAAGTTATACTTCAAATAGTGATCTTTACAGAGTAATTTCTTAATAGAACTGCTCTTGGCGAAATACAAAGCAAAAGTCACCAACTGTTCTTATGTTTCACAATCAGCAACTTCTCGGGCCTGTTTATGATCCCGCGTAGCCAAAACAATCGTCACGATAGCGTCGACTTCTTTCGGCGGCGCTAACATACATTAACTACAAAAGAGAAAATAGTGATTGTGTTAACAACTTCGAAAAGTATCTGTTGAGATTTTTTAAGACCGTGTTAATAGTCCCCTGACTACGCAACCTTTTCAGCATTTAGCCGAATCCGTCTACAAATGGCATCGTAATTTGCTAACAACGCAACATTATTGAATTGTACCGTTACCACTCCGATTGTACTCTTTATTAGTTTTAGTCCAGCTCGTTCTAATTTCTAGAGGTCTGCTGCTTATGTCGAAATTTAATACGGCCCACTGTTAGGTACAGAGATCTGGATGGCCATAAATAATACAACTTTGAGGCAATTGGATACGTATTTGCAATAACAAGTTATAAAATAAATAAAACAACAAACATACCAGTTCCACGGTGTAGGTTAGTACCTGAACTAAACGGCTTTACTTCTAGTAATTAACCTGCGGATGTATTTGACAATTTGGCTTGGCGATACGTCCACATGCAAATAAAGATAATATCTACTTTACTGATCTGCTGTAGATAACATATTTTAGATATATAAACTCACCGGGGGTTCCGCCCCCGAACCATCTTTTGTCAAACTTAGTAGTTTAACCTCGGTTACCAGGGTTGTTCGGAAGGTTCGTATTTAGCTGGTCTGGTAGATGATGAAAATGGAGTTGCGTGCACGATAAGATTCCTATAGGCATAAAGGGTTAGTGCGCCACAGGAACTACCTCATCCTATGGTCACGTATAGATATTTTAAATCGTCCCCGATCGCCCAGGGGAGCTCCGCGGGGCACCCCTAGGTCCAACCGCCGGCTCGGTACTTGTAACCGGCAGTGTCAGGGGGGAAATCCTTAACCAACGTTAAGGGCCCCAACAGGTATATGATGCATCATTTTCCAGGGTAGGTAGCCCCTGTTACCAAAGGCGCCCTCTAGAAAGGTCGCAACCGAACGTGCGGCAAAACAGTATAGTTATAAACCGAACAAGCGGCAAACATAATAACAAAATGTGGCCAATAACAGTACAGTATAATCTCGAGTGTAACTCATGTAAAACATATTCACAATAATCCCATATTATGCATACCTGTCTCGCCAACAGTTTCATATCCAAAATATATGTGTTCAAAATAACAAAACATACACTCGTATAGGTCTACATTACACATACACAAGCCACTACGCGTACGCGCCCTAATTAGCCAAATATCAAGCATAACTCCCAATACACCGCTATCCGCCGTACCCACAAGCCCTTGTTTGACTCCCCCTACCTCTCAAGTGTCAACTCTGTTACCCCTTAGTATTAAGTAGGTATCAACATCTGGTGTGTGTAATTTACGATACCAACGTTTCCCAGATTTTAACAGACTCTGAGAATGCCGGTTTGAAACAACCGAAAAAGAAAAAAAAT
The DNA here is from genome assembly GCA_963966045.1 of Xestobium rufovillosum. Classification (NCBI taxonomy): domain Eukaryota; kingdom Metazoa; phylum Arthropoda; class Insecta; order Coleoptera; family Ptinidae; genus Xestobium; species Xestobium rufovillosum. Next base: position 27,747,373 of record OZ014497.1, read on the forward strand.
AAGTATATGAAAAGAAAATATTTTCCTTACACCACTTTGAATAGAAGGTTCCCATTCCTGGATAAATGAACTTTGAGAGTTGACTGTTACAATCTTGTATACAAATTGTTCTTTTTAATTTTCATTTAGAAAAAAATATAGCGAAAAAAGGGGTAACGTACCTTTCTACATTTAACGAAAATTCCATAGAAAGTTTTATAAAACGCTGCTGCAGATAACACTGTACCTACCACAGGATAATTTCAGAAATTTGTGATTGATGAATGAGTTGTTAAATAATCCTTCTCTATACACACTTAGATTACTGAGGTTTCAAACTAAGATGTTTCCTAGAACTTACCTGCAATAATAATTTACCCTTTATGGGTACTATAAGCCAGGATGAAGCCAATATTTGAAATTCTGTAACAACAATTCTAAGAAATTCATAATGCTTTTCGGTGCAAAAAGTTAACCATCAATAAAACTAATAAAATTGATAAAATAATTTTATAATTTTGAAAGCAGTCAAATCTTATGCTACCTACAATAATTTTATCTAAAGATGAATAAAGGTAAAACAAAGATCCAAAATTTTATTAGAAATGGAAAATACGCATTGCTGCTCGAAGTGTCTTAAGTTTATATTGTCTTAGTTTATAGTTGTATGATATATCTGTTACGGTTAAAGTACTTACTTAGCTAGTGTATAGACTAGCTGGATGGTATATAAAGTAACCAAGCGGCTGGTTATTTTACTAGAAATTCATCTTTCCACTAGAATAACTGCGAATCTTGGATAGTTCATATACTATCCAGCCAGTTTATAAATTAACCAAAAATGATGGCTAAAGTATAAACCACAAAGAAAGTAAATAAAACAACCATTGTTCTTAGATAGTTTGTAAAGTATCCATAACTATTTGAATAAAGCATGAACTTCATTTCTAGTAGTACAAATTTATTTATTAAATTTACAAAAGAAAATTTTGCTTAGTTTATATACTAACCAACGAATTAGCTATTTTGTATTACTAGAACTGAATTTCACACTTTATCCAAATAGTTATGGATATAGTTTACAAACTGTCTAAGAACAATAGTTGTTTTATTTACTTGTGGTTTGTACTTTAGCCATCATTCTCGTTTAGTTTATAAACTGGCTGGATAGTACATGAACTAACCAAAATTCGCAGTTATTTTATTGGAAATGTGAATTTCTAGTAATATAACCAGCCGCTTGGTTACTTTATATACCATCCAGCTAGTTTATACACTAGCCACGTAAGTACTTTAACCGTAACATATCTAATAAATAGATATAAACACGTGCATTATTTCCTTATTTAATTACTGATATCCGGACACCACAAATTGGCGACGAGGACGGGATTGTTCGAGTAAAATAGTGAGTCAAAGTTAAATTCGAAAAATTCACGTGTCGGTAACCGTAATGGCGGCGCATTCGTTTGTGGGACATTTAAGGGAATTTAATCCTTCCACTAGCGATTGACAGATTTATAAAAGACAGTTAACACAATATTTCGTAGCAAACGAAATAGCAGCAATCGAAACCACACGAGCAATTTTGCTGAATTGTTTAAGTGAAGGATGCTATCAATTGATAACCAGTTTATGTATACCGGCAGTTCCTGAAGAAAAGACTTATGGTGCGTTAATTCAGTGCTTGGATGAATATTTTTCACCAACAAAATTGGTCTTTCCCGAGAGACAGAAATTCTATTGTGCCACAAAAACGAAGGACGAATCAGTACAAGAATGGGCCGCACGCGTTCGCCAGTTAGCATCTAAATGTGAATTTGCAAAATAAGAATTAAATACAGTACTACGCGACAGGTTTGTTATGGGTTTTGAAAAGGGACCAATTTTAGACAGACTATTTGAAGAAAAAGAAGTTAATTTATCATTAGATAAAGCAATTTCAATTGCCTGCAACAAAGAAGCTAGTTCCAAAGAATGCAGTGTAAAAATCAAAATTGAAACAGAAGTTCATCGTCTTGGTTCTACGAAGAAAAGTGGTGGTGGCAACAGAAGTTTTGCGCAATACCATAAAGGAAATGGTGGTAATGTGGAGAGGAGTTCATCGACAAATAGAAAAATAGAATGTGACGTGTGTGGTAAAAATCATGGTGGGAAGTGCAGGTATCGAAATTTTATTTGTAAAAAATGCGGTATTAAAGGTCATTTGGCTGCGATTTGTAATAAAAATAAACTAATCGTAAACAAAAGAAATAACTTCTTAGATTTTCATGAAGAGCAACTGTATTCTTTGTCAACAAACAAAAATTACGATCCAATATTTGCCAAAGTTTTGATAAATAATATAGAATTTTCGGTTGAACTGGATACAGGTGCAAGCATGAGTGTGTTACCTATGCAAGTGAAGGAAAAATATTTTCCCAGAGTTCCAGTAATTGAAAATTGTGAACTTATATATCAATATGATAAAACTCCTTTGTTTACTTATGGGAAAATAGAAGTTCTTGTCACTTACAATGGAATTTCAAAAAAATTGTTTATTTTAGTAGTAAAAGACAGTGGACCGATGTTATTGGGTAGAGATTTCTTTTATAAATTTGGATTAACTGTAAACAAATTGGATGTTTGTACAGAAGATATTTTTAAACAATTATGTAAAGATTTTCCTAACGTTTTTACATCGAAATTGGGATTGTTTAATAAAGGTTACATTCATTTGCAGCTAAAGGAGGACACCACACCAAAGTTTTTCAAGCCGAGACCTTTACCTTTTGCCCTCAAGGAAAAAGTTGAGCAAGAAATTAATAGGTTAGTCGAAATAGGAGTTTGCACACCTGTGGAGTATAGTTGTTACGGTACCCCAATAGTACCAGCTTTGAAACGAGACGGTACAGTTCGCATATGTGGAGATTACAGTTTAACATTAAACCAGGATTTGGAAATCGATAAATTCCCTCTCCCTCGTATAGAGGAATTGTTTCTAAAACTGCAGGGTGGTAAGCATTTCACAAAATTAGATTTATCTAATGCATATCAACAGGTAGAATTGGATAACGAATCAAAACACTTAACTACTATTAGCACGCATGTTGGTTCGTTATAATAGACTCCCATTTGGTATACATTCAGGGCCTTCTAAATTTCAAAGAATAATGGAAACTTTGCTTCAGGGTTTAGAAAATGTTGCTTGTTTTCAGGATGATATTTTAATAACGGGTAAGTCATGGGATGAACATATAGAAAAAGTTAAGGCCGTGTTAAAGATATTTTCTGATAATGGCTTAACTATTGGTATGAATAAATGTGAATTTTTTAAAGACAGTGTGACCTACATTGGTTTTAAAATAGATAAAGATGGACTACACACTGTTCAAGATAAAGTTGATGCAATTCTGAAAGCACCTCCTCCAAACAACACAACTCAATTGAAATCATTCTTGGGATTAGTAAATTATTACTATAAATTTATTTATTTATTTCATATTCATGTTCCGTGGCGGATAGACGTGTGGACGCGAGCTCTGACAGTTTTGCCGGTTCAATAGTTTACTGCTTCGACATTGTTGTTGTTTTGTTGTTGTTTGTGCTGCTCACAGTTTTGTGCAATGTCTCAGGAACGAGAAACAAGGAAGGGCAGGTCAGTGAGGGGTGAAGTTGATTCTATAACTTTGGCAGTGAATCAGGTTCTCACGTCTAAAGAATTTATGATGAATTTGACTACGATCATTGGTAACATTGTCTCTGAAAAATTGAGTGCCCTTATCGAAAGTCAAAATAAGACAATTGAGAGTCTAGTGGATGAGAGTAAGAAGTTAAATTTGAAGAACCTGGAACTTCAGGAACGCATTGATCGCGCGGAATAATATTCTCGCAGAAACAGCATACGTTTTTTCGGGATAAAGGAATGCGAGAAAGAAAATGTGGAAAAAGTTGTTTTGGAAATTTTCAATAAAAATCTTGGTCTAAACATATCCTCTCAAGATATTGATCGCACAGTGGAAAAGAATATTGCTGGACATCATCGAGCTATCATAGTTAAATTTGTTAGCTATAGATATAAGAAATGTGTTTTTGACAATAAATCTAAATTGAAGTCCACCGGTATGCATATTGAAGATCTTACCACCTCCCGCCAAGCACTCTACAGGGCGGCATGTGACAAATTTAGTTTTCGTAATGTGTGGTCATTTGACGGGATCGTTTTTGTTAAATCTAAGAACGTAACACATAAAATTCAGACACATCGTGATTTCAATGACATTTCAACGTGATTTCTTGAGTTTCTTTAATAATGCTTAATTTATTGTTTATTTTGTTAAAACTGTTTGCCTTTCTTTCCTTGTTTTTATTTGTTTATTTTTGATTTAATATGTAAAATGAATTGCTTTTAAAGGGGCTCGTGCCGTTTCGTTTCGTTAGTTCATTTGGATACATTTCATTTTTTTTCTTACTGTCTTTCTACCTGTTTTTTCTCCTATAATTTTTGTACCTTTCGACTACTGTCTCACTTAAGTTAGATTCTGTTGTCTTCTAGAAGTAAATAAATATTGCTTTCTATTTATAGCGTTATTGTTTTTTCTCTTGTTGGTTCTTCTTTGCTGGAGTTAAGCGTGCGTATGTTAATCGATATGTTACTTTCTTATTAATGACGGACCTCTGTTGACTTTTATTAACTGTGGATATATTATAAGCACATTATTATATTTGATACCTAGTCGTCAATGATGAATTTGAAAATTGGTCACATTAATGTGCGTTCTCTGTTTCCTCATTTTCGTGATTTTGTTTTATGCTCAGATTATGATGCGATTCTTGTTACCGAGACTTGGCTTAGTTCAAAAATTGATGAGAGGACGGTCAGTATGGCGGGGTACAGATTTTTGAGGGTTGATCGTGGAGGTAGGGGTGGTGGGTGTAGGCATGTATCTTAGGACGTCAATTGTTTATGCACAGGTTGATGCAGTTCAGGAGCAGTCACTGGAGCAACTCTGGATTACAATTTCACTTTCAGGTAGAGTTAAATATGGAATAGGAGTTATATACAGACCCCCTAATACGAATTTTAACGAATTCATATCATCTTTTGAGGAAACTCTTTCAAATATTATTCTAACTTGCGATCAGTTTATTGTTACTGGTGACATGAATATTGATTTTTTGGATGTGGGTAGCAAGAATACTAATAATTTTGTATCGCTGTTGGACGTTTTTGGACTGCATCAGCTGATAAATGAACCTACTAGGTACTCATTAAATCGTATGTCGCTCATTGATTTATTTATATGTTCAGAGTTATCCGACATAAGTGGCAGTGGTGTAGATCATGTAAACCATTTAATAACTGATCACGAATTTATATTTTGTAACCTTTGTGTACCTGGGGGCCATCATAGAATAATAAAATATAAATCATTTAGAAATTTCCGAAATTTCGATGCAATAAACTTTAAGATGGACCTGGAATCTTTACCACTCAATAACATTATATATATTTCGAATATAGATGATAAAATTTGTTATTTAAACTACTTAATTTTGGATTTGTTTGATAGATATGCCCCACTTGTGACTCGCACAATAACAAAACCGAGGGCTCCTTGGCTGACCGGCAGTATTTTGCTTCTTATTAAATTAAGGGAAAAGGCACTTGCTACTTATAGGAAATCTGGGAAGCATGAACATTTTCACTATTATAAACAACTCAAAAATTACACTACAACTGCTATTAGAAATGAAAAAAAGGCATATATGAACTCTAGATTGCAAACTTGTGCATCTCAAGTAGTGTGGAAAGAATTAAGGAAATTGAATATTTATTCGGGGAGGAAAGTGAGTGAAATTCCGCCGCATTTGTCCAATGTTGACGAAATAAATAATTATTTCATAAATAGCGTGAAAAATTTGCCTACTGGCAATGTGGATAGTGTGGTGGAGTTTTACTCGAGTACTCTTAAATGTAACTTTTCTGAGAGATTGCACTTTTCCTTGATTGATGAAAAAACTGTGCTGGACATAATATATTCCTTAAAAAGCAAAGCTGTTGGAGCTGATGATGTGTCACTTGAAATGTTACTGCTTTGCATTCCGTGTATCTTGCCTTATATAGTTCATACCATAAACTATTGTTTAGAATGTGGTGTAATGCCCAGAATCTGGAAAACATCATATGTTACTCCTTTACCAAAGGTCGGTCAGCCACAGGAGTTCAGTGATCTTCGTCCTATTAGCATACTGCCTTGTATTTCTAAGGTGCTGGAGAGGGTGGTATACGGCCAGATTTTGAATCACTTAAATAAATACAACATAATTCCGTCATACCAGTCTGGCTTTAGGAAAAACTTTAGTTGCGTTACAGCTTTAACTCATGTTATTGATGAAATACTACAAGCTACAGATAATAATAATTTAACAGCATTGATACTTTTAGATTATTCTAAAGCATTCGATACCCTAAACCACCGTGTTTTGCTGTCCATTTTTTCCTACATTGGTTTTGGCCAGGATGTTATCGACTTCTTTAGTAGTTACTTGGCAGACAGAAAACAGGTGGTTAAAGTTAATGGTAATTGCTCCCTCGAAGGCACCTTGGATCGTGGAGTGCCACAGGGATCCATCCTTGGCCCGCTTCTCTTTTCCATTTACACCTCGGATCTGTACTCCTGTTTGTTAAGTTCAAATGTGCATTGCTATGCAGACGATACACAACTGTATAAATCGTTCACACCAACTGACATCTTGCAGGCCAATGATAGCATCAACATGGATTTAGCTTTACTGACGCAGGCATCCCTTGATCATAATTTAATTATTAATCCTAAAAAGTCTGTGCTGATGTTGTTCGGAAAGCCTAAACTTAGAAATCGGTTTAGCAATGCACTAAATATTAACATCAATGGAGCCCGTCTCAAATGCGTCAGTGAATCCAGAAGTCTGGGATTAATAGTTGATACTGACTTGCGGTTTAAAACGCATATCAAGAACTGTATTAAAAGAGCATTCTGCAACCTGAAACTTATTTACTCAAGTAGAGATATTCTGGAGAGAAGAACAATTCGCATGTTGTGTGATTCGTTGGTCCTGTCTAGTTTTTCTTTTTGTGATGTTCTCTATGGATTCTGTATTGATGCGCATACGTCCAGAAGGATACAGGTGGTGCAGGACTCTTGTGTCAGATTAATTTACGGTATCTCGAGAACAAGTCATACATCTATAAAGATTAAAGAGCTTCATTGGCTGAATATGAATAATAGGAGATATCTGCACGCCTGTGTTCTCTTTCATAAAGTTGTTACTACTGGCTGTCCTGCTTACCTTTACAATAAAATTCGATTCAGAACGGATGTTCATAATATTAATATACGGCGTAAATCATTGATAACTCCACCGTTTCACAGATCTGCTGTATTTGAGAGGTCGTTTTCATATCGGGTTAGTAAGATTTACAACAATCTGAGTCGAGATATTAGACGAACGTCATTGTCATGTTTTCGCCGGAGAGTGAGGAGAGTCCTGTTGATGGAGCAGTAGGTTTCGTGGATCCTTGGAGACAGCATGCGCATGAGCCTTCTTCTTGTTTGAGACTTTTTGCTGTATCTTTAGTTATAAACATTATCTCTTTCATATTTCCTTCTGCTACAATTGCTTCATTCTTTTTTCATCTAGCGTATTGTTGTTTAATTCTTCTTCTTCTTCTTAGTTTTTCTCTTTCTTCTTCCCCTTCCTTCACTCTAAACTTTTTCCTTCCCTGTAAGGAATGGAAAATTTAGTTTTTAGTTTTTAAGCTTAAATTTTTGAAAGGGTTAAGTGTAAGAACAGCTAAGCTGAACTTCGCCCTTGTGGGCAACATTGTTTAAAGATTGTATTTTTTACTTTTTATTGTTGTGCCCACAATAAAGACATTATTATTATTATTATTATTCCTAATGCTTCAGGTTTACTGAAACCGTTGTATAATTTACTTGAGAAGCATAAAATTTGGAAATTCGATGAAAGTTGTAAGAAGGTTTTCAGTAAAGTAAAAAGTATTTTAGCCTCTGCTGAGGTTTTGGTGCATTTTGACCCAGGAAAAGTAATTTATTTGGCCGCAGATGCATCGCATTACGGGGTTAAAAAAGGTTGCAGAATACGTTGAAAAGGGTTGGCCTAAGAAGGTAAGCGGTACCTTAAAACCATATTTTACCAACAGACATATGCTAACAGTTTTAGATGGTTGTTTAATGTTTGGAAATAGAATTGTTATTCCTAATAAGTTTCAGTCAATAATTTTGAAAGAATTACATAAAACTCACATGGGTATGGTAAAAACAAAAAGTTTGGCACGTTTTTACGTTTGGTGGCCTAGTTTAAATTTTGATATAGAAAATTCAGTAAAAGCATGTTATTCGTGCAACGAATTTAGGAATAATCCGCCAAAAGTTGCTCTAAACAATTGGGAATATCCAAATAATCCATGGTCTAGATTGCATATAGATTTTTTGGGACCTCTGTGGGGTAAATATATTTTTGTTCTTATAGATGCACACTCTAAGTGGCTAGAAGCTTTTATAGTTACTAGTATGACAAGCCACGCTGTAATACAAATTTTGCGTAGTTTATTTTCGAGATTTGGTTTTCCCGAATTGATTGTGTCTGATAATGCAACAAATTTTAGTTCAAGTGAATTTGAGTACTTTCTGAAGTCAAACGGCGTTAAGTTGAAACATAGTCCGCCCTACCGTCCCGCTACAAATGGTGCAGCTGAAAATGTTGTAAAAACAATTAAAACAGCATTATATAAAGCTTGTCAAAATTCTAAATATGAAGATATAAATTTGAACTTAAATCGTTTTCTATTGGACTATCGTTACACACCACATTGTTCTACAGGTGCAGCACCGTCTCAATTATTGATGGGGCGAAGGGTAAAAACTCGACTAGATTTATTACTTCCTAAAAGTGGAAACAAAGTGAAGTCTGAAATTAATAAAAATATAATAAAAAGTCAGCATGACCAAAGGAAATATTATAAAGGAATTAGAAATAAAGAATTTACAGAAGGGGAAATAGTGTTAGTAAGAGATTACAGAAATGTAAAATCAAAATGGATTAGAGGTATAATAAAACGAAAAATAGGATCTAGAACTTACTTGGTAAGAGTTCCAGAAATCGATAGTATATGGCGTCGTCATGTAAATCAAATTTTAAAATATGGTACAATTAATGTTTGTAACGATAACGATAAAATGACGCCAGATATTCTTGATGAGGATTTAATGTTAGATAAATTATTTGATGAAGACAAATCAGATTCTCAATTACGCAGAGGTTTTCGTAATAGACAGCCTCCAGACAGATTTGCGTATTATTTATGTACATAGTGTTTATATAATTTTAAAGGAGGAAAATAGTGTAATGTTTCAGTTCTATTATTAGGCGCATGTACCTATCTTCGGGAGAAGATCCAACAAAACATTTTCAAACAAAATTAAAAGATTGGTTAAAAAATTGCAACAGTACCTATTTTTAATAATTATGAAAAATTAAAATTAATTAATTTGAATGCATGTGCCCCTAAATTCTATGGACTAATCAAGAACAATAACATTAATACACCTATAAGACCAGTAGTATCATATATTAATGCTCCCACAAGAAATTTAGCTAAAAATGTTAATAATATATACAAAAATACAACAAATTTTAAATTCAAATTAAGTTTAAAAAATTCTTTAGAATTAATTAACAATATCAAAAATAAAAATATTCCAACAGGGTCCTTTTTGGTTTCTTTTGATGTTACAAACATGTTCCCTAATATTCCTCCTAATGAATTCTTAAAATTAATTGAAAATATTTTAGATAAAACACATACTAATATTGTTACAAAAAATTCGCAGGCCTTTGCAAAGATGCAATCGGGGGGCAATGAAAATGAAGAAGTACCTAGTGGTAATCTTGTGGGATTTGGAATATGATAAAAATGGAAATTAGTGTTGATTTATAAAGTAAAGAGCAACAGTATTATCGATATGTATTAGAGGTAAGTGTAATGTAGAAATAAAAGCGTCGATGTGTAATACGTGGGAAAAATGAGCACGCTGCACGCGCCCATTATCAGGTGAATCGGAAATACAGGTAACCCCCAGCAGACAAACCACCCCTAAAAATCATCCCTAAAACCACCCCCCAAAACAACCCCTAACGCCACCCCAAAAACTACCCCCAAAAAAGAACAACACCTAAAACCACCCCTTTAAAACCATTCCTAAAAACAACCCCACAACCACCCCTCAAAACCACCCATCAAAATCAGCCCCCTGAACCTAACCCAAAAACCACCCCTAAAACCACCTCCAAGACCACACCTAAAGGCACCCCCAAAAACCACCCCTAAAGTCATCCCCTACAAACCATCCCCAAAAATTATCCCCCAAAAACCACCCCCGACACCATTCCTAAAACTACCTCCTGAAAAACCTCTAACAACCACCCCCGAAAAACAACTCCCAAAAACAACCCCCAAAACCATTTCTAAAAACCACCCCTAAAAGCATCTACAAAACTACCCCCAAAGCTACCCCTACAACAACACAACTAAAACCACCCCCAAAAACGAAACCTACAACCAACCCCGAAAACCACCCCCAAAATCCACCCTCAAAACCACTCCTATACGCCATCCCCAAAACCACTCCTAAAAATCACCCCTAAAACCAATCCCAAAAATCACCCCCATAAACCACCACTACACCCACCCCTAAAACCGCTCCTAAAAACCACCCCTAACAACTGCTCCTAACACCACCCGTACAAACCACCCCCAAACCCACCTCCATAACCACCTCTACAAACTACCCCTGTCGCGTTTCTTTTTAAATCTAATAAGTTCAGAGCCGCCAGGCTCTCGCATTAATTTAGCCGCTAGCAGTGGGGTCTGTTTGGTTAAATGCTGCTGCGAATGAAACACGAAATCGAACTCCATACTACGAAAATAAAAACATTTTCAATGTTAAATAAATATTCTTTTGTTATGTTGTCCTAATCGGCAAGCTGTGTGTGTACGCATATTAACCACCTCACGTTCCCGCATCCCACATGTGTCATTCATAGTTGTGTGCCAGACGCTCGGCCTTATTCGCCACTGCCGAATTCTCACGAAGATAGGCTGCAAATGTAACACGAAAACGAACTCCGTACTTGCCAAAACAGAAACATTTTCAATGTTAAAATGATATTACTGTTTTCCAACTTTGTATTCAACAAAATTATCTCCAGTTCAATAATAATTGTTATGCTCAAAATTTAGGTTTTGCTAGGGGTCCTTTATTAGCAGACAATATTTTTGAAAATTTTTTGAACAGCATTCATACAAAAATAAAATTTACAAAAGAAATAGAAACTGAACACAAAATTAATTTCTTAGATTTAACTTTATTAAATGAATATATATATATAGTCTGGTCACCTTTTACCTCTCGGTGTAGGTGTTATCACTTAATTTAAATGAATATACTAATAGTATATTGTATATGTATAACCAGCGCGAAATGATACTCCATTTCCCATGAGCAGGCACATGAATAGTTTGTAGCACGAGCGAAGCGAGTGCCACAAAATTCATGTGCTTACGAGAGGGAAAGGGTCATTTCGCGCGAGTTGTACACTATACTTTTTCTACGATTAGTTTATTTATTCCAAAAAAATCTTTGCGCCAATCCATGAAATTTCTGTACGAATTTTCGTATTTTCTCTTTGATATTTTTGGAAGTAAATTTAAACAGCTTACTATCGCCATTTCTGCGATACCTGGGGGTGTTCAATTTAATATTTTATTGTAACAATCGCTATCCATATTTACTTCAACTTAAGAATAGTGTTTTATTGCATAAATTGACTAAATTTATGGGGACTGCCTTGCACAGTGACAGTGATGCTTTGTCAAACTGACAAAGCCTCCTAGAGGCGGTTGATTCTCCGTGTATGATTGGGGTATGATTCGCTAATCATTGAATTAAAATGTCTCACTGACAGTTTAGTAGCCTATGAAACTCGGAGGAAATGAATATTTCCTTACAATGTGGCCATAGGAAATGAAAATCAGTAGAAAAATAAATTTCGATATTTTTCGGAAACCAACATTATACAGATATTACTCTTTTATCAAATTCATTTCATCCCTTTTGTCAAAACATTCTGCTTTCAATTCTATGGTACACAGGGCCTTTACAGTACCGCTATCTTTGGATAAATTGAATAAAGAACTAAACATAATTAGAACAATTACTGTAAATAACGGATTTAAGATTGAAATCATCAATAGAATCATTAACAATAAAAAATTCAAAATTGCTTGTTACAGCATATACTTATACTAAATTATCTAATGAAAAAGTTACAAAATTTTTGTTTCTAGTTTATTACAAGATTACCTTGATGTTAGCATCAGTTGTCAAGATCCCATGACCCATGGATGTATTGTTTTATATTTTTCTCTATACTGATATTTTACTTGGAGGTTTTTCCCAATTGAATTTATTGTTTTTCCCAAATAGTTTTCTTTAATTTCATTGGTTTTTCCTTCAAGCTATTATATGGGGTATTCGCATTTCCTTTCTATTTTTTGTTTTTCTAATGCATCCTAGATAAATATTGAAATTCAGTTATCTAGTTAGCATATACTAGAAGTTCACCCAAAATACATAAACTATTATTTCCTACAACTACCCTACCTACCGACACCGCAAACTCAAGTGACCCCGTTACATTCCTCTATTCCCCCATTTAAAATAAGAGTTTTGCTAACTCATATTTTAACAAGTTTCACTTTACTCCGAAAAATTTCCTTAGTTTCAAAATACCTACGTGAAAACACAGAAATATAGTAAACATACATTTTATTTACGGAAATACATTATATGAAAGTAAAACACATAAATATAGTAAACATACATTTTATTTACGGAAATACATTATATGAAAGGTTTCAAACATTTTTTTATATGCGACACTCCTCACTATGATTATTTCACGTTGTTTTTTATTATTTTAAAAACTTTTGGGATACCTGCACCATCCCTGAAATTCGGTATCTCCGCACTAGTGAACCATGCCGATCCTTTGCTCCAGAAGATAATTCTGGCGCGCCTGTAGGGGATCGCTGCTTCATGGTTCGGGTCGGAGATTCCGGTTGTCGTCCTCCTTGATGTCCCATCTCTCAAACGTCCCGTTCCCAGCGCTGTATCCGTTGTCTCCGTTCTTGTCGCAACTCCTGTTGGAGCTCCTCTTGGGCCTGGACAACCCATTCCCATAGGTAGGTCCAGGCCATATTCGAGGTGGAGCTCTCCCGGGCAGCAATGACCCAAACTTGATCCAAAACTCGCAACTTCTCCCTTACATCGGCTTGATTATGGAGTGTTTTGTCTATTAAGTGCGTCAGGGCATGCAATTGATCCATTTTCTCAAGTGTATCGCTTTTCTTGGCTGAGATGACCATTGTCAATTGCACAAACGTACGAACTGGGACCACGACTTGGGGTGTACCACTATTTAACTATTTTCCGTAGAAGGTGGTACCGTCGACTGAAGGGTCGGGTTCATAACTACTTAGTGAGTATCCTCCTCCCGCATGTTTCATGGTAATATTCTTGGTGGTCCTGTATCTACAGTTGCCCTTACAGGTATATTTCGTGAAATCGAATATACTGGCTCCTCCGCCCATATCCTATGGAATTGCCAGATTGGTGGCAAGAGTCTATCAACCTCAGAAACCGGCCTATAAGTGACCGACGTGGGCCGGACTAGCTGTCTCGCCGTTAGAACCCTGTAGTGACACCAATTCTTTATGCAGTCTCTGAGCAGGATAAGTAGCTGGTGCTTGTAGAAAAGCGGAACTGTCTGATATGCGTATCAGAGATGTTGTAGACGAAGGATTTTGTTAATTACTATTCCAAACACAAAAACACATGTGATACAGGAATCTGTGGTACAAATGGCAACATTTCTGGATATTACGACAATTTAGTTGATTTTATTCGAGAATACGTCAACCTGCAACAACAAATGACAAAGCATGATAGTTTTTTTGTTAAATATAATAATAGCAAGTGTGGAGTGTAGCCTGTAGGTATCAATACATTTGGATCCTTACCAAAATTAGTTGCCCAACATCTTGGTTTACCAAATCCTGCCGGTTATACTGGACATTGCTTCAGGCAGTCGTCTGCATTGTAGTAAAATCGCCAGCCGCACATGTTTTTTTCCGTTAAACTTTCATTCCAAGAACTGCCAGTTTCTGACAAAGAGCTTCCTTCAATATACCATAAAGCTGCAAGATACCGGACGGGCCACACTTTATACTTTTTGTGTTTTTTGTATTACCCCAATAAACTCTTTCAAATTGTCAAGTCCTTTCTCAAACAATGTACCTATGTGCAGGGATAACTTACCCCGACTCGATATTCCTTTGTCGCAGTATCAATGCTGTTGTAAAAGAGACCTGTTAGGAAGGATGCGTAACTAAATGTTAAATTTCTATCTTTTTAAAGCCTTTCACAAGAAGGCAACTCTTCGAATTTCTTTCAAAACCAGTTGTAAAACTCATGTAGTGCTCTTAAAAAATCTTTGCTAAGCACACTTGCTACAGACCACCCTAAAGCAGTTACAAGTCTTGGAAGGACCCAATTAATATTTTATAGTACCTAGAGTAGCGAAAAACTGATAAATCGCAATGAAAAAACTAAAATTTGATGTGCATTAGGTTTAAGTTATATAGGATGTTTAATTTTTAGTGAATTAAAGTGTTAAGTTTTCATTAGTAGGTAGTATGAGTTTTCTAAAAGGTTGTTTAGTTTTTTTACATTACAATGTAAAATCATCGGGTTAAAATCTCTCTGTACAAAATCTACAAGTATTAGGCAACATTAGTGTTTATCCACATTTTTACATAACCCCATGCCTGGCAACTCTTACGTGAAATAGAAATTTATATTGTAGGCTAATATAATGTAATATATAATAAATCAATAAACTGATTAGTTTCTCAGACTATTTTTATCAACGAATTAGTCAACTTCACAAGCAAATGAGTTACATACAGCGTAATCAAAAACAACCTAATTTCAGTAGCCCATGAATTTTTGTCTGCATGTCTGAGTGAAGGATAGTTGACAAGCCGTCATCTTTGACGTTCCTTATCATTTAATATTTTTTATCATAATATGACTTGACGACTATAACTATGGATAAATAAAATTAGCCAATTTAGTCAAATAGAATTAGCCTTTTCATAACGTATTAAGTACAAAATTTTATCAAACCCCGCTTTAAAATAAAAAAGAATTGTGGGATTCCAAATGTAGTCGCACAAATCCTAGTTAAGTCAAGTACAAATAAATTAAACTTCATCGCTTTACCTTGGCGTTGCTATGGATACTATAAATAACTATTGTCAGTGGTGAGTTTTTTATTGTAAATTGCGCCAAAAATGGATGATTCTGATGTAGATATGCCGTCTGACATAGATAAAACAGCAAATTTGGCAATAGATTCAATATCCAGTAAATCAAGAAGCAGGTACGAAGGAGTCAAAAATGTTTGGGAAAACGTTCTGTTAGCGTACTTCGAAACGATGAAAAACTAAATCATCTACGGTATGGAGTATGTATTCAATGTTAAAGGCAGAATTAAATGTCAAAAGAAACATTAATATCCAAAAGTATACTACATTAGTAGCATTTTTGAAGAGCAGATCTGCGGGTTATCACGCCAAAAAAAATATGATTTTTACAAGAGGGAACTTTGGAATTTTTATTAGAGAGGCTGATGACAGAAAGTTTTTATTCGCAAAGGTATAATTTACTGTTATTGTATTTGAAACATTACCGTTTTTCATTTATTGATTATTTTGGGCGGCAATAGGAGAGATAGGATGGTAGGACACCTTCTGAGGCACGAAGGCTTAGTTCGCAACATACTAGAGTAAGAGATAGGAATAAAAAGAGGTAGAGGTAGGCCCAGATTAACTACTGCCCTCAAATAGTTAGGGATGTAGGATGTTCAACTTTTGGGGAACTGAAAACTTTATGACTATGATAAAAATTGCCCACAAAAAACATTACAATCTGCAATTTTTATATTCTCGTCTAAAACCCCCAATTCCAAAATTGATGAAAACTCACACTGTATAAAAATTGAATGTAATAACAATAACAAAACATACATTGGACAAATTAAAAATCATCTTGAAACTTGGTTAAAACAACATACATACCAAAATAAAATAGTAATGGGGTCATTGCACTAAATAGAAAATCGATATAATTTTGATAGAAATAAGTAACCCTCCAGGTTACATTTATTTACTCACCAATAGCCCAAAATTTAAACAATGGCGATTTTAGCGAGGATTTTAGCACGAAGCGCGCCTTCGGAGAATTAAACAGAAACACGTGCTGCCCCCGTTACGTCATTACCTTGGAAGCGCTTGTGATTGGTCATCTGAATTGATGTTTTGATACCCAGGAAAGCTAGTTACGTGGAGTTTAAGTCGGTAAAGTAGGGAGCAATAATGTTACGAATAATCAGAATTTGACATTTGGAGGTTACTTTTATTTGTATTGGGTGTATAAATAGTTCTCTGTCGTTTATTTATGCATTTTTATTTCTATTTATTGTGTCAATTATATTTGTGTACGGAAAATAGAGCAAGGTTTCGTTAAAGCCGATTCAGACAATTTACAAATAGTTAATAGTGAAATGATCGACAATTATTATTTATCCAATTTGGACTATTTCAGTGCTGAAATGAAAAATATTAAAACCAAACGGTGAGTGCTGGTAAGATATGGGTTGTTCGTTGTTCCATTTATAAGTTTTTCAGGTTTTTATTGGAACGACAAATAGAAATTAAAATGCCCCCCCCCCCGGTAATAATTTTGAACTTTTTTACTATGAGTAGAAGCCCTAAAGCCTTTTTTAACTTTGTGATAATCTGAAGTACCTACATATTTCCCACAATCGCCCACCGTAACTATTTAGAACAAGGAAAAAGACTTTCCTACTTACCTCTAAGTTCTAGAAGGACTAGTTTGGCCCAGAGTATTTATGTATCTTGAGAATGAAAGTAGTGTAAGTTTAAATTTTAGTTTTCTACATACTCTTGAAAATGCTGACGTTGTTGTACCCTGTGTGTGTCACTGTTTTGGTGTAATATTTAAACTTTTAAAGAACCATATAAATGAGTACAGAATTTTGTCTTGTGCAACAATTACACAAGTTTCTTTTCATGAAATATTCTAATTTTATACTTTGTTGATATAAGTGGAAAAAGCATTGCATAAATCTCTATTTATAAAGTTTTATATGAATGAAAAGATTAAAATAAATAAAACTTGTAGATCTTATTACTTAATTCCCATACAATAGGTGAGTAAATATGTAAAAGTTATTGTCTGAAAAATAAACTTCACTGCTGAAAATTAAGGAATATTTCAGTCATCGCACTTTTCATGCACAAAATCTCGTCCTCCAAACTCCTCTGAAAACAAAATGTGACTTTAACATTGTGGAAACAAAACCTATTCAACCTAGTATAACAGTATGTTCATTTAATCCCAGCCTTTCAGTAGTGTAGTAGTTTACTTACCGCAGCAACTATAGTAGAAATGAAACACTTAAAGGGAAAGCCCTCTATTATAGATTCTAAGGACTGGCTGCAAATTTGCGCATTGTGTGTTGGTGAGTAGAATCAGATCAATAATAATCTCATTCCATCAGAATAAGTAAAGCATGCTGGCAATAAAATAAAATGGTAAATTCTTCCTCTGTGGTTCTTAAGTCTTCGTCAGCTTCCATATTTTCCCAGTCACGGGGTTTTCCATTGAGGAGGTAGTCTTCCTCTTCTTCGCTTTCCCCGTGGTGAGCAAAGCAACAAGGTTCTCGCTCATGTTTCATCCACCATTCTTTGTCATAGTTTTTTATCTGCCATTTATGTTAGTAATTTGGAGGCTTGTTCTGAGGAAATCTAGCTCTTCAGATGAACTGAAGCATCCTCACTTACCATAGGATAAACTAAGCAACTATGGAAGTATAGTATATATCATACTACACACAACACACTGGTACCTAGTCCAAAAAGTTGAAGATGCTATCGTTTTGTTTGTTGTTAATCCCGTCAAATATGGAATCTAGACGAAACCAATTTTTCCCTAGATCCACCCAGACGAGGGGTTCCGTCGTCGTGAACAACAGCAGAATGTGGAAGAGAAAATACTACTGTACTAATGACAGTTAAAGCTTAAAAGGTTGAGTGTTTTAAGGTCAAGAATATGTGGGATGATTGGATTGCCTCACCAGCAGAATAATTTCTTGTAACCGCATATGCCACAATTAATGGATGGATGGAATCAAATATTTTCCTGGAATATTTGGGCATGTGCGACTAATCTGCGATCACGCGTCTCACATTGATGGAAGGTTAATTACTACAACGAGAATAAATGACGTAACTATTCTTAAATTTGATAATCAGGAGTTAATGGCAGAAAAAATGTTCTTTTGAAGAATTAGTGGAAGTGTTTGTGTTACATTTGAATTTGCCGCCTTATTTCTCAATTTAGAACCTTTTAAATTACTCGGAATGAAGCAGGTGGTATTGCTGCTAATTTCATCTTAGTCTCATACGTCGTGCTAGTTGTGTGTAGTTACAAGTAAGATTTCTTTTATTTTTAAGCATCTATTTTACAACTGATTAATTTTTGAAGTACTAAAATTTCATCCCACCATAGTTTAATTAATATTTCTGGGTAATGATTCATTTACTGTACGTAACCTTATTTCTACGCCACTTTATAGAGCAGTAGTTTGATTTTTCATTTCAAGCTGAATATGGAACAGTCATAGTTATGAAACACTGTTCCAATGCTACAAAGCTTGTCTGAATAATATTAAATGGATTTTCTTTTACTGTCCAGTTCTTTTGGTACAACCTACTTAAAAGGCTTTTACGCCAGAAAACATTATCAACGATTCCAAATTCACTGGTAACTGGCCAATAAACAGAAATGTTTTCAGACCAGGTGACTTTCTCGCTTCTTATGTTATCGACAGACTGCCAGATAAAGCTGAAGTGTCCAATGATGAATCAAATATAAGAAATCATGAAGCAGAAGACGGGCAAATAAAAACAAAGAAGAAACAGAAATTCACCACAATCCCTTATATTGTTCTCTATGGTTCTTTTGTTAATCAGAACTTCCGTGAACCTCTGCTAAGACGTCCGAAATTTTCTCCTTCGTTGCCACGGCCTAAGGTTTTCTCTCCCTTACGTCGGTACTCTCCCGTAATATCTTCACCAGACCGCAATCAATCAGGGTCACACTCTTGTGGAATACATCTACCCAGTCCGGTCTCCTTCCTGCTCCCTTCCATCTCAGCAGAGGTTCTACTTCCTTATCATTCCGTTGGGCGTCTTTCCAGGTTTACAAATGTTCATCTTCAACCTGTAGTTGGATTCTATGGCACCTTATTGGCGTTACGTGATATTTCTTCTCTTGTCTCATGCAATACGTGCAATCCTCTGGGCAACGCCTTCGGAAAGTGCATCAGCATTGCCGCGATTTCGTCCTACTCGGCGTTGTATAGAAAAATTGTGCTGCAGCAGCCTCTCTATCCAACGGGCCAACTTCAAAGAAGCATGATCAGTTCTAATAAAGAATTCCAGCCCGCATAATTACTTGGGAACGCACTAGTCTCTTTCATGATTCGACAGTGCCTTACTGAAACGGGCCACAACCTGCTCTTCCCCATTTCCTTCCTAGGTTAACACGCCATCTATTCCAACATTACTCACATGGGTATCGATGACAAACTTCGGGACAGAAACAGAACAGGGCCTTCTTCAGCTCTTCAAATGCTGCGTTGCACTCCTTCATCCACTCAGGTGTCTGCAAACCCTTTCGCAAAACGGCAGTAATAGACGCATAATCCCAGAAAACAATGAAGCTGACGTTTATCCATCGGTACTAGCCAATTCCTTCCTACGTCAGTCTTCTCCGGGTCGGTTCCAACATCCTTTAACCCAACACCACTGAAGACTATTTGAAAGTTAGAGAAATTATTGATTATCGATTATTGTTTATTGATTTATTGATTATCGATTATCGAATTGGTAATTGTTTATCGATTATCGAATATCGAATATCGAATATTGGTTGATGAAGATGATTATCGATTATTGAATTGGTTATTGATTATCGATTATTGCTTGTCGGTTATTAACTATCGATTTTTGATGATCAATTATTGATTATTTGATTATTGATTATCGGTTACTGATTATTAATAATTAATTATCGGTTATTGATTATGGATTATTGATGAACTATTATTGATTGATTATCGAATTGGTTATTGATTAGTACGACTCATGTTACTTCGTGGATCAAATTTCATGTGTAATTTAATGCAGCGCTATCAAATTTCTAGCGTGGTGTTATTGTAATTTTAAATGGTATGAAATCTGATATTCTTAGGAATCTGAGAAACGTGCAAGTGTTACTTGTAACATTGTACATGCAATAAGCAAAATTGTACCTTGATATTATTGCGTTACACGATTCTGGTTTAAATGGTGTGCCCCCAAAACTTAACTTGCTTCTTTAACAGTTGGCACTTCTGCGAGTTTAATTTCAAATTGGCTTACCTCAACATCTCGAAATACCTTAAGTGCTGGTCTTCCTCATCACGATAATATCATCGAGGTACAACGGGCTAGCTTTCCAATTCAATCCTCGAAGTAGGGTTTCCAATAATCTATTCCCGATTATTGGCCATCACCTACTGTAACACTTTTGCAAAAATAGTAACACTCTGCATCTTGGAAACGAAGCATTTCCAGACCCACGTTCATATGAATTCGTATTTCCACATCAGGAATGCGCACCAAAATTTTTGGCAGACATACTGCTGTCGGCAGTATGCAAACTTAATTCAGTTATTTCATTTTGTCTCATTTTTTTTCCTTTTTAAGGTAGTATACCAGGACTGACATGTGGGATGCTCTTCACGTGGCCATCTCCTTCAATTCCGATCCTAGCTTCCGAAGACGGCGGTTACAACTTTTCTTTAGACGATTGTGCTTATCTTGGTACAATTCCGACGATTGCTTCCGCTATCGTTTGTATATGCTGTGCAAATTTCATCGACAGACTCGGAAGAAAATATGTGATTCTTTTCTTCGTAATACCTCACAGTTTGGCGCTTTTATTGATAGCGTTTTCAAAGCATATTTATTTGTTTTATTTGTCGCGTGTTCTGAGTGGCATTTGTGATGGATTATTGTTCGTGGTAATGCCAAGTTATTTTGGAGAAATCACGACGCCTAAAGTAAGAGGAACATTTGGTATTATCTTTCCGATAAGTTTGTATCTGGGACAGTTCTTGATAAATGTGTGTGGATATTATTTGGATATCAGAACAACCGCATTGATCTTCTTAACTTTCCCAATAGTTTTCTTCTTCACCTTCATATTTATGCCGGAATCGCCTTATTTTTATTTGATGAAAGGCAAGAAACCTGAAGCTCTGAACTCGTTGAGACGATTGAGGCAGACCGATGATGTGCGAGAAGAAATGTTGAAGTTGGAAAACGATGTTAAACGGCAAATGTCTGAAACGGGATCCTGGAGAGAATTACTGGGAATAGATAGCAATAGGAGAGCTCTATCGACGGCAATTTTTTTAAGATTTTCGCAGCAACTGAGTGGAATGGCGTGTTTCGTCGTTTATACTCCGTTTATTTTCAGTATTTCTGCGAGCACAATATCACCCGGTGTGTCGTCAATAATATTTACCAGCACCTTTCTGGTGTTTACCTTCATCGCATCGTTTATCGTGGAGAGGATGGGACGGAGAATATCGATGCTGTCTACACTTCTTAGCTGCGCAATAGTTTTAGGAATAGAAGCAATCTTCTTCTATTTGTCATCTACTTATCCAGAATCTGAACAGATTAAGAATTTAAATTGGGTACCACTAGCTGGAATGATAATGTACGGTGTGTCGTTTTCGTTTGGATTAAGTATAGTACCTACACTAATGATGGGTGAACTGTTTTCGGCAAGCATTAAAGGTAAAGGGCTGTGCGCCGCTAATACCCTCTTCCAAATTTTAGTGAGCTTAATAACTAGAGTTTTTTTCGTGTTGCAAGATAACTTCGGCATGTACTTACCGTTTGCTATTTTCTCTATCTGCAGCTTCTGTAATTTTGCCATAGGGTATTTTGTAATGCCAGAAACTAAAGGGAAAACTTTAGAAGAGATTCAACAGTCTTTTAAAAGAAATAAAAGTGTTGTTGACACAAATAGTTGTTAAGTATAAAAATATAGAATTTTTGTATTTATTGTTTAATAAATATTTACCCAACTACTGTTATTTTGATACAATGTTGATGATTTGAACCGTTATTTCATGGAAATTCATGATTACTACACACAACATCAAAAGTCTTGGACCACCTACGTATCCGAAACAATATTGCTGTTCTGAACAACCAAAAATATAGTTTTGAAAGTGTATTACTTTGTGATAACTACACTCACAACCACATTCTTGGGGCGTCGGTAAATAAAACCATAAAAAATAAAAAAATGGCGGATTAAGTTTTATTCTCAAAAACAACAAAATTTTAAAATAATGGAAAAATGAAGAAAATGGAAGACTGGAGTGAAGACTAGTAATCCGTATGTCCTCTTCTCTATAACAGCAGCAAAACTCTTCTAGGCATGGATCTAATCAAATCATCGATTGCTTCTTGTTGAATTCCTCTTCTACAGCTACAGCAAGCTCCTAGAAATTTCTTGGTGAATAAATTCGATTATGAATTGTCCTAGATACATTATCCCACAGATTCTCTATGGTATTCATGTCAGGAGACATTGCGGGTCATGCCATTCGCGTTATCTAACCCCCTTCCCCTTCCAGTACCACCTGCTGAACCCTTTGGCGCAATGGGGCCTCGCTTTATCATCCATGAAGATGAAATTATCCCGTTTCATCACGAAGGGGTTAAATGATAGGCTGAATATTTGTTTTCTATGTAAATTTCACTGAATGAGAATTAATAGAGTTCGGCGATTGAACATTAAACCACCCCATACCATTATTGTATCACCTTGATAGGGAGTAACCTCTTGGGGAAAACTGAGTCGCTGTTGTCGACCTGACTCCCTCCAGACCCTTTGCCGTCTGTTATCACCAATGATGTACATCCCTCACCAATCCGAACTCCATCTATCGGTGTACTTCGATAATGTAACAAAGCCCTCTTCAAGTCGCAATTCTTTTTTACCATGTTCTTGACAATCTTCACTCCACTTTCAGACATTCCGTTACTTCTCAGATATCTCGGACTAGGTACTAGTTGTAACTTGAAAATTATTTTCTTATGCAATGTTCATTAACTAGCTTAAATTTTACATCATGTCCACTAACTTTTACCATTTGAAACCAGGAACCACTGCTGCCACTTACTCTATTAAAAACATTAACTAAGCATATAAAAATGTTTTTTCCTCGTGTTCATTCACCCCCCTAACACTTTTTTGTGCCATTTCTTCATTTGTCAACGCTTTCATTTGCTGTATAGTTGCTTCAGTTGCCCTAGGTACTATAAATTCCAAAAGTGGTGTTCCAGTTTGCGATATTTTTTGTTTGCAACACTAGAGCATGTGAAATTTGTTTTTGTTTTTATCTTTTTACAGTTCAGTACGACCACATGCGAGGAGTGTCAATTGTGTCCTCCTGTCGTAATTGGGAACTATTCAAAGTAGAATCGTGAATTTTGGTACTTACATACGTTGTCTTCACGATTGCAACTAATTATGCAATAAATAAATTTCATCAAAATCGGTTCAGGATGCGGTTTCTGATATAAGTGCTTCAGAAACTTTGCTAGCCAGTACGGAACACTTTATGTACAAAGGGAGTTGATACTCGGTGAATTATTTAAATGGGACACTCTATAGATATTGCATTTTTTAATTCTTCGATCGATTTTACTAAGTATGCATACGAAGTAAGTTGCTTGTAAACTAAACCCCATATTTTTGTGTTTCAGTTTTCTTTTAAAATTTTTGTCACACGTAGGGATGTTTCAAAAATTACATTTTGAGAATGATTAACAGATGCCCAGTTTCACAATAAATTCAGTCTAGAATGCAACTCTTACACAATCATATACTCGTAGTAAAATCGAACAGGGAAATAAAAAGTGGGATGATATTACAGGAGTTCTATTTAAGAAATCCAAGTTGTGTAGATTAGCATCTGCTGTACAGAAGAAATGAGACGCCATGTATAAGTAAAGTATTTTGAATTATGGAAATTTAAAAACAAAGAGAGTATCTATTTAGCATTTTTCTCTAAATTACACAATACAGATGAATCGCTTTTTCTGATAAATGGGATACCTGTGCACCTGCATATTCAACTCATATGTGTAACAATAATAAATTTTAGGAAGAATCGGAAATTACTTTGGAAGGTCGTCGATACGAAAAATAGGCCCCAAGAATAATACCTGAATACATACAAAAACTTGCCACGCCTGTTTCTTGAATCTGGGAAGTTTAAACATATCGCCGCTAGACATCGCCACCTCTAGGCCCTTGAAAAGGCGAATGCAGAGGTGCAGGAGCCAATTGATTACTTCATTATTATCAAAAATTTATTATATTATTTTTGATACCGTCAAAATGAAAAGTCTAATCTATGACTCTACGATTATAATTTCTAAAAAAACGAAAAATGTGATAAATATTCTAGCTACAACATGTCCGATTTTCATACATTGTGAAGTAGATTTTAAAGTTGAATTTCTGGTTTTTAATGAAAATTATTAGCGAACAGTCCTAGATCTATGTTTAATTGAAACAAGAAAAAAATAATCACGCGAATATCTCAAACCATGTTGGAATAATCCATTGGCAGCGGGAACGTTACATCCCTCAAATATTCCAAGCGTTCCGATAGCCTTAAAGAGAAAAATGACAACCCTGCCCCCTACCCCCAATACCAGTGACTCACTTACCTGAGCCATGCTACTCAGTCTCTAATCTATGCTCAGTCTTTATATTATACAGTAGAGTACAGACGTGTGTTTTGTGTTGTTTTACAATATGCCGAAACGAAGAAGTGCAGATAGAGATTACATTCGGAAGTTAAAGAGGGAGATAGAAAGGCTGGAGAAGAAACTCCTGTCCAGCTCTAAATCTAGTAAGCAGTTTTCGCCTTCTATTTTTAGGTGGTTTCTTATGAATACATTATGCAAGAATTGTTTAAGGCCACGATCTTGTTTCTTGACCATGCCCAGACCCCAGGGGTGCCACATTGGACCCCATAGGTTCCTTTATTACGGGCAATATTATCGCTTTTTAACGGCGAGGTCTTACATCAGTACACATGTACAGATGGCCAACTATGGAGGTTGTCAGGATCGGAAACTTCACGATGAATTTTTTGTAAAGATTACCGCACACACCAAAATAGTAACACAGTAATTAAACTCGACACGTGTATCGCCGACAGCATCAGCATCCTCAGGAGTATGAAGACTATCCACTAATCTTCATACGTCTGACGTATACCATACTACGTATCTATTACGTAATTTAATTGCAACGATAGGTATCTAAGTTATTTGCATTATTATAAGTTGTAAATAATGTCCGTGGTCGGAAACATCGTCAAAGAATTTAAACTTCCAAGGGTCGTGAATTCTATTAATTACTGTTACTTACGTACTAAAAAATAGAGTGCAAAATCAGTAAAAAAATTGTCCTCGTGTACCTCGTTTTAATACTGATGTTGTACTTTTACTGATCATAAATTGATATAGCGCCACCTCTCATTATGTGAGGGTAGTTCTCTAAAATTAATGTTCCCAACTTGTCTGTCTTATTTCTTAGGTTATACAAGAAACAAAACAGCGGAAGATTACGTGAAAAGTAATTGACTGCACGTCGTCAATGTTCGTCTCGCAGCAAGTGCCGCGTGGCGATGACATTAATTCTCACGAGACATTCATTGTTTACAAGCTTTCATTAAGCTTGCCATGTTTGTCTGCCTGTTAGGGTACAATGTTGCAATAGATGTTTAACACACTTATTCATTTTTAAGCGGAATTCAAATTTGCTAAAATGAAACCACGTGTTACCGCTACACTTCCAATTCGTTAAAACATTCAACAGAAAACAGCTATCTCTTAAACGTTCTGCATTATCGGCATCGTAATGGGTATTTTCGTGGATATGTGTATTGTCCAAGGGTTTTCTGAATATCTTTGCTGATTTAGGATGACCAGCCATTTTCCAAGAAAGCTTAATGTGTTGGAATGTCTGTGTCTCAAATTTATTTTTTTCATCTTGACCTGTTGTGCTATAAAGTAATCCGTTCCCTTCTATAAAGACCTTTCCATGCTTATTTTACAACTTGTAGCATATCTGACGTATATACCTGAAACTGGTCATTTAGGACAATTCCAGGAACAGATACACTGCTTAAGCCCTAGAACTCAGTAGTTAGTTTGCTATAAACAGATTAGCTTCAGAAAATGTCCATTTGCATTTAGAAGTTGTAGATACATATAAGCAACAGTTTGAAGCGAACGTGAGTGTTCATCAGTTTTGCTGTTATTTTATCACTCAGGTATTCTTAAATTATGTACGCCTAACTGAATTAATCGGTAGTTTATATCCATCATTAAGTTTTCAAAAGATTATATATACAGCGTGTTCCGTGAGTGTATTGACGGGATTCAGACAATAATATTAGGATTTTCGGGAGACAATAGATACACCATGAGAGTACATGCATCTTAAACTTATTTTCGTTTACAGTGTTTTTTTAATTTTGACCTTTTTGGAAGTTGACATAAAAATAAATTACATTGGCTACTTTCAACCCCTTTTTATTCCTATCTCTGACTCTAGTATGTCGCGAACTAAGCCGTCGTGCCTCAGAAGGTGTCCTACCATCCTATCTCTCCTATTCCTTACTGTCTTCCATAAATTTCGCTTTTCTCCAACTTTTTCTAATACCTCTCTGTTGCTAACCTTATCTATCCACGGTATCTTCATCATGTGTCTATAGCACCACATTTCAAATGCTTCCAATTTTTCCCTATCCGCTTCTCCTAACGTCCAAGTTTCGCACCCGTACAATGCCATACTCCATACATACGTTTTTAACAGCCTCTTCCGAGTCTCTACATTTATCTTTCCCGAGCAGAATAGTTGTTTCTTTTTATTAAATGCAACTCGACCCTGCGCTATTCTTTGTTTTATATCTCTAGAGCTCCTACCATAGCGAATTATTTGACTTCCCAAATAGCAGAAATCTGAGACTTCCTCATCTTCTCGTTTCCAATTTGTATTTTCGTTTTAGTCCTATTTTCACGCCCCCTACACACCAAAATTTTGGTTTTCTTTTTATTGATCTTCATACCATACTCCTCCGTCAAAACCGCTTCCATTCCGTTCAGAGCCCTTCCTAATTCTTCTTTGCTGGATGCTAATACTGCTATATCATCCGCGAATCTGAGCATTCTTTTATCCCTATACTTCATCCCTACATTTTTGAGCACTTCGAACATCTTCCATTTTACATTGTCGAAGGCTTTTTCCAAATCTACAAATCCTCTTTCCTTTTCTATTATTTTTTCTATTAATACCCATAAAGCTAGAATAGCCTCGCACGTTCCCTTATTTCTTCTAAATCCGAACTGATCTTCTAATATTTCTTCCGCCCTTTTCTAGATCCTTCTTTGCACAATTCAAGTTAAAACTTTTGACGCGTGGGAAGTTTAACTGATCGTTCTAAAATTTTCACAAATATTCGCGACTTTCCTTTTTGGCAAAGCTACTATGATGTTCCGTTTGTAATCTTCTGGAATTTCGGCTGTTTGGTATATGCAGCTAACCTGCGCACTTTAAGATTTCTGCCTGCGAGCCATCTACACCTGGTGCTTTATTGTTTCTTAAACTGTTTAGCTCAAACTCTTCTCTCATTATAGGGCCTTCTCCCAGCTTCCGATTAGGATAACTCCTGCCTCGTTTCTAATGTTTTTGTTACTAGATCCAATTTCTCTGAAATTTCTCCTAATTATTTTATATGCTTCATCAGTCTTTCCTACTTCGAACTTATCTTCCAATTCTTTGCATTTAATATCAATCCAGTGCCCTTTCGCTTTCCTACATTTCCGAATAATTTCTCCCATTTGTTTCCCTCTTTCATCTAACCTATTTTTTATCTTCGCCTTTCCTCTGTTAGACTCACAATATGTTTTGTTATCCAGGGTTTTCTACTTTCATTCTGTTTATGACGCAAAATATATCTAGCTCCGGAATCTAAACCATTTTTAATGCAATTCCATTCTGCCTCTATATCCCTAACAATATTTTCGCCCGTGCCCTTTAATATTTAGTTTTTCTTTTTCTCGAACTTATCGCACGAATCATCTTTTAGTTTCTCTAGGTCAAGATACCTTCTTCCGCTTTGTTTTTTCAAAATCTTAAATTTAAGATTGGCCTTCATAACCACTATGTTGTGATCACTATCTATATCTGTTCCTGGATAACTTCTACAGTCCCTATCTTGATTTCTAACGGGAATGTAATCTATTTGACATCTCCCTAGGTCTCCTGGCATCCTCCACGTATAGCGTCTCCTAACGTGATGGTGAAATAGAGTGTTCGCGACCATTAGGTTATGTTTATCGCAGAGCTCTACTAGAACTACGTTGGGATCAATAAAAACGGAAGAGAAATTTTAAATAACATTAAAATTGCGAAAACTAATACATAATCCACAAATAATTCTCCATAAAGATCCTGCCATCAGCTGTAGACCAATAATTGTTTCTTGTATTTAAAATTTGTTTTATAAACTATTAAAATTTTTATACCCAACATCATAGGCAACAATGAATTTTACATCAGATTCCTGATCATTTAAAGAAAAAAGTTAAACCTTCTATATCCCCAATATATTCTACAAAATTTATTTGTACATGTAGGTATATTGTTTTTTGATAAAATTACTGGCAATTTTTTCAGAAACATTTCCTACGATAAAATTTAATAGATACCTACCTTTTTTATTTGACAATTATTTTGGATACATGCTGTTTATTTTTTTATTTTTTATCGTTAATTATTTTATTGATTATTTCTATTTTAAATCCATTATTAATAGCAATTGTTAGAGTTGTATTTAATTCTTTTCCCAAGAAATTTATTTTATGACCATTTTCAATTTTATTTTTGGAATATTGTTTAAAAAATTTAGAAAATTATTCAACTGTCTTGCAGTGCCTTTAAAGCAAACTAAAATGTAATCGACGTATCTGTTCCAAAAGAAAATTTGTTGTTTTCCGAGATCTGAATTAATAATTTTTTCTTCAATATGAGAAATAAAAATGGTTGCTAATTGCTAATAATGGGCTTATAGGTGATTCCCATCGCTAGACCCGAATTTTGACAATATTTATTTTTAAATCGTCACTATCATGAACCACCATAGATTTTAGATCGTCTCATACGCAGAAATCCAGAAAAGAACAAAACAGAAAAGTGCACAAAAGTTCTAGTTTATAAAGGAGGTATTTTATAGGAGATGAAATAATTGTGAAGAATCGTAACTTGGAAACGATCCACTTTGTTTGATTGTTTGATTAAATTCATTAAGAGTAGTTTCAAACTTATTTTTTTCTTAAATAATACAATTTGTTCATCCCTTATAAAACACCCGCTAAATTATTTTACGGATTCATTGTTATAATACGTAATTATAACTAAAATTTAATTAAAAATTTTATATTGATTTATTTTATAGTTCATGCCTATTCTTTGTTGCAGAAAAAATATCGCACTTGCTGAACAGCGCCTTAATAGAGGAACTGGAATGTCCAGTGTGCATAGAATACATGAAGGCTCCTATCCGCGTTTGTGCAAATGGTCATAGTTTTTGCAACAGTTGCGCTAAAAAGGTAGCGGGCTGCCCACAATGTCGCGGAGTAATATTATCATCTGGTAGAAATTACACTTTGGAGGCTGTAAGCAAAAAACTGCAAACTTCCTGCAAATATCGAGAAGTTGGGTGCACTTTCTTTGACTATAACAATTTAACGAGGAAACACGAAAAAGTCTGCCCCTTCGAAGTAATACCATCCTTCTTGAAGGTAGGTAGTTATTTCATTAATTTCTGATGATTTATCATAAGTTAGCGACGTCGAGGTTATCTTGCCTCGGCCGCAAGCGACCTCGGCGATAATATTTCTATTCTAAATATGGCAAAATATCATTAAGAAAAGTTGTTCAGAATGTAAAATTATGTCCCTAGGACAAAACCGTAATTTTTCAGCTAAATATTCACCAATTGGCTTCACGCATTAAGAAATCGATTTAATTTATCGTTATAGTATAATGTAGTGCACAATATAAAGCCATATTGTTATGACTTATGATAAATATAAATCGAAAATATGCTTAAAATAATTAGTTTCAAGCCAGGCAGGGCTTAATCTCTAAATATGAAATTGCCACTATACCGGGTGGGGATTTAGTGTGTAATCGGTTCATAAAATGAAATTTTATACATATGTGAGGAACGACATGGAGCATTTCGCAAAATTATTTATGTGTATACAGGCTGTTCACATACTGAGTACCAGACCAAAGTTCTATTTCTTTAAATGGAAATCCCACAAGTATTTGCGTGATTTCGATTCCCCATAAGATTTCATGAAAATTGATATACTAGGTACATGATGTGGTTCTGAGTAGGGGCTGTTAAGATATTGAAATTTTTGTGTTATTATGGTCCCAAATCTATGACGCTACTGGCGTCTACCGACCAAAGCCGCCTAATTATTTCTTATCGAAAGGGGTTTACACACTGCTGTATTTGTGAAATCTATAAATACTTTCACCTTAATACAAGGTGATTAAGTTATGCAAAAGGGAATTGTTCTCAAAAATTTCAAATAGAATACTATGTATATTATTTGCACAACTGACAGTCAGTTAACTAAGCTCTTAATTGATGTGGATATTGCCAAGTCTACTACTGATAGTTTCGGCAGATATTACGATTGCACATCAAAATTTTTGAATTTCATTAGGTTACACTCTTTTTGGCGAATTCCCCCTATTATGTTGCTCAAAACTCACAATAATGTTTATATTTTGCATTTGCAAATTGGTATCAATATAAAGACAATAAATCTTATTGTAAAATTGTTTCTTGATGGTTATATTCTTAAATGTTGGGTATAATGTTCATAAGGAGTGCCATGGAAGAAAATATTATCTTTAAGAAATAATCTTGCGATGGGATTTCTTGTGTTAATGTAAACTTCATTTGCTAAATATTTTATAGAAACAAAATGCAGACCTTTTTTGGAGTTTTGGGTGACAAAATAGGGGAGATCGTCAAAAATAATGTAAAATACTAACGAAACTCTACATTTTTATAATTCAGTTGTACATTCTGTCGAAACTTTTACTGGTAGACTTGACAATATCCACATCAATAAAAAGCTTAGTAAAATGACCATCAATTGTACAAATAATATACATGGTGTCCCATTTGAAATTTTTGTAGAAAAATTCTGTTTTGCATAACTTAACCACCCTGTATTATCTCGAGTATTATGATAAAATTATTTATAGATTTCAAAAATACAGCAGTGTGTGAACCTATTTCAATAAAGAAATTTTAGGTGGCTTTGGTTAGTATGCGTCAGTAGCGTCATAAATTTGGGTCCATAATGGCACAAAAATGTCTATATCTCAACATTCCTTAGTCAAAACCACATCATGTAGTATATCAATTTTCATGGAATTTTATAGGGAATCCATATTATGCAAGGACACGTAGGGTTTCCATTTAAAGAAATAGAACTTTGGACTGGTACGTAGAATGTGAACATCCTGTATAGGTATACCTAAATAATTTTGGGAAATGCTCTATGTGGTTCCCCACATTCTTCTAAAGCTATTTAAAACTGTCTCGCTCATGCACATTAATATCTCGTAATTCTTAGATTCCTTAAACAACTTTTGGAATTTTTACACGAAATTTTGAACACTTGAGCTACTCTTTATGCAGAAATGCTCTACGTTCTCAGTTTTCTCGTAATTTCAAGGAAAAGTGCAGTTTTCTTTAATTCGAAATAGACAATTTTCTTCCAATTTAAAATGTCAAATGTGTAATTTTTTTCCGAAATTACAAAACAACTGATAATGTAGCGTAATTCTGTGTAACGAGTAGTTAAGCCTTCAAAATTTCGTGTAAAAACTCCAAAAGTTGTTTGAGGATTCTGAGAATTACGAACACCTGCTTCTCAGGGGATACTAATGTGGAATTGGTGGTAGTTCCGTACCAAAGTTTAGTTCCGTACATCCCATTTCCGTACAAGGCGAAATCGGTGGCAGTTCCGTACACGATGCACGTGTCGCGATACTGGGGATCATTTCTAAGAATATGTCATTAGCAATAGTGGTAGTTGCATACAGGTGCAATCGCTCGGAGGGCATTCTAAGAATCACCCGAGTTGTTCACGTAGGTACCTGAACATAGAATTTTGGATTTAGTCCCATTTCGTGCGTTCCCGTTTCGTGCGTCGATGAAAATTTCTCTCCTATTGTTTTCATATGTTAATGTTTTTGTTTTGGGAGGGGAGGGGAGGGAGACGTAAACGCTCCGCTCGCTTCGCTTGCCCACAGACCAGAAATAGTGGGCCGTGGAACCACTTTTTTGGCCGTATTCAATGATGGGCAACACCACTTTTTTGGCCGGGTGATTCTTAGAATGCTCTCCGATTATACGGTCACTAAGGGATTGTACCTGTACGCAACTACCACTATGCTAATGATAGTTTCTTAGAAATGACACCCAGTATCGCGACACGTGCATCATGTACGGAACTGCCTCCGATTTCGCCTTGTACGGAAATGGGATATACGGAACTACGACGATACCATTAATGTGCATGAGCGAGACAGTTGGAACTTTTAAATGTCTCCTTAAGGTAATGTGTATCTGACGGTAACCAATCAAAAGCGAGTTTAGTATGGCCGCCTCCATATCCCAGTCATTTTCTGATGCTAAATAGATACCTGTCTATATGTATGTATTTTTTAAATGTGTGACCATGCCAGATTAAATATTTATCAATTTTGACGGTTACTGCTTACATCTTAGATGTTTACACTCTGAATTCCTACAATTGGGTTTGGGGTAGAAAAAGTAGTGTATGCAACTAACATTTAATGACTATTAAGACTGTAAGACACGACACGAGTCATAGGCGAGTGTCATTCTCATACTCGTGTCGTAAATGCTCGGAGCCAGTGGCGTAGCCACACACCCGCGAGCCCCCGCCATGGCGGGGGGGCCCGTAAGTTTCAGGGGCCCCACGCCCTGCCAATGGTTGGAAAATGTTTTTTTCTTTTCTTTTCTGTGGTCTGTAAATGAACATACACATAATGATATTTCTTGTTTGAAAATGCTTTAAAATGGTTTCTAAAACGCAAAAATTTAAAAAAAATCTCCGGGGGAAAAACCCCCGGACCCCCATTTGATGGGGGGCTGCAGCCCCCCACACCCCCAGTGGGTGAGGGCCTTTTGGATTTTTTCGCGGGGGGGCCAAAAATTTGTAGTTACGCCACTGCTCGGAGCATAATAATTTATACTATTACATTGTTGTGATTCATAATCACAAGTGATTCTTTTACATAGATATTAATAACTTACTTTTACTAGTAACCTAATCTATAATTTTCTGTTGTAGGTGAAAATCTCCTAGATCCAACAACCAACTTACCTTATGGAGAAACGCCTTTTCCTGAAGCACTACACTAAAGATACCAGGATATTCATATTTACAATTATTATCATGCATTAATATTTTTTGCTCATGTACGTGTTTGACGAAAGAGCAGATCTAAAATTGCTAAAAATTTAAATTTCAAAACCTATGAACTATAAAGGTGTTATACTTACATATGATTATGTATTTGTATATTCTTGTCAATTGTATAAAGTATGTATTTGTGAAGGTGCGCCTATACCGGAAAACATGTCGAGAGCAGTTCGTACTTGGTTACAAGCCCTGCTCAGATCAGTTCGTGCATATTTAGCAAACAGTTCGCGAGTACATAAGAATGCGAACAATTCAATCGTCCTCAACAAATTGAGGTCTAACGATCGGCGAACATGTCTTTTGATCCTTTGAAGTAACTTCAAAAGATATGTTTGCCGGACGTCAGTTGGTTGTAGGCAGTTGAAGTGTTCCTGTTCACGTTTCTATGTAGACGTCATTATGTAACTGCTCGCGAACTGTTTGTGAATTGTGCGGGAGCTGATCGTGAGCAGGGCTTGTAACCGTGTACGAACTGCTCGCGATATGTTTGTCGGTGGATACGCTCCTTAAGGCGCCTGTTCAGGAAAGTTTTTAAACTAAAAAAGATTGCGTACCTTTGTTTCATAATTATTGCTTGTTCCAAATTTTATTCTTAATAAATGAATGTAAACTAAACGTAGTTTTTATTTGAAAATTAAAGAGAATATATTTAAATGTGCATTATCATAATATTAAAAGCGAACTGGCACAACACTTTACGGGTGGGGATATCGGTCGCTCGGTCTCTTTTCAACTGGCGGAGATCGTATGGGTGAGGTCGTGCACTCGATCAGGTGTTTCTTTAACCCAAATAAGAAAATTGCATCGGCATCATTCCGATGGATGCTTGGATCTGCTCAGCGCTGTTCGCAGTCGTAGTCCAACCTGGGCTTTAACGTCGCACCCGTAGGTAGAATGGTTTTTGCCGTATTAAATTAAATGCAATTAATTATTTAAGAATATTCTATGGGAATATTTTGTGATGCACCTGGGATGCACCTACGTTTTAAGTATAATTACTACACCGATTCACCACTACGTAAAAGTTGTGGAGCGTAGCCCACGGGTTCAGCTAGTTTAGAATTAAATGAGCATTAGATTTGATATTCCAGCATTAGAATTTGGTACTTTTTTACTTTTGTCACCAAATACAATCCACCCAAAGGCTGTATCTTGCAGAACAGATAGATTCTTATTCCTTAAGCTGAAGTTTAGCTGGTTTAATAAGATTCCAGAACAGGAATGCTCCAATTAAATGGTCTACTTTAGCAGGTTCGTTAAACTGATGGTCTGCTAATTGAATGCCATATGGAATATTCCACGCGCTAATATCTACTTTTTGAATTGGCAAATCGACTGTTATTTTTGATAATAAAGCTATAACTATAAGTTACGAGGAAGAGAAATACGCATTGCCAGTGTCCTGACGGTAGTTTTATGGTACGTCTGCCTTTCGGTATAATTATAATTTCGCATACCTGGGGAATTCAAAGGAAACCGGCACTTAAAAGGTTTATGGCTTCAAAAAGATACCAAACTTAGGGCGAACTACCTGCATTTTGTGGAAGAATATTTAAGTCTGGGTCACATGGAAAAAGTATGTTCTGAAAATAATTACAATCAAGGTTATTATTTACCCCATCGTCCAGTTTTCAATTAAAATTCAATAACCACTAAAATGAGGGTGGCTTTCAACGGGTATTCAAAAACGACAAACGGATATTCATTAAACGAGTTGTTACTCAAAGGTCCAACTACCTATACAGCAAGATTTTTTTGAAATATTGTCGAGAATCAGAAGATATAAAACTGCAATAACGCGTGATATTTCAAAAATGTACAGGCAGTTCTGTGAAGTTGCTTTGTGCGAAATCTAGAGTAGCACGTATTTCTTTGCCCAGTTTAGAACTGTGCGGTGCAGTTCTTCCTGCCCGTCTTATAGGCAAAGTAAGTCAAAGCATTGGCATCAAACATTTTATTGAACTGACTCAACGATTGTGCTAGATTGGTTAGCGATACAGTCAAATAATCTACAAACTTTCGTTGGAAAACGTGTATCAGAAATACAACAAATATGCTAGCACTTTTGTATACACTTCCCCATACGCCCATACCCAAAAATTTCCGTTTCGTGATATTTGCATTTATTCAAATAAATTTAATATTTTGTAAGAATTTATGCGGATGGCTATGAAATTATTGCAATGAAAAACAAAATATTACCTACTAAAAGTGGGGAATAGAGTAATTGGTTCCTGCTTTTTCCAAAAAAACGTTACTGGCCAAAACTATTTTCATTTCTTGCAAAATGAATTCCAAGATTTTATAGATGAACTTCCACTTAATGTTATGAGAAGATTATGGCTCCAACAAGATGGGGCTCCTCCACACTATAGTGGATGATTTGTTACCTGATAAATGGTTAGGTAGAGGGGGGCCAATATCATGGCCACCGAGATCCCCCGATCCCACAAAATTGGACTTCTTTTTGTAGGGTTAGTTTATCATACAGCACCTACCACAAAGGAGGACATCCGAGAAGCATTTAGTACCATAGAACCATTGGTGAAGATATGTTACAAAATGTGTCCAATTCATTTTTACGTAGAATAGAAACATGTATTCGTTGCAACGGTGACATATTGAGTATATTTTGTAAAATCATTTATTGTTTAATTGTTTCGCTCCCATTTTTGCAATCTGTTTGTTTATTATAAAATAAAATTTATATTATTTTTTGTTTTTCATTGCAATAATTTAGTAGCCATCTGCATAAATTCTTACGAAATATTAAATGTATTTGAATAAACGCAA
Organism: Xestobium rufovillosum; assembly: GCA_963966045.1. Taxonomy (NCBI): domain Eukaryota; kingdom Metazoa; phylum Arthropoda; class Insecta; order Coleoptera; family Ptinidae; genus Xestobium; species Xestobium rufovillosum. The sequence continues at coordinate 27,784,103 of OZ014497.1, forward strand.
ATATCTCGAAACGGCGATTTTTGGGTATGGGGTAGTGTATATAAAAGTGGTAGCATATTTGATGGGGAATACGAAGGCATTACGAAAATTATAGCGTTCCATTTAAAATAAGAAAGTTTTGCCAGTTTTTTTTTCTAAGCATGGGGCATTTTTTTAAACATCCTGTAGAATATTATGTTGATTCTTTTGAAACGGTCAGCACAACAGGGTATGATCTTTGAGTTACCAACATTTCAATTCTATAAGTAGTACATATCAAAAAACACAATTTTTTTATAGAGCATGCATATCTATCAAAATTTTTGAAAAAAATAACTCAAAAACTATACACTTTTCACATAGTCGGTCTTGAGCAAAGTATTATCAGAATTAAGCATTGAATTGGAAAATGTAAGAATATATAGGGGGTTCCATTTAAAATAAGAAAGTTAAATGCCCTAGAGCAGAGCTGGGACAACCTGTATAAACAAAAATCATTTTGCCTCATAGAATTTTTGCATCCATAAAACTTTCGTGTATACAAATTTCTTATATTTTCAATCGCTTAAGAACTAGGTATTTGAGAATATCGCACTATTGTCTCACACTGTAATATTGTCACAATAAAATACTGTATATAAAATATCGACGTCAAGATTTATTGTTTATTATTGTCACTTTTCATACTTTTCCTTTACAAATAATAAATCTTGACAAAGGTCCTATCTAGGGCCGAAACGCAGATATTTTTTAAATGCAGTACCTATTATTTTGCCAATATAATTCACGAAAATAATCTATATATATAAAAGAAAGTCGTTTTAGTTACACTATTTATAACTCAAGAACGGCTGAACCGATTTGGCTGAAAATTGGTGGGGAGGTAGCTTAGAACCAGGAGACGGACATAGGATACTTTTTATCCCGTTTCCGTGGGACGTTTTCAGTAATGTTCTTAACAAACTTTGTGTCACACCAGTCTATAAACCGTCTATAACAAATTTCATACACTTTTTTAAATTTATCGGGCAATAAATCTGTTATAGCTTCATTTGCTGTTTCAATTATATCTGCAGGAGTACAAATAGTTTCTTCCTCACCATCCGAAATCGACATTTTCGACAGTTTCACAACAAAATATTACAATTTTAAACTGACAACTTGAAATTAATTACTAACTTGATAATTTTGGTCATTGTACATAAATACACGTATCCATAGTTACGCAGAGGAACGTAACGTTTTTTTAGGTAACGCTCGATTTTACTTCTCACAGCGGGTGATCCTGTGAAGTTTGGTAGCGATCGGATCAACAGAATTTTTTTTTCTTGGTTTTGTGAGAAATCGGGGCTTGATATGACACATATCAACTGTCAGATTTGACAAATAAAATTCAGACCGTCAGAAAGTATTAAATAAATTTTATTTGTCAAATCTGACAGTTGATAAGTGTCATATCAAGCCCCCGCCTCGCACAAAACAAAAAAATTATGTTGATCCTATCGCTACCAAACTTCACAGGAACACTCGCTGGGCTAATCTGAAGATTAACTTACAGTAGGTGCCGCGCATGTCGTACCGGGACCGGGCAGCAAATAATTTATAAAGTGAAAATGCAAACGTCAAACGGCATATGCCATTCGCAGTTTATCAAGTTTCAAACGATTTTACCACAATTATTTCTTCAGAGGCAGCAACGCGCCGGGTACCAGCTAGTAAATTTATAAAAAATTGGCACAAATAATTTAAAAAAATAAGTTCTATTACCGCCTAGGTACTATTATTAATTATTTCTACTGCAGCTGTACTCCAGAAACATTATCTATTTATCAGCGACACCTGACTTGATTCTAGAGATACCAATTCTACTTTGGCTTTCAGGCTTCCGCATAAATATAGTATAGTGCAGACTAATGTCCTAATATTAATAAATAAATATTCCAAGAGAACGTATTTTTGAAACAAAGCCCTTTCTTGCCCTCTCGCACCAGACACACGCATTTTTTGGAAAAAAGATGATGTAAAAACAAGCAAAATATATCAAACCGCTGCGGGGTCAGAACTCGTCTAGCCGTAGGAGAACAAAATGGCAGTTCTGTACGATATCCGAAGACCCACCGAGACCGTTGGCGTCACTAGCTGATAACGATATTCTTAAACGTCATTTTACCGACATAAGTAACGCGCACGCGCACGCGGAAGCGTGAAAGCCAAAGTAGAATTGGTATCTCTAGATACAACTCGACACCTGTGTAGACCACAGTGTACCAAACTGAATTTCGGCAAGCTCGACAGCGCAATTGAATGTTCCCACATTTCACATATTTTTATCGAATACGACGAATTCTGAATTTACAAGCGAAATAAATTATGTGATACGTGATACTTACCTAATTAAATAGTTGTTAAATTGCACGCACTGATTCTAGTGCGATTTTGTAACATTGCACAAATTGCAGGTGCAAAATAAATATGTACGTACTTTATCCAGCGCCGTTTCGTTCTGCAGATAAGATAACTGCAGTAAGTAAAGGCATTCATATTTCCGTCGCGTCCAACTTGAACGAACAGACTCTGCCGATACCGGTGAATGACTAATACTAATTACATATCATTTAATGTAAACAAATGCTAGGAAAATCCTAATTGTTGCATTTTTAATTCAGTATATTGATGGGGACACTACAAAGTTAATTACATAAAAATACTTCATTGTTTATCTTGTTTATACTATGTATTTTTAACTTCATACGTTTAGTATTCATTTATGTACTTGAACTCCATTACCGGCGTCATCTTTAGGTAATATAAATAGCTCTCACTCTGGGCAGTACAGCAAGAAGCAGATTTCTGTAACTGCCGGTAAGTTAAAGAACTATTGTTTGTTCCACCCATACAGTGCCCATAGCCTACTGTGGAACGCAGCGCTGTTAGTTTCGCTCCACTCGTCTCTAAAATACAGTGCCTACATACAAGACAGTGGCGACAATGGAAGCGTAGCCCCGCCGACACACGATTGTTGTGAGGCAAATTTCGAATACAGGACATAAGTGCCTCCGTCATACGTCAGATTTTCATTCCAAACAAAACAAAAGCACGTGCCATTTGAAGTTTATCGATTTTATTTACAACTTCTTAAACTAGTTTTTGCAATATTATTACAGACGTTTTGCAGTGAAAACAGTTTATTTTCAATTTGTGTGTTGGACTTACGTGTAAAAACTTGAAAACAACTATAATTATATTTCAAAGGTTAGGTTAAAACGTCAGAAAGCACGTGGCTTTGTTTTGTTTGGAATGAAAATCTGACGTTTGCGACGCGCAACTTTTGTGGTGCATTGCCTAGCGGGCAAAATCTGACATTTTTTGAAATTAAATTTATTTAATGTGGCTTAGCGGTTGATAAATACGTTGTAAATTATCAGGATCAATTATTGCTTTGTGACCCATTCTTATAAGTTATACAAAAAATTGCGAAATATTAAATTTTGATACTAAATCACTAGTTACTAAATTATTAAAATTATAATTTATAAAAAGCAAAAATTAGGGTGATTTCGTATCATGAGACTTATGTTCTAGAAGTGGCAAAATTTTGAGCAATATTTTTAAGTATTTAAAATTTGTAGATAAATCATGCTTCAACTTACCTAAGGGTTCTATTTGCTACTTACCTTAACATTGCCAACCCTTTATGTTAAAAAATTTATTTGAAAGGAAAATGATGAGGATTGGTGCAGAAAAAATAAATATTACTACATATGCTAGCAAATCAGTTTATTTAATTTACGCGTTTACAAAGAATGACCTGTAATTGATTTTCTAGCTAATTTGTCAGTATTATTCTTATTACTTTTCTTAAAAAATATCCTTAACCTAAATACAATTATTCAGCTTTTCACAAAATTATAAAATTATATTAAAATTTAGCGCACTTGAAGAAATGGTGTAGGTACAATATTTTAAGCATTTCAAGAAATTTGTTATTGAACTTTACTATTTACAAGAAATCTTGCAATGGATAATCAACATTTCTTTGGACAAAACCAATGGATAAACTTTGCCTACAGGTTTGGTGGTTTGGTTAACATATTACAGACATTATTCCAAATTTCTTAAATTACATCCACCCCAAAAAAACTCTTATGGATAATTATAAATTTAAAATTAACAACATTTTTTTTTGAAATGACAAAAATCTTGTATCAACATTCATATTTTCTGATTGTTACAGTATACAGGATGTCCCAGAACAACGGGGCAATATTTCTAGACCATATAGTTTGGGTCAAAATAACACTTAAACTATGTATAATTTTTTTCTAGGACGCACCCCTTCGAAGCTATTCGCCCTTAAAGGTCAAGTCCTGAAGAAAGTTTTTTGCTGGTAACTTTCAAACTACTGTATTGAATGTTATAAAATTTGGACTGTAGACTTAGTAAGAAAGTATCTGTGATTGAGTGACATGACATCTTCCGTATCTTGTCTAGGAAGCCGGGGGTGGAACACCCCTAATGCTTTTCACCCCTTAACTTTTACGTTGATGCTTTTAGCGAATTTGCAATGACATTTTTAAATTCCTTAAACAATTGTCTCAAAAAAGGTACTCTTTTTGGAACCGTTAAAATGGCCAGTTTCCGAGAAAAAAAAGATATGGTTTATCATTTTTACTATGCAAGCCAGGCTATGAAATAAGAACTGCTGCATGAAACATGTGAGAAAATGAAATGAAAATTTAGGAACAATCGGTTTTGAAAACAATAATAGCCGAGATAATAGTGGCTACAATAAATTTTCGAAGTGAGCACCTTGTAGACACATACATGTTTGTGTAGTAAAAACGATAAACCATGTCTTTGTATATTTTTTTTCGGAAGATCCGGAAAATGTATTACAAGAACAGCAGCTGCTGCCTTCGACAAGTGGAACTATATAAGAGTCGGTGTCCTGTGAAACAGAGTTAGCTGGTTATTCAGACGATTCAATAGATGATCCCAATTTCGAAATTTCAAATATATCTACGGATAGCCACGGTACCAGTGATGAAGAAGGAGATGTGGGGGAAACTAATACATCAGCTCAAGTAAGTGGCAATCAGGGGGTGAAAAGGCAGAGAGCACGGTCCTCAGCAAGGCTCGAGAGAGATAAAGAAGCACGCAAGCTAAGAAGTCCATGTAAATGTAAGGCAAACTGTATTAGAAAAATTGCAGAAGAAAGGCAGAAGTATATATGGGAGGCTTATTATAAAATGGATTATAATTCTGAAGAATTCACCCTCTGGTTCAATTGCTCCTAAAGGTGATTCCCGTGGTCGCCACCCCCCTGCAAACAAATGCAATCGTGAAATTTTAAGGCAGCACATAATGCAGTTCAATCCATGTATTAGTTATTATCGTAGAGAACATGCCCCTCATAGATTGTATTTGCCCAGTGATGTAAAAATTAAAAACATATATATGCAGATTACGCTATAAAACATCCAGACGCAAAAGTCTCTTATGAAACTTATAGAAAAGTTGTATCAGATGACATGAATATAAGTTTTACCAAATTGGGCCATGAATAATGTGACTCTTGCACGATTCAGGATATATGCATTTGGAAATGCAGGAGGACACCGGTTTAGCACAAGTCAGAGCATTACCAACTGCATCAGTTGTTAGCAACAGTGATGAATATGAAGTAGCAGGGAACCATGGTGTAACTGTAATGTCCAAGAGATGCAAGGATTCAGAAGAATATGCAAACACATGCGAAATTTTCGATAATTTTCTTGGTCATTCTAACAGAGCTAGACTTTCTAGAGATGCGTATAGAAAGGGCATAAGTGAGCTAGTTAGCTTACCGGACGTAAGTTTGCGCAGTGTTGATTTGCAAAATGTGATAATGCTTCCACGCATACCAGGAAGCAAAAAAACATGCTTCACCAGAAGACTTGTAGCTTTTCATCAGACTTTTGCTGTTATGGAGGAGCAAAAACGCAAATCTAAGAAACAACACGTATCCATTTTATGGCACGAAGCTTCTTCTGGTCGAAAAGCAGAGGAAATAGCATCTTGCTATTGCAAAGATCTTGTCTAGGAAAGATATGTTGCTCATGTAGTGTATAGCAGTGGCGGCGCTAGGGGTGGGCGCGGGTGGGCGAGTGCCCACCTAAAATTCTTCTTGCCCACCCAACTGCCCACACTATTAAACGCAAAAAAATTAAGAAAAATCATGCTAATAGGAATTTTGTCAATCATTATATAATTGGTGATGTTAATATCGATACGCTTAAGTTGGACGGACATGCTAATGACTATCTGGGCACTTGCTTGGAGCAGTATTATCTTCCATTAATTAATACAGTTACCAGGCCTGTTCTTGGGTCGCAGGGTTCTTGTATTGATCATATTCTTTCTAAATCTACCATGAATCATAGGGCAGCTAAAATTATGTATAAAATCACTGATCATTTCCCAATCTTAGTAATGCTTGAGTGTAGGGGTGATGAGAGAGTTAATGACAAGAATAAGATTATTAATTATAAAAAGTTGTGGGTTGCCTGTCAGAGGGAAGAATGGAGTGGAATCCTTAAGATTGACAACCCGAATATTGCTACTGATTTATTGGTGACGAAGGTAAAAAATTGTATTAGTTTGGCTTCCAAAGTTGTTCCTAGAAAAAGTGCACCCAGAAAGAGTTGGATTTCTCCAGCTCTGATAGAATCTTGTAATACTAAACAAAAATTATATATGATATGGAAGAATGACTTGGGGAATGAAACTAAGGAATTGAATTATAAAAATTATGAGGCAGCTTTAAAGAAACTACTTAATAAGGCTAAGTGTCAATTTGATAAGCAGAAAATTAAAAATTATGACATTAAAAAGCTCTGGGACTATATAAGAATGAAACTTACCATTAATAGGAGGGAGAATATTATCAGTTCTGTAGAGGTTAATGACGTAATCACGTCTGATGAGGCTGCTATCGCTGAAGCTTTTAATAAACATTTCTGTTCCATTGGGTCTGAGACTATAAATAAAGCAAATGTACCTGCGAGGCATTATGATCTTCCTCCCGAATGGGTTAATGACGTTTCAATGTATATACACCCAACTGACCAATTTGAAGTGACTGATATTATAGATGGTTTAAAAAATAAGTCCGGTGGTATTGATAGCATTCATGCTGCAGTTTTAAAAAATATTAAACTTTTCATTGCTGTTCCTCTTGCTCACATCATAAATCGTTCTATTGAAACTGGTACCTGCCCTGATCATTTCAAGCAAGCAGAGGTTGTTCCTATTTTTAAAAAAGGGGACAAGTATGATTTAAGTAATTATCGCCCAATTTCTTTGATCTCCAATATTGCTAAGGTCTTTGAGAAGATTGTATATAAACGGTTGTATTCTTTTGTGCTTGCTCATGATGTCATCTCCAAAAATCAATTTGGATTTTTAAAGAGATTGGGATGCAAGGATGCATTGGCTACTGTTGCCGATTTTGTTTGTTCAAATTTATATGAGAGCAAGCCTACTGCGATTGCTTTTCTGGACCTGGCAAAGGCCTTTGACACTGTAGATCATGGTGAGTTGCTTGAAAAACTTGATTCTGTTGGTGTTCGTGGTTTAGCCCTCGATCTTATTGGGGATTATCTTAACAATAGGTTGCAGTGCGTGAAAATAAATCGGACTAGAAGTAGTTTTAGTTGTGTCGACGTAGGTATTCCACAAGGAACTATATTAGGCCCCTTGCTCTTTATAATATATATTAATGGTCTTCTCAGCATTTTACCTAAAATAATTTCTTATGCCGATGATACTGCTGTTCTGTGCCGTGCTGATACTTGGCCGGAACTGCGGAATCATTTATCCGAATGTTTGGGGATAGTTAATTTCTGGCTTTTTGAAAATAAGCTTACTCTGAATACCCTAAAAACGATTTTTATTACTTTTGGAAGTTATCGGGACTCTGTTCCTGCCGATTTTTCTATCCAGATGGATGGTGTTCATATTAAGAGAGACACATGTACTAAATATCTTGGTGTTTACATTGATTGCAACCTTAGATGGAAGGAACATGTTCAATACGTTGTTAAAAAAACTAGATATTTGCTGTATATTTTTTCCAAATTGAAAACCATGATGAGTGTTGATAATTTATTGACAATTTATTATGCTCTGTTTAATAGCGTTGCAACATACGGCATTGTTGCATGGGGTAGTGCATATAGTGGTGTTCTGGTGCATTTGAGCAACCTCCAGAGAAGAATTTTGAAAATAATCTTACCTAATATTCAGAATAAAATTGTTTTATCTGTTGAGCAGTGTTATTTCCTTGAGGCAGTTATGCACGATTATAATGATTTGAGAAGCAGATATCAAGCCTGCACAAATGTAACTAGGAACAAAAATTTACAACTTCCTTTATGTAAACTTGAAGTTGGTAAAAAGAGTTATCATTACACGGCAATCAGGGTATTTAATAAGTTACCAAATAATCTTAAAAATATGAATGCTGGAAGGAGGACTGTAAGAGATGCGATTAAGAAATGGGTCGCTGTTAACATGTAGTTTGGTTATTGTTTTGGACGATTATTGTTTTTATTTTTTATTTTTTTTTGTTATATTCAGTGTTTTTTGTTTTTGTTTGTTTTTTTTTTCAGTACCTATCTTTGTTGCAGCCTGAGATGCGTTAGGGATTTATTTTCTTTGTTATTATTATTTAGTTTTATATTAAGTTAATTTTGTTGTAGGGCCACACTAACATACGGGTGCGTTGTACCTCCTGTTAGTTTTTACTACTCTGTAAATGTGGTGAATAAATAAATAAATATCAATGTTCGCTTCATATCATGTAATAATGGTGATAGGTATGGGATAGGGCGAACAATATAGCATATTTATGGAGGCAATTTATTGCAACTGGCTGGTGGCCGGCAGGCGACAGCGGTATACAAAGTTATTATGGGATTATCATAATATAATAACTTTGGCAATGGTGTACATCTGGTGACGTTTTTGCCGCCTTCTTATCGAGTGTCGGTCTGTCGGTGTTTCAAAGATTTCTTTGTGGCCTTTTACAAAAACAAAACACCGCCCTGTCAAATGGCACGTGCAACCGTACCCCAGATACAGATATTTGCAAATGACTAAAATGACTAAAATATGAGTACCAAACGTACCATAAGTGACTTTTTTCAACCACAACTTAAAAAGTCAGGAACACCTGATAGCGTAAAACCTCACAAAAGCGACAGTAATGCTGAAGCTACTGAAGGCGGCACTTCGAAAAATGAAAATTACAAAAGGATGAGGTATTTCATGGTGATGAGTCTTCCACTTCTAGCGATAGCGACAGTGATGACAGAGGTGAAAATGCTCCTAGTTTTGCTGAATCAGAATCGTGAGAATTTTACCCTTCTTATTTCGGACATATTTTTGTAAATATAAAATTTATCTTTGATAGGGTGTTAGCCAAAGATTTAGATGAGGATCCTACTTTAGATTTGGCCCAATCTATAAATGAGCCTCCAAGGCAACCGGTCCTAGCTAGTCTTCCTAGAAGGAAATATGGTTCTGATCTTCGTAGTTTTAAATCTAGTTATTAAAAGATTTATCCTTGGATCGAATATAGCGTTATGCAAGATGCTGTATTCTGTTACCCTTGCAGATTTTTTTCCAAACAAGGTGGGCCCGGAGGTTTTGTTAGTGAAGGTTACCAAAACTGGAAAAGAGCTTCAGAAACAAATTCTGGATTCAAAAAGCATGACAATAGTCATCAGCACAAAAGTGCAATGATCACGTGGCAATCCTACAAAAGTAGCCAGAAACAACAGTCAGTAGTTGCACAACTAACTACTGCCCATTCTAAATTTATTAAAGAAAATCGAGAATACATTAAAACTATCATCAGAAGCATAATTTATTTATCTACTCAAGGTCTTGCTTTCAGGGGGCATGATGAATCGAAAACTAGTGAAAATAAAGGGAATTTTTTAGAATTCCTACACTTCATGTCTCATGATAATCCCATATTATCAGATAGATTAAAAAAGGGGCCAAAAAACGCTCGTTACACCCATCATTCAATTCAAAATGAACTTATACACAGTATCGCGAATTAACTTTAAAACGTATCAGTAGTGAAGTTAAGGAAGCCCGTTATTTTGCTTTAATGGCAGACGAAACTAAAGATTTAAGTAAAACTGAGCAGTTATCGATAACAATAAGATATTATTTAAAGGGTGCATTGTACGAGCGTTTTTTGGGTTATGAAGCAGCAGAGAAATTAGACGCCGCGTCTCTTTTGCAGTTTATTAAAAAGCGTTTAAGTCAGTGTGAAATCGACATAAATTATTGTGTGGCACAAACATACGATGGTGCTAATGTGATGAGCGGGAAAATTAGGGGAGTGCAAGCATTATTTAAGAAAGAGGTCCCACAGGCTATATACGTTCATTGTTTTAACCATGCCTTGAATTTAGTTGTGGTGGATGTTTGTAAAAATTTAAAAGACTGTAATATTTTTTTCTCTCTCCTTGAAGACTTGTATGTGTTCACTTCCGGATCTGCAGTACACAGTACCTTTTTGGATATACAGAAACAATTAGATCCAGAAAATAATCCTGTTGAATTGAAGAGACTTAGTGATACAAGATGGACTTCTCAAGTATCAAGCTGTTTGGCTTTAAAAAGAACATTACCTGCAGTATTGGTTTTACTCAATCAATATGCGACAACAAATAACAGTCGATCTCCTGAGGCAAACGGACTCTTAAATAGTATTAATTTTACCTTTTTATTTAATTTACATGTTTTCTGTGAATTCTTACCAAAAATAAAAACTGTTTCTGATTATCTTCAAGGTTTAAATAGTGACATTTTGAAGAGCATGACATTAATAGATAGTCGGAGAGCAAGAGCTCTGAATTCGACACATGGTATGCAACTTTCGAACATACAAAAACAGACGATGAATTCTTACGTAAAAACACCTGACAAAACATATTTTTGAGGTCGCGATTCGATTTGGAATTGCCAAATTGAAGAAAATTGCATTTTTTCATTTTTCTTCTCAAATATGCTATTTTCGCACTTTTATTGTTTCTCCTTCTGTATATCTGTCACCCATTGTCGTACAAATTTGAAATTTTAGCATTAGGATAATGAAACTATCCGCTTTCTAACGCTGTACGAGAAAATAGTAATTGTTGTGATTTGACTGAAAAATTAATAAATATTCGAGGAAGAGTTGCCACTTTTGTGTCATTTACAGCGAAAAAGTGTGTATCGGGGTAACTTTTTTATTTTTGAAGATATACTTATACTATAAACGAGTAAATTGTAGCGCATAAAATGAGGATGTTTTTTATTTTGAGTATTTTTTCATAAAATGCATAGTAAGTCAGAAAAAGTGTGTTAAACGTGAGTCATATGTCGTGCCCTGCGCGCGTTGTCGCGGACAAAAGCTGACTGCCGTGCCAAAGCCGTCGGAGTTTAGAGTTTTCATTTATTGAATGTGTGTAGGGCATTTTTCTTAAATCATTATATGGTCATTTCAATAAAACAAAACTTTTTAATGTTTTTCACAGGTTTAATCGTTACGTACAATATTGTTTCGACTTCAAAGGTTCTTACAAAACAAATCTTAAAACTAAAGCAGTGCCTTATATACAGTATTCCATTTTATTTTCGTGTGGTGGGGTGAGATTGCTTCTATGATTGATGAATGGTTAAATTCCAACTGGTCATTTGTTATCTGTTGATCTAATTTAATGGCTTTGCAAATTTCAAAACTTTCCACTTAATTTAATTTTCTACCTTTAGATCCTTATATAATATTTTAAAATCACTTTCGACAAAATTATGATTGTTTACAATAATTACAATGTTCCCAAAAACCCGTCCTGTTTGAATTGTTGGCAATAGACTTTATGTTCTTTCAGTATGGTATTGAAATCCCTCCCGGTTTGCAATTTAATGAGAAACACCACTTTTATCTCCTGTGTTTCTTTTTTCTTTATTATTGACCAATAATGAACTTAAATTTCTTTTATTTAAGCAAACCGGGTTTTGATCAAGTTTGCTTAGAAATTAGATCAACAGATAACAAATGACCAGTTGGAATTTAACCATTCACCAATCATAGAAGCAGTCTTACCCCACCGCCACCACTCGAAAATAAAATAGAATACTGTATGTAAGGCACTGTTTTAGTTTTAAGATTTGTTTTGTAAGAACCTTTGATGATGACCTAGTAAGTCGAAACAATATTGTCGATAACGATTAAACCCGTTGAAAACACTAAAAAATTTTGTTTTATTGAAATATTCAATATGTTCCACCAAATGTCAAGCGAGAACAGAGTGAAATTTATTACATATTATGGTCGTCCAGAATTTACCGGCAGTATGGACCATTTAAGAGCACATTTGTTTCCAACATGCGCAAAACAGATATTAGGCAAGTAAGCAAACTAATATCAGTAAGGTACCTATTTATTACAAAACAAATTTCGCTTCTTTACCACCCACCGAAAACACGTTTCGTTTTCATGTCCTCAGGACGTATGTATTTGCAGTCTGTCGTTTACAAAACTGCATACCTAGTTCGACCAAAACTATCAAGGTCCGGTTTTTCAAAGAATCCAACACCGGATTAAGTCTGACACCGGCTTCGTTGCTATGATACCGGCTTTCTGATTGATTGGATCATAGCAACGAAGCCGGCGTCAGACTTAATTCGGTGTTTCTTTGAAAAACCGGGCCCAAATCTTTTGGAATTTGGGTGGTGCATGAAAGAAAACGGTACCGTAATGCCAATCATGACCACAATAAGTGCGAAACCAGATTTTGTAAATATAACACCATTTTGCAAATGTGAATATTTCAATAAATTGTAGCACAACCTGTATTTATGTAGTTAATATTTTCACTTTTCACTATTTGGTAGAAATCCATGATTAATTAAAAAATTACTTTGCGTACTACCAATAAGTAAACAAAATTATTTTATTTAACCGGTTTCAAGATCTACAAACGATCCCATCGTCAGAAATGTTTAAGAAAAATTCTTAAACATTTCTGACGATGGGATCGTTTGTAGATCTTGAAACCGGTTAAATAAAATAATTTTGTTTACTTATTGGTAGTACGCAAAGTAATTTTTTAATTAATCAACCTGTATTTGTTTAAAAGCTAATGTACTGTGTTCCATAAGCTGTTTTTGTAAAGGAAAATGTACGTATATCGAATAATAAAAATGTATTTATTCTGTAAGTACAAATTTAAAAAAATAAGAACATTTCTCATTGTTTCATTCATTTCTCAAGTTCTCCACGCGGTCTGCTTCGGTGCAACCCAGGAGACAACGTAGCGCGTACAACGCTCGACTTTATTAACCTTTTATGACCACCAAACTTTTACCAACAACATTTTTTTGTTTTTTATAAATTAATTCAGACCTTAAACTATATTTGACTCGCTTATATTATTACTCTATCTCCAATAATAAAAAAGTTACCTCGATACCAAGTTTCTCAATGCAGTTACTGAAAAATCCATGGGATCTGCGACGAAAATATTATTTTTCTACCATATCTTTACACATTAGTGCACATTTATGTGTGGCAATGGATTCGGCATGTATGCAAAGTTTTAAACCGATCCAATTGTTACAGACAAAGATATAGAATGGGAAATATAAAATAATGTATTTCCGAGAAATTTTGTAAAAATATGATAAAGTTCGATTTTTTTCAATTTCGCAATCCCGAATCGATTCGCGACCTCCAGAATCGAATTCAGCAGGTCATTTTACATAAGAATTCGACATCAGTTTTTGTATGTTCGCGAGTTGCATACCCCACTTTTATTTTGCATATTTCGAACGTCCTGCTCTCCGACTAAGAATCAGTGAAGCAATTGAGTATGTCATATAGAGATGAAGACGAATTTGAAAAGTTATGGAATAGGGCAGTTGAAAATGCCACAGATAATGGTATTAAATTAGATGATGTGAACACTAAAAGATCTAGAAAACTACCAGCTAAATTTGATCATTCCATAATAATTCAAAAAATCACTTCTCTTGAAAATGAATGCGTCACTGAGAAAAATCAATTTAAAACTAAATTATATTTTCCTATAATTGACAGAATTACTTCGGAACTATCACGTAGATTTGACGAAAATGCCAATGTTTTTAAAGGATTTAACAGCTTAAATCCATCTAGCACTACTTTTTTAAATCTGGAGCAATTAATTCCATTAGCCAACAATTATCGTTGTGATATAGCCTCAATTGAAGCAGAAATAAAATTATTGCCAAAAACCATAAGCAGATATGAAGTAAATCACAATACCAAAATAAAAACAATATCTGAACTTGCAGTTCTTTTGGACGAGTTCAATTTAGTTTTTCGTGAACTGTATAAATTATGTAACATCACATTAACAGTACCATCTTCTAGCGCAAGTTGTGAAAGATCTTTCAGCAGCCTCAAAAGAATTAAAGATTATTTAAGAACAACCATGTCCCAAGATAGACTCGCCGATTTAGGCGTTTTGTATGTGGAAAAAAATATTGTAAAAAATCTAGATTTAGAAGCAGTTATAGACTCATTTGCTGTTGAACATAATAACAGAAGAATAACGCTTTTATAAAAAATACTATAACAAATATGTACCTACTTATTGGTGCCATTTTCTCTTCGTTTGCTTTTTAACTTGACTATATATTAAAATTCATTTCTTTTTCTACTACTTGTTTTACTTGCACTTACCCCCCCCCCCCGCGCGGCCGTTAAAATCAATAATGTGCATCGTCCACCCTTAAAATTTTTATGCCGGTTGTCGCCCACCTGAAAAATAAAGCTGGCGCCGCCACTGTGTATAGGGCAGACAATTGGTCAGCCCAAAACAAAAACTGGTGTCTTTAGTCATCATGGTTAATTAATTTAATTGTTTCTTTGAAAGTTGGTTAATAGAAGAAATGAATTCCAACGTTCTGACTCAAGCTTATCGCAAAGTGAGCAAAGCAAGTTTAAGGGCCCACAAGACGGGTTTGATTAAAAACGCAACCACTAAAATGCATATAAAGAGTATGAAAATGCTAACTCCGGTTGCAAACCAGCAGTCTACTTTAAATACACATATACAAATTACAAATGAAGTTAGTAGTATACCGGGTGATCGGTTAAGGTTGGCTACCGGTCATACCTTAGGAACTATTCATCCTATGGCTTTCGAAAAAATCTGATAAAAGTAGCCATGAAAAATTCACCAAAAATATTTTTAGCTTTCAATTTTCCCCGCTAGGGGGCACAATTTTAAAAGAAAATAGACAATCCGCATTTTCTTCAAAAATTCAAATGGAAATGTATGTATCCTTTAGCTTTCTCAAAATCTCCTCGTAATACCCTGTAAATTAGTTTAATAACTTTTTGATCTAGCTGACGAAATAAGGACAAACCAGAAGTTGTTATCTTTTTAAAACTTATCATCAAGAGTATGGTTTAATCAAATCTCAGTGGATAGGTATCAAATTTTCTCAAGAATTTTTGAATGGAATGGTATGCTGTTATTACACATAGCATCCTATTGCGGGACACCCTGTATAACACTGCTCCTGCTGCATGCAGAATGGAAAATATATATATATGGCGATCGAATTTTTAAAAGCATCTCTTGCTGTTGGAATACAGTTTTAAAACATCAAGATGCAGGAGGTTGTTTAGTTTTTAATGATTTAACCCATTTTGCGTTGCAAGTGTTAATCCTGCCTTCCAGCAATGCAGTTGTAGAAATGGTAGTCTCCATTATGAACTCTGTAAAGTGCAAAGCAAGAAATAAACTTAGAATGGAAATGCTCACTTCAATTTTAAGAGTGCGAATACACTTGTATTCTCAAAGCATTTGCTGCAAAGAAATAAGAATTACACCAGAAATTATGCAAAAAATTACTAGACATAAAATGTATAACAATTATACGAGTATAAACAATAACAATGGCCCAGAAGAGGTTGAAATTTTTGAATTAATAGATTCTCCATGGTGTTAAGAATAAATTTTTTGTTACAATGGACAAGTAGGTATGTAAAACAGTGGCAGCTCGTGAATAAACCGTTTGGGTGTTCTGCAGGAGAAAATTTATGAAATTTCAGATTTGCCAGTGAAAATTTTAGTAGGCGAGTGTCGAGGATCATCGGACTTTCATTTACATCCTTATCGTATAAATAACCCCGATTATGGAACGTTTCAACATTTTCAATTACTTTTCCACGAAGTCGTTTTGAATTTCTTTAGACGTGCCTATGAAAACTGCAGAATTTTGTAAATGCGCTTATCTAGTTCTGCCGAAAAATTAATTAAGCCGTGAAATATACCCGGGTTTTGAGAGATTTCTGTTTCATCTTGACCTCTTACAGCCAGTTCAAAAGCGCCGCAGAACGTTATACAATTTTAGACTAAACATATATACCCACCTGTTTTTAGTAACTGTCTCATTGTGCTTTCGCACATTAACCCAGTTCGCCGAATCCAGTTGAGCACGAATATTTACTTTTCCGAATATAGCAAGTTCCATTTGACTGCAAACGAGATTTTTCAAATTTTCCTGTTACTAACGACAGAAGCAGATATTACATTTTCTTAAGAAATTTCAACACTCGGTATCTCATTTAGTTGCCATTTTTGGACATGTTCATTAGGGATTTTCACAATATTTTTAAATATTCTATCTACTCTCGAAGTTTGTTGCACTCGTTATAGATCACCCTGCATAACCTATGTAAACTTTTCAAACCGTAAATAAATGTAAAAAATGTTCTTTGGTACACAGAGAAAAATATTTTCTTAATTGCAAGAGAATTATTATCTTGGCTTTGCTTTGAACGAAGAATTTGACTTGTAGTTTGAAAATTATTTTCTTATGCAAATTTCATTAACTAGCTTAAATTTTCTATCCCAAAGGACTTGTACCTTGACGCAGTTCTAGTAATACTGGGACGGGTGTGATGGCTTGCGCGCTTCAATGATATAAAGAGCCGAACCATAGGTTTAACCATATTGGAGGGGTTTTTATTTGAGAAGCCAGACTAAATCAAGTCCCTGGAAGGGGGCAGCAGCTCTTTCAGTAATCATAGTGGCAGAGATCGTGAGGGTTGGTATGGCACTGTGATACACACTACTGCGATGTGGAAGGCAACGGGAAACCACCACATTATTTTATCCCTAGTACAGCGTACTTTAATTTATGATGATGGCACCTTCTGGAGTAAAATATTCCGGAGGTAAAATAGTCCCACATTCGGATCTCCGGGCGGGGACTGCTTCGGGGGGAGTCATCAGAAATGATAAGTGTAACATCTCACGAGTCGGAGCGTGGAATGTTAGAAGCATGAAACAAGTAGGGAAGTTAGAGAATTTGAAAATTGAGATGGATAGGTTAGCATTAGACGTAGTAGGTATCAGTGAAGTGCGATGGCCAGAAGCTGGAGACTTCTGGAGCGGAGATTTTAGAGTAATACACACAGGATCTGTAGGAGGAAATTCGGGAGTAGGAATTGTTATGCGGAAAAAAGTAGGACAGAGTGTAGAAAATTTCTTACAGCAAAGTGACAGGGTAGTTATGGTTAGGTTAGATTCGAAACCTGTAAAAACAGTAATAATACAGGTATATATGCCCACTTCTAACTACAGTGATGAGGCCGTAGAGGCAGTTTATAGTGATATTGAATATGTGCTAGATTTTGTGAGAGGGCACGAAAATTTAATAATTACAGGAGATTTCAATGCAGTCGTAGGCACAGGGCGAGAGGGCGGAATAGTTGGCCCCTTTGGATTAGGCAATAGGAACGATAGGGGAGTTAGACTGATAGAGTTCTGCGATAAACATAACTTAACGGTCGCGAACACTCTATTTCACCATCATGTTAGGAGATGCTATACGTGGAAGATGCCAGGAGACTTAGGGAGATATCAAATAGATTACATTCTCGTTAGGCAAAGATTTAGAAATCAAGTTAGGGATTGTAGAAGTTATCCAGGAGCAGATATAGATAGTGATCACAACATAGTCGTTATGAAAGCCAATCTTAAATTTAAGATTTTGAAAAAAAGAAGCGGAAGAAGGTATCTTGACCCAGAGAAACTAAAAGATGATGATATGCGCAATAAGTTCGAGAAAAAGACAAACGAAGCACTAAAGGGCACGGGTGGAAATATTGTTAGGGACATAGAGGCAGAATGGAATTGCATTAAAAATAGTTTAGTTTCCTCAGCTAGGGATATTTTGGGTCATAAACAGAATGAAAGTAGGAAACCCTGGATAACAAAACATATTGTGAGTCTAATAGAGGAAAGGCGAAAATATAAAAATAGGTTAGATGAAACAGGGAAACAAAGATATAAGGCGATCAAGTGGGAAATTATTCGGGAATGTAGGAAAGCGAAAGAGCAATGGATCGATAATAAATGCAAAGAAGTGGAAGATAAATTCGAAGTAGGAAAGACTGATGAAGCATATAAAATAATTAGGAGAAATTTTAGAGAAATTGGATCTAGTACCAAAAACATTAGAAATGAGGCAGGAGATATCCTAATCGGAAGTGGGGAGAAGGCAGATAGGTGGAAAGAATATTTAGGAAACTTATATGCGGGACAGGAAGTGCAAGATATATTAGAAAGCGAAAGCAGTGTAGAGGGGGATAACCTAGGGAGTCCTATAATGAGAGAAGAGTTTGAGATAGCACTAAAAAGTTTAAGGAATAATAAAGCACCAGGTATAGATGGCTTGCAGGCAGAAATCTTAAAGTGCGCAGGTCAAGAGGTAATAGATCGTTTATTTAAACTAGTTAGTCGCATATATCTGACAGGCGAGATTCCAGAAGATTACAAACGGAACATCATAGTAGCTTTGCCAAAAAGAAAAGGCGCGGATAGATGCGAAAATTTTAGAACTATCAGTTTAACTTCCCATGCGTCAAAAATTTTAACTAGAATTGTGCAAAGAAGGATGGAGAAAAAGGCGGAAGAAATATGAGGAGAAGATCAGTTCGGATTTAGACGAAATAGAGGAACGCGCGAGGCCATTCTAGCTTTACGAGTAATTATAGAAAAAACGATAGAAAAGAGAAAGAGCGTCTATATAGGATTTGTAGATTTAGAAAAAGCCTTCGACAACGTAAAATGGGGGAAGATGTTCGAAGTGCTGAGAAAGGTAGGGATGAAATACAGGGACAGAAGAATAATACATAATCTCTACAAAGAGCAAAAGGCAGTTATAGAATGTGAGCAGGAACAAAGGGAAGTAGATATCCGGAAGGGAGTGAGACAGGGATGTGCATTGTCACCTCTAGTTTTCAACTTATATATCGAAGATGCGATTAATATTGTTAAGGAAAGAACAGCCTCAGGGATCAATGTACAGGGCCAAACTATTAACATGCTCAGATTTGCGGATGATATAGCAGTGTTAGCATCTAGCAAAGAAGAATTAGGAGCGGCTTTGAATGAAATGGAAGCAGTTTTGACACAGGGCTTCGGCATGAAAATCAATAAAAAGAAAACTAAAATGTTGGTATGTAGGGGATGTGAAAATAGAACTAAAATGGAAATACAAATTGGAAATGAGAAGATAGAGGAGGTCGCGGATTTCTGCTACTTAGGAAGTAAAATAACTCAAGACGGTAGGAGCACTAAAGATATAAAACAAAGAATGGCGCAGGGCCGAGTTGCGTTTAACAAAAAGAAACAACTGTTATGCTCGAGAACGGTTAATATAGAGACTAGGAAGAGACTCTTAACGTCGTATGTATGGAGTACGGCATTATACGGGTGCGAAACTTGGACAATAGGAGAAGCGGATAGAAAAAGAGTAGAAGCGTTTGAAATGTGGTGCTACAGACGCATGATGAAGATACCGTGGATAGATAAGGTTAGCAATAGGGAAGTATTAGAAAGAGTTGGGGAAAAGCGAAAGGTATGGAAAACAATAAAGAGTAGGAGAGATAGGATGGTAGGACACCTTCTAAGACACGAAGGAATAGTTCGTGACATACTAGAGTCAGAGATAGGAATAAAAAGAGGTAGGGGTAGGCCTAGATTAGACTACTGCTCTCAAATAGTTAGGGATGTAGGATGTTCTACTTTTAGGGAAATGCGTAGGTTAGCTCAGGATAGAAAAGAATGGAGGTACGCGTCCAACCAGTCTTCGGACTGAGAACCTTATGATGATGAGCTTAAATTTTACACTAACTTTTACAATTTGAAACCAGGAACCACTGCTGCTACTTACTCTATTAAAAACATTAACTGCGCATATAAAAATGTTTTTTCTTCGTGTTCATTCACCCCCCTAACACTTTTTTGCGCCGTTTCTTCATTTTCAATGCTTTCATATGCTGTATAGTTGCTTCAGTTGCCCTAGGTCACAGGGGTGTCAAACTCATTGAAGGTGGAGTGCCAATTTAAAATTTTTGCATGCAGGTATGGGCCGCAGTCAGATAATAATAATAATAATAGTGATAATAATGGTAGTAATGATAATAATAGTAATAATACCTATTATGTAATAACATCAAATAAAATGTATAACATTTATCATTATCCTATTATGGGACGTCCGGACACCGGATACAGAGGCAATTCTGGACCTTTTTGCATGAGGTGGCAAATTGTCAAACCTGCATTCAGAATTCTTCGATGTTTTTATATTTTTGCCTTTTAGTTTGAAATTTTTGTAATAATTATTTTATTTTCAGAGTACCATGAAATAAAATATAACCACAGCAGTTTTTCGACTTTATTTTTCATAATTTGCAATATTTAATTGAAATGATTTAATGCAAAGTAGGCACCCATACATTTTGTCAGTTTTTTGAGTAGTATCATTACTTCCCCAAAATAAAGGAAATAAAAATTTCACAGCGGCGCGGGCCGAAAAATATTAGAAATTAGAATTGTGCCGCGGGCCGCAGTCTCTGTGGCGACCGGACGCAAGCGGCCCGCGGGCCGCGACTTTGACACCCCTGCCCTAGGTACTATAAATTTCAAAAGTGGTGTAGCAGTTTGCGATGCGAATCGTTTATGCCGGACGTTGCTATGTTTTCGTCAGCCCCCTCCCCCCCCAATAGACGATGTACCGTAAAACGGGGCTACAGTCCAACAGATTTCAGTTGGCGAGCGGATGAGGTGCGACTCGTTGGCGTCTGTCGCAGCCTGCATCTAACTCAGCGCAACAGTGAGGTAGACTTTTTCTACTCTTGGGAATAAATGTTAAATAATAAAAATTCAGTAAATAATATTCAACGTGTATTAAGAAAATTATTAATACCAAAGGTAATTCAGAATGTAAAAAGACATGTAATGTGATTTATTGCAGAAAAATCATAATATTAGATTCTGTGTCTTAATTCTATTGAAAAATAAAAGTACAATAATAATGAAGGTCTTAATCGTCACTTTTAGAATCGCTAGTATCACTGTGATTGTGTCATTGTCGCCTAAAGAAATAATTCTATTTAAGCCTCATCCTCTATTACAATATACTTTGCACCGATTAGTACAAACGTTTAAAGAGAAAAATGACAACCCTGCCCCCTACCCCCAATACCGGTGACAATATTCAAGTTTAGATCTTACTAACGAATAATATAACAGTTTAATGCAATACAAATTATTAAAGTCACAAGTGTTTCGAACCACAAAACCAAGAATTCTTAAAGCACTTCCAGTAATATATTCTACGTGAGGAACAAACGACAAAGAATTATCCACAACAACTCCAAGGTCTCTGTGTTCAGTACATCGTTCCAGAATAACTCCATTCACATTATACCTAAATTCAACTAATGTCTTTATCCTGGAAGTAGTCATTACTTTGCATTTTTTGACATTCAGCTCTAATTTGTTTTTCTGACACCAAGTTATTAATCCATCTATGCAACCCTGGAGTTTCAAGCAATCAGCATAAGATGATACTACATTTAATAATTTCAAGTCATCGGCAAAGATATAACATTTGCAAGAGAGTGCTTTAACAACATCATCAAAGAAAATTATAAAGAGTAGAGGTCCCAGATTAGAACCCTGCAAAACGCCGCTTTCCACAGCAAAAGATTGAGACTTATAGCCCCCATACACAACGTACTGTTGTCTACCTACCAAAATTTTTAACATTTCTACCAAGCTGCCACTAAAACCAAATCTCTTAAGGCCGCCGTTCAGTGCATAAAATTACAATTTCAAGTCGTATTCAAAAACGGTAAAACGCACGATGTTAAAATTTTCCACAATTATTTGAAATGAATGTATCTTGTGGAAGAGATCGTTTTCATAAACAAAATTGGTTAAACAAAAAAAAAATTAAAGTATATTTCAAAACATGTTGACTTCTATTCATTAAAAATATACTCTTCCTAAAGGTACGGTACTTCACTATATTTCTGCAAAATATCATATATTTAGTGTACACCGTTTTTGAAAAAGACTTGAAGTTCGATTTCATCATTTTTCAGGCGTTTTGAATAATTGCGCATAAAATCTACCAATCAAACACTGCAATTTACAAAGGTTGTAAAATTGCAAACTGCAAATTATAGAATAGACGTTCTGACAAATCCCTCTAGAGGGCAACAAAAACAAATGTGCGGAAGGCCAATCAGAGCTCGAAGAAAGCGATTTTGATATTTTAGAAATAAGAATATAACCTCAAATTCTAATGTCAAATGTTATCGTTCGTGTAGATTTCTTGACTGTTCATAAGGAAAATGATTAAAATGAGCATTACATTACAATGACTGTATATTTAATAACTATTTAGGAACAGATTGACAGATATAATCACAAAATATTAAATATTATTCAAGGGAGAAGGAAAGTAGTTTTGACTGCTTATTTTCTCATGTTGCTCCATCTAGTATATCTTAGTCACACTAAGGGCGGCGTAAAACTTGGATGAATTCTACACGCAGGACCTCTGGTGGCGAAGTTTGTCAAGGGGAACTGAACGGCAGCCTTAAGTTTAAACATAAGGATACAATGATTTACTCTATCGAAAGCCTTGGTCAAGTCAGTATACACAACATCAATTTGTTTACGTTCATCCAAAGCCTTCGACACACATTGAGTAAATTCACATAAGTTTGTCGCAGTAGATTTACCTCGAACAAACCCATGCTACTGAGGAGAGATAAACTGTTCAATATGGAAATATATATATATGTGGACAAAATTGACTCAAACAGCTTCGAGAAGTTCGAGAGTACTTCTCGAAGCTGTTAGAAATTCGGAAGAGACTCCTAAAGACGTACGTATGAAGTACGGCATTGTATGGATGCGAAACCTGGATAATATATAGGAGAAGCGGATCGAAAAAGAATAGAAACGTTTGAAATTTGCCACAAACGCACAAACGCACGATAAAGATATCGTGGATAAATAAGGTTAGCAAAATGGAGGTGATCGAAAGATATACGATCGAAAGATATGGAAAACAATAAATAATAAATAATAGGACAATGAATAATAGGAGAAACACGAATGAATAGTTCGCGACATACTAGAGCCGGAGATAGGAATAAAAATAGGTAGGTAAAAACTCAAAAACTGTGATTTGCCCTAAGCTTCACGCACATTATTTAAAAAATAGTGCATGTTCGAACGTTCTCTGAAAACCATCCTAAACATCAAAAATTGCGAAATTCACCGAAATTAAATACCAAAGAATGTTCCCCCTGCAATTCGTGATGTGGGGTCGGAATTACGTCACAATCTGCCTTATTCGCCATATCTAACCCCATCAGACTATCATCTCTTCCCTCAAATGAAAAAAATGAAAGGTCAGAGCAGGAACAAACATTCTTTCGGAGATAGCGCTGCGGAATAGCTGAAAATACATAAATGTTTTACATAAAGATGAGAATGTGCTGAATAAAAGGCTAGATTTTTAAATTGCCATCATACACTTATATTCTATCTGCATATTTACTTACATACTTACTTACTTACATAAAACAATATTTACATTTACATATTTTACAAATACATTCGGTCCTTTAACTGCTTTTCCATAATTTAACCCACGTTGTTCAACGAGCCATAGTCATAGAATCATTTAATCTATGGCACAGTCGGGTATTCTCTCTTCGTTCAAATATTCTGTTGCATAAGAAATACTCGTCTATACAATGAAATAAAACTATAAAAAAATATTAACAAAGTGGTACCTACATATATCTTAAATAATAAAGTAAATAATAATTAATTCTTACATTAAATTAAAGAATATTTACAATGCAAGTTGTGATATGGGTACACTTATTGATTAACTTTTTTGAATGCCGAACGCATATATCACAAACTCGAAAATTCTCTGACTGATCAGATTTGTAGATACCAATTATCTGTCTATACTATCTAAAATCCATTTCATGTAAAGGGGTACAGTACCTAGGTCCATAAGAAACGATTCCATATTGCAAATAACGAGCATCGTCGTCTACCTCACCTACAAATTTCAATGGCCCACCACTGTCACCGCCGCAGGAGTCTCTGCCCATGTATCCTGCTGCACAAATTTGCTTGAATGTTATGAAAGAGTGCTTTTTATAAATTCTCTGGCATTGTGGATAAGAAATTATGGGTATGGACGTTTTTAATAATCCGGGGCTCTTGTAGCCGTGTTCTGTTATGCCCCAATCGGTGACGACAGCAAATTTTCCATTCAATTTCGTTCGAGCGTTGTCTGCAATAGGTAGACAAATTGGACGTACGTTTCCTGGAATAATGCAAAGAAAAGCAGCGTTATTAATGAATGTGGCAATGTGAAAAATGCAGTTTTATTCCGGCTTAATAACGCTGTTATGAGATATTATAATTTAGGTTTTGAATATTTAATAGATAATTCATCAAATGACTCACACGATGGCAAACATTGCGGAAACTAATCCTATATTTGAATAATATAATATTTCTGGTGCAAGTCAACTGTCAAGTTGAAATTTCCAAGAAAACTACACTACTCAAAACCGTACAGGGATATTCTGAAAAATCTTTACAAAATCTGTTAAAAGCTTGTATATAATGCACTTGTTCTACACCTATTTAATTATATCACAATTATTAGCATTTTCTTTGTGAAATATCGTACCTATAAATCACTGTAGTGAATTATGGATTAATAATTCACGGTATTCGGCCAATCACAAATATAGATCCAATAATCACTGTTTCGCTGATCCAATGATATTTTATATCGACCGCGATCAACTCTTGCTGCATCTGACAATCGACTCGTGTGACAGCCAAGTGTATCGCCATATTACTTGTTTACGTTTTCAAACGTATGCACTTCGTTCGAGTAGGTACCGATTAATCCGTGCAAACTAACAATTCAACCACTAAAACTGCCAGAATTTAACAATGGCCGGGACAACTCCAAGTTTATATATTACTAACTGCGCAAATTTTAATATATATTCCTAGTGAGTAGTTCATTTATTGAAAAATAAAAATTAATGTATTAATGTATGGGTGCATCACCCTGTATTACATTTTTATTTGCAACATGCTGTATTAGTTTTCAAACACGGTTTATTATTTTGCATCCGGACGGAGATTTCAACTGCTAAATTCTTTTCTGTAAAACTCCGCTGTGGACATAACAATTCTCGTACACCGAGTTTGTTTTCAGTATTTGTTTATCAATAGCTTAAAATTAAAAATTGATTGTATGGTGACTCCAGTTCCTACACACTTGTCGTTACAAACACATGTACTAAATATTCTATTAAATTTGATAATTTGGTTCAGCAGTATTATTAATTACACAATTAACGGTATATACATTTATTCGTGGACCTAAAAATGTATTGATGTATTAATATATGAATAACGGCTGTCATAATGGCTCATATAATAATATACTATAAATTTAAAAAAATAGTAAGGGGCAGAAAATTACGTAGTTACCATATGAGAAGCTTGCAGGTGTAGCTAAGCGCAACAAAGCAATATCGTTGTTAAGGGTTCTGTCGTTGTAATCGGGATGTATTTTCACTTCTTCCACGTAGAAATCTTGAACGGGTGGCGCACACTTCATTCTAGATTCATCACAGTCTATTTTAGCGTTGATGGTGTATTCTCCCAAACGTACGCCAAACCTAACAAAGTAAACGACCAGTAAATTATTGAAAGAAAATCAGGAGTAATTTAGAACTAAAGTACTTACATTTTGCACTGCACACTTTTACATTTTACACAATGGGCAGCAGTCAAAACGTGTCCTTCGTTAATTAGGGTTCCTCCGCATTTGAACTCTATAACATTGTCTGGAAGTAAATGGAGAGTATTAGCAACGCGTTAGACAAGCGATTTAATATGAAGACAGATTATCCCACATATACCGGGTGTTCGGTTAAGGTTGGCAACCGGCCATATCTCGGAACCTATTCATCCGATAACTGTCAGAAGATAAGTACTACTTCATAGTAATTGACATATTTCATAGATGGCGCATATGTACTAAATTCATATTTCCCAACTTCAGCTGCGAGAATAAATCTCACCGGCCGGCGGCGGCGCCTGGATATATTTGCGACTGGCAACTCGAACAGCAAGCGCCAGGGTCGGCCTCAGTAGGTCTGAGTATTAAAAACTTGTCAGTAACTACAAACGAAGCCCAACATTCTTAACATTTTTATTCATTGTGGAATATAATTTATGAATCGCAAATTTAATTATTATTATCACGTACCGTTAAAAAGGGAACACCCACATAGGTTTTATTATTTATAAGTGTGTAAGCTCTGGTTTGTGCAGCGGTCAGACAAAAGAAATGAGTAACATAATTAAGAAAGTTAGAATTTAGGGTAGATTTTAATAATATACCCTGTATATTATTATATTAGGATGTTCTATTTACAATAAGAAAGTTGATAGCCATTTCCGGTACCAATAACCGGAAATGCCAGAAAGTCAAAAATATCGTAATTCAAAGGAACATCCTCGAAATCCCCAAATTAAAAATTTTGAAAAAACTAATCAACGGGTTAGCTGAATCTCCCTGTAGTAAGAGCGCACTATTCGGAACTTTTTCATTGTCACGTTATACACTCATGAAGAATATCCTCATTCAAGGAGGTGCGAGAGTTTTAGGACATTCTGTATAGTTGTAATTACACAATGATCAATGACGATGTTGCAAAATATCCGTTTACTCCGGATTCCAAAACAATTTGTTTTTATATTTTAAAAATTTATTTTATCTGAATGTGCGAAATTTGGACAATAGGCGAAGCGGATCGAAAGAGAATAGAAGCGTTTGAAATGTGGTGCTACAGACGAGTGATGAAGATACCGTGGACAGATAAGGTTAGCAATAGGGAGGTATTAGAAAGAGTTGGGGAAAAGGTATGGAAGACAATAAAGAATAGGAGAGATAGGATGGTAGGACACCTTCTAGACACGAAGGAATAGTTCGCAACGTACTAGAGTCAGAAAAAGGAGTAAAAAGAGGTAGGGGTAGCCCCAGATCAGACTACTCAAGTAGTTGGGGATATAGGATGTTCCACTTTTAGGGAAATGCGTAGGTTAGCTCAGGATAGGAAAGGGTGGAGATACGCATCCAACCACTCTTCGGACTGAGAACGTTATAATGATGATAATGCCCATTGTTTACATCCATTTTTATCTTTCCGTGGGAAATTGGAAAGTTCTAAACCGGGGTTTCTATATTTACTTTTGTGGCAGTTGAAATAACAGTATAAATTGCCAGCAGCAGACATATTCACCACCGCAACCACAACTGAATGCGGCTCTGTACTTCAGTGGCATTTCTTTATTGGCGTAAAGTCGTAAATCATTCAAAGTGTAGGTATAAATATTGGATTTACGTCATTCTTCTTATTCTAATAAATAAATTGGCACACTAGCCATCGTAGGTCGCATTTTAGATGATACAATTTTGCAAGGAAAATCTGAATGTGGTTACTTACACTTTTTTAGATAAATACTTCTAGGTTCCAGTAGCTTTATCTCTGTTTAATTTACGACGTTTAATATGATAGAGTGTCAAGAGGTACCCTTAAACCATATTTTAGATTATAATTTCCGTTTAAAATAAGATACCTAGCACATAAGATAAAATAGATTTCTATAAAGCTACAAATTCATTAAAATTCGTTCCAGTAATCGGAAGATATTGAATTATTTGTGTAAGAAAGTTCTTTCTTCTCTCACCCCACACATGTGTCGAATTTAATTACTTTGCCACTCTTTTTGGAGTGTGGGGTTAACTTTATAAAGAATTCGTAGTTGCTTTAAAGTAATAATAATTAAGCAACTTACCTGACATATACGCCACGAGAGCCATCCACGGAAACTCTTCCAAAGTTGTTTCGGTTCCAGACGTAATCCTAAACTCCTTCGAAATATATCCGCAGAAGGAGTCCTGGGGCAGAAGACGTATGTTTCTGTAGATACCAATTATCTGTCTATAGCTATCTAAAATCCATTTCATGTAAAAGGGCACATTCGTGTAAATTCCGGGTTGTTCCTCCGCTCCACAGTACGTAGGTCCATAAGACACGATTCCATATTGCAAATAACGAGCATCGTCGTCTACCTCACCTACAAATTTCAATGGTCCACCACTGTCACCGCCGCAGGAGTCTCTGCCCATGTATCCTGCTGCACAAATTTGCTTGAATGTTATGAAAGAGTGCTTTTTATAAATTCTCTGGCATTGTGGATAAGAAATTATGGGTATGGACGTTTTTAATAATCCGGGGCTCTTGTAGCCGTGTTCTGTTATGCCCCAACCGATGACGACAGCAAATTTTCCATCCAATTTCGTTCGAGCGTTGTCTGCAATAGGTAGACAAATTGGACGTACGTTTCCTGGAATAATGCAAAGAAAAGCAGCGTTATTAATGAATGTGGCAACCACAAAAATGCAGATTTATTCCGGCTTAATAACGCTGTTATGAGATATTATAATTTAGGTTTTGAATATTTAATAGATAATTCATCTAATGACTCACACGATGGCAAACATTGCGGAAACTAATCCTGTATTTGAAAAATATAATTTTTCTGGTGTAAGTCAACTGTCAAGTTGAAATTTCCAAGAAAACTACACTACTCAAAACCGTACAGGGATATTCTGAAAAATCTTTACAAAATCTGTTAAAAGCTTGTATATAATGCACTTTT
Organism: Xestobium rufovillosum; assembly: GCA_963966045.1. NCBI lineage: Eukaryota > Metazoa > Arthropoda > Insecta > Coleoptera > Ptinidae > Xestobium > Xestobium rufovillosum. The sequence goes on from OZ014497.1 coordinate 27,813,283, forward strand.
TCTACAGCTATTTAATTATATCACAATTATCAGCATTTTCTTTGTGAAATATCGTACCTATAAATCACTGTAGTGAATTATGGATTAATAATTCACGGTATTCGGCCAATCACAAATATAGATCCAATAATCACTGTTTCGCTGATCCAATGATATTTTATATCGACCGCGATCAACTCTTGCTGCATCTGACAATCGACTCGGGTGACAGCCAAGTGTATCGCCATATTACTTGTTTACGTTTTCAACGTATGCACTTCGTTCGAGTAGGTACCGATTAATCCGTGCAAACTAACAATTCAACCACTAAAACTGCCAGAATTTGACAATGGACGGGACAACTCCAAATTTTTATATTACTAACTGCACAAATTTCAATATATATTCCTAGCGAGTAGTTCATTTATTGAAAAATAAAAATTAATGTATTAATATATGTACTCAGATGATTTGAGCCACTCGCCTTCGGCTCGTGAGCTCAAACATCATCTTCGTGAATAACGGCTGTCATAATCGCTCATATAATAATATACTATTAATTTTAAAAAATAGTGAGGGGCAGAAAATTACGTAGTTACCATATGAGAAGTTTGCAGGTGTAGCTAAGCGCAACAAAGCAATATCGTTGTTAAGGGTTCTGTCGTTGTAATCGGGATGTATTTTCACTTCTTCCGCGTAGAAATCTTGAACGGGTGGCGCACACTTCATTCTAGATTCATCACAGTCTATTTTAGTGTTGATGTTGTATTCTCCCAAACGTACGCCAAACCTAACAAAGTAAACGACCAGTAAATTAATGAAAGAAAATCAGGAGTAATTTAGAACTAAAGTACTTACATTTTGCACTGCACACTTTTACATTTTACACAATGGGCAGCAGTCAAAACGTGTCCTTCGTTAATTAGGGTTCCTCCGCATTTGAACTCTATAACATCGTCTGGAAGTAAATGGAGATTATTAGCAATGCGTTAGACAAGCAATTTAATATGAAGACAGATTATCCCACATATACCGGGTGTTCGGTTAAGGTTGGCAACCAGCCATATCTCGCAACCTATTCATCCGATAACTGTCAGAAGATAAGTACTACTTCATAGTAATTGACATATTTCATAGATGGCGCATATGTACTAAATTCATATTTCCCAACTTCAGCTGCGAGAATAAATCTCACCGGCCGGCGCCTGGATATATTTGCGACTGGCAACTCGAACAGCAAGCGCCAGGGTCGGCCTCAGTACGTCTGAGTATTAAAAACTTGTCAGTAACTACAAACGAAGCCCAACATTCTTAACCCTCTATTGCACACCGTTCCCAAACGGGAACATAATAGAAATGACATAATAGAATGGCGCCATCTTCCAAACTTCGTTCCAATCTCATGAGAATCTCTTTATTAGTGTACAGTTCACTATTTTAAATAATTTGTATTTCCATAGATGACTCTGTAGTACGAAAAATATTGTTGTGAAGTCCCGATTGCCAGCAAACAGGTGACCTTGATCTGTTAGTGTGTTTTTATTGCAAAAATAAAGTGTTTTATACTATTTGCAGGTAAGTGTTCTTTTTTTACAGTTAGATTTAACTGTTAGCAGTAGATTAATGCCAAATATTTTAGTGATTATTGATTTTTGTCATCACAGCATGGTTTAACCTCAATGTTCCCGTTTGGGAACAATATGCATAGAAAATTCATTATAAAACGAAAATCAGTATTATTTCATAAAACGAATTTTTGACTTTTATAGGCCGATAATGGATTTTCCTGAAATAAGACCGGGTACATTTTATGGACGAAAGCGCCAAGAAATTGTACGGGACATTCCTTCTGACAGCGAAGATTCGGAACTGTCAGATGATGATGATGGTGAAATTGAAGTTCGCCAAAATGGGACTGAAGTGCAGGATCTTGATGAAATTGACGTACTTGAAGATGATGACGACATTCCTCTAAACCAGCTATTTCATCTTCCAGCTAATACAAAACTCTATTTTCCCGAAAATGGTAATATTACATGGAAGGAATCAAGAACTGTGAGAGATCCTCAACAATGTTTATTTTCTGGACCACGTGGTCTACCAGAAGATATTTTAGAATTGAACGACCCCTATAAGTTGTTCAAGTTTTTTTTCACAGATAATTTTATTTCCCAAATAGTTGAACAGACATGCTTATACAGCGTTCAGAAAAGACCAAATAAACCACTTGCAACAAACTCAAAAGAAATAGAGCAGTTTCTAGGAATATTGGTGTGGATGTCTCTTATACGACAACACTCAACGCGCAGGTACTGGGCTCCAAATACCAGAACTCTTCAAATTGCCGACGTTATGCCTTTAAATAGATTTGAGGAACTCAAACGGTTTCTTCATTTTTCGGACAATAGTGTGGCTACTAAAAATACTGATAAGATTATGCCAGTACTAAACCAAGTGAAAGAGGCCTGCCAAAAAATACCATTTGAAGAAAACTTGTCCTGCGACGAACAAATAATCCCTTTCAAAGGTAGAACTTCGTTGAAAACTTATAACCCAAAGAAGCCTCACAAGTGGGGTTATAAGATGTACGTTTTGTCTGGCGTAAGTGGTTTTAGCTGTAATTTTGAACTTTGCAGTAGCAAAGCCGACATATACAAAATGCCAGGAGAACCTGAACTTGGAGCAGCAAGCAACATAATTGTTCGCTTATGTAGATCCATTCCAAGAAACGTTTACCATAAGCTATACTATGACAACTATTTCTCCAGTTTACGTCTAATATCCTACCTAGATAAGTTGGGAATCAAATCTGTAGCAACAATAAGGGCGAATCGTCTAAAAAAGCTGGAAACTATTCCATTTGGGAACAAAAAAAAATTAGTTGGTTTAAATAAATTTTCTCGAAATTATCGTTTTACTTTATTCCCCTAACCACTTTAAGATAAAAAATGCAATGAAAAAAAATTTTTTGCGCTATTTCTATAATTCATGCAATAGAGGGTTAACATTTTTATTCATTGTGGAATATAATTTATGAATCGCAAATCGAATTATTATTATCACTTACCGTTAAAAAGGGAACACCCACATAGGTTTTATTATTTATAAGTGTGTAAGCTCTGGTTTGTGCAGCGGTCAGACAAAAGAAATGAGTAACATTAGAATTTAGGGTAGATTTTAAAAATATACAGGATGTTCTATTTAAAATAATAAAGTTGATAGCCATTTCCGGTACTAATAACCGGAAATGCCAGAAAGTCAAAAATATCGTAATTCAAAGGAACATCCTCGAAATCCCCAAATTAAAAATTTTGAAAAAACTGATCAACGGGTTAGCTGAATCTCCCTGTAGGAAGAGTGCACTATTCGGAACTTTTTCATTGTCACTTTATACACTCATGAAGAATATCCTCATTCAAGGAGGTGCGAGAGTTTTAGGACATTTTGTATAGTTGTAATTACACAATGATCAATGACGATGTTGCAAAATATCCGTTTACTCCGGATTCCAAAACAATTTGTTTTCATATTTTAAAAATTTATTTTATCTGAATGTGCGAAATTTGGACAATAGGCGAAGCGGATCGAAAGAGAATAGAAGCGTTTGAAATGTGGTGCTACAGACGAGTGATGAAGATACCGTGGACAGATAAGGTTAGCAATAGGGAGGTATTAGAAAGAGTTGGGGAAAAGCGAAAGGTATGGAAGACAATAAAGAATAGGAGAGATAGGATGGTAGGACACCTTCTAGACACGAAGGAATAGTTCGCAACGTACTAGAGTCAGAGAAAGGAGTAAAAAGAGGTAGGGGTAGCCCCAGATCAGACTACTCAAGTAGTTGGGGATGCAGGATGTTCCACTTTTAGGGAAATGCGTAGGTTAGCTCAGGATAGGAAAGGGTGGAGATACGCATCCAACCACTCTTCGGACTGAGACCGTTATGATGATGATAATGCCCATTGTTTACATCCATTTTTATCTTTCTGTGGGAAATTGGAAAGTTTTAAACCGGGGTTTCTATATTTACTTTTGTGGCAGTTGAAATAACAGTATAAATTGCCAGCAGCAGACATATTCACCACCGCAACCACAACTGAATGCGGCTCTGTACTTCAGCGGCATTTCTTTATTGGCGTAAAGTCGTAAATCATTCAAATAAATAAATTGGCACACTAGCCATCGTAGGTCGCATTTTAGATGATACAATTTTGCAAGGAAAATCTGAATGTGGTTACTTACACTTTTTTAGATAAATACTTCTAGGTTCCAGTAGCTTTATCTCTGTTTAATTTACGACGTTTAATATGATAGAGTGTCAAGAGGTACCCTTAAACCATATTTTAGATTATAATCTCCGTTTAAAATAAGATACCTAGCACATAAGATAAAATAGATTTCTATAAAGCTACAAATTCATTAAAATTCGTTCCAGTAATCGGAAGATATTGAATTATTTGTGTAAGAAAGTTCTTTCTTCTCTCACCCCACACATGTGTCGAATTTAATTACTTTGCCACTCTTTTTGGAGTGTGGGGTTAACTTTATAAAGAATTCGTAGTTGCTTTAAAGTAATAATAATTAAGCAACTTACCTGACATATACGCCACGAGAGCCATCCACGGAAACTCTTCCAAAGTTGTTTCGGTTCCAGACGTAATCCTAAACTCCTTCGAAATATATCCGCAGAAGGAGTCCTGGGGCAGAAGACGTATATTTCTGTAGATACCAATTATCTGTCTATAGCTATCTAAAATCCATTTCATGTAAAAGAGCACATTCGTGTAAATTCCGGGTTGTTCCTCCGCTCCACAGTACGTAGGTCCATAAGACACGATTCCATATTGCAAATAACGAGCATCGTCGTCTACCTCACCTACAAATTTCAATGGTCCACCACTGTCACCGCCGCAGGAGTCTCTGCCCATGTATCCTGCTGCACAAATTTGCTTGAATGTTATGAAAGAGTGCTTTTTATAAATTCTCTGGCATTGTGGATAAGAAATTATGGGTATGGACGTTTTTAATAATCCGGGGCTCTTGTAGCCGTGTTCTGTTATGCCCCAACCGATGACGACAGCAAATTTTCCATCCAATTTCGTTCGAGCGTTGTCTGCAATAGGTAGACAAATTGGACGTACGTTTCCTGGAATAATGCAAAGAAAAGCAGCGTTATTAATGAATGTGGCAACCACAAAAATGCAGATTTATTCCGGCTTAATAACGCTGTTATGAGATATTATAATTTAGGTTTTGAATATTTAATAGATAATTCATCAAATGACTCACACGATGGCAAACATTGCGGAAACTAATCCTGTATTTGAAAAATATAATTTTTCTGGTGTAAGTCAACTGTCAAGTTGAAATTTCCAAGAAAACTACACTACTCAAAACCGTACAGGGATATTCTGAAAAATCTTTACAAAATCTGTTAAAAGCTTGTACATAATGCACTTTTTCTACAGCTATTTAATTATATCACAATTATCAGCATTTTCTTTGTGAAATATCGTACCTATAAATCACTGTAGTGAATTATGGATTAATAATTCACGGTATTCGGCCAATCACAAATATAGATCCAATAATCACTGTTTCGCTGATCCAATGATATTTTATATCGACCGCGATCAACTCTTGCTGCATCTGACAATCGACTCGGGTGACAGCCAAGTGTATCGCCATATTACTTGTTTACGTTTTCAACGTATGCACTTCGTTCGAGTAGGTACCGATTAATCCGTGCAAACTAACAATTCAACCACTAAAACTGCCAGAATTTAACAATGGACGGGACAACTCCAAATTTTTATATAACTAACTGCACAAATTTCAATATATATTCCTAGCGAGTAGTTCATTTATTGAAAAATAAAAATTAATGTATTAATATATGTACTCAGATGATTTGAGCCACTCGCCTTCGGCTCGTGAGCTCAAACATCATCTTCGTGAATAACGGCTGTCATAATCGCTCATATAATAATATACTATTAATTTTAAAAAATAGTGAGGGGCAGAAAATTACGTAGTTACCATATGAGAAGTTTGCAGGTGTAGCTAAGCGCAACAAAGCAATATCGTTGTTAAGGGTTCTGTCGTTGTAATCGGGATGTATTTTCACTTCTTCCGCGAAGAAATCTTGAACGGGTGGCGCACACTTCATTCTAGATTCATCACAGTCTATTTTAGTGTTGATGTTGTATTCTCCCAAACGTACGCCAAACCTAACAAAGTAAACGACCAGTAAATTAATGAAAGAAAATCAGGAGTAATTTAGAACTAAAGTACTTACATTTTGCACTGCACACTTTTACATTTTACACAATGGGCAGCAGACAAAACGTGTCCTTCGTTAATTAGGGTTCCTCCGCATTTGAACTCTATAACATCGTCTGGAAGTAAATGGAGAGTATTAGCAATGCGTTAGACAAGCGATTTAATATGAAGACAGATTATCCCACATGTACTGGGTGTTCGGTTAAGGCTGGCAACCAGCCATCATATCTCGCAACCTATTCATCCGATAACTGTCAGAAGATAAGTACTACTTCATAGTAATTGACATATTTCATAGATGGCGCATATGTACTAAATTCATATTTCCCAACTTCAGCTGCGAGAATAAATCTCACCGGCCGGCGCCTGGATATATTTGCGACTGGCAACTCGAACAGCAAGCGCCAGGGTCGGCCTCAGTACGTCGGAGTATTAAAAACTTGTCAGTAACTACAAACGAAGCCGAACATTCTTAACATTTTTATTCATTGTGGAATATAATTTATGAATCGCAAATCGAATTATTATTATCACTTACCGTTAAAAAGGGAACACCCACATAGGTTTTATTATTTATAAGTGTGTAAGCTCTGGTTTGTGCAGCGGTCAGACAAAAGAAATGAGTAACATAATAATTAAGAAAGTCAGTGACAAACGTTTTACAAAATCGAGAATTTAAAAAAATATCTTAAAGCCCCTTAATTTTAGATAGATTGTACTGAAGTACTATTAGAATTTAGGGTAGATTTTAAAAATATACAGGATGTTCTATTTAAAATATGAAAGTTGATAGCCATTTCCGGTACTAATAACCGGAAATGCCAGAAAGTCAAAAATATCATAATTCAAAGGAACATCCTCGAAATCCCCAAATTAAAAATTTTGAAAAAACTAATCAACGGGTTAGCTGAATCTCCCTGTAGTAAGAGTGCACTATTCGGAACTTTTTCATTGTCACTTTATACACTCATGAAGAATATCCTCATTCAAGGAGGTGCGAGAGTTTTAGGACATTCTGTGTAGTTGTAATTACACAATGATCAATGACGATGTTGCAAAATATCCGTTTACTCCGGATTCCAAAACAATTTGTTTTCATATTTTAAAAATTGATTTTATCTGAATGTGCGAAATTTGGACAATAGGCGAAGCGGATCGAAAGAGAATAGAAGCGTTTGAAATGTGGTGCTAGAGACGAGTGATGAAGATACCGTGGACAGATAAGGTTAGCAATAGGGAGGTATTAGAAAGAGTTGGGGAAAAGCGAAAGGTATGGAAGACAATAAAGAATAGGAGAGATAGGATGGTAGGACACCTTCTAGACACGAAGGAATAGTTCGCAACGTACTAGAGTCAGAGAAAGGAGTAAAAAGAGGTAGGGGTAGCCCCAGATCAGACTACTCAAGTAGTTGGGGATGTAGGATGTTCCACTTTTAGGGAAATGCGTAGGTTAGCTCAGGATAGGAAAGGGTGGAGATACGCATCCAACCACTCTTCGGACTGAGACCGCTATGATGATGATAATGCCCATTGTTTACATCCATTTTTATCTTTCTGTGGGAAATTGGAAAGTTTTAAACCGGGGTTTATATATTTACTTTTGTGGCAGTTGAAATAACAGTATAAATTGCCAGCAGCAGACATATTCACCACCGCAACCACAACTGAATGCGGCTCTGTACTTCAGCGGCATTTCTTTATTGGCGTAAAGTCGTAAATCATTCAAATAAATAAATTGGCACACTAGCCATCGTAGGTCGCATTTTAGATGATACAATTTTGCAATGAAAATCTGAATGTGGTTACTTACACTTTTTTAGATAAATACTTCTAGGTTCCAGTAGCTTTATCTCTGTTTAATTTACGACGTTTAATATGATAGAGTGTCAAGAGGTACCCTTAAAGCATATTTTAGATTATAATTTCCGTTTAAAATAAGATACCTAGCACATAAGATAAAATAGATTTCTATAAAGCTACAAATTCATTAAAATTCGTTCCAGTAATCGGAAGATATTGAATTATTTGTGTAAGAAAGTTCTTTCTTCTCTCACCCCACACATGTGTCGAATTTAATTACTTTGCCACTCTTTTTGGAGTGTGGGGTTAACTTTATAAAGAATTCGTAGTTGCTTTAAAGTAATAATAATTAAGCAACTTACCTGACATATACGCCACGAGAGCCATCCACGGAAACTCTTCCAAAGTTGTTTCGGTTCCAGACGTAATCCTAAACTCCTTCGAAATATATCCGCAGAAGGAGTCCTGGGGCAGAAGACGTATATTTCTGTAGATACCAATTATCTGTCTATAGCTATCTAAAATCCATTTAATGTAAAAGGGCACATTCGTGTAAATTCCGGGTTGTTCCTCCGCTCCACAGTACGTAGGTCCATAAGACACGATTCCATATTGCAAATAACGAGCATCGTCGTCTACCTCACCTACAAATTTCAATGGTCCACCACTGTCACCGCCGCAGGAGTCTCTGCCCATGTATCCTGCTGCACAAATTTGCTTGAATGTTATGAAAGAGTGCTTTTTATAAATTCTCTGGCATTGTGGATAAGAAATTATGGGTATGGACGTTTTTAATAATCCGGGGCTCTTGTAGCCGTGTTCTGTTATGCCCCAACCGATGACGACAGCAAATTTTCCATCCAATTTCGTTCGAGCGTTGTCTGCAATAGGTAGACAAATTGGACGTACGTTTCCTGGAATAATGCAAAGAAAAGCAGCGTTATTAATGAATGTGGCAACCACAAAAATGGAGATTTATTCCGGCTTAATAACGCTGTTATGAGATATTATAATTTAGGTTTTGAATATTTAATAGATAATTCATCAAATGACTCACACGATGGCAAACATTGCGGAAACTAATCCTGTATTTGAAAAATATAATTTTTCTGGTGTAAGTCAACTGTCAAGTTGAAATTTCCAAGAAAACTACACTACTCAAAACCGTACAGGGATATTCTGAAAAATCTTTACAAAATCTGTTAAAAGCTTGTATATAATGCACTTTTTCTACAGCTATTTAATTATATCACAATTATCAGCATTTTCTTTGTGAAATATCGTACCTATAAATCACTGTAGTGAATTATGGATTAATAATTCACGGTATTCGGCCAATCACAAATATAGATCCAATAATCACTGTTTCGCTGATCCAATGATATTTTATATCGACCGCGATCAACTCTTGCTGCATCTGACAATCGACTCGGGTGACAGCCAAGTGTATCGCCATATTACTTGTTTACGTTTTCAACGTATGCACTTCGTTCGAGTAGGTACCGATTAATCCGTGCAAACTAACAATTCAACCACTAAAACTGCCAGAATTTAACAATGGACGGGACAACTCCAAATTTTTATATAACTAACTGCACAAATTTCAATATATATTCCTAGCGAGTAGTTCATTTATTGAAAAATAAAAATTAATGTATTAATATATGTACTCAGATGATTTGAGCCACTCGCCTTCGGCTCGTGAGCTCAAACATCATCTTCGTGAATAACGGCTGTCATAATCGCTCATATAATAATATACTATTAATTTTAAAAAATAGTGAGGGGCAGAAAATTACGTAGTTACCATATGAGAAGTTTGCAGGTGTAGCTAAGCGCAACAAAGCAATATCGTTGTTAAGGGTTCTGTCGTTGTAATCGGGATGTATTTGAACGGGTGGCGCACACTTCATTCTAGATTCATCACAGTCTATTTTAGTGTTGATGTTGTATTCTCCCAAACGTACGCCAAACCTAACAAAGTAAACGACCAGTAAATTAATGAAAGAAAATCAGGAGTAATTTAGAACTAAAGTACTTACATTTTGCACTGCACACTTTTACATTTTACACAATGGGCAGCAGTCAAAACGTGTCATTCGTTAATTAGGGTTCCTCCGCATTTGAACTCTATAACATCGTCTGGAAGTAAATGGAGAGTATTAGCAATGCGTTAGACAAGCGATTTAATATGAAGACAGATTATCCCACATGTACTGGGTGTTCGGTTAAGGCTGGCAACCAGCCATCATATCTCGCAACCTATTCATCCGATAACTGTCAGAAGATAAGTACTACTTCATAGTAATTGACATATTTCATAGATGGCGCATATGTACTAAATTCATATTTCCCAACTTCAGCTGCGAGAATAAATCTCACCGGCCGGCCCTGGATATATTTGCGACTGGCAACTCGAACAGCAAGCGCCAGGGTCGGCCTCAGTACGTCTGAGTATTAAAAACTTGTCAGTAACTACAAACGAAGCCGAACATTCTTAACATTTTTATTCATTGTGGAATATAATTTATGAATCGCAAATCGAATTATTATTATCACTTACCGTTAAAAAGGGAACACCCACATAGGTTTTATTATTTATAAGTGTGTAAGCTCTGGTTTGTGCAGCGGTCAGACAAAAGAAATGAGTAACATAATAATTAAAAAAGTCAGTGACAAACGTTTTACAAAATCGAGAATTTAAAAAAATATCTTAAAGCCCCTTAATTTTAGATAGATTGTACTGAAGTACTATTAGAATTTAGGGTAGATTTTAAAAATATACAGGATGTTCTATTTAAAATAAGAAAGTTGATAGCCATTTCCGGTACTAATAACCGGAAATGCCAGAAAGTCAAAAATATCGTAATTCAAAGGAACATCCTCGAAATCCCCAAATTAAAAATTTTGAAAAACTAATCAACAGGTTAGCTGAATCTCCCTGTAGTAACCCAGGCAACAAGACCACGTTATTATCACGTCAATATTTGGACAGAAAAAGTCGCCGACGTCTCTGACTTAAAATATGTGTCTTTTGTGACGTCATATTTTGACTGAATTTTCACGTCAAAAATAAGACGCACTTCCGACGTCATATTTTAGGAACATTTTTGGTATCTCTTGCAGTTACTGTGAAATATACATAATTTTCCACAATATGATGAGTAATCTTGATTTTGTTCCTATTTTTATTGAAATTGTTTATGGTATATGCAAGTTTCATTTAACAAAGTGTTTGCGTCCTACCTCCACGTCCTACATTAATAAATTGCAGAAATTGAAGAAATCGGAACTTGTATTGTTTGCATGTGGCTCTTTATAACCGTAATTCTGATTAGGAATTTCTATCGATACACTTTGTACAATTTGGGAATTTGGTAAAAGAAATTTAACAAAAACAAATAAGAATACAGTTATTTTATTTATGTAGTGTTTTGCATGAAAGTTTTATTGAGGTTGGCAACAGTTACCAACGGAAACGTTTTTTATTCCCTTCTTTCTTTTTCACTTGTCGCATAGGATGTGTCGCTCTTCGTTATCGTTTGTCAAATGTCTGAAGTCTGAAAGTTTAGTGCAATGATGGCGGTTTTAATTTGTGCGGGAGCTGTTTACGCCATCGCCATACTATTGATTGGAAAATCATTTTTGATAGGTATGTATTTGCCTCTCTGCACTTTTTGTTTATTCCAGTAATTAACAGTAACCACCTTTAACAATCAATATTTTTTGATGCTCTCACTTAACCATGTTTAAAATGCGTAAGTGTTTTAGGGTTGTTTTGTTTTAAACAATAGGTACATTAATGAACAATACGTTAATAAATAAAAGGGAGAATGAAGAATTTCGAGCTTCGAAGGTTAAGAACCCTTGAACTAAATACATAAGTTCTGGGCAAGGATTTTTGTATCTATAAGAAAAACAATTGGATTAATAATAGTTAATAGATTATCCCAACAACTGGAGCCTCGCTCCAGCCTCCGCTCGATAGAGGAAAACAGGGTAGATTATTTGTTAAAAAAAATTTAAACAATCGACCCAATAAAAAGAACCCGCAGCACACAGGGTCGAACCGATTGCTAGATCTATGCCCTACCTATGCTGTTACCGAGGCTATAGATGGTCATTTCCTTTTCATTGTACTTGAAGTCTAGACTGCGATAATTTTGATACGTTCAGTAGTCAGTACTAATGTATTTCGCTCAATATTTGTTCGGAATTCTAGGTACTCCCTAAATAAATACACACTTGGCAACCTACAGGTGTCTGTTGGTAAATTATTTTTGAAGTTTTCTAGTCCGCAAATTGCAGATCTGCATTCTATTCATTACGCAAATGCAATATTATTCTTTATTTAAATACAACGGAATAAGTACTATAAACGCCATAAGTGGTGTTCCAGTTTGCGACGCGAATCGTTTGTGCCGGACGTTGCTATGCTTGCATCAGCCCCGCCTCCCCATAGATGATGTGATTTTTCATTACCCGATCTCGATACTTGTGATGCATTTAAAATTAAAAATGATAAAGGAAGTCGGTCGGTAACATTTTTATTTTTGTTTTATTGTAATTGTAATTTTATTGTATTGCATTTAACAATTACTTAATTTTATAAGAATGCGAGAAAAACAATTATTATAACTTTTAATTTATTTGAAGTTCTTCCTAAAAGTCAAAAATTCGCCAACTGTGTTAAAAGAACATGATTATTTATCGATTTTTTGCTGCCCTTTGTTTACTAGTGCAAGGCTAACACGTTTGTTGTCATTCAAATTAAATCGTTTAGATCCGCCTCCAAAACTTTAATTGGCGGACAGTTGCTAAGGTTTTTTTTACCTCAGAATGTAATTGGTTATGGAATTTTAAGCGGAGTTGAACCGTAAAGTGGCACAGGACTTTTGGAATTTATAGTACATCTGGTATCAACGTCCCATGATTGCACGGTTAAAGCGTTGAACTACTAGCCTGGGGTTTGTAACTCGCTCGCTGCCTCCACGAGTTTGGCTTGTGGGCCTGTAGTAAATATGGTACACATTCACGTGTGAATGGAATACAGATCTGCAATTTATGGACTTCGATACCGTTCCAATTATATAGTGTTTAAAACCCCTGTAGGTACATAGTTTTGAATTGTGAATAATTTCTATAATGGACATTTTCACGTAACATGTAGGAATAATGGCATTCGTAGGAGTGCAGTTTGGCGAAGAAGATGGGGGATCAATTGCAGTTGTGAGCGATGTTTGGTTGACCCCTCGTAAGCAAGAAGTCTTTTGGCCACCATTTAAAAAACAGGAACAGTATTATAAATCTCTTAAAACTCATGAATTTCCTGACGAACACACATGGGCCCTTTATAAAATAACGAAAAAATTATTTGAAGCTGGTTAGTGTCATATTATTATTCTTTGTTTCTCATAAAATTTGCAGGTACATTATAGGTATAGTCCTATTCATTGCACTATATTTTCTACAGTAATATATAGTTGACACGTTTTACGGAGAGGTACTGATTTTTAAGATAAGTGCTGTGGTTTATTTTATTTGTCTAAGCGGATCTGTTAAAAAAAATACACCTAAATATAGTATTATGTGAAATTTATCATTCCTATTGACAGTTTTGTTACGCCACTTAAGGTTCCTTTATAGCTTGCATAGCAGAAGCAGTACGGAACGTTCAGCCTTTTGGGTTTAGTATCAATGGAAATGTAACCCAAAACGCTTTTTCATTGAACAAATGTTCCTTTCCACTTCCACTATGCTAACTATTAATCCAGCACTACTTCTAAACCTGCTAAATATGAGCTACTTTTTTCATCGTCCAACGGCTGCGTAGATGTGCAGAGATTTATTTTTTTCTTAGTACCTCTCAGTATAACACATCTACTATACATGTAGTTGTTGTTTTGCACTCAGTTTCGTATAAATATGCTTATGTCTGTTATAATCGAAGAACGTTTTTGATTATAATAAACATAATATATAATAATAATAAATAATAGTAAAATAAAAAATAATAATTAATAATATATAATTATAATAAACATGTGTTTAAAACATGTTTTTCTATTTTGATGTTATAGTAAGCATATTAAAGCACTGTTTCAGTGTCGCAATAAAACTCATTACCACGCTGTTTCTCGAGATTTTTGGTTGGTGGCGTTGGTATGCTGCAATTTATTTCCTGCATTTTATGCACTTTTCCCTCAATTTAGTGCTGAGTACACTGTAAATTTATTATTATCCATTTTGAAGTCTTGAATATAAACACTCAACAAGTAAGTAAATACATATAGGAAAATCACCTAAATGTTTTCATGAACTGCCAAAATAATTAATTTCAATCAGTCTGACAACACCAAAATGTAAAATTCTACTGAACCGTATTTTTGTCCGATTTTTTCATGAAAGTAATAAAAACAACCCAATATAGGAAAAATAGTATAAAAAAATGCATTTTGTAAGGCTCTGAACTATTGTAATTTATAAAGGAATATTTCTCAAAACTTATAAATAAAATTTTTTGGTGTCATAATATTTTCTACTTGCTTTTAGAATAAAAGTTGTTTCAGTATTATTATTTGACCCCGGCATCTCAATTTGATTTATGCGAAACATTAACTTTCAAGAACACTCAAAGTTTGCTGAATACTAGTATACCTATCGTACTTTAATTTGATATTATGGTTAAACTTTATTTTCTTATGCTTAGAGGATTACGAAAAGGCTCTAAAGAAGCTTAAGCTTGCCGAAGTTACATCAGATCTCCAGTCAGAAGTAGAGCAAGAAGAAAGAAGACCTAAACGGAAACACCATATTGCTAGAAGGCTTTATGACTCTAGTGACAATGAACATGAAGAAGAGTCTTCATTTGAACGTCCCCCAGCAATAAAAAAATCAAGGACATCTTTGAGTACTTGTGGTATGGTTATAACAAGTTTTATAAATGTTGGTATGTCCATTGCGAAGTTTAATTAACATTTCAGATCCACCAGTAAGAGTGGTAGAATCAATACCTTCAACAAGCACAAGCCGGGGCACAAGCTTAACATCCGTAATTAATAACGACAGTGCCGGAATTAGGGAAAATTGTTAGTAATGATTCTGTTTGTGTGTTCTTAACTACTAAAATTTGCATTTTAGGCTACTCAACACAGTCCTACATAGCGAACACACCGTCGTCTTCGTCGGGCATTTCCGTACGGAACTCCTTGGACAAAGATAGCCAAGAATTCCAATGTAAGTGATAGCTTCCATTTTGAAAGTTTCTGTAATTAAGTGATTGTCTTTTAGCTCCATCAGGTAGAATTATAACTCTTCTACAACAAATTAAGGAACAAAATTATCAAATTTTAAAACATTTCAATAAACAGGAGGCAGCCTCAAACTCTTCCGTTAACCTACCTAAAATACCTGTCTCACTTCCTCTATCAAATGAAGAGGAATTAAATATCTTGGATTATTTTTCCGACCCAAATATCGACCAATAGAATTGCACCATTCGACGTCACGTGGTACAACCTACATGGTATTATACTGATAATTTTTTGATTATTTTCTCTGGTAGTTGCTATATATAAAGAACAAAACATAATCCAGTCAAATTAACCACACGTCAAACTGACAGGTTGAATTCAATTGTGAAAATCGGAGATTTTGCATGAAAATGAGTCGATTTGGAGTTTGTTCTCTGTCCACCATCGATAAAAAAGTCAAAGGAAATGTTCCCATTAATACGGAGAAGGCAAAAAAAACAGTTTGGAACCAATTTACTACTTTTTGTACTGAGAGGGAATACACATTGAGTGCTGAAACGAGTGAAGCGCAATTGGCAAACATTATGAAAGATTACGCTTACAATATGAAGAAAATGGATGGAGAAGACTATAAGGAAGGTACAATAAAAACAATGTGGAATCAAGACTGCCAAATCACTTCAAGAAAAGTATTTGAACGATTTCGACATCAAAATCAACCCATTTTCGGATGCTGCATTCAAGACCGCTCGAGGAGCTCGTGATGCCAAGCGTAAGGCTTTACAATCTATTCCTGAAAAACGGAGGGCAAGTGCAGCAGCGTTGGAGGAAAAAGATTGGGATGCAATGACCACTGTTTGGGACGAGGAAACTCCTGATGGCCTCCAGAAAAAATTATTCATGATAATATCAGTGGAATTGGCTTGGAGAGGTGGTGAGGGCAGCATGGCGTCAATACATCACTTCAAGGCAGAACAGCGAAATGACGGGGAAACAACTGGGAGAATTGAATACAATCCAATTTTCAGCAAGACCACACAAGGTGGTGATAAAAAATTATCAGACAGCAAGTGGCTGGTGGAGAATCGGGAAATCCCTGACAAGTGCCCAGTGAGACTGTTCCAGAAATTGAGAGAGAAGAGAGATGCCAATATCAAGAGCGACAGACTATTCCTGACCCAAAATCCATTCTGGAATAAAGTTCCAGGCGCTAGGTGGTACAAGGATTCCCCAGTAGGCCAAAACACGATTTCAAAGTGGGTTAAGGAGTCAGCACAAAAAGCTGGGCTTGACCTTGGTAACAAAAAAATCACCAATCACTCCAGTCGTGCAACAGCCGTCTCCAATCTAGCGAAATCGGGCCTGGGAGAGCAGCAGATAATCAAAATAACTGGACATGCCAACAGTAACTCCATCAAGCCGTATCTCCAACTCGACCAGGAACACCACGAATTAATTGTCAAGAAACTGCGAAGGAGTGAGCCTACTGCAGAAAATGCCATCAACAGCATAAACCTCATGCCATCTACCTCTTCTGGGACCATTACCGATAACTCTGACTTGAAGAAAACATGCACCAATGTTTACAACAATTGTATTTTTAATTGCACTAGCCTGAATCTTAATTAAATGTTGTTTTATTCATTATGAAATTCTTATTTGTTAACTGTTCATTTCATCTCATGGTGCAATTCTATTGGCCGACATTTGGGACGGAAAAATAATCCCCCGAATACCACACGAGCTTCAAAATTATCTGGCATTTCCCTCAAGGTTCCCTGCAAACAAATAAAGTCGTCAAGTTTTTCAAGAAAAATCACTCGCGCTTCGCGCTCGTGATTTTTTAACCTGAAAAACTTGACTCCTTCATTTGTTTGCAACGAACCTATCGGGAAATACCCGATAATTTTGAAGCTCTTGTGGTATTATAAGTGAAAATTTTCTCGTCGACAGAAATAACTCTTTCGCTTTGGTGAGCACAAGCAAATTATGTTTCTTAAAAAATATAATAAACTATTG
This sequence comes from Xestobium rufovillosum, assembly GCA_963966045.1. Lineage (NCBI taxonomy): Eukaryota > Metazoa > Arthropoda > Insecta > Coleoptera > Ptinidae > Xestobium > Xestobium rufovillosum. The sequence continues at coordinate 27,830,613 of OZ014497.1, forward strand.
CAGACCTCCTATTTTGCTACATTGGGAGGTAGAGATCCAACCTCTATGACCAACAATATTTTAAAGCGGTGCCTTACAAATCAGCTAGCCTCCAAATTCAACTTTCGAGGAAAGGGAATCAAAAAAGCATTTACTGATTTGTCACTAAAAAATGTTGTAATCGGTAAGCAGTAGGTATTATCTATATTAGTTCATGTTTTTAGAGTTTTTGTGGTAGGTGCTGTAAAACAAAAAAATCCTCAAAGTACCGAACGTGATATCGAGGATCATGTCAAAGTGTGGCTAAAGCATTCGCCACAGCGCTTCAGAGTGGATCTTCGTAAAGGAAAAAATTAAAATGAAGCGTCGAAGGAAGGAATTTGTTGGTTCGAGGCAGACATACAGAAGAGTTGCAGAAGCTGTAGAAAACTTTGTTAATAATAATTCTCGACCAACTAATGTTGATGATGATGACAACAACAACACACGTCCTGTACTAGATGTTGAAAATTGGTCTGGTGAGTTGGGTATCCCGCAGACACACTCTGATTCTGAGCATACAGCAAAGTTATATATCGATACTTTCGATGGTTTGAATGATGACCCTGTAGCTACTACATCTGATGAATCAAATTTAACCCTTTGTATGCAATTAAGGCAATGGGCTGTAATGGGGCATGTTTCTCATTCTAATGTTAATGGGATTTTACAAATTTTGAAACGGTATCACCCTGAACTACCTTGTGACAGCAGAACTTTACTAAAAACCCCGACACAATTTGAAACTGTACAGTTAGAAACAGGTCAAATGGTTTATATTGGAATTCACAATGGTCTAAAGCAATTTTTGCAATCAAAACTTCCTACATTTACTGAAAATGTTTTGAATATAAGTTTTAACATTGACGGCCTTCCACTATTTCATAGTTCAAAATTTCAAGCTTGGCCCATTTTGGGAAAAATTTCAAATGCCCATTCACAACCTTTTGCAATAGCAGTTTTTTGTGGAATTTCAAAACCACAGCCACTGAATGTATACTTACAAAAGTTTATTACTGAATTGTCTGATTTATTACAAAATGGGATTGAATTTGATGGAAAGATATATATCGTAAACGTTCACAGCTTCATCTGTGATGCGCCTGCTAGGGCTTTCCTAAAATGCATCAAATCGCACTGTGGCTACTCAAGTTGTGAAAGATGTTGTGAACCCGGGGAAACCATCAGTGGCAGAAGGGTTTTGAAAGGAATATGTGCCCCCAAACGGACAGATAGTTCTTTTCGTTTGCAGTTAGACGAAGACCACCATATTGGAATTTCACCATTAATTCAACTTCCAATTAACTTAATAAATAAATTTCCCATAGACTACATGCACTGTGGATGTTTAGGCGTTATGCGCAAATTATTAAACTTCTGGACAGGTGGACCTCTACCAACAAGACTTCCAAGTTACAAAGTAAAGGAAATATCTGCACGTTTGGAGGCCATGAAAGAGCATATTCCTGTAGAATTTAATAGAAAAACTCGTACATTAGCTGATTTAAATTATTGGAAAGCAACAGAATATCGAACATTTCTGCTTTATGCTGGATCATGTGTTTTAAAAGGTATTGTAGATATTGCATTATATGAACATTTTATGTTATTGCAATGTGGCTTTTTCATATTATTATCAGAAAAGCATCTAAATCAGTTAGGTTCACAGAGAGCAAGGAACTTTTTAAATATTTTTATCAAACATTCGGAGTGTATTTATGGTCCTGAATTCCTCATTTATAATGTCCACGTTTTATCACATGTGGCAGATGATGCAGACATTTATGGTCCACTGGACAACATTTCTTGCTTCCCTTTTGAGAACTATTTAGGGTATTTGAAGGGATTAATTAAATCGCCAACAAAACCTCTGCAGCAGCTCTGTCGAAGACTAATTGAGGCCAATGCATTAAATTCCAATGAATGTTCTAAACCCTTGGAAGGTCCCAAACTGATGCACAATTCTGGACCTCTGCCAGGTCTCCTCATTCAATTTCGTTACACACAATTCAGAAAATTTTATTTTGATAAATTTGTCTTAACTGGAAATGCCTATTCAAAATCTGATTCATATTGTTTGCTAAACTGCTCTAAAATTATGCAAATACACAATATTGTTGTCGATGCAGAAAACACTGATGTCCTTATTGTTGGTAAACAATTTATAAACTGTACGAATTTCTTTTTGTACCCTTGTAAATCGAAAGAATTGGATATATATTTTGCTTCTAACTTGTCTGAAGACTATCATATTTTTAAAATTTTAGATGTAGTAGCTAAATGTGTTGTTTTGCCACATCGTGAAGGTTGGGTAATTTTTCCAATGATACATACTAATGCTACGTTTTCTACAGCTTCTCAATAGTTAGGAAAAAAAATGTTTTTGTTGATTTCACTCGATTCTTTTTATCCCATAGAATGTCGGTTGGTTTATGTTTTCATGTGTTTCGTATTTTGTTACCTGTATTTTTATGAACTTTATTATAGTTTTTGTATTTTTTGTTGATTATTTGCATACAAATGTAATAAACTTCAACTGCAAAGCATGTATATTATTTTATTTAGTTTAGACCTCATTTAGGCGTCCTAGTTTCATAAATATGACGTTATTTAACTGTCAGATGATGCCGTTAAAATGACGTCAAAAAATGACGTCCCTTGACTGTGACAATAGGCTGTCATTTTTACGTCATAATAACCATCTAAAATGACGTAAATTTAACCTTAGAATGTCCAAAATTTGACGTGATAATAACGTGGTCTTGTTGCCTGGGAAGAGTGCACTATTCGGAACTTTTTCATTGTCACTTTATACACTCATGAAGAATATCCTCAGTCAAGGAGGTGCGAGAGTTTTAGGACATTCTGTGTAGTTGTAATTACACAATGATCAATGACGATGTTGCAAAATATCCGTTTACTCCGGATTCCAAAACAATTTGTTTTCATATTTTAAAAATTTATTTTATCTGAATGTGCGAAATTTGGAACATAGGCGAAGCGGATCGAAAGAGAATAGAAGCGTTTGAAATGTGGTGCTACAGACGAGTGATGAAGATACCGTGGACAGATAAGGTTAGCAATAGGGAGGTATTAGAAAGAGTTGGGGAAAAGCGAAAGGTATGGAAGACAATAAAGAATAGGAGAGATAGGATGGTAGGACACCTTCTAGACACGAAGGAATAGTTCGCAACGTACTAGAGTCAGAGAAAGGAGTAAAAAGAGGTAGGGGTAGCCCCAGATCAGACTACTCAAGTAGTTGGGGATGTAGGATGTTCCACTTTTAGGGAAATGCGTAGGTTAGCTCAGGATAGGAAAGGGTGGAGATACGCATCCAACCACTCTTCGGACTGAGACCGCTATGATGATGATAATGCCCATTGTTTACATCCATTTTTATCTTTCTGTGGGAAATTGGAAAGTTTTAAACCGAGGTTTATATATTTACTTTTGTGGCAGTTGAAATAACAGTATAAATTGCCAGCAGCAGACATATTCACCACCGCAACCACAACTGAATGCGGCTCTGTACTTCAGCGGCATTTCTTTATTGGCGTAAAGTCGTAAATCATTCAAATAAATAAATTGGCACACTAGCCATCGTAAGTCGCATTTTAGATGATACAATTTTGCAATGAAAATCTGAATGTGGTTACTTACACTTTTTTAGATAAATACTTCTAGGTTCCAGTAGCTTTATCTCTGTTTAATTTACGACGTTTAATATGATAGAGTGTCAAGAGGTACCCTTAAACCATATTTTAGATTATAATTTCCGTTTAAAATAAGATACCTAGCACATAAGATAAAATAGATTTCTATAAAGCTACAAATTCATTAAAATTCGTTCCAGTAATCGGAAGATATTGAATTATTTGTGTAAGAAAGTTCTTTCTTCTCTCACCCCACACATGTGTCGAATTTAATTACTTTGCCACTCTTTTTGGAGTGTGGGGTTAACTTTATAAAGAATTCCGTAGTTGCGTTAAAGTAATAATAATTAAGCAACTTACCTGACATATACGCCACGAGAGCCATCCACGGAAACTCTTCCAAAGTTGTTTCGGTTCCAGACGTAATCCTAAACTCCTTCGAAATATATCCGCAGAAGGAGTCCTGGGGCAGAAGACGTATATTTCTGTAGATACCAATTATCTGTCTATAGCTATCTAAAATCCATTTCATGTGAAAGGGCACATTCGTGTAAATTCCGGGTTGTTCCTCCGCTCCACAGTACGTAGGTCCATAAGACACGATTCCATATTGCAAATAACGAGCATCGTCGTCTACCTCACCTACAAATTTCAATGGTCCACCACTGTCACCGCCGCAGGAGTCTCTGCCCATGTATCCTGCTGCACAAATTTGCTTGAATGTTATGAAAGAGTGCTTTTTATAAATTCTCTGGCATTGTGGATAAGAAATTATGGGTATGGACGTTTTTAATAATCCGGGGCTCTTGTAGCCGTGTTCTGTTATGCCCCAACCGATGACGACAGCAAATTTTCCATCCAATTTCGTTCGAGCGTTGTCTGCAATAGGTAGACAAATTGGACGTACGTTTCCTGGAATAACGCAAAGAAAAGCAGCGTTATTAATGAATGTGACAACCACAAAAATGCAGATTTATTCCGGCTTAATAACGCTGTTATGAGATATTATAATTTAGGTTTTGAATATTTAATAGATAATTCATCAAATGACTCACACGATGGCAAACATTGCGGAAACTAATCCTGTATTTGAAAAATATAATTTTTCTGGTGTAAGTCAACTGTCAAGTTGAAATTTCCAAGAAAACTACACTACTCAAAACCGTACAGGGATATTATGAAAAATCTTTACAAAATCTGTTAAAAGCTTGTATATAATGCACTTTTTCTACAGCTATTTAATTATATCACAATTATCAGCATTTTCTTTGTGAAATATCGTACCTATAAATCACTGTAGTGAATTATGGATTAATAATTCACGGTATTCGGCCAATCACAAATATAGATTCAATAATCACTGTTTCGCTGATCCAATGATATTTTATATCGACCGCGATCAACTCTTGCTGCATCTGACAATCGACTCGGGTGACAGCCAAGTGTATCGCCATATTACTTGTTTACGTTTTCAACGTATGCACTTCGTTCGAGTAGGTACCGATTAATCCGTGCAAACTAACAATTCAACCACTAAAACTGCCAGAATTTAACAATGGACGGGACAACTCCAAATTTTTATATAACTAACTGCACAAATTTCAATATATATTCCTAGCGAGTAGTTCATTTATTGAAAAATAAAAATTAATGTATTAATATATGTACTCAGATGATTTGAGCCACTCGCCTTCGGCTCGTGAGCTCAAACATCATCTTCGTGAATAACGGCTGTCATAATCGCTCATATACTAATATACTATTAATTTTAAAAAATAGTGAGGGGCAGAAAATTACGTAGTTACCATATGAGAAGTTTGCAGGTGTAGCTAAGCGCAACAAAGCAATATCGTTGTTAAGGGTTCTGTCGTTGTAATCGGGATGTATTTTCACTTCTTCCGCGTAGAAATCTTGAACGGGTGGCGCACACTTCATTCTAGATTCATCACAGTCTATTTTAGTGTTGATGTTGTATTCTCCCAAACGTACGCCAAACCTAACAAAGTAAACGACCAGTAAATTAACGAAAGAAAATCAGGAGTAATTTAGAACTAAAGTACTTACATTTTGCACTGCACACTTTTACATTTTACACAATGGGCAGCAGTCAAAACGTGTCCTTCGTTAATTAGGGTTCCTCCGCATTTGAACTCTATAACATCGTCTGGAAGTAAATGGAGAGTATTAGCAATGCGTTAGACAAGCGATTTAATATGAAGACAGATTATCCCACATGTACTGGGTGTTCGGTTAAGGCTGGCAACCAGCCATCATATCTCGCAACCTATTCATCCGATAACTGTCAGAAGATAAGTACTACTTCATAGTAATTGACATATTTCATAGATGGCGCATATGTACTAAATTCATATTTCCCAACTTCAGCTGCGAGAATAAATCTCACCGGCCGGCGCCTGGATATATTTGCGACTGGCAACTCGAACAGCAAGCGCCAGGGTCGGCCTCAGTACGTCTGAGTATTAAAAACTTGTCAGTAACTACAAACGAAGCCGAACATTCTTAACATTTTTATTCATTGTGGAATATAATTTATGAATCGCAAATCGAATTATTATTATCACTTACCGTTAAAAAGGGAACACCCACATAGGTTTTATTATTTATAAGTGTGTAAGCTCTGGTTTGTGCAGCGGTCAGACAAAAGAAATGAGTAACATAATAATTAAGAAAGTCAGTGACAAATGTTTTACAAAATCGAGAATTTAAAAAAATATCTTAAAGCCCCTTAATTTTAGATAGATTGTACTGAAGTACTATTAGAATTTAGGGTAGATTTTAAAAATATACAGGATGTTCTATTTAAAATAAGAAAGTTGATAGCCATTTCCGGTACTAATAACCGGAAATGCCAGAAAGTCAAAAATATCGTAATTCAAAGGAACATCCTCGAAATCCCCAAATTAAAAATTTTGAAAAAACTAATCAACGGGTTAGCTGAATCTCCCTGTAGTAAGAGTGCACTATTCAGAACTTTTTCATTGTCACTTTATACACTCATGAAGAATATCCTCATTCAAGGAGGTGCGAGAGTTTTAGGACATTCTGTGTAGTTGTAATTACACAATGATCAATGACGATGTTGCAAAATATCCGTTTACTCCGGATTCCAAAACAATTTGTTTTCATATTTTAAAAATTTATTTTATCTGAATGTGCGAAATTTGGACAATAGGCGAAGCGGATCGAAAGAGAATAGAAGCGTTTGAAATGTGGTGCTACAGACGAGTGATGAAGATACCGTGGACAGATAAGGTTAGCAATAGGGAGGTATTAGAAAGAGTTGGGGAAAAGCGAAAGGTATGGAAGACAATAAAGAATAGGAGAGATAGGATGGTAGGACACCTTCTAGACACGAAGGAATAGTTCGCAACGTACTAGAGTCAGAGAAAGGAGTAAAAAGAGGTAGGGGTAGCCCCAGATCAGACTACTCAAGTAGTTGGGGATGTAGGATGTTCCACTTTTAGGGAAATGCGTAGGTTAGCTCAGGATAGGAAAGGGTGGAGATACGCATCCAACCACTCTTCGGACTGAGACCGCTATGATGATGATAATGCCCATTGTTTACATCCATTTTTATCTTTCTGTGGGAAATTGGAAAGTTTTAAACCGGGGGTTATATATTTACTTTTGTGGCAGTTGAAATAACAGTATAAATTGCCAGCAGCAGACATATTCACCACCGCAACCACAACTGAATGCGGCTCTGTACTTCAGCGGCATTTCTTTATTGGCGTAAAGTCGTAAATCATTCAAATAAATAAATTGGCACACTAGCCATCGTAGGTCGCATTTTAGATGATACAATTTTGCAATGAAAATCCGAATGTGGTTACTTACACTTTTTTAGATAAATACTTCTAGGTTCCAGTAGCTTTATCTCTGTTTAATTTACGACGTTTAATATGATAGAGTGTCAAGAGGTACCCTTAAACCATATTTTAGATTATAATTTCCGTTTAAAATAAGATACCTAGCACATAAGATAAAATAGATTTCTATAAAGCTACAAATTCATTAAAATTCGTTCCAGTAATCGGAAGATATTGAATTATTTGTGTAAGAAAGTTCTTTCTTCTCTCACCCCACACATGTGTCGAATTTAATTACTTTGCCACTCTTTTTGGAGTGTGGGGTTAACTTTATAAAGAATTCGTAGTTGCTTTAAAGTAATAATAATTAAGCAACTTACCTGACATATAAGCCACGAGAGCCATCCACGGAAACTCTTCCAAAGTTGTTTCGGTTCCAGACGTAATCCTAAACTCCTTCGAAATATATCCGCAGAAGGAGTCCTGGGGCAGAAGACGTATATTTCTGTAGATACCAATTATCTGTCTATAGCTATCTAAAATCCATTTCATGTAAAAGGGCACATTCGTGTAAATTCCGGGTTGTTCCTCCGCTCCACAGTACGTAGGTCCATAAGACACGATTCCATATTGCAAATAACGAGCATCGTCGTCTACCTCACCTACAAATTTCAATGGTCCACCACTGTCACCGCCGCAGGAGTCTCTGCCCATGTATCCTGCTGCACAAATTTGCTTGAATGTTATGAAAGAGTGCTTTTTATAAATTCTCTGGCATTGTGGATAAGAAATTATGGGTATGGACGTTTTTAATAATCCGGGGCTCTTGTAGCCGTGTTCTGTTATGCCCCAACCGATGACGACAGCAAATTTTCCATCCAATTTCGTTCGAGCGTTGTCTGCAATAGGTAGACAAATTGGACGTACGTTTCCTGGAATAATGCAAAGAAAAGCAGCGTTATTAATGAATGTGGCAACCACAAAAATGCAGATTTATTCCGGCTTAATAACGCTGTTATGAGATATTATAATTTAGGTTTTGAATATTTAATAGATAATTCATCAAATGACTCACACGATGGCAAACATTGCGGAAACTAATCCTGTATTTGAAAAATATAATTTTTCTGGTGTAAGTCAACTGTCAAGTTGAAATTTCCAAGAAAACTACACTACTCAAAACCGTACAGGGATATTCTGAAAAATCTTTACAAAATCTGTTAAAAGCTTGTATATAATGCACTTTTTCTACAGCTATTTAATTATATCACAATTATCAGCATTTTCTTTGTGAAATATCGTACCTATAAATCACTGTAGTGAATTATGGATTAATAATTCACGGTATTCGGCCAATCACAAATATAGATCCAATAATCACTGTTTCGCTGATCCAATGATATTTTATATCGACCGCGATCAACTCTTGCTGCATCTGACAATCGACTCGGGTGACAGCCAAGTGTATCGCCATATTACTTGTTTACGTTTTCAACGTATGCACTTCGTTCGAGTAGGTACCGATTAATCCGTGCAAACTAACAATTCAACCACTAAAACTGCCAGAATTTAACAATGGACGGGACAACTCCAAATTTTTATATAACTAACTGCACAAATTTCAATATATATTCCTAGCGAGTAGTTCATTTATTGAAAAATAAAAATTAATGTATTAATATATGTACTCAGATGATTTGAGCCACTCGCCTTCGGCTCGTGAGCTCAAACATCATCTTCGTGAATAACGGCTGTCATAATCGCTCATATAATAATATACTATTAATTTTAAAAAATAGTGAGGGGCAGAAAATTACGTAGTTACCATATGAGAAGTTTGCAGGTGTAGCTAAGCGCAACAAAGCAATATCGTTGTTAAGGGTTCTGTCGTTGTAATCGGGATGTATTTTCACTTCTTCCGCGTAGAAATCTTGAACGGGTGGCGCACACTTCATTCTAGATTCATCACAGTCTATTTTAGTGTTGATGTTGTATTCTCCCAAACGTACGCCAAACCTAACAAAGTAAACGACCAGTAAATTAATGAAAGAAAATCAGGAGTAATTTAGAACTAAAGTACTTACATTTTGCACTGCACACTTTTACATTTTACACAATGGGCAGCAGTCAAAACGTGTCCTTCGTTAATTAGGGTTCCTCCGCATTTGAACTCTATAACATCGTCTGGAAGTAAATGGAGAGTATTAGCAATGCGTTAGACAAGCGATTTAATATGAAGACAGATTATCCCACATGTACTGGGTGTTCGGTTAAGGCTGGCAACCAGCCATCATATCTCGCAACCTATTCATCCGATAACTGTCAGAAGATAAGTACTACTTCATAGTAATTGACATATTTCATAGATGGCGCATATGTACTAAATTCATATTTCCCAACTTCAGCTGCGAGAATAAATCTCACCGGCCGGCGCCTGGATATATTTGCGACTGGCAACTCGAACAGCAAGCGCCAGGGTCGGCCTCAGTACGTCTGAGTATTAAAAACTTGTCAGTAACTACAAACGAAGCCGAACATTCTTAACATTTTTATTCATTGTGGAATATAATTTATGAATCGCAAATCGAATTATTATTATCACTTACCGTTAAAAAGGGAACACCCACATAGGTTTTATTATTTATAAGTGTGTAAGCTCTGGTTTGTGCAGCGGTCAGACAAAAGAAATGAGTAACATAATAATTAAGAAAGTCAGTGACAAACGTTTTACAAAATCGAGAATTTAAAAAAATATCTTAAAGCCCCTTAATTTTAGATAGATTGTACTGAAGTACTATTAGAATTTAGGGTAGATTTTAAAAATATACAGGATGTTCTATTTAAAATAAGAAAGTTGATAGCCATTTCCGGTACTAATAACCGGAAATGCCAGAAAGTCAAAAATATCGTAATTCAAAGGAACATCCTCGAAATCCCCAAATTAAAAATTTTGAAAAAACTAATCAACGGGTTAGCTGAATCTCCCTGTAGTAAGAGTGCACTATTCGGAACTTTCTCATTGTCACTTTATACACTCATGAAGAATATCCTCATTCAAGGAGGTGCGAGAGTTTTAGGACATTCTGTGTAGTTGTAATTACACAATGATCAATGACGATGTTGCAAAATATCCGTTTACTCCGGATTCCAAAACAATTTGTTTTCATATTTTAAAAATTTATTTTATCTGAATGTGCGAAATTTGGACAATAGGCGAAGCGGATCGAAAGAGAATAGAAGCGTTTGAAATGTGGTGCTACAGACGAGTGATGAAGATACCGTGGACAGATAAGGTTAGCAATAGGGAGGTATTAGAAAGAGTTGGGGAAAAGCGAAAGGTATGGAAGACAATAAAGAATAGGAGAGATAGGATGGTAGGACACCTTCTAGACACGAAGGAATAGTTCGCAACGTACTAGAGTCAGAGAAAGGAGTAAAAAGAGGTAGGGGTAGCCCCAGATCAGACTACTCAAGTAGTTGGGGATGTAGGATGTTCCACTTTTAGGGAAATGCGTAGGTTAGCTCAGGATAGGAAAGGGTGGAGATACGCATCCAACCACTCTTCGGACTGAGACCGCTATGATGATGATAATGCCCATTGTTTACATCCATTTTTATCTTTCTGTGGGAAATTGCCTTCCCAAAGGACTTGTACCTTGACGCAGTTCTAGTAATACTGGGACGGGTGGGATGGCTTGCGCGCTTCAATGATATAAAGAGCCGAACCATAGGTTTAACCATATTGGAGGGGTTTTTATTTGAGAAGCCAGACTAAATCAAGTCCCTGGAAGGGGGCAGCAGCTCTTTCAGTAATCATAGTGGCAGAGATCGTGAGGGTTGGTATGGCACTGTGATACACACTACTGCGATGTGGAAGGCAACGGGAAACCACCACATTATTTTATCCCTAGTACAGCGTACTTTAATTTATGATGATGGCACCTTCTGGAGTAAAATATTCCGGAGGTAAAATAGTCCCACATTCGGATCTCCGGGCGGGGACTGCTTCGGGGGGAGTCATCAGAAATGATAAGTGTAACATCTCACGAGTCGGAGCGTGGAATGTTAGAAGCATGAAACAAGTAGGGCAGTTAGAGAATTTGAAAATTGAGATGGATAGGTTAGCATTAGACGTAGTAGGTATCAGTGAAGTGCGATGGCCAGAAGCTGGAGACTTCTGGAGCGGAGATTTTAGAGTAATACACACAGGATCTGTAGGAGGAAATTCGGGAGTAGGAATTGTTATGCGGAAAAAAGTAGGACAGAGTGTAGAAAATTTCTTACAGCAAAGTGACAGGGTAGTTATGGTTAGGTTAGATTCGAAACCTGTAAAAACAGTAATAATACAGGTATATATGCCCACTTCTAACTACAGTGATGAGGCCGTAGAGGCAGTTTATAGTGATATTGAATATGTGCTAGATTTTGTGAGAGGGCACGAAAATTTAATAATTACAGGAGATTTCAATGCAGTCGTAGGCACAGGGCGAGAGGGCGGAATAGTTGGCCCCTTTGGATTAGGCAATAGGAACGATAGGGGAGTTAGACTGATAGAGTTCTGCGATAAACATAACTTAACGGTTGCGAACACTCTATTTCACCATCATGTTAGGAGATGCTATACGTGGAAGATGCCAGGAGACTTAGGGAGATATCAAATAGATTACATTCTCGTTAGGCAAAGATTTAGAAATCAAGTTAGGGATTGTAGAAGTTATCCAGGAGCAGATATAGATAGTGATCACAACATAGTCGTTATGAAAGCCAATCTTAAATTTAAGATTTTGAAAAAAAGAAGCGGAAGAAGGTATCTTGACCCAGAGAAACTAAAAGATGATGATACGCGCGATAAGTTCGAGAAAAAGACAAACGAAGTACTAAAGGGCGCGGGTGGAAATATTGTTAGGGACATAGAGGCAGAATGGAATTGCATTAAAAATAGTTTAGTTTCCTCAGCTAGGGATATTTTGGGTCATAAACAGAATGAAAGTAGGAAACCCTGGATAACAAAACATATTGTGAGTCTAATAGAGGAAAGGCGCAAATATAAAAATAGGTTAGATGAAATAGGGAAACAAAGATATAAGGCGATCAAGTGGGAAATTATTCGGAAATGTAGGAAAGCGAAAGAGCAATGGATCGACGATAAGTGCAAAGAAGTGGAAAATAAGTTCGAAATAGGAAAGACTGATGAAGCATATAAAATAATTAGGAGAAATTTTAGAGAAATTGGATCTAGTACCAAAAGCATTAGGAATGAGGCAGGAGATATCCTAATCGAAAGCGGGGAGAAGGCAGATAGGTGGAAAGAATATTTAGGAAACTTATATGCGGGACAGGAAGTGCAAGATATATTAGAAAGTGAAAGCAGTGTAGAAGGGGATAACCTAGGGAGTCCTATAATGAGAGAAGAGTTTGAGCTAGCACTAAAAAGTTTAAGGAATAATAAAGCACCCGGTATAGATGGCTTGCAGGCAGAAATCTTAAAGTGCGCAGGTCAAGAGGTAATAGATCGTTTATTTAAATTAGTTAGTCGCATATACCTGACAGGCGAGATTCCAGAGGATTACAAACTGAACATCATGGTAGCTTTGCCAAAAAGGAAAGGCGCGGATAGATGCGAAAATTTTAGAACTATCAGTAGTTTAACTTCCCATGCGTCAAAAATTTTAACTAGAATTGTGCAAAGAAGGATGGAGAAAAAGGCGGAAGAGATATTAGGAGAAGATCAGTTCGGATTTAGACGAAATAGAGGAACGCGCGAGGCCATTCTAGCTTTACGAGTAATTATAGAAAAAACGATAGAAAAGAGAAAGAGCGTATATATAGGATTTGTAGATTTAGAAAAAGCCTTCGACAACGTAAAATGGGGGAAGATGTTCGAAGTGCTGAGAAAGGTAGGGATGAAATTCAGGGACAGAAGAATAATACATAATCTCTACAAAGAGCAAAAGGCAGTTATAGAATGTGAGCAGGAACGAAGGGAAGTAGATATCCGGAAGGGAGTGAGACAGGGATGTGCATTGTCACCTCTAGTTTTCAACTTATATATCGAAGATGCGATTAATATTGTTAAGGAAAGAACAGCCTCAGGGATCAATGTACAGGGCCAAACTATTAACATGCTCAGATTTGCGGATGATATAGCAGTGTTAGCATCTAGCAAAGAAGAATTAGGAGCGGCTTTGAATGAAATGGAAGCAGTTTTGACACAGGGCTACGGCATGAAAATCAATAAAAAGAAAACTAAAATTTTGGTATGTAGATGGAGTGAAAATAGAACTAAAATTGAAATACAAATAGGAAATGAGAAGATAGAGGAGGTCGCGGATTTCTGCTACTTAGGAAGTAAAATAACCCAAGACGGTAGGAGCACTAAAGATATAAAACAAAGAATGGCGCAGGGACGAGTTGCGTTTAACAAAAAGAAACAACTGTTATGTTCGAGAACGGTTAATATAGAGACTAGGAAGAGACTCTTAAAGTCGTATGTATGGAGTACGGCATTATACGGGTGCGAAACTTGGACAATAGGAGAAGCGGATAGAAAAAGAGTAGAAGCGTTTGAACTGTGGTGTTACAGACGCATGATGAAGATACCGTGGATAGATAAGGTTAGCAATAGGGAAGTATTAGAAAGAGTTGGGGAAAGGCGAAAGGTATGGAAAACAATAAAGAGTAGGAGAGATAGGATGGTAGGATGGTAGGACACCTTCTAAGACACGAAGGAATAGTTCGCGACATACTAGAGTCAGAGATAGGAATAAAAAGAGGTAGGGGTAGGCCTAGATTAGACTACTGCTCTCAAATAGTTAGGGATGTAGGATGTTCTACTTTTAGGGAAATGCGTAGGTTAGCTCAGGATAGAAAAGAATGGAGGTACGCGTCCAACCAGTCTTCGGACTGAGAACCTTATGATGATGTGGGAAATTGGAAAGTTTTAAACCGGGGTTTATATATTTACTTTTGTGGCAGTTGAAATAACAGTATAAATTGCCAGCAGCAGACATATTCACCACCGCAACCACAACTGAATGCGGCTCTGTACTTCAGCGGCATTTCTTTATTGGCGTAAAGTCGTAAATCATTCAAATAAATAAATTGGCACACTAGCCATCGTAGGTCGCATTTTAGATGATACAATTTTGCAATGAAAATCTGAATGTGGTTACTTACACTTTTTTGGATAAATACTTCAAGGTTCCAGTAGCTTTATCTCTGTTTAATTTACGACGTTTAATATGACAGAGGTGCCAAGAGGTACCCTTAAACCATATTTTAGATCATAATTTATGTTTAAAATAAGATACCTAGCACATAAGATAAAATAGATTTCTATAAAGCTACAAATTCATTAAAATTCGTTCCAGTAATCGGAAGATATTGAATTATTTGTGTAAGAAAGTTCTTTCTTCTCTCACCCCACACATGTGTCGAATTTAATTACTTTGCCACTCTTTTTGGAGTGTGGGGTTAACTTTATAAAGAATTCGTAGTTGCTTTAAAGTAATAATAATTAAGCAACTTACCTGACATATACGCCACGAGAGCCATCCACGGAAACTCTTCCAAAGTTGTTTCGGTTCCAGACGTAATCCTAAACTCCTTCCAAATATATCCGCACAAGGAGTCCTGGGGCAGAAGACGTATATTTCTGTAGATACCAATTATCTGTCTATAGCTATCTAAAATCCATTTCATGTAAAAGGGCACATTCGTGTAAATTCCGGGTTGTCCCTCCGCTCCATAGTACCTAGGGCCATAAGACACGATTCCATATTGCAAATAACGAGCATCGTCGTCTACCTCACCTACAAATTTCAATGGTCCACCACTGTCACCGCCGCAGGAGTCTCTGCCCATGTATCCTGCTGCACAAATTTGCTTGAATGTTATGAAAGAGTGCTTTTTATAAATTCTCTGGCATTGTGGATAAGAAATTATGGGTATGGACGTTTTTAATAATCCGGGGCTCTTGTAGCCGTGTTCTGTTATGCCCCAACCGGTGACGACAGCAAATTTTCCATCCAATTTCGTTCGAGCGTTGTCTGCAATAAGTAGACAAATTGGACGTACGTTTCCTGGAATAATGCAAATAAAAGCAGCGTTATTAATGAATGTGGCGACCACAAAAATGCAGATTTATTCCGGCATAATAACGCTATTATGAGATATTATAATTTAGGTTTTGAATATTTAATAGATAATTCATCAAATAACTCACACGATGGCAAACATTGCGGAAACTAATCCTGTATTTGAAAAATATAATTTTTCTGGTGTGTCAACTGTCAAGTTGAAATTTCCAAGAAAACTACACTACTCAAAACCGTACAGGGATATTCTGAAGAATCTTTACAAAATCTGTTAAAAGCTTGTATATGTATAATGCACTTTTTCTACACCTATTTAATTATATCACAATTATTAGCATTTTCTTTGTGAAATATCGTACCTATTGCAACGATACTTTCTGGTCGGACGTCAATTATGCAACTATATCGGATCGATTTCGGTGAAAGTATACGACACTTCCTAGTGACGCTCTGGAGCCAGATATACAGCGCGCTCTTTCGGTTTCGGTATCGGTATCTGGTACGCTCTGTATATCTAGACTAATCGGTTCGTTACCTTTGTAACGATATAACGGGGTTGCATCTGGTCAGGTCGGGATCGTCGATAATACCCTTTGCTCAATAGTCGAAGAAGGGAGGGTTCGTTATTGCTTACTAAACGGTGAATTATAAAACATGAACAAATTAAAATGGTTTCTATTAATATAACTATTTACATTTTAAACGGAATATGAAACGGATATTTACAGGAAAATATATACATGAAAAATAAATGAGAAATTCTAGTATTGAAATCAGGACGGTACTGTAGCCGGTTTCTCAAGTGAGTAGCGCACGAGATCTATGCTTCGATAATTAAGTACTAGCGATGAAGACTTGAGTATTTATTCTTCGAGAATAAATCGGATACGGGAATGAACAGAAAATCACACGCCGTGAATTAAACTCATTCAAGCGGACTGTCGGTTAATATTTATCGGACGCGGGTGGAGAGAATTCTTCTTCGCAAACCGGTGAAGAAGATTCTTCTTGGACGTCTGCTGTGTGGCTTCCTTTATAGCCACCCGAATAGGTTCGGCGGTCGGCGGTCAGGCTCGCTCTCCTACCATCGAAACGCGTGACGTGCCACTCCCACTCTTCTCGTGCTGTTGTTTATTTACAATCGTGACGTAGCGGCTTGTATTTCTCTCTTCATCTGGATATGCCACGGCTCTCGCTCCGTGACGCGGTTGCAATAGAGAGAACAATTATGAATGCTAATCCAAGTCTGTTGGATGTAACCAGCATTCCAATTATGCATTGTTACACTATAAATCACTGTAGTGAATTATGGATTAATAATTCACGGTATTCGGCCAATCACAAATATAGATCCAATAATCACTGTTTCGCTGATCCAATGATATTTTATATCGACCGCGATCAACTCTTGCTGCATCTGACAATCGACTCGGGTGACAGCCAAGTGTATCGCCATATTACTTGTTTACGTTTTCCAACGTATGCACTTCGTTCGAGTAGGTACCGATTAATCCGTGCAAACTAACAATTCAACCACTAAAACTGCCAGAATTTAACAATGGACGAGACAACTCCAAATTTATATATTACTAACTGCACAAATTTCAATATAGATTCCTAGTGAGTAGTTCTTTTATTGAAAAATAAAAATTAATGTATTATGATAGTGTTCCATTAAAGTTCGTTCCTTCGTGTTTCTCCTATTATTCATTGTCCTATTATGTACCTATTATTTGTTTTCCATATCTTTCGATCGTATATCTTTCGATCACCTCCATTTTGCTAACCTTATTTATCCACGATATCCTTATCGTAATTACAAATGCGTATGTGTGGAATCGTAATACAATGGAAAAGAGATCGTCTTGTAACGTGGGTCCCACTAACATCGTGTCATTTAATGATACTCCGTTGGTTGTTTTAGCAGAGCCGTCGAATACTACCCTTACTATCGTTGTAGTACTGGCTTCCTTGACAACGCAGTGATGTGGTAACGCATATCCGTCAGAAGCTTGTGGCTCTAGAACAGGTTACATGTGTCCGAGAGAAATATATTCGTCCATGAATTTTTTATACTCTTCGTGTAATTCTGAATTTCCTTGTAATCGTCGTTCCAGAGAGAGTAATCTTCTATGAGCCTGATCGCGCGAGTCACCCAATTCCCGTTGAGGCGTTGTGAATGGAAGTTTAACAACAAATCGTCCTTCGTCGTCACGTTTCGCATTTTGTAAAAAATATGCTTCACATTGCTAATGTTCCAGTGATGTACTTTTATTTGTATTACAGTCTTCAATTTCCCAAAATTTTGATAAGTCGTTATGTAAGTCCTGCATACTGAAATTGCAGGCGGATTCCGCCATTGAATTTGTCACACTGAGTCTCTCAGAAACAATCCAACCAAGATGTGTTTTCTGTAAAATGGGTCCGTTACTGTTAAGTCCATTGGGTTTCATTTGCCCGACACACATCAAATCCCAAAATAGTTCCGCACCAATCAAAACGTCAATCGGGCCAATTTCATTAAACGTAGGATCTGCTAGTTTGTGTGGAATGTTTAAGAGACTTCGTATCGATATGGGTCGTGGGCATGCGCTGCGTGATGTTTGGTAGGACATAAAGTTGTAAATTTGCTCTATACGTATTGAATCTAGATTTTATGGTAGTCGTAATTTTATTATTTATCACAGTCCTAATACTCCCTATGCCAACTACTGGTAGGTTGACAACTTCGTTTTGAAGTCCTAATTTGGCCGCAAGTGACTCCGAAATGTAACTACTTTGCGATACGTTGTCAAGTAGTGCTCGACAAACATGCTTCTTGTGAAACCGATCAAAAATTTCAATAAGTGCCGTGGATAACAAGACGTATGATTGCGTATTGGCAACAGATGTTGATGTTGAATATGTGTTGCTTACGGATGCACCATTGGATTGAGATGTAGACGGCGCTTCCGTACTTGCGGCCGGCTGTGGTTGATGTCGAGTTTGTATAGGCGGCGCGGCATAGACGTTGAAGGTTGAATCCATATGTAACATTGTATGATGCCGTTTGTTACACTTTTTACAATTTCCAGAATTGCAATCGTTAAAGCGATGATTCGAACCAAGGCAATTCAAACATAATCCATGTGCCCTAGCTTCTTTGTACCTATCATTCGCGTTTAATTGAACAAATTTCGAGCAGTAATTCAGTGCGTGAGGACCCTTGCACTTTGGGTGTGACGTAACGTGTGTAGTAAGAGTATTTTGTCGCGCAGTTTCCCTATGAAATTCTTGCTTAACAGTAGACCTTACCGGTATAGATACTCTCGATTCCAAAACCTGGCAGCGATCGTTCAAAAATTTCGTTAAATGGCCCAAAGTGGGCATGGAAATGTTGACAGTGCGTTCTTGCCATTTTTCCCGCGTTGTTGCGTCAAGTTTGGAAACAGCAGTGAAACAAAGAAGTGTGTCTTTTGTAGGCTGACCAATAACTTCTAATGCTCTCACATTTTTAGTAAATTGGTCTACGTAGGAACGTAGAGATGAATATGAATCCCGTAAAGCGTAAATAAAGTTTTCAAATGATTTTCTATAATTAGTCGTTCGTTTTGATAGCGATTACGTAACATGTCCCAAGCAATCTTGTAATTAGCGTCAATAACAGGCAAAGAGTGAATCGTTTGTGCAGCATCTCCCCATAGACGGGATTTTAGGTAGTGAAATTTTTGAATATTACTCAAATTTTCATTATCGTGAATCAAAGTATCGTGAAAGCTGTACCATTGATCAAAGGCACCCTTAAAACAAGGCAAGTCAATAGGCGGTAATTTAACTTGAGGTACTGTAGAATTTGAAGTCAATGTGGCTTTATTATCTTCGGTGTTGCATTTTTGGATATACATTTCAAAGTTCCCAACTAATTCACAGTATTCGTCTTCAAAATTATTTAGGATTTCTACGTCTTCTTTATAACTTCCCAAAGAACATATTTGACCGTGTAATGATTGGTAGTCGGCAAAGAGTTTCTTAATCAATTCCAGTCGTGTTTTTAATTGAAAATCTATTTTGATTGAAATCATACTAATATCAGACTCACATTTTTCCAGGAAGCGCTTGTGGGATTCCAGTGAATTCTCAAGCCGTACACGTTGTTGAAGGAGGGACTCCAGCTGCTCGTTGGTTTTCGCCATTTTCTTTCCCATCTTGAACTTTAAATGGAAATTCGCGTAATGTCACTAAAACACTAGTTCACTATCCGGCTCGAAGGAACAAAATGTTGGAACAGAGTCCACTTAAATTTTAATCGTTGTTCGTCACAAATGAAACTCGCATTTATATACACTATACAAGTTTATTTACACACTATAATAAAGCTAAGATGGAAAATATTAAACTATAAATTCTCGAAGGACCACTTGTACAAGACAAGACGCGTAAACAATTAAAGTGAGTCCGTAATAAGAGTCTTTCTAAACAAACGTCGAAGTACACGTTATCTTCCAGAACTGTATCCTGAGAGTCGTAGTACAACTTGTTCGGAAGGATCGACAACCATAACTGAATCGTCCGTTTTAACTCAAGTCCCTCGTAGACTTGAAGTTCCTCCTGCTGCCTGTCTAAGGGCGTGTATAACAAAATTGGAACCAATAGAAAATATGTACAAAGTTTTGAGAAGTTAGGTAAGAAACAGAAATAACACAATTTCAAAGAATCTGATAATGGACCCAAAAGGGTCAGGATAATTTAAAGGTTTATAGGGGGTAATACCATCAATTTATTGGAAATACCCAAGAGATTGGTAGTTAAGTGCAGCTGTAAAGATTCGTAATGACAGCAGGAAGCCCTAAGTAAACATAACTAATGCCGAAAGGTCCAAAATTCCAATATTAATTTTATGACAGGAAAAGTCTAATCCTACTTAAATATCTCTAGGAATTTACAAATAGACAACTTAAAGCTAATAAATATAAAGTAAAGTTTAAGATTAAATGTACACATAATAGAGGTACGTTGTTAGGCAGAAACCTTTGAAGACACGTTTGTCCTAACAGGTATCCATATGACTTGGTGTAAACCGGAATTTCATCTTTAGTTTCGATTTTATGTTTTATTTGGTTCGTAAAACTTAATTTTTGGCCTTCGCAATAAAAAATATCTGAATAGGATCGACAAAGTTTTTTTAGATGGTAGTCTTCTTCGGAATTCATGTGTTGAGTACGAAGCAATTTACAGATGTTATTATTCACAGGTTCTTGCGGATCAATTTCGGCATGATATAGTTCGAAATTGTTTGACTCGAATTTATGTACATTTAATGGTTGAGTTAGCTTGATTTCATGAGAGTAATAGTCACTATTTTCTATTTCTACCCATGCATAACCGTTTTGCGAATTTGTTAATGTTTCTTTTATAGAGCAATGGTTGATATTAGTTTTTGGAACAATAATATCACCAGATGTGTGTGATACGGGTATCTTAATTTTTATTCCAGAATTTCCTTCAACTTCTACGAAAAACATTAATTTATTTTTTGCTTGATAATATTGAATGATATTTTCAGAATGTGGAGTTCTTAAACAAGAAGTTGATAGGTCTATTTGTGCGTTTAACTGTTTTAAAATATCTAGTCCTATAAGTCCGTCAAAATAGTGATGAAATTTAACAAATGAAATTTTAAATATTCCTTGAGATTTAACAGCAGGGATATTTGCACAATGATTTCGTCGAGATTCCTGAAATATAGAACGGATAACAAAAGGTTCCTCAAAAATATTTTCGGAGTAATATTGATCTGCGATTTCAGGATTTAGAAATGATTTTGTGGCTCCAGTATCAATTAACAGCTTTAGAGGTGGATTAGCTATTTCGATATAAGGAAGCTCCTTTTTGTCATAAATCGTATTTAATTCAATTACGTTATGTTGGTTGGATTCAAATCCTCCTGAAAATTTTGGGGAGTCTCTTCAGTGTGATCGTTTGATTGAGTATAGGTTGTGTCAGTTTCATCATATTGATCGTAAGAATAACCAGAATCGTCATAATTTGGTTCCGCTTGATCAAATTCGACATTATGCAATTCCTCAACTGTGAAATTAGGGGTTTGATTGGGTCTTGGTTGAAAATAGGACCGATTAAAGTTTTTTGGAACATTTTGAGTATTCGTGACGACACTCATTGGCGTTGGTCTTGATGTAGACGGGCCATTTGGTGGATTTCTCCACACGTTACGTGGTTTGCCAAATACTTGACTATTTGTAGGAAATCTTTGAGGTGGTAAATTAGTCCTAGGTTGAATTGGGACTGGACCTCTTGGAAATGATTGATTATTAGAGAAATTTTGATTAGACAGAAATTGGGGTCTAAAATTGTTGAAATGTTGGTTCTTAAAGTTTTGGGGTTGGAACTGCGTTCTGGGAAAATTAAAATTTGGAATCTGTTGTTGAATTAGTGGTTTCATATTATGCATTTGATTGTTAGGTTTAGGATTGAAAAAATTATTGCTAGATTTTTGTAAATACCGGATATTATTATCCTCAATAATGTACTTCTGCGCATCAGTCAAATTACTAGGTTTCATGGACCTGATCATCGAGCTGTGCGGCTCTTTCAAACCAACAAATAAAGTATGCAAAGCGTGTGAGTTGAAAAGTAACTTTTTGCTTTCTTTGACAGCGTCATTTATTTCATGAATGTTAATATAATTATGAAGTAGATTTAAAGTGGAAACTACTCTGCTGTAAAACTGCAAAGAATTTTCATTTGAATGTTGTCTCAAAGAACTTAAGTCGGAAAGCAAACTGCTTTCATTTCTTTGATCACCAAAATGTGTTATTAATAGATTTTTCAGTTTCCCAGTCATTGGTACCGCTAAGCGAAAATACTTCTTCAGCTGGCCCAGTTAACTTGGAAAGTATACCATTTAAAAGAACTTTATTTTGCACACAATCTACATTTACTCTGTCATAAAAATCATTCAGTAAATCAGTTGCAGTAGATATAAATCTATAAAGTTTGCTTGGGTTCCCATCAAATTCAGGAACGATTTGTAAAAGTTTAAAATCAAAAGATGGTCTTGTCATTTTTGAATTATTATAATTATTTGAAATGCTAAATAAATTTTTTTCTGAATCAGTATCAGTACTTAAGCTTAATGTTTCTAAATACGCACTTAAGTTATCTTCAATATCTGCACTAATATCGTTTATTATTGACATAAAGGAAAGCAAAAGATGGAAAACAATGAGCAACTTACAGGTAGATGAAGATGTTCATTCTTCGGGATGGCCTGTGGTTGTCCTTGGTTTCTTTTTCTTCGGATTTCTGTCTTTTGAGGTTCTATTCGATAAAGAATTGATATTCCAGGATATCGATAATCCATGCCTTCGAATAATCCTACCGACTGCGCCAAATAAGTGATTCAATGAACGAATAACGTTTTTAAAAAAATCACAAATTTACTTTATTAAATGAAACGAACAGGTTGAGTCTTAATGTACAACTGTTTATTCTAAGCTACATTTATTCCCATGTCGCTACATACAATTAAACAGAAAAGATAATGAAATATGCAGATAGCAACACATCCAGATAAAGCACGTACATAACTTGTGCAGCGGTCAGACAAAAGAAATGAGTAACATAATTAAGAAAGTCAGTGACAAACGTTTTACAAAATCGAGAATAAAAAAAAATGTCTTAAAGCCCCTTAATTTTAGATAGATTGTACTGAAATACTATTACAATTTAGGGTAGATTTTAAAAATATACAGGATGTTCTATTTAAAATAAGAAAGTTGATAGCCATTTCCGGTAGCAATAACCGGAAATGCCAAAAACTCAAAAATATCGTAATTCAAAGGAACATCCTCGAAATCCCCAAATTAAAAATTTTGAAAAATCTAATCAACGGGTTAGCTGAATCTCCCTGTAGGAAGAGTGCACTATTCGGAACTTTTTCATTGTCACTTTATACACTCATGAAGAATATCCTCATTCAAGGAGGTGCGAGAGTTTTAGGACATTCTGTATAGTTGTAATTACACAATGATCAATGACGATGTTGCAAAAAATCCGTTTTCTTCGGATACCAAAACAATTTGTTTTCATATTTTAAAATTTATTTTATCTGAATGTGCGAAATTTGGACAATAGGCGAAGCGGATCGAAAGAGAATAGAAGCGTTTGAAATGTGGTCCTACAGACGAGGTTAGCAATAGGGAGGTATTAGAAAGAGTTGGGGAAAAGCGAAAGGTACACAGAGAAAACAGTTTCTTTAAATTTAAGAAACTAATTTATTTGAATCAGGTTTCTTTTGGTCAAACAAAGTTCATTTTATATAAAAATTTGTTGTTTCAGCGGAACAAAGGAGTTTTTTTGAATCTAATTTAAAATTTATTTGAACATTATTTATAGCAAGCAAAATGTTAAGCAAACAAATTTACTTCTCAATGAAACAAGTACATTTCTTTGAAAAATGATGATTTTGCGTTATTTTCTTTAAATAAATAATGCATTATTTGAAGCAAATATATTATTAAATTAAATAAATTGAAGCAAATAAATATTTGTTTCAGTTAAAAACGCAATCCTTTTAAGCAAACCAACTAGTTTTTCAATTAAATAAATTTTTGTTTGAATGAAAACATTCCACCATTCTCAATCACGCCATTTTCATGTGCGCTTTTGCGGGGTTTAGTTGGCGTCATAAGTATTTCTTGTGCATCGATGCGGGCAACGCGGGTTTTTTATTTGTGTCTGTGTTTTGCAATGCAAAAATGGATCGGTGTATGCAATTTTTAAAAATAATATGCTCGTCACTGGTACTTAAAGCTTAAGTTGAGATACTGTATAAGTGTACCTACTTGCAATAACTGGACACCGATGGAGTTTCGTTCTGATGCATTTCAGCATTAGTTTTGTTACAGAGCAAAATATAACTTCGGATTTGCTAACAGATTTGTCTAAGGAGCAAATATGCAGTTTAATCCCTTCAGTCGGGGACCAAGTAAGATTTAAAAAGGCTATCAAAAGTTTTCTGCAACCAGATAAGCCTTTATCCATCTTCACATTAGATGCATTCGATTTAAATCGGGTAAGTTTCTTAACACAGTTTACTCATTTTTATGCGTGTTAAAATGTATGGTTGAAGGACAAAACAAATGTAAATCATTGTAAAACGTCTTTAACAGACTTTAGAGACGCCGGCATTGTTAAAATTAATTAATACTTATTTTTTAGAAACGGCAGGCAGAAGAGGATCCATCAGAAGCATTGTTACTATATGCCACGAATGAAATGATATTTGGGTGTTACAGTTTCTAGAAATTTATACCTTTATGTTCTTTTTCCTACGAATAAAATACATTTTTCATTATACAAAGGAATATTTTTTATTTCAAACTCAAAAAATATTTATTTAAATCAAAGTTATATTCAACTAAATTATCAAACAAATTTTTATTTAGATTAAGTACTTTAATAAATATTCTTCATTCAATTAAATAAATCATTATTACACTATCCAAAGAATTATTTCTTTACATGAAAGAAACCTTCATTTTATATTTGCAAATGAATTAGAAATTATAATGAAATAAATATTTCTTTGCTCATATACAAACAACATATTTCTTTCAAACAAATAAAATTCATTTGATTGAAAGTAACTGTTTTCTCTGTGTATGGAAGACAATAAAGAATAGGAGAGATAGGATGGTAGGACACCTTCTAGACACGAAGGAATAGTTCGCAACGTACTAGAGTCAGAGAAAGGAGTAAAAAGAGGTAGGGGTAGCCCCATATCAGACAACTCAAGTAGTTGGGGATGTAGGATGTTCCACTTTTAGGGAAATGCGTAGGTTAGCTCAATATAGGAAAGGGTGGAGATACGCATCCAACCACTCTTCGGACTGAGAACGTTATGATGATGATAATGCCCATTGTTTACATCCATTTTTAACTTTCCGTGGGAAATTGGAAAGTTTTAAACCGGGGTTTCTATATTTACTTTTGTGGCGGTTGAAATAACAGTATAAATTGCCAGCAGCAGACATATTCAACACCGCAACCACAACTGAATGCGGCTCTGTACTTCAGTGGCATTTCTTTATTGGCGTAAAGTCGTAAATCATTCAAAGTGTAGGTATAAATATTGGATTTACGTCATTCTTCTTATTCTAATAAATAAATTGGCACACTAGCCATCGTAGGTCGCATTTTAGATGATACAATTTTGCAAGGAAAATCTGAATGTGGTTACTTACACTTTTTTAGATAAATACTTCTAGGTTCCAGTAGCTTTATCTCTGTTTAATTTACGACGTTTAATATGATACAGTGCCAAGAGATACCCTTAAACCATATTTTAGATCATAATTTCCGTTTAAAATAAGATACCCAGCACATAAGATAAAATAGATTTCTGTAAAGCTACAAATTCATTAAAATTCGTTCCAGTAATCGGAAAATATTGAGTTATTTGTGTAAGAAAGTTCTTTCTTCCCTCACCCCACACATGTGTGGAATTTAATTACTTTGCCACTCTTTTTGGAGTGTGGGGTTAACTTTATAAAGAATTCGTAGTTGCCTTAAAGTAATAATAATCAAGCAATTTACCTGACATATACGCCACGAGAGCCATCTACGGAAACTCTTCCAAAGTTGTTTCGGTTCCAGACGTAATCCTAAAGTCCTTCGAAATATATCCGCACAAGTCCTGGGGCAGAAGACGTATATTTCTGTGGTGCCTAACATCTGGTGGTTCTTCAATTCTTGCATCTATGGACTTCTTGAACTGATCCCTTGAAGACGTTCTACAACACACTTTAGGAATGTTTCCTTGGAATCCACATTGGTTTTCCCTTATTTGTCTGATGACGTGGTATGGTCGCGGTTTTGGACTATTGTCCAGTAGATGCGAGAAAAATGGGCAAGTTCTGATTTCCACACAGGCGTCGCCTCTTGCAGGATAACAGTTAGGATCTGCAAATGAAAAAAGTAAAAGATGTGCTTACGAACATACAAACAAAGAACAATTTCATACTAGTAAAATGGGGATAACACCGTAAAGATTCCATGGATATTTTGTTTATTTAGTTTTTTCTGTTCTGATATTTCACCTGAAGGTTTTTTCAATTGAATTTATTGTTTTTTCCAATATGGTTTTCTTTAAATTAATGTTTTTCCCTTCAAGCTACGAGGTACTCGATTTTCCTTTGTGTTTTTATTATGCCCCGTAGGTAAATACTTAAATTCAGTTATCTAGTTATCTTTTTCATGGATATCATTATTATTTGTATTGTTCTGTCAATTTTAGTTTCCTTGTCAACTGTCATAATAATTTGTTTACAATTAATTTTACTTACATTTCTGATGATGGGATCGTCGTAAATCCTGAAACCGGTCAAATATTTAAATAAAACGTTATATTGGTAGTTCGCAGAGTAATTATTTGTTTCATCATTGTAAAGCAAAGCAATATAAGAGCTTTTAATGAATCGAGACTTCTGTTCTTAAAAAATTAGTACTATTTTTCGATAACTAAAAATAAGCTTATCATACCAGATACTCACTTATAGAAAAACGTCTGGGTGCTCCAGTGACATAGAAAATGTGCAAAAACAACACAAAAACTGCACTTAGAAAGCACATTCTTCTAGCACAGAAGATACACTGCCAGACACTGACAAGGAATAGCAAGGCGTTTAAAGGGTTGCCATTATTAGGTTGGGGGGGGAAGAAGGGTTGTAAATTGCAAAACAGTTTACTGTTAAATGGATATTCCAAGAAACTGTAGCTTTAAGAAGATTATAATCAAATATGATTAGAAGTAGGTAAGTACATATTTTTCGAAGCAATGGTGATGCTTTTGTACATACCTACCTTGTGATTTTCTCTAAGTTAGGTACGGGAATTTCCCGGATTAAAATGCAGATTTTGTATAAGTTCTTTAACACCTAAACTTCACAGCAACTTATAAAGCCGAATGAAAGAGATGGATATGACCCCATCTTAAAAAATTGTTTCGAAGACCTATTTAATTGATAGTGGATATTTTTAAATAATTTTGAAATTGTAAAGAACAAGGAGTTGTTCTTGCAAAAGTGGCACTCTAATGTAAATATCAAAATATTCAAAACAGAAGGACGAGAGATCGACAGACGTTGCTCACGGCGGCCAGGAGCAAGAAAATTCCATTGTCAGGCAGGAAATAATAGTTATTTATGCACCGAGGTGCATAAAAAATTTTATGCACAACCAGTCATCTTACTTCTTGCAAATACTACATAAGAATAATTATTTTTGATAAATTTTTGGTTTGCATAAAAATAAAGTCGCACGACAGATAGCTACTTTATTCCCAACTAAGAATTCATTCAAATAACCATAGAGACGCCGTAAACAACGACAGCCATATTGTAAATTTATGTAATCGTTTACCTATGCTAACCTAAGTACTGTTACATACAAAATAACTTTTGAAGTGTTTTAATTATTTCACAGTGGAAAGTGATGAAGATTTCAGTTCTTGCACTCCACCGGAAGTTGTGGAAGTGGCTAAGGCAGCGACAATGAACTTGTTGCCTGAGTAAAAACTAGATCAGTACTTTACGGCCTGGCGGGCCGTAAAGTACAAAAAAGCCCGCAATATAGCTGTCAATAATAAAATGACACTTTAAGCCCTAAAAAATTATGGTTTGAGTGTGTAGGGGAAATCACCGTACTGATGAGTCCCAGAAGGACGAAACCAGTTGGTCTGCGGTTTTCCATACACATTCAACACATGCAATATTTGAACAAAGACCTGCTTAAAAGCACGTACGTACATGGAGACAAGTTAGGATTGTTTCAAAGCCACCTTAGGTGGGGTAGCAGTCTGAAACGTCTCGTAGTACAAAAAATCTGGATTTAGTTCTATAATTCAATGCCTGGCGGGGTATTTGCCCGAGGAGTAGTTGTTCGAACGGTCCCGTACCACTAATTAACCCTGGTTGTGGTTGCGGTTCGCAGTGGTTTGACTGCTGTTGTGGTTGAAGATCTTGGTAGTGATGCGGAGGATTTGTGGGTTTTAGTCTCGGCCGGCTCTGTAAAATTTTTTGTGTGTTGTGTTTACCTGCCGCCGGCGGATGACTATGCATGCGCTAGTTTTATTTCGAAATTCCTGTCAAATAATAATTATAAGGAGGATTATGCAAAATTGATTTGTGGTGACTTCAACTGCCCTTCGGTGCATTGGTTGTACAGCGACGAGGGCAAATTTTATGAGCCATTTAACGTCAACAGTAGGGATTCACCTTTGATTGATACACTGTCCTTTTGTGAATTTCTGCAATTTAATTGTATTTTTAACAGTAACGGTAGGATACTTGATTTAATTTTGTGCAATCAACACCTTGTGAGCAATATGCGGAATTGCACTTTACCTCTTTTCCCCGAAGATTCGAATCATCCATCAATTGAATTTTTATTCACAGTCATTGCTAGTCGGGAAATGTCAAATGGACAAAATTCGCAGATTTGTAATTTCAATAAAGCAAATTATGTGGGTATAAATGACGAATTGTCGCATATTTCATGGAATGATTTATTTGTTAATAATAGTTTGGATCATAATGTTGACGTTTTTTATAATGTTTTGTATAGAATAATTGATATGTATGTCCCAAAAATACATCCAAGTTGTAGGTATCCACTCTATTTTTCTGCACAGACTATAAGATTGATTAAGGAAAAAAATAAATTTCATCAAAAGTGGAAGATTTATGGAAATTTTCGAGATTTGAATGTCTACAAAATGTTGCGGTCTCGTTCCAAACTGCTTATTAGAGATGATTTTAAAAACTTTGTAAGTAATATTGAAGCTGACATCCCGTCTAATATAGCTAAATTTTGGAAATTTGTATCAGTAAAGAAGCGTAACTTTACCATACCATCAAACATGAAATTTCTTGATAGGACAGCTTCAGATGGTAACGACATATGTGATTTGTTCGCATCATATTTCAAGAGTGTTTACATTCAGAGCGGCGATGTTTTTGTGAGTCAGTCCCGCGCATTGGATGGGAAGTCATGCATGTCTTGCATTCGGGTGTCTGAGACTGAGGTGTTGAGTTGTCTTACTAACTTGGAAGTTAAAAAAGGAGCGGGTCCCGACAAAATACCAGCTAAATTTGTTAAATGTTGTAGCAAATTTTTGACGACCCCCCTGACGTTGTTGTACAATCAGTCGCTTGACAGCGGCACTGTCCCACAGAGGTGGAAGGAATCTTCCACTATTCCTGTTTTTAAGGGCGGACGCAGAGATGATGTAACTAACTACAGGCCAATAAGTAAACTTAATGTATTTGCCAAAGCATTTGAGTCTATTGTTTGTAAGTTTGTTTTGTGTTCTATGAAAAACTTTATCATACCGGAGCAGCATGGTTTTTTTAGGTCTAGATCTGTCGAAACAAATTTAGTAAGCTATTCCGAATACTTGCACTGTGCTTTTGACAAGCGCGTGCAGGTTGATTCTGTTTACACTGACTTCAGTAAAGCATTTGATAAGATTGATCATAAAATTTTAATAGAGAAACTTGCTGCTGTTGGTGTGAGTGGCGACTTGGTTCGGTGGATCTCATCCTACATTGTGAATAGATCTCAGTTCGTTGCGGTGCAGAACTTCACGTCTACTCAATATAACTCGTCTTCGGGTGTGCCACAAGGGTCTCACTTGGGCCCCTTGCTGTTTATTATATACATAAATGATATATCAAGATGCTTTACATCAAGTAATTTCTTGCTTTATGCTGATGACTTGAAATTTTTTTCTAAAATTCGTGATGCTACTGACTGTAACGGACTGCAGCAGGATTTGGATAATTTAGCTGCTTACTGCTCTGAAAATAGTCTATACTTTAATCTTTCTAAATGTTGCACCATTACTTTTACACGTAATCACACTCAGGTTGATTTTGATTATGCAATTGATGGAACCAACCTTGCACGTGTCGCTAGTGTTAAGGATCTCGGGGTTACTTTTGATGCAAAATTGATTTTCCAGTCTCATATTGATAATATTGTTTCTAACAGCTACAGGTTTCTTGGATTCGTCATCAGACAATCTAGGCCCTTCTCTAGTTTATCGTCTATTTTACAATTATATATGTCATTTATCGTAAGCAGACTTAATTTTGCGTCTGTTATTTGGAACCCTCGATATCGTGTCTACATTAATCGTGTTGAGAGTATACAAAATAAATTCCTTAATTATTTGAGTCACAAATTTCACGTCGAATTTGGTAATACTGACATCAGTATTATTCGTAAACAACTGAATTTATTGACACTTGCCCAAAGGAGGATATTATCTGATTCAATGTTTTTATATAAATTATTGAATAATTTTGTGAGTTGCCCGGATCTCCTTTGTAAAATTGATTTTAATGTTCCTGTTGGTAATCTTAGAACTCATAATTTGTTTGCATTGCCGTTTAAGCCTACCAACTCTTCTCAAAATTCTCCAATAGCTAGAATGTTGTTCTCTTATAATGAATACCTTCATCTGTTGGACATATTCATGTTTTCCTTGCCTCGGTACAAGTTTGAAGCCAAGACCCTCATTATCAATTGTAAAGTTTAGTTGTTGGTGTAGTTTGAATTGTAAATTTAGTTTGATTTAGTTTGTTATTGCTGTATGATATATGTATCCACTTATTTCCATCTTTGTATCAATTTATCTGTTTTATTATTGTTCACACATGTTACATGTTTATGAATTTTGTATGATGTTGTAGTGGTGACTGTTTTGGGTTTTGCCTGTTGTCACCCAAATTCAATAAAAAAAAAAAAAAAAAAAAAAAAAACAACAAACAACAAACAAAGCATTTAAAGTGGCCTGCTGCGCCCGGTTGTGCATAAAAATATTTTACCCAACATCACTCTGTTGTTACGTATTAAATTTTCAAGGTCCGCAAAATTTTGACTAGAAGATGATAACTGAGAAGAGAAAAGTCGTTTTGTTTTTTGGATAACGTTTGCTCTACGAGTCTCGTTTCCACCGGCATGTGCGGAAAAAGTGTCGATTTTAACATCTTGAGTAGGCGATGTATTCGTTCGCCTTCGGTTTGGTCGGTTTTGTTCGTGTAGTCCGGTGCGAAAAAACCTCGTTCGCAGCCCTGTCCCTAAAGCTGAGTCAAACAAAAACACGTGTGATCTGAAGGAATTTACCGGTTTACTTGTGTACCTGTATGTGTATCGCATCTACCTGTTGGGTCTACCTGTTGTGTGTACCTGCGTCCTGCGAACGAGGCTATCCAGCTAACGATAAGTACCTTTTCTTATTTCTTTGCCATGGAGGTTCGGCATGATTTAATTTGCAGTTTAATAGAAACGCCGTTTTCACGGCGAAACAATTTCGAGCGAAGGGAAATTATTACAAATAATGGTCGCCCATTGCCCGACATATTAATTTTATCCTCCGATAAAAAACGGACAAACGTTTTCGCGTTCTTTCAAAATTTCTTATTATGAAACTCGTACATGGCTTTGCGCAAGTTTTTATAAAAATACGTTGTTTTGTTGGCCTTGTTTGTTATTGTCTAACCACAAACAAAATGTATGGGTTTGTCAGGGATATTCGGATCTTAAAAATTTATCTGCTAGTGTTAAAAAACATGAATCGTCCAAAGAGCACATAAATAATTTTTTGGAAGCGAATGAAAAAAATGCGACTACGACTGAAGATGCTTTTAAAACGTGCAAGCAGGCATATCAATAAAAGCATACAACGAGGAAGTAAGAAAAAATAGGGCTTTATTGTCATATTTAATTGATGTAACCGTCACTTTGTCAAAGCAAGAGCTTGCTTTCCGGGCGCATGATGAAACTATTACTTCTTTGAATAGTGGTAATTTTGGGGAAGTATTTAATCTTGCAATTAAACGCGATTTAGAAATTCAAGAGCATATGAGAAAAATACAGGGCGTTTCTTCTGGTTTATCCAAGTCTATTCAAAATGATTTCATCGACTGCATAGCGGAACAATTCAGGCAATTCAGGCTGATGATACTACTGACATTTACGAAAAGTCACAATGTGCTCTTTCAATAAGATTTGTCGATAAGTCCGGTGAAGTTAAAGAAAGATTTTTAGGATTTCATGATGTAAGTGAGGACAAAACCGCGGATGGTTTGTATACTCTCATTATTAATATTCTTGCCCCTTTTAATTATAAAAATAAATTAGTTGCACAGTGTTACGACGGTGCAAGCGTAATGTCCGGTTCCTTGGATGGCTCGCAGATGAAAATTAAATACGATGCCCCGAACGCTCTTTTCACACACTGTTGCGCCCATCGTTTGAATTTAGTTTTGCAAAATGGATCTAACAGTATTAAAGAAAGTCGAATTTTTTTAAGACACTTACTGCTATTCCGGGATTTTTTCATAAATCTCCAAAACGAACCATAGTTCTTGATACCGTTCTGGGAAAAAGAATTCCCGCAGCTTGTGAGACTAGATGGACATCTCGTTCAAAAATTTTACATATTGTACACTCAGAATCTGAGAAGCTCAAAAATGTATTTCTAAGAATAACTGAGGATCCCTCCTCAGCTCCTCAGCAGGAGATTCCATCAATAGTGCTACAGATTATTTAAAAAATTTAAATAATTTACAGTTTGCTTTTCTAACAACAGTGTATAATGAAATATTTAATATTACAGATATTCTTTTCAAAACTTTCCAAACAAAGAGTTTAGATGTGAATTACCGTCAAAAACAAATTAATAGTGTTATAACGTTGACTGATTATTGGGTAGACACACAAGTATACGGCTGTAAATGTAAATGATAAAGACGTATCGGTCGCTAGGATTTCTCGCGTCGTCCACCTAACGGTGGTTAAAAGCATTTAATAATATTAATAGTATTGAATAGCGTCGGTAACACGATAGTTATCTAGAATCATATCCCAAACAAGATGCCGGGATACCTGCGATCGGCTGCTTTGATGTATGGAAGCCAGTTTGCAGCTGGGCAGATCAGCAAAGACCGTATGTAAAAATTTTGAGGGCACCACAGAATTGAATCAAATTTTATTTTTACTCTGGAAACATCACAAATATAAACAAATATTAAAGGTATTCTGTTATTAATTAATTATTATTAATAAAAACAAATAAAAGTAAAATAAGTAAATAATGTCTAACAGAACTCGACTCAACACAGTTTTGGAATTGTGTAGAAAATCTAATATTAAAATATGTTATAAAATACAAGTTCTCATACTGCACATGTATAGCACTTAATATGAAATTTTCATTTACCCATAAAAGGTACGTATCCACTTATACTTTCTTATAAGTACAAGGAGCACTGCTAAAGTTCGCGGAATCAAGTACTCCTTCTATTGTCATATTCGTAAAGTTTGACGTTTTTCACCTGTAATTCAGTTGACAGTTCTATTTTAAACCGAGCAGTTTTGCTTCAACAGAAGTTAACAGAGTAATAATTGTGTGAAAAATGAAAATTTCGAATCGTGATTTTCGAGTGATGATTTTTTTATGATTTTCGATAAGGTTTAACACCACAGCAATGCGTGGTAAAACTAAGTAGTTCGTTATTTGGGGATGAAGCACCATCCAAAACTATGGTTTACAAATGGTTCGCAGAATTCAAGCGCGAAAGACCAACGTTTGATGACGATCTTCGCAAAGGTCGTCCATGCACCTCTGTTGTTGCAAAAAATATCGATGCTGTGCGTGAAATGATTTTATCAGATCGGCATGTGACATATAGTGAGATAGAGGCATCCTTAGGCATTGCGGCGAAACAAATACATACGATTTTGCACGATCACTTGCATGTCAGTAAGCTTTGCAGTCGTTGGATCCCTCACAATTTGAAAGAACAAAAACAGGCACGTGTCAAGTGGTCCAAGGAAATGCTCAAAAAATTTGAAGCTGGTCGTTCAAATTCTGTATATAACGTCGTAACAGGTGACGAATCTTGGATATATTCATATGAGCCTAAAACTAAACAGCAATCGACTGTATGGGTGTTTCAAAATGAACCTAAACCAACAAAAGTGGTGCGTTCACGAAGCGTTTCGAAAAAAATGATTGCTTGTTTCTTCGGAAAAACGGGCCATGTTGCAACTGTTGCATTAGAGGATAGAAGGACAGTTAATGCTGACTGGTACACTTCAATTTGTTTGCCGGAAGTTATCGCTGAAATCAGAAGAAACAACGTAAACCGGCGAATCATTCTTCATCATGACAATGCAAGCGCTCACACAGCACGACGAACTGTCGAGTTTTTGACCAGTAACAACGTCCAATTAATGACTCATTGCCCATATTCGCCTGATTTATCGCCTAATGACTTCTTCTTATTCCGACACATCAAAAATAAAATGCGTGGCAAGCGTTTTTCATCACCTGAAGAGGCCGTTGAAGCATTTAAATCACTTGTTTTGGAGGTACCTTGCTCAGAGTGGAAAAAGTGTTTTGAAGACTGGTATCATCGGATGCAAAAGTGTATAGATTTTAAAGGCGAATATTTTGAGAAGCAATAAAGCGATTTACATAACGCTATTTTGTTTTGGTTTACATTTTCCGCGAACTTTAGCAGTGCCCCTCGTATGTATACGAATAAGATTTGTTTTTCTGAAAAAAAATTTTAAGAATGTTTCCAAATTATAAGTTTTCGGTTTCTGGTTGTTTGATTGAAATTATAAAGTGAGTTGTTGCTTGCCCCTCCCTGACCATTAAGATTTCATAAACAGGAGCCCGCCCGCAGAAATTTTATTCAGACGCATCCGCCCGAGTCCCGACGCCCGCCCGAGTCCCGCATTACACAATATCAGTAAAATGACGTTTAAGTAATTCGTTATTGAAAGACACCGGCAACATTCTCGGTGGGTGTTCGGGTATAGTACAGAGCTGCCATATTGTTATCCTACGGCTACACGAGTTCTGCGCCCGCAAGGGTCCGCGTTTTTTGCTTGTTTCTACATCATCTTTTTGCCAAAAAAATGCGTGTGTCTGGTGCGAAAGAGCAAGTGAATGGTCTGTTTTAAAAAAGCGTTCTCTCAGCTTTATTTTTTTTACACTTCCAAAACACAAGGTCTCTGTCGGGCGTCGGGACTGGGGCGGATGCGTCTGAATAAAATATCTGCCATTACTGACCTAGCGATTGTGTTTCCACGGTATGCCGCTGCTTGTGAGAGCGCTGCACATCGGCTAATCGGACGTTTTGAGACACATGATGGTATAAAATATTTTCACGGCTGGATGAAGCGCGCTTTAACCAGTGGAGGTTAGACATCTTCCCAATAGTCAATCAACGGTTATAACTTGTATAAGGAACTTAAGAACGGACAGCAGGTTTGATGAATTATTTAAAGTCAGTACTGAAAAATTCACAAACCCACAACAACCACAATCAAAAAGAATAAAATTGTGTAACTTCGAAACTGAGTCCGTAGCTTATAGAGCTTTGTATGATGTAATAAGTACGTTTTCAAGACTTAGAATACTTTTCTTTAGTAGATTGTTCCAAGTTTGAATCTTTTAGTGAACAATTTACCCATAAATTGGTGACTATTTTACTACGACAGTTTAATAATATTTTTGAGAAACAAAGACTTATCAATGAATTAAGCGTAATTTACAGTGAGTAAAGCGCTTGCCCAAGAAAGCCCAGGTCAAGTTGTTGAACATCATCAACACTTGCCTGCGCCTAAATTATTTTCCTGAATCCTGGCGAAGGGCCAGGATAATCACAATTCCTAAATCTGGTAAAGATCTCGCACAGCCTTCCAATCATCGTCCCATCAGCTTGCTGTCCACTTTCGGTAAGATCTATGAGCGCATCATACTTTCTAGGCTCATGGAAGAAGTAGACTCTCTCGAGCTACTTCCAAATGAGCAGTTCGGCTTCCGCAAGGAACATTCTCCCGACCTTCAAGCTCTCCGCTTGGTCGAAAAGATATCCACCGGTTTCGAAAAACGCGATGTCACCTGCGTTGCCTTCCTAGACGTCTCGAAGGCTTTCGACAAAGTCTGGCACAAGGGTTTAATCCACAAATTGGTCTCTGCAGGCCTCTCAATAGGCCTCGTCAAAACTATCCGCTCCTTCCTGCACCGTCGCACTTTCGAAGTCTCAGTCAAAGACGCTGTCTCCTCTCTCAAGACAGTAAAAGCCGGAGTCCCACAAGGCTCAGTCCTTGGTCCTATGCTGTATAATCTATACACGCACGACATTTCCGATCAACTCGATATAGAATTCGCCCAGTTCGCAGACGACACTGCTCTCATCTCTCAGAGCAGAAGCCCCGAGCTAGCAGTCACTCGACTGCAGACAAATCTCGATCAGCTAGTCGATTGGATGGAAACATGGAAAATCGCTATCAACGCCGACAAAACGCAAACTGTCTTCTTCAGCAAGCGTAGATCCCCTCCTCCACTGCCAGTCTATGCTAATAACCTTCGCGTTCCTTGGATCACGGAAACAAAATATCTCGGTCTCACGCTAGATTCAAAACTCACTTGGTCATCTCACACAAACAATGTCAAGCGCACCGGCTTCGCGGCGCTAAAAGGGCTCATGCCCATGCTCAGGGATTCAAACCTGGATTTAAGGCGCAAACGTCTTCTCTACACAAGTGTCATTCGACCGTCCATCACGTATGGCATTTCCTGCTGGGGGTATGCAGCCGCTACCCACCTCAAGAAACCGCAAGTCATCCAAAGTAAGGTTCTCCGCACAATCACTGATGCCCCCTGGTTCGTACGAAACGCTCAGCTCCATTCCGATCTGGAAATTCCCACTATACTCAAGTTCGCACAATCCACTGCCGCCAAGATCTTTGTGAAAGCCACATCACACACAAACCCCCTAGTCAAAAGGGCTCTTGATTATTCTCCTGACGACCTCGCCCCTAAGGCGAAACGCCCGCGACTCCTTCTCAGAAAGGACGCGGACGTCTTCTAACTCTAATCCACCGTCAGTTCCCCATCAAAAGGGCTAACCATCACACTATCACATATCATGTTAATAAAGGTGAAGATGCAGTGGTGTTCCAGCAGTAACTTTAGCGCGGATCAGTTCACTTGTCAATTCAGTACCAACTTTGTATGTTGAGTACCAAATTTTTTGTGGCACCAAATTTGAATTTATACAAACTTAAACTAGGTTACATTTTTTATATGTAACTAAAATACATTGTGGCGTTTTCTGAAAAGGTAATTTATTCAAAGTCGTCCCCCAAAACTTCCTCCGTTTCTATAAATGATATAGTTTCGTAGCCGAAACAATTTCTTAAGCTATGCTAATATGTTTGGTCATACTACGAGATGGAGTCCATTTAAACTGACCTTTATTCACTGCGATTGCGTCGAATCAAATCAGAAATAGAATGATTGGAATTGGACAGAACAGAAAACCACTGCCGAATACAAGGCTACCAACATTTGAATATTTGAAATTTGAATTGCTGTCAGCAATATTATCAAGTCAGGTTTTTGGAGGTAATGCGTACCAAAATGATCTGGGGAGGACCAGAGTACTTTTAGTTACTAAAAAGTACCAAATCTGGTACGATAGTACCAACTGGAACATCACTGTGAAGATGACAATCTGTCATCGACCTAAATATTGTCAGAGACCAAAAGCAAAAA
The DNA here is from genome assembly GCA_963966045.1 of Xestobium rufovillosum. Classification (NCBI taxonomy): domain Eukaryota; kingdom Metazoa; phylum Arthropoda; class Insecta; order Coleoptera; family Ptinidae; genus Xestobium; species Xestobium rufovillosum. The sequence goes on from OZ014497.1 coordinate 27,868,852, forward strand.
AGCAATTTACAGTGACCAACAATTTAAAAATAATTTAAAACTTGATCGGGCATTAAAAATCTTTATCGAAAATAATTTATTGGAAATTTTTCCTGAAGCATATAAACTGTTTGTTTTTGTTTGTGCTATTCCAATTACGAGTACTTCAGTTGAACGCAGCTTTTCCTGTTTAAAACGAATTAAAACCTATTTGCGTAATTCTATGTCACAAAACAGATTAACTTCGCTTGATTTACTTTCAATCGAAAAGGAATTACCAATTAAATTTTATGATAAAGATGATTTTATAGACAAAATAATTCAGAAGTTTTCAAATTAGAAAGACAGGAGAATTAATTTAAATTTTAAAATATAAATTAGATTTAGCACGCGTTTTATAATTCGATAGACTAATTTTGTTGCTTTTTGGGCTTAGTAGTAGTATCATCATAACCATACTAATTATGCCATATATATATATGAATAGGTCTACTAGTTGCCTATCCTACTTTTATAGTCACGAGCCGCTGAGAACAGTTTTCCAATAATCTTACAAATAAAAGGTTATGGCTGTCAATGTATATAACGATATATTTTCTATAAGTACACAGGTAAATACAGGTTTCGTCGTATAAACTATGGAATTCTACTGATGTCTCCACTGGGGTGGCCATTAAGCTTATTTCTAATTTTTCTTTAATTTGCACATGAGCATTGGTCAATTTGAAATAAATATTGGCATAATTGAGCGCAACTGAAGCACAGTTGAATGCATTGATCGTGACTTGATTTATAAAAAAATGAGTTACACACATGCTGTTCAAACTCCGCCAAACCCTAAAATATGTATAATTTTAGGTAAATCATTGTTGGATTTCAAATTTTATGTTTTCTTCATATGTGTATTTCGTTCTTAATACGTTTAAAGGTCTGACCGTTCGTTATGTGCTTCTCATTTAATATAATTTTAACAGAGCTTGCCCTAAACAAATACAATTTAAGAACTTTGTCTCCGGATCAGCTCTATTGTAAATTCCTCTCTACCCTTTTATCCTAAAATCTTGTCGACATATTTATTTAATCCTAAACTTAAGTAACCCTGTAAATTCCTTTCTGTTGTTCTGTACTGTACCTCCAATATCAATAAAACACAATTTTAAGAAAACCTGCCCTAACCAAATACAATTTAAGAACTTTGTCGCCAGATCAGCACTACTGTAAATTCCTAACTACCCTTTCATCCTACAATATTGTTGACATATTTCTTTATCCCCTTAACTTTATAGTACCCCTATAAATACCTCTCTGCTGCTCTGTTCTATATGTACCTGAAATATCAAGGGTAGAACTTTTGAACACCCACATATTCAAGCTTTCCCAAATAACCAGCGAGAAAGCCACTGTTTAAATTCCACAAGCGCTTTGTTTGCGTCGTGAGGCTTTCTCAAGAGTTTGAAGTTTTTAAGAACCAAGCGTAAACTACCACTGGTCTAGGGTTTTAGTCTGTGTTTTTGTAAACTTCACATGACAATAGATACACAACAAGAAACTTAGAATGATCTAGAAAATCTAGATGCCTGGATGTAATAAAACTGTATGTTTTTACATTTGAGGTATACCCAGTTACTGAACAAATGCTACCAAAAATCTTATTCTTCAACCGAAATGATCTCAAATGTTCATTATATCTTATATGAATAGGTCTACTAGTTTGACTAATATAAATACTGTTACAATCAGAGCCCTTTAATTGGTATATACCTGCTCTACAAAATTTATTAGTTTTATCCTTTGAATTAAACAAAACATTAGGTAAAATATTGGAAGGTTTAAGTGATACCTGTATATTATTCTTTTGATAAAATAATAATGGTAATTTTTTCAGAAAAACTTCCTATGTAAGTTATACGGCAAAATTTAATATATATATTTATATGATAATTTTGGACATATTGTAGTATAAGACTACATAATTAACAATTATTATATAATTATATATATAGCAGGTTTTAATTTTCTGAAAGTTTGATTTCTATGTGGGAGGTTTCCAAGTTGCGAATTCTTGAAAATTTTGGACATTTGGTTGCTCTTCGGAATATTCTTCATTTTGAGCAAATTCTACCTGAACATACGGATTACAATCGGAATAATCCTATGGAATATATTGTTACGTGTTTGAATTCAAACACACACTTTATTTAGAGTGACTATATATTTACACGAACTATTTACAAATATTTACAATTATTAGATATTAATTGATGGATTTTATTTTTTATAATTTTCACAATGAAATTTTTGGGATAGCTATTTTCTATTAATCAATTTAATACTTTTTCTTTTGCGAATTTCCTTGACCTAGACAAAATAAAAGATGATGATATAGGAAACCCTGGATAACAAAACATGTGAGTCTAATAGAGGAAAGGCGAAAATATAAAAATGGGTTAGATGAAAGAGGGAAAAAGATATAAGGCGATCAAGTGGGAAATTATTCGGAAATGTAGGAAAGCGAAAGAGCAATGGTGTGTGTGTTCGAGTTGTGCAGAGGGTATCGAATTAGAGCACCTTGCTTCCCGACTAAGCGATCCGTCCACGGCTGTGACGTCACAGCAGTGCTCCACGCGCTACATTCTGGCTTGTACTATCGTTCGGCTTCGGATGTGCATTGTCACATCTATTTTTCAACTAATATATCGAAGATGCGATTAATATTGTTAAGGACAGAACAGTGTCAGGGATTAATGTACAGGGTCAAACTATTAACATGCTTAGATTTGCGGATGATATAGCAGTGTTAGCATCTAGCAAAGAAGAATTAGGAGCGGCTTTGAATGAAATGGAAGCAGTTTTGACACAGGGCTACGGCATGAAAATCGATAAAAAGAAAACTAAAACTTTGGTATGTAGAGGGAGCGAAAATAGAACTAAAACTGAAATACAAATAGCAAATGAGAAGATAGAGGAGGTCGCGGATTTCTGCTATTTAGGAAGTAAAATAACTCGAGATGGTAGGAGCACTAAAGATATAAAACAAAGAATAGCGCAGGATCGAGTTGCATTTAACAGAAAGAAACAACTGTTATGTTCGGGAACGGTTAATGTAGAAACTAGGAAGAAACTCTTAAAGTCGTATGTATGGAGTACGGCATTATACGGGTGCGAAACTTGGACAATAGGAGAAGCGGACCGAAAAAGAGTAGAAGTGTTTGAAATGTGGTGCTACAGATGCATGATGAAGATACTATGGATAGATAGTGTTAGCAATAGGGAAGTATTAGAAAGAGTTGGGGAAAAGCTAAAGGTATGGAAGACAATAAAGAATAGGAGAGACAGGATGGTAGGACACCTTCTAAGACGCGAAGGAATAGTTCGCGACATACTAGAGTCAGAGATAGGAATAAAAAGAGGTAGGGGTAGGCCTAGATTAGATTACTGCTCTCAAATAGTTAGGGGTGCAGGATGTTCTACTTTTAGGGAAATGCGTAGGTTAGCCCAGGATAGAAAAGGATGGAGGTACGCGTCCAACCAGAGAGAATTATTTGTGAATTATTATTTTCCCAATTTTAATATTATTTTAAATTTCTCTTCCGTGTTCCGTTTGATTTTTGTAGAGGAACGAATACTTATATGAAATATGCGCTAAAACAATTTTTCCTGTGTTTGACCGCTACAAGCGTTTGAAATGATATCGGTTTATTTTTATGCCAACTTCGAAAAATGTCATAATTAAAAAACACTGTATAAACGAAAATAATTTTAAGATGCATGTACTCTCATGGTGTGCCTATTGTCTCGCGAAAATCCTAATATTATTGTCTGAATTCCGTCAATACACCCATGGAACACGCTGTATAATCTTTTGAAAACTTAACGATGGATATAAACTACGGATTAATTCAGTTAGGCACACATAATTTAAGAATACCTGAGTGCTAAAATAACAGCAAAATTATGTTAAATCACTGACCTTCTCTTGTAGTAGGGTCCATTTTTCTCACGCTAAACTGATAAACACTCACGTTCGCTTCAAACTGCTGCTTATGCCTACAACTTCGAAATGCAAATGAACATTTTCTGAAGTAAATCTGTTTATAGCATACTGAGTTCTAGGGCTTAAGCAGTTATCGGTTTCTGGAATTGATCTAAATGATCTGCTTCAGGTAGGCACGTCAGATATGCTACAAGTTGTAAAATAAACATGAAGAGGTCTTTATAGAAGGGAACGGGTTACTTTATAGCGCAACAGGTAAAGACGAAAAAGATAAATTTGAGAAACAGACATTCCAACATAATGAGCTTTCCTGGAAAATGGCTGGTCGTCCTAAATCAGCAAAGATATTCAGAAAACCCTTGGACATAGGTTTAGTCCCATTTCGTGCGTTCCCGTTTCGGGCGTCGATGAAATTTGTGCCGTTTCGTGCGTCGACCCAAACCTCTACCTGTTTTGAGTGCCGTTTCGGCCGCTGACCTGCTGATAATGCTGTAAGCCCCTAATTCCAGTTTATCTTTGCAACATAACGCTGTTAATAACTAGACTTCAATGTGGAATTGTATGTTGATTTCGCTCCTATTGTTTTCAAATAATGTTTTTGTTTTTGGGCAGAGCTTGCCCAAAAACCAGAAATAGTGGGCCGTGGATCCACTTTTTTGGCCGTATTCAGTGACGGGCAACTATAAAACAAAGCAGCACGTTTTGTATGCCTTTATTGCAACAAGTATCTATAACGCACGAACTGGCACTATTTAATTACCCAGTAAATTCTTGACGCTCGAATCGGCACGAAAACAGGTAGAAACCCTAAAACGCCCAAAACAGGAAGATACCCCGGTAATTACCAAACAGTTTAATGATATCTCTGTCTAAGAACCCAGGTGTTCCCTTTTAGCAAGTTGGCAATGAAAACAAAAAATGTATTTTAGTTTTTCGTTAATTGCTGCATTTTGCATGCATTCGAAATATATCGCTAGCATATTATATGATTCTTCATTAGAAAATGGCGATGATAAAGAACACAATTAATATTTTGACGTATCAAATAATAAAAATACATTTTTTGTTTCATGGCCAACTTGCTAAAAGGGAACACCTGGGTTCTTAGACCCAGATATCATTAAACTGTTTGGTAATTACCTGAGTTCTACAAAACGCAAAATTTATGAATACTTGAATATATGTACATATATGTAAACGGAATACACAGTCCGTGGCCAATTTATTAGACTCTCTCTATATTTTTACGATTGCCATCATTTTTACAGAGTACAACCCATATTGTTATAAATTTATAGGTTTAATTAAAACAAAACATCAAAGCTATTTTAACAGAAACAATTAAAAAGTTAATATTTTGTCCTTAAGTAACGCTTCAATTCTTCGATACATACTTTCTATGCATCGTAGGGGTATTGCTTTTAAATTGTCATTATGATTCTAATGGTAAATAATTCTTTCTATCAACTGAACCTTAGTGGTGATAGTTTCTTTGCCTAATTCCATCTTAAAACATTCCGAAACATTTTGTACGGGATTCATATCAGACGAATGTCCAGGCCATTGGATAAGAGGAATGCTGTTCTCATTTAAGAACAGTTTTGTTGATTTAGCAGTGTGGCACGGTGCTCCATCTTGCATGAACACTCGTGGAGCATCCTGAAACCATTCTGTAAGTTGGGGTATCAGACGCTCTTGATGAACCTGTTTGTACTGATCCTAACGCATCGTGCCCTCGACAACGTACATGAGACCCAGACCTTCGCTGCTAATCACAGACCATACCATCACCGAGACTGGATGTTTTACATGTTTTATTACGCAGTCAGCATAATATTTTTCATTTAGTCAGCGCTTAACGTATTGGGACTTGTCAGCGAGAATCTGGAATGTCGATTCATCGCTGAAGGCAACCTGCGAGTGCATTATAATTTTAGCGAGATGAAAAATTTAAAATAAACACAATATTTGATCTACACATCCATCCTTTCCAATTTCCAGAGTGAAGGTCTTGTACAAATTGAGTACCTGGCTTTGACCATCTTTTCCGTCAGTCTTTGTTTTTTAACCAGTCTTCTGCTTTTGAACCCCAGTTTATCTAAATTTCTCTGCACTGCTTTCTCAGATATTACACAGCCTGACAACTCATGTATCGACTCCATTTCTTAAAATTCGTCGTCCTCTGGGAGTTAATGCTTTTTTCTGCCACATCCACCATTTCGCTAAGTACCCACTTCTCTCGGACGCTTTCTCTTTGAGAAAGTAGCACTTTTCCGGCCTAGTCCGGGAAGTACAGAGTTACATCGTTGTTGGCATTGTTCTTAATAACCAAATAATAGTATAAAAATCCATATATGCTTTAGAAGAATGCAGTTTATCATTTCCATAGCAACGAAATTATTTCGTTACCAATTATTACCAATTTCACATTAAAATAGTTGAAACTTCGCTTTTCACAAGTTTGCATGGTTTTTGGTCGCGGTTATTGCAATAAATAATGGAAAGCGACAGTGAAATGTGAGTTTGAAAATGTGCCTGACGAAATTTCCAATGCAGCGGCTGCTGCTACAGCCAATTTTTACCTGAAAAATCAATATAAATATTAATATAAACAAGGATTAGAATGTTCCTAATTTTGTTCTACAAATAAATATTATTAATAAACGTGCTTTATTGATTTGTTATTCCAGACGGTTGCCGAAAAAATAGTGTACGCAACACGCCCGAAAACTCACAACGTAAACTAATCCCAATTTTTTAAAATCATACTAGGTATAAATTCAGTGAATTTATATAAAATTAAATATTACTTGATGGCTTAATTCTGTTCAAGTGAGGCATTGTTTTGCTGGTGATTTTATCGTTGTGCTTTTTGATATAATTATTTAATAACATATTTGATATAGGTTTTATTGAACAGCTGCCGACTAATACACCCGCTCAAACAACTACACCTCGAGCAAATACTCCGCCAGGCATTGAATTACAGAACGGGCCTACGTCGGCAGAATGTACATTAGGATGCACACAAGAGGCCTACCCCAGCAAAGCTGGCCTTGAAAGCCTCCATACGTGCCCCATCGTACCACAGTGAACCAGGTTCACTATTCAAGCTAGAAGCCTGCATGGTGTGAATGTGCACAGCAATCCGCAGACCGGTTTCGTCCTATTGGGACTCTTCAGTACGGCGCCGCTATGCACAAACACACCCTGCCCAACGGTCTCCCTATGAATAACTGCGATAGTCATCCATAAGGGAGAGCCAAAATCACGCCATCTATGGATGACTATCGCAGTTATTCATAGGGAGACCGTTGGGCAGGGTGTGTTTGTGCATAGCGGCGCCGTACTGAAGAGTCCCAATAGGACGAAACCGGTCTGCGGATTGCTGTGCACATTCACACCATGCAGGCTTATAGGTTTTATTAACATTTTTGATATGTTCTCCAACCATTCAATAAACTCTTGTAAATACTGGACAATATGTGTTGAATTTTTTGTAAGTGGTTCCTGAAAGGGATTTCTGAATCTCTTTGCCCTTTATGCATTGTTTTCACATTAACAATGTCCCACCACCTGCAAAAAATTTCAATATAGGTATTCTGCGGTATCTTCAAAACTTTCTAAAAATATTTTTGGACCTATCCGATGCCACAATATTATGATTAAAAATTTGCAACACTAGCTTGACATTCTGCCTTTTTACATTAGTTGGGTAGAGTGATTTTAGAGTCAATGTATACCCATATTTCAAAAGCTGATGTTCTTTTCGATGCAATTCTTTCAGAGCATTAAATGAGGCTTGTTTTACTTCTTTATGTTTAAAGTCTGGATATTTCATGCACTGGTTTGGTTTCTGGTTCAACCAATTATTTCGGATATTTTTTAGGATGTGTACAGTGTCAATGAGGAAAAAAATGATTTCAAAGTATCTTTAGGATGTGGGTAGGGGAGACCGGGGCTAGTTGACTAGTTTTTTACGCGTGTATTTTTAATAACTTTATCTTTGGTACTTCGTAAAATTATAGCACGCTAAGAGATCGTAAATTTACTCAGATATTCTATTTTAAGTGTCGATTCGCCTTATTGGAGCTGCAATAAAAGTTTTTGCCAGATAAGCGGCCTATTCACATCCGATTTTGTACGGCGGATTTGTCCGCCGGACATGTCCGGTGGACGAATCCGCATATGAGTAGGTGTGCGCTCGGCGGATTTGTTCTGCTCATCGTCCGTCGTGCAAGATGACGAGCAGCGACACGAGCCGAGCAAATCTGCATGTCTGTAGTTCGCATAGTCACGAACTTGTACGTGCCTGCTAAGTCAATATGTCGTGCGCTGACAATAAAGGGTTTTGGACAAGTTTTATTGCTTTGTACAAATCAAAGCCTTGCCTATGGAAAGTGAAAAGTCAAGCCTATTCCAACGAGCAACTGCGCAACGAAGCTTATGCTGAATTGGTAGAGAAATGTAAAGATATTAATCCCGAGGCAGACGTAAAATATGTGAGGAAGAAAATAGACTCATTGCGCGCTGGATTTCGTCGTGAATTGCGCGAAATCAGGAAGAGCATGAGAACGGGTAGCGGTGCTGATGAAGTGTACGAGCCTGCTTTGTGGTACTTCAACCTTCTCGTGTTCACTGAAGACCAAGAAGAAGTTCGGGCAGGAACATCTTCATTGGCATACCAGGATTCAGAGACAGATGAACAGGATGTGGACAATGATACAACGGTAAGTTACATAGTTCCATTTTTATTTTTTAATATGCACATAAAAACGCGTCCAAAGTAAGGATACGAGTAAAACTGCAGTTAATGATTTCCGACGGCGATTGCAGCTTCTTGAAATGGTACCCGCCCTTCGTTGCAATAGTAATCAGTCATTGCTTTCCTTACATTCTTAGCAGTATCGTTGGGGTAGGTTCTACGGTGTTGTAAGCCAAGTAATTGACGAAGTTCTTCACGCCAGTCGCCAGGTTGAACACTGTGGTCACTGTTTTCGCGATCAACGGAACGGCTAGTCATATAGTTAGAACTTTTTTTCCGCAAAAAATTATGGAGTACGCAGCATGCTAATACTATTTTATCGATTGTTTGTAAATTAGTTACAGTAATGGTGTTCAACAGTATTCTAAAGCGACATGCCAATATTCCAAAAACGTTTTCAACTACTCTTCTTGCCCGACATAAACGGTAATTGAAAACTTTTTGATCATGAGTAATGTCTTTTAGTGAATATGGCTTCATAAGATTTTCGGCTAAAGTAAATGCGTCATCCCCGATAAAAACATACGGTAATTGAACTGCTGATTTGGAAAGACCACTAGGAGGAGGTATATGAAGTATGTCATTTTCAAGTTTGTCATAAAAGTCCGTCTCTTAAAGAACACCGCCATCCGATATTCGGCCATTGATTCCGGTATATACATATGTAAATTCATAATTGGCATTTACAATGGCGAATAAAACCGTACTGTAAAATCCTTTGTAATTGTAATAAAAGGATCCGCTCTTGGGCGGTTTCTTGATAGCGATGTGTTTCCCATCCATGGCTCCCAAGCAGTGTTCGAAGTTCCACATTTTGCTGAATCCATTTGCAATTTCCAACCAATCCGCAGTGCATGATGGAAATTGTAACAAATTGTCTTGTCAAACGTTAACTACTGCTACCTATAGTACAATAAGTTTTTTAAACTTCTCAGGACGAACTACATCTACCACCCACACCAAGCAGCAGCTCCTCTCAGCGCAGAGAGAATGCTAGGAAACCCATTCCTAAGCGCAATGAGAGTAGTCTAGCGCAGAAGAAAGCAAGATTTCTCGAAGTAGCTATTCCTGCACTCACGGCACCAACAACACCAACATCTCGCTTTGAGCCGTTTGGCAAGAGTGTTGCTCTAGATCTCGAAACCATGAATGCAGACCAGAGCATTATCGCACAAAAAATAATTTCGGATGTGGTTTTCTACGGCAAATTGGGGAAACTTACAGAAAATGCCACATTCAACCTGCCACCACAACCACTACCACCTGCACGACCATCATATTCAGCTGGTATACAACAAGAACCATACTATTTGCAACCAGCTGGAAATACGTACTATGGCCATAGCTTCACACCCACTCAACCTCCATCTACTCAGCTAACATCCACCCAGTCTCAACCCGCGCACCATGATGCTACACCTTCTGATTTGTCTGAATTTGTAATTTTTGGACCAAATAAATGAGAACTTACCTTCATGTATTCGTGTTTTAATGCTGCAAATATTGCAGCACAGGTTTCAGCTATAATCTTCCCAAGAAGCTGAGGTGATACTGCACAAGTGAATTTCAAGTCCGCGGCGGTCCTTCCGGTGGCTAAATAGCGGAGCGTGGCTATTAGGCGTTCTCTTGCGCTGACTGCTTCTCTCATGTGAGTGTTTTTCCTTTCTATTGCAGGTCGAACGTAATGCAACAGCCTTTCAAAGGATTCACTATCCATACGCAAGTAATTGTATAAATCACCAGGTTCCCGCAGTTCAAGTTCTTTGATGAGATTCATATGTGAAAACACTCGTCTTTTTAATAACCACTGCTTTGACCATACTCGTTTCTTTCTTCTGTCATCAAATAATGCTACAAATCCTCCAAGTATGGCAATTTTCTTCTCCATGTCGCCACACACAGTACACTACAGTCACCAGGTTCCTTTGACACTGCAGATCTGCGCGTTTGTGAATACTTGCGGTGGATTTGACTGGCGTACATATGCGCCTGTGTGTAGCAACCATAGATCTGTATACCGGACGAATCCGCCGTACAAAATCGCATGTGAATAGGCACCTTTAGACTGGCGTGCAGGGAGTTCTCTGTTACCAGGGCGTTTATTGCAATACCTTTAGCCTCTGTGATTGCCCCTGCACCAGCATACGGCCTGTCTACTGTTATCCAATCTCCATCTTTATTAGCACCAATATTTCTGACTAGACCAAGATCAATGCAATCACCATATAAAGCCCTTATGTTATTATCGTTGGTTATAAAGATTCGATAGGCCCACAAAGCCGCATGATTACGTTGAGCAGCAGCTGTTATATTAGCTGTAATCGTAATTAATATAGGCAGCTTCTTTGATTCTTCTAGGGTGGGATCGATCCCAACTGCAATTCCAATCTCATAGGCACCGTTAATGGTTGGAAGGTTCAAGACAGCAGCCATTCTGATAAAAGCAAACACCGGTACAAATAATACACCTTAAATCTTAGTCAGTGTATCATATTTCCTTATAATATTCGTGAAAATACAAACATCACTATTAAATCGACGATAATAAAGAAATACTCCGAAGAAAAATAGTTACTTACCATCAATGTTTTCAGATTTCTCATTCTCACTGACACAATGAGTTTTTCATCGTCGGTACTGCATTTTTCATTCGATTTACTTTATTTCCTTGTTGAATATATGGTCCTGGATAACTTGTGCAGTCCCTAACTTGATTTCTAAATTTTGAACTAATAAAATACTTCGCGTACTACCAATGCAATAATTTATTAAAATTAATCAAGAATGTTTTTATTGTTAAAAGTTTAAGTTCATATGTTATTATAATTTTCAATGTCGTAGTTTATTAATTAAAATAATAGAAACTTGGTAAACAATTCTTGACTGTTACAAAACTACTTCCTTCTTTTGCGTTACATTACTGCGCTCTACCTTACCGACATACCCCAATAACTTAGTTACTAAACAAAACAAACACTGCCAACATAAGAAAATAAAGTTACCGCATCAAATGTTTTATTGGACAAATATAAACAAAAAAATCAACAAAAAAACTAAGATAGACCTTTGCTGCAGCCTCCTCCTGCTTCTGGGCTTCCTGCGTTTACCGCATTTGGAACGGCACCTTTGATTTTGTATTTCGGCAGATTAAAACCAATGTTGTAGTCTGTGCAAAATATCCTGCGGTAGGCACTGTGTTTTACAGAGACGATGTTTTGTTGTTGACACCGCTCGTTGTACAGGCGTGCAATTGTCACATCGCAGTTAAGTTAGGTTTTATTCATGTTATTGGCTCTACTATAATGGCTCTAATACTTTGGAACCTCTTCAATATGATTTCTTACAGATTGTTTTTGGTTAGCGGTAAGTGCATAAGGCCTCTTTTCATGTTTACCACAGATCCGATTATCTTCATCTCAACAATATGGTCGATTCTTCCTCGAGAATTTTGAAGTCCATGAACATGCATGAACTCAACCTTGCATATTTTGATATCCTTACCATCAACATTTACAGTGTATTGAGCAATAAATTATCTACGAGACTCTTGACGTTTCTATTTTTTCTTGTACGATCGTTTCTTTTTTCCAACTCGAATGCAACCAAAAAGGTAACTGTTTTGGAGATCATATGACCTTAGGTCCCAGAATTTTGTGGAACTAATTTCATGGCTGTTACCGAGTTTTCTCTGCAGTTCTTAAATCTACAAGGTAAACCCAATGCACGAGGTTTCGTGCGATGTTCGAGGAGTGCGAAAAATATAAAATTGTACTTTTGCAAAATAAAAATGATAGAAAAGCAACATTTTTAGAAGGCAAATAAAGGATCACAAAAATGCTAGCAAGAACCTCTATAAACTTTCTTCATGTGAGGCACAGTTTCCAGGAAACAGTAATAAAAAAAGATTTCTTCATTTCCATCTTCAATGTAGGCAAAAACTATATACGTGCTAACTTAACCAGTACATCACACCCGAAATTTGGCATTATCAAAGCAAGTTTTTAAGCACACAATTTTATCAAGGATAAAATGTCTTGAGAAATTGATGGTAAAACAGTTTCTTTATGTTGGGAGACTTTTTGCCGTTCACTGTACCGGGTGTCCCATTAAGAAAGGTCGCCGGCTATATCTCACAAACCATTAATCATACAGCTTTAGGAAAAAATATTTTCAGTAAATATGGTCCTGAAAAGTCGCTGGAAATTAGTTTCGAGTTCCTAAAATGACCGCTAGGGGGCGTAACATATACCGTCAATTACAAAAATGGCTTTTTTTCAGATATTTTCCCATACAATATATATTCCAGTTGCCCGCATCTCAAACCTCAACATTTTTGCAAACTTTTTGTCCCATGTTTTTGCTCCATCTCTTGAAATGAAAGGGCGGGGGGACGTCAATCGTTGTTACATTCAAATTGTCATAACTCCGGTTTGGTTCAATAAAATTTAACAAACTTAGTTTCATTGAAAACGTATTTTTCAACTCTATCGTTCACACTACAAACAATACTTGGAATATGTTTTATCTGTCCGATAGAGGCCGCTATTTGTAAACTCAACGGATTTTTTAAATTTTCGCGTAAATATTAAATGGAATGGTATACCTTTCTTCGCACATTTAAAAAGAACGAACATTTATCAATAAGTCAGTGAAAACCTCAACTTTATATCTCTTTCCAAACCGGAGATATTAACAAAAAACTAATTACGAAATAAAATAACTATAAAAAAGCCACTAATTTTTATTAATATATGTATCCAACTAATAAAAGCATTGTCACCCAACTTGAAATCAGTGCTTATTATATTTTGTTTACATATATTCAAGTATTCATAATTATTTTGTGTTATGAAGTAAGCCGGTAATTACCAAACAGTTTAATGATATCTCAGTCTAAGAACCCAGTTTTTCACTTTTAGCAAGTTGGCCATGAAAACAAAAAAGTGTATTTTAATTATTCGTTAATGATTGCATTCTGCATGCATTCGAAATATATCCCTAGCATATTATATGATTCTTCATTAGAAAATGGCATTTTCGAACAATTTAACGCAACAATTAATATTTTGACGTATCAAATAATTAAAATACATGTTTTGTTTTCATTGCCAACTTGCTAAAAGGGAACACCTGGGTTCTTAGACCCAAATATTATTAAACTGTTTGGTAATTACCGGCGTACTACATAACACAAAATAATTATGAATACTTGAATATACGTAAACAGAATATAATAGGCACTGATTCCAAGTTGGGTGATAATGCTCTTATTAGCTATACCTATACTAGTAAAAATTAGTAGCTTTTTATGGTTATTTTATTTCATAATTAGTTTTTTGTTAATATCTCCGGTTTGGAAAGAGATATAAAGTTGAGGTTTTCACTGACTTATTGATAAATGTTCGTTCTTTTTAAATTTGCGAAGAAAGGTATACCATTGCATTTAATATTTACGCGAAAATATAAAAAATCTGTTGAGTTTACAAATAGCGGCCTCTACCGGACAGATAAAACATATTCCAGGTATTGTTTGTATTGTGAACGATAGAGTTGAAAAATACGTTTTCAATGAAACTAAGTTTGTTAAATTCTATTGAACCAAACCGGAGTTATGACAATTTGAATGTAACAACGATTGACCCCCCCCCCCTTTCATTTCAAGAGATGAAGCAAAAAACATGAGACAAAAAGTTTGCAAAAATGTTGAGGTTTGAGATGCGGGCCACTGCAATATGTATTGTATCAGAAAATATCTGAGAAAAAGCCATTTTTGTAATTGACTGTATATGTTACGCCCCCTAGCGGTCGTTTTAGGAACTCGAAACTAATTTCCAGCGAATTTTCAGGACCATATTTACTGAAAATATTTTTTTCCCAAAGCTGTATGATTAACGGTTTGTGAGATATAGCCGACGACCTCTCTTAATGGGACACCCGGTACAATTAAAATTAATTTTCTTTCAATTTAAGCAAATCATATGATTTAATCTAGAATGCAGTATTCTTTCCTTCAAGAATACATAAATCTTGTCTTAAAACTGCATATAATGTCGAAACGACAAATGTACACTAAATACAAAGAAGATTATCATTATCTTGAAGGGAAAAAATAGATATTTTTCAGATAACTATTCCAGATTATTTAAAGCAACATTAAGAATTGTCTTAAAACAAAATGACGTATTCTTGCGCTCAATAAGTATTCTAAAACTTCATATTTCTTATATTGTGGACAATAAATTCAAATTTGAATATGCTTCCGGTTTTGCACTGACAGCAGAGGAGAGCTCGGAAGTTAGCTGCGCTGGGGAGAGGTATTATGTGCGGCCATTGTAGCGTTTTGTTAGTTTTATGAAGTTTTATGAAATACATATTAAAATCGCTCATTTATGTTTAATTAAGCCATCCAAGTCGCCTACAGTTTTTCAGAAGTGGGATAGAGTCCTTAGTGACGTAGAGTACGCATTAAACAATACTTACTGTAGATCCATTGATAATATTCCTTCTGTTTTGGTGTTTGGTATTTGCCAGAAGGGCAGAATTAAAGACCATGTTAGGCAGTGTTTAGATTCATTAATTGAACAAGAAAGGTGTGACCTAGTAGAAGTTAGGGCGACGGCTGCTGAAAATATTTCTAAGAATCAGGAATATAATAAAAAATATTATGATAAGAGGCATAAACCAAGTTCTGTTTATAAGGTTGGCGATTATGTCATGTGTACAAATGTCGACACATCTGCTGGAACAAATAAGAAACTCATTCCGAAATTCAGAGGCCCTTATGAAATTACTGCCGTCTTACCAAATGACAGGTACATTATAGAAGACATTCCTGGGTACCAAGTTAGTCAAATACCCTATAAAGGTACTGTTAGTACATCAAATATGAAACCATGGTTTGCCCAATTTTAAGAAAATTTGGTAAAAAAATACACTCACGATGTATTTTGTAGATTTAGGTTCTTGCTCATCTTTGTTTTCCATTATTATTATTATGTCGTGTATTATTAGGTTGTTTTATTTATTTATTTATTTATTATTATGCTTGTTATATTTACCATTTTTATGTGTAACTTTTCACTTATGTGTACCATTATGCTTACTTTCTATGTCATCATCATAAGGTTCCAGTCCGAAGACTGGTTGGACGCGTACCTCCATTCTTTTCTATCCTGAGCTAACCTACGCATTTCCCTAAAAGTAGAACATCCTACATCCCTAACTATTTGAGAGCAGTAGTCTAATCTAGGCCTACCCCTACCTCTTTTTATTCCTATCTCTGACTCTAGTATGTCGCGAACTATTCCTTCGTGTCTTAGAAGGTGTCCTACCATCCTATCTCTCCTACTCTTTATTGTTTTCCATACCTTTCGCCTTTCCCCAACTCTTTCTAATACTTCCCTATTGCTAACCTTATCTATCCACGGTATCTTCATCATGCGTCTGTAACACCACAGTTCAAACGCTTCTACTCTTTTTCTATCCGCTTCTCCTATTGTCCAAGTTTCGCACCCGTATAATGCAGTACTCCATACATACGACTTTAAGAGTCTCTTCCTAGTCTCTATATTAACCGTTCTCGAACATAACAGTTGTTTCTTTTTGTTAAACGCAACTCGGCCCTGCGCCATTCTTTGTTTTATATCTTTAGTGCTCCTACCGTCTTGGGTTATTTTACTTCCTAAGTAGCAGAAATCCGCGACCTCCTCTATCTTCTCATTTCCTATTTGTATTTCAATTTTAGTTCTATTTTCACTCCATCTACATACCAAAATTTTAGTTTTCTTTTTATTGATTTTCATGCCGTAGCCCTGTGTCAAAACTGCTTCCATTTCATTCAAAGCCGCTCCTAATTCTTCTTTGCTAGATGCTAACACTGCTATATCATCCGCAAATCTGAGCATGTTAATAGTTTGGCCCTGTACATTGATCCCTGAGGCTGTTCTTTCCTTAACAATATTAATCGCATCTTCGATATATAAGTTGAAAACTAGAGGTGACAATGCACATCCCTGTCTCACTCCCTTCCGGATATCTACTTCCCTTCGTTCCTGCTCACATTCTATAACTGCCTTTTGCTCTTTGTAGAGATTATGTATTATTCTTCTGTCCCTGTATTTCATCCCTACCTTTCTCAGCACTTCGAACATCTTCCCCCATTTTACGTTGTCGAAGGCTTTTTCTAAATCTACAAATCCTATATATACGCTCTTTCTCTTTTCTATCGTTTTTTCTATAATTACTCGTAAAGCTAGAATGGCCTCGCGCGTTCCTCTATTTCGTCTAAATCCGAACTGATCTTCTCCTAATATTTCTTCCGCCTTTTTCTCCATCCTTCTTTGCACAATTCTAGTTAAAATTTTTGACGCATGGGAAGTTAAACTGATAGTTCTAAAATTTTCGCATCTATCCGCGCCTTTCCTTTTTGGCAAAGCTACTATGATGTTCCGTTTGTAATCTTCTGGAATCTCGCCTGTCAGGTATATGTGACTAACTAATTTAAATAAACGATCTATTACCTCTTGACCTTCTATGTACTTATGCATATTTATGTCTCCTAAACGTTTACATTATGTTCAAACTTATGTGGCATTTAACTGATTTATTATGTAACTACTTATTATGAAGCAACTTATGGTTATGTTACTTATTTTACTTAAGTGAACTTATGTAAATTACGACTTATGTTCATTATGTTACGATTAGTAGTTGATACTAGTGTTAGAATTATAGTGTGATCGTGGCGCTCACTGTCAGGATGGACGAACTGTGGACAATAAATTCAAATTTGAATTTACCGCCCAAATATGCTTCCGGTTTTGCACTGACAGCAGAGGGGAGCTCGGAAGTTAGCTGCGCTGGGGAGAGGTGTTATGTGCGGCCATTGTAGCGTTTTGTTAGTTTTATGAAGTTACGGAAATACATATTAAAACCGCTAATTTATGTTTAATTAAGCCATCCAAGTCGCCTACAATATCAAGAAATTATTGTCTTGTGCATATAAGAGCATGAGAATTGCTTATTCCGAGAACGTTTTACTTAACAGGAGAAAACGTTTTTTTGCGTGTATGCAAGTAAAATTAAGAACTAAATTGAGAATTAAGCATTGAAGCGTTTATGCACAAAATTAAGAATAATAAAACTTGACCAACTCTCAACTCGTCAACCTAGTCCGTGCAAATTTGACATCAATTTTCGATATAAATAACCGAAAAGAAGGTGCAAAAGTCGTATTTGTAGGTTCCAGCAACAATATTCCTCAACAATGTTGAATATAGTCGCCATAATTGAATAGTATATGTATTGCGGCAATTCTAATTTTTATTATATCATACTTGGTACTATTACTATAAAATATTGTTGAGACTACATCTATATGCAACCAATTATTATATTGTTGGCTAAGTTATATTCATAGGTGAATTTATTTATATGTGTAGTACTTATAAATTAATATAACGTTTGTTACAATGGCAAACTGAAAATGTGTATCCAAACCCTAATGAAGCATCTTATTTCTTATATTTCCCATCACTACATTAGTCACCGAAATTGTGAAAAAACTCAAGAAAAAGAAAGCTCCTGGTAAAGACAACATTACCAACCTAGGCTTGAAAAACATACCCAAGAAATCAATGGTGAAACTGCTCAACATAATCAATGCCAGCCTGAGATTTTGCCACTTCCCGACTGTATGGAAAGAAGCTCTTATCATAACAATCCCGAAGCCTGGGAAAGACCACCATCTGCCCGAAAATCATCGTCCCATCAGTCTGCTGTGTGGACCGGCAAAAATACTGGAAAGAGTGATACTCAACAGACTCAATGACGCCAACGATGAACTGGGCATCCTGCCAAACGAACAATTTGGTTTTCGTAGTGGACACTCAACGGAGCTGCAGGTGCTACGAATCACGGAATGATCAAATCCGCATTTATGAGGAGAGATTCCTTGACATAGAAAAAGCCTTTTATAAAGTGTGGCATAATGGCCTCCTCCACAAAATGCTCGAATTGGGCATTGACCTGTCGCTCACCAAGATAATCCAATCTTTTCTCTCGGGAAGGTCGTTTGAAGTCAAGATTGAAGGCGAGAGATCTGTCCCCAAGCCAGTGCATGCGGGGGTACCCCAAGGCTCTGTATTGGGCCCGACTCTGTACAGAATTTATACATTGGAGATACCGAGGACTCCAGGAACGGAGATTGCGCTCTTCGCCATATTAGCTCAATCTAGAGACCCGAAATTGGCCATACGTAACCTTCAAACCTCTAGTACCCAGTTAAAATCATGGTACAATAAATGGCGCATCAAGGTGAATTCGCAAAAGTGTCAGGCCATACTCTTCACGAAAAGAATACTGCGCAACCCAGCTACGATCAACTTCGACGGCACAGAAATCCCCTGGACCAACATAATCAAGTACCTAGGCGTAGAGGTGGGAAACTATCGATATACCGGTAAAATTTTTACTATCGAACTATCGATAGTTTTCTCTAAACTATCGATAGCACTATCGAATTTTTAAAGTGGGTCTGCATTACGCTCCGAAAGCGTACCAGACATTAAGAGACCGATGTATACAAAATCTGCATAAGTCGCAACCGTCCACCGAACGTACCTACTTGCGCATGCTTGGTATGCATCTAACAAATATAAACGACGAAGTAGAATATACTATTTCTATCGCCTTTTCTCTGTCATGCTTTTTGCACATGCAAGGAATGGGGAGTTGTTTGTATTAATGTAATAGGTATATGAATTTTTATTACCACGACCTTAATGCCACTTGGCTTAGAAGTCGATCCAACAGATTACTGGCTCGGTGAAAATGGCACTGAGGACAAAAAATATTTCGAAAAACTAGCAAAGAAATATTTTCTTCAGTACCTTCGGAGAGGCTCTTTTCATAGACTGGCAACATTCTAACTTTAAATAGGTCCAAGTTAAAACAAGAAAACCTTAATGTGTTACTTTTTATTATTGGGATAAATGGTTACTTTCGTATTTGTTTTTTTTTTTTGATAATTCATTTGGTCCAAATATTACAATCTATGTTTCACTTTTTATTCGATAGTACTATCGACATATCGATAGTTTATCAACTACTACTATCGAACTATCGATAGTTTCAAAATTCGATAGTTTCCCACCTCTACCTAGGCGTCATGTTCGATTCCAAGCTGACCTGGAGCTCTCATACGGATTACGGCCGAAAGAAAGGCACCATAGCAATCAAGCTACTCTACCCTTTGTTGAAAAGCACCAAACTCAACCTCAGGACGAAGAGGCCAGCTATGACCTACTCCATCGCATGCTGGGGTCACACGGCACATACAAATCTCAACAAGGTCCAGATCATCCAATCGCGAATCCTAAGAATCCTCACCGACGCATCATGGTTCATGCGCAACCAGCAGTTACCATCGTAGATTGGGCAAAGCAGAATACAACCAGATCCTTCTCTAGAGCAGAAAAACATAGCAATCCACTAATCAGAGCGGCAGTGGACTATAATTTTGAGGACATCGCGCCATCGTGCAAGAGACCTCGCCTCATGGTCCTACCGGACAATTAATCACTAAACTCCATCCAGATACCCAAAAAGGGCAAAATACTCCACACTCATCAGTTCCAAAGGGCAAAAGATGCCAGCATCTGCCCAGGAAAAGTCATGACAATAGATAGAGATAGTCAGTTGGAGAGTTGGTATTAGCAGGTGCAGTTGATGCAAGTTGCGGAACGCTGGAACATACCAAATTAATTGAACTTTGAAGTGATTTGTGTTTTACTTTAGAAAACTGCAAGTGCAAGACTTGTTGGATAGTTGGGGATTATTCCATTTAAAACAAAAGTTTGAAGGTAAGAATCATTCTGTACGTGTAGTTGTAAAACTTGTCGTCTCCTATTGTGTCCTACTGTTTGATATTGTAAAACTTAAGTTGTAAGCTAGTGGAATGTATCTTCTCCGATATAGGGACACTGGTAATTTATTGTGCTTAAAAATATTCAGTGTTCTTGTACCTAACACCCGTAACTGAATAACTTATTATCTAAGTACGTTAAAAACAAAACATGATTCCCACTTATTCGTTCCTGATTCTTTTTCCATAACCGAGTATGGTGAAGGTAACTACAAATGAATCTTTGGTCGTTCAATTAGGTACAAGTACATGGTAAAAGTAACTGTATTAATGGGTTGCATTAACGGTGTATTTGATTCCACAAAAAACAAAGTTGCATCAGAGTAAAAACTGAATAATCTTGCACGCAAAGTACGAACTTACCTATGTTTCAATAGTTTAAAAATTAAGTAATTTATTTGGCACAAAATATAAACGCACGTTTTCATTGTTATTTTAGATGAGGGTATTGATTTAGAAACATTTAATAAGCTAAATAACGATTTCATTAGAGAACTGATTCCCAAAATTGGAGATCGAATAATATACAAAACAATTCCTGGAATATGTTCAGATAAACAATGCAATTGTTATAAATCCATCAACACCAACAACTTCCACAATATCATCTGAAGAGTGAAGACATTAGCAACACATTAACGTTGACGAACTATACGATATCCACGGAGGACATTGAGACAGATTTCTTTTTAGACAAGGCATTAGGCAAGTTACTTGACTTTGTGAGTACATCAACGCCAATTATTATAAATTATATTAATTATTCCTATGAGGTTATTTAAATTCGTTTCTTACTTACTACTTATGTTCACGCCTCGAATGCTATTTTAATTTTGTGTTCAAAACATACTGTTTACGCCATCCCGTTAATCTAGTTTTATACTTCGCATGTCGCGTCAATAGTATTTTATCGGTAGCTGTGTCACCGACAGAGGAAGAGGAGAGACGAGAGTCGCGTTACGAAGCAAGCGGGAGAGTCCATTCTCATTTTTCTCCAAGAAAAGCAGTCATGTTCACGTTTATCTATGTTCTGATATTGTTACAGTCCGCTTAAATAAAAGGAAAAGTACAAGTGCAATTTTATTACAAATAACCAAAATCCATTAACAACTTACATACTATCAAAAATGTGTAGGATTTTCAGTTCTTAAGATTTAAAAAGCGAAGTTATTAGAAAAATGTTTTTATATTTCCCTGATCTGGTTTGAAATAGTTATTTACGTAACCAGTTATGGAAAGACTAATTTTATTTGACGAATATAATATTTGCAAATTACATGAGAACATTTTCCTAATTTCAGGATAACATATTTCTTATTTGTTATCAAATTACAATTTTTAACCGTCGGTATCGCCATTTTTTAAATTTTTATACCTAGTAAGAACCGAGAAGCAAGTAGATCACTATCATGAACCTTTGAACTGATTTTTAAAGTTACAAAAACAATCAAATTGTGTTTTTGCAAAAACGTGTGGAATTCACTTATGTGTATTTAAAATTAGCACTTCGATTGAATGAAAGAAAAGTTGCATAATTTCTTGTTCAAGAACATAACACAAAAAGAAATTGTTTTCTTGTTTGCATAGGGTATGCAAACAAGAAAAGGGGAAGAACTTGCTGTGATGAAATTTCGGCAGATTTACGAATAAATGCCAAACAAGGAAAATATCGAGGGCTTCATGCCAAAAGGGCGTATCAAAGAAATTTACAAAATTGGGTTTATGTGATAAACTGAATGCTTATGTCTATTCGCGACATACTAGAGTCAGAGATAGGAATAAAAAGAGGTAGGGGTAGGCCTAGATTAGACTACTGCTCTCAAATAGTTAGGGATGTAGGATGTTCTACTTTTAGGGAAATGCGCAGGTTAGCTCAGGATAGAAAAGAGTGGAGGTACGCATCCAACCAGTCTTCGGACTGAGAACCTTATGATGATATGTCTATATTTATGTTGTGCCAAAAGGTCGTATCATTTACTGTAGCGGTACTGAATATAGAAGCATATTCCTGAGGGCGTATCAACAACTTTTCATCATTTTGGCTGGCCAGAACGTCGTATGTACTATAAATTCCAAAAGTGGTGTTCCAGTTTGCGATGCGAATCATCGTTTATGCCGGACGTTGCTATGTTTTCGTCAGCCCCCCCCCCCCCCCCATAGACGATGTGATTTTTCGTTAAAAGAACAGGATTATTTATCTATTTTGCTACTCTTTGTTTAATAGTGCAAGGCTAACACGTCTGTTGTCATTCAAATGAAATCGTTTAGAACCGCCTTCAAAACTTTAATTGGCGGATAGTTGCTAAGGTTTTTTTACCTCAAAATGTAATTGGTTCTAACATTTTAAGCGGAATTGAACCGTAAAGTGGAACAGGAATTTTGACGCTGATAGTACATACGTCTTTTTGGCGTGTCAATTTATAGAGTGGTACGCGGTCGTATGAACATACACCCTCTGGCACGTCATTTCAGTCGCAGTTAACGTAAAATAGTAACAAATCAGTTGAAAGTTGGGCTTCATAATTTTTGAAGTGAAACTTCTTTTGTTTCGGTAGAGTAAGTTCCTGTGTTGGCAAATGCGAGCGTTACGAAAAGTGAAACGAAAGGAGGGGAGCAGTCTGAGAAGATGGGCAGAGGAGAAAAGGAATATCGAACGCATCACTCTTTAGCCACGCTCTGTCTCATGCTTCGCCCTGTTTCTCTCAACCTCTCAGGCAATCCTCAGTAAGGCGAGGACACAGCGTTTCAGTTCTCGTAACAACACAAAGCGCTTGGTTACCCTGGGTCCACACCAACACAAACATGTTAGCTAACAGTGTTCACTATAATGTTTGCTAACATTGTTACCAACAACTTGTATGTTACTAACTTCTCTAGCAACATTTGCTATCAAATAACACTGTTAGTGAACAAAATTTGGTGTTCCATCGATAGGCGGTAACTTCAAAGCAAATGTTCGCCGTACGAACATTTTAGTAGTAGCTTTGCTCGGCTTTGTTTATATTTGTGTCACGTAATCACGTATTATGGAGTGGTCACAAGAAAGAACTGTGCAATTAATTAAAGAATACGAATTACGCGAATGCTTATGGAATGTTGCAAAGAAGGAGTACAAAAACATCCAGAAAAAAAGACGCCTGGCATGCCATTGCGTTAAGTCTCGAAGTCAGCAAAACCACCAGAGAGAAAACCAGTAAAGCCTACTGACAAAGGTGATGTAGCATTTGAAACAATGCAAACTATGATGAAGGAAAAACAAGCGAAACAAAGAGATGAATATTCAGCATATGGCGAAGTTGTTGCACACAAGCTTCGCAAATTGACCACAGAACATGAACGCAACGTGGTTCAATTCAAAATAAATGAACTACTGTTCCAGGCATCCATGGGTGGTCAAAGTCAGTTCCTACATTTATTGCTAAACCGGCTTCCTCTCAAAGTTCTTTTGCTTCGACCACGCCACAATCCACACCACGTCATCAACCATCACTGCTTGATGATGGCATTGTGAGTGAATGACAAGTTATTCGTAATTGTTATTATTTTCAGAAAACGTTCGTTTTTGGTATGGACATAACGTTATCACTCATTTTACTAAACAATTGTTCGCAAATATGTACAAATGTTAGCTAACAGTATTGTTTGCGTCGGTGTGGACCCAGCATTAGAAGCATTAAAATTCGATTTATCCTTTGATAATTATTATTTTGATACTGACAATATTTATATCGACTTTCTGTGTATTTGAAGTGCGATTGGTAGTCTATAAATTAATGAATTAATGAATTTCTGGCATGTAGTAAATAAATAACTGTATAACTATACAGGATGGGCGTCTTTCCTTTTTGGCAAAGTTACTATGAAGTTCAGTTTGTAATCTTCTGGAATCTCACCTGTCTCGTACATACGGCTAACTAGTTTAAATAAAGGCTCTCTTACCTCTTGACCGGCACACTTTAAAATTTTTGCCTGCAATCCGTCTACATCTGGTGCTTTATTGTTTTTTAAACTTTCTAATGCTATCTCAAACTCTTCCCTTATTATGGGACAGCCGAGGTTATCCCTCTCTACACTGATTTTCTTTTCTAATATATCTCCCAGTTCTTGTTTTGCATATAAGATTCCCAAATATTCCTTCCACCTATCTGCCTTTC
The DNA here is from genome assembly GCA_963966045.1 of Xestobium rufovillosum. Taxonomy (NCBI): domain Eukaryota; kingdom Metazoa; phylum Arthropoda; class Insecta; order Coleoptera; family Ptinidae; genus Xestobium; species Xestobium rufovillosum. The sequence continues at coordinate 27,893,667 of OZ014497.1, forward strand.
CCTTTCCTCCGATTAGGATATCACCTGCCTCGTTTGTAATGTTCTTGCTGCTAGATCCAATTTCTCTGAAATTTCTCCTAATTATTTTATACGCTTCGTCAGTTTTTCCATTTCTTTGAATTTGTTATCAATCCACTGTTCTTTCGCTTTCCTACATTTCCGAATAATTTCCCACTTGACCGCCTTATATCTTTGATTCCTTCCTTCATCTAGCCTATTTTTATATCTTAGCCGCTCGTCTATTAGAGTCACAATACCATTTGTTATCCAGGGTTTTCTACTTTCATTCTGCTTGTGACGCAATACATCTCTAGGAGCAGAATCTAAAGTATTTTTAATGCCATTCCATTCTGCTTCTACGTCCCTAACAGTATTTTTGTCCGCGCCCTTTAGTGCTTTGTTCGCCTTTTTCTCGAACTTATAGGACAAATAATCTGTCCTAACACAATAACAAAAGTTTAAGAAGGCTCTGATCAAAGCCCAACATTTGGCACCTATTATGTCAGAAATGAACACTCCAGATTGTAAAGCTCATTATCAGCAACTTGAATTTTTGATAAGCCAGTATAATGATGGAAAAGAGGTTACTTTCATTAAAAATGAAATGGTGGTGGTGAAATCGTAACTGCTAAAGGTTCCGTGAGGTGGTGTAGGAATGCCTACAATATGCCCGAAATTATTTGGGATACGAACCAAAATGAAGAAGACATGCATTCAGATATTCTTAGCCCCTTGAAATACTTCAACAAAAATATCGGGGAAACAGAATTCGAGAATATCGCCCAATTCACGAACATGTATGCTCTTCAGACCAACAGATGGTGCCGAAATTAAGAGTTTGTTCGGACTGCATATTGCAATAGGAACTCTAAAATTTCCAAGAGTTCGACTTTTCTGGAACATGGGTGTGCGAATAAATCTTTTCCACGAAACGATGTCAGGAGATAGATTTTTCAGCTTCGTACTAATTTACACCTTGTAAATAACTTCGAAAACGTTGCCTTGAATTACAGCAGGAGAAAAATGTATGCATTGATGAGCAAATAGTTTCATTTAGGGGAAATTTATCAAAACAGTACGTAAAGGGAAAACCGAATCAATGGGGCATGAAAATATTTGTGGAAATATGTGGAAAGTCTGACATGGCATACGATTTCCTTATACATATATCAAGGAGCTACTACTGGATTAGATCCAAAAAACCCTAAAAAAGTTTGGTCTCGGAGCATCTGTTGTTCTCCATCTTGTCAAAAGGATTGATAATGAAGGTCATAAACTCGACTTTGATAACTACTTCTCGTCTTATCAACTTTTGCAAATTCTGAAAGCAAATAAAATATTTGCTGAGGGAACAATAAGAAGCAATAGATTTTCAAACCCTCCCGTATTAGGAGACAAAGAATCGAAAAGAATTGGTAGAGGATCTCATGACGAAGTGACTAGTTAAGATGGAGATGTAGTTTTGGTGAAGTGGCTAGACAACCGGTCTGTTGATTTAGCTTCAAACTTTATTGGGTCCGGAACAAAAGCGAAAAAAAATGTGTGTTGCACGTCCTCGATCAAACGATAGGTTTGTACCGAATATATATACGCTCTCGAAAATGGACACCGCGTCTCGTATTTCGTGCAGTTGATCTCGCAATAGCAAATAGTTGGTTTGAATATCGGCGAGACTGCGAAAAACTTCAAGTTCCAAAGAACAAACAATTACAACTCTTAGAGCCGGTTGTTAGAAACTTTGATTTGATCCAAATCATGTAACCTCGGATTAAAGCGACGTTGAACGAATTGTAACGCGCGATTAGCTGAAACGAGTGCCAGCACTCGGATCAGCTCCTATACGTCAGTTTTAGATCAAGTGTTCCGAAATAGGTCAAACGCACGGTAATTTTTGAAGTTTCTCAGTGGCATTTTATAATGTTATTTATAAGTTATTCTCCAAATTGTTAAATGTTTCTCACTTGCAGAAGGCTCCAGCTGTTTTCCATTTAAACATGACCATTTTCATTTGCATTTTTTTAATATTACTATTTCGTTTACGTATAAACCTAGATTCTAGATGATTGAAGCTTCGCAATTGTGTATATTGTTAACAAAAATAATTAATTTACTGTTAACATAATTTGGTGATAGTTTGCAAATTATTTTCTATAATATTGATATATTTTTCCTTCTTTACAGCCCATGTTTTCATTTATGACCAGTACATCTACTTAATTGTTTCCTTTGCTGCCGCTGTTCCTTCTCCTCTATCCTTTCTAGATATAAAGCAATAATAAAGTGCAAATCATCTGATGGGCGGACTGTGGAACAAAAGACTCAGGCGTGCCAATACGCAATTTGGCAGTCGGAACTGGCAGCAGCTGCGAAACCTGTACAAAAATTTGAAAAGGTCAACAAAAACTGCTGTAGCTGAGCAGAATGTGAGTTTCAGTAGTTAAGTCACAACGCTTCTTGCATTCATTGCATTAAATGGGTTATCTCTTATTTATTAATGGTGATGTCACCTTTTGGCAAACCGCTTTATGATTTATGAATTCATTTTAGAAGAGAAAGTATACTGAAGCCATGAGGGAAAATGAAGAGGTGGATTTGGGAGAAGCAAAAAAAGAAAATTAATGACAAGGTTAATACAATGACTGATACGATTCCCAAAAGGACAGCGTTAATTTTGCGACACTGTATAAACGAGACCAAAAAATAATAATCTCGATGGGACTACCACCTGTTCGAAATTACCTACAGTTAAGAACAAATTAATTAAACAGTACAGGAAGAACTCCACAAAAATGGGCCCGAACACTCCGATTTTTAATTCAAAGAAAATTTATAACTTTTCCTCTGTCACTTTTAATTCGATTTTCTGAGTTAGACAGCGGCAACTTTAGGGTGTAATTTTAGCTTACCGAATTACAGCCACCTTTTTAAAAACTGTTATTCCCGTTACTGGACGTTCAGAGTAGGGGATTCAACGTTTAACCGTTTAAACGTGTACACGTATGTTTTGTCAGTAAACATTTATTTAATATTGCAAACGTTTAAACTCAAAGGAAAATAATTTATAATATTTTCTAAAAGAAACATAAATCACATCGGTCTGCGATGATAACCCTTGGGAGTTTTGTTATTTCAGTTAATTTATTAACATTACATGTTTCGTTTTTGTGTTTTTTATAAATAAATATACTTTCGCTTTTCCGCATTTGTGTTTGGGTAAATTTTTTAAATCTAAATTGTTCTTTATCACAATATTTGTAACTTACTTCAGTTGTGCCGGCAAGAGTTTAAACGCGTTTACTCGTTTAGTTTTGGCGCGTTAACGTTTAGAAAAAAATCACTAAACGTTGAATCCCTAGTTCGGAGTCCCGAATTTATACTGTGCTTAGATATATAATAATAATATAATAAATTCATTTAACCCACAAATACGTAGCTATGCAATATATCCAGAAATATTTTAATTACTAGAAAGAAGTTAAAGGCACTGGTGGTGGTCCTTATTCTGTTTAGCTCGGTGAAACAGAAGCTAGAGTGATGGCCTCGATGGATAAGGAAATTGATAAACTTCCAAATCCATATGATGATGGAGCAATTTTCTTCGGTAAATATTTTGAAGTTAGTATTTTGTTTCCATCAAAACAATTCTTCAATACTATTTTAGGGGATGCGTTTAATGAAACAACGCCTGTTATAGTGGAGGGTGTGCCCAGAACATCCTCCCACATATTTTTCACCCCAGCTGCCGATCCCGTTAGTGTTGCTCAACCAACTCCCATCCCATCCCGTCGTAGAAGACCGAAGCATTTACCTAAAAGAAAGGGGTTTTCTAGTGCTGAAGCTTTTAAAATGAAGTATTAAAAAATATGAGTGTGCTACTTTCAATTGAAATCTATGAAGCAACAGCACTTCGTAGATATGAAAAATTCTAGCCTCGCGCTACATTTTTGATCCGCGTTATATGTATAACGACCGGCCCTTAGACTATCGTCTTCAGCTTGTTGATTCTCTATGTAAAGTTGGTAAAGAAGCAGTCGGTTTTAAAAAAGGGCGTCCAAGTGGCACACCTGAGGCAGCAAACTTCCAAAAAGAAACAAAGAAATGAATCCCTTACCTGATGTCCAACATGACTCGGTAGATCACTTGCCATACCTCGATGGTACTCAAGAAGGTAAGCGGGGCAAAAACAATACATGCAATAAAAAGACACATTTTTATTGCAAAAAATGCCAGGTTGATTGTTTATTGAACAGAATTGTGCATAACACTATTTTTTTCTCAAAAAATGTAAAATTTTCCATCAATAGGTGATTGAGATCATACGTCTGACCATTTGTATGTAACAGCTTTATCCCGAAAAAAAAATGTTTGTCTTACCCAAAATAAATCAGGTTTCAAGGGGTTAATATAAATACATAAATAAAAATTATAAATACTGAATACATTTAAGAAAGCGCCTTAACAAAGTTACAAAGAACCAATTTTTCTACTTAAAATATCTAGCACGGATTTATGATTATTTTCAATCGCCCAGTCCAAGGCAGTCATGCCCGAATTGTTTCTTATTTCCATTCTTGCTCCATACTGTAACAGTGTTTCTGTTATTTGAGGGGAACCTATTTCTGCGGCCCACATCAAAGGCGTATCACCTTCACTGTCTAGATAATTCACCCACAGCCCCATTTCATCTGAAGATTTATCGAACGTTTCTTTAATTTTTTCCAATATTACTTTCACTACTCGGTAGCTTTTAGAATGAACAGCAGAGTGAAGTACTGTTGAGTGATTATTCTTGGCTAAAAAATCGGCTTTTTTAGCCAGCAACATATTCACTATCACTTCATTACCGGCCGCAGCTGCGAAATGCAAGGTCGTCATATTATCAATTCTTACAGCGTTTACATTTGCGTCCCTGTTTATCAAAATCTCCACGGTTTTATAGTGACCTCTTTCGGCAGCTATGAGCAGCGGCGTAATCATGTTCTTATCAGTTGCCTCGATGTCTGCATTTTTGTCCAACAGAATGGAAACAACGTCATCATTACCATGAAAGGCTGCTACTTGCAAAGGCGTATGATTGTTTTTATCTCTTTCATCGACGAAAGCTCCTTTTTCCAATATGAATTTTACGCAGTCTTTTTTTCCCAGAATAGATGCGTTGTGTAAATTTGTGCCATCTACATATTGTTCGGTGGAAAACAGTTCAAGAATATGCTTGTGGCCAAAATTAACAGCTAAATTACAGGGAGTGTCACCTTTTATGGTTTTTGAGCGTATATCTGCTTTATATTCTAATAAATGCTGCACTACTTGCTTGTGCCCAAGGATACACGCAAGGTGTAAGGGGGTATAATCTTCTGAATTCCCTTGCACGTTTGCTTGATTCTCGAGCAGTAATAAAATCGTTTTATTATGTCCCCTCTCGGCTGCCAAATGCAACGCCGTTTTATTGGGCCCATCTTTTAAATCTATGAAGTTCTTAGAATTGCCTTGTAATAGCAAAAAAGAGACGATTTCTGCATGACCGTTTATTGCGGCTACATGCAAGGGAATTCTACCGTTTGCACTTGGCGTTTTCTCACTGGCTTTTTTTGATACCAGCGCTTTAACTATTTCAACATGTCCGTTAGAACAAGCCGCATGTAGAGCAGTGCAGCCTAAAGAATTCTGTGCATTTAATGCTAAATCTGGCTTAGCTAATAGCAATTGGACTACATCAAGATGACCATTGCTTGCAGCACAATACAAAGCAGCTTCAATGGACTTGTTGAAGGCACTCTTATCAAGTAACATTTCCACGACATCCCTATGACCTCGAGTAGCAGCATTCTCAAGAGGATTCTCAGATACAAAATTATCCTCTTGTAAAAGATCACTGTGTTCCAAAAGAGCAGCCGCTGCATTTTTATGACCATTCCATACAGCTCCATCAAAGGCAGTGCGGCCAAAATTTGTTTTTAATTTCATGTCTGCACCTTTGCCTAATAGAACTCTAACACACTCAGTGTAACCTTCAAATGCTGCTCCATGCAGTGGTGTGACCCCCAAGTTGTCACAAATATTAACACGTGCACCATGTTCAATTAGCATTTCAATAATTATTTTATGCCCAGAAAAACATGCCAAATGTAGCGGGGTAGCCCCATCTTTATTCCTAACATTTACTTCTGCATCCTTTCTTTGCAATAAAATGTTCATTATATTTGGTGCGTCCGCCAACGCTGCACTGTGTATTGGCGTATCATCACATTCATCTTTAGCATTAACGCTGGCGTTGTGCTTCAGCAACGCTAAAACAGCACCTTCTTGGCAATTCAATACAGCCAAATGCAACGGCACCTTTTTAGTTCGACTGCTGGCATCTACAATTGCCCCTTTTTCTATAAGGTATTCCACCATTTCTGGATTACCGTTAAAACTAGCATCATGTAATGGTGTATACCCCACCGAATTGACTGCCCCAACTCGTGCTCCGTATTTAATTAACAGTTTCATAGTTCCAATATTTTTATTACAAGTAACAGCCACATGCAAAACTGAATTTCCACTCGAAGAACAAAGTTCGGGATCTGCGCCGTGCTCCAAAAGAAGTTCAACAACTTTTTCCTGTTCGTATCGAACGCTATAAAATATCAAGTGCTGTCGCTCAATGCATTCGGGATACTGTTCTATAACATAATTAATAATATTCTTGCTACCGAAAATTACAGCGACTTGTATAGGCGTTCTCAACGAAACATCATCTTTAACATCGATAGACAACTTGGTGAGGAGGAACTCAAAAGTTCCTAAGTCGTCACTTTCGGCTGCATAGTGCAATGCTGTGTTACCAAAATAGTCTCTGGCTTTAGAGTATTCACCTTCAGTATCCAGCAATTTAATTTGTTCATGACATCCGTTTTTTGCTGCCTCGAAAACCCTTTCAACGTTCTCGATGATGTGCAAATTTTCCTGAAAATGAGTCATGTGATCGGGCTTTATACATCCTCCAATTACTAAATTTTCTTTGCTGATAAGATCCTTCCCGTCTTGCACTAATTTTAAAGCATTTGCAATTGTACAAATTTTTGGATTTACTGGTAAAATGTCATACAGCACATCTCCGTGCGACAAGTAATTCCGCATTCGACGACCGATTAGTGTAGGAGAATATTCATCTGCAAAAATAAAATATATATGAATCTAACAATGAATAATTGGTCGGTGTTGAAAGAAGTATAAACCAAAAATTTGGAAATATGAGATAAGTAGTTGTTTAGTGTACGGTAAGGGGAGGGGGAGTGCGACCCATAAATTGAAAAGTTGAACTTCATATCCGAAAACTAAATACAAAACTTCGGGATGAAAATATCTCCCTTCGCAGTGTAGATGAGTAGCCTATTTTTTACCGATTGCAATTGGTCTGGTTAAGAAACTTCAAAACATGTAATAAAAATAAATTTTTTTTGAAATGGAATAGGTCGAACCAGCCCCGGGTGTTTGGGGCAAGAGCATGCCTGTCCTTTAATATGCTTTTCTATCGACAGTGTATTTATGAATATAATTAACAAACGCAAAACGGATCGTTAATGACCCCTATTAATGAACGATTTCTATTAATAAACGATTTTAGTACCCTAGGCAACCAAACATAGGTTCACAAAATTAAATATCTAAATCAAGTTCTCGCGCCATCAATATCTGTCACTGTCAAGTTTATAGTTTCTGAAATCGTAATTCGTCAAAATTTAATAAATGGTTGTTGACGAAGATTTTACCTTAAAAGTCGACGGAAAAATTTTGTAACTAACTCGTATATTAAAAAGCGATTAATAATCTCGACAATTAACTCGCTGCGCTCGTGAGTGAAAATGTCTCGATTGTTAATCGACTTTATTAATACACTTGTTCGTTAAATAACTATTTCCGTCGACAGTGTATTTATGAATATGATTAACAAACGCAAAACAGTTCGTTAATGACCCCTATTAATGAAAAATTTCTATTAATAAACGATTTTAGTACCCTAGGCAACCAAACATAGGTTCATATACAATGAAATATCCAAATCAAGTTGTCATGTCATCAAGATCTGTCACTGTCAAGTTTATAGTTTCTGAAATCGTAATTCGTACAAAATTTAATAAATGGATGTTGACGAAGATTTTACGTTAAAAGTCGACGGAAAAATTTTGTAACGAACTCATATTAAAAAGCGATTAATAATCTCGACAATTAACTCACTCGCTGCGCTCGTGAGTGAAAATGTCTCGATTATTAATCGCCTTTATTAATACACTTGTTCGTTAAATAACTATTAGGGAGCGGGGCTAGTGCAATGTAATCACCTTTGAATTGTTGTTTCTTCGTTATAGTTACAATTGAGGCGTGTTTTACAAAAACAGCATAAGTCCAAATTTACAAAAATTAAGTTAGTGGGTCCATCTAGAGGGAAAATTAAATATACATTTATGTATAAAATACATTTCTGCAAAAACAACACACGAGCCAAGATACAGGCAGTTAAAATATTGCTGTTTCCACAAAAGCTACGTAAGTCCAACGCCTTTCGTTCAAATACCGCACAAGTCCGTTTGCATGTTAAGCTTTATTGAGGCCCATTTTTTCGGTAGATGTAAAAATAAGTGTTTTACAAAATTCCCTCAAGAACAAAGGCTGTCAATTTTGAAGCAATTTAATGACATGGTTGACAAGAACAGCCAGGACTCTCATTTAACCGGCCTGATTTCATTGAATCATATTAGGCGAAGGCGTCCACGAGTGGACGGCAACAACAACAAAATTCGAACTAGGCAACGTGAAATAAAAGTTTGTAAAAACGCTTTTCTTAGCCTGTATGGTATGAAAGATGCACGTCTAAGACGAATCAGGGATTCTTTAATGATAACAACAGGTGCTTCTCCCAAAGACAAAAGGGGCATCCATAAAAATAGACCGAAGAAAATTCCTGATTGTATAAATGAACTGATTCAAATTCACATAAAATCTTTTCCTGCCAGACAGTCCCACTATTCGAGACGCAAAAATCATAATTGCTACTATTTGCCAGAAGCTCTTACCCTAAAAGATATGCATGTTATGTTCCTGCAAAAATATCAGGTAAACATACCATACAGAACATATTGGAAAATCTTTAGGACACATTTCAATATCAAATTTGGATTTCCTAGATCAGACACTTGTTATGCCCCACGTTAATATCTAACTAACAAACAGTCATCTAGTGGCAAAGCGCGTATAATACGTCAGTTAAATCCGTAACTGTATGTGTGGTGTGTTATTTCCCGGCAGTTTGATTGTTTACAAAGAAATATTTAGGAAAATATCATAAGTGGTAAGTGCTTGCTTAATTTGGGTCACGTAGGCACCTCGTGAAATTGCTATAATATCACAAAGAAATGTTTTCATTGGGTAATTTTTCGTTTCATATATTGGTATTGCCTTCTACTTGTCTTAGAGTTTAAGAAAACGCCGTAATTTGGGCGCACATTTTAAATTTGCAGTGGGGCATTTAACCCACACAAATAATCATCGGGAGGATATTTGCCCCGATCCGAAGGAGGATATATGCCGCTTATTTTCTAGCAGTGTAATGACGCAATATGGGTCCGAAAATGCATTACCTATTTTCATTTCAAAAATGAAAGCATACTCGCAAACAGAACACAAGTCCTCGTGCGTAATGGTCAGAAGATCTGCAAGTGATCTAAGACTCTTTGAGTTAATGCAGCATCCCGGTAATTTAAAATTTAATCCAGGACCCTTAGGAGACGACTTGAGTTGAATAGGACGAAGAAAGTTGCGTTGGGGAAGCCAACGTAAAGAATAATTCTTTACCGAAGCTGTAAGCAATTATTAAAAGAGTAGTACACGAAATGTGGATTTAGTTCTATAATTCAATGCCTGGCGGGGTATTTGCCCGAGGAGTAGTTGTTCGAACAATCCAGTAACACTCGATTGAAGTTTGTCAATACCTATGGTCCTACATTATTTAAAAAATAAGGTACATAATCGTAATTTAGTCATATTTAGTGATGGTTGCCCAGGGCAAAATAAAAATTACGTAATGGTACATTTTTTATACGCATTGGTCCATGTACTGAAAATTTTTGATTCTGTAGAATATGTATTTCCCATGAGAGGTCATTCATATCTACCAAACGATTCAGACTTTGCCCTGATAGAAAAGAAGAAAAGGCGGTTAGAAAGAGCTGAAAGGCCCGAAGATTGGGATGAGGTAATATTGAATGCCAGAATGAAACCAACTCCATTTAATTTGGTCAAAATGGAACAAAATGATTTCTTTGATATGAGATCTGCAACAAGTACCTCTTTTTTGAAAAATCCAAAGCCTGCGATTAACATAAAGCAAACTAGGATTATGAGGATTACCATTAAGACACAGACTATTTTTGTAAAGGATGCTTACAATGGGCAATTTCGGACCAGTATTGTGGCTAAAGCAAATCTGTCACGTACGATTGACCTCAGACAGCTGTATGATAATCCAATACCATTTCCTGTTAATAAAGCAGAAAACTTAAAAGCATTACTACCGTTACTCCGTTTGGTAGAGAACAAAAACTACTACGAATACATTTTGGCTGGAACACAGTCCGAAAATTTGGACATAGAAGAAGATGATAATAGCAGTGGACATATGCTGTTTTTGTAAAACACGCCTCAATTCGTTTGTGTGACATTAATAGACTGCAGAATACTTTTAATTGCTGGTAAATTCTATTGATATAATACAACTTGCAACGAATACCAACAGACGGTATTTCCTTATTTCAAGATAAATTAAACTAAAAGTTATAATTTAAAGTTATAATTCTGGAATAGCACTGATTTCCATCTCTTTGACGCCACAGGGCCAAGAAATTCTTTAGAGACCACATTTCGATTAAAAGGACAAATGCCCGTTTTAACAAATCCGTTAATATCTCTGATTGTTTCACTCCATGTCACCTATTAATTTTGAAAACACATTTTTTGTACTTCTTCTACCACTCTATTAATTTGGTAGTCGAACGACATTAATTTAAGAAATATGAATACACTCAAGTATACAAATTTATGCCAGTAAATTTAGTGGTGATTGTACATAAGATTTCATGACAAAAACTTCCTATAAACATGGGTCCGGAAACCCATAATAACTGCGATAATTGTCACAGAAAGTTACGATTTCTTTAAAAAAAAATTATAAAATTTTTACCATGCAATCAATTTCAAACAAATTTTGGATAGGCGTTTTTGAATTAAACAGCTACGAAATGACAATAATGAGCAGCGGAAGAAGCATCTTTTAATTTTGTCTTTTAAATGTTTAATATCGGTTACTCCATTTTTAGCCCATATAGCATCATTTGAAAATAATAAGCACGGATAGCAAAAAAAACAATTTTTCACATTACATCCACAAATCCAGTTGCACAAATTGTACATAGATTCTTTAAAATATCTTTGGACATCTTTACCTTTATCCTTTGTTGTCTGTTTCAAATTCAGTTTTGGTTTCGGTCGCCCACTTACCACTTTTCGGCGTTCATAATTTAATGTTCCAGTTATCTGTGAGGCAAACATCTCCTCAACAGCACTCATCTTGTTTTGCTAAACGCAAAATTTCACAACAATCACAATTTCACAACCGCAACTAAACTATAGACCCTAGATTAGAGACACCTCCACCCCTGTCTGAGAAGAACTGAGAACGGAATTATGGAATTTACATGCATTTCTCCATAAGCCATAAGAGCTGTGCAGGGTCAATTTGAATTATGCCTCGGCTTGCTAGCGAGCGCGGCTTGACGCTTCCTTGACTATTTCTAATATTGCTGCGAATGCAGACCGCTGAGTATTTTGAATTTGAGACTGTTAGACAAAAAATATTTTTATTAAACTTATGGTTTTGATTAGAATATTTGAGGAAGGTCATTGACCAATTGACCTTAAGGAGAAACCGCCAGTGACGATAATTCACCACACCATCCTTCGTAAATATAGCTTCGTCTATCTGTAATACCTTTTGCACAGTCTTGATTATCATGTACCGAATCCAACATACATCTGCAACAATGAAGTCTTTTTCGTAATCGAGCACGAGATCTTGGACAGGTTGGAAATGGAAACACTCTCTGTGATCATTCTTTAAAATCAGAAACACCTTAAAAGATAAGCACTTGCAATACAAAATGAAAATGGGGAAGATTTCTGAATACAGGGGAAGTCTTCCATTTTCGTATTTTTTTGCCAGAATACCTAATTTCATACCTACTTCATGAAAATGAAAGAATTTTGATAACTGTAGAATACTGGCGCCTTCTTCGATTTTTGTGATTTTTTTGTTTATTGTTTAAGCCGCGTAGAGCGACACTAGCACAAAAAGCGCAGAATCAGCCGCAAGGCTGAATTTTTTTTAAATGTACTTCACCACTGTTTCCACGGCCATCAATTATGTTTTTATTTTAATCGGGATTTTAATAATGGTTTTATTTAAATAGCGTAACTCAAGTGACGCACCCAAACTTAGAAGTCTAAGCGGTATCAGTTTCTTGGCATCTTGGCGTAAGTTGTATCTGATATTATCCAAACAGCTTTTAAAATTAATCGAAAAATGCTAGAGAGGTATTGTTGTGCAAGTGGGCGCACTTTACAACAAAAGAAAATAATACATACAGTCCACGCGCGAAAAAAGAACCAGAGACGGACAATATTGTTTAGTAATTCTCAAATATCTTCGTTTGCAAGTAAAAAGGAATCGGTGACTTTTCTCAAATTCCGAAATGAAGCCGAAAGAGTTAAAATCTTACCTTGACATGATTCGGGTTATTCAACTGCAAGGCAGCTCTTCGTATACTCAAATTTTAATAGTTTAACTTGATCACCATGTCTGCGTCTTCTACGATTTATCTGACGATTTTAATTTCTCAGGCGTCCAAATCCAAATTCCGAAAATTTCCGATGAGTCGCAATAAACACTTGTGGAGATGGTATTTGCCTGTTAGGAAAGCGATTGCGATATTCTTCAACAGCCCAAGCAGCATTGCCGTTGCAAAATCCATACATGGAGACATTCTTGGCATTTTTGAAAACTAATAAGGTGAGCTTTTAGGTCGAGATAAGCTTGCACTACTGACACGGGCAGTAACTTACAAAAAATACTAATAATTCTGACAAGAGATGTTTTTGTTATTTTGTACCCACAAACGTAATGCATTTTTAAACCTTGAATACCTCAAAAATGAAGCCACAAATCAGTGGCGGCTCCTGACTTTAGAACTTGGCATTGCTCTAAAATTAAATCACCGCTCAGGGGTTGGGGGGGGGGGTCTGGCGGTTTCTCCCATGTAGTTTTTTTAAATGAAGTGCTTTAGAAGCCATTTTCAAACATTTTCAAACAAGAAATTTCACTCACCGCAATATTTAACGAAAATCCCAAATCCAAAAGGTTATACTTTCGCAAACAACATTTACCGCGACCTTTCGAAAAGCATTTAATACTTCGCACAGGCTTAGGACGTCCATTTCATTTTATTTCAAGTTTTTCGTCAAAAGTCTATATTTAGATAAAATATTCATTTTTAACTGAATGGAGTATTACAACACAATAATAATTTTGAAAATTGCAAAAATCAGGCGACCACTTTGCTAAAGTTCGCTCCACAATGTTTAAGTGTTGACTTTAACCAAACCACTACCTTTAGCCATGCTAAGTATTGTAAATTTCAATATTTAAAAATAAACAAGATAATGCAGCTAATTACTCACGTTATAAGCAAAGCAACGAGCCAATCTCAGACCTAACATAAATATGGTAAACAAAAACGATAAACACTGCCGCAGGCGCTCCCAGACGATCTTTATTCTTCCACCTAAAAGCACATACGACGAAATTTTCCCGAGTTGCGCCGATCTCGCTCCCATATCGAATGTGCATTTGCCTTAGAGTGCCACACCTCAGTACTCGGACGGCTGGTTGCGTGTGTGGTAGGCATTTTGAAAGACGACGCGGAATGCTTAGAGCGCGTACTATTTATTATCTCGCATAATAATTAATATACCGTGTGTTCCAGGAATTCTGAAGCATGGGAAATTTGAAAATTGCGATTTGTATGTCCCCAAAGTGTTTTAAGAATATTCCGAGTATCAGGACACATTCAATGTGCACCAGAGAACGTTTTCGTGCAATAATTTTCAAAGTTTGACAAAAAATATCAATAATATTTCCAAAAATATAACGCATGGGAATCAACTTAGTTTAAATGCTACTGTAACGACAGTAACAGCCGCGTCGCAATGGTTGAGTGAGTTTAGTCGCTGCACCTGTTTCTCTGCATCTAGCGGATGGTGGTTCAAATCCAACTGCGCGGCGGTAGCGATTTTTTTACTTGTATTGTTATTTTGAATGAACGACGATTGATTTCTATCAGTAAAGATACCTAATTAAACGTTTTATAATTTTTAATTAAACTGGAAATGGACTTATTAGAAAATTATTCACATTATTAAAAGGCTGTAGCATTGGAACGATACCTTGTGTTTGTGCTTTGTGTTCGATTCTTAAAGGAATAATTATTTGCAAAAAATAATGGAGAATTTACGGAGGGAATTTTTACTTGAAAGTACTTACCGACAGCTAGAGAATCAGCGAATGGGCGTCGGGAATATTACAATAGGCTGGGCAAAATGGTGCAAAATGGAGAGCTGTTTGAGCACTTGCAAACCATCCCAATCGGTCCTTTTCAGGACCGCCACAAATATTTATTCGAGGGTTGATTTCAGACACGATGATTGCCTAGTAGCTGTTACCAATGCCCGTCAATAAATGCAGTTATTGTTGCAAATTAAAATGAACAAAGTTTTAAAACCTTTAAGTAAATAAATAACTAATTTTCTGTTCCAATGTTACAGCCTTTTAATAATGTGAATAATTTTCTGATAGGTTAATTTCCAGTTTAATTAAAAATTATAAAACGTTTAATTATGCGTCTTCTGATAGAAATCAATCGCCGTTCATTCTAATTAAAAATACAAGTAAAAAAAATCGCTACCGCCGCGCAGTTGGATTTGAACCACCATCCGCTATTTGCAATGTAACACGTGCAGCGACTAAACTCACTCAACCATTGCGACGCGGTTGTTGTTGTCTTTACAGTAGCATTTAAACTAAGTTGATTCCCACGCGTTATATTTTTGGAAATATTATTGATATTTTTCGTCAAACTTTGAAAATTATTGCACGAAAACGTTCTCTGGTGCACATTGTATGTGTCCTGATACTCGGAATATTCTTAAACCACTTTGGGGACATACAAATCGCAATTTTCAAATTTCCCATGTTAAACAGGATGCTTCAGAATTCCCGGGACACACGGTATATTGCGGCAGAGATTCAAAAAGTTTGAAACTTATTAGTTTATAATTACAAGGTGCGACGCTCAAAATCTTTACAAAAGCCCGACACCCCCACACAATGGAAAATGCAACCCCCAACCCGGCTGGACCCAACGGAGCTGGTGTGACGGTCCACAAACAGAAAAAAAATAAATGTACCCTAGGCGCCACGCAATTATACAGGGGTTACAATACTCTAACGCTGGAGTACCCAAATTACGAACGGTATCAGTTGTCATATAATAAAACAGCGCATAATTCCAGAGCATGAACGGAGCCAGAGGCTTCAATAAACAAAATAAGAGTAGAGATAATTACAAATTGAATCAAATTAATGAGTGCAAAGTGAAGTAAGGTCTAAAGGAGTGCTTAATATAAATATATCGATTATCGCAAGTGTCACAGTACGTTTTAAATTGGTCAGAACAAAATATTATGCTGAAGGCAAAAAAAAAGGTCGCCGGAATAGCTTACCAAAAGAGATAGGTAGGTGGGTACCTATATACCACGGTGTACAGCGCTTTACCCCAAGGTTTACAAAGAGTATATTATCACACAGTGTATAGTAATATTTGGTAGCTATTAAAAAAAAACTTTTACTTAATGAAATTCTGAAATTACGGATCAATACAAAAAAAACTAGTTGAGACTACGATTGGAAAATATAAATGTGAATTGAAAGTAAAAATAAAAATACAATAATAAACAAGCAGCTTATCTGAGTTTTTGTTGGCCTTCAAAGAAGTAGCAGGCGGCGATCGAATACCGCAAATATAATATTCTTCAACTAAATTTCCCAAATCACAAATTCTCGGTGACACAGACGAGAAAGAAATCGGACATATGATTAGCGTTAATGTTACTTCTGCCCAGAAGTAAAACCCTAAAAGATTAAATATGATTCATAGTTCGATAAAAATAATTAATAAATTGAATGACAAAAACGGAATTCGTTACAGTCGTCTGGTAACCAGCGTAACTAATCCCACAAAGTGGTTAGATTACTTCCACAACCAAAATCAATAAGCAATTGATCTTAAATAAACAACTGAAGTATATCTAATTTACGTAGCTTTGCTCCTTTTATCCAATTAAGAACGAATAAACGTTTCGTTTAAAAATGAGCAAGCCTACACACGCGGCATATCCAGACTACTGACACGATGCGGCCAAAACCTCGATACGAGTAGGTAGTGAACCATTTTTTTCCGTTTAGCAAGAAAATATTAAAGAAAATTAATAGCTCCGAACGAAACTCTGAAATATTTTAACAACTGATACCTTTCGAAATTATAGAACGTAACAAAGGTTTGAACCTTTTATCAAAAAAGGTTAAAACCATATTTTTGTAGGCAGTGCGCGCGCACGAGCGCACTTATTAAGGAGCCGTCGCTGCCACAAATCAAAATATTTTACAAATTGAATTCCTATAATTTTAAAAAATCTAGTGGCGTAGAAAATAGGGGGTAAAAATCAGCCAACTCTCCCATTATCTACGTCACTGTACTGTTTAAAACAAACTAGTTATTGTCATGTCGTAGCTGCTTCATTCAAAAACGGCCCATCCAAAATTTGTTCGAAATTGATTGAATGGCGAAAATTTTATTTAAAAAAATCATAACTTTCTATGGCAATATTATCTCCGTTGTGAATTATGAATTTCCGGACCCACGTTTATAGGAAGTTTTTTCATAAAATCTTATGTACAATCACCACTTAAATTTACGGAACTAAAATTTGTAACAACCTGTATAGTACGTGGCTAGTGTGGGGTGGAAGTTTCAGTATTGTTAATTGATTGTCGATTGGCAATCTTTACATCTAGAGAGACAAATACAAAACCAAAATTAAATAACAAGTGTCCTAAGCAACAAGCAACAAGATTACGACCATGACTACCAGTTAGACCATAGCTGTATTTTTGTTACTAGTTAGTACTTACCAATAAAAAATACATTCGAAGCATCTTTTTCCGGGCACATACCAAAACTTTTCAACATTTCATATAAATCAACAACCACAATTTCTATGGCGGCTAATAATTCCTTGTTATTCAATAACTTACACTCATGTTCGCTTTGAATTATGATATTCAGAATGTCGAGCCTGTTCTCGTAATATGCAGAAATTTGCTGTTCCGATTTTTCGAAAAAAGTACTAATGGCATCTTTAAATAAATCTTCGGTGCGAAAAAAATTTTCAACTGCCGTTTTCAACTTTTTCGCAGAAAATATGCTTAGTTCTTGATTACGGGCCACAATCTTTTTTAGGAAAGTTGAATAATGATCTTCTATTTCGCTGACGAACTTCTGGCATTGCTTTGAATCGGTTGCATCATAATATAGATCGTTTACTTCTATATGGTGTTTATTGCTTAATAAGGTGACAAATTCGTCAAACTGGGATCGATTCCTAGACTCCTTGGAAGTTACTAGTTGTTTCTTCGCTAAATAAATTTCGCGCTGATTTTTCAGTAAGTATTGAAATGCTTCCTTTTCTGAATTTGACATGTAATACTCGATTGAAGAAAAGAAACCTTCAGCTATCTCTTCGGGATCGTCTTCTAACTTTTCGTTAAAGTCATCAATATTTTGTATTCTCCTGATATCAAATTCAACGGCACACATTATCTTGTGTATTATCATTGAAAGCGACTTTGGTTGTTTAGCTTCGGCGTAAATGTTATCAACAATTTTTCTAATCTTCGACAGATTCTCTTGTCGTCTTTCCGGACTGTGTATATCCAAACAGAAATTTGCCAAACGTTTCGCAATATTCACGGATTTACATTGAGTGATATGCCTCAGAACTGTTAAAACACTCGGTGATATCTCTTCTTTGTATTCATTTTTAATAGTGTGTGCTTTAGAGACGTTCCACGTCAGAACTTTTTCAAGTTCATCAAATAAATTAATCAATTTCTCATTTTTGTTTGGAATAGATTGACTCAATTCCTCTACAAGATTAGAAACTATGTTATAGCTTTGAATCTGATGGCCGTTCAAATTAATATCTCCCATTTCAAAATTTAAAAGTTTGGCGACCATCTTTTTGGCAACTTTTAGATCGTCGCACTGTCCTATTTTTTTAAAAAAACTTTTGACCGACTCTATCTTCATCGTGTAAAGAATATGACTGATTTCTATTTCGATTTTCTTTAGGTCTCCCTGAATAGTAACAAAATCCAGAGAATCTTCCAACTCCATTCGCCTCTCCAATCGAAATTCATGTGATATTGAATTTCGTATTTTTCTAAGGATGTCAAGTAGGTTTTCCGGTGCAGCAGAATTTATAAATTTTTGTACAGAATCCGAAATATTTTTCAAACATTCACCCATTACTTGCAGAGTTCTCAAAATAGCAAACCTTGGAACTAGAGGATTTTGGTCAATGTTTGTAGCAATTGCTAGTTGTAGATACGAATCAATTCGATTCAAGAAATACACGTCCTTAACTAACAAAAAGTCTCCGTGAAGGTATTCTAATCTTTTCTTTAAACCATTCTCTAAAGACAGAATTTGGGGTTGAATCTTATTCGCCGACTTCTGTTTCTTACTTTTTCCTGGAGAACCTTCACTTGGAAGATTTTCAACAATTTGTGGCAGTATTTTACCAAATGTTGCTAAGTGCGAGAGAATTGTCTCTTGGTCTAAAACTAGCTTGAAAACCATGTCTGTGTCATTTGGTTTCAACATGGTAGAAAGGAACATTTCCAAACAAAACTCCATTTCTTCCCAAGGAATGTTAACCTGCAATATGGAAAATATTAAAATTTAGTGTTTATACTCATCGTGAGTTAGCTGCAAGGGAAATCTGGCGGTACGCAAATCAGTTTCCCACTATCCGGGCTGATGTTTTGACCACTAAACTACCGCGGGCCGCATACCATTTATCTTACAGCAATCCCTCTTCAAGGCCCGGAAAGGGGGAAACCTGAGTTCGAGTCCTAGTTGCGTCCTGCCACAGTTTTCTGCAGGTTCTAATCAAACACCTGTAACACGTTTCAGGGAAAAAAATTCGAGAGAAATCATCAATATAGAATTGTTACGGTGCAAAGTCGCCGATCCCGTAATTGCTGAATTCTGTTTTAAAATAGCGATTTTTATTGTATTTTAGCACCGGGTTGGTAGGCAACCCCGTTTTGCATCACTGCTTAATTGGTAAACTCCCCTTGGCTACGCATAAATACATATTTGGTTCATTAGCGTAGAATTAGGGAGTTACGCTTTTTGTTGCTGTAAATTGCTTAGTTGGCTTTGAAATAAGTTTCTGTTTGTTTGTTTCTTTGTTTGTTTATTTATTTGTTTGTTTGTTTAAAATCTATATTGTTTTAATGGTTAAGTTTCGAAATAGGTAAAATTTAGTGCTTAGTTTCTTCTGATTTTCCCCGCCTCTGGTAGAACCGTCTATAACCGGAAATTCGTAAAAAAACGGAAGTTGATATTTTGTTCTGGAGTGTTCGGCGCCTAAGCCTATATATAGGGAAAATTCTGCCTTGCAATTATTATCAAAGAAAGATCAGACTAAATATATCTTCGAGTAGTGAAGTGTTGAATGGTTGGTCCGTGATAATAGCACAGGATAGTTTCGAAGAGTATTTCGGATTTGTATCAGGGTCAAGTAGTTCAAGCTGGTTTCCTAGTGATGTTGCATTATGAATTGACAATGAGATAATTAATAAGATCAAGACAGCCTTTACCAACTTTTATTTAGCTAATGCTCTTGTTTCACATTCTTATATCCCTCAGTGTTCTGTTGATTATTGCCTTTGAGTACATGGTAGGAGATCCCTCCGTAGCCAGCTCGTTCTCTGCGACATTTAATCGATGTTCTTCTTGAATTTTGGTATGATAGGTTTTAGTTGTGGTCTGAAAGCGTTTGTGGAGCATTTTTACATATTCAAGTCTTGTTAATAAGTACTTACCTTTCGGAATTTTCTTGGTTTAAAAAAAATCCTCGCCACGAGGTAGGTCATATCTTTCCTTATTTTCATTAGTCTAATGTCGCTTTCGCCTTGCAGGGTTTTTATGTAGGGTCCAGACGAAGCATAGCATAGCATAGCATAGCATAGCATAGCATAGCATAGCATAGCATAGCATAGCATAGCATAGCATAGCATAGCATAGCATAGCATAGCATAGCATAGCATAGCATAGCATAGCTCCCCTTTTGAGAGTCCCGCTATAATCATAGGGATAGTTTCTTCTTGGAAGAATTTTTTCCTCCGTCTGTGTTCGGTGTACCGACGTTGTGAGTTGTGGCCGCCTTTTCCAACGACGCCGACGTTTTATCAGCGAGGACGATCATAAAACGCTGTTTATGTTAAGGTCAGATTATTTAATTATCGTTTTCTTCGGCATTCTGGAAGCCGGTAACGTGCGAACCTCTGCGTGGTTGGAGATCACCGTGGTCTGTGCGTGCGCTTTAGCTTCTTCGTGCAGCTTTATTTTGCATTTAATTAAATTAACTGTTTATTTAGTTGCTTTATTGTAGCACAGTAGCTTACCTTAGCTTAGGTTCATGTTACATTTTCTACTGTACTTATAGCACTTTGTGTTAACTCACTATTAGTCATTTGTTTTTTTGTTCGGTGTGACGGGTTGCGCTGCATCGTCCGGGGTTGGGTTGTCCGCGCGATTGTTCCGGTGCGCCGTTTTCGCGTCGGGGCCTTGTCGCGTGTTCGGGTTACGGAAAGGTTAGCGCTTATTTTGTTTAGTATTATAGTATTCCATTCTTGCCCGTTCGGACGAGGCGACGTTGGCCGCGTTTGATTGCATCATTATCATTTAGTTAGTAGTTTCCTAGAAATTATTACT
The DNA here is from genome assembly GCA_963966045.1 of Xestobium rufovillosum. Taxonomy (NCBI): domain Eukaryota; kingdom Metazoa; phylum Arthropoda; class Insecta; order Coleoptera; family Ptinidae; genus Xestobium; species Xestobium rufovillosum. The sequence continues at coordinate 27,914,879 of OZ014497.1, forward strand.
GTAGTTTCATGTGATAGTTGTTTTGCACGCTGCCGCTAATAGATATAGATTACGAAGTGGGTGGACTGAGCTTTAATATACGCAGTGGTTGTCATTCACACATTTTATATTTATATTTTTCCATTATTATATCCGTTAATATCTTTATTTTGTTTTTTTGCTAAGAGTACCCCGTTGTACCTCGGCCTCCTTTAGAGATTGTGGAGGTTTCAGCTATAGACCTTGTCGGTAGGTTCTGAGCAACTTCTTGGCGTCCTTTTATCAATTTATTTCTTTTTACCCACTCCCATCTCCCCGGGTCGGTCGGCCAGGTCCTCCCTGTTTTCTTTTGTTGCGCTTATTTACGTAACAGTGGTGAAATAGATAAGACGTATTGTTTTAGTGAAACTCGGATAAGCCAGTGAGACTGGAATTTTATTCGACACTCCTCGTTGTGATAGTCTTCAGAACCCCCTCATAGGTAGCTTTTAACGTCATTTAGGGTTTTGGGATCAGATTTTAGGATCCAGTTGGTTGAATCCAGTTATTAGGATCACGTTTTAGGACCTAATAGTTTATTCTTAGCCGAGACACAACCCAATTAGTTTTGGAGACTTCTTAATTTTAGAGTTAGACCGGATTGGATTTGTTTTGGAATAGAACTTCAGCTGCCGATACGTACTTAGGGCATAGTTGATTTTGTTTATACAGTTATTGTTTTTTAATCCCCTGTTTGACATTTACATTCATCCTACATCCTACGTTGGCCCTAGCACCTTTGTTGGTAAGTACTTTAGCACTTAGACTGCCAGGCAAGCTGATCGAGATTTTCGTACTGGCTCCCACAAGCCATAACATTTTTATTTTTTAAATTTGACCTACAGGGTGTCAGTATTAACAATCATTGCCAGAATACTGTATTCCTGATGTTTTTTTTTGCAAAAAAAAGACAGTGGCTATAAGGTTTACATGGCCCTTCATACCACATGCTTGAACCAGTTGCTGAAAAAGTTGAGATGGAAATAATCAATCCTTTGTGGTAGAACGCTGTTTGCGCAGTTAAATCTTACAAAGTAGATCAGCAAACCTAGTAGGCACTTTGCGTAAGAACAAAAAAAAACTTCCAAAATCTGTAATAGAAGCAAAACACAAAAAGGGAGAAATTATCGCAAAGCAGAACAAAAAGAATGTTATGGTTATGAAATGGGATGACAAAAGGGACATCCTTTTTTTATCAACATTCTGATGAGATGAGGGAAGTGCACCATAGGGAAGGTCCCAGACAAAAACCTTCAGCGATTATCAATTACAACGACGCGAAATCATTCGTTGACATGTCAGATCACATAACAGCCTATTCTAATTCACTTAGAAGATCCGTAAAATGGTACTACAAAATAGCATTCGAGCTTATAACTGGCACTTCAACAAAATAAATAACAACAAAATTTCAATAACTGCGTTCAAAGAAAACCCTCGTATGCAGATATTTCAATCTACTCGAACGCCATATGCATCTCCAATTGATGGTTTGCAAAAACACGTACTCAGTGAAAGGAAGGAAAATGGAGTACCAAAGAGAAGCAAATGTAAATTCTGTTACGACAAAAATTCCCAACAACATGGAAGAGATTATGCTGTGAAAAACACAAAAATAATTGCATTGTGTTGCATAGGTTGCGAAACCACTCCGTTTATACGCACTGCTTCCTGATCTCTTCGAGGACATAATTATCTTTAATTCTTTCCTATAGTTACAACGCAGCGTATTTATTTTCCTTCTAACCTCGGAGCAGTGTTGCCAACTCGGTGAATTTTTCACCAAAACTAGAGAATTTCAGCACCCCTAAGAGAATTTTAAGATGAGTTTGAGGAGTGTCTCAAAGCTGGTGTATTTCTAATTTTGTTCAGAGAATTCTGGAGAATTTAAACAATTGCCATGTTTGAGTGTTTTATATTTTAATATTTCTTCTTTGGTTAACTCGTTACTCATGTGTGACGTATTTGTATTTTGTCCATAACCGATGGTTGTCGCTGGCTGGTGAATATTTGCTCTTTAGTATCTGTCAGTAACTTGTCGTGCTTTAGTTGGTAATGGCTTTGCTAGTTGTCAGTGGTACTGACTAACTTATTAGCAATACCTAACCTAATAAATTAGTAACTTTTATTGTTTTATTGTTGTCGTGTTCGTTTTCGTTTTTTGGCTTCATTCTGCATTGCACATAGCAAAAGTTCGTTTTGTTGGGCTTGTGCATAATTATTGAAAAGTAGGTACCCACGTTTTGTTATTTAATAATTCGATATTTAAAGAATATTTTGTTTAGTACCTCCACAATACACGCAGAAATATAAAAGCGATTGGGAAAAGTTACCGGATAGGTACCTATATCATATATCTAAATGCCAAAGAGAATGTCTATTTTGTTCAAAGAATTTATTTTTTGTTCTGTTAAATGTATATTGTTTGTTCTGTTTATTTCAATAAACATTTTTACTATTTTTAATGTTTTTATTAAATTTCTCTTTATTCTGGCGGTAGTTGCTCTTAAACAATTCAAAACAAAAAACAAACCCCTTTAGAACAAAAAATGTCCAAATGTATTTTGGTGTATTTCGGTCTTGGTTTTGGAGACATCTGGTGAATTTTCAGGTAACGTTTTGAGAATTCTGAATTTTTATAGTTGGCAACACTGCCTCGGAGCGAGTGGCCCCTGGCTATATATGAATATATACGTTCAAAAATTTATCCCATGCAATGTTTCTTTTCGTCTTATTAATGTACATTGGATTTGTAGGGTTCCATAGTTCCGGTAGGGATTCATATGTTTCAGACTGTGTAGATACAGGGGGTGAGGAGTGGCCGCGGGTTGGTCGGTTGTGGTATTCCGCAAGGGACTGTACTGGGACCGGTTTTATTTTCAATTTACATAAATGACCCGTTAGAGATAAAAATTGAGGGTAGCTTCTTGGCTTTTGCAGACGATACCTCAATTATTGTGAAATCAAATGAGTGGAATTCGTTAAAATATGAAACAGATAATGCTTTGAGAATAGTGAAAGATTGGTTCGATGAATCGTTACTAACAATTAATTTTGAAAAACAAAATATGTTGCTCACAATTATGGTAGACCTACATATAATACTTTGGAAATAGAGTCAAATAATTCCATCTCTATTGAGTCTAATAATAATCTAATAATCTAACAATAATTTTTCCTAATCATACTAAATGAAATTAAAACTTGCCAACGCTTCGACTAACACTCAAGTTATGGTTGTGCCCACTTATAACAGAGTTTTAGCTTTTTGTGGTTTAGAAAGTTTGTTATATCAAGATGATAAATTGCCAGATTTTGATCTTAAAACATTATTGTCGGTGGCACCTTACGGTTCCCTAATCTTAAAATACTATAAAGAAAATGAGATTTTCGATGATTTCATGAGAAATAAACTGTTTTAAAGTAAATTATGAAAAAAATTATTTCTAAGTTGGGCCTAAACTTAAAAAATGTACAAAATACAAAATTGTTTTCAAGTCCTTCGCCGTAGTCAAAATGTCAGAATGACGTACAGGGTGGTTCAGAAAAGAGGAAACGTGAAATTGCGACAATAGTAAAGTACTAGTTTTGCGAAATGCAGAGGTCGCGGTCGGGGAGAAAACTGTTTTCTCGGAAACGCGAAGGGATGCTGCAAATCTAACTGCAGATTTGTGTTTAGGAAGGATGAGTTCTTGTCTCCCGAAAATTTCATTCGCCTGGGCCGCCCGTAAATCTTCTGGGGATCCCCTAGATTCGGGCTACCAGAAAACCGAGCATGGATTCGTTTTTTTGAATGTTTATTACATGTATGGTACAAAATAACAATAAAGCAGTGGCAGGCTTAAGGGCAGAATAAAGACATTGTTATAGCTAGGAAAAGAGATATCAAAGCAAAATTTAAATCAGAACTAGGTCTTATAGTAGATAAACCTAAACCTTGATTTGGAAACTCAAATGATGGCAAAACTTCTAGGAGGTTCTCTAATAATGCAATAATATCTGCATCTATTACAGGAGTTGATATTACCATTATTGAAAGAATTAATGTTATATTAAAAACACTAGCAAGTGGCTACTTAATCGATATAGAGCAATTCAAAAAGTATGCTTTAGAAACGGCTACGAAGTTTAATGAACTCTATCCATGGTACCCAATGCCTCCAACAGTCCACAAAGTACTGATTCATGGACCGGCCATAATAGAAAACGTTTTGCTACCTATAGGACAGCTAAGCGAGGAAGCTCAGGAGGCAAGGAATAGAGTTTAAAAAATATCGGGAATCACATTCCCGAAAATTTTCAAGGAAAGAAACTAATGCACACATTTTGAATTCTTTATTGATTTCATCTGATCCTCTAGTATGTTCATTCCAAAAGCTGTCTCGAAAACCAAAAAACTTTGACCATAATGTTCTAAACCTTTTGAAAGATCCAGACATTGAAGTCAGTACGACAGGTGTACTTTCAGATGAAACTTCTTCTGACAGCGACAATCCCCTTTCTGAATGAATTAATAATTTTGTATATTATAGTCCACGGATTGATTCCACAGAGGCATAGGTGAGTAAAAAAATGTTGAATCCCAATTTCATTTTTGGAGATTAAGCCATGCTACTACTACTAATTTTAAGCATATTTCCGATTTTTTCAAATCAAAGAGGCCGCCTTGGCGGGAAATATTTTGTATTCAGATACCCTTTCTGTTCTAAATTATGGCAAATTATTATTTAAAAAAGTTGTTCAGAATGTAAAATTATTGTTCAAAATTTTGGGGATTGGAGTACTTTTATGAAACAGAATTTCTTTAGGAAACTGATGAACCTGAAAATATCTATTTCATAAAAATACTCCAATCTTCCAAAAATTTTGCACTGGGCCATAATTTTGTCTCTTGCACCCGCTTTAAAGAGGTTTCCATTTTTGAAAGATAGAGTAAACAACCAGATTTTGGATAATGAATGGCGAAAACACGCCACTCTGAACCACACCAGAGTGAATGTAACAGTTGACGTTGAAGAGTATTGGCAACAGATTTTTGCTGTGGAAAACACAGCAGGACTTAAACACTTTCCGAACTTAAAAATTGTTATCAATTTATTACTTATTTTGCCATTTTCGAATGCGCCGGTTGAACGCATTTTCAGTCATGTAAATTACATAAAAATTGATAGGTCCTCGAACCTGTTTGAAAACTAGCTTCTTCACACAAAGCAGGGTGTACAACATGCGGGAGGGATAGTCGCCTTCGAGCCTACTAACGAAATGTATGGAACAAATATTTGGGCAAAAATTAATAGCGGAATCGTTGATTCCTTATAAGGATAAGAAAGTATGCATGCAGCTACTCATTTTTTGTTTCTTTGTATCAACAACTGTAGTTATAGTGAGGTAGGCAAAACATGAAAAAAATAAAACCTGAAATTATACATTATAATCAAAAATTTTCATTAGAGTGTCTTTGGTTTGAAAGAGAAGGCAGATACCGTCCAAGTTTTTCAAAATTGCTAAAGCCGACGGAATCTCTACATCTTCATCGCTACTCAGCTCTTGAATGATTCAACACTTCGGGCCAGGGCCAAAATTTCATAGTCATTTAAAAATTCTGTGGTAAGAACATCGTCACGAATGTCACGAATTTCTACTAAAGGTTGTTGATCTTGTTGTCTATCCTTTTGTCGTCTCATCAAACATGTCAGGTCTAATTCATTTTCAGGTTCGAATTGATCATCTATGTTTCCTTCAGATGTCATCCAGGTTTTCCTATTGCTCTTGTATTTTACTGGTAACTTTTTTATGTTCTTAAAACAACGCGGTTTATTAAATTTCGCAATCACTAATGGCAATCGTTTCTCAGTTCCTGATAAATTCGCACAAAGTAAAACCGTAACCCTTTCTTTTGTAAAGGTTTCTTTGATTTGAGGCCACTTATTTTTTAACCAATTATCTGCTACACTCATATCCACCCTCTTGATGAAACTTTTTTTGTTACAGCATTTACTACTACTAGGCTTTGCTCAGAAATAGCTGTAAAGAATTCTGCAGCCCGCAAAATGGATAGGTAGAAGCTTGATGTTCTGAGAAGAATTCAAAAAAGAAGAAAATTAAATGTTAATGACAAGGCCCATTTAGCTGCTACAGCAGTTAGCATGAATTCTGTTGCTTCTTCATTGCCTCTGACAACCAGAATTGTAAATGAGCTTGTTCTAAGGAAAAGAGGATCAATGATCATTTTCCAAAAAAATGCAGCAAAAGGGCTATTTTATACATGATGAAGAGGCACCTCTCAACATCAGGATGGTGGACTCTCATTTAAATTCAATACCAATGAAATTTGGTACTAAGGCAGATGAGTTCTGTGAGAGTGATTATATTAATTTATATAAAGAACCAGACTCTAATTTCATATTAAAGACTCTAAACAAGGAATGGCAAAGGTCAAAGGTAAGCCTCAAAACCACTGACAATCCCTACATGGATCAGTATTTAAATTCAGCACAACAAGGAGACAGAAGAAATCACAAAAAATGTGTTGTGAATTTTCCATTATTTTATGCTGATAAAAAGCCAGGAATTAACCTAAGTGCTTGCTATGGAACCAACAAAAGAAATGCCATGGAATCTCTAATCAATGAATGCTTTAGAACTGCTATCATGACTGAAGAAGACTTAGAAAATCTTTTACCAAGAGCCGAATTACCAAATGAAAATGTGCAAATGGAGGAAGACTAAACCACATCGACATAAGTTTAATCGATGTGAACCTATTCTAGCAGATGATGAATGGAAGGAGCTTTCTTTATCGGGTATTCACCCAAAGAAAATAATCAGTGATCTTAATGAGACATTAATTAAGGAAAAGAAAAAATGCTTAGATTATTCTACAGATATAACTGATATAGACTATGACTTAGAGAATCTCTACTCATGGTGTGTAAAACCTTAGAGAGAAACACTAATGGATACCAGTATAGCAGATCTAATCGAGATGGCTTTGAAAGATCATGCTCTCTCCAGTACAAAGGAAACAGACCTATTTAGACTCATCATGAAGACACAAGGATTTCAAGCATTTAAAGTCCTCCCCATGATATGTACTGAATGGGTGAATGGGCAATATCATTACAGCAACACACAAGACATCGTGAATTCATTCTCAAAAGACTCAGAAACACATCTGTATATCTCCTCATAAAAACTATAAGGTCTAATTCACACATTTTTGTCAGCATCATTGTTCCCTCAGAGCACCTGCATAACTCTCAGATGAAATCCTTCAGAGGATTTAATCAAAGTGGAAATCTACATTACTTCATTTCCTTTGATTAAACAACCTTGTAATTGCTATGTCAATATATATTACAATTTTTATTGATACCCTGAGGTGGAGGAGCAGTGAGATTAGAAGACATGATGTATCAAAAGCACATTGCTTTTAAATTTTTTGTTCATCTTGAAAATAAAAGATACACGGAGGAAAGTATAACCACATGGAGATATGTAGTCATGAATAGTTTATCAGATTTTAATTTTGAGCAAGCAAATTGGAAAAGCTTCAACAAACATGACACAATGTTTAGGTCTAGACTTCAAATATGGGTACAAAAGAACCAATTTTTAGCTTTAAAGATGATGTGCGTCAAACAGCCAATGATAATTCCAAAGTTAATAACTCTATCAGATGAAAGTAGAGATACAGTTATTAATCTAATAGATTTTATAACACTCAAACCCCTTCCAACACTCAGTTCATGTATAGAAACTTTCTTCATTGGTCACCAAGTCAACAAAAATAATTCTACCTGGGAAAACACTGATGGGAAATTAATTAACAAAATTTTGATAGAAGAGTTGAAAGTGAACAAACGGAGGAAAGAGTATTTAGGGAAAAGAGATCATGAAGATGATCCATTACAGCATGAATTCAGCATATCTTTTGTACGTGCTCTTGCAGACACAATCACTAGACATTTTGAGGATTCTTTTGGGAATGAGTGGCAGAAGACACACAATTAAGTATGAGCTTCATGCACTTACTCATCATGAATTAGCAACTCTTAAAGCCAGTTCTAAAATGAATACATCTTCTTTCAAAGCTGACACAAAGGTTGAATTGCTTAGATCAAAGATGGTCATCAAAGTAACAGATCACTTGAAAAAGAAATATCTCGAAAGCCCAGATGCTCCAGTTCTAGCAGACATTCCAGAATTCCTCAATGAACTAGAAGAAACTGGTCTTCTTATTGACTTATTTAGAAAGCCACAGCACGGAGGAGTACGAGAAATATATGTTCATACACGAGAAGGTCGGTATTGTCAGCCTGTTGTTGAGCGCATATCACGAGAATTGTGCAAATTCATTGAACCTCTCCCATAATTTTAGCACTTGTTATTTCATGTCTTTTCTTGAATCTGCTAATCCAGCTTTTACTGCACGAAAATTCTTGCCTGTCGTTTAGCTTAGACTCATATTCTTCCGTTTTTGCTTTTAAAACAGCACCACTAATAGTCAACGTTCTTTTGCCGCTGTTGGTCGAACCATTTTAATAGGGATTGAACTACATCATTATGAGCTGAATTTCGCATTTTCTTCATTCGGGGATTATGTTCCTCAAAGGCCAAAATAGCCTTTTCTTTGTATTTCCATATTGTTCCGTCGGTAGACTTCCTCAGATTCATTTCTTTACAGATTTCGCTTTGTTTTTTTTGCCATTTTGCAGTAGTTTTATGATATCGTACTTTGTCTGCAATGAAAATGATTTTCTTCGGAGTTTTCCGCTTCCGTGGAACATTTTCGCGCGCAAGATAACGCCCTATTTCCGCACCGCCTTGTTGAAACTGACCGCGTTCAGTCGATAGCTACAAAAGACACAAGCGGCTAGCCAGAAACTATCACAAAAATTTATAATCCAGCGCATGCGCGTTACCAGTTACCAAGTATCTCAATTTGACAGCATTTGACAACCTCTTGACAGTTCAGGTTCTACATTGTCAAGTTGTCATTGTTTTTACTGTTTACTGTTATTAAGTTGTGTGTTTTGTGATTACGGTTGTTAATTCATCAATTTATTTTTAGGACTGCTATTAAAATTATAGTATTATATAATAAATAAAATGGATTGCAGCATTTGTCACAAAAAATTTTCGAATCATCCAAATTTACGAAAACATGCTAAACGATTTCATCCTCGTAAGAGTTTATTATTGATCCTTTTCTAATATTATTGTGTTATATTTGTCTTTTTGTTAGATAACTTTGAAGAAATTGCACCAAATTTGCATCGAAATTTAGAAAATACTAATAAGGACATAATGTGTGGCATTTGTAAAAAATATTTTTCTACCTATTCTAACTTAAAAATGCATGCGAAAAAATTGCACCCAGGTATGGAATATGAAATTGAATAAAGGTAATTGATTTTTTCTTTAATACTTGTTCCAATGCAGGTAAAGTACATGAGATGTTCCCAATTAAATCATATAAATATACCTGTGAAGAGTGTGGTAGAAACTTCAATCAGGCATTCCATTTCACTTCCCATAAAAAGCAACAAGGTGTACATATGAGTGAATTAAAAGTAAACTGCCCGTTATGTAATTACAAGGATATAAGTAAAGCAAAATTGTTAATGCACTTTGAAGTTGTTCATTACATCAAATTGAAATTTCAAACGTTACATTTCTCTTCTTCAAAAGAATTTGAGCAGTGGAAATCTGAGCAGCAGAAGAAAGACAACTCCCATTTTAAGAAATATTATCACACAAAAAATAATGAAAGAGTTGAATACATCTGTTACCGTTCTGGCAATTATAATAAAAGCGGAAGTAATTTGCGTAATTTAAAAATACAAGGGACAAATAAAATTAATGGTCACTGTCCAGCTCGTATTTCTGTTACTTTAGAAAAGGAAGGATATAAAGTGGTTTATCAGGATGTACATGTAGGACATGATAATGACTTGGGCCATTTAAAACTGACTTTCGCAGAACGTCAAAATTTAGCGGCCAAAATAGCAGCTAAAATACCCTTATCGGCCATACTAGATGAAGTTAGAGATTCAGTGTCAAATTGCACAATTGAACGAATTCATTTGTTGACCAAAAAGGATTTACATAATGTAAAACAGTCTTTTAATTTAAGAGGAGTGAGCCATGAAAATGACGTTATCAGTGTGGAGGCATGGATAACTGAAATGAATGATGATGTTTTATTTTATAAACCTCAACAGCAAGATATGCAAGATCTGAAAAAGGATGACTTTATTTTATGTATCATGACAAAAGGGCAACAAGAAATTTTGGAAAGGTATGGTACTGATTGTGTATGCGTTGGTGGAACTCATGGAACGAACGGCTATGGATTTGAGCTTCATACTGTTTTGGTACTAAACGAATTACGGGAAGGATTTCCGTGTGCGTTTATTAATTCTAAAGAAAAACAGGTAAGCATTAATTAAATTCAAGTTTAAACATTAGATACATATTTTTTACTTACTACTTACTAGGTAATTATCTACAAGCAGTTGAGAACAATACAATACTTCAAGAAACTGATGTCTCTGCATTTTTGCCTTTGATGCAAAATTTTTTGCAAAATATAACGGAAGATTCAGACACTTTTGAATTTGCACAATATTTTTCGTCTCACTATGCTGGTAAAAGTGAATTTTGGGCTTATTGCCACCGACTAAATGCAGGATTAAATACAAATATGCATATAGAACGCATGCATAGAACTATTAAGTATTTGTATTTAGGTGGAAACAATGTTAAAAGGTTGGATATTGCTATAAATGCAATAATGAAATTTGTGAGAGATAAGCTGTTTGACACATTAATAATAGATTACAAAGGCAAATTGTGCACAAAAGTTAAACATTTAAGAGAAAGGCATAAGAGTAGCGAGAGTTTAAATATTGATTTAGTTATAAGAACTGAAACAGGATGGCAAGTTCCCTCATCTTCTTTGCAAGACATGTATTTAATAGAACAGAAGCAAAAGGATTGTAATAATTGTAAATTATTTTGTTCCTACTGCGAAGCATGTATACACATGTACTCATGTAGTTGTTTAGACAGTTGCATTAAATGGAACATGTGTAGCGGCTTGATCGTTTTCAAGCTCGTAAAAGTAATTTTTAAATATCTTTAATTAGACATTTTTTCAAAACAACTTTTATTTATTTATTCTCTTGATTTACGGCAACTACATTTTTATCTCACAAACACATAGCCTACCTAGAGCCACAACATGCCGGCCCCCTTAAAGTCCCGGAGGACTTTAATACTAATTTCAATATTCACAATTAACAAGATAAATAATGGTAAGTACTTAAAGTGAATACAAAATTTGACACAAAAGAACAAAATGAATAGTGTAAGTTACAAGGTGAACTTAACCCGTCTGATGGGTATAATTCTTACAAAAATATAAATATTTGCTAAACCAAAGTGAAATAAGCATAATATTTAGGTAAGTTTACACCAAATTTCTGGAACATAATAACCTTTGTTTTTAAGTATCAACATTAAAAGAGTCGCCTGTGTGAACCTTTATTTACAGGCACGCACCAGCGTCAAAATTGTCACTATCGCGAATATTTTTGCGCTCGTCACTATTCCCGTCATCACAAGGAAGCACACATAACTTGGTTGCCGGTCGCTTAAAGGTACCGGAAGAAGACTGGATTGTAGCTGCTCGAACTACCCCATCTGCACCAGGATGTACTTCGATGACTCTGCCGAGTTTCCATCGTAAAGGTGGTAAGTTTTCGTCCTTTACTAGAACTAGCTTGCCAATTTTTAGTAAAGAAGGATAATTCTTTCTCCATTTAGTCCTCACTTGTAATTCGGCGATATAATCTTTGGACCAGCGCCGCCAAAACTGCTGTTGTAATTGTTGTAGATATTGGAACCTCGTGGTTGAGCTCATTTTTACATCAACATATTTACAGTCCGGGAGTGCAGTTAATTTCTCGCCGATGATAAAATGTGCAGGAGTAATAGGATTGGGATCATTTGGATCATTTGATAAAGGATATAAAGGACGGGAGTTGATGCAAGCTTCAACTTGAGTGAGTATAGTTACAAATTCTTCAAAAGTTAGAACCGCATTGCCGATTACACGCTTCAAATGAAATTTAACCCTTTTTACCCCAGCTTCCCATAAACCGCCGAAGTGGGCAGCCCTGGCTGGAATGAAGTGCCAACTCACACCCTCCTGAGCCAATTCACCCTTTACTGAGTCATGAGAAGACTCCAAAAATTCTTTAATGGCAGAATTCGCTCCTATGAAGTTGGAACCGTTATCAGAATATAAGTTAACGCATTTCCCGCGTCTAGACGCAAAGCACCTTAGTGCAGCCAAAAAAACGTACGTAGTTAAATCACTGACTAACTCTAGGTGTAACGCCTTTGTCACAAGACATATGAATAAACAAACATATGCTTTAGTAATTTTGTAATTTCTAGTTTTCCTATGCGCGGCGTATAATTCTAACCTTGGAATGCTTATTCCCTTTAACGATGCTACTCGGGACTTGGAGCATAATAATCGAACGGAAAAATTACCATGGACGTCAATACTCTTCAAGTAAATTACAGCCCCATAAGCCCGTTCAGAAGCATCTGCATAGCCGTGCAATTCAATTGTTACAGGTTCCTTCAACAAAACATGTCGAGGTATTTTAATGTCATTTAAATAGATTAAATTATTTTTGAACTCTAACCATTGAGTTTGCAAATCTGCAGGAACTGATTCGTCCCATGACAGTTTCAATTGCCAAAGAGTTTGCATGATTATTTTAGCCGCAACGACTACAGGACTGACAAGTCCCAAAGGATCAAATAATTGAGATGTCTCAGACAAAATTGTCCTTTTTGTTATCTTCTTTCTCACTGGAGCCTTGACGAAATAATGCAACACATCTGCAGATGCTTTCCAGCATAAACCTAAAGTTCGTGTTTCATTATTGTCACTAATATTCAAGATAGCATCATCTCTAGAAGATACAATATCTTCAAGAACGTCTTCACTGTTAGAGAGCCATTTATTCAGACAAAATCCGCCTCTCTGTAGAATATCTGAGATATCGCGCTGTAAAATTTTTATTTCTTCTATGCTCGAACCACCTGTCAGCAAATCATCGACGTAAAAGTCATTTATTATGCATTCACTCGCCGAAGGGAACTCTTCAGAATGATCTTTGCCTAATTGATATAAGCATCTAATGGCGAGAAAGGCGGCAGAAGCCATTCCGTAGGTAACAGTGTTGAGTTCGAAACACTCAACTTCTTCGGATTTATTATTCCTCCAAAAAATACGTTGCAGACACCTTTGTTTCGGCTGCAATTGAATCATACGATACATTTTGGTTACGTCTGCTGCAAGCACTACGTTGTGTTTACGAAATCTCAAAATTATCGAGAACAAATCTTGCTGAATCGTAGGGCCGACCAACTGGATGTCATTTAATGAAAGACCGCTGGTTGTCTTTGCAGATGCGTCAAAGACTAGAATTTTTGATCACACAGTGATGAGGTAAATAATACGATCCATTTGTTGTATTCTCATCAATCTTGCTCATGTGATTTAATTTAACATACTCGTCCATGAATTTTACATATTGAACCTTTAAATCGGGGTTACTATCTAGCTTACGCTCAATATTATAAAATCTTTTTAATGCGCATTGTCGCGACTCGCCTAATTTGTCAGATGAGTATTTAAGCGGAATACTTACCACGAACCTACCATTTTGGTCGCGATATGTATTTTGAACAAAGTGTTCTTCAGCAGCCTTTTCTTCAGCTGAATATTTACTATCGACAGAAAAACTAATTTGTTTTATTTCCCAAAATTTTTCAATTGTATTATTTAAATCAACCGTAGACACATTGCACGAGAAAATATCACCTTGTCTTGGAATTTCCCCAGCTATCACCCAACCCAGCTTTGTTTTTTGAAGGAGCGGTAAGCTTTTTCCAAGTCTTATTTGACCCTGGCTAAGAAGAGACCAGAAAATGTCAGCTCCTAAAAGCATATCTATTTTGCCGGACACATTGAAAGTGGGATCAGCAAGCGACACGTTTGCAGGTAAATTTAGCAGGTTGGCATCAAAGCTGCATGAAGGTAAATCCTCAGTTATTTTGGGTAATATCAAACACGAAATTTTTGCAGTGAATGAATTAAGCCGTGATTGTATTTTGACATATACATGATTGCGTATATTTGTAAGACACTGGTTAATTCCAGTGACAGCAAAATCAATGTTAGATTTACGAAGCTTAAGTTTATTTGCAAGTTCTTCACTTATGAAATGAGATTGAGAACCGCTGTCCAATAATACGCGAATCTCATGAACGTTGTTTGAGGAATCAAACACTTGGATAACCGCCGTGGACAACAAAATCTGCGCTAATGACCTATTCGACGTATGATTCACGCTCGTTTGACCGACTTCCTCATTTTGAATTTTTTCAGTTACCCTTTGATCAGTTTCATATACCACTCTATTAGTATTATCAGAAAAATGTAAGAGAACATTATGTTTCTTGTTGCATTTACTACAACCTGCTCGTTTACAATGGAGAGGGGAATGTTTTGGTTTAAAGCAATTTACGCACAATTTTAAACGCTTAATATTTTCGTACCTTTCGTAAGGTTCGAGTTTTAGAAATTCAGAACAATTGCATATTAAATGTTTCGCGTTGCAAAATACACATTTTTCCCCGCTCGTTGAAATATGAGCTTTTATTTTGGGTTTTGAGCAATAATTTTTATTATCATCATTGCTTAATTGCAAAGTTTCTAATAAACGACATTTCTCCTTCAGAAAATTTTTAAATTCATCAAGGGATGACAATTCACCCTTTGTAATTCGTGACTCCCACTCCCGTCTGGTGAGGGGGTCCAATTTGACAGAAATAATGTGAATAACTAATGTATTCCACTTTTCGACCGGCTGTCCTAAAACCTCTAAAGCGCGCAAGTGCTTGGAAAAGCCGTCCAATAACTGACGCAATCCAACAGAGGATTCCTTAGTTACACCAGGTAAATTCAAAAATGCCTTTACATGATTCGTAATTAATAAATTTTTATTTTCATAACGCTCTAAAATAAGCTCCCACGCGGTGCTATAGTTTGCTGATGAAACTTCCAATGATTGAATGACTTCCGCAGCACCACCTTTTAAAGCTGAACGTAAGTAATGGAATTTCTGTACTGGTGACAGAATTTGATTTTCATGAATGACCGACATAAACGTGTCTTTAAAATATAACCATTGGTCATACGACCCGTCATACGTCGGTAAACTTAAAGTAGGTAATTTAACATGGTTAAAAACATTTGGATTTGAATAATTCGCGCCAATTCGCGAATTAGCAGAATTTTCTGCGGACATTTCCGACATAGATTCGGGCAACACATGTTGAACCGAAGCCGTAACGAGGGCTTTAGCTTTTGAAACCGCCTCAAAGTATTTTTCTTCGAAATCGGCACGCTCTCTTTCATCAATATTTACGTTTTCCGCAGACTGCATTAAGTCGATCTTTAATTGGATGTCATTAAAATCATCCAACAATGATTCAATTTTTAGCATATGTGTTTCCACCCGAGCAATATCACATTCCTTATTGTCAAATTTTATTAGAATGCTCTGGAAACGTGTGAGCTGGCCCTTTATTGCTGCCCTTTTTATTATAAAGGCTTGCAATTCCGCCATTGTTTATTACTGTGCAATACAATTACAAACTTTAGGACACAAAAACATATAATTATTATATGCGAATAATCGGCATGCGTCTACCCAATTAATTCCACTTATCACCTTTATTACAGGTAATTATACAATATCAAACCCAATGGAGCATGCAGCAATTTGCAGGAAATATGGGATTAGGGAACTAACCTTGGAGGACAATGGACAATGTAATATGCACGATATTCTTCAAGTTTTGTTCAGCTCACGTATTCTTTGCGCTTACTTGCACAATAAACCATTGGACCATTTGTATCCGGACTCGAAGGACCATTTGTAACGGCTTGATCGTTTTCAAGCTCGTAAAAGTAATTTTTAAATATCTTTAATTAGACATTTTTTCAAAACAACTTTTATTTATTTATTCTCTTGATTTACGGCAACTACATTTTTATCTCACAAACACATAGCCTACCTAGAGCCACAACAACATGTGTAAACAATAAACATATTCACCTTCTATGCAAATATATAAAAGCAGAAAACACTTCAGAAGTGCAGGAAAACATTCCATTGGAATCACAAAGCCCAGGTAATGTACAAGAACACTTCGAGTTAGTTAATTTTGCTCTGAATATTAATCTCAATAATATTGTGTTTAACATGATGAATATTTACAGCAGTACGAAGAAGCATCAAATAAACAATTTAATCAAGTTATGAATAGACTATTTAATTGTCTGTTACTTGAAATTATTACAAGTTCCAGTGCAGTTAATCGTGTTAAGATAAGTGCAACATAGTTCTCTTGGGATTGGTGTTGGCTTTCTTATTAAATGCATTTCATGTTTTTCTTTTAATTTAGGTGTTGGCTGTCTCCTAAAATATGTACATTTTTCTATTGATTTGGCTTTTTTGTCATTAATTTGATATGAAGGTGATGGGTTAAACATACTGATTCCGCTTTTTGTATTCAGCATATAATGTGTGTTCTTCTTGTGTTGTATTTATATATACCGGGTGTCAACGAGAGCATGTAACATCCCGCCATTTGTTTACTTTTTGAAATACACTCTGGCAATCCTCTAAGTATTATACTCCTAAAAATACTTACAGAGGATTGTCAGTGTATTTCAAAAAGTAAACAAATGGCGGGATGTTACAAGCACTCGTTGACACCCGGTACAACTGCCAGAATAAAATTTGTGTTAATGTTTGTATGCCCTTGTTGTCAATAATATTAACTGAAGTATGTTTTTTGTCTGTTCTAGATAGAGGTAGCCAACCCAGTGAATGACAAAATTAAAGAAGCTGTGACCAATAGAAAAGATCAAGAAAATGTGGATTTCACAAAAAGAAAAACACTAGCAAGATCTTCAATTTTGCAATTGCTTGATAATATTCAAACAAGTGAAGAACTAAATGCATTTATAAGGATTACTGCACCGCTCCAACCCACATTACAGGCAATTAAAAATCAATCAGCCGCCAGGGAAAGGTCCCCAATGATTCCTGTTCAGACACCGCATAATAAAAAAATCACACCTCAAAGGAAATTTGATTCAAGAAAGAAAATGCTGAAAAAAAAATCTGTGAAACAAGTACATAAACCAACCACGTCTGAAGCAACTAAGCTAGCAATTCAATTGTTGATGGAATAACCAGAAATAGTCGCTCCTACACTGGATAGGTAATGGCATCATTGAATTGTAATGCGAGTGACTACTTTTCGATGTTAGGATCACCCATTGGATTACTTTTGAAAATAGGTTTCCAGGAATTCTTATGGATCGAATGGATGTTTCATAAATGAAAAGCCTTCGTTAATGATTCAAGACAATGTGACCATGGTGTTTGCAGTTTTTAGGCAATTTGTGATACAATATTAGAGATACCATTAGATTTTAGTTAGAAACGTAAAATTGTAATGTCAATTTTATCTTTAGCGTAGATCTGTTCTGGTAATGAAGCATTTATTAAGTAAATTTTTAAGTTAAAACCACTGTATACGTCATTGAATCCATGATTTTTCAATAATTTCATAGTGGTCTTTATGGCCGAGCCAATTACTTTAATTCCTATGGAATATTTTCATAGTAGAAAATCGCAAGGCAAGTTTATTGTGAACTTATCATTCCTTCACTAATGCACTTTTGATTGAAAACGTTCAGGAAGTCCATGTGTTCGTCAATCATTTATGAAGGCTCCATGTAAGTTGGTTCGCAGTTCACGGTAAACTGAAATGCTGTCTAACCTTTGTAAATGGTTTTGTTAAATTATAAATAAATAAACTTTTCCCCCATCTCAGTTCTTTTAATTACATGTGACTTGTTTTACAACATACATATTTTCTGCGGTAACACCATAAATGCTCTGAACTTATTGTTTTTTTTTTTTTACAAATACTTGTTGCAAAGTGTGCAGAGATTATTAATTTGACAAGAATCGAAGCGCTGGAAAGTTTTCATTCATGATTTGAGCCGCTTTGCAATATGTATTTCTGATCGTTGTATTTGCTGAAAAATAAATATAGAATGATGTTTTAATTGAATGAGCTCATGAAACTTACATGTATACACTCATCAACAAGATGCCCTTCAATTTTTTGTTATTTGTGTGTAAGTATTAACCGTTTGAAGCTATTTTTTAATGTTGCTAGGAGGATGAAATCCTTAGCATGTTTTCGTAAATTCCATGATTCCAAAATGTTTTGTGACAAATACTGCAACCCATTTTATTTATTATAATAGTATTGATTATGATAGCAGTCCTAAATTGATGAATTAACATCAGTAATCACAAAACACAACTTAATAACAGTAACAGTAAAAACAATGACAACTTGACAATGTAGAACCTGAACTGTCAAGAGGTTGTCAAATGCTGTCAAATTGAAAAACTTAGCAACGCGCATGCGCTGGATTATAAAATTTTCTGATATTTTCTCGCTAGCCGCTTGTACAAAAGACTGCAAGCAAGAAGCAAGAACCCAAGAACAGATCAAATCACGCTCGGTCCAGCCGTCGAAAGCGATTGACCTTCGTTCTGTGCTCATGCGTGCAACGGCATGACGCTACGGTTCGTTATAGCCGACGCGTTTTGCTCTAGTGAAAATTGCGTTCGCTATGGCCGAAAGTTCGGTATAAACGGGTTCGTTATAAAAGGTTTTGTACGTAATTTCAGGTAAGTTCGTTCTAGCCGAAAGGCCGTTATAGGGGATCTCTACTTGACAAATGTAGAGGTTGGAGAATATGCACTTTTACGATTCGCTACAAAAAGAAGTCTGAAGTATTATGTAAGAAAAATTTCAGAACAAACAGACACGTAATGTTATTAATATAAATACCACGAGTGATGAGTTATTGCAAAAAAGACGATAGAAATACGACATGCGACCTTGAGAATTGAACCGTAACCGTAACCGTTTCCCTTCGTACTATCTACCCACAGACGCACAGCCACTATCTTTTTTATAACATTGCACTAACCTTCAATTGTCCTTTTAAAACGTTTATGTTCTGAGCAATATATCTTCCAATAAGAAAAAATCTTTCATCGGCTGATTCCCCATCGGGTCCAGAATACTTCAGCAATGCAACAATGTTCTCGCTAACGAAATTTATTCTCTTCCTCACTTGTACTAGGGGAAGGTTGAACTCCAAGTTACTTTTAGTTTTCTTTTGACAAAATCGAAATTCGAGTAATTTCTCTTGAACGAGCAACTCGACACTGTCAGAAACAGGAAAATTTTTAATTTTAATTTCTTCGAACGTCTTGGCTAGTTTATCTACTGAGATGTCGGAATAATTTTTAAAGTATTCTTTTAGTAACTCGTAATTGTTCAAGGCAATTATGTCGTGAAGAGGATTTCGTTTGTTTTTGTTCATGCGATCTAGAAGCTCTATTTGTTGTTCACTAGTAAGCGCGTCATAAATTTGCATCTCATATTTTGCTTTCCATCCATTCGATTCAAGATTTATAGTTGATTGTGAAACATCCGTTATTCCGGTAGCCATGTTTATCTGGTTCGCAGTTTCGTTCTTGCTGGTATGTGCTGGGACCAAATATATCTAAAACAAAACTTGTAATTAAATTTTCAGGAATTTCTCAGCAGTTACGTTTACTATTATATTCTTTTCTGTTATATCAAGTATCTCTTCTGTGTGCGTTATGTGTGTAAATACGAGTATACTGGCTGCTGGCTGGGTAGCGGCGAAGAGTACTTCTCCTGGTTTTTAGCGAACCAGAGAAAATGGACACTGTCCATTTCAGCATCAATAAGGTCAGGTGAGTTACTGGTAAATGATGAAATATGGGACCTTATAAAACTAAATTGTTTATGTTGGTTGGTGGGTGGTCGGTTGGTTGGTTGGCCTAACTGCAACCCAGAAGACCTACGACTGACTGTTGGAGATATTAAGAAGAATCGCACATTCGACCAAGAGGAACAAATATATGGTGTACCAAAGTCGGTAATCTATCATCGCATCAAAGGTGGAAAAGTGTCAATTAATAAAGTAGGAGAAGGTCGACCACCAGAAATTGAAACAGAACTGGATCAAGGAAGGGCACGCATCCATCCATACGACAAGACACAGTAGAATATGTAATAGTTATTTACGATATAAGTGGGATATGAGCTTTATTAACGTACGCATGCGCAATTTGGGCAATCGAAAAAGTACGTTAATAAAGCGTTATCACACGTATATCCAACAAATTTTTATCTACGCCCCTAAAAAGTGAAAATAAACGGTAATTATAATGTGAAATTTGTCAAGATTTATTGAGAAAAATGCGTGCGGTAATAACTCCTTAACTCACGCAAAATGAGTGGTATAAGAAGTTCTTAACTCACGCGCGTAGATAAAATATATTAACGTAAAAACTCTTTGCAAATGGAATACCAGGCAACGATTGGTATTAGTTCTGAATTACATCATCTATCGGTAGATTAGCCACAATTTGACTTCAACACTGACGAGAGTGGATTTTGCACTGACCCGAAGCGACTAAAAGTAAATGTGGAGAAGGAAAAAATATACTTTGCCTTTCGAGTACACCTCTCCTCCGTATTTGGAAGGGAATCGGAGACTATTAGGAACTTCCGCAAGATCTTGCGCTATACTTCTCATTGTGTCGTTATGAAAACATAGACCAGACAGTTGTTAGTCAGCGTTTGATTTTTATACGCCTGACGCAAGATTAATCTACGGAGGAAGAACTTGTGTTGTCTAGTTGTCTTCAGGGAACTACGAAGGGAAAGGACATTTATAATGTTAAAACTTCAATCGATAAGTGTTCAGTAATCGTCAGACGGAGCACCAGAGATAGTAGGACAGAAGCTTGGATAGATGGGCGACTGGAAGATGAACTCGGAAGATCTGACTTTCTTCGACAACTGGCTTTCTTAACAGACATTACTGGTTACCTAAATGAACTCAACTTCAAGGGTTAGCTGGTGTCAGATCTGGTGGGATACATAAATGGATTTAGCAATAAACTGGCGTTCTTCATTGTTGCTTTGGACAAAAATACATTTTTCTGGCTGCAGACGACTGAGTGACGAATTTGAAGGTGCAAAACAGTTTTTATACAAGAGACAAAAAATGTGTCAAATGGATAAACCTTTTCTACGAAAAAAAAATGAAGACGATCATACGACCCGCAAAATAATTGCGATAAAACTTGAATGATTTGGTTGCTTTACACACCCAAAAATAGTACTTCCAAGGGAATATCTAGATACCAAATTTCATTAAAATCGAAGTTTTTCCGAGGTACTTGAAGAAAATGATTTTTTAAAATAAACTTTGAAGTTTCATCACGTTCAAACGAAGCGCTTTGGTATATAGATAAGTGTGGCCTAATCGACTTATTTTGAATCCAAAAACCTGTGGTAACTCTATGTTCAAGGAATTTTGGGACACCATGTATAAAGCATTACAAAATTATGAAGCTGTTGGGGTTATTTTAGAATTTTAAACTTAGCGCCAGACCAGAACATGTGTCTTTAAATCTGGGGCAACTGGAAGAAGAGCTGGCAGGAATGTTCGCTTGCAGAGAAGATAGAATTAGTTCAATGCGTAAGTTTGAGATGAGAAAGTGGAGGGGAAAATAAAAAGTTTTGTGCACATTATGCAGACAAGGTTGTATTAGCCAATGAATTAGGTTTAAATGAGGCCGACACCATGTCATAAACTATCGATGGGCTGGAAAATCCATTTCTACAGACTCAAGCTAAGATGAGAGTTTACAGGCATTGGACACTTTTCAGTCTACAACGTGAGGCTAGGCTTAGTGGAAGACGATTCTAAGGTTTTGGAATGCCGACCTGGAAATCGACTAAAATTGATTTTCTAATCTTTCCTATACTGAGTGCACAGAGACGACCATTCAGGAGACCAACTCCATCTTATAAGGTGCGAGATATCGCTGCTGTGGGATACGAGGACCAATACGACCTCTCAAGACAGTAGAAATGTCCAAAGGAGAGGGCACAATAAACGAAGGATGAATCAACTTCGAACTGTTAGAGGACGAGAGACAAAGAAACAGTTTTCAGAAGGGTTAGATGCCAAAATAGGCGTTGGACTTAAAGAATTAGAGGAAGCCCTTAACAACTAGAAGCTAATAAAACTATAATCGCTATCACGATAGTAGTTACAACACGCAGTCTAGGGTTTACAGCAGCTCAAGTTTATTTTCAAATCAATTTGCAATCACACCCACGCTTTTGTAACATATATATTCTTTTTATCGCGTCAATCTAGCCATGTTCCAAATCAAAATGTATAAAATTCGAATTATCCTATTCAAAATGGCGACAATTTTTATTCTATTCCGAACAACCCAGCGCTCTTAAAACCATCAATGCCTACCCGGTTATGACGGGTAGATTTTTAGAAGCGGTCGGACCTCTCCAAGACGGTGACGAATATTATATTCCTGCGTTACCACCAAACGTTGTAAGAAATAATGTCCTTTATCCATTGCCGGCACAAGTGACGTAGATACTCGAATTTGAGATTAGCAGTCACTGCGTTAGCGAATCCAGCTACACCAGACGCTGTAGGCGTAACTTTTACCTTCACAATCCCATTCCAGGAACGATTTGGAGAGGAGCAGGTGAAATTAAGATTTTGATTAAGCCGGATGATATTATACCAGAAAACTATAAGGTGGTGAACATGAAGGGTAAGCTTTTTGAATCGTACTGTAAGCTGGGACTCAATGAGCAAGGAAGCTATTTGATGGGACTTATGCAACTTTTACCCATGCAGACGCCGTCACGGTACTTACAGTGAGCCATCAGAAAGCAGGAGGCAGTATACTGTAAGTTTTCCAGTAACTGATGGGCGCGGAAATGTAAAGAAGGTATGCAAAAAAACATTTTTGGCGATGTAATAAAAATATTTTTTAAACATTTTACAAAAAAAGTTTGCCAATATCCCCTTAATTTCTTGATTTTCTCTCCATTGAGCATGATATCACGCAGCTTGGATGAATTACCTAATATTTGTATCGTGAAAACAAGAAAACAACACATCAATTCGAATTTCGACATATATAAGACAATATATAAAATTTTTCTACCCAAAGGACTTGTACCTTGACGCAGTTCTAGTAATACTGGGACGGGTGGGATGGCTTGCGCGCTTCAATGATCTAAAGAGCCGAACCATAGGTTTAACCATATTGGAGGGGTTTTTATTTGAGAAGCCAGACTAAATCAAGTCCCTGAAAGGGGGCAGCAGCTCTTTCAGTAATCATAGTGGCAGAGATCGTGAGGGTCGGTATGGCACTGTGATACACACTACTGCGATGTGGAAGGCAACGGGAAACCACCACATTATTATATCCCTGGTACAGCGTACTTCGAATTTATGATGATGGCACTTTCTGGAGTAAAATATTCCGGAGGTAAAATAGTCCCACATTCGGATCTCCGGGCGGGGACTGCTTCGGGGGGAGTCATCAGAAATGATAATTGTAACATCTCACGAGTCGGAGCGTGGAATGTTAGAAGCATGAAACAAGTAGGAAAGTTAGAGAATTTGAAAATTGAGATAGATAGGTTAGCATTAGACGTAGTAGGTATTAGTGAAGTGCGATGGCCAGAAGCCGGAGACTTCTGGAGCGGAGATTTTAGAGTAATACACACAGGATCTGTAGGAGGAAATTCGGGAGTAGGAATTGTTATGCGGAAAAAAGTAGGGCAGAGTGTAGAAAATTTCTTACAGCAAAGTGACAGGGTAGTTATGGTTAGGTTAGATTCGAAACCTGTAAAAACAGTAATAATACAGGTATATATGCCCACTTCTAACTACAGTGATGAGGTCGTAGAGGCAGTTTATAGTGATATTGAACATGTGCTAGATTTTGTGAGAGGACACGAAAATTTAATAATTATAGGAGATTTCAATGCAGTCGTAGGCACAGGGCGAGAGGGCGGAATAGTTGGTCCCTTTGGATTAGGCAATAGGAACGATAGGGGAGTGAGACTGATAGAGTTCTGCGATAAACATAACTTAACGGTCGCGAACACTCTATTTCACCATCATGTTAGGAGACGCTACACGTGGAAGATGCCAGGAGACCTAGGGAGATATCAAATAGATTACATTCTTGTTAGGCAAAGATTTAGAAATCAAGTTAGGGATTGTAGAAGTTATCCAGGAGCAGATATAGATAGTGATCACAATATAGTCGTTATGAAGGCCAATCTTAAATTTAAGATTTTGAAAAAACGAAGCGGAAGAAGGTATCTTGACCCAGAGAAACTAAAAGATGATGATACGCGCGATAAGTTCGAGAAAAAGACAAACGAAGTACTAAAGGGCGCGGGCGAAAATATTGTTAGGGACATAGAGGAAGAATGGAATTGCATTAAAAATAGTTTAGTTTCCTCAGCTAAGGATATTTTGGGTCATAAACAGAATGAAAGTAGGAAACCCTGGATAACAAAACATATTGTGAGTCTAATAGAGGAAAGGCGCAAATATAAAAATAGGTTAGATGAAATAGGGAAACAAAGATATAAGGCGATCAAGTGGGAAATTATTCGGAAATGTAGGAAAGCGAAAGAGCAATGGATCGATGATAAGTGCAAAGAAGTGGAAAATAAGTTCGAAATAGGAAAGACTGATGAAGCATATAAAATAATTAGGAGAAATTTTAGAGAAATTGGATCTAGTACCAAAAGCATTAGGAATGAGGCAGGAGATATCCTAATCGAAAGCGGGGAGAAGGCAGATAGGTGGAAAGAATATTTAGGAAACTTATATGCGGGACAGGAAGTGCAAGATATATTAGAAAGTGAAAGCAGTGTAGAAGGGGATAACCTAGGGAGTCCTATAATGAGAGAAGAGTTTGAGCTAGCACTAAAAAGTTTAAGGAATAATAAAGCACCAGGTATAGATGACTTGCAGGCAGAAATCTTAAAGTGCGCAGGTCAAGAGGTAATAGATCGTTTATTTAAATTAGTTAGTCGCATATACCTGACAGGCGAGATTCCAGAGGATTACAAACTGAACATCATGGTAGCTTTGCCAAAAAGGAAAGGCGCGGATAGATGCGAAAATTTTAGAACTATCAGTTTAACTTCCCATGCGTCAAAAATTTTAACTAGAATTGTGCAAAGAAGGATGGAGAAAAAGGCGGAAGAAATATTAGGAGAAGATCAGTTCGGATTTAGACGAAATAGAGGAACGCGCGAGGCCATTCTAGCTTTACGAGTAATTATAGAAAAAACGATAGAAAAGAGAAAGAGCGTATATATAGGATTTGTAGATTTAGAAAAAGCCTTCGACAACGTAAAATGGGGGAAGATGTTCGAAGTGCTGAGAAAGGTAGGGATGAAATACAGGGACAGAAGAATAATACATAATCTCTACAAAGAGCAAAAGGCAGTTATAGAATGTGAGCAGGAACGAAGGGAAGTAGATATCCGGAAGGGAGTGAGACAGGGATGTGCATTGTCACCTCTAGTTTTCAACTTATATATCGAAGATGCGATTAATATTGTTAAGGAAAGAACAGCCTCAGGGATCAATGTACAGGGCCAAACTATTAACATGCTCAGATTTGCGGATGATATAGCAGTGTTAGCATCTAGCAAAGAAGAATTAGGAGCGGCTTTGAATGAAATGGAAGCAGTTTTGACACAGGGCTACGGCATGAAAATCAATAAAAAGAAAACTAAAATTTTGGTATGTAGATGGAGTGAAAATAGAACTAAAATTGAAATACGAATAGGAAATGAGAGGAGGTCGCGGATTTCTGCTACTTAGGAAGTAAAATAACCCAAGACGGTAGGAGCACTAAAGATATAAAACAAAGAATGGCGCAGGGACGAGTTGCGTTTAACAAAAAGAAACAACTGTTATGTTCGAGAACGGTTAATATAGAGACTAGGAAGAGACTCTTAAAGTCGTATGTATGGAGTACGGCATTATACGGGTGCGAAACTTGGACAATAGGAGAAGCGGATAGAAAAAGAGTAGAAGCGTTTGAACTGTGGTGTTACAGACGCATGATGAAGATACCGTGGATAGATAAGGTTAGCAATAGGGAAGTATTAGAAAGAGTTGGGGAAAGGCGAAAGGTATGGAAAACAATAAAGAGTAGGAGAGATAGGATGGTAGGACACCTTCTAAGACACGAAGGAATAGTTCGCGACATACTAGAGTCAGAGATAGGAATAAAAAGAGGTAGGGGTAGGCCTAGATTAGACTACTGCTCTCAAATAGTTAGGGATGTAGGATGTTCTACTTTTAGGGAAATGCGTAGGTTAGCTCAGGATAGAAAAGAATGGAGGTACGCGTCCAACCAGTCTTCGGACTGAGAACCTTATGATGATGATAAAATTTTTAACGAAAGCGACGAATTTGCGATTATATGTAGACTAAATTATTTTATACTTACTGAAATATATAACAAATTCAATTCGGATTAACACTGGGAATCTCCATAATGATAGTATTCGATGTGTGACTATAAACTGTCGATAAGATTAGCTTCTACGAAAACAAATAATAAGTTACACTGATTTTATCAGTATTCGATGCGTGATAAAAAATTGCCTAAATTATGAACACGGGATAAACATGTATTTCATATTGGACACTCCTTTATGTCAAAAAAACTACACAAGAACCATTTTTTGTAGCAGTGTAAACATTTATTGTACTCGGCCTTCTGCACAAAGAGTAATATGGTGAGTCTCCCACGTCTGGTATACGACGTCTGGCATCCGACACAGTACGTGTGATGGGTTGGCTTAAAATTTATCGTGCACCGGACGAATGCTCACCAAGTCCGAATTTCTGTGCGCAGGACCTTGATACCAACATAAAAACTTAACAAAAACGTAAAATGTCAATGCATAGTTTCTAGTGCCACAGAATGTGATAAGGAATCCAATTGTAAAGGTAAAGTCAAAATGTATTGTGTGATAAAGTTACTCAGTGAAAAATCTTATTATTTTGTTTAGGAGACAATAAAGAACCTGAAATAATTCGAAATAATACGAAATAATAACTGGAGAAGTTGCTAAAAGACCCGCATTGTTTGATTTTCGCTTAGATAAAAGTGAGCGTTCGAAGTTAAAACTAAATGATTTGTGGACAGAAATTGCTGATATTCTCGCAGGTAAAACATTATTTGCTATACATATATAAGTATATTGGCGTTAACAAGCTTTTATAACTTTAATGTAGATTACATTACCAAGGAAGTTATAATTAAAAGGTGGCGAAACATAAAGGATTCTCCTTATGTAAAAGCTAAATTTAAAATTAAAAAATATATATCAAATGGATCGGGTGCATCATGGATAAAATACTCCGTCCGTGTCAAACAAGACGGCTGTCTGTAGCTGTAGTGGCCAAAAGAGTCCTCGAACAAAATCAGCGTTGCAACTTTACTTTAACGAAAGTGGATCCAGGAGTGCCTTCTAGCAGTTGAACAAATTAAAAGTTTAAATGATTCATTATGCAAATTGGTTTTTATGTTCCTGAATTACGTCTTACCTAAAGTGACAACTCAGAGTTTGCCCTAGTTCCACACGGAAGCCTATAAATATCTGTGTATTTAGTTCAGTGGCGGCTCGTGAATAAAACGTTCGGGTGTTCTGCAGGAGAAAATTTATGAAATTTTAGATGTGACAATGAAAATTTTAGTAGGTATTACACAATAATTTTTCCACTAAGTCTTTCTGAATTTCTTTAGACGTACCTTTGAAAACCGTAGAATTTTGCAAATGCTCTTCTAAAGTCTTATCTAGTTCTGCCGGAAATTAATTAAGCCACGAAATATACCCGGGTTTTGAGAAGTTTCTATTTCATCGTGACCTCCTGGAGCCAGTTCAAAAGCGCCGCAGAACTTTATACAATTAATACTTAATTTTAGACAAAACATACCTATCTTTAGTAACGGCCTCATTATGCTTTTGGACATTGACCCAGTACGCCGAATCCAGCGGATTAAATGTAATGAGGTTTATTCTGAGGAAAAACAAATTAACTTAGGGGTGCCACAGGGAAGTATTCTGGGTCCGCTGTTGTTCATCTTATACATAAATTATGTGAACGTCTTAGGAATAGTTGAATGGCAGACATTGTCCTCAAGCGCCAGAGAAGAAACTAAATGTCCCACCTGGTAAAGCAATCACGCCCGCAAAAGTTAATCAGGAATCAAGAAATTATGGATGATTGTGATATTAATGTGGAAGGAAATGAGAACATTATTGAAAGGGAAACTCCTGTGGAAGACAATAATGAAACAGAGTTTCTTTTTTTCAAATCACTAGTTCCATGATAAGCCAGTTATGCGAAGTATCATCGACTGCAATACACTGGCACCTTCTATACGCTGTTTATTCAACAGATGCAGTAAATGACATTTGTAGGAGTGGCTTTTGCGCAAAAGCCAGATTCACACGCTGAAAATTTTAAAAATCAAACCAGAAACTTTTATAACAATTAATTCGTAAAATTTTAGGGATAATAACCAAACAACACATATCTGTCTAAAATTTATTTATTATTATGTATATTACCTGCCGCTTTTGTAGTAAATGCCACGTTTTCTATCTTGGTGTTGTCAGGATTTTGGTCAGCATAAACTTTGTAAATATTTAAAATTGTCTTCAACTGAAAAATGCCTGGCTGGACGTTTTTGAGAGGAGAAAGTAATTCTTGTTTATCCATAATCAGTTATAAGACTTACAACTATTCTTATTTCCTAATATAATCCAATGAACTGATCAATGCATGAAGTAAATTCAGTGACAGCATCAAAATGACAGATCAGCTTAGTTCAGTCAAGTTATTTTATGTAGAAGTAAAGTTGTGTAAAACCGGCCTACCAATAGTAATTTTCTATTCAAATTTAGCGCTCATTTGTGGGAGGAGTTTTTACTGCATCTGTTGGATAAACACAGTATAGTCGCTTTGTAAATAATATATTCACTCCTCGACCACTCCAGAATTACATAGTTTGTCAAAATTTCGTCCTAAATTAGGTCGAATTACGGTACCAAAAAAGAGAAGTCGGGGCCTGAAAAACCCAAAGTGTAAGAATTTTTGGTAAATGAGATCTTTTGTTCATTGATTTTAAATTTTAATCATCAACCTATTTCCCAGAACCAGAAGCAGGAGCTGATTGTCTAATTCGATCACCAAAATATTACAATTTAAATGCAGAACTACTTGATACATGCTGGCAAGCGTGTGCTCAATTCCGCCTTAATGAAATAAAGTTTCCAGCTAACTGGAGAAATTTTCAACAAGTGCCCTTAGTATAAACAGCCAACTTGATTTAAACTGGTAGTCACATATAATTATAATTATTCTTGATCAAATTTAACAGCAATTCAAATTTTGTAGGTTGATATGGATTTTAACGTTCTTGAGAAAACAGGAGATGAACACTTAACTAAATGGGAGACATGCCGAGAAAAAAATATTTATTTCCTCACCTCTGACAATCACGTCAAACAATTAATTTAAAAGATAACACGGAAGGCAAGGTAAGAAGACAGCATTGGGGAAAGAAGATGAAACCCTACTTGCGGAGAATATTAAAATTATGGTAAAATGGGGTTTTCCACACGGTAAACAAGAAATTAGCAGACTATGTTGAGCAAAACAATTTGAAAGTGTGTTTTAGTAAGTATGGACTTGGTGATGATTGGTTTGTTGCATTTTGCAAACGCAACCAACTTTCACTGAAGAAGCCAGAGCTACTGGAAACAATTCGAAGGAAAGCTACCAGTGGCCCCTTCGTAATTAATGATTTTTAGGAAAACGAAAGAATCGTTTAAATCTTATGGACAAGCCTGCAAATATTTTGAACTTGACGAAACGGCATTTTGTTCTGACCCGTCTCCTGGAAAGGCTGTATGTGAAATGGGTAAAAAATTGCATAGGTATACACAACTATCGGGAAGGGACAATTTAACACTATTGGCTTGTGCCTCTGAAGCGGGTAAATTATTACCCTCACTAATAATTTTTCAAGAAGCAAAATTATGGACATCTGATAACATCTAGATATTGGAACCATAACTACAGCAAAAGAGAAAAACATAACGATTATTAAATTACCACCTCATACTACAGATTTACTACAACCTTTAGACAAAATTGTTTTCGACCATTGAAGATTCTTTGAGGCAAGGAATTAATCGCGTGGCAACGAGGAAACCAACGTAAACTGACAAAACCCGAATTTGTTGATTTGATTTGCAAAATTTGGAAAGATGGGATAAAACCTGATTCAATGTATCCGGTTGGGTCGACCAAAATCTTTCCGAGGATTGGTTCATGTCATTGGCTTTGCCTTACGTGAAAAAACTGAACGGACCAAAAGTATTGTTAGGCGACAATCTCTCCAGCCACATCTCCTTGAAGGTTCTACAAAAGTGTCAGACAAATATTAGATTTGTGTTGCTGCCGCCAAACAGCACTCATCTCACACAACCATTAGATGTCTCATGTTTTCGGCCAATTAAGGGGGCTTGGAGGAAACGTTTAAAGGTGAAGAAAACAAAAAATCGAGGTCCCTTGCGAAGACATTTCGCTTCTAAAAGAAATGCTAGAAAAGATAGATGCAACTCAACCAGAAACTATAAAATCTGGATTTAGAAAAACTGGATTAATTCCGCTGAATCGAGATGAGGTGTTAAAAAAAATTGGCACGGCAAGATGCGGAGAGTGACAACGATTCTGCAACTTCAACTATCATTGCTGCCACGCTGAAAGATTTACTTCAAGAAGCTAGATTTGGAAAAAGAACAGAAGATAATAACGGGTGGGCCATATATATGTTGAATTTTAAACTACATGCTATTAATGGCGCTGTCGACTAGAGTGTCATGAATTGTTGACAGTTGTTTAGTTTTAACCTTCCACTGACAGAATATGTATCGCTTGAATTTGGATCAACGTTTAGAAATACTCAAAACCTACTTTGAGTGTGGCTCTGTGGTTGCCGAGACGGCGCGAAATTTGCGTAGAAAATTTGGAAGAAATGAGGCGCCGTCAAACCAAGGAATTAAGAATTTTATCGATAAAGTGCGCAGAAGTGAAATGCTGGTGGACGTGAAACATGCTCCCGCATGTTCATCCTAGGCATACACCTGAAGCAATCGCTGCTGTGGCCGAAAGTGTGCGTCTTAACGCGTCCACATCAACTCGGCGCAGAAGTCGACAACTCAACATTTGCCGTACCACTTTGAGGAGGATTCTGCACAAAAATCTTGGAATGTATCCGTACAAAGTCCAGCTCGTTCAGGAGTTGAAGCAAGTTGACCATCAACAACATTTTCGCTTCGCTGAATGGCCTTTAAACAAGTTGAAAGATTATCCTGATTTTGCAAGAAAAATAATCTTTTCTGATTTAACACCACTCGACTATTTTCTTTGGGGCGCATTGAAGGATAAAGTTTATGCGGACAATCCTCAAACAATGGACCACTTCAAACAAAACCTTCAAGCTCAAATCCCTCAAATAGAGCAGCAAATTGTTAATAAAGTGCTCTAAAATTGGTGTTCCAGGATGGGCTACTGCCGAGCCAGCCGAGGTGACCACTTGAATGAAATCATTTTCCTACTTAATCGGAATAAACATTGTATCACATGAAATAAAATAAATAATAACAAATTCAATTTTTCTTGTTCTCATTGCTAATTTATAATTCAACATATATATGGCCCACCTTTTACAACCCCTAAAACAATAAAGACGAAAAAATTGGGAGAAATCCTGATACAAATGAAGTGACTCATCCACTAGAAGGTGAATTTAAAAAAATAGTTATTGGCACATACATATTGGTATTCAGTACGATGTAATGTGCAAAAGATAAAATTTTCATTATTCACATTGACGCAGATGCAGGAGTTTTCTTTCATTTTTAGTGCTATGCTTCGAAGACTTCCTACAGGCAGAAAGTTTAAGTGAATCATAGGTCCAAGACGATTACGGCGCTGCAGAAATTACAGCAGTTCTAAGGAATAAAATTTCCTTATAAATTCCATTCTTGATGGATTCGGTGATGATACTGGAAACAGAGCCACAGAAATATCCAATACTTCCCCAATAAGTACGTTGCTAAAGTATGGTACCATTAAAGAGACAGAGCAAACTTCTGCAGAAAATATTCCTCATACATTCCAGGATGTTGTAGAGCAAATTCCTGCAGGAACAAATACAATCCGTGCTTACGTAATATAAAGCACAAGACTTGCACCTGCAATAGAGTAGTCGAGAGAGTACCATATACATCATATACGTACTTCAAGGTACTCTGCTACACTCATGCAGTCACCTGACGGCTATACTTCTTCATCAGTACAATCACCTGCATATACCATTAATAATAATAATAATAAATTTATTAACACCCAATTCGATACATAATAGACAAAAAAATGTAAATAACACTGGTGCTAAAAGGCGGGCATTCAGGAATCTGAAAATAACGCAGTATTCCCAGAGCCTGATCTTCCATGCGGGCCTATTCATAAATAAACTAAAACCAAAAATTAGCTACTTGAAGCGATAACGATAAAACGATAAAACGGGGGACGAAGAAGAAAAGAAGAGAAAAGGAAGGAAAGGGAAAGAGAAGAAAGAGAGGAAAGACTATGAAGATGTAGAAGAAGAACACAGTCATGTGCAACCCACGTAATGCTAAGCAGACCAAAAAAAAAAAAAAAAAATAGTTATTGCTGGTCAAAGAAAATTTTGAATAATTTATGTTTCACGGCATCACAAGGGAGAGTTAGAAACGAGTGAAACTGATTTAAATAGGACACGACATTGTAAGAGAAAGACCTCTTAAATATTTCCTTGCGATGCCGCGGAATCGTGAGCATTAGGGACTTTCGACGGGTGGCAACGCCATGCACATCAGCACGGAAAACAAGTTTATAATACAAATAGAGAGGTAAACGGAACTGAACAATCTTGAGGAAGAAGCAGACCATGTGAAGGCGACGCCTGTTGAACATATTCAACCAGTTCGCGTCTTTCAGTTTATGAGAAATGCGCGAACGTGCTCTAATCCCAAACATCAAACGAAGACACGAATTCTGAACTTTCTGAACACGAAATTTATCCCGAAATGAGAGACAAGGGCCATAGACAGTGTCACAGAAGTTGAAATGGGAAAGGACAAGCGAGTCACACAGCGTCCTCTTGGTATTCAAATTAAGATAATGCCTTTGTCCGTATACTAGTTTCAGAGCGAGGTAAGCCTTCTGCAACATAGAGTTAACATGCTGAGTAAATCGCAAATTAGAATCGATGTGTAATCCCAAATTCTTAACACAACTCGTAAACGGTACCACGGCGTCATTAATTTTTAAAACAATGTCATTTGCTGAGGTATTTCTGAACCCTTCATCGCCGAACAAAATGGCACAAGATTTTTTTGGATTAATTTTTAATAGGTGTTGTTCGGACATAATAGATAGCTTTTCCAGATCGCTATTTATAAAGGAACATGCATTGTGAACATCTGCAGCGTCAAAAGAATAGTAAAGCTGAGTATCATCTGCATAAAAGTGATAGTTACAGTGATGAAACGATTTATGGAAAGAAGACGTATAAATAGTATACAAGATTGGACCAAGAATACTACCCTGAGGCACGCCGGATGTGAGACTGTACGGCAAGGATAGCCGGTTGTTGTAAGCGACACACTGACTTCTATCGGATAAGAATGAAGCAATAAGTTTTACAGAGTCAGGGGCTAGACCGATATGATGCAAAATAGAGACCATGATATCGTGGTTCAGCATGTCGAAGGCCTTGGAAAAGTCAATTAGGACCAGAACAGTAAGTTTGTTTTGATCGAGAGCACGAAAAATATCATCCGTAACCTCCGACAATGCCGAAGCGCAACTATGACCCTGACGAAAACCCGACTGCCTCAGAGGCAGCACATTAAGAGTTTAAATGCACACGCAGCTGAAGCTCAAGAATCTTTTCAAAAACTTTCGAAAGGACTGGAAGAATACTTATTGATCGAAGATCACTAAAGTCCACAGGTGGGGTAATCTTTGGAAGAGGAATTACATGTGCACACTTCCAGACTCTCGGAAAATATGAGCTGCGTATGCATTCATTGAAAATGTGAGTGAGGAAAGGAACAATAAACGGACAGCACAGAAGAATAAGCGAAATGCCGAGATCGTCACTGCCATACGCCCTGGACTTGACAGACAGGATGAGGTCGCTGACACTCTGTTCATCGACAAGTTGGAAGGACAGAGACTCTGAAACGCCGGGCATTATAGAAGAGGAATAGGAGGAGAGCAAATCTGGAGCAGGCACAGTGGCAGCTTTACTTGAATCAACGAAGTACTTATTAAGATTATCGATATTGCTCAAATTTAGAGGTAGATCATGTGACTTACGTTTCAGAATATTTAGCTTACTAAGCTCCGCCCACTTCTCCTTGACAGAGCAGTTCTGGAATTTAAAATTCAGATATGCCTTCTTCTCCGAGCGCAAGGCAGAGGTCGCGGTATTTCTCAGTAGCTTATAATAAGACCAATGGACAGGGAGCCTAGTCCTCTTGAACTTAATCAGCGCCTTGTCCCGTAACTTCATCATAAACTTAATGTTATCTGTTATCCAGGTGGTATAGCAGTTAGTTTTACGTTTTTTAAAAACGCGAAGGGGGGCATGAAGATTAGATAGGTGGAGAATAAAAGAATTTAAGATATCAATCTTACCATCAATGCTATCCGTCCGAAGTATTATGTGCAGTCTACAGATTTGAATTGCTCTGGGCCCATCAAAATTATATTTTAAGTGAGGTTCTCTCGGGGATGCACTTCCAACCTTCTAAACTATGTAGTGTATCCTGCTTTAAACTTTACGCTTGAAGTACTAGACAGTCAAAACAATCACCAGGAAAAACATGAAAGAAAATAAATGAAGAAAAAAATGGCAAACTTCATGTGAAAGTGACGGCGATGTTTCAGAATAGACAGGAGATCGAGAAGTGGTGGTACAGTCCTTTAATTTGACACAATTGTCAGATGGACACTTTTTCTTTTCCCATTTTAAGGCGGAAAACGAAACGCTACAAATTTTCAGATGAGAGTGTTGACAGAATAAAATGAAATAAAAGTAATTCGGCTAAGATTATGGGAAACAGAAAACAACGTCCTATAGTAATACGGTTGCCCTATGGACAAACACGGTAACCGACAAAAGCATGAAAATCGAAATAACTTAAAAGGAAAGAGAACTAAAAGAGGAAGATTCTTTGGAGCACCATCCTATGCTGAACGTGCTAGACGTTGTATTCTAGAAATGAATGTTTCAAAATTGATGGGACGTTACAACAAAAACAAGACAATGACCTTAACTGAATTACAGAAATTTGAGTACTGGATTTTTTTCCGAATCGATTAATATAATGTATGTGGTCCTAGTTTACACAGAAGAAAAGATAATTTGAACACAGTTACTGATTTCCCAGAAACAGTATCCTATGCTAAAACCCATCAAGTCACACACGCTAAACAAAACACAGTATATACAACTGGAGTTACCCTGTTTTTTTTGGCATATTTTTTACTTGATAAGCTGACTTGCGCGTTACTGTGTTTTATGCAACCTAACCTAAAACAGTGCATTGTGGTGTATGCTGTACAGTATATTGTTGACTTGAAATTGGAAAACTTTTGTGAATAATAATTTCGAGCAGAGGATTGAAATTCTTGGTGGCAGTTCTGAAGCAGCTGCAAAAACGACATGCCTTTGTGTGTACAAATAATATTTATTTCTCATTAAGTGCCCTTTCACATGGAGCGTATGGTCAGCGCTGACGGTCAGGACTGACGAGTTATTACTATTACCATTGGTTTAATGGACCTTTTCACAAGAATAGCGTACCGTACGCGTGTAGAATTTTATACGGCGGACCGTCAGCAAGCTCGTTCGCTCATCTCCCGTACGAGGTGCGTAGCCACTATGTTTACGGTAACTTTCAGATGCACGCTGACGGTCAGTTCGCACGTAAAGACAGTGTTGTCTGGAATGTCTGGTGTAAGATAATCTGATGCACTGCATTGTTTCAATAGTGGATGGAGTTGTATGTTTGGTGACTGACGTCAATGTTAATCTGCTTAATGTTGATAATGTTGTTTCTAACTGCTTTAATGCCGATAATCTTGATACTTAGAGAATCTGCTACCATAGCCACTTTCCTGGACTCAATTTTTTTGAGTACAGGCCTGTTAGTAGTAGAATCTGGCACTTTGGACGCTAGTCTCGTGATAGACCATAGACTTATGTATTGCAAGGTCTAAATCTAGATCAAAGTTTATACTGCATCGAGATTGACATGATATGGTGAGACAGCGGAATGTTGATGAAAAAGTGTTGAATAATTATATTAAGTAGTTAATATTTTCCGTGTTGATGCTCGAGCCTTTAAGAAATACACAAATGAAAGGTTAGAAGAGGCCCTAGAAAATATTAGGAGCAAGAACATGTCTGCGCAATATGATATTCACAAAAAGTTTTTACCTACCAGTAAGAAAGTATATTTGTTGCTCATATAATTACAATGTCATCATTCGGGTTTCCAGTGAATACATTTGATCTTGGATGCATTGGTAAATCGTACTTAGATCATCAGGGTAGAAAGGTGAAATGCTTTAACAGAAATTTTCCTGGGACTGACTGGGTTACTTTTTTTTTGAAACGAATTCACAACTGTGAGGGACAGGGAGATGCAAGAGTTACGTCACTTATTGCAACAACAGACGACTCTTTAACTTCATTCATGCAGCAACAAACTCTTACGAATACGAATGAAAGCTTGATAAAAGCTACTGGACAACAACATACTGCCACCAAATATAAGTCATGAGTTTCAAAACTCACCAGCCGCATTAATCTCTACACCATGTTCGAATAGTGAAGGGTAAATATTAATAACACATTTAATACTAATAATAGTAATAATCTTGTAACTGACACTTTACTAACAAATCAAAATAATGAATGGAAAACGGTGGCATTAGCCTTTCATTAACATCGATGATTGAAAAACCGCTGTAGGATCTTTTACACGAGCCATGGATTTTATTCTTGGTCCAGAAGTTCAACACTTTACACATAAATATATTGGTTATTTGTTAGTAGTATCAGAATCTTTTGAAACTCATTTAGAACTTCTTGAGAAATTATTTGCAATTATTGAAAGCTAACAGAACAATAAATTTAGATAAAACCGAGTTTTTAAATCAGGAAGTGAAATTTTTGGGACACATTTTAACAACTAGGGGTGTTAAGGTTTGTGTGTTAATATAATGCTGGTTCATATTTACAGTTGGTACCTGTACCTACCCTGTCTGTACTGTATCTTGAATTTTGTATAAATAGTGCTGTGAGGGGTAACTCTGCCTCTTTCAAGTTTTGTACCTACTGTGAACAATATAGAACAAACATTTCTCTGCAGCTTATACAAGTTTTTTATTTTGAATATTTGAATAAGTTATACAGTCCGCTATATCGCAACATTTTGGACCTTCTACCCGGATTTGGTTCGTTATAAGCTGAAAGAATATATTTGAGAGTGTTTTTATGCAAGAAAACGAAGATTATTCGTAAATTGGAAACTATTCGAGACCACGTGTTTCACAGGCTATTATTTGTGCGTGGTGAGTCCAATTTTCCTTTCCTTTATTATTATTTAGTATTGTTTTCTATTTGCACTTCTCAGTAGGTAGTAGATATTTCAATTATTTTGTTGTACGCCGTTCTATTTAGCTGTACAGCAATTGATATTTTTATTGTTTTAACTTTTAACTACCCTGCCTACTATTTAGCAGTGTAGTAATTGATTTCTGCGATCTCCTATATTAATATTTTCTTATTTGCAATTTTACGATTATGTCCACTGAAAATAAGAGTATGACTATTTTGAGACGCAAACGTGGTAGCATCAAACATAAATTAACCAATTTTAACACATTTCTTAGTCCGATTCAAAATGCATTGTCTTCAGGGCAAGAGATCGGCAAAGAAACTTTGACCGAACTTCAATTACGTGTAGATAAATTAGATGAAACTTTTTCAGAATTTGAAGCTATACAAACTGAGATAGAGTACACGTGTGATGATAAAGATTTAGAAAATGAATATTGTGAAAGAGATGATTTTATTAACAAATGCTCATTATTGTTAGCGTGTGCTAAAAGTATTTTAAATTCTAAGTTACCTATACCAGAAATTAGTTGTGCTCAATCAGAAGTACAGTCAGAAGCAGGAAATAGTGTCCATTCACAATTTAAGGGAGTTAAACTTCCAACGATTAATTTACCTACATTTAAAGGCCATTACAATGATTGGCTCGAATTTAAAGACACTTTTGATTCTTTAATTAATGCTAACCCTGAAGTAAATGATGTACAAAAGTTTCATTATTTGCGAGCCGCACTGGAAGGTGATGCTCGAAAAGTTATTCATTCTTTAGAATTTTCGGCTAAAAATTATTCGATCGCTTGGGATTTGTTGTGCAAGCGTTTTGATAATCCGCAACTGTTGGTTCATAATCACATAAAGGCGCTATTTGAATTTGAAAAATTGTCCAAAGGATCATCTAAGTGTTTACGAGATTTTATTGATAATATCAGAAAGCATTTAAGGGCATTGGAAATGTTAAAACAGCAGACAGAATACTGGGATCCGTTGTTAATTTTTATGATTACTGTAAAGCTTGATAATGTTACTTCAAGTGAGTGGGAAGCACACAAGTCCAAACACACGTTTCCCAAGTTTACCGATTTATTAGATTTCTTAAGTTCCAGGGCAAATTTGCTTGAAACAATTGAGGTAAATCAAGGTATTAAAACATTTAATGAACAATCTCAGTCTAAGCATTCAAAAGACATTAACTCGAAATTTCCACAGACTAGAAATAATACGCGTCAATTTTCTTTATTAACTTCAAATCCAAAATGCAACTTTTGCAAGGAATCGCATTTAATATATACTTGCAGCGAATTTTTAACTTTAGATATACAATCTCGTATTGAAAAGGCCAATGAACTGAATCTTTGTTTAAATTGTCTATGTACAGGACACTCAGTTAAAAGATGCCGAAGTAGGTCATGCAACATTTGCAATAAGAGACACAATTCTTTATTGCACCTACACCCTACTCAGGTACAGCAGTCTAGACAGCAGGTATCTTTGTCTAGCCAAGTTCAACAAAGTTATGTATTACTATCTACCGTAATTGTTCATGTTTATGATAGCTTAGGT
The DNA here is from genome assembly GCA_963966045.1 of Xestobium rufovillosum. Lineage (NCBI taxonomy): Eukaryota > Metazoa > Arthropoda > Insecta > Coleoptera > Ptinidae > Xestobium > Xestobium rufovillosum. The sequence goes on from OZ014497.1 coordinate 27,954,397, forward strand.
AAAGCTCATAAAGTTAGGGCTATTTTGGATTGCGGTTCTCAATCTAATTTTGTTTCCGAGAATTTTTCTAAGAGGCTTAAATTGCCGCTACAAAACACGAACGCTTCTGTTATTGGAATAAACAGCATGCCCTCCCTCTAATATCAATTACAAATGTGATGTTTCAATCGAATCTCTTTCTAGCAATTTTCAGGCAACAATTTCCTGTTTTATTATTTCAAAAATAACAGACGATTTGCCAATTCAAAAAGTAGATATTAGCACGTGATATTCCATGTGGCATTAAATTAGCAGACCATCAATTTAACGAACCTGCTAAAGTAGACCTTTTAATTGGAGCAGGTATGTTCTGGAATCTTATTAAACCAGCTAAACTTCAGCTTAATAAGAATCTAACTGTTCTACAAGATACAGTTTTTGGGTGGATTGTATCTGGTGCTAGCAGTGACGTAGGTCAGAAAATATATTGCAATTTCGTGAGAGACTCATCACTGGACAATAATTTAAAACAATTTTGGGAAATTGAAGAGTATAGTAGTTCCTCTCCCCCATTGTCCGCTGATGATACCATGTGTGAAAATCTATTTCGCGATACATTCTCGAGAAACTCAGAAGGACGATTTGTCGTTAGAATTCCTTTAAAACATTCCCCTTCCGAGCTAGGCAACTCGAAACAATTAGCAGTAAAAAGACTATTACAATTAGAACGAAATTTTCTGCGCAACCCCTTTCTCAAAGAACAATATTCATCTTTTTTAAAAGAATATAATGATTTGGGCCATATGACGCGAATTCACCCAACAGAAGCTCAGTCTGAACGTCGCTATTTTCTTCCTCATCACGGAGTATTACGTCACTCGAGTTTAACAACAAGACTTAGAGTAGTCTTTGACGGATCAGCAGCATCGAATTCTGGAATCTCTGTAAATGATCTTCAATTTGTCGGACCCACAATACAAAGTGATCTTTTTTCGATTTTGTTGCAATTTAGGCAACACCCAATCGCAGTGTGTGCCGATATTGAGAAAATGTATAGGCAAGTTTTAGTGCACCCTGACGATCGATTGCTCCAAACAATAGTTTGGCGAGAAAATTCAAACGATCCAATATCGATGTATGCGTTAAATACTGTGACATATGGATTGACATCCTCCCCGTATTTAGCAATTAGATGTTTAAAACAGTTGGCAAATGATACTCAGGACAGTTTTCCAGATGCTTCAAGGGCTTTATCTCGCAGTTTTTATGTAGACGATTTAATAGTCAGTTTTGAAAATGAAAAGCAAGCTATTTCCATTTGTCAGGATATTTCAAATATCCTAAAAGATGCCTGTTTTCCGCTTCGGAAATGGGTATCCAACAGCTTAAAGGTTTTAGCTGAATTTAAAGATATTCATGATCCAGTTAGTGTTGCGTCATTTTCAAACGATAGCCAGATAAAAACCTTGGGTGTTCACTGGAATAATAACTCAGATACGTTCTCGTATCATATAGCCGAAATAGGTCAGTCAAATAAAGTTTCAAAGAGAACCATTTTATCTGACATTTCAAGAATTTTTGATCCTCTTGGTCTTTTGGGTCCGTGTATTATCTTAGCAAAAATTATTATTCAAAAATTATGGTCTTTGCAGCTAAGCTGGGACGATTCAATTCCAGAAGATTTGAGTAAATATTGGGTTTCATTTCGCAACGAGCTCTCGTTTTTGAACAAGACTAAGATCTGTCGTCAGGCTATTTGTAAGAATTCATGTGTGGTTGAAATTCATGGATTCAGTGACGCCTCTCAAAGTGCATATGGAGCATGCGTGTATTTGCGTAGTGTCGATTTTTCAGGGAAGGTTTCTGTTCATCTTCTATGTGCGAAAACGAGAGTAGCTCCTCTCAAACTATTAACAATTCCACGATTAGAGTTATGTGCAGCTCTTATGCTTTCGCGTCTAGTAAAGAGTTTTGGATACCCTTACTTTTACCGCTAAATGTTTTCTATGGTGCGATTCACAAATTGTGTTAGCTTGGATTGAAACTGCGCCAACTATACTGAATATTTTTGTTGCAAACAGGGTTTCTGAAATTCAAACAATTACGAATACAAATGATTGGCGTTATGTCAACCCAAAAGAAAATCCTGCAGACTTGGCGTCTAGAGGCGTGTTTCCAAATTTGCTTTCCAATAATAATTTATGGTGGCATGGACCTGACTGGCTTTCATTTCAAAATTACACTTTGCCAAATTTGTCGTTCCCCGAATTAGATTTAGATTTACCGGAAATACGAAAGAATCATGCAGTTTTAACGACTGTCAACAGTTCATCAATTATTCAGATTGAAAATTTTTCTAGTTTGTGGAAGTTAAAAAGAGTTTTGGCATATTGTTTAAGATTCGCGTTTAATTCCAGGAAATGTAATGAAAAAAAACGCTCAGGATGTTTAACAGTAAATGAATTGAACAATAGCATGAAAAAGCTAATAAAATTAGCACAACTTGATTCCTTTGCAAACGAAATACACATTTTAACAACTAAAGGATCTCTAAATAGCCCTAAACATAAGTTGCTATCATTGTCGCCTTTTGTTGATTCTGACGGTTTAATACGTGTAGGAGGAAGATTAAAGAACTCCGATTTAAATTACGATGCCAAACATCCCTATCTATTGTGCGGGAAACATTATTTAACAAAATTGATTTTTGAATATTACCACCGTTGCTTGCTACATGCAGGCCCACAGTTATTACTTGCTACAGTTCGACACAAATTTTGGCCTACTTCTGGTATGAGCATTTCTAAAAGGGTAACCAGAAACTGCATTCAATGTTTTAAGGTCAAACCAACTTCTGTAAATCCAATTATGGCACACCTACCACGGGAACGAGTTACAGTTTCATCTCCCTTTGATTGCGTTGGTGTGGATTATGCCGGTCCATTCTCTTTAAAGGACAGGTCAGGACGAGGAAGAAAAATAATAAAAGGTTACATTTGTCTATTCATTTGCTTCACTAGTAAGGCAATGCATTTAGAACTAGTTACTGGATTGTCAACGGAACTGTTTATTTCTGCTTTGAGGCGATTTGCTGCTAGGCGCGGAAAACCATCTCATATGTTTTCAGATAACGGAACTAATTTTGTTGGGGCACAAAATCAATTGAAAGAATTACACAAGTTCCTCTTAAATTCAAAGGACGATATTTGCAATTGCTGTAACAGCGAAGGTATAACGTGGCATTTTATACCCCCGTATTCTCCTCATTTCGGCGGTTTATGGGAATCAGGCGTCAAAAGTGTTAAATATCACCTGTTTACAGTCCTTAAGGACAGCATTTTAACTTATGAGGAATTTAATACTGTTTTGGTGCAGATAGAGGCAACACTAAATTCTCGCCCTTTGCACCCTTTGTCCTCGAATCCTGACGACCTTCAACCTTTAACTCCTTCTCACCTTTTAATTGGGAAGCCGCAGGTCGCAGTACCTGATCCCAGATTAGACCATATACCAATAGGTCGACTCTCGAGGTTTCAAATGCTGCAGCATATTCAGCAATGCTTTTGGAAGCGCTGGTCTAGCGAGTATTTGTCCAGCCTTCAAGAACGGCACAAGTGGAAGACGGATTTACACAACATTGAAATTAATTCCTTAGTGCTGGTAAAGGCACACAATTTACCTCCACGATGTTGGGTTTTGGGACGAGTTTTGGAAACCCGTCCTGACGAAGAAGGTGTAGTGCGCGTCGTGACCGTAAAAACTGCAAGCGGTGTTTTTAAACGTGCTGTCGCGAAGTTGTGTCCACTCCCATTAGATTCAAAAAATTAGTGCCAAGACGTTGAACTTTCTGCGTACTTTTTTAGTTTTAAAGCTGTTTATTTTTATTTTTATTTATTTTATTTTATTATTTTTTTTCTTTTTTTTTACTATTTTGTACATTTTTTTATATATATTTGTTTGTATTTACTCGATGCTTATTATTAGTTATAGTTCTCCGTTATTCCTTAGTATGTTTCTTGCATTCATTATTTTATATTGTATTTATAGGTTTGTTTCGAACTAAGTAGTTCAACGCGGGGAGTTTGTTAAGGTTTGTGTGTTAATATAATGCTGGTTCATATTTACAGTTGGTACCTGTACCTACCCTGTCTGTACTGTATCTTGAATTTTGTATAAATAGTGCTGTGAGGGGTAACTCTGCCTCTTTCAAGTTTTGTACCTACTGTGAACAATATAGAACAAACATTTCTCTTCAGCTTATACAAGTTTTTTATTTTGAATATTTGAATAAGTTATACAGTCCGCTATATCGCAACAAGGGGCGTATTACCTGATCCGAACAAGACAAAAACAATTTGGAATTTTTCGATCCCTCAAAATTGTAAACAACTTCCTGCATTTTTAGAATTATGTAATTATTATCGACGTTTTAGCAAAAAATATAGTAATGCCATTGATCCTTTAACTAAACTTTTACATAAACAAAGTTGTTGAAACGTTCCATTATCGAGGTTATTTAAACAAGAAAAGTGTAATTGGAAGTCCGATTATCCTCGACATTCTATATTTGAAATGGTCACATAAAATAAAAAATGGGAGTGGGGAACAATTCAACAAGAATCTATTGAACAAATTAAAACGTTATTTTTGAATATTATCATTTAACGTTGTCCCATTTTTTAAACTCTTTTGTTTACAGACTGATAGTTCTGGTATTGCATTGAGAGGTGAATTATATCATTTGGATGATCAGGGAGAACATTTAGTTTTGGGTTTTTGCGAGTAGAATTTTACGTGGTCCAGAGTTACTGTGTACAGTGACGGAGAAAGAACTTTTGGCAATAATTTTTTGGTTTGAAAAAGTTTCGTACAATACTTCTGGGTCATTCCTTAATTATTAGAACTGATCACTATGCTTTAAAATTTTTGGAACAAAACAGATTGTTGAACGATCGACTTACGAGATGGACACTTTATCTAATTTGAAACTTTATCATTGTTTAAGTGATAGTGACAATATCTAAGTTTTGTTTATTGTTTACAGTCTCTAGTGCTGCACTTATTGTTTGTATTTCCTTTATATATTATTTATATTTGTATACTTATCTTTCAGTTGTTATGCACTGTTATATTTTCTTGTATGATTATGCTATAGGGGAAGTTGAAAAGTTGTCTCGCTCTAAGAGATGCTTTTCGTTTGCCAATTTTTCAAAGGGGCGTTCTGAAGTAACAGTGGGGTTTGAGATGTGACAGAAGCAAGTTCTTTGTTAAGGTTAGTCAATCTTTATTTTTTTGTTTTTGTAATAAGGTTTTTTTTCAATTATTATGCTTCATGTGGAATTTAAATGTGTTGATTCTTTATCAAATTTCATTATTGTGTTTGATTTTATAATTCAAATATTTAGTTATGTTGCTAAAAATGTGGCACTGGTGGTGACTTCAAAGTTGTGCGAGATAGAGGGAGCGAACCCATCTCTCGTCAGTCCTCACCGAACGTTCAGGTGTGTGGCAGTGTTTATGCCTCCTGTTTTACTTTTTGTAATTAATGTGTTAAAATCAAGAAAATAAATACAGCAAGAATTAATCGAGTTGTATTATTCTTATTATTATTATTATTTTTATTACTGATTGTTCGTTTGAGCATATTGTTTTGAGTTGAATTGAGTTTATGCTGTTGTTATGTTTAGTTCAATATTTTTAATTATATTTTCATACTTTGTACTTTGCATGATATGTACATTTCGTGCTAAAGGTATGTGAGCCTTGTTGAATGCAACTAATATTTTCTTTCCGTGGGCTTAAAAATGCACCCCACCTAAAAAAAAAAGAAAAGAAGGGTAACGGCCACCGTACAACTGTAGCTGGGTTGTCTCCACATATTTTAGACCTTAGTACCTGTAGCATATAACACCAATTTCTTCAGTTTTACGTTTGATGTTTGTTAGTATATTTGTGTTGCATGTAGTTGTGTAATTTATTATTGAAGTGAAACTTCTTTTGTCTCGGTAGAGTAAGTTCCTGTGTTGGCAAATGCGAGCGTCACGAAAAGTGAAACGAATGGAGGTAAGCAGTCTGAGAAGACGGGCAGAGAAGAATGGGAATATTGAACGCCCCACTTTTTAGCCACGCTCTCCCTCATGCTTCGTGCTCTTTCTCTTGGGCAAGCGTCAGAGAAGCGAGACCACAGCGTTTCATTTCTCATGACGCCGCCCCACTCTTTAGCCACGCTCTGTGTCATGCTGTTTCTCTCAGGAAAGCGTCAGTTCATTCCTCTTAATAACGTTGAAGTTTCACTTCTACCGCGTGTGGTGACCACGCACCCAGTTTTTTTATTTACGACAGCATAAATTTTACTTCACTGGAATTGCAATTGAGGTTTTTGTTTGCTCGTGTTTTTGCTCATATTACAGGATAAGTACGTCATTCTTTTATTCATCCTTTTCATTAATTCACCTTTGTCTGTTACTTAATAATTATTTTGTTTGTCCATTATTTTACCATGTTGTTCTGGTTCTGTTTGGTATTAATCAAAAAAGATATGCAGATGATGTGCCTTAGTTAACTTTTAAGTTTTTTTAATACAGTTTGAAAAATTCCTATTTAAATATTGTTTAAAGAGTCTCTGTTTTCTTATTTTTGTTTATAAACACCAGACCGTCCTACTTGGTTTTTGGTTTAATTTATTTATTACGTCAATACACATTGAAATTGCAAATATGTTGCCTTGTTTATCAAACATGCATATTTACTTGAAAATATAAACATTAATAACATATATGCATTCAAACTTATGACCTAGGCTCAATAGATTGAACGCATCATTGATTTTTACGTAGTGTTCAAAGTTATGGGAACTGTTTGAGTCTCGCAAATTTTAGTTGTGGTAACAAAACTGTACATTATGGAATATTCACGTATATATGCGTTTCTAAAACATGAGCAGTGCGTTATTTATGTGGACGCCGATGCCGGAAGCTGGATTGAGCTTACATAGGTAACTGATATTTCTTTCTGAATTGTTAATAAAGAAAAAACTGCTGTTAGTTGTATAATATGTTATTTCGTTAGGCAAAGTAGCCAAAGTATCATCCTGTGTATATTACAGATTGCCAAAGGACAATGAAACCTGTGCGTTGTGGAAAGAAGTTTGCAATTTGAGAGACACAGATGATGTTTCCTATCTTAGGATTTGTAGAAACCATTTTCAAGACGATTATGGGAACATTAATGTTCTACAATACGGTGGAAAGCTTCAGTTGAAATATAGTGTTAGCCAGTTGCTGCAGCTGCATCTCTACATAACCAAGCACTTCATTACAATAGTTTTGTATGGCACAGCAGAGTACTTCAATTGTTGAATTCTTTAAACCATCCCAAACATCTATAACTTATGGTGTAGCCTGCGAGTTAGAATTGGAACCATCGCTTGCAAAAACCACATCAAAAACATCAGGTAGGTAGTAGAAAGTACCTCTGCTTCTTGATTTTCAGAAGCTTGACGTGCGGTTATGCCAAATGAAAGATACGCTTAGAACTCCTGTTCCTGTTAGGAATTATAAATCTGTAACTTATTTAACTTTCTCTTTTTCAGAAATAGAGAGGGAGATGCTGCAGCCCCGAATTATCGAGGGTGAAAGTAAGATACCACTCAGAAATAGGTACCAATTTGTTTGACACGAAAGGAAACTGGCGTATTAGACATTTGACATTAGACATTTGGTTCTGAATCCTAAGAATCATCATCAGCTATATCAAGCAAACTCAAATGAGGAATACTTTGAGTATTCGCAACTATAGAACGTTCACGAGTTTTAACAAATTTGTCTAAATCAGACTTCAAGTTTAAAATTTCAACTAGACGATGATTTCGAGACGCATTTTCTTTAAACAAGGTACCGTTGTGCGAACAATGTGGAATTGGGAGAACTGACAGAATAGGGTTCTTGCAGGAGTTACTAATTTACATAAAAATGCCTTAATACTATGGAGATTTAATTATTTAACCAATTTAAAAGAAAAAAATATGATTTGTGCATTTAAACAACAAATTAAATTTGCCTAATTTCGTCTGTAAGCACATGGTGCAATGACGCCCTCCTATTGGTTTGCGTTAGCTGACGTCATCCGATAGTAAACACGTGTTTACCTTCGGCAGCCGGCATTTTCATATACGATTGTGCGTTGTGGTATCGTGCTGTGGTGTGTTTTGAACAATTGTCTAAAACTGTAAAACATTTATTTAATCTTTGACCATGACTGACGAATATTTAAATATGGCTCAGTCTGACAATTTATCAAAAATTGACTCCTTAATGATTACGGAATTTTTTGCAAACAGCCCTTTGTATACATCTGCAGAAATAAAAGCTGAGGTAGGCAACTTTACAAAAAAAAGTTATTTACTGCTACCTTCTTTTGGTATACTGTGTATTAGATTGGATACTTAAATCATATTGGGTTTCGCGATATGTAAATTTAGGTTAAAGTGTAAGTAAATGGATGTCAGCTTTTTAAATTTTGTTTGAAAATATATACTTTTCATTAAAAATATTTCTGTCATTTGTTTTAGTGTTGGTCGAGGTTCTTATGGTGATGCAGCTGCTGGTTGGGTGCAAGTAAGGTGGGAGGGAAATATTTGCATAGTTAAAGCAAAAGTGCGTTCTGAGCACAAAGTACGGACAAAAAATACACCGTAATACTTACAGTATATACCTACAGACCAGTCAAGTACCACAACCTCACTTATTTGTTTGTCTTGCAAGATATTTTTGACAGCGTGATTTTTTTAATGACAATGTTTTTTTCTCAATAACAACTTTCTTATATTATGTGATGACATACAACTATACAATTTCTAACAAGTTGAACTGTTGAACATCGTGCGGGACAGCTCGACAGCCTTTTGCAGTAGGTACTCTATTGCAAAACAATGAACTTTAAGTAAGACCGTATTTTTGTATTTTAAGAATTCTAACTAGGTTAAGTTCATTGTTTACATTAAAGGCGTATGAATTTTAAAATGTTTGGGTACTTACATTAAAATAATTTTCACAAGCATAAACAATACCGTTTTTAGAAAGGGATTTGTAGACACGTCTTGCAGCATCGAACCAACGTTTCCTACGTTTTTCGTCAGTAGGAACGCGAATAAAAGTTTTTCTGGTGTCTTTATGCTGGTGTTTTCACACATAGGCACGGAACACCAATAATAAGTACTCATTGTTAATATTTCACTGGTCAAACCACAAATTAAATCTTTGATAATCCACGCTGGCTACTGAGACAATCGTAAACTGGAAACGGCCGCTTCCCGTTTACAGACGGATGACGTCACAGATGTTACATGTTGCTCTCGGGATTTCTATGGGTATTTCGCAGGGAATTGTCAATCTCAAAGTTACTTAAGTAATATTTTTTGATTAGGGGAGACCGGGGCTAGTTGACAACAGGGGTAAATTGGCACACACGTCGCAATTCAAAAATTTGCCGCTTGAAATCTACAAAATAATTTATGCATCATACATCCATCTATTTTAGTTTACCACAAACATGTGAACGTTGCAGAGTTCCTAATTTACCTGCTAGTACATTTATTGTGGTTTGAGAGACTGCGAGTAAATTTCAACGTCATCTTTAAAATTGTTTAAACAGTAAGTTACTTTTTCAATATCTTTATTTTTATGATATTGCCTTATAGTTTGAATGCTAGTTTACATTTTCTGTCGTTTACGCATGCAGCTAGTTTATAGTTTTTTCTTAATTAATTGATAAACATGAAAACTACCTACGGGGCAAGTTGACACATTCCAACAGGGGCAAGATGGCTCACTGTGTCAACTTGCCCCGTAAATATTGGAGGGAGTCAATCAGACATCTGTCACCCAAGAGGAGTCCGTAGTTCACTTAGAGGATCCAGTGGCTAGTCCTGCGAGAATTTTATCGCCCCCTAGAACACTACCTCTTTTTGTGGTGACACCAGAAACCTTGAAAAAAACTTTGCATAGGAAATTTTGCATAGGAAAAAGAGATCCACACAGCTATTCTGACTGATACGCCAGTTAAGGATGCATTAGAAGAAAGTCAGAATGCTGCCTTTCAAAAGAAAAATCGAGCAAAGACCACAGCGGTCAAGAGAGTGAAAAAAGACCATCCTAAAAACAAAAATGCGAGGAACAAAAGTCTAAACACATTTATTCTGATGAAGATTTAATTCAAGAATCAATCAGACCCCTAACCACAAATTTTTTTCTGAACTACTGAAGATGGCAACTTAGTTGCCGAAATGCGTATAGGTATAGTATTTCAAATTTGTGTGGTTAGGGGTCTGATTGATTCTTGAATTAATTATTTAACCACAGTCTCTAACATCTTAATTCTCTGATTAAGGAAGTGATTCGGAAAAAGACGAAACTTTTGTCTGGTGTGCATGGACAAATTTTCAAATAGTGCATCTGGCGAACAGTGGATCCAATGCACAAAATGCAAAATGCGGTCCCACGAACAATGCACAGGTGCAACCCTTACCTACATTTGCCAAAACTTCGAATCTGAGGGTTCGGATTAAATCGTACTCGTATAATAATAGTTTTAAGAATCTTCTTGTGCAATGCTGTTTTTGAGTAAAAATTGATGTTATTTAGTGAATAAGAATTGATTTTACCAGGTAACATTGTTTTCCAATATGTGCCAATATATAAAGTTTGTGCCAATGTACCCCAAGAGCGGGGTAAGTTGACTCAACTGCAAAAACCAGAGAAACGAAATAATAACTTGCTCTGGGTGAAGATAGAGGTTACTTGACTATAAAAATATAAATAGTTATATGTTGCGTACCAAAGGTTTAAAAGAACAAAAATTGTAAAATACTTGCTGCAAACTAATAAAATCTGAAAAGTGTGCAAACTAGCCCCGGTCTCCCCTACAGCGTGAATAAAATTTAAACAAAAACAAATGTGACTAAAGGACACCTCGAGAATCGACTGCAAGACAATTGTTTACGCTTCCACCTAAAAAACTTGAATTATTAAACGTCTGTAGTGATTCTATTGATATACCTGTTGCAATTTCACAAAAACTGCAGGAGATATGTAAGGGGAATGAAGTGTGACCTATTGGAAGTGTGAACATTGTAAACAAAAAAATTGAAAGTGCAACCGCCTATACATTACAAAAAATGCTTTTTCAAAGAAGGAGCTTTCATCATTCCAAGCAATGTATATGGGAAAAAAATTTATTAGAGATATGTATGTTCCTTATACTAAAATGAAATTCTTGGAAATAAACAATACATCATGTATTTTAAATATAAAAAACGTAAACTATAGTAAATGCGGTAAGAAAGCGTGCATGTAGGATTACGGTTGTAAAACGTTTGCTATTCGTTTCGCATGATGTGCAATTAACAAATCAATTTCGGGGAACTGAGAGAGACATGGTAAAGAATCAATTAAAATATACGAATCCGTCTACTTATGCAGAAAAAGTTATTTTGGACGCGTTTATGACTACGGCGGAAAGAGGGCATCTACAAAATATAAAGTCAGACGATGGCTTCCGCAAAGTTCGATCCGAAGCATTAAGTATGAATGACAGACATGATCACGACATAATAGATGTGATTTTAATGAGAAGGGATAACGATAATTCCTTCAATTTATTCAAAGCGTTAGTGATATTTTCTCAGGTTATGTATACAGCATCGAACAGTTCACTCAATACTGGAACATCAGCTTAAACCTCCTTCAAACTCTCCTTGATGATATTAACAGAATACATACCGTATACAACATATTGTAAACGATCACAGAAGAATTTTGAACAAGGCTGAAGTCAATAATTTCTTGGAACTTTATTAACGGTAATAAACGTTGTAGAAACACTGCTAATATATAAATAAAGTTCAGAAATTTTTGCCACAATAACTCATATGTATGTAAAGATTACTGTAGGACCTAGGACATCAACTAAGCGAGCGCATTTTGACTATAACTTATCTGTCGCAAGAATAAGCACTGTATGACGAAGTTTCAACTTGGGCAAAAGCAATACTCAACTAGACTGCTCCATATTTTGGTCAATTCTTAACTATAAATTATTTATCTTTTAGATGTTTGTAAGGAAACGTTAGCTGAGGTCCAGTGGACATACACCTAGATTTTATAAACAAATTAATAAAATCTCCTTCAATGAATAAAAATAATATGTTGATCCCGTACTGAATAACGCATTTATCCACCTATCCTTCTACTCTGGTATAAACCAATTGGTAAATTACTAAAAAAACTGATTTTTCATATTAAACAATTTGTCTGAATTGCATACAGGACGTCCAATTCTTTTTAGGGAACTGATTAAGCTGAATCATGCCCTGAATTAAATGATACACTCTCTTTGAGTACTGATCTTATGATATGACATCAAAGTCCAACTTACTCCAATATTGCTACAACCAAACTTGTATGTAGTTCTGTGTTCTGTATATGTTTACCTCATTAATACTTTCTCCTGTATAAAAAGACAAATTATTTAGATATTTTAGATATTTATTAGGTTGGCACCTTTACCTGAAATAATACTCTGGTTGTGATGTAAAAGCTACTTGTCGTTGTATTAATTCAGAACATTTCGGACATAGGGGAGACCGGGGCTGGTTGGGCACGGGGGCAGGTCAGGGGACTGATGCCGCCGGACGTCATGCTTAGAGCAGTGAGAGCTGTAAAAATTGATCACCGCTCTTTAAGAGAAACCTCCAGAGAGTTTGAAATACAGTTAATGACTTTACGTAGATACTGGCAAAAATTTTCCGATGAGGAAAAGACAGGTATTTACGCCAGAACAAGAAACGCAGCTTTCTGATTACACGAAAAAAGCTGCCGATATTTATTTTGGTCTTTCACCAAGAAAAAAAAGTTATAAGAATGGCTTTCTTGTTTGCCTCGTCGAAAACTGGGAAAATGTTGAGTTGGCTGGAGCTGATTGGTCTTCAGCATTCTTAAGAAGGAACAATACACTTTCGATTCCATCACCGGAAGCTACAAGTCTATCCAGGGCAACGAGTTTGAACAAAACTAATGTGAGTGCATTTTTTGATAATCTCCAGACTGTAATTAAATCGCCTTAAGTGTGAACCCGTGGACATTTGGAACATGGACGAAACTGAGATAACCACAGTCCAAAAGCCGGACAGAGTAGTAGCCCGTCGGGGAGCACGGCAAGTGGGAAGGGTAACTAACTTCTGCTGAGAGAGGGACACTTGTTACTTTGGCCTTTGCCGCTTCTGCTACGGGAAATAGTATTTTATCTTTCCAAGGATTCATTTCAAAGACCATTTCTTGAAAGGAGGGCCTCCTGGTAGTGTTGATGGAGGGAACCCTTCGGGGTGGATGAAAGAAACTCATTTTATAGAATATATGAAGCACTTTGTCAGGCCTACAAGAGCCTCGGTAAACAGGCCAGTTGTGTTATTACTTGAAAACCATGACTCACATTTTTTGTCAGTTGAAGGACTCACTTTTTGTAAGAATAATGGTGTCACGATATTATCATTTCCCCTACATTGTAGTCATAAGCTACAACCTCTGGACAGGACCAATAATCCTGGACGCATTATAACGGTATATGATATTCCCGGGATTATTGCAACAGCATTACTTATTGCTGCGACTCCCAACATGAGGAATATCTCCCTTTAACCCAGACATTTTCCCAGATAGCGAATTTATGCCAGGATATGTGACTGATAGACCAGATAACATCAGCGTTGCCAATGCAAATGCTGAAGCTATTGAGCCTATTTCTGAAAAGGATCTACTGACGTCCTACCCTTGAATGAAACCCAAGTGGAAATTCCTCGACACTCCAACTGCCGAGATTCTTAATCTGCCTGGCTGTAATAAAACTGTTACCATTCGTCTCGAAAATTTGAAGCCGTTGCAAAAAGCTGCGGCTAGAAAAACTAAACAGAATAGACGCAAGAGAAAATCCGCCATTTTCACTGACACTCCAGTTAAAGATGGACTTGAAAAGGAGAAAGGTGACAAAATGGTAAAAGATAAAGCGAAAAAATGTAAGAAAATAGAAATCGTCAAGAAAAATATTGTAGGAGAAAGAAGACATTAAAAAAGTAGCAGAGCAAGGTGGAAGATTTGGTAGCTCACGATGTTTCCAGTGACAGCAGTGATGAAGAATACGTCTGCTTAGTTTGCGTTGAACCATATTCAAACAGTGCTCCAGGTGAAAAATGCATTCAATGCACAAGATGTAAACTGTGGCAGGTCAATTGATCGGAGTCGTTAGGCCGGAGCGAGTCCAAATCATTTATAATATAAATATCTTTTTATAGGTAGCTGACGTTTTATACTTTAATCTCAAATTTTCACAAGTCTGTTGGAAACTGAAATCTCGTTGCTTCTCTATAACCTATGTGCCTCTGTGGATCAACAGCCAAGTAAATGTCAGAAGTCAAATCCAACTTCCCACAATTTTGTTCATTCGCGCGCTTTAGCGGCAACTGGCATTCAATGCATTCTTTGTTTTACTCTGTGTTCAAGTGTTTTATGTTTCACAAATCACAAGTGAGAAATAAGAGTACTTTTCAATAACTAGGTAGAAGCTCTTCTTTTGTAAGGTACGGATGTTTTCTAACAGTCATATTATCTCGGGAACCTGTTCGCTTTCCATCTGCGTAAATTCTGACAGAATTTATAAAATTTTTCAAATGAAGTCTCATATTTATCGTAAACATCAGTTAAGAAATTTGAGTTACGAGATAAGAAATGCAATCCATAAATCAATTAATGATACTGATGGTATAAGCATTTGCAAAAATTCGCAAAAACTGCGAAATTTCCAGGAGTCACAGAAATAGCTACTGGGACCCCCGTATGCTGTCACGCTTCTAATTCTTTATTATTATTTACAAACGAATGTTAACAGTACCAAACGCTTAAAATTTGCCGAACACGTAGCTCAACTTTACACCCCTAAATATCGCCCCCACGCATCAAGGACCCCAAAAACCAACCCATATGATGTGGTTCGTTCTCTTTCCAACTAGCCCAAAATTAAATTTGGATGTTACAGAAATAAGCGATATAACAATGTCGAAAGTTTAAAGTACCTCAACTTTACACCTCCATAATCTCGGCCTCGTGCATCGCAAACCCCAAAAACCAACCCATACGATGTTGGCTGGTTCATCCTCTTTCCAACTAGCCCAAAATCAAAGATAAATGTATGCAGCACCGAACGCTTCCGTGCCCAAAAAATCGTTTTAAGCCCCGTATTTTTGCCCCCTCGAATCTTACATTTTCTACCCCTCACCCAATGTTCGCATTTGACGAGATCTTCAAAATGACGCCAAAAACATTGACCTGGCATACATGGAACTTTCAAAAATTATCAAAAACTGCCAAATTTTCAGTTATATTGAATCGAAAGAAATAGATATGTATATAATTTCAGATGTAGTAGCTAAATGTGTTGTTTCGCATCATCATGGAGGTTGGGCAATATTTCCAATGATACTACTAACGCCATGTTCGGTACAGATTCTCAAAAGTTAGGTATGCATTCAAGAAAAAATAAAAATGTTTTTGTTGATTTCACTTGATTCTTTTTATCTAACAAAATGTCGTTTGGTTTATGTTTTCAAGTGCTTCGTATTTTGTTACCTATATTTTTGTAAACTTTATTGTAATTTTTTGTTGATTATTTGCATAAAGATATTATAAACTTTAACTGCAAAGTATATATATATATATTTTATTTAGTTTAGACCTATATACGTCATAGTTTCGTAAATATGACGTTATTTAACCGTTGATGCCGTTAAAATGACGTTAAAAATTGCGTCCCCTGATTGTGAATATAGCCTGCAATTTTTACGTCATAATAACCATCTAAGACGTACACTTAACCTTAGAATGTCCAAAATTCGACGTGAAAATCATGTCACATTGCTACCTGTGGCCGCTTTAGAGACATAAAAATGATGTATATAGAGTTAGACCCCAGTTTTAAAATATATTAAATGCTTTTCAAGTTTCAGATTAAACAAGAAATTCGAGTTTCAGTGTTAGAGGGAAATCAGAATCAGATACATTTAGAAAATTATGGCGATGACAATGGAAGCGGCAGCAAAAGAAATTAGTCAACGCCTAAATATAAAAAAATAAAGTTTATAGACAGTGGTTCAGGAATGAATGAAGAACACAATTTGGCGCTTGGTTAGTATCAAAAGAAAATACTGCTTACTGTGCAACATGCAAAAAGTTTATTTTTGGAAATCCTAAAACCACATTATAAAAAAAGTAGGTGTATTTGTTATTTTTCTATTGATTTTCTATTGATTAGATTTAAAATAATGAATGTTCGAATTTATAGAGAAAGCAAAATGTTTTATTTTTTTAAATTTTGGCAGGTCAGAGGTTTTGTATTTTTTGATATTTTTCCATCAGTTTAAAAAGAAAACTGTAAAAAAGTGTGTTATTGTTTTAAATTTTATTTAAACCAGAATTTTTATTGTTCAGTGTTGTATTTTGTGTTATCTTTCTATGGATTTGATTCTTAATAATAATTTAATCATAAAGGTGAAGAATTTTATTTATTTTGTTGCCTATCCTTATCCCCAAAATACGTAATCTCGGAAATAGTGAAAAAATAATTTACTGGCAAACAGATGGAAGTTTGGTGGAGGTATGTGGAAGTATGAAAACGATGATGGAACAATTTTAGTGTTAGAATCACCTCGCAATAATCCTCAACTTCCTTTTAGATCAAGAGCGAATCAGGTGGGGAGTATATCTAAGAGTCACGTACACAATATTCTGTCCAAAAATAAATTTCACGCATTCAAACCAACCTTTATTCACAAACTTCAAGAAGGCGATGATTTATGCCGACTAGAATTCTCTTTACTATGGGTGAACGCACACTGGTAAGCCGTTATTTTCACCTTCATATCATATTCAGTGACGAATCTACGTTCACAACAAATTGGATAATTTCTACTCAAAATTGTCGCTTTTGGGCAAACGAAAGATTTGTACAAACATCCAGAAATTTTAGAAAGTCAACGTATGGTGTGCGTTAACGCGCAATAAAGTAATTGTATTAGTGAATACTTTTTGCCTCAATTGAAAATTTGGTATTTAGAAAAAATATGATATTCCAGCAAGATAGCTGCCCAGCGCATGGTACTCTGCTTATAACAAATTGGCTTAATGAATATTTCCCCGAAAAATGGATGGGTCGGTATGTACCGATACACTGGCCGGCGCGGTCTCCGGACCTCACTGCAATGATTATTTTCTGTGCGGTTGTCTTAACTAAAAAGTTTATGCCGCTGACACTCAAGATCATATTGACATTTTGAAAAACAGAATCACTGCTGAAAATAAAAACATATACAAAAAGAAAACGAAGGACCTGCAATGGAGGAAAGTACAAATCCTATTCCTGTAGCCAGACATCCCGAATGCACCAACCCCTGATGTACGCTATCAACATCGTGCATTGTTTCTATATCTTGATAAATAAATATGAGATTCTCAAGTAAGCATGTAACGTCACTCCATATCGGTAGTAGATTAGAGGTCGTATTTTTGTTGTGTTCAAAACATGGAACAATGGAAGATGAAAGCAAGACGGTAATCTTTTGGAGTGATGGCTGTATCAACACATCGATGATTCATAAAGTAACAATTGAAGGGCTCGGATGTAAATCCTGGTACTTAAGTAACATATTTGTCAAAACTGAGTTATTGCTTGTAAAACATGGTAAATACAGTTTTAATGCAGATCAGCCTCAACAATACTTCCAACAGATGGCAAAATATGCTCTATGTATGTTAAATATGATGCCTACATTTTAATAAAACGCAAAATCTGGTATGTGTTCAAAATGGCCACCCAGCTGTCAGCTTATTCTAATTCGGAAGATAATCCTTATGCAACTGATGAATGATCAGACTACACACCTGAAGATGAAGTAAGTGAATTTGAAGCAGAAAAAATCCAGAAACTTACGCAATTACCTTTGATTTGCAACAAGCATTACCCACCCTAAAACTTTCAATTGGGCCAACTTTTTATAAAAAAGTTATTCTGTTATAATTTTAGTGTGCACTGCTTACACCCTCCACAGGGGTATTTTTACAAGTGAGATGAGTCGACAGCTGGTCGTGGTACGGATGAAATTGGAAGCTGTTTAATAAAACATATTGAAGGTGACAATATTAGAGCCGACAAACTGATTGCAATTTCAGATAACTGCGGTGACCAAAATAAAAATTGGTGTATGGCTTAGATTATTAACTATGGGTTACTTTAAAAAATTATTCACATGTTTCTCTGAGTAGGCCACACCATGTTACCCTGTAATATGGACTTTGCTTTAGAGGAAAAATATGTGCGAGCCCAGTCAGTTTGTCTATGATCCAAGTAGCTGGGAAGAGGTGTTGAAGGAAGCCCAAAGAAACCCCCATTTAAAGTCTGTAGAATGACTCAGTCATTTACAAGTTGAACGAGTATTTCCACCAACCCACGTCAGCAACTCCACGGATCGGACAGCCATAATGTTGGCCTTGAATCTATATCACTAAAAAAAGAGTGAGACCAACGTCATTTGAAGTAAAGAAAACTTACCGTTGAAATATAATGCACCTCTTAAGATAAAAGATTCTAAATTGCAAAATGTCCTGCTTGCAATGGATATCTGCGACATGTCATCAGTTTTACGACAATTTAAATTAAAACTGAAATTTCTTTTAATCAAAAGCTAAGTTTCGGTTAAGAAAAAATTAAAAAGGAAAATTCGCCCATTTACTCACTAGTAGACAGCTTAAAAGCAGATTTTCACGACCTGCAATATATTCCGCACTTCTGATATTCTTATTATTGTGTATGAGCGTTTGCCTCAAAATAACCACATGCGGGCTGCTCAGTTCCGCGAATGTGGGTAACGGATGCCAACGATGGTGAAAACTTACCCAGTAAAAAATACTTTTTGTCAAGTGGAAATCTGTTACTTCATTTACGTATTTTTGTGATTTTTACCAAGATATATTTGCACTTTTGCATCGAAAATCAACAATTTTTGTTATTAGATGCTGGCTGATGATGTACCAATATTATTTTGTTAATGTGGATACTAATTTTGATGCACTCGCAAGAAACAACAATTTGGCTATTGCTAATAAGAGCAAAATTTGTGTAAGTGTCCTAATAAAGTTTGTTCGTATAGATATAAAAGATACTGGGCAAAATGGCAAAACGAAGTTGTTCGTTGACAAAAATATTTTCCAAGATGACATGGCAGTTCATTTTGAGTTGTAGTGGTGGAGTTTTTCCTGTTTCCCGGCATTTACATTATTCTAACGTATATAGGGGGCGTGAATTGCGCGATCCTAAATTAGATTCTTGCAAGAAGTTTTGTGGTGTTTCTCTGTGTTTGTAAGATTCTCCCTTACCTGTGGTGCAAGTGTTACTTACCTGTGTATAAACAAGAGTTAAGGTGTTGGACGAGTGAAAGAAAAATGGATCTGTATATAGAGCCGCCTCCACCGCCAACAAAACTCTACTTCAGGGTACAATACATGGTGATCAATATACTCACCAAGATCATACGATGAGATTATAAACTGTGTTTAGTAGTATTATTTTGGTTTGTTTTGTTTTTGCAATTTTTAATGCAAGTACGTGTGTGCCTTAAATTTTTGTAGTCAACGAGAGTTGCAAACATATTCGGTGTTTGCACATATATTTTTTTGTTTTTAAGTGAAAGATCATACTAAAGTTTCCTAAGTAAAAGTGGCAATGTTTTTTTTTTCGTTTTAATGAATAATAAAAATATCTTTTTAGTTGCATTTTGGTGCATGCGTTTCGAGGCAAAGCATGCATACTTTAAAGACCTGTGCCACAAATTCAAAAATTTTAAATCACTTCTCTAATTCTACAGAATTGATGTTTACTGAATCAGTTCAATTCCTTGGCTGTCTGTTTAAAAAAGGTAGGTTCATTGTCAGAGAGGTTGATGACAATGATTTTCCAACATTCGCTGAAATAGAAGAATTATTCGCTAAAAACGATTTGCCATTTGCTTTGTGTTAAGTGGAAGACTGTTTGTTTTCAAGAAAATTTGCATGCTTATGTTATTGACAGACCACCAGAAATAGAAAATGATATTGTCAATTTATCACAAAACATGTAGTTTCATATGAAGTGGGAATGTTCCAAAGAGGATTCCAAAAAGTCAGAGTTCTTGTAAAATGGAAATGACTGACACGAGTCAAATTGTGTTGTTGCAAATAGGAAGGAAGGTCGGTATTACATATTACAAAACTCATAACGATGACTCGAATTTGGAGCACTTACGTATAGATAAACCAGATCGTAAGTTAATTGATTGCAAATTGATAGCTGGAATTGATAGTTTTCATAGTCCCATTGCATTAGCGGGAAAAACTGTTAATTTCTTTTATTATAACCACACTCTTTTGCTAGCAAAAAAGCTTCAACTTTGACCACCTTTCAAGCCATTTTTCAGCAGAAGTGTTACATGCTGCAGGGGAAAACGATACAACTTTCTGCTGTCTGCCAAAAAATGAAACCCATATTTGTCAACCCCTTGATGTTGCCTTTTACGGGTCTTTAAAAAGGAAAAAAGAGACACCTGGAAACAATATCTAAAGAAGAAAAGTCAAACATTAAGAGAGTTTTTCCTACTTCTTATACCTATACTTACTAATACCTACTGATGTAATTATTTTTAGATAAGGAAACAAAAATTGTGTGATGAAGTTAGTCCTCAAAATTATTCAGAGAATATAATATACGGGTCACCATATGATTCTGGAGTTGTACTGAACAAGCTTCCTGGATCTGCAGAAACAAATATTGCTGCTGAAGTTGTATCTACCGCTGTATGTAACTTACGTGAAGAAAATAAAAGTCAAAGGAAGAGGATGATATATGGAAAAACGAAAACTGAAGATGGAAAAAAGACAGGTTAAGTTCGAAAAAGGAAAGCTGAAGGTGGAAAAAAGAAAGATGGAATAACAAAAAATAATGGGAGTAAGAAAAGATCTAAAACACTATCAGATGATGACGATTTATCTAGTGATACTTCCAACGAGTTGGTGTTAATGGATGCATCTGGAGACGAGGATATTGATCTTGACTTTTCTAGGCAGCTTTCATGTTTGTCTAACAGTTCTTTACTCGATGGTGTATCTTCAGCTTTGAATCCAGATGTTGGTCCTATTACTCATGGGACTGGAGCAGACTTTGCACCTGACCAAGAGCTTTTGTCCGATGTAGAACTCAATGACGAATCTATTTCTGATAATTTGCCTAACACTCAGATTTTGCATGAATATCCACTTGTTATGGAACCAGTGCCTTCCATTAGCCCTGATACTCAGTCTATAAATGACAATAATATTAATTCTGAAATTCCTATTTTGTTGTTGTTGAATTCCTATACAATAAAGGAACTAAAAAAGAATCAAGGAAGCGTTTCGTGGCAAAGGTCTTGAACAAAAAGAAAGACGAAGAAAATGAAATAATTGTAGAAATAAGTTGCTAAAATAAAGAAACACGAAATACTTTCGTATATCCAATGGTTCAAGATGTAAATGAGGTGGAACTCTCACAAATAAAAAAGATTTTAAAAGAGCCGTGGCAGGCATGTGTTTTCTGACATAAATATTATTTAGTTAGGTATTAAATATCCCAAATGTTATTCTATGAGTGCTTACCACCTATGTAAAAAATAAATAAACACCGTTTATTTTCATAAAACAGTTTTATTTCAAAATTAATATACCAGATTACCTATTAACTAATAGAATTTTTTTGCAAATTATGAACATTTGAATGCCTACACAGAACTACTGTGTTGTTTTCTATTGATGGTCAATCTCATATCTCATGTACACAACATTGCACAAAAGCAGGATAAAGGTAAAACAACGATGGGTGCGGCTGGCTAATCAGCGAAGTGTCCTCCAAATAATTGAGGAAAACATGAACATTAATGAAGGTAAAAGTATTACAGTCGTAAAAGTTGCGTGTTTTACCACTCTATTTGATTTTTATTGCTTAGATGATAATGAAGAAAACATGATTTAAAGTTTAAATTCTTGTCCCAGATTTTTGTAGTAGTGAATGGTGGACAATAAATAATTTAACCACTTCATATACAGCAGGCGTCAAAAGTGATTGCGAGCGAAGGAGATGCGCGGTTGAGTAATTTTCAGCATTCTCCTCACGTATGTGATTCCCCCACTACGCTCTCTGTAGACGCACGCAACAGTGGCGCACGATTAACAAGGTAGAATTACTAATTTCAAAAACATGCCTGGAAAAGAGTTCATAGAGTATTTTATGGACCGCCATAACCTCTCCCGTCGCCTGGCAACAAATATAAATCGTTCTAGAGATTTTTTTAATAATGCTCGTGAAAAACTACATAAAATTTTTAACTTTGATGAGACAAACTTGACGGACGACTCCGGTTCGACGAAAGTAGTGGTTTTAAGAGGAACGAAGAGTCGAAAGTGTCATGGAACATGGAACTTCGGCACCTCTTAAACTTACCTACTACAGTCGGCATATTTTCAGAATTTTGAGTAAAATCGACAGGGATACTTGTAACTGTCGGTTATAGTGTTACAAATCCACAAAAAAGATCTGCCGAAGTTGCACGGGTTTACGGCAAGTATTATTAAATTGTATCAGAAGAAAAACTGTATACAAATTAGCTAAGACTGCTAAAGGTATACGTGATATTTTAACAAGACACAGAACTGCCATGATAAGTGGCACATTAAAATTAGAAAGATTTGTGGAGGGTTTTCAAGTTTTTATTTAATTTGGAAACTGGAAATTGCTGTACTGCAGAAAAAAAGGAACGTGTATTGTAATGTTGTTTGTAAATATTGCAATATTCTTTTCAGTAAAGTTGCAATGTGATATCTCATATTACAACTAATATGTGATATAATGATTATAAATTCACTAAAATGAGACAAAGGTACAAATAGACCCTGTTCACGATCTTCAATGTATTGTTTTCAACCTGGGCAGCTTCTCACTTTTTATTTTAAATTTATCATTGCGTTATGTATAGGTGTATAGGCATTCGCATTTGCAGACGGATAAGAAGAAAATTCTCCAGCAGGTAAAAATTGCCAAGACTTGGGTAATTAAGGTTAAATTTCAAAAGCATATTTCTTATTTAAGGATCATCTTCGAATTCACCAGTCAACATTCAAATCACCACCCTCGAAAAAACGGAAACTCCATCAAACGATTTTCAGTAAAAGATCAGACGGGGCTTATTCAATCTTGCAGTCCCTTCAAAAAATTCCAACAAGAAAGATAAACGCGACGTTCATGGAGAGCAGTTAGCACAAAAATTGAGTAAATTGGACGAACACACTAGAGATTATGCAATGCATGAAACCGATAATTTAATTTTTAGATTTTTTTAGTAATATTTGTGAATTTATGGCAAATGAAACACTATGTAAAAAATATTATCGACGTTTCGCCTCTGGTTGGAGGCTTTATCAAGATTATATATTTAAAAGTTTACAAAATGTATAAAAGTGACAAAATTTTTTCTTAATAAAAATGTAAATAACAGTAACTAAGAACTTATATTAAAAATAGAAATTATACGTAGCACACATGATTTTGTAAAAAATATGAAGGAGGAAAGAAATGTACATAAATTAGAATCAAGTGGTAGAGAACAGATTTACGTTATTATGTCACTGTAAATTTGACTTAAATTTTGAATGTCAGATCTGTCATTCAAGGAATTTTTATCTTTTTGGATGTGTATCATTTCTAAAACCAGTCTAGCTTTTAAGTTTTTTTCTTGTTCTAAAATAGTAGTATTGTGAAAATCGAAATTGTGTTTAGTATCTTTTATGTGTTTACTGATAGCTGAATTACTATTTTGGTAAGTATGTTGTTTTAACCTAGTTTCAAGGTGATTTTTGGTTTGCCCAATGTATGTTTTATTACAGTTATTACAATTAATTTTGTATACAATATGAGTTTTCATTAATTTTGGAATTGGAGTTTTTAAACGAGAATATAAAAATTGTAAGTTGTTATGCTTTTTATGAGCAATTACAAAATTATGTTTTAATAATAATTTATTGATGTTATGTGATATGTGTTTTATATATGGTAAAGAAATGTAATTTTTAGGTTCTTTTTGGTTTTGATTGTCGTTATTGTTATTATAATAATGATGTAGTCTATTTTTTATAATTTTGTCAATAAAATTTCTTGGGTAGTTATTTTTTATTAAACAATTTATGGTTTTGTTTAATGCATATTGTCTGAATTGTGGACTGGAGAGTTTGATTGCTCTGTCAGTCAAGCAAATAACGATACTTTTTTTGTGACAAGTGGGTTGTTTGGAATTAAAATGAATATAACGGCCAGACCAAGTGGGTTTTGTGTACCATTCTGTTTCTATTGAATTATTAATTTTGTATAGTGTTAAGTCTAAGAAGTTAATTTGGTTATTTTTTGAAATTTCTATAGTAAATTGTAATTTGGGATGATAATTATTGAATTGATGAAGAATTTTATTTTCTTTGTCGGGAGGAATAGCAGTAAGACAATCATCTACATAACGTACAAAAAAAGGTAGATTAAATGATAATTTAGGAATAACAGTGGTTTCTAAATCTTCTAAAACTAATTGGGCAATAGTGCTTGAAATTGGAGAACCCATAGCACAGCCATCAGTTTGTTTATAAATTTTATCTTTAAATTTGAAATATGTAGTGGTTAAGGTAAGTTCAATTGCTGTAATAAAATTGTTTAAAGTAAGTGACGTGAAAGGTTCAACTTTATTCCAGTTTTTTTTTATTATTGTAATTGCTAGATTTATTGGAATGTTGGTATAGAGAGATACAGCATCAAGTGAAATAAATATATAATTTTCAGGAAATAAAAATTTTTGCTTTTTTCTTTAAATGACCAAGAATCTTTGATGTAAAATTCATTTTGACCTGTGATGTTAGATAAAATATTAGATAAATATTTTGATAATTTATAAAAAGGACTTTGTATACATGATACTATTGGTCTAAGTGGGATATTAATTTTGTGTAATTTTGGGAGGCCATATATACGTGAGGGTAGGGAATTTTGTATTTTAAGTTTAGTGCTAAGTGTATAAGAGATATTATTTTCATTTAATAATTTAGATATAAAATTATTATTTTTAGTTTGTAAACTAATAGTGGGATCTTTAGGAAGAGGCATATAAATTAATTTGTCGTTTAATAGATTAAACATTTTATTTTCGTAATCAGTGGAATTCATTATAACTGTTTTGTTACTTTTATCGGGTTTTAGGATGATAATTTGTGGGTTGTTTTTAAGGAAAGTTTTTGTAATTTTAATGTTAGTCAATAGTTATTTTTCATTTTTGTTAATTTTTGTATAAGAATTGTTAAATTTTTTAATAATTTGGCAAATTTTATTTCTAATATGATTTTTTTCTTCAGATGGAAGTAAAGTTATACCACTTTCAATAGTGGCAATGATATTATTAATTGGAATTTCAGTATTACGGGTATTTATAGTAAAATTTGGGCCTAATTGTAAAATTTTTTGTACATTAGTTGGAATGTCGGTGGTAGAAATGTTATGTGTCCATTCTTTATTAATAGAGAGATTGCAATCATTATTATTAGTATGTTTATTAGTAAGTTTTATTAATTTCCGTTGTTTATTTTTTATGTTAAGAAATTTATAGTAAAATTTTTGGTTTTGTGATTGTTTAAAAAAGTTGTTATATGTTTGTGGTAATATTCTATTAATTTGAATTTCGAGGTATTGAAGGGTTTTAGTAATTTTTTGTATGCTGGTGTAATGATCGGAAATAAGAATGTTTAAACAAGATTTTTGACATTTTAAAATAGTATCATGTATTTTATAAGAATATTTTGAATTTTCAATATGAATATTTTTGGGAGCGAGGTAATTTAAAAAATTTGGGATTAAATCGTGTTCTCTACACTTTAACAAAAATATTCTATTATTTTTAAGTTGTGCAATTTTAATGTTTACGTTAGAATATTGTTTAAGAATATTTGTGGTGTAATTACCAAATTTGCATGTTACTTCTTCATAAAAATTTAGTTTGTTCATTTTCGAGATATTGTGGAATTTTCAGTGTGCGGATATCTTCTTAAATCAAGGGTTTCTTACTAAACTTCTTTGAGAAATTAATTTTCTTCGAATTTTCTTGTTTATATATTCTTTTAAATGTCCGTTATAGACTCCGAAACGGCTGGACCGATGTTGATGAAATTTTCAGGGAATCTTCAGATTAGCCCAGCGGGTGATCCTGTGAAGTTTGGTAGCGATCGGATCAACAGAATTTTTTTTTCTTGGTTTTGTGAGAAATCGGGGCTTGATATGACACATATCAACTGTCAGATTTGACAAATAAAATTCAGACCGTCAGAAAGTATTAAATAAATTTTATTTGTCAAATCTGACAGTTGATAAGTGTCATATCAAGCCCCCGCCTCGCACAAAACAAAAAAATTATGTTGATCCGATCGCTACCAAACTTCAGAGGAACACTCGCTGGGCTAATCTGAAGATTAACTTACAGTAGGTGCCGCGCATGTCGTACCGGGACCGGGCAGCAAATAATGTATAAAGTGAAAATGCAAACGTCAAACGGCATATGCCATTCGCAGTTTATCAAGTTTCAAACGATTTTACCACAATTATTTCTTCAGAGGCAGCAACGCGCCGGGTACCAGCTAGTTTTTAATATAAGTTCTTAGTTACTGTTATTTACATTTTTATTAAGAAAAAATTTTGTCACTTTTATACATTTTGTAAACTTTTAAATATATAATCTTGATAAAGCCTCCAACCAGAGGCGAAACGTCGATAATATTTTTTACATAGTGTTTCATTTGCCATAAATTCACAAATATTACTAAAATTATTAAAAAAATGGCACAAATAATTATACAATTAATTTTTAGAGTTAAACATGGACACTTACAGTACAGATATCAATCACAATCTCACTATCCGACAACCACTGCAAAAAGGACAATGCTGAAAAGGCCTTTATAATTAAAGTATTTAATAGGTAGGTGATAACTGTTCCTATTTCTTTGATAATAATGCATTAAGACTCTACGTTACCTGTAGCAAATACTGTAATGACAGTACCTTTAAGAAAAGGTATAAAACAAATATTTTCTATTAATGACGATAGTGACCTCATGAATCGGATAATGTGATTGATGATTCTTCTGAAAGCTACACCAGCACCACACCACAATGATGAATCTTCATTGGTAAAAGAGACTGAGAGAAATAGTCAGTCAAGCCAAATAATTCAGGAATCTTGAGGGAGATTCTTATCGAAGAGGTTTCCATATGACCCCCTTTTTATAATGAAAAGTTGTCATTAATTTAAAGAACGAGATCCATAAAAAAGCACTAGAACTTGAAATTCATCATGCTTTCTTTAAATGCTAGGTATTAATATCTGTTGAAATAATATGTTATAAATGTTATTTGTTCCTGTAAAACAGTGGCGGCTCGTGAATAAAACGGTCGGGTGTTCTGCAAGAGAAAATTTATGAAATTTCAGATGTGCCAATGAAAATTTTAGTAGGTACTCATTTTTCCACTAAGTCGTTCTGAATTTCCTTAGACGCGCATTTGAAAACCGTAGAATTTTGTAAATGATCTAGTCTTATTTAGTTCTGCCGGAAATTAATTGCTTAAGCCGCGAAAAATACCCGTGTTTTGAGACGTTTCTGTTTCATCGTGACCTCTTAGAGCCAGTTCAAAAGCGCCGCAGAACTTTATGCAATTAATAATTTTGGACAAAACATACCTGTTTCTTGTACATTAACCCAGTACGCCGAATCCAGTTGTAAACGTGATTTTTGGAATTTTCATATTTTCCAATCTTTCTCTCAAATACACAAAACCTTTTACACCCGTTTCAGTCCAAGTATTGCCGCCTCCAAATAACACACACAGAAAACAAAATAACGCATTTTTTGGTTACATCCACAAATCCAGTTAATGTTTGCATAAATTTCTGTAGTAAATTATCGTTTGTAATTTTTGCCGCGGCTACTGCCCAACACTGTGATAAAAACTTCCAGCAATGGGCGGCCTTCGGATTTTACTTTTAGGTTTTCCTCGTATGTTATTTGGCAAAACCTTTTTACGCTTAAATTGTAAATTACTCCCATTTTATGATTCAGAAAACAATAATTTATAACACGTGTAAGCGGATATGTGCAAATTATACTTGTTTATGAACGACACAACCATACGGCCCCACGCTTTTCGTAATACTAAAACTGGAACAAGATCTGTGCTTTGTGCAGCACATATGGGACCATAAGCTGCATATATTTCCATTCAAATAAATGTAGGCGCTGCGGCGCGTGCGCGGGTTTGCGGGGTTGGCTAGGGCGAGCACAGAACTGCTTTGAGTTGGCCAGCAAGTTTTTAATAATATGAAAGCTACGTTCGTTTTCAATATTGAACTGTCTTGCTCGGTAATGCAAATACATACGATATCTACGTTTGTTATGGTTTTATGCGCCGCGCGGGTATATTCTTCGTAAATAAATGCTGTAAATTATCATTTTATCCCCTACTTTAAATTTTTAACTAATAAACTAACAAGCAGTTGTTATAATAATCATATTAAAGAAAATATTTGGCAGTTCTGCAGCTCTGCAGCTCTTATACAGTAGCCGCCACTGCTGTAAAATATGGAAATGACAATAACTATTAAATTTCATTTTACGGCAAATTACATTGGAGGAGTATAACAAACAAAAATGTACGCTTAATAAATACATGTGTACGAAGTGGCTGCAGTTTTGAAGCGGCCTCGCAAATAATAGGAAAGCCACTGTGGAAACATTTTTATGCCCTGAAATTTATTGATGATCAAGTATTAGATGACACGTATCCATGCAGTTTTATTTTTAATGTTGCTACCCATAAATTTCAAAATTATAGGATAACGATTTCAAACATAAGTGAGCTGGATTTAATTGGATCGGACAACAGCAAGCAGTGCCGGACCTGCATGTGTAACATCTGAAACTGCTTCGGAAACTCCAGTGTCTCAGAACAATATGTTTCGACTCGTTACAAATGTTAAATATCAGTCAGAATAATTCATATTACATATTTAATAATGGTGCTCTTTACTTTGCCTTGATGTGTAGATATTCTGAAATTATTGCAAATACATCTATACTGGGACATACACTGCTCAAAAAAATTAGCGGACCACTATTAAAAATATAAGTATTATCAAATAATATGTAGATGTAGAGTTTGTTTTATATATATTTATAAAGTTAGAGCTATTCTAGTTCAAAATGACTCCTTAAGAAGCATCCCTGCCTTAATATTCTTAATTTTTGAATCTTTTTAGCCAAGAGATCTAAATAAAGTCAGCTAAGTTTAAATCATATCGATTTAGCAAGTCATGTAAAATTGGTGACAATTGAATGTAGACGTCATAATTAGTTGCATTAGTAAAAATTTACACTTTGCGGTACAAAATGAGACATCTTTCAGAAAACGAAGTTGCAAAAGTAGTTGCTTTGATAGAAGATGGTAGAAGCTCCCTTATGCTGCAAGGGTTGTCGGTGTAAGTCATTCCGTTATTTTAAGGCTGTGGAATCGGTATTGGGAAACGGAAAGTCTAAGTAGAAGACCTGGACAGGGCCGGAAACGCAAAACAACTCCTCGGCAAGATCGTTTTATCGTCAATTGTGCTTTGCGTAGACGCACTTCTACAGCAAGAGACATCAAAAACGACTTGCAGAGGGCCACTGGAATCCAAATTTCTGAGCAAACTGCGAGGAATAGGTTAAAGGAAAATCATCTGAGGTCCCGCGGGCCAGCCCGCAAACCGCGTTTAACTCGGGAGCATAGAAGAGCGAGATTAACGTTCGCTTTAGATCATGCAAACTGGGATGTGGACCGGTGGTTGTCTGTTCTCTTTTCGGACGAGTCTAGGTTTCGCCTTACATGTAGTGATGGCCGAGTTAAGGTGTGGGCTCGTCGTGGAGAGCGTTATGCTAAAGGGTTGGTCATGGAAACCGACAAATTTGGAGTTGGATCCGACATGGTCTGGGCAGGCATAAGTTTGCATAACAGAACGGACCTCGTAGCAGTTCCAGGAAGGCTAAATGCTGCGAGGTATGTAGAAGAAATTCTTGCAGATCACGTGGTACCTGCAGCCATCGTTGTGGGTCCTGGATTCATCTTCCAACAGGATAATGCGACATCCCACATAGCGGCCCTAACCAGAAACTTCCTGGAAGAACAGCGAATTCCAGTCATGGAGTGGCCTGCTTTAAGCCCCGACTTGAATCCTATTGAAAACCTTTGGGACGAGCTTGATCGGAGGCTCAGGGCCCGTCCGGCGGCACCAGAAACTCATGAAGATTTAACAGCTGCACTGGTACAAGAATGGGAGGATATTCCGCAGGACAACATCCGGCGGCTTATTCTGAGTATGCCCAGAAGATGCCAGGCAGTTATTTTAGCCCGAGGAGGCCACACACGGTATTAGGTGTTATCGAGAATGTAAAAAGAACACTTAGGTAATTTCATTATTGTTATGTCACTTTCAGGAATTAACAGCATCTTGTATTTTGTCAATTATAAATCTGGTTGTTTTATTGCTTTTCTTGTTGTTCGTCGTAAAATACTTTACAGTTACTATATTAACCCATTTTGTGCCCTTATATTAATACATTTTAAGATCACTATGATTTTTAATACTGGTCCGCTAATTTTTTTGAGCAGTGTAGCTACCTGCTTCAGAAAAACGAAAAGTTGAGAAAGAGGTCGATCAATTCATTGTAAATGAATCAAATAAAACGAAACTGGACAGCACCGACCACTTTTGACATATGTTGGCACTGGAAATGAAAAAAACTGGAATCGAGAAAGAGGGCAAAACTTCAGCTGAAATTCTTAGTGCTCTTGTACGAAGTCACAGAATTTGAAAATTAGATTTTATTAAGAAAGTGCAATGTCACGGGTGAATTGTGAAATAAAGTATATCTACGTATCTGTGTCATGTAAAAACCAATTATCCAAATAGTTTTAAGTATTTTCTAGTTATGTTTTTATCGATTTTTTTTCATTTTTGTGAAAATTATCCATTTTATTTATTTTTGTTAATAGAACTGTGCTTATAAATAATGTCATAAACAAAATATTTTGAGACTTTGAAGTTATTTAAATATTTTATAATTTTAAGCCGTTTTGTATTTCTTTCGTTTTCTATTTTCTTTAATTAAATCAATTTGTATTAAGTTCCATTTGAAAACCAAATATTTGAGTCTCTGTTGTTCTTCAGATATACAAAACATTATTTTTCTGAAGCCATTCCTTTTATTTTCATTACTATTTTAACATAAATATGTACGCAGGTGGGGTGTAATTGGACAAGATGGTGCGGAAGTATAGCTACTTTTTGGAAAACACTGTATGCATATAAATAGTTTTTTAGGTGGAACCAAGCTGGCTGGAAAAGTACTTAAGGGGGTTTATACCAAGCATGGCCTCAACTCATTCGTGGATTGCGCGCGAATCACAATCTTTTAGTTTATTTAGATTAGCCTTCATAACCACTATGTTGTGATCGAAAATGAAGGTGATGAATCAGCATCCAACCTTGATTTCATTTCCGTTGCGGTTTCTCGTTAGAAATGAAAAAATTTGTTTGACTTGAAAATTCATCAAAACCAGACTATTTGACAGATCGATTTAATATTTGCAGTCAATTCTTGAAGACTGGCATTGCGTTTATGAATTATTCGTAGGAGAATCTCCAAAAGGCAATTTCCAAAATTAAAAAGAAAAAAATCACAAAACGATGCGCAGCGGAAAAGTATGGTATACCGAAAGCTACCCTCTTTGACAAGTGATTTTATAATACTAAATATTCCATGTATCGTGGGACTCGCCTGGAAGTGCAAAATCCTTTATTGTTTTTGTTTCGTTCTGTCTTGGAAATTTGTATATAGCTATCACCGTCACTAGTTCCATAAAGAGCGCATGTGCGAGACGGAGGTTGCCCTTTTTCTTTTCTCAGTTCAGCCGGATGTGGCCATCTTGTCGTTCTGTTTGACGCTTGTTGTGTACGTAGTTGATATCAGCTCAAAGTGCAGAGATTTTGTTTTGAAATTGTAGTAATTTCTGTGTTGGTTGTTTGCATTTTTGGGCTACCGTCCTTTATCACATGGTCACTTTTGATACACCTACATTCTGTATAGATAACAGAGTGAGCCACTAAGAATGTCTCAACTGATTTCTCTTTTATTATGAAGAGTAGAGAAAAATCCAAAATGCAATAGTAGAGGGGGATCCATTTAAAAAAATACAAGTCAGTAGTACCACTGGAATGCTAAAAATAATTTTAGAGTATACTTAATACTTATACCCACCCAACTATGGATTAGGAGTTACATACACACAACCAAACTTATATGGAATCACTAGGTATTTACAGGAATCAAGTTGTTGTGGGTAAAACAATTGCATGTGAATAAAAGCTTAATGTGTTTACTGTCAAAATCGGTTGGATGCATAAAAAGTTAATAAGATTTGTTCGTGAACTGTTGTTTTTGCTGTTCAGAAGTGAAATCGCAGCGAGTTGGTAAGCTGCATCTGTTCAAAATTTTTGTTAAAAATGCCTTATGTGGGGTTATCAGAAGTACAGAGGGGAAGAATTATAGCTCTGGTGGAACAGGGAATGTCCCAAAGACAAATTGCACGGACGGTGGGGGTCACACAAGGGGTTGTTTCAAAAACCTATTCAAGGTTTTTGGAATTGGAAACCTTGAAAAATAGGCCAAGGAATAGGTCGTGGAAAAGTAACTACAGAAAACCAGGACCGCTTTTTAGCTCAAATAGCAAGAAGAAATCCCACAGTATCCTATTCCGAGCTTTCTGGGCAACTTTTGCAAGCTACTGGTATTAATGTTTCGGTCGAAACTATCAGGAAAAGACTTCGTGCACGAGGATTATTCAGCAGAAGACAGTTAAGGGTTCCCGAACTATCAAGGCAAAATAAAATCGACCGTTTAAACTGGACAATGGAAGATTGGGGAAATGTCTTATTTTCGGATGAAACCAGAATTGGCCTTCGATCAGATGACCGGCGAATTCGAGTTTTGAGAGGTCGTGGGAGACAAGCTAGGCTCCTAGCTGCCCGATCTGTTCCCAAATACAAAGGAGGAACTGTAATGTTTTGGGGTGGGATCATGATTGGTGAAAAGACTCCTATAATTATAATGAGACAAAATTTAACAGGTCCACGGTATGTTGATTTAGTGCTGCAAGCTGTAGTTAGGCTCTGGAGAGTTGCTTTCGGCGATTTGTTTTTATTTATGCAGGATAATGCACCTCCACATACCAGCAGAGTTGCCACAAATTTTTTAGAAATGGAGGGTGTGGCTGTTTTGAAGTGGCCTTCTTGTTCACCGGATCTAAACCCCATAGAGCACTTGTGGGATAAGATGAAAAGAAAGATTAGAGCTCGTCGAAATAACCCTGGCAATGCAGAACAACTCATTCAAGCAGTTTTAGAGGAATGGGAAAATATTCCCCAAGAAGAAGTTGATAACTTAATAGAAAGCATCCCTCGTCGAATTCGTGCTTGCATTGAGGCCAGGGGAGGCAATACTGATTATTAAATTTACAAAAAGTTATTAATTTTTGTCTGAAATTCTCATTTTCCTTAGTTTGTTTTTAGAAAAATTCCCATTTCTTTTTGTTTTCTTTATAAAAAAATTGTTTGAACTAATTTCTAA
This sequence comes from Xestobium rufovillosum, assembly GCA_963966045.1. Classification (NCBI taxonomy): domain Eukaryota; kingdom Metazoa; phylum Arthropoda; class Insecta; order Coleoptera; family Ptinidae; genus Xestobium; species Xestobium rufovillosum. Next base: position 27,988,266 of record OZ014497.1, read on the forward strand.
TTCTTCTTATAATAAACTTATTTTGGATAAACTGCTTTTCATTTCCAAAAGACTTTTTTGCCATTGAAATATTGTCCTTCAGAAAAACTGGGTGATTCCATATAAGTTTGGTTGTGTGTATTTCAGTAACTGATATATTGCCCATAGACATTCTTAGGGGTTCGCTTCTTAGGGGTATCGCTCATAAACATTCTTAGGGGACTCATTCTGTATATGTTTAGGAATCAACACCCTCTGCATGGGAAAATATATTGAAGAGACAACTAATGGCAAAGAATCGAAAATATTATCCTGATATCACAGCATTTGCTCTTACGTTGCATTTCTATTCAGCACAACCTTACAATTATATTAGGGAAAAAATTTATTGTTTGTTACCGCATCCTGAAACAATAAGAAAATGGTATTTAGTTATAGATGGGGAACCGGGTTTCACTAAAGAAAGTATCGAAGCTTTAAGATTGAAATGTGGCACTGAAAATAAGCCTGTCATTGTTAATCAGACTGTTGATGAGATGGATATTCGGCAATTTGTTGAATGGGATGGGCATAGATATCATGGATATGTTGATTTGAGGTCTCAAATGGAAGGTGATGGGGATGAATTAACAGAAGCTAAGCAAGCATATGTGTTCATGGCCGTTGCCTTAAATGGTCAATGGAAGTTTCCATTGGCCTACTTTTTAATTGACAGTCTTAAGAGAGAGGAGCCTGCCAACATACTTACAACATGCTTTGAATTATTACATGAAACAGGTGTGCAATGTCATTCGTTGACTTTCGATAAAAAAATGAAGGTGAAATTGGCTGCGCTTTTGCTTTGCAAGTCTTCAGATTGATGGATTTCAAAACTGTAGTGCCACAGCAGAATTCTGTAAGAATATGAATAACGCTTTTGACATTCTGAATTCAAGAAGTTGCGCGCATTATACGATATATTAGTGAACTACGCGATGAAATTGGGAAGTTAGTATTAGACACAAACAGAAAACAAGTTTTTTTGACTTTATTGTAGGCTTAAAGAGTTACCTAAACTTGTGCGAAGATTTAGTAATGAACAAAACACTAAACTTTTTGTTGGCCTACAAATGTCAACAAAGGAAGCGATATGGCTGTTTTTGGTGTTGCTAGAGAAAATATGAACGACGAAGTGACTCAATATCAAATGGGGCGTTACGTCAGCAGTAATGAAGAAATCTGGAGAATTTTTTCGTTCGCCATACACGAAAGACATCCGACAGTGATTTATTTGACTGTTCATCTCGAAAATGTGAACGTGTGTACTTCAGAACGGAGAACGCAGCACAAAGAGCAATTCGCCCACCATCAACGAAATTGACAAGATTCTTCACAACGTGCCAAAATGATGCTTTCGCCAGAACATTGCTTTACGCTGATATTCCTCGATATTACACTTGGAATAACTCATCGAAAACTTTTCAACAGCGCAAACAAGGATCACTAGTTGAAGGACATCAAAATGTGTTTTCAACAGATGTGTTCACTATGGTGGATGGGATTGGAATAATGACTACTTCACCGTTGATACGCCCTTGGGCACCACTGTTTGTAGCACGGCTCAGTTCGTTTCAGAGATAGACCCTGATCGCCGTGGTGCCTGAGCGGTGGGTACCTTTTCCGTTCAGCATGCTTCTGAAACGAAAAGAAGAGGACGTGAAGAACTGATGAAATATATGCTAGCAGACGTCATCGATCTATGGACAGAGAACTGAATGAAGAGGAGTTTGCAAATTTCAAGTCAGAAATTCAAAAATCTTGCACTGCTGAAGGAACCGTCGTTGATTTTAGTTGGGTTCTGCTCAAGGAACCCTCTGTGGATTTGGGTAATATTCCACTTGTGGAAGAATTTCATTTTTCTGAGCAGTACTAGCTGCAGAAGATCGTGCAAATTGTTTCCTGCAAACTATGAAGGTCACCAGTGACATTATAAAACATATCTGCCTCACAAGCGTGGGACGAACGGGAAATGAGAATTGGTTGACGTATCGGAAGAATAGGTTAACTGCCAGTAATTTTGGGGTAGTTTTGGTTGCCATTTCCCGAGGTAGATATCCCCCTTTTTTATATAAACGCTTGACTAGTATCTTGCTTGTAATTGAAAATACATGAGCTAAATAATAAAATTATTGTAGGCTCGTAGAATTTAGAAGTGATAAAACTCATGGCATTGTGGGCACATGAACAAAAAAATGGCACGGGAGGAGCTAGCTGCAGCCACAAACCTGGAAGTGGTTCCCACTAGATCTCACTTTCGCGTTTATATGAAAACATTGCGGACCCTGACCTGATACCTTGCTACCCCCTGCCGATGGTTAAGACATTATATTTATATTTACTATTTTTTATTCATCACTTGCACAATACAAAACGAAAACATGCTATATATTACTTCTTTATGTTGCCAAAAAACAAAGCATGACATTCAGCTACTTCAGTCATTTTACTCTGACATTGTATTTTAGTTCTAATGTTTTTATTCATTACTTGTAAACTAGAACAAGAACTTTTATTATGTATTCGACATTATATTTTACTTTTACTATTTTTTATTCATCACTTGCAAAATATAAAACGAAAACATGTTACGTATTATACTTGTTTATGTTATATTCTTAATCAATTGTTAAACTCCGTAAAAATGCCGCTGACCGGGAATCGAACCCGGGTCCCCGCGTTCCTAACCCCGCGCTCTAAACCACTGAGCTAATCCGCGACCTACTCGCTCTCTTCCTACTCGTCTATATATACCTATGATTGTAACAGTTCGGCCCGTCCTGACAAGCTAGCCGTTCGCGGCTACCCCAGCACTTGTCAACGACCTGAAGATTTATTTGCTATTGAAGTGAGGAATCACAAACATTGTTATCGTGATTATTTAAGATTGCCGACAAATTCTGAAAATCCAGCAGGTCGACCTTCTAGAAAAATCCCTCAAGAAATACTTCAGAATGCATTTGACAAACTGATAGATGAAATTAAAGATAAATTTTTATCTCACTCTTTTGAAGTGTCATTCTTGGCTCAACGGCTGACTGAACTTACTTATATGGAGGATGCAGTGGTCGATAATCGTATAGTGAAATCACTACTTATTGATAAGTATGGTGGAAACATATTATTTTCATATCCGGCTGACAGATCAAAATCTTCATTAGTGTTTATGGGCAACATACCACTGGAGGAAGTAATTGAACGTGTTCGTAACATTAATTCAAAAAACTATATTATTGAAAGTTCAAAAGAAAAAACTGTGGCAAGAATTATTAAAAACAGAACTAATACCAATTGGCTATTTACGTGATGAAACTTTGCTCGAAAAATTACTAAAAAATGGAGAATTACCGGTAACTTGGAAGATTTTTATGCGAGCATTATTTAATGCGAAAAACCAAGAATTGAGCCATAATTATTATAGAAGAGATCCGTGTTTTATGACATAATTTTTACTGTTACACCAGATCTGCCAAAGTTTATCCCGACGGCGACGTATTTCCTTCCAAATCGTAATATTTATCTTGGCGTTGAAGTAATGGAATATGCAAACAAACTCGAAATTAACAGTAATTGTGACTCGCTTACCTATTTTTATGAAATGTGTAAAGATAATTAACGTGCTTTGCAAACAAATTAACTGGAAATTCGATTTTGATGACCCAGTATTGTCAAAGCTACATATTTTTGCTCCTAAAACGGCCATTTCTTTTGAAACAAAAAATCAATATCCTTCATTATTCCCCATTTTAGGCATCTTAAATATACTTCACGATGATAACAGGCCATTAATAAATAACGAATGGCGTTCTTTGCCAAATTACGTCTTCCCTGATGGTACTGTTGATACCAATGAAGATATCGATATGTTTTGGGAAAAACTATTTAAATTAAAAAGGGAAAGTGGTGAATTTGTATTTAAAAATGTCAGGGTTTGTTTTGAACATTCACTGCCGCACTTCGATGCTGCTTGCGAGCGCCTGTGTAGTATTGCTAAAACGATTAAAATCCACTGCCAATACTATGAATGGTGCGTTATTAAGTCGGGAATGTATGTATAAAACAAGTTGAGATTGTGTAAATTTCAGCGTCAGTAAAGATATGCTTAGCAGAATGACAATATCCCAACTTTACCCAAAACATACTAAGCAGTACCATCTGTGTCTTCTGCCGACAACGAATTTGAAATGTTTTAATTCATATACCGCTCGCATACAGCGGAACTTGACTGATAACTCCGAAGACGAAAACATTTATGAGATTAAATGTTTATTGTCGTACCGCCGATATAACTGTTAAATACTTGATAATCGTCGCTAGTGTGTCGTCGTAATACCTGAGGTTTTACAGATACGAGTACTAAATTGAATGTGGACCTGAACATACACGTGAGGGGACATTGTTCAATAATACGTAAAAGCAGGTAATGGATGGGCTAGTCGAAAGGCAAGCATAATCCATTACAATCTTAAGTTGATAGGAGGTGAAATACCGCCGCTCTTGGGGTTAAATACAGTGCAGAGGTCTTTGGCATAGTATTTTAATTGCTACTACACGATCAAATACCACGATCATTTACATTGAAGGGGATTGTGCCAATCGAAAGACGGAATAATTCTCTTCTCAACCCACTCATAGGGTCATAGGGAAAGTTCGCGTCGAAAGGCTGCGAGAGTCCCTTGCCATTACATCACACCGAAACAACATTTACTCCCAACGAATAGCCATCAGGTGTTACGATTTACATGCATCCGTTGATTTTGGTTTGTGATTTTCCGAACTGTGCCCGATTGATAACTTAAACCGCCAAGCGCGGAATACGTTATCTATAAGTCACAGGCTCCGTATATACAGCCGTACCGAATTCGACCGCCAGATACCGCTGGCTGTCACTATTTTGATTAAATTTGTATATATCGTTTTACTGCACATTCGTTTTGATTTTATTCTAATTTTTCTGTATATAGTTAAAGTAATATAGTTTATTTAATTTGCACTGAGAGTATTATTTTTGTTTTTGCAATAGTTCCCTATATCTGACTAGAATATTTATCGACGATCAGAATTCCACCGACCTACCTAAGCAACACTTTGTATGGTCCCAAAAGGTGATGCAACGGGATAAGTCGTTGTAACGTGTCCAAACAATATTTTTAACACTTTTACTGTGTTTCCGCTTTTTCCGATTAACGCGTGCGGTTTTAGCGCGCCAAACTTAAACTGGCAAACGACTTAACACTAATGTCAAACTCACTCATTAATTTCTTTTTTGCTTGCAGTCTTTCTGGATTCCAAGCAGGCCATGCTTGTTTTTTGACGTTATCTGGTTCTCTTGGGATTTATTTACTTATTTTCAACAATTTCAACAGATTCCAACAGATTTCTTCTGATGTAATTCCGAAAATCCATTTAAGACAGTGACTATGTTATATTATAATTTATTGGTAGAAAGCAAAGAAGTAATAAAACTCAGTTATTTACAATTATCAAACAATATTTTTTTAGAGATCAAAAAAATTTTCTTGGGCGTAGGTACATTATGAACAAGAAGAGTGAAACAATCCAACTGGAATTCGAAAGAGCTGCCGGCCGAGGCGGGTGTCTTCCTCCGCGATGGGATCCAACTGTGTCGCCCAATAAGGATAATTCCCCGTTCGGGAGGATCGCCATTTTCTTTAAAAAGGCCAACTCCTGCAACAACAGACTGATGTTGAGAAAACAGTGGGAGCGGCTGCGCGACGAACAGAGAGTTTTAAATCAGATTAAAAGAGACGCCTGTGAAGGTAAAATTATTATACTCGTAAAAGTTGCGTGTTTTACCACTCTATTCGATTTTTATTGCGTAGATGATAATGAACAAAACATGATTATCGGTCCCAATTTAACCCTTTAACGTTTATATTCTTGTCCCAGATTTTTGAAGAAGTGAATCTAATTATAAATTTCAATATTGCCAACACAGTTGTCAGTCATTAAATATATGTTTTTTTCTTGGGCGTAGGTACATTATGAGAAACAGGCACACTCAAATAGAATTTGAAGAAGCTGCCAGGGCGGGTGTTTTCCTCCGGGCTAGCGATCTAGCTAAGTCGCCCAATGAAGAAACATCACCGTTCGGGAGGCTGGCCATTTTTTTGAAAATGGCCAACTCCCTAAACAGAAAAATGCTAGAACAACGGTGGACGCGACTTAGCGATAAACAGAGCGTGTTAGATCTGATTGGAGGAGACACCTGTGAAGGTAAAATTATTATACTCAAGTTGCGTGTTTTACCACTCTATTCGATTTTTATTGCGTAGATGATAATGAACAAAACATGATTATCGGTCCCAATTTAACCCTTTAACGTTTAAATATTCTTGTCCCAGATTTTTGATGAAGTGAATCTAATTATAAATTTCAATATTGCCAACACAGTTGTCATTAAATACATGTGTTTTTTTCTTGGGCGTAGGTACATTATGAGGAAGAACAGGCACACTCAAATAGAATTTGAAGAAGCTGCCGAGGCGGGTGTTTTCCTCCGGGCTGGCGATCTAGCTAAGCCGCCCAATGAAGAAACATCACCGTTCGGGAGGCTACCCATTTTTTTGAAAATGGCCAACTCCCTAAACAGAAAAATGCTAAAACAACGGTGGACGCGACTTAGCGATAAACAGAGCGTGTTAGATCTGATTGCAGGAGACAACTGTGAAGGTAAAATTATTATACTCAAGTTGTGTGTTTTACCACTCTATTCGATTTTTATTGCGTAGATGATAATGAACAAAACATGATTATCGGTCCCAATTTAACCCTTTAACGTTTATATTCTTGTCTCAGATTTTTGAAGAAGTGAATCTAATTATAAATTTCAATATTGCCAACACAGTTGTCATTAAGTACATGTGTTTTTTTCTTGGGCGTAGGTACATTATGAGGAAGAACAGGCACACTCAAATAGAATTTGAAGAAGCTGCCGAGGCGGGTGTTTTCCTCCGGGCTGGCGATCTAGCTAAGTCGCCCAATGAAGAAACATCACCGTTCGGGAGGCTGCCCATTTTTTTGAAAATGGCCAACTCCCTAAACAGAAAAATGCTAAAACAACGGTGGACGCGACTTAGCGATAAACAGAGCGTGTTAGATCTGATTGCAAGAAACAACTGCGAAGGTAAAATTATTATACTCAAGTTGCGTGTTTTACCACTCTATTCGATTTTTATTGCGTAGATGATAATGAACAAAACATGATTATCGGTCCCAATTTAACCCTTTAACGTTTATATTCTTGTCCCAGATTTTTTAAGAAGTGAATCTAATTATAAATTTCAATATTGCCAACACAGTTGTCAGTCATTAAATACATGTTTTTTTCTTGGGCGTAGGTACATTATGAGAAACAGGCACACTCAAATAGAATTTGAAGAAGCTGCCAGGGCGGGTGTTTTCCTCCGGGCTAGCGATCTAGCTAAGTCGCCCAATGAAGAAACATCACCGTTCGGGAGGCTGGTCATTTTTTTGAAAATGGCCAACTCCCTAAACAGAAAAATGCTAAAACAACGGTGGACGCGACTTAGCGATAAACAGAGCGTGTTAGATCTGATTGCAGGAGACACCTGTGAAGGTAAAATTATTATACTCAAGTTGCGTGTTTTACCACTCTATTCGATTTTTATTGCGTAGATGATAATGAACAAAACATGATTATCGGTCCCAATCTAACCCTCTAACGTTTAAATTCTTGTCCCAGATTTTTGAAGAAGTGAATCTAGTTATAATTTTCAATATTGCTAACACAGTTGTCATTAAATACAAGTATTTTTTTCTTGGACGTAGGTACATTATGAACAAGAAGAGTGAAATAATCCAAAAGAAATTCGAAAGAGCTGCCGAGGCGGGTGTCTTCCTCCGAGAGAGCGATCTAACAGACCTAACTTTGCCGAATAACGATTCTTCACCTTTCGGGAGGATGGCAATTTTTTAAAAAATGGCCAACTCCCACAAGAACAGGAACAGGTTGAGAACTCGGTGAATATGGCTGGGCGGCAAACAGTGAGTTTTAGATCGGATAGGAGACACCTGTGAAGGTAAAATTATTATACTCATGAAAGTTGCGTGTTTTACCACTCTATTCGATTTTTATTGCGAAGATGATAATGAAGAAAACATGATTATCGGTCCCCATTTAACCCTTTAACGTTTAAATTCTTGTCCCAGATTTTTGCAGAAGTGAATGGTGGACAATAATTTAACCATTTCATATCGACCGTAGCAAAGTCACCTCCGTGGGCTTTTACAAGTTCCTTGATGCTTGGGGGCCATATACAGCACCATATACACCAACTGTTAAAAGTGGTTAAATATGAGGCCACTAAACGTTTAAACGGAAGACTGATTGAATTTGACGATTCACCTGAGTTCTTTTCAGTTTTTTCTATATTTTACAGGTGAAAGAAGCAGTGAGTGTATGCTTAATATATATATAATATAATATATTCCGAGATGGTATGTAGTTCATTCCGGTCACAATTTTAAAACGAAGAGGAGGAGAAATCGTTAATGTTTTTAAAATGGTTCAAACATACAGTGAAAGGCATTAAACTTGAAATTCAGTTGTGGAGGAAGTGGGTATGAAGAATTATTGAAACAAAAATTTGCATTTCCATCTGTACGTACGCTTCAAAGAAGACTGCAGAACTTAAAATTTGATAGCGGCATACTATATGAAGTTTTCAAATTTTTAGAAACAAAAGTACAAACGTTAGTTTCTAACATAAACGGCTGTGCTTTAGTTCTGGATGAAATGGTAATTACCCCAGCGACTGGAATTCACGCTTGCTGGTAAAACGTCGCGCTGGAAACAAGTTGTAGCCTATTTTTTCACTATCAACTCAGGAAATGGTGCCATTTTCAAAGACATTGTTAAAAATATATTTGAACAAGTAGAGCACTTCCACCTAAATTAAGTGTTACCTGAGACATGGCAGCGTATAACAAAGCTTTATGGAAAGAATGGAAAATTGCTGCTGGACGATATTCTGAAAAAATACAAAATTTCACATCCCTTGGATGATGGTAAATATGTTCACGTCTTTGCTGACGTTCCTCATTTGTTTTAAAATATAGCCTATGCTTATCGTGAATAAAATTATTCATATACCGGATCAACGAAAAGCATGGACTTCCCTCGAATGAAATATTGCCGAGCCATATTAATAAGGTGATCATTCATCAAGGAAGACACTGTTTTCAATTGGCACCAAAGCTTTCCGAGGAAGACCTGATCCCATGTCATTTTCAGAACTGTTTAGAAAACCTCTTTTGTTCTCTTTGAAGCAAACAAATTAATACCCAATGAGCTACAAATTAAAAACTTTAATTAATTAATTAATTAATTTCCGTGTCTCTGTATCCTCAACATCCTATTAGGAGCAGTTATTGAGGAAGACGATCACGATTTCATTTCAGGATTGGCTCGGAAATTAAGGCTACGTTCGACCAATACATCAAATGCGTAGATCAGGCTTAAAAGTATTGCCTGAGTCTGCACTGCAGTTGCAATGGACAAATAAGTTGTATATACATATGTATAAGTTTCTTTTTATTTTATGAATTGGACGTTTGTCAATTTTTAGGTTTGTTAAAAGACTGAGGAAGGATGAAATATTGACTGGGAATTCAGGTGCACCTCTAGCTAGTACATCAAGAGAAGCTAAACCTGAGCATGGACCTGAATATGCGGCGCGAACTGATTCTGATGAATATTCATTCCCAAACGAACAGAAACGAAGAACGTAGCGGAAAAGAAAAAAATTAAAAGTTACGCACAAAAATACAATCTTAAATAGCAAAGCGAATTCAAATGGTGACAAAAGGCACATTGTGATTGTGCATATTGCAAAACGCGTTCAAAAGAAACTCCGAGGAAATCGTCACTATTTGTTGCGCCACTTAAATAATTCTCTGCACATGAAAAATGTGACCGCCACCGAAAATGTGTCGATCGACCAGCCTATAAAAAAACCTCCTTTTTGTAAAACGACGAACTAGTTAAATAGGAGAACTAAAACTAGCAGCTTTCGTAGCAGAACACGATTTGTCATTTAATATCATGCAACATTTGTTATGATGGTATTTGAAGTAGGAACTTATTTTACAGTTACAAAATCGAATATAGCACAGTCTCTTTAAATACTTTCCTCAGCAGAGCATCACAATGAGAGAAGCAGAGTTCACCAAAAGATTATGTTCCTTAACTAATACTTCACAAGAAGAGTATTATTGCCCTATATTTGCAAGTATTGACTTTAAGTCATGGAACATTCACTGGTCGTATAATAGGACTCAACCCTTCTTTGAATTAATTTATTGGCCTACTTTTTGGAACACAAAGGTCTATATTAATGTTATATTTCAATCCTCTTAAACAACTTAGAGATCCTTCACTCACAAACAAGAAGATAACCTTTAAATATCGTCTCCTTAATTCTAACTAACTTGACAACTGCCAGTTACATACGGTTCGAGATATCTAGTTGTGCAATATTTTCTGGCAAGTGTTTCTTTAACTTTGTTCTTGATAGTTTGTATCAATCAAGGTAAAGATGTCATCTAGAGGAAAGCAACTGTTAGAATTGGCACGCAGGCAAGCAGAAAATAATGAAGGTAAGTTAATTTAGTTTGAACTAATTTATCTAATACGAAATCATGACAAGTTCGGTTAGGTTTTTCTTTTCTTACTTTTATTGATATACCGATAGTTTAGTGCACCGCCACCTGTGAGGAGGCGGGCAAGCTGCAGCAGTAGCAGCAGCAGCGACGGCGTGGGATATTTATCTCACTCAATAGGGTTGTCCGAGTAGGTACCTGTTACGTTATTTAATATTTTAATCAACAAACTGAACACATCAAAATAATGGAGGTCAGGTCAGGTCAGTAGCTCCAGGTTGCATACAATACGCATGCGACGTGACCATTACACAATATGTATCAGTAAAATGACGTTTAAGTAAATTGTTATTGGAAAACATCGCCAACGATCTCGGTGGGTGTTCGGGTATCGTACAGAGCTGTCGTCTTGTTCTCCCAGGGCAAGAGGAGTTCTGCTCCCGTACAGGCTAGTTTATTTTGTTTGTTTCTGCATCATCTTTTTTCCAAAAAATGCGTGTGTCTGGTGCGAGGACAAGTAAATGGTCTGTTTTCTCAGCTTTAGTTTTTATACATTTCCAAAATGCAAAATGTGCTGACATTCTGCGCATAGCGAGCGCGCGCATGCGTATTGCAACCGGGAGCTACTATTAAGAATCTTCTTCGCGTGCTCGGAAAAGCGCAACTTGAAGTCAATAGGGACTCCCAAGACTTTTCACAGAATCATTAAACACAATTGACTTGTTACCGATGCACAAATTCAATACTTTCAACGCATCCCTGCGGTGAGAGTCATAGCCAAAAACTATCGCAGAAGATTTGACAGGATTTATTTTCAGTTAAAAATTATTTGATATTCTTAGTAGATTTGCTAAGTCTACATTAACCTTATAATTGGCAGCCATAACATCAGATATATCAAAAGAATAATACAGCTGGATGTCATCTGCGAAACAGTGATACTTGCAGTGCCGAACTGCTTCGCCGAAGAGTGGCGTGTAAATAATAAACATTAGGGGCCAAGTACACTCTTCGCTGGGGCACATCACTGGAAAGGGGAAGCCACTCGGAACAGGCATCCTCCAAAATTACCCTTAGGTATCTATCCGTCAAAAAGGAACCAATTAATTGCACCTAACAATCGCTAAAACCACTAAAATGCAACAAAGACAGTAAGGTCTCACGATTAATCATCATATCAAAGGCGTTAGAGTAGTCAAGTGAGATCAAAACTGTGAGTTCACCATCGTCCCAAGCCCTAAACATGTCGTCAGTCAAATCAGACAAAGCAGTCGCACAACTGTAATAACGCCTGAAACCGCGCATGCGTATCCAAAATCTTTTCCAACACTTTTGAAAGTCGGCAAAATGCTAATACACCTTAGATGCTGAAGGAATATTGTATTAGTTATCTTCGGCAATGGACGCACGTTCGCCCGCTTCCACAGCGTAGGAAAATAACACTGGGAAAAGCATTGATTTACCAAATGCGTGAGATAGGGAACAATAAGTGGACAGCAAAGCAACAGTATATCAATGTTTATATCGTCACATCCGGACGACTTTACCTTTCATATTTTAACAAAGCATAATTAGACACATATGGATCCAACAAACTCGGGTTAGGCATAGATTATTTTGTTCGATAAAACATCGCGCGCCTTAGAAAAAAAAAAACAGAAACAGCTGAAAATACGTCACGCGTCAATGAACCGAAGGAAAGCTGAAAGAGAGGGCACATCGAACGCGCGAACAGGTGGGAGGAGCCGAATCTACGACCGGCCGTTCACGAAGGTTGACGGAAGAAAAAATAAAATCACCTGTAACCCGGAGCTCCGATACCAGACATTTTCCGACTAGCTTTCATAACTATTGAGAGTACCTGACTACCTGTCCTGCGTTACGTGGTGTGATTTGCTGCGATACAATAAGTAAGTGCCGATATTATTTAATGATTGTAGATGCGAGGCTGTCCATAATTAAATATACGTTAATTGATCCGGTGTAGAAGTATGATAGGCTGGTTAAGGCTAGTTCTGAAATTCTACGGGTAGCCGTGGATGTTCAAACCATAAACTCGCACACGCCGAATGCACATCTACATTCGACCGATGCAGTGAGCGATTGAACAACCCGTCCGGTTGAGTTTCGGAGCAATTATACACCTGCTTACGTAGCAATTAATGGCCATCTGGTTAAGGGATCGCCGTGAGTGGCTGTAACGTATTCCCGATCTACACAGCATCTGGTTGCACGTCCGTGCGGCGACGTAAACCCAGATTAAGAGGAGCATGCTTATTAAATAAGTGTATTATATTTTCAATTAAGAATGACACTTCCCAACAAACACATATACAACATGCTAAAACCAATTACTATTAAAACGGCTTTTTAAATAAGAGTCAGTTGTACAACCAGTTACCAGAAAGTACAAAAAACTTAAGTTTCTCTAGTTTTAAGAAAAAGAAGTCAAAGTGCAATTATTAAAGAAATGTTTATATGAAATGCAATTATATTGCAGGCCTCGTTCTCGTAATTACATACATGTAGTACCACTACTGCCAGATGCCACAGTGTTTAAAAATGAGAAACCGCCCCTTTACGCTGTCGGTAACCAATCTTCATTACACTTCTGTGTGTTGAATGTCCCAGTGTTCTCCGCGTCTTTTTTTGTGATATTTAGTTTATTCACGATGAATAAGTACAAAAGAAAGAGTAGTGATTCGTTATTGAATAAACTTAGCCGCTTAGAAAAAGAAGTTAAGCGAAAACGTATAAGAAAAATCGGTTCTAGTTCCGAGGAAGCGGAGCCAGAAACATGTCGGTTTCTACCTCGGATTTCTGTAAGTTAATCTTGTTTATTATTAGGTAGTTGCATATTCTTAAACGCTTAGGTATAGTATAATAGTGTGCCTGACTGAGCTCATACATAAGGTGAGGCATATGTCGGTGCCTCCCTCCATTTTTATTTTTTGTTCTTAGCTGAGCTCGTACATAAGGTGAGACAAATGCTAAAATCTAAACAAAAATATGCCTGTTGAGGGTTGAAAACTAACAGTTGCTTTTGTTCTCAGTGGACAATAATAGTAATGTCCTTGAGGAGCCTGCTCAAGCAGCAGAATAATTGGACCAGTCCACCTTAGAAATTCTGGGGGAGGGTTCATCGAAAGACTATAGTGGCTCCACAATCCTCCATCCTGACTTGGCTTCTCGATGGAATAAGTTTCTAGCTAATGGACTGATGCCTGAAACTACTAAATCCACTCTTCTAGAAAAGTACCCACGCACTAGAAATTGCAGTTTGGAGTCACCTAAATTAAACCCTGAGGTCGTCTCATTTGCGAAAATAAGTAAGTTCGCATCACACAGTAAAAATTTTTTTGCCAGATTGGCATTAACTCGAGAATAGAGATGTGAAAATATCAAGTATTCGTTACAAAGTAACGAATACTGATTTCGACAAGAATTCGTTTTTCGAGTACTTGAATTGCGCAGGTGAGGAACAACACACGCCTACTTTCCCATTCCATTTGCTAATTGTTTCATTTCGTGATTTCGTTACTCGCGGGTTGTTGGGGTGTTCTGTGGTTGGAGCCATTTCGTGATTTCGTTACTTACTGGAGAGCCTCGCTATCTCGCTACTTGTTGAAGTCTTGCGTCTCGGGTCTCGTCATTTTTTCACTTGATGGGTTGCTATGCGTAGACTTTTCAGTGCAAATGACGGTAACAATTCAATCATTAAGTTTCAAAAACGGCTCGCTGTTTTTTTTTAATTATTCGTTCCCAACGACAATCCAACCGACAAGGTGTCTTGAAGCTTTTTTTCTTGTTTCTGCAGTATTCCTATTCAATCGCATTTTACAACCAAAAATACGAAACTTGTGACGTAGTGCTGTGAAGTGACTAATACGAGCCAGGAAACAATCGCGTGAAACAACAGATAAAGTCAAGTGTCTCACAATAAGCAATTTAGCGACAAAAAGTTATTGTATATGTTTAGTTATAAGAATAGCAAAAGTCTGCAGATGGAGAATATTAATTATTTAAATGCCGATATGCTAAATTTATTTTACATTCATGGCGAATGCAACAGATATCAGCAGAACATGCGGGCGATTTAATGAACTTTTCCCGCACTTGCCAAAACATGAACGGGAAAAAATAAAATTTTCTGGAATTTGGTTCTGTCAAAGCAAAAAGAACGTTGCAACATCCTGTAACTACTAATGAAAAATTTTGGTCTTGACCTATTTTGAAGCTAACCCACGTGCTTTCATTTCCATCGCCGAGTCAGAATTATGCTTGTCTTATTCTTCCGTGGAGAGGATTTTACAGCAACATAAAATGCATAATTACGAGTTCGTGGCTACCCCACAGGTTAATTTTGGTTATTGTACGATCAAGAAAAGTGGCTTTTTAATATAATTTTTAGGTAGGTACATAATACACATTCTATTATATTGTTTATTTAAGTTTCCAAGGGACAATCCGATGAAGAAAGTAATATATCTTCACTGGAATCCATACAAAGTTTTGACGATCTGGTAGATAATGCTGAAATTATTTTTATGGATGGTTCATCAGCTTACAAAGGAAGAGAAAGTGATTTACTGTCCTATTTTAGAATTAGCAATATTACATATTTTCTGGTTTCAGACATAAATATTGAAACTCTAGCAAATTTAAATGCTACCCTACAAGGTGAAGTTGCGAATATTATAAATTCTGGACCATCAGCAACGGATATTGGTAATACATTTCTAGATATGATTATTTTTCATTCCATTGAAAATTATAATTCTTTCTAGATATAAAGACAGTTTTTGAAGCAATTTTAAATGTCACCGAAGTGTTAAAAATTATTGAAGCCCGTCCAACAAACATAGAGCAAAAATTAAATTCTCTCAAGATTTGGATGCCTCTACGTTACCAATACCAATTAAAAATCTTAGAGATCTTGAAAAGTTAGAGGAACAGCTTAAAAACGAAGAAGAGAGTAAAACAAAATTGATGAGTACTATGTACGTATTTAAGTTGGACATGTCTCTTATTTTCTGGTATTGAAAAGCCAATCCTGAGACTAACTGGTGGTAGCAATGAGAAGTATTGCATAAGCAATTATTGTGCTATGTTTTGCAGTTGGACCGGAAAAAAAGCAATTACAAAATGAAGAATTTAATAATAATTGAGATTTTAAAGAGCAAGTTATAAGATATTGGTAGTATAAATTGAAAATATTTCTAAACTAAATAAACAATTGTTTCAGTGGTCTGTGAGATCAAATT
This sequence comes from Xestobium rufovillosum, assembly GCA_963966045.1. Lineage (NCBI taxonomy): Eukaryota > Metazoa > Arthropoda > Insecta > Coleoptera > Ptinidae > Xestobium > Xestobium rufovillosum. The sequence continues at coordinate 28,004,189 of OZ014497.1, forward strand.
TTCCAAACTTGCTGGACCAAAATTTTGAAAAAAGTGTCATGCAGTGGTTACAATTTGCTAAAGGCATGAGAGGGGAAAATAATAAATGTTTGCTTTGTTATTAGATATATAACATACTTTGACAAAATCATTTTATTTTCTATATCTAGTTATTTGAATTTATGCTTGTATTTTAATAGTTAGCAACATTTTTGATTTAATATGTTTGGTAAAAATGGGAATATATTTATAAAAGGAGTTTACGATTTAAATTTCTGTGCCTGTTTGGGGTTAAACAATTTAAACGATATTTTTGTCTGAAAGAGATTTAAACATTCGTAATAGTCCAAATAAGGTTTTTAGGCAAAGAAAAATTGGAAGAGTTGCCCGGAAAATTGGAAAATTCGGGAAAAACTGAAAGTGCTTTCTTCTATGGGATTTTTGTATGAACTCAAGACAATAACTCACGATTCGAACAAAACATTGTCCAATAAATAAATGCTTTTAATGTGCACTACTGTTTTTCATTCAAAACTCCCCAATATACAACTTTTTTACGGATGGTATACTATTTTCTTATTTTTACGTCCGACAGCACTACAATGTCGTTTGACAGCTGATTGTCAAATTGTGAATCAAGCCAATCGGTTACATAGTGACGAAAAATTGATTCAGTTGTTTATTTCCAGTTGAATTGTGTTGTAAGTCCATCGCAATCGTTTCATGAAATTAATTAAGTTTCGTCGTTTTATCTCAAACAAATTTACAGATTTACCTACTAAATACGGTGAATTTTGAAGTGACAAACGGTTATGCAGTAATAACAAAGTGAATCAATTGACCATTTTTAGTTGCATTGTGACTCTTCGCACCGACACCATAGAATTGAATTGACACGATTTAATCGCATTGCAATGCCGAAAATAAGACGAAGCATAGGTTGCAGAACTCGCAATGCTACAAACCAAACGAATTTTAGATCTAATCGAACTGCAGAGCAACGCGAAGAGCGAAATTAAATTGAACGGAATGGAGTATCACAAACACGTTCAGCACGTACACAAGAAGAAAGAGAAAATGCAAACGAAGATTGTATGCATCGAGTGAGACATCATCGGTTAGTAGAAACCAATCACGCGATAATGAATTTGAATAATCGTGCAAGAAGACAAACAAATGTTGCGTTGAATACTCATCGAGCTACATGCCGTCTCGAAATGACAATTATTACTGTGCAGACCAATCCGTTGCTATTGGATCGATGAGCGTTGTGTGCCCACATTGTAAGGCATTGAAATACAAAAATGAAACCTCTGGATTGTGTTGCGCAAGTGGCAAAGTCAAATTGGCGCCATTGGTCCCGCCACCAGAGCCATTGTGCTCATTGGTTTCTGGGACAGGAACACATTCCAAACATTTTCTGTCGCAAATTGCTTCCAAATTACTTCAGTTGGCGCAACAAATGTGGTTCAGGACAATTTCATACCCACTTTCAAGGTAATTGCAACAAAATCATCTTTCACACCATTCGACACTTACACACAACACACACTCACATCATTCGACACTTCCACACATGATTACTCAACATTATTAACCTTCACAGATTCAAGGTCAAATATATCATCGAGCAGGTTCGCTATCGCCACCGCCGGATGCAGACTACAAATTTCTGCAGATTTATTTCATGGGCGATTCACCAAAATTGAATATCCATCGTTAATAGATACAATGATCACTCAGAAATACGTTTTTTTATCATTTTTACTTTGTTTACAAATTTCCAATAGCTTTTCACAAAACGATCACAAACAAATTTACTGAAATTTGGACAGAACAACGTCTGTCGGGTTAGCTAGTACTCATATATTTACAATGATCTATTTCTGATTGTAGGGATGGTACTGAGGGGTGCAATGGGCAGTAAGGGCTAGACACGCATTCTGCCCTCTCCAGAACCAACCTTCTACGCTAAGGGCTGAACACGCAATGCGCAATCTCTGCTTAGCTTCACTCAACAAGTAGTACTAAGGTGTGAAATGAACTCATACGAATATCTATTTTAGATAAATTAATCAGCAGTCACTAATTGGCATTTAGTTAACATAAATCGCATAAAGCACGCAAGAATACTACAATAGAGTTAAGACGCTTAGTGAATAAACTCACCTAGATTCCTTGCAAATTAATGCAAAAGCACAAATTAGTCAAACAATAAATATTTAGAGAACTGTCAGAATATTGAAACAATTCAACCCAGCAGGCCGCAGCTCACTGATTCCACGATATCAAATAAGAAAACAGGTTAAATCATTTCATAACAACCGAGAGTTCAATATTACGTTTTGCGAATGGGGAACGTGATTAAAACCAAAACAAAGCGGTCTATCACAAGAGCTCCAGAATTTTACATACTTTAAGTATATATTTTTAGTACCAAATATTAATAATTAATTTTGCTCTTACAATATAAAAGTGGAGATAGTCTACAAATGACTTTCGACGCAGAAGTGATACCGATACTGATATTATGGAAGTAAAATGCACTTGTCTACGTGGGCAAGCAAAGTGTCATCACTGTACTGCATTATGCATATATGCCCTCCACAACGTTAGTGCGACAGATAAAGCTTGTTCGTGGAGCGCAAAGAAGAAGCCAGATGAAACCGCCATGCACAGCATAAAAGAATTATTTCCTCCAAAACGTGATAAGTATACAGCAGTATGTGGCACCGTTTCGGACGAACAAGTTGAAATTGTCCGAACAAAAATTAGCAAGGGAAATGTAGTGGGATTCTCATGGCTGCTACGGCCACAATCTAAAGACGATGTTGAGGAAATTTTGTCATAGATAGAACAAATAATTTTTTCAAAACATTATTGAAATTTATGTTCGAAAACGTGGTTCGACTGACTTGCAAATCTGAGAAATTGAAAAACAACAGGTCAAACTCGAAATGAAAACTGGTTGATAGCGAGGAAGAACAGATTAACCGCAAGTAATTTTGGCTACATACTTGCTATCGATATCCTCATTAATTTTTTAAAAGTTTGACTGATAGCTATGATCTTTCTTCTGCTATGGCCATCCAGTGGGGTAGAGCATGAAGCGGCGGTCATCGACACATTTGTGGCAGCTGTTGAAGGGGCTGAAGTAGTGCCAACTGGCTTGTGGTTGTACAGGAATTGCGGTTTAAACGAAGCTTTAAAAACGACAGGACATATTATTTATAAGGACAATAACAAAACATGTATTAATTATAATCATGAACACTACCATCAGATTCAGGGACAACTGCATTTGACAAACAGACAAATGTGCTACTTGATAATTTGGACTCCTAATGAGTGTGAAGTTGTTGGCGTAACAAGAGACGAAGACTGGGCAGTAAATTTAGATGTTATAACTTATAAGGACATTTTATTGGACAAGTTGAGGACTGTAAGAAATTTCAGTTGGACTTGGACGGAGTTGGTGATTGGAGTGCCATATTACGCGTTGCCAGTCAGACAATATTTGGACCGAAGATTTCCTGATCAATGGATTGGTCGTAGGGGTGGTATGGAATGGCCTACAAGGTCGTCTGACCTGGCTCCTTGCGATTTCGTCTTATGGGGACATAAAAAGTAAAATTTATGCGACAAAACCCAATACTTTAGAAGAATTACAACGGCGAATTGTAGAGGAATGCCGCCAAATTACTCCACAAACGTTACAGAATGTTCGACAGCGATTTGAGCAAAATCATTATTGCTGCATGGAGGTTGATGGTGGTCATTTTGAACACATGGTCAATTGACACGTAGCAATGAAAACATCGAATTCAGCAGATGTCCCTCTTAAAACCAAAATCGATGTGTCCGAGCTTTCTGCGTAAAAATGATTACAAAAATCAACATTCCATTGAACAAATGGCAAATCTATCATATTTGACATAACGACGTTGACACTTGTCAACGAAGTAAAAAAAAAACATTTCCTAGAACCCCGCATTTTTGTCACATTTTTATTCAAAATTTCAACCCCTATAACTTTTTGAAGATTGAAATGTGCGACACAATTTATTTACAGTACGATTTCTAAAAGATGACCGGTCTGAAAAATTAACACCTACCCTTATTTGAACGATACGCACGCTCTCTTTGATACTACCAATGCCTTCATGAGCTTCAGGCCATCGGCCAAACCTCGTGACATCACGATCAGCTGGGGCATTGGGTCGGGCCATTTTATGTTGTGTTTACCGAGCGGAACAAGCGTTTAGGAGAATGCATTGTGGTTTACCTTATACAGGTGTACGCTTCAGGTGTGATTCGATTGTGTATCCTACTATACAAAGTCAAAGGTTCTAACAGTTGATTGACGGACCTAATATACAAACAGATTTATTACAACGTTTTTAATACTGTTCGGAGGTAAAGCATAGTGGCGTGGCGTGGCTTTGTGTTTTAATTGAAGCAAGTATGCCTAAAAGTTGTTGTGTGCCCGGATGCAATGCAAATTATTATAAGGGAGAATACGTCTCCGTTTTCACCTTTCCAAGCGACGAAATTAGAAGGGAAGTTTGGAAAAATAAAATTCCTCGCGACGATTTAGTAATAACTAAAAACACTGTAGTTTCTATGGAATTTTTGTTAAAAGAAACTCGCATCACTCGTCCAGATGGTTCAGAATTAATAGTTCCCCGCAAAAAAATCGGCTTGAGAGATAATGCCTATCCCTCTGTTTTTCCTGGTTTACCCAAATATTTAACTTCAAATCCGACTTCACACCGTGTTAATCCTGAAGATAGGAAAAGAAAATACCGAGAGCGGGAAAATGAGAAATACGAGGAATAGCTGCACAGTGATGTAATAAGTAACTTAAATGACATTGTTGCAAATTCGTCAAAGTTTAATGGACCATAAAGGAAACTGATAATAACTTATATTTTTTAAAAATTAATTTTATGGACGTTCCAACTTTGCAAAAGACTGTAATTTTGGATAATAATCTACATGTCGAAATCTTTTGTAATGATATAAAACTGAACAACAGAAACTTCGAGTGGGTTTTAGGGCTTGAAGGAAAATGTAACTCATTTTCTAAATTCGAAAATTTGCTTAGTAGTATAAATAATATGGCAGATAAAGATATCACTATCCACGATAGAATGTCCGCAGCCCAAAAAATATTGAAAGAGTGTATCAGTGATGACAATACCACAATTCCCTCAATTTTATAAATGAGCAGTTGACCTTGTCTCTTTCAAAACAGTTGAGATATTCACCAGATTATTTAAAACTGGCATGCAGTATATTTTTCTCGTTTCCTTCAGCATATAGATTTCTTCGAGAATTGAACATATTTACTTTGCCACACCCCAATTACTTAAAGACTTTTAATTTGTCGAATATGAATACGACCATGAATAGTTCGTTGAAAAAGTATTTGGAACAGAAAAGTATAAATATTGAACCACGTCAAAGGATCGTATCACTAATGCTTGACGAAATCTATGTCAAGCCAAAAATTAGTTACAAGTCCAACAAAGTCATTGGACTAGCTAGTAATTCGTCCGATACGAAATCTGTCACCACGGTTCAAACATTCATGATAAAATCCCTACTTTCAAAAAATAAAGATGTAGTAGCATTCATACGTTTTTAAATTAAAAAGTCTCACGAAGGCATTGATACTACCTACCGATTTTTAAGTTCGCTCGCTTGCGATAAAGGTTTTAATAATTACAAGCTTTTGCCCGAGCATGTTTTGTTGATCATGTCGATGTATACAAGAGTGATAGGTTCAAACATCTCTTCAATTCAGTTGCGCCACTGGAGTTAATGCGTGCAGGTGTAAAATACGTGTGCTTTTATTACTCATAAATAACACAAGTACAATTCAGTGGCGTCGGCGAGAGGAGGCTTAGTTTAGAATGGAAAGTGTGAAGGGCAAAAACAATAAGAAGTGGCACAAGAGAAGCTATATTAAACGCTACTAACAGCAAAAACTAAAAGAGCTGCGGCATATACGGCTGTTTCTGAAAGTACGATAAAACGTATCAAAAATGAAGACCGGAAAAGGAGATCAGAAAATTTTGAGAATAAACTTACGTCACCTGGTAAAAAGAGACCAACCAAAAGTTGAACGAAATCAATTATGGTTACTTAAATGGTTAACAAAAAATTGAACACGATACAAACTTATGGAAACCAGAATTATTCGAAATTATTAGTAAACATCTAGCAACAATGCCGAATGAGAAAGAATACAAGATATACGAAATAATTAGACAAAATGGGCATATACCACTTCGCCTTCTACCTTAGGTACATGTGCGAATTTAACCCCATGGAACTTGCCTAGGCAGACGATACGTCGCGCCATGGAGAGAAATACAACTGGGTATATGGGCATGAAACCATTATTTAGTGTCACATATGCACGGTGGTCCGAAATAAGTAAAAAGTTGACAAAATTCAAACTTTATAAGTGTGTTATGCAGGGTATGCTCCTCCCAGACATAGACGAATCAGACGGACGGAACTGGAACTACTGACAAGTCAATTCGACTCATGGAAAATGTAACAGGGTTCATATTCCAAGGGTATATTAGGGTATATCTGAGGTAATATTAGGGGGCGATTGCGCGCAGGAGGCGTGTCTGTGATTATAAGCGCGTTAAGTCACGTTGTGAGTGAAAATGAACTGGACTCTGGACTCGCGCGTGTACTTGCCTCAGCTGTTGCAGCCATCACTCGATTTTTAAACGTTTTTCATCGATATTTTATCTAAAATGAGATGTGTTGTGTACGGTTGTGGTGTGGACAATCAGTCAAAAGGTTTTCCGCGTGATACAAAGTTTTTTAGTTTTCCTAAAGACAAAACTACGCGTTCTAAGTGGAAACATCTGTGTAAACGTGAGGATGGATTTAATGTGACTTGCGCACGGATCTGTTCAAAACATTTTACTAAAGACGACTACGTTCGGAAACTCAAACACGAAATGTTGGAATATGCACCCAAAAAATGGAGGTCTTAATGACGATTCCTTAGATGTTCCCATCTGTGATGATGCATTGGGTGTACCGACCCGAAACATTGGGTACCTACCTACATACCTAAATAGCATGATACAATGAACGTTTTATACTTTATTATTAAGGTACTATTTTTTAAAGTCAATACGGACATAGAAGTGGATGACCGAGAGAAATTATTAGCTACTATAGCTAGCCTTCAAAAGAAAATTGAATTTTTAGAACAGAAACAAGATCACATCTTAACTTGCGAATATGACATAGTCTGTGTAAGCGAGACTTGGCTGAGCAGAGGGATTGACGGTCGATTGGTCAATGTACCTGGATACGTATTTGAAAGGAATGATAGGGGAAGCAGAGGAGGGGGTGTAGGTATTTATATAAAAGATTCTCTTAATTATTCTAAAATCAACATTTCTCCTTCTCGGGGTCTTGAGCAGCTTTGGGTTCGGATTTTTTTTGATACCGTTCGTTACTGTTTTGGAGTTGTGTATAGGCCACCCAAGGAGAATTTAAACGAATTTATGTGTCATTCTGAGGAGACTTTGTCCTCTTTGCTTGTATCATGTGATCATTTTATATGCACTGGGGATATTAATATTAACTTAATGGATCTACATGGTACTGGCACTGGGGGCTTTTTGTCTCTTTTGAATGATTTTGGGCTCCAGCAATTAATCACTGAACCTACACGTTACTCCTTGCACAGTATGTCACTTTTAGACGTAATTGTTTGTTCCGATGAAGCCCAAGTGATTAGCTCCGGTGTCAAACATATTGGACAGCTTTTGACGGATCATGAGTTGATCTTCTGTAGTTTAGCAGCTCCAAATTTTAAAAAAACACCTAAATATATTCGCTTCAGAGATTTTAAAAATTTTAATTACAGCACATTTTACAGTGATTTGTTAAGAATTCCCTTCGATGACATTTTAACTTTAAACAAGGTTGATGACAAAGTGTCGCTCCTAAATAATTTTTTGATAGAGCTGTTTAATAAGCATGCGCCTGTTAAAATGGTAAGGACCACTAAACCGCCAGCTCCATGGATGACTGACAACATCAGGTTCATGATGGGTTTGAGACAGAAAGCATTGCTCCGTTACAAAAAAAACAAAAAATCCTATTCACTATGAGTTCTATAAGCAAATTAGGAACGTTACCAACAACGCCACTAAAAACGAAAAAAAAGCGTATTTAAACTTTAAACTTCGGGTTGGTGGTACTAGTACTTTGTGGAAGGAGCTGTCTAAGTTAAACGTCTATTCTTCTAAGACCCACGCGGAAGTTCCTAGTCAACTTCAAAACCCCGATGCTATTAATAATTATTTCTTAAATTCCATTAGGAACTTCCCTGCTGGCAATCCCGCTGCCGTAATAGATTTTTATGCCAATAATTTTAAATGCAATTTTTATAATAAGTTAAATTTCACTCTAGTTACTACCGATTCAATCTATACAATTCTACAGTCTTTTAAAAGCAATGCTGTTGGGCCAGATCGGATTTCGTTAAGGATGTTGTTGATCTGTTGTCCACATATTTTGCCCTATTTAACGAATATAATTAATTCATGTATTCTTGACTGCACGGTCCCTTCGTCTTGGAAACTATCTCACATAGTGCCTGTACCCAAGGTTGCTAGACCCAGTGAGTATAAAGACCTTCGACCAATAAGTATATTGTCCACCCTGTCTAAGATTCTTGAGAGAGTTATACAGAGACAGGTGCAGGAGCATCTCGATCATTATAATGTGTTGCCGCAGTTTCAATCGGGCTTTAGGGCAAATTTCAGTTGTACCACGGCACTCAATAATATTGTGGATGATATTTTGAGGGCAAGTGATGATGGCTGCTCTACTGTGTTGGTACTGTTGGACTACTCAAAGGCTTTTGACTGTATTGACCATAATATTCTACTATCCATTCTGTCTTTCTCTGGTTTCGGCAATAATTCAATAAAATTAATCAAAAACTATTTGTCTGATAGGAGACAATGTGTCAAACTTCACGATAAATTGTCCTTTGAAGGTGAATTGGATAGAGGTATACCACAGGGTTCTATACTTGGGCCTCTTCTGTTTTCTTTGTATGTGTCTCATCTTCATTCTTGTGTTCAAGATTCTAATATTCATTGTTACGCCGATGATACACAACTTTATTACTCTTTTAAACCAGCAGATATAATTCATGCGAATTCAATTATTAATAGAGATTTACAATCTTTGGTCGCGGCTTCGTTGAATCACAATTTAATTATAAATCCAGCTAAATCTACATTACTTTTATTTTGCAAACCTTCTATTCGTACTCAACAATTGTCATTATTGAATATTAAAGTTGGTGGAGTCAATCTTGCTTGCGTTCAAGAGGCACGTAACTTGGGAGTTATACTGGATACTGAGTTGCGCTTTAAAGCACATGTTTCAAATTGTATTAAAAAGTCTTTTGCAGCACTCAAGCTTATTTATGTGAATAAACATGTGCTTTTTAGGGGCGTGATTCTGTTGTTGTGTGATTCCCTGGTGTTGTCACATTTCTCCTTTTGTGATGTAATTTATAACTTTTGTATTGACTGTATTACAAAACGTAGAATTCAGATGGTGCAAAATGCTTGTGCAAGGATGATATGTGGAATACGTAAATATGAACACATCACGTACAAATTAAAAGAGCTAAACTGGTTGAACATGGCCAATCGACGTCTATTGCATTCGTATTGTTTTTTTCATCGTATTATTTCTGCTCAGTCTCCACCTTACCTGTACAATAAGATTCGGTATAGAACTGACATTCATGATGTCAATATCAGACGTAAGTCACTGATTACTCCTCCTTTTCATAGAACCGCGGCATATGAGAAATCTTTCACATTTAATGTCAGCAAGCTTTATAACGATATTCCTAGACAGCTCAAGGTATTGAATATTAATCAATTTAAATCAAAGATGTTCGCCCAACTCCTACAACGGCAATAGATTTTGTTTTTGGTGTGCATTTTCTTCGAGAGCAACCCTTTTATTTCTATTCACGTTTTATTCATGATTTTCATCATCATTATTATTATTGTTTCATGAGTTCATTTAGTTATAATATGTGTACTTGTTATTGTTAATTTTGCATTTCTTTTTCTTTCTTCCGATGCTCGGTTAAGTGGAAGAGCATCTGTGCAATTCTCTTTTTGCACGAGATGAATTTCGCCGTTTGGTGTTACATATATATTTTTTTGTTTGGCATAATTTTTGTATATTTACGTAACGTCAATAAAGATTATTATTATTATTATTATTAGAAAGCTTTTTAGCAGCCAACAAATGAAAAAACTTCAAAACTCAAAAACCCGTCTTCGGTGGACAGTTGAAGACATATCAAAATCGATAGAGATTTATTCAGCGGGTCCAAGATCCTACAGATTACTTCTAAAGAAATGTTATCCATTTCCAGCTGTGCCAACTCTTAGAGCGTTGCTGAAAAAAAATTCGAATCGCCACTGGCATATGGAAGTGTTTTCAATATTATGAAGCTTCCCGATATGACTTCTCTGGATAGAGTATGTGTAATATCTTTTGATGAGATGAAGATTCGCAAAACTTACACATACGGATAAGCAAATGATGAAAAAATGAAACCGTACAGTTACGTACAAATCCGAAATCACTTTGTTGATGAAGGATTTATAATTCATGGCAAAGAAATAAATAAATCTATAACTGAAGAACTTATAGATGCAACAAGCACATCTGATTTAAAAATAAGCCACAAAATATCAAAAGAAAACCTTAATGTCCGAGGACCTGCACGACAGAAAGTAAAATTCGCTACAAAATTATTTTCACACATACTCTCCAATGCTATTACTCGATGTGGGACTTTGACCATCTTAAACCAAGCAAACTTGGTTGAGTGTGCTGAGTTTTTTAAACTGGTATGTGTTGAACTTTTTGAATCACACTTCTTTAGAGTTTGGTAATTAACGATATTTTTGTATTATAGGTAAATGACTGGTTTGATATAAAGAATGTTAAAGTCCCCACGAGTGACAGCAGAGAAAGGACAAAAGCTTAAGGATTATCATTGAATGTACAATCTACAATAATTAATGATATGAAAAAACTAGGAGTAAAAGGCAAAAAGAGTTTACTTCCATTTCAAAAAGGTAAAATAATAAAGAGATAAGTTATTAACAACTAAATATTCAATTGTTTATTATTTCAGGTATTATTATGACACACTTCATTACAATTATTATTTGACGATCTAAGGACAAGATTTTCCACAAAATACCTCGTGATATACCGGCTAAACCAGGACGTGTTGGAGAATCATGAGGGTTAAAGGAGGGCTCCATGATCACCCAGATAGTTTGGAATTTAAATATCACTTGCGATCTTACATTCTTGGTAAAAACGAGGGATCTTATACAGGGTGTCTCTAAAATGTCTGTACAAAAAGCTACCATATATTGTTTAGACTAAAATAAGTCTTTTTAACCAAATTTACCTATATCCAAAATTCCTTCGTTTAGGCGCTAGAGGGTGTCAAAGTTCTTAAGAATTTTTCAACTTTTCACAATAACAAAAAAAGTATTTTAGTTATATGAATAAATTTTGGCATGCGAGTTTGTACTTCAAAAGACTATTTTTGGTACTGATTCTTTGTTCTCTGTTGTTACGTTAATTGTCAATGGTGGGTCATCCACATCTTAAGACGTTCATATTTTTTTTTAAGTTTTGTTAATGTTCACCGAAATTTTGTGGCCTATAGCCACTTTTATTCTGATCATTTTTTGTCTCTTATTTGATTTCGCTATCGATCATAGTTTAGGCAGCAGAAATTGTTTTATTTTCCAATGCGTCGTCCAGTGTAGCTATGATGCTAAACGTAGTAGGCTCATCCACCACATTTCACCTTAAATGTTCGCAATTTCTTAAATGCACATTATCCAAATAGGTGGATAGGCAGAGGGAACGATGCTCCGATAAACTGGCCACCACGTTCTCCCGACATAACGCCATTAGATTATTTTTTATGGGGAGCCCTAAAAACAACGGTGTACTCCAGGCCTATAAATGCAGTACAAGAATTGTGGAGGTGCATACAAAATGCCATAGATACACTGAAAAATGACATTGACGTTATGCAAAGAGTACAATTTAATTTTTTACGTCGCATTGATCTCTGTATGCGTGAAAATGGTAGACATTTTGAACATTTATTGTAGTGTTTTGTCTCATTGTAATGTTTTGTTTCTTCAAATTTTAGATTTAGTTGCAATAATTATTACAATACTTGTCTAGTTTTTATTAGTCAAATTGTGATAACGTTAGATGAGCCTACTACGTTTAGCATCATAGCTACACTGTACGACGCATCGGAAAATAAAACAATTTCTGCTGCCTAAACTATGATAGATAGCGAAATCGAATAAGAGACAAAAAATGATCAGAATAAAAGTGGCTATAAGCCACAAAATTTCGGTGAACATTAACAAAACTTAAAAAAAAATATGAACGTCTTAAGATGTGGATGACCCACTATTAACAATTAACGTAACAACAGAGAACAAAGAATCAGTACCAAAAATAGTCTTTTGAAGTACAAACTCGCAGGCCAAAATTAATTCATATAACTAAAAGACTTTTTTTGTTATTATGAAAAGTTAAAATTTTTTTAAGAACTTTGACACCCTCTAGCGCCTAAACGAAGGAATTTTGGATATAGGTAAATTTGGTTAAATAGACTTATTTTGGTCTAAACAATATGTGGTAGCTTTTTGTACAGGCATTTTAGAGACACCCTGTATATTCAAGTTTTGGGAATGTTGAAAAGGATACCACGCGCGATATACCTATTGACGATGTAAATTTGTGTGGAAAATATTTCTCTTCGGTTCATCACAACAACGAACCTGAAGTTTATACAGAACAAAATGATGTACAGTATGATGGGTTAGAAAACTTGGCGGGATATATTTGTTATAAACTCAAGCAGCCTGATGACTCTTCACAAATGATTATACTTGGATTTCGCATTTGAGTGAAGGGGGTTTATCAAAACCCTCTGCAGAATCTATGATTCACATGGAAGAACTGGAAAAAATATTTGAATCCATAAATTGTTAACTTATTTATAGCCAAGAATGATTTAAAAAACATGTTTGACATGAGCTCCTCTATTTTATGTTCCGACAAGGCCAATATGCTATTTTTTTAGATCTAGAATGTACTTCCGAACAGGGCAGTTAAATCGGGATTTGCATAATGCATCTGTTTCGAGGAAAAGAAAAAAAAAACTTGTGTGTGTCAGCTCCGACGCACGACTGGAGTTTACTCCTTACGAATGATTATTTTAACTTCAATCACTTGATAATAGGGTTCACGCGAATGTCAGTTTTATACCCAAATGTGTATTTATCAGATGGTTTATGTTCGAAAATGTCCAACTACATCAAAATATAAATTGTTCATAAATTGTTCATAAATTCAGTAATTAAGTGACAATCTGCTAAACACTTAAATAAATAAATACTTTTCCTGGTGTTCGAATAGGCGTTGATTCACATTTCGGCACTAAGCAACATTTGGAGTATTTAATATTAGGTTCTTCCATATTAAATCAAAAGATCCAACAAATTTGAGAACGAACAAACACTGCAAATGCTGACTTTACAACGCCAACTGTCATATCTACTCTATGCCACTCTATTTTCACTATTTCCATGCTCTATGCAGTCAGACATAAACAACCGTATCCATAGATACAAGCACAATATATCAACCCATACGGGAGTAGAACTCGTCTAGCCGTAGGAGAATAAAATGGCAGTTCTGTACGATACCCGCACACCCACCGAGACCGTCAGCGGTGCTAGCCGTAGCCGAAACGCCATTTTACCGACATTGCGTGATGATGTCGGTAAAATGACGTTTAAGTATCTCGTTATTGGCTAGCAACGAAGACAGTCTCGGTGGGTGTGCGGATAACGTACAGACCTGCCATTTTGTTCTCCTACAGCTAGACGAGTTCTGCGCCCGTACGGGTTCAAATATTTTGCTTGTTTCTACTTCATCTTTTTTCCAAAAAATGCGTGTCTGGTGCAAGGATAAGTAAATGGTCTGTTTCAAAAAACCGATCTCTCAGCTTTAGTTTTTTTACACTTGTAATACGACGCTCCTCCTCCCGTCTAACGGCACTAGACCATACTACGCCGGCTGCATACGTCACTACTCCATAGCGTTCGAAGCCACCTCGACCGGTAATACGCTCAGTCGAAGTTAGCAAACTCTTGCCGCTACCCATGTGACGACCAACAACAAAAGGGCCAGCTAACCCAGTCGAATGACTATTCAGCCCCATCCCATAGCGCCCTAGCCAAGCAATTTCCTTTTGGGAATGAATGGTAACGGATAATTGCTACCGCTCCTTGTGGCACAATTATCACGAGACTTTTACTTCCTGGAGGTACATGCCGCTGCAAGCTGCCAGTTGCTGAACTAAGCGTTCAATTCTTATACGCTTATTTAATATTCAACTATTCGTTATTCTCATATTTTTTGTTATATACAAGTACAGTACATAAAGTTTTTTTTACGAAAATAACACAACTTTCTTTTTCTCTTTACTTGAAAAAGGACAAAATTACCCTCCACTACACACTTCCAAAATGTGTTGACATTCCCGACAGTGTTCGAACAAAATTTCAGGTGACGGTCGGCCACTGAAACTTTTATTTGTTGAAAAAATAAATATAACATCATTTTCAAAATTGCATTTTTATTTTTCAACTTTTGGGTAGGTTATGTGCCTGATTTAAAATATTCTCGTGTAAACGTTGATGCAAGTCGCTTCTGGCAAGTATCGCAGCGAGTCGGCGATACTTGTCACGATGAGGGTTGCCAGTGAGTCTGCAATGCTTGTCAACAGTCGGCCAGACGTAATATTGTATATCCGTAAGCGGTCGTTATTGTTCAAAAAAGTGTTGATAATCTCATAATAACAGTTACTGTCTTCAAATGGTGCTTGGATTTTTGGTGCTTGAACTGAACTTTAGAAAGCGCCATCTTGCTCCCTTGAGTTTGCGGTGTGTTGCAATTGTTGATTTATTGCACGCGTTGGAGATAAAATGACGGCGGCAGTTTATCATCCCCAAAAGTTGCCTGGTTTGCTTCCTGGATTCGTCTCGCTTCTTTTGCATGATGTTTCGTCAGTTTGATTGCTTCACGTGGGCGTCGGCTTGGTCGATTTGTATTGTGGGTGGTTCGGTTGAAGCCGGCTTCGTGTTACAGGACCACACACGCCATCAAAGACATCGGTGTATAGCGAATCAGCAACAAAGCAGACAATCTTGACATCATATCCTTCAACATCGTAAGCTAGTGTGAGGGGATATATACAAAGTTCTACAGACTCTACAGACACTACCTCCAGTGATGACTTAGTAGATACTGAATGTCTTCAGAACTATTCAAAACAGAGAAGGGTTTTGTTGATAAAAATGAACCTGAGGCTCTACTTGGGATTTGACAGAAACATAACGAATTTGTTAGGGAGACATGCAGAATTGAAATGAATGAAGATAGGAACAATTAGAACATTCAGCGAATTAGGTGACGACTTTCGTATATCAGAGGCTTCTGCAAGATTTTAAAATGAATAACAACAAAATCAGTCTTTATCAAGCAAACATAACACTTATGCGTTTACTGTTAATTGTAGACACCTGCATCTGCAGAACAGTTGAAAAACAGCAGCAATTTGTTATAAATTATCCATTATGTTTGGGTGCTTTCGACGGCAAACACATCGATTTTTGACCCAAGAAGTAGGAAGGTTCATTTTATTATAACAATAAGGGTTTGCATAGTATTGTAACTAGCTCTGGTGGATGCCTATTATAATTTTATTTATGTAAATGCAAGGTGTAATGGATGGCTTAGCAATGGTGCTGCATATATCAACTACTGAAAACAATACACTTAATTTCTTATGAGGAACTAGTATAACTAGAACAAAAGTTCCACGTGTTAGTAGCCGACGAAGCTTTTAAAGCAACACGTGTTTTATTGAAACCGTGGAGTTTAAGAAATAAACAAAATATTTAATTACCGGATAGGTCGAGCACGCAGAAATAAGACGGTTCGTTGCACAATATGCAAAATTCGTCCATACACTCAGAATTAATACTTTCAAAGAATTTGTCTTCTGGTGCATGAATGGTGTCAAATTGTTTACGTTTAAGAAGTGAGAGAAAATGACAGCGCTCGCCATGGAAAAAGATAAAATGAGGTGCAAAAATTTTACAGATGTTGAAAAAGATACTTTATTAGACATTGTGGAACAATTTATAGATGTGGCAGAAAATAAGAAAACCAACGCTTTCTGGAAAAAGGAAACGGGAATGTTGGGAGAACAAAATTGCAAACGCGTATGGTACCGAAACTAGAAGTACCTACCTAAGTAGGTTTCTAAAATTCAGCAGGTTCTTATTAACGTCGTCGTAAATCATAAATTTATACCTACGAATGTTTGAAAAATAAAAATGTGCTTAGTACTGATACTACTGTAATGTTGTAGGTGGAAAGGTATAAAACAGGAGGAGGTACCTATACCCATAAAACTTCCTTAGTGGACGAGAAAGTACTGCCCCTTATAAAGAAATTTTTTCACAATTAAGAATCCATTTGATTCTAATGCAGCAAGTCAGAGTCAGATGCCATACCTATTGCCCAAAATACTGATGGCGATGAAGATTGTCAACTGTTTGATTTGGATAATACGCCAATTGATATCTTGGTCACTGATAATATCGAGGAAAAACAAAGCATCTTATCAGAAGATTTTGTAACACATGAAGTTGTCATAAACGCAACGGAGGAAAACGTGTTGGTTGCCAATTCCAATGTCCAGCCAAGCAGCAGTCGCTCGTAAACACACCGAGCAATAGGGTGAATAAGAAAATTGAGCATATTCAGAATTAAGTACTGAATTTGCCTAGAAATTGAAAACTCCGATTTCGCCCAAAAGCCAGATGGGCTTTTTAAAAAAACTATCGACGCACAGAGGGCCAGAAATAACTTTTAATATTGAATAAGTCTAAAATATTTTTATTAACATAACTGACAACTTAATACTTACATAAACTAAGTAGGCTTTGGTTCATGAAAAATCATAATAATTATTTCGAATGCTTGTCATGGAGACGTCAAACAGCGCCTTAGTTAGCAACAAGTTTGCCTTTCGCATTTGAATAAAGGTTTGTGTATTAAAAAAGTTTTAATTTTCTATTTTTTCTGTGGAACATATTAAGCAATATAATATCTGTTATGGGTGAAGGTGAAAGAGGTAAGTTTAGTCTACTTCTACATGCTTTTTTTGCTAGTATATTTTGCACCAAAAGACACAATAAAGGAAAACTTTATTTGATAAAAATATCTCTCGAAATCAAAAGTTTCAAATTTGCCAAAGACTTTTTTTAGAATGAGGGGATATTATATTTTTCATACTTATATTTTTGAAATATATAATAGCTAAACTGTCATCTGATAAAAAAAAAATCTGCCCCAATCTGCCCCTCATAGAAGAATGAGCGTTTTTATTTGCGATGCGTTTCTTACGTAAAGGTCAATTAATACATTATTTTTATTGTGTTGGTGAATTCTTTTTTCTGGTTATTATATACAGGATGTTTCGGGAGGAAGCGATCATATTCTATCAGTAAGTAGACATGAACAAGGGAAGAAAAAAATGTTATGCGGGCGTAATTATAGGGGGTCAAAGTTTGGAAAAAAATAGGTTTTTTTAATATTTTTGAAATGGTTTAAGATATTTGCTTGAAATTTTGTATGCTTTATACTCATGTCCTGCTACAACTAAAACATGCATATTTTGATTAATTGTTTTACAGCGTGTCACTTTTTTCTATGCCCTTCCTTTGATTTTGCCTAGTTATAACATGCAGTTCTGATGCTTTCTTACATTTTTAGAACTTAAATCCCACGCGATTCAACTAAAACAAATATTTGAAAAAGGCATAGAGAGGACCAAAATCAAAGAGACATTAAACTCTATTTTATGTAAGAAGTGCATGAAGCAGAACGAGACAAGAGTAACTAAATATTCTCGTCTTTATTCCCTCGATTTTCGAAGGAAATGGCAGGCTGCAAAGAGGACAAAAAAAAGATTTTTAGACTGGAACAAGATATGGCTTGATAAAGACATACATTTTGCTTGTGTTGAAACAAAAAGTGCTGGAAGGCCCAAATCTGAGTTTCAAAATCTTAGCTATTCTGGCAAATTTCGAAGAACGGAACAGTTAAGAAAAACGGAAACAAATGAGCTGGTTTTTGCTACTGGATTATGTTTAAGATCTAATGGAAGACCAGAAGCTGCTAAATTGTTGTCCCGTGCTATTTTGTCTCGGAACCAAGATATAAAAAAAATAAATAAAACAACTTTAAAAAACGCACAATCTGCGTTAAGTTCTGATCAAGCTTTAGCGTTATTTATTGACACTAAACTTACCAAGCGATCATACCAACTTTTAAGAAATAACGCCAAACAAAATAATTTCGATATCTACCCTAGTTACAACAAAGTAAGGGAGGCAAAGCAGTTATGTTATCCGGAGAAAATCTTTGCACAGGAGCATTCTGTGGTTGTACCCTTACAATCCCTACTAGATCATACAACTTGTAGGCTTTTGTCGACTTTGGACCTAGAAAACCAAAATTTTGAAAACTTAAATTTTACTCTAATTAGTAAGTGGGGAATGGACGGAAGTAGTGGACAAAACGAATATAAACAGGCTTTTGTGGGCAATTACAGTGACAGTAATTTGCTACTTACATGTGTGGTTCCTTTACAACTGTATACCACAAACAGTCAAAACAAAAAAATTTATGTCTGGCAGAACCCCCGTCCTTCATCTACCGTTTATTGCCGACCATTAAAAGTGCAGTTTTTAAAAGAAACTATACAAATTTCAAAAAATGAAAAGAATCAAATGGACCAAGAAATTTTTAATTTATCTCAGACAGATTTTCTATTAAAAAATAATTCGGTTATTCTGGTAAAACATGAACTGTATATGTCAATGGTTGATAACAAAATGATTAACTCAATAACTGGTACATCATCCCAAAAGTGCTATTTATGCGGAGCTTCTCCCACCGAGATGAACGATATTGATAAAGTTCTAAAAAGAACTGTAGATATCAACTACCTTTGCTTCGGAATTACATCGCTACATGCTTGGATTCGATCATTCGAGTGTATTTTAAAAATTAGTTATCGATTGCAGATACAGAAGTGGCAAGCACGAGGTGAAGATAAAAATGTCATCAAGCAAGAAAAAAATAGGATCCAAGCAAACTTTCGATCTCGTTTGGGGATTATTGTTGATCAAACGAAACAGGGAGCGGGAACCACTAATGATGGCAACACAGCCAGGACATTTTTTCAAAACCATAAAGTGTCCGCTGAAATAACCAATATCGACGAAAATCTGATCTACAGCATTTATGTGATTTTACAAGTAATTTCCAGCGGCTTCAATGTTAAAATTAAAGAATTCCAACAGTACTGCATTGACACAGCAAGACTGTATGTGCATCTGTATCCATGGTATAGAATTCCCGCTTCGCTGCATAAAATTTTTATTCACAGTGCAGAAATAATCAAATCTGTTTCTGTGCCTATTGGTCAACTTTCAGAGGAAGCTCAAGAGGCCAGAAATAAAGAATACAGAAGGGCTAGAGAACAAAATTCTCGAAAATGTAACAGAGTAGCAACAAATACAGATATTTTTAATTATTTGCTTATTACGTCCGATCCAAAAATTACTTCACTAAGAAAGCACAGAACACCACAAAAGAAAATGTTTAGCCCAGAAGCACTTAACATGTTTCAGTCATTTAAACCTACTTCTAACTACAGCAGCGATGATGATTCGGATTAGCTTAATATTTTTGCACGATTGTGTCAAAATTCAGGTTCTTTTAGTTAAGAAATGGTTCTTATATTTTTTGTTCTTGTTAAAATATTTTATTTATTAGTTTATAAAAAATGAATTTTGTTTACTTTCAATTTGTAATTAAATCTTGTTTTACAAAAACGGTTCAAGTAACATTTCTTAAAAACCTAGTATTTTTACTTTTAGAAAAATATTAGATTCCTTATACTATTATTAAAGATTTGGTAAATAACGTTGAAAGTTCATAATATTTTATTAGAAATGAGCAGTAATTAACCTACATTGTTTTTTAATAGTTTAATTTTACGGAATAAAAATAAATATTAAATCAGTTTTTATAAGCCACTACTAAATATGCTGTGTTACTAAAACACCCTATATAATTAAGTTTCTAATTATCAGATTTATTTATTTTGCAAATTTTAATAAAAATTGGCTATTAAAACACATTTATACCATTTTCGACAAGAACAATTATTTTTCAATAAAATAAGGCTACGCTGGCCCACTGTGCGACGGGCCGGGGGGAGCCACCGCAAAAGAAAAGTAAATTATGTTCATTTGGTACTGTATCCAGGCCAGCAGTCGTGATCAAGATGAGCAGAGGCTATCAGAAATCTTACCGTGGTTCGACCCACAGGGCGAATGCAGATATAGACTTCTATAGGGAAACCATAAATAAATCGAATACTGAAGCGAGAAACGTTTTCCAACATGAAATTCGAGAGTCGTACAATCCAGTCAGAGGTACTAGCGCGCGACGACCTCGGCCAGCAAGGCGCAGACATCAAAGTACCCGAGCGCAACAATATAGAGGCCCAAAGCGCAATCAATTTTGAATTGTCAAAACAACTATCAATGAAACTTCTTCCAGGATTGAAGGATAATCAGACAGCAGCAGAACGATTAGAAAGTATAAATACTATGAAAGCAATGACATTATGTGGGACGGCGTGCGTAGTAGAACGCACATTTTCTCATCAATATTTGAATTTAATAATCTACCAGTTCGTGGAAATATATTTCAACTCTATCGCGTTAGCTTGGCACTGTACCAAGTAAAGATTCAAATTATCCAGAGAAGTGTAATAATGATCCTCACAAACGATGAATATTATCAAAGCTTGCCAACTAATGAAGCCTTCGTAGTGACAGCAAAATCAATGGTAGTTGTCCCGGATCAAATTTCAAAAATTATTAATTAATTGGGCAAAATTAAAGTTTTTGACAGTATTTACGTTCGAAAGATTGAGAAAAATAAGTATTTCCAAGATGGACTATTCATCCCCCAAAGTGAGCGTGAAACAGTGAATGCGTTATCTAACGCTGCAACCCCCCGCACTATTTAGAAGATTTTATCAGAATAGTCCAACACCGGAGGTTACATGGAGAGGTGCTCCTAATGATCCAATCCTCATGAACTCGGACAAAATGTTTACTGAGAACCATAATCTGTTTCAGGTGACGGTCGGCCACTGAAAAATAAATATATCATCATTTTCAAAATTGAATTTTTATAGTTACATGGCGAGGTGCTCCTAATGATCCAATTCTCATGAACTCGGACAACCATAATCTGGTTACAGATTTAGCAGACAATATTGACATGATACGTCCTAAATTAAATTTTCTGGCTAAGAAAGTAGCAAAATATTTTTTAAAGCCTGTCATTTAAGGCCGACGGAATTAAGTCGGAACCTGTATGTAACTGAAAGGAATGTTGGCAAGCAATTAAACGATTATTATTTTCGCATGAAATTAGATGGAGATATTTAAGAATTCTCCAATCTTGTAAGTTTAACAACAGGTGAACAGGTCGTTGGGATTTTATGTCTCTTGGAGGAGAGACCAGTCAGCTTCTCTGACCTATCATTTCTATACTAACAGGGCGAACGGGTCTGTAACCAATACTCTTCGATGCATTATGAATTAGCTCGGAGTGTAATTTTTTTTGTTGTACAATATACTGTAGCACTTGTATAGCCAATGTGGCTATAGGTTTTTTTGAAAATGTCAGGCATAGTACGATTTCATTTTAGTTCCTGAACAGCACAGCTAAAGTAAAAAAACATGAATATCTAATTATAAAAATTATAGCTAGTACACCTAGTCAAAAGCAGCTTGCATTCAAAATGGGATTTAACGAACAGCTGATGATTTAAAAGTTGGCTTTTATTAAAGTTTTATAAAAGTTGGTTTAACGTGGATGCTTATTTCCTTCAAACAAGAACATTACTAATAATTATAATTAAACATGAATTTGGCAACACGATACAAAATAAAAATAGAAAACTACCTACTTGACAAAAAACGTACAGGCCTAGCCCTTTTACAAAAGTTCTCATATCGCGCTGCATGTATATATTTAATGAACGAAAGTGAATAAGCAATGAAGAAAACGAACGCGAAAAAATTATAAAATACATAAACAAGTTCGAACGTACACGAATAAATGCATACCAGCAATTCATTTCAGTTTGCGTAAGTTCGGTAAAGTGAAATCCTAATATTTTACGAGCACGAACGTACAAGAACAAACGTTTTCCTTTGAAGTACCGACAGGCGACATTGCTCGACGTGTGATGCAGCAACTTCGTTCTGGAAGACTATATGACAAAAATTCCTATCGCTGTGCTCTTTGGTAACGAAAATTCCCTTGTGAAAGACAAATTGACTGAAGCGTTGGATATATTTCAAAATATCCTAATAATTGACAACCAAGGAAAAAGAAGGTCACCATACTCAGATGAGTTTATAGTTACCATAAGAGCAATTTTAAAGCTTTTTAATGACGAGACGGAAGGAGGGAAAACATTTATCCTAACTGCCAAATTAAATCAAGGTGTCATCGAAAACTTTTTCTCGATTGTTCGCCAGAAAGGTGGATAGAGTAGGAATTCCACAGTAAGAATGTTTCGATTTACTTTCCGGAACTTGACATGACAGTTGCCAATTTTGTTAAACCAGAAGGGGAAAATACCAACACTATCTCTGAAGAAGACTGTGATGTTAATTATTCTTATGGCATTCTCACAGCTTCATCTTCTTTGGCAGTAATTGCTTCAAGAGTTATTACGTCAATTAGTTCTTCAAGTGCACCTTCGGATCAAACCGAAAACGCGAGCCAACAAAAAAAGTGTTCTGCCACTTACTTTGCCGACTATTTAGGAAATAAGGTCGAATAACAAATTCCAGTGCGAAGAATGAGAAATACGATTTCTGAAATTGGATGAGACTTTGATGTCCACGATGAGCTTCTTGTAGTTTATAGAACATATGACACCACACTGCCAACTTCCAGACGGCTGCAAGCACCGAAAGAAAATTTAAAAGTCATTTGTAATACTGGTTTATCAGTTTTTGCTAGTTCTTCCAAAAATGGTTTATTAAATGTGTTTGAAGAAGAAACTTCTCGAAGAAATAATGAAGGCGATCAAAAAGAGTGATATTCACATCAACTATGGGGAAGAATGCTCAAAACATTTTCAATTTCTGCTGGAATGCCTTGCCAAGGAAAAATTATTTTCAGAACCGAAACAATTAAATGTGGTGTTTCACAGAAATTCTCCGGAATGGTCGATGCGGCCGAAAAAGAATTATTACGCCAAGAGAACAACGAATTCTTCGAAATATTTGCGTTGAAGACCCGTGAAGAAGCCCAGACTGACACCAACGATGGTTCAGAATAGACTATCTTGGGCCAATACTCATAAACACAACAATAGATCACAGAATTGTAAGAACTGGAGAAACTAAATTTTATTCTTGTTTTATTTTTTTTATTTCAGGATTGCTTTAGCGATAATCAAATTCTTCAGATTTTGGACGCCAAAACCCAATACTCATAAACCCAATACTCATAAACTCATAAACACAACAATAGATGACAGAATTGTAAGAACTGGAGAAACTAAATTTTATTATTGTTTTATTTTTTTTTATTTCAGGATTGCTTTAGCGATAATCAAATTCTTCAGATTTTGGACGCCAAAACCCAGTTTGCGAGAAGGACAAATGAAAAATATAATTCTGAATGTATCATAAAAACTGTTAAGCATCCACAGTCAGTTATGATATGGTTTTGAAAACCAGGTTGATTTCACAATTGCCAGACTGGTTCCGGGATGGTCCTAGTGTTTATACTGGTTGGGGCTCCATGTCACAGCAGGCGAGCGGGTGTGTTTCGGTTCTCGCGACAGGACCACCTGTTTGCTGTCCTTCAGTGTTACCGGTTCATACTTCGCGGTCTGTTAATTCAAGATGGCCGTGACCCAACTGATAGAGATAATAATCTACTATTGGAACAATGGTGAAAATTAAAAAAAAAATGCCCAAAGTTGCATCGACAGCATGCCTGAAGAGTAGCAGCAGTTAAACTAAATATTAGCTTTTCTTTATTCTGCACTAGATATTTGTTTAATTCAATTGAAATATATTATGTTATACAACTGTACATTGTTTTATTAGTATACTGTTAATTCATAGTCCCTAAAAATAATCTTGTTTTGCAAAACAGTTTAACAGCTAAGCTCCAACTTACATACAAGAAGTCATGTTTCTTTGCAATTATTCAATCTTAATTTTAGGATTTACCATAATGTTCATTACAATGTAAAATAGATATAAGGGAAGTAAAACAAAATGTATTATCAGGGGTTTCCATGCACTTTGTTTCAAAAAATAAATAAAAAAATACAGCAAGTCTAACAATCTGGCCAGGAACTGTATATGCGGGCTTAAATGAAGAAACTGGTTCATACAGAAGTCCCAAACCTGCGTTGGAAATGGTCCACAAAATAAAAGTGGCTTTTAGAAAACTTTGAAAATATTCGCCCACTCAGCAAAACTATTTTGCCAGAAGTTTACCAAACGCTACACTATTCGGATAGAGACAGCGAACTCAATGTCTAAATTGACTATAAGGTGTAAATTGGACCGGCCTGTAATCGCATATGTCCCAAAAGACATCAAACTGCACTTGGATCATACAGTGATCATTTATAAACGAGCCACCTCAAATATGTTAGAAACAAATAGAAATATGTCAAATCGCCGAGACACGTAAATTTAGGAATCGAGAGGGGCACATTTTGACGTATAGTTGACGTTGGTGAAACCAGCCCCCAGCCTCACTTTAAAATCTTAAATGGCACCATATTACTTGTGGCACCTCTTATTAAAGGAAATGGAATGAGGAACACAGCATTCCTTATATTTTTGACTTTGGTTTAAATCGCCGCCCAATGTCAAGTAAATAAATGATTGTGTTCCCTGTCCGGGGCCATTCTTTTCTTTCTGCCGTCAGAGTATTTGGCAGGGTCGAAAAAGTGCTCAGAAGGAATCCAACCATTATGTCATGCAAGGAATAAGAAATTTATAAATTGTGGAAGTTAGAAAACGGGGTAGAGATTGGAAGATCTTTGATATCAAAAGTCTTGAGGCACACCTGCAAAAGCTAAAAGGAATGTCAGATCTAAAGAAGATTGTTATTAAAAATGAGACCTAATAAAATGAAGTGGCATACATCGGCTATCAGCATTTTTTCTTTGAACTGGCAGTGAATTACCCAAAAAACTGTTAAAAAAGAATTCTGCTGATGCTGACCTTTCACTGAACGCGGAATCCTAGAAAAGAAAAAACGTCGTTAAAGCACCTTTCAATTTGGCCCTGATTGGGAGGAGGATGAACCTCCACAGATTGAATTTTACAAAAGACTGCTAAGTGGTGCCGTTAATGAGGAAGTTGGGGGGTGACAACGAAGAGATTTGCGATTGCCTTGAAGAAGTACACGTTTGTGTGGGGGTCTTGTGTATGAGACCCAAGTTCACAGAGAAGAATAAATTGCTGGGATTTTAGGCTATTAATGGAGGAAGACTGGAACATTCAATTAATGGTACAGCCAAGAAATATGGAGTGCGATTTGCTTAATGGATACTAAGATTTCCAACGCAGGTTTTCTTCTTGTTGAGTAAAAAAATTGTAATACAAAAATGATAGTTGTGTAAATAACCAGGTCCTTCAGAAAAAGAGTTATTTTGTGAATATTATGTAACAAAATGTCCCCAAGTTGCCAATGAATTATCTATGAACCCGCCGCCACTACCTTCTAAAGAATTAAGACAATAACCGATCCAAGTCTTGGATTTTATATGGTGGCTCGGAGAGGGGGGCACGTTTCAAGCGAAATAAAAGTATTTGAAAGAGTCCTTGGATCCACTGTCTTCCGGACGGTAAACTGGTGCAAACAAGTTGTTTGATATTGTGCGGACTAATTTCAAAAGTAAGCACTATTTTATTATTGATACATAGTTTTTTTTAATACAGGTAGGCACCTGTTTTCTCCAAAATGCAAAATGAAGGCGCTTGGATGGCGCAACCTGTATACCCATTACCCATAGCAATGACACGAAGTAACAAAAATGTTATAAATTTTTATTTCATTATTAGTAGGCATTATTAAATGCTTAAAAGTACCCACATATTTATTTAATAAATAAGGGTATTAGTGCCGCATTTCCATGTACGGTAAACTAATTTTTGCTTCAAGTAAAGAGTGTTCCAAAATGAGAGCAAGCTTTAAGTTTCTAGGCATTTTCTTTTAATCAAGAGTGCTGGACTAAAAATTTGACAACTGTCAGGTAGGCGGATCGCGATTATCATGAAACGCTACACCATCGAACAGCGGATTTTAATACTGAAACCTTATTTTTGGTCGACGAAATGCATCAAATTGTTCGACAATCAAGACTGATAGAGAAATTCGCCGCCGTCCGCAGCAACCGTCCATTTCGACAAGCAGCTTGCAGTGAATTTCAAAAAAAAGATCTCCATCTGCATCTTTATACAATTCAATTGACTGAAGAACCTAAGCCAAGATTCATGCGCTACGCCGTACTTCTGTCAACTGGATATCGGAAAATCAAGGAATTGACGCCGAGTTTGTTAGAAAAATTGTATTTAGCGATGAGGCACACTTCCACTTGAATGGGTACGTGAACAAGTGAACACACAAAAACAGCTAGATTTGGGGAGCAAAGAATCTACATGTTGTTTATAAGTAAGGATGCATCCACGAGTCACCGTTTGGTGCGGATTTTGGGCTGGTGGTGTGGTTGGGCCATACTTCTTCGAGGACGACGCCGGCAATGCAGTTTTTGTGGCCTGCATTGGTCGATATGGATCTAGGCCGAGGCCGACGAGAAAGACAGGCCATGGTGCGATCTAGAGATCATTGAGGTCACGTGACCAACTGAGTCCTATACTTTTAAACGCATACGACGACATTCTGGCAGTCATGCGGATTTCGTAACATACTAACCATGTTTAGCATTTTAAATGTGTTGTAACACCCTGAAAATCAATATGCAAAATATACATACTTACCATACATAACTAACTGTAAAAATATGACTATATTTTGCCCCTAAGCTTGAATTACCTATGCATCTTCTAACAGATAGAAATAAATGAAACAGAGGGTGACTTTAGGAATATTTATTAAGCAAAAGGGTCACAGAAATCTCGAGGGTAAAATAATAAAAAGTACCAAACTAAAGAAAGAAAGAAAATAGTAAATGTAAGAAAAATATGCGTCTGTAAAATTCAATGAAGTTATTTCAGTGCAAGTGGGTATTTAAAAAATTAGTTTCTTGTCTTGAGTTTTTTAATTTTTCTTTCTTTTTCCAATTTTTCTTTTGAAGAAGACCGACAATCATTTTGCTTTTTAACTAAATTATTTAACATAATTTTACATGCCCTAAAATTGATATTTTGTAGTTTTTGGTATAAATTATTGTTACAACTGCAAAGTTCATTAAAATCTTGTAAAAATAAATCTTGTAGATATTTATTTAGCACAATACAACAAAGTTTATGGAGTATTGAAAGCTGATTCTGGCCACTTAAAAATAAGCTAAAAAATTTGTCACATACCTTTTGCAGTGTATGGCATGCAATTGAAACTGATACCAATGCATGTTCAGTTGGTAACATTAATTTACCTCTATCTAGTTCTAATGTTAGGTCTGTAGGTATATCTACTTCTATTTCTTTATTTGACTGTAACCAATCTGTACAGAGTTGACAGGTTTTTGCTCTCAACTCTTTTCGAACGGCATAACCAGCTATGTAAACTAAAATGGTAAGTTTATCTTTAGGGATACAATCCAAAGAAAATTCACAATCTGTGACTTCATAAAAGGGATCTATGTTTACTAAACCTTCACAAGATTCATCCTTACATGGCAGCAGTGTTTTTAAAGAGATCTCTTTGTTTGCACAAGACAAGAGAATAGTATTTTTAAATCTAATTTTTCTTTCACTCTCTAGAACCTGCATTAAACTAATATAATAATTGGCTCCACTTAACTGCCTGTAAAATCCAAATCTACCTTCTAATACATCATTTTGAAATTTACTCAACAACAAGTAATCAATTTTATATTTTTCGAACATGTACGGTATAAGTTGCAAAAAAGCGTCAGTTGTATTCACAAGAGATTGAAAAGTTTGTGCTGATAGTGACTGAGAAATAGGTACAGATAGTTTCCAGTTCTTGAGCCACAAAGACATTTTTTTGAGAAAATCTATTTG
Source organism: Xestobium rufovillosum (assembly GCA_963966045.1). Lineage (NCBI taxonomy): Eukaryota > Metazoa > Arthropoda > Insecta > Coleoptera > Ptinidae > Xestobium > Xestobium rufovillosum. The sequence goes on from OZ014497.1 coordinate 28,032,751, forward strand.
TAATGTATCGGTAGACCTTATCGGTTCTCTATATTCGTCATTAAATCTTTTACCTTCCCAAGCACTTTTTACGTTCACAATTTTCCACCATTTAATAAAAATACCTAAAAACAAGCAAGTTCCTTCAACGTCTGGAAATATATTAATTTTCTCTTTGGAAATACACTGAAGAGCAGCTACATTTTTTTCACTAAAAATGTTTAACACAAATTTTACATTTTGCTTTTGAATGGAGGAGGGGTACAATACTTTATAAGATAATAAATGTGCAAATTTTATTAGAGATTTTTTTTCTAGCTCATATAAAATTTCGAGGTGCTTAAATTGTGCAACGAACAAAGTGTCCTTGTTAAGCTCAAAATCTGGGAATACAAGTTTACAGTTATCGGTTCTTTTACTGATCCAATTGTTACGAATACATTTAATTATATGTACAACATCAAAAATAAAAAAAAGTAATCTGTGCGGATCTAGAGGATGAATAATGGATGGTTGTAAAATACCTTTTGGACAAAAAAGCTCAAAAGCCTTCTTGTTGACAGCATTGTTGTCAGATATAAAAGTTACAACTATAAAGCCGATATCTTCTATTTCCTGTAATACATTATACATAAGGTTTTTTAATTGCTGAGCAGTTAAATTGTTAACAGGTATTAGGCTTACTACATCTTTATATTTAGAAAAAATACTGGAAATCATGAAAACTTGCACTGTTTTTGCTACCTGCGTTGGATCAGTTTTGCTACAACCTACAATATTATCTCCTTTAAAATTTAACTGTGGATTAACGTAGATTTCATCTAAATGTACATTGATAATGCGTTCATGATCTTGTAATAGAGGTAATTTAGTTTTTAAATAATTAATACTCCCCTTGAGATCAGATCCAAGTAAAGAAAATTTACATATCAATTTTTTTATATTTCTGTGATGGGGCAAATAAATAAACTTACTATTGTACAGAGCAACATATGAAGCTGACGACTGAACAAATAGTGTAGAAGCCAGAATCATTGTGTATCCAATGTATCGTCTGGTATTGGGGGGCTGTTTACATAGATGTAGCTGCTCGATGATAAAAGAGAGCTGCAAATCTTCATCACTATTCGCTCTTACTTCTGATAACAGTTGTATAGCTTTATCTAATTTGTTTTGATCTACACTTTGAACACTATTAGCACTCTCACGAATAAAAACAAGAACATCCTCTAAAACGTTCACTGAATTTAACACTGCATATCGTTTTGGAATTTTTTTAACCGAAAACTTCTCATTTTTTATATAAATTGCATAATCCAAATCTTGATGAATCACTAGAGAACACAGAATGAATGGCGCACCTTGATTTACACTTATAATAGAAAGATAAACTTTTTCATTTTCATGAATTAAAATCCATTCCGATATGTTAGTAGAGTTATAGTAATAAGACATAATATCCTCCAGATTACTGAGTTTTCTTTCTTCTTCATAAGCTTTTCGTGACAGTAAACTATCTGTAACTGCCTTTTCAAAGTTTTCTTCTTCAACCCGATCAAGTCTTTTTACTGGTTTCAAAGCACTTGGAATTGCACTTAAATACTTTGGTACATTTTCGAAAATTATAGGTATTGCACCGGTTTTTAATTTCGGTATTTTTCTAGGGAATTCTTTTATCTCTCCAGCCACTGTACACTTATCTGTTTTAATAATGTCACTGTCACGAAAATGTTTTATACACACAATAGGATTTTTTAAAGTTGTGAAGTCCGTAGGTATTTTGTTTATCCATTTTTGTCGTAAACTTTTTTCTGAAGGAAGAGCAAAAGTGGTAACACATTCTCCTTGCCTTTTATAGTTGGACTTACAACCACTTACACTACAATGTCTTGGCATTATTGTAATAATTGCGTGCTAAATAGGTACCTCGAGGTTACCTTTTACGAATCTGAAAAATACAAAACAAATAATTATTTATCCTTCTTATATGGAATATGAATATCTTGAAACTTCATAAACAAGATTCAAATGTAAACAAACCAATCATGTAAGAAGCAATGCATTTTATGAAATACTCACCCGAATTATTAATGAACTAGATGTTATCATATGTTAATAAGTCTCCAATGAAGTAAATATTACACTTTAAATAATTATAACTCGAGGATTATTTAAAAATATTTCACTGAACACAGACTGAAGACCGCACGTTCCTTGCAAAACAAGCGTTAAGAACAGTTACAAATGGCCGCCGCAGGACTAAGTTGATCACGTGGTATTCGAGCATCAAGGCCTGTCTTTCTCGTCGGCCTCGATCTAGGCATGATGCGGTTTCAGCAGGATGGGGCAAACTGTCACACTGCGCAAGAGACAATGGAGTTGCTGCATGAGAGATTCCCTGGCCGTGTAATCTCATGAAATGGCGACCAGAATTGGCCACCGAGATCGTGCGATCTAACGCCGTGCGACTTCTTCCTGTGTGGTTTTGTGAAGTCTTCCGTCTATGCCAACCAACCACAATTCCTGAGCTGAAGGAAGAAATTCGACATGTCACTGGCGAAATTGAATGGCAAATGCGAGAGAAAATGTAACCAGGAGCTTCTCTAAAAGAGCAAGAGTGTGCCAGTAGAGTCGCGGCGGCCATTTGTTGGATGTTCTATTCCACTCATAATCGCCAAATGTATACTTCATTTTAAAATACAAATATTTGCAATTTTCGAGTAAATCATGTATTTCATTGAAAAATTATATCTTGAGCTCATTTTGAAACACCCAGATGAAGATTACTGCTAACAATAGGGCGATTCAAATGCTGCAACATTCTGGTCTATTATCCACACGAGAGGCGGTTGTTTCGGTGCTCCAGGTATGGCGAAGCAACCAGGGCAACTGCTTGATGAGCAGTTTGGCTATTTGGAGGTAAGAGCCGCACTACTAAAGGTTTTTGGAAGAATTGTGTGCGTTTGGGATCGTGATACACTTTTTGATGAGATGCAAATGTTTCAGGAAACTTTTATCTGTTCAGATGAATGGAGAGCGTACTTTGGTGGCGACGCTTATTTTGCTGGGCACGAGAGCGTTAACCACAGTACTCACTTTACTAATCCGCATACTTACGAAGAGTCTTTTTGGGAACCAGCTGATCGCTTCACAAACCCAGAATCTAGATTCTGGGTTTGTGGGACCAGCTTCCATGCCTGGGTCGTGCCATTTCATTACCACACTCAGAACACGGAGCCCAGTTGGAAGGAGATAAAGAAAGTGGTAAGATCTACCACAAGAATTTAGCTAACCTGTATGTGGGTGAATTGATGTATATAGGCAGAGTATATTGAGTATGTACCCTACCCGTCTGGCTCAATTTCAACGGTTTCTCGACGACGTTCGTCAAGCTATATTGGCATTGGCAGAAATCTCATACCGTAAAATGTGTATCGGTGATAACCGTCATCGTCATAAGTGCGAGGCGTTGTAATTTTGTTGGATTAGTAACTCCAATTGATTGTGCACTAGCGTCACATTCTTCCACGCAAGTTCAGAACATTTTCTTCGCCTTCTCCTAACTGCATTGGGAAGTATGCACTACAAACAGGATTGACTTTAATTTGCAGTAACAGAAATGTCCGTTTTTCCATTCGGATTAAGGGCATTTTCGCACGCTTGCTCAAAGCGCGTTATTTTTATTTTTAAACATTTATTGCCATTATCTAGGTATTCTGACTTTCCATTTCGACAGTACTTATATTTTATAGAAGTGGGTATTCTTTTCATTTTGTAATAAACTACACGGTAAAAAGGGGTTTATTAAAAAAAGTAAACTTCATTAAATATTTTGTTTAATCGAACAATTTTTTGCCCACTCAAGTGCTTCTTATTTGTTATAAAAAACACTTACTTTTTAACACAACTAAATTTTTCTTCGATCCACGCATAGTACACAGACGAAAAATATTCTTTTAGCGACATGGAAAGAATTAACCTTGTGTACATGAACGCCGAACGTTGGTTGACTGTCCAGGAATACTACCAAATTTTAAGTAACGTAGACTATAGAAAGTGCTGTATAAATCCTCCGGTTAAACAAAAACCTAGCGCGATATATGTAACTATTTCATAATAAGAAAAAGATAGATTGGAAATCTGATCAGTACCGATGGAGGAATAATGGTGTGCAACATCTGCCGAAAAGAGTAGAAAATTCACAACTGTAGTGTCACTATTTCAAATCGGTACTACAGGTACTAACTTTCTAAAAAGGGCTTACGTTTTATATAATAAATCGTCCCAGTACTCGGAATTAACATTTATTCACTATGTCGGGTCGTTAGAGAATATTTTCCCTTTGTCGCACAGCAACAGAAAAAAGCAGGAAAGAAAACGAATATTTCATAACAGCGAAGTCGTAGATGCATAAACAGAAAAAGCGTATTAACGAAGAAGCACATAGTGTTTATAAAGACTTAGTCATGGAAGACGTCCATCCGACACTGGTGCCTTCTCTTTTGCCACGGGATGCCGTGCAAGTTAGAAACACAATTACCAAAGAAAGGGAGAGTAAATTACTTTCTTCTGATGATATTCTGGGCTTACATTTAATTCATGACGAATTGCCAGATTTCATCGCTCACATGGAATTGATTCCAAACTTTTCCATGATCTTGGGACGATCTGACAGTATAAAAATATTCGAAGAAGTCTTATCGCCACGTTTCAGTTAGAGAATTTCTATTTGTCGTATCAGAATGTTTTCAGAAAAGGTCGTTATACCATTAATGTATCTGTTACATCAAACCAAAATATTACAGAAGTTTATAACACTTTTTTCCCATGGATTTGCAGAAACTACCCTTTTTCCGCACTGAGCACATACGCATTGTAACGAACAGGGAAGCTGCTACAAAATTTGCAATACGAGACAGATTTCACCAATGCAGTGTACGTATTTTGCTGGAGCCACAAATTAAGAGATGTTAAGTATTGGTTGAAAAAGCAAACAAATACAGAAGATACCGATATTCACATGTATTCCGCTCATATTTCCGATCTTCTGGACAGCGACACCGAAGACAGTTTCCGCAGAAGGAAAGACGAAATGAGAAAACATTGAACGCTAAACTTTAGAGAATATTATTTTGACCACCATCTCAATGAAGATATTAGGAAAACTGGAAAGTGGATATTGGTAAATTATGATATGTATACTCCTGGTTCAGGTATTACAACAAACTGCGCTGAAATTTTTAACAGCGTTATGAAAAGATTTTTGCAACAGGTCAAGTTTTAGCTCTTTCGATTTATCACTTGGATCGACATTACAACAAAGAGATTTTAAGGTGATTTTGTGGATATGGCAGTTTTAACTTAAAATCCAGTTATAAACATTTACTTAAAATCTACTATTCTATTCACTAAATTCTTTACCATTCATTTTTGAAAATAAAAACTTCAAAATTCCACGTAATACAGACGAAATGCCATTTACGAATTAAAGTTTTTCCAAATGCCTGGTCATGGAAGGAAAGGTCAAGTTAATTTCTAAAGACCAAGCTTTTATAATCACTTCGGAAATAGGAAAAAATACATCGTCACATTGCATCCCAGAGAAACTTGCTCTTGTCATGCTAAGAGATTGTGTCACCACATAAAAGCGTCACAATTATCTATTGGTAATAACAAGCAGAAACAAAAAAAAGTAAAGTTATCCACCCTAATGAAAAAGAAGCGAGGATTTAAGTAAATAAGTAGTATTTCTTATTGCAAATCTGATTTTTTTAAATTCCACGTTATTTTAAGGTCCGGAAGAAAAACATGAGAGCCAAAAAATATAACTGTTATAGAAGCAGCAGATGATTCAACTGTTATCAGAGAAGAAAATGTAGGGGACTACATTACTTATTTCCACCATAAGTATTTTAGAAAATACGGGATATGCTTTTACTGGAAGGTTGTTTTGCAACATTATCGTTTTATTTCTGTGTTTTTTAAATAGACGGTGTTTTAGAAAACTGGCCCAAATTTTCTAGAGTTCATATTTGTTCATATTTTGAAACCAAATTTAAGACTGCAAAATCGGTAGTAATATCACAAGACAGTGACAAAAACTTTCGAAGCAAGATCTACCGACGTTGTGCTAATTGTAGCACAGTAAAACAATAAAAGGTCAGCTATTGTCAGATGTGGCGTTTTGAATTGAATGCTTTGAAGTATTCCATGTTGCATCTAAATAGATTTTTCGATAATTACGCGAGAAATATTCTTGTTTAATTTTTAAAATAACATATTAGCAGACATAGAGAATTTTTTAATTTAATTTTTATATTTTTCCTTCACTTTACTTCAGTTGACGAAGATTTCTTATTTTGTTGTCTTTCTTTAACACTTCTATATTACATGTTAAGAATTTTGTCCAGGTCAGGACAATATTTATAATATTTTTTAGTTTGGTAATATATAATTTCAGTCATTTTTTTAACTTAAGGCAAAAAAATTCAAGTGGTAAATATCCTTACCAGAGAAAGTTTTAGTTTTCTCTATGCATAAATGAACTCTGGTATAAATACTTACCACCCTTTTTTAAGAAAAGGAACAAATATTTCGATGCAATTTTGTCATTTATAACTATAAATAGTACAATCTAACGATAATATATAGTGTATTGAAGTCAGGAAAAACGTGTCCCAGAATTTTGCCCTACAATGGAGACTTCCAATGCAACAAACCATACGAGTGTTCGAGTTGGTGATAATTTTTCAGAGCCGGATGTAACAACACGTGCATAACCTACAGAAGAACAGGATCCACCATGCCCTTCAATGGACCTTGCCTCGGAGGTACGAGCCCTAATAACTAAAAGTATGGATTTGGACTCCTAAGAACTTTTGCACGAATAATTTTCCTGCCAATATTAGTTATTTGATAATTACATTGAAATAGTTTTGAGACAAATTTATTATAAACAAAGAAAACATAACAGCCCAATAAATTATATTTCGCCATAAAAAATATACAATTTATCAGAAAAATGTAATCATCGAGCCACTTGATCACCACGGATGCACCGACAAGTACTCATCAAGACGAACCGACACCAGGCAACCTCTCATTCTGCCCCATGGATAGCGCGGGACCAAGTACAGATCATTATATTGATTTTGTTGTTAATAACGCCCAGACTCATTCTAATTTTTGAAATGATAATACACTGCTGGACAATTGAAATGGACCACTACGATTTTTGAAAGTAAATTATGTGTAGCTATTTTGCTTTTGTAGTTTTGTATAATAAATAGATTATTTTATTGTTTATTGTCGATTTCAGTTTGCATTAGTCATTATAGGGTTGTAAAATCATACCAAATTCTGCAGATATTCAACAAAATTTTTTATTAACGAAAAAGTGATATAGTATTTTTCAGATTTGTTGGCGTTTGCGCTGCCATATCCGATTATCCAAGCAACCGCAAGCAGTTCAGTAGTTTTCAAAATTTTGCTGTTGCTAGGAACCGCGACAAGCGTGTGCGCCGCGACTCTGGGCACGGCATGACAATGAGCATTTTGACGTTTTCCCTCAAGAAATGTATTCTTTTACCCACAACATTAGCCTGTTCACACAAAAGACACCGGTTATTTTCTAGTTTGTACTTAAATCTGCTATTGGTTATAAACGCCACAAACTTGTGTCAGAAATATCCACTATTTGTTTTGTTTTTAATTTGTTATTTAACATTTTTAATGTAATGTGTTATTTCTTTTCTTTCATGGAATAAATAGCATTCCTTACTTCGGTTTTAATGCTGTCAGTTACATCTTCACTTTTTAATTTTGATTTGCTGTGCCTTTTTCCGGGAGTTGCAGCAGACAAACCTCGTTTTTCCTCTCCAACTAGGCGCGACACGCTACGTAGACTTACTTTTGATGCATCGACCAATCGCTCCTGATGGTCACAAGTTAAAGGCAATAGGGGACCATTATTTTCCTTCTCTCGAGTAAAGTATTAAAAAATATTTCGTAAAACTTCTCGATACTGTTTGGTAAAAACATTTCCAGGCATCTTTACACCTGACAATCAAACTGACAGTTATACTTGAAAGACAATAATTTTTAATAAATTGCTTGGTGACCACTGGATATTGCAAAATAAGCTTACTAATACTGAAACCATTTTGTTTCACACAACCGTAGTAAGAAAGAGTGAGATCAAATACGGAAACGTAAGAATATTCTCAAGTCATCTTACGGCAGCAATTAAAATTCTACAAATCCATTTTACAAAAGGGAGAAAGACATATGAACGTAATGCGCAGATTACTGCACACACACGCCAAGATATCTGAAAAGAACTATAACAATTTTAGGATATTCCAAAGATGGAAAAGTGAATGAGAACAATACAACTAAGTAGCATCTAAATGTTAGTATTTTGTAGGCCCTCCGCGAGCTTCCAGAAGTACTCTGCATCTTCGAGGCATACTCCTAATCACTTCATTGATAAATTCCTGTGGTATCAATTCCCATTCTTCCAATAAAGCGACAGACAGCTCTTGTAGTGTAGAAGGATAATGCTGGCGTTGGTTTAATTGCTTCTGCAACTTGTCCCAGACATGCTCTATTGGATTTATGTCTGGACTTCTTTCAGGCCAATTCATTCTAACGATTTCGTGTTCTTGTAGGGAGTTGGTAATAATTCTTGCACGGTGGGGGCGAGCATTATCGTCGACCAATAAAAAATCTCGTCCAAAATTTTCAGCAAATGGAACAATAATTGGTAGAATACATCTGTCCCTATAGATGTGAGCATTCTTGGTTTCATTAATCAAAACAATCAGGTCAGTGCGGCTGTTCATAATTATGCCTCCCCAGGCTGTGACATCCCCACCACCTAAAGCTACACGGGGCGACATATTACGGTCTAGATAACGCTCACCTGGTCTTCTCCACACGAACACTTCGATCTGAAGGGTGTAGATGAAATTTTGATTCATCGGTGAATAAGCATCGGCTCCATTCTTCATTGCCCCAGTTTATATGTTCTTCAGCCCAAATTCTTCGGGCAACGCGATGCTGCCTAGTAAGCAAGCAACATGTCGCATGCTTTCTAGCTCTTAAATTGGACTCATTCAACCTTCTTCTGATGGTTCGAGTGGAAACATCAATTCCAGCAGCATCGTGAAGCTCATTATTAATTTGAGTTGACGTATGAGTGGGATTTCGCCTAGCGGTTAAGCGCACATAATGTGCCTGCGCTGGTGTAAGACTTCTTTGACGACCTCCGCCATGCCGGAAAGCAACACTTCCAGTAGTTTGAAGTCGTTGATGAGCTCTGCTTAGTACGCTATGCGAAACATTAAAAAATCTAGCAATTTCTCTTTGTGAAGCGCCATTTTGGATAAGACGCAAAGCTGTATTCAAATTATCTACGCTTAAACGATTGTAAGGCATTATTTTCTTAATTTGCTTAAACCAGAAATCTGAAACAACTGTAAACAACCTCGTATTCTTAGTAAATTATTTTATTTTTACAATGGGTTATACCTTACATTTTAATTTTTTTGCAACTTTATCAAAAATAAACACCTTTCAGGAACTTTGACACTTATGTGAAACAAACGCAAAATCTTAAGTAAACTTTAATCAACGCACTCTTAGAGAAATTTTATTATTGTAGCTTAAAATCAATTTATTTGAGGTGGTCCATTTCAATTGTCCAGCAGTGTAATTCTAATACTCAGAGGACAGAGGTTTCGGAGAATGACTGGCAGAAAATTGCCGTCGCTCTGACCCGCAGGACCCCTTCCGTCGCCACTGTTGAAAAACCAAGTTTTCGCTCTTCCGTTCCGTTCCGTTCCTCAATCGGTTTGACCACTATTGTAAGTCTATAATCGCCGTTAGTGACAAAAAGTTGGAAATTAGTAAGAGTTGTTTGGTGGGTGGCGCGAATTATTGAATGACTGAGAGAACACTCTTGGCAGTCATTCAGTGATTTCAAGGCGGACTTTCTAAATTATTACCGGTCGGAGGAACGGCATGCTCGGAAAGAATGCGGGTATGTTCCTTAAAATACATCGCCGATAGGAAGTTGTCAATGCCCGAATCCTTCCTGAGGCAGGAAATGCTTACCGTTTATTTACACCATCGATGCCGGACAATCTCATACTAGCCGAAGTGATGAGACAATTCCCGACCTACAACAAAAGTGTAGCCGCATCTGTAGATTTTTTGGAAGGACAGACCGCTGCCAGTAGCAAACGACCCCGCAATACGATCACTTCAACTAATCCCATCGCAGCCGTTATAGACCGATTTCGTTTCAGACGTTTTCTCGCGCAGCGGTCTGTTTCTCCTGGTGAACAGGCTGCCGCCTCTGCACCGGCAATGTCTTCGTGAGATACAGGCCGTCGGTCAACCCTCGTGACGTCACGATCAGTTGGGGTATTGGGTGGGGCTATTTTCTGTAGTGTTTACCTAGCGAAACAAGCGTTTAGGTAAATGTATTGTGATTTGCCTTATACAGGTGTACGCTTCAGATACAAAGTCAAAGGTTGATTGACGGTCAATAATTAATATATAAATCGGTTTATTACAACGTTTTTAATACTATTTGGAGGTAAAGTGGCTAGTTTTTGCTGTGTAACGTTTAAGTTTTCTAATTTACTTGAGTTTAATTTTTTTTAATTTGCTTCTGATCAGGTATTTTATTATTATATTTAGAAATAATCTTAATTGAAGCAAGTATGCCTAAAAATTGTTATAGGGGGTCTATCACAAAAATACAACTTGTGATGAAAAAATAGTAAAAAGATATCTAAGAATAACAGCGAAATCCGCATCTTCATATTCTTTGAAACCAGTGTGTTTGGTCTTTTAATCAATCTAAGGTTGGCCCGCTGCAATCTATGCATTTTTGTGTCTAGGGTGATCGCGGATTAACTGCCGCGCCGGTGGTATTGCGCAAGAAGGATCGAAAAATGGCTGTTAAGTAACAAGAAGTAAAAGTATTGTCTGTCGGTCTTGTCCATAGTATTTCGTTAAATACTTGTATTTATTGTCATGAAGTGTATGTAATAAAGTTTGTTTTGGTTACGGTTCAAGTCTATCGAAGGTGTTTTATTAAACAAGGTGTGCGTACTGAAGCAAAGGCAGACGACGCACTGCCAACATAAATTGGTGCAATCGAGTCGGATTTTATCCTGCATCCACCGGTATCGAAGCAAAAAACAGCAGTATTCTAGCAAGGCCGGCGGAAATCAACAGAAGACATAAGGTCAGCCCTTTCCATATTTCTTTTTTACCTGCAATACATATTGCTTTCTCGTCTTTTGAGTGCGTAAATAGTTAAGAAGCAGCTCGCCACACGCGTTTTGCATGGTAAAAAATCTCGTTAAAAATAAACGTAATAAACTCCAATAAATTGTTGCCGTCATTTACTCATACAATTTTCAACATTTTAAAATACATAATCAATAATTCACGCCAAATTCTCGTGTTAAAATGTCTGAGCAAGAAATAAGATTATTGATAAATCAAAGGAGTCGAATTAAAGCCCGATTGACACGTTTTTGCACGTTTCTAAGTACCTGTAAAATAAATGACGCTGAAGGTGTCACTTTACTGCAAACACGTCTGGATGCCATCCATGATATTTTAACTGATTATAATAAAGTTCAAGACGATCTTGAGTCCGTGATTCAAGAAGCAGATGGCACGCTAGACGAGGAAGCTGAAAATAAATATCGCGATGAATTCGAAGACAAATATTTTAGCTCAATTTCTAAGGCGAAAAGCATGATATCCAAATACCAAGCTGACGCGGCTAGCGTGTCTTCGAGTCAGCAATCACATCAAATGTCGCAACACACAGCTGCGCATGCGTCCGCGGTACCAAAATTAAATGTTAAATTGCCTGACCTAAAGTTATTGGAATTTCATGGCGGCTATGGCGAATGGCCCCAGTTTTCTGATACATTCAGGTCTCTAATTCATGATAATCCTGATTTATCCAACACTCAAAAATTTTATTACTTGGTGTCTACCTTAAAGGGGGAAGCGTCTAAAGTCATCACCTCACTTAACATAACAGATTCAAATTATACGGTGGCTTGGCAGCTCTTAAGTGATAGATACCAAAATAAAAAAGCTATTACAAATTCCCATATCAAAGGGATCATGGAATTAGCTAGCATAACTAAAGATTCGCATGTTTTAATGCGTAATTTTCTCGATAGTTTTCTAAAACATTACCGTTCTCTAGAAAATTTAGGTGAAAACGTGGAGGGTTGGAATACATTATTGTTGTACATTCTTGTTTCAAAGCTTGACCTAAACTCGCGAAGAGAATGGGAAAATTATATAAAAAATAAAGGTAATATGAAAATTGAAGACCTCGTTAAATTCTTAAATGAACGGTGCGTATTGATGGAGACTTTAGACATAAAATCTTCCAGCACGCCTGTAAGACGACCAAATGAAGCTAGGTCATTGCATGTCGCTGAAATTACACCATTGTGCCAGATATGTCAAAAATCCCATTCCATATATCAGTGCGACAAATTCAGAACTTTATCGTTAAATGAACGCTATAACGAACTAACAAGATTAAATATGTGCACAAATTGCTTGCGCACGGGGCATAAGGTGATGTATTGCAGATCAAGTGGGTGTAAATTTTGTAAACGCAGACATAACTCGTTGTTGCACGGGCTTAACAATCAAAGCAATGCAAATAGTTTTAAGGTCAACGATGATTCTCAAGCTAAAGTTTCTTGTGATGAGAATGTGAGGGAATCCAATAATCAGCGTGGCGCTTGTTCTCAAGAAACTACACAAAATAATAATGATGATGCCACTGGTCAAGTTTCTCACAATTTTTCAATCTCTGCAAAATGCATGCAGGAAATTACTAATAACCCATACGTTTTACTTTCAACAGCGCTCCTCACGGTATTTGATTGCAATAAGCACGCTGTTACATGTCGCGTACTATTGGACAGCGGGTCCCAAATAAATTTCATTACTGAAAAATTGCGCCAGCGTCTCGGGCTTCTCACAAGAAATGTTAATTTTCCAGTTGTAGGCATAAATCAAGTTTCTACAAGCATAAATAAACAAGTAGATATTCAAATAAATTCAATGCACAACAATTTTAGTGTTAAGTTACCATTTTTTGTTATTGGGAGAATTACCGATCCCACTCCTCATCTGTCAATTGACTTAAGTGAACTTAAAATTCCCACATCTGTCAAATTGGCAGACCCAAATTTTAATAAATGTTTGGATATTGACATGCTTCTGGGCGCAGGAATCTTTTACGAATTACTTTGTGTAGGGCAGGTCAAGTTAGGTCGTAACATGCCCATCCTTCACAAGACAAAATTGGGCTGGATAGTGTCTGGTAACGTAACTTCTGCGTGTAATCCTGCAACCAGTGCTTGTTTGTTAGCTACCTCCAATTTAAGCGAACAAATTGAAAAATTTTGGATAGTAGAGGATACTTCGGCTTCGATCAATCAAAATAATTATTCTCCCACAGAAAATGAATGCGAGGAACAATTTAAAAATGACGTGCGCAGAGATGCAACAGGCAGATTCGTAGTTAAATTGCCTTTAAAAAGTGATTACATAAAGTTAGGTGAATCCTCAAATAATGCGATAATGCGATTTCACGGAATGGAACGTAGGCTTCTAAAAAATCCAAAACTCTATGATAGTTATCGCCAGTTCATGTCCGAATATGAAAAATTAGGACATATGACGCGCATTAGTCCTAATCAAACGTCATTAACGGTACCTACATTTTATTTGCCTCACCATGGTGTGGAGCGATCGGACAGTATCACCACGCGCCTTCGAGTTGTATTTGATGGCTCCGCTAAGTCGTCCACCGGAATTTCCCTCAACGAAGTTTTGAAAGTTGGGCCGGTTGTTCAAGATGACTTATTTTCAATAATACTACGGTTCAGGAAACACAATTACGTGCTAATAGGTGATTTAACCAAAATGTATCGCCAAATACTTATCGATCCAGAGCAACGAGATCTCCAGCGCATTGTTTGGCGACAGTCGGTATCTGATGAACTCGTACATTATCAACTAAACACGGTAACCTATGGTACCTCATCAGCTTCGTATCTTGCCACAAGATGTTTAAAGCAAATATCAATTGAAATCAAAAATCAGTTTCCGGTTGAAAGTCATATTATCGCAAATGATTTTTATGTAGACGACCTACTTACAGGAGGTACGTCTTCATACGAACTAATCACAATCCGAAATAACTTAATTAAAATCTTAAATAATTATGGCTTCGAACTCAGAAAACTTCAGTCAAATGATCCCGAAGTTCTTTCTCATTTGCAAATTGATTCGCAATGCACGAGTTACATAATAACAGATGGAGATAATACAAAAACCCTAGGCATATCCTGGCTGCCAAATTCGGACAGTTTCGTTTATAATTCAGTTGCCTATTCCGTGGATAACAATAAAGTAACTAAACGAAACATTTTATCTTACATATCGAGGCAGTTCGATCCATTAGGTTTACTCTCGCCCATCACGGTTCGGTCAAAATTAATTATGCAATCCCTGTGGCAACTTCAGGTAGGATGGGACGAATCAATCCCAGTTGATCTGCATTGCCAATGGTTGCAACTATATGAACAATTGTCTAACATCAGTTCGATAACAATTCCTCGTCACGTTCTTGTTAAAAGGCCCATTGCAATTTAATTGCACGGGTTCTCGGACGCATCCGAGAAAGCCTATGGTGCCTGCATATATGTTGTATCAACTGATGAAGACAACAACAAGTTTAGTAATTTGCTTTGCGGGAAATCGAAAGTCGCCCCTTTAAAAACCATTTCGCTTCCGAGGCTGGAACTATGCGGTGCGCTATTGTTAGCCCGACTTCTAAATAAATGCGTAAAATCTCTGAATTTGCAAATCGACGATATACACTATTATACTGACTCCACGATAGTTCTGGCATGGTTATCTCGTGAACCTAACACGTTAAAAACTTTCGTGGCAAATCGCACATCTGAAATCCTTCAATTAACTAATCGCAATAATTGGCATTACGTACCTTCCTCAGAGAACCCAGCCGATATTGTATCTAGGGGAAGTAGTCCAGCTAAGTTGCTGGAATTAAATCTATGGTGGCACGGACCATCTTATCTTGTTAGACACTCAGAGTTAACAACTTCCATCAACCATATTTCAAATTATTCAAACTGTAAGGCGGACTTGCCAGACGAGAAATGTCAAATAATCTCTGCAATCGCGGTCACGCCATTTAGCATTTTTGAGCTCTTTTCCACTCTTTCTGAGTTGCAAAGGGTAACTGCGTATTGCTTGCGATTTATAAATAATTTAAAGGTGCGTTCTAAAATATCCTTTGGACCCGTCCGAATAGGGAATATATCCAAATCCGAGATCGCCAACAGTGCAAAAATTCTTACTAAATTAGTCCAACATCAATCCTTTCAGTCTGAACTAAATGAACTAAAATCAAACAAAAACGTAAAACCATCTAGTAAATTGAGTACTCTTAGCCCATTTATTGACCAAAATGGGATCATTCGTGTTGGAGGCAGGTTGAAGCATTCCTCTCTAGCATATGATAGCAAACATCCTGCAGTGTTGCCAAGTTATCATCCCTACACCAGGTTGATCATACGGTATGAACATATTCGTGGCCTTCATGCAGGTGCACAAGGTACTCTCTCTTTCATACGGCAAAATTATTGGCCACTAAATGGCCGCTGCGCTGTCAAAGCCGTAATAAGAAAATGCGTTCCTTGCTTCAAGGCCAAGCCACCAAATCTTTGTCAAAAAATGGGGCAGCTGCCAGCTCCTCGAGTATCCCCTTCTCGAATATTTTCAATGTGTGGTCTTGACTACGCTGGTCCTTTTGAGCTAAAAGATGGGAAAACTAAAAATCGTAAGATAATCAAGGGATACATTTGCATATTCGTGTGCTTGGCAACCAAGGCCACGCATATTGAACTCGTTACAGAACTAACCACCGAGTGCTTTTTAGCAGCTTTGAAAAGATTTGTGTCCAGACGTGGGTTGCCTACTGATTTATATTCTGATAACGCCACTAATTTTGTCGGGGCCAAAAATGACTTAATTTCAGCAATTCAACGACTTACTCGGACAAATGAATTCCAAAATTATCTACTAGATTCACGGATTCAGTGGCATTTGATCCCACCGCGGTCTCCTCACTTCGGAGGACTGTGGGAATCTTCGGTAAAGTCAGTCAAAAATCATTTAAAAAGAGTCCTAACAAATATCCATTTAACGTTCGAAGAATTTTACACTCTGCTAACGCAGGTGGAAGCTGCACTTAATTCGCGACCTATCATCCCATTATCCCAAGATCCAAATGACCTGCAAGCCATAACTACGGGGAATTTCATCATTGGGCAAGCTCTTACCGCAGTTCCGGAGGTTGATTTGCAATCTGCTACCGTCAATCACAACGCTCGTTTTAAACATGTCCAGAAAATGTTTCATCACTTTTGGGCAAGATGGAGTGCTGAATATCTTCATAACCTTCAGCAGCGTTTCAAATGGAAATTTCAAAGGAACTTACCGGACTTGGTAGGTTCGTTGGTTCTACTAAAGGAAGAAAATACCCCTCCTTTGCGCTGGCCCTTGGGCAGAATTTTGGAGGTTCATCCGGGAAAGGACGAGCTCATCCGGGTGGTCAGTGTTCAAACTTCTAAGGGAATTGTGAAACGTGCAATTACAAAGGTCTGTTTGTTTCCAAACCAGAGTGAAATTGACGAAGCAATGTATTAGTGCAGTGCGCTCTATACGGCATTTTTCTTTATGTTGCAATTTGCTATTTGTTCAATGTTTATAATATGCATTTTTTATTTCATGTATGCTTGTTTACGAAATATGGTCAAATTATGTATTTCTCTTTATGTATTTACAATATGTCTGTCACGTTTGTTAAGCAAAATCAATTATATTTTGAAAGTCCATGTTCTTTCAAGGCCGGCGGTATGTTTGGTCTTTTAATCAATCTAAGGTTGGCCCGCTGCAATCTATGCATTTTTGTGTCTAGGGTGATCGCGGATTAACTGCCGCGCCGGTGGTATTGCGCAAGAAGGATCGAAAAATGGCTGTTAATTAACAAGAAGTAAAAGTATTGTCTGTCGGTCTTGTCCATAGTATTTCGTTAAATACTTGTATTTATTGTCATGAAGTGTATGTAATAAAGTTTGTTTTGGTTACGGTTCAAGTCTATCGAAGGTGTTTTATTAAACAAGGTGTGCGTACTGAAGCAAAGGCAGACGACGCACTGCCAACACAGTGTATATGCCATTAATTTCAGGAAAGCGTTCCCGAATTTGGCTTACTACGCAAGCTGGAATAACAATTTTATAGAAATGTCCAGTTGAAGTCCAAGAATTCACCCAAGATGTAAAATTTCTGTAGGAAAGATGACGCCAAAGCCTGTTATTCACTTCCATATACCTCTTCTTTTCGGCGTGGCTTTTGCACTTCCTTTAATATTATATTGTGTCTTACAATATTTAAAGTATCTAAATTTAAAAATTTAAAACTATTATGCATATATTTTCGTTCCTAACCCTAACTTTAGTTATTTCACCATTATCCCAACAGCAAACACTTTCCTTCACAGTAGGCATCGGCGCACAGTTTGTGCACTTGCACCACCTTACGTTGTTCAACCGCGCATTATCATTTTCTTCGATTCTTTGAAGATTTTCAGTGTCCATACGCCTCATTTCCGACTCACTATATTTTGGTTCAAACCCGGAAGCCATGCTCAATAAATTTTTGCAACTGAACTGCGTGAAATAACCTTGCAACAATTATTGAACACGAGTTACAACACGCCGCAGTTGGTCGACTCACAATGCGCTCCCCAGTCTATACGCCGCGCGGTGTCGCCATGACGTCACGAGTGAATGCGACATATCGTTTAGCGCCCATATCTCTGAAACGGCCTGTCGTAAAGAAGTGCGGATTGAAAATTTGTTCTTAGAATTTTTTGTTCTACAATTTTCATTTTTGTGATAGACCCCCTTTAAGTGCCCGGATGTAAGGCAAATTATTATAAGGGAGAATACGCTTCAGTTTTCACCTTTCCAATCGACGAAATTAGAAGGGAAGTTTGGAAAAATAAAATTCCTCGGGATGATTTAATAAATAAAAACGCCCTAGTGTGTATGAAACATTTTCCCGATGAATTTTTGTTAAAACAAACTCGCATCACTCGTCCAGATGGTCCAGAATTAATAGTTCCCCGCAAAAAAATGCTCGACAGATAATGCCTATCCGTCTGTTTTTCCTGGTTTACCCAAACATTTAACTTCAAATCCGACTTCACAACGTGTTAAACCTAAAGATAGGAAAAGAAAATTGTTCAAAGATTGCATGTTTTGAATGTGTATGGAAAACCGCAGACCAACTGGTTTCGTTCTTCTGGGACTCATCAGTACGGTGCTTTCCCCTACACACTCAAACCATGCAATTGAATCTTGCTATATATGATGCCGCGCTCTGGACAGATAACAGGAAGTGACAACTACTTTGAGTAATTATCTGGTATTAATTAGTGGTACTGGACCGTTCGAACAACTACTCCTCGGGCAAATACCCCGCCAGGCATTGAATTATAGAACTAAATCCAAAATTGTCTCCAAATTTGTCTCCATGTACGTACGTGCTTTTTATACACAATATAAAAAAGGGTTTTTCAATTGGGTATAGTACCAAGCGACATGAAAATGAAGGCACTAGTGTACGATTATGGGTTCAACACATGAGGCAAAGTGGTAGTGACCCCATTTTGTATTAAAAAAGATTTTATTCTCATATCAGCAAGTGACAACAATTTTAAGAAAAATGAGATATTGGTACCTAGCACATCTAAATACCCGTCTCTAACGATCTGCAACAAAGAACCAAGGCATATAATCAGTGGTGCCATCGAAAAAATTATAGAACCAACTTGCAAAACAAGAAGATCTATGTAATAATTCAGCTTAAAAGAACCAAAGTAGGTTGGATCTTCATGGCCGGCAAATTTTGATTCAAAAGTAGTCTAAGATATCTTGGTTCAGATTGAAAGGTGTGCTATTGTTGTATTGTAGCCGGTTCAGTTTTTAGTCTTAAAAAATGTCGTGTCCGCTTAAGTGTTCTTTAACAATGTCAAAAAGGGGTAGAACGATGGTCGACACAGCAAAAAAGGATTTTACTGGAAAACAAGTAAGTCTTTTGTTAGTACAGTGCAGGAAGTACAAGAGGTGGGCGACACTGTAAGGGGTAATGAAATTATTATGCAGGAGAATTATTTTGGTGATAGCAATACCATCCCTTCATGTAGTGGATTCATTAAATATCTACACCAGGTAGTACAAGATATTGCAATAGAAAATCGCATGGTGTCTGAAGATTCTGATGACTCCGACAAGGATAAAAATTACGAACCTGATTTGAACGATATTTCGTCAGATTATTCTGAAGAAGAAAATGAGGAGGAAAATAATGAAAATATAAGCAGCGGCTCAGGACGCCCAAGAAAAGGAAGAAAAAGAAGATATGAAGAACATGATAGAAAGATTAGAAAGAAAAACACCAACAGCATAAGGAATATGTTTCGGCTAGGGGTAAACTAACACAGCCAAAACAATTTATTGAATATATTTGTACGTGTACAAACAGGTGCCATGAAAGTTTCCGCGGAAGATCGCAGAAATTTTTTTGACCATTATTGGAATTTGGCCAACTATAACGTACAAACTACATTCTTGTCTACATGTGTGAGAGAACAGCCCGTAAAAAGTAAGTTAGTTAATGCGATAAACTCCCAAAGACGACAATTTTCACGCAAATATTTCATAAACAAAATATTAGTTTGCAGAAATATGTTTGTAAACAGTTTACATGTGTCAACTAAACGCATAAATACCGCCTTGAACAAAGTAAGAAGCCTAAAAACTTTTGATTAACGTGGTCAAAGTGGTGGACACAACAAACTCAAAAGAATTATGTAATTAATGACATAAATCTGTTTCCACGATACAAATCGCATTATTGCAGAGCACGAACAATGGATCAAGAATTTGTAAATAATATTTACATACAGAAGATGATAATTTAACAGATGCAGATGTAGAATCGCATTTGCTATCTCCAGGCAATAGTAGCACTACATCATGTCCAGCAACCACTACAAGGACTTTAAGCAAATGACGAGCAAAAAAACAAAAATCATATCAAAGAAAGAAAGTTTTAGTAGCTAGTGTTTTTGAAACTTCTTTATCAAAACAAAAAACGATACAAGAAAACAGTTATAAAGAAGGATCCCATCATTCATTTTTTATTAGTATGGAAAAAATTGTTAAGAACTTTACGCCCCATCAAAAAGCTATGGTAAAAGCAAAAGGTAAAGTGTACCAGATCATAAATGAAGTAGAATTGAATCATCAACCAGAAATTTCCACCATACATAATCAGCAATACCTGTATCTCTAAATGATTTTCAAAATTATCCTAGTACCAGCAATCATTACTTTCAAAATCCATGCTCCCATAAGTTTTTGTTTGTGTAAAGTTTGTAATTTATATTTTCATTTTACATTCTATTTGCGCACTTGTTTTTACTTCGGAAAATAAAGTTTTGTTCTGTTTCTATTTTATAAAAAATATTTGCCTAGATCAATATTTTTCATATTATGTGATTAATACTTTAGAGAAAAGTTTTATCAATATGAATGTATGTTCTATAATATGCAACGGTTTAGGTACTCACGAAATTACGGTAGAGGAAGACGATGATACTGATAGCCTCCCATCTAATGCGGAAGCAGTTTTAAACCATTAGGCATTCAAATACCTAGACAAGATATAAATCACGCGGATCCTCAGCTAGAAGCTGATAGTAATGAGGAAGGTGATAACCATGAAAGCGATGATGACCCAGACAATTCCGATAGTGACAATGGAGAAAGAGTTAGGGAAGTTGAGGAAGTGATAGAGGACCTCATACGCGGAGTAAAGGTACAGGCCAACATGCTGCTCCCCTCCACACTAGAGATTCATATTTAGTAGTCCGACTAAACGCGCGCGAATTCGCATTACCCATGCTGTAGGTATACGAGCGCCCAGATTGTTTTCAATTTGATAGAAGGTAACAACGTGACCATCATTGTTATTTCTACAAATTTTGGGACAATTATAAATAAACGGTATATGTAGATGCCATGTCACTGTTGTGCGCCTGGGTGCACCAGTAATTATAAAAGAAAAAATCAAGACGAATCCGGCAAAAGTACGTTCTCGTTCCCTCATAAGGAACCGGGAAGATTACAAAAGTGACTTCGCGCTATACATCGCGATAATTTTGTACCCTCCAAATCTTCGGTAATTTGAATATCTATAGATCATTTTGATGAGCGATTTTTAGTGCGCAACGAAAAATTTACATATTCGGACGGAACCAGAATTATCAAACAAACGATTAAAACTGACTTAAGGATGCTTATCCAACTACTTTTAAAGCACAGCCTTCTTACATGTTTTCTTTTGTAATAAAAAAAAATAAAATCTCCCTAGGATCGTGAGCATGGGAGCATGCTATGCACATAAGAAAATCTTTAGCTCAGCAAGAAGTAGAGTTTCAAGTTTCTAAGAATTTTGTCAAAATTTCGCACAAAAGTTAGAACATAACAAACCAACTCAACTATTTTAAAATAATTAGGTGCCTCGGAAAAAGTATGTATTTGACCAACGGCAGTAAAAAATGCCTGCAATTGTCTTATCTTTAATAACAAACGTAAATTTAAAAATCCAAATGTTTTCCAAAGACTATGTAATATTACGAACTGCGATAAAGACATTGCAAAAATTATTGAAAAGGATCTGCTGGTTAACAAGTAGTGTAAATTCAATGAAATGAAGTATTTTGAAATTTTTAATACAGATACGAGTGATTGAATTGTACCATTTTTTAGAAGCAGCGAATGCAAACTTGCAAAGTGCCCTTGCATGTAATAACTTTAAATAAATTAAAATTTTTAAGTGTGCAATTGAAACTCGTGTTTTCTAGAAGTCCAAGATACTTTAACAATTAATTTCTTTGGGCAGTTTAATTTTATTTTAAACAGCCAGGTGCCTATAGACAGTTCACATTTCAAGATTTTTAACTATACCACATGCTACGTATTTAAAAAAAAAAACGTTTCTTTAAAATGGGGACAGAAAACTCAGGATATTTTCTTAAGTTTACGTGTTTTTGTTTTCAATATAAAGTGTTGTAAATGTTTCTTTCAGTTTTTCATTGTTTAATTTTCTATTTATTAGCGGTAATGTGTCCAATTTTCAAGATAAAATATATAAAAGTAAGTTACACAAAGACATGTCAATCGCAACACCTTTTTAAACCACTAAAACACCCATGTTTTAGTAATATTCACCGTATTTACGCTGAATCGCCGTAAGGCGCCGCTTACTAACGCAGCAGAATTCGGACTACTATCGCATCCATTCAAATTCAGTAGGTAGGCCTGTATCTATCGGAGGCCGCGATAAGCCACACAAACACAGAAATCATTTATTCCTCTATTTGATTAAGCATTAATATGATAAGCCACAGTAGAAGAAAAATGTGGTTTCCGTCCAACAGATGTCGCCATCATGCCTAAAATCAAGTTATTGCATGTTTTAACAAAACAAAACTATCACGTTATTGCTATAATTTTTTAAATTTCAGGGATGTGCATCACCTGCACCTAATATACTAACAATAGTAACAGAAAGAGCACCTGAAAAAACCCCGCCGTTTCGTTGAAGACAAAGGATAGACTATGAACGAGTGAAAATAAAAAGGCGCTATTTAGGACAAGCATATTTAACAGCAAAAAACAAGAAAAGTATAAAACTTCGCGCATTGGGTTCACCTTGTAGATGTAAGAAAAACTGCAGAGATAAACTGAAAGCCAAGAAATTCTTTTCACAAAATTCTAGGATCTAGGGTCCTATGATCTCCAAAACAGTTACCTTTTTGGTTGCATTCGAGTTGAAAAAAAGAAACTATCTTACAAGAAAAAGTAGAAACGTCAAGTCTATACTTGGGCCGCCCAACAGACGGATTGATCACCCTGCAAGAACGTGCTCTAGCGGGGCCAATATTAATTTATGACGACCGAATTGGAGTGATGCGACTTCGTTGGGTCTAAAGAAAGCGCATCACTGCGGTTCTGTAGTCCTAGTGGTCCCGTCTAGAGCTCATGCTTGCAGGGTGATCACTCCGTCTGTTCGGCGGCCCAAGTAAAGCAGATAATTTACTGCTGAATACACTGTAAATGTTGATGGTAATGATATCGAAATATGCAATATTAATCTATAAAACACAAAAAATGTTTCTATGTCCGTTATAGACTTTCAAACCATCCAACCGATGTGCCCCAAAACGGTTTCATTTGAAAGGCAATAATGCGAAGATGGTTTTAGACCACTAAAACAATGCATTCGGTCCATTCATGAAGTCGATTTTCGAATTTTCCCATACAAAGGGTGACGTTACTCGCAAATAAATTGACAATAGTGTGAAGTTGGCGCATAATACAGACTGTCAACACAAAAACACTGATCTGTCATTCTCATAAATAAACAAAATGTATTTCTTTTTATAGCGTAGTACCACACGCCGGGTATCCGCTAGTTGTTTATATTTGTCCAATAAAACATTAATTTGATGTGGTAACTTTATTTTCTTATGTTGGCAGTGTTTGTTTTGTTCAGTAACTAACTTATTGGGGCATAACGGTAAGGTAGAGCCCAGTAATGTAATGCAAAAGAAGGAAGGAGTTTTGTAACAGTCAAGAACAAAGTTTACCAAGTTTCTATTATTTTAATTAATAAACTACGACATTGAAAATTATAATAACAAATGAACTTAAACTTTTTAACAATAAAAACATTCTTGATTCTTGGCTTGAGTTTTTGACAACTCATTCTTCTATATTCTATTAGAGGTTTCTTTTTTACTGAAATGAAGATCATAGATATTCAACAAGAAGAAGGGCCGCAAAAAGAGAAAGATGTTTAAAAATTGTGTTTAGCCCCTTGTCATTTTATAAATGTTTTACTTCAATATTCTGAAGACGCGATTTTTAATTTAGAAATCGATCAATACTTTCCATTTTCCATTTCGCACTAAATATTTCCAAAAGAAGGTCCGCGACAAAACACTAGAAGGGGAAGGACAAAGAGACAAACTGCTATTTTAACAGATACACCGATAAAAGAAGCACTGAGATAAGAAAAAGAGAAGGCTAAAGAAAAAAAACTACCACGTAAACGAAAAATGGCTGATAAAAATGTACGAGGAACGAGAAAGGTAAAGATGGCCGGAAATTTCTTTTCCGAGAAGAAGAACCACTCGCATATACTTGAATATTTTTAGAAAGTTTTGAAGATACCGCAGAATATATTGAAATTTTTTGCAGGTGGTGGGCCATTGTCAATGTGAAAACAATGCTTAAAGGGCAAATATTCAGAAATCCCTTTCAGGAACAACTTACAAAAAATTCAACACATAGGTATTGTCAAGTATTTACAAGCGTTTATTGAATGGTTGGAGAAATAGTATATTATTATATGAGCGATTATGACAACCATTATTCACGAAGATGATGTTTGAGCCCACGAGCCGAAGGCGAGTGGCTCAAATCATCTGAGTGAATAATGGTCATAATCGCTCATATAATACTATACTTTTTCTACACCTATTAAACAAATAAATTAGACTCAAATTTGATCTTTAATGGAACACTATCATAATACATTAATTTTTATTTTTCAATAAATGGACTACTTACTAGGAATATATATTGAAATTTGTGCAGTTAGTAATATATAAATTTGGAGTTGTCCCTTCCATTGTTAAATTCTGGCAGTTTTAGTGGTTGAAGTGTTAGTTTGTACGGATTAATGGGTACCTACTCGACCGAAGTGCATACGTTGGAAAACGTAAACAAGTATATGGCGAGGTACACTTGGCTGTCACCCGAGCGATTGTCAGCTCCAGCAAGAGTTGATCGCGGTCGATATAAAATATCATTGGATCAGGGAAACAGTGATTATTGAATCTATATTTGTGATTGGCCGAAATGCCGTGAATTATGATTTCATAATTCACTACAGTGAATTATGGGTACGATATTTCACGAAGAAAATCCGAATAATTGTCATATAATTAAATAGGTGTAGAAAAACATATTAAAAATGTTAATAAAACCCATATCAAATATGTTATTAAATAATTATATCAAAAAGCACAACGATAAAACCACCACCAAAACAATGCCTCACTTAAAAAGGATTAAGCCATCAAGTAATATTTACTTTTATACAAATTCACTGAATTCATACCTATTATGTTTTCCAAAAACTGTATTGTATGTAACTTTTAATCTGTATAAATGTTTAGGATAGGTATTAATAACTGGCGTTTGAAACAGTCAGCAGAAGGAGATTATTAAATGAAATGAAAAACATTGGGGTTAAAAAGAAGGTATTGGATTGGTTTCAGTTATTTAAGTGGTAGAAAACAGAAAGTACCAATGTGGTATTGAATTTGGGTGCCTCAAGGTACACCAACATGATACCAGAAACAAAGACAATTTTATTTTAGATTTTAAAAACACTAAAAAGGCACAAAACACTATATTTTTTAAAACTCTCATTATATATAATAAATTGTCGAGAGAAATAAGAGACTGTAACTTCATTAAATTTAAAAGAGAAATAAAACATTTTTACCTAACTAGAAATTAACGATTAACAATTTGGAAATATTGTATTGTTGGAATTGCATATATTATTGGGATTAGTTTACGTTGTGAGTTTTCGGGCGTGTTGCGTACACTATTTTTTCGGCAACCGTGTGGAATAATAAATCAATAAAGCACGTTTCTTTATAATATTTATTTGTAGAACAAAATTAGGAACATTCTAATCCTGGTTTATATTAATATTTATATTGATTTTTCAGGTAAAAATTGTGCTATAGCGGCAGCTGCTGCATTGGAAATTTCGTCAGGCACATTTTCAAACTCACAAGTTTCAACTATTTTAATGTGAAATTAGTAAGTCTTTACTAGAAGAGACTCAGCCAGATAAGATAAACGAATTCAAGGAAAATATGAAGAGTATGTACAAAGTTGCCAAAGATTATGTCGAGTCCTGGACGCGCCATCTAAGCGCAGAATTGAAAGATTTTCGATGGATGACTTTAAACAACGTCCCTATATGAGAAAATGTTGCAACCACCGTTGAATATTCATTGACTAAGAATATAAACTTAGATGATGGTAAATGTTTTGACCAATTTCAGAATTTTAAAATATTTTTGGAGCAAAAAAGATGACTGAGTTTAAAAATTTATTGGCTCATCAAACTGTCTGGAAAATATGGAATTTTACTCCGAATTATTAATATTGGCAGAGTATTATTTTGCTATTCCAGGCCACAATGCCAATATCGAAAGAGCATTTTCTTTAATAAATGCCCAATGGTCGAAAGAACGAAATAAACTACATATAGATACGATAGCCAAAATGATGTTCCTACAATGCAATTTAAAAATAAATTGCCAAGAATTCTACCATATGATCTGTAAAGAAAAAAACTTACTTCATAAAATAGGCTCAAATGATAAATATACATAATTTAGGTTTTGAAAGACATTTTCTTATCAATAAAAATTATTTTATTTTATATAATTACAATGAATTATTCAAGTTCAATAAAAATATCAAAATACTGATTTTGTGTCAGTTATTTTTTTAAGGCGAACGAATGCTGTCCGGCTTTTTGTACCAAATGTCCGGCTTTTCGAATTTCAGGCCTGGCAACTCTAGACGAGGAAAAGATGCCATGCACTTTTGGAAAACATTAACTTAAGGTGAAAAATGAATACTAGACGGTTATCCATTCAACTTCGTGTACCCTCTTCAAGAGTATGGAGAACCTTCAAAAGTAACCTGCTGTATCCGTTTCATAATCAGTTAGTTCAGCACCTGGAACCGTTGGATTTTTCCCAAAGACTTGAATTTTGCTGCTGGTTAAACGCTAACCGGAGAGTGCAATTGTAATCGTGTTTAGTAAAGTTTGTTAATGTTTGTCAAATTAAATGGAATGTAAGAATTTAAAAAAAACTAAACAAAAGCGCTGTCTACGACACTACGACACCTCAGCGAAATGGTGGATGTGGCAGAAAAAGCATTAACTCCCAGAGGGCAACGAATCTTAAGAAATGTAGTGCTGGAGAATAGAAGGTCGACACATGCAGACATTATAAGAAAGTTAGAGTTGTCAGGCTGTGTAATATCTGAGAGAATAGTGCGGAGAAATTTAGACAAACTGGGGTTCAAAAGCAGAAGACTGGTTAAAAACCAAGACTGACTGAAAAGATGGCCGAAGTCAGGTACTCATGGGCCAATGTGTACAAGACCTTCACTCTGGAAATTGGAAAGGATGGATGTGTAGATCAAACATTGTGTTTATTTTAAAAATTTGCATCTCGCTAAAATTATATTGCACTCGCAGGTTGCCTTCAGCGATGAATCGACATTTCAGATTCTCGACAAGTCCCAATATGTTAAGCGCAGACCAAATGAAAAATATCATGCGGACTGCGTAATAAAAAATGTAAAACATCCAGTCTCGGAGATGATATGGTCTGCGATTAGCAGCAAAGGTCTGGGTCGCCTGTACGTTGTCGAGGGCACGATGCGTTAGGATCAATACAAACAGGTTCAGCAAGAGCGTCTGATACCCAGGCGCGGAACTACGGTGGGGCCTGGGTGGGCCAGGGCCCCCCTAATATTTACCCGGCCCACCCCTGTGCCCACCCTGTTCTGATGCTAGAAAAAAATCGTCCCTCTCATCACGTAAGGGCGTATCTAACAGAAATGGTAAAATTTGAGTTACGCCAGTAATGGGCATTTCGGGGTTCCTCTTTTCTTCTCACGTACAGGCGTATCTCTATCTTGTATAGTATTCCTGTATGTACTATGTCAATGATAGACGTAAGTGATAGAATAACTAAAATATTCCTCACGTAGAGGCGTATAAGTAGATACGCCCCTCCGTGATATAAAAAAAATCACACATCGCAAGAGCGAACTGACGGCGTATATGAAAACCGGCGGATCTAAATAGGAATTCTAATTTCTAACCTAAAAAACTTCGATGTTTAATAACGTTAAAGTGTGTGTTTTTTGTTTCGGCGTTTGTTAATTTTTACCTAAAATGGATGTGCTTGTGAGATGGAAGGATGGTACAGTTAATGTAGTGTCATCCAACGAATTACAGATTATAAAATGTAAAGAATTTGAAGTGGGCTGCAAAGTTAAAATGTTGTATAAAAAACGGTGGTATTACGGTGAAGTGATAGCAGTGGAAACAACTGATAATTACACTAACGAAGCCAGCTTTTCGTCTGATGAAAGTGCATCACTTGCAGAATTAAACAAGCCAGTTCACAATGAATTAACTTCTGACAACAAAAATAATAATCACAAACTACAAACTCCAGAGCAACTTGAAGATTCAGAAGATGATATGCCAATTATGTATCTGAAAAATAGTTTGCATAAGGAGCAAGACAAGCAGGTACTTGATGCTTTTAAAACAAATTTACCAAATACTGAGAGTGCTTTTGAAGAACCTTTGCATGCTGTGGAATTGTCAGGTTTGGAAACTACAGATCTGTCTCTAAATAAATGTTATGTCGTTTTACAAAATGCAAGAAGTAGTGATGTTCCGGAACAATGTGCTGATCAACATGATAAAAGCCCTTCGCCCTTTGACGATTCAGACGCCGATCCTACAGTGACCTGTGAAGTCGGTTCATGCCAAAACGAAATTTTTGCTGCTTGCCCTTCGTGTAATATTTTACTTTGTTTTAATCATTTTGAAGAGGATCTTAGTCACTGTAATCACCGTCAAAACCGCCAGCTTAATAGTTTGTATACTGAATACAGAAGGGGCATTGACGAGGTAGAAAATGTTAGGACGTCTAATATGAGAGGGACAGAATTGACTGAAGAATCGTTTATGATGGATGGAGAAGCGAGAGAGGTTGAGAAAACGTTTAAGGAGAAAAAAGTAAACAAGCAAAAATTATCAAAGGAATTAAGAAATCAAGGTAAGTGGCCTGGAGCTAATAAATAAATTTTATGTTACCCTGGCGGTATTTCTTATTTTAGGGAAGGAGTATTTTAGTATTAATACTAAAAAAGTGGTTCCAGCTAGAAAAATGAGAGACCGCTGTGATTCAGGAGCATGCAAGATTCTCGGGAAAAAATGCTTTGAAATAAATGAAGAAACAAGAAACCTAATTTTTGAGCAGTTTAACAGTATCGGAGACCTACAGCTAGAGAGAGAATTTTTAGCTCGGCACATAGAAATTAGAGGAACAAAAAGATCTACAACCGCAGATAAAGAGAACTCTCGGAGGCAGCGTACCTTAATATACAGTTTTACAGTAGATGGTAAAACTGTGGTGGTGTGCAAACAGTTATTCCTGGGGACACTGGGCATCTCGGAAAAAATGTGCAGAAACGCCATTTTCAAAATAAACGATCTGGGGGTTCTAGAGAAGGATCAAAGGGGAGGCCGACAAAGAAGCGCACATGAAAAAGAAAGAGAAAGAAGAATGAACAGGACAGTAGAAGAACACATAAACAAGTTTCCGCAAGTGGAATCCCACTATTGCCGTTCTAAAACATCAAGACTCTACCTTCACCCAGATTTGTCACTGAAAAAAATGTATGCAATGTACATAGAATATGTTGAAAAGGAAAGCAAACCAAACGATGAAAAGGCAAGCTACAGCCTGTACAGAAAAATATTTAAACAGAAAAATCTGTCCTTCTTTTCTCCGAAAAAAGATCAATGCTCGCTATGTTTAACATACATCGAAGGAGACGAAAATGTAAAAAATAGTTTAAAAGACAGGTACGACAAGCATATTGCGGAAAAGAATGCTGTGAGAAAAATTAAGACGGAGTGTAAACTAAGAGCCCAAGAAAATAAGACAACAGCTTGTGGAGTGTTTGATTTGCAGCAAGTGATATATACACCATTATCAAAGGAGAGTGCGATATTCTACAAAAGTCGATTATCTAACTTTAACTTTACCTTCTATGATCTAGCCAGTAGGGAATGTTTTTGTTTTGTCTGGCATGAAGGCATAAGTCGAAGGGGTTCCTCAGAGATTGCTACTTGCGTCTATAAAGTGTTAGAAAAATATGCTGAGAATGGAGTGAAAATTGTCAGTTTATTTGCGGACGGGTGCTTCGGCCAAAATAAAAACACAATAGTTTTCGCTATGTTATTTTATTGTCTACACAAGTTTTCCATTTTCCAAGAAATAACATTAAAATTTTTTGAAACCAACCACGGCCAAAGTGAGGGTGATTCGGCGCATAGCGCCATTGCAAGTGCAATATCAGCAGCAGGAAATATCTTTGTTCCTTCGCAGCTACACCCCATAATTCGCTTGGCCCGACGAAAACAGCCGTACATAGTTTTTCCAATGAATTTTGACGATTTTATAGATTTTAAATCATTTTCAAAGGAGCTCCGACTTCTATCACTCCGACAGACTGATAAAGGTGATAGTGTAAAATGGACTGATGTAATGGACGTGATGGTGACAACAGAGCATCCCACAAAATTGTATATCAAGACAAGTCATCTTCAGGTGGATTACGATTCAATTGCTCTAAAACGTTTAACACCCAATTTGCCCGATGTTCAGCTGAATAAACTGAATACCGAACCTATCAAAATTACAAAAAAAAAATATGAAGATTTACTTTCTTTATGCTCAGGAATTACTCCGCTTATAAGAATTACCGAATTTCAAGAATTCTATAGGGGATTGTCTCATGATGCTGTGTAATTAATTAATATTATACCAAGTATCAAGGACGCTAGTTTTTTTATATTATGTAGTGTCCCTTGTCACAATAATAATTATCAATAAAAAATTTCAAGCAGTCATTTGGGTGTTTTTAAAACTCAGTTAAATTTAATATTTACATCTAGTTTTGTATAGATACAATAAAATAAATAACTGTTTTAAGGACGTATCTTATTGTCAATAAAAAAATATATATCACGTAGAGGCGTAACTGCAAACTTAATTTTTTTTTGTTTAAGTGCCAAATAGAATTTCAACTATTGCTACATGATGCAAATGCTAATGTCTTTAAAAAGCTTGTACCAAATTAAGAGTCAGTAATACTTTAAAATGAGGTGGGTAGAGCAATTTATGTAACCGCAGTTTTCGTTTTTTTGCTCTCCTGTAAAATTTCTTAAATTCAGATACGCCCTTACGTGATAAGGGGGACGAAATGTTAACATGTGAAATGTATCGAATAAAAACAGAATACTTTTTTGGAGCTATTTACCTTATTTTAAATGAACTACATACTACAAAATCGATTCGGAGAGCACTCTAACGTCATTATTAAGGCCATGAGTGGTATACATCCGCAAAACTGTGAATTTTTAAATTTGAAAACTCTATTGCTTGCAGCATATCACTACTGTTCTGACGTTGAAGCCTTGGAAGCTGAACTAAAAATTTTGCCGAAAACAATAAAGCAATACGAAAATGACAATCAAATTACCATTACCAATGTAATGCAGTTTGTTGACCTTTTGGAAAAATATAAACTTGTCTTTCAAGAGACTTACAAACTTGCTGTTATTGGAGTTACCATAACAGTTAGCAGTGCCGCGTGTGAGCGTACTTTTTCTTGTCTAAAGCCGGCATCCCACGGCGCGTAGCGTGCCAAGCCTCAGATGCTCGCCTAGGCTTGGCAAGTCACAAGCTGACGAGCGGTACCCACTCCCACGGCTTGTCAAGTCATCAAGTCACAAATGGAACGACTGACATATACGTAACTTGGCAAGCCATTCCCTTTGACTTGTGCGCACTTACCGACAACCAATGGGAACGACAAGCCGAGCCAAGAAGTGGTGAGCCGACCCTATCCCACGATGTGTGCCTTGGCGAGTCTGACGTCAGGCTTGACAAGCTATGCGCCGTGGGATGCCGGCATAAGACGATTGAAAACCTACTTGCGTAATTCCATCGGTGATGACAAACTCAATTATTTGGCGGTTATAAACATTGAACAGAGTGCTGCTAAGGAATTGGACATTTCTAAAGTAGTTTCAGAATTCGATGCTCTTCACAACAATCGTCGGATACTTTTACATTAAGCTATGTGAAAATATTAACTACATAATACTTGTAGGGTTTAGGTTTCATTTGTATTTTGTACCTTACGTTTTTTTTGGCCCACCAAAAAATTTTACTGGCCTAATGTTGGCCCACCCATTTTTACACGTCTAGTTCCGCGCCTGCTGATACCCCAACTTACAGAATGGTTTCAGGATGGTCCACGAGTGTTCATGCAAGATGAACCACCGTGCCACACTGCTAAATCAATAAAAATGTTCTTAAATGAGAACAGCATTCCTCTTATCCAATGGCCTGGAAATTCGTTTGATATGAATCCCATACAAAATGTTTGGGAATGTTTTAAGAGGGAATTAGGCAAAGAAATTATCACAACTAAGGTTCAGTTGATAGAAAGAATTATTTACCATTAGAATCACAATGACAATTTAAAAGCAATAGCCCTACGATGCATAGAAAGTAAGTATCGAAGAATTGAAGCGTTACTTAAGGCCAAGGGTGGATTGACAAAATATTAACTTTTCAATTGTTGCTGTTTTTTTTTTAAATTAAACCTATACATTTATAACAATATTGGTTTTTATACAGAAAGTCTAATTAATACATTTTCCACGGACTGTATGCATACGTAGGCAGGAATTTTTATAAAAATAAGTATTTAGTTTTTTTGTACTCTACTAGACTAGGCCAGTTTTCTTCACCAAAATGTAATTTTTACTTAAGTGTGACTTCCGAAGAATAGATATCTAGGTGTCTATCTAATGTTTACTATGTTTTTATACGGATCTTTTAAGTTTATTTTGATACTGTTATGTGGTTTAGGAAAGTTTACGTTTTCCTATATTGAATATGTTTACACAAGAATAAATGTCATTATTAATTTGTACTGTTTTCCTATGTATTTATATAAAAAAGCAGTATTTCCTTGGGACGACCCGATTTCTTCTGGCCTATGTGTAAAAACAACAGGCCGATTTTAATAACCGTAGCGAATTGTATGTTATAGAATTCCATATTTAACATGGTTTGACTTGATATCTCGTTTTCCATTAAAAAAAATAATGGCGAGCGTCTAAGTGCACAGTTCACGACTGGCAGACACGTTTTTACAGGAAGCCCTTACACAAGCCATTTGCCTATACTGGCGATGAAAACTCCAGAGTAGAATTTTGTGAAGAAATGCAGGAAATGCACCGCCAACAGGGATTTCTTGCGCAACGTTATATTCACGGACGAAAGCACATTTACCTTGCACAACGCAACTAATATGTACTCAGAACTATAGAATCTGGGTGCGTGGAAACCCTCACATGACGGTGGCAGAGCGGCCCCAGTATCCTCAAAAGGTGAATGTGTGGGCTGGATTGTTTCGGTACAGAGTTATCGGCCCCTTCTTTATCGAAGGCAATCTTAACGGGATGCCCTATTTGGAATTGCTCCAGAACATGGCGTTCCCAGCATTACGAGAGACGGTGGAAGATCTTCAGTAAGAGGTTTGGTTCCAGCAGGATGGCTGTCCGGCCCACAACTCAGTGGTTGTTCGGCAATATTTGGCAACCACCTTCCAGCGCATTATTGGTTCACTGGCAGCAACGATCTCCTGACCTAGCAACATGTGAATTACGAACGTCCTGTGCAACATCCTGTGAATGAAGAGGATATTCTTCACGCGGTGGAGTAAAATCCCCGCATTAGTAATAGACGGTTATCCATTCAACTTCGTGTACCCCCTTCAAGAGTATGGAGAACCTCCAAAATTAACCTGTTGTATCCATTTCATAATCAGTTAGTTCAGCACCTGGAGCCGCTGGATTTTCCCCAAAGACTTGAGCCTTGCTGCTGGAGAGTACAATTGTAATTGTGTTTAGTAGTTTGTTCACGTTTGTCAAATTAAATGGAATGTAAAAATTTAAAAAAAAAACTAAACAAAAGCGCTGTCTACGACACTACGACACCTCAGCGAAATGGTGGATGTGGCAGAAAAAACATTAACTACCAGAGGGCAACGAATTTTAAGAAATGTAGGGCTGGAGAATAGAAGGTCGACACATGCAGACATTAAAAGAAAGTTAGAGTTGTCAGTGCGGAGAAATTTAGACAAACGGGTTCAAAAGCAGAAGACTGGTTAAAAACCAAGACTGACGGAAAAGATGGTCAAAGTCAGGTACTCATGGGCCAATTTGTACAAGACCTTTATACACTGGTCATGCGTTCCGCTGATCTTCGGCTACGCTTCTAGCTGATTCTGACACTGACATAGCCTTACTTAAGAGGAACGGGGGTTGGAAGAGCGCTAGTGTAGTTGAGAGGTATGTCGAGGATTCTTTAGCATCGAAGAATAAAATAGCAAGAATTATTCATGGTACAGATAATAACATCGCCGATGTTTCCTTGAAGAACATTAGTCTTGAGCAATCTTCCTCGGGCACTGCTTTTTTAGGAGGAATTAAATTGGAAAACTTGCAAAATTGTAAAATTAACCTGACAATCGGCGACAAGCCAAAAGTTGAAGAAAATACACAGTAATTGGTATCTTAAGGGACCAAAAGACAGGACCAGTATCGGAGGGTTCTTGAGACACGATTGATACATCAACTGACTGAGTGGTTTGGAAATAGCCCAAAAACGTTTACGCAAGATGGTGCTCCTTGCCACAAGGCCAAGTCAGTTATTAAATACCTAAAAGACCAGCGGATTCCTTTGTCGAGGTGGCCAGGTAACTCTCCGGATATGAATACGATAGAGAATGTATGGGAATGCCTCAAAAGGGAGTTAGGTAAAGAAACCATTACCAATAAAATCCAGTTGATAGAACGCACTGGAATTACAACGAAAATCTACAGGAAATTGCAAAAAACTTAATTCAAAGTATGCCTCGTAGAATTGGGGCACTCTAAAAGCTAAGGGTGGTCTAACGAAATATTGAGAAAAAAAGTATAGTGTATCCAGATTGTAAATGTCGAGGAAATAGAATTCTCATTAAACTAAGGTGTTATTTTATTACAGACATTTGATCAAAAATAATGAAGGTCTACGACTGGGCGTACGACAATCATAGACGTAAGACAAATTAACAAACACTTGTAACAATGCACCGTAATAATGCCTAAAAGCTCTAATGAACTTAGAGTGGCATTTCATAATTGTTCTACGAGACCGCTGCCAGCAAATCAAAAGCGAAAGTATTGCTGAATAAATCCGTATGCGCCTGCACCGAAAAGAGAAATGAATAAGTCCCAGATGCAACAGACGTCACGCGAGAAGAAGGGAATTCCGAATCGATTTTTGCACGCGGAACTAACGTGACGTAGGGAATTCCGGCGCCCACCTTTCCGAAATAATAAGAATCCGAGAGGGACTTTTGCACGCTGAACCAAAGTGACGTAGAAGATTTCGACGTCACTCCGCCGCAGATAGCTCCTCCCCGGGACTATATAAGAGAGGACCGCACCACTGAAGAGGAGACTTCTTCTGCCCGCATCCGAAATACTAGTACCTGATAAACCGTTCTGACGACGCCGTGTGATCCACTGAAAGTAACCGACCCGTAAATATCTGAGTAAGACAATTTTGAATAGTTGCCTGGTGCTTAATGGTTGTTATCAATACTATATCAACAATTAAACATCATCCAGTCATGGCCTGGCTTATCCGGGACCAGTGAGTAGTAAGGTGTCCAAACTCGGGAATTAGGGGTGTCTGCTGGTGAAGGTAGGATCGTTTTGGCAACCTCGTGTGGCACTTGTGCCTGTAACTTGAGGCGACATACCGGCGGAAAACGATCGTGCCCGGGTAATCGGCGGCCGCTGGTGACATGCCGAGGGCGGACTAATTATTATTTACTGGCAGCGTATAGACTAGGGGTATTTCCCCAGAGATATAGTAGCCTGGTGCTGCGACGAGAATCTCGCACCAAGGCCCGCCGAGTCTGTACCTTTCGGTGCTCCCACGTAGACTCCGAGGCCGTAGAAATAATTCAGTATTGGACCATACGTCGATCAAACCGCATTATCAGAGTACACCGCGAAAACAGGGTTTTTATTTCTGTTTCTTTCACTGTAAATATATCTCGTATTTTTGTAAATATTCCGTAGTATAATTTCATTTCAATTTTATTCAATGTAAATAGTTAAAAAGAATAGAGTCAAGTTATATTTTGTTTATGTCTTTTATTCCATCGTCGTTTAGCAATAAGTACTTAATAGAACTCGCCCTTCTGCGACTAAGAGCGTAAGGGTGAACAACGAATAGATCGTCCCCCGACAAGACTGTACAGGCAACGCAGAGCACGTTCATAAGCGAACGTGCAGATCCTCCTGAATATACAGTGTGGCCCAATAAGTGAGACCGAGGGACACAGGTGTATATTTAGGGGCCCGAACCGAGACCGTTGCATACGTGACGTTCCAGCCGAGGAGACAAAGTAATCGTTGCAAAATTGGCGCCCGAGCAGGGACTTTCATTCGTAATTATTGCCCCGAAATTGGTTTGGAGTAAGTGTGTATTTAATTTAATTTAAATTGCCTTTTCACAGCCACCGAAATGATGGACGACGAAGAGAGAGCAGGACCGGAAAGAGACGAAGAAGAAGCAGTGGCAAACCCTCCAATACCCGCGGCCAGAGTGGCGTGGGTGTACCAACTCAATAAGGAGGAGCTTACCAGGGAGCTCCGAAAATTTAATCTAGTACCAGGCGGAAAAATGGAAGCTATGAGAAAGAAATTATCCACCTTCTTAAGGGAAGGCTTTACTGAGGAAAACGTGAGGGGAGTGGCACCGGCTGCATCGGTAGAAGAGAAGAAACCACCCTGTGACACCGTCCGCAAATGGAACCTCAAGTATGATGGAACCACCGATCCGATTACATTCCTGGAACGACTGTCCGAGTTACAGGAATGTTACGGAACCGATCCCAGAGACCTTTTAAAATCGTTACCAGAATTATTGAAAGGTAAATGTTTGCTTTGGTACCGAAATAATAAAGTAAGGTGGGAAACGTGGGATGATTTTCTGACAGAGTTCAAGGTTAATTACTATCCACCCCGGTACCTGTCCTGCTTAGAAGAAGAGATCCGCACACGTACGCAGGGAATCCGGGAAACAGCGAAAGAATTTGCCGTGTCCCTAATAACCTTGATGAGACGGCACGATAAACTCTCGGCCGAAAACCAACTGGAAAGATTATATTTAAATTTACGACCAGAATACAAAACATACATAAAAAGGTGCGAGGTCGATAGCATCTCGAGTTTATTAAAGCTAGCGTCAGAATACGAGGGGGTATTGCAAGAGTGTGCAACATACCGTCCGCCGCCGGCTCCCACACAAGCGTATGTACCAGAGACGGCCTGCACTAGCCCGAAACCACTGAAACAGGAGAAAGGACATTTAAATATAGTCTCTGAAAGGAAACTAGACGCCACTCTGTCGAGAAGCGTGCAACAAGAAAGAACGTATCCTGTGAAATCGGTTTGCTGGCGTTGCGGCGAAACAGGGCACTGGAAAGAGAAGTGCCACGGCGCCCGTAAATTATTCTGTTCCAGGTGCGGCAAAAACGACATCCTAACAAGGAATTGCTGCGGCATAAGGCACCAGGGAAACGGAAGTCGTCGCCGGAGGTAAGGGGACCTAACCGGCGACTGAAGCAACCCACCCTCCAGCCAGAGACCGGGAGACTGCGCCCAAAGGACCGGAAAGAGGATACAAATCCGCCTACTGGGGATACCAGAATGTATGTACAATTAAAAATATTTGGGGAATATTTTCAGGCTCTTGTAGACACCGGTGCAAGCTGTTCCTATATAGGAAACCGAGTACGCAGTCACCTGGAGAAGAACGGAGTACGACCGAGGCCAGGTAATAACAAATTTGTCCGGCTGGCCAATAACCAGACAATTCCCATTGCAGCCGGTTATGAATTTCAGTTTTCATGCAACGCGAGACAGGTTAGAGGCGTGTGGGGATACCTGCAGCACCTCACCACCGACGTGGTGATGGGGATGGACCAGCTGCGGGCACTAAATGCGAAAATTGATCTCAATAATAATAAAATGTGGCTAGGAAACCAGGAGATACTCCTGAACCGGGATGAAAGCTCCGAAAACGACATGGCAGGCATCACCCCAATAAACCCGGACCAGCAAACCGAGCTGAATGAATTCCTGGAGAGAGAGATGGCGAGATTCTCTACTCTCACGGGACCGACGGCGCTAGTGGAGCACCGAATCCGTTTAAAACCCGGGGAAGAGCCCCGAAAGCAAAGATACTACCCCAGGAATCCCGCCATGCAGGCGGTAATTAACGAGGAGGTAGAAAGGATGTTGAAAGATGGCATCATCGAACCCTCGGATAGCCCTTGGAGTTCACCGGTGGTCATGGTGAGGAAGCCGTCCGGCAAACACCGTTTTTGTGTAGACCTCCGGGTCGTGAACAAGAAATCCGTGCCAGACGCCTATCCCACCCCGTATATTCAGGCTATCTTGGACAAATTGCGAGGAGCAAAATATATCTCCACGATAGACCTGAAACATGCATATTGGCAGGTACCGCTCGCAGAAGAGAGCCGGCCAATTACCGCATTCACCGTACCAGGAATGGGGCTATTCCAATTTAAAGTGATGCCATATGGGTTACATTCCGCGCCCGCAACATTTCAACGCCTGTTGGACCGGATTATAGGCGCAAAACTGGAACCTAGGGCCTTCGCGTACCTGGACGACATCATCGTCGTGAGCCGTACGTTCGAAGAGCATCTTCAATACCTGGAGGAGGTGTTCAGAAGGCTCAGGTTGGCCGGTCTACAACCGCAACCCGAGAAATGTGTATTCTGTCAACCGGAATTAAAATACCTAGGACACGTAGTGAACCAAGAAGGAATTCTCACGGACCCCGGGAAGGTGGAAGGAATCACCAAAATGGAGCCACCAACGAGCGTG
Source organism: Xestobium rufovillosum (assembly GCA_963966045.1). NCBI lineage: Eukaryota > Metazoa > Arthropoda > Insecta > Coleoptera > Ptinidae > Xestobium > Xestobium rufovillosum. The sequence goes on from OZ014497.1 coordinate 28,071,937, forward strand.
AGAGCACTTCGTCGATTCCTCGGTATGCTGTCCTGGTATAGGAAATTTATTCCGTACTTTTCAGACATCGCAGCACCATTAAATAAACTATTAAAGAAAAATATTAAATTTGTTTGGACTGCGGACCAAAACGACGCCTTTGAGAAGCTAAAAGAAGCACTCATTAGCGCCCCCGTTTTAGCATGCCCCGATTTTAATGAACCTTTTGTGTTACAGACCGACGCCAGCGACGTAGGGCTGGGAGCAGTCCTTAGCCAGGTCCAAGACGGCGTGGAGAGGCCCATAGCCTACATCTCGCATACTCTCACGGAGGCTGAAAGGAAGATATCGACAACGCAGAAGGAATTGTTGGCGATAATCTGGGCCGTGACCAAGTGGAAACCTTATTTAGAGGGGTACAAGTTTACGGTTATTTCCGATCACCGCTGCCTAGAATGGCTGAATAATTTAAAAAACCCGACCGGAAAACTAGCGAGATGGGCACTGGAATTGCAACAATATTCGTTTGAAGTCAAATACCGCAAAGGTGCCCTAAACCAGGTCGCAGACGCGCTGTCCCGAGCACCAGGAGGTGAGGAGAATCTGGCCGCGATAGTCCGAGCAGGGGACTGCAGCTGGTTGCGGAAATTGCGGCGAAAAATTAAAATAAATCCGATACAGTTTGCTGAATATAAAATTCTCCAAGATAAAATTTATAAATGTTTTCCAGACGTTTTTGCCGAGCGAGATGCAGGTAGACGCGCCGACCGATGGGCGTGGTGCGTACCGGAGCAACAGCGGAAAACAATTCTCGCCGAATGCCACGATGACCCAGCGGCTGGGCACCTCGGAGTTGCTAAGACGTATACGAGGGTAGCGCAACATTATCATTGGCCGGGTATGTACCGGGACGTGAAAAAATATGTCCAGCAATGCCAGAACTGTCAATGCTACAAGGTGCCACAGCAACAGCCGCTAGGGAAAATGAATTTTTCTCATCCTACTGGCCCATGGGATGCGGTAAGTACCGACTTAATCGGACCGCTACCCCGTTCATCCAAGGGAAATGTATTCTTAGCAGTGTTCCAGGACCGCTTTACAAAGTGGGTGGAGATCCAGGCCTTAAGAAAGGCCACTGCAGCCACGGTCATCCAAGCATTTAAAGAGCGTATAATTTACAGATATGGGACACCGAAAATTCTTGTTTCAGATAACGGGAAGCAGTATGCGAATCGTATCTTTCAGGAGATGGCGACGGCATTCCAAATCAGACACCAGTTCACTCCCCCGTATACGCCGCAAGCTAACCCTGTAGAAAGAGCCAACAAAGTCGTTGGAAAGATGATCGCCCAGTATAGTACAGCGAACCAGAAGAAATGGGATGTTTTTCTGCCCGAGATGACGTTCGCGATAAACAGTGCCAAACATGAATCTACAGGATTCAGCCCCGCTTTCCTGAACTTCGGGAGAGAACCAATACCGCCCGGAGTCCGAAGGAGATTAGATATTCCTGGAGAAAATCAGGACATTTCTCCCGGGAAATACAAGAAATACCTAGAGAAGCTACAGGATATATACCAGGTAGTCCGGGTGAACCTGGCCAAAGCATTTGTCCAGCAGAGTCACCACTACAATCTCCGACGGCGTGAGTACCGGCCCGCCATAGGGGACCGGGTGTACAAACGCACCCATGTCCTCTCCGATGCCGCAAAAGGTTTTGCGGCAAAACTGGCCCCGAAATACGCCGGTCCGTTTGTTATATGTAAAATTATATCTCCTGTGATCATTGCATTAAAAGACGGAGAAGGAAAAGACGCTGGCCGAGCACACGTGAAGGACGTGAAGCCAGAAGCGCCTGCAGCTGAGTAAGTACCCTCTCTTCACTAACCCCCGCCCGTTTGCTCTTGTTTTAGCATAAAACTGGCATCACCGGCCGAATACAGCCAGTTCCGAAACCATGAAGGTCGCGAACACAAGTCGAAGAAGTAGAAGGACGATCCGGCCCTGGGTGCCGCCCAGAGTTGCTCCAGCACAAGTGGTTGTACCGAGGTCGCCACCAAAGACACCGTCACCAGGTCCAGTGATGGGGGACCTGGCCCGAAAGTTTGAAAAACTGTTTGGCCCTCCTGGATCGCCGACCCAGCCCGGAGATAGCGAACTCCAGGCACAGTTCGCCCACAGGTGGGCCCAGATCGGATCTCCGATCACCCCTCCACGCGAGATGATCTGTGACACCAGCCCACCACTGCCGAAGACACCTACCACCCCTGAGAGGCTATACTGTCCGGTCCTGAAGAGGTATCGGTACGTTTGTGCGGTACCTAAGGAGCTAACGCCGTCGAGTATCAGCCGTACCCCAGGTCCCGATTTAGTGCCGCTGGCCGGGAACATGCCCCCTCCAAGATCCACAATTGTCCGGAAGAGGCGGGTTAGGAGAAGCCGCATATTCTTCCCCGGGGGAGGATTCATCCGCATGCGGCAGGACACAAAGAAATTACTGGGACTGGGACAGTAGGGACTGAGACAGGTAAAACCGAGTGTTGCACCAAATACCAAGTTTCCTCCTTACCCGAAGGAAGGGGGATGTGTAACAATGCACCGTAATAATGCCTAAAAGCTCTAATGAACTTAGAGTGGCATTTCATAATTGTTCTACGAGACCGCTGCCAGCAAATCAAAAGCGAAAGTATTGCTGAATAAATCCGTATGCGCCTGCACCGAAAAGAGAAATGAATAAGTCCCAGATGCAACAGACGTCACGCGAGAAGAAGGGAATTCCGAATCGATTTTTGCACGCGGAACTAACGTGACGTAGGGAATTCCGGCGCCCACCTTTCCGAAATAATAAGAATCCGAGAGGGACTTTTGCACGCTGAACCAAAGTGACGTAGAAGATTTCGACGTCACTCCGCCGCAGATAGCTCCTCCCCGGGACTATATAAGAGAGGACCGCACCACTGAAGAGGAGACTTCTTCTGCCCGCATCCGAAATACTAGTACCTGATAAACCGTTCTGACGACGCCGTGTGATCCACTGAAAGTAACCGACCCGTAAATATCTGAGTAAGACAATTTTGAATAGTTGCCTGGTGCTTAATGGTTGTTATCAATACTATATCAACAATTAAACATCATCCAGTCATGGCCTGGCTTATCCGGGACCAGTGAGTAGTAAGGTGTCCAAACTCGGGAATTAGGGGTGTCTGCTGGTGAAGGTAGGATCGTTTTGGCAACCTCGTGTGGCACTTGTGCCTGTAACTTGAGGCGACATACCGGCGGAAAACGATCGTGCCCGGGTAATCGGCGGCCGCTGGTGACATGCCGAGGGCGGACTAATTATTATTTACTGGCAGCGTATAGACTAGGGGTATTTCCCCAGAGATATAGTAGCCTGGTGCTGCGACGAGAATCTCGCACCAAGGCCCGCCGAGTCTGTACCTTTCGGTGCTCCCACGTAGACTCCGAGGCCGTAGAAATAATTCAGTATTGGACCATACGTCGATCAAACCGCATTATCAGAGTACACCGCGAAAACAGGGTTTTTATTTCTGTTTCTTTCACTGTAAATATATCTCGTATTTTTGTAAATATTCCGTAGTATAATTTCATTTCAATTTTATTCAATGTAAATAGTTAAAAAGAATAGAGTCAAGTTATATTTTGTTTATGTCTTTTATTCCATCGTCGTTTAGCAATAAGTACTTAATAGAACTCGCCCTTCTGCGACTAAGAGCGTAAGGGTGAACAACGAATAGATCGTCCCCCGACAAGACTGTACAGGCAACGCAGAGCACGTTCATAAGCGAACGTGCAGATCCTCCTGAATATACAGTGTGGCCCAATAAGTGAGACCGAGGGACACAGGTGTATATTTAGGGGCCCGAACCGAGACCGTTGCATACGTGACGTTCCAGCCGAGGAGACAAAGTAATCGTTGCACACTAACATGTTTTGTCTTTTCAAAAGCACGCGATGCCGCCGCTAGGCCGTCGTGGCCCCAGAGGACGCCACGCCGCTGCCGTTCCAGCCGCCGCCGCAGGAACGGTGTCGATGGAAAGGGGGGAGAGAGGAAGCGGAAGAGAAAGAGGGAGGCGGGACAGTCTCCCGAATTTTATGGTGATTAGGCTGCCGAGGACAATCCTTCATCAAATGCAAGGGTCTACTTAAAAAAAAATCGAAATAGGTTTTTTATTACGACCTGCTCATCAGTACTGCAAGTAAAGGACCGAATCGAGGACAGTTCTTTCAAAACTCACTTTGACCTAAACACGCAAAATTCAGCTTAATATCTTTTCTATACAATTTCGTTCGTGTGCACCGTATGCTGTTGTTGGTTTTTACAAAGCTCGCTTCGTTACATTAGGAGTTGTAATTTGACTGTGTCTATGACCAATCAGTGCATTTTAAATAACAGTTTTGTTTTGCTTTTTCTTTTGTGTTGTTAGTTCTCACTGGCGAAACATAGGTTATGCACATGTTTTGCAAATTTGAAAATTAATTAGTGCGTCTTTTGATATATTTAAAAATGACTGAATATTCAGCTAATATCGTTGAAGTAGCAGGAGGACGTAAACGGAGAACACCTTCGAAAGCACCTAGGAAAAATGCCACCCGCTACACAGAAGCTGCGGCGGAAGTATTAGATATCGGATGTTCACATTCTGAACCGTCATCTCAGAAGAATCGTTCGGTAACTACACTGACTCGCAAAGACATTGAAGGTATGTTTTTATGCCACATACAAGTAGGAAGATACTGTTGAGTTTAAATAATTTTTTCGTAGAATGTCGGAAACTTTTGTATTTAAATAAAAGCAAAATATCACAGGATTCGTTTTTACTAAAACATATGGAGGTTATATTAGTGTTCCAAAGCGGTACCGTATGCACATTTACGATAGCTCCTATGTGACCGCGATTGCTCGGGTCTACCAGTTAGTAATTGGTGTGCGCCAAAGTGCTCTACAATCCCTCATATGGGCAGCGCGATCACTTGCAGTTAATGTTAAGTACATCCATACATTGTCTTCCAGGGCAGAGTGCAATAAGAGTAGTTGCGAAAAAGGTCGTTAAAGAAACACATATGGTTGAAGTCTAGGAAATACGTCTATAAATGAACAACTGCATAAACAATTGGTGGGCGGAACTAGGCGAGCAATTCAAAACCCCCGTGAACGTGGTTTACACAAAAACACTTCCCCAAAAATATTTGGATTTCTGCATCATGGTATAATTGGGTATTTATTGTTATTAAACAAACTATTATTTTCGTTTTTTTAGCTTGATCGGAGTTTTAAATTCTTGTATTCAGGGAAAGAAACGGAAGAGGGGGGGGGGTGAATTGACCCAATATTTCCAAAACAGTTATGACTTATGAGCGTACTTCGCTTCGAACTTGGAATGTGCCTACCTTGGGAAGACCCAATTTTTTCTAGCCTCTAGGTAAAAAATAACAGGCTGATTTTAATAGCGGCAGCGAATTACTTACATTTTATAGAATTCCAAATTTAACATGGTTTTTTGATTTGATATTTCGTTTTCCAGCTAAAAAAATTAATGGGGAGCGTCTAAGAGCACAGTTTACGACTGACGCCCCCCCCCCCCTTTTTTTCAAGAAGCCCTTTCACAAGCTATTTTCCTATTCCGATATTTATAATGCAAATGATGAAAATGCATGAACTACAGGCGCCAGCGGCGATGTGGGAGGTGGTGAATATTGGAACCACATTTTGGTCAAAATTTCCCCATTTGAAAAATGAGAATCTCTACAAACACGTAAAATACTGAGCCACTGTTAGTTTCAGTTAACAATCGAGCTAGCACAGACATGCGATAAAGTTTCTGAAGATCTCAAAAATACTTTAATTTGTATTTTTGAATCATCTTTATGTGAAAAAGATGTTCTGAATATGAGCGACACCAAAAACTATATTGTGCAACGACAGGATTGGATTTGGAAGAAATCGACACATTTTTTGCTGTTTCTATGTTTCCAAGAAATTTGATACCTCGTTGCAGCCACAAAAGCTTAGCCATCCTGGAAAATAACGGCAACTTCAAAAAATGGTACAATATATCTGAAAATAGACCACTCCCATGTCTTTTTGATGTGTAATATTGCGAAAGTCCAGAAGCGCTCTTCACGGTTAGCGCAAAGATGAGAACCTACTATATTATAGGCTAAAGAAACCCAAAAAACTGCAATATTAAATTGACAATTTTTTCTTCTCCCAAAAATATTATGCTGTGTGGGTTACGGCCTTCCGACTTTTAACAACTATCGCACAGTGGTCATTTGTCGATATTAGACAAAAATGGAATTTCGAACTAATTTGTATTTGCCCTATGGGGGTATAATTTATTAGTTCTGTTATGAACCAAACCGGCACGTCCTACCGTGAAAGAGAATTTTAAACACCCTTTACATTGGTCTAGCCACATGTTCCTACGGAGATCGACTAGTTTGAGGCAGTGGTGGTGCGGCCAATTGGGCTCAATAGTTTGAAAGTTACAAGCCAACTGGGCTTAAGTTAGCCGAATGGGCTAGAGGTGGCAAGGGCCGACTGGGCTAGAGATACAGAAGGTGCTTGACCGAACGACTGGGCTGGTTGTCGATAGTCGACTGGGTCCATGATTGTGACACTGGTGATCGGCTGGGCAGTGTTGCATAGATACGTAGTACAGTCCGTAAGTTTCCGGCCCAATCCATTCTTTGTGGCCACATTCGGTTGCAGCTACCATGGTTATTTTCCCAGACTCCTGGTACATGTGTGTGCACAGCCGGATCAAGTTACCTCCTATTGTTTGATTTTGACAGTTGGCTAAAACTGTCGTGCCATAAAATTTTTTAAAACGTTCAAAATCGAAAATCGCGCAGTGATTAAATTCTTTACCAAAGAGGGTCTTACACAAGCCCAAATTAAAGATCGTTTAAATCAAGTGTATGGGGATGCTTCCCCTCCCTATTCAACTGTAAAAGAGTGGAGCAAAGCATTTAAATTTAGTCGAGAAAATCTGGAAGATGATCCTCGTTCTGGTCGCCCTGTGGAAGCTGTCACTCCGGGAACTATTGAAAAAGTGGAGGTTGAAGCAATACCACTGTAAATGCAGTGTACTACGCAGCTCTGCTGCACCGTCTAAGAGAGGCTATTAAGCAGAAAAGGCGAGGAAAATTGAGTAGAGGTGTGCGACTGCTTCACGACAATACGCCCGTCCACACAGGTCTTTTTGCCAAGACTGCTGTGCGGAAGTGTGGCTTCACAGAAATTTTTCGATTTATACGGGGTGCAGAATTGGCCACGTGACGTAAGGGTGAATATTTGGTGTAGCCAATTGGGATATAGAGATCGTTTGTTTTTGGCGGCTTTTGCATGTGTAAATGGTGTTGATCCAGATATTTTGGTTCAGGTTTTGAGGAGGTTAATTAAAATTGTACAGGTGTTTAATTGACTTTGTGAAAATAGTGAAGAAGGTTATGCTCGTCGTTGTAGGTACTTTACGTATTTTGTGGATGCCAGGGAAATATTAGACCTGAATGGACACTTTCGGCACGAAAACATCGTGGGGGGGGGGGGGGGCAATAAGCGTTGGGTTACTCATCGTGACATAATAGACAGAGATTGTGTTGATTATATTCGCCGTGTTGGTTATTTGATATAAGGTACTATTCCGCTCGCTTATCCCGGTTAGACGCGCTCTAGAACAACCTCTAGCGCGTCCGGGATACTAGCGCCGCAGGCTAGTTGACGAATGAAGATGATATTCTTCACGCGGTGGAGTAAAATCCCCGCATTAGTACTAGACGGTTATCCATTCAACTTCGTGTACCCCCTTCAAGAGTATGGAGAACCTTTAAAAGTAACCTGCGGTATCCGTTTCATAATCAGTTAGATCAGCACCTGGAACCGCTGGATTTTCCCCAAAGACTTGAGTTTTGCTGCTGGTTAAACGCTAACCGGAGAGTGCAATTGTAATTGTGTTTAGTAAAGTTTGTTAATGTTTGTCAAATTAAATGGAAAGTAAAAATTTAAAAAAACTAAACGACTCAGCGAAATGGTGGATGTGGCAGAAAAAGGCATTAACTCCCAGAAGACAACGAATCTTAAGAAATGTAGTGCTGGAGAATAGAAGGTCGACACATGCAGACATTAAAAGAAAGTTAGAATTGTCAGGCTGTGTAATATCTGAGAGAACATTGCGGAGAAATTTAGACAAACTGAGGTTCAAAAGCAGACGACTGGTTAAAAAACCAAGACTGACGGAAAAGATGGTCAAAGCCAGGTACTCATGGGCCAATTTGTACAAGACCTTCACTATGGAAATTGGAAAAGATGGATGTGTAGATCAAATATTGTGTTTATTTTGAAATTTTTCATCTCGCTATTCATCCAAGATGGAGCAACGTGCCACACTGCTAAATCAATAAAACTGTTCTTAAATGAGAACAGCATTCCTCTTATCCAATGGCTTGGAAACTCGCCTGATATGAATCCCATAGAAAATGTTTGGGAATGCTTTAAGAAGGAATTAGGCAAAGAAACTATCACATCACCAGTAAGGTTCAGTTGTTAAAAAGAATTATTTACCATTAGAATCACAATGACAATTTAAAAGCAACAGCCCTACGATGCATAGAAAGTATGTATCGAAGAATTGAAGCGTTACTTAAGGCCAAGGGTGGATTGACAAAATAACTTTTCCATTGTTGCTGTTAAAATAGCTTTGATATTTTTTTTAAATTAAACCTATAAATTTATAACAATATGGGTTTCACTCTGTATGCATAGGTAGGCAGGTATTTTTATAAGAATAAATATTTAGTTTTTTGTACTGTACTAGACTAGGCCAGTTTTCTGCACCAAAATGCAATTTTTACTTAAATGGGACTTCCGAAGAATAGATATCTGGGGGCCTATCTAATGTTTACTATGTTTTTATACGGACCTTTTGATACTGTTATGTGGTTTAGGAGTAGTTTACGTTTTCCTATATTGAATATTTTTACACAAGCATACATGTCATTATTAATTTGTACTGTTTTCTTATGTATTTATATAAAAAAGCAATATTTCCTTGGGAAGATCCGATTTTTTCTGGCCCATGGGTAAAAAACAACAGGCCGATTTTAATAACCGTAGCGAATTGTATGTTATAGAATTCCAAATTTAACATGGTTTTTGACGAGCGTCTAAGTGCCCAGTTCACGACTGGCAGGCCCGTTTTTACAGGAAGCTCTTGCACAAGCAATTTTCCTATACTGGCGATGATAACTCCAGAGTCCAGACTAGAATTTTGTGAAGAAATGCAGGAAACATGCAACGCCAGCAGGGATTTCTTGCGCAACTTTATATTCAAGGACGAAAGCACATTTACCTTGCACAACGCACCTAATATGCACTCAGAACTATAGAATCTGGGTGCGTGGAAACCCTCACATGACGGTGGCAGAGCGGGCCCTGTATCCTCAAAAGGTGAATGTGTGGGTTGGATTGTTTCGTGACAGAGTTATCGGCCCCTTCTTTATCGAAGGCAATCTTAACGGGATGTCCTACTTGGAATTGCTCCAGAACATGGTGTTCCCAGCATTAAGAGAGACGGTGGAAGATCTCCAGTAAGAGGCTTAGTTCCAGCAGGATGGCTGTCCGGCCCAAAACTCAGCGGTTGTTCGGCAATATTTGGCAACCACCTTCCAGGGTATTATTGGTTCACTGGCCGCAACGATCTCCTGTCCTAGCAACCTGTGAATTACGAACATCCTGTGAATGAAGAGGAGGATATTCTTCACGCGGTGGAGCAAAATCCCCGCATTAGTACTAGACGATTACCATTCAACTTCGTGTACCCCTTCAAGAGTATGGAGAACCTTCAAAAGTAACCTGCTGTATCCGTTTCATAATCAGTTACTTCAGCACCTGGAACCGCTGGATTTTCCCCAAAGACTTGAGTTTTGCTGCTGGTTAAACGCTAACCGGAGAGTGCAATTGCAATCGTGTTTAGTAAAGTTTGTTAATGTTTGTCAAATTAAATGGAAAGTAAAAATTTAAAAAACTAAACACCTCAGCGAAATGGTGGATGTGGCAGAAAAAAGCATTAACTCCCAGAAGACAACGAATCTTAAGAAATGTAGTGCTGGAGAATAGAAGGTCGACACATGCAGACATTAAAAGAAAGTTAGAGTTGTCAGGCTGTGTAATATCTGAGAGAACAGTGCGGACAAATTTAGACAAACTGGGGTTCAAAAGCAGAAGACTGGTTAAAAACCAAGACTGACGGAAAAGATGGTCAAAGCCAGGTACTCATGGGCCAATTTGTACAAGACCTTCACTATGGAAATTGGATAAGCTGGATGTGTAGATCAAATATTGTGTTTATTTTAAAAATTTTCATCTCGCTAAAATCGTATTGCGCTCGCAGGTTGCCTTCAGCGATGAATCGACATTCCAGATTCTCGCTGACAAGTCCCAATACGTTAAGCGCTGACTAAATGAAAAATATTATGCTGACTGCGTAATAAAACATGTAAAACATCCAGTCTCGGTGATGGTATGGTCTGTGATTAGCAGCGAAGGTCTGGGTCGCATGTACGTTGTCGACGGCACGATGCGTTAGGATCAATACAAACAGGTTCAGCAAGAGCGTCTGATACCCCAACTTACAGAATGGTTTCAGGATGGTCCACGAGTGTTCATGCAAGATGGAGCAACGTGCCACACTGCTAAATCAATAAAAATGTTCTTAAATGAGAACAGCATTCCTCTTGTCCAATGGCCTGGGAATTCGTTTGATATGAATCCCATACAAAATGTTTGGGAATGTTTTAAGAGGGAATTAGGCAAAGGAACTATCACTACTAAGGTTCAGTTGATAGAAAGAATTATTTACCATTAGAATCACAATGACAATTTAAAAGCAATAGCCCTACGATGCATAGAAAGTATGTATCGAAGAATTGAAGCGTTACTTAAGGCCAAGGGTGGATTGACAAAATATTAACTTTTCAATTGTTGCTGTTAAAATAGCTTTGATATTTTTTTTAAATTAAACCTATAAATTTATAACAATATGGGTTTTACTCTGTATGCATAGGTAGGCAGGTATTTTTATAAGAATAAGTATTTAGTCTTTTGTACTGTTCTAGACTAGGCCAGTTTTCTGCACAAAAATGCAATTTTTACTTAAATGGGACTTCCCAAAAATAGATATCTGGGGGCCTATCAATGTTTACTATGTTTTTATACGGACCTTTTGATACTGTTATGTGGTTTAGGAGAAGTTTACGTTTTCCTTTATTGAATATTTTTACACAAGAATAAATGTCATTATTAATTTGTACCGTTTTCCTATGTATTTAGGGAGTGCCTCCGTAGCCGGCGCCGGCCTCGCGTATAGTTGCCGGCGCACTTCTATTTGGGAACGAAAAAGACTGATACAACGCATACGCATTTTAAACAGACCCCTTAGCTGCCCTCTCGCACCAGACACACGCATTTTTTGCAAAAAAGATAATGTAAAAATCTAACCTCGAAAAACTAACCTCTACGGGAGCCGATCCTACCCGGGCTAAGCATACCAAATTACCAGTTCTATGCGATACCTCCATACCTACCGTCGCTGCTAGATACGTACCACTATCAAGGTTCTTAAACTGCCCTATTATTGATTCGTTATAGAAACCGGCTCCGGCAACAATACACATATAAAACTGCAGCCGGCGCCGGTTACGGAGGCACTTATACGTATTTATATAAAAAAGCAATATTTCCTTGGGAAGACCCGATTTTTTCTGGCCTATGGGTAAAAAACAACAGGCCGATTTTAATAACCGTAGCGAATTGCATGTTATAGAATTCCAAATATTTAACATGGTTTTTGACTTGATATCTCGTTTTCCATTAAAAAATAACGGCGAGCGTCTAAGTGCACAGTTCACGACTGGCAGACCCGTTTTTACAGGAAGCCCTTGCACAAGACAAAAAAAGGCGGAAAAAAGTAACCGACAACATACAGAGCATGTACGAAGTGATCTTTAATACTGAATTCAATATAGGATTTTACAGTCCCAAAAAAGGTCAATGCATGGTTTGCGAATCTTTTAAAAATTCTATGCCCACAGAGAAGAACTTGAAAGGAGAAAGTTACCTTAAACACAAAAGAAAAAGAATTATGTCGGCTAGACAAAGAAAATGACATTAGAGATACAAAAATGGGTGTTAATAAACAAGCAGCATGCTTTGATTTGCAAGCTGTTCTGTCTGTGCCATGTGGAGATATCAGCGCTTTTTTTACAAAAAGACGATTGGCCACATACAATTTTACGATCTATGATGTTGTTGGAAAGGAAGGTTACTGTTTTACGCGGCACTAGGCCGTGGGTAAACGGAGGGCAAATGAGATCGGTAGCCGTTTTTTATGTTTTCTTGAAACACCACACAAAGCATAAAAGTATGACCTTTTATTCAGACAACTGCGCTGGCCAACACAAAAATAAATTTGTTGTTTCTTTATTGCTGCACTTCCATTGCGGGACGGAGGCGGCGGCATATTACTATTGGCCGCAGGTGCGTCACAGGAACGACCTACAGTTGTTAGTACTCTACCCACCATTTAGTGCGAGAATGAGGAAAACCTGGAAAACCTCATTAGGTAAAGCTGGATAGGTGATCCAAGGCGCGCCCTAGCCACAGCGCAGAAATGGGTCACCCATCCATAGCCAAACCGCGGGCACTGTTGCTGAGCATTAACGACTACTCACTCGCGCATGCCAGCAAGATCCCACGGCCTATATTTAAAAATGACTAAATATTCAGCTAATATCGTTGAAGTGGCAGGAGGGCGTAAACGGAAAACACCTTCGAAAGCACCCGCTACACAGAAACTGCGGCGGAAGTATTAGATATCGGATGTTCACATTCTGAACCGTCATCTCAGAAGAATCGTTCGGTAACTACACTGACTCGCAAAGACATTGAAGGTATGTTTTTATGCCACATACAAGTAGGTAAATACTGTTGAGTTTAAAATTTTTTTCGTAGAATGTCGGAAACTTTCGTATTTACATAAAAGCAAAATATCACAGGATTCGTTTTTACTAAAACATACGGAGGTTAGTGTTCCAAAGCGGTACCGTATGCACATTTACGATAGCTCCTATGTGACCGCGATTGCTCGCGTCTACCAGTTAGTAATTGGTGTGCGCCGAAGCGCACTATAATCATTTGCGGTTAATGTTGGGTACATCCCTACATTGTCTTCCAGGGCACAGTGGAATAAGGGTAGTTGCGAAAAAGGTCGTTAAAGAAACACAAGTCTAGGAAATACGCCTATAAATGAAAAACTGCATAAACAATTGGTGGGCGGAGCTAGGCAAGAAATTAAAAACCTCTGTGATCGTGGTTTACACAAAAACGCTTACCCAAAAATATTTGGATTTCTGCAACATGGTATAATTAGGTATTTATTGTTATTAAACAAACTATTTTTTTTCGTTTTTTTTTGCTTGATCTGGGTTTTAAATTCTTGTATTCAGGGAAGGAAACGGAAGGTGGGGGGAAATTGACCCAATATTTCCGAAACAGTTATGACTTATGAACGTACTTCGCTTTGAACTTTTTACTTAAATGGGACTTCCCAAAAATAGATATCTGGGGGCCTATCAATGTTTACTATGTTTTTATACGGACTTTTTGATACTGTTATGTGGTTTAGGAGAAGTTTACGTTTTCCTATATTGAATATTTTTACACAAGAATAAATGCCATTATTAATTTGTACTGTTTTCTTATGTATTTATATAAAAAAGCAATATTTCCTTGGGAAGATCCGATTTTTTCTGGCCCATGGGTAAAAAACAACAGGTCGATTTTAATAACCGTAGCGAATTGTATGTTATAGAATTCCAAATTTAACATGGTTTTTTACGAGCGTCTAAGTGCCCAGTTCACGACTGGCAGGCCCGTTTTTACAGGAAGCTCTTGAACAAGCAATTTTCCTATACTGGCGATGATAACTCCAGAGTCCAGAGTAGAATTTTGTGAAGAAATGCAGGAAACATGCAACGCCAGCAGGGATTTGTTACGCAACGTTATATTCACGGACAGCACATTTACCTTGCACAACGCACCTAATATGTACTCAGAACTACAGAATCTGGGCGCGTGGAAACCCTTACACGGTGGCAGAGCGGGTCCAGTATCCTCAAAAGGTGAATTTGAGTTAAATGGTAAAAGAACTAGAGTGTGCAAAATGTATTATCTTAAGACATTAGACGTAAGCAATAAACTTATTTTTACTGATAATAAGAAGGATGAAAGTGGTGTTCTACAGCAAGATATGAGGGGAAGACACAAAAAGGCGGAAAAAAAGTAACCGATAAAATACGAAGTGATCTTTAATACCGAATTCAATATCGGATTTTACAGTCCCAAAAAAGGTCAGTGCATGGTTTGCGAATATCTTAAAAATTCTATGCTCACAGAGAACTTGAAAGAAGAAAGTTACCTTAAACACATAAAGAAAAAGAATTATGTCGGTTAGACAAAGAAAATTACATTAAAGATACAAAAGTGGATGTTAATAAACAAGTAGCATGCTTTGATTTGCAAGCTGTTCTGTCTGTTTCATGTGGAGATATCAGCGTTTTTTTTTTACAAAAAGACGATTGGCCACATACAATTTTACGATCTATGATGTTGTTCGAAAGGAAGGTTACTGTTTTACGCGGCACGAGGCCGCGGATAAACGAAGGGCAAATGAGATCGGTAGCCGTTTTTTATGTTTTCTTGAAACACCACACAAAGCATAAAAGTATGACCTTTTATTCAGACAACTGCGCTGGCCAACACAAAAATAAATTTGTTGTTTCTTTATTGCTGCACTTCCATTGCTACTATTGACGAAATTACTTATAAATTTTTAGTAGTCGGCCACACACAAAACGAAGGCGATGCATGCCTTAATTGAGAGAAAAAACGATATCTCAAAAGTGGACCTATTTACATCCCCCATCAATTAATTCCTATAATGAAACGTGCAAAGAAAACTGGCAAACCTTATAAATGCATTGAAATGAATTATACCGATTTTTTTTTGATTTAAAGTCTGTAGCCAGAAGTTAGAAAAAACTTTAAACAGGATATTAATGGCGAGAAAGTTAAGTGGAATGAAATTTGTGCCATAATTATAATTATTTTCCAAGTTATTCTTACTTTTCAGCAAGTATCTGTTTTTTTGCAGATACTTATTTATAGGTCTCTATCCGTGGCTATCTATTTGTATTTAGCTAAACAATGCAAAGACCTCTCAGAAGCCAAAATTGTAGAAATAAAGACATTTTTGATGCACTCAAGTCATAGCCAAAGGCAAATTGCTACACTGTGTGAAGTTTCACAGGCCAGTCAGGAGAATCAATGAAAAACTTCGGAACGGTGATTCAATGATACCACAGGGGTCAGGCCGGTGCTACCGAAGTGCATCGTAACTCCATGTGCAGAGGCAGCTGTTCAGGTTCGTGAAAAATAACAGAAGGGCTACTACAGGAGATCTGACAAAAATGTTAGAGGCTTCTGGCTGCAAAGCATCCAGCCGCACAGTTCGCCGAAGCTTGCATGCACTGGCTTTCAGAAGGCCAGTAAAAAAGCCTCGGTTGACAGAAAGAATGGTGCAAGCCCGCTACAGATGGGCTCATTCATATAAGGCCTTAACCTTACATGATTGGAATATGGTATATAAACAATAGCCAATGAAATATTGCGGTCACTTAATAATATCTTGCTATCAGTGACGAATCCTCAATTCAGATCCTTTGTCAGTATGTGAAAAGAAGACCAGAAGAGAAATATAATCAAGATTGTGTGAGGAAAACTGTAAAAAACCCAACATCAGTCATGATATGGTCATGTATCAGCAGCAAGGCCATGGGTAGGCTGTACGTTGTTGAAGGGACTATAAGACAGGACCAGTATCGGAGGGTTCTTATCATACGATTGATACCTCAGCTGACCGAGTGGTTTGGAAATGGCCCAAAAACGTTTATGCAAGATGGTGCTCCTTGCCACAAGGCTAAGTCAGCGGATTCCTCTGTCGAGGTGGCCAGGTAACTCTCCGGATATGAATCGGATAGAGAATGTATGGGAGTTAGGTAAAGACACCATTACCAATAAAATCCAGTTGATAGAACGCACTGGAATTACAATGAAAAACTGCAGGAAATTGCAAAAAAACTGCATTCAAAGTATGACTCGTAGGATTAAGGCACTTCTAAAAGCTAACAAAATATTGAGAAAAAGTATTTATTACGACCTGTTCATCAGTACTGCAAGTAAAGGACCTAATCGAGGACCGTTCTTTCAAAACTCGCTTCGACCTAAACACGCAAAATTCAGCTTAATATCATTTCTATACAATATCGTTCTTGTGCAACGTATGCTGTTGTTGGTTTTTACAAAGCTCGCTTCGTTACATTAGGAGTTTTAATTTGACTGTGTCTATGACCCAAAGACGTCTAGAATGGACCTAGCGTCCTTATGCAACAGCTGATCTTGTTTTGAAGCCTACACGTTCGAAGGCCAGCGGGTCGCGGGGATCGTTGTTTGTTATTATATTCAAGCAACGGACCAAGCGAATGTTCCGCGATATTCTGTTTCCGCGGCGGCACCTGTTCACTACACAACTGGTCGGCTGTTTTATTTTGCCTTTTCCACACAAAAACGCTTAGACTGTGAGTATTCACCCTGCTTCAATCGAAGTCCCCTAAGTCTTTGCTATGACCAATCAGTGCATTTTAAATAACAGCTTTGTTTTGCTTTTTCTTTTGTGTTGTCAGTTCCCACTGGCGAAACGTAGGTTATGCACATGTTTTGCAAATTGGAAAATTAATTAGTGCATAATAATAATAATAATATCTCTACTCACTCCTACTAACCCGAAGGTTAGCCCCAGAAGCTAAGCTTGTGCGGGACGGAGGAGGCGGCATATTACTATTGGCCGCAGGTGCGTCACAGGAACGACCTACAGTTGTTAGTACTCTACCCACCATTTAGTGCGAGAATAAGGAAAACCTGGAAAACCTCATTAGGTAAAGCTGGATAGGTGATCCAAGGCGCGCCCTAGCCACAGCGCAGAAATGGGTCACCCATCCATAGCCAAACCGCGGGCACTGTTGCTGAGCATTAACGACTACTCACTCGCGCATGCGAGCAAGATCCCACGGCCTATATTTAAAAATGACTAAATATTCAGCTAATATCGTTGAAGTGGCAGGAGGACGTAAACGGAAAACACCTTCGAAAGCACCCGCTACACAGAAACTGCGGCGGAAGTATTAGATATCGGATGTTCACATTCTGAACCGTCATCTCAGAAGAATCGTTCGGTAACTACACGGACTCGCAAAGACATTGAAGGTATGTTTTTATGCCACATACAAGTAGGTAAATACTGTGGAGTTTAAAAATTTTTTCGTAGAATGTCGGAAACTTTCGTATTTACATAAAAGCAAAATATCACAGGATTCGTTTTTACTAAAACATATGGAGGTTAGTGTTCCAAAGCGGTACCGTATGCACATTTACGATAGCTCCTATGTGACCGCGATTGCTCGCGTCTACCAGTTAGTAATTGGTGTACACCGAAGCGCACTATAATCACTTGCAGTTAATGTTGGGTACATCCCTACATTGTCTTCCAGGGCACAGTGGAATAAGAGTAGTTGCGAAAAAGGTCGTTAAAGAAACACAAGTCTAGGAAATACGTCTATAAATGAAAAACTGCATAAACAATTGGTGGGCGGAGCTAGGCAAGAAATTAAAAACCTCCGTGAACGTGGTTTACACAAAAACGCTTACTCAAAAATATTTGGATTTTAGCAACATGGTATAATTAGGTATTTATTGTTATTAAACAAACTATTTTTTTTCTTTTTTTTTGCTTGGTCTGGGTTTTAAATTCTTGTATTCAGGAAAGGAAACGGAAGGTGGGGGGAAATTGACCCAATATTTCCGAAACAGTTATGACTCATGAACGTACTTCGCTTCGAACTTGGAATGTACCTACCTTGGGAATACCCAATTTTTTCTGGCCTCTGGGTAAAAAATAACAGGTTGATTTTAATAACAGCAGCGAATTGCATGTTAGAGAATTCCAAATTTAAAATGGTTTTTTGATTTGATATTTCGTTTCCCAGCTAAAAAAATTAATGGGGAGCATCTAAGAGCACAGTTTACGACTGACGGGCCCCTTTTTACAGAAAGGTGAGGTGGTGAATATTGGAACCACATTTTGGTCAAAACCTCCCCATTTGAAAAATAAGAATCTCTACAAATACGTAAAATACTGAGCCACTAGGAAATGGAATAACGTAAGAGCTGCGGGTTCAGTTAGTTTCAGTTAACAATCGAGCTAGCACAGACATTCGATAAAGTTTCTGAATGTATCAAAAATACTTTAATTTGTATGTTTGAATCATCTTTGTGAAAAAGGTAGCCGACTGGGCTAGAGGTGGCAAGGGTCGACTGGGCAGGAGATACAGAAGGTGTTTGACCAAACGACTGGGCTGAAGTTATCGATAGTCGACTGTGTCCATAATTGTGACATTGGTGGTCGGCTTGTTTGTTAGGGTCACATGAAGAAATGCAGTCTGAGGACAGTCCGCCTAGATCCAGGATGGCCGAATGTAAGAAAATGTATGTAGAAAGAGAGAGAGCGGCCGTCTAGTTATTTATTGATGGGCTGACCTCGCGGCGAGACCAGTGCCACTTTGTTGATGTTTAGGTTAGGACAAAAATACTGATGCAACTGTCGTAGAAATCTCTGCAATTGAGTTTGAATAGCTCAATTTGAATAGTTCAGTTTAATATAACCTTCTGTAGTGTGAAGTTGATTATTATTCTTTTAATTTAAGTGAGGTAAGCGAGGCTGTTGTGCAAGCCGATTTAGGCACTGCGTAGAGATATAGCAGGGAAAATATCAGCTAGCCATAGTGTGAAAAAACGTCGTTTTGACCGTAAACGTAAAGCTGCAACCGTAAATTAAACATTGTAACAGTAAAGGAAACACCTCCAATAACTGTTTTAAAATACATTTGGCAACGTTGAGTCTGCCTGCACGAGACTCTCAAGGTTGCCGGTAAGTGACGCCATTTGGTGACGGCAATCCACAGGTGTCTGAAGACAAATTACGCGAGTCAGTTTTGTGCGATTTTAATCTTGAAAGTTTGTTTTGCATGTATTCAAATCACCTCATAATTTGGCTAGCATATTTCATGTGAGGATTGTGCTTACTTTATATAGGAGTATGTTAGTTTTGAGGATATTTATGGGATTTTTATTTACATCAAGTGTTTCCAAATATCCCCCATAAAATCAATGAGTGTCTGTTATTTACAATCGAATAAATGGAAGGAAAATACCTATTGATAAAATGGGTACAGGTGTTTCCAGTCTTGCCAATTAATGTAGAAAATCACATAGTTTCTTGTTTACAAACACGAACACACATAGGTTATCCTTGCGACAAGGCAAAACACACTGGCGAGTGAATATGTAAACTCGAATAATTTACTAACTACATTTAAGGACGGGACTCCTGGAGAGGAATGATACCGTTTATTTATGTCGCGGCACCCCACATTATCTCTAAAAAAGCCTGAGCACTTACAGAAGCTTCGAAAAGACGCAAGAAAACCCGAGATAATTCATAACTTTTACGAAAAGTTAAAAAAGACGATTCAAGAAAATGGACTTGATCTTCCCAGTATGTCATCATTCGTTTTCGATGAAAATGAAACAGGATTCAAGAGTGACCCATCGCGCATAAAAGCTATTGGAGTGAAAGGTAAAGCTTTGCATCGAGTTTAAGGCAGAGTCCCCAACTTTCCTGCATGCGTTTCAGCAGATTGATTATTTTTAAGGTGGGCTGCAGTTCAAGCCAGATGGGTTTCAGGTAAGGCTTTACCAGGAATCCTTTTCGCCACCAGTAGAAACGGCTGGATGGAAGAACCACAGTTCCACCAATGGTTTACTTGTGGGTTTATACCGCACATAAACAAAATTCGCCAAGAACAAAATAAGCCACATCAGAAAGCGTTACTACTTTATGACGGTCACTGTAGCCATGTTAGCGTAAGAATTATTGAATGGACAGGCGTTTAACAAAAAATAAGTGTGGCTTCAACTTCAAAATCAGAAGACCTAGTAGGTGGCCAAATTATTAGGGACAGTACACATATTTATGTAATTTCTAGTATAAATCATTTTATAAGTACATTTTTATGCACGATTTAGCACCTTGCCACAAAGCCAGGAGTGTTACTGCATTCCTGGCTGAGAAAAATATTACTGTTTTGCCATGGCCAGGGAACTTTACCAGATATGAACCCCATAGAGAACATGTGGGAGATCACCAAACGTCCATTTGTAGAAGTTTTAATATATGGAAGTAGTATGCTTGCTCTTTTTTTGATTCTGAAGCATCAAGAACATTTTTGGGTAGAAATGGCATGAAATTGCCTGAGAATTTTGAAATTTCAATTACTCGTTCTTCTGTAGCTGATGACAACACTCGTGAGGTCATTGGAACTGTTTGTATCTCGATTCAATTAATAGATAGAGTGAAAGTGTTTAAAGTAGTTGTAGTTCCCACAATGCCACATCGTTTATTGTCGAGCATTGAGTTTTGGGTTGAAATGGGAATTGTATCGGATTTACGCTTTATATGTAAAGTAAATTTAGCACTTGGTAAGGAAAAATGTAAATTTTGTGTACCTAGAATAAAGTATTTAGGATATTTGATAGAGATGGACTTAAGGTAGAGGGATATGGATTTACAGTTCTAACAGATCATAGTTCCTTGATTTGGTTGTTGAACATGGTCAGGTCTTGATATACAACAAGAGATCTATGGTATTGTAGAATGTTAGAAAAGGTTAAAAATGCTCCATTAAAGTATTCGAATTGGCGAATAGAGAAACAACCAATTATATAAATTTCCTAAAAAAAAGGTTTCCATGGATAGCGACGAAATAGCCAATTGGAAGATTGTGGTTCCAAAAGGTCTGAGGAAGAAAGTAGGTACTACGAGTAGAAGAAAATCACGACGACGCGACGTGACAGCCGACATTTAGGAATTTATAAAACCCATCACCGAAATGATCAATCGTATTATTGACCCAAGATGCATAGTGATGTAATAAAATACGTTAGAGGATGTAAGATTTGTCAACAGCAGAAGCCAGCACAGCACAGCAGGCAGGGATTTATGTCGAAACCGAAAGTTACTTGACCATGACAGATGATTTGTGCAGACTTATTTGGACCTTTACCTCGTATTTAACCCGGGAATAGATACATTTTTGTGGTTTCAGATCATTTTTTAAAATTACCTTTGTTATTGACTATTAGGAATGCCACGGCCAAGACAGTTAGTAAGATAATAGAAGAAGACGTAGTTTTAATGTTTAGTGCACCACAATTTTTGATTTGCGACAATGGTAGTCAGCAGTGGCGGCTCGTGGGTTAATAACCAGGGGGGTCATTTTGGTTTTGGAACTTATAATTAATACTAAAAATATATACATACCTATACAACGTGTCCTATAAAGTTCTCTACATATGGGACGCTTTTTTATTATCCGTTTATTAAAAAAATGTTCTTCATAAAAAGCTCTAAATTGCTCAAAAATCAAAATGCACTCGCAACATTCCAAAAATATCGGATAATATACAGGAGAGATCAAAAAATAATAATTTGACTAAAGAGTAAAGTACCCTTATTTTTGAAAATAATGAAAAATGTTATTCGGGAAAGTTATTCAGTATAAAAAGTTAAGGACTATTATGAAATAACAGCCACCTATGATCAAATTTATTTTTCTAAATTACAAACGTGTTAATACACTGGCGAGCATAAAATTAGGGTCACTTTGAAAATTGCCAATTTTTCCAAGAATTCAAAATATTAAATTTAATTAATTCTTGAAGGCAATAACACTTGCATTTCTGAGAACTGTTATAAGTTTTTTGTGGTTTCTTTTGCACAACAAAGATTCAATATTTCCGATTTCTAGTAAATGCTTGCAGGTGCGCTACTTGGAAGCTTATTTCTCGGGGTCTATTTTTCAATTTCCTTCATTTATTCACTAACTTTCCTGTGTATAACTTGACGGTCGAAAAGTGTAGTCTTCGTTTATTTCCTTATAATGGCTTTAAATCCTGTCACGGCGGCCAGAATTATAGCGCTGTTGCAAGATGGTCGGGGGCAACGTGTAATGGCAAGAACGGTTGGTGTAAGTCTTTTTACAGTTCAGCGGGTATCCCAACGATTTCAGGAAACTGGTAGGCTGACGAGAAGACCAGGATCAGGGCGGAAAAGAACCACCACCCCAAGGGATGACCGTTTTCTTGTGTCCATGGCTTTACGGAATCGGACTGCTACGGCAGTTTCGCTTCGAAATCTCCTCCAAGAAGTCAGAAATGTTAACATTAGCGAATGGGCAGCTAGGAGGCGACTTCGTTCTGCTGGATTATCTTCTCGGAGAATGGCTACGGGTCCTCCACTTCTCCGTCGCCATAGAATTGCAAGACTGAACTTTGCTCGAGATCACTTGGGATGGACAAATGACGATTGGGGGAGGGTATTATTCTCAGACGAGTCACATTTCTGTTTAAATGGGTCGGATGGACGTCGGCGGGTATGGCGAAGACCCGGAGAAAGGTATGCCCAGGCTTGTATTGATGAGCGACTTACATTTGGTGGAGGCTCAGTTATGGTGTGGGGAGGAATTTCTTCAGACGCACGTACCGAATTAGTGCTTATCGGCAATGGATCCCTAACTGCCCATAGGTACGTAACGGAAGTTGTAGAAAATCATGTCATGCCTTTTATGACGGTTCTGGGAGAAAATGCAACTTTTATGCATGATAACGCTCGACCCCACGTGGCAAGAATTGTTAGCGGTTATTTGGATGAGGTTCAAATTACGCGATTTGACTGGCCAGCACGGAGTCCCGACTTGAACCCCATAGAGCATGTGTGGGATGAGCTAGGACAACGTGTACGAAGTCATACACCGTCTCCCACCAACGCACAGGATCTTAGGGAGCTCCTACTACAGGAGTGGAATAACATCCCCCAAAATGTGATCCGTAATTTAATTGAGAGCATGCCACGTCGCCTCCAGGCTGTCAAATGCACGGGGAGGAAACACTCGTTATTAGGGGTCAAAATTTTAACAGTTCCTTGTTTTATTCCAACATTTTTCTCACTACACATTTTTAAGACAATTTTGTTAAAATTTGCTTCTTTACGAATTTTCAATAAAAACATTAGAAAATGAAACGTTTTCTTTTTAAAACATTCCTGTTTAGAGATATGTATACAACGAAATCCATTTACAATAATAAGATACAATAAATAACCAGAAAAGTTGAATTTTTGAAGTGACCCTAATTTTATGCTCGCCAGTGTATCTAATAAAGAACTAAAATTATTTTAAATTAACTTAAATTTAAATTAGAGTTCTTCCATTATTGCATCGGATAAATGTTGTGCTGTGGTACCTGGAGGGTTGACAAATTTCCAAAATCTTTCATGCACAATACCATCTAATACATATCGAAAGATAAAAATCATTTGCGTTTTATTGGAGCTATCTGTGCTCTCATCAACTTGAATTGCCACAAAATTTGGTCAATTTCCTTTATTATATGTGTGTGTACAACGGCCAACATTGAATCTAAAATTTCGTTTTCAATTGTTTTTGATATTCCTTTGAATAATGTATTTTTTTCAAGGTGCTCTTTAAATATTAAGTCTAGTTCAGAGACAAAATCTATAAGGCCACGAAAAATCCCAGGATTATTGGACATGTCACTTTCGTCATGACCGCGCAATGCAATGGGGAAGACCCGCTTAATCGAATTTATAACTTTTAGTACTGTAATATCAAGCACAAATAGAACATGAATCGCGTACCACGTCAAAATTTTGATTATGCGCCTTGCTAAAAGAAAAACATGCAACTAGAAAAGCAGCATAACCGGGAGGGCTAAAGCGCGCGCTTTCTGTGACGTAGAAGGCCTATCCGTTGCGTCGTGGTATAACACGTCCCCCTGGGTAAAATGGGGAGGAGTCGAAGAGTGAGCGGGGGCTCAGGGTGTTAACGGATCGGTTTGCGCATGTGAAAATCCCTACCTAATCTGTAGGCCCCGTACGTCACAGCGTCATTCAAATATTGTGTTTGAAGTGTGATGCACGTTTCGTATTCAATTATGACGAAAGTAAGTCTCAAAAATAAAAAACGAAAATTGCGGAATTTGTTTTGGATAGTAAACTATTCAATGGGATCATTTTCAAAATTTGCGGGTTTTCCCCATTTCAAAGACTCCACAAAATTTTACACAATCAATTATTTTGTTTAAAATATACCTATTTTTAGAAACCGATTCATTAAAGTCGTGCACTGATTTGCGATACGCACTATCAAGTTGCTGTCTTATGTCTACACGTCCTAAACTGGCGTAACTCATTGAACAATTTATATGAGAAGCAGAAGAAGCATGCTTTTTAATTTTGTCTTTTAAATGTTTAATATCGGTTACTCCATTTTTAGCCCATATAGCATCATTTGAAAATAATAAGCACGGATAGCAAAAGAACGCATTTTTAACACTGTATCCACAAATCCAGTCGCACAAATTGTACATCGATTCTTTAAAATATCTTTGGACATTTTTACCTTTATCCTTTGTTGTCTGCTTCAAATTCAGTTTTGGTTTCGGCCGTCCACTTTCCCTCTTTTCAAGCCGGCGTTCATAATTTAATGTTCCAGCTGACTTTAAGGCAAATATATCCTCAACAACACTCATCTTGTTTTGCTAAACACACAAAATTTCTCAACGATCAGAACTTCACAACGATCACAGTTCACATCCGCAACAATAAAGAAAGGTTTCCCGCCTGCTATCTAAGAAGAACTGAGATCCAGAGTCCAGAGAAAATATAACTGAATACTGTAGAACTAAACTCGATTCTGCGCAGTTGTAATCGGGACATTGACCACGTTGGAGATATAGGAGTAAAAGGTGACTCTCACTTCCACTCAAGAATTCGCCATCTGCTGTCACTGTTCTTCTTTACATGCATTTCTCCATAAGCCATAAGAGCTGTGCAGGGTCAATTTGAATAATGTCCCGGCTTGCTAGCGAGCGCGCAGCGCGGCTTGACGCTTGGCTATTTCTAGTATTGCTGCGAATGCAGACCGCTGAAGATTTTAAATTTGAGACTGTTAGACAAAAAATATTTTTATTAAAATTATGGATTTGATTAGAATATTTTAGGAGGGTCATTGACCAATTGACCTTAAGGAGAAACCGCCACTGGTAGTCAGTATCCTGGTAAAGAAAGGCAAGATATAATGGATACCGCGGCGTCGGTTCACAAGAGCAAGTAATACGCTTCTTCCAAGCAGAAAAACTCATGTTTGAGGCTGATGAATGTAAAATGCCAGAATCTGAAGTCATAAGTTCTGGGGAAGAATTTAGTGAAAGTGTCTGTAATATTAAAGATATTGCTACAATTCGTAATTTTTATATAGTGTTAAACTCTGAAATATAGAATAAATGTAGACCAGGCGAGTACATTTTCAAGCTAGAGGAATTATTGAGTAATGAAGAAATTATTGTTTGACGGGCGATTGGACGCATATAATAAGTAAAGAAATGTATTCCTTTAGAAAACTTTCATGCGTATGTTGCCAGAACGATTAGTGCCAGGAATTATATATATATATTATTCAAGAGCCGTGTGTTCCTGACTAACACGGTTTAGCTATTGACTGTGAAGAGCGAAATGTAAGCCTGCATACAGCACATGACCGAAAACGTGCCATAAAGGGGGAACCCCTAAAGAACATTGGTTTAAAAATGTACAATGAGCACCTCAATGTCAGTTATCTTAGAAAATAAACTGATGGTGAAAATATGACTAGCAAGGAATCGCCTATTCTGCTGAAAATGGAAACTCTTCGAGAAGCAAGATATGAAGTCAGATTAGCAAATCGTATAATGTTTGTCCTTTGTAGTCTTTAATTGAGACTGCGCAGCGAAACCCAATGAATAATAATTCGCGACATTGGTGCTTTTAAGTTTTGAATACTTTATTGGAGTCAAAATCAAACAAGATTGTACAATTTTTTCAGTAAAAGGCACAACCAAAAGATTTGTGTTATCAAGCTTCCAGATGCAAAAGAAGGGCAGATTACAGTTTCGCAAATGTACAGAAAGGAATACCTAGCACTAGCGCTATTCATTATTGGTTAAGTGGGTGGCGTAGGTATGGTGCAGCTAATCTAGGTGAACTTGTGTGTGACCTGCATCGGTCAGGGCTTTTACTGGTTGCTCAGCTGTTTTCATTTTATAACTAACAAGTATAATATAAGAATCGACGTCGCCCACCTTATTATTAACTCATTAATGCCCACCGTACTCAAGTAATCTATAATATAATATGCCATTGATTTGAAGCATCTTTCTTGTATTTCAGCCTTCCTCTATCCTTTGGATATAGCCCTTTCATTCGTTTCCCGATGTGTCTTGTTCCCTGCTTTTTTGTACCGGTTCAAACCAGCCGTTCTTTAGAAAAATCACTAGGCTACAGGACAAACGGGGTAACATAGTTAAGATAGGTGAAAAATACTGACAAGAGACAGGGAATAGAAACAGAAATGTGTAAAAACACAAATTATGTACACTAGAAAGGAAGTTTTAGAGCTCATTGAAGTGACCGTATTGGTGAGAATCTCAGAACATCCATTGAATTGAACGTCACGGTGTATGGAATATACTGCGTAAAGATTTGCATCTATACCCCTACACGATCCAGTTGACCCAGGAACTGCATTTAAATCGCCGACAATAAAGTGAAAATGTTTTGAACCTCCATAATCAAGTTCCAGATTTTTTGCGAAAATTGTTAATGAGCGACGAAATCAATTTCGATTTAAGTGGTTTTGTTGATAAATAAAACAGCCGCATTTCTACACCCTATTGAAGTAACAGTTTGGTGCGCAATTTGGTCAGGCGGTGTCACTGGACCATATTTTAAGATGCTGCTGGCAACGTAGTTACTGTGACAGTCTAGCGGTATCGGGAGATGCTGCAGAACTTAATGGGTATTCAGGTTTGTTTGGAAAAGTTGTAACAAAAGGCCATATTTTAAAGTCTTACTCCTACGAGAGAATATTTTTTATATTACAGCAATGTTAGCCTGACTTATGAATTAGGGCAATATATGGATCTCAATATATTTTTCAACTATACTGCTCTTTACGACGTCTCATAAAATAACATCTAATATCGTTTTCTGGAACCTTCAAACGTTTCAAGTTTCACAAAACCTTTCCTTTTGTATTTTATTGCCGTCTATCTACACTCAGGCCGACAATGGCTCTCCAAAATCAAAGTGATAAAACGTTACATCCCAATACTTTGAACACATACCAGAACCACTAAAAAATTTCCAAGAGAACATTTGACAATTTGTCAACCAACTCCGTCGTAAAAACCTGCGATCCCGATTCTATAAAGAAATTTAGATCTCCTCTCAAATAAACTGTCGGAACCATAAACCAATTGAGTATTTCCGTTAGGGTCCAAATGCACTAAGATCGCCCCAGGACATACCAGCAAATCGTTGCACAGGCCATACAATTCCAGTCAGGTTTCCTGATAGAAAATAAAATTAATTTAAAAATATTGATAGACAATCCTCTGTATTTACACAGCGTTAAGCTGACTATGGAATAGGTCACCTTGTTAAGATCAAATATAAGTAGGTATATATACCCTTAAGGTGAAAACTTACTGTTAAGTTTAGAAATAGGCATTATGGCGCCCTCTTCTGAACAAGTCAAGAATTATCCAAACTTCTTTAATCTCGTCCCCCACATTAACAATGACCCGATTCAACAAACCCTCTAACACGAGAGCAACCCCATGGGCTGTCTCAAGCCCTTCCTAATTTTTCTTGGAGACAGATCCTTTAAAAAGGGACGC
The DNA here is from genome assembly GCA_963966045.1 of Xestobium rufovillosum. Lineage (NCBI taxonomy): Eukaryota > Metazoa > Arthropoda > Insecta > Coleoptera > Ptinidae > Xestobium > Xestobium rufovillosum. Next base: position 28,099,958 of record OZ014497.1, read on the forward strand.
TGTCCATTTCTCTGGGACATTTTGTTTCTCGACTTTCTACGTTCTACGTTTAGTGTTTCACGTGAGTACCAGTGAGTGTTCAGAGTAAATTCATTTTGGCTTTAGCGCCGACTGTTTATAAATCTTGCCAGGGAAAGTTAAAAAAGCATTTTTTCTTTCTTTAATAATATTTACATTAAACTTTTAATTTTATACCCTGGGTTTTCAATCGCCCTTACCCTCTAACCTTCCAGTGAAAAGTGTTAGCGTCATTAAAGCGTACTCGCCAAAATTCCTGTGACCGATAGTGCGCGCGACTCGGGCCTTAACGGGTTGAACGTGCATCGGATCACCCGGAGTGAAAAGGTAAGATGTATGCTCACTCACTTCGAATCTTCCACGAGTTTTGTTTTGTGTTATTTTATGTTATAATTGCGAGATAGGGAAATGGGCGAGGTTGAGTTTGGTGATAGAGAAATGCTTTAGGTACAAACTTCACGAGGCGTCATATAAGCTCTCTACAATCTGGTGAGTGTACCGACTTTTCCATGACTTCCTGTCCTGCCAACTGAGAAATCTGTCACTTAAATTTGATATCAGGTAACCAGGTACAGTTACCACTCGGCCCCTGGTGCCTGCTACAAAGATAAACTGTACCTATAATCTACAGTTTTTTGGGAGATTCGTTCTGTTAGAAATTAAATTACTTAACGTCCCTTCATATATTTCAAACCGAGAAAAAATATTATTTCAAGTTTCATTTAGTAAGTAGTTTATGATATAAAAAGTTATAAAATGCACATACTAAAATTATCTATACGTTATGATATTAAATTTTCAGATTTCCAATGTGGGCGGCACCGTAATTATGGTGAATCATTGTATTCCTCCCAATCTAACGGCCTCGTCGGCGACAGTAGAATCTCATATAAATTATTTGAAAACGAGGCTGCTGCACCACCTTCCACAAAGAGTTGATGAATTCGTACATTCACGTGCTCAGCTTTTGGAGGGGACTATGAAGCTGGCATCTGGTTTAGAATCCATTAATAGTGAATAAAAGGTGCAAGACAAGAAAAATCAAGCAGTGAATATAGGACTCGCTACAGAGAACGAACTTGAGAAGGAGGAGACATTTTCAGGTGATGAACTAAACTTTGTTGAAAACTGGAGAAGTTTAGGAAATCCAGCGAAAATAAAACGGAGGGAAACCAAGTTTCTGTCTTAATCCTCAGTCAGAATGGTCAACGATAAATTTGGAACTTAAGAGTTCTAAAGAATAGTAGGGTAAGACGTATCAAACTCGGAACATTCATGCTCAAATACCCTAAGGAATACCTGTGCATTTGACAGTATAATTCCGCTAATAGCTGCTGCTCTTTGTGTTAGTAAATATCTAAAAGTGAGCTGTAGAAGAAAACCTTCGAAATGCCTCCTCTTTTTGACTTGACAGTGGAGTTACCAAAAACAGGATTCGTTAACTCAGAATCGACCAAAACCAAACATTTCCCATAGTAATATATACAATGCATGTAAGTAGTGAGTTCAGTCAAAACCAGACATATCCACTTCTGGAAATAATTTTTACTTTTCAACCAAATTGCGTCGCAATTTAACAACGGCTTCTCGTCTTCAGCATGATGCTTGTGCTACTTGCCTTAATCTAAAAGGCCCCATAAAACAAAAAAGATGGAGAGAACATTATCATTAACAACCAAAACTCAAATTCCATAAATTTCGAGCAAACACTTTTTACAAATTGCTGAAGGAAGATCCTCCAAAAAGCTTATCATTCTGCTTTGATTTACAGCAGTTACATCCATTACCCAAGGCGCCTTTTATTTGCGTCAAATTAGTTTTTACACTTTCTGTTGTTTTGATTTTTATTTTTATACCTGGACGGAAAACCAAGTTGGTCGCGGCTCACTGAATGAGACAGTGCGGCTTAGTTTAAAATGTGGCACTGACACATGCCTGTTTGTATGTATTGTAATACTACAGAATTCGCAAAAAAATTCATATCTGCTAACCATTGCAAGACAAAGTTACTGCAGCAGACACACAACTCTTTGCAATGTTGCTAACAAACGATAAAGAAATTGGAAAATGTTTAAACTCCCGGATTTGAACGGCCAATTGGGAGGGCGTGATGCTGGGAGAGAGGGGTGACCTCCTGTGACTGGTACTAAAAAAGATAGACGCTGGAAAACCGGTAGAGAGAAAGGTAGAGCGTTTCCTTCTGTTTTGTTTTTAGAAGTCCTCAACGCTTGAAAATTGAGTGTTCTTTTCGTTGTGATAAACAAAAAGGTGTTCCTGTTTGGAATTTTGATCTTGTATGGACTTCCAGCAAGACCGGTGAAGCGAGGTTTCGGAGAGCGGTCGAGGAGCCCATCTGTATCTGATTGGATCACGGTATGCGTGGAATGTCGTGGTGAATCTGACTAGAGAGTCAGTGATTCGTGGGTGGACGTATTGCCAGATTCAGTAGCAGGACACAGAAAGATATTTACAAATAAAGGTACCAATATTTTTGTGCTAATTTTAATCGTGACGGTGAGAAGATTCCTTTTTAGCTTGTAGGAGGTTTAGTTACTGTCAATTTTTTTTTTGTTTTGTTGTTTATATAGAATAAGATTTAGTAAAATGGTGCTTCGTCTTGAGTTTTATTAAGTAGTAGTTTGCTTTTACATTTATTTTACTTACCTACCTGAGACAGGAACGAGCTCAGTACAGCTTGTATTTTATATATTGATTTTTTTTCTTTGATTTGTGCCAGTTCCAAAAACTTTAAATTTCCAAATTTTGTGAAATTTCTGGCAGTTTTTTTAACATATAAAACTTGTATTTTTTATTCGACGTTTCGCCCCCGTTTGGGGGCTTTGTCAAGAATATTTATTTAAACTTGTAAAAATATAAAAAAATATAAACGTAAATTATTTGACAAAATTTTTTAAAAAATTTGGAAATTTATATATTGACTAACATTTGTTTGTGCAATTACTTGACCTAAATCTGACGTAACTGTTATATTAAATAAATATTATTGTTTATTATATTGAGAGACTTTGATTGCTCAAAGCTTGATACCGATATTAGTAGCCTTCGTTGAACCTACTTCATAGGTAAGTCATCATTTGGACTGTGCTAGGTGGCGCCCATTTTATTTTTCCTGTTTGACTCTCGTTATACGTAGAATATTGAAATCTGGTAGAACGACGACCACCCATTATTGCCTTAAGAGACCCGATTTTGGTAATAAGCAATATAAGAACAAGTAGTTTTTGGAAACTTTTCAAGAGTGACAGTTTTAACATTTAAAGATAGTAGAAACCGAAAACCAAAAACCAGGCATTTATAAGATCCGAGTTAATGTTTCGCAGAGTGATTTGCGCTGCACGTTTAAACGAAATTGAGTTGAGTGATATCTTGTCTCACGAATTCACGTTGGTACCCACATCTTTGTTTCATAAAGACGGTTCGATGCGGAAAACTGCGGTCAGATCTCGAAAAAAAGTTAGAAACTCACACAATTACTGCAAACGTGTGCGGATGTTGGGTCGTATATTATTGATGCACTCTATGAATGTACAAAAAGTAAAAAAATCTGATAAAATCCGTCGACACCGATGTTCTGATATTACTCTTACATTAGACAGTTAGACAGCTGCTGTCAATACGCTGTTCGGACAAAAACCGCAATAATGCTTGATGTCATTGTTTTAAAGAGGGATTTAAATGTTGTAAAACTTGCAATAACAAGATTATAATAAGAACAACTTTAGAAACGCCGATGAGGTCCGATTCCGAAGACGATTTTTAACAAATGTTCATGATTACATACTTATTGCACCAAAGTGTACTTTATTACACATTATATCCACAAAACTGACAATGCACCAGAGAATCCTATTATTATACGAGAAAGTTTACCTACCTACTATGCTATGCTCTAAAACAAGCCATGCATGTTCAGGGTACAGGCCGCAACGAGGAAAAGGTAGTTATTCAAAAATTCATATCTCAAAAACTAATTGAGATACGATGTTTTTATTTGAACAAAAAATATCCTCAAACCCTCGTCTACAATTATTATTTCACTGCTTATAGATACAAATTTTCGCAAATAAAAAAGTTGGTCGCTTATTGAAAATAGCAGTCCAAGATATAAATGTTTCGAGATTCATGCTTAATTTTGGATCATAAATAACAAATTTTCAGCAGACTTCTTAGCGTTATGGTTATGAGCAGCGCTCAACTGTCCTCTTTCGAGTGAAAAGAAAATCAAGTTGATATCTTTAGTATTTTTCGAGATATTACCTGATATACCGTAAAAACTAATTTCGGAAGAGGTACACTTTTCTAGAATTTTCCGAAATAATAATATAAGATCTTTGATAAATGTTTAGAATGTTATGGAAATCAAGGCTACAATCAAATTAAGAACTGGGAAAGTTTAACAGAATCAAACTTAGCACACAATCTATTTAAGTACTTCCCACAGCAGAGCATTACCATGAGAGAGTCGAGTTGACTAAGAGATTAATGCTCCTTAACTAAAGAGTAACAGGAAGGACTATATTGCGCTGTCCTATGCTTCCATAGGTTTTAAATCTTGAAAAACTCATTGGACTTATCTTAGTACAACCCCAATTTTCGAGATAATTGAAGAGTTGTTTAGTGCCCCTGGACAGTACCCACATCTACACTCACAAACATTTCCAAGAGAGCATAATCATGCTATATTCTTATTTTTGTCCCACCACACAATTTATTGGCAACACAAACTTAAATCACCAGGAAATCAAGTTGGAATATATTAAGAGAACTCTCCTCTCAGATACTGTTTGGAAGGACCATTATGGTGGGTTTGAAGGGCAAAGGCAGAAAGGATAGACCTTAATTATAATCTTTCTCTTGTTGTTAGTACCCCAAGAAATACCTGTGCATTTGACAGTATAATTCAGCTAATAGCTGCTACTCTTTGTGATAGTAAATATCTAAAAGTCAGCTGTAGAAGAAAACTTTCCAACTGCGTCCTATTTTTGACTTGACGGTGGAGTTACCAAAAACATATATCCACTTTGCTATAAAAATGCATTTTCTGCGGTTTTATATTGTTTTTCGTCTTTTGTATCGATTCATTAACTGAGAATCGACCAAAACCAAACATTTCCCATAGTAATATGTACATAAGTAGTGAGTTCAGTCAAAACCAGACATATCCATTTCGAGAAATAATTTTTACTGTTTCAACCAAAGCAGGACATATCCATAATATAAACTGCGTGTGAATTTTTACGAGTTTAACAACGGTTTCTCAAAAAAGATGGAAAAAATTATCATCAACAACCAATATTCAAGTTCCATAAATTTCGAGCAAACACTTTTTACAAATTGCTAAAGAAAGATCCTCCAAAAAGCTTATCATTCTGCTTTGATTTACAGCAGATACATCCCTTACCCAAGACGCCTTTTATTTGCGTCAAATTAGTTTTTATACTTTCTGTGTTGATTTTTATTTTTATACCTGGACGGAAAACCAAGTTGCTCGCGGCTAGCTGAATGAGAAATCGCGGCTTAGTTTAAAATGTGGCACTGACACATGCCTATTTGTATGGATTGTAATCTGTAATACTACAGAATTCGCAAGAATTTTCATATCTGTTAACCATTGCAAGACAAAGTTGCTGCAGCAGACACCCAACTGTTTGCAATGTTGCTAACATATGAGAAAGAAATTGGAAGATGTGAAATGCATTCATGAGACCCACTTAAAGAAATGTGTGCATATGGAAACTTGATAACTAAGAAGCTGAAGATAATTTATTACCATGGAATTAAATTCATGAAAAATATTTGCACAATGCACACGTCAAGAACAATCTAAGGGCTGATTTGCAAGAAGTGACCAGCGGGGTACGGCAAATAGAAACGGAGACGTTCGTTAGAAACTGCTGAACAGACCCAACAACGAATCCACTGCTTTATTGGAGGTACTAATAACTAGAATAGACGGCGAGGTCTAGTTTACACACTTCGCAGAAAACCCAAGCTTTCGTAATTTATTTACTGGATTATCGGAGTCTACAATAATAGAGCAAAATGAAACTGCAGTCAAAAAGCAAAAACTTATTGGACTTTGAGGTTTTAAACTGTACCTGCAAAAATCTTTCAAGCACCTCATCGAGTCCAAGAGAAATATCAACTTTAATTAACACAGTATGATGTATAAAGAAGAAAAAAATAGAAGGAACAAAAGGTGATCAGGAGACGATAGCAACTCGGCACAAGTAGCTTTGTACTCCTTAGCGAAGTGAGAAAGAAGAAAAAGGATAGGGGAGCAGATTAACCCATGAGCAAGAATGTATATTGGGAGACACTGAGGGATTATGTAGGAGTCCTAGATAACGACCAGAGCTGGAAGGTAACTCAACACCAAATGGTAAAAATAAATTTACAAAAGTTGCAATTTAGCAACCTTCGTTTAGGCATTGAAAATGAACTTTGCTAAGTTTCAAGTAAACTCAGTACAAATCAACGTAACAATTTGTAAAAATTGAGAATGATAAAATTTTCTCGGAATCGAAACAATGACAGACGTTCATCCTCTTTCTAGCTAGCCCAAAATCAAAGTTGAATGTTTCATAAAGTATGCGATGCAGAACCACCGAACGCTTCCGTGTCCAAAAAATCGTTTTATCCCCCGGATTCTCGCCCCCTCGAATCTTGCATCTTCTATCCCTCCCCCCGAAACTCGCATATGACAATATCTTCAAAAACATTGGCCTGGCACACGTAGAACTTGCAAAAATTCGCAACGATGTAACAGCACCAAACGCTTAAAATTTGCTGAAAACGTAGTTCAAGTTTACACCCCTAAATATCGCCCCCATGCATCAAGGGCCCCAATAACCAACCCATACGACATGCTCTGGTTCGTCCTCCTTCCAACCAGTCCAAAATTAAATTTGGATGTTGCAGAAATATGCGATATAACAATGTCGAACGTTTAAAGTTTGTTAAAAATGTACCTCAACTTTACACCCGTATAATGTCGCCCTCGTGCATCGCAAACCCCAAAAACCAACCCATACGATGTTGGTCGGTTCATCCACTTTCCAGTTAGTCCAAAATCAAAGCTGAAAGTTTCATAAAGTATGCGATGTAACAGCACCGAACGCTTCCGTGTCCAAAAAATCGTTTAAACCCCCGTATTTTCGCCCCTTCGAATCTTATATTTTTTATCCCTGCCTCAAGTTCGCATTTGACGAGATTTTCAAAATGATACCAAAAACATTGACCTGGCATACGTAGAACTCGCAAAAACTGTGAAACTTCCAGAAGTCACAGAAATCGCTACTCGGACCCCCGTATACCGTCACACTTCCAATTCGTTAAACATTTTCAATGTTAAAACTATATTTATTATTTCTTGTGCCAGAATTTCACAAAATTAAAATATGTAATATAAAATGTACTGACACAAATTTTAATAAATAAATAAAAAAAATATAGTTTATATTTTTGTCTCATTTATAGAATAAAATATAATGCTTTGTAGTGCGTTTGTTTTTGTAATAATAATAGAGCAAAATAAAACTGGTCAAAAAGCAAAAACTTATTCGACTTTGAGGTTTTAAACTGTAGCTGCAAAAATCTTTCGAGCACCTCATCGAGTCCAAGAGAAATATCAACTTTAATTAACACAGTATGATGTATAAAGAAGAAAAACAAATAGAAGGAACAAAAGGTGATCAGGAGACGACAGCAACTCGGCACAAGTAGCTTTGTACTCCTTAGCGAAGAGAGAAAGAAGAAAAAAGATAGAGGAGCAGAGAAACCCATGAGCAAGAATGTATATTGGGAGGAACTGAGGGGTTATGTAGGAGTCCTAGATAACGACCAGAGCTGGAAGGTAACTCAACACCAAATGGTAAAAATAAATTTACAAAAGTCACAATTTCGCAACCTTCGTTTAGGCATTGAAAATGAACTTTGCTAAGTTTCAAGTAAACTCAGTACAAATCAACGTAACAATTTGTAAAAATTGAGAATGATAAAATTTTCTCGGAATCGAAACAATGACAGACGTTCATCCTCTCTCCAGCTAGCCCAAAATCAAAGTTGAATGTTTCACAAAGTAGGCGATGCAGAACCACCGAACACTTCCGTGTCCAAAAAATCGTTTTAACCCCCGGATTCTCGCCCCCTCGAATCTTGCATCTTCTATCCCTCCCCCGAAACTCGCATATGACAATATCTTCAAAAACATTGGCCTGGCACACGTAGAACTTGCAAAAATTCGCAACGATGTAACAGCACCAAACGCTTAAAATTTGCTGAAAACGTAGTTCAAGTTTACACCCCTAAATATAGCCCCCTGGCATCAAGGACCCCAATAACCAACCCATAAGACATGCTCTGGTTCGTCCTCCTTCCAACCAGTCCAAAATTAAATTTGGATGTTGCAGAAATATGCGATATAACAATGTCGAACGTTTGAAGTTTGCTAAAAATGTACCTCAACTTTACACCCCGTATAATGTCGCCCTCGTGCATCGCAAACCCCAAAAACCAACCCATACGATGTTGGTCGGTTCATCCACTTTCCAGTTAGTCCAAAATCAAAGCTGAAAGTTTCATAAAGTATGCGATGTAACAGCACCGAACGCTTCCGTGTCCAAAAAATCGTTTAAACCCCCGTATTTTCGCCCCTTCGAATCTTACATTTTTTATCCCTCCCCCCAAAGTTCGCATTTGATGAGATCTTCAAAATGATACCAAAAACATTGACCTGGCATACGTAGAACTCGCAAAAACTGGCACCCCCGTATACAGTCACACTTCCAATTCGTTAAACATTTTCAATGTTAAAACTATATTTATTATTTTTTGTGCCAGAATTTCACAAAATTAAAATATGTAATATAAAATATGCTGACACAAATTTTAATAAATAAATAAAAAATATAGTTTATATTTCTGTCTCATTTATAGAATAAAATAAATGTTTTGTACTGCGTTTTTGTAATTTTTGATAGAGTTGTTGACAGTGGAATTGGGGTAAATGTAAACGTGCATTGAACGACTATAAATAACTACACATTGGCACAAACAAAATGTTTACATATACACCTACAAATATTTATCCAGAACATTCGAAGCTTGGGTTTGGCGTTTCCAATTACACAGTCCGAAAAGGCTGATGTTTTAAAATATGCAGGGGTAAATGAAAACAGGAAACCAAAACCAACATGTGAACTAAAAGAGTATGACCAAGTGAATATTCACGCTGTAAAGAAACAAAATCTATTTAATTGCAAATTTCATAAATTGCCAAAATTAAAACACTGTCTACATTTACCCCACTTGACTACTTGTACTCGGTACAGCTCGTGCACAGTCTTGGATCTTTATCCAAAATGTTAAGTTAAGCTGACGGCACACAATCAATATTATTGATAATATTGTGTTTTTATATGGTCAAATCACGATATTGTCAATAATATTGATTATGTGGGGTCAGCTTTGCAGAAGTGAAATTAACTTTCCTATAAAAATCACTGGTGAACCTCTAGCATTTGAGATAAAGGTTCACCTTTAGCTGACCGCACACAATCAATATCATTGACAATATCGTGTTTTCACGTGGTCAAATCACGATATTGTCAATAATATTGATTATGTGCTGTCAGCTTTGCACGAGTTGATATTAACATTCCTATAAAAATCACTGGTGAACCTCTAGTATTTCAGATAAAGGTTCACCTTTAGCTGACCGCACACAATCAATATCATTGACAATATCGTGTTTTTATGTGGTCAAATCATGATATTGTCAATGATATTGATTGTGTGCAGTCAGCTTTTAGTGAACTCCTAACCACGCCATTTTGGGGGGGTTGGCAAAAATCTGTCACTTCCTACATGGTTATAGAATCATTACCGCAACCGATTAAATAACTGATCAAGTTGTACGATCTTTAACCGGCAATCATAACTGATCAATTGTCGTGAATATTTATTACAATGACCGGAAAATCGAAGCAGTTGTTGCACAGGCAATACCAAAAATTTTAAATCAAAATGTAAGCTAGTTTAAATTATTTTACTATTTATTAATACCCGCCCATCTTTTTTATTCACAAAAAACCTGCATTCCTGATCGCAAACGTTCAACTAACGTTCTCCAGTTTTAGCGCGTTTGAATTTATTGCCCAAGTTCTTGTTGATCACTCGTTTCAAGATTCTTAGGAATCCTGGCCGAGATAATCCTGCAATTAATTTGATATCACCCAATTAAATTAAACTAGTGTTTCTGCATTCGGTTAATTAGTTCCGAAGTCCTCGAACACGGACCGTAAAGGAACTTGCGAGCAACTTCAAATCTGAAACAAAAATATATCGTCAGTATCTTGCCTTCGTGTCAGACAGCTTGGGTTCGATTCCCTGCCAGAGCCGCACATGTTTCTATTTTATCAGGAATTCTTAAATAAATCGAACCCCTTTGGAGTTTAGGTTAGTAACCTTAATGTGAAACTTCAGTACGAGAAAACATTGTTTTGGCCAGTGACGCTTGCATGGGACAAGCTGTATACCTACTTGAAATAAATTTTAGTCTGTTAGAAAGTTTTTAGATTTAAGGTTTTGTTCAGCAGGAGTTGAGACTTGAAACTTTGACGCCAAATTTATTATTTATTAATGCAATAAATGTAGGGCATTATGTTTAAAAATTGTTGACCAATGCATTACCAGATTACCGATACCGAACGAAACGGCAAATTCAACTAAAATCGCCCAAGAAAAGTAGTCATAAAAAACATAAAGTGAAATCGCATTACCTACCTATTTCCGACCCCGCATCATGTTTAAAATATGAATTTTGAGATAATTAATCGTTTACGTACAATAACGAACACTATTACGGGATATAATGTATGAGAATTGGGACACAAACTTTAAAAATTTGAATTTTATCACAGGCGTGTGCACCACATTGCCATTTTAATAAAACTGAAGTTAAAAAGCAGCGCAAGCGCCGCACAAAATTGCGTCGAAGCCAGTAGGTCAGAGACGCAATTAGGGGGTTGCACTTTGGGGGGCCTGCAAATTTTTTAAAATAATTGAATAGGCAAAGTTGTTCTCCGACAGTATAAAACTGTTTAATGATATATAATAGGATAAAAGTAAAACATGTCATTTATTTTAATTATATAAAACGAATTAAATTTAAAAAAAGCTATTTTGGTCGAGGTTAAATTTGACACGAAAATAAATTTACAGTAAAAAATGTTAACCTCGAGAATTTTAAGTGAAGCAGCGACACTTTATGAGCCGCCATTACCTCTACATCCAGTGGCGGCTCGTGAGGGAGGGCTCCATAATTTTTAAAATAATATAGAACTTCTCATTCATTCTTTTACGAAATAATTATAATAAATTTATGCATCGAGAATACCGCACCAAACACTTTACGCTTACTGTTGAAGGCATGACAACTGGCCTTTCTTACGCAGCGAATAGAAGTAGTAATTTATTTTATTTGGGTTCTTACTGTATAGTCCAATGTACTCAAGTACATTTCCAAGTACTCGAATACATGGCAAAAAAACTGTTATTTTGTGTTTAGTATAGTTTAGTGTAAGATGGCGGACCAAGAACCGTGCAGTGACAATGACAATAGTGATTTTAGTGAAAAAGGAGACGGAGCTGAACCTCCTGCAAAACGCCTTAAATGGCAAGATACATTAATACAGCTAATTGCAGCTCAACAAGAGCAATTAGCGGAACTTTCTCGTCGGTCCAATATGGTGGCCGAGCCAACGCCCAGCGTTCCTGTTGCAGGAGAAACACACGCGCAAGTGTTAACCGGTGCGCACGCGTCTTTTCGGTTGGTTGAGTTTGACCCTGACACCTCCACGTACTCCATGGAGGAGTGGCTCGAGGATACCACGAAGCTCAAAGAAGAACTAAGGTTCGGAGACGTCCTAATGATCGCCAAAGGTGGAGAGGCACTCAAAAAACGTGCGCATCATTATTATTGTGATTGGAGACCAGTACGCCGAACATGGGACAATTTTTGGAAGGATTTAGCAGTAGTATTTCCAGATCGCGAAACTCCCGGAGCGCGCGCATTTGCAGCAGCAACTCTGCGCAGTCGAGAATGTGAATCTCTGAGTGAGTACGGAATCCAAAGGCTAAGGTCAATTCAACGATTTCATAATGGATTCCCTTGGAACACTATTCTCAGTATGGCCGAATACGGCTTAGACCATTCTGAAGCACAGGCTGCAATTCGTATTCATCAGCCAACTGGAGATCGTGATCTGCTGAAAATTTTAAGTGAATTTGATGCACGCAGAAGAAAACCCCGTGTATTGCATGGATCACGTTCGACCGATGTTGTAACCCATTTTTCTACGTACAAACAGAACGATCGGCGACCTAGCACTTCGTCAGGTATGAATTTGAAACAAAACGGAGCTTGTTATAGATGCGGCGAAAAAGGGCATAAACAAGTAAATTGTCCGTCCTCCCAGAAGAAGACTGAGACCCAAAATAGAAGTCACAGGGAAAAGAACACCGAAGAGCCCCCTACGTGTACATGTTGCAAGAAATTGGGACACACGGAGAAAACTTGTTGGTTCAAACATGGTAAGCCGAAACAAGTGATGTTGATTAAACGCAGACGCGGTTTGTCCATGTCGCCCATTGCAATAACGCGGCCGCTGAATTTAGTTTTCTGATTGACAGTGGTTCTCAGGTGAAGAGACTATTAAAAAACTCGATGTTTTGGTGAAACCAGATGTGCGTCCATTATCAGGGCTCGGTTCCAAAATTGTTTACTCCGTAGGTACGTGTGACCTTATAGCGGTTTTGCCTACTGTGACACTTGAGATTTTGTTTACGGTTGTAAGAGATGCCGCCTTGCCAGGGTTACTGAACGCTATTATCGGTTGGGATGTGATTAAACGAAAAAATTTATGTGTCGCAAAGGGAACTGACGGTTTAGAATTACATTATGACTTGAGTGGTGTTCCTAAAGTGTTGACTGCTGTTAGTGCCGACGATCCGCCTAACATAAAAGTGTCAGGATTGGACGAGCAAACTGTTAGTAAATTAAAAGCACTTGTAATGAAGTATGGCAAGGAAACACCTGATCACATTATGACAGGGAAATTAACTATTAAATTAAAGGACACTAATCCGGTTGCATACAGACCAAGACATCTGGCTTACACTGAACGAGCCCAAGTGAAGCAAATCGTGTGTGAATTATTACAAGACGGCATAATTCGCGAAAGTAGTTCGGAATATGCGAGTCCTATCGTACTTGTAAAGAAGAAAAATGGGGAAGTGCGAATGTGTATTGACTATCGTGATGTAAACAAGAAGACTGTTAAAGAACGTTATCCCCTACCTCTTATCCTGGATCAAATAGATGCATTATCTCAAGCGAGGTACTTTACAACACTAGACAAGAAAGCTGGCTTCTATCAGATGGAAGTTGAAGAAAATTCAAAGCATATTACGGCTTTCATAACACCCGATGGATTGTACGAATACAACCGTATGCCAATCGGATTTGTGAATTCGCCGGTAGTATAACAAAGAGCCATCGATAAAGCCTTAGGAGATTTGAAAGGAAAGCAAGCGCGTGTGTATATGGATGATGTGCTGGTTCCATCAAAAACAATTGAGGAAGGACTGAAGATATTAGAAAATGTTTTAAACGCTCTTTCTAGAGCAGGTTTCCGTTTAAATTACGATAAGTGCTCATTTTTTAAAACTGAAACTGAATATCTTGGTTTGGTGGTAAGCGAAGGAGAGGTGCGTCCAAGTAAGCGAAAAGTTGTGGCTTTAACAAAAGCGCCAACTCCTGTAGACGTAAAAAGTGTGCGGCAGTTCATGGGCCTCGCCAATTATTTTAGACGATTCATTCAGGGATTTTCAACGATTATTGGGCCCATCTCTTCGTTAGTGAAGAAAAATAAGCCGTTTGATTGGTCCACGGAATGTGAGAGTGCGAGACAGCTGCTTATTCAAAAACTTACCAATCAGCCTGTACTGCGACTTTCAATCCAAATTTAGAATGTGAATTGCATACAGACGCGAGTTCTATCGGTATCGGAGCAGCCTTGCTGCAGAAAGACAATGGTGTTGCATACCCTATAGCGTACTTTAGTAGACGCACAACAGACTATGAAGCGAAGTATCATTCGTATGACTAAGAGACGTTGGCAATTGTGGACGCTGTTGAACATTTCCATAATTACTTGAGTGGCATTCATTTTACCGTGTACACAGACTGTAATTCAGTGCGTGCGACAGCTGTAACGAAAAATTTACATCCGCGAGTAGCGCGATGGTGGATGCAATTGCAGGATTATGATTTTTCCGTCGAATACAGGCCAGGTCATAAAATGTCTCATGTGGACTACCTTAGCCGAAATCCTGTCGAGACAGTTTATGTAGTAGCAAGTGTGACTTTCAAGACTTTAAAAGACTTCCAGAATAGCGATGAATTCTGTAACAATGTTGTTGAAAATCTGAGTGACTATAGTGATTACACAGTGCAAGACGGATTGGTTGTGACGAAAGAAATGTGCCCAAAGACTTTTGTTCTGATTGCGGCGTGGTTACAAACAATGAATTTATATCATGACAAATCTCACATTGGATTGAATAAGTGTTTGTCAAAAATGCGTGAAAACTTATATTAGCCTAAAATGGGTCAGTGCCTTAAAAAGTATATTCGTAATTGCCGTGCATGTACTTTAGGAAAATCACATACCGGACGGCGAGCGGGTTTTTGGCAAAAAGGCGAAAAACCAAAAGACATTTTAGACACGTGGCATATCGATCATGCGGGTCCACTTATCAAGTCTTATGGATGCACTCAAATTTTGGTTATAGTCAAAGTGAATAAGAGAAGTGCCTCCACTCCGTGCGGATACTGAGCTACACAAATGTAATGTTTCTAGGCGACTGGAGTGGGGGAACTGGGCCGAGCGTCCGCGCGATTATACCGATGTCGAATGTATTGTGTATGATGCATTGATTTCATTACATTACCAAAAAATGGATTTATAGTGAAAAAGATACACGTTTGACGGTGGTCAACATAGACAGGTTAACCACTTATGTAAAATTATAGAAATTCCTCGGTTTCAATAAAAAGCGGTCAACTTATACGTCAATATTCACATAGGATTCACTGTATTTCAATTATTTAAAGTCAGGCCGTAAAGTAAATTCAGCAGCTCTTACAAAAGTCATATTTATTTTGAATATAATCTTGACAATTTCTTATTTTCTCAGTTCTGTTTTTTGAGGCCTGCATTTTGCTGCTTAGAATAAAATTGCATTCTTAACAATATGTAATTATGACCCAATGACGCCAACACATATTGATTCGTGAGATTTACATTCATATTTTAAAGTACCTACTACAGTTACTTTTACTTAAGAAATCATATAGTTAGGTCGTAAGCATCTCTGGTATCAATATGCTTGGGAAAAAACGTTCTAGTTTTCTTAATAAACAATATGTAAGAACTGGGATGCCCAAGTTAGTGTTCCCCTTGTTAAAGTGACTTCGTCTGAAATATTTTCGGGGTCCAACTGGTTGTTTTCAAGCTAAGATAAGCATGTAATACAATTGGTAATTGATGACAGATTTTACAAATAATCCAGCCAGGTAAAATAAATAACAGAATCAATTATTACTTCCTTATAGCACCAACTTTGTTTTGCAGTACCCGCTTTAATTAAATTTTGTTTCTATTTGGTTCCTTCGAATCAAAATGTTTTTCAAAAACGGAGCCCTATCGAGCAATTGCCCGAGGCCATTTAGCTGCTAATTTTGCTTGTTTTGAAATGGAGAAAAATGCCGTTTTTCCGTACGAAATTATATTTTGGGATACAGCATTTACGCCCCTTTATTCACTTTAACCAGAGTACTTCCTGAACGCTAAAACGATATGTATTATTGCATATGGCCAAGCGGTACGCCTGAACGAATGGCCCAGTTTGCTGCACACGGCACCAATTCCAGTATTACAGTTGCGTAGCCCGCTCTTCTGCTGCAACAGCTATCAAGTGGAGACACTTCTCTTATTCACTTTGGTTATAGTTGATGCTTTCTCCAAATATTGCAGTTTAAAACCCATAAAGAAGAAAACCACGGAAGATTCAATCATCGCATTAGCAACAGTGTTTAAAGAGTTGGGAAAACCTCGACGAATTATAGCAGATAGAGGAACAGCATTTACGTCCATAATGTTTCAAAATTTTCTTCATGAACAAAATGTGCAACTACACCATATAGCCACCGGTATGCCCCGCGGTAATGGGCAAGTTGAACGCCTTATGCGCACCGTTTTCAACTTACTTAGGGCTACGCTAACTGCCGAAAAAGAAAAGTCATGGGTGCCAGCAATAAGTGACATTGAAAAAAATATCAACGCTACAGTACATTCTACCACAGGATTTGCACCCACTCTACTGCAGCTCGGAAAAAATTCAAGATTACCATCTACAGCGTTATTTTTAACCGGCGCAATGATAAGCGACAACTTTGTCGACCCTGACAAGGCTGTTGTCGAAGCGCAAACAAACATCACACGTTATGAAAACAAACGCGCCGCACGCTTTGATTTATCGAGGTATGCGGCTAAATTATTTAAAGTTGGGGAACATCTTGCAGTAGAAGATTCGCAGGTAGCAAGTGGAGGAAAATTAAGGGCTAAATTTAATGGGCCATACAAAATTCGGAAGCTACTACCCAATGAACGGTATCTCTTGTCGAAAAAAGGGAAACGTACTACTGTGGCAGCTCATCAGCAGTTGCGAATGTGGCCGGCATAGAGATACAAAATACGTTGACGGGAACTGTTGTGAGTATTCCAATAGTCCATATAAAATAAAAATAACGAGTTTTGAATGCAGGGATCATGTACAATTAAAATAAAATAAATTAATGGGGCGTTCCCTCATGACTGAAATTAATGTTGTATCAAAAAAAAAAAATAAAAATAAAACAAAATAAAATAAACTAAAAACCTGTGGCGCTCCCACACTGGTTGCAAATGTTGTGGCAGTCCCACAATAATTAGAAAATACGAATAAAAACCTTTGGTGGCGATCCCACATTGGTTGCGAATGTTGTGGCGATCCCACAAGTCGAAAATATAAAGAAAAATATGTGGCGCTCCAACACGTAGTTGCAAAGGTTGTGGCAATCCCACAATGATAAAATCCTGTGGCGCACCCACACGTAGATGCAAATAATGCGGCATTTCCACACTTACTGTAAACTAAAAAAAAAAAAAAAAAATACACACAAGAGACAGCATATGGCATTTTTGACGTCTTTATGCTGTTATTTAATCAAATTTCTGTTATAGTTTCCACTCTTGGTGCGAGGACGCCCCTTTGCAGAATGGCCGTGTTAATGATCAACCCCGCTTCAATCAGGTCACCCTCATATGGTATTCTCGATGATCACGCTGGCGGGTCATGATTTAATAACTTCGCACGTGAACACTAGAAGTCGGCGTACGCATCTGGCCCTGAACGCGCTCCGCGCCTCCGCGGTCGGCGCTGATGTCAAGGGGTTATGAAGAGTGGGGAAGCAGTTCGGTATTATACACGAGAACGCGCAGAACGTATTTTGTAATAAATATCCAAACTTGAGAAATAAATACTCTTTTATAATTAAATTGTTTTTATAAGGGTTTCTACCCTTATTTACTTACATCTATAACAGATGGCGGCCCTAATCATGACTGGTTAAATAACTAGAACAGAATCATGCCTAGTATTTAGAAAAAAAATATGCAATATCGATAACAAGAATATATCGATATTTCCGATACTTATTATTGATAATTACGATAATATCGACATTTCCGACAATATCGGTATTGTCGAAAAAATCAACTTCAAAAATATCAATATTATCAAAATATTGATATGATTGGCTTTTCACAATATCGCTTTTTGTTAATATCAGATATCAGATTTTCACGATATCACTTATCGATATAAAATTATATATATCGATAACATCTGGCGGCACTAATCATAACCGTGACTGGTTAAGTAACTGGCCAATTCAATCGGTAATATGGTGGTCACATCATAAAAGATTAACCAGTAATCATAACCATTCGATCGCTGTAATATTATTTATTTATTAGTGCACAATACAATGACCGGTTATAATAATGGTTACCACGACCGGTCCTTGCACTTGCAAAGCTGCCGGTTATGCATTAAAATATAACCGGTTGACCTCCTCTGGACTTACCCTATTATTTTTGCGACAGAATGCAAGATCACCACCAACAGTTACTGTCCTCTCCCTCTTCGGTTTTTAAATTTTTCTCTCGCAACTGCTTCACTAAACTCTCCAACGACCTGATCTTCTCCGACGCCCTTTTATTTTCCTGTCGTAAAGCGCTCTCCAATGAGTTGATCTTCTTTCCCATTCTTCTATTCTTTTGTTGTAAGGTACGTATTTTTCTCCGTTGCTGCAGCACATTTTGCTGCAACAAGTTCACGACAATCTTGGCACTGCTCGGACTGCTCAGATCTGAAGACTGTACGTCGCCTGCATATCGTGGGTGCCCAAATCTTCTAGGGGCATATTTCTCTTCTTCACTCGTTGCATCTTCTTCGGTATTGGAGGTCACCGGTGATTCACGGACGGTTGTCAATATGATTGTTTCGAAATTGCTTTCCGGGATGCCAAACTGTTCATCTTCTATAAAAATTATATTTTAATAACAATACAGCGTAATTTGACAAATGATAATCGAAAGGTGGGGTGGAGAGAGTTTATGTTGTTACTCTTGTTGGCCGAGTCTTTCCGTGAAATTGCTAGGCAACAAAAATTCGTTCATTGGTAAATAAACATTAAAAATAAATTACTCTGTTATAAACTGATCTCGCTATGATAATTCAGTATACTTGGGCCACCCAACAGACGGAGTGATCACCCTGTAAGCATGAGCTCTAGATGGGACCACTATCAATTTAGGACGACAGAATCGCAGTGATGCGCTTTCTCTAGACCCAACGAAGTCGCATCACCCCAATTCGGTCGTCATAAATTAATATTGGCCCCGCTAGAGCACGTTCTTGCAGGGTGATCACTCCGTCTGTTGGGCGGCCCAAGTATAGTATTCTGAACTTACCCACCAGATTTCCTTGTTCCAGTTTACCACCCACGATAGTACAGCCTTCCGACAATGAAGACATTCCTGAAGTGCTTTCTTTTGTACAAAGTGAAACTCTATAAGGCACCTTGATCGTCGGAAATATATTTGGCTTTAATCGTAACACACCTCCGGTTCTCTGTACATCTGGTTCTCTATAATCTTCCATTCGGAAATGGTTCGAACAAAGACAAAGTCCAGAAACATCGTCAGTCTCTCTTAAATCGCAAGCTGTTATCCACAACAATCTAAGTTTCTTTTCAGCAGGGAACCTTAAAAAATATCGATGGTGTATTTTCTGCAGTTCATAATCAATTTTATTGTTCAAACTTACCTGTGAAATGAGATTTTCTTCTGACTACCGTTTCTGCTGTCGTTCTTACCACACAAGTAACACGTTCTCATTTTTACACAGTTTTAGGAATTCATTTAATTTTTTACTCAACTGCAAAAACGGTTACGCCAGAAAAGACTCGAACCACAAAAAATTAACAAATAAATGTAGTGAAGTTGCAGCGGCTAGGGTACTCAATGCGGCAACCGGCAGTTTAACGGTCAATTATTGATAACCAAAGATGTTCTATTAGTATAGAATGGTTTTGCTGACAACATTGTTAGTGGCGTACTTTTCCTTCCAACTTATATTAATTTCTTCTATCTGGCAAATGTTTATTCCATCTTCACTCTTTTAAATTGGTAAACTATTTTGGCACGTTAAAGTTACTTTCTTGGCACTTTTAATTTTAGCATAACCACTGATCTAAGGGCAGAAATGGACCAACATTGCTCCGAGTTGCTCCTTGAAATGTTCCCCAAAAGTAACGTCTCAAAATTATTACGTCAAACTGACATACCGTTGTTATATTCAATGAAGTTTTTAACAATTCACCAACACCATTAAGGATTTACATGGTGAAATGCTGTAATATATTTTACAACGAGCACGAAAGGATACTCATTTCCCACGAAAGTTGCAGTAGGTACAGTGAACTTTTAAATATATTGCTTTTAAGTGGTTCTACGCAAATTTATTTTTCTCCTAAATTTTCTCCAGCATTATTATTAATGTGCCTCTTGAAATTAAAATTCTTAAAATTTTTCACATTTCTAAATTCCATGTAAAAGTTTCTACAAGAGGCCGCTATTATTATTAATGTGCCTCTTGAAATTAAAATTCTTAAAATTTTTCACATTTCTAAATTCCATGTAAAAGTTTCTACAAGAGGCCGCTATTCGTTACCACCGGTAACGGACAACACAGGTTTAAAATATATGTATAGAAAATGACTAGGGTATGCAGGCCGCCATACTTGGCCCAGTTTTGATTGGTTATCGCAGACCAATGGGAAGTTTTCTGTGCAGCATTCATTGATTACCTGCTCAACCTATTCCTGTATCTACGTCCGAAATTGGATATCTAGCATAGAGCCAGTGAACAGACTTAAAAAGACAAAAGAATTTTAAAGGCTGTTTTTAGGCAGCATGATAAATATATAAAAAAAATATTAACCTGTATTTTCGGCGGATGCACACTATCTTAAAATGAAGCGTCTTTTTCAAGTAATTTAAAAGCAGAATTCTTTTGTAGCAACCATTTCTCCAATTTATTAAATGCGATAAAAGAGAGTTTGGAATAATTCAGTTATTTTTGATAGGATTGCGCATTTCATGTTCCTGCACTGCAACTTTCATAGTAGGTACGCTACAAACACTCCCCCAACCACAGTCATCTATGCTTTTTGTAATCAGATGTATCTCCACCAGCACCACTAATTGAATAAAATCAATAAAACCTGCATTAGTTATGTCCAATTTGTTAAAATGCGCTGAAATTTTACATATAACATTTTCTGTCTGAAATATCAAACAAATGATAAACTCTAACACTACAGAATTTTCGCAAATGTCACTAGACAAAAAATTACTAAGAATGAGCTTAGCATGGCGACCACTATACTCAAGTCATTTTATTATACCTATCCCTACTACTGCATGGCTCATATTCATTTCTTTTCTATAATCCGTGGCCACTATACAGGTTTGTAGATTTAGAAAAAACCTTCTTCAGTGTAAAGTGGAGGAAGCGAGGAAGATGTTCGAAGTGCTCAGAAAGGTAGGGAAGGATAGGGAAGGATTTAGGTACACGTCCAACAAGTCTTCGGACAGAGAACTTTATGATGATCTCCAAAAATGAGATTCTTTACTGTTGAAAATTGTTGTAGCTATTAGGAGAGTAGCTGGGAAACCGTCTCTTGGTTTTAAAAGTTACTACACTCAAAGGCGTGGCACAGAAAGAGTGCACCTCCCAAAGAAGCTTTTGAAGAACTAATTTACACATTAATACATTTATTAACACTATAGAAGCGCGGCATACGTGTACCGATATGAGAAACCCCGAAAAGTAATACCAGCCTTAAATGAAGAAAATGAATTTCGATTTATGGGACAAGTTGTATAACTGAAAATATTCTCCAATTATTATAGAGTAGCTTGAACTTAACAACTTACAACTTTTGTCTGAAATATTTTTTTTGTGGGCGTCTTCATTTCCAATGCACATATTTGCGTTTTAGTTTCGGTGAAAACCCTGTATACAAATATAAATCAACTATTGTCAGACGGTGACTTCCTATTGACTCTGTTACTCTGTATTGTGGTCACGCTATGTGCTCTTAAAATATTTTACACCTATTTTTGAACTATGTCACTTGTAAACATTTTTTGTTTGTTTGAAAGGCTTTTATGCCGATCCTACGCGGTATAACATTAGAGCTAATGCAACGTTCCCTGATTGGTGTATTTCTGCCGCCCAACAACAGTAAATCAACAGTAAAAGTAAACAAATTTGTGGATGTCTGTCTCGCATGATGGTGATCCCCTAGCTGTCCTTTTGGACCAGAACCGATTTTTTTGGTCAAAAGAAAAAAGATAAATCATCATAACAAAAAAGAACTACTGCGAGGTGCGAACCCCTGACGTTGCGCCTTGCAAGACTGACACATGGACCACTGACCCATGACGATGTCATGCCAAGATCGCTTACGAAAATAGTATATTAAGTAGAAAATACGCCCGTTGCCGTAAGTATAAAATCAGCGATAAGTGTATATTTGCTATGTTATACCGCGTAGGATCGGCATAAATAATGCGTTTGAAAGAATTCCAAATATTCGTTCTACCTAGGTTAGGTTAGTTTGTGTGTTAGACGTTTTAGACTGTTGCATTGTCATTGGATATATTGCTAAATTTATTGTTAAATTGATGTTCCCAATCACTAATATTAATTGCAAATATTTGTAAATACTGTGTAACAAAACGAGAATTCCAAGAAGTGTTATTTCTATTTATTAGAGGCAGAGTGAGCCTTAAAATGTCAAACATTCATCTTCATAAAAGTTTACGGCCCTGTTTGTGTCTCTTTGTGTTGGCTGTTCTCAATTTCGCCGCGGGGGTCCGGCCCTTCCAAATCGGAAGGCGTAATTTGATACGCGTCTTTTGAAAATGAACTAAAACTTTCTACATGGGTGTCCCTTTTAACAAATTCTGTGAAAGTATTTTTCAAGTACCTAGGTCTGTCAAGAGATTTTTTAAACGAATTCGTCCCGCCCATAAAGGACAAAGAACCCCGCAAAGAACTCTCCGTTCGGTGCCTAACTGTCGAAATCGCAGTTCCGAAAAAACATAAAATACCTATATGTACAAAGACGATGGCCATATTTTCCCCAGGGTTAATATTGATAGAATACGTTATATTAGTGCTATAGGTACGTATTTAATGTACGCGAATAGGGAAGATTACTATACATGATGTTCTAGGTATATCAATATTTCCCATAATTGTTACATAAATATTTCCCACAAGAAGTGTTGTTCGTGAAATCTGGTGCCATTTTCTATTCTAATTTGTGTTTTGTGTTTTTGAGACGAGACGAGAGATGTTTTCATGGTATTTTTTATTTTTTATTTTTGCAGACTGTCTCCGATATAAATGTAAAGTTTAGAATGTCAGAAAGTGGCCTGAAATTCGTGTATAGTAATTGCCTGATGAATATACACGGTGTCCCAACGAAAGCTTGTACCCCCGTAAAACTCGGCAAAATAAACGTTTTGACAAAAATCCAAAAACACGTCGATTTTTATATCAAAGGGGACCAATTTTTATGCAATAATCATTCTTGCAACTCTAGCCCTGTGCGGGGGGTAGCGACCCCCCAAATTTTTTAAATGGGACGGGGGGTCAAATGATCCCTACTTTGGAAGGGTTTTTCATTACTTACACAACCGTATTTGTTTTATTCAATTCGATCAATTTGTTACCGAGAAATTGCTTCTTGAAATTTCCAAGTGAAAAAATTAATTGAAGTACAAAAAGGTTTAAACTATCGAATGTATTGCTCGAAATGACCTCCACCAATTGTCATACAATAATACATTCTGGATTCAAATCCAGATCTTACATTTCTCAAGACCTCAGGAATTATTAGCCGGCATTCTTCTTTGGAATAAACCATTTTGATTTAGGAAATAAACACGATTTTATACTGTGGCGAGTAAGTTTATTTTGACATTTGTTCTGATGTTCTTTTGTTCTTACTTTTTATTCTTATTAGTTTACTTGATTTTGTTACTTTTCCATTCTAATACATTCGATAGTTTAAACCTTTTTGTGCTTTATTAATTTTTTAACTTGGAAACTTCAAGAAGCAATTTCTCGGTAACAAATTGATCGAATTGAATAAAACAAATACGGTTGTGAAGTAATGAAAAACCCTTCCAAAGTAGGGATCATTTGACACCCGTCCCATTTAAAATTGGGGGGGGGTCGCTACCCCCCGTACAGGGCTAGAGTTGCAAGAATGATTATTGCATAAAAATTGGTCCCCATTGATATAAAAATCGACGTGTTTTTGGATTTTTGTCAAAACGTTTATTTTGCCGAGTTTTACGGGGGTACAAGTTTTCGTTGGGGCATCTTGTATGCAAGCAGCATTACTCGAACCTCGAAGAGAGAGAGAACGTCCTTTTTTTATGTAGAATCTTACTACAAAATAATTTCGTCGTCTTCTTGGAAAGGATCCAGTTTAAATTTAAATCAACTTTTTACGCGGGCCGACAGAAAATATGGTTTGCCTCCACAAATCCAATAAGCAAGTTTCTTGGTGATTACACAAATGACAAAAATGAGACCACATGTTCCACTTTTGGTCAAGAGGCGTATTTTTAAATGCCTTAGGGGTGTAAATGTTTAGGTAATTTGATACGACCCTGGAAAAAAATGTGAAGACTTGTTTTGCTTTAGCTGGAAGAAAGTTCTGAACTCTCTTAAGTTAATAACATGTTTTGTTAGGTAGGTATGTGTAGGTTAAAATTAAGGGAAGTTAAGCATTAAAACTTATTTTCGTTGAACAACAAGCACGGGGAGATTATTTTTTGAGAAAGAGTGCAGTGAATTTTGCACAGGTTAGTCTAACAATATTTTATATGTATTCCATTATTTGCGATTTCTTTCTTTGCTAAATTTTAAATTACGTCAATAATTCTGATTAATTTGGGGTTTCTTTTAGCCATTTCTACAGTTCACAAGAGAAATAGTACCAATTTTGTTTCATGATCGTTGCCGGGGCATGTGATTGTAATTTGAGCTTATTTGTTGTTTTCATATGCGCCCTTTTGCCGTTTGAATCAGCTGTGCTGGAGCCCTACTATTTCTCACTGAGTTGCTCAATGCTCATTGCTTGGCTCTGATATACATACATTATTACATCATTTTTTTCCTATGGCAACCTACGACAAAAAGAAATCATTTTGTTTAGGACAGACTGTATAATTCATTTTCCAAGGCAACTTACGACAAGAAACTTCAGTGTTCATACAAAAAAAAAACTTTTTGAAGTTCCTCTTTGGAAGGGAGTAGCTCCTTTAGGAATAATGTTTCGACATAATGTTTATATAAACTTTTCGTCTTAAAATATCGAGTTCTGTCACATAGTTACTTAAGTTTGTTTGTTTAAGAAGGGGACACGCTGTATATCTCTGTATATCTCTGATTAAAGTGTAAAAGCTGTGACACAGATAAGAGATATGAAGTGATCCCGGCGAAGAATACCTATCTATATCAGTTGTTGTTTTAGTTCTATGTCTACACTGCCCAAGGCACAGTAATTTGTAGAGGAAATATTATTGGCCTCAACAAATTTTACCTATGTACGTATAAAATAATTACTTTTATTTTTCATTATGTGCATCTAGACAAAGTCAAAAACGCGTTCTAATTTGATACTTATCTATTTTGTGTTTCCAATGGTACTTACAGCATAATAAGTATATAACCGGGAATTTTACAGATTTTCAAAAGTTTACAGTTACAATTTTACATAATACCCAAATTAAGTGTGAAAGGCCAAATTTTTTAGGTTCAATTACAATTCTTAAAACCATGCCACAAATTTCCAGTTTCTCAATTTCTATTCCAAATCCAGTATAACTTGTACCTATTTGTAATTTTAGTTACGCAAATAAATTTTTACAAATAAATTACATATAAGTTTGGTACGCATATTACAAATATTTCAAAACATTTTTCGAAACTAAATATTGAACCTTGTATTAAACTAACGATCTTGAAAATATTCCAACTTTTTTGTCATAGTGTAGAGAGCATGGTATTATCTGAAATTTTTTAAATTATATCAACCCTAATATTGAAAATTCTTACTATATTTAAAATTAATCAGGTTTAAATGTTCTTATTTCTAACTGTTATAGTAGTATTCATTGAACAAGAAAGAATCTAAGTAACAAACAATTTCTTGAAGATAACCCACAGATAATTATTTATTTTAAAACCTGATAAAAGTAATAGCGCAATATATTTATGAACTCCATAGATTACGAAAATAAAATAATTATATGAACTAAAAATAATAATTTCATTTCTAAATTACTTGAAGATAATATTTTTGTCCTACAAAATAGAAAACAGACTTCAATATACAAGGAGAACATCATCAATGTAGTCGAATTCTTAATAAGTTAACCCCACACGCCAAAAGACAGTGACACAGTAATTAAACTCGACACGTGTTTCGCTGACAACGTCAGCATCTTCAGGAGTAGAAGATTAACCTAATTCTAAACTTAAATTACGTTGCCATAAATATCCAACCCCCACTCACCTAACCTCCACTACTGAAGTGAAAAGGCTCGATAAACCTATAGGGTTTCTCAGAACTAATTGGAACATGAGAGCAATAAAATTGTATTCTTAAGTGAAAGGGATCAGTAACCTATAGGGTTTCTTAAAACTATTTGAGCAATAAAATTAGGGTCTGGAGTCTGGAGGGTAAATATTTATGGCTAGTCTTAATCTATCTACCTGATAAATCTATACAGGGTTGAGTTCGGAATCGGACCATAGTTACATCTTTCTTTGTTTTTAGGTTTCCTGTTAAAGAGGACATCAATTTGCTGCGGATAAAAGCTTGTCACCTAGATGAATCAAGCAGTACAGGTGATTGTACAATTCCGTTTGATCCAATAGACATCAAGGATGGTGAGTTCAACTTTTTTATTTACTTGTGAAGGTAGGTTCACAACCTGACCTACCTGATCTGACTTGATCTGAAGAGTAGAGGTGTCAAAGTACATCGCGTGTGTAATTTGATCTGCAGGCATCAAATTACTTTGGAAATATCAAATTAACATCAGTATATCAAATTACATGTCTTGGGTGTCATATTAACATTGGATGTAGTTTCATTCCCTCGCGTGTAATTTCAAACCGTTATGTCAAATTACACTGGGGATGTCGACTTTGCAATAATATGATTATCAAATTACACGTTTTCAATTACCTACAATTTTTCCGGATCAGGATATATTTTCTCTTTTATTATAGTTATAGTTATTTTAGAATCTTGCTCTGGTGTTGGCTTCACTATTGTGCATTCTTTCTTATTTTTGGAAACTATGTTAGCATAACTGTTGCACCAATGAATGAATTAGTCTAATTTTAAGCTCTTAATGTATATATTTGTCAATGACTGCGAAAAATTTATCAATTTGCAATTTACATAGAAAGGAAATTTGAAGGATGTATAAATGTAAGTCCAAACCCAAATAATGACTAATATTGTTGATTTCAGAAAGTCTTGAATTTATTGAAGCCATTAAAGTCCAATATCCTGCAGTTGGGGTAAGTTCACTGTACAAAGTGAACTATAGACAAATATATTATAACATTATAAGTTAGCGATAGAAGGATTATCCTAGTCCTTCGTATACTATAAAATAACTCCTTGATAAAATACATATAGAGGTATGTTGTTTATTTATATTGTGTGGTTTAGAGCAGTAAACATCTACATTTTCTTTTGCAGTGTATGGTTTTAACATATTATGGTGATGTGCTTGATGTTTGTTGGTGTTGGTTGAATCCAGTAAGTATGGTTTGGATTTATGTACATACCTTGTTTGGTTTATTCAAAATTCATTTGATACGACTTGCCTCATTCCTTTCCCATACTCCTGGTAGAAGGGTCCGGCGTACGCGATACGAGAAGGGACGGTAGAGTTCCACTCGCGGTGTTGAACGCGACAGAACAAAAGTAGTGTTGGAATTAGTCGATGTTATGGAATTAATTAGAATTACTGGAGAAATTTTGGAAGATGGTTAGATACAGTCCACATATAGACTAGAATATCCATAGGGATTGGACAAGTGAAAAGTAGTTGTGAGCCCTATTCATCCCGTCCTAGAGCTAGAGGGTAAGTCGTTCATAATTACATTTTTTCACTCATTTTGGACAAAAAGGTACGCAATTTTGACGTGTGGAAAACAATTTGGTCCATCGTCCCCGGATTTTGGAAATTTTGGAAATTGCGCCATATTACGTACCTACCTGAATTGCTTACATTTTCTTTAGATAGTTTAGTTAGTCATAGATCTTATGGTAGATGCTGACTAATTGAAATTCGGAATTTGGAAATTTGTTTCATAATTTATTTTCAAGTAACTAACTATACCTTTTGTTTGGATTAGGTATTGTTTAAAATTGCTTTGGAAAGTGACGTAATATAGTAGGTAATCAAAATGGTAACCATGGAAAGAGCCATAGTAGAGGGCCACCAGTATTTTGCTCGTTTGAAATGTTTGTTAGATACCGTTAGGGCCTTAGAAACAGAAAATATAAATAATGAAATTGAGTCACGATTTGAACTTGCAAAAGATATTCATGCTAGTTTTACCCGTGTTTGCTCTAAATGTGTGTTAGGATTTTATATTTTAGGAATTGTTTGAGAGTGTATGGATAATTCTGGGTGGTATTTTGAAGTATATGCGTGTGTGTGGCCATCTGCAAGGGATGTTTTGCATTGTGAGAGGGTCGAGTGTCTGGTCTGTGGCGTCACTGGGACGGGCAGTATTTCTTCTATTTTGGCATTTCTGGTGTGACAGCTACAAGCCCAAGTTGTGACAAATTGGTGTTTTAATTGGTGTATCATATTTCGTACAAGGGTCTGTTTTGTAACTGTCGCATAAGATAATCACCCCTGTGATTGGACGAATGAAATTGGAATGTTTAGTATGATTGGTCGAATGAATCTATTAAGGGAGTATTTTTATAAATAAGGGGTGTGTCTGTAGTTTTCCTAGTTTTAAGAAATTGTAAATAGAGGCAGTTACCTCATAGCATCCGCGTTGTAAAATTGTATTAAAGTGTAAATAAAGTGTGTAAATAGAAAACAAAGGTCTTTTGCTTGGTGTTCCTGACAAAACACATAACAGCAGTTGTTATTATCAAGTAGAGATACAACAACTTAAGGTCAGAAGTGGGATAATTAATCCATCATTTAATTCGTTTACACATTTTAATTTCGGGTTTTCGCGTTTTATTTTGAGTGGTTTGTGATAGTCGTGCAGAATTTCTTGTTTAACCGGACAGTAATTGTAGAGTGGACTTGTGGTACGTCGGGGACGTGACTGGAAAAGCAAGTTGGGACATTCTGGGATAATTATACCGGGAGAATATGGCGACTAGAACCAGTGACAACGATAGCGGCAGTGAAGGTGGAAGTAATGCAGCTTCCCGTGCTGTGAGGTTTCTCGGGGGAATTGAAGACGTAATTCCTAATTTTGATCCGGTAAAGGGAGACATAGAAGTCTCGGACTGGATTGAGGTAGTAGATCGAACGAGGGAAATCTACGGTTGGAGTAACCTAGAAGTGAGGCATTATGCGTTATGCCGATTGGTAGGTGTTGCTAGAAAGTGGAGAGATAGTTTGAGTCCACAACCCAGGGATTGGGAGGAATGGAAGGAGATATTACGAAAAAATTTTCCTGGAGGGAAATCGATAGTGGAAATACGTAGAGAGGCAGAATATTACAGAAGAAGGCCTAACCAAGAAATAATGGAATACGTGTACGAGAAAATTGCTTTGTGCAACAAAGCAAAGATGGAGGATGAAGAAATCCGCGAGTGGCTAGTAAGTGGATTAAATAATTCGAGATTTTTGGATTATTTAGGACCACTTGCTAGATATCGCGACACCCAAGAGGTGATAGCTGCGATACGCGCAGTCGGAAATGGGCTAGACAGGCGCGTAGATTTTGAGAAGAAGCATCGTAGTGTTGTACGCGAAGTGACATGCTTCAAATGCAAGAAGACGGGACATATATCTCGCGATTGCAATGTGAGGAAAGTGCAGAATTTTCCCGTTAACAATCCGGTGCCTCGCGTAAATCGAGAAATTGTGTGTTACAGGTGTAATGAACGGGGACATTTTTCGCGCGAATGCCAAAATCCTGTAAATCGAGTCGCGAAGGACTTGATGGTGGTAGACGATGATAATTCGAACTTAAAATTTTTCAAAGATGCGTTTGTGAACGGACATGCAGTGAAAAGTTACATAGACTTAGGTAGCCAAAGTTGTGCCATAAAAGAGGACGTCGCCAAAGAAATTGGATTAAAATATTATGAAGAACAAGTAAATCCTTTGAACGGGTACGGTGGTGGAAGTGTTCAACCATTAGGGGTTGCCGTGGGCGAACTAGAGGTCGATGGTGTATCGGCAAAGGTACGATTTCACGTCGTGCCTCGGCAGGCACAGAAAATCGGGTTGATTGTTGGACACCCGTTTACGGAACAGTCACATATTACAGTGATAAAAACCGCGTCGGAATTGCGCGTTACGGAAAATGTGTCGGACTTGCCGAAGTGTGAAGATAGCACCGTATCAAAGACTGCAATGTGGGCCAAAGAGGCAGCTGTGATTCCAAATAACTTTCTTGGCCATATAAGCGTGCGAACCGAGATAAAGAATTCCGATCTCTGCATTGAAGGTGGTATTCGGGAAAACGGTCAGCTAATTCCGCGATGTGTTGTGTCTACGGATTCGGAAGGACACACGGTAATTCCCGTTATGAATGTTACTGGGAAGGATTTAGTAATCGAGACTGGAAAAACGGTTACCAGAGGTGAACAGTGTATCGAGGGACAATATAAACGACAGGTAAATGACGTGCCGATTACAGCAGATGAAATAAAAACAGATGCCGAAGGTGAGGACATAGATAAAGTGCTCGATGTTATCAATAAATATAAGGACTTAGTGGCGCGAAACATGAAGCAATTAGGGAATACGAGCTTGGCTGAAATGCGAATTGAGCTAATGGATGATAAACCCGTATTTTATCAACCATACCGCATGTCTTATTCAGAAAAACAGAAGGTGCGTGAAATAGTGAGTGAGTTGGAGGAGGCGGACATTATTGAGCCATCAGATTCACCATTTGCTAGTCCAGTATTACTTGTGAAGAAGAAAACGGGTGATGTTCGTATGTGCATTGACTATCGCGCGTTGAATAAGAAAACAGTGAAACAGAAGCATCCTATTCCGCGAATTGACGATCAGCTAGACCGGCTGCACGGACGGTACTTCACAGGATTGGATATGAGCTGCGGATATTACCAGGTAAATGTAGAAGAAAGTTCTCGCGATAAAACTGCTTTTATTACTAGTGACGGTATATATAGATTTAAACGTGTGCCGTTTGGACTTTGTAATGCGCCGGCAGTTTTTCAGAAACTTGTAAATGTAGTTTTAGGTAATTTAAGATTTGATACAGCTCTGGCATACTTAGACGATATTATTATTCCGTCAGAAACCGTAGAAGAAGGATTGGAAAAGTTAGAGGAAGTTCTCGGTAAATTTAGGTACGCAAATTTGACTTTAAATATTTCAAAATGTCAATTTTTAATGAAAGAAATAGACTATTTAGGTTTTACGGTGTCACAGTTGGGAATTCAGCCAGGTAAACACAAATTAAAGGCTGTGGAAGCTTTTCCTCGTCCGGTTGACGTTCATAAAGTCAGGAGTTTCGTAGGTTTAGCTAGTTACTTTAGAAGGTTTGTGTTAGGTTTTGCGACTATTTTGAGCCCTTTGACAGATTTGCTAAAGAAGAATGCAAAATTTAATTGGGGAGACGAACAGCAAAAGGCGTTCGAAGTTATAAAGGAAAAATTAATTAGTAGCCCTATTTTGTCAATTTATAATCCAAGTGCAGAAACGCAGGTACACACAGATGCGAGTAGCTTAGGTGTAGGAGCGGTATTGTTGCAGAAACAAAGTGACGATCATTTTCATCCAGTTTCTTATTTTAGTAAAAAGACGAGCGAAGACGAAAGTAAATATCATTCATACGAATTAGAATGTTTAGCAGTCGTAGCCTCGTTAGAAAAGTTTAGAGTATATTTGTTAGGAATTAGATTTACTGTTTTCACGGACTGTAACAGTTTGAAATTTTTAGCAGATAAGAAGCATATGAGTCCTAGAATAGGTAGATGGTTTGTTAGGTTGTCGGAATTCGATTACGTTATAAAATATCACAAAGGGTCGTGCAATGTTGTGGCCGACGCTTTAAGTAGAAACCCTGTGGAGAGTGAAAAGCAAACCGAACTGGTGGGTTTGCCAGTACTTGGCCTTAAAGTCACTACAGACTGGGTGGCGGCTCTGCAGCGAACAGATGCTGAAATTCTAAAAATTGTGGACAAATTAGAATCGGGTGACGAAAGGACTCATTCGAAATTTACGTTGTATAAGGGCCGAGTTTACAATACGAAAAGAGGTTTATGGCGACTCTATGTACCGTTAGATATTAGATTTGATATTGTTAGTGAGGCTCATAGGGAATTAGTGCATTTAGGCATAGATAAAACTGTAAGTAAGATTAATGAAAGTTATTATTTTCCGAAAATGAAAGAATTTGTAACGGCGTACGTTAATAGGTGCATAAATTGTCTGTACTATAAGACACCTGTAGGGAAACGGCAAGGGTTTTTACACCCCATAGACAAAGGCAGTGAACCATGGATAGTTGTACACATGGACCATTTAGGTCCACTGCCCAAAACGAATGACGAGAATAAGTACGTAGCAGCAGTTATAGACGGGTTTAGTAAATATTGTGTTTTTAAGGCAGTTCCGAACGTAGGTGCGGAAGGTACTATCGTTTTTTGCAAGGAGTTCATTAGCAATTACGGTAGACCACATAAAATTATTTCAGATAGAGGGGGTGCATTTGATTCAATTTTATTTAAAGATTTTTGTCGGGATTTCGACATTAAACATTCGATGATTGCTTCGCAAACTCCGCGTGCAAACGGCCAAATAGAGAAAATTAATTCAGTGATTATACGTTGTTTAGCTACTGGTAGCACAGGTATAGAATGTGAGGATTGGGATACAAAATTATTCGAAGTCCAATGGGCGATTAATAATTCAGTACATACAGTAACCAAAAGGACACCATTTAGTATGATTTTTAACTATCAAGGTAGAGGACTCAAAAGTAATCCACTTACGGAGGAAATCCGAAGTTTAAACAAAGAGTTAGGCAATTCAGAAAATTTAGAAGACGTTGGACTGTTACTAAATAAAAATAGAGATAAATTGAGCCACCAATTTGATTAACATAGAAAGGCGGCGTATGAATATAAACAAGGTGATGTTGTGTTAGTTAGGTCGGAGGTACCATCGACAGGTGCCAGTAGAAAATTGGAACCGAAATATAGAGGTCCATATGAGGTAGTGAAAATTATAGGAAATGATCGTTATCTTATACAAGATATACAGGGGGAACAACAAAGTAGTAAACTGTATAAAGGTATAATTGCAGCAGATAGACTTAAATTAGTTGACGGAAAAGAAGTAGATTCTGGTGATGGAAAATTGGAATAGTATCATGTATGTTAGTTTTATTATTAGTTTTAATGTTGTGTTGTTGTAATTTTTATAGTTATGCCAGACTTGTAAAATTATAACGTAATTTTAAGGAGGGACAGTGTGTTTTAAAACTGGTAGAACCTGAAAGTGTGTTAGTGGTGCATTGACCGATAGATATCGGGTGGACCCACTGTGGTGTAGTGAAAGTGACGTTCGGGGGATGTTCTCGAATCTTTTATTACGAGGTGCGGTCAAAACATTTTAAGATATTAGTTGGAAAATATAATGCAAATATTGTTTAGATTAAGGTTGTTTTTGCTTTAGTGTTTATTACGTGGTGTATTCCGAAGTTCTTTTTTTGATTTTTTTTTCATGTTAGCAATGTTTCTATGTTTTTATTATGTAAAATTAATTGTTGTGCGATACGAACATTTTTGCTAGATTTAAGTAGTGGTGAGTGTGCATGATACTGTGGTTGACGAGGGCGTCAATGAGGTCAGGAAGGGCCGAATGTTAGGATTTTATATTTTATGTGTAGTAGATGAGGAGGATAAGGATAAGCTATCACAGTTATCGAAATTACAAATGGACGTTGACGATGTCTTTTGTACTATAAGGGCAATTAATTTAAAAGTGGAAAAACTAAAACTAACTGTGGATAAAAGTCTAGATCTTTCTCAATCGGTATCTAATGTAAAGCTTTCACGGATTCAAATTCCGTCATTTAGTGGAAATTGTAAAGATTGGCAATCGTTTTTCGATTTGTTTAATACATTAGTACATAAAAATTCTGCTTTGTCTTCGATAGAAAAGTTCCAGTATTTGATTACGTCATTATCAAGAGAACCGCTCCAGTTAGTAAAACATTTGCCACTCAGTTCTGAGAACTATGAAATTGCTTACAAGTCGTTGGTGACAAGGTACGATAATAAAAGAATTATTGCTTCCTCGCATTGCCAAACTATTTTTAACGCCGCTAAGGCCGCCGATTCGAGTCAATCACTTAGGGCATTATTATATATAAGTGTGTTTACAGAAAACCTAGCTGCTTTAAAACAGCTAAAAATAGACGTAAAAGATTTCTTGTTATTTCATTTATTGTTACAAAAATTGGATTCTCAAACAAGGAAACGTTTTGAATTAGAATATAGTGATACGGATATTCCTACCTTTGAAAATTTACATGAATTTGTGGAAAGTCAGTGTCGTGCTTTAGAAACGATGGTTATGGGACAATCGTCCTCCCATCAATATTCATCTAAAATAAATTCTGGCCATTATTCAGGCGTAAAACCACAGTCGCATTCTTTGGTGGTAAATAATGCTTCGGATAATGAATGTTTAATGTGTTCATCTTCACATCGTTTGTATTCGTGCAAGGAGTTTCTTGCCAAATCTCCCAAAACTAGATATGAATTCGCTAGACTAAATAATTTGTGCTTGAATTGTTTAAATAATAATTCTCATATTGCTAGACAATGTCCTGTTAGATTGGTATGTAAGACATGTGGTGCTAAGCACAACAGTTTGCTGCATTTTTCTGAGAAATTGGTCACTAATGTAGGTGTAGGCGCCGGGTCAAAAATTGGTACAAATAGCACTCCCGTCGCATTGGAAAATTCACCTGGAAACACTGAGAATTCTTGTCTTGTTACTTCAAGTTTTACGATCAGTAACCAACAATCAGTTGAGAAATTGGAATCAACCATATTGTTGGCGACTGCTCAGGTGTCTGTGAAGGGTATGGATGGAAAATCGCATATCTTGCGTTGTCTTATTGACAGTGGAAGTCAAGCTTGTCTTGTGACTAAACGAGCTGTGGATCGTTTAGGCATTCGTTTCTCGCCTGCAAAAGGAACTTTGGGTGGAGTAGGTGAGAATTTAGTGTCTTCTTTTGGAATTACGAAATTGGAAATTCAACCGAGTGATAATCCTCATGTGAATTTAGTTGCGCCATTTGTTGTTTTGTCAAAAATCTGTCCAAATATGCCAAGTTGTCAAATTAAGTCTCAGCGTATTGGAATAGCTGAAAATTTGAAATTAGCTGATCCTGACTTTGCCAGTCCTGGAAAGATAGATTTGTTGCTAGGGGCTGAATTATTCCCAAAAATTGTATTGGATGGAAAAATTATAGGTGAAAATGGACAACCCAATGCTATGAATACGGTCTTTGGATGGGTATTAGTTGGCCGTGTTAATAATAGTAACAAGGTTGGTGTTACTTCGTTTTGTGGTTTTTTGGAATCTTCATTAGAGTCGACTATTAGATCCTTTTGGGAATTGGAAGAATTACCTAGTATTTCGAAGTCCTCTATGGAGGAGGAAGCTTGTGAATTACTGTATTCGAACTCGGTTCATAGAGTTGAAGGTCGCTATGTGGTAACGTTACCATTCCGGGAAGAGCATCCTTCGTTACCCCTATCTCGAGATATAGCTTTACACAGATACAATCTTTTAGAGAAACGTCTTGATAAATGTGAATCCCTCAAGGATGTTGTGGGTCCCAAATGGAAATCGAAATCTTCTGTATTTTAATATATTTATTTGAATAATAACTCTCTTATACAAATGTTACAATGAATGTTGACGGTTCGAAATTCTTGAGAAGGTGGAAGTATTATTATTGTCTCAATTCTGCCGTCGAACTAGTATTTATAGATTTTGTTATCACTGTGCACTTACGCATTTAACCATCTTATGACTAAGGTCAGAGGTGACAATGAATAATAGGAACATGCAAAAACAGCTTATCTCTGTGCACATTGAATGTACAAAATAGCATGATGGAAATGTAATGAACATGTGAAGAATAAATGATATACATTAGTAGATGATATACAGTGTGTCTCGAGGATATATATACATATTAGATTATATACAGTGTGTCTCGAGGGATAGACCATAACATTTCCTCCCTCCTTTAAGCGTTTATATTACGGTGTAAATAGAAAATAGAAACGCAACTTAATGAATCTACTGGTACATTGCTAAACGAATTATAAATACGTGTTATGATTTATTCGTCTTTGGGGTGGTCTTGGTTGTAAGGGTTGAGTAACACAAGTTCCTTCTTGGCACCAGGTACATTGCGATGAGGAATGAGGTCTAGTGTCTTGACTTGTAGGTGTGAGTCGTCCTTGGACTTCATTTGGTAATGATTGTGCTGATACTGATCGGTTGGTATGTGCAAGAGTGCTCATACGAACGACTGGACTATATGATGTCGGTTCTCGTCCAACTGAATTGTTGATACAGATCGCTGGCCAGGGTTTGCATTGGCAGTTGCCACAGAAATTTTTCATCCATTTATGGGGTTTCCAGCGGCACATGGAACAACAACAACAATAAATAAATATTAAACCGATAATGACGATAGTTACACCCAAAAGGATATTTCCCCAATATGTATGATGCATAATGAAGGGTTTTTCTAAATTCTGGTTTATGACTTCTTCGAATTGGTCAATTCGTTGTTTTGAATGACGTAGTTGATCTAAATTCATGTCTGTTAATTTCACGTTGTCCATAGTAATATCTTTTAACACATTTTGTTGTTTGATACAACAATCGTCTTCAAGGATATTGATAGATGGAATATAATGGGTGAAATTGGCTGTTTCTTTCGTCGTCGAAGTTAGTACTGTTGACAAAGTGTAGCATTTACATTTGGGTTGCAATGTGAATATACCAACACCGATGAGTTCGAATCCGCGATTGGTGAACTGATGTCGTCACAAGTAATTGAGGCTAAAGTCGGCTTGGTAAGTACATATAGCCATTTGTTTTTATATAGTGGATGCCAAACTTCTAAGTCCGATTTAATTGTTCGAGTGTTACAGTCCTTTGGTATATGTTGAGGTTGTTGAAGTTTTAAAATTATTTCACAGATTGGACGTTCTTTGACCCGATGAATAACAATTTTGTTGCAGATGTGAACTCCAGTTGAAAGGAGTTTGCATGTAGTTAAGTCCTTGAGTTGAGCATAGTAGAGACGATGGGTGCTCATTAAGAGGTAAGGGTAAGATGGGTCAATATAGGAATAGATCGTTGTGTTAGGGAGTCTCGTAGGTAATGGGATAAGATTATATAATTGATATAAATCTTTAGTGACTAATGGTATTTTAACAGCGTATATTAAAATATTTTTATAATACAAAACTTGTAAAGAACAAATGGAAGTGTATTCATGTATTTCTGTAAGATCGTCTAATTTAATAGGAAAATCAAAAGTTGAACTTAATTTAATTTTTAATAACTCCTCCCGAAATTTACGGGGTGAGATGATTGATGGATGTAAAATATCTTGTTTCGCAAAGAGAATTGAGGTTATAATTTCTTGAAAGTCAATTTCCATATCGGTGACTAAATCACGAATGATAGCTAAACGTTCATTCACTGAAGTGAGATATTCTAATGCATTAATTTGACTTGCAGTTTGTTTTGAGAAAATATTAAATTTGCGAATATTTGCATTTAATTTTTCTTCGTTCAGTTTTAGAGTACTTACTGATTTATTGTAATCAGTGATGGCATCGCCAATGATATGAATCTGTTGTTTGAGTAAAACTTGAATGTCATGATTTTGCTTTTCAATTGCTTCAATGGCATTTGAATAATATTGCGCGTCCTCTGCGTCTGGCACACCGAATAACCATTTAAGGGCATAGGATACACCATCGATAAGTCCGCGTTTTGAACGAAAGGTAGTTATTTGATGACTCGTTAAATGACAAATAGAATCAAATTCATCTTGAATTTTCTTAATATGCTGATTTAGTGAGTCTTGTCGCTGTTGACATTTTGGTACTGATATACTTGAGTTAAAGGGATATGTACAAATAATTTTAGATTGGTAAAATGCAGTGTCGATTAAATGTAGTTGGTATTCATATAAACTAATATTAACGTATGTCAATAAAGTGAAAACATTGTCAGATGTTTTTGTCATGCCTACGTCTTTGTAAAAGAGACCTCCGTAATTAGTGATGGGGGTATTTGAGTACGGTAGATCGGTGGAAATAGCAAAAATGATTGAGGGTAAAAATAGGATTATGTGAGCAAAGTTCATCTGAAATGCAAAAATTTATGAGTTAGATAATGAATCGTGTGATATTTTTTTGTATATTAATTAAGCAAAGAAAATATACATAGATAAGTGAAGCGGTATGTTTCAAAGTATTAATTGTGATTGAACTTGACCCAGTATGCGCGTCTAATTTTGATAGAAAATTAATTTATGAAAGACGGTGTGTTTGAAATCCACACGACAATATTTCGTGAGATATACTTTTAACCTTTTAATGTGTTAGTACTGAAATTGAACTTGATAATGAATTGAAGTTTGCGTAAAATTCTTAGACTAGAGATATTCGTATCTTAATGCCTTAATTATGAATTTGCAAAAATTATCAGATTTGTTAGTTTATAAAAAGGAAACTTCACACAGAGACTCCAATAATCGAGAATGTCTTTGCCAAACGCATCCATTCCCGCATTAATTGATGCAGTGAAAGCGCAAGTGCCTGCGGCTGGAGTAAGTAAAAATTATGTTTCAAAACTAACAATTATTCATCAATGCTTTGCTTCCTTTAACTTCCAAGTAATTTTAGTGATTGATTTTTTTCTTTTTGTTCCAGGGTAGACAATTTATTATTTTCCACTCTCCAAATCCCATGCCACCAATGTTGGGGCATTTCGTTCATTGTGCGACTGGCATCGTCCAGTTGCAAGAGCGACATATTTATTATAT
This sequence comes from Xestobium rufovillosum, assembly GCA_963966045.1. Taxonomy (NCBI): domain Eukaryota; kingdom Metazoa; phylum Arthropoda; class Insecta; order Coleoptera; family Ptinidae; genus Xestobium; species Xestobium rufovillosum. The sequence continues at coordinate 28,139,129 of OZ014497.1, forward strand.
GGTGGCCCTGGAGGGGCAAAATTATGCTTTTTTGTATTATACATAAGAAACCAATAAAATGAAAACGGTATGTTTTGTTGTTTTGGTTTTTATACTAATGTTATGTTTCCGTGTAATGTGGTCGTAACATATTATGGTGATATGTTTGTGATTTCGTTGGCGATAGTTGAATTTGATAAGTATCATTTGAATTATGTTTTATTATTTTGAAAGGTCCCTTATATGTTGGTGCTAGTTTTTTATTTAGGCCTTGGGAAGCTTTATTCTGAATATAAACTAAATCTCCTTCGTGATATGTGTATGAGTAAGTATTTTTATCATAATAATGCTTTGCAGTGGTTTTTGCTTTGAGAAGATTTTCGCGTGCGATTTGAAATGATTGATTTAATTTTAGTTTTAAATTTTTATGATAATCATCATAAGTATATTTAAATTCTGGATTCGAGGATAATGAACTTGGGATGGAAGCTTTTCTTCCGAAAATTAATTCATATGGTGTAAATTTAGTTGCTTGGTGTATATGAGTATTATAGGTAAATATAGCTAAATTTACATATTCATCCCAATTATTTTGTTGTTTATTGATGTAGTGTTTTAAATATTCTTTTAAAGTTAAGTGACTTCGTTCAAGTGCTCCGTTTGTTTGGGGATGATATGGGCTTGATAATATGTGTTTTATTTTGAATAATTTATTGACTTCTTTTATTAAATTGGAGGTAAACTCTGTTCCATTATCAGTTAAAATAGATTCTGGTAAACCAAATATTGTTATAAAATTAACAAATTCTTGAGCAATTGTTTGTGCTTCATGATTTGGTAATGCTATTGCATATGAGAACTTTGTAAGATCATCTTGCATGGTAAGTATATATTTATTACCTTCCTCTGTGACAGGTAGTGGTCCAACTATATCTAGTGCAATACGTTCGAATGGTTTTTCACTTGTAGTGGTAATTTGTAAAGGAGCTTTGGCAGTTCTAGTATTCTTTTTGTTTATTTGACAAGTTGTACAATTTTTTATTAATGATTTAATTTGAGTTTTCATATGGGGCCAATGGTAATTCTCCTTAATACGATAATAGGTTCTATGAAATCCAGAATGTCCTGCTACAGATGATTCATGATTTTCGCGAAATAGTTGCAAAATTTCATCATGATTTGTAGGTGTAATTTTTGGATGATTGATTAATATGATTTTTATTGAAGTTTTGTGGAACAAAAAGTGTATCATCTCGTTGAATAAATCTTGTTTTAAACGTGTATCGTTTTCGATTGGATTTTTGAGATATAACAATGTGATATTATCTTTCATTAATTGTGTTCGTAAATTTTGTAATGAATAAAATAGATCGTTATACGTTAATTTGTCAAAATGATTTAATTTCGAAAACATAAGGTAAGTTTGTTGTTGTTTATCATTTACTAGGCATGTGGTATCATATAAATTGATATCTGCAGGTATGCTAAGTAAATCTTGGAAGTCTGCTAAATTATGAAAATAGAGATTATGTTCATTTAAATCTTTTGATAATACGAAAGCATTAGGAAATAATTGATTTATATTATCTTTCTTGATCGTTATATCAGGAACGTCTTCTAACATGTAATGAAATTTAGTGAAATCTGAGTACCTTTCTTTGTCAGATTTAGTTATTGTTAGGGTATTTATAGAAATTCGAGATAGAGCGTCGACATTTGAATTAATTCTTCCAGGTTTATATTTGATAGTATAATCGAATTCTTCTAATTTTAAGCGCCAACGAATTAATTTACTATTTGGGTTTTTACAGTTAAAAAGCCATTGTAGTGGTCTATGATCAGTAAAAATGCTAAATGGTCTTCCATAGAGATAAGGTCGAAAATGTTGGGTTGCCCATACGATTGCAAGTAATTCTTTTTCAATAGTTGAGTAATTGGTTTCAGATGCATTTAGAGTTCTTGAAGCATATGCGATAGGAAGATCCTTGTCATCGTGAATTTGAGAGAGAACTGCGCCTAAAGCAACATTAGATGCGTCAGTTGTGAGAATAAATTCTTTTGAAAAATCAGGATATTGTAAGAGAGGTTCTGTGGTTAGAATAGTTTTGAAATGTAGAAATGATTTTTCCTGTTCATTAGTCCATTTAAAAAGGGTGTTCTTTTTTAGAAGCATAGTTAAAGGTTTTGCGAATTTGGAGAAATCTTTGATGAAACGTCGATAGAAACCAAGGAGACCCAATAACTGTTTCACTTGTTTTTGGGTTTGTGGACGAGGATAATTTTCGATGACTTTGATTTTTTCTAAATTTGGACGGATACCTTTGTCACATATAGTGTGTCCCAGATAATTAGTTTCTTTACGCAGAAATTCACATTTGTCAGGTTGAAGTAGAAAATTGTTTTGTCTTAGTCTGTCAAAAATGGCTTGTAATTTTTGTGAATGTTCCGTAAGTGTACTGGCGTAGATTATGATGTCATCGAGATAGACGAAGCAATGTGTACCTTGTAAGCCGGTTAATGCAGTGTTCATGGCTCGTTGAAATGTGCTTGGAGCATTTTTGAGTCCAAATGGCATTCTTAGAAATTCGTATTGTCCTCTATGTGTGGAAAATGCAGTTTTTGGAATATCTGAAGATCTCATGGGTATTTGATGAAAACCTGTTGCAAGATCTAATGTAGTGAAATATTTGGAGTGACCTAATTGATCTAAGATTTCTTCGATAAATGGAATGGGAAATGAATCACCCACAGTGACTTCATTTAATTTTCGATAATCTACTACGACACGCCATTTTGGTTTATTACTTGCGTCTAGTTTTTTCGGTACGATCCAAATTGGAGCATTGTAAGGAGAGGCTGATGGTCTAATGATTCCATCTTTTAACATTTTGTCAATTTGTTTGTCCACTTCAGTTTTGTGGATTTCAGGGAAACGATAATTTTTCGCATTAATAGGTTTTTGATCGTTTAAATTAATTTCATGTTCTACGATATTGGTGTTTTGCAAGTTATCACCTGGTAGATAAAATATGTCATTATAATTGTAGCAGATATTTAGCAGTGTGTGTTTTTCTTCGTCATTTAAATGTGCAATACGAAGATTCTCACGAAGAATCTTATTTCGATTTGAGTGATTGATATTATGCATGTGATCATGTGTATAATTGATAGGAAACGATTGATCTGAAAATGGTTCGAGAGTAAGTTCTAAATTGTATGGAAGAATTACATCTTTATTGGTAGTATTAATTATAGTAGTGATAAAATGATTGTCTATTACTTTGACAATTGCTTTAGCTAGATATACTCTTGTTAGAAGTTCATGATTGGAGCATATGCCTTCTGTGATTGATGTGTCGCGTGCTTTTAATTTTATGACTTGTTCACTACGCGCTTGAAGATAATGAATCTGATCTGATGATGATTTAGGATTTAACATCTGATGATCAGTATTATTTCCTGAATTATCAGGTATTTTATTTCGAAGATTAGTTTGGTTGTTGCAAGTTTCTTGCTTATTTACCTTTACATTATGATCCCGATTTGGGATATTGATACCCGGTTCTGTTGTATTTAATATTTGTGGTAGCTGTTCAAGACTACATGTGAGATTATTAGATTTCTGTTTATGATTGAGCATATTTGGATCCCTCTGTGGTTGATTTTTACGTGTTTCTTCACGATGATTTTTACGTGTTTCCTCACGGTTTGAGGGATTATGCTTGTCACAAGGTGATTTAATATTATGTGATATTTTTGTTTGATTATATGAATCACCTTGTTTCTGAGTATGACTACTTTTATTTTGATTTTTCTGAACCGTCTCATTCACATGACATGATACCAAACTATCAATAACAGAATCCTTTGATGGATCTATATTTTGGTATGCATAATTTATAGAAAGAGGAATAGACATGTTTAATGAGTTAATGTGTAATTGTGCATTTGCGAGATTAATGTTACATTGATGTTGCATGAGAAAATCAAAACCTAATATTCCATCGTACGGAAATTTTATATTTGAATCATTTCGTATGATATGAAATTTTACGTTAAGTTCTGATTGTTCTATGCTGAATGGTATGACGATAGTACCTAGCGTTGGGATTATTCCAGCAGAAGTAATACCACTTAAATGTCGTATTTCGTCAGTTCGGTAAAACAATTTAGTTGTTTTTACGCGATCCGACTTTATCAGACTTATACTTGCACCAATATCTATCAGAAAGCAAAATTCAGTGCCTCGGTAATTGAATTTAATGCAAGCAGTGTTTGGATATTCTGAGGACTTGTCCAACATGGGAACATGGCTGGTACATTGAAAATTTCTTCTGAGTAATGAAGAATTTGACGAATTTTTGGGATGCACATTATGATGGGTTTGATTTGTAGGAACGTCAGATGAATTAGAGTTTAGATCGAGTCCACAGAAGTGACGTTCGTCTCCTGGGACGATGGGTCGTTTAAATGAGTCGAGTCTGTTTCCGAGAAATTGATTGAACGATTCCTATTGCGACATGTATGTACTTCGTGGCCTTTTTGTTTGCAGTGTGAACATATTTTGATATTGGGATGATTACATTCTTGTAATGAGTGTCCTGGTTTTTTACAATAATTGCAAACTTTAGAATTCGGACGTTGAGAGGATTGATTTGCCCAAGATCGATTTTGAGTACTGTTTGAATTAGTGGGAAATGCAGGTTTGGTTCTAAAACAATTTTTTGTTTGATGAGTGTTGGATTTGCAAATTTGGCAGAAAACATTAAAGTCTCGACGTTGTGAGGTAGTTCTAGATGAGTTTTGAATAGCTAGTGCTTTTTCTTCTTCTAAAGCAGCTGAAAATGCGTCACGTAGGGTAGCAAAATTTTTGCTTCGTAAAAAACGAGAAATGTCTGCGTTGGAATGAAAAATGAATCGTTGCAAGGCGATCTCATTAATAGTAGTTATTCGACCAAGTCGTCTTTCAGGGTTTTCTTCTTGAGCCGAAAGGACATTAAGTACTTGTGATACCAAAGTTTCAATTTTATTATAAAATGTAATGATATCAAGCGATCCCTGTTTTAGTGTGTTTAAATCTTCCATCAAGGAAGAATAATGACGCTTAGGTGCATATAATTGAATTAATATGTCTTTTACGTCGTCGAAAGTGTGTATAGGACGATCACGCAATTGAGCTTTTGCATTACCCGTCAATTTAGAAATAATAAATGCTAATAAAATACGATATTGACTGGGGTGTGCAAATTGATACGCATTTTCGCAATTGTTCACAAAATCATATAAATCATTGGGGTTGCCATCAAAGTTACGTGGAATTAATAGACTTAACGAAGAAAAAGGAATTTCAATATGAGCTGATGTTGTTGGTACAGTTGGTATATCAGTAGTCATGATAAAAAAAATTATAAAATGTATGTAACAACTGTACTACGACAAATACAATGAAAAGTAACGTACAGAAGAATCGTGTTTATTAATTAGACCCTTAAGGATATGGATGTAAATACGAAAAACAAAAGAGTAGTCCCAAAAGATGTATACACAATTATACAAATTCAATGAATATTAGGAGAGTAAAAAGGGACTTACGGTTTATGGATCTGAGCTCTTTCCGCCTTTGATTTGACAATCTGCTGAAGGGTTGCTTCTTCTCTTCAGGGCGGGATCCTGTTCGCAGCGCCAATTATGTTGTGGGTCCCAAATGGAAATCGAAATCTTCTGTATTTTAATATATTTATTTGAATAATAACTCTCTTATACAAATGTTACAATGAATGTTGACGGTTCGAAATTCTTGAGAAGGTGGAAGTATTATTATTGTCTCAATTCTGCCGTCGAACTAGTATTTATAGATTTTGTTATCACTGTGCACTTACGCATTTAACCATCTTATGACTAAGGTCAGAGGTGACAATGAATAATAGGAACATGCAAAAACAGCTTATCTCTGTGCACATTGAATGTACAAAATAGCATGATGGAAATGTAATGAACATGTGAAGAATAAATGATATACATTAGTAGATGATATACAGTGTGTCTCGAGGATATATATACATATTAGATTATATACAGTGTGTCTCGAGGGATAGACCATAACAAGGAACAATACCATCAGTTCATGAAGGATTATTTGGATGCTGGTCACATGTCTTTAGTAAATTGTGATACTCAGACTGATAAATCATATTTTATTCCACATCACTGTATTCTTCGTCCAGACAGTATTTCAACTAAACTTCGTGTAGTTTTTGATGCCTCTTCACGTGCAGGCAATGGAAAATCGTTAAATGACGTCTTATACGTGGGTCCTAATTTGCTGAATGATTTGCTGTCCATTCTGTTGAGATTTCGTTCTCATGCTGTGGTTTTGATTGCGGATGTTAAGCAAATGTATAGGCAGATATTGGTAAAGGATAGTCATCGTGATTATCAAAAAATTTTGTGGAGATTTAACAAAGAAGATCCAATATTGGAATTTCGTTTGAATACTGTGACGTATGGATTGTCCTCTGCGCCCTTTCTAGCAATTCGAACTTTGCGTCAATTGGTAAATGATGAAGGTGATTCTTTTGCATTAGCTTCTGAGGTTGCAAAAAGGGATATTTATATGGATGATGTGATAACTGGTTGTAGATCATTGGAAGAAGCTAAAATGCTTCAATCTCAATTGCAAAATTTATTTCGTGCTGGAAAATTTGAATTACGAAAATGGGCAAGTAATAAGCTTGAATTATTGTCTCATTTGGATGAGAAATATAGAATGGATGGTATTAGTTTCGATGGCGAAAATGGATCGGTAGTTAAGGTTTTAGGTCTTCAGTGGTTACCGAGCTTAGATTGTTTTTCATTTAAGGTACATCAATTGGAACGAGAATGTACTAAACGAACTATTTTATCGGAAATAGCTAGAATTTTCGATCCTGTTGGGTTTTTAGCTCCACTTTTGATGTTTGCGAAACATCTTATTCAGCATTTATGGTTTTTGAAGTTGGATTGGGACAGTGTTCCGCCGACAGACGTTGTAGACACTTGGAAAAATTACTCTTCACAATTACATCTTTTGTCTCAAATTAAAATACCTAGACACATTTTTAATGGAATTTCATATGAATTGCATGGTTTTTCGGACGCCTCTTTATTAGGTTATGGTGCAGTCGTTTACCTTAGAGCTTGTGAGACACCTGGAGAATACACAAGTTCCTTAGTAATGGCAAAGTCTAAGGTAGCTCCTTTAAAACAAATCTCTATACCCAAACTAGAACTGTGTGGAGCAGTTTTACTTGCTAAACTATTAGATTTCGTTTTAAGGACTTATTCAGAGTCGTTGAAAATATCGTCTGTAGTCGCTTGGTGTGATTCAAAAGTGGTTTTGTCATGGATACATTCATCACCTCATCAATGGAAAGTTTTTGTTGGAAATAGGGTGAGCGCTATCCAAGATTTAATACCTCCCAATTGTTGGAATTATGTTTCCTCGCAAGACAATCCAGCTGATTGTTTATCCCGTGGATTGTTGCCGGAGGCACTTTTGTCACATACCTTATGGTGGGCGGGGCCCTCATGGCTCTGTTCAGATAAATCGCTATGGCCCGTGGAGGTAATAGGACCTTCATTGGATGAAAATAACTGTATACACTCAGAAGAAAGACCGGTAAATTTGGTTGTTACTCGGTCTGTGAATTGGTTGAATCAATGGTTGGAAAAGTTTTCATCACTGACTCACTTGTTGCGTGTTCTTAGTTACTGCTTAAGATTTGGTAGTCGGCCCATTCTAGCGAGAACGTTTGGGCTTAGTCAACAAGAGTTGGATCGTGCTTTAATGAAGCTTGTTCATTTGGTTCAAGAACAATGCTTTCCAGAACAAATTGCAAAAATTAGGGCCGGCCAACCTTTGGAAAAAAATCTTCAAAAACTCAGTCCTTTTTTAGATGAGCATTCAGTAGTTAGAGTTGGTGGTCGTTTAGCACAATCTTCTTTATCTTTCAATCAGAAACATCCAGTGCTGTTACCAGGCAACCATACTTTAACCCATTTAATAATACGTTCCTTTCACAAAAAATATTTGCACCCTGGAATTAATACATTACATTATCTGTTATTACAACAGTTTTGGATTTTGGATGCCAAACGTGTTATTCGTCGTTCTATTAGAAATTGTTGTTCGTGTTTCCGAGTAAATCCCATTCCTGTACAACCAATTATGGGAAATCTTCCAAAGCACAGAATAAACGAATTAAAGGCATTTCAATGTGTTGGAATTGATTTTGCTGGTCCATTTTATGTAACTTTTGGGAAACGACGTGGAATTAAAAGCTATAAGGTCTACATCTGTCTTTTTGTTTGTTTTTGTACAAAAGCCGTTCACTTGGAATTAGTAACGGATTTGTCAACCGCAGCATTTTTAGCTGCTCTTCGCCGGTTTGTTGCCCGTCGTGGAAAATGTACTAACATTTACTCTGATTGTGGTACCAACTTTAAGGGTGCTGCCAGAGAATTGGCACGACTGTTGAAATTGGCAGTTGAGGAGGAAGGTATTATTTGGTCGTTTAATCCACCTGCTTCACCACATTTTGGAGGTTTGTGGGAGGCTGGAGTAAAAGCTTGCAAAACTCATTTGAAAAGAGTGGTTGGAAATCAAATTTTAACGTATGAAGAATTCTTAACTCTTCTCACTCAAATCGAGGCGGTACTGAATTCAAGACCATTGTGTCCAATTAGTTCGGATCCCAGTGATCTTCAAGTACTAACACCTGGTCATTTTTTGACTCTTGCTCCGTTGTCATCCGTTCCCGATAACGATTTTACGACTAGTAAATTGCATACACTAAATAGATGGCAATTAGTTCAACGTATGCACCAAGATTTTTGGAAACGATGGAATCGCGAATATTTGACAACTCTTCAAAATCGTCAAAAATGGAATATTCATGGTTCTAAACTGTTAAAGATTGGGGACCTAGTGCTTTTAAAGGATGAACTAACATCTCCTTTACAGTGGAAAATGGGTTCGTGCATTACCCATTTTAGAGAAAAAAGTTATGTGAGAGGGTCCCCCTTTATTTTTGATTCTCTCTAACACAAAATTATTTTTCCTTATACAGGTTGGAACACCCTATATTTGATTGCCTTTTTGGATTTCTTAAATTATTCTTCTTTTCCTAATGCGTTTTGTCTAATAAAATGACTATCAAATACTATACGGGGTGTTCCATTTAACATTTTAGAGAACAGCTCCATTTTGCCCAAGTTGGCCACTTTGTACAATATGAACTATTTTGAAAAAAGTGTTAATGGATTTTACAAATAATAGAGTATCCTCTGAACCTAACCCAATAAAAAAATCATAGTTAACTTTGACCAGTAGACGTCAGCGGCACCACAAATTTGGGTTCACACTGGTACTAAAATCGCCATATCTTAACATCGCTTACTCTAAACTCCACCGTGTAGCATATCAACTTTCATGAAATTTTATGGGGAATCCAATTATACAAACAAATGTGGGGCGTTCCATTAAAAAATATAACTTTGGTTTGGTACGTAGCACGTGAACAGCCTGTATACATCAAAATAATTCTAACAGAAGCTTCGTGGGGTCCTCCAAACACACGTAAAATTTCATGTTGATATCTTGAATAGAATCGGAGATATAGACCGACTACGCACTATTGGCCCACCCTGTAGGTACCCGGAGACTCATTTCGAAGAACGTCGACTACATTGCTGGCAAATACGGAAGTTGATTTATTAGTTTTAAAACGACACAGTATTGAAAGGGATCGCAGCCTACTCAACTGGTGTATGTTTGGTTGCATAACCAAGTTTTAGGAATGCATGTTGGGTTGCCTAGTTCGTTTCGTTAAATAGATAGCCAAAAGCAAATAAAGGGTTAGGTTCTTAGACGCTGATGACTTCACTTGAAGGTTTTCACCTAATAAAGATAAATGGGTTTTTCCCAAGAGGTTTTCCCAAAATATAAAAGAAATACAAAAGGTTTTCCCTTCGAGCGATGAGATCTCAGAGAGTGCTTGTTCTAGTTGTCTTATAATGTAAATTATTATCTGCTATCTCATTGGTAAATACTGAATCGTCATTAGTGAGTAAGTTAGCTAATTTTAGTCTTTGTCATTGTAATCCCCATTATTAGGAAGTCCAGTACTTAATCATACTTCAACCATACTTCAAAATGCCTATTTTATTTCAACAGGTTATTTTCGGGACAGACTATATACTTATAAAGTTGCGTTCACTGGAATGCAGACATAAACAAAAGTAGGTTCAGAAGGTTACGCTCCAGACTAGAGAGACGCGAGTAGGGTTTTAAGAATTCGGGATCGGGATTCAATTTCGAGATTTCGGGATCGAAATTTAGAATCAGGACAATTTAAATGAGCATTATTTTATATTAAATAAGCATTAATTTTAAGCATTATGTAATATATTTGTGCATTACATAAATAATCTTAGCATTCGAAAAAAACAATTGCCAGCAAACAAAATTAACCAGCAATGTTTTGAATAATTTTGCAGTAGATTATATTAACTAACACCAAAAAAAGAAATCGCGTTCATTGGAAAAAATTAACGCTCCTTAGAAAATATATTTGCGTTGCAAACTAATTAAATGTGCAGTATGTCTGCTACATTTAAAAAATATATGAGCAGTTAATAAACCATTTTATCACTTCAGAAATTAAAGTTGCATTAAAATTATTTAATTTACAATGATTTAAAATAACTGTCATGTAATGTAATCACCCCAGGTCGATGCAAAAATTGTAAAGCACAGAAATAATGAGATCGTCTATTTTACTTTATTAACCCTACGTTGTGATTTTATTGAAAATAATGCAGATGATAAATTTAAGTCATCTAAATCCACTGGTAACAAGAGAATCGCCGAGAATGTTGACAAGGAAAATAAAACATAATTAACTTTTCCTACCCTATATTAAACAAATACAGTGAAAAACACAACATTTATGAACAATGAAAAAAAAAAAGGTAATATTTGAGCAGTGCCGTACTCAGGCTTGAACTCCCGAGGCAAAAGAGCACGACAGACAAAATCCCCGATCTTAGTTCAGGTAGTCAAAATTGGATAAATTACAATTTGACAAAAAAAAACATTAAAACAAATTCGTCTTGTAATCATGTTTCACACAAACACATTCACAAACAATCAAAACTGAAGAAATTTGTATTAGTTAGCCAGCTATTGCCAGAAGGTACTGGAGTCCACATACGGGAAGCTATCCAGCTATGAGTTGCAAAGTGAACGAGCCCATTTGTCATTTTATTATTTTTTTAATCAAAACATGTATTTTTTTAAGAGCTGTTCGCACGGGAGAAAATGTTAATAGATACAACAAGTCTCAGGTATTCAGTGAGGGCAGAACATACCAGGGAAATGCATGGAACTGATGATCACAAGTCAAATAATAGTAAATGAGTTGAATCAACCTGAATTACCCACTTTTGACCAAATAAAACATGACAAAATAAAACAGGACAAATAAATATAAATGAATAAATAAAACGAAAAGTACAACTGAAAGAAATTTACCCCAGAAAGAAATAATCAAAAGTCATAAAGCATATAACACAAATAAAAGAACAATTAAATTTAAAATTGAGGTACTGACCTGTACTGTATAACAAAAATTATCGAACTTTTAACACTATTTCGAAGTTTACTCTTTTTAAGATTCGACTTCACTGTTCACTTATCAAAAGTCAAAAACGATCTCCCCCCAAAAATGAGCTGCTCGTACTTTTTGTTAAAAGGAAAATAAGTTTTAATACTTAACTTCCCCTAATTTTAACCGACACATATCTAACAATGCATGTTACTAACTTAAGAGAGTTCAGAACTTTCTTCCATCTAGAGCAAAAGAAATCCTTACATTCTTTCCCAGGGTCCTATCAAATTACCTAAATATTTACACCCCTACTGCAATTAAAATTAAGCCTCTTGACCTAAAGTGGAACATGTGGTCTCATTTGTCATTTCTATAATCCCCAAAAAAACTTGCTTATTGAATTTGTAGAGGTAAACCATATTTCCTGTTGGCCTGCGTAAAAGTTAATTTAAATTTGAGAACGCAATTTAAGTACACAGAAAGAAATGCATAATTAAAATCTCGACTTCTACAGTCACTTACATATCTGAGTTGTTTCTCAGAAAAATTACTTTGAGCACTAGAAAATTACTTGCACACTAAAACGATTGAAACGAGCATTAGGTTGAGTAAAGAGTGCATTAAAAATTAAATGCTTCCTAGATTATCTATTAACCTTTTAAAATAACTAATTGAGGAGTAATGGTAGGAAGCTAAAAATATATTAGCAGTTTTTAAATAATTTTATTGTATTGTATGTATTTAAGATATTCCTCAGAAAAACTAATTTTAGGCAGCGAAAAATAACTGCACACTTAAACAATGCAGTTTTCCATACACATTCAAAACATGCAATATTTAAACAAAGACCTGCTTAAAAGCAAGTACGTACATGGAGAAACATTATGATTGCTTCAAAGCCATCTTAGGTGGGGTAGCATTCTGTGACGTCTCGTAGTACAAAAAATCTGGATTTAGTTCTATAATTCCATGCCTGGCTGAGTATTTGTCCGAGGAGTAGTTGTTCGAACGGTCCAGTACTACTGATTACTACCAGATAATTACTCAAAGTAATTGTCACTTGCTGATATCTGTCCAGAGCGCGGCAGCATATATAGCAAGTTAAATTGCATGGTTTGAGTGTGTAGGGGAAAGCACCGTACTGATGAGTCCTAGAAGGACGAAACCAGTTGGTCTGCGGTTTTCCATACACATTCAAAACATGCAATATTGAAATTAAACAATTTAACAAACATTAGATCAAGTACAGATTTGCATACTGCGCATTAATACAGTAGCAGGGTATATACTAAATAAAAGGGTTTAGTTAAAGAAAACATTAATTAACGTTTAAGTATAACAACGTAAAACCAACTGAACATAGAAAATTCTCAAACAATACAAACATTCAAAAACCTTACTGAACAAGTAAAGCTTTTTTAGATTTGCTTGGCCGACCACGTTTTCGTTTCTCCGCGATCGGCAAATTTTTTGCCTCGGGTGGAGGTTCCACGTACTTGAACCTTATAGTCACTCCTAAAAGATGCTTGCAAATATATTGTTTAGGAACGTAGGACAAGTACAGTATCCTGTCTGCCACTCTTTATCTCCCCTAGGCCCTAGGTAAGTGTAACATATAAAACGATGATTTCTTCTCAAAACTCTACCGGTATTCACCTGCGACCGCGTGCACGTGGTGATTGCCCGCAAAATGTATCTACGAGTACCATACGCTGTTGTCAAGGTATAGTCGTAGTCTACGGTATAGTGCACGCTTTACTCAATCTAATGCTCGTTTCAATCATTTTAAGCGTGCATTTATTTTTTAATGCTAAAATAATTTTTTAAGGAACATATTTTATTGTAAACGCATATGTTTATACGTTGCGCAATATGAAAATTTTTAATGCGCGCATTAGTCAATATAGGGCGCAAAATACTGACAACTATTTCTCAGAATATTCAAAATATTGCTCATTTCTACATTTTTTATTTTTAAAAATAACTTTATCTATTGCACAATATGAAGAATTTTAATGCGCATAATAATTAATCTAATGCTCAAAGTATTTAAACTAATGCGCGCTTAAATCCTACCCATTTAGAATCCCGGGATCCCGGGATTGAATCCCGAACCCGAAATTCAGAAGTTGAAATAGGAAACACTACTATTTAGGGATGTAACGTTTAAACGTTTAACCGCACGTGTGGACACTACCCGTTTTGGGGAACGTTTAAACGAAATGCAAATAAAATTTAGATATAGGCATCCTTAAATTTCAGATAAACAAAGCCGCGGCTAGTGCTAGGCGCGCACCGCGTAAGAGCAAAAGCGAGGCGACCACTTAAATATTGCAAAACCGTCATGCACTTTTCAATTGCTTGCATCCCTTTGAGGACTTTCGCCGCCAGCGCCGCAGTCCTCATTCAACGGTATAAGTACATATTATTTTATGATTTATAACCCAACTTTCAAACGACGCGACGTTTGATTTTTTCTAATTATTCAAGTTTCAAAACAATTTTGCAATATTGTTAAGTTTATACGCCGTTTAAACGTTTAATAAACGCGTTTAAACGTTTACGAAAAATCGCTAAACGTTGCATTCCTGCCATTATTTATAACTAATAAACACCCCGAACAAATTTACGTATTTACATAAATACAATCGGCGACTGGTGATTTACTGGATTATTTACGCACACGGAGGTGCGGCGCCGAAACTGACCCACGGCTCTGATAGAAACTTGTAAGGACATGGGCGTAACGTCCTGTGGGATACATGAACAATAATTTTGCAATGCAAAAAAATTCCTTTTGCGTAAATTATTATTTCGGTATTTTTCGGGATCCTGGTAAAATGTCGATCCCGAAATCCCGGGATTCGGGATTTCGGGATCAACAGTTTACCGGGATCCCGGGATTCGGGATCCCGGGATTGAAAACCCTAGACGCGAGGAAAGTTAGTTAGGCCAGGAACACGGGGTGTTTAGGATTAAGAAGAGGTGGTTTGGCTTTCGAAGTTTAAGGCTACGGTTTTTGTAAAAGTCGAGCTAAATAGGTAACTAATTATAAGTGTAATCCAGTGCTTCTTAATACAGGTATGTTATTGTAAACAATTTCATTATTTTGCATATTTTCTGTAACCGCATTGGAGACAAAGGATGCATACTTGTTTAAATTTGAGTCGACAAATATTGTCGATCCTTATCGATTGACGCCCTACTGACCAGTTTGTACTTTGCAAAATCAAAGGTAAAATGAACAGTACCAAATAAAGCGTAAAAAGAACAGTACGCAAAATCCAGGTAAAAAGAACAATACCTACCAAATAAAGCGTAAAAAGAACAGTACGCAAAATCAAGGTAAAAAGAACAGTACCAAATAAAGCGTAAAAAAAACAATACGCCAAATCTAGGTAAAAAGAATAGTACCTACCAAATGAAACGTAAAACAAACAATACGTTATAACTATTAGCAAACAAAGCAAATTATACGTTGGTTTGATTGTCGTCCGTCGGTAAACATATCAGACACTTACTAATTTCAATAGAGAATTCTACAAATCTCTTTGTCTTCTATGCGAATAAGGCAAACAGTAAACGTATCTGATTTTGTACGAAATTGATTAACGATAATTGAATAATACTACCAAAGATATGAATAAATCTTAATTTCTCAACTTTATTTGTGTCTATTATTAACATCCTCGCTTGTGATTCTTTCTTATCAAAGTAATGGGGTCTGTAATGGCATAGGTAATACACAACGTAGGTAATAGACGATCACGTGGCCACTTCGACAGGTATTTAGGTAAACTTTAATTAGGTTAATTAATCAGCGCTGAGCAGGTAGATAGACAGGGGAGCAGAAACTTGCAAGGGTGGGGTAGGGTCCATTACAGTATATTATTATAAAATTGATTGATTCTATTTTTTATAATTCTCAAAATGAAATTTTTATGTAAGATATTATAAAGTTTTTAAAATATGTTCGTGTAAGTAGTTAAATTTTAACATACCTACCCCAATGCAGCAGAAACACAGCCGAAATTCACGGTCAAAGCGTTCCATGTTTACATTAGGCTTAAAAGCCCCAGATGACTTAAGATTTATTATGTTAAAAAAAAGCTCACTTCTGCCGTTGATTGACTAGGGGAAGTAGAATTTGTTGTTTTCAATGTCGATTTCGACCCAAAGAAAAAGTTCACATGGCTAGTTATCTTGCAGTGGTGAACTTGCTGTGTTAAGTTGTGCGATAGCGGCTTTTGACTTTTGTGCTTTTTGTGCATTTTTATTGGACTTGGGCGTCAACGATTTGGGTGAGTTTTCTCATGACCTCGAGGGTGGAAGCCGGACGTAAACACAATTGAGAATGCATTGAAAAAATAAATACTAGGCCAGACTTGACTTTGACTTTTGGTCTCTGACAATATTTAGGTCGATGACAGATTGTCATCTTCACCTTTATTAGCATGATATATGATATTGTGGTGGTTAGCCCTTTTGATGGGTGACTTGAAAATGGAAGTTAAAAGGCGTCCGCGTCCTTTCGGAGAAGGAGTCGCGGGCGCTTCGCCGTAGGGGCGAGATCGTCAATAGAATAGTCGAGAGCCCTTTTGACTAAAGGGTTCGAATGTGATACAGATTTATCAAAGATCTTGACGGCAGTGGATTTTGCGAACTTGATGATGCTCGGAATTTCCAGATCGGAATGGAGCTGAGCGTTGCGTACGAACCAGGGGGCGTCGGTAATCGTGCGGAGGACTTTGCTTTGTATGATTTGGGGTTTCTTGAGGTGAGTAGCGGCTGCATACCCCCAACAAGAGATGCCGTAGGTGATGGAAGGTCGAATGACGCTGGTGTAAAGAAGACGTTTGCACCTTAGGTTCAGGTTTGAATCCCTGAGCATGGGCAGTAGCCCTTTGATTGCCCCGAAACCGATGCGTTTGACGTTGTCTGTGTGGGCTGACCAAGTGAGTTTTTGATCGAACGTGAGACCTAGATATTTAGCTTCCTTTGTACAAGGGACACGGAGGTTATTGACGTAGACAGATAGTGGCGGAGGAGATCTGCGCTTGCTGAAGAATACAGCTTGCGTTTTATCGGCATTGACGGCGATTTTCCATGTCTCCATCCAGTCGACGAGCTGATCGAGGTGCGTCTGCAGTCGAGTGACTGCTAGCTCGGGGCTTCTGCTCTGCGAAATCAGAGCAGTGTCGTCTGCAAACTGAGCGAATTCCATGGTGAATTCATGGGAAATGTCATGCGTGTACAGATTGTACAGCATTGGACCGAGGACTGAGCCTTGGGGTACTCCAGCTTTTACTGCCTTTAAGGTGGAGATGGCATCTTTGACGGAGACTTCGAATGTACGACGGTACAGAAAGGAGCGGACAATTTTGACAAGGCCTATTGAGAGACCTGCAGAGACCAACTTATGGATTAAACCGGTAGAGATTTTTTCGACCAGACGGAGAGCTTGAAGCTCGGGAGAATGCTCTTTGCGAAAACCGAACTGCTCATTTGGAAGTAGCTCGAGAGAGTCTACTTCTTCCATGAGTCTGGAAAGTACGATGCGCTCGTAAATCTTTCCGAAAGTGGACAGCAAGCTGATGGGACGATGGTTGGAAGGTTGGGTGAGATCTTTGCCAGATTTAGGAATCGTGATAATCCTGGCCTTCCTCCAGGATTCGGGAAAATAGTTCAGGCGCAGGCAAGCGTTGATGATGTTCAACAACTTGACCTGGGCTTTCTTGGGCATACGTTTTACGGATAAATTTGTGACACCGTCACGACCTGGTGCTTTACGATTTTTGAGGTACTTGATGATAGATTGGAGTTCTGGCAGTGTGGCATGATCGAGGCTGCCCGGAGGACTATCGTCCACCAGTCGTACGCTGGCTCTGACCTGATCTAGGACATCAAGATCATCGTCGAAATCATTTAGCTGGCACTGGCTTTCAATACTCTCAGCAAGTATTTCTGCCTTTTCGGCATTACTGTACCCCATACCGCGAGTACCTTGCAGCGGGGGAATGACCTCCCTGCTGTTCCTTAGCGACTTTGCTAATCTCCACATGCCATTGCGGTTATTAGAAAGTTCCCTCATTTTGTTACCCCACGCTTCATTATGAAAATCGCGCAGTTTTTGCCTGACCTGATTATTCAGCCTTGTTGCCTCGGCTTTGTCGTTAGGATGCAGAGTCCTTTGAGCCACTTTTCTGGCTCTCCGTTTCTCCTGTATGAGAAGAAGTATCTCGGCAGGAAGAACCGTGGGGGTACGTGTCTTGCATCTAACCTTTTTAGTACAGAGGGCTAGTGCTACTTTGATTTCACCACTGAGTGTGGCGATTTCCTCCTCAACTTCCAGCAGAGAAGTTAGGGGACGTATGCCGGAAATGGTCCTGATGAGGACGCCGGGGAATTTTTGCCATTGGACGATGGACTTGACTATTTCAGTGGGTACTTCTGTTTCAGGATCGATGGTTATGAATATTGGTTCGTGGTCAGAGCTGAGGTCTGATACCACCGTGACGTCAACTGCAGAAGCAACATTTCTGCTGACACATATGTCGAGAATTTCTGGACGCCCTATAGCACCGTAATGAGTAGGGTGACTAGGAATGTGGAGTTTGAGGTTGGTGTTCTCAAACTCCTCGAGAAGAGCCTTACCAGACCGGTTAGTGCCGTGACAACCCCAGAGGGTGTGTTTGGCGTTTAGATCACCTAGCAGAATTGATTCTTCAGGGGGCGGAAGAAGTGCCCGGATATCTTCGATAGTGATAACTTTGTTCGGAGAGCAATAGGCGGAAACCAAATTTACTGGACCTTCACTTGTCCTAACTTCGATAATTGTATTTTCAATGACCGAGCGGCCAGGGGGCTTGAGAACATGAGGGACGTGTTTTCTGATGAGAACAGCCGTGCCACCGTGCGGCTGAATCGTCCTATCACTGCGATACACAACATAATTCGGGATTTTGAACGGGTTATTATTATTTAACCACGTCTCACCCAGTAGCATAATATCAACCTTTTCCTCGTCGAGAAAGACCATTAATTCCTGTTTTTTATTCAAAACACCTGCAGCATTCCAATAAGCGACCTTTAGAGTACCTGTTATTGTTGTCGTAGCCATTAACAATTTTTAGGGGATGTGGAATTGAACATTTTGCTCAGTTGTTGAGCAATACCTTGCATTTGTTGGTACATACTGCTGAAGCTGCTAAAGAGATCAGCGGGGGTGACAGGGGTTGCCTCTTGAGCGTTAGATTTAACCTTTCCGGCGTAGCTCGCGTCAGATGTGACGAGAGCGGACACTTGGGGAGCGGATTTTACCGGAGCGGACCTGGGTTTGGGCCAACATTTGCAACCCTTGTATGAGGCAGTGTGGTCACCAGCGCAGTTCGCACACTTGGGGGGTACAGATTTCTCCTTAGTACAATCGTACGAGGAGTGATTACCGGCACACTTGACACACTTGGGACACGCATTGCAGCGACTCTGCGCGTGTCCGAACCGTTGACAGCGGTAACACTGGGAGGACACCGTCTTTCGTCTTTGCGACTCGACGGTGATGACCACATGAACGATGCGACCTAGCTGGAAAATGTGTTTTTCTTCCCTGGGTAGAGTAACCAAAATGAGGGGCATGGGCGACTTGTCTTTAAACCTAGTTAACCTTATTACCGACTTGGGGTGGTACCCCAATTCCTCGAGCTCGGATTGAACAAGCAGAGTCTCAACCGGCTCGGGAACCCCACGCAGAATAACGTGTAATAATTTTTCAGAGGGGAGAGCGAAAGTATGGTATTCAACACCCAAGCGAGACAATAATTTAGTACCCTCACGGAAATCGGATACGCTATTCATATGTATACGAATACCCTCGGTGGTGGACTTAGCCTTAGTAATATTAACCTTGTGTAAGTTGAATTGCGTACTCACATGTGTCCATTTTGTTTTATCTCGCAGGATAACAGGCGGAACTTTTTCGGTGCGCTCGGTGGCGTCAGTGTCGGTGGCGTCTCCAGCGATTGCCGGAGGCAGGGGTGTCCTCGGTGATTGCGGCCTGGGCGGCTGCCTAGGGGACTCGGTCCTGGGGGGTTGCGGCTTCGGGGGCTGCGGCTTCGCGGACTGCGGCTTCGGGGGCTGCGGCTTCGGGGACTGCGGCTTCGGGGGCTGCGTCTTCGCGGGCAGCGGCTTCGTTTGTGGGGGCTTCGAACTCTCGGGCTGCGGCTCGGGGTCCTCGGTCAGTACTACCTCCATCTCGGCGGCGGTGTCCTCGTCTACGGCTAGGACTTCGAACGGGTTGGAGAGCTTCAGCTTCTTTGGCAGAGCTGGAAAATCACACTTAAGACTATCAGACTTACCTCTTGAGTTTTTCTTCTGCGCCTGGCGCACGTCGTAAATCGTCTGGGGGCGGGCTGGAACGAAGTCCTGGGTGCCGAACTGCTCGAGCTTCTCCAAGAGCGATTGGATCGTCCTGGTCAGCTCATCGATCCGGCGGGACTGCTCGCTCAGCTGGGCGCGTAGGCTCCGGTTCTCCTGCATCAAGATGGCGGCGTCCCCTGCTGGGGCGTCTAGGTCCATGTTGGCGGCGTCTCTTCGGAAAATTCTTGTCTAAGCAAGCTTAAACTCAAAAATTCCAAAGCGTTGAAAAACGCTATAAGAACACCGTGTTGCTGTAGTCGTAGATCTCGGTGAGCACTGTATAACGCAAGCTAAAAGCTTACTCGCACAGAGCAGACAGAAGTAAGACGCTATCGGATCAAAATACGTGTGTACGCATCAGAATCCAGAGAGCGAATGACTAGGCCAGAGTAGTAGATGCTTCTAATTTTGTCACCAGGCTTTAAAGGGGACGCATTCCGGTTTTAACTATTACACTGTGTTCACGCGTTCAGAGAATTATTGTAATTTCATTTCTTTATTGTTAATTTTATTGTGTTAAACTGTGTTTCACAAGGTAGGAACTTTTATTTTATTTGTTTTATGCACTTTACTGCCATTCGTTTGCAACATTATTTCATTGAATAATAATATGTATAAATTTGTTTGTCCACGATTATCTTATAATATACTCTTTATACTTGCGTTTCTTCAATCATAATTAGATACATTAATCACTGCAGTGATTAATGAATATTATTCCCTACACCAATAGGAACATCGCTTTGACCCTTTTTTACATTTATTTAGTAGGCCGCGATCGCGATGTGTCAGTTTAAATTGAAACGTCAAATCAGCATGGTTTGCTTTTAATTTGAAATGCATATTCTCAAAAAGAAGATATAATGAGTAGTGAAAGTGAAAACGAGGTTTCTTTAACAGCACCAGCAATAAAAGAAGCTGCAGAACTTGCCTCATTAGATTCATTGCCCAAAAAACCAAGAAAATTATACCTGAGAGCGTATGTATGAATCTTTCTTACACTGGAGAAGGGAAATGAAGGTAAATACTTTCTGGGAATCTGTTTTGATAGTCGTGGACAAAGTATAGTATACAACTCGTTATAATGATGCTATTATTACCTCGGATGATTACAAAACTCGCTCGTTTCACTCCCTCGTGTTGTAAACTTCATCCTCGGTAATAATAGCATTCATTATAAACTCGTGCATAATATACTATTTGATAATTTCGACTTTAATTATTTAGGTATAACGCCGGCATTCTCACCCCTTTGTGTCAACTCTTTAATATAAACACAAGGTAGGAAAAGACGATCACGTGGCTCGTAGGTTTTTAGGGTAATTTGAGATTTGTTTTGTTTATTTGCGTTTTTTGGTTTGAATCATTTTAATGGGAAATTATTCAGATTAGGGCAAAATTTGTATTACGCTGATAAATCAGGAGGGTTTGGGGGGGGGGGTCATTAAAGGATATTTCTCAGAATAATGTCAACTCTTATGTATTATTATGCATGTGTAACAAGTGCTCCCTAGATAAAGTTGCTCACAGGTGTATTTTCCTTACAGAGGATACTGGTAAATGGTAAATGGCCAACCAGGATCACCTCGGCAGAGTAATACCTGACAAACTTAGAAAAAAAATACATGTAAGGTAGGTGTAATAGTGTTTTATTAGTATATCTATAAACTTTCGAAAAATATTGGGGAAAATATTCTCGGCGCCTTACATTTAGGATGGTTATTTTTTATTAAACAATTTGAGACTTTTTCTATTGCGAATTTTTTAAAATGTGGTCTGGAAAGTTTAATTGTGACATGTGGATTGTTCAGAGTTAAAACAAATATATTCAATTTTATTAAGACAGTTTTCCTTTCCCGCGGGAGACTCCGCATGTTTTGTGGTAAGAATAAGGTTCTTCGAAACTGGCTCTTTCGATATCTGTGGAGACAATATTGAAATCGGTCAACATTTGAAAAAGTTATTAAGGAAAAACGAAAGGGGTGCGTTTTCGCTTGGGAGCGCTCCAAAAATGCACTTTTCCAGACGCCGTGGAGATCTAAAATCATTTAAAATGGCATGCTAGGTAGCCCCCCTTAATTTTTGACTTACATTTTTTCTAATCACCGGAGATGAAGATATGGACTTTGTATAGTATCTCGCAGCCCTTTCCATTTTTTTTTTCTTTAAATTTTGTGGCCACCAGTGGCGCCCTAAGTCAAGACCGCATTTTTCGACGCCCCCTCACTTTTGCAAAATGTATTTTTCCAATATAGCTCCCCGATCGGGCTTATTTACCCCTAGAAACAAGCATCCCTTTTTAAGTTGCGGCGAAATTCAAAAGCAAGGATCCGAGACATGAATTTGTACCTTTCCCTGAATGAAGTTGCGATGCTCGAAGTGTTCGGAAAGGGTTGCAAAAAATATAAACAGAAATTCTGGATTATTCGTGCCCCGAGTATCGTTAACGAGATGGTCGGGTGTCGTCTTTGCCAAACTCTTACTTTTTGGGGTAAATTGTAATTTCCGCGGCTCCCATAAAAATTTCCCTAAAATTGCATAATTGTCCGAAAACCCACACGTTGATTTATATTGTATAAAAGTTTCAGCCCTCCACCCGCACTGAAACGTTGTCAAAATAAATCGTTTCCCCAGCCCTGCATTTACATTTTTCTAATGTAGCCGAAAAAGTGCAACTTCCCATGAGTCTCGCCTACGGGTGCTTTAAACTTTCGTTCTGGTGAATAATAGCCACAGTAATTACTCGCTCTTAGAATAATATACTATTTATTCTCTCTTTTCTGGCGCCGTCTGTAAAAATAATTCTGGCAACACTGTTGTAGAGCCTACAGTGTAGACTAGAGATAGAGTAGAATTATTAGAATAGAAAGTGCGCACTGCGCAGCGTCCTATGTCCTTCCTGTTCTGTGGAATGTCGTGTCAATGCACTATGTTACTTATGTATAATGTAACAGTATGTATTTTTCTTTGGCAACTGGCAAGCTGTACCCGCAGCTTAACAAAATGTACAAGCTTGCATTCCAGTATTCCAGATTGCAACGTGCACTAGAAAGTGTTCAGAGGTTCAGGTTCAGACATTAGACTCGTTCTGCAGGTGTTTGGTTGTTGTTGCTAGTTTAGCTGCGGTTAGCGGTTTGTTGGAACTTGGAAGGAAACTTCTCTGTAAATTTGCAACCCAGATATGAAATGAAAAGGAAGTAGTTGCATAATTCGGTTCCGCGAATATGATCATAAACATTTAGGTATGTATAAAGCAGGTCATAATATGGTTAAGTAAGTAGTAGATTTATTTTTCGTCGTGCTCGTGCGTCATATGCCCCAGTAAACTTTGTTGTTGGTTGGTTGGTTGGTTAGTTAGTTACGTTCACTTGTTGCACGCTGATGCCAAATAACATTGAGAACAGCAGTTTTATGTAATTCACGTAGGTATGTATTTTCGAAAACGTTCATTTTGCTTGTGTTTAGGTGAAACGAACATGGCGGGTGGCGGATGTGTCTCGTAAGCAGTAATCGAAGAAAATAGCGCCCATGTAAAAGAAAAAGAAGTAGGTAGGTACCTCCCAGAAACGCAGCTTTTCAAGATTTCAATCAAGCAAGTTGCTGCCACTATCCTGATGGATTGAACTACGGAAATTGGAAAAGGTCTTAAAATGTGAGTATTTTTCGTGTTTTTCTTTACACATAAGTAAGTATGGCTATGAATAAAAGACGAAATTTGAGTTTTTCATTTTCTTTGACGGGTCTTGACATTGATTAAAATGTTCATAATTTAACTTAGGCGCAAAGTTATCCAAAGTTTTATTTTTTTGGCACGATCATTCTTAAAACATTGAGAATGATATAAAAATTTTGCTATACACAGTGTCCCAATTTCGAACCGCCAGCATGGGTAACTTGGTTAGTACTGAAGATACGAAGATGGTTAAATGGGGAAAGTTCATATCACAATTTTATGATCACCCTAAATCTACATTCAAATTTGTTTTGGTTTTTGTATAACTGGGTTCCGAAATGTTAAAAAGGACATATGTCAGTTTTCTTCAAATTAAAATATTTGCAAGTTGAAGGACGGCGACAAATCAGGCGTGATCTGAAAGAATATGAACGGGCACATCCGTTTGATTCACTTTCACTTCTTCGAAGCGATCCCAAATGGTCGAGGGAACTTCGCAAACTTGGGTGAAATTTTTCGATCATTGAAAAAACGTCTTTTCCACCACAACTTATTTTTTTCGCAAAAAACTGCCATCTTCTGCAGTAAAATGTAATTTTCGAAAGCCCCGATAAATATTTTCTTAAAATTCAATCACTCCGTCGCAACCTGAGCATTTTTGTATACAGTATGACACTGTTCCAGAAAATTTGTTAATAATTTTTATGCAAAACTTATTAAACTTCATATTGTTGAATTTAAAAAGAATCCTGAATATTTAAATATTCAAAAAGAGCTACATTTACATCAAATAAAAACAGTCTCATCTTCGTCAAGCCGATTTATGTTTCTTTTTTTTAAATTTGAACAAGGTTGGTTTCTAAAAAAATTGATTAATTTCTGTACCGACACGAAAAAGATTTTCTCTTCATTCTGTTCTGAAAATTTTGTAATTACTGAGTGGTAGCATTCCTCACCAATACCATACAATTATGAATTAAAAATTAAATAAATTTTTAAACTGTCCGAAAGCAACATAACCTCCGATCATGACAGCTGACATTTTGGTGTCAAAAGCCAAAACGGCTGGAAACAACTACTACAAACGGAGGCGTAAAGTCTAGTATAAATCGAAAAATCATTGTGGCGACACTGGTAACTGGTTGGTGTTAGTGGTTGTCGTACTGATTTTGATTTATCTGTCAAATGTCAAATTGTAATTTTAGGCGTTGGCGTTACTTTTTGTAAGTTCTAATTTATACTTTTGCTGGAGAATATTTGTCTTTTTCTTGATTGTTCCTATCATTTTTGTCAGTTTTAATGTGTTAATTAAAGTCAATATTTCGGCTGGACTCGGTCATGAAGTTTTTGAAAGATTTTTTCAGCTACAATTTATAACCTCAAAATCTAGAAAATTTTTGACTTTGCTCTTTGTTTTATGACTGTTGCTTCTTTTACTCTGCCTTGGCGATTATTCCCATTCATTTTTTGTGAAGGGTATATGCATTAGTTGCTTTTTTCTTCATTATATTTCGCCGAAGGACACCAGGGAAAATAAAGATTTTGCTAGCTATTTACCTCACATTTATTCGTTCAAAATAACACCGTTTTATGCAACAGGTTGGCCTACCATTTGGCATAATAGGTTTGATAAATTCGTTATTTGAAGCATTCAAGTCATTTTCAAATTTACTAACATGCGTAAAATATTCTTAAAGAAATGTAAATGTCTTGTCATTAATGTTGTAGATTACAACTAAATTAAAATTTTTCTTCGATTTCAAGATTATGTAACGACTGGACAGTTATTAAATGGGGCGAAGTTGCTGCAGATTTGCACGGTGCAACACCCTCTTTCTATTCCTCTATTTATACCTATGATTGTAACAGATGTGTGAAATTTATGATATAAAATTCAAACTAGTCGTCAAATTACTTTCAAGTTATTTTCGTTTGTAAATTATGTCCAGTTCCTTCTACATTATTTCAATTAATTTTGTTGATTGCTTGATACTAAAGCTGGGTAGAATTAATTTGAGAAAAAAAATTAAAACTGAAGTATTGTTCACATTATTGTAATAGGTTATAATAACATTGTCCCTTTGCATAGGTATCATTTTGGAAAGACATTCATAGAGGCAAATTTTTCCATTTAAGATAATGAAATATTTTATTCAAGTTATGCTGCTTATCTTATATTCTTGTGTTGCTACATTTGACCTAACAGGAAATGTGAGCAGATAAGAGCCAGACTTGATTAGTTATCATTTTTGTTGGGTGAGAACAAAATGTGTTTTATCCTGGGTTTTGTCAGTGGGTGCAGTCAGGTTCAGGTTTCCATGTTGCTTACAGTTGCAAATTAAGTTGGGTAAGTTTCTTTTTAAAAATAACACGTTTCGAAAGTGTTGTAAACCTTACCCTTAGTTGAAGATATACTTATAAAAAAATCTAAAAGTAAGTTTTTTTGTTTAAAGTTTTTTATATTTTATTATATTTTTGGATTCCTGGCTTGGTTTTAATAAAAGGGTATAGAAGCTTAATATACAGTATATCCCCGGATTGAGTTACAAAAAGGACAAGAAAGAATTATTTTTAGCTTTTCAAAAAAATTACTGTTTATAAATACCCTGCTTGTTTTCAAACTTTCACAGCGCATTAAAATTTTATTCAACTGTTGCAGGAAGTTTGTTACTAATTCCTATTCATTTTTTGGACTTACAAGAGCGTTTTTTTCTGAGGAATTAAAAATAAGAATATTTTTCTTGTTTGTAACCCCTCAACATACTGTATATAGGACGAGTCAGTCAAACAGAATTGTTTGTGGCCACCCTGTAAAGAAAACTAAAGTTTTATCTGGTTGGGTCCTTAGAGTAAATGTTTCCCAGCAATTCCACAGACGGATTCCTTTCTAGCTGAAGTGAGCAATGCAGGGAAATTCCGGTTAGTTGGAAAAAAATTCAGATATTTTGGAAATCACAGTGGAACTCCCATAAGTCGAATCTCAAGGGACACAAAAAAAAATCGAGTTAAAGAAACTTCGAGTTTAAGAACATTTTATTAACATTTCCGTACCTTGCATTTATTCACATAATAACTCATAACCCATAACGTATAACTTAACTATACACATACAAAATGCAGATTGTTACATTTCTATAACCATATCGTATCATTGTTTAATAAAAAAGTCGGTAATTTTGCACTATTTTTGATGATGCAGCTGTTCATTTTCACAAAATTGCTGTCCAGACCTTAATGGCGCATACATACTGTCTTGAACATTTTTACTTGCACACAAAAAATTAAAAATTTTTTTAAAACTGTCACCTAACTGCTTATTTGTCGGTATTGTTATCCCGGTCTCAGCGCCTTCACTCTCGTTTTCTTCGTCGCCTTCGTTGTCGGACATTTCGCAATTAGACGACTGACATTTTAAACTAGACAAAATGTCATCATCAGTTGGAAATTCTGCATTTTGGATGTCAACATCGATAGCAATGTATTCTTCTGTGTCAATATCTTCCATTTGTACCGATTCCCTGTATTTCGCAAGCGTTGCCTTTAATTCTGCAAGACTAAGATCATCTTCATCCAGCCAATGGTCTTCATTTTCACGAATGTCACGGGAGAATCCGACTTTCTTAAAACAATTCTGAATTGGTGTTGCTGGGACATCTGTATCCCATATTTGCTATTTCTCTAATAGCATCTACTAGAATTACTGCTAATGTTCTACGATCCTTCATGGCAGCAATAGTTTGTTTCAGAATCCGTTTCCGGTAATTCATCTTCAGGTTCTTAATTATACCCTGATCCATTGGTTGTAAGTTAGACGTCATATTAGGTGGCAGAAGTACGACGCGAATGGATTTCAACTTTTCGTCAATTGTAGGATTAGCCGGGCAGTTGTCTACGAAAAGTAAAATTTTCCTTTTTTGGGCCGAAAACTTCCTGTCAAGAGATAATAACCATTTCTCGTACAGGTCACTGGTCATCCACGCCTTCTTGTTATTTTGATAAGTGACCGACAGAGACTTGATGCCCTTAAAACGTCTAACGTCTAGGGTTCTTTGATTTCCCAATAACCAAAAGTTGCAGTTTTTGCGTCCCGTCCATATTTGCGCCGATCATAACAGAAATTCGTTCTTTACATTGCTTTCCCCCATAACACTTCTCATTTTTTTAAAAGCCAAGGTTTTGTCCGGTAAACATTTAAAGAACAGACCCGTTTCGTCAGCGTTGATTCATATTGGGAGAGTAATCGAGGGAGCACATTTTCTTTCCAATTTTCACACTCTTTTTCATTTACGTCTGCACTTTCACAGCAAACCACTTTTTGTACAATTATGTGACGAACTTTAAATTTGTGCAGCCATCCCGAGCGCGCAGCGAAATCCAAATGTCCCAAAGTTTTCGCGAATTCCTGTGCTTTCTCCCGAATTATTGTTCCCGATATCGGCAGTTTCTTGTCACGGCAAACCTTAACCCACTTTAACATTGCTTCATCTAGATTCGATGGACACGGGCGTGTGACGGGTTTGTGTTTGCTCCGGTGAATTTTCCTTTTTGAACGGGTCGAAGTTGTTTATTTTTGTTATAATTTGTCGGGTGGTAGTTGTAAGTGCTGTGTGTGTCGCGAGTGTAGACCTTTATTCTTGCGCCCTGTATAATTAACAAATAAATTAATATGCCTTTGACTAGAGATCAGATAGACGAGATAAACAAAACAGTCTCTGTAGCAATAAAAGATATGTGGATGGACGATATGGTGCTAAAAACTATAAGTGAAAAAGTATCTGCCACTGTGAAAAGCGAACTAGCTGCTCATGGTGTACAATTGCAAGAAATACAGCAAGAAATTAAAAATATTCAGCACGCTGCAAATAAGATTGAGATTCACGAAGGTAAAATTACAGAACTCCAGAATGAATTGGATAAAGTAAAGTATAAAAACGACTCTTTGGAGCAATACACTCGCAAGAATAGCATCAGGATATTCGGGGTGAAGGATGATGGACAGGAGAACACGCTTTTGGAGGTGGTTAAGCTAATTGAAACTCATATGCCTGAAGTAAATTTACAAATTACGGACATCGACAATTGCCATAGAATCGGAACTATAAATAATAAAAGCCCGCGGCAAATTATTGTAAAGTTTATGAATTTTAGAATGAAGGAGGAAGTAATGAAAAATGTTAGGCTCTTGAGAGGAAGTAATATTTTGATTAGGGAAGATCTGACGAAGTCAAGAGCGCAACTTCTTAAAACTACAAGAAATGCATTTCCGAATATCAAAGTATGGACTAGGAATGGGAACGTCAAAATTTTGCTGCAGGGGAAAGTTCACAGTATTGACTCATTAGTGGAACTTGAAACTCTGCAGAATGTGAGTGAGAAGCAGCGTGTGTCTCATGATGCCTAGAATTTATCTCCGGCTTGAATTTGATTCTGTTGTTTGTTTTTATATTTTTTTTGTGTATTATCCCATTGGGAATGTATTCTTTATTTAATAATTTGATTGAAGTTACCCCTAACTTTAGTTTTATTATGTTCGCAAGTTTCACGCCGGAGCGCACCGCCCCGTCAATATTTTCAATATTTTTGCTTGATTAGATAGTTTTTGTTTTGTTTTGTTTTCACGTTTCTGTTTCATTTCCCCATTTAGTACATACTTTCCTTTTCTTTTCTTTTCCTTTTATTTTATTTTATTATGGCACTATGCATTGCCCACGTTAATGTGAGATCCCTCGTATCCTCTTTTCATCGTCTTGTCGATCATGTGTGTCGTAATGACTATGATTTGTTATGCTTGAGTGAGTCCTGGCTGCATGATGGCATTGACGATGCTGCTGTATCACTTGCTGATTACGCATTGATTAGATCTGATCGCGTTGGTAGGGGTGGGGGTGTTGCCATGTACATTAGAAATACCCTGCAGTTTACGAAAATTTCAACAATGTCTAACACGAACGTAGAATATTTGGTTGTGACTGTGAGATCTGGTGGAACGGACCACGTGATTGGCGTTATATACAGGCCTCCTAATGGTGAGTACAATGAATTTCTGAACTGTTTTGAAGATTTACTTGTTACTGTTACCTCAAAGTTCAACAGCGTTCTCTTTGTTGGAGATTTTAATGTCAATTTGTTAAACTTTACTAATATGTCCCGAAAATTTGTTAACTTTAGCCGAAACTTTTGATTTATCCCAGATTATTGACGAGCCTACTAGAGTCACTGACTCTTCAGTCTCATTAATAGATTTAATTTTTGCAATCAAGTCTGAGGTGTGTGGTGCCGCGGTGGTTGATGCGCAGATATCTGATCATTTCCTTATCTACCTCCTCCTGTCGGCTAAGTCCGGGGCATATGGCAGTGACGAACTCAACATATCGCTTATTCTTCTGTGTTGTCCGCTCATTATTCCTTTCCTCGCTCATATTTTCAACGAATGCATACGTAGCTCATATTTTCCGAGAGTTTGGAAGCGCGCACATGTGATTCCTCTTCCTAAGGTTGCCTCACCTTTGGAATTTAGTGATCTCCGATCTATAAGTATTCTTCCTGTCCTTTCGAAAGTATTTGAGAAGATTCTTGAAATTCAGCTGCGTGTGCATTTAAATTCTTTTAATATACTACCTCTGAGGCAGTCGGGGTTTCGGCAGGGTCATGGTTGTGCTTCGGCTCTGTCGGAAGTTACAGATGATATTTTTAGTGCTTTAGATAATAATAAACTTACTGTTTTGGTCTTGGTTGATTTTTCTAAGGCCTTTGACATGTTGAACCACGAGATTTTGATTTCCATTTTGCACCATGTTGGTCTGGCTCCTGATGCCGCAAAACTTATTGGCTCCTTCTTGACCGATAGGAGTCAGTGTGTCGCTTACAACAATTGCTTATCCTTACCTTGTAGCCTCATATCCGGCGTGCCTCAGGATAGTATTCTTGGCCCTATCTTGTATACCATTTATACTTCTTCTTTTCATAAATCCTTTCATAACTGTAATTATCATTTTTATGCTGATGACACTCAACTTTACCATTCTTTTGATGCTGTAGATGTTCATAATGCATGTTCATTAATAAATAGTGATCTTCAGCTGCTGTCTAACGTTTCTAAACAACATCAGTTGAAAATTGATCCCAAAAAATCTTGCGCTATTTTGTTTGGCGATGAAGGGTCCAGGAAGACCTCAGCAACTAATATGATTTTAAAGATTGACGATGTCGTAGTACCCTTTACGAAATGCGTTAAGAGTCTGGGACTGCTTATCGATTCTAGTTTACGTTTTACGCAGCATATTAATTCTATGTTACAGAGAGCTTACCTCGCGTTAAAACTCATATGTGGGCAAAGGCATTATCTTGACTTGAACTCCAAGAGGATGTTGTGTGACTCTCTTGTTCTGTCTCATTTCAATTTCTGTGATACTGTCTATGCTCCTTGTCTCTCGTGTCGTGATAAATTCCGCATTCCGAAAGTTCAGAATTCATGTCTTCGCTTAATGTTTGGGATTAGAGCACGTTCACGTATCTCTCATAAACTGAAGGACGCGAAATGGCTGAATATGTTCAACAGACGTCGCCTTCACATGGTCTGCTTCTTTCTCAAGATTGTCCAGTTCCGTCTGCCTCTCTATTTGTTCAATAAACTTGTTTTTCGAGCTGATGTGCATGGCGTTGGCGCTCGTCGAAAGTCCCTAATGCTTACGATTCCGCGGCATCGCAAGGAAATATTTAAGAGATCCTACTCTTACAACGTCGTGTCTTATTTAAATCAGTTCAATTCATACTTGACTCTTCCTTGTGATGCTGTGAGACGTAAATTATTCAAATTATTCTTTGAGCAGCAGTAGTTGGTTTGAATTTTTAATTTTTGGCTGCATTGCATGCGTGGGTTGTGCATGGCTATACTCTTCTCTTCTTGTTCATCTTCCTCTTCTCGCCTTTCTCTCTCCTTTCTGTCTTTTTCCCCTTGCCTTCTCCTTTCATTGACTCCCGCTGCCCCTTCATAGGTAGGTGACTTAATTTTTTTTTCAGCTTTAGTTTAATTTAATTTATTTGTGAACCGGCTCGCATGGAAGATCAGGCTCTGCAAGTACTGTGCTACTATTTGCAGATGCCTGAATGCTTGCCGTTTAACACCAGTGTTTATATTGTATATCTTTTTCATTTTTTGTAATTTTTTTGGGTGGTGTTAATAAATGTATTATTATTATTATTATTATATCTTCATACATACACGACTTAAACCGTTTTCGAACATTGCTGACCCCGTCAGAACTTTTTTCAAGAATTGCATCGCGATTCTTGTAAACTGTGGATAATATGTTTGGCGGAATTCCAAACTCGGCTGCGATATCTTTTTTCCGTTTTACACCTCTATTAATTTGTTTGATTAAACGAATTTTGTCGGCTACCGACAAAATTTTTAATATCCTTTTCGCACTTGACATTTTTAGCAACAGCTCTGAACCCAATCAGCAACAAAACTAAACTGACCAGCGAAGCAGTAATTTTAGAATCACAACTGGGTTTTCCAGCCATTTGTTTATTACCCCTATTTCTAACAAATACCGATTACCGATTTCAAAGAAAGGGTAATAAAAGATGTGAACAAACCAGGTACATAGTTTTAGGCAGAAAAAGTTTTGTCGGCTAAAATTTAATAAGGGGGATAAAATTCGTAGAATTACTAATTCTAGAACTTCGAGATATGAAATACGTATGATTTGCCGTGTAGGTCAAGGGACTCGCATTTTTATTCGAGTTACGGAAAAATTCGACTAAAGGAAGTTTGACTCATGGGAGTTCCACTGTATTAATTTTAAGTACTGAAATCCTTTAACACATACTTTGGCATTTCGATTAAGTAGTAATCGCAGTTAATACATAGTTACTTCCCGTTAAACAGGAAGCGGTAGAAAGATAAACATTTTTTATGTATCTCTACTGAATGTAATTACAAATTTATTCCTATCCTTCAGTTGGGAGCAGGAAGTGAGTTTTTATTTTCAATGTTCTTTTGTTTCGTTTATTTTAGTTCGCTGTACTACGGAGAATGATGGGGGATGTTGGAAATTGTTTAACCCTACCAGCTGTTCAAAGTTTATTTTGAAGACGGTTGAAATTAATGGAGTGTTTGCATTCCAACATTGTGGTTAGTATATAATTTACTTACCCATTAAATTTTCATATTATGCATAACAAATAAAAGTCAATTTAATAGACAAATTTAAAAATTGTTGTTGGCAGAATGACAAAAACATTGTTAACAATAATTTTGTTCCTTTTCGGCATTCGACACAATGATGCTGCTTCTGGGAATCCCCTCACTAACTGATGTAGTTGTGGCAAGGCCACCTATTATTAAATAGTTGCACTTTTACTTAATTATTAGACTACAGTCTGACAGATTTAAGTTGACGAATAAATTGGGAATAAACGAATATTAAATAACGAAAATTGGATATACTGCGCCCCTGTCCTGCGACCATCCTGACCATGCAGGTTGATTTTTGTCTCGTCGGTAAACAAAACATTTTCACCCATTGGTCAATTCCCCAATCCCGGTGTTCTAAGGCGAACTGGAGTCTTGCTCTTTTATGAGCTGGGGCATAGACTGAATAACTAAAGACGCCTCACCAATGGCTTGGTTTTTAAACGTTAGTTTTGATACATTTCTGAGATGTCGCTAGAGGCAAATATAGGTAGTCTTTAAGCTTTTGCAAAACGCATATTCATCTTTCGCACTCTATCGTATTAAACGTCGTAAGTTAGACAGAAATACAGCTACTAGAAACGTGTATCAAAAAAATTGTAACCACTTCAGATTTTAGCCCAGAACTTTATAAGCTAAGATGCGACATACGAGCCCAAGTCTGCTAATGTGTTTATTATAATAAGAAGAATGACGTATATCCAATATTTAAACCTATGCTTTGAATGATTTACAATTTTGCCGCAACAAAGGGATGCCGCTAATCTGAAGTACAGAGACACATTCAGTTCTGATTTTTGATTGCCGTTGTGGAAATGTCTGGAAATTTATGGAATTATTTCAACTGCCATAAGAGCAAAAAATATAAAAACCCGGGATTAAAACTTTAATTTTCCGTGGAAAGATACGGAGAGATGTAAACAATAGGCATTATATTCAGGTAAAATAAATTTTTGGAATATGAAAATACTGTGTTTTGGGATCCGGAGTAAATGGATTTTTTGCAACATGGCCATCGATCAATGTATAACTTAAAATTAAAATTTAAAATCATGCTGATTATTTTTTTCATCGTCAAATTGACCAATAGAAACATTTCATTTGAGTCTGGAATTTTTTCGATAATTTTCCTTGTTGATAACTGATAAGTTGCCATAGTTGCGAATTTGTAGGTGCATTTATAATTTATAATCTAGTTACTTTAGTACCTGCCAAACGTCAGATATTCCCAACACATTTCTTTGTATGTGAATTAATTGAAATAAAATTTCGTTTTGAACTACCTTGCTTCGATTCAAAAAATAATCTTGTTAAATTCGTGGTCTGGAATTTTTAGGTAATTTTACTTAAGCAACAGCTTTTGTAAAATTTCCGACAATTCCAGACCACTTATTGTATTACTACAGAAAATTTTATAAATACAAATATTAGCGCTTTTTGGAAGACGGCATATACCAGAATTTTAGTAGTGGTCTAGGGCTAAGGTATAAAATACGGCCGTAGCCAGACAACCGGTAAGCATATTTTGCAACATAGGACACTAGGAGCATGCAGATATCCAACGTTTTAGCGTGCTATTATTCCCTTGTTTTCATTAGTACTCGCGGATTTTCTTTAAAAAAATACCATTCCTGACGGAACACCGGACACAACACGACGAATGCAAAATTCTGTAAATTACAATAAACTTTAGAAGAAAAAACAAAAAGGATCCG
This sequence comes from Xestobium rufovillosum, assembly GCA_963966045.1. NCBI lineage: Eukaryota > Metazoa > Arthropoda > Insecta > Coleoptera > Ptinidae > Xestobium > Xestobium rufovillosum. The sequence goes on from OZ014497.1 coordinate 28,173,758, forward strand.
CTTCAATTCGTAGGTTGCTTTGCATGAAGTTTAACACTCCTATTAAAGCACGTGAAAATGGAAGTAAACCAGTCAGCTTAGTATTTAGCCCCACCATGCTCCCAGTGACCTGTGTTTGAAATATTATGTAACCGGTAACGGCTGGCTGCAAACAGCCGGCAAAATCTGTATGACGTCATTAATGATGTGTTCAATTGATCATTTTAGAATGTCGTCACACAATTGACAGCTGGAGGGCAAACATTTGTTTTGTTTGAAGCTTAGCGGGGGGAAGAAGAGGAGGAATAACAAAGCAGATGTTTGTGTTACCATTTGGCACCAAAGAAAAGGGGCGCTTTACGCCGAGAATTGAACGAAAATTATTGAAATGATTTAACTAGTTGCACTGTTGCAAACGTTACTTTCGTTATTGAGTTAAATTACATGAACTCTAAACAGTAACCTGATCTGCTCAAACGTTGGTAACACTCACGTGTAGAGAGTTGTGATCCATACTGTAATATCCCGTATAACCCAAGGCTCATTTGACAGAAAACAGCCAAAACCAAAATTTGTGATCGTGATCGTCTAAAAATTTTATACCCTACGTTGTGTTAATTTATTTTGTCTAGAATTGCACTGATGAAATAGCTCATTCGGGAAAATTAGAAGGAAAACACACAATTCTTTAAATAATAGTTTAATTAACGTGCTCAGCCTGACTTAGACTCACGAGGAGAAAAAGAGCCGTGCAAAGAAAAACCTCGATCACAGTCCAGTATAAATCTGCTATGTTTATGCACAATACAACACAAAGAAATTATATATGCAATATCAAGATATCAAAAATAAAATAATTGTGGTTCAACATTCGTAAATAAAATAACAGTAAACAACAATAATTCCAAAGGATATGTGACATATTATTGATTTAATGGTGGATGGTACTGGACCGTTCGAACAACTACTCCTCGGGCAAATGACCCGCCAGGCATTGAATTATAGAACGAAATCCAGATTTTGTGAACTTTAGATTTAATGATGTTGGGCATACACAAATCTTCTCATCAGCAAAACTCACAAACAAATTACATGCAATGCAACGTCTCAACCATAAAACATACAAAACAGAAGAATTTTTGTTAGTTAACTGACTCTGTCAGTGGGTACTGCGGGCTATACAAGCTACTCACAGCTATGAGTTGAAAATTGAATCAGATTACCGTAAGCACCAGGGCCCTTAACGATATTTTTTCAAACACATAAATAAAAACACAAATAAATAAACACACAAATAAAACAATATATAGAACTCAAGGCACTTCGGGAATTACTGTTCTCACGGGATAAAAGATTAATTGACACAACAAGGCAAATACACACTATCTGATGACAAGATTTGCGAAGATTTGCGATTGAAAATAAATAAACAAAAACAAAGAACAACATATCTTTTGGAACAAATACAAGAAATAATTGACAAAACAAATAACATAGCTTTAACTGACCTGTGAATCTCGTAGACACCGAAAACTTTTATAACAATACAAAAGAACACACAGGGACGACAATTAAAACACGTGTTCACGCTTATACGTCTCAAGAACGAGTCCTCTCATTTCCAGACGTGACCCCTTACATCCCCTTAATCCCCCTACGCTAGTGTATACATAAAAAGCGAACACATAAATTTCTCAAATAAATAAACTACCCAAGACGAAACGAAAATGAATCGACAGACGAAATAGGATATTTTTCGAAATAATAAATATTAAAACTAGGTACGGTTACTACAATACTCTGCCCTCCAACAGAAAATGGCGGCCTGTCGAAATCAGGCCATTCTAAAACAGTCTATTAGAATCTGCCGGCCGATTTTAATCGACCGGTAAAAAAAGTTAGGTTATGCTTTGTAGTACTTCTGTTTATGTTTTATTGATCATTTTAGAATGGCGTCACACAATTGACAGCTGGAGGGCACACATTTGTTTGTTTTAAAGCTTATTGGAGGGAAGAAGAGGATGAATAACAAAGCAGATGTTTGTGTTACCATTTGGCACTAAAGAAAGGGCGTAACTTAAACTTAGTCGCTTTACGCCAAGAATTGAATGAAAATTCTTAAAATGATACGACTGGTTGCACTATTGCAACGTCGTTTCGTTATTTTGAGTTAAATTACATGAACTCTAAACATCGCCACTTTGTTTGGCACCAAATCTGTTCAAATTTTGGTAACACTCACGTGCATAACGTTGTTTATCCATGCTCTGCCCTCCAACAGAAAATGGCGGCCTGTCAAAATAAGGCCATTCTAAAACAGTCTATTGTGAATGAAGAACGCTTAAAATAAATATTACATTTTTTAAGTATTTTACTTTAGTTAGATACCTAGGTATCTATATTTTAAACGTCAATTGAAAGTCAGATTTTCAGTTTGTGCTGGTTTCTTTTTCTTAAAATAACAGTGAATCTAAAATTTTAAACGAAGTAGGTAGAAGTTATTCTCTAACTGTTGTCTTTATATTCAATTGTTCCAACCACTGCAGGAATTTTTTCAATTAATAACTAATATTTAATCGTCTTTTACAGGCGGTAATATGATTTTGAGGTATGACAACTTTTAATAAGGTTTCGTCTAGTACAATAAAGTTGTACCTCAAAGTCAGGGTTACCAGCTTTTAAATTTTCAATAATAAAAGGTAGATACCTATGTGGGTGTTCCGCTTTCAAAGGCACATAATAATAATTCAATTTGCGATTCATAAATTATATTCCACAACGAATAAAAATGTTAAAATTGTTGGGCTTAGTTTGTATTTATTACTGGAAAGTTCTTATACTCGGACGAGCGAGGCCGGCCCTGGGCGCCACGTGCTATTAATATATCCAGATGGCAGATGCCGGCTGGAGAAATAAAAATATTTATTCGGAGAGCTAAAGCTAGGAAATATAAATTTTGTACGTATACGCCATCTATGAAATTTATCAATTACTATGACATTAAAACCCGCTACTGCGTTTATATAAGGCGTCGTGAAGTTGGCTCTTCGACACGGTCATCACGGGCCGATGTAGACCGTAATCGACCAGACCCTGGCCTCCGCACGAGTTGTTCAGTTTCCTGGAAGCGCTGGACAGTTCTTTGTACCGTTGATAAACTCACACCCGCGATTCTGACCGTTTCTCAGCCCTCTCTCGTTATCAACATTTCCGATAATTGTCGCCACCACAACTGGATCTAAATTTTATTGAAAATGGACAAATTCCAGATTGAAATATGTATTGACAAACATCCATGTATAAAGCCCTTTTCGCAACCGGCATTTACAATAATAATTAGTCTCTGCTCTTTAGAGATACGTATTTGCAAATGGTCCTTTGGTTGAGTTATCTGTTCTATTATTCAAAGAGACATGGTTAATGTGCAAATATTTTTCGTCCAGGTAAACAATCTTGTCTATTTTGACTTCGGAAATATTGAATTTTCTTCAAATACGAAGAGTCCTATTATTTTCCGTCCTTCTCCGCCTCAGCCCCATTTTACCCAAAAGAACTCAATGTTTCATGGGATCCATTCCGTTCTAGCTCGGCCCGTATTTTTTGGTTCAATTTAGCAAGGGTAACACGACAACCTTCAGTCTTGTGAAATTCGTGTACGATGTGATGTATATCGGCCATCTTATACTCCGGTAAATCAGTCGTTAAGGAACTCTCTTGCACGCTTCTTTCCTGGTGTCCTAAAAATCACTTTGCCGTTATTCTACGACGCGCTAGTGCTACCTTCACTAACTATTCTCTATAGATCTAATAGGCACGCCCGTTACAACAGACGTCTTCATTTTCACACTTTCCTATGTTTCTGTTTCATTTTTCTCACTTTTAAAATAACGAAACACTCTGTACACTATTTCCCGTGTTTGACTACTTAAAACATCTTTCCGTTTGAAGAGCACTGGTAACTGAAAATTTTCCCTGCAAGATACTTTATTGCATCCGTATAGTATGCTAATGCGCGACCCCACCGCTCGCCAACTTAAATCTGTTGGACTGTACTTGTAAATTTGATTTTCGCGTTGCTTTAGCTGAAGTAAAAATAGAAGTTTAGACTTTACTTTTAAACATTGGTTTCCTGGTTCTAATCTTGTTTTCTTGTAAAGAGCAAGTGAAAGAAAACCGAGGAGAAAACATCTGAATATCTAGTCAAAGTGGCCAAATATCCCCAGTCAGGTAGACCGGGCATCCCTATGAGATGGGGGGGGCAACAAAGTGTTAGTGATTCAGCCCCATATGTAGCCAAGTCATAAGTTCTGTCCCAGAATTTTTTTGTTTATTTCTAAGTTCTAAGTAATTGGAGAAAGCAAGGTTTGCAGTTTGTAGTCCAATCATTGTTGCATGTAAAAGTTCCCGTTCAAAAAATACTGTTAAAAAAAGTGCGAAACTGCTACTTCACTGGTATGCAGATAACGAGTATTACAGAATACTTTTTACTTTTTCCTTAGGCAAAATACTTTCAATTTGCTAGCACTTTACCAGAAGTAACCATCAACCGTGTTATTTTAAATGGAACACCCTTTATGTTTGTACTCTTTTGGATTCCGCGTTTAATTTTGAACATTTGTTAACGGTTTGTACACTTATCTTTTTTAGCTTTTGAGATAAACATAAATTTCTACAATTTTGACCACTAACAAACGTTTCGAAAATTCGCTATAACTTTTGTTCGGAATAAGACGAAAACGTGAATGAGGGCTCATATTGTAGGTGGAAGATGCCTTCATCAGTGGAGTGTTTTAAAACTGTAATTTCTTACACTTCATCATCATAAGGTTCTCAGTCTGAAGACTGGTTGGCCTCGCACTTCCATCCTTTCCTATCCTGAGTTAACGTAGACATTTCCCTAAAAGTAGAACATCCCTAACTATTTGAGAGCAGTAGTCTAATCTAGGCTTACCTCTACCTCTTTTTATTCCTATATCTGACTCAAGTATGTGAGTATGTCGCGAGCTAAGCCTTCATCCCTTAGAAGGTGTCCTACCATCCAATCTCTCCTATTCTTTATTGTCTTTCATACCTTTTGCCTTTCCCCAACTTGTTCTAAATTCTAATAACTCCCTATTGCTAAACTTATCTATCCACGGTATCTTCATCATGTGTCTGTAGCACCACATTTCAAACGCTTCTACTCTTTTTCGATCCGCTTCTCCTATTGTCCAAGTTTCGCACCCGTATAATGCCGTACTCCATACTTCCGAGTTTTTACATTAACCGTTCCCAAGCATAACAGTTGTTTCTTTTTGTTATGCGCTCGACCCTGCACTGTTCTTTGTTTTATATCTTTAGTGCTCCTACCATCTCGAGTTATTTTACTTCCTAAATAGCAGAAATCCGCGACTTCCTCTATTTTCTCATTTCCCATTTTTTATTTCAGTTTTAGTTCTATTTTCCCACCCTCTACACATGCGGTAGCCAAATGCCGTAGCTCTGTCAAAACTGCTTCCATTTCATTTGAAGCCATTCCTAATTCTTCTTTGCTAGGTGTAACACTGCTATGTCGTTCGCAAAATCTGAACATGTTAATAGTTTGACCCTGTACATTTATCCCTGAGGCTGTTCTGCCCTTAACAATATTAATCGCATCTTCGATATTTAAGTTGAAAAATAGAGGTGACTATGCACATCCCTATCTCACTCACTTCCAGATATCTACTTCTCTTCGTCCTGCTCAAATTATATAAACTGTCTTTTGCTCTTTGTAGAGATCATGTATTATTCTTCTGTCCCTATATTTCATCCCTACCTTTCTGAGCACTTGAACATCCTCCCCCATTTTACGTTGTCGAAGGCTTTTTCTAAATCTACAAATCATAAATAGATGCTCTTTCCCTTATAGAAGATTCTGCCTCTACGTCCCTAATGGTAGCTTTAGACGATGTGCTTTTTCGTGCATCTTGATGCATGCGTCGTAGCGCAAACAAGCGCATGCCCGCCTGCATGCATTACTTTATAGCGCACCAGACATTTTACCGAGAGGCAAGGTGACGTAAGTATGTCCTAAGTCAGATGGGAATCTACTTGCATCATTCATGCGCTACAATAATAATATTTTAATTTTGCAACGAAGAGGCTGCTTCCATCACGTCAAGAAGTGAACTTTTGGTTTAGGTTCATGCACGATGGAGCTCCTGCTTATTTTACATCAACTATTTGGGAACACCTAATCAAAACTTGTGAAGAAATGAAGAGAATCGTCATTTAATCTACTAGTGTACGTTTGGTTGCATAGCCAAACGAGGAACATATTTTGAGTTTGTCTAATTTTTTCACTAAATAGATTGTCAAAATTTAGAAAAGATGACTTAACTTGAAGCCTTTCCAAAATGTCATCATCATAAGGTTCTCAGTCCGAAGACTGGTTGGACGCGTACCTCCATTCTTTTCTATCCTGAGCTAACCTACGCATTTCCCTAAAAGTAGAACATCCTACATCCCTAACTATTTGAGAGCAGTAGTCTAATCTAGGCCTACCCCTACCTCTTTTTATTCCTATCTCTGACTCTAGTATGTCACGAACTATTCCTTCGTGTCTTAGAAGGTGTCCTACCATCCTATCTCTCCTACTCTTTATTGTTTTCCATACCTTTCGCTTTTCCCCAACTCTTTCTAATACTGCCCTATTGCTAACCTTATCTATCCACGGTATCTTCATCATGCGTCTGTAGCACCACATTTCAAACGCTTCTACTCTTTTTCTATCCGCTTCTCCTATTGTCCAAGTTTCGCACCCGTATAATGCCGTACTCCATACATACGACGTTAAGAGTCTCTTCCTAGTCTCTATATTAACCGTTCTCGAGCATAACAGTTGTTTCTTTTTGTTAAACGCAACTCGGCCCTGCGCCATTCTTTGTTTTATATCTTTAGTGCTCCTACCGTCTTGAGTTATTTTACTTCCTAAGTAGCAGAAATCCGCGACCTCCTCTATCTTCTCATTTCCAATTTGTATTTCCATTTTAGTTCTATTTTCGCATCCCCTACATACCAAAATTTTAGTTTTCTTTTTATTGATTTTCATGCCGAAGCCCTGTGTCAAAACTGCTTCCATTTCATTCAAAGCCTCTCCTAATTCTTCTTTGCTAGATGCTAACACTGCTATATCATCCGCAAATCTGAGCATGTTAATAGTTTGGCCCTGTACATTGATCCCTGAGGCTGTTCTTTCCTTAACAATATTAATCGCCTCTTCGATATATAAGTTGAAAACTAGAGGTGACAATGCACATCCCTGTCTCACTCCCTTCCGGATATCTACTTCCCTTTGTTCCTGCTCACATTCTATAACTGCCTTTTGCTCTTTGTAGAGATTATGTATTATTCTTCTGTCCCTGTATTTCATCCCTACCTTTCTCAGCACTTCGAACATCTTCCCCCATTTTACGTTGTCGAAGGCTTTTTCTAAATCTACAAATCCTATATAGACGCTCTTTCTCTTTTCTATCGTTTTTTCTATAATTACTCGTAAAGCTAGAATGGCCTCGCGCGTTCCTCTATTTCGTCTAAATCCGAACTGATCTTCTCCTAATATTTCTTCCGCCTTTTTCTCCATCCTTCTTTGCACAATTCTAGTTAAAATTTTTGACGCATGGGAAGTTAAACTGATAGTTCTAAAATTTTCGCATCTATCCGCGCCTTTTCTTTTTGGCAAAGCTACTATGATGTTCCGTTTGTAATCTTCTGGAATCTCGCCTGTCAGGTATATGCGACTAACTAGTTTAAATAAACGATCTATTACCTCTTGACCTGCGCACTTTAAGATTTCTGCCTGCAAGCCATCTATACCTGGTGCTTTATTATTCCTTAAACTTTTTAGTGCTATCTCAAACTCTTCTCTCATTATAGGACTCCCTAGGTTATCCCCCTCTACACTGCTTTCGCTTTCTAATATATCTTGCACTTCCTGTCCCGCATATAAGTTTCCTAAATATTCTTTCCACCTATCTGCCTTCTCCCCACTTCCGATTAGGATATCTCCTGCCTCATTTCTAATGTTTTTGGTACTAGATCCAATTTCTCTAAAATTTCTCCTAATTATTTTATATGCTTCATCAGTCTTTCCTACTTCGAATTTATCTTCCACTTCTTTGCAAAATGTAAGACAAATTAAATAGCGTTCCTTCCCTTTTTGCAACGAGTGCTGGGCATCAGTTATTAAGTTTGCTATTGTAGTTCTCAACGTTGCCATCCAAACCATAAAAATAAACGATGAGATATAATAAACCGAAACATTTTTTTAGGTTTTCAAAGATGTCTGTCAATTCTAATTGTTCAAAGTCTGTCGAAAACATTCTGGTGAAATTTTGAAAAAACCAGCCACCATCCATCACCATTTTTTGTAGCAAGCGCAATAGTCGCCCTTTTCTTTTAAAAATTCTCGAGTCCAACATTTTCGTTCGCGTTTTTTGTTCTTTGCTATTATAATAAAAGCAATAACAAAACGATCTAGACTTGCTCAAACAACTACTCCCCGGGCAAATACCCCGTCAGGCATTGAATTATAGAGCAAGCCCTGACGGAATCCATATTTGCAACTAGCGCAGTGAAACGAAGTCCTGTTTAAATACTATGATTCATGAAGAAGAGGGCATGCGTTTTCTGCCTTCTACGGCATGCGCAAATGCATGCAATTACGCATGCATTGCCGCACCAAAAGATGCATCGTCTAAAGCCACCTTTACAGTATTTTCACCCGCACCCTTTAGTACTTATTCGTTTTTTTTCTTGAACTCATTGTGCGAATCCAAGTCTCTACTACCATTTCGTTTGTTCAAAATCATAAATTTAAGATTGGCCTTCATAACCACTATGTTGTGATCACTATTTATATCTGCTCCTGGATAGCTTCTGCAGTAAATTGTACAAAAACGTGTTGACAATTTTATACTGTTAATTTTTTAATGCGATTGTTATTTCTTGGTTCCATTTGTTTTAATTTGCAGAAGTTATGACCTGACTACGAGTACCTATATTGCTAAAGATTTCGCTACTTATATATTTTTTTATTTGATCCCGTTTTGGATCCTTTATATTGAAGATTTCTGAATCCACTTGCAAATTGTCAACCCTTTTTGGCAAAGTAAAATTTTTTTTTCTTAAAAGTCAAATTGGGTGCAAAAGAACAAAGAACACGTAATGTTTTTTCGATGCTTTTCAGCATCTTATGAAAAATGGTGTTGGCTTTGCCCATTAAATTTTGCGGCGATCACAAATTTATCTATAAATTTCAACATTTCAGAGTTACCCGTGGGGATTCAAAGATGCGGCCGAGACTCGCCGCGAATGTTGTTGGAATTGAGAAAAATTCGAGGATCTCTACTTCTTCGACCAGAATTCTGCAAACTATTTTCCCTGTGGCGGAATCGGCATCATTAAATCTTTTGTTCGCGTTAACTTTGAACATGCGACTCCATAGCCGCAAGACTTGCAGAAATCCAACTGTACGCAACCAGTGGAAAGTGAGAGAACGAATTTAAACATGGCAGATGATCTTAGAAGACAACCTTTGTAGAAGAAAGTCAGAAATGACATCGGCAGAAATGTTGGATAAGTCTGTTTCGAAGGAGGGACCGCTTTACATTATCGAATTTTGTTCACTGCAATACTTGCTGAAAGTTGGCAGAGAAATTTCAGATTTAAATTTAAAAATCTTAGGGGTGAAACAAAAAAACTTTAATTATTGTGAAACTGCGTAGTATTTTTTACTCTTATCAAGAAAATTTGGTCTCTGACGATAAATGGGAAAAGAATTTTAAAATGAAATTAAAAGGTACGGGTAATGTGAGCGTTACTTTAGGGGCAATAGAGGGAAAATAAAACTCTAGCTTAATGCGGATACAAATAGAAAGTATTTGAATACCGGATACTGGATAAATCTTTTGCCTGTGGATACCGGATACGGATATTTTTAAAATAAAAATTGTTCCAATACCTGTATCCGGATACTTTTTTGCGGACAACGGATAGGTAATTTATTTAGTACCAAAATAAAAACAGCGTGGTCGAAATATCGTCATCGAGTCAGCGTTAGTGTCTATTAATAATTGTATCCGTAAGTTAATGAAGGTATCCGGATACTTTTTGTATCCGGACATGAAAAATTGTATTTGAATACTGGATACTCCTTGAGATTTGTGACGGATGCGGATAAAAGAAGCTTGGTCCTGGATACACAATATGTATCCGGAAACTGTATCCATATGCCGTAATACCCTCATGGGGTTCATCGACTGCTAATTTGGCAAGGTTGCAATAATTTGGCCCTCTGAGAATTTAGTTGCAAACTTGAATTGTTCCAAAAGGGGCATTAAGTGTTTGCTGGTGTTGCCCCTTTTTAGTAATTGTCTGCTAAGCGTCGTGATGGTTATATGAGTCCGTTTTTGCACTTTCTAAGCAGAAATTTCCTTGAATTACATGACCACGTTATTATCACGTAATATCACCTGTTCTGATGTGGTTGTCCGCCCGCGTCTGCTGCGAGGGCTAGTGACAATCACTGTACAACATATAAATATAAGTATGTTCTTTCTGTTCACACTACGAACTACTCTCCCTGTGGTACAAAAGTTCACGTTATAGGTATCTATCGTCTACTGCAATTCTTCTGCAGTGTTACATGGATTTCAGTTTCGATGCCGTTCTTTTCTTAGAAAACCCCGCAAGAAGAAATTGCAATGTTGTCATATCGGGGGATTTCGGAGGTCAAGCAGTTTCGCTTTATGTAGCTAACATTCTACATTTGAATTTGTTCTCTAAATATTACGTATTAACTGGGGCAATGTGTATAAAATGGAATGAAATATCATATGTCTCGGAGATAAATTTTAGTCACAAATACCTCCCAGGATTGGGGTTTGGGAGCATTCCACAGCATGTTGGTTTGGCCCATTTCCATCATTTTAGACAAGTCTTGCTTGTTTAATCTCTCCAGCACGGTGTCAGAGAGCAATTTTAATTTGCCCAAAAATCCCCTAACTTGTTCTCGATTATATTTAATTTTGTTGGGATTTAATATGTCCCCTGTTCTTGGAATTTCTTTTGAAAGGTATATAATTAAAGGAGTTTAACAAATAAATACTTCGCGAACTACCAATATATAACGTTTTATTTAAATATTTACCGGTTTCAGGATTCACAAAGATCCCATCATCAGAAATGTACGAAAAATTTTTCGTACATTTCTGATGATGGGATCTTTGTGAATCCTGAAACCGGTAAATATTTAAATAAAACGTTATATATTGGTAGTTCGCGAAGTATTTATTTGTTAAATCATGAACTTCTACCAAAAAGTAAAACAAGAAGATATTAACTACATAATTAAAGGAGGTAATCTGAATTCATATCTATCTTTGATTTCTGTTGAGATACTGACATAAGCTGGCACCTTTTTTCTTTGTTGTGTGGATTGGTGACTCAATTGTTCAGAGGTCATTTGTAATGGTTCTAATACTCCTCTAATACTTGTTATAGTGTTGTTCATTTCTTTTTGAGCGGATTCTAATAGGGACATTTGTGTTTTTTGGTTGTCAAGATGTAATTGAGTTAATTTGTTTTGTTTTGTGGTCCATATGTTAAGCTCAGAGATCACATTCATTTGGTCATCTGCTTTTGTTGCATTTGCCTGAAGTGCAGCTCCTTGAATGAGTAAGGAAAGATCTTTGTCAAGCTGTTTGATTTTGTCTACGTCTGACTCACTTATCTTGCTTAATTTAGAAAATATATTATTCCATATTGATGGATGGACAGATTGAGAATGCTCTATCCATGCTTTGAGTAGAGAGCTACCATTGGTTAATTTCTCGAGCTTCTCTAATACAAGAGTTTGATTGTTGCTGAGTTTAAAACAGGCACAACTAGGGACAAATGGAATGTGAGCCGGATTAGGTTCCTTTCTTAAATGAGGTTTGGATCCTTTGCTGCCGGAAGCCATAGAGGGGCTGTGAGGAATGTGTGATAAGGAATGTGAGGGTAATTAAATTGTTGAACACATAGATGGTTTTTTTGTAATCTCATTATGCTGAAACCATATATCTCGTCGCTCTACGAAAGGTAAATAATATAATTGTTGTAACAAGGTACACGAACAGAGAAAACGCTGTTTAAACACAAGAGACTGGGTTGAAGATATTTTTGAATCATAATCAGGTTTAGTGAAATGAAAGAAAATTTTATTTTTAGTGGTAGTAGGAGGTTTCAGGGAGTTCCAGCTCAGGTGCGCCTTCACCCCGAATTTTAATTACGCATGTTGTAATCATCTTTTAGAGATGTGATGTATACGCTCCCTTATCTATTGGTGGTAATAAAAATGCACGCAAATAAATTTGAAAGTGTACAAGAATTACAAATCTTGGGAATAATAAACAAATTGCAATCAGTTTGGAAATTAGGATGCTTAATGCTGGATAGCCTACTGAAGTTCTGGGCCATCCCTGAAAATCCGAAAATAATTTGGATCGAAATATTTATACAAAAACACGTTACGCAATCAAGAAGTACAAAAGAAAACTTAAAATTGCTGCATTTCTCGGCAGTGCCTCCGTTCTTCTGATCGAAGAATATCGAAAATTATTGAGTAATCCTCGTTATAATTAAGAGCCTTAACATCACTAACTGTTGGGTCTGCTAAGGTTCTTCCGGATCTTATATAATTGAGATTCTTCATCGACTGGCAATTTAAATGTTCTATAATAGAACACTTCGAGTCAGAAAACCAGTTTGTTTGTTTCGCCCCTTTTGCGGTATCGCACTTTCTAAAATAAATTGAAAAGGGCACTGAAAAACAACGCCTTTCTCTTTTCTCGTATTACATGACCACTTTATCAACACATGGTTATCACCTATTCCACAGTGGTTGTCCGCCCGCGTCTGCTGCGAGGGTTAGTGACAATCACTGACTGTACAACATATAAATATAAGTATGTTTTTTCTGCTCACACTACGAACTACTCTCCCTATGGTACAACAGTTCACGTTATAGGTATCTATCGTCTACTACAATTCTTCTGCAGTGTTACATGGATTCCAGTGTCGATGCCGTTTTTTTCTTAGAAAATCCCGTAAGAAGAAATTGGAATGTTGTCATATAGGGGGATCTCGGAGGCCAAGTAGTTTACTTTATGTAGCTAACCGGCGTTTCAACTCCTGAACCTGTATACAGAACCATCCATTGCAGTTGTATCTAGAGATACCAATTCTACTTTGGCTTTCAGGCTTCCGCTGCGCGTTACTATGTCGGTAAAATGACGTGGTAAAGTGACGTTTAAGAATATCGTTATCGGCTAGTGTCTCCAACGGTCTCGGTGGATGTTCGGATATGGTACAGAACTGCCATTTTGTTCTCCTACGGCTAGACGAGTTCTGACCCCGCAGCGGTTTGATATATTTTGCTTGTTTTTACATCATCTTTTTTCCAAAAAATGCGTGTGTCTGGTGCGAGAGGGCAAGAAAGGGCTTTGTTTAAAATACGTTCTATCAGCTTAATTTTTTTACGCCTCCATTAGTCTGCATTATACTATATGCGGAAGCCTGAAAGCCAAAGTAGAATTGGTATCTCTAGAATCAAGTATCCATTGCTGGTAACTTGGAGTTTCGTAAACCCATGCTTCTAGGAAAGACAAGGCAACCGGTGTACAACTAGCCATTACACCTTCCATTGTACCGGTATTGCGCCTATCAACGGGGGGTAACACATCATCATCTGCCCAAGTGCCCTACGTAACCATAATTCTGCATTTGAATCTGTTCTCTAAATATTACGTATTAACTGTGGCATTACGCTGAAACCATATATCTCATCGCTCTACTAAAGGTAAATAATCTAATTGTTGTAACAAGGTACACGAACAGAGAAAATGCCGTTTAAACACAAGAGACTGGGTTGACGATCTTTTTGAATCATAATCAGGGTTGGTGAAATGAAAGAAAATTTTATTTTTAGTAGTAGTAGGAGGTTTCAGGGAGTTCCAGCCCAGGGGCACCTTCACCCCGAATTTTAATTACGCATGTTGTAATCATCTTTTAGAGATGCGATGTATATGCTCCCTTATCCACTGGTGGTAATAAAAATGCACGCAAATAAATTTGTAAGTGTACAAGAATTACGCATCTTGAGAACAATAAACAAATTGCATCATTTTGGAAATTAGGATGCTTAATGCTGGATAACCTACTGAAATTCTTGGTCGTCGCTGAAAATCCGAAAATAATTTGGATCAGAAATATTTATACAAAAACACGTTACGCGATCAAGAAGTACAAAAGAAAACTTAAAATAGCTGTATTTCTCGGCAGTGCCTCCGTTCTTCTGATTGATGAATATCGAAAATTATTGAGTAATCCTTGTTATAATTAAGAGCCCTAACATCACTAACAATTTGGTCTGCTAAGGTTCTTCTGGATCTTATATGATTGAGATTCTTCATCGACTGACAATTTCTATAATGGAATACTTCGAGTCCGAAGAACAACCAATTTGTTTGTTTCGTCCCTTTTGCGGTATGGCATTTCCTAAAATAAATTCAACACTTTATCAACACATGGTTATCACCTATTCCACAGTGGTTGTCCGCCCATGTCTGCTGCGAGGGTTAGTGACAATCACTGACTGTACAACATATAAATATAAGTATGTTTTTTCTGCTCACACTACGAACTACTCTCCCTATGGTACAACAGTTCACGTTATTGGTATCTATCGTCTACTGCAATTCTTCTGCAGTGTTACATGGATTTCAGTTTCGATGCCGTTTTTTTCTTAAAAAACCCCGTAAGAAGAAATTGGAATGTTGTCATATAGGGGGATCTCGGAGGTCAAGCAGTTTCACTTTATGTAGCTAACATTCTGCATTTGAATCTGTTCTCTAAACATTACGTATTGACTGTGACATTACGCTGAAACCATATATCTCCTCGCTCTACTAAAGATAAATAATCGAATTGTTGTAACAAGGTACACGAACAGAAAAAATGCTGTTTAAACACAAGAGACTGGGTTGAAGATATTTTTGAATCATAATCAGGTTTAGTGAAATGAAAGAAAATTTTATTTTTAGTGGTAGTAGGAGGTTTCAGGGAGTTCCGGCCCAGGTGCACCTTCACCCCGAATTTTAATTACGCATGTTGTAATCATCTTTTAGAGATGTGATGTATATGCTCACTTATCTATTGGTGGTAATAAAAATGCACGCAAATAAATTTGAAAGTGTACAAGAATTACAAATCTTGGGAATAATAAACAAATTGCAATCAGTTTGGAAATTAGGATGCTTAATGCTGGATAACTTAATGAAATTCTGGGCCGTCGCTGAAAATCCGAAAATAATTTGGATCAGAAATATTTATACAAAAACACGTTACGCGATCAAGAAGTACAAAAGAAAACTTAAAATTGCTGCATTTCTCGGCAGTGCCTCCGTTCTTCTGATCGAAGAATATCGAAAATTATTGAGTAATCCTCGTTATAATTAAGAGCCTTAACATCAGTAACAGTTGGGTCTGCTAAGGTTCTTCTGGATCTTATATAATTGAGATTCTTCATCGACTGACAATTTAAATGTTCTATAATAGAACACTTCGAGTCAGAAAACCAGTTTGTTTGTTTCGCCCCTTTTGCGGTATCGCATTTTCTAAAATAAATTGAAAAGGTCGCTGAAAAACAGCGCCTTTCTCTTTTCTCGTATTACATGACCACTTTATCAACACATGGTTATCACCTATTCCACAGTGGTTGTCCGCCCGCGTCTGCTGCGAGGGTTAGTGACAATCACTGACTGTACAACATATAAATATAAGTATGTTCTTTCTGTTCACACTACGAACTACTCTCCCTGTGGTACAACAGTTCACGTTATAGGTATCTATCGTCTACTGCAATTCTTCTGCAGTGTTACATGGATTTCAGTTTCGATGCCGTTCTTTTCTTAGAAAACCCCGCAAGAAGAAATTGCAATGTTGTCATATCGGGGAATTTCGGAGGTCCAGCAGTTTCACTTTATGTAGCTAACATTCTGCATTTGAATCTGTTCCCTAAATATTATATATTAACTGAGGCATTATGCTGAAACCATATATCTCGTCGCTCTACTAAAGGTAAATAATCGAACTGTTGTAACAAGGTACACGAACAGAAAAAATGCTGTTTAAACACAAGAGACTGGGTTGAAGATATTTTTGAATCATAATCAGGTTTAGTGAAATGAAAGAAAATTTTATTTTTAGTGGTAGTAGGAGGTTTCAGGGAGTTCCGGCCCAGGTGCACCTTCACCCCGAATTTTAATTACGCATGTTGTAATCATCTTTTAGAGATGTGATGTATATGCTCACTTATCTATTGGTGGTAATAAAAATGCACGCAAATAAATTTGAAAGTGTACAAGAATTACAAATCTTGGGAATAATAAACAAATTGCAATCAGTTTGGAAATTAGGATGCTTAATGCTGGATAACTTAATGAAATTCTGGGCCGTCGCTGAAAATCCGAAAATAATTGGATCAGAAATATTTATACAAAAACACGTTACGCGATCAAGAAGTACAAAAGAAAACTTAAAATTGCTGCATTTCTCGGCAGTGCCTCCGTTCTTCTGATCGAAGAATATCGAAAATTATTGAGTAATCCTCGTTATAATTAAGAGCCTTAACATCAGTAACAGTTGGGTCTGCTAAGGTTCTTCTGGATCTTATATAATTGAGATTCTTCATCGACTGACAATTTAAATGTTCTATAATAGAACACTTCGAGTCAGAAAACCAGTTTGTTTGTTTCGCCCCTTTTGCGGTATCGCATTTTCTAAAATAAATTGAAAAGGTCGCTGAAAAACAGCGCCTTTCTCTTTTCTCGTATTACATGACCACTTTATCAACACATGGTTATCACCTATTCCACAGTGGTTGTCCGCCCGCGTCTGCTGCGAGGGTTAGTGACAATCACTGACTGTACAACATATAAATATAAGTATGTTCTTTCTGTTCACACTACGAACTACTCTCCCTGTGGTACAACAGTTCACGTTATAGGTATCTATCGTCTACTGCAATTCTTCTGCAGTGTTACATGGATTTCAGTTTCGATGCCGTTCTTTTCTTAGAAAACCCCGCAAGAAGAAATTGCAATGTTGTCATATCGGGGAATTTCGGAGGTCCAGCAGTTTCACTTTATGTAGCTAACATTCTGCATTTGAATCTGTTCCCTAAATATTATATATTAACTGAGGCATTATGCTGAAACCATATATCTCGTCGCTCTACTAAA
This sequence comes from Xestobium rufovillosum, assembly GCA_963966045.1. Taxonomy (NCBI): domain Eukaryota; kingdom Metazoa; phylum Arthropoda; class Insecta; order Coleoptera; family Ptinidae; genus Xestobium; species Xestobium rufovillosum. Next base: position 28,191,040 of record OZ014497.1, read on the forward strand.
GGTAAATAATCGAATTGTTGTAACAAGGTACACGAACAGAAAAAATGCTGTTTAAACACAAGAGACTGGGTTGAAGATATTTTTGAATCATAATCAGGTTTAGTGAAATGAAAGAAAATTTTATTTTTAGTGGTAGTAGGAGGTTTCAGGGAGTTCCGGCCCAGGTGCACCTTCACCCCGAATTTTAATTACGCATGTTGTAATCATCTTTTAGAGATGTGATGTATATGCTCACTTATCTATTGGTGGTAATAAAAATGCACGCAAATAAATTTGAAAGTGTACAAGAATTACAAATCTTGGGAATAATAAACAAATTGCAATCAGTTTGGAAATTAGGATGCTTAATGCTGGATAACTTAATGAAATTCTGGGCCGTCGCTGAAAATCCGAAAATAATTTGGATCAGAAATATTTATACAAAAACACGTTACGCGATCAAGAAGTACAAAAGAAAACTTAAAATTGCTGCATTTCTCGGCAGTGCCTCCGTTCTTCTGATCGAAGAATATCGAAAATTATTGAGTAATCCTCGTTATAATTAAGAGCCTTAACATCAGTAACAGTTGGGTCTGCTAAGGTTCTTCTGGATCTTATATAATTGAGATTCTTCATCGACTGACAATTTAAATGTTCTATAATAGAACACTTCGAGTCAGAAAACCAGTTTGTTTGTTTCGCCCCTTTTGCGGTATCGCATTTTCTAAAATAAATTGAAAAGGTCGCTGAAAAACAGCGCCTTTCTCTTTTCTCGTATTACATGACCACTTTATCAACACATGGTTATCACCTATTCCACAGTGGTTGTCCGCCCGCGTCTGCTGCGAGGGTTAGTGACAATCACTGACTGTACAACATATAGATATAAGTATGTTCTTTCTGTTCACACTACGAACTACTCTCCCTGTGGTACAACAGTTCACGTTATAGGTATCTATCGTCTACTGCAATTCTTCTTCAGTGTTACATGGATTTCAGTTTCGATGCCGTTCTTTTCTTAGAAAACCCCGCAAGAAGAAATTGCAATGTTGTCATATCGGGGAATTTCGGAGGTCCAGCAGTTTCACTTTATGTAGCTAACATTCTGCATTTGAATCTGTTCCCTAAATATTATATATTAACTGAGGCATTATGCTGAAACCATATATCTCGTCGCTCTACTAAAGGTAAATAATCGAATTGTTGTAACAAGGTACACGAACAGAAAAAATGCTGTTTAAACACAAGAGACTGGGTTGAAGATATTTTTGAATCATAATCAGGTTTAGTGAAATGAAAGAAAATTTTATTTTTAGTGGTAGTAGGAGGTTTCAGGGAGTTCCGGCCCAGGTGCACCTTCACCCCGAATTTTAATTACGCATGTTGTAATCATCTTTTAGAGATGTGATGTATATGCTCACTTATCTATTGGTGGTAATAAAAATGCACGCAAATAAATTTAAAAGTGTACAAGAATTACAAATCTTGGGAATAATAAACAAATTGCAATCAGTTTGGAAATTAGGATGCTTAATGCTGGATAACCTAATGAAATTCTGGGCCGTCGCTGAAAATCCGAAAATAATTTGGATCAGAAATATTTATACAAAAACACGTTACGCGATCAAGAAGTACAAAAGAAAACTTAAAATTGCTGCATTTCTCGGCAGTGCCTCCGTTCTTCTGATCGAAGAATATCGAAAATTATTGAGTAATCCTCGTTATAATTAAGAGCCTTAACATCAGTAACAGTTGGGTCTGCTAAGGTTCTTCTGGATCTTATATAATTGAGATTCTTCATCGACTGACAATTTAAATGTTCTATAATAGAACACTTCGAGTCAGAAAACCAGTTTGTTTGTTTCGCCCCTTTTGCAGTATCGCATTTTCTAAAATAAATTGAAACGGTCACTGAAAAACAGCGCCTTTCTCTTTTCTCGTATTACATGACCACTTTATCAACACATGGTTATCACCTATTCCACAGTGGTTGTCCGCCCGCGTCTGCTGCGAGGGTTAGTGACAATCACTGACTGTACAACATATAAATATAAGTATGTTCTTTCTGTTCACACTACGAACTACTCTCCCTGTGGTACAACAGTTCGCGTTATAGGTATCTATCGTCTACTGCAATTCTTCTGCAGTGTTACATGGATTTCAGTTTGGTTGCCGTTTTTTCTTAGAAAACCCCGTAAGAATAAATTGCATTGTCGTCATATCGGGGGATCTTGGAGGTCAAGCAGTTTCACTTTATGTAGCTAACATTCTACATTTGAATCTGTCCTCTAAATATTACGTATTAACTGTGACATTATGCTGAAACCTTATATCTCGTCGCTCTACTAAAGGTAAATAATCTAATTGTTGTAACAAGGTACACGAACAGAGAAAATGCTGTTAAAACACAAGAGACTGGGTTGACGATATTTTTGAATTATAATCAGTTTTAGTGAAATTAAAGAAAATTTTATTTTTAGTAGTAGTAGGAGGTTTCAGGGAGTTCCAACCCAAATGCACCTTCACCCCGAATTTTAATTACACATGTTGTAATCATCTTTTAGAGATGCGATGTACAGTCCCTGCTCAAATTATTATACTCACTGCATGAATTATCATTTTTTAGCACCTTTTTGTATTTTTCACAGTCAGACGAAATTAAATGCAGTTATTTATAAACCTTTACTATAATTTAAGTATATATATACATAGAAAGAACAAAAAAATGGGTTTTAAACACAAAAAAAAAATTAAAATCAATATTTCGTGATTCCACCTCTCGCTGCTATAAGTGCCTGTATCCTACGTGGCATACTTTCAATGCACTTTGTGGCAATCTTTTGAAGATTTTCATTGTGATGCCAGTGGTAGATAATTCTTTCTAACAATTTTTCTTTTGTTGTGATGGTTTCCTTCCTCGGTTCGGCTTTGAGACCCTCCCACACATTCTCGATAGGGTTCATGTCTGGAGAATTTCCGCACCAATCCAGAACAGGAATCATTTCCTCTTGAAGGAACTTTTTTATTGATCGGGCTGTGTGACATAGTGCTCCATCCTGCATAAATATTTTTGGCTCCCCATTGGGAAACCATTCGTTTAATTGGGGAATTAAACGGCTTTGCAACACGATCTTGTACTGATCCTGCCTCATTGTTCCCTGAACAACATACAGACGCCCCAAACCCTTCCCAGAAATCACAGACCAAATCATCACTGATGGAGGATGCTTGACAGTTTTTACCACACAGTCTTCGTGGTATTTTTCCCCAACCCTCCTTCTAACAAACTGAGACTTCTCGCAGAGAACTTGCATAGTCGACTCATCGCTAAAGCAAACCTAAGGAAAAAAATGAAAAACAAAATTAGGATTGAAAATATCTTTAAAAAAACAAGCTCACCTTCTTCCAATCTTCAACAGTAAGATCTTTATACCTATTTGCCCACTGGAGTCTTTTCTTTTTCATGGTTTCTGTCAACCGCGGTTTCTTTGCAGGTCTACGACATTTGAAACCCATAGCATACAAAGTTCTCCGAACTGTTGCTTGCGAAGCAATGATTCCTCCATTTTGAATTTTTTTGGTCAGTTGGGCACTTGTATCCTTTCTACTTTCAAGTGCTAAATTCCTTAATTTTCGTTCAGCCCTAGGGGTAAATATTTTTTTCTTCCACAACGTCCCTTTCGTCTGCACTCGGCTGATCCATACGTTTCTATTTTTCTTTTCAGATCTCGCACTGAAGACTGAAACATTGCATTTAAATGCTATTTGCCTTTGGCTTAGCTCTGTATTCTTCAGCAAAGTCATCACAGCCGTTTTTTCCCCAGGAGAGAGATCTTTTGCTTTACCCATCCTAAAAAAAATTTTTCATGTTTGTAACTGAAATTCTCTACAAATTACCCATAAATTAATTATATTACCTTGCAAACAACGTTCTTCGAGTACAACCTATGCTTTAGTTAAAAGAAAATGCGAAAAAACTTATTAATTAACTTAAAATTAAACAAATCCAAAACAGCACTATTATTCAATCCACAACTGTCAACAACAAAAACCGCGTAAAAATGTCATTACTGTGGTTAAAACAGAAAACTTTGATATTACAATATTGTTTAAACCTCATACAACAGTGTACAGTGTGTTGCATGCACAACAGGCTTCAATTTACACTTTATAATTAACTCAGTAAACAAAAAATAGGTTCACCGCCGGGTGAGTATAATAATTTGAGCAGGGACTGTATATGCTCCCTTATCCATTGATGGTAATCAAAATGCACGCAAATAAATTTGAAAGTGTACAAGAATTACACATCTTGCGACTCTGTGGTGTTACATGGATTTCAGTTTCATGCAGTTTTTTTTCTTGAAGAAGAAATTGCAATGTTATCATATCGGGGGATCTCGGAGGCCAAGCAGTTTCACTTTATGTAGCTAACATTCTGCATTTGAATCTGTTCTGTAAATATTACGTATTAACTGGGGCATTATGCTGAAACAATATACCTCGTCGCTCTACTAAAGGTCAATCTAATAAGTTTTGTAATTGTTGTAACAATGTACCTGCACGAACAGGAAAAAATGCTGTTTAAGCACAAGAGACTGGGTTGACGATATTTTTGAATCATAATCAGGTTTAGTGAAATGAAAGAAAATTTTATTTTTAGTAGTAGTAGTTGGAGGTTTCAGGGAGTTCCAGCCCAGGTGCTCCTTCATCCCGAATTTTAATTACGCATGTTGTAATCATATTTTAGAGATGTGATGTGTATGCTCCCTTGTCCATTGGTGGTAATAAAAATGAATGCAAATAAATTTGTAAGTGTACAAGGATTAAAATGTTAGAGACTGGTTAAATAATTAATTCAAGAATCAATCAGACCCCTAACCACACAAAATTTGAAATACGTATATAGTATTTCAAATTTTGTGTGGTTAGGGGTCTGATTGATTCTTGAATTAAGTGTACAAGAATTACGCATCTTGGGAATAATAAACAAATTGCATCAGTTTGGAAATTAGGATGCTTAATGCTGGATAGCCTACTGAAATTCTGGGACATCCCTGAAAATCCTAATTTGGATCAGAAATATTTATACAAAAACATCAAGAAGTACAAAAAAACTTAAAATAGCTGTATTTCTCGCTCTTGATGCAATAGTGTTAAAGTATTACTGTTTCGACTGAAGAATATCGAAGATTATTGGACAAGCCTTGTTATAATTAAGTGTCACTCCGTAGAAATCACTTTCACTCCATTGATTGTGAACAGTTTCAGGTCATGTATTCCTTCTGACACCTTCTCTGACTTGTTCTAGTGCCCAGTTTTCTACTTCCTTTAAAGGTGGCCAATGCCCATGGGTGCGGTAGTATTGTCGGCAGAATGTCAGTTTGAACATGTTATTGAGTTCTTCGACAATAACTTCCTGATTGCTTTTCTTTAGTGTTGCCTTTTTAGATAGTTCATGAAGCTGTCATACATATCCACCACTGGGTGGCCGAAAATCTTCCACAACCCACTTGGGTCGAGAGCACTAAGAGTTGGGTATTCTAAGGTTTTTCTGGATCTTGTAGAATTGAGATTCTTCATCGACTGACAATTTACATGTTCTGTAATGGAATACTTTGAGTTATAGAAAAAAAACGGAATTAAACAGAGGTCAGATCTTACGAGTTTGTTTCTTCCCATTTGCGGTATCGCATTTTCTAAAATAAATTCAAATGAGCACTGAAAAGCAGAGCTTTTCTCTTGTGGAACTTGCTCACCGTGTTTTTTCTTCGTTGGCATGTTGGAGAGAACTGGTTACATGATTGTGTTGGAAATTTCACTTTCGTGTTTTTGAGGTGCAAATAAAAGTTCCCTCATGTTCGTAATATTGTCGCCTGTTTCACAGTGGTTGTCCGCCCGCGTCTGCTGCGAGGGTTAGTGACAATCACCGACTGTTGGCATATTCTTTTTCTGTTCACACTACGAATTACCTAATCTACCTATGGCACAACAGTTCACATTATAGATATTTATTACCATCTGCTGCAATTATTCCGTGGTGTTACATGGATTTCTTAGAAAACCCCGTAAGAAGACATTGCAATGTTGTCATATTGGAAGATCTAGGAGGCCATGCAGTTTCACTTTATGCAGCTAACATTTTGCATTTGAATCTGTTCCCTAAGTATTATATATTAACCATGTGTCTCGTCGCTCTACTAAAGATAAATAATCTAACAAGTCTTGTAACTCTGTTGTAACAAGGTACACGAACAGAGAAAATGCCGTTTAAACACAGAGACTGGGTTGACGATATTTTCGAATCGGTGGGAAACTGCTTGGATAATAATAAAATAAAATAAAAATGTGCTCAAGTAAATTTGTAAGTGTGTTGCAAGAATTACGTATGCTGAGAATAATAAACAAATTGCATCAGTTTGGAAATTAGGGTGCTTAATACTGGATAACCTACTGAAATTCTGGGCCCCAAAACTATATTACACGATCAAAAGGTACAAAAAATTTTAAATATTTATTTCTTTTGGTGTAACATTCTTATGTTACCATATGTTATCATATGTGTAGGCTCTGCAAAAACTTAGCTCTCTCATATTTATCAATTGCATTGCACAGATAACTGAACTCAACCTCAACACTACATCAGGCACGTGCAAAAACACAATATGCAGATATCTGATGTGTAGATGTTATGGCTTCTATATTTCGTTTACAGTTGGCGGTAATGACGCCTGCACTTTACCGCACAGATGGTGCTAGTAGGATAAGAAAATTTACTCGTGGATACTTTACCTCGGGTGTCCTCTATAACGTATACCCACATCTCCCCTACATGTGTATTTTATTTGGGCCCCGACTGTAAGTTGATTCATCAAAATGACTGTGACAAACCCGAGATTACCTATAGTCTAGTTATAGATTCTCTGCACGTTCGCTAGTTGTCGTCATTGTTTTTTTTCTTTTGTATAATCTACTTTTACATGGTATCAAGGATGCGAGCAAAGTGATCATTAAATAGTAGCTATATTTTGCAAATTTATACCTTTATTAGGTAGTAAACATTGTTGATATAAAGTAATTCAGTATTATAATAGGTACCTGCATTCAAAGTCTTGGATGATACAGTATTAACAAGAAGTGCATCTGTATTACTTAGTGACTGCTTGCGTAGTTTAAGTAGCTTTTCTAATGTAACATCCCACTCTCCAAACAGCTTATTTGCACTTTATGGACAAGTTCTTGAAAAATCTGCTTCAATCTAAAAAGTAAGAGAACATATACATATAAAGTGACAAAAAAATTCGTAACTTTATGTACATGCAAATTGCTTTTAAGAAACCCTGCTAAAGTATTTGTAATTTACTTTAGTGTGTTCTTCGGTATTTTCTTCATAAATATACCACAGTTTGAAAATACTGTATCCTGCAGGAAGACCACTACTAGCAGACACAAAGCGTGGCTACTGTGAGATGAAATACTATCAGCCATATGGCCCATCCTAATAATGTCTGTAGGTTCGAAAAGGACGTAACTAAGTAAGCTTCCTGTTCCTTGAGCATCTCCAAGAAGAGTACGTATATACTCGTACAGTTGCAGGTGGACGCGCAATGAAAAAAAAACATTCTATGTACCTACTTACTTCCATCGTTTCTGTTACTTCGGATTGATCACGATGCAATATCACCGACCATGGTCTTGAATTTTGAGTGTTTGAATCAGCTTGCTCAAAAAATGATATCCAACTTTTGAAATGCCCGAAACATGCGTACGCAATTATTAGTATTATAATGGCAAGTGTTGTTAGCCATTTATAACAGCCAATGAGTCGAAAGGTTTAATATTGTCTAGTTGCAGAATATGAGACTTTAGATTTTTCTTCCGGTACTAACTGCGGGAGATATGAACCATCCGAAGTTTCTTCTTTATTATTAATGAATTCTTTGCCAAATTGAAATTTGCAATTCTTCGGTAAATATATTAAACTTGATCAAAAACTTGAATGAATGCTTTCTTCTTACGGTCTATATGAAGAGTTATGGTTCTTGGCGTAATTATTATGTAATAGTTACTGTTTATTTCTTCAAAAATAACCTTGTGATAATGCACCTGGGTGAAGTTACATTTATTTCTGTCGGCTTTTCTGAATACATCTATGATGCAATCTTCTTCTTCATGTATTACATTTTCTTGACAAATATACATGGTTTCAACATAAGGACATATCTCAGTTCCATACTGATATTTTTTCCCATTTAATGCTAAGTAGTGTTTGGATGGAATTATAATGGAGTTGTTTAAAGGAATAGGGGAAATAGTCGTAGTTTTCTGTATATACAGTTGGAATATGAACGAGAAAAATTACGTTAGTTCTTGAAAATGTTATTTCAGGTTGTGCAATTTGATAATATGAACGAGTATTATTAACTTCTCCTAACCTTACATTTTTAGTAATTTTTCCACCTGAAAGTTGTTTTGCGTAAACAGCGGCATTATTTATCAGTCATTAAATTATCAGAATAGTTAATTATCAGCAAGAACGCACAAATAATAGAAGAGCTGGACACAGCGGCTGGAATTATGCGTGCGTTTTTAAGAAGAAACTCGACTCTTAAATTGGTATTGTTATTATTGTTTCAGACTCCCCAAATATAGTTTCAAACGAACAACGACAGTATTCCTTAATTTTCGCGAAAAACACTTACGTTCCAACTCTGGTGGCTTTGAAGCTGTGAAAAAGTATAAACGTAAGCAATCAGAAAAATTACCTGCTATGTGATAAAGGAAGAGGGGCAATATTGGGTGCTTCATCAGTACCAGGTACCCCGCCCCTGGTACTGCACCGTTATACACTACTATACAGTTTCGTCTATTTAAAATTTCCTGGACGTCCCTTACATAAACGGTAGTGCACTGAAATTGCATATCAAACACTTGAAATTTTTATAACTTTAACCTACTTCGTCCTCGTGAGGCCCCAAATAGGCAAGACTAAAGATTAAAGATTCTATAGAACACAACACCAACAATAAATTACATTGAATCCGAAGGTATTTGGATTATACAGGGTGGTTACAACAAATGGATAAATGAAAAATTATACGGGGTTTATATGAGGATGTTACAATAAGGCCATGCGTCAATGCACCACTAGGTATCTTCTAAGATTTTATCAAAATAATGAAACAGTACAAAATTACCGCTATTGCAACATACCTGTGCCACCATTGCTTTACGTGTCCAGCGTCATCTGCTAATTCGATGATAAATAAAGGTAAACCGCACTCAGCGCAATAAGGTAGTATTCACATAGACAATCTTTAACGATATCCCTGGCACCTCCATGATAAATTTCTTCGTAGTATGTTACGCATACACCGTGAACATGTCCAAAAATTGTGTCACTCGTACGGTGGTTGTATCTCAAACATACTCTATTCAGTAATAGTCCATTACACAAATCGTATAACTTTCAGGCGTTTGATACAGGTTGCAGTGGTAGGACAAGGCCTCACAATAGAAGAGCCAAGACCCCAGACTTTCGAAAGCCTGATGGGGTAAAAACTCTTCGGCACTAGCATCGCTGCCGGTTTCCAAATCCTCGTCGGTTAACAAATCTGCCATGACAATCTTCCTGATGTCTGAGGTACTTATTTTTAGAACAAAAATGGTTTAAACACCGATCGCAAATAAACATATTATTATTATTACTCACATGATATTTCTTTATACATGGAGCTGTAAGTTTCACGAGGTCTGCAATATAACAGTAATGACCCGTTGTGAGAAATATGAGATTAATGTGATTCGTTTTAAAATTTTATATGACAGAGAGGGCACTCAATGACGTGTGTTTTCTTGTTAAGCCCAAACACGTTAATTGAAATAGTAGGATTTTGAGTCTCAAATTTTGGAATGTCTGAGATTTTAACAGACATCTCTACATTCTTCAAATTAAATAAATACTTCTTGAACATTTTGCGGGAGAATCCTCCAAAAATTGTTCAGGATCTATAATATGGTGCAAGTTAATGAAGGCCCCTGTTCTAACTCATGACGAGAAAGCGGATTGTGTCTGAATAACAAAGAATATACGCTTTGTAAACTAAATACTTTTTTGATTGCATGAAGGGAATAACTAACCTCGGTCCATTTTATCATAGGCGATGGCGATTCATTCTATAACGGCCGCGCGCACGGTACTCCGAAAACTTCTATAAGTCTTTTTTTTTAAATAATATCGAAAATAAGTGACCGTATACAACCCCAAAATTATTAAGAGTAAAACCGAGAGTATTTAATCTTGGTTACCTTCGTCCTCATAATCGTCTTCATCGTACGATTCCATCTGCTTCTCTTGTTGACTCGTTAGACTTAATACGAGGGTTTTCAACTTTTGGAAAATACCTTCTTTGGACAATTTATTCCGAACAGAGAGAGATCGTTCTCCCGCTCCTACCAGAGAGTTGGTGTATTCGTTGAATTCGAAAAAATATTTTTGTTGAAGAAATACAGTAGGCCGTTTGTGTAACAGAAATTAGAGATCATCCGGGCAGGTAAACCGGGGAAATCTTTTGAAATTATTCCTTACTCTCGGTCTAAATGAACATTCATCAGTTTGTACATACAGGTTTGTTCCTTATACGTATTCAGGATTCCTCAAATTTTGCTGTCTGCGGGTAAACAAAGTATGCGATGCGCACTAATTGGATATCCTCCGACGGGTTGAAAACTCCGAAATTCTATCATAGACAATAAATCATCTGCGGTAAGAACAATATCTCCATTAGTAGGTCTCTGATATACACTGTTTAGTTTAGAAAAATTCCGAGGTAAAAATGGCAACCAGTCTGTAAGTCGTGGCACAAAAACAAGAATGGGTATACGAAATCACTATACAGGAATGGACAAGAAGGTTATATGTGTTAATAAAAAGACATTAGTTTATTAAGTGAAGCAGGAATTGTACCAGAGAAACCAATACAAAATGAGACAAAAGAGGAAACGTGTAAAGACTACATTCGAGTACCAAAAATTGAATTTGAACAGCACGGAGAAGTCGTAGACTGGTTTGACGATAAACGTTTGATATTTGTTTGTTCCGTACCATATTGTCAGCTCCTTCAGGATAAATTTGTTGGTGTCGAGTTGGTAGGTAAACTATGAGAGAATTAACTCACGATTAACATTGGTTGTGCCATAAGATCCGTAATCACTGATTTTACGAGTACTTTACTTTCTGGAGTGTCTCAAAAATTTTGATTTAATGATGAATATGTTCTTGAAGAGACTTCGAGAAAATTACGATATCGTCCATATAAACAAAGCATGATTTATATAGGTATTCTTTTAAAACTTCGTCCATCATTCTCTGGAATGTGGCTGATGCATTTTTGAGTCCAAAAGGCATACGGAGGTACTCGAAATGTCCACTATTTACTGTGAAAGCAGTTTGTTCTATCGACTGAGGGTTTAATTCAATTTGCTGAAATCCTTGGACTAAATCTAATGTTGTAAAGTAGTGGCATTTATCTAGACTGTTTAATATTTCGTCTATATGTGGAAGTGGGTATTTATCTTCAATAGTCTAGCTATTTAGTAATCAATCGATCAATGACCATTCGGTATTTCTTTTTACCGATTGCATCAAGTTTCTTAGGAACGACCCATACAGAGGAATTGTACGGAGAAATGGAGGGTCTGGTTATCTAGTAATTTTTGAATTTGAGTTTGGATTTCAGTCTGCATAGCAGTAGGATGTCGGAAGGATTTTACGAATATGGACGTATCATTAGTTGTTCTGATGTTATGTTTTACATGTGAGGTAAATAAAAGACATGATGTTTTTGGCATAAATTATGAATTAAATCTCATTCTTCTGAATTAAGACCTGGCCAAGTTGTCGTATTTCCATTGAATTGATAGTGTCCGGCTTAGAACAAATACATCCAATCCTTTCTTCATGAGAATCTCTTATTTCTTCTTCTGCTCACTTTATTAGACTCACTTACCAAATCTAAGTTTTTAGATAATATAACTGCCTTTAGAAACACAATCTTGGTGTAAATGATAATAAATAAATGGTTGTTATATTGCAAAATATTTAGTACAAAAAATATTGAAAAACACACATTGACAAGGAAAAAAATTAATATTTTGTTAAACCGCTTCAACTAGTGCAGCAACTCTCCTTGGCATACTCTCAATGCAATTTAAGGCAATTTGCTTCAATATTTCATTATGGTTCCAATGGTAAATTATTCTTTCAATAAGTTGAACCTTCGTTGTTATTGTTTCTTTCGCAAGTTCTCTTTTTCAACACTCCCAAACGTTTTCTATCGGATTCATGTCCGGTGAATTGCCTGCCCATGGCAGAGTGGGATTTTCTTTTCCTCTAAATATTTTTTGATGGATTTGGCTGTATGGCATGGTGCTCCATCCTGCATAAACACCTTTCTACCATTTCCAAACCATTCCTGCAACTGTGGAAGAAGTTTGGTTTCCAAGACCTTCTTGTATTGTCGCATCGTTCCCTCGACCACATACAAACGCCCCAAACCTTTTCCACTGATGACAGACCACACCATCACAGACACTTTGTGTTTAACAGTCTTTATCACGTAGTCATTGTGATATTTTTCATTAGGATGACGCCTGACAAACTGACTTATCATCCAATACGTGAAAAGTGGACTCGTCAAGGTCTTTTTTAGATTTTCCCATAATATCGAAATGTCAATCGCAATTTTTTAAATTAATAGTTAATTTCTGGCTTTGACAAACGCTTAAAAAATAAATAAATTATTATTCGAACTATATTTTTCGTCGTTAATTACTTCTCAACCACAATAAATTGCCAAATTAAAACAATGCACTGTACATAAAATAAAATCCTGCTCAACAAATTATTGACAACTGATTGTAAAAATCCTCGTTATCAACCGTGTTCTGTCTGGAAATTTTTAATACATCAATAGACAACCCAAAATCCACAAGGGTATCGAGTTTTGCCTATACAAATAGGCGATATCTTGATGCAAAACGAAAAACTCCACATATTGTGAGTGAGTCTAATATTGTGAGCAGGGACATATTCTTAATATCAGGTGATGGGAATGTTATCTCTTTATAATTTTTCTTTTCTTTAATTGCAACACTCATACTCCAGTACTCATGTACACCGTCTAATACTAGAGCAACTCCGCGCAATAATCCATTTGACGTTTCATCTAGAAACGTATCGCTTAATATTTTAAATGTTGCTAAATCCATTTCGTAGGAGGATGTCCTGTGATTTACACGGTATTTGATTGCTATCACTCGAGTGATTAAAGTTGATAGCTAGGCCTGAATGCAGTTCCTAAAAATCGTGTGGTTCCAAAAACCAAGGGGTTGGACGCAAAGGTAGGACGATCCTCACCACTAGTAGAAACGATTGTAAAGTCAACCAGAGCTTCTTTGTCACTAATGATGCTTTGCGCCCTGTCGCTGCGACTATTTGTGCAGCAGATTTAGGATAACCCCACTCTAATTCGATTCTTGAATTCAAATTCCATATCTTCCCATTGCACTCTGCGGCTGGTATAGACGGGCCTATTTACATGCCCAGCACCGTTCACTGTTCGCAAACTTCTCAGCATTTGTAGGAAGTTTTTTAAAAGTCCAATTGACGCCATCAGATTATTCTTTTCACCTAAGAACGTAGACCGTTTCAACAAGACTGTCAACGTGTTAATGTATTTACTAAATCTAAAGACTCATTAACCCAAGGATATATTTTAAGTGTAGGAGAATAACATAAGCCAAATACCCTTCCGTAAATTCTTTCTGATTCTCCGTTTATGTGCTCATCTTGTATTGGACATTATGAACTTAATTCCTTAATGCACCTTGGAACCCTAGACACTTTATTATCCCTGTGATGGGCTAAAAAGACATTTCTACTAGTATCCCGGATTGGAGAAAAGTCTATGTATGCTCCGCATTTTAAAATTTATTCATTTATACCAAATAGTTAGAACTGGATTTTTCATTTTGATTTTAGTATTTGTTGTTGGTTCAAGTTTGTGTTCCGATTTTGAATTTGTTTCCAAAGAATATATTTTTCAGTCATTCATAATTTTCTTTAAAATGGTGAAATACTCGTATACAATAAAAGGGTCGGTCAGCAGTTACATGTACGATGAGATATTGAGGTAATCAGATCACATAGCAGGAGAGCAAACCGTTCGGTTAGCAAGTGGACCAAACAGGTGACGCGTAGCTATAAATAGGATGGCAGATGAAAGCAACAACAAATCAACTCTCGCGCTTACGGCCCAACTGTCTCTGCGTTGAATATTGCCAAAAGTACTGTTTAACAGGCATCTCTACATTTTTCAAATTAAATAAATACTTCATGAACATTTTGCCTCGATAAATAATGGAAATTTCGTTCGGTTGCAAGGAGGGTATCATCGTTTTGGTCACGTGGAGATTCATTCGTTGCGGTAGGAATAGTACATTTTGATCTAATTCGACTAGTACACCGAATTTAGTTTTAATTTTTTTCACTCCTATTACATTATATTTATGGTTAATAATCGTATCAGGATGTACAACTTTAGGTTCCGTTCCACTTAGCTCCTCGGTGTCGTCTAAGGAAGTGGACTACTTGAAATATTGAGCATCGGCAGGTCCCAGCAGCTCTCCAGCCGCAGGCGTGTACGATGTGGAGGTGACTCCAATTTGGGAGTTCGTAGTAGCTGAAGAGAAGTTGTCCATAATATCGCTGTCAAGCCATGTCGAGAGCAACTTAAACGCCGCCCTAATGAGATCCTACGGGAAGGATGTCGTGGCAAAATCGTCGTCGGAGGCGTGCTCCAATAAGTTGCTCCACCAATTGCGATCGTCGGGGTTCGATAATTCTAAATTCGATAAGATTTGTTTCAGCGTCCACAGTAAGGGTAATACAGGGTGTCCATATTTCAACAACAGCCTCTTCGAAAATTTCTTCAAGAGGATCTAGAATTCCACGGGATTCTCCTTATATTTCTTTTAAATATTCGAGAGTTTCTGTCAGAGTCGCTTTCTCCATTAATAATGAAATTCCTCCATACACTCAGGGTAATAGGAATGCTTCTTGTAAGAGGTGCACTTCTTACCACACTTGTTGCAGATTACTTGCGGTCCTAGAGCGCCCGTGAGAATGCTTTCCTCGCGGTATTCGGACTCGATTCCGAACAATCTGGTCAGATGTCCGTTCTTCTTGCAGTTCCAATCTAATGGGTACAACTGCTCCCCGCTATCGTAGCACACGTCCAGCGCCTCGCTGTGGTAATTGTTTTCGTACGTCCGTACGGATACGTTGATGTATGTATCTCTAATGTTTTATAGCAGCTACTTTTGGAAACTTGAAACATTGAATACTGGAAGGTTCTTCTTCAATTGCCAAACAAACATTTTGTTTGAGATCGTAAGTCACAATACCGGTTTTCTCTTTTCTTATTTTTATTATGTTGCACATTCATACATGCGCGAAATTGTTGTTTTATTTGGTATAGCTGCATTCTTGCTCGTCAGGGAACACAGTCTACTAACTTAAAAATTATTTCAATGGAATGAGCTATTAATTATGGAGTCTGGTTCCCCTTTTTCGTAAACAATTTCACTTTTTTACATTTTGAAAACTGTCAGAAAAGATGTAAACTTGAAGTGTGCTAAAACCATTTTGAAATTCGCAGTAGAAAAATTATTAACTCGGGACAAAGTCCGTAAAAGCACCCAGCTTCGTCAATTTTCAGCGTTTTTTTCGGGTTTATGAAGCGGTGCAAACTCTTACAGAGGTGGCAGTGTTACACTAGGGGCCTTGCCCGATTAATTTGCACGTGGTGAGAGTGATACTTGATGTTGGCCCAAGCACGGGTCCGCGGCGAAAAGCATCTTGCAGGTATCGAACGCTGACGGTTCGCAGTTTGGTTCGTCCCATATTAGGATACGTTTGTCGACACAATCTTGCAAGTGAAATTGACAGTATTTACTAAAGTTGACAATTTGTCCCTTCACGAGACAGTGAGGCACACACTTTCGAGAATGGCGTTCGTGATGGGGTAAAAACTTTTCGGTATTAGCATCGCTGCCGGTTTCCAATTCCTCTTCGGTTAACAAATCTGCCATGACAATCTTTCTGATGGCTGAGGTACTTATTTTTAGAACAAAAATGGTTTAAACACCGATCGCAAATAAACATTTATTATTATTATTACTGACATGATTTTCATAGAAGTCTTAATTTGTAGGTCAGAAGCTGTTTTTTGTACGATCTTGAGGTTGTATGACGTTTTGCGTGAGGAGGAATAACAATTACATAAGTATACAATTTATTTATTTTTTTATTTTCGGTACATTTTTTATTTTAATCCGTGTGCGGTGGTGTAGCTGTAACATAGAAACTGTAAAAATTAAGTACATAGTAAAACTATATACCTACTAACCACAATAATGGAATAGAAATATTCCATTTGTTTTGACTATTATTAGAAACCCTCCAAATGGAGGGTCCAAAGCTCCATAGAAAATCACGACACCATTCTGCATGGTGTAGCATTCCTCGATATCCTCTAAGCAAACTCCCTGAATATTTACTGCCTAAAATAATAAATTTTAAAAAAGTAAAAGATTATTAAAAATAGTACTTACTCCCTCCCCTTCGTTATATGGTATACATCGGTTTATAATCGTGTCTAATACTTCTAAAATATGTACATACTTAGTAAAATAAAAAATGACTTTATAAACTTACACATGATAGGTATAGTTATTTATAAAAAATCAGTTCGCCAATATGAGAAAATGATTATATATAACAAGCCCGTTCTTTATTAAGATAATAAATCATAGGAGAAGCATTTCATTCAGTTAGTAATACAGCCAGTCAAAACAAACGCATGAGAATGAAGTTTCACATGAGTGCGATTTTACGTAGAGCCTCGATGTATCGGACACAGTCATATACAGTATATAAGAGAGAGACCCTGTAATGCCGACACCTGAGAATTATTTTGGGTTTTGGGCATTTAAGTTTATTCAGTTATCTTATCAGTTTTACTCAAAGAATATATATATTAAGTTACTGTTAAGGTGGAACAGCTACTTTGTAGTGTTTGAGTTTCAGCTTTCAATAAGCGAATGTTCCGCGTCCGTTCCTCAATTCAAAATTCAGTCATTCATGTGCTTTTAACTTTTAAGAACCTTTAGTATCCTAATAAACATTTGAAAACAATTGCATTCTCTATGCTTTTCAACGAGACTTTATGGAACAGTATCGTGCCCTTATAATACAGCCCACCAAATTATTCGTGGTCGCCTGCAAACTCATTTAGTAAAATGCAGTAAAGAAAACCTGGATAAGATATTATTGGATTGCCCATATAATAAGGTTCACAGATTAAAATATTTCGATTATGTGCACCATGTTGATACCTGCTTACGTCTTGTTAAAATAGATTATTTTATGTATGTCAAAGAAACGGAAAATCGCAATAATTTCCAGTCATAAATCAAAACTTCTTAGATCATCAATATAAACGAGGGGAGTATACCAAGAATCGATAAATAGATTTTCAGCAAAAAAATCTGTCACCACACCTGTTAACGTTGGATAAAATTATATAAAACCTCAAAACTTCTAGGGTGTATTACAAGAATCGATAAATAGACACCTTAATACGCTCCTGATTAAAACAGCGTAACAAAACGTCGGTGGGTCCTGCAGATAAGCTTGGTGGTGGAGTCGGAGTAGTCATCAGATTCTGGTGCGTTCGAATGTGGTTCAAACGGTCGCCTTCCATTCTGACGTATACGTCAGCGGACTTATCCGCGAGCAATATCGGGTTGAACTTGTCAGACATCATCAGTTGATAGACGTAGAATTCTTTGAAACTGATCCGCACTCGCTTCTTCACAATGGCTAGCTCGATATTGGGGAGTTCGCCGCTCTGTAGTGAATCAGGTCTCGATAGTTCCCGTAACTAATCATTACAGATTCATTAGAATAGAAGGGTCCCGCTATCACGGTGTCCTCTTAAAGAAATATGTTGTCGTCCTAAGTAAATTGTAGGCTCAGTTAAGTACAGAACCCTCTCGAATCCTGTTCGCAGCGCAATTCTTAAACTTTTTCATTGAAGTATGAAGTTTTATAAAAAAAATATTTTTAACCATTACGCATGACTTGCTACAAACTAACAGAGTAACGTTCTACGTAACTACATAATAATGAATGCCCAGTATTAGTACAAATCTAAGTTTTTATAGAAAGTCGCAGGGTATTAAATTCATCGTCTTCGTTGTTGATAGGAGAATGTGAATTTTCTTCCTATTATAGAGGGTCTAAAGTGTTTCGTTGCCCAAACTATTATTACCTGCAATGTGACATAAAAATAGGAGTAACACAGGGTGCTTGATCAATACCAGGTACTGTGAATTTTCTTCCGAATGATCCAAACTATTATTGACAGAAGTTCTTTTTCTACAGTGCTGTAATTTAGTTCTGCGCCACTTAGCTTTCTGCTGGCATATGCAGTCAGAAGATCTTTTCCAAAATTCTTTTGGCTAAGACCTTTATCATTACAGAATGACCTCCTTGTGACAGTTGTGCATACTTTACTACTGTAAGCTGTTCTGGTAAAGGTTTCAATCATATCTGGAGCAGTTCGTTTGTTCTCTTTATTAATTACCTTGTCCAGTTCATAAGAGTATACATAACACCAGGGAAGAAATCGTTCATGTGGAGCCATTGCAGCAAATAAGTTTGATTGCATGACGTCTGACACTTCTGTGAATATAAAGCAAATGTAAACATAGATAAGGGAGACATTATGCTAATCTGGGTAAGGTAATAAGGTTGGATGGTAAACTTTGAGGATTTTTCGTTACTATCCCATAGGTCGAACACTTGGCAGAAAGTAATAACTTTGTTTCTTCATCGGATTTATCCAATATTTTCGGCACTGCAAAACCTCTGTTCATGAAGATTCAGTCATTCATGTGCTTTTAACTTTCAAGAACCTTTAGTTTAGTATCCTAATAAACATTTGAAAACAATGCTTTTCAACGAGACTTTATGAAACAGTATCGTGCCCTTATAATACAGCCCACCAAGTTATTCGTGGTCGCCTGCGAACTCATATAGTAAAATGCAGTAAAGAAAACCCTGATAAGATATTGGATTGCCCATATAATAAGGTTCACAGATTAATATACTCCGAGTATGTGCACCATGTTGATACCTGCACAGATCGTGTTAAAATACATAGATTCTTTTATGTATGTCAAAGAAACGGAAAATCTCAATAAATTTCCAGTCATAAATCAAAACTTCTTAAATCATCAATATAAACGAGGGACCAAGAAGCGATAAATAGATTTCCAGCAGAAAAATCTATCATTACTTCTATTAACGTTTTTTTTGGTTGTATCATTAAATAAACAACGGGTGTCGGGGGAGATATTGGAAATGTTCGTAAAGTTTATTCCATAGAACCATGTATGAACCTAGAAGCACATACATAGGTACCTTAATACGCCCTGATTAAAACAGTGTAACAAAAAGACGACAGGGTAAAATTTTACAAGAATCGATAAATAGATTTTCAGCAGAAAGATCTATCACCACTCCTGTTAACGTCGGGTAAAATTATATGAAACCTCAAAACTTCGAGGGTGCATTATAAGAATCGATAAATAGATTTTCAGCAGAAAAAATCTATCACCACTTCTGTTAACGTTTTTTTGGGGTGTATCATTAAATAAAAAACAACCTCTATTTTAGTTAATTTTTTGATTGGATAACCAATCTCTAAGAGAAGTTTAGTGATAGTGATGACGACGGCGACGATGGCTTTTCATTCATCTGTAAAATGGATAAATATCCAAGAGTAACCTGTAATGGTTTTACCTTAGAAAGCTACTGCTGCTGCTGCTACCTCGGGAGCATTTTGACAAGTCGCATGTTCTTTTCCTCCGGCTGCCTAAACGCGGGACGCGGTGGGTCCTGCAGATAAGCTTGGTGGTGGAGTCGGAGTAGTCATCAGATTCTGGGGCGTTCGAATGTGGTTCAAACGGTCGCCTTCCATTCTGACGTATACGTCAGCGGGCTTATCCGCGAGCAATATCGGGTTGAACTTGTCCGACATCATCAGTTGATAGACGTAGAATTCTTTGAAACTGATCCGCCCTCGCTTCTTCACAATGGCTAGCTCGATATTGGGGAGTTCGCCTCTCTGTAGTGAATCAGGTCTCGATAGTTCACCGCTCTGTAGTGAATCAGGTCTCGATAGTTCCCGTCACTAATCATTCCAGATTCATTAGAATAGAAGGGTCCCGCTATCACGGTGTCCTCTTAAAGAAATATGTTGTTGTCCTAAGTAAATTGTATACTCAGTGTGACGGCAGACGGTGCTCACCTGACAAAACCCTATTTAAAATGTGAAAATACGTTATTTCCCCCTGACACTTGTGATTTATTTCTTTGTTTGTGCAATTTTCTAAGCGACTTGGTGACAATAACCCTTAAATGAAATGAATTTGGTTTAATCATATTGACTTCAGGTTCGTGCTAATATCGCTTTTAGACCTAATGATATAGCCCCGGTGCCCACTTGTCGCCCACTTTAGCTAATTGACACACGCTAGATGATCCATTTGTGGAAATTTGTATTAGTCATGCTTCTTTAAAAACTCTGAATTTCCCAATATTTCTCAATGTTATGCAACTTGTAACTTTTATTAAATAAATATTGCATTTATTTCTAGACCCAAAGTTCTTGAAGTCGAATTTAAAGTGGCCCCGTTACATTCCTCCCTTCTCCAGCTTAAAATATTAGTTTACTAACTCGTATTTTAATTCTGCATTTATAATATCCTGAAATATAAATTCCTTTCCTCTAATACATACCAATGTAGACGATAGATATCCCTTATTCTAATTACATAAGATCCTGCTTAACTCTACATAAAACAATCTGAACCCAAATATTTCCTATGCAATAGGCATTTCCTGGTTTTTCACAACGTAGCACTAAGTTGGTTTATGGGGGGAATTTCACTGGTTTAGGGTGCACTCACGTGTTTTTATCAAGGGACACTCCGACTCTCTGGTTTAGCGCTTGCACTGAAGTTTCTGCTGACACCAGCACCTTCCTTTGGATCACCAAATCCTCGCAGTTGTTTTGGGGCAGTCCCTCTTTGGGACCGAAAGAACCACCGGAGTTCCACCTTGAACTCTTATCCATCGCTGAGAATTTTGGTCTGCTGTGAAAGTCAGAAACGTCTGAACTCTCGAAAGTCTATCGCCTTACAACACTCAGCTCACATCAGTAGATCCGCTGGCTCCATACACTTTTCCTGCCTGAAGGATCTCAGTCCTTATGATACCTTTCTACCATATTGGGATTTTGAACTTTCAATACCTCCAACTATTGGGTTGGTGTAACTGCTTTGCAATGGTCGTACTGGTTTTACGAACGTCGCGGCCACCCGGACACTCTGTTCATGTTCATATGTTGGTGATATCATTTCAATGTCCCACGAATTGTTTGTCGTAAACTCCGCACTCGCTAGTTCATTTCCAACCGCACTGAATTTTTTAACCAATGTTCATAAGCTATGCAATTTTATAATTTCTTAACTACTTACATTGCTCGACATGATTTTTTTACACTCACGAGAATGAACAACTAGAAAATAAAAAAACTAATTTTGACCCCACGCACTATATTCACTCTTCTTGGGTTCTGGCGAGCAAAACACAATATGCTTAAAATTTCCTCGGGCAGGTACACCAGTGCTGAAATTGGGTTGCCTCGCACTGATGAGAGGTCTCCGTTTGAGTTTTGTATAAAAATTTTTGTAGTCCCTTGCGGGGTGTTCTACCCAGTCCTGGGAATGTTCGAGTACATTTTCTTCTGGAACATCCAAGTTTTCAAACACCTTTTCTCGAAGTTCACTCTCTAGCTGATAATGTCGCTTATGGCGCTCTTGTAGCTCGCGTTGAAACAACTCTTCTTGCACCTGCAAGATGCATTGTCTCATGAAAATCCACCCCTGGTTCTGGTGTTTGTGGTATCGCTCTGAGATAGCTATGTCCCATGCCTGGTCCAGTCGCCGTAATACTCCCCGGCGATCTACGTCGATAAGGGTAAGGGCCTCTTCTACAAATGAAGCGAGTGCTTGGAGATGATTCATTTTCTGGCTTTTCTCTGATTTCACTGTAGCTCAATACAACAAGGTGAACTGGTAAGCATCATCAACTGATTCCTTTATTTGAAGCTTTGGTCTGAGAGTGGCTCTACCGGTTCACGGGGCGTATTCATTACCACATAAGAAGACTTCTCATCTACGGTAATTTTTGGTAGGGGGTGAATTGGTTCTCTTGCTCTACTCGTTACTGGAGGATGGTTTAGTACTGGTACCGAGGGACTTCTAGGTATAGCATAGTACGGATCTTCTGCCCCAGTCATATGAAACCGCCAGATGGGTCAACCTCTGAGGCTGCCCTATAGGTAAACGAAGGGGGTCTGATCTGCGATTCCGCTCTCGCTGATCTGCTGCTATACCAATGTTTTAGGCCCTCCCTTACAGCTATAAGTAAAGCCACTCCTCCTACAATTGCCCCGATCTGTAGCCAATTTAAACTTTCGTTATTATTTTGCGTCTCTACACGTTTAGGCCCGCATTTACACGTTCGAGTGTCTATAAATGCTTGATTTAATAAGCCTGTACGCGCAGCCTCTTTCTTTACTTGAATAGAGTAATTGAACAACGGGTTTACAGCTAACGATACTATAGTTTTACGCGTTAAGAGCACTCCTTCTGGCACATTTAAGTTCCGTGTCGACAGCTGCCACTATATCTCCGACCACCAAAGTGTGGTAGCCGTGTGATAGTTGACATGGGCGTTGTCAACTTTTATTGTTGCCGGATAGTTGTCTTGTAGAAGCCTTTGGTCCATTTTTAGCTATCTTTCTTTTGAATGTAATAAAATTAGATACCAAGTTTCCGGAATGTCTCTTCTCATAACGGCTTCAGAGATCTCCTGTTTTTGAATCATTTCTAATAAGACCCCCTGCTACTTTTCATTGGGGATGGTTTATAACCAATCATTTATGTAGAGAAGATCTTGCACATATCACTTAAGAACAACTAATGGGCCTGTCATCACATAAATCAGTAAAATCCGTGTGGAAGTCAAAATCGAACTCCTTCTCAAATTGCAACAAACTCCATTCTTGTATGGGGAATTGCTCTGAAAAATAGGTTAAAATGAGTCGTATTATTTTCGATTGCTCTTTTGAGTGATGTGTTACTGAGCATCTAGTGGTACTTTTTCCGTGCAAATAATTTGCAGCGTATTACAAATTATTATTATGACTATTTTCTTATAGGACCTACTTTGTTGTTTGAACAGGAATGCAAACTTCTGACCATTTATGTCCCTTTCTTCAACTTTGAGTGAAATCGCTACAATTTCATTCTCGTCTCTCTTCTTTCCAATATTGTGCTTTCGGTAAAGATTATCGACATCGTTCCTGCTTAACAAATGTTTTCTTTCCAGTTTTTGGGTTTTGAAGCAAAACACAAATTCGTTATCTTCATCATAGTCAATAAAGTATGATTCAATCACACAAATGTTACCATTCAAATTAATATGAACCTGGGACAAGTGTTCCGTAACACTCATATCCTCATAGCTATCATAATCTGAAGCGTCTATTTCGTCTACTTCACTTGCAGAACTGTCAGAGTCGCTCATTGTTTATTGGAACTGAATTATCGAATTTTACAGATTTCAAACAACGTGCTACCAGGGCAAATGCAGATTAAACAATTGTGGAGAAAAGTTTATTCAAGTATACATACGTCTCTTCACCGGACACCCTTTCGAACCTTGGGCCGCTACTTCTCGTTTGCCAAGAAATCTCTTCAATAATGCATTATAGCCTTTGTTCGCAACAGCTTCAGCTAATCCATATTTTCCCATATTCCACCTAGTACATCAACTGATATCCTCCAAGTGGGTTTCAAAATACTGTAAAGATCGCAGACTCCACAGGTTTCATCTGGTGAATCATTTTTCGGAAGTTCCCATTTAATTTTGCACCCGGCAAATTAAAAATATGTTGTTTGTATGTGCGAACATCTACATCTGTGCTATTCTTCTGCTTCTTCATCCAGTACTCTATATCACACATTATATGGTTCCAGCAGAAAAAATGTGCCATATCTGGGAAATTACAGTTGATAGCGTTTTTTATGGCTTGTTCTCTGTCTGTAATTAAAATTGTTCATTCGCGAAGGGTTAGTGTTTCATGAGCCATTTGAAAAATGATGAACTACTGCTGTTCGTTTCTGGTAAATAAGTGTTACAGGAATGACTGGTTCAGAGGCAAACATATAATACCCATAAAACGGTAAAGAACACGTAAAAGTAGTGTCGTACTGTAGTGTGCATTTTTCAACACTTTTCTAACATACCCATTGTAGTATTGGTACGCATAATACATATAAATTCGGGTAATAATTCCATCTTGGCTATGAAATTTGGAAGTTCTTCTTTAAGAGTAAATAAGCCATCATCTTAAGACAACAACCTCCTCTCTCGCTCTCTGATGATGGTATTACTCACTTGGACCCGGTCTCTCGGTAACATAGCAGATATTCCAGCCGGGTGTACATCCTCTAGAGTTAATTTTTTATGTGCGGCATGTTGTTGTAGAGCAAAATTTTATTTTTGTTTCTAGATTTGTGACTTGGCCGTCAATATATACTCCTTGGCCGTCAATATATACTCCTTGTCTCTCGTCGAGTTACCATGAGGTAATGGTACTATACCTTCTTATGATCCTGTATAATGTATTATTATCAGTTCACTGGTCTGCCTTGTATAAGACGTAGGTCATATTTTGAACATCTTTGCCACCCCGGAGCACCGCTGTCTTAATACTGAGTGGTTCTTCTTCTTCGGTTATTAAAAAGACCCAGGAAAAAGATTTCATGGCGACGTCACCGTGAGGTACTAATGAAACCTCTGTTCCCAAGCAACCCCATCTGTCTTATTAATGAAGGAAACAATCATACGACTTAGAAGATTTTTATTTTCAACACAACACGATTGTATTTATGTTTGTATTTTCAAAATTTAGGCGTCTGTCCTCACGTCGACGAAGAGAATAATTCTATAATAATATAAATAATCACCCACGCTGAAGACGAAGGTATTTGGATTATACAGAGCAGTTACTACAACAAATAGATAAACGGGAACAAATTATACAGGGTGTATTTGAGTCAATGTAACACTTCTAAAATTTTATTAAACAGTACGCAAGTTCCACTATCTGAGTTATCACTGTTTTACGCGACCGGCGTCATCTGCTAATTCAACGATAAATAAAGGGCCAGCGCACCCCACATAACCAATCTTTAGCGATGTTCCAAACCCCTCCATGATAAAATTCTTCGTGGTATGATATGCATACGCAGTTTCCAGTAGAGCACAGCGAACATTTTTTGTAATAATAGTCCAGGTCCTCCCAAAAAGTGCTTGTCACCCACACTGTGGTTGTATCGTGTACAACATATTCCAACCAGTTATAATCCGTTACACAAACCGTATAACTTTCGGGGGTTTCATACAGGGTGCTGGGGTAGGACATGGTCTCGCAATAGGAGACCCAAGCCTCCAGGTTTTCGAAGGGCTACTGAGGTAAAAACTCTTCAGTGCTAGCATCGCTGTCCATTTCCATTTCTTCATCGGTTAACAAATCCTCCATGGTTACGTGGAGTATTTCAGGCTCGGCGTCGCCGAAGACAGCGTGCACATCTGTTGCATACCCACGAGTTGCATCTGTCTGCGCCATTTAAGTCTTGAAGGTTGTAAAAGTATAAATTCGTGAATCCTGTGTAAGCAAAATTATTAGCGACACTGTTTTAAAACTTACATGCAAACTCTCAGGCG
Source organism: Xestobium rufovillosum (assembly GCA_963966045.1). Taxonomy (NCBI): domain Eukaryota; kingdom Metazoa; phylum Arthropoda; class Insecta; order Coleoptera; family Ptinidae; genus Xestobium; species Xestobium rufovillosum. The sequence goes on from OZ014497.1 coordinate 28,217,009, forward strand.
ACTCGAAGTTGAAATTATTAATATTAGCACCTGTTTTAAATCCTACATGCACACTCTCCGACGACGTGAGGACAGACGCTTAACTTTTGAAAATACACATACATATTATTGTGTTTTTATAGTGAATAAGCGGGGATATAACAACAGGATTTGGCGTGTTCTAACTTATCAGCATCAAACTATAACAAACAGGAAATAAACATCCGATACCCACGGCTTCCTTCAATGTGCACAATATTAAAATATCAGATAAGAAATAATATGTATTATTCAAGGTCAAATTGGTACATTATCGATATTATTGGCATTATTTGTTCTTATAAACTTGTACGTTTCATAAAGGGAATAAATGAATGCCGTAAAACAGGTGATAAATATGAAAATATAGTAGATAAGTAAACTGTGTATTGATGAATCATCGTAGTCGGCATCATATCCGGATATGAGAATTATTTTCCAATCAGGAGCATCTCTATAGGTTCTGTCAAAAAAGACAAGTCTTAACTTGTAGACCAGCAATGGCGTTTTATTCTATTGTACGATGATGACGTCAGAGATATTTCTTGAAAAAAAAACGGAAATTCCATATACGGTGTGTTGTTCCAATCTGTACCATGAGTCAGGCCAACTGTCATTTTTGTTATCGAAGCAAGCAAATATTTCCGTTGCACCGGGTGCTTGATTAACGTAAAATATCTGGTTTACCAAAGCTGTCAGAATGACAAATGAACTTATCAAAATTGGCATATTCTTCTTACGTCTTACTTATGGACTTTAGACAGAAATAACACTGGGATTTAGGTCCAGGAGGTCCGTCTTATGATGCTATCGCCAGGACTGTTATAACGAGCGAAGCAGGGCCGTTTTAATTGCAAATCGATATCGTTTTGTAAAGTAGCAGACAACAGAGTCCAAATTTTTTCCAATTGTGTAGAGATTAAATATTTCTCGATAAATTCTTTCTTTAAATTTTCAGGTGGGAGGCAGAGATCTGCATTAAAAGACATTTGGGTTGAAAGTGATTAGATTTATTTAGTTTTCTACATAAATAGATACTACTGTTATGGTCTATCCCTCGAGACACACTGTATATAATCTAATATGTATATATCCTGGAGACACGCTGTATATCATCTAATATGTATATCATTTATTCTTCACATGTTCATTACATTTCCATCATGCTATTTTGTACATTCAATGTGCACAGAGATAAGCTGTTTTTGCATGTTACTATTATTCATTGTCACCTCTGACCTTAGTCATAAGATGGTTAAATGCTTAAGTGCACAGTGATAACAAAATCTATAAATACTAGTTCGACGGCAGAATTGAGACAATAATAATAATTCCACCTTCTCAAGAATACTTCTACATTTCCGAACCGTCAACATTCATTGTAACAGTAGTATAAGAGAGTTATTGTTCAAATAAACATATTAAAATACAGAAGATTTCGATTTCCATTTGGGACCCACAACATAATTGGCGCTGCGAACAGGATTCCGCCCTGAAAAGAAGAAGCAACCCTTCAGCAGATTGTCAAATCAAAGGCGGAAAGAGCTCAGATCCATAAACCGTAAGTCCCTTTTTACTCTCCTAATATTCATTGAATTTGTATAATTGTGTATACATCTTTTGGGACTACTCTTTTGTTTTTCATATTTACATCCATATCCTTAAGGGTCTAATTACTAACACGATTCTTCTGTACGTTACTTTTCATTGTATTTGTCGTAGTACAGTTGTTACATACATTTTATAATTGTTTTTATCATAACTACTGATATACCAACTGTACCAACAACATCAGCTCATATTGAAATTCCTTTTTCTTCGTTAAGTTTATTAATTCCACGTAACTTTGATGGCAACCCCAATGATTTATATGATTTTGTGAACAATTGCGAAAATGCGTATCAATTTGCACACCCCAGTCAATATCGTATTTTATTAGCATTTATTATTTCTAAATTGACGGGTAATGCAAAAGCTCAATTGCGTGATCGTCCTATACACACTGTCGACGACGTAAAAGACATATTAATTCAATTATATGCGCCTAAGCGTCATTATTCTTCCTTGATGGAAGATTTAAACACACTAAAACAGGGATCGCTTGATATCATTACATTTTATAATAAAATTGAAACTTTGGTATCACAAGTACTTAATGTCCTTTCGGCTCAAGAAGAAAACCCTGAAAGACGACTTGGTCGAATAACTACTATTAATGAGATCGCCTTGCAACGATTCATTTTTCATTCCAACGCAGACATTTCTCGTTTTTTACGAAGCAAAAATTTTGCTACCCTACGTGACGCATTTTTAGCTGCTTTAGAAGAAGAAAAGGCACTAGCTATTCAAAACTCATCTAGAACTACCTCACAACGTCGAGACTTTCATGTTTTCTGCCAAATTTGCAAATCCAACACTCATCAAACAAAAAATTGTTTTAGAACCAAACCTGCATTTCCCACTAATTCAAACAGTACTCAAAATCGATCTTGGGCAAATCAATCCTCTCAACGTCCGAATTCTAAAGTTTGCAATTATTGTAAAAATCCAGGACACTCATTACAAGAATGTAATCATCCCAATATCAAAATATGTTCACACTGCAAACAAAAAGGCCACGAAGTACATACATGTCGCAATAGGAATCGTTCAATCAATTTCTCGGAAACAGACTCGACTCATTTAAACGACCCATCGTCCCAGGAGACGAACGTCACTTCTGTGGACTCGATCTAAACTCTAATTCATCTGACGTTCCTACAAATCAAACCCATCATAATGTGCATCCCAAAAATTCGTCAAATTCTTCATTACTCAGAAGAAATTTTCAATGTACCAGCCATTTTCCCATGTTGGACAAGTCCTCAGAATATCCAAACACTGCTTGCATTAAATTCAATTACCGAGGCACTGAATTTTGCTTTCTGATAGATATTGGTGCAAGTATAAGTCTGATAAAGTCGGATCGCGTAAAAACAACCAAATTGTTTTACCGAACTGACGAAATACGACATTTAAGTGGTATTACTTCTGCTGGAATAATCCCAACGCTAGGTACTATCGTCATACCATTCAGCATAGCACAATCAGAACTTAACGTAAAATTTCATATCATACGAAATGATTCAAATATAAAATTTCCTTACGATGGAATATTAGGTTTTGATTTTCTCATGCAACATCAATGTAATATTAATCTCGCAAATGCACAATTACACATTAATTCATTAAACATGTATATTCCTCTTTATATAAATTATGCATACCAAAATATAGATCCATCAAAGGATCCTGTTATTGATAATTTGGTATCATGTCATACGAATGAGACGGTTCATAAAAATCAAAATAAAAGTAGTCATACTCAGAAACAAGGTGATTCATATAATCAAACAAAAATATCACATAATAATAAATCACCTTGTGAAATCATAAATCGTAACTGCATAATAAGTAATCAAGATAATCAAAATCTTCACAAGCATAATCCCTCAAACCGTGAGGAAACACGTAAAAATCACCGTGAGGAAACACGTAAAAATCATCGTGAAGAAACACGCAAAAATCAACCACAGAGGGATCCAAATATGCTCAATCATAAACAGAAATCTGAACAGCTACCACAAATATTAAATACAACAGAACCGGGTATCAATATCCCAAATCGGGATCATAATGTAAAGGTAAATAAGCAAGAAATTTGCAACAACCAAACTAATCTTCAAAACAAAATACCTGATAATTCAGGAAATAATACTGATCATCAGATGGTTAATCATAAATCATCATCAGATCAGATTCATTATCTTCAAGCGCGTAGTGAACAAGTCATAAAATTAAAAGCACGCGACACATCAATCACAGAAGGTATATGCTCCAATCATGAACTTCTAACAGGAGTATATCTAGCTAAAGCAATTGTCAAAGTAATAGACAATCATTTTATCACTACTATAATTAATACTACCAATAAAGATGTAGTTCTTCCACACAATTTAGAACTTACTCTCGAACCATTTTCAGATCAATCGTTTCCTATCAATTATACACATGATCACATGCATAATATCAATCACTCAAATCGAAATAAGATTCTTCGTGAGAATCTTCGTATTGCACATTTAAATGACGAAGAAAAACACACACTGCTAAATATCTGCTACAATTATAATGACATATTTTATCTACCAGGTGATAACTTGCAAAACACCAATATCGTAGAACATGAAATTAATTTAAACGATCAAAAACCTATTAATGCGAAAAATTATCGTTTCCCTGAAATCCACAAAACTGAAGTGGACAAACAAATTGACAAAATGTTAAAGGATGGAATCATTAGACCATCAGCCTCTCCTTACAATGCTCCAATTTGGATCGTACCGAAAAAACTAGACGCAAATAATAAACCAAAATGGCGTGTCGTAGTAGATTATCGAAAATTAAATGAAGTCACTGTGGGTGATTCATTTCCCATTCCATTTATCGAAGAAATCTTAGATCAATTAGGTCACTCCAAATATTTCACTACATTAGATCTTGCAACAGGTTTTCATCAAATACCCATGAGATCTTCAGATATTCCAAAAACTGCATTTTCCACACATAGAGGACAATACGAATTTCTAAGAATGCCCTTTGGCCTCAAAAATGCTCCAAGCACATTTCAACGAGCCATGAACACTGCATTAACTGGCTTACAAGGTACACATTGCTTCGTCTATCTCGATGATATCATAATCTACGCCAGTACACTTCCGGAACATTCACAAAAATTACAAGCCATTTTTGACCGACTAAGACGAAACAATTTTCTACTTCAACCTGACAAATGTGAATTTCTGCGTAAAGAAACTAATTATCTGGGACACACTATATGTGACAAAGGTATCCGTCCAAATTTAGAAAAAATCAAAGTTATCGAAAATTATCCTCGTCCACAAACCCAAAAACAAGTGAAACAGTTACTGGGTCTCCTTGGTTTCTATCGACGTTTCATCAAAGATTTCTCCAAATTCGCAAAACCTTTAACTATGCTTCTAAAAAAGAATACCCTTTTTAAATGGACTAATGAACAGGAAAAATCATTTCTACATTTCAAAACTATTCTAACTACAGAACCTCTCTTACAGTATCCTGATTTTTCAAAAGAATTTATTCTCACAACTGACGCATCTAATGTTGCTTTAGGCGCAGTTCTCTCTCAAATTCACGATGACAAGGATCTTCCTATCGCATATGCTTCAAGAACTCTAAATGCATCTGAAACCAATTACTCAACTATTGAAAAAGAATTACTTGCAATCGTATGGGCAACCCAACATTTTCGACCTTATCTCTATGGAAGACCATTTAGCATTTTTACTGATCATAGACCACTACAATGGCTTTTTAACTGTAAAAACCCAAATAGTAAATTAATTCGTTGGCGTTTAAAATTAGAAGAATTCGATTATACTATCAAATATAAACCTGGAAGAATTAATTCAAATGTCGACGCTCTATCTCGAATTTCTATAAATACCCTAACAATAAATAAATCTGACAAAGAAAGGTACTCAGATTTCACTAAATTTCATTATATGTTAGAAGACGTTCCTGATATAACGATCAAGAAAGATAATATAAATAATTTATTTCCTAATGCTTTCGTATTATCAAAAGATTTAAATGAACATAATCCTATTTTCATCATTTAGCAGACTTCCAAGATTTACTTAGCATACCTGCAGATATCAATTTATATGATACCACATGCCTAGTAAATGATAAACAACAACAAACTTACCTTATGTTTTCAAAATTAAATCATTTTGACAAATTAACGTATAACGATCTATTTTATTCATTACAAAATTTACGAACACAATTAATGAAAGATAATATCACATTGTTATATCTCAAAAATCCAATCGAAAACGATACACGTTTAAAACAAGATTTATTCAACGAGATGATACACTTTTTGTTCCACAAAACTTCAATAAAAATCATATTAATCAATCATCCAAAAATTACACCTACAAACCATGATGAAATTTTGCAACTATTTCGTGAAAATCATGAATCATCTGTAGCAGGACATTCTGGATTTCATAGAACCTATTATCGTATTAAGGAGAATTACCATTGGCCCCATATGAAAACTCAAATTAAATCATTAATAAAAAATTGTACAACTTGTCAAATAAACAAAAAGAATACTAGAACTGCCAAAGCTCCTTTACAAATTACCACTACAAGTGAAAAACCATTCGAACGTATTGCACTAGATATAGTTGGACCACTACCTGTCACAGAGGAAGGTAATAAATATATACTTACCATGCAAGATGATCTTACAAAGTTCTCATATGCAATACCATTACCAAATCATGAAGCACAAACAATTGCTCAAGAATTTGTTAATTTTATAACAATATTTGGTTTACCAGAATCTATTTTAACTGATAATGGAACAGAGTTTACCTCCAATTTAATAAAAGAAGTCAATAAATTATTCAAAATAAAACACATATTATCAAGCCCATATCATCCCCAAACAAACGGAGCACTTGAACGAAGTCACTTAACTTTAAAAGAATATTTAAAACACTACATCAATAAACAACAAAATAATTGGGATGAATATGTAAATTTAGCTATATTTACCTATAATACTCATATACACCAAGCAACTAAATTTACACCATATGAATTAATTTTCGGAAGAAAAGCTTCTATACCAAGTTCATTATCCTCGAATCCAGAATTTAAATATACTTATGATGACTATCATAGAAATTTAAAATTAAAATTAAATCAATCATTTCAAATCGCACGCGAAAATCTTCTCAAAGCAAAAACCACTACAAAGCATTATTATGATAAAAATACTTACTCATACACATATCACGAAGGAGATTTAGTTTATATTCAGAATAAAGCTTCCCAAGGTCTAAATAAAAAACTAGCACCAACATATAAGGGACCTTTCAAAATAATAAAACATAATTCAAATGATACTTATCAAATTCAACTATCACCGACGAAATCACAAACATATCACCATAATATGTTACGACCACATTACACGGAAACATAACATTAGTCTAAAAACCAAAACAACAAAACATACCGTTTTCATTTTATTGGTTTATTATGTGTAATACAAAAAAGCATAATTTTGCCCCTCCAGGGCCACCATATAATAAATGTGTCGGTCTTGCAACTGGACGATGCCAGTCGCACAATGGACGAAATGCCCCAACATTGGTGGCATGGGATTTGGCGAGTGAAAGATAATAAATTATCTACCCTGGAACAAAAGAAAAAAAGCAATCACTAAGATTACTTGGAAGTTAACGGAAGCAAAGCATTGATGAATAATTGTTAGTTTTTGAACAGAATTTTTACTTACTCCAGCCGCAGGAACTTGCGCTTTCACTGCATCAATTAATGCGGGAAGAGATGCGTTTGGCAAAGACATTCTCGATTATCGGAGTCTCTGTGTGAAGTTTCCTTTTTAACAAATCTGATAATTTTTGCAAATTCATAATTACGGCATTAAGATACGAATATCTCTAGTAAGAATTTTACGCAAACTTCAATTCATTATCAAGTTCAATTTCAGTAACTAACACATTAAAAGGTTAAAAGTATATCTCACAAAATATTGTCGTGTGGATTTCAAACACACCGTCTTTCATAAATTAATTTTCTATCAAAATTAGACGCGCATACTGGGTCAAGTTCAATCACAATTAATACTTTGATACATACCGCTTCACTTATCTATGTATATTTTCTTTGCTTAATTAATATAAAAATATCACACGATTCATTATCTAACTCATAAATTTTTGCATTTCAGATGAACTTTGCTCACATAATCCTATTTTTACCCTCAATCATTTTTGCTATTTTCACCGATCTACCGTACTCAAATACCCCCATCACTAATTACGGAGGTCTCTTTTACAAAGACGTAGGCATGACAAAAACATCTGACAATGTTTTCACTTTATTGACATACGTTAATATTAGTTTATATGAATACCAACTACATTTAATCGACACTGCATTGTACCAATCTAAAATTATTTGTACATATCCCTTTAACGCAAGTATATCAGTACCAAAATGTCAACAGCGACAAGACTCACTAAATCAGCGTATTAAGAAAATTCAAGATGAATTTGATTCCATTTGTCATTTAACGAGTCACCAAATAACTACCTTTCGTTCAAAACGCGGACTTATCGATGGTGTATCCTATGCCCTTAAATGGTTATTCGGTGTGCCAGACGCAGAGGACGCGCAATATTATTCAAATGCCATTGAAGCAATTGAAAAGCAAAATCATGACATTCAAGTTTTACTCAAACAACAGATTCATATTATTGGCGATGCCATTACTGATTACAATAAATCAGTAAGTGCTCTAAAACTGAACGAAGAAAAATTAAATGCAAATATTCGCAAATTTAATATTTTCTCAAAACAAACTTCAAGTCAAATTAATGCATTAGAATATCTCACTTCAGTGAATGAACGTTTAGCTATCATTCGTGATTTAGTCACCGATATGGAAATTGACTTTCAAGAAATTATAACCTCAATTCTCTTTACGAAACAAGATATTTTACATCCATCAATCATCTCACCCCGTAAATTTCGGGAGGAGTTATTAAAAATTAAATTAAGTTCAACTTTTGATTTTCCTATTAAATTAGACGATCTTACAGAAATACATGAATACACTTCCATTTGTTCTTTACAAGTTTTGTATTATAAAAATATTGTAATATACGCTGTTAAAATACCATTAGTCACTAAAGATTTATATCAATTATATAATCTTATCCCATTACCTACGAGACTCCCTAACACAACGATCTATTCCTATATTGACCCATCTTACCCTTACCTATTAATGAGCACTCATCGTCTCTACTATGCTCAACTCAAGGACTTAACTACATGCAAACTCCTTTCAACTGGAGTTCACATCTGCAACAAAATTGTTATTCATCGGGTCAAAGAACGTCCAATCTGTGAAATAATTTTAAAACTTCAACAACCTCAACATATACCAAAGGATTGTAACACTCGAACAATTAAATCGGACTTAGAAGTTTGGCATCCACTATATAAAAACAAATGGCTATATGTACTTACCAAGCCGACTTTAGCCTCAATTACTTGTGATGACATCAGTTCACCAATCGCGGATTTCGAACTCATCGGTGTTGGTATATTCACATTGCAACCCAAATGTAAATGCTACACTTTGTCAACAGTACTAACTTCGACGACGAAAGAAACAGCCAATTTCACCCATTATATTCCATCTATCAATATCCTTGAAGACGATTGTTGTATCAAACAACAAAATGTTTTAAAAGATATTACTATGGACAACGTGAAATTAACAGACATGAATTTAGATCAACTACGTCATTCAAAACAACGAATTGACCAATTCGAAGAAGTCATAAACCAGAATTTAGAAAAACCCTTCATTATGCATCATACATATTGGGGAAATATCCTTTTGGGTGCAACTATCGTTATTATCGGTTTAATATTTATTTATTGTTGTTGTTGTTCCATGTGCCGCTGGAAACCCCATAAATGGATGAAAAATTTCTGTGGCGACTGCCAATGCAAACCCTGGCCAGCGATCTGTATCAACAATTCAGTTGGACGAGAACCGACAGCATATAGTCCAGTCGTTCGTATGAGCACTCTTGCACATACCAACCGATCAGTATCAGCACAATCATTACCAAATGAAGTCCAAGGACGACTCACACCTACAAGTCAAGACACTAGACCTCATTCCTCATCGCAATGTACCTGGTGCCAAGAAGGAACTTGTGTTACTCAATCCTTACAACCAAGACCACCCCAAAGAAGAATAAATCATAACACATATTTATAATTCGTTTAGCAATGTACCAGTAGGCTCATTAAGTTGCGTTTCTATTTTCTATTTACACCAGAATATAAACGCTTAAAGGAGGGAGGAAATGTTATGGTCTATCCCTCGAGACACACTGTATATAATCTAATATGTATATATCCTCGAGACACACTGTATATCATCTAATATGTATATCATTTATTCTTCACATGTTCATTACATTTCCATCATGCTATTTTGTACATTCAATGTGCACAGAGATAAGCTGTTTTTGCATGTTACTATTATTCATTGTCACCTCTGACCTTAGTCATAAGATGGTTAAATGCTTAAGTGCACAGTGATAACAAAATCTATAAATACTAGTTCGACGGCAGAATTGAGACAATAATAATAATTCCACCTTCTCAAGAATACTTCTACATTTCCGAACCGTCAACATTCATTGTAACAGTAGTATAAGAGAGTTATTGTTCAAATAAACATATTAAAATACAGAAGATTTCGATTTCCATTTGGGACCCACAACACTACTATTCCTAAATCATAATATAATTTGTCCATACAATACACCAAACATTCTTTTAATCGGTACCGCACATCTTCATAATGTACACTGGCGCGGGTTATGAAATGATAATTTAAAATTATATCTAACATACTCTTTTTCATATTTTTTAAGTTCCTCCGTCACAGTGGGTAAGAGCACGTCTTGGTAAAATTCGGAAGAATGTAAGGAATATAAGAGATCTAACCGACCATCTATTACTGTTTCCAACTCGACAATTTGAGGAACGTTATCTTCGCCCAGATACAGCACAGAATTGAGATTGGTTTTTTTCTGGAATTCTAAGCAATCTGCACCCGAAAAGCGAGTCTCCGTCGGCGGTACACGAACCACTTTCCCTGCGGTACTTGACTTCAAAAAGTACTTTTCCAACGATTCTCGTAGAAATTTAGCTACGTCATACCAATCGTTTGCTAAGAAGGAGACACTATGTACACCACTCACGGTGAATTTATTGAAAATTTTCACTGCAGGTTCGAAATTTCTCGCGTGACTAAGTCCACAGGTCAAAGAAAAGTCATTCGCGCACTTGTAACGTGTTTCGTAGATGAAACGAATTTCATTATTAATTGCTTCCTCGTATTTCAACAAATGATTTTCCATAAAACTCCACGGGCTGGCAAGGAAGCTATCGTTGCTACTGGTTTCGGTGGACATCTTTACACGGTAATTGTTTCACCTCGACTAAACTATGTCTGAAGATTTCACCCACGAGTTGTGACTTGCAGGGAAACCAAGCCAGGAAACGTACAAATCCCCCCTCTTGTTTTTGCGCAGAACCTTTTCCACCAAGTAAACATCTGGTTGCGTAGTTTTCTGTAATTCTTCATAGTAAAATCCCCCGCTGATTGGTTGTCCTTCAATATCTTCCAGCAGATGCTTTTTTGAGACACTACCCCCCAGAAGTGTAGTGCCCCCAGTTGCCCACACTACGGCATATTTTGATAAATGCGCTGCCTATCGCTTCTCGGTTGAACATAGACGAGCCATCGGTTCCGTGTCGACTGCTGCCACTATATATCACCGACTTACATATGCGCTATCACATCACATAGTATATATGCGCTACCCACTGCTGCTTGCTGCATCTAAAGAAATCACATTGTTGTCACGTTTAAGTTATTTGCCCATAATTATTTTTTGTGATATACACTGGCGAGCATAAAATTAGGGTCACTTCAAAAATTCAACTTTTCTGGTTATTTATTATATTTTATTATTGTAAATGGATTTCGTTGTATACATATCTCTAAACAGGAATGTTTTAAAAAGAAAACGTTTCATTTTCTAATGTTTTTGTTGAAAATTCGTAAAGAAGCAAATTTTAACAAAATTGTCTTAAAAATGTGTAGTGAGAAAAATGTTGGAATAAAACAAGGAACTGTTAAAATTTTGACCCCTAATAACGAGTGTTTCCTCCCCGTGCATTTATGACAGCCTCGAGGCGACGTGGCATGCTCTCAATTAAATTACGGATCACATTTTGGGGGATGTTATTCCACTCCTGTAGTAGGAGCTCCCTAAGATCCTGTGCGTTGGTGGGAGACGGCGTATGACTTCGTACACGTTGTCCTAGCTCATCCCACACATGCTCTATAGGGTTCAAGTCGGGACTCCGTGCTGGCCAATCAAATCGCGTAATTTGAACCTCATCCAAATAACCGCTAACAATCCTTGCCACGTGGGGTCGAGCGTTATCATGCATAAAAGCTGCATTTTCTCCCAGAACCGTCATAAAAGGCATGACATGATTTTCTACAACTTCCGTTACGTACCTGCGCAGTTAGGGATCCATTGCCGATAAACACTAATTCGGTACGTGCGTCTGAAGAAATTCCTCCCCACACCATAACTGAGCCTTCACCAAATGAAAGTCGCTCATCAATACAAGCCTGGGCATACCTTTCTCCGGGTCTTCGCCATACCCGCCGACGTCCATCCGACCCATTTAAACAGAAACGCGACTCGTCGGAGAATAATACCTCCCCCAATCGTCATTTGTCCATCCCAAGTGATCTCGAGCAAAGTTCAGTCTTGCAATTCTATGGCGACGGAGAAGTGGAGGACCCGTAGCCATTCTCCGACAAGATAATCCAGCAGAACGAAGTCGCCTCCTAGCTGTCCATTCGCTAATGTTAACATTTCTGACTTCTTGGAGGAGATTTCGAAGCGAAACTGCCGTAACAGTCCGATTCCGTAAAGCCATGGACACAAGAAAACGGTCATCCCTTGGCGTGGTGGTTCTTTTCCTCCCTGATCCTGGTCTTCTCGTCAGCCTACCAGTTTCCTGAAATCGTTGGGATACCCGCTGAACTGTAGAAAGACTTACACCAACCGTTCTTGCCGTTACACGTTGCCCCCGACCATCTTGCAGCAGCGCTTAACTCTGGCCGCCGTGACAGGATTTAAAGCCATTATAAGGAAATAAACGAAGACTACAATTTTCGACCGTCAATTTATACACAGGAAAGTTAGTGAATAAATGAAGGAAATTGAAAAATAGACCCGAGAAATAAGCTTCCAAGTAGCGCACCTGTAAGCATTTCCTAGAAATTGGAAATATTGAATCTTTGTTGTGCAAAAGAAACCACAAAAAGCTTATAACAGTTCTCAGAAATGCAAGTGTTATTGCCTCCAAGAATTAATTAAATTTAATATTTTGAATTCTTAGAAAAATTGGCAATTTTCAAAGTGACCCTAATTTTATGCTCGCCAGTGTATATCAATCAATAAATCGCATTCTATATATCGCGATATATATCATGATGTATATCGCTTGATATATATCTGCCAACCATGCAATTGACAGCCACTGATTGGATTGCCCATATAATAAGGTTCACAGACTAGAATATTCGGAGATTTAAGGTAGAAATTAGTAAATGTATTGTAAACCAGTAAGTAGGTATATCAGCTAAAGTTAGATCATCAATATAAAACGAGGGGAGTATACCAAGAATCGATAAATTAATTAATTAATTTTCCAGTATTGTATATAAATTTATTCTCAGTTTTGCGTATCATCTGTAACAAAAATATAAATATATATTTTTCAATTTTAAAAATGAAAATGGAGTAAAATGATATAGATACTGACCACGATAGTAGAACGCAAACGTCCCACTGATCTCCTTCGCTACAATTAAGTAACCAGCAAATGGAGGGTCCAGATCGCCATTGAAAATTACTACCCCATGTTGCATGGTGCAGCACTTCAATGTCGCTCAATTCCGTCATTTCCAGAATTGTGGTTAACTTAAAAAATAATAGACTTTAAAAACGGGGCAAAAGATTATTAAAAAACAAAAACTTACCCCAGTTAATTGGTAGGCAAAGTTTCATAATCGGTTCTACTAGATCTAAAAATAATATATGTAGATTAAGGTACCTGAATAAAATTTCATTAAAGTCAGAACAACTGTAGCATAATGCTTGAAGTAAAAATATATCATTTTTCTTCAACTTATGTATAATTCTACATCTAAAATTAATCGTGACCGTCTTCAATCTGCAGCACTTATCTCGGATTTGCAAAAAACGAGCAACATGCTTACGCCCAACACCCATCGTCGCGATTTAGCAAGTATATAGAACGTAAGCCAAATACTTTTTGGAGACCCTACCCTCCCAGAAGTATAGTGCCCCCAGTTGCCCACACTGCTGCATATTTTGATAAATGCGCTGCCTATCTCTTTCTCGGTTTAACATAGACGGGCCATAGGTTCCGTGTCGACTGCTGCCACTATATTATATCACCGACCACCAAAGTGTGGTAGCCGATTGATAGTTGACATAGGCGTTGCCAACTTTTAATGTTGCCGGACAATTGTCTTGTAGAGCCTTTGGTCCATTTTTAGCTCTTTTGAATGTAATAAAATTAGATACCAAGTTTCCGGAATGTCATAGCGGCTTCAGAGATCTCCTGTTTTTGAATCATTTCTAATAAGACCCTCCTGCTACTTTTCATTTGGGATGGATTATAACCAATTATTTATGGAGAGAAGATCTTGCACATATCACTTAAGAACAACTAAAGGGGCTGTCCTCACATAAATCAGTAAAATCCGTATGGAAGTCAAAATCGAACTCCTCAAATTGCAACAAACTCCAATCTTGTATGGGGAATTGCTCTGAAAAATAGGTTAAAATGAGTCATATTGTTTTCTATTGCTCTTTTGAGTGATGTGTCACTGAGCATCTAGTGGTACTTTTGCCGTGCAAATAATTTGCAGCGTAAGCGTATTATAAATTATTATTATGACTATTTTCTGGTAGGCCCTACTTTGTAGTTTGAACAGGAATGAAAACTTCTGACAATTTCTGTCCCATTCTTCAACTTTGAGTGAAATCGCTACAATTTCATTCTCGCCTCTCTTCTTTCCAATATTGTGCTTTCGGTAAAGATTATCGACATCGTTCCTGCTTAACAAATGTTTTCTTTCCAGTTTTTGGGTTCCCGGTTGCCTTGCGTCTGATGAAATCGTATCCGTTGGAACACCACATTTCAATTTTTGAACAACCGCATTGTTTTCTTTTTTTGTCAAATGCTTCACCTAATCAAATATAATTAATAAAATATGTTACCTATATGTTTTGATTTTATACGCATAATACATATAAATTCAGGTAATCTGATGATGAAATGAAAGAAGCGAGTTTCCTGTTTCCAAATAGAAGTATTTCCTATATCACACTGGATAGTTCTTTACCTGAAACATATATAAATGCTCTGGAAAATCAGTGGAATAGTTCTAAAGATGGATGTTACCCAGATAAAATTAATTAAATATTTTAGGATCAAGTCATGAAAATAAATTGTTTTTCAGTTCTTATTTGCACAGATGATGCAACATTATTGATTCATTATTCTTTGCCGTTATCGTGGACTCATTTCTCTCAACGGTTTAGCAGTTTTCTGGATAATATTGCACATAGAAACCTTAATACGCCCTGATTAAAACAGTGTAACAAAAAGACGACAGGGTAAAATTTTACATACACCATATACCAAGAATCGGTAAATAGATTTCCAGCAGAAAAACCTATCACCACTTCTGTTAACGTTGGGGTAAAATTATATAAGGTTGTATTACAAGAATCGATAAATAGACAGACACCTTAATACGCTCTTTCTCTGTAAACACATTTAACAATGACGGTCATGAATTATAAAAACTATATTCTTACCTCGCTAGGATCGGGCAGCCTATATTTTCGAAATGCCAGTTCGTGTGCTTATAGGACAGTTCAGTCGTTCGCAGTTGTTTGTCTTTGAGAACGTTACGCAGCCTCTTGTTATTTGGGCAGTTCTTTGAAATTCCTTTACCATAATAGGTAACAGGATTCCAGACTCCTGCATTCTCTCCTCAATTTTGCTAAGGCGCATAAATTTGCAAGTCTCTAGTGAACAAGCCCACGTGTTTTGGAACCTGGAGTAGACTAGAATTTTGTGACGAGAAGTGCACTTCAGATTCATGCACCAGCCACGTCTGCTATTTGGACATAATTCTTTGCTACAAAAAATTACCTTTGCATAAACTCACATTATACAGAGTGCCTTGGAAAACGTGGGCAACACTATTAAGGAAAGGAGACAATGCTTATACTCACTTTTAGTGATCGTAACCAACATTAAGTTTCCATATTTCTGTTTTTCCTTCAATCCTTGCTAAGAAGTTTCGAGCCAAGTTGTAGGTGAACAACCTCTCCATAATTCTTTTAACGCAATTTCTGGGAGTGACCACCTATTTTTCTTAATGCAGTTTCATTAAATTAAAGACAGAATAATTTTAAGAATCAGAAGCGTGCAAATCACTCACAAGAAGTTGTTGGTTTTCTTCAGCTTCCAAATTATTTTCCACTCCCTCCAAATTTTGGAGCGTGGAAAGTGAAAAATATTTTCTGCCAGAAATCTTAAGGGAAAGTTATCTTCTGATGACGATAATGGTGCATTCGTGCGCATCATCTCGCGCAGAGAACTAATAACCTCTCCTTGCTGGTCAATTTTTAACTGAAACAAATTTAATACATATAAATATAAAAAAGGTCAACTTCACTTTTTGTTTTGCAGAACGGACATCAGCATCGATGTCATCTGTAAGATCTAGTGTCTGGAAGCACGGTCGACACGAATAATGACCGCACTTCAAAAACTCCGCCATCTCCCCTTTGCAAATTTTGTCCAAGCAGATCTGACAGCCTATATTTTCGACATGCCAGTTCGTGTGCTTATAGGACAGTTCAATCGTTCGCAGTTGTTTGTCTTTGAGAACGTTACGCAGCCTCTTGTTATTTGGGCAGTTCTTTGAAATTCCTTTACCATAATAGGTAACAGGATTACAGACTCCTGCATTATCTCCTCAATTTTGCTAAGGCGCATAAATTTGCAAGTCTCTAGTGAACAAGCCCTCGTGTTTTGGAACCTGGAGTAGATTAGAATTTTGTGACGAGAAGTGCACTTCAGATTCATGCACCAGCCACGCCTGCTATTTGGATATAATTCTTTGCTACAAAAAATTACCTTTGCATAACGATTAGGTACCTAGACTGAATTCTGAATACAACTTACTTATAGATAGGGATCTGCCATTCTTCGGCTCCTGCTCAGCGGGCGCTCCTCTTCCCTTCCCGACGCGTCGAGCATTCCAGTAAGGCAGTGGCCGCAAATGTAATGGCGGCACTCGAAGAAACTCCAAAATGTTTTATCTCGGATGGTGTTTCGGCAAACCGGGCACGTTAGAAATTTACTGTGGTCGTAGTGGCTGTGAGTGAAGGGGCAATTCCTGGTGGTGCAACCGCCGGCTCTCAAAACTCTTGGGCACGCTCCAGCGACCTGGACCGTTCTCTCCGCCTCCCTCGGAATGGCGGGCACGAGCGACCCATCCCTGTTGTGGAGCGCCTCTTCCATAGCGGTCGCGTGCATGCGGGAGCATAATTCCCCCCATGCACACTTCCAGGTGTTCTGGAAGTCGATGCATATTTCAAATCTATGGGAAAACCCACAGTTTCTTCCGCACCACCCCGTGGGAACGGCCGGACAGTAACCCACAGTACGTCTAAAGAGATAATAAAAGCACTTACCAAGCGAGCACATTAGAAAAATTATAATTTTGACTTACGAGGGATGAAAAGTGTAAGATGCCATTTTCTTCGATTATGGAAATCACCACATTAACTACGCACAAGTCACAATGGACATCAAGACACCGCAAAAAGTTTTAAAATAATGCAGACAGTTTCAAAACAACGGAATAAATATCATTTCGGATGAACACCACATACGAGATGGAGAGCGACCACACGCTGCAGCCGTATAATTTGACTAACGGAATTCTCCTGCACGCCTGCCCCTGCCGTCCTGCGACCACCGTCTTCTGTGCCAGCGTTCTGGTAGAGGTGGGATCATGTTAGACGTACGGCGGTATGCTAATAACTGTCGCACATATGCGCTTAGATGTGATTATATTCTTTTGAGAGACAACTTTTTTCCGGATCGGTAATTTTCTGATACCAGAGATCTTTGGATCAGAAGATATTAATCGATTGTGAAGGAAGTCTTCATTCGTAGCCTGTCTTGATATTTTACGGGTGTGGTGTTCACGAAATTTTCTATAATCTTTATGACGAGCCTCTTGAACATCTTCTGACAATTGGCCAATCGGTGAGAACATTGATTTAATAATATCTGCCCCATGAATTAAGATCTTGTGGATACTGGCAGGCCTACTGTGCATACTCCCGAAAAGCATCCAGATTTACATCATATCCACAGGATAACGAAGTCAAAATAACATGAAAGCTACGAATTAAATTGACATCGATACCGGTTATCTCTGCAGATTTTTCAGGATTTTCAAAAAATCTTGGAGCACCCGGCTATATACGCCTTGAACTTTCAAGTACTACTAATACTAAGCAGAAGGTACAACTACATAGTTGTACACAATTTCCGCCCCTAAAGTAGTCGTTACGGATTTGTATTTTCCCATGAAATACTGTTTTATGTTTGGGGTTATGTGGCATACTACATTGACCGAATTTCTCCGTGATAATCTGCCTGGATAATTTTATTTTCAACAGGAAAGACGTACATGAATATTCTAGATTTATTAGTTTGCTGGGTAAAACAAATGATGTGTTGTACAACCAACGCAAAAGGATATGGGACATTCCGTTTATACTCTTAATTACTTTCCATGTTATATTAAATAGTTCGGCAATGTCGCTAGTCGTATGTATGGGATAAAAGAAAAACTCTTTAATGTTTCTCCAAGCTTTCTGAAATTTTTATTCCTTCCTCAGCGAAGACATTGTGAGAGAAGCCACAAGCAGCCCTACACACAGAACTAGGCACATTAACAACGAACAGTAGTCAAAAATGAAGGTGCTGAAGGCGAAAATGGACAATACATCGGCTGCGGTTAAATCATTGAAATGTTGGAAGCTGATGGTCTGTTACCATGAAAGTTTTAAAATATTTAGGACAAACGCATAATGATTTAGATTACACTGAATTTTACATTAAAAACACAAAAGAGGCCTAATATGCCAAAACTTAAACGATGGCCGAGAGGCGGACCCCCATAGCATCTGACAGGAACACTATGTCCTGACAATAATTTCAGTTCATTACATACCGAAAATTGCATTCTCAATGTTGTTCCACGGGCCGCCTTCGGGACTTAATGCTGCAATTCTTCCTGGTAAAAATACAGAGAAATCTTCTAATTTGACCAAAATTTTAGGTCCAAAACGAGTTTATTTTTTCCATGGTTTTGTTCCAATGTCGTTAAATTGACACATGGTTTGATGTCGGATAAACATAAACTGAGTTTATTAAACTCATCTATTGCCTTATAGTTCCAGAAAAAACATTAAAATCTAACATCTCCAACTCACAAATTTTTCAGTTCTTAGGTCCTTATCTTTATATCCATTTGGTTCGTATCCTACTAAAATACCCTTCCGTGATTTATAATCAAACTTTTGCTTTGGCAGCTTTATTATGAATATGAATGAGAGAGTAATGGCAATAATAGTTATCTTCGTTGTTAAGACGTTCTCAAACGTGCGATGAAGATTAATATGTGGCACTACTACTATTTGCTCTTGGGTTGCCTCTGGTTCTGAACTACTCATTTCTTTTATTGTTCAGAAAGTGTTTGCGGCCATTATGAATGTGTAATTACTAGTGTAGCTGAGACGCTGTTGATGTAATGTGTCGTTACCTCTAATTCGAAAATGGCCCCAAGGTATTGTGGTTGCCTTATCGATGATAAAACGCTTATCGTCGGACGCGTTCAAAAAACTGTGTGATTTTTAGACCGGATACTATTAAATGTGACCATTTTCACTGCGTTCTCAAAGAGACTGTCGAAAATTCTCAAAAGTTGTATTTTACTTAAATTGCTCATTTCCGAAAATCACAATATTCTTTTTTAATATCGCCTTCCAGATCACTTATGCTAAATTCTGTGTGAGCAAGTCCCTTGGTTATTACCGAAAATAATGTATTGAAGAAGAAGGGCGGTCCTGGTCCACCATGAACTGATGATAATGCAATTAACTGGCCCGCAGCACGGTAGTGCCCTTTTTGTAAAAAAGTGTTGCTTAAAGATATATGCTTCTTTTCAGTTCCCACAAACATTTCACGGGCAGGCACTCGTTGAAGTTTTGTTACATGGTGTAGTCATAATATGATTTTCTTCTAAAAGAGCGTTGTAAAATATGATCTTCCAACAAACCATTAAAATATCTATTTTCGGAAAATAACTGAATTACTATTTGATGGCAAAATATAACATAGAAATGTTGATCACCTGGAATTTTTTCATCCGTTAGTAATAACACGTGCAACAAATGGCATTAGTTCATTTGCATGACAAGTGACAAACAAAAAAAATGCAGAGCGCATGCTCCCCTACGCCGCATTTCTCCGTAGTTTTGATTGAACCTACCCTATTTTATTTTTTTTATTCTTAAAATAAAATAGTTTTATTGCTTGCGGCGAAACTATCTATATATATATATAAAACACAAAAAATGTTTCTACCTATGTCCGTTATAGACTCCGGTATTTATTGATAATATTTTCTACGCTTGCCTCTCAAATTGGCTGTAATAATGCAAAAATTAGAATATAAAATGAATAAAATATAACACTTGCCACATCTCCGTACGGTAAACACGAAAGTTTCACAATAAATTGCAAGCATTGTTCGTATCTGAACAAAAAGAAAACCATTAAATAAGAAATAAATTACGTAGAACCTTCTGACTTACTTGTGGATATCGCAGTTAATCACACACTGAAGAAATGCATATACAACCATCTATTCTATACCCTGATTTGTTTATTTTTGTGAAGAGTAGGTGACATATATAAAACCTGAGAACTGAGCTGAGGAAATGTTAAAATGTTAAAAATATTAATGTTAAAATATATTTTTATAAACGTAACAATCAGGGACGCAGTAAATGTAACATAAACAAGAGTGTCGATGAGGAATAAAGCAAAAAATTATTTTTATTGGATAATTTTATATTTTACAAGAGAATGTATCATGTGTGCTTAATTCCTGGGATACTAAAAAAATTCTGCGGGGTTTGCCGCATCTTGTGGTACTGAAATATAAAACAATATAATTATTTTAATATAGAGAATAATAACTCTGAACTTACCTTCAACCCAAATAAAAAGGATGCCCTCATGAAATGTTATGGTAATGGTTGTTAAGTATCCCATAGCAGCGCCAGAAAATATTTGATAAGCATAGGGTGGAAAAGTGAATCCTACCCCTCCTAATGCCCAATATGATTAATTTCGTTTACTTCGATTTTGTGAAGCACAATAATTCTGGCTCTGTGGTCGAGCATTGTCATCCAAAAACATGAAATTGGGTTCTAAATTGTATCTGTAGTCCTCAACAATGCCATTTATGATGTCATTTTGATGTTTGACCATTCATAGCACCATCGCATAAATACAGCTCCGTTCGACCACCACAAAAAATTCCAGACCACACCATGACGCCTCCAACTCCATACGAATAAAGTTCTTGAACCCGACCAGGCTGAACTCGTCCTCCAGGTTCTCCAAATTTTCACTCTTCTTGAACCACCGTGAAGGCATACTCTTGACTCGTCATGACATTGTCCCATTCAGCATTCCAGCCTATTCTTTCACAACACCAAGCTAATCTATTTCGGCGGTGTTGAAGGTTAAGAGGTACAGAGCTCCATGGTCTTGCCCTTAAGTTCACACTATGTAGGCGATTAATAATCGTTCTGTAGGTGACCCGAACCCGAGATATTGATTGCTCTATTAAATGAGCTATTAAAAAATCCACCAGCATATTAGAATATTAGAATAGAATAGAATATTAGGAATTATAGATAGGTATATTAAATTGGTAAATAAATGGACAATATGTAAAAGTCTTCATCACCCCCTCTGCCAGTATCGGCGCACAGTGGTCAATTTATCAATTTTAGGGGGTCAAAATTAAATCTGTGGAAAAATGATGATACAATGATACTTTCACTCGTTGGTAGTACGTATCTACAAGTGATTTCAATTATTTTCAAACAGAGGCGGCTCGTTCGGTGACCACCCCAAATATTTATAAGTAAATATATTATGTTTATAAGGCGAGCTTATAAGACATATGACTATAAAATAATAGTAATAATGTCAATAATAATACCATAAATGATAAGAATGCTACCATGAATGACAATAATAATCATAATAATGGTAACGCTTATAATAAATAATAAAAAACCTATAAATAACTTGAAGATCACTTTCCGATACCGAGAAATCAGATGAGTCAAAAATGTTTTCGCTAATAGATGTCACATTTGGGACTATTAATAATGATAATACTTCTTTTGAGAGACAACGTCTTTTCCGGATCGGTAATTTTCTGATACCAGAGATCTTTGGATCAGAAGATATTAATAGATTGTGATGCAAGTCTTCATTCGTAACCTGTCTTGATATTTTACGAGTATAGTGTTCACGAAATTTTCTGTAGTCTTTATGACGAGCCTCTTGAACATCTTCTGACAATTGGCCAATCGGTAAGAACATTGATTTAATAACATCTGCCCCATGAATTAAGATATTGTGGATACTGGCAGGCATATAAAACCAGTTATACAGATTCACATAAAGGTTTGCAGTTTTGAGAGAGAATATGCCAATTTTTTGTATAAGATTCTAAACTATCTGCGAGAGTGTTCCATCGCACGTTATGAGGTAATTTTAAATGTGTTCCTCCCAACAGCTTATATTTTGCTGCGGGAAAATGGTGGTACTTGAAATATTTTATAATTTTTGTAATGTTACTTTTAAGATCAGGTAACGTGTCTATGTCTTTGGCCAATAAGTTGAGAATGTGTGCCGAACAACCGTATGTGATTATGTCGGGCATGCTAATTTCTTCAACTTTAGACAGATCTTCCCTCATTTTACTCATTGCTAGCGTTATCTGTAACTACACTGCTAACATGGCACCTGATTTTCTCGCATTTTTTTATAGCATTAACCAATAGTTTCAAAAGATATTCATACGTGTGCCTGTTGTCCTCAGTATTAACTGTCTCTAATAAATGAACAATTTTAACCATTATATTCGTTAACGATATGCACACAATAGGCTCAACATGCACATTACTCCATCCATCCATCGCCAAGCACACATTTTTATTTTTCAGATCATTGTCGACTTGTTTTTTAACTATTTGATAAACTTCATTCAAAAGTTCACCGCCTATTTCTTGTCGGTTCGGAGGCAGATAACCAGGACGTAACATTGACATAAGTTTTATAAATTCTGGATGGTCGACATACATAAAAGCGGAATTGGTCGCAAAAATAAATTTTCCAATTTGAAGATCCAGTGCATTATTTTCTTTTGCACTGGTTCTGGCGACAAACGGTTCCAGAGTTGAAGCTGACTGTGATGAAGTCGCAAATGGTGTAAAACTGGATGAATCTGTATTTCGGTTTTTTGAAGAATGCTTGTTACTTTGGGAAGACGAAGCCGCGTCTGAAGTATAATTCAAAAAGTTTTGTTTACACATTTTGTTTATCTAAATAGAAAAAACTCGATTATCAATTATCATCAATCATTCATTCTATGCGTGGATGCGTGCCTCACAGGAGTAGTAACTAGTAAGTAGTAACAGTAACCAGTAATTGAACTGTGTGAATATCTTTCACAAGAAATATTTAAAACTTACCGAGTTTGCGTCCCTCATTGTCATTCTCATTACCATTAGACGAGGAATTGGAAACTGTATCATCCGAATCTTCTAGAACCACATTTTCCGACGACGCAATAACAACGGTATTTTTTCTCTTTTTGCAATGGTTCTTCAATCTGGCAACTAATCCCACCATTTCGCAACCACATTTTCGGCACTTAGCACGAGCTGATTTTTTATCAGCATCCACACACGTAAGTTTTAAGAAATGATTCCAAATTGGATCAAGCTTTCGGCCTATTCCAAACATTATTAAATTATAATTAAAACAAATCCACTTACTTTCTATGCAACTATAGCAGATAACAAAAATATAACTTAACGGTTAAACCAAATTGACTGTTGTTTAGGTTTAAAACCAAACGTCTAATGCTGGTCAAATACAGCAAGTCATTCATAAATACGGGAATTCCCCGTTTTTTCAAAAGTCCAGCGCAATTGCGCAATGCAATAAAAAGCTGATTCTCTAGGTTCCTTTTCTAAACCAGCAAATATATTGCTACTGTTTCTTTGCGATTTAACCGAATACTAGATGGCGCAGCATATTGCATATAACTGCATACAGTTTCTGTTTTTAACAGTGTTTTAAACGTTTTAAACGAGTTATTTTAAAACCGGATGTATTTCATTAGGCCGTATGGGGTAAAACCATTGATTAATATTAAGTACATTGTCAACCAAATTTCAAGGCCGTTCACTCTTTGACGAAATAGAAGACAACGATAGAATTAAACTTTTGAATCGTTTACCTTTCCTATACATACCCATGAACCACACCCGAGAAATAATTATTTTATAGTCCTATAAAACGGGTCAAAATAGCGGAAAGTGATTTACTTTCTTATATTATATTCATATATATATATATATATATATATATATATATATATATATGAAGGGCCATTTGGGGAGACAGACACACACATACAGGACAAAAACCTTATAAGTGTACAATTTGTAACAATACGCCACGGTTCCGGGTATTTTTGCGAGCGTTGTCAACGACAAATCAAAACAGTGCCGCAGGAAAATGTGCCCGTGTAGTTAGCAAAGCCCACCGTGCGAGAAAACGGTTAACGTTACGTGCGCGGACTGTAACATGCAATTCCGAGGAGAGGCATGTTACGAAAACCGCATGATGTCTCACACCTCCGAGAAACTTCACAAATGGGAAATATGTTACAAAACCGGTCATAGAGGCGAATAATATATCGGAAATAAGTGCCCCAGCCACTTAAAAACTAAAACGAGCTCTATTCTATTTTCTAAAGCCAAGCACTATCGACATTATACCGTGTAATGGATACAGAGGAGCCGATCAACAGGCCCCAATAGCTCTTAAATGGCTGATTTTGGTGACTCACCAAAAGAAAATTAATATCAGGCACGCCGGAAATGGTAGAGTTGTGTTAATTAATGGGGTGAAGGTGAATGGGTTCTGCGACGAAACGAGACAGGTGTTCCAGTTCCATGGTTGCCATTTTCATGGACACACCTGCATAAGTTCCGAACGCAATAGACCCTTGTGCGACTACCTCGAAGATAAAATTTACCATATACCGCGTGTAAATAAAAAGGTATTAGACCTCATGAAAGGCGAAAACAATAGCAAAATAACGACAGAATTGGTTGGTTTGAGATGCAAAAATGTACGCTCTTAAAGTAGAGGGCAAAGATGCTGTTAAAAAATCCAAGGGTGTGAAACGATGTATTAAGAATCAAATAACTCTTAATGATTACTTAGAACGTCTCAATTCTTCGAGGGAATCAAAATTTAATTAGGTCTGATAAACACGCTCAATCACCCAGACGAAAACCCCCACAAAAGTAAAATATGTAAAAAACCAGTATGATTAAAGATACTGGACACAAAATAGCGGAAAACGATATGCCTCTATATTAGAAGGAAAGCCATTATTTAGTCGAGACAAATTTCAAAAGTCCTACATTTATGCTTTTTAGAATCTTATGGACATACCCCACGCTGCATCCAACTTCTTCAGCAACTTTTCGAGTTGATTTCTCCCCATGCGCTTCAAATAAAGCAAGAATATGTACTTCCACATCTTTATTTCCTCGAATTCCTTCTTCTGGAAACTCCAAAATTTCTTAAATTTTTAGCTAGGTTCCCGAAATAAGTGAAATGTGGACAATGCCTCTCCGGAAAATTTTCTAAATACGATGCTGCTGCCAGCCTTCCATTATTATTATTAATGAAGATGCATTTCAGCATATCACATTTTTCATTATTTGGAAACACCATTTTCAATTAATTATTTTCAAAGTTAATAACCTCGTTGGCAAGAAGAAATTTCTCCAGAAACCGCTGCCTCTGCCTGCCTTTGCATACAATTACCACCTCAGACTCCACCCGTCCATATCTCGGATTCATTGCATGGTAAAATCGCGATAGCCAAATAAATTGGTATTCTTCGGGGCTCAATTCTTGAATAAATAATGTACAATTCTTCCGATCTTGAGAAACATACCGGCAAGCTCTTTAACAATAAAATCTCCGTTTGAGTATTGAAACCCCTGGTAGTCAATTAGCAGCACGGATTTTTGATTACTATCAACGCGAACTGAACTCATACCTTCAACGCGAACTGAATTCATAATAATTTATAGGTATATACTTTAAACCGACACTGTCGGATCAATAAATTTAAATCAACTGTTGAAAAACTCCCACACTGATTTGTTTATATACAAACCCATTACTTGAAAGTAGTGGGAATAAAATTCCATCATGGCCGCTCATTCTAATTTTTTCATTCTTCGCTTTTTTGTGTACCTTTCTTTCTTATAGCTTTCTTACAAACTGATCTTTCCCACGAAATCCGTTATCATTTATTTCGTTATACAAGAACTAAATAGTGTGCTCGCCCTCGTCAGTAAAAAAATATGGAATAAATTATCAACTATCGTGTGGGAGGATGATATTAAACAAGTGTGGGACATTTATTTACATAAAAATCCACTACGAATTGCGGAATTCCGCTACTTCTGGCAACATTGTGTCTAGAGTTTCGTAATTTGTACACCAATATAGAGGCAGTGTTCGGTCTGCTAACACTAGTCTAAAATGATGAACAAAGTGCGAGACAATTGTCGACTTCTTGATGTACTGTGTGTTTTGCACTTATGAATTAAATTATCACTAACAAATCTAAGCTGTGAAGTTCAAAGGCAAGCTGAGTCGAACTAGTCTGTACAAGGGTTAATCAAATATGTCGGGTTTACTGATGCTTAAATAAAATAATTTTGGGGAAGTGTTTCTAATTTTGTATTCCGAAATATATTCATTCATTTTTCTTAATTCGAATTCCTGAATAGCACTTGATAGTTTCATCGAGTAGGAATTTTTTATGAGATGTTTCTTCTGAAGCGTAATCAAACACACGATCCTTTATTAAGCTAGTGAAAACTATTATCGTTTACCAGGAAATTCTGTGGGTCTCTTAACAGCAACTTGATTAAATAATTTTTTGGGGAGGTTCTCGAGTTACTTTTAGAATGATTTATCTTATTATATTCCAACGAACTTTTGATGACTGTATATCCTTCAAGAGAAAGTAATTGCTCGTTCCTTCTCTTTTGAGCCTCACTCGGAGACTTGTAGGCTTTCCACGTTTCTTGACATAGTAATCTCGAATATATGACAACTTCTTGCTACACTTCTCAACTATAAATACCGTAAAATAGGGTGAACAGCAACACTTTTTGACATAAATGCATCTGTACCGGGATTAGTATATTACATATGCGTAAAATAAAAATAAAATATGCAAATAATAGATCTTGGTGTCCCCTTTAAGCATTAATATATAATATATTGTTTCGAAAATAACGAATGGCAATTGTCTCAATCCAATCCTGGAAGCGGTTGCTGTCAAACCATCCAGAAGGGGTTGAACTGAAACGAGCACCTGGTGGCCCTCTTACCTTCCAAGATTCGTACACATGTTTGGCCCTATACACGACATAAGGCTGTAGGGGTGACGGGGAAGAGAAAATCTTAGTTGATTTCACTTTTAGATGAGTAAAAAAACAACAAATTTCACATGATAATAAGAGAAAGTGTATATCCAAAGAGGCTCTATGACTGGATAATTCTGGACTTACATATTAAGTTTGGTAGTAGGTAGTGAGA
Source organism: Xestobium rufovillosum (assembly GCA_963966045.1). Classification (NCBI taxonomy): domain Eukaryota; kingdom Metazoa; phylum Arthropoda; class Insecta; order Coleoptera; family Ptinidae; genus Xestobium; species Xestobium rufovillosum. The sequence goes on from OZ014497.1 coordinate 28,244,927, forward strand.
GTAATTCATGGTTCTCTAGATGTTCCTGGATAGCACGAGATGTCGCCTCCTCGTGGGCCAGTGAATAATGTCAATTTTGGAGCTTAACGCTTGCCATATATCTTTGTACCATTGGAAGAACCAGAAACATTTATGACAGAAAAATAGAATGATGACTAATACAAATCCAAGTAGACTTCCTACAATGCAACTTGACACATTAGACCTACATGGTTCTAGTGCTTGATCATGCTTACAGTAAAAACAATTATCGCAGCCTTCAAACACATTCATACTTAATAAGCCCATACCACCTTCCGGGTAATAGATTGTACGTCCCAATTAAAGAATAATCAGATATGGTGATGGTGCAGTCAGTTGGGGGAGTTATCGATACATACCCTCTGACAGCCTCAATAACGGAACATAGTGCGTGACTTTGTTGTGATCTTACTAAAACAATGATTAGAGGTATAACACCTATGTGTGTGGAAATAGATTCAGTATTGCGACGTTTGTTGACAAGATCAAGTGTTAAATACTTTTTCTTAAATCGCAGTAACGATCCCACAATTTACCATGTGCGGAAACAGCATGCCTGCGTCGATGGTCCCGATATGATGGAATGTATTATGGAATGTAATATGTATGAAAGGAGATGATTTAACTTAAAACACCCCTTTGCAAGTAAAAACAGTAAATCAAATATATTAACGAATAAAAATAACAAATGGTTACACTCAGAAAGCAGTATGTTAAGTGACCTGTTCTACCGTCCCTGTGTATATCTTACAAAAAGTTAAACATGATTATAGGAACATGAACAATAGTATTTTATCAATCTCATAACCCAAACACCGGTCCATTTGTCGCCATACTTGTGTGTCCGTGACCACGTTTGCGTGGGACGACTACAATATTTGGCGATTCATCTGGGAAAAGCTGCACTATATCATCTGTTAGTTCTTGAAATCTTGATTTCGATATACTACAATAATGAACTAGTTATTGGACATGATCTTTCGCCTCTCAACATGAAATACCAGTAAAACCAAATGAAATAATGTTTACAAAAAGGCTTCTTTTTAGCACCATTTTCAATCTGTAATTTTGCAAAATCACCCTATCGTGGATACTGCTCTCTAGAAGATGTAATAATTTACTCTGAAGTTATAAAAACAATAAGGTAAAAGTATGATAAACAAGATTAACCTTGTCCGGCAATGGTAAAGAAATTTCGTTGGAAGTGCAATTGTCAGTACACAGTCAAATGAGATGTATTTTTATATAAAATTTCAATTAAATAAATAATTTTCAATAAACAAACGAATATTTGCAAACTAAAAGGTTTTTGCGTATTTAATTTTCAGTACACAGACAAAGATGTATTTTTATATAAAATTTCAATTACAGACTAAAATAAAATATAAGAAAAATATACAATAATAATTAAAATTGTACGCAATAAAATATACAATAATTTAAAAATGTAGTGTTAATATTTAAGAATTATCCTTGAAAACGTAAAACAAATAAATGTAAACGTAGACACCGTAAAAAGAAAATCTACTAATCCTCGGATAATATTTCTTTGCCGAAGAGGTCTATCAATTTTCTCCTTACTGCTGCAGAATAACAGTTTCGGCCTTTCTTTTGTATTTTCTGACCTAGAGTTAGTGTAAGCTCTGATTCTGGACTATGAGGATACAGCCATTTGCGTCCACGAGTGGTTAGTAAATCATTATTTTCAGATGCCTTTGGGCTACATGGATACAACCATCTTAGTCCCGGAGTTAATGGTAAGGGTATAATATCTTTCTCAGTGTTATCCATTACCATGGCGTCACAGCTAACCCTTTAAAGGAAGATCATAATTTAGATTTGAAAGACTTACCTAAACACAACGAGTGTTTTATATTATGAAGCACCTATTAACTTTAAATGTTTCAAACAATATAAGTTAAATTAGCGTGAACGGGGTACTTTTATAATGGTTAGGGTCAATTAGTACAGTATGTGCTTAAGGTGTCCTAGAGAAGTGAAAGTTATTCTGCATCAGTTTCCTGGGGAAAATTTGATTTGAACATGTGCGAATTTTGAAATATTATGACACCCTTAAAACCCAATTAGAATAAAACTTATATTTCATATTCACCTTTCGATTTTCTATAGCACTTTTATATTGGATAAAAACTTTTGTCTCTTAATATTTTCCTTTACTTTTGATAACCACTTCTGATTTTCATATTTCATACGAAGGACAATTTATTTTATACATTCTCATTTTATTTTATAAAAAAATATATATTTATGTACATTGAAAAACAACATTAAATATTATTTGTCGTCCCAAGATTCAAATTCTTCCATGCACTCGCTGCAATTCCTTACTTCACCAGATTCTATAAAATATAATAAATTAAAATTACAACTAAAATTAATTAGGTAAGTAATTAAATTAAACTCACCGCTGGAAATTTGATGCGATGTCGGTGGTTGTGGGTCGATAAAATTTAATAATAATATGAAAAATACCATTATTCTGCTATACGGTATAAAACTAGATGTCGTAAAACTTTTTCTGAACTGTTGCAATCTACTTTGTTCCTCAAAAGATCGTTGTAGATTTCCCACTTATTATGCGGCCTACAACAGTAAGCTTTGAAATGCCCTAAAGCATTGATGCCACCTGTTTGTGAGCCCAGATATGCAATTAAACCTCCGAGTTGATATTTTACATTTTCTATAGCTATTTCTGGAGATATGTGAGAGAGTCTCGTTTGTAGCAGTTTTGGGCATTTTTCCCGAATTGACCGTAATTTCTATGAATAAATAACTTGTATTGAAGGTAACTTTACTAACTGTTTTCGATGTGCAGTTCTTAATTACACAAACTTTTGGAAGTTGACAAAATTTGCGGTTGTCCTCGATTCCTTTCCCCGTAATTTCTACAAGAGATTGGAAGCACTGCAGTATGTGTTATGCGGAATTTTGGGCATACGGTACATTGATTGGTTTCAATGCAACCATATTCTAGGTCGCCTAAAACACATAATTTTCTGACTAGTGATTCAATGGTGCACTGAGCTGCAACTTGTAACACATTACTAGACAGAATAGTAGTGCATTTCTTGTTGTCCATTATCTTCAGTAGGAGAGAACATCTGAAGCTGTAAACTTTTCTTCCGACATGTTTTATTGTCTGCTGGATTATTCTGGTTATGTCATTATTTTTAGAATTTATAAAAATATTTAAATGTTGGCTATCACAGTAATTTGTACATACAAGATGTATTAATGCGTCAAATCCACAGGAGTAGAAGTGTTGATACTTTCGAAAACCGGTTTTCAGGAATTTGCCCGTGCCTGTGGAATTCCTTAATTGCCCTAATTCTTCGCGGAATTTTGCAAAACAACATAATTACCTCGACATTCCCTAAATGATTCTTTTCACTTGTGGAATTTTGCAAAACAATATAATTACCTCGAGATAATTGCCCTACGAGTATAAGCTTATAAAAATTTTTGGGAATGTGTTTTGATAGGTAGGAGAATTATTTATTAATATTCTGTGAACACGTAGCAGATAAGGATGCTGTATCAGCATAGAAACAAAATAGATGGAAAGCTTATAGAAAATTTGCGAAAATTTTGATAGGAGAATTATTTATTAATAATCTGTGAACACGCATATCAGATATGGAAGCTGTATCGACATAGAAATAAAACAGACGGGAAGCAGGAAATGCGTAAAAAATGTTAGGATGAAATTAATATTAAATTTTACTTATAGTTTAAGCTTTTTCTTCGTAAAAGTCTCCTAAAGGACGTCTCTGTCATCGTCTCCCATAAATTCTGACTCCGTATAGCTGTTCTGGAGGCCCTCCACAAAAGAAAACGCGTAGGGACGAGAAAAATAATATATTAGAACGTATTTTTATAAAAAAAAAAACACAAACAAATTATGGGCGTTGTCGGTCCATATATTTCGTGTTCATTCCGGCAGGAAAACAAGAATAAATCGTGGCCTCTAAGTACGTTTATTATCTGGTCTGGTATATTACAATGCGTGTTCTATTTATTTATATATAAGTGCAAGGTAAGCGTTCTACATAATATTGCTATAACTTATTTACACATGAAAGGAATGTGCCGTGTTCGCATATCCTAGGTCGAGTTTCGTTTCGAAGGAAACTAGCTCATCTGTTTCTCCAGTGGCGTAACTGACGCCACAGGAGCCCCCTTGGAGTGATTAACGATAACGGTCTGGAAATCGTACTGTACGACCTGATCGGGTCGTTCGTGGGACGGCTGTTGGAGGCGTCGGCTGGTCGTGAACGTGGAGTCTATTTACTCGATCGATAAGCAGGGGGGCATGAGGCCCAGCCTCCATCACACGGTTAATGGCATCACCAAGCATCCCTCCGGCTGGTACTGCCATGGTGTACGCTTATACGGTTAGGACCGCCAATAATAAAACTTTTATCTTGCCGTCACGGGTTAAACACGGGGTTGCGGTGTTGGTGATGCTGGAGATTCCGCAAGAGGTAGCACGTCATTCTTCTTGATCAATTGCAAATTGTACATCCTCCCCTCTTTACCTCGATTTTCCCAGCACCATGTCTTCTAGAGTTATGTAGCGAAATAAATCATTGTTATTAAATTTGTTCACCAGGACCCTTGCGGAAATCGCTGGAGCTGTAGATGATCGTTGTTTCGTAGGTGCAATTTTATTTATTTCGTTGTACTTTACAGTAGCACTGAAGAAGAACTTGTAAATAATCGTAGTTTAAAGGCTGCTGTTTAAATAGTTTCAAGAAACCCCACTTTTTGGAATAATAATCAGTAAAAATACCGCGATTTAAATAGTTTAACGAACCTCAACTAGTCCAGTGTTTGAGATAAAAAAGCGGTATAAAGTCGTATCAACATTTTTCACACGCGAATAGTTTGCAGCATAGAAATTCAAAGGCGACGATGGACTGTTTGAAACGAAGTGCTGTCCGAACTGCTGGGAATCTCTCGTCTAGTACGTTATTGTTGAGGGTGTTGTCATCATTACCTTGCGTCGGCGTTGATGGCGGGCTCATACTGGGCAAGAGCTAATGGAATGTGTCGATTTTTATACGCGGCATAGGAGGTATCGCAATTTTTGGGGTAATGATACCAGGAACGGGGCCGGGTGATACTGGGGTAATATGTTGTTTGCCTGTTCACCAGGCCAGCATCGCAACCGCGCCGATACACATCATGGCCCAATGATACCACTTGTAGGATGGTTGGGCGAGCGGGAGGCCGCGAGAGTTTAAAGAATCATCAAGAGATTCTTCATATAAGGACCAGTGGAAGAATCCTCTCTTGGTGACCACTCCATTGATGTTTTTGTTCACCCTCCTGTAATAAGCGTTGGAATCCAGGGTGTAGTGGAAGTCCGGTCGCATCCTCTCTACCATATGCTGGGGGATGGCATATGTCATCAAGCGACGCCTCTCAGTTTTGTCGTATATGTGGTGGGCGTCGAATAAGTCCTCTAACAGTAGCGTTGGTAAGATGAATGTATTTCTTTACCGTAGGTCTTGAGGTAAAGATGATAAGCGCATTTCTTTATCTTTATTTTGGTCCTGCACCTCATGTAGCCATCTATGCCCGGCGACGTTGCGGGCCACGGCTTCGGGATCAATAGCGTCGTGGACAAACTCTTCATTGTCAGGACGGGGGGGTTCGAGTCAATTTACTCGATCGATAAGCAGGGGGGCATGAGGCCCAGCCCCCATCACACTCGGTTAATGGCATCACCAAGGATCCCTCCGGCTAGTACTGCCATGGTGTACGCTTATACGGTTAGGACCGCCAATAATAAAACTCTTATATCTTGCCGTCACGGGTTAAACACGGGGTTGCGGTGTTGGTGATGCTGGAGATTCCGCAAAAGGTAGCACGTCGTTCTTCTTGACCAATTGCAAATTGTACATCATCCCCTCTTTACCTCGATTTACCAGACAGAAATTACCTTAGATGATTCTGCACCCTCTCTCCATATGGAATTTTGTGTCTTCGAGCGTCGGTGATGAGTACTCTTTTCCCAGCACCATGTCTTCTAAAGTTATGTAGCGAAATAAATCAATTTTATTAAATTTGTTCACCAGGACCCTTGCGGAAATCGCTGGAGCTGTAGATGATCGTTGTTTCGTAGGTGCAATTTTATTTATTTCGTTGTACTTTACAGTAGCACTGAAGAAGAACTTGTAAATAATAGAATTATGTTATTCTTTTTGCCCGGGGGTATTATTTGTTGCACCTTAATACACCCGTGATTAAAATAGCATAGCAAAAGTATGAAAATGTCATCATTCTGGAAATAGGTAGTATTTTGTTTCCTTCGCCGCAGGAAATAAATAAAAAGGGTCAACTTCACTTTTTGTTTTGCTGAACGGACGTCAGCGCCGATGTCTTCTGCAAGATCCAGTCTCTGCAATCACGGTTGACACAAATAATGACCGCACTTCAAAAACCCCGCCATTTCACCTTTGCAAATTTTGTCCAAGCAGATCTGGCAGCCTATACTTTCTAAATACCAGTTCGTGTGCGTATGGACAGTTCAATCGTTCGTATTTAAGAACGTTACGCAGCCTACTGTTATTTGGGCAGTTCTTTGAAATTCCTTTACCATAATAGGTAACAGGGCTCCAGACTCCTGCATTTTCTCCTCAATTTTACTAAGCTGCATAAATTTGCAAGAGTCCAGCGAACAAGCCCACGTAGACTAGCATTCTGTGACGAGAACGTTACGCAGCTTACTGTTATTTGGGCAGTTCTTTGAAATTCCTTTACCATAATAGGTAACAGGGTTCCAGACTCCTGCATTTTCTCCTCAATTTTGCTAAGGTGCATAAATTTGCAAGAGTCCAGCGAACAAGCCCACGTGTTTTGAAACCTGCAGTAGACTAGTATTCTGTGACGAGAAGTGCACTTCGATTCATGCACCAGCCACGTCTGCTATTTGGACATTTGCTACAAAAAATATTTTTTAAAATTCTATTCACTCGACCACTGATTAAGTTATATCAACTTATATGGTTTATAGCAGGCTGTAAATTATGGAGTTAGACCGAAACAGTATATAAGGTCAAAGCAAAACAATAGATAAATAAATTATTATGACAATGATGGCAAATTTTTAAATATGGCCCATATTCTTCGATAGTTGTTATCCAGTGTTCCATTTCAGAATAATATTGCTCCAGATTGATAACTGTTGCAATCAAACAGTTTTAGCAACTGTCAAGATTTCCATTGGTCAAGTAGGGCTCTATTACACGTACAGTTGCAGAATAATTCCTTGATATTAAAGACGGTGAAAGAGAGTTTGTTATCTCTTCACCAGACACACTTTCGCACACTTCGGCCGCTTCAGTAATACATTATATCTCTCTGCTGCATTTATTGTTACGCCTTTGTTCGCAACAACTTCAGCTAATCCATATTTGCCCATATTCCACCTAGTACACCAACTGATATCCTCCAAGTGGTTTTCAAAATACTGCAAGAAACGCAGACTCCATAGGTTCATCTGGTGAATAATTTTTCGAAGTTCTCATCTGATTTTGCACCCAGCAAATTAAAAATATGTTGTTTGTATGTGTGAATATCTGCATCTGTGCTATTCTTCTGCGTCTTCATCCAGTACTCCATGTCACGCATTATATGGTTCCAGGAGAAAAAAATGTGCCATATCGGGGAAATTACAGTTGATAGCGTTTTTTGTGGATTGTTCTCTGTTTGTAATTAAATCTTGTTCTTTAGCGAAAGGGTAGTGTTTCATGAGCCAATTGAAAAATGCGTGATGAACTGCTTCTGTTCGTTTCTGATGAATAAATGTTACTGTAGGAATGACTGGTTCAGAGGCAAACATATAATACCGTTAAGACAGTATGGACTCGTAAAAATCTTCTAAATTGAAAGTAGTGTTGTACTGTAGTGTGCATTTTTCATACTCGCACTTTTCTAACATATCCATTGTAGTATTGGGTGGGGGAGAAGGAGAAATCTTCTTCCTTCCCATCCCCGCCTGCGTCTTACCACCAACGCCGGTGGGAGTCGTCGCAACATGGGCAAAATTTGCCGGTGTGCGACGAAAGTCGCTCGTGGGGCAAGCAACTCGCTCACGACGGAGGGGGGAGGGTCCAGGCGGACGCGACGTAAACGGGGAGGTGTCGTAGTCAAAACCCGGGCCGTGGCAGTCACAATGGCTATAAAGTCATTGGATGCCACACGCGTCCCAACTCCAGGACAGATGGCATCAGTATTTTTGCTGATGCTTATCAGTTGTTCTAGATCGGGTAATACCCGAGTCCCGAGGATTGGGACCGTGGGTATTCTAGCCGGGTGTACATCCTCTATAGTTAATTTTTTATATGCGGCATTTGGCTGTAGAGCAAGATTTTCTTTTTGTTTCTGGATTTGTGACTTGGCGATCATTATATACTCCTTGTCTCTCTTTGAGTTACCATGAGGTAATGGTACTATACCTTGTTATGACCCTGTATAATGTATTAATATCAGTTCACTGGTGCGGCCTGCCTTGTATAAGACGTAGGCCATCTCTTGAGCCTTTTGGCCAAAAATTGATTGAAAATAGTAACGGTGGTGCAGCTATAACAAAGAAACTATAAAACTATATACCTACTAACCACAATAATAAAATAAATAAATAAAATAAATAAATACCCCATTTATTTTTACTGTAATTAAAAACCCTCCAAATGGAGGGTCCAGATCGCCGTAGAAAATTGTTCTCCCATGTTTCACGGTGCAGCATTCTTCAATCTCCTCCAAACAAACCCCCTGAATATTTACTGCCTAAAATAATAAATTTAAAAAAAATACAGTCGGAAGATTTTTGGCGCGGAGCACCAAGGACCTAGAGTTTCCACTACAAAAGCCACAAAATAAGAATTTTCTTTAATTCTTTTATATTTCAGATGTTTTAAATATTCTGCTTTGTTTGCTGCAGAACCTGATGATCTGGATGAGTCATTTACGTAAAAAAGGTGTTAAGGTATATGTAAAGGTGACATCCCAGACTAAAGAGCAACCATGTTTCCAGTATGACAGTATGACAGTAATGCCATCCGGTCTTTTGCCATCTTCTCTCAAAATACCAGTAGGTTCAAGAATGCACGGGATATTCACTGAATTGTGGATTGAAGGGGAAGTAGTAACTGTGTGTAGGGTATCTTTTAGAAATTGTTGAGTTTTCTTCTTCGGGATAGATCTTATGCTTGTTAAAATTGGATCATCGCTCAGCAAAAGCCTCTTAATAACATTCATGGTGCATGATTCTTTAGAAAATTGCCTAGCATAGTCCAAGCGATATAAACGGGAGTGCTTATTCCAGGCTTCTGCTGCTTCCTCTAATATTTATCCAATAGGTAACAAGGCATTTTTTTATTACGATCAAGATCTTATACATCGTGGGTGTAATCGGGTATCACGAGTAAAGCTGAACATAAGTTGTCGATATCGCCGGACATTCTAGTACCGATGACTGTGTACTTATCGCCTTCTCGTGTTATGCACTTATTTACTAATGTTTCACGACTTAAATCTGATAACTCGCGATTATGGTAAAAAAATGAATAAAAGAAATGTGTTAGTTTGAGCATTTCTATTGTTACATGTGCGTCAAATGAGTCGTGGTCCAATTTCCTTTGCCAAAATATTCCAACAAAATCTCTCTTAATCCCCTGGTGCACATAATCTAAACTTACATTTACAAAGAATTGCTTGCCAGGCTTCCGTCTGCGACCAGTGCCACGACTTGATTGAACTGGTCGAGCTGGAGTGACCGGCACAAGCGGTGGCAGCGACATGATAAGGCCGCCGCGCAAGCGCAGTGGCACTGATTACGGACTTAAACTGTTGATTAGCCTGCGGCGCTAGTATCCCGGACGAGCTAGAGGTTGTTCTAGAGCGCGTCCTACCGGGGTAAGACGGGTGGAATAGTACTTATATAAAAAATCCCCTGGTCCGAATGTAATCGGCACAATCACGATCTATAATGTCTCTATGCATAACCCATCGACCATCACCCACACGAACGATGTTTGCGTGACGTATATGACCATTCAGATCCAAAATCTTCCGAAACTCCACGAAATACGTGAAATACCTGCAACGTCGAAGGTAACCTTCCTCCGTAGGCTCACACAACCAATTAAATACCTGAATAATCTTAATTAACCTGTGCGGTGTGGAGTTCCTGTTGTACCTGCGCAATACCTGAACAAGAATTTCAGGGTCAACACCATTCACAGTACAGAACGCAGCCAGAAATAATAGGTCCCTGTAATTCAGAGAACCACACCAAATCTTTATTCTGACGTCACGACGCAAATGCTGAACTCCATATAGGTCAAAAAATTGTGGCCAACTTATGTCCATACAACTTATGTAATTTGGTGTGCCAGTTTATGTGAATGTGAATATGTAGTTGCTAATATGGGTGTATGACATTGCTATGTGCAGCCCTGTAGGTCTATGAAGTCCTGTTTGAAATATATAACAAAGGAAGATGTAGATCCGCATTTCAAATATTCCTTTAATGGTTTAATGAAAGTTCCGCACCTTCTTAATATTAAATGCTATACTTCTAGCTTGGATCATCCGAGGTGGCTTGTATTCCTTTGTTGTAATTTTTTCTAACTTCGTGAAGGGTCGAATGCCGAGCATAACCAAATCGCCAGATCCGCTGTTTAGCTGCTGGATATATGTGAGACACGTATTCATCGTCTGTGTAGCGCCTTGGATGGCAGACGAAGCGGCGGAAAAGTCTATAGCAATTCTTGGCAATGTCAAGAGTGAAGGGTTCATTGCGTGTTTGTGTAGGCATCGTAAGTGGTGTCTTGATTTTTGGGATAATAATACCAGGCACGGGGGTGAGTGATGGAGGGGTAATAACTTGTTTGGCGATTCACAACGCCCCAAGTGCCGTTGCAGCCACCCCTAAATCCATCATCGCGATATGCCACCACCTGTAAGGCGGTGGAGCAATTGTGAGGTCACAGTTCTTTAAAGACTCTCCTAAGGATTCTTCATAAGTGGACCAAGGGAAGAATCCGCGCTTTAGACGACTCCATTGGGATTTTTATTTACGCTGCGGTATGTCTCAATATGCTCAAGGGTGTACACTCAATCTAGGCGATAACGCTCCTGCATATGTTGTGGAATTACTAGCGCCAGTAATCGATGGCGCTCTGATTTGTCATATAAGTGGTGTGTGTCAAAAAGGTCTTCCAGCATTGACGCGCAATACCGTTGATACGCGGAGTTGATTTCCTTTCCCTAGGTTTTGATGTACAAATGGTCCACACATTTTCATACATTCTAGTTTAATACTACATTAAGCTATCTTTGGCCAGCAACTTGTCTGGCTACGGCTTCAGGGCCAAATTCGTCATGCACGAACTGTTCGTTTTGCGGACGTGGGTGGGTTTTCAAGTCAGTTTCATGGCCGCTTGATTATCGCTTCCAAAACTACTTTCATCCTATATACAAGTCGAACACTTTGTTATTATTTTTTTTGAAATCATTTTGAGCATTTTTTCTAAGCTCCGTATTTAAATCAATATAAGATTTCAGCCAAGGCGATTGATTGACAACAGGCTACAGTTACAGCTTACAGCAGCACAGCTCGGTAGTTCGTTTCAGTACTTTTAGGTGCGGATGCCAAAGAACACATATACGCCGCCCTCGCTTTCTGAGCGTGTACATAGCACGCAGATCGTCAGCTAGTATCAACAACTGTAGTCGATTAATGTGCTTGCGTTGGCCGTCTTCGATGCTCCGCATATCTCCAATTCCGGAGCAGAATTCGCGAAGTCTCTCAAACTCTTCGTCTGTTGAATAGCATCAACTGTGTAAAAGGGTGGACTTGGAGAGCATTGCCCATGTGGAGTAGTTGTTGACAAGTTGGAGTTTATAATAGGCCTCCTCCGCTTTGTCCCGAATGTAATTGAAATACAGCACGGTGTCAGAAAGAGAAGGCAGATCTTTTCTCCCATCCAACTTGCGAACCTGCAGTGTCCTATTCGCAGCTTTAGAGATTTCCGATTTAAACATCAACAGATTAATTTGTTCAAAATCTGATGTGGCCATTCATAAGAGTGGCAGCGGCTGGATTCTTGAGCTCCATGGACTCTCGGTGTAACAACCACACATCCTCTCAATACCTTCCTTGAGAATTTCACATTTAGAAGAATTCAGCAGAATCCTCTCCCTGGAACTAAGGCTGGGTTCTATAAGTTTGGTTTACTCAAGGAGCCTGACGCATCTAAGTGTCTCACGTGAATTCTTCGCATTGTGCGCGTAAACTTTATACGTAGTCGCATGCCTTTTAGCGAGCAACATCAGGACCGTATCGGATTTTATGATCCGCAACGTGGCGTCATCCTGCATGAGGCCGAGGAGACGATCGAAGAGGTCCTGCATAACAGAGCTCGATTTGTAAATGGAACAATACAATTAATTAAAGTAATGATATCCATGAAATAAGCTGACTTAGAAAACTGAATTTCAGTATTTACCTACGAGGCATTAGAAACCATTTAAGAAAAAACAATAAATTCAATTGAAAAACCTTCAAGTGAAATATCAGAAAAAACTAAATAAACAATATATCCATGGAATCTTGACAACTGCCAACTGCTAATCTTGGAATAAACTAAAAAAGAGAACTAAGTCAATAAATGTCATAATAACAATAAGAGAGGTTAGAACTTCAGAAAAATGTATACCGACACCTGAGAATTATTTTGGGTTTTGGGGAATTAAGTTTATTCGGTTATCTTATCAGGTTTACTCAGAATATATATTACTGTTAAGGTGGAAAAGCTACTTTTTAGTGTTTGAGTTTCTGCGTCCGTTCCTCAACTCAAAATTCATTCATGTGCTTTTAACTTTTAAGAATCTTTAGTTTAGTATCCTAATAAACATTTGAAAACAATGGCATCCTCCATGCTTCAACGACGAGACCCTGAAGAAACAATATCGTGCCCTTATAATATAACCTACCACATTATTCGTGGTCGCCTGCAAACTCATTTAGTAAAATGCAGTAAAGAAAACCCGGATAAGATATTGGATTCCCCATAAAATAAGGTCCACAGATTAAAATATACCGAGTATGTGCACCATGTTGATACCTGCACAGATCGTGTTAAAATAGATTCTTTTATGTATGTCAAAGAAACGGAAAATCGCAATAAATTTCCAATCATAAATCAAAACTTCTATGCCAACTTTTGTTTATAGGGTCTCGTTGTGTTTGTATTTAATATCCTGTCAATTAAATAAGAATAAATGAAGCTAATATTAATCATGGACTTATGCAGTGGGTTGTCTGTAGGGATTAAAGCAGAGTTGGCCGTTTGTGGCAAAATATCAATCCCTGAATGTATCTTGTAAGGGGTTTTGTCACATATTTGCATGCCTAACTTCATTTTATGTAACTCACAGCTATGTGGGGATAACGTGATGCTATTCTGGCTATTGTTATGTCAGTCTTTTTTGACCCTTGAGTTGGCAGTTTAGAATTTACCTGAAATTTGACTAGCTGTGTAGATCTCCAATCAAGGGCAATACATGGTTTGTATTTTCCTCAATATTTGTATGAACAAAAGCACTAAAAGAATGACATCTTGTCTTCATCTGCTATTTTCTTAAGCTGCAAAAGAGTCCTACGGGGTCGAATCCAGTGTAGGAAATGGCATTTCTGATGTAACTTTATCTTGGACTAGTCCCATTGAATCCAATCGAAACGAATTCGTTTAACTCTGTTCGTCCGTATGATTAACAAATGTTTTCAACACAATCAGAATTTTCTAACAAATATTCTCGCAGTATAACTATCTGGTGATATTGTAAGATAATTTGGCGGGCAAATTGCAAAATCAAAATGCCGCAGTTATAACCATCTGTTTGCTTATAGTGACTGGGAATTTTTGCATTCCAGCCCAACGTAGATGTGTTTTAGAATTTTGCCATAGTTCTATTATTTCTTTATAAATTATCTTTATGTCGATCTTTGTAATAAAATTATTTTGAATTACAATCGGCAAAAATAAGACACTAATGCATGTTAACAACATTTACGGGACCAATGCATTTTCGAGATATTTGCATGTCTGAAGTGTCTACTTTTTGGTTTAAAATTGGGCGCACTTCATGCGAATCTGAAATTCATACGCTGTTTTCAGATTTGGAAGTTCTAACATACAAATTTAATACAAGAAGTTATTTAGAAACTTCTGTGTAGACGTCCTGGTGCATAAGTCTTCTATTAATAACTCGTTTATAGGTAAAAGCTTACGTAGGTAATAATTCTTTACTGACAAAGTTATCGGTTTATAATGCTTTTCGTCACAAACCGAGCCGTTGCTCAGAAATTTGTAAACTTGCTTTCATTATTAGAGATGCACGTCGTTTGATTTTCAAACTCGGTAGTCGCTTTCGTGATTTCTGTAATGTGGCTTTTCTTTTCCACAATTACTTTCATAGGTTCATGCCGTATTTCTTTAACACTAGATTGAGCCAATGAAAGTATTCCGGGTTCAAAATAAGTATGAGCTCATTTAGCTTCATGATGAAATAATAAACTACTCTGCGTACTACCAATATTAACACTTTGTTTCCGGTTTCAAGATTTTAAACAATCTCATCATCAGAAAATGTAAAATTGTAAATAAATATGACACTCTGGGAACAGTTGACAAGGAAACTTAAAATTGACAAAACATTACAATTAATTAAAATAATGATATCCATGAAATAAGCTAACTAGAAAACTGAATTTCAGTATTTACCTACGACGCATAAAGAAAAACACAAAGGAAATTCGAATACTTCGTAGCTTGAAGGGAAAAAAACATTGAATATAAAGAAAACCATTTAGGAAAAAACAATAAATTTAATTGAAAAAACCTTCAAGTGAAATATCAGAAAAAACTAAATAAACACTAGTTCCATCGATTCTTGACAACTGCCGACTGCTAATCTAGCAATAAACTAAAAAAGAGAAATAAGTCAATAAATGTCATAATGGCAATAAGAGGTCAGAACTTCAGAAAAGGATATATAAGAAAAAACCTGTAATACCGACACCTGAGAATTATTGTGGTCAAAAGATATTTACAAAAGTTTAAATAAACTAGATTGTATTAAATCAACTTGGTCATTAAGTAAGTTACAATTTTTATCATTTTTATGTTTATAAATTTCTATAGACTAATATATCTAACTGATAACTTTTTACAAAATTAAACAATAATTTAGTATTTTCTAAGGGAGGGAATTGATGATTGTTTTCAACGAAATGATTAGCAAAACTTGAATGATCGTTTTTTAAACGAAACTATCTTAAATGTTCATTATATGTAATACGTATAGATCTGCCAGTTTGTCCTATATAAATGCTGTTACAGTCTAAGCAATTTAGTTGATAAACACCTGTGTGGTCAAGTTTATGTGTTCTGTCTTTACTGTTAAAGAAAAAGAACGCTGAGTAGACACGGCTGTCTAGTTGATAAATAGATAGGCGGACACGAGGATGCAGCCAGGAATGTGAAATCAAATCTCCTTTATCACTTAATTCGAGCTTTCGGATTTATTAATTTAATCTATCTTCAGGAAAATCTGACAAATACAGCATGAAACAGTACAATCAAAAACAAAAAAGTAAAATTAAAACTTACAGTGATGCGGAAACACATATGTTTGAATCGCAAGAAAACACCGTGACTCAGAATGGAACCTGATGGTTTACTGTTAAATAAAATATGTGATAATATATTTGAAGGTTTAAATGTGACCTGTAGCATAAGATTATATTCTTTCCTACACCCAAACTTGTCACATATATTTCCCTCCGAATTAAAGAAGAAGACTTCGTCACAGCATGATGGTATTTGGAAAATCAGACCAAATAGGATTGCAATGTACACAACTGGAATTCTATCCTCTGGTGGCCTCTCAACATTTAGGATTGGATATAATGGTTGAGATTCCTCTTGTTCAATTTCATCTTGGTTATTCTCATTTCTGTTCTGCATAGTGAGTAGCTCCAATTCAGTTTGGATAACTTCACATCTTCTTTCTATCTTCCTTTGTTTCCTATTTTCATATCTAGTTCTTATTAAGAGCCAGAGTTGAAATTTTACTTTCCAAATACTTATTCTTCAAATAATACAAAATGATTCCAGATAAAAAGCTAATGATAACTGATATTATTATTGGAAGGGCTTCTGATCTACATTCTTTTATCATTTCATTGTGTGTGCAGTAGAAACAATCATCAAACGAGAATAAGATGCTTCTGACAACAAAATGACACTTTCCACAAGAGATATTCAAGTAACCATACCATCTACCAGGAACTTCCATCCAATAGCCAGTTAGATTTATGCCATTAGCAATAATATCAGGAGGGTTAATTGATATGTGACCTTTTGTAGCAGTAACAGTCGGACACATTTGGGATTCTAAAAGCTTCAATTGACTGATCTCTTTCTGTTGGATATTTCGTCTACCTAGAGGATGTTTATGAGTGAGACATGTATAAGACCCAAAGGAGAGATTGCAGTTGGTGATTGAAAATGGAGTTGGACTAACTGGTGATCCTGCGGCTTAGGTCGTTTGATGGATGCCTTAATTCTGGTAGTGCCTATATAGGGAACATTTTCAGTATTATTAAGTACTAACTTAGTCCCTTGTTGAATTTTTACATGAACTCTTTAAGGTGCAGTACTATTTTTTGCCAAAAATTCATTTTTCTCTTGTATGTCCGCGTCTATAATTCTTACCCTTTCCTTAAGAAGTTGCTCCAATAGCTTGCCGTAACGGGACTTCTTTTTAAGTAGGGAATGTAGAGTGTCGCTATATCTGCGTCGTTTTGGCATTTTCACTCGCTGACTTCACAATAATTGACTGAATATTTTTTGCCACAATATATTGTAGTATTAAACATATTTTTTCTTTTTCCTCTGACAAGTCTATTATTTCTTATAGTTTCTCACCGGTTTCTTTTTCTGTAGATAAATCCCAGTTACCCAAAAACACTGCTTTGCCAGAAGAGGAGTAAAAAAATTGTAACATTTTTGGTGTTTGAATCTAGATGTTGTACATTTATTACACAACCGGTTTTGATTCTTGATTTGAAAGCCGATTTCAACTGCAAAAAAATGAAAAATATGCGTAAGAAAGTGTCAATTTTCCAGAAAAATAAATTCTCACCTGTTTCCAAACAATGCCGGTAGATTTCGAAGTTGATGGACTACTTGTTTCAGCCACATTTTCTGCAATTCCTTCACCATATTTTTGTTTCTTTGACTTGGTCTGTTGTATTCTTTGTTGAAATTTTCATTTGATACTAAACAAGTTGAAGTTTTCTTTTAACCGACACCCTTTCACAATTATTCAAATGTACTAATATTTGTTGCAAACTTAATTGATTTAAAATGTCTAGATAGTCGATTTTATCGACTAAAGTTCGAGTAAATTTTGTTTTAATTTCTTTGGTTTTAGATAATATCTCTTCTAAGTTAGTCATTATTCTTAGGTAGTGAGGACACCACCTTTGTGCATACAACGATACGAGCAAACGTTTGATGAACGACTGACGCCGGTGCACCTTTTTGTTTAACTGCCTTAGAGCTTCTGCAGTTATCTCCTCGTCCATTCGTTTCGGTAAAAAGATGGACCCCATTTCGAGTTCAGTGACTACACTCTTTTTGTTATATTTTGTAGCGACAAATTTAGCACTTAATAATAAATAACGTTCCGCTATTTTTAAATCTTGGGATTTTATTAACGGTTTTGTTTCGCACAAATCTTTTAGGTTCACTTTTGATAAAAAAAAATCAGCATTAGACATTGTTAATCATTAATGCGTTCTCTTCAAATTTCAGAAATATAATGAAACAAGAACCTATATTCTTATTATACGTAGGTAATCCAAGTTAACCACTATTTTCTGATAATACTTTTTTTTCATTACCACACGTTTCCTTTATTATAATTATGTGGTTGAAAACTACGCATTTAATATTATTTTCCAGAATAATTCTGTTTCATCTTTAAAAGTTTGAAACCTATTTTACTTCTAATCCTCAAGGTCGCTTTTAGAGGGCACACTCCACCTAATTTATTAAACTGTCGAAATGTCACTCTGTTGAAGGCTCAAACGTCCCAAAAAATAAGTTCGCATTGTCATTTCATAAACTAAACAACAAAAATAATATAACCAATAACTATTCTATTCAATCCATTCGCGGCCTTTTTTAACGCACAATTCTACTCTTCGACGCAATTCCCTATAAATTCTTCGAATTTCTTCGAGAGTTAAAGATGTCACAGCGTCTCTAATCCTCTCCTTTAAATTCTCTACGTTCGGAGGAAGATTATTTGCATAAACTATTTGTTTCAAGCGGCCCCAAAGTTAAAAATCAACCATAGTCAAATCAGGGCTCCTTGGTGGCCATAACACAGGACCATTTCGGCCGATCCAATTCTGTCCAAATTGCTGATTTAACCATTTACAACATTTACAACAATCCGAGCATAATGGGCCGGACAACCATCTTGTTGAAAATAACACATTGCGAGGTAATTAATCGGTAAATCGTCCAACCTTTCAACAAGAAAATTTTATAGCAGTAGAGGAATTAAGAGAGTTCTAGCTTTAATCCTTCTGCTTCTCTACGTTCCCTCCAGTTCTTCGGCAGCCATCAGCCTCTTGCACTATTTTCTGGTGTCTTCCAAGGTCGTCCCTGAAGAAGTGAACGTGGTGGTCGTAATCGTAGTACTTACTCATCTACGGCCGTATTTCTTAAAAATTCGCAAATTGTGCAACAATTACGCATCAAAATGGAGCAGCATACGCCCTCTATCGGTCAAAATACCCAACTACTCGTAGTAGCGACAAGGAAGATTTCTGTAACCGTCCTGGGCGAGCTATTTTCTATTATGTCATCACGTTTCCCCCGAGACACCCACCAGATTACGTAACACCCCATGTCTCCGTATCGAGACGGAGAGACGACAGCTTTCGCCTTTACGCTTGGCACGACGATAAGAAAAACACAGTTTGCATATATTTTACTGGAATATATCTTCACTTTATATTATGGAAATAAAAAATTATGTTTTGTGTAATTTTACGTAAAATATGTCGACTGGAATCAAACACAGAATGTTAAGTATAAAATTATTTATTTACGAAAACTACATAAAATTATAAAAAAAATAGAAAAAAACATTATGAGGTCTTGATTGTAATCTGAAAGACAAAATAAGATGTAGAAAAATACAAAATGAATATTGTAAAGGATGCTTACACTCTAATTTTGCCGGAGGAAGTTCTGTCACAATATAAAATTAGTTGCTAATTATACACATGATAATAGTGCCTACCACTGTAATGAGTCCAGAATTCGGTTTTCGTTTTTAAAATGATTAGGTAGCCATCGCTGTCTTCAATTAGAAGACCCCCATTGTATACCACAATTCAATGGGGATCCCCTCTGTATTTACTAACGGTGGCATCCACCGTATTTTTGCGAATGGGCTGGAATAGTGCAAAGTTATAAAGCGAAAAAGTAAACTAATAAGACTTACCAAATCTCCATATGGTGCACAAAGGAGTGGTATTATTGTAAGCATCGTAAGATCTGAACAAAAGGAAAAATCATTAAATAAGAAATGCAAGACCACATTAACTTTTAACTTACTTATCGGCTCAACTGTTTTGTACGTAGTGAAGAGAACGAAAAACTACCTATCTAAGCATCATGTATAATGACTATAGTGCACCCTTGATTCATTTTGTTTATTTTTGTAAGGATTATGAAACACACACGCACACACAAAATTGAAAATACTGCAAGAGTTACTAAGCCAATGTTGAATACATTTGAATTTTATAAACTTGATCAGTGACGTAGTAAATTTCATATAAAATAAAAAGTAACAATGACAAATAAAGCACTAAAAATTGTTAAATAATTTTACTTGAACGTAATATTAATTTTTAATTACACAAAAGTATCTTATGTATTCAATTAATTCCAAGGATATTATAATTTGAAGGGATTGGAGCATCGTGCGGTACTTAAAACAAAGAAAAAAAAAGCAATCAATTATAGTAAATAAGTAACTCTGTATTGTTACCTTCAACCCATATAAATACCACGTCCCCGGTAATTGTTACCGTAATTGTTGTTAGGTTAATGCAACCGAGAGTACAACGAATCTTTTATGGTTTTACCTTACGGGGCTGCTGCTTTTTCTTCAAACCCAGCAGCATCTTCAAGTTTTCGCCGCCGGGCTGTTGGAGCGTTGAAGGTCCTGCTGGTGGTGACGACGGTTCTGCTGGTGGTGTCAACATTGGAGCTGCTGCCGGAGTCTCTTCAAATTCTTCGGCTTCCGAAATGAGATCTGTGAAGATCTCCGGAGCAGTAACAGGGACAACAGCAGGCGGAGGCGGAGGAGTCATCAGCTCCAGATCTCGAAGCAATGCTTCTAAATCTGGATGCGAGGCTGTAAGAAATAAGTTTTCGTGTAAAATTCGATATACAACTTGCAGCAATAGCAAAACTTGCCTTTATCTCCAGGTCCTAGGTGGAGAAGCGGAGGAAGAGCAGGAGTTGTGGTGGTGGTGGTGACTGCTGCGGATTCTGCTGCGTGAAAATAATAATTGCTTGTATAGAGAATTATACAACAACAAATATTTTGCACTTACCCAAGTGTTCCTGAGGAGGGTGGTCGCTCAGCATGAAGCCGGCATTGTCTCCGACTGGAAACACTGCAAAAATAAAATAGAAATAAATGCATTTTATGCAACGATATAAAAATAATTTAAACTTACTCGGTGTTCCAAAATCACCACACCACTATTCGTCTTTTGCAACGGCATTTTTGGTACTTTTGGCATTGCGAATGAGATTATTATATTATATTATATTATATTATTATTATTATTATATTATATATAGGTAAGTTACTGCACGAAATCAATTCAAACATTGACTAGCATAATGTACGCTCCAGTTTAAATATAAAAATAAATGCAGTATCGGCATTTTAAAGCTATGAGGCGAATACTCGTCTCCTTTACCGGATGTAACATGAGGAATTATTAAAGAAAGCGCTTCCTTTGGCTCTGGGGCCTTTCTGAAGCCCTCCATTTTCTTAAAATTCGTTAATCTCTTGTAGGAGTAGTGATAACACTTTCTGTAAGCAATTTTACTCCAGCTTCTTTACCTTCTTTTCAAAGTTTCATAGACGTAGCGTATACTAACTTCCCGTAAACCAATAGATTTCTCACACATGTGGTAAGTGTCGCAAGCATGAAATTCACGCAACTGTATATCATTCAGCGGCTCCATTCGCACGTCTCCGGTCACGATAGGCTCTAGAAATTTTGCAAGATCTCGAAATTTCGAAACAAACCAGCTGACGTAATCTTTACCGCGATAAATCTCGAACTTTGACAGGTTAGTGTCGTAGTTACAGATTAGATAAAAGGCGACGCTGTACGGCTCATATTTCTGGTATGCAAGTGTGCTTGATAGCTCTGGATCGTTTGCACAAGTGGATATTGGTCGAGTGAATGCTTCAGTCACCAACAACAATAAACGGCGCGGGCTCTTTAAACCAATAATTTTGGAACTGAAGAATATTATTGTGTCCTTCCGTTGGTAACGTAATTTTGACGTGAGATTTTTTTGCCGAACAGTCTGGAATATGTCTAAGGTATAAGGTATTTTTCCTTAGAATACAAACAAATTAGACACCGATCGCACACGTGAATCTGAGTTGTGCAGTGAAAACTGAGGTGAACATAGACGCGACATATCTTTAATCCACGCGAAATGTCCTATGCTATTGTTTTCATTTGTGATGTACAATAAATTTACATGTCTTTCCCGTTTCTCCTCGGTATAATACAATGGTCCAGTTACATTACTCTTATTATCTAAACCAAGTACATTTATCGATATGTAATTTTGTCTTTTAAACCTTGCAGTGTCCGTAAATTTCACTGGAATCGAAATACCTGTTGGATCCAAGACATCCGTATACTTCGGATAACTCAACACTCGATTAACATTTTGCTTTGCGGGATAGAGGGAGCTAAGAACTGCGTACATTGACAACGGACCTTCGTGCAGCTATTACTTCTGGCAGTGGTAAATAGCTGGACGTTCCACCACGCAGTGGATTATATTTATTGATATTTACGGCCAGCGATAGTACTTGTTTGAACGACCAGTCACTATTTTTGAAAGAAAATTCCACTAGCTGAAATATTAAGAACATCATTGCGTGTTCACAATTCTAAATTGCATATACGTACCTTGGTTTTAAGTTTCTCCATTGCTTCTTTGTACCAATCCGATAAATCTGACGATGGAGAACAAGGCAAAATGGCAACTATTGTATTGTTTGAATTAAAATATTTTAGCTCTTCAGATGCATATATAATATATTCGCCATACTTGTGCTTGCAAATTGTGTGTTTTCATCATTTTCATCACGGATTCGCACCTGCATGCCTTTGGAGCCATCTCTACCATCTGTACGGGTGATTGAGGAACGGGTGATTGGGGGACTGGTGATTGAGGGACTGGGGACTGGGAACAGAAAAGATGTGCGTGTCTCTGGAATTGATGCCAATACCTCTTAATGCTTCTTGCGACAGCTTTGGAATTCTGCCTATCCATCATATAAGAATTTCTCAGTAAAATTGTTTTAAATTCGCCCAGAGCTGTTTCTTTCCTAACATTTCGCCATACTTGTGCTTGCAAATTATGTGTTTTCATCATTTTCATCACGGATTCGCACCTGCATGCAGTATGTTTCTTTAATATATTATTTAGTCGAGTCTTTATAAGATAGTAACAATCTTCCAAGAACGCAACCGGATTTGAGTGTTTTTTATTAATAAAGTCCTTATTCGGCCTGAACGCTTTTCACTTGTATTTGCAACAAGTCCCGAACCCATGTGTCTGGTTCTGTATAATTTGCAAGCATACTTTCACATTTGCTATGTTGCATTCTATACGTCTGCGTTCACAGACTGCCATATCTCCCGTTTTTAAATATTTGTTGTGCGTTCTGAGCATACGTTTACACAGTTTCGAAAATGAATGAATTTGATACACTGATAAGCTCGTTTTATTAGCGCGTACCTGTCAAGTTATTATTCGAATTATTGAAAGCAAAATATGTATAAACAAAAGACACTTCAACTAATTTTTTCACCATATCTGATGACAGTGTCTGTATTTCAGATTGCGATTCCATCGTCAATACTGCTTAATCACTCTCACACAAATATTATGTCCTTTCCTCAATTTCAAAACATAATGTCAACAGTGCTTTATGTTATGGTCCATCCCTCGGGACACACTGTATATATGTTATGGTCCATCTCTCGGGACACACTGTATATCATCTAGTACGTATATCATTTCTTTTTAGCATGTTCATTTAGGAATATTTCCATCACGCTATTTCGAACATTCGATGTGCATAGAGATAAGCTGCTGTTTTTGCATGTTACTGTTATTCATCGTCACCTCTGACCTCAGTCATAAGATGTTTTAGACGTAAATGTAGAATGATAACAAAACTTATAAATACTTGTGCGACTGCACTTACAAAATAATGATAATTCTTCTCTTCAATAATAATTCTACCTTCTCAAGAATACTTCTACATTTTCGAACCGTCAACATTCATTGTAACAGTTGTATAATAGAGTTATTGTTCAAATAAATATATTAAAATACAGAAGATTTCGATTTCCATTTGGGGCCCACAACATAATTGGCGCTGCGAACAGGATTCCGCCCTGAAGAGAAGAAACAACCCTTCAGCAGATTGTCAAATCAAAGGCGGAAAGAGCTCAGATCCATAAACCGTAAGTCACTTTTTACTCTCCTAATACTCATTGAATTTGTATAATTGTGTATACATCTTTTTGGGACTACTCTTTCATCATTATAGTATTTTGTTTTTCGTATTTTCATACATAAGGGTCTAATTAATAAACACGATTCTTCTGTACGTTACTTTTCATTTTATTTGTCGTGGTACAGTTGTTACGTACATTTTATAATTTTTATCATGACTACTGATATACCAACTGTACCAACAACATCAGCTCATATTGAAATTCCTTTTTCTTCATTGAGTTTACTAATTCCACGTAACTTTGACGGCAACCCCAATGATTTATATGATTTTGTAAACAATTGCGAAAATGCGTATCAATTTGCACATCCCAGTCAATATCGTATTTTATTAGCATTTATTATTTCTAAATTGACGGGTAATGCAAAAGCTCAATTGCGCGATCGTCCTATACACACTTTGGACGACGTAAAAGATATTAATTCAATTATATGCACCCAAGCGTCATTATTCTTCCTTAATGGAAGATTTAAACACACTAAAACAGGGATCGCTTGATATCATTACATTTTATAATAAAATTGAAACTTTGGTATCACAAGTACTTAATGTCCTTTCAGCTCAAGAAGAGAACCCTGAAAGACGACTTGGTCGAATAACCACTATTAATGAGATCGCCTTACAACGCTTCATTTTTCATTCCAACGCAGATAGTTCTCGTTTTTTACGAAGCAAAAATTTTGCTACCCTACGTGACGCATTTTCAGCTGCTTTAGAAGAAGAAAAGGCACTAGCTATTCAAAACTCATCTAGAACTACCTCTCAACGCCGAGACTATAATGTTTTCTGCCAGTATTGCAAATCCAATACTCGTCAAACAAAAAATTGTTTTAGAACCAAACCTGCATTTCCCACTAGTTCAAACAATACTCAAAATCGATCCTGGGCAAACCAATCCTCTCAACGTCCGAATTCTAAAGTTTGCAATTATTGTAAAAAACCAGGACACTCATTACAAGAATGTAATCATCCAAATATCAAAATATGTTCACACTGCAAACAAAAAGGACACGAAGTACATACATGTCGCAATAGGAATCGTTCAATCAATTTCTCGGAAACAGACTCAACTCATTTAAACGACCCATCGTCCCAGGAGACGAACGTCACTTCTGTGGACTTGATTTAAACTCTATTTCATCTGACGTTCTTACAAATCAAACCCATCATAATGTGCATCTCAAAAATTCGTCAAATTCTTCATTACTCAGAAGAAATTTTCAATGTACCAGCCATTTTCCCATGTTGGACAAGTCCTCAGAATATCCAAACACTGCTTGCATTAAATTCAATTACCGAGGCACTGAATTTTGCTTTCTAATAGATATTGGTGCAAGTATAAGTCTGATAAAATCGGATCGCGTAAAAACAACCAAATTGTTTTACCGAACTGACGAAATACGACATTTAAGTGGTATTACTTCTGCTGGAATAATCCCAACGCTAGGTACTATCGTCATACCATTCAGCATAGCACAATCAGAACTTAACGTAAAATTTCATATCATACGAAATGATTCAAATATAAAATTTCCTTACGATGGAATATTAGGTTTTGATTTTCTCATGCAACATCAATGTAACATTAATCTCGCAAATGCACAATTACATATTAATTCATTAAACACGTCTATTCCTCTTTACATAAATTATGCATATCAAAATATCGAACCATCAAAAGATACTGTTATTGATAGTTTGGAATCTTGTCGTAAGAATGAGACGGTTTATAAAAATCAAAATAAAAGTAGTTATACTCAGAAACAGGGCGATTCATATAATCAAACAAAAATATCACATAACAATAAATCCCCTTGTGAAATCATAAATCGTAACTGCATAACAGATAATCAAGATAATCAAAATCTTCACAAGCATAACCCCTCAAACCGTGAGGAAACACGTAAAAATCACTGTGAAGAAACGCGTAAAAATCATCGTGAAGAAACACGTAAAAATCACCGTGAAGAAACACGTAAAAATCACCGTGAAGAAACACGTAAAAATAAACCACAGAGGGATCCAAATATGCTCCAATCATGAACTTCTAACAGGAGTATATCTAGCTAAAGCAATTGTCAAAGTAATAGATAATCATTTTATCACTACTGTAATTAATACTACCAATAAATATGTAGTTCTTCCACACAATTTAGAACTTACTCTAGAACCATTTTCAGATCATTCGTTTCCTATCAATTATACACATGATCACATGCATAATATCAATCACTCAAATCGAAATAAGATTCTTCGTGAAAACCTTCGTCTTGAACATTTAAATGAGGAAGAAAAACATGCACTATTAAATATTTGCTTCAATTATAATGACATATTTTACCTACCGGGTGATAACTTGCAGAACACTAATATCGTAGAACATGAAATTAATTTAAACGATCAAAAACCTATTAATGCGAAAAATTATCGTTTCCCTGAAATCCACAAAACTGAAGTGGACAAACAAATTGACAAAATGCTAAAAGATGGAATCATTAGACCATCAGCCAATTTGGATCGTACCGAAAAAACTAGACGCAAGTAATAAACCAAAATGGCGTGTCGCAGTAGATTATCGAAAATTAAATGAAGTCACTGTGGGTGATTCATTTCCCATTCCATTTATCGAAGAAATCTTAGATCAATTAGGTCACTCCAAATATTTCACTATATTAGATCTCGCAACAGGCTTTCATCAAATACCCATGAGATCTACAGATATTCCGAAAACTGCATTCTCGACGCATAAAGGCCTATACGAATTTTTACGAATGCCTTTCGGACTAAAAAATGCCCCAAGTATATTTCAACGAGCCCTGCATTAACCGGCTTACAAGGATCACACTGTTTCGTCTATCTCGACGATATCATCATCTATGCTGGTTCATTAACGGAACACTCCCAAAAACTACAAGCTGTTTTCGACAGATTAAGACAAAACAATTTTCTACTTCAACCTGACAAATGTGAATTCCTGCGTAAAGAAACTAATTATCTGGGACACACTATATGTGACAAAGGTATCCGTCCAAATTTAGAAAAAATCAAAGTCATCGAAAATTATCCTCGTCCACAAACCCAAAAACAAGTAAAACAGTTATTGGGTCTTCTTGGTTTCTATCGACGTTTCATCAAAGATTTCTCCAAATTCGCAAATCCTTTAAATATGCTTCTACAAAAGAATACTCTTTTTAAATGGACCGACGAACAAGAAAAATCATTCATACATTTCAAAACTATCTTAACTACAGAACCTCTTTTACAACATCCTGATTTTTCAAAGGAATTTATTCTACAACTGACGCATCTAATGTTGCTTTAGGCGCAGTTCTCTCTCAAATTCACGATGACAAGGATTTTCCTATCGCATATGCTTCAAGAACCCTAAATGCATCTGAAACCAATTACTCAACTATTGAAAAAGAATTACTTGCAATCGTATGGGCAACCCAACATTTTCGACCTTATCTCTATGGAAGACCATTTAGCATTTTTACTGATCATAGACTTTTTAACTGTAAAAACCCAAATAGTCAATTAATTCGTTGGCGTTTAAAATTAGAAGAATTCGATTATACTATCAAATATAAACCTGGAAGAATTAATTCAAATGTCGACGCTCTATCTCGAATTTCTATAAATACCCTAACAATAAATAAACCGGACAAAGAAAGGTACTCAGATTTCACGAAATTTCATATGTTAGAAGACGTTCCTGATATAACGATCAAGAAAGATAATATAAATAATTTATTTCCTAATGCTTTCGTATTATCAAAAGATTTAAATGAACATAATCTCTATTTTCATAATTTAGCAGATTTCCAAGATTTACTTAGCATACCTGCAGATATCAATTTATATGATACCACATGCCTAGTAAATGATAAACAACAACAAACTTACCTTATGTTTTCAAAATTAAATCATTTTGACAAATTAACGTATAACGATCTATTTTATTCATTACAAAATTTACGAACACAATTAATGAAAGATAATATCACATTGTTATATCTCAAAAATCCAATCGAAAACGATACACGTTTAAAACAAGATTTATTCAACGAGATGATACACTTTTTGTTCCACAAAACTTCAATAAAAATCATATTAATCAATCATCCAAAAATTACACCTACAAACCATGATGAAATTTTGCAACTATTTCGTGAAAATCATGAATCATCTGTAGCAGGACATTCTGGATTTCATAGAACCTATTATCGTATTAAGGAGAATTACCATTGGCCCCATATGAAAACTCAAATTAAATCATTAATGAAAATTGTACAACTTGTCAAATAAACAAAAAGAATACTAGAACTGCCAAAGCTCCGTTACAAATTACCACTACAAGTGAAAAACCATTCGAACGTATTGCACTAGATATAGTTGGACCACTACCTGTCACAGAGGAAGGTAATAAATATATACTTACCATGCAAGATGATCTTACAAAGTTCTCATATGCAATACCATTACCAAATCATGAAGCACAAACAATTGCTCAAGAATTTGTTAATTTTATAACAATATTTGGTTTACCAGAATCTATTTTAACTGATAATGGAACAGAGTTTACCTCCAATTTAATAAAAGAAGTCAATAAATTATTCAAAATAAAACACATATTATCAAGCCCATATCATCCCCAAACAAACGGAGCACTTGAACGAAGTCACTTAACTTTAAAAGAATATTTAAAACACTACATCAATAAACAACAAAATAATTGGGATGAATATGTAAATTTAGCTATATTTACCTATAATACTCATATACACCAAGCAACTAAATTTACACCATATGAATTAATTTTCGGAAGAAAAGCTTCTATACCAAGTTCATTATCCTCGAATCCAGAATTTAAATATACTTATGATGACTATCATAGAAAATTAAAATTAAAATTAAATCAATCATTTCAAATCGCACGCGAAAATCTTCTCAAAGCAAAAACCACTGCAAAGCATTATTATGATAAAAATACTTACTCATACACATATCACGAAGGAGATTTAGTTTATATTCAGAATAAAGCTTCCCAAGGCCTAAATAAAAAACTAGCACCAACATATAAGGGACCTTTCAAAATAATAAAACATAATTCAAATGATACTTATCAAATTCAACTATCACCGACGAAATCACAAACATATCACCATAATATGTTACGACCACATTACACGGAAACATAACATTAGTCTAAAAACCAAAACAACAAAACATACCGTTTTCATTTTATTGGTTTATTATGTGTAATACAAAAAAGCATAATTTTGCCCCTCCAGGGCCACCATATAATAAATGTGTCGGTCTTGCAACTGGACGATGCCAGTCGCACAATGGACGAAATGCCCCAACATTGGTGGCATGGGATTTGGCGAGTGAAAGATAATAAATTATCTACCCTGGAACAAAAGAAAAAAATCAATCACTAAGATTACTTGGAAGTTAACGGAAGCAAACCATTGATGAATAATTGTTAGTTTTTGAACAGAATTTTTACTTACTCCAGCCGCAGGAACTTGCGCTTTCACTGCATCAATTAATGCGGGAATAGATGCGTTTGGCAAAGACATTCTCGATTATCGGAGTCTCTGTGTGAAGTTTCCTTTTTAACAAATCTGATAATTTTTGCAAATTCATAATTACGGCATTAAGATACGAATATCTCTAGTCTAAGAATTTTACGCAAACTTCAATTCATTATCAAGTTCAATTTCAGTAACTAACACATTAAAAGGTTAAAAGTATATCTCACGAAATATTGTCGTGTGGATTTCAAACACACCGTCTTTCATAAATTAATTTTCTATCAAAATTAGACGCGCATACTGGGTCAAGTTCAATCACAATTAATACTTTGATACATACCGCTTCACTTATCTATGTATATTTTCTTTGCTTAATTAATATAAAAATATCACACGATTCATTATCTAACTCATAAATTTTTGCATTTCAGATGAACTTTGCTCACATAATCCTATTTTTACCCTCAATCATTTTTGCTATTTTCACCGATCTACCGTACTCAAATACCCCCATCACTAATTACGGAGGTCTCTTTTACAAAGACGTAGGCATGACAAAAACATCTGACAATGTTTTCACTTTATTGACATACGTTAATATTAGTTTATATGAATACCAACTACATTTAATCGACACTGCATTTTACCAATCTAAAATTATTTGTACATATCCCTTTAACGCAAGTATATCAGTACCAAAATGTCAACAGCGACAAGACTCACTAAATCAGCGTATTAAGAAAATTCAAGATGAATTTGATTCCATTTGTCATTTAACGAGTCACCAAATAACTACCTTTCGTTCAAAACGCGGACTTATCGATGGTGTATCCTATGCCCTTAAATGGTTATTCGGTGTGCCAGACGCAGAGGACGCGCAATATTATTCAAATGCCATTGAAGCAATTGAAAAGCAAAATCATGACATTCAAGTTTTACTCAAACAACAGATTCATATTATTGGCGATGCCATTACTGATTACAATAAATCAGTAAGTGCTCTAAAACTGAACGAAGAAAAATTAAATGCAAATATTCGCAAATTTAATATTTTCTCAAAACAAACTTCAAGTCAAATTAATGCATTAGAATATCTCACTTCAGTGAATGAACGTTTAGCTATCATTCGTGATTTAGTCACCGATATGGAAATTGACTTTCAAGAAATTATAACCTCAATTCTCTTTGCGAAACAAGATATTTTACATCCATCAATCATCTCACCCCGTAAATTTCGGGAGGAGTTATTAAAAATTAAATTAAGTTCAACTTTTGATTTTCCTATTAAATTAGACGATCTTACAGAAATACATGAATACACTTCCATTTGTTCTTTACAAGTTTTGTATTATAAAAATATTGTAATATACGGCGTTAAAATACCATTAGTCACTAAAGATTTATATCAATTATATAATCTTATCCCATTACCTACGAGACTCCCTAACACAACGATCTATTCCTATATTGACCCATCTTACCCTTACCTATTAAAGAGCACTCATCGTCTCTACTATGCTCAACTCAAGGACTTAACTACATGCAAACTCCTTTCTACTGGAATTCACATCTGCAACAAAGTCGTTATTCATCGGGTCAAAGAACGTCCAATTTGTGAAATAATCTTAAAACTTCAACAACCTCAACATATACCAAAGGATTGTAATACCCGAACAATTAAATCGGAATTAGAAGTTTGGCATCCACTACATAAAAACACATGGCTATATGTACTTACCAAACCAACTTTAGCCTCAATTACTTGTGACGACATCAGTTCACCAATCGCGGATTTCGAACTCATCGGTGTTGGTATATTCACATTGCAACCCAAATGTAAATGCTATACTTTATCAACAGTACTAACTTCGACTACAAAAGACACAGCAAATTTCACCTATTATATTCCATCTATCAATATCCTTGAAGACGATTGTTGTATCAAACAACAAAATGTTTTAAAAGATGTTACTATGGACAACGTGAAATTAACAGACATAAATTTAGACCAACTACGTCATTCAAAACAAAGAATTGACCAATTCGAAGAAGTCATAAATCAGAATTTAGAAAAACCCTTCATTATGCATCATACCTACTGGGGAAATATCCTTTTGGGTGTAACTATCGTTATTATCAGTTTAATAGTTATTTATTGTTGTTGTTGTTCCATGTGCCGCTGGAAACCCCATAAATAGATGAAAAATTTCTGTGGCAACTGCCAATGCAAACCCTGGCCAGCGATCTGTATCAGCAATTCAGTTGGACGAGAACCGACGGCATATAGTCCAGTCGTTCGTATGAGCACTCTTGCACATACCAACCGATCAGTATCAGCACAATCATTACCAAATGAAGTCCAAGGACGCCTCACACCTATAAGTCAAGACACTAGACCTCATTCATCATCGCAATGTACCTGGTGCCAAGAAGGAACTTGTGTCACTCAACCCTTACAACCAAGACCACCCCAAAGAAGAATAAATCATAACACGTATTTATAATTCATTTAGCAATGTACCATTAGGTTGCGTTTCTATTGTTTTATTTGTACCATAATATAAACGCTTAAAGGAGGGAGGAAATGTTATGGTCCATTCCTCGGAACACACTGTATATATGTTATGGTCCATCTCTCGGGACACACTGTATATCATCTAGTACGTATATCATTTCTTCTTAGCATGTTCATTTAGGAATATTTCCATCACGCTATTTCGAACATTCGATGTGCATAGAGATAAGCTGTTTTTGCATGTTACTGTTATTCATCGTCACCTCTGACCTCAGTCATAAGATGTTTTAGACGTAAATGCAGAATGATAACAAAACTTATAAATACTTGGGCGACTGCACTTACAAAATAATGATAATTCTACTCTTCAATAATAATTCTACCTTCTCAAGAATACTTCTACATTTTCGAACCGTCAACATTCATTGTAACAGTTGTATAATAGAGTTATTGTTCAAATAAATATATTAAAATACAGAAGATTTCGATTTCCATTTGGGACCCACAACATTTATCACTCTGGAACGGTCACAAACATGGCGTTCTTCATCTACCAGGCCCCAATACGCGCGACGTTGCCGCGACCGAGAACGATTCAAGTGGGCCGATTTACGGCTCGTTGGGTTACGACGATTACGTACCGATTACACTGACAATTTACATTACACGATTAATTAGAGGGTACACATATCATAAAGAACGATTGGTATATTATTTATAAACTTAAGTATGGTATGCAACAGAAATACAACAGCTAACACACTTAATGCGGATTTACACCAAATAGAGAAATCAGCAACAAAACAAAAACTCTGTCGCTTGCCACAAAACAGCAACTCCAGTTTCCAAAAACAGAAACATTTTGGAGATTTTGAGTTGCTGGCGACTGTTTTTGCGATTCAAAATCACTTATCTATGTACCTACAGTTAACTGAAACAAAAATATAACTCTAATTAAAAAAACAGGTAAT
Source organism: Xestobium rufovillosum (assembly GCA_963966045.1). Lineage (NCBI taxonomy): Eukaryota > Metazoa > Arthropoda > Insecta > Coleoptera > Ptinidae > Xestobium > Xestobium rufovillosum. The sequence goes on from OZ014497.1 coordinate 28,277,962, forward strand.
GTCAGGCAAACTTCACTTGAACAACATAACATTTATAGGTACCTAATAGTAAAAACGATAAAGCCGCGTAAGAAAAAAAAAACGTATTTCGAAAAACTTGAAAGGTCTGAACGTACCTGCCCAATTTAAATTGTGAGGGTTTGTAATTTTCTCATTTTGGTGTCAGAGCTTTTATTATTTGCAACATAATCAGTCCTCTGTTTGCTATAATTGTTTAATAAAATGTTAACAAACGTGTTGACACATTTTTTGCGAGAATTATGTAGGGCCTTCCACTACAAGTATCTCTTACGCGACTAATACAGTCATCTTTCATAATGGCTTCTGTTGCTAATTTTGAAAACACGGCATTAAAAATAAGCTTTCAGAAGATGGAGATATCAAAACCTGCAATAATGCCAAGACAGTGTTTTCCAATTTGGAGTACAAAACTGGAAGGCACGGACATACGGACAGTCCACCTCTAGGTAGAAATCTCATCAAAATATTCGTCTGAACAATCACCATTAAGCAATGAAAGACAAATTTCACAACTCGTTCCCTTGCTTATTTTATGCACGGCATAACTGCAAATGTAAATCGGAGCTGAAACGTCGAATTCGTAATTTAAATATGACATATCATATTGACTAATATCTACAGACATCGTTTGGAATTGTAGTCTCTGCATGTAAGATAAGTGCAAGTTGTTGCTGTATCATGTTTACGTACCTAAGTTTTATGTGTTTATACCTACTTTTATCGTCTATGGAACATTACCTAATAGATGATTGATAACACTCCTAACACCTCTTGCAGTCCTAGAAACCTGATTTGATTCTTATTAATACGAAAACAGCCACACATTTGAGGAGTTACATTGCAATCTACACCTAAACGTAAAGTGCAGGAAACCAGCGACTGGCCCACTGTGCGGCGTTGCCGATTCTCGCGTATTGGGGCCTGGTAGATGAAGAACGCCATGTCACAAAACAATTGGTGGATGCCTCCCAATCTCACTATATTTATACAGATTCTTATCTTCGCAGAACATTCCAGATGAGTCCTTGAGTTTTATCACTTCTAAGAATTAATTGAGTGCCGTGTGAAAATAATTTATGTATGTGCCACGTCTTATCTCCTTGTTCATCTGGGAAGTTCCAGAAGAATCCTTGAATTTTATCGGTTCTAAGAATTATTCGAGTGCCAAAGCGGCGAGGAAGTCTTTGATCTTTATCGACACGACAAATAACAAATTTTTCGAATTGATAATCATGCTTATTTTGACAGGGTCTTTAAACAACCATGGGTTTATTTTTATGACTTTCAACACCTTTATCATTGTGGGAATTGTTTGGTTAACCTAGAAGAATTGTAGGTTAATAGAATATTTCCAAAACAAATCGGTGAGAAAGTCCTTTGATCTTTGTCGGCAAACATGAATTCGAATTAATAACATGCTTATTTTCTCATAAGTGCTTGTTTCATTTTGGTGCCTTTGATCGCCTTTATTATTGTGGGAATTGCTTGGACAACTTAGAAGAGTTGCACGTTAATAGAATGTTCCAGAACAAAGCGGTGAGAAAGTCTTTGATCTTGCTCGATAATCATGATTTTATGGATTAAAGCAATACTTACATAAATTAATTTATCTTTGTTTTTCTGAGAGGGAGGGGAGGTGTCCATCATACTAATTTTGTTAATTTTCAAAAAAATCACACTTCTAGCATACATTTATTGGAAAGTACACAACAAATATTCTAACATAATATAATGGTTAGCATTATTATTCAGTAATCAATTCATTAGTTTAGTTAGTTCCCATGGAATACGGTAAATTATATAATAAATACAATTTATTATATTAAAATACATTTTGTCAATTACAATAATATAATAGTGTTCATAATATGGGATTATTATATTAAAATACATTTTGTTCATTAAAATAATATAATAGTGTAATCATGTTCGTGACACTCACTGCATATTAAAAAAAAACTAAATGTTTTACTTACGTTCTACAATATTGACCCAAATGACCAAAAGTTCACTGCACGATTCCAACAAAATTATCTTTGTTTCTTTCTCCACGAATAGTCCGGAAAATAAAACATTTTCGGTTGCCGTTGCCATGTGCGACACATTTCCACACATTATCTTTTTGGGTTGGTTCTAAAGATAGAAAATAGTTTACAATTATGGAACAGATATGTGAGCTTTTTAACTACTTATAATGAAATTATTATGAATGAGTTTTATCAACAGACTGCTTGGACAATAAAAGAATTGATTACTGCAAACGGACTTACTTTTAAATTTTCCGGCAAGTTTTGCAGGATAAAATGGTACAATAAAGTATCCCCAACAGTGGCAGTGACTGAGGTTTCGGCGACTGTGGATAGTTTTCAAAGTCTCTCCTACTTATTCAAATTATCTCAGCCGATACCACTGTTTGTACCGAAAGTTTGCAACGCTCTTATCTCTACGTTGTAAGGGTAAAAATACGTATTAAATTATACTTTATTTAAAAAGTAGTGCATTCTTCTAAAAATAAAAATATAAATAAGGGCCTCCTTTTTTTATTCCGCTACCGAAATTGACAAACTTAATTCACTTTTGATGTTATTCCACGCGTCCGCCACCAAAAATCGATTTTTGTGTCCTTCATGTTTCGGATCCCAAATTACGGGACATATTTCGTAAACAGTTAAAAAATTCAAAATGACACTACTATTCCACTCCATGTTGTTCAAATGAAAATATTTAGGTTGGTGTCGAATCTGCAAACATTTTCCACATAGTTTAGCGGGTATGCGTTTTCTATGCACTTGTCCAAATGTCTCTTTGACTCGGGCTTTTTTTACCGACTTGTGTCCGAACCTAGGCGAACGAGAACGTTCGCTTAGTTTGCCATGTGTTGTACCATACACACTGTGACCTTCACGCATTATAAACGTTCGCCTAGTTTGCCATATAGTGTGGAGCCGGTTTAAGAAACTCCGCCCTGTCATCTTTCCTATTCAGGACAATATGTACTGACAGAGAATTTTATGAAACAGATTGTTACTTAAATAATACCCTGTATGTACTTCTTATATGATGATGAAATTTTATAAAATAATAAGACTGGTAATTGAAAGTTTTGCACTGCACTTATTATGATGATGCAACACTGCTATTGATAATTTTAACTTTGACACTGGTAAAAAATAAACCTTTGTAAACAAGAGATTTGGGCGTCTTCAAAATGTCTGCAGTGTCTGCGTCCGAAAGTGCTGCAAATCTTCATGGTAAAAATAACGAGAAATCTTCTAATTTGATCAAAATTTTAGGTCCAAAACGAGTTATTTTTTCGGTGATTTTGTTCCAATGTGGTTAAATTAACACATGGTTTGACGTCGGATAAACTGAGTTTATTAAACTCATCTATTGCGTTATAGTTCCAGAAAAAAACATTAAAATCTAACGTCTCTGTCACAAATTTTTCAGGTCTTAGATCTCAACCTTTGTATCTATTTGGTTTGTATCCTACTAAAATACCCTTCCGCGATTTATCATCAAACTTTGCTTTCGCAGTTTCATTATGAATATAAACTGTTGAACCAAAAACCTTTAAATATTTAAAATATGGCTTTTTACCATGCCATAATTCGTACGGTGTTTTGACTTCTTTAAGTGCTTTAGTGGGGGTTATATTAGAAAAGTAGCAGTTAAAACGGCTTCACCCCAAAACACTTTCTAGCCTAGTACCACTTATAAGTGCACGACTTTTTTCTGTTATTGCCCTATTCATTCTTTCAGCTACACCATTTTATTGTGGGGTTCTGGGAACTGTTAAATGATATGTAATGCCTTTATGTACGCAAAAATCTTTCATATCATTTGACAATTTGGCTTCGCCCGATGATGATGATGTGATTATGTTTTCTTCAGCTAGAGATCGTTCTTCAATTGTGGTTGGAACTAGAGGTAAAGTCTTAGTGATGATGGATGCGTCGTCGTCTACGACGGTGTTGATTTCTCCTGTTAATTCATTGTAAAGGGGAATTGCAGATTAATGAAGAATTTCATTCGGGTCATCTTATGGGACACATGCAGCGAAATAAACAACTAAGAAAGAACTGACGAACGCCATGATAACGTTTGCTCACCATAAGGACAACCGAAGACGCACAGAGACCGATTTAAACTGAGAACGGTCGCCGAAATAAATAGATGATGATCCCCTGAACGGACGAAACCTTAAAAGGTGATTAGCAGCAATTAGTCCAAAAAAAGAAAACTAGCAAGATGCCTTAACTAGCAACGTTGTGCAAGACTTGCCATGTGTTTAGAAACGGGACTGGTTATTTTGAAAAATCTGATCACTTTTACAAAACAAAATATGAAACTGCACTAAAAGCAAAGTTCGCTGCAAATGTAAGAAATTCTGACAAAAACTAACAAAATGTATTTTTACATATAAAAATGGGAACCTAGGATTTAAAATCTGTTTGCTCGTGAAAGGCGAGAAAAAATTTCTTTCCAACATGAATTACCTACTTCTCTTACCAGATAGCTTGGAGCAGATTTTCCATCCATTTTTTTAACATTTCTTTGACACCGAAGTATGCCAATTTGCTTCTCAGTGACACAATATTATGCAATACCGCTTCCCCGAACAAATTGAGTCCTTGGAAATAGTATAATTGACCGCACTAAGAGGTGGACGGCAATACTAGAGACAACCTCTTCCCGCAATTACCGTATTACCCCATCTTCAATACGCCACTTCTTGCGGCAAACAACTCGAATAAGTAATTATATTTCCATCACACCTTCACTGTTAGGGGGCTAACCAAACGTCCCAGTCAAGTTGAAAAATATGTACCTGCATTGAGTTTGTCCTAACGGCGTTCGTCCCCCTCGCCACAATAAAATAACACAATGCGGGCCCCGAATAAAAGATCATTAAGGGGGCTCGCATAACCCCAAAAGTAATGCACGCAAGCACTATCACTCACACACGACCATCTCACAGCACAGCGGTCTTAATACTGAATGGGTTGAAAAAGTGAAGCTTATTAAAAAGGCGTAAGGGGCTGTTGGGTGTAATTCTTAGTAAAGTTTTGAAGCGGCAAGATAAGTCATGCAGACTTGGTCTGCCCCATTAAAGGTACTACGATTGTAATCTACGTAATTGTGAAAAATTTACAATTAAAAAATTTTTCTTGGCATGTATAAGATGGAAGAAAATATCACTTGTTTGTATCTAACAAGTACTTGTGTAGTATATGGACATTTCTTAGAGCACAATGACACTGATCGGTGGGATGTTCTAAACACTAAGCTTCAGTCGCCGACGTTAATTTTGCAGATGACGGGGGCGTCGTTGAAGTATTCACCTCTGTTATCAATACTTCCACATCGGTAATCTTGTTTTACGGCAGATAAGTTCTAAGGATGTAATTTTTCTGTCTTCCTTTGCAAAGGATTCCTACATCTTGTTCAGTCGTCTTTTCTCCAGTCCTGTGCATTCGGTGAAACACAGTTTCCTTAGGATTGATGGTAGTTCTCGAATTTCAATGTGTCCATCGTTGTAAGTTACACCTTCGTGATAATTTAACGCAACAAAAGTTTAAGTCTTTATGTGCGGTGTAGCACTGTGAAAAAAGGGCGTAGTATCTTGACTGGAAAATTGATGCGTTTGCGATTTTAGATTGAATTGATCGATATGTCGATATATCGATATTTTGAGTATATTGGCATATCTGACATCAATTCAATAAACCCATATGTTTCATAGAATTCACTATATACTTGATATGTCGTTGCGGAGTTGTCACTTTACCAATGCTGTCCCCAGTTTACGATGTTAAACCTGGCATAAATATCGATATATTGGAATATATATTGAAGACATCGTTATTCCATATGTCTATATTTTAGTCACAAATGCTGCATGTTTGTGAGAAAAGATACAGAAATAAGTGCCGCTCACAGTTGCAGCAATATATAGCGTTACCGAGCTCTTCATAATGCCAAATTGTTGTAATTGTGTGTTTGGAGACGGCAGTGACGTCAGAGATATAAACTTTATGAATGAGACAGTAATGGCAATAATAGTTATCTTCATTATCAATAAAATATGATTCTATAACACAGACGTTCTCAAACGTGTGGTGATGATTAATATCTGGCACTTCTACTATTTGCTCATCGGTTGCCTCTGGTTCTGAACTTGACTCATAATCTGAACTACTCATATTTCTTTTATTGTTCAAAAAGTGTGTGCGGCGATTATGAATGTGTAATTACGCGGTTGCTGTAGTCTGTCGTTACCTCTCATTCGAAAATGGCTCCATGATATTGTGGTTAGCTTATCATCTAAGATAAAATGCTTAACATCGGACGCGTTCAAACCAACTTTGTTGATGTTGTATGAAAAAACGGTGTGATTTTTTGATGGGTTACTGTTAAAAGCGACCATTTTAACCGTGTTGTCAAAGAGATTCTGTCGAAAATCCTCAAAAGTTTTGCTTCCATTCATTCCATGAGTAAATTCGAGTTTCTAAACTCCTATACCATATTTCTGCAGGACCTCGTAATTTTGAGAGAGCAAAATGAGTTGTAGTGGTCTCGTTCCAGTTGTAAATAACTGCCTATTCATCCACAGAACTCTACCATCTCTGAATGTTACCGATTTGTGAATTAAAATCAGAAATAATATTCGCGACAGAATTTAATCTGAGACCATCATCGATGCTTCTAGAGTTCCCACATTGCTTTATAATTTTATCGATTCCGGTCAAAAATAAATTACTCAGTTCGGTGGCAGAAAAATGATCGGTTAGACTCACCCCTCTCCATTGTTTCTATTGCTAAATCCCCGGATTCTCTAGATTCCTCTCGGGAAGAATTCGAACGGGATCAACTTCGTTCCTCAAGCCGTTGTCGCTCTGGACGGCCACGACGGCCCCGTCGTGTTGACATTTTCACTTTTTGCATAATGGATCGTCGCACTTCTGATGTAAACTACACTTAAATTTTCACAATTTATTTTACTACTTGGTACAAAATATTTTAACAATTCAAAGAAAAGAGATTAAATGTAACACGTATGCTTCCTTCGAATACTAAGTTTAGAATGTTCTCCCAAAAGTTTGTAATGTTTAGTCTACATCAAAGTCTACGTTCATAAAAAGTACAACAAAGTAGTCACTTGTGAGAGCCGGGCGGCGATAACGACCGTCAGCCCATGGTTTTTATTGTTAATTTACAAATGTATAATATACAAATGCATATGATTGCCCCTCCAGGGCAACCATGTGTCGTGTTGCATTTCCTTGGTAGAGTTTCACTTCGAAGGAAAGTAGGTCATCTGTTTCTCCAGTGGCGTAACTGATGCCACAGGAGCCCCCTTGGTGTGATTGCGTTCAATTGCTTGGCGGAAACGGGTTGAAGAGTTCCCTTACCATGTCATTCAGAGATGCAACTCGTGAGTAGATGAAGTGCTGCGGGGTACGGCGTCGTCTAGTTCGACGGCTTCATCCAGATCGGCGTGCTTTTGTGTAGCCATTATTGGTTGAATATGGGCTGGAAGACGTGGCAGCCAGAGTGTACGGATAATGGTGTCGGGCACGGTAGCTCCGGCTAGGGCACGGAGGTACCTCAGGAACTGGGACGGTTTGCGTCCCTCCTGCTCTAATAACTGGCGCATCTTCTGCTCTTGCGACGCGCACAGCCTCTCAATGAGCTCCGTTTTGAGCTTAAGATATTTGTTATTAGCGGGAGGGTGAAGTAAAATATCACGTACCTCTGCTGCATATTTTGGCTCCAAGTGTCCGGCGACGTAGATGAATCTCGTCTCATCGAGGGAGAACTGGTGCTCGACCTGAGCGAACCAAATCTCGGGATCGTACTGCCAGAAGGGCGGGATTCGTATCCCTAGACGTTCTGTGGCGGCGGGTGGAGGCATGTTATGGACAGTGTTGTTTATGCGTCAGGTCTTGACAGTCTGGTAGCGGCTCTCTCGATTTTCATTCGTAAGAAACGGTGGTACCACTTCGCAAGGCGTCCCAGGAATGAAAAAGCCAGAAAAATTACCACTATTGTGAGTAGGATATCTGTCCTGGACCAGTCGCTCGTTGTCGTTTGTCGTGCTGACGCGTCACCGCTAGCAGTCTGCGCTATGATGATCTCCTCCTTTGAAAACGGAGTACCCATTAGTAAAAACAAATTTATTGCTTACTTGATCGTGGGTTCCGGAGGAGCGGTCGTGGCGGTCAGCAAATTGTAGACATCAGGACGGCGGTTTTCTTCGTTGAATTTTCGAGTCAGGATCACGTTGCAGGTCACCAGTTCTGTAGATGACCATACATCACGTCGGGGTCACCAATTATGGGCGTTATTGGTCCATATATACACTGCCGGAAAAAATCTAGGGATATTGGTAAGAATGCAAGCTAAATGCATGGTTTCGACTGGAAAATTATTATAATACATTTATCAAGAAATTCCTATAATTCTTTTGATAATCTGTCATAAAGAGTGCAAAAAAGAAAAGAATATCTAATTTTTTAATTAAAAATCAAAAACTACACAAAATTCAAACGTGAAAATGTTTAGAACAAATTCAAACAGCAACAAAAAATAACGAGTCAAAACGATTTTTTTAGTGTTTCAATAAGTTGTATGGCCTCCTCTATTGTTAATGACCGCCCTACATCTCCTGTTCATACTTAAAATCAAATTATCTAAATCTTCTTGTGGTATTTCCCTCCATGCATTTTCAAGAGCTGCAAACAAATGTCTTCGGTTCTCAATCGCGACTCCATTTTCCATAACCCTTCTTTGGAGCATGTCCCAAGCATGCTCAATTGGATTAAGATCCGGAGACTGTGCAGGCCATGGTATCACCTCGATGGCGCTAGCATCAAGGAACTCTTCAACTAATCTTGCTGAATGTGGCCGCGCATTGTCTTGTTGCAGAATAAAATTTTCTCCAACTGCTGCTGCATATGGAATGACAAAAGGTTGAAGAATGATATCACGGTAACGAATTGCAGTTAATGACGCATCCAGCAAAACGAGGTCAGTTCTCCCGCCGATGCTTATTCCGCCCCAGACCATAATCGTGCCACCTCTAAAACTATGCACTTCTTGTACATGCTGGAGTCGGTTGTTTAAGCCAGATTGCCTCCAAACACGAAGTCTTCTTGAATCTGAGTGAAGACCAAATCGCGATTCATCAGTGAAGAGCACAGGACTCCATTGTTCATTTTGCCAATTAACATGTTCTTGACTCCAACGAAGTCGCACAGCGCGATTGCCTCTCGTGAGGGGTGGACATCTTAGGGGTCTACGAGACCTTAAATTGGCTTCGTGCAATCGATTTATCACGGTTCTGGATGAAACAACAACACCGTGCGCTTGCTGCAGCTCCCTACGCAAAACTGCGGCAGTTGTCGTCGCATCTCTTCTTGCATTCAGTTGCAAAAAACGATCCTGTACTGCGGTGGTTCCTCGATGTCGACCACTATGCCTTTCTGCCACATCTAATGTTTCACGATAACGCGACCACAATCTTGAAATTACGCTTTGCGTTGTCCCAATGGCCTCCGCAACATCGATTTGACGCCTACCAGCTTCAAGCATCCCCACAGCCCTTAACATACCTTCTCGAGGTAAATGATGCCTTTCCATTACTTTAACATACACTCTTCACTATTCTTCACTACGTACACCTACTAATTAACCACTTATTCAACTTTTTTAAATGCGACAATTTCGCTATTCTCCATATTTGTCAATTTTTAAAACAATTGCCTATCTTTTCTTGTCATTGCGCACTGCGACGCACTCAAATATTTCTTATAAACACATTGGCTATGACAGATTTTATTTAATTTACATTTTATTGCGCATTTTAAAAATATCCCTAGATTTTTTCCGGCAGTGTATTTCGTGTTTATCTGGCAGGAAAATGAGGAATAATGCGTGGCCTCTAAGTACGTTTATTATCTGGTCTAGATTATTACAGTGTGTGTTCTATTTATTTATATACAAGTACAAGGTAAGCGTTCTACATTATGTTACCACAATCTATTTACACACGAAAGGAATGTGTCGTGTTGCATTTCCTTGGTCGAGTTTCACTTCGAAGGAAACTAGGTCATATGTTTCTCCAGTGGCTTAACTGACGCCACAAGCTTATGAAAAAGAATATTTGTTTATCAGAGGGTAAGCTATAATTATAATGAAATTTTCAATACATTCTTCGTTAAAAAATTGTATGTCCTGCATGATTTTTGCACCTACTGCATTCAAACACAGGATTAGTTGATTCTTGCCGTCGATAATTTTTCGCTTCTCATCAATTCGATTAATAAAGTAGCATCCACCAATTGCAAATATTTGTTTGGAAAGTACAAAATCCTGTAGGTTACTTAAATTGCCCATTTCCGAAAATTACAATATTCGTTTTTAATATCGCCTTCCAGATCATTTATGCTAGGTTCTGTGTGAACAGGTTCCTTAGTTATTAACGGAAATAATGTATTGAAGAATAAGTGCGGTCCTGGTCCACCATGAACTGATGATAATTAACATGCAAGAAACTCAATTCTCTGCCTCGCCGCTCACGGATGGAAAATGCAAATACACACTATCTGATGAGAAAATTTTGCAATTGAACATAAATACAAAAGAAAACAAAGAACATATCTCTTGGAACAAATAAATAATTAACAAATAAATAAATATATTTAACTGACCTGTGAATATCGTGTAGACACCAAAAACTTCTTTTATAACAACAAAGAGAACACAAAGGAATGACAATTAAAAACACGTAGTGACTCTTACTTCTCAAGAAAGAATCCCCTCATCGGGACGTGCTTGCATACATACCAGTTAATAACTCTACGTCAGTGTATACATAAATAATAATATTAATTTCGAGAATTGTTTTCTTAGCAGTTTTCCACGAGCCCTATCTGTTTGAAGTTTTGTTACATGGTGTAGTCTAATTTTTGTATAACTTAATACGGCACTCTTAATTAATCTCATAAAATGATTTTCTTCTAAAAGAGAGCATTGTAAAATATGATCTTCCAACAATCCCTTAAAATATATATTTTGGGAAAATAACTGAACTGCTATTTGATGGCAAAATGTAGCATAGAAATGTTGGTCACCTGGAATTTTTTCATCTCTTAGTAATAACAAGTGCGAAAAATGGCATTAGTTCATTTGCATGACAAGTGACAGACAGGATTGTGTGTGTAATTGTAGTTTTTCCAGACTGTCAGCCTCGCTATCGTAAGTGTTTATCTGCTGTAGTCGCTAACTGTTTGTCACGGTTTGCCGATTTCTTTGTAGAGACGTCCAGAAAACAGAATAAATAGAGATTCCGAAAGCTAGACTGCGATAAGAGTTTTCTTAATCAAGTCTCCTTTCTTCTAAGGTCGAATTGTCTATTATTAGTTTTAACATCAGCTCTCGTTGTAAACCACAGAAAAGATTTTATTGTGGTATTTTCGGACTCTTACAATTTTTTAAAACTAAGTATGCTCTCTTTATCATCGGGCGATTCTTTGTTAGCAAGATGCAACAATTTTAGCGTGTTCTTCGAATTTATTTGGAACTTACTGTAGATGTCCTGCAAAGCGACAGGTGTGATAATCTCTTTTAAAATTGTTTTCCAGCAATCAAGGACGTACTGCGGCTTTTGTATAATTTCCTTATAGGCGATATTTTTTAAAGTTACGATATTTTATTCCTTTGGTATAGTTTTACAGTCATATTCATTGAGAATATTTAGAAGCTCGTCCAGATCCACATAGCCCCTTTAATTACATCTTTTTCATTTCTTCCCATGCTCTTTAAAACAATTGTATTATTGTACCGACCACTATTGTTGCAATTCATATTTTATTAACATGTCTTCGTTACAATCAATTAGGTGGTGACCCCAAGGTAATGTTTTTGTGGTATTTGGTATAACAAAGCGTTTATCATCAGCAGGCGACAAACCCACTTTATTTTTCAACTCTGTATACATATTGTGCAAATGCGATTTAAAAACAACCATTTTATACATAACACTTTCATTATTTTCGATGACTTGCTTATAATGGACAAGTTCCAAAATTTTGTCAATTGTTGGTTTTGTTACCCCCTTGGCTTTCTTGATTATTTTTGAATTAACATTTACACAATATGCTTTAGCATATTCATCCTTTATTTTATCTAAAACTGACTGGTTTCTGGGAATATTGTGAATGTCCAGTTTGTAATTTGATGTGTCAAACTTGTCTAAATTATTTTTTGTGTCATAAAAATTGTCCGTATAAATTTCGAAGATCAGGGAGTCTGTGTCGGTGTATAACAGGGACGCGTTATCTTCATACAAAGGTTTCATAAATACCGTGAAAGAATTCGTAAATTACAGTTTTTTATAAATCCAAAATTGAAAATCCTACATAGATTGGTTTGTTATAAACTACCTTCAATTTCTTCATCTGTACAGCTACTAAGTTTTCAGAGAAAATGGTTAAATTTTGAAAACTGGGTTTAGCGACCAAAGTTTCTGCACCAGTTTTATTGTTATCCCTCTCCCAGTGACTCACTAACCGTACGTCTACTCTTTTTTGAACATTTTCCATTGTTTTGCCAAATATGCTATTTACCATCAATTTAAAAGAATTCTTCCCGAAAATATTATTTGCCGCATTCCTCCTAAGAGTATTTCGCTCAATGTATGATTTTAACCAGGTTGATTGTTCAACTTTAAAATTCGGTGGTATTTTGAAATAATTAAACAGCGTTTTAAACATTGTTTTAGATTTCTATAATGAATAATATACCGACTTTATATAAATTTGGAATCAATTTTGAATATTTTCCATTAGGAGGGGTTGTGTTTTCGGGACAAAACGGTAGGTATATTAGTGCGTTAGTGGAGATGGGGAGTTAGACCGAGAACATTTGTTGGAGCTTCTTTTTTTCTAAGATTTGTCAGAACAAGTTGCATTTCTTGCTCGTATAATTTACTAGCCATTTATATTTTTGCAACTGAGCCCTCTGATACAAACTGGAAAAGGTTTTTTACATCCTGCTCTTTCCTCAAAACAATAATTTTGAAATTGAACAATTTTTTTCCCAGCCCGAAAGAAATTTATTTATTCGGACGATCTCGCTTGCAAGATACTGCCGCTGACGATTCTTCCTCCACATCTACGTTGTTAGCGATCGCAGGAGAATTTATGTCTAAAGTCAAATAAGGAACAACGCCACAACGCATATACATCATAGCATCGTACATGGTAGAAGGATCATTATCATCTTCCTCCTCATCGCTTGTGAATGATGCCGGATCACCTGTGTTTATAAACAGTCGATCGGCGTCATCAGAATTTGAAAATCGTCATCCGCATTTGCATGCACTTGTGCCGACTCACCGAAAACTGTAGGAGAAACTCCTTCGTCATCACCGTCAGCTGTGAAAGGTGATCTGTCGTTCGGTGATGCTACCAGTTCACCGAACAGATCGATGCGAAACGTCTAAACCAATGGGAGACTATCAGACAATTTCCCCCTTTATCGTTGAGTAAATTGTTATCGATTGGTGGAAATTGATTTCAAAAGACAGTTGTTCATGTAGTCTTCCGCCATTGCATCAAAAGCAAACACCAAACTGCTAGGTATTTGAGATGAAGTATTCGCATATGGCCTTGAAATTCTCCAAACTTGCAGATTCCCGAGGATTCGGAATAATGATATCTGATGCATTTCCAACGCATCGGATTTCATTGGGACTTCTTTGGGCAGGTTACACTGGGGTTTCACAAGAACATTGCTGTGAATAATAATTTTTGGTGTTTTCATACCTTTTTTCTTCAGAGAGAGTAGTTTACGACGATTGATACGAGCAACATCACCATTTTGCGCACTATATTGCGTAGGCTTCTGTCCATATTGCAAAAACCTACGTGATATATCACCGTTAGGCTTAAGAGGTGCACTATCCGAAACCGAATTTTGCACTCCCGAAACCACTGACTCACACTTGTCACAGTTACTACACCCCGTTTTAACGACGAATGACGGAATTTCTGACGTTGGGTGTAGCGTTTATATAGCTTATCCCCACTGTTTAGTATTAGTAGAGAGGCGGGAGTGGGGGGTAGGGGAGGGGTCAAGGCCGAAAATTTTCAAGGTTTCGGGACTTCGCCCCCTGCACCCCAACACTGATTTATTGCTACAGTTCATATATCAACTACACCGCGGTTTGCTTGTTCATTTTTTTCCTCCATTTTATTTCCAGTAATAAAACTTTATTAACTTGGGGCCATGCGGTGTTTCATTGTTGAAGTTTATTATAATAAACCTTGTATTACCAGCATTTATTCCTTTTTTCTTTACAGTTACAATAATTCTATTTTATTTACATAAGACTACTTCTATTTTATTTACATATCAACTAATTCTATTGATATACACACTAAATTAATCTTCATTTCTGTAAAAAAAGAAGAAGAAAAGTTAGGTGCTTAATATTCAAATAAGGTGTAAGTAACATACTGCTCCTCCCTGTCGATGTCGACGTCATCATTGTCGGTGAAGGTGTCATCGTCGAAATACACTTCCGACTCCATCTCCTCATCGGATGACGGTGGTGGTGATTCGGAACCCATCATTAGCACATCTAGTGGTGAGAACCTCTCAGGAGTGTACCTGTCCCTCGTCACAAAATTTGGATCCGGAGACCAAGATAACTCTGGCTCACTACTGATATCACTGTCCTCACCTTCACTCACGAACATTTCACTCTCGACATCTGATGGTACGTCTGCCTTGGTTGCTAAGTATTAGCAGACTGACGAAAGAGCGAAAGCGAAGTAACAAGAACAAAGTGGGGATAGTGGTGGGAGAAAAAGTAGGGATAGTGGTGGGGAAAGAAGTAGGGATACTCTTAATCTTGACCTTGAAAAGTTCAACAATCTTTCACCTTGAATTCCTTGACTTTCTTTAGTAAATATGTCCACAATTGCTCTCGCATTAAATCATCCAGAATAATCAAAATGGGTTGTTTACCGGAAAAAGCACTATATTCTGAGACACCTTGTTTAAATTCCACGTGCAACAAGTCTTTATCTGTATAAAGTTGCTGCCATTCATCGTAGAACCATATTATTTTGTGAAATTTAATCGCACATGATATCAATGTCTTTTAGAAAAATTTAGGTGTAAAATAATTTTCTACTAGCTGTAGGTTCAGCTATGATACCCGCAAAGGGATGTTTAAAACGTAAATCCATATTAAAATGAGAATGTTACTTGTACACCAAAACACAATCAAATGTCACTTGAAGACTATACATTTTGTTGTATAGGAAAAATAAAAAAGAATAGGTAAGAATACAAACTTTTTATTTACTTATAATACATGTCAAAACCTATTATATTCTTGATAATATGCTAATTTATTATTTACATCTGTTTTGTTTGTATTACTTAGTTTTATTAACATTTCATACAACGCTCCGCTGTCGTCGTATTTGTTTCTAATAACATTGACAAATACTTCGTCGTTATCGCTATTTTGATAGACACCCCCGCTTTGTAAAATTGCATCTGCAACATCGATTACAAAATAATCGTATTCCGGATAATGACGCTTCTTCAGTGCATCCATCAAATTCACCAAAAAATGTCCAACAGCAAGTAGACGGTTTAATGTATTATACGCCAGTAGAAGGAGTGCTACTTTCTCTGCCTGGGGGCATGAAAGTTTTGGAGGCTAAAATGGACATTTAATGACATATTAATTATCTGTAATGATCTTTCATGCTAATTGACGAAAGCACTTAATTTTTTGATAAAATGGCCCCCACCTAAGTTGCATAAAAGAAGAGTGTACAACTGTAATTAATTCATTTTATTTCAAAACGTCAAGTAGTGCCATGTATTCTGTGAGTGAATCGTCGAAGAAGAGGTCGTGCGATAACAATGAAAGACAACCAACGAAGAGGATCAAAAAGTTCGACTTCAAAAAACTTAAGGCGTCGTCCAAGAAAATGTCGTCGGTGCCGACACAAGAAACGTCGCCTTCAAACAAGAAGAGTTCCCCAGGGTATCACCAAAAGGACGAGAGGGACCCGTTCGATGGGGAAGCGGACCTGGTGATAACAACTGAAGAATGGTCTAACTTAGACGCTAGGGCCGAGTTAGCTGAGAATTCCGAAAAGAAACAGACACAGAGGGAAGCACATCGTCTATTAGACGCTTTAAGTTTTCCATTAACAAATTCGGAAACAAAAATGGTCTCAGTAGGCGTCGATCCCTTTAATCAATATTGCGTTACATTAAAAATACACGATAGCAGTTACTATCAGTCTGTTTCTTTTATAAATGACGAGTTTGTGGAATTTTTGGAGAGAGGAGACGAAATATTGGGTATCCAAGTCACTGATGAATTGCAGGAGATTGTGTTTTTAACAAAAGTGAAAGTGTGTTTAGATCGGTTTGGTATATATTCAATAAAGTGTCACGAGGGTCCGGGCAGTGTTTACATTTCACATAATACAATGAAACGTATAGTTGCTGTTGGACAATTTTTTGTAAACCTAATGAATAATTTGAAGAATTGCCGTTATCCGGACTACGATTATTTTGTAACCGAAGTTGCGACTGAAATTTTACAAAGTAATGGTGTATATCAAAACAGTGACAACGATGAACTATTTTCTAATATTATTAGAAACAGGTATAAGGACAATAGTGTTCTGTATGAGCTGATTTTAAAATTCAATAAAACCGTAAAGGATGATGTTAATATTAAGTTAGAAAACATGTTAGAACATAATAGATATTAAAATGTAATAATAAAGGTTTATATGCATTATTTGAGTTACTTTTTTGTTTTATACGTAAAACAGGTTGATTACATTTTCCTTGTGGTAACACTTCTAATAAGCATGCGGAACAAATATTTAGCAAAGAGAAAATGAGTGGTATTTATTGAAGTTTATAATAAAATAAGTATTATTTTAACTGTGAACGTTGAATTCAGTAGTACACTATGGACATCCGTTTTAAGCATCCCTTCACAGGGATTATTGCCGGGCCAACATCATGTGGTAAATCATATTTTGTAAAAAAATTTTTGAATCACATAGATACACTGTGTGATACGAAGTTTGAAAAAAATATTTTGGTACTTTGACGAATGGCAACCACTTTATGCTGACAATAACCTTCTTCATGTGGAATTTAAACAGGGTATGCCGGAATATACAGAATTCAATGGTAAAAAGCCCGTATTAATTATATTGGACGACATGATGAGAGAAGTGGGTACAGCAGTTGTAGATATATTTACTAAAGGAAGCCATCATCGCAATTTAAGCGTATTTTATATTACACAAAATTTATTTCACCAGGGAAAAGGTCAGAGGGACATATCTCTCAATTCGAATTATATAGTGTATTTTAAGAATCCCCGAGATAGAGCTCAAATAATACACTTGCGGGCGGTATTAAACTTTTTTGGCGGTAATTAACTTAATGTGGCAGTAGAACGTGGCCAGCAATATAAAAGAATTTGGTCGATTATTTAATCCTACAACGGCAGTTCAAAACTTACTCGAGCGGCAGATTAAATAAATGTCCAGTGCAATTATTATTTGAGCTGTAAAACGATTGAATGGGCAGTATAATGTATTAATGGGCAGTTAGATAAATAGTTCGCCAGTTTTCGACGTTTGGGAAATCGAACGTCATTTTCATCGAAAAGAGAGGCACAATTCCGTGATCTATTACACTAGCATTGCACCATTAAATTTATTCAACGCACCCCTCCCCGTTTTCCCATAGATATGTTTAAAATACTGGACTCAGCCCTTCACAGGTAAAAAAATATTAATTTTGCTTCATCCCTTTGCGTCTTCTATTGCACCGCATTGCACCACAAAGCATTTTTGTAATGCTGCATCGAATAATGCATCATTTGGATGCTAACGACTCCACTCGCTTCGCTCCACTTAACCTTAACCTGACAGACTTTTATATTAAAAAGTGTCTGTCGTTAGCATTTATATTATTCTTTTCAAATATTATTCACATGAGAATGCGCACCTTTGAAGGGAATAACATTACAAACGCTTGCAACTGACACTTTTTGTCCAAAAATCTGTCAGGTTAAGGTCAAGCGGAGCATTGTAAGTCTCAGTCGTTAGCATTGAATGATTTTAATGGTGCAATAAATTTATTTTTTTTCTTAATAATCTACATTATTGTTAATTATTGTTATTTTTTATTTCCTTGCTTAACTTAAATAAACATTATATGTATGATTTAACAGGCCGATCATATTTTGTACTGCGTAAGTATTTATAGAACTACTTGTCCCACGATTTCTAACAGACCCATTCTGATTTCATGACTGCACACGCGTTACTGCCCCTTTATTCATTTTACTGCCCAATTGAATTTTCACGCATTCAAATATTTATTGAGCTACTCATTTGAAGATATGTTACTCCTCGTTTCCATTTTTTTTACTGCTCATATTTTACCACTCAATCTGTTATTGAACATACAATTTGTATTTTCACACTGACCAAAACTGTAATATAGTACCGCCCCTTTAAATAATAGCCTTTAATAAATAATACGGTTCGATCTCGTAAAGTAAAAGATCCTTTAGGGTGGGAGCCATACAAAGCTGTTCTTAGAAACGCCAACGTACCTATGGAATTAATAGGAAATCCGAAAGTGAGAGATGTTATTTACAAAGAAGGTCGTGAAGGCTTAACAAGTACCCCTAGCAGCTTTAGAGACTGGATGCATAAAGCTAGTGCTAATAGTAGTAGATTAGAAGGCCGAGATTCTGTTGATACCGGTACGCCTATTAGAAGTAGGGAACAGAGAAGAGGGAAGTTGCCTGCAAATTGGGAAACATTCCGTTTGTGAAAATGAAAGTGTTAGAAAGTATTTATTACAATCCAGAACATGTAGCGGGATTTTCTAGTCAAAATAAATTAATTGCAAGCGTAAAAAGTAAGGTTTCACCTAAAAAGGTTAAGGAATGGTTACAAGCACAAGACACATATACCCTCCATAAGCAAATAATAAAGAAATTTCCACGGAATAGATATCATGTTACAAACATAGATGATTTACACCAAGCTGATCTTGTGGATTTACGCAGTATGAAAAATTCTAACGACGGCTATAGTTATATTTTATGTGTTATTGATGTATTTAGTAAATATGCATGGGTTGTTCCCCTGAAAAGTAAAACAGGAAAGGAAGTGTGCGAAGCTTTTCGAAATATTTACGATGGTAGTCGTAGAATTCCCATAAACATCCAATCAGATAAAGGCAAAGAGTTTCTGGCAAAAGAAGTACAAATGTTATTTAAAAGATACAATATAAATTTTTACGTAACAGAAAATAGTGACATAAAAGCTAGTGTTGTGGAACGCTTTAATAGAACCTTAAAAACTGAAATGTTTAAATATTTTACCAGCACAAACAGTCACAGATACATTGACGTTTTACAGAAATTTATTAAAAGTTACAATGCAACAGTACACAGAACAGTCAAAATGGCGCCCGCAGATGTTAATGCAGATAACATTTTGAAAGTATATGAAAACACATACGGACAAAGAGTTAATTCAGAAACACAAAATGCGAATATACGAAAGAGAGTTAAGAATACCCAAACGAAAAAAACTACACAATTCAAAATTGGTGATCACGTGCGTATATCTAGGTATAAACATGTGTTTGAAAAAAGTTATGACAATAATTGGAGTCGGGAAATATTTATAATTACTCAAATCATTAAAAGAATTCCTGTGGTGTACAGAATAAAAGATCTTATGGGCGAGGAAATAAAGGGAGTATTTTATCAAAAAGAGCTTCAGCGCGTAAAGTTTTCTGAGACTGATCAATTTCAAATTGATAAAGTACTAAGAAAAAGAGTGAATCGCGGCATACGTGAAGTGTTTGTTCAGTGGAAAGGTTACCCCGAGAAGTTTAATACTTGGATACTCGAGAGTGCTTTATCTAAAATATGAATAAAGAAGAATTTTATTTAACACTATTAAGCAACAGTTCCATGTTATATTTTCCTGAAAATAAAACTACAAACTTTTGTACGCAGTTACCGCAACAGGTTCATTTAGAGGGTGAATGGCATGTAGCTCTTACAGAATTGCAGTACCCTTGCTCACTTCTGACTGTCGGACAGGGTCAAAATATTATTTACTATAAAATGCGTATTAAATCTGCCAAATTGCGTAATGATGAGGATGCAGATGTATTTCCGCAATTGCTTGAAGTATTAGCCTCCGAAGAGAGTAATGTGATCGCCTTTGAAAAGCAGACAGAAAATAGTGACGGTTGTATGTGGTTTAAAACACACATAGATACCGGAGACTACGACACAATCGATGACATAATAATAGCTGTAAATTCAAATACAACAATTAAGGATAAATTTGGAAATGTTGATTTTTCAAAATATACTTTTGGAAGACAACAATCACTAACATTTTCGCCTCCGCATTATGTGCCAGTAATGATTCGCGAATTTGAAAATATAGAGATAGATATAAGGTCTAACACAGGGATAAACATACCATTTCAATTTGGAACATCGTGTGCAAAACTTCATTTCAAGCGCGTCAAGTGAAAAAAAAATTGCTTGCTGTCCGTATTACGATTATTATGCTAATCAGGCTGGCTCAGGTGTAGGGACTATATACAGGGGAGCTCCTTATCAAAGAGGACATGGAATCGGTAGTTTTTTAAGTGGACTATTGCGTAGCGTTATGCCTTTATTAAAGAGAGGAGCAAAATCTGTAGGGAGGGAAGTGCTAGTGTCTGGAGCAAACATTTTAGGTGACTTAGCCGATAGTAGAAATTTAAAAGAATCTGTTAAACAGAGAGTTCGCGAGGCTGGCCATAACATAAAAGAAAAAACTATAAAAACAATAAACAAAATGGTGGGATCGGGGTGTCTTAAAAGAAAACGCAAAAGGAAAATCAATCATAAACGTAAAGGCGGTGGTTCAGTTAAGAGTAAACGTGCAAAATACGCCAAAGATATTTTTGATTAAATACAAAATGTCTTTTCTTCATGCGCAGTCTTGTGAGTGTGTTAAATCTGAGTTAGATTTGTTTGCAATTCCATCTACACAAACAAGTGTCGAAAGTGGTCAATGGGTGCACTATAAGCCTTTATCATCTTTCAGTCAGGTCGATGTATATTTGAATCAAAAACTCGTATCACCACCCAATAATACTTATCCGTACAGAGCCTATATGGAAACACTGTTGAATTATGGTCATTCAGCAAAAAACAGCCATTTATATGCCAGTTTGTGGTATGAGGATACCGCTGGTAGAATGAACGAAACAGACGCTACCAATACGGGGTACGCAAAAAGAGTGGCGCTTACGCACCCTAGTAAAAATATCGATTTGATTGGTCACTTGCATGGAGATATATTCAATCAAGAAAAGTTCCTAATAAATGGCGTGGAGTTGAGAGTTAAATTGGTGCGTTCTAGAGATAAGTTTGTACTGATGGGAGCCGCCGGTGTAAACGGAAAACTGCAGATACAAGAAGCATCCCTAATAGTGAGAAGCGTCAAAATTAATCCCAGTGTTTTAATAGCTCACGCCAAAGCATTACAGATGTCTACAGCAAAATACCCTTTAACAAGAGTAGACGTAAAAGTATTAACAATACCCATGGGCGTGCAGGGAAAATCATTGGATAATGTATACTTGGGTCAGTTACCAAAAAGGTGTATCGTGGGTTTTGTGTCGAACAAAGCATTCAACGGAGATTTCAGAACAAATCCTTTCAATTTTGATAATCATAATATTAACTTCTTATCATTATATATTGACGGGCGACAAATACCCTCAAAAGCTTTACAGCCGAATTTTATTGGACCAAATAAATTATTTATTCGGGAGTATCATACATTATTTTCGGGGACGGGCATTCATTATTCTAATACAGGAAATAATATCAACAGAGAGAATTACGCCTATGGATATTTTTTAGCAGCCTTTGACCTAACCCCAGATCTTTCAGCCAGTACGGCACACCAATGGAATCTTGTAAGGAATGGAAGCTTACGTATAGAAGTTAGATTCAACGATCCGCTACAAGAAACCATTAATTGCCTTGTTTATGCTGAATTCGATAATATAATAGAAATAGATAAAAACAGAAATATTATAGTTGACTACAACAGTTAGAGGGGATCGCATTCCAATACTAATATAAAGAGACAAATATTTAAAATATTCGTTAGTTGTACGTCGCTCGCTTTCGCTTTCATTTTCAAATCCGGATAAGTACCTGTTTGTTTACGTACTTTGAACCAACAAAGCAAAATGGAATTTTTCGTCGATTTTCAAGGCTACCTGGGTTACGATGGCGAATTTATTTTTAAAGAAGTTACTATTCTATCCCTGGACTGCAAAATATGTGAAAGTTTTGTGTTGAAAGCCCCGTATCCTCTGGAGCTACTATCCAATTTTTCACGGAGACGGGTCATTTGGCTTCTTCAAAATCACCACGGTATCCCTTGGGAACGGGGTTACGTAGAATATGAAAAATTACCGTATCTTCTCAGTAAATGCATTTCACCTGGAGCTAAAATTTACGTGAAGGGATACGACAAAGTTAAATTATTAAGGGATATAATCAAATATGGAACTTCAAATATTGAAAACGTGGAAAAATGGGGGTGCCCAGCAATTGCAAGTTTAAAAAATGTTTCGTTAGAATGTGTATGGCACAATCGTGTGAATAATATACAGGGTGTCCCGTTTTTATTGTTACAAATTGAAACAGGTGATAGAATATGTAATTTTAAGATAAAAGTTTCCCATAAACATATATCCAAAAATACTTCGTAAGGGAGCTGCACCCAGTCAAAGATGTGCCTCTGTTAATGGTTTTCTCCCGTTATTTCAGATACCGTTGCAGATAAAATTACAAAATTACAATATTAATGTGCAGATATGAAATAATAAAAATGGCTTTCTTAATAAGTTTATTATTTTGTAAAAATTGATTTTGATGCTATTTATGGTCTGTAACATAAATTTTACTTTGGATTTCCTTGAAAACAGTAAGTTGTACCGAAAAAATGCAAGAGACCTGTCTTTTGTAAGAAACTATGAAATTTTAAATTTTGCTTCTGAAAGTGGCAAGAGACTACAGCCAAAACAGTTAGGGCCCTCTTAACCCCACACCCCTTCAGTTTAAATCATCCCTGATTAAGAATTTTAAATTTTGATTTTAGAATTCGATTAGGCATACAAAGATTATAAGCTGCACCGAATTTTGTAATTTCATCTGAAACGGTATCTGAAATAACGGGAGAAAACCATTAACAGAGGCACATCTTTGAGGGGGTGCAGCTCCCTTACGAAGTATTTTTGGATACATGTTTATGGGAAAATTTTGTCTTAAAATTACATATTCTATCACCTGTTTCAATTTGTAATAATAAAAACGGGACACCCTGTATACTGCTCCGCTCAGAATGCACATAAACTAAGACAGTGGTATTTAAATAACCAACAAGCGATTGTTGAAATAAGGCAGCAGGAGCTCGAAGCTGAAAAGGAAATGCAGCGCTTGTTGCTGCAGATGAAAGATTTCGAATCTTGGGATAGTGAATAATATTGTACTTGAAACTGATCATTTTTAAAGTTGTAAATAATAATATATTTAGCCTACCTACCTACCTTTAAAATGTATTTTATATAAAATAAAATTGGAATGTATAAAATAAACGGTTTTTAATTTTTACTTTCATTTTAAGAGTAACTATTTCAGTGAATGTAATAATCAAAATAAGTGCAATGAACACTTTAGAAATATATCATTACTTGGAACTTATGGCTGGCAAAAAATATTTTTACGGCGTTTATCCATCCAATAAGCTACCCTATAAAATATGTAGCCCTGCTCTAATTGTTATTAATGCCGACCCCGATTATAAGCCAGGCAGTCACTGGTATGCAGTGTATGATGGAATTGGTGTATTTTTTTATAGTTTTGGAAGATCACCACCAAAAGGACCTATATTAAATTTCGTTCAACGCAATACATACCTGTACACGTATAACAATAAGATAATTCAAAATATTTGGTCCGATGTGTGCGGTCAATACTCTTTAATGTTTTTACTAAATTTTTCTCTTGGTGGTTCTATAGCAGACTTCTTGGTCAATTTTACAACGAATACTAAGATAAATGATATGCTTTTGAAAAACCTCTGGGATGTACTTATGAGCAAATTTTAATAAAACATATGTGTACAGTAAAATTTTTATTTATAATTATAATAAGAAATCAGAACTGAAATGTATAAAATAAACTAACTTTGAATAAATAAAAAAAAACAATAAAAATAGTAAAATACATATTAATAAAAAAAAAATGGGTACCAAAGAAAAAAAAATATTTATAATTGCGATAAAAAAAAATAAGAACTGTATAATGAAATATAAAAAACTTAAAATAACTTAAAGGAAATATACAATAATAATGAAAAGGTGAGTACTGTACAGTTTTATTTTATCTTCTTACGCAAACACGTTGAGTACGAGTGATTATAAATAAAATAAATAGACAACAATAATAATTAAAAATGCCCTGAAACGAATAAAACAAATAGTCTATCAAAAATATCACATAAAATTATATAACGAAACCATAGGGAAGGGTATCGTAGGAACAGTTTAGCCGGCGTCTTTTATTGTAAACCTCCCTATAGACTTTACTCTCTGGTCGTGAAATTACTTCGTAGGCTACGGTTCTTGCAATTTTTCTATCATTAAGAACGTACACAGGTTCAGCATTATTGCATACCATATCCTTAATAAGATCAAAATTTATTTTTTGGCTGTTTTCAAAATTTAAAGTTATGCCTTTAACTTTACAGACGCTAAAATATTTATTTTGAGGCGGTGAAAATACTCTAAAAGCATAATTTTTAGGGCCCCCACTGACAAATTCCGTGATATAACTGTCTGTACCGTACGAAGTTAACTCATCTGTTAGATCCCCCAGGAAGTCTCCAGTCGGTGGTAGCCAGTCTCCAGGTTTAGCCGTGAATATTATGCTATCAGTATCGTAATATAAAATTCGACGGCCTAGTTTCTCTAAGTAGCTGTACAGTACAAGTCTAGCATTTGCTGTTGTATAAGCTGCCAAGACGACATTAGTGTGTTTTGAAACCGGTATGTCTTCTTCCGGACTCTCCCAGTTTACTATGAGGATATTGTCCGAAACAGATAACAGAGACAATACCGATGCAGAGGGATCCGTTAGAATATTATAAAGTTCTTCGGCAGTGTAAACAATTTTTGATTTGATTAAGTTAGGACGTTGTCCGAATTTTCCCCAAAAACTGTTTAACATAAGTTTACTCATGTACCGGAAACCAGGATTACTTTTAACTTTGTCGTATTCTAATCGGACTCCCTCTTTATCGAAATATTCCTGTATAAATTTTGTTTTATCCAATTCACTTTTACACCACAAAGGCCAATCACTACATTCCTGCTTTAGTTTTAGAAAGTTATTTATATATTCAGCAAATAAACCACCAGATTTTGTGTCTGTGTCATATACAGCTACTTCATACTCCCATATTTCAAAATATGTGACTACTTTATAACCTAGAGAAACAGCCTTCCTCAACTCATCACTAACATATGTGCCTGTAAACTGCCTATCTTCATCGACGTGTTTACAATCATTTTGACTGAAGGTTTGTGCACAGGTACGGCAGAGTATAAACATCAATTTGTTATGCATTCTGAAAGGCAAAACAGGATGGTATAAGTTTTTAGGCGGTAAAACGGTACATTTGATGAGCCCTTCGACGGTTTCTCCGATGGTAACACACGCATCATGTCCAACATGTATTTTAGGGTGACCCACGGGGTACTTTGAATATTTATTTACAAATGGATATAAAGAACATACATCGTAATATAATATTTTTTCCCCAGCTTCAGTGTCACCTCTATAATACAGTTTAACGGCATTAACTCGACCACCAAAGAAACCGTCTCGGGGGTTAATGGTTCCCGTATCAAAAGCAAAATTTTGAGATAAAAATTCCCTGACCTCATCATTGTGCTTAATAAACTGTTTAAACCAGGGTTTAAAAAAATCACGATTAAAATAAAAAAAATCAAAAAAATCGATTTATTTGATTTAAATCAGGTTTTTTTTTTATTTAAATCAAATATAAGTTATTCATTATAAATAAAGCACCACCTAGTAAATTAAGAAATAGGCTGGGGATGGATAAGGCAGCGAAATTAGTATTCTTGTATAAGTATTTCAATGAGTAGTTACAAAATTGTGATTTTTTTAGTTTGTTAATCTATTGGCATTACGTTTATATCATGCTGTGTATTTTTTTAATGTTTTAACGTTTTAAGATTGTTATTCATTTAAAAAGAAATGTTTTTTAAGTAAAATGTGTTGCTTTTTAATTTAATTTTTTTATTTTTTGCTATAAAAGTATAAAATAAACGTTTTCACAAATTTTGATTTAAATCAGTGATTAAAATAAAAAAATCAGGTGATTAAAATCGCGATTTAAATAGTGATTTAAATCAAATGATTTAAATCGTTGAAACCCTGGTTTAAACTCGCATTCCCAAGTCTCAACAAGAGTGTAACCGAAAGACTTTATGCGGGACGCTTTGGCTTCAGTTCGTTCACGTTTCAAAAACATTTGATCTCTGGTCTTTTCGTTTAAATTACTTGTCTGACTTGGGAAGCATTTTTCGCACCCATGAAAATAACAACCGTAAAATTCGTATACAGTATTAGTCTCATAACAGAAACCATCAATCAAAAGATTTTCAGGCAAACGGACTTCCCGGCATTTACCGCTATGAAGAATTTCCGTACCGGTGCTATGTTCCATCCACGTCAACCATTTTAAAGCTATTACAGATTCCTTATCACCTAACCTATACCCCTCTGCCGGAATGATACCTATAGTGTTTTGTTTCAAAAATTTCTTTCTGAACACTAAATTACACGCACTAGCTATAGTTATAGAGTCGGCAAACGGGTCTACGTTATTAGCAGTTCGAAAAGTGTCCCTAAAAATTAAACAAGCTTTTCTCAGAATGTTCACATCTTCCACGCAATATTTTAAAATTTCTGTTTGAAAAACGAATTCAAAATTTAAGGAACACTGTTCTCTGTGCCAGCTTAAAAATGTTTGCCGTTCAGATGAAGACATATGATCAGGATTATAAAATTGTATGTCTGGCATAGGCCCTAAATAATTATGGTTTTCTTTTCGATTAAATAAATGGGGAAAATATCCCTTGCTACCCTCAAAATTAAACGTTTTTGGTAATTTTGCTAAAGCTAAAGGCATAAAATTAATCGAATCTATGAACCGTATTTTCTTTCCACATGATATAGATATTAGTTTCGTACCCGTGCTTATAATTTGTGGCTGCCAACCATTGTCCGAGCATAACATCTCCCTAAGAATGAAACATCCATCGTACCCCTGGGAATTGAGCTAGAGCAGTTACTGAAAATTTTTCCTGAAATCGTGAAACGTAAGCTAGAAAATTTTTCACCGGATTATCCCTAAATATATGCTGTCGCTTCCCACACACCTCACACTCCATATTCATATCCTGTATTTTAATGCATTTCAAACAGACATTCTGAGCCACGCATAAATTCGGCTCATGAAGAAAAGAGTCTGCCCCAAATACTGTATCCTGTGTACACTCCAAATCATAGAAAATAAAAAGCAATTTGCGTTCAGATTTGTTCACCTTTTCAACAATGGGCTGCATATAACACAAATGCCTAACAGGCTTTTTAGCATTACATGTGTAGCAATATTTGAAACCACACTTGTGTTTATCTTTAGCGCTTACCCACACACTGTGTAAACAAGTGAGACATCTCTGTACACGCATACACAATTTCGACCTTTTGTGATAGTTGTAACAGTCAATACCCCTAAAATCACGGTTACAAATTTCACATTTAACTATCTGCAAAGTTATATTACAAGGTGTTTGTGTATGACAGCATGGGCACATATACTTACATTGTCTATGACGAATTTTATCTGAAAACCGTACTTTACATAATTCGCAAAAATAATTTGTTGAAAATGCAGAAGTTAAACTAGTAATCACGTTGAAATGTTGATTAGCCAATAACAAATTTAAAACTTTCCTTTCCGGTGATCTACGACCTTCGAAATAGGTATTATTACCTGTTCGCGAATTATAGACAACCAGTGTGTAATCATGCAAATAATTTTGAAATTTTTCCAAATGACTGTAATCAGCACCGTTTTCTAAATTAACTCCTGCTGCCATACACAAGTCATCGGCTTGCCTCTGTAAAATTGCACCACCCATTTTTAAATTTTCAAGTTCGCTGTCCTTTGTGGCATGCCAGACAGGTGTTACTATTACTTCCATAGGAAGTTACAATTATGCCTACCTTCCGTCTACAGTATTCCTCAAAGCTGACGCCTCGCATGTTAACTAGACGCCCCCTACCTACAGGCAGTTTTACAGAATCTACCTGTAAAGTAAGTTCGTCTGTTGCAAAAAACGACGCGTTACTCTGTAACACATTCCCTATGATTTCCATGACTACTGCCGCATTTAGTTGATTCCTCTTCCTGAACGAAACGGCCACTGGCTTGTCCGGATACACAGAATTTTTTAGAACCAGGCCGACATAGTCATTGGCGCCAATATCCCTCAGTCCTCTATTGAGTAAGTCATCCATACCACTCTGAAAATAATGACAATAATTATTATAAATGGAATATAAAAATCTAATATAATGTACCTGTATCCACGCAAAAGGATTGCTGTTAGCTGGCATATCTTTGAACGAAAAATTAATAGATTGTCCCCTCAAATTGAAGCGTTTCATCAATTTTTCATTTTCGGATGTTATGTTGAGATACTCCGATTGAAAATTCGAACCGCTAGGTGCCGACGGTTGAACCTGCATAGTCTCTCTCGATACACCAGCACCATGTTGAAGTAAATCCAAATTGCGTCCCCCAGTAGGATTATGTATCAGACCGTCATCTTGGATTTCTTCTGATACAGTATCTATATGAGCCCATTCATCACTCGTAATCAGTAGAGGTTCTTCATTATGAAACGGATCCTTAATTTGATTAAATTATACAAAATCACTTCTTCCACGTATATTGAAAATTAGCACTTACATTTACTGATTGTCCAGAATATGAAGATGACCGTTGCCCAAGACATACTTCGGACAAGACGTCTATTCGTAGCCAATCTTCGTCGGAAATTACTAGCGGTTCCTCGTTTTCAAATAAATCCGGCTGTTTAAATAAATACATTTTTTTTTCAATTTAAATTATCTTCTACTAATATTCTTACCACCACTATTTGTTCCGAAGTTGAAGGTGCTTGTAAAAGCGCTGCACGTTCCGAAATCTGCAGATCACTCTATTTGAACAAATTTAATTTTTAATTTAAATTATATTTTTACTAATAAATATTTTTTACCTCTATTATTTGCCCCGAAGTTGAAGATGCCCGCCTCAGAGGCGTTTCACGCTCTGAAATCTGTAGTCCTTCGTCCACTAAATCTTGGTAAATACGTTTAAACTTCAGCGGAATTTCCTCGTTCGTCCAAATGATTTTAAAATTTATAACATTCATGGCCTTTAAAATATGACTACCCTCCTTAAAATACCCCCAACGGTACATGTTAAGGATTTGGGCCACATTTAAATTATTTATAAATAGTTCGAAGTCGGCCATTGCACACAAAATACGAAAAATTTATACTCACTCGAACTCGACGTGTTTGCGTAAGAAGACAAAATAAAACTGTATAGTACTCCTTAAGACCTATCTATTTATGCAGAAAAAAAAACCTTGAATAAGGCAATGTATTGTTAAATACTTTTGGTAAAATTTCCGTAATGATATAAATTTCTAAAGCTAATATGTTGTTCGCAATAATGGATTTCTAAATATCTTCCTCAAAAATAATCATGAAAATTTATGTTTTAAATACAAAATTAGGTACATATAGCTATTTTTTTAAACGACCCCAGGGCCAAACTCAAAGAAAATCGTCGCAAAAAAATGTGTGATGGTCTATTTGAGAAAATAGTTTGTGAATTGTTTATGTCAAACTCATACTTTTGTCTGCGTTAAGCCCCATGAAAAAATTCCATATTTAAATACGAAAATGTATCTTTTTACAAAACACATGAACTTTAAATTAATGTTATATGTAGTCTTTTCTTTAAAATGTATTATTATACTACTGTACATATTTCCCCTTTGCATAATCAAAAAATATACATTACGTATACGTTTACACACACTTAAAATATGTTTCACGAAAAAATACGAAAAATTGCATATTAAGCTCAGGGCTTTTTTAAAATTATAATATTATAATTCCTTAAATCCAATTTAATATACATTTTATAGTATTTTACAAGGCTTTTAAGAGTTTTTTTATAATATTATGATTGAAACGTTACTGATGTCTCCATCTAGAGAGCATCTATGATACGAAAATGCATCTCCCCCCAGGCCGACAAAGTGGCCCTACGTGCATTTACAGGAAAATACAAGAAATATTGCATATTCAGATGAGGTTTTCTTTAAATTATATTGTTACAAGTCTCTAAATACATTTAATATAAATTTGCATTGCTTTCAACCCAATTTTTTATACTTTATTGTGCAAAACGTGATAGGTGCCGCCATCTACAGAACATTCATGAAACTATTATGTACAGTATTCTATTATTCAGACTTGGCAGTTCTGTGACTGTGATCTCTCTCACTAGTATTAAAATGGCGGTTCATGTTTAGTACAATAATTTACACGTGTTTTAACAATTAAACTCTTATTAGCTATTAACATTTAAAATAATGTATAATTATTTGTTACTTACTTACGTCCCTGAAGTGAAAAATTGACAAGAAAAACGTGGAAACTTATATAAAGTGAAGTTACAACGTATTTTGAAAATTGTTTAACCGTTCCAGTACAATATCTTGCAGGTAAACTTTTGTAATATGCCCAAAGTGTGTTATTTTAGCTTCTATAAATATTTCAGAAAAAACTATACATTATTTGAAGAAAAAATGAAAAATCTGGCGTGGCACTAGAAGAGGTATCCTAAAAGTTATTCTTATCTAAGATGCATACTATTACAGGTAAATAAATAAGATATAGTCAAGCTAATTTATTAAAACGAAAAAAAAAATATTAGGAAATGATCTGTGATGGGCGTTCTGCAATTTTTGGAAGCTCCGAGGTGATTCCACAAGCACATCTGGAATTACGTCTTTCTTTCATGAAGTCACAAACATAAACGATGGTTTTCGAAGATTTTTTATCTACATAAATGCTTACGATATGCCTAGTCGGTCCGCAGGTAATCAAATTCATCCCAGGTGCTCTATTGAAGGTAAATATTCAAGGTAATCAAATTATTTTATTAAATCGTCCCTTTTTTCTTTTAAAAATAGAACAGATCCTCATAGCAACAAAACTGCGTATACAGAGACCTATGAAACTTCGTTTACGATGTACGAGGGGATTTTCGCAGCATCTCTCGAATTTTTTTTCATCAGCGGCTCCAGCATAAAAATTGGCTTTCGAAGATTTGACTTATCGCTAAAACTCAAACTGTCCCAAGTATAAAGAGTACACGTAAGTGTTTAACGTAATACCGCATTTTATTGAATATTAATACCCGTTCTTTTAGGAAAACTAAAAAATACATCTTTTATTGAAATTACATGGAGAATCTGCAGCATGTTATCAAGAACCTTCAGAAAATGGCGACGCAGTGGTACAAATCTCAGAAATTAAGTCTCTTTTTGCGTGTCGAGGATATAAAAATATTATGCAGGTTTTATTTCTTTTTATCGAAGCAATATGTTATGACAAAGTCCTTATCAAATTTTGAAATCTTGTTTTTACAATTTAGGGAAAACAGTATCATTAATAATTCATTACTTGCTTTTGGAATAATCACATACAAAAATCTAAAGTGCTTTCGTCAATTAGCAATATTCATAATTAAAGATCATTAAAAATAATTGTTACGTCATTAAATGTCCATTTTAGCCTCCAAAACTTTCATGCCCCCAGGCAGAGAAAGTAGCACTCCTTCTACTTACGCCATGTAGGCACAGAACAGTTTGGGGATATTATTGAAAATATACCAACCTTATCCAAACACACTTTCAATTTGTTTAAAGAACTTTTTTTTCTCAGCGTTCAAAGCTTCCTCTGCCCGTGTGTCTAAGTTACTCCATTCCTCGGCTGTTATTACCAATTCCTCTGCGAACGGGTCCTTCTGGTTCTGGTGTTGCCCTTTTGAACTTTTACAGTTTGGAAACGGCGATTCTTGAGACGGTAGCGGTGGCATTTCCTTACACGTTTCTTTACGTTTTTTGAAGTCGAACCTTTTGACCCTCTTCGATGGCTGCTTTTCATTGTCCTCACACGACCTCTTCTTCGAAGGATTATTCACGGGATTCATGACATACGCAACTTGTAATGTAACTGATAAAATAGACGCTTTCTTTTGTGTTCGAAACTAGACAGCGACGATCTACGTTAAATTACATAATCCAGCGAGTTAGCCGATTGTTTAAAAATCGACATTGTTTTAAAAATTTCAGTACATAATGATCTATTCTGATAATCAAGGGATAACCCAAAATTAAAGTTCGGTACATACTTCTTTAAACCAAAAAATTATTGCTAAAAGTTCTTTCTCTGTGACTGTATACAACAGCTCCGGACCTCTTAAAATTCTACTCGCAAATCCTTCCTAAAACCAGATGCTCGTTTTCATCATCTAGCTGGTACAGTTCGACTCCTAAAGCTACTCCTGAACTATCTGTCTGCAAATAAAATGTTTTAGAGAAATGGAGAATATGTAATATTACGATACTCAAAAACAATATTTTAATTTGTTCAAAAGCATTGTATTCAGCAGAACCCCATCTTCCTTTACAGTTTTCTTAAAATAATCTTTATTTTTGGGGTTCCATAGAACTTCAAAATATTTATATAACTATAAGTTGCAGAGCATCTTCCGCTGCCCAAGTCTCTTTCTCTTCTGCGTTCATGTTCACTGCTCGTTATCACAACAAGAAATGGCACCAATCGCGTCCAAATACGAACTGCGAATGCCTTTGTGTTCGCGGAAAAAAACCGACAACCGATGGATTGGTGCAAGCCCCGAATTGATGTTACCCGACGTGCTCGCGAACCGCTCGCGAGCACGTCCACACGTTGACATGTTACATTACATGTTCGTCATATCTGGACGCGCCTTTAGGTATCGGAAAGTTGCGAATAACTCTAGCCTTGTCGGAATTTTACTTCGTCACAAGAAATCTATTTTTTCTAAATTTATAGTCATTTGCGTCTTATTGAATAGCTATTCTATGTGGGATAAATGATTAGCAAAAGAATCACAAATAACTAACAAATCGTCAATGTATTTAAAAATAAATTGTTGGACTAGTGGACCTAGAATGTAATCCATTGTACTGCCAGCGGCTTTAATGCCGTTATATAAAAATGCTGGTGTTGAGAGAATTTGCCAATATGACGCGCGTAAATTTTTGGCTGACATGTACTGAAAAGAAGTACATACATGCTCTAAATATCTCTTCTGGTAGGGTCGGTGCTTTATAGTCTGCTACCATACCAGAATTTATAAACCGTGCATCCAAACATACGCGGACATTTCCATCTTTCTTTTTAACAACAGTCGTAGGACTGGCATACGGTGAAGGTTCGCGTTTAATTACTCCTAATGCTAACATATGTTGGATGGTTTCTTCTACTGCGGGTCGTAATCTAAATGGAATTGGGTACAGTCTTTTTATGAAGGGAGTTTTATCGTACATTTTAATATGATGGATGTATTTATCAATTCTACCCGAATATTTATTGAAAACTTTCTGGTGCTTCAGTAATAAATGGAATAATATTTCTCTTTCTTGGCGACAAATGCGGTACCGATTTTGTTGACCTGTTCTAACAATTTCTCCGCAATATTTACGCGCTGTGTCATCACACTTATCAGAAGAACTACGTGGAAAAACAATATGAAGTTCGTTTACAGTCATTATCGAATGCAACTGAAACATGTCCCGTGTGTTTTTTTATCAAAAATACAAAACAAACTGTTAATTTGCCTCTTGAGAGTTTTATAGGCTGTTCGAATTAAATGTAGTTCATGTGAATGAAATGGATAACTTCCCATTTTTATCGGGCCATAGAAGATATAGTCCTGATGGACAGTTTTTTCAGCAGCGTGCTATTTCCAAGTGAACACGTAATGTAATCGTTTATGTAAAAGGCGTGTTCCGTCGCTATTAATTTTATTAATGCGGATTGTATATACAGTGCGTAGTATGTCCATATCTCTGGTTTTATTCAAGATATAAATATGAAATTTTACGTGTATGTGAAGAAGCCCACGAAGCTTCTGATAAAATTATTTTGATGTATACTGGATGCTCCCTTGCTAAGTACCAAACCAAAGTTATGTTTTATTAAATGGAATGCCTTACATTTGTTTACATATTTGGATTCCCTCCATGTTCCCTTTTGGCAATAGTGAAACCTCTCTTGCCCGTTAATAGAATGTTAATAGGATGTATGGAATGTATTGAACAGTAAACTTGTTCATACCATTCATGAATTTTCAGCAGATGCCTTGCCGGGATATAAAATAAACGAAGTTCCGAAAAATATAATGTACATGCCTGTGAACGTTAATACCATAAGCTCAGTTTTTGTTAAATTGGTCGATCAAGACGGAAATTTGATTAATTTTCCCAATGGAAAAATTACAATAAAGTTGCATTTAACACCATATGATGAAAGGATTATTGGAAAAACCAAGGAAAACTATATGAAGAATGTGTGTCAGTGATAATCTTCAGTAAGGTAAATAGGGATGTTAATTTTCAACAGTACCAGTTTAAATAAACATTCGCTTTCATCGATTAGAAGACTTAGTTCAGGGTTGAAACTTTGCATATTATATCTAAATGATATTCTACTGTTTGTACATAAGGATTTATAAGCTCCGCTCGTTAGGTAACGTAACTGAAACTTTCTTCTTTTGTGTAGCTGTGTAAGATTTAAATCTTAGTAATCATGCCTTCTTGATGATACTCTAATTTCCTTTTTAAATCGGACAAACCAGAGCTTAAATAATTGAATTTGAAAATTGTATTGCCGATTTTCTTCCGCAGAAAATGGCGTTTTCCTAATTGGATTAGTTCATGTTTTTAAAGAATTTTTGTCGACGTGGATTCGACGTGTTCTCCACCGCCTTGGGTTATTCGTCACATCCGATTTATGCAGTCGCCCAATTTCAACTTTACCGGTAGGTGTAGTCACGATGTGCGATTGCTTTTTAATAGGTGTATTCGCAGGAGCGTTTGTTGAATAATAACTAAATTTAGACACATTTAAGAACTATGCGTGTATACGGTGAAAATGAACAATTCTATTTAATATTTAAGTCATTTTTGGTATAACATTGCAACAGTTGTTTTTTCAACTTCAGCCATTCCTAAATACTCAACACAAATTATTTGTTTGGCTTTGCTAAAATAACGATCGATCAACAGATATACTTAACTACACAAAGATCAGTGCTCTCCCCATCCAGTTTGTCTAACCAAGCTTCTGACACTTTGCACTTGCCCATTTTTACATTTTTTTAACTAAAAGACACTGCTAACGAAATAAATAATTAAACATTAAACTTACATACAACTTTGCGTAAACTTTCCAAATAAAAATAAAATAATTCGTATTTTGCTGTTTGCTCTATGAAACGTTCGTAAACGTTATTTTTATAGGTTATAATTTTGGACAGCCGACCACAGACGGCGACCGCAAGATCAAAAAATGTCAAGAATGCAGTCTGTCAACACACGGGTTCAACACATTAAATTTGGCGTTACAATTTTTACTTCTAGATTTTTTTTCCTTGTGTGTCACTGTATGAATGTGACACGTCAGGTATTTATTTATAAAATTTATGGAATTGTGACAAAAAATTAGAAAGATGATTAAATCACAGAAACAGTGACAAAAGGTGGCTAAATTATAAAATAGTGAGAAAATTGAGTGGAGTGGCAGCCCTGTTATTAACCTTTTGAAGCATAAATCCCTCTTAAAAAATTTCCCTACACCCGGATAATAGTATACAAAACATTCTCACCCAACAACCTCTCAATAAAAGAACTCCAAATTTCGTATTCCCAAACAAATACAACAGCTTAGGCCGCCTAAAACCTACATTCCTAATACATAGTTCTATAATTCCACCATTCAACAACTTGCAAACTCCAAAAGTCTTAAAACCTTCAAATCTATTTATTATATAATTGTTATAATTGTTCTCTGATGGAAGTCATTCAGCTGCTTAAAGTGAGAAAGATGATTAAATCACAGAAAAAGTGGCAAAATTTGACTAAATTATAAAATAGTGAGAAAATTGAGTGGAGTGGCAGCCCTGTTATTAACCCTTTGAAGCACAAATCAATCATAAAATATTTCCCTACACCCGAGTAATAGCATACAAAACATTCTCACCCAACAACCTCTCAATAAAAGAACTTCAAATTTCGTATTCCCAAACAAATAGAACTGCTTAGGCCTAAAACCTACATTCCTAATACATAGTTCTATTCCACCATTCAACAACTTGCAAACTCCAATTCTTAAAACCAACACTACAAGTCTCAAAACCTTCAAATCTATTTATAGACTTCTTCTTAACATCCTTATATAAGCATCGATACTGCATCCTATGTTTAACAACAAAAGGATCAGCAAACGAAAAACTCCTAACATTCTTAGCCCACTTCCTACTTCTATAAGAAAAATTAAATCCTATATTTTAACATTAAAATAAGAATTCTTATCCTCCTTAGTAATATACTTTAAACAAGACCTTTTACTCCCACATGAACGACAACCTACGTGTCAAGAATCAAAATTCGCTCTTATATACTCCGCTAAATCATCAACAAACCTAGGTTCAAAAATTTCAAATAAGGTTACATATGAAAACTTGCACAAGGCGACACTCGATATTCTTTAACAGCAACACAGGTCCCCATCAGTAAGTTTAGAGCCAGAAATTTATTATTTCTTTGGAAGACGTAGGAATGCACCTTGTAAGGAGCTGCCTTATTCTGCTTTAACTAACCAATCTTTAAAAAATAGTACCGGAATTCTTATATTTACACGCATATTAGATTGTTAACCTCTGGCCCAACCTTCTTGTTCCCAATTATTTTTGTTGTATCCTAAACTTTTGGCTTCTTTTTCCATGTTTGAGCTTTGAACGATCAAAGTTTTTGATTTGACAAATGACAACGACAACTTGGTATGCAACTTCATGTCTCTAGCAGAGCACTATCTCCACATAGTAGATGGTGGATTTGGAAAAAAATAATCTCCAATATTTTCTCGCGCAAAATATATGTTAAATACGGTAATTTGTTAATTTAATATTTAAATGATAGGACTTGAATATTCTGCCTTTTTATTAAAATTTAAAACAAAACAAATACACTTAACTGTATTCTCTGACCAACATATAAATTTATATAAAACAAAATAAATGAGTATTTCGACTTTTGCTGCAAACCATTGTTAACTAAAAATTTTAAAAAATGTTTAGGAATACATATTATTGTTATGTTTTGATAAAATTTTATGTTCCGTTACAATTGTAACACTCTTCAGAAATTAATTGCTGTGAATGCAACTTCTCTTATAGTGTAGCAATATGCAGCCTATTGCGAATTTTAGTTTTATTTAGGTTAACAGTAGAAAATATTCTTTCCACCGCAGCACTGCTGTGCGGAAGGATAAAAATACATTTTACTAGATGAAGTAGCATTACACTTTTTAATCAGAATCAGACGACGCAATTTCTAAGCACATCTGTAATACACAATAAGTAATTTATTATAAATTTACAACCTTACAAATTCAAAAGCATGTGTCAATTGTGTGAAATCTCACTCTTACCTCTACTGTCCCAGTTTCGTTCAAGTTATAATATGTAGATACAGGAGTCCTAATAAACTGATCGGCCGTTTCCACTATAGGTTTTGTCCCCTTACCATCATACGCTTCCCACTCAAAACTGTGCAAAATAATTAAAATTTTATTTATCATAAACCAATCATAATTATTAATCAACCCCGTCCACATATCACTCCTCGATTTATCAGCATTCGCAAAATCAACCAAACTCATTCGATCCTCCATCACACCCTCATCCCCTCCAAAATCTACACGTCCTAAATCTATATAAGAAATACCTTATATTATTGGAATTATCCCCGAGGGCTACCGACCGAAGTCTTCAGCCCTTATATGTTTATAAGAAACCATAACCTGCAGATTACTCAGTATTGCTCATGAACATGTTAAACTTCTCTTAGTTTGGAACAGTTTCGATACAGTCTCAAAAAAGTATTATCTGAACTAAAATTATGACAGTTTTATGTTGATAATATTGTTTCCATGCTTTTCATAAAAAGCTGTCAAAATCCGTAAAAAAATATCCAGGGCCGTATTTAAAAAAACCAAGTTTGCAATTATTTCACAAACACGAAACGTCCTAGAACAAATCTGAGACCATCATGTCGAAGCTAATTTAAAAACTGTAACGAAGAAGTGTTTTTAGTTTTTCTATCTCTCATAACAACTCTCAAAACGAATGCATTTTCCCATAGTAACCTAACTAATGGACTCTTATCCTCTTCTGTTTCCTTATGCTTGCCACATAATTATTTGTTTTGAAAGGTTTCGTAAATTTTATACCATATGGGTTGCCATATTTTACAATAAATTAGTCTATTTGAGAAGTTATTAATGGAGCTCTCTGTTATTGGTACGACTTTACCATCATCGTTATCACTGATGCTGTGAATTGTATCTTCTGTGCCTTCTGCTAATTGTTCTGGTGTATCAATTATTTTTGTCGAGGAAGCTGGGGTAGATCTTCAAAGTTTGAGCTATCGTTTACAATTTGGGATAACTCTTGAGAATTGAATTATCGTTTAAAATTTCATCAGGTAGAAAATGTATCGATCTCTCTATTGTTAATTTCGGTTCGCGATAATGAATGCATCAGCTACGAAATTTTCCTTTCCTTTTTTATAATTTATTTCATAGTTGTATTCCCTTAGCCTAAGAGGTAA
Organism: Xestobium rufovillosum; assembly: GCA_963966045.1. Lineage (NCBI taxonomy): Eukaryota > Metazoa > Arthropoda > Insecta > Coleoptera > Ptinidae > Xestobium > Xestobium rufovillosum. The sequence goes on from OZ014497.1 coordinate 28,317,295, forward strand.
GGTCTGTAATGTTTGGTGCAGTCTATTATTGCCGACAATTCTTTCTCGATCGTGGAATAATGTCATTCGGCACTATTTAGTGTTCTGGAGTAATAACCAATGGGTTTATTATATTGCGTTAACACTCCGCCTATGGCGATGGTAGATGCATCGGTAGTTAGTTTAAACGGCTTGGAAATATCTGGGTAGGTTAGTATCGGTGCGTTAACTAGCAATTATTTTCAATGTAAAAATGCTTCGCTGTATTCTGGGTTGTCAATTTCAATTTTGGAATCTTTTCTTAAGCATTTCGCTATTGGTGCGGTGATTTTGGCAAAGTTATTTATGAAACTTCGGTAGTATCAGACGAGTTCTAAGAATTATTATTTCTTTCGTCGTCTTTGGTATTGGGTATTTTGTAACGGCTTCGAGGGATTCGGTTTTATGCCTTCGGGTGTGATGACGTGCCCAAGAAAAGCTACTTCTTTTCGCAAGAATTCAGATTTATCTAGTTGTACTTTTAAGTTAAATTCGCGAAATTTCGAAAGTATAAGGCCGAGGTGGATGAGATGTTCGTGGAGTGATTTGGAGAATATAACTACGCCGTCCATGTACACAAAACAAAATTTGTGGACGTATTCTCGCAGTACATTATCCATTACCCTCTGGAAAGTTGTCGGGGCATTTTTCAAACCAAATGACATATGTACATATTCATAGTGGCCATTGTTCACGGAGAATGCCGCCTTTTCGATCCACTTCAATCTGATGTCGGGAAAGCTTATCAACTTCTGTGTTTTGCGTGGATTCAACATAAGTTGCAAAAATTAAAATTTATCGTAACTCACACCATTGCCAAATCCCGCGAGCCAGGCGAATTTTGTACCTCCCATCCTATTTATATAAGCAATGGCGGTTATATTATCAGCCCTAATAAGAATGTTAAGGTGAGGTGGGGTAAGTGCTACCCAAAAAATGAGTAGTTGGATTTAAGGCAGCTTGAAATGAAAAAATAATTGCCTTAACATTTTTAATTTTTATCTCTGTATTGCTTTAAGCATTGTAAAAGCAATGTAAAACATACATACCTTCGCAAAATCACAATAAAAACTTCTGGTATTATGCCGATGTTTGTAGATTTACAAATACAGCACCAACTCGTACTTAACTTATAATTGTTACGTATATTTGACAGGCGTGCTATGCTGATAGAGTGTCACAGGTGGTCGGAAGTGGATAGGTTATGGAAGTTCGGTTACTTAGAGATGATGTTTATAGATGGCGACGCCGTTCACTCAAATATTACCAATGCTGCCCTTGCCCCACTTCACCTTACACTGAATATCATTTCTTGCAAAACACCTCAGACGGTTAAAAATAGCTAATAATTCCAAAATTTTTATGTTCCTTTTGCATTCATTGGTGTTCCAAAACCCTCTCGTCTGTTCACATACCGCTCCCCATCCTGTTTTCGTGTAAATTCTGTATACATATTTCCTAGGCGTTAGACATATTGGCGACGGGAAGAGAAACTAATCACCATTGTAAGTCAGTTTTAACAATCCGAAATATGCATAAAGCATTCTGTTTTAAGGCCTCCGATTTCTTTTGGTGTACATCCATATCCATATTCGACAGATGGATAGAGAGATATCAGAATACCAATTAATTTATCAAAACTTCTGATTTTGCATTTACTAAGTTTTATGAAAATTTTACAGCAGTTTCAAACTTTTTACAAGTTTTTCTTGAGGGAACGACGTTACCATATACATATAAAGCATGCTTAATTAAAAATACACTTAAAAGAATAAAATAAAATAAGGAACATTTTTATAAAATTTAGTAAGAGGGAACAACTTTTGTCGTTAAAAATATTACAGAAAATTATATAACGAAACCATATCGTAGGAATTTTCTAGTCGTCGACGTTTATTGTAAGTCTCCCTATAGATTTTTTGTTGGGGCCTAGAAATCACTTCATATGCTACCGTTCGCGCAATTTTCTTATCATTCGTCACATACACAGGATCAGCATTATTGCAAACCATTTCTTTCATACACACGAAATCATTTTTTTCGAATTTTCTAAATTTAGCGTTATGTCTTCAACCTTGCAAACGCTAAAATATTCCTTTTTTGAAGGGGAAAAGACCCTAAAAGCGTAGTTCTTAGGACCACCGCTGACGAATTCAGAATAATAACTTTCTGTACCGTACGACTCCAATTCATCGGTTAGATCCCCCAGGAAGTCACCAGTCGGAGGTAACAATTCTCCAGGTCTAGCTGTGAATATAATATGTATACTGTCTGTGTCTTAATATAAAATGCGTCGATCTAATTTTTTTAAGTAGCTGTGAAAGACTACAGTAGTAACTTTTGAAACGGTTACGTCTTCTTGTGAACTCGCCCAGTTAACTATCAGATTATCGTCAGAAATAGATAATAACAAAGATAATACCGATACAATTCTTGAACCGCATAAATAATTTTAGGCCTTGTTAAGTTAGGGCGCTGCCAAAATTTTCCCCAAAACCATTCAGCTTCAGCATGAGGTTACTCATGCATCTGAATCATTGATTGGTTTGAACTTTATCGTGTTCTAACTTGATACCCTCTCCATCGAAATAATCCTGTATAGATTTAGACTTATCTGATTCGCCTTTACCCGAGAGGGCCACCCGCTATACTCTTGTTTTAGTTTCAATATTATTAATGTAATCTCTGAACCATCCGACTTGGATTCTTGGTCATATACAGCTACTTGATATTCCCATATTTCGAAATACTCTATACCCCAGAGAAATAGATTTCCTTAACTCATCTGCAACATAGTACCGGTATGTCTTTGTACATCCTCGTGTGTACAATCGTCTTGATTGAAGGTTTCTGCACATTTACGGCAGAATATGAACATCAACTTGATACGCTTTCTGAATGGCAATACAGGGTGATATAAATTTCTAGGTGGTAACACGGTACACTTAATGAGTCCTTCGACAGTATCTCAGAGAGTAGCACACGCTTCGTGCCCAGCATGTATTTTAGGGTGACTCACAGGGCACTTTGCATATTTATTGAGGAAGAGGTACAATGAACATACATCGTAGTACAATATTTTTCCCCAGCGTCAACGTCACATCCCAAAGAAACCGTCTCCTTTATTGAAATTAAAATGCTGACTCAAAAATTCCCTGGCCGTTTCATCATGCTTAACAAGCTGTTTAACTCGCATTCCCAAGTTTCCACAAGAGTGTAACCGAAAGATTTTATTCGAGAAGCCTTTGCCTCTGTTCTTTCCCATTTTAAAAACACTCTTCAAAATTTAAACATAAGATAAAACCTATATATGCATTATTATATGATGTACCTATAACAAATACGGGCGCTTACCTGATGTTCCAGTGGCCGAAAAATCGAAAATGGCAACTTAAATTCTTGCGTAATTATAAAATCTAAGTGGGTCCTCTAGGTACGGGCGCTTACCTGATGTTCCTGTGGCTGAAGTTGACGGATGCACTCTGGATAATTGCAGACCTTGCTGTGTCTGCCGTTCGTACACTATTTGGTCTTCTGCGTGTATTTCTTCATCTTCCAAAATTACTTTTATATGAATTGCATTCATCGCCTCTACTACTAGTCCATCATTCTTAATGTACCCACCGTCGTACAAATTAAGGATTTGATGGTCATTTAGGTGTTGTAAAACTTCACTAAAGAACATTATGCACAACGAAATTTAAGACACGAACAAAAAATGAACCGTACGGTACGAAATATGCTATGGGTGTGGCTCTTGCATATTACGTATCTTTTATAAGTAAAACAGGAATTCCCTGAGAGTAGAAAATAGAATTGCTTAGACTGGAAAGAAACATGGTGAAAGCTGTTTGGCAAAATCCTCCAGGTTAGCCTCCGCGACTAGGACTTCTAACCGGGCCCATTCTTCATCGGTTATTAATAAGTCGTCTTCGCCCTCCAATGGGTCCTCTAGGTACGGGCGTTTACCTGATGTTCCTGTGGCTGAAGTTGACGGTTGCACTCTGGATAATTGCAGACCTTGCTGTGTTAGCCGTTCGTACACCATTTGGTCTTCTGCGTGTATTTCTTCATTTTCCAAGATTACTTTTATATGAATTACATTCATCGCTTCTATTATTTGCCTATCATCCTTAATGTACCCACCGTCTGATGGACATTCAGCCTTTGTAAAACTTCACTAAAGAAGACCATTATGCACAACGAAATTTTTTACTTGACACGCATAAAAATATACCGAACGGTACGAAATATACTATGTGTGTGGCTGTTGAGTATTACGTATTTTTTGTAAGTAAAAACAGGAATTCCCTGAGGGCAGAGAATAGATTTGCTTAGACTGGAAATAAACATAGTGAAAACTGTTTGGCAAAATCCGTTATTCATGGGCAAAGCTAATGAATTCCGGGTAAACGGAAAGTGGTTTCATACTTTATGGAAATAAACAAGTGTCCCATATTTCTTTAATACGGGGCCTTTGTCCTTGCACACAGGGAACCTTATGCTTCTGGGCGATATAAATATATGAGAAGCATCAATATTTATGGTACATATAGTGACAGTAATACGTGTTGCTCCAAGTACCATATTATTGCAAAGAAGGTCTTGCTGTGGTAAATATTCGTATATTGCAAAATGTTGTCTTGTTTATAAATGGTGTCAAATTTTTGTACACTATTAGCCTCAAAGAAATGTAAAGAGGATTGCAATTCTTTCAGAATACTTCCATGAATGTGCAATGACTCCACATTAATAGCTTCATATCCTGAACAAGAAATATTACTTTCAAATGTGTTATTACATATAAACTTGTAACTTGGTTAAATAATCAATAAATAGTTCATGATGCTCACATATCAACGTTAGTTCATGATGCTCACATATCAACGTTTCCAAAACACTACAGTATTCAATAGTAAAAAATGTATATGTTAATAATGCTACAATTTCTCTTAATTTAATATACAGTTGCCAAAATGTATTATTATCAGGAATTAGTTCTCTGAAAATTGCACCCGTATAGCGAAAAAACGTTTCTGCGGCAGACATTCGTAACGATTTTTTTCTTTAATTATCAAATTATAGGAGGTCTATTACGGTTTTCATTTCCGAAGTTAAAACACTGCAATTTAAAACTTCAAGTGACATTATTTTTTCTTCTGCAATAATCTTATGTGAAATTAAGGACATATTTCTTGCTTTTTATGTCCTGGTATGTTGTTAACTTCCATTAATGATTTAACGTCTCTCATGTTTGTCAGACGACCCCCACCTACAGCACCCGTAGCAAAAAAAGGAAGCGTTGCTCTGCAATACGTTCCCTATGATTTCTATGACTATATCAACGTTTATTTGTCCCTTCTTTCTAAATGATACCGACTGGTTTATCGGGATAATTCGCGTTTCGTAGAACCATTCCAACGTAGTCATCAACATCGACATTTCTTAGACCATGGTCCAGCAAATCCTTCATACCATTCTAAAAATAATAATATAACATTAATTTAGCAGCCAACATAAAATATAATAACATACCTCATTCGTTATTAATAACTCACCCTCGAACGGATCCTCCAGGTTAGCCTCCGCGGGCGTTTACCTGATGTTCCTGTGGCTGAAGTTGACGGTTGCACTCTGGATAATTGCAGACCTTGCTGTGTTAGCCGTTCGTACACCATTTGGTCTTCTGCGTGTATTTCTTCATTTTCCAAGATTACTTTTATATGAATTACATTCATCGCTTCTATTATTTGCCTATCATCCTTAATGTACCCACCGTCTGATGGACATTCAGCCTTTGTAAAACTTCACTAAAGAAGACCATTATGCACAACGAAATTTTTTACTTGACACGCATAAAAATATACCGAACGGTACGAAATATACTATGTGTTGAGTATTACGTATTTTTTGTAAGTAAAAACAGGAATTCCCCGAGGGCAGAGAATAGATTTGCTTAGACTGGAAATAAACATAGTGAAAACTGTTTGGCAAAATCCGTTATTCATGGGTAAAACTGATGAATTCCGGGTAAACAGAAAGTGGTTTCATACTTTATGGAAATGAACAAGTGTCCCATCTTTCTTTAATACGGAGCCTCTGTCCTTGCACTCAGAGAAATTTATGCTTCTGGTTGATATAAATATATGAGAAGCATCAATATTTATGGTATATATTGTGACAGCAATACGTGCTGCTCCAAGTACCATATTATTGCAAAGAAGTTCTTGCTGTGTTGAATATTTGTATATTGCAAGACAAACATAGTTTTAATTGGCTCTAAGATACGCCATATACCGGTCGGATGTAAGAGTTCCTTCGTAAAAATACGGACCTATTATTTTTGTACACAGCAGGCCATACCAAACATTAATACTAAACCGCCGTTGCGTATGTACATCTTGAATTGCACGCGGATTATTTCTGCTCCAAACGTGACAGTTCTTTGTGTCGCACTGGCCGCGGTTTGTGAAATTTGACACTTCAGTCCACAGAATGTGACGAAGAAACCTGTCATCGGCAGGATGCCTTTCCAATAAATGTCTGTAAAAGCATGTCCTTCTTTCGCCGTTCCCAGGATAGAGCTCTTGAACAGGCTGAATCCTGAATGCCCTATATTTATGCTTTTTTGGAACTTATGGGCATACCCCACGCTCTATCCAACTTCTTCAGCAACTTATCGAGTTGATTTCTCCCCATGCGCTTCATACAAAGCAAGAATATGTACTTCATTTCCTCCTAACTCCTTCTTTTGGAAACCTCCAAAATTTCGTAAATTGTTGGCTAGTTTCCCTAAATAAGTAAAGAAAGGAATAAAATTAATAATAATTACAAAATATCTTCATTGTAATCTGAAAACAAAATAAGATATGTAAAACAATTATGGATCATTTAAATAAGTATTTTTTTACGTTCTAATTCTGTAATAACAAAAAATTAGTTGTGAATTATATGTGTATAGAATAAGTGCTAATATGCCTCAGGAACTTGTAGTCATATTTAACTATCTCGCTCCCATGTATCTAGTGGCCAGCTCTCACCTCGAAAGAACACCTTTGCGTTCTGCCAAGGTACTCCTGCTCACAGAATGGGAAAACCTTAAAGCGAAGTCCTCGGCTGAGGAACGGAACTTGGCTAAACGAGGGTTTTGTATTCTCGCCCACCCGCGGGGCGCCACGTGGACGTAGACTTCCTGGCTTCGCCGCCGCAGATTCACCCTTACGCCATACCGGGCGAGTTTTCACTGCGACTCGCACCACTGTCACAATAGTAACAAGGACGTTTACTATTCTATAAAATGGCATGTAAATAAAACATTAATTACATGAAGAACGACACAGACTTTTAAAGATATCACAGATATTTATCACGCTACAATTGCCAATCACAGTCTGGCTTTGCGAGCCGGGTGTAAAAGGCCCGACTCGCGGACAATTTATTACAAACACCACAAGCACAGTGTTTACCAGCAGGCTAATCGTTCGAAATGACCGAGAGAAGGCTAATCGTTCGAAATGACCGAGAGAAGTCCTTGCCTACGAACAGGGCGACGTTGTAGTCCATGAATGCATGGTAAATTTCAATGGAACTACGGAGCGCCATTCATGAAATTGTTAACAACGCTTGGGCATCGCCCCCCTCGTTCCTACCATAACTGGTGGGACTTCTCCAGCATCGGCTCCTGTCCTCTGCTGAAAGTAGAGTAGCAAGGGCGTATACTTCCTCAACTTTGCCTGCCGTTGACTGCAACAGGTAGAATTTATCCCTTATCACTACCCGTAGCTCCTAATCTATCTCTCTCAGCATTCTTATGCTATACAGGTAGTGCAGGATTCAGACAAATTTGACTACATTGATATAAAAATTAAAATTGGTTTCGAATGATACTTTTACATTTTTCTATACTTTTCTTTTAACAATGTCATTTCCTCTTTATGGACGGAAATCTACCACTTAATTTACGATTAATGTCAGTACATTTTGTTAAAATTTCTTTAATAGTACTAAAGTGAAACCAGCAATTAATGAAAGTAAACTTTCTATTTTCGACAGACTCTTGAACTGTTCCCATGAGCACATTACTAAAAGAATATTTCCTTAAAATTTCGGTAACACTATGATGAATTTTCATGATGGCATTACCACCAGATTAATAAATGGATAGCACAGTCTAGATATCCATACACTACCATATCCTCTGGCAGCAATTAATTTATTGAATTCATCATTTTTGTGTCCAAAGAGGCACCCACACTCATTGCATGTACCCGGTTTCTTTTTTATTCGTCTTAAAATGAAACCTGCCACGCAGCTGTTGATAAAGCACTCAGATTTTCCAGCAACTCTGGTACTTTTTGAAGAAGCATTTCTTGTTCTGGTGGCGATGGAGGCAATGTGATGCCAATTCTTCATCTGCTTTGCAGTCACATTCAGTGAAAATTTTTTTTTTCAATTCTGTAAACAGCAAACATTTATCGGTGGGCCTAAATGGCAGGCTAGAGTCTGCCCGACACCAGCAGCGTCGGGATTCATCGAGTGTTTTACGGAAGTCACTTCATTCTGTGTCTATAACCAGATACTTTTTGGTAGTGGTCATTTCTGTATTGTGCGTTAATGTGTGAAAGATTACGGGATTATGGTCGGAATCTAGTTCACTCAAACAGGTGGGTTCTGTGTTAGGGTGAAATTGTTTTCAGGGTAATGGGTCGGTGTGTAAAAGATGTTTACGTTGTGGTTTAGCAAGTAACTTCAGGTGTGTTGCCGTTCGTATTATTTCCTTTATTATTCCAGTTCTTGCTTTTGGCGTTAAGGTCTCCTATCAGTAACATTTTAAGGCATACGTCCAATAAAGTTGAGAGGTCTGCTTCAGTGAATGTGTTGGAAGATCTGTTATAGGCTGCTTGTTATGTAGGTGTTGTCATTTAGTCTGATAATTGCGTGTCGAAATGTGTAGAGTTGAGATTTTAACATGGGCTAGATAATTTTTAATTAAGATGGCGACATCACTCCGTCCTGACTTATTTTGTCTGTGTTGTACAAAAATAGCGTAGTTTTTGTTCTTAATTTGTCGGAGTCTTTAAGTTTGATTTCGTTTATTAACATTATTGTTGCGTAGTTGCGTTGTGTTTGCCCAAAAAGTTAATTAGTTGTCCGATTTTGTCTTTTAAGCCGTTAGCGTTCCAAGTAATAATATTTGTCTTATATTATATTACAAAATTACGTATTGAATTTTATAAATTTATCAACTGACCCACTGCAGGAGGCAGCCATGAGTTTGTTGAGGTCTCTTACCACGCGGATAATAGCGCCATGATTCACTTAATGTTCTAATTTCTTGAATTCTGAGATCAGTTCCCAGCATGTTTCGTCCGGGGCTGTTGAAGGTGAGTGGCTTGTCTCTTCTTCATTGCGTTGATGCCCACAGGGAGGTATCTCTGCAGATGCCTGTGCTGCCGTGTTGAATAAAGCGTTTTGCTTGGGGGTGGGAACCGGCACTAGCCTGGGGAACTTTTTTGTTCATCTGTGTCACTGAGGATTTTGGTTTATTGCCCTGTTCCGTTTTTGCCACTACCTGGAGTAGTCGTTGTTGATATACGGGGCACTCTGTACTGTTTGCAATGTGTACTCCTCTGCAATTACAACGCGTTGGCGGGCGGTCGATGGGTTTTTCAGTCCTTGCTCCAGTGGCTGCCGGCACATTTTAGACGACCAGATTAACGTCGCATGGCCCCATGCTCGACATCTGTGACATTGAACCAGTTTCTTTTTGTTTACACATCTTGGCCGTGAGGCGCAAGTATGTTGCAGGTTCTTAACCCACGTGACTAAGTTTTATCTCTCGTTCGGTGACCACGAGATGAAGGGGTCGTGAGGTCTTTTATTTTATAAACCTATAACATCCGCAGTTTGTATGAGCGCATGAGATTTTCTTTCATTTCGTCCCGTTTCCAGCTTCGGATGAAGGCACAATATCTAAAGATCCACATGATGTCTCACAGACGAAAAACCTCACAAATGGACAGTATATGAAAAAAGCTTTCGGGGTTTTTATTATTTGGACGTTACGAATATAAACAAATGTGAAATAATAGTGGCATGTCAAAAGAATTCCGAGGGTCCTTCATATTTAAAGGATCATTTGGGGCACCACACAGGCGAAAAACCCCACAAATGGACAATACGTAACAAAGCTTTCAGGCAATGCAACACCAGAAACGGAAAATTATAAGATCACCCGCCGATACGTTATTTTTAAAATAAACGACGTACCCAAAGAAACTGGCGCATTGGAATGGTTAAAAGCGGCGGTAGAGGGCGTCGTGAACCATGTTACTAAAAATATACTTCCCGAGGCCTAAGTGTGGTTCTCTTTCTCAACTAACGATAACTAGAAAGAAAGCCATCTGGCGTTTAGAAAAGCGTCGAACATAACGCTGGACCAGTTGTGGAACATGGTGTCCAGAATATACCAAAGCAATTCAGTGGGATTGAACACCGGCAATTCTGGCTGGAAGTAACGTACATAGTCAAAACGCCTACAATTGGACAATATGTAAAAAACTTTCAGACAATGCAATACCAACTAAATATAAGATCGTGAATGAAATACGAAAAAATTATTTTAAACTTATGAGTAATGCCATATACGGTAAAAGCACCGAAAATATTGTTGTCTTAAAATATTTAAACGTCTTGAATTTCTTGCGGTTACTGTCTGTTCCGGGATAACAATTCTCTTCTTTTGTTTGAGGGGATCCTGTGGAAAACAAAAATGTTAGCAGACATATTATAACATCCTCCGAGGTGTATGGTGAATGGGGCTTTGACTTTGTTTTTGTAATTTCGAAAAGATAAATGTTTTTGTTTATCAGTAGGCAGCCGAATTTTGCAGTCGTTCATATTTTTGCAGTCTTCGTAGTGCCGATCTAACTTATTTTGACAGTAGAAATAATGCAAACCAACGATCGCAAAAATAAGTTCCATGGGCATGTTTGCTTAACTGTTTCGATAAAAGTCTAGATAAATTTTTAATCAATTCAAAATGAAATGCTATAGCATCGTTAACATGGTCATCACAGGAATACTTATCTTGGATCATCAAAAGGTTTACGAGCGTGTCCCGTTTCTCCTTAGTCAAATATACGGGGAAAGCTCCAAAATCTGTTCAGAATATAAACGTTCACGGAAACTCCGTTCTGCCTTTCGAAACGTGGTATTTGATTTAATGTAATGGAGAACTCCAATCCAGTTAAATTAAAAACCGGTAGATGGTTCCGGATATGATGACGTTCTATCTGAATGTTTGTCGGCAGGATAAAGGGCAGAAACCACACTACAGACAAAACACAAGTTTGAAAGGTCTTCACGTTGACGCAAGCCTGCTTCATTTTTACGCGGGGTGGATCTGTTGATGTTAATTTGCAGATTAACGATGGAGGATAATGTCCAGCCTGCAAAAACGGAAATGTAAATTGAAGGAACGAAAAATTAAAGAAAAGAAAACCAAGAAAAAATCTGTTTATTCTCGTCGAGCTCTTTAATTTGATATTCCACATGACATAGTTTTACGTTCCACGTCCATTTGAAGAAACTCCGAGACACGAAGGAATATTTTGCGACACACTAGAGTCGGAGATAGGAATAAAAAGAGGGATGGGTAGGCCCAGATTAGACTACTGCTCTCAAAATAGTTGGGGATGTAGGATGTTCCACTTGCAGATTCGCGATGGTGCGATAAAATAAAGTACATACCAGAATCTCGCTCCTGAAACTTCCAAATCTTTCAGGACCTTTTGTTGCACATTTTCCAGGAACCAGGCTTTCAAATCATCGTTGCGATAAAGGGCGGCGTTCTTCGTGTTGAAATATTTAAATTCTTATGTCTCTTTTTCCGCTTTTTGTATTTTAAATTCGGCGCAAAATATGGCATGTATTTTCAGTGCCTCTTCGGAACGCATTAAAGTTCGTACCCTCTGACCAAACAGCTGTGACGTAACAAATCCCGTTGCGTCACAAAGGGGGGAGGACCCGACCGCGACTAACTCTAGCCGAAGATGGGAGTGGGCTATTAACAAAAGGGGCGCCAAGGAGTTGTCGGCTAATCCTCCGGGAAAGAACGCAAAAATCCAGTGGTTACAACTCCTAAAAGCCACTGGCATCCGAACAACAATGGGGGAGCAAAATAAACAAAACCCGCAGTCAAATATTTAACAGATATATTGAAAAGAAAGCGTAAATGTATTACAAAACAAATATCTGAATCTAAATGAGCAACAAAAATAAAAATGACAAAAAATGACTGACTAGAAACTACAAAATTAACAAAATAACCTATCCGGAAATTTAACAGCGCGGCGCAAACGTCTCGCCCAAAAAAAATATGGAATCACGCACGGATGACACGAGCGACTATCTACGGCCGAAGCTTCGTTCGCGCAGGCGCACCACCGACGAGTCAAACCGCACAACAAAACTTACAAGACGCAAACGCAAAGCACCGACACTACCAAAAGACCGGGTAAAAGCAAAAACTAGAATTGAATATGAATATAAAAAAAAGCAAAATACTGTAACTACTTGACTACAAAAAAACTTCAAAACTACTACCTACAAATGAAAATTATAAATTAGCGTTAACTAATAGCAATAAGCCGCTACGAGGCACTACTTAAGCGAATAATACTAACTTGTTTAACAATAAGCTTAATGTAACGTTTTGGTGGCAACGATAGGCCGCTGCCAGGCTGTATATGAAAACTTCTGCCGACGGATGAAATGATATTCCGCTCGGACAAAATAAAAATAACTTAAAGATCTGACCTTAAAACACTGTCGTTTCAATAGATCGCTGGATAATACTCTTGTGGGGAAGTATAGATTAAATATACCCCACGGTAGCACCCTAAAAAGAAATAATAATAAAGCAAAGCGTCTAAGAAGCCCCAATCACCCCTGAACCTACCTCGAAAGGGATACGATGGAACCTCCAAAAAAACACCTCGTGGTCGAAGACAAAAATCCCATAAAAGGAGCCTTTTCTGAATAAGTTTTACCAAAAACTTTGCAAAATCCAAAAAAGGAACAATTTGACACTATTTCGAGAAATCCTGGATACTCCAGAAGGTCGGAATTCAACATAAAATTCAACAAAATGACCGCTATCACAAAACGTGTCTTGTCTGCGAAAAATCACGGGAAAAGTGCCAACCCGGAAGTTTAAAAGATGACGTAGGACTCGTCCTTAGGTACATCAAAGGTGAAATTTAAGAGCTAACCTTGAGCAGTGCCGTGTCGTCAAAAGAGCAAGGAAAATCGCAATCGATCAAGAAAAACTACGAAAAGATCGGAGGAAACCACACTTAAAAGAGTCCTCCAAACAGATAGAGAATGGAAAGATACACAGAAGGGAATATAAAAGCGAAAATATAGAAGGAAAGTGAAATCAAAAATAAACTTGGAGGCGCACGCTCATGACCAACAACTTCAATACGACCTAAACGACGGAAAGTCGAGCATGCTCAAAACCTATCAAGAAAATAGAAAAAGTACCGAACAGCTGAGCCGCTGTACAAATAAAATGGATTTTAAACAGAATAAACAGGAAAGAGAGTCAAGAATGGCAAATAATTGAAGACATAATGCAGTGCTAATAAGGAACCTAGGAAAATAATGAATGTTGGCCGACGATCTGCGAAAACCAAGGTAAGTTTTGAAAACACAACCGCCCCAAATGTAACAATCTCAAATTTATTGCAGGAACGAAATAAACAAGAATCAGAGCAGAAATAGATCAGAGAAACAAGGGAATACGCCAAAAGAACAAGAAATAGGTACTCAGATAGTGAATTTACAAGAAGACAAGAAATAAGTGGCAAGATAAAATCAAAATACTGAAGTAAAGAAAACAAATCGGTTGATAAAAAGGAAAACTGTAAGCTTTGTATTTTAAATAAATTTTCTAATGAATAAATGTCTAATTTAATTTTTAACTGTAACACAGCTTACAACCATCTTTGAAAAACTGCAATGGCTCCTTGTGTTGCAAATTCAGGAAAACTCCCGTTGTATTAGACTTTTGAATGCCGATTCCACATTCTCCTATTTCACTCTGCTGCTAGTATAATTCACTCTATTTGGGTGAGAATTTTTGTCTGCTCCTCACTTGCAATACTTTCAACATTAATCGATTTCCTCTCAGCAATCCGATTGCCGACGCTACTTTATTTCTATCCGCGGTGATCGCTGACTTTTAATAAAACGGTCGACGTTCTATAATGTCTAGTGCAATTTTTAATTAAACCAGCGAGATTTTCCCGGTCACAGCCTTCGTTATTCGCCCTCAAAAGGGCCGACTTGTACTTTCCACCAGAGACTTAAACGAAAGACGACATGTTGTCTTAACAGCGACGCGACACAAACTGAATTGAAATCCAAGCAAAGTTCTTTTTATAACGCATTTTGTACCGATTTGGCGTCAACAAAGCCATAAATAATCGAGGCTAATAACATATGAATTTGTGCTTCTTTGGTACAAATATGCAATGCCGACTTAATTAAATTACAATTTTATTGCTGGGTGTGTTTTATGAGGTATTGTCAAAATTAATGGGATTTTTGTTATTTTAATGAAAAATATATACAATAACTTATGCCCGAATTGGATGTATTGTCAAAACAAATTATTTATATTACCGATTTCCAAATTTCCAAATAATTTCCAAATAAGTGCGAAAAAATTTAAGAGGCGATTCTTTGTTGAAAATTAAAGGGGGTATTTGATATAAACAAATCCTCATATGTCTCTCCCTTAGGAGTTACGCTCCTCCAAAGTGGGAGGTGGAAATTAGGTTTTTTATTATTGGTAAAATAGTATTGAATCGACCCCCGAGGGTTGTTGGGGGAAACAAGCCTTGTGGCAATCAATTACATATCTTTTAATAAGATAACAAAACAATAATATAAAAATACAGAATAAAAAATTAGTTTTATTTCATTAGAATATTATGGAGCTAAAGCATTCATGTAGACCGTAAATACATAATTGTTTTTGTAGCTTTATGGGCCAAGCTGTCGGCCCCGGGATAAATTCGCCGTCACTAATCAACTTCTGATGAGTTGCTATATTCAGCTGAGACGGGGGCATTTGCCGGTACTTAAACAAAAAGCGATACATTTTTATTATATAGAGTGAATAAGCAATTTGTGTACATACAGTCAACCCAGATGAAAAGAAAACCGTCAGTAAGGGTGATTGTAGTTTGTTAACCCATTATGTTCCCTCGAAATATCTCGATGGCGTTGGAAGGAAGGGTGAATCCCAGATCACGTAAAGTCCGGAGATCTGAGTGGCCAAGGTATATTGTCTTTGGTGCCAATAAGCCGTCCAGGAAAAGTTGTTTCCAAGAATTCTTTGACTTTTCTTGCTTTATGTGCAGGGCAGCCGTCTTGTTGAAACCAAATTTCCTCAAAGTTGACATTTACATTTCGTACAACCGTAAAATCTCCTGTTGCAACATTTCTAGGTATTTAAGTTGCGGTTGATAAAAATGGAACAACAAAATCGTATCCCAAAATCCCAGCCCAAACGTTTTTTTGCGGGTATTGAGTATTCAATGGTACACTCAAATGTATTTTCTCGGGACCAATATCGGGCCACTGAAGGATTTTGCCTATCATGAAGATGAAAAGATGATTCGTCCCTGAAAATAATATTTTGCATAAATCGTTCATTCATATTGACCTTTTCCCTGATGGCCTCACAAAACTCCATTCGTGTGATTCGATCATCTGGAAAAATTTCCTGCGTTTTTGCAACTTATTAGACTTATACCCTTGCCTGTACGGTCCGGAATGCCAACTTCTTCGGAAAGGGACCCAAAACGGGGTTCTTTTGCAGCCACACTTTTAATAACATACTTCTTTATTAGTTCTAATTCCACGACGCAGACTGACAATCTACTGGATGGATACTTAGCAGCTGACGACCGCTTATATGGTTTATGACAGGATGTAAATTATGCGGTTAGGCCGAAACAGTATACACAGGTCGAAGCTAAACAATAGATAAATAACTTATTATGGCAATGATAACAAATTTTTAAATAGGGGGTATATTCTTCAATAGTTGTTACCCAGTGTTCCTCCAAATTCACACATGTTACATCCAAACAGTTGTAGCAACAATCACTGTGCCCATTAGTTAAGAAGGACTCTATCACAATACCGCAGCAGAATAATCTCTGGATAGTAAAGATGATGAAAGAGAGTGTGTCATCTCTTCAACGGCCACACCTTCGTAACCAGAGGGTTCGGCGAAATCCTCTAGATTAGTTTCTTCGTCTTCAACATCTTCTCCCGGCTCAAGTTCTAGGTCACTAACGGACTCGTCAGAATCACTCATTATTATTATTGCTATGAGTCCAGTGCAAGTCTTACTCACAATATTAAAATAAGAATTGTTTGTAAGTATATGCACCATAATGTTTAATATATACACGAAAAAAAATGTAAATGTATTTAATCTTCATCGACGTCATCTTCGTTAATTTCAATTCGCATCTGTTGTTGACTTGTCAAACTTAATACCAGAGTTTTCAGTTGTTCGAAAATACTTTCGTTGGGGCTATTTATTCCAAATAGTGAAAGATCCTTTTTCCCCGCTCTCGCAACCGCCTGCCCCCACTTTATGCTTGCTTCTGCATCCTCATTTTATTCCTTTTCCATATCATATAGGAAACCCAGTTATGATTTCCTGGGCGGAAAGGGTAGCTAAAACCACAGTCGCAGATTAAGAGTGTACATTTTCATATCACTTTTCCTACTTTTATCTAAGGCGGTGGTGGTGGTACCGATTAGAAGTTCCCATAGAAATTAAGCGGATACATTTCCTCTCAGTGAAATATCTCATAAAGATTATGACATTTCCCTCAATATCACAAAGGAATTCATTGGTAGCCTTTTCCTTACGGCGAAATAACTTATAAAGTCTATGACATCCCCAAAACCTTTGCGATTGGCGTATTGCTAAATTACCACCTCCTCGTACATCATACAGTTACCTACATTCCGATAAACATTTTCACAAGATAAAATGTTGGTACAGAGCAGTATGAAATTGCTGTAAAATACTTGCAAAATATCACGTGATCTTATCATCTGCAGATGGTTTGAAGATCTATGAAGTCGTCACGAACCACCATCACCACAAGTCTTTTAATTCCTGAAATAAGTGAAATCGGACATATTATGTCCAAAGGACTTTTTCCTTAAAATTACATAAGCTTTCATCTGGCAAAATTTGTTGGTGAGTTAATAAATCAACCTGTATAATGTGAACAGCTTCGCAATTTTATTAACCGTTATAGGTTTCTTTTGTTGGCAAAATAGTAACTTAAGCAGCCCAGGATTCTTTACAATCTCTTCGAACAATCCACATGTCTTCAATCCCGAAATGAGTTGACTCAATGGCTTCTGAATATTTTGAAATGCATATAATTTTAAGGCAACTGAAAAATGAAGAATCACGCAGTATTTATAATACCAGTAGGTAAGATCAGGAAATAGATACCTTTTAGTATTCCGTCTCTGTCTGGTGTTTGATAAAATTAATTATTGTGCTTTTAATAAATCTACTTCGTCTCTGAACATTAGTAATTTCGTTTTTATATCAGGTTCTAAATCTTCAAATGCAAAGTAGTGTGTTCAAGTCCAAAGGCTATCAGTGAATAAAGTGTATCGGAAAAGAAATGTGGCTCAAGACCACCGTGGACAAGAGAATATAATTCCCCCGATTTCATAATGATTTTCGTGCAATGCGGTGCTATTTAAAGATATAGGTATGTTTCATTTTTCCTCCAGTAAAAAGATTACTCGCTGAGAGAAAGTTTAATATCAGACGGAACATTTCTCGTTTCGGGCCTCTTTCATCTATTGCACCTTTATTTTTCTCCTTGATATCAACGAAGTTTAAAAGTTCTTTCTTCTAAGTGCCCGACGGCAGCAATCGAAAATGTCTTCTCTACCGGTTTATTTTAGTTGGGCTTTCATTATTTATTTGATTACGTAGGGTGATAAGACTCTCCTCCAGTGATGGTTCATTCATACGCGACTGAAACTGTTTTAGCCGCGCGGCTCAAATATGTAATAAGATTTCTGACTATCTACATGAGTTCTGTTTCGGGTCATTCTCAAAGACAAAACAAAATTCAACTTATCGATGTTAAGGCGAAGAAAGCATCTAAACTTGCATTTGGCTTGTAAAAGATGTCTCTAAATCAATACATGTTCGAAACCTTCCACCTTCTTTCTGCATTCGCATAGATGTACTTGCGGTTCCATTTGGTACTCTGGAGACCAGGGGGATAACTCCCAGGCCTACAAAACAAAAGGAGATCAGTTCAGAGTAACGTAAGGGGACTGACCATAGTCAGTATTTGTGTAGTTTCCCTACGGGATGCGAAACCACGGTCAAGAGATAAAAGAAGTGAAGAGGAATGAGCGAGAGGCCCTCAAGGTGGGGCAGGGACTGATGCAAGGAGGAAGGCAGTAGGGCAGGTGTAAAGGAAGAGGGAATTAGTGCAGGAGAAGTCAGTAGTGCCCGATGGTTTTGTAGCACTCGGGGAATGGCTTCTGGAAATCGATAGCCACTCTCCCGTGCGCCAGCACGAAGTCCCGGTAGACCTCCCCAATGGACCACTCTTCTCATCTCCGTCGAAATACTTGCTCCACCAGGATGCTCAGCGCAAGCTGATCAGATGGTAGATTCGCCGAGCGTAACTGGATCTTGTCGTGCGCTGCCGGGACGGGGAACAAGATGGTGTGTCCGCTGAGGGATGTTGTGTTGCATGGCGCTCTCGATGTTGTTGTAGAGCGCAGCATGCGGGTCCAGAAGAACAGATGGAGAGGGCATGACGTCATGATGGTCTGACGTCGAAGGTGCATCGGCAGATGCCGGTGCGGAGGTGGCGGGAGCTCCAAAGAATCATCTCCACGCAGCTTCCAGGCGGCGAAGGAGGCGTCGACAGTTCCGGGACAGCCGTCGTCGAGACGGCGCGTTCCAATCACCGTCGGCCATCTTGGATGGACGGCAGAAAATATCAAGGGAACTGATTCTCAAAGAATCTAACATTAGAATTAGCAAGAGCGCTTTCTCTTCCTCCTCCTCATTTTCTAATTCACACACCGCTAATACTGCTTACACCTTAACTCAGCCGAATACCGAGCATGGTCAACCCTGCGCGTCATTCCCGGGTTAAAAAAATGTTCTTCAAGTGAGTAGCGGTGTTTCCAAGTTTTGTGAAATTAAGTTTTCTAGCCAGTTTTTTGGTATTTTCTTGGTACATACACGTCTTGAAGCCGGCGAATTGTGGTTTTGTGAATTAATAAAACAACTTATGAACACAATGAAACTTATCGACATTTTGAAAATGAATTAGAAATTAAAATTACCTGACACGTGGTATAGAAATACCGGTATCGGGTGAGCCCCCATCAGCTGAATTAAAATTATGTATTTGTCATCCCAATTTCTATTATTTCCAATACCATGCAGGTCCCCCTTTCACGTAAAATTTCCCCCACGTGGAAGATACGATTAATTTGTTCTAAAAATACCATAACTCAGAAATTTGCACTTTTTGTAAATATTTTATTCTCGGATGACCGCAAGTACTCTGCACACATTTTCCTGATTACTGGTTCTAAAAATGGAAATACAGTTAAAGTAAAGAAACAGTATAACAGAAGTGTATTATATCTGCAGTGACAAGATCAGTATGCACAATGAGAAAAATTGTGATTGCAATATACATAAGTACTTTTATTTTTTACAGGAAATTTTTTTGTCTGAACGAAAATTTCATGGCAACATTGGCTTCTTTATAAGTTGATACAGCAACTGGACCTTGGTCTTCCTCCTGTGTTGGGTGCAGCTCCTCGTCGGAACTAACAGTTTCTACGCGTTCCTCATCATTCGCAATATTTTCGTCATCACTCTCTAAATGTAAGTTTCTGTCCATCAATATGAATTGGCCAGGAACTACGTTGATGTATCCACTTTCTTGGAGAAGATTGGAAACGTTTTGTAATGTTGCTAAAGGTAAATCGTCTTCTGCATCAAAGTCTTCATTCATTGCTTCGACAGATCCACCTTCAGAGAAACGACATTTCTTAAAACAGTTTACAAGTGTGTTATTAGTTACTTGCTGCCATGCTCTTGAAATGTATAGCTTGAAGTTCATTTAAAAATTCTGCGCCATCCATTTTTGCAAGAACATATTTCAAAATAATGGTGCGATAACTATGTCTCGAGGATGCGAAGCGGCGTTGTCCACGAATAACAGCACATTCGTTTTTTAAGAACCATTTTCTTATCAAACTTGAGTCATAAACTCACGTGTCATCCATGCCTTTCTATTAAACTGCCAATAAACTGGCAACTGACTCAAGTGCAAATTGCGAAAAGCACGAGGTCTTGCCGCTTTTCCAATAATTAGAAGTTCTCCTTTTTCTTTTTTTGGCGATTTGGTATAGTAGCCGCACTGCTTCTTGAAGTAATGTGGTATCACGATATACTTCTTTAAGAATGCGAGAAAAACTTAATTTGCAGTTCCTGCTCAAATTATTATACTCACTGCATAAATTTCAATTTTTTTGTACTTTCACAGTCGCAAGAAATTAAACACATGTATTTATGAATCCTTTCTGTATTTTAAACACAAAAAGGACAAAACATTTTGAGTCTAACTTAAACTAGTTGTCAACGCATTGACAGAACAGCTTCCTAGCCACAGCCGCACTGCACAGTGCGCGCGCATGCACTCAGTTCCAGGAGGTGTTGGGGACAGATTCTAGCCGGTCTCACATATTTACCACAAACATTTTATTACGCTACCTACCTTTCCCAATTTCTTTCTCAATTTTTTCCTTACACAACCTATTACGATTTTCGCACATCGTGTAGCGAAAAATACCCTCTATCCGATGCTAAAAACAAAATTAAAATCAATATTTTGTTGTTCCACCTTTCGCAGCTATGAGTGATTGTATCCTGCGTGGCATACTTCAATGCTCTTTGTTGCAGTATTTTGTAGCTTCCCATTATTGTTCCAGTGGTAGATGATCCTTTCCAATAATATTTGCTTGGTAGTGATTTTATCTTTCCTTAATTCCGCTTTAAGACACTCCCACACATTCTCGATTGGGTTCACGTCAGAAGAATTTCCGCACCAGTCTAGAAGAGGAATGCTTTGTTCCCGGAGGAATTTTTTTATTGATTTGGCTGTGTGGCAAGGAGCTCCATCCTGCATAAACATTTTTGGTTCCCCATTTGGAAACCATTCGTTTAACTGGGAAATTAGACTTAGACACTAATACTGAACGGTTTGAAAAAAAGTGTGGCTATTAAAAAGACGTAAGGAGGACTGTTGTTGGTGCTTCTAATATGTTGACAAGATAGCTGTTACCCCAAAATGTGAAGTCTCGGTATAACAATAGGGTTATTAGGTAAACGTAACATATGTAAGTAGACAACGAGAACGAACCTAGTAGGTAGCTGCTGTTTAAGAACGCCCAACCGACGATCGCTGTATGCGTTCAATGATGTTACGAGGACCATCACATTGACCATAGACAGCGATTACCGGCTAGAGTTCACTAAAATGATATATTATAAAGCCCAGACAACATCGGAAATTCTTAAAATCATGAAAGAAGGGTGGATAGTGACATTTGATCGGTTCAAAAATATTAGTTCGAGTGTAGACCTGATAGGTTGCTAGTCATAGTAAAAGATAATGCGCTTAACGATGGAAGATACAGGAAAGGGTTCGATCAGTACATTTTAATATAAATACACGCGGTTCATTGATTAACGGATCATATCAACCGATGAAACAGACTTGATCGGTTCACTCGAATGAACCGATCAACTGATCATCCGACCGACCGAAGGGATCGCTTGAAAAGCGCATGAGCGCATGGAGGGATCGCATGAAAAAGCCATTGATCGAAAGAAGGGATCGCATGACAAAGTACTTGGTTCTGTTCAAAAAGCTGTTGTCATGAGGCGAAAACATAAGAATGAAATATTAGTAGAATGCCGTATTAGAAATAGTGGTTGCACTTGTGACTTCCAACGGTCGTAGAGCTTTGATTATGTATTTAAAAACAAACTACCCGTTGCACTTGTGACTTTCATTAATTTGTACCAGAACTATTAATCTTCACGTTTCCGTTTAGGTACAGTACAGAAAAAAGCGCGAGCTTGGGATTTGTAAGGATTTTACGAAATTTAAAATTTTAGATCCTGCCGGAACATTGTTAATGTTTATAAAAACGGTTTGAGTGTTATTTATTTATTTTGTTAACATATTCTTAATTAATGTAGATGTATTACTATTAGTAGGTAATAGGACTATATACGCCACCGACTTCCCATAAGAACCTATGGTAAATCCCTCCACCAAATGATTTACCTCCACATTGGAAAATGTGGCGCGCATAGGAGGGTCATACAGCTGTATGAGCACATTTCAGGGTCATTGAAATTCTGGGGTTATTGAGTCTATATCATTCCAGAACAACATACAGCTGTATGAGCACATTTCAGGGTCATTGAAATTCGGGGGTTATTGAGCCGAGGTCAGCGGTCATTCCTAATAGGCGTATAGCTTTATGCAGGAATTTTGGAAAAATATGTGACTTGCATGGGAAGAGACATACAGCTGCAGAGCTGATTTTAGGATTATTTAAAATTCGGGGTCAGAGGTCATTCCTGACCTGCATAGGGCTTTATGCGTAGATTTTTGGAAAAAAAATGTTACGTGCATAGGAAGAGGCATACAGCTCTATGGTTGTACCTGGTAATTGTCTTCATGGCAGGACCTGGTGGTCATCTTCATAGCAGGATCTGGTGGTCGTCTTCATGGGTAGACCTGGTGGTTGTCTTCGTGGCTGGACCTGGTGATCGTCTTCGTAGCTGGTGGTCGTCTTCATGGGGGACCTGGTGATCGTCTTCGTGGCTGGACCCGGTGGTCATCTTCATAGCTGGTGGTCGTCTTTGTAGCTGGTGGTCGTCTCGAGGCAGGACCTGGTGGTCGTCTTCATGGCAGGACCTGGTGGTCGTCTTCATGGGTAGACCTGGTGGTCGTCTTCATGGGTAGATCTGGTGGTTGTCTTCGTGGCTGGACCTGGTGATCGTCTTCGTAGCTGGTGGTCGTCTTCATGGGGGACCTGGAGATAGTCTTCGTGGCTGGACCCGGTGGTTATCTTCATAGCAGGACCTGGAGATCGTCTTCGTGACTGGCGGTCGTCTTCATGGCAGGACCTGGTGGTCGTCTTCGAGTCAGGACCTGGAGATCGTCTTCATGGCTGGACCTGGTGGTTGCACACACATACACACAATATGTTGTGTTAATACTGAGTGGGTTCAAAAAGTAGACTATTAAAAAAAAGGTGTAAGAGGCTGATTGTAATTCTTTCGTAAAAGTTTTGAAGTGGGACAAGGCTGATGACGTCACAGTTAAAAATATGGTTATATCTTCTTACTAACAGGTGTAACGCATTTCAAGGACGGCGATAAAAGAATTTTGCTTGTGGTACGATGAGTCACACGGAATGTGCATGTCGGTGCGTTTATTTTCATTAGACCTTGTACTGATAAATAATAATAATAAAATCTGTTGCGCGCAGGAATCTCCGTAAGCTCCATGAAAATAGACGCGTCTTAATTTGTAGGTCAGAAGCTGTTTTTTTTGATCTTGTGGTTGTATGGTGTTTTGCAGGAGGAGGAATAACAACTACATAAGTATACAATTTATTTTTTTTATTTTCAGTACATTTTTTTTTGTTTCAATTAGTATGCGGTGGCCCGGCTGTAACATAGAAACTGTAAAAATTAAGTGCATAGTAAAAACTATATACCTATTAACCACAATAATGGAATATAAATATTCCATTCGTTTTTACGATTATAAGGAACCCTCCAAATGGAGGGTCCAGATCTCCGTAGAAAACTACCTCCCCATTCAGCATATATTCTTCAGCGTCTCCAAAACTAACTCCCTGAATATTTACTGCCTTCTATTATACCCCAGGCATCACAATACCCTTCTTACTGGGGTCTATAGTAAATCCTCGTTTTCATCTGTAATGGATTTTATCAAAACTAGCATTCAAAATATTAGTGAAAAACGCTTACGTTCTAGTTCTGGAGGCTTCGTTTCTGTGAAAAAAGTATTATGAAAATTTACGAATAAACGTAAGCAATTAGAAAAATTACCGTAAATGTGACAAAAACATCGGTAGTACCGGATGTTTTATTAGCACCAGGTACCCCGCACCTGGCACTGTTTCGTTGTATACAACGATACAATTTTGGCGTCTATACAGAATTTCTGCCACGGTGGGCACATAAATGGTAGTGTACTGAAATATCATAACATTTCTAGGTGGGAAGGGGTAAAACCACATTCACAGCTTACGATTACGAGTACATTTTCCTATCACTTTTCCTGTTTTTATCTAAGGCAGTGATTATTAGAGACACCCCCAGAGAAATTAGGAGGATGCGCTTCCTCTCAGTGAAATAGGTATCTCAAAAGATTATGACATCCTTGCGAACTTCGAGATTGGCATATTGCTAAATTACCATCCCACTCGTATATTCCAATAAACATTTAATATTAATACATAACAGTATAAAACTGACGTAAAAATTATTTCAGTAAGCATGTGATCTTATCACATGAAGTTGTCTTGAACTATGCCGATGACGTCACGTGCTGTTAATAACCACAGGTCTTCAAAGTAGTTACAAAAATATCATGTGATCTTAGCGTTTGCAACTGTTTTGAAGGACCGTGAAGATGGCACATGCTACCGATAACCATTAAGCAGATTTTCCTATTCGAAATGGTCAACTATCAATTCTAAATTCAGGGAAAATTGTTAAAATAATAGAATTCTTGCTTGGACTATTATTATGATTTATAATGTAAGACACCATCTAGTGTTAAATTGAATAAATTCGGCGAAACTATAAATTGATTTTGAATTGTATAAATGTGTCGGGTAGTATAATAGCATCACCAATCACTGAAACATCGTCGTCGTCGCTATCGTCTGACCAAGATGCCTAATATTGTTATTATATTATACTTGTTAGTGTCTCATTCAAATTTATTTGGATATACCGGGTGACCACGAGATCAGGCTCACCCCTATAACATTTTTGTTTTTCAAGATATTAATTTGAAATTTGGGACAGTTAAATGGTATGTAAATCTGTATTATTTGCAACAGTAAAAATTTTCCTGGCACTTCCGGTTTCACCGGAAATGAACCCACGTTCGAATTTTTAAATTGAACAGCCTATATATTTTCACGGTAGTGCCACTTTGGGATAAAAACATTACCATAAAAAAATTTTGGACGCAAAATAAATCTAGCATGACAAAGGAAAATATTAAGTCGGGGTCCTAAACTAGTGTAAAAACAAAATCGTCAAATTAGGTCAAGTAGTTTTTCTGTTACAGCCATCTGAAAATCTACGACACAGTTTTTCGGGTATAAGTCATTTTTTTAAATAAAACCATGATGGCTCATCGCGACATTTCGATAGAGCTATTTTTTACGAACCATTTGATACCAAACACGATATCTTTCATTCAAAAATACTAGGAGACATATTTTTCTTTGCATTTACTAAATAGTAAAACAAGTGAAAACTAACACATAATAATAATAGTTTAGTTACTTTAGTGTTAGTTTTAAGTTTAGCTATAAGCCAGACCTGCGCACAGATGACCTCATCTCTGCAGGATGTTATCGAACATGTTTAACATTTGTATATTTTTATCTGGTGAATAAATAAATAAAATAAATAAATACACTGAAGAGCAGCTATATTTTTTCACTAAAAATGTTTAACGCGAATTTTACATTTTGCTTTTGAATGGAAGAGGGGTACAGTACTTTTTATGATAATAAATGTGCAAATTTTGTTAGAGATTTTTTTCTAGCTCATACAAAATTTCAAGGTTTTTAAATTGTGCTACGAACAAAGTGTTCTTGTTAAGCTCAAAATCTGGGAATACAAGTTTACAGTTATCTGTTCTTTTACTGATCCAATTGTTACGAATACTTTTAATTATATGTACATCAAAGATAAAAAAGTAATCTTTGTGGATCTAGAGGATGAATAACGGATGGTTGTAAAATACCTTTTGGACAAAAAAGCTCAAAAGCCTTCTTGTTGACAGCATTGTTGTCAGATATAAAAGTTACAACTGTAAAGCCGATATCTTATATTTCCTGTAATACATTATGTTTTTGAATTTCTGAGCAGTTAAATTGTTAACAGTTTAATTAGGCTTACTATAGGGAAAATCACCTTACTTTTTATGCACGTCACCGGCTTCATATCAGCACTGTTGCCACAAGAGTTTATGGTACTCAATTCCAAAATATTAAAATTCAATTTACCTCTAACTGAATTCAGTGGTAATATGGGTCCATTATTTTCCAATTCTCTTTCAAAATAGTTGATAAGGGACGCTACAAGCTCCTTAAACCGACTGTTTAAGAACTTGGGCATTATACCAACAATAACAATAACAACACCGATAATAAATAACTAGGAGCACTATTTTACTTCTCAAAAGAACAGATTTGTACCGCAAAAGTTGATGAACAAAGAAAACAAGGGTTTAAAACACCAAAAACAACAAAAGTTAACGAAACTTGACGCTTTCAGAATATCAGCGGTCAAGTCAACCGGGAAACGTCAACAAATTAAGCGACAATCATGCAACAAAATAGTGTTGTGTTAGACATTCAAATATTTCTTTATTCTTTTTTAGCACATTCAATTTATATGACTTGTCATTTTACGTATGGCGACTCTCAATCGTTACATTTTGTGACGTGCATAAAAAGTAAGGTGATGTTACCTGTACATCTTTATATTTAGAAAAAATACTGGAAATCATGAAAACTTGCACTGTTTTTGCTACCTGCGTCGGATCAGTTTTGCTACAACCTACAATATTATCTCCTGTAAGATTTAACGTAGATTAATTTATTGTGGGATTGCAATTTAATGTAACAAAAATAACAATACACAACAAAATAAAAATAATTAACGTTTTACAATAATAATTACAATGCGATAGTATTAAAATAGGTTTTAATTACATACATCTTATTGAAAAACTATAGAAAAATAATATCTATACAAATAAGAATAAAAAAAAATATTAATGGGATTCTTAAAACCACAAATTTTCTAAATACCGCAATTGGTAGGTCGTCAAGCATGCGTTAAAAATCATGTTCCAAAAATTGGTTATAAATTTGTCCATTTAAAAAATATGGTCCCAAAAATGTATTATCTAGCAACCAACACCAAACATTAACACTAAATCTTGTTTGATGGCGAGATTCAAAAATTACGTGAGCCAGTGGCAAAAATCTAATCTGTACTGAGCATCTTGAGAACGTAAACCTTGCACGATTTGGTACTTATATTTATTTTTTCTCAAAATTTTTGAAACATTCCGCTCTCTCTCTTTATTTTATTTAATAATAATAATAATTGATAAAAGACTGTATATTTACAGGGTAAATAGCAAATGAGAAGCAGTACATATAACATACACTTAAAAGTAAAACAAAATAAAATCTATTTCTATAATAAGTAGTACATCCTACATCCTCAACTATTTGCAAACAGAAAAAATACGTTAAATACATAGTATTAAGAATAACAAATGCTGCACGTTTGCGAGAAAAGATACAGAAATAAGTGTCGTTCACAGTTGCAGCAAAATACAGCGTTGCCGAGCTCTTCATAATGCCAAATGGTTGTAATTGTGTGCTTGGAGACGGCAGCGACGTCAGAGATAGAAACGATATTTGCGGGAATGAGGCAGTAATGACAATAATAGTTGTCGTCGTTGTCAATAAAATATGATTCTATAACGCATACGTTCTCAAAAGTGTGGGGATTATTAATATCCAGCACTACTACGATTTGCTCGTCGGTTCAGAACTTGACTCATAATCGGATGAACCACTCATAGTTAGTTTATTGTTAAAAAGCGCGTGAGTGCTGCGATTTTATTTTATTAGTTAAAAGTCACGCGAATTCCAAAATATTAGCGTCAGTGGGCTTACCCACGTTCTTAGTACCTCGATAAATAATGGGAAGTTCGTTCGGTGTCAGAGAGTCAATCATCGTTTTGGTCACGTGGTCATTCATTCGTTGCGGTAGGAACAGTATATTTTTTTCTAACTCAACTAGCACAGTTTCCCCGAACGTCGTTTTAATTTTCTTCATTCCTATTATAGGATATTTACGGTTAATAATCATATCGGCAGGAGCAAGTTTAGGTTTGAACTCACACCGGGCCAAGTCGTTTAATTTCTTAAATTGCGCCATTTAATTTAATATCTTGTACTTCTCACAAATTAAACGCCACCACCGTTTTTACAGATCACGCACAGTTAACAGAATGAGTAAGACTATTGCCAATAGTCTATTGGAGTTATGTTTATATATACAGGGTGTTCCGTAACTGGAGGTCATAGCGAATATGCATATTCTTGAGGTCATTCTGATTCAAAAAGTTCTAATGAACATATACGCAAAAGTGGACTGTTTCTGGGTTATTGATTAAAAGTTCTTAGTGATTGTAATTCTAACATTTATTATTTACTTTTCACATTTTTACATTCAACTTTTATTTAAAATTTCAGTTAGTTTTAATGTAAATCATTTACATTACGGGGATCATTACGTTTCATCGGCAAAAAATATCTTGTATAGAAGCCATGCTGTTTTCTCCTTCTATTTATTACTCTCGTTTTATATCTCCTCGTTTTATATCTCCTCGTTCTTTGCTTCTGGTTGAGAAACAGAAGACTGGAACTTATTAAAATGGTTGATATGGCAATAACTTCTTCGTCCAACATTATTACAAATACACAACTGAAACTCGATGGAATTCTACGATAGTTTTAACCACAGAACACACTAAGGAGAACCTTGGAACACAACAAAACAAACAGCTTTCACGTTTCACCCACGAAAGACAGAACACGTGCTTTCATGTTTATCGTTCCTTCAGTTGACAAATTGAAATGACAACAACCATAGTGCGCCTGCGTACAGCGTTACAGACTTGAAACTATAAATACTAGAGTTGCTGTTGCAATTTTTTTATTTCTTACGTCTTGTTCCTTATTTCTTACCAAATTGAAACTATAAATGCACCCTTAACACGATTGCAGCAGAGAAGGCAATTAAAGCTGCCCAGATAATTTGGCTGGAAGAATGTAGAACCTAATATAAACAAATATACGTATTACATCACTACATTAAAGTTTAACACTCTGAACTTTCATACAAATTACACGCTAGTTTGACAATTTAGATGACCTAATTAGAGAAAGTATTAGTAAAATCATAGAAATTAAATAATTCTCAATTATTTCCCTGTCCATGTCGTTATCTTCATTTGTGTGGTTTTATTCATTGCTGTCTTCCTTTGTTATTCTCTCAATTGGATTTTCTGAGCTATCGATAGTTTTCGCTTTATTATTAGTTTCTTCAACTTTATTTTCGTTTGTGTGGTTTATTTGAATACTTTCTTCGTTTGTGTCTCCTTTCAAAGATCTATTCCTTAGTTTTTCCAAACATGAAAAATACACTCGCTTCCGTCGATCCGTGCCATTCACCATCAGCATTCAATGCGTTTTTAAATTGAGATGTTCTTCCAGATGACATGGTGGATTAAATAAAAGCAGAACTGTTGACACTTTCGAAAACCGGTTTTCAGGAATTTGCCCGCGGATTGGAATTTGACCGTGACCGTGGAATTCCTTAATTGACCTAATTATTCTCGGGATTTTGAAAACAACATAATTACCTGGAAATTTCCTAAATGATTCTTTTCACTTGTGGAATTTTGCAAAGCAATATAATTATGTCCAGATAATTGCACTATGAGTTTAAGATAAAAATTTCGCGGATATTTTGATAGGAGAATTATTTATTAATAATCTGTGAACACTTATCAAATATGGAGGCTATATGTACGGGCAAGTTCCTGAAATCCGTGTTTCGAAAGCTGTATCAAATAGAAATAAAATAGACGGGAATGTGTGATCCTTTTTGTGAAAAAAAATGTTAGGATGAAATTAATATAAATTTTTACTTACAGTTTAAGCTTTTTATTCGTAAAATTCTCCTAAAGGACGTCTCTGTCATCGCCTCCCATAAAATTCTGACTCCGTATAGCTGTTCTTGATAGAAGAATTATTTATTAATAATCTGTGAACACATATCAGATATTGATGCTGTATCAAATAGAAATAAAATAGACGGGAAACAGAAAATGCGTGATTCTTTTTGCGAGAAAATGTTGGGATGAAATTAATATAAATTTTTTACTTACAGTTTAAGCTTTTTCGTCGTAAAATTCTCCTAAAGGACGTCTCTGTCATCGCCTCCCATAAATTCTGACTCCGTATAGCTGTTCTGGAGGCCCTCCACAAAAGAAGACACGTAGGGACGAGAAAATAATATGTTAGAACGTATTATATAAAAAAATTCAATTAAACAAATAGTTTTTAATAAACAAACGAATATTTGCAAACGAAAAGGTTTTAACGTATTTAAATTAGGTAAATAATTTTCAATGCACAGACAAATATGAAAGGATGAATTTAATATTAGTTTTAAACTAGTAGATACGAGAAAAATAATATGTTAGAACGTATATTTAGGTATAAAAAATTTCAATGAAACAAATAGTTTTCAATAAACAAACGAATTCAACAGAACAAAAGGTTTTCACTTATTTAATTTTCAGTACGCAGACAAAAATAAGGTTTATTTTTACATAAAATTTCAATTAAACAAATAATTTTCAATAAAAAACGAATATTTGCAGAACAAACGGTTTTGCAAAAGTTAGTTGTAATTAAGAATCAAAAAAATTTAATTAAATAAGAAATCTTACCTGCAGAAATAATTTAAACACTTTAAATTTAAAAACACGCGTCCGCCTCATACAATTTCCAAAATCCGACTAACGCGACGGGGTTTACCAAGAGACAAGAACAGATGCTATGCTATAAAGAAAGAAAGATATAGATCACTTGTTTATTCCGAAAATACATATTTCTATTTACTTGGAAAATAATAATTAGGTACTTTTAACTATGAATTTTGCCAAAACAACTTTCACTGTTGTTTCTAGAATACGTAATTCTATTTTGTACCCTCAGGAGATTCCTGGTTATAAGGGATTTTGCCAAACAGTTTTCGCAAATATCTCCTTCTCTACGCTTCTGCTCAAATTGTGTAACTGCTATTTGCTCTTCATATAAACATCTTCCCCACTTCGAACTTATCTTCCTTGCATTTAATATCAATCGCTTTCCTACATTTCCGAATAATTTCACACTTGATCACCTTATATCTTTGTTTCCCTCTTTTACCTAACCTATTTTTTTATATTTTCGCCTTTCCTCTATTAGACTCAAAATATGTTTTGTTATCCTGGGTTTTCTACTTTCATTTTGTTTATGACCCTAAATATCTCTAGCTGCGGAATCTGTCGCAAATATCTACTTCTCTACGCTTCTGCTCAAATTCTGTAACTGCCATTTGCTCTTCATATAAACATCTTCCCTACTTCTAACTTATCTTCCTTGCATTTAATATCAATCGCTTTCCTACATTTCCGAATAATTTCCCACTTGATCATCTTATATCTTTGTTTCCCTCTTTCATCTAACTATTTTCGAAATATACTCGTAAATATCTGATTTTGTATCAGAGGTAAGTACTCTCATAATTAATTACAAACATGAAGATAAGTAATTTTATGGTACTCTCTTGTTAAGAGACGTAAATATTTCATTTTATCTGGTGACCCAAAATATGAGTGTTTCGTTTACGTTGAAGTAGGTGCGTATTTTTGAAAATTATGGAGGCCCTAGAAAATTTGACATCAGAAAATCAGGACCGTATTTAAAAAAATGAATGAATGAATGAATGATAATTGCTCGAAGACGAAACGTAGAATAAAAAAATTGGCAATGAAATCTTTAATTTCATCAAAAGTTGCTACGAAGAAGTTTTGTTAGTTTCGCTCTAATTTTAATATTAAAGTCAGAAAAAAATACAGTTAAAAATCCATAAATTCAGTTTTTTCAAAATAACTCAAAAACGGAAAATCATATCAAGGATTTCTAGGCGCCATTTTATTGATCCTTTAATTACGCAACTTTTTTCCCATTTAACCAAATCCGTATCTCTTGTCATTTCCAATATCCCCATACTGGCCCTCCTTATCTTGGACACGTATAAACATCTTCTCTACTTCGAACTTATCTTCCTTGCATTAATATCAATCGCTTTCCTACAGGACGTATTTTAATTAATTAAATATTCAATACGCAGACACAATATAAAATTTCAATTAAACAAATCATTTTCAATAAAACGAATTCAACCGAACAAAAAGTTTTCTCAAAATTTAGTTGTAATTAAATCTAAGATAATTAAGAATCAAATTTTAATTAAATAAAACACTATCGAAATATTAGCAATGAAAGTAAAATTATCTTACCTGCAGTTTTGTGCAGAAATAATTTAAACACTAAATAATACTAAATTTAAATAAATAGACACCCTACTTGTAGAATTTCGAACGTCAACTGAAAAAACAAGAAAATAAGTAACGGTAGACAAGGATAGATGCTTTGCGTTAAAGAAAGATGGCTTATTTTCATAAACCACTTTCTGTTTTCTCGGAAATCATTATCTACTTTTAGCCATGAATAAGGGATTTTGCCAAACAGCTTTCACTATGTCTCTTTCCAAACAGTTTTAAAATAAAAAATGAATTAAAAACCCTACAATCCTAGTGCAGATTACGATGTCACCCCTAAGAAAAAATTATGAAACAATTTACGTAAGACCTAAGACTCTTAAGAAAATATAATAAAACTATTTAATACTTAATAATTTTGCAAAAAATGAGTGTGAACGAATTAATTAAAACTGTACACGATAAAATAAAATATATCATTTAAAAGAAATACACACCAGGCGTCAAATATAAAGTACACTACGTCCATTATAGTGTTCACTTGCCCAAAACTTACATTTTTGGAAGTGTTTTTAGACACTTTCGTACCCTCCATCGCCATCATTATTTTCTTCAGTCATTTTAACAAGCTGATACAGTAGCCGCCCTGTTTCTTCGGGCAACACGGTATCACGATCACCTTCCACAACTAACCGAAACCAACTTAAGTTGAATACTCCGCTAATCCGGTCGTTGTTGAAAAATTGTTCTAGAGAAGAATCTTCAACCACGAACCATACTGGATCATCGTGCTGTCTCCATCCAGTAAATACAACACATATTATAAGTTCGCCGCCTTCTCCTTTCTCATACCTCATCAAGTAATGGTTTGCAGACATTTTTGTTGATAGGTACAAAGAAGTAGGTACAAACGATAACTGTTAGTAAGGAGCCAGGAAGGCTTATTTATAAGCAAAATAAGTTATTACTGTACTAATGATGTAGTTTGCTATAGGAACTTTAGTCTTTATGTACGTAAATTTCTCTTATTCATTTATTTTTACCCTGAATTTTAAAGAATAAAAAAGGTATTATATAGAGTCAGAAAAGTTTATGAAACATAAAAAATCAAACGGGTTTACCTAAAGTAAAGTAAAGGAAAATATTAAGGTAATTAATTTTTTCTTCACGGTCGCTACTTTATATTTTTCGTTAATGTTTAAAGTGTATTATCAGTGTAACCAAATACACGAATTCTGAATTATTTGTTTTGCAATTAAGTATCTACTTCTCTAACCTCCTGATATGAGCCATCCAAGGATTTGACGGCTACTTCTTTATACAAAAATTCACCATGAACTCCGTGATACCCCCTACATATCAATGATCAAATCATCGGTTCCTGTATCTGTATTTTTGAATTTAATATTTTTCAATTTAATAATCTCTTTTTGGTAGTACAAAAATACTTTTATGTTTTAAGTGCTTTTCTCAAAACCCATTATTAGACTAAATAGCAAATAAGTACATGGATTATGTATTATTTGTTTACAAATATCTGCTTCTTTACGTTACTGCTCAAATTTAAATTATTTCTAGTGCAATTATTGCTTCTTTACGAACAAACAGAAATTCTATAGTTTCTATCATTTTCGAATATTTTGTAGGTGAGATTTAGAATAAAAATATTTCTAATAATAGCTTTTTTACATTTACTTAACTGAATTAAAATACATCAAATATAGTATCAAATTCTTAAAAATGTATATTTACGAAAATAATTGAAAATTTTATCTGAAAAATTTGAATTCTAAAATTATTTCTTTTATTTGCGATAGACATATTATCTTGTTACCCTTAACAAATTCACTCTTTTCTGTTTTTACGTGCTTATTTCAATAATGTAGTATTATTCGCAAATATCTACGTACTTCTCTACGTTCCTGCTCAAACTCTGTAAATGCCATTTTACTCTTTTAAATTATTATTATCTGTTGCCCCCTAAAAATAAATTGGAATACAATTTTACAGTAATCGTTCTACTACACATTTTTTACGTGAAATTTAAATTATTCTCTAATAATATTTTAAGTCGTTAGTTTTCTCTGAGTAAATTTCATGTGTACGTCATATTTGGACGTCGACTTTCTGAATGAATACTTTATTTCTAGTGCAAATGTTGTTCACAAAATATAATTTCTTTACTTTTTATAAGAAATAATATTACGTATTGATTTTTTTATCTTTTTCATCATTTTTAGAATTTTGACAAACATGAAGTACGGAAAGAATAAACAGGAAATCTCTACTCTTAGAAAAAGTAACGTTATTGATCAACACGTATTAATTATTTTCGATGTATTTGTCAAATTCTGAAAGAATTTAAAGAACTTCTAGTTGCGATTAGCATATACTAAAGACTAGTAATGCTTTCGGAGAATCCACTGAGATAGAGGCAGACTGACCATACTTTCATTCTTCATATAAAATTTGTAGACCTGCTCTAATTGTTATTAATGCGGACCCTGATTACAAGCCCGGCAGTCACTGGTATGCAGTATATGTGAATTGTGATGGAATTGGTGTATTTTTTGGTAGTTTTGGAAGATCACCACCAAAAGGACCTATATTAAATTTCGTTCAACGCAATACCTACCTGTACAAGTATAACAATAAGATAATTCAAAGTATTATGTCCAATCTGTGTGGGAATTACTGTTTAATATTTTTACTAAATTTTTCTCTTGGTGGTTCTATAGCAGACTTCTTGACCATTTTTACAACAGATACTAAAATAAATGATATGCTTTTGAAAAACCTGTGGGATGTACTTATGAGCAAATATTAATAAAACATACCTATACAATAAAATGTTTATTTATAATTATAACAAAAATAGGAACTGCACAACGTATAAAATAACTTAAAATAAAAACACACATAGGTAATAGAAAATACATATTAATAAAAAAAAATATTTATAATTACGATAAAATATAAGTAAAATGTATAAAATAAAATATAAGAAAAATACACGCACTAAAGACAAAATATAAAAGAAATAGACAATAATAATTAAAAATACACTTAAACGAATAAAATAAAATAAGGAACATTTTTTCTAAAATTTAGAAAGAAGGAACAAGTAAAAGTATCACATAAAATTATGCAACGAAACCATAGGGAACGGTATCGTAGGAATTTTCTAGACGTCTACGTTTATTGTAATTCTCCCTGTAGATTTTTTGTTCGGGCCTAGAAATCACTTCATATGCTACCGTTCGCACAATTTTCCTATCATTCGTTACATACACAGGATCAGCATTATTGCAAACCATTTCTTTCATACACAGGAAATTAATTTTTTTCGAGTTTTCAAAATTTAAGGTTATGCCTTTCACTTTGCAAATGTCAAAATATTCTTTTTTGACGGAGAAAAAACCCTAAAAGCATAGTTCTTAGGACCGTCGCTGACAAATTCAGAAATATAACTTCCTGTACCGTACGACTCTAACTCGTCGGTTAGGTCCCCCAGGAAGTCACCTGTCGGCGGTAACCAATTTCCAGGTCTAGCTGTGAATATAATGCTGTCTGTGTCGTAATATAAAATGCGCCTATCTAATTTTTGCTAAATAGCTGTATAAGACCAGACGAGCGTTTGCAGTTGTGTATGCGGCCAAGACTACATTAGTAATTTTTGAAACCGGTACATCTTCCTGTGGACTCTCCCAGTTAACTATCAGATTATCGTCAGAAATAGATAACAGAGATAATACCGATACAGAGGGATCTGTTAGAACATGATACAATTTTTGAGCGGTATAAATAATTTTAGATTTTGTTAAATTAGGTCGCTGCCCAAATTTACCCCAAAAACTATTCAACATGAGTTTGCTCATGTATCTGAAACCTTGATTTGATTGAACTTTATCGTGTTCTAACTGGATACCCTCTCTATCGAAATAATACTGTATAAATTTCGACTTATCTGATTCGTCTTTACACCAAGAGGGCCACCCGCTGTACTCTTGTTTTAACTTCAGAAAATTATTAATGTAATCTGCAAATAAACCGCCTGACTTGGATTCTGGGTCATATACAGCTACTTGGTATTCCCAAATTTCAAAATATTCTGTTGCCCTATGTCCCAGAGAAAGAGCTTTCCTTAACTCGTCTGCAACATATATACCGGTAAACTGTCTTTGTACATCCTCGTGTGTACAATCTTCTTGATTGAAGGTTTCTGCACAGGTACGGCAGAGTATGAACATTAACTTTTTATGCATTCTGAAGGGCAATACAAGGTGATATAAATTTCTAGGTGGTAACACGGTGCACTTAATGAGCCCTTCGACGGTGTCTCCGAGGTTAGCACACGCTTCATGCCCAACATGTATTTTAGGGTGACCCACAGGGTACTCTGCATATTTATTAACGAAGGAGTACAACGAACATACATCGTAGTACAGTATTTTTTCCCCTGCGTCAGCCATTTTATAACCGACACAGACTGATTATCACAAAGTCTATAACCTGAAGCCGGAATTATGCCGATAGAATTGGGCTTCAAAAATGTTCTGAATACCAAATTACACGCGCTGGCTATGGTTACCGCCTCGGCAAAAGGATCTACGTTATGAGCCGACAGAAAAGTGTCTCTAAAGATTACACATGCTTTTCGCAAAATATTTACATCTTCGATGCAATAATTCAAGATTTCCGTTTGAAAGTCAAACTGATAATCATTAGAGCATTGTTCTCTGTGCCAAGCTAATAACATTTTCCGTTCAGCAGTATTCATACCGTCAGGGTTATAAAATTGAATGTCTGGCATCGGCCCTACGTAACTGATTTTCCTCACAGTTAAACAAATGGGGAAAATACTCTTTACGTCCTTCAAAATTGAACGTTTTAGGAAGTTTTGACAAAGCTAAAGGCATAAAGTTAATGGAGTCGATAAATCTTATTTTCCCACAATTTATGAATAACAACTTTGTTCCTGTACTTATGATTTTCGGCTCCCACCCCCGCAGAAGAACACAGCATTTCACGCAAAATGAAACAGCTATCATAAGCATTCGCATTATGAGCTATTACAGTTACAGAAAAATTCTTCTGGAATTGGGAGACGAATTTCAGAAAGTTTTTAACAGGATTGTCTTTAAAAATGTGTTGCCTTTTTCCGCATATTTCGCAGTCTATGTTGGCATCCTGTATTTTAATACATTTTAGGCAAACATTTTGTGCTACGCATAAATTGGGTATATGAAGATATGAGTTTACACCAAACGCTGTATCCTGTGTACACTCCAAATCGTAGAAAATAAAAAGTTGGTTTTTCTCAATTTTGGGTTTTTTCTGCGAACGGCTGCATATAAGTGCCGAATTGGTTTTTCCGCTAAACAAATGTAACAAAATTTTAAACCGCACTTGTGCTTATCTTTATTACCCGTCAACACGCTATGCAAACATGTGAGACATCTTTGCAAACGATTGCACAATTTCGAATTTTTGTGACTGTTGTAACAGTCTATACCCCTAAAGTCCCTGTTACAAATTGCGCTTTTAATAGTTTGTAAATTTATATTACACGGGGGTTGTGTATGATAGCAGGGACAAATATATTTACCACTTTTATGTCGAGTTTTATTTGCAAAACGTGTTTTACATAACTCACAAAAATAACCCGTGGAAAAAGCCCCAGCTAAATTTGTTGTAACATTAAAATGATTATCCCCATTAATAAATTTAAAATTTTTCTGTCTGGTGATCTACGTCCTTCAAAAATAGGTATTATTACCTGTTCGAGAATTGTAGACCACCAGAGTGTAATTTTTTAAATATTTCCGAAATTTTTCTAAATGAATATAACTACCGCCATTTTGCAAATCAACATCTGCAGCCTTACACAACTCATCGGCACGATCTTCTAAAATTTGACCCCCTTTTTTAAAAATTTGAAGTTCGTCATCGTTTGTAACGTGTAAAATGGAAAGAATCAGTGCTCTCGACAAACAATTATTATTTCTTCCATATGGAGTTACAATTATACTGTACTTACGTTTACAAAATTCCTCAAAGCTAACTCCTCTCATGTTTGTCAGACGGCCCCCACCTACAGGCAAATTAACAAAATCTACCTGTAGAGTAAGAGCATTTGTAGCAAAAAAGAAGGCGTTGCTCTGCAATACATTCCCTATAATTTCCATGACTATATCAACGCTTATTTGTCCCTTCTTTCTAAATGATATACCAACTGGTTTATCCGGATAATTCGCGTTGCGTAGAACCATTCCAACATAGTCATTAGCACCGACATTTCTTAGACCGTGGTCCAGCAAATCCTTCATACCATTCTAAAAATAATAATATAACATTAATTTAACAGTTAACATAAAATAAAATAATATACCATTATCCATGTAAAAGGATTGCTGTCACCGCTAATGTATCTGAAAGAGAAATTTATGGATCGACCCTGTACATTGAAGCGCTTCATAAATTTCTCGTTCTCGGAACCTATTTTCAGGTAGCGGGAATTAAATGCTGGACCACTTGACGTTGACGGCTGTGATGAAGACGCTGCTGGTTCATTCCGCGAATTTCCGGCTCCACGTTGAGGTAAATTAACTTCAGCCACTCGAGCATCTAACTGGACCCATTCTTCATCCGTCATTAATAACTCATCCTCGAACGGGTTCTCCAGGTTAGCCTCTGCGGCTAGACCATCTAGGTGGGCCCATTCTTCGGCGGTTATTATTAAATCATCCTCGTCCTCGAATGGGTCCTCTAGATGCGGACGTGTACCTCCAGTGGCTGAAAAAATCGAAAATGACGACTGAAATTCTTACGAAAATATAAAAGTTAAATGGGTCCTCTAGGTACGGGGCGCTTACCTAAAGTTCCAGTGGCTGAAGTTGACGGTGGCACTCTGGACTGAGCTTGCTGTGTTAGCCGTTCGTATACCATTCGATCTTCTGCAGATATTTGATCATCTTCCGAAATTATTTTCATGTGAATTGCATTCATAGCATCCACTACTAGTCCATCATCCTTAATGTACCCACCGTCGTACAAATTAAGAATTTGATGGACATTCAGACTTTGCAAAACTTCACTAAAGAACGCCATTATTTTTACTAAACACGTACACACAATAACCCGAACGGCACGAAATATACTTTGGGTGTGGCTGTTGAGTATTATGTACCTTTTATAAATTAAAACAGGAATCCCCTGAGGGTACAAAATAGAATTACGTATTCTAGAAACAACAGTGAAAGTTGTTTTGGCAAAATTCATAGTTAAAAGTACCTAATTATTATTTTCCAAGTAAATAGAAATATTTTCGGAATAAACAAGTGATCTATATCTTTCTTTCTTTCTTTATTGTGTAGCATCTGTCCTGGACTGTTTCAATGGATATACCTTCAACAGCTTTTTTAACAATAAGCTAAATGCAGGCTTAGGGCCGTCTGACACGAGACTAATTTTAGTACTAAATTCAGTACAATTTCAGCATGCACAGAGTTTAGTTTGAAAATTAGAGTGACAACAGAATTGTGAACGGCAGGTAAGTACAAAAATAAGCCCTGGGCGATCAAAACCAAGAATTATAAAGACAAACATGCCGGAATATATTTGACATTTAACTTAATTTGGATTAATGCGCATGCCCACATACTTATTTTAGTGTTTATCTGTCATGCACAATTCTGGTGTCACTCTAATTTTCAAACTAAACTCTGTGCACGCTGAATTTAGTACTAAAATTAGTCTCCTGTCAGACGGCCCTTAGTCACAGATTTATTATTGTTAGTTCATTTCCAATCCTGCACTGTAACTTTCCAGTATGCTTTTAGTGGTCTAAAAAAACACATCTGCCGGCTGGAGAATGTGAGTTGCACGAGTTCTACCTTTCATTTTGTTGATTATTGTAGAATGTGGAATATTGTATTATCTTCCCTCTTCCCGTATGGAACATTTGGACTGCAACATCCCTTAACGCATTGTCAAGAGCGTATTCAGTGTATTTAAAGAATCTCCTTTTTGACGCTCCCATTTCTTTTGAACATTAAATCTGCAATATTCGTAATTATGTAATATGCAGGTAACATTCTGAATTTTTGTAATAAATATATTAATAAGGGTTAGATAATAGATATTCTACACTTTATTACGAGTAAATTAAATTATGTTTCACATTCTGCATTCCAGTAGTTGACCAGTTGTGTTTAACTATTATTTGACCATATCAATATCAAACTAGTAATTGTCCACTGTGCATTTTATACTTTTTTAATATTATATCAGAAAAATATAAAGGTGGTAATCGTTTAAGTGTCAGAATTACAACAGTGCAAAAACCTACAAAAAGTTGATCGATTAATATAATACAAACAGCTCACTAAACTGCTGCATACATACTTTCCTTATTGCAATCCGTTGACTTCAAACATTCTCGTGTGTACTTCTTAGAAGTTCATAGTTCACCCAGTATTAGTATAAAATAATACCTATATTGTTTTATAAGGAGGAAAAGTGCCATTTTTTAGTAATGAGTCTGTAGGCTCACGAAACACTTCCTCCGCATAAAACATGCTATTTTTTCTTCAAACGTTGAAAGTAGGTTAAGAATTCAAAATAATTAGCTATTTTCTTCAAACGTCAGAAAAACATGACATTTCTAATTTTTAATTTAATTTACTCAAGAACCGTAAAATATCCAGATATCTCTGAAAACATCGGTAGAAATTCGTCAACTGCCGACGTGAGCGGCAGCAAAAGTAGCTTTTACTGCCTTGGCAGTAAAGTTGAGCTTTAAGTTCATGTATACAGTCGCGAAATGGCATGTTTTTTTGACGTTTGAAGAAAAGCAAAATATTCAAACTTATAACTTGAGGGATTGGTAGGAAACTCTTATTGGTCGAATATACTCCAATAAAATTTTAACGTTTTTCATTAAAAATCTTGTTATGGCGTTGCCGACGGATAACTGGTCAACTACTGGTGGGTGGTCAGTTACTAGTCGGTTGGCTCTACATATGCCTAAAAAAATAAGAAAACAAAAATCACATACATAGGTAACATCACCAAATATTCTATCTAAAAGAATATTTTATATATTTCTGTTCGCATTCATAGTCTCCTCCTTTTGCATACGTTTGGGTGAGTGTTTTACCAGGCGTTAATGAACCCATCAATTTGATTTTCCGTTGTTACTTAAATTAATCAACACTGCTTCTACAACAATAACAGGAATAAGGAACAATGATAATTGATCAAATGTAGTTATTTACATATTACAACTTTTCTTAAATTTAACTTGCAGAAGGCTTTATTTTGGTTTCTAGTTCCTAGGAAACTAAACTCTGATGCCACTTTATTTGAGAGCAGATTCTTTAGAATCGTATTGGTTTTTGAAGTTGTGTCACGTCCTCCTAAGCATGAAAACAAATGGACTTGACTTGTTATAGCACAGTTTTTGGAAATAAATAAATAAATAAATAAATAAATAGAAAGAAAATAAAGTAAGCAAGTATTTATTCATTTCTCAAATACATTATTAACGAAACACATTTTAAGAAGGCATTTTTTTGCATGAAAGCAACAATTTTCATTCATTCGTCGCTGCCTTATAAGATTTGTGGTAATTTTCTATTTCTTTATAAAACCATAAATCACACTGACTGACATAGTTTTCTGCCAATGCCATTGCTTGTTGATATTTAGTTTTTTTAAGTGCTCTTTGCTCTAAATAAAGTTTTTGGTCATTATTGGGCAATGAGATAACTTCTAAAATTTTCTTATTCTGAATATCAAATGAGACAAAAAGTGTGATCGCTACATTCTCACTACATTTTACCAATGTTTATGTACTGCTTTCTTCGTAATGCATTATTCGGTATTTAGACGGTGTAAATTTAGGATTCTTTTTGAACGGATTTTTTGCGAAGAACCGCTGATAATGATCTTTAAAGTTTAAAAAGAAATCATTTGTTACAACCCCCCGTTTTTGGATGTGTGGGTGTGTGAAGGGGAATTGCAACTAAGACTCTTTGCTGTTGTTATTTTAACGGCTTTGTGACTCCTTACAATAAAATATCTGAGACAATTTAAAATATATTTATTTGTGTAAATTTACTAACAGTAGAATTTTGGTATTTGATTTGTTCGATAATATATAATACATATTCTTCGTTCTTATTCGAATTCTTCCTTCATCTCTTCCCCGAAGATTGCAATGAGTTTCCTTCGAATGGCCGGGGTAACGTGAGGGCCATAGGTCGTCTTCCTCGGGCTGGCCGGGTATAGCCACCCTCGTCCGGGGGCGGTCGGGACGACCGGCTGTAACCGACGTCCTGCTTGGCGTGGAGGCATCCCTGGACTTTTGGCGGGATAATGCCAACCTCGCCCTGAAGTGAATGGAACCCTGGCATGGTCACTGGCCTGGAGCTGGTGGACTTCTCCGTGGCCGGCTCATGTCGGGTGGAATTTGTCAGAGCCCGGTCAGCGGGTGGAGGACCCCCTGGAGCTTGAGGGCTGAGCTGCCTGGTCCTGATGGTGGCTGAGGCTGACCTTCGGGAAGGGTCGACTGCCAGGTTCTGATGACAGTGGCTGGAGGACTCTCTGGAAGACGCGATTATTAAGCGTTTAGAATATAAAAACGCCATACTTGAAGGGTTAAATCCATTTGCTTCAGCTTTGCCAAAAATAAAGCCAAGTGCAAGTGAAAATGAAAAATTGAGTACTGGTGGCTGGGACTGACCCTCGTGATAGGTCGACTGCCAGGCCCTGGTGACAGCGCTTGGAGGACGCCCTGGAGCTGGAGGGCTAAGCTGCCTGGCGCTGCTGGTGGCTGAGACGGATCCTCGGGAGAAGTCGACTGTCAGGCCCTGGTGCTAGCGGTTGCGGGGGTGGCTGCGAGACGGAAGATGAAATCCGTGTGCGAGACGAAGAGAAGCACTGTTAAGCTTCGTAGGCAGAATTTGGGGTGGAAGGTCCCGTGTTCTAAGTCGCTGTCGTCTAAGAGTTTATTTGTCATCCATCCTTCTCTGATATTGTTAGTACTCTTATGTAAGTTGCTTATTGTGCTGCTTATATGTACATGATTTATTATTTCTATCATTTCTTCAAAAGTTAGTCACGTGTTAATTCAAGAATTCAGGAAGGTTTCAGACTCTCGTAATTTGTTTTTGATATTCTGTACACTTGCTTGGAAATTCTAGTAGGTTTTAGTTTTCCTGCAATATTAATTTTTAAGCTTCTGTGATCTGATAAGCAGTGATCTTGCAGTTCATAAGTAATATTTTTGTTTATGCCAATAACTATATGATCAATGATGGACGCGTACTCTCTGGACATGTCAACACTTGTTTCTTGTTCAATTTCAATTTTATTAACGAACCTATAGTTAATATTTTCAACAATGCTTTTGCAGAAGGTTACAAGATTACGATTTTTCAATAAGTCTATGTTCATATCTGGTACTAGTATGTATTAGATTTTTCGTACTAGGCTATTTTTTAGAAGTGTATAAATTCATTTGTGTTTGCCGCAGATTGTTTATATGCTACTTCTATTTTTAATTATTTTTTTTTCTTAGTTGAATTACCAATATCTCATTGTTATTTGAATTATCTGAGTTTCCTTTTGCATTTGATTCAGCCATAACTAGCCTAATTTCATCAATTTTGTTACCAACGTAAATTTCATCAATTTTGTTACCAACGTAAATATATTTATACTATTTTTATATTCGAGGTAGAAAAATATTAGTTTGTACTAGAGGTAACTTGAGTTGGCATAAACCATACAATTTCAAAGACAAGAAAAAACAACCATACAAAAAAAGTGAATATAAATAATATTTGTACAAAGAGTGTAAAATTAATACTGTATGGAGTTTTACGTGTAAATTGAAATGTTTAATGCCGTAAACTTTGGACTCCTCGATGTCCTTGATGTTCACTATGTTGCTTTCTTAATGTTGTCTAACAAACACCCTTCCATCCTGTATCCGTATATATTTGTATCCCTTCTGTTTCAGTTTTCTTGGTCGTCCAGTTTGCAAAACGAATCACAGAGCACCTTCAGAGTTTCGAAAACAAGAAGACGGATTCCACATATGCAGCTCATTTAATTGCAGAAAATCATACTTTCAATGAAAATTACAACATTTTACATTTAGAATACAAAGGCACAAAATTAAACTTACTAGACTCTACAGATTTGTTTTTGTTTATCCCAAGTGAAGCAGTTGATTGTACTTCCACTTCACGTTGGGAGCAACTTGCTGATTCTTGTCCATATTGAGCTGACTGACAGAAGTTAGGGTGTTGTTGCTGTTACTTCGACTACTTCAG
Source organism: Xestobium rufovillosum (assembly GCA_963966045.1). Classification (NCBI taxonomy): domain Eukaryota; kingdom Metazoa; phylum Arthropoda; class Insecta; order Coleoptera; family Ptinidae; genus Xestobium; species Xestobium rufovillosum. Next base: position 28,362,278 of record OZ014497.1, read on the forward strand.
AATCAGGGATATTATCGTCACTTATAGAAGTAGAGTTTGATAAGTTTTTCTTAACTTTTTCATCAAACCTCGCATAGTCTGTTACTATCCTCTTCCGATCTACTGCTATTTCCTTGCTACACCTGCTCTGACATGTATATTATGAGCGTTAGCATCTTTTTGTACATTTTCAATAATTTCTTTAATTAAAGCACATGTAATTCTTTGTAGAAAATCTTTGTTGGTTTCAAAATACACGTGTTTGAATCTCGGGTCCAGGTAAGAATACATAGCGTACTGTATTGACGAACTGTAAGCTCAAAATCTGTTCTGCATTTCCTGAATCAGTTTTTTTCTTTGCCACAACATCTTTATGCCCGTGTGCGTGCAGATAATACTAGAATTTAAATTAGAATAATTTTATGAAAACGATACGCGATACGTATCCGGTAAGTTTTTTCTTTGTTATTTGCTTTTTGACTGCTCACTGCTGTTTGATTCTCGTCCATTATTGTAGACTCCTGATGCAATAAATTGAAAAGGTTGAATGCTGATATAAGAGTTCTTTTACTCTGCCTTATCGAATATTCCCATTTATTTTCTGTGAAACTCAAGTGTTATAAACGGAAGTGGAGTTAAGTTGCCTCCTTTATTAACCTCTTTTCATTTTGAACTTTTTTAATGAAGTGTCTACCGTTAAGGGTAAATCCGTAACTATAATTTTTCTTATTGCTCCGTCTAGTTGGATCTGTTACAATCCGTCTAGACTGGTGGAAAGCTGACAGAACGCATTTTTGAAACAGACCACTTAGCTGACGGGGCACCTGACTTTTTTGTAAAAAAATATAGTGTAGAAACAAGAAAACAGAACAACATCTACGCTAGTCGAACTCGCCCAGTCAGATGACATCAGACTGCCAACTCTGTGCGATACCTGCCTATATCCACCGAAACCGTTGACGGTGTTTATAAGTAAGGAATTACTTAAACGCTGCTAGAGCGGTAATAACAAACTGCGCATGCTACTACTAGACGGAGCAATACCCGTAGACACTCCTTTTCTAAAATGTATAATAAAGGCGTAATCGAAAAAGAACGTTCTACTTAGACAGCGAATAGGAATTCCAGCGGGTTTAATAATTTCTAAAATTCTCTGGCATTGTACATATTTTTATGGTAGTTAATATTGAAAAATTAATTGCCTCAGCTTTTTGTCATTTGTTAAATATTGACAGAATCGCCCGTAATCACAGGGTTATTAAACAGAGAGGGTGAGGTCTATGGGTCAGCTGCTAAGCTTGCTTTTGAAAGAAATAGAACCTCAGCTTAAATTCAACAAAGGTACCACAGGTCATCAGGTAATTATGCAAAACTTACTCTAAATTGTTTCTAAGATGGTGGCCATGTTTTATATGTGTGGAAAATATCACATTTGTTCAAATTATTGGGGGACAAAATTACACACAGGCTTCGGTCATTCAGAGTGACTTTGGACCAGGCATATGAAATATATTCCTCTCGGTTTATTTTTAATACAGGTTGACAAATGCACTTTTATTGTAGTAAACATGTGGCATTCATTGATTCGTTTGACCCTTTCGAATTCTCTGAAAAGGAAAGTAAAGGTCAGGCTACCTTGCGACTGCCATTGCAGTAAACTCTTAACCCGCAGAGATAAGTTAGGTGATGTCGTACTTTAGGAACTTGAAGTCAATTCGCATAAAATTTAAGTTCTCCCAATTTTTTCTAAACTGCTGTGGTGGTTGTCTTCTTTTCTGCGGGGTACGGCGTCGTCGATAGCGTCGGCGGCTTCATCCAGTTCAGCATTCTTCTGTGTGGCCATTATCGGTTGCATATGGGCTGGAAGGCATCCCAGCCAAAGTGTGCGGATAAGGGTGTCAGGAACGATGGTTCCGGCCAGGGTGTCGATTCTCGAGTTAAGAAGAATGCTCACCTCCTAGGAAAAGTAGGCGTGTTTCTCTCATATTCAGATAAGACCTATTCTTGAATCATAGGATCATTCACTTCTCCTAACTCTCAAGAGAACGGCCTTCTCTCGGAAATTTTTAGGAGAATAGAATCACGTACAGTCGTTTTTGTGTTTTACAATAATCAAAAAGGGGTGTTTAGTAGGTAATAAAAGTTTTTACGTTGTGTTAATTTATTATTATTATAATCACAGGTATAATATTTCATTCAAAATGGATTCTCACGAAAGGAAGTGTTAGTAGTAATGCATGTTGTGAATGAACTTGTCGACGCTGAGGAACAATTTCTTGGCGGAGCTCGACGACCACTTTACGACAACGAACATTGTTCGATATGGCTTTTATTAAAAACTTTAGGCTAAATACAGAGCTCACCCAGGAGATTATTGAAATAGTTAGAACCACTAGCGACAGAACTGAACCCTTCGCTTGTGTCTTCCCATATAATAAGGAAGCCCCAATGGTAAATTATTGCTGTATTTTCTACCATGTCAGACGTTATGAATCATAATGTATGAAACACAAGGAACAAGAATGGCTATAAGAAAGTTCATATGAGACGCACTGCAGATCGCTCTCTTCAGACTAGTTTGGGGTTGTCTGGCGCCAACTCGCAACTATGTAATGTGCCTGGGAGTGATATTTTGGCTTAATTATGATACAAAAAGTCAGTAAAAGAAAAATCTGTTGGTAGAAAAACATGTCACGTGACGCTCCTGCTTAAGATAAGTTTGGGGTTGTCTAGCACCCACTTGCGACTATGTAATACTCTGGCAGTGATATTCTGGCATTCCTCATGATAAAGAGTCAATGAAAATCTGTTGGTAAGAAATATGTTAGCAGCAACTGCACTGTGACTCAGATCATAAAGCAGTAGAATTTCGTTTACAGCAAAATTCACAGTGTGATTCAGAACTTATGAAAGTAATTGAGAATTTGATGCGTGAACATATCAAATTATGGGTGAAGAATTGGAAAGTCAAATGTCAATTAATAACACAAATGAAGAGCCTGAACTGCATCTTTATTAACATTGAAAATGTTTTTATTTTCGTAGTATGGAGTTCGATTTCTTGATTCATTTGCATGTAGTTAAAATTATTGGTAACATCATATGAAAACGTAATTTTCATTTGATTTCACTAGGTCAATCAGCGCGCGAGCTGACCTAGAAATGTGCAAAACTTAAATGCAGCCAAGTGTCCCAAGCTTGATTTTGCCATAGGTCTATGTTATTTTGCGTTACGCCACTTGCATGAACAACAAATTATTATTCATTATAGATAAACTAAATAGTCATATTTATAAATTTTGTTAATATATTGGCAAGCATTGAAATACTTTTTGTAAAAATCGACGTTTTGCCCCCGTTCGGGGGCTTATCAAGATTTGATTTAAAAAAGTATAAGGTATAAAAATGTGACAATATATTCACAAAATTTATAAGTTTAATAAAAAATTGGCACGAATAATTATATAAAATTATAAATAGTCATACTTACAACGGTGTATTTTTTAAGATTTTGCCAATACGTGTCTAGGGTATGTGAAGAGCTTGTTAGTTGGCAGAATTCCTAATGCCGATGCTTTCTCGTGAATGATCTTCCACTCTTTTTTATTTCATCTTCTTTGGTGAGTTTATCTGAGAAAGCCCCAAATAACGTTGCTTTCAAAGAATATATATCTTTTAAACATTGCAACTTCCTTCTTTAGCGACATTATAATGGCATACAAAATTTTTAAATCGCAAGACGTTCCCATTTTTCTTTTAACTTGACATCTGTTGGAAATCTAAACATTTTACAACCGTTTTTGCTGGTATAGTTGCAATCAGATGTAAAACACAAACCCACAATATAATGCAGTTACTTAAAACATATAAACATTCTCCCAAAACGCACATCCAGTAACTAAATTGCGGAGTTACGGAGCAAATAAATTAGAAAATTTTATTTACTAACGAGTTACGAGGTTAGGATCTTGTTGACAGAGGACTTAAACCCCCGTCTCCTCCTCCTTCTCTTGCTTGTTCATCCACTCCTTCTCCCCCTATTTCTACTCCTGCTTCTACTCCTTCTTTTAATACATGTAGAAGACGTAATTTAGTTAGCCGAAGGCTACCTTACCTTTAGCCACACAATAACGTTTTTAACCTTTTCACTGCGGCATTCGTTTGGGGCAATGCCATACCGTGTGCGGCCGCCGTGGCGCTCATCGGACGCAGTGAAGTTAGGCGGAAATTCTCAGCATCGTGGCGTATCATGTAGACATGTAGATTTAAATATTTTGGAATTTCTTATACATTATTTTTATTATTTATTAAAACTCAAGTTTAATATGTAATATGATATGGCATTTTATTTTTATTCAAAACAACATAAAAATGTAGAAATAAAATATCAAAGTAAAAACAAATTGTAACACAAATAACAAAGTACTAAATGCTAAAATCTTTGGAGTACCTATATATGGCATTTTACATTTTATTATTAAAATTTTTTCAAGGTGTGAAACCTTTCAAAGCATGGTACCATACAAAGGGCCACATCGCATTTGGCACATTTGTAAATATATTTCCTTTCGTTGTTTTTGTGCATAACACAACGTCTTGTTACAAATTTGTTTTGTAGATTGCGCTGGTCTGTCACAGCTGGGAACTGTCTTTCCATAAACCGCAGTTACGATTCTTCATTTCCTCTATCCCAGACAGCTCGAGTTTGTGCTCTTCAATCAACTGCTTTTATCAGCTGCAGCTGGAAATCTGCCAAGGGTATTGTCTTTCCGGTATTTACTTGGTACAAGGCATGGGCGTTTAGAATAGACATATCCTACTCGGCATTCACTGGAGGCAGCTGAGTCTGAGTATTTTTTTTCGTCGAAGGTCTCGAAAGAACTGTAAATTTAAAATCTAATTTCTCGTCAGCATTAAGTTGTTTTTGATTGGGGAGAAGAGACATTATGGGCGTTGGTCCATATAATATTGTGTTCGTTGGCGAGAATGAAGAAAAGATGCGTGTCGACTGACAATCGTTTATTGTGTATATCGAGTGTGTATAATATCATCCTCTTGTCGTATTTACAGTGCGTGCTATTTATAATATTTACAAATGCTAAGTAAGCGGTCTACAATACATTAAGGTTACTATAATAGGAATGTGTTCTGTCAGTGTTTATGTGGTTGATTTCACTTCGGCGAGAAGTGAGTCAAACGTTTCTCCAGTGGCGTAGCGTAGGTACGGAGGCCACAGGAGCCCCCTTGGAGTGATTAACGATAATTGATCTGGAAATCATCTCTTGCCGGCCTGCTCGGGTCGTCCGTGGGACGGCTGCTGGAGGCGTCGGCTGATCGTGAACGTGGAGCGGTTCTTGATATTCAGGGGTGTGCTGGCGTTGTTGTAGTTTAGGACGTATGCGGGCTGTTGCAGCGGTGTTCGTACGGCGTCGTGGAGGAGGAACACATGGTCTGCTGTTGCAAGGTCTCTAAAAATTAAAACTTTTACATTATTATGTCGAGTCCCCGGAGTAGGACGCAGGGCATCGAAATAGCGTCTGAGGTCCTTGATGTACTCGGTGGGGTTGCTGGACGGTTTGAAATCTTGATCATCTCTCTGGGCTGCTCGTATTGCGAGTGGGCTGGAGATGCGTCGATGTATCTTCGGTTTCTGACATGGAATGCGTGGCGGGCCAGACATAGCGTCATGCTATGCGTTTGGTCGTCGCTTTAATGCCGGGATGCGAAAGTCCGTGGATAGCATCGAAAATTTTGTCTTTTGAAAGGCTTCGAGACAAAAGGGCGGATGCTGGACGTGGATGTGTCGCTGTAAATTGGGATGTCAGAAGAGGGTACGTGTACTTCTGTGAGTCGAGGTACAGGGTCGGGTCGAAAAGGAAACTCTCTTTACAAGCGTGAAAAACGGATGCCGAGGCGGGGTTGCAGACAAAGCGTGTCTTGCCTTTGGCTTTGCCGTGTAAGAGGTCGTTGAGCGGAGCTGGAAGCGTCGCGGCACTGGGAGTAAAACGACGATAGAAGTTTATGATTTCCAGGAATTGCCTAAGCTGCTTCACTGTTTTCATGGGTTTGTGAGGAAGTCCTGTGGGTCGGGTGATTTCTGGGAACTTCAGCAGAAAACGATGCTGAAGCGAGGTTCCAGAAGCGGTTCGTATACAAGTGTGGCTGTCTTTGCATTTGTAGGCGCGTGCAGAAATGCGGGAATCTGTTGATTTTTATGTCGACCACGCGTTTGTGGTGAAGAAAATCAAATCCAGTGACGGGCTTGGATGCGTCGGTGAGTCGTGAACGCAGTTCCAAGTGAAAAATCTTCGGATACCTAGGTTGAGATCGAGTGAGACGTAGCCATAAGTATGAACGGGTGCGAAGAGGCGGCAGGACGCGGGACTTCTTCTCGGCCAGGTCACCGGTTGCCGTTACAGGTGACCGGCTTGTGCGTTTCCCGAAAGTTGGAAATTGCACGGGGGATGGTACTGCTTGGCGTTGGTGCTGAAGGTACGGTGGTACCAGGAAACTGAACCTTCGTTCCGGGGAATAGAGCGAGATCGTGAGTGAGACGCTGGATGAGCTCTGGAACGTGGGAGGCGGGGTGCGGCAGTGGAGTTTATGTCCAACTTCATAGCGGAAGTGGGAGTGTTAAGCAAAAATGTCACGTACCTCCGCTGCGTGCTCGACCTGAGCGAAACAATCTCGTGGTCGGACCGCCAGAAGGGCGGGATTCGTATCCCTCGACGTTCTGTGGCAGCGGGAGCGGCGGCGGGTGGAGGCTTGTTGTGGACGGTGTTGCTTAGACGTCAGATCTTGACAGCTCGGTGGCGGAAATTACCACAAACATATGCCGGAAATGTCGGATCTGGACCAGTCGTTCGTTGTGCTGACACGTCACCGCTAGCAGTCTGTGATATGATGACCTCCTCTTGCGGTTGTGGATTGCCCATTAGTAAGATTAAACAAAATTTGTCGCTTACTTGATCGTGGGTTCCAGAGGAGCGGTCGTGGCGGTCAGCAAATCGTAGAGACGTACGGACGGCGGTTTTCTTCTTACATTTTCGTGCCAATAATGCTTCGTCGGGCTTCACCAATTATGGGGATATTGTCCGAGGCTTCACGTCGTGGTTCACCAATTATGGGGGTGCCATCACGTCGGGGTCACCACTTTATGGGCGTTGGTCCATATAATATTGTGTTCGTTGGCGAGAATGAAGAAAAGATGCGTGTCGACTGACAATCGTTTATTGTGTATATCGAGTGTATATCTTGTCGTATTTACAGTGCGTGCTATTTATAATATTTACAAATGCTAAGTAAGCGGTCTACATTACATTAAGGTTACTATAATAGGAATGTGTTCTGTCAGCGTTTATGTGCTTGATTTCACTTCGGCGAGAAGTGGGTCAAACGTTTCTCCAGTGGCGTAGCGTAGGTACGGAGGCCACAACATTAAAAGTACTTGTCTGCGACATCTTGTTTGCTGATCTTATCTAATTTCTTCAACATCTGATTCTGTCTACGCAGGATTTGCTTCTGGAAAAGAGTTCTAAAGACAGCATTTAATCCTGGGAGATTTTTACTTCAATTTTTAATGCTATCAACATTTGTCGAAGCAAGGCGCTAAGTTAGCAGCTAGTCATTCGCTAAAGGTCTGTGCTGCTAGTTTTACCTTAATTTTCTTAATTTTTTGGGGATAAATGTGTTCATCTGTTAAGTGAGGGAGGGCTCGTAATCCAGCAGAAATATCTGGCCCAATGTCGCATTCGTACAATTTTATTATATATGTTCCAATCTGGCTATCTGTTTGTTACCACGTTAGCAGTGTTAATAATTTATGAAGTACTTTGTTGAAAAAGTGTTTCGTATTTCTTTTAGTGAATGAGGTGTATCGTATAAAGGGAAAACTTTTACATTTTCTACTTCAAAGAATTCCCATCTGTATTCTTCATTTCTACGTAAATAACTTTTCTTTGTTTCATCTAGCAATGTTGTTATTAATTTTATATTTACTGACTGTTGGTCACGCATTTGCTGTAGGTTTCAAACCTATAAGAAGCAATTGTTTTATTATTTATATTAAAAACCTATTTATTTGACCACAACGAGCATCTCCTTTGCTTGTAAAGCATAGCATATAGGTTATTTAAAATTGTTCTTGATAAAAAACGAACCGCAACTGGTTGATTTGAATGACAGATAACAACTGCTTTATTCGAACTGAAAAACGAACATGAACAGGAAGTAACTTATGTATATTATACGAGAAGGCGCTACAGTTACAACAAAGGAAGCCAAGGGTGACTAATTAACAAAACAGTATTTTTGATACCTTTCATCAGTTCTTAATGTCTCTCACCAAGAACATTAAAACATGATCAGCCAAATTACTAGACCGGGTACCCCGACCAAAATCTTCATGTGTGTACCCCACTTTTTCATTGTATTGCAATGATGATACCGTCGTCATCTCATCAAAGGATATGGTTACATACTTCTCCCTTTAATCTTTCATTTCTCCAGCAAATTTTCTTAAACACTCGGTAACATAAAAATTTTATATAAAAATTTGTAAAGCTTAGGGCTGATTTTTAACATTGATAGCGCCATTATTTTCTTATTCATTGTGAAACGATGCTGTTTCCCTTCGGCAGAAGGATCCAGTTTCGAAATTTCTTCTTCGGTACCTTTGGTTCTTGCATACTTTGTGATACCTCAATTTAAAGGAAATTCGATGAAGAATTCAGCAGTGATGTTTATTTTTTAATTATTCTTTATCTTGAGCATTAAAAACTAAAATAAATCATGTCATCCAGTCAACAAGTAAGAAAAACGACTTTTAATAATTAGTTGAATTTGATGCAAAAAAGATATTAAATGGATAATTACATTTTATACATTGAAGAAGCTTTAGTGACGATTTTTGTGATAATTTTTGACCTTGTTAAGTTAGGGTGCTGTCCAAATGTACCCCAAAATCTACTCACCGTGAGTTTGCTCATGTATCTTAATCCTTAATTATTGGTTTGAACTTTAACGTGTTCTAACTTGAAACCTTCGCTATCGAAAGAATCCTGTGTGATCCGTCTTTACACCAAGAGGGCCATCCGCTGTACTCTTATTTTAGTTTCAAAAAATTATTAATGTAATCTGCGAAAAATCCTACTGACTTGTATTCTGGGTCATATACAGCTACTTGATATTCCCATATTTCGAAATATTCTATTAGGTACTCTACACCCCAAAGACAGGACTTTCCTTAACTCATCTGCAACATTTGTACCGGTAAACTGTCTTTGTACATCATCGTGTGTACAATCTTTTTGGATGAATGTTTCTGCACAGGTACGGCAGAGTATAAATATTAACTTGTTATGCATTCTGAATGGCAATACAGAGTGATATAAATTTCTAGCTGGTAATATAGTGCACACGAGATTAGCACACGCTTCGTGCCCAACATGTGTTTTAGGGCGACCCACAGGATACTTTGCATATTTATTGACGAAGTTGTACAACGAACACACATCGTAGTACAATATTTTTCCCCGGCGTCAACGTCACATCTATGATACAATTTGACAGCGTTAACGCGGCCACCGAAGAAACCGTCTCTGGGGTTAAGTGCTTCTTTATTGACTCAAAAAATCCCTTGCCCCTTCATCATGCTTAACAAGCTGTTTAAATTCGCAGTCCCAAGTTTCCACAAGAGCGTAACTGAAAGATTTTATTCGAAAAGCCTTTGCATCTGTTCTTTCCTGTTTTAAAAACATTTGATCACGTACATTACCGTTTAAACTACTTATTTGACTTGGGAAGCATTTTTCGCAACCATGAAAATAACACCCGTAAAATTCGTACAAAGTGTTAGTTTCCTGGCAGAAACCGTCAACAGAAAAGCTTTCGGGTAAACGCACTTCCTTACATTCACCGCTGTGAAGAATTTCGTTACCGGTACAATGTCCCGTCCAAGTTAAACATTTTATAGCCTACACAGACTGATTATCGTAAAGCCTATAACCTGAAATTTCGTTCTGAATACTAAATTACACGCGTTGGCTTTGGTTACCGCCTCAGCGCCTTAGCCGACAGGAAAGTATCTCTAAAGATTACGCCTTTCGAAAAATATTTACATCTTCTTTGCAATAATTCAAAATTTCCGTTTGAAAGTAGTATTCATACCGCCAGGATTATAAAATTGAATGCCTGGCATAGGCTCTACGTAACTTTGATTTTTCTCACAGTTAAACAAATTGGGAAAATACACTTTGGTTCCTTCAAAATTAAACGTTTTAGAAAGTTTTGACAAAGCTAAAGGCATAACGTTAATAGAGTCAATAAATCTTATTTTACCGCTATTTATGGATAACAACTTTGTTCCTGTACTTACGATTTTCGGATCCCACCACGTAAAATGAAACGGCTATCATAAGCTTTTGCATTATGAGCCATCACAGTTACGGAAAAATTCTTCTGGAATTGGGAGGCGAGTTGCAGAAAGCTTTTAACAGGATTCGTCGCTGTGAAGACAAAGAGGCGTATCTCAAATATTCCACATTTTCAGCGCAACGTGTTAAAGATTTTGCATTTATTTGATATGTATTTGTGCATTCTGTGTTGGAATTTCAATCTGATTAGATGTGGATTGAGATTCATATATGTTGGGAGTAATTTATAAAGCGCGTATCATTATTTACATTTGTAGCTATGACACTGAAAAACTGACCTAAACTAGATACGCCCCTATGTCTCAGTAACTACCGACTGGATCCGTGAGATACACAGTAAGAAAAGGTCGCAATTTTCACCGCATTTACATGTGTGGGTGCACTTACACGCGTAAATTCAAACATGCGACCTATACATTTCTTTCGAGGTAACGCATGACCGCCTAGAAATAAATCAAATTCGAAAGTCAAAGGCAAAATTTAATTTAACTAGAAACTTTACAATTACACATTCAAAATTAATTATAAATTTAATTATGGGACAAATTTTGATAAAACAAGACATGTTCTTGAGATTTGATAATCGGGGTTTTCCCCTGACATAGAATCATCAGATCTTTGTACTTTTTATCTGACAGTTTTGGCGGTTGCAGATTTAATGCGAGAGGTGCAGCATTCGGTGCAATCCTCTGCCTATTTAAAGAAAGACTGTGATATTCATTGTTGAGGTGAGTAGTTTTATAGAAAATCTTTGTTTCCTCTTTCCGTACCATAATTTCACGTACTCTTTTCCAATCCATGCAATTTCCCGCATCGTCCTTTCGAACCGATAAGATACGGAGATCTTGAGACATACGTTTAAAATTTAAAAAATCTCGAGATTCTAGCTGATGAACGATGTATGGCTTCTGCCGCCTTGCCAATTTAAAAATTGGAATGAGCTGGGAAGGAATAAAGACTTCTTCGGTCCGGCCAATAGCTGCAGAAATCGCACTGTGTGCGGAATCGCCTTCGTTCTGTCCGTGATTGGGCTCAAAAAAACACAACGAAATTAGAGACAAATTTTTTGAAACAGCAAGTACATGAAGTAACATTGCAGCGATTATGGAATTTTTGTTCTGACCGCTACAACCGTCAGAAAACAGTGACACATTTTTTGTGCCTCGTGCATCTGATTCCTTGAGGTACAGGAACAAGCAAGTAGCAATTTCAGAGGATCCGCGTTTGCTAAGACCTTCGTGCCAGAAGTAACAGTGGCATTCTCTCGATTTTAAATTATATATTGTAAAGTTGTAATTTGACAGTCGCCGGCGATAAAAAATACTACTTTGATTACTAATGGGTAGAAAGATAACTTGCTGCAAATCGAATACAGCACTTTCATTTTGAACATTTTCGTCAGCTTTGGCAGAGTCCTTTTTGCGTCGAACGGCGGTTTTCTCAGCTATATGTTGTTGATAAGTCTCATCCAATTCCCGTTTCTTTGTTGTGTCACCCTTATTGTACGCTAAACATAAGCCGCATTGGTCCTTCTTGGGACGGTGGAAAGACAGATTTAAACTTTTAAACACATCGGCGTAAGTCCAATAACTCACTTTACGATGAAGGTGATGCTCATTTAGAAATAAATGAAACATTTTAGAGATGTTTAGATCAGCATTCAAATATTCCCGTTTGGAATTTTTCCTACAATAGTGGGACTCTACACGCGGAAATCTTTGAATGTGTTCTAAAATAGCTCGACGAATTTGCTCATCTTTCATTTTGAGCTGAGATATTCTTCCTCCACGTTTTTCTTTTTCAACAACGCCTGAGTCCCTTCGTTTTAATAAGGCAGTGCGCATTGCTTTTTCTGAGATGCTCAGGGTTCTAAGAAACATAGTTTTGCAGACAGATAAGGTTCTCCCTTCCTTTGGCAAATAATAATAATGAGATTTCTTCCTTCTTGATATTTTTTCTGGTGTTGTCTTTTGTTTTGTACATTCCGTCTTGACATGGCGGACAATGTACTCTCTTTGGAGTTGAAGACTTCCTGTTCCGTAAAAATCTGCCAGGATTATTTCTCTTTCGCGATCTGTTAAACTATCGCATTGTCTTCCCAACTTCCTACAACCTAAACCACGGCACCTTGGCCCTAAGTCTTTCTTTTTACAAAACTTATTGTTTCTTGGATTTGTGTAAGCTTTTCCTTCGTTTCTTAACTGTTTCGTTATCATCTTCTTGTTTCCTTTGGCAACTCTCCTATCCAACTCGCCTTCCCTCATTGCACCTTCAACAACATAACTTTCTGGCATACGACTGCTGACACTCTGGTCGTTCAAACTACTGTGCTTCTTTGGTGTAACATTTTTACCAAAATTACACGAATTCTGCTGGTTTCGGAACTTTCTTGGATTTTTTGTATGCATGTGGCACATTCCGTCGCCGTTAATGAAATGTTCCCAGCATAAAAAACAAAGACATTTGTAACATGTACTAAATACTTCGTCGTAACAACCAGAAAATTGGCATTCTTGCACAAAAGTCGGATCTTGATTGGAGTCGCCGATTTCGGCGTCAGAGGAAATATCGGTTACGGTTAGTTCTTCGGACGGTATATGTTCTTGGTTGTTATGAATTTCACCGAAGTTAATAAAGTTAGCTAAAGGTATATCATCTTCACTACTGCTACTATCGAAATCTCGTTCTGTGGCAAGTATCGTACCGAAATACCAACAGTTGTCCGGTTCCCAGTACATTTTCACAGCAACACCTACTTTTGGTTTCTCAGATTTAGGCACACACACAATTCCTTTCACCGAAACGACATTTTTGGACCCATCACTCCACTGCACGAGCACATCCATCGCTTAATAATCGTATTTGCAGTAATTCAAACTGAAAGTCAAAGTTGCTTAAGATAAATGCACATGCCAATATTATTGTCACATCATCACCTGCTCTATTCAGTGTCAATAATACGGAACGAAAAGCTTTTCAATTTTAAAATGCGAAAATCCCAATTAATGCGTAAAAATCAAATAGAACAGCGTCATATAGAAATTACCCACCATTTTGTTAATTGCTCATTAGACGCACTTCTTTGCGCATGCGTAAATAATAAATTAAAGGAAAGACGTAACCATGGATACATGTCTAATATTATACATAATTGCATGGAGCAACGCATGAATACATAATAATTTATTGTGTGACCATGGGCGTAACTCAGCACATTTTCCATACTTTGGAGACAAACAGGCGTAACTCAAAAGTCTGAGTTACGCCTGTATGTCTCAAACCTATAATATTATTTGTGAGTTACGCCCGAAAATGTACGACATGTATATAATAGTTTGCTTCATTTATGAGACGTGTCACGTTGTTAGTACATACAGCTCACTTAAGCAGTATGATTGCCATGCTGAATTTAAAATCGATATTTTTTGAGATACGCCCCTATGTCATCACAGCGACGGATTGTCTCTAAAAATGTGCCGTCTTTTTCAAAATAATTCACAATCTGTGTTGATATCCAGTATTTTATTTTAATGCATTTTAGTATATAGTCATCTGACGCCTTTTTGTTATTCCTATATCTATTTGATGGGGGTATTCAGTTAATAATAGAGTGGTGTCTTTAATTCCAACTTTATTATTAATATTTGATTGTGTGTTAAGTGAATATTTTCCTTTACATTCTGTATAGTCACATCTTTGTATATGTGTCCTGTTTACCAAATATGATAAGAATAAGAGAGTTATTATGACTTCTGGCCTCATATTTCTGCTTTATTAGTTTATCTTTGTTTTTCTTTTTTAGAACGGCACGTCCTTTGGACAAATTTTCGTCTATGACCTATATTTTTTGTGTTTTCCCTTGCATTTGGTTTTGGTTGTGCATTTTTCTCTTTTCTTGCCCAAGAAATCAAATCTTTTGACATACATTTTTTGGCTATCTTCCTTGTAATATATTCATAATGTACCGAAAATGTCAGATTTTCATCACATAACTTAGATATGTAAAACAGTCTACTAATTCTATAACCTTATTATTATTATTATTATTATTATTATTTTTACGTTTAATAATTAGACTACAGTAAATATAAAAATTTGTTATGTTTATTTCTAATAACTATCATTTTTGTTTTGCTAATGTTTAATTGAAGATAGTTACTATTTAACCACTTAGTAAGTTACCAAGTTCAAAATTTAATGTTTGCATTATTTCATTTATCCAATCACCCATTACATAAATTATGGTACCATCCGCAAATAATTGGATTTTGTAATTCTGAACTATTTTTATAATAAGAATAAGAAATAAGAAAAGTGTAGGCCCCAGAACTGTTCCGTGTGGCACACCATATATTGTTTTTCTTGCAGTTGAAATTTCACCATATTTCGTTATGTGTTCGATCACTTAAATACCTATTCCTTAAGCCAATTCAAAATTACACAACCAAATCCTTTTGTTTCCATTTTTAGCAACAGCAGTTTTCTAGCTGTTGATTCAAACCCCCGTTTAAAATCTAGAAAACCCACACTTATCATTTCTCCTTCCCCCAATGGAGCGCTTTTAGTAGAAATTTTGGGTACTTCACATATGCTTTTGGCAATTTGCGCTAGCGGTTTATTTCCATGTCGTAGTAAGCGTTTTATACGGTAAAGATAATTTTCAAACGGGTAAGAACTAAACGATGGCAAGGTTGTGTACACTGCTACTTACAGAATCAATTCCATAAATTTGTATAAATATTTCAACATGACCCGTCAGCATCTTTACCGCAATTGGTAAATACTTAGTATGTTTTTGACAGCTACATATTGTAATAGCACATGACAGCAATAAAAAATAATTGTAAACATCAACTGTCCTTTAACACCAAAGGGCCTACGTATAAAAGAAATGTTCGAAATTCTGTTCCCTTGATATGGCTTAGCTCTCTAGCAACGAAATCACCAAATTCTTACTTCAATTAAAAGTGTGATGGCAGACGGGGCTCACCTGACAAAACCCTATTTATAATGTGAAAATAAACAAGATATTAAATGAATCATCAGGATGACACCAGCCAGGTGATTTTGTCTGTGCACACTGAGATGTTAACTTACTTCAATGAGTTCTTGATATCCTGTCTTCGTAACAGGTATCATAACAATTTTTGTTGAACCTCAAACGTGGGCTAGAGGTAATTTTCCTTTAATGAAACGAAAACCAGTTATCCTTGTACCCTATCCTTTATTTCCTATACCTATACAATTGTTTCCACTGCTTCTCGCAGTATTCTGCTGAAACATATTTACAAAGAGATACATTTCAAAAGAGCTTTAAAGTATTATTAACGCACGAGTTGAACATAGTTTCCACACATTTTCTTTCAGAACAACATCTTTGTAACCCTTCTCCTGTTTATTGTATAGTTGCGAAAAAGTCCTCACTAAATTTATTAACATTTCAGTCACCGCCAAACCTTCGCCATAGAAATCTAAATCGAATTATGGAATCATACTACGCTTACGTACTGATTTTCAAGCTTATGAAAAAAATGATGTCCATACCAAGAAATTTTTATTTGCATAAAACCACACGTGACGAATAACACAAATGAACATGCACAAAGAAATTCACACATAGTACTTACGCTGTTTTAGAACAGAAAATAGTGGAAAACAGAACTGAAATAACACCTCTCCCATAGAAAGTTTAGGAAGCGGGTTGATTCTGCTGCATGTCAAATACGGTTTTAATTATGTCAGCCTGTCCAAAATATGTTAAAATATCTCCAATCTTAAATGTATTTACTCAGTTCCTCAAAATGTCCCCAATGGCCCTCTAATTTCACCCGAATTGGGGAAATGGTATCTTCCAAGGTCGTTCCCCAAGAAGTGCCCGTGGTGGTTGTCACCGTAGTAAGCCCCTACGGCCGGTATTTCGTGAAAATTTGCAAAACTGCGTGGCAGTACGAGTCCAAAATTTTACAGCATGCGCACCTGGTTAGTTCCGCTTCAAACTACAGTGCAGCGAACCACTCGCGCCACCTATTTACAGTCCGCTATCGTGCAGGCAAGGAAGACGTTGCTGAATCTACAGAGAGCTGTGTGAGAACACGCAACCACACATACACCCAGGCTCGGACAAATGCAGGCGTTCACTTGACGTCGCCGTTCACCCCGCCCTTCCCCTTAGCTATCGTTAAGCTCGGATACTTTTTGTTCTTGCATACATACTTTGCTTTTTGATGGAACCTACCCTGTTTTCATTGGTTATTGAAATAAAATTGTTTTATTGTAAACATCATTTTTTAAAATTAAATCCAACATGTTAATCTTAATTGTTTAATAGAAAAAATACAAAAAATACACAATAAAGGAAAAAATTAATAATAATAAAAATTACAACATATCTTTACACCTTACACCTTTACACCTTAGGGTAGGAAAGGGTTAGATTATATATATACAACATATCTTCATTGTAATCTGAAAACAAAATAATGTATGTAAAACAATTATGGATCTTTTAAATATGTAATGCTTACGTTTTAATTATGCCGGAGGAAGTTCTGTAATAACACAAAAAATGAGTTGCGAATTAGATATGTATAGAATAACAAGCACTTACTGCTGTGGTGCATCCAGTAACTTGCATCCGTTTTTATAATGATCAAATAGCCGCCTTCGTCGGCTTCCATAAAACCCCCATTGTATACCACTATACAGTGAGATGCATCATCTGCGGACCCTCGAATTGTAGTAAAATAATTTGATCTTGTCACCGCTGTGTGCTCCGAACGGTATTATGCGTAATATAAAAATAAAATATGCAAAGAATATATCTTGGTGTCCCCGTTAAGCATTCTTATATATATTTTTTCTTTAAAAATAACTCAAAATAATATATATGTATCTATATAATATAATATTATCATAATTACTGAATGAATATAAAACATTACACTGAGAATATGTATGTAACTCTAATGTAGTACAACTTTTAATCGTCATAGAAGTCCAACAATAATTTGGATATGTTTGTAGTTTCTTTGATATCAACTTGCAATTTTTTGGGCATGCTTTGGCATGTTTCTAAATCTTGATGAACTAGAGCCTTTAGATATACTGTCCCTGTATTCCATGCAAAACTGCATATCAAGTAATGAGAAAGACGACTCGCTCGTCGAGGAACTATCCAAGTTTGTACATTAACAGGTGTATTTACTTAAATACCAATCATTTATCAATCCTGGTAATGTGGCTAATTGTATGCTAATCTCTGCTGTCATTGCTGACTTTTTGAAGATTGAATCTAATTCAATGGGGAAAAAGATTATAAGCTTGATTTCTCCAGTATGAAGTTATATTATTGACAATCGAAATGCTATTAATTGTTGACATCTCATTTGGATAAGGGTTTTGTAACTTTATTCCTTGGAAAATTCATCTTTCACAATAGGAGATGTTCCCATTTGGCAGGGGCGTTTAGCGATTGTTTTAGTTATGTTTAAAGCAACCAACCATGAATTTGGCCAGACAGGTGTTATAATAGGAAACGGAATATCAACTTCTATAAGAGATTTGAACAAACGTTCGTCCCCAGAGTTCAATTGTGGCCTCAACAGACTTTCCAAACAAGCACTTGTACAATCAGAAAACCATGCTAGCCTAAATGAACAAGCATGATATTTGTTCATGAAACAAGTGGTATAAGTAATCAATGTCATCTTTGACCACATATTTCTTATCTTGTCATCTATCAGAACCATATCATTATATAACATGGACATCCATCTTCCTAAAACTTTTATAGGAACTGATTGAATTAAGGCAGCTTTATAATTTCTTAATCGTTTATGTAAGGGGATGCGTAGAGTGATAAGTAATGCATTTTTAAGAGCATAAAAGAAAGCAGTCTTCTCGGTATAATTCGTTAATGTTAAATCTATGTGCTAACTCCAAATCACCTCTCAAAGATTCGTTGAATTTTGAGATTAAAGCAGTCATGTAAGTTACTGATATAATCTCCGGGTCTATTGTATTATGATTAAAGCAATACTTTGTTACAAGTCCCCCGTTTTGGGTTGGTGTGTGCGTGCAGGGGGAATTGCAACTGAGACTCTTTGATATTGTTCTTTTGACGGCTTTGTGTCTCCTTACAATAAAATATCTCTGAGACAGTTAAAATATGTTTATTTTAAAAAAATATACGGACATTAGAATTTTGATATTTTGTTTTTGTTCAGTAATATACATATAATACATATTCTTCTCTTATTTGAATTCTTCCTCCATCTCTTCCCCGAATATGGCAATTAGTTTCTTTCGAAGGGCCGGGGTGACGTGTGGGCCGTAGGTCGTCTTCTTCGGACTGGCCGGGTATAGCCACCCTCGTCTGGGGGTGGTCGGAACGACCGGTTGTAACCGGCGAGCTGCTTGGCGTGGAGGTGTCCCTGGGCTTTTGGCGGGATAATGCCAACCTCGCCCTGGAGTGAATGGAACTCTGGGCACGCCCGGCGGAGTGTAGCGCTGCTCGGTCCGCCGAAGAGAGGAAAGAGTGAGTAGTAACCATGACGATTCGTCCAGACAATTCTAGTGACTTTTCTGAGAATCTAGTGACTTTTCTGGTGACTTTTTTGTGGTGGCAGTACTTACAATGTTACTATTATAGGAGAATAAAAACTTCATGTTGGTCGGTAAGCACGTAACCTGTAATCCCTCACCATTTACTCACCCGGACATATCCCTCACCATTTTAGCTTTAATACCTGCGTAAGAAAGCGGATTGTAAAATTTCCCAACGTCAATTATTTGAAAGCGTATGTGTGGCAGAATGCAAGCAAGCAGATAGAGAAAGAGACCAAAAATAATAATAATGATTATTCGTTAGTACTTACAAGGGAAATCGGGTAGCCATTGTTGTTGTTAGTTTGCAATTGTCAAAGAACAAATACCTGTAGGTAATTCAGAGTCCAGACAAACAACGGAAATTCTTAAAACCATGAATGAAGGAAGGAAAGACGGGCTGAAGAGACCGAACGAAGGGATCAAAGAGACCAATCGAAGGTTGATCGGTTCATTAGAAGTGACCGCTCAAGAGGCCAAAGAGACCGTTCAAAGAGGTCAAAGAGACCGCTCATGCGCTTTTCAAGGGATTGCTTGAAGGGACCTGTTCAAAACCAGTTCAAAACCTGTTGAAAAGGATGCAACCTGTTCAAACCCCTGTTGACAAAAACATAATAAAGTAGAACCATTAGCAATAGTTGTTGTTGCTTGAAATGAAATAGGCAACACGTCAGAAATCGTAACCTAAATCCTTCGACAATTCGGGTGATAGAGATTAAACAATTTGCAAATTTTCCCAAAAATAATTTATTAAACTATTTTATTTTATTTCCCTCATAGAAAGTCTTCGTTTTCATCTGTAATGAATTTTATCAAAAACTATCATTCGAAATATTAGCGAAAAAACTTACATTCCAATTCAGGGGGCTCCGTTTCTGTGAAAAAAATGAAATGAAAATTTAGGAATAAACGCGAGAAAGTAGAAAAAATTACCGGATATGTGTGCCATAAAGAGGGGCAACACCGGGTGCTTTATCAGCACCAGGTATCCCTCGCCAGGCACTACGACGGCGTAGTGTCGCCGCTGTAAGATTTCGGCCACACTCGTCACATAAATGGTGGCGTACTGAAATAACATAATATCAAACACTTTTGAAATTTCTATAACTTTAACATACTTTATCTTCGTTGGGCCCCAGATATGCGAGGGACAAACCGCCAATGAACGCTTCTAGAGAACACAATACCAACAATAATGAAATGCTACTAGAAGACTTTTTCAAAACTTACCCATGTTTGACAAACTGTTATTAACAAACAAACAAAAACACTGAAAAGACTTTGAAAGAAAACTTGGATGCAACCTACTTTTATTACTTTTCCATATCATATAGGAAACCCGTCATGATTTCCAGGAGGAAGGGGTAAAACCTCATTCACAGATTAAAATGTGAGTACATTTTTTCCTATCATTTTTCTGCTTTTATCTAAGACCGTGGTCGTTAGAGACACCCCCAGAGAAATAGGTTCTCACAAAGATTATATCAATACCAGCAATATCAGAGGCTAGGAGGATGTGCTTCCTCTCAATGAAATAGGTATCTCATAAAGATTACGATATCCTTACAAACTTCGCGATTGGCATATTGCTAAACTACCATCCCACTCGTATATTCCAATAAACATTTAATATTAATACATAACGGTATAAAACTGCTGTAAGAAATTCTTGCAGTAAGCATGTGATCTTATCACATGAAGTTGTCTTGAAATATGATGATGACGTCACGTGTTGTTAATAACCAGCACCACAGGTCTTCAAAACAGTTACAAAAATATCATATGACCCTATCGTTTGCAACTGTTTTGAAGGACCGTGAAGCTGGCACATGTTACTGATAACCATCAGGCAGATTTCCTATTCGCCCATCAATTCTAAATTCATGGTAAATTGTTAAAAAATAGAATTCTTGCTTGGACTATTATTATTATTTATAATGTAAGTCACCATCTAGTGTTAGATCGACGAAACTATAAATTGATTTTGAAATGTATAAATGTGCGAGCCTACTAATGTGACAGTTAGTATAAGAGCATCACTAGTCACTGAAACATCCACGTTGCCGTCTTTTGAGTTTGATCAAGATGCCTAATATCGTTATCATATTATACCTGCTAATGACTCATTCAAATTTATTTGGATTCTCGTTACAAAATATCGTAGATGATGATGATGAGAATGTGTTATCATATCTACAACATTTTAGCGATGATGGTGCCCTGAGATCATCAAAGCAATTAACAAAGGATGAATTTTCTTACGCATTTACAATCCGCTTTCTTACGCAGGTATTAAAGCTAAAATGGTGAGGAAAATGGCCACCGGGTGAGTAAAATGGTGAGGAATCTGCAAAATGGTGAGGGACATGGCGCCGAGTGAGTAAATGGTGAGGGATTACAGGTTACGTACTTACCGACCAACATGAAGTTTTTATTCTCCCGTAAGAATAACATTGTAACTACTGCCAACACAAAAAAGTCACGAGAAAAGTCACTAGATTCTCAGAAAAGTCATTAGAACTGTCTGGACGAATCGTCACGGTTACTACTCCCATTTCCTATACCGTTTGGTAAATTTGCCGGGGCTTTTTCGTCATCGTTTTATGCACAATTGAATAATGGCATTCTTTCACGTTTCTGCCACTCCCGCTACTCGTATTCTGGTATCATAACTATTTTCACAAAAAAAAATAATTCGCTTTCCGCCGACGAATTTGCTTATGATAGAATTGTAAGTTTCCGCGGCATTGTTATTCATATTTAAAAGTAGGCTATGGATATTCTGAATCACCCTTTTTCCGCACGATTGAAGATCATCGAGGAGACCGCATTCGTGCATTTTCGTAATGTAGTTTTCTTCGCCGACTTTAGGACTATTACAAAAGCAAGTGCCGCATTTGCTATGGTCACCGAACACATGATTTGGGCAATTTGTTACGTCGCTTTGTAGCCCATCAACTTTTACCGATATTTCTTCGATCCGTTTTCTGTAGTAATTAATAGCTTGTTTTACCCTTCGATTCCACCGAATAACACCTTTCTAAGCTGAGGACTAACATTTTTCAGCTTTGAGCTAGTGTGTTTCTTGGACAGATCTCGTAACTTGGTACAATAGTTCCGTAATACGTGGTTGGCACACTCAACTCTTCGAACATTGACTGTAGGACCGTATGGTAGAGATGTGCAACTGATACTTTTTTCGGTATCAAGTAGATATCGATACTTTTTGTATGAGTATCTGATACTTTGTATTCGTTACTTGTTATCGATTACCGGTAAACTACAGCAGCTGTACAGCACGGTAACTGGTACTGGTTTAAATACATACTGATACTATTCGTAGTACATGCGGCTACTCCGTGTGATATTCGCAAGTGGTCACTACAAAAACAATTAATTTCCTTCAGTTCTTGAATTTTTTATATTAAATTTATTAAACAACCA
The DNA here is from genome assembly GCA_963966045.1 of Xestobium rufovillosum. NCBI lineage: Eukaryota > Metazoa > Arthropoda > Insecta > Coleoptera > Ptinidae > Xestobium > Xestobium rufovillosum. The sequence goes on from OZ014497.1 coordinate 28,384,738, forward strand.
AGTTAAAAAATAAATAGGTAGGTAAGACTTGTCTCATTACTATAAATCATGTGGTTTGATTCCTTTCTGCATAACTACTTCCAATTTATGAACCATAAACAAAATACCCAAAGAAATGCTTACAAAGCTTTTGGACACCTGCATAAACTTTTATCTTTTATGTCTGCTGCCTTTGAGCGGTACTCACTGCGATGCGATATGCGAATACAAGACAACACCCCAGACGCAAAATAAATATAGGTACCTCGATATCGAATAGGAATACTAATAACACTGCTAGCGCACGGACATCGGTATCATAAAATATCCGATGCGGTATTCGTTACTCGATACCGATTAATTTCCCACTTCCCGTGGTTACGCAAGTTATTCGTTCGCGTTCACTTCACATCGATACCCAGTAACGAATACTTTCGTTTGGCACTACCAGATACTTCGAATCCAAGAGAGTATCTGATACTAAGTAACGAATAGATACTTTTTGCACATCTCTACCGTATGGTAGAAACTAAAAGATGATGATATGCGCAATAAGTTCGAGAAAAAGACAAACGAAGCACTAAAGGGCACGGGTGGAAATATTGTTAGGGACATAGAGGCAGAATGGAATTGCATTAAAAATAGTTTAGTTTCCTCAGCTAGGGATATTTTGGGTCATAAACAGAATGAAAGTAGGAAACCCTGGATAACAAAACATATTGTGAGTCTAATAGAGGAAAGGCGAAAATATAAAAATAGGTTAGATGAAACAGGGAAACAAAGATATAAGGCGATCAAGTGGGAAATTATTCGGGAATGTAGGAAAGCGAAAGAGCAATGGATCGATAATAAATGCAAAGAAGTGGAAGATAAATTCGAAGTAGGAAAGACTGATGAAGCATATAAAATAATTAGGAGAAATTTTAGAGAAATTGGATCTAGTACCAAAAACATTAGAAATGAGGCAGGAGATATCCTAACCGGAAGTGGGGAGAAGGCAGATAGGTGGAAAGAATATTTAGGAAACTTATATGCGGGACAGGAAGTGCAAGATATATTAGAAAGCGAAAGCAGTGTAGAGGGGGATAACCTAGGGAGTCCTATAATGAGAGAAGAGTTTGAGATAGCACTAAAAAGTTTAAGGAATAATAAAGCACCAGGTATAGATGGCTTGCAGGCAGAAATCTTAAAGTGCGCAGGTCAAGAGGTAATAGATCGTTTATTTAAACTAGTTAGTCGCATATACCTGACAGGCGAGATTCCAGAAGATTACAAACGGAACATCATAGTAGCTTTGCCAAAAAGAAAAGGCGCGGATAGATGCGAAAATTTTAGAACTATCAGTTTAACTTCCCATGCGTCAAAAATTTTAACTAGAATTGTGCAAAGAAGGATGGAGAAAAAGGCGGAAGAAATATTAGGAGAAGATCAGTTCGGATTTAGACGAAATAGAGGAACGCGCGAGGCCATTCTAGCTTTACGAGTAATTATAGAAAAAACGATAGAAAAGAGAAAGAGCGTCTATATAGGATTTGTAGATTTAGAAAAAGCCTTCGACAACGTAAAATGGGGGAAGATGTTCGAAGTGCTGAGAAAGGTAGGGATGAAATACAGGGACAGAAGAATAATACATAATCTCTACAAAGAGCAAAAGGCAGTTATAGAATGTGAGCAGGAACAAAGGGAAGTAGATATCCGGAAGGGAGTGAGACAGGGATGTGCATTGTCACCTCTAGTTTTCAACTTATATATCGAAGATGCGATTAATATTGTTAAGGAAAGAACAGCCTCAGGGATCAATGTACAGGGCCAAACTATTAACATGCTCAGATTTGCGGATGATATAGCAGTGTTAGCATCTAGCAAAGAAGAATTAGGAGCGGCTTTGAATGAAATGGAAGCAGTTTTGACACAGGGCTTCGGCATGAAAATCAATAAAAAGAAAACTAAAATTTTGGTATGTAGGGGATGTGAAAATAGAACTAAAATGGAAATACAAATTGGAAATGAGAAGATAGAGGAGGTCGCGGATTTCTGCTACTTAGGAAGTAAAATAACTCAAGACGGTAGGAGCACTAAAGATATAAAACAAAGAATGGCGCAGGGCCGAGTTGCGTTTAACAAAAAGAAACAACTGTTATGCTCGAGAACGGTTAATATAGAGACTAGGAAGAGACTCTTAACGTCGTATGTATGGAGTACGGCATTATACGGGTGCGAAACTTGGACAATAGGAGAAGCGGATAGAAAAAGAGTAGAAGCGTTTGAAATGTGGTGCTACAGACGCATGATGAAGATACCGTGGATAGATAAGGTTAGCAATAGGGAAGTATTAGAAAGAGTTGGGGAAAAGCGAAAGGTATGGAAAACAATAAAGAGTAGGAGAGATAGGATGGTAGGACACCTTCTAAGACACGAAGGAATAGTTCGTGACATACTAGAGTCAGAGATAGGAATAAAAAGAGGTAGGGGTAGGCCTAGATTAGACTACTGCTCTCAAATAGTTAGGGATGTAGGATGTTCTACTTTTAGGGAAATGCGTAGGTTAGCTCAGGATAGAAAAGAATGGAGGTACGCGTCCAACCAGTCTTCGGACTGAGAACCTTATGATGATGATGACCGTATGGCCGTTCGGTGCATATCTTTTTGTGAACACTACGGACTTCACCTTATGCATTATGTCGCTCTCAATTGAAGTAGATAGATGAACCGGTCCAATTCTTGCTGCAATTGTGTAGGCTAACAGTTTCATTTTTTGCAACAAATAAGGTTTTTATTGTTTTTGCACCTACGATACAGATCTGGAAAAAACAATCAATGGAATTGTTAAATTTCTTAATACTCACAACACCAGAAAAAGCATCGTATGTAACTTTATATGATCGTTTAGACCATGCACCATCAGCTATAACAGTTATTAGTCCGTTCTGGATGTTCGTATTTCATTATACATATTTGTGATAATTTTCAACAAATGTTCTGACGCCTTCTCGTGAGAATTCCGCCTTGTTTTATTCGCAAGCTGATGTATAAAGGCCCCTACAGGCGTTCCGTTTTACCTTGATACTTGCCTGCACAGTTCTAGTTTTAAGGCAAGCCTCTAGAGATCAAAAGTATCCACATGTAGCGAGTTCAGTTTCATACCTTTTCTCAGTCTTGAGGCTACGTGGTAGTGTGATCATGTCAAATCTCAGTGACGATCTTCTAATAGCGGTTTCTTTAGCCTTAGCTTTAAGAAAAAAAAGTAAACATAGATCAAAATGGGCAAAATCGTGGCTTTTAAAGAGGGCCCAACTCTCGCACATAAATTTGTTAAATGAAATAAGGTTGGAACCCGAAGACTGGAATAATTACCTTCGGATGGATGAGGCTACCTATTTTGAGCTTTTGCATCTGGTAACGCCTCTTATTAAACGTAAGAACACTGTAATGAGGGCCGCTATAACTCCACATGAGCGACTTAGTGCCACCCTTCGTTTTCTGGCCACAGGAAACAGTTATGCTGATTTAAAATTTAGAACTGCAATATCTGCACAGGCTTTATCGCAAATAATCCCAGACACGTGCAAAGCTATATATAAAGTGCTGAGGAAACGTTATTTAAAGGTAAGTTGCATAGGTATTCAATTAACACTATTTCAATGTAGTTAATATTTTCTAACTTTACTACTTGGTAGAAGTTCATGATGAAATAAACAATTACACTGCGCACTGCCAATATATAACGTTTATTTTAATACTTTTCTTAATCATTCTGATGATGAGATAGCCTTTTATCTTGAAACCGGTCAAAAGTATTAAAATAAAAAAAAAATTCTTAATCATTCTGATGAGATACCCTTTAACTTGAAACCGGTCAAAAATATTAAAATAAACGTTATATATTGGTAGTGCGCAGTGTAATTGTTTATTTCATACCACTATTTCATTCACGATTTTTATTATAACTGAAACTGAAAGTACATACTGTATCTCATAAATAACCAAAAAACACAAACAGTAAACAGTACCTGTAGGAAATATAAAACAGACGACTATAATATTTTATTAAGTATTTCTTCCCCTACACATTTTCATTGAAGGTATGGAAATACTGTGCAGCATCGTATCTTGGCTCTTGGCTTTGGGCAGCATCGTACCTTGACTCTTGACTTTGTGCAGCATCGTACCCTTGACTTTGTGACTGTCGGAGAGCCATTTTACTATTTGTGTATATTTGAGGTGAATATTGCATTTGCTGCTTGTGTGCAAAAGTAGTTGCAATTGTGTGACTGCAGACGACGTTGAAGGTTGAAAGTTATTTTCTTCACTTACTATCTTGGAACTTCTACCGAGACTTCCTAATTTTGCTTCAAAAATTGCGTCATTAATTAATTTTTGACAAAATACAGCTTGTTCTTGGGCCAGTGTTCTTAATTCTTCTGCAATATGTTTCCCGTATGATTCATATTGTTGAAAATCTGATGCTTTTAATTTATTCACTACTAAACCTAAAACTTCATCAGATTTATCATTCCTTCCCTTCCTTTTAGGCCTACTGGTTTGAGATGAGGATGCTTGAGACCGTATGGATGAAGGAGTGTCAGAACTCAATAGTGGCGAAGTAAAATCATTTCCCTGTAGAAGATAAAAAAATAATTTTTAGCCATATATCATTACCGAGAGACGCACGAATGAGATAATCGTAATTTGATTATTATCGTACTATAAGTAAAAGTAGTTATGGGAAAAAATATTATGTTTTCAGTTTTTATTTCGCAACAGGAAAAGCAGTAACTAAATATAATACTAAATTTTAGTTTCCAAATACGGAGATCGAATGGAAAAATATTGGCGCCGAGTTTGACCGCAGATGGCAGTTTCCCAATTGTTTGGGTGCTGTGGACGGGAAACACGTCCAAATTACCCCACCAGCAGGAAGTGGATCATATTTTTTTAATTATAAAAAGAGTTTTAGTTTAGTGTTAATGGCTATAGCAAATGCGAATTACGAATTTCTTTTGTGCGACATTGGAACAAATGGGCGTGTTTCAGATGGGGGAGTTATTGAAAACACAATGTTTTTCGAAAAACTTGTGAATCATGAACTTAATATCCCTACTGTAAATAATAATGAACTTCCATATGTATTTGTAGGGGACGAAGCATTTGCACTTCGTACAGATTTCTTAAAACCTTTTAGTCAAAGGGAATTAAATTTTGAAAGAAAAATATTCAACTACAGATTGTCTAGGGCACGTAGAATTATTGAAAACGCTTTTGGAATAATGGTTGCACGGTTCAGAATTTTTCATGCGCCTATTAATTTAGACATAAAACACATAGAACAGGTCGTAATGACTTGCTGTGTATTACACAATTTCTTACGCAGAAAGTGTTCTAATTCCTATAGCCCGCAAACATGTCTAGATGAAGAAGACAAAGCAAATGGTGAAATAATTCCTGGACTCAGGAGTGAAACGCAACTTTTTGGATTAGAAAGAGGCTTTAATAGAAATTACGTAGAGGCAGCAAAAAATGTACGACTGAGATATCTGGAATATTTTAACGGCGACGGAATTGTCGAATGGCAAAATAATTTTGTAAATGGAAACTAGGAACTTAATAAAATATTCCATCCTTACAATTAATTTTCACTTTACCTCGTCTTCACTTATGTCCCCTGCAGCCTCTTCACTCTCATCCTTTTCATTCAAATTAGAGGTACTTTCTCTTGGAGTCTCCTGATCTAACAGAAACAATAATTGGTCAAAATACCACAAAGAGGGATTATAGATGTCATCTTCGCCGGCTCCTATAATAACATATAATTAAACTATTCAAATAGTGCAAAAGTATACAACCAGTATACCTGACTTTTCTGACGCCTTTACTTTTTTAATTTCTTTCCTAAAACAGCTCCTTAAAGAATTTATTTTTTTTATAACTGCGTCCTTTGTTGCCATCGGGTATTTTTCTTTTAATTTATCACACAAGACATCCTACGCTGCTTGTTTCTTATTGCGATTACTGTATTCTGCAGATTTGATTTTCCATAAACATGGATTTTGTCTATATAGTGATATAAATTCAGTTATAAATTCTCTAGAATAACCCCTCAAATCTGTCATTATTAATGCAAAGAAGGAAAATGCAACTTAACTTCTCACTGTCTTGGCTTGACCTGAAGACTCTCGTCCATCCACACGTTCCGTCTTGCTCGTAGACCGGCAGGCTCGCGCGCAAAATTTCAAACAGACTCTGAATTCCTTCGAGCCAGATCACTGAACTGTACACGCAGGAAAAGTCTTAAGACTTGCTATCCACACGTACCGTCTTACCTTCAGACTTAGAACTGCGCAGGCAAGTATCAAGGTAAAACGGAATGTCTGTAGGGGCCTTAAGGCCGTTTTTTTCTCTAAACCAACTTGGTGGTGATTTCTAAAATATTTGAATATCAACTATGCTTCATTATTGCTTTACGAACAATTTCTTTGCAAACAAGATTTATGTAGTGGGCTGAACATCCATAGCTAATAATGCCGGAATGTTTCTCATACAGTCATATTTATTTTTAGTTATTGCAAAACAAAGAAAGTACAGCAAAATTCAGAGTAATCATGGCGGAGGTCATCGAGCACGCAGACGGAAGCTGGAAAGTAGGTTGTAGCACGTGTGACTGATAAAATCTAGAAGAAACAAAGATGACAAAATTATTAGTCGTTTTGTTTCCAAATAAAGCGTGTAGAAATAAAACAGTTCAAAAGGTAAGCGTTCTCTAAAGCACAACACCCACTGTGAGCCGAGCATCTGACGACTATAGGATATCGTGCACGTAACGCTTGCAAATTGTCACATCCTTCCAAGTTGATAACAGGCACATCTCTGCCGACTGTATACCTTATCCATTTGCGTAAATTGCAGTCAATTGTAGTTGTAGACGGCTGGATGTTTTCGGAAAGAAATCTTCTAGCACTTCGGTACGTAACGCATCCGTCTGTTCACGATAAACCATGACGGTACTGTTTGAGCCACTCACCTGCTATTGCTCCTTTTCAGTCAGTGCTGAGAATTCGTACGGAGGTTTGACGATGAACGTTTGATATTCGTCTGTTCCGTACCATATTGCCAGCTCCGTCGGGATAAATCTGTTGGTGTCGAGTTCTTTAAACCCTTGCACTTTCAAAGAGATAATTTTTTACAGAACCATTTTCGTTTGCTTTGCTAGATTCAGTGTGTTTCCAGAAATCTTAATCAGTTTAAAACACATTTTACAGGTTCACAATATTTAACGTTAACATTTAATTCATGAATAATTTTAATTCTTTATAGTAAAGTGAATTTTGGGAACTACTTTTCTTATTCGTGGGAAATCTGAAATTTTCTTTCGTCTAGTTATATAATTGTGTTGCTCTTTATTATACATTACATATTATTTACTCATACATATAACTAGGCACCATACTATTTATACATTTATTTATCAAAGTTAACACATTATAAACTGTCATCTGCCATACACTCAAAAATCCCAAGATACCTATTTAGCATAAATTTTATTTTAGTAATTTTCAGACAGTATAAAATAATTCTTAGTTCCTTGTTTTATTGTTTCTGTAGTCTCCTTAGAAAAACTATACTGGAACAGTGCCCAATAATTACGTTTCAATGGCTGTGTGTACAGTTTGGTTATCATCTGATTTTTGGGTCTAATTTGTATGTTGGAGAGAATTTTTATTTTGGGACCTCCGGGGAGAGGATTTTGTATTGGAAGAACAGAAATCATCAAGTATTTTCTCTATTTATGAATTCGAAAAACTGACATCGGAATCGAAAGATTCAATGATTTCGTTGATGTCATCAGGGTTGTTAAAGATTGAGAAGTTGTCATCTTCGAGTGGGTGAATTTCTACTCGAGATATGCGTCAGCATTCGTGTTTGCTTTTCCTTTCTTGTAACTGATTTGATAGTCATATTCTTCTAATTTTAATCGCCATCAGATTAAGCGGAACTGTTGGTACTTAAAGGAAAATAGCCATTGGAGTGGTGTATGATCTGTGACAATTTTAAGTCGTTGACCGAATTGGTATGGGCGGAAATGTTTAACTGCCCAAACTATATCCAATAGTTCTTTTTCGATTGTGCTGTAATTAAGTTCTGCGTCATTTAGTGCCTTGCTACCGTATGATATCAGAAGATCTTAGCTGATTTTTCCTTGACTAAGGACTGCTCTAACTGCTACATCGGAGGCATCTGTTGTCAATATGAATTCTTTCGTGAAATCTGGGTATTGTAGTATGGGTGAATTGCAAAGTACAGTTTTGAGTTCATTAAAGGTTCGTTTCACCATTTTTTAAACATTGTGGGAGTGGTTTTGATATTTTGGAATAGGGACTGTTTTACTGATTTTATTTTGTTTGGATTGGGTTTCACTCCTTCTGGGATTATTATTACAAGACCGAGGAAATCTACGTCATGTTTTAAGAATTCTGATTTGTCAAATTAGATTTTTAAGGAAGCGTCTCGTAATCGTAGGAAAATTATTTTTAAATATGAGATATGTTCTTGTAATAATGAAGTTAAGAATACGACTACGTCGTCCTTGTAAACTAGACAAATTTTGCCTTGTAAGTCGCGAAGTACATTATCCGTAACTCGTTGGAATGTTGCGGGGGCATTTCTGAGACCAAATGGCATACGAACAAATTCATAGTGGCCATTTTCTACATTGAAGGCTGTTTTTCTGATAAAATCCGGGTGCATTTCTATTTGGTGGATCCAGAAGTTCAGTCTGTTGTCGTAAAGTACTGGCGCTTTTCCAACTTGTCTGATATGCCGGTAATGTTGGGAAGTGGGTACCTGTCGGTAACTGTTTTTTAGTTAGATTTTCCATAATCGACGACAATTCGCCATTAACGTTTTCCTGATGCATCTAATTTTTTGGAACTATCCAGATGGGAGAGGACCAAGGAGATTCGGAGGTTCTAATAATTCCGTCATCTAACATTTTAGCTATCTGTTTTTGAACTTTTGCTTTATGCATAAATGGATATCTATACGATTTCGTATGGACAGCGGTTTCGTTGGTGGTCTTTATTTCATGCTTTACTTGATTGGCAAAAGTCAAGGGTTGGTTTTCGAACAGAAATATGTCGGAAAATTTGGAACATAATTTTATAATGGGCTACTTTTATTCTAAATTCATATGGTCAGTACGCAAGTGATTTTGTAAGTTTACCTTCCAGTTGAAATTTCGCGGGCCGTTCGATTTGAAAGGGAAATCGTTCGGTTTGTTGTGATTTTTAAAAGCGTTTCTTGTTGAAATGGAAATAGGAGTTGGTTTATTCTGTGGGGTTTGGGTATTAGGTTTCCAAACGTTCACAGGCTTGCCAAACAAACGCAGGTCTATGTGGTTTGTTAAATTTTTGTGGTAATTACTGTTGGGTTTGAGGTCTCCTAAATTGTTTGAACTGATTGTATTGGGGGTTTTGCATGATAAATACAGCACGCAGCATTTCTGGTACATTATTTGTTATAATTGTTACTGCCATTCTTTCACGGTGTTGGTAATACACAATTTTCTGATCCTGTGTAAGGGTATTATTAGCGATTATGTTCGTATTAATACGTAGTTTTCTTGTTCTATACGAGTAATAAAATCTAATAGTGGTTGATTCCTATGTTTGTAAATATTGAAAGTGTTGGCTTAAGGTTGTAGAAGTGTTAGGACTTTCGAAAACAGGTTTTCAGGAATTTGCCCCGTGCCCGTGGAATTTCTTAATTCGCGGAATTTTGCAAAACAACATAATTACCTCGACATGAGTAAAGTTCCCAAATGATTCTTTTCACTTGTGGAATTTTGTAAAACAGTATAATTAGGTACCTCGAGATAATTGCACTATAAGTATAAGTTTGTAAAAATTTTTTGGTAATATTTTGATACGAGAATTATTTATTAATAATCTGTGAACACATCAAATACGGGGCAAGTTCCTGAAAACCGTGTTTCGAAAGTGTCAAGCATGCTCCAGGCTGTGGGCAGGCGGCATATTGTCTCGAACGCGTTTTTTTAGATCGTCCCATGTATATTCAATGGGGTTCAAATCTGGGCTTCGAGATCGCCAGTCCAGACGCCTTATTCCAACTTCATTTAGGTAATTGGTAACTACCCTAGTGGTGTGGGCCTTCGCTCCATCTTGCATAAAAATGCCAACGTTGCCAATGAACCCCATGAAAGGCACAACATGATCTTCCAAAACTTCTCTAATGTAACGGTCAGCAGTAATTGAGCACTGGCGAAGCACCACTCAGTCGGTGCGTGCAGCCAAACAAATGCCTCCCCAAACCATGACTCCACCACCTCCAAATGGAACCCGCGGAGCAATGTAGGCCTGGATATACCGCTGCCCTGTCCTCCGGTAAACCTTCCTGATACCATCCTGACCATGAAGGTTGATTTTTGTCTCGTCAGTAAATAAAACATTCGCCTATTCGTCAATTCCCCAATCCCGGCGTTCTAAGGCGAACTGGAGTCTTGCTCTTTTATGAGCTGGGGTCAACAGAGGACCCGTTGCCATCGTATGAGACCTCTGGCCTGCTTCATGTAGACGTCTTCTAATGGTCCGCGCACTCACATCAACACCTCGAGCATTTTACAGCTCCCACACACGCACACACACAACACATGCAACCATAGAATACCAAACAGCCGCAAAAATACAACAACAAAAACACACACAATACAGGTAACCTAACTAAACTGCAAAAATTATAGCTAAGATAATTATTTGACAGTGTCCGCACAGTATTTGGTTCCGCAATCATAGGTCCCATGTAATTTCATTTTTTTGGATTCGAGGGCGTTTCTTGGGTCAAAAGGATTTCTCTGCTGCCATTCCTCCACTTCCAGGCATTTGTCCGCCACGAGTAAAGTGCATTTTAAAGAAAATCCAGGTAAAACGAAACAAAATAGTTAGTTCTCCATTTATCCGTTCCAAGTGCAGCCCTTGACATACACTTTTCTCATAAAAAAGCATTGTAACATGTAAAACAAGCATGAAAATTTAAATTAAAAAATTTGAATGAAAGTACGTGTGTAATTCCGCGTTATTGTTGTTGTTCTTGCACCAGCCTAGAGGCCGATGCAGCGAAAGGCAATAGATGGCCTTTTGTAAATCTCTTGTCTTGGAGTCGAGGTCGTCTTTTCGTGCAAGAGGATTTTCTTTCAGTCAGTCCTCTACTTCGTTGCATTTTTCCGCCAGAAGTTTTCTAACCTTCCTTTCGCCTCTGCCAGTTTCTCTACCAGCTGTTGTTTCGGACGCGAATGATGTGAAGTCATTCTGAAACAGGTTGGAAAACAACAATAAATTGCGACCATCCTGACCATGAAGGTTGATTTTTGTCTCGTCAGTAAAGAAAACATTCGCCCATTCGTCAATTCCCCAATCCCGGTGTTCTAAGGCGAACTGGAGTCTTGCTCTTTTATGAGCTGGGGTCAACAGAGGACCGGTTGCCATCGTATGAGACCTCTGGCCTGTTTCATGTAGACGTCTTCTAATGGTCAGCGCACTCACATCAACACCTCGAGCATTTTGCAGCTCCCGTCTTAGGGCAACCGCTGTTAGCGAGCGATCTCGGCGTGAAGTTAGCACTACAATCGGCCAGACCCTGGCCTCCCCACGAGTTGTTCAGTTTCCTGGAAGCGCTGGACATTTCTTTGCAGTGTTGATAAACTCACACCCGCGAATCTGGCCGTTTCTCTCAGCCCTCTGCCGTCCTCAATATGTCCGATAATTTTTGGATGAATTAAAATATACCTATTTCCCTGCACATGCACACAAACAACAGTAATTAAAAAATACGATTTAATAGAAACGCAAGCAGAATGAAATACAACTGCAAGATACAAAGCAGAGGCAAAAATAAAACAACAAAAACGCACACAACACAGGTAACCTAACTAAACTGCAAAAATTATAGTGTAACGTTGCAAAAAGAAACACATTACGTAATCAAGAATTGATTGTGTTTACTTTTAACGTTCTGACGTCACGCCCGGATCCCGAAGAGATGCACGTCACCTGTGTTCGTAGACACAGGTGGGAGACGCAAGCGCGCGCCAGTTGAGACGACCGTCAAGCGAGATAGATGGTAGTTGCGGCCGTTACTAATCTGACGTCCTGCATTTTGCACCCGGCACTACTCTTCCCGCTAGAAACTCGAAGTGACCCGCCGCCGAAGACCTCCCGCCACCACAGCTGACGTAGAAGAATCCGACGTCAAACCGCTGATAAAAGTGGGTGCTCCGCCGAAGAGAAGGCAGTATTTGGTCGCCCGGCCATCAGCCGAAACCAATACTCCCAGCATCCGGGATGATGCTGGCCGCCGATCCGAACTAGTAGTACTTGATCGACCGTTCCGACTTCGCCGTGTGATCAAACCGAAAGTAATTATTTTATCCCGTAAATATTTGAGTAAGTAATTTTGAGTAAGTACCATACCTCGTTCGTATCAAATAAATTCAATTTGTTCATGCTGGGGAATTGGGAGTGCTGTCTATGAAGATCGATCGATTTTCCCATCCTGTGGGGGGCCTAGCGCCTGTAATAGGACGATATACCGGTGGAAATCGATCGCATCCGGGTAATGGGCGGCTCCTGGTGAAATCTTAAGGTAGAACAAATTGATTATTTGCGACGGAGGAGCTAGCGGCGTTCCCCCCAGGCGATTGCACTCGCGTGCTGCGACGAGAATTGCCCGTGGTTCCCGTCTCGGAGTTGGCACCGTTCGATGCTCCCACGAAATCTCCGAGACCCCGTAAATATTCAGAATTGATCACTCGGCGGACCGCAAGCGTTCTATCTGGACACTCCGAAAAAACCGTGTTTTATTTCCCCGTAAATATCTCGTATTTTTGTATATATTCCGATTTATTAATTCTTTTAAGAATACTCCGTGAGAACCGCATTTTATTTCACTGTAAATAATATCTCGTATTTTGTATATAAATTCTGTTTTTATCCATTCAAGTCTGTTTATTCAATTCTTTCAAATGTAAATAGTTAAATTAATAGAGTACCGTTTCATTTTCTTTCTGTTGTGTTATTCGACGTTTAGCAATAGTAACATAATATTTGGACCCGCCCTTCTGCGACTATGAGCAAAAGGGTGACCAACGTATAAGTCTTACCTGACCGTAAATACAACCCAAGAAAAACGTTCATAAGCGAACGATCCGACCAGCCTAAATATACAGCGTATCCCAATAAGTGATACCGAGGGGTACCGCTGCATATTTAAGGACCGCACCTAGAACGCCCAGAATTTGGCGTACGAAGTAAACCCAGACGAAATTTATCGTTGTATAAGTGACGTCCGAAATCCGGAGAAAGCAATCGTTGTAATAGCTAAGATAATTATTTGACAGTGTCCGAACAGTATTTGGTTCCGCAATCGTAGGTCCCATGTAATTTCATTTTTTTTTTTATTCGAGGGCGTTTCATGGGTCAAAAGGATTTCTCTGCTGTCATTCCTCCACTTCCAGGCATTTGTCCGCCACGAGTAAAGAGCATTTTAAAGAAAATTCAGGTAAAACGAAACAAAATAGTTCTCCATTTATCCGTTCCAAGTGCAGCCCTTGACATACACTTTTCTCATAAAAAAGCATTGTAACATGTAAAACAAGCATGAAAATTTAAATTAAAAAATTTGAATGAAAGTACGTGTTTAATTCCGCGTTGTTGTTGTTGCATCAGCCTAGAGGCCGATGCAGCGTAAGGCAATAGATGGCCTTTTGTAAATCCCTTGTCTTGGAGTCGAGGTCGTCTTTTCGTGCAAGAGGATTTTCTTTCAGCCAGTCCACTTCGTTGCATTTTTCCACCAGAAGTTTTCTAACCTTCCTTTCGCCTCTGCCAGTTTCTCTACCAGCTGTTGTTTCGGACGCGAATAATGTGAAGTCATTCTGAAACAGGTTGGAAAACAACAATAAATTGCGACCATCCTGACCATGAAGGTTGATTTTTGTCTCGTCAATTCCCCAATCCCGGTGTTCTAAGGCGAACTGGAGTCTTGCTCTTTTATGAGCTGGGGTCAACAGAGGACCGGTTGCCATCGTATGAGACCTCTGGCCTGCTTCTTGTAGACGTCTTCTAATGGTCCGCGCACTCACATCAACACCTCGAGCATTTTGCAGCTCCCGTCTTAGGGCAACCGCTGTTAGCGAGCGATCTCGGCGTGAAGTTAGCACTACAATCGGCCAGATCCTGGCCTCCGCACGAGTTGTTCAGTTTCCTGGAAGCGCTGGACAGTTCTTTGCAGTGTTGATAAACTCACCCGCGAATCTGGCCGTTTCTCTCAGCCCTCTGCCGTCCTCAACATGTCCGATAATTTTTGGATGAATTAAAATATTACCTGTTTCCCTGCGTATGCAGGTACATAGAGCGCACAAACAACACTAATTAAAAAATACGATTTAATAGAAACGTAAGCAGAATGAAATACAACTGCAAGATACAAAACAAAGGCAAAAATAAAACAACAAAAACACACACAACACATGCAACCATAGAATACCAAACAGCCGCAAAAATACAACAACAAAAACACACACAATACAGGTAACCTAACTAAACTGCAAAAATTATAGCTAAGATAATTATTTGACAGTGTCCGCACAGCATTTGGTTCCGCAATCATAGGTCCCATGTAATTTCATTTTTTTTTTGTATTCGAGGGCGTTTCTTGGGTCAAAAGGATTTCTCTGCTGTCATTCCTCCACTTCCAGGCATTTGTCCGCCACGAGTAAAGTGCATTTTAAAGAAAATCCAGGTAAAACGAAACAAAATAGTTCTCCATTTATCCGTTCCAAGTGCAGCCCTTGACATACACTTTTCCCATAAAAAAAGCATTGTAACATGTAAAACAAGCATGAAAATTTAAATTAAAAAATTTGAATGAAAGTACGTGTTTAATTCCGCGTTGTTGTTGTTGCACCAGCCTAGAGGCCGATGCAGCGTAAGGCAATAGATGGCCTTTTGTAAATCCCTTGTCTTGGAGTCGAGGTCGTCTTTTCGTGCAAGAGGATTTTCTTTCAGCCAGTCCACTTCGTTGCATTTTTCCACCAGAAGTTTTCTAACCTTCCTTTCGCCTCTGCCAGTTTCTCTACCAGCTGTTGTTTCGGACGCGAATAATGTGAAGTCATTCTGAAACAGGTTGGAAAACAACAATAAATTGCGACCATCCTGACCATGAAGGTTGATTTTTGTCTCGTCAATTCCCCAATCCCGGTGTTCTAAGGCGAACTGGAGTCTTGCTCTTTTATGAGCTGGGGTCAACAGAGGACCGGTTGCCATCGTATGAGACCTCTGGCCTGCTTCTTGTAGACGTCTTCTAATGGTCCGCGCACTCACATCAACACCTCGAGCATTTTGCAGCTCCCGTCTTAGGGCAACCGCTGTTAGCGAGCGATCTCGGCGTGAAGTTAGCACTACAATCGGCCAGATCCTGGCCTCCGCACGAGTTGTTCAGTTTCCTGGAAGCGCTGGACAGTTCTTTGCAGTGTTGATAAACTCACCCGCGAATCTGGCCGTTTCTCTCAGCCCTCTGCCGTCCTCAACATGTCCGATAATTTTTGGATGAATTAAAATATTACCTGTTTCCCTGCGTATGCAGGTACATAGAGCGCACAAACAACACTAATTAAAAAATACGATTTAATAGAAACGTAAGCAGAATGAAATACAACTGCAAGATACAAAACAAAGGCAAAAATAAAACAACAAAAACACACACAACACATGCAACCATAGAATACCAAACAGCCGCAAAAATACAACAACAAAAACACACACAATACAGGTAACCTAACTAAACTGCAAAAATTATAGCTAAGATAATTATTTGACAGTGTCCGCACAGCATTTGGTTCCGCAATCAATAGGTCCCATGTAATTTCATTTTTTTTTTGTATTCGAGGGCGTTTCTTGGGTCAAAAGGATTTCTCTGCTGTCATTCCTCCACTTCCAGGCATTTGTCCGCCACGAGTAAAGTGCATTTTAAAGAAAATCCAGGTAAAACGAAACAAAATGGATCTCCATTTATCCGTTCCAAGTGCAGCCCTTGACATACACTTTTCCCATAAAAAAAGCATTGTAACATGTAAAACAAGCATGAAAATTTAAATTAAAAAATTTGAATGAAAATACGTGTTTAATTCCGCGTTGTTGTTGTTGCGCCAGCCTAGAGGCCGATGCAGCGTAAGGCAATAGATGGCCTTTTGTAAATCCCTTGTATTGGAGTCGAGGTCGTCTCTTCGTGCAAGAGGATTTTCTTTCAGCCAGTCCTCCACTTCGTTGCATTTTTTCCGCCAGAAGTTTTCTAACCTTCCTTTCGCCTCTGCCAGTTTCTCTACCAGCTGTTGTTTCGGACGCGAATGATGTGAAGTCATTCTGAAACAGGTTGGAAAACAACAATAAATTGCGACCATCCTGACCATGAAGGTTGATTTTTGTCTCGTCAGTAAAGAAAACATTCGCCCATTCGTCAATTCCCCAATCCCGGTGTTCTAAGGCGAACTGGAGTCTTGCTCTTTTATGAGCTGGGGTCAACAGAGGACCGGTTGCCATCGTATGAGACCTCTGGCCTGTTTCATGTAGACGTCTTCTAATGGTCAGCGCACTCAGATCAACACCTCGAGCATTTTGCAGCTCCCGTCTTAGGGCAACCGCTGTTAGCGAGCGATCTCAGCGTGAAGTTAGCACTACAATCGGCCAGATCCTGGCCTCCGCACGAGTTGTTCAGTTTCCTGGAAGCGCTGGACAGTTCTTTGCACTGTTGATAAACTCACACCCGCGAATCTGGCCGTTTCTCTCAGCCCTCTGCCGTCCTCAACATGTCCGATAATTTTTGGATGAATTAAAATATTACCTGTTTCCCTGCGCATGCAGGTACATAGAGCGCACAAACAACACTAATTAAAAAATACGATTTAATAGAAACGCAAGCAGAATGAAATACAACTGCAAGATACAAAACAGAGGCAAAAATAAAACAACAAAAACACACACAACACATGCAACCATAGAATACCAAACAGCCGCAAAAATACAACAAAAACACACACAACACAGGTAACCTAACTAAACTGCAAAAATTCTAGCTAAGATAATTATTTGACAGTGTCCGCACAGTATTTGGTTCCGCAATCATAGGTCCCATGTAATTTCATTTTTTTTGATTCGAGAGCGTTTCTTGGGTCAAAAGGATTTCTCTGCTGTCATTCCTCCACTTCTAGGCATTTGCCCTCCACGAGTAAAGTGCATTTTAAAGAAAATCCAGGTAAAACGAAACAAAATAGTTAGTAGTTCTCCATTTATCCGTTCTAAGTGCAGCCCTTGACATACACTTTTCTCATAAAAAAGCATTGTAACATGTAAAGCAAGCATGAAAATTTAAATTAAAAAATTTGAATGAAAGTACGTGTTTAATTCCGCGTTGTTGTTGTTGCACCAGCCTAGAGGCCGATGCAGCGTAAGGCAATAGATGGCTTTTTGTAAATCCCTTGTCTTGGAGTTGAGGCCGTCTCTTCGTGCAAGAGGATTTTCTTTCAGCCAGCCCTCCACTTCGTTGCATTCTTCCGCCAGAAGTTTTCAAGAGTTAAGGACCGGCGTGTTTTTGTAGACCTCTAACCTTCCTTTCGCCTCTGCCAGTTTCTCTACCAGCTGCTGTTTCGGACGCGAATAATGTCAAGTCATTCTGAAACAGGTTGGAAAACCAACAATAAATTGCAAATGTATAAAGTGGGAACGATGGAATAAATAGTGATTCATCTCGAAAACACAAAATATGCGATGAAGTACAGTAGGTACATAGTCATATGTACTTAGGTACTTACTTGGAATATTGAACTACACTTCACTACACTACAAGCCGATAAACAGAACGGAACGTCCAAACTTTCACAACTGAATTTGATGTGAATTGCGAATAGCAAATATGAAATTTGACCGAGAAGTGAGAGCAGAGAGAGTGAGACTGAAATGAGAACTAGAACCGGGAAGACGACGCCCGTTCCAGCTTGTGCTGCCATCGTTAAAACAAGCAAATACCCGCAGCAGCTGTCGAAAATACCCGACTTACATAATATGTAATTTCACATTTTCCTCATCATATGCTATTATACAGGGTGTTTCAGGAGGAATGGTACATACTTTAGTATGTTATAGAACCGCTCATTTCGAACAAAAAAGTTGATATGAACACGTGTCCAATTCTTAACGCGGAGATTGTCTCAAATTTATCTGTTCCTTACTTTGCATATATTGTTTATAAATATAACTACTTTGGAATTGTTATTCACTTCTGCAATATTCAATCGCGAGTTATTGTAACTGTCAAATGTAATATTGGGTAATAAAAATCGATTTTTTTTAAAGTCAACCAAGTTGCCTAATATATCTGCGGATTCAAGAAACCATCCTACAAAGCATACATTATAACGCGGCACCGTTACGTGGCAATGATAATTTAAATACTCGTCCTCCTTCTGGGCTTGACGCATTTTTTAAACCCTGAAATAAATCCAATAATACAGAAGCATATTCTTTTTTGAGATGGTTAGGCAGTTGGTGTAATATAACGGCGAGGGACTCGCGCAATCTTTCGACAGCGAACTTTCCCTAATGAGCGTTCGGAGAAGAGAATTATTCCGTTTTGCGATTGGTACAATTCCTTTCAGTGTAGGTGATTGGAAGTTTGTTCGTGTGTAGGCAGTTAAATTAGATACTAAAGAACTCTGCGCTTAATTTAACCCCCAAGAGCGGCGGGTACACTTAGGAATGTAATGAATTAGTTTGCCTTTCGACTAGCTCTGCTTTTACATATTATCGAAAAATGTCTCTTCACGTAAGTTCAGGGTCACGTCCAATTTAGTATTACAATACTCGTATCTGTAGAACTTCAGTTATTACAATGACACACTAGCGGCGGTTTCGGCTGGGAAATGTCAAGTATTTAACAATAATATCGGCGGTACAACAGTTAACAGTTTTTTCATCTTCTCAATCACAACCTGGTCCATAGGCTGAGCGATGCTTGTTACGTTTGAAAAAAAAAAGCCGCGAAAATATTACCATCTTTGGATTTCAGAATGTAGGCGGTAGGCGATTAAAAGCAACGCTTTGTGGGGTAAATTATTTCTAGTTAAAAAATCTTTCACCTCTGGGATGAATTTCTTAAAAAACAAATCCTTGAATATTGCACGGTCAATCCAAGCTGCTTTCTGATTGTAAGTAGTAATGTACCGGCAATGTTTTCAAGTTTTAGGGCCCGTGGAGATTTGGACTTGCCAATTACTGCCAACTTAAGTTTATGAGTGCCCGATGCGTTTGCACAACATAACACCGTCAGCCAATACTTCTTCATTTTATACCCAGCAGCACTTCTTTCTGCGTCCGTCGCGAGAGTTCTAGTTGGAATTGCTTTCCAGTAACAATCAGTTTCATCTGCGTTGTTGTGTTAATATAAGACTTTACTATACATGCCTCATTCTGTTAGTAATTTGCTAAAGAAAGCTCCAGCTAACCCAATAAGACTGAAAGGGATAGACTAACTGATATATACATCAGCTATGACTACCTTGACATCCCTTTAAAAGAAATAATAAAGGAGCAAATTACAGATTTTGCTATAGATGTCCTTGTGAAAAAGTCCAAACCATTAACTGAATTATTATCCCAAGGAATTCCAGACGAATATTTTAATAATTTTTGGTCTAAACTTAATTGCGAGCAATTCGACTTTACTGTTGGCAACGCAAAAACCTTAAAATGTTATTCACAAATATAAGTTTCGTAGATGGTATGGTGTCACCTAATTTTAAATTTATTGTTCATAAAATATTTGTTATTTAATAAAAAAATGTTACTATAATGGTAGTCCAGTTTTATTTTGTATTAACATAAAAACAAAATTGAGAATTTTCGAATTTGCTTTTATCATTACCATTATTGTGATTTAAGTTTACACATGGTAAATATTTAGATTTTGAGGAAATATTTTGCTATAATATATTTCCTAACTCCGCAACTTGTACATCACTCGGTGTTAAATTTGCAGTGAATTGTGACAGATCTATGTGTGTCTCCAATGATATACGAGTAAGTACCGTAAACCGGGGTTACTTCAGCAGATTTTGAAGGTTTCTCTTGAATAACTCGAAAACGAATTTTCGTATCCTTATTTCGCTCGGTCACTATACCAAATAGGCCTAGAGAAATCGATTCTGCGAAAAATCATCTCAAAATAAATTTTTTTTATTTTTAAATGGGTGCCAAAGTAGGCCGGAAAAATGGGATTACTTTGGCAGATTATAGAAATCGCTTTAATATCAAAGAAAACTAATGTAGGAACCTACTTTGGCATGTAATGCATTCGGAATTCTTCAGGGATTCTTATGGAATTTTCAGATTTGAATTATTTTTACTAGAAGAGGGTGAAAATGAACATCAAAAATTTTAAATAAACAATTTTATTGTCACAAGTAAACAAATAAGAATATTCTTAAAATAAAACATTTTTTTGATTCTTACATATAAAAATATTCAAAAAATAAAAAAAAAATTGGTAAAAAACAGTCTTGCATTATGATAAATTTCATAAAAATATATATACCTCTCATCGCTGTTAAAATAAACTTAAATACTTCTATGTTTCTTACATATAAAAATATTCAAGAAATAAAACATTTCTTGGTAAAAAACATTCTTGCAAATGATAAATTTTGTAAAAATAAATATATCTCTCATCACAGTTAAAATAAACTTAAATGCTTCTAGGAAATAAGGCGTGATTTCTAAGGTGAAAAGTCTTTATCTTTGATGCTGTCATCGCTGTCAATCGGACGTTCTTTGCAGTTAATGCAAACAAAATAGGGATCATCGCTTTGATCGTTGCAAATACCGCAAATCCAACGATGACAGTCAGTGCAACAAATCCATTCTGGTCCTTTATATTTTTTCCAAGCCCGACTACACACGGCGCAAATATTATCATTTTTCTTAGGTCTTGTCCTTCTTTTGGGTGCAGATGGTCCTGCTGTAGGCTGCACTTCCTGACTGGTACTTGCAGTTTTGGCTGGCTCATTTCTGAATTGCTTTCCAGCTTCGACCTTTTTTCCCCTCTTTCGTTTTGTTGTGGGTTCAAAGTCTGTACAACGCATTTCACGAAGGACGCTTACGAAGCAGTCTTGAATGTTGCTGCCAGATGCATTTAGGTCATCATTCTCTGCCCGAATTGGAGCACCAGGAATCTTCTTTAGAACTTGATTTAGTTCAAAGGGGTAGAGACCAGTTGCCCTGAACCCAGACTCTAGGTTCTTTGAAACATTTGGATGAATTGCTTTCCACAGCCTATTCAGGATCGTAGGGAACTGTTCCTTTGGAATGCTGATTTTAGTTCGGCTCTCCCTTCTCCACAAGTCCAAAACCTCTCTCCACTTCTTGACAGGTCCAAAGACAGCAACATCTAAGGGTTGCATCAGATGTGTGCTGTTTGGTGGTAAAGGGGTGAAATAAATATTGTGTTCTTCACAAGCCTCAATAACAGCCGGTGAAAAGTGAGAGGCTAAGTTGTCTCCTATAACAATTTTTTGTTCGGGACTGCCTATTTCATTCACTGCCGGTATCAGTATTTCGAAGAACCACCTCTCGAATAAGGGCATGTCGAACCAGCCGCTGGGGCTGTTGGCATAGACGGTTCCTGCAGGACCTCCTTTGGTCCATCCCTCGTACAGATACATACATACATATATACAACCATTGGTGGTAATAAGGTTCCAGAAGCGTTGCCACAGAACATGACACTTACAGATGCTTTCGAATGTTGTTGCACCCTTTCAACGCGCTTGGTCCCTCTAGACGTCTAGACACAATCACTTTCTTGGCACCCGGGTCATCCTGCACATTTGTTTCGTCATAATTGAATATTAGACGTGGGTCTTTATTTTGCAAGGCATTTTCAATATTGGTGAAAAATTCCTGAATTGTTTCATAACTCACTGCAGCTCGCGCACGTTTAATATTGGAAGCTAATCGCACACTCAAATTGTTTCTTTCCATGAAATGCATTATAAAGTCTTCCCCAGGAATCCCATCTTTGAAGAATGGAATATTTCTTCGATACCCACGACCCCCAATTTTTTTTTCGAGGCGAGGCATTTTTTGTATTCAGTAGACCTGTAACAAAAACCTAGCGAAATTAAAAAAAAAATAAATAAAAAGCAAAAAAAATTAACCCAACGAATTGGTACGAGCGCGTCGCCTGCCAAAGTAGGTACCGGGTGCCAAAGTAACCCCGGTTTACGGTATACAAAATAATACATAATGTAATCTGATTTGCCAAAATGTTGTTTTAATAATGAAATAAAAATGCACTAATTAATCATATTATTTTGCCGTGTGACACTTGCACCGCCTACAAAATAACATATATGTTTTGCACAAACAATTGTTCCACCTAACATTCGGCCATCCTGCAAGTTACCTCGACCCGAGGTTACTTTCTTCCTGTATTGGTGGTACTTTTCTCCTCCCTCTACCCCTACTTAAGTAACCTCTACCTCTAGTGTAAGCTCTTCCCCTATTTCCACTATCAGTATCTGTGATCCGATTAGTATTATTCACTTGCCCTTGTATGTCTTTCACTCATTTTTCAACCTCTTCAATTTTATTGGTCAAGTAATCAACATTACTTAAAAGAAGATCTATTTGTCTACTTAGGAAGGGTAGGTCTACTACGTTGTAATCATGCATCATATCACAAGCACTCCCCATTGGGCATACATAATTCACAAAATTATTGCATTCGGCCATCCTGCAAGTTATCTCGACCCGAGGTTACTATCTTCCGTCTCACTACTAGAACTCGTCAAAATTAGATCATCTTCTCCACTATCACCGTCTGTAGTATCAGATACACCTCCTGATAGAACCCACGGCTTCATTTTATCTACTGCAATGGTTCCTTCGTATCTCACAAGCACTCCCCATTGGGCATACATAATTCACAAAATTATCGCATTCGGCCATCCTGCAAGTTACCTCGACCCGAGGTTACTTTCTTCCGTCTCACTACTAGAACTCGTCAAAATTACATCATCTTCTCCACTATCACCGTCTGTAGTATCAGATACACCTCCTGATAGAACCCACGGCTTCATTTTATCTACTTCAATGGTTCTTTCGTATCTCCAATAACATTTCTAATTCTTTGTTGCACATCCTCCCTAGTAGTAGGTTCATTTTCGTAAACTTTGCATTTAACGATCCCCGCAAAAAGAAATCGTGGGGAGTCATATCCGGGGACCTTGGCGGCCACGGTAAAGAATAATGTGCAGGAGCACCATCTTGTTGCCACCATAAAGAATTTCTCAATTCGTCAGGAAAATGGTTTACTAAGTCACGAATATTATTTTGCAACAAGTTTAAATAAACTGCACCGGTTAAAAGGTTCTCGATGAAATTGGTCCCAATATTCTTTCTCCCAGAATCCCGCACCCTACGATTTATGACCATCGATGCTGGTTATGCCGTTCTCGAATCCAGTGAGGGTTAACATCAGCGTAATAATGCATATTGTGCCTTACGACAATACCATCATTACGAAATGTCGCTTCGTCGGTAAATAGACAGTGATGGAAGAACAATGGATTTTCTTGTAATTTTTGTAAACTCGTAAACCATCGTTTTCGCTCAGTTCTTTCTATCATCTTGTACGGGTGAAAATTTTGTTTTCTAATAATGCGGCTTGCCGAATTCTGGGAAATATTGAGTTGCGCACCAATATTTCTCGTGCTGATATGAGGATTTTCGACAACATGTTGCAGTTATTGGGCATAAAATTAAAAACAAAGTTTCTTGATGTCAAAAACAATTAACAAAGCATTTTTATGCATAACGTTTATGATTCTAAAAGTTATGTGCTTTTTAAATTCATCAAATTCGATGTACTGTAGGCAAATATAAAGTCAGACCATAAGTTTTTTCTTTCGGAAAATGTGAAGGACCCTCATGAAGAAAATTTAAGTACAAAGGACCTAGTAAATTTATATAGAGGTACTGAATCAGAGACAGTACAAAAGCTTAATATTTCTTCCAATGTGCAATATTCACTATTTTCTGTATTCTCCTATTTCTACCTTATTACGTACCGAAGAATTCTATCAAATAATCCTTCTAAAAAGCCATAATTCTGTTTTCCTCCCTCCTTTAATTTCTTCCATCTTTACTAAATTGAATTTCAAATAAGTAAGCTTTCGAATTTCTAAAATTTGTGTCTTCGAGTCACAGAAAACTTCAGCGATATATTCGGAATATTTTTTTAGATACATGTTTATAAAAATCTATAATTTTGGAATGCTCGATCAATTGGTTTATACAAATTTTATTTATCTCGTGAGCATACAATTTTATGGCATCCACAATGATTGATATACTTGTAAAAAATACTTGTAATTTGGGTGCTATCTACTTACCATTTATCATGGCCTCCTTTTTTCATACTTGTCCATCATTTGCCAACCTATGCGTCCATTCCATAATAATTGATTAAAAGTTGCAGTTCGTTTACAATGGTACAATTTCTTGCAGTTAATTTCCATTTTAATTTCTTCAAAAATATCTAAATTTGGACATTGCTACTGCAGTAATTTTTGTAACAATGAAAATGGGTGGACACATCCCTGCATGTACTATACCGAGTGTTAACTTTCAAAGCCGCTCATAGGAAATTACCGTCGAGCTTAATTTTTAGGTGTTACTTTTGGTGATATTGTGGTACCTTAGCAACAGTCACCGACAGTCAGCAAACTGTAAAAAGTATTTCCCCAAAGAAAGTTAGAGATTATTTTCTGTTTAATCTAATAACATCGTCGAAATGAACAAAACAAGAATATCGGTAAGATTAAGGACAATTTTTTTCAATTTTAACAGAAATAACAGCAAGTATTCAAATAATCCGCCATTTTGGATTAAGCAATACCCAAGCTCGTAAAATGCATTTCTAACGTTGGCCAGTTGCCTTTCATTGAGTAGACCCCAAAGAATGAAGTCGCAAAGTGCCAAGTCGGGAGATCTAGTTAGCCAATTTAGGGCCGGTTGTACCAAAAAACTTCAAGCTTAGATCAATGTTGATCCGAGTTTAAGTTAAAACTTGTGTTGTACCACATCAGCATCAAGCTTGATCGGTAACATAAAACCGGTTCAAGTTGAACGGCGAAATTCGAGGAGATATTAATAGTAGCTCCCGGTTGCATACAATACACATGCGGCGTGACCATTACACTATATCAGTAAAATCACGATTAAGTAATTCGTTATTGGAAAACATTGCCAACTATCTCGGTGGGTGTTCGGGTATCGCACAGAACTGCCGTGTTCTTCTCCTACGGCTAGACGAGTTCTGATCCCGTAGGTGTTTCATATATTTTGCTTGTTTTTACATCATCTTTTTCCCAAAAAAGTAAATGGTCTGTTTCAAAAATGCGTTCTCTCAGCTTTAGTTTTTTTTACACTTCCAAAATGCGTGCGCAAGCGTATTGTATGCAACCGGGAGCTACTATTAAGGTCTCGTTCAGTGTAGTTCAAGCCGCAAAACGTCGAAGTAAACGTAACCTGCTTTATTTGTCAGAAAGTTTTTTTGTTACTATTCGAATAATGGAAGTAATAACAGACTATGAAGATTTCTTGGAATTAATTAATCTTGTAGAAAAATAGTGTTTAAATTTGTGAAGGCTAGTAATATGCTTGAAACAATACTAATATACAGGGTGTTCATGAATGAAGTAGCATAAATATTACCAGTGAATCTAGAGGTCAAAATAGGTCGATTGAACCAAGCTTACCTTTATCTAAAGTTGCGCCTCTGCGGAGTTACAGCCTCTTAAAAGTTAGGTAGAAGGTAACATTTTTATTAATAAATCCAAAATGCTTTGACCCACAACTTTCATACTTGATACAGGCACTTGTGTATTGACGGCACATATTTTATATTAATATTGTCTAAACTTGTCCACAGGGGGCGCAGCAATCGACAATGTCTTACATATTTCCTCTATAATTTCTTTTATCTTATTCGGTATGTGTATTAATTTACCATAAATAAAAATACATCCATTCATATTACATATTTTTTGTAACTTTAATTTTTTTTGATTTGGGCACTCAGGTTTGTGAAAAACGCATAAATAGATAAGCAGTGATTCAAATATTGTATGTCGAAGCAAGCCATGTTGAAAAAATCATAGGTTGCTTTGCCGTAAATTATGCTACTTAATTATGTAATAATAGTATATTATTATATTCGCGATTATGACCATTATTCACTCAGATGATTTTTTCAACATGGCTTGCTTCGACATACAATATTTGTTCTCCTGGTGATGACGAAGCAGAAAATTTTCGCAACCGAAAAAAATTATTTTCAATAAATATCCAAGTGGTGTGCGATTCAACTATGAGAATACAAAACATCGTCTGTCGATAGCCTGGATCTGCTCATGATTCTACAATTTTAAGAAATTCGAGGCTGAAACAAAATTTTGATAGAAATTTGTATGGAAATGGGTTACTTGTGGGTGATGCTGGTTATGCAATAAGTAAATATCTTATAACGCCCTTACGTGTAACAACAACACAAGCGGAGAACTTGTTTAATGAATCTCAAATTCGAACCCGAAACCCTATCGAAAGATGCTTTGGTGTGATTTCCAGCGTCATCCTTGGGAATTCGACTGCACTTTGATAAAGTTGAAGCTGTTATTATTGCGGCTGCATAACATTGCAGTATTACTCGACGATGTTGATGAATTTACTGTCACCGATGAACTGGTAGCGGCTATTGAAGCTACTACATTTTGCTGCCGAAGAAGTTGTGGCAGGAAACGAAGATTAAAGGCATTTTACAAGGAGAACATTAACTAATGACTACTTCCAGAATATACTGTAAAATTGAGTCTATTTATTTTTGTAGCATTTCTCATGTTTGATCATTGTTAGGTGTTTTTATTTATATTGTAAAAAATAAACCTTTAATATGGTGTATTTATTGTAAGTGGCAACAAACATAAAATACTGAACATTGAATCATTTATTGGAGTTTACTCCTTAAGAATCGGTTTTCAATTATAGCCCGCGGTACGGAAACTTTATGAGGAGTAAAATCAAGCGTTAACTAAAGAGGCGTCACGTTCCTCTGCGCAACGCACCTCGCGCACCTTTCACCTTGAAATTATGTATGTATCTATGGATACGTATATTTCTGTACAATAAACAAAATTATCAAGTGATTGAAGTTAAAATAATTGTTCGTAAGGAGTAAACTCCGGTCGTGCGTCGGAGCTGACATACACAAGTTTTTTTTTTGATATCGTTCTGGAGTTGCAAAATGTCCATTTTTAATTCGTGTTCTTCATGAAGCAGTTTTATTCTCTCTTGTGTTTCTTGTTGTTGTTATAGACGAAGTGTTGTTGCGTGTTGTTCTCGGAGCTGTTCCATTTTCAGCTCCTTTGTTTCCAAAAATGCTTCTTTTTGAAGTTCCGCTAGTCCAAGCGGATAACTTTTTATCCAAAACTTTTTCTGGAATGAACAAAAAATACAATTCACCAATGTTTTTAAACAGAGTACAAAGCAGACGTTGAAAATTCAGTGGTGCTCTCGTAATTTAGATTTATTGTCGAATAAAACAGCAACTTTTATTGAAATGTCTTGTGTAACCCTTCAGAAATGTTTTATTCCCACTTGTGCAAAAAAAACAAGATCCAAATACATTTCACAGGATTCGCTTTAAACACTACGTAATTATTGTAAATTAGAACCATCCGTAAGAAGTGCATTGCGTCAACACTGTCTAGCACATTCTCGGGTGCTCGTGTTTCAGAGCGCCATCAAATGCGAGATGACTCACATTCAGTGTTAAAATGTAGGTACTTGTGGAGCACCAGAATGTACGGAGCTGCGTAAATTGTTGTTAGTGTCATTTCACTGAAATAGTTCCGACTGCTTCAGTAAAAAATGTCACCCACTGGCAACAATTCTGATAATTTGTTGCAAGTAAAAGGTTAACATTAATGGTAGAATGGAAATGTTAATTCATTTACGGTTTGTAAGCGAACACTAGTATAAAGAAAATATTTTAACAAACCTCTTTCTCTGGAAGGTGTCACTTTCAACGCCTCAGTTTTCTTTGACTTCAGCATTTTTGGTTGATAAGAGGCTCCTCATCGACACTTCTTCAGCACCTGCGTCAACCTCTAACGTTATGACCTCTACATCTGAAACACTTTTATTTGGTACTGTCTTATCTAAAAAAATGCTTAAATTATGTACAATATATACAGGGTGTTCATGGAATCATTCTACAATGGCTAACTTTTTTATTTGAAATCGGAGAAGGTTCGTTAAATGGACAAAGTTTAATAACTTTTCGGGAAGAATTTGATGGTGCTGGCAGAAAAACAATCGAGCATCGCATCTTTGAGATATCGCTATCGACTTCCTTAACTTAAACGGAACGACCAACTTGCAATTACACCATCGCATTTAAAATCAAAAAATACGCAAAAAATTATAAGGTGACCCACCATCTACAGTCAACTGTTTTGGAGTTGCCGACAACTGTTCACGGAATCGTTCTACTATGCCTAACTTTTTAATTTGAAATCGGAGAAAGTTCGTTAAATGGACAAAGTTTAATAACTTTTCGAGAAGAATTCGATGGTGGTGGCAGAAAAACAATCGAGCATCGCATCTTTGAGATATCGCTATCAACTTTCTTAACTTAAATGGAAAGACGAACTTTCAATTATACCATCGCATTTAAAATCAAAAAATACGCAAGAAAGCATAAGGTGACCCACCACCTATAGTCAACTGTTTTGGAGTTGCCGACAAATGTTCACGGAATCGTTCTACAATGGCCAACTTTTTTATTTGGAATCTGAGAAAGTTCGTTAAATGGACAAAGTGTAATAACTTTTCGAGAAGAATTTGATGGTGCTGGCAGAAAAACAATCGAGCATCGCATCTTTGAAATATCGCTATCAACTTTCTTAAATTAAATGGAACGACCAACTTTCAATTACACCATCGCATTTAAAATCAAAAAATACGCAAGAAATTATAAGGTGACCCACCACCTACATTCAACTGTTTTGGAGTTGCCGACAACTGTTCACGGAATCGTTCTACAATGGCTAACTTTTATATTTGGAATCTGAGAAAGTTCGTTAAATGGACAAAGTTTAATAACTTTTCGAGAAGAATTCGATGGTGCTGGCAGAAAAACAATCGAGCATCGCATCTTTGAGATATCGCTATCAACTTCCTTAACTTAAATGAAACGATCAACTTTCAATTACACTATCGCATTTAAAATCAAAAAATACGCAAAAATTATAAGGCGACCCACCACCTACATTCAACTGTTTTGGAGTTGCCGACAACTGTTCACGGAATCGTTCTACAATGGCTAACTTTTTTATTTGAAATGGGAGAAAGATCGTTAAATGGACAAAGTTTAATAACTTCTCGAGAAGAATTTGATGGTGCTGGCAGAAAAACAATCGAGCGTCGCATCTTTGAGATATCGCTATCAACTTCCTTAACTTAAATGGAACGACCAACTTTCAATTACACCATCGCATTTAAAATCAGAAAATACGCAAGAAATTATAAGGTGACCCACCACCTACATTCAACTGTTTTGGAGTTGCCGACAACTGTTCACGGAATCGTTCTACAATGGCTAACTTTTTTATTTGAAATCGGAGAAGGTTCGTTAAATGGACAAAGTTTAATCATTTCTCGAGAAGAATTTGATGGTGGTGGCAGAAAAACAATCGATCATCGCATCTTTGAGATATCGCTATCAATTTCCTTAATTTAAATGGAACGACCAACTTTCAATTACACCATCGCATTTAAAATCAGAAAATACGCAAGAAATTATAAGGTGATCCACCACCTACAGTCAACTGTTTTGGAGTTGCCGACAACTGTTCACGGAATCGTTCTACAATGGCTAACTTTTTTATTTGGAATCGGAGAAGGTTCGTTAAATGGACAAAGCTTAATAACTTTTCGAGAAGAATTTGATGGTGCTGGCAGAAAAACAATCGAGCATCGCATCTTTGAGATATCGCTATCAACTTCCTTAACTTAAATGGAACGACCAACTTTCAATTACACCATCGCATTTAAAATCAGAAAATACGTAAGAAAGTATAAGGTGAACCACCACCTACAGTCAACTGTTTTGGAGTTGCCGACAACTGTTCACGGAATCGTTCTACAATGGCTAACTTTTTTATTTGGAATCTGAGAAAGTTCGTTAAATGGACAAAGTTTAATAACTTTTCGAGAACAATTTGATGGTGGCGGCAGAAAAACAATCGAGCATCGCATCTTTGAGATATCGCTATCAACTTCCTTAACTTAAACGGAACGACCCACTTTCAATTACACCACCGCATTTAAAATCAAATCAGATTTCAAATAAAAAAGTTAGCCATTGTAGAACGATTCCGTGAACAGTTGTCGGCAACTCCAAAACAGTTGAATGTAGGTGGTGGGTCACCTTATAATTTCTTGCATATTTTCTGATTTTAAATGCGATGGTGTAATTGAAAGTTGGTCGTTCCATTTAAGTTAAGGAAGTTGATAGCGATATCTCAAAGATGCGACGCTCGATTGTTTTTCTGCCAGCACCATAAAATTCTTCTCGAGAAGTTATTAAACTTTGTCCATTTAACGATCTTTCTCCCATTTCAAATAAAAAAGTTAGCCATTGTAGAACGATTCCGTGAACAGTTGTCGGCAGCTCCAAAACAGTTGACTGTAGGTGGTGGGTCGCCCTATAATTTTTGCGTATTTTTTGATTTTAAATGCGATGGTGTAATTGAAAGTTGATCGTTTCATTTAAGTTAAGGAAGTTGATAGCGATATCTCAAAGATGCGATGCTCGATTGCTTTTCTGCCAGCACCATCGAATTCTTCTCGAAAAGTTATTAAACTTTGTCCATTTAACGAACTTTCTCAGATTCCAAATATAAAAGTTAGCCATTGTAGAACGATTCCGTGAACAGTTGTCGGCAACTCCAAAACAGTTGAATGTAGGTGGTGGGTCACCTTATAATTTCTTGCGTATTTTTTGATTTTAAATGCGATGGTGTAATTGAAAGTTGGTCGTTCCATTTAATTTAAGAAAGTTGATAGCGACATTTCAAAGATGCGATGCTCGATTGTTTTTCTGCCAGCACCATCAAATTCTTCTCGAAAAGTTATTACACTTTGTCCATTTAACGAACTTTCTCAGATTCCAAATAAAAAAGTTGGCCATTGTAGAACGATTCCGTGAACATTTGTCGGCAACTCCAAAACAGTTGACTATAGGTGGTGGGTCACCTTATGCTTTCTTGCGTATTTTTTGATTTTAAATGCGATGGTATAATTGAAAGTTCGTCTTTCCATTTAAGTTAAGAAACTTGATAGCAATATCTCAAAGATGCGATGCTCGATTGTTTTTCTGCCACCACCATCGAATTCTTCTCGAAAAGTTATTAAACTTTGTCCATTTAACGAACTTTCTCCGATTTCAAATTAAAAAGTTAGGCATAGTAGAACTATTCCGTGAACAGTTGTCGGCAACTCCAAAACAGTTGACTGTAGGTGGTGGGTCACCTTATAATTTTTTGCGTATTTTTTGATTTTAAATGCGATGGTGTAATTGCAAGTTGGTCGTTCCGTTTAAGTTAAGGAAGTCGATAGCGATATCTCAAAGATGCGATGCTCGATTGTTTTTCTGCCAGCACCATCAAATTCTTCCCGAAAAGTTATTAAACTTTGTCTATTTAACGAACCTTCTCCGATTTCAAATAAAAAAGTTAGCCATTGTAGAATGATTCCATGAACACCCTGTATAATCGCTTTATGTATAATAATTACCGAGATCACAATCGTCATCAAACATGGAAGCGAAGCCAGTCAAACGGCTACCAAGAATTTCCTGAATGCTCTTGTCCGTTTCGCTGTACTTCACTTCTTTGAAAGGTCCACCGCCAGTACCACACACAAACTCTTTTTCTTGGGCATACTTTTGTTTTGCGCGCTTCTTCAAATTTTAATATTTTGTTTTTAGAGTTTTCTCATCTCTAAAGTGGCTGACAGTCGCATTGAATTCGTTGGCTATTTTTTGCCAGATATCCTTTTTGGCAGATTGAGGCACCTCATATGTCTTTCGGCATTCAATAACGTCCTTGTTCTTGTTAACCAAGGAAATTAAGGAACTGAAATTTGGACATCTGACGAATTTCTTTTCTTTCTTGTTATCAAATTTCTAACACATAAATTAACACGCTTTAGGCAATCCAATTTACCCTACCACCACTTTTCAAGCTTACCTGTGGCTCTCAATTTCGAAATATATTCTTTTACAAATTATATGTAATATAAAATACACTTTTCGGTTAATATTTTTATCTTCGAGTAGTAGACATATAGAGCCGCTTCTGGGCCTGACAAGTTTTTGTTCACTTAGGTAAAGTCGAGGTAAAAAAAGGAAAGGCGTTTTTCAATTAGTTTATTGAAAATTACAAAAACATTAAAAATATGTGGAAAATTATAAAGCTATTATAAAGATTATAATGACACACAAATAATTTGTGTCCTGGACGAACAGCATGAACAGGAACGGGGGCGTGGTTTTCCCACCTTTTCCAGGGCGAACTGAAGCTTCTTTCCGTCTCACGCCCCCGTTCTTGTTCATGCTGTTCGTCCCTTCGTTCCCAAAAGCGTTGCCTCTGACTCTCGCTTTCTTTTTGCCTTTCCCGCTCCCTTAGCTGCTCCGCCTCCCAGCGTTCTCCCTCCAGCTCCCTTTCCAGTTTTCTTTCAAGTGAACGCTTGCGTTCCCGCAGCCTCTCCTGCTCACTTTCCTTATCTTTTTCTTTTAAGGTTTGGTATTCACGATCCTATTGAAATAGGTATTAGGTATAATATTTAAACATAGTGTTACAATCATACATAAATATGGACGAATAAGAGAGAGTGTGTGCAGTTTGCCGGATAGCTCAGCGGTTGGAGCGCCGGTTGATAATCACGGGATCCCCGGTTCGAGGCCCGCTTTAGCGACAATTTGAACTGGTAACCGATAGGAAATATTATAGCCTAAAGCGACGCCTGGAACCTTACCCACGCCCACGGTGAAAATTAAGCAATAATTAAAGAAGCGGAAAAGTTGAATACCTATATTACCTACCAACCATTTACGATAAAGATTTAAATGTTTCATTCCTGCAGGGGTTCATTTTAAACCGCATTTAAAGAACGAAACCAAATTCTCCATTGGAAATTTACAAACCTATTTAAGGATGGGATACGCAACGGCAGGACAGGAGATTGGTAGTACATGTGTAAGACAGAAATAGACATAGCGTTAGCAACCGCTTGGTACAGTCAGTCCAGCAGATAATTGAAATAACGAAATTAGGCAAATATAGTCTTAAAATAAAGCTAAAATATCGGTGAATATGCTCACATATTTTTTTTGGCTGTCAACTAAAATCCGAATGTACAATTTGTGTGTGAATAATGTTAAGATTTCCGTTAAAATTTGCCGGATTTCAACTTCGTTTATTTTAACAATAGTGTAAATATGGCGAATAAAAAAGTTATAAGCGTATTCTACCAACCCTCATATTTCTTTTAAACCATAATTCATGTCTATAAGTAATACAGTTTTTGAGCTGGACTGTCTGTGTTAACGCCGTCTCAGAAGCGAGGAGAACGCTTCTCGGGTATTCGAATATCCCAGCCTTAAGAGTAGGTGGATTAAAATAAACGGTGGCTATTAAAAAATCAGAATGGTTAGTTGGATTAGATTTCGAACTGAGGCTTAAATTATGTACAATATAATCGCTTTATGTATAATAATTACAGAGATCACAATCGTCATCAAACATGGTAGCGAAGCCAGTCAAATGGCTACCAAGAATTTCCTGAATGCTCTTGTCGGTTTCGCTGTACTTCACCTCCTTGAAAGGTCCGCCGCCAGTACCACACACAAACTCTTTTTCTTGAGCATACTTTTGTTTTCTGCGCTTCTTCAAATTTTCATATTTTGTTTTTAGAGTTTTCTCATCTCTAAAGTGGCTGACAGTCTCATTGAATTCGTAGAACTTCGTTAATTTTGGAACCTATGATGAAGGAAAAAATCTTGTTACATAATTTGAATGTAGCCTTAAAGTTGTAAACTTATAATATATAAATAACAGTGGCGGCTCGTGCCATTTGCCGAAGAGGAGGCTACAATTTTTGGAGGGGGTATTTCTTTGTTTAGCAGGTTTCCACATAACCCAAGAGGTACTGCTATCTA
The DNA here is from genome assembly GCA_963966045.1 of Xestobium rufovillosum. NCBI lineage: Eukaryota > Metazoa > Arthropoda > Insecta > Coleoptera > Ptinidae > Xestobium > Xestobium rufovillosum. The sequence goes on from OZ014497.1 coordinate 28,419,112, forward strand.
TGCGTTGACCTATTAAGGGGGTCTCACCATAACAGCAATACAAATTCTGTATAATTATCGCGATTACCCAACTCAGTTGTCTCATTGTGCCCTCGAAAAGCTAAATCCTGGGATGCTAAAAATATTGTAATATCAACCAACCTTTTTCAATCAGCGCCAGCGCAATCTTCTCTAACCCGATTGTTATATGAAATTATCGAATTTTTTCTCCCACTATAGCCGTGGCAATCTTATGCCCGGAAAAAGTTTAATTTTGCAAGACGCTGAAATGTATTCGACTGAGCGCGGTAATTTTTTAAGGCAGCGAAACCCGTTTTAGACCATGAATTATATTCCGTTTGGGTGGAATACAATAAGCACAGCCAACAAAATAATTGTTCCCTTTTCGTAGACCCCGTTCACATTTGTCATACCAAGCATTATTAAAACCGCGATTTTGTCGATCGTCTGAAGATTTTAAAGTTTGTTTCTATATTTAATAGATTAAAGGAATTACTCACCAACCAGTCAACATCCTCACAATTTCGTATTTCTTTTAGCCTGTCCATTTTATGAAATTGCACAATTGCACTTAATCAAATAAAAAAAATACGGAACTAGAAACCAGAAAGGTTTATTTAATTAAATTCTTTCCAGCAAATCATACTCGTAAATTGCTAAACAAATGCGGTAATACGATCTATACCGAGTGTTCTCGAAGACCAATGGAGGCTGAGTTCCGTTGGTAGCTTAGATGCCAGTATTAAATAGCCGCCTCTACGACATATGTACTATGTGTTGTAGGGCGTGTTTTGGTATCGCAGAGGCGCGTAGCCTCCTCGGTATATGTGGAGGCCTGCAAATAGGCGCAACTTAAATAAAAGTTGTGTCCATACGAGAAGCGCAACTAGGGTTGCATGTACGGATGCTTTCTAGTTGAATCTAAATTGCACATACATTATTGATGATTAATACATGAAAATTTGAAAATAAAATGCGAAAGAAAAATAATAACCTATTTATCAATAAATGAAAATATGAAGGTGAAAGATATAAAAAAGTATAATTTCTAGAAAATTTATGTGGAGGCTTAGCCTCCCTTGCCTCCCCTGAGGAGCCGCCACTGAAATAAAGAAAAAAATTAATGTATTTATGCTTTTTTTATTATGGGAGTTATTAGTTTACAGTTGGAACTTTATAATCATAATCTTTGTTTGATAGCAAACGTTTATGGATCACTATACCTCGTTAAAATTGTTCTTGCTTCAGGAGGGTTGATGAATTAAAAGAAATTATTTCACGATATATGTATATTGAAAAGCTAATTATAAACACACACACACGCACACTAGCTACAGTTTATGTAAAGTTTCTTCAATAAACTTTAGGTGATTGTCGTCATACACAATGGCCCCCAACCACCTCTTGCTTCAACCTCTCCGCTTCTCGCACATCTTCTAACAGTCGGTTCGGCATCATATCCCTCTGCTCTAACTAGAGATTCACGGCTTGACTTGATGTTCAAGCTACTTGACTTGACTTGACTTGAAATCAAGTCAAGTTCAAGCCAAGTAGTTAGTTTTCCAATATCAAGTCAAGTCAAGTATTTATTTGTCAAGTACTTGAAAAATCAAGTACTTTCTTCAAGCTACTTGATTTTTTTTTCAGTTTTATGTATATCGATATCAATAAAATGATAATAAACCTTTGAAGGAAACACTTTTATTTATAAAACTAGAATTATTATTAAAGAACAAAAATAAAATATTTCAAGACCGGACCGGAACAAGTAACAAGTAATACCGTATAATGTAACAATAACAAAATAATAGAAAAGATCTTGGTTTCTTTAAATTAACAACGTTCGAAGCACTCTTTAATGTCATCATTCGTCATCCAAGATCTAAGGCACATGAGGCATCTAATGGATTTCTCGCTTAATCGATTTCGGGTTTTTGTAACCGTTAAAGCAGCCCTGGAAAACTGTCTTTCAACAGAAGCTGAAGATGCTGGCGTTGATAAGAAGTCTTTGGCCATTATGGCCAAGCCTGGAAAAACGCTTTCGTTTCTCTTCCACCATTCTAAAATATCTTCAGAACTATCTGCACGTGGTTCAGACAGGTATTTGTCTATTTCATAACGCCAAGCCATTTCATTTAGCGGATTTACAGGGGATTTCTTAAATAAACTTAGGAGATCTATGTCAAATTCACTACCGCCACTATGTTCATCTGGTGTTGAAAATGAAGATGATGCTGATGTGAGCAATGAACTTGGCTGAAAATAATTCGTTTTAAAAATTTCTTCAAAATGTTTGACTGCTTCCCTTTGCAGATCCTTTCCCCAACTTGTATTAGAGAATGTTTCCACTTTATGTCGGGGGCTAAGATTAAGACAACACAGTACATCCAGTTAGTTTTTTTGTAATGTTTGATGATTTTATTTTTTGCAGCCTGAATACTATGTATAAATTTTGTATCAGTATCATCCCTATTTGGATTAGTGTCCAGTTCAAAAGCCCATTGTTCTAGCTTGTCCAGGAGCATATTTACACCATCGGAAGGGTGCAATAGGCGTCACCTTCTAATGTTGTGGAAATAGTCTTAAAACTGTTCAAGTATTTACAAACTCGATCTATTACCGACCATTCTTAGTCTGTTGGCTTGAAAGTTTTCATGTTTTTTGTATTGTCACAAAGAATGTTCAAAGCCTTTTTCATATTGACGCTCCATCGCAGCATATCCAACTTCTTTGCAAGACAATGAATTTTTTTTATTGACGATAACGAATTTTGATCTCCAGTTATTTCATCATCTTCGTCCGATGATGGATCGTCTCGTTCTTGAAACTCAAAATCTGAATCAAGTATTTTCATAAAATCTCTTGCACCCAAATTTAAAACACACGAAATGGCTATTTTTAGGGTCTATATCGGTAAGAAAGCCTTTCAGTTCATTCATAAAGGTGTTTGTGTTGTCAGTTGTAATGCCTTGCACAGAATTTGTTAAATCGTATAATTTCAATGAATCGAAAAATAGCTTTGCTACCCATCTACCAGTATGTTGTCCATGCGCCGAGACAAAATCCAGAAAGATCGCATGCAACTTACAATTATTATCAATCAAATGGGCGGTAATCCCATAGTATCCTTTCATATTAAAAGAAGACCAACCATCTATTGTAAAGGAGACTTTTGTTTTGCATTTCTTTAAGAAAATTTTAAGGGTATTCTGTGCCGCCTCAAACATTTTCATCGACAAAGCATTAATTTTATTTCTACCAGGTAAAATTGCGTTAGGGTTTAAGTACCTATAAACTTGTACACTTATTTCATCCTCGAAGAAATTGAACGGTAAGTACTTTTTAACTATAATACTCCACAAGTAGTTTTTGAAACTTCTCTTGTTGAAAATCCGAAGCAAAGTTCTGCAAAAAATAGGAAAACTGAAATAGGTACAGGTTTACAGATAAGTAGGTAAAGGGTGTCAACTCTAAAATTGACCCCCCCCCCTCTATTTCCTTAATAGTGAAGATTTTTAAAAATAGATATTTCTCATGTTTGTCCTTGAATATCTCAGCCTACTTTGATCTAAATACAAAAGGGTAATACATTTTTGAATTCAGTTCGAAGAGGGCTACGAACCTGTCGAATAATATACAGAGTGTTCCATTAAAAAAAAGTATGTTTTTTTTACCACCGTGTATGTATTGGCATTAGGCAATGTTGAATTTTATATTTGAAAATTTCGGAAACTGAATTATAAGGCAGCATTTTAAAATTTAAAAAAATCTTCACTATTAAGGAAATAGAGGGGGGGGGGGGGGGCAATTTTAGAGTTGACACCCTGTACATCGTAGGTATAAGATGAGCGATGGTTCATTTTAAAATGTAGATTAGTCCAAAGAGTATAGGTACCTAATTATTTATGAATGTAGAGGTACCATTTCACTTTTTAACGTTTGCACACTGTTATGTCGTCAATAGATATTATTATTATTTATAATATAATATCTAGTTAGTTACAAAAAACAATTATTATTGACTCTGGAGAAAAATAGATATATGTCAATATAAAAGTGGTGGATTTACTTGAACCCATAAAGTAGAAGATTTATGACCTGACACTACTTAACATTTTTCTCCGGCCTCTATTATTTATAACTGATTTTTCGAACACAAAAATGTCAGCGATATGCCTCACTTACCCTTTCTTTTGCAGCAGTACTGCTACTGCTACTGAGCCAACTTAAAATTGTACCCTCCTTATTGATGATGGTGCTTACGGAAGAACTTGCATGAGAAGTCGAATGTTCTGCCTTCCCAAAAACTTGTTCATAGATTTTAGTATGTTTAAGATTGCAAGTGCCCTTTTAATGAAGTTGTTCCACAATTTTTCATTTTTAAAACGGTGGGTTTCGTTGTACATAGCGTGCATTTTCCTTGTTTATCAGTCTTTTTCGTACTCTTTGGATCTCGTTCGACTATGAAATAATCTGTGATTTTTTTCTTTTCAATTTCATTAGGTCTACTTTTTTGTGTTGGCACGAATTCACGCTCTTCGAATTCGGATTCGGAGTGAGATAAAATTTCCTCCGCCACGTATTCTGACCCACTGTCCTCAAACGGTTCTTCCGGTTCCGAAGAATTACTCATTTTTTCTACAGCGTACAGGTGTAAATACACGTAATAAGTAACAATGTGGCATGCACAACACATCACACACTGACTGGGACTATGACCTTCTATTCACCCTACCCATTATATAAATACGCAACTGCGCGGTCTTTCCAGTCAGCTCGGAGCTCGGGGAACCCCCGCATTTTGTTGAAACGCGGACGTGATCAAGCAATATCAAGTAGCTTGAAATTATTTGATATCAAGTCAAGTAATACCTATTTGAAATCAAGTCAAGTCAAGTATATAATTTGTCAAATGCTTGATTGTCAAGTCAAGTTATTTGTTAAAATATCAAGCTACTTGACTTGATGAATCTCTAGCTCTAACAGCTGCTGTAGCGACAAGTGCCTAGAAACCAACATCTCTCTCCTTTAGTTTGCCTTTGAACTGGATGAGCAATCTCTCTGAGAAGTTTAGCGAGAGAGATGATGATGATGATGGCTTTGGTGATAGTAGTTAATGTGACGATTCTGCCAGACAGTTATAGGGTCTTTTCTCCCCCCGACCCGGGAACTTTTGGTTTTGGCAGACAGTTATGGTGACTTTTGCCTGAAATCTAGGGACTTTTGGGGAAATCTGGTGACTTTTTGGTAGTTGGCAGTACCGACAACGAAATCCCACACCATCCAGTGGCGTAACGAAGGGTATGCCCTGTTATGCGGCGCATACGGGCCCAACACCTAGGGGGGCCCTTGACCACATCGACCCGACCGTACCTCTAAAAGAGCCTCGAATCGAATTTCTCCTGGGCTCGATCCTGGGTTTGATTGGTTGTAATATAATAATTATACATTTAACTATGTTCTTTTTTTGCTTCTAATTGTATTCCTTTTTGTCGTGTCCTGTTATGATTTTAATTGTTTTGCATCCTTCTTATCAAAGACGCCGACTATGGTATTCAAAGCGTGGGACCTCGCTTTTTTGCTCACCACGTTTTCAAACTCCCAGAAATGCTGTTTAAGGATTAAGGTTAATGTGTTATTTACCAATTGACGTAGTCATCCAGCAACTTGAAAACCGTTTCAAAAGTTTCCATGGATTTATAAATATATTTGGATTTCTCCAACCCAAACATTTTCTTAGTATGAAAGACAGCGAAATTGTAAATTGCTGTGACAGGATACAGTTAAAATATTCGGAAGCAGTTAGTAAAAAAATGTTCATTTCAGTTTGTTAATGCGGTTTCAATGATGAAAGACCTTATCAATTAAAACATGTGAGACTTAACAAATATATTGCTTCAAAAATACAGCTTTCTAGAAAGTGGCTTTCCAGAAGTGCTAATCTGTTTACTTTTATTTTTGACTCTTCCCGTTACAACTGCAACCGCAGAAAGTGAAAGGTCATTTAGTAAACTTAAAATTATCAAAAATTACTTGAGAAATTCGACTAGTCAAATTCGCCTACATGACCTTTCTGTTCTAGCAATTGAGGATACAGCTGCATCGGTAAAGAATACCAAAGACTTAGTTGAGGGCTTTGCTAATAGTAATACATACGATGGTTTTTATCGGGGTTTTATTTTATTTGTGTTTAGCAGTGAAATAAAAAAAAAGTTTTTAATTTTTATGTTGCTCCCAATTTTGAAACCTCGCATTCAAAATATTTCTATAACACGTGGGGGGGGCATACTAAGCAGTTTTGCATACGGGCCCTGTCATCCTTTGTTACGCCACTGACACCATCCCACACCATTCCACACCATTTTACACAGCCGGCCACCATTTTGTCACCGTTTTATGTTTCAACAACTATTCCCCGTCAGACGGCGTTGTCATCAAAATAAAAATTCAACTATTCTCCGTCAGACGGCGTTGTCGTCAAAATTAAAAATGGCGACCGACGCGGCGCCGCCTTGCCAATTGAAAAATTGACAGGTAAAAATTTGCAAACTGACAGCCTGTAAAGAAAAAATTTATTGTTGGCGTTGTGGTTTTAAGATAAGCGTTCGCTTGAGATTTAAAAATAGAATATTATATACGAGGTGTTGATGATGATGATCTACGAAAACGTCTGTCACAAGACGAGGGGGTATTGAGATCACTATACACCAAAGAAAATAAACATGGCGGCGGCCTCTTAACGAGGGCCCCCTTTGAGTTGTCAAAGACACTTACCAGCTTGTCCCAAGAGCGCTTACCCCCCAAATAAGAAGCACTAAGGGGGCCCCACGAGCTGAGCGTTAGCCCCCCAAACAAAGGGCTCCACATAACCTCAAAATTAATGCACGCACGCACGCACACGACCACCTCGGACAACCGCTGTCTTAATACTGAATAGTTCTCCCTCGGTTATTAAAATAGGCCAAACATGGCGGCTACATAGGCCAAGCATGGCGCGTCTACATAAAAATAATCTAGGTGTTTGACATCAGTGTGGTTTTAAGAGAAGAGTTCGCATGAGGTTTAAAAATAGACTGGTATATACGAGGTGTAGTTTGTTTACGAACCGCTAAATGAAAATGGCGGTCACGAGACTTTATATGGTCATCGTACGAGGGGGTATTGAGATCACTTATCGGCTCCGTCAAAAACAAAATGGCGGCCTCTTAACGAGGCCCCCTGCGGTGTCAAAAGTACTTATTCAAATTGGGGTCAGCTGCCCGGTCTGAAAGAATTCTATGAGCTGAGCGTTAGCCCCCAAATAAAGGGGCCCACATAACCTCAAAATTAATGTTCGCACGTCAGCCGTTGTCTTAATACTGAATGGTTCTTCTTTGGCTATTAAAATGGCGAGTCACAAACCTGATGACTAATAATTCAAGCAACGCCGTCTGTCTTATTAATGAAGGAAACCACAAGATTGTATTTATGTTTGTACTTAGGAGTCAACGCCCTCTGTCTTATTAATGAAGGAAACAATCATACGACTTAGAAGAATTTTATTTTCAAAACAGATTTATAAGATGTATTAATAATACGGTGGTTGGTTCACATCAAGTACACGGGGCCGCTGTGAAGGTAATCACGACAGCAATACAGGTTGGTAAAATAGGTATCTGAAACAAAAACCCTGTATTAGATATATAACAGCAGCTCCATTGTAGTTTCATCATCAGTTCATCTGTAATTCTCAACGAATCAAGATGTCCAGCACCTGCGATATTTGTCAACGGCCTTTTTCAAGACCAAGCAACATGAAAAGACATCAGCAGCATTGTGGGGGCGTAACAAAACCAAAACACGAATGTCCTCAGTGTGATAAGAAGTTTTCAAGTCTTGACTCTGTAAAGAGACATGTAAAAGGAAACCATGAACAGCCCACATTTATGATACAGCTCGACCCGGTCTTTAACAAAATGGTGCTTTGTGTGAGCGGCTTCCCCTCGGTGTACGGGGTCGAAAGTCAACGATTCCTTATAAGTCGCTGTATGAACGAGTTTAAGACGAAGCTCAACAACCACACCATCAAAGATGTTGGGCTGGTCCGGGCAAAATTCAAGTACAATGTTAAGGAGGAGCTTAAATACAAAGAAGTAGACATTAAACCGACAGGCGACTGCTCTGATTTCAAGAAATGGTTCAAGGATAACATCGTAGAAAAAGTATGTGCAGCCATGATGAAGGTGGAACAAAATAAACTCAACACGCTTCTATTAATCTGTTGTCTGAAAGTCTACGTGACCGGCGCTGCGCCTCAAGAAACACAGCATCTCACGGTTCAAGTAAATAACAGGGTTTACGAAATGGATGAAGACTGCAATTTTACGTTTATCGATGAGAAGTCAGAAGATATACCGGGATTCAGAAATATGTAATTTGTTGTTGTTGTAATTATTGCGAAAACTAAATAGTTATTATAAAGGTGTAATGAAAAAATAAAATGTCACCAGCCTCCTATTTGTTTTAATTTAGATAGGGCTCCTAGCGCGTAAACAAATATGTGATCATCTATAATGATGATGATGATGTAACAATAGAAATTGTTGCATCACTTCCTCTTACCTCTCTCTCTCGAGAATAGTACAAACAAAATATCTAAGCGGAAGAAGAAGACCGCAATTTAACCCGCGAAAAGCGTATACGGGAAAATATGCCCTGCGGCCTGGGATATACAGAGTATCGTGCGGAAAACTAGTACAAACCGGTTCATCAGATATCTAAGCGGAAGAAGAAGACCGCAATTTAATCCGCGAAAAGCGTATACGGGAAAATATGCCCTGAGGCCCGTATCTTACGGAAAACTAGCACAAAGCAGATAAGGCACCCGAATACCAAGAACTCGAACGTTTAGTACGCGGTACGCGCAAGCGTATGCAATAAGAAGCACAGCGGCTAAAATCACCAGTTCATCTGTACTTCTCAGCGAGTCAACATGCCCAACACCTGCGATATCTGCCACCGGTCTTTTTCAAGACCAGATAGTTTGAAGCGACACCGTCTTCAATGTGGAAAGAACCCTGTAAAACACGACTGTCCCCAGTGCAACAAGAAGTTCTCGTGGCCCCATGCCGTCGAGCGGCATATCAGACAAGTTCACGCATCATCATCAACCTGGGGTCCGTCCAGCGACGCCTGTGTTGTGTCATCGACCCCAGCCCCATTTAAAATTGTGAACGAATACTCGACGGAAAATAAAAAATTCAAGATCGCCCGCCGGAACATTGTTTTCAAACTAAACGACATTCCCAAAAATACTGACGCCGTGAAATGGTTAAAAGCGGGTATAGAGGGCGTCGTGAACCATGTGACCACCAACATGGACCCCTCATGTAAGGCGGGATTCTCTTTTACAACGTTAGATGGTGACAAAGAGTCCCATCTTGCATTCAGAAAAGCCACAAACATAACATTCGAGGATATTTGGAACATGGTTTCCAAAATATACCAAAGCAACTCAGAGGGCCTGAACACCGACAAATTCCGTCTGGGGGTCACGTGCATCGAGGAGCCAAGAGGCAGGGGGCGCAACCGAGGCCCTAACTATTACGACGGCTTCGAGGAAGAGTGTCGGAAAAGACGGGGAATAGTTGTGGTAAATACTTGTTTAAAACTGTTTAAATTTCATCAGTCAAATAGAAAACAATATTTTGATCAAGCACGTTTCTTCTTTCAGATCAATAACACAGACAGCATGTGCTTACCTCGGAGCCTCGTGGTGGCCTTGGCGAAGGTTACCAAAGACCCAGACTATCAAAAAATTCGAAAGGACGTGGGCAAACTACAACGGAAGAAAGCTCTCGAGCTGTTAAGTGCGTCGGGTGTGGTTATTCCAGAAGAAGGTGCTGGGGTAGAGGAAATTAGAGGTCTTCAGGATTACCTTCAGGGTTACAAGATTACCGTATACGAGTACGGAGCCCACAACAAGATCTTCGAAGGGTCTGACTCACCGCAGAAGCTCAATCTGCTCTACCACTCGGGACACTACAACGTCATTACATCTCTTACTGCAGCGTTTGGGGCCGGGTATTTTTGTGAACATTGTAATACAACCTATAGCGAAAAATCAAGACATCGATGTGAGAAAATGTGCCCGAGTTGCAGACAAATCCCGCCGTGCGAGAAAACGCTTAACATAACATGCGCAGAATGTAACAGACAATTCCGAGGTCAAATATGTTACGACAACCACAAGACGACCGTTTGTACTCAGATACGGAAGTGTCCCACATGTTTAAAGACCGTACAGAAAGATCGCGAACACATATGCGGGGAAATATTTTGTAAAATATGTAAAACGCATCAGGATGAGAACCACCTGTGCTATATTCAACAGGACAAGAGAACCCCGAAGCTGGACGATGTGCTTTACATATTTTACGATCTGAAAACGCGGCAAGAGACCACCAAAGCCGACGGGTCCAAGGTGCACGAGGTAAACCTGTGCGTATTCCAACAACGGTGCTCGATGTGTTTAACCGCAGATGATAATCAAACAGTATGTGCTAGATGTTGTGTTAGGCGGCATATCATCAAACAGAACCCGGTTGAACTTTTCCTACAGTTCGTGTTAAACCAGGCCAAAATATTCAAGAAAGTCATCCTGCTTGCACACAACGGCCAGGCGTTCGACCATCAGTTCATTTTGAAATACATCTTGGAAAACACGAAACATACTCCCACCCTAATCATGCGCGGCACAAAATTAATTCTGATGCAGCTTAACCAGAACATTAAATTCATCGACTCCCTCAACTATTTTCCTATGGCCCTCTCTGCACTACCTAAGGCTTTCGATTTACCGGCCACGTTCAAAAAGGGATATTTTCCGCATCTCTTTAACACACAGGCCAACCAGAACTATGTAGGACCCATGCCCTCTGCTGAATTTTACGATCCGGGCTGTTTGAAACCCAAGGCCCACGAAGAATTTATGAAGTGGTACGAAGAGCATAAAGAAGACGTGTTTGATTTCCAACGCGAATTTATAGACTACTGCGTGAGTGATGTGCAAATTTTAACCGAAGCCTGTCTGAAATTCCGCAGAATAATGTTGGATCAGTGCAGCGTTGAGCCGTTCTTGGAGGCCACCACCATAGCATCCGCCTGTAATCTAGTTTTTCGTCGAAATTTCCTCAAACCAAACACTATCGGTATTATACCCCGTAGCGGATATCGGGGAGCCGATAATCAATCCGAGATTGCACTAAAATGGCTGCTATGGGAGGCCCATCAACGGAGCGTTGACATCAAACACGCAGCAAACGGTAGAGAGGCCGTACTTAACGGATTGAAGGTGGATGGGTTCTGCGAAGAAACACGGCAGGTTTTCGAATTCCACGGCTGTCATTTCCACGGGCACACCTGTACAAGCGCCGATCGCGATAGGCCACTGGACAACGACCCCGAAGACACCCTGAACAGGCGGCTTGAGAGAACTCAGAAGAAAACAGAAAGATTGAGGTCAGCTGGTTACGAGGTGATCGAAAAGTGGGAGTGTCAGTTCCGAAGAGAGTTGAAGGGAGATCCGGCCATTAACGCATACACGCAAGAGCATCCCCTGATACATCATACGCCGCTGGAAGCGCGAGATGCGTTCTACGGGGGCCGAACGGGGAACACCGTATTAAAGTACCAGGTAAAGCCCGGCGAAAAGATTAAATATCTGGACGTGTGCTCCCTTTATCCTTGGGTATGCAAGTACGGAAAATATCCCGTTAAGCATCCGCAAATTCACGTGGGCCATGACGCATGCTCAGAACTTGAGCTAGAGAAGACCAACGGGCTCGTTAAATGCAATATTTTACCGCCCAGAGATCTGTTCCATCCGGTTCTCCCCCTAAAGATGAACAATAAGTTAATGTTCACACTGTGCCGCACATGCGCCGAACAACTGAATCAGGGCGAGTGCACGCATAACAGCGAGAAAAGATCTTTGACGGGTACATGGGTGTTGGATGAGGTATTAAAAGCTGTTGAAATGGGCTACCAAATAGTGAAGGTGTACGAGGTGTGGAACTACGAAATTGAGAAGTACGACGTAACCACGAACAGCGGGGGTTTATTTACGGAATTCATCAACGAGTTCTTAAAAATCAAACAACAGGCATCAGGATGGCCTTCGAGCTGTAACACAGAAGAAGAGAGGAACAGCTACATTGAAGAATACTTAGACAGAGAAGGTATACAGTTAAAATATGGTGAAATTGCTAAGAATGCCGGCCTACGGGCTCTGTCTAAATTAATCCTAAACAGCTTCTGGGGTAAGTTTGGTCAGAGGGAGAACCAACCGAAGACCGGGATAATCAACGAGCCGGCTGCTTTTTACGACCTGGTATCAAACCCATCCATAGAGGTAAATAATATTTTGGAGATAAATGAAGACACCCTCATTGTGAATTGGGAATATAAGGATGAAGCCTGTGATTCTCTAGCAACCGTGAACGTGTGCGTTGCAGCCTACACTACCACGCAAGCAAGGTTAAAATTGTACTCTTACCTGGAGAAGCTGGGTGACCGGATCCTTTATTATGACACGGACAGCGTAATTTACGTGGCTCGGGAAGGTGAATACGATCCGCCAACGGGTAGCTTTCTCGGTGACCTTACAGACGAGCTTGAGGACTATGGATCAGATGCCTTCATTACGGCCTTCGCCTCTACCGGCCCAAAGTGCTACGCATACTCCGTATATAGTCCTGTAAAAGATATTTACTACAATACCTGTAAGGTGAAGGGGATAACACTAAATTACGAAACCCAGAAACAAATAAATTTAGAGTCGATGCTACAAATGGTAGATGATTCCCGACCCATAACTGTGACGACCAAGAGGATTTTGCGCACTAAAGATCACGAGGTTATTACAAAAACCGCATCAAAGGTGTACAGGATAACGGCGGCAAAGAGACAGTTTAAGGAAGATTATACCTCAGTCCCCTACGGCTTCAAGAAACGAAAAACTGTGTAATTTTTACGATGTGTCTCCGTGATAAGTATTTTATGTAAATAATTCATTTTTATAGTCAGTATTTGTAGGTCAGTTTTATGTATATAATTCTCTTAAGTATTTTTATGTAAATAATTAACTTTTGAGTTATATTAACAGTGTGATTATATTATGTAAATAATTTGGTGTCTTTTCCCCGGACTTGTTGTAACACGGGGGCCCAAAAGTTGTTATACAGGGTTCAAAATAAAAGTTGTATTAAAATATTGAGTTTTATTAAGATTCATAGCGAATAGTTTAGAATAAAAAATATAACTTACGTAATAACAGCTTGAGGACCACACCTCGGAGATGCTTCATGGGTACCCTCTAGCGGCCTCTGTTGAGCCGGACTCTCTCTATGGACACCATCTAGCGACCCCTTCGGCGCTAAAGAAAATTCGAAAAACCATCTCAGTCAATGATAAATGCACACAAAAACCACCTACCTCAAAGTACATACAGAGTTTGTATTTGCTAAAAATAAGCTCGGATGTTCTTGCTTCTAATATGCTGTCTTAATTTTATGTAGGTAAATGAGAACGAACAGCTGATGCGTAAGAATGTCCAACCGATGACCGCTGTCCGCGTTCAATGATGTTACGTGTACCAACACATTGACCATAGACAACGATTGCCGGCTAGAGTTTACTAAAATTGTTTATAAAGCCCAAACAAACAACAAAAACCACAGGGGCGGGACTGACAGTAGCCGTTGATAGATCTCCAGCAACTGAAATCCCAACGGCTGCTAGAGGTGATGTAGGAAGTGCCTTGAAAAATATTCAGAATTGATCAGTTAATCTAAAGAGAGGCCATCCAAAGCGATCAAAGAGGCCGATCGAAGGGACCGAAGAGACCGATCGAAGGGATCGCACCAAGGGATCAGTTGAAAAGCTCTTGAGCGCATGATGCGGTCGCATGGAAAGCCCTTGATCGCATGAAGGGGTCGCATTGAAAGCCCTTGATCGCATGAAGGGGTCGCATTGAACGCCCTTGATCGCATGAAGGGGTCGCATGGAAAGCCCTTGATCGCATGAAGGGGTCGCATTGAAAGCCCTTGATCGCATGAAGGGGTCGCATTGAACGCCCTTGATCGCATGAAGGGGTCGCATGGAAAGCCCTTGGTCGCTTAAAGGGAACGCTTGGAAAAGCGCATGGACCCGTTCAAAAACCTGTTGTTATGAGACAAAAACATACGATAACGCATAACTATTAGCACTGGTGGTGGTTGCTTGAAATGACGAGGTGAAAACCAACCAGTCTTTGTTGTTGAAAAGTTTTGAAGATGTTGGATCCCGCCGGTGGTTTACCCGCTCTTTTGTTTTTCAAATTTTCGTCTAAAGTATTTATGTCGCGTTTTCTGAACCAATACAACAACAATAAATTATGTAATCCGCTGAGGTATTATTAAAACAAAATGCACCAAATCTTTCGGGTAATAGAAATTAAAACAATTTGCAAATTTTTATACAATTTTGATTTATTTTTATTTATACAAGGTCTTCATCTGTAATGGAATTTATCAAAACTAGTACCCATTCGAAATATTAGTGAAAAACACTTACTCTCTAGCTCTGGGGGCTTCGCGTCTGTGAACAAAGTACTATGAAAATTTACAACCAAGCCAAGAAATAGAAAATTACCGGACAGGTGACACAGAAACACCGAGCGCTGCGGGTGCTTTATCAGCACAATGTAGCCGGCGGACGCCTGCCCGTTGAAAATAACGACACAATTGTGTCTCCGCAATACTATTGATGCAATGCTACCCACGTATATCAGTGTGTACTGAAATAACATAATATCAAACACTTTTGAAATGTGTTTACCTTTAACCTACTTCGTGCTCCCCGTCCCCCAGATAGTTAATAATAAGCTCGTCGATAAACGATAAAGAATCTAGAGAACACAACACCATCAACATTATTGAAGCACCAACAGAAGACTTTTTAAAACTTACCCATGTTTAACAAAAACGACTTTGAAAGAAAACTTGGATGAAACCTACTTTTAATACTTTTCCATATCATATAGGAAACCAGTCACGATTTCGTGGAGGAAGGGGTAAAGATTAAGAGTGTGCACTTTTTCTGCGTTTATCTAAGTCCGTGGTCGTTAGAGACACCCCCAGAGAAATTAGGAGGATGTGCGTCCTCTTGATATGAAAGAGGTATCTCAAAAAAAAAAGATTATGACATCCTCGCAAACTTCGCGATTGGCATATTGCTAAACTATCATCCCACTCGTATATTCTAATAAACAGTTAATAGTATAAAATTGTCGTAAAAATTCTTGCAGCTGTATTGAAGGCTTGCGACATCTTCACGTGGTGTAAATAACCACCCCCACAGGTCTCTAAGACAATTACAAAAAACATCATGTGATCTTATCGTTTGCAAATGTCTTGGAAATCTGCGAAGGCAGCTTTCCTGTTCGCTCACCAGGGTAAATTGTTAAAATTCTCGCTTGGTCTAGTGTTAGATTAAACGAACCTGTGAATTGTATAAATGTGCGATCCCGTTAATGTGACAATTAGTATAAGAGCATCACTAGTCGCTAAAACATCGACGTCTTTTGAGTTTGATCAAGATGCGCAATATCGTTATTTTATTTTACTTGCTAATGACTCATTCAGGATGCTCTCTGCAAAATACCGCAGATGATGATGCGTATGTGTTATCGTATCTACAACAATATTGGGGCGATGATGATGATGGTGCCCATCAAAACAATTATCGAAGGATGAATTATCTTACGCTCTCTCTGTTTATCAAACACTTCACAAACTACCCATTGATGGCCAATTAAACGACGAAACACGTAAACTAATGAGTTTGCCGAGATGTGGGGCCCCTGATAATGAGTTTAGGGTCGAATATAGGTGGAACCGCACCAACCTGAGATGGAATTTGAAACATGACGACAACCTGACGTTCTCCGATAACCTGAGGGTAATGGCCGCAACATCAAAGGCGTTCGAGGTTTGGGCAGCAAATTCAACATTAACGTTCACGTATTCGCCTGGGGTAAAAGACGTACATATAAGCATTTCATTGGAACCAACAAATCACGCCTATGTAATTACAAATCGTCCGTGCCAGTCATTCGCCAGTTTAGCTGTGTTGGGCCATGCTTTTTACCCAACATCTCCAGACCATGCTCAAGCGGCCGTAGAAATTCACTTGAACAAAGACGTTGACTGGTATTACGAGGCCAGCTACTCTCCAGCCCCCGAGGGTAAAACTAGTATTTTTGCCGTTTTGGTACACGAGATTGGACATACGTTGGGTATTAAACATTCGTCGATAAACGCTTCCGTAATGTATCCATATTATTATGGTTTTCGACCGTTAAGTGATGACGATATACTAGCAGTTCAAGAGTTATATCCGCCACATGGAAGAATAAAGGCCCAGAGCCCCTCGTATGCAACACCACAGACTTCAACAACTATCGCAAATACTACACCACTACCGCCATCAACTAGAACAATAAATACCAGTATGGAAAATTTGACGGAGGATTTATGTTCCATACGGAATATAGACACCTTTTTGATTATTAATCAGAGACTGTATGTATTTTACCGAAACTTTGTGTGGCCTCTAGATCTGGGCACCAAGAAAACCACGAAAGCAAAGCCATTACGCCTAACAGACTGGTTAAGATTTTTACCGCAGAATTTTTCTAAGGTGAACAGCCTGTACCAGAGACCTAATGGAGAGATTGTTCTGATCGCCGATGACTTCTTGTATATGATAGAATTTCCAAGTCTGCAACTGGTTGATGGTTACCCCGTTAGAGCCCACAGTATACTCGGTTTGCCGCGTAATAGCAGAATTCGGGCTCTCGTAAATACCTATAAGAGCCAAACGCTTATCTTCTATGACGACAACCACTATGTTGAAATAGACGAGTGTCCCTTTAGACCGAAAAAGTACGGAATCACCTCAAACGATTTTCCGGGTGTACCAGCGAAAATGTCTTCTGCTTTTCGATACACTAACGGCCTACTGTATTTCTTTAGCAAGAAGAATTATTTCGAATTCAACGAATTTTCTAAACGTCTTGTGAGAGCGGGGGAAAAGGATCTTTCCCTATTTGGGATAAATTGTCCCAACGAAAGTATTTTCCAGCAACTACGAACGCTGGTATTGGGGTTAACGCGTCAACAACAGACACAAATTGAAATTAACGAAGATGGCCCCGAAGAAGATTAATTCAAAATCTATATCGTAAGAGCCCTTTAAAAATGGAACGAGATAAATGACGTTCCTCGTACATCATATAAATGCCTATCTATATTTCGATAAACAGTTAATTTTGATACGCAGCGCTGCAAATTGACGTAAACAAAATACCTGCAAAATATCATGTGCTCTTAGCCCTTGAAGCTGTCTTGAAAATTGATGACGTCGCCATCGGTCCAGATTTTCAAACTGTTCAACGCCCCACCCATTTTCCTCTCTCTCTCACTGAAGATCTGTGTGTCTGTCACATGCTACCAACGCCCTAGACTTTCCTCTTCTCCCGCTCTATGTCCGTCTCTCTCTCTCTCTTATTTCCATTTCTTTCCGATAGGTATTCTGCGGAAAACAAACAAATAAATATTAGTTATAGTAAGTAGACATAAAAATCCTGAAATAAAAAATGACCACCAATTTTAAGCTGTAAGGAATAATAATAACAAAACATACACGCATGTCATAAATAATCATTTAAAAGCATACTTACATTTGTCGTTCTGTTTCTGCAACTCCTTCGCTATATTTGTATAGTTTCTCCTTTCCTCTATTAGCCCCACAATATGTTTTGTTTCTTCGGCAAGACGGTCCAGGAAGACCTAAAAGCGCCTAATTAGATGCGGCTCCTTAGAATATTCAACGCAGTTGCTATCTGATCAGGGATAAAAGTTTTCCATTTCTTTCCAATAGGTATTCTGTGGAAAACAAACAAATAAATATTAGTACCTGGAAATACTATGTTGTAGTAGCCTGTAAAATAATGTTATAAAAGTACAAACACATACCCACAATCTTCAGACCGCACCCTGTATTGAAACTGTTAAAAACAATAAGTGAAATTTATCGCGGTTAAATAACCAGAGCATAAACGAAAATAAAAACTGACATTTATCAAACACCCCGTACCTATATCGACTTTGAAGCATTAAAATTTTCCTGGTCACCCTGTATATCGAATTCAGAGCATAAACGAAAATAAGAGCAGCAAAAATAATGTGTAATTTACTAAGTCTAAGGAATGTACTCACATTTTTTCAGCTTGTTCCCTGATGTCCTTATAATCCGAAATGTCCAACGGCCCATTTTCGTAGAAGATCATACGGGGTGTCCTAATTCTCCATTTAGTCATAAGAGGCCAATTCTCACCGTTTCTGTGGAAAACAAACAATTGCGTATTAGTTACAGAACGTTAAAATACAAATCCTGAAATGAAAAACGCTAAAAATATGTCATACAACCTTTTGGCCGCACCCTGTATTTCTGAAATCAAGAGTACCAAAAATAATTGTTGAAATTTACCATATCTAATTCAAAACAAATATTTAAAATTTTTCGGGTCACCTGTATATCGAATTCAGAGCATAAACGAAAATAAAAACTGAAATTTATCAAAGACCCCGTACCTATATCGGCTTTGAAGCATTAACACATATTTAAAATTTTCCGGCCCGCCCTGTATATCGAATTTAAAGTAATAGTAATTGAAGTTTACTACACCTAACCGAATTCTAAAAATGTAAGATTGTACCTGCTCGCCGTATTGTAATTTTCAACTCTGTCCAAAAGAAACTTGTAATTTATTACCTAATTTACGAAAATGTAGTTCTATAAGTACCTAACTTATGCGATGGCTCTTTTGTTTTAGCATCCACGGGCTTGTTAGTAATAAGCGGTCCGCCTGGCTCCTTTTTATAGGAAGAGAAATTATGACACTTACCTTATCGTCTATTTTATCACAGGTAATCCAGTCGATTTAGGCACATTTTGAACAACACGGGTCACGGCCACCCAACGAACCAAATTTGTGTCAAAGAACATCTATTCTTTGTTAGATATTTACCGCCCCCTCGATGCCTGCTTCCGGCCGATAATAATAATTATCTCGTGGTCCAGGCGACTATGTTTCTAGAAAATAAAGGCGCACTCACACTGTACGCGGCGTCCATTAATTCCAAAAACGCACACAATCGATTATGATGACAAAGATTATGGAACATCTAAGCAGTTCTTATTATAAACGTTGAAGGGTCCTTATAACTGAAAATACGTCGCGGTAATTATTTAAAAAGCGCGGGTGCTGGATGTGTATCCCGCTGATAAGAACATCTAGCGCGTGCCAATTCTTGTCGCCTATAAAACGTCCGACTTTTGATTTATATGTGTATTTTCAAAAGTGAAGCGTCAGCCTTCACGTCGGCGGAGAGTTCACATGTGCGCCTTAAAACAGCGCCAATAATTTCGTTTACATAACATCTACGTGCAGTGTCGCGCTAAGAGTTTTCAACATTAAGCAAAATGGCCCCGAGAGATGCACCTCGTGGATTTGTAACAGCCGTGCACGCTGTCTTCGGGGGCCCCGAGCCTGAAATACTCGACGTCACCATGGAGGATTTGATGGCTGATGAGGAAATGGAAACGACGCTAGCACTGAAGAATTTTTACCTCAGCAGCCCTTCGGAGACCTGGGGGCTTGGGCCTCCTATTGCGAGACCATGGGCTACCCCAGCACTCTGTATGAAGTCCCCGAAAGTTATACGGTTTGTGTAACGGACTATTACTGGTTGGAATATGTTGTACGCGACACAACCACGGTGTGGGTGACAAGTGCTTTTTGGGAGGACCTGGAGCATTATTACAAAAAATGTTCGCTGTGCTCTACCGGTAACAGCGTAAGCATACTCGTATCATACCACGAAGAATTTTATCATGGCGGCGTTTGGAGCATCGTTAAAGATTGGTTATGCGGGGACAACCGCCCTTATTGTGCGGGGTGTGGTGTCCCGCTATTTATCGTCGAATTAGCAGATGACGCCGGCCGCGTAAAACAGTGGTAACTCAGATTGTGTGTTGTTTAATAGAATTTTAAAAGTGATACGTTGTCTCAAATACACCCTGTATAATGAAATAGAAAATTACGATCGTTTGTGAATCTTGAAACCGGTCAATAAAATAATTTTTATACTTATTGGTAGTACGCATAGTAATTTTCTATTTCATCATGGATTTCTACCAAATAGTCAAGACAGAAAATATTAACTACACCCTGTATAATTTTTCCCGTTTATCTATTTGTTGTAACTACATACCTGTGTCTTGGTTATTATTATTTTGTTTTAAATATTATTGATATGCACTCTCCGTCGACGTGAAGACTGACGCTTAACTTTTGAAAATAAAATTCTTCTAAGTCGTATGATTGTTTCCTTCATTAATAAGACAGAGGGCGTTGACTCCTAAATACAAACATAAATACAATCTTGTGGTTTCCTTCATTAATAAGACAGACGGCGTTGCTTGAATTATTAGTCATCAGGTTTGTGACTCGCCATTTTAATAGCCAAAGAAGAACCATTCAGTATTAAGACAACGGCTGACGTGCGAAAATTAATTTTGAGGTTATGTGGGCCCCTTTATTTGGGGGCTAACGCTCAGCTCATAGAATTCTTTCAGACCGGGCAGCTGACCCCAATTTGGATAAGTACTTTTGACACCGCAGGGGGCCTCGTTAAGAGGCCGCCATTTTGTTTTTGACGGAGCCGATAAGTGATCTCAATACCCCCTCGTACGATGACCATATAAAGTCTCGTGACCGCCATTTTCATTTAGCGGTTCGTAAACAAACTACACCTCGTATATACCAGTCTATTTTTAAACCTCATGCGAACTCTTCTCTTAAAACCACACTGATGTCAAACACCTAGATTATTTTTATGTAGACGCGCCATGCTTGGCCTATGGAGCCGCCATGTTTGGCCTATTTTAATAACCGAGGGAGAACTATTCAGTATTAAGACAGCGGTTGTCCGAGGTGGTCGTGTGCGTGCGTGCGTGCATTAATTTTGAGGTTATGTGGGGCCCTTTGTTTGGGGGGCTAACGCTCAGCTCGTGGGGCCCCCTTAGTGCTTCTTATTTGGGGGGTAAACGCTCTTGGGACAAGCTGGTAAGTGTCTTTGACAACTCAAAGGGGGCCCTCGTTAAGAGGCCGCCGCCATGTTTATTTTCTTTGGTGTATAGTGATCTCAATACCCCCTCGTCTTGTGACAGACGTTTTCGTAGATCATCATCATCAACACCTCGTATATAATATTCTATTTTTAAATCTCAAGCGAACGCTTATCTTAAAACCACAACGCCAACAATAAATTCTTTCTTTACAGACTGTCAGTTTGCAAATTTTTACCTGTCAATTTTTCAATTGGCAAGGCGGCGCCGCGTCGGTCGCCATTTTTAATTTTGACGACAACGCCGTCTGACGGAGAATAGTTGAATTTTTATTTTGATGACAACGCCGTCTGACGGGGAATAGTTGTTGAAACATCAAACGGTGACAAAATGGTGGCCGGCTGTGTAAAATGGTGTGGAATGGTGTGGGATGGTGTGGGATTTCGTTGTCGGTACTGCCAACTACCAAAAAGTCACCAGATTTCCCCAAAAGTCCCTAGATTTCAGGCAAAAGTCACCATAACTGTCTGCCAAAACCAAAAGTTCCCGGGTCGGGGGGAGAAAAGACCCTATAACTGTCTGGCAGAATCGTCACATTAACTACTGGTGATGGCTTTCCATTCTTCTATAAAATAGATAAATATTATAATACAACACTCGAGAGTAATCTGTAATGGTTTTATCTTAGGAAGCTGCAATTTTTGTTGTTCTTGCTGCAGGAGCATCTTGGCAAGACGCAAATCCTTTCCCCTCGTTGGTGAGGCGCAGAGGGTCCTGCAGTAGCCTCCTCTGCTTCCGAGACCAGATCTATTACAACATCATCATCATCAGAAGCAGCGACGGCGGAGGACTGGGGTACCGTCAAATCTTGTCCAGCAGCAGCAGCGATAGTGGGCGGAGGCGTCTCCATTCGCCGAAGAAGGTATTCAAAGTCTAGCTGCGAAACATCTACAAGGAATAAGATTCATCGTAAAAATGAGATATACATCTTGTAGCAATGATGAAATTTACGTTTATCAATTGGTGCGGTGTTGATTCGCCTCAGAGGAAGAGACGTGGGAGTACTCGATGGCAGCAGAAGTTGGGATATATTCAACTGCTTAAAAAATTATTATTCATGTAAAAAACTGAATTATATACAATGGTAAATATTTAGCACCTACTCGTATGCATTGAAGGAGGACAATCAGGCTGGATGTTCAAACTTGCCGGTAGAAAGACAGAATTTCCTCCAGCAGGAAACACTAAACAATTTGTATACACAAAATTACACACCGATATAAAATAAAAAATGTAAACTTACCTAGGTGTTCTAATATCACCACTTTTTTCGTCGGAGATATTTTGTTAACTTTAGGCATTTTACACTAACCCAATGGAATACACACAATGAGTAGATAGAAAACAGTGGCTAAATAAATGCGCGATCGGAATTATATATTAAATAAATATCATGTCAGCATTTTGCAGCTCTCCTATTACAGATGTAACATGAAGATTGTGTTTTTCAGTGCTAAGAAATTAAACTCGCCCTTTATTCTTTGGATGTAATAGGAACTAAATGTACGTTGTGATATAAATATAACACATCTCAGATCAACATTCTTCAGATTCGATTCAAATACTTCTCCGCACGTCGTACCTGGGGCCCGGGCTTCGTTTCCGTCCCTTACCGCGAGGAGGCAGCACCTTCCCACTTCTAGCCTTCACTAGTTCCCTATTTTTATCTCTTATGCCTTTTTATCTTAATTAACTTGTTAGTAAAAATTTAATCCTAATCTACTAAGTGTTAATTCCCTATTTCTATGTTAATCTGAATGAAAATTATTATTTTTAAATTAGTTAGTTTATTTTAGTGTAGTGTAGTGTTGTGTAGTATTGTGTTATCTTCTGGGTCGTCACTAGCAGTCGGCTCATGGTATTTCCAGAAGATTAGTGTGTTTTCATTTTGTCCTTTAGTCGTTGTGTCGTGTTATGTGTAGCTGTGTTGATTGAATGGTGATTTTTTGCGCTAGTTTGTTTAGTGTAAGGTATTTGTCGGTGTCTTGGAGTGCTTGAATTATCGTCGTGTTTCTAAGTTCTTGTCGTTCGTGATATGCAGTAGCTTCCATGTCGGGGCATTCCAGAAGCAAGTGTTCTGGAGTCCCAACATCTCCGCACGTGCATAGGTCGTCCTCCGCCAGTCGCATTCTATGCCTGTACGTCGCGTAGGTCAGAAAGTGGATCAACCCTTGTGATGGGTTTACGTGTAATGTCTGGAGTCTAACGGTTATGCTCGGCATAAACTGATAGACTCTTCTGCCCTTGTGAGTGTTGCTCCATCTTTGTTGCCATTCACGTATTATCGCTTGTTGTATCCCTTTTTTCGTGTGGGCTTCAGTTCTAAGTATGTTTTGGATTCTTTGTATTTCGCATCTCCTTAGCCAATACATAGCTGCGCGCTGTTTTATTGTCACCCACACACTTCCGGCGTACGACACTATTGATGCCATTACTGAGTTCATGTAGAGTCTCACACAGTTCAACGGGATTTTAAAACGTCGTTGCGCCAAGCTCGCAGCACTTTGCAGGACGTTAGTGGCTTTGTTGCACGTATTATCTATATGTTTAGTGAAGTTTCTTTTTTCGTCTATATTCAGCCCCAGGTATATGTTCTCAGCTTTCCGCTTAATGTTTCTTCCGTTGATCTTTATGGTTGGGTCCCTCTTGAGACTTCCCTTAAGAAGTGCGTATGTAGTCTTACTTTCAGCTATCTAGCTTATTCGTAGTACACCAGGTTTTTAGTACAGCTATAGTTCTTACAGCACGCTCCTCAAGTTTAATCCTAGAGTCCCCTTCCACCACAATCAAGATGTCATCCGCGTATGCAACGACAGACTTCACCTCTCTAGTAGCTTCGAGGACCCCGAGTAACCCTTCCATTAGCACATCCCACAAGATTGGGCCGCAGACCGAACCCTGTGGGCAGCCTTCCGTTAGGAGTTTGGTTGTCTTGCCGGTCGGTGCACTGACGTACACACGTACCTGTCTTGACAGTAACTTCTGAGGCTATCATACAGTTTGAGAGGGCGTTGGATATCTTTTAGTTGTTTAAACAGTGCAGGCCACCACAGATTATTAAAGGCTCCAGATATATCGATGAAGACAGCTATCACGTAGCTGGCCTCGGAACTCTCGACCACTCTTATTGCCTGGTTTATTGCATTCTCAGTAGACTTTCCCTGCCTGAAATAAGCAGAATACTAAGTAGCTCAGGATTTATTCTGAGAAAATGAGTCGCCAATATATCACAGAAGTGTAACGATCGAATGTATTTCGTTTTTCTTGGAGGCATAATAAACGTTGGTTGGCATTAAACAGTTTCATCATTTTGAATCCAATAGAAACCAGGGTAAGATCTAAATCTTCAACTCATTTATATGGCCTGGATACAGTACCAAAAATTCCTTAATTAAAAGTTTCCTCTCCATCATAATTAAAAAGGAATTCCATCTTGTCGGAACATCTTGTTTCACTTTAAGTTTCAAAAGCCCCATTTGTTTTTGCATGATGCGTAATTTTGCGGCAGCGACCACACTGTGTTTAAAATGCCCCACAATGGCTCTGCACTTTTTGATAAGATCCTTTAATATTTCATTGGACGCAATAGAATCTTTCACGCACAAATTAAGAGTGTGCACAACACATGGTTGATGCCTTTGTTTGAATGCTCAATTATAGCACTTAAACGTTCGCTCCGTTGTCTCTTACCCCAGTAGTTATTTTTTCGCTAATGTTAAACTCTTCAAAAATTCCCAAAAGAACAGTGGCTATATTTACTCCTGTATGAGATCCCATGATTTCGATGGTTTGCTAGAACAGGATTGTATATTTGGTCTCGATGCATAAAATGACTGATTAGAGTCAAAAATGATTTCCGGTTGAAATTGGACACCTCGGTGAAATTCGACACGCGTCTGCGAAATTTGGTACTTCCGGTTGAAATTGGACACCTGATCGGTGAAATTTGATACTTCCGGTTGAAATTCGGCACCTGCTTGTGAAATTTGGAGCCTCCTTCTTGAAATGGCACACGCATAGTCATATTATGAATATGTTGGTCTATATCAATTAAAAAGTGGAAAAATGTTTAAATTTTTATTAATATAACAAATAACAACAACAAATACAGAATAGCAGCTCAAACGTCATCTCCACTGCCGTAACCATCATCGAATTCATTCTCCTCCGTTGACCCTTCGTCGAACCATTCCACATCCCCTATGACGTACGCCATGAAGGCGTCTGATGCTGGACAGTCAAAGCGAAGTTCCCGACCATCTTCTGCTGTTAGCCGCCCCTGGGTGTAATTAAAAAGTCCCGCTGTCTGAGGGTGGAAGATGGCCCGCAGCAAGATTTGCAGAGGATGATCTCCTTGTCTTGTTGGAAATAGACTAAACTACGGGACATTGGGGCCTTCTCGGATGGGTGAGATGGTCGGCACTGGAGATGACGTGTACGAATATTCCATTCTAGCAGTGATTGCAATTGACTAAGAAGTATACTATACTCACATTTATTTCAACTTATCTAGTCTAAAAAATGGTGGGGCTGTTATAATACGAGTATACAATTCAATATTAATGGCAATATCAATTTTCAACGTGTAATTCAATACAGCGACATGGAATTTCAAGCTTGTCATTCAGTACAGCTGTATCCAATTTCAAGCGTGATGTAATTTTATATTATGTAACCCTACACTCTCGGAAATCTGAGAAACGTGCACGTGTTGTTTGTAACATAATACTCGTAATAATCAGGATTGTAATTTGATGTTATTGCGTCATACTATTCTGAAGCAGCGTTACTTTCGTTCCAGCAACGCCAATATCGCGTTCACTGTCTCCTAATAACAAAAACATTTGATAGAATAGCGCATACAAAGTATATACCGGGTGTCAACGAGTGCATGCAACATCCCGCCATTTGTTTAGTTTTTGAAATACTCTTTGGAAATCCTCTGTTAGTATTATACTCCTAAAACCTCATATTTTTATCATCTTTGACATATCCTAATTACTTCCGGTTAAACATTGTTTTCAGACAACACAACATAAAAATTGCCATAAAACACACCAAATCCATAGGTAACCTCTACACCCATTTAAAACAACCAATACCTATTATGAACCAATCTAATTTAATTTATTCCATTGACTGTATCGACTGTGACAAAAAATACATAGGCCACACATCTCAAACGTTAAAGAACCGAATTATACATCACAAAAGCGATATCCGCCTTCATCCAGAGCGCTACGCTTTGGCTAAACATGTGCATTCTGCTGACCATGGGTTTTCTTTTGATCATGCAACAGTCCTTTGTAAGGAGAGAAATGTGATCAAGAGGAAATTCCTCGAGATGCTATACATAAACCGCCATGACACAGTTAATTTCAATACAGACACTGAAAATATCAGCTCAATCTATTCTTATCTTCTGCAATTTGTGGATCCTGACTGACTTGTTGCCTGACCCTTCTCTGTCCTTCTCCTCTACACAGTTCTTGTCAGAGGAACGAGGTGTCTCCTTTTTCTCCTTCACAGACATTTCTTCCCTCATTACGACCCTGTTCATTTTCATACTTTTGACATTAAACTTGATATTTGCTGCACTTGCGCATGTTCACCCATCTGTCATTTGCTCTTTGAAAAATGGCTTCTTGATTTTTGCTCGTGTTAAACTTCAACAATTTTTGAGTAAATTTATGTATTAAAGCCACTAATCAACTGTATTTCTTGATAATGTAACCAGAAAAAGTTTTCACTAGACAGATAAACTGAAGACCCGGATGTTCCTAACTTGGTAATATTAATATTAGCCTTTTAAAATTCTAGTGTTTTTATACCGGAAAATATTTTTCTTGTTAACTTTTAGATGTAAATGTAATAATTTTAAGAAAATAACAATGTTTTTCCGTGTCATCTTGTATACACGATGTCCCATTTAATTTCGTAAATTAGGAGTAATGTACCATACCGTTTTGACACATCATTCTCACGCAAACAGTAAGTACCCATAGAGGTTCCTTATTTGATGTGATTGTATGCTCATTGCATGAAGAAAAAATTTTTTTATTGTAGCCTTGATGAAGGAACATAGTTAGTTTCCGAAATATTGGTGAATATATTGCACAGAGTACTCGACGTGTTTTTGTTTCTCCACTGGCAACATAAGCCAATAAACAAATCAACTTTATATATATATTTATATATATATATATATAAAGTAAGGAGTATTAAGTGGGCATAGCAGTCAAGAACAACTACATAGGAGGCCCCTCTCACGAAAAATGTGAAACAGGCGCCGACCGGGATTCGAACCCGGACCTTTCGCATTCATGGCGACTGCTCTAACCAATTAAGCTATCTGCGCCGCCACACATGTAACGTGAGAGAAGGCCATATATAGGTAGCGAAGGAAGTTACAATTATGAATCTCATAATTAACCAACAACAACCTC
Organism: Xestobium rufovillosum; assembly: GCA_963966045.1. Classification (NCBI taxonomy): domain Eukaryota; kingdom Metazoa; phylum Arthropoda; class Insecta; order Coleoptera; family Ptinidae; genus Xestobium; species Xestobium rufovillosum. The sequence continues at coordinate 28,446,831 of OZ014497.1, forward strand.
ACTTTTGGATCGAATGCAGTAGTCGCACTTGTTTAAGTGCTTCGTAAAGTCAACTGATCCCCGAAGGATAAATTGTCAGTTAATGAGAATCAAGCCCAAGATTTATACAATTATTAAATTTGATTGCGACTGCAAAGACGAATATAAAGTAAGGAGTATTAAGTGGGCATAGCAGTCAAGAACAACTACATAGGAGGCCCCTCTCACGAAAAATGTGAAACAGGCGCCGACCGGGATTCGAACCCGGACCTTTCGCATTCATGGCGACTGCTCTAACCAATTAAGCTATCTGCGCCGCCACACATGTAACGTGAGAGAAGGCCATATATAGGTAGCGAAGGAAGTTACAATTATGAATCTCATAATTAACCAACAACAACCTCACTTTTGGATCGAATGCAGTAGTCGCACTTGTTTAAGTGCTTCGTAAAGTCAACTGATCCCCGAAGGATAAATTGTCAGTTAATGAGAATCAAGCCCAAGATTTATACAATTATTAAATTTGATTGCGACTGCAAAGACGAATATAAAGTAAGGAGTATTAAGTGGGCATAGCAGTCAAGAACAACTACATAGGAGGCCCCTCTCACGAAAAATGTGAAACAGGCGCCGACCGGGATTCGAACCCGGACCTTTCGCATTCATGGCGACTGCTCTAACCAATTAAGTGGCGGCGCAGATAGCTTAATTGGTTAGAGCAGTCGCCATGAATGCGAAAGGTCCGGGTTCGAATCCCGGTCGGCGCCTGTTTCACATTTTTCGTGAGAGGGGCCTCCTATGTAGTTGTTCTTGACTGCTATGCCCACTTAATACTCCTTACTTTATATTCGTCTTTGCAGTCGCAATCAAATTTAATAATTGTATAAATCTTGGGCTTGATTCTCATTAACTGACAATTTATCCTTCGGGGATCAGTTGACTTTACGAAGCACTTAAACAAGTGCGACTACTGCATTCGATCCAAAAGTGAGGTTGTTGTTGGTTAATTATGAGATTCATAATTGTAACTTCCTTCGCTACCTATATATTGCCTTCTCTCACGTTACATGTGTGGCGGCGCAGATAGCTTAATTGGTTAGAGCAGTCGCCATGAATGCGAAAGGTCCGGGTTCGAATCCCGGTCGGCGCCTGTTTCACATTTTTCGTGAGAGGGGCCTCCTATGTAGTTGTTCTTGACTGCTATGCCCACTTAATACTCCTTACTTTATATTCGTCTTTGCAGTCGCAATCAAATTTAATAATTATATATATATATATATATATATATATATATTTACAATTTCCTATCATTTTTGCATCCGATAGCATGGAATTACCATTTAATCCTGCGTCCCTTGTAAACTTGCATCCGTATAACGGACGCAAGATTACATCTTTCGTTTTCGGCTATTATTAGTGAAGTTTTGTACCACAGAAAGAGTCGGCCGGATAGGCTATTCAATGACCTGAAGTTAGGTACATGTATAAAGTTCCCATCTTTTACCATTTTTTTTATTTTGTCTTTTTAAGCAAAGTCAAAGGGACGCAAAACTGATAGGAAATGTACAGAAATTGTATAGTTTTAGTCGGTGCAATTTCCGTTGAGGGCGCTGCAAAATATACTTTGACACGTATAAAATATTTCGTTCTCTATCATCTTTGCGTCCTCTGACTTGGCAACACTGTGTCTGCTATTCAGAAAAAATTGAAGCTTTTCTCTGCAACAGTTTAGTATGATGTCGTTCGCCGGTGCCGTATAGTTTCGTGAATCTTGCGTCCATGTTTGGTTTTACAATGTCATCAAGGGCACATAAGATAAAACTCTTAACTGGTAAGTATTAATTACTTTTATGCTTTATCGTGGATTAACCGAGTCGTGTTTATTAAGCTTTATAATATTGTAATTTCATCTGATTTGCAATTTCGTCTTTTGATAATAACTCAGTTATTTGTTAAGATTTCTCTAACATGTAAAAGTAGTTTCTTGATGGTTATCTAATGCGCACATTTTGCAGTGCGTTAACTTGCCATTCGACGTTTCGCGCACCTGCAACCATTATCAGGTATATGTTTTCTTATGAATGTCATTCTGAATTCTGATCTCATTAAGTAATTATTTCTTTCGGAAAACAATATTTCCATACATATTAAGATTAGGTAATATTACGCTGCTTGTTGCAGAAAAGAAGATAATGGAGGATAAGCGTGTAACTCCTAAGTCTGTAAATGCTGTAAGTATTTGCGAACAGTGCTACTAACTTGCGATGTTAGTGTCACATGTGAAACATTATTACACGAGTGGTATGTATCCGAATCACCCGCGGGACCGGCGAGTGCACCATTCGAATTGGGTGGGGCCTAATGTGAAAGATTTGGTCCTACCATGAATGTTTCGTAAGTGCATGCTGGTTCTAAATACAGTGTAGGTGCCGCCTATCCTCTGTAATTGACTTTAGAAGCTATTGAGACGTTAAAAACACAAATTTAGAAAAATCCCAGTTCCTGGCCGTAAGCTAATCATACTGAAGTACGCGTAAATGCATCTAATTCACATAAAACTTACACACTGTTTAGTTTACTTGCAACAATTTTAAGCATAAGCATAATTAAGTAAAAAGCATCTCCCAACCTTAACATTAAAGCAAAGTACCACATTTCATTTCGTTTAACATGTTTACCTCATATTACGTAAATATTTTACAATGGCCCAGTTATGTTGAGCCAGGTCCACCCATGTTTGGTAAGGTGGGGCGGCGTTCTGGCATCTCTACCTAATCGCGCCCTGCTTTCTACCAGCCATTAAGTTTCGTGACCTGACCTGATCTGAATTGACTATGAATGGCCTGTCAGATTACTGCAAAAGGTTGAGACAAGATTTGGGAGTTCTAAAACTTTTTGGGCGACTTTTGAAGCTAAAGTTAGACATTTTTAGTTATTGTGTGGAAATTGTGGATTCGTTTTGCAAATAACCACTCGTGAAAATAATCTACGTCTTTGTATGCCGTTTTTATATCAAATTTATATTTTTCACAGAGAAGTTTTAAAAAAAACTGGCTTTGTAACAGACCATTATCACCTCCAATTCTAAAACCATCTAATCAGGAAACTGGGGCCAAGAAAATTAATATTATATCAAATATTGTTATAAAAAACCCTTACGTACAATTGCTTCCAATAACTGAACAAACGGTAAGTATCGGAATATTTCATTCTTATTCTTTCAAGCAATCTGTATAACTAGGATGAAAAAGAACCGCCTATTACAACTGTGAAAGTTAACAACACCACAGAAGAATCTGCGGAAGCTTCAGTTTCTCCGTAAGATAATAATCCCCCGTAGTATTCTCGCAAGAAAATCAATTAGACTAAATGGGATAAACTGAATCATTAATATTCTTAAAATTAAATTGCGTAAGTATGGGTGATACTGAATAATTCGAACAAATACTACGCTAGGCATTGAATTATAGAATTAATTTTTTTGTACAAGATATCACAGAATGTCTACGACGAAATCAATGGTCTGCAGTTTTCTGTAATCATTTTGATCGCAACATATTTGGTTTAAAATTACATACACTTGATAAGAACAACTTCTGATAAAACAATTCTTGAGTTCTAAGTAATAATTGAGGTACGGATAGCGGCGTTTTTAGGGTTCCGTACAAAACGGTACCCCCTTGTCTAATTGAGTCTAGAACCCAGGTTTCCCCTGTCCCGTCCGCCCAGCTGCGTGCCGTCACATTTCTCGTGCAGTTTTCTAATTAGACCTGTTAACTCACTGAGAGTAATAAATGTGGAATCCCCACCTCGTAGTGGCGCCAATGGTGAGACTACGAAATTCAAAATTTTTTAGTTAACTTCAATAAATTAATGTACCCCAAATTTCAAATGAATAGCTTTTGTAGTTTTCCAGATACATATTAAAAAGTAACACAATTTTTTAAGAAGTTTCAACAACCTGTATTTCGTTTAGTCGACATTTTCGGACATACGTTGGTTAGTGATTTTCGCATTATTTTTAAGTATTCTATCCACCCTCGAAGTTTATTGCACTCATTTAGATCACCCTGTATAATTAAAGCGGAATTCTATGTTTCAGTCATACATACGAGTATATTAATTAATTATTTTTGAAGTCACGTCGGTTCGTTGTCCCTCTCCTTTAAAGTTGAAGCAAAGCGCCAAAATTTCCGGCCTGACAATGAAAGAAACGGCGTAGACCCACAAATAAATTTTATTTGTCAATATAGTCCCCCCTGACATCAATCTACTCATTAAATCGTTTAAGCAACAATTTAATACCCCTTAATATGTCTTAGGTTTGCCTTCAAAATGTACTCAAACTGCAGCCTTCACCTCTTCGTTGTCACTCAAATGGCTCCCGCGAACGCCTTTTTCAAATTTCCAAACAAGTAATGGTCACTGAGCGCCGTATCTGGGCCATACGGAGGGTGATTGATTTTTCGAAACCGCGGTCACGAATTCCAGCAGTGTGAACGGATGCATTGTTGTACAGTAAACGAGCCTCAAACATTTTGTCGTACTTTGTGACCCGTTGACCGAGGTGTTGCATTATTTGAAGTCTATTAGAAGGATGTCAACACAATCTCAAAAAATCGTAGCTATCAACTTTTCAGTCGAGTGACACGCCCTGAACTTTCTTGGCAGTGCTTTTCCTTTTTGCCTCCATTATATCGACTCCCTATTAGGCAAAGAATCATAATAGAGAGCCATAGTTTCATCCCTTGTGACAACACGTCTACATAGTTTTCCGAAAATGATCGAGCTGCTAAGAGATGTTTGGTGACCCACCTTGCACTAACTTTCTTCATGCCTAAAGGATTCGATGAACGCATGTATCTGATTTTTGATATTTCTTTCACCTTCAAAGGTCGGTCGCCTAATACGACATCATCAACAAGGACAATAGTCTTCCAAGGCTAATAAGACTTGATTCAATGTGTCATCAGAATTTTGATCCGCCGCGATATCTGGATCTATGTCAGGCCAGGAAATTTTGGCGCTTACCTCGGATATTCCTCGACTTTAGGAGACTATCGTACTTTCCAATATCTATAGTAGTTGTCTACACGAACAAATCGAAGTGCTGAACTTGTAAAGCATCAGACATGGCTGTTTTCATTACTTTCATAAAATTTGTATAGGTAGGTACTTAATCTCTAATATTTATCGAAAGGTAACACTTACAAATTGCATTTTTCCCGATTAGGGACCACAAAAGTGATCCTATTGCGCGAACCTATATTCAGTTTTTTACTATGTGTTTTTCGGCGTGCTTAATAGTGACGCTCACATCGACCATCTGTCGCATTCAGACGAAAGCTCAGCGTGGCAAAACTAGTGTTGGTATTTAACATAACACAGACATTTTCTTCGTCAGAATGTTCTGAAATTAGGAATAGTCTTAGTAGCACAATGTGGAACTCGTATTTTTCTGTTTACATTGAAATGTTAATAATTGCTGCTAAACTCCACGGTCATTTCACTGCGCCAATTATCAAAATTTTACTCACGTAGACAGAAAAATTGTGCTACCAAATTTTATGCAAGTCTGTTCCAAATTTAAGAACATTTTGACAAGAAAAATAGCTGTGTTAAGTATGTTATACGCCAACAGATATGCCATGTTGAACGTGTGTCTGACTGTGATAAATGATCGAAGTAAATGCTCCTTTTAAAGATGATTTTTAGCTTGGTTACGCGACTCTGGTATAGGGAGGTTTTTACAAATATGGACGAAAAGTTATCCACCGAGCTCAGATAGTTAACATCCGTTTCATTTAATTCTACTAACCTCTGCAACACTATTGTCTGGGCCAAGTGCAATCTTCATCACTTCAGATACCGAAAATTCCACGGGCGCAACATCGGACCTGCATCACATTAAAAATTGAAGCATCAAATTCGGCTTTAATTATGCAGGATATAAAATTAAAAAACACCTATATGTATAATCTATTATTAGAGGTACTCAGAATTCAGAAATTGTTTTTTCAGAGATTGTTCGTATCAAGGGTATATTTATATTAAAACTGTTGTGATTCGTACAGTTTGTCCCGTTTAGTGTAAAAAAATATTTTATTATTATTATTATTATACATTTTTAGAGCTGATACTGGTTCACCTACGGATTTTTCACTATCTACTAGTGACGAAGATCCCACTTACGATCCCGATGACAGCTTTGTAGAGGTTAGCATAATTAAATAAAAGGATGTTTAAATAATATAAGCTACTAGAAGCCATGCAAATTCGAAATTCTTCTCGCGTTGCTTGCAGATACCAAAAAGAAAATCGCTCAGTAAAAGGCTCGCCAAATTCTTTCCTGAGACTGATTCTAACGATGACTCCCCTGATCGTAGCCGACTGTTACAATCAAATGCTTTGTCTGAAATACATGAAAGGGTATTTGATGCTACTGAACATGTTCTTGTAAGCGAAGAAACATCTTTCCTAGAAAAGGCTGCCGGCTTTGGGTCTATCACAGAAAAGGCTAACGTGTCGTTTGGTTCTTTCCCAGACAGGACTGACATATCTAGCGGTACTATTACTACAGACGTCAAAAATAAAGTTTCCAGACATCCTGATTTTTGTTTCTTTTGTGAAGTAGACGTTCTCAATTTTGCTAGACATTTGAGACGAAACCATCCAATGGAAATTCAAGAAATTTTTTCAAAGGCTGTTAAAAGTAAAGAAAGGAAACGATTACTTAATCTCTTAAGAAAGGAAGGTAATTACTTGAAAGGAAGTTCGTTCAAACCAGTGAAGCAGCCATTGTTACCTGGGACATCTCACGCTCCTTGTATTTACTGTTTGGGATACTATTCCACAAAGCAGTTATATCGTCATAGAAAGAAATGTTCTGAAAATCCCAACAATGGGAAAACTACACTGGCCCAAGCTCAAAATAAACTAATTGCTCATTTAAAGGTTGATGAACAATTGAAAGAAAGAGTTTTTCCACACATGCGCGCTGATAAAATATCACTTATTGCTAAAAAAGATGCCCTTATTTGCGCCTTTGGTGCCAGATATTTAAAATTACATCGAGAAAGGCATTTTGTAAGCGTTACTTCGCGAAAAATGCGCGAGATTGCAAAAATTTTAATGGAAGTAATGAAAATGGAACCGTCTATTCACTCCATGTTTGACGCTTTACAACCGCAGCATTTTGATTTGTTCGTGGAAGCAACCAAAAGTATTGGAAAGTATAATAAAGATAAGGATGTCTTTGAGTCTCCTACCTTTGCAATGAATATCTCCACAACCCTAAAACAGTGTTGTGACATAGCAATTAATTTTGCTTTAAAGAAACAAGGGCGCTATTCCAGTGTTTCATCTGCAGAGGCAGAAGCTGATTTGAAAACTATGATACACCTTTTTAATGCAAATTGGAAATTTGAAATTTCTAACCACGCTGCAAATAATCTTAATTTACAAAAATGGAATAAAGTCACCATAATTCCTTTAGCAAGTGATTTAAGATTATTGAAAGATTATCTGTCTCAAAAGGCTTCTGAATCCGCGTCTATTCTTTCTATAGAAAATAATAACAAGGCTGCATATTCAATTTTGCTGGAAACAATATTTTGTCGTGTAATCTTATTGAACAGGAAACGTCCCGGAGAACTGCAGCGAATGTATCTCCATACATACGAAAATACAAACGCTGAGAAAGCTACTTACCAGGAATTTGATGATGTAATCTCTCCCGCCGAAAGAATTTTATTGAAAAAATTTAAAAGGGTAGTTACACGAGGTAAACGTGGCCGTGGTGTTCCCGTTTTGTTTAGTTCAGAGGTACAAGACCATATTAAAATATTAAATGCAGCCCGAGAAAACGTTGTTCGCAAAGACAACCCTTTCCTATTTGCTCTTCCAAATTTGGAAACAAAATCATCAATTTGTGGTTATAAAGTACTGCACAAATATGCCAAAGCATGTGGGGCAAAAAACCCTGCCGCTCTAACTTCAACCCGCCTTAGGAAGCATTTGGCAACGTTAACTCAAATTTTTAGTATGAACGACGGAGAAATCGAACAGTTGGCATCATTTATGGGACATACTCTAAATGTCCATAAAAATTCGTACAGGCTCCCCGACGATGTTTATCAAACTGCAAAAATTTCGAAATTGCTTCTTTTAATGGAAAGCGGGCAAGTTGGTAATTTTAAGGGACAAACTCTGGACGATATTGAAATTAACTTGGAAGAGGATTTATTTGAAAGTTCTAATAATAATTCTGAAGAAGTAGATCTTGAACCCAATAACTCAGATGATGATAGAAGTAATTCAGATTACCTCAATGTTGCAACCGCTTCTGGCTCTGGCTCTGGCCCTGGCCCTGTCTCTACCTCAGGGATAGATAATACAATCCATAAAGCAAAGAAGAGAGAGTTAATTCCCTGGACTGCAGAACAAAAAGAACTGGTAAAAAAATTTTTCGCTACTCACATCAAGAAGTGTCGGCCTCCTAAAAGAGGAGAATGTGAAGAATTGATGGAGAAGCACCCAGATACTTTTGAAAATAAAACATGGTTAAAAATGAAAGTATTCGTTCAGAATGTCTACACCAAAAAATGTAAAATTTGAAAAACAAGTTAGATGAATTATTTTTTAAATTATGAATTTTGCTTCAGTCTGTTTTTTTAGTCCTAGTGACACTAAGGTACCTACCTATTTAGTTACTTCGTTCTATAGCATTTAAAACGATGTGTTGTGTTTTTTTATATTTTATGTTTTATTTTACTACATAGACTTAAAAATCTATGACATTATAATAAGATTTAAATTACATACTTACATTTTAGGTTTCATTGTATTGTTGTGTTCTTGTAGCATAAGTGGAAACCTAATAGCAAATTCGTTCTACAAAGCAGAATGTATTTTGTATTTTAGATTATATTTCGAATCATATTTTACTGTGTTTTTATGATTCTGGGAGCAACTTCTTAAATTAAAGAGCAGGCAAATTCTTTAGTGCCTAACTACATGAAACAACAAAAAAACTTACATTTTCTATGAATTATTTATTTGATTGTAATACTACATTAGAAAATTTTGTAGAGACAAAATTATAGACATATTCTGGATACTCTTGTCAGGCTAGCCGTAAAAATTCTGAAAAAAAGATAAAAATTAATAAATATACCGGGAGCACAAGTGAGAACTTACCATTTTACAATAAGCAGTACATGTGTGTTCATCATATTCCTCTGGAATGGCTACTCTGTTCAGGCGACTGCAACGCTCGAACAAATTCTGAAAAAAGAAATAAAAATTAGGAGATAATCTGTCAGGTAGCGTAAAGGCAGACTATACCGGTATTATACAACTCTGATGTCCACTCGTGTGGCTTCATTTCAATACTTGCAGGCTGAGGGACTCCGCAAATATTGTTAATTAAAGTAACTAACAATCAGTCCTGTCTATGCGCTGTATGGTGGTAGGAATTATCAATACGCTAACGGGTGAATCTGAAACATGAAATTTTCTATTTATTTCTATATTTTCAATTCTGTTTAAGTGAAATAAATGTAGAGAAGAAAATTAATTCGCACTATGTTATACATTATAAATAAGAAATACTTACCCGACCTGAACTGATATCGAGACTGATGCCCCATTTTGGTTTTGAATATGGAGATTTTCCATTATTGTCGACAGGAAATTACTGATATGCAATAAAAAAAGTAGTTACGTAATTTTGTGGGTAGGTTAATTTTTCATTACAAAGAAACAAACGTTCTACGTGCTGTAAACATCTGTCAGTGTCAGTTACAAAACATTTTAATGTAAATTTTGCAATATAATAATAGTAGTTTTACAGTCTTTACTTGCAGGTACAACACACACACACACACACACACACACGCCCACACGCACACACACACACACACACACACACACACACACACACACACACGCACGCACACACGCACGCACACACACCCACACCCACACATTGAAAATAAACTTTGCCCTATAAAACTATCTTAATTATATTGCAAAAGTTAGGTTACGTTATATAAATGACACTGACAGACGTCAGGAGCACGTGGTACGTTTGTTTACTTGGAATGAAAAACTGAACTACATTGGGATTCGACCCCACACTTGCGTAGTGTATTAGTCATAGTATCTAACAATTTCTTTTCTTGTTGGACGATGTTCATTTCTTTTGGCTAATTTTAAGAAGAATCACGAAAAAGTGTCTTACCTTTAATACTTAACCAGCTAATTAAGTAGATTCAACTTTAATTCAAATGTGGTATTAATTGGAAATTGCATTTTCATGAACACATCAGATGAAATTAATCAGATATTAGAAATGTAGATATTTAGAAGTAAGTATTTCTTACTAATGTGGCATTATTCACGCCTTCCATTTCCCGGCATAATGTATCTATGCGATCGTCGATAACACAACCGGAAACATAATACAAAATGTCAGGGAAGGAGAAGAAAAATATGTGTTAATAAAGAAGGCATGGCAACGTTGCAGGATGTCAAAATGATAGGAAAGTGTCCAAAACATATATCACTGGACGTCAGAACAACCGCAGAATGAAAGGAAAATATACAGGGGATGCAATATTAACCAACGTTTAAAAGGACGTCACAATGATAGTGAATTATAAAATTCATGTATACCCCTATACTTAACAGAGCAAAAATTCCTGTAGATTCTCTGCACCAGCGTGATGTGAGCAACAATATACACGCACTTCCAGCTCTCTATCTCTGTAACTTCTGGTGGACGCGAAAATGTATGAGTTTTGAAAGGATGCAGAAATGATAGCAGGATGTAATATATATATATATATATATATATATATATATATATATATATATATATATATATATATATATATATATATGTAATATGCTAAAATGACCTCCGTATGGATACGTGTGTTACACAAACTGGCCTCAAAATCCGGAGGCAAGTACGTAAAATCGGAGGCCAGTAGGAATCGGTGTGTATTTCAGCTCTAAACCATTTATGACGTCACGAGAAAGCCACTGGCAAATTTTATGGTGGAGGCGACTTTATGCATTACACATATACAGTTATACAGTTGAGTTTTAGACATTGCGATCAGATGGCGCCACCGACTAATACACATATATTCAAATTTATATGTCCATGCAGTACATGCCTCCACGTATGCGCCCACTTCTCTCACCTCCGAAGTTTGGCAAACGCGCACGGAGTCGAGTTAGTACTGTTGTCACTAAACAAATATATAGATTATAGCAGATATTAGGTATAATAATAAAATGATTTTCTAATCACTTAATGTAATGTTTAAATTTAAAATTTTAACATTCCTTTCTATTTCTGGGATAACGAGGCTAGTGGATTAAGAGTGTGTGTGTTTATATAATTTTACATACGCTGTACTGAACAACATTTTTATAATACGAGGCGTTTTCGAGAAATAACGTAAACTTGCTTTAACATTGAAAATGTTTAATGAATTGGAAGTGTGACGGTATACAGGGGTCCCAATAGAGATTTCTGTGACGGTTGGAAATCCCGCAGTTTTTGCGTATTTTTGCAAGTTCTGCGTTTGCCAGGTCAATGTTTATGGTGTCATTTTGAAGATCTCGTCAAATGCGAACTTTGGGGGGGAGGTATAGACAATGTAAGATTAGAGGGGGCGAAAATACGAGGGTCAAAACAATTTTTTTGGACACGGAAGCATTCCGTGCTGTTACATCGCATACTTTATGAAACATCCAGCTTTGATTTTGGGTTAGTTGGAAAGAGGATGAACCGGCCAACATGGTATGGGTTGGTTTTTGGGGTTTGCGATGCACGAGGTACGTTTTTATCAAATTTTAAACGTTCGACATTGTTATATCGCATATTTCTGTAACACCCAAATTTAATTTTGGGCTGGTTGGAAAGAGGACAAAGCAGAGCACACCTCATGAGTTGGTTTTTGGGGTCCTTGATGCATGGGGGCGATATTTAGGGGTGTACAGGAGAGCTACCTTTTTAGCAAATTTTAAGTGTTTGGTGCTGTTACATCGCATACGTTTGTAAATAATAATAAAAAATTAATTTATGCACGAGGCGCAGCCGCGTGAAGAATAATTGGAAGTGTGACGGTATACGGGGGTCCCAGTAGCGATTCCTGTGACGCCTGGAAATTTTGCATTTTTGCGAATACATATTTACATATTTTTGCTATTTAGGAAGTAAAGTAACTCAAGACGGTAGGAGCACTAAAGATATAAAACAAAGAATAGCGCAGGGCCGAGTTGCGTTTAACAAAAAGAAACAACTGTTATGTTCGAAAACGGTTAATATAGAGACTAGGAAGAGACTCTTAAAGTCGTATGTATGGAGTACGGCATTATACGGGTGCGAAACTTGGACAATAGGAGAAGCGGATCGAAAAAGAGTAGAAGCGTTTGAGATGTGGTGCTTCAGACGCATGATGAAGATACCGTGGATAGATAAGGTTAGCAATAGGGAAGTATTAGAAAGAGTTGGGGAAAAGCGAAAGGTATGGAAGACAATAAAGAGTAGGAGAGATAGGATGGTAGGACACCTTCTAAGACACGAAGGAATAGTTCGCGACATACTAGAGTCAGAGATAGGAATGAAAAGAGGTAGGGGTAGGCCTAGATTAGACTACTGCTCTCAAATAGTTAGGGATGTAGGATGTTCTACTTTTAGGGAAATGCGTAGGTTAGCTCAGGATAGAAAAGAGTGGAGGTACGCGTCCAACCAGTCTTCGGACTGAGAACCTTATGATGATGATATTTACAAGTTCTAGGTATGCCAGGTCAATGTTTTTGGTGTAATTTTGAAGATCTCGTCATATGCGAACTTTGGGGGGAGGGATAGAAAATGCAAGATTCGAGGGGGAGAAAATACGGCGGTTAAAATGATTTTTGGACACGGAACCTTCGGTACTACTACATCGCATACTTTGTGAAACATTCAACTTTGATTTTGGACTAGTTGGAAAGACGATGAACCAACCAACATCGTATGGGTTGGTTTTTGGGGTTTGCGATGCTTAAGGGCGAGATTATAGGGGTGTAAAGTTGAAGTACGATTTTAACAAACAGAAGTTCGTCATTGTTTTATCGCATATTTCTATAACAACCAAATTTAATTTTGGGCTAGTTTGAAAGAGGACGAACCAGAGCACATCGTAATGGGTTAGTAGTTGGTAGTTGGTAGTTGAACTACATTTTGAGCAAATTCCAAAAATTTGGTGCTGTTACATCGCATACATTTTGTAAATAATAATAAATCAATTTGTGCACGAGGCACAGCCGAATGCAGAAGAATTGGAAGTGTCGCAGAATACGGGGTCCCAGTAGCTATTTCTGTAACGCCGGGAAATTTCGCAGTTTTTGCGAATTTTTGCAAAGTTTTACGTATGCCAGGTCAATATTTTTGGTGGCATTTTGAAGATATTGTCAAATGCGAATTTTGGGGGAGGGGGGATAGAAAATGTAGGATTCGAGGGGGCGAAAGTGCGGGGGTTAAGACGATTCCTTGGACACGGAAGAGTTCGGTGCTGTTACATCGCGTACTTTATGAAACATTCAACATTGATTTTTGGCTACCTGGAAAGAGGATGAACCAGCCAACAACGTATGGGATGGTTTTTGGGGTTTGTGATGCACGAGGGCGAGATTATAGGGGCGTAAAGTTGAGCTACGTTTTTAGTTAATTTTAAGCTTTTGGTGCTGTTACATCGCATACGTTTGTAAATAATAATAATAATAATAAATTACACAAGTGTATGAAATACACGTTCCATAGAGTTTTGTACATTATTTTTTCCATGGACCCTTAAGAAAGTAAAATATTTAAAAAAACAGTAACTTTATTTAATGATTTGTTATTTATGTTAGTAAATGTCAAAATTTCCATTTGGAATGAATAAATGTATCATCTCTGGATGAGAAAAACAACAAAATAATAATGAATTTGTTAACATCAGTACCTACAAATAAAAAAAAAAATAAACACCATCCCCACTGTTTGTTTGTGTGCGGACGTCTGTGTTATTGTTTCGATTTCAAGAAAATGTTATTCTCATTTTTTACAAATTGTTACGTTGACTTATACTGAGTATACTTAAAACTTAGCCAAGTTCATTTTCAATGCCTTAACGAAGATCGCTAAATTGCAACTTCTGTAAATTTTTTGTTATAGAAACAATAGTTGGATATGTTGGCATTGTTTTTTTATTATAGTGACAAGGTTGTGTATAGCTATTTCAGTAAAAGAAACTTGCTTTTTCTTACGAATTAAATTAAAAAACAAGTTTACGTTATTTATCGAATACGTCTCGTATTACACAATAGTTGGATCAAGAACTTTGACGTAAATTCACTGTGAATTTTTAATACGTTAACCTCACACGCCAAAAAACAGTGATACAGTAATTAAACTTGACATGTGTTTCGCTGACAACGTCAGCATCTTCAGGAGCTGAAGATAATCTAAATCTAAACTTAGAGTACATTGCTATAAATACCCAACCCCCACTCCTGAAGTGAAAGGGATCGATAAACCTATAGGGTTTCTTAGAACTATTTTGAGCAATAAAATTGGTTTAAGCGAAAAGGTTCGATAAACCTATAGGGTTTCTTAGAACTATTTTGAACATAAGAGCAATAAAATTGGTGTCTTAGAACTGGAGGGCAAGTATTTAAGACTAGTCGTAATTCTATCTACCTGATAAATCTATAGAGGGTTCAGTTCGGAATCGGACCATAATTACTGTTCAGACAACTACCTTATATATCGCTATACTTTCCAAGGCGTTTAAACCAAATTTATTATTTCCGGGTTTTAAGAGTTTGAGATTATTGCTACTGAATTTATGACCCGTTTCCAACTATACAAGGTTTTTTGATTTCGCGAAAATTTGTTTCTTTTTATTATGAATATTTTCGTAAATTTGGAATTAATAAAGTATTAAAACTACCATTCGTTCTCTGTTTAACCACCCTATACCTCTAGCACCTTGCTGTGAAATTAATAAAAGACACTCTTCTAATAATGAAAAGCATGTGGTAATGATAACAATTTATTATTTAAAATATAAGAAAGATATCAGACAAAATAATAAACTTAAAATAAACTAAAAAAGCAGAAAAGAACAAAAAAAAATTTGATTCTAAAAAAGGTAAAGTGTATACATAGTGTCCCAAGCTATCGTAATTTCTTCATAATTCAACTGGAGTTGAAGGTGTCAAAAAACTTTTCAAATAAAAATCAACTTCATGTTTCAAATTTATTATAGACTAGCTGGTACCCGACGCGTTGCTGCCTCAGAAGAAATAATTGTGGTAAATTTGATAAACTGTTTGAAACCTTCAACTTCAGGTCAGTTATGGAGAAATTAAGCTAGCTTGAGACACCCTGCATGATAGGATCAATCTGATTTGGCCGATGATTGAAAAATTAATTATTTATCTCGATAAGTATTATAAACGAATGTTTTTACTCTGACCCAGTCTTTGTTTTGTAACAAATGGGGATGCCTGCTAATCAGTTCTTCACACTCGTTCTTTTTGGGAGCAATTTTATTTTTTATGTGCCGTTTGAAATGACTTGTAACAATTTGTACTTGTTCTGCAGTCCATGGTGTTCTGCCGGTTTTCTTGGAAGCTATAAAATAGATGAATGAAGTTAAGATAGAAAAAGGATTACCACTTTTATTTACGTTTTTTACAATTTGACGTTGAAGGTTTTGGTGATTCCGAAAAATGACTGGTAATTATTTCTGTTGAATCCGTTTCCGGGGGTTGGTCTCGAGGTTGGTCTTCATTTTCAGATTCATCCGATTCCGCCAAATCGGCCTCTGGATTGATGTTAATTTCGTTTAAACTTTTACCTTTATATTTATCACCGCAACCTCTATCCATTAATATCAATAACTTCGAAACCTTCGCAGTTTCATACATATCCTGAGGCAGTCTGCACCAAATATTTAATTTTGTTAGAAAACGTCAGATGCAAAACCGATCAAAGATTAAATGGGTATTAATATTCAAGATCAGCAGTATATAGGAAGATAATTCGCAAATATAGATTACTGATTGGAACTGGCAAATCAAGATATAATGGCACGAAAATTTACGATATAATAAGCAGAAATCCCCATACTTTCGAGGTAGCGCTTTAACCAGCCCATAGAGCACTGCCGAGAAAGTAAGAGGACGTGGGTTTAAAAAACTGTCGCAGCTATAATGGAACAGCTATAAGTCACAGCTAACTATTACAATTAAGTATCACAGGTGAGTATTGAATTGAGTACATGTTGAATTAATAAACATACTGAACGGCTGAAGCAACTACTCCAGGTATACTTGGGCCGCCCAACAGACGGAGTGATCACGCTGCAAGCATGAGATCTAGACGGGACCACTATCAATTTAGGACGGCAGAACCGCAGTGATGCGCTTTCTTTAGACCCAACGAAGTCGCATCACTCCAATTCGGTCGTCATAAATTAATATTGGCCCCGCTAGAGCACGTTCTTGCAGAGTGATCACTCCGTCTGTTGGGCGGCCCAAGTATAGTACCCCGCGAGACATTGAATGACAGACAGTTCAGATTTGACTTATATACTACGAGATAACTAATAATGCTAGTCCATTACATTTCAGCACCTTCTTTACGTACAACAAGGAACAAAACTGGCTTTGCCAATGTAGGTAACTGCGCTCTAAATGTATATAGGAACAACATACCACAGGTTTCCTCCTTCTAGGGACTCATCAGTGCAGTGCGCCTGAACAAAAATATAACATATTCAATCTCCCCAACCTCAAACATATACTCTTCGGGCTTGTACTCGCCAGGCTTTGGATGTCATTCAAGGCCTGGCGGAATAATAGCACGAGTAGTTTTTTGAGCTGTTCAGTATGTTTATTAACGTAAACCTAACTACTGTTGTAGTTGCTTCTCGCTTATATCTGACCATCAGTTTTCCATATGTGTTCTATTTGTGTTTTGTGTACAGGCACATTGCCCTGATGAGTCACTAGAAGAACGAAACCAGTGGTCTGCGGTTCCTGTATGCATTTGGAGCACAATATTACCAGATATTGAATTACCTATTTTGATATTGCAGATTTAATAATAGAAATACATACTTATAAAATTCATTATGTGTCTTTTCGGTATGGCCCATAAAGTTCGCAAAATGTGCGATCTCATCATCCTTCAGATTTAATATTTGCATGACGGTGGCTATCTGTTTTCTTAATTTATTTGATGTGATTTCCTTAGGATACTCCAAGCCAGCCTTTTCAGCAAATTTACGTATGGACACATCTCCACGTGCCCAACGTTCGCTACCTGGGTATGCAAACAAGTACGGATTATTTGAAGGAATTAAATCTGTTGAATCCCGAATTCGTATTATAATATTAATATATTCCTGAATATTCGGAGGGAATAAGATAACTACTGGCTTGCTACCTTTGCCTCCTGTTATTACTCTTTTATAATGCTTTGTCAAGACTTTTTCGGATTCTGACAAAGAATTTATTAATTCTTCTTGATTATGCGTTGAAAAGTTATTGAGATATGTTTTAATTGCAGTATACTGGACGTCTCCAATTCTTTTTCTATTATACAAAATAGTTAGAGTAAGTGTGGCATCGACCAAATTTCTAAATTCCTTTTTATTATTAGGAACATCCTGAAGTTGAGCAACAGCTTTGTTTGCAATATCAGTTACATGATTTCTGAATTTCAATATGTCTCTGGTTAACGGTAAAATTAAAGGCTTATTCCATTTTTTTTCATTTAGATCTTTAAAGGCCAAGCTACTTATTTCAGTAGTCCATTGTGATTCCACCAATTCTTTAAAACGTGTTACATTCTTTATCTTCTCTTCTGTATCATCGAATATGAAATTCGGGTGCTGCTTAATTACTAAGCGAATAAGTTGATCACTAACTTGTTTCAGTGACGTACCGATATGAGCCGACAAACTTGGAGCCTTATATACTTTTGTTTCCGGATCGTAACCACCAATTTTTTTCGCACATTCTATTACTGTGTCAAACATGACTGGGTCTATGATATCTACTAACTTACATTTTCCGTCGTTCTTTACTCTTCTTATTTCTATTAGTAGTCTTGATAGCTCTCTCATTTTATTAGAACACACTAATGCCATCTGTTTCCTTTTATGTTTTTTCAGATACTGTTCCCCAAAATAGCATATTAGAGCGTCACTTTTAGCCACCATAGAAATTTCGTCAGCCCTCATTATATTGAAGACCTCTTCTTTAACACGCAATTTATCTAAAGTACTATTTCCGTCTATGGCACAAGCTATCAGAGTTTGGGATGCCGACAAATGTTTAATTTGCTTTGAATGTCTATTTATTTTTACAGCGGAACATTTGTTTCGATGTCGAGATAAAAATTTTTTAGAATATAACCCTTTGCAGCCAGAGCAAGGGAAGTAACTTTCAGATGATATTTTCTTTGTCAGATAAATAGGCTTTACTTTCCCCTTTAAAAATTCATTAAAGTGTCCTTCATTTCTAATCAAACTTATAATTTGTTTCCTTTCCTTAGTTTTTTTTTGGAAAACCTAGCATTTCTATAACTTCCTTACAATCCTTGTGATTCCTTTCCAAATGACGCTCAAAATTAGTGACCTCTGATAAGCAAAATTTGCAAAAAGTTTTTTTCTTTTTCCAGCGTTTCAGCGTTGCAGAAATCTGAAACAATGGTAGATATGTGATTGATATGGTACCTACAGGGCGAATCATTAGTGTGGGGATAGATAATAACTCTCTTGTGATTGAAAACGTAAGTTTCACCAATTTATATTGTGCACAATTTAAAAGCATTTTCAATTATACAGATTGTCCATTCAACCTGTGCCGCAACAAACTTTGTTATTTCAAATAAAACGCCTCGTTTTAAAAGTAATTTGACTGAAGGTTATTTTTGCCAAAACCAAAACCTACTACTTTGTACAAAAGAAATGTTAAATACAAAAGTTTCGCCAATTTATGGGGTTCTAATTTCAATCAATATTTTTAACTATACAGTGTCCTTATTAGTTCGCGCCGTACCAACTTTAAATAAAATTACTTCTAGTTTGAACGCAGAATCGGAAAGTGAAATAAAAAAGAGGCCATCCTATTTGAAATAACACAATTAGTTACAGGATGGGATAGCCAGTATGCTTAAATATACTTTTAAATTGTGCACAAGAAAATATTTGAAAACTTATATTTAAAATAGTTTCAATAATAAAAGAGTTATGAGTAATTCCTACATTAGTGACTCACTCTGTATATGATTACCAAAAATTGATCGTTCTGATGAAATGTGGTGGACAAATATCTTACGTTTTGGATTTCTTCATGCAATGAATTTTTTTCTTTTTCGCCAACATTAGTGGGTATATTATTGGTATGCTTATCAACATTAATTATCTTATCGATTGTTATATCATTGGTAGACATATCATTGGTAGGTATATCATTGGTAGGTATATCATTGGTAGGCATATCACTGGTAGGTGTGTCATTAGTGGGTATATCATCAGTAAGTTTATCGTCAAAGTTACAACTGTTGTTTAACCAATTCTGCACATATTCTGCATTAGTTTCAGCATCACTTGCTTTATAAAAAACTGGCTTTTGTGGAGATATAACAGTAGATTTTTCAGAATCTGTTGATGAACTGCTAAATTTTAGCCCCTAGATAAAAAAATTTTCAGTGTTTTATGTATTGTAGATCAAAATAGAAACACACCCATTTGTTCTTGGTATTGTCCGGGTTCGGGTCAAAATCCGGATCTTTGTCGGAATCGTCATCTAAAGATTGTATTGATACCGATGGAGAAGAACTAGATACGAAAGACGGTTCTAAAAACATGTATGTTTTAGAAAAGAGTTTCATATGAGAAATGAGAATGAAAAATGCTTTACGGTGTTTTATTTGCCTCATTACAAACTTTGCCAGCAGAAAGTAGATTGAAGTTCATGAAAGACGTATCTGATTTTCATTTGTTTAGAAGTTATAGCGTTTTAAAGTTTTTGAGAACTTAAAATCTGGTAGTCATGATTTACTAAGAAAATCAAAAACAAAAGTTGTAATTTCGAGTCAGACAGCTTTATGAATTACGTATTTATCACATCTTATTTACTTATTACATGATTTATTATTAAAATCACGGCTATCTAGATTCTAAGTTTCTAAAAACTTAATGACGCTACAGCTTCTAAACAAAAGAAAATCTATGCTATACGGTATTTCTTTCATAGTATCCTAGTCTTTTTTATGTTAGCAAAGTTTGTAAATAGGCGAGTAAATCACCCTGTATAAGCATTTATTGATGTTACACGCGTCTAAAATTTTGTATTTTTTAACAACTAAATTTAATTTTAGTTTTTTGTATATTAAAGTTTTTGGATCATGCAGAAAACTTTTCATGTACCTCGGTCGTAACAAGCATTTGCAACCCCAGGCATGCATTACGACTTTGATACTTGAACTTCATAAATTAATAACTACGAGTATTATAAAGAAACTGTCAAAGATAGTTTTATTCTATACTTGGGCCGCCCAACAGACGGAGTGATCACCCTGCAAGAACGTGCTCTAGCGGGGCCAATATTAATTTATGACGACCGAATTGGAGTGATGCGACTTCGTTGGGTTTAAAGAAAGCGCATCACTGCGGTTCTGTCGTCCTAAATTGATAGTGGTCCCGTCTAGAGCTCATGTTTGCAGGGTGATCACTCCGTCTGTTGGGCGGCCCAAGTATAATAACATTCGCATTCATTTTAATTACTTATCAACGCAATAATAATAATAGAAATGGTCAATCTTCCAAAACACAAAACTTACTGTCAATTCCTTGCTGTTTCGCTAAATTTAACAATTTTCTGTTTCTTGGTAAAAATTGGCTCCTACAAATAAATCAATATCAATATTGATGTACCTAAATTGAAGATATCGTCTTATATGTAGGTGATTACCTATTTGTATTCATATTATCCATTATTAGATGCAGCGCGGTAAAAACGCACCATAGAAATATAAACAATGAAATGATAATCTAACCTCCGAAGGCGACTCTCAGACCACAACTGCTATATTGCGGCGTGAGTGGTTGAATATAATGTTTAAGTTAGGCTTAGTATAATTACAATGGCAACACTGCCGGAGTCTAGTGCGTCGGTTACAACTCTAATTTTATATATACCGGAGGCTAATATGCCACGGTACAACTGGAAGCCAGTTTTCATTTTGTACGTGTGCTATATACATTTTTTTTTCAAATAGTTTTTCTTTACCCCTCTCATGATGCCTTTGTTGATACCATCATACCAAACGTTATACAAAGGAATACACACGTCAAAATAGACTCCTTGAGGTGGAGGCCTGTTCGCCTTTCCCAAGTATGGAGGTGAGTAAGTTAAACGTGCAAATATATATATATATATATATATTTCTTTCTTTTTAAAGGGTTGATCGACCAGAGGTGGATAATTAAAGATTTACTCTTTTTTCATCGCCAAGCTTTCGAAATGATTTATTTCTTCTTCAGGGCTACTATAAGATAATACATAGAGCTATATTTAAATTGATCAGTTCAAAATTATCATATAACTTACAGAAAGTGAGGTTATATAAATGTCAAATTTTACAAAACTTCCAAACTTTTCCCATGCAAACCTTTACAATTAATAAATGGTATAACATACTTCATAAAAAAACAATTAGGTATTAAACAACTGATGGATGAATATAGATTCACAAATCAAAATTTATAAAATAAACTAGACACATGCTAAAAATACTTTTTCAAAACTTTCTTGTAAATGTCGAGGAATCGCTCGAAACAGCTGCCTACAATACCGACCAAGCAAATAAATCTAAAATAAATACAGGGTAAGATACCAAAAATTTACCAAAACATCAAAAACACTGAATAACAACCTAAGTTCCAAAATTGTTAGCTGTGCAAATATTATGGAGAATACAAC
The DNA here is from genome assembly GCA_963966045.1 of Xestobium rufovillosum. NCBI lineage: Eukaryota > Metazoa > Arthropoda > Insecta > Coleoptera > Ptinidae > Xestobium > Xestobium rufovillosum. Next base: position 28,468,857 of record OZ014497.1, read on the forward strand.
ATGCATTGACTATTCTTCCCACTTTATCAGGAGAGTACCGCAATGTGCGTTCTCCCAATATGCATCGAAATCGACCCTTAAGTACCCCATTGCATCTTTCGATACAATTCCTTGCTCGGGTAAGAGGTTCATTATATCGATGCTCTGGTGTATTGGGTGCAGCCTGCAACACGGGAGTCATCACCCATGGCAACTGTGGGTAACCCGAATCGCCTATTAACCATGTATTTCGCTCCCCTAAAAACATGCACACAAAATTATTTTTAACATTTAAAATGCAATTTTTTATACCTGCATTGTAGCACCTTTCTAATTCTCTGTTAATATTAGAATTCCTCCAAATGAAGGCATCGTGCGTTGCGCCAGCATATCTTGCATTCACATTCAAAATTTTAGTATCGAAATCACATATCTAAAGAACAAAAACTTTAATATTAAATACCTACTCATTTTTATAAGCTTACAATTTACACATTTTCACTATGAATTCCATGACGGTTCACATAATTGTGATCCTCTACAAGCGGTGCTATATTGCAACATGTGTGCAATCTACAGAACCTATTGCTCCGGGAAACTGGGCCGTTTCCATAAATCGGGCTTTTATCATATTCTTTTGCTGCAGCGTCATGGGAAACTGAATCCATTTTGGCCCAAGAACAGTTTCTATTGCAACGGCAATATCATGTATGGCCCGTGATACCATTTGCTGATAAGTTGTAGGACTGGCCTACTGTCCTCTGGTAGCTACCAGTCGCAAAAAAATAGAGCGCAGCAAAAAACCTCAACACTAGAGACACTGCTACAGTATTGTCAGTAACATGTATGTCTTGAATAATTCGGTTCAAAATGTCTGCTATTGTTAACTAGAATTTGAATAAATTTGTTGAAACTAATTTCTTCATTTTTATAAAAATGAATTAATAAATAAAAATTGAAAAAAAATATTTGTTAATAATACCTCACTTAAAATAATAAAATAGGATGTAAATAAATACTATAAAAATATACGAGTATATATAAAACGGGAAAATAATAATAACCGTATTAACATTAATAATGTTAATTGACTATAGGTACCTAAACTACGAACAAAATTAATAGAAACAAAACTTAAATATATAATGGTTTTTCAACATACAGGGTGTCCCGTTTTTATTGTTACAAATTGAAACAGGTGATAGAATATGTAATTTTAAGACAAAAGTTTCCGATAAACATGTATCCAAAAATACTTCGTAAGGGAGATGCAGCCCCTCCAAGAGGTGCCTCTGTTAATGGTTTTCTCCCGTTATTTCAGATACCGTTGTAGATGAAATTACAAAATTCGGTACAGCTTATAATCTTTGTATGCCTAATCGAATTCTAAAATCAAAATTTAAAATTCTTAATCAGGGATGATTTAAACTGAAGGGGTGTGGGGTTAAGAGTGCCCTAACTGTTTTGGCTATAGTCTCTTGCCACTTTTAGCAACAAAATCTAAAATTTCATAGTTTCTTACAAAAGACAGGTCTCTTGCATTTTTTCGGTACAACTTACTGTTTTCAAGGAAATTCAAAGCAAAATTTATGTTACAGACCATAAATAGCATTAAAATCAATTTTACAATTTTTACAAAATAATAAACGTATTAAGAAAGCCATTTTTATTATTTCATGTCTGCGCATTAATATTGATAAATTACTACAGAAATTGTTCGAAATGGCCTCCATTTTGGTCAATGCATAACTGGCATCTACGAATAACTGATCGCCTTACATTGGCCAGATGTTCCGGAGTAATAGTACGGGCGGCATTTCTTATTCTTTCTAATAGCTCTTCCCGTGTAGTTACGGGGGTAGAGTAGACTTTATCTTTGATGTACCCCCAAACAAAAAAGTCTAAGGGAGTAATATCAGGGGAGCGAGGTGGCCAAGCTATAGGTCCATTCCTTCCAATCCACCTTTCATTATAATTAGTATTTAACCAATTTCTCACCGGCATGAAAAAGTGAGCTGGGCACCCATCAAGTTGGAATAATAGTTGGTTTCTCGTATTTACGGGAATATTTTCCACAAACTCATGGTGATTATCATTCAAGAACTCCAAAAATATTTGCCCGGTAACCCTATTTGGTAAAACGTATGGCCCTAAAACATTATTGTCAACAATTGCCATCCAAATATTTATACTGAATTCGTGTTGAAAATTTCTAGGTCGCGCAGCATGAGGATTTTCAGTGGCCCAGATACGTAAATTGTGGAAATTAACCACCCCCCTTCTGGTGAAGCAAGATTCATCACTCCAAATAATTTTCTTCAAAAAGTCAGGATCTTGCTGTAATTTTTCATTTATTATTCTGCAAAACTGAATTCTTCTGTTTTGATCTCCAGGGTGTAAAGCTTGAACTGGACTTAAATGATATGCTTTATGATGATTGTTCTTCAAAGTTCTAAATATCGTAGTGCGAGGAATATTTATTTGCCGAACTGCTGTACGAATACTTAGCCGATCATTTTCTTCAAAAGCATGTAAAATTCGATGCTGTAATCCGTTATTTCGCCTTTGTATTCCAGGTTCACCCGCTCTTCGACCCAATCCATGTTCCCGAATGTGTCGATGAATATCGCTAAATATCCTATGACTTGGTTGTCGGCGATTCGGATAACGTCTTGAATATTCACGACTGGCAGCTCTTGAGTTGCCGTTACAAAAACCATATACGAAATGAATGTCAGCACATTCTACACTCGTATACTGAAATGGCATGTTTACCACACAATCACATTAGAAACCTCAATTACTGGAAAAACAACGAGAGAGCCACGCACTTATTACGCCATACTGGAAGAAATGTAAAACGTTCAACTTTTGTTTTCTCATGGCGACCTATTACAATTAGCGGGGAATGCATAATTCAAGTATTTATTGTCTGTAACATAAATTTTACTTTGGATTTCCTTGAAAACGGTAAGTTGTAGGGAAAAAATGCAAGAGACCTGTCTTTTGTAAGAAACTATGAAATTTTAGATTTTGTTGCTAAAAGTGGCAAGAGACTACAGCCAAAACAGTTAGGGCACTCTTAACCCCACACCCCTTCAGTTTAAATCATCCCTGATTAAGAATTTTAAATTTTGATTTTAGAATTCGATTAGGCATACAAAGATTATAAGCTGTACCGAATTTTGTAATTTCATCTACAACGGTATCTGAAATAACGGGAGAAAACCATTAACAGAGGCACCTCTTTGAGGGGCTGCATCTCCCTTACGAAGTATTTTTGGATACATGTTTATCGGAAACTTTTGTCTTAAAATTACATATTCTATCACCTGTTTCAATTTGTAACAATAAAAACGGGACACCCTGTATATTACCTATTTAATTTACGAACTAAAAAGTCTTAAATTGCTGTTTAAAAACACAATCATGTCTAATTTCTCTCCCGATAAACGATTCCTGTGATCGTTTCCTGCGTAATGTGCTTCACGTACAGGAAAAGAATTTATGTGGTCCATTATAAGCTTCACATTTTCACCATTTATAGCATTTCCTGATATACCTTGCCCACGTTTATCGATAGATTTTCCAGCCGCAAGTAAGTCACAGAGACGTCTAACTCGATCGTCAGTTATAGCAAATAGTGCTAAAAAAGTTTTTCAGCAAACAACTGTAGCTCCAGAGCTGCAAGATACTGTATATTGAAATGATGTTTCACGGTTCACACGCGTTACAGGATTTTTCTTTTTGGGTTTTACTGGCACAACCGGAATTAAACTTTGAAGGAATGCATCGTGCTGATTCTTACTTTCGAATTATCGAAATTTATTGATCAACTAACGCCACTTTATCGAAACATTTCATTTTGCAACTGAAAATAACAATATCTACTGTTTCTAAAAAAAGAGAGGAAAAAAGAAAGTTTTTTACCTTTTCATTCTTTTTCCACTTTCTGTTTCCGAACTGCTTCGTAAGAACGACGGTATCTTCTTTTACTCAAAGTTTTAACAAATATAGAAACTACTTTCATCACAGATAAAAGTTGTATTAGTTTCCAGCTGAAACTTAAAATTCGGAAAGCAAACCTCAAAGCTTTAAAACCTATAAAGACTTCTTTCGGTGCAGATAAAATCTTTATTGGTTTCAAGTTAGAACTTTAAAGATTTCTGTTCGTTCTAATACTAAGGCTTATTTGTTTCACCTTTACTTATCATTTTCTAAGTTTTATTAGTTTCAAGCTGGAACATAACTTAAAAAATGTTCTCTTTTTTGTTTATTTGATGGCAGACGTTTGCTTTGCTTTTTGTCTAAAATTGTTCAGGTTTTAGAAGCATTGATGAATTGAAAGAAATTATTATGTCACGATATATATATTTAGAAAATAAAAATAAATGTACAACTTAAACCTAACTTATAGACTACACAATTTACATCTAACTTAAACTAAAACCAAACACACACACACACACACACACACACACAGCCACACGCGCGCGTGCACTAAAATTTGAATTTTTTTAACGTTCTCTTAATTACACTCAACTCTTCCTCATCCCTGGCGACGTCGTCGGTCGCCTCTTGCAGGAGCCTCTCCTCTTCCTGAAGCTCCTGACGCAGGCGATCTGTTCTCGCCATCCGTTCCTCCACCAACATCTGCTTCTTGAGCTTTCTGCCAAGCAGCAGATACCTCGCCCCCCTAAACTTGTTGAGAAAATCCTGGAGGATTCTTATGGGGGGTGGCTGATTTATCTGTAAAAATACATAAATGTGTTAATAATGCAGTCAAGAGTACAACAGATCTTTTATGGTTTTACCTTACGAGACTGCTGCTGCTGCCTCCGTTGGACCTACCGCTACTAACTGCCTTATACTAGGAAACGTGCCTGATTCAAAGTTAAAATCTTTTTTGGAGCGAGTATTGGATTCTGTAAATTTTCCAGTCCACAAATTATTATATTAAGAAGAAAACAATTTATTTCTTGGGACGTGTAAATAATAATTCGCCCGTCAGACGTGCAAATAGCCACTGCGCAAATTAAATGATAAACACAAACAAACTTGATAACACATAAAGCAATCAGGCTATTTAACCATTAAATCATTTTATACCTTGAGCAGTTTTCTTTAATTGTCCCAGACATGTTAGTTGCCACTAGCACAGTTACTCTTTCCTTGGACATTTTGTCACCGGAACATTTTTCGTCTCCGAATTTTAATTTAAAAAAATGAAAATTTATTAATCTTGAAAGTTTTGCCTAAGGTTAGGCCACACAGTTTGTATCCATTGGTCGGTGATTTCTGTATTTACACTTTCTCCAGAAATTTTTCCGGGCACAAAATATGATTGCGAGCACGAAAACGTTTAACCCAACTTTCTGAACGTTTATAATCTTCTTTTCCAAAAGCAGTTCCAAATTCTTCTGCTTTTTGCTGCTTTACTTGTTGAAACCGGACCTAACACGACAAATATTTAAATATAACAGAAAACAGAGACAGCTTTCTTTACTTGCACCCGTATCCATTATCATCGCTTTCTGAAATATTTTTCTGGTTTGCACTAGTACTTGTGCCTCATTAAGTCCATTGCTGCCAGCAGTTTCATGGTCGGATTCCGAAATATCTGAATTTGAAAACGTATTTTCGTCCCTTTGTATTCAGCACCCTTGCCTCTGTCGATAGCAAAAAGTAATTTTGAAACTTTGCAAAAATAGCAGTTTTTCAACAGTAGTATGAGTAGGCCTGCGCGATATTGAAAATTTGATATCGAATATCGATATCAAAAAGATATCGATATATCGAAATATCGATATATTTCGATATATCGATATATTTATATATCGATATTTCGATATATCAATATATCGATATTTCGATATATCAATATATCGATATTTCGATATATCGAAATATCGACATATCGTTAAATCGACATATCGTCGGCGTTTTGTAAAAAGGGCGAATCCGCCAAAAGGCGATAATTTCGATTTAAAGGGCAAACATACGTTCTTTTGTGAAGAATCGATATGTAATAATGGCGAACGTCCATCTGCATGCATTAAGAATCTTGCTGAAAAATTCCAAAAGGCGAATTAGCCGTTACCTAGTTAAATGTTTAAAAATGGGCGAATATGGGATAATCGCCCTTTTAAAAAAACAATTTGAAAATGTCATTAAGGCGAATATGCAGCGCCATCTCTAAACAATATTAGTAATTGACAAGAAGTGGTGGGACAATAGAAATAGTAGAAAACAAGGTTTCTGTATCTATTTGGATAAAATTTGTATAGATGACAATCTTGTCACTTTCATCTGCCAGAAAATTCGAATCCAAATGGCTGTTTGTTCTTAGATCTTAGTGTTAACTACGGATCAAGCGAGAACCTCTTTTGAATTCTGGTTTGTGTGTTGTTTTGTTCAAAAGGCAAAGGTAAGCATTACTTTTTTTGTTTGTATGCCGCATAAGTATTACCACATAATTATGTATCTAGTAAGAAAACAATGAAAGATTTATTTTAATTTAACATTTCGATTTTTGCATTAAACCAACAGAGGTTAGAAAATGGATATTCGCCCTAACAAAATTACGTTTATATTCATGTTCTTAATAATTTGGTATTTCATTTTGTCAGATGTCACGGGCACAACGAATGATTGCTTTATGTGCCGAAGTGCAAAACCGGCAAGAAAATGAACCAATTATTCCAAGCACGGATTTGTCACAAATACTACCACAATATCCAGTATCCATTATCAAGGAAAACGAAAAAAATGACATTACTGAAGCAGAACTTGAAGGCATTCTTTTTACACTATCACCTTCAATTTCGCCAGATTTGTTACTTACTGAGGACGAATATTTTCCTGGGGATCATGAAATTGGTGATAGTGATGAGTCTCTTGTAATACCACCCACACCCGATGACACTGTTCAGCTCTCAGATAAAGGGAAAGATAACAAAAGAAAGCGTAGCAGTGAGAATAGGAAAGATGCAAAACGTTTGAGGTCCTCTGGAAAACAGTATACGTCCAGAAAAGGAAATGTTGTTCAAGAACGTAAAAGGGTGCATTTTGAATGTAAAAAATGCTCGTATCACTGCAGTCAACATTTCACAGAAAAAGAAAAGGATGAGATTTTTAAAACATTTTGGGAAATGGGTTCGCACAGCGGCACACAGGATCAACAAAGACAGTTTGTTGCAGATTCGGTAGAACGCACAGCTCCTATAAGAAAACGCACAAAAAAGAGGGAATCTAGGAAACAGAACACCTACATTTATTACTTGAATAAGGGTGGAGAACGAGTTAAAGTTTGTCGGTCCTTTTTCTATTCGGTGATTAATGTCACTGAAAAATTTGTCAGGCATTGTTTAAAGAAAAAACAGTGTGGTGGAATAGTGTCATCCGATAAGAGAGGCAAACAACCATCTACCTTAAAAATTTCAGAAGAGAGAGAAAATCACGCTAGAAAGCATATTTTGGATTTCCCCACTGTGGAATCCCACTATTGCAGAAAATCTTCATCAAAACAATACCTTTCTCCAGATCTGAACATTAACAGGATGTATGACTTGTATAAAGAGAGATGCGCACAAGACAACTGCAGTGCTGTATCAATTTCGACGTATAAAAAGTATTTTTACTCTTACAATTTGAGTTTTCATAAACCGAAAAAGGATGTCTGCAACACATGTCTTAAGTATGAAAGCCTCAACCAACAAGAGAAGAATGAAGATATAGAAAAAGAACAAGAGAATCACCTAAGAAGAAAAAATAGAGTACGCCAAATAAAAGATGAAATTGTCGAATCTGTAAAGACAAACAATAAACTAACCTGCGTTTTAAATTTTGACCTTCAAGCTGTTCTGGAATGTCCAAAGGGAAAAGCGTCATCAATTTTTTTATAAAAGAAAATTAGCAGTCTATAATTTAACAGTGTACGAGCTGATAAGTCACAACGGCACATGTCATTTGTGGAATGAAACCGAAGGCAAGCGTGGTGCGAATGAAATTGGGACATGCATTTTTAATTACATTAAGAATAAAAGTGACTGTAATAATTTCTTTATGTTCAGTGACAGTTGTGGTGGCCAGAATCGCAACAAATTCTTTAGCACAGCTTGCCTTCTAGCAATACGACTAATACCTCACTGTATTACAATTAATCATCTGTTTTACGAATCAGGACACTCCCAGCAAGAAGGGGATTCTATGCATTCAGCAATAGAACGTGCATCCAAAAATATTAGTGTAAATTCTCCCAACGAGTGGAGAGTTATTTGCGAAATTGCCAGAAAAAAACCCCGACCATACCAAGTAACAATTATGTCAAATACTGATTTTTTCGATTGGAAGTCGGTGTCTCAAAAAAATTTGAAAAACTTTACGAAGACAACTACAGGACTCACAGTTAAGTGGACCAAAATAAAGTGGCTAAAATTTTGTAAGCAGTATCCCAGCAGTATCTTTTTTAAATACGACTATGACGAAACGTTCCAAGAGATTCAGGTAAACAAAGGAAAAGTGGGTAGGCAAAGGAAATTACGAATTCACAGTCTACAAAAAGCTTACCTCCAGAAATTACCGATTTCTGAACTGAAGTACAAAGATCTTATAAATTTGTGCGATAATCGAATAATTCCAACAGAATGCCATGGCTATTACAGAGACTTGCCGTACCAGACAGCAGACGGCTGCACCAGCAGAAATGAATCTAACGATTAATTTTATTAAACTTTAATTTTTATTGCTAGGTACTAGAATTAATGTTTATTTAATGTATACCTATAACAATTGTATCAATAAATACAAAAAAGCATGTTTCCACGGTTTAATTAGAAATAGGCGAATATCACATGTACTATATTTTGATTTTTGAGTGGGGCGAATATCCAAAAAAAAACGATAATACTCAAAATTTCAAATTTTTTATGGTTGAATTTCATATGAATTTGTAGTTATTAATAGCAAGTATTATTAGTCAAAAGCACAAAACTCTGCACCAATATACCTAATTGTCACCCAGAAGTAAAAGTTAAAATTGAGGTTTTCCCAAAATAGGCAATTGGTTGTTTCGCCCTTCTTACAAAACGCCGACGATATCGGCATATCGAAATATAGATATTTTGATAGATACTTATACAGTGCGTGTCCAAAAAAGTGTGCAACAGGAGGAAAACTCTTATATTGATTTCTTAGAAAACTGTCCAACGTAAAAGTTGGTGCTTGTTACTAAACGTAAGACGAATAATATCAAAAATTAGGCAGAGTTGCTAGGTTCCCACACGACCGCATGCATTATGGAAGAAGCTATTCATTTCTGTTTTAGAATATGTATTTACCCCTACCCAGTAGGGAGACCCAATATGTCCGCCACTGCCTCTATCAATCAGAAACAAATATTCCGTGCTCATTATGAAACGTCTTACTCCTGCCTGTAATTTGTCACACTTTCCATTTTGATGCAAGTAGTCCATTAATTCTTCTCCAAAATAAGACAAATTTTAGGGTGGGAGTAATTTATTGTCACCTGAAGGCTTGGCTGCATGTTGAAGGATAATACGACTAAGCGAAAACTCCAGGTCACAGACAATATTGAATTCAGTGGCGTGATTAGAATTTGGGGCCTCCCCACTCCGCCAGCAATACTTGAAAGGAGGTCCCTTAGTTTGAAAAATGGCTACGATTTTTTATTGTAGTCATATAACCAAAAATACCACCAAACATTGTTTCGTTCTGAATGACCAGGGTAACCAAAGACAACTGGTTTCGTCCTTTTTAGGACTCGTCAGTGCGGTACAGCTCTATATATTAAGAACGAAACATACTTATATACCAACTTCATTAATTATTTATGAGATTCTAATGATACTGGATAGTTCCAACAACGTTCGGGCAAGTTCGAGTACCATACCAGGTGGCTGTCCTGTACATTTACAGCAAAATAATGTTTAATCTGATCTATTTATTCTAAGCAAACCTTGTTCGCTATTCGTATGTACTATTATCAGCAGAAGTGGTGTTAGTTCCAGTTTGCGATGTGAATCGTTTGTGCCGGACGTTGTTATGTTTTCGTCAGCCCCGCTCCCCATAGACGATGTGATTTTTCGTAATCCGATCTCGATACTTTGATGAATGCCCTTTGTTTACTAGTGCAAGGCTAACACATTTGTTGTCATTCAAATAAAATTGTTTAGATCCGCCTTCAAAACTTTAATTGGCGGGCAGTTGCTAAGGTTTTTTTCCCTCGGAACGTAATTGGTTATGGCATTTTAAGCGGAATTGAACCGTAAAGTGGAAGACCACTTTTGCTGTTAATAGTACATAGAGACACAATGAACTGATACTGATACTGGAGGTTATACCTCTTGAATTTAGTTTCAAAACAACGCTTCTAATCTAAAGAATTATTCAGCTATTCTTCAACTATGCTTCAAGTTAGGGCATAGTTAAAGGATTGAAATTGTATCCTGCATGCGGCATAAAATTAATGTAATTTCAGTCACTTTCACATTGCAACTACACTGGCGAGCATAAAATTAGGGTCACTTTGAAAATTGCCAATTTTTCTAAGAATTCAAAATATTAAATTTAATTAATTCTTGAAGGCAATAACACTTGCATTTCTGAGAACTGTTATAAGCTTTTTGTGGTTTCTTTTGCACAACAAAGATTCAATATTTCCGATTTCTAGGAAATGCTTGCAGGTGCGCTACTTGGAAGCTTATTTCTCGGGGTCTATTTTTCAATTTCCTTCATTTATTCACTAACTTTCCTGTGTATAACTTGACGGTCAAAAAGTGTAGTCTTCGTTTATTTCCTTATAATGGCTTTAAATCCTGTCACGGCGGCCAGAATTATAGCGCTGTTGCAAGATGGTCGGGGGCAACGTGTAATGGCAAGAACGGTTGGTGTAAGTCTTTCTACAGTTCAGCGGGTATCCCAACGATTTCAGGAAACTGGTAGGCTGACGAGAAGACCAGGATCAGGGCGGAAGAGAACCACCACGCCAAGGGATGACCGTTTTCTTGTGTCCATGGCTTTACGGAATCGGACTGCTACGGCAGTTTCGCTTCGAAATCTCCTCCAAGAAGTCAGAAATGTTAACATTAGCGAATGGACAGCTAGGAGGCGACTTCGTTCTGCTGGATTATCTTGTCGGAGAATGGCTACGGGTCCTCCACTTCTCCGTTGCCATAGAATTGCAAGACTGAACTTTGCTCGAGATCACTTGGGATGGACAAATGACGATTGGGGGAGGGTATTATTCTCAGACGTGTCGCGTTTCTGTTTAAATCGGTCGGATGGACGTCGGCGGGTATGGCGAAGACCCGGAGAAAGGTATGCCCAGGCTTGTATTGATGAGCGACTTCCATTTGGTGGAGGCTCAGCTATGGTGTGGGGAAGAATTTCTTCAGACGCACGTACCGAATTAGTGTTTATCGGCAATGGATCCCTAACTGCGCATAGGTACGTAACGGAAGTTGTAAAAAATCATGTCATGCCTTTTATGACGGTTCTGGGAGAAAATGCAACTTTTATGCATGATAACGCTCGACCCCTCGTGGCAAGGATTGTTAGCGGTTATTTGGATGAGGTTCAAATTACGCGATTTGATTGGCCAGCACGGAGTCCCGACTTGAACCCCATAGAGCATGTGTGGGATGAGCTAGGACAACGTGTACGAAGTCATACGCCGTCTCCCACCAACGCACAGGATCTTAGGGAGCTCCTACTACAGGAGTGGAATAACATCCCCCAAAATGTGATCCGTAATTTAATTGAGAGCATGCCACGTCGCCTCCAGGCTGTCATCAATGCACGGGGAGGAACCACTCGTTATTAGGGGTCAAAATTTTAACAGTTCCTTGTTTTATTCCAACATTTTTCTCACTACACATTTTTAAGACAATTTTGTTAAAATTTGCTTCTTTACGAATTTTCAATAAAAACATTAGAAAATGAAACGTTTTCTTTTTAAAACATTCCTGTTTAGAGATATGTATACAACGAAATCCATTAACAATAATAAGATACAATAAATAACCAGAAAAGTTGAATTTTTGAAGTGACCCTAATTTTATGCTCGCCAGTGTATATTTTAGGTTTTACTGTTGCAAACTTTACTTGGAAAACGTAGGCTCAACGGTTTCCGGTACCAGAAGTTATTAAAATCATTGTAAAACGTCCGTCGACACCGCGCTAAATCGATATATCGACATATCGATATATCGAAATATCGATATATCGAAATATCGATATAGTGGGTGGTATGAATAAAAACGAAGCACATGCTAATACTAGAAGTATTAGCATTTTCTACATAGTAGATACTTCAAAACTAAGAAGGACCTACATTTCAAAGTAGATACTTTTAACTTTTCCGGAAGCTGCTATACCAAGTAGCAGTCTCATGAAAATCACTAAAGTATTTACTACAATTTGAAGTACCGACTTCTTACAGCAGATACTTCGATTTCAAGAAGAAATTGTAGTATTTGCTTGACGTTATCGAAGTTGGTATAATAGCAGCTTCACTGAGAATGCTACGGTTAGTTTTGTTTGAAAATGGATGGAATATGCAGAAGAAAGATATACAGTGCAAGACGACACTACAATGATGACATTTTGATATAAAATTTTTGTTGCCACTCATTTAATTTAATTTTCTTATTTCCTGTTCTTTTCATATCCGTAATTTTCTTTATTTTACTCTTCATACAGGGTGGATTATAAAAAACGCCCCAAGCCATAACTCCATCATTTTTAAAGATATGGCAATACTTCTTGGAACAAAGTTGCACAGCTTATTGTCATCTATTTTTTGGGATAGATACCCAATCAATACCGCTTCCTGTTTAACCGGAAGTGACACCAACTTTAGTTTTTTAAATGGAACACCCTGTATATGTTATTGTTTTTGGATTCTATGTTTAATTGTCTTTTAAAAAGTTTTGCAGAACCATATGCCTAAAAGCAATACTTAGTGAGATATTCGTCAATTAATGTATTTAATAAAGTAGGCAGTGGAAAACAATAGTATGAAATAATGTTGGTAATATTGTCATCAGTTCGCATTTTTATACTTTTTGATGTTAATCATGAATTACAATGTGTTAACAGACATGATTCAAGTATATTTTGAATGCAATAGAAATAGTGGGAGAGCACTACGCCTTTGCACCGTGCGGTTTCCGATGAGAGAGTATGTGTGGTGTGGCATCAAGAAAGATATAGTAAACTGTTGACTACAGAAATTGTTAATTTTTTTGACAACTTGCCTCTTGCTGAACGAATTCAATGTATTTTCAGCAAGATGGGGGTACGCCTCATAATTCTAGAATTAATGATGAATGGTTAAACGTCGAATTTGGTGTATGGTGGATCGGAACAAAGGAACCAGTTAGGCGGCCTGCACGATCGCCAGACCTAACACCCCTCAAATTTTGGCTATGGGGATACCTACAAGATCTTGTTTATTTCACACGTCCAGAAAACGAGGAAATTTTGAGGCAGCGAATAATCAACGCTTGTCGCGTAAATACCATCAAACTTTATACAGAATGTCACCAGTGGAATATCCAGAAGGTAATGGTTATTGTGTTCAAGAGAATGGTGAATTGTTTGAGCAATATCTGTAATAAATTAAGTTTAGTCGTTCCCTTGTATTAGATAAAGTGAATAAAAATTTTCTATCCTTTCCACAGTATAAGTACCTACTTTATTAAATATCTCACTAAGTATTACTTTTAGGCATATGGTACTACACTTTTTAAAAGACAATTTAACAAAGAATCCAAAAATAATAAATTATACAGGGTGTTCCATTTAAAAAACTGAAGTTGATGTCACTTCCGGTTAAACAGGAAGCGGCATTGATTGAGCATCTACCCCAAAAAATAGATGACAATAAACTATGCAACTTTGCTCCAAGAAGTATTGTCATATCTTTAAAAATAATGGAGTTATGGCTTGGGGCGTTTTTTATAATCCACCCTGTATTATTAATTTTTTTTAATACTTGTTTCATATCCAAGTTTTGTTTTGTATTTTTGTTATAAATCTCCGTTAATTCTTTAAGGGCTTTGTCTTTTGCAGACTTGATGGCAGGTGTCATTTTTTTATCCAGAATTATCTTATAATCTTCTAGCATTGTAACAAATGCAAATTGCAAGTCTTCATTTTGGGACTCTTCTTGATGGGGCATTTCTTCATCTGAAGACATTTTACACAGCCACGAGTACACTACCACTTTAATCATCATCATCATAAGGTTTTCAGTCCAAAGACTGGTTGGACGCGTGCCTCCATCCTTTTCTATCCTGAGCTAACCTACGCATTTCCCTAAAAGTAGAACATCCTACATCCCTAACTATTTGAGAGCAGTAATCTAATTAGGCAATCCAACGATCTGTCAAACGAAAATCAATATGGCGGCTGAGGGCAACTATCTTTTAAGTGTCATTTGCGGCCATTGACCTAAAAGTGCTTCGTTTTGTGATTTTCTGTGTGTTAAGAGTTGTTTTTATAGTTTGTTGAGACTCATTAATTATATTACATAAAATATAATTCCCCTTGACTTGCATCGTAGTTGGTTGTGGAAGTCGCTCCATCTTTTAAGTCTTTAGTGTCATTTGCGGCCATTGACCTAAAAGTGCTTCGTTTTGTGACTTTCTGTGTTTAAGAGTTGTTTTTATAGTTTGTTGAGAGGTTGAGACTCATTTATATTACATAAAATATAATGCCCGTGACTTGCATCGTAGTTGGTTGTGGAAGTCGCTCCAACAGGGATAAAGTCGGTTTTTATTCAGTACCTAGCGTTTTAAACCATAGGTTTTTAACGAATAAAAACGAATTGTCCAGGAATCGAAGGGCTCTGTGGCTAGGTGCATTGAAGAGAGATGATCTCACAGAGTGTAAAATCAAGTACCAGAGAGTTTGCAGCAAACATTTTATAACAGGTACGTTCTTGAATACATCACGCTCCCACTGAAAACCATGTTATTTTGCAATGACCTTTTGTGAAAATTGAACTTTGCTTGTTGTTTTCAGGCAAACCTGCTTCTTTAGAAGATGAGAACCACCCTGACTGGGTACCCTCACAGAATATGGGTCATGTTTCCCAAAAAGTTCTGAGGAGACCCGATGACATTCAAAGAAAAGAAAGACGGGACAATAGAAAAAAGTTACAAATATTTGGGGTGAGTGTATAATAATAAAATAAGGAAACATTTTGAGATATAGGGTCATAGGTGAATTAGACATATTCGTATATAATACACAGTGACTGCTACCTTATGTGCCACGGAACTAGGCGTGTGGATAGTGCGCTGTACAGACGTATAAGTACTGGCAAGTACTGTTTCAGTAGACGTTTAGCTGACAAGTTGGATTATTAAACCACTGGGGTCCTTTCTATCTTAATGCGAGTTGTTTTTGTTGTGGTGGTCCGGTGTTAAATTTTTTAAAATAGGTAATCCGCTTGAACCCTCAACTTCTGTCTGGTTTTCATATTTGGAGCGGAGGCACTGCGGAGTGGGTCCCATCCGTGTGTTGTGACGCAAGTCTTGTGAGGTATGGAGCGCTAACTGCATGGCTAGTTTTTGATACATACTAGGTAGCAATTGCAGCATACATAATTGTGTATTTTGTAAGATATGTCAATCCTGTGATTTAGAAATGTATTTTGGAGGTCTTTTATAGAGCTCCCATAAAAACGCCAGTAAAGTCAAGCCAGCGAACTAACACATAACAATGAAAAGTAGTACAATTCATAATGCAGTTCATTGTGACGTGCATCGGTTCACTCGACTTTCATTAATTTGGTGTTAAATAAAAAGTAATCCCAATTATTGCTATAATTTTGTTAGGGAATGTTATGTCCCCAAGATGGCTTGGCAGGGGATAAATAAATAAATAAAATGTAAAATATTTTTCTGAATTATTATTATTTATTACAGGTAAAAAATGCCGAACCTGATGTGGGACTTAACTTTGAAGAGTGCGAAGAACAACATACAGGCATTTCAACACAGACAGACATTTCAATGGAAGAAGTAACTATGAAATTTGAACAGCTGAGTTTTGCATCAAAAAAAATTGCAGAATTGCAAAACAAAATTGAAAATTCACCGTTTGGACTGATGGAAGAAAGCTGTAATGATGATAAGTGGAAATATTACACAGGTTTTAATTATAAGATTGTGAAACTAGTTATATTTACTCTAATCGAGAAGCACATTTCCTCCACAAGTACCACTGCTCTTAGTAGCTTCAATCAGCTGATTCTTACTTTAATTCAGTTACGATTGGATCTACATTTCAAAGACTTAGCATAACGGTTTAAGATTGCTCCTACAACGGCATCGACATACTTCGGGAATATAATTGAAATACTTTATAAAAGATTAAAATCTTTGATAGTATGGCCTGATCGTTCTGTTTGTCAGTAGAACATACCAGCGTGTTTTGAAGAGGCATTTCACAATAAAACAACTGTGATAGTAGATTGCTTTGAAATTTTTATTGAAAAACCAGCTTCTCTTCTAACACAGCAGCAGTGCTGGTCAAATTACAAGCATCATCACACCATAAAGTTTGTAATTGGAATAACACCGCAAGGTACTATAAGCTACATTAGCGATGCTTGGGGTGGGCGTGCTTCAGACAAAAAAATTGTGGAGTCCAGCAGCTTTTGCAGTAACATTAAACCTGGGGATATTGTTCTAGCAGATAGGGGATTTCTGATTAAGGAGACATTGAATGTGCTGCAAGCAAAATTAGTCATGCCTGCTTTTACTAAAGGTAAAAATCAGTTGCATCCTTTGGAAATTGAAGAGATCAGACAAATAGCACATGTGAGAATACATGTCGAAAGGGTTATTGGTATGATAAAAAATAAGTTTAATATTTTTAAGGGCACCATACCAATAAGTATGTTAAAAAAGGGTAACAATCCTGAAAAGGTTAATGTGCTTGACAAAATTGTAACTGTTTGCAGCGCATTAGTTAATATTTCTCCTCCTATTATTCCACTTTAATGTAGTCCCAACGAAATGACTACAACTGCATAATTTTTAGTATGGGTTTTTCAGAGAAAAAAGTTATGGTTAAAATTTTACTTAATAATATAATAATAATAATCTATATACATATATATATATATATATATATATATATATATATATATATATATATATAAAACACAAAAAAATTTTCTACCTACCTATGTCTGTTGACTTGGAAACGGCTGGACCGATGTTGATGAAATTTTCAGGGAATCTTCAGATTTTGATTTTGAGTATAGCTTGCAATTGCAAATGTTCATTCAAGTTTATCTCACTTAGCAATCAAATCTAAATCCAAAAATTGGAAATATTATTTTGCTTTGTGTAGAACAAAAAAAAATCTATCCGCATATAAAAAATAAGAAATATTAGTTATCAAAAATGCCACCAAAAAGAGCTGTAATTGGAAGAAATACAGCAGATGCGAAACGAAAAAGAGCCGAAAGAGCAGCCGAAACGCCCGAACAACGTGAAATGCGATTAGAGTCAAACTGGCTGAGAGATCAACAGTCAAGAGCAGCCGAAACAACCGAACAACGTGAAGTGCGATTACTGTTCAGCGCGAAAATTGTTTTCCAGCTACACCAATTTATATTATTTATGGGTGTGTGTATGTCGGTTCTTTGAAACCGTTCAACCGATTTTGATCAAATTTGGATGCAAACTTAAACTTAGCAAAGCGAGTGTTTCTGAGAACAGCTTTTGGAAAATTTAAATTCAATTCTTTTCTTAAATTTTCGTTACGGGTTTTGTTCAAAAATTAATTAATTAATTAATAACGGTTTTTCCCAAAAAACTACCAAAAATATTGCAGGTGTATCCTTTGATTGAGGGAATCAACATTAGCATTACGATACATTAAAGAAATTTAATTTCACAGTTGCCATTAAATACATGTTTTCTTCTTGGGCGTTGCAACGCGCGCCGGGTACCGCTAGTATATTATATGCCCCTATCCGTCTGCGAATTATTCTCAAAAAGTATTGATTTAATTAAGTAGACAACTTGCAGCCAATGCAGCAACTTTGTTTATCCCCATCACAGTATTTTGTCAAAATCATTAACTTGTATGAATTGTTAAAAACTGGTATATTATTTTATGTTTAATTCAATGAGTATGTTTTATTTAATATTAATAAATTGTCCAATATACTTTGTCTTTTCTTTTATTACAATAACAAAACATAGTTAATTGTTTCGAAGCTTATTTACTGCCAGAGATATTATTTGAAAAACATCAAGCATCAAATACCCACTTTTGATATTTATCAAATACATATCAGCTTCTTAAATTTCTGGATAGGTGGTTTATAAAACAATTATATAATTATACAAAATAAATGGAAATAAATATATTCTAATGTATAATACAAACTTAATAATGAACTCGAAAAAATATTCACAAAAGTTTGAAGTAACGTAATCATCTTTGAGATCAGAAATAAATATATTGTTCTAAAGTATAAAAATGCAAAAATAAACATTTGGCATGCTTGCAATAATTTGATTGTACAGAATGAACATACACTTACACAATCTAAATAGAAAAAAATGAGAAAAAATTTAAATATTAATTTTACATTTGCTGCAATACCAAGTACAATTTGGAGTACTTAATAATTCAACACATTGGAAATGAAACCATTCTGTTTCACAGTCATCTCCATCACATTTTATCATTGGTCTTCCATCGTCAACAGCTTTGCAGATGCACCAGTAAATAATTTCGGCAGCACCAGCTTCTCCAGTGAAATATCTTCCTAAGAGTTCAGGCATTATTACTTCTGAATGAAATTTTAAAGCTATTTCACACACCCTTTCCCAAAAATCAAAATCTGCTGAAATTCGTTCTTTAAAAAAAATGTTTGGTGACCAAACAGCAAAATCACAATAGCGCAACTGCGAAACAAAAATTTGCATTTGCACTTGGTAATAATAGCTGTGACTCTTATTTAGAGTTATCCGACCATCTTCTTTAATCAAACATGTACTTTTCATGCTCAAATAAGTATTTATTTCCTGTATGTTATTTGTGTGTAACAAATATGGACACTTCACTTCAAGGCATCCTCCCAAACAACACTTACAATAAACTAATCTGTCTGGAGATGCACCTAATTGCGGCCACTTTTGGTTCACTATCAATCCCACTTCATTCACTATGAAAGATTCGTGATTTTCCTCCTCCATATGCTTCTTGTACTCTTCTACTGCAACACCTTCCTGTGTTATACCCCAAGAAGTTGCTGCAGTGCTGAAAAGTATTTTGGTCGGGTAACAAATTGACTTTATTAGCGACAGCGAAGGTTTGCGTTTGTCCGTGTTACAAACTGATTTCAATCTAGATGCAGTTATTCTTCCAGCTCTCTGTACATACCAATTTTGATTTTCAGCCTGCTTTCTGGTAGCTTCCTCTATGTTAGAAAGTTGCTCTACATTTAATGATAAAGTTATTGTCTTTGATAGTGCCATTAGCTCAGTATAACTTTTATTCATGTTAACCTGATTAAATATATCGAAGATTGAGGGTAAAGTTTTGGTTGCTTCTTCAGATATCTGAGTGGCAAATGGCTCTACTATTCGCATAAGAGCGGAGCTGTAACCCAACTCTGATATGTTTTCTAGCATACTGACTAACTCACTGGCTGATATGGGTTGTACTTCCTCATTCTCTGGGTGTACAGAAGCCTTTCCCCAATGCATTTCACGGACAGGTACTATGGGAACTTGTGCCGACATTGATGGTATCTGCCACACAGATTGTACATCTGTGCACGACAACGCCTCCTTTTTATTATTTGCATATTCTGCTGCAAATAATACGGCACCAACGTGGCTGCAAACTTCACTATTTCCGGCCATACAGGTACAGTGAGCTGTAGATATGCTCCCGTCTTTTGCAATTATGCACCAAACATCTAATGGCTTCAAATTTGCTCTTTGAGAATGTTTCACCTGAAAATAAATAACTGACGTAAACAAATTTATTTGCATTGGTAGTACAAAAGTTGAGAAATACTGCTACAGCTCTGGGTTAGTTTAGAGCTTAATTTATAAACTTGATGTTGCCATTAAAGAGAAAATTATGTTATCTTCGAACGTCAGTGCGAACATGATACCGCAGTAATTTCACTCTGCTGTCGACACTTTGGATCTTCATAACTCAGATTTGTTACTGTACTGAGTGTTATCGCTCCGCTCCTTTGAGATCAGTTGATATACATACTCACAAGAAAACATGATCGCTCCTGTATATTTAACTTTGAATGGGAACGGCAACGTCAACTTTATAAAATGGGCTTAATAATTATTACAAAGAAACCTTACCTTTCCAACTAAAATATAAAAATCATTGGCCACTTTTGTCCCAGCATTCACAACAAAGCCAGACTCGAAATATTTGTAGGACTGCAAACTTTTGAAGGCCTTCATTTGCTCTTTACTGTAATAGCTATGGGTTAAAACTAAATAGGAAACAATGTCCATATTTGTACTGGTGGAACCCCGTCAATTGAATGGTTCAAATTTTCAATTTTCAGTGTAAAAGGATCCAAATAATCAACTAATCTTAACTTAGTTCGGTATCTGGAACAAACACATTGCTGAATAATTGTAAACAAAGTTTTTTCCAAGCCTTACCTTTCACCAACTTCTCGGTTTTCCAACAATAATTGCTGCAGATATTCACTCGCCATTTCAAAATAATAATGAAATACTCAAAACTTGGAAAACACTTAAAAAAAACATTTCAGAACGGGAAAATGCACTCGACGTAAATGGCAAGGTTATAGCATTAACCGGAATGTATGCCCTCAGCGGCCATCTTAGGTCACGTGGTTTGGATTCCCTAATCTGGGCCTACCCCTACCTCTTTTTATTCCTATCTCTGACTCTAGTATGTCGCGAACTATTCCTTCGTGTCTTAGAATGTGTCCTACCATCCTATCTCTCCTATTCTTTATTGTCTTCCATACATTTCGCTTTTCCCTAACTCTTTCTAATACTTCCCTATTGCTAACCTTATCTATCCACGGTATCTTCATCATGCGTCTGTAGCACCACATTTCAAACGCTTCTACTCTTTTTCGATCCGCTTCTCCTATTGTCCAAGTTTCGCACCCGTATAATGCCGTACTCCATACATACGACTTTAAGAGTCCCTTCCGAGTTTCTACATTAACCGTTCCCGAACATAACAGTTGTTTCTTTTTGTTAAACGCAACTCGACCCTGCGCTATTCTTTGTTTTATATCTTTAGTGCTCCTACCATCTTGAGTTATTTTACTTCCTAAATAGCAGAAATCCGCGATCTCCTCTATCTTTTCACTTCCTATTTGTATTTCAATTTTAGTTCTATTTTCACTCTCTCTACATACCAAAATTTTAGTTTTCTTTTTACTGATTTTCATGTCGTAGCCCTGTGTCAAAACTGCTTCCATTTCATTCTTCTTTCAAATAAAATAAAACAGAAAATCTAATAAACTTGTTAAACCTGCTCGTTCCCAAGCAGAAGTCAAAGTGGGGTAGATGCTACACATGTTGAAGCATATACTACGGACTAAAAGTAGATACTACAAGCAGTGTAGTAAATACTTCGACGTTCAGCAAATACTGGGTGGTATGAATAAAAACGAAGTAGATGCTAATGCTACTAATTTAAGGATCTACTTCGAAGTATCTGCTCCATCATGAAGCATCTGGTCGGTTCCGGTAGTATTTGCTTAACGTCGAAGTATTTACTACACTGCTTGTAGTATCTACTTTTAGTCCGTAGTATATGCTTCAACATGTGTAGCATCTACCCCACTTTGACTTCTGCTTGGAAACGAGCAGGTTTAACAAGTTTATTAGATTTTCTGTTTTATTTTATTTGAAGTATTAAAGTGGTAATGTACTCGTGGTTGTGTAAAATGTCTTCAGATGAAGAAATGCCCCATCAAGAAGAGTCCCAAAATGAAGACTTGCAATTAGCATTTGTTACAATGTTAGAAGATTATAAGATAATTCTGGATAAAAAAATGACACCTGCCATCAAGTCTGCAAAAGTCAAAGCCCTTAAAGAATTAACGGAGATTTATAAAAAGAATACAAAACAAAACTTAGCAAGTATGTATTAAAAAAATTAATAATATGAAAAGTAAAATAAACAAAATTACGGATATGAAAAGAACAGGAAATAAGAAAATTAAATTAAATGAGTGGCAACAAAAATTTGATGACATAATATCATCATTGTAGTGTCGTCTTGCACTGTATATTTTTCTTCTGCGTATTCCATCCATTTTCAAACAAAACTAACCGTAGCATTCTCAGTGAAGCTGCTATTATACCAACTTCGCTAACGTCAAGCAAATACTACAATTTCTTCTTGAAATCGAAGTATCTGCTGTAAGAAGTCGGTACTTCAAATTGTAGTAAATGCTTTAGTCATTTTCACGAGAGTGCTACTTGGTATAGCAGCTTCCGGAAAAGTATCTACTTTGAAATGTAGGTCCTTCTTAGTTTTGAAGTATCTGCTACGTAGAAAATGCTAATACTTCTAGTATTAGCATGTGCTTCGTTTTTATTCATACCACCCACTACCGGAACCGACCAGATGCTTCATGATGGAGCAGATACTACGAAGTAGATCCTTAAATTTGTAGCATTAGCATCTACTTCGTTTTTATTCATACCACCCAGTATCTAAATATCGATATATCGACATAAAAATATCGATATATCGACATTCCGGTATCGTTACTCGATATATCGATATCAATATCGATATATCGAAAAAAGTCGCAGGCCTAAGTATGAGTCGTGTATTTTTCTCGCATGTCCCATAAAGCTAGCGAACTGCTCCATTTCATCGTCGCCGATATGCATACGTGCATCTACCGCCTCTTTTAGATCAGCGATTTTCGTTTCAGAGGCATCCACGGTGACAGTTTTGTTGTTCTTCTAAACTTGTGCGAGCCATCGCTGAGTTTCATATTTTTTTCCATACGCACTTTAGGGTGTCCGTAGTCTGCAGATGTCACGTCCCAGCCAGCACAGAACGTCATTATCACGTGAAAAATTCGTCATACGTTACGTCAAAATCACCAAATAAGTGACGTGTTTGTGACGTAAATATGACGACAATATGTCACAGCGATATGACGTCATGTGTTGACGTCATTGTGACGTACTTTTCTAACGTCTTTTTGACGTTACTAAATCTCGTTGATCTGACGTGTTTATAGTACCTACAGGTGTATGTTGCACCTACCTATACTTACATATAGTGTATACAGGGTGATTTTAAAGTTTGGGCAGGCTATTGCTCCATAAAGAGAGGAGACACAGAAAAACAGGTACAAGTTTGTGTTTTTTCTGAGTCTCCATGAGATTTTATTAATGTCACAATGACAATCATTCTTTATAGCTGCTATCTCCGTTAAGTTTTTAAGAAAAAACGGCTTTTCTTGAAATGCTGTCAGATAGTTGGTACAATAATTTAAGAGCCCATATTTTAAGACTGATTGCATAACATGAAAAAATATTTTTGTGCAAGATATACGCATAACATTACTGTAATTTGTAACGGATTGCTCAAATTGTTTCAATGTTATACCAGGTCAATTCAATAAATAATTTTCTAAAAAAAAATGAGAAAAACACTGCAAAAATATCGTTTTCTCAAAGAAACTGGTGCATTCATTCCTGTACGAATAGAAAGATCTCAAAATTCTGCATAGGAATTGGTTATGTAGTAATAGCTCTCCCACGCTTAAAAATCACACCTGTATATGCGAGCAGCAGGGATATGCAAAAACAATATTCTTAGAAAATGCATTTATTGACGATAAAACAAAGAACACGTGTACATTTATATTAAACCCAGCATTTAAAGCTATTTCTTCAACTTGGCTTAAGAACCAAAAATACCACATTTATAATACATACAATAATAAATAGCCTAAGTACATATTAAAAACTAAAATTTGAACGAAGTAATTTTTAACTTACGTACATACATCAATCATTAATATTAAACATACTGTATCGAACATGGATGTTGAAAACAATTTTGAGCATATACACGATGTAGAAAGTTCAATGTACATAAAATGTGACCTACAACCTACATGGTGGTTTTAGTATGTAACAGAGGTATAGATACCCATGTATCCTTACGTGGTAATAGCATAGATTTTCCCTGTATGTCGGAAAGACGCCACATTTTTAATTCTTCTGATAATTTGTCAACTATTTGAATTTTCACACATTGAGAGTCAAATGGGTATTTATAGAAGGGCGAGTATAAACAAAATGAATATCCAATAATTTTAATTTCTTTAGCTGCATCGATAATTATGTTTTGAATTTGTATGACTGTATCGTGTGAAAAGCAAAATGAGTCCCCTATCGAATATGAATGAATGGCTAGCATGAAATCATTTAAATGGACTTTTTTGAATTGAGTGCACCCAAAATATTGCATAGTAGGGCCTACTGCATGCTCCATTTCACACCTTACTTGTTCAAAAGAATGACAAATGTCTTTAGAAACAACAGAATCTAATTCATGCAATCTGCGGAATATCTGCTCCAAGGGCTTTGATGGAGACTTTACCAATTTCTTCAATTGACCGAGAAAGTTTTCAAATGGGAAGGCGGAAAATGAATCTAGAGTGCCAAAATTAAAGCAATCACTACTAAGATGACTTAGAACATGTGTATTAAAAATTAAAAACTCAGCTCCGTACAACTTTTGACTATGCTCTATGAATGTGTTTAATAATTTTGAAGCCAGACTACACTTTGCAACATTGCCTTTTATATTATTTGATGCTAAAATTGATATACCAGAATGCAGTAGCAAAAAATGTTTATAAACAGCCCTACTCACAATATCCTCCAATACAATTATTCCTGTATACAGTAAAACTGTTCTGAATTCAGACGCTTTGTACCTCTGTAAATCTGTTAACGATCTTGGTTTACGATTAATTTCTTTAGGGATGAAAGGTTTCATAGCTATTAACCTTTCAGATATTAAATTCACTTTTGCACTTGGTAATCTAACATCTAACTTTCCAGAAATCCAACAATTCAGCAGCTTACGCATTACACCCAGACACACATTGTGCATGTAATCGACTGGAAATTTCTGAATCATATCGATGGGTAAAGCCAGCAATGGAGAATCCTCTAAATGGTGATCATCATCTAATTTTAAACGAAAAGATTGGTCTGTTCTCAAAGTAGAATTTACATTCCGTAATATTACACGACCACTAATGTATTCACCGCTTTCGGAACATTTTCCACAACATGAATATCCCCCAGGAGACTTTGCGCACTTTATAAAGGCAGTTGCTGGAGCGTCACACACAAAGCTATGTATTTCAATTTTGTATTTTCTTGAATTTATTTCCAAATTATCATGTAACACATTAAATTCATTGATAAATTGTTCGAGAAATAAACTGACAGGTTTTGGTTTTGTTGGGCCGCAGTAAATTCCTATGACAAATGGGATACTTTCAACACTTTTGATTAACCCTAAAATAGGCCAAAGTTGCAAGTTGCTACTTTTGAATAACGGCAACCCATCAACATTAAAGCTCAGTTTTATTGTAGAAGGGACGTGACTGTTTTGAATCTTTTTTTCTAATGCACTTCGCAAACCAAAATGGACATAACGACCTTGACCAACTGTTTGACATGTAAAAGTGGTTGGAGTATTTAATAAAGTTCTACTATCTAAAGGCAAATTTTTATGATAGGGCGCCAAAATATGCAACAAACTAGAAACAGCTGTGTGAGATACTCTTTCTGTTACAGCCCACTGTCTAAGTTTAAAGGCAAGATCGTCTCCTGTAGCATTATTGTTCAGTATTTCTGTATTATTTTTAGGGATGTTGTAGCTCAATGTTTCTGTATCGGATGGATTATTTGTTTCAGTATCGGATAAATTATTATCAGACAATGTAACTTCTATGGTTTGAGATTCTATTTTATCAGGCGACAGGCAAGTTTCTCTTATTTGATGAGACTCATGTGACATGGAAGTTTCTACAAACGGTTCAGCTGTGCAATGCTCAATCTGCAATTCATTTTGAATATTTTGCATTTCTGCAGCAACTCGTCTATAAAATTGTCTTTTGGAAACAAAATCTTTCTTCTTAAACTTATTTCTATTCATGTCACAAAATGGAATGAAACACAAATAGTAATAAAATAAAAACAGGGTACCTTGCTACTTCAATTTCTATTAACAGTCCTTACTCTAGCTTCTTCTTTTTGCACCCGCTTTGGTGCGTGTTTTAACCAAATCTTGATCGCACCATCAACCTCGTTTTCAGTTGCAGTACTTGAGGTACTTAAAACCGCTTCTGTGTAAAAAAATTGATCTAAAGAATTTTAACAAACACAGAATGAAGCACTTACGGATAACAACTTTCCTCAAGTTCAATTTAGAGAATGCTTTCTTCTCATTTCTGCTGCCCAAGAAGCTAAACTCAGATGCGACTCTATTGGACAACACATTTTTTAAAATAGTGTTTGTTTTGGAGGTAATATCTCGCCCTCCTAATGTAGCAAAATAAGATGCCTAAAAATTAATAAATATGAAAACTTTTGTGAGATGTATGTGAAAAAGATATTTACCACTGCAGATAAATTTGCTTCACTGTTCAAATATTCTTCGACACGTCTCACATCAGCAAAACTCTTAATGGGAAGGTTTATCGGGAAATCCTCAGGTAAATTCATGGGATGTCCAGTTCCTGATTGTTTAGCTTTCAGTAGTTTTAGAATTTCATCATTTTGCTGTTTAATTCCTGTCAAAATCTTTAAAAGCTTTTTACCATAACCTAAAATACGTGCAAATCAACTAAATTAAAAAAAATAAACACTTTAAGCATCATTCCTACCTTCGTTAAAAGTTACATCATTATTAGGTGTGTTTGCTTGTGATGTTCTTGGGTACGAGCATGTTGGCGTAGTTTCATTGCTGGCTTGATCTTTTAGTCGAAACGAGCAGGTTGGTTGTGGCGAATAATTTCTCTGTACTGAAAAGTCTTCCGGAAGGCTTACAGAAGATGACGAATATCTTAATTGATCTAAAAATTCAGACGTTTTTACATATGGCTGCTACGATACAACTTCTCAAAGGTACCTGAATGAGGCTGATCATCACGTTCCTGACTTGTTTGAATAGAAGTAACTAATGCATTTACACCAGCTATTGGTGGAGGATGAGTATGAATATCATCATCTGAACAGTCTCCTTCGCTCGATTCGCAAATTGGAATTCTTGAGGAAATCCTGCGCTTATGTGTAACTAGTTCTTCGTTCTCTGTTTGAACGTCAGATGAGTATTCTGCTTTCTTTATTTTTTGTACAGCTTTTATGTAATTGGCTAAAAGAATGTAAGTATTATAGAAACAAGCGTACAAAAACACAAGGAAACTTACTTTCTCGAAAAAATATACGGGAAATGGAATACAACTGCCAGGTACCTTCACAAGGCGATTCACCTCTCTTTACTGACCTGTCAAACAAATTTTGTTGTTTATAAGGCGGCCACCACATTTCTTTCTTTCGTGGCGTAAGCCATAGTTCAGGAACTACTGCTAATTCACCACCATCACTTTCGACAAATTGTACTCCCACAAAGTTGGACATGTTTGTAAATTATATTACTTTTACAAAGCCACCAACTATTTAATTCTGAACCTGGAGAAGCAGTTGCAATGTAAACCCTAACCTCAACAAACTAGCCAAAACCATGCAGGCAAATTACATAGGTAAATAGTTACTAATACTTACATCCACTACCTCCAACGACAGACACCTAAAACCACAGTCCAGACTCCAGATATAGTAGGTGGAATAGCGGGAATGACTAATAAAAACCGGGAAGCGTGGACAGCGGACACAGGAACGCCGGGAGACCGCGAAAAGCGAAAATTTCAAGATGTCAAGTGTCATAAGCGCAGCACACGTTTGACGTTTATCTAAGTCACCGAAACTGATCCTATTTCTGCGCATGTGCATAATCTGCACTACACACTACTTGATGTTTTATACGAGTAATTTATAATTTTAGTACCTATTTATTTATAGGAAAATTGAAAAATTTGGTCTAATCCAAACCAATGCCCTAACCTGATCTCCCACCGGGCACAGAAAATAATATTCAAATAATAAATATAAATATTATCCTGGCTGATAAATTTCACAAAACACTTAAATGTTCATGATCCTATTCGCGCTACTAACACAGACTGGCAGTGTGGCACTAGCCATTTTGGCTTTTTTAAATCTAAATATAGAAATTATTCCACGTCTATTTAACGTGTCAGTGTCGTCCTGAAATGACGTTAATTATCAGGAGAAAAGGTGACGTGTTTTTGCCGTTACTTTTTGGTCAGCTATTGACGACGACGAGAAATGACCAGAAGTCGACGTTACTATGACGTGCCAAGACGTCACTCTGCTGGCTGGGGTGGGCATCGCAGAGAGCTAAAAGCAACTTATTTTTGCCAAATTCCATGGCAGAGCAGATATGCCTACAAACAAAGAATATGCTTAATCAGCGTACTTTATTTATGCATTAAATTAAAAATATGCGCCATTTTTTAACCATTTAAAAATAATATCGAATAAAAAATTCTTACCTTCAGGACGGACGTGTTCGATTTGAATCCCTGGTCGCCAAATTTTAATAAAAGTTCCATTGAAGAAAAGATCACGTGCATATAAAGTTAAAATAAATAAATATAGGCAAACAGGGCTTCGTGGTTTGGTTACCAATCTAGAATTTGTTTTTTTAAATTAATATTGAAGAAATGCCACGTCTTGTTCTTGCCACTGCGCAAATTAAATGATAAACACAAACAAACTTGATAACACATAAAGCAATCAGTTTATTTAAGCATTCAATCATTTTATACTTTGAGCAGTTTTCTTTTAATTGTCCCAGACATGTTAGCTGCCACTAGCACAGTTACTCTTTCCTTGGACATTTTGCCACCGGAACATTTTTTGTCTTTGAATTTTAATGTTGTTTGAGGGGTTAATTAAAAAAAAATGAAAATTTATTCTTGGAAGTTTTACCTAAGGTTAGGCCACACAGTTTGTATCCATTGGCCGGTGATTTCTGTATTTACACTTTCTCCAGAAATTTTTCCAAGCAGAATATTATTGCGAGCACGAAAACGTTTAACCCAACTTTCTGAAAGTTTATAATCTTCTTTTCCCAAAGCCCTTCCAAATGCTTTTTGCTGCAGTATCGGCCCGCTTATTGGTATTCCCCTATTTCGCTTCTCCTTAAACCACTGAAGTAACGCCATGCCAATGTCTTCGTGAGCAGACTGACGCAATTTCTTCTTCTTCGGCAAATTAGGAGATAGAATAGTTGTAAAATGGAAACTTTGGAGCGTGCAACTTTAAAGTTATATATCCGTGGAAGAAACAGCAAAGAGCTTTTTGTTGCACTGTGTTTCTCTTTGTTGTCATGCGTAGAAACTTTTAGCAACACGTAAACTTTTTGTTTCCACTCGACAAACTAAAATTGTCAACAGTCGCACGTAGTTTGGCGGGTCCGATTGCATATTTGTATCGGACGTAGCTTTAGCTTATTGCACGAATTGTGTCGATTTATATCTCGTATTGGACGCGCGATTTTGCACACGGAAGTGCAATATCGGTTGTCCGATGATAACCACTTACACGTTATACTTTCGTTTAAGTAATTCCTTAGTTATGAACAGCGGCGGTGGTTTCGATGGACAGGTAGGTATGGCATAGTAGTTTGATGTACTTAGGCTGGTGGGTTCGACTTCTGTAGGGGTTAGTTTATTTTTCTTATTTTTTTTTTTAAATGCGTGAGTTAGGTCGTCAGTTAAGTGGTCTGTTTCAAAAAAGCGTTTTGTCCCCTTCTTAAAAATAGACTAAAGCCTATCGGACAACTGAAATTGCATAGTCGTGTGCAACCACGCGCGTCCGATACGAAGTTTAGTTCGGCATTTCCCATACGAATATGCGGCCCGTTTCAGGGTACTGAGAAAACCGGTGCTACTTGAACCCCATAAAGCTGAATTAGTTGTGATTGCTTGCGTATATCTCCAGTTTCCAGAGAAATAGCTTAGGTTCTTGAAAATCATATTCACCCGCCGGCACATTTGACTCTAAAGCCAAAAACACATGAGAGCCAATACCAGGTTCATGAAGAAACATTTGTGTCACTACGAAAACAAGCGCGTAATTCAACGTTGAAAGCTAAACAAATTATAGCCGAATTTGCTCAATATGGTACCGTGGTAAAATAACTTCTAATAATTTTGTACAACTGTTTCACTAATAAAATATTGAACATATTTCAGATGTAATAAATAATAATTCATTTCTCAATGCATTTACGAACTTTGTTTTTGCTTGTAAGAAAGAGCAGACAAACCATTCCGATGTAAAGTCTCCAACGGCGAACGATTTTTTCATTACGCGTTCTTTCTTTCGTTCTCTGTAAAAATTACACACTCAAGAAAAATCAGAGGTACGGCTCCATACGACCTGGGAAGGTAAATACATATAATATTGTAACATTAATTGGTCTTACTAATGATCCTGTTGTGACGGATATTAAAGCTCTGAGATATTTGCCAAATGCAAAAATCTATTATAAGCTGGACTTTGCCGAAGACTGGAAGGAGTTACCCCGAAGGCAAAAAGCTATTCCAGAGGTTGTTGAGCAGCGCCAAATGTACAAGGAAC
This sequence comes from Xestobium rufovillosum, assembly GCA_963966045.1. NCBI lineage: Eukaryota > Metazoa > Arthropoda > Insecta > Coleoptera > Ptinidae > Xestobium > Xestobium rufovillosum. The sequence goes on from OZ014497.1 coordinate 28,499,648, forward strand.
AGAGAAAAATAAAACTCCAAAAATGGCAACATTTGCAGCAGCTCAAATCAGTAATGCCCAGTGATTGCATACTTTTTATGACAACTTAAAATATGAAAGCGATAATTGATTTTTATTAAACAAAAATGTTTCCTTAAGACTTACATACAAATCTAGTTTCTACATACATAGGTACTATTGTTCTTTCTCAATAAACAAAAATGGTTACCTAAAATAAGTGACACTTATTTTTACCTAAAAATATGAAATCTCGTAACCCACAAAAAATGCAATAAAAAATCAATAACTCCTTAAAGGGGGTCTATCACAAAAATGAAAATTGTAGAACAAACAATTCTAAGAACAAATTTTCAATCCGCACTTCTTTACGACAGGCCGTTTCAGAGATATGCGCGCTAAACGATATGCCGCATTCACTCGTGACGTCATGACGACACCGCGCGGCGTATAGGCTGGGGCGCGCATTGTAAGTCGACCAACTGCGGCTTGTTGTAACTCGTGTTCAATAATTGTTGCAGGGTTATTTCACGCAGTTCAGTTGCAAAAATTTATTGAGCATGGCTTTCAGGTTTGAACCAAAATATCGTGAGTCGGAAATGAGGCGTATGGACACTGAAAATCTTCAAAGAATCGAAGAAAATGATAATGCGCGGTTGAACAACGTAAGGTGGTGCAAGTGCACAAAATGTGTGCCGATGCCTACTGTGAAGGAAAGTGTTTGCTGTTGGGATAATGGTGAAATAACTAAAGTTAGGAACGAAAATAAGTATATGCATAACTTTGCATGAAAGTTTTGATAATATAGCTTTAAATTTAGATACGTTAAATATTGTAAGACACAATATAATATTAAAGGAAGTGCAAAAGCCACGGCGAAAAGAAGAGGTATATGGAAGTGAATAACAGGCTTTGGCGTCATCTTTCCTACAAAAATTTTACATCTTGGGTGAATTCTTGGACTTCAATTGGACATTTCAATAAAATTGTTATTCCAGCTTGCGTAGTAAGCCAAATTCGGGAACGCTTTCCTGAAATTAATGGCATATACACTGGTTTCAAAGAATATGAAGATGGGCAAGAACAGTAAAACTTATAATAACGATAGATCTGCATAAATAGTGTGCTTTGAAAATTGTAATTGATTTATAATGTACCTACCTAATCTTATACGTTTATTTTTATATTTGTTTGTGCCAATTCCTTTTATATATTTGTTGATTTCGTGAAATATTGGCATGTAATAAAAACTATTGTAAAGGATATATCGACGTTTCGACTCCGTTAGGAGTCTTTGTCAAGATTTTATTGAATAAAGTAGTTTATAAAATTATAAAAATGACATAATTTTTTCTTAATATATCCTTTACAATAGTTTTTATTTATTACATGCCAATATTTCACGAAATCAACAAATATACAAACTTATACGTTTATTAACAAAATTTAACAAAATAGTTTTATTCTTAATAAATCAAAACTGAACTTAAATAAAAACCGAATTGAAATTTTTGAGTACATTATTCCTTAATCCTAGATAAAAGTCGCGGCGATTTATTCTATTTTTCCACGCTCCTTATTTTAATTAGGAAATCTATGTAAAGATTCGGACGAGATTTAAGGTTGTTATTACACCCAAAAACACAACAATTAGACATCTTAACCTGTGCTGTTAACAACTCCACCTTACGCAAATTTTATGGATGTCTCAGGAAAATACAAACATGGGAAACTGCAAGCAACAACCGATCTGGAAGAGCGGCACGGCGTACGCAGCGGCTTAAGAGCGCGAGCCAAGTGTCGCCATGACGTCACGCGCAATAATCGCTCCACTTCAGAAATGAGTATCTCGAAAACTGTTGCAGTTTTTTAGATGCGGATTTCCCTATTATTCTTAGATATTTTTTTACTATTTTTTCATCACAAGTTGTATTTTTGTGAGAGACCCCCTTTAAGCCACAGTACGTATTTAAAAACAATATTCATATTACAAAAAAGTACATAATCCCTGTATCCGAACAATATTATTTTTCAGAGTTTCAAAAAATAATACAAAGTCTCATCTAATTAAAATTGTAATGGTTTTTCTGTCTATTGTAAAATATAAATCGTCTGTGAAGGACTAATACCTTCTATGTGCTTTGAATTCCATTAACACTATAATCTTCAATTAATTAATTCAACAATTAACTCATTCGTCCGCTTAAATGGCGTACTGTTTTATTTCTCTTCCTCCACTGTTTACTGAAATACTAGATGCAATAACTAAAGTTGAATGTTGCATCATTCGTTTGCACTACGGCAGCAATACGCATTTGTTTTCCTGTGTTGCCGATTTTCTTTTGAAGTTACCGCTCAAAATAGAAACTGGCGACAAACAGGAACAGCCGATATTTGTTACCGAATCAAAGATAAACTTTTAGGAACTTTGTGGAACATGTCTGAGAACAATCAATAGCAAAATAAAAGTTCCCCCCAATGTTCTTTCAGTGAATCGTGGCTTCAGTGAATCGTGGCTTCTTGGTACGTTTTATTAATTATTGCCGAGTATTGCATTTAACGTAAATTTCCGTCTGGAAATTTCGCCTGTATTTGCATACTTACGTTGTTTTACTTCCAATACATGCTGATTTCAGAGACACAAACACGAAGGTAGTCGCAGCCACTATAGGCCGTATCTGATGCGTCAGAAAATCCAAGTAATTGAATGAAAACGGGTTTGGAAAATAAAACATGTCTGGAGATCGTGTAATACGATCAAGTAGTGAAAGTTGAGTATGATAAGTAACACAAACGCAGAGTAAATTTAAAGGCAACGGACTCGTCCCAGGACAGACTTAACTTCCATAGTTGCTGCAAAATTACCTTGGCGGTGATAATTACGGAAGCTAGGAAACCCCAAAGGGTCAAAGATCTGTGCAATTGGCGATAAAATTTGTCTTGTGGTAATCTTATTTGACGAGAATCTTAAGTTAGGGATCGAATACTCTAATGTGTCATCAACAGAGTCCCAAAGTAAACCTAAGGTTTTTGTTTAAATCTGTTCCGTTGCTGATAGGAATTATATGTTGGATATCTTCAATAGTTTCACAACCCGTCAGCAGACCGTCCACGTAAAAATCGTGAAGAATTACCGAAGCTAGTGTAGGATTGTGTAGAATGTTTAATAAGATTGTCCTGAATGGTTGCACCAATCATCATTATGTCGTTCAGAGAATACTTCGAAAAGGATTTAGCAGAGCCGTCAAATACCACGCTGAGTTTGGTTGTGGCAAAACTCTCGGAAAAACCGGAATCGGCCTGTTGATATTTAGCTATTTAGCGATTTAGTTGTTGGCATTCCCAATGAATGCATGGTATTGTTGTCTTAAACTTGGGTTTCTGTCGAGTTTGCACTCCAAGTTTAAAAAACGTTTAAGAAGCCAGAGATGGATTTAAAGATATGTTAAATCGAATCAGTAAGCAAGCTATATGTGACACTATTGTAGCTTGCTGTACATTACATAATATTTGCTTATTTCAAGGAGAGATATAAGATTTTGTAGAAGGCAGAAATGCCGATCGCTTGCCAATGGAATGTTGAATGACAAATTCTTCGTAACCAAATAATGGAGCTAATTTGGAATAACAATAATTTATCTACAATTGTATGCCTACTATCTGCTCGCGTTAGGAATACAGTATTTTCACGGATTTATTGAGTCACAGGTATTCTCACCAGTTTGCTTAATTTATTATAAATTGATAATTAAAACGCACATTCTAGGCTCGTGAAATCGTGTTTTTAATTTGTAATAGCTAACTAGACAGGTGTAGATAGGACTCAATCTATCAAAACACTGCATTCTTAACACGGGCAGATAGTGGAATACTGCTTGGTATACTGATGTACGCATCCAGTTTTGTTTATTTTAATACATCGTCATTTATGTACAAACAATAAAGTATGTATTAATAATAATTTAAGTCTTTATTCATTTAGTCTAAACATTTGCATATTTTTATAAATAAACATAAATTATTAACAAACGCTAAAAAATGAAAAAAAAATATTGTAAGAAAAACGGAACTAAGAAACACAGTTATTTGTTTCTGTGTGTTGACGTAACAGCATATTTCTTCTTTCCTTTTCTCTAGTTTCACAGTTCCCACTTGTTTTCATGCTCTTCTAAACATTGTACCATTTGGTTTCGCGGAGAAGATTTTATTTTCCCAGTAACAGATTTTTTGTTTTTGCATGGAAGATTAATCTTCAACTCCTGAGGATGCTGAGGTTGTCAGCGAAACAAGTATCGAGTTTAATTACTGTGTGTAACTGTCTCCTGGTGTGTGGGGTTAACAATAGTCTGCTTTATACACCACCATTGGTGTTAAGTAATAAATTGTTCCTTTTGATGAAGGAGGAAATCATGTCATCACCAGGAGTGTTGTCTCTGAGGATAGGGATGTTAACATCCTTTTTATCGAGGTATTTCTTCAGTGCCGCCTTAATATCCAAGCGTGTTAGCGGAAATCCCCAGTCAGCTACCACTCCCAAGGTCCTCGCAATGATGGCCTCCTCCTGGGCGCTGAGGATGGTTGGGCGGCCAACAGATGCCAGGTGTCTTCCAAGGCATCTATTAACTATCGTGGAACGTGGTATTCCGTACGTTTTGGCGGTTTGTTTTTTGCTCATCCCAGCTTAAACAGCATTCACCGCTTGGTCAAAATTCTCCTGGGTGTAATTGCGGTAATTCTGGCTACTTTGCAATTGTTTGTTTGTCCTCAATTGCACTCCCGTATGGCTTGAAGTTTCGATTGTGTGAAGTACTTAAATATCTGTGCTGCGTGGTCCCGCTCATCTTGCTGTTTATGTGATCTCTCGCTCTCTCGTGTTTCCCCGTTCCTTGTGCCCGTCTTCTAAGCTTCGTGTGTTCGGTCTGCCTTTCATTTAAGATGGCCGGCGGTGATGGGAACGCTCCGTCCCGACGACGGTTGCTCCAGAACTTATCTTTGGAGTTCCCGCCACCTCCGCAGCGGCATCAGCCGATGCACCTTCGACGTCAGACCACCATGACGTCCTGCCCTCTCAGCCTGATCAACTGGACCCGTATGCTGCGTTCTACCGCAACATCGAGAGCGCCATGCAGCTTTCTCGGCTGGAGGAATCTGTCCTGCTGTTTGTTGCGATGCGGCTCCTGGTCCGGACGCAACATCACTCCGGACACTCCATCTTGTTTCAGGACCCGGAGGCGCACGGCGCTTTGCGAGTCTTTCAACTGACCCGCTCGCTCTGGGCATCCTGGTAGAGCAAGTATTTCGACGGAGAGGAGAAGAATGGCCCCTTGAGGAGGTCTACCGGGACTTCGTTCTGGCACAGAAACTATTCCCCAGCAAGTGCTATCAAACCATCCACCGCTATTGATTTCTCTTGCACTACTTCCTCCTTTCTTGACTCCCGCTCCAGTGCCTTCCTCCTTGTATCGGTCCCTGCCCTAGCTAGAGGCCCCCTCTCGCTCATTCTTTTCCTTTTCTGTATCTCTTGATCGTGGTTTCGCATCCCATATCAAAACCACACCTAATGACTACGGTTGGTCCCCTTTTTTGACTCTGGACTGATTTCCTTTTGTTTTATAGGCCTGAGAGTTATCCCCCTGGTCTCCAGAGTCTTAAATGGAATCGCAAGAACATCTGTGCGATTGCGAGACGACATCCTACGAGGGCCTCTCTGGCGCGACATCGGAGGTATTATTGTCCAGCTGCACGTCCTGGCTCCTCGTCCGCCGCTGTGTCCGAGCGAGGAGGCCTCATCTGCCCGAACTGCGATGGTGAATTTCGTCCGAAGTCGGGCCTGACGCAGCACAGGAGGAGTGCTCATAGGGCAGAATTGGATGCTGAACGGGAGGTTGCGGATCCTAGAAACATCAAGGATCCCATCTCCGCCCTGGAGCTGCTGAGACATCGCTCGCGCGGAGCTGGACTACGACGGACGCTACGCCAAAGTCTTCTTCGGGAAGAAGTTTTCCCATCCTCCCGGGGTAATTAAGAACTTGAGACGCTCCGACCGGTACAAGTCCCTCATCGAGAAGGTGCGAGCTGACCAGGAGGAGGATTACTTATTTTGGTAATACCCGCAGACCCCCCTCCTCCCCTGGCTGTCAAGTCTTCGACTTATAAAACAGGCCGCAATCCTTTTAATCATCATACCATTTTATTTTCCACCTTATCTCATTGTAGATTTAAAGTGCTGCTTTATTATTTGAAGTGCCCGCCTCCCCTTGGTTCTCCGTCAGGGCTCCTCGGCAATCGGAACGTTCTCCAAACTCTCCTCCTTCATTATCTTTTTAACCATCCTCAGGAATCCATCCCATACTTTCTCATCATTTCCGCCTGATTCCATCCCAAGTTCCACCCTCTCATTCGTTCTCTCATCTCCACTATATGTGTTTCATACTTCTGACACACCATCACCACATGTTCAGCCGTCTCCGCATCCCCACACCATTCACATGCTCCATCCTCCACCAAGTTGAAATGCCTCAATTTTTCCTTGAAATTTCCATGTCCCGACACCACCTGCGTTTCGTAATGTCCCACAATCCATTTCATTCTCAAACGCAGACTAATGTTTTAAATATACTTGAATGTCTCTTCCTTTGTCTGTCATATCCCACATTGCCTGCTATTCCATTTCCTCTTCTCTACGCCTCTTGCTCTCTACCACATTTCTTCCTTCCTTCTTGTCTTGATAAATCCTCGATTGGTGGTATACCTGCGATCACCCTTATCGCCTCGTGGGAGATAGTATTATACGCGCCTAAAATTCCCATCACCATCCTCCGCTGCTTCATCATCAGTTTTGCCATTGCCCTCCTATTTGATAGTCTGCTCCCCCAAACTTCCGCTCCGTAGAGCATCAAGGGTTCTGCCATTCCAAGGTATAGCCCTCTTAGATGTTTTGGGCTCAGCCCCCTGTTTGCTTTCGCAAGTCTCATGAGCTTCCCATAGGCATTCATCGCCCTTTCTGCCACCTCCACACAATTTCCATCAAACAACATGCGCTCTCCCATTTCGACTCCCAGATATCTTACTTGTGTTGACGTCTTTATATAGTTCCCCTCCAATCTTATTCTAAGCTGTATTTGTCTATCCAAACTTCCTTTCAGCATCATTCCTACTGTCTTAGACTTTGACAGTTCCAGCTTCACTCCATCACCTGCGACCCTCTCTCCTCCAGCTGTCTTCTGCTTTCTCCCTCTATCAAAAGCAGACCATCATCCACGTATGCAATTGCCTTTGTTTCATTGCCATAATCCAGGTTTAGGAACCCCTCGAAAATTGCATTGCACAGGAGAGGCCCCATGTTCAACTCAGCTCTCCTCTCCCTCAAGTAGTCTCGCAACAAACAATACAAATTCCCCGGGCACCCCCACTTCCTCAAATTATTCAATATCTCTGGCCACCAAGCATTATCGAATGCTCCAGAAATGTCGAGGAAAATTCCCAATACGTATCTTTCCTCTGGATTCCTCTACCATTTCCACCACTTTATCTATTGCGGCTACCGTTCCTCTGCATCTCACAAATCCAAACTGTCTTTCGCTTATATTCTGGCTTCTCTCCAGGAATTCCCTTAGTCTGTACGACATCATTCTCTCCGCTACCTTCCTCAGAACTGGAAAAAGAGTTACAGATCTGTAGCTCTTGACCTCTTTTGGGTCTTTCCCTTCAGCCTTAATAAATATTTTCACAGCCCCTTCCTTCCACAATGTAGGAAACTTCCCCTCATTCAGCATTCTGTTCATAATAATTTGTAATAGCTTTCTCCCCATGACCGGCATTACCACTTTAACCATTTCGGTTTTTATTCCATCTTTCACTGGTGCCTTTTTATGTTTTAACTCTGTTACTGCACTCACTAGTTCGTCCTCTTTAAAACTATCTTCATTTTCCCCTCTCCCATTTTTCCTTGATTCTACACTGAAAAAAACGGGTTTACCAAATTGTTTGGTTAAGAACTGAATTGTTGTGCCTACCATAATATGGGTATGCAAACAGAACTGTACTGTTCCCGTGTCGAACCAGTTGACTGTGATTGCAAGTTGATTATTGTTAAGACCTAATTTGTGAAGACTACTGAAAAGCATTTCACACAACTAAACAAATAAGTAACCAAAATCACTCCGTTAGTCGGTTAACACCGCAGAACCAAGAAGGACTGCACAACAAGGTCGGGTTGTACGGCCTTCAAACGTTCAGTAGCAGTAACCAAAAGCTGTTGGTCTATTATAACACGACGATTTGTAATTCTCTTCTGTGGTGTTTACTCAACAGTAAGTTGCAGGGACAAAGTGAATTCGTGATCACAGCTTATGTTATAATATAAAAGATTTGTTGGCAGAACCGTGTGGCGTTTGGTTGACAATACCAAAACTAAAATGTTGTTTTGCGGTGCGCTAGTTGCCTACGTATCAGAAGTTTATTCATCTCATAATTTGGTTTGTATACTGTGACAAGTTGGTTGCGTGCCGCTCAAGGTTCGAGGGACATTAATTGATTAATTTGTTTCATTCCTCCACAAAAATATACTATAGGTTGCATAAACAAGAGCACTCTCTAGTAGTTTGCGTTTTTACATAATATGAAGTGTGATTGTCGTCGTCATCGACGTCCAATGTTGCCAACGTTAGTTTCTAACGGATGCTTTGTATTGGATGTTGCTCCCAACGTATCAAAGGAATAGTTATTTGTATACAAATTGTGGACATCATTTTTGGAGCCGGTGGAAAAAATTCCGACACCCAGAGGGTTTCATGCAATAATCCCTCAATATAATTATGCAAGTCCCTATGATTATAGTTTACAAATAAAGGAGTTAGGCAGTTGGAGTTAGGGAGGGGTGCAAATTAAGAGATACAATTTTTTCATTAAGAGCTAAACAGTGTAACAAGGGATGCCTATTTTGGCACAAAAAAGTTACGGACGTGGGTGGTTTTTGCCCTCACCAACTTTTATAATAAAGTTATCTACTGTTGATGTAGGTACTTTACTTACCTGATGTATACCAGTGTCTATTTCAACATTAAAAACTATATGTTGCTGTCGGAATGGGTGAAGTAGACCATTGTTTCCAAAAACATGAACGAAGTCAAAAAGTGAAAATAATACGAATGTTTCGCAGGTATATACCTACACATTTATTATAAATTTCATGCATTCCTGGTACCAATAGTATACAGTAGTATAGGTTAACGTACAATATATAATTCAATAAAAGCCTAACGAAAATGATGCAATCGGAAAGTTTTTTAAATAGCAGCATTGGGGATATTATAATTATTATAGTATTGCTATTTAAGAAAAACAGTCAAATGCGTCAGTTTCGCTGCATTAGCAACGCCATATTATACAGTGCGAGTAAAAAGTCTGGAACTGGAACTGGATAAAATGAAGATTGTCAAAATGCTGCGCAAAGCCTCGAACACGAAAACCTTATTTTAGAAAAGTGCATCTTTTTTGACGTTTTTTCGGTTCGATAGTACTTTCGCGGTGTGACGTTATCTCCAATTTTTTTAAATAGCAATCCATATTTTTGACTTTATAATAAATTGAATAGTGGTTGAAATTACGAACTTATTGATGTACCATAGTATGACGTTGCCAATGATATACTAATCGAAATAATCGAATATAAAGTAAGAGAAAAATTAACAAAAAAGGGTGGGCCGTATGGAATGCTATTATTATTATTACTCTTATTTTGTTCGTTTTCGTTGACGCACTGATCCTATAGTCGCGATGATCGAGTTTAAAGTAAGAAAGAAAACTAACAAAAACAAAGAGGAATATTCCACGGCTCACTAGGCCCACTCCTTTTTGTTAGTTTTGTCCATAATTTAAACTAGATTATCTTGATTAATTTCAATGTCAAAACCATACTGTGGTACATTAATAAATTGGTAATTTCGACCAGTATTCAAATATGGATTCAAAAATATGAGTTGATGCTATTTAAACAAATCGGAGATGACGTCAGAGCAATAACACAACACTATCAAATCGCGTTAACTTAAAAAAAGATGCACTTAAAAAACAAGGTTGACGTGCCCGAGGATTTGTGCAGCATTTTGACAGTCTTCATTTTATCGATTTAGTTCCAGACTTTTTACTCTCCACACTGTATACATATACATATATACTTATACACACTCTAGCAAATAAGCGCAATAAACAAAACAACATAATGTGCGCATGTTACTAATCGTCACGTATAAATTCGACGAGGACTTGGTACCTTGGCGTCTCTCCCGGATCGCCCTGTAGTAAGCCAAATGAGATTATACGTGCGCTTTTGGGCAGATTGTCACGGAAATGATTATTGTAGTGATCTATTTTTTCTTTGGGAGCAACGTTAAATTTATGTGGAATATACATAAACTGCCACCATTGACTTTCTTTACTGCAATAAGCGAAACATGCGTCCAAGCAAAGTTCTGGTGGATTTGAGTTGGACATGGCTGCGATGGCTACTTCGAGATTTTCATCATGAACGGGAGGTAACTGTAGGTCTTCCATGGCTGTAAAGAAACGGGAGGAAAATTACAAAACGTGGCAATGCGGCGCATATTAGGATATTGCCGACACATTAGCCACTCGGAAAAATTTGGTGCTGTGAATCACAGACTCCCAAAGACCGATGCGGATTAGCATTGAATTATTTCGAGTGACCAATGTTGAGTGTCATCTGTATGCTCGCAAGAAAACTAGTGGCCTTCCATATCACAACAACTGAATTACCTATTCTAATAGCCGTTAAAAAATTATCGAACAAAACATCGTTTTAAAAAAAGGGTATGTTATAAAATAATGAATAATTTTTAGAAATCTTTTATAGTATTACTTTAGGTTATTTTGACTTTTATATAAAATGAATAGAATTCCAAATCACTACAGGAATTTTTCGTAGTCTGATGGCAACGCTACTACTCGTACAATCGACACAGCTGATCAATAATACAATATTTATTACTCAGCTGTGTAGTCGATTTATAAACAAACAAAACGATGCATTAAACTAGCACTCACCTTTATGTTATCGCTGCTGCCAGAAATATTCGCGCACCTCTCAAGATAGAGATGATATGAATGCAGGGTTGCCAACTTTTTAAAACGGCAAAACCGTACGCATTTATGCCGATCCTACGCGGTATAACATTAGAGCTAATGCAACGTTCCCTGATTGGTGTATTTCTGCCGCGCAACAACAGTAAAAGTCAACAAATGAGTGGATGTCTGTCTCGAGTGATGACGATCCCCTAGCTGTCCTTTCGCACCAGACACCCGCATTTTTTGTTCAAAAGAAAAAAGAGAAATCATCATAACAAAAAAGAACTACTGCGAGGTGCGAACCCTCAGCGTTGCGACTTGGGAGAATGACACATCGACCAGTGAGCCACGAAGGTGTGGTGGCAAAAACGGTTACGAAAATAGTATATTAAGTAGAAAATACGCCCGTTGCCGTAAGTATAAAATCAGCTATGTTATACCGCGTAGGATCGGCATAAATGCAAACCGTACTAGCGTTCTGAAATTACCGTACTTTGTTTTCCAGGACCGTACTTGCGGATTTCCGGGGTTTAGTAAAATTGCCCACGCATGATTAATATAATTGTGAATATAAAATTTACCAATTTACTTATGTCATTTTATTAACTAGGCATTTCATATCAAAAGTTCTTATGTAGAAATTAAGGAATCCAAAATATGATGGCATGTTGACAACATGTAAGTATTAACAGTAAATTCCGGTTTTTATTTATATTTATTGCACTTTAACTACAAAAATGAAGAGAACATTACAGGTTAGTGTTATAGAAACTAATAACATGTACATATATATTTTATCAAGGCGAAACACAAAAAATTAGGAAACCTACATAGAAAGAGTATAAAATCCTGCAAATTCTTGAACCTAGTAACTATGTGCATTTTTGATGGGTCGCCACTCACAGACGTGTAGCAGATTGTAAATTATTCTGTGGTGATGATGACGATACTTAACTCAAAAAGCCAAGGCCGTGCAAGCGTGCTCGACCTTATATGGCACGCATGCCGAACCACCGCATTCACAATTAATGAAGAATTCAACAGTAATAAATGACCAGGATTGTGTTGTGGTTACGCCAACCTGGCTGATTTCGGAACCCCTTGGGATGTGTCCTATGAAGCTCTCCCTCATTTTCGTCAAATAACTGCATCCAGCTGAGTACTTGTTGTCCAGCGTATAATAGAGGGCTATCCATCGATGCGGGTTTTTGCCGGTCTTAGTTACGGGGTACACCGAATAAAGCATGTATCCAGGTGGCACTGTGGCGTTTAAAATTTTCGATGCTTCCAGAACATCATTAGTGCTGACAGATCCTTCAGCAATGCATGGTAGAAGTCCACCATCAGGAACATCGGTCGCTGCACAACCCAATACTATCAGTAACACTGCCAATAACATTTTACTATAGACGGATACAATGTTTAAGAGAAACTGTGGAAATTCTGCGGCATGCTTACAATTTATCACTTTGCAATATTATTTTAGATAATACATATATTTATATATTTAGATATGGGTACTTGCGCACGGCGTATAGGATATACAGTAATGTTCACTTATAATGAACCTCAAGGGACTAGTTAAAACGGTTCGTTATAAGCGAAGTTCGTTATAAAAGGAAAAACAAACATTGATATTAATTATGGGCGTGTTTTTAGCACTTTCATAAACGGTTCGTTTTAACCAGTAATTCGTTATAAACGGGTTCGTTATATGCGGACACTACTGTAATTATGAGAGTTATCACAGTTATGTGCACTCCGAACTTTCCACATATGACAGCAGAAGGTAATATCTTGAGACTGTTGCTTGCTGAACCAGTACGAATTGATGGAATCTTGCACATTGTATTTCCTGTGCCGAATTTTGCATTGTCCGTCTGTGACGGCCTATGTTCATTTCAGAAGGGACATTAGATCCCAACCCATTCAAAACAAAAAGCCATAGTGGTCGGTGTGAAGTTGCATCCAACACCGCCACACTGACCACGTTTAAATCAATAGGGGTATGGTCAATCAGCAGATTTCGTGCTGCACGGACGTTTTTCTGTTCTGGCCGGGGCAGTACATCATCCTGAGTGGTGATGCTTCCCTATTGTGAATGAAAGTACAATACAAACAAACATAACTATTAATTTGACTTACCATCAACATCATAAAATACAGCACTCCTCTAAGCTTACCCATCGTATCATTCAGTTTATCCTGTCTACTTTTGAAGTATAAAAATGTGAAACTTATTTATCGTTCTCATTAAACTTATTTATATAAGCGACAGTATCATGGTATCATAACATTATTATTATACAGTAATGTTCACTTATAATGAACCTCAAGGGACTAGTTAAAACGGTTCGTTATAAGCGAAGTTCGTTATAAAAGGAAAAACAAACATTGATATTAATTATGGGCGTGTTTTTAGCACTTTCATAAACGGTTCGTTTTAACCAGTAATTCGTTATAATGTGTTCGTTATATATGCGGACACTACTGTATATGTAAAAAATAGGGGTTTTTATGACCTTATAGATAAAACAAAACAAAAACAAAAATAGTGGTTTTTATGACCTTAGATAAAACAAAGGGGGTGTTACCTTCTGAGGTTTTTTGTTTACAGATAAATGCACTGTGGTGTTGGTTTCATCATAAATGATAAAGCTATATACTTAATTCCCAAGTAGCCTAAAATACGACGATTTTTGGAGACGTTTGAAATAATTTTTCTAGTAATGGCAAATAAAATTACAAAATCTGAATAGCTTAGGATGTTTTCATGCTGTGATTGATGTGAGAAATAGTGAGAGTGCATGGGACATTGGGCAGACTTTTCGTAAGAGAAGACTTTCATATAGATAGTACGAGACTTTTCGTCTAATAGTAGACTTTGTAGTAGACTTTAAGACTTTAGATTCTCGTACCGGTGTGAAACTTAAATAAAATTTTTATTAAATAGTTATTAATTTGTACATTATTCTGACAGCAGCCCCTAATAAAGTGAATACATAACATGCATAGGTATCAATTTTATTAACGATTTCAAGAAGATGTTGCTTTTTATCTTTTATACGTATTATGTAGTGTCGCTTTTTACGAGTTTGTTTTGACCCCATCAGGACTCTGTGGTATTCTTTATCTTTGTCACTATCTTTCTTGGGAAACCGTTATGTAGCGAAATTCATGCGGCGAAACCAAACGGAAACTATATTGGCTCCAATACTGTGAAAACAACTAATTCTATTATTAGATTTGTTTATACTTTTACATCACTCATATCAGTAACCGCTCGTTCTCTCACCGACTCAAGTATGGTATCACAGTGTTGCCAGAGTGGGAGATTTCTCCCTAAATTTGGGGATTTCCAGGAGGAAATTTTGGAGTTATTTTGTATTTGGGGAAATTTTTGGGGGTGAGCTTTTCAGACAGTAATTTTTTCTGTACTTATTTTATTTTATTTTACGTAGGTAGTATTATAGGCTATATTTTCGTAGTTTTTGGGGATTATGGGTCTATTCTTTGGGAAATTTTATGGGTTAAGTGGCGGAATTAAAAATTACCATCTGGCAATACAGGTAGTGAGGTATAATTCGCTTTGATCATCCCAATTATCATTTAAAATAGGTCCGCCAAGCCGAGGCCGGTTCCACGTGATAAGCTACGCCAACCCGTCAACCAACCCTCGGGTGATGGGTGACGAGGATGCTTGGTTCACTTACACCTAATTGTGAATTAGTGATTAAAATTGCGGGTGGACATGAGAAAAAATACCTACATGAGCAAAGTAAGTAAAATACATATAAATACTTATTACCGTTTTGCACGTCGCGTCGCAGAGATAACTTTGTACGCGTGACATCTGATAAATTTTCTCGTCTAATTCTGATAACTCTCTGTTTATAGAAAGGCCGAAACTTCCACTCGCATCTAGTAACCGGAGGCAACAATTGATCAGTGTCGCTAAATTTTTGAATAAAAATCGTCCTCGCCACTTTAATTTTTTTAATTCGCTACTTTGTCGTTATTCTTGGTTTACACAGGAAGTATGTACCTGCTTAAAAAAATCATAAATTACAAAATTTGTTTATTAACATGCAATAAAAACTAAAAAAGAAAATTAAAACGATATATGCCTAAAATCTTCTTACTCCGATTTACTCTCATCTTCCGGCAAAGGATTTATGGTAGTTATTTTCTTAAAAGGATACCTACATATTTTTGTGATTTTTTCAAATAAAAGCTTTAAGGCGATTAAGTTTTTTAGTTTTAATATCGGAAAATATTGAGAAAATTACGTTCCATATGTGTTTGCCCCAATATTTATTTCTTCTACTCTAAATTAACAATATTATTATCATAGGCCAATAATACTTCCGGTTTTATACAAAACGAACATAAAGACACGATATTAACAAATTTACGGAATTAAGAAACGCATTAAACTCAATGAATTAAGGTAAAAGAATAAAAAAATAATAAATAGCGTGCCAGCGATAACTGAATAACACTACCTATCGAAAGAGGGTGCTCTAAAAGTACCTAATAGGTAAATTCGTGCAAAATGTACAAAAGTCGCTACTTTTGGACCTTTTTGCTGCAGGCGCCGCTACGCCGCTACAGCCTTCTAAATGTCGCTCTTTTGGCGACAAGTCGCTACGGTTGGCAACACTGCAATTAATCCCGCCTAATGTGCATATTTGATTTGTGACTTCAAATTTCATTAATCAATCATCAATGTGCGACAGTGCGAGTATCGACTGGCATGATGACTGGCATGATGACTGACAAAGACGTGGTGGATTTTCTGAACGCGTGGGGCTTGAAGGACTACGTCAACGTATTTCAAGGTATGAATAAATTAATTTGTCTTTCTTACTTACAATGCATGCAAATTCAGACCAATTTTATATCTCACAAATGCAGTTGTTTGGTACAGGATCTGTGCAACCCTGGTTCCCACTGGTGGAGTAATTGTAGTAAAATTCACTTTCAAATTTCCATAAGTGTTCATTTATGTGTTCTATGAAATTATTGATTTTATACCTACATAATCAATGACTGATTAAATTAAAATAAGTTGGTTAAAATTTTTTACCCGGTAGATGGTATACTACTTTCCGGAAATGTTTATGTTCTTTTAAAAATTATTTATTGAAGTGTAACTGCTATTTTTTGAATTATTGGGAAAACTAAATATTTTTAGCTCAACTTCCTGTCGCCAATGTAACCCAATTCATCTATTCCTTTTCTGCTCCCCCATGCCGAACCTTATTGGAAATCACGCGAGTGATGAATGAAAAGAATTAGTAAACATAGACTCGTTGAAATGTCGAAGAATTAGTGATTTCGTTCTTTTCGCTTCTCAAACAAGATACAATCCACGTTATAGAGATCACCTCCTTCTTGTTCTACGAGAGAACCATAGTTATTCAACTCTCATATCTGTACAACCAGGTAAGTGGGCTAATATTATAGTCTATCTCATGGTACCTATCATAGTTCGCCAGCACATTGGTACCCGCACTTGACCTTGTTTAGCTTAAAACCTTATAGCAGGCTAAGTCGCGCGGTTCAAATTTATTGTTTTAAGTTCGTGACGTGATATTGGTTTGGTTTCTTTGATAACATCCGCTCTCAATATTATTTTCTCGCTCTCTCGTCTCTCGAGCACGTTGGTATTTTCAATATTTTCATACAATTAGTACCTAGTTTTTAGATGCATTTTTGTATCGGGTCTTACATGCCCATACACACAATAATTCAACCCTCTTTCTCGATCTATCTCGACTCGTTTTATTGTTACTTAAAGTATACGTGCATTCAGTATTTTTTTCTATCGCGGTGTCTTTGATAATATTGTTTTCTTATTAAGCTCTTCATTTTGCAAAACTTTCATTTAAACTATTTTCCTCCACTTTGAACCGTAGAGGTATACGTATATATTACAGACCGATTTCACCTAAGTGACGACACCTTATAGTAATATTTTTATAAAATATACCTGGTGTTTCCAGAAATAGAATAAACACCACATAAATTGAACTAGGTAACTAAGAAGGAAATAGGAAGTTAGCACAAAATAAAAATCACTTTTGTAAGGTCCACATTCCTGTTTCAGAACAAGAAATAACAATAAAAACATTACCGCTGCTTACGGATGAAATGATTAAAGAATTGGTGCCCGTCATTGGGCACAGAGCAAAATTAAAGACGGAACTTGATCAGTGGCGGGCGATCATGACAGCCGCATCTAACTCATCAGATATGGTTAGTATAAATATTACTATGAGGCGGTATCATCAACCAAATATCTGGTTTATGGACCGTACTTGTAATTTCTTCTCAGCTGGGTCATAATTCCGTTCTGATTGTCATAAATATACGAATGGGAGGAAATTATCAGTATACCTATGCGTATATACTACTAGCCAAAGCGTTCAACGGGCCGGACTTTCCACCTAAATCAAACGGGTCGGGCCAGGCCGGGTCCAAAAATCAATGGTTTACACCGTAAAACCAAAACAAAGAATTCGGTGCTTATTTAATTTATAGGGCCGGGCTCGAATGGGTTTACCACTTTAATGAAACGGGTATGGGCCGGGTCGGTCCTAATGAAATAGGGCTGTTGAACGCTCTGCTACTAGCTACCAATTCATAACTCGCATAATACGGCCGTTGCGTAGAACATAATATAGCTAGTGCTGAAATAAATGATATTAAAAAGTGTTCCATTATTTTCGAAAAACAGTAACGAAAAGAGAGGTCAATTACTTTAATGACAAAAACAACCATGAGATTTTAGTGTGCTTGATGTAAACGAATCTGCCACAAATAATGCAGGCTTTCGTTTTAAGAAATAATTTACATTCGAATTTGCATAACAAATGCTCTTTTAGTACGCCGGATATTAGCGACAATTTTTATAACTCATTTCAGCGCCCTTCGTATTCATATGAAATTGTAAATTGTCTGTTGGAAATCAGGAATATTCATGTGCGAGACCCCAGGGTCGGACATTTTACAACTGACAGGTCTTCAAAAATGCGGAAGAAAAAAGTTAACCTAAATCTTTTCAGTACCCCTGCCTTTGGTTAAATTCATTAAGTAAATCATAAATAACAAGAAAATACCCTAAGCAGAGATCCTGAACAGCCCCAAATCAGAGGAAGACGTTTTAAATGTGTTTACAAAAGTTGCTCTACTTATAAAAAAAATAGTCATTTCAGCTCGTTTGAATATAAGTAGGCCTACTTTCCAAACACTTTCAGAACCTCTGCCTCTGCTCAGGGACTGCTCAGAACGTCTACCTCGGGTATTTTTTTGTTCTTAATGATTCAAATAATAAGTTGAATCATAAAGCAGAGGCGCTGAAAAGATTTAGGTTAACTTATTCATCCTTTTAAATTTTTGAAGACATGTCAGTTGTAAAATGTCCGACGCGGGGTGGGCAGAGGTCAATTTCCCTGTTTGTTATCACACAAACTACCAAATTTACAACCTCTGCCACACGCTAAAATCATTTTAAAATTGATGTCACTATCCGGCGTACTATATTTTGGGTCCTTTCAAAATGAATGAAGCTTAAAACTTTGTATTTTTCAGACGTCAGTTTCGGCTGTCAGTGAAGCAAGTGTCCCGTTGTTAGCAGAAATTCCCCTTGGTATTAATATTGAGGCATCTACATCGCATTACACAGAAGTGCCCATCGCACAGGAAAATTTTGTACCGGAACCGTGTTCATCGAGCACGACTTCAACGGTACGCATATAAAAGTTTACTCTCAACTTGTTCATTGCTTTATATTTTCCACCTTTTATTTAGGAACTTCACGATTTGTTAAATAGCACAAACGAAGGTCGATCATTGCTTTACTCTTTTCATGCAGAAGGCCTGTTGGATTCTGCTGGAAGAAGCAAACTGTGTAACATTATTATTGCCAACGAACTGAAAGATGACGCCAATAAACGAATGACCTCGACTAGGCTCCTAACGTTAGCACACCAAATAACCGCCGTTTTTAATAAGGAACACGTTGCTGCTTACTTCATTCCCTACATTTCCCTTGGACCAAATCTGAAACGTGCAGCAAAAGGAAAACTAATCGATTGTTGGAATAATAAACGACGGGCATACCGAAACTCGGGACTCATCGAGTCGTCCCGAAAACGTTCTGAGAACCCATCAGACCTGGCAGGATCTCCGCATTCTTCTAAATCTTCGTCACCATTACTGGTCCACTGGCTAACACAATGTCCAAGGAGTGACGTAGATGATTCTTGCGTGGAGGAAAGTTTACAATGGCTAAAGAACGCGAGTGACCCGTGGCAGGCAGTCGAACATCATTGGGAGATAACTTCTCAAGCGCGAGCACGTAAGTTTGGCAAACAGGCGTGTTCTATTTCTGAATATATCAGCGAATTCCCCGCATTGAAGAAGCCTCTGGGTTATTTACTTGTGAGTATCCACCCTACTTTTATATATGACATTACCAACCTCATAACATCCAGATCTTGCATTTCTATTTTCCTCGCAATATATATAATCCATGTATCTACTCTTTATTTGAAATACCTCCGTTTCTTTTGCAGCTCCTTAAAGATTTCGAAGCGGCATATCCTGGTTGCAGTGGTAAGGTTTATGAACAATTTCCGCTACTTAAGGAGAAAATTTTGAAGTTGACAAAGGAGAAATTGAAGAACATCAGGGATACTAGTGTCAGGAGCTATCTTTCCGAATTGCTGCAAATCGCTAATGGTAAGCGTATATAGTTTTTGCACCTCGGCAATGTAATTTGTCGGCCTGCAAAGTACCAGAGTTGGGTAGTATCCGGCGAATACATTTGTATTCGAATACAGTATTCGAATACTTTGTAAAAATTGTATCTTATCCGTATCCGGCACAAATGAAAGTATCTGCCCACGCTGCTGCCACTCTCGGGGCATATGTCGGGATGATCCGCCCTGCAGTTCTCGAAGGCGCGTGCCTTCCAACCCCCCGCCAATTCCGCCGCGGTGCCCCCACCTCCACAATCCCGGAGAGGCGCAAGGGCGCACCGCTATAAGAGAGCGCAGCAACTTAGAGACCGCTCCTTTTTGGCCCGGCGACTTTTCAATGGGGTGCCCGGCAACTTTTTCAACTTCGAAGGACATCGCCTCAAGCTATGAGGAAATCTCGCGCGAACCCGTCCAGGATAGACACCCTTTTTCTGACGCTAAGCCTACCATCCTTGGGGGCTATATGCGCCGATCCTGGAGGAAGATGTTCGCGCGTCACTCAAACATCGTTTGTCCGATTCCTCCGGCCCCGATGGCATGCATTTGCAGGACAGGAAGATGTTCGCGCGTCACTCAAACATCGTTTGTCCGATTCCTCCGGCCCCGATGGCATGCATTTGCAGGACTTTAGGACACGAGTTCATCCACGTCGCCTCTCGCTCCTATATAATGCTATGCTATTTACGGGTACTACTCCCCCTTCTCTCCATGGTAGTCCGCTGAAGACCCTGAGCAAGTTGACAACTGGCCTATTCTTGTCCGGTTCTTCCACCGACTTCTCGCCCACCGCCGTTCCGCTCTCCCTCTTCACTATTCGCAACGTGGGTTCATCTTCCTGAAGGGAACCCTGGCGAATACACTAACCATGCAAGCGTTGATAAAGACCTGTCGAAAATGCCCATCAAGTGACTACTCTCGATCTTCATCAAGTCTTCGACACCCTGCCCAACGCTTTCATCATGAGGGCACTCGCGTTTTTTTTAGTCGACCCCCGCCGGACTGCCTACATCCGGTCAACCCTTCAAGACGCCACGACCACCGTCAAATGCCTTCCTCTACGCCGACCGAAAGGGGGGTCTTGGTACACCTACTTCGAGGCCAAGATCCCCGACATCCTGCTCGGCCGCCTCCGCAGGCTGAATGCCGCCATGGATTCCCAACTTCCGTCCGTCCTGGACTCCGCGTACATCCTCCATCTCGCCGAAGACCTCGTCCAGATCTCCCAGCGATTTGGCACATTTGGCAGAAGTGAGATTCTGCGTTTGCCGGTGCTGGCCTCCCCGCCCACTCGCATCACCCCGCCGCCTCTTCTTGGATTAAGAACCCCTATCCTTCTGGTCCAGGACTTCGTCAAAGCGGTGCAGTTGCGGGCTGGAGTCCTGCCCACCAGGTGCGGTTTCCACAACCTGCCGTTCGAGCAGCGGAAATGCCGGGCCGGCTGCAACCGCGTCGAGACTGTCTCACGTGTTGCAGAAATGCCCTGCTGTCCACTGGGAGCGCTGCCGGAGACACGACCACATTGTCTCGCAAGGTCCAGAAGATGGCAGCTCGATGCGGATGGGCGGTGGAGGTAGAGCCCAGAATACGCGGGACGGATGGACGCCTCCTCTTTTCGAGGGGTTACGCCGCTGTCGTCTGCGACGTCGCTGTGTCCTGGGAGGCCCTCAACAACCTATCTTCCGTTTTGTGGCGTTGTCTAATCGTGAGGTTACTAAGTGAATAAGCAAAATATTCCAATATTTAACAGGCAAATTTAATTTTTCCAGGGAAGACAAATGTCTCGACAAGATATGTGAATCTTTAGGTACGTCGATTCGAAAAGGCATTTTATGTGACGTGTGTTTGAGTATCTTTTTTGCAACTTGCCCAAGCTATGATATAAGAATCTGAAGTAAACTGCAATGACTTAATCAATTTTACTGCATTATCCCCCTTAAACAACCGTGCAAGTAGTGCAATTTTTCAATGTTACTTATTTCTTGATTATTGTGCACAACAGATTAAACAAATGTCTCGACAAGATATGTGAATCTTTAGGTGCGTCGATTCGAAAAGGCATTTTATATGACGTGTGTTTGAGTATCTTTTTTGCAACTTGACCAAGCTATGATATAAGAATCTGAAGTAAACTGCAATGACTTAATCAATTTTACTGCATTATCCCCCTTAAACAACCGCGTAAGTGGTGCAATTTTTCAATGTTACTTAGTTCTTGATTATTGTGCACAACAGATTAAAATAATCACTAAAACTTAACCGTGCATCATAATGACCAGAAAATGTAGGTAAATTAATGTTCGGAAGCCTTACATGATTATTAGGACCGGTTCCGGAAGGTGCACTGTGTGAAGGGAGCAATTTTCCTTTTTGAAAAACTTCCAACAACTTTTTAATCAAAGACATTCTTTCAAAATATAAGGTTTCCGTTACCTCGCGTTCACGTTCCTCATTTGCGTCTAACTCTAAATGTGATCGATTTCTTTCAAATTCGACAAAATCCATTTCAAGTTGCCTTAATCGAATCTCTATGGCGAATTCATTATTTTGATTTTCAGTATTAAGTAAAAATGTACCAATACGCGTTAACTGAAGTAGTAGAAAAATGACAATACTGGATTAAGAACCCGTTCGGAGCACAGCGCCATCGAGTTTTCCAGGTGCCATCCACTTCTTCGGCAATGACCTTGAAAGACACCAGGGGCTGCTGAAGGAGCCGTTGAGGCATCCGAAGAAGTGTCTTCAGCAGCGACATCTGCAGCAGCCTCTGGTGTCTTTCAAGCTCACTGCTGAAGAAGTGGGCATGTCTTCAGCAGCGTCTGGGGTCTTTCAAGGTCATTTCTGAAGAAGTGGTCTTCAGCAGCATCCAGGCGCATGCGCCGGGGCTATTCCTCAGATCAGTCCATCGAGTTCTCCATCCACTTCAAGTGGGCATGTTTGCAGCAGCCTCTGGTCATTGCTGAAGAAGTGGTCTGCAGCGGGCAGCCTCTGGTGTCTTTCAAGGCCGTTGCGCACCCAAGCCGCCATTTTGGCCGTGGCTGAGGCGGGCGACCGACCGACCGACCGACCGACCGACCGACCGACCGACCGACCGACCGACCGACCGACGGACGATTCTAACTTAAGAATGAGTAAAGGAAGTATGGAAATGTTATTGAAAGGTCTTTAAATAACATTTCCACCTTAATTAATTTCAGAGCTTATAATTTTCGAGCGCAATTTCTTCAGAAGTACAGGATTATTTTCAGATCCTAGCTTTTCCAGGAGCTGTTCGACAAGTGATGGGAGGACTTCATCGCAGCCAGGACGCCTCGCCAACTTCCGCGGGCACCGTGAAACCCAAAGCTTAGACCGAGGTCAAGCCTGAGTCAAATAAGAGGAATATGTTAATGAAAACCCCGAGCCCCGTTGACGAGTTGGCCCCCAGCCTGTTCTCCGCCCTGGACATCATGGACACCGAGGCGTCCACGTCCAGCCAGCCCACCGCCGCCCCCGCAGCGAAGCCCCCAGTCCCCCCGTCCGTAGTGCTCCGGGACAAAGATCAGTGGGTCTCACTGAGTAAAGAGATGGCGCGCAAAAGTCAGGTTCTCCAAGGCGTGGAATATTCAAGACGACATCTCGATGCAGTCAGCGACGGTCGAGGACTTCAGGGGAATTAACAACCTCCTGACTTTTCGAAAATTAGAATCATACACTTTCTGTTTGCAGGAAGAAAAGCCCCTGAAGGTGGTCGTACGAGGACTCCTCAAGGACATCCCCGTATCCGGCATTAAAGAAGAAGACCTGACGGCGAAAGACCTTCCCGTTGCAGCCGTGCCTCGGATGAGCCATTGAATCTAGCGATGTTTCACTAAAAAGCTCCGAAGCGGCCAAGGCAATCTTCAAGGTGACAGTGACAGCCATCTGTTACCTGAAGATCACCATAGAGTCGTCGAGAAAGAAAAGCGGCACCTCCCAGTGTCACCGCTGTCAGAGGCTCCACCACGGCCAGAGCCACTGTACCGCCGCCCCCGCTGCGTCAAGTGCGGCGAGGGACACCACACGGTGCACTGCTAGAAGGAGTCCACCGCTACGGCCAAATGCGCCAACTGAGAGGGCCACCGCCCCCAAAGCCGGCCGTGAAATCGACACCCAGGACTACCGTCCCTGCTGCCCCGTCCGCAAAAGTGGCAGCAGACCGCTCCTTCGCAGAAGCTGCAGCCTCTACCTCTCCAAAGACCGACCCCAGCGCAGTCTCAGGCCTCGCTGTTGGACCAGCAATGGGGACCACCGATCTCGCCGAGGACCTCCGGCAGATGAGGGCTATATGCTAGCGTCGCTTACACAGCTCTATAACAAGATTCTGGACAAACTGGTAAGTAATGGAAGTACATAATCGTAAACCCGTTCCTTTACAGGTCGCCTTCTGAAACGCCAACGGCTTCCAAAAGAAGAAATTGCAGCTTCGGGAGTTCGCTGAGCGCCACCGCTGATGAACGGGACTCACCTGAGGGAGGCGGATAATGCAAAAATCGCCAACTATCAGCTGGACAGCAACGACAAACAGGATCACGTGGGCGGGGGACGGCCGCCTACGTCAAAACGGGTACGGATCATAATTTAATTAACATAAATAATTTGCAGTATCTGGAAGCGACAGCTGTCGAAGTGGTTACTGCTTTGGCCGGGACCATCAGACTGGTAGCAGCCTACAACCCTCCGAGCCGAAGGCTCCTGGATGCAGATCTGGACGCTGTATTGGCGGCGAACTTTAACACCAAGCACCCATCATGGAACAGCCGGACGACCAATACCAACACAAGAGTCCTCATCGACTATGTCGAGAGCACGGACCTTGCTGCAGTTGGACCCCGGAACCGACTCATGTCCTGGACATCGCGGTACTCAAGAAGGTCCGAAACAAGCGATTTTCGATCCTCTCCGAGATTCATGGAGAAGCCGGGCTGGTCTACACGGACACCGACAAGGCGGAGGCCTTCGCAGACAACCTGCAGCAGCAGTGCAAATCAAATCTCGACGGCGACACCTACCTGGATCACGTCACATGATTCAGAGCAGACCGGTGGCCAAATCCGGCCGACAACTCTGGCAGAAGTCGAGGAGCTCATCAGGCGCTCCAAACTTCGGAAAGCTTCAGGACCAGACGGCATCTCCAACAGGGCCGTCAAATCACTTCCGGTAAGTGCGAAAGCTTTTTTGGTGATAATCATTAATGCCGTCTTACGCCTGCGCTACTTTCCGTAACAATGGAAGTGCGCAGACGTAATTGTGTTACAGAAACCGGGGTAGCATAGAAGACCACGTTAATCCTCTGGTCAGAGACCTGTGGAACTACGACGTAGAAGACTGTGGAAAATACAAGAGACCGAAAATGGTACTGCGATTAGACTAAATGATTTACTTAAGCAGGGCCTGTCACTATGACAGATAGTTTCTTAGATACTTTGTAATATCTTAAGCACCCATTATAACCTGTCACTATGACAGCTAGACTCTTAAACTGAAATTTATCTCAAGGCTAAAATGTAATTTACACCCGTGAGTTTAAACTCAGGCGAGAACAAACCTTGTTATTTAGATTAAGAGAAAAATTTAATATACATGGACCTCAATAAAGAATTTATCAAAGTCAAAAAAGTGTTTAATGCGTTTCAATTTCACCTGCTTGATTGACGTAAAAACGATATTTCTTGTTATTTTGAACTGCCACACTGCCGTTGGACATCCGGCACGATGGACCAAAAATTTTGTAACAGAACTTTATTTTAACAAGAAAAGAAATGTTTACACAAAGACGGCAACTTCATGCTCAACATACAAAACGTACATTTTCTTTTTCAGGCGTTGCCAACTAGACCTTTTGTCGAGGACAGGGTGACCAACTCACAAACAGTAGAAACATAAAATAACTAACGTCTTAACAGTATCAAAGAACATCCCCAAATTGAAACTTCCTTTTAAATAAGTAATGCTAGTGTTACCAAAAAAATTAATTAAAGAGACGTATACAGGAGATGGGCAAGCGGAAATTCTAAAAAGGGGCGTGAGTAATGCAAATCAAGTACTCAAGCTTGACCAAGGAAATTCCAGCATGTGAACGTCAGTATTTAAAAAAAAATTCACAGACCTCGCATCTTACGCAAGTAT
This sequence comes from Xestobium rufovillosum, assembly GCA_963966045.1. NCBI lineage: Eukaryota > Metazoa > Arthropoda > Insecta > Coleoptera > Ptinidae > Xestobium > Xestobium rufovillosum. The sequence continues at coordinate 28,525,642 of OZ014497.1, forward strand.
CATAGGCGTATTGAAAATACCGACACAACTGCTCGGTTCCTAAGATGTCCAACAAAAGTGATCTGTGCCGTTTAAATTTGGTATATTATTGATACAATAAAATAAAAGAAATGATTTGTGACAAGCACAAGGCACATAGTCAAACTGACGCAATACGTAACAAAATATTAACGCATTCGTTTTGCTGTTTGGACTTTTATTCCAACGCGATATCCCTCGGTATTCGCGCTCGCCGAACCTTAGTTTACATCTGGCTAGCGCTCTGATATTATTATTATTAGCGGCCTCGACTGCGCGCGTCGCCGACAGAATCTGTCGCGTGTCGATACATTTTTCGTAAGATGAGTCCCATATACACGAGCCCAGAAGTATTTTCAATCCTAAAATGAAAAATGATGGTTGGCTACCCATATTCATAATAAAATATACCGCCGATTCACTTAGCTGGGTAAACTGCATTTCTTGGAGTCACGTAGATCATCTACGGTAGATGTCGAGTTTTTAAAAATTTTCCAATTTTCAAAATTTTTTACAGACGTTTCTTATAAACAAACTTACTTTTTTTATATGTACTTATGACGGTATTAGATCAGTGAAACTTGTACTAAAACAGTGTGTTTATACGTATTTCAATTAACTTGCTGGAAAGTTTAAAACCTCCTGAAAATTTCGCTTTTTGTAGATGTCGACTTCTTAAAAGACGGTCCCTCAATTAAGAACCGAACTCTTCACCTACATGACCACGGAAGAAGTAAGTATCCAATCACCACAAAATGTTTTGAGCAATACAATACAAAAAGTATAAATCCAACACCTAAGTTATGTGGTCTGGCAAAATTAATAAACCTCGTATAACAATGAGACGTGTCGTACCATAGGTAAATGTTAACTAAATACAGGGTGATTCACGGAGACTGTCGGTTAGACGTTTCTCAGAAACGGCTGCGACTTAAAATCTGAAAGTTTGCACACAAAAGTTCTCGGCTTAGACCATTCTAACTAAAACATTTTCAACGCCCCACAACTTCCGGTTATATCGGAAACGAGTTCCGACTCTCTTATTTTAAATGGAATGCCCACATTTTTATTACGGATTTAGATTTTTGGTGGAATTTTAAGGTCACTTTATGCAAAACATCATATGTGTAAAGTGCACCCTCTTCGAGATATTAGACGTCAAAAATCGTCATTTTTCAAATTTTATCAATTATAACTAGGAAACGGTACGAGACAAAGATAAAGATAAAATACTGCTTCCTGATCGGCAACTTTTTGTCATTTTTTGACCAATCAGGAAGCAGTATTTTCCAGACCCATTAGATAGAGAATTAAAAACTAGGATAGGGGCATGTAAATCATTTTTCTTTATCTCGTACCGTTTCCAAGTTATAATTGATGAAATTTGAAAAATGACTATTTTTAATGTCTAATATCTCGAAGAGGGTGCACTTTACACATATGATGTTTTGCATAAGGTGACCTTAAAACTCGACCAAAAATCTAAATCCGTAATAAAAATGTGGGCATTCCATTTAAAATAAGAGAGTAGGTACTCGTTTCCGGTATAACCGCAAATTGTCGGGCGTTGAAAATGTTTTAATTAAAATGGTCTAAGCCGAGAACTTTTGTGTGCAAATTTTCAGATTTTAATTCGCTGCCGTTTTTGAGAAACGTTTAACCGACCGTCTCCGTAAATCACCCTGTATAAAGCTATAAATAAAATAATTTCAAATCGCATTGTACAATTTGAAAAAAAACTTTGGTATTCAAGGAATTAGTATAAAAAATATATAAATTATACAGGGTGTTTTTTAAGCGTCCGCGGAAGATTATGCCTAAATGACGAAAAATATCAAGAAAATATTTTAACTAACCCCACCTCATTTTTTACGCTCTATAATCTAAAAATATTTTTACTTATACCAGGTTAGTCCAAATAGTTGGAAGGATGGTCAACTTTGTTTTTTCTTATGGCATGTGCTTTATTTAATTTTTTGCTTGATTCAGAACAATATTTTAATGGCACTTTCTTAACATAATATCATAGTAATTTTCTTACCTTTTTGAGATTTTTTTCTCGATATTTTGACAGTTACATCATAAATTCATATTTTTGCACTGGTTGAAGATGAAATAATGATATTTTTGACAGCGGTCCTCATGATATTCATGACTAACACTGTTCGCTCAAATTTTGTATAAAATATACGAGGGGCATTCAATAATTGATCAAATAAAAATGAGATAAAACCATCAAGTCAGTTTTTTCAAATGACATGGTATATGTTTTATTACTCCATTTGAAAGAGCGGAAAATTTCGCATGGGCTCACCCAATAAAACAATATTGTTACATAACTATAATTTTTAAATATTTACAATATTGAAATTTTCATTTCAAAAATCAAAAATAACGTTAGCCTTGGAATGTCTACAGTTTTGTTGTTCTTTTACTATAGGGTTTTATATTCTGTGGCTGTATTTTTACAACAAAAGTTTAGTTATCCATATTTTCACTATGAAAATTTCAATATTGTAAATATTTAAAGATTATAGTTATGTAACAATATTGTTTTATTGGGTGAGCCCATGCGAAATTTTCCGCTCTTTCAAATGGAATAATAAAAATATACCATGTCATGACGCACCTGCGGCCAATAGTAATATGCCGCCTCCTCCGTCCCGCACAAGCTATATAATTAGCTTCTGGGGCTAACCTTGGGGTTAGTAGGAGTGAGTAGAGATATTATTATTATATTTGAAAAAACTGACTTCTTGATGGTTTTCTCTCATTTTTATTTGATCAATTATTGAATGCTCCTCGTATATTTTATACAAAATTTGAGTGAACAGTGTTAGTCATGAATATCATGAGGACCGCTGTCAAAAATATCATTATTTCATCTTCAACCAGTGCAGAAATATGAATTTTTTAAATGTATGATGTAACTGTCAAAATATCGAGAAAAAAATATTATCTCAAAAAAGAAAGAAAATTACTATTATGTTACGAAAGTGCCATTAAAATATTGTTCTGACTCAAGTAAAAAATTAAATAATGCACATTTCATAAGAAAAAACAAAGTTGACCATCATTCCAACTATTTGGACTAACCTGGTATAAGTAAAAACATTTTTAGATTATAGAGGATAAGAAATGAGGAGGGGTTAGTTAAAATATTTTCTTGATATTTTTCGTCATTTAGGCATAATCTTCCGCGGACGCTTAAAAAACACACCCTGTATAAGAGAACCAAATGAATGGGCAAGAAACAAAATGGTTTAAGCGAAAATTCAAATTTGATAACATTTTGTTGCTCGCTGCGATGCTTGAAAAAAAATGAAAACCATTTCAAGTCTGTCGATTTGAAAAGCAACCTTTTGCAGCAAGCAATAAAATGATGACAAACGCGAATGCAAGAGATCATCTGAATTCTCACTTAACTCATTTAACAAACTGCAAAAAAGTATTATATTTAGTGTCCACAGCTAGAAGTGCACCACTGCTAACTTTATTATTATGAAAGCTAAGATTTCGATTAAATTGGCAAACTAGAAGTATTTTTAAGTATTGCATGTTTTGAATGCGCATGGAAAACCGCAGACAAACTGGTTTCGTCCTCTTGGGATTCAAACCATGCAATTTAACTTGCTGCATATACATACTGCCGCGCTTGGGACAGATATAAGCAAGACACAATTACTTTGAGTAATTATCTGTTCAGGGTGCAGCAGTATATATAGCACGTTAAAAAGCATGGTTTGAGTATGTAGGGGAAAGCACCGTACTGAAGAGTCCCAGAAGGACGAAACCAGTTGGTCCGCGGTTTTCCATACACATTCAAAACATGCAATATTTAAACAAAGACCTGCTTAAAAGCACGTACGTACTTGGAGACACATTATGATTGCTTCAAAGCCACCTTAGGTGGGGTAGCATTCTGTGACGTCTCGTAGTACAAAGAATCTGCATTTAGTTCTATAATTCAACGCCTGGCGGGTTATTTGCTCGAGGAGTAGTTGTTCGAACGGTCCAGTACCACTAATTAATACTAGATAATTACTCAAAGTAGTTGTCACTTGCTGATATCTGTCCAGAGCGCGGCAGCATATATAGCAAGTTAAATTGCATGGTTTGAGTGTGTAGTGGAAAGCACCGTACTGATGAGTTCCAGAAGGACGAAACCAGTTGGTCTGCATTTTTCTATACACATTCAAAACATGCAATATTTAAACAAAGCTTTTTATTTAATTAAGGAATATTGGATATGTTGACAAGTTTCATGTTTGTAATAGTATTATACTGCGCTTGCTTCATAGTGTATAAAGTGGTTCAGAAGAATTGTTATAGCGCCATTCATTATCACGTAGTAACGATAAATGCGAATCAATTACAATTTCCTGTAAAGAAGGGTAGTTTATTTTTGTCTATTTATCTTTAGTTTAACAACCATTTACATCATTTTTTATTGGTTTATTTCTTAATTTTTAAGAATACGTTTATTTTTATAAGTTATTTAGTTTTTAGAATCGTTGGTTTTGTTCTTTTTATACGAATATTTTATATTTTTCTTATGAATACATTATACGATAATCACTGTAAACAATATTTTCTCCCTCTTGAACCATAGGTATGTAATTTTATATAGGTACCATAGGACCATAGCACTAAAGTTTGAGTACCACGAAGGTTTTATAGGTGGGTTATATTCTGAAATTTTTAGCACTGGTTTAACCGGGCTGGGCAAAACTTTGCCAGCCCTATAGCTATAAATAGGGCAAATAATTATGTAATGTAATCAATTATTATGGAATGTAATCAATGATTTATCCAACAAGATATTGAAGAAGATACATTTAAGAGTAATTTAGATTTGGCCATATAGAACGGTTTAAGATTCCGGCATTCCACTAGAATCACTCCTGAAACCTTTAAAAGATAAGATTAATGACAAAAAGATAAGTCACTTTAATATTTACCAGGAAGATATAACAGGGCTATGAGGCGAAAGACGTTTTGCCCCTTCAGTAAAAAAATATCAGTTAAATTTAGCGACATTAAAAACGATTCAGAACGGGCGGTTGATAATGGAGGCCCTACCAGCGAAATGTTTCGCTTAGCAATGAATTATAGCAACTCCCATTAGGTTGTTCTTTGGAGGCAAAAAGAAATACATTAAACTAGATATGGAGACCCTTGAGCCCTTGACAATCAAGAGTATTTTGAGGAGGGAAGATTAATTGCCGTTTCATTTTTATTGACGGCCGCATTTTTTCCAGAAAATGTATTGTTTTAAGTTTGGGAATTCCAAATCAATTTCCTACAATTAATGTTGAAGATGAATTGAAAAACAAAATTTATTAAAAAAATTGCTACCAAATATTGACGACGGGCTACATTTTTTTTAAATGTTCAACAATTTTAAGGAACCCCAAACAGATAATATTAACGTAAGTTTTACACTTTTACGTTTTTCAACATTTGAAATTTAGGGATCTTGTATTCTTGAAGTGCAAAATAACAGGACGCTAATGCGAATGGTCCAAGTTTCCAAAATTGCCCGCAGTGAGATTGAAACGTCTGATAGCGACACAAGTGGTAATAATCCCGAAAGAACATGTATAAACTTCTTCCCGAAATTTTAAAGAATTGATGAAAAAATTCAATGCTTCAGCTCAAATTAGTGGAGTTACTAATGCCCCTATGGGAAAAGTTAAAACAAAATTTTACAACACCAATAATTGTCTAAATGATGTACTCTTCAATCTATTTTCATTGTCAGTAGTTAGAATTCTTTATCATATTTATTTAAAAAAGTTTGCTATTTACCACTCCGTATATTTTCGGAGCGCCTAACCCACGAAAATTATTTCACTACATTTTTCCAACCAAGTTCAGTGCTGTATTATACTACATTTCCCCAGTTAAAGAAAGAGCAGGGCCCGTTTTAGGAGTTTGTGGGCCTTAAGCGGGGCACACGCTTTCGCCCCCAGTTCTTAACGCTACAACAGTGGGAGAAAAACAATGAAATGTATTAGCAAGAAGATAGGTGGTAGTTGTAGTCTCGCATCGATCATGAGACTGTGGGGTTGCCGGTTGCATGTTGTTTCATAAATAGATTTATTAGTAATTTGAGATTTTGGCGGGCCCTGCGCGGCCGCTTACTCCACAAAATGCATAATATGGCAACGAAAAACAGACTCATAGTGTGCGATACATTCTGGCAAAGGGCAAATTAATAGATAAGACGAGAAATTTAATTCATCAAAGAAGAAAGAATTTGCTACCTCTGATCACACACGATTAGGTTTGGGTTGCAATCGATGGTTAATCAATGCACTGACCAAAAAAAAAAACAAACGACTGATTACATACTTCGAACGCTTAACCATGTCCTGCTCTTACTGCTCTTATTAATAATTTATATATTTAACAACTAACGATGTGAGACGACGTGTTGGCCCATTGGCAAAATACGTATGCTTTAAGAAGGCAATGCGAGATTGGCACTACTTTCGAATTCAGAGGGCAGTAACCTGTTTTGAAGGACTCGCAGCCTAATAGATAACAACATAAAGGACCACATTTCAAAGAGATACTTATAAACACAAGTAGGGTTGAGATAATAATCTTTGGCTTCGAAGAATACTGGATAGTTCGAACTACAAGTACCCTTCCAGGCATTGGATTACAGAACAAAATCCAGGTTTGTTGTACTATCAGACATCACATAGTGTTAATTCAGAGTCAAGTTAGCATTGAAACATTCATAGTGTAGTATCTTAAATAATAGTTAAGTTGGTAACACGAATGACAGATAATGTAGAGGGAAGAACGTTGCGTTGTTGTTTTTGTATTTTAGTTGGGAGAATAAATTACATTATTAAGGACATCTTTATTGTTAGTTCCCGTCATTACAAATATTGGCGATGAGGTAAAATCACTAACGCGGGGAAAGCTGTTAGTTTTATCGGAAAAAGTTCTGAACAGACCACGAGCAACGTGTTAAGTTTAAGCTGTTTCAATATCGGTGATGATCGAGAAATTTTTGTAGAGAGGCTGGAACATTATTTCTGTGCAAACAAAATCGAGGATAATCGTAAGGTAAGCTATTTTACTTACTTACAAAATTTAATGGCATGGTAATTTACACCTCCTTGCATTCTGTTGAGCCTACCTGAATCAAGACATACGTCAATTTTATTACGGATGTTATATTGATGAATAGATTCGTGTGTGCTATAGTTATGTAGATTTCTCCTTATGTACAGCAAGCACTCGAGCACATAGAGAGAAGGAAAAGTTAGTATTCTCCAAGACATTTTCTGCAGTCATGCCTGTAACCGATGTCTGCTACAACTCTAATAGCTCTCCTCTGGAGCCCAAAAATTCGAACTGCTGCACTGGAGGGGCCACTCCAGTGCAGCAGTGCACTAGGATTCCATATCGAATGATAGACTCGATCAGTGAAATGAATATTAACACTTGGATGTTTTGCTGCAAAACAATCACGTAGTCTGAGTGTGTTGTTAAGAAACCTACAAGGATTCGTTACGATTTTTTCAGAGGCAGAATAGAAACGACGATATTTCTTTAAGAATATTATCACAACAAAATAAACTAAATAAGAATCTAGAAAAACTTCAATTTCATTCAAGTTGCAGAAAAACACTTTTCAGTAAAAACAATATCGACAAAGCTATTACATTACAAGAAAATACGACAAAAGCAGAGGATCCTGGTTTCAGCAATGGCAGGAAATTCAACATAAGAACGGATTGCTTAATTTGCGACAAAAGTGGAACTTAAAAAAAAGAGATTAGTCTCGGTAAGTACGAGAACAGGAAGTGAAACTCGCCAAAATACGGGGCATGATAGAATATTGCACTGATTTTTTTGCTGGAGATGCGAAATATCATAACCCGTGTTACGCAAAATACATAAGCGAAAGAAACATAACGCCTAGCAAGCGAAAACTTTAACTACCCATTCAAGTTCCAATTGAAAATGCTTTTCAGGCATTCTACTTAAAACTAAAAAATGAATATATATGTCTAAAGACTATAAATATGATACGAGTTCTCTTTCCATAACACTGAACGATACAAGTACTGAAGATCTTGTATGCGACGAAAACGAAAAGGTAATATTACACAAAGCAGCTGGGATCTTGCGAAAAAATGTGTCATACAAACCAAAGTTTTGAGAAAAATTACATTACGTCACAAGTATTAAATGAACAGAAAGGTAAGGAAGAAGTTCCAGATGTATTGTACAACTTCTTCTCCTGGATTCTAAGCGAATTGTTTTACTGACTTTTCAGCTACCTAATAATTTTGACATTAGTGTTACGGTCATTTAGCAAAAATAATAAGTAAAGAAATATGGACTTTCTCCTCCCACATGACGTTTGGGCTGAATCATCGAAACTCTTTCAAGATGAGGTATGTGCGATTGAAAGAGAAGTTACCCTTCTTCAGAGTTTATCTGAAAAATTAGATGATGATGAATTTGTATCTGAAGATTAAGAAGTGAGAAGAAAGGAAGCATCATTAGAAGAAAATAACACAGAGATCGAAGATTTACAGTATGAAGAACTCTTTCAAGAGTGGGATCAAGTTATGCCCTAGCACTGATTCCGAAGAATCAATGATCCGGGAAAAGAAATCTTCAAGGCATAAGAGACGTCGAAAGGAAAAAGAGGAAAATAATATTACTGATTTAGAAAACACAGAAAGATGGTGGCGTACTTGCAGAACAAAAAAAGAGAGCAAAAAAGAGCTAACCAAGAATACGAAGGGATTACAAAGGGGCAAGACGGAGCAAAAACATTTGTGAAGAGAAATCCCATGGCTATGAAACAACGGCAATGCTCTTTTGTGACTGAAGATCAAAGGGAAGAGCTATTCAGTAAGTTCTGGTTAAAAGATTATCGGGTTGTTACGCTTTGGTCTCTGCATTACCGTTTACCGGACAATTATTGGTGGTGGTTGGTGGAGGATGTACGGTATTTATTTGTTTTGTAGGATGGTTATCATCTAATAAAAATGGAAATTCTAGTTGGTGTAAAGTTTGCTGCGTGGAATTAAGAGCTCACCGAGCACACTAACTAAAACATTCATCCGCAAAAACATAAACAGAATATGGGCAAAATAAATACAGTACAACTGAAAGTTAGCGGTGTCGGTAAGTGATTAAAAATCTTGGCAACCGAACAACCGAAGATAGCTAGTGTTAATGACGCTTTTTCAGGAATTTGCTCGACTAATACATCAGTTTGGGCGGATTCGGAAAAGGTCCTTATTGGAGTGTTCTTCGTTCACGGACTCCAGATTTAAACACACTGATGGCAGAAATAAAGGACCAAGTGGAGAAGGAAGACCGACAGCGCCAAATAGCAGATTTAAAGAAAATTAACGAGACCTTGTCTGCCAGCACGTATCGAATCGAGCCCCACAAACCAATCCACTACGTAATGCCACATCGTCGCAATGCTACTGGTAAAGGTGGACGCCGCGGAGGACGTTGCGGAAAATTCAAGTGCCAAGTAATGAGGTAGGTAATGTACTGCTCTTCAAACGACAACACAGCAGAGAACCTCAAAACACAGCTTCCGTAAAGATAAAAAAAATATTAAGGTTTCTTTTACAGATTGGACTGGTCTGTAATTAGTGATTGCCAATACATATTTTGTATTCATTTTATTTTCATATTATTTTATATTTATATTCTTATATTCATTTTTAATTGTTGCAAAAGCAGTTTAATAACGTGAATTTACATAAATTACTGTTGTTATGAATTAAACCGTCAAAAAAGGTTTGAAATGCAGGGCTCTAGGTTTTACAGATGTCAACTATACATCAAAATCTGTCCCCCTTGCGTCATAAATTTACGTGTCTCGGCGTTTTTTCATAATTCTATTCGTTTCTTAGATATTTGAGGTGGCTCGTTTTTAAATGATCACACTGTAATATTTATTTGGAAACTTTGGTATAAAATTATTAGCTGTACCTATTTAGGGGTATTAGAACAGGTGCAAAAACATTTTTTATTTTTGTTTTTATGTGGTACGTCAGGTACTCTGTAATAAAAAGTGTTTTTGGGACAGTTTCATGGAATGTCTAAGTCAACCTGTAGAACGTACTGCTTTCACTTGATGTAATTCTTGAATATTTATTTTCAGAAAATGAAGGTATCACCAAATATTATATCCAGGTAGAAAATAAGCGAATAGCACCAGTGGATTACTTTCAAAGTGCCTTTCTAATAGCGTTTTCCCTTTATTTCAATTTTAGTCTATGCTATCCAAAACAATGTTGCTGTACATTCGAGTTTATTCAGAGATATTTCTTTAAAATTCACCAAGAAAGCGAAACGAAGTCATTGGCAAAAAATAAAGTTTTTAATTTTATAATAAAACTTGCGGACTTTAAATGTTAAATAATTATGTAGTATTTTTAGGTTTCTTGTTTTAATATGTTTATTATTTTATCTACATATCTACCCCATTTCACTAATCAAAGCAGTCGAAGGTATTACTAAAAAGTATTATTGATCGTCACTACTTATACTAGATACTACTCCTTCGATTGCTTCGACTAGTAAAATAGAATCTTTGGGGGGATATTCTATATTAGCTTCGACTGATTTGTTATGTTTATTACAATGTGTTATTTTTGTTTCAAAATTACTACCTTTAGTATTAAAATATAATATGTTTTTTATATGTTTATTGTTTATTATTGTTTATATATTTAAATTCCTTTTTCCACCATTCATTTATAGCTACGCGGTATATGTATTTCACGCTAAAGTTTATTATACAGGGTGTATTCGAATAAGTGCGAAAAAATTTAAGAGGCGATTCCTTGTTGAAAATTAAAGGGGGTGTTTGATATAAACAAATCCTCATATGTACCTCCCTTAGGAGTGACGCTCCTCCAAAGTGGGAGGTGGAAATTAGGTTTTTATTTATTTTCCCAAAATCTGAAAAAGTTAAGGTAATGAAATTTGGTGGAAGGCTTCTAATGTTAAAAAGGCTACATTCGAATATTTTTTGATCTATCCATATTGTTATAAGTGGATGAAACTCGCAACCCCTCTTAATTTTTTCCCTTTTAACGTTTTACATTTTTACCGTGTAAGAATTTGATTGTTTAAAAATATGCCTTAGAAAGCTTCATTCATTTAAAAACTTTCGTATCTCTTTTGCTGTTTTTGTAAAATCAATAGTTTTCTGGAAAAAAATAATTAACTTCATCATGCACTGAACGAATTAAATTCCAAGTAAAAGTAGTAGGCGGCACCAAGTTGCTTAAGAGGGGTTGCGAGTTTCATCCACTTACAACAATATGGATCGGTCAAAAAAATCTTCGAAAGTAGCCTTTTTAACATTAGAAACCTTCCACCACATTTCATTTACCTAACTATTTCAGATTTTGACAAAATAAATAAAAACCTAATTTCCACCTCTCACTTTGGAGGAGCGTAACTCCTAAGGGAGGGACATATGAGGATTTGTTTATATCAAACACCCCCTTTCGTTTTCAACAAGGAATCGCCTCTTAAATTTTTTCGCACTTATAATTATACAGGGTGATCAGTTAAGGTTACGGAGCGGCTGTATCACGGAAACCGTTCACGCTACAATTTTGAGATAAAAAATTTATTAACAAATATAGCCAAAAGAATTTAGCCAAAAACATTTTTAAGTTCATAACTTCATTGCTAGGGGTCGCATTTACTGTGGCGTTACAAAAAATCTTTCATTTCTCAAAATAGCTGAGATATAATGTAGGTCGAAAATTCACTTTTTAGAATCTCTGCTAAATCCTCTATAAATTTTATTTAAACAATTTTTCTCTATTTACCACGGCAGCGGCAGGGCGAAGAACTACAATTAAATTTTTTTTAAATGCTGTAATTTGCCTTTGGCTTAACCGAATTTAACAAACTATAGCTCATTTTGAAGGACTCTTTAAGCCGATTTACTTTTGTTATAAGAACTTTAAAAATGAATTTGTATGCTAAATGATAATTGGCGCTATTAAAAATATGTCATACTTGATCGGATTTCTTCAAAAAATTAAATGCAACCCTACAGCTTTTTTTACACTGTTTCATAGGCCATTGGTTAAGATAAATAAATCTGAAACCAGAGGTGAATATCTCTTTTCGTTTTAAAATTATTGCAGAAATAGTAGATGAGAATCGGAGTTTCCGTCTTTTTTAATTCCCTAAATAAAATTAACTTATTTTAAATGAACAATAAATGTTGAAACTTTATCCAAATTTATCCATAAATGACTATTCTTTCTCATATGAGTATTTTTAGTATCTAATTAGTGTTTTATTCTTTAATTTTTATTAAGAAGGGCATCATAGCATTATTATTTATTTAATTATAAATATCCTATAGCGAAGCGGGCCGTGATTGTAATAGATCACGGCCCGCTTCGCTATAGGGTACTTACAATTAAATAAATAATGCTATGATGCCCTTTTTAATAAAAATTAAACAATAAAACACTAATTAGGTACTAAAAATACTCATATGATAAAGAATAGTCATTTATGGATAAATTTGGATAAAGTTTCAACATTTTTTGTTCATTTAGAACAAGTCTTATTTAGGGAATTAAAAAAGACGGACCCTCCGATCCTCATCTACTATTTTTGCAATAATTTTAAAACGAAAAGAGATATTCACCTCTGGTTTTCAGATTTGTTTATCTCAACCAATGGCCTATAAAACAGAGTAAAACAAGCTGTAAGGTTCCATTTAATTTTTTGAAGAAATCAGATCAAGTATGACATATTTTTAATAGCGTCATTTAGCATACAAATTAATTTTTAACGTGTTTATAATAAAAGTAAATCGGGTTAAAGAGTCCTTCAAAATCAGCTACAGTTTGTTAAATTCGGTTAAGCCAAACGCAAATTACAGCATTTAAAAAAAAATAAATTATAGTTCTTCGTCCTGCCGCTGCCGTGGTAAATAGAAAAAAAAATTTGAAACAAAATTTATTGGGGATTGAGCAGAGATTCTGAAAAATGTATTTTCGACCTACATTATATCTAAGCTATTTTTAGAAATTAAAGATTTTTTGTAACGCCATAGTAAATGCGACCCCTAGGAATGAAGTTACGAACTTAAAAATATTTTTGGTTAAATTCTTTTGGCTATATTTGTTAATAAACTTTTTATCCCAAAATTGTAGCGTCAACGGTTTCCGTGATACAGCCGTTCCGTAACCTTAACTGATCACCCTGTATATTGTTTAAAATTGTTAAATATTTAAATATCTTTTCGCGCCATTCATTTATGGTTAAGCGGTATTTGACTAATCATCCTTATAAGTTTTGATTGATTTGTTACTGTGTCCATGCGTGAGTATTATTTTTTCTATTCAATAAAAACTGAGTATTACCTTCTCGTGTTTGTTTAAATTTTCCCATTCAGTTATAAAAATGCGAGCAAAAATGTACAGTTTACAGTCTGGCAGGTAAAATATACATAAAAAATATGTAATATTTCACGTAACTTTTTGGAAAATATTACATAAGCGTATGAAAAAATTTTACGGAATTTTACATTATTTTGTGGAAAATACTACACATTTTTGTTTGAAATATTACATATATTTATGTAATGTGAATTACACAATTATATGAAAAATTACAGGAAACCACGAATCATTCCATAAATGTGTGTACCATTCCCCAAATAATCGCTGGCAATAAAGGGACCATCGATTATCCATGTAATCGCCCTTCTCACTTTTTACGGTGTATGCTGAAATGCTGATGACACAAATATATATGCCCATTCAATTAGCGCAGAGGTGGCGAACAAACAAACACAATTACATATTGAATGAGACAACCACTATTTGTATAAATTTTACAGACGTAAAGATATGAGGCGCCGTTTAGGACATTATTATAATTCTTGAATATTTGTAACTTTTTGCATATTTATGTAAGAAATTGCAATATTTATTAATTTAAACCTGATATTTTTAAAATGTTTATATATAATCCTATTTCTTTATAAATATTAACATCCAACACATTATTATATTCAAACGCAACAAGCGGACAAAACTGGCGATATTTATATTAGTTGCGTTCATCTGAATAAAATGTAGGGTTCGTCTTACATCTACTAGAGAGCGCCACTATGATAGATTAACCATGAAATGACAATTTGGCAACACAGGAATAGTTAACAACGAGATGGGAGATGATCATTGTAGAATCGGGCCCTGCTGCGTGCGCATCCGTTAAACCATGTTAAACTTCCTGCGTATTTGTACAGCACAGATTTTCTTTATTTTTTACATTTTTACAATTACAACTTGCAACTTAAACACAATTTAAAAAAAATTGTCAGTCAGTCACAGTTTACTTTTTATTTTTTTTAAACGGTTTTATTTAGCTTGCCTTGTTTCTTTGTTTGTTTGTTTGTGTAAGTCAAATCTAAGTAAGTATGTAATTGAAATTTTACCCCCTTCCTGTTGTCCGATTAATCTGAAATTTGGTACACACCTTTAGTTGTGATGACAATACAATTATGTATGTATATTCCAGTATCATTGTAAATCCAAGATGGCCGCCGCCACAAAATGGCGGATTACATATTTTTTCCAACCCCCTCAATATGGGCATCAAATGAAAGTGCTTAACTAGTATAATACAGTACACCATGAAAAAATACAAGATGGCCGCCACCACAAAATGGCGAATTAGTATTTTTTCAATCCCCTCAATATGGGTATCAAATGAAAGGGCTTGACACTTTAGAAAAAATTCCTAATCAAATGGCGTCCGAAACAAAATGGCGGATCATAGAGTTTAGACAGTCAATATATTAAAACTGAAATCTAGGTATCTAATCAAACCTTTGTCAACTTAGAATAAACAAAACAAAAATAAAACTAAAAACTTGAAAATAAAATAAGTGTGTTAAACGCTTTTATTGTAAAGAAACATAATAATGATGCAGATAATGTACCAAAAGCTCAAAAATATAAGTAGGTAGGTACCAGGTACCAATCATCACATCACTCTCCTCATCGATCTAGAGTATTGATCAGTCAAAAATGAAATCTAGCATTTAGTACATTATCTGCATCATTATTGTTTCTTTACAATAAAAGCGTTTAACTTAAAAATGTTTTTTTACTTATTTTATTTTCAAGTTTTTAGTTTTGTTTTTGTTTTGTTTATTTTAAGTTGACAAAGTTTTGATTAGATACCTAGATTTCAGTTTTAATATATTGACTGTCTAAACTCTATGATCCGCCATTTTGTTTCGGACGCCATTTGATTAGGAATTTTTTCTAAAGTGTCAAGCCCTTTCATTTGATACCCATATTGAGGGGATTGAAAAAATACTAATCCGCCATTTTGTGGTGGCGGCCATCTTGTATTTTTTCATGGTGTACTGTATTATACTAGTTAAGCACTTTCATTTGATGCCCATATTGAGGGGGTTGGAAAAAATATGTAATCCGCCATTTTGTGGCGGCGGCCATCTTGGATTTACAATGATACTGGAATATACATACATAATTGTATTGTCATCACAACTAAAGGTGTGTACCAAATTTCAGATTAATCGGACAACAGGAAGGGGGTAAAATTTCAATTACATACTTACTAGATTTGACCTACACAAACAAACAAACAAAGAAACAAGGCAAGCTAAATAAAACCGTTTAAAAAAAATAAAAAGTAAACTGTGACTGACTGACAATTTTTTAAAATTGTGTTTAAGTTGCAAGTTGTAATTGTAAAAATGTAAAAAATAAAGAAAATCTGTGCTGTACAAATACTCAGGAAGTTTAACATGGTTTAACGGATGCGCACGCAGCAGGGCCCGATTCTATAATGATCATCTCCCATCTCGTTGTTAACTATTCCTGTGTTGCCAAATTGTCATTTCATGGTTAATCTATCATAGTGGCGCTCTCTAGTAGATGTAAGACGAACCCTACATTTTATTCAGATGAACGCAACTAATATAAATATCGCCAGTTTTGTCCGCTTGTTGCGTTTGAATATAATGTGTTGGATGTTAATATTTATAAAGAAATAGGATTATATATAAACATTTTAAAAATATCAGGTTTAAATTAATAAATATTGCAATTTCTTACATAAATATGCAAAAAGTTACAAATATTCAAGAATTATAATAATGTCCTAAACGGCGCCTCATATAAAGATCTACTCAATATTAAAAGTAGTAGGGTTATGTAGGTTCAGCGGCCACCTCCGCCGCCTTTAATGAGGGCTTCATTAGCGGTTTCATTAGCGTTTTTTAATTAATTGGTCCGCGCTCGCGATTTTTTAATTAGGCATGTATTACGGAGTCGCGAGACCGTAATTCATGCATATAATTAGTTAGTTGTCGCCATTTGTTATTAATAATAATGTTTATGATGAGATTTTTATGAATATCTTGTACGGCGCCTCCGCCATTTGTGGCTATGTGTAAATTTTCCCCGGCTAGAGTGGGTTAACTATACCTACTTGTTGGTAATTGTTATTAATAATAAATATTTTAATTATGTACTGCTGTCCATGATGGCTACGAGTCTTTATTTAGTAGAGTAGCCCAGAGTGAGGATGCCCCATCTTATATTTAATAAAACGACACAATTGAATGAAAAATATTATCTTTTTATTTCCTATAAAATATAAATCTAAATAGCTCATATGCATGCATAAATTATAATAATAACATTAAATCGTTAATATTCTTGCTTTATTTACCTACTTATAAGCTACTACTTATTAAAACTTACTAAAAATTATCTTATTTTATTCAAATAATGGTATTATGATGGGGTGCGCCTGTTGATTTCACTACAATCCATCCGTTCAATAAATTACGCAGCTTCTTCTTTTTTCAACGTGTAGGACAACCCCTTATGCACGCTGCCATCCAATGCATTGTAACTTATGAGGGCATCGTGCAAAATCAGAGCGTATACTTTCGTGTTCGCGGGGAAGTGGACTGCACGTGTCTCAAATTCAAGTTTAATGTCAACTGTTGAAGACTTTATTATATCCGACTGATGAGAGCAATCAATGACGAACAATGGATTATTTATATAGGCTCCAACCCCCATCCACGGCTCGCTCATGTCCTTACCGTAATAACTAGTTTGAAAATTTTCGTATGCGTAATAGGCGGGTGCGCAAAGTTTCTTATTAAAGTTTAAATTCCAGCGTTCATATGGGTAAACATCGGAGTTGAGATACAAACGGATATCGCTGACATTTGCATGGGTAAATTCTGTAGCACTTTCAGCCCTATTATCAGAATTGTAGTTATCCTGAAAACCGATGATAATGTAGCGAGGCTTCTCTAAACTGGAGGTCGTCTTTATGGCCCAAACATCGGAAGAGGTTTGTCGTAAAGCCGGTAATTCATATAGATCCCACATGCGATAAGCGATTCTGACATGTGCACTTTCAGAACTCTTATTAATGCGTGAGAGCAGTCTCAATTTCTGTCGATCCTCAGGAACGATATGGCGTATTTTCCATTCAATTTTATTGATTTCAATGGTTCCATTCACCTCCCCCACATAGCTGTTTTGAAAGGTGCGACATATAATGAGAATCAGCTCATGCTTTACGTTTATGATTCCCTTCTTGTAATCCTCGGCAAACCCCATGAGATACTTGAGAGGGAGTTTGCCGCTGAATACCTTGCTCGTCGAATCGAAGATATCTTGAACTCCGGCCTCCAGGCCCCACCCGGACGTCAGCAATGACCGCGATTGGCTCTGGCCGTGTGAAACCAAATGCTTCATGGTCGAAGTAACTCCGGGTTTTCGCACCAGCGCGACTTGCTCGCCGCCCATCTCATAGCGAATTTCGTCGAAGAGAAAGGCCAGTGCATTATTGGACAGGTGACAGGGTTTGGTGGCGTCGGAAGATGTAAATTTCCCCTCGATGTAAATGTAACTGCTTGCGATGTCTAGAATGAGGTCTTGGAAATGGATTGGTATGCGTACTTCATCGGAGTTCTTGTAAGATGGAGAGCCGTATGGTTTGTACGTATGCTCATGCAAACTTACAAGAGAGCTATCAAAGATAGGTTCGTTGAAAACCTCCAATACTTCGCTGGTCGTCATTGCAGTTTATTTTATTGCTTCAACCGCAGTCCCAGCTATTTAAGAAATAATTTATCTTTCAATGATAAGCGATATCGATCACCTTTCACGCGAGCGTCTAACTCTTGAATGGCATCACTCCCTCCTTCACCTCCATACTTATTACATCTCCCCCACTTCGGTTTTGAACGATGGTGCTGATGGCCATGATGAAAATGACGTAACTGTCCGTTGTAGAGGAAACCCATTAATGTAACTTTTTCAGTTCAATTTTTACGATAATCTTTTCTCCACGGAAATCTATCAGTTCACCATTATCATCCAAGATACTCAGAGTAACGTTGTCAATAAACTGTCGACCTTCTGGCCGAACGCTCATATAAATTATGTTTAGAGGTTCTTTGGACAATTTATATCCCGGTTCAACGTCGATGTCAAACTCGAATAATGTATGCGACTCCACTCCATTCAAATATGAGCCCGAAATAATATTGCAGTCTATACGGATTATTCGTACCTTCATTATGTTAACGGGTAGTGTGGATTCATGATTTACGTTAGCGGCCAACAGCTTCTCTTCAAATCCCAACAAATTCCCTATTGAATGTATGTGGGTGAAATCCATCTCGTGCTTCGACCACAGCTCGCACTTCAGGGTATTGTTATTTGCACGCAGGGAAAATACTTTCTCGGATTCTTCAGGGTTCGCGATGACACCTTTGACCCTCGTAGTTTGATTAATCCCCATAATTTGACGAATTGTCCTCTCGAGTTCTCCAATTTCATAGCAGCCCGGAGGAATTTTCAAGATTTCCACATCAGTATTGCCGCGCCTGAAGGCAAACACATTATTTGTCTCATCTACGTTAAATATAGAATTGTAGCTATAAAATCCGAGCAATCCCAGACCATATCGACCGTTCGCGTCTAATTCAATCGGCGGATAAAAATCGGCACTTAGTACACTTGAATGTCCTGATAAAGTAAACGTTCGCGACATGACTGATGAGGTCAGTCGTAAAATCACCAACTTATTGCGCTTTCCCACAGCAGCTGAGGAATATCTTCGACGTTGCCGAGCGTTGTCCGACTGCGTCTTCCGCGGCGGCAGCAGCAGTCATATTTACGGAAACATCTGCTTCATTGTCGCAATCCAGCTGTACATTGCTCATGTTGCAATAGCAGCAGAAAATCTTTCTGGGTGGCGGGCCATCGTTTACATCTAAGCAGCAATCATCATCATTCTCGTTGTCACTTACAGCCTCCGAGCCATTGTGTTCATAACAATATTGATATTTTAATATATCAATGTCGTTTCTAAGACGATCTGGAAGTTTCTCCCACACAAGAGCAATCTCATTAGGCGCACAAGCAATCATAACTTCTTTTGGCATATCCGCGAGCTGGCCTCTGCTCATCTTCGTCAAACTTCTCAAACGAGAAAATGCAAGTAGGGAATGGGCCATTCTCTTGATATCTTCACGGTACATTATCACACCTTATTCTAGAAACTGTATTAATATCGTCGACCAGGAACTTTAAGCACAGATGACCGCACCAAACTGTGTCGAAATCCTGTTCTCGTTCATAGTTATAGTATATGGTTACGTCATTCGGCATTCCCCCCTGCGCATAATGAATAAATTCTTTAGGTGGGGGTAAATTTCCAAAACTATCATAATATTCAACGCCGCCATTATGTATTTTATACGCAACCCAGTGCGTCCCGTTCCCCTCCCAATTATCCAAATTAACTATGCCCCTCTCACAGCATTTCACCCCCGAGGAAGGTAAAGTATCTCTCATAAACACACCTCGGAAATGTGGTATTTTCAGCTCTTTTGCAAAACGCCTCAAATCGATGTCAGTCAGCGCCCTCCGAGGCAGCGTAATTAGTTTTTTGAACTGTAGGGTTTAAGGAAGAGTCCGAAGCCGGATCTATACGGCTTCAAATATAGCCCGCCTCCTCTCTTCCCCAACGCAATCGCCTCCATTGTTTTATTATGTCTGCTGGCCTCTGCCAATTTCCTTTTTCCCTCTTTCGCATCGTTTACAACCTTGGCAATTGCAGAGGACCCTCCAGCTAAAGTGCCGAGCGCGGACAAACCGGCGAAAATGGGTATGAGTGGCAAGATACCGCCAATCTTTGGAACTGGGATTATACGTAGTACCCGCAACTTGCGGCCTCTGTCCTTTTTTAGCGCAGCTTTCGCAGCATTAAACGCTATACCAGCTGCCGACAGCACATCATTTTTTCGCACGGCAGTGCGACCGACACCCTCCTTCAAAGCCCTCCTTGCCGATCCAACAATGTCTCTTCCAAATGATACCTTTTCAACCTTTCCCGCATTCTTCTTTTTTCTGTTGTACGTTGATGATGACACCACCTTTACAGCTCCACCCTTTCCTCCTCCTCCGGATGTCGAGTTGCGAAGTCCCATGCCGAAACGCCTTTTACCCTTCATGATACCGGTAACAAGCCAGGCAGATAATTTTTCACCAAGAGCAGCGTCTTTAGATTTTACTCGCTCCCATGCACGCTGCTCCAGTTCATAATCGGCCTGATGCCTCAATTTCAAGTTATCCGCACTTTTTGAATATGCAATGTCGTGGTTCTTGCAGGCGACGTCTAAGGGATTAATTCCGGCGTCACCCCTGGCCAATCTTTTTTGTAGTTTTGTGCCGGGTCCGCAGTACTGATAGCCTCCAGGCAGATGTAATTCAAATGGAAGTTTGTTAATTAGAGAATTAACAATACCACCTCCAGCAACGCGAGAGCGCCTTCGAGATGTACGTCCATTAGGCTCGACAATCAACATTTAAATAAACGAATTGCCCTGTTTTTAATTTATATAGTATCCAGCGCTTGCACAATGCGTATCGTAGAGCAGAACCAAAAGTTGGGCGTGGAAAATTTAGATGCAAATGTTGGAGAGGGTATCGATAGTCGATGTCGAAGACATGGGCCACTTCTGCCGTTCAGCATCAGAGCACTTATTGTGGGACCATCTAATTGTGGGAAGACAAATGTCATGATTTCACTGATCACGCATCCTCAAGGTTTACGATTCGCTAACGTCTACATATACTCCAAATCCTTATTTCAACCTAAGTATCAGTATTTGAAAAATATATTGACACCCATTTAAAGAATGGGCTTTTTTATGTACGACAACAACGCGGACATAATGCAGCCAAACGAGGCGAGAGAGAATTCAATTTTTATTTTCGACGATCTTTTTTGTCAATCCGCCTCCATAATACAATCATATTTCAGTATGGGACGACATAAGAATGTAGATTCTTTCTACCTCGGTCAAACGTATTCAAAGTTGCCGAAGCAGCTGATACGTGATAATGCCAATTTGATTGTATTATTCAAACAAGATGATACAAACCTTCGTCATATATTCTCCGATCATGTTGCACCTGATGTAAGTTTCTCCCAATTTCAAGAAATGTGCTCCGAATGCTGGAGGGGGAAATTTGGATTTTTAACCATCGACAAGGACAGTGAAATAAATAATGGGAGGTACAGAAAGGGTTTCGATAATTTCATAATCATGGAATGACGGGTGAAAAGAAAAAAAAATATAAGAACAGTGTAATTCGTATTGTCAGTTTATTTAAGTGATAATTGGCGTAGAGTGAACATATCAAATATTCTGAACGTCAGGGAGGAGGAGGAGGAAAGTGCACCAGCAGAATGAGTGGCAGTAAAAATATGGATGAAGTTATACAAATGAAGCGGAAATTGGTGGAGGCCACCGATGCTGTAAGGAAAAAGTTCAATATGTTAAAGTCGAAAGATGTTAAATCCAGAGAGGTGCTCGAGAAATTTTATGAGCCAATAACGAAACCATTGAAATCGATTTCTAAAATGAGTATCAAAACCCCACCGCCAACAAATCCAGAATCACTCACTCGAAGCAGGCCTTCTTCTTCAAATATTCCCATACGGCAGACCAGTAGTAGTATTCCAACAGCAGCTACTTCCATCCCCGATGGCGATGACTCGCTTGAAGGCAGTGCTGCTGCTGCAGCCATGTCTTACTCCCCATCCGTTCTTGCAATGACACCCGCTTCATCTCCGGCGAGTTCTACGATGGCGAAAGAGGGGGCAGAGGATGTGATTGATTTAGAGGAGATTATTGAAGAAATTCAAACTGGAAAACCTAATTATGATAAGATATTTGGAGTTCGTGTGGATCCACAGGTCGGAAAACTGGTTATGGGTAATGCAACAGTGACAATATCGGGCCATAACATCTCGTTTTGGAGACACAGCAGAAAACTAAAGACCTATAAAGCCACTCCGGAATTATGCGATTTAATATTTTTTAAGCGGCCTGCTGC
The DNA here is from genome assembly GCA_963966045.1 of Xestobium rufovillosum. Lineage (NCBI taxonomy): Eukaryota > Metazoa > Arthropoda > Insecta > Coleoptera > Ptinidae > Xestobium > Xestobium rufovillosum. The sequence goes on from OZ014497.1 coordinate 28,548,135, forward strand.
GTTAGAACGCACTGTCAGCGAGCGAGAGAAGGGGAATTATGCTGAAATCTTAAAGTTGACCAATGTGGTTTATAAGGGCCATAACCCCATCTTAGGTGTAAGAGGAAGCAAGTCCTTAAAGTATCGCCAAATTATAGAACCATTGATTGCAATTAAGAAGGGAGGTGGTCAAGCTTCTTCTTCTTCTTCACGGCTCCGACCGTCAGTAGTGAAATTCGTTTTACCTGCTAAGAAAACCTTTTCAAGCGGTACGGTTATGGATTATGTTTACTGAAATAAACCAAAAGAGTTGATCGATCGATTACGAGTGCTCTCAGCCTCAAAGCTAGCCGGGCATACAGGGCATGATAATGAAATAATGTCATTAGTTGAGGAACTGCGGGAGGAAGGATACATTTATTAAGTTCTAAATATAAATAGCTGTATATTTACGCATTCATGGCCAGTGCGTAATGGTCATGAGCAGTAGACACATCATTGATAAATTCGGACGTCGGGGGAAAATATCCAGAGAGGGGTTGCGTGGTCCTCCAGGTCTCGGATTTACTCTAACCCCGGGCGGTGACTATGATATCAATAATAGACGTTTAAAGAATGTTAATAAACCTATACAGTCGAATGATGCGGCTACGCGAGGCTATGTTGATGAGAAGATTAAGGGTGCCGATGAGATATCAGCATCACGACAAGCAGCACGTCTGGAGTGCTCCGAATTACAGCAGCAGAGTAGAAGATACGTGGACGATATGGTCAATGATTTGCGTGGTCCCGTGGTTTTCAGCTACCAGGGTATAAAACAGCCGAAGACTAACTCCAAATGGTATCATATTAATAAGCAAAATCATGTGAAGGCTTTTATATCTTTTAAAGTACTCGAGTGCCAATTAAATGTTAAAACCAACATTTTCGTTAACAGTAAATCGATAGGGGCGGCGGATTTTGTAGGAAGAACGCTACAAAAAGGTGATACGATTCAATTTGAAATGGCTCAGCCAGCGGGACCGCCACTGACCTGCACAATCATCGGGGAATATAAACCGTGGAAAGTGGAGACGACGGGCGAACAACAGTCATCTGAAACAGATATTTCAAAATCCCTCCACCATCTTAGTGCATTTGCGAATTAACCCTTGCATAGTATGGATGGGGGTGAGAAGAGATTGTTAGTGAATGAGTTGTATAAACCAGCTCGTCGCAATTTCCGCCGACGAAGAACAATTATTAAAGGCTACGGCGATCTATGGCAGATCGATTTAGCAGAAATGCAGCCGTATGCCTCGGAAAATAAAGGAAATCGCTATATATTGGTTGCAATAGACTGCTATTCTAAATACGTATGGACGCGACCAGTGAAGCAGAAGACTGGTGCTGAGGTGAGCAAAATGATGAAAAGTATTCTTCATGATGCTAGTTACGCACCGAAGAATCTACAGAGCGATAGAGGTAGCGAATTCTATAACCGACATTTCAACTCTTTAATGGAGCAGAATCGAATCAAACATTACTCGACATATAGTTCGAAGAAGGCGGCGATTGTGGAGCGAGTGATCAGAACACTTAAGACCCGGATTTATAAGGAATTTGCAGTAAGGGGCAAGCATAAGTGGTTAGATATTCTACCCGACATAACGAATGGATATAACAATGCCATGCATCGTACTACGGGAATGAAACCAGCTGACGTTTCTCCTAAAACTCTTCTAAAAGTCTACGATCACCCGAAAATTGTACCGCCAAAAAGCAAATATCGTGTTGGAGACATTGTTCGAATTAGTAAATATAAAAGTGTTTTCGAGAAGGGTTACACTGCCGGATGGACCACTGAATTGTTCAAAATAGCGAAAATTAATATAACAAACCCCGTTACATACGAGCTCAGAGACATGAATGACCAGTCGATCAGGGGATGCTTCTACGAGCCGGAACTGCAAAAGACTCGGCATCCAGATACGTACTTAGTGGAGAAAATACTTCGACATAACAGAAACAATGGCAAAATTTATGTTAAATGGCTCGGATTTACGAATCAGCATAATTCATGGATCAATAAGTCTGATATTGTCTAATTATGTTATACTTACCTCATAATAATTTATATCATATAAACTTAATTTCTTCTTAAGGCTTTCGTGGCCGTTGTCCATGGAATAATGGTTTCCGGGCTGGTTGCCACGTCGTCGTTGGTAATCTGTAACACTAAAATTAACATTAACACTTGACGTTTCGACTCTCATATCGGAGTCTTCTTCAGAAGCTATTCTGAAACTGAAAATCCTATCGCAGGTAACTCTATTTATACTCGCCGGTAATCACTGAAGCGCGACGTTTTCACGGAACAGTGATTTCCAAGTAACCGGTAGATCCATTCCTCCATCTCTGTTGAAGTTGGGTCTCTTGAAGATTTATATAGCCTCCCTGATCCGTCTGGGCCAAAAATTGGGAATCCTTGCTAGCGCCTTAGTATCCTCGAAACGAATCTCGTGTCCTGGCAAAGAGGAGTGTTCCGCGACTGCTGACTTCTCCGTCCGTTGGTTCCTGACGTCCCTCCTATGCTCTTGCTGCCTCGTGCTGATGTGTCTCTTCGTTTCTCCGATGTATTCCTTACCACAGATACATGGGATGCTGTATACTCCTGGTCCTTGATGCTTCTTCTGCTCTCCTACGGTCCTAGGGAAACTTGCAGCAATCTTTCCAGGCGGATTGTACACTACGTTGATCTTGTGTCTGTTGAGTAGACGTCCGATTCTGTCCGTGCATCCATCTATGTAAGGAAGGTAGGCCGTCGCAATGTAGATTTCTGGTTCCTTTCGCCGTTGGTCGCTCTTCCTGATAGCATGCTCTATGGCTCGTAGAGAATATCCATTCTTCCTTAGGGCTGTCTTCAGATGCGCTAGTTCTTCCTCCAAATGTTCCGGTTCGCTGATTTGGCGGGCTCTGTGCACCAAGGTGTTGATGGTTCCCTGTTTCTGTGCCGGGTGATGATGGGAAGCGGCATTTAAATAGCGATCCGTGTGCGTGGGCTTCCGGTATACTCTGTGTCCCAGGGTTCCATCAGTCTTGCGGTTGACGAGGACGTCTAGGAATGGGAGGGCGCCGTCTTTCTCCATTTCCATCGTGAACTGAATGTTGGGGTGCAGTCCGTTCAGGTGGTCCTTGAAATTTCCGAGGGCGTCCGATCCATGGGGCCATACGATGAAGGTATCATCCACATACCTGAACCAACACTTCGGCTTCAGAGTCGCTGTGTCCAGGGCCGTGGTCTCGAAGCTTTCCATGTAGATGTTCGTTAATGCTGGTGATAGAGGTGATCCCATCGCTGCTCCATCGGTCTGTTCATAGAACTCCCCGTCGAAGGCGAAGAACGTAGATGTCGTGCAGAGTCGAGCCAGATCCGCGAGGTCTTCCATCCCTCGTTGCCTCAATCTGGAACGGGTCTCCACCAAAGCGTCCTCGATGGGTACCTTCGTGAAGAGCGAAGTGACATCGAAACTCACCAAAATGTCTCCTGGGTCTAGTTGTATCCCTCGTATCTTCTCGATGAAATGTCCAGAGTTCTTGATGTGGTGCTCCGTTTCCCCTACTAGACTCCGAAAAACTCCTGCGATATACCTGGCTAGAGGGTGAGTCGCTGATCCTCTGGCACTCACAATGGGACAGAATCGGACGTCTACTCAACAGACACAAGATCAACGTAGTGTACAATCCGCCTGGAAAGATTGCTGCAAGTTTCCCTAGGACCGTAGGAGAGCAGAAGAAGCATCAAGGACCAGGAGTATACAGCATCCCATGTATCTGTGGTAAGGAATACATCGGAGAAACGAAGAGACACATCAGCACGAGGCTGCAAGAGCATAGGAGGGACGTCAGGAACCAACGGACGGAGAAGTCAGCAGTCGCGGAACACTCCTCTTTGCCAGGACACGAGATTCGTTTCGAGGATACTAAGGCGCTAGCAAGGATTCCCAATTTTTGGCCCAGACGGATCAGGGAGGCTATAGAAATCTTCAAGAGACCCAACTTCAACAGAGATGGAGGAATGGATCTACCGGTTACTTGGAAATCACTGTTCCGTGAAAACGTCGCGCTTCAGTGATTACCGGCGAGTATAAATAGAGTTACCTGCGATAGGATTTTCAGTTTCAGAATAGCTTCTGAAGAAGACTCCGATATGAGAGTCGAAACGTCAAGTGTTAATGTTAATTTTAGTGTTACAGATTACCAACGACGACGTGGCAACCAGCCCGGAAACCATTATTCCATATAAACTTACGTTGTATTTGGGAATAAAGTTCTTACAGATTTCAAAATTTTCCTTTTGTTTTATATATTATCTAAGTTAAGAAGCTATGGAAATAAAACTGCAAGGTTTCACATTTTTCGTATTTATTCCTATTATTATTTTACAGCAACATACAGATTGATAAAATAAGATTACAATTTTGAATATTCTTTCATTCCCTGCTCACATTATCGTTAATTTTATAATGCCCCCAGGCTAAAGTTCTGATTCCATCAGACAGAATAAACCTTTTGTCATCGAAAGGTGATAGAGCAATTTTATTTATTTGCTGCGTATATATAATGTGCTTTATGGATTTGAAGATGTTTTGCCTGCAAAGCTGGATTTTCTTATTCAGAAGACAGTCCAAATAAGCTTGATGCTTCAAACGTTTAGTCACACAGCTCTTAACACCTTTGGCCCTTTTTAACACGCGGTTACCCACTACATAATCATAGAGCTTAGCTCTAAGCCCCACGAATTCAGATATTGTCTCACCCTTTGTCTCATCCTTCATTAAACCTAAAACGGCTTTATTCACCAGTGGTATTCCATACGGGTTATCCGGAGAGTAGTTACTTGTATCAAACTTATGAATATTAAGTTTGATATCGTTGTAGATATTTGGCGTTTGGATTTTGTAAATTAGTGAGTCCGTATCCGTATAGAGTAATGCAGCCTTTTCACCATACTTTCTCTTGATAAAATCATAATGGAAGTCGTACATCGTCGTTTTGGAAATATCTAGTACACTGAAACCCACAAATATAGGTTTGTTATATTCAACTTTTACGGGCTTCAATTGGATGGCCACAAAGTTTTCGTTAAACACAGACACACTATGAAAATTTGGTTTTGCAATTAGACATTCGGCACCCCTCTTCTGCTTGTTATTTTTCCAAATATTAACTAATTTAACGTTGACTCGTTTCTCGACTGCCTCCATGCATTTTCCAAAAATTGCATTATTCATTAGTTTATAGAAACTTTTAAAAAATTCGTTGGAGGCTTATTGCCGCTTTTCGGTGTTGAGGTCGATATAAGGCTTTAACCAGGCTGACTGGTTAAATTCTAAAATTCGGTGAATTTTAGTTACTATCAAACCATGTTGTATTACTTGATACAAATTTCTATAATGGATAATATAGCTTTGTTTATCGAATAAATTGGGTATTAATTTCTTCTGCCGGCTGGTTCCATTGGGTGGGATGATATTTTCTGGACAAAATGGTAACTCATTATGCGCGTCGTGGAGATGTTTCGGATATGTCAAGTCAACTTCTAGAAAAAATCCTTTTGCACTAGTCTCACTGCAGCAATTTGAGTTTATGTTGAATTCAACGATTTCCTCCCTGGTTAGCCAACGAAAGCCGGAATGTGGTAAATATTGGGATAGGGATAATCCATAAAGATTATTAGCATCTAAATAAATTAAGTAGCTGGTATCTTGATCCGGCTGATATTTATAGTTGTTAGAAGAGGTGATTGGAATGTGTTCATTATTTGCCACTGCTCTTCGTTCAACACACACCGAAACGCCTCCTCTGATTGATTTTCGAACGAAATGCAACATATCTATATCCGTTAGTAGCTCTATACGAACTTTTGTAAATTTCAACATTGCGGAGAATGATAAACCAGGGCAAGTGAAAAAATTCGCCGCTTCCAAATTGTACGTTTCCATACAAAGCGTTCGGAAAGATTCGAATACATCGGTCAAAAGCAGTACATCAGTCTTCAAGTACAATTCAGAATAATCCCTTAGATTGGCACAATTAAAAGTTTTCCAAACGTTCTGCGCGTGTTCATACGATGCATCATCTATTCCCGTTTCAGTCAGATCATTATAAAATCTCTCTTTTGATGGAAGTTCTTTCGTCATTTCCAGAATTTCATAGGATTCGACAAAACTGTAAGGGAAGACGCCTTTCTTCATTACCAACTGAAAGTGAAGAGGATTGCTGAAGAACCTACGGGTCTCGACAAACTGATCTTCTTGCAGATTATTTGCGAGTGACTCCAAGCTGCTGGCCATGAAACGGTAGGAGTCTAAAAATCTGAGATCGATACTGGGATGCCTTATCCGATTACCACCCTCCGAAATATTATTTTGGTGCGATTGTTGAAATTCACTCATCTTTATTCTAGCCGAAAACGAGATGTACTTTTCTTTAGTTTGAGGTATAACGTGAATTTCCTCCACTGCAGCGGCCAGTTCTTGAATAAAGAGATGGGTGTCATAGTTGCTTAAATTATGGAAAAATACCGGCACATGTCTGGATGTTCTATATTTCAAATTACACTTCCCATGGGCTGCTCCTCTGTATTCTCCTATATAAATGAAAAAGTGTAAATTGCAATAATGTACCCAATTTTATTAACTCATACCTGTAAAGTGATTGTGATCTGCACATTTAACTTCAGACTTGCTAATATCCATGCCATCGCCATGACTGCTACCGGTAAATTTTTCCCCGCAAATAAAACAATTCGTCGCTTCATCATGCATACGCTTCTGGTTATATGTTAATGGCTTCATTGGTTTAGAGTTTACAAAATAGTCTCTGTATATACGCTTCACGTCTTCAATCAACCATTTTATAAAAATGGTGGCACAGTCTTTTCCAGTGTATTGTCTGAGAACTGATAATGTTTCATCATAATCACATTTTATAAAATAACAGAAATTAAGCGGGATGTGCATCGTTGTGTTTACTGTATATTTTACTTCAGGATTTGCCTGACATCCATATATGGGTCTAAGGATGGATTCAAAATCAGCATACACAACGAAAGGAACTTTAACCGAGTGCTGATATTCCTTGAAGTATAGAAATCTATTTTCGGGGTCGGGTAATACAGTACATACTTTACTGCAATCTCCTCGACTGAGATGCCCTCTCCACTTTGCCTCATCATGGAAAAATATTAAGCATCCATCACATATGTAAATACGTCGTTCATGTTTAGTTAGCTGACTTCTAACCAATCGAGACAAATTTTTTATCCAGCAGTAGTGTCCATCAGGCCCACCACCCTCTCGTTCTATATACAGCAAATTAACGTGAGTCTGTCGGCGTTCAGTGCAGTGATAGATCGGTCCTATTATATTGTAATTATCGCCCTTTCCGCTATTATCACGTTCTAATCCAAATACATTAATACTCAGTCCAGAGTTTTGCCGTTCAAACTTTGATATATCCTTAATTTGAATAGGAAATTGCATTCCATCGAAATTAAGATTCTCGAAATATTTTAAATAATGATTGCATCGATGTGGTGATATTTCAACCTGGTATAAAGCCGAAAGAATGGCGAATCCAAAGCATCGCATGTCTAAATTCTGCACATTAATTACGGATCGGGTATCTCGAATCTTCCGCGGTAGTGGTATATATGACGAAGCTCGCAATGGATTAAATAACGCAATATTAACCTCCATATATAGAATGCCGGCGAGTGCCCAACCGGAGTCCTTCTCCTAATTAAGTGGGATGTAACATAACATTAGAATATTACAGTAAAAGAATTGTTTCAAACTTACATGAAATTTTTCGCTTTTGCGTTTCAGAATCCCCACCAATTCCATGTACAGCTCATTTAAATCAGTAGATACCGTGACTACCATATATTTCGTATTAAAGGATTTTATATCAGAGACATTGTGCCCGGACATCATTTCTTCCTCATCGCAATTATCAAGTTTCGAGGTCAGTATATAATCTGCAAATAGCTCGAAATTGACTTTCAAGGCACTTTGAAATTCAGAATTTTGTAAAGATTCCGTGATCAGCCGTAAAGCCTTGCTTCTATTAATTTCGAAAAAGTTATTTATATCTACAGTGTGCGAATCATCTGCGATGAACAATTTATATGAAGCTATTCGGCCTTTAAACGCAACTCGAATTAAGTTAACCCCCGGCTCTAAGCCCACTGTGCAATTTTGTTTATGTATTATACTGCGGATGTGCGATGCGTATTTATGTTTCTCAACATCCACATTACAGTGCTCACATCTTACAAAAACAGGATTTTTCATTTGTTTAGGGGTTTTTTCTCTAACACAGGTCGAAGTCGATGCCATTGACTCGTTCGCATCATCATGTTTCACTTTCACGCGCTTGCTATTCAATTCTCGTTGCTGATGTCGTTGCTGTTGTAGGGAAATAGCATTTGATTCGGGATGAACTTGATTCATATGCCGTTGTACATTTTCTTTGTATAGAGATGACATTGGACAGTAAAAACACTTGTGGATGGTTACACAATCTTCAGCAGTAGAGTGTTTCAAGCGTCTGTGCTTTGTCAGACTGTCCTTTCGACTGAAAGTGACCCCACAGAGATCACATTTAAAAACATTTCTGGGAGGATCGCAACTCATCTCCATATTGAGAAGATATTTCGTTGGAATTTAGTGGTGGTGGAGGAGGGAGGAATGCGGGGAACTGCAGTTGTTGCGGGAAGTGCATGAATGAAAATAGTATGTAACTGAATTTTTTCTTAACATTCAAATGTGAGCACCTTAAAATAGATAATATGAGAGAAAGAAATATATTTTCATAAATTAAACCAGGCCTTGTTTCGCTAAGTTTATTAGCGTGAGGGTGAGTTCAGATGGGACTTGACAAGTTGTGGTTCAATAAATATACTTTTTGTTATGTTTGAATAATAATTTCCAGAGCAGGTATGTGAGTTTTAGACAGGTCTCGACAAGTTATCGTAGAATTTATATACTTTTGGATATGGTGAACAGGTGATGTTAACTCATGCAGCTGCTAACCGGTTTGAATAAGTCAAAAACAAAAAGGTAGGTCGGAGAGCGGGGTAGGGGGTATATTTAAGGTTCCAGGGCAGGTGTGTGAGTTTAGACAGGTCTCAACAAGTTATCGTAGAATTTATATACCTTTGGATATGGTGAACAGGTGATGTTAACTCATGCAGCTGCTAATCGGTTTGAAAAAAGTTAAAAAACAAAAAATATTGGTTGTAGAGCGGGGATAGGGCGTATATTTAAGGGTAATATTTAAGGAGAGCTAAAAATATCAGCAATCACTTGTACGCCGGTGATATACGTGAGTAGGTGCGATTTGAATAGTGTTGTGAAAGATGGAAGCTACTAAATGTGATAGGGCACATATTTCAAACAGTTCATATTATGGATGCGGAATAGATGATTATCCGAAGGGTATGAGGCGATCTCTTGAAGTAAGTTCTTGCGAAAGTGGTACATCGGACTCACCTGCAATTAAAACTAGGCGGTGTATTTTTGAAAATAAATTGAAAGATTTAGAACAAGATGGAGGTTCGTTAGTCTGCAAAGAAGCGAGTCAAATGGAGAGTAATGTGACAGCTGGTGGAAATTCTATAAAACAAATAGAGATGGAAGCAGTCGCGGATGAAGAAGTTCAACTATCACCTAGTACTTGGAGGAACTTCGATGTTATGGTACAGGAGGCTGAGCATAGATATAATGAAACGTTTAACTTAATAGCAGAGAAAACGCTACCTATTGACTTAGAAAATGAGACATTTGTAAATATGGGCATTAATCCGTTAACTATGGAATCCATGCTTAGAATAAAAAGAAAGAAAGCTTGCAGTGTACATGGGGTGTTATCTTTCACACTCACACAGCTCCAAGAATTATTTGAGAAAAAACATCAAATATTGAGTGTGGACGCTGAAATATCCTCCGCTACTGTGGAATGGTCAATAAATATCCTCAGTTTGGAGAATTATAATGTATTTCTACTACCGAAGAGAAATATTATTTTGTTCAATCCATGTGACGAAATACGGCCCAATAAAGCTTGCATGGATGAAACCTGCTCTTTTACAAAGGATACTTTGAAACGATTTAGAAAATTATTTTATCAAGTATTTGCGCGTGGGTGATATCGTACGAAAGAGTTACATGAGTTTGGACAGATTCACTACCGAGTGTTCACGATTTTTAACGGATCGAGAATTAATGTGTGAGGAGAAAACAATAATTCATTGCATTAAAGACAAATTTAAGAATGATTTTGCTCTGTATGAAATGTATTTAAAATTCCCCAAAACAATAATGCAGGACATAAAGGAGAAAATAAATTCGGCGATGTTATATTCTGACTGATAAAATGTTTTAGTTGCATGACTATGGAAAATGTAAAAATATTAATCAATAAACTATTTGACAATTAATTGCAGCATTTTATTCAAAACAGATAACTTTCTAAAAAATAAATTAATGTAAACTGCCTACTTATATAAGCTGTCTTATTAAAAAATGTTATATTTTTCTAGCACTGTCCTATTGACAACCCTAAATAAAATTAATAGAGATGAATAATAAATATAGAAAAAAATGTTAATACCTTTGATTATTTGAGAATTTACTCTATTTTTTGAATTCAATCAGCTGCGTCTGTTTGTAAAGACCCCCGATTCTTTGCCCATCCCTTTAAAGATGAAAATGTATCCACCCTCGTTCATAGTTGAAATTAATTGTTCATTAAAATAACTTGTTAAACGTTTAGGTATGAAAAACCGCTAAACTTTCCATCCCGTCTTATAGCGACATTACGATAGCTCGCCCATAGCGCGTCTCCACTAACTTAACTGATTGAATAGGATATTGTTTTTCTATTTCCAAACTACTGATTGATTTTTTCTCCAGTAATGGTGAAACTGCGGAGGCCTGATTTAATTCACTTATTTGACTCATTTTGTCAAGCTTACATATTATTCAAAACAGATAACTTTCTAAAAAATAAATTAATGTAAACTGTCTACTTATGTAAGCTGTCTTATTAAAAAATATCATATCTTTCTAGCGCTGTCCTACTGACAACCCTAAATAAAATTAATAGATATGAATAATAAATATAAATGATGACGAATTAGAAAAAATGTTAATACTTTTAATTATTTGAGAATTTACTCTATTTTTTGAATTCAATCAGCGGCGTCTGTTTGTAAACACCCCCCGTTTTTTCGTTCATCCCTTTAAAAATGAAAATGTATCCGCCCTCGTTCATACTTGAAATTAATTGCTCATTAAAATAACTAGTTAAACGTTTAGGTATAAATACTGCAAAGCTTTCCACCCCGTCTTGTAGCGACATTACGATAGCTCGCCCATAGCGCGTCTCCACTAACTTAACTGATTGAATAGGATATTGTTTTTCTATTTCCAAACTACTGATTGATTTTTTCTCCAGTAATGGCGAAACTATGGAGACCTGATTTAATTCACTTATTTGTTCCATTTGGCAAGCTTTATCAAATTTAATTAAAAATAGTGTAGGTACTCACAATAAGGAAAATTCGAAAATTCAGTCACAAAAAAACACACGCACTAAAATGAGCAATTTGGTGGTGGTGATGGATAAAATGGGGTAGGTAGGTACTGAGTTAATTGGAAATGTTTTTCCAACGTTTGATAGTTCATTTCAGAATCTTTTTATAGAGAACTGGGATCAACAAAGTGGGGGTAGCGTCATTCCCACGCATTTTTTTGCCACAATATCCGCCGTTGATTCGCCCCTCCTTTCTAAATATCAAATAGGTACAATTAAATATGAAGAGCAGCTGTTTCTAAGATTATCGTAGAAGAGTCGTTAATACTTAAAAAACAAAATAATCATAAACGCGGCTAGTCATTTATTAAGCAAAAATTCACGGAAAAATTGCTGTTACGACATTTTTAACCCCATCGCTCCATTGATGTCAAAATTCTTTCTTTCTTTCGGAACCCCAATTGTTCTAAAATATACATCCTACGGCGGTGCGTAATACTCATATTTATTATGCGGAAAAAATAGTATTATAGATTGTTTATATTATCAGAGCAGTAATTACATTTCACATAAAACTTATTCATTAATTATCTAAATAGTATTATAAATTGTTTATATTATCAAAGCGGTAATTACATTTCACATAAAACTTATTCATTAATCTAATCTAAACCATTAATATTTTCTTCATCACTGCTGTAGCCATCATCGTGACGATCGGGGAGCGAATCCGTCGATGCATCCTCGTGAAACACTGTTTCATGAATTACATATGCCATGTATGCATCAAATGCAACGCAATTGTAAAATACGTCGAACCCGTTAACTTCAATACGCCTAGTGGCATAATAGGTGAACACTCCAGATGTATGTGGAAAAAACACCGCGTTTAATACTCGTACTGCTGGATGCTCCCTTCGACGTGTAGGAAATAACTTGAAAATCGGCATCACATTATCTCCCCGTATTGGTCTAATAAAAGGTGTCGGATTTTGCGAATAATAATACTCCATAATTATTGTCGGTTTTAATAAATAAAGTACTAGTCATACATATTTGCAAACACTATATATATAACATAACTTGATATGGTTGGAGGGGGTGTGTGCACTTTTACATCTAGCGAGAAAAAATCGCTGTCAAATAATGACTCTGGTTCAAACTATTCAGCAATCCTAATATAATCCGCAATGATTCCTTGGGCAGTATAAAGGAGCGGCGACTACAAAGCTCTTTTTTATAGACACATATGCACACAGTTTCTCACGGAGCCCTTAAAAATAAAAAATTCCATCCTTCACATAATAAAACCCTACCTAATTCGCTTGAAATCATTTTCATAGATAGCTTTACAAATTTTGACAACAAAAAAATATTTAATTGAAGGTGGGTGAAATCTATGAGAATAGCGTCTCAGGCATCGTTGGCGAAATGTAATACGCGAGATTAAGAAGGAAAAAAACGCATTCTTCTAACCAAAACAATATAAATATGTACTATAAAGACTCTAGATACAGTCCTTTTTTAATACACAACCTGTTTGGAATTCCATTCCCACATCAGAAAGTTAATAATTCGAACATCTTTTATTGTGGGAAACGGCCTGCCGGGGCGGAGGGTTTAAAAGGTTCTATTCATATGTTACAATTTCAATTTTTTTGTATACAGCTTTCCATTGTCAGTGACAACGAATTGCATTCTTCTTTAATATAGTGCATTCAGATATACTACATAGGATTCAGGTGCAATTCAGGTGCAGTTCTGTTTTTTTCATACACCACCCTCATTTGCCACACCTGTTTGAAATTCCATTCCTTCAGTAGCGAGTTCATAATTCGAAAATCTTTTATTGTGAATGCCGCCTACAGGGGCGGGGTTCTGAATAAAAAAATTGCATTGTATTCCGTATTATTACCCTCTATACCTTGAAAATGGCGCAATAGTTTGATAAAAGAAGTAGGTACTCTGATTGTATATTGAAAAATTATAATAGAATAAGATTAGAGAGGGAGGGTGGCACATTTCCAGGTGCAGAACCGAGAAGTTTAATATAAAGGTCTGACTGAAGGAAACTTCTTCATTTACTGTTTAGTTCGATACCTTCGCGCAAAATTTAACATTGAATTTAAAAAGTAATGGATTCCATTGCAATGGTTAAGACAGTGTTAATAGTAGATATACGAGGTTATGAGTATGGAGACAACGATGAATTTATCGTGAAAGAGTTAGCCGTCATCACTCTTGGGAGTGGGCGAATGGCTCATTATTTATTTAAAGCTCCATCACTCCAGCGGGAGAGGCACTCAGATGGGAGCGTGGAATTGGGAGAGCTCTCCAGAATATTAGAAAGGATGTGTTTTACGGCAAGCCTGGAGGCTATCATTTGGACAGTGGAAGAATCGGTGGTCATCGTATGCAAAGGCATCCAAAAGAAGAGGTTTCTGCAGAGGCTATTACCAGCCTACTACATATACGATGTCGAAGATCTTGTGCTGCATGTCGATACATCGTTACCTCCACCGCCAACATTTATGGAATCATCTATAACGCTCTGTTTAGAACATCCGGTCGTCCACTGTCAATGCGCGTTAAGCAGTGTTCATAGAATCCGACAATATTTGACGGATATGAATTTTCGCTGTTGTTAAGTGTGAAATGAAGTTTCCACATTTACAGCTTTTAAGTAGGTAAATAAAGCAGGAATATTAACGATTTAATGTTATTATTATAATTTATGAATGCATATGAGCTATTTAGATTTACATTTTACATGAAATAAAATGATAATATTTTTTCTTTCAATTGTGTCGTTTTATTAAATATAAGATATAAGATTTCCAGTTTCCTGATTTTCAACATTTTTCACAATGTAAATAATTTCAAAGGCAAGCAAAATAAACAAAGTTATCCATCCATTTCACATTTTCTTTACCATGTATCTTTCTGTCAGTTACAATGCTCTTTTCACACCTCTTATAATTCCCCTTAAATAAGCCTGTTAACCACTTGACTGGGGCGTCGTCACTACCTGTCGGAGGTTGAGTTGAACACAAAAGAGCGGTCAGGTATATAATCCTCTTCGGCAGACATCGAAAATAATACCTTTTCATGCAATTACGACATTCATGTGAAATGGGGCATTCTTATTCTTACTAAATAAAGGCATATAGCCATCATGGACAGCAGTACATAATTAAAATATTTATTATTAATAACAATTACCAACAAGTAGGTGTAGTTAACCCACTCTAGCCGGGGAAAATTTACACATAGCCACAAATGGCGGAGGCGCCGTACAAGATATTCATAAAAATCTCATCATAAACATTATTATTAATAACAAATGGCGACAACTAACTAATTATATGCATGAATTACGGTCTCGCGACTCCGTAATACATGCCTAATTAAAAAATCGCGAGCGCGGACCAATTAATTAAAAAACGCTAATGAAACCGCTAATGAAGCCCTCATTAAAGGCGGCGGAGGTGGCCGCTGAACCTACATAACCCTACTACTATTAAAAGTAGGTGGTTCCATAATCCAAAGCCAAAATACGGTGAAATACCTCAGAGTTTACTTAGACAAAAGACTGACTTTCCAACCACGGCTTCTCCAGACCATCAGAAATGCTTATTCCGCCATGAGAAGTATCCCCTGATTATATATAGCACAAAATAACGAGGGACTGCCCTACCTGACGCTGATAAGACCACTAACCACATATGCAACCCCCGTGTGATGTAAAATATCAAAAAATGCTTGCCGGCCACTACAAGTTTTTCAAAACAAATGTTTAAGACTCATCACCGACTCTGCCCGATTTACAAGGATAGATTGCTTGCACGAAGCAATAGAAATAGAACCCATTCAAGATTTAATAAATCAAATATCCCAAAAATGCTAGAAACAACAACTAAATTAATAAATTGAAAGAAACGTTGCAAAAGTGAAATGGGTGGATAGTAAAACATATTAGCATCAACATACAAAGGTAAAAATTCCATCGACAGTGTAGAGATATTGCTTAAAGACAAGGCACATGGAAATTTTCCGTCCTGCTATTGTCAAAGAGTACAAGGCCATTATGTTGGGAGTAAACTTACACGGTATGCTTGTAGAATTATGTCGGACAGATATTAGAGCAAAAAGTTTTTCTACAATATGTTTTTCACCCAATTGATACTTGCATTGGAAATTCCTGGCAGCTTTATCGCCGACATTGTGTTCAGAAAAAAAGTAAATCATGACTTTGCTGCAGTTCAGATCACAAATAGGTCAAGCGTTATTGAAATCAAGTACCCTAAATTTGTAAACTTCAAAAGGCAAAATTAAATTTGTTTGGAAAAAATTGTTGGCCAAGAAAGAGGGCAAACCTTCTATATAAAACTCTGCAAGTAAAAG
Source organism: Xestobium rufovillosum (assembly GCA_963966045.1). Classification (NCBI taxonomy): domain Eukaryota; kingdom Metazoa; phylum Arthropoda; class Insecta; order Coleoptera; family Ptinidae; genus Xestobium; species Xestobium rufovillosum. The sequence goes on from OZ014497.1 coordinate 28,564,101, forward strand.
GCGGCACAACTAAGGCCAGTGACACTGGTCACTGTGGGCTGATAGGGAACGAGGAAGCCGATAAACTAGCAAAGCGGGGCTCCAACAATCCTTTCGTTGGACCGGAACCTGACCTAGGCATAACTAAGAGTGCAGTCAGACACCAAGTAAACGGATGGATTCGCGCTCAACATCACAATTACTGGAACGTGATTCCAGGTCACAGGCACAGCAAGTCGTATATAAAGGGACCTTGCAGGAAAAGATGCTCAGAACTACTTTGCCTTAGTAGGATGCAAATTAGAATCGTAACAGGCTTTCTAACGGGACACCCGACCGTTAAAGAACACCTGTGGAAGATTGGCAAATATTACGGAGACCTTAACTGCCGCTTGTGTAATAAGGAACGGGAGACAGCTATGCACATCCTGTGCAGATGTGAAGCTCTAGACCAGAAGAGGCAGCGAATTTTCGGGCGATGTCTGATGGAACCGGAAGAATTTTCCACGCATTCAATGTTTGACTTGTACCGTTTGGTCCAAGGCACCAAGATCATGGAATGGGTGTGACTTACAATTTAGGGTGAGCACAATAATCCCATTTTGTGGCTGCAGTGCATCTGAGCCTTCGGGCAGGCAGGCCCTAAGGGGAGAAAAAAAGGGCCAGTGACAGATGTTCAGTTTGACGGACTAGGGCGTTGACCTGAACATGATAATCATAAAACTACGTGAATTATGTTTAAAGTTCTATTCTAGGGTAAAATGCTCAAAATGTAAATTTTCCTGCCTCAGCAAAGGAAAGAACTGCTTTTACAGTTTTCATGTAAAAGACAAATGATTCTTTATGCAATCATTGCCAGAGAACACTAACGAACGGAATGACTGGGCAAGAACAATCTTTTCCGATTATTCCATTGCGAGTAACTTGTTTTTTTTTTCAAATAAGATAATGCAAATTTTATAATAAATATTCAATATTCAAGTGTTATTTGGGCCTTACATAATTATTGGATGCCTGCATTTCCTAGAGTGCGTATGTACTGGGAGCGAATTTTAGAAGTTGTAAGCAAGGATGGAATAGTGTTAGCGAAATGGCTCGACAATAAGACAGTTTGCTTAGCATCTAACTTTGTAGGGAGAGGAAATGAAGATATTGTTAAAAGATGGGATAAGAAGTCATCAAAATATATAGAAATAAAAAGACCAGAGGTAGTAAAAAGATATAATCATAGTGTGGGGGACGTTGATCTTCTTGATCAGCTGATAAGCCTTTATAGAATTTTCATAAGATCACGAAAATGAACCTTGAGAGTAATAATGCACATGGTAGATTTTGAAGTGGTAGCAAGTTGGATAGAATATAAGAAAGATTGTGAGAATTACAAAGTTCCAAAGAAAGCTTTGATCCAAGTTGGTAAGACGGTCAATGTAAACAACCGTTCAAATTGTGGTTAAAAAACATATTTTTAAGCACTAATAGCCATATAGTCAAATGTTAAGAAAAAAAACTAATTTTGTGGAACTTCGAACCATACTATCCACATCCAGTTACGTAGTGGACAGGCAAAAGCAGCCGAAAAAACTGTGAACTAAGAAGGCACAGTCGCCTCTTCCCACCCAAATCAGAACTTATTACTTTCCTGAAACTTCTACACCAGGGGGTCGGCAACCTGCGGCACGCGTGCCAAGCCTGGCACTCAAAGTAGTTAATATTCCGAAGTTCGGTAAATATTCAGACAAAAATTTAATTTTTTTACCACAGTAAATAAAAAATAGTTTCTGTCGTGTCAGATAAACTATCCGAACCACTGTGCTTGCTACCCTCACTGCCCTGATGTGTCACTACAAAGTCTGCTGCTAAAGCTGCGATACGCGGCGCACGCATAACGGGTTTCATTCGCCAATTATTCGCTTATTAGCCAGCAACGTAACCGCACGTTTAAGGCAGGGTTATGGCCGCGAAAAAGCACAAAATAGACGTCCGGTCATTTCAAAGTTCGTGGACAACGGATTACGGCTTTGTACAGCAAAAAGATGGAGCGATTTGTGCTCTATGTCTTGAAGGAGTAGTTTTCCGGACATCCAGTGTTCAACGACACTTTCAAACAAGACATGAATCGTCATTTAAAGATAACGCCGATAGAATGGAAGTAATACGAAGAGCAGTTGCCCAGTACTCAAAACAGTCGACATTCTTTACCAAAATTGTTCAAGGGAAAAATCAGGCAACTGAATGGTTATAAAGTTGCAAAATCTTTGGCCAATAACGGGAGACCGTTCACTGACAGAGAATTCATGAAGAAAACGTTTCTGAATAGTGCGGAGATTTTGTTCGGAGATTTGCTCGGGCTAGGGATATAGCGGCATCGGCGCGGACTATTGAGACACGGATTACTGAAATGACAGAAAATATACAAAAACAGCAGACCGACGCTATGAAACGAAATCAAAAAACAATGACAATATACGATATACCAGGTATAGTCAATTCATGTCTCCATTTTGCTGCATCTCCAGCAAATATTAGAGCAGGATTCCAAGTTTCGGGCATATTTCCCTACAATGAAAACATAATTTGGAGATCACGAATTTCTGCCAGGTTTCACGACAGATAGACCAAATACAAATCTAGCTGAGATTGTTGAAGAATCACATCAGAATGAAGAAACGGTGGAGGGAGTCAATCTGACATCTGTCGCCCAAGAGAAGTCCGTAGTTCACTTAGAGGATCCAGTGGTAGGCCCTTCGAGTATTTTATCGCCACCTAGACCATCCCTTTCTGTGGTGACACAAGAAGCCTTGGAGACTTTTTCCAGTAGCAGCGCCTAGAAAAAAACTTTGCATAGGAAAAATAGATCCACAGCTATTCTGACTGATTCGCCAGTTAAGGATGCATTGGAAGAAAGTCAGAAGTCATTCGAGGAGCGGAAAAGAGAATTGGAGAAAAAATTGTGAAATGCGGATTACTTCTTAATTTCAAGTGGTGCTCCACCATGTGGGTTATCCAAAAAATCTATTATGGGAGCAAAAGAACCCAAAAGTGAAAAATCAATGCGTTAAAGGAGTTCTCATTGGCATATTCTTTATGTTATGGAAAGGAATTTAATACCAAAAAGTATTAACACGTTTGAAGAGGTAGTATATTATCTTCAATTACTTTTTGATAGAAGTTCATGATGAAACAAATAATATTACTTTGCGAACTACCAATAATAACGTTTTTATTTGAATATTTGACCGGTTTCAAGATTTTTTATACAATCTCATCATCAAAATCTTGAAACCGGTCAAATATTCAAATAAAAACGTTATTATTGGTAGTTCGCAAAGTAATATTATTTGTTTCATCGTTTGAAGAGGCTTCCACACTGGCTTTTCAAATGTACTTCAATTGTAATTTAAAATATCTGTAGTTGAGTCCCACAATGGATTTTGTTTAAAGATATGTTATCAAAATTCATTCCGATAGCGGCACCCGAACAAGGAAAGAAAAAAGAATATTAAAAATAAAGTTTACAATTTTTGACAAGTTGGGCAGATTGAAAAAATATATTAAAATTGCAAAAAAATTACAAAATAATAAAAATAATTCTTGATGTCTAAATAAAAAGGATGTTTCTTTCCTAATTCATTATTTATTTTTGCTTGCAGAAGACCCTAGAAGAGAAATGTGATTCTCCAAGTCTAAAGACTAAATTAGTTGCTCTCCAAAATACCGAGGGACTGTATCTAGCTACTAAAATTAGAAATAGGCATTTGCAATAGACAAAAGAAAAAATGAAGGTACGAGTTGCTGTGCAGACTTCAAGTAAATGTGACAGATGCTTGCCTACATGATTTGCAGTTGCCTGAAGGTAACGAGGTACAATAGGAAGCAGATTAGTCGACGGTGGGTTATTTGGTCGCCGACCAGAGAAAAAAAAGTCGTTATCAAAGAAGAATGTGAAGGCTCGTCTCCAGTTCACACAAGATCCTGTTAACTGGACCCCAGAAAATTGGAAGAATATGGTTTTTAACGCTGAATCCAAATTTAATTTGTTTAAAAGTGATTGGTTACTTTATGTTAGACGACCAACAGTTTGAAAGAGTTCCTCCAAGTTTGGGATGGACCCAATCTATCGAATTCATGCAGAAACATGAGACAGCCAAAAACTTCGTTCGAGCTATTTTGTTCTCAAGTTGAATTTACTGGCACGATACGCCGACACAACTTATTCACAAATGGCGAAATTATGGATATGGTGGCAATTTATTCCCAAAAAAACTTGAACGTACGTGTTGCAGCAAGAAGTTAGCCCAAATCGCAGGCAACCGAACCGAAACTTATTCTCCAGGAATTTTGGAAGATTAAGAGAAACGGGTAGCTTTCGCCCTAATAGTCATTATGGACGACCGGAAATTCATACCGTCCGCTAGGAAGAAGCTGTAATGGACATTGTTGAAGATGATCTAGCAACAAGTATTCGCCGAATAACTGCAAATGGTGGATTAACTCGTGGGACTACAGCCAAGATTTTGCATGAGCAACAACTGCGTTGTCCAAAGCAAATTTCTGCGAATTTATTAAAAAAAAACACGAGCAAGAACTTTCCTTTGTAAACAAGATTTTGTTTACGGGCGAAGCCACGTTTACAAAAAGGGGATATTCAACAGAAAAATAGCCACATACGGTTTGATGAAAATCCAAATACCAAATGGATGCGACACTTTCAACACGAATTTAAAATTAATATTGGGGTGGAATCGTTGGCAACTATCTTGTGGGTCCTGTTGAACTCCCAGCAATACTGAATGGCCAAGAGTATCTGAACTTCCTTCAGAACAATTTGGTCGACTTACTAGAAGATCTTCCTTTAAACATTCGTGCTGATATGTAGTTCTTGCAGGATGGCGCTCCTGCCCGTTATGCCTTGCGTTGAATAGGGCGAGAAGTGAGCAAAGTGAGTAATAGACTATTTCACGAATAGTAGTAGCGCCAAGTACTTATTCATTTAAAATACTGAGCGAGCTTTCCAGAGCCGAAGAGCTTGCGATTGCGGAAGCTTCGCGGGATAGGAGGGCCCTGGACCCAACGATGAGGGCGGCCATCATGGAACGGCATGCCGCGGTTCTGCGGAAACGAGGAGCTGCAATTAAAGCCGCAAAAAGGAAAAAGACGGAGGCAAATACATCGGCTGTTCCGACGGGTGAGTCGGCATCCGATTTTGATACATCGATGGACGACGGTATGGACGTTAGTTTGATGGAAGCGGTGAAAGTTGCCGAACTGTCTTTCTCTTCGACGGCAGTTGAGACCATTTCTTCGCAACCTTCTACGTCCAAAGAGTCGGTTATAGCAGAGAAAAAACATGTAAGTGTATTGTTATTCTAAATGCGTGTGTATAAATTCACAATATTTCTTTGTTTTGTCCTCAGGTTGCAGAAAGAGCGTTCCCTATGGTGGGAAAAAAGGGGTGCTCGTTCAAGAAGCGGTCTCGTCCACTGCCGTCTTCACCACCAGAATCCCCAATTATTCAAGCGAAGAGGTCGCAGCCGCTACATACGTCGCCAGTACTTCCGTTAGCACGTAGGCGCTACGTCGCCGGTGATGAAAGTGTCAGTGGGCGCCTAAAAGAAAACCGACAGAAACGGGTAAGAGTTTAATATTTATAAAAAAATAAAGTTATGCAAATGTATTTTGTTTAATTAGCCTAAGAAGATCCTGCGTTGTTTCGCAAAAGAACTGCAGCAACCGGAGCAGCCATAAGTATGTTTGAAATGCATTGTTTTTCACAATTTAACAATTTTGTTTCAGGTTGTAAAATGTCGTATGTTTTCTAAATTCAGCAGGACTGTCTCCTATTCACATGAAAGAGACAGGGGTGGTGGCGGGCCTGCATTTATTGAAAAGAAAATGAAATTATAATTTCATCTTTTTTTCAATAAATTGTGTTTCTATTTCAATACCTCCATTGTTTTAACATTCAGCAGGACTGTCTCACATTCACATTTAAATGAGACAGGTGGCGGGCCTGCATTTATTGAAAAAAAGACAAAATTGTAGTTTTATCTTTTGCAAATAAATTGTTCTTATATCAATATGCCCCATTTTTTCACGTTCAGCAGGACTTATTCATAATGTAGTGAGTAGAAACTGTTGCCCGTTGCCAAGTACCTGTAAAAATAATTTAAAAGATTGCAATTACCATATTACTTTTTTATAGGTAAAGATGTTCAACGTAAATGGAAGAACATCAAGGACAACTTTCGAAAAGAACATAATCAGCAAAAGAAAACGAAATCGGGAGAGGGGGGAGCGGAAAAGAAAATATATATCTAGAGCAATTATTATTCCTTCTCCCTACCATACAAGAACGTGAAACAACTGGAAATTGTACTCCACCATCGACCGGCTTCAACTATTCAAATGCTACAAACTCAACCTCAAACCGAGTCCAGACCATTCACATCTGCCAGATACTATTATTCGTCATTTACACCTAGCCCTGACCCATATAGCAGCATTTTGTCACCTGACGATGACACATCTGATAATGAATTATTATTATGTTCGACAGGTTGCTTAAACAAAATAAATAAAAATATAACTAGTTTTTCTTACCTTAGGGTTACAGCTAATATTTCCTCTGCTCTTATAGCCATCCCCATATTTGTATCTTGGTGTGTAATGTGTGGCCGGATCATGTGTAATAATTCGTCGAATGATTTCGTGCTCAATCTAAAATACGCAAAAGAATTTTGGAGATATTCCCGTAGGTCGCTACATAATTTGCGAAATTGGCCTTCCAGTGATCTTTGACTGACTATTGGATGAACCCATAAGTTTTGCTTTTCACGTTCGTGTCGAAAACGTATTAGTAAAGCAGCTATTGTAACTTTCTCAACGACCTTCATTTTCAAATGACCAGAAATAAACCCTGTGGCTACATGTAGTTATAAATAAACAAGATTCAACAGAATTAGTTTCAAACAAGCAAGAGGCGAAAGATGATACAGACACCGATTCTGCTCCTAAATCAGATTTTGGGTCATCATTTAATAAGAAACGAAGACTGAAGGATAGCGGAATAAAGAGAAAATGTTGAGGAAACCAAACCAAAATTAATATTTTATTTTTTCTTAAAACTAGAATCATTCTTTAAGGCTGGGTAATCTTCAAGCAACATTAGGGCGGGGTTATACGCTACGACTTATCGTACGTTTTGTCTGATAGGACAAATCATATCAACGGACCGTGTAACTAGCAAAACGTACGTCTTATGGCATTGGAATGAAATCCAAGGTATGATCGGAGAACTGACGGGAGGAGCATCATTTTGACAGAACTGATACGATAAAACGGAGCGTGTAAACACAGATGCAGGCACAATTACAACTTCAATTCCATTTTATCTCAACGTCTGTTCGGGTGCCATTTCCAAAATTTTGTGCATCACGTCATCGGACTTGCGGCAATGCTCCCGTGAATTCCTCGCGGATTTCTTTGAACTCTACAAGAGTTTTCCCTGTTTATGGCAAATTAAAAACAAAGAATATAGTGATCGGAATAAAAAGAATTTGGCGTATGAAGAACTTGCAAAAAATATAAACATGTAGATGCAACAGCCAACAAGGAGACAGTTACGAAAATCAATTCCTTCAGATCTGTTTATAAGAAGGAGCCTGCTGAAGAAGAGGACGTATATAAACCGTCTGAATTGTTGGATTTTTTAAATAATTAAGACGTACCAAGAACGCCTCGAGAAACGATTGACGATGACGAAGCGAACTTTTTAAAATTAACAAGAAATTATATTTATTAACAAAAATATATCGCACTATAACATATATACTTTACGCACCTTCTTAATTAAAATACTGATTAAACTTGTTCCTTACAGTCTTGGCGCTGGCTAATAATTAGCCTCTTATACCGCGTTGTAGATTATGGAGCATTGCAGGATCACAGCTTTCACCTAACTGTACGACGTTGTGGACAATATTCTTTCTGTAAATGCTTCCTGCCCTAGGGTACCAGTATAACTCGCGTGTGTGCATCTGGTTACGAGCTGTAGAGCTAAGAAAGCTAAAGTGTTCTAACGCTTGAAACAGCCAGCCTTCTCTATCGCCCCCCCGAGGTCAAGGGTGTCTACGACTGAGGGACTGCCAGTTAACTCTGGTTGGTTTAAAAATCCTCAGCGGCTAAAGATAGAGCTTAAGAACTAAAGGGAAAGGACTAAACTAGAAAATGGCGACGCCGGGACGGCCTTCCACGGGCGGCCTGCCGCGGACGCCGCACAGGTCGACAAAGAGCTCTCTAACGGAGCCCTTGGAGTCTGACGGCGAAGAGTCCATTGAAATCTCTACCATAGAACAACAACCCGACCTACTAGATAATATCTCTAAAAGACTAACTGAACTGAATAACTTCATTGATAATGAAATGGATCCAAGTAACCGCATGAGAATATCGAGCAAAGCGACGCCTAAAGGAGAAAATTATGAAGTGGGCTTTGGCTCAAGCTGAGGTAGTCGGCCAAAGAAGGATGTTAGAGCAAGAAAACATAAAGCTCAAAAGGAAAATTGAACAACTGCAAGACGAAAGACTGAACCAACCTTCCTACACAACACCAGCAATATCTTACGCCTCAATAACTAAGAAATCGAATAATAAGACACAAATGACAATATAAAAGAATACGTCAAAAACAACCACAACACTGTTTATAACATCAAAAACTAATAAAGACGTACGAAAAATCCAAAATACATTTATTACCACAATAAAACCAGCAAGAGATAAGATTAAAATAAGAACCATTAGAACCACCAACAAAGTACTAATAGTGGAACCAGAAGAAAAAGAGGATGCTGAAAAAATAATGGCACATAAGAAGCTAGCTGAAACACTGAAGTGCGAATTGCCAAGAAAACGCAACCCACTAATTATACTTTACGACGTACCCTCTGACCTGAACACGAACGACCTTAAACGAACCATATATGAGCAAACTTTCGGAGAAACAATGACTAAAGAGGACTTTGAAACAGACTTTAACCTGCGGTTCAAAGTCGGTCCAAAGGGACGCGCCACAGAACATCACGTGGCAGAAGTTAGTGACAAATTAAGATCTACCTTAATTAGGAAAGAAAGGCTGTACGTGGCCTTCAGTGCGATCTCCGTTAAACTATATTGTGGTACCCCGATATCTGAGGTGTCACTAAGCTATCCTAAAGAGAAAAGCATAACGTTCCCATCCCTGGAAGCTGTTGACCGCATTCATCTCAAATGCTGCCCACTGCCAACAGACATTGACGAGCTAACAGAACTAGTAAAAAGAGTATTCCAACGACGAGACGAGACGCTGGATCTCGACGAAATGTGTAAGCAATTCGTCATGATGCACGGACAAATAGCCTTTGACCATACCAAGAAATGGCCAATGTGCAAGTACTACTCTAGAGTCCCTGATGGCTGACGATAATTTCATCAGAATTGGGCAAATTAACGGTATGCGCAATGCGACAGTCATACAAGAACTGAGAAAGCTGGCCGAGGACAGAGACTTGGGTATCCTCTGCATTCAAAAACCCTAACGGCAAAAGGAAAGATTAGCGGAATGCCGGTAACAGCCCAGAACATATACACCGGAGAACGACCAATGACAGCGATTGTTAACTTCAATAGACTAATAAAGATGACACTTCTGACGCAATACAGTGACGAGTGCTGCACGTGCGTGGAGATCGCGTCCGCGTCACACGGAGGAACCTGGGTACTGGCCAAGATGTACTTCCAATTTGCGGATGAAATAGATCCGCACATTCGGAAACTGGAAGAAATCGTGCATGGATGCGCGAATCGGAAATTGCTAGTGATGGCGGAAGGGAACTCCAAATCTGCGTTGTGGCACAGTACCACTACTGACGATAGGTGGGAAGAACTGGAAGGTTTGATACAACAACTGCAACTAGAAATAATGCACGAGCCAAACAACCCGTCAACCTACAGTAACAGGGCGGGGGCGGAGACTAATATAGACGTAACTGTAACAAACAATAAAGCATACGACAAGATTGACGGATGGATGGTGCACGAACATCTTACGATCAGCGACCATAACTTAATTACCTTCCAGTTAAAATCCACCAACAACAATGACCTGCCAAAGACTGAAACAAGACCTGCGAAATATAAGCTGAAGAAAGCCGACTGGAGGAGGCATTTATGCCGATCCTACGCGGTATAACATTAGAGCTAATGCAACGTTCCCTGATTGATGTATTTCTGCCGCGCAACAACAATAAATCAATAATAGTAAAAGTCAACAAATTAGTGGATGTCTGTCTCGCGTGATGGTGATCCCCTAGCTGCCCTTTTGGACCAGAACAGATTTTTTGGTCAAAAGAAAAAGAGAAATCATCATCACAAAAAAGAGCTACTGCGAGGTGCGAACCCTCAACGTTGCGACTTGAGAGGCTGACACATTGACCACTGAGCCATGAAGGTGTGGTGCCAAGATCAGTTACGAAAATAGTATATTAAGAAAATACGCCCGTTGCCGTAAGTACAAAATCAGCGATGAATGTTGTTATGTTATACTGCGTAGGATCGGCATAAATGCCTGGGGGAGATTATGTACCACATATACTCCACCAGAAGCGATTACTAGAAACGGTGACATAGATGCTGTACAACTGGATCTCCAGGAATTATTACGACGTTCGGGAAGTTCCCAACGCCGTGATCGGCGGGCGGACCGACATAACTTGGATTCTTCTTCGTCATCTTCGCAACGGGTTTCTCGCTCGCGGTCGCGATCTAGGAGTCCCGTGCGCCGGCGACGTCGATTTTTCTCATCCTCCAGTGAAAGTGGGAATGGAACCAAAGTTATGCCAGCCGACGCCGCCAAGGAGGCTTCTGTTGACTCACAGGCCCGTAAGTACCGAAGTATTTAGAATGAGCCTTGTTTTTACGAGCTGGCTGATATCATTTCCGTTTGTGGAATGCTGCTGTCCAACTCTTGAATGCATGGCACTCTTTCACAAGCTGAAGGCGCCACATGGGTTTTGGGCCGAATTGGCCCTGATGAATGAACGAATTACCTATGGGACGGTAAAAAGACTCCTTATAGAACATACGTTGTTGGCAAAGAAAGGAAGCCCAACTATTGGTAAGATTGTAAAAAGGTAGGTATCTATTGTGAGTTTGCACCATAGGAATTTCCTATATTTATAGTTTCGTGATCGCTGGAGGTAAAAATAGTATATTACGTACCGAGGTGGAGAATGTTCCACAATTTTCCAGAAGTCCGATCTTGACAAATATTTGAACCAAAAAGATTATCGCAAACTGTGGTTACAGTAGGTAACTTGGACGAAGATATATCAAATCATGAAATTGATCTTCTGCAGGAAAACAGCGAGCAGGGTGGCCCCGTAAATGAACATGAAACTCAACCTGGACCCTCGAATGCCCCAGATTCCGAATTGCCACCATCAGTCAGCAGCGGTCTAAATGATTTTGAAAACATCCTAATAAGTATGCTGTCCAAAGAAAAAGAAAACAATACTTTACAATCACCACAACTAAAGAGACGAAAAGTTTGTAATGGTGCTGAAATAATTACAACTACAGAATTTTTTGAAAAAAAGAAGAGGAGGAAAAACAGAAAAAGGCAAAAGAAAAACTGAAAAAGATAAAGGAGGAAAAGAAAAATGCGAAGATTTCAGAAATTAAAAGAAGACGAGGCTCCAACACGTAAAACAAAACAAAAAAAGTATGAGAATAGCTCTGATTCTAAAGAGAGTATTTTGGAGTCTGATTAAATGGAACTACAGTCAGAAGATGAAACAACTGACACTGTTGCTGTAGCAGAAGGAGATTATGTGTTGGTAAAGTACTCAAATGAGCTACATCCAGGAAGAGTATTGTCAGTGAAGAGTGAAAAAGTAGAAATTTCTCATATGGAAAAAAGTGGGATATTTGTCTGGCGTTGGCCTAAAAGGCTGAAATCCTCCAGATCATCAAGGAACCACAGGTTAAAAATGAGAGAGGATGTTTTGTGGTACCAGAAAAGAAGAAATATCGTGCATTTAAATAAAATCTAATTATTCCGTTTTTTAGAATAAAGCTATCATATTTATAAGATTATTGTTCTATTGAGTTTTTGAATAAAATATATTGCGAGGTCTAATCACTTTTTCAATACATATTTATGTATGTTCCTGTTACCCCGAGAAGTTTGCAAAGCTTTTCAATTATAAAATCTGATGTTCCAGTTTCCCCAGAATAATGGGTAAATGGGACACCTGATAAGAAAAAATAAAAAAAACTAACAATTATTTTTGTTTTCAAAATTTTATATTCATTGGTGGAATCAATAGTTGAGGTGTTCCCATTTATGTTACCAATAGCTGACTTATATGAACTCATACATATTTAAGGTGTATAGGGTCGAATTATAGAGTTGTAAAAATAGGGCCCAGTTAACCAACTTGACCTGAATGCATGTAAATTAGGATGTGATAAGCTTGACGTGGACGTTGAGACAGTTATTTTCAAGACGTACAATCATTTTAGTAGATCAGCAAAGCGAAGGGAAGCACATAAAGAAGTATTTTGCGAAAATTAAATGGAATTGTCTGAACTAATAAAGCTAAAGCAGTACTTTCTTGAACACATACAAGGATGTCCAAACCTGATAGAAAATATTGTCAATAAAGAAACGTGGAAAACCGAGCCATGGCCTATATGTTCTTTCTGCATAATGTTATGTCAGTTTGTGAAAAAAGTATGAGTAAGCTAGAATCTGAAAACCTCAAACCTCAGTGTTATTGAAATGCACGTTGAGCTTTTTCCATTCGAGAAAAACTAATAACTATACTTGGGCCGCCCAACAGACTGAGTAATCACCCTGCAAGAACCTGCTCTAGGCGGTACCACTATCAATTTAGGACAACCGAACCGCAGTGATGAGCTTTCTTTAGACCCAACGAAGTCGCATCACTCCAACTCGGTCGTCATAAATTACTATTGGCCCCGCTAGAGCACATTCTTGCAGGGTGATCACTCCGTCTGTTGGGCGGCCCAAGTATAGGAATTCTGATCAGTTTTTCGGATCCCAAGCAAAAAGGAATAGGTACTGTGTAAAATGACGAGTGCAGAGAAAGAGGCAATTTCAGAGGATTTTCAAAAGTTTTACATCACTCTGATCGCGCACTTAAAAATAACCTTTGATGACTTTTCAACTGCGGTTGATGTGTTGCAAATTCCGAACATTTACCTGGACATTTTATATGAGGAATTCCATTTCATTAAATTATCTCTAGAAAATGGAATGTCTCAAATTCGTCCATAAAAAACCTGGCAACCCTTCAGCGGATTCGTAATAATAATTTAAGGACGAAAAAATAAATTTTCGAATAAAGAATGGTCATTCAAATTTCTTAACAGAAAATGTAATGACACTATGTCAGCTACAAACGCTTTCATTATGAATGAGAAGGGGTATTAGTATACAGATAACGCAACACCTTCAGAAGACATCGTTCCAGATTTTGAACAGAGACATCTACTGGTACCACCAGAACTTCAAGGAGAAAGCCACCAAGTGCACCGCCCCATACAAGTTTTTCACGAGTGCGGGCCAGTGAAGGCGACGAAAGACGCGGTAAATTCCAGTCGCCCTGAAGCGAACACTCAGGTACATTCAGCCGAAACTTTCCGACTAGTAATTTCAGATCCTTCAACAGGTATCAAATTATTAATTGATTCTGGGTCAGATGTGACCATCGCTCATGCAACCTCTGAAAAAGGCACACCATCCTTGCTCAAGCTGTACGCTGCCAACAACACTGTAATAAACACGTATAGGAAAAAGCAACTTACTGTCAGTAACACATTGAAACTTTATTACGCTGACTAAAATAAAACCATTTTATAAAATGATTCGTTGGGCGAAATCAATTCATATTTCGGAATCTTTTAAAACTTTGGGTACAGTTAGTACTGTAGACATGAAAATTGAATTACATACCCCTCAAATAACACGAAACCCATATCGCCTCTCTGAAGCACAGCACGGCAGTTGGTACGGGAACTATTGGATGCTCAAATTATTAGAGAGAGAGCACTTCCCCCTTCGCTAGCCCAATTTTGCTAGCTGATAAAAAGGGTAGTAATGAAAAACGGTTATGCATTGACCATGACGACCAGAGACAAGTTTCCACTTCCGCAAATAGAGGACTTGATTCTTCGCAAAATTAGATTTCAAATCACTCCGGACGGTCACTACGAATCTTTACATGCCCCTTTCGGATTACGCAATGCTCCAATGATTTAACAAAATTTTTGATAAATTACGATTCGACAAAATAATCAATACAGTTTCTTTTGGCGGCTATGTTAGTAGATTAGTTTTTACGCAGCGTTGGAATTCACACGTTCAATGCTACAATTATTTTGTATCAACTCATAGACAAGCTTGACGAGATTGCACCAAATAAGAGTTACAAACGTGTAGCTATTTAAAGAATTTAAAACTCGCATACAAAACTTCATGTACTTCCTTTTGTCTTAAACTGCCCCTTATGCGAATCTAAAGGTTCTGCAAAATCAGAGTTGATTAGTCATTTTAAAACAACTCGCAATATTTATATTGAAATAGAATGTAAAGAGAACACGTTAGAAGAATTTGTATCGTGGAAATTGCAAGAAGAGCAGTAAACGAAATCTTCTTTAGTTAATAAACACGGATCTTACTCTTCATCTAATTACTTGAGAAAAAAAGACATTTTTGTCATCGAACTGGACAATTTCTCCCCAGAAGGAGTGGGAGTGAGACATTTGAAAACACAGGGCAGTAAAAAAAATTCCGAAAATTTCGGCCCAAGCGTGAGATGCGTGAAGTGGCTGAAATGGGTTACGATGATCAGTACCATTATACCCGTCAGCAAATGGTGAATCAAGCAAAGAGGGAGTCTGCCATCGAATGGGTTGTCGACATGTTTCAGTACATACATACACATATAATACTCGGGGAAAAGATAATTTCGCTCTAAGCCATACAAGTAAAAAATCGACCCAAAATTCAGTATTTTTCAGAGGGTTAGTGGACTATAATAAGTTACCCAAAGATATTAGAGAAGAGCCAAAACTATGTAGGTTTAAGATTAAATTGAAAGAGCGAGTTAGAATAACTTTATAAAGTATTTTTTGTTTTGTGTTCTGGTAATATTGGTTTTATACAATTGTTATTTGTACAGCTAGTTGCTGAATAAATGTATTATTATTGTAGGTATAGATATATGGGATATGTTTTATGAATAGCTAGATATGCTAAATAAACGTATTAATATTGTTATTATTAATGCCGTTGGACGTGATCACTATGAACAACGAATGGTAAAACTCCGTAGTAGCCGTGGACGCGAAACAACGCGTCAGGTCTCTGAAGCACTGGACGCCAAAATAGGTGCCGGATACAAATTAGTGGAGGATGCACTCAACCAGATTGAGACAAATAAAACGCTCCTAGCTATTACAACAGTGATAACAACCCGAGGGTTAGGGTTTTGCGCAACACACATTTATTTTCAAATTAGCAAACAAGCCCATCCTCAATACAGTAATGTATACTTATTCTATTGAGTATATATTTCGTTACTTAAAAAGTGACCAAAACACACTCTTTTCGCCCCAGAGCTATGACCACTTTAAACAGGGATTGTCTGTTTTCGTAGAAGTCTCAGGTGGCGAACCGACCAGGCATGTCTGCGAAAAGTATTGGGAGACAAAATAATAAATTATTATTAACATGCTTTGATCATGATGAAGAAATTTTGTCGCTTTTAGTATTAGAGCCACCATATCTTGAATCCTTAGTTGCAAATCAAATGTAGGACTTGTCGGATGACTGAAAGGATCCTGATTTCCATTTAGATACGAGGGGTCGTTTTTATATTCCCGGACTGGGCACTTTTAAATTTTGTGGCAATTTTCCATTAATTTTTTTTGTAATCACATATGCTTTGGAAACGTGTATGGCAAATTAGAGAACAATTGCAACATGTTTAATTTCATTAACTGCCAGTTTGTGTTGTCGCGCATCAAAATGAATAAAACCGAATATCAGGCTGTTATAAAATTTCTTACCAGACAAGGAAAAACTCCAAAAATTATTCTTGAAGAAATGTTGGTTGTGTACGGGGTTGATTGTCCTTCTAAGTCAACTATTTGCGAGTGGTCAAAACCGTTTAAAAATGGTCGAGAATCATTGGATGATGATCCCCGCCCAGGTCGCCCTGTTGACGTGATCACTTCAGATGTTGAAAAAAGTGTTTGGTACTGGAGGATGCAAGATTGAAGAAGCGGCAATTAGCAGCTTTACTAGGACTTTCAGAAACCAGGGTTTTCAGAATCCTACACGAGTACCTTGGAATGGCAAAGGTTAGTGCAAGATGGGTTCCGCGAATGCTTTCGCCATTCCAAATGCACGTTCGGGTAGAGGCGTGTGAACAATTCTTGACGCTTTGTTAAGATGAGCCAAATTTAATTATCAACCGACTTGTCACTGGAGATGAAACGTGGGATCATCATTATGAACCTGAATTGAAAAAGAGTCGATGCAGTGGCATGTTAAGGGCTCCAGCCCTCCCAAGAAGTTTAAGGTCACCCCTTCGGCAGGAAAAATAATGGCAACCATTTTTTGGGACTGCCAGGGAATTTTGCTGATTGATTGTATGGAGACAGGTAGAACAGTAACGGGAGAGTATTATTCAAGCTTAATGCATCGCCTCAGAGATTCAATTAAAGTGAAAAGACGAGGAAAACTGACGAGAGGTGCTTTGTTGCTTCGCGACACTGCACCAGTGCACAAGTCAAGACTTGCAAAAGCTGCTGTTGCTGATTGTGGCTTCGAAGAAATTGAACACCCGCCTTATAGTCCAGATTTAGCACCTAGTGACTATTTTTTGTTTCCTAATCATAATTCAGGGCAATGACGAACTTATTGCGGCTGTTGAGGACCATTTTGTGGAGAAACCGAATGAATATTTTTGCAACGGATTAAAGATGTTATTAAAGCGGTGTAATACCTGTATTCAAAAGCAAGGGAACCGTATTGAAAAATCAATTTTTGTTGCTGCTCTAGTCTTTTGTTTTCATGCCTAGTCCGGGAATATAAAAACGACCCCTCGTAGCTTCGAATCTTCTCATACAGGAAGAGAGGTAAATATTTTGTCAATAATCTCTGTGGCATAATACAGGGTGAGATTTTGGAATGGTTAACATTTTAGGGACATACTTATGTAGTCAAATTTAGATGAAGGTATACAGACTCCTACCAATCTCGATCAAAAAACATATACTACTTTAATGCCTATACCTTTACAAACTCAAGCAGCAACGACAGTGAAAATGCAATAAAAATAAAAGAAGCTCGAAAAAAGGTAGAAAAAGAAAATTAGATGGTTTGTCTAGAGAAGAGAGAAAGAGTAACAGATACAAGCGTAAAGAATGCGTCAATTACAAAAAAAAAGCATAAAATTGTCTCTAAGGAATTTATCGCAAAGATAGAAAATGAACATGGTGAGCATATTAGCACGTGGCAAAAAGCGAAAAGGAAAATGAAAAATATAGTTTATATTATCTTCTGTTACTATTTGGTAGTAATTCATGTTGAATTAATAAAATGGAAGTCGAAAACATAAGCCAAGGCGAGTAAACTTCGTCTTGGGCAAGGAAGAACTGGGGGATGTCATAAACACGCCCCCATTGTCTGAGATGGAGGAGCGATTGATCCAGGTAATGGGAAAAAAGCTTTGGAAGGAGATATGGAAGTCACAGAATTAGTTTTGGGTTTACCTGATGTAAATACAATACTGGTAGACCATAGTTACGTATCAACAGCCTCAACATAAGTGTCATCAAAACTGGTAATCGAAGTAATCCCTCGAGCAACACCTTCAAAACGGCGTAGGTGTGAGAGTCTTCCAGCGAGCTCATTCAGTTGTCAAAGTTTATATTACTATTTGAAACGAAAATGAACACACATCAGGGAATACTTTAGAAAAGATGTACAAAAACTAAAAATATACCATCTGGTTCTGCTGCCAAAAACAAAAAAGATATGTTTATGCGGATATGTTACATTTCTTAGAACCTGTGTTCCATGAAAGGTATAAAAAGATTTTTACTTTCATATAAGTGAAATACTCTGACATTTTCTCTAGTTCTGAAGGAAACTATACTGCTGCCGAAGAAGAACAAACGGAAAACGAATACAATAAAGTTATGCAGCCACCACCGTGGCAATTGTTCTTATTGCTTTTAGAAAGTGACTATATGTTATATAATAATTATTGGTAGTGCGTTTATGTTGGTGTTACGGACTGAGATATACCGTCCTTTCTTGCCGAGTTATATTTTAGATTTTGTTCAAGGTTTCATTTAGTTTGCTTGTTTAGAGTTTGTTTTGCAAATCAATTCTTATATGAATAAATCTTCTAAGGCTAAAGTTGGTTTGTTTATACGAATATAAGACTATGTATAACTTGAATTTGATGATAGTGGTGGCAATCGCCCTTTTCAGGGCGGGCTGCTACTCGAAAGAAGTCATTAGTGAGGATAAAGTGACGATTGATGATACCGGACCTACAGTCTGTGACATAAAGCAATCGGCTGGAAACATCGCATCTTGTGCAGGCACAGCCTACACAAGAAATAGAATAACCACGAGATAATTCCATTACTATCTACACAAGGCAATAGAGAAGAGCCCCACAGGCGTGGAGTATTATTCCCTAGGATTGGAGATTGGTGAGGGTATATCAGTGGTGGCAGCTAAGCAGCTGTCACCTGATTTAGGAAAAAGCCGCAGATTACCTGTGGACCCACGTGCCATGTATACCACCACGATGGTGGAACATGCAGAACCATTGAAGCGACCGTCTATGCTGTTCGTGTATGGTGCGCATGATCTGGAGCACGTTAAACCCTTTAATCGGTGGATTCATACATCAGGATCTCCATTGCTGAAACGTGTGTTTAGGGATGGTAATGTGTCTCCAGTGATGAATGTCATGACGGAGAGTTGTGTGCAATATGAAAAGTGGACCATGAAAAGAGAAATGATGGATCGTAACGGATGGGCAATGTTAGCATTTTCAGATATATGGTGTCCAAGCATCATGTACGTTAACTATGATATAGTGATGGGCAATTATGTTGATGTTGGCGGTACCATGAAGCCAGAGTGGGAGATAAGTTACACGCATGTGTATCGGCCGGAATTAGTACCAAATGAAATAAAGTCGGTTTTTCACAAGTGCCCCCCCTCAAACTAGACCATGAGGGGGGGGGGAGACAAGGAAGATTGGAGGAGCCAAGATCTACATCTGCGCAGGGATGGGTTGTTTGACAATACCTTCTATGGACCATATTCTCTTTCCAAAATCTAAAAGGGGGTTGATGTAACCAGCCCAACCCTGTCAACACACGCATGCGCCATGGGGAGAAACGAGTACTTCATTTTTTTTGTTCTCCCAGCTTGTGAGCGTGTACGATTCTTTGTTTACGGTTGAAGTGTTAAATAACCTGAATCTACAGAAAGTGAATAAATGCTTAAAATAAAACCTGTACTGCTGTATCTAGTGGAACCCATTTGAACGCTCTAAGAAGAAAAAGAGAGTCGACCGCTACACATATATTTATGGGAGTCGATATGGGAGCTTGGAGCCAACAAGGCATAAAGCAGAAGCAAGAAATAATGTAGAAGAATGATAATTACAAATAATCAGTATTAATAAAATATGTAACATGTATTTAATAAAATCTGAAAGCAACGACATTTCTTTGTGTAATGTTTGTGTTACCCTAAAGTGTTTCATGCAAGGTTTTTCCTAAATTATACTACATCAAATTCACAATGTGGACGTATGTTGAAATAAACTATATCCTATGGTTACAAAATATATTGTTTTTGAAATTATAATTACAGTAAAGTTCTGGTAATCCGGACTCCAATAATCCGAATTTCCCAGTAATCCGGACGGAAATTAAATTTCATATGTTTACTATAAACTTAAACCATTCAAGTTAAATAACATAATGTATTCGGTACATACCTAACGGTACTGGATCCATAGTTGATTAAGCCAAAAACTACAGATATTAATGAAGTTAACCACTTAAAAGTTCTATAACAAATTTAGGGCATCGATCATACGCAAATACTAGTAGTAGGCGAGGCGACCTTGACTGAAGTTACGATAGTGGGACAAATTATACACTGACATACTCTCTTGCCGTATGTCAACAACGTATAGTCCTTTAGCTCATTTCATTTTACCATTTAATGCCACATTTTCGAATAGCTGCCCCACTGTGCGTCGGTAGTTTGTTTTATCGAAAGTATTATATTAAAATTTCATAGTTCCAAGAGTAAATTTCTCAATTGTTTGCCCATTTAAAATTGTTATTATTCTTAGTATTTTTATAGTTGTTAGTGCCAATTTCTTAATAATATTTTGTTATTTGCCAATATTTCACGAAAATAACAAAATGTTATTATTTCTGTGAAGCTAAACGCAGATCTACCGAAAGCGCCTACACTGCGTTCCAAAATTATTTCAGATACACTGCTTTTCTAAATTCCGAGCAGTTTATAATTTTACTTTATTAATAGTCATATTTACTTCATTTATTGAGGTTTGTATTTTATTGAGCCATATCTAAGATATTTAAATATAATATGGGCACAGCGATCGAAACGACTAATCAAGGATCTTCAAAGGAAACAGAACGGGGTCATTAAAGTGTCGTATGAACTACATCTCATATCCGACAAGTAAACTATAGCGAATTAAAGTTTTAAAAAAATTGAACAGTTGGTTAAAATGAAAGAGTGCAAATGTATGTACATATATATAAAATAATTAATAAGTTAGTGAAGACCAACGTAAGCATAAGCAGGTATGATCAGGTACACGACTATGGGACGAGGAAGGGGAATTACCTTAAAGGGTATACGAGCAGAAAGGAAATAAGAAGAAATTTAATTATTAACAGGAGTATAAGAAATTATAATAAACTGCGGTCACATGTGAGAAATGGTGGAGACTAATAAATTGTGCATTGTGGGAGAGTAATACTATTTGATACGTTTGATGTTTATTGTTAATGATGCTTAAAATTATGGGGTGCCGTTTGTAAAGTTTGCACGCATTAAAAAAACCCGTGTAAAATACATCATTTAGACTGAAAACTGGAAAGTTTACCTAGGTTTTATTCTACATTTATAAATAGCAAAATTATTTAATTAAACATTTTGCTATTTATTATATTGCAAGACATTTAATAAATCACAAGACATTTAATAAATGTCAAGTTATTTAATAAATCGCACGGTTTTTTATTTAAATGCACTGTGATATATTAAATTACCTGTCATTTAATAAATAGCAAGTTATTTAATATATCTCCAGTTATTTGTACAAAAAAGTCGATATTTATAAATAACTTGCTATTTATTAAATGACAGGTAATTTAATATATCACAGTGCATTTAAATACATAACCGCACGATTTATTAAATAACTTGTCATTTATTAAATGTCTTGTGATTTATTAAATGTCTTGCTATTTAATTTTAACGCCGGTGTCAAGTGAGTTGGAAAGAAAGTGTGAGAGTAGTTCTATTGAATCCGAACATATAACCTCACAAAAGCAATCTTCAGCTTGACAACTGTCAACAAAATAAACTGAATATGCATTAAAACTTGAGAACTCCCAAAATTTGCAATAATGGCTCGAAAATAATAATAAAAATATACCCCCCCCCCCAAACAAACGTCAGAAGGTATGTTTAACATACTTTTGGAATTAACTTTTAAGAAAAAGAAAATGTACGTTTTTGGCGAAGAGAATTGTCCATCTCAAACCATCAATCGAATTCGCCCCTGCTGCAGGAGTAATCAGATACAAGTGATGGATGAAAACATCTATACCTAACTTATAATTTATGAATTTTAGGGAATACGTTATTCTTGGTAAAAGATTACGCTTCGCTAAGTACCTCTGGAGTTTGGATACAGCTATACACGGAATTAGTCCACAACAGATAACTTTCTTGTTTAAAATCATCTAAAGTTCGTTAAACTGACAAAGCTAGTAATTTTTTACCAAAATATGGCGGTGCTGTTGGAAAAAGATTTTAGCTGCATGTTAATGTCAAATACCTACTAAATTTAAATTATGAGTATGAGTATCGCGAATATGTATCTTAGAATTTTTTCAATATTGCATTTTTAGAATGTGCATGGAAAACCGTAGAGGCCACTCGTTTCGTCCTTTGGGATTCATCAGAGTACGGTGCTCTGCCCTACACACTCGAACCTTGCAATATTACTTGTTCTATATACATACTTACGCGCTTGGTGAAAGTATTAGCAAGAGCTAATTATTTGCCGAATTATGCGGCAGACATGAGTGGTACTGGGCGGTTCAAACAACTACTCCTCGGGCAAATACCCCGCCAGGCATTGAATTAAATAGCTAAATCCAGATTTTGTGTACTACGAGATGCTATCCCAAACATATCGTTGGGCTTGGAGCATCCTTGGATCTCGACGTACTTTCGTGCTCAACTAAATAAATAATTAATAATAATAATCAATAAATAATTAGCTCTTGCTAATACTTGCGCCAAGCGTGTAAGTATTTATGCAGAAAGCAATATTGCATGGTTCGAGTGGTTCGAGTGGTCTACGTATTTCCATGTACATTCTAAACATGCAATGTTGAAAAAATTCTAACATAAATGTTCGATATTCATGTCGACATCCATAGTTTAAAATAATTTAAATTTAGTATTTGACATTAACGTGAAGGCGTGAAGCTAAAATCTTTTCCCAGCAGCACCGCCGTATTTTGGTAAAAAAATTATTAGCTTCGTCAGTTTAGCGAACTTTATATGATTTTAAACAAGAAAGTTAGCTATTGTGGATTAATTCCGTGCACGTCTGTGTCTAAACTCCAGAGGTATTGAGCAAAGAGTAATTTTTTACCAAGAATAACGTTTTTCCCAAAATGCATAAATTATAAGTTAGGTACCTTTACACTGATTCATAACGGGTGTAGGAAACTTTAGGAGGTAGTAGAACTTCAAAATTTTATCGTTGTAAATCCATGCAGCTTGCAGCTTACTGAATCCTAACATCTTATTGACTGAGTAACCCAGATAAAATTTTTAGCAGGTATTTTGTTGTCTGGTCAGTGAGTCTCGATGAAGAAATGCAAGAATAAAATCCTTAATTTTGGGGTTGGAGACCTTATGATCTTGGTAGTAGTCGTAGGGTGTTTTACTGACTTAGGTGTGTTTTGCTGACTTGGAATATATACTTTAGATTTTCTGCTGTAAATATTGGTGCGGTGAATTTTTTCCGAAAAAATTCAAGGATAAAGTACCCTTAATTTTGGGGTTGGAGGGCTTTTGGTAGCACATACATAGTTGTAGGATATTATGATGTGAGATATAGACTGTGGACCTTCTGCTGCAAATATTAGCGCCCGGTCGCGTATTGGCATTGTTTACTATTATACGGAGTGTAACAATGCATAATTGGAATGCTGGTTACATCCAACAGACTTGGATTAGCATTCATAATTGTTTTTTCTATTGCAACCGCGTCACGGAGCGAGAGCCGTGGCATATCCAGATGAAGAGAGAAAAGCAAGTCGCTACATCATGATCGTAAATAAACAAGAGCATGAGAAGAGTGGTGGTGGCACATCACGCGTTTCGATGGTAGGAAAGCGAGCCTGACCGCCGAACCTATCCGAGTGGCTATAAAAGGAGTCGCACATCAGAGGTTCAGGAAGAATCTTCTTCACCGGCTACCGAAGAAGAATCTTCTTCACCGGCTTCCGAAGAAGAATTCTCTCCTCCCGCGTCCGATAAATTTTAACCGACAGCCCGCTTGAATGAGTTTAATTCACGGCGTGTGATTTTCTGTTCGTTCCCGTATCCGATTTATTCTCAAAAGAATAAATACCCAAGAGTCTTCATCGCTAATACTTAATTATCGAAGCCGAAGGGCTACCAATAATTAAGTTAACCGGACCGGAGTTAGTTGACACCTCCGCTGTAGCTGACTTAATTAAGTAGGTTCATTTACCAGTACAGGTGCAGGAAAGTAGCAACCTATATAGTTTGCATTCATTGCAGCGGATTACACAGCCTTGTCGATGTGCAGCGGAGGGTTTCTACCACAATCTGCATATGTCCTGAAGTGGCCCCGTCAGTTATAGTTTTTTGGACGTCAACTAATAAACTTGGCTCGCACGGGATTACACCCTAGGTGTTCTAACGTACATCCCAGACTTGAAACCCCGACCGGTCGCACTAGAGGTGCTATTACGAAACCGCCAGTATCCGGAACAGTTAATCATACGACAAGGCTACCCGAACTCAAGTGATAGCTGATCCCGAGGGAATAGTCCACGAGCTAGGCATCTAGCACAGATCTCGTGCGCTACTCGCTGGAGATACCGGTTACAGTACCGTCCTGATTTTAATACCAGAATCTCTCATTTATTTTTCATGTATATATATTCTTGTAAATACATATCCGTTTAATATTCCTTTTAAAATGTAAATAGTTATATTAATAGAAACCCTTTTAATTTGTTTATGTTTTATAATTCACCGTTTAGTAAGCAATAACGAACCCTCCCTTCTTCGACTATTGAGCAAAGGGTATTATCGACGATCCTGACCTGACCAGATGCAACCCCGTTATATCGTATAACGAACCGATTAGCCTAGCTATACAGAGCGTACCAGATACCGAAAGAGCGCGCAGTATATCTGGCTCCAGAGCGTCACTAGGAAGTGTCGTACACTTTCACCGAAACCGATCTCGTTGCAAGAGCATCAGTGCTCTGAAACGCAGTAATAATAATGGGCAAGTGAAAATGTCTTTGATGGCGATGACCTTTTGGACCTGACCGATTTTTTGTTCATAAGAAAACAGGTGAATCACTATGTTACGTTCCTATTTCGCACTACGAACATTGCCGATCTTTCCTATCAATAAATATCACTTCTTGCTTCTTTATTTTCTTTATTTCTTTATATCTATACATTTCTATTTTTCCTCTTGCAAAACTTACAATTTCTTCATCCTACAAATCCATATAATACATCTACAAACCTTTTAATCCTAAAACTTATCCTAACTCTTCCACATTTTTAATTTATGACAGATACAAATATAAACAAACCTCACTAACCAATAGAATTATTTTGCTTAATTTCACATAAATCTATTTCCTTTTCTTTTTAAGAAAAAACTACTTTTTCTGGGGATTAATTCTTTAAATTTTACTCTTGTGGAGAATTTCGTAGTGAGGTGCATTGCTGGCTAATTGGCTTATGAAAGCTGTAGTACCTCATTGAGGATTATTTGAGAAAGATTAAGTGTGCGTAGCACCCGCATTTTTGTATAATTAAGAGTATTTTGTCCAGTCATTTTGTGGAGCACTTGGTCCAACCTTTTTCAAAGCACTAGTGAACCATCTCCTAGGCCGCCCGACATCTGAGGTAGGTTCCTACTTGATATTTTATATTGCTTAGCCAATTCTATCCCTATGCTTTGTATTTTAGACCTTCTTTTATATCCCGCTTGTTCTGCCGTTCCGCATCGCTTTTTGCATTACGAGTATTAGCTCACTACCAAATTGACCATCATTACCAAGCCGAATAGACGACCTTAGGACTACTGACCACTGACCAGCCTGTACAATATCCAGAGCACCGTTCACTTAACCTAGAAAGTGAATTATATCGTCATTTTACTATATTAGTGGACTATTTAGAACACCTTCACCACATATTCTCACTAGCTTACCTAAATAACATCTTGGTTGGGAGTTCCTTCAGAAGGTAAATTTTTGGTATTTTGTTACTCGACAGTTTGGCCAAATAATCGGGATTAGATCATTATGTGACCCACCAATTTCTTAGCGCAGCTGGAATGGTAAGTGATTAATTGTAACTTGCTTCAACTTTTAATTCAACTCATTTTTTTATTTGCTTAATAATTAAATCAATTTATTCTTTAATTTAAACTAATTCGACTTACCTCTTGTGCTTGTCATTATAATTGACGTTTGACAATTGACAGTATTAAATACCTAGCACTATTTGTTGGTATTTTTCTACAGCCCATTTTTCGCTACCGAGTAATTTCGGTACGATTTTCTTTTTTTTTGAGTTGTGTGTGGTTTGGGGAGCACCCAAAGACGTCTAGAATGGACCTAGCGTCCTTATGCAACAGCTGATTTTGTTTTGAAGCCTACACGTTCGTTGGCCAGCGGGTCGCGGGGATCGTTGTTTGTTATTATATTCAGGCAACGGACCAAGCGAATGTTCCGCGATATTCTGTTTCCGTGGCGGCACCTGTTCAGTACACAACTGGTCGGCTGTTTTGTTTTGCCTTTTCCACACACAAACGCTTAGACTGTGAATATTCACCCTGCTTCAATCGAAAATGTAAATAGCTAAGTCCCCTCTATAAGTCTTTGGGAGCACTGCCAGATACCAGGACAGTTGATTTCCCACTTTACCTTTTTAGGAATCTTCTTACCTGCGGCCACAAAGTGGGTGGCGCTCTTTTTTTATTATTTCAACACCGAACCCTCGCCGAGCTAGCAGGGAAAAGGCCGAAGAAGATTTCTGTCGTTGCTCTTACTGGGCCACCATCTCTCGTCGTACAACAGGACGATAACAACTAGAACAAAACAAACCCACTGCGGCGAGACACGAACCTCTAGACTTGCACTTTCGTTGAGGACGCATTAACCACATGAGCCACGAAGGTGTTATAGATCATATTTAACTAAATAGTATTTTTCATGTCCTGAATCGTGGTCTGAATGCTGAATCGCAGTATATTGAGAGTACAGCTGCTCTGTATAATAGTAAACAATGCCAGTACGCTGTACGCTACCCGGTCAGTGAATTTTTATGAAAAATGCAAGAATAAACTATCCTTAATTTTGGAATTTGAGGGTGGATGATCCTGATGGTAGTAGTTGTGGTGTTACACATGGGGATATGGATTTTGGACCATCTACTTTTAATATTAATGCCCGGTCAGTGAATTAAAAAAAGTGGAAGAATCAACTACCCTTAATTTAGGGGTTGGAGGGCGGATAATATAGGTAGTAGTTGTGTGGTGTTATACTGACCTGAGATACAGATTTTGTACCTTCTACTGTGCCCGGTCAGTATTTTTTTATGAAAAAGTGCAAAAATATACTACCCTTAGTTTTGGGCTTGGAGAGTGCATGATCCTGGCAGTAGTTGTAGGATATTATACTGATGTGAGATATAGAGTTTGGCCCTTCTGCTGCAAATATATTAATGGCCTGTCAGTAACTTTTTATGAAAAAATAGAAGAATAAACTACCCTTGATGTTGGGGTTGGAGGGCGGATGGTCTAGGTAATAGTTGTGTGGTGTTATACTGCTCTGAGATATAGATTTTGGACGTTCTTCTGTAAATATTAGTGCCCGGTCAGTGAATTTTTATGAAAAAGTGCTGGAATAAACTACCCTTAATTTCGGGGTTGGAGGGCGGATGATCTAGGCAGTAGTTGTGTGGCGTTATACTGACTTGAGATATAGATTTTGGACATTCTGCTGTAAATATTAGTGCCCGGTCAGTGAGTTTTTATAAGAAATGAAAGAATATACTACCCTTAATTTCATGGTTGGAGAGCGGATGATCTAGGTATAGTAGTTGTGTGGTGTTATACTTACCTGAGATGTAGATTTTGGACCTTCTACTATAAATATTAGTGCCCGGTCGCAGTGAATTTTTATGAAAAAGTGCTGGAATAAACTACCCTTAATTTTGGGCTTGGAAGGTGGATGATCCTGGCAGTAGCTGTAGGATATTATATTGATGTGCTGCAAATATTAATGGTTGGTCAGTAACTTTTTATGAGAACATGCAAGAATAAACTATCCTTAATTTTGGGGTTGGAGGGCGGATGATCCTGGCAGTAGTTGTAGGACATTATGCTGATGTGAGGTATAGAGTCTGGACCTTCTTCTGCAAATATTAATTGTTGGTCAGTAACTTTTTGTTTAAAAATGCAAGAATAAACCCCCCCTTAATTTTAGGGTTGGGGGGTGAATTTTCTTGGTAGTAATTAAAGCACGTTAAGCGACGAAGTGGGAATGGCATATGCATTTTTGAACTTGTGCTATAGGGGCAAGTGTGTGGTCAGTGAGTTTGTATGTTGGTCAGTAAAACTTTGGTTATTAAAAATAAGAACGGAAAAATGATTAGAAATAAAAGATAAAATAAGTTATAGGCAGTTTATGTTTCATTAGTAGAGCCGCAACTCGCTGTGTACTATGTGAATACAATAAATAGTATGAAAATAGATCATTATCATGGGCGTCGCCAATGGGGGCAGGGGGGGGCTTCCGCCCCTCCTGGCTTTTGGTACATAATGACATATGGTAGGTACTATATTACTATAATGAAAACCAATCAATTACATGCTAAGAAAATTTTGCCTTCCCCCCCCCCTGGAAATTTTGGAGGCGACGCTGATGATCATTATTCAATATACAACGTGTCCAAGATAAGGAGGGCCAGTATGGGGATATTGGAAATGACAAGAGATACGGATTTGGTTAAATGGGAAAAAAGTTGCGTAATTAAAGGATCAATAAAATGGCGCCTAGAAATCCTTGATATAATTTTACGTTTTTGAAATATTTTGAAAAAACTGAATTTATGAATGAAATGAAATGAAATGAAATGGTTTATTTACCAAATTCTACATAGGTATTTACATCTACATTTTTTTAAAAAATAACATTTTTCATAAGCATAACTTAATAACTAATGGCAAAATAAACATGGAAAAAATATGGCTCACTGAAGCAGAGCTTGTGTGTGAGCTTTTGTTTTAATGGGACATTTGTAAATATTTAGACTATATTATTTCTAGATGGGTAGGTAGGTACAACTTTAACTTAAGTAAACTTAAAACTAACGCCAATCCAGGCAGAACACAATAACATACAGTACTATTGAATTTCTTTGGTAACCCTACACTTATAAAACTTAAAAATAGTACAATTACATATCTATATTATTGAATTGTACATGTACGAGTATACACTTGTGGGACAAAAAGCAGGTAACCACTTAACTATCTACATAGGTATTGCACAATATGTATCTTTAAAAATCCACTCTTTTATTTTTAACTATATTTTTTTCTGACTTTAATATTAAAGTTAGAGCGAAACTGACAAAACTTCTTCGTGGCAGCTTTTGATGAAATTAAAGATTTCATTGCCATTTTTTTATTCTACGTTTCGTCTTCGGGCAACCATCATCAACTTCATTGTTTTAAATACGGTCCTGATTTTCTGATGTCAAATTTTATGAGCCCTTTTTATTCTGAATTCAACGATGTACCACACATTATGGTTTAATTACGTTTCGACACATTTCTGACTATCATCAAGAAATTTTTAGGATACGGACCTGTATTTCTCTTCATTTTTAGAAAATTTCTCTTACATTTTCTAAAAATTATGAGAAATACAGTTAATTGGGCTTTCTTCTGATATCAGAAACGAACAAAATTTTCCAAAACTGCAAGATGCGCTATGCTTAGAATAGGGTAGGTGCTTATCGCTAGTATCATCTAACAGATTCGTAAAACTCTTGTGGTGCACTTAAAAATTGCCAAACTTATACTGTATGTACATATTTTTTACAAAACTATGAGAAATACAGGTCCGTATCTTAAAATTTCTTTGATGATGGCCAAAAAAGGGTTGAAACGTAATTAAACCATAATGTGTGGTACATTGTTGAATTCAGAATAAAAAGGGCTCATAAAATTTGACATCAGAAAATCAGGACCGTATTTAAAAAAATGAAGTTGATGATGGTTGCTCGAAGACGAAACGTAGAATAAAAAAATTGGCAATGAAATCTTTAATTTTATCAAAAGTTGCTATGAAGAAGTTACGTCAGTTTCGTTCTAACTTTAATATTAAAGCCAGAAAAAAATATAGTTTAAAATAAATAAATTCAGTTTTTTCAAAATAACTCAAAAACAGAAAATCTTATCAAGGATTTCTAGGCGCCATTTTATTGGTCCTTTAATTACACAACTTTTTTCCCATTTAACCAAATCCGTATCTCTTGTCATTTATAATATCCCCATACTGGCCCTCCTTATCTTGGACACGTTGAATACTCAAACTTTCTGACGAATGCAAGATTGAAGATGATCTTCCAGACTGTAATGTAACACTGTGATCTAAAGATCTAATACAATAAATAATTTTGTTCATAAAAAAGTTTTTTACTTACTCAAACATACGAAGCATAAACGCACTGGAAAACGTTGGTTGATTACAAAATTATGGTGTTTAATTATACAAGGCAAATATATTGTACTTAGTTACAAATGTGTTGCATTCTAAAAAATTAGGCCCTTGTCTGGTTGCACAGGAAACTGAAGAAACCCTTTCTTGTCACTGTGACTGCGTTGCTGGACATGACAAAGCTTTTTCCGATGTGGCTTCAGTGTTTTACAATATTCCTGTCCGATTTGTTGATTCAGTGAGGTTAAATTGCTTGTTAAATTTCTTTTCGTGGATCACTATGTTTAAAACAATAATTAAGTATTGTTTAATTTGTGCCAATTTTTGAATACCACTGCTCAACAAAATATTAAATGATATTTGAAATAAAACATAAGCCGATGCTCTTAATGCTACATTTATTATATTCTCTTACAGTATTTTATACAAACATTATTTTCTGTTATGAATTATTAATGAACGTTAAATACTGTGTAATTTTGTTGAAAAATTTAGTTCGAAAGAAAAAACCTAAAAGTATGAACGTAAAATTCAAACTTACATGCTTCATGCTATTTTGTACAAATCTATTCGATAAAAGCTACGTTTCACCAGATACAACTAACGCACAAAAATGATAAGCTTCACTCTTCTTTTAGGCATTCACATCTTCGGTATTCGGTTGTCGTTTCGAAATAGGCTGTGAAAGACTCTTGTTTGTCCAAACTTACTAGTTCACCAGTTCACCTGTTACATATTATACAAAATACTTGCTACATAATATTCTCACATTGTGATCAATTTGATTTTTAATAAATAATTTCTCTTAAGGACAGCTATATCCACCTATTTCTTCTGAGTGTTCTCGAATCACATGCTTTTGAATGAAGTTCATTTTGTCCCTCTAACTTCGGCTTCTGCAGCCTACCACTAAACACCAGACGGGCATATCACTTAATTGTTAATAAATGAGGGAAAAAACGCGTAAAAACTTAAATTATAACTTTAAGTTTATAACTTTTGTGAATTTTTTGGCAAAATTGAAACTCCTTTTTGTAAAACACCAACGTTTCGCCTCCGTTAGGGGGCTTTATCAAGGTTTTATTCAAAATTGTATTAAAGTATAAAAAAGTGACATTTTTTTTCTTAATAAAATTTGTAAATAACAGTAACTATGTTAAACTTAATAATAGAAATTATATCTAGCACATTTGATTTTGATAATTATGAATAAGGAAATAAATAATGTACATGAGTTAATTTAGAATCAAGTGGTAGAGAACAAATTACGTTATTATGTCACGGTATATTTGACTTAAATTTTGAATGTCAGATCTGTCATTTAAAGAATTTTTGTCTTTTTGGATGTGTATCATTTCTAAAATAAGTCTAGCTTTTAAATTTCTCTCTTGTTCGAGAATAGTAGTGTTATTAAAATCGAAATTATGTTTAGTATTTTTTATGTGTTTACTGATAGCTGAATTGCTATTTTGGTATGTATGTTGTTTTAACTTAGTCTCGAGATGATTTTTAGTTTGTTTTATTACAGTTATTACAATTAATTTTGTATACGGTGTGAGTTTTCATCAATTTTGGAATGGGGGTTTTCAGATGAGAATATAAAAATTGTAAATTATTATGCTTTTTGTGAGCAATTACAAAATTATGTTTTCTTAATAAGTTACTAATATTGTGTGATATTTCTTTTATATAGGGTAAGGAAATGTAGTTTTTAGATTCTTTTTGGTTCTGATTAATATTGTTGTTATTATAAAATTGATGTAGTCTGTTTTTTATAATTTTGTCAATAAAATATCTTGGGTAGTTATTTTTTATTAAACAATTTATGGCTTTGTCAACTGCAGATTTTCTGAATTGTGGACTAGAAAGTTTGATTGCTCGATCGGCTAAACACATAACAATACTTCTTTTGTGACAAATTGGTTGTTTAGAATTAAAGTAAATGTGTTTTGAGCAGCACGCAGGTGTATTATGAAAGAAACTTCTATCAAGATGTTCATTAGAATAATGTTTATGTTAAATCTTATCGTCCTAAACAACGGGATTGAAAAGAAAATAGATGTAAACTATGGGGAGATTAAGATAGTGAATTATAAAAGTTGTTTAATAGAATCTAATGG
This sequence comes from Xestobium rufovillosum, assembly GCA_963966045.1. Lineage (NCBI taxonomy): Eukaryota > Metazoa > Arthropoda > Insecta > Coleoptera > Ptinidae > Xestobium > Xestobium rufovillosum. Next base: position 28,596,611 of record OZ014497.1, read on the forward strand.
CATAACATATAACTATACAATGACCGCAAATGTACCCGGATTATGGTTTGGACTTATATCATATACATGTGAAAACACTACAGGAACTTTAATATCTATACCTGAATGTAAACCATGTGGTGTTTTTTGCACTTATAATGAACTAATTCCTAAATGTAGATCATTTACTTTTCCATTAATAATAGCTTTAATTATATCCATATTAATCATTATACTGCTTTTGCTTATTTTATATAAACCTGCTAATATGCTTATTAAAGGATCTATTTATAAGATTGGCTTATATTGTCAAAATAAGTATGATAAAACCCTATATAAGAGGTCAAAAGAAATGAGTACTTTAAATGGTATAAATATAGTCCCTAAGTTTACTAATATTAATGTACCTATTAATAATAAAGGTTCTAAGAAACTAGAACTTAATAGAGATAAACTTACTAGTAAAAATAAGGCATTTTGTAGAACTGTCAATAACCCATTTTTAAATGATTTTATTTTACAAATTTTATTAAGAAAAAAAATGTCACTTTTTTATACTTTAATACAATTTTGAATAAAACCTTGATAAAGCCCCCTAACGGAGGCGAAACGTTAGTGTTTTACAAAAAGGAGTTTCAATTTTGCCAAAAAATTCACAAAAGTTATAAACTTAAAGAAAAAAATTGGCACGAATAATTATATAAAATTAAATTATAACCAGTCACACAAATCTGTTATTTACAAACACGTCCTTATTAAACAAATGTAACACTTCAGACTTCACTTTAGTTTACCATCTTAAATGTATTCATCCATTAATTCAAAAATACCTTCTTATTAATTAATTTTAAGTTTAAATAAGACAAAATTTATTAAATTCACATTTACTACCATGCTGATGACCGGGCTGATGACCTTCAAGGAATGACATTTCGGATTTCGTGCAGATGCCAGAAGCCAGATGCCTAATTCTGTCGGAAGCTCGGAACAGAACATACGACCGAAACGATCAGAACTACTATCGTACTTCATTCCAACTCGCTTGACACCAGCGTTAAAATTAAATAGCAAGACATTTAATAAATGACAAGTTATTTAATAAATCGCACGGTTTTTTATTTAAATGCACTGCGATATATTAAATTACTTGTCATTTAATAAATAGCATGTTATTTATAAATATCGACTTTTTTTGTACATATAACTGGAGATATATTAAATAACTTTCGATTTATTAAATAACTTGCTATTTATTAAATGACAGGTAATTTAATATATCACAGTGCATTTAAATAAAAAACCGTGCGATTTATTAAATTTATTAAATGTCTTGTGATTTATTAAATGTCTTGCAATATAATAAATGACAAAATGTTTAATTAAATAATTTTGCTATTTATAAATGTAGAATAAAACCTAGGTAAACTTCCCAGTTTTAAGTCTAAATGATGCATTTTACACGAGTTTTTTAATGCGTGCAAACTTTACAAACGGCGCCCCATATAAAATAGTTCTAGGACTCACTACCAGTACGATTTGTATTGTTTTGAGTTCATTAAAAAATGAGAAAAAAACATATTGACTTGAGTACCTGACGAAACTGGGGTGCCCCCATAAAACTTAAAAATGACGAGGTAGCTGCAAGCTGTTGTAACCTTAAGAAAGGGCTCATTACCAAATTCAGTTGTATAGTAAGTATACTGCTGTATTTCTATAAATACATTTTTATTAAGTGCTCCCGCTCGTATCGCTTAATTCTCGGGACAGAAACCACTTGAGTTGGCGATAGCTTTTTCTACGTTGACGGGCGAGCTTATGATCAAAAATTACGGTAGATACTATTGACAGTACTTAGTTGATTTTTAATGTATTATGAGAATTGATGTATGTATTAATTGGCCAGAATTTTTCAGAATTATATGTTCATTGCAGCAAAGACGGAAATTATTTTAAATTTAGCGAGAGGCAGATCGTAAAACTGTGAACAATGTCAGAAAAGCTAAACAAACAAAACACCGGTTCAAATGGAGTCGATGGTGTCAACTAGCGTTTAAGTTTGCTTAATAGCAGCCCAAAATCTATCTGAGACGGCAGTTACGTCATTAACAAGCAAAACAATTATATGTAGTTAATATTTTCTGATTTTACTATTTGGTAGAAATTCATGATGAATTGAAAAATTACTACGCGTACTACAAATATAACGATTTATTATAACTTGACCGGTTTCAGAATTCACAATGATTCCATCATCAGAAATGTATAAATAAAATTATTGTAAACAAATTATTATGGCAGTTGACAAGGAAACTAAAATTGACAGAACAATACAAATAATAATGATATCCATGAAATAAGACAACTAGATAACTGAATTTCAGTATTTACCTACGGGGTATAAGAAAAATGCAAAGGAAAATCGAATACCTCGTAGCTTGAAGGGAAAAAAACATTGAATTTAAAGAAAACCATAATTATACTTCTAGCCTCGTTCTCGAGATTACATACGTAGTAGCTTTTCTAATACTAACAACACGAATTTTAAAGCCAAGCAAAAAACGCCCAGCACACTATGCCCACTGCGATACTCAGGGTCTGAATCATAAGATTTCTTTGTGCGTATGCGACAGCACGTTCTTTTGAGCATCACGTTGATTTATTTTAAGTGGTGTTAGCGCTTATTTAGTGTGACGGAAAACATAAGAAGAAAGATGATATTCTTGAAGAACAAATTCTCCACCGAGTGAAGAAAACTTTGGAAACTCGGAGAGCGAAACAAAGCCGGCCCACGCGTCGTGTTCTTCCTATAGAGTCTGATTCGGAAGAATCATCTGCAGGTTCAAGTTTAGCAGAAAGTAAGTACACTTATTTATGATTTAATTATGTTTTTCAGTTAATTCAGTACCTTTGTTCAGTTATGTATTCTGCATGAGTCATGGGTTTTCGATTGAATATTTCCTTTTTTGAAGTAGTACGATAGAGTTCACACAAAAGGTGAAACATTGTCTGTTAAAATGTCGACAGAAATGATTCTGTACTGATGCGTATCTTCCTTCTTTCTTGTCAGCTCTAGCTTTACTAACAGCAGTGGAGGTACATGTAGATCCCATTGAAGAGGATGTACTTGACTTGACTTGACTTGACGGTCAAGTGGAAGAAATTTTGGAGGATGAGGTTTTACAAATCATGGGGCAAGACCCTTCAAAATATGCAGTGAGGCCGCTAAGCCTTCATCCAAATATTGCATCCCGCTGGCAGAGTTGGATATTTTCTAGTATTCCGCAGAACTTGAAGGACTCCTTCATTAACAAATACCCGTTAACTGCAGAAAACTGTACCTTATCAGCCAGCCCCTACTTTAAATCCCGAAGTATCTTCTTCACTTACGGAGGTCGATAAGAAACGAGAAACCTTCTTGGAACAGCAATGTCAGCTGTTGGTAATGTACTTACAACATTGTTGGATAATAAGGAAGAAGGGGTCGACAGATTTCAGGTATTGAAAAACATGTGACACGGGAAAAATCCTTGCCGAATTGCATCACTCGTTCTCCATTTCACGGCGGGCATATTTAACGCCGGGGTTAAACAAACAACTAAAACCTATATTAGAGAACTCTAATGCAGGGAGTTCTTTATTTGGTGACAACTTGAGTGATAAAATTAAAGACGCTAAAACTCTAGAAAGGGCAACTCAAAAGTTAAGGACCCAACCATCAACGTCGAGGTATAATCCTAAACGCCGACGTTTAAACTGGAAACGCCTACCTGTTCGTCAGCACAGCAGCGCACAGGTGGGCACAACCGTCAACAAATTCAGAGGATATCTGAGATGGCAGTTGCGTCATTAACAAGCATGACAATAAATATCACAAACAATAAACCAATAGCACAACAGCCCCATCAGTTTTCAGACTTCGAACTCGCACAAATAAGAGAAACTGCTGACGAATTTTTAAATAACTGAATTATACGTGAATCAAGGTCGCCTTATGCAAGCACCCTTTTACTTGTACCTAAAAAAAGCGGAAAAAGTTATGCATAGATAACCTAATAAATCTGAATAAAATTGCGATCCCAGATAAATACGAAGAATTGTGGCGATGTTTCCTGTTTACTGTCTGTGGTACTTTGCTGTTATAAATTTGCTTTAAATTGTTTATAAAATTGCTACAATGAGTCAAAAACAAAACTGGACGCGTGAAGTATCAACCGAATTAATTAATTTAAAGAACAATTCCCGTTATTCTATGATTCAAATAGCAAGGACTATAAAAACAAAGTGAAAAGGTACGATGCATTGCAAAAAATAAAGGACGAGCGAATGAAAGATGGTTTCAGGTTTCAATGTGTCAACTGAAGAAGTTAACAAAAAAATCCATGGCATCCGAACCCAATATTTAAAACTGAATAATGCAAAAAAGTAAAAAAAGTGGGTGTGGAAGGCACGAAATTCATGTTCCGAAACTATGGTGCTTTAAATTGTTATCATTTCTGCAATGTGCAAATTTAAGCAGTAATGGAGAATGCAATTTAGAGGTAAGGAGTTTGGCGTTAATGGAAATAACACAAAATACATTTTATTTTGTGTTACTTTCATTGTTTTTAAATTGTGGATAGACTGCAGTTTAAAATGAGCTCGTTACACAAATGCAGACAGAGAGTGAGGCTGATGACGTTATATTTGCTGGAACAGTTGAAGAACTAAATTTTGGAGATGTGTACTCTCCGGAAGAAACTAATTCAGAAGAAGAAACTCTTAGACTAATTCAAAATAGAAAAATTAAGAAAGTCGCTACACCTAGTGATTTAATCGGAAATACTGTTCTAGCACTGGAAATGCATAAACAGTCCATACGACAGGAGGGTCATTTGGATGGTTTTGGAAGGTAAGTGCTTGCATTGATAAATTTTTCTGTTTTCCTATAATTTGTTTCAGAACTCGTTGGTTTTATGGCAGAAGGTGCTATGTCATCCTTTTTTCTAAAATGTGATATTAGTTGCAAATTTGACATGGCAAATGGTTCTATGTTATTTTGAAATTATATGCCTCTATCTGCCACTGTTTACTTATAATATAACATTTTCATGGTGCTATCTCTTTTTATTCCATTTAATTATTTTATGGCAGAAGGTTCTTACTTGAGATGACTTCTTTGGACATAATACACTTACAGCACTGTATGCAATAAGTTGATCATGGCAAAAGGTTCTATAGAGACAGATAGATCTTTAGGTCACAACAAGTACGATAGCATTCCTTTATATAGTTCTATGGCAAAAGGTTCTTTCTAGCGAAATCTCTTTTTGCCATGAACATTGTAATGAAGCAAATGTAAATAAAATTTCATGGCAAAAAGTTCTACAAGGCCACATACCCCCTTTTGCCACAAGTGTAGTTCTAAGTGTTTACATTGATAACTTTTATGGCAAAAGGTTCCTAGTATTATCATACCCCCTTTTGCCACAAAACTTTCAATACAACAAAACAACTGCAGCTATTCAATACACGCGTGACATATGGACCTATGTGGAAGTAGTATTAGTTTTTAACCTCAATTTTACGTTAATGTGTTGTGAAGTGGTTTAGTATAATCTGTGCTAGTTTGACAGTTTCCTGTTCTAAAACATGAATAATTTTAACTCGAGAGCACGACGAATTGTGAAATTAGCGACTTCAAATGTGCCTAAAGAAATTAACATCGTCAAGGATGGTGAAAATGAAATTACTGGCTCTGCAGCGTACAGCACTGTGTTTTCTGACAGTTCCACGCTTGGTAATGGTATGTTAGTTTTATTTTATTGACATTGTAGCTCTATTGAACAGCAAAAATTTTAGTTTGTGAAACAAGCGAACCGCCAACATCTATTAATGATGATGATTGTGTCCAAATAATTGGAATTGAAAGCAACTTAAAAAATAATAGTGGATTACAAAAACTAGACACTGGTGATGAATTATTATTAACAGAACACAACGCTAATTTGTTTGATGACTTATTAACTGAAGAATTAAATAAATATGATGATAGTATATTGAAAGGTAAACAAACTATTAAAATTTTACTACTATAGGTGTAAATTTAATTAATTAATCTTACTGATACTGTAGCAGCTGTCTCAGTTTCGGAAGCAAATAACATTGAAAACCTTACATGCATGACGTTGCAAGACAGTGATATACTAACAACAGGATCAATCATAATGATGGATTTGAATTGTTTAGAAATTTCTGGAAATTTCGAAGGAGGAAGTAAAGAAGTGTCAGTTCTGGACGGCTTGGAGGACGTTGATGATGTTCTTTCAGTACACTCTAACGACTCTCGAAACGATGCAACTTTTGAAGGTATAATAATTATAATTTTTAATGCGTTTCAATATTTTGATGATTGATATCCACTACACTTTAAGGTAATGTTACAAGTTCTTCTGATTCTGAATTCGAAAACAAAATTCCTTCCAAAAGACGGCGCATAAAATCGGGTAATGAACCAGTATTAATGGAAATAGAAGAACTTGAGGATAATGCAGGCAATGTCGTGAAATACGTTTTGAAAGGCTTGATGGAAAATGTATTTTTACAAATTTTCAAAAAAGCTCCCACAGTAAAACTAAGGTTGGAAAACAAACAAAAAAAGAATGAGGGAAAAGATTATGTAGACAGAAAAGGAAATGTAAGGCATGCTCGTAAAATGAAAGAGAAATGTAACGGTTGTCGATTCGAATGTAATGCAATAAGTGATACTGATAGGGAACAAATTTTTCGCGAATTTTGGAAGATTGGGAACCATCAAGTACAATCTCAGTACATTATTTCGTTGATTGATAACAAATTAGTGGATTCTAGTTCTAAAAAAAGAAAGCAAAAAACAAACATTTTCTATCTGAAAACAAACCAACGCAAATATAGAGTTTGCAAATTAACTTTTTTAGCCACATTTGATATAGGTAAAAAGTATGTGGATTTACTGGCTATACATGGAACTCAATCAGGAATCAGCAACTCAGATAAGCGGGGCAAAAGGGAACCACAAAATAAAAGCAGCACAGCGGCTATTCAAAAGATAAATAATCACATCTCAAAATTTCCAAACTTTGAAAGTCATTATAGTCGAAGAGACTCTAAAAAAGCTTATCTTCATCCAGATTTAAATATACGAAAAATGTACTATCTTTATTCAGAAGAATGTAACTCAGAAAATGTAAAGGCTTTATGTTATTCAACTTATTATAACATATTTAAAACAAAAAACTTGTCATTTACGAAGCCCTATAATGACACCTGCCGAATGTGTGATGAACTAAAAATAAGACTTAAAAACAAAAATCTGGCTGAAGAGGATAGAAAGAAGTTAGAGCTGGAAAAACAACAATATTTAGAAAAAGTAGATGCTGCGTACAAAACAAAAGCTAATGACAAAATGAGAGCGAAAGAAAGTGAAGGAAGGGTTGTGGTACGAGCATTTGATCTCCAGAAAGTTTTAGAAACTCCAACATTAACTACAGGGGTTTCGTTCTATAAGAGGCAATTAAGTACTTACAATTTAACTACCCATGATTTGGCTACAAATCAGGCATCCAGTTTTATGTGGTATGAAAGCATAGGCGGTCGTGGTTCTGATGAAGTCGCGTCAATATTGTATAAAGATATACAGGCTGTTAGCGACGAAGTGGAGCACCTGATCTACTATTCAGACAATTGCACTGGACAAAATCACAATTTCACTCTACCACTCATGTACGAAATAGCAATAAAATCCAAACCAAATTTAAAATTAATAGAACATAAGTTTCTAGTGGTTGGTCACACTCATATGGAATGTGACTCCGACCATGCTCGCATCGAGAGAGCTAAACCAAAGGATATGGCAATATGGATACCAAGAGACTGGTACACTCTTGTTAGAATGTTGAAAAACAGGCGCAGGGAGCCATTCTTCAAAGTTACTGAAATGAATCTTGAAGACTTCTATGATTTTAAGTCGCTCTACACTTTAAAAAACTCTAACTATATTAAGCGGCAAAAATGTATCGACAATGATCCAGTTGAGTGGTCCAAAACTCGGTGGATCAGAGTACATAAAGATAAGCCAGGGATATTTAGTTTATCTAAAAAAATTGACACTCCTGAATTTAAAGAATTGTGCATAGTTAGAAACGCAAATGCACAAAAAGAGGTCGAACTGAAGGTCAAAAATAAAAGCAAAATATCCATTTCGACAAAAAAATATAAGGACCTAATTGAATTACTCCAGCTTATACCAGAAGAATATCACCAATTTTATAAAAGTCTTCCACACAGCAATAAAGTGTTAGATACTCACGCTGGTCTTGATGATCTGCAAAATTAAATCTGATTTAAAACGGGACATGTGTCTTTATCGTATTTTGCCATTTATGGCAAAAGGTTTTATATGTGTATTTTTACAATAAAAAACATTTTTGAGTTATAGTTATCATTGTTTGTGTTTCGTTTTGTTCTTTTTTGGGTTTGAGAATGTTTAATTTGTTTAGTTTGGCTATTAAAATAGATAATTTAAAAAAATACGTGTTTTATTGTAAATTTAAACATTCTTTTGGCTCTCCTGTAAAAAAATTCATTTTCTACATAGCACCTTCTGCCATAAAACCACCGAACTATAACAGCAGAGCTCCGAAAGATCAAGAGTCCTGCAGCAGTATCGGCAGTTATAACAAATGGTATAGGTTTCTTCCGTCCAGGTAAAGCTTGATCTTCAGGAAAGTTAAATGTGTTTGCCTCTATAGCTGCCGCTAAATTACTCTGAGCAAAAACACCACCATCAGACATACGACCATTAGCTCCTATATCAGCATATAAATTTATAATTTGCATCAACTAATACTAAAAGTACACTCTGGGTGCCTTTATAATTAAAATATTTTGACCCTTCGGAATCACTAGCTTGAATCTGAATGTGCTTTCCATCTACTGCACCCAAAATATTAAGTAAATTCCACCTCTCTTCAAAAACCTTCACAATATTCAGCCATTCTGCTGTAGTTTTTGGAACCTTAACGATAAAAATTTTAACATTCAATTTCCTCGAGTAATTAGCTAATTTGTAGCTGCTGTATTTGTTATCCAGGATAGGTATTATGAATTTTTAAGGGCCCCATTCGGCCTCACAAATACCCTTGCCCTTTTCCAGCGATGTTAAATTCAGTTCTGGGATAGTTAAGGTTAACAAAAGTACTTGTTTACTTGGATGGCATTTTAATCCCATCAAAAGATATTTTAAACTCTACATACTTTAGAAGAAATATTACAAATTTTCCGAAAAAACGGGTTAACTCGTTGCGTCGACAAGCTCAATGTCGCGAAGGGTAGAAATCCGCTTTGTAGCGTAGCAACAATGTGACTCAACTAACAAAATTGTCGCCCTAGGCTTCAGCCTTTCTATGGTAAATCCGGCGCTGCCTGCAAGTCCATTGGAATTGAAAGAAATCTAAGATAAACAGATGATTCTTTTAAAGGATTATGAAAGAGCCAAAACTAAAATAAAACAGCAAGAAAAAGAAATAGCAACTTGGAGGGAAAACGCAGAAATGCAAACGTTTCTTGAGGCTGAAGTACAAAGTTTGGAAGCGGAAGTTTATCCATAATTCACTATAAATATTTGGGAATCATAGTTGACAGAAAATTAAATTTTAAAGACCACATTTGCAGAAAAAATAGGGGAAAAAATGGAGTACTGCGAAGGGCCAGTAATAACTTGTCAATCCGGTCTAGAGTATTAATTTACAACACAATAGTTCTGCCACACCTAAATTACGGCAGCACAATATTGTTTATGGGCCATAAAACAGACACACAGAGACTTCAAATTCTACAAAACCGGGCAATGCGAGCAATACTAGCGTGTAATAGATATACAAAAATTGATTTCATGTTAAACACTTTGCAGTGGCTAACAATAAAGGAATATTTGGACTATGGAACATTAATTTTTATACATAAAATCAAATTAGGGTTAATGCCAGAATATCTTAATGATTTTTAAGCACATTCTCAAATCAATATGCTACAAGAGGCAAAGGGAACTTTTCTCTTAAACTGAGACATACCGAAGCAGCAAAAATTCAGTGCTTCACAGGGGGATTGATATTATATAATAACAAGCTAGACACAAACCTAAAACTGGAAAATTTAAAAATACGTATTTGGAGAATAAGAATATATAGATAAATTTGTAAATTACGTACCGTAAACCGGGGGTACTTTGACATTGGTGGTTACTTTGACATGTTTTGGGGTTATTTTGACATAGCGCTATTGTTATGAAAAAGCGCCACTAGAAGGCCTAACATTCGACAGCCAGCTGTATTTTGAGTTGCCTAACTGTCTTGACTATTCCGGGGGTGACATCTCGACTCTGATCCTCGCTCTAATCTATTTTGAGGTTATGAGATTATGTTATGTTTACCTGCCGCCGGTGCGTGTCTGTGTTGCGTGTTTAAGATTGTAAATTCAAATCAGAGTGTAAATGCAAAAACAACAATGCCCAGAAAGTATACAAAGAAGATAGGTGGTCGTACCTACAAAAATTACACTGAAGAAGCACTGAAACAAGCCGTTGAAGATGTTCGCTGTGGAAAATTATCCCAAAAAGCTGCCGCCGAAAAATATAAAATTAATCGGACAACAATTCTGTATAAACTCCATGGAAAACACACAGGAAAACCTGGGCACCCTACGATATTAACTGAAGACGAAGAGGCAATGCTTGCGGAAACAATGGGAGTAGTGAATGATTGGGGTTTTCCTCTAACACAGGCCGACATTCGTTCCGTCGTGGAAAAATATGTAAACAAACAAGGCCGAGTTGTGCCCCAGTGGCGTAACAATATACCAGGATACGATTTCACACAAGACTTTGCTAAAAGAAACAAACTTTCAATACGTATGGCTACGAACATTAAAAGTCAGAGAGCCTCAGTTGGAACCGAAGCCATCACCGAATTTTTTAATAACATCCGGGAAGTGCTCGAACATGCTAATTGTACTAATGTGTACAATTACGACGAAACGAATATAACTGACAATCCTGGAGTGAAAAGAGTGCTTGTACCGAGAGGTACAAAGAGAGTGGAGCGTGTGCAAGAACACTCTAGAACCGCGATTAGTGTGATGTTCTGTGGAACTGCAGCAGGAGTGATGTTGCCGTCAATGGTGGTATATAAATCAAAAAATTTATACGAAAATTGGACCCTCGGAGGTCCACATGGTGCGTTATATGATCATAGCGATTCAGGATGGTTCGACATGAACCTCTTTGAAATATGGTTCTTCAAAATTTTAATACCCCATATTGAAGAAAATCGAACTGGTGATGGCAAAGTCATTGTTGTAGGTGACAATCTTGCGTCACATTTTTCCCCTAATGTTACAAAAGCAGCAATATCATAAAACATTTATTTTACATCTCTCCCGCCTAATTCCACCCATTTGACCCAACCATTAGATGTCGGTGTATTCGGTCAATTGAAGAAAAAGTGGAGAGGCATCTTAGATAAATGGAGAATGGAATGTAGAAGAAAGGGAAGCATACCGAAGGAACAGTTTCCGATGCTCCTGAAAAAACTGTTAGATGCAATGGCTCCAAAGCTTGAGAGCAATCTTCAAAATGCTTTCAGAACTACAGGCCTTCACCCTTTTAATCCTGAAATGGTTCTAAAAAAACTGCCTTCAGGCAGATGTGAATCTGGAAGAAATTTAGACTCAAGTTTAGTTGAACTTCTTAAAGAAATGCGAGGCCACAACAAAGATGTCGAAAAACGCAGAAGAGGAAAAAAGTTGCAAATCGACCAGGTTCACAGATTGTTTTGGACAATTTTTCTAAAGGCAGTGCAAACCCTGGTGCAAACACATCAACAACAAATGCGCAAGAAGAAACAACAACAGAGGAAAATGCAGAAAAAAGTCGCCGTTAGCCGGTTCAAAATAAGGAGAAGAAAGCGAAGAAAGGGAAAAAAGTGGAAACGAGAAGCATTGTCACACCCGAAAGTTCTGAAGAAGATATTCCTTTAATCGAGATGGCATCATGCTCAAGATCAGAGAAAATGAGGATGGAAGAAAATGAAAATTTGTGTACAATTTGTAAATGTGATTTCCGTAGATATTTTAACAATAAAGACTGGATCTGCTGTGTCATCTGCAGAAAATGGGTCTGTGGTATTTGCAATAAGGGATCACTCAATCCCCATTACGAATGTCCTAGATGCGAAGATGATGATTAGGCAATTTATATATCTAAGTGAAATAAATTGTTTTTTAGGTTTATAAACGTTTGCCTTTTGTTCAAAATATTTTATGTTGTTATACAAAAAATAGGTACCTAGGTACCTACCTATATATTTTGTTTTTGTTAGAAAAAATGTTTCTGTTTATTGACTAAAATAAAAACATGTATTTGTATTGTACACAAAATTCCGTCCTACCGACCGCAAACATATATTTTTTTAGAAAATTAAGAAAAGAAGAAAAGTTTGGTTTGTTCGCACACAACAACCGCATATCATGATTTCGCTCTATTGGAGCTCATCAGTACGGTACAGCTGTGTGCGAACAAACCAAAAGAAACCCTAGACTATAAAAGCGAGCGGGCCACATAGGTAAGGGAGCGCCAATTCCGAAAAATAGCTCTCCGCCACCTATCGGCCGCCCAAGGCATTACTAGTCAATGCTAAAGACTTGAAATGAAAAGGTTTGTGTACTTAACGGAGACAAAAACCGGGAAACACTCTGCTATCAACTAATGCAGTATTGAGAATCCGTCGTGCTCCTGGCGTACACTGAAGCGGTATTGCCCCGCCACGGCATTTGATAGAAAATTAAGAAAAGAAGAAAAGTTTGGTTTGTTCGCACACAACAACCGCATATCATGATTTCGCTCTATTGGAGCTCATCAGTACGGTACAGCTGTGTGCGAACAAACCAAAAGAAACCCTAGACTATAAAAGCGAGCGGGCCACATAGGTAAGGGAGCGCCAATTCCGAAAAATAGCTCTCCGCCACCTATCGGCCGCCCAAGGCATTACTAGTCAATGCTAAAGACTTGAAATGAAAAGGTTTGTGTACTTAACGGAGACAAAAACCGGGAAACACTCTGCTATCAACTAATGCAGTATTGAGAATCCGTCGTGCTCCTGGCGTACACTGAAGCGGTATTGCCCCGCCACGGCATTTGATAGAAAATTCAGAAAAGAAGAAAAGTTTGGTTTGTTCGCACACAACAACCGCATATCATGAGTTCGCTCTATTGGAGCTCATCAGTACGGTACAGCTGTGTGCGAACAAACCAAAAGAAACCCTAGACTATAAAAGCGAGCGGGCCACATAGGTAAGGGAGCGCCAATTCCGAAAAATAGCTCTCCGCCACCTATCGGCCGCCCAAGGCATTACTAGTCAATGCTAAAGACTTGAAATGAAAAGGTTTGTGTACTTAACGGAGACAAAAACCGGGAAACACTCTGCTATCAACTAATGCAGTATTGAGAATCCGTCGTGCTCCTGGCGTACACTGAAGCGGTATTGCCCCGCCACGGCATTTGATAGAAAATTAAGAAAAGAAGAAAAGTTTGGTTTGTTCGCACACAACAACCGCATATCATGATTTCGCTCTATTGGAGCTCATCAGTACGGTACAGCTGTGTGCGAACAAACCAAAAGAAACCCTAGACTATAAAAGCGAGCGGGCCACATAGGTAAGGGAGCGCCAATTCCGAAAAATAGCTCTCCGCCACCTATCGGCCGCCCAAGGCATTACTAGTCAATGCTAAAGACTTGAAATGAAAAGGTTTGTGTACTTAACGGAGACAAAAACCGGGAAACACTCTGCTATCAACTAATGCAGTATTGAGAATCCGTCGTGCTCCTGGCGTACACTGAAGCGGTATTGCCCCGCCACGGCATTTGATAGAAAATTAAGAAAAGAAGAAAAGTTTGGTTTGTTCGCACACAACAACCGCATATCATGATTTCGCTCTATTGGAGCTCATCAGTACGGTACAGCTGTGTGCGAACAAACCAAAAGAAACCCTAGACTATAAAAGCGAGCGGGCCACATAGGTAAGGGAGCGCCAATTCCGAAAAATAGCTCTCCGCCACCTATCGGCCGCCCAAGGCATTACTAGTCAATGCTAAAGACTTGAAATGAAAAGGTTTGTGTACTTAACGGAGACAAAAACCGGGAAACACTCTGCTATCAACTAATGCAGTATTGAGAATCCGTCGTGCTCCTGGCGTACACTGAAGCGGTATTGCCCCGCCACGGCATTTGATAGAAAATTCAGAAAAGAAGAAAAGTTTGGTTTGTTCGCACACAGCTGTACCGTACTGATGAGCTCCAATAGAGCGAATTCATGATATGCGGTTGTTGTGTGCGAACAAACCAAACTTTTCTTCTTTTCTTAATTTTCTATCAAATGCCGTGGCGGGGCAATACCGCTTCAGTGTACGCCAGGAGCACGACGGATTCTCAATACTGCATTAGTTGATAGCAGAGTGTTTCCCGGTTTTTGTCTCCGTTAAGTACACAAACCTTTTCATTTCAAGTCTTTAGCATTGACTAGTAATGCCTTGGGCGGCCGATAGGTGGCGGAGAGCTATTTTTCGGAATTGGCGCTCCCTTACCTATGTGGCCCGCTCGCTTTTATAGTCTAGGGTTTCTTTTGGTTTGTTCGCACACAGCTGTACCGTACTGATGAGCTCCAATAGAGCGAAATCATGATATGCGGTTGTTGTGTGCGAACAAACCAAACTTTTCTTCTTTTCTTAATTTTCTATCAAATGCCGTGGCGGGGCAATACCGCTTCAGTGTACGCCAGGAGCACGACGGATTCTCAATACTGCATTAGTTGATAGCAGAGTGTTTCCCGGTTTTTGTCTCCGTTAAGTACACAAACCTTTTCATTTCAAGTCTTTAGCATTGACTAGTAATGCCTTGGGCGGCCGATAGGTGGCGGAGAGCTATTTTTCGGAATTGGCGCTCCCTTACCTATGTGGCCCGCTCGCTTTTATAGTCTAGGGTTTCTTTTGGTTTGTTCGCACACAGCTGTACCGTACTGATGAGCTCCAATAGAGCGAAATCATGATATGCGGTTGTTGTGTGCGAACAAACCAAACTTTTCTTCTTTTCTTAATTTTCTATCAAATGCCGTGGCGGGGCAATACCGCTTCAGTGTACGCCAGGAGCACGACGGATTCTCAATACTGCATTAGTTGATAGCAGAGTGTTTCCCGGTTTTTGTCTCCGTTAAGTACACAAACCTTTTCATATATTTTTTTGTTTTCTGGGTGTCAAAATAGCCCCCGTAGTCGGGTTACATTGACATAATAGGTAAATAGGTGGAGTGTCAAAGTAGCCCCACACATGGGGTTACTTTGACACCAAATTAACATATTTTTTTTTTCGAAAACTGGGGCAATTGCAGAATTGCTCATTGGTGGCCTTTTTAGCCAAAGGTTCAATTGGTATAATCAATAAATAAATTCGCGGATTTAAGAATGGTATCAAAAGTTACAACACAAAAATACCCAAAACTATGTCAAAGTACCCCCGGTTTACGGTAATAAATATGTATAGTAAGAGATATTTATTAGTGTTAAGGTTAATTAGCGTAAAAATATTGTGAATTAAAAGATTGTAAGTGAATATTCAAAAAGAAATAACCCGCCAATGGTAATTAAATGTAACAATACCACCTGTTTGTGAAATTTTATTAGTAATTTTTTGTGGTAAGTGTATGTACGATTTTAATAAATTGTTTCTGATTTGTAGGGTATTTCTGATAATTCATCAGAACACGACGAAGATGAAACTGAAGAACATGATACCCAATAATCAGTTCAAAATGACCAGGTTGCTAATGTAAATGATATTGAAGAAAAGGCAGCTGAGAAATTGCCAAAAAGGGCAACATTTACTAAGCCAAAAGGCAAGGCAATCAAAAAAGAAGCAAATTCCGAAGTCAATGCTGTACTCAGTATGATGACGGATTTTTATAATGACAGGGAGCAAGCTCACGCTACAGATGAATTTGATATTTTTGGGGAACTGGTAGCCACAAAAACAAGAAATTTCAGAACGCCGTATGCACGAAGCACTGTACAGGTATAATTACTTGCTTTATCAAGCTGAAATTGGTAAATTTGAAGTACCGCCGCTCATTACGGTCAGGTCAACTGTGTTCTATAGAATTGCAGTTACAGCATCTCAAACTTCAGATATAATAAATTCTTGTTATTTCTTTTTAGTTGGCCTTGGTCAACTAGTATCTACAGATTGATGAGAGTTTACTGTGTCGCCGCAAGTATAATCGGGGACGCCGTGTTCGTCGCCAGTGGGTTTTAGGGACATATGATTGTGAAGGCAGGAGAGGGTTTTTGATTTATGTGCGTAATCGCACTGCTCAAACTTTAATACCAATAATTGGCTGGCTGGCTCGGAGACTTGGACGGACTGCTTCCAGGTATACAGAACCTTGACGAACTTTGGTTACGTGCATCGTACTGTGAACCATTCCCGCTATTTTCGGGATCCTGTTACGGTTGTGTGGACAAGCCACATCGAGGGATACTGGGCTTCTTTTAAGGGTTTTCTGCGACTAGATGTACTACATTCGCCATATCTGGCAGAATATGTCGACCAGTTCATGTTGTGGGAGATTTTTAGCCCTACAATGTCGAGCCGTCGGGTCAACATACTCAACCATATTGCCCAACGATATCCTTTACTTTGAACATGTTGTGTCAGTTGCAATAAAGGTATACAAAACGTACTACTTTGTTTTATGGTTGCCCCTTGCCCGTCAATGAATACGGCCAAAAAAATGGTTCGACGGCCCACTACTTCCGGTCTTTGGGCAAGCGGAGCGTTTAAGTTTTATACATCAGCTGTGGGTCGATAGAGGGATCTGCCCTTTTAGATTTTCTTTCATCTTTATAGTTGCAAGGGATAAAAATCCTTCGTTTGTTCTGCGACGGATGTGGTGTGCAGAGTAAAAACACCCACGTAATACATACCCTATACTACTTCTTAAGTCAAAGCGCCACCAGCTTTTCAAGAAATAAGAATAACATACCCAGTGCGAGGTCACACCTTCGGACCGTGTGTTTGGTCGAGTTGAAAAACACTTAAGAAAGATACCGACAATCCTTTCAAAATCGGGTTACATACCGTCAAACGAGTATATATGGGACACCTAGGGTTAAATGGGACAACACTGTGCAATTTTAAATATCCCGCGTTTGACAGTTTCAGTGATACCAATTGAACAGAATGAAATTTTCACGTCGTTGGCTGTGTTTTAATGTCCTGGTAAGTTTATAAAAAATACTTATTGTAACAGAAATAAATTGTCATTATAATTTCTGCTAAGAGTCTCGCTTGTACCGCAAAAAGTACAAGAGCTGTGAACTGAGTTCTATGAAATAAATTTAGGCACATAACCTCAACAACAAGATGCAAGTTTTAGTTTTCGTTTACAATTACACATTTTCTTTAATTTGAATATTTACTGAAATAAGTGCTTTTCTAGGGTTATATGGGACAATGCCTAGACAACATGTGCATAAATTGGGTACTGCGTTTCGAAGGAATTACCCCCTGGAAAATTTAGATCATGCATTGGAGGCTGTCGTAGATGGGGGTATGTCATTTCGACAGGCTGCAGAGAGGTACCAGGTGCCCCGCAACACCCTTTTTCGTCGCTACAGGGGACAAAATTCAGACCGACTTGGGAAGCCCCCTGCTTTGAATGTGCTCGAAGAGAGAAAAATTGTTTCGGCTATGCTTGCAGCTGCAAAGTTTGGATATCCATTTACTGATACTGTGCTTCAAACATTTGTACAAGAATACCTTAATCGAAAGGGAGTTGACATTAGAGAGTTCAATGATAATTTGCCCGGACCGGAATGGGTCAAAAATTTTTTGTCTTATGCTTACATGCTTACAGAGTTCTGGACACATCAAAAAGTTCGGTGTCTGTGATGTTTGCGGCTGCTGCAAATGGTGAAATTTTACCACCCTATATCGTGTATAAACCAAACAATTTATATCCGGAATGGATGCAAGGAGGGCCTGATGGTGCTTGTTACAACAGATCTCTGTCAGGGTGGTTTGACGCCGTAATCTTTGAAGATTGGTTCTATCGAATTGCTGTACCATATTTTCGTAGGAAGCAAGGCAAGAAGATTCTGATTGGTGATAATCTTGGAAGTCACTTACCGTTTAATGTTCTCAAATTTTGTGAAGAAAATCAAATCGAATTTGTGCTGCTTCCACCCAACAGCACACACGCATGCCAACCGTTAGATGTCTCAGTGTTTCGCTCAGTCAAATCACAGTGGAAGCAAAAGCTAATGCAATGGAAAGAGAATAATGCGGGGTGCATGCCCAAGACCATATTTCCGAAATTATTGAGAGAAACAATCCAATCATCCAATGCAGTTAAAAATGTAAAAGCAGGTTTTGAAGCATGCGGCATTGTTCCCTTGAATCCTAGAAAGGTATTGGATAAACTGATTCCCAAGGGTCCTCCGACAGTTACAAACGTAGCCATGGATGACAGCTTTGCAGAAATAATGGGTTCGATTACGCATCTTAATCAAGCAAAGAAAATAAATCGAAGAGAGACTTGATGTGCCAGCAGGAAAAGGAGTAGTGTCTTCAGATTTACCACCTAATGATGAGCCAGACAAGAAAAGAAGACCCGTAAAGAAACATCTACCGACGAAGACGACGAAATGGAAGTCTATGACTTACTGGAGGAAGACGAGGGACTTCACGTTTGATTTAAGTTGAATATGAGAATATGTTGATTTTTCGTTTATTTTTAGAAATGTTTTATTTTTTATCTATTTTTTTTAATTTCATAAGAAGTTTGTTTTTTTGATATATTTCATAATCTAATTTATTACAAAATAAGAAAAAACATTGCTTTTCATTTTACTACATATTTCATTCATTCAAAATGCAATAAATCCTATCCGAGTTCAAACGAACCGAATTAAATCCAATGCGATCAATTCATTTTTGAACTCTAATAACTGGTTGCACTTATTACAATCAAATTCAAAATTTAGTACGAGCTTTATGCAACAAATAATATGGCCACACTAAAATTTTGATTAATCCTACGCCCCAGGTTGTACAAGAAAAACGCCCTTTACTCAAAATAACTAGACATGGATTTATTGCGGTTTGTACAAAGTGCAGAAAGTTCATTCCAGATTTCGCTACCGAAGCGTTCACATCAACTTATTTGTAGGGTCCGTGTATTTAGAGAGTACCGCAATCAATAGCTCCACTATGTTTCAGAACTGAGTAAACATGGCGGACTGCCGTGTCAGCAGCAAAATGTCATATGTCAGACAAAGTCCAGCTGAAATGTTTGTTTGTTTGGTGTTTATGTTTTATCGTCTTTTGTGAATCAGTGATATATATTTCCACAATCTGGTCTGTAGCATTATTCCTCAACGTATTACAGTCAAATTTTATTTCTTTATGGATCAAAAATCGGAAGGTGAATCCGCAATTTTTAACACATGTCAAATATAAAATCTGACGTTCCGGCACAATTCAAATTTGGCGCCTGTTATTGTGAGTAAACATGGCGGAGATTGCGGTACTCTCTCAATACAGGGACACTGTGGTAGTGGGAGTGCAGAAGCTAGATAGCTTTTAACTTCTCCACTGCCCGCTTACCACGCTCTTACAACAACCAATCAAACAGAGCCATTTGCGCATGGCGTATATGATTTTTATTTTCAGATTGTCAGTTGTCAGTCAACTGTCAGCTGATACACTTTTCTAACAATTTTGATCTTAAATGGATAATATTAAAAATGGAAATAGCAATTTGCTACAAAGACGTGCTTGTTGGGGGTTGCTACCATTGTTGTAAAACAAACTCTCAACCGACAAATTAAAAAGCGAGTACCTCGGCGATGGTGGGTACGGCCGATTAATTGCCGTAAGAGGCTTCAAGGCGATTACTATTACTTGTATAGAGAGATGAGAACTGAAGATCCCGAATATTTTTTTAACTACACTCGAAGGTCTGTGCAAATGTTCCATGAACTCTATGAACTTGTTATGGAACAAGTAACAAAGAAGTCCAGAAGACCTTGCATTCCATCAGAATGTAGACTTCTAACTACGATTCGGTTGGTAAATTGTAAAAAGTGGAAATAACTTTATACACGAAATCTTACATTTCAGATTATTAGCATCAGAAGACTGTTTGCAGTCAGTGGCAAAGATGTTAGGTTTAAAGATGTTTAAAAGCTGTTTAAAGATGTTAGGTATCTTTAAACAATAGTATTAGTGAAGTGCGATGGCCAGAAGCTGAAGAGTTCTGGAGCGGAGATTTTAGAGTATGTACTACATACAGGATCTGTAGGAGAAAATTCGGGAGTAGGAATTGTTATGCGGAAAAAAGTAGGGCAGAGTGTAGAAAATTTCTTAGAACAAAGTGACAGGGTAGTTATGGTTAGGTTAGATTCGAAACCTGTAAAAACAGTAATAATATAGGTATATATGCCCATTTCTAACTACAGTGATGAGGCCGTAGAGGCAGTTTATAGTGATGTTGAATACGTGCCAGATTTTGTGAGAGGGCACGAAAATTTAATAATTGCAGGTGATTTCAATGCAGTAGTAGGCACAGGGAGAGAAGGCGGAATAGCTGGCACCTTTGGATTAGGCAATAGGAACGATAGGGGGTTAGACTGGTAGAGTTCCTCACTAACAGTTATCGCTCCTTCTTTGTACAACAATGGTTACGAACCATTATCTTATGGGTTATGCGAAAGAAGACGACGGCGAACTTACAGTATGCGTTTTATTTGATGACTGGCGGCAACACGACGAATTGTTATGGTACATTGTTGAAGATCAAACTATGGTGCAGTTTTTCAGTGAAAGGCATCAAGGAGTATATTAAGTATTTTCCGGATACTTAAAAGAAGTAGATCGTAATATCATATTACCAGAAGAATCAGGGCGTCTGCTATATAGGATTATCAAAACAGCAGAAAGCAATAATGAAGGAGATGGAGGCTATGAAAGTGCCTAAAACGCTTAAAAATAATAATTTTGAAGGAAATGTATTTATTGGTAATTTTTTTGTTTATAATATAAGAAAACCGCGAGATTCTTGACAACAGATATTAAACTATCAATTACAGGCTTTCTTCGTTGGTGTGCCTATTATTTGTAGATTGCTGACAGTGCGATGAAAAGCTGCACCGGATTGGGATGCAGTTTTACTTAGACCGAGTTCGGATAGGTGATCACTATGGACGTAGTGTACTTTATATTTGACGCTTGGCGTGTATTTCTTTTAAGTTATTGTATATTTTATTTTATTGTGTACAATTTTAATTAATATTTCATATGTTTTCTTAAAATTTAGTTTATAGCATGTTACTTATTTTTATTATGTGTATTTTTTTATTTATTTTGTATATTTTTCTCAACGGACTTGTACCTTGACGCAGTTCTAGTAATACTGGAGCGGGTGGGATGGCTTACGTGCTTCAATGGTCCAAAGAGCCCAACCATAAGTTTGACCATATTAAAAAATCAAGTCCCTGAAAGGAGGCAGCAGCTCCTTCAGTAATCAGAGTGACAGAGATCGTGAGGGTCGGTATGACACGGTGATACTTATTGCGATGTGGAAAGTAACGGGAAACCACCACATTGTTTTATCATTAGTACAGCGTACTTTAATTTATGATGATGGCACCTTCTGGAGTCATCAGCAATGATAAGTATAACATCTCACGAGTCGAAGCGTGGAATGTTAGAAGCATGAAACAAGCAGGAGAGTTAGAAAATAATAATAGTACAGGTATATATGTCCATTTCTAACTACAGTGATGAGGCCGTATAGGCAGTTTATAATGATATTTAATGTGTCAGATTTTGTGAGAGGGCACGAAAATGTAATAATTGTAGGAGATTTCGATGCAGTTGTAAGCACAGGGAGACAAGGCGGAATAGCTGGCCCCTTTAGATTAGGCAATAGGAACGATAGGGGAGTTAGACTGATGAGTTCCTCACTAACCGTTATCGCTCCTACTTTGTACAACAATGGTTGCGAACCATTATCTTATGGGTTATGCGTAAGAAGACGAAGGCGAACTTACAGTATGCGTTTTATTTGATGACTGGCGGGCAACACGACGAATTGTTATGGTACATTGTTGAAGATCCAACTATGGTGCAGTTTTTCAGTGAAAGGCAGCATCAAGGAGTATTTAAATTAAGTTTTTTTCGTATACTTAAAAAAAGTAGACCGTAATCATATTACCAGAAGAATCAGGGCGTCTGCTATATCGGATTATCAAAACAGCAGAAAGCAATAATGAAGGAGATGGAGGCTATGAACGCTAAAACGCTTCAAAAAATGCAAGTTTTGAAGGAAAGTACCCACTTTCCGGACGCGTTCTCTTTGAGAAAGTAGCACTTTTCCGGCCTAGTCCATTGTTGTCATTATACTTAATAACCAAATAATAGTATGAAAATCCAGGTATGCTTTAGAAGAATGTAGTTGATCATTTCCATAGCAACGAAATAACGACTTACCAATTTGACATTAAAATAGGGAGGGGAGGGGGAATAAGGGACAAGGGGTATAGGAGCCGTCGGTGAAAACAGATAGTCATGGTTTGACAAATCTAAGAAAATTCACAAACATCCCCTATTCTTTAGCCATTAACTCAGACAATTTCAAGCTTCTTTTCAAACGTTTAATTTTTTTGCCCCAAAAATATTGAACATATATGATCTTCAACATTAGAGGTTAAGGTTGGATTTATATTTGACTGTTGGCTGCACTGTTATTGACAGCTGTTTTGTAGTGCGCACTTTTTGTCCAGGTAATTGATGGAATAAGGTATTGAATAGCATTTTTATTTATAAAAAAAGTAAAAAGAATCTTGAGTCATAACCCTAATTTTTTGCATTATTTAAGGTTACGTTAGTGAAAATGTCGAGAAAATATATTAAGAGAGGTATTAGAGTGGATTATGACATTGAAAATATGAATCAAGCTGTTAGGGCTGTACGTACAGGTGTCCCAATTCGCCAAGCAGCGCAACGATTTGGTGTTCCCGCATCAACGCTTGGTAAACATTATCAGTTAGAAAAACCCATTGGTGCAGCGTTTCGAAGCACAAGGAGATAATCTAACAGATGCTCAAATTGGCAATGATGTTCCAATAGAAATCAGAAACCGGGGAAGAAATCGGAGTAAACTCGGATTCTGATGAAGAATTGCCTTTTGTGGAGTTGAAATCCAGAATACAAGGAACGGAAAAACATCCTTTTTGTTTGAAGCCACATACAGTCTTGATTTCACACCTAGTACATCTAGTGTAGGTTTAGCTAAATCCTTCTACTCCACCTTCTAGTTCAGCTTCTACTCCTCGTTCTACCCCAACACTTAGCTTTGGTCCATTAATTGTCTCATCCTTCGAACTATTTATCCGCTACAAACTCAGCGATAATGTTAAAAAACACAGTAGTCATTGCGCAAAACCCCTAAAGAGGAAAAAAAATTCTAATTAAGTAGGGGAGATAGTTACATCGGCAATAGTTGCTAGAAGATTAAAACTCCAAGAAGAAAAAAAGTGCAAGAAACTCAAAGTTGATAAAAATGGAAAAAAGAAAATAGCAAACACAATGATGACAAGTGATTCATCATCAGAAAGTGCCAATGACATGCATATTGAAGACTCTCAAGATGAATTTGAAATAAAAATGTACCCGTTCATAACTTTTTCCTTTTGTTCGATTTTGCTCAAATTTGCAGGGAAATTAGAGACATTGCAAAGGTGTCTCCAATATCCCCAATGATTTTTTAAAGAACATATAGAAGCTATACTGACCTGGTCTCCAATTACCCCAGAAAGGGAATAAGAGACAAGAAATATGAAAAAAAAAATATTTGTTTTCCTCAAATATAAATATTTCAATGGGTTTAAACTATGATAAACATAAGTTATTTACGATATAAGTGGGATATGAGCTTTATTAGCGTACGCAAAATAAAGTTCCAGAGAGTTTGTCATCGTCACATGGGCAGAGGAATTATCGTTTCCAGCTATTTACCTTTGAGAATTTCGTGAATTTCGAGATGGAATTAGAATTACACCATTTATGATGGCGACAAGTGAATTGCGTCGTTCAGATAGGAGAGGGGTGATGAATGAAGATAATGCGTCTAAGAGTTTGCGGTGCTTTGAAGATTGGATTCAAACATAACGATATAAGTAAAGAGCGCATCCTATCTCAAGATTATATTAACACCTGTTTAGACAGCAACTTAGCTTTTATGAAGTCAATACCAAATTCTGCAGCTCATTGGTCTGCGCGTAAGCAGGATCTATTCGCAATGATGCGCCAGTTAGGAAGAGACCTTTTGACGATCAGTGCTAACGAGATAGGGTGGCCGAATCTTCTTAGGATTCTACAGAAATTCAAAAATTCTTTTCAAAATTCGGAGTATATTTATGAGTAAACGCCAACTTTCGAAAGTTCTATATAATTTTTAAAGGTGGCTTGGTTACGAGAACAAGTAGCCCTTCTTTTAGAGAATATTAAAAAAAACATACGTGTTTGTAAGTAGTGAAATCGCCAAATTATAAAAATAAGCAAGCACGGAATGCTGCTTTGGCAGAAATCTTAGCAAGTCTGGAAACGATTATGGTAGGAGTAACAATAAATGAACTAAATGGTAAGTTTTATGTTCTTCAACAAAACTTTTTGGTGGAATTTGAACCGAACAGAGAAGTCTGCCATCGATGACATCTCTAAACAAAAAAATTATTCCAGCAAATTTTGTTAATATTTCAAAGTCGGTAAATGTACTTTCGGCGAAAAGTGTAAAATGGTACACAAATTTGTCTACTGCCGAGACTTTCAAAATATTAAAAAATGCAATTTTCCAGCATGTAAGTTCATGCACGTCACGAAGGATGCTCAGTGGTAGTCAGTCCCAAAGTATAACAGAGGAAGTCAATAAAAACACTCAGGGGCGATCTTGGTCTGATTTTTTGTTTAAAGGAACTTGCAGCCTATGGGAAAATTGTAAATATCAACATTTGAGTTTTCAAATTACCTGGTTTGCACTTTGAAGGTTACAGAAACAGAACAAAAATCTCTGCATTCTTTACACCGACCAAATACGTTTACTCGGATCATGGCTGATTGCAATGCATATACGTGTAAAGGGTGTAATAAAAAGTTTATCTTAAAAAAATCTTGCACATTTAAGAAAATTTCATAATTGTACTGGAGTAAACTACCCAGTCCGCAAAACTGTTGTTTGTGAAATATGTAATATTTGTGGTAAATAGTCATTTGAAAAAGTTTCTTTCGGCAAATGTAACTACAAAACGCCGAAGAAGAATTCAGTGTTCAGAATGTGATGAGAGGTTTGGACTCTATCGTGTACTTCGTGAACATCTATCAAATAAACACGGCTTAACTTTAGAGAGTGAAGAATATTTAATTCTGAGAACGGTATGTATTGCATCTACTCTTTGACTACAAAATATGCTAATTGTACAAAAATTTTAGAGTTTCTAAAGTGGAAAGACAGTAGAGCAGAAAACGGTCTGAAACCAAATCACTTCTTTATAAAATAATTAGAGTTCTTCTCCAAGAAACTTGCGTTGAACAATTCAAATTATATGCTACTCAAGTTTTAAATGAATTGTTTTCAGATTCTAATACCAAGTCCTCCAATACCAAGTCCACCACCACCTGTGAGGGGGCGGCCAAGCAGCAGTAGCAGTGACTGCGTGGGATCAACATTCAGGTCCCACTATTCATCGATAGGATCGTCTGGGTAGGTACCTGTTACGTAATTTAATATTATTCCTGTATAGGTGGTCGTTTTTAATCAACAAACTTCAGATATTAGAGAACACATCAAAATAATGAAGGTCTACGACTGGGCGTACGACAAGTTAACAAGCACTAACATGTTTCGTCTTTTCAGAACCACACGACGCTGCCGCATGGGCCGACGTGGACCCAGAGGTCACCACGCCGCTGACGTTCCAGAAGCCGCCGCCGGCGCCGTTCCCGTCGCAGCACCGCCGCAGGGACGGGGTCGGGGGGAAGGGGGAGGAAGAGAGAGAGGAAGAGGGAGAAGGAGGGACAGTCTTCCCAACCTCATGGTAATTAGGCTGCTGAGGACACTTCTTCATCAAATGTAGGGGTTGTCTTCAGTAGTGCAACCAAAAAAGAAGTTAATAAAATGTGAGAACCACTTAATTGCTTTTACTATACCACTCCCAATTACCAATATTTAGCTTATGATAACGACGGGCACCCGCTGTATTACTTAATAGATAATATAGCGGTGCCCACGGAATCGTTGTGCAGTCCGTCATTTCCTCGCTGCCGTTCCAGCCGCGAAACATCGAAATTTTCAAAACGTAATTATTATAAGCTATACTACCAGCAATTTGCTTGGTATAATTTCTATAATAATTGCTATAATTCGTTACAAATTCAAAGGACTGACTTGTTCATAATTTTAATCTATAGCTCACCAAATCTCCTTAAACTAAATTAACAAAAAATATGTCTAATAGATTTTGTGCTAATGTAATAGTGAAACAGAAATCTTGTAAATGGAATAGGTCTAGTGTAGTACAATATTGTAATAGACACAACACTGGCATTAACAAGTGGAGAGCAACCGCCAACCAGAATGAAATAGCAAGATGTAACGATACGGTGCTGAGTAGACAGTTATGAGTGGAAGTGACTCAGTGTCAGGGCAATTTGGTTTCAGCCTTTAAAACTGCAAATAATAACTGTCAAATGTGAACTCTCAACTGTGTTGTGAGTGTAAATAAATTGTTTGTTCTTTTACCGTAAGTGAATGTAAAAAAACTATCGTTATGTCATCCAACAAAAGAATAACCGACTTCTTCAGTTTCGTGTTCAATAAACGCCAAAGAAGTAGTATTCACAGGACCACGCTAATGAAGACCAAGGTCAATACGAGACGTTATCTGTTCAACCACATTCACTTTCACAGTTGTTCTCATTCATCTTTATCGTTTAATAATTCCGATTCCGATCCTGGAAGCGGAAATGATCATGATCGTGACGACGACGAAGACGATAGTCTTTAGATTTTTGTTTATGGGGATAGCTAAAGTGCATCGTGTATAAAACACGTGTAGACCACGTGATGAATTAGTTCGCAGAATTATGGGTGGTGCCGGAGAAATTAGAAAGCGAGCGCCAAAGGCAACGCTTCTGGGAACAAAGGGACGAACAGCATGAACGGGGGCGTGAGACGGAAAGAAGCTTCAGTTCCTCCTGGAAAAGGCGGGAAAAGAATTAATTTGTGTGTCATTATAATCTTTTTATATTTTAAGCTTTTTATTGTTTAGGCAATGCGAAACATTTTTACGGTAATACCTACGTAGGTAGCTTTGATGTGTAATACCTACCTAATTATGTAACATAAGTAATTTCTAGATCGAATATTTTGATTTTGTATTGTAACCTGGTAAACTTTTCCACATACATATTGTTAAATATGTTTTTACGCCTTTGCAATGTGAAACATTTTTACGGTGTGCGTAATTCGCGCAATACCTATGCAGCTTTGATACGTAATACCTATACCTTCTTTACTTTCTTCCGGTGGTAAGTAACCTATTTCTCCCAACACAAAAATACGACAAAACCCAGTCAACTGAAGAAAATAGCAGTCTTCGAATTTTTCAAAACCGGTAGGTAGCTAATTCTGAATTGTTATTTCGTACCGAAAAATAAAATCATTTTCTTACGGGCGAAGGTGCCTATGACCTAAATGCAGTCGTATACGAATATCGCCGTCGATATCCGTATATGTATAGAAGAGTTCTGCACATGTTGGAATTCCTAAAACCACAGTCCGGAGAAAATTGCATCATTATGAACTGTACCCATTTCATTTGACGACCGTTCAAAAATTACAGAGGTGTGTAATAATTTGGAAATCAATACAGAGCTTATTTTGAGGTCTGTCACATCAATTTCTGAACGAGCACAATAATTGTGTGTATTGGCCGAAATGGAAATTTCGAACAATTTTTAAGATAATTTATAATTTGCGTTTAAAAATAAATGTTCCAGTAATTCATTGCAAATAAATGGTGTTTTCCTTATTCGCATTTTGGTTGTAACAAACAACCATTCTCTGTAAAAAAAGTAACATTCGCTTGTGTATTGTCACGGGAAGAAGTTCTAGAAATTGTTTCACCATATATCATAAATGAAAGACCTCTGAGTGTGCATTGCATCCTGTGAGATACATTACGTATTTTTGTATAATTTTGGAAAAAATAATTTTTTTATTTTTTTTCTAACATTTCATGAGTTTATAATAAAAATTTTATACAGTTTCTAACTTTTTCCATTTCGCAAATTTGCGCCCGTTTAAAGGTTAAAAGATTGGTTGTGTTCGCTTACATGTATTTAGTTATAACTGCATTTTACAGAGAATTTCCATCATGATAATGTGTTTTGCACCTACGTGTAAACATTACAGCGAGAAGCAAACCTGTAAATTCTTTGTTTTCCCAACTGGACCTAAAGAACTGAGGCGGTCGGTGGTCAAAACTAATAAGGTAAGAAGAAAGCATGAAAATATTTGTTAATCCTTTATTTTCTTTATGAAGCAGCAG
Source organism: Xestobium rufovillosum (assembly GCA_963966045.1). NCBI lineage: Eukaryota > Metazoa > Arthropoda > Insecta > Coleoptera > Ptinidae > Xestobium > Xestobium rufovillosum. Next base: position 28,625,318 of record OZ014497.1, read on the forward strand.
GTTGAAGAGTTGACTGTTGAACTGAGAAAAATGGGTGTTTGCTTTTCATTCAAACATATTGAAGAAAGTCAACATTTAATTACGGTTTATACGGGTGTACCCAGCAAAGAAATATACCCGAGTCTTCTTCATTTCTTTGATAATCTAAAATTGATGTACTTCAGAGGTTGGAACGTTGTAAGAATACCGAAAGTTGAATAGCTATTATTAACTCTCATGAAGTTGCGACTAAACCTACTAAATGGCGATTTGGGGTTTCGGTTGGGTGTCAGTCGGGAAACTGCATCAAATATCTTTAAAACTTGACTGCACGAAATTTTATTTCAACAGTTGATGAAAAAACACCGTCACGCAATAAAAATAAACTGCGCATGCTTGCGTCATTTAGTTCATTTACAAATTGCAGAGTAATTCTAGACTGCACAGAAATGAGCACAATCCAAACAAAAAGAACGGAAAAATAGCGGGTTACTTCTAGCGCATATAAGCATAAAAATACTTTAAAAGGGTTGATAGGAGTTACACCAAATTGGGTAGTTACTTTTGTTAGATCTTTGTACCCAGGCTCAACTTCGGACAGGAAAATTACCCAACAATTAGATGCCTTGGTAACACACACTGCCATTGAAAGTCTTATTGCGATAAAAAGACATAAAAAATCTGTTCTGCCTAGCACAGAAAATATAAAGAAATTCATAGAATACTTTATGAACATACAAAAACAAAAATTTTCTTCATTAAAAAAATTTAATATTCCGGGTCGGAAGGAACTGTAGACTCAGAAGCCGTCTACATCCAAAGCCAAGAGCAAGACCATTTCTAAAAAGAAAGTAGCCCAACAAGAGGATGACGATGATGACTGGAGGTGTGGTGTTTGTAGAAGTAGTTAGTTGGCAGATTGTAAGGAAAAAAATGGATCACGGTGGATACAGTGTTCCTACTGTTTGGTACCATACCATCTAAAATGTCAAACATCATACCATCTAAAATGTCAAACATCCGATGAAGGATCCCCCATGTCACGAAATTAGATATGCTTTATAAGTTTATGGCTACACCGAAAAAATTAGTGGTTCTTAATAAATATGATTGTAGAAGAGCAGTGATTTGTTAAAATCCAATAATTGTTTCTTCCAGATAAATCTTATTTACCGCAAATTATTAGGTATATTTTCCAGTTATGAAATGCTTGAATTGGAATATTTGCTTGTCGCGAATATGTATTATTTCCTATGATTAATCGCGATTTGATTCCAGCTGTTCATTTCATCTAAATAAATTAATAATGTGGGTGAAACAAAAGCTATGATTTATTTGTAGCAAATAAATCTAATTTCCATCAATCGTTAATCGTAAGTGCTACATCAGTCAAGTGTACTTGAAGCCGTTACATTGAGATCAAATAGTTTTATAGTTTTACGAGTCGCCGGAAAATTAGAGACAAATTGGTGGAATGGGATTTGGATTTTCGCATTCCAAAGTTCGAAGGCAAGATATGTACCACATTAAATTACATTATACTTTATAAGAGTATACACAGAGAGAACAGTTTCATTGTGAGTACTAAAATGTATTCGTTGTAAATAAATTATTTCTTTAAATACGGAGAATTAAACATTTACTTACTGTAACTAAACTATTTATTAATTTATGGTGCGTAAGCTTTAATAGATGTAAACAAGGCAGAGTGCAAAGTGAACTGTATTTTTATTGACAGGAAGGCTACATTTACTTGCTGGAATTAAATTATTTGCAAGGTAAACTGTAAAGTAAACTGTATTTTTATTAATGGGAAGACTACATTTACTTGCTAGAATTAAAGCTTTTGAAATAAATTTCAGTACCTTTAGCAATCAGAAATGTGTTTTATTGCGCACAATCCACTACACACTGAAAAAATTTAACATTGCTGTTTCGTAAATAAAATATTTTGTTTGCTTGTACTATACTTTACTTATGAGATATTAAAGTATTTGTTGATCTGAAGTAAATCGGCTAGAGAATTTTATTCCGCGGAACTAAATGTTGCTAAAATTCATGTTTATTGTTTATTTGCTTTTACGAAAACTTTGTTGTAGTTAAGAAATGTTCTTTTCCACTTTTGTCATTAATGGGTTTATAACAAAAAAACTACAATTAGCATGAAATAAGGTTTATTTAATGAAAAATAGTTTACAAGGGATATAAAAAATGTATAAAATACCATAACGTGATCTATACCTAGGTATGCACAAAATACTCAAAATACTACCTATACTCAAGTCTAGAGAAACAGTAACTTTATTATAAAAAGAAAACTGTGGACAAAGTACGATTACAAATAACTATACACACACCATGCTGCATTGTACACAAAACAGCGCAAGAGTAAGCAATAAAATTATATTTATAAAAAAATATTAATGAAGAACATAACCATTATGAATATAAAAGGCTACATAAAAAAGGCGATTTTAGAGGTTAAATTTTGAAACCCACAGCGAACCATCATCACCAACATGAAAAGAATGAGGAATAATTAGACGCTGAGAATTCAATTTTTTATGCTTTTTTTTTCGTTGCTTCATAGAAATTTTGACTTTATATGCTGCCATGCTGGAAAGGCCCTCGGTTTCGCAAGTAACGTAGACAATGTAAACATGACTATCCGAGTCAGTAACAATATATTTAATACAGCCAAATATAGGTTCGCTAACATCATTTGTTTCGATTTTAGTGCTCTGACATTTTCGACAGAAAAAGTCACCGTTGAAAGTTTTTGTAAATCCCAGAATATCGTTTAAGCCTAAATTATTGCCTAATACAGCATACAGGGATAAATAAACGCGAACATTACCCGTTGAAAGCTTTAATTCTATACCTGTTGTTTCCACAAACCTTAATTCATCCAGTATTGCATGAAAGGTCTTTCTGTTTCCACATGCAATTTTATCCGAAGTGTAGACTAACTGAGCAAGAAATATATTTTCTAAATTTGAGGTAAAAGCAGGTGGAATGCCAGCAATCGTGAAATATAAGGCGCCAATCTTATGCACCCCCGCAGCAGAACCCAAAGGATTGCTAGATTCGAAATAATCATAATATAAAATGATTGGAAGCACGGTTTTGGTGCCAAAACTGTGCTTTATATCCTTCCACAACGTACCGCAAAAAAACGCTACATATTTCATCCCTTTTCTGTGTCTCTTCTGAAATATATGATAGTATTGTTGTAAAAACTGCGGGAAGTTCCAAAATTTTTTGTAAACATATTCGTAAAGGAACGATCTGTGACTCACATTTGCGTGTACTTCGTACGATAGTATTATGGGCATTTCAACGGCTGTCTGGCATTTCACCAATAGTAATTGAGGCTGGTTGAATAAAATATTGTTCAGATTGCATGTGTTTAAAACGTCTATGCTCTGTTTGAAATTGCTGAAATGGAGTAATATTTAAAATGTTATGGACGAGTTGATACGACCCCGCATTTAAGACTTCTTTTACCTGAGAACGAATGTAGCCGAGTATATCATCAATAAGTTCGGAGCTATAAGAAATAACATCTTGAACGATACTTCGAGTCAAGGAGGCATTGCTGTATAAGGAACCAATAAATTTTAAAATGGTATTATTATAAGGTAGTATATTTTTCTCCGTAAATAGGGCCTCACCAATTGGCGTTGGTACACTATTATGGACGTTGTCGAGGACGACTTCATCGAATCCTGCGGATGCTTTTGCTGGTAAGTATTAGACATCTATAAGGGCCGGGCCTAATGTCTCTTTATGTGTTGTGTTTTGTATTTCTTTTGTTGTCAGACCGCGCTGGTACAATCACAGGATGTACCAAAATCCATCCGGAGCAACATCCCAACATTTAAAAACTTGATGATAGAAAACTGCCCAGTTGCTTTACGTGTAGAATCCGCCCATGTTCTTTATTTCACTGCGACAACGATTTATTGGTCTGCTGTATATAAAGGAAGTTCCACAACTGGACCGGATGTCCCGTCTGTGTTCAACCAAAATCGGCATAAGGAGGCTATTAGTCACAATATGCCACCCTGTGGGCGTATAAATGCTTTGTATTTTTGGGAGGGAAGTACAATGAAAAAGTATTTGGCTTATATACAATACACATGCTAAAAAAGTTATCGCGCTCGTTTCCACGGTACGTCACGTACGGGTCCGTCAAAATAATTATTGTATAATTGGCTTTAAATAGTTAAACCGCTTATTTGCAAAATCCAAAAGAAAACCAACGATATGCCCCGATATGGGCGATGGGCGTAAGCCGGCTCTGGTGTATGATGCACGACGCGATCCGAGTTCCGTCCGCGGGGCTTCGATAGGGGCCAGTGCATTATGGGACAGCACTTACACCGAGCAGTGGAGCCAGCGGGTGTGTATTTCCGTTTCACGTAAGTACTTTTAAATTATACATTTGTCTAATCTGTCTGTGTGACTGTGGTTAGTGTGCATTCTTGTTACTTTTGCTATAACACTCCATGTTTCCTTATCAATTCTAACGTGCCACTGTTGTTTCACGTTTAGTGGCCTATACAGCCACACAAACATTCCTTGAGATATGTACGCGTGTATTTGTACGTGCGTACATATCTCAAGGAATGGTTGTGTATCTGTAGGATGTTGGCCCCTTTTAACATTCGCTCAATAACTTAGTTCCTCCGTACTTCTGTTCACAGCTGCGCAAGTCAAATAAAAAGTGTTGCATCTTATTGCTATCAGCTATCAGCTATACATACACTCACTCACTTTTCAAATGTGCTGCCAGGTGTTCCATATTACACTTTTCCAAAAAAAAGATGCATTCCTGCACTGCATCCATCGCAATCACTTCGGTAAACCACTGCTTGTCGATGCTAACTGCCAACGCCAAAATGACAAGCATCATTTAATTTCAGTTTCAGGTCACACTGCAAATCGACGTGATACCGACAAAGAATTCTGAATAAAACGTCTACTCAATAATATATACAATAAACATTTTGGCAGAGATAACCTCCCAGGGTTTGGCGTCGCATAAACATCCGCGGACCGTGCTTATATTATACAACAAGCATTTCTCACAGTTAGTTTTAAATGGTTTTTCTCAACACCATTTATTTATGATAAATGTGATTTCTTCGTATTCCCGCTTTTTTAAGCGAATTAAACCATTGGATTGTACTACTAAATACATACCTACGCTCATTAAATGTGCTATATGTGCATTTCGTAACATTTTGTGCCTGTTATTATATTCGTTTTTTGCTTTATTCGAACAAGGCTTGCTAATGGCAAGCAAATTTCTTTTAAGCAAATAAACTTTACTTGCACACACCAATTCTGGTTCAAATAAATGCTTTATTTGGTATAAAATGGTGCAAATTGTCGCACTCAAACAAAGTATTTTTCGCTGTTGCAAATTGCCTTTTTACCAATAAATTATATTTTGCGCAAATAAATTCTCAAACCTGAGGGAAGGATGGGTTTGTTGATAACGGTTTACTAATATTTAAGTCGGGGGCAAAAACCGGTGATTATCATGCAGAAATGAATTTTCAAAATTATAATAAGTGGCTAGACACTCAACAGCATTGTCTAATTATCGGAAGTGCGAGCATGCGCACCGCTGTTTTTACACTTACTGGAATTACAGAGACCTTCCCACGCAAATTCCCGCGCGAAATCTGATTACTCAATAATATTCTGGGTTTGTCGAGTATTCCTCATTTGTCTTTAATACACATTAGTTGATTTAGGTAATATTGGCAAGAGATTAGTACTAACAGAATTTTATCTCATTAAATTTATGTAATAGCGACGTATATTTACTAGTAAATAATGTCTAGGTAGGTTTTTAATATTGTCTAATTGAAAAATATTTTTGGAAATTTATTGTAGCACACAACCCACTGTGTCCTGTGAACGGTGTCAGAAAACATTTAAAACTGTTTCAAGTCGAAACCGGCATTTTAGAGACACTCATCATGACAATTCTCACGACAGCCGAAAAGCCTCTCGTATTATTTGCCCATGTTGCCCTAAAGAATCCGCTCTACATTTTCCGTCTTTTGAATATTTAAGAGATCATCTTACTGGTGTTCATGGCATAAAATTTAACATACAAAACTTAAAATTTGACAATGAAAAACAGTTTTCTGATTGGAAAGAATCTATTGAAAAAAAAAACAAATCATTTTATTCATTAAATTCAACAGCAGAAAGTACATCTAGTAAAGTGTTTTATTACGAATGTCACAGAAGTAATTTGGGAAAATTTGAAAGTGAATGTAAGACACGTGCACCAAAAGTTAGTGGTAGTATTAAAATGAACGGAGTTTGTCCATCTCGAATAAGAGCAGAAATGCACCAGGATACGTCAAAGTTTTCTGTGACCTATGTTTCAACACATGTCGGTCATAAAACTGAACTTAGACGTCAACCATTAACTGAAAAAGAAAAAAATGAAGTTGTAGAACAAATTCGTATGGGAATATCTTATGACAATATATTAAAAAAATATAGGAGTATAGAAAGCGACAACTGTACTAGATTAAATTTAATTACAATGAAAGACTTACACTACATAGCAGAAAGCAATAATCTCACCGGTAAAAGAAATAAATCTGATGTAGTTGCAGTTGAAATTAAAGTAGCTGAGTGGAATGCAGGGGAGAGAAAGAATGCTTTCATCTTCAAGAAATGTGGGGAAGCCCATGAAAAACTAGATCCAAATGATTTTGTTTTGGCATATATGAATTCAGAAATGGAATATATGCTGAAAACTTATGGGCAAAGAATTATTTGTATGGACGGAACACATGGGACAAATCCATATAAATTTGAACTGACTACAATACTAGTTTTGGATGATCAACATATTGGATATCCGGTTGTGTTCTTAATATCAAACAGAAAAGATGAGGTTGTGCAAGAAGTTCTATTAGATGAATTAAAAATAAAAGTTGGAACTATAATACCCGAGTATTTCATGACAGATGACACCACAATTTATTCAAATGCTTGGACGAAAGTGATGGGCGCACTTCCAAACAAACTTGTATGCACATGGCACATTAAGAAAAACTGGACCATCCAAGGCAGACGAAAAATAAGAGACAAAGAAAACAGAGAACGAATTAAAAAAGATCTCAACAAACTATTGAGGGAAACTGATGAAAAGGAGTTTTGGAGACTGCAACAAGAATTAATAAATTATTTACAGAAGGAAGAAGATGAATTTTTAAAATACTTGAATACATATTATTTTAAGACTAAAGAACGAATAGCTTCTTGGGCACATTGTTACCGAAGACATGCAGGTATAAACACTAACATGCACCTAGAATCATTACACAGAACACTTAAGTATAAATATTTCTGCGGTAAAACTGTAAGGCGATTAGAAACATGCTTAGATGCGTTAGATAGATTTATAAATGATAAATCATGGTCAAGAATTACCTCAGTTTTGAGGCCTACAGCAACACATCGAGACCTTCTGGTAAATAAATATCATAAAAAAGCGATGGACATGTCTTTTGAAAATGTGGCTGAGGTTAGTCCAGAAAAATATTTAGTTCATTCCCAATCCGCAATAGAATTTTATGAAGTTGATTTAGTGGATGCTCTCTGCAACTGTCGTACACTTCGGTGCCTAATTTGTGATGTTTGTGTGCATCGATTCAAGTGTTCCTGTTATGAAGCATCAATTAAAAACAATTCCTGCAAACATATTCATCTAGTAGTAATGTATATAAAAAACATTACACAAGTTACGAACCCAAACAGTGATAATCCTGGAGCCGCTGAGCAAGAGGAACAAAAATTACCAGAAGTGAATAATAAGTTGCTAGAGGAGGTAAATTTGAGAATTTTGGGAAATTCAGCAACTCATGGGAGCTCTTTGGACTGTGCTGAAAAAAAAGAACAATGTACACAATTATTCAATTCAATATTAGAACAGTGTTTTAATAACAGTGATTATAGCAACGTTATTAACACATTAACAGAACTAAAGTGCAAGATAATGAAAAGTAACTTACCCAAAACTTCGTCAAGTACGAAAAGAAAAATGGAAAAACAAACATTTTTCCCCTTAAAGAAAACCAAACAATAGCGTCTTGCGTTTCTTCTTGTTTAATTTGTCATATATAACAGCTTCTTTTTAGTAAAACAAAAATGTTCATTTCTTTGGAGCTCAAGTTTTCTTTCTTTGGCTTCTATCACAGAACAAACATGAAGAATTTGGTAAAATGTAAATAAGGTTAATCTTAATTTTCTGTTGTCACTTGTGACAGTTCAGTATTATTGACCTTCACCAGATGATTAGGTATATGCGCATGCTCGCACTTCCGATAATTAGACAATGCTACACTCAACTACCAAATTTGCCACAGAGGTCCGTTATTGTTCTAGATAAGGCCTCTTATCATAATGTTAAAGCAGAAAAGGAACCAACATCATCGTCATTAAAAAGCGAAATGATTGAGTGGCTCAAACGTAAAAATGTCGCAGACCTTTGCACGGGCATTCTGAACCCACGTACAGGATGCTTATTTAAGGATGGTCGCTCATAATATCGACATAATTTGGAATTTTATACCGAAAACTTTTTTGACGAAAGTGTTCCCAGTAATATGAGCAATTTTTCTGTAAATGTAGGAAAGGAAACATCAAAAACAATACCAAATCGTAATAAAAATCCTTGCGATTATCTAAGAAAAGTAAGCAAAACAACTTCATCCTTTTATTTGTTCTGTGTAACCCCAAAAGAAGTAATAGAAACTGTACGAAGGTTGAAAAAAACTCTACAGATATAATATCGTGGTGCTAAGACGACTAAGGCATACTTGTGTTTATTCGTGTGTTTTAGTGCCAAAGCTCTTCACATCGAACTGGCATCTGATTTATCAACTGAAGCTTATCTTACCTCGCTTAGGCGGTTTGTCGGTCGTAGGGGCCGATGCACCCTAATATTTAGTGATTGTGGAACTAATTTAGTTTAAATTTATATACATAAAAGATTCAGTTGAGGCGGAAAATATAGAATAGCGATTTAACCCTCCTTCAGCTCCGCATCTCGGCGTATTTTGGGGGGTTTTGGTATTAAAGCGGTAAAGACGCATTTGAATAGAGTGATCAGAGAACAAATTCTTACGTACAAGGAGTTTAATACGGTCTTGTTGCAAATAGAAGGACTGTTGAATTTTGGACTGCTGTGTCCTTTAAGTAATGATCCCAATGATATCGCGGTTTCAACTCCAGGCCATATCTTAAATCTGAAGCCAATATCAGCTTTGCCTGATCCTGATTTGGCTCACTTGAAACTTCGTAGGTTAGAAAGGTGGCAATTGTTGCAACGTTTGCAACAAGATTTCTGGAAGAGATGGCACCTGGAGTACCTTCATACTCTTCAACAACGCAATAAATGGACAAATAATTCAGAGCACGTTGCAATTGGCTAGTTAGTTCTTATAAAAGACGAACAGGCTCCACCTATGCGTTGGCGTCGCGGGAGGGTAAGTAACTGAGTTATATCCGGGCCATGATAACATAGTTCGCGTTGCGACAGTGAGAACAGCTCACGGTCTCATTAAGCAACCATTAGTAAAGCTTTGTCCTTTACCCACGGAATAGCATTCGAAATGTTTAGTTAGTCTTTAGTTCACTTAGTAGTAAAATATCTAATAGTTTAGTTTATTTATTTAGTATTTGGTTTAGGAAATAAGGTCAGTCACTGGCTTATTTGGTGGATGGTATGTTCAGTTTAGCGTATTACCGCCAATTTTTAAAAGTATGCATTTTTCGTTGGAGGTCCAGAAAATATTGCTTGCGCCACTATTGCTCTAACGCTTGCATATTTCACCCCGATCCAATACCCTACTTTGAGTCTTGACATGGACACTCTTGTGACAACATCGAGTCGAGCGTCACGCGTGCACCCCACACCTTAGAAAAATCGAAGAAAACCAATAATCAGATACATTTCACTTTTGAAGGCGATTCCCAGTTATCCTGACCTTTCCCAAGGTAAGTAATTTGCAATTGTTCAATGTAGATATTAAAATGTATAAAAATAAATTCTTAAAAACACTAAATTTGAATCAATTTGCGACATTATGGCAAGTCTTCATTACAAATAAGCCTTACGAAAACTGAATATTTCTTTTTGTCTTGCTGCACAAAATATTATAAAATGGAATCGAGGCAGATAATGCTTTTTAGTTCTAATTTTTTGCATTTGTATATGCGAAATGTGATCACTGAACCTCATTATGTTTCAGATATCTCAGACATGCCTCTCCCTCCGCCATCATCTACGCGACCACCTCGGCTACTGCCATGGGGGGGGGGGGGGCGCCCGCAGCTCCGCCACCGACACCACCACCTCCTGTGAAGAGGCTCAGTAGGCGGGCAAGTTGCAGCAGCAGCAGCAGCAGCAGCGACGGCGAGGGAGTGGGATCTACTTTCAGATCCCACTACTCGTCGATAGGATCCTCTGAGTAGGTACCTATTACGTAATTTAATATTCCGGTATGCTGTATAGTGTATAGGTGGTCGTTTTTAATCAACAAACTTAACACATCAAAACAATGGATGTCTACGACTGGGCGTACGACAATCATGGACATAAGACAAATTAACAAGCACTAACATGTTTCGTCTTTTCAGAAGCACACGACGCCGTCGCATGGGCCGGGGCCGTCGTGACCTCAGAGGTCACCCCACCGCTTCCGCTCTCGTTAGTCGTTATAGAAGCCGCCGCCGTTGTGGAAGCCCCCGCCGTCATCCAAGAAGCCGACGTTATAACACCCCCGCACGGGCAACAAAAAAAGCAAATAAAATATGAGAATCATTTAATTGCTTTTATTGTACCATTCTCAATTACCATTACCCGCCGTATTGCTTAATAGATAATATTTATAGCGGTGCCCACCATGGCTATCTGTTAAAATATAAAATCGACTAAATGTCAACAATTGTCATCCTTTGCCGCTGATTGACTATGTTGGTTTTTACACTTATAAAAACATTTTCACTTAATAAACTGAAACATAAAGATATTCAGTCAATAAATACTAAAACATTTTGAAAAAACTACATTTGAATTATTAGCGACGTTCTGAACCAACCTTTGATTTATGTACAGGTCGAATTTATAAATCTTCAAAATAATGATACTGATACTTTCTTAACCATTACAGAAGAAATTGATACTCAACAAAACATAGACAACTGGTTTTATGATTTTGAAACAAATGTGTTTCCGACTTAGAATAGTTTATATGAAACGAACAAGCAATTTCGAGTTTTCAAGAAACAGAAGATTTGACGTTCCAGAAGGACTTGAATGTAAATTGAAATCAACAGTTGAAGACATACTTGTAAAACTTGCTCATAAAGAATTAATCCAAAAGCCAATGTTCATTATTGATTGTTGATCAGAGGTACTGAAATTTTTAATAAGTTCTGTGGAGTTACAAAACCATTTTAAAACTAAAAGAATGACCACCAAAAACGTAATTTCACTCATACTTTGTGAACCTAGTAACAATTAAAATAGGGTCATTCTCGGATTTCTAAAAAAAATTATTAAAGAGTCAATTGAACTATCTAATGAAGAAAAAAGGCAAACTACTTCAGGTTTCAGTTTGTCAAAGGTCTATCAACGAGACTAGATAGATGTCTTCGAAGTTCAACAGTGAGATTGGCATTCAATAACGTCAAAACAATTCAGTCGGTCTACACTCAACTGAAGGATAAAATAGACCTGTTAGATCAATTAAATATAATTTATAAGATTCCCTGCCAGTGTGGGAAATGTTACATGGGACAGACCAAACAAAAACTAGGCCAACGACTCGGACAACATAAAAACGACTGCAAAGCCATCCTTTAAAAAAAAGAAAATACTGCATTGGCAATGCACAATTTTGACAAAGGGCATCAGTTTCAGTTCAATGATGTATCCATCCCAGATAGAGAGGCCGATGGACCGACACGAAACATTGGTGAAATGGTACACATCAAGATAATGACACGATAAACCTGAGATCAAATACACAACACCAAAGTAAGTAATATTTATATTGATATTCTTCGGATCTATGCAAATGCATTTCATGTTAAAGATCTCTAGAAAAAGACACCGACACACAGCAATGAATTTAACACCGTAGTGATGAGTCCCACAAGGACGAAACCAGCGGTCTACGATTAACTATGCACATTCGAAACATGCAATACCTACTGAAACATTCAACATACTTACATATACTTGAAATAAATTATTAATGCTACGATCCAATGTTATAAAACTACTCAAAAGACAAACCATCAAGATGGTCTGATTTCGAGAAAATTCAAGTTGAATTGGGATTACCATGCCGCAAACATGTTAGTAGTCGTTGGTTAATACTCTCAGATGCTGTCGTCCAACGTTCGATCAGATTCTTCCTCCTATCACAGCCAGAGGCGTAATCCCAGGCGCAGACCAAATCTTCGGCGAATAACTTCGTCTTCAAGTGAGAGACATGAGATTCTGGGATCTGAGGAACCATTAGAAGAGCGACAAGATTCAGCTGAAATTTTGTTGGGAGCAGATCCTTCGAAAAATAATCTGGGGGGACACCAGAGAACATCTAAGTTAACTAATCCACAATATTGCCACAGAAGTAGCATATCACAAAACTGTTAATTCGTTTAGAACATCTTACTTTGACTTCTTTGAGGACTAAGTATTGGTCTCTACTTGCTAAAACTGCTGTCAGAAAAATTATACACTATCCCCGAAGTGCACCGAGGTTAATAAAACAAAAACTGGAAAATAAGTTTAAATATCTTAAAGCTCGTTATATTAAGAAAGACAATCATTTTAGAATAATCCAAATTTACATTTTGCTGCATTTAAATTTAAATAAATAATTTCAATTCCTTTTCAAATTCATTGCTGAAGTAAACTGCTCACTGCAGCATTGACAGAAATTTATTACAAAGGTGAACGGATGTGCGATCGCGGCACGGGAGTCGCGTCACGGGGTCGGCAGAAGAAGGTTGAAGTAATGTGACATTCCCCATCATCCAGAAAACGTAAGTGAGATTTATAAATGTTTGATTATCGTTGTTTGTAAAATTATTCGACTATTGTTTGTTCATTTGTTTATTTCTTTATTTGTTTGTTTCCATTGTTTTAAATTCTGAATGTGTAAATTTAATTCATGCGTAATTTTATAAGTAAACCGAAGAAAACTGGACATTAGGCTTATTAGTTAATCCTTTCCCGATCCCCAACAAAACCCCCCTGCTGACCCAGATGCGACAATATTTTTGACAAAAAGACAAATATTATCCCTCTTGCTATGACATCTTCCATCAGTGGTGACACTCCTGTGTCAGTGCACCGAGGTTAATAAAACAAAAACTGGGTAATTTCCCTACAATGGAACAATGTACCTAGACCTTTTCTGAAAGTTATTTTGGTTCTATTCTTATTAAACAGGGTGGCAAGAATTCAACCAAGAAAATAAAAGTCTGGGTTACAATTTCTGTTTGCATGTTACCTCCCACGTACCCAACCATTGGAACACAATAATTAAAATATTTTTTACAGATTGACAACTATATTATACCGTTTATGAAAGAGAATCAACTGAAGAGTACTTTCGCCGACAGAACGGCGGTGGCAAATTTATGCGAAACAAAAAGAATTCAAAAAAGTTCGGTTGTGTTGAAAGTTATTCGAAAATGCAAGAAAAATAACAATAAATTTGTCAAGACTTAGCGAAGCGGATAAAGCCATATCGTTAAATGCAACGCGACAGGAGAAAAGTATACGCCACAAAAGCCTACATGACAAATACAAATCGGATGGCTCTGCAGCGAATATCGCAATCGCCATGCTCAAGTAAGGATCAGAAATGGAGGAGGAACTCGCAACATCACAATTCCTATAAGTGCAGATAAAGAACATATTCTCAGAAAGGTGTAGAAACCCTTTTTCAAAGACAGAAGCAGCAGCAGTCGTAGATAAGATTTTAGAGTTTGACCATTATAAACAGGTATTCGAATATGATATTTACACAATATGTTGATATCAAATGGACATACTACAGACAGAAGCATAGCATCAATCAATGTTACGCAAAATGAAAATAAATGATGAATTATATAAACATCCCTGTTTATATAATGAAACAGTAAATGAATATAGGAACATTTACATGAAAGAGAATATATGGGATTTCATTGCAACATCTTTAAATCTATCAAGCAAGTAACCATCTCGGTTTGCCATGGTACCGAACCAGTTTTAGTTACAAAGTAAACTCGCCTTGCTCTGCTAAGTCTGTAGTTGAAAATTTTCTTGCCTTCCTTCCCCGAAGTTTGTGTCCCAGGAAACGGCCTCATTAAGTGTTCATGAAGGGGGAATGTTTCATCGGCAACCATTACATGGGGCATTAGTGTATTCGATCCTGGCAAAGCCTTATTTCCAACAAGATTTAGTTCATTTTTGAAGAATTTTCTTCCAAATGCCGAATTAGAAAACACTCCACAGAATCTTCTTTCATATTTCACCAAATCGCTGTGGAGATGATGAAATTCCCCATATACTTCTATTTTTAAATTTATATTGTGGATGCATGCTTTTCTCTTCGGCTTCACACAAGCTTCTTCTTCTTCTTCTGTGGAAGACGTTAAAAAGAAAAGTAACAAATTTAAGATCTCAATTTACCCAAGAGCACAATAAAGTTAAGGAAAGCAAAAAAAAGTGGAGCTGGATCAGAAGATGTTTATGAACCGGCATATAGAGGCTGACATAGAAATAAGAAGTGTATAGGGTTAGACCCAGACTACTGTTCGCAAACATTTGGAGATGTAGGATGTTCTACTTGCAGGAAAATGTGTAGGTTAGCTCAGTTTTCAGTTTGTTAATTTTTAATACTTTAATTCAGAGTTAAGAAAAAGAAATAGATATGGATGAAGACGCACAATGTGATTTTCTTAGCCCTGCACAAGCTGAAAGTGACTTCCATGACAGTGTTAACTGGAACCAGTTAATATAGGTACCTTCGACTTCGTAGGGGCTTCTCAAGTATCGCGAAGAACAAAAGAAAAAGGGGTGACCAACAGCCGAAGTGCACCAGAACAGATGATGAAACAGACATTAGGAAATGTTGCTCGAACGGAAGTGTCAGGAAGCACAATTCTAGCGCGAAGAAACGGATTCGAGAAGAAGTCCCGATTTCCAAAATCTATCAGCAAGAACTTTGCCCTCTATTTAATGGTGGATATAATTTTGTTACCGAAGTTCCTACGTATGCTTCTTATTAAATCGGCATTTTATCGCATCAGAAGAGCACACCAAGGCGAGAAAAGTGAACCGAAAACCGCTGAAGATATTTCGATACCAGAAGAGGTTTTACGAATGGAAGATGGTTCCAGCGTTTTGGTATGTGACAATGTTTATGACAAACGAGTCATCGCGTTTGTTTCAACGACCGATAGGGAAATACTGACAACAAGAAAAACGTTCTTTGTCAATGGAACGTTCAAGAGCTGTAGTAAATAGTTTAACCAACTGTACACTATCACATTGTGATATAGGAAGCACATCGACAGAAATAAACATCGTCCCGGTATCATTCGCGTTATTGCCAAACAAAACCTGTCAAACGTATGAACGATTTTTTTCTATTACAAAGGAGACCACTAAATGGTTGCCGGAAACAATTCATCTCCGAGTATACGGTCACTAAGGGATTGTACCTGTACGCAACTACCACTATTGCTAATAACAGTTTCTTACAAATGATCCCCAGTATCGCGACACGTGCATTGTGTACGGAACTTCCACCAATTCATACCCAACATCTACATAATATACAACATTACAATCTGCCTCAACGAGTGCCATCAACACAATATAATGGAAACCTTTATAATTATTATAATAAAAAGACCCATCTGATTTCTTAGCTCTAAACGCCATATGCTTTCCGGCTAATGCTCCCAAACAATTAAGGAAGTTCCAAGACATATAAAAACCTTTAGCAATTTCTAGCCACAGCTCTTTTGAAGTGGGAGTAGTCAAATAGTCGTCTTTTAATACTCTTTGAATAACTTCCACTGTTTCTGGAATAACGTTTGATAATGAAAGCACAGATATCCTAAACCTGAAAGATGAATTTCTGAAAGTTTCCCCTGCAGCTAAGTATCTTAATGTCACCAGCAATCTACAAGAATTTTTATTTATTGAAATGTAAAATTAGACATAAATGCCAACCTGCTTCTTGCCAATATGTATACATTCCCTAAAACTTGTGTTTTCTCGTTCTAAAAAGGGCTTCACCTTTAAAAGTAAATCTTCAAGGGTGCTTACTGACATGAAGTTGTTAAGACTTTTTCCACGACCACAATCTCTTCCATCGTCTTGCCCAGAGCTTTCTCTTTATTCCTGTCTTATTATTTCTGGAACGTTTCTATCGTGACAGTTGCAGCAACAACGTTAACAGCAAACCGGTACATATTTGATTGCTATAAAATGCTAAATTTTAAATACTCAAGAATAACGATCTTATCATTAAGAAATAGTACACCTTTTTTATCAATTAGATCATCTCTCAGCTTAAAAGCCTTCTACTTTATTATTGATAAAGCAACACGATAACAAACCAGCAATATACATCCTTGAGCCTGGAAGATATTGTTGAAATTGTCTAATGTCAAATTACCTGACAGTTCTCCCCCTCTACTGGGGATGGATTTTGGTAGGATTGCGCACGGAAAAGATCGCGCATGAGCTGTTGTCAAGCAAGCAGTAAGACATTCGTTGTTACCATTTTTATATTTGTTATCCTATAGTCGATGTACAGTCCACAGTTAAAGTTAGTAAAAACAGTGTATATTGTTTCAATCAAGAACCAGAAAGCTAATGCAAACAGATATTGTATTTTGAATTTATACACTATTATTTTCAGACGTATTCTTTGTAATCTACTTGTTTTGATGGTCGGAAGAAGTGGTAATTTTTAATGCGTTGTCTGAATTGAAAAGTCTAGCCTCGGTTTGGTGCAAGAGGTTCAGAACAGCGAGGTACAGCTGGGACGAATGGAAGCAGAAGGCCCAACGTGCTTTTCCAGCTCAATGAGACTAAAATGAGATGCTGGAGGAAATAATAATACGGAAAAAGAAAACAGATTAAACTATTGCTATGAGAAGCAGGCTTTATTGAATGCTTGTCACAAAAAATATAGTGGATTCAATTTTGAGGGTAATGGAGCAAGAAAGAGACGTAAAAGAATTTATATTTTGGGCTGACAACTGGATTTTATTGAAAAGCATCACATTGTAGTAACAGTAAAGACGCACCCACTTTAAACGCAAAAACTTGAAGACAACTGGAATGAATTAACCACGTTGTTAAATAGCGTTCCGAATGGTGCTAAAAGTGTATTTTATGGCTTAAGAGGTTATACCACGAGCGATTTGTCGACTTGGTGCATATTCTATCCGAGTATTTGGGCGGCGTAGACGTTTTGAAAGGGTTTACTAAATACATTTTTGTGCTCTCAATTATCGACAGATTTTAATTTTGAAAACTGTTCTGGTATCTGAAAATTTTTAGCTTATTGCCTCTATAGAGTTTCTTCTCATATCTTTGCAGCAGTAAAACGGAGCGCAATGTAAATGTGACTGAAATTGTGTTAATTCTATACATTTTAAACATTTTTTTTCTCGGTTTAAAAAATAGCATTTAAGATTCAGTTTCAATCTTTTAAGAATTCACTGAAATTCACTGAAGTCCGATATTTATAACTTGACGGAGAAACTTTCAACGAAAGTGACGAAAAATTGATAACATTAGTAGAAAAATTCCCTCGATTATACAAAAAGCCAGACAAATCTTTCAAAGACAAAATTTGCAAAGATAATGGGTGGAAGAGTATTCCAGCAATTTTGAACGGGTCTGGTAGATAAATTTTATACATAATATATAATAACTTGACAGTGATAGGTATGTTTTTAGCTGTTCGATGTGAGCGCCGCTTCGCTACACTTAGGAATAAGTATACTACAATAAAGCGTAAAATGAAAGGTGTTCCTTCTGGTGCCGGTGCTGCAGGCCGCTCTATCAACTGATGCGTTTTCTCGACACTTATAGTTCCTCGGAGGTAAGCTGGAAAATAATATCGCTGTTATCTACGAATATTATTTAAATGGATATTTTGGGAAGCATGGAAGTGTAAGGCTAGATCAGGTATATGATTTTGAGGATAGAAACAGGGCATCAGAGAGTGTAATTAACGAGGACATAGAAATTGGAAGCCAAGACACCGAAGAACCAAATGCAATTCTTGAAATAGTTGAAATGGAAATATACAATCGAGAGCGTCAGTGTACGATTCACTGAATCAAATAATTGCGAGACCTAGATGCAGCTCATCGAATTCACCCCTTCCGATATCACCATCAGCAACAAATTTAGAAGGAAACGAAAACTTTCTACACCAGAAGATGTTACATTTCAAAGATTATCATCACAGCTATGAATAATTTAAGTAATTACTTGCAGAAGGAGGCTGCAAAATCCGAAGAAAACAACTATGTGGAGAAGTCGTTTGCAAATACCATTTCCATGTTGCTCAAAAACATTAAAGGAAAGAAAAGGCGCAAGAGAGCAATGAAGGAACTATTGAATCAAGCTTTGATGTATAGTAGTGGTATTGATACAGAATAAATTGTTTTATCACAAACTTGCATTAATTCTTTCTATATTAGGTAATGTATAATGCAGTAATAGGCAATAATAGTTTATTTTATACAAAGAAAAATGAGGATTAAAATACTGGGTAAGGTCTTCACTGCTGAGGAAATTGAGATAATGTTACAAATAGAAGTTCAGTTTCCCGACGAGCGGTGTATTGCGAAGGCCATATTTGATTCCGGCAGGTTGCCGGACAAAACACTAAAGCAACTGAGAGATAAAAGAGCATTACCTATATATCAAGCATGGCGTGAGGAGAGGCTGTCCCAAGCCCTCCCGCAAAATATTAGTCTCGATCCTTCCGTGCAGGACGAGGACGAAACGGAAGCGCCCCCCGAACTGGATCTCTCCCAGGATCGGTGGGAAGACGCGCTTTCCGGGCAAGGGTCGGACTTCGAAGAAGAGCTGGGCAACCAGAGTCTTCAGATCCCGGAGTCCGACGATGAAGACCAAGATTCCGACTCTCCACTTGTAATGGAATGGAGAGAGGGACTAGTGGAAGCCGCCCTGGCCCACAAGTTACCCGAGAAGGACGTCCCGCCGGAGTCTGCAGCAGTCATCCAGACGCTGCGGGGTGCCCTCCTGCTCCTCTTAGATACTGAGGGAAGTGGAATCTTTCAGCCCCAAATGGACAAGGTGTATCAGGAGGTGCAAGACCACTTGCGGGTAGCTAGTGGTAAAAAGGGAGAGCGAGAAAGCCCCAAGAGGGCCAACAGTAGACGTGCTAACCGACGGTACGAATACGCCCGAGCCCAGGATCTATTTAAAACAAAGCCAGGCCTGCTGGCAAAGAAAGTGAGGGAGGGTGTCGTCTCTTTGGACGGCGGTGGAAGCCCTCCATCTGCTTTTCAACCTGATCTCTGCATCAGGGAGATTGCCCACGCAGTGGAGGATGAACCGGACCATCCTGCTTCCAAAGGATGTGCACACGGTCATTAGGCAGGGTACGGCAGAAGTACCTATGCAACTCCGGCGGGGAGTAAAACAAGGCGACCCCCTCTCCCCATTTATTTTCAACGCAGTTTTGGAACCCCTTTTACTGCAGCTGGAGTGTCAACCGGGTCACGAAGAGGTCACGAATGAATTTGCTGTTGGAGATGATACTGGCGAAAACAAGGGCGAAAATATGAACGAAAGTAGCGCCCACGAAACAGAAAATGATACTGTAACGTGTACTTTTGTGCAGAAGGCCATCGGAGACGCTCTGTTCGACGCTCAGACAGGAAAATTTGCATCAGGTGGTTCACAACAACAGTCAATTTTCATCGATTTAGACAGCACCACCCCAAGTTACTTTCTGGAAGAAAAAGAAATCAAGAGGGGTCACATTCGGAGATCTTGGTGGCCACGCCACATATCTACCACGCCCCATCCAACGATTTAGATAACTAGGTCATGTAAATAATTGAATTTTAAACGTCATGATTGTTTTAAACCTACTTGCAGTGCAGTGCAGTTGTAACGGCAATTCTTAAGTTGAAGCGTTTATATAGGCTTAGGCGCATTAACGTAGCGTCCACAATGTGTTTATAATGTTATTCAAATCCTACTGTCTGTGAAAAATATTTAAGTTTGTGACCCTGACAATAAACTTACAGTTGAAAATGGCCGGTGTTAATTGTTTACTTTGACCGGGTTTTTTATTGCCTATTTCCGTTCACGTTCCAAGCTGTAAGTTCCAGTATTGTTAAGTCAAGTCGTTTATTGTGTTTTTGCTGTTGAAATAAATTATAATGGCGTTCGATAGGATGCTTGCAGATTTACTTCCCATTATTTGGGACAGATCCCGCAAAGATTTTAGGGATAACAATAAAAAGGGAAATGCTTTCAAAGCATTGGCGCAAGAGTTAAATATAACAGGTAAGCAATACATGAAAAATAATAATTAAATACCTAACTGATTTTGATTTAGTTGATATCGTAATGGCTCGGTATAACGCTATCCGAGAAAAATGTAGAAAAGAAAAAGTTAAAATGGAAGGGTTGACCAAATCTAGATCAGGGGCAATTGAAGTGGACACGTGGGAGCTCTTCAATAGCCTCTCTTTTTTTGACGGGGTCATGATGTCGAGAAAGTAAAATAATAATGCCTGTTGTTATTTCATTAACAGATTGGTTAACAATTTCAATTTGTTTTAGGTGTGCTATCAATGTGATTTTGGTTTCACAAGCTGAATCCAGTGCTGCTCGAGCCGCGCAGTTGGAAGCATCAGCATCGCACAGACATGCTGATGGAACTGCCATCAGCAGCAACAGTAACCCCCATGTTTGAGACCCCTAATGCAGATAGCAACAAGAACGGAATTGGGCATGTAGTGAAGAGACCTAGGCAAGATAGTCAGGATGTGAATCACAGCCTTCAGACAATGCTCACTACTCTAAAAGACACTGATGTATTGTTGAGAGCCCCAAGCGGACCTGTAGCTGCACCAAGCAGATTTGACTGGTTGGGCAAACACATAGCAGCTACATTAGACGAAATGGACCCAGTAGCTTACAAGTGAAAAACGTCACCAGATACTAGCTGTATTATTAAATAAAAAATAAAAAAATGTTTAAGTACAGTAGAAGCTCGATAACTTGAACATTCTAATATATCAACATCGCGGTCCTGTGAACGCAAATCTTTCTATCACTACCGGTAACGTGAACAACGATACTCGATAACATGAACTACAAGTCAATACTTGCATTTTGCATTTAACTTTTATTTCATGCTACAGTTTGTTGAATTCGTTGTGCAGATTCCGTGTGAGTGTGCATTCAAGAGTGATTAAATACAGTGTAAAATGCCGAAAACAAAGAATACCAATAGTATAGCGGCTGGTTTAATGACCCTAAAACAATAATCGCTTCAGAAAATTATCAAGAATAAAGTCAAAGGCAATGTATCCACCAAAGTCGATGAAGTTTCCAGATTAGAAAGTTGTTTTTAGGAATTAATTATTAGTTTATTGAAAATTAACAAATCGAACTCTCGCGATAAAACAAATACATGAAAAACATACGGGTGAAACTTTCAAAATACTTATTCTTGACATTTGTGAAGAATACGGAACAACTAAATAAAACGCCAAGACAATTACGACATGGCAGTCACATGGTCAGAGCCATTAAATTAATGAATATGGAACTTGCTTCTAATTTAGCAGGCGAAGAGGTACTTCCCGAATTCGAAGACTTTCCAACTCTAAGTGGTTATGATAGTGCGGCTGATAAACCGGCAACGTTTGAACTCTGAAACTTAAAATAATCAGGCAGTGCTGATGCTGACGATAGTGATTTGGCGGGAGATATTGAAGACGACACAGAAGAAGTAATTGAAGGAGGCATTAGCTCAAGTGAATTATGGAAATATATATGTGTGCGGCACATATGTTATAGTTGGCAGTGTTAAATTTGTTATTAACCGGACCAGTCCAGAATTTACTTAATAAAATTCGAAAAATTGTTAAAATGTTGCGAACCCAAACTTATTTGATTTTCATCCGAAGGGATAGACTGAAAAAAAGATTAAAGAGCAAATAAACAGTTTTGGATTGAAGGTTCGCAATGAGTGATTTGCTAAACATTTCTAATTACCACGTCTTGATGAATCGATAGTGAGAAAGTCATACCACACTTATTCACCATTTATAGAATCGTACAATCCAAGTGATATTATTCGAATTTGTGTTCAACATCAAGATTTGATTCTACTTCAATCTGAAAGCTTTCTCTGCACTGAAGGAACTTTACTGCATGAGGACGGTGAAGCTGTTAATACCCTGCTGCTTAATAGCAATTGCGCAGCCTTTATGTTTGATGAAATTCGTTACGAACTAAATGGGATCGAAATTGATCATTATCGAAACCTAAGAATTACCACGTCTTTGAAAAACTACGTTTAATTACATCCGAGCGAAAGTGCATTGCTCACTAACGATGGGTGGTCTATAAAAGAGATCAGGGTCGTGAAAACCTCGTCAGGAAGACGTCTCTGTTTTTGCGTACCTTTACCCAGATTACTGGAATTCGCCGAAGGTTACAAGAACATAATTCCAAACGCTAAACACGAATTAGTGTTGATAAGGACGAAAACAAACTACAATATTGTTAAAACAGAAGTTGCAAAGTATCAGTTCAATATCAGAAAAGTTACGTGGAAAATACCACAATCACCTTGAGTGATGCTGAACGTCTTAAATTATATCAGACAATTCAAAGTTTCCGTCCCATACAAATAAGCTTTCGCAGTTGGGACCTATATGAATACCCCAGTGCACCGAAATCTACTCATATCATCAGGCGCACAAAAACTGATACCCAACTGGAGAAACCCAGAGTTAAAATTTTTGGATTGCAAGCAAATAAAATGAACAATCTCAAAGAGAATCCTAGCGAATTTAACACTTTTATTGATGACCAAGGATTCAAAGACTACATAAATAATTTTATATTGAAAGAAATTGCTATAGTGTAAGGCAAAAAAAGATAAACTGCACCGCACACCAACGCCAACGCCAACGCCACAGCCTGCAAGCACCAATAGGAAGCCTCCAAACAACCAGACAGTAAACAGCTAATTCGTGTTATGACAACAGGTTGCTCGTGTCGCCTTTTGTCTATTTAATATTTTATACCTATGCTGATAATTATTATAAAAATGAGCGACATAAACTTTGACAACCTGTTAGCTAAGATGGTGGCTACTTATCCAGTTATTTGGGATAAGCGAACAAATGGTTATAGAGACAAAACTAGAAAGGAGAATGCAATTAAGGAGGTTGCTGAGGCTTTAAATTGCAGTAGTAAGTATCACAAAGTCGCTTTTGTAACATGTTAATTGTAAAGTTTGTAGCTCAACAAGTAATCGCGAGGTACAAAGCTCTACGAGAAAAATATCGCAAAGAAAAGATAAAAGCATGCGGCAAAAACAGAAGTGGGCAGCATGAACCATGGCACTTGACGACCACTTTCAGTTTTCCAGATGCGGATCAGGTGTCCAAAAAGTAAGTATTTATACAATTTTTAATAATATGCATGTAAATCTGTCATCATTTCTTTTAAAGGGTAGTTGAATCAAAGTGCAAAATGAATGTGAGCAGCACAGTGAGCGACGACCAATTATTAACGCAAGCGTCCAGCTCCAACACAATGGACCCAATCGTAATAAATTTAAGTCAGGAGCACGAAGAGATGTACACTGAAAGTGAAAGTATGTATAGCAGGCTCACTTGATAAAATTAATAATTCGTATTTTAATAATTTTTAGTGCTTCTTGAAACAAATGAGCAAGACATGGCAGAAACGGAAAGTCAAGAAAATAGTAAGTCAAACAAGTAAAGCACGATATTTGTATATTTATATAAAATTGATATTTCAGTAGCAATAATAGAAAATGTGAGAGAAAATAGGCCATTTATGGTGCGCACTCCTGTGGCAAAAAAATATTGCAGCAAAAAAATGAAGGTGGAGGATAAGGAGCCTTCCGTGGCAAAGCTCATCAATCGACTAGCGACTGCTGCAGAATCGACAATGAAACAACCATCTGCAGAAAATCATATAGATGCTTTTGGGGCTTTTACCGTGAAAAGCCTCAAAAGATTGCCGGAGGAAGTCTGCGACGATGCAATTTTTGAAATAACTGATATACTAAGAAACAAATTACGTAAATAATGCGTGGTTTTATTCTTATATTTATATATATACAATTATACATATAATACATAATACGTCATTTAGATGATGTCCCAAAGATGACTTTCTGAAAATACTTCCATCACTTTCTGATCCGTAACTTCCTATATTTACATAAATAAAATTGTAATCTGCATCGCACACAGCTAGAAGAATTATACTAAAGTATTTATTATAGTTAAAGCATATCGAGCCAGATTTATTTGGGCATTTTACGGCTATATGCTTGCCATCTAAAGCACCGCAACAATTTTGAAACTGCCACAAGTGTGCAAAATCATTTGCCACATTTATCCACTTATATTTGGTCGTTTCATTACAACTTTGTTTAAGTTTTCCCATATCGCTCTGCAGGTTTCTGGATAAATTTCGAATACCGTAGATCTACCACACCTGTAGGCATAAGCTACTGAAGGTATCGAATCTCCTGTTGCTAATATTCTATATAAGGAAACAATATTTAAATTTTATTTATCAAATGTCATCCGTCTGAAAGAGCTGAGCGGTTCGACGTTTTTTTCAAGTGAGGTTCAATTATAGATAATAAATTATCGAAGAGTTTTACGCTCATTCGTGTGTAATTGAAAAATATTTCTCTATCTTGTAACCTCATTTCTTACAGAAGATTGTGGTAATCACCTTTTTCCTATTCAAAGGGCGAATCACCATCTGCGTTCTATTTGTTTTCTAATTTTGTTTTTCTTTGTTAAAAGCAATGCTGCTGATGCTAACAAAAGCAGCGTTATTTGGTCGCCAACCTAATAGACTACTTTTCTGCTGAGAAAGAAAGCGCTGGACCCCTTATATCACTCAATTCAATTCGACTGGTTTGTGTACAAAATTTTACCACTTCTTAAAAATAATTGACCATAATTTTTCTTTCTAGAGAGTTGCTGATGCACTTAAGATTAGTTCAGCTACTGTGTCTAACATTAAAGGAAAAAATGAAAGAAATGAACTTCTCGGTACACCTGGTAAATCACGTCCCCGTTTCAAAGCAAAAACAGAAAATGTTGATGAATCTGTGCAAATGGAGGTCCGTAATGTAATTTACAACTTGTAAGCATTTCACCATTCGGAAACTGCAGACCGAGCTCCGTTCAAAACATATTTTGGATACTAGTTTTGAAGTCTTCGAACTCTTCTCCTGCATTTGGGTTTTAAATACAAGAAAGAAGACAACCGCCGGGCATTAATCGAAAAACCGAGTATCGCAGCGAAGTGGGCAGTTTTTAAGGCAGTACCACCGTTTAGCAGGCATATAATATTTCTCGACGAAACTTGGATTTTTTCAAAGGGAAGTAAAGCTCTAGCTTGGCAAAATGGATGTGTGAAAAGCGTTCGTAAGCCTGGTGGATTCGATGGAAAGAGATTTATTATATTGCATGCTGGCCACCTTGGAGGTTTTGTAGAAAACGCAGAGCTGTTATTTGCCACCAAATCAAAACTTGCGGATTACCACGGGGATATGAATGCCGCGAGTTATGTACCCTAATTCTTAGAAACATCTTAATGTCTGCACGTGTTATTATGTTAGTATAAACAAACATGTTTAGATAAGAACTACATAAATAGGAGGACTGACCCAGTTTCGGTAGCAGTTCTAATTCATCGCTTTAGGCTAACGCTTGTCGTTTGAATTTGTAATTGTTCATATTATTTTTCCAAGTCGTATTAATTAATCAATTTATATTATTCTCAAAGTGTATTACAAGTTGTGTGTAAAAATAAATTGTTTTTAAAAATTAATTGGACCGACCTGCGAACTTAATTGGCGACCGTGACAGGACGCAAAGCATCATTAGTACCAAAAGAAGCTCTGGTTGATTGACAATCGTTTCTACTAGTGGTGAGGATCATCCTACATTTGCGTCCAAACCCTTGGTTATTGGAACCACACGATCCATTGTTCCATACTTCGAACGGATCTTGGAAAAGGAGCATTTATACTACCTGGAGATGACAGTAACGTCACTTATCCTGTAAGTTTTGTATCCCTTTTTCGTTAAAATCATATTATTGCTTCTACTTTTGATTTATTCAGATTATCTAGCAAATAATTATTGCATCACTCTAGTGATCATTTTGCTGTCAATACAAGATTGCATGCGTAATTTAATTAAGAAAACAGAAACATAGGTATATTTAAGTATTTCTTACCACATATTTGTATTTCATTTGCAATTTTATAATTTATTCATATGTACAATTCTGATTCTGAGGAATTTGAAATAGAGATTGAGCCTGAACAACGAAGGAAAACCAAATTTCAACTTACACCTGCTAAGATTAATTTGCTTAATCAAACTTTATTAACCATGACCACCCAAACACCAATCCAAACTGCTAAAATCAGTTTGACTGACAGAAATTTGAGAGATTTAGTCAGAGATTTACCGGAATTCGAACCAGGTTCTCATCTTGCACGTTTCATTCAAAGTGTTGATCAATTGGCAACTTATTTAACAACTCGAGTCAATATAACCGAGAATCAACAACACATTTTCGGAACGATTCTAAATTCAAAAATTAAAGGAATAGCGGGAGACTATCTATTTAATGAATATAAAACAACTTGGCCAGAAATTAAAGACGCCTTAAAACTTCAATATGGTGACCAACGTAGTTTACGAACCCTTGAACTCATCATTCAAAATTCAATACAACTAAAATCAGAGACTGTTCAAGATTTTTATAACAAAATAATTACTAATCGTAACAATGCCATACAGAAAGCGCAGCTCACATACACAAATCAAGCTGACTTACATCGCG
The DNA here is from genome assembly GCA_963966045.1 of Xestobium rufovillosum. NCBI lineage: Eukaryota > Metazoa > Arthropoda > Insecta > Coleoptera > Ptinidae > Xestobium > Xestobium rufovillosum. The sequence goes on from OZ014497.1 coordinate 28,652,526, forward strand.
AAACATCTAGATATCACGAACAAGCTCTTGATGCTTTTCGTTGCGGCATTTCTAACCCCTACTTTGAACACATACGTAGCTTTAAATTTTCCACCCTTGAAGAAGTTCTCCAAGAATGTTTCACATATGACCAAATAACACAACACAGGCAATATTTACAGGCATCACAAATAAAAGAACGAACTAACATACCTCAACGTCCATTACCTACCAGACAAAATTATTTCTACCCTAATTTCCCACAAAGTAGTCAACCTACTTTCCAAAAAACAATATAATCCTCCTCAACAATTACCTTTTTTACCACCTACACGTTTTCCTGCAGATAATAAACCTAATACTCAGGGATTCGGAGCAATTCCAAAGTTTACTCCTAGAACGCAACTCCCAACAAATCGACAAGTGTTCGGAAAACCCAACTTCCAAAGAAATCCTCCACAACAATTTCCTAAACCAACTCCAATGTCAACAACGTCTCATTACACGTTCAAACCTCAACAAAACCATCAATTTCAAAAACCCACTCCAATGTCAACAACATCTCATAACACGTTTAAACCACAACAACCCTCTAATTTTTTCCAAAAAACTGGACCTCCGCAATTTGCTGTAAAAGAACTACACAATACTGAAGGTAATCCTATACACACTCCTGAACTAAACGACTCTTACGAACCACAATTGTGTACCTACAATTTTAATTATTATTGTACATTTTTCTTATATTTTATTTTAAAGTCTGTTACTTATTTTTATTATGAATATTTTTCAATTTATTTTACATATTTCTGTTTTAAGCTAAGTTGTGTTATTTATTTTACAACTCATTAAATTTATGATTATAAAATAAAAAATTATTGGTCACAGTACGCACTGCATAAATACGTTTTGTCTTTTACCGAGTTACAAAGAAGAAAAAATTCTTATTTTTTGTATCTCAGAAAAAGGCACTCTTTAAATTGTAATTTTAAATATGTTTTAAAAAAAGTTATCAAGTCTTTAACAAGAGAAATTTTACATAAAGGCTAAGGGCCCCCCTTTGGTAAATTTTGCTATTAGTACAGTAATGACTTATTATGGGTATAAATATGACATCCCGATGGTTCCTCACTAACAGTTAGTGTTCGTTCTTTCTGCATATTTGTCAACAATGGTAACAAAACATTATCTTATGGGATATGCGAAAGAAGATAACGGAGAACTTTCAGTGTGCGTTCTATTTGAGGACTGGCGTCAACACGACGAATTGTTGTGGTACATTGTTGAAGACACAACTTTGGTACAATTTTTCAGTGAAAGGCAGCAAGGAGTGTTTAAACTAACTTTGTTTCGGATACTTGAAGAAGTAGACCGTAATACCATATTGCCTGAAGAATTAGGGTGCCTGCTGTATCAAATTATAAAGACAACAGAAGGCAATACAGAAGGTGATGGAGGTTATGAAAGCGCCTAAAATGCTTCAAAAAATGTAAGTTTTGACTGAAATGTCCTTTATCGTAAATTTTTTGTTACTTTAGAGTCCTTATTTTTATCACTTGTATTTTTAATTTATATCACATGTATTTTTTAATTTATTTTGTAGGTATATTTTTCTTTACGCATTGTGTGTACGTCATATCTATTTAAATTAAATGCCATCAAATTAATTTTTATTATAATCTGTTGTTGAAATTTCATATTATATACTCTGTTTCCATTTCGCCCTAATAAGAATTCCTTGTTTTTATTCATAAATATCTTCTTCTCTACGTTACTGCTCATTCCTTCTTAATTATTTCTTAACGTATTACATTATTTCCAGTGCGATGATCCTATATGGTATTACGATCTACTTTTTTAAGTATGCTGAAAAACTTGATTTAAAACTCGTCGTTGATGTGTTTCGCTGAAAAACTGCACTGGATTGGATACAAGTTTTACTTAGACCGAAATCGGACTATGTGTACGTAGTGTACTTTATACACTGGCGAGCATAAAATTAGGGTCACTTTGAAAATTGCCAATTTTTCTAAGAATTCAAAATATAAAATTTAATTAATTCTTGAAGGCAATAACACTTGCATTTCTGAGAACTGTTATAAGCTTTTTGTGGTTTCTTTTGCACAACAAAGATTCAATATTTCCGATTTCTAGGAAATGCTTGCAGGTGCGCTACTTGGAAGCTTATTTCTCGGGGTCTATTTTTCAATTTCCTTCATTTATTCGCTAACTTTCCTGTGTATAACTTGACGGTCGAAAAGTGTAGTCTTCGTTTATTTCCTTATAATGGCTTTAAATCCTGTCACGGCGGCCAGAATTATAGCGCTGTTGCAAGATGGTCGGGGGCAACGTGTAACGGCAAGAACGGTTGGTGTAAGTCTTTCTACAGTTCAGCGGGTATCCCAACGATTTCAGGAAACTGGTAGGCTGACGAGAAGACCAGGATCAGGGCGGAAAAGAACCACCACGCCAAGGGATGACCGTTTTCTTGTGTCCATGGCTTTACGGAATCGGACTGCTACGGCAGTTTCGCTTCGAAATCTCCTCCAAGAAGTCAGAAATGTTAACATTAGCGAATGGACAGCTAGGAGGCGACTTCGTTCTGCTGGATTATCTTGTCGGAGAATGGCTACGGGTCCTCCACTTCTCCGTCGCCATAGAATTGCAAGACTGAACTTTGCTCGAGATCACTTGGGATGGACAAATGACGATTGGGGGGAGGGTATTATTCTCAGACGAGTCACATTTCTGTTTAAATGGGTCGGATGGACGTCGGTGGGTATGGCGAAGACCCGGAGAAAGGTATGCCCAGGCTTGTATTGATGAGCGACTTACATTTGGTGGAGGCTCAGCTATGGTGTGGGGAAGAATTTCTTCAGACGCACGTACCAAATTAGTGTTTATCGGCAATGGATCCCTAACTGCGCATAGGTACGTAACGGAAGTTGTAGAAAATCATGTCATGCCTTTTATGACGGTTCTGGGAGAAAATGCAACTTTTATGCATGATAACGCTCGACCCCTCGTGGCAAGGATTGTTAGCGGTTATTTGGATGAGGTTCAAATTACGCGATTTGATTGGCCAGCACGGAGTCCCGACTTGAACCCCATAGAGCATGTGTGGGATGAGCTAGGACAACGTGTACGAAGTCATACGCCGTCTCCCACCAATGCACAGGATCTTAGGGAGCTCCTACTACAGGAGTGGAATAACATCCCCCAAAATGTGATCCATAATTTAATTGAGAGCATGCCACGTCGCCTCCAGGCTGTCATCAATGCACGGGGAGGAACCACTCGTTATTAGGGGTCAAAATTTTAACAGTTCCTTGTTTTATTCCAACATTTTTCTCACTACACATTTTTAAGACAATTTTGTTAAAATTTGCTTCTTTACGAATTTTCAATAAAAACATTAGAAAATGAAACGTTTTCTTTTTAAAACATTCCTGTTTAGAGATATGTACACAACGAAATCCATTTACAATAATAAGATACAATAAATAACCAGAAAAGTTGAATTTTTGAAGTGACCCTAATTTTATGCTCGCCAGTGTATATGACTCTTGGCGTATTTCTTTTACATTATTGTTTTATTTTATGGTTTACAATTTTAATTAATATTGCATATTTTATTTTATAATGTGTTACTTATTTTTATCATGTGTATTTTTTAATTAATTTTGCATATTTTTCTTTATCTTACAGCCTGTTACTTATTTTTATCATATGTATTTTTTAATTTATTTTGTATATTTTTCTTTATCTTAGAGCCTATTACTTATTTTTATCATATGTATTTTTTTAAATTTATTTTGTAAATTTTTCTTTACGCAATGTGAACGTCGTATTAAATATCTAATTAAATTGAATCAAATTAAATGACAAAATCAATATAAGAATTCTTCATTTACGCATACCTACGAACATAATAATAATTATTGCGTCCCTTCAAACTGTTTGCCGTTACATTAAATCATATATAGGTACGTGAAATACTTATTGTAGATATTTTCAGATCTAACATAGATATCAGGAGTACGCTATTACGTAAAAATCCTGGAAAATTTAAGGTTTTACAACAAACTGTTGTCTTTATCTGATTTATGAAAGTGAACTTGAATACATACCCTAATGAACATATAATTAGTTATATTTATGTGTTCTGATGAATATAGTCTAGTCTAGTCGACAGGTAAAGTAGGTATAGGTATTATATCAAACGCGTAATTTATTATTATAAATAAATAAAAATATTTGTTGCATATTTTTTCTTTGCGGCTGATACTTTATATTTTCCGTTTTATGCTTAAAATGTACCTACCTATTATCAGTGTAACCAAATACAGGAATTCTGAATTAGTATTTGTTTGCAAATATCTTCTTCATACTCAAATTCTATAACTATGTATTTCGTATCAAATTTCGTATAACTTTTTAATAGAAACTCTCAGAAAACTTTTAGAAGCTTTCCGTAAAAACTGATAATCGCAAATATCTACTTGTATTCGCCCGTATCCAAATTCTGTAAAGGCCGTTTGTTCTTTCGGATTTGACCCTGTAGGTTTACCAATAATTGTGGAAACAACGCTATCCTTAATAATAATAACCACAAATGTCCGTTTCCTTTCGTCCCAGCTCATTTTTTACAAAATTATTTGTATTATTTTTCATAAGAAATTCCGTAATTTACGATTTTTTACACTTATCTACCTTCAAACAATAATAATTGATTTAAAACATCAAAAATAAGAATTTTTCACTTTTACAATATCATGAAGTACCTATAAAATAGTTTTCTGATTTTTTCCTAGGAGTCTTACATAAATTATTTTTTCCTTATGGACGCCATGTTATTGTTATATTTTCAGATTTCAGTATACGCCATTTTTGTAGCGTTCTGCCTAGTTCCTTCCTCTGCTCTGGTGCTTAAAATCGGAACTAATATCTCTAACTAGTGATGATCAAAAGCAATTTCGCACATCGACCCTAGAACGAAAACTTATGAATCGAAAGCAAGGTAAGCGTAACTTTGAAACGAAAACTAAATAAAGGCCAAAAATGTCCGGTCCCCCATAATTTGAAACACAGAATTTCTGTCTCCTCTATATTTACACGTAACACTTTGTTTCTCTGAAGAAGAAAATTGAATCTTTCACTGCTTGTTCGATTCTTGTTTTGGAGTATCGATTTGAATCGTACATCACTAGCATCATTCTGATAGTAGGAGCGTGCGCCTGTGCGCCATCGTCATCTTGACAACTTGACTGTTTTCACGTGTTGAGTTGCCATTAACCTGATATTATTTAATATTAAAGGGGTTTGAAACGATACAGGAATATAGTTTTACAATAAAACGAAGAAACTTCACGACGTGAATGCAGGTAAGATAAATTAAAAACTTGCACACCCTAATAATTATTTTTTATATTTGATGCAGCCCGAAGTTTTAAAAGCCTGTTTAGGAAATAAATACAAAACGTAAGGTTACCCAGAAATATTAAACTTTCAGGTCACAGGTGAGTTGTATAAACTAGTCAAATAATACTATTAAAAACATCCTTCTTTATTTTAATTAGAGTACGTTACTTGAGACGACGCCCTTCTTCGGAACGAGTTACGATGTGCTATGAAAATTATGCAGTTACCGAGATGTCAAAGACGTTAGAAGACCGAATATAGTTGCTACATGGTTGTATACATCAAACTCTTATCATAATCTACAGTCGGATACTAGTCGGAAACTTTATTTAAAAGCACATGCAGTTTTACGAGGATTATTCATTTACGTACATGACGCCGATGAACTGCATGTAAAATTTAAGGTAATACAGTCTTTTTATTAAAAAATTAATACAATTTCTTTTAGATAAAGCCACAACCGTCAAAATTATTGAATTTATGGGGAAAATTTGCATTGCACTTGTAAAAATATAAGCATTGCGATGGTAAATTGTTTGATCGGACAGTCGTATCTACGAGTTTGAATTAGATTCTTTTGTGGAAGTCCTCCGAAGCTGCTATACGGATTATACTGAATCTTATGGTTATTTCCAACGGCCATCATCGGAAACGCCATTTATGGAGGTTTACGAAGATTATTTGCTGACGTACACGTTACCATGTAACATGTAAGAGCCTGGTGTGATGCTGTATTTTTATTGATTACTAACACAATTTCTTATAGATAAAGCTGTAGCCTTCAACGTGACTGAATTTACAAACGGAATTTGCAGCCTATTTGTAAAAAATAGAAGTAGAGCGCTGGAAGATCTCTGCTTCTGTACCAGCATCTTTACGAATTTAATCTGTGTCCTATCTCGGAAGCTAAGATACATAAACAATAATAATAATAATTGGTCGGATCTCGGTATGTGCTTTTTGAAAAACTTCATGAATAAAAAATATTCTCTCAGCATTTTATTTATCTAGTTCAGTAGGTATATCAAAACAAGAAATCTTATAAACAAATCTCAGGAATTAAGGTGTATATGCTCTTCTTGCGTGTCGAGGATACAAAAATATTATGCAGATTTTATTTCTTTTTTATCAAAGCAATATGTTATGACAAAGTCCTTATCAAAATTCGAAATCTTGTTTTGCAATTTTAGGGAAAACAGTATCATTAATAATTCATTACATGCTTTTGGAATAATCACAAACAAAAATCTAAAGTGCTTTCGTCAATTAGCAATATTCATAATTGAAGTTCATTAAAAATAATTGATACGTCATTAAATGTCCATTTTAGCCTCCAAAACTTTCATGCCCCCAGGCCGAGAAAGTGTCAGGACTTCTACTGCGGCTTCCCCCTTGTCATTGTGAGTTTAATGCCATCGAAATGATTTGGACTGACGCTAAAGATTACTACTATTTTTGTTGAATTTACAGATGCGTATTTTTTGTTTAAATAAATTTTATAAGGCAACTAAAGTTGTTATTCCAGATGCCCACTTGTGAGCGTGTATCTCCAAGTACCCGTTCTGGTGGCACACCCCCTTTGAGTCCAGGAGAACAGCAGCTGCCAAAATGGGTCTTGGTGTTCCTCATGCACAGTTTTCCAGGAGATGAATTTGATGTGATAAGGGTCGATCAGCTTGAATACAAACTTGACACAGCTGAGGCCTATGTGATAGAAACATTGGGTATAATGATGTCAATGGTCGAAAAATTACTGCTAGCAAAAACAAATTTTCCAGGGGCAAGAAAAATTTTCACATTATCTAGCTGTAACCTAATACAACAGCAATTGTACTATGTATAGGTAAAGGAAATTTAAAATTTATTCATTTTCAATTTATTTCCATTGTATATTTTTAGATGACTACCAGGAGTTTATATAAGCGAAGATTTTTGGAAGATGGGAATGCACCCAAGTATACTATAAGAGCAATAAGGCTTTTGCAAAAGGAAGATCAGGCGACACATCGTATATCATAATATGAAGTTACGACAAGAGAGCGTGACCTCGACTATCATATTTGCTTAAGAAATAACCAGTAAATGAGATATAATAATTAGCACAAACAAATAGCAGGCCGGTACGTATATATTTTGACAGTTGTCAGTACTCTTTTGACATCTCCGCGAATGAGAGTTTTTCCTCGGACATCAATAGGTTTACTTATATTCTTTGGTTCTCTCCTGTTACTATTTGCTCGTAGAGATGTACAAAGTATGGCAAGCAAAATTGTATTATTAAGTATTATTGATTGTAGGTTAACAATAAGTTTTGAGGTAAGCGACTGAAGGCCAATGTCCCGAGATTTCTTGGGGGAATTCATAGAGCTATACAGGGCACAACCTTGTCTATGGCAAGCGAAATCATCGGAATATTTAGATCGAAATAAAAATAAAAACTATTCAGCCTAATGCAACAAAAATTAATGTTATAAATAAGATTAATACCCTGCTTGGCGGTTTTCGAAGAGAATACAAGAAAGTACACAATTCAAAAAGAGTGGCGCTGGAACTGACGACATGGTACTACGAATAACTACTATTCGTTAGAGATCAAGAAATACCGAGAGTCCACTTCAAATATGCCAAGTGACGAAGAGGATGAGTTCGACGAAGATTCTCAAATTGGCAATGACGGCGGAAACGTTGCTAAAATAAAAGTAGAGAATTCGATTTTTCGATTTTTACATTTTGTATAAACCTATTACAAGTTGTGTGTGTCATGTATTCCGTGTAACCCGTCGAAGAAGAGGTTGTGCGCTAACAATGAAAGACAACCAACGAAGAGGGTCAAAAGGTTCGACTTCAAAAAACTTAAGGCGTCGTCAAAGAAAATATCGTCGGTGCCGTCACAAGAAACGTCGTCTTCAAACAAGAAGAGTTCCTCAGGGTATCACCAAAAGGACGAGAGGGACACGTTCCATGGGGAAGCGGACCTGGTGATAACAACTGATTAATGGGATAACTTAGCTGAGAATTCCGAAAAGAAACAGACTCAGAGCGAAGCACATCGTCTATTAGACGCAGTAAGTTTTCCATTAACAAATTCGGAAACAAAAATGGTCTCTGTATGCGTCGATCCTTTTAATCAATATTGCGTTACATTACAAATACACGACAGCAGTTACTATCAGACTGTTTCTTTCATAAATGACGAGTTTGTGGAATTTTTGCAGAGAGGAGACGAGCTGTTGGGTACCCAAGTCACTGAAGAATTGCAGGAGATTGTGTTTTTAACAAAGGTGAAAGTGTGTTTAGATCGGCTTGGTATATTTTCAATAGTGTAATGAGGGTCCCGGCAGTGTTTACATTGCACACAATACATTGAAACGCATATAATTGCTGTTGGACAGTTTTTTGTAAATCTAATGAATAATCTGAAGAATCGCCGTTATCCGGACTACGATTATTTTGTAACAGAAGTTGCGGATGAAATTTTACAAAGTAATGGTGTATATCAAAACAGGTACAAGGACGATAGGTATTTTGTACGAGCTGATTTTAAAATTCAATAAAACCATAAAGAATGATGTTAATATTAAGTTAGAAACCATGTTAGAACATAATAGATATTAAAATGTAATAATAAAGATTTATATGCATTATTTGATTTACTTTTTTATTTTATACATAAAACAGGTTGAGTACATTTTCCTTGTAGTAACTCTTCTAATAAACATACAGAACAAATATTTAGTAAAGAGAAAATGAGTGGTATTTATTGAAGTTTATGATAAAATAAGTATCATTTTAACTGTGAACGATGAATTCGATAGTACACTATGGACATCCGTTTTAATCATCCCTTCACAAAGATTATTGCTGCTGTACCTAGTGAAGTATTGACATCATCGAAGAAGAGCCTTCTACGTAGACGCAAAACATCGAAAAGTTCAGCATTAAACACAGGAAGATTGCGAAACTGCGGAAACCAATAAAGAGTTTAAAACTGGGAAAACCCATTCAGAGAGAAATTGATGAAAAATGGTTTCATTTAGAGACGTCAAACGAAATACGATCACATCAGAATCTGATATAGGAACCGATGATTTGTTTCATTGATGTGCAGGGGTATCACGGAAATAATAAAAATGTTTTCATTGAGTATTTTACTTTCGTTTAATTTCGACTCTGAATTTATACTTTTATAAAAAATTACCAAAATGCAAGTTATTTTCGGTACACAGCTTTATTAATACAGAATTTGAGTAGGAGCGTAAAGAATTAGGGGAAGGAGAAGACGGTGAACTTATCATATGTGTACTATTTAATGGATGGAGACAGCACGATGATCCAGTACGGTTCGTGGTTGAAGATCCTTCTCTAGAACAATTTTTCAACGATCGGCTGAGCGGAGTATTTAACTTAAGTTTTTTGGCTTCTTACTAACAGTTATAGTTTGCACCTACTTCTTTGTACCTAATAACAAAATGGTTGCAAACCATTACTTGATGGGGTATGAGAAAGGATAAGACGGTGAACTTATAATATGTGTACTATTTAATGGATGGAGACAGCACGATGATCCAGTATAGTTCGTGGTTGAAGATCCTTCTCTAGATCAATTTTTCAACGATCGGCGGAGCGGAGTATTTAACTTAAGTTTTTTTGGCTCCTTACTAAGAGTTATCGTTTGCACCTACTTCTTTGTACCTATTAACAAAATGGTTGCAAACCATTACTTGATGGGGTATGAGAAAGGAGAAGACGGTGAACTTATAATATGTGTACTATTTAATGGATGGAGACAGCACGATGATCCAGTATGGTTCGTGGTTGAAGATCCTTCTCTAGATCAATTTTTCAACGATCGGCGGAGCGGAGTATTTAACTTAAGTTGTTTTGGCTCCTTACTAAGAGTTATCGTGTGCACCTACTTCTTTGTACCTATTAACAAAATGGTTGCAAACCATTACTTGATGGGGTATGAGGAAGGAGAAAACGGTGAACTTATAATATGTGTACTGTTTAATGGATGGAGACAGCACGATGATCCAGTATGGTTCGTGGTTGAAGATCCTTCTCTAGATCAATTTTTCAACGATCGGCGGAGCGGAGTATTTGACTTAAGTTTTTTTGGCTCCTTACTAAGAGTTATCGTTTGCACCTACTTCTTTGTACCTATTAACAAAATGGTTGCAAACCATTACTTGACGGGGTATGAGAAAGGAGAAGACGGTGAACTTATAATATGTGTACTATTTAATGGATGGAGACAGCACGATGATCCTGTATGGTTCGTGGTTGAAGATCCTTCTCTAGATCAATTTTTCAACGATCGGCTGAGCGGAGTATTTAACTTAAATTTTTTTGGCTCCTTACTAACAGTTATCGTTTGCACCTACTTCTTTGTACCTATTAACAAAATGGTTGCAAACCATTACTTGATGGGATATGAGGAAGGAGAAAACGGCGAACTTATAATATGTGTACTGTTTAATGGATGGAGCCAACACGATGATCCTGTATGGTTCATGGTTGAAGATCCTTCCCTAGAACAATTTTTCAACGATAGCCTGAGCGGAGGATTTAACTTAACTTTTTTTGGCTCCTTACTAACTGTTATCGTTTGCACCTACTTCTTTGTACCTATTAGCAAAATGGTTGCAAACCATTACTTGATGGGGTATGAGGAAGGAGGAAACGGTGAACTTATAATATGTGTACTGTTTAATGGATGGAGACAGCACGATGATCCAGTATGGTTCGTGGTTGAAGATCCTTCTCTAGATCAATTTTTCAACTATCGGCGGAGCGGAGTATTTAACTTAAGTTTTTTTGGCTCCTTACTAAGAGTTATCGTTTGCACCTACTTCTTTGTACCTATTAACAAAATGGTTGCAAACCATTACTTGATGGGGTATGAGAAAGAAGAAGACGGTGAACTTATAATATGTGTACTATTTAATGGATGGAGACAGCACGATGATCCAGTATGGTTCGTGGTTGAAGATCCTCCTCTAGATCAATTTTTCAACGATCAGCTGAGCGGAGTATTTAACTGAAGTTTTTTTGGTTTAAATAGAACCACAACACGTCCTTCTTGAAGGGTCTCCAAATTCGACTGACGAGTTTACCGAAAGACAAGAGCAGATGCTTCGTACCACATTTCAAACGCTTATATTTTTTCCGATCGGCTTCTCCTATCGTCTGTGGGCGAGAATTAGTATTCAGCACACTAAACTTACTCCCGGAAACTGAAAATGCAGTGTTACAAAAGAAATGTCGAAACTGTTACTCTACAGCAGTAAGGAGAAAATTGATAGATCTCTTCGGCGAAGAAATATTATCCGAACAAAAGAAATGCCGAAACTGTTACTCGGCAGCAGTAAGGAGAAAATTGATAGATCTCTTCGGCGAAGAAATATTATCTGAGAATTAATTGATTTTCTCTTGACGGTGGCTACTTTTACATTTATTTGTTTTTACGTTTTAAAGCGTAATTCAAATATTAACAGCGTATATTTTTTAATTATTGTGTATTTTATTGTGTACCTACAATTTTAGTTATTATTGCACATTTTTCTTATATTTTATTTTAGAGTCTGTTACTTATTTTTATCATGTATATTTTTCATTTATATCTATATAAATAAAAATCAATTGCCACATGTATGTAAGCTCATCACTTGAGAACGGCTCGACCGATTTGGCTGATTTCTTTTTTGTTGTGTTCGTAATTTTCAGGAGAAGGTTTGTATGAAAGAAAATTTTGGAAAATCCACCGGGAAAGTAGAAAATTTGGAAGGTAAAAGTGAAAATCTGTTTGACAAACAAAAATGTGACGTTCAGTTTGACAGTTCTAAAAATTGAATTGTCAGTGTGTTATCGGTGGTGATCATGTATTTGGTGGTTCTTTGGAAAAAATGCCACCATTGAGGCGTCGAAATATCGGTAGGCGTACGCGAAGAGCGTAGACAGCGTTTGGAGCCAAGTCGAATAAGAATTTCTCAAGCCTCAAGCGCGATCCATTATAACTCCGGAACAACGGATACAGTCGAGTTCGACGCGTTCAGTTGGAGCTTACGCACAAAATAATTTGGAACGTCGACAAAACAGAGGCCAAACGTGGCATTAGGGAACGAGAAATTTGAAAAGTTGCCCGGAAAATTGGAAAATTCGGGAAAAACTGAAAGTGCTTTTTTCTATGGGATTTTTGTATGATATGGATATGCGCAAGTCGGGAAATTCGAACAAACTGTAAAAATCATAATTTTGGAAAATCGAACAAAAAATATGAAAATTCGGGAAAAACTAAAAGTGCTTAACGGCTGAACCGATTTGGCTGATTTTTTTGTTGTGATCGTAATTGTCAGGACAAGGTTTGTATGAAAGAAAATTTTTGGAGAATCCACCGGAAAATGTGAAAATTCGGGAAAAACTGAAAGTGCTTAACGGTTGGACCGATTTGGCTAATTCTTTTCAAAAATAAGGTTTTTAGGGAACGAAAAATTGTAAAAGTTGCCCGGAAAATTGGAAAATTCGGAAACAACTGAAAATGCTTTTTTCTATTGGACTTTTGTATATGTATAGGCGTAAATCGGGAAATTCGGACAAACTGTAAAAATCATAATTTTGGAAAATCCATCGGAAAATTTGAAAATTCGGGAAAAACTAAAAGTGCTTAACGGCTGGACCGACTTGGCTGATTTTTTTTTTGTTGTGATCGTAATTGTCAGGATAAGGTTTGTATGAAAGAAAATTTTTGGAGAATCCACCGGAAAATGTGAAAATTCGGGAAAAACTGAAAGGGCTTAACTGTTGAACCGATTTGGCTAATTCTTTTCAAAAATAAGGTTTTTAAGCAACGAAAAATTGGAAAAGTTGCCCGGAAAATTGGAAAATTCGGAAAAACTGAAAGTGCTTTTTTCTATTGGATTTTTGTATGATATGGATAGGCGTAAATCGGGAAATTCGGACAAACTGTTAAAATCATAATTTTTTGTATGCGCTCGCGATCATAACTGACGATAGGAACGACATATTTGGTTGAACATAAACGTAATCAGAAAAATGTTTCACATTGAATAAACGATTTGGTTAATGAATCAAAAGTTCAATACGAAAAGTAATTTTAGGCAGGACAACGTCTGCCGGGCCGCTAGTTTTACATATTTTTCTTTTAAGCTAAGTTGTGTTATATATTTTACAACTCATTAAATTTATGATTATAAAATAAAATAAAAATAAAATTATTGGTCACAGTACGCACTGCATAAATACTTTTTGCCTTTTACAGAGTCCCTCCGGATGGAGTTACAAAAAAGAAAAAAATATTATTTTTCGTATCTCAGAAAAAGTCACTCTTTAAACATAAAACGAAAAATATAAAGTAGCAGTGGTAAAGAAAAAATATGTCACAAAAATATTTTTATGTATAATAAATTATTTGCCGACTAGACTATATTCAGAACACATATAACTAACTATGGGTTCCTTAGGATAGGTATCATTTTCATAAACAGATAAAGACAACAGTTGTAAAACAAACTTTCCAGGATTTTTACGTAATACCGTACTCATGATATCTAGGCTAGATCTGAAAACATATTTCAGTTATATGATTTAATGTAACGGCAAACACTTTGAATGGGTTAGCAATAGTTTTTGTTTTGGCATATAAAGGGATCCATAATGTTATATGACCAATACCTGTTTCGTTTTGACTCATACTTGTACGTATTTAGGGAGGTCTTGTTGTCCGATATAGACGTCGAAATGGAAATGTTTGCAAGTGATGGTGAAGAAAGTGATGGGTCCAACAGAGACGCTGAAATGGAAATGTTTGCAAGTGATGGTTAAAGAAGTGATAGTGTGGCGGAGATGTCATACACGCCGGATCCAAATTATGTGGTGAGGGACAGGTACACTCCGGAGAGTTCTAAGCCCCTTAATTTGGACGAAGTGAGGGGCAGGTACACTCCTGAACCACTAAATCTGAATGAATTACCAGAGGTGTCCGATGACGAAGAGATGTTCTTGGACGACGATACCATCCCTTTTGACATCACTGACGATGAGGAAGTCGACAGGGAAGAATAGTAAGTTACTTACAATTTATTGAAGATTGCCTAACTTTTTCTTTTTTGCAGAAGTAGAAGCTTAATTTAGTTTTTAAGGAAAATAGTATTAGCAGTATTGTGTATTTAAAGTGGAATCGTTTTATATGTAACATAAGCTAAAATGTTAAGGAAAAATAGTATTAATATAAATGTTAATAAAATATGAGTAGTTTAAATGTAAAGTTTTACTTTCACAGCTTCGTGAAAGAGTGTCATATATAAGAATATCACACAAGAGAAAAATGACTCAAACTGAGTTCCTTCAAAATTAAGTAGGAAAAAGGCCCTGACTCATGTCGGGTTGCATAAACTAGACACCCCTCAATCCAACATAGATGGTAATGTAACTTTAGAAGGAAAAGAGATTCTCAGCAACAAAAATGACGAAAGTTGATTTTTATGACAGGTTATAAACGATAAGCTGGTACCATTCCAAAGTTGAGCACGTTTCGATGTCGTGGACTGAATTGAAGAATAGCGGAGAAAGAAATAAAACCGCATGTCGACCGGAGGTCGAAAGCTTCTATACCAAACTCGATCCAGATAACTTTCTGAACTATTGAGAGTACCTGACTACCTGTCTTGCGTTGCATGGTGTGATTTACTGTTGTACACTAAGTAAGTGCCGGTATTTGTATTGTTGCTGTGAAACTACCAATAATTAAACATACGTTAATTAATCCGTTGTAGAGGTATAATAGGCTGGTTAAGGCTTGTTATGAAATTCTGCGGGTGCAGTGGATGTACAAACCAAGAATTCGCACAGGCTAAATGTATTCGGTGCCGTGAAAATAGCACGCCTCCATCCAACTAATGCAAGAACCGTATGATACACAATAAGGTTTGGGAGCTGCTAATTTGGAGTCAAATGATAATCAAATTCCAAAAAAAAAACACTTTCAGTAAGCTCTATTTTAAATTCGAAAAATACAAATTGAGGAGGCGGTAGGTCTAGAAGAAAAGACAAAGGAAAGAAAAAATAAGGGAAACAGCTTGATAGGGCTTTTAAGTTACTCGAAAAAGCAGCGGCAGGGACGTCAACAAAGCCGCAGCAGGAAGTGCTGCGTACAATTCATGACAAATATACGACTTTTGCACTCCATATAGCAGAAAAGCTTCGAAGATATAGTGCAGTCACAAGATCGAACGAGTAATATGAGATTAACAGGATTGTTTGCTGCCGACCTAGGAAAATATGAAAGATCTCTAGAAATTAACAGTCTTTAAATTCCCCTCCACTAGGCTCCTCTTACGAGGGCATGCTGAGAGTATCTTTCTGGGACCAGAAGCAGGACAGGTTCCAGCTCAATCAAGCAGAGGGAGCAGCAACTTGTCCCCAGTTGCTGGAACACAGCGACATGGCCAATATATTGGATAATTATTATACAGCGTGGAAAAAAATTCATTATTTCCTAAACGATAGCAAAACTTACTGAAATTAGAAATGTACACTTATAGCACTTTATTTCTTAAACTTCCCGAGAAAAAAATGTACGTGAAATGTTCAACCAGAAATATGCCAACAAGCAAAATTGAGAAAAAGTTACGGGAGCATGGTCATGTAAAAGATTTATCTAAATCCGGAAGAAACAAAGTTGCAAATTTTGAAAGTTCTTAATCCATTTAATACATTATTTCAGTCTAATACCATATTAATTCATAAACTGTACGAGCACTTTCTAAATTTACTTTGAGAACACTGTACCAATTATTTAAAACCAGAAGTGTGCATGAGAGAACACATTTTGAACATAAGTTTTCGCAATCCTGGTCATTAAATAAGATTCAACTAGGCGGCGAGTGTGGACTATTTTTAAATCATTGTCAGTAGACGGCGAAGAGCGATTTTGATGAAAATGTATATCTTGTTATATATCGCCCGCCCCTGAAATTTCAAGTAGACTTCTACTTAAAGATTAAATTTTCATGGCAAAATGTGACACGTGAATTGCAATTAGGTTGTTTTCGATATAAAACAGCTGAAAACATGTGTTTGTATTTATCCAAATGTAGGTACTTCTGTAAATTTTGAATAATTTTTTATCAGTATGTAAATATTTTCCACCAATACGCTATGACCATACCTCCATTTCTCCACTTTGGAACCAACAAAGTAGATGTTTGAAATCGTGTAATTTGAGTTACAAAGTTATGTCAAAGAGAGCACTAAAGACCCATACTTTGTTTAAGAAGGTGTTAATTGAAGGGGCTTCTAACAATATGAAAAATATAATTTTAGTTGTTAAATACGATAGGTATTCCAAGAAGTGCCGTGTCGACAATTTGGGAAAGAAAGTTATCAAAACCTTTTATAAAAATTGAGCAGGGGATAAGCAGAATAGATCAATGTAGTTACGACGATATAGATAAAGCTGTAATTACCTGGTTTAGAATAAGAGAACAAACTTTTCTGATCAGCAAAATGTGCGGTTTTAATAAGTTAAATCTATTGCTGAAAACTATCAATCACTTCCTAAAATAACTTTACTCAACTGTGTGCCAACATTTCCAAAGTATGATGCAATATCACAGTTTTCATTCAAAAAAGTTGGCTTTAGTCATCACAAGATCTGTGCTGATATTTTGTACCTTCGGCACATTCGACAAGATCTATGGAAGAGTAGAGAATTATTCTTGTAGAATAGGATGTTAGAAACTGGCATAGAATACAGATGTACGGGAGGTATCTTATCACGAATGCGATGAATTTGCAGTTAGTGGCCCTCCTAGTGATACTGAAATGATATAAATGACTACCAATGCAACAAATAAAAATTCTTAATCGAGCGACAGCATTGGTCATTTTCAAAACTGCACGACATTCTGAATAACAACTTACCATAGTGGTCGTAAATTTCTTTACAGGAAATGCAATGTTGTTAAACCTTGAATGTGAGCAGTCAAGACTCATTTCACCAATGACAGTTTCATGAATGTAGAAACAAAACATAGGTTAAAGCCATCTGTTGTTCCACTGCCATATTGTACCGTAAGTTATGAAGGTGCTACTAGTTCTATGCGTTCCTCAATAGTTTTAAAGGTACAAACTCATACTAAGGTTTATAAAAAAAGCAGATTTTAAAGTACCACGTACACCAAAGGTCTCACCTAGCATTTCTTCTCCGAAGCGCCAGTTTATTGAAATTGTAGGTAATACGCCAACTGCTCCTCTTAAAAGAAATTTGTTGGTGTCGCAAGATGACAAACCCCGAAAACGAACATTAAAATAGCCCGTTAAAAACAGCCTAAAATACTTCAAAATGAAAAAGTTCAAATTGATAACTGCCAAACCGAAAGAAAATGTTAGTTTTCAAACCTTTCCTTTTCTTTCTCCACAATCAAAGACAATTGCAATGATACAAACGAAAACAAACAAACGACCCCGGACAGTAGATGACAAAAATTTTATTTGGCAATATTTTACAAATCCCCTGCCGCTTATAAATTTTTAATAAATCAGAAAGTTATTTGTATCGTTGTGTGGGTTCATCAAAATTCTTAGAGGGTTTTAATAAATTGCATTTAAAACAAATAGAAGAAAAATTTTACGTTGTTTGATCCACCACACCTGTTTAAAAGTGTTCGAAATAATTTCATAAGTGGGGATTTCAACATTGATAATAAAATAGTATCTTTTAAAGACATCAGATATACATATTCCATTGTCAGAACCAATAACTTTTTAATCTTACAAATGCACACTTATTATACCCTGATTCATTTCAAAAAATGAGTGTTAAATTACCTATGCACCCAAGTCATGACTCACTCTGTTACACAACTGCTATTCGAACATGTAGGTCTAGCGAACTGAAAAACCCCTCGGCTCAAAATTGTAGAATTTTTAAATAGCTCATTAGATTTCTTAGACTGTAGAAGTTTTTTTGGTCCAAACCTTCCGATAATAATGAAGAAGGAATTGTCATATTTACCAGAATAGTAAAAATTGATTTAAGAACAAAGAAAATATCACGGTCATATTGTTTTGATGGAATAATTCAAACAATACGAGGCATTCAGCAGTGTTCAACAAGACTTTCAAACTTCTGAACAGACCTCTAGCAGCCCAAACGAATCATCAGACTAAGAACATACCACTCATATGAGTTGGAAACTTTAGTAGTGGTTATGACTTCGCAATATTTTCGGATGTACCTTCTGCATGTCGAATTCACTGTCATTACCGACTGTAGTGCCTTGCGTCCCACATTTTCAAAAAAAGGCTTGATACCACGCGTAGGTCGGTGGTGGTATCGCGCTGGACATCAGGAGCAGGGGTCCATTGTCATTTGAACTGAACCAAATTGATATAACGGAAGGTGAATGCACAGTTGCAATAACAACAAATTGGGAAAAATAGCTGACATATTACAACAAAAACAACACCGTGATTTTAGACGCTATCACAACCTGTATGAATTAAAAGATGGGAAGGTTTATCGCAAGCTGGAAGATAATAAATTGGCTGGGGTAGTCCCGAAATGGTGCTGCTGGCAGATTTTCCAGTTGTACCATGACCAAATAGGACACTTTGCGTTGGTAAAAAAATTCTTTGAAAGATGGGCGAGAATTATTGGTTTGCCAATATCAGACGTTTCGCCGTCCAAAATGTATCACTAACATATCGATACCGCGAATACGAGTATTGTATAGTTTATAATTCTAAGGCGGCTAAGCCGTTCGTGCCGTTTATATAAACATTGGGCCGTATTCATAAAATTGAAGGATATCCTTGGAAGTATAAGGTAAAAGTATAAGGTTTTGAGTTGAAGGAAAAGGTAGAAGTATAAGCATTTTCTTTTTTTCGTATTCATAATGATTACCTTATACTTGCAAGGATATCCTTTAAGCATAAGTAAAGGGATGTTGGTTTGCCCGTGTCGCGGCAGGTTCAAACCTGTTTACGATTGTCTTTTGTCTTACGCTTCTGGTGTTATTTGAGTGCATTACTTCAATCAGAGAAGATGTATTCGTCAAGCAGCGATAGTGAAAATACAGAAAAAGATAATGCTACAACAGAACTGCAGTTCATAGCAGATGAAATTGCCAATGCCCCCGTGATTTTGGAAAAATCCCAGACTCCAAAAATGAAAGGTAGGAAAGATGAGGCTATTAGAAATGTTACCAGGAAGTACGAGGTGACATTTGGTAAAGCACTGGATGCGAAAGGCTTGTTAAAGAAAATAAATAATATGAAAGGAAGGTTGAAGAAAAAAAGTGACTTGAAGAAAACTGGAAATAAAGCAATCAAACTGTTGGAATGGGAGAAAAAGTTATTGAAGGTTATGGAAGGTGATAGTAATCCTACAATTGGAAAAATAGGAGGCGCAATGCAGATTGGTATTGATGATGCATCTACTCAGCATAAATTGAGCGAAGCTTCTACTACGCGAGAAGAGACTGAATCGGCCATTAAACCATCGTGTAGTACTGTCAAGACTGTTGAATCTCTCCTGCCAACAAGAAAAAAAACAGCAACAGAAAAGTACGAAACAAATGAAACAAAAGGACTCACAAGCAAAGAGCTTCAACGGCTAGTCCTTTTAGAGCAGTATCGAACAACTAGACTTCAAAGAGAATACTATGAAAAAAGGTTGCAGAGGATGAAGCAGGAGGAATCAGCAGCAAATATCGTTAAGGAAGGAGAAGTCACATACTACAATATGTAAAAAATACATCAAATTTTCTTGTAAAACGTTCTTTTGTTTGATACAGTTTGCTTTAGTATGTGAATAAACTTTTGTAAATAAACTTCTGTTGTTTAAAAACCAAACTGACTTAATATTATTATGGCGCAAAAGTAACACTAAATTAAATTTGAACTTTTATTTTCTACAGTTTTATACCTACATTTAATTATCAAAGTTGTTTATTATAATGCTTAAATTTCTTCTGACTTCTTGTCCTTGCTGGCGAAGAGGTAGATCAACTTCGTCGTTATTGTTATCTTCTTCTGCCACTTCTTCCTCGGGTGCTTCGAAATCAGTGTCTTTTAAAGTTTTTGCCACGTTATGAAGCACAATACAGGCAACAATTATTTTTGGCACATTCTCCAATTTCACTCGGCAGACATGTTGCAAAATGGGAAATCGACGTTTCAGTTGACCAAAACAACGTTCAATTATCACTCTCTCTTTTTTCAAAAGTTTATTATAATTTAGTTCAGGACCTGGAGCGGGATTTCTGAATGGAGTCATGAGCCACGGCTCTATACCATATCCATCATCAGCAAGTAGCACGACGTTGTTTTTATTTTGTAAATGAACCCTTACTTGTGAATTTCTCCATATTCTTGAATCGTGGACTGAACCAGGCCAACTAACGTCCACACTAGTGAACATTTCTTTTGCATCACAAGTGGCTTGCACATTCAGTGTAGGATGACCTTTTCGGTTGACGTACTCGTCACCATGGCGATTTGGTTTCAGTATTCCTATGTGGGTACAGTCAACTACACCAATTGCTGTCGGAAACCTATACTTGCTTTGCCATAACTGTTTCGCATCCAAAAGTTCATTGTTAGTAGATGGAAACTTTATCCAGTGATTTGACTGCGCAACTATGCTGTCAATTACGGCAGTCACTGTACGAGATACCGTAGCTTGACTTACACCCAGTTCTTGACCAATGCCTTTTTTGATACCCAGGATCACTGAGGTAGCGTAAACATATCTTCATTTTTAGGACGGATGATAAGGCACCCCCTCGAGTTTCATAATTTGTTCCCAAAAATCTGTTGGCAAGCCACTGCACATTTTCCTCTTCAAACCGGTATAATTCTTTGTAATCACGAACAAGTGTTGATAAACGCTGCTTGTAGTGTTTAATTTCTCTTAGTTCCACAACATCTGCCATCACTACATCTCATCATTACACGACTGAGTCTGCTACTGACCACACTCAAAATTTTTGAAGGATATGCTTTATATTTAGAGTAAAAGATGAAGTTTATGAATAACCAATTACTTTTTTGTGAAGGATATGCTCATACTCTATAAGTAGAAGGTTTTACTCGGAATATTATGAATGCGAGCTGAAGAATTTCCTTCAAATTCTGCAAGTATAAGCATAACCTATTTTTTATGAATACGGCCCATTGTTGTATCTCGATGTAGTATTGAAAAGACACTCTAATTGTAACAGCGACTATAGAATGACGTGAACTTGAACACCTACATCTAGTTACTTCAGGTTTACTTATATATGAAAACAAACTAAATAAAACTGGAGTTTGAAGTAAAACGTTATATATTTTGTCTCCTATATCGACTAACACATCTAGATTGTCCCAGGTAAGCTGTCTTAGGGCTGTCTGACACGAGGCTGATTTTAGTACTAAATTCAGTACAATTTCGGCGTGCACAGAGTTTAATTTGAAATTTAGAGTGACAACAGAATTGTGAATGGCAGGTAAGTACTAAAATAAGTTCTGTGCGATCAAAATCAAGAATTATAAACACAAAAACGCCGGAATATATTTGACATTTAACTTAATTTGGATAAATGCGCATGCCCACATACTTATTTTACTGTTTATCTGTCATGCACAATTCTGTTGTCACTCTAAATTTGAAGTTGAACTCTATGCACGCTGAAATTGTACTAAATTTAGTACTAAAATGAGTCCCAGAAGGACGAAACCAGTTGGTCTGCGGTTTTCCATACACATTCAAAACATGCAATATTTGATCAAAGACCTGCTTAAAAGCACGTACGTACATGGAGACAAATTAGGATTGTTTCAAAGCCATCTTAGATGGGGTAGCAGTCTGAAACGTCTCGTAGTACAAAAAATCTGGATTTAGTTCTATAATTCAATGCCTGGCGGGGTATTTGCCCGAGGAGTAGTTGTTCGAACGGTCCAGTACCACTAATTAAAATCAGTCTCGTGTCAGACGGCCCTTACCTTGTTTTGTTGAGATTGAATTTCTGTAAGGAGTGGTAACTAAGAGCACTGCCTTCATCCATGCATAGTGGTAACTGAGAACACTATTGTGTAAGGGAAACTGAGAGGAAACTGAGAAAGGACGTAGTGGTAACTGCGAACACTATCTCCTAGTGGTAACTGAGAACAATATTGTGTATGGCAAACAGAACAGGAGTAGTGGTAACTGCGAACACTACCTCCTAGTGGTAACTGAGAACACTATTGTGTATGGAAAACAGAACAGGCGTAGTGGTAACTGCGAACACTACCTCTTAGTGGTAACTGAGAACACTACTGTTAGTGGTAACGGAGAACACTACAGTTTTAGTGGTGGGGGGTGTGGTAACTTGAGAACATTCCCTCCAAGTGGTAACGGAGCACACTATTCATTTGTGAATTTTTGTGGGGAATAGTAGCGGCGTATATTGATCTATTTCTTGTCCCCTTTGTGGGTTTTAGTGGTTGCCTCCCCATTGATTTTTTTTTTGTTGTGTTTGTGCAGGAGAAGTTTACGCGGCCACTGGCTTCCTTCGTTCCATTCCACCCCAATAGTCAGGATGGTCGACTGTGAGCGACCTTCAGAATTGCTGACCGATAAAGGGGACTGGTTCATTCCTGGCACTACTCGAACTCGTGTTCCCTATACCGGTGTGTATGCGATGGAGCATCTGAAGTTCTGGACTATTTTTGATAACGATGAGGGAACGGGGACAACGTGATTCAGAGGGGGCGATAAGGGCGGTGTGTTATGATTTCATCCGATAACAGTTTTAATTCCATTTCTACATTCGGTATTGCATGTAAAGTGACGTCATTGTTGGCAAAACAATGTGCAAACTGTTCTAATATTGGCTGTAGCAGACGTGCGTGACCATCATTATAACAATTTCCTATGTTTACGAGAGGTATATTTTGTCTGAGTTATAGCGTTCGCCGACACCAGAGTACAGAAACGTAAACTGTGTTGATTATTTTCATAACGCACACGAGTATCTTCTGTGAAATTTTGACCTATTAGCACGTCTGCCTGTTTGATACATTCCGCTAGATTCAGTACAAACAACTCGATTTCTACTTCTGCTTCGTCAATTTTCAATGTACCTTTAATCTTTTCGGATATAATAATTTCGAAACCGCCAATTAAGGTAATGAGAAGCTTTTCGGATAAAGGAATTGTGTTGAACTGTAATTCGTCCACCTTTCGTTTCGTAATAAGGGAACAATCGCTGCCGAAATCGACAAACACTGTGATTGATTTGTCATCTAAATATGCGGCTTTGAGAAATTTACTTTTATTTGTATTGTGAGAGAACACGTAAACAGATTTAGTTTTATCGGCACTGTTTGTTCTGTTTTCTATCTTCAAACGCGTATAACAGGTGTCCCGCGAATGCCCCTTCTTATTACAATAATCACAACATGGTTTATAACGGAGGACATCTTCGGGTTTTGAAATGTCTGCCTTAACTTGTGTCGATGGACAGGCATTTCTTGTATGACCAATCCCTGAGCAGGTAAAACAAACAATATTCGCATTACCACCTGCATTAAAAGTTTTGGACCGAGAAAATTTGTGTAAAGATCTCACTTTCCCAGTATGATCGCGTTTATATGAGACACTTTATGGACCCTGACCCTGATAGCTTGTTACC
Organism: Xestobium rufovillosum; assembly: GCA_963966045.1. Lineage (NCBI taxonomy): Eukaryota > Metazoa > Arthropoda > Insecta > Coleoptera > Ptinidae > Xestobium > Xestobium rufovillosum. Next base: position 28,676,606 of record OZ014497.1, read on the forward strand.
CCCTGACAAGTTTTTAAATATGCTGCCGTATTCGAGATACCTGCTGCCTGAATTGTTATCTTTATATCCCCAACAATCAAATCAACTTCATCTCGTGGTGATAGTTGTAACTTCATTCTACGTATTGAAGCCAATTTTTCATAACAATAATCGAACAGTGTCTGATTTTGCTTAGGCTGAACTGCTAGAATTTGTGTCATTAATGTGTTGCAACCCCCTTTATTTAACTTCACAGGGTTGAAGGTGAAGTAGACAGAAGAAAACACTGAACACTTTTACTTGTATATTGTACGAAATACAGAACAGAGTTACATGCTTGCTTTGAACTCTAAACTATCAAAGTCTCTAATCTTGATGTTGAACATCTATTTATATGATTCTATCCCTTTGTCTAAATGCGGGCAAATTCCAGGAACCAAAGTTCAACGAATGGTCAATAATTCACGTGTTTGCACTTTGTACAGGAAAGTTTGGCAATTGCGAAATAGGACTTATTAGTCTTACTGCAATTATTAGAATTAAATATGAGTCATCGAAAGATGATGAAATACATATTACCCAAGAGTGAAAAACATCTTTACAATATACAGTATGTTAGTAGAACTATAACCCTTGTCATAATGATATGATTAAGTATACAGGGTGGATCCTAACATACCCCCCGCCAAAGAGTTTAGATTAAAGCATATATAAAATTAATCTAAACGGCAAAATAATAACATAATAACATGTGAAACAAACAATAGTAATACACGAAAGAATTACAATTTAAGTTCTTTTTCTTTACACATTCTTCGTGTTCGTGTGGCTGGTGGAGAATAAGAAGATAATGCAGCAGTGATGTCTTCATGTATTGAACGCATGGATCTCAAAGAGTCTTGACGATTTAAATCACTTAACCGCACAGTTGGGTCTCTTACACTGATATCACTTCCGAAACTATTTGGTTATTACTATTAATACAAATGATTTTTGAACAGCACTCATGACATTGCTTAGGTATGTTTAAAAGTCTTTTAAAACAAGAACATAAAAAATTAAGACAAGAACAAGAACAACAGCAATAATAACATAAGGCTAATAACAGAAAAATAAGAATACTTGCAATTACAACATTATACAATTTTTCATGTCGATTCATGAACGGTTTATTGATGTTTGCTTGAAGTACTTCATCGAATTGTTGAAGTTGATGCTTGGCTGTTCGAAGTTGATTTAGATCGATGTCTGTCAATCGAAGTGGTGACATTTCTTCAGCTCGAAGATACTCTTGATGTTTTACACAACAATCGTCATCAGTGATGCTAATGGTTGGAATATAACTGGTAAAATTTCCAGTTTCATTGAATGAAGAAGTGAGAATAGTTTCAGGCATGTAACATCTGCATTTGGGCACCAGTGCCATAAAAATGAACTTCCATAATAGGATTAGCTAGACTGCTACATGTGATTGTTCCTTGAGTTGGCTCGGTTAGGACAAAAAGCCAATTATTTTCGGTAAGAGGATGCCATATTTCCATGGTTGATTTGATTGTACGGGTCGTACAGTCAGATGGGATTTGAGATGATGAGGTTACCTTCAACACTGTTTCACAGACAGGTTTTTCTCTTGTACCATGAATGATGATGTCGGAGCAGATTGTCTTTTGATTCTGAAGCAATTTGCATGTAGTCTGGTCCCGCATTCTTCCATAATATAGTTGATTCGTACTCAACAGAAGATAGGGATAAGGTGGGTCAATATAAGTATAAACAGTGGAATTGGAAAATCGATTTGGTAAGGGAATAAGGAAATATAAAGTGTATATTTCTTTTGTTACCACGGGCAACTTAATTCCATAAATTAAGATCTTATTATAATAGACTACATTTAGAGTACTAATAGTATAATATTGGTATATTTCATCATAATTATGAATATTAATAGGAAAATCATAATTTGGCATGAATGTCACTTTGTTTAGTTCATCCTTTAATTGTTTTGGTGTGATAATTGATGGATGTAACGTATTATGTTTCGCAAATAAAATTGCTGTTATGATGTCTGAAAAAGTGTTTTCTACTTCAGATATAAAACTTCGTAAAAGATTAAAATGTTCAACTAGGGTTTGTGAAAATGTTAATTGATTAATTTCAATAACAGCAGTGGCAGAAAACTCATTGAATTTTCGAATGTTATTGTTCAATTTTTCTTCATTTACTTTAAGAGCTATAGCAGATTTATTATAATCTGAAATTGCATCCGAGATTATATTATGCACTTGTTGTTTTAAGAGCATATTTATATCGTGATTTTGAGAAATAAGGGCGGTTATTGCGTCACTATAATATTGTGCGTCGTCAGCAGACGGTGTTCCAAAAAGCCACTTAAATGCGGACGAGATACCATTTATTAATCCTCTCTTACGTCTTTTTAGTTGATTAGTCTTATGCCCTGTTAAATGACAAATAGATTCATATTGTTCTTGTAATTTATCGATATCATTTCGAAGGAATTCAATTTGAACATTACATTTTCGAAGCAGAGAATATGTCTGATTTAAATTTGGTTTATGAGTACACATGTGAGTTGTTTTGTCAAATATGACTTCAATATTTTGTAGTTGTCTTTCATAAATGCTAATATTTTCAAAACTTCATAATCTATAATAAGAATTAGCAATTCTTGATTCCCCTAAATGGTGATAAAATAATCCTCCAGTTGAATTTAAATTTTGAATATTATATGGAGGTAATGATAATGCAAAAGGTAAAAATATAGGAAATAATAATATGGAAATAAGGATTTTTACTCGCATCTGTAACAAACATAAAATGCGATAAGTAAAAATAGATTTGTTTTTCCTAACTCTAAAATACGCAATTAATTAAAATTCGCAACTGATAATAAGATGCAGTAATTTTCATATCGTGTTCTTTTGAACGTAACAGCGGTATGTTTGACTAGTATCAGCGATACTTTTTAATAATTTAATTAGGTTAACTTGTAACCTTTTAATGTGTTAGTTACTGAAACTTGAACTTGATAATGAATTTGTAGTGACTTCGGTTTGATTGAAGTTTTAGCGAAATTTTTTAATGAATGAGATATTTGTATCTCAATGTACGATTTTGGACAAAGATTATCAGATGTGTCCTTATATAAATTTGAAGATGTCACACGGAGACTTTTATTAATAATGAAGACAAGATGCCTTCATTACCAAACTCCTGCATACCTGAGTTAGTTGATGCAGTTAAGGCACAATGCCCTGCAGCTGGGGTAAGTAAAACTTTGTTTTTAAGTACTACCTGATTTCATTGTTCTTTTACTCTTATTAATTGATTTATTTTCTTTTAGGGTAGAAGATTTTTTATCTTTCATTCTCCTCATCCTATGCCGCCCATGCCGGGACAATTTTCTCATTGCGTCAATGGGACAGTGCAGGTGCATCACTGGCAGCTGTATTATATGTTGGCCATAGAGGGGCAAACTTACGCCTTCTTATATTATACATTTATAAATTAAAATAATAAAACTTACAGTAAAAAGGTATGTTGTTTTTCTAAATTATACATTTTCTTCTGAAATGTATGGTTTTAACAAATTGTGATGATAAGTTTGCGATTTGGTTGGAGTTAATTGAATTTGGTAAGTATTATTTGGATTTACTTTAATAATTTTAAAAGGTCCTTTCATGTTAGAGGATAATTTTTTATTCTGTCCAGTAGGCACAGAATTGTTTTTTAATAGAACTAAATCGTTTACATTATATTGATGTAAATTAACATTCTTATCATAGTATTTCTTTGATACTTCTTTATTACTAATTAGATTTTGTCTTGCTAACTCGAAAGATTGATTCAATTTTAATTTAAGATTATGATGATAGTCATCATACGTATAGCGAAATTCTGGTTTCGCCGTTAAAGAACTTGGAATTTGGGCTTTATGTCCAAATATTAATTCAAAATTAGTAAATTTGGTAGATTTATGAATATGATTATTATATGTGAACATAGCAAGCTCTACATATTGATCCCAATTGGTTTGTTGTTTATTAAGATAATGTTTTAAATAATCCTTTAAAGTTGAATGGCTACGTTCTAACGCTCCATTAGTTTGGGGATGATACGGACTGGTTAAAATATGTTTTACCTTAAAAAGTTTATTTACTTCTTTAATTAATCCTGAAGTAAAGTCAGAACCATTATCTGTTAATATGGTTTCAGGAATACCAAATATTGTAATAAATTTGACAAATTCATTTGCTAAAGTTTCTGATTCATGATTTGAAATTGCTGATGCATATGAGAATTTTGTTAAGTCATCTTGCATCGTCATAATAAATCGATTACCATTTTCTGTAATTGGTAAAGGTCCTACGACATCTAATGCTAACCTTTGAAAAGGACGAACGCTTATCGTAGTTATTTCCATTGGTGCTTTAAGTTTTTTATTTTCCTTTTTATTTAATTGACAAGAAACACATGATTTAATTAGATTACGAATGTCACGTTTCATATTTTTCCATTTATAATTTTCTTTTACTCGATAGTAAGTCCGTCGGAATCCGGATATAGAGGATTCATGATTTTCTTGGAAAATCGTTACAATATCGTCCTTATTAGTAGGACAAATTTTCGGACTATCAACAAGAATAATTTCAATATTACTTTTATTGAAAAGGAAATAAATCAGTTCTTGAAACATATCCATTTTTAATACAGTATTATTTTCTAATGGATTTTTAAGATATAAAGTAGTAACTTTATTATTAATTAATTCAGTTCTTAAATTTTGAAGAGAATAAAATAAATCATTGTATGTCATTTTATCAAAATGATTTAATTTAGCAAATAAAAAGTAAGTTTGTTGTTGGTTATTATTTGATAATAACTTGACATCATATTGATTGATATCTTTAGGTATAGAATTTAAGTCATAAATTTCACTTAAATTTTGAAAATAAGAATTACTTTCATGTAAATCTTTTGAATAAATGAAAGCATTAGGAGATTTTAAACAAACATTTTCTTTAATTACTTTAATTTCAATTAATTGTTCATTTGTATAATGAAACTTTATAAAATCACTAAAATTTTCTTTATCTTTATTTGCTTGAATAGTGCAAACTAGAGGTGGATTACGGGAAAGAGAATCCACATTGGAATTAATTCGACCTGGTTTATAACGAATTTCATATTGAAATTCTTCTAGTTTAATGCGCCATCGCGCTAAACGACTATTTTGATTTTTACAATTAAATAACCAAGTTAATGGTCGATGGTCCGTAAGTATGGAAAATTTTCGACCGTACAAATAAGGTCTAAAATGTTCAGTAGCCCACACAATGGCTAACAATTCTTTTTCTATGGTAGAATAATTTATTTCCGCCGAGTTTAATGTTCGTGAAGCATATGCAATTGGAAGATCTTTACCTATTTCGCCTTGAGACAAAATAGCACCGATAGCATGCTTAGAAGCATCCGTTGTAAGAATAAATTCCTTGGAAAAATCTGGGAATTGTAAAATAGGTTGAGTAATTAAAACTTCTTTAAACTGTTGAAATGACCGTTCTTGTGTCTCGGTCCATTGAAAAGGTATATCTTTTTTCAATAATGAAGTTAATGGTTTAGCAAACTTAGAAAAATCTTGAATAAATCTTCGATAATAGCCAACAAGGCCTAAAAATTGTTTTATTTGTTTTACATTTTTCGGACAGGGATAATTCTGTATTGCTAATACTTTGTCCGGATTTGGTTGTACACCGTGTTCATTGATAATATGACCTAAATAAGCAACTTCTTGTCGCATGAACTCACATTTGTCGGGCTGTAATTTTAAATTATTTTCCCTTAGTCTTTGAAATACAGCACGTAATTTTACATTATGTTCTTGAATTGAACTAGCATATACGACTAAATCGTCCAAATATACGTAGCACTGGAGGCCTTGCAGGCCGCTCAGGGCTATATTTATTGCTCTTTGGAATGTAGCAGGAGCATTTTTAAGTCCAAATGGCATTCTTAAATATTCATAATGACCATGAGGTGTGGAGAAAGCAGTTTTAGGGATATCTTCTTCTTTTACGTTTAATTGATGAAATCCACTTGCTAGATCCAATGTTGTGAAATATTTTGAATGTCCTAATTGGTCTAGAATTTCATCTATTAATGGAATAGGAAAACTATCACCTATTGTTACTTGATTTAATTTACGATAAACTACAACTAATCGCCATTTTTGTTCACCTGACGCGTCCATTTTCTTAGGAACTACCCACAATGGGGAATTATATGGACTGACGGAAGGTCTAATAATATTTTGTTTAAGCATTTTTGCAATTTGTTTTTCAACTTCTTTTTTATGACATTCTGGGAAACGATAAATCTTAGAAGTAACTGGAGTATTGTCCGAAACAGTAATGGAGTGTTTTAAAACATCTGAGCTTGATAGCTGATCATCAGGAAGATGGAAAATATCTGAATATTCATTAATTATTTGTGATAACAAATATTTTTCTTGTGGATTCAAATGATCCAAGCGTACTTGTTCACGAAGAATATTATGTCGTTTTGGAGACACTTGTTTTTCTTGTATATGTGAACACAATTGCGAAGCAGAATTTTCATTAAATGGTTCTAAATTGATAGATATAGAAGCTAACGAATAAGGTTCATCTAAAGTATTTAATATTGTAGTTATACTTTTATGGTTATTCACCTTTAATAAAGCTTTAGCTAAATATACACCTTCAGCAATTTTTATTTCTGGACAAATACCTTCTTTTAAATCATTGAGAACATTAATTTCAATTAATGTTTCTGAACGTGGTTTTAAAATAATAGAATTTACAATTGATCCTATATTTTGCGTAATTGATTCAGAGACAATAGGGTGTGACTCGTGAGTAGATTCACAATTTGAATTCATTGCGTCCGGATTGCAAACCTTATTGGTTCTACGGCTCATTTTTGTATTTTCGTCCGGATTGCAAACCTTATTGGTTCTACGGCTCATATTATTTATTTCTTTGTCCGGATTGCAAACCTGCTTGGTTCTACGGCTCATATTATTTGTAGTTTGATTTATGCAATTATCATAAATGTTAATAGAAAGATTATCTAAATGTAAGATTTTTGATTTAAAATCAATTCGAGCATTATGCTTGACAAAAAATGGTAAGCCCAATATACCATCGAATGGAACATTGTGTTCTTCTTTGAGAATATGAAATTTAATTGGAATGGTAAATGGCATTTCAATAGTTCCAATAGTTCGAACAGGATTTTCACCTGTTATACCGCAAATGTTTATTTGATCATTTGGATGATAATATAATTTCGTTGTACGTAATTTATCTTTCTTTATTAAATTAACACTTGATCCAGTGTCTAATAAAAATTTAAAAGTTTGTCCATTGTAATAGGCTTTTACATGGAATAATGAAGATTTTTCATTGTTAGTAGGAACATGAAAATTATTTATAGAACCGGATTACCTACTTGGGGATTACGGCAAAAATTATTTGATTGAACCGGATTACCTCTTTGGGAATTACGGCAAAAATTACTTGATTGTTCCGGATTACCTCTTTGGGGATTACGGCAAAAATTCTTTAACTGAACCGGATTACCTCTTTGGGAATTACGGCAAAAATTACTTGATTGTTCCGGATTACCTCTTTGGGGATTACGGCAAAAATTCTTTAACTGAACCGGATTACCTCTTTGGGAATTACGGCAAAAATTATTTGATTGTTCCGGATTACCACATTGGGAATTACGGGAAAAATTATTTGATTGATCCGGATTACCACTTTGGGAATTACGGGAGACATTCTTAAAAGCATTTTGTAGCGAGTAAGGTACGTCTGATTTTACATTTGATCCACAGGAGCGACGTCTTCCTTGGATCGAAGTTCGTTTAAATTATTATTGTCACACAAGAAATTTTGTGATGTTTGTGGACGTTGCCGACATTCATTTATTAAATGACCTGACTTTTTACAATATTTGCAAAATTTTATTTCTGATCGCTCATCTCGTTTTTTCTTAAAACAATCTTGCGTAGAATGTCCTACTTTTTTACAACAGGAACGTTGTATATTATTGGATTTATTTTTATCATTACGATAATCACTTGTTTTATGGAAAGATTTGCCTGATATATTTGTTTTAAACTGAGGTCCTGTATTAAACGGTTTATTTTCCATTGCTAAAGCACGTTCTTCAGTTAATGCTGAATTAAGTGCGTCTTGTAACGTTTGATTTTCTCTAGCGCGTAAAAAACGCGATATCTCAGGTAATGAATGGAAAATAAAGCGTTGTAAACAAATTTCTTGGACAGTGGCAACACGTCCCTCTCGTTGATTCGGATTACAAATAAGGGTATTAATAATTCTTGAATATAATTGTTCTATACGATTATAGTAAGTTGCTTAATTGTATTTAATTCTTCCATTAAAGTGCTGTAATGTTTTTTGTCTGCATATAATTGTAATAAAATGGCTTTTAGGTCCTCATACGAATGAACTTCTTTGTCACGTAATTGTACTTTAGCAACTCCTGTTATTCTCGAAAGCACGAATGCCAATAGTGCTCGCTGTTGTGAAATATCAGCTAGTGCAAAGGCATTATCACAATTAGTTAAAAATTCATGGATTTTCCCACGTGTACCGTCAAAGAAAATCGTAATTAATGAACATAAAAAGGTTAATTGAAATGCAGGATTTATTTCAGTGTTAAAAAGTGGAGTAGCTCTGCCTGATTGTGTTGGAGTCGACATTTTTATTTGAATTAAATATTCCTGTAGTTTAAAAAAAAGAAAAAGGATAAATGTGTCCTTTTTTATATGTCACTAAGACAAAGAATTAGGGATAACCTAATTATCAAAATACCACATTAACGTGGAAAAAAGAATAAAGAATTCCTAATTTATGAAAGTACACGGTTTCGTGTCACAAAAGAAAAGTACAAAAAGGTACAAAAGAAATTAGGAACAGATATAGGAATAAAACAAAAGGAGTACTTACAGTTGAGTATGTACTATGAAGTGCGAGTGCCGTGAGATCGTCTGTCTGGAGAAAATTCGCTCACCCTTTGCAGAATTAAAATTCTAAGGCCTGTTTCTCGAAGGAGTTCAGTCCTGACGGTTCCAAACTTCTTTATTCTTCGGGTCCACTAAGGGTTGAAGGCCCAAGGGTGATCCTACCGACTGCGCCAAATATGTGTTGCAACCCCCTTTATTTAACTTCACAGGGTTGAAGGTGAAGTAGACAGAAGAAAATACTGAACACTTTTACTTGTATATTGTACGAAATACAGAACAGAGTTACATGCTTGCTTTGAACTCTAAACTATCAAAGTCTCTAATCTTGATGTTGAACATCTATTTATATGATTCTATCCCTTTGTCTAAATGCGGGCAAATTCCAGGAACCAAAGTTCAACGAATGGTCAATAATTCACGTGTTTGCACTTTGTACAGGAAAGTTTGGCAATTGCGAAATAGGAATTGTCTTACTGCAATTATTAGAATTAAATATGAGTCATCGAAAGATGATGAAATACATATTACCCAAGAGTGAAAAACATCTTTACAATATACAGTATGTTAGTAGAACTATAACCCTTGTCATAATGATATGATTAAGTATACAGGGTGGATACAGGGTGGATCCTAACAAATGCGTGCAAATTTCGTACAGGTGGGAACGCCCCCAATAATTGGGATTTGAATTCTGTCCAAGTGCGTGGAACACTTTCTAACGCTTGGTACCAAGTTTCGGCCGTTCCACGTAACTTATTAACTGCAACATGCTGTACATAATTATGACTCCAATCATGTAATTTGGCAAACTCGTCCAATTTTTGTAACCAAAGCACAATATCGTCTTGTACAGGATTAAATTCGTGTATGTCTCTATCATCAGACGACACCAGATACCGCTCTTTTGCCCCGGCTAACTTTGATAAAAGCATACTCACAGTTTTTACCGACTCATTGTCACTCAAACCTTGCGAAGGACCAGGCTCTAAGAGTCCTGCTGCTGGTCCCAGATCACGACCTCGCGATGAGGAAGACAGAACTGCCGAATTCCAACCCTCAGAACGTCTCCTTGGTGGAGACCCTGAAGGCGTATGTCCATACTCGGAAGAAGTAGCATTTTCCCTCTCTCGTGACATCTTGTGGCACACACAAACAAAACAAGAACAAAACACAGTCACTATCCACTCAGCCACTCTTGTGTTTTTTCCATAGACACAAAGCACTCTTATATTCCCCAATGTGGACGTAACTACGATCCCACTTCTGATGAAAACAAACTAAATAAAACTGGAGTTTGAAGTAAAACGTTATATATTTTGTCTCCTATATCGGCTAACACATCTATTCTGTTTTAAAGATTAACAAAAAGTGACCATGCCAAACATTATAGTGTCCCAGGAAAAGTTCTACGCGGCTATCAATAACACCATAACTTCACTTGTATAAACACCATAAATTCTCTCTGTTGCCAAAACATACGCTCCACTTGACGACGTCGGACCAGTCCCCTTTATCGGTCAGCAATTCTGAAGGTCGCTCACATATATTTTATTATCCTGGTGTTCATCCCTTTACTTCTAACACATCTGAGTATTTAATGATCTTTGGTCAGACTTATTAGGTTTTTAACTGCCATTCTGACAATTGGGTATTTTCTCATTTTTCAAAATGTGTCCAAGCAGCGAGATTATTGATAGCAGAGTCCTAAAACCACATTCAGAAAAAAATTAAGCGTGTGTGTTTTGAATTTCAAATTATATAAATTATTGATACGTAGTAAGACCCAAGTGCGACAGAAACTGCACAACAGAACAGAAAATGTACAATAGAACGAAAAATTTGTATTGGTTCCAACTTGGACGTTAATAGGTTAAAAAAGAGCGAATGCAGTACACTCATGGACAAAATTATCGAATATTTTTTGTTATCACAAAAACTTGAGAATGATTTTAAAATATAACTTATATGTACATATATGTGTTGATGTTATTTATTTAGTAGGCTAGTGTATTAAATTGTTTTTGAAGTATTTTGACATATAAGTCATATTAATGGCGTTTATTGTCAATTGTACATTATTTTATCACCAAACATTCCTTACATAATTTTAGAATTGTGGTGAATTAAGTTGTTTATAGTGAAGTTAAGACAGTTCAAGTGAGTTGGATTCTATTCTACTCATTTAAAGTAACAATATGCCACGTTGCACTGAAGCTGAAGCGGTACAAATTGTAACTCTATGTAACGAAGGATATAGGCAAAACACTATTGCAATACGTCTTGGTAAAAGTCAATCTACAGTATCAAAAATTTTAAAGAGGTATCGAGAGACTGGAAATTACAGAAGAAGACCCGATCAAGGCCGCAAAAGATGTACAACAGCAGTTGATGACAGTTTTTTAATACTCAATTGCACACGAAATCGCACATTCACATCCACTCGTCTAAGAAATGAGCTACTAAATGTAAGACAAGTTAATGTTAGTTCGAAAACAATCAGACGAAGATTAAAAGAAGCAGGTTTAAAGCCAAGAAGACCTGCAATAGTTCCACGTCTTCTCCAAAACCACAGAACTCGTCGATTAGAATTTGCCAGAACACATGTTCATTGGAATCTCGAGGAATGGAAAAATATTCTGTTCACCGATGAGACTAGAATTCAGTTATGGAAGCCAGATGGACGAAACCACGTCTACAGAAGAGTTGGGGAACTGTACGCTGCCTGCACCCTTATACAGAGTGTTAGTTTTGGAGGTGGTGGCATAATACTTTGGGGAGGTATTAGTTGGGAGGGTCGCACCGAGCTCGTGGAAGTGATTGGACGAATGACAGGTGACCTATATATCGAAAACATCTAGCAAGATCATGTTTTGCCATATGCCGGCTATATTGGATACGACAGATTCGTATTAATGCACGATAACGCTCGTCCACATGTAGCTGGCATAGTGAATGATTACCTTGATGGCGCTCAGATTACAAAATTAGATTGGCCACCATATAGCCCAGACCTAAATCCCATAGAGCACCTGTGGGATGAGCTAAAATGCCGCATACGACGAAGAAATTCCGTTCCAACTACAAGGGGAGAGCTTCGGATTGCAGCACAAGAGGAATGGAATGCACTTCCTCAAGAAAACATTCAAACTCTAATTAGTAACATGCCGAGAAGGATGCAAGCAATAATTAGAGCTCGAGGAGGGAATACTCGTTACTGACGTTATTTCAATTAAAATACTAATGTGTACCATCCCAATAGCATTAAGTTTCAAATAAATATTCCTTAATTTTTATAACAATTAGCATTCAATTTTTTTTCTATACTTTCTTCTCATAAATAATTATCATCATAAGGTTCTCAGTCCGAAGACTGGTTGGATGCGTACCTCCACTCTTTTCTATCCTGAGCTAACCTGCGCATTTCCATAAAAGTAGAACATCCTACAACCCTAACTATTTGAGAGCTGTAGTCTAATCTAGGCCTACCCCTACCTCTTTTTATTCCTATCTCTGACTCTAGTATGTCGCGAACTATTCCTTCGTGTCTTAGAAGGTGTCCTACCATCCTATCTCTCCTACTCTTTATTGTCTTCCATAAATAATTAAAGTTGTCCAATTTAGATGTGTAAAATAAGCTGTTTTTTCTAGTACCAATAGTGTTTAAGTGCATTGATTCATCAGAATTTAATTTTTAAAAGAAAATTTATTGAAATTTTAAAATATTCGATAATTTTGTCCATGAGTGTATATTTGCATTTTTAAAAGTTATTATTTAAATTTCGATGGGCGAATATTTTTTCATGTTAAGGGCCCCACTCACGATGAGATCTGTATAGATACATGTTGCAACTATCAGTATCGCGATACAATTCTCAACGTGTATTTGACTATTTCAGTATCAATGTATCAGCATGAATCTCCGTCTGTATCACTGTCATGAAACGTCGATACCGCGAGCGTGCAACTAATGCGAATTTCTACTTGTTTCAACGTGGATGTGACAGTTTCCTTATTACGCGTTACAAAGCTTTTAATCATGGCCGCAGGTAGCTATTTTTAGGGAGAGTTTTTGAACTAGTTATATCCGTGTTTGTGGGATTCAAAGTCGAAAGACTACTCATATAGACAACTTCGGGAAATTGCAATGACAGAACTAGTTGCAAGTCTAGGTACCCCAACGCGGATCGTTCTTTTGTCACCAAAAAATACACAGCTATCGTTATGCTTTCCGACGAGAACTTAAGAAAGTGAAGCATCTTCAGATGAAATATATGTTCCAAACTTAACTGATGTGTCATGATACGGTCTCAGTGTGTATGTGGTACTTGCACACAAATCTTGGGTACATGTATCGCCATTTGTATTGATACAAGTATCGATAAAGATCTCAACGTGCGTGGGGCCCTAAGAGATAGTTGTGGCAGGCACAATAGAAGGAAATAATTTTTTTGCCAGAGCGTGACTTTATGTAGTTTAAAGTTTAGAAAGGACTATCCATATTCCATTTTTAAATACGACTATGAAAAGACTTTTGAAGAAATCATAAAGCTGGGCTGTGATACCGATATAAACAGAGCATACAGAAAAGATTTTTCTAAATCATACCGTATAACCAAAAATTTGAAAACATAAATACAATGACTTGACTAGTTTGTGCAAGGCTGGAATTATTTCTCAGAATTACCATGAATTTTACAAAAATTTACCAAACGAAACACCACCAATTTGACCAATTTGACTAATTTGACAAGAATCTATTTTTAATTTGTTTTTTTTAAGTTATAATTTTATAAAGAATATATTGTTGATTTCCTTAAATTTTTAAATAATAAAAAAACTAAAAATATTTATTTTATTTTGATGGCAAACGTATAAACCATAAGTGATAAGTGATAAGTGTACGTCATTAATTAGTTTCAAACGTTACAAGCACAACGGAGCTCCTAAAATTTAACGGGCGACATACAGAATACACCCCTAATTCTTGTCAACCATTACTTCTAGTCAGCGATACTGGGAAAACTGGTCGAATCAAAGTCACAGACAATGAGGATGCTGTGGTATATGTGGAAATTGAGCAAGTCGATGAAATTTCAGAAGAAAATAACTAAAGAATCTGTGGAAGCTGAACCCTTACGATATCAAGGTTGTACATAATAACTTCGTTAAGAATTATTCTGGTATGGAATCTGTTTTACTTTCAATAAGACCCTGCATTAAAGTAGGAGACAGGGTCGTAGCTGATATTTGCAAAATGAAGTATTTACCTGATGGGAAAGTTCTTATAAAAGCAGACTCTCCTTATGACTGGGAAACTATGCCTCACATAATCTCTCTGGTTGACTCCCCATTAACGATCGAAATATAAAGACGTGCAATCTTTAAACAGTGTTATTGACAAAGACTATCATTCCTAAAGCGAAAAGAACTTCTACAAATACACTCACCACAGCGAGTGTATAAAACTCCAATAGCGGGAAAAATATAACGGCTTACGAAAATTGTGCACCAACGGAATCATATCTTCAAGTTACCAAGTTACCACCACGAATATTTTCCTATACCGTTCAGACCCAACATTGAAGACAGGCTAATGGAGACCGATGAAGAAGATGAAGACGACACTACTGATTAATTACAAGTACTAGAACTGATGTTTAATTTATATTGTAATGTAATTTCTATTCATTGAACTACTTATTTATTACTTATTACAAACGTGGGGCTAAAACACCACTTCTGATAGAACTATTCTGGAAAAAGGGTGAATATCCCAAAAAAAATCAATTTTTGGACTAAAAATAGTTTGTTTTTGATATTGTTTATTTGATTTATCTTGCTGCAGTGGAACTGAAACTTCTGGATTCAAATTTGACAGTTTTCTCTTCTGGGTCATGCCGAAACTATTTTCGTCAATTTGCTCGAAACAACAAAATGACGCGTTCGCACTTTTGCAAAAATACCATAGATTCGCGTAAAATTTTCCAAAAAGTTACTTATACCTCGGCGGTACTTTTGAGGGAAAAGTCAACAGGTTTTTCCTTATAAAAAGCCTTCATGGAATTTTTAACCTTGAAGACACTTCTTAGGAAATTATCAAGCTCCTTTTTACCTGACATGATGAGACAAATGCAGTGTTGCCTTTTTCTTTGTGGCCCGTTAGGTAGAGGAGGCAGCGGTACACAGACATCACACTTTCGTCAGATTCATTCCGTCCTTATTCTCAAAAATTTCTGTTTACAACATAATAGTGCATAGAGCATTTATTGTCCCTTTTTCTAAAGCTAACTTAGAAAGATAATTAAATACATCAAGACCAATTATTGATGTTAATAGTGGATTCAAAATAGAAATTACTAATAGAATAAATAAATCAATAAAAAATAAAAATTACTTTAGGTCCCCTCGACGGGACCTTAGCGAATACCCTGATCCTTCAGACAGCCATTAAAGCTTGCCGTCTTGGTGTCCGCCCTTACCAGGTGTCCTCTCTCGATCTCCGTAGGGCATTTGACAGTTGACACCATCCCGCACTCCAGCGTGGCCCGCGCTCTGTCTTGCTTTCGGGTGGACCAGCGACTTATCACCTACATCATGGGCAGTCTGAGGGGTTCTAGTACGACCGTGTCCGTCGGCGGCGCCACCACTCAATATATTTTTATCGGCAGGGGCGTTAAACAGGGTGACCCTCTGTCGCCTCTGTTATTCAACTTGGTCCTGGACGAGCTCCTATGTGATCTAAATTCCCAACCTGCCGATTTGGAGTTCTCAGGTACTACTATAAATTCAGTGGCGTACGCCGACGACTTGATTATTATGTCTTCGTCGGAGGATGACCAGCAAGCCCTGCTGGATATTTGCGGTGCTTTTTTCGATGGGAAGCGGATGGGGGTTAACGTCGACAAATGCTCTCACCTTTCGGTGAAACTTTTGTTAGCGCGGAAGAAACTATATATGTCCTCGGCTTCCGTTAAGGTGGTTTTCCTTTGCCCGTTCTCGGAGCCGAGGCAGATTTCAAATACCTAGGTTTCCGATATGGTTTTATGGGCACCGACATTCTGGTGGGTGCTTTGCATCGTTTAACATCTTCCCCGTTGAAGCCCCACCAGAAGCTTTGCATCCTTAAGATCTACCCTCTGCCGTGATTCCTGTACGCTTTCCAGTCCCACGGAGTGACTGCTAAGACCTTATCTATTGCGGACAAAGCCATTACGCGTTTCACCAAGGCGACTCTTCATCTGCCGTTGCAGGTCCCTCAGGCACTTCTCTACGCTGATATTCGGGGTGGAGGCCTGGGGATTCCCTGATTTTCTTGCAAAATCCCAGATATAATGTTGCGCCGCTTGGGTAATCTTCTCAGGTTTGGCGACGAGCAGTTACTGGCCGTGTTGGAGGAGCCTTGCGTCATCAGGTTGCGGGAGCGTCTTTCCCATCTCCTTCGGCTCCCGGGGACTGGTATTAACACGCAGCGGGGCTACTGGCGTTCTCACCTGCAGCAGTCTCTTTCCGGGACAGGGCTTCCTGCGCTTTACGGATCTGCTGCCAACAGTGCCTGGCTGTCCTCGCCGCCCCCCTTTCGGTCTGGTGCCGATTATGTTTCCGTCTATATATAGGTGGTCTGCATAACATCCGCCTTCCTTTCGCGGAACGTGGCTGTAGAGTCGGTTGTCAGCGAGTTGAAACCCTCTCTCACATCCTACAAAGGTGTCCGCTGACGCATTACGAGATGCTCCGTCGGCATGATTTCGCAGCTGCCCGGGTGGGGAAACTGGCTTCCGAGCGTGGGTGGGAGGTTCTTACTGAGCCCTCCATTTGCGGAACCGACGGTATCCTGAAGAAACCGGACTTGATTCTTCGGGAAGGATGGTATGAGCATAAAGTTGGTACGTATGCTACCTGTCCGTTTCTTACTGCTTTGAGACGGAAATTCCCGGATGACAGGGACTTTTACATTCATGCTCTGGTTCTGGGGGCCAGGGGCACATGGTGCAGTCGGAATTTCAACGCGGTCGGGCGGCTGGGCCTGACTCAGCGATACATTTCGTCTCTGATCACCGGCGTCCTAATGGGTGGTGTAATCATCCACGGGGGCTTCGGCCGTCTCGTGTGGGACGGCGAGGGATAGTGCTTCGGTGGGTCGTTTGTGCGCGGGGGTTGCCCTTTCTGTGTCTCTTGGTGCGCGGTTCTTTGGCGCGCGTGTTTTCTTTATTTTATGTTATTTTAATTTGTTGCAACATGCATTGTTTATACATATAATTTTAAAATGTTTGTAATTGTTGCTCTCGATGATGAGAGTTATGTGTGTAGCACAATATATATGAAACAAATTGATCGATTCTTTTAGAATTCATGTTCATGTTTTGATTGAGTTTGTAATTTAATAGAAAAATAATAAATCAAAAACTAAGCACATCACTGGATTTTACGAAAAGAAATATATAAGACAGGCTTCTAACATTTCCCAAAACATTCACGTTTTAGCTGCTACAGAAGTAATTGAAAATGAGAAATATTTCAGTTTTCGGCTGTAACTCAAAACATATCGAAAACCTATGATGCCCTACTAATTCATCTTGAAAATGTAGCCAAGGTTCGCGAAAACAGCTTCTTTCTCGGTTTAATAATAAACGAGATGCCGACAAAGACATTGAAAATGGGACACCGTGTAGAGTTCCAGGGCGTCCACCATCTAACCAAGGAACTGTCCACTGATGGATCTTTATTGAATTTTCGCGGCTGGCTTGGCTTCAGGGTCTACATAAAAAACCAAAAATCTCAGTATGGAATAGAATTTTTCGAGCTGACTAGGGTGTTTCAAAATGAGCGCAACATTTTAATTTCTCGGCATTTTCTTTTAATCAAGGATGCTGGATTAAAAATTTTACAATTGTCGAGTAGACGCATTGCGATTATCAGTCATGAAATGCAACACGATCAAAGAGTGGATTTTAATAGTGAAAACGTATCTAAAATATGGTGAAAGTTTAGCAGTCGCAGAGTGCGTGCAATTTTTGGTCGACGAAATGCACCAAATTGTTCGACAGTTAAGAGACTGATCGAGAAATTCCATCGAACTGCTCGCTTGAGAACGAGAAATCATCAGGTTGAACTCGGCCCGGCCGGTCCATCGAAAATATTGCCTTAGTGACTGCAAGTGTTACTGAGAATCCAGGCACATCGAGTCGCCGCCGGCGCCGGTCGCAGCAACTGGCCAATTCGACAAGCAGTTTACAGCGAATTTTAAAAAAAGATCTCTAGCTGCATCCTTATAAAGTCCAATTGACTCAAGAACTTAAGCCAGGTGATCAAGCCAACGCCGTACTTTTGTCAACTGGGCGTTGGGGTGGAAGATGTGCGAAAAAGTAATCAAGAACTTCTCTAAAAGATCAAGAGTGTGCCAGTCGACTCTTTGCGATCATTTGTTGGATGTTCTATTCCACACATAATCGCCGTATGTACACTTCATATTAGAATAAAAATATTTGCAAATCTCGAGTAAATGATGTGTTTTATTGAAAAAGCATATCTTGCGCTCATTTTGAAACACCCATTACAACGGACGGGTACCTTCTAAATATGGAGACGTATGGTGATGCTGTAGTAGAGGATAATGAGTCTGACAACACTAAAACTGAAGCCGCAGTGATGACACTGATGAAACCTTATCTCAACAAAGAGCATGAGTTATTCATGGATAACTATTACAATAATATCAATAGTATCAACAGTTTTCTGAAAAGCTGCTAAAGTTCAAAACGCAAATCGTAAGAGTAATCCCAAATCACTGGTTGAAAGAGAATTGAAGAAGGGCGAACATTTTTGGATTCGTAAGAAGCAAGTCTACGTTTCTAAATCGAGGGATGAACGAAATGTGTTGGTTATAACTATACGCAATCATCCTCGCATGACTTTAGTGAAAAACAGATTTGGTAAATAATAAATAAAGACTAAGTCATATTTTCTATATAAACATTGATAGTCTAAGAAATAAGGTTGAAGAGTAAGGATTACTACCGGGTAAAATGAAACCAGACATAATATTACTAAACACGACGTAACTATATGAATCGGAAGTGAAATACATGGATATAAAGAGGTATAAAAGCTTACATTCTTGTAGAATTGGCAGGGGTGGCGGCTTGGCGATTTATGTGAAACAAATTTTTAATTACTTTGTAATTTACATCACAAATTATAATAATAACGAGTTTTCAATCATCGAGAACGATATGTCACAAAATGGAAATTTTATCGTGCTCTAGAATTCATATTTCAGCATAGCTCTAAAACCGAAAAAAATGATTCAATTGTGAACTTATTGCGTAATTATATTTCCCGCCCTTCTACTACATGATATGCAGATTTAGCCCCAAGGAAACTTTATTTCTACTATGTAATAATAAGTACGCTACATGTGCTCTCCGATCTACCGGTACGACTGCCCCTCCTTTTACCGGCTCGACCGTTCTGCGTCCTGCTGACATCATGTGACTTTCCTGGTCAGTCCATTATCAGACCCCAATCAAGATTGTGTCTCCGGGTTGTTACATGGCTTCTATAGACCTAAAAGACGCCTATTTATTAGTTCCTATTCATAAACGATCTCGTAAATATCTTCGCTTTCGGTTTCGCTCGACCCTGTATGAGTTTCAGGCTCTACCATTTGGCTTATCCACCGCGCCTTTTGTTTTTACTAAGATTATGAAACCTCTTGTGGCTCATATGAGATCATTGGGGTTGTTATCTGTAGTCTATCTGGACGGTTTTTTGTTGCTTGGCAATTCTTATCAGGAGTGTCTCAATAACGTTAAGTTTACGGTTGATTTTTTACAAAGTTTGGGTTTTATAATGAATTTTAAAAAGAGTAGTCTTTCTCCCTCTCAACTATGTAAATTCTTGGGCTTTATGATAAACTCGCAGAAGATGATTGTTAGCCTGCCCGAACAAAAGCGCAAGACTCTTATTACTCTCTTAAGGGACTTATTAAAAAGGCCAGTTTTCAAAATTGATTTTTTTGCCAAAGTGTTAGGTTCTCTGGTAGCTGCGTGTCCAGCTATTGAGTATGGTTGGGCCTACACAAAGCCCTTGGAGAGGGAAGAATATCTAGCGCTCAAAGTGTCAAACAATTGCTTTAAATCCAAGATGGCTCTCAAACCAGATTTACGGCCTTGTCTCTATTGGTGGATAGAAAACATTACATTAAGTTCATGTCGTATTAAAGATTTTAATTTTATAATGGAAATTTTCTCTGATGCTTCCAACTCCGGTTGGGGAGTTTTCTGTGGTAATGAGAGTTCGCAGGGAATCTGGTCAACAGAAGAAAGCCGTTTTCATATAAATTATTTAGAGCTCCTGGCGGCCTTCTTCGGTTTAAAGTGTTTTGCTAAAGACAATAGGAATTGCCAAATTTTACTTCGCATTGATAACACGACTGCAATTTCCTATATAAATAGAATGGGGGGAGTACAGTTTCCTAAGTTAGCCCAGCTCTCCAGGGATATTTGGGGTTGGTGTGAAAAGCGTAAAATCTGGATATTTGCTTCTTATATTCCATCTAGGGATAATGTAGAAGCGGATTTTGCCTCACGATCCTTAAGATTTGAGACGGAATATGAGCTAAATAATCTTGCCTTCGAGAAAATAACTCTCTCGTTTGGTGTGCCACAGATTGATTTGTTTGCTTCTCAGATTAATTCAAAATGTGCTCTTTATTGTTCTTGGTTGAAAGATCCAGGTTGTATGGCTGTGGACGCTTTTACAATTTCTTGGAAAAACCTATAGTTTTACGCTTTTCCACCCTTTTCTATAATTCTTAAAGTAGTCGAAAAAATTCGCTATGACAAAGCTGAAGGAATTTTGGTTGTACCATCTTGGCCAACTCAGCCTTGGTACCCAATTTTTCTTCAATTGTCCAAACGGAGAATAACTTTAAAACCAGATGCTACTCTGCTTTTTTCCGTTGACAGGCAACCCCATCCACTGTGGAGAACGCTTTCCCTGGAGGTAGGGTGGTTATCAGCCAGGCATTTGAACAACAGGGAACGCCGGCAGAAGCTATAGAGGTGTCATTGAAATCCCTCTCATCATCATCCTTTAAACAATATGAATGTTACTTAAAAAGATGGTGGGTTTTTTGTTCTGATAGGGGGTTATCCTTATGAAAATTCTGCCAAAAATGCATTACTATATTTATCTTATTCATTTGAGCTGGGAATGTCGTACTCGTCCTTAAACTGAACCCGTTCTATGCTTTCCTTAATAATGGGGCCTCAGATTGGTTCTGACCCTCGTGTTAAAAGGTTACTAAAAGGAGCCTTTAGGTCCAGACCTTCTAGACCTAGATATAACTCGACCTGGGACCCGGCCGTTGTCTTAACTTACATTAACTCATTGGGCCCCAATGAGGAGCTGACAGTAGAGGTACTTGGCAAAAAGTTGCTTACCTTGCTGGCACTCACTACAGCCCATAGAGTTCAAACATTTTCTAAGATTAAAATTGAAAATATTGTTAGGAAAACGAACGAAATTCAAGTTAAAATTCCGGATCTAGTTACGACATCTAACCCTAATAATTTTCAACCCCTACTGTGTTTACCGTTTTTTGAGGCAAACAAAAAGCTCTGTGTGGCAAGTGCTTTAACTTATTATATAGATAAGACTAATAATTTAAGAACGAATTCAATTCTTTTTATTTCACATAAAAAACCGTTTGGGAAAGTAACCAGTCAAACGCTTAGTCGCTGGATTAAAGATGTTTTGGCTACGAGTGGAATAGACACGGGTCGGTTTAAGGCATATTCAACAAGGCATGCAAGCACATCGGCCGCTAGTAGGGCTGGCGTCAGTTTAGAGGAGATCAGAAAAACGGCGGGTTGGACACGCAGGTCTTCCGTTTTTTCTAAATTCTACAACTGCACAATTAATGAGGATTTATGTTTTTCGGAAACTATTCTTAATATGATTACTTAGTTTATGCCAGTTGGTTAAATAGTTCTTATAATAGTTTTATCTTCTGTTAGAAGGTCCTTTTATTTTTGTTTATTTTATATGTGCTTAAGTTACTAAGAGGTTTATTTATGTTGTTTCCTTTTACGTTATAACTACTAGTTAGTAGGGTCTTTGTTTGCAATAAAGTATTTGCATTTTGTATTTTTTCTAAATTGCTATTTTCTTTAAACATCTACCAATGTGATCATGTAGTAGAAGGGCGGGAAATATAATTTATGATTAAACGAACTTACCTTAAGTGAAGTTCGATCATAATTATATGACCGCCCTTCTACTACATGATCGAACCCTCCCAGTCCTTAAGGTAGATACATATAAGTAAAGGATCCCTCCCTTGGCAATTTAGAATCTCGGTGCTTTCAAGATAATGACATTTGTTGCTGTAGGTACCTGTAGTGCCGGTTGGGTATAGTAGGGACGTTCAATTTTTATAGCTTTCAAGTATGTGCTGCTCTCGAGTGGAAAGTAGAGGTACTACCAATGTGATCATGTAGTAGAAGGGCGGTCATATAATTATGATCGAACTTCACTTAAGGTAAGTTCGTTTAATCATAAATTTTTTAATATACCTATACACAATATGTAACTGATATTTCAAATAGATATTTTGTCTCATTTGCTTCTTTACATAAAATTATGTTACCATGGCACTTCACTCTCACGACAAAAATTGCTGTTACATTCTTCGCGGGCTTGTTTGGCTTCTTCATTTCTATTGCTACATTTTACTTGTACTTTCCTTTCTCCAGCTACCAAGTATAATTGATCTATCTTCATTTTCCAAATCAAACGTTCCAGATGGTACATACATTTTGGTGGATCTCGTATGTGACATTACAATATTATGGTGTAATAGCACAAGGGACTATTTTTATTTTAAATGGCTCAATTTCAGCACTCATTCTAAAAATACGAAATCGTGCTGAAGCAACGCCGAAAACATTTTCCACGACCAGTCTCGCAAGAGACGGACGGTAGCTGCAAATCCTTTCTTGTAGGCTTTGGTTTCAGAAGGTATGTTTGCACTGCTACAAGGACAAATGGAACGGAGGTTCGTATTGGTGAAGATTGTACATTTCGTATATGCATATGGTATATGCCAGAGTGCAGATGGCAAATAATATGTCATCTAAATCCGTCCGATAGAATCAACATTTATATATACATGAATTTTCAATTGGCGTGAGTCGATGTCATCAGCACGATACTGTGGCCACCTTTATAATAAATTAAAACATAAGCTACCACTTTGGTGGTGTCTTGATATATAGGTACGTGCTTTCCGACTAAGACCCTCGGACAGTTCGGAAAATTCCATTTGCGAAAATGACAACAATGAAGATAAAACACAGGACAACCTTCACAAATCTCAAAATACTTTTAACGGACAACAAATACATCTGGTGAAACTCGAAATTTGTGTAGTGATGGTTTTGATAATACAACCACTTCGGTGATTGTTCCACCAGCATCCTTAAAAAGAAAATTAAACCAAATTTGATTTACAAGAACGTTCTTTGGAAGCATTAGAAACGAAGCGTGCAAAAGACAAGTTTTATGTTTTCGGTGAATATGTGTATGTTGCAAACGAATTACGTTTGCTGAAGGATTTGCCAGACATTAAATTCACAAAGAAAATCTCAATTCAAGAAAGCATCTTGGAAGCCAATGGTGTTGCTTATTTGGCACTGCAACGTCTAGATATTGCTGCAACATTTTCAAATTGCGCAAGTTTACAATAATTTGATAGAGTATCTGTTACGGATAAAGCAAGAATGAGAGGTACACTTAGGTTTAACGGTTAAAGTGGGGATTACCCGGGCTTTGCGGCTAAAGCCCGAAGAGTTTCCAACGCTTCCACCTTTAACCTTGCCTGTGCGTTTTACGGGAACGTGTTTACGAATTTATCTACCAAAAAGAATCATATTGTGTTCAGATCAAGTTTCTATGAACAATTCCAAAACGTTTTGTCCGCTAAGGATTGTAATAATACTTTTTACATGAATAGTGTACAATATAAGTTTATTGAATGTGAAAGAAGCTAAGCAGTCTGCTAAAAGGACAACGTTGCATTATCGTCGTTTGAATCCCTTCGACATATGTAATGTCGGTGGTATTGATAAATTAATAGCTCCTGTTTCTACAGCCGACCCTGTAATTAAATATTACGTGAAATGAGGACATGTTTGATATTCTTCATGAAATACATGTGTCCATTGGACATAGTGGTAGGAACAGAATGGTGAAAGAATGCCAAAAAAATACAAAAATATTACTCAGGAAGCTTCGATTATGCAAGTCGTGCCAAATGAAATTAAAATCGGGCAAAAAGGGCATTGTGGTCAAATCGATTAATTAAATTAGTCGTTGCTAAGTCGATTTGATCGACATGAAGACTAATCCTGATGGCAATAACAAATTCATTCTTGTATACCAAGATCATCTGACGAAGTTTGTGCAACTTCAACCATTGAACAGTAAAACTGACGAAGAGGTTGCTAAAGTGTTGTTGGATATTTTTTGTATATTCGGAGCCTCGTCCATTTTGCAGTCCGATAATGGGAGGGAGTTTGCCAACAGAGTAGTTGAAAATTTAACGTCTATGTGGACAGGGTTAAATATAATACACGGGAAACCAGGATGTTCAGAATATGCTTATGGCCTGGATGAAGGACGAAAATTGTGAAGGACTTATTCAGTTGATGAAAAACAGAGCCTAGCACGATGCAAATAAAGCGCTCACCATATAAAGTCATGTTCGGCTACGATGTGAAAGTTGGTTTGAAGTCATCTGGACTCTCGTCCGAAATAATTGATGATGTTGTTTACGAAGAGCACTTATGCCCATTTTCTGGAACGCAAGTTATGGAGTTCATAACGCTATGAGACTGACAAACTCATCATAACTACCCCAAAGTGTTTCTGTAAACTTTATCTGTACATAAAGTCAGCATAACTTGTCGATAAGTTACGACTCCATAAATCTAGACATATACTATACGTAACTATGAAGGATGCGCATTACCTACGTTAAATCGTTTGTGACTGGCTTTATAACCTCGCATTTAGGTCTGTCATTTTGATTTCTTTACGTGTTTTGCGAAGATTATTTTTCTGACTTTTCGATAAAATCGTATTAAAGTGCCAAATTTACGACCAAAGTTTTAAATTTCAAACGTGAGTATTTCTTTGAATGAAAATATAGGTAAGGCACATACTTTTATTGTACATAATGTAACATAATTTATAAAGCATGTAAAATAATATTTCAGAATGAACTTATCATTTTCATCAACTTCTGAGTCTTCATTTGAAGAGATTGAGGAAGTCGTAGAAGCTCTAAAAGCAATGGAACGGCCAAGAAATTTTCATTCGAGACCAAATGCTTTTGAAAAATTTAATGAAATAGAATTCAGAAGTAGGTTCAGACTGCGTAAGGGTACTGTACATGTAATAATCGAACTTCTTCAAGAAGAAATAGTTCGTAATACTGAAATAAACTTTGCTTTAACTCCTGCAGAGAAAATTTTACTTGGGCTTCGGTTTTATGCAACGGGTAAAGTTATTATTTTTATTAAAAATCATTTGTTATTTTCAATCGTGGAAATTTCCTCAATGTTTGGGGGCACTTGGTGGTCGTCAAATAAAATTTAGAGCGCCAAAATCTTCGGGATCATACTACTACAATCACAAAGGGGATCATTCTTTAGTATTACTAGCTATGGCTGATGCTCATTATAAATTTACTTATGTCAACGTAGGTGTCAATGGAAGAATTAGTGATGGTGGAGTTTTTCCACAATCGCGACCATTGCCCGGACGTTCTAATAATGCCCCATATGTGATTGTCGCAGATGATGCTTTTCCTTTGACTACAAAAATTTTAAAACCTTATCCCCAAAGAAATCTATTTTATGAAAACAAGATTTTTAAATATCGCCTCTCTAGGGCCAGGAGAATCGTCGAAAACGCTTTTGGAATTCTGGCAAATAGCTTTCGAGTTCTGTTAAATCAGATAGGTTTGGCAAAAAATAAAGTCGAGATTATAACTTCACAATTATATATGCACAATGAATGATAAGCCATTTACTGATCTGGGCCAAGAAGACATTCATGAATTAGAAACCTTGAATCAACAGGGTGCAAATCGTGCTACAAGATCAGAATTATATGTGAGGAAAGAATATAAAAGTTATTTTTGTTCGAATATTGGCAAAGTAGATTGACAGGATGCAGCGATTTTAAAACAAAATTTGTAATAAATTTTTTTATTGTAAAATAAATAATGAAGTGTAAATTTGGTAATTTCATTTAGGTTATACCTATGTCCACGCTAATGTGAGCCTTTTTAATGGTTTGCGGTTTAGGAGTCATAAAATAAATATAAAAAATCACATATTTCTACATTTATTAAAGTTTTTTTAATTACATCCATTATTTCGTTTTCTGTTTCGTCTACGAGGATAGTTCACCAATTATTGTCCCTAGGCTAGTTGGCGTTGACCGAAACAATCGGTACTCTAGTAGTACAACTGTCAACACCTGTTAGTCTTGCTTGCCAAATTTCTATATCACATCGTTTCGAATATTCGAGTAAGCATTTTTATTCTTCGGTTGTGCATAGTGAATTGAGAAAATGCAGAAAAATTAAGTGAGAGCGGTCATAAAATACCTCCAAAAGAAAGGGATGACTCCGAAGGAAATTTACGAGGATATGCATGGAGTGTTAGGTGATGATAGTCCTTTATATCAAATAGTTAAAAATTGGGCTCGGGATTTCAAACTTGGAAGAGACTCTTGTGAACATGCTGCTGGTGCTGGTCCTCCAAAAACGGTTGTCACGCCAGAAAACATCAATTTGGTCCATGATATGGTCCTCAATGATCGCCGAATCACAGTCAGATTTATAGCAGAGACATGTGGCTTTTCTGTTGGGTCGGTTGAAAAAATTTTACACGACGAATTAGGGCTTAAAAAAGTCGCAGCACGTTGGGTACCCAAAATGTTAACGGACGACCAAAAGCGCATTAGCCATTTGACATCTGAAGCCAATTTGGCGATGATTAATAAGAATCCCGACGAATTTGCAGAAAGATTTGTTACCGTTGATGAAACATGGGTTCATCATTATGACCCTGAATCAAAAAGGCAGAGCATGGAGTGGCGGCATCGGGGTTCGCCGCCCCCTAAAAAATTTCGTGTCGTCCCTTCTGCTGGAAAGATCTTGTCGACAGTTTTTTGGGATTTTGAGGGTGTTCTGCTAGTTGATTATTTACCAAAAGGTCGGAACATTAATGGGCAGTATTATGCAAATCTGATGCCACAACTTCGAGAAGCAATCAAAGAAAAACGGAGTGGCAAATTGCGTCGAGGTGTTTCTCTTTCATCAGGACAATGCAGGCTTCGAAATTTTAGAACACCCGCCGTATTCACCAGATCTGGCACTCAGTGATTTCTTCTTGTTCCCCAAACTCAAAGAACATCTGCGTGGTTCTCGATTTTCGAACGATGAAGAAGTAATTGAAGTTGTAAACGGCTGGCTGGGAGAGCAAGAAAAACAATTTTATTTTCAAAGTTTCCAAGCGCTTCAACATCGTTATGAGAAATGTATTAGACTTTCAGGGGATTATGTAGAGAAGTAATGAAGTTTTTGAGTACCCATTTTAATTGCTTCTATCTTCGGGACAGTAATTGGTGAACCGCCCTCGTAAAATGTCTTCGTCCTTAATTCGACGCAGTTTTTTGCCGATGTACTGAAGAAAGACATCGACCCCGTCTTTTTCAGCAAGTTATGGCGCAGGAGTAGCTGTTGCTTTCTCACCAATTGCCTTAGCAAATAAAGTTGATAGAGGAAGAAGTGTCGAGTATTATTTTACCTTAAACGAGAGATGAGTTTTTTGTCCCAACGTAAGTCTTTCAAATTCTCAGCGCAGTAGTTTTTCAGGTAGATCGACTACTGTAATTCCTGGATCGTCGTCATCGTCTCCAGTTCAGTGTTACAATTGTCGGGAATTGGGTCACATATCAAAAGCATGTCTGAAACCAAGACGTGAGAAAAGATCATGTTACGTTTGTGGATCGCAAGAACACAAGGAGCTGCCGACAGCACCATTTTCCAAACTATCAGCAGAAGAAAAGATACTGGCAAAGACGCACACTTTGATCAAAATGAGAAAGAGTGTTATGGTCGATTCGAAGAGTTGGATTGTGACGCATGAAACTTTTTTTAAAATTCTTGCTTCGAGTAGGAAATTCAGTTTTGTCCATTCCATCTTTATAATTTCCAAAAATTTATTTCTATTTTGTAGAAAGTGATTATGATACTTATCGCTTAGCTCCCCTATCTTTTCCTAACAAAACAGCACAAGATAGCTTGAATGAGCTGATTGGTATAGCATTCTGGATGAGAATGAAGTTGTTTCTCAAACAACACAACCTGTTCTTGTTGTTAATTTATGAAACTCAGGGTGTTCCACATGCCATCCTTAACGATCCCACTCTACCAGCAACAACGATTAAAAACAGAACACATCAATTACAAGAGGAATTTCAATCCGTTACCGACATTTTAAAAAGCTTGCAACAAGAGGTCCAAATTTGAAAAGTTGAATAGGTTTAACATATTTCGAGACGATGTATCTAATTGCTGCATGAGAGCCAGGCGACGTAAGACATTTGATGCTTTGCAACAAAATATTTGTTAAATTTTGCGATTATGAGGGAAATGAAGGTACTGTGAATGAGGGAAGCCCGACTAGAGAAATGTTCCGTTTAGTATTAGAATACTTGAAAGATAACGAACTGTTTATTTGGTAAAGGAGAAGGCACATAATTCTTAAGGCGGCTCGTCGAACTTTCTCCTGTCTCGCTCGGACTCGTTGATTGTCCCTGAGAACCAGGTGTTCGTTTTTCAAAGACTCCACAGCCAACTTTCAGAGTATCTACCTGAAATTTTGCACACTAAAGCTTTTTGTTGTGTAGAAATGCGCTATGATCTCAGTTTTCTTTATAATTTTAGAAAAGGATACCTTATTTCACATACAAAATTTGAGAAAAATGCTAGCTTTTAAGTAAACAAAATGATCATTTTTTTGACATTACAAAAAAAACTGGGATCATAGCGCATTTCTACACAACAAAAAGCTTTAGTGTGCAAAATTTCAGGTAGATTCTCTGAAAGTTGGCTGTGGAGTCTTTGAAAAACGAACACCTGGTTCTCAGGGACAATCAACGAGTCGGAGCGAGACAGGAGAAGACGGTCGCAAGCCCCCTTAACAACAAATGCCTTCAAGAAAACCTTTACTTTGGTGCGTGGTTTTTAACTCAACTGTTTGCTCCTGATGTTGATTAAAGATTTTAAAAATACAAGTTGTCATTTTACTAACGATCTACAAGGAAGGCCCTGGCATGAAGCATTTCTTCGTAGGCATCCCGAAGTTTCAAGAAGAGTTGTTCAAAATTTAACAAGCGCCAGGGCAACAGTTAAGGAAGATAACATTAAAGTGTGGTTTATGAAGATACAGCAGTACTTTGAAAAATGTGACCTCTTAGAAATAGTTTCAGATAGCGACCAAATTTTTATCTACTATCAATACATAATTATTTTTCAGACTATGTAACGAATAGGAGTCGTACAACATCAAAAGATAAGACGACACCAAATGAAGTATGGGAAGGAAGGAAACCAAATGTGTCCAATTCGTCGGTTGGAGTTAACTTTTTATTGTTAGGTTCTCCTCCTCCTGTTCCTTGCTCATACTTGAGACACTCTCGCGCTTTCTTCTTTGTGTGGCGTTTCCAATCGATGAAAGTCTAAGAATTAAGTTTATTTCAAAATTAACTTTAGTCTAAGAATTTCTATGAGTAAATAACTTACTTGTGGCCCACTCGCCTTTATAGACTAGATACTGGTTTGGTTTGTTCGCACACAGCTGATATGCGGTTGCTGTGTGCGAACAAACCAAACACTTCTTTTCTTCTTCATTATACTCGTAATTAGCCACAGCGGGGCTTAATACTGCTTTCGTGTACGCCAGGGGTACGTTGGAATCTTTATCCATGCATTAGTAGAGAGCAGGTGAGATTTCCTCTTGTTCTGCCACCGTTTAGTGCACACCGTCATTCAGGACTTGCTCTGTAATTCAATGCCTGTCGGGGTATTTGCCCGTGGAGTAGTTGTTGGAGCAAGTTCGGGTCGATTATTATTATTTTCTTCCGACATTGAATAGCAATGTCTTAGAGGGGACTATCAGTGAGCGAGAGCCAACTCTTTGGAGTTGCCGCTCGCTTACAGATGTGGCCCACTCGCCTTTATAGACTAGATACTGGTTTGGTTTGTTCGCAATACTCTAGTAATTTCTATTAAAATTCGATCGTGCCAGTTTTTCGGGACCAATTCATTCGAGATTCTTATTAAGATCAACAGATGGGCGTCATAGTTTGGCGAAGGAAAGTTTTGACAGCAGTTTGCTAATGCTATGGGGTAGAATTACTAGCGATGCCCATAGAGAATTATTCGCGTTACCACCGCGGCGATCTTTAAATGCAGCTGGGTGCATCGAAATTTTGGAAGAACATTTGCGCCTTATATTGGCGAAGGGTTTCTCTTGATGCAAGATAACACGCGACCACATACAGCAGCGATGGTAACTCAATGTTTAAATAAATGTTGTTGGGATTAATGGTTTGCCGTGGCCCGATGGAAACCCTGATGTGAAACCTATCGAAAATTTATGGGATTAATTGGGGCGACGGCGACGTGTTAGCGTCCATAATCCAGAAATCTTCATGAATTGAGGGTCGCTCTTATATACATACATATATGTTTAATGGTCATTATGAAGTGAAAACATTTATTTTGGAGGTATAAGAGAACTATAATGAGCATCAACCAAAATAGTTCCATCTATTTCAAATACTGTCTATGATAGGTGTGGATCTAAAATAAAAAAGTGTCGTTGGTTACATAAGTTTCCGGCATTAAGATCTATAAAATCAATTTCTAGTATCAGGACTTCAGCACCACACTCTTCAAAAAAAACCATCGGAAACATGAGAAACTCGTTTTTACAATGGTGATATTAATTTTGCTACCATAGGATTCCTCATGGAAAGTAATGGGCAAAAGCAAATGCGTTGTGTGTTAATTAACACAAAGATAAGTAATGAAGCAATTTCATAAACCCTGCAAAATGACTGATGGACAAAAAATAAACTCTCTCTCAATTTAAATGTCAGTGCGCGTCTTCGGTTGTGATTATCGAGATCAAAGTGTATCATGGCGTTCCTAATTTCTTTGTTGGTTGTTTATTTCGCTGTCTGTTCCGTCGCGACACGTCCCACTACAATCGTGCAAATTTATGAAAATAAGATGGCCTGAATGAAATTTCAACAAAGGCTATCCACC
The DNA here is from genome assembly GCA_963966045.1 of Xestobium rufovillosum. Lineage (NCBI taxonomy): Eukaryota > Metazoa > Arthropoda > Insecta > Coleoptera > Ptinidae > Xestobium > Xestobium rufovillosum. The sequence goes on from OZ014497.1 coordinate 28,708,054, forward strand.
TGGAGCTGGTGTCAGAACTCTCTACCGAAGCATTCATTCTTACTTTAAGGCGTTTTGTTGCGCGTAGAGGCAAACCGCGAAAAGTATTTTCTGATGACAAGACAAATTTCCAAGGCGCCAAAACAGAGCTTTTTGAATCATCCAAGTTTCTAGCGAAAAATAAAGAGTGTATAGCAATTAATTTAGAAATTAGTTGACACTTCATACCGCCTCATTCCCCACACTTCGGGGGAATTTGGGAAGCCTCAGTTAAAAAAAGCGAAATATCACCTTAGACGTGTCGCTGGCAATGCGTCATTTGCATTCGAAGAGATGCAAACTATTCTCACTCAAATTGAGGCCACCTCAACTCTCGACCCCTTTTCCCTACCGATTTAAATCCTCTCACTCCTTCGCATTTTCTGATAGAAAGACCATTAGTATCTATACCTGATCCTGGTGTACGTACGATACCCATTGACAAACTAAGTCATTACCAGAGGATACAGCTGGTCAACCAGTATTTTTGGTCTCAATGGCGAAAGAAGTATCTATCGGAGCTCCAGCGTAGATCAAAATGGTGCTCTACTCAGGGTTCATTAGCAGAGGGAGACGGTACTGGTGAACGATGACAACCATCCTTCCCTCCAGTGGAAAATAGGGCGGAATATTCGTCTATTCCCTGACAAAGACGGCATCAATCGTGTCGCCATCATAAAAACATAATCTGGTGAGCGCAAACGTTCGTTCGCTAAGTTGTGCTCACTTCCTTTAAGTTAAAACTAGCGTAATGTGAAAGTGTGAACTCCAGACTTTAGTTCTCGCCGCGGAGGTCATTCGCTCGCCAGTGCTTCATACGTACACACGTACTTGTACTGCGATCGTCTTATTTCTGCCTGCTCTGTGTGAGTAAGCTTTTAGCTTGCGATATACAGCGCCCAACGAGAACTACGACTACAGCAACACGGTGTTCTTATAGCGTTTATCAACGCTTTGGAATTTTTGAGTTTAAGCTTGATTAGACAAGAATTTTCCGAAGAGACGCCGCCACCATGGATGGAGAAGCCCCAGCCGAGGACGCCATCTTGATGCAGGAGCCTGCGCGCCCAGGTGAGCGAGCAGTCCCGCCGGATCGACGAGCTGACTAGGACGATCCAATCGCTCTTGGAGAAGCTTGAGAAGTTCGGCTCCCAGGACTTCGCTCCAGCCCGCCACCAGACTGCTTACGACGTGCGTCAGGCTCAAAAGAAAAATACGAGAGGTAAGTCTGATACTAGTCTTAAGTGTGAGTTTCAAGCTTTGCCAAAGAAGATGAAGCTGTCCAACCCGTTCGAAGTCCTGGCCGTGGACGAGGACCCCGCCGCCGACTGAGGACTCCGAGCCGCAGCCCACGAAGCCGCAGACCCGAAGCAGCAGTCCACGAAGTCACAGTCCCCGAAGCCGCAACCAACCAAGCCAGTCTCCTAGGCAGCCGCCCAGGCCGCATTCACCGAGGACACCCCCGCCTCAGCCAACCGCCGAAGACGTCACCGAAACCGACGCCGCCGACCGCTCTGAGAAAATTCCACCTGTTATCCTGCGAGACAAAACTAAATGGACGTAAGTAGATAAGCTATGAGACTTCTAGGACAGAATCCTGGCTTCTGATTGGTCCATTGAAATTTTTACTTCCGGTCCGGGACAAGAACCTAGAATTAGTCTGGACAACAACCTAAAAATTCAGCAAACGGTAATGGTGGAGGTGACGTTCAACTATTCTCTGTCAGATGGCGTTGTCGTCAAATAAAAATTAAACTATTCTCCGTCAGATGGCGTTGTCGTCAAAATTAAAAATGGCGGCCGTCGCGGCGACGCCTTGCCAATTTAAAAATTGACAGGTAAAAATTTGCAAGTGGCAAATTGACAGATGGCGTTGCCATCAAAATGGGGGATTGACAGATGACGTTGTTATCAAAATGGTGGATTGACAGTTGACGTTGTTATTATCAAAATGGAGGACGCCATCACGCTACTGCAACAGAGTGGGAGAGGTAATTGAGTAATTACACGCATGTCAAAACAATAAACAGTTTATTTAATAATAATCGATAAACATACACTTAAAAGTAAAACAAAAATAAATCTATTAAGTGGCACATCCGACATCTTCAACTAGGTGCAAACAGAAAATACATAGTATTAAGAATAACAAATGTTGCACGTTTGTGAGAAAATATACAGAAATAAGTGTCGTTCGCAGTTACAGCAATATACAGCGTTGCCGAGCTCTTCATAATGCCAAATGGTTGTAATTGTGTGCTTGGAGACGGCGGCGACTTCAGCGATGGAAACGATATTTGCGTGAATGAGGCAGTAATGGCAATAATAGTTGTTTTCGTTGTCAATAAAATATGATTCTATAACGCACACGTTCTCAAATGTGTGAGGATTATTAGTAATATCGGGCACCACCACAATTTGCTCATCGGTCACCTCTGGTTCGGAACTTGACTCATAATCGGATGAACCACTCATATTTTAGCAAGTAAAAGTTACGCGAATTCGAAAATGTTCGCAGCAGTGGGCTTGCCCACGTTCTTGGTACCACGATAAATAATGGAGAGTTCGTTTGGCACCAGAGAGTCAATCATCATTTTGGTCACATGATCACTCATTCGTTGCGGCAGGAACAATATATTTTTATCCAGCTCAACTAGCACACTTTCCCCGAACGACGTTTTAATTTTCCGCATTCCTATTATGGGATATTTAGGGTTAAGAATCATATCAGCAGGAGTAAGTTTTGGTTTGAACTCACACTGGGCCAAATAATTTAATTCTTTAAATTGAGCCATAATCTCTCGTACTTCGCGCAAATTAAACCGTTTACTAATCACACCACACTGTTAACAGAATGAGCTAGAATTTATGGAGTTCTATTTATATATAGTCGCCTGGACCACGAGATAATTATTATTATCAGCCGGAAGCAGGCGTCGAGGAGGCGGTAAATATCTAACAAAGAATAGATGTTCTTTGACACAAATTTGGTTCGTTGGGTGGCCGTGACCCGTGTTGTTCAAAATGTGCCTAAATCGACTGGATTACCTGTAATAAAATAGAAGAAAATAGACGATAAGGTAAGTGTCATAATTTGTATGTTTCTTCCTATAAAAAGGAGCCAGGCGGGGACCGCTTATTACTAACAAGCCCGTATTCAGTGGAAGCTAAAACAAAAGAGCCATCGCATAAGTTAGGTACTTATAGAACTACATTTTCGTAAATTAGGTAATAAATTACAAGTTTCTTTTGGACAGAGTTGAAAATTACAATACGGCGAGCAGGTACAATCTTACATTTTTAGAATTCGATTAGGTGTAGTAAACCTCAAACTATTGCTTTAAATTCGATATACAGGACGGGCCGGAAAATGTTAATGCTTCAAAGCCGATATAGGTACGGGGTCTTTGATAAATTTCAGTTTTTATTTTCGTTTATGCTCTGAATTCGATATACAGGGTGACCCGAAAAATTTTAAATATTTGTTTTGAATTAGATATACGGAGTCTTTAGGTATAGTAAATTTCAATTATTATTTGTGGTACTTTGGATTTGGAACATACAGGGTGCGGCCAAAAGGTTGTATGACATATTTTTAGCGTTTTTTCATTTCAGGATTTGTATTTTAACGCTCTGTAACTAATATTTATTTGTTTGTTTTCCACAGAAACGGTGAGAATTGGCCTCTTATGACTAAATGGAGAATTAGGACACCCCGTATGATCTTCTACGAAAATGGGCTGTTGGACATTTCGGATTATAAGGACATCAGAGAACAAGCTGAAAAATGTGAGCACATTCCTTAGAATTAGTAAATTTCAATTACACATTATTTTTGCTGCTCTTATTTTCGTTTATGCTCTGAATTCGATATACAGGGTGGCCAGGAAAATGTTAATGCTTCAAAGTCGATATAGGTACGGGGTCTTTGATAAATTTCAGTTTTTATTTTCGTTTATGCTCTGGTTATTTAACCACGATAAATTTCACTTATTATTTTTAACAGTTTCAATTCGTTATATACAGGGTGCGGTCTGAAGATTGTGGGTATGTGTTTGTACTTTTATAACATTATTTTACAGGCTACTACAACATAGTATTTCCAGGTACTAATATTTATTTGTTTGTTTTCCACAGAATACCTATTGGAAAGAAATGGAAAACTTTTATCCCTGATCAGATAGCAACTGCAAGAGTTCATGGCATTTGAATATTCTAAGGAGGAATTTTTAGGTATCTAGGTCTTCCTGGTCGATCTTGGGAATCAAGCCGAAGAAACAAAACATATTGTGGGGCTAATAGAGGAAAGGAGAAACTATAAAAATATAGTGAAGGAGTTGCAGAAACAGAACGACAAATGTAAGTATGATTTTAAATGATTATTTATGACATGCGTGTATGTTTTGTTATTATTATTCCTTACAGCTTAAAATTGGTGGCCATTTTTTATTTCAGGATTTATATTTCTATTTACTATAACTAATATTTATTTGTTTGTTTTCCACAGAAACGGTGAGAATTGGTATTCCCTTATGACTAAATGGAGATAGAGTCGATTAGGACACCCCGTATGATTTTCAGCAAGAGAGAGGAAATTGGACATAGAGCGGGAGAAGAGGAAAGTCTAGGGCGTTGGTAGCATGTGACAGACACACAGATCTTCAGTGAGAGAGAGAGGAAAATGGGTGGGCCGCTGAACAGCTTGAAAATTTGGACCGATGGTGCTGTCATCAATTTTCAAGACAGCTTCAAGGGCTAAGAGCACATGATATTTTGCAGGTATTTTGTTTACGTCAATTTGCAGCGCTGCGTATCAAAATTAACTGTTTATCGAAATATAGATAGGCATTTATATGATGTACGAGGAACGTCATTTATCTCGTTCCATTTTTAAAGGGTTCTTACGATATAGATTTTGAATTAATCTTCTTCTTCTTCGGGACTATCTTCGTTAATTTCAATTTGTGTCTGTTGTTGACGCGTCAACCCCAATACCAGCGTTCGTAGTTGCTGGAAAATACTTTCGTTGGGACAATTTATCCCAAATAGGGAAAGATCCTTTTCCCCCGCTCTCACAAGACGTTTAGAAAATTCGTTGAATTCGAAATTATTCTTCTTGTTAAAGAAATACAGTAGGCCGTTAGCGTATCGAAAAGCAGAAGACATTTTCGCTGGTACACCCGGAAAATCGTTTGAGGTGATTCCGTACTTTTTCGGTCTAAATGGACATTCGTCTATTTCAACATATTGATTGACGTCATAGAAGATAAGCGTTTGGCCCTTATAGGTATTTGCGAGAGCTCTAATTCTGCTATTACGCGGTAAACCGAGTATACTATGGGCTCTAACGGGGTAACCATCAACTAGTTGTAGACTTGGAAACTCTATCATATACAATAAGTCATCAGCGATCAGAACAATCTCTCCATTAGGTCTCTGGTACAGGCTGTTCACCTTAGAAAAATTCTGCGGTAAAAATCGCAACCAATCTGTTAGGCGTAATGGCTTTGCTTTCGTTGTTTTCGTGGTGCCCAGATCTAGAGGCCACACAAAGTTTCGGTAAAATACATACAGTCTCTGATTAATAATCAAAAGGGCGTCTATATTCCGTATAGAACATAAATCCCCCGTCAAATTTTCCATACTGGTATTTATTGTTCTAGTTGATGGCGGTGGTGGTGTAGTATTTGCAATAGTTGTTGAAGTCTGTGGTGTTGCATACGAGGGGAACCGAGCCTTTATTCTTCCAGGTGGCGGATATAACTCTTGAACTGCTAGTATATCGTCATCACTTAACTGTCGAAAACCATAATAATATGGATACATTACGGAAGCTTTTATCGACGAATGTTTAATACCCAACGTATGTCCAATCTCATGTACCAGAACGGCAAAAATACTAGTTTTACCCTCGGGGGCTGGAGAGTGGCTGGCCTCGTAATACCAGTCAACGTCTTTGTTCAAGTGAATTTCTACGGCCGCTTGAGCATGGTCTGGAGATGTTGGATAAAAAGCATGGCCCAACACAGCTAAACTGGCGAATGACTGGCACGGACGATTTGTAATTACATAGGCGTGATTTGTTGGTTCCAATGAAATGCTTATATGTATGTCTTTTACCCCTGGTGAATACGTGAACGTTAATGTTGAATTTGCTGCCCAAACCTCGAACGCCTTTGACGTTGCGGAGAACGTTAGGTTGTCGTCATGTTTCAAATTCCATCTCAGGTTGGTGCGGTTCCACCCATATTCGACCCTAAACTCATTATCAGGGGCCCCACATCTCGGCAAACTCATTAGTTTACGTGTTTCGTCGTTTAATTGGCCATCAATGGGTAGTTTGTGAAATGTTTGATAAACAGAGAGAGCGTAAGATAATTCATCCTTCGATAATTGTTTTGATGCTCTCAGGGCACCATCATCATCGCTCCAATATTGTTGTAGATACGATAACACATCATCATTATCTGCGGTATTTTGCAGAGAGAATCCTGAACGAGTCATTAGCAGGTAAAATAAAATAACGATATCGCGCATCTTGATCAAACTCAAAAGACGTCGATGTTTTAGCGACTAGTGATGCTCTTATACTAATTGTCACATTAACGGGATCGCACATTTATACAATTCAAAATCGTTCGTCGATTTTATTTAATCTAACACTAGACCAAGCAAGAATTTTAACAATTTACCCTGAATATAGAATTGGTGGGCGAACAGGAAAGCTGCATGTGACGGCTTCGCAGATTTCCAAGACATTTGCAAACGATAAGATCACATGATATTTTTTTGTAATTGTCTTAGAGACCTGTGGGGGTGGTTATTTACAACACGTGAAGATGTCGCAAGCCTTCAATACAGCTGCAAGAATTTTTACGACAATTTTATACTATTAACTGTTTATTAGAATATACGAGTGGGATGATAGTTTAGCAATATGCCAATTGCGAAGTTTGCGAGGATGTCATAATCTTTTTTGAGATACCTCTTTCATATCAAGAGGACGCGCATCCTCCTAATTTCTCTGGGGGTGTCTCTAACGACCACGGACTTAGATAAAAGCAGAAAAGTGCACACTCTTAATCTTTACCCCTTCCTCCAGGAAAGCATGCCGGGTTTCCTATATGATATGATATGCAAAAGTAATAAAAGCAGGCCGCATCCAAGTTTTCTTTCAAAGTTTTTGCAGTTTTTGTTTAACATGGGTAAGTTTTGAAAAAGTCTTCTATTAGCGTTTCATTATTGTTGGCGGTGTTGTGTTCTCTAGAATCATTTATCGAGGGGATAAGCCCGGCGTATCTGGGGCCCGGCGAAACTGAAGTAGGTTAAAGCTACATAAATTTCAAAAGTGTTTGATATTATGCTATTTTAGTTCGTGACCATGTATGTGCCGAGCATGGCTGACATTATGGAACGGCGGCACGACGCCATTGTGTGCTACAATGGTGTAGTGCCTGGAGAGGGCTACCTGGTGCTAATCAAGCACCCGGCACTCCCGATATTCCTGGCGCACGTATCGGAGATTGAGCGTAAGTGTTTTTTTCACTAATATTTCGAATGTTTGTTTTGATAAATTCCATTACAGACGAAAACGAAGACCTGCTGTAAATAATAAATAAAAATTGTAATAAAATATTTATTGGAAAAATTTGCAAATTGTTTAATATCTATCAAACCGCTCATCCTAATTGTCGACGGTTTTGTTGCATTTTGTTTAAGAATACCCAGGCGAGGTTGCATAATTTATTGTTGTTGTTGTATTGGTTCAGAAAACGTGACATAAATACTTTAGACGAAAATTTGAAAAACAAAAGAGCGGGTAAACCACCGGCGGGATTCAACATCCATATCATTATCATCTTCAAAACTTTTCAACAACAAAGACTAGTTGGTTTTCACCCCGTCATTTCAAGCAACCACCACCACCACCAGCGCTAATAGTTATGCTTTATCTTATGTTTTTGTCTCATAACAACAGGTTTTTGAACGGGTCCATGAGCTTTTCCAAGCGTTCCCTTTAAGCGATCAAGGGCTTTCCATGCGACCCCTTCATGCGATCAAGGGCTTTCCATGCGACCTCTTCATGCGCTCAAGGGCTTTCCATGCGACCTCTTCATGCGCTCAAGGGCTTTCCATGCGACCGCATCATGCGCTCAAGAGCTTTTCAACTGATCCCTTGGTGCGATCCCTTCGATCGGTCTCTTCGGTCCCTTCGATCGGCCTCTTTGATCGCTTTGGATGGCCTCTCTTTAGATTAACTGATCCATTCTGAATATTTTTCAAGGCACTTCCTACATCACCTCTAGTAGCAGCCGTTGGGATTTCAGTTGCTGGAGATCTATCAACGGCTACTGTCAGTCCCGCCCTTGTGGTTTCTGTTGTTTGTTTGGGCTTTATAAACAAACACAAATCGCGGGAAGGCCGAAATTTAAAAAAGGGGACATTGTACGAATAAGTAAGACAAAATTTCAATTTGAAAAAGGCTATACACCCAACTGGTCAACGGAATTATTTAAAATAGCGAAAATACAAATTACCAATCCGTGTACGTATCTGTTGGAAGATATGGAGGGGCAACCAATCAGCGGGGGATTTTACTCTGAAGAATTACAGAAAACTACGCAACCAGATGTTTACCTGGTGGAAAAGGTTCTGCGCAAAAACAAGAGGGGGGATTTGTACGTTTCCTGGCTTGGTTTCCCGGCAAGTCATAACTCGTGGGTGAAATCTTCAGACGTAGTTTAGTCGAGCATTGTCTAATTATCGGAAGTGCGAGCATGCGCACCGCTGTTTTTACACTTACTGGAATTACAGAGACCTTCCCATGCAAATTCCCGCGCGAAATCTGATTACTCAATAATATTCTGGGTTTGTCGAGTATTCCTCATTTGTCTTTAATACACATTAGTTTATTTAGGTAATATTGGCAAGAGATTAGTACTAACAGAATTTTATCTCATTAAATTTATGTAACAGCGACGTATATTTACTAGTAAATAATGTCTAGGTAGGTTTTTAATATTGTCTAATTGAAAAATATTTTTGGAAATTTATTGTAGCACACAACCCACTGTGTCCTGTGAACGGTGTCAGAAAACATTTAAAACTGTTTCAAGTCGAAACCGGCATTTTAGAGACACTCATCATGACAATTCTCACGACAGCCGAAAAGCCTCTCGTATTATTTGCCCATGTTGCCCTAAAGAATCCGCTCTACATTTTCCGTCTTTTGAATATTTAAGAGATCATCTTACTGGTGTTCATGGCATAAAATTTAACATACAAAACTTAAAATTTGACAATGAAAAACAGTTTTCTGATTGGAAAGAATCTATTGAAAAAAAAAACAAATCATTTTATTCATTAAATTCAACAGCAGAAAGTACATCTAGTAAAGTGTTTTATTACGAATGTCACAGAAGTAATTTGGGAAAATTTGAAAGTGAATGTAAGACACGTGCACCAAAAGTTAGTGGTAGTATTAAAATGAACGGAGTTTGTCCATCTCGAATAAGAGCAGAAATGCACCAGGATACGTCAAAGTTTTCTGTGACCTATGTTTCAACACATGTCGGTCATAAAACTGAACTTAGACGTCAACCATTAACTGAAAAAGAAAAAAATGAAGTTGTAGAACAAATTCGTATGGGACTATCTTATGACAATATATTAAAAAAATATAGGAGTATAGAAAGCGACAACTGTACTAGATTAAATTTAATTACAATGAAAGACTTACACTACATAGCAGAAAGCAATAATCTCACCGGTAAAAGAAATAAATCTGATGTAGTTGCAGTTGAAATTAAAGTAGCTGAGTGGAATGCAGGGGAGAGAAAGAATGCTTTCATCTTCAAGAAATGTGGGGAAGCCCATGAAAAACTAGATCCAAATGATTTTGTTTTGGCATATATGAATTCAGAAATGGAATATATGCTGAAAACTTATGGGCAAAGAATTATTTGTATGGACGGAACACATGGGACAAATCCATATAAATTTGAACTGACTACAATACTAGTTTTGGATGATCAACATATTGGATATCCGGTTGTGTTCTTAATATCAAACAGAAAAGATGAGGTTGTGCAAGAAGTTCTATTAGATGAATTAAAAATAAAAGTTGGAACTATAATACCCGAGTATTTCATGACAGATGACACCACAATTTATTCAAATGCTTGGACGAAAGTGATGGGCGCACTTCCAAACAAACTTGTATGCACATGGCACATTAAGAAAAACTGGACCATCCAAGGCAGACGAAAAATAAGAGACAAAGAAAACAGAGAACGAATTAAAAAAGATCTCAACAAACTATTGAGGGAAACTGATGAAAAGGAGTTTTGGAGACTGCAACAAGAATTAATAAATTATTTACAGAAGGAAGAAGATGAATTTTTAAAATACTTGAATACATATTATTTTAAGACTAAAGAACGAATAGCTTCTTGGGCACATTGTTACCGAAGACATGCAGGTATAAACACTAACATGCACCTAGAATCATTACACAGAACACTTAAGTATAAATATTTCTGCGGTAAAACTGTAAGGCGATTAGAAACATGCTTAGATGCGTTAGATAGATTTATAAATGATAAATCATGGTCAAGAATTACCTCAGTTTTGAGGCCTACAGCAACACATCGAGACCTTCTGGTAAATAAATATCATAAAAAAGCGATGGACATGTCTTTTGAAAATGTGGCTGAGGTTAGTCCAGAAAAATATTTAGTTCATTCCCAATCCGCAATAGAATTTTATGAAATTGATTTAGTGGATGCTCTCTGCAACTGTCGTACACTTCGGTGCCTAATTTTTGATGTTTGTGTGCATCGATTCAAGTGTTCCTGTTATGAAGCATCAATTAAAAACAATTTCTGCAAACATATTCATCTAGTAGTAATGTATATAAAAAATATTACACAAGTTACGAACCCAAACAGTGATAATCCTGGAGCCGCTGAGCAAGAGGAACAAAAATTACCAGAAGTGAATAATAAGTTGCTAGAGGAGGTAAATTTGAGAATTTTGGGAAATTCAGCAACTCATGGGAGCTCTTTGGACTGTGCTGAAAAAAAAGAACAATGTACACAATTATTCAATTCAATATTAGAACAGTGTTTTAATAACAGTGATTATAGCAACGTTATTAACACATTAACAGAACTAAAGTGCAAGATAATGAAAAGTAACTTACCCAAAACTTCGTCAAGTACGAAAAGAAAAATGGAAAAACAAACATTTTTCCCCTTAAAGAAAACCAAACAATAGCGTCTTGCGTTTTTTCTTGTTTAATTTGTCATATATAACAGCTTCTTTTTAGTAAAACAAAAATGTTCATTTCTTTGGAGCTCAAGTTTTCTTTCTTTGGCTTCTATCACAGAACAAACATGAAGAATTTGGTAAAATGTAAATAAGGTTAATCTTAATTTTCTGTTGTCACTTGTGACAGTTCAGTATTATTGACCTTCACCAGATGATTAGGTATATGCGCATGCTCGCACTTCCGATAATTAGACAATGCTGTTTAGTCGAGGTGAAACAATTGCCGTGTAAAGATGTCCTCCGAAATCAGTAGCACCGATAGCTTCCTCGCCAGCCCGTGGAGTTTTATGGAAAATCATTTGTCGAAATACGAGGAAGCAATGAAGAATGAAATTCGCTTCATCTACGAGACACGATACAAGTGCGCGAATGACTTTTCTTTGACCTGTGGACTTAGTCACGCGAGAAATTTCGAACCCGCGGTGAAAATTTTCAATAAATTCACCGTGAGTGGTGCACATAGTGTCCCCTTCTTAGCTGACGATTGGTATGAAGTAGCTAAATTTATACGGGAATCGTTGGAACAGTACTTTTTGAAACCTAAAGAAGAAGACGCCAAGTACCGCAGGGAAAGTGGTTCGTGTTCCGTTGACGGAGACTCGCTTTTCGGGTGCAGACTGCTTAGAATTCAAGAAAAAAACGCCAATCTCAATTCTGTGCTGTATCTGGGCGAAGATACTGTTCGTCAAATTGTCGAGTTGGAAACAATAATAGATGGTCGGTTAGATCTCTTGTATTCCTTATATTTTCCCGAATTTTACAATGATGTGCTCTTACCCACAGTGTCCGAGGAACTTAAAAAATATAAAAAAGAATGTGCTGATGATATATTTTTAAATCATCATTTCATAACCCGCCCCAGTGATGAAAAAGAATGTGTTAAAAAAATAATTTTAAATCATCGTTTCATAACCCACGCCGGCGTGCATTATGAAGATGTGCGGTACTGTTTAAAAGAATGTTTGGTATATTGTATGGACAAATTATATTATGATTTAGGCGTAGTAGTAGTACCTATTTATGTAGAAAACTAAATAAATCTAATCACTTTCAACCCAAATGTCTTTTAATGCAGACCTCTGCCTCCCACCCGAAAATTTAACGAAAGAATTTATCGAGAAATATTTAACCTCTACGCAGTTGGAAAAGATTTGGACTCTGTTGCCCGCTACTTTACAAAACGACATCGATTTGCAATTAAAACGACCCTGCTTCGCTCATTATAACAGGCCTGGCGATAGCGATCATATAGACGGACCTCCTGGACCTAAATCCCAGTGTTATTTCTGTCTAAAGTCCACAAGTAAGACGTAATAAGAAGAAGATGCCACTTTTGGCAAGTTCATTTGTCATTCTGACCGCTCTGGTCAACCAGATATTTTACGTTGATCAAGCACCCGGTGTAACGGAAATATTTGCTTGCTTCGATGCCAAAAATGACAGTTGGCCCGACTCATGGTACCGATTGGAACACCACACTGTATATGGAATTTCTGTTTTTTCTCGAAATATCTCTGACGTCATCAAAGAACAACAGAATAAACCGCCACTGCTGGCCTACAAGTTAAGACTTGTCTTTTTTGATAGAACCTATGGAGATGCTCCTGATTGGAAAAGAATTCTCATATCCGGATATGATACCGAAGATGATGATTCATCAATACACAGTTTACTTATCTACTATATTTTCATATGTATCACCTGTTTCACGGCATTTATTTATTCTCTTTATAAAACGTACAAGTTTATAAGAACAAATACTGTTAATAATGATAATGTACCAATTTGACCTTGAATAATACTTATGTCTTATCTGGCATTTTAATCTCCAAGCACAGGATGCTTATTTCCGGTTAAGCTGTTTGATGCTGATAAGACCATGACGCATCAATTCTTATCGTTGTCCTCCCTCTCTATTGTATATCTATATATAAGTAGAACTCCAATGTTTTTTTCTCATTCTGTTAACTGTGCGCGATCAGTAAACTACCGTCTTAATTATCCTATTCTATTATACCTAACTTTTTTACTATACTCATATTTTATTGGACGTATTCTTAATTAGTGTTTAGTGTGTCACCTTAATAATAATCCCATTCGTTGTTATTTAAAATGTCTTACGCCACATCTCTAGTTAATAAACATAAGGCAGCTCTGCTGAGTGCTAATGATAACCCCGGTAACATCGTCGAGAGTATTAAAAGTTGCGGTCGAGATATAAAAGTATTAAATGAGTTGTTAAAAACGGCCACCAACATCGGCGAGAAACAACACCTGACCACATCAATCGGTCACATAAAGGGATTTCGGCAGCTCCTGAAAGGACTGGGGGTTATTGGTGGATCATATGCATCGTCATCAGCTGCTATGTCTCCATCCATTGGAGTGAAATGGGAAGATGTCGAATCGGCTTTTCGAACTCGAATGAGGACTGGGGTTAACATTATTCTGATTCTTAAAGACCCCACACAATTTTTGGCGGATTGCGAAAAGGCATTTAGCGGGAAAGTCGCCCAGTTACTCCAACAACATAACAATCTTAAAGTAAATACGGTCTTTTGCGGGGAATTTAAAATAGTTGCAGCTGAGCAGGAAACTTTAGAATTTAAATATATACGTACTAAAAATGTAGCAATTTATAATGATACTGATTTGACACTATGGTTTTCCGAGAACGTCGAACAGCCTATTCTGCAGGAGCTGGAAGAATTTCAGGAAAGAGATTCGGGTAAGTTCTTTCCCTATAATAGTAGATCATGCGCAGTTAACAGAATGATAAAGAATATTAGAGTTTTATTTATATATTTTCATTGTTTTAGGTTGGGCGTTGTCGGCGATTGTGAACCTTCAGGTTAACATTAATAAGTTCACCCCGCAAGTTGGTTCGTCATATATTGAATTACCAACTCAAATTAAAACGAAGAAGGCCTGCGTGAATGTTAAGAACATGACCGACGATTTGTGTGTAGGCTGGAGCATTTTATCCAGTCTGTATCCTACAAACAAGAGAGCTGATAGAACTTCTTCATATCCGCACCCCTCGGCCGTTTTAAATTTAACTGGAATTCAATTCCCCATGACAATTAAGCAAGTACCACGTTTGGAAGCACAAAATCACCTTTCAATTAACGTCTATATTTTGGAAAAGAAGAAGAAAAATTATGAAACCCTCCCCGTCTATTTAACCAAGGAGAAACGGGCCAGACATGTTAATCTACTGATGATTCAAGATGAGTATTTTAATGCCGATGATGATAATGATAATAGTAATTATTTAGAAATAAAATATCATTTTGTTTGGATAAAAAATCTGTCACGCTTAGTTTCCACGCAGTTAAGCAAACATAGGGGTAAAAAATACTTTTGCGACCGTTGCCTTCATTATTTTTATTCTGAAAATAAATTAAGCAAGCACTACGAGGACTGCAAAAATATGAACGAGTGTAAAATTCGTTTACCAACTGCTGAACAGAAATATTTTTCTTTCAAAAATTATGCGCATAAAATAAAGGCGCCGTTTATTATTTATGCAGACTTGGAGTGCATTTTAGAGCCGAGCACTAGGAAAAATGAGTTTCAAAAACATGTACCCTGCAGTATCGCTTATTATGTTAAATGTTCATATGATGATTCGCTCTCTTTCTTCAGATTTTACCGTGGTGAGGACTCAATCCAATGGTTTGTCCGAGAACTGGAAACTTTTGCTGAGGATTTAGAGACCGTATTTCTTTGCCCTTTACCTATGGACCCGCTGACCTTAAACCAACAAATTCAGTTCACCAACACCTCAGTTTGCCACATTTGTGAGCAACCTTTTACACAAGAACAGAAAAAATTTCGAGACCATTGTCACTTGAGTGGTACATACAGAGGCCCCGCTCATGAAAATTGCAACCTAAACTTCCAGGATAGTCACGTGGTTCCGGTGGTTTTTCATAATTTATCCGGTTACGATTCTCATTTCATCATACAAAATTTGGCTACGGATTTGGAAGGTCGCGTTGATTTGTTACCTATAAATAAAGAAAGGTACATTTCCTTTACCAAACATTTAGATGAAAATCTTATTAAATTTCGTTTCATAGATTCACTTAGATTTTTGGCGTCCGGTTTAGATCAGCTCGCGTCATATTTAATCAAGTATCCAACACTAAACTCGGAGTTTACAAATTTAAACGCAGAGCAGCTTCGTTTGCTGCAGAGAAAGGGTATTTACCCCTACGACTATTTCGATGACTTTTCTAAATTTACCGAAACTTCCCTACCGCCGAAATCAAAATTTTATAATAAATTGAACGATTCTGATATTACTGATGTCGCCTATGAGCATGCGCAACGGGTTTGGCGCGACTTTGGAATTCAAAATTTGGGGGAATATTCGGACCTTTATTTAAAAACGGACGTGTTACTCTTGGTCGACGTGTTCGAAGAATTTAGAATTAGTTGTCTAGAAACTTATGGATTAGATCCCGCCCACTATTATACCCTCCCCGGCTATACGTGGGACTGCATGCTTAAACACACCAACATTACTTTAGAATTATTGGTAGATATTGATCAGATAATGTTTTTCGAACGGGGGATAAGGGGGGGGGTCTTAGTCAGTGTTCCAAGCGGTATAGTAAATCGAATATTCGCTGCATGCCCGATTTTAATCCTGCAGAACCATCAAAATTTTTAATGTATAACAACATAAATAATCAATATGGTTGGGCTATGTCCATGTATCTCCCGTACGGGGGTTTTGAGTGGGTGGGTGACGATGATTTCGGCGGTTTTAATGTAAATGATGTAGCTGATAATTTTCGAGGTCGATTTGGAATACCCTCAAAATTTGCACGACTCTCATTCAGATCTTCCATTCTGCCCGGAACATCTTAATCCACCAAATTCTAAACAGCGAAAACTTTTGGCCACCCTGTATAACAAAGAGGTCTACGTCATTCATTATCGAAATTTAAAACAGGCTTTGAAACATGGGCTGAGTAACAAAAATTCATCGTATTCTTAAATTCAACCAATCGGCTTGGCTAAAATCCTACATTGACTTTAACACGCAGCTTAGAACAAATGCTAAAAATGATTTCGAAAAGAATTTGTTCAAATTAATGAACAACGCGGTTTTTGGCAAGACTATGGAAAATATTCGTAAACATTCTATTGTAAAATTAATTTCCAAGTGGGAGGGCCGATACGGCGCTGAAGCTTTAATCTCGAAGCCTACATTTAAGGCGTCAACAATTTTCTCGGAAAATTTGGCCGCGATCGAGTTAAATAAATCCGAAATATACTTCAATAAACCGATATACGTGGGCATGTGCATACTCGACATCAGTAAAACAAAAATTTATGAATTTCATTATGAATATATGAAAGGAAAATTTAATAATGCATGCAGGGTTCTTTACACCGATACCGACTCCCTTATTTATGAAATTACAACCGATGATTTATATGCAGTGATTAGAGAGGATTGCCACGAATTTTTTGATACCAGCGACTATCCTGAAGATAATATTTATAAAATTCCGTTGGTAAATAAAAAGGTATTGGGCCTCATGAAAGATGAGAATAACGGCAAAATAATGACTGAATTTGTTGGTTTGAGGTCAAAAATTAATGTACGCTCTTAGAGTGGAGGGTAAAGATGCGGTCAAAAAATCCAAGGGCGTAAAGCGGTGCATTATTAAGAATCAAATAACCTTTAACGATTATTTAGAGTGTTTAAATTCTTTTCGCGAAAAATATGTCAATCAAAATTTAATTAGGTCTGATAAACACGCTGTAAGTTCCATCACCCAGACGAAAATTGGGTTGAGCCCTCACGATAAACGGTATCTCCTTAACGGGGAGTTTAAGACGCTGCCGTGGGGGCATTATTCTATTTTAGAGCAATAGATAGTAGTTTTAATTGTAGTCTTTGGGTTTTAATGTTTAAATTTTGTATAATATAAAGTATTTTTGTTTGTAAATAGTTTAGGATGTAGGATGTACTACTTAATAGATTTTACTTCTGTTCTGTTTACAAATAGTTGGGAATGTTGGATGTTCTACTTAATATATTTTAGTTTGTTTACTTTTTCTGTTTACAAATAGTTTTATCGATTATTATTAAATAAACTGTTTATTGTTTTGATGTACGTGTAATTACGCAATTACCTTTCCCACTCTGTTGCAGTACCACAATCTAACGTCCAATAGCGTGATGACTTACTCCGCCATTTTGATAACAACGCCAACTGTCAATTTGCCACTCGCAAATTTTTACCTGTCAATTTTTAAATTGGCAAGGCGTCGCCGCGACGGCCGCCATTTTTAATTTTGACGACAACGCCATCTGACGGAGAATAGTTTAATTTTTATTTGACGACAACGCCATCTGACGGAGAATAGTTGAACGTCACCTCCACCATTACCGTTTCCTGAATTTTTAGGTTGTTGTCCAGACTAATTCTAGGTTCTTGTCCCGGACCGGAAGTAAAAATTTCAATGGACCAATCAGAAGCCAGGATTCTGTCCTAGAAGTCTCATAGCTTATCTACTGACGTATGTGAGTGCCCAATTTAATATCAATAAGGTTAACATATGTCTTAATGTATGGCGAGTAAACAAGCGAGATTTGTGGCTCCGAAATTTAATTCAAAAATTGGATCGTTTCGAGCTTTAATTTCGCAAGCTTTGGTGAGATTTCAGATCGAGTAATTAGGAACACATACAAAATACGAAAAACGGAAGAAAGATTGTTCGAAAGCCAGAAAAGACGGAAGAAACAGATCAGGGCGTCGTCACTTAAGGACAAATTCGCATGTGAGTACCGATAGTGTTTATAGAGACCGTGACCTTCGAGGAGTTGATCCGGGAAGCGGCTCTCTTGTGCGGGCAAAGCTAGGCAACCCAATATTCACCTAAGTGTAAAACGGGAAAAATCTGTAGCAGGCGGTGTAGGCAACCCACTCCACGACTTTGTGTCGCGCGGTATCTCCTGGACGGCGACATATCGGGGCGAACTGCTAAAAAAAAAATGTTTGACGAGGGGAAAATGCGTACAGCAACGGACACTGATGAATCTTCAACGGAGGATCAGAAAAGAAAAGCGGAAGATCAAGGAGAAGGATTTAGCAGATGCAAGAAAACTATGAGAACACCTGACAAATTAAAGAGAAAGGAAAGTGGGAACGAAAACAAGGAACTGAAACATTTAATGGAAACAATGATGTCAGAAATAATGGGAATCCGACAAGATCAGAAAGAAAGTCAAGAACAAATACTAGAGATAAAGCAAGAAGTCAAAGAACTAAGGAGAGAGCAACAAGAGTACTGCATTCAGGTGCAAAAACTAGTGAAAGAAAATGCAGAATTAAAGAATGAGATGGCTGTTATGAACAAGAAATTGGAAAAGGTTGAATTAATGGAACGCAAATTCGAACGCATGGACAGAGAAAAGAGAATTAAAAACCTAGTAATAACAGGACTCCCTATTAAGAACATGCAGGGGATAGAGCTAAAAAATGCCATGGAAGAATTTTTTAACAGACAATTAAACATTGATGCTAGACTAGAAGAAGCTTATAAAATAGGAGAAGAACGATGTGTTGTGAAACTGCAGAATATGCAGGATAGAACAGACGTGCTGAAAACCAAGAGTAAGCTGAGAGATGTAAAAAGCAGCCATAGGGTATATATAGATAGTGACTTAACAGTAAAAGAAAGGGAAATACAGAGAATGATCAGAAAGAGGGCCGAAGAAGAAAGAAAGTCAGGCAAAATAGTGAAAGTTGGATATAAAAAGTTAACATTGAATGGGAAAGTCTGGAAATGGAATGAAACCGACGAAAATTGGATAGATGCTGAAAACGGACCTACAGCTATGGCAGATGGAACAAAAAACTGATGGATCTTCCAAGATTGATTGGTATGACGGACATGGCAAAGAAAAAGGACGGGAAAACGGGAAATAATGGAAATAAAATGGAAAAGGGTAAAAGGGGTGAAATGCAGGAGAATATTTTAATGGGAACTTGGAACGTACGAGGGTTAAATGAAGATGGAGCACTGAAGCAGCTAAATAATGAGTGTTTAAAGTTCAAATTTGATATCGTAGCAGTTCAGGAAACGAAAAAACTTGGGAATGATGTAATAGAATTGAAAGATTATGTATTCTTTAATAGTGGGGGAAAGAACCGGTTGCTGGGAACGGGATTTATAATTAAAAAAAGGCTAAAGCATAGAGTAGTTGAGTTCAGACCGATAACCGATAGGATGTGTTTTCTGCGCCTGAGAGGAAAGTATCAAAAGATAAGTTTGCTGAATATTCACGCACCAACTGAAGAGAAAAGTATGGAAGAAAAAGAAGAATTCTATAGCACAGTGGAGAAAGAATACAACAGTATCCCTAAATATGATATGAAAATAGTTCTTGGCGATATGAATTCAAAGGTGGGAAGGGAGAAGATATATGTGCCTACAATAGGAAAACACAGCAAACACGCAGTGAGTACAGAAAATGGTAAAATGTTGATAGACTTCGCAAAGGGAAATGGGTTAGTAATTGTGAGCACATATTTTGAGAGGAAGAATATTCACAAGGGTACGTGGAGATCTCCAGATGGCCGGTATACCAATCAGATAGACCATGTGCTCATAGAAAGGGAGGAAGCAAGAAGCATTAAGAATGTTAGAAGCTATAGAGGCCCAAATATGAACTCTGATCATTTTATGATAGGGATAAAAGTTCACCTGAATATACCTGTGCAAAAGAATAAAAGAATAATGCAGAAAAGAGATAGACAGACGATAAGACTGGAAAAAGAGGAAGAAAGATTAGAGTATCGACATATATTAATCGAGAAAATTAGTAATATGGAAGAAACGAATAATATAGACAAGTTATGGGAATTACTCAAGAAGGAAATGAAGGAGTGTGCGAAAAAATTTAGTGAAAAACCAAAAAATGCAAAAAAGACATGGTTTGACGATGAATGTAAAGAAGAAGTAGAAAAAAGAAATAAGACACGGTTACAAATGATTATAGACGAAACTGAAGAAGCAAAAGCAAAGTATGTAGAACATAAAAAGTACTGTAAGACCTTTTTAAGGAGAAAGAAGAGAAAATACAATGAAGAAATATTAAATGCAGTTGAAGAAAACTTTAAGAATAACGAGGTTAGAGCATTGTATAGTGGAGTAAGGAAAGAAAGACAGGGATATCGTCCAAACCCAATATATTACAAGAATAAGAAGGGTGAGCTGATTGCGGACGACGAGGAAGTATTGGAGAGGTGGAGGGAATATTTCGATGAGCTACTTAATGAGGATGGCGTGGAAGTGGAAACTTATGAAATGGAGAAGGAAGAGCAGCTAGATATGTATGAAGAAGAACCGCCTAATGTCCGAGAAGTGGAGGAAATCATCAGGAATTTGAAACGAAACAAAAGCCCTGGAAGTGATGAAATTACAGCAGAAATGTTCAAATATGGAGGTAAGGAACTGGCACAAAAGATACACAGATTGATGGAGCAGATATGGATAAAGGAGAGCATGCCGCAAGAATGGGTTGAGGCAATATTATGCCCAATTTACAAGAAAGGTAATAAAATGGAATGTGAAAACTATAGGGGTATAGCTCTTCTCAACGTAGCCTATAAAATATTATCAACAACTATAAAAAAGAAATTAGTGACCAAGATGGATGAGATAGTGGGTGAATACCAATGCGGTTTTAGAGCTGGCAGGGGAGTTGTTGACCAAATATATATATTAAAAGAAATTCAAGCAGAAAGTTACGAACACCAAATAGAGACCAACATACTATTTATAGATTTTAAGCAAGCCTACGATAAGATTATAAGAACTGAATTGTATAAAGCACTTTTAGAACTAGGAGTCAACAAGAAGCTAGTAAATATGATAAGAATGACATTGAATCAAACGGAAGATCGAGTGAGAGTGAAAGGAAAAGTATCAGACAAGTTTGAGGTTAGAGTGGGACTGAGACAGGGGGATCCGCTTTCATCGATTCTGTTTAATTATGCACTAGAAAAAACCCTAAGAGATGCAAATATTAATAGAACAGGATCACTATACTACAATAGGCACCAGTGCCTGGCGTATGCGGACGATATTGCCATACTAACAAGAAGTAAGTACGAGCTGCAAGAGGTATTCAAGAGATTGGAAAAATCAGCGAGGAGATTAGGACTTGAAGTGAATGAAGAGAAAACTAGGTTTATGAATTGGTCAGATGGCATTTTCAAAGAGGGAAAACACATAACAATAATGAGCAACCAGGGAAGAAAGTACAATTTTGAAGAGGTGGATAGATTCAAGTACTTGGGCGTAATTATAACAAGGACACCGGGAAGTAGTGAGGAAATACAAACAAGAATTATGGCAGGAAACAAGAGCCTCAATGCACTCAGCCGTCTCTTTAAGAACAAAGCTACATCAAGGAATCTAAAGATACGTGTGTACAAGACAGTGATTCGACCAATCGTGGTGTTTGCTAGTGAGGTTTGGACCCTGAGACAGACAGAAATAATGAAATTGGAAGTGTGGGAGCGAAAAGTCCTTCGAAGAATCTTTGGTGGCAAGAAAAACAACGACCTGTGGGAGAGAAGAACGAACCAGAATCTTAGGGAACTGTATAACGAGACGAGTATAACGGGAATAATAAAATCACAGAGAGTAAGATGGTTAGGGCACATAATGAGGATGCCAGAGGAGAGACTTCCGAAGAGGCTGCTGACGTGGGGCATTGGAGGAAGGAAAAGAAGGGGGAGACCGAGAGAGAGATGGAAGAGTGAAGTGGAAGAAGATTTAAGAAAGATGAGAATTACTGACTGGAAAAAGAAAACATTGAATAAGAAAAAATGGAAGGAAATAGTCAATAAAGCCTTGGGCCTTCTAGGCTCGTAGAGCTAATGTATATATATAATAAGGTTAACATCACTAAAGTTAAATCCACCACTGACGGTATTCGCATACATTTGAACAGTATATCTGATTTTCGGGAAGGTACAAAACTTTTGTCTCGTTTGGGCGTGGAATATCACACATTCGCTCTCCCT
Organism: Xestobium rufovillosum; assembly: GCA_963966045.1. Classification (NCBI taxonomy): domain Eukaryota; kingdom Metazoa; phylum Arthropoda; class Insecta; order Coleoptera; family Ptinidae; genus Xestobium; species Xestobium rufovillosum. The sequence continues at coordinate 28,730,469 of OZ014497.1, forward strand.
TCGGAGAAATTATTACATGTTGTTCTGCGTGGGGTTCCCGAGCCGGTTGAAACTCTGCTGGTACAATCCGAGCTCGAGGAATTGTGGTACCACCTCAAGTCGGTTATAAGGTTGACACGTTTCAAAGATAAGTCCCCCATGCCCCTCATTCTGCTTACTCTTCCAAGGGAAGAAAAACATATTTTTCAGTTGGGTCGCATCGTCCATGTGGTCATCACCGTCGAGTCGCAAAGGCGAAAGACGGTGTCCTCTCAGTTTTACAGCTGTCAGCGGTTCGGACACGCGCAGAGTCGCTGCAATGCGTGCCCCAAGTGTGTCAAGTGTGCCGGTAATCACTCCTCGTACGATTGTACTAAGGAGAAATCTGTACCCAACAAGTGTGCGAACTTTGACCGGTTAAAATTTAAAAATTCCAAAATGAGTCATTTCGATGAAATTTTAATTGCATTGGTTGAGAAGTGTCCCCATTTATATAAAAAAGACTGTTCTTGGTATAGAGACCAATGCATGAGAGAAAACGCATGGCGTTCAATTGCTGACGCTTCAGGTTCTGAGCGTAAGTAACACCGGTAGTCTTGCGAGACGAACAATATTTATTAAAATATTGAATTATTTTAGCTGAAAAAGTCAAAAAAGATGGAATAATCTACGAAATGGTTTTGTGCGAGTCTTTCGGATCTATCCCGAGACGCCACCATCTGGATCAGAAGCCAAAACGCAGCAGGTAACATTTCCTTATTTTAAGACCATGCTGTGGTTAGCTGGATTCATTCGTAAGGAAAAGTAAGTTACAATCTAGAACCAGAAAACAAAATGCTGAACGCTTCATACCAATTTCAGAATGACTTCCTCCCACAAAAGGCGGTAGAAGATCATTATTAAGTAGCATTCTTGCTAATGAACCGTAAGTTACTTTTTCTTGAAATCATGAACACCAATCAAACATGAAATAATTTTAGAACGACTTCGACTCACAAAAGGAAGGCCACCGTGGAAACCGGCATTATCAGCAAATATTGATGATGAAACGTAAGTTATTTTTTTTATTTTATTTGAAGTTACACTGCTCGTTATAAATTTAATTATTAAGGCAAATAATGCACAGGTCACGAACGAGTTCATTTTGTGCTGAAGTAAAAGGAATATTAATTTGCCTGTTATAGTGGTATTATTATTTTACTCTGAAATAATTATATGAATATTTATTACTTTGTTGCAGAATAACGTTTGTATTTGAAGAAAATGGTGGAACAACGAATGATGATCTTCTGGGAGATGAGTATGACTGCACTGTAGAAAGTTAAGTAGACGTACACCGGAACGGCAACTTGAAGTGATGTACTTCCTGTCACCAGGACCAGCAGCGTCAACTAGTAGCGTTGGTGAAACAGTTCAGCCAAAAAGATGTAGACGGAATTGCGGCACTGTTCCTGCAGAGTTGAGCGCAGCAGTCGAGGCATTCACTACTCTGGTGAAGCACAGAACACAGAATATGAACATGGCACCTCAACAAGCAGAAGATGCGGGGGACAAGGCGTTCATGGAAAGCGTTGTAGAAGGCATGAAACACATCAAGCCAGAAAACAAAATTTTGATATGCCAAACATAAGTTTAAATGAAAGTTTGTAAGTTTGTTATGATGACTTCAACTACTGTATCTTTAAATTTGAATAAAAATATCATTAAAAAACTTACGTTTCACAAAGAATAAATTTACCAACCTTAAACTTGCCCGAATTCGACGGCTCATACGAAAAATTCTTACAGTTTCATGAAACCTTTCTTAATGACCCTAATTTATCGAACATTCAAAAATTTCATTATTTGCAATCCTGCTTAAAGGGAGACGCGACATCCATTTTGCAATCGTTACTTATTTCAGAGGCAAATTATGAAATAGCTTGGCGTCTGATAAACGAACGGCACGCAACAAGCGAATTATAATTCATACTCAGTAAGCAAAGAATCGTACGACGAATTCCGTAGATTTCTTGATGAAATTTTGAAAAACATGCGGGCACTTCAGGGATTAGGCGACCCGGCCGATGCTTGGTCCTCGTTAGTTGTATATATTGTAGTAAGTTTGATTATAAGTTTTAAAAAAATAATAAGTACATTATAACAAATGCAGCACTTGCAGTTGCATAGCCATGTTCGTCCCGTGACAACTCGCGAACAACTGGAGCGTAAAACCAACGAACATTTGCTCAATTCAGTACGCACCTTAACATTTCACTAGTAGGAGCGTGGAATGCTAGGAGCATGAAACAAGTAGAAAAGTTAGAAAATTGAGATGGATAGGCTAGCATTAGACATAGTAGGTATCAGTGAGGTGCGATGGCCAGAAGCTGGAGACTTTTGGAGCCAGGATTTTAGAGTTATATCCACAGGATCGACAGGGGGAAATTCGGAAGTAGGGATTGTTATGAAGAAGAAAATAGGGCAGAGAGTAGAAAATTTCATACAGAAAAGTGACAGGGTAGTTATGGTTAGGTTAAATTCGAAACCGTCGCGAACACTATATTTCAACATCACGTTAGGAGACGTTATACATGGAAAATGCCATTGGACCTGTAGATATCAAATAGATTACATTCTTGTCAGGCAAATATTTAGAAATCAAGTTAGGGACTGCAGGAGCAGACATAGATAGTGATCACAACATAGTGATTATGACGGCTAATCCTAATTTTAAGATTTTGAAAGAACTAAATGGCAGAAGACACCTTGACCTCGAGAAACTAAGATTGTTTCGCGCGATAAGTCCGAGAAAAAGACGAAGCACTAAAGGGCACGGATGAAAATATGTTAAGGACGTAGAGGCAGAATGGAATTCTACAGGTAGAGATATTTTGGGTCACAAACAATGAAAGTGGAAAACCCTGGATAACAAAGGATATTGTGACTTTTAGGTTAGATCACAACCTTCTCAACTTACAAGCCGTGTTGCTGCAAATCTGGCAACGCTGTAGGTGGTCCGGTAACCGGCCATTTTCACGTCAGCGTTTACGTGCTGCCTGTTCGTTTTCTTAGCAAATATTCAATTTATTTGGATTGTCTGCAACTGTGCTCATAATCTGTGTAATCAGAAACGTTTTAAGTCCAAGTTTCTTATGAACAAAGGTAAGTTTCTTCATTACGAACTTATTTTACGAGCAATAATAAAACGAGTGTTCCGACTCTGGACTTTCAGTAGCCACAGACCGTCTGTTCATATATGTATTCAATACTGGACTATTTAATAAACAATAAGGATTATGAAATGAAATTATTTCTGAGAAGTTCTAATCAAAAAACCACAATGTGCCAGCTGACATATTAGCAAGTATTGCTTCAGATGTTTTAAATTTCGATTTTCTGGAAACCTGCATTTGTGATCGATCCTATCAAAATGTATTAAAAATGGTTCTTTCTGTATTTTCCAACAAACTGTTGAATAATTATGTTAAAAATAAAAACTATAAACATTGTGGAAGTTCAGATTCTAAAAGAAAACGGAAACCAACTATGCATACTAAAAGCATTAAAACAAAAAAACTGAAAACATTTAAAAGTTGATTTTTCTATGAGCATTTAGTAATATACTCGGTAATATACCTAGTTATGTTAAATATAATTTATTGTCACATATATTACTTATTACATAGGTATCTAAGTTCTTGCCATTATTTTATTTACCCACCCAAAAAGTGCGTATGAATTTTCAAGGTTCATGCCTATAGTTTTGGGACCATTGAAAGGAAAAGTTAAGTTAGGTATCTGGATGACATACCTATTAATAACAGCTAGAAATTGGGTGGATATGATGCAGAAGTTGAAACATATATTCGAAGCATTTAGAAAAGCAAAATTAACGATGAAGTTATCGAAATGTGAATTTGTAAAAACCGAAGTAGAGTATTTGGGGTTTATAATCACAGAAAAAAGACTAAAACAAGGAAGGAAGAAAGTGGAAGCGATAGAACATTATCCAAGCCCTTCAAGTGTGCATGAAGTTAGTGCGAGCAAAACCATTAAGTGATATGTTGCGTGGAGGTGAAAAGTTCAAGTGGACAAATAAACAAAAAGACTCATTTATTGATTTGAAAGGTGCGATGTTGAAAGAACGAATGAGCGAGGACGCTGTTGAATGGTCAGGAAGCGCCGAGTGTTGGTATTTTTAAATCTCATTTACAGAATTATTATTTTTGTTAAGTTGGCAGTAGTTAGTTAGTTGTCAGACGGCAGAGAGTAATGTCGGACGGTACGGTTTAAGTTTGATGTTTAATGTACGGATACGGAACGAATGTTAATGTTGTAACAGTTTATTGGGATAGATGCAGAAAAGTCGAAGGCCTACAATTTATTAGTATGAGGCTCGGCGGGAAGATAACACTATATTTTTTTGCTCTAAAAAACTCGACTACAAACTATTCTCGTACACTTTCTTCAGGAAAAGTAGCATCAGATTTCAGATTGTGAATCGTTGCTTATATTGTGAATTAAGAGAAAAGAGATATTTCTGGAAAATTGCTGTCTTGGGCTGTCTCAAAAGCAGTTTATGAGGAGAAGAGGCTGGAGTACTTGTTGGAGGAGCATAAGTTGCGTAAGACACACATGACTGAAAAACACGAGAAACAACTGAAATTAATGCAAGAAGAGCATGAAAAGAAGATGGCACGTGAAGATTAGAAGCATCAATTAGAACCTGAATTGATAAAAAATTAACATTCTTTTGAAATTGTGTTTTAATTGTATAATTTTGTATTAAATTTTGAAAGAAATAACGAACTAAGACACTTCCATGACAGGAAAATAAAAATTTATTCGACTCGAATATTTCAAACTGCATACGTCTGTAGACAGAACTGTCTGCGAAATATACCTAACAATCTGGAGGGACTGAAACGCCCAATTGTGTGTACCAAACATTTTTCTAAAAGAGATGTTGTAAAAGTTCACAAGTGAATTATTAAAGGGAAATTGCAGATATTCGAGATAAAAATACCCAAACTTGTCGAAGATGCAGCCCCTTGAATTTTCCCAAATGTACCTAAATATTTAAGTAAGAAAATTAGTACCATAACAAAGCTTGCAAGAGCGATAGAGGAAAACCTACTTTCTTAGAACAACACCAAAACTGTCACAGCTTTGAGAACATTAGCTTATTTTATGACAATACAAGTAAAATTGATAAAAACTATCGATTTGTTAGAAGAACTTCTAGAGTTTGAAAAACTGCAGGCCCTCATTCAATTATTGGAGAAGACCCTGGGAACTTCAGCCGACATGAGGGAAAAATTAAGGAATTTAGATCAAATTTGGATCGCTGCCGCCCGGGAAAGCTCCACCCCGAATATGGGCTGGACATACCTGAGGGAATGGGTCGTCCAGGCCCAAGAGGAGCTCCAGCGGGAGATGTGGAAAGAGAGGAGGCAGCGAATCCAACAATGGGAACGGGAGGTTTGGGCCCAGTACTGCGAGAGGTAGGATATCAAGGAGGAGAACAACCCGGACCTCCAGCCCGCACCGTGGAGCGACAATCCCCGGCAGTCGCTCTAAGTATACCTTCTGGGGAAGAAGGGAGACAACACCCACCAATGCCGAGATACCGAATTTCAGGGGTGGTGCCGGTGCCCCAACGGGTTTTTAATATAATAATAGTGGGAAAAAGCAAAGTGAACTAACCTGAGTGGTGGAAGAAAAAACAAAATTGTTGTAAGCTTTTATCTAACCATAAGTCTCTAATCTGTGTAACAATGTATGTCAGCCAATAAAATGTATATTTAATATATTTCTGTGTTTTACCGTAGTCTTTTGAAGAGGGCAAGACAAACATGTTAAAATATGAGTTAGCAAACTCATATTTTAAATGGGTGAATGGAGGAATGTTACAGGGCCACTTGAGGTGGAATTTTAGATTTATAATTTGAAAAGGTAAATGTCAAGATATTTAATTAGGGAAAAACAAGTGAGTTAACCCTAATAGATTAGATCACAGCAAAACTTTGACGACATAATAACGAAGGAAGAGTTTGAAGCAAACTTCCATCTGCGCTTCAAAACTGGTCCGAGAGACAGAGCCACTGAACACCACGTGGCAGATGTCAGTGCCAAACTACGAAATATAATAATAAGGAGAGACTGTACGTGGCCTTCAGCGCGATTACAGTGAAGGACTATATTGTGGTGTCGAGATGTTCGAGGTACCAAGACCTTCGACACGTTGCCAAATACTGTCCCAAAGAAAAGGAGACCTGTGGTCACTGTGGAGAAGAGAATGACCACAAAAAACCTGCGTGCCTTGCACAAGGAGGAGCAAGACGTGCACAACGAGCATTAAAGACTGTCCCACATACAAAATGATGATTGACCGACTAATTCAAAGAACTGACTATGGACTGTAAGTGAATAGAAGCGACAGCTATCAACCCTTATAACGACTACACTATTAAAACTGACCCAAAGGACAACGTAATGACTAACAACGACGACGACAGACCCACTGGAACCAAGCCAAAAGGACAATGAACAAGAAAGTGTAAGTGAGAGTGAAAATCTGGGGAAAGATTCGACTTCCCAGATCCACCCGGACATTGATATGCATACGAAAAGTGAAACTAGCTTTAAGAACATTAGATTTAAAGAAATAAGATGCACCGACGAAGAAGACTATACCAACACCGACCCCAAAAACACATATTCACACGAAGATAATATATACAAATTAGCAAGACTAGAGGACACTAATACACTAACGACCGCACTAAGACACATTACCAGACTCGGACATTCGAGAGGAAGATCAAGAACCTTTCAGTTTCTAGAAGCTGTTGATCGGATCCATCTCAAATGTTGCGCACTACCCACTGACGTTAACGATCTAACTAATCTTGTACAACAAGTTTTTGAAAAATGACAGGATACCTTGGACCTAGATGAAGTGTGCAAGCAGTTCATCACTATGCACGGACGAATAACTTACGACCATACGAAGAGATGGCCAATGTCCAGAATTCACACGAAAAACCCCCATGGCTAACAACGCCATCAAAGTTGGGCAAATAAATAGTATGCGTAGCGCCACAGTTACGCAGGAACTACGAAAAATCCACGAGGACATTGGCCTGGACCTAATATGTATGCAAGAACCCTATACTACCAAGAAAATACTAACTGCAATTATAAATCTGAACAAGAACATAAAGACTGTACAAATGACTCAATACTGCGACGAGTGCTGCACGTGCGTGGAGATCACGTCCGCTAATCACGGAACATGGGTGCTTGCATCCATGTATTTTCAATTCGCTGGCTCATTCTCAGTGAGAAGAAGATTCTTTTTAATATTGAGAATACGATTCTCTAGACCCCAAGAGCAAGAGATGGCTCCCGAGCCGTGCAGGTGCGAATCCGTAGAAGTTATGTGGAAAGGTCGAAAAGCAAACAACTCTGCAGCAATTTAAGATAATTTTATTTAAGTACTCGTATCTGATAGATAGGCAGAACTCCAAAGCAGCCGCAAGAAGTATTAAGATACAGGACACAGTCACTATAAGATTTTTTTTAGGTATTGGCATCAATCACCTGTATCACCTGTTGCTCAATCACCTGTTGCTCAACCACTGCCTGCCCCTAATCCTCGGCGAATACGACGAACCCAATTACACCTTTTGAAGATTCATTTCGCCACATGGAAAAAGTGAACCTTACTACCTTAATACGTCATTTTTGTAATACAGGGTGTCCCAGATAAGACAACATTGTTAGCTGGAGTGAAATATTTTATTTTACATTTTATTAATTTATTCATATATCATTAAATTATCACCGGTCTAACCACAGCGCAAGACGCATGTTGCAAGAAAAGCGATTCTCACCATAGTATAGCAAGTAGGACTGCCAACAAATTTGGAAAAACCGCATCCAAAATATGAAACTATTTGAAATAGAAGACAACCGGATCCTGAAAAATTATGTCGTCTGTGCTAGTCACTTCTCCAAAATTTGTGAAGGTGCTGATGGGAAGTTAAAAAATAGTAGTTTACCAACAATTAATATGCCAGATGAGTGATCCTATAACATTTTTTTAGGTTTTGATGGAGAATCAACAACAGGCAATTGTTTGACGATCGCACCGGAAGCAATACGGTATAGAACACCGGAAAAGTTAAGAGGCACTATAAACATGGTAATAATTGGAATTCCAATATTATTTATAACTAAATGGTTCTTCTAGAGGCACTTATGGCTTTACCATCGACATCAAAAACATGCAGTCCGGCCGAACAATTTGATGTGATCGTGTCAAAAAAAACTTATAAACCTACCCTTAACAGAAGGCTGATAGGAACAGAAGTTGCCGATAGCCTGAGTAAAAACAGCGATATCTCATTCTGCAAGGAGTTGGTGTTCAAAGAAAACACGAACTAACACCAAAAGCGAAAATTTTATACGAGGCGGCAAATTTAAGGCGCAGAACTGAAAAATTGAAAACGACCAGAAGGAAACTTCAGTATTTGCAAGCCAGGCCAAGTATTTTGAACTATTTGAACAGTGTAAATGAAACGACAGCAAAATTCATTGCATCGCAAATCAAAACTCAAAAATATAAACCGAGGGCACACAAGACCATACAGAATTGTAGCTTCGGGGTTTCTATCCACCCTGTACATCGGCCAGGCGTAAGTTGCTGTCATATTGATTTGAGGCGAGAACAGAACAAGAACTTCTCTGTATACCTTATTTTATGCGTTCGGTCTGTGGTTCAGTGCAGTCTTGTTATTCTATGGTGCAGCTGTGCTGACGTCCATTAATTACCAGTTAATTGCGGCGCTGTTAGATGATAGTTCTTTATTGTGTTACTTCAAAGCATATGACAATACTTCCGCAGATACATTTGGTAGTTTAAAGATGCCGAATGATAATTTTGTTTATTTTGTAGCATCTATGGAAAATATGAAAATATGAAAAACAATAATACACCCAACCCAGACAATCAAGCCAACAGAACACTACATCACGAAACAGGGTCACTCCCCTCCACCTATTTCCGCTATGGAACCAAATAACACCACCTCAAATCCAAATTATCATGTTCATAAGTGCATATTCTGTCACAAGTGGTATGGGCACTTCCACAGGTTCACATTTGCCAATCATAGGCAATTCACCTATCAATGTCCACATTCATCATGTAGCAACTACTTCAGAAAGGGGTCGGAACAACACAGATCCAACCCGACTCACTCTGTTGTAATTTCATCTCTTGAATAGAAATAATAATGAGATTACAAAAAAACCATCCATGTGTTCAACAATTTAACCACCCTCACATTCCTTATCACACATTCCTCATTACTTTTCCATGGCTTCTGGCAGCAAAGGATCTAAACCTCATTTAAGAAAGGAACCCGGTCCTGCTCACATTCCATTTGTCCCTAGTTGTGCATGTTTTAAACTCAGCAACAATCAAACCCTTGTATTAGAGAAACTTGAGAAATTAACCAATGGTAGCTCTTTACTCAAAGCATGGATAGAGCATTCTCAAACTGTCCATCCTTCAATATGGAATAATATATTTTCTAAATTAAGTAAAATAAATGAGTCAGATATAGACAAAGTCAAACAACTTGACAAAGATCTTTCCTTACTCATTCAAGGAGCTGCACTTCAGGCAAATGCAACAAAAGCAGATGACTAAATGAATGTGATATCAGAGCTCAATATCTGGACTACAAAACAAAACAAATTAACTCAATTACATCTTGACAACCAAAAAACACAAATGTCCCTATTGGAATCCGCTCAAAAAGAAATGAACAACACTATAACAAGTATCAGAGGAATATTAGAACCATTACAAATAACCTCGGAGCAGTTAAGTCACCAATCCACACAACAAAGGAAAAAGATGCCAGCTTACGCCAGTATCTCAACAGAAATCAAAGATAGATACGAATTCAAATTACCCCCTTTAATAATATATCTTTCAAAAGAAATTCCCAGAACAGGGGACATATTAAATCCCAACAAAATTAAATATAATCGAGAACAAGTTAGGGGATTTTTGGGCAAATTAAAATTGCTCTCTGACACCGTACTAGAGAGATTAAATAAGCAAGATCTGTCCAAAATGATGGAAATGGGCCAAACCAATATGCTGTGGAATGCTCCCAAACCTCAATCCTGGGAGGTATTTGTGACTAAGATTTATCTCCGAGACATATGATATTTCATCTCATTTTATACACATTAGATATATTTAGAAATGTACCTATTTGACCAGGATTCTTAAGTTTGCTGACTTCTTATAGAAAGTGTCTCTCCTTAACCACAAATAACTAATAGTTTTATGTTTTTTCCCGTTTCTGTGTGCTACAGGTGGCTATCACGGAAGACCTTGCTGAAATTGATCAACCCCTCCCCATATCAACGGACAGAGATCTGTACAGCGAGCACACGTATGACAAGGGAGGCCGTTTGTTGTTGACGAGGAAGGAAGTACCACCCAACGAGGATTTGAGAGCGCTAGTAGTGCAGCAGTTGGAGGTGTTGGCATCTGTAGAAGAAGCCCAACGCAAACCGCAAAATTTTTTGCAGTCCTTGATGTGGCCATCAGGGCAATCAACCACAAGTGTTTAATTCTACCGAGATTTGGGTTAGAACCTTTTGTCCACCTTCCAAGCCAAACTAACTCCAGCAATCCCTCCGATCACACTAAAGATAGGAGAGCCAATTCTTAAGAAATGAAATGCCCATAACTGAGAGTATTAACTGGAAACATATTGCTTTGTCATTAGTCGTCAGACCCTCACGAGTTTATCAAGTTCCTTCAGAGGAAAGACCTGTCTTTGCTGATAACGAATCCCACAATCCTGTTAGATTTCTAGAAAGTTCCAGAGATACTATAAACTATTGCAAAATTTTGAAACCAATAAGTTGTTAGAAGTTAATAATAATAATATTAAATCTGCTTTATTCCAATGTTAGCATAGAACAAAATAAATATTCAATATTAGGGCGAAGTTTAGCCTTAGCCTATTCTGCCACTCAATCCCAAATACAATTAAACATAACACTAAACAATGGAGCAAAACTGGCACACTACAGCATGTGTAAGCACGCTGGGCTGCATACAAACCCTATAAATAAAAAAACTACACAATATTAATTAATCTTGAGTCAACTGAAGTTCGAGCAAATGTTTTCTTATGACATAATAATCTCTTCAATTTTGTTTTCTATACAGAATATCTTACACCCCTCAGTAATAACTCAAGCAGAATTACATGAGGAATTCAAACAAATAAAGATGAACTCTAAGTGACCATTCAGAATGGATGTAATACGTAAAGCGCACGTAAACGTAACTCCTCTGTAAAAGTAATATTTACGTTTTCTGTTCACAATGAACCTAAAGATAATGCGCAATATCACGCCACTGACAGTCATTTTAGCTTCTAGTTTGTCATTTATATTTCACCAGCTGATTAACCTAATTAAAAGATTCCATCAATATTGTTTAATTTTTATTTTTTTTATAAAATGGATAATTTTATTACACAGCAGTATTGTTATTACTTCTGTTGTTACTGCGCCGTAGAAGTGAAAACCGCAAAGAAAGCAAAGACGTTGATGGATCAGACCCATAAACCGAAATATGGAAAAGAATGGAGACTATGGAAGACTAATGCTTGAAATGAGATTGCACGACGGGGAATGGTTCTTCTGCTATACTAGAATGACTCCAGCCTTGTTCGAAAATTTGTTCAGCTTTGCTGGGCCAAAACTTAAAAAAAACAAAGAATTAAAAATTTTCCAGATTTTAGACGTAAGACGTTCGTAAAGTTAAAATTCTCGAACATTTTACGAACGCTCATAACTAGAACCTAACCGTGAAATTATCTCCGGGCATTGCGTACACTTCCGCCTGTTCCCTGCAGTTTAACTTTACGAATTACGTGAACGCTGCTGGTCAGTTACGGTTTACGTCCATTGTGAATGAGCACTAATATTGAATTTCCACTTTCTGCACTCTTTCAGTAATATACGTTAACAGAATCTCAATATATGCTATTAAAATACCGCTAGTAGCAACTGAACAGTATCAGATTTATAACTTGATACCATTACCAATTCAAATTAACACCTCTATCTATTCCTATATTGACCCATTTCGTCGTTCCCACTTTATAAATTTGGAATTTACTGTTGATGTTCCAGCTTGTTACAGAATGACTATAGCATCCATGACAACAAATGGTAGAGAAACTGGCAGAGGCGAAAGGAAGGTTAAAGGTCTACAAAAACACGCCGAGCATTACCTCTTGAAAACTACGGGCGGAGGAGTACTGGCTGAAAGAAAATCCTCCTGCACGAAGAGACACCATCGAATTCGAGACAAGGAAATTACAAAAGGCCATCTATGACCTCTCGTTGCACCGGCCCCTGGGTGGTGCAACCAATTAACGCGGAATTAAATAACGCGTACAAGCTTTCAAATTTTTATTCTTGTTTTACATGTTAAATTGCTTTTTTATGACAAAAGTGTACGTCAACAGCTGCGCCCGTGACGGGTAAATGGGGAATTAACTAACGCGTAGCGCGTATTTTGCATTTTGCGGTCGTATTTCGTTTCGCTTGGACTTTCATTAAAACGCACTTTACTTCTGGCGGATAAATGCCTGGCAGTGGAGGAATGGCAGCAGAAAAATCCTTTTGCCGCAAGAACGCCATCGAATACAAGGAAATGGAATTACAAAAGGTTATGGGGGCTTTGGAAACGATGAACTAGAGTGCGCGGATACTTTCAAATAATTCTTATTTACAATTTTTGCATTTTAATTGTTATCTCTGATGTGTTGTTTTTGTTGTGTTTTTGCGGTTGTTTTCTATTTTGCTCTATGTACCTGCATATTTAGGGAACAGGGAAACGAACTAAAACTAACCATATACGATCAAAATTCTGTAGACACAATGACCAAAGAGGACTTCGACAAGGACTTCAACTTACGATTCAAAGTTGGCCCGAAAGGACGTGCCACTGAACATCATGTGGCAGAAGTTAGTGGCTACTAAGGAGCATAATAATTCGAAAAGAAAGGCTGTACGTGGCCTTCAGTGCAATATCTGTAAACGACTACATTGTAGTACCCCGATGTCTGAGGTGCCAGGACTTAGGGCACGTAACTAAGTACTGCCCGAAGACAAAGGAAACATGTGGGCACTGCGGTGAGGGCCTCGTGCCCTAAGAAAGAAGTACCCTCGAACTGTGTGCCATGCACAAAGAGAGGTAAGAAATACTCACCAAACCAAAAAGACTGCACTACTAACAGAATGATGACGGAGAGACTGATTCAAAGGACCGACTATAAACTATAAAGACGAACTGGCTCTTGATTCTACTACTGCTGGAGCGATGCCTAAACACAGGCCACTTCAGTAGTACTAAGAAACAAAACAAGAGCACAAAACTACAAAAAATCACGAATAAATAAAACTGGAAAATAACGGCGCTACCACTCAAACAGACTTTAAAGACATAAATACTACTGACGAGACAAAAGTAAAAGCCCCAAGTAAAAAGATGGAAGAAGCTGTGGACAAAAATGCCCACAAAGAAAAGTACACGACACGAAGAAAGAAGAGATGAAGAGAAGGAAGTGAGAGACTGTGAAAAAGACACAATAGTTTAAATGTGAAAGACAGTGTTATGACACCTTTTGTGAAAGTTATAGATGTAAGAATATTAACCAACAAACCAACACCCCTCGCAGATACGACAAAAAGTTGGAGATTCACCTAGGTGAAGACCCAACACGAATATATAACAACGAAGACGACATAATGAAACTAACTAGACTGGAAAACGAAAAGACCTTGACCACGGCGCTTAGACACATCATTAGACTAAGTCATCCGCATTCATCTTAAATGCTGCTCACTGCCAACGGACCGAACTAGTAAAGAGAGTATTCCAACGACGAGACCCTGGATCTTGACGAAGTGTGCAAGCAATTCGTCATGATGCACAGACAAATAGCCTTTGACCATACCAAGAAATGGCCAATGTGCAAATACTACTCTCGAGTCCCTGATGGCTGACGATAATGCCATCAGAATTGGGCTAATTAACGGTATGCGCAGTGCGACAGTCATACAAGAACTGAGAAAGCTAGCCGAGGACAAAGACTTGGATATCCTCTGTATTCAAGAACCTTACACGGCAAAAGGAAAGATCAGCGGAATGCCGGTGACAGCCCAGAAGATTTTCACCGGAGAACGACCTATGACAGCGATTGTTAACTTTAACAGACTAATAAAGACTACACTTTTGACGCAATACAGTAACGAGCGCTGCACGTGCGTGGAGATGACGTCCGCATCACATGGAACCTGGGTACTTGCCAACATGTACTTCCAGTTTGCGGTCGATAGGTCCGCACATTCGGAAGCTAGAAAAGATCGGGCAGGGATGCGCGAATCGGAAATTGCGAGTGATGGCGGACGTGAACTCTAAATCTGCGCTGTGGCACAGTACCACTACTGACAATAGGGGAGAGGAACTGGAAGGTCTGATGCAATAACTTAAGCTAGAGATAATAAACGAACCAAATAACCCGCCAACCTACAATAACAGGGCGGGGGCGGAGACGAACATTGACGTAACAATCACTAACAACAACGCATACGACAAGATTGACGAATGGATGGTACATGAACACCTAACGATCAGCGACCATAATTAGTTGTGGCTAACAACGTAGATGTGGGAGTATCTTGCAAGCGCGATAGTTCGAATAAATAAAATTCTTTGGTGTTGGGGAAAAAATGCCAATTTGAAAATTATTGTTTCGGCGAAAGAGCAGGATGTGTAAAAACCTTTCCTAGTTTGTATCAGAGGGCACACCTGCAAAAATATAAATGGTTGGTGGACTACACGAGCAAGAAATGCAATTTGTTCCGGCGAATTTTAGAAAAAAGATGCTGCAGCAAATTCTTGGTCTAACTCACCATCTCCACTAACACACTAATATATCCGATCCATTTCTTTTTCAACGTCATCAAAGAGAAAGTTGTCGCGGTACTCAATCATCAGTTCGAGAAAATGAAAATAAGCGTCGGAAACTAAATTTAGAAAACTGTATGTATAAATAGTATTTTTACTGCTATTGTTGACAGCATACTCTCTCTTGTCACAGTCTACTGCCACATAAGAGAAACTGGCAGAGGCGAAAGGAAGGTTAAAGGTCTACAAAAACACGGCGGGCATTAACTCTTGGAAACTACTGGCGGAAAAATGCAACAAAGAGGAGAACTGGCTGGAAGAAAATCCTCTTGCACGAAGAGACACCATCGAATCCGAGACAAGGAATTACAAAAGGTCATTTATGGCCTTTCGTTGCACCGGCAACAGGGACTAATTAACGCGGAATTAAATAACGTGTACACGCTTTCAAATTTTTTGTTTTAAATTATTATTCTTGTTTTACATGTACAAGTGCTTCATGAGACGGTATCGTAAATGCGCTAAAATACCAGAAAAATTTGGAACAAAACCTAATTCCAAGTGTTCAAAAACTCATACCTCCATGTAGAACTTTTATCTTTCAACATGATAGCGTGTCCTGCCAAACAGCGAAATCCACACGTTCTTGAACTGAAAAGGAGTCTATCACTGTAATAAAATGGCCGTCCAACAGTTCATATTTGAACGTTATAGAAGTATGGCACAAAATGAAGTAGAAACTAAGGAACAAGGGACTAAAGAGAGTCTAAAAGTTAAAATAGAAAACATTTTCAGTATGAGGAAAATTGTGTGCGGCTAGAAAAAGAGGCACAGAGGCACCATTCCGAAGGATACGTTTCCAAGATTATTAAAAAAACCCTCGACAACTTGAAACTTAGAACTTCAACACACATTAGGTCTGTTCATTTGGCTACACTTTCTACACGAACTGTCCGGAAAGCGTTCATTTGTCTGTTCGGAACAGTCCGGAGTAGTTATAAACTGCACCTGCAAGCGAGCATGTGCAGTACCGAGTAATTCGTGTAAAGTAGTGGGTGAGAGTGAATTTGTGCCAAAATACGACTTTGTTAGCATCGCCAGATGTACAGTTATAAGTTTATTGCTCTGCTTGGCATTGTGTTTATTCCCCTGTTTGTGTGAATTTTTATTAGGAAGTTGTTTTTTTACGAATAATATTTATCAATCCATTACATTAAATAACTGATATGGAGAATAAAGCAATTATCCAGAGAGATGACGATGGCAATTTTATAATTCAGGAGTGACGTCATTTTATTATTTTATGTCATTTGGGACAAAAATTTGCTTATCCCGGCTGACTACATCTTGAATGCGGTAAACCAAATTGTTGGAACTGGGCAGTTCTATAACTTGGTTTTTATACGACCTGATGATGTTGGGGCCAATTCTCAAATTGAAGTGGATGATGACCAGTCAGAAGGCAGCCCTTCATCAGTATCGATTTGGACACGCGAAGCAACTTTGTTGATGCTAAGCTTTTATGAAAAATTGAACCCCATGGTGGAGCAAGGTAAAATAAAAACCCTAACGAAAATGTGGGAAAAAATGGAGATCGCTATGGAGGAAAAACGGTACCATTTTTCAGTGTACCAAATTGAAAACAAATGGAAAACTCTTGAGCGTCCTTTAAAAAAAAGAGAACGCACATGAAACCGAAAGGGCTAGACGATATTGCCCATAAGAAAGGTGAAATGTTTTATTATATCATTTTACTTCACGTGAAAAGGTTTCCTTAAACTAATTGTTTCTAGACAACTTGCTGATATTTTGGCTGGTATTTTAGAAAAAAGGCATTCTATAAATCCAGTGTGTACTATCAGCAGTACAAGTAGGGCAGGCGGTAGTAGTGGTTTCCATATCAGTTCTGTTGGTGATGGTGTAGAAAAAGCATCCTCCTACAGATTCTCACCACAAAATTCTAAAAGAGTAATTATTTGTTTTTGTATTTTCTAAATCCGTTTCTTAGCACATTTTAGGCATTCAGCAAATGTTTATAAAATTCTCATTTTTCCCCTATACACCTTCAGTTGTGAGCAATGCTCCTGTTTCCTCTAAGAGGAACATCAGCAATGGCTGTGGAAGTAAAAGAATGGCGGGAACAGATGAAATAAAAGAAAGAAAAAAAGAGGTAAATGGGAACAAATTAAACAAGCGCAGCGACAAGAAATTATATGTGAGCTGGAGCATTTGTACTTCCCAATGTTGAAGATATTTCAACGGTTCTCAGAACGGAAATATTTTTTTGCCTCAATGACCCTGTTGTTGTCAACAGGGGAAAGTACAAATTTAATATAAATGATGCGGTAGAAGATTTTAATAAAGATTAACCAGATGTGACTGATGAAACTGCCACTGTTGTTACCGGACTGTGTTATTATAGACATACTAAAGTGTCTACAAATTTTTTTTAAAGAGTATTTGCTTTTTTATAAAAGAATATTCGTTTTGTTTCTTGTTTTGTACAATAAACCTTATTGTTTATTTTATTTTTTAAATATTGGAGGTGTCCCAAGTTATGATTTTTAACTGTCCCAATTCTTCGTTTGTCATGAAAATCCTTCAGGGAAAAGATTGGTATGTAAACTTTATTGAGAAACATAACGATCTACGAGTATTAACTCAGAGGGGTTGCCAAAATATAAAATGGGCCAGAGCTGAAAAGACAGACGATGAAATTATTGCATATTTTGACAATTTAGGAAGGAGTTTAGATGACGTTCCACCAGGAAACATCCCAAATTATGATGAAACGAATCTCTCTGACGATCCTGGTTCGCGCAAGTGAATATTTCGAAGAGAAATTAAATATTCGGAGAAGGTACTGAAATATTGAAGTCAGCTGCATCAGTAATGTTTTCGATAACTGGCGATGGAGAGTTTACCAGAAACGGGATAATAATGAAGAATCCTTAAATAAAGCTGAATTTTCAAAGCTAACATGCGAAGTATTAATTAGCGGTACTGGACCGTTCGAACAACTACTCCTCGGGCAAATACCCCGCCAGGCATTGAATTATAGAACTAAATCCAGATTTTTTGTACTACGAGACGTTTGAGTGTGTAGGGGAGATCACCGTACTGATGAGTCCCAGAAGGACGAAACCAGTTGGTCTGCGGTTTTCCATACACATTCAAAACATGCAATATTTGATGCAAAGTATGGTTAAATATACCGACTGCAAATTTGAAAAGAGGATTTCAAATAACTGGATTGTTTGAAGAAAGACTCCAATATCCAATAAATCGTCATGCTATCAAAGAAGATATTTTCCGAACGGAAAATTTGGAGGAATATAAAAAAGTTCTGGTGACATACCCCTTTGAGTCCAGGAGAACAGCAGCTGCCAAAATGGGTCTTGGTGTTCCTCATGCACAGTTTTCCAGGAGATGATTTTGACGTGATAAGGGTCGATCAGCTTGAACCAGGTTCTTTCGATTCTTTGGATGTAGCATCTAGCATAAACGTAAAATACAAACTTGACACAGCTGAGGCCTATGTGATAGAAACATCGGGTATGATGATGTTAATGGTCGAAAAATTACTGCTATCAGTAGGATTAGATAAGAAGGAAGTACAAATTTCTATACCACGAAAAGTACATGCGATTGTAAATAATGCAGTGTTACAATAATTATAAAAAGTATAGGCACATGCATATTTGTAAATCGTTTCAGACTAAAGTCGCCATCTCCAATAAAAACTAAACAACAAGCAGAAACTTTTCCATCAGCTACACCTTTACACTCAGTCGATAAGGATCCAAGAGTCAGTTATCATACATCCACTCCAAAGCAGTTAGAATGTTAGAACGCTCAGGGTCAGTGCGGAAGTTGCAGCTGGGTTGTTTGATGCCGAACCAAGTACATCAACATCCTCTGCGCAGTTATCGCAAACATTCGATGCAATGGAATTACGCGATAGAAGTCGCACTTTTAGTGGAAGCGAATTTACCGCTAGACTTGAAGCAGAAAATTATTTTTTCAATCAAAAATTTCAAGAACAAACTGAAAAATAAATAAAGCAACTGTAACTTTTTCTCGGGAAATATGACAAAAATATTAATGTATACTGATTTACCAAACAGTTATCTTTTTATGACATTGTATACATTAATGTTAAACGCTAAATTAAAATATTATTATGGATGGACAGATGTAGGCAATTCCAAGATTGACCAACTCTTAATTACAGTAATGAAGTTACGATGCAATTTTCACAACGATGACTTGGCACATAAGTTTGGAAATGTCAGTGCAACAACTATAAGCAATATTGTTTTAACGTGGCTACATGCATTACATGAAATGCTGTTTCTACAGTTGATGGAAAAGATGCCGATTAGGTCAAGAAATACTTTGTGCCCCGTCAATTTTTGTTAATTTCATAAATTGCAGAGTAATCGTTGATTGCACAGAAAATCGGCACAGTATGTAATTCCAAAGAGCATGGAAAAACAGCGCCAAACCTTCAGTTCCTACAAGCAATTTTTTGCACCCTGGCCCAACTTCAGACAAGAAAGTTACACAACACTGTGGAATTCTGGAACAACTGGTCTCTGGTGACCTAGTTATTGCAGGCAAGCGACTTTTAATTGGTGATCTTCTGCCTCAAGGGGTTGACCTAAATATACCTCCATTCTTAAGTACAAGCAGGGTTGGCATATTGATCACATTTTTTTATTTTGACCAGGACAGTTTGTGTGTATCTAAAATTATTTGAAGAAACCTAAGTTTACTAACTGGGTAAGTTTTACCTGTAATATCACAAATTCGAAGGTACAAGGTAGCAAATTACAGATAATGAACAGAAATCTGGATGGTAGATTGAAAGATCCAATATGTGCCTACTTTAATGCCTTAAGTGAACAAGGGAATTACCTGGCAAACATGCAAGGCCTGTAATGCCGTGGTAAGCGGTAAAGCTTGCGTTTGAAGAAGCACTATTCGAAATGCAAGAAAAAGAAAACGGAAACAAGATCAAACGATGATGTCAAACAAAAAAAATCCAAAGTTCAAAAGGATACAGAAACTGAAAGTGTAAGTGAAGAAGAACCATTAAAATATGTGGCCTCCAGTTCGTCTTCATGTGCTGGGAGATGGGAGTTTCAAAATCGAACAACCGAACATAATCAATTATGCAATTAAAACGACGCACAGTGCAGTGAGCCTTGGACAATACTGAAGAAATGAAGTTATCATTTGATGGCAGTTCAACTTGACATTTTGAAGATTACTACTCACTAAACACTATGCAAGAGTCAATGCTACCTGAAAGTTTCACATTTTTGAATTTTAGCTCCTTTCCTGCGGTTTTCGTGTTGCGCGAAACTATATTGTCTCATTATTAAATAAAAAATTACTTCGCGTACTACTTATTGGTAGTACGCGAAGTAATTTTTTATTTAATCATGGATTTCTACCAAATAGTGAAAAGTGAAAATATTAACTACATATATTGTCTCAGGTTTTTCTATCTGTGCCATAGTGAAGCAGTGTCATACTGACAGAAATAGGGAGTAGATATTCCTATTGACTATGGAGGTTACTAACCAAGGCATGTACTTTATAAAAACATTTATCTTGTTTGATTGTTTGTTGTACTTGCATCTGCGCCTAATGTCAAAGTTGCCAATCGAAAATTAGGTTCAATTTTCACTTTGAGGAAGGTTTTAAAAAAAACATCAAATAACATTTCGTAGTTTCAAAATTTTCTCATAGTTATGATTATAGACTCTCAAATTCCGTTCAGTTTTGCTGCGTCCACTTGCGACCAAATTTTTCAAAAATATTTTTTCAGAGCGAGGTTACTCCATCAAAAATGGTGATCCCATGAACGTTTGGTTTGAGGTCGACAAATCAAACCGGAAAGTCGCTGTATTTAATGAAATTTGTTCACGCCTGAACTTAACCGACTACAACAATGACTGTCAAGAAGAATTGACAAATGACAGACACAATAATTATATAGGGTGCGTCAATGATGCTGGGCGGAAGATACGTTTCTATTTGAAATGTTTTAGAGAATTCCAGAATGGGATGTTGCTTGGGACTAAAAAGCGTACTTTTTATAAATACCTTCATTTATATAAGGTTTCTCAAAAAGTAGTGACGAACCAACGTTATGTATTTTTTAAAGGATCACCTGTATATCATTACATATTTGGATTATACTCGGAGAACTATGTTTTTTGGTATTTTAAATTTTTACGTATCTTCAACTGTTTCCGAGATAATCACCGATTAAAAATGAAAAAATATACCTTTGGTTCGTGTCTATTTCTTGAATAACCCTGTATAAATGAAAGTATTTCTAAAACGCTTTTTAGTCTATAGCAACATCCCATTCAATAATTCTCTAAATACTCAAAAACATTTTAAATAGATATGTAATCTTCCGCCCCTGCATCGTTAGCGCACCCTGTATAGTCATTGTGCAAGTAGCGTCGTGGAACTTTCCTCACACTTAGTTTATATGAAGCTCTACCGTATAAATTTTGTTTCTTTAAAATCCATTCAGTAAAACACGAGTTATTAATTTTGTCCGGTGCCTCCATACATTCACTGCACAGTGCGACGCCGCAAGATAAAAGGATGATTGACGAATCCATAGCCGCATATTTTTTGCAAGAAATGTGCTATTTCGTAACATACGAGGGGAGGTCCAATAATTCGCGTAATCGAGGGGATTACAGTGCTTAAAGGTTGATTCTGTAGTGTTGAATATTATTTACTGAATTTTTATTATTTAATGTTTATGCCCAAGAGTAAAAAAGTCCACGCCACTGTTGCTCTGAGTTAGATGCAGTTTGTGGCAGGCGCTAACGCATCGTGTCTCCACCGCTCGCCAACTTAAATCTGTTGGACTGTACGTATTTTAATAAAAGTTAATATTTACATTTAAATATACACAAATTCCTCCCAAATTCTGCAACTTTGCGAAAATGGAAAGTATACAATCAGAGCAGAGATCGATATTATTCACATAATTAGAAATGAAGTGGACCAAAGGAGCGCACACCTTCTAAATTATTAAGATCTCTGGCAAGTAAATGAGTGCAAGAATTTCGGAATGGATTTCAGGATAGATATGACGATATGATGGAGATGAATGTCAGAATTTTCAGCAAGCTTCGGGAAAGAGTGTCATATCTAAGAAGATCGCACAAGAGAACTCATGTCGGGTTGCATAAACTAGGCACCCCTCAATCCAACATAGATGGTAATGTAATTTTAGAAGGAAAAGAGATTCTCAACAACAAAAATGACGAAAGTTATGATTTTTATGACAGGTTATAATATATTATGGATCTAGAATATTTTCATTTCCTTCAGCCCCTCAAGAACCACTGAAGTCAAAACATGTATCTATATCGGTACATCTGTTACTGCCCTAAGAGACACAGCGGGTTGGTATCCCATACAGTCAGACATGGGAATAAAAAGAGGCTGGAGCCTGGCCCAGATTAGACTACTGCTCTCAAATAGTTGGGAGATGTAGGATTTTATACTTTTAGGGAAATGCGTAGGTTAGCTCAGGACAAAAAGGATTCTTTTGTTCTTGTTCAATGTAAAATCTATCCTAGAACCTATCAATTAATACAGGCGCCCTACAGTTTCTCAGAAGGGGGATCGAGGATCATGAGTTTTTCGGGCGTTTGGTTACGTTTTTGGCGGTATTTTAATAATTCCAATTTGCGAGGGTGGAGAAAAAATGAGTTCTGAAGATACCGAGATTCCTGCCCAGGAAGTTACTGCCGATGATGTTATTTCCACTGCAGTATGCGCAATTATGTTACATCATCAAGAAAAAACAAATCAAAGACATCGAGTCCGGCGATACAATACATTCCGGTATCCGTCCCTTCACCAAGCTAGAGAAGATGACGACGTCCAAATACAAGCCACCACGCATGATCCAAGCACGTAGTATAGGTTTTAACATTAGATACGGTACATTCATTAAACCCTTAGAGGAACACATATTCAAGCATCACCACTTGAAACATCATTTTGGTAAGGGAAATTATGGTGATGTAGCCAGGAAAATTAGGAAATGTGAAAAGAAATATACTTTTTATACCGAGTTGGACCACGACTCCTTTGATGCCCATGTTACTGTGGAGATGCTTAAATTAACACACCTCTTCTATTCATCCTGTTTTTATCATAATCGTGAGTCATTAGATTTAAGTCGTAGAACAATAGAAAATAAGGGTAAGACAAGAGAGGGCGATAAGTACCAGGTCACCGGTACTAGAATGTCTGGCGATGTAGACACCTCATTAGGGAATAGTTTAATAAATTATGCTTTACTTAAGGAAATGTTAGCCACATTAGGAATTAAGGGCGACGTCATAGTCAATGGTGATGACTCAATAATTTTCACCAACGTTCCATTAGATATAGATGCTTATTGTAGAGCGATGACCACCATGATCATGACCAGTAAAATGAAACCATCAGTACAAAACATTCATAAAGCAGATTTTTGCCAGTCTCGATACGTCTATCGTGATGATGGCACTCCCACCATGATGATGGACCCCGAGCGTGTTTATTCAAAATTTGGATGCACACACCAACAAATACCCCCACAGAATTATAAAGATTATTTGAAAGAACTAGCTTATTGTAATGGTATGACTCGTTGTAACACCCCTGTTGGACACGCATGGATGGAACTTATTGATCAACAAGTATCTCGTAAATCCGACGATAAACCATTTAAATTTAAATATAGAAAAAACACTGATTCAACTAATGAAACCTGAACATAAAAGTGCAATCGATACGAACCAATTTAATATAAGTATGTATACAGCCTATCCAAATGTAGATGAAGTAAAGAAAATTAAGAAAATTAGATTTATCAGACCAAATATACAAATGAATTTTACACTGACCATGATGTTAAAACACTAACATATAATTTAGTCAGGAAAAGTGGAGAAAATGGCCCCGTGGCACAGAGCTATAGCGAAGCCAGCCACAAAAAAATAAAGTAGAGTTAGAGAATCTGCATATGGAATTCCTCCGCATGGAGGAAAAATGGCTTGTACACCGTTATGATGACATTTGCAACGAATATTAACAACTTTTATGGTGGATTCGATGTTGACGACTCGGCGCGACATGGTGACGGGAGGCTGTTGGTAGGTTGGTAGGATAACCCAATATCATGTCTGTTGGCAAATGTCTTCATGAATGAATTCGAAAATATCCTTAATATCCTTAATAACAATCAGTATAAGAATTACATTCGTTATCATTTTGGTCATGAAAAATTTTGTGAAGGAAAATTTAATGTCAGTCCTGTGGAAGGAGAAAATCAAGCGGCCGATATCCTGACGAAACCACTGTCCAGTGGGCGCTTTGAAAAGTTAAGAAGTATGTTGGGATTAACGATTATGTCGAGTTCCAATCGCGTTGAGAGGAAGTGTTACGAATTATTACACCGTGATTATTTCAAGTTGGCAGCACTGCCCGTTAAGTATTCGGAGATACCGAAAACATACGTGTATAATAAGTCCATAAGCGAATGAAGGAGACGAGGTGCCGGCAGCAAACCCGTACTCGGTTGACTGGCCGACGTCACACCGACTGCTGTCGGCAGAGAACTCTATTGTCTGCGACTCTTGCTTCTGAAAGTCACCGGTGCTAGATCTTTCGCAGACGTTCGAACGGTCGAATATCCTACGTTTCGGGAAGCCTACGAGGCTTTACATCTTCCGCGAAACGACAACTATGTCATCATTACTCTACACGAAGGTTCCGCCTACAAAATGCCATTTTGCCTTCGATTCCTTTTCTCAACTCTTTTATGTCTCACGGAAGTCGCCTATTCCGGGGAACTGTGGGAAATGTTTAAAGATCTCATGTCCGAAGATTTCGTTCGCAGAAGTGACGACATAGGCACGGCTTATGATAAAGCGTTGCGAGACATAGAAGGATGCTTGCAGCAGTCGGGAAAAACTCTCCCCATATTTGACATCCCAGTTCCTCGTCTTCTTCCTGCAGAAGACGCCTTCCCGCTTCTGACCGTGCCTGACATTTCGGTTCTGAACGTCGAACAATCGACCATCTATTCAGTTTTGATGGCCGACAAGCTTTACGGCTGGATTTCTGCTACCCGTAGGCGTGAATACATGACATCCCTGGAGAATAGAGCAGCCACAGAATCTCTAACAGCTCCTTTTGTCAATCTGACAGAGTTCATCCATCTTGATGTTTTAACCTTCTCGCTTGCACTGATAAGATTACACTACATTCATGAAGATGTAATGGGTTGGATGCAACTCATATAGGAGTCTCTCATTACTGCAGAAGAAATGACCCCTTACGACGTCCTACTAAATAGCCTTGCCAAGTGTTCTCACTTGGATACGTTCTGTAATATTGCGGGCTACCAAACAGGAACAAGTCATCGTTTGACTCGCGCACGAGACCTTCTTATAAGAGCGCCTACCAGACTGGCACTTGAGAACCAGTTCGATCGGTCGATGAATACGAATCTGGAGAAAACAGAGCGCGATTATTTTACGTCGACGGTCCCGGCGGTTCTGGGAAAACGTACCTCTACAACATCATACTTGACGTTGGTGGAAGAATCGCCATGGTCAATGCGTGTCTTCGGCGGAGCCCCCTGTGGAACAGTTTCGATAATTTTTCTCTCTCCACAAACATGCGACTTGACGACACGGAACGTGATTACGCCGCAGTACTTCTCGCTATAGGTAACGGAGAACATCAACCGCAAAACCTTCTAAGTCCGGAACACATTCGAATCGACACCGTCTGTCAAACTGTAGACTCGGCAGAATCTTTGATCGATAAAGTATTTGGTGACGTTGTCGAGTTTCGTGCTGGTCGAGGTATCTTAACGCCGACCAATGCAGAAGTTGACGCGATAAACAGTAACATTTTGGAAAAAGTACCGTGAGGAATTCGCGTGTATTATTCAACGAATAGAGCCGTGGACGAAGATGACGAAGGCTACACTTTCCCTGCCGAGTACATTAAGTCGTTGACGGCCAGTGGTTGTCCACCTCACTCTTTGGTACTGAAGAAGTACGCAGTAGTGATGTTGCTCAGAAACTTGCACATTGGTCGAGGCTTGGTGAACGGCACGCGAATGGTCGTAACTGACATGAACCCAAACATATTATGTGTACAAATTTTGACCTTCCATCGGAGAACACATTTTGTTGCTGAGAATCACCATCAACAGTTTTCCGTGTGAACTTCAATTTTAGCGTAGAATTATTTAGAACTGACTTACAGCAAGGGCTACTAGTTCATACGACGGCGATGAAGGGACGCCATAAAAATACTTTTTATCTCATTATAACGAGATAATTTGATCTCATTATTATAACTTGATCATCTCCCTATAATGGAAGAAAATTATTTCGTTATAATGAGATAAAATTACCTCTTTGTAATGAGATAATTAACTCATTATAATGAAAATCTGGCGTATTTACCATTGCATTGTAAGTGAAGTGAAGTGTGGTAGTCCTCCAATCGCACTACACGTTTGCGCATTACGGATTGCCCTACTTGCTCTTGCCAGTTCAGTTGCATGGTTGAACGCATGATTTAAAAATCTGTACTAATGTATTATAATTTATTAAAAACTGAAAATACAGAAAGCAATAAAACTGCAGAAAAACCTACGAGAAAATATGATAAGGATGTAAAAGAAAGTCCGATGATCCTCGACACTCTATATTTGAATTTCTTGTTACCGGTTTCGGGATCTTCAACTAACACCCCATCATCAGATCGACCTAGAGAGCAATAAATTTGAAAAATACCCAGCGCGAAAATATGATTATGAACCTGCCAATAAAAGGATCAAGAAGCAGATGACGTTTAATTCAACACAAAAGAAAAGAAGCTTGAAATCCAGTACTACAAAGCCTAATTATAATTATTATAAAACCACCATAATACAAGGGACTGTAAGCTACAGTCACAAATAATTTACCCATGCTTTACTAGTATAACAAAAGCAGAAGCAATTTAGGGTTCGTTTACAGGGTGCAAGTGGTTGGATGCTAGTCTAATGCACAGCGTATAAAGATTAGTGCTACTGTACATGTATTTCTCCCTAAAATAAATCAAGGAACATTTCCTTTTCAATTTTTTGTACTTAGGGCTCCGTATCACCCCTAGAATAAATATTTCTATGGAAACAATTTTGCTTCAGATTTATGCAGATGTAAAAGATATGGAAGTCAATGATGATGTTCTCAAGCAAATAATACCTGCTTATGGAGATAAACCTGCCATAAAATCATATTGCTTACACAAAGGTGTAAAAGGTAAAAGTTGATAAAACGACAGAATGTTTCTGAAAGCGATGAAGGTGACGAGAAAAATAAAAGGCAAACGTTGGTGCAGTACCCACTGAACTACATCTTTGCAGATAAGACCAGTATTCCCACTGAATTACGATCTTCAGCTGGACATTTGTACAGTACTGATACTTGCGCATTGTACAGTACAATACTTCAACTGAAATTGTATTGTCCAAGCTATGGTCGCAACGAAATGTACCCACTGTATACCAAGGGTACATCGGACATTCATACAGTATTTGGTTAAATCATAATTTTATTGTGCTAGGACAGTCGTGCAATAAATCACCTTATTAACGACGTCAACGAGAAACGATAAATATCAAGCAGCATCGCAAGTTTAACTACCTGTTCCAGATTTTTTTAAATAATGTGCCATGCCTGCGGATCAAATGATCACCCAGATTCCAATTTACTTATTCAGATGTATAAATTGTTGACCACTTGTTCCCTGGTTAAACCACCAAAAAAGGAAGTAATATAGAAGGAGATGGAATGTTGCAATCTCTTAGAAGACGCGAATTGTCCTAATAATGTTGAAGACAAAATAGGCAGGTATATCAACAGAATGTTGATAACATTCTGGAAAACAAAGTTCCTGAAGAGCATAGTTATAATATTACAAGTTCAAATAAAGTGGACTGGATATTTAAAAACAATCAGTTGTTCACCGCTGACTTGCAGTTCTTGTTGATCAAAAGAAATACCGTAGAATGGAGTTATTCGTCGACTTTCAAGGTTATCTCGGTAGTGACGGCGAATTCGTTTTCAAAGAAATAGCTATTCTCTCGCTGGTCGATAAAATATGTGACAATTTTGTGCTTAAGCCACCATACCCTCTCGAACGACTATCTAACTTTTCACGGAGGTGTGTTAACCTGGATATTACAAAACCATCACGGTATCCCCTAGGAGCGAGGACACATTGAATATGGAGAATTGTCGTAACTTCTTGGAAAGTGTACCTCTCACAATACAAAAACTTACGTTAAAGGGTACGAGAAAGTCAAATTATTACGGGACGCAATCAAATATGGAATTTGCTTTAAGTGTTTTTAATTTACATCGTTAAGTGTCAGGATTTTTTTTTAAGAAAATTATTTAAATTATATCTGTAGAGATACCCAGTAAAATGCTGCATTTGTGGAATTTAATAACGTAAATGGTTAGTATACGAAATTTTAACTACGCTTCTATAAATGTTTTTATATTTGTATATTTCTATTTTTACGGACTAATGAAGGACTTATTGGTCAGTTACTCCCACAGCCGACTGATCAATTCGAAGACTTTGAAATAACGGATGAAGGAATGGGCCATTCTAGATGCTAAAGTGGAGAAGTTTTTGAAGCAGCAGCCATCCACCTCCAAGTAAGGAAAGTCTGTGAGGACCTTGCAACCTCAGCCATCCACTTCCATACAAAAGACTCCTGTTGTAAATTTAGTGCAAATTGGAAAAGGTAATTCAAGAAGCCAAGAGAAGCATCAAGGCGACGCAAATTTTGAATCCAGGTACCTGAAAATACGTGCCGAAAATGAAAAGCTAATGAAACGTTTCAACTTGATGGGCCAAACCATTCAATTTTCATTCGAGAATATCACTGGCAACTCCAACCCTTTTATGTGGTACACTATTTTATTTTATTCATTTATACATATTTTCAAATAATTGTTATATTATTATTTTTAAAATTGTTTGACGGACCTGCTGGAGCACGGCCTACAAAACGTAGACATGGAAGACTATGTGGGGCTGGTTCTGAGAAACGAAAATTATAATCATTTAGAAAAATTTCGAAATTATCTTAGATTTTACTCTGGTGGTGTACACTACTCGAACAGGTAAAAATACTTATTTCGAGGGTCGAAGATCACCAGAGAGGAAAGTTTTGAATTTATTTCTGGAGAATCAACATTTTAATGTTATAACAAATTTAATTTCTGCGTTTGGGACTTCATACTTTTGTGAAGCTTGTAAACAACGGTTTGCAAGTATCGTACGTTTCCCAATTTCAAAAGAATATTTCCGTGGCGCTGCTCGCACATAACGGAAAGAATTACGATTCATGTTTTATTCTGAGGGAAATGTTATGCTCTTCTAGTGGTTGAGAACCGTCAATTATAAGTACCGGTACAAAACTGATATCTATAAATTGTGGAAAAATTAGGTTCATAGATTCAATTAATTTTATGCCTCTACCTTTATCAAAACTGTCTAAAACATTCAATTTTGAGGGGATATTTTCCGCATTTATTCAATTCTAAAGAAAACCAGAATTATTCCCGACATTAAGTTTTATGATTTTATATAAATATTATTCGTGCCATTTTTTTTATTAATTTTTTTTAAGTATTTTCAAAAAAAGGACTTGTACTATATTGAGAAGAGTTTCAATTTGCAATCTACTGTAGTTCGTCATCAAAATGATGCAGTTAGTGTGGACGCTTGGGTAAAAGAGATGGAAACATTTGGTTGTGTTTTTTTTATAAAGCTCAAGATGCGGAATTAAGAAAGGAAGATTTCGTTCTAATAATTATGAATCCAGGCCAAGAAGCCATCCCAACGGACTTGTACCTTGACGCAGTTATAGTAATACTGGAACAGGTGGGATGGCTTGCATGCTTCAATGATCTAAAGAGCCGAACCATAGGTTTAACCATATTGGAGGGGTTTTTATTTGAGAAGACAGACCAAATAAAGGCTCTGAAAGAGGGCAGCAGATCGTGAGGGTCGGTATGGCACTGTGATACACACTAATGCGATGTGGAAACCACATTATTTTATCCCTAGTACAGCGCACCTAAATTTATGATGATGGCACCTTTTGGAGTAAATTATTCCGGAGGTAAAATAGTCCCACATTCGGATCTCCGGGCGGTGACTGCTTCGGTGGGAGCCATCAGCAATAAGTGTAACATCTCACGAGTCGGAGCGTGGAATGTTAGAAGCATGAAACAAGTCGGAAAGTTAAAAAGTTTGAAAATTGAGATGGATAGGTTAGCACTGGACGTGGTAGGCATTAGTGAAGGGCGATGGCCAGAAGCTGGAGACTTCTGGAGCGGAGATTTTAGAGTAATACACGCAGGATCTGTAGGACGAAATTCGGGAGTAGGAATTGTTATTCAGAAGAAAGAAGGACAGAGGGTAGAAAATCTCTTACAGCAAAGTGACAGGGTAGTTACGGTTAGGTTAGATATTGCAACAGAATCTCAATCGACCATTTAGTACAACATATAAAATGATATAACTTATGCTTGGGAATGCTTAGCAACATTGTATTCAACATACTCATATATTACGTATGCTGCAAATGTTGTCACTGGAGATGGATCTCTTTACTCCGACGTTCAGACGCTCCAATTTCAGAGCAGTCATATGTATTAACAATAGAAGTTCTATTCATTCTGCTAGTGTGCCGCTACGTCGATTCCGAAGTTACAAGACATGTGGAACTATAAGAGCCAACCGAAAAGGGGTTCCTAAAGGAATGACAAATGACAAAAGTTTGAAACGAGGTGATTTTGATCGTAAGACCTCAAATACTGGTATCACTTTTTTCAAATGGAAAGACAATCAAATAGTTATCCTAATTTTTAATTTTCATAGGACCGAAAGTGCACAAATAAAACGAAAACTAGGCGACGGTAGCCTACAAGGACTGTGGCATACAGGTTTAGAACTGGAAAGTTGTATTTCCATCTCCACGTTGATATTGCCAAGTTCGGAATTCTTGTCTGCGAAGCATTCTTTATATCGATGGTTAAAGAGCAAAAGACCCTAAGCCAAATTTTTTTATAATTATTAAGCCGCTCATTTCAGTTAATTATCAGATTGCTTATCAAGCGCCGAAAGAGAGATATCAAAACGAGCGTATCCTCGTCACCCATTTCAGACGTCCCTGTATAATGCACCGAAGGCCACTTCACACTCTGCTGTCTCGCTACGCTCATTGATAAACACATTTAGCGAAAATATTTCCGCTTTACAAAAGCACCCATATGTGGACACGTGAAGTTTTACATTGTTTAATTGGCTCGTTCAAAAATTACATGATTCATCTCGCCAACGGTTTGAATTGCAATATGCAGTTTCCCGATTTTAAAATGTTACAAACGTTCATAACTGAACAGTGTCGGGCTTTGGAAACCACTCCCGTCCATAATAATTCCTTAACAGTCTCCGAGTCAGTTATAACAAGAAGCAAGCCAATTCGTACCGTATGAATTTTTACGCCTACCATTTTGACTTTGCAATCCTCCATTTTGCTTTGAAAAACTGTTAAACACAGTACTTCCCAATTTAAGGTCTTCAAAAGTCCTAGCGTATTTAGACGACATACTTATACTCGGAAGAGACTCTTAAAGAAGAATGTATGGAGCACGACACTGTACGGGTGCGAAACTGGGACAATTCATAGGAGAAGCGGGTCGAAAAAGAATGGAAGCGTTTAAAATGTGGTGAACCCATGATGACGAAAGCAGTCGATGTTTCGTAAATTCGGGAAAATATGCTATCCCGTGTGAAAACTCGACAACACGAAGCAAAGGTGCGGTTTAGTGCCAAGTTGGGGATATGGTCCTGTTGAAGGTGACCACTTCCCGAGCAACAGGCAGTAGTCAAAAGCTACTGCAAAAATGGATGGGTGCATTCCGAATTGCAAACAAGTTGGGTTATGTTCGTTATGAGGTGCAAGACATTTCTGGTTCTACAAGTGGCTTACAAAGGGGTAGCAGGCGTCGAAAATATGAAACCCTGGATTCATTATTTGGAAGATAAAGAAGGAATTGAATGCCCAACAGAGGTTCGATGCCTAATATATAAGCGAATAAAGGATAGGTCCTCCCTGTTTACTAAGGCTTGAGCTGATGAGTTTCAGGCTATTTCGGAGAGCTGTGCCTGCTCAATAGTCTGGGGAAGCTGCTAGTAGCAGGTCGGAGTTGCTGCGTCAATAAAATCTCACAAATTATGTGCCTATTGTACTTCAGTGTATGTTTTGTTTTCGATGATGAATCACTATTTTATTTCATCGTTCGCACCTGCAATTTGCAATGTTATGTCAGAATGACTTCACAGCATCCACGTCCTCGACAACAACTGGTAGAGAAACTGGCAGAGGCGAAGGGAAGATTAAAGGTCTGCAAAAACACGTCGGACCGTAACTCTTGGAAACTACTGGCAGAAGAATGCGACAAAGAAGAGGACTGGCTGAAAGAAAATCCTCTTCAGAAAGAGACACCCTCGAATCCGAGACAAGGGAATTACAAAATGTCATCTATGGCCTTCCGTTGCACCGGCCTCTAGGCTGGTGCAACAGGATGGATTTTTTTATAAAACGAGATGCACGAAAAATAGCAAGGTTAATATTGAATGGATTGAGCACATAACTTGGTGAAAGTTGATATTCATGTTTAAAATAAAATGGATACAAATGTTCATTTTGAAATTCTTGGTTATATTTTTTAGATACGTAGGCTGCTAGATAAGTTTCCGCAAACACATAAACAAAACAAATAAAAGCAGTAGTTTTTGGATTTATTGTTTTTCAAAATATTCGCCTTTATATCTTATACACTTATGCATTCGATTAAACCAATCGCGGAAGACCTGCGCC
Organism: Xestobium rufovillosum; assembly: GCA_963966045.1. Taxonomy (NCBI): domain Eukaryota; kingdom Metazoa; phylum Arthropoda; class Insecta; order Coleoptera; family Ptinidae; genus Xestobium; species Xestobium rufovillosum. The sequence continues at coordinate 28,763,474 of OZ014497.1, forward strand.
CATCGATCGGAAGGTATCTCCGAGAGTAAATTTTCGTACGCCTCGACTGCCGCTTCCGGGGTGTTAAAATACATTCCGCGCATTTTATCATTTATTGTCGAGAACAAGAAGAAGTCGCAAGGTGCCAGGTCCGGACTGTATGGCGGGTGACTCATTAATTCCGCACCACAGTTACCCAAAAACTCTGTAGTTCGAGCTGCAGTGTGGGACGATGCATTGTCCTGATGTAGGATCAAGCGGCTTCGTGGTCGTCTTTGGCGAACTTTTTGGAAAACTGTGGGTAAGCAAATGGTCGTATACCACTCAGCATTCACAGTACGACGGTCTTCTAATGAAATAGTGGCCACTGGACCAGATCGTCCAAAGAATGAGGCGATCATCCTTTTGCCTGCACTGCGCGCTCTCTTTATTTTTGTGGGCTTTTCTTCATTTGGAAAGACCCACTGTGCGGATTGTCGTTTACTTTCCGGATCGTAACAGTAGATCCACGTTTCATCACCTGTTACGATGTCAAACACGTGCTTAGATTGACCGTCATCGAATTTGGTAATCATTTGCTTGCACCAATCCACTTGCGCTACTTTTTGAGGTTCCGTTAGTGTGTGCGGAATCCATCGAGCGCACAGCTTCTTTACACCCAAGTGTTGATGCAGGATGGTTTTGATGGCAGTCCCTGAGATCCCTAAGGATGCCTCAATATTCTTATAGGTGGTTCGTCTGTCCTCTTCTAGCATTCGGCGCACAGCATCAATGTTCCTCTCGGTAACCGCAGACTTTGGTCGACCTTCGCGGTCTTCGTCACCAAGAAAATTGCGTCCACGACGAAATTCTGCATACCACTCATAGACCTTCCTCTCTGATGGTGCTTCATTGTCAAATGCATTTCGAAGCCGTTCTATGCATTGCTTCGGAGTTAATGACAATTTAAAGTCGTAAAAGATCATGGCTCTGAAATCTCGCCGACTTAATTCCATTTTTTACGAAACCTAACAACTTTCAGCGGGTGTAAAAATCGAACGAGTAATGATTTTTTAAATCTGTCAACGACAATTTTCTACTAAAATGTCAGACTTTCAAAGCCTGCTACCGAAAAAAAAAAAACATTAATTCCTTATATGACTTTGCGGAAACTTATCTAGTGGCCTACGTATATGGTTTGTAAGCGTAATAGACATTTAGGACGCAGAGCAACAGGAAAGATGCCAGCTGATGGTGAAGTAAACCAGTTTACATTAATAAACGCTCACCACAACCATCCGAGGGAAGATAATGAAGTCGAGGGGATGGAATTTGTGGAAAAATTAGGTTCATAGATTCAATTAATTTTATGCCTCTACCTTTATCAAAACTGTCTAAAACATTCAATTTTGAGGGGATATTTTCCGCATTTATTCAATTCTAAAGAAAACCAGAATTATTCCCGACATTAAGTTTTATGATTTTATATAAATATTATTCGTGCCAATTTTTTTTATTAATTTTTTTTAAGTATTTTCAAAAAAAGGACTTGTACAATATTGAGAAGAGTTTCAATTTGCAATCTACTGTAGTTCGTCATCAAAATGATGCAGTTAGTGTGGACGCTTGGGTAAAAGAGATGGAAACATTTGGTTGTGTTTTTTTTATAAAGCTCAAGATGCGGAATTAAGAAAGGAAGATTTCGTTCTAATAATTATGAATCCAGGCCAAGAAGCCATCCCAACGGACTTGTACCTTGACGCAGTTATAGTAATACTGGAACAGGTGGGATGGCTTGCGTGCTTCAATGATCTAAAGAGCCGAACCATAGGTTTAACCATATTGGAGGGGTTTTTATTTGAGAAGGCAGACCAAATAAAGGCTCTGAAAGAGGGCAGCAGATCGTGAGGGTCGGTATGGCACTGTGATACACACTAATGCGATGTGGAAACCACATTATTTTATCCCTAGTACAGCGCACCTAAATTTATGATGATGGCACCTTTTGGAGTAAATTATTCCGGAGGTAAAGTAGTCCCACATTCGGATCTCCGGGCGGTGACTGCTTCGGTGGGAGTCATCAGCAATAAGTGTAACATCTCACGAGTCGGAGCGTGGAATGTTAGAAGCATGAAACAAGTCGGAAAGTTAAAAAATTTGAAAATTGAGATGGATAGGTTAGCACTGGACGTGGCAGGCATTAGTGAAGTGCGATGGCCAGAAGCTGGAGACTTCTTAGAGTAATACACGCAGGATCTGTAGGAGGAAATTCGGGAGTAGGAATTGTTATTCAGAAGAAAGAAGGACAGAGGGTAGAAAATCTCTTACAGCAAAGTGACAGGGTAGTTACGGTTAGGTTAGATATTGCAACAGAATCTCAATCGACCATTTAGTACAACATATAAAATGATATAACTTATGCCTGGGAATGCTTAGCAACATTGTATTCAACATACTCATATATTACGTATGCTGCAAATGTTGTCACTGGAGATGGATCTCTTTACTCCGACGTTCAGACGCTCCAATTTCAGAGCAGTCATATGTATTAACAATAGAAGTTCTATTCATTCTGCTAGTGTGCCGCTACGTCGATTCCGAAGTTACAAGACATGTGGAACTATAAGAGCCAACCGAAAAGGGGTTCCTAAAGGAATGACAAATGACAAAAGTTTGAAACGAGGTGATTTTGATCGTAAGACCTCAAATACTGGTATCACTTTTTTCAAATGGAAAGACAATCAAATAGTTATCCTAATTTTTAATTTTCATAGGACCGAAAGTGCACAAATAAAACGAAAACTAGGCGACGGTAGCCTACAAGGACTGTGGCATACAGGTTTAGAACTGGAAAGGTGTATTTCCATCTCCACGTTGATATTGCCAAGTTCGGAATTCTTGTCTGCGAAGCATTCTTTATATCGATGGTTAAAGAGCAAAAGGCCCTAAGCCAAATTTTTTTATAATTATTAAGCCGCTCATTTCAGTTAATTATCAGATTGCTTATCAAGCGCCGAAAGAGAGATATCAAAACGAGCGTATCCTCGTCACCCATTTCAGACGTCCCTGTATAATGCACCGAAGGCCACTTCACACTCTGCTGTCTCGCTACGCTCATTGATAAACACATTTAGCGAAAATATTTCCGCTTTACAAAAGCACCCATATGTGGACACGTGAAGTTTTACATTGTTTAATTGGCTCGTTCAAAAATTACATGATTCATCTCGCCAACGGTTTGAATTGCAATATGCAGTTTCCCGATTTCAAAATGTTACAAACGTTCATAACTGAACAGTGTCGGGCTTTGGAAACCACTCCCGTCCATAATAATTCCTTAACAGTCTCCGAGTCAGTTATAACAACAAGAAGGAAGCCAATTCGTACCGTATGAATTTTTACGCCTACCATTTTGACTTTGCAATCCTCCATTTTGCTTTGAAAAAATGTTAAACACAGTACTTCCCAATTTAAGGTCTTCAAAAGTCCTAGCGTATTTAGACGACATACTTATACTCGGAAGAGACTCTTAAAGAAGAATGTATGGAGCACGACACTGTACGGGTGCGAATCTGGGACAATTCATAGGAGAAGCGGGTCGAAAAAGAATGGAAGCGTTTAAAATGTGGTGAACCCATGATGACGAAAGCAGTCGATGTTTCGTAAATTCGGGAAAATATGCTATCCCGTGTGAAAACTCGACAACACGAAGCAAAGGTGCGGTTTAGTGCCAAGTTGGGGATATGGTCCTGTTGAAGGTGACCACTTCCCCAGCAACAGGCAGTAGTCAAAAGCTACTGCAAAAATGGATGGGTGCATTCCGAATTGCAAACAAGTTGGGTTATGTTCGTTATGAGGTGCAAGACATTTCTGGTTCTACAAGTGGCTTACAAAGGGGTAGCAGGCGTCGAAAATATGAAACCCTGGATTCATTATTTGGAAGATAAAGAAGGAATTGAATGCCCAACAGAGGTTCGATGCCTAATATATAAGCGAATAAAGGATAGGTCCTCCCTGTTTACTAAGGCTTGAGCTGATGAGTTTCAGGCTATTTCGGAGAGCTGTGCCTGCTCAATAGTCTGGGGAAGCTGCTAGTAGCAGGTCGGAGTTGCTGCGTCAATAAAATCTCACAAATTATGTGCCTATTGTACTTCAGTGTATGTTTTGTTTTCGATGATGAATCACTATTTTATTTCATCGTTCGCACCTGCAATTTGCAATGTTATGTCAGAATGACTTCACAGCATCCACGTCCTCGACAACAACTGGTAGAGAAAATGGCAGAGGCGAAGGGAAGATTAAAGGTCTGCAAAAACACGTCGGACCGTAACTCTTGGAAACTACTGGCAGAAGAATGCGACAAAGAAGAGGACTGGCTGAAAGAAAATCCTCTTCAGAAAGAGACACCCTCGAATCCGAGACAAGGGAATTACAAAATGTCATCTATGGCCTTCCGTTGCACCGGCCTCTAGGCTGGTGCAACAGGATGGATTCTTTTATAAAACGAGATGCACGAAAAATAGCAAGGTTAATATTGAATGGATTGAGCACATAACTTGGTGAAAGTTGATATTCATGTTTAAAATAAAATGGATACAAATGTTCATTTTGAAATTCTTGGTTATATTTTTTAGATATATGGTTTGTAAGCGTAATAGACATTTAGGACGCAGAGCAACAGGAAAGATGCCAGCTGATGGTGAAGTAAACCAGTTTACATTAATAAACGCTCACCACAACCATCCGAGGGAAGATAATGAAGTCGAGGGGATGGAATTTGTGGAAAAATTAGGTTCATAGATTCAATTAATTTTATGCCTCTACCTTTATCAAAACTGTCTAAAACATTCAATTTTGAGGGGATATTTTCCGCATTTATTCAATTCTAAAGAAAACCAGAATTATTCCCGACATTAAGTTTTATGATTTTATATAAATATTATTCGTGCCAATTTTTTTTATTAATTTTTTTTAAGCATTTTCAAAAAAAGGACTTGTACAATATTGAGAAGAGTTTCAATTTGCAATCTACTGTAGTTCGTCATCAAAATGATGCAGTTAGTGTGGACGCTTGGGTAAAAGAGATGGAAACATTTGGTTGTGTTTTTTTTATAAAGCTCAAGATGCGGAATTAAGAAAGGAAGATTTCGTTCTAATAATTATGAATCCAGGCCAAGAAGCCATCCCAACGGACTTGTACCTTGACGCAGTTATAGTAATACTGGAACAGGTGGGATGGCTTGCGTGCTTCAATGATCTAAAGAGCCGAACCATAGGTTTAACCATATTGGAGGGGTTTTTCTTTGAGAAGACAGACCAAATAAAGGCTCTGAAAGAGGGCAGCAGATCGTGAGGGTCGGTATGGCACTGTGATACACACTAATGCGATGTGGAAACCACATTATTTTATCCCTAGTACAGCGCACCTAAATTTATGATGATGGCACCTTTTGGAGTAAATTATTCCGGAGGTAAAATAGTCCCACATTCGGATCTCCGGGCGGTGACTGCTTCGGTGGGAGTCATCAGCAATAAGTGTAACATCTCACGAGTCGGAGCGTGGAATGTTAGAAGCATGAAACAAGTCGGAAAGTTAAAAAATTTGAAAATTGAGATGGATAGGTTAGCACTGGACGTGGCAGGCATTAGTGAAGTGCGATGGCCAGAAGCTGGAGACTTCTTAGAGTAATACACGCAGGATCTGTAGGAGGAAATTCGGGAGTAGGAATTGTTATTCAGAAGAAAGAAGGACAGAGGGTAGAAAATCTCTTACAGCAAAGTGACAGGGTAGTTACGGCTAGGTTAGATATTGCAACAGAATCTCAATCGACCATTTAGTACAACATATAAAATGATATAACTTATGCCTGGGAATGCTTAGCAACATTGTATTCAACATACTCATATATTACGTATGCTGCAAATGTTGTCACTGGAGATGGATCTCTTTACTCCGACGTTCAGACGCTCCAATTTCAGAGCAGTCATATGTATTAACAATAGAAGTTCTATTCATTCTGCTAGTGTGCCGCTACGTCGATTCCGAAGTTACAAGACATGTGGAACTATAAGAGCCAACCGAAAAGGGGTTCCTAAAGGAATGACAAATGACAAAAGTTTGAAACGAGGTGATTTTGATCGTAAGACCTCAAATACTGGTATCACTTTTTTCAAATGGAAAGACAATCAAATAGTTATCCTAATTTTTAATTTTCATAGGACCGAAAGTGCACAAATAAAACGAAAACTAGGCGACGGTAGCCTACAAGGACTGTGGCATACAGGTTTAGAACTGGAAAGGTGTATTTCCATCTCCACGTTGATATTGCCAAGTTCGGAATTCTTGTCTGCGAAGCATTCTTTATATCGATGGTTAAAGAGCAAAAGGCCCTAAGCCAAATTTTTTTATAATTATTAAGCCGCTCATTTCAGTTAATTATCAGATTGCTTATCAAGCGCCGAAAGAGAGATATCAAAACGAGCGTATCCTCGTCACCCATTTCAGACGTCCCTGTATAATGCACCGAAGGCCACTTCACACTCTGCTGTCTCGCTACGCTCATTGATAAACACATTTAGCGAAAATATTTCCGCTTTACAAAAGCACCCATATGTGGACACGTGAAGTTTTACATTGTTTAATTGGCTCGTTCAAAAATTACATGATTCATCTCGCCAACGGTTTGAATTGCAATATGCAGTTTCCCGATTTCAAAATGTTACAAACGTTCATAACTGAACAGTGTCGGGCTTTGGAAACCACTCCCGTCCATAATAATTCCTTAACAGTCTCCGAGTCAGTTATAACAACAAGAAGCAAGCCAATTCGTACCGTATGAATTTTTACGCCTACCATTTTGACTTTGCAATCCTCCATTTTGCTTTGAAAAAATGTTAAACACAGTACTTCCAAATTTAATGTCTTCAAAAGTCCTAGCGTATTTAGACGACATACTTATACTCGGAAGAGACTCTTAAAGAAGAATGTATGGAGCACGACACTGTACGGGTGCGAAACTGGGACAATTCATAGGAGAAGCGGGTCGAAAAAGAATGGAAGCGTTTAAAATGTGGTGAACCCATGATGACGAAAGCAGTCGATGTTTCGTAAATTCGGGAAAATATGCTATCCCGTGTGAAAACTCGACAACACGAAGCAAAGGTGCGGTTTAGTGCCAAGTTGGGGATATGGTCCTGTTGAAGGTGACCACTTCCCCAGCAACAGGCAGTAGTCAAAAGCTACTGCAAAAATGGATGGGTGCATTCCGAATTGCAAACAAGTTGGGTTATGTTCGTTATGAGGTGCAAGACATTTCTGGTTCTACAAGTGGCTTACAAAGGGGTAGCAGGCGTCGAAAATATGAAACCCTGGATTCATTATTTGGAAGATAAAGAAGGAATTGAATGCCCAACAGAGGTTCGATGCCTAATATATAAGCGAATAAAGGATAGGTCCTCCCTGTTTACTAAGGCTTGAGCTGATGAGTTTCAGGCTATTTCGGAGAGCTGTGCCTGCTCAATAGTCTGGGGAAGCTGCTAGTAGCAGGTCGGAGTTGCTGCGTCAATAAAATCTCACAAATTATGTGCCTATTGTACTTCAGTGTATGTTTTGTTTTCGATGATGAATCACTATTTTATTTCATCGTTCGCACCTGCAATTTGCAATGTTATGTCAGAATGACTTCACAGCATCCACGTCCTCGACAACAACTGGTAGAGAAAATGGCAGAGGCGAAGGGAAGATTAAAAGTCTGCAAAAACACGTCGGACCGTAACTCTTGGAAACTACTGGCAGAAGAATGCGACAAAGAAGAGGACTGGCTGAAAGAAAATCCTCTTCAGAAAGAGACACCCTCGAATCCGAGACAAGGGAATTACAAAATGTCATCTATGGCCTTCCGTTGCACCGGCCTCTAGGCTGGTGCAACAGGATGGATTCTTTTATAAAACGAGATGCACGAAAAATAGCAAGGTTAATATTGAATGGATTGAGCACATAACTTGGTGAAAGTTGATATTCATGTTTAAAATAAAATGGATACAAATGTTCATTTTGAAATTCTTGGTTATATTTTTTAGATATATGGTTTGTAAGCGTAATAGACATTTAGGACGCAGAGCAACAGGAAAGATGCCAGCTGATGGTGAAGTAAACCAGTTTACATTAATAAACGCTCACCACAACCATCCGAGGGAAGATAATGAAGTCGAGGGGATGGAATTTGTGGAAAAATTAGGTTCATAGATTCAATTAATTTTATGCCTCTACCTTTATCAAAACTGTCTAAAACATTCAATTTTGAGGGGATATTTTCCGCATTTATTCAATTCTAAAGAAAACCAGAATTATTCCCGACATTAAGTTTTATGATTTTATATAAATATTATTCGTGCCAATTTTTTTTATTAATTTTTTTTAAGCATTTTCAAAAAAAGGACTTGTACAATATTGAGAAGAGTTTCAATTTGCAATCTACTGTAGTTCGTCATCAAAATGATGCAGTTAGTGTGGACGCTTGGGTAAAAGAGATGGAAACATTTGGTTGTGTTTTTTTTATAAAGCTCAAGATGCGGAATTAAGAAAGGAAGATTTCGTTCTAATAATTATGAATCCAGGCCAAGAAGCCATCCCAACGGACTTGTACCTTGACGCAGTTATAGTAATACTGGAACAGGTGGGATGGCTTGCGTGCTTCAATGATCTAAAGAGCCGAACCAGAGGTTTAACCATATTGGAGGGGTTTTTATTTGAGAAGACAGACCAAATAAAGGCTCTGAAAGAGGGCAGCAGATCGTGAGGGTCGGTATGGCACTGTGATACACACTAATGCGATGTGGAAACCACATTATTTTATCCCTAGTACAGCGCACCTAAATTTATGATGATGGCACCTTTTGGAGTAAATTATTCCGGAGGTAAAATAGTCCCACATTCGGATCTCCGGGCGGTGACTGCTTCGGTGGGAGTCATCAGCAATAAGTGTAACATCTCACGAGTCGGAGCGTGGAATGTTAGAAGCATGAAACAAGTCGGAAAGTTAAAAAATTTGAAAATTGAGATGGATAGGTTAGCACTGGACGTGGCAGGCATTAGTGAAGTGCGATGGCCAGAAGCTGGCGACTTCTTAGAGTAATACACGCAGGATCTGTAGGAGGAAATTCGGGAGTAGGAATTGTTATTCAGAAGAAAGAAGGACAGAGGGTAGAAAATCTCTTACAGCAAAGTGACAGGGTAGTTACGGTTAGGTTAGATATTGCAACAGAATCTCAATCGACCATTTAGTACAACATATAAAATGATATAACTTATGCCTGGGAATGCTTAGCAACATTGTATTCAACATACTCATATATTACGTATGCTGCAAATGTTGTCACTGGAGATGGATCTCTTTACTCCGACGTTCAGACGCTCCAATTTCAGAGCAGTCATATGTATTAACAATAGAAGTTCTATTCATTCTGCTAGTGTGCCGCTACGTCGATTCCGAAGTTACAAGACATGTGGAACTATAAGAGCCAACCGAAAAGGGGTTCCTAAAGGAATGACAAATGACAAAAGTTTGAAACGAGGTGATTTTGATCGTAAGACCTCAAATACTGGTATCACTTTTTTCAAATGGAAAGACAATCAAATAGTTATCCTAATTTTTAATTTTCATAGGACCGAAAGTGCACAAATAAAACGAAAACTAGGCGACGGTAGCCTACAAGGACTGTGGCATACAGGTTTAGAACTGGAAAGGTGTATTTCCATCTCCACGTTGATATTGCCAAGTTCGGAATTCTTGTCTGCGAAGCATTCTTTATATCGATGGTTAAAGAGCAAAAGGCCCTAAGCAAAATTTTTTTATAATTATTAAGCCGCTCATTTCAGTTAATTATCAGATTGCTTATCAAGCGCCGAAAGAGAGATATCAAAACGAGCGTATCCTCGTCACCCATTTCAGACGTCCCTGTATAATGCACCGAAGGCCACTTCACACTCTGCTGTCTCGCTACGCTCATTGATAAACACATTTAGCGAAAATATTTCCGCTTTACAAAAGCACCCATATGTGGACACGTGAAGTTTTACATTGTTTAATTGGCTCGTTCAAAAATTACATGATTCATCTCGCCAACGGTTTGAATTGCAATATGCAGTTTCCCGATTTCAAAATGTTACAAACGTTCATAACTGAACAGTGTCGGGCTTTGGAAACCACTCCCGTCCATAATAATTCCTTAACAGTCTCCGAGTCAGTTATAACAACAAGAAGCAAGCCAATTCGTACCGTATGAATTTTTACGCCTACCATTTTGACTTTGCAATTCTCCATTTTGCTTTGAAAAAATGTTAAACACAGTACTTCCCAATTTAATGTCTTCAAAAGTCCTAGCGTATTTAGACGACATACTTATACTCGGAAGAGACTCTTAAAGAAGAATGTATGGAGCACGACACTGTACGGGTGCGAAACTGGGACAATTCATAGGAGAAGCGGGTCGAAAAAGAATGGAAGCGTTTAAAATGTGGTGAACCCATGATGACGAAAGCAGTCGATGTTTCGTAAATTCGGGAAAATATGCTATCCCGTGTGAAAACTCGACAACACGAAGCAAAGGTGCGGTTTAGTGCCAAGTTGGGGATATGGTCCTGTTGAAGGTGACCACTTCCCCAGCAACAGGCAGTAGTCAAAAGCTACTGCAAAAATGGATGGGTGCATTCCGAATTGCAAACAAGTTGGGTTATGTTCGTTATGAGGTGCAAGACATTTCTGGTTCTACAAGTGGCTTACAAAGGGGTAGCAGGCGTCGAAAATATGAAACCCTGGATTCATTATTTGGAAGATAAAGAAGGAATTGAATGCCCAACAGAGGTTCGATGCCTAATATATAAGCGAATAAAGGATAGGTCCTCCCTGTTTACTAAGGCTTGAGCTGATGAGTTTCAGGCTATTTCGGAGAGCTGTGCCTGCTCAATAGTCTGGGGAAGCTGCTAGTAGCAGGTCGGAGTTGCTGCGTCAATAAAATCTCACAAATTATGTGCCTATTGTACTTCAGTGTATGTTTTGTTTTCGATGATGAATCACTATTTTATTTCATCGTTCGCACCTGCAATTTGCAATGTTATGTCAGAATGACTTCACAGCATCCACGTCCTCGACAACAACTGGTAGAGAAAATGGCAGAGGCGAAGGGAAGATTAAAGGTCTGCAAAAACACGTCGGACCGTAACTCTTGGAAACTACTGGCAGAAGAATGCGACAAAGAGGACTGGCTGAAAGAAAATCCTCTTCAGAAAGAGACACCCTCGAATCCGAGACAAGGGAATTACAAAATGTCATCTATGGCCTTCCGTTGCACCGGCCTCTAGGCTGGTGCAACAGGATGGATTTTTTTATAAAACGAGATGCACGAAAAATAGCAAGGTTAATATTGAATGGATTGAGCACATAACTTGGTGAAAGTTGATATTCATGTTTAAAATAAAATGGATACAAATGTTCATTTTGAAATTCTTGGTTATATTTTTTAGATATATGGTTTGTAAGCGTAATAGACATTTAGGACGCAGAGCAACAGGAAAGATGCCAGCTGATGGTGAAGTAAACCAGTTTACATTAATAAACGCTCACCACAACCATCCGAGGGAAGATAATGAAGTCGAGGGGATGGAATTTGTGGAAAAATTAGGTTCATAGATTCAATTAATTTTATGCCTCTACCTTTATCAAAACTGTCTAAAACATTCAATTTTGAGGGGATATTTTCCGCATTTATTCAATTCTAAAGAAAACCAGAATTATTCCCGACATTAAGTTTTATGATTTTATATAAATATTATTCGTGCCAATTTTTTTTATTAATTTTTTTTAAGCATTTTCAAAAAAAGGACTTGTACAATATTGAGAAGAGTTTCAATTTGCAATCTACTGTAGTTCGTCATCAAAATGATGCAGTTAGTGTGGACGCTTGGGTAAAAGAGATGGAAACATTTGGTTGTGTTTTTTTTATAAAGCTCAAGATGCGGAATTAAGAAAGGAAGATTTCGTTCTAATAATTATGAATCCAGGCCAAGAAGCCATCCCAACGGACTTGTACCTTGACGCAGTTATAGTAATACTGGAACAGGTGGGATGGCTTGCGTGCTTCAATGATCTAAAGAGCCGAACCAGAGGTTTAACCATATTGGAGGGGTTTTTATTTGAGAAGACAGACCAAATAAAGGCTCTGAAAGAGGGCAGCAGATCGTGAGGGTCGGTATGGCACTGTGATACACACTAATGCGATGTGGAAACCACATTATTTTATCCCTAGTACAGCGCACCTAAATTTATGATGATGGCACCTTTTGGAGTAAATTATTCCGGAGGTAAAATAGTCCCACATTCGGATCTCCGGGCGGTGACTGCTTCGGTGGGAGTCATCAGCAATAAGTGTAACATCTCACGAGTCGGAGCGTGGAATGTTAGAAGCATGAAACAAGTCGGAAAGTTAAAAAATTTGAAAATTGAGATGGATAGGTTAGCACTGGACGTGGCAGGCATTAGTGAAGTGCGATGGCCAGAAGCTGGCGACTTCTTAGAGTAATACACGCAGGATCTGTAGGAGGAAATTCGGGAGTAGGAATTGTTATTCAGAAGAAAGAAGGACAGAGGGTAGAAAATCTCTTACAGCAAAGTGACAGGGTAGTTACGGTTAGGTTAGATATTGCAACAGAATCTCAATCGACCATTTAGTACAACATATAAAATGATATAACTTATGCCTGGGAATGCTTAGCAACATTGTATTCAACATACTCATATATTACGTATGCTGCAAATGTTATCACTGGAGATGGATCTCTTTACTCCGACGTTCAGACGCTCCAATTTCAGAGCAGTCATATGTATTAACAATAGAAGTTCTATTCATTCTGCTAGTGTGCCGCTACGTCGATTCCGAAGTTACAAGACATGTGGAACTATAAGAGCCAACCGAAAAGGGGTTCCTAAAGGAATGACAAATGACAAAAGTTTGAAACGAGGTGATTTTGATCGTAAGACCTCAAATACTGGTATCACTTTTTTCAAATGGAAAGACAATCAAATAGTTATCCTAATTTTTAATTTTCATAGGACCGAAAGTGCACAAATAAAACGAAAACTAGGCGACGGTAGCCTACAAGGACTGTGGCATACAGGTTTAGAACTGGAAAGGTGTATTTCCATCTCCACGTTGATATTGCCAAGTTCGGAATTCTTGTCTGCGAAGCATTCTTTATATCGATGGTTAAAGAGCAAAAGGCCCTAAGCCAAATTTTTTTATAATTATTAAGCCGCTCATTTCAGTTAATTATCAGATTGCTTATCAAGCGCCGAAAGAGATATCAAAACGAGCGTATCCTCGTCACCCATTTCAGACGTCCCTGTATAATGCACCGAAGGCCACTTCACACTCTGCTGTCTCGCTACGCTCATTGATAAACACATTTAGCGAAAATATTTCCGCTTTACAAAAGCACCCATATGTGGACACGTGAAGTTTTACATTGTTTAATTGGCTCGTTCAAAAATTACATGATTCATCTCGCCAACGGTTTGAATTGCAATATGCAGTTTCCCGATTTCAAAATGTTACAAACGTTCATAACTGAACAGTGTCGGGCTTTGGAAACCACTCCCGTCCATAATAATTCCTTAACAGTCTCCGAGTCAGTTATAACAACAAGAAGCAAGCCAATTCGTACCGTATGAATTTTTACGCCTACCATTTTGACTTTGCAATCCTCCATTTTGCTTTGAAAAAATGTTAAACACAGTACTTCCCAATTTAATGTCTTCAAAAGTCCTAGCGTATTTAGACGACATACTTATACTCGGAAGAGACTCTTAAAGAAGAATGTATGGAGCACGACACTGTACGGGTGCGAAACTGGGACAATTCATAGGAGAAGCGGGTCGAAAAAGAATGGAAGCGTTTAAAATGTGGTGAACCCATGATGACGAAAGCAGTCGATGTTTCGTAAATTCGGGAAAATATGCTATCCCGTGTGAAAACTCGACAACACGAAGCAAAAGTGCGGTTTAGTGCCAAGTTGGGGATATGGTCCTGTTGAAGGTGACCACTTCCCCAGCAACAGGCAGTAGTCAAAAGCTACTGCAAAAATGGATGGGTGCATTCCGAATTGTAAACAAGTTGGGTTATGTTCGTTATGAGGTGCAAGACATAAGTTGGGTTATGTTCGTTATGAGGTGCCAGACATTTCTGGTTCTACAAGTGGCTTACAAAGGGGTAGCAGGCGTCGAAAATATGAAACCCTGGATTCATTATTTGGAAGATAAAGAAGGAATTGAATGCCCAACAGAGGTTCGATGCCTAATATATAAGCGAATAAAGGATAGGTCCTCCCTGTTTACTAAGGCTTGAGCTGATGAGTTTCAGGCTATTTCGGAGAGCTGTGCCTGCTCAATAGTCTGGGGAAGCTGCTAGTAGCAGGTCGGAGTTGCTGCGTCAATAAAATCTCACAAATTATGTGCCTATTGTACTTCAGTGTATGTTTTGTTTTCGATGATGAATCACTATTTTATTTCATCGTTCGCACCTGCAATTTGCAATGTTATGTCAGAATGACTTCACAGCATCCACGTCCTCGACAACAACTGGTAGAGAAAATGGCAGAGGCGAAGGGAAGATTAAAGGTCTGCAAAAACACGTCGGACCGTAACTCTTGGAAACTACTGGCAGAAGAATGCGACAAAGAGGACTGGCTGAAAGAAAATCCTCTTCAGAAAGAGACACCCTCGAATCCGAGACAAGGGAATTACAAAATGTCATCTATGGCCTTCCGTTGCACCGGCCTCTAGGCTGGTGCAACAGGATGGATTTTTTTATAAAACGAGATGCACGAAAAATAGCAAGGTTAATATTGAATGGATTGAGCACATAACTTGGTGAAAGTTGATATTCATGTTTAAAATAAAATGGATACAAATGTTCATTTTGAAATTCTTGGTTATATTTTTTAGATATATGGTTTGTAAGCGTAATAGACATTTAGGACGCAGAGCAACAGGAAAGATGCCAGCTGATGGTGAAGTAAACCAGTTTACATTAATAAACGCTCACCACAACCATCCGAGGGAAGATAATGAAGTCGAGGGGATGGAATTTGTGGAAAAATTAGGTTCATAGATTCAATTAATTTTATGCCTCTACCTTTATCAAAACTGTCTAAAACATTCAATTTTGAGGGGATATTTTCCGCATTTATTCAATTCTAAAGAAAACCAGAATTATTCCCGACATTAAGTTTTATGATTTTATATAAATATTATTCGTGCCAATTTTTTTTATTAATTTTTTTTAAGCATTTTCAAAAAAAGGACTTGTACAATATTGAGAAGAGTTTCAATTTGCAATCTACTGTAGTTCGTCATCAAAATGATGCAGTTAGTGTGGACGCTTGGGTAAAAGAGATGGAAACATTTGGTTGTGTTTTTTTTATAAAGCTCAAGATGCGGAATTAAGAAAGGAAGATTTCGTTCTAATAATTATGAATCCAGGCCAAGAAGCCATCCCAACGGACTTGTACCTTGACGCAGTTATAGTAATACTGGAACAGGTGGGATGGCTTGCGTGCTTCAATGATCTAAAGAGCCGAACCAGAGGTTTAACCATATTGGAGGGGTTTTTATTTGAGAAGACAGACCAAATAAAGGCTCTGAAAGAGGGCAGCAGATCGTGAGGGTCGGTATGGCACTGTGATACACACTAATGCGATGTGGAAACCACATTATTTTATCCCTAGTACAGCGCACCTAAATTTATGATGATGGCACCTTTTGGAGTAAATTATTCCGGAGGTAAAATAGTCCCACATTCGGATCTCCGGGCGGTGACTGCTTCGGTGGGAGTCATCAGCAATAAGTGTAACATCTCACGAGTCGGAGCGTGGAATGTTAGAAGCATGAAACAAGTCGGAAAGTTAAAAAATTTGAAAATTGAGATGGATAGGTTAGCACTGGACGTGGCAGGCATTAGTGAAGTGCGATGGCCAGAAGCTGGCGACTTCTTAGAGTAATACACGCAGGATCTGTAGGAGGAAATTCGGGAGTAGGAATTGTTATTCAGAAGAAAGAAGGACAGAGGGTAGAAAATCTCTTACAGCAAAGTGACAGGGTAGTTACGGTTAGGTTAGATATTGCAACAGAATCTCAATCGACCATTTAGTACAACATATAAAATGATATAACTTATGCCTGGGAATGCTTAGCAACATTGTATTCAACATACTCATATATTACGTATGCTGCAAATGTTATCACTGGAGATGGATCTCTTTACTCCGACGTTCAGACGCTCCAATTTCAGAGCAGTCATATGTATTAACAATAGAAGTTCTATTCATTCTGCTAGTGTGCCGCTACGTCGATTCCGAAGTTACAAGACATGTGGAACTATAAGAGCCAACCGAAAAGGGGTTCCTAAAGGAATGACAAATGACAAAAGTTTGAAACGAGGTGATTTTGATCGTAAGACCTCAAATACTGGTATCACTTTTTTCAAATGGAAAGACAATCAAATAGTTATCCTAATTTTTAATTTTCATAGGACCGAAAGTGCACAAATAAAACGAAAACTAGGCGACGGTAGCCTACAAGGACTGTGGCATACAGGTTTAGAACTGGAAAGGTGTATTTCCATCTCCACGTTGATATTGCCAAGTTCGGAATTCTTGTCTGCGAAGCATTCTTTATATCGATGGTTAAAGAGCAAAAGGCCCTAAGCCAAATTTTTTTATAATTATTAAGCCGCTCATTTCAGTTAATTATCAGATTGCTTATCAAGCGCCGAAAGAGATATCAAAACGAGCGTATCCTCGTCACCCATTTCAGACGTCCCTGTATAATGCACCGAAGGCCACTTCACACTCTGCTGTCTCGCTACGCTCATTGATAAACACATTTAGCGAAAATATTTCCGCTTTACAAAAGCACCCATATGTGGACACGTGAAGTTTTACATTGTTTAATTGGCTCGTTCAAAAATTACATGATTCATCTCGCCAACGGTTTGAATTGCAATATGCAGTTTCCCGATTTCAAAATGTTACAAACGTTCATAACTGAACAGTGTCGGGCTTTGGAAACCACTCCCGTCCATAATAATTCCTTAACAGTCTCCGAGTCAGTTATAACAACAAGAAGCAAGCCAATTCGTACCGTATGAATTTTTACGCCTACCATTTTGACTTTGCAATCCTCCATTTTGCTTTGAAAAAATGTTAAACACAGTACTTCCCAATTTAATGTCTTCAAAAGTCCTAGCGTATTTAGACGACATACTTATACTCGGAAGAGACTCTTAAAGAAGAATGTATGGAGCACGACACTGTACGGGTGCGAAACTGGGACAATTCATAGGAGAAGCGGGTCGAAAAAGAATGGAAGCGTTTAAAATGTGGTGAACCCATGATGACGAAAGCAGTCGATGTTTCGTAAATTCGGGAAAATATGCTATCCCGTGTGAAAACTCGACAACACGAAGCAAAAGTGCGGTTTAGTGCCAAGTTGGGGATATGGTCCTGTTGAAGGTGACCACTTCCCCAGCAACAGGCAGTAGTCAAAAGCTACTGCAAAAATGGATGGGTGCATTCCGAATTGTAAACAAGTTGGGTTATGTTCGTTATGAGGTGCAAGACATAAGTTGGGTTATGTTCGTTATGAGGTGCCAGACATTTCTGGTTCTACAAGTGGCTTACAAAGGGGTAGCAGGCGTCGAAAATATGAAACCCTGGATTCATTATTTGGAAGATAAAGAAGGAATTGAATGCCCAACAGAGGTTCGATGCCTAATATATAAGCGAATAAAGGATAGGTCCTCCCTGTTTACTAAGGCTTGAGCTGATGAGTTTCAGGCTATTTCGGAGAGCTGTGCCTGCTCAATAGTCTGGGGAAGCTGCTAGTAGCAGGTCGGAGTTGCTGCGTCAATAAAATCTCACAAATTATGTGCCTATTGTACTTCAGTGTATGTTTTGTTTTCGATGATGAATCACTATTTTATTTCATCGTTCGCACCTGCAATTTGCAATGTTATGTCAGAATGACTTCACAGCATCCACGTCCTCGACAACAACTGGTAGAGAAAATGGCAGAGGCGAAGGGAAGATTAAAGGTCTGCAAAAACACGTCGGACCGTAACTCTTGGAAACTACTGGCAGAAGAATGCGACAAAGAAGAGGACTGGCTGAAAGAAAATCCTCTTCAGAAAGAGACACCCTCGAATCCGAGACAAGGGAATTACAAAATGTCATCTATGGCCTTCCGTTGCACCGGCCTCTAGGCTGGTGCAACAGGATGGATTTTTTTATAAAACGAGATGCACGAAAAATAGCAAGGTTAATATTGAATGGATTGAGCACATAACTTGGTGAAAGTTGATATTCATGTTTAAAATAAAATGGATACAAATGTTCATTTTGAAATTCTTGGTTATATTTTTTAGATATATGGTTTGTAAGCGTAATAGACATTTAGGACGCAGAGCAACAGGAAAGATGCCAGCTGATGGTGAAGTAAACCAGTTTACATTAATAAACGCTCACCACAACCATCCGAGGGAAGATAATGAAGTCGAGGGGATGGAATTTGTGGAAAAATTAGGTTCATAGATTCAATTAATTTTATGCCTCTACCTTTATCAAAACTGTCTAAAACATTCAATTTTGAGGGGATATTTTCCGCATTTATTCAATTCTAAAGAAAACCAGAATTATTCCCGACATTAAGTTTTATGATTTTATATAAATATTATTCGTGCCAATTTTTTTTATTAATTTTTTTTAAGCATTTTCAAAAAAAGGACTTGTACAATATTGAGAAGAGTTTCAATTTGCAATCTACTGTAGTTCGTCATCAAAATGATGCAGTTAGTGTGGACGCTTGGGTAAAAGAGATGGAAACATTTGGTTGTGTTTTTTTTATAAAGCTCAAGATGCGGAATTAAGAAAGGAAGATTTCGTTCTAATAATTATGAATCCAGGCCAAGAAGCCATCCCAACGGACTTGTACCTTGACGCAGTTATAGTAATACTGGAACAGGTGGGATGGCTTGCGTGCTTCAATGATCTAAAGAGCCGAACCAGAGGTTTAACCATATTGGAGGGGTTTTTATTTGAGAAGACAGACCAAATAAAGGCTCTGAAAGAGGGCAGCAGATCGTGAGGGTCGGTATGGCACTGTGATACACACTAATGCGATGTGGAAACCACATTATTTTATCCCTAGTACAGCGCACCTAAATTTATGATGATGGCACCTTTTGGAGTAAATTATTCCGGAGGTAAAATAGTCCCACATTCGGATCTCCGGGCGGTGACTGCTTCGGTGGGAGTCATCAGCAATAAGTGTAACATCTCACGAGTCGGAGCGTGGAATGTTAGAAGCATGAAACAAGTCGGAAAGTTAAAAAATTTGAAAATTGAGATGGATAGGTTAGCACTGGACGTGGCAGGCATTAGTGAAGTGCGATGGCCAGAAGCTGGCGACTTCTTAGAGTAATACACGCAGGATCTGTAGGAGGAAATTCGGGAGTAGGAATTGTTATTCAGAAGAAAGAAGGACAGAGGGTAGAAAATCTCTTACAGCAAAGTGACAGGGTAGTTACGGTTAGGTTAGATATTGCAACAGAATCTCAATCGACCATTTAGTACAACATATAAAATGATATAACTTATGCCTGGGAATGCTTAGCAACATTGTATTCAACATACTCATATATTACGTATGCTGCAAATGTTGTCACTGGAGATGGATCTCTTTACTCCGACGTTCAGACGCTCCAATTTCAGAGCAGTCATATGTATTAACAATAGAAGTTCTATTCATTCTGCTAGTGTGCCGCTACGTCGATTCCGAAGTTACAAGACATGTGGAACTATAAGAGCCAACCGAAAAGGGGTTCCTAAAGGAATGACAAATGACAAAAGTTTGAAACGAGGTGATTTTGATCGTAAGACCTCAAATACTGGTATCACTTTTTTCAAATGGAAAGACAATCAAATAGTTATCCTAATTTTTAATTTTCATAGGACCGAAAGTGCACAAATAAAACGAAAACTAGGCGACGGTAGCCTACAAGGACTGTGGCATACAGGTTTAGAACTGGAAAGGTATATTTCCATCTCCACGTTGATATTGCCAAGTTCGGAATTCTTGTCTGCGAAGCATTCTTTATATCGATGGTTAAAGAGCAAAAGGCCCTAAGCCAAATTTTTTTATAATTATTAAGCCGCTCATTTCAGTTAATTATCAGATTGCTTATCAAGCGCCGAAAGAGAGATATCAAAACGAGCGTATCCTCGTCACCCATTTCAGACGTCCCTGTATAATGCACCGAAGGCCACTTCACACTCTGCTGTCTCGCTACGCTCATTGATAAACACATTTAGCGAAAATATTTCCGCTTTACAAAAGCACCCATATGTGGACACGTGAAGTTTTACATTGTTTAATTGGCTCGTTCAAAAATTACATGATTCATCTCGCCAACGGTTTGAATTGCAATATGCAGTTTCCCGATTTCAAAATGTTACAAACGTTCATAACTGAACAGTGTCGGGCTTTGGAAACCACTCCCGTCCATAATAATTCCTTAACAGTCTCCGAGTCAGTTATAACAACAAGAAGCAAGCCAATTCGTACCGTATGAATTTTTACGCCTACCATTTTGACTTTGCAATCCTCCATATTGCTTTGAAAAAATGTTAAACACAGTACTTCCCAATTTAATGTCTTCTAAAGTCCTAGCGTATTTAGACGACATACTTATACTCGGAAGAGACTCTTAAAGAAGAATGTATGGAGCACGACACTGTACGGGTGCGAAACTGGGACAATTCATAGGAGAAGCGGGTCGAAAAAGAATGGAAGCGTTTAAAATGTGGTGAACCCATGATGACGAAAGCAGTCGATGTTTCGTAAATTCGGGAAAATATGCTATCCCGTGTGAAAACTCGACAACACGAAGCAAAGGTGCGGTTTAGTGCCAAGTTGGGGATATGGTCCTGTTGAAGGTGACCACTTCCCCAGCAACAGGCAGTAGTCAAAAGCTACTGCAAAAATGGATGGGTGCATTCCGAATTGTAAACAAGTTGGGTTATGTTCGTTATGAGGTGCAAGACATAAGTTGGGTTATGTTCGTTATGAGGTGCAAGACATTTCTGGTTCTACAAGTGGCTTACAAAGGGGTAGCAGGCGTCGAAAATATGAAACCCTGGATTCATTATTTGGAAGATAAAGAAGGAATTGAATGCCCAACAGAGGTTCGATGCCTAATATATAAGCGAATAAAGGATAGGTCCTCCCTGTTTACTAAGGCTTGAGCTGATGAGTTTCAGGCTATTTCGGAGAGCTGTGCCTGCTCAATAGTCTGGGGAAGCTGCTAGTAGCAGGTCGGAGTTGCTGCGTCAATAAAATCTCACAAATTATGTGCCTATTGTACTTCAGTGTATGTTTTGTTTTCGATGATGAATCACTATTTTATTTCATCGTTCGCACCTGCAATTTGCAATGTTATGTCAGAATGACTTCACAGCATCCACGTCCTCGACAACAACTGGTAGAGAAACTGGCAGAGGCGAAGGGAAGATTAAAGGTCTGCAAAAACACGTCGGACCGTAACTCTTGGAAACTACTGGCAGAAGAATGCGACAAAGAAGAGGACTGGCTGAAAGAAAATCCTCTTCAGAAAGAGACACCCTCGAATCCGAGACAAGGGAATTACAAAATGTCATCTATGGCCTTCCGTTGCACCGGCCTCTAGGCTGGTGCAACAGGATGGATTTTTTTATAAAACGAGATGCACGAAAAATAGCAAGGTTAATATTGAATGGATTGAGCACATAACTTGGTGAAAGTTGATATTCATGTTTAAAATAAAATGGATACAAATGTTCATTTTGAAATTCTTGGTTATATTTTTTAGATATATGGTTTGTAAGCGTAATAGACATTTAGGACGCAGAGCAACAGGAAAGATGCCAGCTGATGGTGAAGTAAACCAGTTTACATTAATAAACGCTCACCACAACCATCCGAGGGAAGATAATGAAGTCGAGGGGATGGAATTTGTGGAAAAATTAGGTTCATAGATTCAATTAATTTTATGCCTCTACCTTTATCAAAACTGTCTAAAACATTCAATTTTGAGGGGATATTTTCCGCATTTATTCAATTCTAAAGAAAACCAGAATTATTCCCGACATTAAGTTTTATGATTTTATATAAATATTATTCGTGCCAATTTTTTTTATTATTTTTTTTTAAGTATTTTCAAAAAAAGGACTTGTACAATATTGAGAAGAGTTTCAATTTGCAATCTACTGTAGTTCGTCATCAAAATGATGCAGTTAGTGTGGACGCTTGGGTAAAAGAGATGGAAACATTTGGTTGTGTTTTTTTTATAAAGCTCAAGATGCGGAATTAAGAAAGGAAGATTTCGTTCTAATAATTATGAATCCAGGCCAAGAAGCCATCCCAACGGACTTGTACCTTGACGCAGTTATAGTAATACTGGAACAGGTGGGATGGCTTGCGTGCTTCAATGATCTAAAGAGCCGAACCATAGGTTTAACCATGTTGGAGGGGTTTTTATTTGAGAAGACAGACCAAATAAAGGCTCTGAAAGAGGGCAGCAGATCGTGAGGGTCGGTATGACACTGTGATACACACTAATGCGATGTGGAAACCACATTATTTTATCCCTAGTACAGCGCACCTAAATTTATGATGATGGCACCTTTTGGAGTAAATTATTCCGGAGGTAAAATAGTCCCACATTCGGATCTCCGGGCGGTGACTGCTTCGGTGGGAGTCATCAGCAATAAGTGTAACATCTCACGAGTCGGAGCGTGGAATGTTAGAAGCATGAAACAAGTCGGAAAGTTAAAAAATTTGAAAATTGAGATGGATAGGTTAGCACTGGACGTGGCAGGCATTAGTGAAGTGCGATGGCCAGAAGCTGGAGACTTCTTAGAGTAATACACGCAGGATCTGTAGGAGGAAATTCGGGAGTAGGAATTGTTATTCAGAAGAAAGAAGGACAGAGGGTAGAAAATCTCTTACAGCAAAGTGACAGGGTAGTTACGGTTAGGTTAGATATTGCAACAGAATCTCAATCGACCATTTAGTACAACATATAAAATGATATAACTTATGCCTGGGAATGCTTAGCAACATTGTATTCAACATACTCATATATTACGTATGCTGCAAATGTTGTCACTGGAGATGGATCTCTTTACTCCGACGTTCAGACGCTCCAATTTCAGAGCAGTCATATGTATTAACAATAGAAGTTCTATTCATTCTGCTAGTGTGCCGCTACGTCGATTCCGAAGTTACAAGACATGTGGAACTATAAGAGCCAACCGAAAAGGGGTTCCTAAAGGAATGACAAATGACAAAAGTTTGAAACGAGGTGATTTTGATCGTAAGACCTCAAATACTGGTATCACTTTTTTCAAATGGAAAGACAATCAAATAGTTATCCTAATTTTTAATTTTCATAGGACCGAAAGTGCACAAATAAAACGAAAACTAGGCGACGGTAGCCTACAAGGACTGTGGCATACAGGTTTAGAACTGGAAAGGTGTATTTCCATCTCCACGTTGATATTGCCAAGTTCGGAATTCTTGTCTGCGAAGCATTCTTTATATCGATGGTTAAAGAGCAAAAGGCCCTAAGCCAAATTTTTTTATAATTATTAAGCCGCTCATTTCAGTTAATTATCAGATTGCTTATCAAGCGCCGAAAGAGAGATATCAAAACGAGCGTATCCTCGTCACCCATTTCAGACGTCCCTGTATAATGCACCGAAGGCCACTTCACACTCTGCTGTCTCGCTACGCTCATTGATAAACACATTTAGCGAAAATATTTCCGCTTTACAAAAGCACCCATATGTGGACACGTGAAGTTTTACATTGTTTAATTGGCTCGTTCAAAAATTACATGATTCATCTCGCCAACGGTTTGAATTGCAATATGCAGTTTCCCGATTTCAAAATGTTACAAACGTTCATAACTGAACAGTGTCGGGCTTTGGAAACCACTCCCGTCCATAATAATTCCTTAACAGTCTCCGAGTCAGTTATAACAACAAGAAGCAAGCCAATTCGTACCGTATGAATTTTTACGCCTACCATTTTGACTTTGCAATCCTCCATTTTGCTTTGAAAAAATGTTAAACACAGTACTTCCCAATTTAATGTCTTCAAAAGTCCTAGCGTATTTAGACGACATACTTATACTCGGAAGAGACTCTTAAAGAAGAATGTATGGAGCACGACACTGTACGGGTGCGAAACTGGGACAATTCATAGGAGAAGCGGGTCGAAAAAGAATGGAAGCGTTTAAAATGTGGTGAACCCATGATGACGAAAGCAGTCGATGTTTCGTAAATTCGGGAAAATATGCTATCCCGTGTGAAAACTCGACAACACGAAGCAAAGGTGCGGTTTAGTGCCAAGTTGGGGATATGGTCCTGTTGAAGGTGACCACTTCCCCAGCAACAGGCAGTAGTCAAAAGCTACTGCAAAAATGGATGGGTGCATTCCGAATTGCAAACAAGTTGGGTTATGTTCGTTATGAGGTGCAAGACATTTCTGGTTCTACAAGTGGCTTACAAAGGGGTAGCAGGCGTCGAAAATATGAAACCCTGGATTCATTATTTGGAAGATAAAGAAGGAATTGAATGCCCAACAGAGGTTCGATGCCTAATATATAAGCGAATAAAGGATAGGTCCTCCCTGTTTACTAAGGCTTGAGCTGATGAGTTTCAGGCTATTTCGGAGAGCTGTGCCTGCTCAATAGTCTGGGGAAGCTGCTAGTAGCAGGTCGGAGTTGCTGCGTCAATAAAATCTCACAAATTATGTGCCTATTGTACTTCAGTGTATGTTTTGTTTTCGATGATGAATCACTATTTTATTTCATCGTTCGCACCTGCAATTTGCAATGTTATGTCAGAATGACTTCACAGCATCCACGTCCTCGACAACAACTGGTAGAGAAAATGGCAGAGGCGAAGGGAAGATTAAAGGTCTGCAAAAACACGTCGGACCGTAACTCTTGGAAACTACTGGCAGAAGAATGCGACAAAGAAGAGGACTGGCTGAAAGAAAATCCTCTTCAGAAAGAGACACCCTCGAATCCGAGACAAGGGAATTACAAAATGTCATCTATGGCCTTCCGTTGCACCGGCCTCTAGGCTGGTGCAACAGGATGGATTTTTTTATAAAACGAGATGCACGAAAAATAGCAAGGTTAATATTGAATGGATTGAGCACATAACTTGGTGAAAGTTGATATTCATGTTTAAAATAAAATGGATACAAATGTTCATTTTGAAATTCTTGGTTATATTTTTTAGATATATGGTTTGTAAGCGTAATAGACATTTAGGACGCAGAGCAACAGGAAAGATGCCAGCTGATGGTGAAGTAAACCAGTTTACATTAATAAACGCTCACCACAACCATCCGAGGGAAGATAATGAAGTCGAGGGGATGGAATTTGTGGAAAAATTAGGTTCATAGATTCAATTAATTTTATGCCTCTACCTTTATCAAAACTGTCTAAAACATTCAATTTTGAGGGGATATTTTCCGCATTTATTCAATTCTAAAGAAAACCAGAATTATTCCCGACATTAAGTTTTATGATTTTATATAAATATTATTCGTGCCAATTTTTTTTATTAATTTTTTTTAAGCATTTTCAAAAAAAGGACTTGTACAATATTGAGAAGAGTTTCAATTTGCAATCTACTGTAGTTCGTCATCAAAATGATGCAGTTAGTGTGGACGCTTGGGTAAAAGAGATGGAAACATTTGGTTGTGTTTTTTTTATAAAGCTCAAGATGCGGAATTAAGAAAGGAAGATTTCGTTCTAATAATTATGAATCCAGGCCAAGAAGCCATCCCAACGGACTTGTACCTTGACGCAGTTATAGTAATACTGGAACAGGTGGGATGGCTTGCGTGCTTCAATGATCTAAAGAGCCGAACCAGAGGTTTAACCATATTGGAGGGGTTTTTATTTGAGAAGACAGACCAAATAAAGGCTCTGAAAGAGGGCAGCAGATCGTGAGGGTCGGTATGGCACTGTGATACACACTAATGCGATGTGGAAACCACATTATTTTATCCCTAGTACAGCGCACCTAAATTTATGATGATGGCACCTTTTGGAGTAAATTATTCCGGAGGTAAAATAGTCCCACATTCGGATCTCCGGGCGGTGACTGCTTCGGTGGGAGTCATCAGCAATAAGTGTAACATCTCACGAGTCGGAGCGTGGAATGTTAGAAGCATGAAACAAGTCGGAAAGTTAAAAAATTTGAAAATTGAGATGGATAGGTTAGCACTGGACGTGGCAGGCATTAGTGAAGTGCGATGGCCAGAAGCTGGCGACTTCTTAGAGTAATACACGCAGGATCTGTAGGAGGAAATTCGGGAGTAGGAATTGTTATTCAGAAGAAAGAAGGACAGAGGGTAGAAAATCTCTTACAGCAAAGTGACAGGGTAGTTACGGTTAGGTTAGATATTGCAACAGAATCTCAATCGACCATTTAGTACAACATATAAAATGATATAACTTATGCCTGGGAATGCTTAGCAACATTGTATTCAACATACTCATATATTACGTATGCTGCAAATGTTGTCACTGGAGATGGATCTCTTTACTCCGACGTTCAGACGCTCCAATTTCAGAGCAGTCATATGTATTAACAATAGAAGTTCTATTCATTCTGCTAGTGTGCCGCTACGTCGATTCCGAAGTTACAAGACATGTGGAACTATAAGAGCCAACCGAAAAGGGGTTCCTAAAGGAATGACAAATGACAAAAGTTTGAAACGAGGTGATTTTGATCGTAAGACCTCAAATACTGGTATCACTTTTTTCAAATGGAAAGACAATCAAATAGTTATCCTAATTTTTAATTTTCATAGGACCGAAAGTGCACAAATAAAACGAAAACTAGGCGACGGTAGCCTACAAGGACTGTGGCATACAGGTTTAGAACTGGAAAGGTATATTTCCATCTCCACGTTGATATTGCCAAGTTCGGAATTCTTGTCTGCGAAGCATTCTTTATATCGATGGTTAAAGAGCAAAAGGCCCTAAGCCAAATTTTTTTATAATTATTAAGCCGCTCATTTCAGTTAATTATCAGATTGCTTATCAAGCGCCGAAAGAGAGATATCAAAACGAGCGTATCCTCGTCACCCATTTCAGACGTCCCTGTATAATGCACCGAAGGCCACTTCACACTCTGCTGTCTCGCTACGCTCATTGATAAACACATTTAGCGAAAATATTTCCGCTTTACAAAAGCACCCATATGTGGACACGTGAAGTTTTACATTGTTTAATTGGCTCGTTCAAAAATTACATGATTCATCTCGCCAACGGTTTGAATTGCAATATGCAGTTTCCCGATTTCAAAATGTTACAAACGTTCATAACTGAACAGTGTCGGGCTTTGGAAACCACTCCCGTCCATAATAATTCCTTAACAGTCTCCGAGTCAGTTATAACAACAAGAAGCAAGCCAATTCGTACCGTATGAATTTTTACGCCTACCATTTTGACTTTGCAATCCTCCATATTGCTTTGAAAAAATGTTAAACACAGTACTTCCCAATTTAATGTCTTCTAAAGTCCTAGCGTATTTAGACGACATACTTATACTCGGAAGAGACTCTTAAAGAAGAATGTATGGAGCACGACACTGTACGGGTGCGAAACTGGGACAATTCATAGGAGAAGCGGGTCGAAAAAGAATGGAAGCGTTTAAAATGTGGTGAACCCATGATGACGAAAGCAGTCGATGTTTCGTAAATTCGGGAAAATATGCTATCCCGTGTGAAAACTCGACAACACGAAGCAAAGGTGCGGTTTAGTGCCAAGTTGGGGATATGGTCCTGTTGAAGGTGACCACTTCCCCAGCAACAGGCAGTAGTCAAAAGCTACTGCAAAAATGGATGGGTGCATTCCGAATTGTAAACAAGTTGGGTTATGTTCGTTATGAGGTGCAAGACATAAGTTGGGTTATGTTCGTTATGAGGTGCAAGACATTTCTGGTTCTACAAGTGGCTTACAAAGGGGTAGCAGGCGTCGAAAATATGAAACCCTGGATTCATTATTTGGAAGATAAAGAAGGAATTGAATGCCCAACAGAGGTTCGATGCCTAATATATAAGCGAATAAAGGATAGGTCCTCCCTGTTTACTAAGGCTTGAGCTGATGAGTTTCAGGCTATTTCGGAGAGCTGTGCCTGCTCAATAGTCTGGGGAAGCTGCTAGTAGCAGGTCGGAGTTGCTGCGTCAATAAAATCTCACAAATTATGTGCCTATTGTACTTCAGTGTATGTTTTGTTTTCGATGATGAATCACTATTTTATTTCATCGTTCGCACCTGCAATTTGCAATGTTATGTCAGAATGACTTCACAGCATCCACGTCCTCGACAACAACTGGTAGAGAAAATGGCAGAGGCGAAGGGAAGATTAAAGGTCTGCAAAAACACGTCGGACCGTAACTCTTGGAAACTACTGGCAGAAGAATGCGACAAAGAGGACTGGCTGAAAGAAAATCCTCTTCAGAAAGAGACACCCTCGAATCCGAGACAAGGGAATTACAAAATGTCATCTATGGCCTTCCGTTGCACCGGCCTCTAGGCTGGTGCAACAGGATGGATTTTTTTATAAAACGAGATGCACGAAAAATAGCAAGGTTAATATTGAATGGATTGAGCACATAACTTGGTGAAAGTTGATATTCATGTTTAAAATAAAATGGATACAAATGTTCATTTTGAAATTCTTGGTTATATTTTTTAGATATATGGTTTGTAAGCGTAATAGACATTTAGGACGCAGAGCAACAGGAAAGATGCCAGCTGATGGTGAAGTAAACCAGTTTACATTAATAAACGCTCACCACAACCATCCGAGGGAAGATAATGAAGTCGAGGGGATGGAATTTGTGGAAAAATTAGGTTCATAGATTCAATTAATTTTATGCCTCTACCTTTATCAAAACTGTCTAAAACATTCAATTTTGAGGGGATATTTTCCGCATTTATTCAATTCTAAAGAAAACCAGAATTATTCCCGACATTAAGTTTTATGATTTTATATAAATATTATTCGTGCCAATTTTTTTTATTAATTTTTTTTAAGCATTTTCAAAAAAAGGACTTGTACAATATTGAGAAGAGTTTCAATTTGCAATCTACTGTAGTTCGTCATCAAAATGATGCAGTTAGTGTGGACGCTTGGGTAAAAGAGATGGAAACATTTGGTTGTGTTTTTTTTATAAAGCTCAAGATGCGGAATTAAGAAAGGAAGATTTCGTTCTAATAATTATGAATCCAGGCCAAGAAGCCATCCCAACGGACTTGTACCTTGACGCAGTTATAGTAATACTGGAACAGGTGGGATGGCTTGCGTGCTTCAATGATCTAAAGAGCCGAACCAGAGGTTTAACCATATTGGAGGGGTTTTTATTTGAGAAGACAGACCAAATAAAGGCTCTGAAAGAGGGCAGCAGATCGTGAGGGTCGGTATGGCACTGTGATACACACTAATGCGATGTGGAAACCACATTATTTTATCCCTAGTACAGCGCACCTAAATTTATGATGATGGCACCTTTTGGAGTAAATTATTCCGGAGGTAAAATAGTCCCACATTCGGATCTCCGGGCGGTGACTGCTTCGGTGGGAGTCATCAGCAATAAGTGTAACATCTCACGAGTCGGAGCGTGGAATGTTAGAAGCATGAAACAAGTCGGAAAGTTAAAAAATTTGAAAATTGAGATGGATAGGTTAGCACTGGACGTGGCAGGCATTAGTGAAGTGCGATGGCCAGAAGCTGGCGACTTCTTAGAGTAATACACGCAGGATCTGTAGGAGGAAATTCGGGAGTAGGAATTGTTATTCAGAAGAAAGAAGGACAGAGGGTAGAAAATCTCTTACAGCAAAGTGACAGGGTAGTTACGGTTAGGTTAGATATTGCAACAGAATCTCAATCGACCATTTAGTACAACATATAAAATGATATAACTTATGCCTGGGAATGCTTAGCAACATTGTATTCAACATACTCATATATTACGTATGCTGCAAATGTTATCACTGGAGATGGATCTCTTTACTCCGACGTTCAGACGCTCCAATTTCAGAGCAGTCATATGTATTAACAATAGAAGTTCTATTCATTCTGCTAGTGTGCCGCTACGTCGATTCCGAAGTTACAAGACATGTGGAACTATAAGAGCCAACCGAAAAGGGGTTCCTAAAGGAATGACAAATGACAAAAGTTTGAAACGAGGTGATTTTGATCGTAAGACCTCAAATACTGGTATCACTTTTTTCAAATGGAAAGACAATCAAATAGTTATCCTAATTTTTAATTTTCATAGGACCGAAAGTGCACAAATAAAACGAAAACTAGGCGACGGTAGCCTACAAGGACTGTGGCATACAGGTTTAGAACTGGAAAGGTGTATTTCCATCTCCACGTTGATATTGCCAAGTTCGGAATTCTTGTCTGCGAAGCATTCTTTATATCGATGGTTAAAGAGCAAAAGGCCCTAAGCCAAATTTTTTTATAATTATTAAGCCGCTCATTTCAGTTAATTATCAGATTGCTTATCAAGCGCCGAAAGAGATATCAAAACGAGCGTATCCTCGTCACCCATTTCAGACGTCCCTGTATAATGCACCGAAGGCCACTTCACACTCTGCTGTCTCGCTACGCTCATTGATAAACACATTTAGCGAAAATATTTCCGCTTTACAAAAGCACCCATATGTGGACACGTGAAGTTTTACATTGTTTAATTGGCTCGTTCAAAAATTACATGATTCATCTCGCCAACGGTTTGAATTGCAATATGCAGTTTCCCGATTTCAAAATGTTACAAACGTTCATAACTGAACAGTGTCGGGCTTTGGAAACCACTCCCGTCCATAATAATTCCTTAACAGTCTCCGAGTCAGTTATAACAACAAGAAGCAAGCCAATTCGTACCGTATGAATTTTTACGCCTACCATTTTGACTTTGCAATCCTCCATTTTGCTTTGAAAAAATGTTAAACACAGTACTTCCCAATTTAATGTCTTCAAAAGTCCTAGCGTATTTAGACGACATACTTATACTCGGAAGAGACTCTTAAAGAAGAATGTATGGAGCACGACACTGTACGGGTGCGAAACTGGGACAATTCATAGGAGAAGCGGGTCGAAAAAGAATGGAAGCGTTTAAAATGTGGTGAACCCATGATGACGAAAGCAGTCGATGTTTCGTAAATTCGGGAAAATATGCTATCCCGTGTGAAAACTCGACAACACGAAGCAAAAGTGCGGTTTAGTGCCAAGTTGGGGATATGGTCCTGTTGAAGGTGACCACTTCCCCAGCAACAGGCAGTAGTCAAAAGCTACTGCAAAAATGGATGGGTGCATTCCGAATTGTAAACAAGTTGGGTTATGTTCGTTATGAGGTGCAAGACATAAGTTGGGTTATGTTCGTTATGAGGTGCCAGACATTTCTGGTTCTACAAGTGGCTTACAAAGGGGTAGCAGGCGTCGAAAATATGAAACCCTGGATTCATTATTTGGAAGATAAAGAAGGAATTGAATGCCCAACAGAGGTTCGATGCCTAATATATAAGCGAATAAAGGATAGGTCCTCCCTGTTTACTAAGGCTTGAGCTGATGAGTTTCAGGCTATTTCGGAGAGCTGTGCCTGCTCAATAGTCTGGGGAAGCTGCTAGTAGCAGGTCGGAGTTGCTGCGTCAATAAAATCTCACAAATTATGTGCCTATTGTACTTCAGTGTATGTTTTGTTTTCGATGATGAATCACTATTTTATTTCATCGTTCGCACCTGCAATTTGCAATGTTATGTCAGAATGACTTCACAGCATCCACGTCCTCGACAACAACTGGTAGAGAAAATGGCAGAGGCGAAGGGAAGATTAAAGGTCTGCAAAAACACGTCGGACCGTAACTCTTGGAAACTACTGGCAGAAGAATGCGACAAAGAAGAGGACTGGCTGAAAGAAAATCCTCTTCAGAAAGAGACACCCTCGAATCCGAGACAAGGGAATTACAAAATGTCATCTATGGCCTTCCGTTGCACCGGCCTCTAGGCTGGTGCAACAGGATGGATTTTTTTATAAAACGAGATGCACGAAAAATAGCAAGGTTAATATTGAATGGATTGAGCACATAACTTGGTGAAAGTTGATATTCATGTTTAAAATAAAATGGATACAAATGTTCATTTTGAAATTCTTGGTTATATTTTTTAGATATATGGTTTGTAAGCGTAATAGACATTTAGGACGCAGAGCAACAGGAAAGATGCCAGCTGATGGTGAAGTAAACCAGTTTACATTAATAAACGCTCACCACAACCATCCGAGGGAAGATAATGAAGTCGAGGGGATGGAATTTGTGGAAAAATTAGGTTCATAGATTCAATTAATTTTATGCCTCTACCTTTATCAAAACTGTCTAAAACATTCAATTTTGAGGGGATATTTTCCGCATTTATTCAATTCTAAAGAAAACCAGAATTATTCCCGACATTAAGTTTTATGATTTTATATAAATATTATTCGTGCCAATTTTTTTTATTAATTTTTTTTAAGCATTTTCAAAAAAAGGACTTGTACAATATTGAGAAGAGTTTCAATTTGCAATCTACTGTAGTTCGTCATCAAAATGATGCAGTTAGTGTGGACGCTTGGGTAAAAGAGATGGAAACATTTGGTTGTGTTTTTTTTATAAAGCTCAAGATGCGGAATTAAGAAAGGAAGATTTCGTTCTAATAATTATGAATCCAGGCCAAGAAGCCATCCCAACGGACTTGTACCTTGACGCAGTTATAGTAATACTGGAACAGGTGGGATGGCTTGCGTGCTTCAATGATCTAAAGAGCCGAACCAGAGGTTTAACCATATTGGAGGGGTTTTTATTTGAGAAGACAGACCAAATAAAGGCTCTGAAAGAGGGCAGCAGATCGTGAGGGTCGGTATGGCACTGTGATACACACTAATGCGATGTGGAAACCACATTATTTTATCCCTAGTACAGCGCACCTAAATTTATGATGATGGCACCTTTTGGAGTAAATTATTCCGGAGGTAAAATAGTCCCACATTCGGATCTCCGGGCGGTGACTGCTTCGGTGGGAGTCATCAGCAATAAGTGTAACATCTCACGAGTCGGAGCGTGGAATGTTAGAAGCATGAAACAAGTCGGAAAGTTAAAAAATTTGAAAATTGAGATGGATAGGTTAGCACTGGACGTGGCAGGCATTAGTGAAGTGCGATGGCCAGAAGCTGGCGACTTCTTAGAGTAATACACGCAGGATCTGTAGGAGGAAATTCGGGAGTAGGAATTGTTATTCAGAAGAAAGAAGGACAGAGGGTAGAAAATCTCTTACAGCAAAGTGACAGGGTAGTTACGGTTAGGTTAGATATTGCAACAGAATCTCAATCGACCATTTAGTACAACATATAAAATGATATAACTTATGCCTGGGAATGCTTAGCAACATTGTATTCAACATACTCATATATTACGTATGCTGCAAATGTTGTCACTGGAGATGGATCTCTTTACTCCGACGTTCAGACGCTCCAATTTCAGAGCAGTCATATGTATTAACAATAGAAGTTCTATTCATTCTGCTAGTGTGCCGCTACGTCGATTCCGAAGTTACAAGACATGTGGAACTATAAGAGCCAACCGAAAAGGGGTTCCTAAAGGAATGACAAATGACAAAAGTTTGAAACGAGGTGATTTTGATCGTAAGACCTCAAATACTGGTATCACTTTTTTCAAATGGAAAGACAATCAAATAGTTATCCTAATTTTTAATTTTCATAGGACCGAAAGTGCACAAATAAAACGAAAACTAGGCGACGGTAGCCTACAAGGACTGTGGCATACAGGTTTAGAACTGGAAAGGTATATTTCCATCTCCACGTTGATATTGCCAAGTTCGGAATTCTTGTCTGCGAAGCATTCTTTATATCGATGGTTAAAGAGCAAAAGGCCCTAAGCCAAATTTTTTTATAATTATTAAGCCGCTCATTTCAGTTAATTATCAGATTGCTTATCAAGCGCCGAAAGAGAGATATCAAAACGAGCGTATCCTCGTCACCCATTTCAGACGTCCCTGTATAATGCACCGAAGGCCACTTCACACTCTGCTGTCTCGCTACGCTCATTGATAAACACATTTAGCGAAAATATTTCCGCTTTACAAAAGCACCCATATGTGGACACGTGAAGTTTTACATTGTTTAATTGGCTCGTTCAAAAATTACATGATTCATCTCGCCAACGGTTTGAATTGCAATATGCAGTTTCCCGATTTCAAAATGTTACAAACGTTCATAACTGAACAGTGTCGGGCTTTGGAAACCACTCCCGTCCATAATAATTCCTTAACAGTCTCCGAGTCAGTTATAACAACAAGAAGCAAGCCAATTCGTACCGTATGAATTTTTACGCCTACCATTTTGACTTTGCAATCCTCCATATTGCTTTGAAAAAATGTTAAACACAGTACTTCCCAATTTAATGTCTTCTAAAGTCCTAGCGTATTTAGACGACATACTTATACTCGGAAGAGACTCTTAAAGAAGAATGTATGGAGCACGACACTGTACGGGTGCGAAACTGGGACAATTCATAGGAGAAGCGGGTCGAAAAAGAATGGAAGCGTTTAAAATGTGGTGAACCCATGATGACGAAAGCAGTCGATGTTTCGTAAATTCGGGAAAATATGCTATCCCGTGTGAAAACTCGACAACACGAAGCAAAGGTGCGGTTTAGTGCCAAGTTGGGGATATGGTCCTGTTGAAGGTGACCACTTCCCCAGCAACAGGCAGTAGTCAAAAGCTACTGCAAAAATGGATGGGTGCATTCCGAATTGTAAACAAGTTGGGTTATGTTCGTTATGAGGTGCAAGACATAAGTTGGGTTATGTTCGTTATGAGGTGCAAGACATTTCTGGTTCTACAAGTGGCTTACAAAGGGGTAGCAGGCGTCGAAAATATGAAACCCTGGATTCATTATTTGGAAGATAAAGAAGGAATTGAATGCCCAACAGAGGTTCGATGCCTAATATATAAGCGAATAAAGGATAGGTCCTCCCTGTTTACTAAGGCTTGAGCTGATGAGTTTCAGGCTATTTCGGAGAGCTGTGCCTGCTCAATAGTCTGGGGAAGCTGCTAGTAGCAGGTCGGAGTTGCTGCGTCAATAAAATCTCACAAATTATGTGCCTATTGTACTTCAGTGTATGTTTTGTTTTCGATGATGAATCACTATTTTATTTCATCGTTCGCACCTGCAATTTGCAATGTTATGTCAGAATGACTTCACAGCATCCACGTCCTCGACAACAACTGGTAGAGAAACTGGCAGAGGCGAAGGGAAGATTAAAGGTCTGCAAAAACACGTCGGACCGTAACTCTTGGAAACTACTGGCAGAAGAATGCGACAAAGAAGAGGACTGGCTGAAAGAAAATCCTCTTCAGAAAGAGACACCCTCGAATCCGAGACAAGGGAATTACAAAATGTCATCTATGGCCTTCCGTTGCACCGGCCTCTAGGCTGGTGCAACAGGATGGATTTTTTTATAAAACGAGATGCACGAAAAATAGCAAGGTTAATATTGAATGGATTGAGCACATAACTTGGTGAAAGTTGATATTCATGTTTAAAATAAAATGGATACAAATGTTCATTTTGAAATTCTTGGTTATATTTTTTAGATATATGGTTTGTAAGCGTAATAGACATTTAGGACGCAGAGCAACAGGAAAGATGCCAGCTGATGGTGAAGTAAACCAGTTTACATTAATAAACGCTCACCACAACCATCCGAGGGAAGATAATGAAGTCGAGGGGATGGAATTTGTGGAAAAATTAGGTTCATAGATTCAATTAATTTTATGCCTCTACCTTTATCAAAACTGTCTAAAACATTCAATTTTGAGGGGATATTTTCCGCATTTATTCAATTCTAAAGAAAACCAGAATTATTCCCGACATTAAGTTTTATGATTTTATATAAATATTATTCGTGCCAATTTTTTTTATTAATTTTTTTTAAGTATTTTCAAAAAAAGGACTTGTACAATATTGAGAAGAGTTTCAATTTGCAATCTACTGTAGTTCGTCATCAAAATGATGCAGTTAGTGTGGACGCTTGGGTAAAAGAGATGGAAACATTTGGTTGTGTTTTTTTTATAAAGCTCAAGATGCGGAATTAAGAAAGGAAGATTTCGTTCTAATAATTATGAATCCAGGTCAAGAAGCCATCCCAACGGACTTGTACCTTGACGCAGTTATAGTAATACTGGAACAGGTGGGATGGCTTGCGTGCTTCAATGATCTAAAGAGCCGAACCATAGGTTTAACCATGTTGGAGGGGTTTTTATTTGAAAAGACAGACCAAATAAAGGCTCTGAAAGAGGGCAGCAGATCGTGAGGGTCGGTATGACACTGTGATACACACTAATGCGATGAGGAAACCACATTATTTTATCCCTAGTACAGCGCACCTAAATTTATGATGATGGCACCTTTTGGAGTAAATTATTCCGGAGGTAAAAT
Organism: Xestobium rufovillosum; assembly: GCA_963966045.1. Taxonomy (NCBI): domain Eukaryota; kingdom Metazoa; phylum Arthropoda; class Insecta; order Coleoptera; family Ptinidae; genus Xestobium; species Xestobium rufovillosum. The sequence continues at coordinate 28,800,110 of OZ014497.1, forward strand.
AGTCCCACATTCGGATCTCCGGGCGGTGACTGCTTCGGTGGGAGTCATCAGCAATAAGTGTAACATCTCACGAGTCGGAGCGTGGAATGTTAGAAGCATGAAACAAGTCGGAAAGTTAAAAAATTTGAAAATTGAGATGGATAGGTTAGCACTGGACGTGGCAGGCATTAGTGAAGTGCGATGGCCAGAAGCTGGAGACTTCTTAGAGTAATACACGCAGGATCTGTAGGAGGAAATTCGGGAGTAGGAATTGTTATTCAGAAGAAAGAAGGACAGAGGGTAGAAAATCTCTTACAGCAAAGTGACAGGGTAGTTACGGTTAGGTTAGATATTGCAACAGAATCTCAATCGACCATTTAGTACAACATATAAAATGATATAACTTATGCCTGGGAATGCTTAGCAACATTGTATTCAACATACTCATATATTACGTATGCTGCAAATGTTGTCACTGGAGATGGATCTCTTTACTCCGACGTTCAGACGCTCCAATTTCAGAGCAGTCATATGTATTAACAATAGAAGTTCTATTCATTCTGCTAGTGTGCCGCTACGTCGATTCCGAAGTTACAAGACATGTGGAACTATAAGAGCCAACCGAAAAGGGGTTCCTAAAGGAATGACAAATGACAAAAGTTTGAAACGAGGTGATTTTGATCGTAAGACCTCAAATACTGGTATCACTTTTTTCAAATGGAAAGACAATCAAATAGTTATCCTAATTTTTAATTTTCATAGGACCGAAAGTGCACAAATAAAACGAAAACTAGGCGACGGTAGCCTACAAGGACTGTGGCATACAGGTTTAGAACTGGAAAGTTGTATTTCCATCTCCACGTTGATATTGCCAAGTTCGGAATTCTTGTCTGCGAAGCATTCTTTATATCGATGGTTAAAGAGCAAAAGGCCCTAAGCCAAATTTTTTTATAATTATTAAGCCGCTCATTTCAGTTAATTATCAGATTGCTTATCAAGCGCCGAAAGAGAGATATCAAAACGAGCGTATCCTCGTCACCCATTTCAGACGTCCCTGTATAATGCACCGAAGGCCACTTCACACTCTGCTGTCTCGCTACGCTCATTGATAAACACATTTAGCGAAAATATTTCCGCTTTACAAAAGCACCCATATGTGGACACGTGAAGTTTTACATTGTTTAATTGGCTCGTTTAAAAATTACATGATTCATCTCGCCAACGGTTTGAATTGCAATATGCAGTTTCCCGATTTCAAAATGTTACAAACGTTCATAACTGAACAGTGTCGGGCTTTGGAAACCACTCCCGTCCATAATAATTCCTTAACAGTCTCCGAGTCAGTTATAACAAGAAGCAAGCCAATTCGTACTGTATGAATTTTTGACGCCTACCATTTTGACTTTGCAATCCTCCATTTTGCTTTGAAAAAATGTCAAACACAGTACTTCCCAATTTAAGGTCTTCAAAAGTCCTAGTGTATTTAGACGACATACTTATACTCGGAAGAGACTCTTAAAGAAGAATGTATGGAGCACGACACTGTACGGGTGCGAAACTGGGACAATTAATAGGAGAAGCGGGTCGAAAAAGAATAGAAGCGTTTAAAATGTGGTGAACCCATGATGACGAAAGCAGTCGATGTTTCGTAAATTCGGGAAAATATGCTATCCCGTGTGAAAACTCGACAACACGAAGCAAAGGTGCGGTTTAGTGCCAAGTTGGGGATATGGTCCTGTTGAAGGTGACCACTTCCCCAGCAACAGGCAGTAGTCAAAAGCTATTGCAAAAATGGATGGGTGCATTCCGAATTGCAAACAAGTTGGGTTATGTTCGTTATGAGGTGCAAGACATTTCTGGTTCTACAAGTGGCTTACAAAGGGGTAGCAGGCGTCGAAAATATGAAACCCTGGATTCATTATTTGGAAGATAAAGAAGGAATTGAATGCCCAACAGAGGTTCGATGCCTAATATATAAGCGAATAAAGGATAGGTCCTCCCTGTTTACTAAGGCTTGAGCTGATGAGTTTCAGGCTATTTCGGAGAGCTGTGCCTGCTCAATAGTCTGGGGAAGCTGCTAGTAGCAGGTCGGAGTTGCTGCGTCAATAAAATCTCACAAATTATGTGCCTATTGTACTTCAGTGTATGTTTTGTTTTCGATGATGAATCACTATTTTATTTCATCGTTCGCACCTGCAATTTGCAATGTTATGTCAGAATGACTTCACAGCATCCACGTCCTCGACAACAACTGGTAGAGAAACTGGCAGAGGCGAAGGGAAGATTAAAGGTCTGCAAAAACACGTCGGACCGTAACTCTTGGAAACTACTGGCAGAAGAATGCGACAAAGAAGAGGACTGGCTGAAAGAAAATCCTCTTCAGAAAGAGACACCCTCGAATCCGAGACAAGGGAATTACAAAATGTCATCTATGGCCTTCCGTTGCACCGGCCTCTAGGCTGGTGCAACAGGATGGATTTTTTTATAAAACGAGATGCACGAAAAATAGCAAGGTTAATATTGAATGGATTGAGCACATAACTTGGTGAAAGTTGATATTCATGTTTAAAATAAAATGGATACAAATGTTCATTTTGAAATTCTTGGTTATATTTTTTAGATATATGGTTTGTAAGCGTAATAGACATTTAGGACGCAGAGCAACAGGAAAGATGCCAGCTGATAGTGAAGTAAACCAGTTTACATTAATAAACGCTCACCACAACCATCCGAGGGAAGATAATGAAGTCGAGGGGATGGAATTTAAGAGACAGTAGAGGGAAGCTTGTGTTAGGGAGAGAGGTAACCTGAAAAACATCTACGGGTGAATTGCTACGAGGTAAGAAATTTAAGGAGTTGCGAATTTGAGATAATCAACATTAATCGATGGTACTTTTAAGTCAGTACCTAGGAGACCACTTTTCACACAAATATTGACAATATTTGTTACTTGTATGAACCACGTAAGTACTATAAAAATGTGTATAATCATTGCATCAATTTAAGTAATAATGACATTTTACTACCGTTTCAGGCTTTCCCAGTTATCCATATTATCATGGAGAGAATAACAAAGGTACTGCATGATGTTGTATTTGGGTATCTGCTGCGAACTTTTCCAAATTTTGTAAATGAAAATGTTGTGACAGATTATGAGAGAACGGCGACATAAGAACAAGGAAGCGACCAAACACCTAGATATTCCCAACGTTGATGTTATCAATAGTCTTCAGAAACAGAATAGTCAACTACAGACAGATTTTGGAGCAATAATCATCACATAATTCTCAGGGATTTTACTGATAAAATTAAAAATGTTGTAATCGAACTTTGAAATACTCCTTTAATGGAACATGGCGTAGTGAAATTGAATTTGAATTTGGCGATATACATTACTGGAACTGGAACGGAGTTTGTATTTAGAAATTAATATAAAAAATTTAACCAGCTTAGGGCTACTTAGTTGTATAAAATTACTGCGTAGTGTAGAATTCAAGAAGGCTGTTATAAACATTCAAAATGAAGATGAGTTCTGCTTTGCGTGGAGCGTGACAGCTGCATAATAATGTCAGGAATCCCGCATCATATCCTGATTGGTGACCTCTTTCCAATTTAGAAGGTACAGGATTTCCCGTCAAAACGGGATCATGAAGCAACGAAGAAAATCACAGACATCTCAAAGATGAACACATAAAAGCACAAATGGACGTAACGTCGTATTAAATGTACATTAAGAGCCACTTCATACTCTAGTAGAATATTGTAGAATATCTAAGGATATGAATGATGAAGACAAAAACAAGTTTGGTGAGTACTTATGATTCCTCTATTAATAATTCCTCTGTTCTCTGCTACAGAGACTACTGGGCAATGGCGAGACTCGAATGTATCGGGAAAAAACCGGCCAGGTGTAAAGGGTTGTAAACCGGCGCCGGCCCGATACCGGACGTATCCATCCGGCACGTGTGTAGCTATCCTAAAAGTGTACATTAACTCCGTGATGGCATCAATAGTGTCGTACGCCGGAAGTGCATGGGCGCACCGCCTCAATCTAGTCAAACCACGAGACGCAGTAAACAGAGCGCAACGAGGCTTGATGGTGAGGATGACCGGGGCCTACCGGACTGTATCCAACGATGCTTTAGCGGTGGTGCTCGGAGTTTTCTTTCTCTAGTATGCCTAAGCAAATTACCAGAAATGAAAGCCGTAACTGCTGTTTTACAATGATCACGATATCGTAAATATTACCATGTGGCTTGTGTGTTGGAGAAGGCGGAGATATTGTGGCATATATTAAGAGAGAGAAGCGGTGATGATTTCTGCGAGGAGTACGCGGAATACCTGACGGACTTGTACGTGGGAGTTGCTCCCTGCAAATCTGCGGATGACTTTAAGGCACTGGTACGAGAAATCGATAAACGAAAAAGCAAGCACAGCGTCCTCGTATGCAGCTACCACGGGCAAAGGAACAACGAGCACTACCACGTCCTCCAAGACTGCGCAAAGTCAAACGAAGTAATTAATATTTGGTTCTCAACTGTAATTGCATCAGCATCACGATTTAATGTGTAAAAGATAACTTTAGGTGTTAATATATTTTTATGTTCCAGTTATCAGACATTCATTTTTTCCGAAAAAACACTGACAAAACCTTCAAAACTTTCAATATCTGCTTTTTCAAAGTTTTGTATTAAGATTTCTTGTTTACGAATTTGGTTTTGTCGCCTACATTCAGGGCCTTTACGAACGACACACTTTTTTGTGGACAAGTACTTCAGCAAATTTGAAAAAATTGTTGGAAAAGTATTCTCATTCAACTTAGGTTTGCAAGGAATCATTCAAGTGTTCCATCTTGTAATAGGTGTTTATCAAATTTAATAATCACATTGGGATCAAAGTGATGGTACCTAACCAGTCTTCTCTAGGAATTGCTCTGAGCCATTTTTGTCTTAATCCAACATTCTTATGGAAACTGAAAGTAGTCTTTACACCCTCGCTTTTCACCCAAGAATCATAGTTGGACTTACAGCCGGTACACAACAACGTCTTGGCATTTTGATCAGTGATTTTATGTTACAAAATCACTGATTTTGATTCATTTACTGTACCGGCAAACTGGCGGCCCACTATTACAAGAGGTAAAACACATACAAAACGATTGTCACGCACATAAAATAATCACTACACAATCTACACTTAATGTACTTTGGACAACACAACTTTATAACGTTATACCTACATTAAAGACTCATACTTTTCATCATTTGAAGGCGAGAACACAGCACGCACCCACGTCTGTCAACGGCCATGTGTAAAATTTCCAGACAGCATGCAACATTGCCAGATTTATTTGTTCGCAGCCTGTTCATGTTGGCCGTGATCAATACACTGAGGGGACTAAAAAGGAATTCCACAAGAAGTTCGTTGCTAAAATTCTTGAAATGAGTGGACAAAATGCGAAAATTTCTTGGCTGCGTTACATAAAACAGGTTGATGCATTTGTACTTCCCAATGTCGAAGATATTTCAATTGTTCTCAGAACGGAAATATCTTTTTGTCTCAATTACCCTGTTGTTGTCAACAGGGGAAAGTACTAATTTAATACAAATGATGTGGTAGAAGATTTAACATTAACCAGATGTGATTGATGAAAATGCCACTGTTGTAACCCAACTGTGTTATTACAGACCGACTAAAGTGTCCACAAATTGTTTATTTCATAAAAGAATATTTGTTTTGTTTCTTGTTTTGCACAACAGACTTTCACATTATATTTTCAAGTTTTTTGTTTATTTTTTTCTAATATTGGGAGGTGACCCAAGTTATGATAAATTTTTTTAACTGTACCAATAATTGGGACAGTTATAGAACAAACAAAAAGGCCAATTTTACCAATTTTTGTGCATATGCAAATACAAATTTGTGATGAAGTTGGATGACTACCAACGAAATTACCCTACCGACTTTCTGTTAGCACCAAGTTAAATGTTCAATCAGTCTTTCAACAACTAAGCTTACGTAAATTACGTAGGTACCTTTAAAACTAACTTTTTGTATTGTTTGTTACCTACACAACAGTCTTTTAATAAGATTACCAGCAAAGAAGCGGGCCTCGAATTTTCTCTCACCTCAAACCCCTGTTGAAAAATGGAAAAAATCAAGAAATCGTTTACATTTCTAAATTCATTAAACGTAGGTAGGTACTTGGTAAGTTTCATATTCCTTATTAGGTTATGTTTTAGGTATTCTCTTCACTTAAAGAAATTTTCGATTGTTGACTTTCTATTAATAACAGTATTCACCCCTAAAGGAAGTTGTTTTTATTAATTGAAAACCTAAACTTTTGATACCAGGAGAATTATTCTATGGCACGTTTTCCAGCTGATTGCAACTCTAAAAACGGAAAAAAATTCTAACAGAAAATTACTTGCATCAGCATAAGATCGTTTCTTGTACCATGAAGATTAAATTATACCTATACTTATACGAACACAATACTCCTTTTTAGATAACGAAAATCTTGTCACTTTAATCACAACAGAAGTACGACTTTAACCTATTTGCCTGGAGGACTGTCGGAGTTGCCACTTGACGAGACGTATTGGTCTATAGGGCTGCCGAAATGTCAGCACTTTGTCACCACTACACCGGTGGATTATCGAGCAATTGTTGATGTGCCATTGCTAGAACATGCTGTTACTACCGAGAAGTATGATTGCCATCGATCGAGCAGGTAAAACCATTTGTTGAGAGAAGAGGGTAAATGAAAATGATTCAGCTATACTAGGTAAGGAACAATATGTAGTTATTCTTATAATCACTGCTCATACTCTCTGTGTAATACATGAAGTCCACCATTGCAAGATAGTTTGTCGTAGCAGGCGCACAACTTTTTGCAATGTTGCCATAAAATTACGAGACTTTTAACAAATGAATAATTCGAAGACATGAAATTGTCGGCGACGGCGACATTTTCTTGACATTACGAAGACTGATATGAAAAATCGACGATTGCAAGGCAATTTGTTGCAGCAGGCACACAAATGCTTGTAAAATGAAGAAACCTTAACAAATTCATCAGCATAATGGACTTTCGGCACAATATAAAAACTGGACCTGTCTCAACCCAAGGTGAAACAGCATTTTCTTCAGAAGTGATTGTCCCATTTTTCATAAATCACCAGATATGAAAGCCGTAACTGCTGTTTTCTAATGATCACGATATCATAAATATTACCATGTGGCTTGTGTGTTGGAGAAGGCGGAGATATTGTGGCATATATTAAAAGAGAGAATTTGTGATGATTTCTGCGAGGAGTACGCGAAATACCTGACGGACGTTACTTATACGTGGGAGTTGCTCCCTGCAAATCTGCAGATGACTATAAGGCGCTGGTACGCGAAATCGATAAACGAAAAGCAAGCACAGCGTCCTCGTATGCAGCTACCACGGGAAAAGGAACAACGAGCACTACCACGTCCTCCAAGACTGCGCAAAGTCAAATGGAGTAATTAATATTTGGTTCTCAACTGTAATGGGGAAGACCCGCTTAATCGAATTTATAACTTTTAGTACTGTAATATCAAGCATAAATAGAATATGTATCGCGTACCACGTAAAAATTTTGATTATGTGCCGTGCTGAACGAAAAATTTGCAACTTAGAAAGCAGCATGACCGGGATGGCTAAAACGCGCGCTTTCTGTGGCGTTTCAGTTATCAGATATTCATTTTTTCCGAAAAAAACACTGACAAAACCTTCAAAACTTTCAATAATATCTGGTTTTCAAAGTTTTGTATTAAGATTTCTTGTTTACGAATTTGGTTTTGCCGCCTACATTCAGGACCTTTACGAACGACACACTTTTTTGTGGACAAGTACTTCAGCAAATTTGGAAAAATTGTTGGAAAAGTATTCTCATTCAACTTGGGTTTGCAAGGAATCATTCAAGTGTTCCATCTGGTAATAGGTGTTTATCAAATTTAAGAATCACATTGGGATCAAAGTGATGGTACCTAACCAGTCTTGTCTAGGAATTGCTCTGAGCCATTCTTGTCTTAATCCAACATCCTTATGGAAACTGAAAGTAGTCTTTACACCCTCGCTTTTCACCGAAGAATCATAGTTGCACTTACAGCCCGGTACACAACAACGCCTTGGCAATTTGATCAGTGATTTTATATTACAAAATCACTGATTTTAATTCATTTATTGTACCGGCAAACTGTTAGAAGAGGTAAAACACATATAAAACGATTGTCACGCAACAAAATAATCACTACACAATCTACACTTAATATACTTTGGACAACACAACTTTATAACGTTATAATACCTACATTAAAAACTCCTACTTTTCATCATTTGAAGGCGATAACACAGCACGCACCCACGTCCGTCAACGGCCATGTGCAAAATTTCCAGACAGCATGCAACATTGCCAGATTTATTTGTTCGCAGCCTGTTAATTTAAGTTGGCCGTGATCAATACACTGAGGGGACTAAAAAGGAATTCCACAAGTTCGTTGCTAAAATTCTTGAAATGAGTGGACAAAATGCGAAAATTTCTTGGCTGCGTTACATAAAACAGGTTAATACATTTGTACTTCCCAATGTCGAAGATACTCCCAATTGTTCTCAGAACGGAAATATCTTTTTGTCTCAATTACCCTGTTATTGTCAACAGGGGAAAGTACAAATTTAATACAAATGATGATGTGGTAGAAGATTTTAAACATTAACCAGATGTGATTCGTGAAAATGCCACTGTTGTAACACAACTGTGTTCTTATAGACCGACTCAAGTGTCTACAAATTGTTTTCTTTCTTGTTTTGCACAATAGACTTTCATATTATATTTTCAAGTTTTTTACTTATTTATTTTTTCTAATATTGGAGGTGTCCCAAGTTATGATAACATTTTTTAACTGTTCCAATAATTGGGACAGTCATAGAACAAACAAAAAGGCGCGGAACTGTTATTTATTTACCAATTTTTGTGCATATGCAAATACAAATTTGTGATGAAGTTGGATGACTACCGGTGAAATTACCCTACCGACTTTCTGTTAGCACCAAGTTAAATATTCAATCAGCCTTTCAACAACTAAGCTTTAGTAACGGATTTTTCCAGAAAATTACGTAGGTACCTTTAAAACTTTTTTGTATTGTTTGTTACCTACACAACATTATTTTAATAAGATTACCAGCAAAGAAGCGGGCCTCGAATGTTCTCTCATCTCAAACCGGCTGAAAAATGGAAAAAATCAGGAAATCGTTGCATGTAACAATTGACTGCTTTCACAAAAAAAGATTGTAGTTCATAAAAGGAAATCTTACAGTAGTGAGAACATAACTTTTCCATACAAGTCAACGAAAAATAAAACCAGGCTTCAGCAATTAAAGTAAATTTCTACAGAATCAAAATCTAGGATCAGGTCTATAATTCAATGCCTGGCGGGGTATTTGCCAGAGGAGTAGTTGTTCGAACGGTCCAGTACCACTCATTACATTTCCAAATGTTCAGACAAATACATTTGACAGATTCAATATTCATTAAACCTAGGTAGGTACTTGGTAAGTTTCATATTCCTTATTAGGTTATGTTTTAGTTATTTTCTTCACTTAAAGAAATTTTCGATTGTCGACTTTCTGTTAATATCAGTATTCATTCCTAAACGAAGTTGTTTTTATTAAGTGAAAACCTAAACTTTTGATATCAGGAGAATTATTCTATGGCACGTTTCCCAACGGATTGCAACTCTAAAAACTGAAGAAAATTGTAACAGAAAAGTACTTGCATCAGCATAAGATTGTTTCTTGTACCATGAAGATTAAATTATACCTATACAATGACTTGTACGGACACATTACTTCTTTTTCGATGACTAAAATCTTGTCACTTTAATCACAACAGACGTACGACTTCATGCTCTTTGCTTGCAGGACTGTCGGAGTTGCCACTTGACGAAATGTATTGGTCTATAGGGCTGTCGAAATGTCAGCACTTTGTCACCACCAAATGCTGTTACTATCAAGAAGTACCCGTATGATTGTCATCAATCGAGCAGGTAAAACCATTTGTTCAGAGAGGAGGAGAGCAAGTTAACCAAGCATCTTTTTAAAGATGAAAATGATCCAGCTATACTAGGTAAGGAACAATTGCCGTCATTCTTATAATCACTGCTCATACTCTCTGTGTAATACATGAAAAAAACCATTGCAAGAAAATTTGTCGCAGCAGGCGCACAACTTCTTGCAATGTTGCCATAAAATTATGAGACTTTTTAACAAATGAATAATTCGAAGACATAAAATTGTCGGCGACGGTGACATTTTCTTGAAATTACGAAGTCTGATATGAAAAATCGACCATTGCAAGGCAATTTGTTGCAGCAGGCACACAAATGCTTGTAAAATGAAGAAACCTTAACAAATTCATCAGCATAATGGACTTTCGGCACAATATAAAAACTGGACCTGTCTCAACCCAAAGTGAAACAGCATTTCTTCAGAGCGATCCTCGTTTCTATAATTGTTTAATATTAGGTTTATACTTACCGGTTTTGTCTATTCTTGATACCTGTGTAACTTTTTTGTGTAAATAAAATAATATTGTTATTATTAATACAGAATACCAATAATGATACAAAAATTAACTTGGTAAACCTAAATTACGAGATTCAAAGTTGTAATGTTATCTTCATAAAATATTTTTTTCCTCGTGTTACTGTGCTCATCTTATTACTGTAACACAGTTTATTTTTAATGGAAGTTCTAGTTCACAGACATTGAATGTGTCAACAGTAGCAGCACCAGTATTGTCCAACAAATTGGTAAGTTGACAAATGTTTTGACAAATTTAAACCTGAAAGAAAAATATTTCATTAGGCTTTTAAATAACAAACAATGCAATAAGTTTTGACTCAAATTTTGTATGTAAATTCTACCATTTATACAGGGTGTTTCAGGATTAACTGGACAAACTTAAAATCTGAATTCAGGACCTCGAAATGAGAGAAAAAGTTCCTATGAGGGTATGTCCGGAAATGCTTCGTTAAAGAGTTGCCCCCCTCAAAAGATATCGGCTAAAGTTAGGCTTTTATTTTCTTTCTCAAATTTGGTAAAAGATGAAAAAATAAATTTTGATAGAGATTTTCTACCATCGGAAACGCTTGCAACGGACACTTTTTCAACCATCCCTTATCATTTAAATGGGTGAAAACAGCAACCCCCATTCAATTTTTGTTATCGAACTTTTTTTCGGACCAGAATTTTATCATATAATAGTGACTTGCAAAGCCTGATTCATTTAGAAACTTTTTTGGGTCTTTTATTTTTTGCACGAGACTAATAGGTTTTGAACAAAAAAATTAAATATGTTGTCACGATTCATACGGTTATTTGAGAAATTGCATTAGGTAGGTAATTATTAATAAAAATTGCCTAGGAGGCTGTTGTCAAATAACCGTGTAAAATCGATTAATATAGATTACTAGCGGACCCGGCAGACGTTGTGCTGCCCGACATTAAAAAAAAATTAGTCAAAAAAATTCCTAGAACCCGATTGCAGCGCCACCTACCGGATCCAACTGTGAATGTAAACCATCCAGGGACCCACTCCAATGCACACAATTTTTTTTATCAAAATCGGTCACGCCGTTTAGGAGTTCAGTAACACCCGATTGCAGCGCCACCTACCGGGTCCAATTGTGAATGTAAACCATCCAGGTACCCACTCCAACAAAAACAAAAAATTTCATCAAAATCGGTCTAGCCGTTAAAAAAAAACTCCTGGAACCCGATTGCAGCGCCACCTACCGGGTCCACCGGGTCCAATTGTGAATGTAAACCATCCAGGGACCCACTCCAACACACACAAAAAATTTCATCAAAATCGGTCCAGCCATTCAAAAAAATTCCTAGAACCCGATTGCACAGCCACCTACCGGGTCCAATTGTGAATGTAAACCATCCAGGGACCCACTCCAACATACACAAAAAATTTCATACATTAAAAAAATTTTCATCAAAAAAATTCCTAGAACCCGATTGCAGCGCCACCTACCGGACCCAACTGTAAATGTAAACCATCCAGGGAGCCACTCCAACACACACAAAAAATTTCATCAAAATCAGTCCAGCCGTTTAGGAGTTCAGTAACACCCGATTGCAGCGCCACCTACCGGGTCCAATTGTGAATGTAAACCATCCAGGTACCCACTCCAACAAACACAAAAGATTTCATCAAAATCAGTCCAGCCGTTCAAAAAATTCCTGAAACCCGATTGCAGCGCCACCTACCTGGTCCAATTGTGAATGTAAACCATCCAGTGACCCACTCCAACACAGAGAACGTTGCAGATATGTTTTCGCAGCTGGGAGCTGTACGAGTATCCGGTGTTGCCGCAAGCTACGAAACAAACGTGGGCCGTCAAGACTGCAACACGGTTGGAGAAACCCCGCTACGTTATTGTCGCCTTCCAGACGAATCGCAAAGCAAATTTGGACACGGATTCAAGCAAATTTGACCACTGCAATCTGACAAACGTCAAACTGTACCTGAATTCTGAGTGCTTCCCCTACGAGAATTTAAACTTGGATTTCTCCACGGGGAAATACGCCCTGCTATACGAAATGTACCAAAACTTCCAGAGTTCATACTATGGAAAAGTTGGCGAGCCGTTATACGGCAAGGAACAGTTCAAGGATCTAGCGCCCATCGTGGTGATTGACGCATCAAAGCAGTCGGAAAGCATCAAGCCTGGACCCATAGATATGCGTCTAGAATTTGAGTCGAGCGAGAATTTTCCGCCCAACACAACCGCATACTGTCTCATCCTGCATGACCGCATCGTTGAGTATACACCGGGTAATGAATCGGTCAGAAGAGTGGTATGAGAAGCTGCAGGGCTTCGATTTGCCCAGAAAATACACGCATGCCTACTCTGTATACAGATTATAGTTTTAATTATATTGATGTAAAAATATATTCAACGTTTTTATTTTTGCGAAAACCCCGGCGCAGGCGCCTGGGCCACATCCAAAGGCCCAGCAGCACCTAACAACAAGATCAGTTCTGATTGGATGCTGCCCACAACCACTCTCATTGGCTATTGCCCCGCCCACTCTCATAGCCAGAGCCCGGCGCATGCGCCTGAGCCACGGCCAAAGGCCCCAAAGACACCGTTGCTGAAGACATGACTCCTTCAGCAGCCTCTGGTCATTGCCGAAGAAGTGGATGGGGCCAGGATGGACTGGCCTGAACAACACGTGCTTTGTACGCGACAGCCCCGGCGCAGGCGCCTGAGCCACATCCAAAGGCCCAACAGAATGAGAGACACCAGGGGGGCCGCTGAAGACCACTTCTTCAGCAATGACCAGAAGCTGCTGAAGGCGGAGCCCCGGCGCAGGCGCCTGAGCCACAACCAAAGGCCCCAAAATGGCGGCTTGGGTGCGCAATGGCAAGACACCAGAGGCCCTTCTTCAGCAATGACCAGAGGCTGCTGCAGACACGCCCACTTGAAGTGGATGGAGAACTCGATGGACTGATCTGAGGAATAGCCCCGGCGCATGCGCCTGGACGCTGCTGAAGACCACTTCTTCGGCAATGACCTTGAAAGACACCAGACGCTGCTGAAGACATGCCCACTTCTTCGGCAATGACCTTGAAAGACACCAGACGCTGCTGAAGACATGCACACTTCTTCAGCAATGACCTTGAAAGACACCAGAGGCTTCTGCAGATGCCGCTGCTGAAGACACTTCTTCGGATGACTCAACGACTCCTTCAGCAGCCTCTGGTCTCTTTCAAGGTCACTGCCGAAGAACTCGATGGCACCTGGAGAACTCGATGGCCTGGCCTGAGGCTGTCATTTTCTAACTACTCCGAGCCTTGGCAAGGCGTTTAAGGAAAATTGAATATTTACTAAATTAAATTGATATTCATTTAGGTATTTAATTTTTCTCAAATTTACCCACGCAATGAGATATGATTAAACAGTATTTTTGATCACAACGCTCGTTTGAAAAAGATAGGAACTTTGCGGCATCTGTTCTTTATGTTATATGTACTAACAGCATGTTGTGAAAATGTACCATATTCCACACAAAAAAATTGAGAAAATTTGGTACCTGTGCACTGGGATTTGATTAAACGATATTCTTGATGATAACTTCCATTTGATAAAGACAAAAACTTCCGGTTTGCGGCATCTTGTTCTTAATTCTATGCGTAATGACAACATATTATAAAAAATATACCATTCGATTTATAATTTTTGAGAAAATTTGACAATTTCGTAAGTTTCGAAATAACACCATCTGGCGGCTCCCTCGTAAAATTAAATTCAAATGTAAATGCGTAAATGTAAATTTATATTACGCTATAGATTCACTTTCCAACAATACCATATTCATTAAAATTGGTGCAAGCAATCCGGAGATATGGCATTTTTGGTGTAAGGGAATTTTTTCCTTCCCCCACTCCTTATTTCATAAGGTAGATGAAAAAGTTATTAAACTAATTTGCAGGGTATTACGAGGAGATTTTGAGAAAGCTAAAGGATTCCTAAATTTCCATTTGAATTTTCGAAGAAAATGCGGATTGCCTATTTTCTTTTAAAATTGTGCCCCCTAGCGGGGAAAACTGAAAGCTAAAAATATTTTTGATGAAGTTTTCATGGCCACTTTTATAGGAAGATTTTTTTCTGAAAGCTGTAGGATGAATAGTTCCTAAGATATAGCCGGTCGCCAACCTTAACCGGACACCCGGTATTTCTTAGCAACTAGGTATAACTTCTATGGAAAAACTTTATTTGGCTTTTCGATTTCTCCTTCTAAGCTGTTTCATTTGGAGACTTCAAAAAGCTTGATTCAAAAATTTTTAATTTTACAAATATACATTTTTGTATTTTCTGCGCACCCTGTACAACAAAATCAAAGTTTCTCAACGTGAATCGTATTTATATAACAAGCAAAAGAAATTATAAAGAATGACTTTTTCTCGAAAAACTGAAAATAAAAGTTTTTACAAGTACATATAGTTAAGTCCATCCGTGGACACACTGTATATAGATTGTTCATACAAACATACTAAATAGGGGGTTGGGGGTAGGAGGGTGAAAAAACTTTACGACCTATTCTCATACCTACCAAATGTACAAAAAAAATTTCAATTATTTGGATATTGTTCATACAAAAATACGAAAATCGCAATTAAAAAATGGGGGGTGAGGGTAGGAGGGTGAAAAATACTTTACGACCTATTCTCATACCTACCAAATGTACAAAAAAAATTCACTTATTTGGATATTGTTCATACAAAAATACTAAAATCGCGATTACACAATGGGGGGTGGGGGTAGAAGGGTGAAAAATACTTTACGACCTATTCTCACACCTACCAATTGTACAAAAAAAATTTCATAAAAATCGGTCGAGCCGTTTCGGAGGAGTGCGACCACAAACACCGTGACACGAGAATTTTATATATTAGAAGATTATTAAGCATTTTCAATTTTCTTAAATAGATACTTAATGCAATTTCTCAAATAACCGTATGGGTCGTGACAACATATTTACTTTTTTTGCTCAAAAACTATCAGTCTCGTGAAAAAAATAAGACACAAAAAAGTTTCTAAATGAATCAGGCTTTCCAAGACACATTTTCATATGATAAAATTCGGGTCCGAAAAAAATTTAAATAAAAAATATAATGGGGGTTGCTGTTTTCACCGATTGAAATGATAAGGGATGGTTGAAAAAGTGCCACTTGCAAGCGTTTTCGATGGTAGAAAATCTTCATCAAAATAATTTTTTTCATCTTTCACCAATTTTGAGAAAGAAAATAAAAGCCTAACTTTAGCCTGTCTTTGGAGGGAGGCAACTCTTTAATGAAGCGTTTCCGGACATAACCCCATAGGAACTTTTTTCTCCGATTCAGATTTTAAGTTTGTCCAGTTAATCCTGAAACACCCTGTAAATACGGCTGTCTGGTTGATAAAATAACTAAGAGCACACAGGGATGCAGCCATAGGATTGAGGAAATGAAACTCCCTTTTCTCACTTATTCAAGAAACTAGCAAATATAAACAATGCAAAAATCAGCATGGAACAATCTAAAATACTACAAAATGACAAGACTTACAGTGATGTGGAAGATCTTACACATACATTCAAGAAAAACCAAACCCATCAGAAGAGGACACGAAAAACGTCCAGATGAAAACGTGGACACAGAATTCATAATCCACTAACATCAAGCAGGTGGTAAACTAATGTAACTTTATAATTATTCCACTGCATACTAGTCTATTATAACTATGCATTAAACAATATATTATGCCAAACAAACACACTGGATAAATAAAATTTTGTAGAAAATAGGTTAGGTTCGTCAAAACTTAAAATTATTCTTAAGCTAACTTTCTTGAAAACCGGTCGGAATATGGCAAATGACAGAGAAAATCCCCTAGTCCTAAAACTATAAAATGAAAAGTAACTATTGCAATAAATGGTTACCAACTTGATTGGCAAAAGGAGGGAAATTATGAAACTATGAACAATACACACCACACTGTCAACAGATCAGGACTAACAAGTACTAATAGCTCTTATAAATAAGAGGGTTTGTGATGAAAAATGAACATGCAGTACAATAAT
The DNA here is from genome assembly GCA_963966045.1 of Xestobium rufovillosum. NCBI lineage: Eukaryota > Metazoa > Arthropoda > Insecta > Coleoptera > Ptinidae > Xestobium > Xestobium rufovillosum. The sequence goes on from OZ014497.1 coordinate 28,816,752, forward strand.
ATGAAAACTACCTGACAGGAATTCAGGATACTTGAGAGGTCAATGACCTCCGAAATAATTAATATGTAAAGTCTGTAAAGTTAAAGACTGGGCTGTCACGTGATCAGCGCAATAGACCTGTTTTCGTCCGAAGGCGGAACTCGTAAATCCAGTGGCGCCGTCAAGAACTTCAAGATTACTGTGCGTCCATTGTTGTTTTATTGACTCATGTTTGAGTGTGCTTTTTTTAGTGGATATTCTGTTTTATTTTGCGTTTTTATTGTGAGTGTTGCTTAAAAGACTAAAAAACTATCATCTTTATTCGAAAAACGGAGTTCGAGGTAATTAATACTACAAATTCTTGTAACTGAATTGAAGGTTAAAATTTTTTGTGTTTGCAGATTATTCTGCTTATTTTGTGATCTCGGCGTTATTTAAAAGACTTTTGAAAAATCGTCGATAGTATTTGTTATCCAGGTAATACTACAATCAAAGTAATTTTACACATTAAATCCAAGTTGAAATTTTTGACGTTTGTAGGTTAGAAATGTCTCCCAAAAAAAATTGGCAAACCCGGCATGGTAATTCATAGCCAAGGCCGTGAAATTATCAGTAACGTGATAAAGTTTATGCGGGAAGAAGCGCAAAATGGAATTAGGATTCCTTTAAAGAATTACAGGTATGTACGTACCCACTTCATAATGAGCTTGATTATTGTTAAGATCCAATTGTGTGTTTAAGGCAAAGAGTTATAGAAGCAACCAACAGGTGTTTCGAGAAACACAGTAGCGAAGATTTTGAAGGAATCGAAAAGCGTAGAAGCTGAGCCTAGCACCTCCTTTGCTACACCACATAAGGAACGACCGCGAAAGAAGCGTAAGCTCGGCCTGATTTCTGTGGGAGAAACGGAAACAATACGGGAAATTATACATAATTTTTTTATTTTGGAGAAAAGGAATCCCTCTCTCAATTGTAAGTACATAATTACCATTATAAAAAAGAAAACTTCGTTAAGGTGTGTTTTCATTGCAACTGCTGGCAGTTGTTACTTGTCAAATACGGGGTGATTCATTGTAAAGTCTGCTGAACTTCTCTTTTCATAAATAGAGGGAACGTGGTAATAAGAAAGTTCAAGATATTTTCGTGTATTTTTTGGATATAATATCAAAAAACCAATTGGGTGCTGCTGTTGCGTAGCCAAGTTATGAAAGTATGAATCGCACTTGCATTTTAGTAAATGGAATGCTTTGGATATTTAACTTCCTGGATTCCGTCTTCGATTGTAGATAAATTTCAAGAAACTTACTTTCTGTTGAAACCCAATGATTTTTCAGACAATTATATTTCACGATGTGTTTTCAATGTGCATAATGTATTTTTCATCGAAACATGAATGAAATATGCAATGACGGAAAGTGATCCCAATAATCAGGGGCTATTTGAACAAATTATTCTAGGAACAAATGGCAATTACTGCTTTTTCGTTAAATAACAAATGCTACATTTAAATACCTACCTATCGCATCATCTAGCCTAATATCACCTTGTATTCCAGGTATTCTACAGAAGATTAAAGATTCTGAACTTTCTTTTTCTGGCTCGAGGCAGTCGCTATGGGTTTTTCTGAAATCTATTGGATTCAGGTATGGCTGCTTTTGTATATCCAAAGTCAAAATATTTCGGATGCCGTTACTACATGCATATTCAAATTTCTGTTTCATTAAATGCTTATGTTTTGAAAATACTTTTATAACAACAGATAGCAAAAGTGAGCCTGCTTGAGTGGGACACCTCGTTTACTTCTATTTCCATTTAAGGTGGCGAAAGACAGAAGACAACCGTAAGATTTTAATGGAAAGCCATGACATTCGCCTGAAAAGGGTGAAATACTTGAAACAAATTCTGCAATACCGGGAAGAAGGCCGAACCATTATATATACGGATGAAACGTATATACACAGCAGCCATGTCCAGCCGAAAGGGTGGTATGATGAGTCTACTAAAAACTTAAAGAAGCCGATTTCTAAAGGCCAAAGGCTGATTATTGTACATGCCGGAGGTGAAAATGGTTTCATTCCCAATGCGTTGCTCATTTTTCGGTCAGGTAACACATACGTAAGTAATTTTAATATCAAAATGTAACCAAACATTGTCTCTAGGTTCTAAATCAGGAGATTACCACGATGACATGAATAATGCCAATTTCATGACATGGGTGCAGAAACAATTACTGCCCAACATGCCGCCTAATTGTGTACTTGTGATTGATAATGCATCATATCACAATGTCCTGGTGGAAAAAAACCTGACATCTGCGAGCCGAAAAGGCGAGATGGTGAAGTGGCTTGAAGAACGTCAAATATATTTTGATGGCTCAAATACAAAACCTGAGCTTTATGGTCTTATCAAACAAAATTTGTATCGATTCCCAAAGAAATACAAATTGGATGAGCTTCTTGAAGCCCATGGTCACCGAGTGTTACGGCTTCCTCCTTATCACCCGGAATTGAACCCCATAGAGAAGATATGGGCCACTGTAAAGAACTGGGTAGCTAGCAGAAACGTTACTTTTAAATTAGGTGATGTGGAGGAATTAGCACGTGGAAAATTTTCCATTATTAGCGCAGAAGAGTGGAAAGATGTATGTGGCCATGTGCAAAAAGTGGAAAAAACTTTCTTTGAGAAAGAGCATCTGATGGACGATGCATTGGATTCGTTGAAGTTCACTGTGAACACAGGATCATCTGATGATGAGAGTGAAGATGAATATCAAGTCACAACTGAAGATGATGGTGGTGATGATGATGATGATGATGAAGACGACGAAGACGAGGATTTAGGAGTACAACCACTACCAAGTGATTAACCCTTAGTTGATAGAGTGTCCAAGCGTCCTTCCAGCAGCACGTATTTTCGACCCTATTGTTTTCAGTACATTTGCGTCCCCATATGAGAACGTAACCACCACCATCGGATTTGTCGTAAAATTTTGCCTATCTAAAGTGTAAGCTTCATCTCGTTCAGACCAGTAGGAGGCAAGCTACGGAGAAGGAGACAACTCTTGAAAAAAATCTCGCACGTACAGTGGCTTGCACGCTAATTATGCCGCGGGTTTTTCAAAAGCAAAGAATTTTGATAAAAAAACAGATTTTAAATGGTGTATGTCCGCGTTTGGAGACAATTATTTGAGCGCCGTATGCAACGGAAGAGTAACTAAAATCTCTGGGTCTCTGGGTCTTGTGACAGTTCTGCGAGACTTGAACAATACAAAAACGAAAATTAGTGCCGAGTTATTACAAAAGAATGGCAAGTGTTTAATTATACTATAGGTAATAAATTAGATTAAAATTTCCTATTTTACGCAGATTTAGGAAACAATCAGCATCGCAGGCGCAGTGTTATTTTTTAATGTTTTCCAAGTTATTTTGTACGAGAATAAATAAAAATGTTTCTCAGCAGATGTTTTATTTAATAAATAGCAAAATTGTTACGGCGCCTATGAAATTTGGGTCCGTACTGCCGAAAGCTGCGCACGTACTGCCGGCAGGACAATCCCATTTAAAAATAATGTCCTGCTGGTAGGACTAGCGGCTCTGTCCAGCTGTCCCGCCCGAAGCTCCTTCCCGCAGGACAAATGCCTGGACGTTCTATCATTAGACCTTGTGCGACATGACATACCTCAAGCACCAAGGATTCTTATTTTTTGAAAGGTCAACAAGGCGTTTAGTTCTTAATATATGTGAATTCCACTTATTTATTTTTGGTAGTTAATAGAACTCTCTAAATTTTTAATTACAGAATAATAAGTTTATTTTGCAATTCTTTAACTCTTCAGTGCTGAAAAATAGTAAATTGGATTATTCGGCTTCCTTTATGATTTATTCTAATTTTCTTTTGTCACATAAGTAAACAACTTGTTCAAAAACCTGTTTTCAACTATAACAATTATGGAATTGAGATTATTTGCACATAAATATGCCGATTTCGTAATTGACATAACCTCACACCAAACGTCACATTTATAATTTATCTGTACTTATGACGAAATCCCCTTTTCTTAAGTTCTTCTTAATGTGTTTCGCGATTTTTTCATGCCTTAAAATGCTAATTTTCCTGTTTTGAATGTAACTTTTATGAATTCATTGTTAAAATAATAATAAATTTCACATATACGCCGGTACGGCACTGTTTCTGTCAAAATCATATTTCCCGCTACATTTTCGTGCAGCCACCATCTTGTCCGGGCCCAGTCTCTAACTTTACAGACTTTAGATATCACAAAGTAAAAGCTAGATGGTCCATCTGAATAAGGACAGGATGGAAACGGTAGGATCGACCAGGAGAGGCGACCCAAAGCATATGGGCAACCTATGGTATGAGGGGGTATTGGTATCATAGAGACCAAAAAGAAGAAATGCACCCCTAATCGAGGATACATGGAATAGTATTGACTATTAAACTCGTGTAAATTTGACAGATCAATCTTTAACTGTCAAATTTACACTCGTGGTTACCAACAGCTTTCGTAAAATTTCCGACACTTCCAGACCACAGAAAAATTTGTCAACTTTTTACTTTTAATTTTGCAAATAAATCTCGGCAAAGGCCTCAAACTGGACCGAAACGTCAATAAAAAAACTATTTATTATTTACCTCATGCCAGAACTTCACAAAATTAAAATACATAGTCTAAAACAAACAGCAAAAGCTAGCGATTCATTTCTTTCCTTGATTAAATGTTACTTATGGAACGTTAATATTTAACAAATCATTTCAGAGAGCACAAAACATTTCTAAAAGAAACACGAAGAGAATGAAAATATGTACATCTAGAAAATAGCCTAATCTGCGATTAAATAGTGAATGGAATTAGTGAAATTTGTGGCAGTTTTTTGGAGAAACGTACAACCAATAGACTTGTGTCGGATCAGCGGACAAACAAAGAAGCAGATCGGCAAGCATGTAGGAGACGCTGCCGCCTCTGTACATCTTCAGGTGCTGGCTTGCTCGTTCAGCAAAACTCCTGTATTCACAACTACAATACGAGAAACTGTCGGGATGCTACCCCACACATCGTTGGGCTTGGAGCATCCTTGCATCTCTACATACTTCCGTGCTTAAACTACCATTAGGTACTTAACGTTTAAGCACGAAAGTTTACAATCAAATCGAACTGGCTGTATTCGGAAAAGTAAATATTCGGAGAGAGGTAAGAGAACTTACAGATAGGAAACTAGCATATTTGAAAAGATAGAAAGTAAAAAAGTAAAAAGACAAAACTGCGGAAATAAAAAATTATTATAAGGCAAGCAGTAACGTAAGCAAGCAGGTGAAGTACAGAATGGCCTCAGGGCCAAACTATTAACATTATTTGTGCTTTATCACACAACGTACAGCTTGACAGTCAATAGTAAAAAAGTAGCAGTGATACAAAATGTAAGATTACATACCTTCGAATAATGTCCACAACTTCATGAAATTTCAAAGCTTTTATTTTGCAAATGCTTCACCAAACCCTCCAGCAACTGGACCACCTTACCACTTATCTTTTGTTGTTATAGAACCTTGATAATCTTGCTTCACATATTGACAATAATTATCTTTCTTGATTCGTTCATGCCGGCAACAAGATTAGAACAAAGATATATTCCAAAATGTTACAGGCCCTCTCCTACAAAAATAGTGTTGATTTAGTAATATTGAAAGAACAGAATAAACGCAGCTTTCTTTTTCGTGAATTTCTAGCATGCATAAAATAATAAAATTGTTAAACAATACCAATTATTATTTATAAAGTTACTATGCATAAAGGTTCAAAAAATAAAAATTATAAATGAGCATGTTTGATTATAATTTCGATTCTTTAAACCCATAAAACAAACAACAGCCACAGCCAAGTCACGTTCAACAAAAAGAAACCACTGCTATGCTCGTGAACGGTAAATTTAGACTGAAAAACATAAAACAGGTACGTAGGGCGTATAGCATGGTACGGTAGAGAAACAAATGACACAATAGAGGCTACGACAAGATTAAAAAGACATACTGGAAGGTTCAGATTAGATTACTGTTCGCAAAAGATCATCGATATCCACCATACTCCCGAATACATGGATCATTAGCGAATGTTCCGATTATTGATCGTATTAACGAAAACACGAACGAACTAAGATTCATTCACTCACGCTAGCAAAATGTTAATGCCTGTTCATACATTCAATTAGGACAATGCCTGTGTCGCTAGGTATGCGTCTTGGAAAAGTCACTGGTGTGGTTTTGTCATCGTGTGTGTACTGCTATACTGCTAATAATCGTTATCATCAAACCACTTCACGCCTGAATGCAAAGGCAACCAAATATGGACAAATTGCTATGTACAAAGGTATCATAACGTGCACCACACAGCACCAAGAAAAACTTGAAAAAATACCAGTTAAAATATGGAATCTGGCAACGAGCGGTTAAGTATTAAGGTAGAAACTACGCCTTATGAAGCGAGAAATGGTATAGACTTATCCATTACCAGCTCCTAGACTATTGCTACTGGACCAACAAAAACGCGTTTTTAAGTCACCAAGCACGACAAAATATCTCGGATAAAAAAAGTACTTCATGGAGTGTTGGCCAAGATCTATTAATAGATGTTGAGTGTTGGCGACATAAAAGTAGATAGAGGTCACGAATAGGTTAACAATTATTGCAACACAAGGCAAGGAAGTTTGAATCACACACATAAATTGATAATGGTGTTATAAATACCTTTAGAACTTCCATCTTCCAATCCGACCCAAACTTCTAGATATTTTACAAACATGCTGAAATTACAGTGTGAATTACAGTGTATCCACGTTGCCACTTGCCAGGTCTTGTCGGTTAATGATTTAATGTAAATGTTGCCAACTGCTCTTGCAAAAATTCGGCGTGTGCCGCCGCCGCCGTCCAAACGGGAAGAGGGCGCGTGCGCGTGAAATGAGAACTTTGAAACAGAAAAGGAAGTGAGCGAATTTTCAGTCAGTTCTGGTGGTATTGAGCTATCAAATTTTTGTTCACAATTGTATTTTTTATAGTTTGATTTCATTTAATACCAATAATATTAACTGCCTATAATCTGTCTGATATAAGAATGCAGTGTTGTTTGATATGGGAGCAAATTTAACGATTACTTATTGATGTAGACGTGAGACAGATTTACACCATCCAATGTAATTTTATTAATCAAACCTTCCAAAATAAGATGATATCCGTGACAACTGGAAACATTTATACGTCAATATAATTTATGATTGTCAATACACAGGATAACCTTAATTAATGTTGATATTGTATTGACCTCTTTACTATTAAACATGGCTAGTGCAATGGATTATGCCTACAACAGGTGCATACAATTAAAATAAATCGAATTTTATTTGGTATACTGTTTTTGTTCTTTAAATTGTTTATTAATCTATTTTTTTCATATGTCATCGAATGTCCCTCTTTGTTAATTAATATTTCTGTGTAAAACGGGGTGGTCAAGCCACGCCCACCACTGCATTCTTATATCAGATAGACCTTAGATAGCATTTATTTATATCCCAACTAGGTTTTGTCAGATAGGCCGCTCCCACTTTCACGAGCTTTAATAGACTCTTAAACTTCATGTTCTGTAAGCAGCAGGCTTGGATCAGTGGCAAAACGCGCGGAGAGTTTCAAGAGGTTTTTGTTGGAATCCAAATGGAACGTTTTTCTTTTTTTCTTCTAAAGTTTGTTGTAATTTACAGAATTTTGATTTCCATGCGTCGTGTCCGGTTTTTTTTTAAAGAAAATCCGCGATTACTAATAAAAACAAGGAATAATAGTACGCTAAAACGCTGCATTGGCAAAACCAAGTTGGGATATAAATAAACGTGCCTAGATATGCATAAAATTTAAACTGAATTACCACAAAAAATTTAGAAATTCGCTGCTAAGCGATATACGCTCACTTCATATTTGTTCAAACCACTAAGCACTAAGGTGTCTCACCGTAATTCGGGGCCTAAGTGCCTCCGTCATACGTCAGATTTTCATTCCAAACAAAACAAAACCACGTGCCATTTGACATTTATCGATATTATTTACAACGTCTTAAACTAGTTTTTGCAATATAATTATAGACGTTTTGCAGTGAAAACAGTTTATTTTCAATTTGTGTGTTGGGCTTACGTGAAAAAACTTGAAAACGGCTATAATTATATTTCAGAGGTTAGGTTAAAACGTCAGAAAGCACGTGGCTTTGTTTTGTTTGGAATGAGAATCTGACGTTTGTGACGTGCCGCTTATCTCCCGAATTGGTAGTTGTAAAGTTGCAAATCTCGTATCAGAATAATGGGGGAGATAAGTGGCGCGTCACAAACGTCAGATTTTCATTCCAAACAAAACAAAGACACCTGCTTTCTGACGTTTTAACCTAAACTCTGAAATATAATTATAGTTGTTTTCAAGTTTTTACACGTAAGCCCAACACACAAATTGAAAATAAACTGTTTTCACTGCATAACGTCTATAATTATATTGCAAAAACTAGTTTAAGACGTTGTAAATAATATCGATAAACATCAAATGGTACGTACTTTTGTTTTGTTTGGAATGAAAATCTGACGTATGACGGAGGCACTTATGTCCCCTATTTTTATTCGCCACATCAGAAATACCGAAATTTAATGAGCAAATATGGTCTAAGTCGTTTAAGAAATTCACAGTATTCGAAAAAAATGAACTGGAATTGCGAGTTTTTCAGGAAAAATGTACAAAGAATTTTTTCGACCTAAAATGTACTAAAGTCTGTTCCCCGAGTCCTGAGAGCGCGTCAAAACAAATACACGTGATCCGTGCGTGAACAGCGATATGCTTAATTCACCAGAGCGCACTTAAGCGGCGCGCAAAGTAACATAGAAAAATAATCAGTATGCCTGAAATAGTAAAAATATACTTCCATTACAATGTAAAATTAGTATTAAATGTAAATTCTGTAGAAAATATGACGGCCCTTGGTTTGAAAGCAATACTTGATTGACCCATAAACGCCGTAATACTGCAAGCATGTGAAGTCGCGACCACGCCTGACCGATACCATGTTATACGTACCAATGAGAACCGCGCCACGTCATAGACACGTGCTGATCACGCGATTATGTTTGTTTTGACGCGCTCTCAGGACTCGGGGAACAGATTATAGATCTAATACATGTTAGAACGGCAGCCCTGATCTCGACCAGACATGAATAGGGGACATAAGTGCCTCCGTCATTCGTCAGATTTTCATTCCAAACAAAACAAAAGAACGTGCCATTTGACGTTTATCGATATTACTTTCAACGTCTTAAACTAGATTTTGCAATATAATTATAGACGTTTTGCAGTGAAAACAGTGTATTTTCAATTTGTGTGTTGGGCTTACGTGTAAAAACTTGAAAACAACTATAATTATATTTCAGAGGTTAGGTTAAAACGTCAGAAAGCACGTGGCTTTGTTTTGTTGGGAATGAAAATCTGACGTTTGTGACGCGCAACTTATAGCCCCCATTTTTATCCAGGGTGCTGGGAATTTTGCTTTTTGCATTTAAAAGGTTGGCAGTGGCAACACTGACTGGCAGAAATGTGTCTGTTATTCTTAAGTAGTTTATAATGTGAAATAACTTATTAAGACTAAAAAATTAATGAATAAGCAATGAATAAGCTTAATTTCGAAAAGTGAACGCAAGAGACAAGGTATGAAGAATTTAATGATACAATGTGACTTATTGGTGTGTTACAGAGGGCGGTGTTATAGGCCCCAATTTGTAGGGAAGTATTACAGTTTACAAAATGGGAAATTTGATTGTTATTAAAAGAATTATTCCAAACCCAGATTTGATAGTTACTATGTGTGCAATCTAAACTAATAATAATAATTGGTTTCTTTTGTAGGTTAAAAACAGTGGACATAAACCGCAGTGGTACATAGCTTTTCTGAACATGTATGGAATGTCTCGCACACTGGTCATTTGCCTTTCGTTAGTTGATACTCGTCTTGAAGACTGATTACAATGGAAGCTACTAATTGTAATATTAAATAAAGTAGCTGGAAAGCAGAAACAAGAGAAGTTAGAGAGCCATACAATAACGAAAAATAATACTCTTAATCTATAGTAATATGAGTAGTTTGAAGCAAAATAGTTGCACTACTTAGCTAAAAACAATTATTGCGACTTATATTCTACGGATTACTAAATATTCGAAAACCGAAAACTTAAATTTGCGAAGTTCGGTAACATATTTAATATGGTAACTCATTATAGTCTTTGCTTTGTCATACTGTTTTTTCCTTTCTTTGTTCTTATCGAGTTCGAATGTAGATTATTTGCTTGCAGTTTTTGTAACAGTTCTTCCCTGGCTGAAATTTTTGGTTCGTATTATTACAGTCGCTGTTGTAGCCGAGTTTATCAGGCTTTGTACTGCTTATCTGGTTTTCTCGCAAGTTTGGTTATGAATTTTTGGATTAATTATATGTGCATCAGTCTGTCGGTTTCTTAGGTCATTGTATTTATTTGTAGCGTCTAATGTTTTTCTGTTCCGCATCGCGTACTTGCAACAGTAGCATACGATTACAATTATAGTTATTTTTCTCCAATACACCCTGCATATAAATTTGATGTATGATTCGCTAAAACATTTCGGGAGTGCATGTAATTCCAAATATGCGTACTAAATGTGGTGATTTCTCTCGACTTTTCTTCCAATTCTGCTTGATGGTGTACCATTTTAATGTCAGTTTTACTAAAGTATTTAGCTGATCCCGTTTCCTGAACTAATTCGTCAAATGTAGGTAACTGATATCTTTCTCGCACTACAGCTGTATTTGCAGCTCGCATATCAATGCATAACCTAATCTGATTCTTTATTTTCTTTGGTATTATTATTATTATGGCAGCTCTGGGATCGTCGGACGCATCCATAAATAATATGCCATTCTGTTTAAAATTCTTGATGAAATTTGGTAAATTGATAAGTTTTTAAACCACGCCATCTGACGGCTTCCACGTAAAATAAAATAAAAAAGTAAAATAAAAGTGTAAATGCAGGTTTCTATTACGCTATAAATTCCATTCAAAACGAGACCAAATTCGCTAAAATTGGTTCGAGCAATTAGATACTTATCGCATTTTTTGTGTAAGGGAATTCCCCCCCCCCCTTCTTACTTTTCTTACTTTGAAAGTTACATCAAACAGTTATTAATCAAATTTCCAGAGTATTATGAGAAGATTTTGAAAATTCTAACAGATGCCTACCATTCCATTTGAATTTTCGAAGAAAAGGGCGATTTTATATATTTTCTTTTGAATCTGTGTCTCCAGCAGCGAAAATTGAAAGCTAACAATATTCTGCGAAAGTGGTTTTATACAGTCCCAATTTGGAAGATCAAGTTAATTTCCATATCAACATTCCGGTGTGTAATTCTGAATAACTCGAATTTGGAATATTAATTACCTTTTCTGCTGAAACAATATTCCGCAAGGTTTTCATAATTTCATGATATTACACGCAGTTGTACGTCTGCTGTGGAAAATTTGTCTTGCAATGCTCAATTTATCAATTTATGTCTCTGGAAAAACCAAATTTACAAATAAACTTTGTGCCTTTTACATTACAAACAGTTCAAGGTCATTGAACTGTTTGTAATGTAAAACGCTGTATTCAAAAAATATTGTAGCTTTATAAGGACTCAAATTACTGCATTCCAATGCATTGTTTTAAAAGAAGTGATATCATGTTCAAGGTCAAGTGAATGACCTGGAGGGAAAGTAAAGCGCTGTATTTCAAAAAAGAGTAGCTTTATATGTTGCAGCATAATTTAAATTTAACACCAACCATCCAATTACAGCATTTTAATTTAGAATTTCACCGAGGAGGCGTCGAATTTTACCAAGCAGGTGTCGAATTTCGCTAGAGTTTGACTGTTCATCAAGTATGAGTATATAAAACTAATGTTAATCATGGATTTCAATAAGGTGCCATCAATCGGGACAAGAGCAGCAAAGGCACTATTTGCTAATTGGGGTGGTATGTTTAAGCCAGAATGTATACGGAATGGGTTAATATCGCATATTTGCCTACCGAGATTCTTTTTGTGAAGTTGGCACACTAAATGGGGATAGCAATAGGCTATTCGAACTATTGTAAGACCAGTTTCTTGGCACCTTGGTTGGGTAGTTTAGCTTTTATTTGGTACTTTGCAATTTTTGCTGTGTACACATCTATCCAAGGAGTGGTCATTGTTTTAAATATTTTGTCTTTATCTGTACCACGCTGAATGAAAAGTAAGATGAATAATATTACATCTTGCTTGAGAGCGGCCTTTCTGTCTTACTTTAATATATGATTATCTATGGGAATTTCCCATCCTCATTGTCTTTATTCTCCACTTTTTTTGAGTTAGAGTAATGTCTAAAGAAATAAGCTAGAGAAGAATAAAAGTAGGCATGTACTCGATTTCAGAGTTTTTACTGGAAAACTTTTATACATTCTGCGAGATTGGTTTCATAAAGTCCCAATTTGGGAGATCAAGTTTATTTCCTAATCAACATTCCGGCGTGTAATTCTGAATAACTCGAATAGTACAGAACCTTTGGAATATTATAGTGCCTTTGTTGGTATTATTACTTCATCAGCTGTAACTACCTTTTCTGCTGAAACAACATTTCGCAAGGTTTTCATATTTTCATGACATTGCAAGCAGTTGTACGTCTGCTGCGGCAATTTTGTCTTGCAATGGTCAACTTATCAATTTATGTCTGGAAAAACCAAATTTACAAAAAATAACTTTGTGCTTATATGTATTAATTTACATTGCAAATTTACATCAGTGGCCAACTCATTCTGAAACTTTTGATGGCGCTATAGGCATTACTAAGTTTTGATGTATGTACCTACGTATACAATTTATTCAAGATGGTAATCTGCACTTCTTACAAAAGTAATCTTTCTGCAATTTACAGCAGTTGCGGCTTCTCCTTAAGGTCAATTGGTCAGTGACCCTCCTAAAATATTGTAATCAAAATCATAACTTACTAGAGTTCTCATGATCCTTTAATCCTTTTTCTGGGGTGGATTAGTCCCCATTTTACTCATTCTTGGTCTTCTACAGTTCGCTTGGTTTAAAAATATGGAAGAGACATAACAAGTTTTTAGTTTAAGAAAAATTTGCGAATCATTGATCCACTAATATACCTTTTACAACTTACAATACAAATATAATGTTCAAGAAGGAAATTATCTTTGGTAGGATATTTATACGGTGCTCTGTCTCTGTATATTTGTCCCTATTTTGCCCTTGTATACACTTACGTCCGCTTATTTCCTCCCGCGTAGAATTCTGTGATTGCCGCTCAACGACTCGCACTCATTTTAATATGCCTCATCACTTTACAGTTCCCTGTCGTAAGCCGATTAAAGTGTTGGCAAAAAAAATTGTCCGAAAGCTTCTGCTCGTCGAAACATAATGTAAGTACGACAGAAAATGTTCACAATATGGCGAGGTCACTTGACCTCCCTTTTCTCAGGACATAAGTCTTGTAACTATTGGCAATGAGGTTAACTTAAAAGTGAAAGTCTTTATCATAAAACCACGGAATATTGACAACATATATAGGACGAAATTACTGCCATTCTAAAGACGAATGCTACAGCGTATGATGGAAAACGAACGAAAGATATCATCTAGGTGATCCCATTTTCCGCGCCTAAAATGGCGTTCAAATTTCTGTGTAATGGTTGCTTCAAATAAAAATTTTAGTTAATTACAGTGTAATAAAGTGTAGTAAAGCAGAACAACCATGAGACAATGACAGCTGAAGAAATACAAAAACTTTTATAGAGCTGCTTGAAATCTAAAGGAATATGCTAAAGAAGAATAAAACTAGGCATGTACTCAATTTCACAGTTTTACTGGAAGACTTATACATTCTGCTAAAGTGGTTTTATAAGGTCCCAATTTGGGAGATCAAGTTAATTTCCATTTCAACATTTCGGTGTATAATTCTGAATAACTCAAATAGTACAGCGCCCTTGGAATATTACAGTGCCTTTGTTGGTATTATTCATTCATCAGCTCTAACTACCTTTTCTGCTGAAACAACATTTCGCAAGGTTTTCATAATTTCATGACATTGCAAGCAGTTGTCTCTGGCGCAATACAATCTATTCAAGGTGGCAATCTGCACTTCGTACAAAAGTAATCTTTCTGCAATTTACTGCCCTTAGAAATCTCTTCACAAGAAAAATGATATCAATGTTCACATTCAGAACAGAGTATCAGCAGTGGCGGCTTCTCCTTCAGGTCAATTGGTCAATTACCCTCCTAAAATATTCTAATCAAAATCATAACTTTAATAAAAATACTTTTTGTCAAACAGTCTCAAATTTAAAATCCTCAGCGGTCTGCATTCGCAGCAATATTAGAAATAATCATGCCGCGCCCGCCCGCAAGCCTCTAATGGGTTGTAGAGAAATGCATGTAAGATGTAAAGAACGGTGACAGCAGATAGCGAATTTCTTGAGTGAAAGTGAGAGTCACCTTTTACTCCTATATCGCTAATATGGTCGGCGGTCCGATGAATGTTTTGTGACAACTGCGCAGAATTGAGTTAATCAGGTCTTCTCAGGGTGCGGAGTGGATTGTTTATAGTTGCAGTTGTGATTGTTGTGAAATTTTAATTTAAATTAACACCAATCATCCAATTATAGCATTTTAATTTCTAATTTTACCGTCGAATTTTACCAAGCAGGTGTCGAATTTCGTCAGAGTTTGACTGTCCATAAAGTATGAGTATAAAAAACTAATGTTAATCATGGATTTTAATAAGGGGTCATCAGTCGGGATAAGAGCAGCAAAGGCACTACTTGCTAATTGGACTGGTATGTCTAAGCCAAAATGTATACGGAATGGGCTAATATCACATATTTGCCTACCAAGATTCTTTTTGTGAAGTTGGCGCACTAAATGGGGAAAGCAAGAGGCTCTTCGTGCTATTGTAAGATCAGTTTTTTGCCTCCTTGATTAGGTAGTTTAGCTTTTATTTGGTACTTTGCAATTTTTGCTGTGTACACATCTGTCCAAGGAGTAGCCATTGTTTTCAAAATTTTGTCTGTATTTGTATCACGTTGAATGAAAAGTAAGATGAATAATATCACATCTTGTTTGAGAGTGGCCTTTCTGTCTAACTTTAAAATATATGATTATCTATGGGAATTTTCCATTTCTCATCCTCATAGTCCTTATTCTCCTCTTTTTGAGTTGGAGTAATGTCTAAAGAAATAAGCTAGAGAAGAATAAAAGTAGGCATGTAGGTACTCAATTTCAGAGTTTTTACTGGAAGACTTTTATACATTCTGCGAAAGTGGTTTTATAAAGTCCCAATTTGGGAGATCAAGTTAATTTCCATATCAACATTTCGACATGTAAGTCTGAATAACTCGAATAGAACAGCACCTTTGGAATATTATAGTGCCTTTGTTGGTATCATTAATTCATCAGCTCTAACTGCCTTTTCTGCTGAAACAACATTTCGCAAGGTTTTCATAATTTCATGACATTGCAAGCAGTTGTACGTCTGCTGCGACAAATTTGTCTTGCAATGGTCAACTTATCAATTTATACCTCTGGAAAAACCAAATTTACAAATAAACTTTGTGCTTACATTAATTTACATTGCAAATTTACATTAGTGACCAACTCGGTCTGAAACCTTTGATGGCGCTATAGGCATTACTAAGGGTTGATGTATACCTATACAATCCATTCAAGATGGTAATCTGCCCTTCTTACAAAAGTAATCTTTCTGCAATTTACTGTCCTTAGAAATCTCTTGACAAGAAAAACGATATCAATGTTCACATTCAGAACAGAGTATCAGCAGTGGCGACTTCTCCTTAAGGTCAATTCGTGAATGACCCTCCTAAAATATTAATATTGGGCAATACTTCAGCGTCAATATCAAAATCATCAATGTCTGTTCGCAAAAGTAACCATTAATACCAAAAATCTCAGATGCACAAACCATAGTGTCATCAGCAATTCCTGTACCCAAATTAATGTAATTTTCTTTCCTATATAGTCCACTTGCTTTTTAATAGTCATTTCGTCTAACATAATTGCACATATGGTTTGGATGCCTTTAGTTTTATTTTCTTCGGCAATTGCTTTCATTTAATTAAATGAACAATCAGAGAATCCTTTATAACATTCAATACTAGATAACCAAGTACGACTTACTGAAGGGAATGGAAGACTTACGAATACATTTCCAACATCGTATGCTTAGGAAAAAATAAATTGAAGGGTCATTGCAAAATACCGTAATTCTTCTGAATATTTATCCCGACTATGCTTTCCAGATTTGGTATTTCGTAACACGCGTTTCCTAAGATGCAGTGGTATTTCTACTGCTTCGTGACTATCAACAATAAGAGTTGATCGTAACTTGGAGTCCGGTTAAAGGATGGATAAAGTGCTGTATTAATCTGCTAATACATTTGTTCTTGTGTTTTAAAACAAAATGAATATTACTACTTTTACAACATTTAAAGCTTTGGTAGCCATAGATTCTAAAAGTCTTATTGTGACGTGCTTTGCCTTTGAAGCTGTTCTGATTAATCTGAAAATTCATCAAGGGCATCAGCAAATACAGCCAATTTTTTACTAAATCTGTGGAATTCACGTATTTTTTAACCATCATTCTTTGCCCTTTCTCTTGCATCTCTTGTCGGAACGGTAGAGGCATTGCCAAAGTGTAAACCAAGGGCTTGATAGTTTTGTATAATGGCATTAGCTGTTCTCCTACTCGAATCAACCCATCGGTCTACAAAGATCCATCCAATTTTCAAAAGCCGAGTCTTTGGAGTAGCTGCTACTTGTTCATTTTGATTTTTTGGGGATTGGTTATACAAGCTGTCAATGAATATCTTGAAATGATTTATACCACGTACTTCATTCACGCAGCCGTTAACAGGAAGCTCTAATCTGTGGTTTGAACAGTGCCAAACCACTAATTTTGGAAAATCTGGTCAAATCCATGTGTATATAAAGAATTCTGAAGCTGGTTTGTAATTCATTCTGAAGTGGTATCAGTAAGTTCTATCAAGTCAAGATTAAATACATAGACGTTACCTGGATAATCTTCGAGGTATGTTCTTATTACTACAACTCGGGTAGTTTTCCTTCTAAGAGTTGTAGATCAAAAATGTTTACACTCGCTTTATACAATGCTAAAGTTCGTTCAAGTTAGCAATAGAGCCAGTCAAAACGTTTTCCTTTGCCAGATGGATTTTTTAGACCGGCAAACAAACTTGACAAAAATGCTTCACGAGATGACAATAGTTTCATCTTTCCATGCCTTGCTTTTAGCGTGATCTGCATTAACCCACGTCTCGTCTAGATAATATATTTTTCATTTTTGCTGCCTAAAATTTTCAATACCTCGGATATTTTCTTCTCCAAAGCAATATTTCCGGTTCCAATAGTAAAGTACTATCTCGACCGCGCCTCTCATGTTTGAAATTTAACTCTTTCAGAAGTTTATAAAAAGTTGTTCTGTTAAATACTGGCAAATCTTTTTCGTTCACAACCTTTAATATTCTGTCAATGGTTGGAACTTAATTTTTAAAGAAATTAAAATTAATAACGTAATTATTACAGCAATAATTTACCATTATTCAGTAGTTTTAAAATACCCATCATTTTGCAAATAGTTTATAAAAAGATAATTTTTATACCTTTGTTGCGTTTACAAATGCATCAAATTTTTCGGGACTGAGCATCTCAGACAAACTTCCGAATTCTGCATCTTGATTTTTTAGTTCTATGACCAATCTACCCAACTGACGCATTGATTGCCTAATCAGTTCTGACTGCGAAATGCTATACTTTTCAAACAGAAAAGCACCATATCGCATCGTGGTTAGATCTTTACAAATCCAACCCTGAACTTTCCAGAGCCATTACCATTGACGGTAAACCACTTAATAATACTACTGTTAAGGATCCATTTTCTATCGCAATTAACATTGTTTTACTCGCGCAAGCTTCCATAGTTTCAAACTATTACATTTTCAATCCAAACAATGACGTTAATAACCCAGGTCGGGCCATCTGCAACTGTTGGTTTCCCAGGCGATGTTTTTTGAGCCGCTGCCCAACTTTTCAATGCATCTGGACTAAAATGATCCCGTGGCACAGCGTCCTTATTAAACTGCCAAATACCAGCTTTTCTAAAACCATTTTGATTGATAATGGGATCTATTAATTTCCATGTTTCTCCCAAAAACTGAGAAAGCAACCGTTTTGGCAATTTCTTGCCTACATGCCTATATTCTTGGGTGTTGATGGTTGTTCGTCCTGGGATGGTTCATTTTCTTCTTGTGTTTCACTTGGAAACAGTAACTCTTCTTCTCTGAAGCCTGTTATCGATATTGTTGATTGATTCACTTTCTTATAGAGGAAATGTGCGTTTACCATTGTTCCGAATATAGTTTCAATACCGTAAAGTGGGGTTACTTGCAACAATTTTGATTTTCTTTCGTTCATATCTTTTTTGCTTTTTTGTCGAATTTATCCCAACCGGTCTCAAAACTTTAGTCTTAGGTTCTATTATCCGTTAATGATGAAAAATTTACGAAAAACTAAAATTTACTATATATTTAAAAAAAAAATAGGGTGTTGCAAGTTAGACCCTAAAGTGGGGATACTTGCAACACATGTAGAATTTAGATAGTAATTGCATTTAGAAGCACATATAAGCTAACTTGCAACACAGAATATGAAAAAAAAACAGTAAAATAGCTATATGAACCATACAGGGGTGTTTTAAATAAGGGAACAAAATTGTTTTCAGTTTTTATTACAAAATACGCCAAAGAAAACATAACGCAACATAAATCCTATAGAAACTTTTCAACCTGTGATCAATGAGATCATATATTTAAACCTAAAATCTCTAGACACCTGAACAAAGAATAGAACAAAAAAATCAGTCGAATAATTTAAGAAAGTTTTAAATTTTCGGTAAATGTATAAATTCCACGTTTTAATTTTGGCGGGGGTAATTTCATCTTTACTTGGGATATCTCGATGATAGATAAATCATCTATATCTGGAAACTTAAAGCTATTTTTAAGTAACTTCTGTCCTGAGGCTATTCTTAAAAATTTGCAATACAGCAAATCGTTATTCATATCTTCGTGTAAAACTTCCTGAATCTGACCAACATACATAACAGCCTGACGCCTTTTTGTTTCAGCAACAAATTGAACTAAAATAAAGTCTCCCACTTTATAATCAACTTGTTCATGATCAAATTCATCCCAGTCGGACTCTGAATCATGAACAGACATGTGCGTGTCCGAGAGTGATGATTCGCTATCCTCTAAAGTTGGAGTTTTTGGCGGATTTGATTCTAAACCAGATGTAGTTGGTCTACCTAAACCAGATGTAGTTGGTTCATCTTCATCTTCTATTTCACGCTCTGTTGTTTCGATTTCATTGTCTGCAGTGGTATGTAGAGTCACACTTCGTCCAGCAATTACATTGAGCCTTTTCTTTCGTTTTACTTGTTTGTCTGCATCAGGAAATCGAGTTTTTTGTAGCAAATCAGCAAAAGTGTTGTTTACAGCATCTTCATCTAAAACAGGCTCTTTGCACCAATTTGGCAGTCGCTTCAGCACCTCTTCTCTATTCAAAGGATGTATTCCTGTGGCTCTAAACCCTGCCACCAAATTTTCAGGATTAACTTTTTCAAGAGTTTGCCGTAACAATCTCGGAAATTGGTCTTTTGGAATGCAACCTTTGTTTTTTTGTTTCCATGTGAGTAAAACATCTCTCCAAGCAGATTTGACTGGTTTGAAAAACGCTACGTCTAAGGGCTGACATAAGTGCGTAGAGTTAGGTGGCAATAGTACGAATCTTACATCATTTTCCCTACATGCACGCATTACTTGATCCGAAAGGTGGCTAGATAAATTATCTCCGACCATTAATTTGGGTCCCTCTAGATTTCGGAAATATGGCATTGCAATTTGGAGAAACCAATCTTCGAAAATTGTTATGTCAAACCAACCTGATTTAGATCGATTATCTCTTGCACCCTTTATGCCATTTTCTGTCCACGTATCATATAAATGTAGAGATTTGTATACAATATACGGTGGCAATATATGTCCTGTAGCCGTTCCGGCCATCATGACAGACACTGAGGTTTTGGATGAATCCATGTATCTCTCACTATGACGAGCTCCTCTTTTCACAATGACTTTTTGACGACCGGGGTCATTGCAAAAATTGGTCTCGTCATAATTAATTATATTTTCAGGTGGCACATTTTCTAAACTATTTTCCAATTCGGAAAAATATTCATTAATAATGTCGCTGGACACTTGAGCTCTTGCTCGCTTTATATTTTCACATAATCTTGCAGAGAGCTGAAATTAAATAATAATAGAAATACCGAATTTGACAAACGGAGTTACTATTTGCGTTTTACCTTGGATTTATGCCTGTTTAAAAAGTGCCTCGCCCAATCCACGCCAGGCATATTGTTATTACGTCCAAATCGCTTTTCCCGAATGCCTTTGCGATTTAAGTATTCTTTCACTATTAACCTGATGTCGTAGGAAGTTAAAGGAAATCCCCACTGTGCAGCCAAAAGAATATTATTAACAAATATTTCCTCCTCTTCCTTGGAAAATACAGGCTGTCTCCCAGGGGTCAGTGAGAACAAATTTCTCATTTTTCTCGATAGAGTCGACTTGGTAATTCCATATGTATGACTTGCCACCCCCAAGGACATTCCATTTTCGACATCTCTTAATGCATTTTGCAACGTTTCGTCGGAATAGTTCTTGTAAATTCTGCCCCCTAATTGTTTTTTGTATTTTCGAGGCATGTTGCAAGTAACCCCCTTTTGGACATGGAAGTAAAAAAATATATATGTATATAAAACTCTTCCAGTTATCACAAAAGTTAATATTTAATATTTTAGAATAAGCATCCAAGTACATCGGGTCCAATTTTCATACAAATCGCAGCATAAATAAGCTCTCACCAGAAGAAGTTATTTGACAATAATTTTTGAGTACTTACGTTCAATGCCGCGAAACTCCACAAATTTTATATTTCCAAGCGATTTACTTGTGCACAGCTGAAGCGACACTATCGTACTAAACATAAACACTGTCATAGTTCAAGCACGATTTACCCTTGGGTAATAGGAGAGCCCAAATTACATTAGCGCAAAATCGTTGCAAGTTACCCCGGGGTTGCAAGTAACCCCACTTTACGGTACCACTAATGCGCATAATAATTAATCCAATGCTCAAAATATTTAAACTAATGCGCGCTTAAATCCTACCCGTTTTTTATTACCTATTTGGTGATTATTTTTGAATGCAGTCTCTTGTTTTGCTTCAGTAATAATTTTTTCCATGCTGTCTGCTGTCTAACAACATAGGCTTTGTTATTGGAAAATGTCTCTGTTGAAGTAAAATAATCCATTGAACCAAAAATGTCTCCTCTTGACCTATTAAAATGGTTGAGGAACCATTTTAATTCTGCTCGATTTATACAGGGTGTCCCGCAACTCAATGTCCATACTGTTACTACGTATTCTAGGAACCATTCTGAGTCAAAAAGTGTTATACCACTTACGTCATAAAGTTTACAGTTTTCAAGTTACAGCCAACCAAATTTAAAAAATGGGAATAATAATAATAATATCTCTACTCACTCCTACTAACCCTAAGGTTAGCCCCAGAAGCTAACTATATACCTTGTGCGGGACGCATATAGGTAAGTAACATACTGTATCGCCATTCGGCTGCTCGATCGGATTTCTGAATGTAGCACCCGATATCGCCATTCACCTGGCAATCTCGAGTGTTACTTACCTGCCGTCTTACCACCAGTTGAATGCTAATTATTATTAAGGTATAGAACATTACAATACTTTTTAAAAGAAGCCCTTTTTATTTCGTATTTTAAAACGTTGTCAGCACTTTGTTATAATTATTATTTTTTTGTTCATTAAAAATGTCAGTTTCACTTTTTCTTTTGGTACTCATATTCGATAACTTAGCTTATGAACTAACTATTTCTTACTAGTCAACTAAGGAAAACGAACAGTTCCAAAACTGCAGTTTTTACGTACATTTACTTTACTAGAGTTTTTGAAAATTTTGACAACTTTTACTTCTGCAGTTTATAAGCCATGCCAAAAATAGTACATTAGGTGATGAGTATTAAATGGGTATAGCAGTCTAAACTACACAGGAGGCCCGTTTAATACTCATCACCTAATATTCATCTCTGCAGTCTAGTCGTTTCAAATTTAATAAAAATAGTACATACAGCGTGATTCATAACGAGTGTAAAAAAAATCGAAAGGTGATAGAGGAAGTCAAAACAAGAAAAAATATTTCATGAACATCTGTCCTAAAATCGTTCGCAACAAAGATACAGGGTGTAGAAAATTTTCGAAAAAAATTGATTATTTTTAATATCTCCGAATCTACTGAAACTATTGAATTCATATTTTGAGGGCTATTGTCCTTTGTGAACCTCTATCGTCCTAAAAAGATTTGCTTTTATACTGCCACCAGTGGCGCCGCTATAAGCTGGAGAGCCCTATCCTTTAGCTTAGACGATGTTACGCCACCGGTTTCTAAAGAAAAGATTTAAGTTTTGGATTCTGCGTTCAATTTCAAAGAAAAAAGGTATTCTTCATTTTTTTCCGTACTGATTTTGTAAAAACGTCAAAATCTAAATTTTCGGTTAAAAAATTGTTCTGAAAAAATAAATTATCGGATATAAAAGTAATTTTTTATGATAGAGGTCTGCAAGCGACAAATTGTCCCTAAAACTTTAATTTAATAGCTTTCTTAGTTTCGGAAATAACAAAAATAATCAGTTTTTATCGAGAAACTTAAACACCCCGTATTTTTGTTGGAAATAGTTTTAGGACATACGTTCATCGGCTTTTTCTTATTATTTTGACTTCCTGTATCAGCCCTCCAAATCTTTTACACTTGTTATGAATCACCCTGTATAACAATTACCCTGAAAACAACGTAACATAACTTCTAATCCCTAATTTTCTTTTACGTATAACTGGCCATCTTTGGTTGGTCAACTACGAGGCCTAACACTTTTAAACAACTTTTTAACAGTGGTTTAAATACCATTTTATTTTTCTATTGAAGACAGTATTCACATAATTTTGATACTGTTACTGAAAGTTAATAACTTGCTGTGATGAAATGATTTTGTTCCCAATGATGAGAGCCGAAGAAAAAACAATTAGTTCATTGATAGCAAACAAAACTGACATTTTAAGAGCAGTAACGAATCGACGTAGTAAAATGGTGGCAGCGCGCTCAGAAATATATCTAGAATAAAAATTGCCAGTGTGGAAATTTTTCAAAATGAAGATTTACCAAACGTCAAAGAAAAATATTACAACCAAAAGCAATAAAAGTGCACGAAATTGTTAGTTATCTCAAATAATATCTTCAGGATAAACAACTTTGACCAACCTATTCTCTTGCTAAGATAACCGAGATCCTAAATGCTGCATGTTAGATTTCGGTAAATTGCATAACAAAGCTTGTTTTAGAAAGCATTGTTTTTGAAAACTAAAAAAATTAGACTCAAATTGTGATAAAGTAACACGCGAGAGCGCCAAGCTAATCGTCGCTATCTGGTGTTTACGAGGGTGTTACTTATCGCGCTCCACCGTCCAATCTCCAAAGTGATGATTTCCCGCGAAAACACCAGTGCAAGTGCATGCTCACGTGTCTTTTATGCTCGAGTAGAAAATTCCTCCACCAAAATGTATTCATTTTCATTGCCCAATGGTTATTTTTATTTAAAAATTAATAATGATAGTGTCCGGTGAAAACCAAAGAACAAGAGGTCCGTGACCATAAAAACTTACATTTATTTTGGGATGATGCATGCTTTCAACGTGCATCATAACATTGTAGGAGTAATGCAATGGTCAGGTAAGTGACACCCGATAGCGCACATTATGTTGGCGCTATCGTATGTTACATTCCAAAATCCGATCGAGCAGCCGAATGGCGATACTGGATGTTACTTACCTATATGCGTGCGGGACGGAGGAGGCGGCATATTACTATTGGCCGCAGTGAAGTGAAGTGAAGTGAAGCACCATTTATTTGCAATGAATTGCCAGGACATTTATTTTTCAACACAAATTATCTTAAAAATTGTTCGAAATCACCACCGTTTCGGGCAGTATACAATATTGTGCTCGTTGAGAAATTGATGTGACAGAGACCTCAAAATAAGCTCTGTAAGGATTGGCTTTCAAATTATTACACACGTCTGTAATTTTTGCTATCAATTCTTCCCGGTTTGCTGGTTTATTAGCATAAACCAAGGACTTCATGTACCCCACAGAAAGTAGCCCAGAGGAGTCATATCTGGAGATCGTGCCGACCAACTTATCGGACCTCCTCGGCCAATCCAGCATGCGAGGGAGAGTTCTTGTTGTTCTTGTAACAAGTGTAAATACCGCAGTCACTGTTCAGCGATGATTTTCAATTATTATGGGTCCTATTAGATTATCACCATGAGTGAAGGTTTTTTCACGGCCTGTATGATGTACGTTGCTAGAAATAATTTAAGTGTTAAGCTGTTCCATTTATTGGCATTTTTTAAAACTTTGTTTGGCTGTATCTTGAAAAAGGTAAACTTTATGGAGTAAGTGGCATAACATATTTTGACTCAGATTGGTCCATAGAATATGTAGTAGCAGTATGGACATTGAGTTGCGGGACATCCTGTATAATAAAGTTGTGCGAGGAATACCAGTTTGCCTCGCTAGGGCAGCAACTGGCATGCCGCTGGCTAACTGTTGAAGGGCGTGTGCCATTTTTTTAGCATTATAATTTTTCTTGGGTGCCATATTCTAAATCCAAAAAAATCCAGTTATCGACACTCTTTGGACCAGTAATTGACACCCACGTCGAACACTGGATTGGGTCATTTATTAGATATGAAATTTAGTTTGGCAGAACGGCCAAGGCTCGCTTCCAAAACGGCAAGCGCTTGATAATAACATCCTATTCTAGCCTTCGACATTGATGTCAATTACTGGAATAAAGGTAATTTTCTAATACAGCATACCAATTGGTTTCAGATATTTACCTTTAACATCCAGCTTTTCATAAGCCTCGAGTGATTTACGCAAGAAGGCGTCCATTTTGTTTTGCCAAGCTGATAATTTGGTTATGTAAATTTGGCCCACTTGGTTGACTAACTTTCCAGAATTATTACTGAGGATGTTTTCAAAATCAATTGCTAAGAAAGTATAACCAAAAATACTCGGGTATAAAACTTGGAAAGCTGTTGCATCTAATTTGAGTAGATTATTCCAATTTTTCAATAACTGTTGAGAATGGGAAAGTATTATTTTTCAGCCACTCAATATCCTGGATATCCTCTGTAACATTAACATCTGCAATACTAGGTACTATTTTGAAAAACGTGCAGTATCAATTTAAGTTACTTTTTGTTAGAATCATCCTTTGGCTCATTTTTTATTATCAATTCATTAATTCGCACAACTTTCTTCACAAGATTTTTTTATTTCTGCCGTAACTTGCAGCAATCGATTTTCCATCGTCAGTTGCCCCATACGCTTTCAAATATGCATCACCAGGACCATTTGTACGTGCTATCACTATTGAATAAATGATGCTGCACTACAGAAAAAACGAGTTACTTCTATACACATTGTGCGGCATCTCTCGATGGATTGACAGCAAAATCGCACTCCCAGTGTTGCCATTTGCCATCTCCCATCGACAGTGGCGCCGCCGCTTCAAACAAAATGGCAACGACAAAACAAATACCTAGTACATGTCTGCAATAGTTTATAGAATACTCGACAATCAAGGAAAACCATCTACATAAGATATATTTTGATATGACATAATGGTAAACTAACTGTAGCTTTGTGTTGATATCCCACTTCAATCAAACCATACAAAAAAACAGTAAAATTGTAGTGTCCCAAAATTATGTCTCATAAGTTTAAGAGGCCATAAAATACATGAAACAAAGCGTCTCTTCTACATAAATATGTAATATTCTATCAGCATTCTCTCCAGATACAATTTCAAAATGAAATAAATATTGCTCAAAAGCTATAAGTTTTAGATTTTGGAGAAACGCCATCTGCATAGCACTGCTCCCTTGGGAATTGCTGCAAGTTAGATTTTGAGGGGGTGAAGGGCGTGCGGGGTCTTTTTGCAAACTGTTGTGGATAGAGGTCATAAGGTTGGGTATTTCATTTTTGCAGTGGTGTACCCATATGGTTTGTCCCCTAAAGTCTCATTGTTACTTTGTGCTTTTAGTTTCCTTCCTTCTTGCTGCAAGGTAGTACTGACTTCAAAAATCAAAAGAGTCTTCATCAGCTTGCTGTTCTACATTTAGACGGGTGGAAGTAAATCCGGGATTTGCTATATCATCTTCAGAAACACATGGCGTACTTGGTGGCGAAGGCGTATTGTGAGTTGCTTCTTGTGTTAGAGGCGCTTGCTTTGAATTTTCTGGACGTATTGGCGTTCCTACTGGAGATTGTCGAGGTGAGTTTGTTGGAATATACGTCACATCATCTTCTTCAAATTCATCCACCAGATTTTCAGAATTATCCTCGGCGACATTTGATGTTAACTTCTCTACATCTTTCGAGATACTTAGCCAAACACTGTATAAATATAAGGCTGCTTCGTTACATACCTTCCCAATCATGGTTTCGTCTTTTGGTCAACTGAAACTCCTCTAACAAGATTATTATTTGGACAAAATACAGTGTATGAGAAAAATGTTCTCATATTTACACAGTCCCTTCCTTACAACTAACGAAATACAAAACAAAATAAAAGAAAACAAAACAAAGTGTGAGGTACATCATTATCGAGTGTCAAGACTAATCAAGATTCTTTTCTTTCATTTTAAGTTCTATATTTTTTACGAAGCTTTTCCATCTATATTTTAGAGGGGCAAACACAGAAACGTCTAGAGGTTGTAAAATATGTGTGGCGTTAGGTGGTAAAGCTATAAGTGTCACATCAGACAGAATATAATTTTTCCGCCACACAAGATCACCAGGGGAAAATTCTACATGTCTTCTACGAAGGTCATAGACATGCTTACTTCTCTGATAAGCATTCTGAACTACTTCAAACATTTTTTCCAATTCTGGTACCTCGCGTTTCAATATTTCAATGTTGGCGTCAGTTGTAAAATTTCCAAAGAGAGTTCCATGGTTTAATTCAAAAGGAGTGTGTCCAGTTTCGTCCAGGTTCGTGTCGTGCTGTACGAATGGCACAAGCTAACTTTTTCAGATTACTGTCCCCTTTCTTCTGATTTCCCTCCACATAACATCGAAGCATAGTCTTCAACACACGATTGGTTCTCTCGGTTGGGTTGCTTTGAGGGTGATATACAGGGTGGAAGATTATTTTGGACTGTTTAGCTAAGTCGGTCATTTCCTTACTGCGAAGCTGGCTGCCATTATCAAGGAGGATACACTGTGGGGCTCCAAAGAACAGTATAATTTCTTCTTCGACAATTTTGGTATTTGCTCGAGCTACAGCCTTCCGGAGGGGGTAGAACAATGGCAACATCCATTACAAATATTGTTTTAAACATATAAAAATAAAATGAACGAACACTTACCTACTGCCCTTAACAATTTCCTTAATGCACCACCGCTTTATAGGCTATGCCAGCAATACTACAAGGCTACGTGCACATGAGAAGTCTCTGACCCATATTTCTAAGATAGTCTATAAACAGCCAGACATTCGGATTTTGCCAGCTGCAGAAAGGCATGGTGGAAAAATTCTATGGCATTGTTGGTGCGGATATCTTCGCCATATACTGTACTTAAATATGAATATTGCCCCATTGTCAAGTCAGATCACCTCTCACCTCTCAATACTGAAATATGAATATTATCTCGTTGCCGAGTCAGATGTCGGCAAAACCTCTCGATGAGCAGCTGCTGGTTTCATTCCCTGGAGCATTTGTTGCCGAACGGCTGCCACTCCTGCTTCGAATTGGGCTTCTGGTAATAAGGCTATAACTGTAGGCGAAAGTGCTTTATCGAAAATACATTGTTTGAAACACAACAAAACTTTATTGCGAAATTAAGAATATTTAAAACAAAAAAAGGTTCTTCTGGCTTGACAGATGACCAACGACTAACTTCCGTCGCTACTATTTTCTGTGTGTCTGCAGTGCCGGGTTCTGGGAAATGGGAGCTTACATAACCATTGCCATTTTCACTCACTGTGAGATGTTGGTGGGTACGTTAGCATGTCCAGTAAAGCCAATTTATCGACCTTGTGAAACATTAAGACACATTAACATGGTCCGTTTGCAACATTATGGACTGTGATCAAAATGTTTGCTTAAATACACCAAAAGTACCCAACAGTAAATATACCTAATACTAAAAGAAAATGAAATTCTTTGTGGCAGGGAAACTGTTGAAATCCGAAAAGAAAAAATTGTAACGAACAACCAAACAGTTTTAGTAGCATGCAACAGCACTATCATGATCAAAACCACGCCTTTTTAAACATTGTTTACATGTATGTTAAGGATAAATACGTGATATATTCGGAAGCCGTTATACAACCCTTGAATTCTTTTGAATACTCCAGATGTCTGTATTTACTTATGCTGAAAGAATCGTCGCTTTTCTGAATATCCTTGGATGTCTTTGAAATATCAGGGCCACCAGTCCTTGAAGTTTAGTAC
Source organism: Xestobium rufovillosum (assembly GCA_963966045.1). Taxonomy (NCBI): domain Eukaryota; kingdom Metazoa; phylum Arthropoda; class Insecta; order Coleoptera; family Ptinidae; genus Xestobium; species Xestobium rufovillosum. The sequence goes on from OZ014497.1 coordinate 28,845,577, forward strand.
CTGATCTTTTTGGATTCTTTTCACTTCAAACGGGGGGCTGAGTTTCTTTGCAGTTCGAAAAATGTCTTTGTACTGGTTTGGGGAATAAATTCGATCCCATCTTCTAACAGCTCGTTTGATGACTGAAAAGTTCCTGTCGCAAGGCAAGTAGCTATGTCCTCGGTGAATGACCGAGAATCTTCCTGCGCTTTTGTCTATCTTATCTAACAAACTGGGAACTCCAAATGTGTCCCTAAAGTTTAGTTATGCAACCAAATGTAGATTGCGATTATTTTCATGAGTGATTCAAATTAACAGGAGTGAAACATTATTTTAATTTGTGGAAGTATGTAATCTGGTCAACGTTCTCAATGTCGGAAGGTTTCACACAGTGTTTTCGAAATACACAACAAAAAAAAAGTGCCAAGGGAATCACATATTTTATTCAAAATAGTGACCGCGCTGAAAAAAATTGCTACAAACAAATTTAGTGAAAGTGAGTGTTTAGTGGAAAGATGCAAAATAATTTCACAGTCAAATCTTCAAATTTATATTTCAAAGCGCTTGGGGAGGGTAGACAGCGCCATTTTCTGATAGCAAGATGTGCATGTGTACCGGTGGTGCGTCGTGATTTGGTGGTTCTTCAATTGCAGCTATGACGTTCGGCAGAATATCGTCTGTCGGTAGTTCTTCCTGGTTCAATATTGTATCTATCATGGTTGGTGGAACACCCAGAACAATTTCCAAGTTGTCCACAGTATGACTCAGGATACGAAGAAAATGGTTTAGATCTTCGCCCTACTGGTACTGATATTCAGCAGCTCCAAAGAAAAATGCAAACTAATTGGCTTTATATACAAAGTTGGCGCTGATTAATATTTTTCGCCGAGGAATCCTCCTATGGTTCTTTATACATATTTAACTGCTATGCCCGATTTATATCTATAATTATTCATAAAATCCACTAAAATAAAGCTAAATAAATGCCTTTACGAAATAACAAAAGAATATACCCAGCACAAAACATAAGACGAACTCCATGGCATAAAACACAAATTCCAAAAATAATACATTTTATAAAATATTTAAATAAAATTCCTTAGAGTTCTTCAGCTTCTAATTCTTCATCTTCATGGATATGGACCATCTCTTCTACTTCTATTTCTACATCTTCTACTACAACTTCCTTATTTCGTTCCTTATCCTTCTCATCACTTCTGTCTTCATCTTCACCATCATCTGCATTTAGTAAATTGAAATTGTGAGCGATGTAAGTTAATTTTCCTGCTCTTTCAACAGTCAATCTATTTCTTATTGGATTATGTATAAGCCCATACTTAAAAGAACATATATCTATTACAACCTAGAACCTAATACTTTATCATAATAAATTATAGTGAACTTACGAGCTAAAAGTTCTTTCTGTGGCTGCAGTTGATGCTGGTAAATGGAGTATGTCTGCTGCTAGGGTACTTGGTTTATTTGTAGAACAAATTCCTTGCCACCATATACTGGACCTTTGAAATTTTCACTTGTAATAATAAACGGTTTAGATAGGTATCGAATCAATTTTTAGAATGTCTATTACTAGTAAATTCAGGCCATGACATACACAACCATAATTTATTATATAATTAAAATTTTCAGTAATTATCTCTTTCCCCCTTTTATATTTGCACCATTATCGGTGATAACTATCGATGACTACCTAAGTATTACTGTGGTAATATTACTTTTGCATCACTAGATGCCCCCCTCCTACTCGTCTGTACTCATCAGGAGTGTTTCCAGCTATTCTTCGACGAACTGAACTTCTGGGAACACCGAATTGTCTTAAGGTAGTAGCAACTGCAAGATTGCCATCTTGTATTGCCGCCAAAGCATTTTTCACGTTTGATTCAGAATATCGTAATAAGTATTGTAATAATAATGCCAGCTGCAGAAAGGCATGGTGGAAAAATTCTACGGCATTGTTGGTGCGGATATCTTCGCCATATAATGAACTGAAATATGAATATTCCCCCATTGCCGCGTCAGATATCGGCAAAACCTCTCGATGAGTAGAAGAGCTGCTGGTTCCATTCCCTGGAGCACTTGTTGCCGAGCGGCTGTCACTCCTGCTTCGAATTGGCCTTCTGGTAATAAGGCTATAACTGTAGGCGTAAATGCTTTATCGAAAATACATTGTTTGAAACACAACAAAACTTTATTGTAAGATTAAGAATATTTAAAACAATAAAACTAAGAAAGGTTCTTCTGGCTGACCGACGACTACCTTCCGTCGTTACTATTTTCTGCTGTGTCTGCAGTGCCGGCTGCTGGGAACTGGGAGCTTACAGCACGGCCAATTTTAACACTTGCAATGTCCTCAATGTCATCGTCCGTGTTGGAGTCCACTATTAATCAGTGCTTCAGAGCTCCGGTGGAAGGACGCCAGTATATGGTTTCTGATTTAGCTTTAATCCCGGAACGTCGCTGATTAGGTATCGGGTCATTATCCAACACACGTTAATTAATCTGGTAAGGCCCCACAAGCTCGCTTGCCATTTTCTAGGAACGGTCTGACGGCGCGGTTGGTTGCTTCCGCTGGCGATCATATCTCTTTATTCTTTTATCGGCTCTTTCTCTTATTCTCGGTTGGCTCTCTTCGTTCTTTCTTACGGGTTTTAATGTAATCGCCTACAAAATTTTGTTCATCGATAACATCGTCTAACAGACCCCTAAATCAATATTTTATCTTGTATCCCAAAAATAGGCTACTCGGTGAACTGGAGTACCAATAATTTTAAACGGACTTTGAAAATGTCTTATGGCTTCACTGTTTGTTGATTTTGTTGGCTCCAAAAACGTGACTTCACGTACTTATTCCTTTTCTTTGTCTTCTCTAGTGGTCCATCGTGATCAATGGGCAAGGTTTGCCAAGATTTAGTATCCTTATCGATGATATGCAGGAAGCCCTCATTTTTAACAGTCTTGTAGTTACGTTCTAGGCATAGCAGACAATTCTACAAACATTTTTATGTACTTCTTCATATTTTTAAAGTAATACCTTCTAGAGTCTTTTCAGTCACTAGATGGGCAGTGATTTCATGAGTCTTCATGACCAAGACTGAAGAGTTTTTAAGTGAAAATTTTTTTTAAAAGTATTTCTTTTCCATTTACAATTATTGCATTTACTCTTTTACACCAAAAGTACAAGGCATAGTGAACACATTTATTTACAACAATTTGAGCAAAATTTTGGTGCTCGTTACAAAATAAACCTTTCACATTCACTTTATTATACAGGGTGAGTCGGGGTTAAACGGCCATACGTAAACCATGCATAGGAAATTTGATTTTTATAAAAAAAGTTCATAATATATGTGTACTCGAAAATGCTTTCTAAGAGCGCTACAGCGTTTAGTAGGTTTTGACAAAATTAGTAGGCTTTGACAAAAATTGAGGATTTGTTTGTGTCGAAGTTTGACAGTTTTTGACATGTCAGTTTATTAAGTGAGTAATTTTAGTGCATTGTAGGTGCGTTTATGCGTAGATTGCGGATAATGCCAAAAATTTACAATAAAGCTGAATACGCGGATATTGTGTTTGTCTATGGGTACTGTGACGGTAATGCGCGCGCTGGAGTAGCTGAGTACGCCCGCAGATTTCCTCTAAGGAGATTGCCCCACAGGTCAGTATTTTCCAGTACGTTTCAACGTCTAAGAGAAACAGGATCAACTTCATTGCAATCGCGAACAGACGGTATTTTCGCACCCTTTCAAAATATTAGAAGAACAGAAAATATCTTACAGAACTTTGATGAAATCCCTTCCAGTAGCACGCGGAGATGTTCTTTACAATTAGGATATTCGCAGAGCATTGTGAACAAGACTCTGAAAGCACGTCACGTATATCATTTGCAGAAAGTTCAGCATTTGCTGCCTGAAGACTTGCCACGAAGAAGAGAATTTTCAGAGTGGTTCTTGGGGCAAATAAGAAATGATGCTTCTTACTTTCGGAGGGTGATTTGGACTGACGAGGCAACTTTTACTCGTGCTGGTATTTTTAATCAGCATAATGCTCATATTTGGGGACACGAAAATCCTCATGCTATAAAAATCAGCAAGTTTCAGCATCAATTTTCGTGCAACGTTTGGATGGGATTATGCGATGACTCACTCATTCGCCCGTATTTTCTGCCTCCACGGCTTAATGGTCCGGCTTTACTTCTGTTCTTGGAAAATGATTTTGAAGCAGTCTTAGACGACATGCCTCTAGTTACTAGAGCAAACAGATGGTTCCAGTTAGATGGATGTCCCGCTCATTAAACTCTACCAGTCCGACGATGGCTGCATGACAATTTTCCGGAAAGATGGATTGGTCGCGGTCAAGACTGCCCCCGAATTTGACCCTTTAGATTTTTTTGTATGGGGTACAATGAAGAGCAAGGTTTATTCTGAGCTTGTTAACGACGAAGCTACTCTCCGGGAAAGGATTGTTGAAGCAGCCCAAGAAATCACACCAGCAGAGTGCCGCGCAGCTGCACAATCTGTAGATGCGAAGTTTGCATTGAAAATGATGGTGGCCATTTTGAGCTATTTTTATAAATTTTTGAAAATTAACTGCTGTTTGACGACGCATTTTTTTCTCTTTGTCTATTTGTTTCTAATAAAGTTGTTGTTATATCGAAGCGTTTTTTATAAATCTTTGTCCAAGCCTACTAAACGCTGTAGCGCTCTTAGAAAGCATTTTCGAGTACACATTTATATGAACTTTTTTATAAAAATCAAATTTCCTATGCATGGTTTACGTATGGCCGTTTAACCCCGACTCACCCTGTATATACAGTTTTTCAAAGCAACTGGCAAATTTGCAAGGTGACAGTACCTTGGTATTACATAAAACAAGATACTAAAAAGGATCTACTAGTTACATAATAAAAAATTGTGCCTGGTTGTGTAAGGGAAGAGTTGGAATATTGCCTGGCTTCTATGAAGTCTTCATTATCATGTCTTTCCGTAATATTTGTTAAATTATGCAAACAAAACTGACAATTTAATAATTTATTTTTTTAATACAAATCCTGAGGTATAGTTTATGATACAACGCCCAATTCTTGTTCTCCTATTGGAAACATAATCAGGGATGACACAGTCTTCAATTACCTCATCTAAGTAACTTCCCCAGTACAAAAGTTCTCAAGCTCTCAAGGTCTGAATTTAAAAGGGGTTCAGCATTTCATCACTTGTATAAGAATTTTCAACAGTAATTTGACGAGTACTTTTTATTTTGCCGGATAAATTTCTGTTTTGAACTAAATTTTGTTGCTAGGCAATTTGACGAATAAAACTGACAGCCAGTAAGAGCGCGAAGGCGAACCCTGAGCGCTCTTGGCTGTCAGTTTTATGAGTAAGAAAATGAAAATAAAAATATGTTTGCTCTTGGTTTGGTTACAATCGATAAAAAACACGGTTTTTATAGCAAACAAATGTAAATCTTTATTATTTTGGTACATATTTATTTTTAACATTTATTCAAAAGATTCTTTGAATTTTATTTGACTTCTTCTTAGGGTTTCTGCGATAGTTAGCTTGCTATTCATTTCATTTCTTTCAACAAGGCCGATGTCTTCAGCAGCTGGATATATATAGCTCTTTTTTTACTTTTTCACTTGGTCTTAAAAATGTGCATAAATAGCAGTTTTCTTAGGGGGAAATTATTTTAGCTACAAACTGCTTGAAGGTTCCATTTTCTGTTTTCATATTTACGAAAATGTGGTCGCCACATTTTAATTCGTTGACTGCATTGTTGCAGTTTTCCACCATGTCTGCTTCTTTACACATATTGTTCTCAGGTTCTGCAATAACGGGTTCATCTTCAAATGGTTCATTTTCAAAGTCAGAATATATTTCGGGGTCATCATCACGATCATCGTTTGCGGTTCAAAAATCTTTGTATTTTTGTAAATGGATTGGTAATCTGAAGCGGTACAAATTGCTTTTACAAGGGCTTTCTCGCCAGCATCTGACAACGCAGTACTACGTCCAGCATTCTGACAGTGTAGTTTATTATTTTTTCTGTACAATCTAACGTAGGGTATATTATATTCCTCACTTAATTGCATTAAATCACCCTTAACGTATCTTTGTACAACAGCATCCAAACCCTCCTGACTATAGTTGCAATATGGCCTACTTCTCAATTCTCTTATACGTTCGTACAATTTTCAAGTAGCCCCTGAAATGACATTACAAAATAAAATCGACGCCACTGGCTTTAAAATATGCAACATGTTTGAGTTGAGGTTATATTCGGGTTTATCAGTTAAAATAGCCTTAGGAAAAAATATTCCGGCTTGCTATTAGTTATCCGGATAACGTTTTTTTTACCTTATTGATATCAATATTGTGGTCTGGAACTGAAGTAGAAGGTAAAAATAAAAAGTTCGTTAATCCTTTCTCGGTATCATTTATTTTTCTTTTTATTCCCTGGATTTTATCTGGAGCATATTCAGAATCTCCATCGTCTATAGCAAATGGATCTTCTTCAGTTTCGATATTGGAATTGGTACTACCAATTTGATGAACAACTCTAGTCTCCATTACCTGATACATAGAGTCGAGAAATTTGGTGGTGATATATGTATTACAAAATCATTCTGAATTGTATAATTTTCTGAAGGGTAAATATCCCGAAAAATTTTTGTACGCAGGACTCGGAATTCCAAAGATTTCCAAGAAATTCCAAAGATTTCCAAAGATTTCCTAGGAATTCCAAAGATTTCCTAGGAATTCCAAAGATTTCCAAGGAATTCCAAAGACTTTCAAGGCATTTCAAAGATTTCCTAGGAATTCCAAAGATTTCCAAGGAGTTCCAACGAATTCCGAGGCCTTCCAAAATAATTTTATGGAATTCCGTCTTCAAGGAAAGTAATCTCCTCCCAATTATCCCAAACAAAAGTGCAATACTGGGATAAACCTTTTTACTTTTATGCTTAAATTTTTTAATAGAGTGCTTAAAGAAACAAAATAAACTAATATATTATTTTATAAAAGAAAACAAAATATATACATATGTATATAAAAAAGGCAGCTCTTTAAACTAAAAATAACAAAATGGTAGCTTGAAAATAAACGTAAATACTAATACAGTGTGCCTCGTTTTTTACGACTTATTGCTCTGTTATTAAAATGGAAGTCATGAAAAGTGAGATATATTGTGTAACGAATGAATATCATTAAAAAGGAACATATAACGTATAACCTCTAATATAGGTAACTTTACATAAATGTTACGGTAATTGTGATTAATCCGGCTATTTTGTATAAATATCGGCAATTATACATCCTTAATCACCACGAAATTTGACGAATATAATAAATTCTTTAATATTTACAGTAGGTAATTAATTGAATTGGCTGGTTTTTATATTTGATACCCACAATTTAATGGTAAATGTAATAAAAGCCTTTAAAATATTCGATTTTTTAAATTAACCGGACGATATATAAAATCACCAACCAAGTATGGCAAATGTAATAAATTACGTTAGATATAACCGACCTGCCCTGTACAGAGTATGACACTTGCGTACAAGGCAAATTTTATGACATTAGCGTCCATAAAGCAAAATAAGGCTCAGCAGGTAAATTAAACAACTCTGATCTAGTGGCACTTGCGTGCAACATAAAATTTGGATTCCTAATTTAAATATTTATTTCGAACACCTATTATGTTAAATATTGAGGTAAGTTAACTTGATTCCCCCGGTGATTTCTTTTGTAAAATGTTTGTTGAATGATCTTTGAGGAGAATCATATTTTAAACGCTAACGACTGAGACCTACAACGTCCCACTCGCTTCGCTCCGCTCCGCTTGACCTTAACTTGGCAGATTTTTATGTTGTACGCAAATGACACTTATTTCGAGCTGCCCGCTTTTCCTGCTGGACATCTTTCCTTATGTACGCAAATGTTACGTACGCAAGTACCTTGATGCCCACCCTAGTACTACTACAGCTCCATGCCTTAATAATTTGAACAGAAAATAGAAGAAAACAAAATAATTTATTATTATTAGTATTATTGCCACCGCGTCTTGGAACCCTTTCGCAATTTCCTAAATCAAATATTCTCGAAATTATCAAAAAAGTACTATTTAGAACCCAATAATACCTACAATGGACAGTTATCCAACTAAATTCACAGATTAGAGACTAAACTTCTGAAACTAATACAGAATTGTGACAGCACTGTACCTCACCCCACCCTCAAATTGAAAATTATTGGCCGGTGGATGCGAATGCAATGGATGCCTGCAGATTGCAGAAACTCAGATACCCCTCCTATTACTCATCACACCACTAAAATTTTATTTTCATACAGATAATGAATAGAATATTAAAATGTATTTCAAATATTCTTAAGGAACGTGTGGAGAAATTTATGCTTCTTTTTCCCGGAAAAACGATAATTAAAACGAAATCAAAGTTGCTTTAGAAACATTTGGAATTGACTATTTTACCTCATAAGGACCACATACAAAATTAACGGTTTCCGGGAATTCCAGGGAATTCCCAGAGAATTTCAAGGACTTCCAAGGAATTCCAAAGACTTCCAAGGAATTCCAAGGAATTCCATTGGAATTCCAAATAAGTGTACACAAATTTTTCGGGATATTTACCCCTCATAATTTTCCAATATGACCATAACTTAGATTGTTTTTATGCATTTTTGACATGTACAGTGTACACGTTAATGTGTATCTACCTACATCTAAATTATTTCTAGGTGAATATTCTTGAACACAAAAAGTTATAATATTAACTACCAAATTATGGAAATATTCCCACCGCAATAAGTTTTAATCACTACCGTTTGTATCACTCTCACCTTCATTTCCAACTCTAATGATCACTACTGGAACATTGTCCACAATGCGCTCTCGTCTGTACCATTCTTCAATTATCTTCTCGGTGTGATCAATTTTTCCATTCATTTGAGGGCACTGGGAACAAAATCTTTTTCCAAGTCACTGTCATCGAATTGCGATTCAATTTCATCGCTATAATCACTATTTTGTACAAAACTATCCATTTCACCAGAGCATCCCGGCTGATCAGTGGCCATTTTGTGTGGCATGACGTGTTCTAACATAAAATTTCGTTTAATTTGAGATGACGCAAGACAGTGATTGAGGTCTAGTTTCGCCATCTTCCGAGAAATAGTCAAACTATTTCTCATATGGCTTGTCATATTATTGCTTGTTGGGAAATGATAAATAACTGAATTCACTGGAGAGTGTGGCTTATCCTACTTTTTAATCCTCTATCTAAAGGGACCAGAAAATACTGCTTCGGAAGTGACCAAAAATGACCAAAAATGACCCCGTTAAATAGCGAATTAAAATCTAGGGTAGGGACATGTAATCCATTTTTTAATATCTCGTACAAGTTATAATTGATGAAATTTGAAAATTTAACGTCAAATGACGCCGAAATTATGGGAGTTAATCTCAATGTATGGTTAACAAGGTGTCCCTTAAATTCTACAAGGAATTCAAAAATGTAATAGTAGAGTAAAGTGGATAGTTCTGGATGTGGTGGGGGGTGCAAACTCGACCTTGACCTTGACCTCGGTCAACGACCTTCAGCCTTGACCGAGTTCAAGGTCAAGGTCGAGTTTGCACCCCCCACCACATCCAGAACTATCCACTTACGTTCCAAGGTCATCTTCAACTCAAGGTCAAATTCATTCCAAGGTCACTTTCAATCCAAGGTCAAATACGTTCCAAGGTCATTTTCAGTTCAGTCAAATTTAAATTCAAGGTCATTTTAACTCGAGGGAAAATTTTAAATTCAAGGTCAAATCTGTTTCAAGACCATTTTTCGACTCGAGGTTAAATTTAATTCAAGGCCCTTTAGTACACTTACGTTCCTTGCTCATTTTTAACTCAAGGGCAAATAAGCGTCAAGGTCATTCCCAATTCAAGGTCAAATCTGCTCCCAGACCATTTTCGGTTCAAGGCCAAATTTGAATTCTGTCAAATCCATTCCAAGGACATTTTCAATTAAAAGTCAAATTTAAATTCTAGGTGATTTTCAACTCGAGGGAAAATTTTCAATTCAAGGTCGAATCTGTTTCAAGACCATTTTTCGACTCAAGGTAAAATTTAATTCAAGGCCATTTTGTCCACTTACGTTCCTTGATCATTTTTAACTCAAGGGCAAATAAGTGTCAAGGTCATTCCCAATTCAAGGCCAAATCTATTTCAAGACCATTTTCGACTCCTCCAATTTTGAATTCAAGATCAGATTCATCTCAAGGTTGAGAATATTTCAAAGTCATATTCAAAGTTATATTCAATGTTAAGGTTATTCAGGGTCAAGGTTAATCATAAAAATATACATATAAATGTTCTCTTGGCTACTGATCAACAACACTACTGTCAACTCACGTGCTCACGTAAATTTAAGTTAAGTTTTAAGTAAATTTGTGGTAAAAAGTGTACAACAATGCAAATCTATACGGAAAAAGATCCTGAAATCTGCCGAGCAATCATACACAAGAAAACTTATTATCTGAACAAATCCAAAACGAAATGGGTAAATATTGGATTAGCCTACTCTCTGAACTTCAAGCCAATTATCCAGATTGAAGGTGTAAGTGGAACAGTAACATTTGATGAAGATCAATGGTTACAATTTCTAGAAAATCAAGGAATTTTCGTGAACTACTTCTTTATGGAAGAAACTAGTTCCTGGCAACCTCTGGACGTAAAAAAATTTTCAATAAGCTTTGAAAAAATAAAATCAACGAAAGTTATAGTTATACGTGAGAATTACACAAGTCGCAGCGTATACTTGGGCTCGGAATCTCTATTTGAGTTACTGGGTTTATTATCACTGATAAAATACAGAATTGATATTGTACGCAAGAAAGATTTTTACTCTTTCTATATGAGTGCATTAAAAGGGGCAAATCGCTGTAGTGGAAGCTTTATTTCAACTCTAACCGAAATCATTAAACCAGAAGAGAACAGGAATAGTGAAAATGTAAGCTCAATGTTGGAAATGATATATTTCTATCCCAATAATATAACATCTGACCAAGGAAAGATTGACTCTGAATGCACATTCAGAGTAGTCAATTAAAAAATAAATAACTTTGGCTGTATTTCACCTTGATGTGTTTGGTGGGAGATGTGCATATTCAACCTTTATACGAACATCTTCAGCACGTTCAAGATGTTGTACTGTAGCAATTATTCATGGCCCGAGGCATATAACTTACAATCCGGATTTGCCCGATTGCGAGCAATGTTTAATTACTATGCAATCTAAACATGTTATAGTATAGATTGTTGTGAAGATGAAGAAACAGTTGAAGAATCATTGGATGCTGAAGAAGAATACAGTTTTGGAATGGAATTGTGTGATAAATATATAGAACGTGCTATTACATTGGAAGTGTTTCTTCAGCAGATTAACGGAACCACGTTAAAATGGTATCTGTATGTTCGAGAACCTTACTTGCCATCGGCAATATTATGGCATGTGCCGGAGGAAGAATAAATTAATAATGAAATTGTAATGTACCTATTGGTAAATTATTATGCTTAGAAAACTGTATGGCTATTTTTTTTATTTTGTTGTACATCTTTCACCCCAATAAATGTATACGTAACCTAATAAAATTATTCTTAATTTGGTGCACAAACTATCTTATCTTCTCGTCAAACGTAGGAATGTTGGTAAACATCATGTGAAATAATTGTCTATAATATATCGGATTTTGTGGAACATGACAGTAGCTGCAATAAAAAAAATTGGAATAATGGTTTAACCAGGTTTTCCCGTAAAGGACGTGAATTAGAAACAACAAACAAACCGTCAAACCTTAATGTTACATAATGCTAAATAACATTGTCATTTGAAAAATTATATGAAGAAGAATCTATTATTCTTTGAAAAATGTGTCGCAGCTATGGCACCAAGAATATTTAACATGTTTGCTTAAATTGCAACAAACTGTTGACTGTTTAATTTTTGTTTCCTTACAAGGTCCACTATATTTTTGCTAAATATTTGCACAATATTTGATATAACATGGACAAGTTGTACATGATTGAAATCAGAAAGATATGCTTTTTTCAACAAAGTGGAAGACGAAAATGGCTCCCATAATAAAAAATTAAGTTGATGGTGGCCTGATCTAAACGAAACGTTCTTGTGTAAATTCATGAGAATGTGCTAATAGAGCATGAAAAAGTGCTCTAATAATGCATCCACATCTTATCGATACCAGATCAGATTTCGCAACGACATAATAATGAGAACCAAATTATGCAAAATTGTCAAATTTCAAATAAGCGAGATCCCGATGGTGGCCATCGAATTTGAATCATCCTGCATAAACTTAAGCAATAAATTAGTGTTTGTGGTCACCTAAACCGCGAGGTAGTTTATGAAAGTAAATAAAAAAAGATTAATTTATATGTATCTAAATAAAAGGTACCTACGTATACAAGTTTCACTATTATTATTATTATTATTATTATTATTATTATTATTATAAGAAAACTTTATATCTTGGATTTTATCATCTTTTAACAGGTAAGTCGTGGGATTAGTTGTCTGAACTTTTGAAATTTAAAAAAATAATTTGACTCGATTAGGTGTATACGTAGCCTGCTGGGAATGCTTCGCGATATTGATTTATGCGAACCGAGTCTCCTACATGGTATTTCTTGGATTTCACATCAATCACTTGAATTATTATAATTTATAAGCCTCTTGTAGCAATCATTTTTTGATTCTCATTGTTACATCCTTAGGTTTCATTCAAATAGTGCGATGTTTTCTCCAGTTGGTTTGTAGTTTTCCATACACATTCAAAAACATGCAATATTTAAACGTACGTACATAGAGACACATTATGATTGCTTCAAAGCCGCCTTATGTGGGGTCTTATTCTGTGACGTGTAGTAGTACAAAAAATATTGATTAAGTTCTATAATTCAACGCCTGACGCGATATTTGCCCGAGGAGTGGTTGTTCGAACGGTCCAGTACCAGTAATTATGTACTGTAGTGATTAATATTATATTTACTCAGGAGACTTTGAAAGTTTTTATTGTAAAATTATTTTCCCATATCTGTCTGCAGATTAACTGACACTCTCGCAAATGCCATCCTTGGTTCTCTGCAGTAAATGTATTATTGTTAACATTTATTACCACGTTTGCAGGACCTTCGTGAAGTAAACCCGAGAAGACTAAATTTATAACTACACTTCTGATAATGGGAGATTTGCAGGGTATTTTTAAGCGATTACTGAAGAAAAACACAATAGCTGTTCGAATCTATTGAACGTACGGGAAATTCGACACGAACATTATAAAATAAAGTGGGTTAATGAATATGTCCACCAGATTTCTTAATGGTCATATTGAGTGATCACCCTAAACTGAGAGATTTGTGGTAGAAAATATTTTATGTTTGCTTCAACCAATTCTTCAAGCATTTAGATTATTTCATTGTCGTGACCAGTATGTCCAGCTGCTTTCGATGCAAAAAGAAGCGTATGCGGTCAACCAGCTCATTTGGATTATTCCAGTACAAGGGCTTTGTGGGCTTGTTACCTACTTACTTTCATCAAGAAACCGCCCCTATTTCCCCGTCTTCGTCCGCGATTTGTAAATAAGTATGGACCGATATATTTTCAGATTTATTTTTACCATCAATTCGCCTTCCCAATCTGTAATTCCTTCCAGCCCAACTAACTTGTTCTTATAACGATACCTTTCCCGTTTCGTTTTCTTCCATTACGATTTTGAAATAATTGTGGTCGGATAACCTAAATATATCTTGCAGATTTATTTGAAGAAATCTGATTGTCTGCACTTGAATTTTTCGAGCTGCGTTTGTTCTGCTAAAAATATCTATGTAACTATCCAAATCCTTATTTTTATAACCAATGGGGCAGACCAACTGGTTTCGTCCTTCTGGAACTCATCAGTACGGTGTTTCCCCTACACACTCAAACCATGCAATTTCACTTGGTATATATGCTGCCGCGCTCTGGACAGATATCAGCAAGTGACAACTACTTTCAGTAATTATCTGGTAGTAACAAGTGATACTGGACCGTTCGAACAACTACTTCCCGGGCAAATACCCCGCCAGCCGTTGAATTATAGAACAAAATTCAGTTTTTTTGTACTACACGACGACACAGACTGCCACCCCACTTAAGGTGACTGAAACAATCATAATATGTCTCCATGAACGTACGAGCTTAAAGCAGGTCTTTGTTTAAATATTGCATGTTTTGAATGTGTATGGAAAACCGCAGACCAACTGCTTTCGTCCTTCTGGAACTCATGAGTACGGTGCTTTCTCCTACACACTCAAACCATGCAATTTAACTTGGTATTATGCTGCCGCGCTCTGGAAAGATATCCGCAAGTGACAACTACTTTGACTAATTATCTGGTAGTAATAAGTGATACTGGACCGTTCGAACAACTACTCCTCGGGCAAATAGCCCACCAGGCAATGAATTATAGAACTAAATCCAAATTTTGTGTACTACGAGACGCCACAGACTGCTACCCCATCTAAGGTGGCTTTGAAACTGATAATGTGTCTCCATGTACGTACGTGCCTTTAAGCATGTCTTTATTCAAATATTACATCTCTTGAATGAGAATGGAAAACCCCAGACCAACTGGTTTCGTCCTTCTGGGACTCATCAATACAGTGCTTTCCCCTACACATTCAAACCATGCAATTTAACTAGCTATATATGCTGCCGCGCTGTAGACAGATATCAGCAAGTGACAACTGCTTTGAGTACTTATCTGGTAGTAATCGGTGGTACTGGACCGTTCGAACAACTACTCCTCGGGCAAATACCCCGCCAGACATTGAATTATAGAACTAAATCCAGATTTCTTGCACTACGAGACGCCACAGACTGCTACCCCACCTACGGTGGCTCTGAAACAATCATAATATGTCTCCATGTACGTACGTGTTTTAAGAAGGTCGTTGTTCAAATATTGCATGTTTTGAATGTGGATGGAAAATCGCAGACCAACTGGTCTCGTCCGTCTGTGACTCATCAGTACAGTGCTTTCCCCTACACACTCAAAACATGCAATTTAACTTGCTATATATGCTACCGCACTCTGGACAGATATCAGCTTTGTTCAAATATTGCATGTTTTGAATGCGTATGGAAAACCGCAGACCAACTGGTTTCGTCCTTCTGGGACACATCAGTACGGTGCTTTCCCCTACACACTCAAAAAATGCGATTTAACTTGCCTTATATGCTGCCGCGCTCTGGACAGATATCAGTAAGTGACAACTACTTTGAGTAAATTATCTGGTAGTAATCAGTGGTACTGGACCGTTCGAACAACTACTCCTCGGGCAAATACCCCGCTTGGCATTGAATTGTAGAACTACTTAAATCCAGATTCTTTATACTGAGAAGCGTCACAGATTGCTACCCCACCTAAAGTGGCTTTGAAACTATCATAATGTGTCTCCATGTACGTACGTTCTTAAGCAGGTCTTTGTTCAAATATTGCACGTTTTGAATGCGTATGCAAAAACCGCAGACCAACTGGTTTCGTCCTTCTGGGACTCATCAATACAGTGCTTTCCCCTACACATTCAGACCATGCAATTTAACTTGCTATATATGCTGCCGCGCTCTAGACAGATATCAGCAAGTGACAACTACTTTGAGTACTTATCTGGTAGTAATCGGTGGTACTGGACCGTTCGAACAACTACTCCTCGGGAAAATGCCCCGCCAGGCATTGAATTACAGAACTAAATCCAGATTCTTTGCACTACGAGGCGCCACAGACTGCTACCACATCTAAGATGGCTTTGTAGCATCTTAGTACAAAAAATTTGGATTTAGTTCTATAATGTAATGTCTGACGGGGTATTTGCCCGAGGAGTAGTTGTTCGAACGGTCCAGTATCACTGATTACTACCAGAAAATTTATTTAAAGTAGTTGTCACTTGCTGATATCTGTCCAGAGCGCGGCAGCATATACAGGGTGATTCAGAACGGGCGTGCCAAATTAAAATGGGTGGTAGAAGAACTCCAAATAAGACGAAAAGTTTATATGAACATATGTTCTAAAGTGACTACTAACAAAGATACAGGGTGTAAAAGTTTTAATATTTTTTAATAGCCTAATGTAAGAATTAATGTGTTTTCTCGTTTTTCTTGTTAGTTTTGTTAGTGTTATTCGTAATAAAGTATTTTTTCCATTTTCACTTTCTTTGCATATCGGTGAAGCCATTATTGCATTATGGAAAATTTCAGTACACGCGCACGATTTCACAAAAAGCTATTTCATTCAAAAACTAAGCATTTTACGAAAAATTTTGAAGATACCAATTTCTTCCCAAATTGAACGTAGATTTCAAATACATTAAAATCACCTGCAGTCGCCATTGGCGTAACATTGGATTGGGGAAATAAATAAACAGCCTACCCCGTAGCAACGCTACTGATGGGGATAGCAGAGCAATTTTTTTTGAAAATTAGAACTTAGCAAATGAAAACGATAGCTTAAATTTCAACTCAATAACTTTCCTAGTTACTAAGATAATAAAAAAATATTTAAAAAAAAAATTAAAACTTTTACACCCTGTATCTTAGTTAGTGGTCACTTTAGAACATACGTTCATATAAACTTTTCGTCTTATTTGGAGTTCCTCTAGCACCCATTTTAATTTGGCACGCCCGTTCTGAATCACCCTGTATAGCAAGTTAAATTGTATGGTTTGAATGTGTAGGGGAAAGCACTGTACTGATGATACCCAGAAGGACGAAACCAGTTGGTCTGTGGTTTTCCATAGGCATTCAAAACATGCAATATTTGAATAAAGACCTGCTTAAAAGCGCGTACGTACATGGAGACACATTATGATTGTTTAAGAGCCACCTTAGGTGGGGCAGCAGTCTGTGGCGCCTCATAGTACAAAGAATCCGGATTTAGTTCCATTATTTAACGCCTGGCGGGGTATTTGCCCGGAAAGTAGTTGTTCGAACGGTTCAGTACCACTTATTACTACCAGATAATTACTCAAAGTAGTTGTCACTTGCTGATATCTGTCCAGAGCGCCGCAAAATATATACAAAGTTAAATTGCTGGTTTGAATGTGTAGGGGAAAGCACCGTGCTGATGAGTTCCAGAAGGACGAAACCAGTTGGTCTGCGGTTTTCCATACACATTCAAAACATGCAATATTTGAACAAAGACCTGTTTAAAATACGTACGTACATGGAGACACATTATGATAGTTTCAAAGCCATCTTAGATGTGGTAGCAGTCTGTGGCGCCTCGTAGTACAAGGAATCTGGATTTAGTTCTGTAATTCAATGCCTGGCGGGGCATTTGCCCGAGGAGTAGTTGTTCGAACGGTCCAGTACAACTGATTACTACCAGATAAGTACTCAAAGTAGTTGTCACTTGCTGATATCTGTCTAGCGCGCGGCAGCATATAAAGCAAGTTAAATTGCATGGTTTGAATGTGTAGGGGAAAGCACTGTATTGATGAGTCCCAGAAGGTCGAAACCAGTTGGTCTGGGGTTTTCCCATTCACATTCAAAACATGTAATATTTGAATAAAGACATGCATAAAAGCACGTACGTACATGGAGACACATTATCATAGTTTCAAAGCCACCTTAGATGGGGTAGCAGTCTGTGGCGTCTCGTAGTACACATAATTAGGATTTAGTTCTACAATTCATTGCCTGGTGGGGTATTTGCCCGAGGAGTAGTTATTCGAACGGTCCAGTATCACTTATTACTACCAGATAATTAGTCAAAGTAGTTGTCACTTGCTGATATCTGTCCAGAGCGCGGCAGCATATATACCAAGTTAAATTGCATGGTTTGAGTGTCTAGGGGAAAGCACGGTACTGATGAGTCCCAGAAGGACGATACCAGTTGGTCTGCGGTTTTCCATATACATTCAAAACATGCAATATTTGCTTAAAGCAGTCTGTAGCGTCTCATAGTACAAAAAATCTGGATTTATTTCTATAATTCAATGCCTGGCGGGGTATTTGCCCGAGGAGTAGTTGTTCGAACGGTCCAGTATCAATTATTACTACCAGATAATTACTCAAAGTAGTTGTCACTTGCTGATATCTGTCCAGAGCGCGGCAGCATATATACCAAGTTAAATTGCATGGTTTGAGTGTGTAGGGGAAAGCACCGTACTGATGAGTCCCAGAAGGACGATACCAGTTGGTCTGCGGTTTTCCATACACATTCAAAATATGCAATATTTGCTTAAAACTCGTACGTACATGGAGACATATTATGATTATTTCCGAGCCATCTTAGATGGGGTAGCAGTCTGTAGCGTCTCTTAGTACAAAAAATCTGGATTTATTTCTATAATTCAATGCCTGGCGGGGTATTTTCCCGAGGAGTAGTTGTTCGAACGGTCCAGTACCACCGATTACTACCAGATAAGTACTCAAAGTAGTTGTCACTTGCTGATATCTGTCTAGAGCGCGGCAGCATATATAGCAAGTTAAATTGCATGGTCTGAATGTGTAGGGGAAAGCACTGTATTGATGAGTCCCAGAAGGACGAAACCAGTTGGTCTGCGGTTTTTGCATACGCATTCAAAACGTGCAATATTTGAACAAAGACCTGCTTAAGAACGTACGTACATGGAGACACATTATGATAGTTTCAAAGCCACTTTAGGTGGGGTAGCAATCTGTGACGCTTCTCAGTATAAAGAATCTGGATTTAAGTAGTTCTACAATTCAATGCCAAGCGGGGTATTTGCCCGAGGAGTAGTTGTTCGAACGGTCCAGTACCACTGATTACTACCAGATAATTTACTCAAAGTAGTTGTCACTTACTGATATCTGTCCAGAGCGCGGCAGCATATAAGGCAAGTTAAATCGCATTTTTTGAGTGTATAGGGGAAAGCACCGTACTGATGTGTCCCAGAAGGACGAAACCAGTTGGTCTGCGGTTTTCCATACGCATTCAAAACATGCAATATTTGAACAAAGACCTGCTTAAGCACGTACGTAAATGGAGACACATTATGATAGTTTCAAAGCCACCTTAGGTGGGGTAGCAGTCTGTGGCGCCTCTTAGTACAAAAATCCTGGATTTGGTTCTATAATTCAACGCCTGGCGGGGTATTTGCCCAAGGAGCAGTTGTTAGAACGATCCAGTACCTCTGATTACTACCAGATAATTACTCAAAGTAGTTGTCACTTGCTGATATCTGTCCAGAGCGCGGCAGCATATATAGCAAGTTAAATTGCATGGTTTGAATGTGTAAGGGAAAGCACTGTACTGATGAGTCCCAAAAGGACGAAACCAGTTGCAATATTTGAATAAAGACCTGCTTAAAAGGACGTACGTTCGTGGAGACACATTATGATTGTTTCAACGCCACCTTAGGTGGGGTAGCAGTCTGTGGCGTCTCTTAGTATAAAAAATCTTGATTTAGTTCTATAATTCAACGCCTGGCGGGGTATTTTCCCGAAGAGTAGTTGTTCGAACGGTCCAGTACCACTGATTACTATCAGATAATTTACTCAAAGTAGTTGTCACTTGCTGATACCTGTCCAGAGCGTGGCAGCATATACAGCAAGTTAAATTGCATGGTTTGAATGTGTTTAGGAAAGCACTATACTGATGAGTCCCAGAAGGACGAAACCAGTTATTCTGCGGTTTTCCATACACATTCAAAACATGCAATATTTGAATAAAGACCTGCTTAAAAGTACTTACGTACATGGATACACATTATTATTGCTTCAAAGCCACCTTAAGGTGGGGTAGCAGTCTGTGGCGTCTCGCAGTACAAAAAAAAATCTGGATTTAGTTCTATAATTCTATGCTTGGCGGGGTATTTGCCCGAGGAATAGTTGTTCAAACGGTCCAGTATCACTGATTACTACTAGATAATTTACTCAAAGTAGTTGTCACTTGCTGATATCTGTCCAGAGTGCGGTAGCATATATAGTAAGTTAAATTGCATGTTTTGAGTGTGTAGGGGAAAGCACTGTACTGATGAGTCACAGAAGGACGAGACCAGTTGGTCTGCGGTTTTCCATCCACATTCAAAACAGCAATATTTGAACAACGACCTTCTTAAAACACGTACGTACATGGAGACATATTATGATTGTTTCAGAGCCACCGTAGGTGGGGTAGCAGTCTGTGGCGTCTCGTAGTGCAAGAAATCTGGATTTAGTTCTATAATTCAATGTCTGGCGGGGTATTTGCCCGAGGAGTAGTTGTTCGAACGGTCCAGTACCACCGATTACTACCAGATAAGTACTCAAAGCAGTTGTCACTTGCTGATATCTGTCTACAGCGCGGCAGCATATATAGCTAGTTAAATTGCATGGTTTGAATGTGTAGGGGAAAGCACTGTATTGATAAGTCCCAGAAGGACGAAACCAGTTGGTCTGGGGTTTTCCATTCTCATTCAAGAGATGTAATATTTGAATAAAGACATGCTTAAAGGCACGTACGTACATGGAGACACATTATCAGTTTCAAACCCACCTTAGATGGGGTAGCAGTCTGTGGCGTCTCGTAGTACACAAAATTTGGATTTAGTTCTATAATTCATTGCCTGGTGGGCTATTTGCCCGAGGAGTAGTTGTTCGAACGGTCCAGTATCACTTATTACTACCAGATAATTAGTCAAAGTAGTTGTCACTTGCTGATATCTTTCCAGAGCGCGGCAGCATAATACCAAGTTAAATTGCATGGTTTGAGTGTGTAGGAGAAAGCACCGTACTCATGAGTTCCAGAAGGACGAAAGCAGTTGGTCTGCGGTTTTCCATACACATTCAAAACATGCAATATTTAAACAAAGACCTGCTTTAAGCTCGTACGTTCATGGAGACATATTATGATTGTTTCAGAGTCACCTTAAGTGGGGTGGCAGTCTGTGGCGTCGTGTAGTACAAAAAAACTGAATTTTGTTCTATAATTCAACGGCTGGCGGGGTATTTGCCCGGGGAGTAGTTGTTCGAACGGTCCAGTATCACTTGTTACTACCAGATAATTACTGAAAGTAGTTGTCACTTGCTGATATCTGTCCAGAGCGCGGCAGCATATATACCAAGTTAAATTGCATGGTTTGAGTGTGTAGGGGAAACACCGTACTGATGAGTTCCAGAAGGACGAAACCAGTTGGTCTGCGGTTTTTCATTCGCATTCAAAACATGAACATTTGACGGATATGATATTTTAGTGCAAGATTTACGGTATGAAGGAACACCAGGATTATATGAACTGATGTTTAAGAAGGGCCCCATTGGTTATAAAAATAAGGATTTGGATAGTTACATAGATATTTTTAGCAGAACAAACGCAGCTCGAAAAATTCAAGTGCAGACAATCAGATTTCTTCAAATAAATCTGCAAGATATATTTAGGTTATCCGACCACAATTATTTCAAAATCGTAATGGAAGAAAACGAAACGGGAAAGGTATCGTTATAAGAACAAGTTAGTTGGGCTGGAAGGAATTACAGATTGGGAAGGCGAATTGATGGTAAAAATAAATCTGAAAATATATCGGTCCATACTTATTTACAAATCGCGGACGAAGACGGGGAAATAGGGGCGGTTTCTTGATGAAAGTGAGTAGGTAACAAGCCCACAAAGCCCTTGTACTGGAATAATCCAAATGAGCTGGTTGACCGCATACGCTTCTTTTTGCATCGAAAGCAGCTGGATATACTGGTCACGACAATGAAATAATCTAAATGCTTGAAGAATTGGTTGAAGCAAACATAAAATATTTTCTACCACAAATCTCTCAGTTTAGGGTGATCACTCAATATGACCATTAAGAAATCTGGTGGACATATTCATTAACCCACTTTATTTTATAATGTTCGTGTCGAATTTCCCGTACGTTCAATAGATTCGAACAGCTATTGTGTTTTTCTTCAGTAATCGCTTAAAAATACCCTGCAAATCTCCCATTATCAGAAGTGTAGTTATAAATTTAGTCTTCTCGGGTTTACTTCACGAAGGTCCTGCAAACGTGGTAATAAATGTTAACAATAATACATTTACTGCAGAGAACCAAGGATGGCATTTGCGAGAGTGTCAGTTAATCTGCAGACAGATATGGGAAAATAATTTTACAATAAAAACTTTCAAAGTCTCCTGAGTAAATATAATATTAATCACTACAGTACATAATTACTGGTACTGGACCGTTCGAACAACCACTCCTCGGGCAAATATCGCGTCAGGCGTTGAATTATAGAACTTAATCAATATTTTTTGTACTACTACACGTCACAGAATACGACCCCACATAAGGAGGCTTTGAAGCAATCATAATGTGTCTCTATGTACGTACGTTTAAATATTGCATGTTTTTGAATGTGTATGGAAAACTACAAACCAACTGGAGAAAACATCGCACTATTTGAATGAAACCTAAGGATGTAACAATGAGAATCAAAAAATGATTGCTACAAGAGGCTTATAAATTATAATAATTCAAGTGATTGATGTGAAATCCAAGAAATACCATGTAGGAGACTCGGTTCGCATAAATCAATATCGCGAAGCATTCCCAGCAGGCTACGTATACACCTAATCGAGTCAAATTATTTTTTTAAATTTCAAAAGTTCAGACAACTAATCCCACGACTTACCTGTTAAAAGATGATAAAATCCAAGATATAAAGTTTTCTTATAATAATAATAATAATAATACAAATAATAATAATAATAATAGTGAAACTTGTATACGTAGGTACCTTTTATTTAGATACATATAAATTAATCTTTTTTTATTTACTTTCATAAACTACCTCGCGGTTTAGGTGACCACAAACACTAATTTATTGCTTAAGTTTATGCAGGATGATTCAAATTCGATGGCCACCATCGGGATCTCGCTTATTTGAAATTTGACAATTTTGCATAATTTGGTTCTCATTATTATGTCGTTGCGAAATCTGATCTGGTATCGATAAGATGTGGATGCATTATTAGAGCACTTTTTCATGCTCTATTAGCACATTCTCATGAATTTACACAAGAACGTTTCGTTTAGATCAGGCCACCATCAACTTAATTTTTTATTATGGGAGCCATTTTCGTCTTCCACTTTGTTGAAAAAAGCATATCTTTCTGATTTCAATCATGTACAACTTGTCCATGTTATATCAAATATTGTGCAAATATTTAGCAAAAATATAGTGGACCTTGTAAGGAAACAAAAATTAAACAGTCAACAGTTTGTTGCAATTTAAGCAAACATGTTAAATATTCTTGGTGCCATAGCTGCGACACATTTTTCAAAGAATAATAGATTCTTCTTCATATAATTTTTCAAATGACAATGTTATTTAGCATTATGTAACATTAAGGTTTGACGGTTTGTTTGTTGTTTCTAATTCACGTCCTTTACGGGAAAACCTGGTTAAACCATTATTCCAATTTTTTTTATTGCAGCTACTGTCATGTTCCACAAAATCCGATATATTATAGACAATTATTTCACATGATGTTTACCAACATTCCTACGTTTGACGAGAAGATAAGATAGTTTGTGCACCAAATTAAGAATAATTTTATTAGGTTACGTATACATTTATTGGGGTGAAAGATGTACAACAAAATAAAAAAAATAGCCATACAGTTTTCTAAGCATAATAATTTACCAATAGGTACATTACAATTTCATTATTAATTTATTCTTCCTCCGGCACATGCCATAATATTGCCGATGGCAAGTAAGGTTCTCGAACATACAGATACCATTTTAACGTGGTTCCGTTAATCTGCTGAAGAAACACTTCCAATGTAATAGCACGTTCTATATATTTATCACACAATTCCATTCCAAAACTGTATTCTTCTTCAGCATCCAATGATTCTTCAACTGTTTCTTCATCTTCACAACAATCTATACTATAACATGTTTAGATTGCATAATAATTAAACATTGCTCGCAATCGGGCAAATCCGGATTGTAAGTTATATGCCTCGGGCCATGAATAATTGCTACAGTACAACATCTTGAACGTGCTGAAGATGTTCGTATAAAGGTTGAATATGCACATCTCCCACCAAACACATCAAGGTGAAATACAGCCAAAGTTATTTATTTTTTAATTGACTACTCTGAATGTGCATTCAGAGTCAATCTTTCCTTGGTCAGATGTTATATTATTGGGATAGAAATATATCATTTCCAACATTGAGCTTACATTTTCACTATTCCTGTTCTCTTCTGGTTTAATGATTTCGGTTAGAGTTGAAATAAAGCTTCCACTACAGCGATTTGCCCCTTTTAATGCACTCATATAGAAAGAGTAAAAATCTTTCTTGCGTACAATATCAATTCTGTATTTTATCAGTGATAATAAACCCAGTAACTCAAATAGAGATTCCGAGCCCAAGTATACGCTGCGACTTGTGTAATTCTCACGTATAACTATAACTTTCGTTGATTTTATTTTTTCAAAGCTTATTGAAAATTTTTTTACGTCCAGAGGTTGCCAGGAACTAGTTTCTTCCATAAAGAAGTAGTTCACGAAAATTCCTTGATTTTCTAGAAATTGTAACCATTGATCTTCATCAAATGTTACTGTTCCACTTACACCTTCAATCTGGATAATTGGCTTGAAGTTCAGAGAGTAGGCTAATCCAATATTTACCCATTTCGTTTTGGATTTGTTCAGATAATAAGTTTTCTTGTGTATGATTGCTCGGCAGATTTCAGGATCTTTTTCCGTATAGATTTGCATTGTTGTACACTTTTTACCACAAATTTACTTAAAACTTAACTTAAATTTACGTGAGCACGTGAGTTGACAGTAGTGTTGTTGATCAGTAGCCAAGAGAACATTTATATGTATATTTTTATGATTAACCTTGACCCTGAATAACCTTAACCTTGAATATAACTTTGAATATGACTTTGAAATATTCTCAACCTTGAGATGAATCTGATCTTGAATTCAAAATTGGAGGAGTCGAAAATGGTCTTGAAATAGATTTGGCCTTGAATTGGGAATGACCTTGACACTTATTTGCCCTTGAGTTAAAAATGATCAAGGAACGTAAGTGGACAAAATGGCCTTGAATTAAATTTTACCTTGAGTCGAAAAATGGTCTTGAAACAGATTCGACCTTGAATTGAAAATTTTCCCTCGAGTTGAAAATCACCTAGAATTTAAATTTGACTTTTAATTGAAAATGTCCTTGGAATGGATTTGACAGAATTCAAATTTGGCCTTGAACCGAAAATGGTCTGGGAGCAGATTTGACCTTGAATTGGGAATGACCTTGACGCTTATTTGCCCTTGAGTTAAAAATGAGCAAGGAACGTAAGTGTACTAAAGGGCCTTGAATTAAATTTAACCTCGAGTCGAAAAATGGTCTTGAAACAGATTTGACCTTGAATTTAAAATTTTCCCTCGAGTTAAAATGACCTTGAATTTAAATTTGACTGAACTGAAAATGACCTTGGAACGTATTTGACCTTGGATTGAAAGTGACCTTGGAATGAATTTGACCTTGAGTTGAAGATGACCTTGGAACGTAAGTGGATAGTTCTGGATGTGGTGGGGGGTGCAAACTCGACCTTGACCTTGAACTCGGTCAAGGCTGAAGGTCGTTGACCGAGGTCAAGGTCAAGGTCGAGTTTGCACCCCCCACCACATCCAGAACTATCCACTTTACTCTACTTGTAATCAGATGCAGGGTGTTCCATTTAAAAATGCAAAGTTGGGTGCCGTGCAGAAGAAATGGAACGGCCTGTAAGTATAAGTGAAAATAATTTTATAAAGAGATCATCAAAAATGTATAATAACGGTGCTGTAGAAGAATTGCACTTACGTGCCCCACGCTGTATAAGGGTTGTAGAACCCCCTTCACTTCTGGATATTCAAGGTGTTGAATTTGAAAAGGAAATCACAATTTTCTTTAAAATAGCAATTTTGCTTGTACCTACTATTTTCTCGACCGTCATCATTCTCTCATTAATAAATTTACTCTCCGAATTTCTTAATAATTTTATAGTACCTACATATTATTCTAATCTACTTTTGATATCATAGTAACGAATAAAGTTCAGTAGCAGAATGTGCGAATTTCTATTTACGCTGCACAACTGCTGGGCTGCACAGGACCAATGGCACTTGAAGGCATTTTCACAGGCGGAGCCTGCGTATATTATAAGATCGCCGCATGTTCATAGCAGAACTGCGCCAGAGGAAATCATTCTGTTGCACGTTGTCGCTCTAACCTGACACATATTCTAATTTAAAATCGTAAGCATGGAACGTGAACCCAGTGGAACGAGACGTGGACGTAGAAGCATGGCATCTCGACGCAGCAGCAGAGCACCTCGACGCGGCGATATGGTAACTCGACGTCGCGAATCGGCACCTGAACCCAGCGATACGACATCCACATCTCAACAAAGCAGAGAACCTCGACGTGGCTTAACAGCATCTCGACGCCGCATAGCAAGATCTCCACGCGTAAGAATAAATATGGTACCTGGACCAGACGAGCCTTCGTTTGGAATCGAATCGTCACCTGAGCCGGAGCCTGTACCTAGTCCAGAACCGATAGCTGGACCTAGCAGCGAGCCGGTACCTGGACCCAGCGGTGCGTTACCTCAGAGGCGCCGAAGAGCGGGGCCCTCTATAATGATGAGGAGTGGCGATAGGGTAGAGTCGAGAAGGAAGCGGAGGAAGAGGAGGAGGAAATTCGCCCAACACATTTATAGAATACTTCTACAAGAACAACCCGAGTTGAACATGTCGGACAATGCTTTGGCCTACATGAACGAGTTGGTATACCAGATAATCCGGACTATTGGAGGTATAGCTGGTCGGCGTTCCCAACGCGCCGGCAGGCGGTCGGTTTCCAGCGCGGATATTCAGGTCGCTGTTCGCACCATTTTTCGTGGACCACTGGGTAGGCGCATAGTCGCACAAGGCTTTGTAGCTATTGCCAGATTCTTCACCGGGAGAAATCCATGAAAGTCTTTTTTGCAAATAGCGGGAACAAATGGAAACAACGGTTCTTTTCAGAACCAAAATTTGAATTCTTTTATCCAAAGATTGCTCTGGTCGGCAGTGAGTGACTTTTTAGTGTTATCATTTTTTCATTTTATTTCCACTTAAATTTAAGTTCATCTTAATTATCAATTTCATTTTATAGGAATTAAATTCGCATTTTATGGCATAAAAATTTATCGTATTAACGGTAGTTTTTCTTGATATTGTCATTTCTTTTGGAGCTAAAAAGAACTTTATTTTTATTTCTTATTTTCCTTTGCTTCATGGGCCGGTCAACAAAAGTAAATATTTGCCGAACTCCCTGAGTTATTTGAAGTACTGAACGGACCGCAAAAACGTACTGAATACGTTGACTGGCGTACTGAAAGGGGGGGTTATTATTTAAGTAGATATCTATAATATGGATCTTTCAGTATAAACATTTATTACTAACGAAAACAAAACATTTAAATACGTATATAAAAATGAAAAATACACTTTAATATTTATACTCAAATGAAAATAAGTAAACAATTCCGTTATTAAGAAAAATCTTTCTTGGCTTAAGAGTACTTAACTTTTTTGCAATAAAGATGGAGTTGGTTCCCAGTTATAACAGGTATTTGGGTTTAAAAATTCTTTGCATTGTAAGATGTTATCACAAGTGCTTACTAACAGTCTTATTTCCTTCTTTCCTCTTTAAAACAGTGAGTTGTGAAAAAATCCTTTCTGGATAGGCTGATGAATGGGGGCAAGGTCATCACAGCCTTAACCGCAGCTGACGGATTAGGAAACATTACTTCGTTCATTGCATTCTTCAGTTTGTCATTATTTAGCATATTCTTTAAAACAGCAACTGATTCCTCTGCTGGGTGATTCTACGCCAAAGGGAATTTTTAAGCTTCAATTTTAATAAAAAATATTTGCCCAGACTGTTTCTTTTATAATTTTTGGGTAGAGGTTGGTTGTAGAAATCAAATTGAAGTAGTGGTCCAGAAAATTTTTTGGCAAATCAGCTCCCACTCCTTCTCTTTATCTCTATTAGGGACTGTGTCTGTGTTTAATAAATTGCAGACTGTACATCAATAATAGAATAAAATAAAAATGGTAAGTTGTAACAAAACAATGTATTGCTGCTCGTTTGATTAACAGCTTATGCGCAATCCTACCAAAATCCATCCCCACTAGAGGGGGAGAACTGTCAGATAGTTTGACATTAGACAATTTTAAACACTTATTATTTCAAGGTTTCTGTCCGTCCATATTTTTCCTGTCAGCCCACTAAAGTGTTTCTTTGGAATTCGTTGGCCCTGGTTATGCCTTTGCCACTGTATAACTTCTGCATCCCATCTGGTCTTTAGCGAACGGAATACGCTTAAGTCACGGGGTTGTAGCAAGTGACTTGGCGGTGGCAGCATACGCCCTTGCCTTCTGGAGCAACCCACTCGTCCCAAATATTATTTTCTTCGAATATTATTAAAGGGGGTGCCTTATGCCTTATGCCCTGCCGCATTTCCAGCCATTAGCACTGTTAGGTTTTCTCTTCCTGCACCTGCTGTGGTTCGTGAAGCTGGAGTCCTCTAATTCCCCACAAAAACCCGATTCATCGAGATTCCATATAAGGTTCGGTTTATCCCGTAAATCCAAGTTTTCTTTGGTAACTGGAAGTAGTCGTTTATTACAAATGGGTCCATACTTTTTTCTGTGCGTATTCAACTGACTGAGGCTTTTTAATGGATAAATTTATTATGCCTCTGCAAATCCCAAAAAACCATCTTCTCCAGGCACACAATCTTTAAAAGACGTTTTCAATTTATTACGCCTGACATAATGGCCTACAATCCTTAAGATTTCCACCCGACTTAAACTCCAACCCCACTTTTCCATGGTTCTTATACCCTCTGCTTTTCTTTCCCATTATACCCCTTATGTGATAGTACTGCTTTTCTTCCCCCTTATACCCCTTATGTGATAGTTGAGCGTCATCTGGGGTATATTATATTTCTTACTGGCCTTATAAGCGGTAATTATTCCGCTCTTAACCTCCTCTACAGCTCGTTCCATGATCTCTTTAGTATAAGTTTTGCCCCTGTCACTCTTTCTTACATAAGTTCTTCCCATTTCAATTATGTTTCCTAAAATAGCAAGTTATTTTAATAAGGGGGAAAGTGTGTAATAGTTACACACTTGCCCTGTTCAAATAGTACACACTTTTCCGGCGGAAAAATTAATAGGGGCAAGTGTGTACTACCACCTTAAAGTAATAGCAAGTCGCTGACTTGAACAGAGAGGTTTTCGGATACTTTTCTTTCTCAAATATGGACCTACTAAATTTAACAAACTTTGATTCGAGTATAAACAAAAAAACACTCATCACGCAACGTCATTTCTATCAATCCCCTGAACTCCCCTTTTTTATCTCTTTTGATTAATTGGCCTTATCCACCAACGCCTTCTTGTCTTCTGGGCAGTAACCCTGTTATTTACTTGCCTTCTTTTTAATAACAAAAGCAATACCAATTTTTCTTCTAATGAATTCATTAAAGTACTATAGATATACACCGAATATGTACACTTTAAAACAAATAATAACAATATGCTAGCAACAGAAAGTTTCTATCGAAATTAAATTATTAATGTCAATTGTCAAAGTTCATTAGCTTCATCAACACAGCTCAGTAAAAAATAATGTTCCATGGCACTTTTCTTCGCAGTTTCTTGTTTTTAAATAACTTGAGAGCTCTTTATAATAATAATAATTTATTTATTTCAATCAAACGCCACTTTAACATCAATATCCTTCACAAACCCATGCTCACATGAATAAATACACAATTCTACATTGCTAAAAGTTCGAACAACTTGTGTGCGACGTTACAGAATTTTTCCAGAGCAAAGCAAAAAATAATACAACAAATTAACAAAAAAAATTCTAAAAACTATAACTATAATTACAATAGGTATTTCATGCCAAAGAAATAACTTGAAGGAAATTTTAATTCACTCCATACAACACGTCACGAAGAGCAGCATTAGGAATATTTTTAATCTACATCTTCAGTTTACTAATAGAGAGGAAAAACGGTGTTTTTAATTTCAATTATAAAGACTAGCAGCGTTGTAAGTGAAACTTTATTGTCCAACTTTCTTTGACATCCTATCAGTTTTAACATTTAGGTTTAATTTACTTCTAGTTTCATAGGGATGGTCTACAACGCTCCTGCTACTGAATCTCATAATATTTGTGTATTTCCAAGGCATAAACCTTATTTATATTTAAAGAATCTGAATTTTCATACAATAATTGAGAGCTAGTTGGTGGTTTTTTAGTATTATTTTCAATATAGACTTTTGAATACTTTCTAGATTTTTTATAGTGGTTTTAGCCCGTCCACCCCAAGCTATTATACCATACCCTAACAGAGGCAATACAAGATCATTATAAACCATTTTCAAACTTTCATAACTTAGAATCTTCCATGAGGTGTCTTAATTTTTTACATAGGTTATTTAGGTACGTGATCCTCCCATCTAAAATGTGAATCATACATTCAAATCGGTCACGATTTGTTACTACTCTTGTTCTGCAGAGAACCTTGGTATACCCAGATAGACGTAAAATTCCAAATCATGTTTTCCCTTGAATAGGGCATATTTCTTTGTTTCAGTACAAACAAATTCTATGAAGTCTTCAGGAAAAAATACTTTAAACAAATATATTGGATCCAACTATTCTTCCTTGATTCTTTGTGCAATGGTAGGTTCGGACGTTTTGTTAATTTTCATTTTTGTTCAACTCTGCATCCTTTAAATTGCTCCCATTATTTTCTGTTTGATTTTCATCTTCAGAATAAACGGGTCACGTAATTCTGGGACTGAAGCGAAGTGAGCTCTGTACCAGACTGGTTGTATACTGATACAGTTTCTCTTTTGATCATGTGCCGTCTCAAAAAAGTGAGGGAATCAATAAAAAGCCCATTTTTTAATTTTTTAACAGCGCTTCCTGATGGAGCATCTAATAAATGCCATCGCTTCCGATAACCTACCCGTAAAAGCTGCAACTTTTTAGAACATTCCTTAGCTATAAAAATATGTAAATTATATATACCCCGCTTCGAAATCTAGATGCGAGACGGCTGCAAGAAATAATGCGATATACAACTTGTAACAATAGCAAAATTTACCTTTATCTGCAAATGCTGCAATTACCGTCAGAAGTGGAGGAGGAAGAGTAGGAGGAGCACTGGCTCCAGATTCAGCTGCGTAAACATAATTACTTGTGTAAAGAAAATACAATAAAAATAACAAATATTTTGCACTTACCCAAGTGCTGCTTATGAGGCTGCGTGCTCAATACAAAGCCAGCATTTTCTCCGGCTGGAAACATCAAATAGAAATAAAATATTAAATTAAATTATACATCGATATAAAAATTTAAACTTACCCCGGTGTTCCAAAATTACGACGGCATCTTTCTTTTTAAATTCTTCTTTAATTCGTGCCAGTTCCAAAAACTAAGTTTCCAAATTTTGTGAAATTTCTGGCGAATATTTTAATAAATAAGCGTTTCGCCCCTGATTGGGGGCTTTGTCAAGAATCTTTATTTAAAAGTATAAATATAAAAGGTATAACAGATGTAGGTTGAAAATTATTTGACAATTTTTTTTTGTAAACAGTCAAAACTTATATGGTAACTATGTTAAAAATGCACTTTTGATTTTGCAAAACATTCTAATTTATGAAAGATAAAAATGTAGTTTATTTAATTTAACAATACTGTCGTTTAATACGGAAGTAGCAGAGAGTATGATTATTTTATTATATTACAGTAAATTTGACTTAAATTTTGTATATCAATTCTATCATTAATAGAGTTTTGTTCTTTTTTTATGTAGATCATTTTGTTTCCTTTTAATTTCATTTTAAAATATTGTTACTGCTCGACCAATGAATTCAGACAGTGAGTAGCTTAATGTACGCTGCAATATAAATGTAAAAATAAATGTAGTATCAGCATGAAGTCTCAGGTTTCATATTACCATGAAATGTAATGCGATGCCGCAAATGTAATACGAAACCGGAAGTTGAATAACCTTGAATATGATGCGACATATCTTATTACACAGAGTTTAAAAAAATCTACGCATGCATACTTTGAAACCTCTGATGAAATTTGACACCTGCTCGGTAAAATTCGACGCCTCCTCGGTGAAATTCGAGTGCTGTTTTGGCCTTCATAACCACTATGTTGTGACCACTATCTATATTTGCTCCTGGATAACTTCACAGTCCCTAACTTGATTTCTACATCTTTGCCCAACGAGAATGTAATCTATTTGATATCTCTCTAGGTCTCCTGGCATCTTCCACGTATAGCGTCTTTAAACGTGATGGTGAAATAGTGTTCGCGACCGTTAGGTTATGTTTGTCGCAGAACTCTATCTATCCGAATGTGGGACTATTTTACCTGCGGAATATTTTACTCCAGAAGGTGCCATCAACATAAATTAAGATATACTGTAAGTACTAGGGATAAAATAATGTGGTGGCTTCACGTTGCTTTCCACATCTCCTAGTTTGGTGTCAAGTTCTCTCTTCTTATACTTTCATATGATAGTACTACACTGCCATTGTTTATATTCTTCACTCTGTTAATTCCTTTTTCAAAGTCTGGTGGTAACATCAGCATATGCTCTTTTCTATATGTTTAACCTCCTAACTTCCTCTTAACTTCCCTTATGTCGCCAAAAGTGTCTGACACACACATTCTTTAATTACATTATACTGTCTTGCAGTTATTTTTGCACATCTCAAATCAAACCACTTCTCACAATTACCATCGCAACCAATAACTTGGTGGCCATCAAAATCTTTGCTACACTTAGCACACTGCCCCTCGTCGGCCGCCATTTTTATGTACCAATATACGATATTGAAAAAACAATTGTGTACAGTATGATCCCGTTGTTGTCCCAAAACTGACTTAACTCGACTGACATATATGGAACCGATGTCCATGAACAAAAAAAATATTGCTGCAATTACAATGTTGTTAGTTGGATAAACTATTCAACTTTGATTGGGATGAGAAATACAGAAAACAAGACAACAGAATTAGGTAGTTAAGCGCGTATATTTCTTATCAATTTAGGTACAGTAAAGTTTCAATGTATTGAGATGAGCCCCATTAAACTTCGCAATTATGCGGCTATGGAAAGATTCAATGTTATTGGTCCTCCGAACCAGTTCTACAATACTTATGACATCGACACCTTTACTGATGATCCAGGCAAATCTCGTGTTATAAATATACGCTTCTAACTAAAACTAGGTAACCTAAGAAATTAAATATAAAAAAATGGAAGGTGTCTTCTCTAAAACCAAGGTATCGCAGATCCGTTGGCAACAAGTTCCTTGAAACACATGACAGCAGCTGAATGGGTACCGTAGCTTCTCGTTACATAATATTCCACAGCAAGTTCCATTTTCATTAAAATCTATAAACAAAATCATATAATAATTACACAAATATTCTTTCGAATTTTATCACTATTAATTTCAAAGAATAATTTAATGAATAAAATCTTGAAATTCTAATATGAGAATTTATCATCATTTTGAATTGTGTGTCGAATGAGGTATTATAACTCGTACACCTTCAGTACATAACAAGAAAAACCCAGTAATTTTCTTATTTTGGTAAAGAAGGTGGATACTAGTAATGTTATTATCAAAAAGTTACCTATTCAGAGATATCAAAAAATTACAAAATAAAAAATTACCTTCATTGACCATACATAGTTCCCAAAACCGAACTTGTTCATTTGTTGAGCATAAAATCTCTTGCATCCCTTAATTAAAATTTAAAAAGTGAGGAATTGGAGTAGTAGTTATACCCTCAGATTCTGGAACAGGCAAAACTATCTCAGGAGCAGTGGATTCATCTGCATGGTCAACTAAAATATAGGCGAAGTTAAAATATTGTTTAAGCAAGCATGCACTAATATGATTTTAGTTTTACTGGACTTAATTTTCAGTAGACATTTAATATTTCTTTTGCTTGCCCTTATCAGGAAAACTTCAATGTTCATTTTTTAATATTTCCAACATGCAATGCCCCAGTTTTTTTGAAGAATAAGAGCTGCTTGCTCCTCCGCCCCAAGAATGCGTCCTTGAACAATGTTGATACAGAACCCGCCCTTTTTTGTCAAACTTTATTATATGCACTGTATCTGTCTCAATATGTAATGGGGTTGATAGTTTAAACTACTACGTGGGGGTCACCAAGAGGAACGGCGTCAACTGAACCTTGAAGTTTAGCCAAAGTGTTAAAGTTTATTATTCATTTGCAAATTTGGCATCAAAGTGTCATGTGGGTAAGACAGGAAATTGTAGTCGTTACGTAGCCTTTGGAAAGATTGTTCGATGTCGTCATCCATTTGAATGATGATTTCCAAAAACATTTCATTTTAAATGTTGATTTAAATTATTATTATATTTACCCTTTTCATTAGACTCAGGTTCGTCCATACCAGCGATTTTTACCCATTCGCGTTGGATTTTTTCATAATTATCAACAGAATGGCTAATCCTCCGGAAGAAATGAAATACGCCCTTCTCATTTCTCCAAAAGGCATCGTGACACCTCTGATTCGACGATAGTTTAAGCTGCACTTAATTTTTCTTCCTCTTAATACATTGGCGCCATTTCTTATTTGCCCCTGCAATACATGGCTGCCTTCGATGACCTCTTATTTTTTCTAAAAAAATATGAAAAAATAATTTTTCTGTATTATAAATTTAATATACCAATGGGTTTAAAATTTCATAAGTAGTGTTATTATTGAGTCAATTACAATGTTGTTAGTTGGATAAACAATTCAACATTGATTGGGACGAGAAATCCAGAAAACAAGACATCAGAATTAGGTAGCTAATTACGTGTACATAAACAGAACCGTCTTTACACCTAAAATCTTGTAAAACCACCAAAATGTTAGCATATTTTCATGTCTAATGTGTATGGCGTGTATGCAGTTAGCATAGCGGTCGACCTACTTATGCTGACGTCACGCGGGAGCGCTCAGGCCCTCTTCTCGGTGGTAACGGTTTGGTAAGTTATACTTACCCCACTATTCTTTAGAACTCCAAATTTATCGTTGACCATTCCGGCTGAGGATTATTTTCGCTACGGATTTCCCAAACTTCTCCAGTTTTCAACAAAGTTTAGTTCATCACCTGAAAATGTCTCCTCCTTCTCAAATTCGGTCTCTGTAGCGAGTCCCATATTCTCTGCTTGATTTTTCCTGTCTTGCACCGTTTGTTCGCTATGAATGGATTTTAAACCAGATGCTAGCTTCATAGTCCCCTCCAAAAGCTGAGCACGTGAATGCACGAATTCATCAACTCTTTGTGGAAGATGGTGCAGCAGCCTCCTTTTCAAATCATTTGTATGAGATTCTACTGTCGCCGGCGAGGCCGTTAGATTGGGAGCAATATAATATTTCACCATAACTGCTGTCCACATTGTAAATCTGAAAATTTAATATCATAACATATAGATTATTTTAGTATGTGCATTTTATAACTTTTTATATTAATTTAAAGACACGGGCATATAAAACTGCTATAGGTAATCAGCTTTATCTACAAAACAAATCGCAATTTTACATTCTATTTAGTCTTTTGGAAAACCATAGGCTAGTCGATCATAAACTATGTACCTAAATGAAACTTGAAATTATATTTTTTTCTCGGTTTGAAATATATGAAGAGAAGTTAAGTAATTTAATTTCTAACAGAATGAATCCCCCAAAAAACTTTTGGATACCTGATATCAAATTTGAGTGACATATTTCCCGGTTGGCAGGAAATCATGGAAAAATCGGTAAACACCAGATAGTAGGGAGCCTCACCCATTTCCCTATCTCACAATTATAATTATAACATAAAATAACACAAACAAAACTCGTGGAAAATTCGAAGTTAGAGATCATACATCTTACCTTTTCTCTCTCCGGGGAATGGACGTTCAACCCGTTGAGGCCTAGGTCGTCGTCTCGCACTCGCGTGCACTAACATCGGTCACAGGAATTTGAACGAGTGCGCTTTGACGACGCAAACACTTTTCATTTACTGACACTTACGGCTAGTGGGAAAGTTGGAGGGTAAGGACGATTGGAAATTAAACCCAGGGTATAAAATTAAAAGTTCAATGCAAATATTATTAAAAAAAGACAAAAATCTTTTTAACTTTCCCTGGCAAGATTTATAAACAGTCGGCGCTAAAGTTAAAATGAATTTACTATTAATGAATTTGATTTACTAATTCTGAAGGAATGCATGAAGATTTTGGGCGGCAGCACTCTTACAACGGAAGAATTAGAAAATTTAACAGGAATCGGAGTTGGAACTCTGAACACTCAACACTCACTGGTGCTCACGTGAAACACTAAACGTAGAACGTAGAAAGTCAAGAACAAAATGTCCCAGAGAAATGGACAGCCTCCCTTTTTAAAGGATCTGTCTCCAAGTAAAATTAGGGCCTGATACAGCCCATGGGGTTGCTCTCGAGGTAGAGGGTTTGGCGGATTGGGCCTTTGTTAATGTGGGGGTGGAGATTCAAGAAGTTTGGATAATTCTTGACTTGTTCAGAAGATGGCGACAGGACTGAAAGTGCTCGAGCACTGCTGGTTGCCTAAAATCCAGCAGAGTTAAATAACAAAATTTATTTGAGAACCCCTGACTAATACTAAATGTGAAAAAATTATTTAATTATTTTTAATTCTCATCCCTTTAAAGATGAAAATGTACCCGACATCGTTCATAGTTGAAATTAATTCCTGATTAAAATAATTTGTCAAACGTTTAGGTATGAAAACCGCGAAACTTTCCACCCCGTCTCGTAGTGCCATTACAATAGCTCGCCCAAACCGCGCATTCACTAACTTCACTGATTGAATGGTGTATTGCTTTTCTACTTCCAGAGTACTGATCGATTTTTTCTCCAGTGATGGCCAAACTGCGGAGGCCAGATTTAATTCACTTAATTGAGCTATTTTGTCAAGCTTTATCAAATTAAATAGTGTAGGTACTCACAATAAAGAAATTTCAGTCACAAAGCAGACGCACTAAAAATGCACGATTTGGTGGCGATGGATAAATACGGGGGAAGGTACTGAGTGAACTGGAAATGTTTTTCCAACGTTCGGCAAGCTAACGGTTGGTAATGCATTTCAGAATCTTTTTACACCGAACTGGGATCGAAAAAGTGGGGGCAGCGTCATTCCCATGCATTTGTTTATCACAATATCCGCCGTTGATTCATCCCCTCCTTTGTAAATATCATAAATACATTGCAATGCAACTGTTTCTAAGTTTATGGCATAAGAGACGTTAATACTTAATCAAAAAACAAAATAATCATAAAAGCAGTTAATAGTATATTATTATATGAGCGATTATGACAACCATTATTCACGAAGATGATGTTTGAGCCCACGAGCTGAAGGCGAGTGGCTCAAATCATCTGACCGAAGTGCATACGTTGGAAAACGTAAACAAGTAATATGGCGAGATACACTTGGCTGTCACCCGAGCGATTGTCAGTTCCAGCAAGAATTGATCGCGGTCGATATAAAATATAGTCCAAGAGCCACGGTGAAAAATACCACGCGAAAAGTATACAAGGAATGAATATGTTTATGTAATTGCCGTAGGCATTGGTAACACAAAACCGAGCGTCTGCCGTTTAATAGCGGCAGCTTTTAAGCGGGGGCGGCGCTGAATCATGTGAATTTTGGAAAAAAATTG
This sequence comes from Xestobium rufovillosum, assembly GCA_963966045.1. Taxonomy (NCBI): domain Eukaryota; kingdom Metazoa; phylum Arthropoda; class Insecta; order Coleoptera; family Ptinidae; genus Xestobium; species Xestobium rufovillosum. Next base: position 28,883,438 of record OZ014497.1, read on the forward strand.
CGTGATTTTATACAACATGAAATATATACGATCCGATAGACAAATTAATGTGGAATACAACTGCCATTGGCAGACGTCACCAATCGACAGCTTTCTACGCGGCAGACGCAGCCCAATGCGACAAAATTAATACAAAAACACGGGAATTTTATACAACTTGAAACTATCACCAAAAAATAGAGAAAAATTCATTTAACATCATGAGTCAAAGAAATTCCCGGCAGACGGTAGCGTTTCGTAAGCAGACGCCCATAATTAACCGCATTACATCTTTGTTCAGACCGTTACAGTCAGCGCGTTAGATAAAGATGGAAAAACTGCAAACATACATAGCAACTTTTTATCAATTTATAATGTATTTGAACTATGCAATAACAAAAATAAAATGTTGTTTTGTATAAATAAAAAATGTTTACCCACGACTAATACATAATATAAGTATTATATCTGTAATTTTTGTAATATAATGCCCTATGTTATTCCCTTAGGGAATAATGGTGAGGGAATAATAAACTATTATTCCCTCTCGTAAACCAATTAGAAAATAGTACTTGAATCATGGTTTCTGTGAAATTTAAGACGACCACCGTAACGGTGATAAATAAAATGACTGTTTAAACAAATAATTGTGAAAAGTTAGTTGTGTGCGTTTTTTGTTGCGATTTTGTGATGAAATGTGAAGAAGAAGGTGAATTTTTCTGTACACCACCAGATATTCTTCAATGTGGTCATTCTGCTCCATGTTGAGAATTGTTTTTGGTAATTAATCACGACGTGCACATTGAAAAATATGGTAAACTTCGTTCTTTTTTGAAAAGAAAATTGTGTTACAGATTAATCGTGGATAAAGTATAGTATACAACTCGCCATAATGAGTGCTACTATTCCCTCGGTCGCTCGTGTTGTAATTGTAACTCTCATCCTAGGGAGTAATAGCACTCATTATAGCGTCGTTGTATAATATACTATTATGTATTATGAAAGTGTACTTAAGTCATAATATTATTATTACTCGTCTTCATCACTGGAATCACAGTATAAATTTTCGTCATTGTCTTCATCACTGCGCTCGTTGGCATTTTCACTACTAATGATTATATCATTTAAACTTTCTGGATGTTGCGGCCCAGAAAACCAGTTAATTAGGTACATATTTATTGTTCAGTAATGACCAACCATTATTAACGGACTGTAAAATTTTGGTGTTTTTTCAGTAGATTTATTACCTCCATATGGCACAAATTTGATTTGATCGTTTCGTTTTTTCTAATAAAATACTGGCACAAGGTGGCAAGGAGCTGCCGTCAAAAGTTTCTTTAAATTACGAAATAGGTCTTTGTCTTTCTTTGGCTTGTAGGCTTCTAAGAAAATTTCGCACCTAAAAGTATTTGCTCGTAAGTAAGGAAATATACAATGCAATACTCGCGTATATGCATTTACTGATAAATAGATAATTACAAATTTAGGGAAATCGTAAAACTTAGACAGAAGATAAGAAGATATATAATACTGCCTTTGCACTATTATGACATACCCACCTCAATAGGAAATGGTATTTTAACTATCAGAAAATCAGAATATTGCCTTTATGCCTGCCTTGTTTTATTTACTTGAATGTGTTTTCGTTTTCCGTAAATCATTAAAGTAAATTCTTCCACGACTGATACTTGCTCCTCAGATATATTTTCTGAATCTCCAAATATCGCGAACACACTCTGCAAGTTTTTATTCTGTTCTAGAATTTTAAAAGGAGCGACTTTTCCTTTCTTGGAAAATGCTGCTTTGTAATCACAGCCTGTGATAACGTGAAACGCCGGAAAGGATTTACTTAATTCTGAACCCAAAGAATCAATAATTGAGTTAACATTTATAAACCTCAAAGTGTTATTTGTACTTTGTAAACCTATAAAGCAAAATTATTCATATAAATATGTTCGTGAATAAAATTTATAGGAAACTAGCGGCCCGCTCCGGCTTCGCACGGGTATAAAATATATAGCCTATGTCACTCACTGAAAAAATGATTAAAATCGATCCAGTAGTTTTGATTTGGATAAGGATTAATGCTGTATTGGTTAAAATCGCTTCGAAAATTAGCCATTATTTGTCGTCAAAAGTAAATGACAAAAAAATGTTATTGTGGGATATCCATAAGAGATAGACATATACCATCGCGGAGTTTTCTGTAGACCTTTTCAATGTGTACAATACTTAGTACATTATTTTGATAAATCTCGTAGGGTTCAGCCTGCGTTTGCAATGTAAGCGGAAAAAATGTAATTATTTACGACATCACATTAGAAACCTCAAAACTAAAAGTATTTCTCCACTATTTAATGGATGTTATTATACATATAAACCTTCCTCTTCAATCACTCTATCTATTAAAAAAACCGCATCAAAATCCGTTGCGTAGTTTTAAAGATTTAAGCATACATAGGGATATAGGGACAGAGAAAGCGACTTTGTTTTATACGATGTAGTGATAGTGATTACCTGTCTCAATCCAAACTGCATTGTATATTTCCTTACTTACGAGCAAATACTTTTAGGTACGAAATTTTCTTAGAAGCCTACAAGCCAAAGAAAGACAAAGACCTATTTCGTAATCTAAAGAAATTTTTGACGGCAGCTCCTTGCCACCTTGTGCCAGTACTTTATTAGAAAAAACGAAACGATCAAATCAAATTTGTGCCATATGGAGGTAATAAATCTACTGAAAAAACACCAAAATTTTACGGTCCGTTAATAATGGTTGTTCATTACTGATAGACCAGGAGCCCATAGACCAAAAATTGTGCATAATAGGTTTACTCCAAAAATGCCTGAGATGTTGTGATTTTTGGGTCGTGGAGCACAGAAATGCCCATGCCAGTTTTTGTTTTTGGTACAGTGATGTGTGGCAGACCCGTAAATGTGTAAAAAAAATTGCTTAAAAAAGTATTATAGGTTTAGGACTGGGGTTTGCGGGAAGCGCTAAATAATGAGAAGTAATCCAGCGGACGCGGTTCGCCTGTTGTGAATTCTGGGACACTGACCCGCTACAGGGGTCAAACTGTGTAAATAAATCACCCCCAAAAAAATTATAGGTTTACGCATGGGGATTGGAGAGATCTCCTAATTTACCTCCAAACATCATGAATCTCGACTCCCATTCATTTTGGTTGGTACAAAGAGGCGCCACACTCGCGACATTTTGTAAATTCACCCAGGTAAAAAAAATAATAAGTTTACTCTTCAAAACTTGGAGACAAGTTATTTCAATCACAAAAGTCGAGTATTCAATGTTGCCAATAAAAAACATTGGTACAAGGGGACGCTAGAGACGCAACATTTTGTAAAAAAAACTTACGTAAAAAAATCATAAGTTTATGAATGGTGTTCACGAATTTGATTATGATGAACCTACTGATTACAAAAATACATTCCCTCTCGTTGAACGGTAGTACAAGGGCCCGCTATAAAGGTTGAAAGAAAGCAATTATTAATTTTCACCCTTCATCATAAAGATTCCAGTCCGAAAACTGGTTGGACGCTTACCTCCATCCTTCCTATCCTGAGCTAACCTACGCTTTTCCCCAAAAGTTGAACATCCTACATCCCTAACTACTTGAGAGCAGTAGTCCAATCTGGGCCTACCCTTACCTCTTCATATTCCTATCTCTGACTAGTATGTTGCGAACTAAGCCTTCGTGCGTCAGAAAGTGTCCTACTATTATATCTCTCCTATTCCTTACCGTCTTCCATAAATTTCGCTCTTTCTAATACCTCTCTGTTGCTAACCTTATCTACCCACGGTATCTTCATCATGCGTCTAAAGCGCCACATTCCAAAATGCTTCTAATTTTTTCCTATTTGCTTCTCCTATCGTCCAAGTTTCGCACCGGTACACTGCTGTGCTCCATACATACGTTTTTAAGAGCCTCTTCCGAGTTAATACATTTATTATTTTCGAGCATAATAGTTGTTTCTTTTTATTAAATGCTACTCGGCCCTTCGCTATTCTTTGTCTTATATCTCTAGAGCTCCTGCCATCGCGAGTTATTTGACTTCCTAAATAGCAGAAATCTGAGACTTCCTCTATCTTCACGTTTCTTATTTGTATGTTAGTTTTAGCCCTAATTTCACGCCCCCTACAGAACAAAATTTCGGTTTCTTTTTATTGATCTTCATACCATAGCCCTCCGTCAAAACCGCTTCCATTCGTTCAGAATCCTTCCTAATTCTTCTTTGTTGGATGCTAATACTGCTATAACATCCGCGAATCTGAGCATATTAATAGTTTGGCCCTGTATATTAATTCCAGCAGCTATTCTGTCTTTAATGATATCCATCGCATCTTCGATATATAAATTGAAAACTAGAGGCGATAACGCACGTCCCTGCCTCACTCCCTTTCAGATATCTACTTCTCTATGTTCCTGCTCAAATTCTGTAACTGGCGTTTGCTCTTTGTGTAGATTATGAATTATTCTTCTATCCCTATACTTAATCCCTACCGTTTTGAGCACTTCGAATATCTTCTTCCATTTCACATTGTCGAAGACTTTTTCCAAATCTGCAAATCCTTTATAGGGTCTCTCTCCCTTTTCTATTGCTTTTTCTATTAGTAGTCGTAAAGCTAGAATGGTCTCGCGCGTTCCCCTATTTCTTCTAAATCCGAACTGATCTTCTCCTAATATTTCTTCCGTCCTTTTCTCCATCCTTCTTTGCACAATTCTAGTTAAAATTTTTGACACGTGGGAAGTCAAACTGATCGTTCTAAAATTTCCACACGTATCCGCGCCTTTCCTTTTTGGCAAAGCTACTATGATGTTCCGTTTGTATTCTTCTGGAATATCGCCTGTCTGGTATGTGCAGCTAAACGTTTCATAGAACCATTTAAATTTTTTTTTCAATTTCTTGCATTTTCTATTTACTGCAGTAATCTACACGCAGTAGGAACGAAGCTTCGGTACACAATCAATTATTGTGAATGGCAAGACTTTTGTACCACTTTTCAACGATGGCGAATGTATTTTCGCACTCAGTATGTTTATATTTAACAAGTTACTGAACGCCATTCATAAACTTATGATTTTTTTTACCTGGGTGAATTTACAAAATGTCGCGAGTGTGGCGCCTCTTTGTACCAACCAAAATGAATGGGAGTCGAGATTCATGATGTTTGGAGGTAAATTAGGAGATCTCTCCAATCCCCATGCGTAAACCTATAATTTTTTTGGGGGTGATTTATTTACACAGTTTGACCCCTGCAGGGTCAGTGTCCCAGAATTCACAACAGGCGAACCGCGTCCGCTGGATTACTTCTCATTATTTAGCGCTTCCCGCAAACCCCAGTCCTAAACCTATAATACTTTTTTAAGCAATTTTTTTTACACATTTACGGGTCTGCCACACATCACTGTACCAAAAACAAAAACTGGCATGGGCATTTCTGTGCTCCACGACCCAAAAATCACAACATCTCAGGCATTTTTGGAGTAAACCTATTATGCACAATTTTTGGTCTATGGGCTCCTGGTCTATGAACAATAAATATGTAATTAACTGGTTTTCTGGGCCGCAACATCCAGAAAGTTTAAATGATATAACCATTAGTAGTGAAAATGCCAACGACCGCAGTGATGAAGACAATGACGAAAATTTATACTGTGATTCCAGTGATGAAGACGAGTAAAAATAATATTATGACTTAAGTACGTTTTCATAATACATAATAGTATATTATACAACGACGTTATAATGAGTGCTATTATTCCCTAGGATGAGAGTTACAATTATTACAACACGAGCGAGGGGTGTAATCATCCGAGGGAATAGTAGCACTCATTATAGCGAGTTGTATACTATTCTTTATCCACGATGAATCTGTAACACAAATTTCTTTTCAAAAAAGAACGAAGTTTACCATATTTTTCAATGTACACGTCGTGATTAATTACCAAAAACAATTCTCAACATGGAGCAGAATGACCACATTGAAGAATATCTGGTGGTGTACAGAAAAATTCACCTTCTTCTTCACCTTTCATCATAAAATCGCAACAAAAACGCACACAACTAACTTTTCACAATTATTTGTTTAAACAGTCATTTTATTTATCACCGTTACGGTGTCTCGTCTTAAATTTCACAGAAACCATGATTCAAGTACTATTTTCTAATTGGTTTACGAGAGGGAATAATAGTTTATTATTCCCTCACCATTATTCCCTAAGGGAATAACATAGGGCATTATATTACAAAAATTACAGATATAATACTTATATTATGTATTAGTCGTGGGTAAACATTTTTTATTTATACAAAACAATATTTTATTTTTGTTATTGCATAGTTCAAATACATTATAGATTGATAAAAAGTTGCTATGGATGTTTGCAGTTTTTGCATCTTTATCTAACGCGCTGACTGTAATGGTCTGAACAAAGATGTAATGCGGTTAATTATGGGGGTCTGTTTACGAAACGCTACCGTCTGCCGGGAGTTTCTTTGACTCATGATGTTAAATGAATTTTTCTCTATTTTTTGGTGATAGTTTCAAGTTGTATAAAATTCCCGTGTTTTTGTATTAATTTTGTCGCATTGCGCTGCGTCTGCCGCGTAGAAAGCTGTCGATTGATGACGTCTGCCAATGGCAGTTGGATTCCACATTAATTTGTCTATCGGATGGTATATATTTCATGTTGTATAAAATCAGGCAATTTTTTTCCAAAATTCACATGATTCAGCGCCGCCCCCGCTTAAAAGCTGCCGCTATTAAACGGCAGACGCTCGGTTTTGTGTTACCAATGCCTACGGCAATTACATGAACATATCCATTCTTTGTATACTTTTCGCGTGGTATTTTTCACCGCAGCTCTTGGACTAATATCATTGGATCAGGGAAACAGTGATTATTGAATCTATATTTGTGATTGGCCGAAATGCCGTGAATTATGATTTCATAATTCACTACAGTGAATTATGGGTACGATATTTCACGAAGAAAATCCGAATAATTGTCATATAATTAAATAGGTGTAGAAAAAGTCATTTATTAAACATAAATTCACTTAAAATTATAGGTTTGTTAACACAATTTTCGCCCTATGCGACCATTCTTTCTTTCATTGTGATTCCCAATTTTGTCTAAAATACATGTGCTATACATATTTATTATATGAGAAAAATAGTATTACAAGTTGTTTATATTATGATTAAAACGGTAATTACAATTCACATAAAACTATTTATTTACTAATTATATAAACCTTTTCATATTTTCTTCATTAGTACTGTAACAATCATCGTGAAGATTAGGGAGCGAATCCGTCGACGCGTCCTCGTGGAACATTGATTCATGTATTACATGTGCCATGTAAGCGTCAAATGTCACGCAATTGTAGAATACGTCGAATCCATTAATTTCAATACGCTTCGTGGAATAATAAGTGAACAATGTGGAAAAACGCCGTGTTTAATATTCATACTAATGGATGGTCGATACTCTTGGACCACAATTTTGATCTCTTGTTTGGATAAAGGGAACCCCCACTTTGCCATAGTTTTCAAACAGCTTGCCAGAGACTGCTCTTGCTGTGCAATTAATGCGGTTTTACGGCCCTGAACTCCTTGATTCAATTTATGTAAGCGCTTGTACGGAAAGGTGGGCTGTTTCACTTTTACCCCCACTGACCCTTTTAGTCTTTTTCTTAATTCGTTTTCCTTGACCAATATAGATGTGTTGTCATAGTCGAAGGGGAGGTAGGTCTGGTTGACGTGAGCGAAGTCTGGTATCGCTTTTGTGGAGTGTGATACGCTAAGAAGCAAACAGGTGGTCGTTAGTTCTATACAACACCCTCCACCGTCCACCTTCCAAACCCTACCCCCTATGCTATATAAGCTATAAATATATTTGAACTAATCGCAGTACTTATCCAAACAGCAAGACAGACGAGTAGATATAGAATTATTTTACGAATCCGGCCAGTTACCATATATTCGACCAAACTGGGATGGTAACTCGCCCATATTCCATCTGTTTACGACCAGACGGCGAGCACCGTACTCTAGTGCGGATTTTAAATGGAGCGTTTTATCCGCAAATGTTCGACGTGTTCGGCTGTTTCCATATCGGGGAGCGAAATATCCCCTTCGAGTGCATCGCAACGGATGCATATATGCGATTTGATTGAAGAATGCGTATACCATGCAGAAGGGACGACAGTTTATGTGCTAAATTACATAAGAGATATTTTAGTGTTGTAGACGTTTATCTGCAAAAGGTTGGGAATAAATAAGTTTTCTTTGAAAAACTGCGTTTTCTTTTTTGGCACTTGGCCCTTTTGATATTTCAAGGCTTCAATTATTGTTATTTATGTATGTCCAAAATTATCATATAAAAAAGATATTACATTTTGTCGTATAACTTACATAGGAAGTTTTTCTGAAAAATTTGCCAGTATTTTATCAAAAGAATATCATTTAAACCTTCCAATATTTTATTTGATGTTTTGTTTAATTCGAAAGATAAAACAAATAAATTTTGTATAACAGTATGTATTTATATTAGTCAAACTGGTAGACCTGTTCATATAAGATATAATGAACATTTGAGATCATTTCGGTTGAAGAATAAGATTTTTGGTAGTATTTTTTCAGTAACTAGGTGTACCTCAAATATAAAAATGTATAAAGTTTTATTGCATTCAGGCATCTAGATCCATTCTTTCTAAATTTCTGTTTTTCTCTTCAAGGTACATACAGAATAGAGCAGCAGAAAGGTATTTATAGGGGTACTATAAAGTTAAGGATTAAAGAAATATGTCAACAATATTGTAGGATGAAAGGGTAGTGAGGAATTTACAGTAGGGCTGATCTTGCGACAAAGTTCTTAAATTGTATTTGGTTAGGGCAAGTTCCCTTAAAATTGTATTATATTGGTACTGAAATTGGAGGTACAGAACAGAACAACAGAAAGGAATTTACAGGGGTACTTAAGTTTAGGATTAAATAAATACGTCGACAAGATTTTAGGACAAAAGGGTAGAGAGGAATTTACAACAGAGCTGATCCGGAGTCAAGGTTCTTAAATCGTATTTGTTTAGGGCAAGCTTTGTTAAAATTATATTAAAAGAAAACCACATAGTATTGTATTAACGAACGGTCAGAGCTCTAAATATATTAAGAAAGAAATACACATATTATGAAGAAAACATTAAATTTGAAATCCCAAATATCTCCAACTATGATTTACCTAAAATTATACATATTTTAGGGTTTAGCGATATAAATACTGGTAGTTTATAATAGGAATCATCTCAGTACCTAAGTATAATCAAAACCTTATATTAAGCCGGTCCCAGACCAAGCGCAAGTGTATTCGCAAAGGTCCTCGCGAATACTCTCGAACATTCGACCATATTCAAGTTTAACGCTCCCACACTACGCGAGTCTCCTCGGAAATATTTCTTTCGTCCATCGTTCACTTATTGTATTTAGTACACTCAGTGCAGTGTAGAAATAGGTTTTAAAATTTGTGGTAAGTACATGTTAAAATTTAGAAATACGTTTTGCTTCTCGTTTCTTTCTGTTAATTTAAGATATCCAAAACATGGATGTAAGTACCTACTTAGTTGTGTGACGGCTTAAAAGATAAGGAGTAAACTTGTCTGGAAACTATTTTGGAACTGACTGTACACTGTAAAGTATATTAAATTCTCTCCGAGTTAAAACGCATCGTCTGGGAGGTGCAACGAAATAACGCGAGTGCCTAACCTAGCCTTTGACTCGGAACCAAAAAACTACGTCGTGTCGGAATATGGCCGAGTACGATTATTCGGCCTCGCCCTTACTTGTTTAACCTCCCACACGACAATATTTGCTATTATTCGGTCATATTCGATCATATTTGCGAAGCCATTCGGGATTTGTCTGGGACCGGCTTTAGAAAGAAAAATATTTTTCTAAAAACCCATTAAGTAACAACATAGGTACTGATAATTGTGTAGGATTACAGAATAGACAATATTTTAGAAACTAAAGCTTTTTGACAATGTAAAATGTGTTCCAAAAATATTTGTAGTTTGAAAAAGAAAAATATCTGATTTTTGCTATTAGAATAAATATATGTAATTATGAATAATTCGCTTTTAATAGAATTGATAAACTGTAAAGATTCATTATTTACGTACGCAGGTACCTGCAAATACCAATAACTGTTATATTTCGTGCATTGACCATAAAATGAGAAAACATAACTTACTGATAAACGCATTGAGAACTTCTACAAGACCCCAATCACTTAGAATTTTCTGTTTCTTCCATTTTAAATTCAATATGAAGACGACACTAACAACGTTTATTCAACAATGAGCGTCCGAGCCTGTATGAAAGGGATTAGGAAGCGTTGGATCTTTGACAAGTTCTTACGTGCACCGCCCAAACCATTTTTGGATCACATAAGTTATTGACTGCATTAGAAGTTTTGTTAAAAGCCTGTCTACGTTTAGACGAGGCCTTGCCTGCATCACCCAACTCTTTTTGTAGCATTATAGATACATACCTAAGTATGTATTGATTATTATTAGAACGCTTTCCAGTCTAATAATTACTTCTTTTATGTTCGTGAAAACTAAGTAATTAATACTGAGTAATTTAATACGTGTGCATAAGGTTGTGGTTTAACTTAGTTATGTAGTTCTTTCTGAAATAGTTAGGTTGTGATACAGAATTGGCGTTATGAATTTGTTTACCGAGACATTTTTATGTCTACACGAGAAAAAATCAATTAGAAGAAAATATCATATTTATTAGACAAGGGTACTTCCAAAAATGACAACTATATTATTTGTTATATCATTAAATATTATTATTTAATGCAGTGAAATCAACTGTTGTTAAATCTTTTTATCTAACCACGAAAAGGCCATATGAGCATTGTATAGTACAAGACACATTTTGGCTTATTTTTTGTGTTACCCCACTTAAAGGTTGATTCCACCATTTCATGCTTGTGCCGTGTAGTAATTATTCGGGCGTCGCGCTCGTCTTTCCATTTTGTAACTATCACTGGACCCTTTCGATTCCACACTGCTTCCCCCTTCTTCAATCTCGTTTTCAATAGTTTATTCAGATTACCCTTTCGATTTTCACGTAGTGTCCCGACTAATGTAGTTTTTTGTGATAGCAAATATTCCGCAAGTGCAACGCTGCTGTAGAAAATGTCCATATAAAGAATGTGGCCCTTGCCCAAACATTCTTGTAACAAACTTTTGACCACAAAGAATTAATTAGATTCACTATCCGTCCCCAATGTTCCCTTGCCTACGTAAACAATTATGTTTAGAACAAACCCGTCATGAGTTGTCAACTCATACAATTTGATGCCATATTTGTGGCGTTTGTTGGGAATGTACCGACGAAAAATTAGATTAGCAATAAAGGCTCACCTTAACCTCTAAGCATTGTATCATTCTCCAATACATAATAAATATTGGAGCAAGTCCTACAATGGGAGAGGTTCCTATGGAGAAAGGTAGTATAAGCTGTTGATGGATCTGGATGGCCTCTGTACAAGTAATAATAATAATAACAACAAGTAATTATTAGCATTTAATATTGGCACCATTTGAAGTTAAATGTTACGGTTACATTACAAATTAGTTATTTTTGGTTGTTATGAGCACGAAATTTTCTTTTGAACATTGAAAACTGCCTAGGTTAACTATATAACAATATCCCCTCGTATGTACACTTGTTAGCTGTAAACTTTATGACTAACTCCAGGGTTGGTTAGAATTAGAATTGTAACATATTCACCCCTACTAGAAACATTTAGTTCCATAAGTTTATTTTCACCAATCCGGACGGCAGTCTAGACTAGTTCTAAACTTCAGATACGTAGGTAGCGCCAAAAATTTCTGCAATCACATGAAACCAATGCGCTTTTTGCAAAAATACTTTTATTATTGTTTTTCAAAATATTCACCCCCAAACTCAATACATTTACCCATTCGATAAAACCAATTGTCAAAACAGAAATTCCACTCTTCTTGGGTCACTTCAGAAACGAGGTTTTTAAAGTGTTCCACTGCATTTTCTGCGGTTGAAAATCGTAATCCCCGCATTTTATCCTTTAACCGTGGAAATAAAAAGAAGTCACAAGGTGCCAGGTCGGGACTGTATGGTGGATGCTCCAACAATTTAACTCCAGACTCCTCTAAAAATTGCATTGTTTGCCTTGCCTTGTGACTTGAAGCGTTGTCCTGATGCAAACGTATCTCTCCTTTAGGACGACGTAAACGAGCCATTTGAAAAACTTCTGGCAGGCATACTGTTGTATACCATTCTGCAGTAACTGTGCGTTTGTTCTCTAGCGCTATAGTTGCAACTGGACCAGATTTTGAGAAAAAACAGGCTATCATCTTTTTCCCCACACTTCGAGACTGCTTAACTTTGACAGGATTAGGGTCAGTAGGAAACACCCATTGTGCCGACTGCCGCTTTGATTCAGGTTCAAATGCATATATCCAACTTTCATCACCAGTGATGATATTATAAACTGCTTTAGACCTGCCTTCGTTGTATTTTTTTAAAGTTGCTCTGCTCCATTCGACCCGTTGCACCTTTTGCGCTTCTGTTAAATTGTGAGGTATCCAACGACAGCAAATTTTCTTTACCCATAAATGATCGTGTAAGATCTTGTTTACTGCAGTCGTGCCAATGCCCAAGATGCTTCTAATAATAAGCCACATTTTCTTCAGTCACTGCAGAAATTGGCCTTCCTTCGCGCAAATCATCACTGAGTGACACTCGATCAAATTTAAATTCATTGTACCAGCTATAAATCGTCCTCTGAGATGGTGCTTCATTATCAAATGCAGCACGAAGCCGATCGACACTCTGCTTTGGAGATAAACCGCTTTTGAAGTCATAATAAATCATAGCTCTAAAATTTTCTCTGGTTAAATGCATTTTCACTGTGCACGGACAGATAAAAAAATAACTATTGCAGTTATTTGAGCCAAATTTATACTGTCAAACTACAAAACAACACGCTTTTGTTTCATGGCAGAATTTATTAATTAGATGCATTTCTGTGGTTATTTGCCAAAAGCTGATATGTCGTTTCCAGTGATTTTACAGGAAACCATTTTAAAGTTTTTATGCAACTGATAAATCATTTCAGCAAACCCATTTTTCTTAATAATAGGTTTTTTATATACATATATTCAATTATTGCGTAAAAATATCTAATCCTTAAAAACACGTGCATTTAGCATTGAAATTTTACTAAAATTTTGAAAAAAGAGAGTTTGAATGACATATCAACTTTTGCCATAAGAGACATCTCTGACATATCAAATGTGCAATTATATAAAAGTCCATTTTTAATGTATTTTTGTTGTATGTGTATGACAATAAATGGATTATTATTATTATTATTATTTTCTGTCATTTATACACAAAGGATCTGGCTCTGGTTTAGACCAATACGAACGGGCTATGCCAAGTTCACATAACTGTACTTGTAGAAATTAATGTTATTGGTATTATGTATTAATATTGGTACTAGGGTTTTAAGAATTCGGGATCGGGATTCAATTTCGGGATTTCGGGATCGAAATTTAGAATCCCGGGATCCCGGGATTGAATCCCGAACCCGAAATTCAGAAGTTGAAATAGGAAACGCTACTATTTAGGGATGTAACGTTTAAACGTTTAACCGCACGTGTGGACACTACCCGTTTTGGGGAACGTTTAAACGAAATGCAAATAAAATTTAGATATAGGCATCCTTAAATTTCAGATAAACAAAGCCGCGGCTAGTGCTAGGCGCGCACCGCGTAAGAGCAAAAGCGAGGCGACCACTTAAATATTGCAAAACCGTCATGCACTTTTCAAATTGATTGTTTGCATCCCTTTGAGGACTTTCGCCGCCAGCGCCGCAGTCCTCATTCAACGGTATAAGTACATATTATTTTATGATTTATAACCCAACTTTCAAACGACGCGACGTTTGATTTTTTCTAATTATTCAAGTTTCAAAACAATTTTGCAATATTGTTAAGTTTATACGCCGTTTAAACGTTTAATAAACGCGTTTAAACTTTTACGAAAAATCGCTAAACGTTGCATTCCTGCCATTATTTATAACTAATAAACACCCCGAACGAATTTACGTATTTACATAAATACAATCGACGACTGGTGATTTACTGGATTATTTACGCACGCGGAGGTGCGGCGCCGAAACTGACCCACGGCGCTGATAGAAACTTCTAAGGACATGGGCGTAACGTCCTGTGGGATACATGAACAATAATTTTGCAATGCAAAAAATTCCTTTTGCGTAAATTATTATTTCGGTATTTTTCGGGATCCTGGTAAAATGTCGATCCCGAAATCCCGGGATTCGGGATTTCGGGATCGAAATTTTACCGGGATCCCGGGATCCCGGGATTGAAAACCCTAATTGGTACCTATATTATAAAAATTAAAAGTATGTCTGATTAAAATTTATTATTAAAATTTTAATAACAGGACTAGTTACTTAGTACTTATGTAGAAAATAATATTAAATAAGTTTATACAACATCTTCAGCATTTACATTTACGGTCAGGTTTTGATAGAATGGGTGATAAACGGTATCAATGTACTTTAATAAATACACAAGATTTTCCTTTTTCTTTGGGTTAATGGGTTTAGGACCATTATAAACAGGTTGCAATTCAAGATTATTAATTTTTCCTCTTCGTTTCATATTAAACCGATAAAAGGGCTCATTTTCGTCATGTGAATACTTTACTTCAATGACACCAAGTCCTAGTTCTTTGGAAAAACGTAGAACTTTTATGTCGTGCCAACGAACATTCTCTCCTGAGTCGAGATGGTCACGCTTAACAAAAACACTTCTTAGAAGAGAAGAATATAACAAAAAGTCTTCTGTTTGCATCTCAACAACCTTGAATTTTTTCTTACCTCGAACAGTTCGGACAAACTGATACCAATCATGAGGAATTTTAATCTCAACTTCAGACGAAGTTTTTTTGGCACGTTCGATTCTTGCATGATCGGCATCACATTCTAGTCTTGAATGGCCAACTTCTAAAAACTTGTGTTCTATAATTTTTACATTTTCAGATTGATGCAAGTACCAAGAAAGTGCAGCAGCCATAATATTGTTTTTATTTTGGCCGGGACAAGAGTCTGAATAAAACACAACCTTAGTAACACTATTAGGCAAATCTTTCAAAAACTTTATAACACAAGAGGCAATCTGATCAGCTCCACGATCTGACAAAGCTTCATGCCACATAAAACAAGTTGTAATTTCGGTACAACAATCTCTCATAGTAAAGTTGTAGGTCCATAATTGTCTTTTATAATATACTTCACTTGTAGTCAATACCGGCGTAGGTAAGTTTTGTTGAAGATCGAAGACAACAACACGCTCATTTTCAGAATTCATAGCCCTGTTTTTATCAGATTTTTTATGAGTGTAAGCTTTTTCTGCTAACAATAGATGTTTATCCTTCTCTTCTGCTTTCTTTTTTTTTTCTTCTTCAGTAGATGCACATCTAATGTCATTTTGAAGCTTATCGCATGTTTTGCAAGTGTCAATGCTTGGGTTTTTAATTTTATAGCCTAGTTCATTAAATATTTTCGCATACATAGAATAACACAATGGTTTTTCATCGCCTTCAGTTTTTCTTTTATCGACATACATATCATACATTTTTGCAATACTTAGCGTGGGTGCTAAGTAAAGCTTTGAGGTATGACTTCTTGAATAGTGGCTCTGATATTTTGGGAAACTGTTAATATGGTTTGTTACCTCAACTCTTTCATCGTCTCTTGCATTCACTGGTTTGTGCTGTCCACTTAAATTTTCTTCTATAAATCCAGTTCGGCATTCACGTTTCTTTTGAATTAAAATATCAACTTTGCCCCTTGTAACTGCATGAACTTTTTGAAACATGGTCTTACAGATATTTATTTCTTTTCCACTGAATGTAACAGAGTATGACACCGTTATTTCTCTAGCTTTTATAGTTCCTGTCTTACTTTTTCTTCCTTTGCATTCCACCTTTTTTTCTGACAATTTAATTCTGTCACTAAGAACTTGATCTTTGTTAGTAACATTTTTTAAAAAGTCCTCGAAAATTATTTGTTGACTCTCTGGAGATAGCTTTTCCACACATTTCTTCCTGCAGCAGTTAGTAACACATATAAATTTTTTAGCTGGTACCAAAACATGCTTTCTTGTTAAATATTCCTCCCCCCTTGATTTTTTTTCCTTCATTAATTTTCTGTTAATTGACTTTTTCTTCTTATCTTGATTCATTGTCTGTTCCACCTCAACCTCAACCTCATTCCCATTATTGACTTGATTTGGTATGGTTTCTTCTATATTGAGGTTTTCAGAACTAGCCAGTTTGGGTTTTTTGGGCCTATGGTTTATACTGGATAATTCATTTTCGGATGACTCGGATGAACTAATTTCTTCTTGAGCGTCTTCCGGGATATAATCTGCATCCATATTATCATCGTCACACGATTCACTATCATAATAATTATTACTATTTAGAGTGGGGCCATGGTCTTGTGTAGACAAATTTGTCTTGCTGCAGCTTGGTTCGGATATACTATCAAAATTTATATTATGATAGCTGCCTTCATTTTTTTGGGTTTTGAACATATTTGCTTCACTAGAGCTTGACACAAAGAGCACAGGAGTCTTCATATCTACAACATCTGATTCTAGACTGGGAAGTTTTTCAACTATTACTCTCTGGGCACTTTCAGTGACACTAGTTTTATTAAACAGATTTTTTGCCATTTCCATCATTACTTTTCCTCGTGACATATTTACATCAAAGATCTAAAATGAATAAACATTAACACAATGGGTGGTACGCATAAAAAGTAGTACATGCTAATACTTCAAGTATTTACTTCGCAAGTGAAGTACCTACTACACCATTGTAGTACTTACTACCCTCGTTTAGTAGATACTATTATGTACAGTAGTACATAGAAGTTTCTACTTCGCTGTAGAAGCACCTACTCTACCTCTCGTAGTATCTACTGCAAAATCCAAAAATTATCGCTGCTTAGAAGTATCTACTTCAGTTTCAGCGAAGTTGCTGTTTGGGAAACTTCAAATAAATTTTCTCTCACAAAAATATGACCGCTTTTATGAATATAGGCGCCTGCTGTAAAAGTGTGCAATGAATGAAGAACATACGGGGAAAATGAATATCGAAAATTATTCAGATAGTTACTGAAAAATGTGTCTTTCAAAAATTATAATAATAATAATAACAACAACAATAATAAGAATAAAAATATAACTAATACGTTTATTTATTCCCCTCAGTGCAGAGCATAGGTATAACCAACAGGCCAATTTTTATATAAGTCCATACATTCAAATTCAAAGGCGAATAAACTTGAGGAAAAAAAGACAATAAAATTCACTGAAACCGGAGTAAAAATCCAAAACAATTTGGAAACACGCATATTTAACTAAAAGAAGCACTCATGGAAAATATTAATTACCTATTCAAGGAAATTCCTAACCAAATTTTCCAAGAGTAGGTAAGTAGAATTCAGTTTGAGGAGGACCATCAAGACATCGAGGGGAAAGAATGTAATTCACAGACACATATTGAGACAAAAGTAAAATGGTAAACAAGTATGTATATTCCAAAGATTTATAACAAAGGACATTGGAAAACTTTGAAGAAACCACAATTTGACAGAGTCCATAAGAAACTTTTCCTCTTCTGCGCCTCCGCTGTGCTCAATATGCGTTAATCAGTTTAAACCTCTGTTTCACAGATTTCACTCTTTCTCGGCTGTTCCTATGTTGTCTCTGCGCTATGCTCAATGTGCGGCCGGCCTAACACCAGGCCACATACCTATTACATTAAAACAAACAACTCCCCATTCCTTGCATGTGCAAAAAGCGTGACAGAGAAAAGGCGATAGAAATAGTACATTCTACTTCGTCGTTTATATTTGTTAGATGCATACCAAGCATGCGCAAGTAGGTACATTCGGTGGACGGTTGCGACTTATGCAGATTTTGTATACATCTGTCTCTTAATGTCTGGTACGCTTTCGGAGCGTAATGCAGACCCACTGCACCAGCCTGACATGCTCCCGGTAGCATATTCGTATCTCACGTATCGTATCGAAATACGAAGTAACATGAAGTCGGCTCATATCCAACGTGCGAGATCGCTCTCCAAGTTGCGATATGGTACGTGGTTTATAAATCGACAAATAACACTAGTTTATGTTTTAGAGAATAGAACGCATTTTTGAAACAAACCGCTTAACTGACGGAGACCAGACACACGCATTTTTTGTAAAAAAGATAATGTAAAAACGAGTGTAAAAAAGAAACTAACCCCTACGGGAATCGAACTCACCCAGCCCATGGACATCAAACTACCAACCGTATGCGATACTTCCCTACCCACGGAAACCACTGACGCCATTTACAAGTAACGAAATACTTAAACGAAAAGAATAATGAACCGACTTAGTGTTACATCGTATTTCGACACGATTCGTGAGATTTACTATGCCTACCGGTACGCTATACAGCACTGGATTATTTTCTACGTTCCATAGATTATAGAATTTTTGCTGCCACTCAGACAAAATATTTTTTGTTGTTGATGTCAATAATTTTTCAATTTCAATTTTCATATTGTTAAATTTCTTTAAAACTTTTTTGTGTCAAGTTCGTTTTTCGTGTTATAATTAAATTCAACAGTTAGCATTTTTAGTGCCTCCTCTTTTTCGTTTTTAACTTTTGGAATCTCTTATCAAACAAAATTTTATAATATTTTACAAGAAGAACAAAGCGGAACCCATTCATTTATTTCTTCTTCGAATTCTTGTTCTCTTTCAGAATCGGAATTCATTTTAATATATATATATATAAGAAGAAACTTTTGAAATCGGCAGATAAAATAGGTTTAATTTGAGTTAGGTATTTTGAAACATGAAAACCTATATTTGACAAGTCAAATTTTTTTGACTCCGACCCGTGGTAGTAGCCTACTTCAGTTTAATAAAATTTAGTAGCACGAAGTATATGCTTTGCATTGTAGTATAAACTTCGTTTGTGTAGCATATGCTTTGGAACTGAAGTAGATACTACATATATAAAAGTAAATGCTATGAAGTAAATACTTTTTCATGAAGCATTAGCATGTACTACTTTTTATGCATACCACCCATTATTATAGTAGGAAAATTAATAATTACCAATTCGCCTGTTTGTATTTTCACTTGTATGCAAATTATTAATATAAGCAGATAACTCCACGCAATTTCCGCACCGTGAATAGGAAATATAACGACACATAACCAGAGATAACCTTAAAAATATTTGTCACAACTTGATATGTCACAACCCGAAGGTGGACAGAACATGATATGTCGCACATATCAAGTTTTGGCCAACACTGAAATTGCGTTCCAAGACATATCAAATAACGTAAATTCTCAGCGCATGAGCAGTTCCTTAGATAGACATATCAAGTTCTGGCGAATAAAACTTTGAAGTATCATGGCAATAGAATCTGAATATTGACAAAAATTGACATATCAGCTTTTGGCAAATAACCACAGATTTGATCTGCCAGTTTGCAGAAATTATCAGTGCTACCTACGTACCTACCTACTCCCGTTAATTCTTTCTTTTCTGCTTTTCTGTTACCTTCGTGGACAGGACCCAAGCAGCTACAGCACCCCCTTATAGAAACAGATTACCAGTAGTTTAGTATTTAGTTGTTTAACCTAAATTAGAGAGTTAAAAGTTTTGCTCAGTTCAGTTTTTCCTACAGACGTGTTCTTTGACGTTTGAATAATGCTAAAAAATGTTATGTACCTATAAACTGTAAAATAAAGAATCAATTCTTTATAAGGTGTTTTTATACTACGCAGGCAGAGCAATCAACACCAAAACAGTACCTACTGGGTTTATGCGTATTTGAGACAAACTAAAAATAATGCAGGATTTTTTAAAATGTTTAGGGTAAGTACGTACTTAGTGATATTTTTCTTTTTGGTTAGTAAACAGTGTTCTTATGATGTTGATTCTACAAAGAGTCAAGTAGGTAGGCATAGATATATTTATATATGTATATGTCGCAGGATCGTGGAATAAGTCGAAGGCCTCGAATAAGTGCTGTTTGCAATGTTATAAAATGTTTTAGTAAGAGTTAGTTTTATTGGGGTTTTCTTAAGAAAAATTACGAAATTATTAGTTTTTACGAACAGGTGTAAAAACATTCTCGTTGGAAAATAACTAACTTATTTACAAACTTCTTAAAACTAATGATGAAATAGAAAATTACTATGCGTACTACCAATAAGTATAAAAATTATTTTATTGACCGGTTTCAAGATTCACAAAACGATCTCATCATCAGAAATGGTAAATAAAATTCTGATGATGAGATCGTTTGTGAATCTTGAAACCGGTCAATAAAATAATTTTTATACTTATTGGTAGTACGCATAGTAATTTTCTATTTCATCATGGATTTCTACCAAATAGTCCAGACAGAAAATATTAACTACATTCTTAAAACTAGGAAAATTATAGACACGCCCTTATAAAAATACTCCCTAATCATGCTAAACATCCCCATTTCATACGTCCAATCAGATGTGTGCTTACTTTATGGAACTGTTACAAATCAGACCACCGTTGCTTAGTACGAAATGTGATACCTTAATTGAAACTCCAATTAGTCAAATCTTAGATTTGTAACTGTCACACCCAAACCTGTAAAGTTCGAAGAAATACTGCGTCTTAGCGTCGCCATAGTCTAGACACTTGACCATCTCCTAACCAAAAACATCACTTGCAGACGGTCACGTATATACGCAAAAATACCACACAATATTACCCATATATCTTCAAATAATTCCTAAAATATGAAATGGGCACAATGGGATTGTTTGATTTTGGAAGACTGGCTGATTCGACGCTACTGGCAAAGTGCTAGTGGGAAAGTGCGGAAGCCCCAGATAATTGTGTCGAAAGCAAAACTCTTAGATGTGCTCCGAAGGCTCGCGATTTAGGAATTCAAAAGACTGTGCAAGATCCGTGAGAGGTATCGCTGGATGAATTGTAGACGCAGAAGATTTGACACTTGCGCACTCAGCAAAGAGCTAAGAGAACGAAACCGTGGAAAGAAGCGTCTTGTAATGTTGGCGTTCTGTTTGAATAGTTGCGATCGAGAGACCTTCCTCTGTTACAGATACAGGTACAGATCGAGGGCGGTCAGACTTGAGAGGGGGGTAGTGTTGCATGGCGTTCGTTTGATTGTGACCACTTTCTAGAATTATTTTCCGACCATAGGAATGCATAACTTGGATGATTTATTTCATTCCACAATTTATTTTGAGTGCTTCCATGAAACTAATAATATTTTTTAGGTGAATATGGCAAATGTGTTATTACCGATGATAGTTTGGTTATCAAAAATTATGTACACCGTTGGGAATTTCGTAGATGGTAGTCAGAATTGCATTTGCGTACCTTATTGGCAGTGTAAGGACGATTTGAGTGGCATAATTGACGATGGGGTTGATATAGTTGATATCAGGTAAGATTTGAGTTAGACAAAAGGCGACATAAAAATACAAAATAAGCATATTTCTTAGAATTACAGAAAAAATGAAAGAAGCTTTTCCGTTTTGCAAGGGCGACTTCGATGTTTGCTGTTCAATAAAATGTGGGCAGAAAAAAATTAAAATTCAGGATATAGATTATGAAGGTGGACATACCATGCCATTTAGAATACTAGGTGACAATAATGAAGCGGAATTTGCTGAATTTCCATGGATGCTTGCCATATTGCAAGAGAGAACTTACAGATGTGGAGCGTCCTTAATTCACCCGCGTGTTGCGATTACAGCTGCACATTGTGTCGCAGAAAACCACAATTACATAGTTCGTGCTGGAGAATGGAACTGGATGAGCTCCGAAGAAGCTTTGCCATATCAAGATAGACCAGTAGAAATGGTAGGTTTAAATCATCGGTATGTAAACGGTGTAACTTTGCTTCCCCTGCATATATGAACGGTTTTATGGGTTTCCGCTAATCACAATAGGCATCTTTGGGATATTCACATGAGCGAATTATAGCAAACGAGCACTGGGTCTTGGACCAGGTTTCGCAAGCTATTCTCTCCGTAACCGCCGGTCGTCTCGTGTTATGATTTAAACTGTGTACTCGGTGTCTGAATTTACGTCGCTGCACGATTGTGCAATACAGACGAACTGTAGATCGGGTCTGTACGTTACAGCCACTCACGGCAATCCCTTAATGGGATGGTCTTTAATTAGCACGTACGCAGTTGTATAATCGCTCTGAGACTCAACCGGACGGGATGTTCAATGGCTCACTGCATTAGTTGAATGAAGGTGTGCTATTTTCACGGCACTAAATAGATTCAGCCGGTGCGAATTCTTGGTTTGAGCATCCACGGCACCCGTAGAATTTCAGAACAAGCCTTAACCAGCCCATTATACCTCTACAACGGATTAGTTAACGTATGTTTATTTAATGTTAGCCTCTCAGAAACAATAATTAAATAGCGACTCTTACTTAGTGTACAACAGTAAATCACACCACGCAACGCAAGTCAGGGACTCTCTATAGTTCAGAAAATTATCTGGATCGTGTGTGATATACCATTGTTCCCTCTCTCAACTTTCCTTCGGTTCATTGACGCGTATGACGTAGTTCCACATGTTCCTTTTTTCTCAGGTGTCACGATCTTTTATTACTTTCGAGGCAGGTTCAAGAGTGTTTGGGGCTTGTTAGTCGTTTTACCTATTTACTATTTCCTTTTAGGGTCCTACCATGAGGTATAATTTCATCGGTTCTTCCCCCATAAGGGCGTCACGAGCGATCGACTGAAAACGTCAGTGTTAAGGTCAGATACCTATCTGTTGTCCCCAGTCCGTTGGGAAATCGTACAGCGGCTGGTTATTACGTAGCGTCGAGCACGGCTTTTCGCAGCCACCGCCCGTGATGTTAAATTGGTTTAAATAGGTTTCTATCAAGTCGTCCACTGACCAAACATCTAAAGGTACCCCTTCACGTACAGTTATTTGCCTGCGCGCCTAGACTGAAGGCCCGACGCGTGCTCCCGGACTGACGCTTAGTGTTCAACCTACACGTTCAGTCCGAAACTGTAGGCTGTTTGGCACTTTTCACTTCATTTCGAAAAGTGGCGGATTGTAGACGTATAAAAAGTCAGCAGAATTTTTTTTCATTTTATTACGAAAAGTGACTGACTGTTGTGAAAACAAAGAGTTTAAGTAAAAGAAAGGCAATTGCCTTGCTATTATTAGCAGGAACCGACGAAGGAGCAGAACATGAAAAACGAAGGGAAAAAATGTACAACCTCTGTATATTTCAATAAATTCTGTTAAAACTCCATAGACAGATGATGTGCCATGCTATCTCTGCAATTATTATACAATATAATAATGCTCACTACCAAATTAAGCAAGCAAAATGCACGGCTGATTGTGTACGAAACTGAGAACTTAGCACATGTCTCTTGTCTCTCTTTCATCCACGTAAACCACTGTCGCCGCTCTCTTGCTAATCGCCAACCGAGAACTGAAGCGCAGCTACACGCTCAGATCTTGCCTGTGGCGCGTCTCAGGCCGCGCCAAATCTTTTGTCCGATTGGATTTCTTCAGTCCACGTCGGGACTGAGACGCGCCGGGAATGTTGCATCCCTACACGTTCAGTTTTGGACTGACCTGAAGGACTGTCCGTCCAAAACTGACGAAAAACTGAACGTGAAGGGGTACCTTAAGAAGGGTAATTTTGAGCTGCAAATTGAGATGATAGAGTAATTGAAGTGCAGTGACCTGACCATGCGGCTAAATTATGAACATGCCCTTAGCATACCTAAATCATCAATGAGTTCATTCTTCAAAATATTGTATAGTGATGTGAATCTGATAGCCCAAATTTGATGAAGAATGAGAAGTTTGATGATTGCAGTTCTAAACTGCCAATTATCAAGGCAATGTTAATTCGGGGGCCATTATTTTTTTGTATTTATTTGTTTCTCCAACAGAAAAATATACAATTACCTTTACTGAAATTCTGTCTCTGTTACAGCTCCTTATACATCCGCAGTTTGATATATTCACGTTAAGTAACGACATCGCGTTGTTAATCATGGACTCCCCTTTCACATTGGCGGAAAATGTAGGAATTATTTGTATTCCTCCATCTGGACTTACTTACGATGGTTCAAAATGCATAGCAAGTGGATGGGGAAGAAATTCTTCTAAGAAAGGCTCTTACCCAACAACATTAAAGAAGGTCGATCTGCCTGTAGTGTCACGACCCCGATGCTTGAAGTTATTGAGAGAAGCCCGTCTAGGTCCATACTTTACTCTAGACAAAAGTTTTGTTTGCGCCGGTGGACAGAAGACAAAGGACACGTGTAAAGGTGATGGTGGGAGCCCTTTGATTTGCCCCATAGAAGACCAGCCTGACAGATTTGAACAGGTTGGAATTGTGTCATGGGGTTTGACCTGCGGAATGTTCGAAGCGCCTGGAATTTATGTTAATATTGCTATGTTTAGTAATTGGATCGATAAACAAATGACGATGTTAAATTTTGACACGACTATTTATCGATATTAGATGTTAAATTTCCCGCAAGAATTTTAATTTCAAAAATATTTCTATTCCTCTTCTAGTTTGTTTTTCACTATTCTGTATGTCTTTCTCTTGGCTCCGGTATCTTAAATTTTTGTAAAATCACCTGCTAAAATTTCAGTTAGCCATGGAATAGAACGATTATATCAGATAAAAATTTTTCTTCAGTGCCACTTGCAGTCTTCTAGAACTTATTCATGTGAAAATTTTGTAAGTTTGCATTCACAGAGGAAAGTATTTTTTTGAGTGAAACAAAGCAAACAAAAAGCATGATACACATTAAAATGTCTCTTCCAATAACAACTACCTGCCTAAGTAGCTCTGATAAACAAAAGTACCGTTACTTCATTGTAATCTATAAATATAGTTACCTATTGGGGAATAAATAGAAAACCAGTTTTTCTTAAGGTTAAGGAGCACTTGGATAAGTTCAATCAAAAAGTAGAATAAACATAAACTTCAAATAAAATATAAGAACAAAATAAATAAAAATTTTCTTCTAAGTAACAGCTATCTAAATAGCGTTAACCGACATAAATAACAGTCATGCCATCAGATGTGTAATGTACATTACTTGTAAACTCTGTTGTAAGATGCGAAAGCGAAAGACTTTTTTTGCAGAAATTCTTCCATTCTGCGGAGTTTTCACACTGACTTTCACTTTTTAAATCACCAACGAAACAATAAACTATTAAAAATTGCTTTTTTTTCGCTGGACTAACGCAACGGTAGCCTTTAAGCTTTGTTATTTGTATGAAAATGGCGTTTGAGAAAAAGCATTCGATAACCTTCAACGCGCTGCCATTGGTCAAGAGCCGTCATGTGATGCAATCATGTGTTGCACTTGTTTACATTCCAATGAACATTTCTTTGAGTCAAACATATAACTTATTTGAATTAAATAACACATTTGCTT
This sequence comes from Xestobium rufovillosum, assembly GCA_963966045.1. Taxonomy (NCBI): domain Eukaryota; kingdom Metazoa; phylum Arthropoda; class Insecta; order Coleoptera; family Ptinidae; genus Xestobium; species Xestobium rufovillosum. The sequence goes on from OZ014497.1 coordinate 28,909,077, forward strand.
GCTATTTCCTTGAAACGTTAACACTGTTGTACTTCTCTCCAAAATTATATTTGTTTGACACAAAACTCTGGTTCTGTAAAAACCTCACGTTAATTAATTTATTTGTAACAATAAATTATATTCTTGGCAGTGCCAAGAAATTTGTTTATTTTAAACTGCCCGAGTTTTCATCCAAGCATATCGAGTATTTGATTAAGCAAAACAAATAATGTGTTGAAATACATTTTAAATTTGTTACTTTAACCAAATATTGGCTAATCAATCTAAAGAAACCAATTTGTAGTGTCAAAGCAACGTATATTCTTTATCTAAGAGAATGTATTTTGGTTTAAATGAATTTTGTTCATGTCAAATAAATTAAAATCAAATAAACGGAAATTTTGAAATCAAAGAAATTGTTTTCTCTGTGTTAGAAAAATTTCTAGGACAATGATGATTACAGTTCAAAAATGATATTCTCAAAATTTTACCAGTTAATTTTATTGAAATTCAAAATTCACTAACGAGCATGCTCAAAAGTCAAAATGATGCACTCTTTCAGAATCCGTCGAGAAAAATATGGGTTGCTATTTAAATGAAATTACCCATGACGTCATTGTTAAAAACCAGGACGTCGCACCCTGTATAAAGCAAGTAATATTGCATGGCTCGAGTGTGTAGGGCAAAGCACCGTACTGATGAGTCACACAAGGACGAAATCAGTGGTCTACGGTTTTTCCATGCACATTCGAAACGTTCAATATTGAAAAACTTCTAACTTAACTTGAGGAATTTTCTCATAAACATAGGAATAAATAAAAATAAAAAGCAATGTGAAGTTAACAAAAATTTTATTACTTTTAGCTACCATACATAAAATCCTTACCTTACAACATGTTAAGAAAAAAAATGTTTGAGAAGGTATAAATAATAATGAGTAGGTATCTGAGAAACAATAAATCAATAATAACAATGAACTGTATGAATAAAAAGTATTTGCAACTTTGGAATTTGATTGTAATTATACCGGGTGGGGATTTAGTGTGTAATCAGTTCATATGTCTGGTACTGCTTAAGATATCAAAATGAAATTTTACGCTTATGTGGGGAACGACATGGAGCATTTCGTAAAATTATTTATGTATGTACAGGATGTTCACATTCTGAGTACCAGACCAAAGTTCTATTTCTTTAAATGGAAACTCCACAAGTATTTGCGTGATTTCGATTCCCCATAAAATTTCATGAAAATTGATATACTACATGATGTGGTTTTGAGTAAGGCCTGTTAAGATATTGACATTTTTGTGTCATTATGGTCCCAAATTTATGACACTACTGGCGTCTGCTGACCAAAGCCACCTAATTATTTTTTATTGAAAGGGGTTTACACACTGCTGTATTTGTGAAATCTATACATACTTTCACCATAATATTTAGGATTATACAAGGTGGTTAAGTTATGCAAAAGGGAATTTTTCTAAAAAATTTCAAATAGAATACCATGTATATTTGCACAGCTGACAGTCAGTTAACTAAGCTTTTAATTGATGTAGATATTGCCAGGTCTACTACTGATAGTTTCGGCAGATATTACGATTGAACATCAAAATTTTTGAATTTCATTATTAGTTTATACTCTTTTTGGCGAATTCCCCCTATTCTGTTGCTCAAAACTCACAATAATATTTATATTTTGTATTTGCAAATTGGTATCAATATAAGACAATAAATCTTATTGTAAAATTGTTTCTTGATGGTTATATTCTTAAATGTATAATGTCTTTTTAAAGTCGGGTATAATGTTCAAACAAGGAGTGCCATGGAGGAAAATATTATCTTTAAGAAATAATCTTGCAATGGGATTTTTCTGTATTAATGTAAACTTCATTTGCTAAATATTTTATAGAAACAAAATGCAGACCTTTTTTGGAGTTTTGGGTGACAAAATAGGGAAAATCGTCAAAAATAATGTAAAATACTAACGAAACTCTACATTTTTATAATTCAGTTGTACATTCTGTCGAAACTTTTACTGGTAGACTTGACAATATTCACATCAATGAAAAGCTTAGTAAAATGACCATCAATTGTACAAATAATATACATGGTGTTCCATTTGAAATTTTTGAGAAAAATTCTGTTTTGCATAACGTAACCACCCTGTATTATCTTTATCTCAAGTTATTATGATAAAATTATTTATAGATTTTAAAAATACAGCAGTGTGTGAACCTATTTCAATAAAGGAATTTTAGGTGGCTTTGGTTAGTATGCGTCAGTAGCGTCATAAATTTGTGTTCATAATGGCACAAAAATGTCAATATCTCAACATTCCTTAGTCAAAACCACATCATGTAGTATATCAATTTTCACGGAATTTTATGGGGAATCCATTATGCAAGGGCACGTAGGGTTTCCATTTAAAGAAATAGAACTTTGGTCTGGTACTTAGAATGTGAACATCCTGTATATACCTAAATAATTTTGGGAAATGCTCCATGTGGTTCACCACATTCGTGCAAAATTTCATTTTGATATCTTAAATAGTTCCAGAGATATGAGCCGATTACACACTAAATCGCGACCCGGTATAGAATTTTAAGCTTATTGTGTATTGAGAGATAAACAGATTTCTCTGAACTTATTTCAACAGTAATCTGTTTAAATATTTCCAAGACAGTTTTGCTGTTTTCCAATAATTGCCATTCATAAAGCCAGTGTAGCAACTGTAGCGTCTTTCGACCCTAAAATCTTGGAAATCATGGTGAAAGTGGAATTCCACCTCGTGCAAATATCTTACTTAAGATTTACACGAGGAAGATTCATTTCTTTTTGTGCGATGTGTAATTTGGCTAAAGCATGTCTACTTCTCTTGAAATATTCAACCAAGCACTTAACCTTTTTAAGACTTATCTTTAATTCTTCTAAACCCGTTAGCAGTTACCACAGAGGAAACTTTATTACCTAAATTCCATCCTTCCATAGTTTCTTTCAAGAGTGTTGATAAATTTACAGTGGTGGGTCTGACGAAATCCTACACAGCTTAAAAGATTAGAATATAGTTTGGTATCTTTTTGCAAAGTAATTGCCAGGAAAATTTCGTTGTTTATTGAAGTCCAACCGTCAGTGGACAAACGCACTGCCTATGCTTGCTGTACCTTTTGAACTACTTCTTTTGTTATGTTCATCATTTGTGGAATCATGGTAGATTAGATAGATTTTATCGTCGGGAAAGTGCAACCAGGGCATAGCATGTGAACAAACTTACTTAGAATACGATTTCTTGGGATGCATGCAACAAAATTAGGACAACTCAAATGTGCGAGTTGGGATGCTCCAAATGTGCATAAACTATGTATTTCAATTTTGTAATGTGCACTTTAAGGTGCACACTGGAGATTTTGCCAAACTATACAGGGTGATTCAGAACAGGCGTGCCAAATTAAAATGGGTGCCAGAGGAACTCCAAATAAGACGAAAAGTTTATGTGAACATATCATGTTCTAAAGTTACTACTAACAAAGATACAGGGTGTAAAAGTTTTAATATTTTTTTTAATATCGTAATGTAATAATTGATGTGTTTTCTCGTTCTTCTTGTTAGTTTTGTTAGCGTTATTGTTAATAAACTATTTTTTTCAATTTTCACTTTCCCTGCATATCGGTGAAGCCATTATTGCATTATGGAAAATTTCAGTGCATGTGCACGATTTCACAAAAAGCTATTTCATTCAAAAACTAAAGCCTTGGTTTTTAACAACTTTCCGTCGACGTAATTGCGTCGACGGAATTCCGTTTGCTGTATTTTAAGTCTGTCGCTGTTTGAACGGCAGAAAATTTTCAGCTTTTTATTGGTGTAACTTAGCAACAACCAAATTATGCAGGTTTGATTTCAGCAAAGTCCCCCAGCGCAGTGCGTCGACGGATTCCGTCAGCGCAATTGCGTCGGCGGAAAGTTCTTAAAAACCAGGGCTTAAGCATTTTACGAAAAATTTTGAAGATACCAATTTCTTCTCAAATTGAACGTAGATTACAAATACATTAATATCACCTGCATTCGCCAGTGGCGTAACATTGGATTGGGGAAATAAATAAACGGCCTACCCCGTAGCAACGCTACTGATGGGGCTAGCAGAGCAATTTTTTTTTGAAAATTAGAACTTGGCAAATGAAAACGACACCTTAAATTTCAACTCAATAACTTTCCTAGTTACTAAGACAATAAAAAGAAATAAAATAATATTAAAACTTTTACATCCTGTAACTTTTTTTGTAGTCACTTTAGAACATATGTTCATATAAACTTTTCGTCTTATTTGGAGTTCCTCTAGCACCCATTTTAATTTGGCACGCCCGTTCTGAATCACCCTGTATAGTTTCACACTGGCATAATGGCTTTATAGGAATTAATTGTTTTCTGTTCCTCGATAGCTAATCTTTTATTATTATTATTATCTTATTTTGAGAAATATCCATCATCACGGTGTTCGGGGATTGACTCAGTTGTCCCTTCTTCATGGTAATTGGCATTCTTCTATACCGTATATATGCATCCTTTGCACTCAAAGGGTACATTTCTCCCCACCGGCCATTTGCGAATAAAGTGCTTTACTTAAAACTTGCACTAGAGGTTAGGCTCGTCGTCTAGTCGTAAACAGATGAAATGTGGGTGAATTAACATGCCAATTTGGTCGAATATATGGTGACGGACCGGATTCATAATAGAATTCCATATCTACTCGTTTGTCAATCTGCCTGATACGTACTGCGTTTAATTCGTGGGTGGGGTTCCATTGCGGAGGTGTTGTATGGAAAAATCAGCTCAGAGGATTTGAAAGAAAAGGCATTAAGTGACTAACGAACACCTGTGAGAATATATCAAAAACTTTCCTGTTTTTTTTTATCGTGAAAGAAGTTTAATAATAAGATATAAATATTCGAGGACAGAAAATATTATATTTTCTATCGGATCCCGAAATACCTGCACATATTGTTTTCCTATTCGTGGAAATGCATCTATTCGCAAACAATGTTATAAATTTAGGCTCTAATATATGTATATAATTGATAACTCTTTTCAAAATTAAACAATAATTTAGTATTTTCTAGAGGAGGGAATTGATGACTGTTTTCAAAGAAATGATTAGCAAAACTTGAATGGTCATTGTTTAAACGAAATGATTTTTAAATGTTCATTATACCTAATAGGCATGCCAGTTTGTCCGATATATATGCTATTACAGTCTAAACAATTTAGTTGATAAATACCTGTGGGGTCAAGTTTATGTGTTCTGTCTTTACTGTTAAATAAAATTTTAAAATACTGGCAATCTTTTCAGAAATATTTCCAAAATATGTAATTCTGCAAAATTCGGTAACTTTATCATTAGATAATTTATGATATATGTTGCTACAAGCAACTTTAAATTTTTTATTGTTAATGATTCTATTGATAATTTCAATCTTAAATCCGTTATTTATAACAATTGTTCTAATTATGTTTAGTTGTTTATTCAATTTATCCAAAGATAGCAGTACTGTAAAGGCCCTATGTACCATAGAATTGTAAGCAGAAATTTTTTGACAAAAGGGAAGAAATACATTTAATAAAATAGTAATATCTGTATATGTTGGTTTCCTAAACATATCGAAATTTATTTTATTATATATTTATTTATTAAAGTTAAATCTTAGAAATTAATTTTGTGTTTAATTTCTATATCTTTTGTAAATTTTATTTTCGTAGGAATACTGTTCAAAAAATTTTGACAATTGTCTAATTGTCTTGTTGTTCCTTAAAGCAAGCAATAATATCATCTACAATTCTATACCAAAATAGAATGTGTTATTTGTCCAATTCTGAATTCAGAATTGTTTCTTCAATATCCGACATGAAAATTTCTGCTAATAAAGGACAAATAGCAAGATCTAAATTTTGAGCATAATATTTATTACTGAACTGGAGATAATTTTGTTCAATACAAAGTTGGAAAGCAGTAATAATATATTTTTTTGTAACCGATCAATACTCTAATAAATTATTCCATTGGTAATACGCCAAGTATTTTAGAAATAAATACTTATTAGGTGGGAGTATTCCCAAGTGCAGGCAGAAGCGAGCCCCCCACCCAACCGCCTATTTAAAAGTTTATTATATAAAGTATTTGCAGCATAAATCTTTTTCATTTGCTTTGCTTTATAAGAAATGTGTGTGGTTCAGAGTGAGTGAGTGAGTGAGTGAGTGAATAGAGCTCATTCTTTGATAAATTAAATTAAATAATTAATAATGTGCTCGGTGGGAAGAGAAATAGTTGTACTGAAAGATTATCTACAACTGAAATATAAAAACGCTCACATAGTACACGAGTTGCCGGTGTTGTCCTTTCGGAGTGATCTCCGACATTTTTTCTTCAAGTTTCCACCCCATACTTCAGTATTTTGGCGATTGTTACATCAATGTATCAAATCTACGACGTATTTTATGAGATATGTGCGGTACTCAGGCAAAGGTATGGAGTTTGGAGGACGAAGTGGAAATAATTATGTGTATGGGTGGCGAAAAGGTCGAATTTTTAAGAACATTCTTCCCAGAAAATTCTGCAGCCAACTGTAACTTAACAAGTATGTATATATTTCGTGAATATTTAATGGAGACTGTTAATATGCATCTGTAAGTTCCTAACTTCTCGAGAATTCATTATTTAGATCTTAACCGAAAGTGGAGGAATATAATATCTACATAATTATTTTTTTCTCCTGTTTCCAGCAAAATGGGTGCCAGATTAGGTGTTCCCCGGCCGGCGGTGGCTTCGACGGTGGCGGAGAATACCCATACCCTCTCCATTTCAATGATACTTATACTTAATTGTACAATTTAAATACATACTTCTGAATATTGCATTTTTTTGTTATTATTAAATAGAAAATAAATATACTGTTTTTTTTGTAAATGTACTTTTTTCGCTCACTCACTCTGAATCACACGTGTTTTAAAATGAGACTATGTATTTTTGAGATTTTTGGATGTTATTTTGCAGGGAAATACATCCAACGTACTTCATACTTCATAGAATAGCCAGAAATAAATAAATATGCAGGTATCTTCGCCCCCTGAGTGGTAGCCAGGTATAAACCATTTCGATTCACCCCCCTCCAACTCGTTTAACATGGGAGTCTATTGATGTCATTATCATTGTGTTCGCACAAATTGTTTATTATTAATAACAATTACAACAATTAAGTAATAACCTACATGAATAGCGTCTCAGCCAGCCCAAAATAACCATCGCAATTAAAACCGCGCGCAAAAGAGCGAGCCGCTAATTAAGCCACTGCTTCATGGTCTTCCTGTTCTTAGTTTGTACGTCCATCTTACACCTAACTGACTTGTAAGCCACTAGCACCGCGTTTTCGGCCAAATACTTTTTCTAACTTTTAAGCTTATTTTTATGAATACCTACTACACGCTGCAGAAATCTTAGACAATATTTTTAACACCCCGTATATTTTAAATCAGAAAAAGTAAGAAAAGCAACAAATTTTGCACATTATAAATGACTAAAACCTGTAGCAAAATATGACAACGTGACACACCTAAATAATAAATAAGTGGGGGTACATATTACACAGGGTGAGTCAATAGTACGAAATTCTTCCAATGCATCTTTATTACAAATTTAAGAGAAAATTATTATAGTCTTGACGCTTGTCATATAAAACAATTTTCACTTAGGTATACAGATTGTCTCCCATTTCTTGTTTCCTCATGAATTGTACCCTTTCTTAATTTTCGCATTTCTTTTTCTGAATTTCCCGTACAGCTCGGTAGGCGATTTGTGGTGCATCAGAACTGATTTTACGTTTTGATAAACTTATCTTTATTTACTTGTGAAAATGCTAGCTTGAGGCATGCCGAATTTGAGACTACACGGTAAGGACAACCAGTTGCCGGAGGCGATACAATGACTTCTATCAGACTTCTAGTCATTTCCTGTCTTTGTCGTCCCCCGTTATACCGTCAAAGTTCGGTACGGCCTTCCTTAGGTCGGGCATTACTCGGTTGTTGGCCTTGGGTCTGCGAGATTACACCTCGAATGAGCTAATCATTTCTCCCTCAGCTGGCCTCCATTTTTGTCATCAGCTGTATCACAGCTGTCATTTGCTGCTGCAACAAGGCAGCTTCTGACCACATCGGTTGCATACTCTCTGGACTCCCCAATGGTGAACTTCCTCTCAATGGAGTCATATCTTCGTTGGCTTCAGTAACTAAGAATATGTTTTACACTAATATCAACTTAAAATTAATTGGGTTTTTGGTGTCTGCAAAAATGAATGGCCAGGTGAAAGACCTGCGGAGAGAGACCAATTTGATGCCTGTGGGTTGATCAAAAATGATTAATCGGTGACTGGCAAATACCTGTACCTCAGTCATTACTTGGCGACTGTGAATTGCCGTATCATTTTCCGCCATTACTGATGCAGTGTGTCGTTTTCCGAAGTTGCTGCACCAACACCGAAATGTTTATATGGAGCCGAACATTTCTTTGCATTAGATCCAGTGATACCAGCAACTGTCACTCGCGGGTTCGCTCAAACTGCTGCGAGCTGAAGTTAGGAATCGTGAACGTTGTCTTCGTGCTTGGAAACTTCTATGTGGCTTCTTGTTTTCGCGGTTCAGGGCGAATTTTAGCTCAGATACCTTCTGTGGGAGCTGGTTGACCATTTTCCGTTGGTAGAAATGGTAACATTTCTCGGTTACTCAATTTCTTCGATTTTGTCGGCCATTTGGGCCAAATTTTCCAACGAATCTGTACTTGTGGAGAGAACAGGTTGTGTTTGAGGTGGGAGGCGTTGCATCCAGAGCGTTTTCAATGATTATGGAGGAAGAGATGTACCTCCGAGCTGTTCATCTCATTTCATAATTGGGGTAGCTTTTTGTCTGCCAATTATAAGTCTGAGGGTAATTTTCTTAGCTTCTTTTCACTGGAATCTGAAAATATCTGGATGAGCCTATTTTTCAAACCATCGTATTTACCTGTAGTAGGTGGTGAAATGATGAAGTAGGTTAGGTACTTTAGTGAGGATTTCGGTATTTATCACGTACGTAATTGTGATTTATCAAATCGGCGCTCATACACGCTACTTCAAATTGCGCTTCAAAGTTTTTGATCCAGTTTCCAAGATGGTGGTGCTTTCATGTTGACCTCGTTTACTTGTTGGGGTTCGACTGGGGTTTCATTCTCTCCTTGCATGGTCGAGATGTGGAAAGTTGAGATGCGTTGGGAACGTGTTCTTTTTGTCGGTGTTACTGCTTGCACATCACTTCGGGATGTCACCAATTGTGGCGTTAGGGGTTGTCAGAGGACGGACAAAAATAACAAAAACTCTATGTTGTGTATTAGTAATTCAGGTTTATTATTCAGTATTTCAATTTTACACAAATTTGTTAATTATGATGATTTTGGCGCTTACAACATTCTTCAAGGTGTAGAAATAAGTCAACTTGGTGGATGCAATATTTTATTATTGCCTGTTTTTATTCTGCCCCGGGCAGCTATCACAAAACAGTTCAACGTCGGTAATAGATCCTCTTGAATCAACATTTTGTAGATTAATTTTCATAATACTGCAAATTTCATTTGCACCACGATCTCCATCACACTCGCCCCACAAGTAGCAAAACCCATCTCTTGTTTTACTTTCGTATACTGTCAGATTATAATAGCTATACTTTCTTGAGTAATAGTGTAGCATGCTCTCTGCTTTCGGTGTATTTAAGACCTTTTGGGGGTCGAAACTCGCGCAAATAAATTTCGGGTCGATTGATGCTCGTTTTTGGCACCCTGTTTTGAAAAAAAACAAAACATCTGTCGTAGAAATTATTTATTAATCTTAGGTGTTCTGTGTCTTGACACTTTGAGATCTTGTCAGTTTCGATGCTAGATCTAACTTTACTTCTAAGGTACACTGATTTTTTATGAAGGAAAAAATCCTCATTGCAAGGATCAATATCAAAAAGGTTTCTAGAAGTTACATAGTTTCCTTGTATAGTACAGCAATAAATCCTTACGCTGTGATTCTATCTTTTTATGCAAGGTCGCAACAAAAACTTTGTCACTTTGAAAATGTTCATTCATTGATGAAAACTTTGGCAATGCCCAGTTTAAAAAATAATAATACAAATGATGCTGTAGGCTTCCGCGGCCATTGTCGTAATGGTTACCTTGGCTTCCGGGCGAAGACCGCGTCATAGATTGGCTGGATGCTGACGTTTGGTCCACTATCACAAGGGACATCTTCAGGGCTAGGCCAGCAGCCCTGAAGTCACTTTAGTCACCTTTCTAGGTGATGTATAAGATGCCTCATTTTCTGAGCTAGAATCAGAATGGGAAGAGCTCACCAGTGCTGCCACTCCACTTCAGCTGTCATACCATCTGGACGTGCGCCGTGCGCGATGTTGCTGTTTTCACAGCAGTAATTTACTGACTTTTTAACGGGGATGTTAGGCGGTCGATATCCATTTCATGCTCATTGTTAGTTCTTTTTATCTTTTGCTTTACTCTACTTTTATTATCTTCTACATTTTGATATAAAATGGGAACGGGCCTGTTCCATAATTTTCTCACCGGTTAACTTTCTCTGTTTATGCCGTTGTACCAGTGTTGCCACCTACAAATTTTTTTCAGTAATAGACTGACGAAAAAGTAGTAGTAGATCGAACTGTTTGGGTAATAGATTTCTGTTCTTGTGTAGTAAGGGGAGGGGATTTTCCTGGGAAATAGATAAATGCTTCAAAACCCATTTTTACGTATTTCGGCATGGTAAATACATAAACATAGGTACAAAAGTAAATGCAACGTAATCATTTATTCAGAAAACATCAGTAAAAATAAAACTGATCTGACCTGGAATATAATGAAGTTTCGGTATCAGGTGTACCATGAATACAAGAAGGGCGGTTGGGAATGTAAGATCTTGGAAAAGTCTCTGGCTTTCAAATGCATAAATCACTTTAAGGGTTAAATAATTAAAATAACTAATCAAATAAAAAACTTAGTTTAATTTTTCTGTGCGTTTTTTCTTATCAAAAACCTGCAAAATATTCAGTGTTAGTAACACTTGAGCTGATATAGGCCTTAATTGCCTACTTATCCATCTGGAACCAAATTTCCTTAACAAAAAAACCAAAAACACAAATCTGAAGTTCAAAAGTCCGCGTTGCAAAAACGTAATAAATTTGAATACCTATGTATTTCAAACTGCAAACACACCAGAAGATAGTAACAAAACGACTGTCAACGTGGCAACACGTCAACTCGTCAACAGCAACAGCCATCTAGAAGTTTTAGTTTAGGTAGTCGACCAACAAACCTTTAAAACATAAAATAACTATGGCTGCTCAAGATTCAACTCAAATTTTCGAACACCTTGAATTGATTACATTATACTAATTATCAGATCATTAATGTATTTTGTAAAAATATTACCTAAAAGTATAACAAAAATAAAAAAGTAATAGATTTTATCTCAATAGTAATGGCGTAATAGACAAAAGCAGATAGTAATAGATCTATTACTATTGTAATAGGGGTGGCAACACTGCGTTGTACCAAGTCTTACACACCAACAAACAAAACTTATTAAGTACTTCATTTTCTAAATTATGACTATGGGGACACGAATATTTAAAATCAAATTGAACCTTATTTTCTAAATATAATAGAATTTGTCTAAATGATTGTGGTTGCGATGCAATTTCATGAGTCATTCTCCTTATAATAGAATATGCTGTACATAATCCACTTATAAGTTCTGGAATACAGTATTTTAATACTGTATTGAAATTCCTTGGCTTCTACTAATGCATGTCACTGCGATATTTTGTCAGCGTATATCAAATTAATTTTGCATTGGTCACACGATTGTAAAGTTTTTATATTTTTTGTTGTGAATCCACCAACATACCCTAAACTAAATTTATCAATTTTGGTGAATGTCTTCTGCAATTCCTTGGGTAACAAAATTTTTAACATATGTAATTACACCGCCATCCTCTTCGCAACTTGCCGAAAGTGGACGGTGTGTAATTAAATAATTTATTAGCAAGATCTCAAAGTTATTTCTATACGAACGTGCAGTACGATTTATATTTCTGGAACCCTGCTGTCTCATCGGCACAAGAAATTTCAATTGGGCCTTACTTGAAAACCCTAGGTGTCACGTCCAACAAAAACTACCAGCTTTCCCGACGTAACCGGTTTGAAAAAAAAATGAAACAAAGATTGCAACTTAAAAAGTGAATTTATTTGCACTTTTATAATATGTATATGACACAACGACTGTTGTGAAACTAAAAATAAAACTATTGGTAAGCTATGTATGAAAAATACAAATAAAATATAAAAATATAAATAATAATGTTTCAAATTTATGGTCGTGACATGACAATAGGTATTTGGAAATAACGTCTTCTGAAAAATCTGTTTTCTTCGCTCCTACAAATAATGATGAAATCGGAAAAATAATAAATACACAAAAGTCCAGGCTGGGATAAAATCTCAACAAATGCAATAAAAAATGTAAAAGCATACTCATATCACACCCAACAGACATAATCAATACAGTGTTCCAAACCGGTGAATACCCAGGGAAGTGTCCTGGGACCTCTGTGTTATGATGTCCTATGCTAATATTAGGTGCCATCGTGCCATATATTGAGTAAGTAATTTTGAGATTTGATTTTGAATTAAATTAATTTCAGAAATAGAAAACTTTAATAAAGAAGGCCGTTTCTGAAATGGTCTGACAAAAGGTGCTTTGCAGTATCTCTGAATCCACTCTGACAGTCGAGGTCTATTTGTTTATTTTCTCCATTCGGAAGTAAAGTATTGTAATCTACCACCTATTTGTACAATGAATTTCGTTGTTGGTGATTTCATTTGGTGCTCCTGGTGTCCCAAAGAGCTGGGGGTTGGAAGTTAAAATGTTTCACTTCTCCTTTTGTTTTTTCTCCCTTTCCTGTCATTTCATGCGTCCTCGGTAACCCGTAAGTAGCAAAATGCCAATAAATATTTTTATATCAGCATTTGACACTAAGAATGAATGATTAGGTATTCTTTTGTGTAGAGTATAAATTAGTGAACAATCTTGTTCATTCACAATCTTGTTCATTCACTGGATGTAATACAGGATCCAGGGAATGAACGACAGATTTTCCAATTTTACCGCCAATACACAAAGTTTATGTAGACTATCAAATATCTTAAAATGTAAATACTGTCCTTAGATAGTCAATGATTTTGAAACTTTAAAGTGTAGAAACCTTATTAAGTGCTATTCTTACTTACCTGGTTTCTTACTAGGGTTTTACCTCCACCAACACTCGACAAGTCTGCTCCTATAAAAGCGACTGTATTGTTCTTTCTCTGGAACAGAACTAAAACTAAAAACTAAAACAGCGACAGACAGTCAGTTTAAATATAATATAGCAAACCTGTGGGCTAGAAAGATGCGACATAACCTTAATAATCGTGAATTAGTTCGAAATCGTTCATTTTACTGTTGACGTTCATTCACTGGTGCTTCTACCCTATAAAGTCTGTAGCAACGTGATGTCGTGATTCTGTATTTTCTTGATTAACTCCAAACTTTCTTATCGAGTGTTTTGTAGTAATTACATGCTAACAGAATCGCATATGTATTTATTATAAGCCAACTGATAACATTCGTTTAAGAACAGTTGGGAATGAACCAAATATTTCGATCAGATATTCAATGTATTTCTCAGGGTTTGTAGGAGGCTGATGCCTGAAAACAGGCCAAGTAAATTAAAGCAAAAGACCTACAAATGCAGAAAATATCAAATACTTTTGCACATAGCTTAATGGACTAAAAATATGTGCTTCCTCGGATAATTTCTTAGAGTTCACGTCAGAACATTTTCTCTTCTTTGGAAGTGAAGCAAACATCTCCTCAAGCTTCTTTCCTTTCGAGTACTTCTGCCGTTCTGCTTTACTAATAGATGATTTTCTCCATTCGCTCTCTCCACTTGTTTTGGTGTCACTTTTTCAGTATTTCTGAAGATAATGAATGCACTGATGTATTTACATAGACCTGCAATTCCAGCCAGGCAGCTGCATGTCGATTTTAGTACTTCTCGGTCGGTGTTGACCTCAAAGAAATCGAAAATGTATTTTATATTGCATTTTAAACTTTCCTTCCCCCCTAAGTTCTGCCCCGAACAAAAAGCTAGGTATTTTACTCGGAAGTCCGACCATCTTTAATCTTTAAACGTTCAGGTCACTCAACTATCGCCGTATACAATACAGTCCAACTGCGGTTTTAATATATTAGGTTCAAAGTTAATATTTTTGTCGTTTAGCCACGACGACGACGGAATTCTTTGATAAATTAGGAATCAACTTTTGCTGCAACCACTTGCCATAATTCTCTGAATTTATTTCTGAAAGGAAATCGCCTGTTTTAGATCCAGATTTAAATATTAACAAACATCCAGGTATAAAGCCCTTTTCGCAACCGGCATTTACAATAATCTCTCACCTTTTGAGATATTTGCAAATAGTCCTTTGGTTGAGTCATTTATCCAATTATTCGAAGAGACATGGCTACTGTGCAAATATGTTTCGCCCAGGTAAACAATCGGTCTATTTTGACTTCGAAAATATTTAATTTTCTTCAAATACGAAATACGAAGAGACTTTATATCGTGTTTTTCAGTTACGGCTTTTCTATTATTTTGCATCCTTCTCTACCTGAACCCCATTTTACGCAAAAGAACTCTCAGTGTTTCATTGGATCCATTCCATTCCATATTTTTGGATTCAATTTTGCAAAGGTAACACGACAAACCTTCAGTCCCATGAAATTCGTGTACCATGCGACGTATTATTATCTTTTTCTTCATTTTTGTGTTACCGCACCTTTGGCACATGATGCTGTAACTAGTACATCTTTCGTGCAAACAACGGGAGCAAATAATGCATTGGATCCAATCATCTTTCTTTCTTGTCTTCATTACAGCCAACACATTCATTTTCTGAGTCACTAAAATGTTCACCTTCACTGGAGGAATCGTTCAAAACGATATTGCCCGAATCTGAAGAAGAAGACACACGCCTGGATTTACTTGCATGCATCTCTTTCTTTGGATTTGACTTTGGTTTAGATTTTTTTCTTTTTAAATCCATATCTTTCCTCTTTTGTATGTTTTCTGGTGAAGTTAAAACGCCTGTCAGATTGGTGCGGGCCTTTTTCATGGCTGGCGGTATCAGGGGTACCGGCGCAATCTCATCAAGTGCTTTTGCTGGTGTTATATCTTCTACAGCGCGTTTCTTTGGACTTCGACGTTTCTGCTGGAAGGCTGCAAGACATTTTATTGCATCCGTAAAGTATGCTAATGCGCAACCCTACCTCTCGCTAACTTAAATATGTTGGACTGTATGTACATCTATTGGTATCGATGCCGCTGTCTTCACCAAATCTGATTTTACGGTTTCGATATTTATATGAGGGTATAAACAAGCTTTCACTTCTAAAGGTTTATAAAATTCGTAGTCCAGAGAATTGAGATCTGGTCTCTCTTGGGGTCAATCTTCTGCAGCGATAAACCCTGGTATATAAATTGATCTTCAACCAGCCATTGAAAATCGTGACGTAGGTACCTACTTGAGGCACGTTAACTGAAGCAGGTTCAGATCTGTGGTTTCATTAGTGTAATACCTATGTGCGTTGGGTTTGGATATAAAACGACCAATATACCATTGAAATGGTATATGAAAGCTTTAATTTTAGTAAAATTATCTTTACAATAATGGCAAACTACCATGAATTATGTACAGTAAGTTACTGACAGAAATGCAAACATGTATCTGCGGCTTTCATGGGCGCCTTTATTAGTATGTACTACAAGCTATAGCAAATAATAACTTCATGTGTATTCGTTGCCACTACCTGAGAAAACTCGAATCCTTTTCTTCTCTATAGATATTGCGAAAATCTGTTTCCAAAAGGCAATGACCCAAGGGATGTTGTAGAGCATTGTATTTTTTAAAGTATTCTTGAGTTGTGTTCGGAAAGTTTTGGGTTCTGATTTGAGTGGTTAATTTTCACTTTTCCAGTATGTCAGTAAATGGTTCGCTATTATTTGCAACCAAACTTCTAAATCCTCTGCAAATATTTGAAATTTCAATAATTTGCACAACAGAGCTAGGCTGATCAGTTGATTGATCAATTAATCAGTGATCGTAATTTCAATGTATCAGTTATAAATAATGAGCATGAGGTCGCCTGGCAAGTAATCTTAGTTGAATACAGTTGTTTCAACTTCAGCGTATGTGCTGTGTTGGCAATATGTTGTTTTGAAAATTAGGCACTCTTGGTTGTCGTTGTTCCAATACTTATAATTGTATTGGAAGTCGTTAACTTCATTGAACCCCCCACTTTAATGCATATTTGAATTATACGTACAATTTGAACACTTAATTTTAGGGAGCAGAGTTTATTCTGCGCCAAGTAACAAAAGTGACGTCACGCACCTCGCAGCCGCATGCTGCACATGTGTTAAACAGAGATGATATCCCGACATTTATTACGTCAGCCACATACAAGGGACAATTTTTATTAATTCTTTTCTTGGTAAATGTTTGCACTAGGTGAAAAAAATACGGGTTGTCCGATTGCTCATCGCCCAACACACATAAAATAATACCACCAACATTTTTGGCATACGGTATGTAATAAATTTCAGGATCATCGTGTAAAAATATTTCATTTCTCTCATCCACTAATTCTCTAAATCGAACAATAAAAATTCTGGAACAAAAACGTGCATGGTTTTTAAAAACAAATATTGTATTTCTACGTTAACTTACTTTTTGTTTAAATCGCTTCTTAGTTCCCTTTTTATTATAAGTTCTGCTAATTTAGAACGTGAGAACCTTTTATTAGGACCATAACTTGCTAAAATGACTTTTCCTTCACTTGTACTGTCAATAAGTTCCCTAACACTCTGTAAATCAGTTGTTTTTCATCAATTACTCTGTATAATTTATATAGAAGTTGCCACTTACGGTTCTATGGGTTGATAAAATGTATGGTGTGCCTATAGCCGCTCGTTTTGGGTATGCTGTCTAAATAACATAAAAATACAAAAGTATATAAATTGAAAAATGTCTGAACACTAATAAAAGTATCTGTAACTAAAAAATCTTCTGATGAGACAGTAAGATAAGTGCGGGTAATAAGGCTCACTTAACAATCTATATTAAAAAAAATATAATATATGCATATTTTTGGCAACCATTTATTTTATAGACATATAGGAACAATAAACTAACATTAAAATATAAAAACAAATAAAAATTCTTTGGTTTTCAAAGACCTTGCAAATGGGCCTAGTTTCCTGTAGTTCAGATAATAAAGCCCATCTATTTAGGGCAAACAAAGACCTCCTTGTCCTCCGCTGTGAGCCCAACACAATCCTCATGGACCCAAATGAGACACATAGCACACTGACGCATATCGCCCATGAATTCAGTTTCACATAAATTGCAGAACCAATTTTCTTTTGAGTTGGCGTCCACATTTTGCTTCGAAGTGGATGCAATGGGTTCTGGTTCAGAGATTTTCGGCTTCTTTTTTCCTCTTGAAGTGGATCCACTGACGAATGGTTTTGAGTTTTGTGACGTCACCCAAATGGCGAACGCCACAAAGGAGGATTCCGCCGCAGCTAAGCTCGAGCCGAAGATGGGGGTGGGCAAAACTGAAAAAGGGCGCCAAGGAGTTGTTGGCTGATCCTCCAATGAACACGCAAACACAGCGGTCACAGCTCCTAAAAACCGCTGGTACACAATAGGGCAAATGAATGAAAAAATAATAAAACAAATATAGTTCAATAATAAAGCCAGCATATAATAATGAAAAATAAATATAGCCCAGAATGAATATACAATAAAAAAAAATAGTGGTATAAATCAAAATAGCTATTAATATAAAAAAAAAATAGTACAACAAAACTGCGGGAAATTTAGACGCCCGGTACTCACGTTGCGCCAAAAAAGAAAAACCAAAATAGGCGCCGATGACACGGTAAATACCCTACACGGTTGGAGCTCCGCACGCGCAGCGCACCGACGGGTCAATCGCACGCACTCTACCCAAACGCAAATAGACGCAAACGGCAGTATCAACCGTTTCTAAATCCCGTTACAAAAAAATATATCTAAGTATAAAATTGAATTGAAAATTGAATAAACGGCAAAAAAAAACTAATCAAAATTTATCAAAGCAAACAACTCTTATCTAACTTAACACTGGCAAAATGATTAAACTATGTGTGAAAAAAAAACTACCGAAATTATTTATACCAAAATGACAAATTAAATTTAACAAAATAACGTGACAAAATTATGTCAAAAACAAAAAGATGACCACAACAAGCCGTGGCCAGGCATCTACATTAAAACTAGCCGAACGGGACGATTCCTGAACGGACTAGCGGCGCGCAAACACGAAAAATACAAATACAAAGTGGTCACAAAAAGCTGTGACGGGCGCTACACAAAAACCAGCCGCTGGACGCGATGTTCCAGACGGACAGGCGACGTAATAATCAAACTTTATATCTGACCTTCCAGATGATAAGCAGGTCAGCTGCTACAACAAATCACTTTCTTGTAGCTCAGCACCAGGTTATCGGCGCTTCTCTTAACGTGGGGAAAAGTGCAGCAAAATCGAAATTTGCACCCACGGAAAAATTGCTCCCAGGAAAAAAACCCTAAAATGCCGAAAAGACAAATTAGAATAGAAAATAAGAAAAAGGAAAGGAAACAACACCGATGACTGAAGATTGAAATAAAAGATGAAAAATAAGACACTCACCACGAGGGGTTTTTTCTCCAACAAAACCGACTGGACTCCAAATGCGAGTTAAAATCCCAAAAGGCATAGACGACGATCTCTAAACTTGCACAATACAACCAAATCGACGTCTTGAAACGGTCGGGACCCAAGAAAATCCCAGAAACTGGCAAGAAAATCTATTTCCCAAAACTTGGCGTCACCAACCACTCGCAAGAAGAATACAGCCGGAAGTGCCGTTTCAGAAAGCAAATCGGAATTTCCAAAAAAAACCGCCGACTAAAATACAAGGTGGCCCCATCCGAAACTACAAATGTACCCAGAAGCACCCTAGATTTCCAAATCTTCCAGAGGCGTCACCGGTAATGAAATAGGTAACTAAAGGAAAGAAAGCTTAAAATGACTTGCAAACCCAAAGGAAAAGAAGATAGCAATAAGAAAAGTCATAAAGAGGTCTCAAGAGACAGAAGAATAGATAAGACAATGCATAAAGAACCGAAAGATGAGACAGGGAAAATGAAAATGAGAAGGCGCGCCACTGAGCATCTAAATGGGAAAATGTTCTGCACAAGTTGGCAGAACCGAAAGTAACCAAATTAACCTCAACAATCTGACAACAGACTAACAACAAGTTGGAGGCTATTAAATGAATAATTATACGACCAAATCGTGAAAAGGGAACGACATTCCTCCCCAAGGTAGGCTCAGCAAATTATAAATACGAAAGATGAACAATTCCAAGACTGAAAATGACAGAAACATGAACAGAAAGCTACAAAGTACAGAGGCAATAAGGGGACTCAAAAATAGCAGGTAAGTGAGACAAAATCCATAAGACTAGCGAACCTAACAAGAAATAATAATTTTAAGACAGTTCTACCCTCAAACAAATCGATAGAAACTCAACAAGACAATGAACGGAGGCATGATCGCAGAACAGATGCAAGAACCGAGAACAGGGGCAATCAAAGCAATAATAGACTAAATATAAGTGAGAGACCTAAAATAGGAATACAAGTACGGTAATCAGAGCACGATGTAAGTACTAGTCTATAATAAAATGTTGAAAAAAATACAATTGTTGTTTTAATACCAAATTAAAACGTAACAGTTTTTATTGGTACTGTCCTTGCGTTGGAATAGGTCCCCTGTTACTTCTTGGGCCTTATAGTTTAGAGCTTTCTTTCGCACTGTAGCTGCCTTTGACTGTTCGGTGTTTGGTGTTGCTAAGCCTTCAGAAAATTAGTTAGAAGCAGCTGCTGCCTGTCCCTGCGAGTTTTCAATTAATCGGTGTGGGCTTTATAACCTGCTGGGCCTTATTACCCGCACTACCTTATCAGTTTGTCAACGTTTCGACCCCGGTTAGGGCCAGTGTCAAGTTTTTATTGATTTACAAGAATAATGCTTAATATTACGACACTATAAATTTTTTGACTTAATAATTTTAACAATAATAATTAACAAACTGATATATGAAGAATTTTAATACTGCCATCATCTCACGAAATAACCAAAATAAATTTAGTAGTCAAATTGGATAATTTGGAAAGAGTGGTTCATGTCAGTCTTGATTTAAATTTATTCTAGAACACCTTTTTGAAAACAAGTAATCTCTCTTCTGGAGATCTGGAGCCACTGTTTCAATAGTGCGTATCTTGTTTTTGTTTGATGGCAGCACACGCAGCAAAACAAACAGAGCCCTAATCGTAGAGTCCATAATCTGTTAAGGGAAATTACGGTTATTACACAAATGAAAATGCGATTTAAATTTGCTATCACCATTTTCGCTCCACTGAGTAAATTATTATCAGGTTTTGACTCAGACATGCTATATATATTTTGTTTTTTGTAGTTTTTCTATTCAGCAAGGAAAAGTCTCTTCAAATGTAGAATGTTTTCCAGTAGTACGAACAAAATCGTGTTGAATCTAAAAGGTTATGAAAACATTGTACCTACTGAAATAAAGAAGCAAAATATGCTACTGTCAATTATTAAAGAATAGATTTGTTTGTTTCAAATTGTTAGCAAGTTTTCTGACTATTTGAATATTGTATAGTACTCACCAATGCAGGAGTATCGAGAAATCTAGGAAAGACTTCGAAAATTTCAGAGCCCAAACTTCTACGGTAAAGAAATGTAAAGTTCATTTTTAACAATATAGCCTGCAAATCATCTTCTGAACTCGCTTGTTTGAGAAACTCCATTGCTTCTGTTATTTCTGGCGTTATAATAATCGCAGGCATTGACGTTTTTCTTAATTTAAGGGTTATAATTTCTTCATTTTTTGAAAGTGGACTGTTCGATTTCTATTTCTTTTATGAATTTGTTGAATGTTAAGTATGGTAATAATAAATAAATACGGGGTCGTTTTTGAACAATAATTATTCATCATCATAAGGTTCTCAGTCCGAAGACTGGTTGGACGCGTACCTCCATTCTTTTCTATCCTGAGCTAACCTATGCATTTCCCTAAAAGTAGAACATCCTACATCCCTAACTATTTGAGAGCAGTAGTCTAATCTAGGCCTACCCCTACCTACAGAAAATGTAATTTCTTTCGGAAACATTAACGATTCTTTCAAATAGGACAAAGACTTCGTCTCTCGTTTAACATTTTTGATGCAGGAAATATTTCTAATATTTGATCATATGAAATGTATGAAACGTCATTTTCTATACACTAAAAGCATTGCTTTTTGATGTCTAAAGATTTTAAGTCTATGACTTGAATCATTTATCTCATCAAGATTTTGGTGCGGAAGACGTTCCAAGACTCTGTCCCTATTTAGTGGAGCGATTCCACACTTATTCAAGCCAGATTGTATGTTTCTTGCAGCGTCAGACTTTAAGAGGCCGGAAAAACGCCACATCGAGAGGGTTGAGTTAGCTGGGAAGAAGATGAATGAAATATTATTTTCTTCGCAAACAGACACTGTACTTGCAGAAAAATGTGAACTGAGATTGTCGCCAATCAAGTACTTTCTTCCGGGTAGATCTTTTAAGGCTGGTATAACTATTTGCAGCACCCAATCTGAGAAGGATATTGGTCCTCTTGAAGATTCTCATCGGCTCACTCTCTCTCACCTTCAGTTCCATAAAGTCACTCCATTTTATGGCCTGACCTATTTCAGAAGTTTTTATGGTCAAAATTCGAAGGTCCTTTGAAAGCTTTTTGAAATTCCAAAAGTCGTTGTGTTGAAGCCCGAAGCGGATGCACGAGGTATAGTTGTCTTCGTCTAGCAAGACGAACAATGGGATATAACTGCGAAGGAATGAAAATATCACCTGCACTTGATAAAGCGGTGGATATTGCACTGACTGCCTTTTGCATAAAAGTATGGTTCGGTTTTGGCGTTTTCGGCGTCCGTCAGCGGTCGCTGCCAACGGCGGGACACTGATTGTAATGTTCGCTTATCAACGCGGTTCGCTTTGCACGTCCAAACTTGCAAACGCGGCAGTCAACAGCGCGCCGTTGCATGCAGACTGCTAGGGTAATCAGTATGAACGCGCCGTCGAATCTTGATGGTCAGTATCTACGACGATATTATGGATTCTTGTGAGTTGTTGTTGATATAGTTTTTAAATCTGCATATAGTTAGCTTCTGGGGCTAACCTTAGGGTTAGTAGGAGTGAGTACATAATTGAACTGCTCTCTATTTAAATGGACAAATTGTCGAACACGCTCCTCATCGTTCTGAAGATGGCCTTTGATTAATAAATTGAAATACCCATCTGTATATCTATTTTTAAATATGGTACTCTGTACACGAGCAGACGTCCTGCTCCTTCTCCTGCTCCTTCTCCTGCTCGTGCTCCTGCTTCTGCTTCTTCTTCTTCTCTTTCTGCTGCGTCTTCTTCTTCTTCTTGTAATAATGCGAGACACAATTCCATTGCAAACGTCAAATACCTCAGAAGACTCCAGCACGACTGTCGTCCGCTGGAACGTGGAAGCGCAAAAGGAACCAGTGGCTATGCCGCCGTCGGCGCCGTTAGCGGCTACCGTTTTCGGCCGCTGACAACGTCGACTGAAAAACGCCAAAACCGAACCATACCTTAACAAAGAAAACTTCGTGAGATTGTAAAGCTGGTCAATTTATGCATGTAGGTGACGTAGCTACTAACATAATTTATTATTTTTTTTGGTTCCTTATTATTTTGTTTTCGATACAGGTCAAGTTTATTTTTTGCCAGTGTGCTTCTTCTGAAATACGATACGACGTCTTTGACCTTTGTAATGAGAGAAACAATGTCTTCTACTTTCAATGCACCTTGAACAATTAAATTTATCGTATGCGTTAAGCATCCCCAATGTCGCCATTTTAAATCTTCTGAAATTGCCTTTTTTATATTATGGGCAGTATCAGAAATAGCTAACAATATGATCTTCTCGTCTAATTTCCATACCGATAAGACTCTCTTCATTTCCTTTGCTAAATTGACACTAGTATGCCTTGCATCAGAAGAACTTACATCTAACAATATTGATTTTATATTGAAGTTTGAGTCACTGTAATAAACGGTAAGTGCATTGTAACTTTCATTATTACAAGAGGTCCAAGAGGTTCTTTGGACAGAAAGGGTTTCTTGAACAAGGCGCCTTTTATTTTTTACTGTATGGGTATTTGTAGAAGAAGATGACGTAGATTGTGACACACATTCTATTCCTCCGTTAGTTCTTCTTCGTCTGCAGCTGCAGACAGCTGAGAGTCATTTTCTGAAGGAGTTTCAATTAGATCAGTTGCTCATAATGTTCTTGTTCTTTTATGTATTTGTGCGTTTTCAGATTTAGCAGATGATGTTGATGGTAAATCGTTGGGTGTTTCTTTATGGTGCGATTTTTTAAATTTCTAATGGAGGATTTACACGAAAAACTAGATTTGCAAAAATTGCAAGTGGCTTTAGTCTCACTATCTACACTGAAAAAATTCAAAATTACTGAAGTTTTTCTTTTTGTAGCTACATCCATTATTATACAAATAATTCTGTTAACAGAAAGGAAAAGAAGAAAGAATACGATAATTATAAACAATGATACAGTTACTTACGGCTATTAAAATCACAATATATAAAACGCCGAATAAATTGACAATACACAATGAGTAGGAGCACGATTGGAATGACAAGAGACACGTGAAATAATAATTTGGGAATTTGATTCCAGCCAATTTGTTGCATTAGTTCCACTGTGCCTGTGAACGTATTGTTTTTTCTTTAGAGCTATCTGCATCTGTATATCTTTTGTAATCTGTATTAGTAAAAAATATTTAGTATGTATTCGTCCACCGTCCTAGAGATGGCGATGGCGCTGAAAACAGCAGCAAAACGAGGGCGATAGCAATTCCTTCTCTTGCTTAACACAATCAACAACTGCTATCATAAAATAACCGTTTTTCCCATCCCTACCTCGAAGCGTCCAAACTGAACGTGCGCAAAACGCTGATCCCTTTTGATGTACCGACAAGAAACGGAACAAGCACCAACGCGTGCGCGCGTCCACACTACATGTTGCTGCAACGTTCGCGAATGCACGGCGCTGCCTGGCATGCCCGATCTGGATGCACCTTTAGAGTTACACCAGACAGGTAGCAAGTAGGTCATTATTGAATGGATGTTCGAGAAGTATAGCATACTTTTTGTCCTGGTATTAAGAGTGTAGCGGTTTCTCCATATTTCTCCGATCAGTGGACTGACTTTTCTACTTATGTTATTTAGTTGGTTTGAGAAATTTAGTTTGTTGTCTATTTCTATTCCGAGGTACTTAAGTGACTCTACTTCCTCTATGCCTGTGGCATACATATAATTTGGTCCTATGATTCTGTCTTTTCTGTTTATTAGAATCATAAGTTTTGTTTTGGCCGGATTTACCGAGAGTTTGTTTAGTTCTGTCCTCATTCTTGTATTTTATGTCTTATTTCTTCGTTATTTCCACTATAACTGACGCAGATGTCGGCATATAGTATTAACTTCCCTTGCATATTGCAGATTTGTATATCATTGATGTATAGTAGGAATAGTAGTGGCTCAAGTATCGATCCCTGTGGTACTACGTTTGTTATTTCCAGGTGTTCACTTTTTGTATCCTCTATTTCGACATATTGCTACCTGTTTGTAAAATAGGATTTGAGTACAGTGCCCTCGGGTAATTGTGACACGGGTTTCTTATGTTTCAATTTTAAAACTATCTGGTCCCTTCTTTCTTCTGTAGGCTCAGGAAGTACCCTGTAGACGTCAGATAGGTCCACAGTATCTACGTCCTTGCTGATTGACCACACAAAAAAAATCTTTTTTCTCGTGAACTCGACAGTTGCACAATTCTCTTCAGAATTGACTTCCAAAACACGTCCTACGCATCTTTTAATGATATTGTTATTGGTTTTATAATTTATTAAAACCCATGCACCTTCTTTTATTGGATGTTTATCCAATGTTCTGACATGAAGCGGTTATTGTATAAAGGGAACATGTCCATAACGATCGTATTGTAGAGAATTGAAAAAAAAGTAAATAGCGGGAAAACGATAATTTCGAGTTAAATTTGTCTCATTGATGAAATGAAGTAATGGGTTAAAAGAATGACATGCTGCATGAAGAAATAGGGTACTATTAATATGAAACCCGATTTGCATTATTTTTTTATTGGACTTGTTTCCTTTATATAATAAAGTTAGAATGACACAACATTTTATGAAAAAAACTGCTTTAATTCCATTCTACAACTTAAAGAAAACGAATATTTATAACAAAACAAAAACATAGAAGATACATCATTCAGAGCCATATTCCTGGTTGGTGGACGGCCATTCTTGAAACTGTATGTAAAACTCTTGGTGTTCTTCTGGAATGTACTTGACAATCTTTCTTACATCTGTAAGCTTTTTACCTTTGATGGGCACTTTTCCTTGATATGCGTTTTGATTCGAAAATGGAGGTGTTGACACATTTTTAGATAAACGAAATTCAGACTTACAAAGTCCATCTACTAACTCCCTTGCCAGAACATAACCTGGAGAAGCACTTTTATACGTAGTGTCTATAAGTAAGGTCAGCCGGGGTAAGTGGAACCGCTAATCTTATTACCTTAACTTTAAATTACCATAGCTTAAAAATGTTTACTGGGATTGACTTCAAATATGTATGTGTTACTGTTAACACAGGGCTAATATACACAAATACACCGATATTCGTTTTTTTCTTACTGAGGCAATGTATTATAATATGCGATGGGTTACAGTTACCCCCTTGGGAGGGGCAAGTGTAACCTAGGCATGGGGTAAGTGTAACATATGCCTGAATACTCGTATAGAAAGCAGTAGAATTTAATGGGGCAAGTGTAAATGAGGTATCTGACTTTACTTTATAATATTCTGAAAAAAGTTTTATTAAAATAATGCAAACAACATTGTGATTATTACATTTAGGTTTTAAGATAAAACGTAAGAGTCGAAAGAAACATTGCACGTGATTTTGCCTCTCTTATCAATAACTGGAGATAGTAGAAACTTGTATATTTCTTCAGAATTAATGATACTAGTATCATCAACATCTGGCCAATGAAATGAGGAAGATGGCAAATTTTACATAGAGACAGGGTTCCTTTTCGGTAACTTGAGCAACATACATCTTGGTCTTTACCATCACCCAATCATTCACACTTAATGTCTTAAAATCGTAGTTCACCATTTCCGTGAACTTATCATCATCTACTTTTTCTTGAATTTCGGCTGATATATCGTAGTCATCTGATTCATCTTGTACAAATTTTGCAGATTCTTCATCATCTTCGTCACTTCCGACTGCAAGAGTGACCTTCTTGTTTTGCTTGTCCGTGGAGTTTTTTATGATTTTTATTATAACAACTATTCACCACGAGGGTTTACAGAGAACTGAGAAATAACAACTTAAAATGTACCTACATACTACCCTTAAAACTAGAATTTCTGTAGTAAGAAGTAAGAATTTAAAGAATGCGGCCACTACCGGGAAATAACAGGGTCCGTTACAACATACCGCCCGCCTTGAAATATGCAAATTAAAAAAAAAAACAAATTCAACAGTGTTAGACCTACGCAACCAACTTTAGCGTTTATGCACTATCTTGTGGTAAGACGCACACTTTCGCAATGCGTCGAAATGTCCCACTCACAGTTCTTACGTCGACGACACGGATTAGGTCGTCCTTTCCTGGATAAACTGCAGTAATTCTACCCAGCTTCCCTTGTTGAGGAGGGCAATTGTCCTCCTTTAATAGAACCAGTGACCCAATTGCATAAGATTGGCCACGGTTAGTCTTCCATTTACTTCTCTGCTGTAGCGAGTTTAAATAGTCGGATGACCATCGTTTCCAGAAATGCTGTAAAATTTTCTGAGTTCTTTGGTACAATGTCAGCCTATTTACTGGTACATCATTGACGTCCAATTGGGGTATCGCAGTAAGAACGTCACAAATTAGGAAATGGCTGGTCAAAGGTGTCAAAGGGATTAAATCACTGGGGTCGCTGGAGAGAGGGATTAAAGGTCTGGAATTGAGGACAGCCTCAATTTGACATAACACGGTGCTCAAATGCTCAAAAGTCAGATGAGCATCCTTTAGAACTCTTATTAAATGGCACTTTGCTGAATTAACAGCAGCTTCCCAGAGACCTCCGAAGTGCGGGGCGCGAGGTGGAGAGAAATGCCAGTTTATGAAATTTTTACTTAAAAAATCCTTAATTTCATTTGCCTCTAAAGATTTACAAATGGACGTGTAAATGTCCCCTAATTATTTTTTCGTGCCTACAAAATTTGTCCCATTATCCGAGTAAATGTCGGTACACAGGCCTCGACGTGAAACAAATCTCTTTAAAATGTTCAAAAAACAGTTAGAAGTTAAGTGGCCGGTTACTTCCAGGTGCACGGCCTTGGTTTTCAAACATATAAAAATGCATATATAGGATTTAATAATTTTTCTAGATCGTGACATCTTTAATTAAAACAGGACCTGCAAAATCTACGCCCACAACGGAAAACGGACGACCAGGGGTATCGTTAAGAGATAAATCGGAATCTGTTCGTGCAGAAGCGTCAAATACCACGCGTAGTTTAGTGGTAGTACTGCTTTCTTTAAAAACTCCGTGATGGGGTAAATTATGAATTAGATTTGTATTTTTTGTGTGGTGTGGATTAATTTTCGTCATATGACCAAGAGTTTCATATTCTTGCATAAACACGCAGTATTCACGTTTGAGTTTCGGATTTTTACCTAGTTTTTTCTCTAAATTGTAAAATCTATTAACAGCTTGAGTTTGTGATTCCCCTAGATTGTCAATATTTTCTTTAAATGGTAACTTAACTGTAAATCTGCCGTTTGTGTCTCACTTGTAGTTTGTAATGAAATTTTCTTCGCATTTTAATTCTTCTGTTGTATAATGGGATTTTGTGGGGCACTCCTCAAGTTGCCAAAATTTCTCGATTTGATCGCGTATATCAATATTTTCGGACATTGAAAAATTACAAATTATTTCATTTTTCGCGTCGCGTCGCGTTGTTTCGTGTACCAGTACGCGATTGTAATGGATTAAAAAAGCGTGGAGTTTTTTATGATTTTTATTGTAACAACTATTCACCACGAGGGTTTACAGAGAACTGAGAAATAACAACTTAAAATGTACCTACATACTACCCTTAAAACTAGAATTTCTGTACCTGCTGTACCGCAATAAAGTAATACAATTATTTGGGGCAAGTGTAACTCATGCCGGTTCCACTTACCCCGATAGTAATTTTTGCCGGGGTAAGCGGGACCCATACATATCATTGATGTATAGTAGGAATAGTAGTGGCCCAAGTATCGATCCCTGTGGTACTACGTTTGTTATTTCCAGGTATTCACTTTTTGTATCCTCTATTTGTAAAATAGCATTTGAGTAGTTTAAGATCATTCATTCCCAATTTTGATTGTTGTAACTTTCCAAGAAGTAATTCTGCATTGACGGTTTTCAAATGCTTTTGAAAGGTCAATTACTAGTATGTAGTACCAAAGAACGGGAAAGCGTCAAAGCGTTTTCGGCCAATCTATTCTTCACGTGTTAGGTTGTCCGCGCCTGACGACAAAATTAGGCTGCCTAAACGGCATTCTGGTGTAAGTTTACTGTGGGCTCGTTCTAAAGTTGATTTCTACTTAGAGGAGGAGTAACAAAACAGATCTTCTGTTACCATTTGGCACCAAAAAGGGGGCGTGTCCTAAACTTTTCAGTTCTTTTACGCTGAAAATTGAAGGAAAACTCTTACAATATGACTATTTGCACTGTTACAAACGTTACTGCCATAGTTTTGAGTTAAATTACATAAATTCTAAACCGTAATCTGGTTTCACAACTTTATTTGGCAACAAATCTGTTCAAATGTTGGTTACGCTCGTGCACTACAACCATCCAGCGTTCATTATATCCATACTCTTTACCTTCCACAATGTTTACATCAGTGGTTTCCGTTTAAGGTCTAACCTCAAACTCAAACGTCAAACCCCTCATACAAGTATTAAACAAGATTATTGTTTTTATTTTCGTCTGTACTCTGTAATTTGTTAAACCAAGACTCATATTGAGTCGTTAGGGGCAAATGAGCAATTCTCTGTGCAAAGCATTTGCTCGAATTCATCTTCGCAGTCATCACAAAATGGCTCGTTCTTTTAAAGCTGCATTAATTCAGATGAAAGTTGGCCCTGATCGCAAAGAAAATTTAGAAAACGCAGCTAGTTTAATAAAAAATGCAAAAGACACCTCTTGTGAACTCAAATTAGTTTGTTTACCAGAATGTTTTAATTCTCCTTACGGAACGAAGTATTTTGAAGAATATGCAGAGCAAGTTCCAAAGGGACCAACATCAGAAGCTTTATCGAAGGCTGCTAAAGATAATTCTTTATATATCGTAGGAGGTACATTTCCAGAAACTGAAAATGGCAAGTTTTATAATACGTGTACAGTGTGGAATCCTAGTGGCGACTTGATTGCGAAGTACAGAAAAATGCATTTGTTCGATATCGATATTCCTGGAGGAATTACTTTTAAAGAATCTGATATACTTAGCGCAGGAAGTGAAACGTCAGTTTTCGATATTGAAGGAGTAAAAGTGGGCCTCGGAATTTGTTACGACTTGCGCTTCGAGGAGCTTGCAAAATTGTATAGGAAACGTGGTTGTGAACTTCTCATCTACCCAGGTGCTTTCAATATGACCACAGGTCCTCTGCACTGGGAACTTTTGCAGAGAGGCAGGGCGCTAGATAACCAAGTGTATGTTTTCGCTATAAGTCCAGCTAGAGGTGAAAAAGGTTACATCGCTTGGGGCCACACTCAAGCAACTAACCCGTGGGGTAAAGTTATTGCACAGGCAGGGCACGAGGAAGAAATCGTACATTGCGATATAGATTTGGCCGATTGTGATAAGGTAAGACAGCAGATTCCAATATTTACACAGAGGCGGATAGATATTTATGATACGGTTTATAAATTAGATAAAATTGCGGACTAGATAGGGTAAATGTGCCTGTTCTCGACCAGTTAAAGCGAGGTTATGAGAATCGAAAGTTGTCAAAATAAATACTGAAGATTTTCTACTGTAATTTTGTGATAAAACCTTTCCTACAAGTATATTCAATGTTTTAAAAATGTTAATCTTGACGAATTAAATGATAAATATCTGAAATTTAAAAACATATGGAAAAATGTCACTTTGACCAGTTCTCGACTGATAACGATCTATTGTCGACCATTGAGGAACCGGTTCTCGGCCACTGTCGAGTAGTATGTCGTACATAATCCAATTTTCGACCATAGAATAAGAAAATCAAGGAAAACTAAGAAAACTTTATTCTTAGAAACAATAAGCAAGAATAGGACGGTACAATAATCTTCTGATAAATAAAATACAAAAGGAACTGTATTAGGTACTTAAAATTAAAAAATAACGCTTAAAAACTCTTACAACTTAAAAATACTTTTTGGTACCTACCTAGAAGATAGGTAGGTATGTTTGATGTTTATAAAAAACGTAATAACTAGAAAATAGTAACAAATAACGAAAAATTAAAAGAACTCAAGTGCAGTAATCGCATCTATATTCTTTTGTTGCAGCCTCTTCATAAGACATTCCCATAAAATCCGTACACTTCATATGGTACCATTTGGCGCAAAAATCACAACCCACATTTTTCTCATCATCGTCCTCAGCGTCACTAATGAGTTCCTTTGAGCAAACACCGCAGGTTTCCTTTTTCCATGCGGCTGCTTCTTCGTTTAAGATTTCCTTGTCACTGGCACTGCATTTCTTCTGCGTTTTTTTTCTCTTCCGTTTTGGCTCTTCTTTTTGGCACTTTCTTTTCTTTTCTGCTCTTTCTTCTTTTTTCTTTAAAACTGCCTCTGCCTTTTCTTTTTTTTAGATTTTCCCTTTTTATATAATATTCTCGCCAAGCTTTTGAAGAAATCGCACTTGGTAATTTCTCCTTTGATTTTGAATTAATACTTTTCTCAATGGGTTCTGGATATGTTAAATGTTTGTTGAAAGAATCATTCAAAGAAAGCTGGGATTCCTTGTCACAAGTTTCCTTGCTGTTCATTGTTGGCAAAACTTCAGTAGGATTTAATTCCCAACTGGTATCCGAATTTTCTGATGGTAGAACTGGCACTTTCTTTAAAGTTGCTTGAGATGATGTGGTAGGTTTCTCCTCAGGAAATTCGCTCAAGTTGATAGAAAGATTTGTTAAACCGGATGTTGCTTTGCTACAGGACTCTGTTAAAGGAAGAGGTTTTTCTTCAAGTGTGTCTTCAGAATTAGTCGACAGTAAACTTTCAGAGAAACTTGCTTCTGTGATGTCAACATTTTCACAGGGTAAAGGTTGATATAGTTCTTTTGTAGGGACGAGCAATTCTTGCAGTGGTTTTTCCTCTTCTATTTCATTACTACTTTTGTCGTTAGAAAACGTATCCTCATATATTTTCGTTGTGCTGCTTTCTGGTAACTTGACTTCGTCAGAGGTTGTTGCCATATTCCACCTTCCAGCTTCTTTTATTTTGACATCTGAGAGTATTATGAATTTAGTTACAGGCAGAATGGAACCCACTTCTACGATAGATCCGCTATGGGGACTAATCGATTGGTAGCAATCTACTTCTTCCGGTACATTTTCGCAAATAGAGTTATTTTCTAGGTACACTATTTCTTCACTTTCTAATTGACTTATTTCTTCTCTATTTAGCTGCTCTACTTCTTCATTTTCGAGTTGCCTCATTTCTTCTAAAATGACGTGAACATTTATGCCGTAGCTTTCAAGTCTATTTTCGATCTTCTTTATAACTTTTTCTGTGGACCTAATGTCTTCAGATGTGATGTTTCTTTTTTCATTGTAATTTGCCTTTTTTTGAAGGTCTTCCCTCTGATTCTGAATACATTTCGTATAGTCGACGTTGTCAGGGTTTAAGGGGTACAACCCACATTTCCGGAATCCACTTATGATATCACTTTCCATATTTGTGCTTTCCAAACATTCATGTAACAGCTTACAAAAGTTGGTCTTATTGACAGTACAATTCACATTTTCTGGCCTGTTTTGCCACTTCATTACTGTCTTCTTCCATTCTTGTTTTAGAGGGCGAAATACACTGACATTAGCAGGCTGAAGTAAGTGAGTGGTGTTAGGCGGTAAAGCATAGAGTACAATATTCTTTTTTTCACAAGCTTCACTAAGGGCCATTGTCATATGCGATCGGTGACCGTCTATGAATAAAATGACAGATCTTTTAATTTGCTCTTGTTCTATCCAGTTATCAAGTTCATTGACTACATATTCGTAAAATATACTAGACTGCATCCAGCCTGTATCAGATTTACCTAGCACCCAGTGGTCTGGCATTGACTCAACCACAGCCTTTGGTGGCCTGACATATGGGTAAATAACTAATGGTGGGCATATTTTCCCAGCTGCATTAAAAACTAACAAAACCGTAATATTTTCCTTCTCGTTTCCCAGCTTCACACTATACAAATTCTTGCATCCTCTTGGGGCCAAAACTTTACCCGTCTTTGGACATAATGAAAAGCTTGTTTCGTCCCCATTTAATATCCTCTGAGGATCATTAAAAATGTCCAACAAATTATTATCCTCTAAATAGTGTTCCAGTTCTGAAAACCAGCGCCTTATGTTTTCTGCTGTTACTATCGCACGCGCTTTATTTACTCCTTCCGTTTCTCTAATAGAAATCTCAGGATGTCTTTTTAAAAACCCCTTGTACCATTTCTCGCCAGGCTTCCTTTCAGCTTTGCCACTAGCTGTCAAAATTTTTTTTACAGTTTCTAATAGGTCTTGTTTTTTTACTGGAAAACCACATTTTGCTAATTTGATGATCCATTCCACAACCTTTTTCTCGCCTTCAAAAGTAAGAAGAGGTTGAGGTCCAGTGTTTCTACATTGTGCAGGTATTTTGCCGTGCAAATGGTCATAGATAGTGGTCCTTGGGACACCATATCTTCTACAAATTTCTCGAATATTAGAATCTTTTTCCTTTGCTTCCTCCAAGGCAGAAGTAAAAGCTTCACCTGTGTATTGAAATAATTTTCTGCGATTTTTTCCCCTATCACTATTTTTTGTCTTTATCTTTTTTCCTTTTTTTGCTGGCATCTGGAATGACGGAACAGAAAGTTTTTACTTCTTCTGCTCAGGTGTAAGTAATTGTAATAATTTTGATAGAATAGGTAGGTACATGATATTAGAGTGGTCGAGAATTAGGGGCATTAATACCCTGTTTTCGACCACCAAAAATCATTTCAATATAGTTTTTAAAATTCCCGCCATTTGCTGGTCGTAAACTGGACTCAATGTCAATAGTACAAATATAAATAGAAAGAGCAACTGCAACAGTCAGATATCAATTTGGATGTGATAGAAAAGGACACAGAATAATTGGATGATTAGACCCAGTTCTCGACCAACGTGGTCGGAAATTGATTTTTCGCGCATTTCGTAGGTCCAGTTCCCGACCACATAAAAGTTAACCTAAAAAATCAAATTTATGCTATATTCTTGTTTTAAATCAAAGCTAATATACCTTAGGACACTACTACAGCCAGCAATAACAATTAAGTGATGAAATAAAAAGAATACTTACTATTTTGAAAGAGGTATCGCACTAGCACTTTTTTTAAATTTCTGAACGAACTAGCGTAACAGCATGAACTACCACCATTTTAATAGCTCTAATTTCGCTCTCCGCCGCTAGGGTGAGCTGTGGTTTGAAACATACATGCAGAATAGATGGTCGAAAACTGGAATTATTTCGTCCAGCGAATTTTAGGCCTTATTTTACTATTAATGCATATTTAATTCGGAAATGGTCGGCAACTGGCGGTGGTCGGCTAACTGGCACATTTACCCTATAATTATTTTATTATTATAATTTACTTATTTAAAATATTTTACAATTTTTATCATATGTTTTACTCTATAATTATTGTTAAATATATAATTTTATTCTTGTTGGTATTTTTATGTTGAAATTGTTATTTACTCATCCTAATCTTAGCAGTGTTATACTTCAGGGGTATTCCGAATAAAACTGTCGTTATTTTCGTATTTAATAACAGGTATTATACATCAACATTCATTAATGGTGTGAATCAGGGCACACCCGCCATCCTCTAATACATAAACATAAGTCAGTTAGCAACCCGGTTCCCCTAACAACGCTTCCAGTACCCTACCTTACCGACCTACTGGCGCCAAGTAATGGCCACTAACAGCAGGATTTTTAAGGGACTTTTCGCAAACTCGATGTCTCTCTGCTTAACAAACGTTAGCTTTATTAAACTACATGTAAAAGAAAGTGAAGGTATGTATCAAAGTCTTCTCAAAAAAGTTGAGAAATATTTCTGACGTTATCCAACCATTGGCACTAGCCGCATAAACCGTACCGCGGTATGATTCTTCTTCTTTGGTTGGCTCAGGAATCCATGTACTCCACACATTAATGCGATATATTATAGCTGTTAGTGTATAAAGTGCTGCCACCTATCTCCCAAAAGTACGATTAGGATTATGCAAAAGATAGTCGCATTTTATTATGATTGGTTTCTATCACAGCTGCAAACTCTTCAAACGGAACCTCTACAGCTTGGAAGTTTCAAGGTTTTTTGCTTTAGCAGCAACCGAATAAATCTGGGAGGATTAGTCGGCGGTCCTATCTTTAAAATTATTATTTTCTATTTAGAAATATGATAATAAACTGAAGCGCCACCGCCACCTGAATTGCAGTAGCCACACTACTACTACTACTACTGTCAAACGTCCAGTTTACTGTGCATCTTGGCCAAATATGCACAAGATTGAGATATTGCAATATAATTTTCATTCCAACACGCCGGTTAAACGAAGTAACATATCAAGACGTTCTTGGTCGAAAATGAATGAGCAATAATTAACTTAGACAACCCTACTTTCTAATTACGATAAATACGTGAACAAATAGTAAAAAAGGTGTCGAGTTTATGACGGATTTTTCAATAATTTGACTGAGATTTATTTAAGGCGAAGAAAAATATTACTATAAAAGTAGTGCGAGTCTCTAAGTTGATCCTTTATTGATAAATCTTTTTTTTATTTAAGGAACAGAACAAAAATGATTGCGACTGTATGCTGTGCATAATCCTAATCTGACTGTTGGCCGATAGGTGACAGCACCTTATGGACTCTTATGCAGAATGCGTTTATTTATATCCCAACCAGGTTTTGCGAAGTAGGCAACTTTAACGCACTTTAATAGACTGTTAAACTCCACGCCATGCAAGCAGAAGGCTTGGCGCAGTACCGAAAGGCGCGGCCACTTGCAAGACGCGCCGGGAGTTTGTTCGAATCCAAGGGGATACTTTTTCTTTTTCTTCTAAAGCTTGTTGTAATTTACAGAATTTTGCTTTCCATGTGTTAGGTCTGGTGGCACGAAACGTATTTGTTTTAAAAAAATCCGCGATTACTGATGAAAACAAGGAAATAAGCACGCTAAAACATTGCATTGGCAAAACCTAGTTGGGATATAAATAAACGCATGCGGAATAGCGATTTAACAGCTGGCAGGTCCCAGTGGTCCCAGCCTTAAATGACAAATTTTGTCATTTCCTCAGTCGATAATGAAGTGAGCAATACTTACCGCGGCCTTCCGAGTTCCGAAATTTCAGGGGATGTCTAAAATCCGCCAAATATATCCCATATATTTGAATTGCATATTAAAA
The DNA here is from genome assembly GCA_963966045.1 of Xestobium rufovillosum. NCBI lineage: Eukaryota > Metazoa > Arthropoda > Insecta > Coleoptera > Ptinidae > Xestobium > Xestobium rufovillosum. Next base: position 28,945,181 of record OZ014497.1, read on the forward strand.
TAACAATCCGTTATTGCACTTGCCCCGAGACTGCACTTACCTCACCTTACCTTATAAAAAAAAAACATTATTTTAAAGAAGCCTTGGATCAGAAATCCCAATAAATAGGAAAATCAGAATCAAAAGGACAGTTTAGTTGTGATTTCTGTTTTTAGTTTTTAGGGAGTAGTATGACCAAAAACAGTTCATCAAAATAAATTCTAAATTCTAACATTCTATCCCCCCAAGTCACGTTGGCAATGCGGTGGCACACGGTCGGACGGTCGTCTGCTTCTTTAATGTTATTTATGTTGCCCAGTTGCCCGTTCTGACTGAACTGTCAAAGTCAATTCAAGATGGCGGAAGCCAACTTGACGTTCTAAATTTTTAACAGAAACTGGTTTTAATTATTTTGTCGTGATTTTTAAGTATTAATTTATAAATTTTACACAACAAAATCGAATTTTATTATTTATTGCAACGTTAGGGAATTATAGTCAAATTATTTTACGGTAGTTGACGCGTAACGTAAAGTATAGGAATTGTTTACTAATATTCCACACCCGTTATTTTCTAGAGTGTGCTAATTATGGTGATAAGAAATTATAATAAAATAACACGCCTGTGATATAAATCGAACATAAAAGTAGTAGAAATATGGAAGCCGTACAGTACGAATTAGCCCGCAACATGACCTTGCTGTTTTTCTTCGAGAGATTGCTGGATAAAGGAGAACCGAGAACCTTACACGATTTGAGTTGCCAGTTCGGCTCGAAAGGTTTTACAAAACAAATGCGGCAAATAGCCGGGGGTTCTCAGAGCGGCTTAAAGAAATTTCTTGCGCAGTATCCCGCTTTATTTGCGATTGAGGGCGATTACGTAAAAGTGAACGATTTTCATTCAGGCCAGGATAATAAACACAGTACAGGAGGGCAAAAGGATTATGCCTCGCAAGCTGTTGAGTATTTTTCTGAGAAATTAGCGCAGTACGGCGAGGGGACGCAAGTTCCCGTGCGGAGTCTTCTAGGACATCGATCGCAAGCCAGTCCTGAAGTGAGACACGTTTCAGGCCAGCATTTCCACGAATTTCGCGAGTTTTTATTGAAACATCCAGATAGCTTCATTTTGGATGACGAAAAGGAGACTGTCGTACTTAAGAATTTTAGTAGCGTAAAACCGCAAGAGTTGCACTTCCAACCGAGCATTCAGATAGACCCAGAGGACACTCAAGACGTTTTGGATTTCTTAGCTCGGTGCATCGAGGTGAAAGGACCAATACTCGTAGAACAATTATTCCAAGTAGTCAGCTGCAACTTACCCGAAACGATGTGGAATAATCTATTTAACACACCCGCGCACTTGACAAGCTTTCTGCGTCTCTTTTCCGATAGTTTTCACATCCAGGCCAACTTGGTCACATTGATTCAACACCCGAAGCTGAATCAAAAACACTTGCAAACGCAAATCTTTACAGAAAGGACTGCGAGAGATAAAATCCAAGAAACGAAAAATGCTAAAAATGTCTTGGAACCTGTACCAGAGTCCCCGTCTCGACAAATCATTGAAAAACAGCCGCAGACGCCGCCGAGCCCCAAAAGCATCAGCGACCGTCTAAGACAGCCAAAAATGCAGCAGAAACTGAATGATATGCGGAATAGCTCGCCCACTGAACTCGTAGAAGTCAAACCAGAAGAAGAGCCACCAATTGAAACGAGCAAACCGAAAAACACCATGTACAATCAAAGTTTGAAGCAGCGCATAAACAGCTTGGTTTTGAAGACTTTGCAAGAGAATACGGGACGTGAACGGCAGACAATGCTTAACCAGAACAATAACAACAACACAGAGTCATGGAAAGTGCGCTTGTTTCAGAATACGCGCGTTGTTTGCAACGTACGCGAATGTCAGATGATAATTGATGAAATTATGGTTTCGAGAATGAAAAATGGTGTGGAGGAGCAAAGGGATTGGCCATTCACCGGTGAGAAGGTAAGTTGATTAACACTTTTAATGTCAACCGTTCCTCTGGCTGCTGTAATCACCAGAAACTGACCAGATACCTTATAAGTTGCTAAATTTCTAATCTATATTGTAAATTATGTGACGCTATGAAGTCGTAAGTTAACCCCTTCTCTCTAAAAAACAGTGACAGTAATTAAACCAGGGTTGGCAAATATAATGATACATATTTATTATAAATATCAAAATATCGGATATTTACGACATGCATATATCCGATATACACACACACAGGCAAATTTAAAGGAACGATTAGAAAATTAAGTTAATTTCATTAATTTCTGTTTTCAATGGCCAGACCTATACAGCATAATTTTACCCGCTAACAACTGTTAGTTTTTGATCCTGTTCACATCGCTTTCAAATTGTTGGCATATTTTTAAATTGTGTTGTGTTACATTAAAGTGTTTTTGTACATTTACAACGCGTATTTCCTCTAGACAAAGATTCGTACATTTTTGTAAGTACTCATTTCAATGTGGTTATTTTTGTTTGCTACCGTCTTTTTCATTATAAATCAGTTCATAATAGGTGATTTGGCACCGACTGATATCGCTAGGGCTGTAGAAATGATCAGACATGGTCGAACTTTCAGTGAGATTGCCTAAACATTTGGTAAATCAAAATCGGCGATCCACCGTTGCGTTAGTCGTTGGAGACAGACGGGACTGTTTTTGCGAATACGTGGCCAAGGCAGAAAACGTTCAACCACGGCCGTAGACGATATTTTTCTTGTGTTGCAAACACAAGAAACAATCGTCAAACGGCAATTCAGGCACTGGAAGAAGTTCGTGGAATTAATATAAGTGAGCGTTCAGTAGGAAGAAGAGTGAAAGAATTTGGTTTAAAGTCATTTGTACCAATAACAGTCCCACAACTTCAGATACATCATCGAGTAGCGCGGTCTGATTTTGCTCGAGACCATCAGAATTGGAATGATTACCAATAGGGCCATGTTTTGTTCAGGGGTGAGAGCCGATTGTGTGTAAATTCAACTGATGGTAGGGAAGATTATATCGACGTCAAGGAGAACAAAATACAGTTTAATTTTACTCCTACTGTCTCTTTTGGTGAAGGCTCAGTTGTGGTGTGAGGTGGCATATGTTTAGGGGCACACACAGAATTGGTGGTGGATGATGGGGGCGCTTTAACTGCAGATAGGTACATAAGGTATAATCTGCAAGACCATGTGGTACCTTTCACTCCATATATCGGGAAAAACTTCGTCTTCATGCAAGATAATGCTCGCCCGTGCGCCGCTCACTGTGTATGGGACTTTTTAAACCAAGTGGGTCTAATTGCCCTGCTTGTTCTTCACACCTTAAACTGATTGAACAAGTCTGGGACATGCTAGGCAGATGACTGAGATCAAGAATTCTTGCCGTCCAAAACAGAGAGTGAGAGTTGCTTTATTTGAAAAATGGGAGAATTTGCTTCAAGAAATGATGGATGGCCTCATCAGAAGTATGCGAAAATGGATGACTGTAGTCATAAGGGCTCGTGGTTATTGAAAAAATAATCTGTGCACTTCTTTATTAATAATAATAATAATAATAACGTTTATTTAGCAAAGAAATGCTATACATACATAATACAAAAGAAATTCACAAAACTACAGATAAGTAACACAACAAACAAAAGAAAAACTTAAATTAAAACAACACAAAAAGATCTAGAAACTAATAAAAACTTATATTAAAATTAATATAAACATATAAGAAACACAAAAAATAATACATTGTAACCTATCATTCTTTTACTTCAAGATATGTTTTCTTCAGTTGCTTTTTAAAGCAAGCAAGCTGGAGAGTTTTTAGACTTTCATCCAGACCATTATAAACTAATATGCCTTTGTGAAAAATAGAATTCTTCCCTATTCGAGTTTGCACTGTACTTAAAACAAAATTGCCTTTACCCCTTGTGTCATAATTATGGTTTTCTACAAATTTGGACACACAGTCACTCATATACTTCGGCATAATACCCAATTTGATTTTATGGATAAATACCATGGTCTGATATTCTATGTACCGACTTACGTTTAACCAATTAAGCGCACGAAGCATGTCATTAATTCTCACGTATCTATTGCACTTCAGTATTATCCTCATGGCCCTGTTTTGTAGCAACTGTAATCTTGCAACATCACCCTGTTGTCCGAGATATAAGATACTACTCGCGAAAGTCATATGTGGTAAGATGATTGTATTGTATACTATTCTCTTGGTTTCCATTGTTAAATTTACCCCTACCCGTTTCAAAACCCCAATCTTCTTAGACATCTTCTTACAAATATAATCAAGATGCTCCTTAAAATTTAATTTAGAATCCACTATGACTCCCAGGTATTTAATTTGATTAACTATTTCCAGTTCTTCATCACCAACAGTAATTTTTAGGTCTTGCTCAAGGAAAAGTCTTCGAGCCTTGTCACTTCCAATAATCATTGCCTTCGTTTTCCTTGTATTAAGCTTTAATTTATTAAATGCCACCCATTCCCACACTATCTTTAATGTTTTATTTATATTCTCCACAATATCTTTTGGGTTTTCACCCCATATATAAATATTTGTATCATCAGCGAAAAGATGAATTCTGCCTTCTTGTATTGTTGACACTATATCATTTATATATAAGGCAAACAGCAGCGGTCCAAGAATACTTCCCTGAGGTACACCAGTCTCGACTTCTAAACTATCTGATAGAACTTCACCGCATCTCACTTTCTGTTTTCTATGTTCCAGATAGCTACAGATCCATCTTAGAACTTTTCCACGTATACCATATGCTTCAAGTTTTCTTATTAACATCCCTTTATCAATAGTTTCGAAGGCACGTCCAAGAAAATGCTTACTACCACTTTTCCAACATCAATGGCTGATCTCCACTCATTTAGAATAAACTGCAGTGCACTCTCACAATTATATCCCTTTCTGAAACCTGACTGATAGTCAGATAATACGTTGTTTCTCTCACAAAATTCATTTAACTGTACATACACAACCCGTTCTAAGACTTTTTCGATTGCTGACAGCATGTTTATTGGTCTAAATTCTTCTGCCTTCTTTGTATTGTTTACTTTTCGTATAGGGACTATTTCAGCAGTTTTTAATATTTCAGGTACATTTCCATTTTCCAACGAACTGTTTATTAAATTAATTGAGTATGGAGCCAGTTCATCAAAGTTTTCTTTATATATCTTCATATTCACCTCATCTGGACTAGCTTTATTGCACATGCCTAACACTATTTGTTTTAACTCAACTATTTCTAATAAATTAAAATCTGAAAATATTTCTAGTCTTTCACATTGCACCTCAAAATGAAGGGTACTATCTGGTATGGTGTGTACAATGTCCTTAATGCTTTGAACGAAAAACTCATTAAAACTATCAGCTATCAAGATTTTGTCGCTAACAGTTTTACCTTGAAATTCTATGTTCATGTAATTTTCCCCTTTAGGTCTCGATATTAAATCTTTTAACGTTTTCCACATCCGTTTTGGGTTGTGACAGTTATAATCTATAATCTCTTTCAAATACTTGCTCTTTTCTTTCCTAACTAAATCTACTACCATATTTCATTCATTAATTATTGTTTAAAACCCATTAAATTGTAAAACTCTTTTATTGTAAAAAACCCTCTTTTTGGTTACTTTTTTATAACAGGCTTCCAAATGGCACCAACCTTTACAAAATAAATTAAAATTAATTAGTTAAATTCTGTTTTAATAGACCCCATTGGAATTAAAAAAACAACAAACAAAACAGAAAGGAAATTTTCGAATTTACCTCCGTTCCTTTAAATTTGCCTGTGTGTGTATATCAAAAATTTGATACATATCAGATATTTAACAGAGGTATATTCATTCCGAGGGGTGTGTCACGAGAAAAATTTTGTATGAAACATAACCTCTTTCGTAAATATTGTCTCATATCCCCTTGAGATTACCTCATATTACCACGGTTTGCTTAGAAATTACCCCGGAACACCTCGGGATTGCCTCGGAACACCTCAAGATAACCTCGGAATACCTCAGGATTACCTCGGATTGCCCCTTGATAACCCCCGGTTTACCGTCCCCCACCTTGATACTTTTCTTACCAAAATTAAGATTACATGGCGCAAACTTCACGAGACCTTAATAGTAGCTCCCGGTTGCATACAATACGCATGCGCATGCATTTTGGTAGTATAAAAAAACTAAAGCTGAGAGAACGCTTTTTTGGAAAAAAGATGTAAAAACAAGCAAAATATATCAAATCTCTACGGGATCAGAACTCGTCTAGCCGTAGGAGAACAACATGGCAGTTCTGTACGATACCCAAACACCCACCGAGAGCGTTGGCGATGTTTTCCAATAACGAATTACTTAAACGTCATTTTACTGATATAGTGTAAAGGGCTCGCCACATAGGCCAGGCCATGCCATGCCATGCTAAATTAAATTTAGCATAGTACAGCACAGAGCTGTCCACATAGGACATGCCATGTAAATTTGGGTAACCATAGTTATTTGTTTGAAAACTTATTTTTGTCAATTGGCAGCTGTCAATATTCATAAATTTCAATAATGGATGATGTTCATAACGTTGCTTTGGGGTTCATTAGTTCATTTCACTCTAATTACTATACTTATTTCCATGGAAACATATCCATAGAAACAGCATAGAAGTCGAGTTCGTTGCTATGTAAATTACTGTAAACATGAACAATGTGAACACTTCCATTTAAATCAGGCGACGGTAACTTCATTAGCGCTACTGAAGCGCTACTGAACAGAACGTTTAGTTGCACACTCACTTCTGGGATGGCGCTGTCGGCGGCTGAGTCGGTAATTCTAGGCCGCCTTTTCTAAGTCAAATCAAAAGTCATATTTGATCTGAAATTGAAATATCGCAAGCAAGTGAGTGTTCGTTTCTTATTTCTGGTGTTCGTTATTTCTTTGTTATTCTGTGAGTGTTGTAATCTTGCAATGTATGGCAGAATAAAGAAATGTTGTGTGCCACAATGTGAAGATACAATAAGTGTGCGCCATAGGTTTCCCATTAAGAATGAACACATTTTTAAAATTTGGATTGAACGAATTAATCATCCAAGCTTTACGAATTTACAGTTCCGTGAAATGTATAAGTTATAAATACGCGGTGTAAATTTGAAAATTTGTGTAATGTGCCAGGATGGATAAGGCTGAAATCTGTACCAACCCTTTTTTTATCAGGTAAAATAGATCAGTTTGTTAGAGACACTTTCTGTAGATTAAGCTGTGTTTTTTAATTTATTGTATATTATGGCAGTAGGTTGTGAAGTTTTGTAAAAAAACAGTTATGTCAGAATAAAAAAATCCGATGTCACTTTAGAAGTTAAAGCTGCTTATATCTGGTAAAATAGCAGTTTATATCTTTAGGGAACCTTCGCGGAACAAACGGCGGGTCGCTTTCTGGGGATGTGACAAGTTATTAGTATTTGTAAGAAGTAAGTAATACAAAACCTACTCACCCTGCATTCGTTTCTGATTTACTGTTTCAGTTTGTTAATGTTCAATTTTTGCCAAAATATAAAATATAATTATTTTAGCTGTAGTACTTGACAGTTCAATTATGTACTTGTATTTTATGTATCTATTTTGCAAATAACTTAAATATTTGTAAATTTTTATTCTGTTTTTCTGTTATAGTATTTGCGATGTCTTATTTAATTATTAATACAATAAATATGCACTGCACGTTTGAATAAAATTAATATTTGCAAAAGATTTTGTTTCATTAACATTTTAGTTGCCTATTTTAATACAGAAATGCAAGAATATACAATTACAGGTAATATTTTGAATTTTGTCGCCAAATCTCTTTTTCAGTAGCGCCATCACATAACTGAGTACAGAACCTCTGCCTTAATCATGGCTGCCAAGTCTGGGAATTTTAGCATTGAGTTACCGATCTCTACGTTACTTATCTCTGATTTAAATTCCATTGTCTCTACTTCTGTGTTTTACATTGGCATAGCATAGCATGGCCTATGTGGCGAGGCCTTAATGGTCACGCCGCATGCGTATTGTATGCAACCGGGAGCTACTATTAAGATCTCCTTAAACTTCTAATTCAATTAAATGAAAACAAAATATCAAGATTTTCTGATTTTACTATTTGGTAGAAATTCATGATTAATTGAAAAATTACTACGCGTACTACCAATATAACGATTTATTATTATAACTTGACCGGTTTCAGATGATGGAATCATTGTGAATTCTGAAACCGGTCAAGTTATAATAATAAATCGTTATATTGGTAGTACACGTAGTAATTTTTCAATTAATCATAAAATATCAAGATGCAGTCTCATTTTTATTAACAAACGTAATCCTCTGGTAATACAAAACATATGATAATTCTGTTAATAAAATAATAAAATGAACTCCAAAAAACTAACATTCATTATTTGTGGTATTTCTCTTCAACTCTTTATATTCTCTGGCAATTTTTACACGTTTCAGATCTAGATAGTAACAGCGGCCCGGACCCCACCATATTTATGGGACCAAAAAAGATATCTTCCACTTCTTGGTATTCATCCATTTTTAGCCATACAAAACCTTCTAATTCTGCTTTTAGAAATTCTACTTTAAATATGTTGGGGCTAAGTTTTTAAACCACGCGGCCAATATACCAACTGACGTATAACTGACTGCGTAGTATTTTTCGATTTCAATATTTTTTTGGTCGGTCATTATGATGTCATCGTTATCGAGATTGTCCCCAACGATACCGTCTACTTCGTCTTCATTGCTGTCCCAGTTTTCAGAGAGGACTTCATCCTCAACTTCAGTATCGGAGCCACTGTCCATAACAATCTTTCTTTTTCTCTGCAGAGAAATTTGTGTTTTCATCTCGGTTTTCATTAAACGAGCCACTTCTAGTGTGACAATATATTTTGAGTCACCAGTTTCTGCGGAATGAACGAGAGTGGGATCCGGGATTGTGTATTTATAATAGTTTACATCGTAAAATTCATGGTGCGTAGAGTTTGCTGGTGTAAGAGTATTATCTTTAAGGTGATACCAATTACAACATGTAGCACATTATAATAATAGCACTATGAGTACAATAAGAACAAGAATAAACAGCGATTAACATCTTCGAACACAACTGCATGTTGCCACCGGTCTGTCGCATGCAAACAATAAATATGGCGATGACACACGAACTCGTACGAACGCGGCAAAATCACCTCGTATAACCTGATATTACCTTTGGATTGCCTCGGATAACCCTTGGATTACCTCGGATTACCCTGGATCGCAAAATATTACCTTGGACAACCCTGATATCGCCTCGGATTACCCCTGGATTGCCTCTACTGTGTACGAAAAATTATCTCGTGAACCACCCCTCGATTCATTCACACCAGAAGAGCAAATGATTGACTCATTGTGTATATTGGACCATCCATCAAGAGACATAGACAAAAAGTCTCCTTTTAATTTACTTCTACATTCCATTAATACAGTAAATATTGGTTATAACGACATAGCTGGGACCAATAAAAACACGTCGCTAAAACCGATCGTCGCTATAATAGGTTACTTACCAAAAATGTAATAAAGTGACAAAAAACAGATACATAAAAATATATGTAGTGTGATATGTACATATTACAAACTGTGGCTTGGTTTAATACAAATGAAAATATGTATGTACGCAAATACATGTATTGCAAAACAAAGAAACAATTAGTTATCTGTGAGCTTGAAAAAATCTGAAATAGCACTTTGCCGGAATGACTTTTTTTTAAAAATCGCACCATAGATTCTGTTGTCAAACTGCGCTAGTGAACTATGAGCTGAATCATCTCCAGAGTCCACTCAAGGATTCGGGGAATTCCCTAAGCCGATCGTCGACCTATTTATTTCCAGTTGCGCACGCGATAATATGTGCGTCAAAGCCGTCACTATATGCAATATGTCGTTATTACGAATGTCGTAATAACCAATACATTACTATTAAAAACTATACGGGAATCAAACGGGACTATCAATTTACGTCGCTATACCCGATATGTCGTTATATCCAATGTTGTTATTAGTGATATCAACTGTACATTATTATACACTTCATCCAATATTTTATTCCCAATTTGCTTTCTGGAGTGAGGCTTGCACCCTGGTCTTAAAATACGACACATTTTTTTTTAAATGCGCTGAGGTCTACATGACGAAAAGGGATATTCGTAGCAAAGAAATATTTCCCAATTTGTAAGTCAACTGTATGTGCATAAGACTTCGATATTTGAATTGAATATGGCAATAATAAGTTTATTTATGCCTGAACACACCCGTTCGAGGAGAATTCAATTCCAATAAACCTGAAATAGATTAAAAATTTTAAAAAGGAAAAATAAATTTTCATTAACGTGTATAATATGACAAAAATGAGGACTACTTCATTCCATTTCCATATCCGTATCCAAATATAAAAATAAGAACATTGCAAAAAAATTGCTATCTCCCAAAATATAATTCAAAACAAATAATTAAAGCATTACCTATGATTATTAATTTTTATTGTTTTTAAGGCAACACTTAAGAAAGAGGTTGTAGTTGTCGATTAACGTTAGCCACCGCAGAGTTTTCTTCATTAATTTCAAAAATAGTATCGGGACTTTCAGTGGCAGCCTCATTATTTCTACACCTTTCAATGTGTTTAACCATCCTTTGCGGAATTCCTTGCATTTCTTTGCCACATTTTTTACAAACAGCCCAGTTACCACCGTTATTTTTTTATTTAAGCACCGAAAATCTTCCCACACTGCATGTTTAACTTTTGGCATTATATAATATAATATAATATTAAAATAACAAATTCAATAAAACACGAGAAACTGAACCGCGCCAACAAAATATTCTATAACGATCACACACACTGATACTGAAAGAGTAAAGTCAGCTGTATCTCTGGGAATCCCCAGCAAACTTGGATCATGACATCGACAATCTCTACTGCTCATTGTTGCCAGATTGTCAGAATTTTAAGCGAAATCAACTGCTTTTAATAATTGGATACATAAATATATCATCAAATTTGATATTTATTTAACCCTAAATATCATATGTATATCTAGATATATGTCTTTTTATATATATCGGCCAACCCTGGGTTTTGCTGACACTTTTCTATACAGGGTCGAATTCAAAATCTGCTGATAATTACTCTTAAAACTACTGCTTTTATCGCTATGCTTTCTAAGGCGTTTAAAATAAATTTACTATTCCCTGGCTTTAAGAGTTAAAATTTTTGATGTTGAATTTATGGTCCATAAGCCATATCTAATGCGTGCAAGACTGTAGTAGACTTATCTGTACTGTCCTATTTGTAATGAGCTTAATGCTCCTTAAAACGAGTTAAAATAGACCGAGTTAGTTGCCCGATACTTGCCTGATTAGCCTTCAGTTGTAAGAAACCAAAATTTTATTGCACCTCTAGGTTCTAAGAAAAATAAGGTTTATACGGTAGGAGGTATTTAAAGCAACGTATTGAAAGTTGTCGGCAAAACTTGCATCGATTTTAATTACTGTGTCACTGTCTCGAAGTAAACTCTGGAAGTAATTCTCGTGTAAGGCAACAGAAGTGTTAAGAAAATGCCTGGTGTGTTAAAAATTCTTCATAGTAACCTTTTACGATAATTTTAGGTCGTTATCGGTTTCGATTGTGAAGGAATAAACCTTGGATTAAAAGGACAACTCACTTTAATGCAAATCGCGACAGTTTCCGGGTTTTCCTACATTTTCGACCTAATTTCTTGTCCAGCGATGATAGAGAATGGTTTACGTAAGTTGCTCGAGTCTTCCGATGTTATCAAAGTAATAACTTGCATATTCCCACGAACAAAACTTTAAACGAACTATTTTCAGATCATCCACGATTGCCGCAATGATTCGGTCACTTTGTATCGGCAATTCAACATAACTTTGCAGAGTGTTTTCGATACGCAAGCTGCCCATTCCGTTTTAACTTATCAGGATACAGGAAAGCCTGTTTATAAAGCGAAAAATGTCGCTTTGAACGCTCTCTGTGAATGTTACGGGGCTCCGACGAATCCTGTAAAAGAACAACTCAAAAATATTTATAGGAGAGACCAGAGATATTGGTCTCGACGTCCGTTGACCAGAGAAATGATTTTATACGCTTCAGCGGACGTTCTGAGCTTGGTTCATGAGAAATTGTACAGGACCATGGTTAGATCGATCAAGGAAGAAAACCGGCAGCTTATGGTCGAGCTGTGTGAAGAACAGGTAGGTTTTCCATTGTAAAAGTGAGAAAAAAATGCCTTTTTTATTGAATTTTTTCAGATATTGGTTTTAATTGATCCAGATACGGTAAAGTTAAAAAAGAGACAAAGAAAAACGGAAACTGAAGTGGCTGAATTGAGAATTAAATTGGGGCAAGCTGCGAAAAGTATCGTCTTGAGCAACAGAGAGGTCAGGCTATTGAGGTAAGAAAACTAAAGTTGCAGTCGAATCGTCGAAATTTAAAAGAGACAGCAAGCATGTTAATAATAATATAATAATAATCTTTCTTTATTTAGCAATAAGCTAATATTACATCAATTTTGTAATAATACACTCCCAAAAAAAGAAAACAGAAAAATGAAAAGTAAATACCCAAACACCAACAAATGCCACAAAATGCCTCTAACAAAAACACAACACATTCTCTTGAAACTGCTCAAATTCAGGGCTTCCTTGTTTTCATCCGGCATACTATTAAACAATTTAAACCCCTTATACCGCAAGGAATTTTGCGAACAAGTCTTCACAAATTGAGGAAGTCCGTAATCTTTCACCGATCTCACCTGGTAATTGTGAACATCCCGGCTACGTGTCAAACTACGAGACATGTAATTCGGAACCCCGCCGTTAACAATCTTGTATATCAGAATAAGCATGTTGTAAGTTATTCTCTGTTTTATGCTTAGCCATCATAACGTTTCCAACATCAATCTTATAGGCGTATATCTATTGCACTGCAAAATTATTTGCATTGTCCTACTCTGAAGTTTTTGCAACCTTTCCAAATCACCAGCTCCACACAAAAATAATATACTTGAACAAAAATCAAAATGTGGCGAAATTATTGTTTTATATACCAGAATTCTAGTCCAAGGACTCAACTTTCTGCTTACTCTACCCAGGAAACCAATTTTTTTAGCAACTTTTTTAACAATAAAGTCTATATTGCTTTTAAAATTTAATTTTGAGTCAATTATCACTCCCAGATACTTAGTTTCGCTAACACGTTCCACCTCCTTATCATCTATTACCACTTTACAGACAGCTTCCCACTCCTTCCTTATCACTCTGTTGCCTATGATCATAACTTTTGTCTTATTAATATTTAACTTCAGTTTGTTTATCTTTAACCATTTTGACACTTTCCTTAACACCTCATTACTCCTGGTTATTGCACTAATTAAGTCACAGTCCGCATTCGCTATAAGGGCATCATCAGCAAACAGATTAATATTACCTTGTTTTATCACTTGCACCAGATCATTCATATACAGTCCAAAGAGAAGAGGACCAAGTACCGAACCCTGGGGTACACCCAATCCATTCAGAACCTCTTCAGATTCGTAACCACCATCTACATTTCTGAGACCTATTGACCAGATAACTGCCAAACCATTCTCTAGTTGTACCCCTTACCCCACACCTTTCCATTTTTTCCATAAGCACTCCCCTATCGATTGTTTCGAAAGCTCTTTTCAGGTCCAAAAAGACAGCCACGACATAATTGTCCTCCTCTATTTGTTCTTTCCAGTTCATAAGTACCAAATTAAGTGCCGTTTCACAGGAATGATCACTTCTGAAACCCCACTGAAATTCCGACAGTAAGCCATTATCTTCTAAGTACCTTTGCAATTGTTCTTTTACTACACATTCTAAAACTTGCTCATATTTAGGAAGCATATTAATCGGTCTGAATTCCTGGGCCTGACCGGCCTGTTGCACCTTTGGAATAGGAACCACTGTCACCGTCTTCCATGATACAGGAAAAATGCCCGTTCTCAAGGATTCATTTATAAGGTTTAATAACAAAAGTCCCGTCGTTGGAAGACTGTCTCTCAATACCTCTTTATTTATTCCACCTGTACCACCTTTAGATTTAATTCCCAGTACAATTTTTTCTAATGTTCATCAGCAATGTTCAAGTCCCAACAATGTAAAATTAATAATAAAAAAATACATATCGATAAAAGAATAAAATTTCAACTTTTTGTTTTCTTCAGATATCTTCAAAACCAAAAAAGATGCTTAAAATTTATTCATAAATTTGGATAGACACAATATTCTGATGAACTTTCTCCATTTAACCATCTTTGTGTCTTCAATAATAATATAATAACCATGTTGCCCATGCTGATGCCTCTAAATCAGGACATTGTGTATGTACTGTTATGAATGAAGTTTATTAAGTAAGCATGCTTTGATGAATAAAAGTGTCGCCTACTTTGAATTATTATCAAACAAAACATGCAATTTTATACAAAAGGACTTGTTTTAGCAATAGTCGTATTATAATATCAAAAGTTGTTCAGAATTCAACACGGAATCCAAAAAAGTACAACCAACTCTAAATTGTATAACTTTTTCTGCATTTAACCATTTTCTATCTTGGCAGATAAGCAGATTAAATCTTTGCATCTGCTCTTTTCAGGTATATCGATCTGACGGAAGAAGAGAAGGAAAAGTTAAAGTCCTCCGCAAAGGTGGCTAAGAAGCTTGAAAAGCTATCAAATTTGGGTAAAGGGGAGGACAACTCAAGTTCGGATGATGATTGCGGTGATTATCCGAGTTTGGAGAGCGATACAATCTCTCCTCGCACTTCAGAACCGACGAGTCTCACCGAATCTATGCAGTTGGTCGACAATATCTTAAACGACAATAGAATTGATCGTCTGGATAAAATAGATAAATTAGAAGCGATTTTAAGTGCCGCAGCGACTTTGCCGTCCGACGAAACGATTGCGGACAACAAATGCGTCAGTTGTGGATGTCATAGCGTGAACAAAGAACGGGTGGTTTCTCCGACTGGGTATGCGAGCACCAACGGAAATAACGAGGTGGTTTTGAAAGAGAACCAACGTAATGTGGCGACGCAGTCTTTGAGCACAGGGGAAATCGTCGTCACTAAGATATATTTTAACGAAAATGCGGAGTAGGCGATTTTTTGCTCAAAATCAGAGTTTAGTGGGTAGCCGGTGCCTTTTTTGTACGAGTTAGGGGTAAAATGTATCTCCCTCGAGTGATATTAACAGCAATTTAATTTAACGGAATCAATTTTATTTATGCGTAATTTTATAAATGGCAGAAGATGGGGTGAATCGAGTGCCAGCGTAAACAGCTGCCATAATTTTATTAATCTGTGGATTTTTTTATATTTATTTACGTAGTATGTTTTGTCTTGTATGACTTAGAGAGCACTCTAAGGATATTTAAGACTAATAAGACTAAAAAAAAATGGTTGTAGTAAGAGCAATATTAATCTGTATTATTAACTCAAAATACATAGATTTTTAATATTGCATTATTTTAGTAATTTGTATGTTATTATTTTGACACAAATATACCGATTATTACTGTAAAAAATTGTTTTTCTTCAACCGTATTAAAATACTTGTATTATACTGCCCAACACGTCATATAGGAAGTGAGCGAATGTCGCTTAGCAGCTCCTCAATAGGGCGAATTTATAAATTTTGGGTGGTAATTCAGTTGTCATCTGTCAAATTTTTCTTGACATTTGTATTTTTTATAGTTTGACTTAATTTAACATCAATAATATTCACTGCCTAGATACGCCGCACATTTAAACTGACAAATGACAACTGAATTGAGACCAAACATTTATAAATTTGCCATATTGAGGCGCTGCTAAGTGATATTCGCTCACTTCACAATAATGTGTAAGTGTAACCCAATGATGTGTGTAGCCATGACAATGACTACATAATTTTATCCCTCGATTATGAAATAGACTGACAATTGTTTGACACTGGTCAGGTTGTCGCTGTCTCGGACGGCATTTATGCCGATCCTACGCGGTATAACATTAGAGCTAATGCAACGTTCCCTGATTGGTGTATTTCTGCCGCGCAACAACAGTAAATCAATAACAGTAAAAGTCAACAAATTAGTGGATGTCTGTCTCGCGTGATGGTGATCCCCTAGCTGTCCTTTTGGACCAGAACAGTTTTTTTGGTCAAAAGAAAAATCATCATAACAAAAAGAAGTTACTACGAGGTGCGAACCCTCAAAGTTGCGACTTGGTAGGCTGACACATCGACCACTGAGCCATGAAGGTGTGGTGTCAAGGTAGGTTACGAAAATAGTATATTAAGAAAATACGCCTGTTGCCATAAGTATAAAATCAGGGATGAGTGTACAGTTACTATGTTATACTGCGTAGGATCGGCATAAATGCTCTCGGACGTGTACGGCACATTAGTCTATCTTTGTTTTCCTGTTCAATGATTTATTTACGGTCTACGTCCTTAGGGTTTTATGTGTGACATCTGACATATAAATTACAAAAGTTCAAAATGTCAGAAGGCCAAATAAGGTAATATTGATGGAATTAACGGAAACGGCCTCCGAAACGGCAAATGCAGCTATATTGACGATAATTTAAGAGAAATCCAGCAAGATTTATGAATTTATGTACCAAAAATTTTTAAAAATGAACATCCAGTCCAAACTTATAAAACATTTATTTAAATGTAGTTTATATTATCTTCTGTTACTATTTCGTAGTGCTTAATTCATGGTGAATTAATCAAATACTTTGCGCACTAGCAAAGTATTTTATTAATGGGAGTAGGGATGGCAAAAATATATCGATATATTCAAAATATCGATAAATGCAGTCATATATATCGATATATCAGTTCGAGATATCGAAGAGTTTACTTTCCTTTTTCTGTCAAAGAGGTGATATTTTAAAATTTACACAAAATATACACACATCAGACATTACCTTGAGAAAAGCACAAACTGTAAAACTGTATGGTTATAAAGTGATATTAGTGGCAATGCTGTACGGTGATGCTCTCTGTTAGGCCTTTATTGATATCCCAATTAGGTTTTGCCAAGTAGGCCACTTCCACTTTCTCTCGCTTTAATAGAACTCTTAACTTCATGCTAAAGAAGGAACGAACTTGGCTTAGTAGCAAAACGCGCAGGGAGTTTTTGTTCGAGTCCAAGCGGATCCTTTTTCTTTTTTTGGTATAAAGTTTGTTGTAATTTACAGAATTTTGCATTCCATGTGTTGTGTCCGGTGTCCCGTCACGAAGGTATTTCTTTAAAAAAAATCCGCTATCAAGGGAATAATAGCACGTTTTATTCCTGTCTGTTGTACCTAGCTTTTGGTAGGCAGATTTTTGTAATAAAAAAATATATCGATATTTCAAATATATTGATATTTTCTTTGCAATATATCGTACGTATCGATATATCGTTTCAATATATGCAATATATGAAAATATTTTGTCATCCCTAAATGGAAGTGACTACTGCTCCGGCCGACGGTCCCCTGAAATTTTATTCCAATACGGTCAGACGTGCGCATTACTTAATGTCGGTAAAATGACGTTTAAGTATATCGTTATCGGCTAGTAACGCTAACGGTCTTGGTGGGTGTGCGGGTATCGTACAGAACGGCCATTTTGTTCTCGTACGGCTAGACGAATTCTGATCCCGTAGGGGTTTGATATATTTTGCTTGTTTTTACATCATCTTTTTTACAAAAAATGCGTGTGTCTGGTCCGAGGACAACTAAATGGTCTGTTTCAAAAATGCGTTCTTTCAGCTTTAGTTTTTTTTGCACCTCCAAAATGTAAATTGTGTTGACATTTATAATGCGCATGCTCGACCGTGTTCAAACAAAATTTCAGGAGACCGTTGGCCGGAGCAGTAGTCACTTCCTTTAAACTAAGCTGTGACTAAGCAATGCAATACCTATAATTATAGTCGTTTTCAAGTTTTTACACCTAAGCGCAACACACAAATTGAAAATAAACTGTTTACACTGCAAAACTTGTATAATAATATTGCAAAAGTTAGCTTTAGACCTTGTAAATAACACTGATAAACGTCAAATGGCACGTACATCTGGTATTTATTTATATCCCAACTAGGTTTTGCCAATACAACGTTTTAGCGTGCTATTATTTCCTTGTTTTCATTAGTAATCACGAATTTTCTTTAAAAAAATACCTTTCGTGACAGGACACCGGACACAACACATGGAATGCAAAATTCTGCAAATTACAACAAACTTTGGATGAAAAAAAAAAGAAAAAGGATCCGCCTGGATTCGAACAAAAACTCCTTTTTCATTTACCTTTTGCTATCATGACGACGTTGCAAATTTCGTATTTTTGATTGTACAATGTTTAAAAATCGAGTCTCCCATATGCGTATTCTCATATTCATTAAATTATATAGTCGAATTTGACTCGCACTTTTATTTATTTACAAAAAAACAATGGGAATTCCCTATCTGTCGTTTGTGTATTCGAAATCTCAAATCGCTTTAACAACAGATCGATTCAGATACTGAAATCGATTTTCTGCCTAGGCACATCACCTGGTTCTGTGCACATCGCTTGACACTTATTTATTATAATTTATAGGTTATGCTTGATTTGGTGAAAAAATGTTTGGTCCTCTGTCTTTCAATACGAAAAAGGGCAATTCAAATGCAGAAAGTGCATGTTTGTTGTGTGAAAAACAATTTAATTTAGAGGATGACTTGGCTGGTTTCATGAAACATATATTCGAAGAGCACAGTTTGATTGTAGACGATATACACACTATAATAAATTTAGCAAGGTACTCCTGTATTTTAATTTTTCTATTAAAAGTTCTGTATAATATATTCTTTTAGGTACATTAATTATTGGAAGGAAAGATTTAATGTAATTTTCTTTGAAACAGTTGTACCTGGTTTGGATATTGATTCTACGGGACACAAATATTATTTATTATCACCTTTGATGAAAGAAGATAGGGAGTTGAGGCACAAAATTAAGTTAGACAATGCTTTAGAAGTGCAAGAGTTCGAACGCACTGATAACGGTTACTTACGCGATTGTTTGTTTTGTAAATTGAAATTCGAGGGAAATAGGATGGATTATTTGAAACATTTATCGGAAAAGCATAATTTACAGTTAGGAAATCCGCAGAATTTAGTTTTTATTGAAGAATTCGTAGAAAAAATTAACGAGAAATTGAGTAACTTGCAATGTCTGTTTTGCGAGAAATTTTTTACCGACAGAACCGTTTTAAAAGAACACATGCGCAAAAAGTTGCATAAACGTATAAATCCTTCGAACGAAACTTTCGATAAGTTTTACATTGTAAATTATCTGGAGGCCGACAAGAATTGGCACTCTATCCAAAAAGAAGACGACCACTTACCGATCGTTCTAGGGGAAACGAATGGCGACGACGAATACTCGGATTGGAATGAAAAAGCCGATCAAATTTCTTGCTTATTTTGCTCTTTGCAAGAGCCAGAAATCAACAAATTATGTTCACACATGAAACTTAAGCACGATTTTGATTTTAATTTGGCTACAAGAAATTTAGATTTTTACCAAAAAATTAAGTTGGTGAATTACGTAAGGAGACAGACGCATAAAAGCAGTTGTGCCTATTGCGAAGAGGTTTTCGAAGATGATTATCGGTTACAGATACATTTAGAAGAAGAAAATCATTATAAACTGCCTAAAGTTGAAGTTTTCGATCAACCAGAGTAAGTTTCACCAAATTTCTTTTTAGTTTGGGTCAAAAAATACTCCCTGTATAACCCCAATTTCTTTTCGCAGATATTACTTCCCCACTTACGAAAATGATGCTTTTTTGTACCTCATAGATGATTTAGAAGATTAATTTATATGTTAATAAATGTATTTATGAAAAATAAAAAGCTTACAATTTTCCGCGCCTATTTATTCGAAAATTAATTTGGCAACAGTGGTTTTATCAAAGTACCAAAAGTGTTGAAACCATTTGCGATGTTTTGTCCTTGCTGAAATATGGACGAAGCTGGCATTAACAGTGTCTGAAAAGAACCGATTATTACAGTCGGTTCGTTTTTCCCAGCATTTCCACCCAACATTTGTTGTACATTTCCAATGGGATTCGTGAAATTAAAAGATGGTATAAAACTGTTGTCAGCCCTTCCTGAATCTTCCTTATCTGATTGGTCAGATGTTGAAACTTCAGTTGATTCGTCCATTTCGATTGGATAATTTAAACAGCCGCCTATTAAAATACAGCAAAATAGTCTGCCAATGAAATTAATTTGAAAAACTTACTTATAAATAAGCAAAAAATCACCGTGTTTACGAACATTTTTGTGCGCGAATAAGTGTTTTAAATTCATTATATACATGTTTCAATCAGAAATTAACATAAATAAGTGTAGGTATCTATAAATTTTTTAGAGCGTGACGTTACCCACACTGGAAATAGAGGTTTTAAATGTAAATGAAAAATTGTGATGTATCGCGAATGTATTTTTCAAATGACTCCACTTAATTAGCAGAAAATCTGATACTGTTTTGTTGTTCAGAGAAATACATAATGAAAAAACACCCAAACATGAATATGAATGTTAATAAAAATATGAAAGATTAAAAGACGTTGGCAACAATGACCAATGTAAATGGGCATTGGCAACACTGAATTTGTGGGAAGGACATTTGACATGACTGCTGACACGTCGAAAAATATTTGAACTGAATGTCAATACAAAATCTCAAAAAAAGTACGGACATGTGATATAATTATGCTAATTATTAATAATTTATTGCGCAAGCATCGTTAACTTCCAAATAATGTATATGGATATGGGTTTTTCTATAGATGTTTTTCGTAACCTAAAAAATAGACTGATTTAGAAATGTCGACAAACAATCCGTGGTATTTTATTGGGGCTGCCGTTGTTGGAATAGTTAGTGCTGCTGGTATGTTTCTGGTAGAGCATTTAAGACAGGAACGGAGAAGACAGATGCTAGCACAGGATTTAGAGCGCCTAGATCGGCAGGTATCGAACATGAGAGTAGAACTGGAACAATTAAGACTTCTGCAAAGGGATAAGTACGTAAAAGCTTTAATCAAGTGGTTTTTGGGTCTCATTTCTTGTTTTTAGAAAGATTAGAACGAAACAAAATGATAGACGGCCAGTTTCTGTCTTGTCGACAACCACTGATGATTATTCTAGTGCTGTTGAGTTTGACGAGGGATCTGATTTGGAATTTTATGATTTGAGTGACGAAGAAAGTGGGAACAATTTTTCGGGTATTGAAAGGGTAGGAAATATGATTAATATAGTGGCCCGATAGTATATATTTCTTCTATTACGCCTTTATTACGTATTTTAACAAAAGAAACTATCCTCATAGATTTTGATTCTTCAGAATTTAATAGTATATTATACACGAGTTTATAATGAATGCTATTATTACCGAGGAGGAAGATTACAACACGAGCGAGTGAAACGAGCGAGTTTTGTGATCATCCGAGGTAATAATAGCATCATTATAATGAGTTGTATACTATACTTTGTCCACGACTATCAAAACAGATTCCCAGAAAGAATTTACCTTCATATCCCTTTTCCAGTGTAAGAAAGATTCATACATACGCTCTCAGGTATAATTTTCTTGGTTTTTTGGGCAATAAATCTAATGAGGCAAGTTCTGCAGCTTCTTTTACTGCTGGTGCTGTTAAAGAAACCTCGTTTTCACTCTCACTACTCATTATATCTTCTTTTTTAGAATATGCATTTCAAATTAAAAGCAAACCATGCTGATTTGATGTTTCAATTTGAACTGACACATCGCGATCGCGGCCTACTAAATAAATTAAAAAGGGGTCAAAGCGATGTTCCTATTGGTGTAGTGAATAATATTCATTAATCACTGCAGTGATTAATGTATCTAATTATGATTGAAGAAACAATAGTATAAAGAGTATGTTGGAAGATAGTCGTGGACAAAATTGTTTGATTCGTAGAATCAAATAGAATAGAATAGAAAAACATTCTCGACAATAAAAATTATTACAAATATAAAGATGCCCAAGAAAATAAAAAATAATTTGTTAGATGTAACATTTTATAATTTTTCTCTCAAATATTATTACGAATGTAATATTTGCGAAAGTTCAAAAATTCTTAATGTTGAAAGAGCGTTAAAACCTTCATTATTAAATGCACAAATGAAAGCGATTGTATACGATTAATTGCAATTTTAAAGCGATGTAATAATATTATTATTTAATAGCTTATAGCTAACAATACACATTAAGTACAGTACACACAAGAAGGTCATTCGTATAAGAAAATGTTTTTTACAGCTAAAGCTGACCTGTTGGAGGATTTTTCTCAAAAATCGGTAATTATGAATTTATTTCAAACTGTATACAAGAGGCATACCCTAATAGAAGAAATATGCACTGACAAACTATCATAAATAAGGTTTTTTTTTAATTGCGTAGATGTTGCATGAAATAGACGAGATACTAGATTACAGCGGTGCGGAAGAGAGTGCCAAAGTTTTAGAACAATTAAAAAATCTGCAAAGAACGTATCCGAAAGACATAGAAATTCCGTGGCGCATTGGGAGAACCTACTATAAATTAGCCGAACATAAGAATGATTTGGAACCAAAAAAATCATATATAAATGAAGGTAAACACTTTTACTTAAACACTGAGTTTCGTTGATCTGTAATATAAAAGATAATCGGCATTGCTTCGACCCGCAAGTTGAAATTTTGTAGCGTGAAGAATGCCCCAGCTGTCAGTTGCATAATATTCATGGAATTGCTGACGTGCCGGGCAGTTTTTAATAAGAGAAAACAGAACTGATAATAAAAAGATACACTTTTCTAGATTTTGACACTTTCTTTTAAATAACAGGTATACAAGCATGCACGGAGGGTTTAAATTTAAATCCAAAACATGGGATAACGCATAAATGGTTGGCAATTTTGATCGGCAAGCGGAGTGGCCTCCAACCGTTAAAGGAAAGAATTGTAGACGGACATCTTTTCAAAAAACATCTAGACGAAGCTTTAGAATTACTACCGGATGATGCTACGTTGCATCATTTGTTGGGAAGGTTTGCTTTCGAGGTAGCTTCACTCAAATGGTACGAGAGAAAGGCGGCAGCTACATTTATCGCGGCTCCACCCGAAGCTTCGTATGAAGAAGCCTTGGGGCACTGTTTGAAAGCGCAGAAATTGAGGAACGATTGGAAGGAAAACTTGCTTTTAATTGGCAAATGTTATGGGGCACTCGGAAATTACAATTTGGCGGTTAAATGGATCAACAAAGCTGATGCTATTAAAGACTGTGTAAGTATTTTATTACTATTCTAGGACCATTAAATGTGTCGACACATGTTTCGCTGATAACATCGGCATCTTCAGGAGCATGAAGATAAACCCATTTTTAGTCTATTTTCATACTTCTGTCGGCAAAATACTTGTCGACTTATCCAACCACCGTGTGATATCTAGGGTACGTTTTTATTTCTTTTACAGGATGAATTGGTCAATGAAGAAGTGAAAAGTCTTTTATCGAAATACGGAAGTTACAGATAAACTTTTTATCGTTTTACAATGTTAATTTTAAATTTGGTGAGAAGGGTATTGTGTTACTGATTTTACTGAAGTTTTTTTTATGTGTGTAGCTCGATGATGTTAATTGTGCGCTAGTTTTTCTTATCGATGTATTTTATGTATGTTTTAGCATTATTTATGAATAAAATCCAACATTTTTTATTAAATGATGTTTTTTTGCAAATTTGGCTCGTACAAACTTCGAGGGTAGATAGAAAACTTAAAAATATTGAGAAAATCTCTAATGAACATATGTCCAAAAATGGCAAATAAATTATGTTTAACAGTGAAAATTGAGTTAGCCTATTTGGCAAAACCTCGTTGGGATATAAATAAACGCTTTTACTACTCCATAATCTGGGGATTTCTAGGGATAATTTAGACAAGAATGAACTAGGGAATTCTAGGGAGAATTTTAGTGATTTTAGAAAATCACGAGCGGATTTCAAACACTACCTCAGTACCTTAGTATTTTGATCCCCGCTGCTCCACTCATGTGACATCACCGAGTTAGATCAGTAGTTCATTGGTTACACGCTGCGGTCACAAGACCAATCACGGTTTTCGTACACGTAAGTCTAGTAGAGACAGAAATCTCCCTTTTAGTGGTATGATCAACGGATGCACCAATCCTTAGTAGTCGCCCAAAGCTGGTTACTTTAACCTGGAGTGTCTACCTGCAGTAAAATATTTCGGATCCATGATGGCATTATACTTAGGTTTAAGTATTTCATTAGTCAAAACTGCATCCAGCAGAGACGGTAGGTAGGGAGGTATCACTATCACATAGAACTAGTAATTTGATATGCTTAGCCCGGGTAGGGTCGGCTGCCGTAGAGGTTAGATTTTTACATTTCTTTTTTGCAAAAAATGCGTGTGTCTTGTGCTAGAGGGCAACTAAGGGCTTTGTTTAAAATGCGTGTGTCAACTCTGGGGTCTGTTACTCGTGTATTATCCAGCAATATGACGTCATGGATCCGAAATATTTCACTGCAGGTAGACACTCGTCTTTAACCGGCCTTGGAAGTGACTGTTTTGTGCTTGGTAGTCGCCCACGCATGGGAAGTGAATATAACCTACAAAAATTTGACTTTTGGCTATGATTTGGCTACGCAGAACACCTTAAGTAATTATGAGTTACGGATTAGTTCCAAGCAAGAGCACGGTTTACATATCAAATTTACCATTTGATATGAAAAACAATGACCTACACAAAGTATTCGAAAAACACGGAAAAATAGTCAAGTAAGTGGATACCTAAAAACGGTCTTTCCAAATGCAATTCTCGTGCAATTATTTCTAGGGTGACAGTTTTAAAAGACAAGCAGACAAGGAAAAGTAAAGGGGTCGCGTTTATTTTGTATTTAAAACGCGAGGACGCTCAAAAATGTACGGAAGAAACCAATATGAAAGAGATGTTCGGAAGGACCTTGAAAGCTAGTTTAGCAAAGGACAACGGGAGGAGCACCGAATTTATTAGACGAAAAGTGAGACTGAGTTTAATTTCATAACCTTATTTCGAATTTATTGCCCCCTAGAACCATGAGATTGAATAATAATTGAAACGACCATTTTTCGTAATATCTTATAAAAAATATATATATTTTTGTAGAATTACCCAGATAAAACATCATGTTACGAATGTGGCGAACCAGGCCATTTAAGCTATAAGTGCCCAAAAAACCTATTGGGAGAAAGAGAACCTCCTCCCAAAAAGAATAGGAAACGTAAAAAGAAAGAAACTGATGAAGCAGATAAGGAATATGATAATTATTATGATTCAGACGAAGAAACTTTTGAAAGGGAACAAAATGTAGAAGATGTCGAGACTTTAAGTGCTGCAATTGCATTAGAGGTACAAAACACGAGATAGGCATATTAATATGAAAGTGTAAATGCCCATCTGATCGATATATTGATACACCTGTTGTATTGCTACCTCCATCTCTGGTTCAAAAGTTAACTATAGGTAACTAATTTTTAATAATGTTGTTTTAGTATGAAGAAAAAGAAGGAGCATCAAGAAATGAAGATATACCTGAAACTAAGCGAGTTAAAATTAAAAAAAGCAGTTATTTTAGTGATGAAGAAGAAATCAGCGACTGAGTTTGTTTACTACTGAGTTTGTTTACTACTGGTCTATTTTATTTTATGTACCTACATGACGCTATCGGTTTTTGAGTGTATGTATGTGGGGTACTATGGCCCGGTTGTTCAAAGAAACCAACACCGGCTTAAGTCTGACACCAGCTTCGTTGCTATGATACAACCAATCAGAAAGCCGGTATCATAGTAACTAAGCCGGTTTCTTTGAAAAACCGGGCCTATAAATAGTGTTGGGGATGCCGAATCTTTTTAGGAAAATCGATCTGAGATCGAATTTCAAAACATCAACTCGTGCAAGCAGATCAAATATCTACAGGCAATAAGAGATATTTTATGCGTAAGTACATAATACAAGATAAAATATATTATTTTTTTAATGTAAGTGTATTATAGTTAATGTACTGTGAGAATTAAATAAAAAATTGTAAAAATAAAATTCGACTACAAAATTATTCGTAAAGATACCTAGTTTTATGGAATATAAATTTAAGTTTCTGGGAAAAAATTATCTTTAACTAAACCAAAAAATTCGCCAAATAAATGTATTCCACTAAAATCGTATTCTTCAACACGAGATCGATACGGCATATTAAAACTTATAAATTCCAACAAATCGAAAAATGGGCAACAAAATTGAAAAACTTGGGTAGCTAAACGATAATATGCATTTATTTTTTAGTTAAACATAGAAGGCGTCAATTTTCACCCTACGTTTCCTATTGTTTTTGTTGAATTTTCTTCGTGGGTACAAATTTTAAAAGAATGGGCGCGATAAGTGGCGCGTCACAAACGTCAGATTTTCATTCCAAACAAAACAAAGCTACGTGCTTTCTGACGTTTCAACCTAACCTCTGAAATATAATTATAGTTGTTTTTACCAGTGATTTTCTAATTAGAAAATCACTGGTTTTTACACGTAAGCCCAACACACAAATTGAAAATAAACTGTTTTCACTGCAAAACGTCTATAATTATATTGCAAAAACTAGTTTAAGACGTTGTAAATAATATCGATAAACGTAAAATGGCACGTGCTTTTGTTTTGTTTGGAATGAAAATCTGACGTATGACGGAGGTACGGATTACTGGACGTAGTCTAGTCCTCTAGTCCTCCATAGACAGAGGCACTTAGGTCCCCTAATAGGAAAAAGCACTGGATTCACTGTAAAAAACGTATACTAGTGAATCGCTAAAACGCACCGTTTTGAAGAAAAATTCATTTAAAGTTGATGCTGATCACAATTCCTTTGGTATACCGACTATGCTGATCACAATCCGGCTTCTGTTTGAAGCACATTAATCATAGTATGCGCCAGAAATATACAAAACATGAAACAGTCAATAATTTTAATTCGGGACCTAAGTGCCTCCGTCATACGTCAGATTTTCATTCCAAACAAAACAAAAGTACGTGCCATTTGACGTTTATCGATATTATTTACAACGTCTTAAACTAGTTTTTGCAATATAATTATTATAGACGTTTTGCAGTGAAAACAGTTTATTTTCAATTTGTGTGTTGGGCTTACGCGTAAAAACTTGAAAACAACTATATGTAATTATAATTATATTTCAGAGGTTAGGTTGAAACGTCAGAAAGCACGTGGCTTTGTTTTGTTTGTAATGAAAATCTGACGTTTGTGACGCGCCACTTATCTCCCGAATTTAATTTTTATTATTTTTTGAGAGTTGGTACGCTTAGTCTCAATAGACTGTTTTAGAATGGCCTGATTTTGACAGGAGGCCATTTTCTGTTGGAGGACTGAGCATGGATAAACAACATTACACACGTGAGTGTTACCAAAATTTGAACAGATTTGGTGTCAAACAAAGTGGTGATGTTTAGAGTTCATGTAATTTAACTCAAAATAACGAAACAACGTTTGCAATAGTGAAACCAGTCGTATCAATTTAAGAATTTTTATTCAATTCTCGGCGTAAAGCGACTAAGAATAAGTTACGCTCCTTTTTTGGTGCCAAATGGTAACACAAACATCTGCTTTGTTATTCATCCTCTTCTTCCCTCCAATAAGCTTTAAAACAAACAAATGTGTGTCCTCCAGCTGTCAATTGTGTGACGTCATTCTAAAATGATCAATAGTTCACAATGGCGCGATAAACATATTTCGCGCTAAAAATGCTTATCGCCCCATTTGTGAACTATCGAAACTAAACGGTGACGAAAGTTGTAAGATTACTTCGTAAGTATATTAATCCACAAAACAGTCACATAATTAATCTACGGTCCGTGTTGCCAACCCTTTAAGACTCGTACGTGTAGGGTGCAAAAACCTACAAGACCTTGCTAGAATATTTCGGGACCTAAGTGCCTCCGTCATACGTCAGATTTTCATTCCAAACAAAACAAAAGCACGTGCCATTTGACGTTTAGCGATATTATTTACAACGTCTTAAATTAGTTTTTGCAGTGAAAACAGTTTATTTTCAATTTGTGTGTTGGGCTTACGTGGAAAAACTTGAAAACGACTATAATTATATTTCGGAGGTTAGGTTAAAACGTCAGAAAGCACGTGGCTTTGTTTTGTTTGGAATGAAAATCTGACGTTTGTGACGCACCACTTAGGTCCCTAATTACGTAGACTTAGGATAACAACACCTTGTTATCTCTATGATTTATTGAACTCGTTGAAATATTAAATTAAATAAATAAATAAAATGATCCTGATATACGTTATTCTTCTCTTTGACGTATTTCTAGGGTTTAACTGTAAATTAATAAAAGATTGTTACTACTCAGTAAAGTAATAAACAACAATTTGAAATGCTGATGATACGTAGTAGCAGTTCGGGAGATAAGTGGCGCGTCACAAACGTCAGATTTTCATTCCAAACAAAACAAAGCCACCTGCTTTCTGACGTTTTAACCTAACCTCTGAAATATAATTATTATTACATATAGTTGTTTTCAAGTTTTTACGCGTAAGCCCAACACACAAATTGAAAATAAACTGTTTTCACTGCAAAACGTCTATAATTATATTGCAAAAACTAGTTTAAGACGTTGTAAATAATATCGATAAACGTCAAATGGCACGTGCTTTTGTTTTGTTTGGAATGAAAATCTGACGTATGACGGAGGCACTTAGGTCCCGAGTTGGGCGAGTAAGGCAAAAGACGGTAAATGTTGGAAATATGCAAAACTAGCACGCCGCGTTAATTTACTTATATCCTAACTAGGTTTTGGCAATGCAATGGCTTAGCGTGCTATTACTGCCCTGTTTTCATTAGTAATCACGGATTTTCTTTAAACAAATACCTTTCGTGACCGGCCACCAGACACAACACATGAAATGCAAAATTCTATAAATTACAACAAGCTTTAGAAGAATAAAAGGAAAAGGACCCGCTTGGATTCGAACAAACTCCCTGCGTATTTTGGTACTGAGCCAAGCTTGTTGCTTGTTCAGCATGAAGTTTAACAGTCTATTAAAGCGCGTGAGAGTGGAAGTGGCCTACTTGGCAAAACTTAGTTGGGATATAAATAGACGCCAAGACAAGCTGCGATGTCATTTACCCGTGGCGGAAGGTGACCACGGATGCACGGATGAACATCATGCGAAACAGACTGACAGAACCCTGGCAGAACACATTTTTTGAAACAGAACACTTAATTGAAGGAGACCAAACACACGCATTTTCGAAACACACGAACACACCACTTATCTGACGGAGACCAGACACACATTTAAAAAAATTAACTGGAACCAAGACATCAAGCGAGTAAACGAACGATGATTAGGTGAACGCCGCATGGTGAGCGGCGCGCGTATTATGATCATCCGTGACTATCTGCTAACACGGGCAAATTGTGACGTCAATTCGACTGCTCAAGGCCAAATGATCCATTAGCGCGTATTCCGTGATTTCAAACTAGAAACTAAATTGTATTCTTATTGTTATACAAAAGAGTCCCATTTTATACAGTCACAAAATGTGATAAAAAAGTACGAGTTTCAATTTATGCAAGTACCCAATTTTGGAATATAATCAGCTCTTTACTAAGTTTTTGCAAATTTTCCCTAAACTCAATCACCCTTTTAAGCTGTCCCGAGAAACTCATGTTCGCAATTTCTTAGATCTTTGTCAGAGTTATGTTCTAATTACTGGCGATCTGAATTATGCAAATTATAAAATTTAAGTGGTATCAAGTCGCACGTGCCAAAAGTGGAGACGGCAAATTTTTTTAAAAGCTTTCTACGATCGAGTCACAACTCGAGAATTAAATTTTTACAAACTCTTTTACATTTAATGCTGATAATTTATTACAAAATTGTTAATAAATTTCGAACGCTTTCTGAAAATGTAAAAATATAATAAACAAAAAGTTGACTGTCTCCACATGTGCAGTTTTTTGATTCCGTACTGATGTTTAGATGCGTAACAACCAACACCCCCTTTTAAAAATATATAAAGATGAGTTATTTTGTGTAATAAGGATGCTACAACAGAACTGAATCTCTCAACCAGACTGTATACATAGTAGTACATTGTTTCAAATAAATTTTATTCCTTTCCTAACGATTTTCCAAAGAAAATTCTAGCAAATGACATGTACGTAAGTACTGCAGTTTTTGAGTGTTTATTTGTTATAGAAAAAATATATTTGATAAGAAATTTGAAAAAATTAGATTTTGAGTGCATTTCAAGGGTACCTGAATAAGTCTTTATTTGCTTTATGTAATTTCCACTTACGCCTTTTTTCTTCTCGTCTTATACATATAACAAATAACATTTGAAATAAGTCACATTTATAATTAGAGTGCATTGCAAACCATACAGTAGGTACTTATACAGAAACGAAGAAGTGTACAAAAGGGTCATGAGACTGGGACTTTATTGGCTTGTTTTAACTGCCTTGTTGATTGGTTGTATAATAGAAAATGCTGCTGCTAGTGGAAGGCATCAACCAGGATGTAAGTTTTTTTAAATACAATATGCATGTCCAGAAAGTGTGTAAAAGTGTAGAATGAAGGCCCTAAAACAGAAATTTATTTGCCAAAATTATGTGAATATTACCTGCTTAATATGTGACGATACAGCATTCGCTACTGAGATAACACATTATAATTTACTTTATAAAACAACTAGAACATCAGGCACTCTCTGAGATCTCACTGCTTGAAGGGGAACCATTTATTTCAGAACTAGGTGTTCGTTTTTCACATATTTACACGTCCAGTTTTCGTAGTTTCTATCATCTGAAATGATGCACACTTAGGCCCGGTTGTTCAAAAAAAGTAAGTCTGACACCGGCTTCGTTGCTATGATACAACCAATCAGAAAGCCGGTATCATGGCAACGAAGCCGGTATCAGACTTAAGCCTGTGTTGGTTTTTTGAACAACTGGTCCTTTAGCATCTTGTCATGCAGAAATGCTCTTTGATCTCATCTCAGTTTATTTGCAATTTCAGAAAACATACCTAGGTCATACTTTTTCTTAAAGTTTAAAAAGACTAAGATCATTAGTGCATTTCTGTGTAATAAGAAAAGCTTGTGTGCGAAACTTCGGATAGAAATTCCGAAAGTTATAGGTATAATCTATGAAAACCGAACACCATTTTGTATAATGTAACATCGTAGGCAGTGTTTTCTCACATTCTAAAAATGTCTTTCAGTGTATGAGAAATGCGACAAAGCTAGACCCTGTGCACGTCCACTGCACTGTGTGTACCACACCCTTTGCAGGGTACGAGTACATAAATGTTGTGTTCCATAAAAACAACTTTGATGGAGACAAATATTTTTAAGAGGAGCATTTCTGGACTTTAAACACTGAAATAAAAATAATAATAAAGACATCTTGTGTTTTATTAATTTACCCTGAGTTTATAATACCTAATTGCCGTAAATCAAATGAAAAATTTTGTATGTGTAAGTGCAGCATCGTAGGCAGTATTTTCTCACGTTTTAAAATCATCTTTCAGTGTACGAGACATGCGCGAAAGCTAGAGATTGTAAGCATCCAATGCGTTGTGTATACGACAGCCGTTGCAAGAAGAGAAAACACAAGTGTTGTGTTCGTTAGGAACTTTGATGGAGAAAAATATTTTTAAATTTTAAGAAGAGCTTAAAATAAAAAATAAAAGATAATAAGACATCTTGTGTTTTATTAATTTGCTCTGAGTACCCATACCTATTTTCTATTTCTCGACAAGAATTTTTAAGATTTTCCCCAAGGTAAGTAAAAAAAATGCAGAATACGCTGAATATTCAGCCGACACATCAGCCCGGCTCTAGCGCTCGAATGAGTGGTGCGCGGACTAGAGAAAAAAGCTGCCAATCAGCGCCTACAACACTAGTAAATCTTTAGTCTTGTCATATAATTATTTCGTTTGACGTTGTGTAACGCATCATTGAGGCGACCCTGATGGTCATTAGATGATTTAAACAGAAGGAAATTGACAAAATAATGTTTCGTCGTTTCCTTCGTTAATTTCATTACGCGTGCGTCAGAGTTCGAGGTGATCGACTTACCGATTTCAACAAAGTCAAAAAAACGCTTTTCCAATTTGATACTCCATATTAAATTTGTGTTTCGTAAGTTCGATTTCTAATTTTTAAAACCAGGCAACAAATTTTCAGTTTCTCAATTTCTATTTCAAATCCAACAACGCATTTGTTATTTCAAACTTTTCCTTAATTTAACATTTTCAAAGCCAAATGTAGCAAAACAGATAAGTACGTACTTACCTAATCGAAAAATTTGACAGCAAATAATTAATCTTCCACTGACAGTCAACATCTATTAATAGATCTTAGCTGACAGTGGCAATTTCAGAAAATTTTGCTTGCTGCAATATTAATTTGAAGAGTTCCACGTGATGGCAGTACAGATTTCGCTAGCAGTGGGCTCCAAGACGCCCACAATGACTGTGAACCGAAGTTTCTGATTTGCAGTTCGGGAGATAAGTGGCGCGTCACAAACGTCAGATTTTCATTCCAAACAAAACAAAGCCACGTGCTTTCTGACGTTTTAACCTAACCTCTGAAATATAATTATAATTACATATAGTTGTTTTCAAGTTTTTACGCGTAAGCCCAACACACAAATTGATAATAAA
This sequence comes from Xestobium rufovillosum, assembly GCA_963966045.1. Lineage (NCBI taxonomy): Eukaryota > Metazoa > Arthropoda > Insecta > Coleoptera > Ptinidae > Xestobium > Xestobium rufovillosum. Next base: position 28,978,060 of record OZ014497.1, read on the forward strand.
CTGTTTTCACTGCAAAACGTCTATAATTATATTGCAAAAACTAGTTTAAGACGTTGTAAATAATATCGATAAACGTCAAATAGCCACATATTTAAAGATAGTATGTGCAAATAGCACGTGCTTTTGTTTTGTTTGGAATGAAAATTTGACGTATGACGGAGGCACTTAGGTCCCGAGTTATATCATGATGTGCGATTTTACATTATGTGAGAACTGCGTAAAATTCATAGAGAATTTAGATTCAGAGGTTCTCAATCAAAATCCGTGTAATAAAAATTACGTACCTAATTGAAGAGAATTAATGATTTTCATTGCACCGCGGGTAAATTGGGCGTTTATTTATAACCCAACTAGGTTTTGCCAATGCAGAGATATCCAACGTTTTAGCGTGCTGTTGTTCCCTTGTTTTTATTAGTAATGACGGATTTTCTAAAAAAAAAATACTTTTTCTGACAGGACACCGGATACAACACATCGAATGCAAAATTCTGTAAATTACAATAAACTAGAAGAAAGAACAAAAATGATCCGCTTGGATTTGAACAAAAACTCGCTTTGCATTTTTGTATTGAGCCATGACCACTTGTGTCTGGTCAGCAAAGGATTTTTTCTTAAAGAAAATTCGTGATTACTAATGAAAACGGAAACAATAGCACGCTTAAAATGTCGGGTATCTCTGCCTTAGCAAAACCTGGTTGGGATATATATAGACGCCCAATTTACACACAGCAAATTTTTGTCAATGTCAAATTGACAATTCTGGTTTTCCGTGCGGCCAATGGAGATTTGACATAAATCGAAATTAATGGAGTCATCACGAAGTGCCCTTTAAATTGGTATAGTTATCTCTCTCTAAAATGTGGTTCCTTTTTCGATTGATGCTTCTGTACAGTATTCTGTGCAGTGATTTTATAAAATCACTGATTCAGTGATGACTACACTGTAATAGTAGGTCGACCGGTTTCAAAGTTGCTAACACTGATACAGTGCTGTTCGCCTTTATTTATATAACAACTAGGTTTTGCCAATGCACGGATTTCTAACGTTTCAATTAGTCATCCTGAATTGACGAATTTGCTTTAAAAAAATACCTTTTCTGATGGGACACCGGGACACAGTGAACTTTAGGAAAAAAAAGAAAGAACCCGATATGAATAAAAACTTTCGTACTGAACAACGGAACCACGGTACGACCGTTAAGTTAAGTGTATTGAACCACGTGAGCATGAAATGGCTTATTTGGCAAAACCTAGTTGGGATACATATAAACCCGCTGATGGTGACATTCTCCTTTTTACAGTTAGCAACACTTGATAAAAATATTCTATACGTTACGGCTGTCATTCGGCTCGAGTTTTAGTAAAAAGCAATCTTGTAATATCACATAAATCGGTAAGTTTTTTGTTCAAAAGAAGCTACAAAATGAACGTTCTTAAATAAACGTATCTACAAGAAAGTTAATATCGCCAGAAACTTGGGTTTTCATCGAATCTCATTTGTAGGTTAAGAATGGCAATCAGACCAGTTTACAGGCCAACAATCGTTAAAAAACGGACGAAGAAGTTTATTCGTCATCAATCTGACCGGTATTCTAAACTAAAGGTATGTTAAAATGAAATTCAGCTATGGGAATTGTCAATGCCTAAATATAACCCTATTTTTTAGCGCAACTGGCGTAAACCAAAAGGTATCGACAACAGAGTTCGTAGGCGCTTTAAGGGCCAATATTTGATGCCCAATATTGGTTATGGGTCCAGCGCAAAGACCAGGCATATGTTACCTACTGGCTTCAGGAAAGTCCTTGTTCACAATGTTAAGGTACGCTGATAGTCAAGTTTTTTCCGCAGTATCGACAAATTTCTTTGCGCAAAATAATAAATTGTCTATAATATAAATAAGTATCGATAAACATGAAATACACCAAGGTCCTGTTTCTTGAAGAAACTAACACCGTATTAAGTCTGACATTGGCTTCGTTGCTATGATACTGGCATTCTGATTGGTTGTATCATAGCAACGAAGCCGGTGTCAGACTTAACCCGATGGTGGTTTCTTTGAAAAATTGGGCCCAAAATTTCTAACAAGTGCGCCAATTGCTTGAACAATAGAACGCATACATTTTTTGATACTTCTTTGTAATAGCAAAAAATTTGTTACTACTGCAATATAAACTACCAATATGTAAGCCTCGTTCATTTAATTATTTTTTTTAAGGAATTGGAAGTCCTTTTGATGCAAAACCGCAAGTACTGTGCTGAAATTGCTCACGGTGTTTCATCGAAGAAGCGTAAAGACATCGTAGAACGTGCCCAACAACTGTCAATTCGGGTCACCAATGGGCACGCCAGATTACGAAGCCAAGAAAATGAATAAGTTCTTTTTATAACTTAAGTTAATAAAAAAAATTAAAAATAAATAATGTTTTATTTTCCTAGTGCAACAACTCATTTATTTAAAAAAAGTTACAAAAAGTGGGTTACATTTTTCCTATAAAATAAATAACGTACGATTAAAAACAAAAATAATAAAATGGCTAATCGGAATCTTGGTTGAACCGAGTCCTGTCAGTGGCTGGCCAATCGAAGCAATAAGTACATCGAAGCTGCTTGTAGAATTTTATTCAACCAATATAGTCTGAAACAGAAACTCTAATTAGTTGTCCCATATACCAACTGGTGACTGGTCACAGTTGCTATTTCGGGGCATGAGACGTGTTTTTTATATCCCAACTAGGTTTTGCCAAGTAGGCCACTTTCACGTGCTTTAATAACCTGTTGAACTTCACGTTACACAAGCAACAGGCTTGGCTCAGTATCGAAATGCGTTCGAATCCAAGCGATCTTTTCTCTTCTAAATGTTGTTATTTACAGTATTTTGATTTCCATGTGTTGCGTCTGGTGGCCCGTCACGAAAGGTATTTTTTTTATAAAGAAAATCCGGGATTACTAATGAAAACAAGGAAATAATCGCATGCTAAAACGTTGAATTGGCAAAACCTAGTTGGGATGTACATAAACGCCACATGAAACACTTTGTCAAATGAGAGCAGCACCATCTAACAATGTTATCAGTACATGAATTAATGAATCTGTCAGTTACACTTGAACTTGGAACAGAGTGAATTAGGGTACAAGATCACATTTATTCTAAAAGTTCTAAATTTTATAAGATCGGTTAACCAATAAACGCCCAGACGCCCCCTAATAGATCATTTTAGAATGTCGTCACACAATTGACTGCTGGAGGGCAAACATTTGTTTGTTTAAAGCTTATTGGAGGGAAGAAGAGGAGGAATAACAAAGCAGATATTTGTGTTACCTTTTGACGCCAAAAAAAGAGGCGCTTTACGCCGAGAATTGAACGAAAATTCTTAAAATGATATGACTGGTTGCACTATTGCAAACGTTGCTTTCGTTATTTTGAGTTAAATTACATGAACTCTAAACAGTAACCTGGTTTCACCACTTTGTTTGGCACCAAATCTGCTCAAATTTTGGTGACACTCATGTGCATCGCGTTGTGTATCCATACTCTGCCCTCCAACAGAAAATGGCGGCCTGTCAAAATCAGGCAATTCCAAAACAGTCTATTTAACACATTTTGCAAACTAAAAAAAATCCGAATGCTTGATAAAGAAATTAAAAATGCCGTTTATTTAAGAAAATATCGCTGAGTAAAATACATTTTTAAATGCTAAATTCTGACCCCCTTTTCATTCATTAATAAATACCCCACGAAAGATGTCAATCACCATCACGTAATCACTGCCATTACATTAAATTAAATAACCAGACCTGCATAGATATCAAACTTTCGTGGGGAATATTATAAGTATTTACTTAAATTTTGAACTAATTAAAATATCTTAACCTACCTATTGAGCCGTACTTTTGCCCCGGCCAATGTAGATATATCATCTTTAAGAACGTACTGCCTTATACCTAGCATATAAGATTTCACGTAAGTATCCCATTCGAAGCCGTTTTCTTTCCTTATATCCATTGGAAAATCTTCTCCATCTTTCGTTTGAGCAACTGCAGCCGCCAAACCATATAGATTCGAGTTTTCAAAGTTCCACTGGTTCAAAGCGAAAAACTCTCCTGTTTTCGCCGCACGTGCAAACCTCTTGCAAATATTTAACATTCTGTGGAGAAAATTTGTGGTTAAGTGAAGATATACGGGTGCCCACAGGTTAAAATGATGTGCCTGGTGGCAAATATGTATTTATTTAAGAGAGATAGTAGCCTTGGAGAAAGTTGTGTTATGACAGGAGTAGTATAGCTAACCCTGTTCGGGACCATTTTCCCCATGTTATTTCATATGGAGCTTCATTTTACCGTTTAAGGTCGTCGCCTACCTTCAGATCAGTCGGCAAGGCAGATTTCTGCCGCGCGAGCTAACTTCAGGTCGGTAAGGTAGGTGGCGTGACGGACCTAAGTTCAGACCGGTGGATAAGGTAGAAACTTCAGAAACTGTATTTATTTCACACAATCAGACCTAAATCTAAGGAAACTGGATATGTTTACTTACAAGTTCTAAACTATGCAAAGTTTACCGCGCTGTGTTGGTTATCGTAAAATAAATAATTATTTATTCAACGTAATTTATAATAGCTGAGTATTTATCATGTTTGTGTGTGTAAATATGTCTACCTATTTTGAGATTGTTCGGTTTTGTCGTGCTATACGGGTGGGTGTGGTCGGGCGTCGACGCCGGTGTCCGAGCGGGAGCCTATCTTAGCTTCCAGTCTAAACTTAGCTCTGTTACGCCGCCTACCTTACCGACACCGAGCTGAAGTTAGCTTGAGCTGCAGAAATCTGCCTTGCCGACTAATCTGAACGTAGCGATAGCGTCAGACGATGACCTTGAATGAAATAACATGAAAAAGGTTAACTATACTACTGACAGGCCTGTAATGAAGCCCTGCAAAATTTCTGCCGTAATTTCTGAAAAATTCAGAAAGAAACTGAAATTACGACCGACGATTGAAAAAACGTAACTTTTCCCATCTGAACATGCTGCTGTCTTGTGGTTTCTAAAATTCGCATGTAGGTACCAGGTACCTATGTATACAGGCTGTATGTGATGTAAAAAACGACTCTACCCACAACTCAATATTATGTCTCAGAATTGAGGGTTGTTTTCAGGGGTTGCTCTTGTGAAAACATACTTGTAATTCAAAAATACATGCTGTTTTCTGTAAACTAATAGGCAAAAGTCTAATAGGAAATAATGTAATATGTATAAAGTCACTGTCTTGCATTTTCAGGATATTGCATCCCATCTTCGGAAGAAAATTAATTCGAATGAAAATCTTGAAAATTATGGTAATAAACATTAGGTAGGTATACAAGGAATCAAACAGCTCCGAAAATCCTCAAATTCTTGCCAACGCATTTCTAGATGCCGGTTCACACATACCCTTGGATATCTTTTGGCCATACTCGACGATGTTCGCTATTCTTACAAATACTGGACGTTCACCAGGTCTTACCGACGTCTTCCCAATCAATAACGCCTTCATCTTGTCATACATCGTCTTGGCTCATTCCACCAAGCATCTTGAAGCACCTTCTAAACGGACGATGTTTTCGGATCCAGCAGACAATACGGCTTTTTCTTGGACGTTCACTCGACAAACACTGTTCTTCCGCCCAGGAGAACTAATCACCAGTTCCTCTTTGCCAATACGACGTACACCGGTACCAACATAGATCACAATTCTGTGCTTCCTCATACAGTCCAGGCCCTTTATCATTTTATATATAACATTGGCCATAAGAATTCTCTGCCAAATGACAACGTCTTCCATCATCCTCAGACTGGCGCTCCTTCACTGGTAGTAATATCGAGCTTTTTCCCCTCAAAACCAGTCGATTCTAATTTTCATGAACCCGGAGGTACCAGCCTCACCCTAGTGTCACCTGGAAGTATTTAGACAACTGTTGCAGAGAGATGACCTTTCTCCCCGCAATTCCAACATCGTAGATAATTCTTCCTTTTGTACCATCCCTACGAATCTCATTATTGTTGTTCTCTTTCGTCAGTTCGTTAAGTTTCTGTACTTCTTTTTCAGCAACTTTTTCCAGTAGGTCTTTCCTTGGTTCTTCTTTGGTCTACAGATGTCGCACTTTGCAGGGATATCTGCTTTACCGCCTCATATCTTAAGAGAGTCATAGTTACGACCGGCAGCGGGGGGTCTGGGGGGCCGTTCGACCCCCCAGCCACCATGTATCCACTGGGCACTGGATGCAGTCTGGGGTCCCTATCAACTTGAATAAGAGCTTGTACCGGGAGAGACCTCCTTACAACGCACACCGAGGTCCCTCCGAAGCTCGTTCAAACATACGTCAGGACCACCGAACCCTTCTAACGAGAGGAGCTCAGGACCTCCGTTACCATGACTTTCGGTTGCGCCTGAAACCGCAGACGGCACGGGCACTCCGACCCAACCCGGAGGCGTAGAATGCCCCGGAGATTAGGGCCGGGCAGCGGGGATGGAGCTAAACCAAGCCCCCCCCCCCATCTCAGGAGGTCATGCCAACCGCATTATCTGGCAACGAGAGCTCTCGTCTACCCAAGAGCGGTGCCACTAACCCTAAGAGTTCGAGGCCATGAGAGGGAACCGACTAACCACTGACGGCGAATTTCATCTCCCCTTAGTACTCATGTCGACGGGGTTCCCCCCGACACGTTGGATGAGTCACCGCCGAGAGCACTCTCGCACTCTCTACTCCAAATGGTAGCTTTACCATCATCGGCACACCATTGCCCACGAGCGTGGGATTGGTTATCCCGCAAATGGTTTTACAGGTGGCGCTAAGGGGTACAGCGCGACCCCCCCATGTCGGTAGGGATCCGCCAGTCTCGTTAGATAAGTAACCGTCGAGGTCGCTTTCGCGATTCTCTCCGCAACTGGATGCCATCATCGGCATTCGTTGCCCACATTTGTGGGATTGGGCAGCCCGCAAGTGGCTTTAGGGGTAAACGCCATCAGGTCGAACGTTTACCCGGGGCTGTTCGATCTGCCAGCCGGACGAAACGGCTAATGCCGCCCTTGAATTCTTGCAGGGGCTCGTTGGAACGCTGGAACCTTCCCTTAAGCTAAGCCTGATGGACTTACTGGAGGCGTTGGTGACCATACCTCATCTCTAGAAGCTCTACTAGTGCCTTGCAATCGTTCTGTTGTTCACTCGTCACCGCATCCAATATATTCAATGCGTCTCCCCAGAGTGCAACTAAATTCTTCTTTGTTCGTTCAATCCGGTTCCATCTTCGGCTTTCCTGTTTTCTTGTTCAGTAATTCTCTCATTGGATATCTCTTCATCCATCACAGTAGGGTATATAGGGGAGTTCTGGGGAAAATTGTAGAGAAATGAGGCGTTATGTAAGCTACCTGCATAGGTGTGGTAGGTGGGCAGGTATGGAGCAGGTGCAGGAGCTAGGAGAGAGCCAGGTATTTGGTTGGGTGTGGGGTGAAGCGAGGTATTTGGCCAGGTCCAGGTGCAGGTGCAGGTACAGGTGCAGGTATTAGAACAGGTAGAGTAGGTTTATGAACAGCTTTGAACACCTTTGTGATCAGCTTTATGAGCAGCTTGAACAGTTTTATGAACAGCTTGTTGTTAATAACTACTCCACCTGTGCTAATACCTGCACCTGTACCTGCACCTGCACCTTGCCAAATACCTCGCTTCACCCCACACCCGGCCAAATACCTGGCTCTCACCTAGCTCCTGCACCTGCCCCGCATCTGCCCACCTACCACACCTTTGCAAGTAGATTACCTAAGGTCTCACTGCTCTAAAATTTGCCCAAGAACCCCCCTATATATCCTACTCACCAATTTTCTTATTTCCTGCGTCTCCCAGATATTCAAGTGTCTCATTCCGTTTTTTTTCAGTAATTCTTTATAGAAATGACTTCACCTCTTCTTGATTGTTCTCCATTTCTTTTTGAACACTCTTTGTTGCTCCTTCTAGATTGCTCTTCATTTCTTCCTGATTGTTCTTTATTTCTTCTCGATTGTCCTTCATTACGTCTTCTAAATTGTTCTTCATTTCTTTATTATTCTTCATTACTTTTTGATCGGTTTGCATTTCTTCTCGACTGCTCTTCATTGTTTCTTGATTAATATTCATTTTGTTCAGATTATTCCCCATTAGTTCCATAAAGGCTTGACTTCTTCTCACCTGCAATAATGGTCAAAAATCGAAACACACGTCCCAGATTACTATTATGAAATATAGAATTGTCCATTTAAGATAAGAGAGCACAGGACAAACTATAGATCGCAATATTGTTACTAGAAAGAAATATCTGAAAATAATTCCTGAATTCTGAGTAGGGAATTATAATTGAGTTAAGAAGATTGTCGTTGTTTGTTTAACACCTGGTGCATTATTTTGACTTACATCGGTTTGTGTCTTGTACAGTATAGAATTACGTCTAAAATACAAGCGGGAATGTAATGAAATAAAGTTGCGTGTAACCAGTGCATTATCCTGTTGGTTCTGTACGAGAAACCAGGGTATAGTGTGACGTATTTGCTAGGGTACTCCAGGGCATATTTTTTAGTAAAAACCCCAAATTCTTTCCATAAAACTCCGTTTACTTGACCGCTGGTGCAGTTGTAAACCCTAACAGCGTTAGATCTGTACGCTGTAATGTGCCAGGCGGACGTGATTAGCGTATTTGCGACTACATCAACGGGAACGAGATCCATTAATAAATTTTCGTCGCAAACTATGCTCTTGATGGTTCCCCTCCCAATTTCCATCATTATGCCAGTTATGCCACTCACGTTGTCCACCCAACCTGGGAATGGTTCCTTCCACGAAGCGGTAACTGAAAAATTTGCATTATGTCAAATATTTTCGCTTAGTTGTTTTGTTTGCTGTTTTACCAATAGATGGCCTTACTATAGCCGCCGGTATTTGCCCGGAATACTCCATCACGATGTGTTCTGCCATTGCTTTTGACAGGGTGTAAGTATTGGGGTGCTTTCCCTATAATTTTTTTACGATTTTATGTATGTTTTAGGTACATTTAGATACTCACTATTAGTTTTTTACCAAGTATATTAATGGCTTCGTCGGAAAGGGTCTCGACGCAATTTATTATGGTTTGAGGGTCGTGTGGCGGTGGATATACAATTTCTTCTATGTCTCTCTTGTCTGAGTTGCTGAAGGCGGTTGAAACATGGACGAAACTCTGCAAAATATTTCTACTTGTATACGGGGATTCTTCGACTTTTCCTACACAATTAAAAGTACTTAAAACTTTAATAGTCCAGGTAATACGTAGTTTTACCTGGAAAGTTTAGCGGGAGTTTTTATATTTGTTACTTTTATTAATTTTGAGGTGCTCTTTTCGAATTTTCACTTTGCCAACTCGTAAATTTGCCGTTGACGCCGTCATATTATTGGAAAAATTACGTTGAAAACGTATTTTTGTTTTTAAATGCCCTGAGAAACTCGTTTAAGGGGATATTTAAAAGTTTCAACCAAAGAATTGCCAAGTAATATAGCTAACACTAACTGTTCGCGCCAGTCTACCTTTTTTCCATTCTATGCCTTTCCCGAACCCATTCCTATGTGCGCGCGCGGTTGGCAGCCATAAGTGTGCTGGTCAGAGATCAGCTCTAAAAAAAGAAGACAAGAAGTGTGTCGTTGGGCGTAGGGCGTACCGCCATTAGCAGATGAGAGTCGAGCCTGTGCTAACATGCAAGCGTCACAGTAAAATCGTTAAAGAAACAAAAGTGAGTGCACTGTGTGTGTTTGTTTCGCCATTGCAACGTAAATTAAAGGACAAGCAGGACAATGACAATTACCTATCGTTACAGTCCATGTTCCAGATAAGCCAGGTACAGATTCAAATCTACCTATCTCTTTACCATCCTTTTGTCGGGCGTAAACACTAACTATATACAAGAAAGGGGAATACTAGAAATGCGAAACTATAGGGCCATAGCTTATCATCAGTATGTTTGAAGATTTACACAAGAATACTAGAAAAAAGACTAAGAGGATACATAGAAGAAAAAATTAAAGACGAACAGACAGCCTTCAGACCATACAGAACAACAACGGATAATATTTATATACTAAGAAATATTATAGAAAGGGTAATAAATGAACAAAAAATAATGTATCTAACATTCATCGATCTAAGATCAGCATTTGACCCAATCAATAGAAATGAGATTTGGAAATGCCTCAATCAACAGTTGAGAGGAAATATTGAGCAAGTATACAGAACAGTAATGGGAGACGTGCAAATTAATGGGAATACGTCAGGAACATTCCATATGGAAAAAGGAGTGAAGCAAGGAGACTCCTTGAGCCCACTGCTATCTGAACCCAGTGTATATTAGAAGTTTGATGTATGCAGATGACATAGTGCTAGTGGCGGATACACCGGGAAAAATGCAAAAATTAATAGATACATGGACAGTGGAAGTGGAAAAAATGAAAATGGAGATAAATATAAATAAGAGCAGAGTAATGCCAATTAACAGACAATTAGAAAGAATGACCCAAAATATTGAATGTAAGAACGTTGACTGATTAGTCAATGAACGGTAAGAATGTACCCCTAGAGGTGGTCACTACATATGAATATTTGGGGAGTACAATAACGGAGGATGGAGAAATAGACACGGAAATAAATAACAGAAGAAACAAAGCAAATAGAATATATTACTCGATAAATAAGGCAATCTTGGGAAAACGGGAAATATCGGAGAACATCAAATTTAAAGCATACAATCAAGTGGCGCTGTCATCACTAATGTATGCCATCGAACGACACAGAGAAAACATGAGCAACAATAATTGACAGCATCAGAAACGAAATTTCTCAGGAATATTAAGAATTTAACAAAAAGAGATCGAATTAGAAATGAAGTTATAAGAGAAAAACAAAACAGGAGAGTATAATGACAAAAATAGAAAACAAACTATAATGGTATGGTAATATAGAAAGAATGAGCCAACAGAGACTAGTAAAAGTGATACATGATGCAAGGGTAGGCAGAGGAAAGAGGAGAGGCATGCCTAGGAAAACAGGGAAGAAGAGAATAGAGGAAATTGGAAATAGCAGGGTAAAAGAAGTGGGATAGATGGATAAAAGACAATCGGACCTGAAATCCGACGTCGAAAGGCAAAAGGAGAAGTGTAGAAGAAGAAGAAGAAGAACTGTCTTGTTCATGCACGTTAATATCCCCTGAGAAGAAGGTAAGTTTTTGAAAAGGTAAGATGGTGGGCTGCGAACGAAGAGGTGTTTTACGTAGTCAAACAAGGGAAATAGTGTACATAGTATTTAGTTAATCTAAAAATGAGAAAATGGAAACTGAAACATTGGAAAGTGTGAAAATGAAGACGTCTGTTGCAACGGGCGTATCTATTCGTAGTACAGTGAAAATTGCAGTCAAAACTACCTCAACAACATAAAAATGAGTCCGTCCTTGAAACTTTGGTTGTTAGTGCTACTCGACATGTAGTTTAAGAATCAAAAGAGTCCTCAAAAATTGGAGGGGTGGAAATTACGTTTTTGGGGGGAGGGATGGGGGAGAAAATTTTGAAAATGTACTTTTATGAAAGTAGAGGTGTGGGGAGTCGTTTTCTATGTTTTTTGCATGCTGAATCGAATGAGACCAAAATCAAGTCGATAGGGTCAACCCTTAACCAATAAAAATGGTTCTAACAGTGGAAAAATGAGAAAAAGATAGGTAGGCAACTAAAGTATTATCATCATAAAATCATCCAAAAAATCACCTTTTGAATTTTTCCAATTATCAAACGCCCTATATATAAGCATTACTAATAAAAAGTATTTTTTTTTATTTGGAACTGATCTCTCCCAACTGTAACTGAAAACTACAACAAAAAATCAATCAAAACCATTAAATAAAATTTCAAATGCTTAACCTTGCGCGAGGCATATCATATAAGCGCCACAAAAGTAACGCCTTGGTGGACACTTGCTACATGCAGTTAAGTGGGATATGAAAAAAAAAATCAAACATATTCAGATGTCTGTGAAACATATTTCACTTACATGAAAAACCATTATGAGTCCGCTATTGTTGTTTTCGATGGATATGATGATCATGGCAGTATCAAGAGATCAGAACATCTACGCAGGTACAAACATTGTACTCCTCAATTCCACATATCAGAGAACACCCCGAAAAATTTCTTTCCAATGTGGAAAATAAAAAGCAATTGATTGAGCTGCTCAAAAAATTTGGGGACAGCAACATTGAGGTAAGACAGTCCAGTGGAGATGCTGACGTAGTAATTGTCCAGACAGCCATAAGAAAACACGGCTCTACCATTGCTTGTCAGGATACTGATATTTTACTATTGTTGACTGCTTTGGTTCCTTTGAATCAAGAAACATTTTTACTCGAACCAAAAATCGGACGTACGAAAAAGAACCAACATATGCACATCAACACGTACATCCTACTTGCTCACTCTTTTAGTGGTTGTGACACCACAAGTGCAATTTATGGAAAAGATAAAAAGAACATCATCAAGCTGCTTGAGACAGAACCTGGTTTGCGCCACACCATACACGTATTCCAGCAACTCTACAGCAACTCACAGTGAAGTACAAAAAGCCGGAGAGACTCTTTTTTTGTATATTTATGGCTCCAAAGATGGGAAACATACGTTAGATGAACTACGGTACGTCATGTTCGAGAGATCACCCACTAAAAATGTAGCAAAGCTGGAATTACTTCCTCCTACATCAGCAAGTGCTGCACAACATTCATATCGTACCTTCTATCAAGTATAGTTGTGGCTCGGGAATAAACTGGATCCACAACAGTGGGGTTGGGTTCGTCGTGATGGCAATGATTTGCATCCAATCAGGACAACCCAAGACACTGCTCCAGAGGCCATCCTTAAGTTGATTTCCTGTGACTGCAAGGAAAATTGCTCCACTTCTCAGTGCTCCTGTGTAAAAAGCGGTGTGGAATGCTCAATTTTGTGCAAAATTTGTGAGGGAAGGGCCTGCACGAACAGCTGCACCGAAATTATTGCAGTTTCATCAGACGTGTTACCCATATCAGCAGAGGCCTTTGATGAAGATTCAGACTTTGATGACGTCATTAGCGAAGAGTACAACATGTTCGATGAATAAAATGCTTATTACCAAGTACTACATACTTCATATAAAAAACGATGTGGTGTCGTGGGACACCAGGTAGGAACGAAGTTCCTTCGGCTAATGTAGAATCGACACAATTTGCAAAAAAAAATCGTGAATAAAAGAATAAAACAGTTGGATAAAAGTTAATACGTGCGATGGGAATTTATGAACATGTAGAGTTTTTCCCACTTTGTAACCCCATCCGAGACATACTGTATAATACGTAAAAATTATCTTCATTTCCTTACGGCTTTTTCCAAAAATTTGTTGAATTTACTTAATTTTGAAAACAAAATTTATGTTCTATATATATATATATATATATTCTATTCATCAAGTCATTAATATTCTAGAATAAAGAACGCTGCTCAACAACATCTGCGCGAGTAGGAATTTGTAAGTGCATGATTATTATAATGGGGATGTAACTCCAAAGAATTAATTTTACTATGCCTAAATAACTACTGGAAAAATCATGCTGCGTGTTTTCAGAAAATTGTAACCTACTACCAGTGATTATAATATTAAGTGATTTTAAAGAATTTCATAAATTTATTTCTAGTAGACACTTCCTGACATCCTACATGCGCCAGTTAATTTTTTATACGAGCAGCACATGTACATAGATCAAGCGCAAGATGCGATTAAACACCAAAAGAACAAATCAAATCTACATTTACATACGACTGGTTAGTTCCACTGCAATTTCAATGTAGAGGGCAGCACATCATGACAACGTGATAAGTCCACACAAATGTAGTTGTCATGTAACACAAGTTTCTTACTAATCTTGTGGGGACATTTCATAAAAAGTTGCTGACGCAGTAAAGAAGTACCCACAAAACGCCTTAAAAACGGATTTAAATAGGTTGTTTAAAGAAAAGCCAATAGGGTTGAAACAACACTAGGTATATTATTTGCATGTACACAGGATGCCGTCTCACATAAGAATGTCCTATATCATCATGGCACAGTTTACAGATTTGCCATCGGTTTTGTTTTGGCACTAACCATAAACTTTTACCATCATTAAGTTTTCTGTAAACGTATGCCCCACGTATCTATAATGTGAGTATTCGCCACGTGCTTGTCCATGAATGCATGAGTATATACTATGCATTGGCGGGGTGTAGTGGTAATAGAGAGAGAAGGGATGAGAGAACGAAAAGAAAGAGGGAGAAAGAGAAAGAGAAAGGTATTATACACTACACGCTTGTGTATACGACTGTCGCGCCCGCGCACGTCTCATTTAACGGGTTTATTCCACGGACTTTTTCTTACGGTTTTACTATCACATTTATTTCAGTTCGGTCGCGCAGCAAAATCCCTATCTCCTCCAAGCCTGCCGTAAGGAACTTCGTTCCAAAAATTTGTATGTACTACATTAACACTGTACATCTTCCTTTCTTTTAAAAAAAAATCTCTTGCGTTTTATCGTATTGATACGAACTTTTGCCCCGTCAGCGACGCCCCTGGTGGTGACACATTATTTGTTTACGGCGAGCAGGCTTTGATTTATGACGGCGCGACCTTGTCGCTGTTTATGACTCCCGAAAAGAATAGTCTGATTTTATATTGCTAGAAGATTCTTTTTCTGGAACAATGTTTGATCGATAATTTTCGAGAATCTTCTAAGACCATTATAAAATGGGAAGCAAGAAGCCGAGTCTTACAGTCTTACAGTTTGAAGTCTGAAGTTTGGAAGCGAAGGTCGAATGCGATAAGAACCGGGCGTTTAATAGTTCCGTGCGAGTATAAGTCTTGATACGCGTTTAGTGTCGGTACGGTACGCGAGTGCGAATTCTTTGGTGGCGTTTTAAGTGTACCGGGGCGTCTTCGTATGTGATTAACCGTCGGTTGAAGACGAGTGTTTTAGAGAGTTTAAACTGTGGACTTGTGTACTGTGGATTGTTTAGGTTATGTAATTAATTGTTTAATTGTTCGCTTAATTGTTTAATTTTCACTGCTTGTTGTTACTTACTGCTTGTATATATTTCGCTGCTTATTGTTCAATTTGTTAATTTTACGTTCTCAAATCACTGTTAATCATTGTAAATATTTGTACATATACATAAAGTCACTGTAATAAATAAGTGTAAAAATCGAAATACGTTACAACTGGTGTCAGAAGTGGGATTTGTGAGCCAAGAAAAACGAAGAACGTCGTGGAAGCCGGTGGAAAATTGAAGAATTTTCTGGAAGTTGGCCGAGCTGAGTGAAAATTTCGACGTTGTTTGGACTCCTTAGTGACTGTTAGTGGTTTGAGACTTGTGTTTGAACTTTTAAGTTTTTATGCCAGTTACAAGAAGCGCCGCAGCGATGGAGCAGCAACTTCAAGCCTTTATGGAGCTAATGAAGCATAATTTGGAAGAAATAAGGAGTAGCCAAGAAGCTATGAAGACCGGGCAAGAAGAAATGAAGAACCACCTTGAAGAAACAACGAAGACCAGTCAAGAAGAAATGAAGAACAACTTAGAAGAGGCAATGAAGATTAACCAAGTAGTAATGAAGACCAATCTAGAAGAGATGAAGAGCAGTCAAGAAGAAATGAAGAACCACCTCGAAGAAACAGTGAAGAGAAGTCAAGAAGAAATGAAGATCACTCAAGAAGAAATGAAGAACCATCTAGAAGAAATGAAGTACAGCCAAGAAGAAATGAAGTCAGCTATAGAAAGAAGTCAAGAGCAGGTAGCTGAGAGAATTGCGGGAATAGAGACCAAACTGGAGAACCGAATTACAGAAGAAACACAAGAAATAAGAAAAGTGATGGATGAAGAGATATCGAAGATGAATGAGAGAATGTCACAGCTAGAGAAGAAGAAGACTTTGAAGATAGAAGATACCGGATTGGACGAAGAAAGAAGAGCTCCTGTTGTTAAGGTGAAGCCGCCTACATTTGATGGGAAGTCCTCGTGGCATACCTACATCAAACAGTTCGAGGCAGCAGCAGCGGCGAACCAGTGGGCCAGTACCGAGAAGGCAGTCAATTTGGTGGTTGCTCTCCGAGGTGACGCCTTAAATATCTTGGATACCGTGACAGCCGAACAACAGGCTGATTATAAGGAGATAGTTAAGCGCCTGGAGATGAGGTATGGCCATCAACACCTCCAGCAAGTCTACCAGGCTCAGTTAAAGGGTAGGTCTCAGCGCTCCAATGAGACCCTGCAAGAGTTTGAGGCCGACATCGCCCGTTTAGTCTGGTTGGCGTACCCAACAGCCCCGGAGGAGTTTTTGGAGAGCCTGGCGGTGGAAAACTTCATTGAGGGGCTGCGTGACAGTGAAACAAAGATGGCGCTGAAGCTAGCCAGACACAAAGCCCTGGCAGACGCTTTGGCCCACGCCTTGGAGTTTGAGGCAGCAAAGCAAACATCCCGAGGGTACTCCAAGGTGCGGCAGCTGCTTACCCAAGGACCAGACGAACATCTGCTGGAGAGAGTGATAGAAAAAGTCAGGTTGAAATTACGCCAAAGAACTGAGAAGAACAATGAGGGGAATGGTAGGAAATGGTATGGAAGGGAGAATTTCCTGCGATGTTGGAGCTGTGGTGTAAAAGGTCATCTTCGCAGTAGATGCCGACGTACTCCTGGCCAGAACCGGTACGTGAGGACAGCCCCATCCAACCAAGCCCCAGTACAAGATGTGAATGTGTCAAGATTGGCTCGAGTTGGGGATAGTTTGATGATTGATGGGATCATTGATGGCAGGAAGACCGAAATTACCATCGATACAGGAGCCAGTGACACCATAGTCAGAAAAGATGTTGTGGCTGAGTGGAGAATTAGGCCGACCAATAAGAATATCCGATTGGTTACTGCTACCGGCGAGACAGCACCTATATATGGAGAGGCAGAAATCGACATAGGGATGGAAGATGTCGTCATTCCACAGAGAGTTCTTGTAGCCGACATTGTGGATGAAGTTATACTGGGCCTGGATTGTATGAAGAAGCACGGGATTGTGCTTGATGTTGGCGCCGGTGTACTTCGAATTGGAGAAGAAGAACTAGTAATGAGTTCTCCTGGGCAGAAGAACTGTGTGTACCGAGTGAATGTCGAAGAAGATGTCGTGTTGCCTGCCAAATCCGAAAACATCGTACGGGTCCGTGTGGATGGTGCTCCAAGCTGCTTGGTGGGATTGGTCGAGCCGATGTACGAAGAGGTAAAGAAAGGTTTACTGATTGGGAAGACATTGGTAAGACCTGGTCAACGTCCAGTATTCGTAAGAATAGCGAACATTGCCGAATTTGACCAGAAGATTTGCAAGGGTACGATAGTTGGTATATGTGAGCCAGTATCTAGGGTTGCCATGGTACAGAAGAATGACAGGAAGGTAGAAGATCAGAAGATGTCCACGAAGAGTTTACCGACTCCCCTGGAAAAGATGGTAGAAGAATGTTCCCAACAACTGGATCAGATACAGGGTGAGAAGCTGGCTCAAGTCCTGATGAAATATCAAGACGTCTTCTCATTGCAAGATGGTGACCTAGGACGTACGGGAGTAATTCAACACACCATTAACACCGGTGATCATACTCCCATTAAGCAAGCTCCTAGAAGAGTACCCTTGGCAAAACAAACCGAAATGGACAACCTGATTAAAGACATGAGTAAACAAGGGGTAATTGAGCCTTCGCAGAGCCCGTGGACTTCCCCTGTAGTGCTGGTGAGCAAGAAAGATGGCTCCACTCGTTTTTGTGTAGACTACAGGCGGTTGAATGATGTCACCAAGAAGGATAGTTACCCCTTACCCCGGATTGACGATACCCTAGACACAGTGGCGGGTTCCAGATGGTTTTCCACCCTCGACTTGAAGAGTGGCTATTGGCAAGTCGAGTTGCATCCCAAGGATAAAGAGAAAACAGCGTTCTCTGCCGGAACTGGTTTGTGGCAATTTACGGTAATGCCGTTTGGACTCTGCAATGCACCCGCCACCTTTGAGAGATTGATGGAGACAGTACTGCGAGGACTGCATTGGAAGACTTGCCTGGTGTACCTCGACGATATCATCGTGATGGGGAAGACTTTCGATCAGCACTTGAAGAACTTGTGCGATGTCTTCGAGAAATTGAGGCAAGCTAACCTGAAATTAAGTCCGCAGAAGTGCCAGCTGTTTAAGAAACAGGTTAAGTTTTTGGGGCACATAATTTCCACCAAAGGAGTTGCAACAGATCCAGAGAAGACAGACGCAGTGAGGAATTGGCCTGTCCCGAAAGATAAACATCAACTTCGAAGCTTTCTGGGATTATGCACCTACTACCGCCGTTTCGTGAAAGGGTTTGCAGACATTGCGAAGCCCCTGCATCGGTTGACCGAAGATGGTAGGCCTTATGAGTGGACGAAGGAGTGCCGAGGAGCATTTGAAGAGTTGAAGAGGGCTCTGTGTTCTGCTCCTGTTTTGACGTATCCGAGGCCTGGAAGCAAGTTTGTTGTGGATACCGATGCAAGTAATGTGGGCATAGGCGGTGTGTTATCTCAAGAAGATAATGGGGAAGAAAAGGTTGTGGCCTACTTCAGCAAGGCACTGTCGAAACCTGAACGTAATTACTGCGTCACTAGGAGGGAGCTGTTAGCAATCGTGCGGACCATCGAGCACTTCCATAAATATCTGTGCGGGCAAGATTTTCTTATCAGAACTGACCATGCTTCCTTGAAGTGGTTGCTGCAATTTAAGAACCCAGAAGGTCAATTAGCCCGTTGGATTGAGAGGCTGCAGCAGTACAACTTCATCATTCAACATCGGATTGGGAGAAAACATGGCAATGCTGATGCACTTTCGAGAAGACCTTGCCCAGAAGATTGTAAGTACTGCATGAGGCAAGAGCTGAAAGAGCATGTACACCCCATCAGATGCCATCAAACCCGAATCCAAGCCGAAGAAGAGCATATACAATCATGGAGAGACGCCCAGCAGAAGGATAAGACCTTGGAACCTCTGCTAAGATGGAAAGAAGCTGGTAGAAGACCGGAGTGGATGGAAGTTTCTGACAAGAGTGTGGCCCTGAAGTCATACTGGGCACAATGGGATTCTCTTGTGATCGAAGACGGTCTTCTGAAGAGAATGTGGGAGAGCACCGACGGAAGAGAGAGAAAGCCCCAGGTCGTGGTGCCGAAGGACAAGGTTCCGGAAGTCCTAGCAGAGGCTCACAATGGAGTGAGTGGGGGACACTTAGGTGTTAATAAAACCACTATGAAGGTCAGAGAGAGATACTATTGGCTGGGCTACAGGACAGACATAATGAACTGGTGCCGGAGATGTGATGACTGCGCGTCAAGCAAGGGACCCAGGACGAGGAGCCGTGGCAGAATGCGCCAGTATAATGTAGGAGCTCCATTTGAGAGGATTGCAATTGACGTAGCAGGTCCGTTTCCTACATCAACTGATGGAAATAAGTACATCCTAGTTGCGACGGACTACTTCAGCAAATGGCCTGAGGCATATGCGATACCGAATCAGGAAGCCACCACTGTGGCTGAAGTAATGGTGAACAATTTCTTTAGCCGATTCGGTATACCCATGGAGCTTCATTCTGATCAGGGACGGAACTTCGAGTCTGCGGTGTTCCAAAATGTTTGTAAGTTGATGGGAATGCGGAAGACCAGGACCACTCCATTACATCCCCAGTCAGATGGAATGGTTGAGAGATTCAATAGGACCTTAGAAAACCATCTGAGGATAATGGTAAACGAACACCAGACAGACTGGGACCGACATCTTCCACTGTTCCTGATGGCATATCGATCGGCTGTGCACGAGTCAACTGGAAGAACGCCTGCCAGTGTGCTATTCGGAAGGGAATTGAGGCTGCCAATGGATGTGTTGTTTGGGCATCCTGTAGATAGGCCGGAGCCTGTAGATGAGTATTCCCGGGAATTGGCAGAACGACTCGAGGTAATTCATGAGGCTGTTCGGGATCGCATGCGCCTAGAGAGTGACCGAATGAAGACGCGGTATGATGCCCGAGCGAATTCTGTGGGTTTCCAAGCTGGCGATCTGGTGTGGCTGTATAATCCAGCCCGGAAGAAAGGACGATCGCCGAAATTACAGAAGAACTGGGAAGGGCCATACCGAGTAGTGACCAGGATCAACGACGTTGTTTACCGGATTCAGCGTTCTCCACGATCGAAGATGAAGGTAGTCCATCTGGACCGGCTTGCTCCGTACCATGGGAAAGAAGGAGATAATTTCTGATCGGGGCGATCAGTCTTTTAAGGAGGGGGCAGTGATACGAACTTTTGCCCCGTCAGCGACGCCCCTGGTGGTGACACATTATTTGTTTACGGCGAGCAGGCTTTGATTTATGACGGCGCGACCTTGTCGCTGTTTATGACTCCCGAAAAGAATAGTCTGATTTTATATTGCTCGAAGATTCTTTTTCTGGAACAATGTTTGATCGATAATTTTCGAGAATCTTCTAAGACCATTATAAAATGGGAAGCAAGAAGCCGAGTCTTACAACTTACAGTCTTACAGTTTGAAGTCTGAAGTTTGGAAGCGAAGGTCGAATGCGATAAGAACCGGGCGTTTAATAGTTCCGTGCGAGTATAAGTCTTGATACGCGTTTAGTGTCGGTACGGTACGCGAGTGCGAATTCTTTGGTGGCGTTTTAAGTGTACCGGGGCGTCTTCGTATGTGATTAACCGTCGGTTGAAGACGAGTGTTTTAGAGAGTTTAAACTGTGGACTTGTGTACTGTGGATTGTTTAGGTTATGTAATTAATTGTTTAATTGTTCGCTTAATTGTTTAATTTTCACTGCTTGTTGTTACTTACTGCTTGTATATATTTCGCTGCTTATTGTTCAATTTGTTAATTTTACGTTCTCAAATCACTGTTAATCATTGTAAATATTTGTACATATACATAAAGTCACTGTAATAAATAAGTGTAAAAATCAAAATACGTTACAGTATTTTTACAATTAATCATTTTTCTTCGTTAAGGGTTGATCCTATCGACTTTATTTTGGTCTCATTCGATTCAGCATGCAAGAAAACATAGAAAACGAATCCCTACACCTCCACTTTCAAGAAAGTACATTTTCAAAAATGTCTCCTCCCTCCCACCCCCCAGAAACCTAATTTCCACCAATTCAATTTTTGGGGACTCTTTGGATTATTAAACTACATGTCGAATAGGAGTTACTACCAAATTTTTATGAACGGACTAATTTTTATGTAGTTCAAACCCTGTTTTTACTGCATCTCTAGAGAGAATAGTAAGTGAAGGCAACACTAGCGCTTCGGAAAATAACGGCAAAGCGATGTTTAGAACACCAGGAAAGAAGCGTGCAAGGAAGAGTTCCTTAACGACTGATTTACCGGAGTAAAAGACTTCTGATATACGTCACATAGTACACGGATTTCACAAGACTGAAGGTTGTCGTGTTATGCTTGCAAAATCGAACCAAAAAATACGGACCGAGCTAGAATGGAATGGATCCAACGAAACACTGAGAGTTCTTTTACATAAAATGGGGTGCAGGTGGAGAAGGACGCAAAATAATAGGAAAGTCCTAAGTTCTACAAGTATAATATTTCGAATTGGTTAGGAGATATATGTAGAAGATACCCTCGTCATAGTTTAACCCCATACCAAATCTTCCGTGTTGTATTGTACCTACCTTCAAGTTGATCATTTTGCAACAAAATTCCAGCATTGTTTTCGTCCCTTGCGTATTTAAAACTATGGCATCTTTTAAGTTTTCATTGAATTTTACCGTAGCGGCTGAATGGAAAACGATGTCTGTTTTTTCTACTAAAATTTCTCGGTCTTTCTCGTTTAATCCTAAAAATGGCTGAGTGACGTCGCCCTCTATGATTTTAATTTTCTCGAAATATTCCGGGCACTTCTCTCGTATTCTATTGAAAACCTGCAATAATTTATCATTGTTAATAGGTAGTATATCATTCAGTAGCGTAATTTCAAATTAGGGGCCTGCCCGCAAAATTTCTGATGGCCCCCTCCCCATTAAAAAACAAATTCAAGTAAAAACTGCATTAACAGAAAACATAATTTTTAACTTTGAAAACCTTTTTTCCCGGAATTATTAAGTGAGCACGGGGCCCCAAAAGCGCCGGGGCCCGCCCGCGGTGGCGGGCTTCGCGGGTCCGTAATTACGCCTCTGATATCATTTGAAGGTTTCTTCAACTTACCGGGTTTTCCAATAACTCCGATAACCGTTGATTAACTGTTAAGCCTTTCTTTGGTCTCATCAACACATAAATTGAAGTTATCAAGTCGCAAGACCGCAGCAATTTTTCTAATAAGGCCTTTCCTACGAAGCCGGTGGCTCCTGTGATAAAAACATTGGTCCCTCTGTGAAAAAAATTACATTACTTCAATAAAATAGCGCGGTGTTAAACATTTTAATCAGGCTGATATTAAATTAAATTGAAATAATTCAAATGGCTTAATCTGCCACAAGGAAGAACGAGATATTATTTCTCAAATAAAACTTCGCAGATGCCTTCATTTCAAAACTTACCACTAGGTGTACAGCATAATCTAATATTTGAAAGAAAAGTCGAAACTACTAAATACTACTAAAAGTAAAGCCCAATCTTCTACAGCTTTAGGAAACTTAAGATGGGTAACGTTTCGCTCCAATAATACTTTATGAAACGACAATGGAACTTCGAACAAAGTAGGTACGGCAGGACTGAGTATTTACTAGCATTGTTACCTCTTCGGGTGAAACCGGGTGTGCCGCTCCACTCATTCGAGCTCTAGAGCTGGGTTGAGGTCACTTGACCCTTATCACCAAGTAACAAAGCATAATTAAACGCATATGGATCCAACAAACCTAGATTAGGCATTAATTATTTTGTTCGAATGAATCAAATAAAAGATCGCAGCTCCTTAGAAAAAAGAAGCATATGAAAATACGTCACACGTCAATGAACCGAAGGAAAGGTGAGAGAGGGCACAGCGAACGCGCACTGACAGATGGGGGGAGCCGAGTCTACGAACGGCCGTTCACGAAGGATGACCGGAGTTTGAAAGCATTCTCATACCAGACATTTTCCGATTAACTTTCTGACTACCTATCCTGCGGTGCGTGGTGTGATTTACTGTTGTACACTAAGTAAGTGCCGATGTTTAATTATTGTTGCTGTGAGGCAATCAATAATGAAATATACGTTAATTGATCCGGTGTAGAGGTATAATAGGCTGGTTAAGGCTTGTTCTGAAATTCTACGGGGGTCGTGGATGTTCGGTGCGAATAGCACATCCACATTCAACCGATGCAGTGAGCGATTGAACATCCCGTTCGGTTGAGTTTCAGAGCGATTATACAACTGCTTACGTAAAAATTAATGGCCATCCTATTAAGGGATCGTCGAGAGTGGCTGTAACGTATATTCCCGATCTACATTTCGTCTGGATTGCACATCCGTGCCGCGACGTAAATCCAGACTCTAAATACACAGCATAAATCATCATATCATCCAATTCCAGAAGTACTGGAAAATATTATATTCCTAGCACTACTGCAGCATGCCAAAATTAATCTGGATATCGGTGGAACTTTTAATCCCTTGTTCTTTTGGACAAAAATCTCTCAGATTATAGTCAGACAGGGTTTAGTAATTTGATTTTTCTTGTTGATTTATAAGTTACCTACTGCCATAAGTCTGTAAGGTAAAAATATTGTTATGAATGAAGTATATTAAGTAAACCTCCATTGATGAATAGAAGTGCAGGTGTAAAAGAACATCTGTATCGCGTAAACAAAGTGAGTCATGGGATAGAATAAACCTATTCGTTCCATATGTGTTCTCGCCACCGATTTTATAAACAAGTGAATCAGCGAAAGCCGAGATGTTTCGAGGTGCAGTTCCTGATGGAATTCTGCTCTCATATAAAAAGAGTTGCAATCGTTCCAGTGAGTTAGTCTTTAATGCGATATCGTGACAATTATAAGCGATATACGAGGCGTGCTCAGAGAGTTGTAGAAATGGTTGGAATTGTTTAAATTGTGTTTGTTCGTTAAGTGTTAAATCCTTGTTGTTAATTAGTTGACACGTTAGTTATAGTTTGCCCCCCCCGAATTGAGTATTACAGAATTACTTACGTGCAAAATTGTGGTTGCCAGGTTTTTTAGTCTGTTGTAAACTTTCACATGTCTAATTAAATTTTTGACTGGCGCAGTCGGTAGAATACCGAGGAAGTGTTTGCGAATAAGACCCTAGTCATTTTTAAACGTTTATTCGCGTCCAAACGGAAAAGCATCATTTCTTTGCGCGTGTGTCACTAAAGGAGAGTACAACAACTCACAAGAGAAGAAGAAAGAAGTAAATTACAGCACGAGGTAATGTATTAGGGCATCATCGTAGGCCTGTGAGTAAACAAGCCTTTATGCCAACGGATTCTTCAGTGAAGACAATGCAATATAGGTATATTCAAAAAGGAAACGACATCCGTTTCTGTGAAAGAATCAATAAGGTCCACAATTTTCAACAAATTAGCAAAACCTACACCTATGAGTGTATCCACAGAAATACTAATTCGCAACTTAGAGAACCTACACAAAATAATTTTAAATCAAACAACTTACAAACTTACAAAAATGTTAGATATTCAACATTTGAATCAACATCTGTCTCTCTCAACGCAAGTATGTAATTGAAATTCAATAAAACTGTAGGTACCTTTAATAGATTATTCATAACTAAGAAATTACATATATTGCACAAAAAATTAAGAGCGTGAGAAATGTCCGACTTCACCCATTACGAGCTGGAACTTAATTTGATCCTTAATCGCCGAACCGATTTTAAGCAAACAGTGGACACTACCTATACAGGTTGACCCACATAGGATGGCTACTACTGGTATCTTGAAAACGGCGACAAATAGTAGATCGGTTAAATGAAACAAAAGTTGCCTAAACTGGGGCACAAGCAGTTTGTGAAAACGAATGGATGATATCTCCATTAGTTCCTGAAATATCCAGAAAAAACTGAAATCTGTTTTTTTATAGAAACATCGATAAGTCCGTTATTATTCCAACTAGTTAGCTGAAAATTGCTCATCATAAGGTTCTCAGTCCGAAGACTGGTTGGACGCGTACCTCCACTCTTTTCTATCCTGAGCTAACCTACGCATTTCCCTAAAAGTAGAACATCCTACATCCCTAAATATTTGAGAGCAGTAGTCTAATCTAGGCCTACCCCTACCTCTTTTCATTCCTATCTCTGACTCTAGTATGTCGCGAACTATTCCTTCGTGTCTTAGAAGGTGTCCTACCATCCTATCTCTCCTACTCTTTATTGTCTTCCATACCTTTCGATTTTCCCCAAATCTTTCTAATACTTCCCTATTGCTAACCTTATCTATCCACGGTATCTTCATCATGCGTCTGTAGCACCACATTTCAAACGCTTCTACTCTTTTTCGATCCGCTTCCCCTATTGTCCAAGTTTCGCAGCCGTATAATGCCGTACTCCATACATACGACTTTAAGAGTCTCTTCCTAGTCTCTATATTAACCGTTCTCGAACATAACAGTTGTTTCTTTTTGTTAAACGCAACTCGGCCCTGCGTCATTCTTTGTTTTATATCTTTAGTGCTCCTACCGTCTTGAGTTATTTTACTTCCTAAATAGCAGAAATCCGCGACCTCCTCTATCTTCTCATTTCCTATTTGTATGTCAACTTTAGTTCTATTTTCACATCCCCTACATACCAAAATTTTAGTTTTCTTTTTATTGATTTTCATGCCGTAGCCCTGTGTCAAAACTGCTTCCATTTCATTCAAAGCCGCTCCTAATTCTTCTTTGCTAGATGCTAACACTGCTATATCATCCGCAAATCTGAGCATGTTAATAGTTTGACCCTGTACATTAATCCCTGAGGCTGTTCTGTCCTTAACAATATTAATCGCATATTCGATGTATAAGTTGAAAACTAGAGGTGACAATGCACATCCCTGTCTCACTTCCTTCCGGATATCTACTTCCCTTCGTTCCTGCTCACATTCTATAACTGCCTTTTGCTCTTTGTAGAGATTATGTATTATTCTTCTGTCCCTATATTTCATCCCTACCTTTCTCAGCACTTCGAACATCTTTCCCCATTTTACGTTGTCGAAGGCTTTTTCTAAATCTACAAATCCTATATAGACGCTCTTTCTCTTTTCTATCGTTTTTTCTATAATTACTCGTAAAGCTAGAATAGCCTCGCGCGTTCCTCTATTTCGTCTAAATCCGAACTGATCTTCTCCTAATATTTCTTCTGCCTTTTTCTCCATCCTTCTTTGCACAATTCTAGTCAAAATTTTTGACGCATGGGAAGTTAAACTGATGGTTCTGAAATTTTCGCACCTATCCGCGCCTTTCCTTTTTGGCAAAGCTACTATGATGTTCCGTTTGTAATCCTCTGGAATCTCGCCTGTCAGGTATATGCGACTAACTAATTTAAATAAACGGTCTATTACCTCTTGTCCTGCGCACTTTAAGATTTCTGCCTGCAAGCCATCTATACCTGGTGCTTTATTATTCCTTAAACTTTTTAGTGCTAGCTCAAACTCTTCTCTCATTATAGGATTCCCTAGGTTATCCCCCTCTACGCTGCTTTCGCTTTCTAATATATCTTGCACTTCCGGTCCCGCATATAAGTTTCCTAAATATTCTTTCCACCTATCTGCCTTCTCACCGCTTTCGATTAGGATATCTCCTGCCTCATTCCTAATGTTTTTGGTACTAGATCCAATTTCTCTAAAATTTCTCCTAATTATTTTATATGCTTCATCAGTCTTTCCTACTTCGAACTTATCTTCCACTTCTTTGCATTTATTATCGATCCATTGCTCTTTCGCTTTCCTACATTTCCGAATAATTTCCCACTTGATCGCCTTATATCTTTGTTTCAATATTTCATCTAACATATTTTTATATTTTCGCCTTTCCTCTATTAGACTTACAATATGTTTTGTTATCCAGGGTTTCCTACTTTCATTCTGTTTATGACCCAAAATATCCCTAGCTGAGGAAACTAAACTATTTTTAATGCAATTCCATTCTGCCTCTATGTCCCTAACAATTGCTATTACGACATTATTTGACTTACAGATTTCAAATATGTCATTAGAATTTATATCGCTTGCTCCCTTGCTGAGATGCAATAGGAAACTCTTTTTCCTCTTCTGGTGGCCATATTGTATTTTTGCATTGTCAGTTATCCCCTTCAATTTAAGTCTACTATAATGCGCCACTTGCATATAATTTGCATATAATCGTCAAAATCGTCGTGGATTGGCTAGTTTTAAGTTTAAAGTTAGCTCTGGCCATAAAAGTACAGAACAAAGGGACAAAAACGTCAAATAATGGTAAAGTTCGGTTTGATGACATGTATTGGTTGTCAATCACCAAGTGATCATGTGACATACAGCCATGGCTAACGTGATAATCCCGAAAACAAATCTTTGACGATCTTGAGGATTCATTGTGAAAAATTATGTGAAAAAAGGCACGGAATGGAATGAGATAATTGACAACTGACAGTAGGACAATATGGAGAAGGCGATTAATTTGGTGGTTGAATGTACTTAACGCCGTGACCAGTGAGCAAACAGAATGACTACAAAGAACTAGTAAAGCGTCTATAGGTGAGGTATGGCCACCAACACCTCCAGCAAATGCACCAGGCAAGGTCTCAACGTTTCAAAGAGACCTTACAAGATTTCGAGGCCGATATTGCCCGTTTGGTCCTGCTGGCATATCCAACAGGCCTGGAGGAATTCTAGATTCTTGTAGTTAACTTATCGAAGCTCCACAAGACAAAATTTTCGCTTTCGCTTAAGCAGACATCCTGGGGATATTCCAAGGTGCGCCAGCTCCAGATGAAGATGAGGCAGACGGAGACCAGATACAAAGACTTGTGGAGAAAGTAGATGGAATGAAACGGAGAAATTCATACGATGCTGGAGCTGTGGAGAAAAAGTCACCTTCATGGTAGATTTCGAAGTATTCCCAGACGGAATCTAATTGGAAACTGGTCCAATCCTACCAAGTTCCAGAAGAAGAAGTAAAGGTGTCGAAACTGGCTCGATTTGGAGATGGTCTGATGGTTAAAGGAGTTATTGATGGTAAGAAGACTGGAATTATCATCGACGCAGGAGCCAGTAATACGAAAGTAAGAAAAGATGTCGTACCAGATTAGGCTAACCGGTACGAAGACCTAGTGACCTAGTGTGTATGAAGAGGTAGATGTTTGGAGACGCCGTTATTCGGCAAAGCGGTCTTGTGGCAGATGTTAGGGATGAAGTGACACTGGTGAGGAAGAACTGCTGATGACTTCTCCTGAGCAGAAGAACAGTTCTCGTCGAGTGAACGTCAAAGATATTGAATTGGCTGATAGAACCGAGAGAGGTACTATTGGTCGGGCTATCGAATCGACATAATAAACTGGTACCGAAAATGTACAATAGAGGACCCAAGACGAGGAGCCGTGGCAGAATGCGCCAGTATAATGTTGGGGCTGTATAATCCAGTACGATCGCTGAAACTGCAGAAGAATTCGGAGGGACAAGGATCAATGATGTCTAGCGGATTCAAAGATCTCCACGTTCGAGATGAAGGTGGTCCGTCTAGATCTAGACCGACTTACTCCGTACCGTGGGAACGTGAATGATTATATGCGATGAATGAAATGGTCGACGAATTAATTAATTACGAGGAGTGTTCAGAAAGTCTTGTATTCGAGAGTGTAAAGTGAGTAATAATGCGGTTAATTTTTGTTTGTTGAACTGTTGGATTATTATTGTTCGTTAATGTTAAACCGTTGTTAATTAATATTCATATTCACTAATAGTAATTATAAATATCTGTAATTATATAACCACTGTAAATAATAAAGTGTGTGTTTAAATTCAAATACGTAACAAATTTAAAGTTCGTTCTATACAAAATCAGATTAACAACACCCTGTATGTATATTAGGCAAATTAGAAACATTCTTGGAAAGGTAAAAGTGGTGACTCACGATGTTGTACCTATTATCGCTCCTTCAATTCGAAATACGTAGCAAAAATACATTTTTAAAAGTTTAATGCAAATTTAGAAAAATAATTAAAAATTAATACTTCGATAATGACTGGCTTTTTGAATGTCGTTATACTACAAAAGTGCCCTTATAAAAACTAGCAGGGTCTAAATCTACTGTCAAAAATGTGGCATTCCAATTAAAAATATGTAGACTGTTATTCAGTCTACGAAAATATCTGTAGTGAACGGTTTCAGTGAATCACCCTGTATAAACGCCAGATACGCGGGAGATTCGCATTTAGAAAAATTGAAAAAATAACATTCCACCAGCAACATTTATTCAATTTAAAATATATTGAGTGATACTACTATGACGAGTTTCTGAGATAAGCGCTTTAGGCAGATTTTGTTGAAACTTATTTGTCGTTAATGTGATCATGGGGATAATGTTTCTACGTCAAAGCGAAACACAATTGGTCCCCAAAGGTGGAAATCGAGAGGAGTCAGGTCAGGAGATCTCACTGGCCAGTTCCACGGGCCCAACCGCCTTATCCACCTGTCTTCGAACATATTGGTAAGTTTCTGAGATGCTCTCTGGGTACAATGGGCCCCAGATTCCTCCAGTTGATACCAACATCTCCCTCTTGCATTTAAAGGCAGGTTGTCCAAAAACTCTTCTACCACAGTGCACAGTCCTCAAGATCTCTAAATATCTCTGGGAGAAAACTCACAAATCCGTTTGGAATAGAAATATGGCGTATTCAAAAAGACACTGGAGCATTGCAATTTTCTGCACACTAAGTGTAAGAAATTACAGTTTCAAAATATTCCACTGATAGAGGCATCTTCCAGCTACAATATGAGCTGTCAATCACGTTTTTATCTTATTCCGAACAAAAGTTATAGCGAGTTTCCAAAACGGTTGTCAGCGGTCAAAACTGCAGAAATAAATTTTTATTTCGAAAACTAAAAAAGATAAGTGTACAAACCGTCTACAAAAGTTGTTCAAAATTCAACGCGAAATCCAAAAAAAATACAAATATACAGGGCGTTCCATTTAAAATAACATAGTAGAACCGGAAGCGCTGGAACTATGTTAAGTTATTCTGAATGGCAAGTTTTGAAATCAGTGCACTGTATATGTTAAGTACCTGCACTATTATAAAGTTATCCTGTTAAAAAAATAAATAAAACAAATGTTTTTGGAACTTACCTGTAAAATTCGCCGATACAATTCGACGCAAAATCCACGGAATTTTTGTTCGGTATCCTCAAGTTATTGTTGTTGATTGTGGTAAAGTACTCTTCGGAATCGTACATGAGATACTGAGATTTAAAATCAATTGTTTGCGAACCCATTTTCAAAACACCGTCTCTTGTCTGAAACATTGTTTTAAACTATGAAGATGTTACCCTCGAATGGGTTTTTATAGTGAAATGTGTTTATTTCCAGTATGAAATCGAAAAAGCGGGAAAGTAGCAAGTGTTTAGAAAGTTTATTAATGAAATATATTGTTTATCGCGAATTGGGACGCGCCGAGAAGGTTGCTCGTATCATACAACTTGTAGACTTTACGACGTTTGACAACATGTATTGACGTTTGTATATCGACTAAAGACCCGCGACGTAAGATACACTTTATAACATCTGATTGCACCCCTCGCTTCTTGATGTACCCCCATCGTTCGACATGCGAGAGGGCGCAAAGGGTGAAAAACGAGAAATTTGAGAAAAAAAATTATTCCTGTGTTAAAATTTGAAAATAAGCATATAGTACATTTATATTATACAGAGTGGGAATAGCTCAAGTACAAATTCGATATCTTCGAGAATATTTTATTCGATTTGTCTTCTTAAATCAGATATTTACGCTGATTTCCACAGTTCGTCATCCGATTTGGAATCGTGGACGAAACGAAATGAATTCACTTTGCTCTGGAATTCGAATAAACCGTCGTGGTATAATTTAAGTGACAAAGTTATATAGTTTCATTTCATTATTTGTTATATTTGTTTCCAGTGTATAGGGCAAATTTTTGCCGATAAAAGTCGAAAAATAGTTAACAATTTGCTGAAAGTATAACTTTGGCATTTTCACATTATTAAATTACAAGTGGAACCCGTGGGCTACGCCACACGTCTTTTCAGAATTGTTATTTGGAAAATTGTATAAATAAATAAATAAATGTAAATAAATTGGTAGGTACGTAGCTATTTTCAAAAATCGAAACTTATACGTAAAGGAAAATCTGATTTGTAGGAAAATGTGAAAGATGCAATTGTATGCCATACATAATGGCACATGAACTGAAAACTACAAATGTATGCCGCTGTTCAGCATGTTCAGCAATATATCTGCGAATGTGCGAATACAACCGATATTGCCAAATATGTGGGCACACAGAAGAAAAAAGTAAGATAATAAGAAACAAAAGAGCAGCTCAAATAAGAGAAAACATATCAGAGAATAAAGAGCTGCCTTGGAAAAAATAAATAAAAGAAAAAAGATGGAATGTATTCAATCAGCTGTATCATCACCTCTGTCTTCACGCCAAGAATTGAATGAATCATTTTCATCTAAAAAAAAATACCGATGGCGATTCAGGCATCGCTGCACCAACCTTTTCGTCTGCAGGTGAAGAACTTCTTAAATCATTTTTAATGATAGATGACAATTTAGACAATGCTCTGTCTCAACTTGTAGACAACTTAGAAAAATCGGATAAAAGTGAGAATGAAACGTTAGAATTAAGTGAGAACTGAAACCTTAGAATGAGTTCTTTTTTCATAGCATTATAATACTTTTTTATTTTCTTTTTTATGGCATATTAGATGTTTTATTTTATGAGTAACGTAAATAAATGTTTTAATTATATAATATTATTACTTCATAATTTTGTAAAAAAACAAATACCTATAAAAGATGTTGAAAAGTTATTATTTGATTTATACCTACATAAAGAAATACATATTATAGAACTTCAGTGTAAACAACATTACAGGTAAAATCACCTTACTTTTTATGCACGTCACAAAATGTAACGATTGAGAGTCGCCTTACGTAAAATGTCGTCATATAAATTGAATGTGCTAGAAAAGAATAAAGAAATATTTGAATGTCTAAACACAACACTATTTTGTTGCATTCTGAAAGCGTCAAGTTTCGTTAACTTTTGTTGTTTTTGGTGTTTTAAACCCTTGTTTTCTTTGTTCATCAACTTTTGTGGTAAAAATCTGTTCTTTTGAGAACTAAAATAGTGCTCCTGGATATTTATTATCGGTGTTGTTATTGTTATTGTTGGTATAATGCCCAAGTTCTTAAACAGTCAGTGTAAGGAGCTCGTAGCGTCACTTATCAACTATTTTGAAAGAGAATTGGAAAATAATGGACCCTTATTACCATTGAATTCAGTTAGAGAGGTAAATTGAATTTTAATATTTTGGAATTGAGTATCATAAACTCTTGTGGCAACAGTGCTGATATGAAGCCTATGACGTGCATAAAAAGTAAGGTGATTTTAACTATACGCGTAAATTTACCTAAATAGTTTGGAAAAGAACCTTTTATCTTAGAGTCCTTGATTAAAATTTGTATGGAGTCAAATTTTCGAACGCGCGAAAGAACTACGTAAAAGCTGTCCATGGGAAAATACAGGCTCTGGAAGGTAAAGGGCCACTTTTCAAGTGTATAGTGTATAGTGTATTTTGGTGTTTTGGTGAGGGTACGTCCGTAATGTGTTTTCGGGTTTTTGGCTCGTTATTAACCGTTGTTTGTAGACATGTTTTTAGAGAAGTTCGAACTGTTGATTTGTGTATTGTGCATTGTTCAGGTTAATTAATTGTTTGCGTATTGTTTAATTGTTTGCTGGTAGTTGTTTAACTGCTATTGCTTGTTGCTTGTATATTTCGCCGCTTATTGCTAATTTTAAATTTTATGTTTTTACGAACTCACTTATGTCCTAAACCACTCCCGACAACGCTACAGGGTTTCGAAGTTTCTAGAAAAAGTTAATGATTTTTAATATCACAGAATCTATAGTAAAGCTATCGGATTAATATTTAGACGGCGATTGTCATTTGTAGACCTCTATCGCCCCAAAAGCAAACGGCTACCCTTGAATTTTCCAGTGCAACTTTTAGCATCGATTATTCTAAAACTTTTTGCCAGTTAAAAACAATTTTCTTAAAGAACTAAAGACCTACAAAGGGCAATCGCTCACAAATTTTTAATTCATTTTCCACAAATTTCTGCACTCTTTGTTGGGAGTTATATTATGACAGACACGCGTTTATATGTAAGTATTACCTTTCTTTTCGAAACTTTTGAAATATTTCGCATTTGAACAGCAGGTTTTAGATACAACCTAAAAGAACAACAGCCTCCGTTTCACAATGCATTTTTATAATTGCATCACAAGGATTTACATGGCATACATTTTATTTCGTAATTACGTTTTATTGCGAATTTCATAATGAATTTCGGGACACTTTTAGCTGACATATTTTTTGCAAATTCTAAAAGTTTTTAAAGCGACGCAGTGCAATAACTTAAAATAATTTAGTACACCTATGAACTGAAATTGTCTATCTATTTTCGTTTTTATTTAAAATAATTTCACTTCTCACTGTCTAAATGCATTTTCGGGAATTATCCTTCCATCATCAGAGAATGTTTATTATTGAAAATTAATAAGAAAATTTCGTTGTGATTTGGGGGTTTCTCGTAGAAGCAGCAGAGACAGAGCATTGGGGTTTTCGCGAACCTGAGCTACTTTCTTGAGTATAATAGAAGCTGAAACCAGAATTTGAATATCGATATTAAAAAATAGGCTGGGTTTGCGAATATCGGAAAGCTGCATGTGTTGCCTCTGCTAGCTCGGCTTCGTATGTATATTGTTTCTTTTAAAAATGCCCAAACAAAAAGTCTAATATACTCAGATCCGGTGATCTTGGAGGCCACAATATAGGTCCATTTGTACGCAACCATCTACCCGGAAAATGATTTTCTAAATAATTTCTAACTATAGCAGAATTGTGTGCAGGGGCACCATCTTGTTGGAAATATACCCTGTTTATGTTTATTAACGTATCATTTTCCATTATCGCCTCTGCGTTAATATTCAATAAATTAATGTATCTCAATCCCGTTAAGTTTCCATCAAAAATTTGGTAGGTATGCTAGTTGACCACCCAAAATAAAACACGAAACGTTAAATCCAAAACGTCCTTGCCTCTGACGTTCAAAAGTTTGGTGCTGATTTGCATCAGACCAGTGACGCACATTATGCCTGTTAAATAATCCTACGCTGCTTATGTGAGTTTCATCTGTCCAAATGACAGACCGCCCAAATTCTGGATCTTCTTAAATTTTATTTAAGAACCACCTACAAAAATTAAGCCTACTTTCTTGATCTCCTGGGAAGAGATGATGAATAATTTGAGTTTTATATGGCCTATATTTGCTTTTTTAAAATATTTTTTGAACTTTTGTTTTGGAAACACCAACTTGTGATTCGATTTCGCGACAAGAAGTTTTTGGTGTCGCCTCAATCAACGATAAAACATTTATTTCTTCCTCTTCCCTATTTTCTTTGTTATAAATTTTCTTTCTAGGTTTATTAGCTAAAAATATCAATAATATATTTAAGAATATTACAAAATTTACTCCCAAATTTGGTCTAAAAATAAAAAAAATCATTATAGATACATTTCCAAATTTTGTGAAATTTCTGGCAATGTACACTTTAGAAACGTAAATCTACAAAACACACGTAGGGACTTGGAAAATTAAAAAATCATTGTGAGAATTTAACAAATGTTGTCTTCTATATTTACCGAGAACTTTAATAATACATGATTATGGGGCGGAGAGCTGTCCTCATAAAATCGTTAAAGTAGTTTACAATTAATTCATACCAAATAGAGCGTTTCTTCTGTTCGCACAATTCATGTCTCCCGCAGCCATATACCGTGAAATTACTTTCACTTTGCCCTTCATTAGACTCTTCACTCGCACGGTTAATTATAATTTTAAAGAAAATGTACTTACCCCAATCAAAAACTCACATAGGCGGAAAACACAAAATTTCTACAACACCCGGAATTGTTCCACTTTGTTTCGGTGCCGCCAGTGTTCCAGCGGAAACTAAAAAGAAAGATGTTGGCGAGATCAGAGTAAGCCGTGGTGAAAGTCGGAAACAGTAAGAATATTATATAAGCGATTCTCTTGGACACCAGCAGTTTATGTTGGCTTTTCCTTCGGTTTCATTGCAAATTGGGAAATTTTTTTATGTAACAGTGGACCGGTTCTTTTTTCCGATATTTTTGCGCAACACAAACAGTACCTAAATCCTGTAAGCGTGTCTTTGATAATATAATTCGCGGATATACAAAAGCTCGGTCACTATTTTAAATTTATATGAAATGTCACTGCGAAATTTCACCCCAAGGACAAGACGCCGGCTGCAATTGCGGAAATCGATAAACTGGAGTATCAAGCAACCATGTTGTATGCCCTCCAGTCCGGAACCGCCTCTTGAAAGATGATTTTTAAACGCCTCTTGAAAGATGATTTTTAAACATGCTCGTATCAAGTGGCAAACACAAAAAGTTGACTGTGATTAACATGCAGAATTAACCGATAAATCGGAAATTGTGAAATTATATTGTTATGAATCTCCCCCCCCCTCCTCAAAGAGTGCCTCCAGCGTGATTTATGATTGTGCTTTATTGGTGCCACTCTATTATTTACGCTATTCTATGTTTTATATCTCTAGAGGCTAGAGCTGCTACCATCGCGAGTTATTTGACCCCTAAATAACAGAAATCTGAGACTTCCTCTATCTTCTCGTTTCCAATTTGTATTTTAGTTTTAGTCCTATTTTCACGCCCCCTACACACCAAAATTTTGGTTTTCTTTTTATTGATCTTCATACCATAGCCCTCCGTCAAAACCGCTTCCATTTCGTTCAGAGTCCTTCCTAATTCTTCTTTGCTGAATGCTAATACTTGATCGCCTTATATCTTTGTTCCCCTCTTTCATCTAACCTTTCTTCTGTTAGACTCACAATATGCTTTGTTATCCAGGGTTTTCTACTTTCATTCTGTTTATGTCAATGGCAAGAAGTGGAGCAGTCATGAAGCAACAACTGCAAGCTTTTATAGAAGCAACGAAGAGCAATCTAGAAGAAGCAATGAAAAGTAGTAAAAGTGTCCAAGAAGAAATGAAGAACAGCCAAGAAGATATGAAGCCTGGTACGGGAAGAAGCCAAGAACATGTAGCTGCCAGAAGTACTTAAATAAAAGCCGAACTAGAGACTAGAATAACAGAAGAGACACCGGAAATAAAAAAGTAGTGGCTGAGGAGGAATCCGAAGGTATGAGATACCGAAACTGATGAAGAAAGAAGAGCCCATATGGTCAATGTGAAGTCGCCTACCATCGACGGGAAGACTTCCTTGCATACATGCATCAAACAGTTCGAAGCAACGGCAGCGGCGAACGGGTACATCCTTAAATAGCTCCCTGGTGAACTGTATACAAGATGTATGCTGGTCCATTAATCCTTCAACGATGCTGCATCCGTTTGACCAAATAACAAAGGTATCGTCCACGTACCTAAACCAACAATTCAGTTTGATTGATTCTTGGTCGGTCTTCTCGAAAATTTCCATCTGTATGTTAGCCAGAAGTGGAGATATGGGGAATCCCATAGCTGCTCCATCCGTTTGTCCGTGAAGGGGGAAAAGTGGAAATAATACACAATCTGCTAGGTCTCCATAGACATCTTCTTCATCTAAAGGTTTTTGTCTTTGTCTTGGCTGCAAATGAAGTCAGCAGAACTTGTGGGAAACACATAAGTAACTTTCAGCTTATTTGCTTAGTATGAAGAAACATTCTTTTGGAGAAATTTACAGGCATTGATTTTCACATTGTTGTTGCTACTTTAGTAGGCTAAGCATAATATCAAAGCAAACCCATAATGCCGTATAAGCAGTGACCTGTATTACCGCCGTCAACGAACGTCTGACATTTGACAAGCGCTTTGAAATGTTGGTATAATTTTTGGTTTTATTTACATTTTTAGAGGAAAAAGGAGCACATTCACGCGGTTTTTTTATCCGAATTGAGTTTTCTACGTGCATTAGATTTATTGATGTACAAGTGAGTATTAAAATTAAATAACTTCTTTTCCGAAAAATTGTGTTTTGGGTAGGTATGTTTTTGAGTAGATTATTATTTACTGAAAATATTCATCACCTACCTCAAATTTCCACCGCTTATCCGGGAAACTCTTGCATGTGCGATGGAACGATTTGTGTGAGAAACGCACTCATTAGAACAACGTACACAGATTTTAAAAAATGAGGAATTTTTATAAGCGTCAATAACGACTCGCTTCGAAAATTCAAAATAAAACCGCGGCAACACCAGAACATTCACAAAATAAAATAAAACAGACTGGTCGGTCGCGAAATTCCAAATTTCGCAGTAAGACAACAGTGCCAACATTTTTCCCTGGAACGGCTATCCTTCAACACCAGTTCAAATCGAAAAAAGAGTACTTCTTTTTCAAAACCAGCTTTCTTCAAAACTTTTCAAAAGCCTTTCTGAAGTTGGACTGTATTATAAGATTTGTGCAATAGAGCACAAATTCAATCTCAGAAATAGACCAAAATAGAGGCAGATAATGCCAAAATTCATGCACGTGTTGGACGACCGCAAATACAACTTCCTACAGGCTTACTAAAACACTTACCTACACGTCCTTGTATAATATAAAATGTTAAAAAAAACTATTAACAAAATTGTTTTGTATACGTGAAATGTGGTATTCATGTACATTTGTCGCTATGTTATCAACTAAGGACCCAGTACTATCTGTTATTCTGGTTGATGCGTGTGTTTTTGTCTGAAGATTGAACACTTCTAAGACTAGCTGCAGTTTTCGTTTTCCTTTAGAAACAATTAGTAAATTAACATTAAAATCCGCACAGAGAACAATGTCAATATGAGGTTTACAAATTTCAGTTAAAGCGATATGGGAACATTGTTACCATTGCTGTCAAAAGTCAACCTTTAGTTGTCTATAATTTAAGCAAATCTGTGAAATATTCTTAGTCCATTTTCTATAGAATTTAATTTGTTATGTGGTTTATGTTTTCTTGAGTTACTTTTCTTGGTAATAATTCATGTTGAATTAATAAAATACTTCGCGTACTACCAATAGAATAATTTATTAAGAGTATTGACCGGTTTCAAGATTAAAAATCTCGTCATCGGAATATGTTTACATAAAGTAAAATTGCAAATAAATTAATATGACTCTAAGGTAACAGTTGACAAGGAAACTTAAAATTGACAAAATAATACAAATAATAATTATAATAATAATATCCATGAGATCTTCTAAGTAAAAAATAAGCTAACTAGATAACTGAATTGCAATATTTATCTACGAGGCATTAGAAAAAGTTTAAATAAACTAGATTGTATTAAATCAACTTGGTCATTAACTAAGTTATAATTTTTATAATCTTTATGTTTATAAATTTCTATAGACTCTAATATATCTAATTGATAACTCTTTCCAAAATTAAACAATAATTTAGTATTTTCTAGAGGAGGGAACTGATGATTGTTTTCAATTAGTCCTTTGTTGGCAGATATTTTCATGTCAGATATTGAAGAAAAAATTATGAATTCAGAATTAAGCAACATATTCTATTTTGGTATAGAGATGTAGATGATATTATTGCTTGTTTTAATGGAACAGCAAGAATTTAAGATTGAAATCATCAATAGAATCATTAACAATAAAAAATTTAAAATCGCCTGTAAAACATATGTATATCCTAAATTATCTAATGATAAAGTTACCAAATTTTGTAGAATTAGGTACTTATTTTGAAAATTGAAAATTTGAAAATATTGCCAGTATTTGAAGAAAAGACAGAACACATAAACTTGACCACACAGATAAATTTGTCAACTAAATTGTTTAGACTGTAACAGCATATACAGGGTGTCTGGGTGAAGGTGGGAAATCTCTCGGGTGCGTATAGATTACACGAAAATAACACCTCAAGTTCATATAAAGTTTTTTCCTACGACCTCCCCCTGCTGAGATATTCTCCCTTAAATTGGAGAAATAAAAATCATTTTTTTTTTTTAATAAAATTTTTATTTTCAATTGAATTTTGATCATTTTCTTGGTGGCGTACGTAGTGATTGAATGTCGATAAAATAATGCGGCCCGTTTTTTTATAGTGCATCAGGGAAGCAAGGGGTGAACTACCCCTTATCTTCTTAACTTCATATTTTTAAGGGGTTTGATATTTTTAATTTTTAACCGCATTTTTTGTTTCCCCGGACATTTTGATAATAAAAAGTTACTCTTGTTTGGTTTCGATAAAATGAAACTCAACGAGCAAAAGGTACAGTGTTTCTACGATTTTCGTCTTTATTTTTTCTGCCATTATTTTCAAAGGTATGAAAAAATCGAAAATCAATTATTTCTTAGGAATTTCTTAAATATGATTTTTGATCCTACATTAGTTACTTCTTTTGAAATTCATTAAAAATTGTCCAGGTCCGTATTAAGAAAAAATAAAAATTGACGATGTAGAAAACAGATGAAACGTCGTACAAAAATAACCTTGACAGTTTGCGAAAGGTAGTGAAAATTTACATTAAAAGATTGCTTTCGGTTTTTCGAATGCCAGAAAAAATGAAAACGAAAATCGTAGAAACACGGTACCTCTTGCTCGCCGAGTTTCATTTTCTCGAAAACGCTTCATTTTATCGACACCTAACAAGAGAAACTTTTTATTAGCAAAATGTCCGGGGGTACAAAAAATGCGGTTAAAAATTAAAAATATTCAGCCCCTTAAAAATATGAAGTTAAGAAGGTAAGGGGTAGTTCGCCCCTTGCTCCCCTGATGCACTATTAAAAAACGGGTCGCATTATTTTATAGACATTCAATCACTACGTACGTCATCAAGAAAATTATCGAAATACAATTAAAAATAAAAATTTTATGTAAAAAAAACCTATTTTTATTTCTCCAATTTAAGGGAGAATATCTCGGCAGGGGAAGGTCCTAGGAGAAAACTTTATATGAATTTGGGGTGTTATTTTCGTATAATCTATACGCACCCGAGAGATTTCCTACCTTCACCGGGACACCCTGTATATATCGGACAAACTGGCAGATCTATAAGTATTGGGTATAATGAACATTTAAGAT
Source organism: Xestobium rufovillosum (assembly GCA_963966045.1). Taxonomy (NCBI): domain Eukaryota; kingdom Metazoa; phylum Arthropoda; class Insecta; order Coleoptera; family Ptinidae; genus Xestobium; species Xestobium rufovillosum. The sequence goes on from OZ014497.1 coordinate 29,018,454, forward strand.
CATCTCGTTTAAAAAACGATCATTCAAGTTTTGCTAATCATTTCTTTGAAAACAATCATCAGTTCCCTCCTCTAGAAAATACTAAATTATTGTTTACTTTTGGAAAGAGTTATCGATTAGATGTATTAGAGTCTATAGAAATTTATAAACATAAAAATGATAAATATTGCAATTCAGTTATGTAGTTAGCTTATTTTTTACTGTAAAGATCCATATGGATATATTATTATTTTAATTATTTGTATTGTTTTGTCAATTTTTTGTCAACTGTTGCCTTAGAGTCATATTAATTTATTTACAATTTTACTTTATGTAAACATATTCTGATAACGAGATTTTTAATCTTGAAATCGGCCATTACTCTTAATAAATTATTTTATTGGTAGTACGCGAAGTATTTTATTAATTGAACAATTTAATTTATTGTTTTTAGTTCATATTCTCTTCAGGTAAGCCTAATGTTGCCGCCTATCTAATTTTTGTATTTTTTTTATTTGGGCTAGCGTAATGTTCCACAAAATTTCGACATAACTTGCGTACCTTTCAGATTTCTCAATAGCATATTAATGAGCATCAAATTCTGTATAACTGCTAAATTCAAACCTACCCTTTATCTTTTCAAATAAGCGAGACCCCAATGGCTGTCTTCGAATTTGTCTGGAAGAATTTGGTTCTGGAAATGACAGAATATATTTTGGGCAAGTAAACTACGTAAAACAATTTACATATTTATTATTTTCTCATTAGAATATACAAATATTAAATATAATCACAAGTTTACACATGGCATAAAAATATATAAAATTACGCTACTAAGAAAAATGAAAAATTCATCACATTTTACAAATATAAATATACAGGTCGTATGATCTGAGTATCAAATTTAATAACCCAACAAAATCTTATAACACACAGGTCCAAAATAACTCGGTGTTCGATAATTTCTACTAAATTTAACATCGGCCGTTACACGAAGCGTAAGAATACTTAAAAGGGATGCAAAAATACTAGACCGTTCTCAAATTTTAACGCAGCAACAAGTGCGTGCGTGTCTCGTTTGTTTTACACAAAAATTACCAACAAGAGAAAAACAAACCCACTTGTCAAATGTGGTGCTTCTGGTAAGTTTCATGTTTGCGCACGATTAAATTCAGCTATAATCGAACAATAAATATTTCTCGAGACTTCGCGGCAACTCAAAATCTTCCACCGAACCTATTAACGTTTTCCCCGCGATTTTCTTACGAAGAAAAACCCGGACTTGCCTCCGCAACGTTAACGGACACCGAGCTAATTCTAACAGAGCATTTTTCTGTTCTTGCGTTATTACGTTGTTCCTTCTAATCATACAAGGATCGAAAGATTCGCAGGCTTCCATCAAGAGAAAGAAGATGGCGTCTGCGTCATCTCCCCACAAATTATGGAGAGAATTTAGTATACCATCCGGATCTCGAAATTGCGTCTTCATTACCACTCTAGCTCCGTATCTTAGCAACAAATTAACAACTTTGGTACTCGGCTGTTCGTTGCTTGCTAGATATTCGACCAAAACGGGCCTCAGTTGCGAGTTTCTCTCGTAGATGTCGTTGTAAACTTTTATGTTGGGATCGGCGCCTTCTTTCAGCAACATCTAACGGTTTAAATACGAATTAAACTCGGCCGGTAATGTTTTAGCGGGAAACTTACGTTCAGAATGTCATATCTGTTGGGAATATTATCGGCACAAGCTACATGTAGAGGGGTACCGATGATTGGAGAACTGCAGTTGACGTTTGCACCTGTTTTGTTAAGAGAAAATAATGAATTTTGAGTGCATCGGGGCGATCATTTGTATAAGTTTGACAGTTGTGTTCAACTTCAAAAAACAAACCAAGGCACTCTTGCAATCCAGAAAGACTGCAAAAAATGAGTATTATTGACTGACATCGACATATACAGGGTGTCTTGAAACGAATGTTACATAATTCAATGGTAGGTTCTAGGGAACAAATAAAAGTGATTCAACCTATTTTTCTCAAGTAAAAAGTGTCTCACTAAAAAGCTATGGGCCTTCAAAGTTTCTTTTTTTATTTTTAATTTTTGAATTAGTTCTGAACGTGCTGAACCTATTACTATAAAATTTGGCACCTAAGAGATTCAATTGAAGGCGAATATGATGGCAAGGTCCATTTTAAATTATAATGTAGAGGGCGCTGTTTTAACCTGGTAAGCAAAATACTTTTTCACTGTATCTTTTTTGTTCAGAAATTTTTGAAAATTTCGCCATAAAAAATAAATAAGGAATTTAATTCTACACAAAAAAGACATACCTGTTGAATATCGAAAATATGCTTCATTTAAGAGATATTGCAAAAAATAGGTTTTAAGGTTTTGGAATAATCTGCAAAAATGTTCCGAGTATTATTTGCGTATTAAATTTGTTATCTACTTATTTCCAATTTATTACTTTGTCAAAAAATTACTCGGTTTAATATTATCAAAATGCCTCGCCATGGCCCTCACGTAGTCCAGACCTAAATCTCCTGGACTTTTATCTTTGGCGACATATGAAAGAAATGGTATATGACAACGTACCTCCTATATCCTAATACAAGAGAAGTACTATGGGAGAGAATACAAAATGCCGGGCAGCAAATTAGAAATAACTATAATAATTCTTTTTCCGTGCTGCCATCTTTCGTTAAACGCTTAAGGAAGTGCACTGAAATGAATGGGGACCATATTATTGAACATTTATTATAAGAAATTTTGTTATTAACGTTATTTTTTTAGTTTTTAGTTATGTTAAATTTTGGCCATGTTAAGTTTTGTTTTTTAATTATGATATTTTATTTTTCTCAATGGATGTAATTATTGTTGTCTAACACTGTCATTTGCTCATTTGCTGTTTCAAATACACTCCTAACTTGTGTATTGTTGTTCCCACAATTTATTTGATAAGTTTCGACCATGACATATTGTTTGCAATATCTCTTAAATGAAACATATTTTCGATATTCAACAGGTATGCCTTTTTTGTGTAGAATTAAATTCCTTATTTGTTTTTGATAGCGGAATTTTCAAAAATTTCTGAACAAAAAAGATACAGTGAAAAAGTATTTTGCTTACCAGGTTAAAACAGCGCCCTCTAAATTATAATTTAAAATGGACCTTGCCATCGTATTCGCATTTAATTGAATCTCTTAGGTGCCAAATTTTATAGAAATCGGTTCAGCACGTTCAGAATTAATGCAAAAATTAAAAATAAAAAAAGAAACTTTGAAGGCACATAACTTTTTAATAAGTCACTTTTTACTGGAGCAAAATAGGTTAAATCACTTTTATTTGTTCCCTAGAACCCACCATTGAAGTATGTAACATTCGTTTCAAGACACCCTGTATTTTACGAAACCTAAAACATCAATTTTTTTTTAATCTAAAAACCCTTGTACCGTTAGGTGTTGGATGATAACAAATTACTTGGTACGTTTTACATTCCTTCACATATCTTCCCTTTCCAAATCTTCCTGTCTTGGGCTGTCTGCCTAGCTTCGCTCCAATAGACCTTTTCATTTCATTTGATTTCGTTATTGCGCATGTGCAGAAGTACACTGACAATCAGCTGTTCTTAGTTTTTCGGACGAATGTCACTGTCAGTTTTTGAAATTCGTGTAAGATATTCGCAAGTAAATAGTAGAATACCAAATAAGGAGGGTGTTTGGAAGACGGAAAATTACAAATGTTAGTTCCCAGTGACATCCCTCATAAAATTATGAGGCTGAATCCCGAAGGCGTGCCTGGCGTGTTTGAAATACGGGAATGTTAACCAACATAATTTCAATCACGCAGTTTTTTAAAACGTAGCAATGTATGTATGTAACAGGGTTTGGGAAATTGATAAAATCGTAATCCCAAGCGATAGCTTGGCCTACCCACTCTACTAGCGCCGTTGCAAGTAAATAAGCTATGAGAGTTCTACGACAGAATGGCGGCTTCCCATTGGTCCATTGAAATTTTTACTTCCGGTCTAGGACAAGAACCTAGAATTAGTCTGGGCAACAACCTAAAATATTCAGGAAACGGTAATGGTGGAGGTGACGTTCAACTATTCTCCGTCAGATGGCGTTGTCGTCAAATAAAAATTAAACTATTCTCCGTCAGATGGCGTTGTCGTCAAAATTAAAAATGGCGGCCGTCGCGGCGACGCATTCAAATTAACAATTGACAATTGACAGGTAAAAATTTGCAAATTGAAAAATTGACAGATGGCGTTGTCATCAAAATGGGGGATTTACAGATGACGTTGTTATCAAAATGGTGGGCAGGCAGATGGTGTTGTCATCATTCTGAGCAAGAACCCGCATAGCTACTCTACTACCTGGCACTAGTGCCAGACAGTTCTAGGGACTTTCAAGTGACAGGTAGAAGCGCTCAAGAGACCGCTCAAAGCGATCAATCGACCGATCAAAGAGGTCAAAGAGACCACTCATGCGCTTTTCAAGCGATCGCTTGAAGGGACCTGATCAAAACCAGTTCAAAACCTGCTGACCTGTTCAAAACCTGTGCAATACCTGTTCAAAAGGAACCGACCCGTTCAAGCTACCTGTTCAAAAGGAACCGACCTGTTCAAGCGACCTGTTCAAAACCCGTGGGCTTGACCGCTTAAACCCGTCACTTGAGCGCTTCTACCTGTCACTTGAAAGTCCCTAGAACTGTCTGGCACTAGTGTCAGGTAGTAGAGTAGCTATGCGGATTCTCGCTCAGAATGATGACAACACCATCTGCCTGCCCACCATTTTGATAACAACGTCATCTGACGGGGAATAGTTGAACGTCACCCCCACCATTACAGTTTCCTGAATATTTTAGGTTGTTGTCCAGACTAATTCTAGGTTCTTGTCCCAGACCGGAAGTAAAAATTTCAATGGACCAATCAGAAGCCAGTATTGTGGTCCCGAAGTCTCATAGCTTATCTACTGTTGCAGTCACCAAAAGCACAAAGTTTGGATGCCCCATACTAATTTTGCACGTTTGCTATAAACTTTTACTGTATAGACCAAAGAATTTAAAATAAACACTTTCAAACAACACAAAGCTTTGACATCTGCCCGAAAATGGCATGGCGCGATCGCGCATGCGCCTCAGCCTTTTTTATAATGAAAAGCCCTATTGATTCCCCTCTTGTTCCAATACTGTTTCATCTAATCTTATATTCTTATTTTTCTCCTTGGATGCTAATATCATTGACTTTGTTTTGTCGGTATTTATTTCCATATTTATTTTCCTCAGTTCTCGTAGTAAATTTCTAATTTTTTTTGAGTTTTTCTGCCATTAATATAAAATTTCTCAACCCAGAGTCGGGTTCTGCTTGTAATAATCCGAAACATTCGTCCCTTTCTTCCGTCTTTGCATTATCATTTGGCACGTACGCTACCATGATTTTCCACAAATTTCCTTCGTCCATCTTTACTTCCACTTTAATAGTCTTTCATTTATATATGTTCCTTTTGTTACGTTTTTGACATTTTCCGTTTTCACTATTAACCCAACTCCCCCCATTTCTCTATTGATTACATCTACTTCTGACCAGTAGCTAATATCCATCTTTTAGTTCCTCTATTCCTCTACCCTTCTTTTTTGTTTCGGTTATTCCTAGATAATCTAAGTTCTGCACCTTCGTCTTTTCAATTATTTCATCCTCTTTCCCGTTTATACTTCTTACGTTCCATGTACCAATTCTTATAGTGTTCCTTCTCTTTTCCCTTGTCTTCCTGTTCTTATGTTTTCCTCCCGTTTTCTTCTTCAATTATATTGCTTTCTGTTAATTTGTTTCTATCGTCAAAAGTTTGTTTCCGGTTTGTTGTCCTTTCCGGTGTCAGCATTTTCTTGTACGTGATAGAATTTTTGTTACTTAAATGTTATGCTGGTTTGGGAAGGTTCTCATTTGCCTCAGTTAGTGGTTTTGAATGAATTCCTTGCAGTGAACATTCAGCTAATGCAGTGAGCGATTGAGCTGGGTTGAAGAGCGGTTATACAACTATGTACGTGCTTATTAATGGCCATCCTATTGCAGGACTGCACAAAGTGGCTGAAACGTACATCCCAGATCTTCATCGCATCTGGATTGCACATCTGCGCTGCGACGAATCGACCGTCAGTTACCCAGGGTACATTCACTGGGAGAAATGCTTGCGAAACCTGGTTCAAGACCCAGTGCTCGTTTGCTATTCGCTCAAGTGAATAAATACCGATTAAATTTGACCGCAAGAAGCTCAACATTAATTTCTAGTAAATATTTTTGCATTATACGTTTATTATTTACGCAGGTAATTTTGATTTCTTAGGTTTTCTATGACGTCAATGTCAGTACCAATGTCAAACGTCAAAGCGCCTGATACTTTGTTAGTTGCGGTCTTTCAGAATTCTAAGTTTGATGCCCTGTTCTTTTGAGATTGTTTGGTTCTCTTGGAATTCTGTTTATTTATATTCTCTTGAAAATGTATTAGAGAAAGTGACTTTTTAATTATTGGTAGGAAGCACAGCAGTGTACAAACTCAACTATGTACAATTTTGACTGCTATTGGAAAGTAAATATTCAGCAGTTTTCGATTTTCCATGTTAATTGCAAGACATTGAGTGAAGTGAATCACGATAACGAATGTTAAGGTGGCCATACATCCCGTGTTTTTCCATGAGTTGTGTCCAACCATTACCATCTACGTGGTAATGGCCCAACAGCCTGCTCTTCGTTCAGGTTGGAAGGAAGGAAGGAAGAGAAGGAGGGAGGGGAGGGGAAGGAAGGAAGGAAGGAAGGAAGGAAGGAAGGAAGGAAGGAAGGAAGGAAGGAAGGAAGGAAGGAAGGATGGAAGGAAGGAAGGAAGGAAGGAGGGAAGGAAGGAAGGAAGGAAGGAAGGAAGGAAGGAAGGAAGGAAGGAAGGAAGGAAGGAAGGAAGTAAGGAAGGAAGGAAGGAAGGAAGGAAAAGTACGAAATGTATGGGCTCTTTAGACTTCAGACACACAATTACGAGTATTATTACCAGATCTTATCAGCAACTCGACGATTCGCGGGTCCCCTTTTAAAATAGCCAGATCTAAAGGACTTGGCTTGCCCAAATCATAAACTTCGTCGTAATTTAGATGGGCTCCTTGTTTTATAATCAAGTTGACTATGTCCAAATTGCCAGAAAGAACAGCATAATGCAGGACCTATCACAAATTTTTATTATTTTTCAAATATGAGCAAAAGTTAGAAAAAAACGTACTGTTCTGTAGTCGTGTCTTTCGTCGGCCATAGCGTGGACATCTGCTCCATGTTTCAACAGCAATAAGACTGCTTCCATCCCCTGAAATCAAAATATGAAACGAAGAAATTACGGGAAATGTCTTGACTGACCTGGGGTTGTCTGACAGCCTTCATCAGCGGGGTAAGTCCTGATCTGTCCCTGCTATCTGGATTTGCCCCGAAATTAAGTAATAGTTCCAAGAAATCCAAGTCCGTAACTAAATTTATTTCGGCCCCGAAGAAATATCTCTTGTTAGGATCAGCTCCGTGTTCCAACAGCATTTTGGCGATCTCCATGTGCTTGTTGCGTATGGCCAGACGAAGTGGTTCATCGCAGAGGGTCGTGCGAGGAAATTCCTCGCCGGTATCGGGCCTGTGGTCGACTTTAGCACCGGATTTGAGAAGCAGACGAACAACTTCTGTATACCTGTTAATTTAGAGAATATTTCAAATTATGATGAATTATCGTATACAGATGGACAAACATCGTAAAGGTCTCAGTTGGACGCGTACCTCCATCATTTCCTATCCTGAGCTAATATGCGCATTTCACTAAAAGTAGAACACCCTACATCCCCAAATAATTGAGAGCAGTAGGTATCAGGTCTGGGGCTACCCCTATCTCTTTTTATTCCTATCTACGACTCTAGTATGTCGCGAACTATTCCTTCGTGTCTCAGAAGGTATCCTACCATCCTATTTCTCCTATTATTTATTGTCTTCTATACCTTTCGCTTTTCCCCAACTCTTCCTAATCTATCTATCTGTCCACGGTAACTTCATCGTGCGTCTGTAGCACCTCATTTCAAACGCTTCTGTTCTTTTTCGATCCGCTTCTCCTATCGTCCAAGTTTCGCACCCCTACAATGCCGTACTCCACACAGGTCTTCAAGAGTCTTTTCCAAGTTCAATTTTCCCTGGTAAGTATGGAATAAAAGCGCTTATAGTTGTTACACCCTGTATCTATTCTTTATCGAATAAAACGTAAACCGCAGTTCCACGCTGTATTTTTTCAGTAGAGTGGTGGGCGTGGGAACTCGTGCGCGAAATTTTCGGCATAAAAATAGACGGTGCATGCAAGCAAATTCTGTTCAGCTAATGCGACAATCTTTAAAAATAAATCTCACAAAGAAACATCTGTACTAAATCCGAGATGTTTGGCGATTTAAAGGCCCGCTTTCACTGACTTACCCATGTTCAGCGGACAAATGCAGCGCGCTGTACCCGCACTCGTCCACGGCATTGACGTCGCCTCCTCGGGTCAGCAATAGTTGCGTAGCTTCGTAGTACCTTTGCCAAACAGCGTAGTGCAAGGGCATCAAACCTTGGGTGACGGGTTCATTGACTTTGGCACCGCAAGCGAGGAGAATGCGAATTTCGTCTAGCGGCACCATGCGGATTATCGAATCCGCCAATTCCCTTTGTAGAGGATTCGCGATGCATTCGGAAGGCATGCTCTGCAATCAAAAACACATTGCCAAAAAGGTGAAACGAACTACGCAAGAGAATCATTTGGCTCGTAGTTATCTTGTCGGTTTGCCAATTATAACAGAAATATCACTCTTCATAAAAACCCCTGCTTGTTCCTTCTGCCATCGCACATGTTAATTTTTATCTATATAACTGTCCCAAGAGACGTTTTATTAATTTTATGCGTTTTTGCATAAACTTGTTTACTACTTGCTTGCTGTTTTGATATCTGAATCTATTAGATCTATAGTTAGTTAAGGCATATTCTAAAAAGGCAGATATGATTAAATGGCTAAACGACAAAAATATTAATTTCGATTTAATAAAAAAAATCAAGGGCGAATTACAGAGAGACTGGAGGGCATGAGAGAAAAACAGCACAAGGTGTGTTTACAAATGATGAGAATCTTCTAACTTCTAAGAAAGTATAGAATTCACCGAAAAAGTAAGGCGGTAACCTTGGGGTAGGTCAGTTTCTCATTTCAAATAAACAACTCGTCACGTGCTCTTGACATCTGTCAGTATCATTTACAAATTTTGTTATGCAATATAATTATAGTAGTTTTAAAGTTTTTAACACGCGAGCACAAAATACAAATTGAAAATAAACTACAGAACTATTAGAATTGTATTGCAAAAGTTAGGTTAAGTTTTGTAAGTGACAGTGACAGACCTCAACAATACGTGGTATTTGTTTTGTTTGGAATGAAAATCTGACGTTTGTCTGCTCTTAGACCATTGACAAATTTTGGAGGAGAGGCTTCTTTGCTCTGATGGGGAGGATTATCTGTGGGGTGACACACGAATTTGGTGTTGTCCCTTTTGTTTCTTACTGTCCATTCATGTGTTAACGTGATCGTTTGCGTTCGTTTGTAATAGTGTTGGAGGAAAACAATAACACTTGCCTCGCAATCAAGCGAATGCGATGTTCCATGTTCTTAAACGTCCTTGACCAAGGAAATAATAATAATAATAATACGTCGATGATCTTCACAGAAAGGTGAGATCTTGGAAAATTCTGGTGACTGCAACAGTTTTTTTGGCAAATGATTTACTTTGTTCACAGCTGCGTTTTCGGACCAAGGTTGAGGATATATGCGGGTTATAAAACCAGGAAGTCTGGAAGAAGTGCGTAGATTTGAATGAATATTATTTTTGTTTGTTCTAAATATAACAAGTTAAGTAAAGGTCATTTACTCGCAATTTCTTTTGTTGTGAGACGAAACTAAGAACGAATTGCACCATTTCACATTTATTTCGAGTGCATATCATCCAAATATTCAAATTCATTTGAAAATTAAATCGTTCACACTTTTTGGTGGTTTATTGTCAAGCAAAGAGATTCTTTAGTGCTAAGAACACTTACAAATCTTCATTACATAATCCCGGAATAAAAAATGGTACTTACTCTCAATAAAAGTAGACTGCTTGCCACAGTTGCCGTGTTATGTATACTTTTTCAAATAAACACTGGTACACTGCACCAAATGAACGGTAATAATAATAATAATGTTTGGTATTATGCGAGATTCAGACGGCGGATGTGGAAAAACTGACGTGATTTCGTTGAGAAATTCTATTTATACCACCGCCCCAAACAGCACGTGAACCTAATGCGAAGTTAAATGTCAAAAATTGACGTTTTTCTTAATTTCACTCCCTTCCCGGAGTACCCCATTTATCCCAATCATTGTTTACTGTTACTGCTTTCGTTTTTGTTTACATAATTGTTTGTTGTTGCGCCTTTTTATTATTAAGGATGATGTCTTGTGTATGTGTACGTATGATCGGGAGGATATTTTGGGACCGTGTTCGTGTTTTTGTTTGGTTTTAGGCCAAAGACAGCTTGGCCCTATTCCAAATACGAAGTTTCTTTGTTTGGGCGAAATTTTCAGAATTTTCACCGCCGAATAATTCGGACAGTGACCGACTGCGTTCGATTTCACAAAACAATGCGTGTTCCTTAAGTTACGCATGAACTAAAAAAAACACTTTGAAGTGTTTTCACGCGAAAACGAAATGTGATTTTGCCGATATTTCGCTTTAAAGTTAAAAATAGGCTGCATCAAGTCTTAAATGTGTTTTATAGAGTGTATTTTTAGGCAAATGAAATTGTGTTTTGACTGTTTATCAATTTGAAGGTCGGTTCGTTATTACGGAACGAAAACGAAACGTAAAAACAGACAATAGCGCATTTTTCTAGCGACAAACAATGTTTGGGAATTCGACTTTATTTCTTAATCTCAGAAACCTAAAAATGGCTTTTACTTTTGTAGGTTCTTCCATTTCTTCTGCACAATACTAAGTTTATTATACTTTAGATGAAACACGCTGTATACAGGTGTCCATCTAAGCCGTGTTTCTTGTTATGGCTAAATTAATGACTTTAGAGGAAAATGTTCTGTACGCAACTCAACTTTCTTATTTTAAACAGATTTCCGTTAGATTTGCCTTTCACATCTAATATAATGTCTTTACAACCCTAAATTGATTACTCTCATCAGATGAACTGGTTTCATCTCCTAATGAAGTTATAATTGGGTGTTCTGTGATTGGATCAATTTCGACGTCCAACGCCTGCTCCCGACGCCACCAGTTCAAAATAAGGTTTTCTGTGTGATTCACCGACTTTTCCCAATATTTTTGAGATGTGATTTAAAGAAGATTCCCAAACTGTTTCTACTTTTTAGCTTGCGGATGCAAAAAACTTGAAAAAGGCTCCTTTTTATCATATCCCTCTGACTGAATTGACTTTTTGTCATTCTTGACATACCTATATGTCAAATAGCAGGTAATTAATTCGTGTATTGCATTCTAGATTTGGAAACCTCTGGAGATCATTTTATGTATCTCTGTTCTGATTTAAAAAACCCATAAGTCTGTTTTATTTGAGTGAAGTGGAAATAGCCAAGTTTATCATCGATCAACTTGCAAACCCGCCTCACTAGAGTGCATTTGACTATATGGCACTTGTTACATTACCCATTACCTTTTGCTACCACGACGACGTTGCAAATTTCGTATTTTTGATTGTTATGTAAAATTAATACCTACTAATGAGTTTCTCCCCTGAAGTTGTTCATTATTTTTAAAACATACAGGACTGGTTGTTAGAACGTGGATCAAAATGTATCGCGAGGCTACATTTAATACGGCTTTCGTTGCTAAGGTACTGACTTCGTGATTGGTTGTATCATAGCAACGAAAGTAGAATTAAATGTAGCATCGCGTTACATTTTGATCCGCGTTCTAACAACCGGCCCTCAGACTCGTACACTTCATATAAGTCGGTCCAAGTAGCAAAGCACTGTTCTAAATACAATTTACTTGTTTCTTTGCGACAATAGTGGGATGGTAACTTGCTCAATTTTTGTAAAAAAATCATGAATTGGGATTTTCCATTTTCTCTTTCTAATATTGTGATCTTCATTGTTAATATTGTCTATACCATTCACATTGTATAAAATGGGGACAATGGGTATTTTGGGCCGATGGGGCTAGCTCGTTCGTGGATGATAATAGGGATGAAGTTTTAGGGTTATATATTGTTGTTTGTTAGGTTTGTTTAGGAATAGTATTTTGGAAGATATTTGTAAGATCAGGAAGTTCGTTTAGGTTCGTAGTTTGTTTGGTATAGGGTGTTTTATTTGGATTATTTTAGGAGTTGTATTTTAGATAGTATTTGTGGTTGGGAAGTTTGTTGTAATTTGTAAATTGTATAGGAAATAATATTAGGAAGCACTATGGGATGCAGCCTCACACCCCTGGTTTTATGGCTTGGTTATAGTGCAGGTAGGTAGTAGCGATTAACGAAACTTTTATCATTAATGCCGATTTATTTAAAAAACAAGAATTTATATACATATCACAAAAATAGCTTAACAATTAATTTTGACCTAAAGAGGAAATAAAATTTGCTGATTAGTTAGATGTCGACAGTTTGTAATATTAAGTGCTGCATTGAAAATTAAAAGCTTGCATTCTGAAAGAAATAATAAATTGTCGTTTTGTTGAATAAGCTTAAAAAAGTACTTGTGTGTTCGCAACCAGGAAATAGATATTTCACGGCTAGCAGAAAATTAATAATGAACTTCAAGTAGGTCAAATTAGTTTAGGAATTTACAGAAAAAATTAAATAAAGATAATTATGTTTATGGTTAAACATTTTGGCGACTCCAAAGTGGACTAGAATGGTCCTACTGAAGCTCTCTTGCTAGCATCTTGTTGATAGGTTCCAATTCCATGGTGTTTTGTTCTTGAGTATTTAATACTCTTGTGCTGGACTCGTTTCTTGCTGTTGTGGTTACTCTGGTGATTCTCCATTGTTTCCATACCTTGTAGATTAGATACATAATTCCAATCATAGCCACAGTTGTAGTAATGGATATGCTAGTTGGAATTGACCAGTGATTTTTAATTTTCTCCCAGGTAACATCATTTAACGTTTGTTGGATATGTTCTTGTTCGCCTCTTAACTGTGTCAAGTCATCGAATGCCTTGATGACGGGCTCTTTCTCAAGATTTTCGTAGTTGTTTGACAGTCTTATGGTCGTATTGATGTTGACTTCTTTGGAGAAACTTTCCAAGACAGTTATATTATCGTGCCTTGTAGCTGCTATTACGTTTTGTTTTGTTTTAATGGTGCAGTCTTGAGACACTTGGATAATTCCGGTTCCGTTTAGTTTCATATCTTCTCTTGCACCACTACATGTGACTCCAATGAGTGTCGGTTCTTTTGTGATAAATAGCCAAGTGTTGTCCATGTATAATTGTTTCCAGATGATAGATTGTATTTTGTATCGTATGCTGTTGCAATTTGTTATTTCTTTTCTTTCGTAAATTTCGTCTATTATGCAACTTGGACTGTTTTCTATACTTCGGACTGCAGTTGGGGTGCACAAATACTTGTTTTGACCCAGTACTACAGCGTTCTTGAATTCTTCGTCTGATATTTCGAAATATTCTTGGGTGTTGTAATCCACCGCTAATAGGCCATTCGGTATCTCCAGCACCCAGTAGGAACCATTGTTGATGTTTAATGGTATAGGTGTGACTTTTATTAGGACGAAGTCGTTCACTTCTGCCATTAGAAAGTATCCAAACACATGAAATGAAGATTCACTTTGTTGGATCTTCGTCTTCCACAACGGAACGGGTAGGATGTTGATGCTTGATGGAAATTTCTTTTCGGCAGATTTAATAATTTCTTCTATATGGGCTGGTGTCATAAAGTCGTACAAACTTCCTCGGCCGAACACAATGTTTGTCAGTTTCGAATAATGTTGTATGTTTTCTTGTATGAAGTTAGTTGCTACTTGGTAGGTACTTAAAACGTGAATGCTTAACTTGTTCGCGTCGACCTTTCTGTACCATCTGTTCATGTCGTTAACAGCTTGTAGCCCTTGGTTCAACTTTTCTCTAAAGTGGTTCAATTGTTTGAATATTCTGTCTTCTGTCTCGTTAAATTTGGATAATGCAGTTACCATAAACTTTGTTTGATGGCTTGAGGCTTGTATAAGTTGTTTTTGGTTGTTATCTAGTTGTTGTATGTCTGTATACACTTCATCGTTCACACCAAAAATTGAAGTAAGAAATTTTCCCAGGAGTCCGCGTTTTTGTCTGGGTTGTGCATTTTGTAACCCAGTCACTAACCAATCCATTTGTTTCTTCTGTTCTCCTAAATGATGTACAAGCATATCGCATGGCGTTTCTGATGTAAGTTCTCTGGTTTTGTTGCACAATTGCTCCATTTGAATGACTGTTTCTTTTATTCTTGTTGAATCTCTTGATATTTGTTCTTTATCTATTTTGTATTCGATGCGAAACATGCCTCTTCCTAACTTCGAATGACCAATATGTTCGATATATAGACCTGGCTTCGGATAATGAACGGTGTAGGATGCGTTGATTGCAGATATCATTAACAAGAATGATATTAGGAGCATTGGTATTATCTTGAACTTAGCTTTTTGGAATTTGCTTTCTGAAGATTTGGATTTATGGGTGGATTTTATTGGAGGCGTTTTAGTTTTGGTAGTTTTAGGATTAGTGATATTTAGGTGGCATTGAGTTTTTGTAGTAGGAGTAGAAATTGGTTCGTCTGTAGAATCGAAAGGCAATGGAATTAAGGAGTGTATTGATCGTTTTAACATAGTTCCACCTGCTTTTTGAAGTGTCACCACTCGGATTGTTCCATCTTCTGCAGGATGTACTTGTATTATTCGTGCTAGAGGCCATTTGCTCGGATTTATATTATCTTCTTTGATTAGAACCAGTTCTCCAATTTTCAAATTTTGATGTTGTGTTTTCCACTTGTATCGTAATTGAAGTCTGCTTAGGTATTCTGATGACCATGCATTCCAGAAATCTTTTTTCATTTTTTGTATTAGTCTCCATCTGTTAGTTAGGCTAGTATTTATTTCGGTATTTATCGGATCGGGTGGCGATACTAGTTCACGGCCAATTAGAAAATGGCCTGGCGTTAAGGCTATTACGTCATTGATTTCGTTGTCAATTGGGCAGAGTGGTCGGGAATTTAGACTTGCTTCTACTTGATGCATGAACGTGGCGAGTTCCTCGTATGTTAAAGTAGTATCTCCAATGACTCGCTTGAGATGATGTTTCATCGATTTCACCCCTGCTTCCCACAGACCCCCAAAATTTGGGGCGGATGGTGGGATGAAGTGCCACTGCGTACCCAAGTTCGCCATGTTTTCTTGGGTATGATTGTCTGACACGATTTTGTAAACTTCTGCTTCAATAATTTTGCTCGCACCAACGAAATTTGTTCCATTATCGCTGTACATGTGGGCACATGGACCTCTTCTAGATATGAATCTTCGATATGCTGCTAAAAATGTATCCGTTGTCATATCGCTCACTACTTCGAGATGAATAGCTTTGGTTGACAGGCAAATAAATATTGCTATGTACCCTTTGTATGATTTGTGACCCCTGCCTTTTGTCGCTCGAATTTGGATGGGCCCTGCATAATCCACACCAGTGTGTGTGAACGGTGGTGAAGGAGTTACTCTAGGAGTAGGTAATTGTCCCATTTGTTGTTCAGCAGCTTGCGCTTTATACCGTATACATTTGGTGCATTTGTGTAGGATTGATCTAACAGCTTTTTTTCCATTAATAATCCAAAATTTTCTCCTCGTATAGGCTAATGTAGCTTGGTTTCCACCATGTAGTGTCTTGTAATGTGCATCTTGAATTATTAGTTTCGTAATATTGTCGTTGTACGGTATTATAATCGGATGTTTTTGGTTGTATCTTAACGATGCATTCTTGAGTCTGCCTCCTACTCTCATTATCCCTTCTCTGTCCAAGAAGGGAGTGAGTGGGGATAGTTTGCTGCCTTTGGTTACAGAAGTATTTGTTTCCAAAGCTTCCTTATCTGCCCTTAATTCGGTTGATTGAATAATGTTTATAATTTTGTTTGTGGTAGCGTTGATTTCGGTATATTTCAGAAAACCTGTTTCCGCTTCTTGTTGTCTGGCTCTCTTGATGAATCTGTCACAGTAGGATAGAACTCTGATCATTTTTGTAAAATTTGAAAATCGGTTGAGCACTTCGTTTTGTGTATGCTTTGTTGTTGTTTGATGGCACATCTTCATTTCTTGTTCAATTTGTTGAATTTCTTGTAACTTTGGCCATTGTCTTTCGTTCTTTAACCATTCAGGGCCTTCCCACCATATTTTATGTTGTTTTAGTTTTATCGGGTCCATCCCTCTCGAAATCACATCAGCGGGATTATCGGTAGTGCTGACATGACTCCATACCTCTGGCGGTGCAATGCGTGTAATTTCGGATACTCTGTTCGCAACAAAAGTCTTCCATCTTAACGGATCTCCCTTGATCCAACCTATTGTAATCATTGAGTCAGTCCAAGCGTAAATCTTCCTTTTTTCTATTTGTAGTGCCGTGATTGTTCTTTTGAATAATTTGGCTAATAATACAGCCGCGCAGAGTTCGAGACGTGGTAATGTAGTTTTTACTCTTGCGGGTGCTACTTTGGATTTGGCAGCTAGTAGTATGATTTTCGTTTCATTGTTTATCACAGTTCTGCTGTAAATGACAGCTCCATATGCCTTCTCGAAAGCGTCGCAGAATCCATGTAATTCCAATTCTTCGTTATTGTAATTTATCCATCTGGAGAGCTTAATTTCTTCTACAGATTTTAATTGATTTCGAAATGTTAACCATTTGTTTGCCATGTCTTCGTTTAATTGTTCATCCCAATCAAGTTTTTGTATCCAAAGTTCTTGTATAATAATTTTTGCTTTTATTACAATTGGAGCTAGCCAGCCCAACGGGTCAAATAATTTTGCAATTTCAGATAGTACATTTCTTTTTGTTAGGGTTGATTCTTCGGATAATTTCACTCGAAATCTGAATGTGTCATCGAAAGGTAGCCATAGGACGCCTAGTGATTTTTTCACTTCGTCTTGGGGTATTTGTAGAGCTGCTTGTTCATTGAAAGATTCGGGTAAGTCTTGAAGTAATTTTGAACAGTTACTGGACCATTTTCGTAAGTTGAAACCTCCGTTGCGTAGCATTTGTATTAATTCGTGTTGTAGTTTTGTAGCTTCTTTTAAGTCGTGTGCCCCAGATAATACGTCATCCACGTAAAAGTCGTTTTTTGCGACAAAGGATGCGTTCGGGTATTCGTTCTCTTCATCTGTAGCTAGTTTTTGTAATGTTTTTACTGCTAAATATGGAGCCGATGCAGTTCCATACGTCACAGTTGTTAGTTGATATTCTTGAATTGGTTGTGACTCGTTAAAACGCCACACAATTCTTTGATATTGCTGGTCATCACGATGTATTTTTATTTGTCTGTACATTTTCTCGATATCTGCTGTGAATGCTATTCGATGTTTTCTCCATCTCAGCAGAATATCTGGTAAGTCCTGTTGTAATTTTGGTCCTACATGCATCAGTTGATTTAGACTTGTATTACACGAAGTTTTGGATGATGCATCAAAGACGACTCGAAGTTTTGTAGTAATACTGTCTTCTTTGATAACAGCTTGGTGCGGAATATAATATTTTCCTTAGTTATATTTATACCGAGGTACTTCTTCCATGTGCCCCAGAGTTATATATTCTTGTACAAATTCCTTGTATTGTTCGCTTAATTTCGTGTCTTTTTTGAATTTCTTCTCTAACTGTAGTAATCTTGCTATCGCCCTTGATTTTGAGTTTCCCAACTCTGTTTCTACGGTTTTGAATGGAATTCGTACTGTATATGTCCCATCTTGATTTCTTCTAGTTGTTTCATCGTATTGTTTCTCACAAAGTGTATCTTCTTCGTTTAGTTCCATTTTCGGAGAGACCTCTTCAATTTCCCAGAATTTTGTTAATTGTTTGTCTTCTTCGGTACACGCAATCATACTTGTAATTGTTATATTTGAGGGTCTTTCGTTAACGTACCCTGAAAGGATCCATCCCAGTTCTGTGTTTTGACCCAGGATGCCCTTGTTAGATTTATGAATTCCATCTTTCATTATTTTTCCATATTCTTCGGCACCCAATATTAGATCGATTGGCCCAGGTTCATTGAAAGTGGGGTCGGCAAGCATTAAATTTTGCCAGGAACTCAGGTTTATATTTTGGATTTTACTTTTAGGCATGGATTGTGTTAATTTCGGTAGGACTAATAATTCTACATCTAAGGAAAAGGTACTCGGGAATCGAGGTTTCAGTTCGGCTTGAATTTTCCAGTGGGATATTTTCGGTTTACTGTCACCTAGACCTGTTATTTCTGCTCGAATTTTCTGTCTTGTTAGTCCTAGGCGTTGTGCTACTTCTTCTGTGACAAATGAAGATTGTGACCCTTGGTCGATTAGCACCCTCAGAAGTTGAGGCATTTTTGTTAGTGTTTTGGTCTCAACTATTGCTGTTGCAAAAGAATAGTATTTTCTTGTCTTCCAACGTGATTAGATGTTCGGATTATTTCTTGTGGAGTATTTGCCGGTGCCTGATTCGCTTTAATGGTATGGACAGTAGTTTTGAATGGATTCGTTGTTGCCGGTTTTGTTGTCGGCAACTTTCTAAATTGATCGATATGTAGAAACGTATGGTGCTGTTGTCTGCATATATGGCATCGCATGGTACTATTGCACTTTATTTTGTTGTCGTGATTTAAGCAATTGATACATAAGTTTTTGTCTTTAATTGCTTGTAGTTTTTCTTGTGCACTCAGTAACTTGAATTTCGGACAGCCGTAGATGTGGTGTTGTTTGCAAAACCTGCAAATGACATCAGCTGAATTGCCACTTATTGGTTGCCACTTCTGTGCTGGATGATGGATGTTTGATTTGAATCTCATTTCTTCAGTTGCCTCCAGGGATTGAAATCGATTTTCTAAGAAGTTCATGAATGCGTCAAAATTTTGAAGTGCATGAGGTTCTGTCAATGACTGTTCGTATATTTTATTTGTTTCTTTATCCCATTTACGAATTAACATACGGCTTACTAATGGACCCCAAGCAGTAGTGTCTATGCCAAGATTGTTGATTGCTTCTAGACATTCATGCGTCATATCATACAGATGTTTTAACTTGGATGCAGATTCAAATTGTACAGCGGGCAGGTCCAACAATTTGTCCATTAATTTGGATACTAATAGTCTGGTATTTTGGTATCTTTTGCGGAGAAGTCCCCAAGCGGTTTCGTAATTCGTTTCTGTAATTTGTAGGTGTTGTATAATTCGGCCTGGTTCCCCTCGAACACTTGTTTTCAAATATTGCATCTTCTCGGCCTTCGTTATTGTAGGATTGTCATGAATAACTCTTCGGAAAAGGTCGTGAAAGGTGGGCCAGTTTTCGTATCCTCCGTCAAACATAGGAATTTTTATTTGAGGAAGATTTGGTTTGGATTGGGCAGGGGTAGTATCAGCTTCGGAAATTTTGTTTTCTAGGATTTCGGATATAGTTTCGTATTTCTCTTCAACGGCTAAGTACATATTTTCCATGAAGTACTCATCTTGAAAATATTCCTCGTGCAACATAATTTCTTCGTTTAATTCGTAAACAGCATCCCATTGTTTGGAAATTTTTCGTAGTAGGGATTCGTATCGGTATTTGGAATTTTCTTCTTGGATTTTTTCTTCAACTTGTTTAATTGTATTTAGTAGTTGGTTTATTCGAATAGATTGTTTCTTGAGCCGTAATTTTTGGCTTTGATCGTCGTTAGTATTTGTTTTTTCGTTTTTGGCTTCGATTTCTTCGGTAATTGGTATTTCTACCTTGCGACCTTGCAGACTTTTTTGGCAATCTGCAAGATGCGCTTGTAATTCGTTATATACTTCTTTCATCTGACTGAAGTAATTGGATTCGAAGTAATTGTGTGGTAAAGCAATTTCGGTCATTGCTTTGTCATTCTTGGTAACTTCATCCCATATTTGAGTAAGTTCGGAAAGGCGATTCTTGATGTATTCTTCCGTTTTTCTTCTTGAGGAATCTTTCTTCGTGTTCGATAGGAGTTTCACCAATTGTCTTCCATTTTCTTCTTGTTGTAGGGCTAATTCGTTCAGCTCGCCCATCTTCGAATTTATTGGCGGACTGGAGAACATGGCGATAGTTCAGTTTTTTGCTCGAAGGACCAATGTATAAAATGGGGACAATGGGTATTTTGGGCCGATGGGGCTAGCTCGTTCGTGGATGATAATAGGGATGAAGTTTTAGGGTTATATATTGTTGTTTGTTAGGTTTGTTTAGGAATAGTATTTTGGAAGATATTTGTAAGATCAGGAAGTTCGTTTAGGTTCGTAGTTTGTTTGGTATAGGGTGTTTTATTTGGATTATTTTAGGAGTTGTATTTTGGATAGTATTTGTGGTTGGGAAGTTTGTTGTAATTTGTAAATTGTATAGGAAATAATATTAGGAAGCACTATGGGATGCAGCCTCACACCCCTGGTTTTATGGCTTGGTTATAGTGCAGGTAGGTAGTAGCGATTAACGAAACTTTTATCATTAATGCCGATTTATTTAAAAAACAAGAATTTATATACATATCACAAAAATAGCTTAACAATTAATTTTGACCTAAAGAGGAAATAAAATTTGCTGATTAGTTAGATGTCGACAGTTTGTAATATTAAGTGCTGCATTGAAAATTAAAAGCTTGCATTCTGAAAGAAATAATAAATTGTCGTTTTGTTGAATAAGCTTAAAAAAGTACTTGTGTGTTCGCAACCAGGAAACAGATATTTCACGGCTAGCAGAAAATTAATAATGAACTTCAAGTAGGTCAAATTAGTTTAGGAATTTACAGAAAAAATTAAATAAAGATAATTATGTTTATGGTTAAACACACATTGTTGTTCACAGTTCCTGACTTGGCATTTTCTTAAATCAAATGTTGCCAGGAACTTTTTCTTACAGACCTAAATCACTTTATCATTAACCCCTTTTTACTTAATTAATATTTCATGTTACAGCTTCTTCTTGATTGTTCTTCTTCTCCATACTTACCTTCAGTAAGTATTGTTTTTTATTACCAAGCCCCAGTGGCGTAACAACGCGATTTTTAGTTGTGTTCCAAACTTTTGGCCGGGCCCCCATAGGGATGTAAAATGACTAATTTATTTTTGTGACTTGTGTCTAGGGTTGCCAGATTTTGAATTCGAAAAAGCGTGACATAAATTTAGATAGTAAGATAACACTAGTTGCAAAAGAGGCGCCGAAGGCGAACATTTTGTACCTTTCAAGGTCAAATGCCCTAAAATGAAAACCTGGAAATTCGAGTTTGCAAAAACAGTTTTTTCAAAAACTTGGTGTCGCGCCAAGCAAGTTCTTTTTTTCTGTAATATCATTGAATATGTACGATTTGTCAGCAAACTACTCGTGTATCGTAGACCCGCCTTAGCGTTCTATGATGTAACCAATTAACCATATACCATAGCGTTTTATTTGCTAAGGGGGCCCCATTTCTCAACAAGAAATAACAAAAGCATCAAATTTTCACGTAATATTGGTAGTTACACCAGTTTAAATTTTCAAAATTGGTGCAGAAATCCATAGCAATGAAAGTATGTGAATAAGCATATAACTCATTACGGTTATTTGAAATTTTCTAATAAGCTGGAGCAGAAAATGAATGTTTTTCATTTTTTCATTTTTATTTTTGTATTTTTCTTGTCTGCTGCCTCCGGGCCCCTGAACCTCCGAGCCCTAGAGCCTCCGGACCGTGTTCCACGGAACACATGGAACACAGGTAGTTACGCCACTGCCAAGCCCCCAGGTTAAGTTCTTTCAAAAATTCTTGAAAATTTCATTTCTTGCTTCCGAAATTTTTACACAAAGACTTTTTCCGAATCTTTTACGAAAAATGGAGTTGCATCCGGGTCTTAATTATTATTATTGTTATTGAATTTATGGCCCGTTTACAACGCATTCGACGCCATGCTAGACTTACATGTACGTACAGCCGTACTTATAATGAACTTGATGCTCCTTAAAGCGAGTTAAAATAGACCGAGTTGACTGCCCTATCTATTTTTTGCTAAAGACTTAAATCTTGGATGGTTTGTTGTAGTCACCCAAAAGTTTAAAATGTTCATATCTTTCATTGGAAATCTATGTCGCACACTGATAATGTCCTCACAGTCTTTTACACAACACTTTTTTATTCTCGGCATGTTGCAAAACATATTATAATAGTTTATATTATTTTCTGTTACTATTTTACTTTTACAATTTTACTTTATGTAAACATATTCTGATGAAGAGATTCTTTTAAATCTTGAAACCGGTCAATATTATAATAAACCTTTTCCATTGGTAGTACGCAAAGTATTTTATTAATTCAACATATTATAATGCAAACCACAAACCTACAAAAACGACGCAACATCATGCACAAACCACTACCTAGGGTCCCTGCATTTAGAGAGTACCGCAATCAATAGCTCCACTATGTTTCAGAACTGTGAGTAAACATGGCGGACTGCCGTGTCAGCAGCAAAATGTCATATGTCAGTCAAAGTCCAGCTGAAATGTTTTGGTGCTTTATCGTCTTTTGTGAATCATCAGTGATATATATTTCCACAATCTGGTCTGTAGTATTATTCCTCAACGTATTACAGTCAAATTTTATTTGTTTATGGATCAAAAATCAGAAGGTGAATCCGCAATTTGTAACACATGTCAAATATAAAACCTGACGTTCCGGCACAATTCAAATTTGACGCCTGTTATTGTGAGTAAACATGGCGGAGATTGCGGTACTCTCTAAATACAGGGACCCTACCACTACCACTACTGCACCGCCACCTTCGAGCTTCTAGTGATATTAAATCTTTTGTAAAAACAGGTTCTGTTTTACCAGCATTTAGTGCCTCCTGGCGTCTGTTCACAATAGCTTTAAGTGCAAAGAATAGCTGAGTTTCTGTACACGTTTAGTTTTCAAATAAAACAGAACTTGTACATTCTTCTTTGACACCCTTCTACACAAGACTCCTATCGACTCCAAACTTGCACCAGTTTAACAAACACATTATTATACGTCGTTCTAGGTACGGGGGAACGCAATTCTCGCGATAATAATATCACAACTTCTAAATTAATTCCGAACATTTATTGCCTTCATACTGTCATTTGTGCATCCAACTTTCTAATACCACCACACTTTCTTATAGGTGAAACGTGTTTACAGTGCCGTTCCCATTGACCCGTCATTTACACAGGAACACTTCCGCTCTACATTCTCGCCATTTAATTATTTTTCATTTGCATGCTGCGGTTACTTATATCCCAACGAGGTTGGGTATGGGTTGAGTATGGGTCAACATACTCAACCATATTGCAGAACAATATCCTTTACTCTGAACATGTTGCAATAAAGGTATACAAAACGTATTGATTTGTTTTATAGTCGCCCGTTACTGAATACAGCTAAAAAAGTGGTTCCACGGCACACTATTGCCGGTCTTTGGGCAAGCGGAGCGAGAGAAACGAGCGGAGCGTTTAAGCCCCCCCCCAACCAAAACATTAACAACGCGCTAAAACGTTAAACTGGCAAAACCTACTTGGGAAAGATATAAATAAACATGCAACCCTACCAGGAATATTGCTAGAGGCCGCCTCCACTGCTGCTTTGTTTTATAGTTGCCCGTTACTGAATATGGCCAAAAAAAAGTTGTTCCACGTCCACTATTTCCGGTCTGTGGGCAAGCAGAGCGTTTATCTCCCCCCCCAAACCAAAACATTAACATCGCGCTAAGACGTTATACGGGCAAAACCTAGTCGGGATATAAATTATCATGTAACCCTACCCGGAAATGTTGCTAGAGGCCGCATCCACTGCTGCTTTGTTTTCAACCTATCTGCACGTGGTTCAAGGGAACTACGCGCTTACGGATGCTCTACTGCCACATAAAACATTTTTCTCAAAAAGACCTTTCTTTTCCCTTTTTCCGGTTTTACGGGATGCCAAATCGACTCATATACGAACAAAACACGGTAATGCACAATTACACCCACTATTTTACCCTGCCCAGCAGCCTAGCACCCCTATTCGCTCCCGGTCCTGCAACTTTCTCGAATCTCGACCAAAAGTAATATTATCAAAGGGAGTGACTACTGCTCCGGCCGCCGGCCCCCTGAAATTGTATTCCAATACGGTCGGACGCGCGCATTACTTAATGTCCACAAAATGACGTTTAAGAATATCGTTATCGGCTAGTAATTTCAACGGTCTGGTTGGGTGTTCGGATATCGTTCAGAACTGCCGTTTTGTTCTCCTACGGCTAGACGAGTTCTGACCCCGCAGCGGGTTTGATATGTTTTGCTTGTTTTACATCATCTTTTTTCCAAAAAATGCGTGTGTCTGGTGCGAGAGGGCAAGAAAGGGCTTTGTTTAAAATGCGTTCTCTCAGCTTAATTTTTTTACGTCTCCAAAATGCAAATTGTGTTGACATTCTGTAATGCGCATGCCCGACCGTGTTCAAACAAAATTTCAGGGGGCCGGCGGCCGGAGCAGTAGTCACTCCCATTATCAAAATGCAACGTTCGCACAAATTTTCTTTTCTTCATACTCTACTCTTTCTAAGGAATTTGGAAAAAACGCGAAATGCGTGCAGTGCTAAAACGTACTTTACCCAAGTCGGTTTCTTCAATTTCCACAATTTCTTCTTTTAAATTCGTGATTTGTTGTTTAAGTGTTAAATTTTCTTAATTTCTAACCTATAATTTTGACATTAAGAACACAGATCAAATAACTTAGGAAATCATAGTATAGGAAGAGATTAGAACTATTGGTATCTAGGAACGTTAGAACTACTCTCAAGCTAGATGCCATTTTACTTTTACCAAATTTTCGTTAGATGGCACGTGCGGTTGACACGTCAAAATTTTTGAGTAAAGTCCAAAATATGAACTTTTCTTATCAAATTTGCTGCATTTGGTATAGATTTGTATAAAAATTAAAAAACTTCGGAATGAATCTTTCGATCTTCTGTATAAATTAGTTGGAACGTAGGTTTTTCAATTTATGATGGGGCGTGTCCGCAAAATATGAATTTTAATAAGAAATTTTGGAAATGTGCCTTTTTTATCTAGAGGTAAATACTAGTATATAATGGCCAAATTTGTGTTTAACGTGTTTTTAAATTTGCAGTTTTCAAGACATGCCTTCTTTACGCAAAAGAGTCTCGAGCTATTTCCGTCAATTAAGTTTTCATAATGAACTACGTGATAGGAGGAATAACTTAAATGAAAACTCTTTCGTCAATAAATATCTTCAAGGGTAAGTCGCCAATTTTACATAATCTCCTAAGATATTACTCACCCATGCAGTTATCCTTGGAGATCTGTACTTTTAGCTTCCTGATTATGTGATTTTTAGGCAAATTACGTTGCGCGATGGTCCCCAAATTTTGTATGGAAAGACTCCCACGGATTTACCAAATTATGAACTGGGGCAGTACAAAACTGGTTCTGAATCAATCATTGGTTGTTATTCAGGCCCAAACGGTGGTCTTACAACAGTTAAACGAATAGAAAAACATTTGTCAGTCCTGGATCCGGATATAGACTTTATCGATACAGCTTTGGAAGAACAAGGTAATTTTTTTAGTAATTTTCTTGCCATGATGCTCGACAGGTTGCTGCAGAGGAGTTTTTGCAGTTACTGCAAAGACTAGAAGTGTGCAATCGCCTCGAATACAAAACGGTCTACCAATAGACAACACAACAATGGTCATTAAAGTAGCCGGACAAGAATATTGCGTGACGAATCGAAAGAGGCATTCGAAAAGCCGTAGTTTAGGTAGCGTTACAGATTTCGGCATAGAAGTCGATAAAACGACGAAAATCGATATAGAAATTATCAACAATAATAATAACGATGAAAAAAATTTAGTTGTTCAAAGCGATAGTTCGTCGCAAAATAATTCGGACGTGGAGGTTGCGAATGAAAGGAAAAATTCACAAAATTATTCTTTGGGGAAGTCTAAGAGCGAGGGAAATCCCTTTCAGCACAGAAAGAGGGGAAAAATTATAAGGATAACGCACAGACCAACAGCAGCTCCCGGTAAACAAAAACGTGCATGAAATTCCGTTTTCTTTAGTTGCCGATTTGATTTCGCTTGGATTTTGCATGTTTTTGTTGTTTTTATTGTGTCGTGCTTTCAATTACTGGGTTTTTTATTGAAAATTTGATCAATGGAGCAACCAATCGTTCCATTTTCAGTTGTCGATTTTGTTTTGCTTAATTTTATCGCATGTTTTTGTTATTTTTGTCGAATCGCGTTTACATTTTTGACACTATTTTGTGTATCGACAGAGGATGCACAAAATGGAGATGATTCTCAACGAAAACCCAGAAGTGAGGATCGTATTTTACCGAAAGAGTGGAATAGGAAGTCAGAATTTGTGTATGGACTGTCTGATTCGTTATACGATAGGAATTTGCTCACGAAAAACCGAAATGGTGATCCAATCGCAGATTGCTTCGGGATTATCGCAAGGCAAGATTCAGCAATACTTGCTTTGGCAGACGGCGTGAATTGGGGTAATTTTCTAATGTTTTCTCTGTAGGCCAAGCGGCAGGTCGAAAGAATCAGTGAAAACATACAAAACTGAGATAACCTGTAAAGTTAACGGCACTCTTATAGGTTGTCCCCCTCTACACTGCTTTCCATTTCTAATATATCTCCTACTTCTTGTCCCGCATTTAAGTTTCCCAGATATTCTTTCCACCTATTTGCTTTCTCCCCTCTTCCGATTAGGATAACACCTGCCTCGTTTGTAATGTTTTTGCTACTAGATTCAATTTCTCCGAAATTTCTCTTGAGTATTTTATATGCTTTATCAGTCTTTCCTACTTCGAACTTATCTCCCACTTCTTTGCATTTATTATCGATCCATTGCTCTTTCGCTTTCCTACATTTCCGAATAATTTCCCACTTGATCGCCTTATATCTTTGTTTCCCTCTTTCATCTAACCTATTTATTTATTTATTTGTAAAAAACTTAATATCGGAATAACGATATATTTTTTTATTTTTTTTTTTAAATCATTTATTAATGAACTCAAAACAATACAAACTGTACTGGTACCGAGTCCTACACCTATTTTAAACATCATTAACAATAAACATCAAACATCAATCCACAAACATATCAAACAGCATTTCTCCCTCCCGCAAAGCACAAAGTAACATCTTTCTTGAATTTATTTAAGTCTCTACCATTTCTCACATGTGATGGCAGCTCATTATAAGTTCTTATACTCCTGTTAATAATTGAATTTCTTCTTATTTCCTTTCTGCTCGTATACCCTTTAAGTCAACTCCCTTTCCTCGTCCCATAGTCGTGTACCTGATCATGCCTGCTTATGTTCACGTTGGTCTTCACTAACTTATTAACTATTTTATATATATATTTGCACTCTTCTATTTTAACCAACTGTTCAATTTTTAAAAATTTTAATTCGCTATATAGTTCATCTGTCGGATATAAAATGGGAAGTCCATACAACACTTTAATGACCCTATTCTGTTTTCTTTGAAGATCCTTGATTAGTTGTTTCGATCACTGTGCCCATATTATATTTAAATATCTCAAATGAGGCTCCACGATTGAGTGATAAACACTTCGTTTTAATTGTTTAGGAATTTGTTCACTACATCTACTCAATGCACCTCCAACACTAGCAAGTTTTTGTTTAAGTTTCTGCATATGGTCTTTATAGTTCAATTTTTCGTCAATTATAAGCCCTAAATATTTATATGCTTCAACCCTTTTCATCAACTCATTGTCTATTTTTATTTTCATATCACTAGTCTTTTTGTGAGAAAATATCATGTACACTGTTTTATTTACATTTAGCTCCAGGTTGTTTGTTACTAACCAATCCCTATATACCTGCAATTCCTTATTTATTGTAGTTTGGAGTTCATCTATTTGCTTGCCAGAGTATAATATTACAGTGTCATCCGCAAATGTAACGTAGTGGCCTTTCATATTTACCAATGATAAACTGTGCACATACATCAAATACAAAATCGGACCTAGGACCGACCCTTGTGGTACTCCCATTTTTGTCATCTCCTCATTACTCTTTATTGCATTCACATAAACGTATTGCTTTCTGTCTAATAGAAAGCTCTTTAACAGGTCATGTGCTACACCTCGTATTCCCATACATTCCAGCTTTCTCAATAGAATGTTTATATTAACTGTGTCAAATGCCTTTTTTAGATCAATATATATAATGCAACACATGTTTCACAGTTGTCCAGCGCTTGCGTTACATACTCTATCACTTCCATACTGATTCTGGTCAAATTTAAATGTTTCACTTATAAAGCTAACCAATCTCCTTTTTATTACTTTTTCAAGTATCTTTGAGAAAGTTGTAATTAGAGATATAGGTCTTTTATTTGCAGGATCATGGGAATTTCCAGTTTTATGAATTGGTATCACTTTCGTCTTTTTTAATTCCACTGGATATTTTCCAGTGGTTAACACGTCATTTATAATTTTAACCATAGTTGTTCCTATAGTTTCCTTTACACTTTTCACTTCTTTAACTGTGATGTTGTCCTCTCCAGCTGCCGAGTTATTCCGTAAGCTAGTTATTATAGCCTTTAATTCTCCTTCTGTTACAGGAACCAAGAATATGCTCTTTTCCTGTCACTGTTCATGAAATATTTTGTTTTTTCGTGTATTCTTTTTCATCTCTACCTTCTTTCCAATTTCAACTCCCACCTTAACAAAGTATTGATTAAGGTAATTTGCAATATTTGCATCTCTCTTTATTTTATTGTATCCATCTTCCAAATATTCTATCTCTTGGGTTTTTTTTTGTTCTGCAAAGTTGTTCTTTATTGTTTGATTAATAATCGTCCATGTTTTCCTGCTGTCTCCATTTGTATTCTCAAATCTGTGTTTAATGTACTTTCTCTTTAACTCATTTTTTAGTGAGTTGCACCGGTTCTTTATTTTTGTAAATTCCTTCTTTAATACACTATTTTCCTCATTAAATTTCCATTTTTGTATATCTTATCTCTTTCCTTGATTAAATATATCAATTCTTCCGTTATCCAATTATTTTCTTTTACCTTTATCTTCCTTACTCTTGTACTTCTGATTTTGGCATCTTGGAATATGTCAATCAAATGTTTAAAGTCCTCTACATTTTCCGTTTCAACCCTTTCTTTCACTTTTTCCCTAAATTTATCAATATCAGTATATCTAACTTCACGATATATCTTAATTTTCTTTACCACTATTTCCTTCTTCAAATATATTTCCTGTACCTTATGGTCTGTCATAGGACAGTCCCTATATGTTATTTCAACCTCCATTTTTTTCATCGTTTGTTATTACATGATCAATCAATGTCTGTGTTTTCTGTGTTATTCTTGTGCAGTTTGCTGTATTCAAAAATCTGTAACTATTTATATTTACACAGTCCTTATATTCCAGTGCATTAGCCGTATTCTCCATAATATCTATATTCATATCTCCCATTATTAACGTTCTACCCCTATATTTACTCATTAATTCATCCATGTCATTTATGAAGCTGTTACCGTTCACTGATGGTGGTCTATAAACAGACACCACTTTTAACTTTGCATTGGTTAAATTTATGATCAGCCAACTGCACAGATTCCTTTCCATGCTGGTTTCTAACAAATACTGTATTCCCTCTTGAATATATATACATGTACCTCCCCCTCTTGTCCCTCTACAGCTGTGTTCCAACTTATATCCTTCAATTTCATAATATACCATTTCATTCTGGTACAGCCATATTTCTGTCAACACTATTAAAATTGGTTTTACTTTCATAATACTTATTTCAATTTTAGCACGTAAGCTACGGATATTCGCATAAAATATGCTCAAACCTACATCAGATTCTTCGAATACTATTTACAATCCTCCATCACAACATTTAATACAATTTACATTTTTTTTTTTTAATTTTTATTATTATTGCAGTTGATCAAGATCTTCAATGGAAAAAACACGTATCGGTCTATCTCTCTCTGCCTTTTTTATAAATATTTTTCCATTCGTGCAGTATGCAAATCTATATCCTTTCAGTTTTTTACATTCTCTAGCTTTTCCGAACAAATATTGATTTTGTCTTGTTAAGTCCTCATTTATGTATATCCTAGTATCTTCCCCTTCAAATTTACATTGTTTTGTAGTTATACTTTTTATAGCTCTTCTTCTATTTAATACTTTTTCCTTTGTTTCATATTTATGAAACTTTATTACTATTGGCGATTTCACATCATCTCACTTTATGCTGTAACACTGCTGAATCTCATCTCTATCGACATTCACTCCCATTCCTTCCAACAATTGTCCCACTGTTTCTCCCAGACTTTTATCCTTTTGGATTTCTATGCCCGACACTACTATGTTGTTTCTTTTTTCCTGCTGCTCAGCATAGTTGATTTTACCTTCTAATACCTGTACTCTTTTAGTTAGAGTTACATTTTCTTCAATAGTATCAAATTATCCGCGACTTATAAGAGTGCTTTTGACTTTAACAATAAAAAAATGTATATTGTCCGACTTGTACAGCCAAAATCACCTGTCACCTGGCCTCCTGGAGCAGCTTGATAATTTGTGTTTCCTAGGCGAAAAGGCGAGCATAGCAGCGAAATCAGCTGTCCACGGTTGCCTCCACTACCTCAACAAAACTATTTTTCACGACACAGAACCTTTCGAGAATTTGACCGTGAAAAGCGAGTCCGCAGCGGAATCAAACGCTTCGAATCTCGATCCTTTAGGGGGCAACCGCATAATGAACACACGCGAAGTTTTTATATGCCTCTTACGCGCTTTCAATTGCGCCCACGATCTTATTCTTGAAAATAAAGGTATGCTGACGACCTTAACCGTCGCAGTTGTTTTACCTTTGAAGCCGAAGAGTAACCGTAAGCAGAGAGAAAGTGAGGAGGACGAATACAAGAAGTTCGATAGTGAGCGGCAGTTTTGCCACGTGCAGACTTCAGGGAAAGAAGTGAGGATCGAACAAGACGAGCAAAGATACGTTTGTTGCGTCTGCAACGTGGGAGATACGTTGGCGTATGTGTATTCGCAAAAATACGGCGTTAGGGAGTTGACGAAAGGTATGTCGATGTTTCATTTAATTTAATTTAATTGGCAAGCTGTTAAAACTATTAGTCAATTGCTTCGCATCACAACTCTATCATTTATGGCAGTTTAAGTATAGTAAATATCCTATTTTATTTTTAGGATCGCACGATATCAACTCTAATAGAGATATGAGAGACGCTTTAGGTGCTTTAGGGCCTGTAGACGGTATAAACCCTGAATTAAGCAATTTAACTCTCTCTATAACGACTCTGCACAAAGGAGACATTGTTTTAGTAGCAAGCGACGGTCTCACGGATAATTTCGACCCGAATGTATGTCGATTTACCGTTAATTGTAGCCTCCCTGAACAAGTTAAAATAAAACAGCAACGGCAGCAGCAACAGCAGCAGCAACATAGAAAACCAGAAGATAATAGAAGGAGGAGTATCAGGGCACAAGAAAAGAGCAATACGGCCCCTGTGAAACCCCCTAGGAGGCCCCGAAATCCTGAAAGCGAAAGCAAAAGCTCTAAGGAAAGCACCGATGAAGTAAAACGAGTTGATAAAGTAACAGACACGAAATTGGATTATGAAAATCCGTTGGTCGCCGAATTTATGCGGGAAAACTCATTGGACGAACCAAAGAAACCTGAGAACAAACCAAGAGTCGAGTACATACGATCTACGAGCGAGAATCGTCCGAAAGCGAACCCGCAAAGAAATTTAATGAAATCCTCGTCGACGTCTCAAGCAAACAGGCCGCAAAAAGCAAGCGTTTCCTCAACAATTCCGAACCGAACCGCTGGGTTCTTTCGTTCCAAGACTTCCCTGGACTTCCGTACTGGAAGTGCGAAGCAGATCTTGCGCAACGAAGATGGGATTCCCTACGTCACACCCTTGCAGCGCTACGAGATCACTCTCCTGTTGATGCAAGATATTTTAAAGAGAGGTATTTGCTAATTTAATCTTTATTCTATCTAACTTTTAGTGCAGTGTTAGTTGGTTCTCTGCTTTCCTTCACACATCTCGGTTAATAAAAATATAATTTATGTTCATGTTGAGTGTATAACACTGCTTTGCGCACTACCAATAATTATTATATACGAGCCCAGTCGCATATGAATTGGACCAAAGGGATATAGAATAAAATTTTGTATTTCTAAAGTAAATATTTTTTAAATTTTTATAATTTCAGCAAAGTCAACTACGCTACTTGATACTATGTATTGTTACAAATTAATCAACCATATAATTATATTTATCTTAATTACAATAACAAAAAAAATATTTAAAGAAATTATAAAAAAGCTTGTGGTACTACAGCTACAGGAGGGTTTAAAAAGAGAACCAGCTGGTGGAATGAAGAAATCAGAAGAATTGTAAAGGAAAAGAAAGTGGCGTGGAAGGAATATCTGAGGAAGCAAACAGTAGAAGCATATACGGAGTACAAAGAAGTTAGAAAATTGGTAAAGGAAAAAGTCAGAATAGCCAAGGTCAGTGAATGGGAGGAATTTGGAACAAAAATGGAGGAAGATAGTAAGAGTAACCAAAAATTATTCTATAGAGTTCTAAAAAACATGAGAGGAGACAAGAATAAGATGGTTAGGCAAATTAAGGATAAACAGGGTAGAATACTTACGGAGGTAACGGAAATAATGCGGAGATGGGGCGAATATTTTAGTGAGCTGTTAGAAACTGCAAATATCGGAGATAATGAAATAGAACACGGAAGTGAAATAAATGAGGGGCTCAGCATTCTCTTAGAAGAAGTGCAGGATACAGTAGTGAAGTCAAAAGTAGGAAAGGCTGCAGGTACTGACAACATAAAGCCAGAAATGCTAATTTATATGGGTGACAAAGGAATAGAAGCTCTGCATCAGATTATTAACACAGCATGGAGTACTCAGGAAGTTCCTGAGGAGTGGAAAATCTCGGTAATAGTCCCGATATATAAGAAAGGAGATCGGAGAGACTGTGGAAACTACAGAGGGGTATCACTGTTGTGCAATGCATGTAAAGTTTATGAGACAGTGCTGGAGCAACGACTCAGAAAAATTACGGAGATGAGAATGCATGAGGCACAGAGTGGTTTTAGACCTGGATATAGCACTAATGATCACATATTTACTGTAAGAAACCTAACTGACAAGTTTTTAAAGTTGGATAAACTGTTATACCTATGCTTCATTGATCTGGAGAAGGCTTTCGACAAAGTGCCAAGACAACTAATATGAAAAACGTTGGAAAACTTTGAGGTGGACAGAAGCTTAATCGAAGGAATCAAATCTTTGTATAAATCTAGTGCTAATATAGTTAGAATAGCAAATCAGGAAACCAACAAATTTATTACCACACAAGGGGTAAGACAAGGAGGGGTACTGAGTCCAATACTATTCATATTGTATATGGATGAGATAATTAGAGAGTGTAGTGGAAAATCAATTAAGATAAATGTGGGATACTGTAGATTGAGGAACATTGTAATGAGTGAATGTGTATTTGCTGATGATATTCTGTTGATTGCAAACAGTGAAAAGACCCTACAACATAACATCAACATCTGGACTGTAGCACTGGAAGATAAGGGAATGAAAATTAATGTGAACAAGTCCAAGACTATGGCCATAAGTAATGCTGAGGAAAGAATTAACATACAAATAAATGAAAGAAAAGTGGAACAAGTTGATAGAATTAAATACTTGGGAACAATAATAGATAGAAGAGGGAAATTTGAAGAAGAAATAAACAGTAGAATAGCATCAACAGTTAAGTTGTACCATGCTATGAGGAACGGGTTCATCAATAAGAAGGAGATCAGTAGTAAGACCAAACTGACTGTATACAGGACAATCTATCTGCCTACCCTATTGTATGGAAGCGAGTCATGGGTGATAACAGAAAAAATGGGGAAAAGACTGCAAGCAGCGGAAATGAAATACCTAAGACGCGTGGCAAATGTCTCAATAATGGACAAAATAAGAAATGACAGTATAAGGGAAAGGCTGGAAATTGAGAGTTGCGAAAAATATATACAGAGAGCGCAGTTAAGATGGTGGGGGCATCTGAATAGACTGAGCCAAGACAGACAAGTTAAGATGGTATGGGATGCGAAGAAAATAGGTAAAAGGCGAAGAGGGAGACCTAGGATGATCTGGGACAGTGATGTAGCTGAAATGTTGAAGGAGAGGGGTTTAACATGGAGAGAAGCGGAAACACTGGCGAAGGACAGGAATAAATGGAAGAAAATGGTAAATGGAACATGAAGAGAACACATCCTCTACACTTAACGGTAGAAGAGGAATAGATTATATATATATATAACAAAAAAAATAAAGAAATATGATAGTTATGTCTGGCGCATATTAATTGGACCATAACTTACGAAATAAAGTAAATATGCATTTACCAAGCAAAATAGCATACGCAATTTTTTTAGGCGAATATATTATTAAGCGGACGTTGGAAACAAACAATTACATTATTACTTGAGCATTTGATGTTAGTTAGTTGTCAAAATGGTTCGCGGGAAAGCGTTATCGGAAGATATGCGAAATTCTATTGTGGCTGCCCACAAGAATGGATTTGCTGGGCATAAAATTGCCAAAAATTTAAACATTCCTCAAGGAACAGTGAGAAATATTATTTCACAATTTAAAAAGACAGGAAATATTCAGACAAAGGCTAAAACTGGCCGTCTTTCGAAGATTACGGAACGAGATGAGAGTGTTCTTCGTGCATTTATTAAACTAGACCGCCGAGCTTCCTCCAGGGATATTAGCTGTAAAAAGGTCAGATGCTATTGGTAGACGAGTCTTAAAGGACACTTGTTTGAGAAAAATGAAGAAAACGGGATATGGGTTCTACAAAGTCAAATATAGAAATATCAAGCTTATCATTTTTCATTTTAGGCAAAGGAAAAACCACTTCTCACTCTAAAACAAAAACGTATCCGACTTTTATGGGCACGGGAGCATAAAAACTGGACACAACGGCAATGGGATTCATCTGGAGTGACGAATCTAAGTTTGAAGTATGTGTTGGAGATTCAAGAAGTAGAATTATTCGAATGCCAGGGGAAGAATATCACACAGACTGCCTCAAAAGAAAAGTTAAGTTTCCGGCATCAGTAATGGTATGGGGATGTATGTCTTCACAAGGAGTTGGACGTCTTCTCTTCGTTGATGGTACCATCAATGCTGCTAGGTATAAAACAATTTTACAAGAAGAATTATTGTTGCCCTCCATTGACAAGATTCAACTGCCAGAAGGGGAATTTATATTTCAACAAGACGGCTCAGCATGTCATACCGCCAAATTGATAAAATCATGGTTCCCAGAAATGAACATTCCTGTTTTAAAATGGCCTTCAAGTAGCCCCGACTTATCTCCAATTGAGACTCTGTGGCACCAAATGAAAAAAGCTCTTCGAACCGCTCCAGTCCGCACCATTCCCGAATTAAAGCAGCAACTTGTGGCAATTTGGAATGGATTTCAACCAGAGTACTGCAAAACATTAGTGGATACCATGCCAAAGAGAATCGATGATGTGTTAAAGCGAAAAGGTGACTGCACTCAGTGGTAACTGTAATTAAGTTTTCAAAATCATTTGGTCCAATTAATATGCGCCAGACATTACAACATATTTTTTTTATTTTTTTTTGTTATTGTAATTAAGATAAATATAATTATACGGTTTATTAATTTGTAACAATACATAGTATCAAGTGACATAGTTGACTTTGTTGAAATTATAAAAATTAAACAAAAAAAATATTTTAGAAATACAAAATTTTATTCCATATCCATGTAGTCACTTTCTAAATGCATTTTCGGAAATTTTCTTTCCATCGTCAGAGAATGTCTTCATTAATAATAATAATATATTTATTAGCTGTAAGCTAAATATGTTCTTATACAATATTCCCATCATACATTTAATTAGAATGAACAATCTTCTATAAACTTAAAAATTATCCTGCACATGCTGTTTACAAAGATTCTTAAAAGATGATAAAATCGCATTACATTTTATATCAACTGGTAGACTATTAAACAAAACACACCCCTTCACCAATAACTGATTTTGTGCAAATGAAGTGAAATAGCACTGCACATAAAAATAATTTCTGTTTTTTGTAGAATAAGAATAAATATCAGCATTATACTTCAAATCACTCAATTTACATTGAAATAAATTATATTTTAACTTAAATATAAATACCAACGTGTTATATGTTACTAGTTGTCTGATACTCATCAATCTCAACACATCCAACATCCACTCAATCAGAGTATACCTATCACATTTCAAAATTATCCGCAATGCCCTGTTTTGCTTCACTTGTAATTTACGAAAATATTCGAGTATGAACAGATTAACAATTGTCGAGCAGTAACTTACATGTGGAAGCACAATAGTTTTATAAACAAGCAACCTTGACCATAAACTTAAGTTAACACCTACTCATTGTAAAACTCCAACTTTCTGGCTAACTTTCTTTATAACATAATTACCATGACTTTTAAAATTGAGTTTGTCATCCAAAATAATTCCCAAGTATTTCAATTCCTTAAGAGCCAAGTCTCCCTGCTGCATTTTCGAGCGATTCAGACGTTCCCGCCTTTACAAACTGTACGGTTATTTATTAATATTTTGCTTTCTAATTTTGCAAGCATATACAGAAAACATTTCTTAAGAGTCGTCTCATCGGCGATTTTTTAAAAAAATAATAGAAGTTTTTCTTTTTCGGCTCCAAATATACCCTAATTTTGTGTACTTATAACTTACTAAAAAATTACTCTTTTAAAAATCCGAGATGAGAGGCCGATTTCCACAAGTTTCTTCTTTCAAATAAAACAAACAATTTCAAAATCGGTTCATAAATAAGGAAGTAATTTGTAAAGAGAGCTGCCCTTGCAAACGCGATTTAATGCCCTGCGTTGTAAAGCCCTCTGCTTGTTCATCGTGCAACACTTGGTAAACTGCTAGTACGAACTCGGTGATTTTTGTATGGGGCCCACTTCAATAATTGTATAGCCATACATTACATATTTTAGAGCCGATTCACACGGGTCCACATCAGAAGAGAACGCGCGCGATCGCCACCGGCTTCTAGTGCAGCGCCTGAGAGCGACTACAGGGCTACAGTGGTGGCCAGTGGCCGATTGACTGATACGAGTTTAGTTGCTCAAGATGCCAACAAGTGATGTGACATTGCTATTGCTTCTGCTTTTGAAAAAGAAAGGACGTCGATGTATTCGACGTATGCATGTGTAGCCCGTGTTATTCGATAGGGCGTCAAAAGAACTGTATCATTTATATTATATGATCATATAATATATGAAATATGATACAGTTCTTCGAAGAACTGCGACAGGACGACAAAATGTTTTTTAAATATTTTCGTACGTCGAAAACATCATTCGAAGAACTTTCAGAAAATGTTAGAAGTGAAATTGTTAAAATAAGATACAAAGATGATTCAGGGATCTCGCTCACACTTTTTCGTGGCATTTTGAATGACTATCTCATGGATACTGATGGTTTTCTGTATAATATAATAATAGTAGCTTACAAAAGTGGTCAGTCGCTGTGGCGTCGTGTGTATACTCGAATAACAACCTGTGCATTCGCGGTGGCCTGTCGCGTGCGATATCCACTGGTGACACGAGTGAGCCACCAACCCGCCACTATCGCCTACTACTGCGACTGCAGTGGCCATGTATGCATGCACTGATTTAATTCTATAGATTTCAACAAGAAGCCAGTAGCAATCGCACGCGTTCGCCACTAAAAGTAGCCTCGTCTGCATCGGCTCTTAATCGTATATACGCGAACATAGAATTTTGGTCTTGCGAATTAATGTATCTGCTTAAATGCAGCGCTCTGCCATATCCCACATTTTTATTATAATTTTGTTCAATTTAGAGTCGATTTTATCTGAAACTAAATTTACACAATTTGAACACGTTTGTTAGTGAAAGTAATGAACATATAGCAAGATATAAAATAATTCAAATTTCACCTTAAATAATGTTCTCTTTATAACCAAATAACAACTTAAAATCTCTGAATGAAAACCCAGTAAATTTTTTCCGATACGAGGGTTGTTCTGACATGAGCGGGGATTTTATTATAATTTATTTGTAAATTGATCCAAAAGTAGACCTGAGCAAATATTTTCAAGATTGCAAGTAATTTATCTGCAATATAGTAATTTCGGGTTATAATGGAATGATCCTCATAAATAACAAGTATTTAGGTAATGTAACTCTGAACAAACTAAAAATGCTAATTTCGCCCAGAGTTCTAATAGCGTGGCTTGCAACATTCATCATAGAGGCATATTCCTACTTTTTCTACTATCATTTAATTCTGGTAACACGTTCATATAAAAGTTTACAAGTTGATTTTCCATTTTCATTTTCCATTTTCATTTTCCAAAATTCATTGTCTCTCATAGCCATTTCATATTTTATGCCTTTGGGTGTCCAGCCTGTAAAGATACAATGCCCTCTTTTTGTAATTTGCATTTGTCCCTGAATTTGGTAAAAGTAATTGTGATTCTTATTTATCTTCCCGTTTCGATTCCAAAATATGATTTTCCTTTTCTCGATACCTTCTTCCGGGGTTAGATTACAAGAACTTTGGGCATAAACTTCAACAACACCTTCATCACTTATAAGACCGTCCGGAGTTTCTGACAAATACGGAATGCTCAGTTCTTGAAATATTCTTTCGCTTTATTATACATATACATGGTGATTTATACCGGGGGGCGAAAAATTAAAATTATGGTTCAGAGCCACAAATGAAGTAAAAAAATGTCATATGAAGGTATGTCCGGAAATACTTCGTATAAAAGTTATGCTCCTCCAAAGATGGAGGCTATTAAACTAGGTTTCTAATTTTTTCTCAACTTTTGAGAAATACATAAAAATGAATTTTGATACACCTATTATACTAATAGGGAAGCTTCGAAGAGATATTTTTTAATCATCCCTTATCGTTTCAACCTAATTTATGCTCGTCCAAACATGGAGTCTATCATGTTTGGACGAGCATAAATTTTAAACGAATCATTTCCGGACACACCTTCATATGACATTTTTTACTTAATTTGTGGCTCTGAACCCTAATTTTAATTTTTCGCCCCCCCTGGTATAAAACACTCTGTATATGTTACGGGCATAGTGACGAATCGGGTGATGTTAGCAATGCCTGGGCAACGTGACCTGACCTTACAAGACCTGACCGGACAGCATGAACGGTCATTGTTTGCATTGCCCAGGCACCGTCAGCATTGCCCTACTTTCCCACTAAGCCCGTAGCATATACAGGGTGTTACAAAAAAGTAAGTCAAGCCGTTAACCACAGGTTATCTGACCGAAAATAATGGGACTTTCCTTATGCCATTTTTCATTTAGGCTTCTTTCTTTCAAGATACAGGGTGTTAAAGTTAAAATTTAAAAAACTATTTTTATGAATAACTCCTTTGCTTTTAAAGATATTCCGTTGAAATTTTGTACAACATTTTCTCATATACCGATAAAATGTTTGTGTAACTTTGATCAAAGAAATCGATGCGCGAACGGAGGAAAGGGGGGGTTGTAATATCCATTGACCCCCAAACTTTTCCCTGCGCACGTCTATGGTTCCTGCATAACATCTAAGCTTTAAAAAAATGCCCTTGGATGGTACCTCTTTTATTAATAATTATTTTGGCAACTTAACACCTACCTGTCTTTCTTTCCAATGCTAATTTGGCTGTTAGACGTTATGCAGGAATATGACCGAATCGGTACCATCCAAGGGCATTTTTCTGAAGCTTAGACGTTATGCAGGAACATATGCATCCAAGGACATTTTTCTCGAGCTTAGTTCGTCACCTTAGAAAAATTGGGAGACTTAAACAGCGAGTGGATTAACAACACACATAGTCAAATGAGTTGCAACATCTCGTAAACCAAGGAACCAGGCCCTAAATCAAAATTTTACAAGAGGGAAAAAATAAAAGAAATGTACGCTTGGTATCAAACCAATACCTTTGAACCATACACGTGCGCAGAGAAAAGTTGGGGGGTCAGTGGGTATTACAACCCCCCCTTTCCTACGTTCGCGCATCAATTTTTTAATCAAAATTACACAAACACAAAGCTGAAACCAGAATTTGGATACCGTTTTTCTCGAAAATAATGTTGATTTTTATCTCTCCAATTCTTTTTGTACTAAGAGGGCTACTATAGAACTTTTTCCAAGGAATTCAGTAGCGTACGTAGTTGTTTTCTAGGGAACGTATTTTTTGAGTTATGACATAAAGTTGAATTTTTAAAATGCAAATCATAGTAGGTACGCTTTGGTCTAGTTCGAAAGGTCTTTTTTTAAGCTATCAAAATATATATACTTTTATATTGTTATTTCAAAAAACGGCAACGATTTTGGTACTTTTTTAGTTATAACTTCAGAAAATATAAGATAGGTAGGTACATTTTGATAGCTTAAAAAAAGACCTTTTGAACTTGACCAAAAAATGCTATGATTTCCATTTAAAAAATTGAACTTTATGTCATAACTCAAAAAATACGCTCCCTAGAAAAAAACTACATACGCCACTGAATTCCTTGGAAAAAGTTCTATAGGAATCAATCTTAACAGTTTTAGTCTGCTTAGCACAAAAAGAATTGGAGAGAATTTTTGAAAATCGATAAAAATCAATATAATTTTTTTTCTCGAAAACTAAAAACGATATTCAAATTCTGGTTTCGGCATTATATTATACTCAAGAAAATAGCTCATGTTTGCGAAAATCCCAAGGCTCTATCTCTGCTGCTTCTATGAGAAACCCCCAAATCACAACGAAAATAAGACACCCTGTACAGACAAAAATCCAATTGCATAGTCCCTTCAAACGTCAAACCGAACCAGATTCAGACCTATACAAATTGAAATTAAAGCTTTGCTATGCGAAGCCAGAGTGCGACCCTGGAAGAGCTTCTGAGCCACATGTTTTTGCCCGTGGCTCCGCCTTCGGAGCATACCTCGTCTTACGTCCCTAAAAAATCTTGATGTTGGCGATCGGATACTTGGCTCTTAACGACCACCAACCTGCTCCCATCCACATAAACATCGCCCACAGGAACAATACATCTATGCGAAACGAACATTACCTTGCTTTTACTCACATTAATAACTAAAGCATTGCAGGACAACCACTTACACAATAACTCCAGTTCCTCATTCAATACTTGTACAATGTAATCCACATCATCATGGACAAAATACACAAGCATATCATCAGCAATAACTGTAACTATGTCATTAACATACAAAATAAACACTGATGCTTGAGGAACTCCCCATTTTGATTCCTTTTCACTTGAAATACATACTTTCCCCATATTTCGTCACTTGAACTCTACCTACAAGAAAACTTCTGAACCAATCCAACACAACACCATCAACCCCAACACGAGCCAATTTCATCAACAACAGATTCCGATCAATCGTCTCAAAAGCGCGCTTAAAATCCACGAATACCGCACCTATTATTTGCTTCTCAGAAATTGCCATCTTCCACTCATGTATCACAGTTTGCACTGCAGTCTCACACGATTGGCCCCTTCTAAAACCCGCCTGAGACTCTGAGAGAATGTTATTTCGTTCCAAATAATGCAGAAATGGGTCTTTCACAGCCAATTCCAAAACCTTTTCATAAGATGGGAGCATGTTTCGGAATAATTTCCCACTTGATCGCCTTATATCTTTGTTTCCCTCTTTCATTTAACCTATTTTTATATTTTCTCTTTTCCTCTATTAGACTCACAATATGTTTTGTTATCCAGGGTTTCCTACTTTCATTCTGTTTAATATAATCTAATCTTTTTAAATTATTGCAAATTTAAATTATTAAGGTAGGTAAATTTGATTTTGATAATAATTATTATATTGGTAGTGCCCATAGTAGTGATAAACTTAATATAATAATTTTTCTTATGAACTGTGTGTATTTCTGTTTCCAGGGATATCGGGGAGTGATTCGCAGTGTACGACGGCGCGTTGTTTGTGTGAAAATTTGGTTAATTTTACCTTTAGCATAACAGCGGCAAAGCGACGCACTTTGGAAGACACGGAGTTATATTTTGACGACAGAAATGGGGTTTTAGTGGAAGTTTCTGGTCAGGAAAAGAAGGTGAGAAGAAAGCGAGGGCTGGAGAAAGTGCAGAGTTTACCGGGAAAGTTGGATCATGTGAGCGTGGTCGCTTACAACGTCGGCAATTTTGGTGCGTGATTTTTTTTTAATATGAAATTGTATTTTTTGTACAATCTGTAGTAACTTAAGACAGAATACTAATTTATTGTTTCTTTGTTATGTGCCAAATTATTTTTTACCACGAGTCGGGCATTCATCACCGTTAAGTTTAAGTTCCTGTTAATTTCTTTGTAAATTTATTTCCTTTTTAATTTTGTTAACGAAGTCTGTGTAAGTCTAAATAAAACTTATATATTGTATTATTCTGGCCTTTCTTTGAGTATTGAAAGAATCAAAAAGTATGTAATTTTAAACAGACCAAATTTAAATTAAAGTAAATCGATAATATTACCTAAAATAACTTATCTATTTTCTCAAAATGTCCCAGTATGTTTAACGAGGTTCAAATCTAAGCTTCTTGCTAACTACTCCATTGCGGGGATGCCAACCTTCGTCATGATTTGTGCGATATGGAGTTCAACATAATTGTGCATGAAAATAAATCAATTATTAAGTTTAGAAATTGAGGGGATTCCCGTACAACACATGTATGTGTGTGCAGGCCACCTCCAAAATGTGCTATGCTACTTTGATAGTCCGAGAGCTACGGGGAAATTACCATTTGAAATTGATACAAAATATCGGTATTTTCATTGGAAAGTTTGATGCGTAGTTTGATAGCTACAAGGTGGGCCAATAGTGCGTAGTCGATCCATATTTCTGAATCTATTCAAGATATAAACAAGAAATTTTACGTGTGTGTGGAGAACCTCACTGAGCTTCTGTTAAAATTATTTTGACGTATACAGGATGTTCACGTGCTACGTACCAAACCAAAGTTATGTTTTTTTAAATGGAATGCCCCACATTTGTTTACATATTTGGATTCCCTGTAAAATTTCATGAAGGTTGATACGCTACACGGTGGGGTTTAGAGTAAGCGATGTTAAGATGTGGCCATTTTACTACCAGTGTGAACCCAAATTTGTGGTGCTACTGACGCCTACTGGTCAAAGGTAACTTACTATTTATTTAAGAATATGACCATGAAGAAGCAATATGGTGATGAAATTTTTTGTCTCAATGTGATATCATCAACTTTCAGAAACAAAATGGAAATCATATTTTGGGTTTTGGGCAGTAAAATAAAAGAGAAACAAATAAA
Organism: Xestobium rufovillosum; assembly: GCA_963966045.1. Classification (NCBI taxonomy): domain Eukaryota; kingdom Metazoa; phylum Arthropoda; class Insecta; order Coleoptera; family Ptinidae; genus Xestobium; species Xestobium rufovillosum. Next base: position 29,062,175 of record OZ014497.1, read on the forward strand.
CTACCAGTCAAATTACTACATTTTAAAGTTCAATTTTCAATTCTACCGAAACCGTCAGTCGCAGACCTAACAATATCTACATCAATCAAAAGCTTAGTAAACTGACTATCAAATATGGAAATAGTATATGGGGTGTTCCATTTGCAATTTTTAAGAAAAAATGCATATTGCGTAAGCTGTCCACCCTGCATAATATAAAATTTTGTGACAAAATTACTCAAGAATTTTACAAATACAGCAGTCTGTGAACTTAGTCCAATAAAGAAATCTTAAACAGCTTCGACCAGTAGATGTCAGTTAGGTCCACACTGGCACTAAAATGGTAATATCTTAACATCGCTCACTCTAATCTCCGTCGTGTAGTACACCATCTTGCATAAAATTTTATATGGAATTCAAATACTTAAACAAATGTGGGGTGTTCCATTTAAAAAAAAACATAACTTTGGTTTGGTGCTCAGAGTGGGAACAGCCTGTATACACCAAAATATTTTTTTTCAGATGCTACATACGTGTAAAATTTTATTTTGATACCTTGAATAGACCCAGAGATATGGGCCGACTACACTCTATTGGCCCACCCTTTATATATTCGATATTTCGATATCAAATTTTCAATATCGCACAGGCCTAGTTCTAATATGGAAAATTAGACCATCTTTATAGATTTTTTAAGAAAATATATCCACACGAAAATTTGATGCGATAAGTAATAAAACAGATTTGACTGTTACGTACTTTGTGAAACCCCGAAACAATAAGTTGAGCAAGCCAAATAGAAGGAAAACAAATTAACAATTATGAAATACTTCTTCTTCTTCTTCTTCTTCTTCTTCTTCTTTTTCTTCTGAAATCCTTATACCCATAGGGTGTCGGATTATTGTGCATTGACCCTATTTCTCCATCCCTTCCGGTCCATCGCCAATAGTTTCATATCCTCCTTCGTCTTCCCTCTCTGTCTGCTCAATTCCTCTATTCTATGTAACCAGCTTTTTCTGGGTCTTCCACTTCTTTTCTTTCCTATTCTGCCCATCTCCATTATCTTCCTCACCAATCTCCCCCGATCCGTTCGCATTATGTGGCCATACCAGTTCAATTGCTTCCTCTCAATCTTTTCCGTAATAGACTCTTGTTGGACTATTTGCCTTATCAGTTCATTCCTTTCTCTATCCATCTTTGTCTTCCCAGTGATTTTTCTAAAGTACCTCATTTCTGCCGCTATGATTCTTCCTTCGTGCTTATCTTGTATTGCCCATGAGCCATGATTCACTTACATATGTCAGTGTTGGGACTACTAATACATTATATACCCTTAGTTTCGTTTTCATATCTATCTCTCTCTTTCCAAATACTGTCTTATTCAGTGCGTAATATAACTTTACACTCTTATTAATTCTATTAGCTATATCTATATCTATTTTCCCATCTTCAGATACTACACTCCCAAGGTATTCATATGCTGTTACTTTTTCCAAGTTATTCCCTTCAATGTCAATTTCTCTTGCTTCCTTTTTCGCTTTGTTATTAATTATTATCATAGCCTTGCATTTGCTGTGGTTTACCTCCATTTCAAATTTTCCAATTTCTTCCATCCATATTCTCATTAGTTGTTTCATTTTTCTGTGCGTGTCGGCGACCAGGACTATATCATCAGCGTACATGAGGCAATCAATTTTTATTGTTATCAGTCTATTGTAACCTATTGTCTGGTATTGTCCCGTATTCAGTCTAGCATTTTTTAATAGTCTGTCCATCACAACTATGAATAGCAGAGGGCTCAGACTATCTCCCTGTTTTATTCCTAGGTCCATACTAAATTCTCTTGATGCTTTTCCACATATCTTGACCACTCCATTAACTTTATCATAAATACTTTTTATGACTCTTATGAGTTTCTTTGGCACCCCAAGTTGTTCCAGACATTCCCATATTACTGTTCTCTGAATTGAGTCGAAGGCAGCTCGTATGTCTATGAAGGTTAGGAATAGTTCTTCTCCCTTTTCTTCTTTCTTTTCAATTAGGTTTCTTAATATGTGTATGTCATTTGTTTGTCCTACCTCTCCTATATGCTGCTTGTTCCTCTTCCAAATTATTATCAATGATTGTTCTTAGTCTCTTTTCTATTATTTTCGTGTACAACTTGGAGCTGGTAGATGAGAGGCATATTGCCCTATAGTTTTCACAGCTTGCAGTTTCTCCTTTCTTGTGTATCGGGACTATTATGTTTTCCTGCCAATCTTCTGGAATTTTCTCTGTCCGCCATGCATCTCGGTATATGTTTAGGAGCCATTCTTTTCCTTTCTCCCCTAAATACTTTATCATCTCTGGTTCGATCTTATCTTTTGTCCACTTGCTTTTCCCAGTATAATGCCTTGTATTGCTTCATCCTCTTCTTTTATTTATCTCTTCAAGTTTCTCATCTCTTCCTGTCGTTTCTCCACCTTCCTCGCTGTCGGTTACACTTCGGCTCTCGTATTCCCGTTCCTTCTCTTCAAACTTCTTTGAGTAGTACTCTGCCCAAACCTCCAGTATGTCTTGTAATTCTGATTTAAATTCATTCTTTGTGTTCTTTATTCCTCTTAACGTTTTCTTCTTGCTCCCTTTCAGTTTTCTTATGGTGTTCCAGAATTTTCTGTTGTTTATTTCGTATGTTTGATCGAGCTCCTTTCCAAACTCCTCCCAACTTTTCCTTTTAGCTTCTCTTACTACTTCCTTAACCTCATTCCTCTTTTTCCTATACTCCTCCATGTCCTGTTCGTCCTTTGATTCCTGGTTCTTCCTCCATGCCTTTTTCTTGCTTTTAACTACCTCTTGTACATCCTCACTCCACCATGCCGTTCTTTTTCTCTGGTTTCTGTTGTATTTTCTGGTTTTACATGTGTCTCTTGCTGTTGTGTAAGTTATTTCTCTGAATGTCTGCCATCTTTCTTCAACTGTCCAGTTTCTATTGAGTTGTTCATGAGCACTCAGTTTGCTATCCACCTCTTCCTGATATTTCATTCTCACTTCCTCATTTTTTAATCTATGTATTTGAATTCGTTCGTAGTCTTTCGTTTTTTCCACGACTATGTCTGTTTCTTTTATTACGGCTGTTACTAGTCTATGTTGTGTTCCCATTTCCGCTTCTGGTATCGTTTTAATCTGTTGTATTCTATCCTCTAATTATTATGCAAAAAAAATCAAATAAGTAAGTACCTAAGAAAACAACCAGAATTACCGATTTAAAGAATCCTTGAAAGGTCAACATCCTCACCAATAATGATTAGATAGAAATTTGTAGTTCTAGGACAAAACAATAGCAAAATGAATGAGGAGTGGATCAGTATCTTCAAAGGCTTGCCTCGTACTAAATTCAGCTTCATGAAATTTTCTAAGTAATTCAGAAATTAAGCAATTTTTGTTTTTATCATTCGAAAGAATTAATTCATTAATAAATGCCCTTACTGTTGTTAATCTTTGATTATTGACATGATTATTTTGTACTAGTTGCAAAAGTGGACTAAACCGCGACAAAGTTCGGAACTAAAAAATAATCAGGTGTATGCAGTGGACATAGAACATGAAAAGAAATTAGTGTCATCTCCGAGACATTCAATACCAAATACTTGTTTGTAATTAACCATTTAAGAAAAACGGACTGAATGTCCGCCAGCGGTGTTGTGCAGTGGAAATTAAAATTCCGCCATCTAGGTCCAACCTAGATGCATACAAATACATATACACTGAACTAAGCCATTCACTCTAATGGTCAAGTTGGCGAGCTGGGTGAGTACTACAAAGCAAAATCTCTGTTCGTTGTGGCTGCTTGTTATTGGGATTGAGATTTGTATTAGTAAAATTACGTGTCTGCCTATAGTTGAGCGGTGGCCTCGAAAGGGCCGAAGTGGTAAAGGTAAGGTAGGTTATTGAAACAATACTAAAGTAAACCAGATACCAGATCAGTGGATGGAGCTCGTAAACAATAAGCTTAAGTCCGCCGTATGGCAATAACAATATCTACTGCATAATTCCGGCACGCTTGCGTAAATGATTATATTTTCGGCAGATTTCTGTACTTTAAATGAAAACGTCCGCCGTAAGGTGGACTTCTAATTTCCACTGCACAATGCCGCAGGCGGTCATATAGCCGTTTAAGTGAGATATGGGATGGTATGAACAAGAAAGTGTTTAAACTGAAACAGTAGATGGCGAAACAGTTTGATTTCGTTGGTATATCGTAAAAATAGAACTAAACAATCAATAACGAAAAAATTTAATAAAAATTGGACATGTATCTTTATACATATACAGACTGTTACCGTTGCTGTTACATATCGTGATGTTTCAAAAATAAATCAACGTAAAACAATTGTAAAAATAAAAATTTGTAATGTTTCAAATCACAGGTAAGTATTGTTAAAAATATAAACTAAAAGAAAAAAACTGCTATTATCCTAAGCGCTTCTTCACCCAATAATTTATTTAATTGCACTAAACGCAGCGCCTTCTCTTCTGTATCTGTCCCTTTCAACAACAACCAGATATCAGATCAGTGGATGGAGCTCATAAACAATACATAAACAATACAGCATTAAATGCCAGTATTCGGCCATTGGACAAAGCCAATATCAATATCTACTGCATAATTCTGCTGCGTTTGCGTAATTGATTACATTTTCGGCAGATTTCTGCACTTTCAATGAAAACTTCCGCCGTAAGGCGGATTTCAAATTTCCACTGCACGATGCCGCCGGCAGACATATAGCCGTTTAAAATCGTCAACTTTATATTTCTTCTCTCCTCCATGTCGTTAAGTGAGACAGGTGATGGTATGAACAAGAAAGTGTTTAAACTAAAGCAGTAGACGGCGAAATAGTTTCATTTCGTTGGTGTAATGTAAAAATAGAACTGAACAATCAATAACGAAAAAATTTAATAAAAATTGGACATGTATCTTTATACATATACAGACTATTACATATCGTGATGTTTCGAAAATAAATCAACGTAAAACAATTGTAAAAATAAAAATTTGTAATGTTTCAAATCACAGGTATAGTTAAATATATAAACTAAAAGAAAAAAAACTGCTATTATCCTAAACGTCTTCTTCACCCAATAATTTATTTAATTGCACTAAACGCAGCGCCTTTTCTTCTGTATCTGCCCCTCTCGACAACAACTCCTTTTCTTTCTTCAACTCGATCCTCGACTTGGCATTCAACTCGCTAAACTGCCACGAACCAGTGCCGTCAAATTGAAGAATGTGAGAATGGAACTTCCTAAATGAAGAACAAAATATTCAAGCCCTTTCAGAAAAAAATGTTCGAGGTTTAGTGAAAATTTTAGAAGAATTACTGCATAAACAAAAAATATACTTTAAGAGAAACTTACCACAGCGTCGGACGATGCGTTATCGTCAACAAAGTAATCCCCATGTCAATAGCAGCTTGATAAATGTTACTTTCAACATCTATAGAAACTGCAGAAGTGCATTCGTCCAAAAGGGCGTATTTCGGCTTGTGATAAAACAAACGTGCGATTGCCATTCTTTGCTTTTCTCCCCCAGACAAAATATCCGTCCAATCTTTGACAACGTGGAACGTGTCTCTCTCGACAATATGCTCCAAATGTACCATCCGCATGATGGCAGACAGATCCTCTTCAGTCACTTGCTTATTGATCATATCCGCGTATGTATCGGGATAGATGATTTGATCCCGCAGGTTCCCGATTACCATGTACGGCCTCTGGGGGATGTAAAACATGGAGTTCTTGGGCGAATGTAATTCCCCGCTGTAAATTGGCCAGAGGCCGCTCAGTATGCGGAACAGACTGGATTTACCGCAACCGTTCGGGCCTGTTATCAGCAAATGTTGACCTGGTTTCAATTCCAGGCTCAGTCTAGGGCAAACGACGTCGCAATTTGGCGTAACTATCGGCACATCCTTCAAAATGATCTCGAAATTCTTCGAAGGAATTACTTTCCCTGTATACAAAAAAAAATAAAAATAGGAAAACTCTTTTGCATAATGAGGCTATAATTGAAAAATATAATCAATTAACGGACATAGGATGGCTCTCCAAATTAATGTTTTTTACCGATTTGTGCGTACATTGAAATGAATGAAATTTTAAATTGCAAGGTGTTAACTAGGAGTCATTGTCATGTTTAATTAAATCAAAGCATGCGAAGGTAAATTGCAAATTTTCAAATCATCGATGGTTTCTGCCTTTACTTGATGAAAATCCACAATTAACTGAACTGATAAATAAAAAGACAAACTTCGTCAAATATTGGTACAGACTAAACTAAATTTTACAGTGGAAGAGTACGTATATCTGGAACTTACGGTACTATGGTACTATTAATTGCTATTGAGGGAACATATTTAATAATGGTGAAAAATTGGTCTGTGATTTACAAAAGAATATATTAGACAAAAACAAAAATTAGAATTACTAAAATTCCCAAAAAACAAAAAAGAACGCTTAAATCCCATAAAACTAAATTCTCAGATCATGTTTTCTTTGGCTGATTTGTTAATCTGACTGCGGCCCATTTGATTAATTTGTTAAATAAAGGATTTAATTAGAACATACAATAAAACTGAAGGAAGTTAGAGAAGTGGTAAACAGATTAAAAGGTGAAAAAGCTGCAGGGGTGGACGAACTACAAAATGAAGTATAGATACATAGAGGTGAGGAAACACTTGAAATGATAAGGAAGATATGCAGTGGGGTATGGGAAGGCAAAGGTTTTCCAGAAAGGTGGAGAGAGGGACTGATAGTGCCAATAATAAAGAAAGGAGAGGGGAGGGAAACAACAGATTACAGAGGAGTGACACTGATGCCAACAGCATATAAAATATATGCATCAGTACTGGCAAACAAATTGGAAGAAGAATTAGAGGAGAAGAATATAATACCAGAAGGACAAACGGAATTCAGGAAGGCAAAAGGTACAATGGAAAATATTTATACACTGAATCACGTAATAGGAAGAGAAACGAAGAAGGGAGGGAAAATAATGGCATGCTTTGTAGATCTAATGGCAGTATTTGACAGGATTAACAGAAAAAAATTATTTGAGATGTTGGAAAGAAAGAATATAGGAAAGAACTTGAGAAAGAATACAGGAAATATATAATGGAACAAGAAACAGGGTAATGGTGGGAGGACGGCTAAGCGAAGTATTTTGGACGAAGAGAGGAGTCAGACAGGGGTGTCCCTTGAGCCCGTACTTGTTTAACATCTTCCTGTCAGATTTACAAGAGGTAATGGGAAAGGGGCAGGCAGGAGGAGTGATAATAGGGAAAAAGAAATATTGGACACTACACACTAGCATATGCTTATGATATAGTCCTCTTAGCAAAGGAAGAGAAAGAACTAAAGGAGATGCTGAGAAGAATGGAAAGATATTTGGAGAAGAAAGAACTAGTATTGAACACGGAGAAGACTAAAATTATGAGATTCAGGGAAGGGGAGAGGGGAAGAAGTCGCATAGAGAAATGGGAGTGGAAGTGGGAAGAGTTGGAGGAGGTGGGGGAGTTTAAATATCTAGGATTCACCTTACAAAGGAATGGGAGCCAAGAGAAGCATGTAAGAGAGGTAGTAAGAAAGGCAACAATAGCAATGAAGCAGGTATGGGGAATAGGAAAGAGGAATTTTGGGGGCGACTGGAAAAGAAGAGTAAAGTTGTTTGACACATTGGTGAGCGGTGTAGCCATGTACGGAGCAGAAATTTGGGAGTGGGAAGAGAGAGAGAAGATAGAGGGGATCCAGGAAAAGTACATAAGATGGACACTGGGCTTAGATTGGGCAACACCAGGGTACATGGTAGGAGACGAAACAAACAGAGAAAAACTAAGAACCAGGGCAGGAAAGAGAGCCATGGAATATGAGGAAAAGTTAAGAGGTGGGGGCGGGAACGAGTTAGCCAGGCAGTGTTGGGAAGAGGTCCGGAAGGGAGGAAGAGAAAAATCGAAATGGGAGGAAAGGCGAGAGAAATTTTATCAGGAGCGAGGCTATGCAGCAGAAGAAGTGGAGAACTTGAGAACAGCAGGATGGAACATGGTGAGAGAGGTAGAGGAGAGAGACAGGCAAATACAAGTGCAGGATAAAGAAGAGAAGATAAGACAATCAAGATACAACAACAAATATAAAGAAATAAGGACAGCGGGACTGCCGAGATATCTACGAAGTAGTAGAAGGGAAAAGAAGATAATAAAGGTGGCAAGGTTTAGACTGGGAAATGAAATGAGAGGTGGAAGGTATTGGGAAAGCGAAGACAGAAGAATGTGTAGGGTATGTGGGGCGGAAAAGGAGACATGGGAACATGTGTTAGAGAGGTACTGGTGGAGAGAGAACATGGAACAGGTGAGAGTGGAGATGATACTGGAGGAAAGTGGAAGAGGGGAGAAGAGTATGGAATTGATACAGAGGGGAAGGAAGGAGAGGGAGGGGTGATTATACATAAATGGGAATTAGATAGGTTGAAATTAATTGTGAGGAGGAGTTTATTTGTTTTTGTTTGTTCCATTTATTTATATGTTTATTTGTTATTTTGAATTGTAATCCCAAATGGGAAACAATAAATCGATTATCTATATACAGTAGACTCCGCCTTTAACGGACCCTGTTATAAAGGACACTCGGATATAACGTACTTACTATAGTGGTCCGTCCAAACTCTCATAAGAGACCTATAGAATTTTTCTTGTTATAACAGACCCTTTTATAACAGACACTTCGGATATAACAGACAAAGTTAAGCTTCCCGTACTGGATATCACCGGTTATAACAGACGCGAAGACTTGTCTGGACTAGTCCGTAACGCGAATTCACTTACTCATCCATACAATATTTTTGTCTATTTTTGAGAATTGATATTTCTGTTAATTTTCTTAGAAGTACTTATAAACATAAATATTTGAGTTAATAAACGTTTTTCTAATAATCTTAATTTTTTCCCAAACAGTATACCTATAAAGGACACCGGTTATAATAGACTTAAATAAGGTTCCCTAGAGAGTCCGTTATAAGCGGAGTTTACTGTAGTTTGGTTCGCTTGCAAGTTATTGTTTTAGATGATTGCTGTTTTTTTATTTTTGTTTTTTATATGTATGTATTTAATTTTCTTTGTTATATTCAATTTTCAATATCTTTGTTGAAGATTGAGTTATACTTTGGTTTCTTTGTCATTATTATTATTAGGGTTAATTTTGTTGAAGGGCCATGCTAACATACAGGTACATTGTACCTCCTGTTAGATTACTGAGAGCAATTACATCTGTACTCTATGTAATAAATGTGGTGAATAAAAAATAAAATGAAAATTCCGCAATACTATTTTTTTGTTAATTTTTGCGGCTTATAAAAGCTGCTCAGAGCGTGAGCAACTTCACAAACATTATTTGCAAAATTTTGGAATGCACACATAAAAAAAGTCCGCTGCCACACGATACAAAGTTTCTGAGTTAAGAAAGTGAGACAATACGCACCTTTCGCAATAGGCTGATCGCCCTTGAATTCTATTTGGAAATCGTGCACGTTTTCCTTCTTCTCTACCAAAGTTTTGTGGTAAACGCCCCTACTCGCTTCTTCTAACACGGAAAACATGTTAGCCACTCTCGCCGTGTGCCCGGCCAACTCCACAATGTCTTTGTACGACGACATAAGTCTCTCAACTGCATTCGATCCTGTAATCAACAAATTTTTCGCCGTTGTGAAATAATGCGTTCGTTCAGAGACGTTATCTGTCGATACATCAGGCAAAACAGAAGAAGAAATATCAGCGGAGATGGCCAACTGCGAAGGATCAATGAATTTCTTGGCCTCCGCCGCATTTTTCAACGGTTTTTCATTTGTCGAAGAAGCGGCGAGTAAAATGGGCAAAGAAACAACAATCATCCCTGTGCCGCTCCAGACATATTTCATGAGGAACTGTTCGAGCATGACAAACCACAATTTAACTCCAAACATGTGCTCCAAATGTTGCACCAGAACTCTGTAAGCGTTCCTCAAATGCGACTGTTCCACTTTATGACCACCGTAAAATGCAATTTCCTCCGCATTCGAAACGATCCTCGAATGCACGTGACGCAAATATCCTTTTTTCTCGGCTTCTTGCGCGACTAGTTGCCCAAACTTCGGACTGACCAGCCGTAAGATCAAAGCGGAGAATAACACGACTCCGCAGATGATTACGGGGCCCGTTATCAAATTCGCGTTCCTAGATTTGACTAAATTCGCCAACGCGATGGCCATCAGTAAGATATCGAAAAGTGGTTTGGTTATTTGTCCGTACAGATGCGACACGGTGCTGGCCACGGTTTCTATGTCGTCAGTCAGTCTTTGCGCGCAATTATCCAGCCTGCCGTCCAAAACAGTCACTCTATAATAACTCTGATTCTTGAAATACAGTTTATACGAATGGTCGACCAAACGGGACCGGAAACTCAACGCAATCCGGCTTTCCAAATACCGAATCATGCTGTTGATAAAAGTAGCCGGTATGGCGACCCCAAACCACTTCAGAAGCTGTTTAATAAAGTTTCTCGGTTCCTTACGGACGATATACTTGACAATCGCACCCTCTAAGTTGGCCACGTAAATGCTCAAAAAAGTACGCAGAAAAAGAAAGAACGTGTGTCCCGTCAATAACCCGGTTTCCTTACAAAACACCCCCGGGATCATAATCCTCACCAACCGAATAAACTGCAATATAAACCGCAAGTTCAACGCGGGAATGGAACTCCTAAACCTCGATCTAACTTGGACATTATTCTGCGCTTTATTTATCACGTTATTATTGTTTAAACTGTCTTGCTGCTTGTTTTCCTTGTGAATGTAACTTTCGACGATCGGATAACCGATTTTGTACGCGTAAGCAAGTAAAGCTGTCCCCACGACGACTCCAGACAGAACAGAACGCGGGACGTTGAGCGTCTGTTCGCTTCTTTCCAAAAATTTCGATATGACAGTCGGCATTCTGACTTGATCTTGTGATGTCTACGTTAGTTGCATAACCTTCAGTTAGCCTCTCGAAATTCTTTTAAGATCACGCATTGTGATGTGAATCTGCAAAAAAATCCACTGATATAAATGAAATGGTGATAAGACGTAGACAAAAAATTGTTGACCTTTGTGTCTTAATACTGATAAACCATAATCAGTATACACTGTGCTCCAAAATCAAAGAATGATGTTTTGAAGATTGTTATTTTTATTTAGGTCTAAAATTTTATTATATTAAATGTAAAGAAGTGGAAGATAAGTTCGAAGTAGGAAAGACTGATGAAACACATAAAATAAATAGGAGAAATTTCACAGAAATTGGATCTAGTAGCAAGAACATCAGAAACGAGGCAGAACATATAATAATCGGAAGCGGGGAGAAGGCAGATAGGTGGAAAGAATATTTGGGAAACTTATATGCGGGACAATAAGTAGGGGATATATTAGAAAGGGAAAGTAGTGTAGAGGGGGACAACGTAGGCTGCCCTATAATGAAAGAAGAGTTTAAGCTAGCATTAAAAAGTTTAAAAAATAATAAAACACCAGGTATAGATGGCTTGCAGGCAGAAATCTTGAAGTGCGCAGCTCAATAGGTAATAGATCGTTTATTTAAACTAGTTAACTGCATATACCAGACAGGCGAGATTACAGAAGAATACAAACGGAACAGCATAGGAATAGGAGAGATAGATGGTAGGGCACCATCTGCGGCACGAAGGCTTAATTCGCGACATACTAGAGTCAGAGATAGGAATAAAAAGAGGTAGGGGTAGGCCCAGACTAGACTACTGCTCTCAAATAGTTAGGGATGTAGGATGTTCAACTTTTGGGGAAATGCATAGGTTAGCTCAGGATAGGAAAAGATGGAGGTACGCGTCCAACCAGTCTTCGGACTGAAAAGTTTATATAAAAAAATAACAAACCTAAAAATAATCAAACAAAATTAAAGATCGGACTACATGACCAACTTAAATAATTTCTAAACCTAATAACTGTACTTTTCAAATAGAACCGTGTATGTAATTATTATGCCACAGTTGCTTTCTATGCTGAATTTCCTTTCGATTATGTATGACCCTCCCCTGCTTCTGAAATTAAACGTTTTATAATGGAACTGTATAATTTTTACACTACAGTTGCTTTCTATGCCAAATTTCCTTAAAATTATGGATGTATAAACTTCCCTATCTTTAGAATTTATGGTCCAGATACTCTAAAATATACAGGGTGCGCCACCTAAACGTAATCCTTCAGTTGCACCTTTATTGCGCATTTTTGAAAAAATTGTCATATGAGAAACCCCCCTTAATTTTTGATTCTTTGTTACATAAATTTATTTTTACTTACATAGGCCCTCCCATTTCTTCTGGCCAGTACCTAACTTTGTTCATCATCATAAGGTTCTCAGTCCGAAGACTGGTTGGACGCGTACCTCCATTCTTTTCTATCCTGAGCTAACCTACGCATTTCCCTAAAAGTAGAACATCCTACATCCCTAACTATTTGAGAGCAGTAGTCTAATCTAGGCCTACCCCTACCTCTTTTTATTCCTATCTCTGACTCTAGTATGTCGCGAACTATTCCTTCGTGTCTTAGAAGGTGTCCTACCATCCTATCTCTCCTACTCTTTATTGTTTTCCATACCTTTCGCCTTTCCCCAACTCTTTCTAATACTTCCCTATTGCTAACCTTATCTATCCACGGTATCTTCATCATGCGTCTGTAACACCACAGTTCAAACGCTTCTACTCTTTTTCTATCCGCTTCTCCTATTGTCCAAGTTTCGCACCCGTATAATGCCGTACTCCATACATACGACTTTAAGAGTCTCTTCCTAGTCTCTATATTAACCGTTCTCGCACATAACAGTTGTTTCTTTTTGTTAAAAGCAACTCGTCCCTGCGCCATTCTATGTTTTATATCTTTAGTGCTCCTACCGTCTTGGGTTATTTTACTTCCTAAGTAGCAGAAATCCGCGACCTCCTCTATCTTCTCATTTCCTATTTGTATTTCAATTTTAGTTCTATTTTCACTCCATCTACATACCAAAATTTTAGTTTTCTTTTTATTGATTTTCATGCCGTAGCCCTGTGTCAAAACTGCTTCCATTTCATTCAAAGCCGCTCCTAATTCTTCTTTGCTAGATGCTAACACTGCTATATCATCCGCAAATCTGAGCATGTTAATAGTTTGGCCCTGTACATTGATCCCTGAGGCTGTTCTTTCCTTAACAATATTAATCGCATCTTCGATATATAAGTTGAAAACTAGAGGTGACAATGCACATCCCTGTCTCACTCCCTTCCGGATATCTACTTCCCTTCGTTCCTGCTCACATTCTATAACTGCCTTTTGCTCTTTGTAGAGATTATGTATTATTCTTCTATCCCTGTATTTCATCCCTACCTTTCTCAGCACTTCGAACATCTTCCCCCATTTTACGTTGTCGAAGGCTTTTTCTAAATCTACAAATCCTATATATACGCTCTTTCTCTTTTCTATCGTTTTTTCTATAATTACTCGTAAAGCTAGAATGGCCTCGCGCGTTCCTCTATTTCGTCTAAATCCGAACTGATCTTCTCCTAATAACTTTGTTATTTTAAATTAAATACCCTGTATTTAATAACCTGTCAAAATCTTTATAACACTGCCGGTAACATCAAAAATGTTCCAATACAATATCTAGTAAACTTAGGTAAGGAATCCAAGAATGCGCTATCGAATACAGGGTGTTACATTTAGAAAAGCAAAGATAGGTACCGTATAGAAGAAATGGGACAAATAATTTTGTGCAACGGAGAGTCAAAATTCAATGGGGGGTCCCCCACAAGTACCTACACATTATAATTTTGAAAAAATCAGTTTTATGTGGAAAACAAGTATGATGTATGAAACAAATTAATCAATATTTGTACAAAACGCCGTTTACCAAAGGGGATGTTTTGAAAATGAAGATTTCCAATGACTTTCGGCTCATCCAAGAGAACAAGTCTTTTATAAAAAGCATTCTACAACTAGAACATAATATACATAAGTATGTATTTATCTCGGAATAAGTGAATTATGGAATAAAATTCCGGTTCCTTTAAATGTTACTGCCTACTTATTTTCTCAACCAATTAAGTAGTATTATTTATTAATGTTTGTGTTATTTGTTTTTATTGTTCGTTTGTTTTCTAATAAATATTGCTATAAATTATCATCATAAATATTATATAGGTGTTTTCTATTTTTACCTGTTTATTTATTTATGTTTATTTATATTTAGTTACATATTTTCTGAAAAACAAATTAATATGCATTATGAATGAATGCAATATTCTCAAGGCAGATTTAATTAAAAATACAATTTTTAACGTTTATTTTAAATTTTGTGAATTACTGGCATTAATAAAATTACTAAACAAGACAATCGACGTTTCGGCCCTGATTGGAGCCTTTGTCAAGATCTTTATTTAGATAAATTTAGACTTTCTCATTGCTGAAGATTTAATTTGCAAGAACAATTGTTAAGAATATTCAAAACAACTCGAACATTGTGGCGAAAAGACACGCGATCGAATTGAACTAAAACAGGAAGAAACTGACCTTTAACACTGCCCATTAACATGAGCTAATTAAATTTTAAAAAAACATTATGCATGTCTAAAATTGCTTTAAAACGATCATCTTTTTATAAATGCATTAATTGTGCAGCACAGTGTACCTACTTGCTACATTAAAAGTACAAGGTACATGGTAAACGAAGAAAAAAATAAATAAATTAGCAACTGGGTATGCTACTCTGTCGTAATTATCCTTTTTTACCTTGATCCAGTAATTTCAAAGACACAAATAAAATCAACAAATTTTTGTACAGATTCAGCCTAAAAACAAGCAAATTGCAAAACATGAACTAACCAACTGATAACACTTCCATCGCATTAAAACTAGAAAAATATTCACGTAGAAATTTGCAAAAATTTAAACTTACTTTCTCTTGCACTGGCACTCTTCTGAGGCAAAAACTCAGCTGACTATTCTCTCTCCCACGCGCCAAAGAAATCGAAGGTGATGTGACGACGGACGAAAGTCCATCCACTTCATTAATTAACGTATAAATTGTTTAAAAAACCATGATCGTTATCAAATTTTACGCAGGACATTTCGATAAAAACAGCCTATTTCCATGTTCCATCTGTCAAATTTTGACAGGCCGTAATAGACAAGATAACCAAACAAATACACCACTATGTTCACTTTTAATTTAATAGAACACTTGCGACACAGTCAAATTTCATATTTTTTACGTAAAACTTTCTAAAACCACATCGCGTTATGATTATTACACATGTGGTTGCGTAACGCATAGACTGGCCAATTTAAGAGGATCAAAAATAGATAAAAACGAGGAAAATATTGAAATTAAAACCTTGGCGGCAACGGCATGACGTCAACTTCGGATAAACTTACGATCTTTCTTAATTAGCATTTTGCGTGTGACGTATTTACTAATTTTCAGCCGCATCCAAACAAATACATTGTTGTATAACGACAAAAAATAAACTTAATAGCTACATATCTACCGGAAGAAAGTATGTAATAACAAACACAAACAGTGGACGCAGCTGCAGATACCAATAGAAAGTATTTCTTTTAAAGTTCATGACATCAAAAAGAAAGTGAAAAATTACTATTACATAAAATTATATGTGCTTGTTCAAACAACAAATCCTAAAATAAGTACGTGCTCTTTTCCACATATATTCTTTGTATCTAACTCAGAACCGCATATTAAGGTGAACCACTCGATAAAAACAACTGTCTTCTTTATACATTATTCATTAAATGCTAATTAATGTCTAAGCTTAACGACAACACAATTAGTTTTAAATTTGTTATATTGTCTCCACTGAAATCATTTGTGATGATTTCCTTTACTACTAATATACTAATTCACTTGTACTCGTACTAGGTGTAATACTTACTATGGACGATAGCGTGAATAAGCACATGAGTCAATTTCCTAGTATTATTTAAATCAATTCATTAAGCAACCATTTCTTCTCTATATTAGGCAACCCAAATAACTTTCTATTTTAATAAACTGTATTACCGACTCAACTGAATAAAGAGAAATAAGAAATTACTCAAAATCAAAAAATAATTAGAGATTTTTTAAGACTGGACAGGGTGTATATCGCGGTGAAACGAAATCACTAAGCACCAAAAGATAGGGTGTATTTCCAAACCTCTGTGTTTTGACTCGCACCCTTGGCCTTTGGTGACAATAATACTAATATAGAATTATAAAAAAATATAACGTCTACAGTGTACAGATAGTCCAGTTTTTAATCGACAAACTTAGGGAATCATACTTTGTAGGTTATAACCATAGATCATTTCAGAATGTCTTTGACCGATGGAGGGCAAACATTTGTTTATTTAAAGAGGTTCTCTATGGTTTACAGTTTACAAAAAATAACCTTACGAGTAAACTGCCATTTTCTGAAACTATTAAATAATTAATATACCACTGTTTTGTTGTGTGAAATGAGAGGTGAAAGGGAAGATTTTTTAGAGTTCCTGCTGCACTAAATCATCGTGGAGAGTATTTAAACAAGTTGTCAAACAGAAGACGTGAAAAGTGGGTAAAAGCGTTAAAAAGGAGAGTTTTGAGCGAAAACCAATTAAAATATCGGTGAGTATGTTCTTCATTTCATTTCTGGTAATAAAAACTTAATTTTAACTTCCCAAATAAAATATGAATAAATATGTGCCCTCCAACAACAATTGGCGGCCTGTTCTTCATTTCATTTCATTTCTGGTAATAAAAACTTAATTTTAACTTCCCAAATAAAATATGAATAAATGTGTGCCCTCCAACAACAAATGGCGGCCTGTCAAAATCGGGCATTCTAAAACAGTCCATATACCGTTTTAAAGGTATTTTTCGCGACTAACCCCAAGTAACCGCCCGGTATAACTTTGGTTAGCACAAAGTCATCCCCCCCCATTGAAATGTAGTCGATTTATGTGACTGCCGCGAAAATATGTATGGCATTGAGGAATTTGCTTTTGTTGCGCAATCTAACCTCACAATATTATGGAAGGTGAAAATAAAAATTTGTTGATTTTCATGTACCACGAATTGATGATGGACAGAGCAGCTGTATATACAGTAAGAAAAAGAAAATGCGAACATTTCTTTGATAATGATAATTGGTAATGTCTCTTCGCGGCTGTCATCCGCCAACCGGAACAAACCGAGCTTAAAGCTCGTAAGGTGCGGTATGTTGGAAGAACATACCACTGAAATAAAATAACTCTTAAGGGTGTTAAATGAGAGTATTTATTTCAGTGGAACATACCATTTCACGCGAAAATGAATCGGTTACACAAACCGCACATACCGCAACACGCTTGGTACGTCGCGAAAAATAACTTTAAAGAATGGCCCGATTTTGACAGGTCGCCATTTTCTGTTGGAGGGCAGAGTATGGATACACAACGTTATGCACGTAAGTGTTACCAAAATTTGAGCAGATTTGGTGCCAAAGTGGTGAAACCAGGTTACTGTTTAGACTTGATGTAATTTAACTCAAAGTAACGAAACGTTTGCAATAGTGCAACCAGTCATATCATTTCAAGAATTTTCGTTCAATTCTCTACGTAAAGCGACTAAGAAGTTTAAGTTACGCCCCTTTCTTTGGCGCCAAATGGTAACACAAACATCTGCTTTATTATCCTCCGCTTCTTCCCTCCAATAAGCTTTAAACAAACAAATGTTTGCCCTCCAGCTGTCAATTGTGTGACGACATTCTAAAATGATCTATTGCCAAAGTTAGGTTAAGTATTTTATGAGTGACACTGACATACGTCAAGAGCGCACGACACATTTAAGCATTTGTCATTATTGTTAAAATTTATTAGGTAGACACATTGCGAGTGCAGGTTCTCTGTATTAAACAAATTATCGGTCATTTTAGAACAGTAGGTACTTGTATGTTATGTAGTACTTCCTATTCTTTTATGTCCGCTGATAAACAGGATAGTTTCTGTATAAAATAAAATTACACTTTGAGGTAAATTAATATTTATTTGCCCAAAAAAATAAAGGATGTTGTCATTTTTTCGCTTTTATTCTATCGATCAACGGTACATTTTCTATAATAAAAGAATCATCATCTGTTGAACCCTTCACACAATCGCGGAAAGATTCTTCAAACAAATCGTTTTCCACGGGGCAAGTGATGAAGAAGCTGGATGAATTTGGATCATCTTCAATTTGAATTAAATCAAAATCTTCTAAGCGCTTTGTTAAATATTTTGGTTGCTGTTGGACGATATTCGTTATTATGTCAGATAAATTTGAATCGGTTTCATCTCCAAAGTTAGATGAGTCCAGCGACTTTTTCGGTGTTGAAAATGCTACATTTTCTGCTGCAGTCTTTTCAAAATTGTTCAAAATAGCCTTCTTAAAATATGTGTCGATTGATTTAGTTTTCGTCACTTTTTCTTTTGGCTTCTTAATTTTCTTCGCTTTTGGTTCAGTTATCGAAGTATTTTCCAGCATTTCACTCAATTCCTCTATGGGCTTCTTCAATTTCTTCGTTCTTTTCTTCAGTTTCAACTTGGACTGTTCGAAAGCTGCGACTAAATTGGGATAAGCTTTTCGAACCAAGTTTTGGGGTTCTATAGTCGCCATTTCTATATTCTCTTCTGAAGTTAAACCCAGGAAATATTTTTCCCTATCCAACCATATAATTTCATAACTACAAACACCTTTAAGGTTGCGAATTTTCTTTATTCTATCAGGGAAAAGAATTCCTTTGATTTTCGCGCTGTTTCTTTGTATTTCTTCGAAATTGATTAGTTGCCAACGCGTCAGTATCGGCAAAAGTTTCTCGAATGCGTAGATTTCTTCCCAGCTCAAATATTTTTCGCAAAATTTCTACAATAATTAGAACAAGGAATAGAAGATAAAAGAAAATTCAAGAGGTATAGGTTCTATAATGTAAATTATTTTATGCTATCTCATTGGTAGATGCTGACTCTCATCAGGAATTAAGTTAGCAAATTTTACTCTTGGGAAATACTTACAACAAAACCGACCATATCTGGTTGTTTCCATTGCAAATCCAGCCCGGAAACATTATCTTTCCTCATTAGAAACTCTTTGATAAGTTCTTCGTTCGGAAATGTTGGGTCTGCAATTGCTTTGCTTCTAATATTTAACTCGTTTTTAATATCTAATCGCTCCTCTTTGTACCGACTGAAGTCGCATCCTTTTGAAGTTCCGCACGGTACACAACCGGTTTTAGAATGACCCTGGATTTTCCCTGAATGCCCACAAGAAGTACAAACGTTCTTGTCGGCAATTTTACGTTCAAATTCTTTAAACAACGAGCCGTCTTTTCTCCAATTCCGCATCCTGTCTAAAATCTCTTCGTCTGCAACTTTATCGAACAATTTCAAAGCGGAATCTTTTCCAATACCGTGAATACCGTCCCCGTAATCGCACCCGCATAACAAAGCTAAAGCAACTATTTTATTTCTACTGAAATCTGCAAGAACAATATATAAAATACGTGTCTTGTGGGCAATTCAAATACTGCTTCTCTACCTGTTGGTTTCGTGACCTTTCGTATATCATAAATATCTACGGATCCTCCGCTGGCTGCGTGTCGCCCTTGCGAAGAGATTGAAAAGTTTCGATATACAACTTTCGCCCCGTAAGCAAAACAATCGGAATCTTGACTAATACAACCATCGACCATCTTCAGAAACAAAATGCATAAAACGGAAAATATAGAAACGCGAAATGTTTACCCCATCTTCGTTTAAATACGCACACATGGCTTCAGCTTCCCCGTTACCTCTGATACAAGCCAAACCCATACATCTAAGCATTTCCTCGCATTGTCTTAAAGTAAAATTAAATCTAGTGCGGTCTTTTCCTGTTTTAACATTGTCTTTTTTCGGTTTCTCCCCTTTGAATTGAATGGCATTTCGGGAAGCTATTGTATCGAATTTTAATCTAGGGGCTTTGCCCTCTAGTATAAAAACTGGATTTACTTCCATTAACAATAAATAACACGTACGAAAATACAGATTTCTAGGTAAAAAAAAAATATTAAATAAAATTGTTTGACAGCAACTCCCAACTAACCTCAAATACATACGCGGTTGGACGGTATACTCGGCTATATTTTGAGCTTCGCATATCCAACAAGATAAATCAACTGCTACAGTTTTACCTTGCAACTCATACAAAGGCTTCCTTTCGCAAAACGGCGTCAAAATCGACCAAAGATCACGTACTCCCATTTTTGAATTCAAATATTTCTTTGACAGTTTGAAATTTCAGTTTGATAGTTGACATTAGTTGGGATACGTTCAGAATCAAGTTGAAACGCACGAGCGGTTTTGACCAGTGTTGCCAACTCCCAAATATAATGTAATAGCATTTCTCGCCTAAATCGGGAGATAAGTGGCGCGTCACAAACGTCAGATTTTCATTCCAAACAAAAGAAAGCCACGTGCTTTCTGACGTTTTAACCTAATCTCTGAAATATAATTATTGATCATTTTAGAATGACGTCACACGATTGACAGCTGGAGGGCACACATTTGTTTGTTTTAAAGCTTATTGGAGGGAAGAAGAGGATGAATAACAAAGCAGATGTTTGTGTTACCATTTGGCACAAAAAAAGGGGCGTAACTTAAATTTAGTCCCTTTACGCCGAGAATTGAATGAAAATTCTTAAAGTGATATGACTGGTTGCACTATTTCAAACGTTGTTTCGTTATTTTGAGTTAAATTACATGAACTCTAAACATTACCAGTTTGTTTGGCACCAAATCTGTTAAAATTTTGGTAACACTCACGTGTGTAATGTTGTTTATCCATGCTCAGCCCTACAACAGAAAATGGCGGCCTGTCAAAATCAGGCCATTCTAAAACAGTCTATAATTACATATAGTTGTTTTCAAGTTTTTACGCGTAAGCCCAACACACAAATTGAAAATAAACTGTTTTTACTGCAAAACGTCTATAATTATATTGCAAAAACTAGTTTAAGACGTTGTAAATAATATCGATAAACGTCAAATGGCACGTGCTTTTGTTTTGTTTGGAATGAAAATCTGACGTATGACGGAGGCACTTAGGTCCCGAATTATGGCATTTCGAAAGGAATTATAGCAAAACTACAAAAAAGATCCCATTTCGTTAGATGTATAGCATTTCCAAACAATTTATACCAAAACTACAAAAAAGTTCCTATTTCGTAAGGGGTAGTCTAATAAAAGTTTGGCCGATGGTTCAGGAGTGCCAACCGATAAGTGAAAAATCGGTACGGACCAAATAGACATAAGTGGCACGTCACAAATGTGAGATGTTCATTTCAAACAAAACAAAGTCACGTGCTTTCTGACGTTTTAACCTAACCTCTGAAATAATTATAGTTGTTTTCAAGTTTTTACGCGTAAGCCCAACACACAAATTGAAAATAAACTGTTTTCACTGCAAAACGTGTACAATTATCTTGCAAAAACTAGTTTAAGAAGTTGTAAATAATATCGATAAACGTCAAATGGCACGTGCTTTTGTTTGGAATGAAAATCTGACGTATGACGGAGGCACTTATGTCCTGTATTGATTTAGTGATTCTGCACAGTCGCGTTTATTTATATCCCAACCAGGTTTTGCCAGTGCAACGTTTTAGTGCTATTTATTCCCGTTTTCATCAGTAATCGCGGATTTTCTTTAATAAAATACCTTTCGTGACGGGCTACCGGACACAACACATGGATATCAGAATTCTGTAAATTACAACAAATTTTAGAAGAAAAAAGAAAATTGATCGCCTTGGTTTCGAACAAATACTCCTCGCGCGTTTCGGTACTGAGCCAAGCCTCTTGCTTGTCTAGTATGAAGTTCATCAGTTTATTAAAACGCGTGAAAGTGGCAAAACCTAGTTGGGATATAAATGAACACGCGCAGTCACATACTTAGATCTACATAATATGTGGGCAGTCAGTGGCACAGCCAACTTGTTTGCTAAGAAAACGCGTAATTTCGACGCCATATTTAGTCCAAACTTCCGACACCTATCGCTGGAAAGACAATTTTTGTAGTAGAATCGAACGGCATTAACATTTATACAGGGTGCTATTTAAAAAAAGATAGTGAATGCAAATCAATTGAAATCGTAACAGACTTAGGGAAAAAATTATTTCGATTTAATTTCATTGCGTAAGACTAGCTGAGTACAGGATTTTTTCATATCTCTTCCTCATGAATAGTAATGTTGGTTTATAATAAGCAGGACAATTCAGTCATTCGACTCAAACCACTATTTCCAAGTCTTTTCTTCAGGGAACGGAATGTGAGACTGCATATCCGGTAGTGGTAATTGAGCCTGAACTTGGCCACTTACACGTCTTTACGCATTTTTCGCAATAGAGAATAAAAAGAATAGGATGTTTAAAATTTTATTTTAACAGCTGAAATACTTTTTTACATTCAGAACTGAAAAAATTCCTACATTGACGTTTCTCAATAATTGACTAATTCCATATACAGGGTTTAATCTAAAGAGACGGACTGGAAACGAAACGAAAACAAAAACTACTTATAAATAGTATAATTTTTATTTAACTTGTTTCGTATGTAACAACAACTTTCGAAAAGTAATTTTGACGTTTTGAATTTGACGCTTTTACGATCGGTTGACATAGAAAACCTGTGCGAGAATCGAAAGCGCTGGAAAACACACACATACCTACCTATATACATTTTTTGGTTATTTTTTTTGAAAATATTGTCTCAACATGTTCCCCCCTAATACTAATAAGTACATTTTATTTAGAGAAAAACACCCTACACATTTACTTTTAGAAATTCGACTAGAACTGTCAAAATTACCTTCCAAAAAAAATGAAACAAAAAACAGCATGCTTTGTTTTTTTTATACACAGGAATGAAGAGAAATGTACAACATTCAAGATCGGATTTTAAGACGGGAACAAAACGAAAAATTACACATTAAAACGTATAATTAAGTATTAAATATACAAAAAAAAATAATTATATACACAAATTAATTCGCTAAATTCTATTTTTACGAGTCAGTTTATTAAAAAATATAAAATAAAAAAAACCCGATCTGTTTTTTTTTCCGTTTGGTAACTAAGTTTATAAAAAAACTTTCACCTACGTAAATGCGTGTTTTGTGTTCCGTACATTTAAAAAGTGATGAGACCAAATTAAAAAAATAACACCGGCACGGAAAAAACTAAAAAAAAAACCGTTGGACTGCAATTTAACTTAAATTTCCTAATCTGTCTCGGCGCGCATGCCCCGCACCTCTCCTTTCTGACGGAGCGTCTCCAGTTCCTCCTTCGTTTTGTCTTCGATGGCACGTATGTCCGCCATGGTCAAGCCGTGCCAGCGGTCTATCCAACAGAATACTTGCCTGCACAACAGAATCTATTATATTAAACCCCATTTATGTTTTATATTTATAAATTTTATGTATAAAGGTCCAACATGCACAAATATAATGTATAAAATCTTATCGTCCCTAATCCAAAATAAATTAGAGAAATATGCAGGGCCTAGAATTTAAAAAAAGTTATGGGGTAAGACAACCCTACCTTCCCCTAAAAGTGACGCAAATGATTTTAATAGTCAAGAATGAAGTAGCTTATATTTCTTAGCTCGAAAAACTAAGT
Organism: Xestobium rufovillosum; assembly: GCA_963966045.1. Taxonomy (NCBI): domain Eukaryota; kingdom Metazoa; phylum Arthropoda; class Insecta; order Coleoptera; family Ptinidae; genus Xestobium; species Xestobium rufovillosum. The sequence continues at coordinate 29,085,894 of OZ014497.1, forward strand.
AAATTTCTAAAATTTTGTCTGTTTATGTTTCACCGGTCTTCACCTAACAGAAAAAAGTCAATTTAATCTGAACCTCTGGTTAAGGGCTTGTAAATCGTGCCCACGCTACAAAATAACATCTACCTATTAACGTCGATTGAAAAGTCTTTTTCAATTTTCACTTTTGAATCGACGCGATAGGCAATGTAGGGCAGACATTTTAATTATTACTAAACAGTTCATAGAGCCAAAAATTACGAAATTTTTGTATTTTTTTGGCTATCATAACCTATAGAGATCGTGCGCGAAAGATGCAGCAATTCTTTGGGTAACCTCGCGAATCTGTAAATTCATAAAATCCTAACTTACTGAAAAATTATAAATTCATACAGTTCAGCAAATTCCATCATCATAAAGTTTTCGGTCCAAAGACTGGTTAGATGCGTACCTCCATCCTTTCCTATCATGAGCTAACCTACGTATTTCCCTAATAGCCCAGTCAAATGGTGGTTTTCTCGTAATAAAATTGGGGAAGTTTTTTTCTCAGCGGTTCTATATGTTTTTTGGGGTGCGCTGAATCCGAATTTCAAGTTTGCTGCCATGTAGGAGGTCGGCTTCACAACGAAAAACGCAAAAACCTCAAAATTTTCGAACTTTTTTCAGTTTTTCGCTTATATCTCGAAGGCTATGCATTTTTCGAAGATGATCACTCTATACAAAATTAAAGTAGACAAAATTGTCTACAAATTGCACTGGTCAACTTTGATTCTCTGACGAGAGGTATCGGCGCTAGAGCGCGCTGAAAAACAGATTTTTTGGCCCTTCTGCAAAAACGTCAAAAACGCCCACTTCCACCCCCTACAACTTGAAAAATATATATGTTATCAACAAAAACCCTTATACGACGTGAAAGTACATTAAATATCCTACAAGAGACGTCTCTAACATTCAATTTTCTCATAAGGTGGGAGGGAGTAAAGCGAAAGCCAAAACGGTCCCTCCCACCTGTCTATCTCTCATCGGCGCTGTACTTTCGATGTATTACGCTTAAAAGAGGTTGTTTTGAATGAATTTATGGCAAAGCATGTTTGATGAAAACATTAACAAATTATATTTACAACACATTAGGTATACAACACTGAATATAAAACTGAATATGAAATCTGTATGTATTAATGTACTATAAATTCCAAAAGTGGTGTTCCACTTTGTAAAGGGCCCCACACACACACAATTTTTACTTCGCAGTTTTATAAAACATTACCTCGAGAGAAGAATTAAATTTCTTATCAGTGGTGTGCCTAATTATTTTGAAAAAGAAAAATAAACAAACATTCAGTGGGAGCAGATGGAAGAAACATTGGTTGCTGAAACGTGATCACTTTTCACGTCGGGGCGGTCTGTGAAAGTCACCCCGAACCAGGGTAATAGAAGACACAGGTATCCCCATGAGCTATCCTGGGCTGCATGCGATGACGGAACCAAGTCGTAGTCAGTGTGCGAGCGAGAGGCATGGAAAAGGACGGAGCATAGAGGGCGAGCTTCGAAGGCGCGGCAATGTAACTTATGTGCAGAAGTGCATGTGGGTTTACTGTGTTAAGCTCTTGTATTTTAATTATTCGCAATTCTGCAATCACTACATACAGGGTGTGTTTTTTAAGCGTCCGCGGAAGATTGTGCCTAAATGACGAAAAATATCAAGAAAATATTTTAACTAACCTCACCTCATTTTTTACGCTCTATAATCTAAAAATGTTTTTACTTATACCAGGTTAGTCCAAATGGTTGGAATGATGGTCAACTTTGTTTTTTCTTATGGAATGTGCATTATTTAATTTTTTACTTGATTCAGAACAATATTTTAATGGCACTTTCATAACATAATATTATAGTAATTTTCTTTCTTTTTTGAGAAAATATTATTTTTCTCGATATTTTGACAGTTACATCATACATTTTAAAAATTCATATTTCTGCACTGGTTGAAGATGAAGTAATGATATTTTTAACAGCGGTCCTCATGATAGTCATGACTAACACTGTTTGCTCAAATTTTGTATAAAATATACAAGGAGCATTCAAAAATTTATCATATGAAAGCGACAAAACACCAGAAAAAAGTCAGCTTTTTCAAATGACATGGTATATTTTTTATTACTCCATTTGAAAGAGCGGAAAATTTCACATGGGCTGACCCAATAAAACAATATTGTTACATAACTATAATTTTTAAATATTTACAATATTAAAATTTTCACTTCAAAAATCAAAAATAAAGTAGCTTTGGAATGTCTACAGTTTTTTTGTTGTTTTACTATAGGGTTTTATATTCTGTGGCTGTATTTTTACAAGGCTAACTTTATTTTTGATTTTTGAAATGAAAATTTCAATATTGTAAATATTTAAAAATTATGCTCCTGTAACAATATTGTTTTATTAGGTGAGCCCATGCGAAATTTTCTGCTCTTTCCATTGGAGCAATAAAAAATATACCGTGTCATTTGAAAAAACTGACTTCTTGATGGTTTTCTCTCATTTTTATTTGATAAATTATTGAACGCTCCTCGTATATTTTATACAGAATTTGAGCAAACAGTGTTAATCATGATTATCATGAGGACCGCTGTCAAAAATATCATTATTTCATCTTCAACCAGTGCAGAAATATGAATTTTTAAAATGTGTGATGTAACTGTCAAAATATCGAGAAAAAAAATGTTATCTCAAAAAAGAAAGAAAATTACTATAATATTATGTTAAGAAAGTGCCATTAAAATATTGTTCTGAATCAAGTAAAAAATTAAATAATGCACATTCCATAAGAAAAAACAAAGTTGACCATCATTCCAACTATTTGGACTAACCTGGTATAAGTAAAAACATTTTTAGATTATAGAGCGTAAAAAATGAGGTGGGGTTAGTTAAAATATTTTCTTGATATTTTTCGTCATTTAGCCATAATCTTCCGCAGACGCTTAAAAGACACACCCTGTATATGTAATAGGATTTATTATATGTCGTTATTGTATTATTGAATATAGGTACTTAATGTTGTCAGTTTTTAGCAAAATTGTATCAATAATGCTATAAAACAGATTAGTTAAACTAATAATGTCAAACTACGACTGACACTTGTTCGCAGTTACTGAGTTGTTTTTACTTTTTAGCAAATGTGATAATGTTCTGATTTAGGTACCTACCTATGTAACTATAGTTGTTTTCAGTTATTTTGGCTCGTACGTCAATATGACAGTATGGGTCAAATATGTATTGCATTCCAGCAATTCTCAACAAGTAGAATTTATGATTATTTGAAAGAAGGCACCATAGATTAATAAATAAATCTACGTATGTAATTTCCAAAGTAGTTTAACGATTCAATCAGTATAATAATTACTATATTTTCGGGAGTTTCATTGGAATATAGCGACGCAGATAAATTACAGAAGTTCAATTTTAGCTAAATGAACAAAACTTAATGCAGACAATAACTAAAGTGATGCTAAATAAATGGTCGGTAATACGTAAACAAGTATAATATAAATAAAATACAATAATACATGTTACCTAACTGAAATAATGAACTGAAGAAAGTTGAAAAGAAAATTAATTTGAAACATTTACGAAAGAAAAAATTTATAAAAAAGAATTCTAATTAATTGTCGTAATAACTACATATTAGGATCTTAAAAAAGTTCAAAAAATGTATCGTCTTCATCTTCAGAATCTTCAGATGAATCATTCAAGTTTATTATAAGCGGTTCAACTTCATCAAAGCGCACTTCACGTTCCCAGTCTTCCTCCACAATTTTTTCCGTGTGATTTATACAATTTTTCCAAACATCTGGAGTGACTTGGTCTAAAGCTCTTTGCCACATATCTAAAACTTGTTTGTCTCCAAAACCAACTTCTCCAATATGCAGGTCATAATATTGTTTGCAAATACCCCACACCAACTCTATTGGATTATACTGACAGTGGTAGGGTGGCAGTCTTAGGACTTGATGACCATGCTCTAGGAGCATTTCGTCTATAGCGTACCTTGGCTGTTGTTTATTCTCTTTACATAAATTTAGAAGTTCAATTTCCAAAGCCGTTTCCGAAAATGGCACATTTCTAGTTACAAGCCAATCTTTTAATTTTGATTTATTCCAGGATGCATGGGGAACTGGCTCTACTAAGAAGCTATGGTATGATGCATTATCCATTACCACTAGCGACGGTTCCTCAAGGTTTGGTATTAGTTTTTCTAAAACCCACTTTTTGAACGAATTCTGATCCATTGAATCATGGTAGTCCGCCGATTTTGATTTTGTAGAGAACAGCAGCGATGCATTCGGTACAAAACCATGCCTAGTTCCTGAATGAAGTACAACAAATCGCTTCCCATTTGAAGCATGGCCTTTCTTACAGCTTTTAACGCTTTCATCTTGCCATGTGCGCTTACTTCCTCCTTTAGCAAAAATCCATGTTTCGTCGAGAAACACAAATTGTCTGGAATGTTCGCTTTTCATATTTTGTATGTATTCTCGTAAAAACGCAATGCGCTTGCTTGCAATGTGAGGTTGCTCACAAAGAAAACGGCGATTATTCTCCGTTTTGAAACAAAACCCCAAGTTCTTTAAAATACGCCACATACTCGTATTAGATACATCTATGACACCCCTTTGCTTTGCTAATTCATTCAGCGTTTGAATTGTAATGTGTTTCTTGTCTTCTCTCATCATATAAAACGTGTTGCGAATTTCGCATTTTATTTCTTCACTTACATCGTCACTCTTAAACTTTCGTCTGTTATGCGATTTTCCGGGGGTAGTAAGAGGATCAGCAGATGTAGATTCTGCTTTGATACGACCTATGGTTCTTAAACTTATTTTCAACGCGGCAGAAACTCTCTCGTTCACAGAAGAAAATGGAATCAAAGGTCCTTTATTTTCTGCTTCTGCCTTAAAATACTCCATAAGATCTAGTACAAATTGCCTGCACTGTTTTGTTATAGTACACCCAGGCATTTTAGTTTAGTATTTCAATACCAAAATTGTTAGAAATAAATATTGGAAATTACTAATTTGACAGTTAATGAAATAAACTTGACGTTACAACTTATGAAATGCCAAAAAACATTTTTGTGCGTTCTGTTTCCAAGGAATTAAGATTGCACGCGCGTTAGCTGCCAAAGTAATAAAATTTATACATATTTTGATTGATACGTATGGCGTTTATTGCATCAACATACGTTCAATACAAAAACCATTGTGATTTGAACGAAAACATCATAAACATGAGGCGTTGCTTAGTGCATACACACGCCAAGATAGCTGAAATGAACTATATTTAGGACAGGTGTTGTGTTATTACTGTTACGTGAAAATGGGAAAGTGCTGTGTCGTACCGAACTGTCATAGCGGTTATGCCTCCAATGCTAATAAAATTTCGTTGCTTTTTATACCAGAAAACAAACTGGAACAATGGGGAAAGAAAATTCCCAGGAAAGATAGATCTTTAAGTAGCAAACAGGTGATTTAATAACTTTCTTAGTTTCGGAAATATTGAAAATAATCAGTTTTTTTCGAGAAACTTGTTGGAAATAATTTTAGGACATACGTTCATCGATTTTTTTCTTATTATTTTGACCTCTATCAGCCCTCGAAATCTTTTACACTCGTTATTAATCACCCTGTATATCGCTCCACTTTGCGTAATTGTCCAGTTGCCGAAAAAGGTAACCATATGGGGAAATGCAATAGACTATCCTACTCCTTTTTCACCATTTGAGGAACTAGACAATTACGCCAAGTTGGTGAGACATATTTATATTATGCGTCGCCTTTTCTATGTGTATCGAAGATTACAATAATTTGATTTAATTTAGATGCATTGTAATTGAAATTATATTAGCGTAACTGTTTATCTTATTTATTGTATGTTATAATAAGTAGGTACAAAGTACACACAAAGTAATGTGCTTATTTTTTGTTCTAAATATGGTACTTATTCCAAAAAGTAATAATTATTTCACCAAGTTCAATTTGCGTTATTTTACTTATCCTTCCCATACCCACTATAACACGAACGACTACTCATTATGAAATCGAATACATGTATAGATATGCCTTCAAATAGAAATGATAAACTACCACTATATGAAAGTATTTCTTCTATCCGGTAAGCTACTTTTTATTTATCTCGATTAAATGTATAAACCTCGGTATAAACTCAGTCCAGTTACCTATTATCAAATTTTATGAGTTTTAAATCGCAAGCCGGCTAACTAAATCTTTTGCGGCCGGCTCCCTCTATGCTCTGTCTCTCTCTAATCCGAGTGGCAATGAAAAGGTTCCATGAGCGAGCGCTCCGTGAGGATACATGTCTTCTCTATTACCCTGCCCCGAACATAATAAAATGCGCAATTTGGACGAAAATTTGACAGACGGGTGTCTGATCTTGGAAGATTTCGCGATCGCCGGAAATTTTTGTTGACCATTTTCTAATGCATTTTTCTACCCTTAAACGTTGACCGATCCAAAATTCTGCCCAACTTAACACTCTGTGAACATTCCTCATTCGAACCGTACCCCGTGGGACTTCCCCACTTTGACCCTCAGGGACGAGTTCGGCCCCCCGTTTTGCATGTTTTTGTCCTAAAATTTTCCATTGCATCGAGGAAAAAATTATTCCCCCTATTAACCTCTGGAGATGATTTTTGAATATTTTCGGTCCCATTGACTGGGTTATCGGAATCCGGCTTTAAATTTATCCGGCGACCACCGGCTTGGCCGTTATATAAAACTACCCTTATTTTGAGGGCGTCGTATCTCGCTGGCAGTTCGACTTCCGCGTTCGGGATCGACACCCATTTTTTCGCATGGCTCGCCGGTTTTTCTGGGTGCGATGGAACATTTTCGGTCCCTTCCGGTACGCCGATCGCCGAATTTGTTATCGCTTTTAAACGGGGTATTTTACCGGAGTTGGAAAAATCGCGATGGTCCTTGCAGATCAGCGACGAATTCACCTATGAACTTCTCCAATTTCATCCCCATCGGAGGTATTTTCGTTCTTTAAAAAAATATTTTCGATTTTTCACGTTTTCGACGCTATTCGGGACGGGGTTAAAGATTAAGTCGAACGGGTGGTTTTGTCTGGTGAAATTTTAGTCAAATTGTTAGTTTTTGTTGAAAAAAATAATAATGTTCAAAAATATGTTTAGTATAAGTATAAATATAAAAAATTACTTGCCTACTTCTATTATATTAACGTTAAAACAATGTCATCTGCTGTGCGCCACTGTATTAAACAAAACTTAAGGTTTTGACCACACACGCACAATTTTGAATGCGCAATCGTCGGTGTACAGTTAAATTTTCAGGACAATCTTGAAATGAACGGTTCAACTGCGCAGTTCAAAAAAGTCTTAAGGCTTGCACCACACACGCACAATTTTGAATGCACGTTTTTGCCTGTTCATTCAAAACTTAACGCAAGTACGTGTGTGAGTGGCCACCTTATAGGGAATCGTTTGTGCCGGACGTTGCTATGTTTTCGTCAGTCCCGCCCCCCCCATAGATGATATGATTTTCCGTTACCTGATCTCGATACTTTGAATTGTGATGCACTTAAAATAATTAACAATGATAATAATAAGAAATTATTGTAATAGGTACTTAACATTTAAAACTACAAACATTGAGCAAAGTTAACAGTCAGAGAAAAATAATAAATAATAACGTTCTAATGTATTTGAAGTTTTGACTAAAATAACTGCGCACATGACATCAGGTATTTCTTCATACATCGACAGTTCACTAGACAACTTATTTGTTCTTGTAACCATGTTCTAACACTAAATGCCTTCTTTCTTTTCTAGATGGAGAGAACCTACTCGAAGTGATGACCCAATCCTGGGTTCGACTTTCCCTCATTTCATGACGCATGTACATTAATACATACAGATTTCATATTCAGCTTTATATTCAGTGTCGTGTACCTAATATGTTGTAAATACAATTTGTTAATCTTTTCATCAAACATGCTTTGCCATCAATTCATTCAAAACAACCTCTTTAAGCGTAATACATCGAAAGTATAGTGCCGATGAGAGATAGACAGGTGGGAGGTCAACTGAATGTTTGAGACGTCTCTTGTAGGAAATTTAATGTACTTTCACGTGGTATATGGGTTTTTGTTGATAACATGTATATTTTTCGAGTTGTAGGGGATGGAAGTGGGCGTTTTTAACGTTTTCGCTGAAGGGCACAAAAATCGCTGTTTTTCAGCGCGCTCTAGCGCCGATACCTGCCGCCAGAAAATCAAAGTTGACCAGTGCATTTTGTAGGAAATTTTGTCTACTTTAATTTTGCATAGAATGGTCATCTTCGAAAAATGCATAGTCTTCGAGATATAAGCGAAAAACTGAAAAAAGTGCGAAAATTTTGAGGTTTCTGCGTTTTTCGTTGTGATGCCGACCTCCTACATGGCAGCAAACTTGAAATTCGGCTTCAGCACCCCAAGAAACATACAGAACGTTGAGAAAAAAAGCAACTTCCCCAATTTTGTTACGAAAACGGCAGTTTTGAACACCGATTGACTGGACTATAAGACCTGTGGCTAGATTACAAAATTGGCGCCTGTGGCGCTTAAGTTAGTTTCATGCACGATCTCTATATGTTATGACAGCTAAAAAATGCAAAAACTTCGTAATTTCAGGCTCTCTGGATTCTCCATTGCCTATTACTTAATTTTGATACTGCTGGATTACAAATTGACATTTCCGTTCGTACTAGAATGTGCCGAATGGAAGGTTAAACAAAATTTTTGCACACCCTGCTTAAGGAGGCATTTGCAGATTCAATGACATCTGGAACGAAATATAACTGATTCGCTAAGGACAGATGTCAGCAAGAGCTAATTACACCATTAATTATTTAGGCGTAAGTAACGATATTCTATATTAGTAAGTAAAAATAACTCTTTCTTGCAAAGTAGAAATAATATCTTTTGATGAAACAATTCGATAGAACATTTAAAGCGGGTTTTTTGCAAAAATTACCCCGATCATTTTAATTACGCGATAATTACAAATAATAACATAAGTAGGTAGAAGTAACCTTCGCCATCTATTAATTGCCGCACAAAAGGTAGGTATTAAGGAAAAAACTGCTCGTGCTCACCTGTGGAAATTGGTAAAAAGCCGCCTTTCAGATTTCTGTATGAAACTCTCCACCCTCGTCTGCAACCCGAACCATTTAAACTCTACGGTAACTAATTTATAACAAGTCATGACGGGCTTCACGTTATTTTTCCAATTAGGCCCGAGCAGCGGCCCCCGGCCCGTCTTTTTCGACTTGAACTTCGTGGGGTCCTCGTCTTCTTTATAGTCGCTCGACGGCACTGGATCGTTGGCGATATCGATGAAAACGACCTCCCTCTGCTTCAGCTTGTCCCCCGTTAATTCGTGCACCTATTAATTCATGCCCCCTGGTCAATACGAGAAAAACCGTGAGTGCCTAAGCCAACTTACGTTCTCCTGGTCCCCCGAGTCGCCCACGTGTAGACTTTCGATGCAGATGACGAAATTACCTTTCATATACCCAGGATTCTGTTGTATTTATGTGGTGGTGTGTGTTGTGTGTCCCCAGAACAAAGAAAGAAAACACAAAAAATAAACTTACGTTATCTTTTTCACCTGCACCAGCATGATGCATCGTTTCGACCAAGATAAAAAAATTCTCTTTCATATACGTGGGATTCTAAAAGAAAACCCCGTTTTTATTCAAATCATCGCTTAAAAACATCCTTCCTGCAAAAAGTTGTTCGAAGAAAATGACGTTTATCTAAGATTCTTCAAAGGCATTTGTGGATGGGCCAACACTGGTACTACTCAAGATATCAAAAGTTCACATGTATGCAGGGAACCCCCGAGGCATTAATTAGTGGTACTGGACCATTTGAACAACTACTCCTCGGGCAAATACTCCGCCAGGCATTGAATTATAGAACTAAATCCAGATTTTTTGTACTACGAGACGTTTCAGACTGCTACCCCACCTAAGGTGGCTTTGAAACAATCCTAATTTGTCTCCATGTACGTACGTGCTTTTAAGCAGGTCTTTGTTCGAATATTGCATGTTTTGAATGTGTATGGAAAACCGCAGACCAACTGGTTTCGTCCTTCTGGGACTCATCAGTACGGTGCTTTCCCCTACACACTCAAACCATGCAATTTAACTTGCTATATATGCTGCCGCGCTCAATCAATAAAAAAAAAACAAAATTTTGGTGTGTAAGGGGCGTGAAAATAGTACTAAAACTAAAATACAAATTGGAAACGAGAAGATAGAGGAAGTCTCAGATTTCTACTATTTAGGAAATCAAATAACTCACGATGGTAGGAGCGCTAGAGATATAGAACAAAGAATAGCGCAGGGTCGAATTGCATTTAATAAAAAAAACAACTATTATGCTCGGGAATGTTAAATGTAGAAACTCGGAAGGGGCTCTTAAAAACGTATGCATGGAGTACGGTATTGTACGGGTGCAAAACTTGGACGATAGGAGAAGCGGATAGGAAAAAATTAGCATTTGAAATGTATTGCTTTAGACACATGATGAAGATACCGTGGATAGATGAGGTTAGCAACAGAGAGGTATTAGAAAAAGTTGGAGAAAAGCGAAATTTATAGAAGACAATAAGGAATAGGAGAGATAGGATGGTAGGACACCTTCTGAGGCACGAAGGCTTAGTTCGCGACATACTGGAGTCAGAGATAGGAATAAAAAGATTAGACTACTGCTCTCAAATAGTTAGGGATGTAGGATGTTCAACTTTTGAGGAAATGTGTAGGTTAGGTCAGGATAGGAAAGGATGGAGGTCAGGTCAGTCTTCGGACTGAAAACTTTATGATGGCAAAATAAAATTCACACGAAGAACAAAAATTTATAACGTAAAGTGTGTGAATAGAAATAATACTAGCGACTTTTACAAATTCTAATCTATTACTGCGTATTATTACGGCAATTAAACAGCAGTAAAACAAGTTTTGCAGCTTTTTGACACCAAGTATATACCTACAAGCAAGCATAAAATTATGATGTACTTATACGAATCTCCAAACAGCGGTATTTTAAAAAGAAAATCTTTCATTACCCAATAAAAATAGAAAAATAAAACATAACTTTGGTTGTGAACATCTTGCCCCTCGAGGAACTGTGAGTACATAAAAAATGTCTTTTTAGTACCTTGAGCAGTATAAGAGATATGAACTGACTACGCACTGTTAGCCCACCTGTTAACGTTTGTCTTGATTTCATAACTACTGCGTCATGGGCATTTTCAAATTGGAAAATAAATTACTAACACCCTGTATCGCACTACGAAGCTGTCGATGCATTGTGGTTTTAATGAATATAACTCAGCTTGTTTGCAACCCGACTGGTCTAATTTAGAGAAACAAAGTTAGTTGGCACTAAAATCTATACGTACTCACCGTAATCACGGTTCTACAATAGGGATAAGCGTTCCAGGCTTCCTCATGCATTTCTAAACTTCCTTTTGGGGCCAATAATCGGATAAACGCCGGTACTTTGCTCGCGAGATGGTAAATTTTGTACGTATACTGCCCCGAGTCATATTTACCCCCCAATAAGGGATAATTGGTAAATGGCTCATTTTGTAATACTTCTATGCCTTCTCCTCCACCTGTGTTGTCTTTTGAAGCTTCCGCGACGCTATACAATTGTGCTACTTTATACTGCGCAACAAACAAAAAAAATACATTAAATATCCATTTGTGCGCACCAATTAAAGTGAATTAAAAACCCTTGGACAAAAACAAAGAATTTACAATCATAAAAGGTTTATGACGGATAGAATTTAAAAAAAACCAGGGATTTATTATCAGACTTATCAGTTTTTGATAAACAAAATATTTATCACGATATAATCCGATTTTAATAAAAAAATGTACTTACTTCTTCCACAGTCAGCGGCAAAGCGACTCGGCTGCAAAAAAATTAACAATTAATGCAATTTCGGCAAAAAACTGCACTTTTGACACTACTGGTGACAGATGTGCACAATTCAAGGTCTCGATTAATTTCGGAAAATACCAGCAAAAATAATAATTCCCATGAATCTGCGTCTAAATAAAATCCCGACCAATTGAAAATTTCCTTCGTTACGCCCCAATAAATACCGATTAAACCTCAAATTGCCGAATCTATGACATTTTTACTGTGCCCACAATTTTTAAATGAAAAATCTGGTATTTCGGCAAAAACATGGTTTTGAACTATAAAATCCGCGGTGACAAAGACGAACATCCAACAAATTACTTACTATTCTTTAATTAACATGATTTCTTATCGGAAAATAAATAGTTCCAACATGCAGAAGACTAACACCAATTTAATACTGAATCACTACTACATGCAAAAAGGGTTGCCTAAAGCGCAGGCTCAGTGACGCAAATTCTGACGTAATTACGACACCGAGCGGAGGAAGTTGACACTATCGGCTGTCAGCGACGTTGGCAGAAATCTTCAATAAGCATATTAGTTTCGCTTATAACTGATAGGTGGTAGAATGTTCAGCTAGTACAAAGAACAGTGGCTTTATTCCAGACAGTGGCGACAATAGAGGCCCACCCGCCATTTAAAATTCTATAGCCTTGGAAATTTAAGTTTTTTTGTACTGAAATCAATTTAATGGGAGCATAAATAATGTACGAGACTATATTATTTATATATTGTGTTTCGGCCACAGTTTGAAGAAAATGTTGACGTTGCGTACCACCAACAGAAAATTTCAAAAACGCACAAATTGCAAAGCACCGTTTAATTACTATGAATGCCAGAGCGCTGCAGAACCAGTGGCGGCTACTGTCTAAGTGCTGCAGAGCTGCAGAACTGCCAAATATTTTCTTTAATATGATTATTATAATACCTGTTGTTATTTTATTAGTTAAAAATTTAAAATAGGAGGTAAAATAATAATTTACAGCATTTATTTACGAAGAATATCCCCGCGCGGCGCATAAAACCATAACAAACGTAGACATCGTATGTATTTGCATTACCGAGTAAGACAGTTCAATATCGAAAACGAACGTCGCTTTAATATTATTAAAAACTAGCTGGCCAACTCAAAGCAGTTCTGTGCTCGCACTAGCCAACCCCGCAAACCCGCGCACACGCTGCAGCGCCTACATTTATTTGTATGCAGTTTATGGGCCCATATGTGCTGCACAAAGCACAGATCTTACTTGTTCCAGTTACCAGTTTCAGTATTACGTAAAGCGCGGGACCGGGTGATTGTGTCGTTCATAAACAAAAGTATAATTTGTGCGTATTCACGTACATGTATTATAAATTATTGTTTTTTTTTAATCATAAAATGGGAGTAATTTACAATTTAAGGGCCGTCTGACACGAGACTGCTTTTAGCACTAAATTCAGCACAATTTCAGCGTGCACAGAGTTTAGTTTGAAAATTAGAATGACAACAGAATTGTGCCTGACAGATAGGGTTGCCAGATCTCCGGTTTTGGCCCGGAGTTTCCGGTTTTGTATAACAATATACGGTCTCCGGCCGGTCATGAAAGTTCTTCGGGCGAAAATAAATTTTCTTATATGACGCATTAAATTATTTATGCCATGATACCTTATTAAAAAAATTCGCCGCTACTGAAGTGATTCCCTGTGCCGTTACGGATGTCAGTCGGCAGCAGATTGAAGCGGCAAATTTTTGAATTTTAGCGCGAGGTCAAACATTAAAAACAAGCTTGATGCATTTAGCCATTTAGCATTTACGCGTTTTTATTTTGATTAGATGGAAGAATCTGAATCAAGCATTGCCGAGCCTACGACTTCGAGTACCGAAATTTCACCGCCTCAAAAAAATACTTTACTTCATTCCAAGATGCTTGAATAAAAACGTTTTCATGGATAAGAAAAGCTGATGGCTTGAATGCATTTTGCACTCTATGCAATGTTAATTTTACCATTAAATTTGATGGTGGAAAGGCAGTTAAAAAGCATGGTAATTACTAGCGCCAAACACCTGAAAATTGTAGCTGCGAGCAAAAACAATTTTTATCCGGATTTTTATCTTGTGTTTTCCATTAGAAATATAAACAAGTGTAATACTAATAGACGAGTTTCATTATTACTTTTTGTTAATGGCAATTTATTATCATTAATGTTATTATTATTATTATTATTATTATTATGAATCTCCGGCCCAACAACAAGTGGCATCTGGCAACCCTACTGACAGATAAAAACTAAAATAATATGCGCATGCGCATTGATCAAAATTAAGTTAAATGTCAAATATATTCCAGCATTTGTCTTTATAATTCTTGATTTTGATCGCACAGAACTTATTTTAGTACTTACCTGCCATTCCAAAAATCACGTTTACAATCAAATGGAACTGGCTGTAATCGGAAAAATAAATAGTCGTGCTCAACTGGTTAATGTACAAAAAACAGGTATTGTAATGGACCCTACCCCACCCTTGCAAGTTTCTGCTCCCCTGTCTATCTACCTGCTCAGCGCTGATTAATTAACCTAATTAAAGTTTACCTTTTAGGTAAACCTGTCGAAGTGGTCACGTGATCGTCTATTACCTACGTTGTGTATTACCTATGCCATTACAGACCCCATTACTTTGATAAGAAAGAATCACAAGCGAGGATGTTAATAATAGACACAAATAAAGTTAAGACATCAATATTTATTCATATCTTTGGAAGTATTATTCAGAAATTATCCATAATCATTTTGGTACAAAATCAGATACGTTTACTGTTTGCATTATTCGCATATAAGACAAAGAGATTTGTAGAATTCTCTATTGAAATTAGTAAGTGTCTAATATGTTTACCGACGGACGACAACCAAACAAACGTATAATTTGCTTTGTTTGCTAATAGTTATAACGTATTGTTTGTTTTACGTTTCATTTGGTAGGTACTATTCTTTTTACCTAGATTTGGCGTATTGTTTTTTTTTACGCTTTATTTGGTACCGTTCTTTTTACCTTGATTTTGCGTACTGTTCTTTTTACGCTTTATTTGGTACTGTTCTTTTTACCTTGATTTTGCGTACTGTTCTTTTTAAGCTTTATTTGGTACTGTTCTTTTTACCTTTGATTTTGCAAAGTTCAAACTGGTCAGTTAGGCGTCAATCGATAAGGATCGACAATTTGTCGACTCAAATTTAAACAAGTATGCATCCTTTGTCTCCAATGCGGTTATAGAAAATATGTAAAATAATGAAATTGTTTACAATAACATACCTGTATTAAGAAGCACTGGATTACATTTATAATTAGTTACCTATTTAGCGCGACTTTTACAAAAACCGTAGCCTTAAACTTCGAAAGCCAGACCTCCTCTTTTTAATACTAAACACCCCGTGTTCCTGGCCTAACTAACTTTCCCCGCGTCTCTCTCTAGTCTGGAGCGTAACCTTCTGAACCTACTTTTGTTTATGTCTGCCTTCCAGTGAACGCAACTTTATAAGTATATAGTATGTCCCGAAAATAACCTGTTGAAATAAAATAGGCATTTTGAAGTATGATTAAGTACTGGACTTCCTAATAATGGGGATTACAATGACAAATACTAAAATTAGCTAACTTAATTACTGGAATGTCTTCAGTATTTACCAACGAGATAGCAGAGAATGATTTATATTTTTAAAACAACTAGAACAAGCACTCTCTGTGATCTCACCGCTTGAAGGGAAAACCTTTTGTATTTCTCTTATATTTTGGGAAAACCTCTTGGGAAAAACCCATTTATCTTTATTAGGTGAAAACCTTCAAGTGAAGTCGTCCGTGTATACGAACCTAACCCTTTCTTTGCTTTTGGCTATCTATTTAACGAAACGAACTAGGCAACCCAACATGCATTCCTAAAACTTGGTTATGCAACCAAACATACACCGGTTGAGTAGAGTGCGATCCCTTTCAGTATGATTTATCCAAAATTATTAATTGTGTAAAGTTCTGCGGCGCTTTTGAACTGGCTCTAAGAGGTCATGATGAAACAGAAATGTGTAACACGGATATATTTCGCGGCTTAAGTAATTAATTTCCGGCAGAACTAAGTAAGACTAGATCATTTACAAAATTCTAGGGTTTCCAAAGGCGCGTCTAAGGAAATTCAGAAAGACTTAGTGGAAAAATAGTATCTACTAAAATTTTCATTGGCACATAAATTTTCTCCTGCAGAACACCCGACCGTTTTATTCACGAGCCGCCACTGTGCAGAACACATAAACCCCGTATAGAAGCCACACTGTGAATACGGAAATTCGCCTCAATATGGCGTCAACCAATCACAGTTACGACGTCTATTGTCGTCACTGTCTTGAATAAAGCCACTGTAGTCCAAAGACATTCGGAAATCGGGAGCCTACATACATAAAATGTAAGCAAAACTTTTATTCTGAAATACAGGTAATTTTTTGCGAATATTCTATGAAAGAATGCAGCATGTGTTTCTGAATAAATCAGTCCAATTTTGTTCTCGAATCCCAGGCAGCATCTTTAACGTAATAGACTGTTCTAGAATGGCCTGATTTTGACAGGCCGCCATTTTCTGTTGGAGGGCTGAGCATGGATAAGAAACATTACACACGTGAGTGTTACCAAAATTTGAACAGATTTGGTGCCAAACAAAGTGGTGATGTTTAGAGTTCATGTAATTTAACTTAAAATAACGAAACAACGTTTGCAATAGTGCAACCAGTCATATCATTTTAAGAATTTTCATTCAATTCTCGGCGTAAAGCGACTAAGTTTAAGTTACGCCCCTTTTTTTGATGCCAAATGGTAACACAAACATCTGCTTTGTTATTCATCCTCTTCTTCCCTCCAATAAGTTTTAAAACAAACAAATGTGCGCCCTCCAGCTGTCAATTGTGTGACGTCATTCTAAAATGATCAATTAGGCCCGGTTTTTCAAAGAATCCAACACCGGGTTAAGTCTGACACCGGCTTCGTTGCTATGATACAACCAATCGGAAAGCCGGTATCATAGCAACGAATCCGGTGTCAGACTTAATCCGGTGTTGGATTCTTTGAAAAACCGGGACTTAATCTTTCTCACGTCTTAACCTACGTTTCCGTCTAGCGTGCGCCCTTTGACTTCGGTTTGTTTGTCTGCATTCCAGTGAGGATGAACAGTGTCTAATCTAACACGGTGGATTGCAAAAACAAAGACTAAAATTAGCTAACCTAATCCCTGATGAGATTCAGTATTTACCAATGAGATAATTTATTTTACAAAACAACTAGAACAGGCACTTATTTTGTTCTCTTGTAATTACATGAAATGAAAAGCTAAAGTGAGAATTAATATTTGTTTTATTCCCTAGAAATTTATAAAACTAAATTAAGTATAAAAAATCATCAAAATAAAGAAAAATCGAATTATTTCACGCGCTTTTGCTGCCTTTGCCTGTAAATATCGTTGGTAGGAGGCAAAGGCATATCTTCATCATCGGAACCATCCATAGCTAATCCGATACGTTTCCGTCTTTTAGGACCACTTATCGCTCCATCTTCAATTATCCAATGCACCGATTTGGCTAGATCGAACAGTCGTACGTCCCCACCATTTTCCGATGGTAAAGGAACTGAAAAGAAAATCGTAAAAGCGAATTCTTTACTTGGAAATAACAGTTTACTTGAATCGGGTAGCTGAATTCGGTTGAAAATTTCCATGAGGAAATCCACGTTGACGAACGGTCCTCGGAAACAAGTCGGCGGAGGGAGGAGGGTGCAGAGATGTGCTGCGGCGGGTGGGTGAGGAAAAGTACCTCCGGAAACGGGATGATCCCCAGGGATTGGATTCGTTTTCGGTTTATACGGAATCATTTGCGATATGTCCGGCTTTGGTAGAGTAGCATCATCTTCCGAGTTGATCATCGCCTGCAAGACCGCGTTCTTCCCTGCACCTGTTATATTTATCACTTCTGTGTATCTAAATTGAACAAAAAGATTAAAAAGTCGTTAAACGCAGCACGGAGGTTAATACACTATGGTCCAAAATTAACGTACAAGATCATTTTCGATCTAATAGTTAACCTTCAATAACTTGAACCTCCATTTGCTCATAAAATAATGAAGTTATCGTGATATAACTTCGGTCTAGTGGCCAAATTCAGACTCAATTGCCACTACCGGGAATTCAGTCTCACACCCAGTTCTCTGAAGAAAGACTTGGCAATAGTGGTTCAAGTATTGCGTTAACTTTGGCATGCAGCACATATGAATTTACCCAATGCTCTTGAGCTCGGCGGCAGTGCAAGGAAACAAATCTAAGAATCGGTAACGGTCGACCAACTGGGCGGTCTCTTTTCCTTCGAACTCTTTAATTTTCGATAAAACCTCGGATCTTCTCTTTTCGACTTTAACAATACTCTGTAAATCCCCTATGTTGCTTTCAAACTCCAAAAACTTATTCCAGATATCACTAAAAACAACCTAGTAACGAAGTATTTTTTAAAACGGTAGTAAAAAACTTACACCGACTTTTCCGGTTCTAATTTCTCCGCAGAAAGCACCCTCTCGAACAAAACTCTGGTGTTATTATCCTCATTCAAGTGCGACAAGTAATCGATATAACAAGAAACGTAGTCGGGATTATCGCTGAATTTTTTCAGGCCCAACTCAAAAATACGAAAGGCGATGTTTTTATCTTTACTGCAGTAGTACTCCATTAACGCCGCGCAAACAAAAATATGGTACTTCGATCGCGGATCTTCCCTGGCCCGCTTAAAAACATTACGCGCCGATTTGATTCCTTCCGCTCTTCTGGCAAATTTCATGTACTGAACATACGCCTAAAAATCGTTTAATTTTATGAAACTTGTGAAAGAAAATTTTGTAAACTCACTAAGGTAGGATCAATATCTTGGATATCAAGATACTTTTGGTAAATCTGATGTACTTTTTCATATTTCAGTCGGCCCTCTTCGTAATCAGCGTACGCAAAATAAAGCAACATATTTTTACTTAGCAAAGTGCTCGTGGCACGTTCAAACATATTCGCTGCTTCTTCACTGAACATTTTAGCAGCATTAACATCCTAAAACACATTTTTCAACTTGGAAAAAACTGAATTATCTGAACTTACCCCTTTCTCCTGGAGAACTTTGCAACTGTACTCCAAGAACTGCGCCGCTTGGTACCAAATGTCCGGGTGGTGGCCCAGACACAACAAACATTGTTCCAAGGCAAAAACTACCCTTCTCGTTAATAAAGCTGTGTCCTCCGTTCGCAAAGGGTTGCTCCTTTCCCACGCGATGTATTTTTGCCATAATTCCACCTAGACAAATTAAAAATAGTGCATGAGTGGATGCTGTCAACGTAGGTTCGCACTTAATTATGCTGAGCTGTTCGCAGCTATAATTAAATGCTGAATTTTACGTATTATCAGAATGACCCTTAACTGTGAGCTCCAGGGCAATTCCAATTTAGGACTAGAGTATGTATAACCCCAGATATTACGATGACCCACTAGCAGCGGTTTAGCTGGTAAATATCAAGTATTTAAGACTCTTATTTTCGATATAGAATTTTCCACTATGTGGACAGACAGCACAATTCCAAATCAATTTTCTTTAAAAAAATACCTGTTTTTGTTCTTCACTTGATCCACTTGGGGGAATACTTGGTGCATTCCTATTAATACCCCTAATTTGCACCTCTAATTCTTTAGCCACCCTTCGAGCATTCATATAATCCCTACTGCGTTCAATAGACATTTTCTCCGCTATAATAGGATTGATTGCCTGAAAAAACCCAAATTTAAACCTAATTCACGTAACTCAATGAATTTTACTTGTTCAAAAGCGATATAATCCTTCCAAAACGTCTCCATACCCGTCATAGGGTTAATAACACCCCTCTGATAGACTTTCCTGACAGCGGATATCTTTTGATTTTCCGCGTAAGATCCCACAGCTTCTACGCTCTTCAAAAAGTTCACGTAGTCGTTCCAAATGCTGTACGAGTGAATATCCATCCCGATTTTGTCCAGAGCGAAATCATACGCCTGCGCCATTTTTTCTCTACAAATTTCAACGAATCCAACAAACGCGCTACAAAATCAAATCACTTACTTGTATGTCGGCAGAGAAGCCTTCGTTTCTTTCACGTACGTCAAATATAATTTCCACAACTCAATATTAAGTATCTTCATCAAGCATCGTTGAAAAAGCTGTTGGAAAATTAGTGTAAATATGGATTAATAGGCGAAGGGTACACCGGGTACATTAAAGGCGTCAGAAGTTACCGAGAAATTGATGCAGACTATGATGATGAGATGATAACTGAATTTATGTAAAACGAAGAAAGACCAGTCAAGTTCTTAAAGACGATGGAAAAGAAGAAACTTGGTGTTTCCAGTATGACCCAGAAAGGAACTGTCAGAGATTGCAAACGAAAGCAAAATTCTCGCCAAGACCAAAAAACCCAGAATATCACAAATACCAAAGATGGATGATCCACCTTATCTGCAAGATTTGGCACCTTGCGACTTTTGCTGTTAATAAAAATGAAACAGTCTTAAAAGGATGGTGATTTTCTGATATTTCTGATGTTCAAATAAATTTGGTCAGAACACTGAAGAGGAGTTCACGAGGCAAGTTCCAAAAATGTTTTGAATCGCGACAGCATCATCTAACTCTTATTGGTCTTACATTACTACCTGGAAAGAATGGACGACAATAAACGAGTGAGGAGATTGTGGAAGGAAAGACAGCAGACGGACAGAAGTAGAGGAAGGTCGAAAGACAGTTGGAATAAAGTGATAGCAGAAATTATAAGACGCAAGGGCAAAACGATGGTAGAAACAAGACCGTTTGCACAAGATAGAAAGATGTAGTAAACAGTAATTTGTGCACAGTTAAAAAAGAGGTGTTAACACCTGCCCTGAAAGGTGGACGGACTAACTATACATTTATACTAAAAAGAAAGTGAATGCTTGGTTTTTCAGAAAAGATAATAAATAAATATGTAGTTGCATGTGATGTTGAAGTGGACTTAGAAAGAGAGGTAATGATGGTGAAGAAGAAGGTAGACATCAAACTGTTAGGCATAATGATGCTGCAAAGAATTTCAGAACCTGTTTTCCGTGGAAAGAAGAAAATAATGAACCATTTCAAGAAATAGTGATTCCAAAGAAATATTGCCTGAAATTCTCGTATCTCGAAATATGTATTGGGTGTTCAGCAATGAAAAAGTTCGCTTAGACGTTTAAGGCTTAATTTACTATACTATTTACCCCACCCATTCCACAAAAAAATCACATTGGTCAACGAAAATACGAAATATTCCAAGAAAACAACACATTTCTAAAATTTCCATTTTATTTGGCGTATAATCGGGAGTGGGTGAATAAAAACACATATTTGCATCTTCGTTGACAAATGTGAGCCCCCGAAAACGGATGAAAAGATTTGAAATGAAATCCTTCCGTATTCGGAAAAAAATCCCACCCCGAACACAAAAGCACGCAAGAATGACGTAAATAAAGATTGCGTATCGAACAAACTCTGTATTTTTATTAAGTTTCTCACAGAAATAAAAAAAACATTATTTCTATTTATGTCATTTACCTTTTCCACCTTTTCGAAGTTTCTAAACTTCATCTGGAACAAACATAAGATTAAGCTAAAAAAATTCAAATTGACTAAAATTGACTAAAATACTTCATGTTCAATATATATCCGCCAATATCGAGACGCTGATGGAAATAACGTTATCAAATGTTCGTACAACGGTCGTATTTCTGAAATGTGTTTAAGCTGAGCTTCTCGCAGCAAAATTGACCAAGCTTCCAAATCATAGGGATTCTTTTCGACCTGTCTTTGGGTTCGGTACAATTTATCGTTGCCCCAATCCTATGGAAAAAACCGCGTCAACCACACATAACCTCACACCTCAACTTTACTTACGATAATAAGTCGATCTTCTGTCATTTTCTCACTACTCTCAAACACTTTTACGAGAAAATAAAACTATTATTAAAGCATTTATTCCTGATATTACTTTACGTTGTACAACAATCGGCTCAAAACAACAAAGGAAGCGTTTCAGCGTTTGACAATTTGACATTGACTTTTGCTTTTGACAAATGACAATAACTTGAAGAGACCACTGAAAAAAAGTATCAGTGGAAGAGATCGCAAACGACAAACTTTGTTCCACTTAACTTGAGGTACTCGGGCTACAAGAAGTCCATTGACAACTCGTAATGAAGGGCTCTGAAAGAAAATTAAACAAAATCAATGAAATTTTGAAATCTTTTGAGAGATGAAAAACGTCTTTGAACAATAAATTGCAATTCAAAATATTCTGCTCATATACAAGTCCAGTGCTGGTAGAAATCTCGCTTACAGATTGCCGTCAAACGACAAGAGTTGTGGGTGTCGCTCATTGATACTAATATATCAGTGGTGCCGCTACCAGAAGAATATCGTTAACATTTACATGGAATAATGAGCCGGAAAACTTAATTTGTTTAGGGAAATATGCCCTCCATTTGTTATGCAAATTTATTTATGAAGACTCTAAAATATGTATCAACTTTCTTTGGTAATATCTTATAACACAGGCAGTTTTAATTAAATCGTATACATGAAAATGAAATTCTTGTCTTGAAAGTTACCAGAAAATAGGATATATTTCCATGTACTTTTGTCCATGTATGTAAATAAAGGTAAAAGCGTGTGCGATGGACGTTACTTTAAATTCCCTGAACGTATACAGACCTCTCTGATATGGATAAACTTCCAAATGCACTACATGCATATTTCAATACTAACAAATAAAACAACACTGTGTCCCCGCGCATCCGCCAAAAAGGACAGATTTTTTTTGTATCTCGTGTTTCTGATCACGCGTTAAATTTGCGTCTTGCACCAATATTTAACGCAAAACTGTTTTATCTCTGCGGATATTACAAAAGATGATTAAACTCGTGTCATTTTGCAAGAAATTTGTCGATGGTGATAAAATCATTCAAAGTCCATTATACTCGAGTTTGTTAAAGTATGCACTTTTAAAAGTAAATAAAACGCGAAGGTTTTCCGAGTACTTAGCGCAATAGGTATTTTTAAATACTTTTATGCAAATTTTAATCGTCAAAATCCGATTATAATTCTTTGTTGTTCTTCGGAAGAAGATTAAAAAGTTTTCGTTAAAAATTCCTATAATACCTTCCGTAAAATTATGCAAAATGCGTGCAAAATTCGTAATTTAACCAAGAAAACAAAGCTTATTAGTATGTATTGCATAACTGCCCCGAAAACTTGAAATACACCCAACCCCTTCTTGTGTATTTCGCTTTGAAATTCCTCTACAACCTTTGTAATTATCTTTTAGCTAAAGAAATACTTTCTTGCTCGCGAAATTAATTAGTTTTGACAGTAGACAACTTAAAATTACGTAGGTAAACTGGAATTCCACAAAGAAATGCAAATTTGATAATTCTTTCACCACGTGATTGCAAAATAATTTATTGTGATAAATTTAAAAATAGGTTATAGGGCATTGCAATAGGTAGATATTCTTTCGCAATTTTAATCATAAACCGGCTAAAGCCTCGCTTTATGCTGACTACGCAGAGTCTACAAATTTTATACGATGTGGTATTGATATCTAGTCAACCTGGACAGTTATTCATGAACAAAATGGTTCCGAAATTTCTAATGATAGTGTATGAGAGTCACTTCTTCAATAGTCTAAACATTTCCTCAATAGCTGTGTTACGGTTGATGCAACTTGGCTAGCCCGTAATACAAGGTCTGCGTACGCAAATACTGACGTCAAAAACCGCGGTAATAAGTTGCGACACCGGATTACTAAGTTTTTATACGAAATTTTAAAAAATTACTATTAAAAAGTATGTTTGGATTAAGAGATCGAGTGACAATTTGCGTACAGGGTGTTTCACTTAAAATTCCCACTCCGTTATTTCCGTCATTTTTGTAATTACATAACTGCCGTCCCTCCTGACAAATATATTGAAATTCTTAATCGTTTTAATAACTAGCGTCCTAAATTACAATTTACTATCGAAATTTCAAAAAACAATCAAATATTTTTTTAGAATTATCTTTACGTAAACACCCATCTCAAAATTAGTGAAAACCCATAGAGTACATAAAATGAAATGTGGCAAATGTGGCAAAACATATATCGGGCTACCGAAAAAAAAATTACTAGACTAAAGCATCACAAAAATATAAAAATAATAATTATGGAGAAAGAAAAATTTAAAATCTCAGCTATTTTTAGAAAGACAAAAATTCTGTGTATGATAGAACAGATATCCAAAATTTAAGTCAAATTTATTGTAATATAATAACATAAATCCTGCTCTCTGCTACTTAATTATTATTATCTATTGTTAAATTAATATACAAGAAAATTTAAATTTTTTCCTTTTTCATAATTTTATCAAAATCAAATGTGCTATTTATAATTTCTATTTTTAAGTCTAAAGGGCGCGGCAAAAATAACTAAGCCCTTTCAATCCGAGCCCTGTTATTTTTAAAACAATAATTGGAGTTTTGTTTTGACAGACGAGTAGGTAGTGAAAACGTCAGGTAATTTTGACATGGAAGACTACACGATACTATCGCGTAGAAATGGTGCAATGGTATTTTGAAAATAATTAAAGTGTTGTGCACGTGATGCTTCGTGCTCTTTCTCTCAGGCAAGCGTCAGTAAAGCGAGACCACAGCGTTTCATTTCTCGTGACGCCTCCCCACTCTTTAACCACGATCTGTCTCATGCTTCGCGCTGCTTCTCTCAGGCAAGCGTCAGTAAAGCGAGGACACAGCGTTTCAGTTCTCGTGACGCCACAAATCGATTGGCTAGAAGCACTAAAATTCGATTTATTGGAGTTTACTCCTTAAGAATCGATTTTCAGTTATAGCCCACGGTATGGAAATTTTATGAGGAGTAAAATCAAGCGTTATGTTATCTGTATGGTTACCTATAGGAGAGGTTTGTAAACGAGAGCCATAAAGTTGGTCATGTTTTCCAGCTGTATTTGAAGTTCCGCGTTTCATACCAGAGGCGCGCACAACAGCAGGGCCTGGATTTTATTATAGGATCTTATGGAAGTATCAAACATAAATTAACATTTCTACGAGAAAATCCCAAAAGACTTGGACCTTGACGCAGTTCTAGTAATACTGGGACGGGTGGGATGGCTTGCGCGCTTCAATGATATAAAGAGCCGAACCATAGGTTTAACCATATTGGAGGGGTTTTTATTTGAGAAGCCAGACTAAATCAAGTCCCTGGAAGGGGGCAGCAGCTCTTTCAGTAATCATAGTGCTGAGATCGTGAGGGTTGGTATGGCACTGTGATACACACTACTGCGATGTGAAAGGCAACGGGAAACCACCACATTATTTTATCCCTAGTACAGCGTACTTTAATTTATGATGGCACCTTCTGGAGTAAAATATTCCGGAGGTAAAATAGTCCCACATTCGGATCTCCGGGCGGGGACTGCTTCGGGGGGAGTCATCAGAAATGATAAGTGTAACATCTCACGAGTCGGAGCGTGGAATGTTAGAAGCATGAAACAAGTAGGGAAGTTAGAGAATTTGAAAATTGAGATGGATAGGTTAGCATTAGACGTAGTAGGTATCAGTGAAGTGCGATGGCCAAAAGCTGGAGACTTCTGGAGCGGAGATTTTAGAGTAATACACACAGGATCTGTAGGAGGAAATTCGGGAGTAGGAATTGTTATGCGGAAAAAAGTAGGACAGAGTGTAGAAAATTTCTTACAGCAAAGTGACAGGGTAGTTATGGTTAGGTTAGATTCGAAACCTGTAAAAACAGTAATAATACAGGTATATATGCCCACTTCTAACTACAGTGATGAGGCCGTAGAGGCAGTTTATAGTGATATTGAATATGTGCTAGATTTTGTGAGAGGGCACGAAAATTTAATAATTACAGGAGATTTCAATGCAGTCGTAGGCACAGGGCGAGAGGGCGGAATAGTTGGCCCCTTTGGATTAGGCAATAGGAACGATAGGGGAGTTAGACTGATAGAGTTCTGCGATAAACATAACTTAACGGTCGCGAACACTCTATTTCACCATCATGTTAGGAGATGCTATACGTGGAAGATGCCAGGAGACTTAGGGAGATATCAAATAGATTACATTCTCGTTAGGCAAAGATTTAGAAATCAAGTTAGGGATTGTAGAAGTTATCCAGGAGCAGATATAGATAGTGATCACAACATAGTCGTTATGAAAGCCAATCTTAAATTTAAGATTTTGAAAAAAAGAAGCGGAAGAAGGTATCTTGACCCAGAGAAACTAAAAGATGATGATATGCGCAATAAGTTCGAGAAAAAGACAAACGAAGCACTAAAGGGCACGGGTGGAAATATTGTTAGGGACATAGAGGCAGAATGGAATTGCATTAAAAATAGTTTAGTTTCCTCAGCTAGGGATATTTTGGGTCATAAACAGAATGAAAGTAGGAAACCCTGGATAACAAAACATATTGTGAGTCTAATAGAGGAAAGGCGAAAATATAAAAATAGGTTAGATGAAACAGGGAAACAAAGATATAAGGCGATCAAGTGGGAAATTATTCGGGAATGTAGGAAAGCGAAAGAGCAATGGATCGATAATAAATGCAAAGAAGTGGAAGATAAATTCGAAGTAGGAAAGACTGATGAAGCATATAAAATAATTAGGAGAAATTTTAGAGAAATTGGATCTAGTACCAAAAACATTAGAAATGAGGCAGGAGATATCCTAATCGGAAGTGGGGAGAAGGCAGATAGGTGGAAAGAATATTTAGGAAACTTATATGCGGGACAGGAAGTGCAAGATATATTAGAAAGCGAAAGCAGTGTAGAGGGGGATAACCTAGGGAGTCCTATAATGAGAGAAGAGTTTGAGATAGCACTAAAAAGTTTAAGGAATAATAAAGCACCAGGTATAGATGGCTTGCAGGCAGAAATCTTAAAGTGCGCAGGTCAAGAGGTAATAGATCGTTTATTTAAACTAGTTAGTCGCATATACCTGACAGGCGAGATTCCAGAAGATTACAAACGGAACATCATAGTAGCTTTGCCAAAAAGAAAAGGCGCGGATAGATGCGAAAATTTTAGAACTATCAGTTTAACTTCCCATGCGTCAAAAATTTTAACTAGAATTGTGCAAAGAAGGATGGAGAAAAAGGCGGAAGAAATATTAGGAGAAGATCAGTTCGGATTTAGACGAAATAGAGGAACGCGCGACGCCATTCTAGCTTTACGAGTAATTATAGAAAAAACGATAGAAAAGAGAAAGAGCGTATATATAGGATTTGTAGATTTAGAAAAAGCCTTCGACAACGTAAAATGGGGGAAGATGTTCGAAGTGCTGAGAAAGGTAGGGATGAAATACAGGGACAGAAGAATAATACATAATCTCTACAAAGAGCAAAAGGCAGTTATAGAATGTGAGCAGGAACGAAGGGAAGTAGATATCCGGAAGGGAGTGAGACAGGGATGTGCATTGTCACCTCTAGTTTTCAACTTATATATCGAAGATGCGATTAATATTGTTAAGGAAAGAACAGCCTCAGGGATCAATGTACAGGGCCAAACTATTAACATGCTCAGATTTGCGGATGATATAGCAGTGTTAGCATCTAGCAAAGAAGAATTAGGGGCGGCTTTGAATGAAATGGAAGCAGTTTTGACACAGGGCTACGGCATGAAAATCAATAAAAAGAAAACAAAAATTTTGGTATGTAGGGGGTGTGAAAATAGAACTAAAATGGAAATACAAATAGGAAATGAGAAGATAGAGGAGGTCGCGGATTTCTGCTACTTAGGAAGTAAAATAACTCAAGACGGTAGGAGCACTAAAGATATAAAACAAAGAATGGCGCAGGGCCGAGTTGCGTTTAACAAAAAGAAACAACTGTTATGCTCGAGAACGGTTAATATAGAGACTAGGAAGAGACTCTTAAAGTCGTATGTATGGAGTACGGCATTATACGGGTGCGAAACTTGGACAATAGGAGAAGCGGATAGAAAAAGAGTAGAAGCGTTTGAAATGTGGTGCTACAGACGCATGATGAAGATACCGTGGATAGATAAGGTTAGCAATAGGGAAGTATTAGAAAGAGTTGGGGAAAAGCGAAAGGTATGGAAAACAATAAAGAGTAGGAGAGATAGGATGGTAGGACACCTTCTAAGACACGAAGGAATAGTTCGTGACATACTAGAGTCAGAGATAGGAATAAAAAGAGGTAGGGGTAGGCCTAGATTAGACTACTGCTCTCAAATAGTTAGGGATGTAGGATGTTCTACTTTTAGGGAAATGCGTAGGTTAGCTCAGGATAGAAAAGAATGGAGGTACGCGTCCAACCAGTCTTCGGACTGAGAACCTTATGATGATGATGAGAAAATCAAAAGGTTAGGCGGAAATGTTTTAATGAGTTGTCTAAAATAAGGTACTCGAAGAAGATCGATTTCAAGAATCAAGTTTCTGAACCTGGAATTTTAATTTTTTAAGAATAAAGCAGGTGATATTCTTACAAATTTGAATTACGCGCTATGTCACTAGTTTGAGTTTTTGACAACTCCCTTGTTTTAATTATCTGTCAATCTGGCGGTTTGCTTTAAGGTAGTTTACGAGATAGTTAAGGTTAAAATTTTTGTATTTTTTACGTTTTATTCACGAAATAAAGAACAGACTTACATCAAATAATTTGTGGCATCAAGGGGCAAAATGCTTTATTGACATTGAATTCGCTTATAACAGGTAGGTATTTAAAAATTACAAACCTATTACCTCAGTTTTAATACCAAATAGAAAACGGATCAAAATGATACAACCACGGACACAGTGCCGTAAAATTCGAAGTGCCTTGTAGTCATCAGCCATAAAATGATAAAAAATGCAATTCGGACACACTTTAGTTATAATTTTGTCAGCCGTCACTAATCATCCTTAGCCGTATAAATAAATAGTTGAAATTAAACTAAGTTGTGCAATAAAGGTAGGTACTAACCACTTGTATTTTCAGTGTTATTTATTTATTTATTTATTTAGGTAGTGCTTATTAAATTTACAATGTAACATCCGTGCGAGCCTTCGGCTCATTATTACAGATTAACGTTACAATTTAGAATTAAAGCCCCAAATGATGAATCCAAAAATATCTGTCACTCCAAATGTCAAAACTTCAAAATTCTTCAAAAATTATATTTTTCTTGAAAAAATCTCATCCCCATCCAAAAATTATGACTTTTTCTCTTCAATAATCCACTTCTTAATTTTCATTCCAATATTTTTTCTAAATTATTTCAATTTTCCTATATAAATCAAACATTTTACACAGACAATTTTGATGCAATCTTGACATTAGACGTTACACGCTTACCTTTGAGATTTAAACAAGTTTATCCTACTTGAACTAAGAATTAAGATTTGACGTTTGACATCCGAGCATAACCTAAATTATTGCTGTGAGATTTCAACACAAAATTTTTGCGAAAATAAAAATAAATCTTACAAAAAATATGTTATACCACTCCTTTATGACTAAAGCTTCCACAAAAATTTTTAGGGCAATTTTATTGCCTTATATTCAGAAATATTGAACAAAATTCTCGGTCGCCCCGTTTAACTCTTAATAAAAACGAGGCCCTAACGATCCAGTTGACATCTGGCGGCTTCAAATTGACATAGCTAAGTACTATACCACGCGATTTACATTGTGGAATAGCGGCGATTGGCATCCTCCCCTCTAGTTATCCATAGTTATCTGTCACATTGAAATGATGTACATACGTATCTATGGATACGGCTGTTTATGTCTGACTGCATAGAGCAGCATAGTGAAAATATAGAGTGGCATAGAGTAGATATATGACAGTTGGCGTTGTAAAGTCAGCATTATTTGCAGTGTTTGTTCGTTCCTAAATTTGTTGAATTTTTTGATTTAATATGGAAAAACCTAATATTAAATACTCCAAATATTGCGTAGTGCCGAAATGTGAATCAACGCCTATTCGAACACCAGGAAAAGTATTTATGGGTTAATTTTTAGTCACCCTGTGTGTATGGTCAAGTATGGTGTGATTTATTTTGTTATCCTTTTTCACAATGTCAAATTTAGTGAAGACAATGACAACAAAATGAATCACGGCAATATTTCAAAAAGTATCAAAGATAAGTTTCACGTGTGCTACCTCCCTGTAACAGTAATAAAATTGTGTGTCGGATGAGGTGATGATATACAGGTTGTTCCATTAAAAAAAATTGAAAGTATGTTTGAAACTTGGAAAATTTAATTTTCAATTATTTTCTAATGAAATGAAATATTTAAAAACCATATTAACAGAAACTTCTGCACTTAAATTACTTTTGTAATAATTACAAAAACAATTACAAAAATTACAAAAAAATGAGGGGATTAAATATGAGAATGTTCCTACAAAAAATGTCGACAACATGCAAAAAGAAAATTTTAGTAATCCCCACCTTTGTTGCGGTCAACAAAGAGATTAAGTAAACCGCGGTTGACGCGGATGACGTAAGAGCGTTATTACTTGCAGACGAAAATTTTATCAGAAATGAAAAATTAATAAAACGAACTTCTAAGTAAACTAGATGTATTTCATATTTCACTATTACAAAGAGACGTTTATATGACAGTTACTGTTCAACGGTGGTATCCATGACCTCCTAGATCGAAGTGACCGCCTTCAGAGCCTCCTCCATGTCCTTGCTGGGTGTAGACGGGGTAAGGTTTCTTGACATAAACAGGCACCTTAACTTCGTAAGGTACTGGCTTGTGTACTGGATAAGGTACTGGCTTATGTACTGGGTAGGGTTGTGGTACTGGTACTGGTACTTTTACCTGAACTTGGACAGGGTAAGGTACCTTCTTTTCGACGGGGTAAGGTACTGGTTTGTCAATATGGACTGGGTATGGTTTGGGTACGTGAACTGGGTACGGACTGTCGACTTTGACGGTATAGGGTACTTTTACAGGTATGGGAATCTTCTTTTCGACTGGGTATGGAACCGGATGTGGTATAGGTACTGGAATTTCCCTCGTAATTGTTACTTGTTTCACGTTTCCTTGATGATCTTCCCCGCCATGATGACCTATGCCAAATAAACCTCTTTTCGATTGTTCTTTTGTTAAAACCACAGTGAAGGTGGCTAGAATTGCCAGTGCACTGATCTAAATAATAAATTCAGAGACACGAATAATAATTACACTTAAAAATCGTTGCTGAGACTTACCAGGAGCTTCATGTTGTTGATTCTAGTAAGAATGAACAGTAAATGTTGATGAAAGGATGTAATTTTTTGTATTTATACTTTTTGGAAGCATGGTTGGCCATCTTAGTCAAAAATATTCTGCTTTCTATACAATTGTTACCCAATGATGCAACTTTTTAATGTAAACTAATTAAACATCGTAGTTTGTTCTATTAAATTAGAAATACATTAAAATTTGATATGTTTAATGACTTAATTAAGAATGGATCTTTACGGTATGAAGGAACTGAATAAAATTATACGGAACAAGAGATTTTCGTTGGGATTTATATAACTGGATGTAAATGACCACAATAATTGTATTTTACTGCATTTTACTGCAAGTGACAGTTACTCGTTACGCGGACCTTTTATTACACTAATAATAGCAATAATCGTCACACTGGCTGCTGCAGAAACAGGCCCAACTGATGGAAAATCGACGTATACCTATTTTAAAATCTATAACCTTTAAGGTGGATTAGACCTTTGGGAGTGTTTTATATAAAGAAAACTCTTTTTTCCATGCTTTCAACGTTTATTAACGTCTTCGTCAGGGATACTATAATTGGAACCAATTCGTTATAAATACCTGTGACATAAAATTAATTGTTAAAACTTACGGACAGTGAGATTAAAACTTTAGCATCACATTAAACAGTTCAAGTACAATATTTCTTGAACATAATTCTTTTATAGGAAATAGTCTTTGAATTTGGAATTATAGATTGGGAATATAAATTGTTACAAAATCTTAAAAAAAAATGTTTATTTATAATTTTGACAATGTCTATAGAATTGCAATCAAAGAAAGAACTTGCTTTAAATTTATTTAAGAAAAATAGGAAACCTAGATATCAAAATTATTCATTCATCCATTGCCCCATCATAAATTTGTGTGGGAATACCTATTTTACAGAATTTTTTTCTGCGCCAGAAAGAAGATTTGTTCGCAGTAGCGTAACTTAAAATTAGGGGCCCGCCCGCAACATTTCTGATGGCCCCCCTCTCCATTGAAAAACAAATTAAAGTAAAAACAGTATTAACAAGAAACATAATTTTAACTATGAAAACATTTGTTTCCGGAATTATTAAGCGAAGCACGGGGCCCCAAAAGGGCCGGGGCCCGCCCGCGGTGGCGGGCTTCACGGGCCCGTAATTACGCCCCTGTTTGTTCGTCAATTCCAACGAACCAAATTATGAAAAAATATGTGTTAGGAGGTGTCTCCCGCTTTTTAGAAATGGATTTTGAGCAAGAAAACTTAAATGCACTCTTGCAATCCAGAAAAACTGCAGACAAATAAATAAACCCAAACCCTCCTCCAAATGTAACCCTTTCTTCCACAGTGCAGTCTAAAGCTGGGGAACTTAAGGAGTGCGGTGCCGCAATTTTACAACGGACCGGAATTTATTTTACGTTGTCATTTTAAAATACTATAGCTTTTGACAAGAGTGGAACTTCTTTTTTCCGTTGTGGTGTGCGGCAACGAATTGCGGCGTGAAAAAACTGATTTCTTCACGCCGCAACATTGAAGGCATTTTCCGGTGGATTCTAGTCACAATTTTCACCAAACACCAAATTTAGGTTATGTTGTTTTGAACACGTGTCAGTTGTACGTACCTACATTAAAAATGAACAAAAGGATAGTGACTTTTTCTCCTGAGGAGGAGGAAAAATTAATAGACTTTGTAAAAGAAAATTCAGTTTTATATAATGTTAAAGAAAAGCAATACAGAAACTCACAATTAAAAAAGAAATTGTGGATCGAAATAGCCCAAAAGTTGAACAAAAGTGGTAAATATCTTCTTTTTATCTATTTATGAAGCCAAATAAACAAAACTGATCAACGCAAATGAAATTCTTAAGTTCCAAGAACGCAGCCGAAAAGTATGACCGCACATTTCGACGGAAAATTTTCACCGCAACTTTTATTTCGTTCCGTTAATAGCATTGCGGCACCGCACTCCTTAAGTTCCCTAGCTTAAGAAACCTTCTCCTTGGCGTCTCCAGAGTCGAACTCGTCCATCATGTTCTTCAGCAAAGAACCTTCTTGCTCTGCGATGATCACGGCTTAAAGGAGGTACTTCAGCTGGTCTTCTTGCATGAAACTGAGTTCGTGAAGCCTGCTAGGTATCGTCATTGCAAACCCTAGGTTAATGGGAAATTATTGTCGTCTTTTAAAAGTAAAAGGATAAACATTTTCACAATACAACGTTATACGGTTAACGAAAACTATAACTCCATGTTTGTCGCCTGTTAAAATTTTGCACTGTAGGATATTGTCTCCCAATTGTAAAATTAACAATCTCGTACCATTACATAAGCCTTCATTAATGCTGAGATTTCTAACCAACATCACAATACAATTCATGCGGAGAAAAATT
This sequence comes from Xestobium rufovillosum, assembly GCA_963966045.1. Taxonomy (NCBI): domain Eukaryota; kingdom Metazoa; phylum Arthropoda; class Insecta; order Coleoptera; family Ptinidae; genus Xestobium; species Xestobium rufovillosum. The sequence goes on from OZ014497.1 coordinate 29,119,590, forward strand.
TGGCGGGTTTAAAGTATTTAAATATTCAGGAAGAATAGCATCGTTTAAATCTCCATTATCACAATTTTCAACACTATCCAAGTTTGTATATATTTTTTCTGTTTTTATATCTAACAGTTCTACCACTTTTTTGTTAATGTCTTCAACATCAGAATAGCTGATTAGGTCATATATCTATGAATCGCTTTTCTCTAATTGATTCCTCCATATATACGTTCAACGATATCCGAATTATAAATACATCTCTGTGGCAATTCTAAATTGCTATTCATATCGTTCAAAACTCCATCTCCAACATCCAATAAAAACTTGGTGAATTCTTGTTTCTGTGGTAGAGCCCGCATATTTTGTGTTTAAGAAGATTTACGGAAATAACTCCAAAGAGAACTAAATTTGATACTTAAATTCACTGTTTCACAGCGGGTAGCATTTATTTTAACTGGTAACAATTGTCAAAAATCTTCTCGCAACACCATAATCTTTCCACCAAACGGAACATCACAATTCATAAAGTCTCGTAAAGGTCTATAATGTCTAAAGCATACCTTATTGGCGCCACAGGAGCTTCATCCCAAATAAAAACATCTACACTCCTTAAATAATCTGCTTCTTTTGAATTTTTCTTAAAGTTGGAAAATGAATCTAAAAACAGAGGAATAGGTAACCCAAACGTTTTATGAACTGTTCTGCCATGAGGAAGTGGTGTTGCTGCTATATCCGTGAAGGCCATGGTACAAACAATTTTATTCTTACTCTTCAGTAAGCTGTAAAGGGTTGTATAAACATAAGTCTTACAGGAGCCCCCTGGACCGTCTATATAAAAACATGAAGATTCAGAAATTGATTCATTTATGTTAGTATCACATTTACCCAAAATAATATCTACAATTTCTTTCTGCTTTTCATTTAGGTGTTTATTTTGTCGTGATCCTATTTCTATTCCTTGTTCTTCATTTGCATATTCAATGTCGTGGCATGGTAGGAAACATTGAAAGATTGTAACCTTCCGCAGAAATCATGGAACTAATTTGAATATAGGCTTTTTGTCCTTCAGTATTGCTGTAACGTTTTTCATAATCTTGTGACTGCTTCTTTAAATTCTTCCCACAATTCTTCCTGATAAATTGGTCGGCAATGCATTAAAATACGATTGAATAAATATCTCAGCTATATGGGCATCATCCAATGTCAGTTTTATACCCAAATGTGTATTTATCAGATGGTTTATGTTCGAAAATGTCCAACAATCTGCTAAGCGTCCGTCGATCCCACTGGCAATGAAATAAATACTTTTCCTGGTGTTCGAATAGGCGTTGATTCACATTTCGGCACTAATTAATATTTGGAGTATTTAATATTATAGGTTTTTCCATATTAAATCAAAAGATTCAACAAATTTAGGAACGAACAAACACTGCAAATGCTGACTTTACAACGTCAACTGTCATATCTACTCTATGCCACTCTATTTTCAGTATTTCCATGCTCTATGCAATCAGACATAAACAGCCGTATCCATAGATACGTACATAATTTCAATGTTACAGGTAACGTAACGCGTTACTTTTAGTTAACGCGAAATGTAACGCTTGATTTTACTACTCATAAAATTTCCGTACCGCGGGCTATAACTGAAAATCGATTCTTAAGGAGTAAACTCCAAAAATCTGTTGATCCGATCGCTACCATAGCCAACCGATAGTTCTAGTCTAGACACAGCCCGCATGACGTCACAACTGGAGATGGAAGATCCCACGATATCGCTATGCATTTATATATAGAAGCTCACCTTTCCGGTGGTTATTTGCATTATTTATGCAACGATTTTTCATGAACGTAAATATAGAGGTATACATAATATTGTAAACACTTAAGCATTGTTTTATAAGTATTATAACGAGTTGTTTTTAAAGAAAGAATGATCAAATGAAATTTTGTGATTAAAAAACCCACATGCTTTCCAAATATACTTATTCTTTTAATGGATGTCATCGAGAATGTAATGTTGCAAAATTGAGTTATAACATTTGGATTTTGATAATGAATGTAATAATAGGTTTCATGTTTTCACTATTAGACTGGGTCGCGAAACCCTCAATTTTTACACCTTTGTAAGTTACATCTTTTTGAACATAAATTTCATCTAGCATTAAAATTACGAATTTTTAATTTTCCTTTAACATTTTCAGTTTTCCTTTCAAGTAATTTATGTGACTATTATCGATGCCGGAGTTTTTCGTACCCACTTAATTTTATTTTTAAGATCTTCGAAACCCGAAATACTGTCTGCTTCTTTTTTACGTTCCTCTTCAATTTTCTTGAGTTTTTCTTCTTCTAAATGTCTCAAAGTGGGCGATTTTTCTGCGAGTTTCATCTTTAGGGGAACGGAATACAGAAACATTACCTTTAGCTTCATAGTTGCTTTTGCGATTTTCCGATTTTGCGAATTTTCTGAATAATAAAATATCGTAATTTTCAAATTTTTGGTATTTCTATGGCGGCTTAAGAATATTCCAATAGTAATAGACATTTTAATTGATCGATTTTCTTTAAGGCAATATTTCCGGGAAAATTAATATGTACTTTATTCTATGGGTTTATAAAGTTATTATTAAAAGTACCGCATACTGTTATCATTTTATACATTTTATTGCCCTTTTATTGCTCTTCCTGTGTTCGGTTTTATGTTTTCTGTACTTAGCAGATTGTGGAAACACCTACAATACAAATGGAAATGAAAATGAGAGGAAATCAAGTTTATGTAACGAAGCCTACGTTCCTCTAGTCTCGTACAAGCGTACAACAAACATTTTTATTTGAGGAAACAATTATTATTAGTACAGTAAAGAAAGTTCGCAACGGCATATGAAATAATGAATCATTTAATAAAATAGGTTTTATTGACAATTTACAATTATAATTCGCACGTTCCGTATCTAGAAAATTTCATCTGCTAAAAGTACAAGTTGAAAAACTTTGCCAAACGCATTAGAGCAATTTTCGGAGTGGTCATATAAATCAAATTTTCGCGTCGGCAAAAAAGCACAGCAATCTCGGAAACGCTTTAATGTTTTTATCTCATTGGCGCCGAGGTATGTAAAAATCTGGGACGAAAATGACAGTTTCCGTTATCATTGCAGAATTTTTTGGAACGTTTGATGCCATCTGTTCACCATTGATTAGCTTATCTGAGTACCTGATTTTTAGCAAGTTTTTACTTGTAAATATGATGCGTATACAGGACAATTGCGTGTTATATTTTTGTCAGCAAGTTATCAGATCAAAAATTTATACTTTTTGGATATGATCTTAATGTCTAAAACATGCTTTTTAAATAGGTTTTTTACAAGTCTTGTTTTATATCTCTAGTGCTCCTACCAACGCGAGTTATTTGACTTCCTAAATAGCAGAAATACGCCACTTCCTCTCTCTCCTCATTTCGTATTATTTGTATTTTAGTTTCAGTTCTATTTTCACGTCCTCTACGTACCAACATTTTGGTTTTCTTTTTATCGATCTTCAAACCGTACCCTCTATCAAAACTTCTTCCATTTCATTCAGAGCTATTTCTAATTCGCCTTTGCTGGATGCTAACACTGCTATCATCTGGGAGTCCCTGAGGTTGCATCTCTGTCTCAATATCCGAATATCTACTTCTCATCATCCCTGCTTAAATTCTATAACTACCGTTTTCTCTTTGTACTGATTATGTATTATTTTTCTATCCCTATATTTCATCCTTACCTTTCTGAAGCACTTTGAACATCTTCCCCAATTTTCTAAATCTACAAATCCTATACAGGATGAGTCAATAGTGTGGGATTCTTCCATAGCACCTCTATTGTACATTTTAGAGAAAAATGCTATATAAGAGACCCCCTTTAATTTGTGATTCTCTATCATATAAAATTATTTTCACTTATACAGACTGTCCTATTTCTTCTGCACAGCATTTAACTTCGTTTTCTTAAATGGAACAAGCTATATTTCACTTCATTTTCGAATTCCTTGATCGATTTGACTATCAGATTGTATAAAGTCGTCAAAATTGTTCTGCATCTGCAAATATTCGCAAGAAAATGCCCATAACTCAAAAAATATGAAGTTTAGAAAAAAATTATTTCATATAACCTCATAGCAAAATCGATTAAGGAATTCGAAAATGAAGTCAAATACTAAGTGTTCCATTTTAAATAACGAAATTGACCTGCATACAGCAAGTATGGGACAAGCTGTATAGTTAAAAATAATTTCAGCTGGAGCAACATGTCACTGGAAACAACTTTTATATGGAAAGTTTTTTAGTATTTCTAACTGTAAAGGATATAACGAAGAATCCCGCTCTATTGACTCACCCTGTTTAAGTAATATTTGGGAATGCAGGACAGGAACTAGGAGATATATTAGAAAAGGAAATCAGTGTATAGGGGGATAACCTAGGACATCCTATAATGAAGGATTACGAGACAGTTGAGATTCCTGAAGATTACAAAAGGAACATCATAGTAGCTTTGCCAAAAAGGAAACACTTGAATAATTTTTGTTCGATAAACCTCAGTATTATAAAACTTAAACAACCTTAAGAAATGTATCAACACGGAATAAATAAATAATAAATTCTTCCCTTCATTATACTAAAGTAAAAATCCCCATCTCATAGAGTAAATATTCTTCATTTGAAAAGTAAATTGCTAATGTCACGAATAATATTAACATTTGATGTATTGTTGAGAGCAAAAATCACTGAAGCTATGGTTTCCTAGAAATACGGTGCCGTCGTTTAGCGACTAATATGGCGGTAGGACACGTCAATGTATAACAATCATAGTGGTTTCCTAGGAAGCGGTACTGGATACCGCAACGTAATAATATAGTGCCGTCATTCATGAAACGGTGGCAGTACGGTGGATAAACAATTTGACTGCGGAGTTTGCGGAACGGTGATTTTAATTTCAGATTTAGTTTCTCGTACAGGTCGCAATACCATTGGTCACATGACATTTGTTAGCTGCTGTGTTTGAGTACCACACAGAAAAATAATTTGTTACTGTTATTCATGATTTGTTGCTATAAGGTGTGTCCTGATAGTAATAAACAACATGCCGCAATCTACAGAAGATGTCGAAATATTAATCGATTTTAACAATTAACAAGCAATTTTGACGTAACTGCCTACTTACAAACGAACGTCTAAACTGAATAACAGCGCCGCTAAATTTTCTAACTTTACATCTGAAGCCACCGCCATGGCGGCCGCTATATTGTGGCCGCTATATGGCGGCACCGCTTTCCTAGGAAACCATAGTTTGTCTGCGATAGCGATTTTATAATAGGGAGGTTCGGAGAAAAATAAAATATCTATTTTTAGCATGAAAATGACAGAAAATTGTTATTGTAATTGATTTACGGCGAAATTTTTTTTCTAAAAAATTTTTTTGCTGCGTAATAAGCGAAAGAAATTAGCTTATCACGCCCACATGCTAGTTCGCTTTGTTATTGGTTTGACGTCAGAGATTCGTAAGGCGCTCCTCCCACTTCTCTTGAAGTGCCCGTGAAGCGGTACCTATCTCATAACATACTTATTGGAACTATTTCGAGCGTGAATTTTTAAAGTAAGGTGTCAAGGAAACATAAAACAAAGACAACATAATCGATATAATGATGCAACAAGGGTATCAAAAGTCCGATTCACATAATTTGCCATATTTATGTAGTAGGTAGGTAAATGTCCCGGTAAATGTGGAAATGGTGTGTGATTCTTGCATCTAACCCCAATTTCATTCAACCTCAAAACAGTAGTGTAAAGGCAGACCGGTATAAGTAAAACAAAGTCAACAATTTATTAACTGTACATGCCTTTTATAATTCAGTATAAGTAGGTATGTAGATTGTAGATACCTGCTTACTTCTGTTTGTAAAATAGGTACCTACCTATATTCTCTAATACAATACAATACATACCTACTCATTTATGTAGGTTTGTGATTGACAAGTTATCAAGTTAACAGTTTTATAACGGATTGGAATTTTTTAAAAAAAACGGAAACAAATACAACTCACGCGAATCAAAAAACTACGCTACGTAGGTACTAGGTACTTGTTTAACAAAAAGAAACAACTGCTATATTCTGGAACGGTTAATGTAGAAACTCGGAAGAGGGGATAGGATCGTAGGATGGTAGGGCACCTTCTGAGACCCAAAGGAATAGTTCGCGACATGCCAGAGTCAGAGATAGGAATAAAGAGGTAGAGGTTGGAGCAGATTAGACTACTGCTCTCAAATAGTTGGGGATGTAGAATATTCTACTTTTACGGAAATGCGTAGGCTAGCTCAGGGAAAGGATGGAGGTACGCGTCCTACCAGTCATCAAAAGAGAACTTTATGATGACGTACTATTTAATTATTATTGTAAAATAGTTAATAAATTTCCTTTTTTAGTTCAGGGAGGGAACGGCTACGGCGATTCAGTATTTGGCTCCGTCATGCTCCTAGCATCCTGTTTCAAATTATGCTAACCGTAACACGTTACCAAGTACCAAGGGGTCCGAGAAAACTGTCGATAAATTACATTATGTTCGATTTTATTTAGAGTGGCTGCAATGGGGCAGCCGATAATTTTATAAACTTTTGCAATGATAAACTAACTCGCGAAAATATCGATAATGATGACAGATTTTCCTTCTGGCTCCAACGAACCACTTTTTCCGTTTTATTGGTGTGCTGTACGATGTATACTTATGGGACTGCTGGCACGCTGAAGCTGGGACTTGTACGTTATACTAAGTTCTGACGTCACGCGGCCTACTCTCGCTGCAAGGTACGATTTCTAGCCTCGCACCGACGGAAAACTTTGCAACGGCTTCACAGGCGAAGGAATTTTTTTTAACAAAAATTAATAACATAACTGCCTTCAGTATAATAAACTCTATCAATTTTAATGAAATTTGAAAATTACCGAACCTGCCTATTGGTCCCACGTCTGGCAAACGTTAGTTAATAAAATAATAACTTGAAGACCAGTTATTTTAGACAAATGGCGTGCTACACGAAATTAGAATAAAACGTTACATCGATTTTAAAAAGCCATTTTGTATCACAGTGAAATGAATAATTAGAGAGACTAATGCAAGAGTGCACTGATATAGTATGGACAATATGATTATCGTTTTTCTCATAAACTGCTATGGTGTAAGCGTGAAAAATAATGAGGTTTAATACCTTTAGCAAATATTTATTACTAGTGGGAGTGTCGGGATTTTTCCCCGTAACTTTTCGTCATTTAATGAAGTTTTCGGTTGATTATGATAAGGATTTGCGTAAATTGATAAAGCTTTTGCATTTTCCTCAAAAGGGTTACAGGTAATTTTTATAAACTTTTTGAAATATTTGCAAGGACCCTATATTCTATTTTACTGCAATTTCATCCAACCTTTTTTTTAAATATCCGCGTAATTACTATTGTAGCTGGCATTTCCATATCTATGACGAAAAATAGAAAAATGTTGCATTCATGTTTATAAACAAGCAGTAATAGAAGACATTGTGCAAGGCAAGTAAGAACATAATAAATGATAACAAAGAAGTAAACAAAATGAAGCGTAAATTATCATTAATACGATTAAAAGCAATTATTATTACATCATAATGTGTTTGTAGTTATCTAACCACGACTATTATAAATTATAATAAAATGTACTTAATAATTTTTCGGGATCAAGTGTTTAACCGCCTAATTTGCAAGCAAATATTAATATTTTCGTATTCTATAGTGATGAGGCCGTGGAGGGAGTTTATAGTGATATTGAATATGTGCTAGATTTTGTGAGGGTGCACGAAAATTTAATAATTGTAGGAGATTTCAATGCAGTCGAAGACACAGGGAGAGAAGGCGGAATAGTTGGCCCCTTTGGATTAGGCAATACGAACGATAGACTGATAGAGTTCTGCGATAAACATAACCTAACGGTCGCGAACACTCTATTTCACCATCACGTTAGGAGACGCTATACGTGGAAGATGCCAGGAGACCTAGGGAGATATCAAACAGATTAAATTCTCGTTAGGCAAAAATTTAGAATTCAAGTTAGGGACCGTAGAAGTTATCCAGGAGCAGATATAGATAGTGATCACAACATAGTGGTTATGAAGGCCAATCTTAAATTTAAGATTTTGAAAAAACGAAGCGGAAGAAGGTATCTTGATCTAGAGAAACTAAAAGATGATGATACGTGCCATAAGTTCGAGAAAAAGACAAACGAAGTACTAAAGGGCGCGAGTGAAAATATGGTTAGGGACATAGAGGCAGAATGGAATTGCATTAAAAATAGTTTATATCCTGCAGCTAGAGATATTTAGGGTCATAAACAGAATGGAAGTAGAAAACTCTGAATAACAAAACATATTGTGAGTCTAATAGAGGAAAGGCGAAAATAGAAAAATACGCTTTTGAGGGCGGCAGTGTTAAGTTAAAATTTGACGCAGGTAAGCTTAAATTTCAGCGTAAAAAACACCTGCGACAAAAACTATACGAAACCAATGTATCGTGTAATTAATAATACCTGACCACGATTGTGAAACAATTATCTAGTATTCCTGTTATTGTCATTTCTTCTTATTCACGGTCAGTGTTGAGTGACGGATTTTTCTAAATTTTTTGACACGACACGTAGTTGGCAGTTTTTGGCCAACCTCATCTACCGTGTGTCAACTCACTGTCTTCCACTTGGGCGTCGCGTCGTCGTTCTAAAAGACGATAAACTGATAATGATTTTTACTATATTTTTCATTGCTTTCAGGAAATCACGTAAATTTTGTTGCCCAGAAGAAATTTTTTTTTTTGTTTAAATGAAGTATTTACCCGCGGTTCATTGACGTATTTGTTACCAATATACCAATACATATCAGTTAATAATATTTCTCACTTTTAGGGGATTTTCTGCTGCTATTTGGCCTTCTTTTATTTTATGTACATTTCGTAGGGGACATACGTAAACAAGGTAAAAAATATAACTTACTTAGATCCGGTTCTTCAAAGAAACCAACATCGGATTAAGTCTGACACTGGTTCCGTTGCTATGATACCGGCTTTCTGATTGGTGTTGTATCATAGCAACGAAGCCAGTTTCAGACTCAGTCCGATGTTGGTTTCTTTGAAAAACCGGGCCTTAACGAACAAATTGATTTAATGCAATGTAAACTTTTTAAATTATTGTAAATTTAAATTATTCAGGTTTCCTAAAATGTCTGTCAATGTCTGTCAAAGTCACTAATATTTAATGTTTTGAAGTCTGTCTGGATTAGGCATTCCAGAACACGTGGCCTTGGGCCTTTAAAAATGGCGTCGTGAAGCAAACAAACAGCTGTCACTCTTGTATTTGCAGCCGTTTTTGACCTCATTTTTATGAAAAATTTGGGATATAGGTGGTTACAGTGAATATTTACAGTTTCTATTATCAAGTTAGAAAGACGCGAACGCAAGATACTTACCAAAATTTCAGTTTTTAAGGACCGGTTATATTCGTTCATATTCCATGCTGAAATTCGAATTTGGTAATGGGATGCTAGATATTATAACCAAAACAAAGGGACATTGTAATAATTATTATTTGCAGTATCAACACATTGTTTTTACGCCAAGTACAGCAAATAAAGTTTTAAGAGCTTAGAAACTAAGACAAAAGTAGTTAGTACCTGCTTTGATGTGGATTTGACCAGAGAAAACTGAAAACATTTTGTTAGAGTTACAGTGACCGAAATAATAAACGACTATCTGACCAAATTTGACTATTTTTGAGTAGTACGCATTGGGGTTTAATGCTAACTCGTTTTATCACTTATCGAACGCAAAAATTTGCGATGTTTGTGATAAATAAAGGCACTTACAAACCATAATCAAAACAATATTGTTTGCTTTTCAGTTTAAGCCGCTGTACCTAATAGATACTGCATATGTGTTTGACTGACTGCCACATCCCCTAACAATGCAAAAATGGGGTAACTTTGTTCGTTCATATCGAACCACCACGAAAATATTGAATTATGCTGTAGTCAGAAATAAGTAAAAATCATCTACACATATTTTTATACATTGTTTACATACTTACGACTTATGCAATATTTGCTCCACGCCGCCATATTGGAATTGATTTGACACATCGTTGGACTGCCTAATTGCACGGTTAAGTTGAAGAGCGGTTTTACAACTACATACGTGCTTATTAATGACTATCCTCTTACAGAATTGCATTGCACATAGTGGCTGAAACGAACATCCCGTCTGGATTGCACTTCTGTGCTGGTTCAAGACCCAGTGCTCGTTTGCTATTCGCCCAGGTGAATAAATACCGATTAAATTTTACCGCAAGAAGTTAATTTCTTGTAAATATTTTTGTATTATACCGTTTTATAATTTTATTCGTATAGCAATAGAGAACCCAACCCTTCTCCGTCGAGAATATCGACGAATAAGTTTTCCATCCGACCGACCCAGATGCAACAATTTAATCGTTAATAAGCCAACGACTTGATTTAAATAGGTATACAGTGTGTCCCAGGACGCACGAGGGAAAGTTCGTTGCAACATTAGAAATCTCAATTTTTTTTGACGTTCCACTTTTTACAAAAAGCAGAGGGTGTTGCATTTACACATCACCAAACAGTCGTGGTGACTGTTTGACCTGTCTGATGGCGTCACACGTTGTCCAGGATGAGATATAGATAGTTATCACAAGATAGTGGTTATGAAGGCAAATCTCAAATTTAAGATATTGAAAAAAGGAGGAGGAAGAACTTATCTTGACATTGAGAAACTAAAGGATGATGTTACGCGCGATAAGTTCGAGAAAAAGTCAAACGAAGTACTAAAGGGCGCGGGTGAAAATATGATTAGGGACATAGAGGCAGAATGGAATTGCATTAAAAATAGTTTAGATTCCGCAGCTAGAGATATTTTGGGTCATAAACAGAATGAAAGTAGAAAACCCAGGATAACAAAACGTATTGTGAGTCTAATAGAGGAAAGGCGAAAATATAAAAAAACATTTTAGAGAAATTGGATCTAGTGTTAAAAACATTAGAAATGAGGCAGGAGATATCCTAATCGAAAGCGGGGGGAAGGCAGATAGGTGGACAGAATATTCGGGAAACTTATATGCAGGACATGAAGTACGAGATATTTTAAAAAGGGAAATCAGTGTAGAGGGGGACAACTTAGGCTGCCCTATAATGAGAGAAGAGTTTGAGCTAGCACTAAAAAGTTTAACAATAAAGCACCAGGTATAAGATGGCTTGCAGGCAGAAATCTTAAAGAGTGCAAGCCAAGAGGTAATAGATCGTTTATTTAAACTATTTAGTCGCTTATACCTGACAGGCGAGATTCCAGAAGATTACAAACGGAACATCATAGCAGCTTTGACAAAAAGGAAAAGCGCGGATAGGAATAAAAAGAGGTTATTTTAGGCCCATTTTAGACTACTGCTTTCAATTAGTTAAGGATGTAGGATGTTCAACTTAAACTTAATAAACGAAATGCTAACATACCGTCACAAGGGAATAGGGATTATTTCGAAATCTACTGGTTTTAAAGAAATGAGCTTTGAATTCAGGTAACTGTCAAACGACATAGATAAAATTATGAAATTAGTATCCGCCGTTGAATATGACGAAGCGTAATAACCAGAAAAGCTGCTTAATGCTGCATTACGCTCATCTATGCGAGTAGAGATATTGCGGTATTAATTTTTGAGTGTATCTCTCAATTGTTTGTCCAATGAGACGTGATTTTTGTAGATTAATTTCTTGTGTTCTGTCTAGAGGAAAAGAACAAAAACCGCAACAGTCACGAGTTATGACGTCAACAATAAAAAAATATTTAATGGCTAAACTGGGACTTACTTTTATGTAGGTACCTATACGAATATTTGCAGTTTTTCAACTATTAGTTTTCGCGGTACTCGTGACGCTAGATAACCAGATGTAGTCTATGTTTACTTTATTGCATAACAAAATAACACAAATTTACACCAGCACTTCATGAATGAAATTTGTTTCATCATCGTAGACACAAAATTTTATAAGAATTCAATGAATCATTGTTACACAACGCTCTGAAATCTGATCCACTAGTTTTAAACACACTGTATCCTCAAATATTAGTATTAGTGCAAGTCACGCGTATTTGGATTTGGGAAATCACTATTTTTTTGTGTCTTTTTCTAAAAAATCCTTTCTATTTGGATATCCGCTGGCGTCACTGATCCCACAGCAGTATTTTGCAAGTTACTGCAGGTATAACGTAATCAGAGTGCAAATAAAAACAGAATCTCCATTAAAGTATATATTTTAAAATAATTTTTTAAACAAATATTGTTCAATGGTGGTATCCATGACCTCTTATATTGAAACGACTGCCTTCATGGCCAACTTTGACTTGATTTTTCACGTGTAGCTTGACAATATACTAAAAACAAAGGGTGTTGTGGAAGAAATGCATAAAACACACAAATAGAGGAAGTCATATAGCTTCACAAGGATGGCCAACTAATTTTTCACATGAACAGTTGGTACCTCTTGACAAAAAAAGAGTTTCATTTACACAGCGTTACGAAACGATGATTTTCCCAGAATTAATAAACATTTAGGTAGACGCAAGGTTTTCCCGTACACTTTGACACCTGTCGGCATGCAGGGTTTATAATAAGCGATACCGAAAACTGGGAAGTACAATTAGTATATTATTATACACGAGTTTATAATGAATGCTATTATTACCGAGGATGAAGTTTACAACACGAGCGGGTGAAACGAGCGAGTTTTGTAATCATCCGAGGTAATAATAGCATCATTATAACGAGTTGCATACTATACTTTGTCCACGACAATCAAAACAGATTCCCAGAAAGGATTTACCTTCATTTCCCTTCTCCAGTGTAAGAAAGATTCATACATACGCTCTCAGGTATAATTTTCTTTGTTTTTTGGGCAATGAATCTAATGAGGCAAGTTCTGCAGCTTCTTTTATTGCTGGTGCAGTTAAAGAAACCTCGTTTTCACTCTCACTACTCATTATATCTTCTTTTTTAGAATATGCTTTTCAAATTAAAAGCAAACCATGCTGATTTGACGTTTCAATTTGAACTGATACATCGCGATCGCGGCCTACTAAATAAATGTAAAAAAGGGTCAAAGCGATGTTCCTATTGGTTTAGTGAATAATATTCATTAATCACTGCAGTGAATAATGTATCTAATTATGATTGAAGAAACACAAGTATAAAGAGTATGTTGTAAGACAGTCGTGGACAAATTTTTAAATGGAATACCCTCTATATTTTTCAATATTTACAAATATTCTGTCTTCCCGAATTCAAAAATATATAATTTTCTTATATTCGCTCAAATCGTTTTTAAAATACCTGCCTATGTGAGATTAAATATTGAAATGATGTGTGCCATGGAAAAATAATAGTATTGTTATGAATGAAGTTTATTAAGTAAGCTTCCTTTCTTAAATATACGTGTCGCGTAACCATAGATATCTCCTATATTCTTCCCGTAACCGAGTTTACATTGTAAACAAGTGAATCGCCGAAAGCCAAGCGATATACGAGGAGTGTCCAGAGAGTTGTAATGATAGCTGGGCTGCTAAATTGTGTTTGTTCGTTAGTGTTAAATCGTTTTTAATAATTAATGTTCTTAATCACTAATAATAATTGTAAATATTTGTGAAGAGTTATCTTTCTTCCTCTTGATCGATACTTCAATGTCGATCCTCTTAAAAACACCCGTGTTAAAAGAAATTTTCGAAATTTCCAAATTTTATGGACGTCAGACCAATCTCGATATGGCTACATTAGGAATTTGAATAATAGCCACTGACACAAACGTAATGAACGTACTATTTAATGGTAAAAAGTAATGTTGTTTATAAAATCCTAATAAAAGTAGTAAGGCAGAGGGAAAAATAGGTCAAACAAAGTCAGGGTCACCTTATTAGACGGAAAATTACTATTTTTTTTTAGTATAAATTGCCTTATTTATGACAAATTATGTTTAAAATCCAGTTGTCTCTGGAACTCGGAAACCGTTTCATTACTTGCTTAACTTGCATTGTGAACAATGACCAACGTAAAGTTAAACCTTGGCAATCCATGCTACTATTCATAATGGACGTAAATAATTTTACGTTCCTCATACGTCAATTTTACGTATAATCCAAGCACACATCCCAAATTGGAACATTTTCAACTTTTACGTGAATATTGCGGGAACCTAGGGTTTTTTAAAATTTTAAGCCTGTGATATCTTGAATCTTGGGTATTTCGCCAGATCTTGTTCGTTGTCGTTTGTCTAGGGGCGGATGACTAGGTAACCATACATTTGTCATAAACGTAAACAAGAAATCGCGGTTCTTTTCTTTTAAAAAACATTTCTTAGTTTTGTTTTCGTATTTTCTGTCCTAAAACAGTTTAAGTACCTATTATGGGCGAATTCTTTTGTGCATATTCGTTTGCGTTGTCCGTTCCGTGTTTGTGGTTTTATGTAAATGCATGTATGAACCACAGAAAACGAAATTGTCAATGTCAAATTATCTTTAACCTAACCTCCAATCGTAAACAACTCTGACGTAAAATGTTACGTTCATTGCAATGTTTGCGTTACCCGTAAAAATGATGCATGAGGAACGTAACATTTACGTCCATTATGTACAATAGCATGGATTGCCATAGGTTTAACTTTACGTTACTAATACGTTTCATGTGATTTTTGCGCTTACGTCCATTGCGAACAAGCAGTTGTACTTCTTTAAGTCTTATTCGATGGACTGTAAGCACTGTATGTAGTAAATAAAAACATTCCTATCATAGCATATCAAGAAATCATGTACGTATTGTACGTTTCATAACAACGTTCGTCCAGGGGCTACTTTCTGTGCACACTTACCCAGACTAAGCGGTTGAATATAGCCTTGAAAGTGCAACTTTCTACGAGTTTTTGCAGATAAAGTACAGTATTTCACCATAATTCGCTCATAAACATGTAAGTAATAGTGCATCACAGACAGTCGTGTCCATTAGAAATAAATTGAGTCACATCAGGATCTATATACATGCAATTAAGCAGAATGACCAATAAAATCAACGACTACACTTACAAAATATTTTATTATCATTTAATTAAATGTTACCAAACATATACATTTTGCCACATTGAAATAATCACGTTACAAAAGATGCTTGAAATATATTCTCGCGTTAAGCGTACAGTCCAGCAGATTTAAGTTGGCGAGGGGTGGGGTTGTGCATTAGCATACTTTACTGATGCAATAAAATGTTCTCAAGCAGTTGGGGACGTGGGATGTTCTACTTTTGGGTAAATGCTTAGGTAAAGTCAGTATTTTTTGTAAAATTGATGAATTTATACTCTTTGAAAGCATATTCTGCTTTCTACGAGTTTAATTGTTATGTAATTTAATAATTTTTGCTAATGATTTTCTGGTTCGTTAGATGTCAAACACAACATTCGTTTTTGCGTACCGCCTTGGGATATTCAAAATTAATTTTGCTTTATAAACAAACGTGCGAGTTTCAAGTTAATTTCATGCGTGAGTGAGTCATTTTGAGAATCGTGGGTGAAAGAATCGTGTAAAAACGGCTTAACTTAACGTAAATCGATAGTACCTGTTTTTATCCGGGGTCCCTTTTCTTTAATGGGACGTTTCTTTAGGTCATTTGACGGATATAATTATTAGGAAGCTTTTTAGCATTTTTCGAATTAAAACTTCTAGAATTTTAAACAGGAAGAGCGAGATTTCCACAAAAGAATAATTATAAAAAGTTTTTTCTCGCGATCTGTAAACGAAATGTTTGTGACAGTCTCTGATTAAATCCTGGTTTATTTTTGCAAGGGAACAGTCTCAAATTTTACAAGTTACATAAACCCACAAAAGATTGTTTGCTTCCGCTAAAGAAGTTGCTCCCTTCTCGACCCACAACAAGACACAAAATTTTAACAGTCTAATTCTATTTTGAGTTTCAACATTTACAACCCTGTATCCTGCTAATTTTATTAAAATATCCCCTACCGAAAACACATAACCTAACGGTCGCGAACACTCTATTTCACCATCACGTTAGGAGACCTAGGGAGATATCAAATAGATTACATTCTCGTTAGGCAAAGATTTAGAAATCAAATTAGGGACTGTAGAAGGTATCCAGTAGCAGTAGTGATCACGACATAGTGGTTATGAAAGCTAATTTTAAATTTAAGATTTTGAAAAAACGAAGCGGAAGAAGGTATCTTGACCTAGAGAAACTAAAAGATGATGATACGCGCGATAAGTTCGAGAAAAAACGAAGTACTAACTATAAATGGTCAACATTTCATCCTGCTGGGAAATTCGGATCTATGCCATGCTGGGAATCTTTGGGGCTTACGTCAGCGTTCTTTTACATGGCCGACATGGTGTATTAGAAAATTAATAATAATAATAATAATAATAAATAATATATTTATTAGCTGTAAGCTAAATATGTACTTACACAATATTCCCATCATAGATTTAATTAGAGTGAACAATCTTCTATAAACTTAAAAATTATCCTGCACATACTGTTTACAAAGATTCTTAAAAGATGATAAAATTGTGTTACATTTTATATCAACTGGTAGACTATTAAACAAAACACACCCCTTCACCAATAACTGATTTTGTGCAATTGAAGTGCCATAGCACTGCACATAAAAATCATTTCCATTTCTTGTAGAATAAGAATGAATATCCGCATTATACTTCAAATCACTCAATTTACATTGAAATAAATTGTATTTTAACTTAAATATAAATACCAACGTGTTATATGTTACTAGTTGTCTGATACTCGTCAATCTCAACACATCCAACATCCACTCAATCCGAGTATATGTATCGCATTTCAAAATTATCCGCAATGTCCTCTTTTGCTTCACTTGTAATTTTCGAAAATATTCCAGTGTGAACAGATTAACAATTGTCGAGCAGTAACTTACATGTGGAAGCACAATAGTTTTATAAACAAGTAACCTTGACCATAAACTTGAGTTAACTCCTACTCGTTGTAAAACTCCAACTTTCTGGCTCACTTTCTTTAAAACATACCTTGGTTTTACTCACATTAATAACTGAAGCATTACAGGACAACCACTTACACAATAACTCCAGTTCCTCCTTCAATACTTGTACAATGTAATCCACATCATGGACAAAATACACAAGCATATCATCAGCAAATAGCTGTATTTTACATTTTTTGAAAACTTTAACATACAAAATAAATAATGTAGGTCCCAACACTGATCCTTGAGGAACTCCCTATTTCGATTCCTTCTCACTTGAAATACTTTCCCCATATTTCGTCACTTGAACTCTACCTACAAGAAAACTTCTGAACCAATCCAACACAACACCATCAACCCCAACACGAGCCAATTTCATCAACAACAGATTCCTATCAATCGTCTCAAAAGCGCGCTTAAAATCCACGAATATCGGACCTATTATTTGCTTCTCAGAAATTGCCATCTTCCACTCATGTATTACAGTTTGCGCTGCAGTCTCACACGATTGTCCCCTTCTAAAACCCGCTTGAGACTCTGAGAGAATGTTATTTCCTTCCAAATAATGCAGAAATTGGTCTTTCACAGCCAATTCCAAAACCTTTTCATAAGATGGGAGCATGTTTATTGGGCGATAGGAGCTTGCGTCATCAGCATTCGGTATCTTCTCTACAGGAACAACCATCGATCTCTTCCATTTTGAAGGAAACAATCCCGTTCGCAGGGATTTATTAATAACATCCAGTAACCTATTTCCCACAGCTTCCACAATTAATTTCAAAATTGTAGTATTGATCCCATCGATACTACTGTTTTTATTTGGCAGGCTCTTAACTATTCTTTTCAACTCGCAGAAAGACACTTCCTCAAATTTATCCAACTTCGAATCATATTTCTCCATTTTGTCTATCACTTCATCATTATTTAGCCCACTTTGCACCAAACCATCGATGCTATTTAAGAATTAGTGGTTAAATTCTTCGG
Source organism: Xestobium rufovillosum (assembly GCA_963966045.1). Lineage (NCBI taxonomy): Eukaryota > Metazoa > Arthropoda > Insecta > Coleoptera > Ptinidae > Xestobium > Xestobium rufovillosum. Next base: position 29,137,669 of record OZ014497.1, read on the forward strand.
CTATTTCACAGCATCCCTCAATTAGTCTATTATCAAATTTTATTCCTATTTTCTGACTTCTAATATTCTTACTAATCAACTTCTTCAAGACCTTCCACATTTGGTTGGAATTTTGTTTCACCTCATCTATTTCACTAAGAGTTGGAGAAAATCCATTTTTTGTTAAACATCTAACAAGTGATGAACATTTTCTGAAAAACCGAAGCTTCGTTAAATCAGGCCCATAAAACTGCACGTTTTTTCCTATTTAAGCGTCTAACTACAGTCCTTTTTGTAAAAAGTGAATAACCCACCCTATATACAGTAGCCGCGAAAAAGTCGTCATCAAACGGGAAAAATTGTGATTGTATATATTACGTGAAGCAGGGAAGTGTCAAATCCTATTTCTTGCTATTTTGAACAATACGCTTCTAGCCAAAGAAAATCATACCCAAACAATAATTTTGTCGAAATCGAGCAAATAAAGTCTATTAGGAAAATTCTTATCTAAATTTGCTGATTGGGCAACCACCCACTCTATCAGAAATGTCCAAGTTACTTTTTTTCACCCTTTGAAATAGTACGGCGCATCTACAGGCTGGATAACGTTCTCCCACCACAAATTTGGCCCAAATCAGATACCTATATATATAAATAAGTTGCGACAAGAGCGGTCTGCTCAGATTAAATCAAACTACGAACAGAAGATAATTATTTAAACAAAAAAAAGAACGTACTTCCGCGCGAGTTTTATTTTTACCTGTGATTTTCGTGCGCTTGTGTGAAAAATTTTTGGACGCTTAAATTAAAGATGCAGTCGTTTTTATTTAAAATTTTTGTTATTTTTGTTGTGTTCGCCAACGTGCAATATGCGATCGCGAATCCTAACAGGTAATTAGATTTTTTTATTCAATTTACGTTATAATTAACTGTTAAAATACCAAGGCCAACTTATTCTTCGAATACGGAAACAAAAAAGCAAAAGTAAACGTCAAATAATGTGGTTTTACGAAATGCGATTCAGTAACTGGGGCAAATCCAGTCCTTCAGAAAATCGCACACCGGAAATTTGAAGTCTTAGTAAAAAAGACGCGGAAAATTGAAGCGTGAAATAGATTAAAAATAGGTACGCACAAATGATAAGGAAAATATTGGTTCTATCGCAATGTTTAAATAGATTTTCGTCATTTATTGTAGTAATCGCTTTACCTTTGCTCACTACGACAAAATACGGCGTGTTGTGTAAAGATAAAATTGAAGTAGCCAAGCAAATGACTTGTAAAATTATATTCGCAATTTTTGCTCAAGATTTATGCGCGTTATTCCATGTGTAACAAATATTTGCTGGTGTTAGAGCGTTGATAACGGTTTAAAATTGACGCCATTTGCTAATTTTATCGAAATCTTATTTGTTTATAAAAGTGACATGCAGGGCCGGCGTTTGCCATTTGCAACTCTGCGCTAGTTAACACTATGCCGCCCTTTGATAGAAAATATAATAATAGTGTTCATTTCTGACGTACTCCATTCATGCGTTTTTAAGAGTCTCTTCTTTGTTCACCGTTCTCTAGCATCCTCCCGCTCTACACTTTCCTTTACTAATGTTCTAGCTGCTACATCAATTTTCTCTGAAATTTCTTCTAATTATTTGATACGCTTCCTCAGTTTTTCTACTTCGAACTTACCTTCCACTTATTTGCATTTATTATCAATCGATTGTGTTTCTTTTGCTTTTCTGCATTTCCGAATAATTTTCCACTTGATCGCCTTATATCTTTGTTTCCCTCCTTCATCAGCGATTAATTTCATAATTTTCAAAAAGGGACTTATATGAAACAGCCATATCCAACGTAATTTTTCAATTTTTCCATATACCTGGTGTCACTCTAATCGAATACATTTATTACTCATACATCTAACAATTAACTTTTCTTTTTGCGTACAAAAAATGATTACAGAAAACTGCAGACCACTGGTTTCGTCCTTGTGGAACCAATCAGTGCAATGTGCTTTCTGCATTCGTTTTATATACAACTAACTTATTTATATGCTGACCTGCGTCGATTATCTATGAGCAAGCCCCAATCACTTTACTTTTAACCCTCATTATTCCAGAAACAAGCTGATTTAAACTGTATCTTTGCCGCTTCAGTCGCAAATCTAAATAGATGTGTCCCATCGTTCCAACGTCCTTGGTTTACACATTGGGTCCCAGCAGCTCTGGTTGCGAGACCAATTTATTATGTCATGTTTGCAAGGAGTGTTCGACATTTTTTTAAAGGAGTCACTCAAGTGTCTGACATTCGACCTCTTCTATCATCTCCGTTTTTTGAGAAGAATTACTCGGAACACGAAATTTCTAGTGTGAACAGAGGTGTCTTCATTCATCTCTTTGTAAAATAAAGTTCGCGTTATTCAACTGAACTGTGTCTTTAAATATCTTATCTCTAGACCCAATTAAACGTTAATTTCGCCAATATTTACGATAGAGTAGGTAACCATATAATTATACACTGATAATTAGTGAACTGAATGAAAAATACCTTTGTGAATATAAAAAAATAAACGATGTTTTGTACCTGAGATAACTGACCATGCCAGAGTCACTGAACTTCAAGTTATTTATTGACTCTTCGATTAATTAAAGTTTTTTTATTGCTAGACGTGATTTTAAATCGTAGTACGCTCAAAAATAACTTATTGCGTAAAATATTTATCGTCTTACGTTATTAAAAAACTAATAAAGTCGACCAGATAAACGCTATCAAACGCAATTTTGAGTTTAATTAATAAAAATTTATTTACGAATAAACAACAATATTGTTATTTTAAATGCCATTCACCATTCGTGTTTAATAATAAAACAAAAAATCCGTTTTAGGTAAATAAAACTGGCCTAGATCAATATAAAAATTTTTATTCGAACAATTATTAAGTAATTTAAGCCTCGTTATCTCACATTGTAGACATCGATAACTCTTTGAACTTGTGAAAAAACTACTAATTATTTCGTTCCAGATTAAAACGCACGTCTGATCAGCATATGGCCGATGTCGAAACCAGAATGGGACTTAAAAACTTGAAAGGCATTGCTGTGACCGTACCTTTAGCTTCTGGACTCATGGATGTTACAAAAATGTAATAAAAACCGCCGTAATTCCCCTAAAACATTGAATAATTCATTTGATTTTTACAGAGGGCGCAGGCGACGTTCTGACAGTCGATTTTTGGACGCCCTCTTCAATCATTCTTCCGAAGAAGACACCGGCGATCCCATAGAGTTAAATTACGAAGATTTACTTTACAAGTATAGGTTAAGTAACTATCTGAAATAACCAAATTATATTAGTACTTATTTATTAAAAGAAAATTCAGTATTATTTTTTATTTGTTGCGAGAGAATGATATATTTATTTATTTAATTTATTTTGTAAGTTGTTTGCTCAAGAATCTCGTTTTGTACAGTTTATTTATTCTATATATTCTAGTATGTAAGATCACTTAAAAGTAAAACGGCACTTTTTTGTTAATTTTGTATTATACTTTAGCATTCGTGCTTGTTCCTATATAATTTATTATAAATTATTGTTTTTCTATGTGAAGTTGAAAAATAAACAGACGTAATCCACCAAAATTGACTTTATTTTATATTTATATTGGCATTTACGATGCGAAAAACTCTAGATTTAGCGGTTTTGATTTTTGTTTATTTTATTGTTTAGAGCAGTCAATTCCCGTTATAACGTAAAAAAATGTCATTTTTTAGTCACCGCTAAACACGAGTTTAATTACTGTGGCACTGTTTTGACGTGTGAGATCACTTTAAAGTAAATAATTGCACTTATTTTGTTAATTCTGTAATATATTTTTTTAGTACGCATGGGTATTCCTGTGTAATAAGCGACCAGCAGTCCATTATTATAAAAGTCCGTGCTCTTTTCTTTTTTTAAATGTTGGCACAACACCACCTGGCACCTGGGCGGTGTTGGTTGGCAGTTGGCATTACTGATTTAGCGGCCATGTTTCTGAGCTGTCAAATAATTGTGACTTAATTTGACAAGTAGAGATTTTCTTGTAAATAAATCGAAAATAATGTGCAATTTGGCGACTAAATGATAAAAATCCTATAGTCATAAAATAATTACTTTTATTTTTTAATTTTCGGCGTTTTAAATCATAAAACAATAATGGTGAGAAGTAGATAATCATTTTAGGTTATGGTCTATTACCCCTGTCTTTTTTTCTATTATTTAAGAGTTTTTTCGGATTTGGACAATCTGCCGAAATAGACATTTATCTAGACGGACAAGAAACACGTAAGACCGCGGAAGTTAAGGTTGAAGACAACAAAAAAGAAAAGTTGTACCTGTATTATGACGGAGAGACGGTATCTGGAAAGGTTAGTAATTAGTGACGATCCTTTTACGCTTTTCTCACCCAACCCTCTCGTAGGTGAATATAAATTTAAAGAAAGCAGGTAGTAAATTAGAACATCAAGGTATAAAGATTGAATTCATCGGTCAAATTGAATTATTTTACGATAGAGGTAACCATCATGAATTCACGAGTCTCGTTAAAGAATTAGCTAGACCAGGCGAGATGATAACCAATACGAGTTATCCTTTTGAGTTTAGTTGCGTCGAAAAACCCTTCGAAGTGTACACGGGCGTAAATGTACGTCTTAGGTATTTCTTACGAGTTACAATTGTTCGAAGACTGGCGCACATAGTAAAGGAGTTGGATATTGCCGTACACACCCTATCGAGTTATCCAGAAATGAATAACTCGATTAAGATGGAAGTAGGCATCGAAGATTGCTTACACATAGAATTCGAATATAATAAATCAAAATATCACTTAAAAGACGTTATTGTTGGCAAAATTTATTTCTTGTTGGTTCGAATAAAGATAAAACACATGGAAATTGCTATAATCAAGAAAGAAACGACTGGTTCGGGTCCGAATATGTTTACCGAGAACGAGAACATCGCCAAGTATGAAATAATGGACGGGGCGCCTGTCAGAGGTGAAAGCATTCCAATACGTGTTTTTCTTGCTGGTTACGACCTAACTCCAACGATGCGTGACATAAACAAAAAATTCTCTGTCCGTTATTACCTTAATTTGGTTCTGATGGACACTGAAGATCGCAGGTATTTCAAGCAACAGGAAATTACGTTGTGGCGCAAAGGAGACAAGCAACGGAAGCAGCAGCAGAACGTGCAAAGTCCCGTTGTTATGTCCGGTACGCAAAGTTTGAGTAGTGAGCAACAGCGAGTTGAAGCCGAGAGGAAATTGAAGGAGCAAGTGAATAGTAACGAAAACTTCATTAGGGAAGATCAAGAAGACGTTAAAGATGATGACGGGGAGGAAGAAACCAAAAGAAGTACGGAGAGGATTGAGAATATGACACGGGAAGCTGGAGACGGACAGCAAACGGAGACTCCCGTAGCAAATAATGTAGAAGAATGAAGTTACAGGTATTCTCCTTTTTCATTTATTTTTGTGTTATTTCATTGGTTTTTTTGCAGTTATTTTGTGTGTAATTGTAAATATTCCAATAGAGAAAGAAGAGGACTTTGGATATCGAGCACCTATTGTTGTAACCATTTAGTAATAATTATTATTTTAATTATCCATTTTTTTTGCAATTTACATTCGCTATTGTATATTTCTCTAATATAAGCTTAAACATAGTTTTGTGTTTTATTGTGCGTCGTTTTCTTTTTGTTCCTTAAAGTGCTTTAGATGTATACAGGGTGTTTCATTAACAATGGGAAGATTCTACAGGTCAAATAATGACCATTGACCCGAACATGCCTTATCCGAATGTTGATGGTTTAGGAAATACAGCGTGTTAAGTTAGATTTCTCCATAAATTTATCAAAAGTATTAACAAATGCTGCGTCATAATGACTTTTCGAATAGTGATATGATTTGTGTTCTTGCTCAAACCAATTTTAATGGGCTCGCTGCAGCCCGAAGGTATTCAGAGTTATACCTCCACTGAAGGCAACCAAATCATAAATTATTTAGAAATCTGTACAACCGCTTAGGCGAAAGAGGATCTTTCAGTCCAAAAAGTGAAAATACCGCTCCGAAGATTATTTCAGCCGAGCAGGAAGATGAGGTTTTGGTTAGATTGCACGAAAATCCAGGCGTAAGTACCCGTCGTTTAAGTGCGGCAACAGGCATAAGTAGCTCTTCGATTTGAAGAATTTTGCACAAAGAGAAGCTTCACCCATACCACATTACTCCAGTACAAAATTTGTTACCGGAAGATCCTCCTGCTCGTCTACGTTTCGCTAATTTCTTACAAGAGCAGCAAGGCGCGGATCCTAATTTTTTGAACAAAATCCTCTTCACAGATGAGGCAACGTTTACTCGACGTGGAGTTTTCAACTGGCGAAACAATCATTTGTGGGATTCTGAAAACCCGCATGCCGTTAAGGAAAGACACTTCCAACATGATTTTAAGATCAATGTTTAGTGCGGTGTAATTTCAAATTTCTTTATTGGGCCTTTTCAACTTCCACCCAATCTGAGCGATCCACTTCATTTAAATTTTTTTCAGCAAAATTTGTATGACCTGCTTGAAGAAGTACCTCTTAATTTAAGGGAAAATATGTGGTTCATGCAGGACGGGCCGGTGCGGGAGTACTTAGACAACGTCTTTCCACATCGGTGGATTGGCCGTGGAAGTGAATTTGCTTGGCCGCCTAGAAGCCCCGACTTAAATCCTCTGGATTTTTTGATGTGGTCTAGAATGAAAGATATGGTTTATAAAGAAGCTGTTGGTTCACCCGATGAGCTGTGGCGAAGAATACAAGTGGCTGCCAATGAAATCAAAGGCAATCCAGGGGCATTGTTTAGAACTCGGGGGGGTCTCTCAGGAAACGCATAGAAAAATGTATCCAAGTGAATGGTGGACACTTCGAACAACTACTTCAAAATTTAATGTTTCCTAATTTTATTTTTCTTGCACCTAAGCGTTTGTAGTGAATTAAAATTTATTTTGTTAGCAGTACTTAATAAGCGTTTCATTTCTAAGATTTAAACATTATCTGCATTTAGTCGTTTTTCTTGAAAATAGGTTGGAATATTAAAATGAGACAAGAATACGTTTATTCTTTAAAAAAGGTTGGTCTTTCAGATTTTGGAGCCGATTTGACGTTAGATGTACATGGTAAAAAGTTATGGGTCAATTTATCAAAGCAATAAGTTATAAGTAGCGCCCTCTATGGGCAACGTCCAAAATGTTATTGGAATCTTTTTTCCCGTAAGAAAAACCATAGGAATGCAAATTTTCAAGTCGACAACCTAAGAAATTTCGTAGTTATGGCAAAAAATGGAAATAAAATTGTAACCATCAACATTCGGATAATGCATCTTCGGGTCAACGGTCATTTTTTGACCCGTAGAATCTACAGTTAACGGATTTCCCATTGTTAATGAAACACCCTGTATATTGTACCTTTGTTGGTTAAATAAAGGTTTTAAAAAGAGAAAATATTCTCAAGAAATTAACAAAATTACATTTGATTTGCAATTCATTTAGAAGAGTTATAATAAATAGTCACAACACACATATATGCCAAAAGAAATCTCGGATATTTCTCCTGCACACCCTCCAGTTTTGACTGTTCTCTCCACCCCCAAATTTTGGCTCCATACATTGTCAAATTACAGTCCAACAGATTTAAGTTGGTGAGCGGTGGGATTGTGCATTAGCGTACTTTACGGATGCAATTTTCTCCGATGCTCCTAAAAATCTGTCTTTGTTAGTTGGCTAGCCACGTTCCCGAACGCTGTCTTTTTCTACTTCTGTACTCATCTTGATTATCCAAACAACCACCAAAGTTATGGCCCCCCCTTCCCGTTTGCCTCTGCAGGCTGCTTACTGAATTTTTTTCTGGGATAAGTTTTTCTTTCTCGTAATCTCAGACCAACCATCTTCCTCCTACCTTCAGTTTTCTATATACCACCCTCACTTAGAAAGTCTTTTTCTATTATTAAATATTGAGTCTAGTTCAGCGACAAAATCCCAGGATTATTGGACATGTCACTTTCGTCTAGACCGCGCAATGCAATTTCAAAGACTCCACAAAATTTTACACAATCAATTATTTTGTTTAAAATATACCTATTTTTAGAAACCGATTAAAGTCGTGTACTGATTTGCAATACGCACTATCAAGTTGCTGTCTTATGTTTACACGTCCTAAACTGGCGTAACTCATTGAACAATTTATATGAGTAGCGGAAGAAGCATGCTTTTTAATTTTGTCCTTTAAATGTTTAATATCGGTTACTCCATTTTTAGTCCAAATAGCATCATTTGAAAATAATAAGCACTGATAACAAAAAAATGCATCTTTCACACTACATCTACAAATCCAGTCGCACAAATAGGCAGATTCGGTAATTTTCAAATTTAATTAAAATTGATAGAGTTTATTATACTGCAGGCAGTTATGTTGTTAATTTTTGTTAAAAAAAAATTCCTTCGCCTGTGAAGCCGTTGCAAAGTTTTCCGTCGGTGCGAGGCTAGAAATCGTACCTTGCAGCGAGAGTAGGCCGCGTGACGTCAGAACTTAGTATAACGTACAAGTCCCAGCTTCAGCGCGCAGCAGTCCCATAAGTATTATGCATATGCATGTGTAGTTAAATTGTTAAATATTATTAACTGGTTCTAACTGGTGTTTTCTGTTTTGTACACAGACTAATACATCGTACAGCACACCAATAAAACGGAAAAAGTGGTTCGTTGGAGCCAGAAGGAAAATCGGTCAGCATTATCGATATTTTCGCGAGTTAGTTTATCATTGCAAAAGTTTATAAAATTATCGGCTGCCCCATTGCAGCCACTCTAAATAAAATGGAACATAATGTAATTTATCGACAGTTTTCTGGGACCCCTTGGTACTTGGTAACGTGTTACGGTTAGCATAATTTGAAACAGGATGCTAGGAGCATGACGGAGCCAAATACTGAATTGCTGTAGCGTTCCCTCCCTGAACTAAAAAAGGAAATTTTATTAACTATTTTACAATAATAATTAAATAGTACGTCATCATAAAGTTCTCTTTTGAAGACTGGTAGGACGCGTACCTCCATCCTTTCCCTGAGCTAGCCTACCCATTCTACATCCCCAACTATTTGAGAGCAGTAGTCTAATCTGCTCCAACCTCTACCTCTTTATTCCTATCTCTGACTCTAGTATGTCGCGAACTATTCCTTTGTGTCTCAGAAGGTGTCCTACCATCCTACGATCCTATCCCCTATTCTTTACTGTCTTCCATACTTTTCTCTTTTCCCCAACTCTTTCTAATTCCTCCTTATTGCTAACTTGTCTATCCACGGTATCTTCAACACCCATCTGTAGCATCACATTTCAAACGCTTCTACTCTTTTTCAATCCGCTTCTCCCATTGTCCAAGTTTCGCACCCATAGGTATAATTTCGTACTCCATAAGAGTCTCTTCCGAGTTTCTACATTAACCGTTCCAAAATATAGCAGTTGTTTCTTTTTGTTAAACAAATACCTACCTAGTACCTACGTAGCATAGTTTTTTGATTCGTGTGAGTTGTATTTGTTTCGTTTTCTTTTTTTTTAATTTCCATCATCATAAGGTTCTCAGTCCGAAGACTGGTTGGACGCGTACCTCCATTCTTTTCTATCCTGAGCTAACCTACGCATTTCCCTAAAAGTAGAACATCCTACATCCCTAACTATTTGAGAGCAGTAGTCTAATCTAGGCCTACCCCTACCTCTTTTTATTCCTATCTCTGACTCTAGTATGTCACGAACTATTCCTTCGTGTCTTAGAAGGTGTCCTACCATCCTATCTCTCCTACTCTTTATTGTTTTCCATACCTTTCGCCTTTCCCCAACTCTTTCTAATACTTCCCTATTGCTAACCTTATCTATCCACGGTATCTTCATCATGCGTCTGTAACACCACAGTTCAAACGCTTCTACTCTTTTTCTATCCGCTTCTCCTATTGTCCAAGTTTCACACCCGTATAATGCCGTACTCCATACATACGACTTTAAGAGTCTCTTCCTAGTCTCTATATTAACCGTTCTCGAACATAACAGTTGTTTCTTTTTGTTAAACGCAACTCGTGCCTGCGCCATTCTTTGTTTTATATCTTTAGTGCTCCTACCGTCTTGAGTTATTTTACTTCCTAAGTAGCAGAAATCCGCGACCTCCTCTATCTTCTCATTTCCTATTTGTATTTCAATTTTAGTTCTATTTTCACTCCATCTACATACCAAAATTTTAGTTTTCTTTTAATTTCCAATCCGTTATAAAACTGTTAACTTGATAACTTGTCAATCACTTAGGTATACATGCATATATAAATGAGTAGGTATGTATTGTATTGTATTAGAGGATATAGGTAGGTACCTTTTTTACAAACAGAAGTAAGCACGTATCTACAATCTACATACCTACTTATACTGAATTATAAAAGGCATGTACACTGTACAGTTAATAAATTGTTGACTTTGTTTTACTTATACCGGTCTGCCTTTACACTACTGTTTTGAGGTTGAATGAAATTGGGGTTAGATGCAAGAATCACACACCATTTCCACATTTACCTACCTACTATATAAATATGGCAAATTATGTGAATTGGACTTTTGATACCCTTGTTGCATCATTCTATCGATTATGTTGTCTATGTTTTATGTTTCCTTGACACCTTACTTTAAAAATTCACGCTCGAAATAGTCCCAATAAGTATGTTAGGAGATAGGTATCGCTTCACGGGCACTTCAAGAGAAGTGGGAGAAGCGCCTTACGAATCTCTGACGTCAAACCAATAACAAAGCGAACTAGCAGCTAATTTCTTTCGCTTATTATGCCGCAAAAAAATTTTGTAGAAAAAAAAATTCGCCGTAAATCAATTACAATAAAAATTTTCTGTCATTTTCATGCCAAAAATAGATATCTTATTTTTCTCCGAACCTCCCTATTGTCCATAGATTCTTTAAAATATCTTTGGACATCTTTACCTCTATCCTTTGTTGTCTGCTTCAAATTCAGTTTTGGTTTCGGTCGCCCACATCCCTTTTTTTCAAGCCGGCGTTCATAATTTAATGTTCCAGCTGACTTTAAGGCAAATATCTCCTCAACAACACTCATCTTGTTTTGCTAAAAGCAAAATTTCACAACAATCACAATTCACAACCGCAACACTCCAGCCTGCAGTCTGAAAAGAACTGAAGGAGAAGGAAGAGCTGATTAAATCAATTCTGCGCGGTTGTTACCATTACCATACCGTGTTTCCCCACTTTGACAGTCGATTTAATTTCCACTGTATCCCCACCTCCTTTTCCACGAATATGAAGAGTAAAGGTCCAACACATTACCTTGAGACACTTCCTTAATAGTACTCAACAATTCTGATACACATTAGGCTGGGCCGTTTTAACTTTTTCCGACTTTTCCGAGGGGCTTATCGCAGAAAGGGTGCAAAATGGTTTCAAATTAACTTGTGTAAAATATTATTCCATTCTGATAACTCCTTCTGCCTCCGGCGCTTATTCGCTCGTTTTAAGATGAATCGTACACGTGAAAACTGGAAATGTCCATTGTTTGGTGATACGTGTGATTTAAAAAACAATATGCTTTCAAGATACGAAGATGTTATGAAGTTCTATGAGTGGAGCCGTCGCAAAATAAAACTGGACCAAGACACAAAGAAAGAGCCCACGTATAAGGAAATAGAAGCCATTGTGGTGGCAAAGATCGCAGAAATATGGGGTAAGGCTTCTATTCCTACTATCCAACATAAAGGAGTGAGGGTGATGTTAAAGACATATCACCTTAAATGCAAAAATCTCCTGAAATCCTATCCAAAAATACCCGAGAAGAAATTAGAAGAGTTCCGCCGCACTAGTGGAGTTTTGTTTGACATTTCATCTTGCAAATCTAAGGACATCTCTAACTGTACTTGTCCTAGAGAGAAAAAAGTACCTACACGAGAGCACAGCTTCCTGATCGACCAACGATCGACTAGGAAAATGTTCATTGGAAGCATAGATACTGTTACAACGGAAAAGCTGACTAAAACATTGAAAAGGAAATTATTTAAGCCAAATTCAAAGTTTCAGCCTCAAAAAGAAAGCACACAGGAGCTCATTGTTTCTTTTTCATCGGAATCGGAATGCACTACATCGGATGATGGTACATTCGAGCTATCGAAGCAAGTCGAAACAACGGAACCTCCTAGCAAACAGCTCTCTTCTGAAAGCATAGACTATGATTTGCTTTCAAGGACTTGTGACAGATTTGGTGTCTCAGATAGAGCTGCGGCGGCCATTGCCTCATCAGTGCTACATAGTTTCAGTGCAGAAGTTATTGATAAAAATCGGATTCGTCGGAAACGTGCCAAATCAAGGAAACGTGCTGTGAAGCGAGCCAAAATCTTCGAAGTACCTGCTTTATACTTCGACGGAAGAAAAGACAAAACTTTGATTGTATCGGAAAAAGACGGAAAAATGTACAAAGAGAACATTCTTGAAGAGCACATTTCGTTGATAAAAGAACCGGAGACCAAGTTCTTGGGTTATATTGCACCAGATTCGGGCACTTCTAAATGTATAGAAAAAGCAATAACCGACTTCTTCTTAGAAGCAGAAGTTTCTATGGACACTTTGCTGGCGGTAGGGTGTGATGGAACCAATGTGAATGTTGGTAAACAAGGAGGCATCATCTGTCTTCTTCATATGAATGAATTGCCTTTTCGTCACTTGTTCCTGCACATTGATGGCAGCACATCGGGACCCCAGACATATTCAGGGGCCGTCGGTAAAAATCTAGAAAACTGCGAAAAGAGGCCTGTTGTTAAATTTCAACCCATTCCCGTGGTGTTACCCGAGGTATCTGCAGAGGATATGAGCACTGACCAAAAATATCTGTATAGAATTGTATTAGCGGTAACAACAGGTGAATTTCCTATCGACTTAGGAAACAAATCACCAGGGAAAATGTCCCATGCCCGATGGCTAACTCGGGCTAATAGAATTCTGCGTTTGTATGTTTCGATGGAATCTCCTTCTGAAAGCCTAGTGGTTCTTGCAACGTATGTCGTCAAGGCTTATGCTCCAACTTGGTTTGCAATAAAAACTCACCCTTCCTGTAAAGATGGAGCACGACATCTGTATCAACTCGTATCTGCCACTAGATACTTACCCACAGAACTGAAAGCCATAGTCGATCCGGTAATTCAAAGAAACAGTTACTTCGCTCACCCTGAAAATATATTGCTGGCAATGGTGACCGATTCTCAAAAGCACATACGTGAACTGGGCGCACGGCGCATTTTGAAAGCTCGCAGCATTCAAAGAAATAGACTTCGACTGTTCCAAGTTCCTTCTCTAAATCTCGATGCATCATCGTGCGTCGATCTTATTGACTGGCAGGATAACATCACGGAACCACCAATATTAAAACTGATATCCGAGGAAGAAATCCATATGTTTGTTGAACAAAAAGGAGAAGGAGACTTGCCTCTACTACGTCTGCCATGCCACTCTCAAGCAGTTGAAAGAGCAGTGAAGACTGTTACTGAGGCTTCAGCCAAGTTGAGCAAAAAAAATGAGAGAGACGGCTTCATAAAAGCCCAAATCGAGTCTCGAAGAGCTATGCCAAAGTTTGATAGTAAGCAAGATTTTCGCGCTAATTAAAGATATGATTATGATTTCTTTAAGTATTTTTTGTGCCTTTTATTCTTCTAATACATAAATACAACTGATAAAATTGTGTTTTATTTTATAAATACATATTATTAGGCCCTTTTCACCTTACTGTAATGATTTAGAAAATATACGACTTTTTCAAAATTTCCCTAATTTCAAAGCCAATCCGGAGGAAGAAGATGAAATCCGATCTAAACCATATTTTACGTGTGATCTAATGATATCATTAGGCACCCTTTTCACGATGAGCCCGAAAGAAATCGAACAATTTTTTTTACCTCATACAAAATCGGCCCAGCCTAATACACATGGTCCTACAGTTTTAGTCGTCTGTTCCCTGGCAGTCAGTTTCAGTATTAAATTGTCTTTTATCAGCCAACAACAGTTTTCGACCGCAAATTTATTACGAAGCTACAAAATAAAAAACACAAAAACAAAGGGAGATACAAAATAGATTTTATTACTGCTTCTTCTTCAGTTATATACACATATCGTACTGTAATTAATATTACTGAGTATAGGAATGACTTATTTTCTCTACGACCTACATGCTATAACCCTACGACGATAATAGAAAAAAATAAATAATACAAAATGTAAAAAATACGGCACATCGAAAAAGATATGTGCTTTGGAAAAAAACACTCAACTTAAACTCTAAATTTTGGAATAATTGTCATGGTTCCTTCAAGTCTTGTACATGTGCGTAATGAAAAGAATAAATAAATACAAGTATGGCACTATAAACAAGTAAAAAAATAATCACTCGATTTACAGAATACTGTCGACCGCGGTTTCAATTTCATTTTCGTTCAAATTTTGAACCTGAATTTCACAAAAGTCACTATCCAGCTCGTCGTCTACATTATCCACTTGATGATAACTGATTGAACGAATGGCCGAATCCAATTCACTCGGTTTCTGACCGCCTAAAAGACTTTCCGATGATTTCCCGTTGATCGCCACTTCTTCAGAAGAATATGTCTCTCCCGTTGAATTAGACGAATCCTCGCTCTCTTCCTCAGAAGTAGAATAAACCTCCACTTTTATCTAAAATAATCAGTTTAAAAATCGAAGAAAATCGAGATTCTACGGCGTAAAACCTTCGTTTCAGCCTCGGGCACCACCGGCACCGTTTGCTTCGGCTTTTCGTTCAACATATTATGCAACATCCGCGTTTCTAAAGAATTTTCAGACACGACAGATTCTGGATCACTCTCATCATCATCCTCATCATCTTCTTCCGAGGATGTATCTTCTTGTTTCGAGTTAACGTGACCATTCTCATTATCCGAATCTTCACATTCCGATTCCGAAGTGCACTCAACCTAAAAGTACCTTGTGAGCAACCGAAATCTTACCAGCGCTTTAAGAAGATACATCCTGTTAAAACTTCATCAAAAAATTGATTAAAAAAATGTTACCGAGGATTTTACGTGACTTTAAAAAATGCAGTCACATTTTTTAACGACGATGGATCAATTTTGCAGCAAGAATATACTGATTGGAGGGGATTTTAATGTCAAAACAGGTGAAAGAGGAAGTATGATAGCAATAGCTGAAGAAGAAATAGCAAGAAAATTCAAGGATAAAAATATAAAAGACGGAAGGTTACTATTATAGAAGAAGAGGAATGGGAAATTATGAACGGAATGAAGAAGAGAGATGGGTGGCAGAGGAACCTCAGTAACCGATTATGCCAGAGAATATGGAAGCCTGGGAATAAGTAGAGAGCCCAAAGGTGGAAGAATGTGTGAACTCAGGCCATTGCCCACTCACATAACATGGAATTGAGAAGAATCAGGGATACCGAAGAAAGAGAATATGTACCGGGTGGCCAGATAAGAATGCAAAGTGCTGTATCTCGGAAGCTATTCATCATAGAGTCTTGCGGTAAAAAAATTTATTACTAAAGTGGCCAAGAGAAGACCGTGGAAAATATTCTCAGATTTCCAAGATGGTCGCCAGGGGGCGTAACCGCCATCTTAAACTTTTAAAGTGATTTTTCACTGAAATCCACCTAGTAAATGTACCAATAAAATATGTGTTTTTTAAAGATAAGCTTTATTCGAGTAATTCTTGTTTAACACTTTTTGACGTATCTATTAAAATGAAGTGGTGGGGGTGATTTAATGTTTTTTTACATAAACAGCTGTAACTCCTAAACGACTGAACGGATTTTAACAAACTTTCCCTACATTTTTATGAAAAAAAGTAATATTGTTGCATTTAATTTTTTAGATAATTTTGCAATTTTCTCTTATTATATCAAAAAACGCGCTCTAGCGGCATCACTAAGAATTAGACATATCACAGGTAAGATGGGTTTGATGGAGTAATAAATGCTTTTTCCAACGAGACCAAGTTTGTTAAAATCCGTTCAGTCGTTTAGGAGTTACAGCTGTTTATGTAAAAAAACATTGAATCACCCCCCACCACTTCATTTTAATAGATACGTCAAAAAGTGTTAAACAAGAATTACTCGAATAAAGCTTATCTTTAAAAAACACATATTTTTTTGGTACATTTACTAGGTGGATTTCAGTGAAAAATCACTTTAAAAGTTTAAGATGGCGGTTACGCCCCCTGGCGACCATTTTGGAAATCTGAAAATATTTTCCATGGTCTTCTCTTGGCCACTTCAGTAATAAATATTTTTACCGCATGACTCTATGATGAATAGCTTCCGAGATACAGCACTTTGCATTCTTATCTGGCCACCCGGTACAGGTTAAGATAGAATATTAGAAGAACAAGGAGTTGGGACAATTAATAAGGTAGAAAAGTATCATAAAGGACTCAAAATGGGGGAGGGCAGAAATAAATGGTGGGACAGTGAGTGCAGAGACAGAAAGAGAACTGAAGTATGAGGAAAAGGTAAGAAATGGGAAGAAAGCAGGGAGAAATTCTACCAAGGAGAGAGGATATGCGGAGGCAGATAATAGGATGGAACATGGTATGGGAAATTCAGGAAAGAGGTAGGCAGATACAGGAACAAAGTATAGAGTAAATACAACCATAAATATAAAGTAATGAGAACAACGGGGCTACCCAGATACTTATAGAATGGGAGAAGATGATGAGGGTGACAAGGTTAAGACTGGAAAAAAGAGATGAAAAGTGGAAGTACTAGGAATACGAAGATAGAAGAAAGTGAAGGATGTGCAAAGTGAAGGAGGAGCCATGGGAACGTGTGCTTGAGAAGTGCAGTTGGAATGGGAGCACAGAACAGGCAAGAATAGAGAGGATCCTGGAAGAAAGCGGGAGGGGCGAGAAGTGGATAAAACAATGCAGAAGATAATGGCAGAAGATGGGAAGCAACAAAATTTTTCGTAGATATAGGACCAAAGAAAATTAGTAATAGTGAATACTGGTTGAAAATCAATTGTGAAATATTAGAGGAAATTGAAGAAATTGAAGAGAGTGATGCTTGCCCGACCGACAGTAACTTATGGAAGTGAAGCATGGGTTTTAAGAAAGGAAGACCAGCAGAAATTAGAGATCTGGGAAAGGAAAATATTAAGAACAATTTTTGGAGGGATAAAGGATGGAGATGAGTATAGGAGAAGAAACAATGCCGAGTTGAGAGAAATGTTCATGGAAGCGGACATAGTCCAGTATGTGCGTGCGTAGAGAATGAGATGGCTAGGGCACATTGCTAGAATGGGGGAAGAACGTATACCGAGACAGATGCTTGAGATGAAGAGAGAGACAAGAAAGAAGAGAGGAAGGCCTAAGAGAAGATGGAGAGAATGTGTGGAGGAGGATGTCAGGAGACTAGGCATTAAGGACTGGAAAAGCAAGGCACAAGACAGAGCGGAGTGGAGAAAAATAGTAGGACAAGCCATGGGCCTATAAGGCTTGAAGAGCTCATAGGAATAGGATGCTTGCCAAACATAAAGGTAGACCAAGGATAAGATAGATGGACGAAGTTGATGAAGATATGGGAAGAAAAGAAATCAGACGACCGCCATGGACAGAAAGCGATGAAGAGGGATTGTGGAGAAAGCTAAGTCATACAAACAACTATAGAAGACAGTATGGAATCACATTTTCTTACTGGTACAATGTTGAGTGGCAATTTTACTTAAGGGGGGGATTAAAAATGCGAGTCCCTTGACCTACATGGCAAATCATGCGTATTTTGTAGTCCGTATCTCGAACACACAGTAGATGGATCAAGAACTTTGATGCAAATTCACTACGAATTCTTAATAAGTTAACCCCACATGCCAAAAGACAGTGACACAGTAATTAAACTCGACTCGACTCGACTCGACTTGAATGCAATTCTTGAAAAAAGTTCCGACTGGGTCAGCAATGCTCGAAAACTGTTTAGGTCGTGTGTGTATGAAGATATCAATGAAGTAATGTTGAAGTTGGTTAAGGTTTGCCGTGACAGGAAACTGCAGATATCGGGAACCGAACAATAATTCGGGAGAAAGCACAGGAATTAGTGAAAACTTTGGGACATTTGGATTTCGCTGTGAGCTCGGGATCGCTGCACAAATTTCAAGTTAGTCACACAATTGTGCAAAAAGTGGTTCGCGGTAAAAGTGCAGACGTAAATGAAAAAGAGTATGAAAATTGGAAAAAAATGTGCTCCCTAGATTACTCTCCCATTATGAATCTGAGGACATTTTCAACGCTGACCAAACGGGTCTGTTCTTTAAATGTTTACCGGACAAAACCTTGGCTTTTAAAAATGAGAAGTGTTATGGGGGAAAGCAAAGTAAAGAACGGATTACTGTTATGGTTGGTGCAAATATGGACGGGACGCAAAAACTGCAACTTTTGGTGATTGGGAAATCAAAGAACCCTAGATGTTTTAAGAGCATCAAGTCTTTGCCGGTCACTTATCAGAATAACAAGAAGGTGTGGATGACCAGTGACCTGTACGAGAAATGGTTATTGCCTCTTGACAGAAAGTTTTTGGCCCAAAAGAGAAAAATTTTACTTTTCTTAGGCAACTGCCCGGTTCATCCTACAATTGACGAAAACTCGAAGTCCATCCGCGTCGTATTTCTGCCACCTAATACGACGTCTAAGTTACAACCAATGGATCAGGGTATAATTTATTAAGAACCTGAAGATGAATTATCGGAAACGGATTCTGAAACAAACTATCGCTGCTATGGAGGATCGTAGAATAGCGGTAACTTTATTAGATGCTATTAGAGAAATAGCAAGAGCATGAGATACAGACGTCTCAGCAACAGTTTTAAGAAAGCCGGATTCTCCCGCGACATTCGTGAAAATGAAGATCATTTGTTGGATGGACATGATCTTAGTCTTGCAGAATTAAAGGCAACGCTTGCGAAATACAGGGAATCAGTACAAATCACTCTGTATACATCAAACTATAACTAACCTGTTCAATCATACTTTCGTAATTAATATCCTCGTTATTTAACATCTCCTTGCTCTCATCTGCGTACCCATTACTCTGCCCTTCATTCTTACAGACCAGTTTGCCCTCCGACGTACCGATACTCCCAATTTTGACGTCCTCTAAAATGCTCCAATTGAAATTCTCATGAATCGCCATATGCAGCTTCAACTTCGAGCTGGCGTTGTGATAACGGCCGCAAATCCTACAAATAAAGTTCGATCCGAAACCTTGGCCATGCAGCAACGTCGGATGGTTCTCCCGTAAGTGTAATTGCAGTGTTTCGTAATCAGGGTTCGTTTTAAGACAAATCCCGCAAACTGTTGCCGCTACAGTTTTGTGACACCGAATATAATGTTGCCATAGGTGTTTCTTCGCCGGCCAAGTCTTCAAACAAATTTCACACAAGGAAGGATCGTTACTGTTTACATAAACAGTTCGTTTTGAACTGTTTTGTAATGTTTGGCTGTGAGAAGACGACGAGTTCATCTCACACGATTCTTCCAAAATTTCAGTCTTAAAATTGTTTATTACTGAAAATCGTTTAAAAAATATTAAAGCACATTCAAATTTATTAAAATCGAGCCTACCATTGTTAAATTTTTTGTCTTTTACGTTTGCTTTTTCGACTTTAATCGGCAAAGCTTTCCCCAATAACCGTTTCTCTAATAAAGAAATTTTTGCTTCTTGCGCTTCACTAAAAGTTTCATCTTCAAATTCTTCATTGGAACCATCGTCGCTCGCGCCCCCCCAATTATTTTCATAGTCACTTTCATAAGCGACAGAATTTTGCAGCTCTTTTTTCACATTTTCGTCTTCCAACACGGAATTATTTTGTTGCGAGGGTTCTTCCTTCTTTATTTGTTGATCGTGCACTGAACTATAGTGCAAAGAGAGTTCTTCTTCGTTATTAAATACTTTTAAGCACGCTTTGCAAGCTTTAAAAATGCGACCTACAAGAAATTGCCTATAAATTACATATTTCATAAAAAAAATTCACAAAAGGTTTTGGAAATAAGGATTGGCTATTTGGTAGTTGCACCCTTATTACACAGGGTGGTCCTTAAGTATTCCTATCTCTGACTCTAGTATGCCGCGAACTAACTTCAGTGTTCAGTTATATTTTCTCTGGTTCTCAGTTCTTCTCAGACAGCGGCCGGAAGTGTTTATTGTTGCAGTTGTGAATTGTGATTGTTGTGATTTGCTTTTAGCAAAACAAGATAGGAGGAGATATTTGCCTTAAAGTCAGCTGGAACATTAAATTATGAACGCCGGTTTGAAAAAAGGGAAAGTGGGCGCCCCAAACCAAAACTGAATTCGAAGCAGACAACAAAGGATAAAGGAAAAGATGCCCAAAGATATTTTAAAGAATCTATGTACAATTTATGTGACTGAATTTGTGGATGTAGTGTGAAAAATGCGTTTTTTGTCTCTGAACTAGACTCAATATTTAAAGAGTACCTTGAAAAAAATACAGTAATTAAAGGAATATCGAAAATAATTCAGAACGAAATTTTAGATTCAATGTCGGCCGTTGTACACACACATATAATAAAGGAAATTGACCAGACAAATTTTGTGGCAATTCAAGTTGAAGAGAGCACAGATGGCTCCAATGAAACGCAAATGATTTTTATCTTTCGATATGTATTAAATGGTATTGCACATGAGAGATTTCGGAAATTTGTCAACCCTCCAGGTACCACAGCACAACATTTAACCGATGCAATAATGGAAGAACTCCAATTATTAAAAATTAATGAAGCACCCCATAAATTGATTGCTCAAAGTTACGATGGTGCATCAGTCATGAGCGGTAAGCTGGGAGGAGTACAAACAAAAATTAAAGAAATATACCCAAATGCACACTTTATTCATTGTTATGCCCATCAACTTAATCTTATCCTCCAAAAAGTGGAGAGTCAACACAAACCGATAAAAATATTTTTTGCAAATTTACATGCATTTTCGTCTTTTTTCGGACGATCCCCAAAACGTACGGCGGTATTGGATAGGGTGGTTAAGGTGAGATTACCTAAAGCTGCACCCACTCGATGGGCTTTCAATACAAAGTGTGTTGAAACTGTACACACTTATAAAGATGATTTAATATGTTGCTTGGAGCAAATCATTGATGAGGAGGAGGACGGTAACAATATAAATCAAGCTACTGGTTTAAAAAGACATTTGGAAGATGAACTTTTTTTATTTTCGTTCAATTTTTTTCAAAAAATAATGCCTTATGTAGACATATTGTTCAAACAATTACAAATGCGAGATATTGATGTTATATCAGTAAAAAACTATGTACATACATGTCTTTCAACAGCAATACGCAAAAAGTAAGAAGTGCTATTTTGGAATCGGAAGAACCAAGCACGTCATCAGCACAGAACAGAAGGAGAAGAGAATTGACTTGAAATATAAGCACGTTTAAGGTATGTTTTATTTAAGGTATGTTTTTTATATGTCCTGTTTCTTACATTTTTGAAGATTTGTACCAGGTGTCCAAATAAGAAAGGATGCCGGCCATATCTAAGGAACCATTCATGGTACAGCTATGGGAAAGAAAAAATAATAATAAAAGTGGCCAAGAGAAATCGCTGAAAATTATTTTCAAGTTTCTAAGTTTGCTGCTAGAGGGCGTAATAGTCATAGTCGACAAAAAAACCATGGTTTTCTCTAAAATATACCCAGATAAAGTAGATCAAAAATACGAATATTGCAATCTTGAATATATTTTGTATAATTTTGGTTTACCACTTCTTGCTCTAGCTCAGGGATGGGCAAACTTTTTCGGTGACGGGCCGAATCGAAAAATGAAAATTTGTGGCGGGCCAAACTGAAATAATTCACGCAAATTTCGTATCAGCGATAATTCAAATAAAATAATGTACTCGTATTTATATTATTTTACATATCGCATATTAATTTGTAATAATCATGGGTTTTAGTGAATGAAACATGAAAATATATCATAAAGTTTATTAAAATTTTACAAACTCTTTTGTGAACCTGGTACATGTAATGACGTAATGAGGGCTGATCATTCCTTGTTGACAGTGGGAGTGTGTGAGCTATGGAACTGGCTACGTAATTTCATCATCTCTTCCTATACTGGACTTTTTGTTAACATGATATTTTGAGTGTTGATGATAGGTTCGTCTGTTAGTCTGGTTGCGAATATCACTTTTAGAAAAAGTTTGTTCCCAGATGTATGACGACGCGAACATTTCCATGAGTTTTTGTGCATTTTGCACGATGTTTGGGTACGTTTTTTACTTCTGCAGTAATTTATAAAAATCGAGCTTATTTTTGAGTAACATCGCCTGTTTTGAGTTCAGTTAATGCAGTTATGCATTTCAATTAATTCTAATCGAGGTATAGACGTCAAATACGTCAAACTTAGCGAAATATGCAATATGTGTGAGGTGTGAAAAAGAAGTCTGTATAAGTAGTCGCAGGTCGGATAAAATAAGGTTTCTTTGTTTAGTCACGGGCCGGATAAAATAAGGTATTTTTATTGAGCCGCGGGCCGGATAAAGTAATCCTGCGGGCCATAGTTTGCCCATCACTGCTCTAGCTCATCAAATAGCAGCGGAGGGGGAAGGGGAACGATTGATTGTGAAGATGCTTGTAACTTCGGTTTGGTTCAACATAACTTGGCGAACTTGGTCTCGTTGAAAAGAGCTCTCTTCGGTTAATTATATGCTTTTATGAGCTAGGTTCTTTTAGTTCTGTCATAGCTTAAGAAATTCTTATAGCTCCGCCACTTGGCCATCCTCACCGAGTAACGAGACGGTCCGGCGGACTGAAGCCGGAATGAAGAGAACTCATTTCGTAGTTGTAGCCGACAGGAGATAGATCGAGCGGTTCTGGGGCGTATTAAGAGCGATTTTTGCGGGTTTATAGGTTGTTGAGTTGTTGCCCCTGTATTTCAGTTATTAATGTTGTACTTTTAGTGACTGATATTTTTGTGTTTGAACAATGGGTAAAGGAAGGGAAAGTTGTGCAGCTCTTGGGTGCATAAACAATTATAATAATTGTTCCTATAGTTTTTTAATTTTCCCAAAGAGGAAAATAGGTAAATTATAAACGTAATGCATAGGTATACTGTATAATTTGGAAACATTCTTAAATATTTTTGCAGCCGAGCAATAGATAAAGTCAGAAAAATAATATATGAGTGCCCATCTGGAGATTTGTTTTCTGAAATATATGTTTTAAGTTTTAAGTGTAAATGAAAATTTAATATTAAGTGCAATCTATGTGCAGTAAGGGAACTTGGACTTACTTTATAACAGTAAATTATAGATCGTACAAATTTTGAATATTAGATTACATAATTCAAAAAATGTGTTGAGTTGAGAGTTGAGTTCTGTTAGACATTATTTATTTTACTTTTATTTATTTTTATTAATAATAATCAATTAATAACAGAATACCTTTAACAGTTATTTATTTATATTTGCGTTATTTCCAAAGTAAAATATTTCATTCAATTCTGCGGTGCCCGCAAAATTTTTAAATACGGCCCCTGCTGGTTTTGCCACCTGCAAAGTTAAAAGCGCGTCGCGGTCTCCCCACCATCGCGTAGAAAACTGGCCTCGCATACATCAAAGGAGCCGCTCGCGAGCTTCGGAGCTATACTTGGTTAGGCTATGGTTCTGTAGTGATCACTAGGGCGCGCTGTTTGAAAGATCTGCAAACTTTTCAAAATTTCTTGGAAATTTTAAATGGAATGATATAATAATTACAACCTAGTTAAAAAGAGGATAGAATGATGAAAGGAATAGTGAAAACCGCGCATTGATATTTTTTTCTAACCGGAGATATAAACAAATTAGTGTTAGGATTGGGAGGATGGGGGTAAAAATTGTTGGTAACACCCGGTTCAACATTTGCAATTATTTTGTAGTAGTGATAAACTTGTGTATGCTTTAATGCCAATATAAAAATTATACAAATATGTAGGGATGCAACGTTTAGCGATTGTTCTTAAACGTTTAAACACGTATATTAAACGTTTAAACGACGTTTAAACGTGCACCCTACGCGTAATTTACCAATATTGTTTTGAAACTTGAATAATTAGAAAAAATCAAACGTCGTTTGAAAGTTGGGTTATAAATCATAAAATAATACATATTCCGTTGAATAATGGCCGCGGCGATGGCGGCAAAAGTCCTCAAAGGGATGCAAAAACAATAAATTTGAAAAGCACATGATGGTTTTGCAATATTTAAGTGGCCGCGTCGCTTTTGTTCTTACGAGGTGCGCACCTAGCACTATCCGCGGCTTTGTTCATTATCTGAAATTTAATAATATCTAAATTTTATTTCGTTTAAACGTTCCCCTAAACGGGTAGTGTCCACACGGGCGGTTAAACGTTTAAACGTTTAAACGTTGCATCTCTACAAATATGATAAAATAGCTTTTACTATAGTTTGGAGAAAGTCTTCCATCTTCCGAAAATTTAAGACTCTAGAAGCTATGAGAGATCGGGCTCAAAATACTGGCTCCTGATTGGTCCATTGAAATTTTTACTTCCGGTCTAGGACATGTGACCGCTCATGCGCTTTTCAAGCGATCGCTTGAACCGGTCGGTTCCTTTTGAACAGGTTTTGAACAGGTATTGCCTGTTCAAAACTAAAAACCTGTTCAAAAGGAACCGACCGGTTCAAGCGATCGCTTGAAAAATGAAAAGCGCATAAGCGGTCACATGTCCTAAACCGGAAGTAAAAATTTCAATGGACCAATCAGGAGCCAGTATTTTGAGCCCGAACTCTCATAGCTTATCTACTTAAGACATTTGTAGATATCAAACACTTGACATTGTGCTGAATTCTTTTGTTTCGACGCCAACCTCGTTTTATAAATATATTGCGCACACAGTGGTTGAATCAGTAACTTTGGCGTAAATTCACTATGAATTCTTAATAAGTTAACCTCACACGCCAAAAGACAGTTACACAGCACACCCTTGAGGACGGTGACTTCGTCAGCGAAATATGTGTCGAGTTTAATGACTGTGTCACTGTCTTTTGGCGTGAGGAGTTATCTTCTGAAGAATTCATAATAAATATTGCAATTTACAAGAGTATATTTTAATACCCAAAACATGGGTTTTTGCTTTAAAAAATGGTCATTTCCACATTTAAAACGGCCACGAAGAAGCAACATATAATTTTAATGATTATGATATTTTCAAAATGTTTTTTATATTCAGTGGCACATACAGTGTGTTTGATTTTATGTGTCACAGCAGATATCTCGGCTGTTGAAAGAATTCCAAATAAATGTTATATATGAAAGTTGTGAGATAAATACATTCAAAATTTTAAATGGAACGTACCCACTGTTTTTACGTATTCTAAAACTGCATAAAATTTCCTTTACAACGATATATCACATGTCATAGTTATCTAATCGATTAAAAGCACAAATCGATAATTAAGTACGAACTGCATGTCTATAATATGACTTAACAGTTTTGATCGAAAGAGTAGGCTTTGACAAGAATTGCTATCGCGTGAACTGTCAAATTACTTGAGTAAATTCCTGCGTATTCTTAATTTTCATAACGAAAGTCACTTTGAAAAAACTTTAGATTTTATTAACTTAAATTTTAAACTTAACTTACCTACTATTTTAATGTTACTTTCTTGTTGTTGTTGTTGCTATGTCGTGTTTGTGTTGAATAGTTTTATGTTGTCAAGCTAGTCTTAAGTAATATTATATCATGTAGAAACAGACATCAGAGTTTCATTATTTTCACCGCCTACTTTTTCGGATGAAGCTGTAAGTAGCGTAAAGGGTTCAGTTGGTAGGTACTTAATCAGTGGCGGCTCGTGACTTTAGAACTTGGCAGTGCTCTGGAATGAAATCACCGTTCAGGGGTTGGGGGGGTCTGGCGGTTTCTCCCTGTATTTTTTTATGACGTGCTTTAGAAGCCATTTTAAAACAAGAAATTTCACTCACCGCAATATTTGACGAAAATCTCAAATCCAAAAGGTTAAACTTTCGCACACAATTTTTACCGCGACCTTTCGAAAAGTATTTGATAATTCGCTCAGACTTAGGACGTCAATTTCGTTTTATTTCAAGTTTTTCGTCTTCGTTGTTCTTTTGTTTACCATATTTAAGTTTGAGATAGCTCCTGGCTTTGCTTATAACTTGAGTAATTAGCTGTATTATCGTGTTTATTATTTTTAAATATTGAAATTTCCAGTGGTTTAGTTTGTGGTGGTGGCGTGTGTTATGTAGTGATAGCGGCATAAATTCCATTGACAATATTATTAAAATTAACTTTTTATTATTGGACTTGAGCACAAAAATTGAAATAAAACGGTTAGGTAGGCCGACACCGGTTTTAAAAGTTAAAACTAAATCAAATTTGTGTGAAGAAAAAGGAAGGTCGGTCTTTCACCAGGCATTTCACCAGCGACATTTACAAACGAAACAAATGGATATGTGGATGTACGGTAAGGAATTCTCTTTTTTGTTTTCAATGCCTGTTATTTTTTACTCCAAATATGGATAAGAATTGGAGTAGTATAGGCGTTACTGACTTGAACCATTTGCATGAAAAAATAAGAAAGCACGAAGTGTCCAAAGCTCACTTGCAAGCTAGTACAGAATTTGCGTTCCAGATTCAAGTGAACACTTAAATATTGTGGAGTGAACTTTAACAAAGTGGTCGCCTGATTTTTCCATTTTTTAATATTATCGTGTTGTAATACTTACTTCATTCAGATAAAAGTGAATATGGTTTCTAAATATATGTATAATGATACAAATGATACAAATGATACAAATATATGTATAATGATACATATATTTAGAAACCATATTCACTTTTAACTGAATGAAGTAAGTATTACAACACGATAATATTAAAAAATGGAAAATCAGGCGACCACTTTGTTAAAGTTCACTCCACAATATTTAAGTGTTCACTTGAATCTGGAACGCAAATTCTGTACTAGCTTGCAAGTGAGCTTTGGACACTTCGTGCTTTCTTATTTTTTCATGCAAATGGTTCAAGTCAGTAACGCCTATACTACTCCAATTCTTATCCATATTTGGAGTAAAAAATAACAGGCATTGAAAACAAAAAAGAGAATTCCTTACCGTACATCCACATATCCATTTGTTTCGTTTGTAAATGTCGCTGGTGAAATGCCTGGTGAAAGACCGACCTTCCTTTTTCTTCGCACAAATTTGATTTAGTTTTAAGTTTTAAAACCGGTGTCGGCCTACCTAACCGTTTTATTTCAATTTTTGTGCTCAAGTCCAATAATAAAAAGTTAATTTTAATAATATTGTCAATGGAATTTATGCCGCTATCACTACATAACACACGCCACCACCACAAACTAAACCACTGGAAATTTCAATATTTAAAAATAATAAACACGATAATACAGCTAATTACTCAAGTTATAAGCAAAGCCAGGAGCTATCTCAAACTTAAATATGGTAAACAAAAGAACAACGCCGCAGAAGTACCAATTTCCGTATTATATTATGCATATGCTTAGCACAACCGCAAGGTTCAACTTCCAAGTGTGTACTGAAAAGGCACACGGATACGAGCTAAACTAAAAGCATATATGACGAATTTTCCCACGTCTTGCCGAGTTTTGCCGATCTCGGTCCCATATCGAATGTACGAGTACCACACCCCACAGTTTCAACACGCCAGACGCTACACTCGAACGCCAGACGGTTTGGATGTATTTGCACATTTGCACGTGTATTCTCTGTTAGGTATTTTGAAACTGACGACGCGGGATGCTTGGCGCGCATACTATTTATTATCTAAACGCTGGAGATTCAAAAAGTTTTAAACTTTAATTTGAACCTTATCAAAAAAAGGATAACAGCAGTTTTTTGTAGGCAGTGCACGCGCACGAGCACACTTATTGAGGAGCTGCCACTGTACTTAATTATCGATTTATGTCTTTAATCGATTAAATAAATATAACATGTGATATATCGCTGTAAAGGGAATTTCATACAGATTTAGAACATGTAATATTACTGGGTATGTTACATTTAAAATTTTGAATGTATTTGCTATATCTGAATTATTTGATGCTCAATTGTTTTTTTGATTTTGACAAATTATTGAAAATAAAGTGTCTAACAACTTTCATATATAACACTTGTTTGAAATTCTTACAATAGCCGAGATTTCAGCCATGACACATCAAATCAAACACACTGTATAAAGGTTAGTAAGTAACACGTCCTCCTGCCCCTAAAACTCTTTTGTCCATATCTCTGGTTAGAAAAAAAGATATCAATGTGTAGTTTTCACTGTTTCTCTCGTTATTTTGTCTTCTTTTTAATTAATTTATAATTATTATACCGTTCCATTTAAAATTTTCAAGAAAGTCTGAAAAGTTTGCTGATCTTTCAAACAACGCCCTCTAGTGATCACTACAGAACAAAAATGACTTAAATTATAAAAGTATCTGATTAAAGGAAGATAGCTCTTTTCAATGAGACTAAGTTTGCTAAACTCGATTAAATCAAACCGAAGTTACAAGCATCTCCACAACCAGATGCTCCCCTTCCCCCTCCGCTGCTATTTGATGAGTTAGAGCAAGAAGTGGTAAACCAAAATTATACAAAATATATTCAAGATTGCAATATTAGTATTTTTGATCTACTTTATCTGGGTATATTTCAGAGAAAACCATGTTTTTTGTCGACTATGACTATTACGCCGTCTAGTAGCAAACTTAGGAACTGGAAAATAATTTCCAGGAATTTCTCTTGGCCACTTTTATTATTATTTTTTCTTTCCCATAGCTCTGCCATGAACGATTCCTTAGATATGGCCGGCATCCTTTCTTATTTGAACACCCGGTACATATTTTTAGTATTAATTATAAGTTCCAAAAACCAAAATGACCCCACTGGTTATTAACCCACAAGCCGCCACTGCTCTCATTATAGGGCAGCCTACGTTGTCCCCCTCTACACTGCTTTCCCGTTCTAATACATCTCCTACTTCTTGCCCCGCACAAAAGTTTCCCAAATATTCATTCCAGCTATTGGCCTTCTCCCCCTTTCCGATTTGACTACCTCTTAAAAACTTTTTAGAATACTTAAGGACCACCTGTATTTGCCACCATAAACGATTTTTGTCAAAATGCGTCTATGTTGTTTTAAAATTTAAATGTTATAAAATAAAATGAAACCAAAAAAGAGGAAGTACAAACACAAATGTGGATCGTGGACTTTTCAAAAATCTGAAGAAAACAGTAGTAACATACCGTAAAAAAAAGAAATAAATCGATAACAAGAGCAGCTAAAAGAACTATGAATATGAAAGACGAGTTTTATCAAAACACTTACCATGTGACTTATTCAAATGATCGTAAGTCTTCCACTTGCTTCCGTAATTTTTTCCGCAAACAGTGCAAGAAGTGAGTGGGGTTAGACTGTCCCTATGCACCAAATTCACGTGATCCTTCAGGATATACTGAGTTTCGAATAATTTTAAGCAAATCCCGCAACTCAACGACAAAATCTTACGATGCAAACTCAAAATGTGCATTTTGAGTTTGATTTTCGTGGGCAAAGCGTCTCCGCAGAATTGACAAACGAAGGAATCGTGGTGCTCTTGCTGATGCTCCGCTAGATCCGCCCTATTTCGGAGGATATTTCCGCACTGGTTGCAGAATAAATGGCAATCCGGATGCGAAAAACGGATGTGAGAGACTATCTCGCATTTGCTCTGCACTTTTTGGCCGCAAATTTCACAATTATATTCGGAATGATAGTTGATGAGGTGCTTCGTGAGGCTTTGACGGTCCTTGAAGATCCGGGAGCAGGTTTTGCAGCGAGTTAACAGGTCTTTTTGAAGCCGCGGCCGACAGTTCTTCTTGTGTTTTTTCAGGAGTGTCTTCTTGTGGAAGCCTTTAAAACATTTCGGACACCTGAAAAGATAATTACACCCTTTACACCCTTAGATTCAGTAGTTTAAATGAGCTTTGAATATATCAAGAGATATTACATACTTGAATTCGCCTTCGTTCCTAGGTGGCGTGTAGTTCGTGATAATATTAGTATAAAGATCGCTGGACGAATCGATTTCTTTTGGCGGAATGGTATCATTTGGTTTCGAGTCTTCCTCTTCACTCGTGTTCTTCGACAGTTGTTCGTCTTCATCGGGATCCGAGTTAGGGAACAAGGGACCTTCATCGCGCTCCCTTTCTAGTATTTCTTGCCGCATAAAACTTTGCCGGACAGACTGAAAATCGAACGCCCTGAATTTTTGGGACATAAAATCCTCGTTTGTACTTGTATTTCTATTATTCCACCAAGAATCTAAAAAATAAAAAGGTTAAAGAAGTATTCCGTAAAGCCCGAAACAATTTAACGATAAATTATTCTGCCACCTAATATGACGTCTAAGTTACAACCAGTGGATCAGGGTATAATTAAGAACCTGAAGATGAATTACCGGAAACAGATTCTGAAACAAACTATCGCTGTCATCATTGGTTGGATGAAGATGATCTTAGTCTAGCAGAATTAAAGGCAAGGCTTGCGAAATACAGGGAATCGGTACAAATGGAAGATATTTACGCAGAAGAATACATTGCCATCAACGACGACATTCAAATTGCCGAATTTCCGACTGATGATGACATTTTGTCTAGTTCCAAACTAGTTTGATAGATAGTAATTGGGATAACTCAATGCTCAGTACGGACCTAATGGCAGAGCAATTTACACATTCAGTTCTGGAAGTATTAAATAGACTTGCACCTGTCAAGGAGTTGCGGTTGAATACAAGATGGGCAGGTAAGAGGTGGTGGACTTCAGAGATTCATGAGATGATGAAGAAGAGAGATTCTCTCTTTAGAAAAGCAGTAGATACTAATAACATAGAAGACTGGAATATGTTTAAGAGAAAAAGGAATGAGATAGTGGATACGATAAGAGGAAAAAATAATATTACAATAGTCAAATAGACGAGGTGAACCAAAATTCCAACAAAATGTGGAAGGTCTTGAAGAAGTTGATTAGTAAAAATAGAAGTCAGAAAATAGGAATAAAATTTGATAATAGACTAATTGAGGGATACTGAGAAACAGCGGCGGCTCCTTAATAAGTGCGCTCGTGCGCACGCACTGCCCACAAAAATATGGTTTTAACCTTTTTTGATAAAAGGTTCGAAACCTTATAATTATAAACTAATAAGTTTAAAACTTTTTGAATCTCTGCCGCAATATACCGGGTGTCAACGAGAGCATGTAACATCCCGCCATTTGTTTACTTTTTGAAATACACTTTGGCACTCCGCTGCAAGTATTATACTCCTAAAACCTCGTATTTTTATCATATTTGACATATCTAATTACTTCCGGTTAAACCGGAATTGACATCAACTTTATTATGTTAAATAGCAATATACCATTGTTTTTAGATAGCTCGATAGGCCTTTTTATTCTCTTGACAACCATGTATCATAGATACCCAAGAACTTTATATTTTTGACGTCAGAGGGCTGTGAATTTGACGATATGAGCCTAATTTTAAACGTTTTAATGAATTAAACTATTTATTCTAACAGACTGTTTTAATGGCTATGTAAAGATTTTTGAATTTGAAGCATTACATCCCTATTTTTTTAAAAATAAGGTTAACATAGTCGTTCAAATATTCGTTTTTGAAACAGAGTTTTTCGTGAAATTTTAAATAGCAAGGTGCTAAAATTTTTCTTGTTTTTCGAACTTCAGTTTATTGTCCTCACAATTAGTGCATAAAAGTGTAATTCAATTATCAATTAGTAATTTAAATTCCATTTTTTAAAACGCTTAAAACGACTATGTTAACTTTATTTTTTTTTAAATAAAGGATGTACTGCTTCAAATTCAAAAATCTTTCCACGGTCATTGAAACACTGTTAGAACTAATAGTTGAATTCATTAAAACGTCTAAAATTAGGCTAATATCGTCAAATTCACAGCCAACATGACTTTTTCATTTAACGCCCTCTGACGTCAAAAATATAAAGTTTCTGGTTATGTATGGTACATGGTTGTCAAGAGAATAAAGAGGCCTATCGAACTATCTAAACAAAATGATATATTGCTATTTAACATAAAAAAGTTGATATCACTTCCGGTTTAACCGGAAGTAATTAGATATGTCAAAGATGATAAAAATATGGGGTTTTAGGAGTATAATACTTACATCGGATTGCCAAAGTGTATTTCAAAAAGTAAACAAATGGCGGGATGCTACATGCTCTCGTTGACACCCGGTATATTAATTATTATGCGAGATAATAAATAGTACGCGCTCTAAGCATTCCGCGTCGTCTTTGAAAATGCCTACCACACACGCATCCAGCCGTCCGAGTACTGAGGTGTGGCCAATGCATATTCGATATGGGAGCGAGATCGGCGCGACTCGGGAAAATTTCGTCGTATGTGCTTTTAGGTGGAAGAATTATAGCTCGTCTTGGAGCGCTGTTTGAGCACACACACTGTAGTTGGGCGAAGCACGAGACGCGGAGTTTGTACTTCTGCGGCAGTGTTTATTGTTTTTGTTTACCATATTTAGGTCCGAGATAGATCGTTGCTTTGCTTATAACGTGAGTTAATATTGAAATTTCCAATACTTAGCATGGCTAGTGGTTTGGTTTAGTTAAAGTCAACACTTAAACATTGTGGAGTGAACTTTAACAAAGTGGCCGCCTGATTTTTGCAATTTTCAAAATTATTATTGTGTTGTAATACTCCATTCAGTTAAAAATGACTTTTGACGAAAAACTTGAAATAAAATGAAATGGACGTCCTAAGCCCCCTGTGCGAAGTATCAAAAGCTTTTCGAAAGGTCGCGGTAAAAGTTGTGTGCGAAAGTTTAACCTTTTGGATTTGGGATTTTCGTTAAATATTGCGGTGAGTGAAATTTCTTGTTGGAAAATGTTTGAAAATGGCTTCTAAAGCACTTCATTTAAAAAAACTACGGGGAGAAACCGCCAGACCCCCCCCAACCCCTGAGCGGTGATTTCATTCAAGAGCACTGCCAAGTTATAAAGTCAGGAGCCGCCACTGCTGTGAAATAGCCGAAGAATTTAACCACTATTTCTTAAATAGCATCGATGGTTTGGTGCAAAGTGAGTTAAATAATGATGAAGTGATAGACAAGATGGAGAAATATGATTCGAAGTTGGATAAATTTGAGGAAGTGTCTTTCTGCGAGTTGAAAAGAATAGTTAAGAGCCTGCCAAATAAAAACAGTAGGTAGTATCGATGGGATCAATACTACAATTTTGAAATTAATTGTGGAAGCTGTGGGAAATAGGTTACTGGATGTTATTAATAAATCCCTGCGAACAGGATTGCTTCCTTCAAAATGGAAGAGATCGATGGTTGTTCCTGTAGAGAAGATCCCGAATGCTGATGATGCAAGCTCCTATCGCCCAATAAACATGCTCCCATCTTATGAAAAGGTTTTGGAATTGGCTGTGAAAGGCCAATTTCTGCATTATTTGGAAGGAAATAACATTCTCACAGAGTCTCAAGCGGGTTTTAGAAGGGGACAATCGTGTGAGACTGCAGTGCAAACTGTAATACATGATGGCAATTTCTGAGAAGCAAATAATAGGTACGGTATTCGTGTATTTTAAGCGCACTTTTGAGACGATTGATCAGAATCTGTTGTTGATGAAATTGGCTCGTGTTGGGGGTTGATGGTGTTGTGTTGGATTGGATCAGAAGTTTTCTTGTAGGTAGAGTTCAAGTGACGAAATATGGGGAAAGTATTTCAAGTGAGAAGGAATCAAAATGGGGAGTTCCTCAAGGATCAGTGTTGGGACCTATATTATTTATTTTGTATGTTAATGACATAGTTAAAGTTTTCAAAAAATGTAAAATACAGCTATTTGCTGATGATATGCTTGTGTATTTTGTCCATGATGATGTGGATTACATTGTACAAGTATTGAATGAGGAACCGGAGTTATTGTGTAAGTGGTTGTCCTGCAATGCTTTAGTTATTAATGTGAGTAAAACCAAGGTAATGTTCGTTTCGCATAGATGTATTGTTCATGTGGGCGATGTTTATGTGGATGGGAGCAGGTTGGTGGTCGTTAAGGAATTGAAATACTTGGGAATTATTTTGGATGACAAACTCAATTTTAAAAGTCATGGTAATTATGTTATAAAGAAAGTGAGCCAGAAAGTTAGAGTTTTACAACGAGGAGGAGTTAACTTAAGTTTATGGTCAAGGTTGCTTGTTTATAAAACTATTGTGCTTCCACATGTAAGTTACTGCTCGACAATTGTTAATCTGTTCACACTGGAATATTTTCGTAAATTAGAAGTGAAGCAAAACAGGGCATTGCGGATAATTTTGAAATGTGTTAGGTATACTCGGATTGAGTGGATGTTGGATGTGTTGAGACTGATGAGTACCAGACAACTAGTAACATATAACACGTCGGTATTTATATTTAAGTTAAAATACAATTTATTTCAATGTAAATTGAGTGATTTGAAGTATAATGCAGATATTCATTCTTATTCTACAAGAAATAGAAATGATTTTTATGTGCAGTGCTATGGCACTTCATTTGCACAAAATCAGTTATTGGTGAAGGGGTGTGTTTTGTTTAGTAGCCTACCAGTTGATACAAAATGTAATACAATTTTATCATCTTTTAGGAATCTTTGTTTAAATAGTATGTGCAGGATAATTTTTAAGTTTGTAGAAGATTGTTCGTTCTAAATAATAAATTATTATTATTATTAAAATGTCAGTCGTCTAATTGCAAAATGTCCGACAGCAAAGGCGACAAAGAAAACGAAAGTGAAGGCGCTGAGACCGGGATAACAATACCGACAAATAAGCAGTTAGCTGACAGTTTTAAAATCATTTTTAATTTTTTGTGTGCAAGTGAAAATGTTCAAAACAGTATGTATGTGTCATTAAGGTCTGTACAGCAATTTTGTGAAAATGAACAGTTACGTCATCAAAAACAGTGCAAAATTACCTACTTCTTTATTAAACAATGATTTGATTGGTTACAGAATTGTAACAACCTGCACTTTGTATGGGTATATTGCGTATATACGTTATGGGTTATGATTATTATGTGAATAATGCAAGGTATGGAAATTTTAATAAAATGTTCTTAAAGCCGAAGTTTCTTTAACTCGATTTTTTCTTGTGTCCCCTGAGATTCGACTTATGGGAGTTCCACTGTATTAATATTAAGTTATTTACAATTTGACTTTATGCAACCACGTAAAGTTTATTAAAGCCCAAAGAATCGGCTAGTTGGGGCACATCATTCGTAGCGATAGAGCAAGATGCTATAAAAATAATAACAGAATGGAATAATGAAGGAAATTACGCAACTGAGTGTGTGGGACAGGAAAAAATTACTCAGGATGGTATTGCAACCGAAGATTAACCCATGAGCTGCTGGAGGAAGGCAGAGGGGTCCAGCAAAGAAGAGATGAAGATCTGAGATTAATGGGAGTGAAGAATAGGAGGGAAAACATGGAGAGAGACAGTAACAACTCCAAATCACACAGACTACTATAGAAAGACCATAAAGAGGAAGTTATGGGGACTAATCCATCCCATTGAAGTGATTAAGAGAGCTTCGAACATTCCTATAAGCGATGAATGACCAATATTATTACATTCAAATAAATTAATTCTAAATGAGAAATTACAAATGACTTACCATTATTTTTAACGACAGGCTGCTGTTTAGAGCTGTTATGTATCTTATTGAAGTGTTGCGATAAGTGATACTTGCTGGCGCTAGTCTTGTAGCACAATTGACATGTAATACTGGGGTGTCCCTTGTGTAATCGATTGACGTGCTTCCACAAATGCGAATTACGTCCATAGAACTTATTGCATAAATCGCAGTGGAAGATTTGGTGTTGGCTGCGGCGGTGAGTACTGAATTCTCTAAAAGTGGCAAAACCGCCCATTTCACACTCCGTGCAGTTGAATAATTTAGACATTCCTTCGCAATTTGGGTTGATTTCTATGTAATCACTCGGATCGAACATCTTCAATTGTTTCTTGCAGAACATAAGCACGAAATCGTGGACAACGACATGATTTTCGACGCATTTCGAGTTATCGTCGCTATAATTACAAATCTTGCAAACATACTTGTATGTTATTCGGTTCTGTTGCTTACAATTCTCTAAATGAGTTATTAAATTGGCGTACGTGGTGAAACGCTGCAGACAGAGTCCGCACAGAACGGAAGCTTCCATCGGATGTTTAACCCGTAAATGCATGAATAGATCCGATCGATTCGAGAACATCGCCGGGCAGATGGGACAAATAAACGAAGGTTGTAACGTGGGAGCTTCCTCGGCTTGATTGTCAATTGTTTCCGTTTTAATCGCAACATCGGTAATCTTAAGCAATTCAGGGACTTTCTTCTTCTTTTCAGGACTAGAGGTGCTTTGCGTCAAATCTATGCCGTGCATATCAAAAACGTGACTAGATAACGCTACTGCGTTCGTAAATTTTTGTTCGCACAGCAAACAAATATGAACCGGAGGCAACAAACTGTTGCTTATTTCCATTTGGACTTGTTGTAATGCGTTCTGTTTATCTTCTTCGGTATACTCCCCCAATTTCTCGACTTCGCTTAAATCTAATGTCTTATTTTTCTCCATTTGCTCGCATAATTTCTCCAAGGTATCGAAATTCACAATCGAAGGTTCGCCGATAAATTCTAATTTTTTTGGTTGCCTACTTTTCCTTCTATTAGTGTCAGATTTGAATATTTTCGGTTTACGCGTCAAAATTAGATCGTCCGCCCCCGAGTCGTACTTCCTCTTCAAACTTTTTCGCAAAGTTATCTCGCTTATTAAATCTTTCGAACTACCGCGGTTTCTCGGGGCGAGAATAACCTTCCCTTCATTAAAATTCCCGTCACACTCAGAATTTGTATCCGAATCAATCTCATAACAAACCAGTCCCAACCTCTGTTCATTTTCGTCATCATCTGTCTGAATATTTTTATCAAACTTCAAAACGGCAAAATCCGATTGCGAACTTTTCTCGTGCTTGCGTTTCGTTTTTAGACAAGAATCCGTAATGTCATATTGTGCTTCTAACACTATGATGTTTTGCAGACAATTTTTTATGAAACTATAAAAATTGTCGACGTTTTCTAAACATTCCGAACAAATGGTGTCTGGTAGCAAGCAAATTGGCGATACCTGTAACAAAATAGAGCATAAATCAATCATCATAAAGTTTTCAGTCCGAAGATTGGTTGGACGCGTACCTCTATCCTTTCTTATCTTTTCCCCAAAAGTTGAACATCCTACATCCCTAACTATTTGAGAGCAGTAGTCTAATCTGGGCCTACCCCTACCTCTTTTTATTCCTATCTCTCACTCTAGAAAGTCGCGAACTAAGCCTTCGTGCCTCAGAAGGTGTCCTACCATCCTATCTCTCCTATTCCTTACTGTCTTCCATCGACGGGATCAATACTACAAGTTTGAAATTAATTGTGGAAGCTGAGGGAAATAGGTTACTGAATGTTATTAATAAATCCCTGCGAACATAATTGTTTCCTTCAAAATGGAAGAGATTGATGGTTGTTCCTGTAGAGAAGATCCCGAATGCTGATGATGCAAGCTCCTATCGCCCAATAAACATGCTCCCATCTTATGAAAAGGTTTTGGAATTGGCTGTGAAAGACCATTTTCTGCATTATTTGGAAGGAAATAACATTCTCTCAGAGTCTCAAGCGGGTTTTAGAAGAGGACAATCGTGTGAGACTGCAGTGCAAACTGTAATAAATGAGTGGAAGATGGCAATTTCTGAGAAGCAAATAATAGGTGCGGTATTCGTGGATTTTAAGAGCGCTTTTGAGACGATTGATCGGAATCTGTTGTTGATGAAATTGGCTCGTGTTGGGGTTGATGGTGTTGTGTTGGATTGGTTCAGAAGTTTTCTTGTACGTAGAGTTCAAGTGACGAAATATGGGGAAAGTATTTCAAGTGAGAAGGAATCAAAATGGGGAGTTCCTCAAGGATCAGTGTTGGGACCTATATTATTTATTTTGTATGTTAATGACATAGTTAGTTTTCAAAAAATGTAAAATACAGTTATTTGCTGATGATAAGCTTGTGTATTTTGTCCATGATGATGTGGATTACATTGTACAAGTATTGAATGAGGAACTGGAGTTATTGTGTAAGTGGTTGTTCTGGAATTCTTGAGTTATTAATGTGAGTAAAACCAAGGTAATGTTCGTTTCGCATAGATGTATTGTTCCTGTGGGTGATGTTTATGTGGATGGGAGCAGGTTGGTGGTCGTTAAGGAATTGAAATACTTGGGAATTATTTTGGATGACAAACTCAATTTTAAAAGTCATGGTAATTATGTTATAAAGAAAGTGAGCCAGAAAGTTGGAGTTTTACAACGAGTAGGAGTTAACTTGAGTTTATGGTCAAGGTTGCTTGTTTATAAAACTATTATGCTTCCATATGTAAGTTACTGCATGACAATTGTTAATCTGTTCACACTGGAATATTTGCGTAAATTACAAGTGAAGCAAAACAAGGCATTGCGGATAATTTTGAAATGCGATAGGTATACTCAGATTGAGTGGATGTTGGATGTGTTGGGATTGATGAGTATCAGACCACTAGTAACATATAACACGTTGGTATTTATATTTAAGTTAAAATACAATTTATTTCAATGATTTGAAGTATAATGTGGATATTCATTCTTATTCTACAAGAAATAGAAATGATTTTTATGTGCAGTGCTACGGCACTTCATTTGCACAAAATCAGTTATTGGTGAAGGGGTGTGTTTTGTTTAATAGTCTATCAGTTGATATAAAATGTAATACGATTTTATCATTTATTAAGAATCTTTGTAAACAATATGTGCAGGATAATTTTTAAATTTATAGAAGATTGTTCACTCTAATTAAATGTATAATGGGAATATTGTGTAAGTACATATTTAGCTTACAGCTAATAAATATATTATTATTATTATTATTATCTTTCTAATACCTCTCTGTTGCTAACCTTATCTATCCACGGTATCTTCATCATGCCTCTATAGTACCACATTTCAAATGCTTCTAATTTTTTCCTATCCGCTTCTCCTACCGTTCAAGTTTCGCACCCGTACAATGGCGTACTCCATACATATGTTTTTAAGAGCCTCTTCCGAGTTTCTACATTTATCATTTCCAAGCATAATAGTTGTTTCTTTTTATTAAATGAAATTTTACAATACTGCCCCAAGAGTCCACTGATAATAAATACAATGCATTAAACTCCACGTTTGCTTAAAACCGTCTAGAAATGGCAATATTTCAGCGTATTTGAAATTAATAATACTAGGTAAGAAAATTCATTTAATTTAGCAATTATTGTTTGACACACAATTCCCCTATTATACTACGCATGATACGCCTATGGAGTATAATTTAACCATCTTTAAAAAAATGTTGAATTTGTTCAATTTATATAAAAAGTAAGTGTTTTTATTGAACAAAACATTTTCTAAGCACTATTTTAATACGCAAACAGTACTTACAATAATGGGGAGGCATGTCTCAATTTTATTCTTCAATCCCTCCGTTTTGAAAATATGCACGTAGTTTTCACTCAGTTTCCCGCATATTCTGCACAATTTCGTCTCCATTTTATTTTTTTGCAAACAACCACTACATTTTAACACAATAAAAAGCAAAAAAAATAAGACACCTGCTCCTACACTCTGTATTCAATAAATGCAGTTTAATTCTAAAGTCTCCTTAGATTTTATATGATTATAAATTTTTCGTACCAACCGCAGCCTCATTTCCATTTAGTGGCGTGCGAATTTTCACTTCCTAACAAATTTAATTGAAAAACTTGTCCCCAAAATATGGAATTGGGGAATTAAACAACAACAACGCCATGTTTTCGAATTGTAGTTAGCGCCTCTACAGGCAAATGCCAAAATTAAAATATCTAGGGATTTCTCGTTTAGTGCAATTCTACTGTCATATCTGACGTTTGGATTGTTTGTTTAAGAAGAAATAAAAATTTGTTAATTTTCACTTAAATAATGGCTTTAAATAATTTTTTGGAGTTTTTCCAGAAGGGGAAGGTAAGTTTTCGTTTAACTAAATCATTTCTTGTCCCTGATGTGGTTTCTTGTAGACTTTCAGGCCAAAGAAGAAATTTGCCCACGGAACCATTCGATACAGTTTACATAAACAGGCTTGTGCTAGTCTTAACTCAGGTATTAATTTAAGGACAGCAGTAAAATTACCTCATGGAGAAGACCTTAATGACTGGATCGCAGTTCACGGTACAAAATGTTTTATTATTTAAAATGTTCGTCAAGGGGCAACCGTTCTAAAAATTGTTTACCGGTCTATCATTATTTAGGAGCACTTAGAACTGACCAAATTTCATATTGTTTGACGTAATCACATTTCCGTGAAACTTTTATTATACTCATTGCGTACGAAATTCTTTTTGTATATGTTATAAAAAATGATTTGTTCTAAAACTTCTTGCAGTTGTTGACTTTTTTAATCGAATAAACTTAATATACGGGACTATTTCCGAGTATTGTACTCTACAAAGTTGCCCTACGATGTCAGGTGGGCCAAGATTTGAGTACTTATGGGCCGACGGTGATAAATTTCGAAAACCGACGCCTTTACCAGCCAGGGAATATATAAGTCACCTAATGGATTGGATAGAGATGCAGATTAATAATCAGGCGATATTTCCTTGTACATCTGATTTGGCGTTTCCAAAAAATTTCGCCTCACAGTGCAGTAAAATTTTGGCGAGACTTCATAGAGTGTTTGTTCATGTTTATATACATCATTTTCAGAATATCGTAGCTATTTCTGCGGTAAGTACTTTAGTATGTATTTTATTTGTGATTTGAGGCAGATTTTTACATTTAGGAGGCCCACGTCAATACTTGCTACAAGCATTTTTATTATTTTGTGACGGAATTCGATCTGGTCAGTAGAAAGGAATTGGAGCCTCTTACCGAGATGGCTTCGAGGATTTGCAAAGATCCGTCTTTGTAGAAGCTAATTTTTGTTGATTTTTCGTTGTTTTTATAGTCTTTAGAGCACCAAAATTTTTCGTTGCGTGATATTTTTTTATTGTTACAATTTTTAGTGCCAGTTTTAATTTTAGCAAACTCGATGCCGGTATTTATTTAGTTCTCACCAAAAACACAAGTTTTATTGGGTAATTTTTGCTCGAATAGTTTTATTTATTTAATTTTTGCTTTAATTGTACATTTATTGTAAATAACTTTTTGTAATAATGTGTTTTGTAAGAGTTCAAACTATTATTGTACAAATAATACGATTTAACAATAAAATGTTTTTGTTTTTAATCAATCTTTGGGGTGTTTTTAGTCTGAATTTTTCTATAATTTGCTTTAGGAGCGCTATTCTTTCAACTTTTAGGTACATAATCGAGAAATTTTCTACGACACTGAAGCTTAGGTAACGGACAATCGGACAACTTTTTTTAAGTTCATGAACTTTGATTTATAAGTTGAAAACTAGAGGCTTGTCTCACTCCCTTCCGGATATCTAGTTCCCTTCGTTCCTACTCAAATTCTGGACCTACTGTTTGCTCTTTGTAGAGATTATGTATTCTGTTTCTTATATTTCATCCTTGTCTTTCTGAGCACTTCGAACTTCTTCCCCTGTTTTAAGGAATCTAAGAATTACGAACACCTATTTCTCAGGGGATATTAATGTGCATTAGCGAGACCGTTGAAACTTTTAAATATCCCCTTAAGAGCAAAATGTTACAAAATTTTCATTAGTGTCCAATTGCCCATTAGAAGAAACTTACTTTGACAATTTCCCTATGAAACCAAAAGAATCGACTATTATACTGTATACAGACGTCAGACTCCGTACATCGCGTCTTTCAACCCAAATACGAATATCAATGCAGTTTGAATATTTTTTTAACTGTAGCTTGCAAATAAGAAAATACAAGAGACTCTTTCGGAGGTCCTGCTCTATAGAACATGGAGAACCAGAGTATATAAATTTTAGTACTATTAATAGTCTATCAAGTGTCCCACCTTTAAAGACATCCGTGGTCCGAGTGTAATTTATGGCTTTCGTCGTTTGTGAATAAGTTTTAGTTTTAAATTGATATCGATGCGATAGAAAGTAAGAATACGAGGGTTGTGCAATAACGAGTTGACTTAGGGCGTTTCGAGATTTAAAACTTGTGTATTTTTCAGATAAACGCTTATAATTACTAATTTTATATCAAAATATTTGATCCCTGTCTTGATTAACAAGTAAAGTTGTTTTTTAATTTTTCTTACATAATTTATTTATCTTATTACAACATAAAAATTCTATAAAATTTGCCAATAAATTTATTTCATTCATGAGAATCCATTATTAACTT
The DNA here is from genome assembly GCA_963966045.1 of Xestobium rufovillosum. Taxonomy (NCBI): domain Eukaryota; kingdom Metazoa; phylum Arthropoda; class Insecta; order Coleoptera; family Ptinidae; genus Xestobium; species Xestobium rufovillosum. Next base: position 29,180,214 of record OZ014497.1, read on the forward strand.
TCCTTCTGCATTTTTAACCCTGATCCTCCCGTTTGCGTATCTAGTTTCTAGGGTACCATCTGGGAATAGTATTTTAACGGTCCCATCTGGATATTCTCGCCTCTAAACAACAGCAATCACCAAAAACTCGCCCAAAACAAACCAACTTACTTTATGTTCTTTTGTGTGGATCTCCTTCTGCCCGTTTGGCAATAACAAAACTTTCTGGTCATCCGAAGTCTCGGTAACAATAGATCCGTCCAAATATCTAGTTTCTTGAGTGCCATCAACAGCCACTTTTCGCACAACTCCTTCGGGAAACGTAATTTCTCTACTTCCGTCTTTATTTTTTTTCTCGATTTGCCCACTACGAAAACACAATTGTAATATAGTTTTTTGAAGGTTTTTCATCTACCTAGGGAATTCGAGGATTTCTGTACCGTCCGCGAAGGTAGTATGGGTTGTACCAGAGTTTGCGTAGGTGTATTTGATGAATCCACCCACTAAATCTGTTACCTTGATGTCGCCGTTGAAATACTGCATTTGGACGCGATTTCCATCTGCGGACGTGAGTTTTACATTACCATTTGGGTATTTCTTTTCTACTGAACCATCTTCTTTTTCTATAAGCATGGTACTGCAATCAGACGAAGTATTACCAAACTCTTTTAAGTAAATCTCTTCTAAACTTGCGTTTGCCTTGTTCCGATCATTTTCTTTCTCTTGTATTGAAGTTTTCTTAATTTTTGAAACATTTTTGGGCATTGTAGTATTTTCCAACTCTGCTGGACAATCTTCTGAAGACGAAGAGTCAGATTCGATGATTAAATCCTTAGTTTTCTTTGCCTCTTTGACATCTTTTGCTAATTTAGTCAAATTCTTATTTATATTGTGCAACATCTTAGTTTCTGTCATTTTGGGTACTATTCGTTGATTGGCCAGTAATTTGCCATTTTCTTTGCGCAATTTCTCCATTTCTTCTTTCAGAAGACTGTTATCTTTCTCTAAACTTTTGATATGGTTGCGTAGTCTCGCTTGCGAAATTCCATTCTTTGATTCTTTCAATTTCAAAGTTTCTTTTAAACTTGCCACTTCAATTCTAAGGTCGCTAAGTTCGTTTCTTTCTTGTTTTGTAGGTCGATTTTGTGAATCCTTCACGTATTTCTCGAAAACCATTTTCTCTTTCGCGATTTTTTGCCGTTCAATATCTAACAAACTATTTATGCGGGTTGTTTCTTCCTCTAGTTCCTTCATAACTTTATTGCGCTCTTTATAAAAACTGTTTTTCTCCATCTGCAATTCGCGTTTCAATTTTTCTATTCTTCCGTTCTCGGTGCGAAAACTATTTATTTCTTCGTCCAATTCCTTTAGTTTATTAGCTAAAACTTGCTCGAATTCAACTGAAGAATCGTTTGAAGGTTCATTTTTTACACAATCTGTGTTTGTCGAAGCATTACAGTAACTTTTAGACGTAGTTTCCGCAGAAAAACTATGTTCTTCGGAAGCTGTATCCGTCGACCAGGGTTCGTCATCTTTATACGTAGCAGGGGCTAAAGTACGGTCTTCTATGTCTTCAGAATTCACCGTACTTGTATTAGATATATCCAAAAACTGTTCTTCATGTTCCTCTTCCGTTATCTCTTCATTTAAATGTCTGTTGATCAGACGTTCGACAATCTCCGATTCTTCCGATTTCTCTCGAATATTTCCACACAAAATATTCCGCTCTTTCTTTAAAGGAGATAGAAAATGGGGTGTACTAGACAAAAGTCTAACTACACTAGAATTTGTCGAACAAAAACTGCTATTCATAGCTTTCTGTTCCAGTGATTCAAAAATCAACATTTCCATTTCTGAATTGCAATCTAATGATTGGTCAGCTGCTATTTCCTGTTGTTTAACAACTTCTTTATTGTTTGCTCTATGTTTCTGAGCAGCAAATTGGTTTATTTGCGCTATAATATCCCGATTAAAAGAATTTACATTTTCTGTTCTATTATCGGTTTTCTCCCATTTTCCCTTAACGTCTATTTCTAATTTAGGTATTTCAAGAGTTTCAAGATCAAAACTGACCTTATTTGGCTTACTTAAGTCATTATTTACGATATTTAATTTTTTTCGTACCCCATTCTTGAGTATTGGTTTTTTGATGCTCGGGTCTAGTCTATACCTTAGTAAACCTGTGCCTTTCCTCAGAAACGGTCTTTTAGGCTTAGGATTTGCGTCATTTTTAATTTCTACGTCTTCATTCAACTTTTCTTCAAGCAAAACTTGGAATTCTGAATCCGTTTTGGAGGTACTTTCATTTGTACTCTCTTCATTGCTTTGATTCGACTCCAAATTATTATTTTGGCGCGTTAAACGCTCCTGTTGTGACTTTTGCCATTTCTTAAGTTCTTCAAGCCTGGAAAATAAACTAGAAGGTGATAGCATCTTTTTAAGTGAACATTTTTCAAATCAAACACAAAACGTAACCTACAAACGTCAGTTGTCAGTTAGTCGGTAAGGCAGAGCGCGGATCTGCAAGATCTACTTTATCGATTTTTGACGTTTTGAAACATTGTAGGTTAGGTTTTATGTAATTTTGTAAAAATTTACGATTTCTATGATGTCGTTCTTAACAAGACTACTCGCTAACGCACAGTAAGTATGAAATTCATAATCTAAATTTGTTTCTAAGCAATCATTATTTCTTTAGAAGAATTGGTAGTTTTGCTTGTAATTCGGCTAGTTTTCATACATTAACAAGTAGAGAAGTTGGAGTGGGACGAACAGGAGTCATTTTTAATTCTTTAGTGCGTACGGTTATACGTGTGCATTTTCCTAGACCATGTGAAAGGAAAAGGATATTGAGACACGGGTGGCATGCACGAATGGCTACTAAAGACGGCCGCAGAATTCTCATGAGGCGGATCTTGAAAGGTCGTTTTGTTTATTCCCACTAGTTTTGAATTTTTATATTTTATTGTATGAAAAATACAGTTTAATTAATATATTGTATTTCACACAACAAATACTATTTAATATTTACATAAATTGTGAAAAAAAAAGTGGAAGCACCAGTTCGGCAAGTATAAAATTTAGTATGATTCTGTATAAACTTAAGTTACGTCAGTCTATAATTTATCGATGACTTAATTGTTGCTTATAACATTGCGTATCCAATCTAAATGTTTAGCGACGTCGGTAAAGACGATATAATGAGAAGGGTCGCAAGAAGTTTTGCCTTGCAAAGCCACCCCGACAGAGACAATTCCTCTTAAATGCCAGACACGGTCTTCAGAGTTTGCGCCACGTTTGGGGAAAACCATGCCTCCGCCTGAGTCCCCGTTGCATACGGTTGTTCCATTTCTAAACCCGGCACAATAAGATTTATCAAATGTGAACCGTGAGAAAAAATCTGGATTCGAATAAACGCATTTTATGGAAGAAACGACTGGCATCTGCGCTTGCTGTAAAGAGTTTGTTAAATGGCCGCTTTCGTCGAAGCCCCATCCAACGACGGTCCCTAAACGATCCAAAACGCTGTTTAGGTCAGTGTTTCCACTCCATAAACAAACAGGGCGAACGTGATCGGTAAATTCGCATCTTCTCCCTAATTTCAAGAGGGCAATGTCGTTGTGGAAGACAGAGTAGTTATAGTCGCGATGAATGATGATTTTCGAGACTTCCATGTCTTGGATTTCAGCCCCAAACTTCTTCAAGTTGCTCTTGCCTAAGTAGACGACTAAATTCTGCGGATTAATAGCTTGAGTCGTCGAGGGTTTCGCTACACAGTGCGCCGCAGTTACAACAAAATATTCCGACACCAAACTACCTCCGCAAGTATACGTCAGTTGTATTCCCTGGGAATGATATAAAGCTACGTGCCAAGGCCATTGTCCTAAAAAAAACTACCATAAAAATTGATGAACACAAGAAATAAATGAAGCCAACCACCTTCGCTAGTGTTTTGGCCATAAGAAACCAAAGGAGTAGGTCTTATACTTGTTGTGCCGCAAGCAATATTTTTAACTGTAGTTGAACTTGGACGCGCTGTTTGGGAATTATCAGTGGGCCTTGCAAGGAGGAAATCGCCTGGAAAAAAATCATTACCGTTGTTTGATTGCGAATTGCTTCCTACACCACCTGTATTGCTTTCCACATTTGCGTTGCTACTCACAGGCACGCGATTTGCTGAGGGTTCTCTAAAAAACACAAATAAAGAACAATTCTCTTGTAGAAATAGAAAAACTGAACTCACCGAGAATTGACGTTATTGTCATAACTTTGACTACTTCCAGAATTGCCGCCGCTAGGTCGCCCGTTAAAAACTGTGTTAGAAGCAGGCCTGATTTCGCTTATATGAAGCTGAGAAATAGGGGGACTCTCCGTTTGTTGCTTCTGAATCGGACAGAGCACCCTCCCGTTCATTCGAATCCCAGCCAAATTCGGAACGGGACTTGTGGGGCTGTACTGAATGAAGAAACGTATCGGGACCGTCGTGCCCGCTTTTAAATTGTAACTTGGGTTTCTTATGCTGAATTCTATATTGTCCGAAGAGGTCGACGAACCAAACCAGTTCTTAAAAGTACAAACTACGTTAGAAAAAATTATAACTTACACTCTAAAGCCAACCCATAATTTTAAAGACATCGTTTTAATGCAGTCTTTGTAAATATATAAATATTTTCACCGTAATTTTTTAACGCTCATTATTTCGCAACACAATAATTAAAACTATAAAGATTGGTTTCTTTTAGTTTTATTTCAGTCTGATTTGTTTGCCTCTTGCCACAGTATTCAGAGAAGGAAAGGAAAAGAGCGCCTATATAGGATTTGTAAATTTGGAAAAAGCCTTCGACAATGTAAAATGGAAGAAGATGTTCGAAGTGCTCAAAAATGTAGGGATGAAGTATACTTAATGCAGATAGTGTTTAAATTCCAAACGTGTTCCAATAAGCCGTTCCGCATTAAACAAAATATTATCTAGATAGCTACGTTTTACAAACAAACAGTCGATAGTAATATGACATTAGTTTTAAAGTGTTCAGTGTTAACCCAATAGCTTTTTAATTAACTTTCTCAATAAATTTATCAAAAGTATTAAAAAATGCCACGTCATAATGACTTCAAATAGTGATATGAAAGTTATACCCCCACCGAAGGCAACCAAATCATAAATTATTTAGAAATCTGTACAATTCCTTAGGTGAAAGAGGATCTTTCCGTCCAAAAGGTGAAAATAGCACTCCGAAGATTATTTCGGCTGAGCAGGAAGATGAGGTTTTGGTTAGATTGCTCGAAAATCCAGGCGTAAGTACCCGTCGTTTAAGTGCGGCAACAGGCGTAAGTAGCTCTTCGATTGGGAGAATTTTACACAAAGAGAAGCTTCACCCATACCACATTACTCCAGTACAAAATTTGTTACGGGAAGATCCTCCTGCTCGTCTACGTTTCGCTAATTTCTTACAAGAGCAGCAAGGGGAGGATCCTAATTTTTTGAACAAAATTCTCTTCGCAGATGAGGCAACTGGCGAAACAATCATTTGTGGGATTCTGAAAACCCCCATGCTGTTAAAGAAAGATACTTCCAACATGAATTTAAGATCAATGTTTGGTGCGGTGTAATTTCAAATTTCTTTATTGGGCCTTTTCAACTTCCACGCAATCTGAACGGTCCACTTTATTTAAATTTTCTTCAGCAAAATTTGTACGAACTGCTTGAAGAAGTACCACTTAATTTAAGGGAAAATATGTGGTTCATGCAGGACGGGGCGCCCGCACATTTTTCCCGGCCGGTGCGGGAGTACTTAGACAACGTCTTTCCACATCGGTGGATTGGCCGTGGAAGTGAATTTGCTTGGCCGCCTAGAAGCCCCGACTTAAATCCTCTGGATTTTTCGGTGTGGTCTAGAATGAAAGATATGGTTTATAAAGAAGCTGTTGATTCACCCGATGAGCTGTGGCGAAGAATACAAGCGGCTGCCAATGAAATCAAAGGCAATCCAGGGGCATTGTTTAGAACTCGGGGGTCTCTCAGGAAATGCATTGAAAAATGTATCCAAGTGAATGGTGGACACTTCGAACAACTATTTTAAAATTTAATGTTTCCTAATTTTATTTTTCTTCTACTTTAGCGCGTTTGTAGTGAATTAAAATTTATTTTGTTAGCAGTACTTAATATGCGTTTCATTTCTAAGATTTAAACACTATCTGCATTAAGTCGTTTTTTCTTGAAAATGGGCTGGAATATCAAAATGAGACAAGAATACGTTTATTGTTTAAAAAAGGTTGGTCTTTCAGATTTTGGAGCCGATTTGGCATTAGATGTACATAGTAAAAAGTTATGAGTCAATTTATCAAAGCAATAGGTTATAAGTAGCGCCCTCTATGGGCAACGTCAAAAATGTTATTGGAATCTTTTTTCCCGTAAGAAAAACCATAGGATTGCAAATTTTCAAGTCGACAACCTAAGAAATTTCGTAGTTATGGCAAGAAAATGGAAATAAAATTGTAACTTTCAACACCCTGTATTTCCTAAACCATCAACATTCGGATAAGGCATGTTTGGGTCAATGGTCATTATTTGACCTGTAGAATCCCCAGTTAACGGATTTCTTATTGTTAATGAAACATCGTGAATATCAAAGATGCGATTAATATTGTTAAAGACAGAAAAAGCTGTTGGAAATAATATACAGGGCCAAACTATTAATATGCTCAGTTTAGCGGATGATCTAGCATTATTAGCATCCAGCAAAGAAGAATTAGGAAGGGCTCTGGTGTGTAGGGGGAGTGAAAATAGGACTAAAACGAAAATACAAATTGGAAACGAGAAGATAGAAGAAGTCTCAGATTTCTGCTATTTGGGAAGTCAAATAACTCGCGATGGTAGGAGCTCTAGAGATATAAAGAATAGCTCAGGGCCGAATTGCATTTAATAAAAAGAAACAACTATTATGCTCAGGAATGATAAATGTAGAAACTCAGAAGAGGCTCTTAAAAATGTATGTATGGAGTAGTGCATTCTACGGATGTGAAACTTGGACAATAGGAGAAGCGGATAGGAAAAAATTAGAAGCATTAGAAATGTGGTGATATAGACGCATGATGAAGATACCGTGGATAGATAAGGTTAGCAACAGAGAGGTATTAGAAAGAGTTAGAGAAAAGCGAAATTTATGGAAGACAGTAAAGAATAGGAGAGATAGGATGGTAGGACACCTTCTGAGGCATGAAGGCTTAGTTCGTGACATACTAGTCAGAAGTAGGAATAAAAAGAGATAGGGGTAGGCCCAGATTAGACTACTGCTCGCAAATAGTTAGGGATGTAGGATGTGTTCAACTTTTGAGGAACTGCTCAACGATTTTTAAAGTTCCATTGCGGCTTGCAGAAATTGAGATCTGCCTAGGAAGGCTCAGACAGGGTCCTGAAATAGTAACAAACCCTAACACAAGTTGTTTTTTTTCTGCAAAATTAATTCTTGGAGTTTTTCATTTCTGAAATTATTCGCAACACAGAGGGAAGACTAGCAGAACCTAATCTCATGCCTAGGAACATAGCAACAATTTTATTCAATTGTGAAAAGAGTTTTGTTAACGGATGGGTCCAGGTTGCCCTTACCTTGGCAGTGCATTGTTTAGGCATCTGGCTCTACACTCGGATTGATAGAAATTTGAGAATAAGTTTTTTAGCGCAGTTATTTTTGGCAATAATATTTTAAGGCCAAAAAATGCATATATTTATTTCAAATGTTTAAAATTTATGTCTAACGTAGAAACCTTTTTATCGACTGAAAATGCGATACAATTTATAAAATTATGTGTTAACTTTTACAGAGCAGAATATTTTTTGTTTTTTTTACTTTCTTTTTAACTTACCCCTAATAATTCTGCTGGCCTGTCCAGAACTACACGCAACCACACTCCAAAGAAGTCGTCTGTCGTTCTAAGGGAAATAACACCGTACCATCTGTTTTCTTCATTACTCTGAGGTTCATACTCGAATAACTCGGGGCAAGGCGATTGCCTTTGGGCTACAATGCCTTCACAAACCAAGGCAAAAATCAACAAGTAAACTTTACACATTTCCATATTCTTCTAGTCTAAAATTTGAACGTAAATGTTTAATTTTAAACAATAAAATTTCTCGTTTTGAATAAATTAATAACCGCAAGAGTCAAGGTCTTTTTGTGAAGTATCATCAGTAAAATACAAATTACAATCATTAATTACCCACGAAAATGTTTTCCGTTAAATCAAGTTAAACTGTGTCCCTTCTTTTTTCTTAAAAGATAACAAAGTTTTATCTCAACACGCGCGGGTCATTTACGAGAAAATTACGTCGAGAAAAAGGCCCCTCGTGAAAATATTTACGAAATTGATGAAATTCTTAATATAAATTAAATTTCCATAAACCAGTTTTCGGACAATAAAAAATAGCGACCGCAAAACTTCGTACCTACTTACCGAAAAAGCAATATGCCTTTTTGTAAACAAGACAATGTCCGAAAAAAATATGCTAATTCCCGTAATTAGATCACTAATTAATTATAATTTCTCGCACTGTTCTTAGTTCGTAATTACACGCATCGGTCTTTAGTTATACTCACTGTTCTTCTGGACGTTAAGTTAAAACCAGTTTACTTAATAAACATTCGGAAATCCCACAAAAACAAGTATATTTTTGCCATGAAACTTAGCGCCAATTTTTAAAGTTACTCAAAAAAGTAAATCTGTACAGCAATCTGCTAAGTCGGTAAGTTGCTTACTCGAATTAGTGTAACTACTGTTTTACTGATAGCGCTAGTTCGACAATTTGCTAATGCATTTCATGGTTTGTAAAATAAGTTATTTCTTATTTACAAGAAAGAATATAAATCCTGACGTTACTGAAAACTACAGATAAAGTAGGTTTTAAGTTGTTATTTAGCTGGTAAAGTGCATTCCAGGTATAACTGTTTATTGTCAGATTATTGGAATGCACCTACAATCTATGGTTATTAAGGACCTTAATTGCTTGAAGCCAGAGGAAATTCGTCATCCGTTTTCTAGAAATCCAGTCCTGCAGGTCAGCAGCCTCCTTACTCAGCCTGTTGCTCATTGGTGGATTTTGACTGAGAAGCTGTTTTGATTGGTCCGTTGTTTCCCAGCTACGGCTCGATAACTAAATTCCTGGGGAAAGTTCATTTGTGAACACATCGCAAAAGAGAACAGTCGGTTTAAAATATGAAAATATGCGTAATATCTAATTTTCTGTCCCTTGTATCACAGCAGGACAGATATTAACAGTGAATGAGTGACTTTATGCCATTTCAATACATTTTCCTGCCTAGTGAACTAATTAGGTTTGAAAATGGCTCTCGTATGTGAAATCAAAAGGTTTGCATTATTTTTACGCCAAAAATTACACAAGAATTCGTTTAGAGGCCAGAAATATGTTAAAATTACGTTGGGTTCGATAAAATCGTGTCGAAAATATCGATTGGAAACGGGACGCGTCGTTTTCTGCATTGAATTTAGGGCGTGGTACTTGCTCAACATACGCCAACATATGGCGTCCATTACGTTCGTAACGTGCTCATTTGCAGCACTGTTATTCAACGAATTTCCAGGAAGCCAATAGTTTTCTGCGAAAACTCGAAAGTTTTCCTCGCGAGAAGAAAAAAATCCCGAAATTTTGCACCGATTAAAGATGACAGCCGGCCTTGTCACTTTCCGTGACACGTGGTAACGAGATCGTTGCCTGTTGGTTTTTTTCAGAAAAATCCGCGACAAAAACGCAGGTTTCATCGTTCCAAACATAATATTAGCATATTTCTTGAGCAGAAGTAAATTGAGGTCGATGGGAAAAAATATGGCTTCCATTTTGTTACGATTAGGATAGGTGTATTTACGATTCTATTTATAACGTTTAGAAATTTTGCATACCTATTTCTAACATTTAACGCGTAGGTATCGGTAGCATTTTGTTGTATTCGAAATTAATATTTATACAAAAATGCTGACATGTTTACACATTAACACTATTCCTCTTTGTACTTAAACGTGATTTCGATTTCTGGCTCTGAAATGTTAGTGTGGCAGCTGTCCCTGCTGTTTTTGTTTCAATTTGTTTTTTCATGCATAATTTTCTTGTTCTTGATAAGTGCTGCTCGCTTATTTGTGGATGACCTTTGTTCAAGTACAAATTTTATTCCGATGTGCGATAAAATTTTTGCTTGTTTGCATGACCTTGTAAAAATATAGGACGGTGATGGGCATGTTGCGGCATCTGTAGGCAAGTAGGTTAACCAGTAGGCGGTTTACGCGGGAACATTTGAATTCGAGTTTTTACGTAGGGAAGCAACTTAGGTGTTTATTTCAGTTTAGATATCACAAAAATTTAGTAAAAATCAACTTGTCTTATCTGTTTATTTTATATTATGCGTAAAAATGACAGTAAGCATTTTCTTTGTCAGTGATGCACCAAAAGAAACAGCTGAACAAACTAATGAGGATCTCGAGGATGGTGAAATCGAAGATGATGACGAGGAGGAAGTCTCAAATAATGCAGAAAACACCCCCTCTGCTGATATTGTTACTGCACAAACACAAATTAACGTAGTCCCCAATAAACTTGGTGTACAAGAGAACAAACCTCTGGTACACGAAAATAAGTTTAATTTTAACGAAAAGTACCCTCAAGATAAAAATAATAGGGATAGGCAGGACAAAAGAAAACACGAGGAGAAAAAAAAGAGTCATCTCACCGAGGCTGAGAAACACGTCATGCACTTGCATAAGTTGGAAAGGCTGGAAAGGGAGAAGAGGGAGAAATATCGTCGGGAGCAAGGCGGCGAGCACCTGGGTACTCATATTTTTTGTTTGTTTTTTCTTAACTTATTCTGAAAGCTTCCAAATGTCTTTGATAAAATCTCAGTTGTCTTCTGTCATTATTTCACTTACTTTGATGAGATTTCTCGAAAAATCTTCCCCAATTTCTTTAATTTCATCAGTTGTAGATGATTTCGCGAGCAACATCGAAAAAGCCATCGAGAAAGCCTTGAGGAAGAAGGACCAAACGAGGCAAGGCAGCGAAGATGAGAGAGAGGATGATAAAAGAGGTCGCAAGAGAAAGAAAAAGGATAAGGAGAAGAAAAAGGTTTTAAGGCAATTTTATGAAGGTTTGCCTCGGGTTTAATTTCGAAAATTTTCAGAACAAACAACGCAAATTGGAAGGCACAAAACCTGAAGAAATTGACGAGAATGAGATGTTGAACATGAGGGGAGGCAGTCCCGAGGATAGGGAACTGTCCCCACAAGAAGACGAATACGAATCGTATGATTCTGAATATTCTTCAGATCGTAGCAGCAGAGAGGACAAAAGAGACAAAAGGAGAGAGAACTACAAGCGAAATAAAGGGAAGAAAGACCGAGATAGGAAGGACAGGAAGAACAATCGCGATAGAAGTAGAGAGAGGTGGCAAGACTTGAAGAACAACCCAAATCTTTGCTCTTATCACCTTCTGGGCAGTTGTATCAACGTAAGTCATACTAATCATAGTTTACCCACATTTCTAACTGGTTTTGTATGTTTTCTAGGGAGCTAAATGCATGTATAAGCACACAAACCCGAACGAAATGCCAGCAATGTCGATGAAACTTGAATTGTGCAAGTTTTACCTAACGGACCGTTGCGCCAAAGGCGAAAAGTGTCTCTACATGCATTCGCAGTTTCCTTGCAAGTTCTACCACACAGGGTTGCAGTGTCCTGAAGGTGACAAGTGCAAATTTGCCCATGGAAAACCACTGAGAGAAGGTAATATTCATGAGACGAGAATATTTTCCAGCTTCGATTTCTCGTGTTTCTTTTCTGTTTAGATCTGAAGCAGATTCTCTTTAAGCACATAGAAACTGCGCCGAGGGAGATCCTGGGGAGTTTTCCGCGTATAAGTCGGGAAGAAGTGTGCAATATGGTGGCGCAAACGCAGAAAGGGTTGGAATCGAAGTACGGCACGGACAAATCCGAAGATTCCCTTAAAAATTTAATACCCTCTTTGTTTGATCTTAGTATTCCAGTTCCCGTCGAACTACAGAACAAAGACGACAAACCGAAAGAGAAAACGCGAAATCGACCTTCCCGGTGGCAAGACGCGGATCCTACAGAAGCTGCTAACGTCCTCCTCAATTTTCCCCTGAAAGATCAAGATTTGAGGATTAACAGCAACGGGGACATCGACATGCGAACTTTACCCATCCCCCATCTTCAGCAACCCCAAAATATGTCCACGGAGAAGAAAGATGTGGACATACGTGTTCCAAACTACGCCCCGATCTTCCAAGACGTCGATATACGGTAAGTCCTTTTCATCACGAAAAAAATCTCTTCGAAACTACCATTTATTTCCAAATCTAGCCACTTTTCTCAAATTCCTGAAGAACAGGATGAACCGTCCTTGCAAATAGTCGAAGAAAAACCTGAAGCAAACGCGGCGGAGGAATTTCCCCCGCCCAATTTACCCAAGAAGCAAATGGAGCTATTCCTTCGAATACAAGCTCAACAGAAGGATAACGTCATCGAAAATCAGCAAGACGCATCAGATAACGAAGATAAAAATATCGATTGGTATTCGGATGATGACGACGACGACGAAAACCGTCTGACAATCAAAGATGACTTAGAAGAATCGAAGGAGAAACCCCAGGATGACGAATCCACTTTCCAGTTGACAAACACTTTAAAACCAGTGGAGGTGATGGAGAAATTGGGAGATCTATCAAAAATCGACATATCGGCGGAAGTGACGAAACTTCTAAGCACCATTTCTCAGCAAACGCAGAACTCGAAACCCGCGGTTGTCAATAGAGATCCGAGGCAAACAGTGGTGGTTCCAGATCCCAGACCGCAAACCGTGATTGATCCGAGGCGAAATAGACCATCATCCACGGAAACGAAACCGAAAATAGAGAAACTGAGTATTTACGAGCAGGGCAGCATTTCTGTTGCGGAAAATAAAGATGTCGATCTGCGGGGCACGTCCTTTGGCGATCTGGATCTTAGATCAGGTGAGTTTGGTGATAACAGTTTTTTTAAAATTCATATGCAATATACTTAAATCCACTATACGGCGGAATTTGAACATTAAATGTCGTTGGACAGCGGCAATCTGCGCAATTCTGCTGCGCTTGTACAAATGATTACATTTTCTGCTGATTTCTGTACCTACAATGAAAACGTCCGCCGTACGGCGGACTTCTAATTTCCACTGAACAATGCGGCCGGCGGACATGTAGCCGCATCGTATTTTTAGATGTGTAAATTGTCGAGCAATATCATTAGACACGTCAATTTTATTTTCTGGGCTTAGTGGGTCGACTCCCGTATATAGGTTGTTTTGTTTTTCTTATAAATGATTACATTTTTGGCTGATTTCTGTACCTACAATGAAAATGTCCGCCGTAAGGCGGACTTCTAATTTCCAATGCACAATGCCGCCGGCGGACATGTAGCCACACCGTATTTTTAAATGTGTAGATTGTTGAGCAATATCATTAGACACGTCGATTTAATTTTTTGGGCTGGGTGGGGTCGACTCCCGTATATAGGTTGTTTTGTTTTTCTTATAAATAATTACATTTTTGGCTGATTTCTGTACCTAGAATGAAAACGTCCGCCTTACGGCGGACTTCTAATTTTCACTGCACAATGCTGCTGGTGGACATGTAGCCACACCATATATTTAAATGTGTAGATTGTTGAGCAATATCATTAGACACGTCGATTTTATTTTTTGGGCTGGGCGGGGTCGACTCCCATAGAGGTTGTTTTGTTTTTCTTATAAATGATTACATTTTTGGCTGATTTCTGTACGTACAATGAAAACGTACGCCGTACGGCGGACTTCTAATTTCCACTGCACAATGCCGCCGGCGGACCTATAGCCACACCGTATATTTAAATGTGTGGATTGTTGAGCAATATCATTAGACACGTCGATTTTATTTTTTGGGCTGGATGGGGTCGACTCCCGTAGAGGTTGTTGTTTTTTTTATGTTTCTACACATTTTATAAAAAATGCGTGTGTCTGGTGCTTCGTCAGTTAGGGGGTAAAATGCGTCGTGTTAGTCTTTTTCGTTCCCAAATAGAAGGGGGCACGAGCACGGCGGTCGGGTATCAAATAATATTTATCCACCGCGCCCTCCCTTTAAAAAATTATGCAGTTAAATTTACTTGACGTAATTTTTTCTCAAGTTTCAGGCCGGCCGGACATCGACTTGCGTCACTTGAACCTTCCTTTTAAAGCGATTCAAAATTACACGCCCGCGATGGAAATAGATGCGTCCATAAGTTCCCACCTGCCGATCACTTGGCAGGTGCACACTGTAGAAGTTCCGCGCCCGGACTACACCGGCCTCAAGCTCAGCGCGCAAGACGCGCAAAACACGGGGGACCCGAGACTCAGAAAAATCTTCCGCTTGAGCGTCGATGAGAAAGACAGCCCCGCTAGTCCGAAACAAAGCCCCAAAGCGGCCGGAGTGGCTCGAGTTGATCCAAGGCGGAGAAAACTGGAAGAGAACAAGCTCGGAGACGGACTGACTTACACGCAGCAGTTGAATATGTTGCAGAGTAGCGCCTTTTATCAGAGTCTGACGAGCAATCAGAAACTCCTGTTGAATCAGGAGTTGTCGATGCGTGCCGACCAAACTGGCAACAATGATCCGGTTTTGAACGGAATTTTGGCCAACCTGGGGTTGGTTAATAACGCTGGAGCAGGAAACGCTAATGTCAGTGCGCTCAGCATATTGACGAGCGTCAATAATCTCAGCAATCCGTTGGGAAATGTTTTGGGTGAGTAAAGTTTTATTGTTTGTTGGAATAAAATATTGTTGAGGTTATGAGTCTCCTTACCCTTATTTTAAAATTTTTTAAATTCATAAATCCATTATACGGCGGAATTTGAACATTAAATGTCGCCGATCCGCTGTTGGATAGCTGTAATATCAATATCTACCGCACAGTTCTGCTGCACTTGCGTAACTGATTACATTTTTGGCCGATTTACCTGTACCTACAATGAACATGTCCGCCGTAAGGCGGACTTATAATTTCCACTTCACAATGCCACGGCGGACACAAGATTTTATTTCTGCGAAGAGTTGCAACGAATGTTTTAATTCCTTTCAGGTCCGAACGCGAATCTCCTGGGACCTGCCCAGAACCTCGTGGGACAGATAACGACGGGTGTTTTGGCTCAAAACCCCAATTTAATGAACCAAATGGCGCAGTCTATCGTACAACCAGGTTTATTAGGAGCTGCACCTGGTATACCGAATTTGCCGCCCGATTTCCCTATAAACTTCGATCCAAGAAACGGGGGTTTGTTAGGAAACGCTCCTCAAGGACCTTTTGGGCCATTTTCGGGAGATAATGGGAATTTCGGGTTCGGCAACGACGAGTTTTATCAAGAACAGAATCATGGCGGCAATTTCGGAAATAATAGCAATAATAGGGGTGATAACAATAGATTTAATCGAGACAATAGACAGAGGAGGGGGAGAAATAATTTTAATAGGAATAATGGAGGTAGGAAGTTTCGGACGATGAACAATCGAAATCATAGGAATCATTCTTCGCCGTAAAGACGTTTTTGCAGTTCGGGAGGATGCTTTTCGTGCCAATCATAAGTGAGAGTGAAGTGAGGACTTGAGAGTTGTTGTCGGTCGCATTCCTGAATTTATTTTTGTTGCGTTTTTCGAGTGTACATAGACAAAATAATTTTAGTTACTACATTTGATTGTTCGTAATTTATTTTTTAAAGATTTTTTTGAATTTTTGTACGAAACATTGTTGGAATTTGTCGGAATGATCCAATTCTGAGCAAGTTTCAAGGATATTTTGTGCTGGAGATGAATCAATTAAAATACTTTTGTATCGTATTTGTTTTTTTTATTCGTAACAATATGTACGGGTAAATCTGAAAATTAGGGAAAATGTGGCTTCCAGTGTGATCGTCATCAAGCCTACACACCACTCAGCAGTTTGGGGAATAATGTGCTGTTATAAAGCTGACCGCACACAATCAATATTATTGTCAACCCAAAAGTTTGTCAATAATATTTTTGAAATAATATATTGATAAAACCGCACACTAAAGAATATTATTGGCAATAATACCAGAAATATGTAGCCAGTAATGAAGTGAGCAGCATTGATGAACTGACATCCTTCACAAGAAATGGATGGATGTGCTATCATAATCTTGACATTCGGAATGAAGAAAGAAAATGGTGGATTGTATTTCATTTGCGTCTTCGTCGCTGGAGTCATATTTCATTTAAAACGCACTCAAGCTGGCCACTTAACCAAAAACGACCATTAACGTCAACAGCCACACAATAATTGGTACAATATTGATGCTTGGTGCCCGCAAACGTTCAATATTATTGTCTATATTCCTTCCACCCTCGATATTGATGCGCGGATTTCCAAAAAAACTGGATTTTCGTGAATACCGATCAATCTATCAATAGATTCCCCACGCCATCAATAATATTGTGAAATCACAATATTGTTTAGTGTGCGGTGTTGTCAATATTTTTATCAATATATTATTTCAACTAAGTTGACAATAATATTGTTGAAATAAAATATTGATAAAAATATATTGACAACACCGCACACTAAACAATATTATTGGCAACATCATCATCATAAGGTTCTCAGTCCGAAGACTGGTTGGACGCGTACCTCCATTCTTTTCTATCCTGAGCTAACCTACGCATTTCCCTAAAAGTAGAACATCCTACATCCCTAACTATTTGAGAGCAGTAGTCTAATCTAGGCCTACCCCTACCTCTTTTTATTCCTATCTCTGACTCTAGTATGTCACGAACTATTCCTTCGTGTCTTAGAAGGTGTCCTACCATCCTATCTCTCCTACTCTTTGGCAACAATACCAGAAATATTTAGCCAGTAATAAAGTGAGCAGAATTGATGAACTGACAATCTTCATAAGAAATGGATTTAAAGAAAAAAGCATGTGATGCCATAATCTCGGCATCTGGAATAAAGAACATTAACATCAACAGCCACACGATAATTGGCACAAAATTGGTGCTGGTTGTCCGCAAACGTTCAATATTATTGTCCATATCCCTTCCACCCCCGATATTGATGCACGGATTCCAAAAAATCTGGATTTTCGCCAATATCGATCATCAATACATTCCGCACGCCATCAATAATATTGTCAAATCACAATATTGTCAATATTATTGTCAATCTAAGTTTAACTATAATGTTAAAATAATATATTTATAAAAATATTGACAACACCACACACTAAACAATATTATTGGCAATATTACCAGGAATATTTAACCAGTATTGAAGTGAGCAGCATTGATGAACTGACATTCGTCACAAGAAATGGATTTAAAGAAAAAAGCATGTGTTGCCATAATCTTGACATTCGGAATAAAGAAAGAAAGGCTAAAAAGAAAAGAGTGGATTGTTTTTCGTTTTGCGTCTTCGTTGCTAGTCATTCCATTTTAAACGCGCTCAAGCCAGCCACTTAACCAAAAAGTCCATTAACGTCAACAGCCACGATAATTGGCACAAAATTGGTGCCCGGTGCCTGTAAACGTTCAATATTATTGTCCATATCCTTTCCTCCCCCGATATTGACGCACGGATTTAAAAAAAATGGTTTTTCGTCAATATCGATCATCAATCTATCAATACACTTCGCATACCATCAATAATATTGTCAAATCACAATATTGTTTAGTGTGCGGTGTTGTCAATATTTTAATCAATATATTATTTCAACTAAGTTGACAATATTATTGTTGAAATAAAATATTGACAACTCCGCAAGCTAAATCATATTATTGGCAATAATACCAGGAATATTTAGCCAGTCATTATTTTTATAAAAATATTTCAACTAAGTTAATAATATTTTTGAAATAATATGTTGATAAAAATATTGACAACACCGCACAATAAATAATATTATTGGAAACAATACCACGAATATTTAGCCAGTAATGAAGTGAGCAGCATTGGTGAACTGACATTATTCATAAGAAATGGATTTAAAGAATAAAGCATGTGATGCCATAATCTTGACATCTGGAATAAAGAACATCAACGTCAACAGCCACATGATAATTGGCACAAAATCGGTGCCCGGTGTCCGCAAACGTTCAATATTATTGTCCATATCCCTTCCACTCCCGATATTGATGAGCGGATTTTAAAAATCTGGATTTTCGTCAATATCGATCATCAATACATTCCGTACACCATCAATAATATTGTCTAATCACAATATTATCAACCTAAATTTGACAGTATTGTTGAAATAATATATTGATAAAATATTGACAACACCGTACACTAAACAATATTATTGGCAATATTACTGGGAATATTTAACCAGTATTGAAGTGAGCAGCATTGATGAACTGATATTCTTCACAAGAAATGAATTTCAAGAAAAATGCATGTGCTGTCATAATCTTGACATTTGGCATCATCATCATAAGGTTCTCAGTCCGAGGACTGGTTGGACGCGTACCTCCATTCTTTTCTATCCTGAGCTAACCTACGCATTTCCCTAAAAGTAGAACATCCTATATCCCTAACTATTTGAGAGCAGTAGTCTAATCTAGGCCTACCCCTACCTCTTTTTATTCCTATCTCTGACTCTAGTATGTCACGAACTATTCCTTCGTGTCTTAGAAGGTGTCCTACCATCCTATCTCTCCTACTCTTTATTGTTTTCCATACCTTTCGCTTTTCCCCAACTCTTTCTAATACTTCCCTATTGCTAACCTTATCTATCCACGGTATCTTCATCATGCGTCTGTAGCACCACATTTCAAACGCTTCTACTCTTTTTCTATCCGCTTCTCCTATTGTCCAAGTTTCGCACCCGTATAATGCCGTACTCCATACATACGACGTTAAGAGTCTCTTCCTAGTCTCTATATTAACCGTTCTCGAGCATAACAGTTGTTTCTTTTTGTTAAACGCAACTCGGCCCTGCGCCATTCTTTGTTTTATATCTTTAGTGCTCCTACCGTCTTGAGTTATTTTACTTCCTAAGTAGCAGAAATCCGCGACCTCCTCTATCTTCTCATTTCCAATTTGTATTTCCATTTTAGTTCTATTTTCACATCCCCTACATACCAAAATTTTAGTTTTCTTTTTATTGATTTTCATGCCGAAGCCCTGTGTCAAAACTGCTTCCATTTCATTCAGAGCCGCTCCTAATTCTTCTTTGCTAGATGCTAACACTGCTATATCATCCGCAAATCTGAGCATGTTAATAGTTTGGCCCTGTACATTGATCCCTGAGGCTGTTCTTTCCTTAACAATATTAATCGCATCTTCGATATATAAGTTGAAAACTAGAGGTGACAATGCACATCCCTGTCTCACTCCCTTCCGGATATCTACTTCCCTTTGTTCCTGCTCACATTCTATAACTGCCTTTTGCTCTTTGTAGAGATTATGTATTATTCTTCTGTCCCTGTATTTCATCCCTACCTTTCTCAGCACTTCGAACATCTTCCCCCATTTTACGTTGTCGAAGGCTTTTTCTAAATCTACAAATCCTATATAGACGCTCTTTCTCTTTTCTATCGTTTTTTCTATAATTACTCGTAAAGCTAGAATGGCCTCGCGCGTTCCTCTATTTCGTCTAAATCCGAACTGATCTTCTCCTAATATTTCTTCCGCCTTTTTCTCCATCCTTCTTTGCACAATTCTAGTTAAAATTTTTGACGCATGGGAAGTTAAACTGATAGTTCTAAAATTTTCGCATCTATCCGCTCCTTTTCTTTTTGGCAAAGCTACTATGATGTTCCGTTTGTAATCTTCTGGAATCTCGCCTGTCAGGTATATGCGACTAACTAGTTTAAATAAACGATCTATTACCTCTTGACCTGCGCACTTTAAGATTTCTGCCTGCAAGCCATCTATACCTGGTGCTTTATTATTCCTTAAACTTTTTAGTGCTATCTCAAACTCTTCTCTCATTATAGGACTCCCTAGGTTATCCCCCTCTACACTGCTTTCGCTTTCTAATATATCTTGCACTTCCTGTCCCGCATATAAGTTTCCTAAATATTCTTTCCACCTATCTGCCTTCTCCCCACTTCCGATTAGGATATCTCCTGCCTCATTTCTAATGTTTTTGGTACTAGATCCAATTTCTCTAAAATTTCTCCTAATTATTTTATATGCTTCATCAGTCTTTCCTACTTCGAATTTATCTTCCACTTCTTTGCATTTATTATCGATCCATTGCTCTTTCGCTTTCCTACATTCCCGAATAATTTCCCACTTGATCGCCTTATATCTTTGTTTCCCTGTTTCATCTAACCTATTTTTATATTTTCGCCTTTCCTCTATTAGACTCACAATATGTTTTGTTATCCAGGGTTTCCTACTTTCATTCTGTTTATGACCCAAAATATCCCTAGCTGAGGAAACTAAACTATTTTTAATGCAATTCCATTCTGCCTCTATGTCCCTAACAATATTTCCACCCGTGCCCTTTAGTGCTTCGTTTGTCTTTTTCTCAAACTTATTGCGCATATCATCATCTTTTAGTTTCTCTGGGTCAAGATACCTTCTTCCGCTTCTTTTTTTCAAAATCTTAAATTTAAGATTGGCTTTCATAACGACTATGTTGTGATCACTATCTATATCTGCTCCTGGATAACTTCTACAATCCCTAACTTGATTTCTAAATCTTTGCCTAACGAGAATGTAATCTATTTGATATCTCCCTAAGTCTCCTGGCATCTTCCACGTATAGCATCTCCTAACATGATGGTGAAATAGAGTGTTCGCGACCGTTAAGTTATGTTTATCGCAGAACTCTATCAGTCTAACTCCCCTATCGTTCCTATTGCCTAATCCAAAGGGGCCAACTATTCCGCCCTCTCGCCCTGTGCCTACGACTGCTTGAAATCTCCTGTAATTATTAAATTTTCGTGCCCTCTCACAAAATCTAGCACATATTCAATATCACTATAAACTGCCTCTACGGCCTCATCACTGTAGTTAGAAGTGGGCATATATACCTGTATTATTACTGTTTTTACAGGTTTCGAATCTAACCTAAACATTTGGCATAAAGAAAAAAAGACTAAAAAGAAAACGGTGAATTGTTTTTTATTTCCGTCTTCATCGCTGGAATCATATTCCATTTTAAATGCTCTCAAGCCGGCTACTTAAACAAAAAGGACCATTAACGTCAACAGTCACATGATAATTGGCACAAAATTGGTGCCCACAAACATTCAATATTAATCTCCATATTCCTTCCACCCCCGATATTGATGCGTGGTTTTCAAAAAATCTGGATTTTCATCAATATTGATCATCAATCTATCAATACACCAACGATAATATTGTCAAATCACGATATCATCATTATTATCGTTTGATAACCCGTCGTGCATCGTAATACATATGAAGTAACGATAAGAGTACCGTACAACAATTTATAATAATAATAATAGCCTTTATTAGCAAATATGCTATATAAAAACAAAACATGATGGATGAATTAACTTCATTCTTAGCTTAAAGCTACACACCAAAAATATAATTCAAAATAAATAAATGTTCAATAGTAGGTAATGCAACCACTATCTAACTATTTTTAACATAAATTACACTTTTCTTTTTAAAAATCCTAAAACTACTTTCATCTTTCAAGTAAGTAGGCAAATTATTAAAATAAGAAAATCCCTTAACAAACACTTGATTTTGAGCAAATGCAGTAGTTGCATCAGGTACGAAAATGTCTTCCCTTTTTCTTGTGTAGTAATCATGCACATCCGTTCGTAGTTTAACTGGATCATCCATATTAAGCATATTATGTTTTACTTTATATACAAAAATCAATGTTTTATACCTAATTCTCTGAGCAACACTCATAAACTGAAGCGTCTCCAACATAAACGAAATACTAGTATACCTGCTGCAGTTCAGTATAGCTCGCATTGCTTTATTTTGTCTTTTCTGAAACTCCTGAACAAAAAAATCCGTCACCATATATAGAACCGTTGTACAATATTCAAAATACGGGGCAACCATAGTTTTATATAACGACCAATATAAGAAACACAATAACTGACATATATGAAATTGAACATTTTAAGATTTATCCTAAACTTACAAGTGACAGGCATAGGTAATTCACATAATGAAATCAAACTTTATAATTATGATTAATGAGATTTATGTAGCTGTAACTTTCCGCTGACAATTGTTTGCAGTTGCGGATCAAGCTTACTAGTGGAAATTATCAGCAGCGACTTCAAATGCTTATCTGTTAATTTGGATCTGTAAACATTCTTTGTATATTTCAATTTGGAAAATGTTTTTTCACACAAATAAGTAGTGCCGAAAGCGGAAAGATAGCCACGAGCAAATTTATGCAACTGATCAAATTGTGTGAGTGGCAGACTCTCATAAAATTCCAGCAATGATGACGTTGAATATTTTTCTTTAAAAATATCGCTACACTGCAAATCAATCATTTCCATTTGAAGTTCTGGGGCAAGGGTTTCTATATCGATGTTAAAAGGATTTTGAAAAATCCTGATATCGTTTGCAATTGCATCAATCTCTGAAAAACGAGACTCAAAGTTTATTTTTAAAGCACCCAAAGCTTCAATTGCAAAATCTACCGGAAATGAAGTCTCAGTTTGTTGACTGAATGTTTGGCATGTATTAAAATGCGTGAAACATTTTTTGTTCAATTGAGATTGAAACAAAACAATTTTTTGTGAAAAGGACTTAATTTGAGTGTACAAATCAGGCAGAAGCTGATTTTCTCCTTGTAATTTTAAATTAAGGTCATTCATATGTTTAGTTAAATCTGTATAAAATGATAACTTCCATAACCACTTATTGTTTTGTAACTCAGCCAGAGGACGATTCTTTTCATTCAAGAAAATTTCGATTATTGCTCGGAGCTCAAAAAATCGCGTTAGAACTTTTCCGCAGCTAAGCCAGCGTACTGCAGTATAATATGGTAAGTCATTTTCTCCAATCTCTTTAATAAACTCGCGGAATTGACGATGATTGAGAGCATGTGATCTGATATAATTAACAGCTGACATGACTGGCTTTAAAACTTCTGACATATCCAAGCATTTTCCGCACAAAGACTGTTGATGAATGATGCAGTGTACAATTAATGGTTTTGAACCACCATCATTTTCTACGGCATTTGATACGAGAGCAACGACACCTTTATTTTTTCCACACATGTTTTTGCCACCATCAGTAGTGATACACTTCAAGTTTTTCCATCGAAGATTGTTCTTCTGAACAGCATTTTCAACTCCTTTGAAAATATCTTCTCCAGTGGTCGTGCCATGAATGCTATGAACGTCAAGAAGCTCTTCATACACTTCATAATTTTTATCTATCCCTCGAATAAAAATTAACACCTGAGCATTATCTGAAACATCTGTTGACTCATCCAGTGCCAAAGAGAACCACTCTAAGTGTCGATTTTTGTCAGACAATTGAGTTAATATATTTTCTGCAATATCATCTACTCTTCGAGCAACAGTGTTTGCTGACAAACTGATGCTTTTAAATAAATTAGCTTTTTCTGGACACATTTCTTCTGTTGCTACAATCATGCAACCCTTAATTAATTCGCCGTCAGTAAACGGTTTCCCATGTTTCGCTTAGCGTTACCAAATTAACCAAACTCAATTCCAGGACCCCCCCCCCTCGAGGCAAATGTTGGGAGTGTTTGGTCCGAATGTGACAGTCAGCTGACAAGTCGCGTCTGGCGTGGAGTTCGCGCCCTGTTTTAATGAAATCGTCTATTACTATATACTTAGCTTTATTAAGATTTAAAAGAAAGTAACAACTGAATAAACTTAAACCCTGGCTGCACTGCACGCGCGCCCGCACTCTATATAGCTTCTAGCAATGTTGGCATTTCAATTTTTTTCCCGAAATTAAGCGAACTAGCTTTTTACAGTACTATCAGTTTTATATTTCTTTTCCGGGAAATTAAGGTGTGTTTACGGGATCCGGGACAACGTAGTTCATTCCGGGACAATCCCGGAAATTCCCGGCCACCTGGCAACCCTAGTTTCGCTATTGAATGAGCCACGCGGAAACTAGCACGAGTTGCTGCTTCTTGTTCAGCATTTACTTTCTTAAACAACAATTGTTGAGATTTCAATCTGCGTTTCAAAGATTCATATTTTTCTAACCGTAGGCTTCCTGTAAATTTGGAGTAATTCTGAGAATGTTTAGTCTCATAATGACGTTTTATATTGTATTCTTTGAGGACTGATATTGTTTCATTGCAAATTATACACATTGCCTTATTACTTGACGCGATCACGAAATATTGACATCCCCATTGCTCTTTAAATGTTCTGCACTCACTATCTATCTTTCGTTTCTTTTCCATATTTATACAAATCCACACACTAGTCGCACTATATTTCGCTTTTTAGATCGCACTACTTGTCGCTCCGAATTCAAACTTTGGAACTGTCCAACAAAGAATACCCAACTCTCTGTTGTCTCTCGTATATGTACCACGTGTCCTTGGTGTGAATGGAATGGAGTCCACCCTCGCGCCCTGCGCCATAGATCTCTCACTCGCCGGCTAGTCCCAATACGAAAATTTGCGCGTAATTCAAAACTACAGTATGTTGGTATGATGAGCTAGCTAGGTCTTGGCCCTTAAGACTTGATGGAGAAGTCAGTGTGGCCCTTTGGCTAAAAAGTTTGGAGACCCCTGATTTAATCCATAAAAATAGATAAATTTATTACTTACCTCAATTTAATAAAAAAATAAAAAAACACTTAAACCAAGATCATTTAATTAAAAACTTGTAGGTACATAGAATTTATAAATAAAATAGAATTAAAAGTAAGATAATAATGTACCTATGCCATACAAAACAAATACAATAGTATTAGCCACAAACACACAGTAAGGTTGATTATACAGATCCACAAGTGGCGAAAGCACAATTATTTAATTTTTACTAAAGTCCCCAAACTCAAAATTTTTTTGAGACTCTACATTTTGTTTTCTATCCATGTATTTAGAGGTCAATGAAGTCGGAAATGCTGGCGACAAATTCACATTTGGATCTTGTTTGGTAAACTCTGATAACATGTGCCTACCTCGCGATTTTCTGTTCGGTTGATTAAGTTTAGTACCAACAGTTTAATAGACGAAGTGTAATGTGTCGATTGTGGGGATGATACCAGGAGACTGGTATGGAAAACTGCCCTAGCCTACAGTATTAGAACAATTACCAGTGTGGAGTTTGCGGATCTACAGCAAAAAAAAAGATATTCTCTCATAACTTGAAGACCCGTATTCGCTGCCATAAAATAACCTCTACAAATCAACAGTCTTAAGGTTGGACGCCGACAATTGGGGCAACTGTTCTGAAACAGGAGCCATAAACACTCCAATTGGTCTAATTTCGTCCCGTTTCGCCTTCAATTTCGACAACTCTAACCTCAACTTATCCAGAATAGCGAAATTAGGCGAATTAACAGCTGCCTTGCTCTGTAGCAAAGTAATTTCTTGCTCTTCTAACTTCTTCTCCTTGAAACTCTTCACCGATCTGCTGCCATATAAGCGTAAAAGAGACCCCCAAGACGTTATATGGGGATGTAAAGCCTACAAAAAACACAGTTTACATATTTGAATTTATCCTAAGCTTTTTACTACCACTACTGTGTGTACTAGATGACTTCCCGGTGAAAATTAAGGCTGGGATTTATTAGCTGTTAGTCTATAATGTGCTGCCACCTATCGTCCAAATAAGTGGATTAGGATTATGCAAAATATAGTCACAATCTATTATGATTGGTTTCTATCACAGCTGCAAACTCTTCATATGGAACCTCTACAGCTTGGAATTTTCAAGGTTTTTTGCGGTCCTATCTTTAAATTATTTAATATGAAATTATTATTTTTATTATTATTATTTAAATATGAAAATAAACTGAAGCGCCACCGCCATCTGCATTGCAGTGGCCACACTACCACTACTGTCAAACGTCCAGTTTACTGCGCATCTCGGCCAAATATGCACAAGATGTAGAGATGCGAGTCTATAAGTTGATCCTTTATTGATAAATCTTTGTTTTTATTTAACGCCCTATCTACTTTAATTTCAGAATGGGGTTGGAATAAAAATGTGTCTACATGTCCTGTTTTTAGTGCTCAAATTCCGCACCCTTAACAGAGATCCGTTGCCTAAAATGATTTCAGATACTCAGAAAACATTTAAACTATGTAATAACCTCATTATCGCGGATATCAAACGTAAGCTACATGTGTCTAACCCAAAAGTACCACGCATGTATAGTTTACCGAAGATCCATAAAGTAGGAAAAGCTGTAAGGCCCATAGTTTCAGCTATAGATTCTCCTACTTACAAACTGTCCAAATGGTTAGTCAAAGAATTTAATAACCTCGAGATTAATCAAATACTCGATTAATCGATCAATCAAGTAATCGATAAAATCGAGAAATTGATCATTCGATTAATCAAGTTATAGGATAATCAATCAATCAAATAATCGATTAATCGATCAATCAAGTAATCGATTAATCACGTAATCGATTAATCGAAAAATTGATCATTCGATTAATCAAGTTATAGGATAATCAAATAATCGATCAATCAAATAATCGATCAATCAAGTAATCGATTAATCGAAAAATTGATCATTCGATTAATCAAGTTATAGGATAATCAAATAATCGATTAATCCAAAAATTGATCAGCCGATTAATCGATTTATCAAATAATCGATTAATCAAATTTGTAGATTACTTTATAACAATCGATAATCGATTATATAATGTAATAATCGCACAGGCCTAGTAACAAGTTCCTGGAAGTCAAAACGTAAAAAACCTTACCTGCAAAATAGCTTGCGACGCACGCTGTTTCCCGTCACGTTTATTTTTACAAACGACGGTCGCTTCGTGCTTCCCCACGCGCATTGTAAACTCGTTCTTTTGGTGTTTAAGCGTACTACCCTGATAACTTATTTGTAAATCGTCTAAACCAAAGTTGCGTTGCAAACAAGTCAGTAATATATCGTGAGGCGACGGTTCGGTCGTTTTAGCACAGAACTCAGCGACACGCGGATCTTCCACTTTAATTTCATCGAAAAACTGGAAAAAAAGCACTTAATCTAATTCTCGGAAATTAATTCGATAAAACCAACAATAATCGAATCGACTTACCGAAAGATCTTGGTCTTGCGATTTCGTCGCGTTGGACCCACCACTTCTACTATCAGAAGTTATCTTGGCCCTCATTTCGGGTATTAAAATCTCCAACGTCGCTTTGGCGGCATCAGATTTGGCTTGTTTTTTGCTTGTACCATACCCTACGCCGTACTGCATATCGTTTATAGAGACAGTCGCGGCGTAAGGAGTCGCAGCATTCTCCAGTTCGGTAAATTTATACGTGGGCTGTTTTTTTAAAGCGTGCTGCACATACTCGTGCAAAATACATACGTAAGACTTGCCGTTCGGATTCATAATCCATTCCTTTTTAGAAAGCGAACTACTGGCGTTGTCGTTTTCCGAATTTTGGATCGGGAAGGTAATTAATTTAGTACCTAAAACAAATTTGGTAATTTTAGTATTTGTAAGTTGTTTACAGTTCACCTGGGGCTTTGTGACTACAGTTTCCGGATTTCTTTGAGATTATTTGTGAGGAATTAATATTATGATGATAGATTTAGTTATACAGGCTAGGCCAATAGTGCGTAGTCGGTCCATATCTCTGATTCTATTCAAGATATCAACATAAAATTTTGCGTGTGTGTGTGGAGAACCCCACGGAGCTTCTGTTAAAATTATTTTGATGTATACAGGATGTTCACGTGCTACATACCAAACCAAAGTTATGTTTTATCAAATGGAATGCCCCACATTTGTTTGCATATTTGGATTCCCCATAAAATTTCATGAAAGTTGATATGCTACACGGTGGGGTTTAGAGTAAGGGTTGTTAAGATATGGCTATTTTAGTACTAGTGTGAACCCAAATTTGTGGTGCTACTGACGTCTGCTGGTTAAAGATAACTCTGATTTATTTATTGGACTAGGTTCAGAGGACACTCTATTTGTAAAATCCATTACCACTTTTTTCAAAATAGTTCATATTGTACAGAGTGGCCAACTTGCGCAAAATGGAGATTTTCTCAAAAATGTTAAATGGAACACCCCGTATATTATTTGCAGGTTTAATAGCCAGTTTATTAAGCTTTTCACTGATGTAGATATTGGCAGGTCTGCGACTGACAATTTAGACAGAAATGAAGATTGAACCTTAAGAATCGAGATTTTTGCCGTAATTTTGTACTATTTTTGGGGAATTTCCGCCATTTTGCCACCCAAAACTCACAAAAATGCGTACACTTTGTTTTTACAGGAAATTTAGAGAATGGAGTTTACACCGCACAAGAAATCTCATTGTAAGTTTACTTCTTGAAAGGATGGTTTTCTTCCATGGCACTCCTTGTTTCAATTTATACGTAGGTTATTTAAGAATATGACCATGGAGAAGCAAGGTAGAGATGAAATTTTTTGTCTCAATGTGAAATCAACTTCCAAAAACAAAATGGAAATCATATTTTGTGTCTTGGGTGCTAAAATATGGGAGAAACTAATAAACTACCGGTAAAATTACTACATTTTAAAGTTCAATTTTCAATTCTACCGAAACCGTCAGTCGCAGACCTAACAATATCTACATCAATCAAAAGCTTAGTAAACTGTCTATCAAATATGGAAATAAAATATGGGGTGTTCCATTTGAAATTTTTAAGAAAAAATGCATTTTACGTAAGCTGTTCACTCTGTATGATATTAAGTTTTGTGACAAAAGTACTCAAGAATTTTACAAATAGAACAGTCTGTGAACCTAGTCCAATAAAGAAATTTTAAATAGCTTCGACCAGTAGATGTCAGTAGTTCTTCAAAGTTGGGTCCACACTGGCACTAAAATGGTAATATCTTAAAATCGCTCACTCTGAATCCCATCATGTAGTACACCATTTTTCATGAAATTTTATTGGGAATTCAAATATGTAAACAAAAGTGGGGAGTTCTATTTAAAAAAAACATAACTTTAGTTTGGTGCTCAGAGTATGAACACCCTATATACACCAAAATAATTTTATCGGATGCTTCGTGGGGTTCTCAACATACATGTAAAGTTTTATTTTGCTACCTTGAATAGAACCAGATATATGGGCCGACTACACACTATTGGCCCACCCAGTATAATGGCAAACATTGAAGAAGTGAGAAATGCGATTACCCCAGAAATTAGAAGTAATAGTTGTTGGTTTAATGAGAAAATAAAGGAAACAATAAAGAGTAGAAATAAAGCTCATAAATGCTGGGCGATGAGTGATTCAAGAAATGATTGGGAAGCTTATAGGATAAGAAGAAATCAAACAGTACAATTAATAAGAAGAGAAAAGCAGACATATACATAGATAGATGAAAATTAATATAATACAAAAACATGTGGAAAATGTTAAAGAAAATGAGGATGATATTGAATTGTAAAGATATATCGTAAAATATGTAATTTGGATACGTGTGATTTTTTTGATTTTGTGTTATGGATCACCGATTTTTGTTATTTTTTTTTAACTTTTATTTTTTTTATTCCAAGAAATGTAGTTTGATAATATGTAGCCGTGCTAGATAAACATATACAGTGGAACTCCCATGAGTCAAAATCCCTTTAGTCAAATTTTTCCGTAAAAATTCGATTCTTGCAATTCTTGAAAAAAATTCCGGCGGGGTCAACAATGCTAGAAAACGGTTTAAGTTGTGTGTGTTGAGACCTACCCTCATGAAAATCACTGAAAAATTGGTCTATACAGGGTTACAACTAATTCAAGGGCCACTATGGGAATATTTGAAACTGTAATACATACAAGGTTGGTCAAATGGGATAAAAGTTCCGTAATTATGGGGACATCTCACACACATTTACAGATCTCGAAAATATTTCATGGATCACTAGATATAACAAGAAATGTGAAATTTGCCGATTTCTGTAATCTTAAATATCTTTTTTTCTATTAGAGATAGTGATCTGAAATTTGGTACCGTTGCATAAGCAGATATTCTACATCTAATAGTAGTCATATAATTTTCCTAAGCCTCCTAGTTTCTTCAGGGTGATAGTCAACTTTTGTTTTCCTTATGGGCGCCATATATTGGTTTTTATTCATATTAAATAGACAGAAAAAATCTGAATACAATGATACCAAACACATTATAAAAACTTTGACGAAAAAATGCATATTAATAGATGCATATTAATAGATGTGATGCTAATAAAAATTTCGTTTGCAAAAAAATTATTTTCATCGTAAGAGATGTCAACTGATACAAAAAGCAGTGTAATTGTCAAAATTCCAAAGCCAACTTGAAAAAATGAAAAATATCATTTTATCTATTAATATGCATTTTTTCTTCAAAGTTTTTATAATGTGTTTGGTACCATTGTATTCAGAGTTTTTCTGTCTATTTAATGCGATTAAAAACCAATATGGCGCCCATAAGGAAAACAAAAGTTTATTATCACCCTGCAGAAACTAGTAGGCTTGGGAAGATTATATGACCACTATTAGATGCAGAATATTTGCTTATGCAACGGTACCAAATTTCAGATCACTATCTCTAATAGCAAAAAAGATATTTAAGATTAAAGAAATCGGGAAATTTCACATTTCTTGATATATCTAGTGATCCATGAAATATTTTCGAGATCTGTAAATGTGTGTGAGATGTCCCCATAATTACGCAACTTTTATCCCATTTGACCAACCTTGTATGTATTACGGTTTCAAATATTCCCATACTGGCCCTTGAATTAGTTGTAACCCTGTATACAGATTTCTGAATACGTATCTTCAATCTAATTCCATCCTGCCTCTTTTCCAATCGGGCTTCTGTGCGAAACACAGCACAGCTAAAACTGCTCTTATGAAGATTACCGATGATGTTTGTCGGGGGATGGATACAGGACAGGTTACACTCTTGGTCGCCCTAGACTTCCCTAAGGCATTTGACTTGGTTAATCGCAATCTTTTATTAACAAAACTAAAATTCTATGGCTTTGATCCCGCAGCTGTTCAAATGGTTCTCCAATTACCTCTCAGACAGAACTCAAACGGTGAAGATGAAAAGTACTATATCAGGCGAACTACCTATTACTATGGGAGTTCCCCAGGCCAGCTGTCTCGCCCATCTTTTATTTTCCCTATTTGTAGCTGATTTGCACTCCGTTACTGACAACTCACTCTTTCATATTCATCAATTTGCCGATGATACTCAGGTGTATAGGACGTGCACCCCGGAAAACTTACAATATGGTTTAACTGATCTGAATACGACCTTAAATAAGATCTGTGAGTGGTCTAATAATAATGGTCTCCTGCTGAATCCCTCTAAATCAGTAGCCCTATGCTTAGGCTCAAATGTACTCCGTAGCCGCATTGTTACAAGTGGTGTTTGTAAAATTTGTATTAATAACGTATAACTCTGCTTATCGGATAACATAAAGAACCTTGGTGTCTATCTAGATTCATGTCTGAGCTTTGGAGTTCACGTAAACAAAAAAAATAGGCATAGCCTATTCTAAACTCAAATCGCTATGCAAATTTAAAAATACTACTTATCGAGTGACATTAAATCGCGCCTTGTTAGCTCTTTAATATTGTGCCATGTGGATTACTGCTCAAGTGTCTACTACAATTTTCTAACTAAAACAATGCAGCATAAAATTCAGAAACTACAAAACTCCTGCCTTAGGTTTACCTATAATATCGATCGCAGACAGCACGTTACACCTATACTTGGGCCGCCCAACAGACGGAGTGATCACCCTGCAATCATGAGCTCTAGGCAGGACCACTATCAATTTAGGACGACCGAACCGCAGTGATGCGCTTTCTTTAGACCCAACGAAGTTGCATCACTCCAATTAGGTCGTCAAAAATTACTATTGGCATCGCTAGAGCACGTTTTTGCAGGGTGATTACTCCGTCTGTTGAGCGGCCCAAGTATACCGGGTGTCAACGAGAGCATGTAACATCCCGCCATTTGTTTACTTTTTGAAATATACTTTGGCAATCCGCTGTAAGTATTATACTCCTAAAACTTCATATTTTTATCACATTTGACACATCTAATTACTTCCGGTTAAACCGGAAGTGACATCAACTTTATTATGTTAAATAGCAATATATCATTTTTTTAAGATAGTTCGATAGGCCTTTTTATTCTCTTGACAACCATGTATCATACATACCCAAAAACTTTATATTTTTGACGTCAGAGGGCGTTAAATGAAAAAGTCACGTTGGCTGTGAATTTGACGATATGAGCCTAATTTTGAACGTTTTAATGAATTAAACTATTAATTCTAACAGACTGTTTTAATATCCATGGAAAAATTTTCGAATCTGAAGCAGTACATCCTTTATTTTTTTTTTAAATAAGGTTAACATAGTCGTTTTAAGTGTTTTGAAAAATGTAATTTAAATTAGTAATTGATAATTGAATTGCGCTTTTTATGCACAAATTGTGAGGACAATAAACTGAAGTTCGAAAAACAAGAAAAATATTAGCACCTTGCTTTTTAAAATTTCAGGAAAAACTCGGTTTCAAAAACTATTTGAAATTTTGAAATTTTAAATATTCGTTTTTGAAACCGAGTTTTTCCTGAAATTCTAAATAGCAAGGTGCTAATATTTTTATTGTTTTTCTAACTTCAGTTTATTGTCCTCACAATTTGTGCATAAAAAGTGCAATTCAATTATCAATTACTAATTTAAATGCCATTTTTCAAAACACTTAAAACGACTATGTTAACCTTATTTTTTCAAAAATAAAGATTATACTGCTTCAAATTCGAAAATGTTTCCATGGACATATTAAAACAGTCTGTTAGAATTAATAGTTTAATTCATTAAAACTTTGAAAATTAGGCTCATATCGTCAAATTCACGGCCAACGTGACTTTTTCATTTAACGCCCTCTGACGTCAAAAATATAAAGTTTTTGGGTATGTATGATACATGGTTGTCAAGAGAATAAAAAGGCCTATCGAACTATCTTAAAAGAATGATATATTGCTATTTAACATAATAAAGTTGATGTCACTTCCGGTTTAACCGGAAGTAATTAGATATGTCAAATATGATAAAAATATGAGGTTTTAGGAGTATAATACTTACAGCAGATTGCCAAAGTGTACTTCAAAGAGTAAACAAATGGCGGGATGTTACATGCTCTCGTTGACACCCGGTATATACAATGATTTGGGTCTACTGAAAATCAAATTCCGTTTTGAGCTTTCGTACTGTAAATTGGTTTTTAATGTTGTACAGTTTGGCACACCTGTTTACTTAAATGACTTGTTGGTTAAGCGTGGCGACTGTCATAATGTGGATCTAAGAAACGTTGACACTTTCACTCTTCCCTTACACAATTCCTCGAAATTCGAAGCTACTTTTGCTTACATTGCGCCAAAACTTTTTAACAAGTATCATACCATTTTTACTAAATCTGGGACTTTGGAGTCCTTCGCATTAAGAATGAGATCAACATTCTTAGATCTGCAGAGAAGTGACGGTTCGCTGCGCTGATCAGGGCTCTGTTATCACATTTCAATTTTACCTAACTTTAGTTTTATGCACTTAGTTTCTTTTGTATTAGATTACTTGTAGGAAATACCAACTTTGCTGTGCTGTTCTTAAACTCGAAGTTTCTTTAACTCGATTTTTTTTTGTGTCCCTTGAGATTCGACTTATGGGAGTTCCACTGTATTATTATATGATATAGTTTAAGGCAATGCTGTTAAAATTTGAAGAGGCGCAACTATCATTTTCAAAGATTGGACGTAATTATCTTAAAAATGCTGTAGACTGACTTTATATATCTTTTATATTATTGGTACCGAAGCATAGAAGTGTGCAAGAACTAAATTATCAACAATTACTGTAAATCGACAAAAACATATATACAATACCATCGGGGAGGGTGGGGCGTTGTAGCTGCTTCTCGTGTTTCTTCCGCTTCGTAAACTGCCGCCTCTCCGACCAAGATTTGAACCTCATCACCTTAATATCTTGAAACTGGAACAATTTTTCGCAGTATTCCTTCAGTTGCTCTGGCTTCAAGTCGTGCGACTCAATATTTTCTTTGACAGTCTCGATGCGTGCATTTGGCAAATCTCCGTTTATCGTGTCGGCACCTTGCTCTCCCTCCTTCTCTAAAGCTTTTTTGTAACTCAAACAAGGCACTGCGCTTAACGGAATTTCGTGTTTCTGCAAAATTACCATTACCAATAATAACGAAATGGTATTTTACAGATTTCAAAACTACTGTAGTTGGGGCACAATCACTAAACAAAATAACTAATTAATCTGCTCGCAACACTTATTCCAACACCTTTAAACAACAAACTTGTAAATTAAGTAGACATAATATCCCAACATAAATATAAAAAACATATAACATCACAAAATATAGCGATACATTATTAAATATCTTTCATAAAATATGAGATACAAACGTTAGGTCGCCTCTATTGCTGATTTAGTTATTCAAAGGAGAGCATAAATTCAGAAATTCTTAAAAGGAATGATAAAATAACAACGGCTTGCAGGCGGGAAAGCACAATCAGACGGTACGCATATTTCTAAGATTGCATAAACAATTTGGTGAAATGGTTGAATGAAAATTGTATGTAATACAGCACTTACCCTGGCCGATCCTGGTCCGAGGAAATAAGGTTTAGATAACGTGCATACGCGAGTTACTTTATGCAAATATAACGGCATCCCGCTGTTATGACTCACTTGTATCCATCCCTCGGGTAAAATATCGAAATGATTGTGCCCTTTATCGATTAAAACGGACTTAGTTCTCTCTTCAAACAGTTTCTCCGATTCGTTACCATCTACAACCGAAATACAATTTTAATTAGAGCTCGATTTGGTATCGGATATCAGGAGATAGCGTACGAAAAATGGGATAAACTTGAAACTTTGCATGGAATTATAGTTGCTAGTGATCTACTTTCCTAAACTTCGAACTTTTTATTTTGCCTGGATAAATTCCTGTTTTGCAAACTCAATTTTGTTGCCAGACGGCAATTCGACTCCTAAAACAGACAACCACTTTTATTCGTCAAATTGCCCGGCAACAAAATTTCGCTCAAAACAGAAATTTATCTGGCAAAATAAAAAGTACTCGTCAAATTACTGGCAAAACTTATTTGAATATTTTGAGAACCGTGGTAACAAACTTTTTTGAAGACTGCAGGTGGATCAACAGCTGAATAACATGTTCGCAGGCAGGTGGATTACATGCCTAGGACCTTTGAACTGGCTAGCAAGATCTCCGCACCTAATGCCCTTAGATTTCTACCTTTGGAGCACAATTAAGGATAAGGTTTACAACACCGCAATCAACACCAGGCAAGAATTGGAAGCACGTCCCCAGACGGGGGTTACAAAGAGTGGAAAAAGCATTACTTCTTGCTTCTCAAAAAAATCACTCCTCATAAAAAACTCTAGTTGTTCTTTAACTCCCATCGCACATATTTTTTATCAAACTGCTCTAGGAAATATTTTAGTAATTTTTGATGCACTTTTCTCACAGCAGTGGAAGAGAGACATGAGCAGCTATACGAAAGATTATTTTTTGACGTTCAATTAAGAAATCAAGAAGCACAACTTTTCAATATAATTTTTTTAATGTAACAAATTGTGGTAATTTAACTCGTTATAAACTAAATAAGGTATCAAAATTAAACTGTATCGAAGCTTTGAATATGAAAACCACTATTATTGCAAATGTTTTGCCCACGAGTGGTGAATTTTACAACATTGCTCTGTTCTGTTTTGCTAAAAGTTATTGCTTCCCCTTTTTCTCTTAAGTTATTAATTAAATTTGAATGGTGTAAATGATCTAACTGCAGAGGTAAGGTTTCAATGAATTAGATGAGTTGTGGCCTGAAATTTTTACAATTTCCAGCTCATTATACAAGGTGTTACAAATTAGTAGGTCAAGTTAACCACAGATTATCTGCCCGAAATTAATGGGACTTTCCTTATGCCATTTTTCATTTAGACTTCTTTCTTTCAAGATACAGGGTGTTAAAGTTAAAATTTAAAAAACGATTTTTAGTAATAACTCCTTTGTTTTTTGGGATATTTAGTTGAAATTTTGTACATTTTTTCATATATCGGCACAATGTTTGTGTAATTTTGATCAAAAAAATCGGAGCACGAACGGAGGAAACGGGGGGTAGTAATACCCATTGACCCCCCAACTTTTCACTGCGCACGTCTATGGTTAAAAGGCATTGTTTTTTATAAGAAGCGTTCATTTCTTTAATTTTTGTCACTCTTGTAAAATTTTGATTTAGGGCTTGGTTTACGAGATTTTGCACCCCATTTGACTATGTGTTGTTGATTCGCTCGCTGTTTCTTAGGTGATGAACTCAGCTCGAGAAAAAGACAGGTAGGCGTTAAGTTGTCAAAATAATTATTAATAAAAAAGGTACCATCCAAGGGCATTTTTCTGAAGATTAGACGTTATGCAGGAATATATTCATCCAAGAACATTTTCTCGAGCTTAGTTCGTCACCTAAGAAAAATTGGAAGATTTAAACAGCGAGCGGATCAACAACACATAGTCAAATAAGTTGCAATATCTCGTAAACCAAGCCCTAAATTAAAATTTTACAAGAGTGAGAAAATTTAAAGAAATGAACGCTTGTTATAAAAAACAATACCTTTGAACCATAGACGTGCGCAGGGAAAAGTTGTGGGGTCAATGGGTATTACGACCCCCCCTTTCCTCCGTTCGCCCATGGATATTTTTGATCAAAATTACAAACATTGTGCCGGTATATGAAAAAACGTTGCACAAAATTTCAACTGAATATCGTAGAAAACAGAGGAGTTATTAATAAAAATAGTTTTTTTAAATTTTAACTTTAACACCCTGTATCTTGAAAGAAAGAAGCCTAAATGAAAAATGGCATAAGGAAAGTCCCATTATTTTCGGCTAGATAATCTGTGGTTAACGGCTTGACCTACTAATTTGTAACACCTTGTATACAGGGTGGCCCATTAGTGCGGGGACGATCTATATCTCTTGAACCATTCAAGGCATCAAAATGAAATTTTGCAAGTGCTTAGGAAATCCAATGTTGCATCTTATAAAATTATTTTGGTGTATACAGGGTCTTCACATTTTGCGTAACAAACCAAAGTTACATTTTTTTAAATGGAAACCCCCATTTTTTTTTTATACTCACATTCCCCACAAAATTTCATGGAAAACGATATACCACATTAATGGGTTTCGAGCAGGGGATATTAAGATATTGCAATTTTAGTGTCGATCTGGACCCATCTTTGTGGCACAACTGATGCCTACTTACAGAAGCTGTCAAAGATTTCTTTATCGAACTAGATTCACAGACTATTCTATTTGCAAATTCAGGTAATACCTTTGTCACAGTGCTTTACATTATACAGGGTGGTAAACATACGCATAATTGAATTTTTTTCAAGAATTTCAAATGGAATACCCTGTATATTAATTGCACATTTAACAGCCAGTTTACTAAGCTTCTGATTGATACAGGCATTGCCAGGTCTGCGACTGACAGTTTCTACAGAAATTAAAATTCAAACTTACAAATTTCCAATTTCACTGTTATTTTTTACAAATTCATTCGGATTTCACCTATTTTTTCACCCAAAACAAAAAAAAGTTTAAATTTGGTTTCTGCGCAAAACTAAGCCGATAGAATTTACACATACACAAAAAGTCCCATTGCAAAATTACTTCTTGAAGGTAAAATCGATTTAATTTTTATTAAGTCTACCCGCATATGCCTAAAACGGGTAGGTAGTTTTCAAGATATTCTTACCGAGAATTAGTATTATTGTGAACAAATATAGCAAAAAGAATAAAAATAGCTCAAAATCACAATGTCTACCAGAACCAAGAAAACTTAGATTTGAGCCACTCACTCTCTAAATCAATTTAGTTACGTACTTTTGTTATGGGTTTTCAATTTCTTCTTCTCAAATTTGGAGTTGTTGCGGACGTCGGAACAGATAAATATTTTAAAGTCAGCAGAACTTATTAATGAGATAAATTTGGCTTTTATCATTATTGGGAAATGTTGTAATTTAAACAAAAAACTACAGCGAGAACAAGTTTATTGAAATTAAATAAATAAATTAAAATCACATAAAAAATTAATAAAATGCAGAAAATCCTTCAAACTATGACAGATGCGAGTTGGAGCTGTTTTGTTTATCACAGATAACATGATTTGAACGCGATTTGCATTTTGACTACAAAATATGATTCTTCTATAAAAAGTGAGAATAAAACAGTTATCTCGGGAAAGCAATGTTTTCGAATTACTTTTCCATAAAAATGGCACTGTTAATAAACATTATTTACACTATAAATTTGTTCTCCCTCCAGCTTTTCGTTTAAATTACATTTCCTGT
This sequence comes from Xestobium rufovillosum, assembly GCA_963966045.1. NCBI lineage: Eukaryota > Metazoa > Arthropoda > Insecta > Coleoptera > Ptinidae > Xestobium > Xestobium rufovillosum. The sequence continues at coordinate 29,218,798 of OZ014497.1, forward strand.
CAGCCGCAGACCTGGCAATGCCTACATCAATTAAGAGCTTAGTAAACTGGTTATTAAATGTGCAATTAATATACAGGGTGTTCCATTTAAAATTCTTGAGAAAAATTCAATTATGCGTATGTTGACCCCCCTGTATTAATACAAAGTACTGTAGCAAAGGTATTAACAGAATTTGTAAATAGAACAGTCTGTGAATCTAGTTCGATAACGAAATCGTAGACAGCTTCGGTAAGTAGGCGCCAGTAGTGCCACAAAAATGGGTCCAGATGGGCACTAAAATAGCAATATCTTAACATCCCTGCTGAAAACCCCATAATGTGGTATATCGTTTTCCATGAAATTTTGTGGGGAACGTGAATATGTAAACAAAATTGGGGGTTTCCATTTAAAAAAATATAACTTTGGTTTGTTACGCAAAATGTGAAGACCCTGTATACACCAAAATAATTTTACAATATGCGGCATAGGGTTTCCTAAGCACTTGCAAAATTTCATTCTGATGCCTTGAATGGTTCAAGAGATATAGACCGTCCCCGCACTAATGGGCCACCCTGTATAATCCTTGCAGAATGGTTCATAATAATGTAATTTTAATTTTTGTAGTATCCAATCCTATCATTTCCGCTGATTCTTTCATCCACTTTGACATTATGTTTACCCCAATCGGTACATTCTTGTACCACCCTAAGGAATACGGTTTATCCCAAGTTATTTTTACTGTTAAAAACAGTTTGCCAGTTTTAATATTTGCGTGTTCATTATTAAATATTTGTTACTCTTTTTTACCTTTATTTGCAAAATAAATGTAAAGCATTTCAACAACCAGGAAAATCTCATCTAGAAGATTCTACTGGAAAAACATATTGGTGCTATTTGAAAAACCTACGATGACGTCATATACGGCATTTGAGTAGCGCCATCTTCATAATTTGTACATCAAAATGTGCGCAAGAATGTTGCTCAACAATGCACACTTTCTAAGGCACTGCATATCACAGCAACCACCTGAGAAACACCTATGAGCATATCGAAACTGAACACCTCTGAAATGGTTGACCAAAACTCGTGGCTTATATAAAATTTACATACCCAACCCAGCTTCTTCTGCTTTTCTCTTCTTCTTATGCAAGGCTTCTTCCAACATCTTCTCGACCTCTTCGTCAGGAACATCGGAATCATAATACTCCGATCCCTGCGAATCGGAATCATTCTCAACCTCGTCCAGGACATGAAATTTACGAATATCATCTTCTCCATTAGTATTTTCATACTCTTCAGTAGAAATACCGTTGTAACTTGCAGAGTTCATTACATAAGTAATGTAGCTAAAGTCTTCTTACAGTAGGAATTAATATAACATTTCAATTCAATTTAATGAAAAATTGAAATGCTCATTGACTAGTACCGCAAGAAAACTAGTTAAATATACAGCTAAAACATATAAATTGCTGAATTTAACGTAATTTGATCACTATACAACATGTGCCCCAACATTAAGTATGTCAATTGTCATAATGGATATTGTCAAATGCATAGACCATAGAGTCAAACGTCAACTGCATACGACCCAAAGTTGCTTGATATCTTTATGTAACCAGTATGTGTTAACGCATAAAAACGAGCAACAAACGAAAAAACCGACAGCAAACCAGGTTTGATCCGCGTATATTTCGATTACACAGCCAGTCGTTTAGTCATCGGGATACAGAGCGAAATACCTGATATCTTCGAATTAAATTGGTCCTAATCAAGCTAGGCCAAAATGAGGCTTTCATAACGCATATTGGTTACATGAAGGAATTGAAGGACACAAGGAAAGAACAGGGTATGTCCTTCAGACAGACAGCTGAGTAAACCAAATTTTAAAGTTAATTACGCAAAAATATCAAAATTTGGTTATGTCTCAAACTCAAATTAAGTACAGAAATGATACTATATGTTTATTTTCTAAATGAACTTTTACATTAAATAATATCCTTCCCCTCTACGGATAATGAAGCTAAACTAACCATAAGGTATGTGAAATGCGCAAAAAACAAGGAATGTCCGTTATTCGTGGGGCAAGTCAGTGAAAAACTTAGCAGCAACTGGACCACACCATTAAGTCCTTAAACTTTTCTTTGTTTATTGGTATTAGAACTGCAATATTAATAACACGAACATGTATTTAACGACCATACAGGCCAGTTTTTATACTCACCATTGTATAATTTATCTGGTAGTTTGAATTCGTTGGGCAGTAACTTTGTTTCTTTCTGAATTTTTCCCTTGATTACACTTTGACTCCAAGAACCATTGTACGTATCTCTGTGTAGGATAAATCGACAATGATCGACCGTACATAAAACTTCCTTGGTTTTTGTACAGGAAACGGACATTTTTTCACATACAAGTTCTGTAAAAACGAAGTCCAGTCCATTACCATATTTTGGGTGACTTCCCCTACAGCAAATGATGATGGTTTCATGCGTGACACCTTCAGAAGTTCATACCAATCATCTGGAGTTTCAATTTTAGTTTTTAAATTAATGTTTCCCATGTTTTTGTCGCATTCTAAATATGAATGGCCCCTTTCCGGAAAAGTTATTTTAATGGTGTGTAGCTTTTTTATTTCATGGACTACATAATGCATGAACCTAAATACAATAAAATTTTTGTTTTGCCCGCCGGCACCGTCACAGAAAATGTGCAAATGTTTCACTTCACCAGGAACGTAGTTATACAAAAAATGTAATAAAAAGGACACAACTTCATTTGGGCTTTTCTTAGCAATGGTCTCTGGATACGTGTAGAAGATTGATTCTGCTGAATGCAGAACGTGGATATTGAAAGAGAACATTGACAGTTGTCTTCGATAGTACACATCATTCGTAGAAACTTTGGGCAGTGCTATGTTCTTCTGAAAGTCCATAGCAATTGCAAGAAAATCAGGTTGCCGTTTTACATTCAGGCGGGCATTCTTTTTCCTATCGTAAAACGTTTGGGCCTTTCTTTTATGCAAGTCATTGGCTGAGGTGAGCTGCTTAATTTCCCCAGCATCTCTATCAGCTGACAATGTTCTTAACATTGCATTAAACTTATCAAATGAAGAACAGGTATCTGTTCTTGGATACCCGAATGACAAGTTGAATTTTGTATTGAATATGTGTTTATAGGTATCGTATGAAATTTTTATATTGGGATTCTTTTCTCGAAACATTCCAAACATATTCATAATATTTAATTCTTCGGGGAGATATTTTTTCTCGGAATCGTGCAAACTATAGTGAGATAGTCTTACTCTAAATGAATTTATGTGTCCCCAAACAGCCTCAAAATATTCCTGTTTTAATTTTCGATGTTTGCCACTATGCTTTCCCAGTTGATCCTGCGGTGCAACACCACTGTCTTTTAGTGATTTCTGAAGATACTCTAGTTTTCCTTTGGTTATACCATGGACTGCTCGGAAAGCTTGAGCACACACGGAAACATCCTCAGAGGAATCCTTTCTATGCACCCTTAATTTGTAAGAAAATTAAGCTTGGTGAAAATTTGCGTCTTCTGGTTTTCTACTGCGATGACGTTGCACAGGAATAATGTTTATTAAGCCACACAAATAGGAGTTCTGAGCATTTTGTGTTTGTAGATTATTGAAATTTTTAAGTATATATTTTCTTTCTTCAGATGTGGTATTTTCATAGCATTTAAGGCGTTTACATTGGCAAGGATCACCTTCTTCATGTGTCTGAAGCCTCAGCTTCTTCATAACAGCGGACATTCTTCCCGCCGACTTCCTTTTTTTTTGCACAAATTGCTCTCACGATTGCCTTGTTCACTCACTTCACTTGTGCCAGAATCAACGTGCCTAAATGATGGCATGGTCAATTCAAACAGTCAACTTAATACTTCACTGACAGTTTCAACTTTTAGCAGTTGCTAAACATAAATTTAATGACAAGCACACCATGACCTAACTAAAAATAAAAAAAACACTGCATGCAAAGTGGACATTCCTTGTTCTTTCCACAATGCGCGCGGACCTTCCTTGTTCTTTTCCCTTCCAGTGATTTGAAATTGTAAAATAAATCTGCACCTACCCACTTCTTTCCCCCAACAAATTTACCCAGTGCTGAATACCGCTGCAGTATACCAGATGGCACTATAAACTCAAAAATAAGAAATATGTGACATACCCTGTTCTTTCCCCATACCCTTCAATTATGTCCGAAAGATTCGGCCCGAAACCATATAAATATTGAGACTATAACGAGCATCGAGTCGAATGAGTGAAACCAACATTGCAAAAGAGGCCAACTCGATATTATCAAAAAATTTACCTCCGAAGTCCGAACAGTATTAAAAACGTTCTAGTAAAGTTTTATATAATATTTTAAGTCAGACACAAAATAAATCTTTAAACTTTATTCATAAAAATACTAATAATATAATATTATAACATCATCATTAGTTTCTGTCAAAAAATGCAACATTAATAATAATAATAAATCTTTACAAGTATTTACAATAAAAATATTTTTTCGTTGTTGATGCCGATAAAAATAATAATAATAATAATAGCACACTTCTTAAAAAGAGAAAAAAAATTACATAGAGAATAAGGCACACATTTAAGCAGTCTGTCGTTTGTTTTTGCAAAATGGAGATCGATAAAAAAATGACAATCGGGGAAGGCAAGGGGTGAATGATGAACACAATAAATTAAAGAAATATAGAATATAAAGTCCCGCAACTACAACAGTCTGTATTTTGAGCAAAATACATGAAAAAAGAGGTTGGGGGGCTCCCTTAAACTTCGTCCGAGGCGAGGTGCGGCGGCACGTTCAGTCCATCGCCCCCAGGACCATCTTCATCAATGGCGTTTGACTTTAGCGTCCGGTTCGAAGCGACCTCGGCTTCCAAGGCCCTTATTCTGTTCTCATGTTTTACGATCATTGCTTTTAACTTACGTATCTCGTCGGCGAAATCTTGCAAAGTCTTGTCCTGCGCATCAAATAAATAAACATACGATTTCAACCCAAAAAACTCGAGAAAATTACCGAAACGGGGGAAGACGCCGCTTGTTGCTGTTGGCTGTTTCCTTTACCGCCTTTCGGGGGCATTTTATCCAAAAGATTGCTCCTTTTCGACACAGAAAGAGAAGATTTTGACTCCGGCGGCCTATACCCATCTTTCAACGAAATAAGCAACGGTTCGGCATCCCGTCCTTCCATCCACTCATCGGCAGACAACGCGGCAGTATCTCCGATCGTATCAGGGTAAAGATCCTCCTGGAAGAGCTCGGATTTCCTCGGAACAGTCATGGTGATAGTTTGACACAAACCAGAATTGTTTAATCGATAAAATCGCGCTATCTCACAGGTGGTCACGTCGCAACCCCGTTTAGGCATTGCTCCGATCCCTCGCTGCGGATCCGGGGTTTGAAACGTGTTGATGTAATGAACGAACGGAGGTTCCGGGGTGATTTCGAAGTATCTACATCATTGTCTAACATTAATATTTAAAATGAAAGACAAAATGAAAAAATACCTGATGACGGAATCTCCTTTTCCGCACAAAAACACCAAATTTGTGTCGGGATCGTACAACGGAAACATGACACCGTTGGACGTGTCGAGTTCGACCATTACTATGGGCTCTCCAAGAGCATCCGGTGTCCTCAAACTGTACTGCCTTTCAGACATTTTGGAGAAGCCAGTCGTGAAAACAAGCCCGTGTCTTAAGAAAATTGCTCTCGTTGCCTTCGAACCTAATTCATAATAATTTTTAAAATGAGTATTAAAAACTGTCGATGAAAAATTAAGGCGATAAAATTCTGAGCACTGGAATAGTTACAGGCAACATAGAAACAAGTTCGTCAATATGATAAGGAAAGCTAAAAGACAATTTTATGAGACAAAAATTAATAAGTCACTTATTCAAAAACTATGTGGAAGAACTTAAAGAAATTGATGAGTTGACAGGAGAAAAGCAGCCATAGCAGTATAATATTTAATAATGACAAAATTTTCAACGAGTTAGAAATAGCCAATAGATTTAATGTCTATTTCCTGGAGAGCATAGATAGATTACTTGCAGATATTATTAGCGACACAACAATTAATTTGGAGGAAATAGAGGATGGTTTATTACTCACAAAATTTGAGGAGGTAAAGATGATGGACTTAAGGAGAGTGGTTAAAAATTTATCAAATAAAGAGAGTGGCACAAATGGAATTAACTCTAGATTGTTGAAATGTGTGTTTGAGGTGTTGGGGCATAGACTCCTTGAAATAGTCAACTCTTCGTTGGATTCAGGAATATTCCCGGAAACATGGAAGTTATCGACAGTGGTACCAGTGGAAAAGTAAGAGGAATTTTGACCCATAAATATGCTATCATATGAAAAGGTGTTGGAGGCCATAGTAAAGGACCAGCTCACAAAATTCATGGAAGACCACAATATCCTCACACCACATCAAGCAGGATTCAGAAAAGGGCGCTCCTGTGAAACAGCAGTACAAACAGTTATTGGCAGATGGAACGATGCTTTATATAGAAAAAAAATGTGTTGGGTGCGGTATTCTTGGATTACAGAAGGGCTTTTGAGATGGTGAATCGTGACTTGATGATGTGCAAATTAAAGAAAATGGGAGTGGGGGGCAGTGCACTGAAGTGGTTTGGAAGTTATTTGAGCGATATATTCCAAGTGGTGAAGTACAATAATTCAATTTCTGGAAAGGTTCAAACAACACATGGTGTGCCGCAGGGTTCAGTGTTAGGGCCGGTACTGTTTACAATGTACATAAATGACATTGTCGATACGTTGGATAAGTGTTGTATACAAATGTTTGCAGATGACACTCTTATTTATTATATTGGGGAAAGTAAGGCTGAGGTAGCAGAAGTTATCAATAGTGAACTGAAGGCAATATGGTGGTTATAAATACTAATAAGACTGAAGTGATGTATTTGGGGGGCAAGAGTGTAGCAAATCAATTGTGTCCCATAGGGTTGAATCAAATCGAGTTAAAGCGTGTTTGCAAAATTAAGTACTTAGTGGTTATTACTTATAGACAATGAGTTGAATTTTAAAGAGCATGCTAGTTATGTTTTGAAGAAAGTATCTCAAAGAGTGGGCCTTCTGTCTAGAATAAGTGGCAAACTTAGCTGTTGGTCACGGCTGCTTGTATATAAAACAATGGTTGCCCCGTATTTTGAATATTGTACAACGGTTCTATATAAGGTGACAGATTTTTTTGTTCAGGAGTTTCAGAAAAGACAAAATAAAGCAATGCGAACTATATTGAACTGCAGCAGGTATACTAGTATTTCGTTTATGTTGGAGACGCTTCAGTTTATGAGCGTTGCGCAGAGAATTAGGTATAAGACATTGATTTTTGCACATAAAGTAAAACATAATATGCTTCATATGGATGATCCAGTTAAACTACGAACGGATGTGCATGATTACTACACAAGAAGAAGAGAAAACATTTTCGTACCTGATGCAACTACTGTATTTGCTCAAAATCAAGTGTTTGTTAAGGGATATTCTTATTTTAATAATTTGCCTACTTACTTGAAAGTAGTTTTAGGATTCTTAAAAAGAAAAGTGTAATTTATGTTAAAAATAGTTGCGTCCGATTAGGAAATGGGATGGAGTAAGTGAGGGAAGGTCATTGGGATCAGATGAGAGAGGACTTAATGGCCTCGAATTCAGAACTGCCTCGATTTCAACAAGAACAGTATACAGTTCTTCAAAAGTTAAACGCGCATTGCCCAACACTTTTCGAAGATGACCCTTTGCAGACTTTATCCCAGCCTCCCAGAGCCCACCAAAGTGGGGTGAGAAGGCCGGAATAAAATGCCAGTTAACGCCAGAATAAAAAGGAGTTTGGTTTATTTTAACGAATTTTGAAAACTCCAAAAGTAACCTGTTTGAATAATCAATACTGCTATTAACATATTATTGCTTATTGTGAAAATTAAACATTTCATGTTCTATAGCTATAAGTTTTATTCGTAACATCTAATAAACTAAACAGACACCAAAAAATTCAATTTATTCTAAAATAAGCTTAAAAAACTCCAAAATTTCTACAAAAAATCATTTTTATTTCTACACTAACAAATTTCGGAATATGGTAACTTGAGCAAATTCGGAAAAAAGAGATACATTTAAGAAGAAATCATCCTTCGAAGTTTGTCCGCGATATATAGAGGGTGTATCTGAAGTTGCAGGAAAAAGCACTTGGTTATGTTCCTCTATACAGGAACTCTCCCACACGGCTTATCAGACATATTTAGAAACGAAAAGAAAAGTTTGGCAATGGCCCTAAAAAGGTGCGATCTTTTCAACAAAAATAACTTTGACGATGCAGTATTGATGGGCACTCGTTACCAACTTTGCTACTTCAAATGGAACGCCCTGTAAGCATATTTTTTCTATTTTCAGATTTTACTTCAAAATTACAGCAAGATTTGTGAATACGTCCCTTTGCCTATCTTAAATAAATTGTCAACAAGATATTAATTAATTTTGAAAATTTTCTATTGTAACCTTTCCACAGTTTTTGACCTATGTGAACTCATATGAAGAGAACCAATTAAAATGTAAATGAAAATACCTTCATGACAAATAGCCTCGGATTCAATTTGCCCTGTCCTCGGGTCCAAAATTCTTATTTTTTTATCCTTACAAGTTGTCAACAGTTTCGAGCCATCCCAATTGAAGCAGGCGCTGTAAACAATGTCCGGATGACAATCTATCTGCACTAGAGCCTCTCCATTACCTTAAAACCACAAATTTAACAAACAACACACTTGAAATCGTAAACTACGAACCGACATTCCAAATAACAACTTGATTATCGCTGCCAGCAGTTAATAAAACATTTAATGCGGTGGGGTGCCAAAGGACGAGCCCCACGCGTCTTTGGTGGTAAATTAAATCTACGACGGGTTCCGTTAGTGTTCTAATTAAACCGCCGTCGGGTATGTGCCATACTTTGACTACACAATCTTCTGAACCACTCGCTATTACGTTGTCATTGTGGGGGCACCAAGCGATGTCTAAAACTGGACCCTTGTGGCCCCCGACCAGCGGGTGATCAGCCGCAATTCGTCCCACCTGAATTACGACAAAATTGTACACACTTGGTTCATTTGATACAGGTCCGTAGCCAGGATGAAATAATTGGGGGAATAGGGACCTAAGTATAACTTTCTATCATCTAAAGATTTTAATCAAGAGGCAGCGATCATATAAAAACACAAATCAAGCAGGTTTCCTGCTTACTAGTTCAGTGTTCCCAGCATTCACAAGTGCTACCAAATAGTTAACGAAGTTTTAAGAAAATCAAACAAATCGTACTTAAAATTGCCTATAAAATAACAGTTCGGAGCAACCGGCATCCTCTGTCATCGTGGCGGCTTGCTATTGTTTATTTGCGAATAATTGTCCCTAAACATATGTGCTACAACATGGAAGTAACCAAATAACCGTTGATTCCGAATGTTTATTGTTATTTGCTTCTACTCGTACTTCTTTGATTTCGAATATAGAATAGTACGGACAATTTTAATATCATAGTTTATTCATTTTTACTGCTGCTTTACATATACCATTGATTCATTTTGGGGGTTTTGGCCCACCTTCGCCTCCCCCTTGGCTACGGGCCTGTTTTGGCAACGTTTCAATTTATTGGCAAGTTTTCTTAAAATAGAAATTCCTTTCTGCATGCATTTCTTTCACAACTTCATATTTATTTCTATCCGAAATCATATTTTTCCACACTAAACGAATATTATCAAATGATTCGCGATTAATTTCAAGTATCGTGATTAAATTGAAGATAAAAGTTAATCGAAATTCTCTTACTTTATTGTGAGGAAGTACAATGAAGGCCCCTCCTCCAGCACTCTCGACGATAATAGCCAGAAATTTGGGGTTTACCGCGCAAAATGTCGAATCCCAAGAACTTTTGCTAACACGAACGTTATCGTAACATTGTTCTCTCTTCAAGGCCTGCCCATAAACGTGGCGAAATTTAGAACTGCGAACCACTCGAAAAGACATCTAAAAATCACCAAAATAATCAAAATTGACCGAATTTTGAAAAACATAACCTAAAAATTCAGAGCTTTTTGAAGTTTATCACACACTTACGTTGATATTTTCGGTTTGGTACGAAGTAAAATGATTTTATAGGATATTTACATCCAAATTTAGAAATTATTTTGAACACATAGGATTAGAAAACTACACTTCATAACCAGATCACGAAAATCTGAACACTTTTGATTGAAATTCCTTATTTGGTTATGCGAAAATTTTGAAACGTCAAGTTCTAAATTCTGCCATCTCTCCGCATTCACCTAAACCAAATAGCTGTAGGAATCTTTCTACAAGCTTAATTTGATTATAAATCAATAGATGCTGCTAATTAATAAGGGAAAGTAATGCTTAGTTAATTAATTTATTGCTCAATGCGAAAAGATCACTCATTTCGCGAGTAAAACATCAATTTTTGGTACCAAAAACAGTCTGTGATCTTAACCTTACCGATTGGGCGTTGTTCTTTTTGCTTTCGCTCAGTCGTCAAGAGTGACACATCAGATCTGTTGGTAAGTTTATTTACCTTACCGATCGAAAAACGAATTTGATTTTTTTGCGAGATTTTTAATATCTCTTATAGTTTAAAAATCCAAAATGTTTCTGGTACATTTTTGCGCTTATCTTTCTTTTAATTTCTCTAGTTCTCTTCTCAAGCATAACGTGTCGTTAAAATGTCGGAAAACGAGGATATGGAGTTGTTGGGAGAAAATAATATTCAGTATATTTTGCAAGACTCCTCTTCTCAGATAAACGAAGAGGACTACCTAGGGAACGAAGTAAGTGTTTCTTTTATGTTGCAAAAGAATTTTTGAGAGTTCTGTTCCACAATAGGTTATATACAGCGATGGTACAAGGGCTATTTTAGTACAAGGCACCGACGGTCAGTTCTTCATACCGGCGAATAGTAAATTTATCCTGAGCGAGGATGGCAGTTTGTTAATTGATCAAGATAATTCTTTATTGGGTGAAAATGGTGAATTTTTACAAGGAACCTCGGAGGAAATTGAAAATAAAGATGACGAAGAGCAAATCATTTATTTGACTGATAGTAATGAGGCTCTGGTTGAAGGCGACGATATTGGGATGACTGCCTTTCAATTAACAAATAACGGAGTTGAAATAGAAGCTTTGGAATCAACTCCTGATTGTTTAATGGTAATGGGCGATGAGAGTCAAAATTTTGAAGAAAATTACCAACACTACGCGATTTTGAAAGATGGCAAATTGCATATACAGATGTACGACACAAATTCGTTGGAAATGTTGAATTTTGTTACCGAAAATAACGAAGAAGTGGAGAGAAACGTGGATTTTTCGAAAATTACTGGGCGTAACTTGTATACGGGGCAGACTGTTAGTTTGGAATCGTATATGGCAAAAATCAAAGGAGACTTGAGTGGAATGAATGTGGAAGCTTCGGAGGAGGAATTGGAAGAAGAGGAGGAAGACGGAGAGACTTACGAGAATAATACGGCGGAAGACGAACTTCTGCACAAGAAACTCGTCTTGGGGATGACTTCTACAGGGAAAAAGCTTGTGGGGCGGATTTTGAAGATAGAACGACGTACAGGGAGCATAGAAAACGATAAAAGTGAACCTGTAGTCATGTCACAAAACGAACCCAATATTCTGATCAAGAAACACGTAATATCAAGGCAGAAGTTCGATTACATCTCAAAAACGTTGTCCGGGCTCATGGAAATGGACAGTATACAAAAGAAACTGAACGGTAAAAATGTATTAGTGAAACTGATTGAGAAAACTCCGAATAAAGATTCGGATTTCGTTAAAAAGAACGTTTCGTATTTATACGGTCATACGGAGTTCGATGGAAACAAATGGAGTTTTGAGTTGCTGAACGACGATCAAGAGAACAACGAAAACAAATACGTCGAAACCACGTCGCTTACGCTAATAATGACGACCGATAGGACGGGAAAACGTACGACAAGAATAAACCTGAGTCCCTACACTTCTGAAAACGGCACCTGCACGATTTGCGGCAAAACCTTCAAGAACGGGGCTCTGTTGAAGAGACACATCACGAACTATCACATGGCGAAGAAGCAGCAAGAAGTTAAATGCAACGTTTGTAACAAAGGTATGTGCATTCAATTTTTAAATAAATAAATAGGTAAATATTCGGTGACTTATATATACAAGGTGTTACAAATTAGTAGGTCAAGCCGTTAACCACAGATTATCTGGCCGAAAATAATGGGACTTTCCTTATGCCATTTTTCATTTAGGCTTCTTTCTTTCAAGATACAGGGTGTTAAAGTTAAAATTTAAAAAACTATTTTTATTAATAACTCCTCTGTTTTTTACGATATTCAGTTGAAATTTTGTGCAACGTTTTTTCATATACCGACACAATGTTCGTGTAATTTTGATCAAAAATATTCATGGGCGAACGGAGGAAAGGGGGGGGTCGTAATACCCATTGACCCCCAACTTTTCCCTGCGCACGTCTATGGTTCAAAGGTATTGTTTTTTATAGCAAGCGTTCATTTCTTTAAATTTTTTCACTCTTGTAAAATTTTGATTTAGGGCTTGGTTTACGAGATATTGCAACTCAATTGACTATATGTTGTTGATCCGCTCGCTGTTTAAATCTTCCAATTTTTCTTAGGTGACGAACTAAGCTCGAGAAAAATGTTCTTGGATGAATATGTTCCTGCGTCTAATCTTCAGAAAAATGCCCTTGGATGGTACCTCTTTTATTAATAATTATTTTGATAACTTAACGCCTACCTGTCTTTCTTTCCAATGCTAATTTGGCTGTTAGACGTTATGCAGGAACATGTCGGAATCAATGCCATCCAAGGGCATTTTTCTGAAAATTAGACGTTATGCAGAAACATATCCATCCAAGAACATTTTTCTCGAGCTTAGTTCATCACCTAAGAAAAATTGGAAGATTTAAACAGCGAGCGGATCAACAACACATAGTCAAATGGGTTGCAATATCTCGTAAACCAAGCCCTAAATCAAAATTTCACAAGAGTGAAAAAAATTAAAGAAATGAACGCTTCTTATAAAAAACAATACCTTTTAGCCATAGACGTGCGCAGGGAAAAGTTGGGGGTCAATAGGTATTACACAAACATTGAGCCGGTATATGAAAAAATGTTGTACAAAATTTCAACTAAATATCCCAAAAAACAAAGGAGTTATTATTAAAAATCGTTTTTTAAATTTTAACTTTAACACCCTGTATCTTGAAAGAAAGAAGCCTAAATGAAAAATGGCATAAGGAAAGTCCCATTAATTTCGGCCAGATAATCTGTGGTTAACGGCTTGACCTACTAATTTGTAACACCTTGTATACAGTCCAAAATGATGTTTTCGAGATATGGGATTCATTTTCTCTTTGTTTCATTCAAGTCAATTATCCTGAAGATAGGATGTTTTAATTGAAACTGCAGTAAAGATGGCAACCTTTTTGTACATTTGTGATGGTGAAAATAAGAATAGAGTGGTATAAAGATGAGCGTATGCCCGGATATTGAATTTTCTATCCTAGTGTGATTAATGTTGATGTCACACGTGACGTCAGTGCTACGTCACTTTAAATATGTAGGTATTGGGGAGTATCTCCAGGCGGAGCTCATTCTAGCTTCACATCATCATTATTGTTGTTATTGTTATTATTTTTATTATTATTATTGTATATACAGGGTGATTTTTTTTGACCGTCTATTAGAAGTATCTGGAGAACTAAAAGAGATATTGATTTGAAATTTTGGCTGTGGCCGAAACCGGGTCGGATCTATTTAATGAAAATATTTTCAAAATGGTGGCATTTCCAGGAATACCGGAAGTTGACACCAACTTTGTTATCTGAAATGGAATGCTACCATTTTCTATTTTTTTTTAGATTCCACGGAAAATTTTAATGTCAATTCAATAAAGGTTCGCTATGTCTAAAATTAATATTTTCGGAGATATAAATTTTGTTCTCAATATTTTGACAGTTGTGGTAGATTATGTAAAAATTAATATCTCGATAACGTCTAGCAGAAAGATGTTCGATTTTCTATGGTGGCAAGACGAGGTGTTGGAATTACTAATCAGGCAAACAAATTTTCAAAATCTTTTACATAAAATTTTCTAATCAACGACATATGTTGATCGCACAAAAGTAGCAAAAAGTCATTTTTCTTAAATAGAATGATACCTATTTAAAGAAACCAATTAAAAAAAAGTGAAAAAAGTTTCATTTAACAATGAATGGTGTTTCTCTACCTACAATTCATAGTATTTTAGATATTTGCTGTTTTCTTATTTCATCGATCAAAATTGAAGAGCGCCGCCTTCTAGTAAGTAGACCTTGGCTTGTAGACAAAACAAAATATTCACAAATTTCACAAATAATATCTAATAAAAGCAATTGGTATTTTTTAGTAATTTAGTACGGTTGGTGTTTAACGAATAGGATACGGCAAATGATAATTATTCTTACTCGGATATTATGAATTTATTCAACATTCATGGAAAATGCGATAAAATAATTAACAGGACATACAGAACATTTAATGGAACATATCCTGAATTACCACCACTGAACTTATTTTAACTAAATAAAAAAGAAAGTAGGTACGTGATAGTAAAACAATGTTAAAGAAACTGTTCAAAATGTAGTCCATTATCTTCTACACATTTAATAATTCGCTTATTTACGGCGTGTGTAGTAGCGCTACGAATTTCATGTGGATCTAAGCCTGCAAATGCTGTAGCAATTCTTTCCACCAATTCATCCCTGTTGTTGAGTGGATATTGGATACACTTTATCCTTTATACGGCCCCAAAGATAAAAATCCAACCGTGTAATATCTGGAGACCTGGTAGGCCAACTCCCTGGACCCAAACGTCGTATCCATCTATCTTCAAACATCTGGTACAATTCGTTAGTAACTGCTGCAGAACAATGACCTGGCGCCCCATCTAGTAGGTATTTAAAATACTATTCATTTTGGGTAGAGAAACATCATACATTGTTAAACGCGCATTTTTTCACGTTTTTTAATTGGTTTCTTTAAATAGGTATCATCAATTTAAGAAAAATTACTCTGCTACTTATGTGAGATCAACATATGTCGTTGATTAGAAAATTTTATGTAATAGATTTTGAAAATTTGTTTGCCTGATTAGTAATTCCAACACCTCGTCTTGCCACCATAGGAAATCGAACATCTTACTATGTACTAGACGTTATCGAGATATTAATTTTTACATAATTTACCACAACTGTCAAAATAGGTATTGGAAAAAAATTCATATCTCCAAAAATATTAATTTTGGACATAGCGAACCTTTATAGAATTACATTAAAATTTTCCGTGAAATCTAAAAAACCATTGAAAATGGTATCATTCTATTTAAGAAAAATTACTTTTTGCTACTTTTGTGCGATCAACATATGTCGTTGATTAGAAAATTTTATGTAATAGATTTTGAAAATTTGTTTGCCTGATTAGTAACTCCAACACCTCGTCTTGCCAACATAAAAAATCGAACATCTTACTGCTAGATGTTATCGAGATATTAATTTTTACATAATCTACCACAACTGTCAAAATATTGAGAAAAAAATTTATATCTCCGAAAATATTAATTTTAGACATAGCGAACCTTTATTGAATTGACATTAAAATTTTTCCGTGGAATCTAAAAAAAAAATAGGAAATGGTAGCATTTCATTTAAGGTAACAAAGTTGGTGTCAACTTCCGGTATTCCCGGAAATGCCACCATTTTGAAAATATTTTCTTTAAATAGATCCGACCCGGTTTCGGCCACAGCCAAAATTTCAAATCAATGTCTCTTTTAGTTCTCCAGATACTTCTAATAGAGGGTCAAAAAAATCACCCTGTATATATAATTTTTTTTCCCTACTACTGAAGATGGCAACTTAGTTGCCAAAATGCGTATATAGTATTTCAAATTTTATGTGGTTAGGGGTACGATTGATTCTTGAATTGATTTTTTAACCACAGTCTCTCACATCTTAATCCTCGAGATTACAATCAAATTTAATTTACTATGGGTCTTGTCGCGAAATCGAATCACAAGTTGGTGTTTCCAAAACAAAAGTTCAAAAAATATTTAGAAAAGGCAAATATAGGCCATACAAAATTCAAATTATTCACCATCTCTTTCTTTCTTTTTTACGTAGATCTTCAACATGACAAACAAAATACATGATACTATCCATGACACTCATAATTTCTTTGTTAACTATAGGATCAACTGTAATATTTAATCTTCTCTCCGATGTCATTACTATACTCTTTGTCTTAGAGACATTCACCTTAAGTCTGTTTATACACATCCACTCGTATAATAACGTCAACTCCTTATTCATCAACTGACAAGGTACTTGTGGGTCCTCGTGGGCAACACAGATCAATGTATCATCGGCAAAAGGGTTCGCAAAAGATTCTTTGAGCCACAATTGAAAATCATTTACATAATAATAAAAATAACAACAATGAGTCCCCCTGTCTCTGGGGTATGAAATGTGGCAGCTCACTTTTAAATGTTTAACAATGCGAAGACTGCCGGTATTTCACAATTTTTTCTCTGCATAGTTTTCAGTAACAAAAGGAGTTTGAGGCGTCATCGTAACACAACTCACGAGCCTAGTATCCAGTGCTCGCTCTGTCCTCTCAAATTTCCGTACAGGTCGAGCTTGAATAAGCACCTGACGGTCCATACGGGCATCGAGACGTTCCAGTGTTGGTTGTGTTCGAGATCATTTAGTAGTTTTGCCGATTTGAACTTTCACCAAAGGACTCATGCGGCACCTATGAAGCAGTATGTGTGTGACGTGTGCGGGAGGGAGTTTTCGAGGCATTCGAATTTGCAAAGGCACCTGGAGATACATAAGGCGGCGACCGGCGGTGGGACTCTTTACAGGTGAGACAATTTCTCATTTGTAACTTTCATCAGCGAAATTTGGGAGTGATAAAATATATGTCGAGCTAAATTTTCTTGATGCTGCCCAAGTTTTTACTTATTTATTTATTTATCACCAAAAGTACATGACAATACATAGCAATTTCTCTCCTAAGCTGAGGAAGAGAAAGATGGTCAAACCCCATCTCTCCGATCATTTTGGGGAGGTACTAACAGTATTTATTAATCAATAGCAGAAAAGGAACAAATCAAAAGGAAAATTAGACAAAAAAAGAAAATCACAGAGGAAAAATCAGACTATTGCAAACAAAACTTCAGAACACAGATTGGTCAACGCAGTATGATTCATTAAATGCAGTGCATGAAGATTTCGAAAGTTTTCTTAACCCTTTGAGTAACAAAACTTAAATAACTGCATTATATGCAATTTGCAGAGTACTAAACATGAACCAGTCAGAAAATACATATAAAAATATGTACTAAGAAGAGATTATAAAGACAAAAAAAACAAAAAAAACGAAGTAGGTAAATGACTTTGGAAAATTGAATAATAAACCTAAAGCCATATATCGAAAATCATTAATGAAGAAACAAAGAAAACCAGAAATAACATCACAGTATCACTCTCAGCTAAAGATATTAGTAACTTTCTTGTAAATGTGGTAAATGAAATAATTGCAAAAACAATACCAAATTATAATAAATTATCAAAATGGTTAATGCACAGCCCAAAGAATTGGAGGATTTAAATCAGGTGGCCAAGGAACAGCGACGACTGTAAGTACGAGGGTCGTACCAAAACTAGTGAGCAACATTTAATTATTTTTTAACAGTTTATTTTATTGCGGAAATAACACCAGGACGTTAAAATATGATCATTTTTCTACTTCTCCACATAGTCACCATTTTGATCCACACAGCGCTGCCAATGTTCCACAAGTTTAAAAATTCCAGTACGGTAGCACTCCGTTCCGGCATTTCTCAGCCAACGTCCAACAGTATTTTTCACCTCGTCGTCGTCGCTAAAATGCTTCCCTCTCATCGGTTCTTTGATTTTATGAAACAGATGGTAATCAGAAGGAGCTAAATCAGGACTATACGCAGGGTGCCGAAGAATTTCCTATCCATAATTTGCAATTTTCTCAACGGCTGACCTAGCGACATGTGGCCTTGCATTGTCATATTGCAGAAGAACTCTCCAATCAGGCCGTTTATCACGAAGGGCTCGTTTCAGCTTCTTTAGGGTTTCCGCATATCGATCTGCATTTATTGTTTGTCCTTTCTCAACTCCACCAAAATGCAACCTTCAGAGTCCCAGAAAACTGTACCCATAACTTTACTAGCGGCGGCACCACGTTGGCCTTTTTTGGTTTTGATGAGTTCACATGATGCCACTCCATACTTTGTCGTTTAGTTTCTGGATCATAATGATGGAACCAACATTCATCTCCAGTTACGACACTGCGCAGAAAGTCGTCACCTTCTGCAGCATAATGTCGAAGCAAATCCGAACAGACTTCAACACGAGCCACTTTGTGTTCGTTGGTTAACAAACGTGATACCCACCGCGCACAAACTTTTTTGTACGAACTTAGAAACTCCTGAACTGCATGGTGCCCTATCTCTAACCGATCAACAAGTTCCCTTACTTTAATTCTTCTGTCTGCAAGAATCAGAGAATCAAGTTTACTCTGATTGTTGTCGGTTACTGCCGTTTTTGGGTGACCACTTCTCGGATGATTGGTTATGTCAGTATTTCTATCTTTAAAATGTTTTACCCATCTGCGGACAATACTTGCACTAAAGGAAATATCTCCATACACATTACGAAGCCGAATATGAATATCTGCCGCCGAAATTCCTTCTTTTACCAAAAATTCTATGACAGAGCGCTGCCGAAACGAAATGTCACTGTCACCCATTTTTTGTTTAATAACTTTGCAAAGCCTGCTACAAATATTCAACTCAAATTTTGGTAACATGATCTAAATAGATAGCGAAATAATGTGCATGTATTTGATTTTGGAGGAAATTAAAACATGTGCTGAAAACAAATGTTGCTCAGCAGTTTCGGTACAAGCGGGGAGGGGCCCCATCATGCTGAAACCAAAAGAAATAGGCCATTCTAGCTTTACGAGTAATAGAAAAAACAATAGGAAAGGGAAAGAACGCCTATACAGGGTGTTTCATTAATAATGGGAAATCTGTTAACTGGAGATTCTACAGGTCAAATAATGACCATTGACCTGAACATGCCTTATCCGAATGTTGATGGTTTAGGAAATACAGGGTGTTGAAAGTTACAATTTTATTTCCATTTCTTGCCATAACTACGAAATTTCTTAGGTTGTCGACTTGAAAATTTGCAATCCTATGGTTTTTCTTACGGGAAAAAAGATTCCAATAACATTTTTTGGACTTTGCCCATAGAGGGCGCTACTTATGACCTATTGCTTTGATAAATTGACTCGTAACTTTTTACCATGTACATCTAACATCAAATCGGATCCAAAATCTGAAAGACCAACCTTTTTTAAATAATAAATGTATTCTTGTCTCATTTTGATATTCTAGCCCATTTTCAAGAAAAAAACGACTTAATGCTGACAGTGTTTAAATCTTAGAAATGAAACGCTTATTAACAAAATAAATTTTAATTCACTACAAACGCTTAGGCACAAGAAAAATAAAATTAGGAAACATTAAATTTTAAAGTAGTTGCTGAAAGTGTCCACCATTCACTTGGATACATTTTTCAATGCATTTCCTAAAAGACCCCCAAGTTTAAACAATGCCCCTGGATTGCCTTTGATTTCATTGGTAGCCACTTGTATTCTTCGCCACAGCTCATCGGGTGAATCAACAGCTTCTTTATAAACCATATCTTCCATTCTAGACCACATCGAAAAATCCAGAGGATTTAAGTCGGGGCTTCTAGGCGGCCAAGCAAATTCACTTCCACGGCCAATCCACCGATGTGGAAAGACGTTGCCTAAGTACACCCGCACCGGCCGTGAAAAATGTGCTGGCGCCCCGTCCTGCATGAACCACATATTTTCCCTTAAATTAAGTGGTACTTCTTCAAGCAGCTCGTACAAATTTTGCTGAAGAAAATTTAAATAAAGTGGACCGTTCAGATTGGGTGGAAGTTGAAAAGGCCCAATAAAGAAATTTGAAATTACACCGCACTAAACATTGATCTTAAATTCATGTTGGAAGTGTCTTTCTTTAACGGCATGGGGGTTTTCAGAATCCCACAAATGATTGTTTCGCCAGTTAAAAACTCCACGTCGAGTAAACGTTGTCTCATCTGTGAAGATTTTGTTCAAAAAATTAAGATCCGCGCCTTGCTGCTCTTGTAAGAAATCAGCGAAACGTAGACGAGCAGGAGGGTCTTCCAGTAACAAATTTTGTACTGGAGTAATGTGGTATGGGTGAAGCTTCTCTTTGTGCAAAATTCTCCAAATCGAAGAGCTACTTACGCCTGTTGCCGCACTTAAACAACGGGTACTTACGCCTCGATTTTCGTGCAATCTTACCAAAACCTCATCTTCCTGCTCAGCCGAAATAATCTTCGGAGCGCTATTTCCACCTTTGGGACGGAAAGATCCTTTTTCGCCTAAGCGATTGTACAGATTTCTAAATAATTTATGATTTGGTTTCCTTCGGTGGGGGTATAACTCGGAATCCCTTTGGGCTGCAGCGAGCCCATTAAAATTGGTTTGAGCAAAAACACAAATCATATCTCTCATATCACTATTCGAAAAGTCATTATGACGCGGCATTTTTTAATACTTTTGATAAATTTATGGAGAAAGTTAATGAAAAAGCTATTGGGTTAACACTGAACACTTTAAAACTAATGTCATATTACTACAGTATCTGTTTGTAAAACGTAGCTATCTAGATAATATTTTGTTTAATGCGGAAGGGCCTATTAGAACAAGTTTGGAATTTAAACACTATCTGCATTAAGTCGTTTTTTCTTGAATATGGGCTGGAATATCAAAATGAGACAAGAATACGTTTATTATTTAAAAAAGGTTGGTCTTTCAGATTTTGGAGCCGATTTGGCGTTAGATGTACATGGTAAAAAGTTATGGGTCAATTTATCAAAACGATAGGTTATAAGTAGCGCTCTCTATGGACAACGTCAAATATGTTATTGGAATCTTTTTTCCTGTAAGAGAAACCATAGGATTGCAAATTTTCAAGTCGACAACCTAAGAAATTTCGTAGTTATGGCAAAAAATGGAAATAAAATTGTAAATTTCAACACCCTGTATTTCCTAAACCATCGACATTAAGGCATGTTCGGGTCCATGGTCATTATTTGACCTGTAGAATTTCCAGTGTACCTTTGGTGATAAATAAATAAACAATAAAATAATGACAATAAAAATTTGTTTTCTTGTGGTTTTAATTTGATACTTTGTATGCAGGTGTAAAATCTGTTCGTGTTCTTACAATTACATGTCGTCTCTAACAAGACATGTTGTCCAAAATCATATAAATAAGGAGTGGCAAGTGCCAGAACTAACAGGCGAAGAAGCTGCAGAAGTTGCTTAACTTGTTATATTTTTTTATTGCATTTGAAGGAATAAAAGAAGAGTATGTTTATATAAAAGTATATTTATTGTTTCATTGACTTATAAAGTCCGTAAAGTATGATTAAATGGCTGGCGTGCAGCAAGAGAGTGGAATATGTTGTGCTCGGGTAAGTATTCCAGCAATATTCGATCACAGCCAGCAGTAGAAATGCAACGGGTTTCCTGTAACCCGTTGAGAACACCAGGTAGAGTAAACTGTGGAAATACCAGCTGTAGAATTGGTAATGTAACGACCTTGCGCACGTTATACCAATTAAATTTGTTACGAAGAACGGTAAGACGAACAATTGCGTTACTTTGTCAAAATTGCTTTTCTCCAGTAAGTATTTTTCTTCGGGTGTGATATTTTTGTCTTTTCTCTTTGATTTGATGTTTTGGGTAACGTACTTTAGTTTGGCATAGCTGACGAGATATCTAGAGGAGAAAAATTAATTTTTTGCAGTCATTTTCGAAGTCTAACTCACCTTTTCATTAGAGGCGTGAATAACAGAAGCAGTAAAACGTGTACAGCTAAAAGCAACAAGTGAAAGTAGCCGTTTTCAAAGTATTTGCGATCTAAGAACCTATAATTGACTGTCCATTTGTGTTCGAAGACTCTACCCAAATCGAAACTACCTTTTATATACGAGTACGCGTTTGTACACAAAAACGGAGCTCCTACGACTAACTGCACTAAACCACATATAAATATATTAACAACAGTCTTTTTAAACCCTAAATAAGTCAAATACGCGATTAACAAACAAGGAGAATACAAAAGTATATTCATTTTTACAGAAACGGCTAGCGAATATAAAACGCTACCGATTTTCCATTTATCATTTAGAAAACAATATAAACTTGTATAAAACAACAACACTGCTATTGGATCGTTGAATAAACGTAAAACAAATATAGAATGAATCCGATATGATGTTAAAGTACTTAAAATTAAAGCGTACGGTGGCACTTTCTGTGTCTTAATGTAAATATTAAAAGACAAGTATAACTGCGCTATATAAAGCACCAAAAAGATATATTGAGCTAAATGGATGTTCCTTCCATTGGAAGTTACGTAATAAAAGGCAGTGTAGACGTAAACGAACCCGGCTGGGTACACCAGTGGTCCAGTGTCGCCTTAAAGGTAAATAAACTTAACTTTTATTAATACCACGAATTTTTCTTTACCTTGTAATTTGCTATAATCCAGAGTTCCGTTCAAAACGCCTTCAACTTGTTGCATGTAAGCAATCCAGTCTATTTCTGTATAGGGCACTCTTTCTATTATTAAAATATTCAAGAACACTTCGAACACTAAAAGTAGATAACAGACAAGCTGCAAATACTGTGGTTCAAATATTAATTTTTGGAAAAATTTTAAATTTGCGTATTTTTTAAAGGCTTTACTAATCATTGAACTCATTTTAGAACCCTCGGAAATCTTTGGTCTATTTTTAGTAGGTGGCGGCATTTTGAGGTTATCTAACAAAACAAATCTGACGTTGAGAACACATGCATACAGTGTTGCCAAGCCCAGTCGTAAATATTTCGGAAGCTTGGTTGCCAAATTTCGGTAGATTCGGTTTTAAACAGGAAAACAATGAGTAGGAATTTTAAATAAAGCCATTGGTGCAAATATGCCGCCGAATCGCGGCGCACGGCGGCTTCGTTTTGTTTTGGTTCTAGGTTTTTTGGATAACTAAAATGTACCGCTGCATTAAAATGATACCATACGAGTTCCCAAAGAAGAAAGGAAAAACGCAATTACGAATTATGATCTGTGCGCAATTTCCGGTTATTTCTTAATTGTATAATTAAAAAATGAAATTTCGGCAGAATTATGTATCATTTCGGTAGATCGGCAGATAACATATAAAATCGGTAGATCTACCGAAATTTCGGTAAGGTTGGCAACACTGCATGCACAGTCGACGATAATTCAATAGATATTAATAATTCCTAGTAGAGAGATTATTATTAGAGAGATTAAGTCTCTAATCTATGGATTATGTAACTATTCAAGAGATAATAGTTGGAACGAAACTTCCGCCACAGAGCACAGACTAATAATGATATATTATACACGAGTTTATAATGAATGCTATTATTACCGAGGACGAAGTTTACAACACGAGGGAGTGAAACGAGCGAGTTTTGTAATCATCCGAGGTAATAATAGCATCATTATAACCTATAACGAGTTGTATACGATACTTTGTCCACGACTACCAAAACAGATTCCCAGAAAGAATTTACCTTCATTTCCCTTCTCCAGTGTAAGAAAGATTCATACATACGCTCTCAGGTATAATTTTCTTGGTTTTTTGGGCAATGAATCTAATGAGGCAAGTTCTGCAGCTTCTTTTATTGCTGGTGCTGTTAAAGAAACCTCGTTTTCACTCTCACTACTCATTATATCTTCTTTTTTAGAATATGCATTTCAAATTAAAAGCAAACCATGCTGATTTGACGTTTCAATTTGAACCGACACATCGCGATCGCGGCCTACTAAATAAATGTAAAAAAGGGTCAAAAAGCGATGTTCCTATTGGTGTAGTGAATAATATTCATTAATCACTGCAGTGATTAATGTATCTAATTATGATTGAAGAAACACAAGTATAAAGAGTATATTATAAGATAGTCGTGGACAATAGTATATTATACACGAGTTTATAATGAATGCTATTATTACCGAGGATGAAGTTTACAACACGAGCGAGCGAAGCGAGCGAGTTTTGTAATCATCCGAGGTAATAATAGCATCATTATAACAAGTTGTATACTATACTTTGTCCACGACTATCAAAACAGATTCCCAGAAAGAATTTACCTTCCTTTCCCTTCTCCAGTGTAAGAAAGATTCATACATATGCTCTCAGGTATAATTTTCTTGTTTTTTTTGCAATGAATCTAATGCGGCAAGTTCTGCAGCTTCTTTTATTGCTGGTGCTGTTAAAGAAACTCGTTTTCACTCTCACTACTCATTATATCTTCTTTTTCAGAATATGCATTTCAAATTAAAAGAAAACCATGCTGATTTGACGTTTCAATTTGAACTGACACATCGCAATCGCGGCCTACTAAATAAATGTAAAAAAGGGTGAAAGCGATGTTCCTATTGGTTTAGTGAATAATATTCATTAATCACTGCAGTGAATAATGTATCTAATTTTGATTGAAGAAACACAAGTATAAAGAGTAAGTATGTTGTAAGATAGTCGTGGACAAAAATATTTTCTAGCCTGTGCTTCCGCCAATCTCGACAACTTAGTGTTTTTATATTCCAATGTAAAATAAGTTTCCATGTCATGGATCGAAAAAATTTTACTGCAATGAGATACACGTGACATACAGGCCTCCAGCCGCTTGAATTTCAGAAGGGACAACAAAAAAATCCAAAAACATAGTGCAACAAAAGTCAAATAGCAAAATACGGAACTTAGAATTATTTACTATATGCATTTAGTATTTTCTTACTGTGTGCAAATGGGCGACATAAGTGGCGCGTCACAAACGTCAGATTTTCATTCCAAACAAAACAAAGCCACGTGCTTTCTGACGTTTTAACCTAACCTCTGAAATATAATTATACACGTGACATACAGGCCTCCAGCCGCTTGAATTTCAGAAGGGACAACAAAAAAATCCAAAAACATAGTGCAACAAAAGTCAAATAGCAAAATACGGAACTTAGAATTATTTACTATATGCATTTAGTATTTTCTTACTGTGTGCAAATGGGCAACATAAGTGGCGCGTCACCAGATTTTCATTCCAAACAAAACAAAGCCACGTGCTTTCTGACGTTTTAACCTAACCTCTGAAATATAATTATAGTTGTTTTAAAGTTTTTACACGTAAGCCCAACACACAAATTGAAAATAAACTGTTTTCACTGCAAAACGTCTATAATTATATTGCAAAAACTACCTAGTTTAAGACGTTGAAAATAATATCGATAAACGTCAAATGGCACGTGCTTTTGTTTTGTTTGGAATGAAAATCTGACGTATGACGGAGGCATTTATGTCCCCTCAGGTAGGTTACGTACCTATTAATAGTATTAATTTTAAAATGTTCTCAGTCCGAAGACTGGTTTGATGCGCACCTCCATTCCCTTCTATCCTGAGCTAACCTCCTCATTTCCCTAAAGTAGAACATCCTACATCCCCGTTTATTTGAGAGCAATAGTCTAATCTGGGCCTATCTCTAATATGTCACGAACTATTCCTTCTTGTCTCATATTCTTTATTTATTTATTTTTATGAGAACAGCATAATTTTCTAGACTGGGTAAACGAGTTGTAAGTATAACAGAAGCAACAAATACAACAAAAACAACATGAATTATACATAGTTTTCGTTCATTTCTGGAGCAAAGTGGCGTTTTCATCTTGTATTTTCTCAGAATCCTTCTTTGCATAACTATTAAGTCTAATTTTCAAGTACGTTTCAGTTATTTTTTAATCAGCTGCACTTCATTTGAGTCATGAGCAACGCAATGTATCACCATTGTACTTGAGACAGAAAGCTGCTACCTGGAGAAAAACTCCTGATCACTTCTTCGTGTTAGAAAAGGACGGAGATGCGTAAGTAGTACAGATTGCATAAACAACAGATATACTTCACAAAGCATTCACAACATAAACAACAATGGGCCTATCCAGTAGGGTTACACATCATTGACTTCAGCACTCTATTCCCACAGCCCACCCAAATGTGGAGCTAAAGGAGGGTTGAAATTCCACTCTAAACTGTATGCTTCACATGTCTGTTTCATCAGCCCAATAAGAATTTCGTGAGCGCCACCTAAATTAACACTGCAATAGCTGCGAAGTCAAACACGTCCTGTCAATACAAGCAGCAAGAATTGTAGCGTTGTTGCACGATGGTCAGGGATAACATGTAACAATAAGAACTTACCATACTTGCCGATCCATTTATAAACAAAATAACAACAAAGTTCACAACTGATATATTTATTGTAATAATAATAATAATTAACTATTTTAATATATTTTATAAACAAAAATTATACAGCCTTATCAATTCTCACTTATACCAAAATATATTTCTTCAATCAGACTTCTTTTGATCTGAAAATTCATTAGAAATTACGAAAAGCCCACGCAGAAAACACGTATTACTACTATTACTATTACCAGCTATACTGCCCATGTACTCGAGTTGTTGTTTCCGATGTGCCTCCATGAGAGCATTTAATTCTGCCTTCTGCCTGTTCAGCATCTCTTCGAAAGTTTCATCCTGCGAAAATCGCACAAAAAATATCTCACTCACGAAAAACACTCGGAAAAATTCAAAGCATGACTAATACTTTATGCACACTGCGCCATCTTATTAATATTGGTGCATGCCAAAAAATGCATTGCGGTGCAGAGAACACCGTTAAAATAAGAAATAAAGAAATGGGAGGCAAAAACAAAGTGTGCCGTAACTTACTGAGCCTTCAGTTGCGATTACAAGAGAAACTTCACAAATCTGAGGTGTAAATAAAGGAGGTCCAAGGATAGCGCCTTGTGGCACCTCATTACGTCAGTTTGCAAAATTATCCGGTTGAAATTCGACACCTGCTCGTTGTAATTTGACACCTCCTTCTTGAAATTCGACACCTACTTAATGTAATTTGATACCTCTTTGTTGAAATTCGACACCCGTCTGTGAATTTTGATACTTCCCATTGATAACGGTTTTAAAAGAAGAAATGCACACAGATTGAAACGACACCTACAGTTCAGTACTCTACTATAAGGAAAATCCGCGACATCTGCTTTCAGATAGCCAAGGTCAAGGCACACTTTGTTTTTTCCTTATTCAATGGCGCAGCGTCTGGCTTTAGCTGGAAAAATTAGAGAAAGAAGACATTAAACGACCGCCCCCACACATGCAAGCAGGACAGAAGAAGGTTTGTAGTGTGCAGCATCTCTTCTAAACCCCTTCCTCTTATAAATCTTACCCTTCCGTCGAAATAGGTTTCCAAGTATTCGTAGATGGATACCGCCGCCTTTTTCTCGCAACAGCTGCACGAGCACGAACAAGCCCCGTCTTTTGCGGTGGAGTTTTCGAAGAAGGGATTGTATAAATCGCGAGAATACAAAGCAGTTTCACTATTTTCGCTGCCCCTACGAAATTTTTGACGGTTATGTTTGACGATCGTGTCCGAGTGGATCGTGTGGTAGTTGTCGAAGTTACTTCCCGAGAAAGGGTTAATGCACGCGTAGAGATTATGCATGGAAACAGATTGTTTCATTTTATCTTTTAGAAGGTGAGCTGGGGTGATGTCGATTTTTTTAGTACGTACTTTCGTATACACTACACGTTCTCGACGCGTTTTTTTCAATTCGTATTTCTCCCGCAAGAATTTCAGTTCACTCAAAGACACGGTCGTGTCCACTTCTGGTTTCTTCTGGGTTAATTTCGGCCACAAAATGGGAGTGTCGGTCAAATCGGGGTCAGATCGGAATTGATCGATCGATTCCGAACTTGAGTCTACGCTTGAAGTGTCAAAATTCTTGCGCAAATCGAAAGTTTGAAAGAACAAATGGGCCGCGGTTAAATCGGGACAGCTCAAATTCTTCTCGTTGTCATTTAAAGGCGATAATAACTGATCGGAATCAATAGAACCGGCGATATCGGGCATTGAAATCGTGAGGTTCTCGACACTCGGCGGTTTGACTACGATTTCCGGGAACTTCCGGAAAGTTTTAGATTGTCGTCGGCCGTCGGACAATTTACGCGGATTCTTGTACGGTTTCGGATCGATCGAATTGAGGCGATTTACCCGACCTTTCTGTTCGATTTTCATCGGGAGTATAGTTTGAATTTGCGCCACCAGATCCACGAAAGATACCGACTTGTTTAGGGAGACTTTTTTGCGTTGAAAGGCGGCGGCGCTCGAGGAGCAGCCCTCGGCATGCGGCTACAAGAAAAAACAAACTACCAAACACGAAATAAAAAAAAAACACTAACTACTACAAAAAAATAAAATGGGATGAATCAAATTTTCAAATGAAATTACGTGTTACGTGAAAGTAAATAATAAAAAAAACGAATTAATTTCGAAAAATAAAAAGAAATACAAGCAAAAACAACACAATTTTTATATTAGTAACAAAAAAAATGTTAGGTAAAAAAACGATTTACTTACAGCACGTACTTGTGTGGGTGCCGCGTCTGCAACAAGTAAACAATCCTCGTCAATGAAATAATCAGACTTTTCCACCGTCCCCGAGGTATTACCTGACTTCAGGGGGTAAGATGTGGCGACCATCTTCTCCAGGTTTTCATACGTGTCCAAAATGATGTTCGTAATGTCCGACTTCTCTTTTTCTGGAACCAAGAGCTTACTGGGGTCCGGTTCGGTGACTACACTAACTTTGAACCTCGATATTCGCCTCTCTTTCTTTTCTTCGCTTTTCGCGCTACCTTCAACAGTCAAATTCAATTTTATGGCCTCTTCTTCTAAGTCTTTCTTCGGTTCGTTGATGACACTGTCTCTCCTCGAGTTTATCTTGCTCAATTCGTTATTTAAGTCCGTTAGCTGCTTTAATTTGTTCTCGCCATGCGTTGGCGGGACTATCGGTTCCCCCTCAATTACTGGAGGAAGCTGTTCAACGTTCGTACTAACTTCAACCTTAGTGTGAGACAAGATGTTCGCGATCTCAGTCACGCTGGTGCTTTTCGGGAAATCCAAAGAAGCTAGGGTAGTTTGCGGGCTAAGAGGGCCCTAAATTTGTCAGAAAAAAACATCAGAAATTCAATAAAATAGTCGGGAAGTTGCGTGAACTTACTGGAACGTGCGAAGTTATAATTATCGAAGACAATTTTTGTTGCAGGGTCTGCAGATTATTATCGTATTTGAAGTCCGATTGTGGGGTAGTCGGTTGGCTACTTTTCCCCGAATTCGTGCTGCAAAAAATAGTTCCTCTCTTTATAAAACTTGCCCTTCAGGGAGGGAGGGAGGGGAGGGAGGGAGGGGAGGGAGGGAGGGAGGGAGGGAGGGTGGGAGGGAGGGTGGGAGGGAGGGAGGGAGGGAGGGAGGGTGGGAGGGAGGGTGGGAGGGAGGGAGGGAGGGAGGGAGGGAGGGAGGGAGGGAGGGAGGGAGGGAGGGCGGGAGGGAGGGAGGGAGGGAGGGCGGGAGGGAGGGAGGGAGGGCGGGAGGGAGGGAGGGAGGGCGGGAGGGAGGGAGGGAGGGCGGGAGGGAGGGAGGGAGGGAGGGAGGGAGGGAGGGAGGGAGGGAGGGAGGGAGGGAGGGAGGGAGGGAGGGAGGGAGGGAGGGAGGGAGGGAGGGAGGGAGGGAGGGAGGGAGGGAGGGAGGAAGGAAGGAAGGTACGATAAGTTATATTATTCAGACTTTACTTTTGGAGAAATGCGCAGTTTAGCTCACAAAAGGAAAGGATGGAGGAAGGCGTCCAACCAGTCGTCGAACAGAAAATCTTTAAACCAAAATATAGAAATCAAATTGTTACTGACCTCTCCAAAACATGTTTCTTGGAGTCCTCTTCCGTTTGCGTTTTCAAACTAACCGGCGGCACCACGGGAGCACTTTGCGGTACCATCACCGGCTGCGCGAACTGCTGCAAGCCCACGACCGGAGCCAACCCAACCACGGGCGTTGTAGCAACCGGGAACGCCCCATAAACCGACTGAGGCACATTCATCACTTGCGGTGAAGTGATCACGTTCTGCTGAGTGTTCACAACTGTGGTCACCACCGGCGGCGGGGTGACCAACTGAGGTGCGGAATTTGGTACGACTGGCGGAATCAGACCGACGGTGCTCGAGATAAACGAATCCTGAGGGAGAGGCTGGTACGGGACAGAAGCGGGCGTGACTGTCTGAGGCATACTTACAAACGCCGTGGTCTGGGTTTGGGACATCGTCGGGGGCTGTTGGGCGTACGAAACGGGCACCGGGGCCTGCCCGACCACCTGCAAGATTAAAATATCAATGCGACGGTGATTAAACAGTTTTGCTGGCACGTGTCAAAGGTGACGTCAAATTTCTTGACTGTGAAATGAGGCCACTATGAGAAAAATAATTTAAAAAAATTATCTATGAGCGCAAAAATGACTCACCTGCGGCAAAGTCGTTTGTTGCTGCTGCTGAAACCCAATTACGGGCACCTGTTGCACACCTGCAGAGACTTCCGCTACAGAATTGACCTTTTTCGCTTCCTCTGTCACCTCCTTCTTGTGCACGACGTGCCCGCTGTGTTTCAAGTTATCTAAACTGATTTTCAACTGCTCCAGGGTGTTTATCATTTCTGGACCGCACACGGGACCGTCGTTTCCTTCTGCACCGTCTTGAGGAGGTTTATCTTCGACTTTAGGTTCCGATTTTTTAGCAACATCGGTTTGTTCAACCGGAATAACGGTTTCAACCGGAAGTTCGACTGGAGCAGGTTCTTGGGGGGCCTCCTTTTCTTTGGGGACATCTAATTCTCCAGATAAGACGGGGCTCACCAAGAAACGAGATATCTTGCGCTGCGGGGCTTTCAGTAGGTTATCGTTCGATTTTTCTTGGTCGTTTTCTGTTTTCGTCGAATCATTGTCTGTTGCCGCACAAGTTTCAGTTTCCGCACAGGAATCTTGCCTCAAAACGAACACTTTCAAATCAACTTTCTGTCCTGGAACCAATTTAACGTCCTTTTGTTTCAAACTATCGTTCAATTCATTCTTTAATGCGTCAGTATCATCCACCTCCGTCGTCTTTTCTACTTCCTCTTTTTCGACCTTCGCATTCACGGAGAACTGTTCCGAAACACTCATACAACTTTCCGTGGCAAAAGAAACATTAGTTTTGTCCAACAATTGGGAGGCATTTGCGTGAACATAAGTATGTTCAGGAGTGTATTCCGAAGCGGTGCTCGTCTTACGAGAAACGGTACCGCTGCTGTTCAAACTGTCGCAGTTGCACAAATTGTGGTTTAATTTCTCCGTCAGGGTGGTCTTCAGCCCCTGGAATACTTTATCAGAAGCCGCGAAGTCCGACGGAAAGTTTTCCATCGACGTTTGCTTGGGCAAATTTTGCGATGTAGTATCGTCCCTCTGGAAGCCAAAAAATAATGTATAACTTTCGAACAAAACATTCTGTGCAAACGAAAACAAGAAAATCGAACAAAATCAAACAAAAACGCAAAAAAACGACAACAATTGTTTTTCTTACTGATTTGTGTCTTCTGTGGGTCTTTCGACGGGTGTGTCTCGTCAACGAGGCATGTCTCACCTATTCGGCAGCGTGCGTAAATAAATCAAACACATTTTACACAAAAAACAGAAGGTGAGATGCACATTTATGCAGCAAAAAACTATCGTTCGAGGAGCTTTACATTATAGTAGAGTGCAACTTTCAACTTTCAACTCGCGAGCTCGTTCTGGCTAAATGCTTGATCTAGCAAACTTTGTAACAGAGCTCTTGGAGAGTCAACTCCAGAGCCCTTATACCGGTCAAAGGATTATCTTAAACGGATTGCCAGTTGCGAAGAACTTTTGGTCAAAATACAAGATGAGAATATTCTGAAACGGATTATTTGGACGGACGTAGCCAAATTTGCTCAAAGAGGAGTATTTAATAGAAGAAATCGTCATTTTTGGGTCACCAAAAATCCTCATTTGGTCATAGAAGTGGAAAATCAAATCCAGTTTTCAATCAACGTTTTTTGTTTGTTGTTGGACAATCGCGTGGCATGATACACGTATCAAGAAAATTTAAACGGGGACCTTCCCAAAACAATTTTACCGCTCCTCGAACTTTCTATACCCAAACGTAAATGTGCACCAACCTTCTGGACGTACGGGGGTGCTGCCACCATCGGTAACTTGTCGGGGCTCTCCTTCAACTGCTTAATAACGTCCTTGATTTGCTCAATGAAAGCCTTTTGGGCCCCCGGCTTCAGCAGCTCTTCTTTCAGTAGACCTTCGACGATCTCATTCGGCGAAGTATCGAACCTGTTGAACTTAAAACTGACGGTCTTCTGCTTGCCGCGCAACTGGCACTCGACATCCCCATGATCGCTCACCCTTTCTACCACGAGGTTGAGCCCGGTGAGGCGTACGGAGCGCCTACGGTGCAATTTATCGTCTAAACCGCTGCTGCCTTCACTTACTTGTTCCGCGGACGATACATCCACTTCCTCTGTCGTTTCTTGCTGACCTGGGGGATATTCTTGCTGACTGGGAGGCTGAGAAGCACTCGACATCCTTCTCTGCTCGTGGGAAGCATCAAAAGTGGTTAGGGGAGGTAGGGATGTTGTGGACATCCTATGTTGCTCTTTAGTACGCTCGTTATGCTGCTGAGCCAATTTCTGCTGCAATTCTTGGAAATTCATGGGAGGGACGTCTCCGGAAAGTCGATGGGCATTGGAAACTTCTGTTTGCTACATAGGAGGAATGCGAAACTTGCACAAAAGCAACAATAAAAAACAAGAGAAATATCATTACCTGTTCTTGTTGCTGTTGAGGCGCAATCTGCTGCGGAGGCTGCTGAGGAACTTGCAGAGGCACCTGCTGGTTGATGTTCTGTTGGAGTGGCTGCTGATTCATTTGTTGGTGGAGAGGCATTTGCTGTTGAAGCGGAATCTGCTGTTGAACAACGTTTTGCTGTTGTAATGGAATTTGCTGTGCCGGTAGCGAGGGCTGAGGTTGAACAACATTTTGTTGTTGCACTGGAATCTGTGGTTGAGGTACGCTTTGTTGCTGCTGCTGAACAACACTCTGTTGCTGTTGCAGAGGAATATGCTGTTGAGAACCAGTTTGCTGAGGCATCTGCTGCTGTTGCTGGTTCATTTGCTGTTGCATATGAATTTGCTGATTCGCAGCACTATGTGGAGGCATTTGCACATTCTGTGGCTGACTCAACTGTTGTTGCACGGGAATTTGCTGTTGTGTAGTACCTTGTGGAGGCATTTGCACGTTCTGTGGTTGACTCAGTTGCTGTTGGGCAACACTATGTGGAGGCATTTGAAGATTCTGAGGTTGACTGATCTGTTGTTGTATTGGAATTTGTTGTTGTGCACCATTCTGTGGAGGCATTTGCACGTTCTGTGCTTGATTCATCTGCTGTTGCATAGAAATTTGCTGTTGTGCAGCACTATGCGGAGGCATTTGCACATTCTGTGACTGATTCATCTGTTGCTGCAAAGGAATTTGCTGTTGGGCAGCACTTTGTGGAGGCATTTGCACATTCTGAGGCTGATTCATCTGTTGCTGCGTAGGAATCTGCTGTTGCGCAATACTTTGTGGAGGCATCTGCACATTCTGTTGTTGCATAGGAATCTGCTGTTGCGCAATACTTTGTGGAGGCAATTGCACATTCTGCGGTTGATTCATCTGTTGCTGCATAGGAATTTGCTGTTGAGTTTGGGGAATTTGTTGTTGTGTCACATTCTGTTGCTGATTCACTTGTTGTTGTGCAGGAATTTGCTGATGTGTTGCACTTTGTGCATTCATTTGCACATTCTGCTGTTGCATAGGGATTTGCTGCTGGGGTTGCTGCATGGGAACTTGCTGTTGCAGTTGATTGATTTGCTGAGAATGCTGGACTGGAATCTGCTGTTGATTAACAGGTTGCTGTTGGACAACTTGCTGAGGCTGCTGTTGCATCATTTGCTGCCCGGCCACTTGCTGAGGCTGTTGTTGATAGTTCTGTATATATTGCTGTTGATCAGTGATTTGCAGTTGATCTTGAGGTGAAACATCTTGCTCCAGAATCTGTTGCAGTTGAAGTGGTTGAGTTCCAGTTGACAACTTGTGTTGTTGCTGTTGGACGTTGACAAACTGCTGCTGTTCCATTGCAGCATGTTGCTGATCTTGTAACATCTTCTGTTGTTGCAGATCTAATTGGCTATCAACACTTAGGCGATGTTCTTGTTGTTGAGGTTGAACGGGATGTGTCATGTCCGGTTGGGAAACAACGGACAACTTATGTGCCTCCTGTTGTTGCAATTGAAGAAATTCTGCTTGTTGCGGTTGTTGAATGTCTACACCGAAGTTTGGTTGAACGAACTGTTGTTGCGGTTGTTGTTTGACTATCAATGGCTGTTGTTGGACTGGTTCAGAGATTTGTCGTTGTAAAACTGGAGGACTTGTGACTTGTTGGTCGTTTTGGATTTGTTGTTGTTGTTGGTAGTATTGTTGGATGTCTTGTTGTTGGGTGTATTGTTGATCTTGCTGTTGAAGTACCGGTTGTTGATTGGAAGCGAAAGGTTGTTGGTAGTTGTTCTGTTGTGCTTGGTAATTTTGTTGTTGATTTGCATTGGTTTGTTGCTGTTGTTGTTGCTGTGCCTGTTCAACTTGTTGCTGAATGAACTGCTGATATAACCGTTGCTGAGCCAACGCTTCCTGTTCCTTTGAGCGTTGTTCGCGTTCTTTGTTTATTTGGGTGATCTGAACTTTGAGTAGACGAGCCACGGTTTTTGCATCGTCTTCAAAGATTATACCGGATTTGGCCATTTCCTCCGATATTGTATCGTATCGGTCGGTTTGGAGATCGAATTCAAATTGGATCGCCTCGTTTTCCTTGTGTTTGTGGGTGCGCTTCTTGGGGTCAATGACGCGTAGACGGAAAACGATTTTGTTGGAATCTTGAGAGACAACTTCGACTTTCAGGCCAACATCTTCTTCGAAGAACGAATGCTGTAGGAGATCTTTGACTTGCGGTCTGTCTTCTTTTCTTGGCCGTATGCAGCTCTCAATAACGTCTTTGACTTCGGGATTCTGGACTTTATCGAAGCTCGCCGGCTTTACGCCCTGGAAAAAACAGAATCTTTAAAAGGGAGGGAGGGGGAATTGAACGAGTACTCACGGAAATGACTTTTTTGTAAATTTGGGCCGGACCGGTGCATTCAGAATACGGATATTCGCTGGTGGCCATTTCTAACATGCACATACCAAAAGCATAAACATCTACACCTTCATCGTAGTGTTCTTCATACATTTCAGGTGCCATGAACTCAGGGGTACCTATTACCTACGAGTTTTACTAGTTAGAACAATTTCTACGCTACGCGTTCATTTCGAAATTTGCCATCCAGAACAACCCTGGATCTTTTAGTATGGTTATTCCGGATGGTAAGTTCAGAAATGAAAGAAAAACGTACAGATTTCGCAAAACTGCGATTTTTGAGGGTGGCCAGACCCAAGTCCCCAATTTTCACGGAACCTGTGGTTCCGGTGATGAAAATATTGTCACATTTCAAATCCCTGTGTATAATCGGCGGTGATCTCGAGTGGAGGAAGGCCAGACCCTTCAAAATCTGACGACACCATGACTTCAGCACTTTCGG
The DNA here is from genome assembly GCA_963966045.1 of Xestobium rufovillosum. NCBI lineage: Eukaryota > Metazoa > Arthropoda > Insecta > Coleoptera > Ptinidae > Xestobium > Xestobium rufovillosum. The sequence goes on from OZ014497.1 coordinate 29,254,706, forward strand.
GTTGATTTTTTTGAATCTCCTCAAATACCTAAAATTTTCCTCAGTAAAAACCGGAGAGAAATGACGCAAACACTCGAACGTACGTTTTCAAAGTGCCACTTAACATCAATTCGGTTACCAGAACGATATTTTTCTTCTTGGACATCGACGATTCCCAGTAATTGTAAAAACGGACGATGTTCGGGTGTTGCAGTTTCTTCAACATTTCCGCTTCTTCCCTGAAGCGTTGTCGCTCAGTTTTATTCAATTTCTTCTCTTGCAGTTCGCACCAAGCGACCGCCACGCCAGTTTGTGTATCCAGACCTCGGTAAACGGTTTTAAAAGATCCCCTACCAATCTAAAGGCGAAATTACTTAAAAATCTCATATCTGCACTGACCTTACCTCTTCCTCATACTTAAAGAACCTTCCGCACGGGCTGACCGCAATCGGTTTGTAGACATCATCGTCGTCTTCCGCGGCGAAATCTTTTTCTTTCGCCAAGACAACTACTGGTTGCTCCAACAACTCCGGGTTGCATTCGATGTTTTGTTCGGTGATTTCTGTCATTTCCGTATTCATGGCCTTGAAGAAATTCTTTGGGACGTTGTACTTGGGCCCAACTTCTAACAGCCTCTTGTCGTTTTGAGGCAACAGATCCGATTCCTCTTCGGCATTCGAGTCCGTTTCTACCGGAATACAACAAGTGACGCCACCATGCTTAACAAATTTTTTTCGGTTGCGATTCGAGACTATTTTATCCACGTTATCCGTGATTTCCATCAAGATCTGGTCAGCTGCAAGTTCCGATTCAGGCAATTCCGAACAGGAGTCGTGGAATTCCTCATATTCTTCCACGAAATTCCGTGCATCCGTCAAATTATCCGTCGAAGGGGTCTGAACGATCTTCGGAACGTACAGTGTCGGAATCTGCATTTTTTTAAATATTAATAAACAAAACTGATTAGAAAAACACTTCATTAATACCTTTTCGGCAATCTTCTCCATTTTCAATTCGTTGGTTACAATTATTCTAACGGCGGACTCGAATATTTCCGTAAGGAGGCTGTCCACAAATACTCGCAGGTTTGCATCGTCACAAACTCGAGATTTCTCATCTATTTTTGGTTTTCTGCATGTAAAATAGGATTACGTAAGTCGGTTCAAGTGGTGAGTTAAGTGAGCAGTTGAATCATGCAAATGATTAAACAAACTTTATCACAATGTTTTCTGATTTGTAACATCAACTCAACAAGAGCAAATGAAAGATAAAACAGGGGACAAAACTGGCGAATTTTCCTACAAGAATTGCTAAAAATCAAACTTAAGGAACCCGGAAAAATCTCTTTTTTAAATGACAAAATTCTGGTGAAAAAACTTTTCTTGGAATGAATAATTTTCATAATGAACAGGTGTGGTCGCTGCAACATTAGGAGTGGTATCTTCAACAGCAATTTGCTCCTTCTACAGATTCGTACCTATTATTTCTGTGGAGAATAGTTAGTAAAGACAACACTAGCGATCTTTAGAAAACCAAGAAAGAAGCGTACAAGGAAGGGTTCCTCAACGACTGATTTACCGGAGCATAAGACGGGTGATATAAGTCACACCGTACACGGATTTCACAAGACTGAAGGTTGTCGTGTTACCCTTGCTAAATTGAACAAAAAAATACGGGCCGAGTTAGAATAGAATGGATTCAATGAAACACTGAGAGTTCTTTTGCGTAAAATGGGGTTCAGGTGGAGAAGGATGCACAATAATATAATATAGGGTCTCTTCGTATTTCGTATTTGAAGAAAATTAAATATTTTCGAAGTCAAAATACACTGCCGGACAAAAAAAAACGGGCCACTCTCAGAATTACTATTATAGTGAATAAAAAAACAACGGGGGTTTGAAATTATATTTAACTATATCCTTTTCATTTTAACAATAAATAAAAAACAAGAAACAAACTGATTCGTCAACAAAAACCTAACAAAAGTATTTTTTAGAAATCAACTGTATCTTAATCGACGCTAGAGCGCGCTGAAAAACAGCGATTTTTTGGCCCTTCTGCGAAAACGTCAAAAGCGACCACTCCCACCCCGTACAACTCGAAAAATATGCATGTTATCAACAAAAACCCTTATACCACATGAAAGTACATTAAATTTCCTACAAGAGACGTCTCTAACATTCAGTTTTCTCATAAGGTGGGAGGGCGCAAAGCAAAAATTACGAAAAATGCCTTCTGTGCTTTACAGCCAAAACGGTCCCTCCCACCTGTCTATCTCTCATCGGCACTATACTTTCGATGTATTACACTTAAAAGAGGTTGTTTTGAATGAATTGATGGCAAAGCATGTTTGACAAAAACATTAACAAATTATATTTACAACATATTAGGTACACGACACTGAATATAAAGCTGAATATGAAATCTGTATGTATTAATGTACATGTGTCATGAAATGAGGGAAAGTCGAACCCAGGATTGGGTCATCACTTCGAGTAGATTCTCCATCTGGAAAAGAAAGAAGGCATTTAGTGTTAGAACATGGTTGCAAGAACAGATAAGTTGTATAGTGAACTGTCGATGTATGAAGAAATACCTGATGTCATGTGCGCAGTTATTTTAGTCGTCCCCGTTTGATTGTTGGTGGCCCAGGCAACGTCCTTTGGCCACTAGAAGGTCCAGGCGAAGGGTCTTGGGCAATGGAAGGTCCAGGCAAAGGGTCAGGGGCTGTGGAAGGTCCAGGCTGAACAGATGAGTTGTTGCTGTAAAATTCAGAAAAGGGAGACGTCCTAGACGAGCCCCTTACAGTATGACTGTCTAAAGCAGCTTTACTAACCAATTTTTCTCTATATCACTAACCATTCAATTACAATTTTTTCAGTTGAAGAACAGCAACAACTAAACTGCTCAGCCTGGACCTTCCACAGCCCCTGACCCTTTGCCTAGACCTTCCATTGCCCAAAAGACCCTTCGCCTGGACCTTCTAGTGCCCAAAAGACATTGCCTGGGCCACCAACAACCAAACAGGGACGACTAAAATAACTGCGCACATGACATCAGGTATTTCTTCATACATCGACAGTTCACTAGACAACTTATCTGTTCTTGTAACCATGTTCTAACACTAAATGCCTTTTTTCTTTTCCAGATGGAGAACCTACTCGAAGTGATGACCCAATCCTGGGTTCGACTTTCCCTCATTTCATGACACATGTACATTAATACATACAGATTTCATATTCAGCTTTATATTCAGTGTCGTGTACCTAATATCGTCGCCTTCAATGCATAAGTGCATATCTCATTTTTTCCAATTTTGCAGGAGAGCGTCTTAAAAGAATATGACCTGATATTTTTGTTTCTGATGAATATTGCCTTTTATACTACTGACATTTTTATTACTTACATACAATAATAAGCTTTGTATAATGACCTGATGTTGAAATATATAACATTCTTCATTCATAAAGCCCAAAAATTTTGAAAATAATGAGATATGCCCTTTAGTGAATAATTACTGAGATGAAAGTTGTTTGAAAATATTAGTTACGCCCTTTTAAATTTTAACGTTTATTTAGTTTTAGTGACATACAGTAAAAAAATAACGAAAACTAAATACGTAATTTACATAACAGTGCAAGAAATATGAAACAGGTAGAAACATAATAGTTACCAAACCTGAAACATCCACATAAATCAAAAATAACACTTTTATTCTAAATTACAAATTCTAAAATTACAAAACAAAACTAGTGAGGCAAAAACCGGTAAAAATTAATGTGCTCTTTTAATTTTATCACAGGATTTTCCCCACTACACAGAGCCTGAAGATTGTTATACTTAGCTTCCGATATTTTGGGCGGTTCAACGTTTAAAGACGGTATTGTAGAATTCATAAGTGAGGAGGCTATTCTTCTTAGAGATATTGTTCTGTAGTTATTTTCCAGGTGACTACATAGTTTTAAAAAATAATTTTAGGGGTTTGTTTTTTTTAACTTTGAACTCTACCATATCCGTCCAGTTTACAGATTCTCCCAAATCATCTTTGCGTACAGCCAGAATTCGTATGTCCTTTGAGAACTTTTTGAAGTCTAAAAAGTCATCTTGACTTAATGTTGTGACTTGATAAGGCTGTTTTCGTCTAGCTAAGCGAAATATTAGAATTAACTGACTAGGAACAAATAATTCTCCAGACTGTTTTATGGCATAACTAATGGCACTGTGCGCCGAGTCACCCTCGTTTTGACAGTGATTGGGCGCAAAGAAGCGAAGAATGATTTCCTGCAAATTAATGCTCCTCTTTATTGTATGTAAAAACATCGAGGCTACCACAGAGTTTTTATTTTGGCCCCCACAGCCATCTGCAAAAAGATAAGCCGTGTGGACTCCCTTTTCATCTAACTTTTTTAGATGCATGTTTACTGCCGTCGATATCTCAGAAGCACCTCGTCTACTTGTACATTCGTCCCAAGTAAAACAGTGACAATCATGCGATGCAATGTCATAAATCGTGAAATTGTACACTCCCAGTCTTCGTTTATAGAATATGGCACCATCGTTGGAAAATGGGCAGGTAGATAACCTGCTGAAGGTCGAACGATCCACAAAATATCATTGGATTGTTTTGAGCTATTTCCTTGCAATAAGTTTTTATTTCTCGAACCTTTTCTTTTTCCGCTTTATGTTTCAGATATTTTTCTTCCAGCTTTGATTTATCTTCAACCGAAGCTTGCAAATAAGTACGGCAAAAACTGTATTGGTCCTTTTTGGGTCGATGAAACGCAAGGTTCATAGTTTTGAATATTTTCCGATAGGTCGTGAAACACGGTTTTTCTTCATTAGCTTTGAGTTCTTTTATAAACATGTCGTACATTTTTGGCAGGTACAAATCGGGGTGAAGATATTCTCGCGAAGAACTGTTCCGGCAGTAGTGCGATTCTACTCTCGGAAAACAAAGAATATGCTGTTCTATCATTTTGCTCAAGGCAATGTCTCTCAAAGTGCATCACACCGTCCGCCACGTTTGTCTTTTTCCACAATTCCGGTTGCATTTAGTTTCGAAATTGACGTACGCATGAATTTTTCTGATATTCCCAACGTATTAATAAATAGTTTCCTACGCACTTTTACACGTTGAGAAGCATCCCGTAATATCACAAATAACCATTTTCAAACAATTTTTGTAAAAACCAGTACCGCAAACAACGCAGAATTAGGCTTCCTCAGCCTGAGGCGTGCTATCAAGTACAGCAGTATGGGGGAACCCTATGCCAGTCACCAGTAGTGATGTCACGTTTATAAGACCTAGTAATTGAGTTACGCCGAAAACAGAATTACACTGACATAAGTACAATAATTGTTCAGCACAAACAGGCGGAGTTGAGTTTGAGCGAATTTCTCCAGGAGGGGGGCCATCCAATCGACATCTTGTGCTTCTCGGAACACTGGCTTAAGCCAAATGAACATTTATTTACTACTATTCAGGAATACAAATTAGTTTCATGTTACTCCAGATCCAGTCATATCCATGGCGGCGTAGTGATTTATACTAGGGAATGTTATGATTTTGTCGAAATTGATCTCGAGGTCGAGAGGTGCGAGATGGATTTTGAATATACCGCAGCATATAGTAAAAAATTAAAAACTGTAATTATTGCAATTTATAGAAGCCCAAATGGTAAGTCTGAAATATTTTTGAATTCACTTGAAAATCTTTTGTCCGTTTTGGAGAAGCGTTGCTGTATGAACTGGATTCTCTGTGGAGATTTTAATGTAGATTTTGAAGGTGATAGTGTCTTGAAACATAGCCTTCAGGCCATATTAAATGTGTATAACTTGAAAATAACTATCTTCGAACCCACTAGGATTGCCAACCGGGGCTCAACTACCATCGATAACATTATTACTAACATAAATTCAGAATTTACTACAGAAATAATAGAATTTGGATTATCTGATCACAATAGTCAACTGATATGCTTTAAAAACTTATTTGAATTAAAATCTAATAATGAATACATTGTTGAAGTCAAACGCATAATAAAAATTCCGAGAAGTTTCGTCAATTTATTGCTAGCATCGACTGGACACCGTTACTTACTGAACATGACACCGAAAAGGCTTTTCAGATTTTTTACAGTATGTTCACTACTTCCTTTCTCAATGCATTTACTCTAAAAAAAATTAGAACATATTTAAATAGGCATGACAAAGGCTGGGTCACGGAGGGTATAAAAGTTTCATGCAGGAACAAACGCTCGTTGCTTTATATAAAAAAATACACGAACAATGTACATTTTATTAGATATGTAAACGAATACACCAGACTTCTAAAAAAAATTACTGATAGAGCTAAAAATGAATACTTTGGATATAAAATTTTAAAAGCCGAAAACAAAATAAAAGCTACCTGGAACATCGTTCACTCTTTTTCAAACACCAAAAATAAAATCGTTAAGCAAGATAACATACGTATATATAGTCCTAATAATAATACTTTCATTACAGATCCGATTGCAGCCGCCTCAGAATTTAACAAGTTTTATATTGATATTGCTTACAATTTGACAAATTATTTAAAATCTACCAATGACTCTTTATTTTATCTTAGTAATCATAACTATAATAACCCCAATTCTTTTTATTTTCGTCCTGTTGTTGAAGATGATATTGTGAAGATTGTAAAAATGCTGAGAAATACGTCAGCAAGGGGACACGATGATATACCAATCTCAGTAATTAAAGGAAATATTGACTACCTTAAAGTACCGCTAACCCACATTTTTAACCTATCGTTAGTTAATGGATTGTTTCCCAAGGAATTTAAAACGGCTGTAGTCAAACCAGTATTTAAAAACGGCGATAAACAATCCATGACAAATTATCGCCCCATTTCCATTTTACCGGCATTCTCAAAAATTTTGGAAACTATTGTCAAGCAACAATTAATTGATTATCTTAGTAAATACGAAATTATCTCACCGTCACAGTATGGCTTTCGTGAAGGGTTAGGTACTGCGGACGCAGCTTTCACTCTAATTAACAACATTAACGTGGCTTTGAAGGCCAAGGAATATGCAATAGGTATCTTTTGTGACTTGTCCAAGGCCTTCGACTGTGTGGATCATGCCTTGATGCTGAGTAAATTGAATTATTATGGTATACGAGGAGTTGCCGCAAACTGGTTTCACTCTTACTTAAGTGAACGTAAACAAGTAGTGGAAATATCTAAAATGGAAGAAAGAACATTCCATAAATTCAAATCTGAAGAGTGTACAGTTAAAACAGGTGTACCCCAGGGTTCTATCTTGGGCCCACGACTATTTTTATTATATATTAATGACCTAGTGAAAAATTTTCCGTATGTTCAGTTTTGTTTGTTTGCCGATGATACCAGTATCCTTCTCAAGAATAAGTGTTTGAACCAAATAATACAAAATGTTAAAGTGTTCTTAAACGCTATTACTGATTGGTTCAATGCAAACAAACTAATTTTGAATCGCAACAAAACTAACTTTGTCATTTTTCATCAAACTAGTACATCGGGTAAGATTAATATGCAGACACTAAAAGATGAAATTAATGAAATAAAACTGGTTAATTGTACGAAATTTCTTGGAATTCACATTGATGAAAGGCTTACCTGGCAGCAACATGTACGCGAGCTGAATAAGAAGCTGGGCACTGCCGTATTTGCAATATCTTCTATTAGGCGCAATTTAGGCTATGATGCTGCACTCACCGTTTATTATGCTTACTTTTACAGTTTATTGCAGTATGGGGTTGAGTTCTGGGGTGATTCTAGGGATTCTCAAAGTGCTCTCATAGTACAAAAACGGGCAATTCGTACATTGTGCAATCTGAATTCACGAGAATCATGTAGGCCATATTTTAAAACATTAAAAATTTTAACGCTAACTAATATATACATTTACAAACTTTCTATTAATATTTATAAAAAAAGACATCAATTTCTCGTCCAATCAGATGTACATTCTCATCATACCCGTCAAAATAATCAAATAATACTACCCCACTATGATTATAATATTAATCGCAAAGGTCGGCTGTACTCAGGAATTAAAATATATCACCATTTACCTTGTAAATTACAAAAAATAGGAAACTTAAATACTTTCAAAAGAGAATTAAAAGCCTTATTACAAGATAATCCATTTTATACCCTAAATGAATATTTTCAATTTACGTTTCAAAGAAACCCCTAATAATTATTTGGAACTTGTCTCGCACTTCTTCGCCTCGAATCTTATTTTTCCTTAAGGCTTCTTTATGAAGCACTTCTGTGTAATACGCATGTGCATATTGTAAATTTACTTTTGTTTTGTTGTGTGTATATTTTTTCGTATTACCTTTGGGAAATAAAGCCTATTCTATTCTATTCTATTCTATTCTATCTTGAGATACGCCTGTTTGTGCTGAATTCTTGTTAAAGTTTTGGAGATAAGCCCCTGTAGAATTTTTCCATATCTATTTGTAGAGGTCATACTGAGATACGCCCCTAAGCCACAACATGTATATCCATATTTCAATTTAATTTGTGGACTTAACTCATTTTGAAGGATTCTTGAGTTACGCCCTTATGCATTAAAGACGATATGTTGTAAATATAATTTGTTAATGTTTTCATCAAACATGCTTTGCCATAAATGAGTTCGGAATCGGACCATAATTATTGTTAAGACAGCTACGTTTATTTTTACTTTCCGAGGCGTTTAAATAAAATTTATTATTTCCTGGTTTTCAGAGTTTGAGATTATTGACATTGAATTTATGGCCCGTTTCCAACGCGTGTGATGCCATGCTAGACTTCTTCTATTACCCTGGTTTTAACATTGGTTGCTATATGTAACTAACAACAAAGAATTGAGCACAAATCACTAGATTTTAAATTGTTTTGGTTTAAATTTTGAATTTAATAAAATATTTGATCACTTAGATTTAGATTTATTTTGATCACAATATACAGAAAATGTACATGGTACCCTTACGGGCGTAAGACCTTGTCAACACAAACAAAATATTCATAGTGCCTTGTTGTTGTAGAAAAAAAATTGTTTGATGTATTACCTTAAAAGTGTTTTTATTTTGTTCGCTACGCTCATGATCGAATTTCGCTTCTCACAAAATAAAATGACACTTTTAACACTAACATAATAAATAACTATTAAACCAAGTCAGTCATAATCAGTCTAAGCTGCTGTGGTCTGAACCAATTATTTTGATCGATTCGGTCACTAAATTGGTTTGATTGGATGATTGTAAACTTGATAACCGGTCCCCGATTAGTCTCTAACATAAGCTTAACTTGAGACAGTCTGTATAAGTCACTATATTTCATTTTCCTTTAGTTTCTTTTTTATTCAACTTATATATCGAAGATGCGATTAATATTGTTAAGGAAAGAACAGCCTCAGGGATCAATGTACAGGGCCAAACTATTAACATGCTCAGATTTGCGGATGATATAGCAGTGTTAGCATCTAGCAAAGAAGAATTAGGAGCGGCTTTGAATGAAATGGAAGCAGTTTTGACACAGGGCTTCGGCATGAAAATCAATAAAAAGAAAACTAAAATTTTGGTATGTAGGGGATGTGAAAATAGAACTAAAATGGAAATACAAATTGGAAATGAGAAGATAGAGGAGGTCGCGGATTTCTGCTACTTAGGAAGTAAAATAACTCAAGACGGTAGGAGCACTAAAGATATAAAACAAAGAATGGCGCAGGGCCGAGTTGCGTTTAACAAAAAGAAACAACTGTTATGCTCGAGAACGGTTAATATAGAGACTAGGAAGAGACTCTTAACGTCGTATGTATGGAGTACGGCATTATACGGGTGCGAAACTTGGACAATAGGAGAAGCGGATAGAAAAAGAGTAGAAGCGTTTGAAATGTGGTGCTACAGACGCATGATGAAGATACCGTGGATAGATAAGGTTAGCAATAGGGAAGTATTAGAAAGAGTTGGGGAAAAGCGAAAGGTATGGAAAACAATAAAGAGTAGGAGAGATAGGATGGTAGGACACCTTCTAAGACACGAAGGAATAGTTCGTGACATACTAGAGTCAGAGATAGGAATAAAAAGAGGTAGGGGTAGGCCTAGATTAGACTACTGCTCTCAAATAGTTAGGGATGTAGGATGTTCTACTTTTAGGGAAATGCGTAGGTTAGCTCAGGATAGAAAAGAATGGAGGTACGCGTCCAACCAGTCTTCGGACTGAGAACCTTATGATGATGATGATCTTTTTTATTCATCGTTATCTTTGATAGACACTGTTTAGTTTCAGTTTTTGTAATACAGCGTTTATTTTCATTACTTTTTGCTCATACTGATATAATTTTCCTTATTTAAAAACAGTAAGTTATTAGATTTAAAAAATTTTCTGCACCTCGCTCTTATGCACCTAAATGTGAAATACCTATATCACATCTCACACCATTTGCAAAATAAATCACGTTTGTTTAGAAAACTTTTCTGGCATTTTCTGAAATACTGATTTTTCAGGTTTTTGGGGTCCCCGTGGATGACGGAAACTTCGGAAGAAAATGGGCAAGTTGATCCTTGGACGACAAATCCAAGAGGTGGAAATTTTACGAATAATGCTTTCGAGCTTGACAGTGAAAAGTCTAGTTTCACCCAAAGTCGTTCTTTCGTACATACTCAGGCTGATCTTTATGAAAACGGTATCAACAACAATAATAATAATAAAAATAATGCATATAACAATATTAGTAGCCCTCGATGAGATAACAATAAAGTCGCCACAATCGGTTCAAAGAATAAGAATAAGCCAGAATAGACGGGTGGGAGGGACCGTTTTGGCTGTAGAGCGCAGAAGGCATTTTTCGTAATTTTCGCTTTGCTCCCTCCCACCTTATGAGAAAACTGAATGTTAGAGACGTCTCTTGTAGGAAATTTAATGTACTTTCACATGGTATAAGGGTTTTTGTAGGGGGTGGGAGTGGGCGTTTTTGACGTTTTCGCAGAAGGGCCAAAAAATCGCTGTTTTTCAGCGCGCTTTAGCGCCGATACCTCTCGTCAGAAAATCAAAGTTGACCAGTGCATTTTGTAGGAAATTTTGTTTACTTTAATTTTGTATAGAGTGGCCATCTTCGAAAAATGCATAGTCTTCGAGATATAAGCGAAAAACTGCCTACATGGCAGCAAACTTGAAATTCGGCATCAGCATGCCAAAAAACATATAGAACCGCTGAGAAAGAAACTTCCCCAATTTTGTTACGAGAAAACCACCATTTGACTGGGCTAAGATACCATCAAACATTTGCAGTGTTGGGAGAAATTATTTCAAATTTCTTATTGGGAAATATTTTGTTAAAGACGTTTTTGCAAAACCTTACTTTTCTTAACACTGCAACAATTTTTTTCATTTCCAATGCACCAGAGCAAAAGCCTTATTCCAGGAAAAATCTCTAGTGTTTATTTCATTTGATTAAACAGCAAATGCAATCGTGTAACTGATAATACTTGCACAGATAAACAAAAACAAATAAATCGATTGTTAAGAACACCTACCTCAGTATCTTGGGTATTTGTATCTCTTTGTGCAGACTTTCGTCTTGAAAAATGTTCATGTTATCGAAACTCTTTCTGAAAACAGCCAGATTATCAATTATATCGTCGTACGGGATGGAAGAGCAGCTCTGAGTGCGAAATTTCTTTTCTAAATCATCGGAATCGTCCATTATTTTCGTAAAAGTATACCTATTTAAACTGGTAGTGGTTGTAACAATTTTCGTGCTTTCCGCATCCGTTGTGATCGTCTTTACCGTCGTTATTAACTCCTTTTTGCCTCTAGACCCATTGTTACTCGAGCTAGAGCTAGACTGCTCCTCGCCTGCCGTTTTCTTCTCTTTCTTTAACTTCTTCTTCCCACCCTTCAAAAAGAATTACAAGTAAAAGACCAAACCAATCGATCAAACGTTACCTTGCCCTTGATTTTCGACTTTGCGGTGGAAATTCCACCGAACACATCATCTTCCGTGCTCGCTGAGCCCCTGGACCCTTTAGAAGTGTCCAGAGTGTGATAGCCTTTACTAGATGCAGCTGCCGTCGATTCATGGTCAATAAATTTAATGTTGTCGATTTCACCGGTGAACGGTGCGTTCTTTACAGTTTTCGGGGGATTTCTTTTGAGCGGGGAGGAGGACCCTGATGCAATCAGGGCCGCATCCTCCCCTGTCTCGCATGATTTGTTGGATGCGTTCGATGTGGTACGTCTATGATAAGAAGTCGCTTTCGGGACGTATTCAGTCACTGGCTTACGGAGGCTCGCATTGCTATGGCTGCGGGAGCCCCCCCTGCCGCTGCTACTGCTGCCTGTGCTGCCACCACTGCCCTTACGTGGAATGATCAAGCTAGTACCTCTACAAGACCACAAACCGCATAAATTCAATCATACAGTGCGAAACAATAAGTATACTGCCCTCCAAAATTAACATATAATTCTAAAGATATCATTTTGAAATCCCGCTGATCTTGCATCTGGGCGTAGTTCTAAAAATACTGGAACAGGCGGGATGATTGGAGCATTTCACGAAAACTTGATTTATTCAATTATGTGTTAATTTTGGACTATAATTTTGTCACTCACCCTGCTTGGTCGAATTTAGGGCACTGTTGCCCCGTGTTTCTTACTTTTTTTGTATTACAAGCCAGACAACGGCAATTTCTTATAGGAGCAACACCGTTCGAGAGTTTGAGTCTTCCATGTTTCGAAAAAGCCGACACACCCTTATATTCTTCAAATTCCAGTCTGCCGTTATTACGTCTAAACCACTCTCAAAAAATACCTGCCATTTACCAATATTTTTGGTGTTAAATTACAAAAAACCTTATTTACCTATTTACAATCAATTGTATAAAAATCAATGAAAAACTAATCTAAAAACTAATATCACAAAGTATTCCCTCCTCTCTTTTCGATTGTCCAATTACTACTTGACTGTAAGTCCATCAAAATCTGCAATAAAACAAAAAAAATGTAAACAAAAACCCATTTCAAAAACCCCTTACTACGCCTATGCTCTCATATGTCAAAATATGCGACCTGTTCTGCACTTGAAAAAATTAAGATCAATTTTCACGCCCTAAATACATTACTTATGTTTACTCGAGCAATTAAACACCCCTTCAATAAATTTCTAATTGAAAAAACCCGAAATTTTGATAGATTCCCTTCGATTCAGGCACACAAAGTTACAACGCAGGTGACGTACTTCCAGACCTATTAACAATAAACCGGAGTGCGTTAGATGAACAATTTTGATCAAAGTTGATGAAATATAAGTGTATTGAATGATTGGAGGTGTTAATTGACTTGGACAATACTAATTTTTGTAAAAAACTTACATTGTTTAAGAAAAATTGACAACACCCTCGACGAGAGAGAAAACTATTCGAATAACTCAACAGATGACGCTTAAATTTGACAGCGTACGTCAAATGGTTGCTCAGTGGATAAAGTTAATCAGTAAACGTCAAAAAAATAACCAAATTTTTGGTTTGTTGTTATGTGCGTTCGAAAAATAATATTTTTCGGATATGTTTCATCAGATTCATGTCATTTTCAAATTCAACGGGTAATGTAACAACAAAACAACCAGATATCTCAGAAATTCAAGATGAGGTGAAATTCTTGGTAGTGCCTTTGATAGTAATTCTTTTGATAATGTTGCTGTCCGCCCTGGTAATCCATTCTTGACTCTGTTCTTGATCCATTTGTAACGAAATTTGTGGTTTTGAAGGTGTATTGGATGGCGATAAAGCGGAGGAGAAATAATTTACGCAATAACTTACTAAGTTTGTACGAGTTTGATTCCAACGAACAAGAATGGGAGTCTCTGAACAGTTACGACAATCCTAACTATAATACTACCAATTTTTAATAGTTTTTGCCTAGAATATAAGGGAAATATTTGGTTGTCACTTGTTTATAGGTATTTATTTGTAATATTTTATTTTTCTGTAAATTGTTGAAGAAATAAAATTTTCAAGTTGAATTTTGGTCGGTAATTATAATTCTATTATAGTTTTGTCAGCGTAGCAAAATATGGGGTGCAAGTCAAGACTGAGTCATGGAATTTACCCAAAAAAACTTTATGGAAAGTGCATCTTATGCTTTTAGTACGGCGCTCAAAAATAGTAAATTATTTCAGCTGGTCCTTGTCAAAATTTTAAAATTCTCTTACAGAAAGTGCAAAAAACATGAATTCAACAATATTAAATCTTTATTTTCAATAAGTATCACAATTCAATTTTTCTATTCGGACTTCATGTTTGGTAATATAAACATTAAGTCGAACGCTCCTGTGCCTATTTTACATCCGCTTCCTACCATTAAACTACTCGATGGGGTCTCGAGAAGATCCTTTTTGCCTGTAAAACCCAAGAATTTTCATCTCTGCAAAGGAAAAACTCCAATAACTTACCGCGAACAACGGCATTTTTCAAGAAGCCCAAAGGAGTCTCAAAAGACATCTGTTGCATAGGAGACACACTGCTTTCCATGCCTTTCCGATTCAAAGGCTCAAAGGACCCGTTGAAAGTCATATAATCGGCTATCAGCGACAAATGTCTCGGGTCTACCACAATACCGTACACATTGAACACCTCCTTCACTTCCTACAAAAAAAAAACATAATCAAGTACCAACATAGGCAATTCAAATATTGTTGTCACTGATATAGAAGCAAATGACTTAGAATTGTGCAAAAGAGAAAAGAGTGGATAAACAAACTAGCAGAAGAGATTGAACAATTCAACAGAAACTATAACATGAAGATATTTTATAAAAAAATAAAAGAACAAGGTAAAGAAAGTGGAATTAAAGTCTGAGCTCTCAAACACAAAGATTTGAAATTAATAAATGACAAAGAAAAAATTAAACGAATATGGAAAGAACACTTCAGTAGCCTAGTGTGTAAAGAAACAGAAGAAGATATGAATATAGATTTAAAAGGAGACGTTATAGAAATTTAAGATCCATCTTATGAAGAAATTATAGAATAATATCAAAAATGGTAAAACACCAGGCAGTGACGATATAATCGGAGAGTTACTAAAGTATGGGGGCAAAGAAATACATGGAAGAATATACAGTTTTAAACTGTTAATATGGAAAAAGGAAGAAATTCCAGAGGAGTGGAAGAGGGGTGTAATCACACCCATACATAAGCAGGGAGATCGAGAAGAATAAGTTGGTTGGGTCACATAATACGGAGCGATGGAACAAGAGAGATAAGAACAATAACGGAATGGAACCCCAGTGAAAGAAGAGCAAGAGGGAGGCCCAGAATGAGATGGTATGATGATGCGATGAATGATCTAAGAGCACTGAAAGTGGATAATGGGGAAAACCCGCAAATTTTGAAAATGATCCTATTGAATAGTTTACTATCCAAAACAAATTCCGCAACTTTCGTTTTTTATATTTGAGACTTATTTTCGTCACAATTAAATAGTAAACGTGCATCACACTTGAAACACAATATTTGAATGACGCTGTGACGTACGGGGCCTACAGATTAGGTAGGGATTTTCACATGCGCAAATCGATCCGTTAACACCCTGAGCGCCCGCTCATTCATTGACTCCTCCCCATTTTATCCAGGGAGACGCGTTATACCATGGCGCAACGGATAGGCCTCCTACGTCACATAAAGCGCGCGCTTTAGCCCTCCCGGTTATGCTGCTTTTCCAGTTAGCACGGTGCATAATCAAAATTTTTACGTGGTATGCGATACGTATTCTATTTGTGTTTGATATTACAGTACTAAAAGTTATAAATTCAATTAAGCGGGTCTTCCCCATTGGAGAGATAGCCCAGTCAAATTATGGTTTTCCCGTAACAAAATTGCGGAAGTCTTTTTCTCAGCAGTTCTATATGTTCTATATGTTTGCTGCCACGTAGGAGGTCGGCTTCGCAACGAAAAACGCAAGAAACCTCAAAATTTTCGCACTTTTTTCAGTTTTTCGCTTATATCTCGAAGACTGCATTTTTTGAAGATGACCACTCTATACAAAATTGAAGTAGACAAAATTTACTACGACATGCACTGGTCAACTTTGATTTTCTGACGAGAGGTATCTGCGCTAGAGCGCGCTGAAAAACAGAGATTTTTTGGCCCTTCTGCGAAAACGTCAAAAACTCCCACTCCCACCCCCTACAACTCGAAAAATATGCATGTTATCAACAAAAACCCTTATACCACGTGAAAGTACATAAAATTTCCTACAAGAGACGTCTCTAACATTCAGTTATCTCATAAGGTGGGAGGGAGCAAAACGAAAATTAGAAAAATGCCTTCTGCGCTCTGCAGCCAAAACGGTCCCTCCCACCTGTCTATCTCTCATCGGTGCTATACTTTCGATGTAGTACGCTTAAAAGAAATTGTTTTGAATGAATTGATGGCAAAGCATGTTTGATGAAAACATTAACAAATTATATTTACAACATATTAGGTACACGACACTGAATATAAAGCTGAATATGAAATCTGTATGTATCGGGTGGTCAGATTAGAATGCAAAGTGCTGTATCTCGGAAGCTATACATCATAGAGTCTTGCGGTAAAAAAAATTATTACTAAAGTGGCCAAGAGAAGACCGTGGAAAATATTTTCAGATTTTCAAGATGGTCGCCAGGGGGCGTAACCGCCATCTTAAACCTATAAAGTGATTTTTCACTGAAATTCACCTAGTAAATGTACCAAAAAAATATGTGTTTTTTAAAGATAAGCTTTATTCGAGTAATTTTTGTTTAACACTTTTTGACGTATCTATCAAAATGAAGTGGTGGGGGGTGACTCAATGTTCTTTTACATAAACAGCTGTAACTCCTAAACGACTGAACGGATTTTAACAAACTTGGTCTCGTTGGAAAAAGCATTTATTGCTCCATCAAACCCATCTTACCTGTGATATGTCTAATTCTTAGTGATGCCGCTAGAGCGCGTTTTTTGATATAATAACAGAAAATTGCAAAATTCTCTAAAAAAATTAAATGCAATAATACAGTAGACTCCGCTTATAACGGACTCTCTAGGGAACCTTATTTGAGTCTGTTATAACCAGAGTCCTTTATACGTTATACTGTTTGGGAAAAAATTAGAAAAATTAGAAAAACGTTTATTAACTCAAATATTTATGTTTGTATAAACTTCTAAAAAAATTAACAGAAATATCCATTCTCAAAAATAGACAAACATATTGTATGGATGAGTAAATACATAATCACAATTTAAAAACCGAAATAGAACTGCACGCTGCACGGCTCTGCCACTATGTAATTATAATTTAACCCCGCCAGCGAATTCGCGTTACGGACTAGTCCAGACAAGTCTTCGTGTCCGTTATAACCGGTGATATCCAGTACAGGGCGCTTAAATTTGTCTGTTATATCCGAAGTGTCTGTTATAAAAGGGTCTGTTATAACAAAAAAAAATTCTATAGGCCTCTTATGAGAGTTTGAACGGACCACTATGGTAAGTACGCTATAGCCGAGTGTCCTTTATAACAGGGTCCGTTAAAGGCGGAGTCTACTGTATGACTTTTTTTCATAAAAGCGTAGTGAAATGATACCTAAATAGGCTAGTGAAGACTAGGCCTGCGACTTTTTTCGATATATCGATATTGATATCGATATATCGAATAACGATACCGAAATGTCGATATATCGAAATATCGATATTTCGATATATCGATATTTTTATGTCGATATATCGATATTTCGATATATCGATATTTCGATACTTGAAGAATAGCTGAATAATTCTTTAGATTAGAAGCGTTGTTTTGAAACTAAATTCAAGAGGTATAACCTCCAGTATCAGTATCAACCAGTTCATTGTGTCTCTATGTACTATTAACAGCAAAAGTGGTCTTCCACTTTACGGTTCAATTCCGCTTAAAATGCCATAACCAATTACGTTCTGAGGTAAAAAAAACCTTAGCAACTGTCCGCCAATTAAAGTTTTGAAGGCAGATCTAAACAATTTTATTTGAATGACAACAAAAAATGTGTTAGCCTTGCACTAGTAAACAAAGGGCATTCATCAAAGTATCGAGATCGGATAACGAAAAATCACATCGTCTATGGGGAGCGGGGCTGACGAAAACATAACAACGTCCGGCACAAACGATTCACATCGCAAACTGAAACTAACACCACTTTTGCTGATAATAGTACATACGAATAGCGAACAAGGTTTGCTTAGAATAAATAGATCAGATCAAACATTATTTTGCTGTAAATGTACAGGACAGCCACCTGGTATGGTACTCGAACTTGCCCGAACATTGTTGAAACTATCCAGTATCATTAGAATCTCATAAATAATTAATGAAGTCGATATATAAGTATAGTCTGTCAACTAAAACTTTACGCACACGTGACAAACAGTAACCGTATGGGTCAAGTAAATTCAAGGCCGAGTCTGATTCTAAGCAGTGGCGTGTACTGGAAAGGCTTTCTGGGCTCAATAAATTGAAAGTTTGTTTGTACATGTAACAAGCAGGCACTATCATTAATACAATTTAATTTACCTGCTGAATGGTATTTAGAGATATTAAAACACCACCATTGTCTCTTTCGGCCGTAAAGTATTGCAGTAAATTTACAACCAACCTTCTTGCTTGCGAATTCAAGCGTTTGCCTGGCATACCCTATTATACCTATGCTGTATGTAGTCTTCCAAAAACACAATAGAAAGATGAAAAACGGCAACACAAAACGATTAAAGAACGGTAACACAGATAATTCTTAACAAAAATACAATGCTTCCGAACCACAATTAATGAAACATTGAAAAAATACTCAAAAACTTGACGCCGCTGAATCAATGTCAAAGTCAAGGCACGTTACAACTACGACATGAAATGATAAACGCCTCTCTTTTTAACCAAATACAGAGATTCTGAGCGATTGTCTTAGCATTGACAGACGTACGGTTACATCGCCGTCCCTGATAATATTATGAATAAAACGGCATAGCAGCATGGCGCATGTCGCATTTAATTTGATACACGCGCAAAGATCGATTTTACAGAGTATATGTTTCGTTCTTAATATATAGAGCTGTACCGCACTGGTCATTCAGAACGAAACAATGTTTGGTCTTATTTTTGGTTATATGACTACAATAAAAAATCGTACTTAGCCATTTTTCAAACTAAGGGGCCTCCTTTCAAGTATTGCTGGCGGGGTGGGGAGGCCCCAAATTCTAATCACGCCACTGAATTCAATATTGTTTGTGACCTGGAGTTTTCGCTTTGTCTTATTATCCTTCAACATGCACCCAAGCCTTCAGGTGACAATAAATTACTCCCACCCTAAAATTTGTCTTATTTTGGAGAAGAATAATGGACTACTTACATCAAAATGGAAAGTGTGACAATTACAGGCAGGAGTAAGACGTTTCATAATGAGCACGGAATATTTCTTTCTGATTGATAGAGGCAGTGGCGGACATATTGGGTTTTCCTACTGGGTAGGGGTAAATACATATTCTAAAACAGAAATGAATAGCTGAATAGCTTCTTCCATAATGCATGCGGTCGTGTGGAAACCTAGCAACTCTGCCTAATTTTTGATATTATTCGTCTTACGTTTAGTAACAAGCACCAACTTTTACGTTGGACAGTTTTCTAAGAAATCAATATAAGAGTTTTCCTCCTGTTGCACACTCTTTTGGACACGCACTGTATAAGTATCTATCAAAATATCGATATTTCGATATGCCGATATGTGGATATAACGATATGTCGATATTTCGATATATCGATATATCGATATTTCGATATATCGATATTTTGATATATCGATATTTCGATATATCGATATTTCGACATATATCGATATTTCAATATATCGATATATCGAAATATCACTAGGCCTGCGCGATATTGAAAATTTGATATCGAATATCGATATCAAAAAGATATCGATATATCGAAATATATCGATATCTCGATATATCGAAATATATCGATATCTCGATATATCGATATATATCGATATCTTTTTGATATCGATATTCGATATCAAATTTTCAATATCGCGCAGGCCTAGTGAGACCACATCTCGATATCTTATTCCTAGCCAAAAATATCGAAGAAAGAAAATTTAGTTATCATAAAATTTTAGAGAGAAGCTATTACACCGGTATTTATTCTTATCGTACTTAGCCATTTTTCAAACTAAGGGGCCTCCTTTCAAGTATTGCTGGCAGGGTGGGGAGGCCCCAAATTCTAATCACGCCACTGAATTCAATATTGTTTGTGACCTGGAGTTTTCGCTTTGTCTTATTATCCTTCAACATGCAGCCAAGCCTTCAGGTGACAATAAATTACTCCCATCCCAAAAATTTGTCTTATTTTGGAGACGAATTAATGGACTACTTACCTACATCAAAATGGAAAGTGTGACTATTACAGGCAGAAATAAGACGTTTCATAATGAACAAGGAATATTTCATTCTGATTGATAGAGGCAGTGGCGGACATATAGGGTCTCCCCACTGGGTAGGGGTAAATACATATTCTAAAACAGAAATGAATAGCTTCTTCCATAATGCATGCGGTCGTGTGGGAACCTAGCAACTCTGCCTAATTTTTGATATTATTCGTCTTACGTTTAGTAACAAGCACCAACTTTTACGTAGGACAAAGTTTTCTAAGAAATCAATATGAGTTTTCCTCCTGTTACACACTTTTTTGGACACACTGTATAAGTATCGATATTTCGATATATCGAAATATATCGATATTTCGATATATCGATATCTTTTTGATATCGATATTCGATATCAAATTTTCAATATCGCGCAGGCCTAGTGAAGACCACATCTCGATATCTTATTCCTAGCCAAAAATATCGAAGAAAGAAAATTTAGTTATCATAAAATTTTAGAGAGACGCTATTACACCGGTATTTATTCTTATTTATTTGTCTTTTTTCAAGATTCAGTGGTAAAATTTCATAATTTTATAATTTTTAAATAATAAAAGTATTCTTAGTTCAAACAATTAAAAAAAAACGTGTAGGGGCATAAGAAGAAAGAAGGACCTATTTTGGCTACCCCGATCCCCAGACCTCACCTGTTTGGATTTTTATCTATGCGGGGTCGGTTAAAAGATATTGTTTACCAAATTCCACCAACAACGAGAGACGACATGAACATATACGGATACAAGAGACCATTCGTAGCCTGTCAAGAGCAGAAATTGAAGCTGCTGTAATGTCTACGCATGAGCGGCTCCAACAATGCATTGAGTGTGATGGAAGACAGTTCCAGCATTTAAGGAGGCATTAGTTTTATTTCAAAATCGGTCCTTCTTTCTTCTTATGCCCCTACACGTTTTTTTTAATTGTTTGAACTAAGAATACTTTTATTATTTAAAAATTATAAAATTATGAAATTTTTTCACTGAATCTTGAAAAAAGACAAATAAATAAGAATAAATACCGGTGCAATAGCGTCTCTCTAAAATTTTATGATAACTAAATTTTCTTTCTTCGATATTTTTGGCTAGGAATAAGATATCGAGATGTGGTCTTCACTAGCCTATTTAGGTATCATTTCACTACATTTTTATGAAAAAAAGTCATATTATTGCATTTAATTTTTTAGAGAATTTTGCAATTTTCTGTTATTATATCAAAAAACGCGCTCTAGCGGCATCACTAAGAATTAGACATATTACAGGTAAGATGGGTTTGATGGAGCAATAAATGCTTTTTCCAACGAGACTATGTTTGTTAAAGTCCGTTCAGTCGTTTAGGAGTTACAGCTGTTTATGCAAAAGGACATTGAATCACCCCCCACCACTTCATTTTAATAGATACGTCAAAAAGTGTTAAACAAGAATTACTCGAATAAAGCTTATCTTTAAGAAACACATATTTTTTTAGTACATTTACTAGGTGGATTTCAGTGAAAAATCACTTTAAAAGTTTAAGATGGCGGTTACGCCCCCTGGCGACCATCTTGGAAATCTGAAAATATTTTCCACGGTCTTCTCTTGGCCACTTTAGTAATAAATTTTTTTACCGCAAGACTCTATGATGTATACCTATCGTCAGAAAATCAAAGTTGACCAGTGCATTTTGTAGGAAATTTTGTCTACTTCAATTTTGTACAGAGTGGCCATCTTCGAAAAACGCAGCTAAAAACTGAAAAAAGTGCGAATATTTTGAGGTTTCTTGCGTTTTTCGTTGTGAAGCCGACCTCCTACAAGGCAGCAAATTTGAAATTCCGACTCAGCACCCCAAAAAACATATAAAACCGTTAAGAAAAAAACTTTCCCAATTTTGTGACGAAAACGGCAGGTTTGAACACCGATTGACTGGACTAAGAACGGGCGCAGGATAAAAGAAGATGGAGGGAGATAGTGGAGGGAGCAAAAAGCCACAAACAGATGTGAGGTGTTCATAATTGAACGAAGCGTGGGGAGTGGGGAGTGGGGACTGTATATCGTATCTTGAGTGTGTCATATCATTGGTTAAGGCAGGGTTTGATATTTGAATTGCAAACGTAGACGGTCAATAAGAGCTACAAAATGTATGCATCAAACAAACAAAACATTTTTAGCTTTGCACGTACCTTGACTATAACCCTCATCGCTGCTTCAATCCCGTAAGTCTGGGCCACATGATGGATGTCGTTCGAATACAACTTGTTCAGATCCAACAGTTCGTTGTACTTGAACATCTCCTGAAAATTTCCACGTAAGAATCTGCGAAACTTGATTGAAGAGCATATCTTAACTTACGTTAATGTTGATTCCGTCTGTTCGCAAATACAATTTATCGTCTTTGCGATACGTGAAGGCCCGTTTGATGTTAGGGGTCTCCCATACCACGGATTTACTCGCCACGTCTTTGAGCAAGAACGTCAAGTCTATTTTCTTCATGGAGATGGGGATACCGAAGGAAATCTCACACCACAAATGATCTTTTTTATCGTACTTGTAGTTTTGGGCAAAACGATAGGATTTGACGACCGATTCTTCTTCACTATCTAACTCTTCCTCCGAATTCTCTTCGTTCGGCATATCCTCGTCGTCGGATAATAAGTCGGCTTCCGCTTCGTCAGCAGACTCTCCTTCATCGTGTTTTTCAGTAAACTTGCTCATTTGCTTTGCGTCTTCGGTATCTTCTGGTTCCTCATCCGAACTGTCTTGTTCTGGCGCATTTTCTTCATCTTCATCCTTCTTCTTCTCTTCTTTTTTATCGTCTTTAATGACGACCAAATTGGTGTTGACTTTGGAATATTTCCGGATGGCGTTGAACATTTCCCCGAAGAATTTTCTCGACATGTGCTTGATGGCGCCTCTCTTCTTCACGTTATATCGATCTTTGTACAAATGATGGGGCAAAAAGTGGAAGCGCAACTTAAAACTCTCCTGCCTCTCAGAAACGTCCAGTTTATAAGTCACGTCGATTTTTTCTAAGATATCCGCGACAACGACGCGCGTAAGCTTCTTTTTTAAATTCTCCGATCGACTTTCTATGTCGGGGACGTCTAAAAAGGGGATTTCCATGCTGGGGGTTTTAATGTTCTTCGTTGCGGCCATGAGGATTTCTCGCAGTCTCGGGATTCCCAAAGTAACGTTCATGTCTCCTCTTCCAGCAAAATGGAACGTGTTCAATGTCATTTGTGTGGACGGTTCGCCGATGGATTGTGCAGCTAGGAGACCGACTGGTTCACCGGGTGCCGCCAAACTCTGCATGGCCTTCAATTTAAACATATCTTCGAACTGTCTCTTGTGTTTCCTCTTTGCAAACGGCCCGTAATTGTCCATCAAATCCAGCAAACGTTCATTTAACGCACCGAAATGACAATCAGGTTGGAAAACCGCATTGGGAGGGTCGGGACAGCCGGTTTTGCTGTTTTGGTTCTCTTTCTTCCACTGCCGAACTCTGTTCAGATACTCCTCGACTTCTTCTGCATTCTCTTTCAAATCCTTCAGTACATCTTTATCTATGATCGCACGCGCATTTTCCGCCAACAACGGCAGCTGCTCCTTCTTCAGAAACTGCACCTTACTTACATCCATCCCGTCTTCCCCGTACAAAAACTGGATCACACAGTCGTCACTGTCTCGTACCGTTAAATCGTACCTCACCGTCAAACCCTCCAAATGCTTCACCAAACAACGCTGCAAGTAGCCGCTACGACTAGTCTTCACGGCCGTATCGATCAAACCTTCCCGACCCGCCATGCAATGGAAAAAGAATTCTTGCTGACGAATGCCGGTCATGAATCGGCCGTCTATGAATCCTCCCGCTCGTGGCGAAAAATCGGAGTTCGTAAAACTCGGGAGAGACTTGCCGGAGATCATCAACGGCGGTCGTTTTCCCTCCAATTCGATCTGACCCAACATGCACGATATTTGCATCGTGTTTACTGTGGAACCTTTGGCACCCGACTGGACCATCAACTGGAGGTTGTTTTGGGGGAATTTCGAGATCAAACCGGCTGGCAAACAGCACCTATGGAGAATTATTAGTATAATTCATAATTCATCTTTATTGAATAGTAATAATACAATCAAGTCAAAGATATCAATATGTGCAGCAGTTCATTAATTATACAGGGTCCGGCAATCAGTACTGGTGGTTTTAAATCACCTCGTATATGGTTATTGTTAAAATGTGAGAAATAACAAGGATTTCTTTTTTAAATTCGGTATATGCAATTTATTAATTTAGACTATTTTTTGAAAATATCATCTCTTAAGTGACCACCATTACAGTTTAAACATTCGGTCCGATCGACGGGGCTTTCGGAATCCGCGTTCGAAAAATCCCCGCCGACACTGGTTCGGCCGCTATAAAAAGTTTCCTTATTTTGGGGGTGCCGTAACTCGGAAACGGTTCGAGACAAGGAGCCGTACCCGCGAAATAACACCCGCCAACCCTTGGGGTTCTCGTTCACCTCCTCCCCGAAATCGTCCGGTAATCGGATCAAAAACCTAAGACCGGATAAGTTTCGGTCGGCGGGGGTACGCCGAGTTTGTTATCGCTTGGAAACGGGGTGTTTTAAAGTAGAAAAAATCTCGACGGTCCCCGCGGATCAGGGACGAATTCGTCCGCTCAAATTTCAAATTCACGCCTGAAATGCCTTTGAGTCTGCACAATGCTCTGCGTTCGAAGAAAACTTTCAACAACGAACGCGCGCTGATTTATTGCAAAATAAGACATAACTAGACAAATTGCATGAAATAAGTTGAACAATGACATGCAACTGACAGTCATAGGTCAATTATTTTTCATTTCATAGGCTACTAGAATCCGCCGGAACTTATTGCCGGACCCAGTATTTAGTATCAGAATACAATTTTGGTGAATTCTTCAACACTATAAAATGGGTGGAACTGGACCGTTCGAACAACTACTCCTCGGGCAAATACCCCGCCAAGAACTAAATCCAGATTGTGTGTACTACGAGATCTCATACGAGATGCTACCCCAAACATATCGTTGGGCTTGGAACATCCTTAGATCTATACGTACTTTCCTGCTCTACCAGCAGGTCTTATGTATGTTAGAAGTTTTTCAATATTGCATGATTTTTATTAGTAGAGTTCGCGCGCTTGAAAAACTCGTCTAGAAATCATGTTCGCTGTACATTGAAAGGTAAAAATGTATCGAGTACGTTTTCGGATGCTATTTGGGGTGTATAACGACCCCCTAAATTCGTCTGGCGATATCGATGTCCAACACACCCCCAGGGGGTAAAAACTGAAAAAACGAGGAATTTAGAATATTTGACTTGCTGTCCGGCAGTAAAAAAGTTTTTCTGTTCCGTCAAGTAATAAGGGAGTAATAACTAATTTCCGTCCGAAGTTTAACATTAGACGAACGGAAGAATATTTACTAAAATCGCTTGTAGCTCCATTATTATTCGTGTTTCGATTTCTGACAAAATTGAGAAATGCCTACACCGCGATAACTTTTTAACGACACAAGATATCGAAAAAATTCAAAAAGTAAATGTTGTAGTCTGATGCTTTTGCAAGGCAAGGGTTTTTGAAATTTTGAAATCAAGCAATAAATAAGGAAGATATTGCTAATTTACTCCAGGGATGTAATACAGCCGCCGCCGCGAAGTGCGCACTCTGTCTCTACTTTCGCCCGTTTCCCATCTCATTCTGACGGACTCCTCCGTGCCCCACCATGGCCCGCAAGCCTCGTAGTATCGTACTCGCCCATACCCTGCGTCTGCATTGCTTGTATTGGGGAATGGTAATTATCAATGAATTTCGTGCTATTTTCATTTTCGTGAATTTGGCATCTTCAAGTGTTACAACAGACGATGAACTATTACATAAATTTAAGCTAAAAACAAAACAATTAAGGCGTGATGATAACAAATGAGCAATATGCAAAAAAGGCGGAAAACTGGAGGAATCTACTCTAAAAACTATGAAAACCATTAAAAGATCAGTGAAAATGAGACTTGATGTGCAGACTTACAATAAAGACCTGAGATTGCTTAGTGATGAAATAAATAATTCGTTAAGTTAAGGTGCGGCACAGGAACTGTTACTCCTCGTTTACAAGCGTGAAAAACATTTCCACGGCAATGAAAAATTAAAAGCAAAGAGTATAGGAAATAAAGATGTCGGTAGGTAACCGAAACAATGACAGACAGAAAGGCAATAAATTGCGATACCACAAGCCGAATTTTAACATCAATTTATGTGTTTCCTGCCAAAAATTGAAGAAGGGTAAATCTGTGAGCCAGGTGTCGACAACGAATTTCAGTAATAAACTTCTCGACATAGCTACCGTTAATTATAGCCTTTTTAAAAAAGTAACACATTAGATTTAATCGCTGCTGAAATCAAATATCATATCTAGTAATTGTTTCGCGGTAGAGTGGAAAAATATAGTAGCAAATCTGAATCTAAATTAGCTTCTATGGAAGACTGTGCAAGTCAAACGATAAAGGGCGTGAGACCTGGCAAAAAACTGTTGGGGAAATAAAGCAAGGCATATCCAAAGGAAAAGTATATAATAGAATTCCGCTGATTCTTTAAGCATTTCAACTTCATTATAAATATTACATATTTTGTAATTTTTGGTACAGTAGCTTCATTACTTTTATAAGATTTTACAAAAACGACATAATAATTTTCAGTTTCCTCAGGAAATACTGCGGATTCAAGCTAACGCATTAGCGCATATCGGTCGTAAACTGCAGCGGAATTATATAAGTAGGTCCTCTTCCTTTATTTCCCCAACAATTTTTGCGAAGTCTCACTCCCTTTATCGTTTTGACTTGCACAGTCATCCACTGAAGCTACCTTAGATTCAGATTTGCTACTATATATTTTCCACTCTACCGCAAAACAATTACTATGGAATTTGACTTCAGCAGCAATTAAATCTAATGTGTTAATTTTTTAAAAAGGTTATAATTAACGTTTATTACTGAAATTCGTTGTCGACACCTGGCTCAAAGATTTACCCTTCTTCAATTTTTTACAGGAAACACATAAATTAATATTAAAATTCGGCTTGTGGAATCGCAATTTATTGGCTTTCTGTCTGTCGTTGATTCGGTTACCTACATCTTTATTTCCTATACATTGACTACTTTGTGCTTTTAATTTCATTGCCGTGGAAATGTTTTTCAGGCTTGTAAACGAGGAGTAACAGTTCCTGTGCTGCACCTTAACTTACACGAATTATTTATTTTATCACTAAGCACTCTCAGGTCTTTATTGTAAGTTTACACATCAAGTCTCATTTTCACCGGCCTTTTAATGGTTTTCAGTTTTTAGAGTAGATTCCTCCTGCCTTTTTTGCATATTACTCATTTGTTATCATCACGCGTTAATTGTTTTGTTTTTAACTTAAATTTATGTAATAGTTCATCGTCTGTTGTAACACTTGAAGATGCCAAATTCACGAAAATGAAAATAGCACGAAATTAATTGGTAATTAATTAATCACCATTCCCCAATACAAGCAATCCAGACGCCGGGTATAGGCGAGTACGATACTAAGAGGCTGGCGGGCCATGGTGGGGCACGGAGGAGTCTGTCAGAAACGGGCGAAAGTAGAGACAGAGTGCGCGCTTCGCGGCGGCGGCTTTTACATCCCTGGAGTAAATTGGCAATATCTTCCTTATTTATTGTTCGATTTCAAAATTTGAAAAACCCTTGCCTTGCAAAAGCATCAGACTACAACATTTACTTTTTGAATTTTTTCGATATCTTGTGTCGTTAAAAAGTTATCGCGGTGTAGGTATTTCTCAATTTTGTCAGAAATCGAAACACGAATAATAACGGAGCTACAAGCGATTTTAGTAAATATTCTTCCATTTGTCTAATGTTAAACTTTGGACGGAAATTAGTTATAACTCGCTTATTACTTGACGGAACAGAATAAATTTTTCACGGCCGGATAGCAAATCAAATATTCTAAATTCCTCGTTTTTTCAGTTTTTACCTCCTGGGGGTGTGTTGGACATCGATGTTGCCAGACGAATTTAGGGGGTCGTTATACACCCCAAATAGCATCCGAAAACGTACTCGATACATTTTTATCTTTCAATGTACAGCGAACATCAAGATAAACTTTCACGTTGACTCTACTATATGTGCAGTGCTATGGCACTTCATTTGCACAAAATCAGTTATTGGTGAAGGGGAGTGTTTTGTTTAATAGTCTACCAGTTGATATAAAATGTAATACAATTTTATCATCTTTTAAGAATCTTTGTAAACAGTATGTGCAGGATAATTTTTAAGTTTATAGAAATTGTTCATTCTAAATAAATGTATGATGGGAATATTGTGTAAGTACATATTAAGCTTACAGCTAATAAATATATTATTATATTATTATTATTACACGCTTGGTGGAAGTATTAGCAGGAGCTAATTATTAGCCGAATGATGCGGCGGTAACGAGTGGTACTGGACCGTTCGAACAACTACTCCTCGGGAAAATACCCCGCCAGGCATTGAATTACAGAACTAAATCCGGATTTTATGTACTACGAGATCTTGTACGGGACGCTAACCCAAACATATCGTTGGGCTTGGAACATCCTTAGACATAAAAACTTGAAAATTTCAGGAAATCTCAACCAACAGACAATTAATCGATCGACATCAATTGCTGCTTTGAAAAATAAGTAAAAAGTTAAAAAAACTCACTTGTTGATGTCGTTGGTAAATGGATCCAAAACCACCTTGTAATTCCTGTCGATTATCGTCTTCAAATTAGGATTAGTTGCGGAAACTTCTTCTACTTTCAACGCAATCTCGGAACCCGGTAAATCTTCGGAAATATCCAGAGCTGCACATATAGCGGTTTTCCCAACGCCTCGCGCTTTCTTGATAATTTTCCTGCGCCGTTTGTCCGCTTTGCGGGTTACCAGAATGTCGTGCACCCCCAATGTAAACCCTTCGACTTTCAAGAAGCGGGTGAAAGTCTTCGTGAAGGCGCTAAGCAATTTAGTCGCGTACCGACCACCATATAGCTGAAAATGATTTGACACAATGGTGAGAAAATGCTAGGGGCACGATGGAAACTCAGACTTACTTCGTATATACAATGGACTAGGCCATAGGGTGTGGCGCCGTAATGCATCTTATCCAAAACCCCCACTAATAATTCTCCGCCCCGAATCACAACTTCCGCTTCTGACATGTCGTTGTCTAGCAACGGACTACCCCCTGCTTTCCACTCTCTCGGCTTGCCGCTTATCCAAGCTTTCGCGGGAATTTTAGAGGTTCCCTTCAATTTTATTGAAGTCTTTGTCTTCGGAAGTATGTTCTTTATTATGGTCGATAAAATCTGTTTTCCGGACCAGATTGGTCGAGGTTTTATTATCGCCGGTGGCTCGAGGAATATCTCATTTGCGTCCCCTGATAAACCATGGTAAACCAGTTGTTGATAATCGTATCTGTGAAAGAAAAAACAATTTCCCCTCAATTTACGAAAGAAAACAAATACACGAGTTTAACAATTTCACTACTTTGAATTATCCAGCTGGGTCAAAATAAGCTATAAGATTAGTGGTAGCAAACATGTACTTCAAGCAAAAGGAAATCTATAAAAGAATCACGATGGTCCCAGATAAGAGGACACTAAGCCTGATCGATCATGTTTTGAGAGAGGAAGTGCATAAGGTGCAAATATCGGCAGCGACCATTCGTTGGTAAGAGCAAGCAACAAGTCCCAACACTTAAGAAGGTAGGAGACAGAGTAATCAGAACATAGAAAATGAAGACACAAGAAATGCACCCTGTATATCGGACAAACTGGCAGATCTGTACGTATTAGGCATAATGAACATTTAAGATAATTTCGTTTAAAAAGAGTGATCATTCAAGTTTTGCTAATCATTTCTTTGAAAACAATCTTCAGTTCCCTCCTCTATAATTTTCATAATAGCTATTTTTCATCTATAGTAGAGATCACAGCTCCGTCAAAGTCGTCCACAAATGATTTTCGTTTGCACTTTGTGGTTAAAAGCTGAAACCAATTTTAAATGATTTCTCATCATTAAATATATCGAAACCCAGTAGGCGTCAAAAATCGTCCTGTACGGGGTGGCTGTAGGGGGTAAAATGTAAAAAACACCCCAAAATTTTTTTCTTACAATCTGAATCTTCACATTGTGTAGTTTGCACTTACCACAGCTCAGGTGTGTAAGACCGAGAAAACTATATAATTTAGCATATTTTGTACGACCGAAAAGCATGGCATTAAATGGACAACCCCAACTTTTGCCGGGCCCTATTGAAATAGACCTTAATGTTTAGAAAGATTAGCGCTCTACACTGTCATATCTGTTTTATTCGCACTCTGATCAAAAATTACGCATTAATAACGTTTTAGGGTGTAATCTCAGCATTCTAACGCACTGATTATTTTTCATTTTACTTTATTCTATAAATTTATATCAATTTTTTCGTGAGCGCGCGCATAGGGTCGAACAAGGTCGACTATCGTGTGCGTTCATGTTTAGGCGAGGTTCATTACGGTCGAAAGTCGCCTATTGCTCTCTCGTGGCCGTGCTCGTATAATGTATAGGATTTTATTGAAACTAATATTACACAAACTCCAACTTTATTAATAGGTACCTAGGTACCTACTTAACTAAATAATATTATTAATAAATTTATTTTTGCATTAATATACGTATAAGTAAAAAATATAAAAGATTCATATTAATATCATACTTATTAATATCATAATGCAAAAAAGAAGCTAAAAACAATTAAAATTGATACAGTTCAGCCCCTAATCTACTACTAATCTACTACCGCATCTACCACAATATTGATACAAAGAACAAGACGAAAAAGCAAACAATCGCCAACAAAACATACTCAACAAAATACCACAATTAATTACGAACAAATCAGACTCTGCATCACTTCTTCCTTCTTTGTGGGGACACATACCAAGCCACAGCTAGTTAATAATTATTACATCAACTCTACGGAACACACGATGCAGACGACACACTGCTCAAAATTGTCTAAGGGACGCAAATAATTTTCATTGTATGATTTTGATCATACAAGTCAAAGTGAGTAGGTTACACTATTTATTTGACTATCTTGTCTAGTACAAAATTGGCTAAAAATAAACTTGTAATGTTTTGCATTATTTGTTTAATAATGAAAATAAACATTTAATTGGAAAACAATACATTGTGCATTAAAACGTTAATTTGTTAATTTGCTTCCTCGGGCATTAATGGCTACCCGGCACAGCCCAGGCATACTTAAAATCATCTTGTCGATTGGGGGGACGATACCAGGAGACTGGCAATGTGGCCGAAAGACACGAAGGCCGTAGAAGAGAAACAACACCTGCCCAAGAAAGATTTATGTATTATTTTTCAAGCCAGGCGTAATGCATCTATTACGACACGAGAAACTTCTGCGGATCTCCAAATTGTACATGCCGTAGCGGTTTCTGACCAAACCATCAGAAATAGTATCCATGAAGCTGGTATTCATTCTCGTTGACCAATTAGAGTACCTGCACTTCGCCACGGCAAATGCGATGCTCGTCTTTAACGGGCTGAAGAGCATACTCAGTGGAGTGAAGCAGAATGGTCCAATGTTCTGTTTACCGACGAATCTCGGTTCGGATTTCAACCTGATAGCAAAAGATCGAGAGTGTGGTGAAGAAGCGGAGCCTTGGAGATGACTAGGCACTTTCAGAAAGTTCACAATTACCGAGGAGGGTCTGTGGTGGTATGGGCTGGAATCGATTTGCATCATAGAACGGACCTCCTTTGTCTGGATGGAGCCATGAACCAGCGGCATTGTATTGAACAAGTTCTTGTACTTGTTGTGCAACCATATCCATATGCTGCTGGTCCAGATTTGGTTTATATGCAGGACAATAAATTCTCGTCCTCACATTGCACATCAGGTACAAAATTAGTTTGAAGAAGAGAACATTGCCCTTTTACCATGGCCTCCTCAGTCTCCTGACCTCAACCCCATTGAGCATGTGCAGGACATGCTGCAGAGACAACTTCTTCCATTTATGGCAAAGATTCAAGGCCGTTTTGCATTTGAAAATGCACTGAGAGAGCAGTGAGCCCTTTTGCCACAAAATGGAATCGATAAGCTAATTTTAAGTATGCCTAGGCTGTGCTGGGTAGTCATTAATGCCCGAGGAAGCAATACATCGTACAAATTTAAAAAAATTAACATTATCAGAAATACACTTTTATTTCAATGCACAATGTATTGTTTTCCAATTAAATGTTTATTTTCATTATTAAACAAATAATGCAAAACATTACAAGTTTATTTTTAGCCAATTTTGTACTAGACAAAGTAGTCAAATAAATAGTGTAACCTACTCACTTTGACTTGTATGATCAAAATCATACAATGAAAATTATTTGCGTCCCTTAAAGCCGATTCACACGGGTCCACATCAGAAGCGAACGCGCGCGATCGCCACCGGCTTCTAGTGCAGCGCCTGAGAGCGACTACAGGGCTACAGTGGTGGCCAGTGGCCGATTAACTGATACGAGTTTAGTTGCTCAAGGTCCCAACAAGTGATGTGACATTGCTATTGCTTCTGCTTTTGAAAAAGAAAAAACGTCGATGTATTCGACATATGCATGTGTAGCCCGTGTTACTCGATAGGGCGTCAAAATAACTGTATCATATATTATATGATCATATAATATGTGATACAGTTCTTCGAAGAACTGCGACAGGACGACAAAATGTTTTTTTAAATATTTTCGTACGTCGAAAACATCATTCGATGAACTTTCAGAAAATGTTAGAAGTAAAATAATTGTTAAAATAGATACAAAGATGATTCTGGGATCTCGTTCACACTTTTTCATGGCATTTTGAATGACTATCTCATGGATACTGATGGTTTTCTGTATAATATAGTAATAGTAGCGTACAAAAGTGGACAGTCGCTGTGGCGTCGTGTGTATACCCAAATAACAATCTGCGCATTTATATCGGTGGCCTGTGGCGTGCGATATCCACCGGTGACACGAGTGAGCCACCGACCCGCCACTATCACCTACTACCGCGACTGCAGTGGCCACGTATGCATGCACTGATTTAATTCCATAGATTTCAACAAGAAGCCAGTAGCAATCGCACGCGTTCGCCACTAAAAGTAGCCTCGTCTGCATCGGCTCTTAGACAATTTTGAGCAGTGTGTCGTCTACATCGTGTGTTCCGTAGAGTTGATGTAATAATTTGTCTCCCCACAAAGAAGAAAGAAGTGATGCAGAGTCTGATTTGTACGTAATTAATTGGGGTATTTTGTTGAGTATGTTTTGTTTGCGATTGTTTGCTTTTTTCTTCTTGTTCTTTGTATCAATATTGTGGTAGATGCGGTAGTAGATTAGTAGTAGATTAGGAGCTGAACTGTATCAATTTTAATTGTTTTTAGCTCCTCTTTTGCACTATGATATTAATAATTATGATATTAATATGAATCTTTTATATTTTTTACTTATACGTATATTAATGAAAAATTAAATATTATTATTATTATTATTATTATTATTATTTATTTAGTTAAGTAGGTACCTAGGTACCTATTAATAAAGTTGGAGTTTATGTAATATTAGTTTCAATAAAATCCTATACATTATACGAGCACGGCCACGAGAGAGCAATAGGCGACTTTAGACCGTAATGAACCTCGCCTAAGCGTGAACGCACGCGATAGTCGACCGTGTTCGACCCCATGCGCGTGCTTACAAAAAGTTGATATCAATTTATAGAATAAAGTAAAATGAAAAATAATCAGTGCGTTAGAATGCTGAGATTACACCCTAAAACGTTATTAATGCGTAATTTTCGATCAGAGTGCGAATAAAACAGATATGACGGTGTAGAGCGCTAATCTTTCTAAACATTAAGGTCTATTTCAATAGGGCCCGGCAAAAGTTGGGGTTGTCCATTTAATGCCATGCTTTTCGGTCGTACAAAATATGCTAAATTATATCGTTTTCTCGGTCTTACACACCTGAGCTGTGGTAAGTGCAAACTACACATTGTGAAGATTCAGATTGTAAGAAAAAAATTTTGGAGTGCTCTTTACATTTTACCCCCTACAGCCACCCCGTACAGGACGATTTTTGACGCCTTCTGGGTTTCGATATATTTAATGATGAGAAATCATTTAAAATTAGTTTCAGCTTTTAACCTCAAAGTGCAAACGAAAATCACAATTTGAGGCTTCGTGACATCTACTATCTAGGAGATATTGTGAAGGAGATATTGTCAAAAAACTGATTTTGGGCGGCAGCGTTTCTGACTAGACGCAGGCAGCTGGCAACCGGTTCCCTTTGTATTTGTGCCCTAACATGACTTACCTTGAAAAAAATCTTCCCCGTAACGTCATCTTCACGCCGGCGATCATGTGATCTTGGATCAACCCGCAGAGGGGCGAACCGTCTTTGGGTACCAAATACTGATTGTAAACATGCACGAGATTGTAAGCTTCGCTCCTGGCCACCTCGTCTTGGGGAAAATGGACATTCATTTCGTCCCCGTCGAAATCGGCATTGTACGCCTTGCAGTTGGCGTAATGCAGACGCACCGTCATCTCGTTCTTCAAGACCCTCGCCGTGTGCGCCATGATACTCGGTTTGTGCAAAGTCGGCTGGCGGTTCAGCAATAAGATGTCACCGTTTTGGAGATGGCGGTAGAGGACTTTCAGTCCCGTAAAGTGCATTTCGGGACCTGGAGTTAAAAGTCGTTTCATGATGCTCTCTCGCTGGACGTAATCGTCTGGGTCGAGTCTCACCACTCGGCCGTTCTCGAATTTGATCTTCACAGCGCTGAAACCACAAATTCAGTATTTCACTGTACGGGAACGGTTAACGTGGAAACTCGAAATAGACCCTTAAAGGCATATGTATGGAGTACGGCCACAGTATAATACAGCAGTTAAAGTTCTTGGCGGTGTCTTTGAACTATTTTAGCGGCATTTGGTGACCTCCAACTGTAAGTGATTTACTACCGCGGATTTTATCAATTGATTTACCGTCGGTATTAACTCGGCGACAAACGAAAAAGAACACGTGCGTAGCCTGAGAAGTTGCGCGGGCTAGGCTACGCGAACTAGAAAATTTAGGGAGAGCTCTTCTGCTGTATTATGCTGTGGTACGGCATTATACGGGTGCAAAACTTGGACAACAGGAGAAGCGGATCAAAAAAGAGTAGAAGTGTTTGAAATGTGGTGCTACAGGCGCATGATGAAGTTATCATGGATAGATAAGGTTAGCAATAGGGGGAGTATTAGAAAGAGTTGGGGAAAAGCGAAAGCTATGGAAGACGATAAAGAATAGGAGGGACAAGATGGTAGGACAGATGGAATAAATAAAGAGGTATTGCGAGACAGTCTTCCAATGAAGGGACGATTGTTATTAAACCTTATAAATGAATCCTTGAGAACGGGCATTTTTCCTGTATCGTGGAAGACTGCGACGGTGGTTCCTATTCCAAAGGTGCAACAGGCCGGTCAGGCTCATGAATTCAGACCGATTCATATGCTTCCTAAATATGAGCAAGTTTTAGAATGTGTAGTAAAAGAACAATTGCAAAGGTACTTAGAAGATAATGGCTTACTGTCGGAATTTTAGTCGGGTTTCAGAAGTGATCATTCCTGTGAAACGGCACTTAATTTGGTACTTATCAACTGGAAAGAACAAATAGAGGAGGACAATTATATCGTGGCTGTCTTTTTGGACCTGAAAAGAGCTTTCGAAACAATCGATAGGGGAGTGCTTATGGAAAAAATGGAAAGGTGTGGGGAAGGGGTACAACTAGGGAATGGTTTGGCAGTTGTCTGGACAATAGGTCTCAGAAGTGTAGATATGGTGGTTATGAGTCTGTAGAGGTTCTGAATGGATTGGGTGTATCCCAGGGTTCTGTACTTGGTCCTCTTCTCTTTGTACTGTATATGAATGATCTGGTGCAAGTGATAAAAGAAGGTAATATTAATCTATTTGCAGATGATGCCCTTATAGCAAATGCGGACTGTGACTTAATTAGTGCAACAACCAGGAGTAATGAGGTGTTAAGGGAAGTGTCAAAATGGTTAAAGATAAACAAACTGAAGTTAAATATTAATAAGACAAAAGTTATGATCATAGGTAACAGAGTGATAAGGAAGGAGTGGGAAGATGACTGTAAAGTGGTAATAGGTGATAAGGAGGTGGAACGTGTTAGCGAAACTAAGTATCTGGAAGTGATAATTGACTCAAAATTAAATTTTAAAAGCAATATACTTTATTCTTAAAAAAGTTGCTAAAAAAATTGGTTTCCTGGGTAGAGTAAGCAGAAAGTTGAGTCTTTGGGCTAGAATTCTGGTTTATAAAACAATAATTTCGCCACATTTTGATTTTTGTTCAAGTATATTATTTTTGTGCGGAGCTGGTGATTTGGAAAGGTTACAAAAACTTCAGAATAGGGCAATGTGAATAATTTTGCAGTGCAATAGATATATGCCTATAAGATTGCTGCTGAAAACGTTACAATGGCTAAGTATAAAACAGAGAATAACTTACAACACACTTATTCTGATATACAAGATTGTTAACAGTGGGGTTCCGAATTACATGTCTCGTAATTTGATACGTAGCCGGGATGTTCACAATTACCAGGTGAGATCGGCGAAAGATTACAGACTTCCTCAATTTGTGAAGACTTGTTCGCAAAATTCCTTGCAGTATAAGGGGTTTAAATTGTTTAATAGCATGCCGGATGAAAACAAGGAAGCCCTGAATTTGAGCAGTTTCAAGAGAATGTGTTGTGTTTTTGTTAGAGGCATTTTGTGACATTTGTTGGTGTTACGGTGTTTTCTTTTCATTTTTCTGTTTTCTTTTTTTTGGGAGTGTATTGTTACAATATTGATGTAATATTGATGTTACTATTTAAACTTACCCTGGATGAACATTTGGTCCATTCAAGACCAATTTACGTAACTCGACGACATTCCACGGGGTCACGGGCACCGGATAAGTCAGGTGTTTAGCGAACACTTCCGGCACACCCACTTCCTCGATATTCAAATTTGGGTCGGGAGTAATGACACTCCTGGCTGAATAATTCACCCGCTTTCCCATCATGTGCATCCGAATTATTCCCTGCTTCTTTTCGATTATCTGCTTCAGCCCCTTGCCTTTCACTTTTTGACTTTGCTCCCTGTCCAGCACCGAATTAATGTTTTCTTGCAGAGCGTCCCACGCGTGATTCATTTTTTCAACCGCCGAAGTTCCGCGCGCCAAATCGAACACATTTTTCACTTCCTTCGGCAACTTTGACGCATCGCCCGTTTGCACCACCCTAATAATAGTTTGCAACGCTAAATTATTGATCAAAATTTCTTTGTATATATCGGTTTGAGGGTTTTCCGCGAGACGATCGTCCACAAAATTTACAGGACGCAGATTAGGAGGCGGAACGAGAATAGCTTCGAAGAAGAACGCGTCTGTCGGATGCTCACAAGAAACTTCCATTAGTACCGGAGCCAGGGCACCCAATAAATCCTTTTCTGTTTTCCAAAGTTCCCTCAAATGTCGTCTAAAAAAAATTTACTCTTTGACATTGATAATAATAATAATAATTACAAATTACGATGAACACAAAGAAAAATTAAACAAATTCCTCTACTTAAGTCAAAATTTTCGAAAATTACGCAATTTATACAAAAAACATGTTAAAACTCAGATTAAAATCAAGTGCGAAATCCAAAAATTCGTTATTTACAAAAGACACTGTGCACTTCCTCTGAAATCCATAAGAAAGACTCAAAACGGTGGGGGCTGAAGAAGAAATCAGGAAATCATGTTTTGCTAATGTTTTGCTGCAGACTTTCAGCTATTACAATTTATTTGATGATGACATTTAAAATGTCAGTCGTCTAATTGCGAAATGTCCGACAGCGAAGACCAGGATAACAATACGACAAATAAGCAGTTAGGTGACAGTTTTAAAAACATTTTTAATTTTTTGTGTGCAAGTGAAAATGTTCAAGACATGCGACACTAGTGTTCCTCGGAATACAGATTTAGAAAAACAGTGTCCTATAACTTTGCAACGTACCTCAGTTCTTCAGGAGTCACAATTTTTGATTCTTGCACTTTATGGGACGTCTCTAAACCTGCGGAGTCCGTCTTCAACCTATTGTCGGTACTGATTATCCTGTTTTTCAAAGACTGTATTCTCCCCAATACCTTATGACAAAACATACACGCTTTTCTAGTTTTCACACTCTTAATAAAATTATTGACAATTTCATTGTGTAAAACTTCCGTGTTTCTCGTTGGACGCACCCGAAAATTAGGATCATCTATTGAACAATTTAAAAAATTACAAAAACTGCGCACTAATAAAAAAAAACTTACTCTGCACTTCTTCTAACAACTTCTCAAATTCGGCAGTCGGCAGCTCTTCATTTTCAGGAATACTCTCTATATTAACATACTTTTCCACTAAATTATCAAATTTATTGGCTATTTCTAAAGCTTCTGTCACAAAATCGTTCTCAAGCAATCGAATTTGCATGATAAAAGTCCTTTTTACGTGATCTAATAAAGGGATCAAATAAAAATAAATTCTACACACGCAAACTATGTTCCGCCAAAAGAGTAACGCTTCACCTTCAAATATCGATATACAAGGACAACGTCACTTGGTGTTGCAGGCGATACTTTCTTGGCGGAGTACATTACAAAAAAGCATACCAGGCAGCTGAATTAGATAACAATTCAGACAACTGATCTTCAAAAGAGTCCCTATGACCCTATTAAACAGCATATTAACACATGGCATGACTAATTCGATATGACCGAAATGGCCAGGACAATTATAACTATTTTGATAGCAAGTCGCACAAGGATCTCCCCTTTCCCTCACAGCACCTAAAAGAAAACACATCAAAAACACACCAAAAACAACCACTTCAACAAGAACATACCCATGCGTGTATCGTATAATCCAAATGCTATAGGATGTCCTAAATTATCGAACGTCATAGGTTTAACAATTTTCAAAACACTCAAATTCTTGATTTCCTCGGTTGTAAACACTGAAAAACCCACTTTTGAAGGTTTTATACTGGTAAAACCAAATTCATTTTTGAACCTAGTATTTGACATTTTGAATCTGAAAACACGTGCACGTAAACAACAAACATAACCTAGAAAAAATGTAAAAGCGAAAAGAAACTCACCGTCTATCGTAAATAGTTAACAAGTTTATAACAATTGCACTTTTAGTGCATAATAATAATAAACCAAAATATAAAATAATTGATCACAGGAAACAGCTACTAAAAATAAACAGACTTGTTCCGACAGGCAAAAATTGCTGTAGTTCCAAAATCGGTCAATTGTAATGAAGTTAGCCGACTTAAACATCAGCAACGGAAAATCCCCAAAGAATCAGTAGAAGATCGTTGAATGTCACCAAATTTATATTGCCTGCCTGCGAAATGTATTGGTTATCCTTACCTTGCTGCATTCATATTTCTCTTTCAATGGCCGAGTGTTGCCGTCACCACGTGCGCGCGGAGTAATATTGTGAAATTTACTTGATATATACGTGAAAAAACGCTTCTATAAAAGTAAATATGCCCTATTTTGCATTCTTTCTAACCGTATTTAACATAATTCTTCATTTCCAGATGCCTTTAGCTGTTGATTTGTTGCACCCTTCTCCGGAAAAACAGAGGAGAGCACATAAAAAGAAACGGCTGGTTCAGCACCCCAATAGTTACTTTATGGATGTAAAATGCCCAGGATGTTACGCTATTTCCACGATATTTTCACACGCCCAGAGTGCAGTACCATGCAAAGGTTGTTCCACGATTTTGTGCACGGCGACAGGTGGAAAAGCGAGGTTAACGGAAGGATGCAGTTTCAGGCGTAAACAGCATTAAATGTGTTTTACTTTATAATGTAATTATAAAAAATTCGTTTTCTAATAAAGCAAATTGCTGTTCGAAAACAATTTTTGTTTTTTTCGTATTGTGCAATATTGCAATTGAATTAATTGTATGTTGGGATTTTGAGTACTAAAAATTTAGAATTTTTGTGGTAAGTACCGAAATTATTTACAATTTACGAATTTGTGCTGAGCAAAACCGAAATTTTCGACCTAATTTATTTTGATAAGAGATTTCAGCGCCATCTACGTCTGTTACAGGCAATTATTAGGGCGAGCAATGTTAACAAGAAATCTGTAAGTTGTCGAATTTGAAAATCAATATTACACTACGTAGTACGTACTAAAAAAATTACGGGTAGCTGCACATAAAAGTGACACATGTACCCCCTGCTGGCAGATATTGTAATTATGCTGCTAACCAAAAGGCTACCTGGTTCAAATAATTGCACCTACTGGGCAGAGTTCGTAAGAAGTCCGATAGATGGCGGTATGATCCAGGATGAAATTAACTTTTCATATGCCTTTCCATCGCAAAGCTGGTTTGTTTTCGTTTTCAGTGGTTTTGCGGCGTTCGTTGAGAGAGTTCGATTCAAATTTTGGGGCATATTGGCGCGCTCGCACCTGTTACGTGAAATAAAAGTGCGATTAAAGTGACTCCTTTCAGTTCAAAAGTACTCATGTATTCGTTATTTAAATACAAATTTTGACAAGAGTGCGTCTTTGTGAAAAGTTTTTATTGTTGAAGCGCATTTTTTTCTTTGGATTTGAAAATGTTACCTAAAATTACGGGGATATTGCTACTGTTGTTGCGGTTACAAGGTAGGTCACTAGATGAAGTAATGGGTTTGAAAACAAATGAAAATTTTTGTGACATTTTTGCGTAATTATAACCTATAAATTAATTTTTTGAACCGAAACGACGTTATGCATCGTGTACCTGTTGGTTTTTTAATTTTATTTTTCAAGCGGGAGATAGAAATGGTTACCGGTCAAACAGGTTTTCAGGTGTCTTTCTTCTTCCTTGCGTGGGTTTAATATATATAAATTTATTTTACAATTTTTGGTGTTGTGTTTACCAACCAGGTAGATTAGATAAATAAAATGATTAAGCAGACCTCAGGTATCTTCTTTGATAACGCAAGTGTATGTACAGTGGCGTAGGGATTCATACATATTTTTTCTTAATATTTATTTAAAGTTTTGTTTGATGACCTTCTGTAGGAGAGCAACAAGAGGTTATTTTAGGTCGTACCGACGCACAGTACTCATTGTTCGTGTAATTATTTCTCACTAGCTACCTTTTGACGTAAAGTTCATTGACTTTTGTACTTTTCTTATGTTTACGTATTTTCATAGGTACGAGGGTTTTTTCATATGGTTTCAGCTTGCTGCGACAATTTGAAAATCAAAACGCCC
Organism: Xestobium rufovillosum; assembly: GCA_963966045.1. Lineage (NCBI taxonomy): Eukaryota > Metazoa > Arthropoda > Insecta > Coleoptera > Ptinidae > Xestobium > Xestobium rufovillosum. The sequence continues at coordinate 29,296,580 of OZ014497.1, forward strand.
TATGTAATATATTACACTACAACCTACTTAGATATAAAATATTAACACCCGTCATTTTATTGCATGTTCTTCCTATTTCGTTTTATCTTCGTATAAGTGCTTACATGTGCAAATTCATAATAAATAAAACAAAATAAGGTCAGCTACTTTAAGAAAAAGCAAAATAGATCCAACCACACCTAACAACAATAAATATAATGTTACTCATCGTGTACGAACGGCATTTAACGATATTATTATTAGTAATATCATCGATAGCAATAATGAATGAGTAACATTTACAGTTGTACCTTCAAGGATCTTTCTGAAATCATGTTCGCAGCATACTGTTGTATCCGTATGTACTTGTACACGTAATATATTCAATTTTACACGGTTTTATGTTTGCAAAGGAATTTCTTAACAAACTGAAAGTTTTGCAGCTTGAGAAACATGCATTTTTTGTACTTATTGATGCAATCTTGTAGTGTTATCTGTGTATTAAGACATTGAGATAAAATGAAAATTTTTTGAGTGCCTAAGTATTTAATAAAAAGTATTACTCATTCACTAAAATAACCGGAATAATTTTAGGGCGCAACTTACGTATGTTGGGCGTTGAAAATTATAATTCGAACGCGAGGAGGTTGTAGAAGAAACGTTCTTTCCAATTTTTCGCCCGATAAAACTTGAAAAGTTTTCCGGCAATGGAGGATGACGGTCCTTATTAAATTTCGATAAAAATATTAGATTTTCCGGCTGACCTCTGTGAGGGCAACGGATCGCTCGTGCGGACAAATTTAATTAATTCTTTTCTCTTTGTATGAGAACAGGACATCCCGGCCGCTAGAGAAACTTATTTTGAACCTCATTTTAAACAAATCGTGCTAACTGAAAACCTTTTAAAAATTATTGTTAAAACCGGAAAAGAAGGTCGGATTTTTAGTCATGCGGACTCCGCACTTTCATTTATGTTAATGTTTTTTTCTAACCATTGTGTTTATTTTCTTCTTCAGTTTATAGTGTGGAAATTTAGATTTTGTATGGACTGAAAGTAAGAGTGTTAAAAAAGAAATTCGATTATCTAAGGCTGACTTTTAACTGGAGTGGTTTATCAGAAATAATTAACTGTTTCCTGCATTTTACGTAGAGTTAAAAAGGAAATTCGTGATATACTGGACAGTTCGAACAACTAATTCATTTGTAACTAATATATTTTTTTTAAATTTAGGTCAGGTATGTATGTACCTACCTATAAGATTACCTTTCAAAAACTGGAAGTTTCGGGTGGCGTAAAATGTAAACTGAAAATTCACTGTATTTTTGATATGTTTACACTTATGGCCGACGTGCTATTTGCTTGTTTATAAGTGGTTTTTGATTACACAATACCGGCCCAATATATGTTTTGTTCGGTTTTGTCACAGTTCTTATTATTCCATTTTATAAACCATACGAGTTTGCATTTTGTTGTTAGTGGTACTAATCTTTAATTTAAAATTTTGAAAAAACGAAACGGTAGATGACACCTTGCCCTCGAGAAAGTAGAAGATTATTGCGGGACAAGAACTAGGAGATATATTAGAAAAGGAAATCAGTGAAGAGGGGGATAACCTAGGCCCTAGGCTGTCCTATAATAAGGGAAGAGTTTGAGTTAGCCGGAGTTAGCATTATAAAGTTTTGGAGACAGAAATTTTAAAGTGTGCGGGTTTATTTATTTAAGTTAGTTAGCTGTATATACCATTTAGGTGAGATTCTAGAAAATTACAAACGGAACATCATAGGCGCTTCGCCAAAAAGGAAAGATATAAAACGGACAAGAATTCTCCGAATTATAGATCGGATATCCAAAGTCACATTAACAATGGGAAATCCGTTAACTGGAGATTCTACAGGTCAAATAATGACCATTGACCCGAACACTCGCCCGAACATGCCTTATCCGAGATTAACTACAAACGCTTAGGTACAAGAAAAATAAAATTAGGAAACATTAAATTTTAAAGTCTTTGTTCGAACCATCGATGTTCTGTAAAAGCAGTCGGTATTTTAGCAACAATTTTATGTAAATCATGGAGTTGCAAGTGTCAGTCGTTGACATTTATGATAATATTGTTCCCTTCTTGACAAACACTTTTATTATTGCGCATGCGCTTTAAAAGGGTCGCGTTGCTGTGAAGAGGGCCTCCTGAATTTCTCCCACTGTGTGCGTACGTCGTATCTTATCGTAACATTGGTTAAGGCATTGTTTAAAACAAGTATATTTGTTACATTTCATATCGATTCCCACGAGGTTTCCCGCCTCTATAACTGACAATCAACAGTGACAAAAGAATGAAATAAGTCTGAATCTTTTGACATTTGAACCGGAAAGCGTCTTGCGCAGAAGAAATTGAAATCTCGGACTAGCACACCTATCTTATTGCACCATGAATGTAAATAGGATACCTACCAATATTTCACGAAATTGTCAAAGGATAAGGTGGCGAAGAAAAAGTTTAGAGTACATATTCAAAAATGTAGGTACATACAATGTCTCGAGTATTCATTGTAGAATAAATCGAATTACGTTGCGACTTAGATCAATTAAATGTTTGGAAAGTGTGAAATTTGAACTCTTTAAATTCGATTTTATTATTTATTGAACTAGAGGTAATAACACAACGCGCAAACGGCAAACCCGACTGGTTTTCGCAACGCTCTCCTAGACTCGTTTGTGTTTTGTAACAACGGTGCTCTCGCCAATGAATATTTATAAATTTTAGCGGACCAAACCGTTTTATTCATTAGTTCCTCTTGGTTTAAATTTTAGAACCGTATCATTCCACGATTCGCAGATTTTAAATCCTAATTTGATTATTTCGATTGTGAATCGAGTTTTCAACAAATATGAAAACGGGGATTTTTTGGCAAAATGTTTTGTTATGGTTTTCAAGTCAATACACGTAGTTCAGTACCTTTTATAACAGTGGCGGCTCGTAATGGAGGGCTATGGGGCACCAGCCTCCCAAAAATTTCTGAAAGAAAATGAAGCATTTAATTTTTAGGTCTAGAATTACGAGTAGTAATAGAAAAAACAATATAGAAAAGGGAAAGAGCGCCTATATAGGATTTGTAGATTTGGAAAAAACCTTCGACAATGTAAAATGGAAGATGTTAGAAGTGCTCAAAAATGTAGGGATGAAGTATAGGGATAGAAGAATAATTCATAATCTATACAAAGAGCAAACGGCAGTTATAGAATTTGAGCAGGAACATAGAGAAGTAGATATCCGAAAGGAAGTGAGGCAGGGATGTGCGTTATCGCCTCTAGTTTTCAATTTATATATCGAAGATGCGATTAATATTGTTAGACAGATTAATATAGCAGTATTAGCATCCAGCAAAGAAGAATTAGGAAGGGCTCTGAACGAAATGGAAGCGGTTTTGACGGAGGGCTATGATGGTATGAAGATCAATAAAAAGAAAATCAAAATTTGGGTGTGTACGTGACCTGAAAATAGGACTAAAACGAAAATATAAATTGGAAACGAGAAGATAGAGGAAGTCTCAGAATTCTGCTGTTTAGGAAGTCAAATAACTCGCTATGGTAGGAGCTCTAGAGATATAAAACAAAGAATAGCGCAGGGCCGAAAGAAAAACGGGCGGAGATTGGTCTGAAAACCGGAAAAAATTTGTGACTTTGCCCCATACATCTTTAGAATTACGGAGCGCCGCTTATTTCCTTTGTTCATTTGGAAGCTCTAAATCTAGACCCAGGAAAAAACAATTTCTTCCGACTGCGATTAATCTCAAGCTGGTCAGCCGCAGACGTTGATTATATGCAGTTTTTTTCTGCCAGAAAACCTACGAGAAACTAAATGTCATTTTTAATCGAATATCCAGTGGAGATTGTACGAAATAAACGGAAATTCAGTTTTCAAAAGAACGAGGAGCGGCGGACGAATTGCGTTTTATCTATAAAAGAATTTTTGTGCGGATGATTCAACAGCATTTTTCTTGTTGTACGTGCCATTAGCGGTGGCGCGGGTGCATTAGAGGAAAAACGAAATTCTCGACGAAGCGTTAAAGTTAATGTACTTGCAGATCGTCTATACAGGGTGCCGCACCAAGAATTTCTGTTGCAGTTTGGCAGCCAATACGAATTGATATCTGGAAGTAGGTACACAAGATAATTTAAAGTGGTTTTTACGTTGTACGAGGGAAGTGTACAGAGTATTACACCAATTTATTCTAATGATGTCATCTTAGTTGTCAAATTCTAAGGGATGTAGTTCAGTTCAGAATATAAAACCTTAGGATACCTAATGAGTAATGATTTAATACATATCTTTTTTATCTCTTTACAGGAGGATAAAACAGTAGGACGATATTTTTAAAGAGAAATGTCATCTTTAATAACTTTTGCCTGTTTGGTTACGTAGAATTTTCCTTTGATTTTTCCCGAGGGGTGTCTCACTGGGCTAAAATTTGTACACCTACTGCCGTACTGCCCATATTGCCTAATAATGTTGAGTACTGCCTAATAATGCCGAGTACTGCCTAATGATGCCTAATAATGCCGGATACTGCCTAATAATTCCGTGAACTGCCTAAACAATCCCGCCCAATTGAGTGTGAATAATTATGTGTATTACTTAGTAAAACAACGTTTTTAATTTATTTATTGCGTTAAATCAACAAAACAAACAAAGTAACAAAATAACGTATTGTAAAAAAGCAGACACTGAAAAAATTAAACTAATTGATGAAGCAACAAAAAGTAACATAGTACAAAATCAACATACTGTTCGGTCGAAAATCTACACAATGACTCATTTTTGTAAGAAAAGCATAGAAGGGGACGTGGGAGGCGACCAATATTATATTCAATGACAAAATCAGTCGTCCAGCACCTTGCTCCCCGAAACATTCTGTTTCAATTCTCGACTAACAGTTGATAAACATTGAAAATAGTAACATTTAATAATGTATAAATAAAATCATATTACCTAATGAAAAACAAATTAAATTTTATAATAAAAAAGAAAATAAAATAATCGTACAGAGTAACTGAGAGAATATCTTTTTATGGCAGCACTCCGTATTTGTACAGTTTTAAATTATTTTCTGAATTTTAGATCTTTAGACCTACTCGCCTTTATATTTATATACACAGTGGACCAACGGGGACCAATAAACCTGTACGAATTTGAAATTTTTTAACTAGGTAACCGTGCATACATTTTCTTATAATTCTTATAAATTCTTCTTTAATTTGTGCCAGTAGAAATTTCAATATTGCAAATTTTGTGAAGTTCTGGCAAGGAATTGAAATAGTTTTTGTAAATTATCGACGTTTCGCCCCCGTTTAGGGGCTTTGTCCAAATATATTTAAGTAAAACGTATTAAATGACATAAAAATATTTGACAAATATTTCTGTCATTTTAGTTAAAAAATTTCAAATTCGTACAGTTTTATTGATCCACTGTGTATACAAATATAAAGGCGAGTATAGGTCTAAAGACCTAAAATTCAGAAAATAATTTAAAACTAAAAATATTTTGTCATTTTTAATTTTTTACGTCTTGACAAAGCCCCCGAACGGGGGCGAAACATCGATAATTTACAAAAACTATTTTAATTCCTTGCCAGAACTTCACAAAATTTAAAATATTAGAATTCTTATAATTCCTATATAATTCAAACTAATTTTGAATTTGTATTTAGGTACTGTGAGCCTGCTATAAAAATATGTAGTGCCTCCGTAACCGGCGCCGGCTACAGTTTTATAGGTGTATTGTTGCCGGAGCCGGTTTCCATAACTTCTGACGGCCGTGCCAGTTTAAATACCTTGTTAGTTGTAACGCATCCAGCAGCGACGGTAGGTATGTAGTTGTAGGTATCGCATAGAACTGGTAGTTTGGTATTCTCGGACCGGGTAGGATCGGCTCCCATATAGGTTAGTTGTTTCTCTCGCGTTTTTACATTATCTTTTTTGCAAAAAATGCGTGTAACTGGTGTGAGAGAGCAGCTAAGGGGTCTGTTTAAAATGCGTTGTATCAGTCTATTTTGTTCCCAAATAGAAGGGCGCCGGCAACTATACGCAAGGCCGGCGCCGGCTACGGAGGCACTACCTTAAAAATACCTATTAGAAGACTCCAATGATACTGATATGAAGTACTATGTTGAGAAGTAACCACATGCCAATTACTTAGTATTTCCTATACTTCGAACTTATCTTCCACTTCTTTGCATTTATTATCTATCCACTGTTCTTTGGCTTTCCTACATTTCCGAATAATTTCCCACTTGACCGTCTTATACCTTTATTTCCCTCCTTCATCTAGCCTATATTTATATTTTCGTCTCTCGTCTATTAGTCACAATGTCCAGGGTTTTCTACTTTCATTCTGTTTGTGACCCAATAAATCTCTAGCTGCAGAACCTAAACAATTGTTCTGTCTCTACGTCCCTAACAGTATTTTCATCCTCGCCCTTTAGTACTTCGTTCGCCTTTTTCTCGAACTTATCGCGCAAATCACAATCTTTTAGTTTCTCGAGGTCGAGGTGTCTTCTACCGATTTCGTTTTTTCAAAATCTTAAATTTATGATTAGCCTTCATAACAACTATGTTATGATCACTACCTATATCTGCTCCTGGATAGCTTCTGCAGTCTCTAACTTGATTTCTGAATTTTTGCCCATAACAAGAATGCAGGTAATCTACTTGATATCTCCCTAGGTCCCCTAGCATTTTCCATGTAAGGTAATTCCGGGTGAGATGCCCGACTTAAGCAAACATTATCAGAACACTGTTCTTTTTGTGATTTTATTAATAAAAATATGCATGATATATCATGTATAAACTTAAGCAACAATAAACTCTTAAAACTCAAAAGAATATTCTTCAGTATGGTTAAAAACTTAAAACAAAAAACATACTGTTTTGGGGCGCCTCTCCCGAGGGTCCGGGTGAGTTGCCCCACCAATGTGGTATAGATGCCCCACCAATAATTATGTACCAATACGTAACCAAGTGATAGCAAATGCTTCTTCGCATTTAAAACAGCTTCCCGATTTTGTGCCCGTCGGCAGTTATTACACGTGGTACCATACATTGTCCATGTTTCGTGCATCCATTGTCCACATTTCACACACTTCACCCAATCAACGGTTTCTCTTGTTTCATAATAGAACTCCGTACATTCACCACTCGTATCTGCATCTCTCTTTGCTATAAGTTCTCTTTGGTTCCTTTTTTCCTCTGACTTCTTTATTATTTGAATCTTTTACATAACTTGAAAGCGGTTCGTCTAATGACGAGTCTTCAGTTGTTCCACATTTTTCTGGTTTGATGTTAATATCTTTTCCTTTACGTCCCTAACCTTCTTTACGTGTTCCAAAGACGTCAAAACTGTAGCATACTGTTTCTTACCTTTCCTTTTTTGATCTGAATGTATGGTACTGGAGTATTATTTCTGCTAAATATTTTGATGGAATTTCTTTAGAATAGATGGTCCTGGAACTGGTTCTGCTGGAATATTTGATGGGATTTCTTTAGAAGTAGATGGTATTGGAACTGGTTCTGCTGGAAAAGTTGCCGGATGGATAACGTCGTTTTGATTAGAAGTTGATGTATCGAGGAGCTCTGATTCTGTTCGTGGGACGTATTTCGTAGGCATATCTGCAAATTTAGGTATTTGCTCTTAAAGTCTTATCATAATAGCCAGAAAAATGATGGGGCATCTGTACCAGAAAAAATCGGGGCGTCTATCCTTTTCATACGGGATAGACGCCCCACCCCATAAAGTAACATATGAAAATGTACGGATACATTTCAATGCACATAACCTCTAAGAGCCTTGTAATTTACAATTATCCATACAGGTACAGAAGGCAACATCTTTAGTAGCTTTTAAATGAGTCTAATATCATGCTGAATGTTATAGCAAGCGGAAAACATTTCAATACTTACTTTCAGCAATTATTTCATCCGACACTAGACAGCGTGCAACCTTCGTTATCGGCAGACTAAACTTACACTGAACAGAGATTCTAAAAACAGAACAAGCAGCGCCATCTGTATTGTAGGGGCTGAATTAGAAATAGTGGGGCATCTATCCCGGTAGGGCATCTGACCCGGAATTACCTTATAGTGACTAATAACGTGATGTTGAAATATAGTGTTCGCGATGGTTATGTTATGTTTATCGTAAAAATCTATCAGTCTAATTCCCCTGTCGTTCTTATTACCAAATCCAAAATGACCGATTATTCTATCTTCTCTCCCTGTACCTACAACTGCATTAGTCTCCTACAGTTATTAAATTTTCATGCCCCCTCACAAAATCTAGCACATATTCGATATCGCTATAAACTGCCTCTACAGCCTCATCACTATAAATTAGATGTGGGTATTTATACCTGTATTATTACCGTCTTTACAGGTTTCGAATATAACCTAACCATAACTACACCCCGTCACTTTTCTGTAAGAAATATTTTACGCTCTGCCAAATTTTCTTCTTCATAACAATTCCTAGTAACGAATTTCAGCCTATCAACCCTGTGTGTATTACTCTAAAATCTCCACTTCAAAAGTCTCCAGCTTCTGACCATCGCACCTCACTGATACCTACTATGTCTCATGCTAACCTATCCATCTCTATTTTCAAATTTTCTAACTTTCCTACTTGTTTCATGCTGTTAACATTCCACGCTCCGACCCGTGAAATGTTACACTTATTATTGCTGATGACTCCACCCGAAGCAGTCCCCGTCCGGAGATCCGAATGTGGGACTAATATTACTTTAGGAATATTTTACTCCAGAAGGTGCCATCATCATAAAATTTTCAGTACACTGTTCTGGGGAAAAATAATGTGGTGGTTTCCCGTTGCCTTCCACATCACAGAGCGAGTATCAAAGTGCCATATCGACTCCCACAGTCTCTGTCAGTCTGATTACTGAAAGAGCTGCTGGCCCTCTTTCATGAACTCCATAACTCTGTGGAACGTGTATTTCATACACTCGTGTGATTTCTGCACTCTGTTGCACCTTGTACATAAATTTACTCATTTATTATTATTATTATTATTTACAAAAGTATGTGATGTAACAGCACCAAACGCTTAAAATTTTCTGAAAACGTAGCTCAACTTTACATCCCTATAATCTCGCCCTCGTGCACCGCAAACCCCAAAAACCAACCCATACGATGTTGGCTGGTTCATCCTGTGTTCAACTAGCCCAAAATCAAAGTTGGATGTTTCACAAAGTATGCGATGTAGGTAACAGCACCGAACGCTTCCGTGTCCAAAAAATCGTCTTAACCCCTGCATCCTCCGCCCCTCGAATCTCATATTTTCTCTCCCCCACCCCCCAAAGTTCGAATTTAACGAGATCTTCAAAATGACACCAAAAACATTGACCTGGCATACGCAGAACTTGCAAAAATTCCCAAAAACTGCGAAATTTCCAGGCATCACAGAAATCGCTATTGGGACCTCGACTGGGACCCCCGTATACCGTCACACTTCGTTAATCAATGTTAAAAGAACGAAGAACGTTGCGCATTATGTTCTGTGTCACAGATGATGCAGTATTAGTGTTCACTACGCATGTCAGCACACGGGGTGGCCATTGACAACACTACATTCTGCGTTACTGCCTAATAATGCCCAAATAATGCCTCATACTGCCTAGTAATGCCCTGTAATGCCCAATAATGCCGAGTACTGCGCGCATAATGCCGTACTGCCGAAGTAATTCCAAGGTACTGCCCAACTTTTGTACACCTACTGCCTACAGTGAGACACCCCTCGATTTTTCCTAAACAAATTTCTCGGGAAAAATTCCAATGTGGTGCGCAATTTTTAGTAAACACTGTATGTGGACAGTATTGTGGCTAGAGTTTGTATGGTTATGCATTAAACACCTGAGCAAACGACAAACGTAGCGAAGAGGACGTTACGGAGTACTATAAAAAAGACCGTTATTAACGAGGCACGGAAAACGCATTGGATTCCTAGTTGGAGCGGACAGAAGAGGACTTCATGCATACAGAACACATTAAAGCATAATTAAGCGCGGTTTTAGGGAGTACCCATGCATTTTATTTAAAAACACATTATGAGGGCTCGAAGATAACTATCTGGGAAATGTTTTCGTATGTAATTAAACATACGAAAGTGGTATCTTGAAATTCAATCTAACAGAGGGTGTTTAATGTTTGGTTTTTGTACGGCAATCTCCAAGAAACAACGCCCTGGGAACAAAACGACATGTTGCAATCTCCGGAGTTTAGTGCCAACGCCTTTTTTGCACTGCTGGGTAAACTCCCACATAAAGCAACCTCATTCTGGGAGCGTAAAACAAAATTAAGACACGAGGTTTACAGAACGAATCGATTTTCTATGCATATCCTCGAATAGACCATTAAAATAACTACCAGGGGGTTATTATCTATTTAACCTTGACTGATTTTCACGCACCAAACAAAGTTCCTTTATCACAACAATCAATAATTATTACTCATTTGAAATGTCACTGAAATTTCAGTTCAACAAGTATGGTAAAATTAATTAAATTTATTACATAATCGTTACGTTTTTTATACCTAGTATTGTTGCAAACTTTAGGTAAATTTACGCTATTTATTTTAATATACTAGGTCATCTCGCGCGCATTGTTGCCTGATTACAGAATAATTTACATCTGATATAATTCCCTGAAAACGTAGTTTTGAACGATACGGCTATTTCTTTGATTTCCTAAATAAATTATCAAACCTTCCCAAGAACGAACTCTTGAAAAAGCCGCGCATAATTGTCCGTGAGTAAATATTTCTTTTCGGAGATCAATTCCTATATGATCAAATGTTTGGCCTTGTGATTTGTTAATAGTCATTGCAAACGCTAGTTTAATGGGAAATTATTGTCGTCCTTTAAAAGTAAAAGGATAAACATTTTCACAGTACAACGTTATACGGTTAACGAAAACTATATCTCCATGTTTATCGCCTGTTAAAATTTTGCGCTGTAGGATATTGTCTCCCAACTGTAAAATTAACAATCTCGTACCATTACATAAGCCTTCATTAATGCTGAGATTTCTAACCAACATCACAATACAATATACTCTCAACTTCAATTCATGCGGAGGAAAATTTTGCGGGTTTAAAGTATTTAAATATTCAGGAAGAATAGCATCGTTTAAATCTCCATTATCACAATTTTCAACTCTATCAAAGTTTGTATATATTTTTTCTGTTTTTATATCTAACAGTTCTACCACTTTTTTTTAATGTCTTCAACATCAGAATAGCTGATTAGGTCATATCTATGACTCGCTTTTCTCTAATTGATCCCTCCATATATGTACGTCCAATTATAAATACATGACAATTCTAAATTGCTATTCATATCGTTCAAAACTCCATCTCCAACATCCAATAAAAACTTGGTGAATTCTTGTTCCTGTGGTATGGTAGAGCCCGCATATTTTGTGTTTAAGAAAATTTACGGAAATAACTCCAAAGAGAACTAAATTTGATACTTAAATTTACTGTTTCACAGCGGGTAGCATTTATTTTAACTGGTAACAATTGTCAAAAATCTCCTCGCAACACCATAATTTTTTCACCAAACGGAACATCACAATTCATAAAGTCTCGTAAGGTTCTGTCTATGTCTAAAGCATACCTTGGCGCCACAGGAGCTTCATCCCAAATAAAAACATCTACACTCCTTAAATAATCTGCTTCTTTTGAATTTTTCTTAAAGTTGGAAGATGAATCTAAAAACAGAGGAACAGGTAACCCAAACGTTTTATGAACTGTTCTGCCATGAGGAAGTAGTGTTGCTGCTATGCCCGTGAAGGCCATGGTACAAACAATTTTATTCTTACTCTTCAGTAAGCTGTAAAGGGTTGTATAAACATAAGTCTTACAGGAGCCTCCTGGAGCGTCTATATAAAAACATGAAGATTCAGAAATTGATTCATTTATGTTAGCATCACATTTACCCACAATAATATCTAGATAAATGCAAGTTCTTCGTGTTGGAGTTTTTAAAACAATTTATTGAAAGGAATTACAATAGATTATTATTATTAGACTTTAACACTACTAATTGAAAATATCAATATTTATTAAATGAAACAATGTTATACAAGTGACAACACACGGTATACGTGTAAAGGTGCCAAACTATGATAAAACAATGAATGAAGCTGTATGGGAGATGAAACTTATATACTAAACATAGATGATAACAAAAGTGCATATTCTGCATTTGGTATCCTGGAAGATGTCACTTAATTCCTCCATCCTTACTTTGAACGTCCTCGTGCAATGGCTTAGCGTCCAACTGGAGTTCCAGGGCGGCTGACTTTGAAAGGGTAACGATTCGTCTTTTCTTACAAAGTCTGGAGTATAGTTTTTGTCGGAAAATACATAATATAATAATTCCTGAAATTATAGCAATGGTTAAAGTTAAAGTTATTCCGCTGTGAATATAATGAATCAACGGTTGCACGTGGACAGGATTATCCTGTATATATTTAATATCTTGAATGAGGTCGTCGACATTTTCTAGATGTTTCTTCTGATAGTTTATTTCCTTTTGTATAGCGGGTATAAAAGATGATCCTGCTATCTTCGGCACTATCACTGTAAAGTTCTGGGTAGAAGGTAATGAATACACTTGATTATTCACTAAAAGTTCACATGGTGTCTGCACAATTACACTCTGTTGTATGAAAGTCGGTGTAATCTTCTGGTCACATTTTTCTATGATTGAAGTGTTCCGGTATGTCAGCAATAGTAATCCAGAATGAACTGAGGTTGCAATAATTGCGTCATCTTGAATTCTTACAGTTTCGCACAGTGTGGGCGTTGTACTGCAATTGGCGGCTGAGATATCTTGACAAATCGAAAAGTGTCCAATTTGTTGGCAATTGTTTGACCATTGGTCTGATTCCAAATAATATTTATATGTATTAAAAGTGATACATATATTCTGATCACAGGGAAATGGGATAGGAATTTGTTTATAGAGGGTGTATGAATTCGGATTAAGGATGGGTATTTTTAACATGAAGATTATTGTTTCATTCGTTAATAATACTGAAAGTTTTGAGAAATATAGGATTTGAAAGATATGATTTTGATCAATAGTTAATATTGATTCAGTTGAGTATTGACGTATTAAATAATTATGTATAGTTTCCAATTCCCACATGGTAAAAAGTTCTAAATTTGGAATATCGAGTGAAGTTAAAGATACAGTTCGTTCAATGGTTTTGATTATATTATGTAAATGGTATAACGAAAATAATTGATTATTGATATATTGAATACAACTGATTCTTTCATCCATTTGGTGGATTGCGTCTTCTAGTGATTTGAATTTTGATTTCGTAATTTGAATATTATCGGCGTATCTTTGAGTTACGTTTCCTAGTATAGTTGAAATTTCATTGAGTCTGTGAACAGTCATATTATTATTTTGTATAATTCTCATATTTGAGTTAATTTCTTTTAAATCATCATCGTCTAAGTTTCCGGATATGAATTTTATAAGAGAACCTAAAGGGTTTATTAGTCCTCGTTTTATTCTAAAATGTGATAATTTATTAAGAGATTGTCTGGTTGATTCCAATTCCGTTAAATATAAATCATATTGACTTTTATAAACTAAATTTGTAAACTGGTGAGGTGATCTTTCGAATGAATTTATTGTTTTGTCCAACATTTGTAGATCAATCGTAAAATAGAACTTGTGATAATGATTTAAGGTCTTTGTGTCTCCCATTGGATCGAGATATGTAGGGGTATCAATTGCCAGAATCTTGAGAGTCTGAACTGCTGTCAGAAGGATGCTGAACCTGTAAGGAAAATGATTTTCTTACTGGTTTGGTCTTGGCTAATGGAATTTTAACAAGTTTCTTTTTCTTTCGTCCTATTATTGATGTCTCGGTTTGTTTAATGTCTGTAATCTTATGGTATAAAGGTTTTGATTTATCACGTCCTGTATTTCTTACAAATACAGTGTCAGGTAATTTTGGTATGTCTTTCATTCTTGTTTCGTTTCTTGAGTCCAAAAGTTTTTGATTCTTATCGAGGGCTTTTTCATAAATTTGAGTTATAAAAGGTTCTATTCGGCTTTTATGTTGTTGTACATAGTTAGTATACATAGTGAGTTGTTGGTCATAAGGAGTTTTGTGTTCGTAGGGTCCGAAAATGATATGAAAAGGGGTGTAGCCCGTGGATGAATGTATTGATTGATTGTATATGAATACTGCTTCTGTTATTAGATCTTGAGTAGGAATATCTAGGCCCTTTTGTTTTAATATGACGTATTTTTCTTTAAGTGTGGAATGATATCTCTCGATGAGACTGTTTGAATTGGAGTTATTAGGGGTTGTATAATGAATATCAATTCCATATAATTTACAGAGTTCTTCGAATATTCCTTTGAATTCTGTTCCTGAATCACACTTGATTCTTTGTGGATAGCCATAATGCATAAGGTAAGTTTTAAATTGTTTAGTTATAGTTAAGCTGTTTTTATCATGTAAAGGATAGGCAAGGGCTAATTTTGAAAAGGAATCAATAATTGTTAAAAACATTTGCTTGTCAATATAAAATATATCTAGGTGGAGTGTATGAAAAGGTGTGTCCATCATTAATGGTCCTTTGAATGCCGGTTTTAAAGGGTGTCTTTCATATTTCGATGTTAAACATAATTCACATTTGTTTATTTCGTTGGTTATCATTTTACTCATTCTAGGCCAGTAATAGTACTGGTGGAGATGTTTTAATGTCTCATTAATACCATTGTGATTAGTTCTGTGATATTTTTGTACAATTTCTAGTTGTTGGCTTAAATCTTGAACATCTTCTAGTAATGTATTGGCAACTACTAGATCTATAGTATTGTTAAATAGTGATTTTATCAACGGAGGTATAAGTTTTCTTAATTCATCTGAAAAGGGGATACATATCGCGTATTTGTTACTGGGGGAAATGGTTTCTTTGAGAACTTTATTTAATTGTTCCACAAGGTTTTGTTCATTAAGTAAAAGTGTATGTCTACTATTATTAAAAATTTTTGTACGTGTTTCTAAAAATTGGTGTTTATGTGTATAAAATACTAGCTGCCTTTTGAAATGGTTAATGGGTTTTTCAGAGATGGGGATTATCTTTCCTTCAGTGTCGAAAGATACTGAGTGAGAGGTTTCGTCATCACTAGTATTAGGGGATAATTGAATTCTATTTATTCCGGATAAATTTTTTCTAGGTGTTTTCTTTGGCACTAGTAGAATATTTGATAGTACTTTGATTCTAGGTTCTTTTTGAGCTGGGGTGTCTAAAGTAGGTGATTTAAACGATGTAGAGGGTATTTGAATATCGGGTAATGTTTTATTAATTTCTTCGAGAAGTTCTTCCTCTTCTGGTGTAAGAACGAAATCAGGTGATAAGTGAAGTTCTGGGAATTCTTCAGGGGAAAATGACATAGGATCTGCTAAATCTGAGGCATTTACAACTGCTTTCATTGTCTTTATTAGTTTTATTGGTTTTGAGTTCACGAGTATTTATTTCTATTCTTGATAAAGCGTCTGCGACTAGGTTCTCTTTTCCTTTCTTATAGATAACCTCATAATTAAATTCTTCTAATTTCAATCTCCAGCGAACTAGTCTCGAATTGGGTTCTTTTAATTTTGAGAGCCATACTAAAGGTTTGTGATCGGTCTCTATAGAGAATTTTCTTTCTAATAAATATGGGCGAAAGTTTCTACATGATTCTACAATTGAAAATAATTCTTTTTCTATTGTCGAATAGTTTCTTTCCGCGGGATTAAGTATTTTTGAGTAATACGCTACAGGTTTACCTTGTTGTGAAAGCACGCTTCCAATCGCTACATTTGAAGCATCTGTCGTTAGTATGAAAGCTTTGGTGAAATCAGGATAGGTCAGGATAGGGGCATTAGTTAATAAATCTTTGCAAGTTTTAAATGCTTGTATGTATTCAGGTGACTCGATGTCAATTTTCATGCCTTTCTTTAAACATTTGCTCATAGGGGATACGATTTTAGCGAAATTTTTGATAAAACGTCGATAATAGCCTGCTAGACCTAAAAATGATTTAATCTCTTTCTGTGTCTTTGGTATGGGATAGTTCTTTATTGCCGATATTTTTGAAGGGTTTGGTTTAATACCTTCTGGCGTAATAATATGGCCTAAAAAGGGGACTTCTTTTTTCAAGAACTCGGATTTGTCGAGTTGGACTTTTAGATTTACATCTTCTAGTTTCTTGAAAATTTGAGATATGTGTCTGATGTGTTCTGTGAGAGACTTAGAAAAAATAACGACGTCGTCCATGTAGACGAAGCAGCTCTTGTAGAGGAATTCTCTTAACACTTCATCCATCATGCGTTGGAAAGTGGCTGGTGCGTTCTTAAGGCCGAAGGGCATCCTAAGATACTCAAAATGCCCATTATCGACAGTAAATGCAGTTTTCTCTATGGATTCTGGGTCAACTTCGATCTGATGAAACCCCTGCGCCAGATCTAACGTTGTAAAGTATTGACACTTTCCCAAGTTATCCAAGATTTCATCTACTCTTGGAAGAGGATATTTATCTTCCACTGTTTCTGCATTCAGTTTCCTATAGTCTATCACCATCCTATATTTTCTCTTACCAGAGGCGTCAAGTTTTTTCGGGACGATCCAAACTGGCGAGCTATAGGGCGAAATAGATGGTCGTATGATCTTATTATCAAGGAGTTTTTGAATCTGTGAATTTATTTCCTGTCGCATTGCATGAGGGTGTCGGAAAGATTTTGTATATATCGGTTTGTCGGTAGTGGTACGAATGTTGTGTTTAACATGTGAAGTAAAGGATAAATCTGTCTCTTCATAATAAAAGACTTTTCGATGCTGATGGCAAATATTATTAATGAGCTTCTTTTCTTCTGAATTTAGGTGGTTTGTTCTAATTAATTTGTTTATTCGGGGAATTTTGGGGAATTTCTCGTTTTCGAAATCAAATTGTTCAATAGGTATAACTTCTTGAGGTTCATGAAAATTTATTTCCAAATGAGGAAAGTCATTAGGAATGATACAGTGTCCGTTTGTTATATTTACTAAACATTCAGGCAAAAATTCTGTTTCTGACACTTGTATGTTAGACAGATATGCTTGACCAGATTCTAAGTTTACTGGAATCTTTAAGGCAGTTGTTTGTTTTAAATTTCTAATAGGTTTTCGTTTTAGGTTATAGTCTATGTAGTATGGTATTATTGTATTATCGATCTGTAAAGTTTGATCTTTGTAATTTATGATTGCATTAAGGTTTTTCAAATCTTGTGTTCCTAAAAGTGCATCAAATCGGTCATGCCATTTTACTACACGCAATTTGATTTTTGAATAAATTTCATGTTCTGAAAGAAGTGGAATGATTATGTTATCGCAAGAGGTAGTTTGGTTATTTAATGAGTTAATTATAAAGGGTTCATAGAAGTAATGATTTATAAAATTATGCGCTACGTCGGGGTTAATTATGCTATGAGTTGCACCTGTATCTATCAATATTTTTAAATTTAACTGCGGCAAATAAAAAAATGGTAATTTAGGTAGATTGCACAAATTATTCAAGTCAAGGATACTGCAGAGGCTTGATTGGTAAAATTTTCGTCATTTTCGTCACAGTCTGAAGGTTCTTCTGTGAAGTAAGCTTCGGGGTGGTTTTCATCATATTCATATTCGTGAAACGGGTTATTTTCAGGGGTACTCTCTTCCTGACTGTCATCTTCTTTATGTCTTAATTCTTCCACATGAAACTGTGGGGGTCCTCTTGGTTGAAAGTTATTTTGTGAGCGTTGTTGAAATTGTGGTTGGAAATTAGGTCTCGAAAATTGGTGAGGACGGTTCTGAAGTGTGTTCCTTGTGCTAATACTCATAGGGACTGGTTTATCAGAAGGCTGATGCAGCGGTTGATGCATCGGGGATTTGTATTGCTGTGAAGCTTGAGGTCTTTGATTGACGGTATTTCTTTGCTGGAATCTGTCATTGGGAAATCTCATGGGCTGTATATAGGGCAGTTTCTGAAAGGGTGTGTAAGTATTTTGGAAAGCCAAAGGTTGTTGTTGTTTAAATTGAGGATAGAATTGATTTTGATTATAATTTTTCTGAGGATGTTTTGAAAAAGGCGGCGGTTTATTTTCAGTCTTAGACGAAGAAGGCTGAGACGCTAACAGGTATTGTCTGTGCTGCGAGATTTGGTCGTAGTTTAGACATTCCTGAAGTACTTCTTCTAAAGTTCGGAATTTCAAACTTCGAATATGTTCAAAATAGGGGTTTGATAAACCACATTGAAATGCGTCGAGAGCTTGCGTATGGTAACGGTCAATCTCTCGTTGTAAATCGGTAGGATTGTCAAAGGATAGCTGTGCCTTTTGTACAGCGTTGTTACGAGAGGTAATGATTTTGTTGTAGAAATCTTGTACAGACTCTGTTTTTGATTGGATAGAATTTTGTATAATTAATTCAAGCGTGCGAAGACTACGCTGGTCTCCGTATTGCAATTTGAGTGCCTCTTTGATTTCAGGCCAAGAGTTTTTGTTCTCGTTGAACAGAAAGTCTCCTGCTGAACCTTTAATTTTTAACAGTAAATTAGAGTTAAATATGTGGTGTTGATTTTCTGTGACGCTAACACGAGTAGCTAAATATGTATAAAGCGTATCAACGGCGTGTATAAATCTAGAGAGATGATTACCTGGCTCAAACTCCGGCAAATCTCTTACAAGATCTCTTAAATCACGATCGTTCATTGATATTTTTGGAACTACCGGTGGTGTAGCCATTATGTTGGTTAAAAAATTATTATTGTTACTAAAATGTTGCAAACGTGCCTTTCTCGGACTACGGTCTCTAATTATATTATTAGATTCAATTTGTATTTCAAGATCCGATTCTGAACTTGACATTAGTATTTAATATAAGAATTGTTTATGTAAATATGTGTAGAATTGTATAGTCTTAACATTAAATTATATTATTGTAACATAGAACAGTGGAAACCCAATAAAGTTTACGAAACAATAAGTGATAATTGTTCAATATTCAATACTCAAGGTATATATGAAAATTGATAAGCAATAATCTTTTATGTAAAGGAAACAAAGACTTACAGGAGTGTGATCATTACGTTGTATGCCATCCTGGTGTCCTAAATGTTCTTTACTTGATCCGGTTGCTAATGATCGTTGGTTGTTGTAGTGGAACCAATACCAAATTTGTCACGACAGTGGTTAGTCTTGGAGAAGATTCAACGTCTCTAGGTACTTGTAGAAATTCTGCACTGTGCCTGGATTCGAAACGTTGCCACTGTCCTGTCACGGTCGCCAGATAAATGCAAGTTCTTCGTGTTGGAGTTTTTAAAACAATTTATTGAAAGGAATTACAATAGATTATTATTATTAGACTTTAACACTACTAATTGAAAATATCAATATTTATTAAATGAAACAATGTTATACAAGTGACAACACACGGTATACGTGTAAAGGTGCCAAACTATGATAAAACAATGAATGAAGCTGTATGGGAGATGAAACTTATATACTAAACATAGATGATAACAAAAGTGCATATTCTGCATTTGGTATCCTGGAAGATGTCACTTAATTATCTACAATTTCTTTCTGCTTTTCATTTAGGTGTTTATATTGTCGTGATCCTATTTCTATTGCTTGTTCTTCATTTGTATATTCAATGTCGTGGCACGGTAGGAAACATTGGAAGATTGTAACCTTCCGCAGAAAGCATGGAACTAATTTGAATATAGGCTTTTTTGTCCTTCAGTATTGCTGTAACGTCTTTCATAATCTTGTGATATTGCTTTAAATTCTTCCCACAATTCTTCCTGATAAATTGGTCGACAATGCATTAAAATACGAATGAAGAAAAATCTCAGCTGTCTGGGCATCATCCAAATTTCAGCTTCATTCATGCATGTTTCTTTTCCACTCGTGATGATCTTAAATAAGACCTAATTTTAAACACGTTGCTACATAAGATTCCTGTAATTCTCCGTTTACTGTTTTCAGATCTTCAAATCTGTTTGCTCCTTTAATATGAAGTAATAATAATCGTAAATGAAATAGTTCAATTTGGCTGAGGCTTACGGAGTACATGCGTCCAATAACTTTGAATTGCTTCTGACGGCGTATACTTTTACAACGACAACAAACATGATACCTACCTGTGATAGTTCAGACGTACGCACTTTTGGTGATCGGCTCCCGTACGTATTAAAAAGAGACGGAAACGAAAAATCTGACCTCGCTAGATCGAAACGGTACTTGTCTATTGCGCATTGTCCACGACTAACATCACTTTTATTAGATAGGATAAATTAATTTGTACATCTTTTAATACATTAATAAATTTTAAAATATCTGGATGCGCCACATAAAAACTGGAGTTAAAATGACTGTGGAATGATTCACAGGCATTTGTTGTACATTCTTTATCACTGCTACAAGAAGCCCATATTTTTCAAACAATGAGGAAAACATGGAAATAACTGAAGAAGAATTGAAAGAAACAATAATAGGGACAAAAATGGTAAAGCACCAGACCATGATGGGATAACAACAAAAATGCTTAAACATCTTGGAGACGAGGGAACGTAGATGTTCTTGGAGATTGTAATAAGAAATTAGATTGCAAAAAAATGTAATTCCAATGTTAAATCATTTTGATTACAGCCAAAATGAAACATATCTTTTATGCATGTTTCGTAAAAATCCCTACACTTGAGACTGTCAAAAAGTTATTAGGTACTTAATCGCCGATTTTTGCTAGTGGGCTAAGAATACATCAACACACCCTCATATCTTGTTTCTGCACCGAGCTTCTCTTTTTACATAGACGTGACAACACCTAGTAATTGGAAACTCCTTCATTATCATTATCGCGAACATTGGCGTGGTCCCCCGGGAGTCTGCAGAACAAGCTGTTGCAGTGATCTTGCTCCAGACTTGGCGAAAATTATGTAAATCGCTCGTAAGGGGGCTTCCTTGATATGTGTACTTAGTTTAATGGTAAGAAATTCACGGCAAACGGCAAAGAATTATAATTTCGGTTTAATGCCCCTCTCGTGTGGATATCTAAACGGAACAGCTATGTTTGGACGATTTAAGGATTAGGTGAGAGTGACGGCGTTAATAGGACTCCCTATTCGCCTAAAATCGTGTCTGGAATTTGCAAATTTTGTTAGTAAAACTATACAGAGTGGAGTTACAAAAGAAACTGATGGCATAATATACCGGGGTGGATCCATTCTTAGTCTACTAAAGAAATAACAATTTGAAAATTGCGTTGTTTTATAATTTAACATACTCTTCCTCTGAATGTAACTAATAACAGAATTCTAGTAGAACCCAGACAGCTTCGAAAACTTCAAAAAATGAACCAAAGCACTCTTGCAAGACACCATTATTGGCAGACATTTTAGGAAACCTAGAAAAGATCTCGTAGTCCCATTCTGGAACAATATTCCAGCTCCCGAATCTTCTAAGAAGAGTTTTCATTGGGAAGCAAGAAGCCGGGAGGACAGTTTTTGAAGTTTTGTCTTTCAGATGCGAAGAGAGCGATAAAACCGGGCGAGTACCTATACGAGTACCTATATGTCTTACATGCGTTTCGTTTAGCGTTTTAGTGTCGGTGCGTGTGCGAATTCTGTCTGAGATCGGTTAAGTTGCCCCCCCCCCCAGTAATTGTGTTTTCAAAATTTTCTCTCAGCTAATTTGCACAAACCTTGCACACCCTAGCACACACTTCATTAAACTTGGCACATCAATAGCAAGAAATTCGCAATCAATTCTTGATGGGTGGGTCTAACTTAACGCTGCCCCCCCCCCCCAACTGATTTTTTCCATTTTTATCAGCAAATGCAGTATTGCGGATCAAGCACAACCTAGCACATTGAAAATTAGAGATGGCACACCCCGGGGAACGCCAGAAAATGGGTTCTTGAGAAAATTTCTGCCCCCCCCCCCCTTCCAGCTGATTCCTATACTTTTGATGGTTTTGTTGAATACTACGGACCTAGAACAACCTAGCACACCCTCAATTAGACCTAGTACACCACGGGAAATACCAAAAAATGGGTTATCGAGAAAATAATTACAATAAACGTGTTTATTGCACGATGACATTTACAATGGAATAAAAGAAAAACAAAATGTGTGAATGCAAGATTTCGAGGACACGAAGTTCGGCTCACAGTCGCCAGACAATCTGTACGCTTTTCATCCAATGACGAGGTTATATTAGTAAAAAAAATTCGGACAAATGTCAAAAGGCCTGACACGTGACAGTGACATTCGTCCGAAAATCTAAGAACAGCTGATTGTCAGTGCACTTCTGCACGTGCGCACTAACGAAATGAAAAGGTCTATTCCATGCCTCCAAATGTTGTAACTTAGGGCGGGTCTACTTCCACGCTAACGTGAACGCAATTTAATATTTTCCCTTCCACGTGAATACGAAACAGACCACTTTGCTGACGGAAACTTTTTAAAACAGAACCCAGAGTTGACAAAAGCATTTTAAACAGACCCCTTAGCTGTCCTTTCATTAGACACACACACTTTTTGCAAAAAAAGATAATGTAAAAACGTGAGAGAAAAAAACAACCTCTACGGGAGCCGATCCCACCCGGCCGGAGAATACGAAAGTACCAGTTCTATGCAACACCCACCTATCTACCGACGCTGCTGGTTGCAGTTTCGATTAACGAATTACTTAAACGTAAGTATAACTTATAAGTATGATAACGTTCGCGTGTATATAATTTTTAAGTTTTGCGTCCACGGTAGCGAGGAAGTAGACACTACCTATAACTTATAAATAATCCTCAACATTACATGACGTATGCGCGTAGACAACAGACCTTTTTAGTTTCTTATGCTGTGCGTGCGCATCCTGATGCAAATGTGGACGGGTTTTAACTGTGGCGCGAACATATGATATTTCAAAAAGCCCGCACTCGTCACAAACATTTGACATTCCATTTTAAACATTTGTAAATAACAATCGGGCCTTTTCGGGACCAAGGTGGTCACCAATTTGACTTTGTTGTGGTAAATCAACAATTCAACAAAAGGCAAAATCTTTATAAACGAAATTTGCAAACTTGAAAAATCAAATAGCGGGGTGCTAGAATTATGTCTCGAGAACAGACTTTCCGACATTTTCTAGAATGTGCCAGACATAATTTTGAGTGTGCTAGGTTGTGCTACATCCGTACTATCTAGCACATATTTCAAAAATTTGAATATCAACTGGGGGGGGGGGCTAGAATTATTTTAGTTTAGGTAATTAACTGTTTAATTGTTTGCTGGTAGTTATTCAATTGTTATTGTTTGTTGTTGTTGTTGTTGTTGTTGTTATTTGTTTGTTGGTTGCTTGTATATTTCACTGCTTATTGTTCATTTTAAAATTTCATGTTCTCAAATCACTTTTTGATTGTACATTTTTGTACATAAGTCACTGTAAATAAATTGTGTAAATGCGAAATATGTAGGTACGATACAAAATATTAACTTCCCTACTAGAAATATAGTTAGAAATATTAATAATATATTTAAAAATATTACAAATTTTACTCCCAAATTTAGTCTAAAAAATTCATTAGATGCTTTGCATTGGACAAAATTATGTTCAGTTGATTTAATGCAATATTATAATCTTTTTAAATTATTGTAAATTTAAATTATTTAGGTAGATAATTTTGATTTTTTAGGTTTCCCAAAATGTCTGCCAACAATGGCAATCTTTTTGAATTGCAAGAGTGCCTTTGTTCATTTTTTGAAATATCCCCTCTTAAAAATAATAAAATTATTAAATGCAGCTGACTGGATTTGTGAAATTTTCCGTATTTTGTAAATTGTGGTTGCAGTTCAGATGTTATTATTCTTATTTAAGGTTCGGTTATGGACGTCCAGTAATCCGTAGGTTCGGTTCATGGCGTTGTAGGAATGAAATAAAAGCACCTGCTGCAGTCAGTTTGACAGATTCTAAAAAGGGACACAACAAAGGAGATAAGCTCGTTTGGGGCAGACAGGTGGCAACCCTACGTAGGTATTTGTTTGGAAACCGGTCTCTGCGTTTAAATTGTAATCCCCTGTCTCCCCCGGGGCCAAAGCTGTTAGACCACCTGTTTTTCCTCTCCACGAATTTTGTAGTTTCTTAATTAAAATCTCTTAAAAGAGCGCTGGAGATTCGGCTCGTCCGCACAATGCGTACTACACTAGCCAGGCAATATAAATAAATTACCCTATATTTCATTTCAAAGTTATCTCGAATTTTCACCCCATTCCACCCTTTTAGCAACTTCGGAGATGATTAATTCGCGCCAATTTCCTTTTGATTCTTTCCTAAATTGACGCCCGGGTTTTTAGCGTTCGGAAAATTCTTTTCTGTTGCGGGGAACAAAGATTTTAAGTCGTTAACAAATTTGCGGCGCGGACAAAAGACGAAATTCCCAACTACTCAAAAATGAATTGGGGCTAAAGCCTGGTTCACATAAACGTTACGTAACATTGCTCTGCAACGTGTCAGTTATACAGGTGGTTACTTTTGCAATGTACCAACTCCTTGGACCACGAATATCCAGAAGCTTAAATTCCCATTTTGAATTTGCCCACCCTGAAGAAGTCTAGGACAATGAAAGTACTGATGTTGAACAAGTATTATTAACGAAAACTGGTCTTGCTATGGGTTACGTAAGATTTATTTTCAATATGCAATTAGAAACTGCACGAAAAATTCGACGATGCGCAACTGGGATTTGAACCAAGGTTCCCACTTTCCGGGCAGGCGTTCTGATTGTTAAAATATCCCCGTCTGCTGCCGAAGGATGGAACCTGCAATACAAATTTTGAGCTTTTAAACTGTTTTTCTTAATATTGTGTTCATCCGAGCGTTTATCACTACTATGCGCACTACCAATAATATGTTATGTATATAATACTCTCATGGACAAAAATATGGAATATTTTTGATTTTATTTATTTCTCTGGAAAATTTGTTACGAACAGCTGCGACAGCATTTTATATTAGATACTGAGGCATCTAGTAAGCCTCGCAATAACAAGCAAGTATCAGAAACTGTCATTGTGTTCTAAAAATCGAATTGAGTAAACTTCGTGTTCACACCTGACTTTTAACTTTTCTAAGTAGGTAAGTTTACTCGTCAACTTGGGTGGTACAGAGGTAAAATTTAACATTTGTTGATTATTCTGTAGCATTACTGTCTTCGATAATGCCAGCAGTTCGATGTTGCACTGAAGTTGAGGTAGCAAAGGTTGTAACTTTGTCAAAGCTATTATGCAAGATTTGTTGGTCAATTCAAGAATCAATCGTACCCCTAACCACATAAAATTTGAAATACTAAATACGCATTTCGGCAGCTAAGCTGCCATCTTCAGTAGCAGGGAAAACCTATAAAATAATAAAAACCTATAATAAAAATAGCAATAACATTAATGAAGAAAAAAAAAAATTATATACAAGGTGTTACAAATTAGTAGGTCAAGCCGTTAACCACAGATTATCTGGCCGAAAATAATGGGACTTTCCTTATGCCATTTTTCATTTAGGCTTCTTTCTTTCAATATACAGGGTGTTAAAGTTAAAATTTAAAAAACTATTTTTATTAATAACTCCTCTGTTTTTTACGATATTCAGTTGAAATTTTGTTCAACGTTTTTTCATATACCGGCACAATGTTTGTGTATTTTTGATCAAAAATATCCATGGGCGAACGGAGGAAAGGGGGGGTCGTAATACCCATTGACCCCCAACTTTTCCCTGCGCACTTCTATGGTTCATTTTGATGCCTTGAATGGTTCAAGAGATATAGATCGTCCCCGCACTAATGGGCCACCCTGTATACAAGGTGTTACAAATTAGTAGGTCAAGCCGTTAACCACAGATTATCTAGCCGAAAATAATGGGACTTCCTTATGCCATTTTTCATTTAGGCTTCTTTCTTTCAAGATACAGGGTGTTAAAGTTAAAATTTAAAAAAACTATTTTTATTAATAACTCCTCTGTTTTCTACGATATTCAGTTGAAATTTTGTGCAACGTTTTTTCATATACCGGCACAATGTTTGTAATTTTGATCAAAAATATCCATGGGCGAACGGAGGAAAGGGGGGGTCGTAATACCCATTGACCCCACAACTTTTCCCTGCGCACGTCTATGGTTCAAAGGTATTGTTTTTTATAACAAGCGTTCATTTCTTTAAATTTTTTCACTCTTGTAAAATTTTGATTTAGGGCTTGGTTTACGAGATATTGCAACTCATTTGACTATGTGTTGTTGATCCGCTCGCTGTTTAAATCTTCCAATTTTTCTTAGGTGACGAACTAAGCTCGAGAAAATGTTCTTGGATGGATATGTTCCTGCATAACGTCTAATCTTCAGAAAAATGCCCTTGGACAGTGGCGGCTTTTGAGAATAGGCAAGGTAGGCCGGGCCTACCCAATAATTTTAGGAACAAAATAATCCAATAATTTTAATAATTTTATTGCATATAAATAATTTCATTATCTTCTACAACATTCAATATAATAATGCCCGCAAAGATTACTTTGTAATAAATTTTCAGAGAAAGCATTTAAAAATCACTTAATAGGCCCGCATCTAACTGGCCTACCGCGTTTCCATAAGAGCTCCATAGAAAAAGCGCGTACTGCCAGTCAACCGGCCGAGCGTATGATTTATATTGGCAGTGTATAGCAGGCTTTTAGGCCCGCGTCGCGCTGGCCTGCCTATTGTTTGTATTAGATTAGTTCGATTTCCACTGATATTGGGGGCGCGCGGCAGATTTTTTTGAGATTTCTCGCGATCACGTGTTCTTCTGTGAAGATAATTTTTAGTTTTCTTGGAGAAAATGAGTTTCTCCACTATGAAACGTACAAAAACATCTCTGCGAAACACGATGGCACAAAATCGGCTTTCGTCATTGTCAATCGTATCAATCCAAAAAGACATTCTTGCTCAACTATTGGAAACAGGGGTTGGGGACACATTTTATAAACTAGTAATTTATTGACAAATTTGCATAAAGCAAGGAGAGAATAATTAATTTGCTGTACAAATAACAAAACAGATTGGTTTATAATTTTATATTGTTGTAATAGATAATTCAACTTACTGTTTCATTGTTAGGATGTCGTCAGGTGGATGAAAATTAAAATACAGATTTTTATCACATTTTTTTTACAGTTAAAAATTACAAAGTATCTACAGCTCAAACCTCAAACTTTTACAGGTGCTATTTTTATACTCGGATTTATATTTGTTTTTATTTGCTGGCCTGGCCTACCCAAAATTTGACCCTACGAGCCGCCACTGCCCTTGGATGGTACCTTTTTTATTAATAATCATTTTGACAACTGTCTTTCTTTCCAATGCTAATTTGGCTGTTGGACGTTATGCAGGAACATGTCGGAATCGATGCCATCCAAGGGCATTTTTCTGAATATTAGACGTTATGCAGAAACATATCCATCCAAGAACATTTTTCTCGAGCCTAGTTCATCACCTAAGAAAAATTGGAAGATTTAAACAGCGAGCAGATCAACAACACATAGTCAAATGGGTTGCAATAACTCGTAAACCAAGCCCTAAATCAAAATTTTACAAGAGTGAAAAAAATTAAAGAAATGAACGCTTCTTATGAAAAACAATACCTTTTAACCATAGACGTGCGCAGGGAAAAGTTGGGGGTCAATGGGTATTACTACCCCCCGTTTCCTCCGTTCGCGCACCGATTTTTTTGATCAAAATTACACAAACATTGTGCCGGTATATGAAAAAATGTTGTACAAAATTTCAATTAAATATCCCAAAAAACAAAGGAGTTATTATTAAAAATCGTTTTTTAAATTTTAACTTTAACACCCTGTATCTTGGAAGAAAGAAGTCTAAATGAAAAATGGCATGAGGAAAATCCCATTAATTTCGGCCAGATAATCTGTGGTTAACGACTTGACCTACTAATTTGTAACACCTTGTATATGATAATAATAATAACAACAATAATGATGATGTGAAACAATGATAGTGACAATAACAATAATATAGGTCAGGTATTCTCTGCTCACCACCCCAAAAGAATCGAAGTGCACTCGGTCAGCTCTCAAGCTAGATTTGTTGGAATAACTCAGTCTGCGGTTTCAAAAATTTTAAGCAGGCACAGACAAACTGGAAATTTCAAGAAGAGGCCTGGCCAAGGACGGAGATGGTGTACAACTCGCCGGGATGACAGATTTTTAATGTTGCAGTCACTACGAGATCGTACCTTAACATCAACTCATTTAAAAAAACAACTTTTAAATGCGTAGCAAGTTAATGTTAGCTCCAAAACAGTTCGGCGAAGGTTGAAGGAAGCAAATTTGAAAACGAGACGGCCTGCTAAAGTCCCTCGACTCACTCAAAATGCTAGGGTTCGCAGATTAAAATTTGCTAGAGCATATGGTGACTGGACGGTTGACCAATGGAAGAATGTTATGTTTACCGACGAAACAAGAATCGTACTGTGGAAGCCAGATAGACGTAACCATGTGTACAGAAGAATTGGAGAAAGATATTCTAACTATACACTAACTCCAAACGTCAGTTTTGGAGGAGGTGGGATAATGTTTTGGGCAGGCATTAATTGGGAGGGTCGTACAGAACTTGTAGAAGTGCGTGGAAGGATGACAGCTGACAATTACGTTGAAAACATCTTGTCAGAACATGTTGTGCCATACGTTGACTTCATTGGTTACCACAGATACATCCTAATGCATGACAATGCACGACCACATGCTGCTGCAATTGTAAACCGGTATCTTAATGAAGTGGAAATCCAAAGTTTGGACTGGCCACCATACAGTCCAGACTTAAACCCAATAGAGCACTTGTGGGATCAACTAAAAATTCGTATTCGAGCCAGGAATCCTGTGCCAATGACGCTAAATCAATTAAGATTTGCCGCACATCAGGAGTGGGATGAAATTCCGCAAGAATGTATACAAAATTTAATCTCCAGCATGCCTAGAAGAATGGAAGCCGTAGTCCGCGCTCGGGGAGGCAATACTCGATATTGAGCAGCCCATGTTTTGTAACTGGTTTCGTTCTTTTGGTTGTTTGTCAGACCGTAATTTATCCATTCTATACATATTCAACAAATTAAGTTTTTGTTAGTTGGTGTTTATTGAGGAGTTACTTGATGAACCGTTGTCATTAGATTACTCTTAAAATAGACAAAGATAACTTGATTCTTTAGTTTTCTGTCTTCGTAATCTGTTATTATGAAAATTTAAAAATATTCCATATTTTTGTCCATGAGTGTATAATTCTAGTCACTTTTCCATTTTCGTTAAATAGGTAGAATCAAAAATTCGTCGGTCTAATAGCATTGAACGACTGATGGTGGGAAAACTCCGAGACGAAAAATTGAAATTGCGATGACTCGAGCGTAGTACGATATCTTTTTTATTTCTCAATTGATTTTGATTATTCAAAGATTTCTTGCAAGCCAAAGGTCCGCCATAGGTTTGCTATTAACAACATTTTTAATAAGTATTTTAGAACAGAAGTTATTCGATGTTAAAATCACGGGTTTTCATCCATTTTATATTAGGCCTTATTTTTTAGATATTCTTAATTTTTTTCTTCAAAGAACTCAAATTAGTGAACATGAATTGAAATTTTCTTAAGATATTGAAGAAATTGCAGTTAGTTATAAGTAACATTTTCTGAAATATTCTAATAGAGGCAAACGTCTGCAATGGTCGCAAAAATAGCTGTGTGTCGGCTCTAAAAGAAACCTAAATTTACTGTAAATTTACTGGTTGCCAGCAGCCTGCAAGCTCTTCTTGACAATCGCCTATTGGGTGCATGAGTGCAGCAATAATTTGCTTGTTATTTGCATCATTGGACTAAATACTCCAAAAACAGCAGCCACAGGAAAAGCTAAATACTGTATTTTTATTTCATACAATCAACAACAAGAAGTTGCATAAATTTGCTAAACAATGGGTATAAAGTTCTGTAAGCAAATATCTATTAATTTTTTGAGTAGTTTATATACTTTATATCGTTTTAAATGTATGTTGCGTGGAAGCTTGAGAACCGCGTCGTGGTTTGATGGAGTTGTATAATACAGCGTGCTGTTGTAACTCATACGCAATTTGACCCAATTGTATAACAGTAAAAATCTTCGTGCAGTCTTAAAAACGACCTACTTCTTTCGACAGGATAATGGTCCTGCGTTTTCTAAGCGAGAAAAGCCCCTTTTATATTTCACGGCAAACAAGTGAAATACTTAAAACCTCGGGTATAAAAATGATCTAGAGCCCTTTTATATTCAAAATTCGATCGGATAGAGAGAGCCGTATAACTTAATTTTAAAAACATAAAGGGGGGAAATTTTATTACTGCATAAAATAGCTGTTTTATGTGCAACCAATCTACCTATTGTTGTATTATTTAAGAGTTCCCCCAGATGCTGCCAATACGTAAATAAGAAACATAAATGCTTGTTGGTGTGGAACTTTCTTAGATAAAAAAGTTTTACGAAAACTTAATGTACGGCCGAATTAATAAAATACTTCGCGTACTATATATTATTATGTTCATTTATTAAATTTTATCTAAGAAATTAATTTTGTGTTCAGTTTCTATTTCTTTCGTAAATTTTATTTTTGGATGAATACTTTTCAAAAAATTTTGAAAATTATCTAATTGTCTTGTTGTTCCTTTAAAACAAGCAATAATATCATCTACATATTTATACCAAAATAAAATATGTTGTTTGCCTAATTCTGAATTCATAATTATTTTTTCTTCAATATCTGACATGAAAATATCTGCTAATAAAGGACTAATTGGTGAACCCATAGCAAGACCTAAATTTTGAGCATAATATTTATTATATTATATTATATATATATATATTGAACTGGAGATAATTTTCTTCAGTACAAAGTTGGAAAGCAGTAATAATATCACTTTTTGTAACAATATTAGTTTTATCTAAAATATTTTCAATTAATTTTAAGCATTCATTAGGAGGAGTCGAGGGAGGAGTATTAGGGAACATGTTTGTAACATCGAAAGAAACCAAAAAGGAACCTGTTGGAATACATATTTTTATTTTTGATAGATTATTGTTAACTAGGTGGTTCCCGCCGCGTTGCTGCCTCAGAAGAAATAATTGTGGTAAAATCGTTTGAAACTTGATAAACTGCGAATGACATATGCCGTTTGACGTTTGCTGTCAATTGTCACTTTATAAATTATGGCGACCCGCCCCGGCTTCACGTAAAAAAATTCTGTTGATCCGATTGCTACCAAACTTCACAGGATCACCCGCTGGGCTAATCTGAATGTTTTCCTGAAAATTTCATCAACATCGGTCCAGCCGTTTTGGAGTCTATAACGGACATAGGTAGAACAATTTTTGTTTTATATATGCAGAGTGTCCCAGAACAACGGGGCAATATTTCTGGAGCATATAGTTTGGGTCAAAATAACGCTTAAAGTATCAAGAATTATTTTGCTAGGACGCACCCTTTCGAAGCTATTCGCCCTTAAAGGTCAAGTCCTGAAGAAGGTTTTTTGCTGGTAACTTTCAAACTACTGTACCGAATGTTATAAAATTTGGACTGTAGACATAGTAAGAAAGTATCTGTGATCGAGTGACATGACATCTTCCGTATCTTGTCTAGGAAGCCGGGGGTTGAACACCCCTAATGCTTTTCACCCCTTAACTTTTACGTTGATGCTTTTAGCGAATTTGCAATGACATTTTTAAATTCCTTAAACAATTGTCTCAAAAAAGGTAGGTACGTACTCTATTTTAAAACCGTTAAAATGTATGAGGCGCCGTTTGTGCCATAAGTATTTGTAGTAAAATAACTAAAAGGACGACAA
Organism: Xestobium rufovillosum; assembly: GCA_963966045.1. Taxonomy (NCBI): domain Eukaryota; kingdom Metazoa; phylum Arthropoda; class Insecta; order Coleoptera; family Ptinidae; genus Xestobium; species Xestobium rufovillosum. Next base: position 29,328,550 of record OZ014497.1, read on the forward strand.
AGAAAAAATAAAAATGTACGTGAAAAAAAGAAAATGTGTATTAAGGAAATATTTTTCAGGAATAAAAAAAAAATCGCGCGGAAATATTTTTTTCACCCTCTGACAAAAAAAGATTTCGCGGAAATTAATTTTTTTCTCTGGGAAAATTTTTGTCGCTGGAAATGTTTTTCTTAAGGAAATATTCTTGCGCGCAAGAAAAAAATATTTCCTTGGCTGTGTAGATTTCATGGGCCGGTGAAATATTTTTTTCAGCTTTCGTTTACCTACGTATGATGGCGCTAACGTGACTCAGGGATCGCCATCCAGCAATGTTGCCATTATTTTCTGATGGGTGGGACTGTAATCTGTAAAATTCAAAATTTTTACTGTGTTGTAAATAATCTAGGTGGTACTAGATAATTCACGAACATCGCATTAACTAGGTATGACAGAAATACCAACGTCTACGTTTGATTTGTTTAGTAGTTATAGTGTATTCAGTTTAGTTCATAAGCGCAGTTGCGCAGTGCTCTGTTCTGTAGGTTTAATGCACCAGCACTAGGGAACACAAAAATATAAATATAATCAAGATCAAGGCATGGAATGGAGCACCGAACACGTTCGATTGCCGATAGGTACGCGTTTATTTGTATCTCAACTAAGTTTTGCCAATGCACAAATTTAAAGCGGTCTGATTGGTTAGGTGCATCTGCATACGTAGCGGCGTGGCGCCAGAACTGAAATACAATGCAAAAAAAACGCTTACTCCCTAATCTAGGAACACATGCAAGTATTATGGCATTTTGTTTTTAGAACTTTAGTTTCATTATTGTATGTTTTCTCATATGTGTTTTCTTATGAACGGTTTTCTAGTCAGCATTTGGCAACTCAAACAGAATGATTTTTCGCAAGAGATTATTCATAAGTAAAAACATAGTATAAAGAACATTCGGAAATAGTCGTTTTTTTCGGAAAAGGACTGTCAGTAACTGACTGTAAAATCACTCATATGGAAACACATATGAGAAAACATAATAATGTAAATTTACAGTAACAGTAGAAAGTTCACACCACGTGGGAATATATTTTTGTTCTTTAATTTAAAAATTTATTTTATTGTAAAAATGTCCTTCATTCAAAATATCATATTACGATACGAAGAAGGATAAAGTGCGGTGGAAGAAAATGTCTGCAGATGAGTGGTCGACCTCTCAAGAAATCCTATGATCATTTTAAGAAGAAAGGAGAGACAAAGAGAAAACGTCCCCATTTACTTCAAACTTATATTGACAACTATAATTCAAATAAAAAGTATTGTAAGTAATTAATTCTATTCATTTTTGTTCATTTTAAAATATCTGCTTAATTGACACCTCCACAACTTTAATATTTTGTATTTGCTTAATGAGAAAATAATAATACCTACTTATTTTGTGTTTTTTAGATTGCGCTTTTCATTGAAATTTTAGCATAACTCTTAATTAGGAACAAATTTTCTGTATATTTTTTTTCTAAAATGAGATAAGGGACGGTAGGTTTTTGCCAATCTCTGGAATATTGCAATAATTTTACCAAATTACCTACCATATTTTGATATTTTGATTGAAGGACATTTTCACAATAAAATAAATTTTTAAATTAAAGAACAAAAATATATTCCCACATAGTGCGAACTTTCAATACTGTTACTATAAATTTCCCATTTTTAACATGCTAAAATAAATTAATAATACCTACCTACTTAAGTAGTTAAGAGGATTTACATTGGGTACTAAGAACTAAGTGCCAATTTTACCACTACAGTTTGTTGTGATGAATTTGGACAAAGTAAAGTAAAGTAGAATGATGATTAAAAATAGTATTACATATTGCTTTTTTAACGGTTTGTATAGTTTCTCATTATCATTTTTAGAAACCTTTAAACGCAGCTCAATTCCATTTTTGTAATCATTCTACGTATGCAGCTGACCAGTCAGAACGCTTTAAATTTGTGCCTTGGCAAAACCTAGTTGGGATATAAACACAATAGGTGCATTATTAATAGAGCAACTTACTAGTTGCATTAGTAGCTAAGTTGCACAATGCACATGTCGTACTTACGAACTAACCTGAATAGGGGACATAAGTGCCTCCGTCATACGTCAGATTTTCATTCCAAACAAAACATAAGCACGTGCCATTTGACGTTTATCGATATTATTTACAACGTCCCAAACTAGTTTTTGCAATATAATTATAGACGTGTTGCAGTGAAAACAGTTCATTTTCAATTTGTGTGTTGGGCTTACGTGTAAAAACTTGAAAACAACTACATATAATTATATTGAGGTTAGGTTAAAACGTCAGAAAGCCAGTGGCTTTGTTTTGTTTGGAATGAAAATCTGACGTTTGTGACGCGCCACTTATGTGGTCCATACACCGTAACTGAAAAAAATCAACACAGACTTTGGTAGGTATGTTTGTCTTACATACATATGAGACGTACGTGAATCATCTGAATCACTTGAACTATTTACAACACAGAACATTTAAATTTTATAACAGTAGATCGCATTGTAAGTACCAGCAAATGTGGCAACATTGCTGGATTGCGATCTCTGATTCACATTAGCGCCATCATGCGTGAGTAAACGAAACTCGAAACGAAAGCTGAAAAAAATATTTCACCAGCCCATGAAATCTACACAGCCAAGGAAATATTTTTTTCTTGCGCGCAAGAATATTTCCTTAAGAAAAATATTTCCAGCGACAAAAATTTTCCCAGAGAAACAAAATAATTTCCGCGAAATATTTTTTTGCCAGAGCGTGAAAAAAATATTTCCGCGCGATTTTTTTTTATTCCTGAAAAATATTTCCTTAATACACATTTTATTTTTTTCATGCACATTTTTCTTCTCTCTTTGTCATCTTTTTAATTATTTTACTACAAATACTTATGGCACAAACGGCGCCTCATAAAAATGGCCCGTTTCCGAGAAAAATTTTTTTACGATGGTTTATCATTTTTACTATACAAGTCAGGCTATGAAATATGAACTGCTACATGAAACATGTGAGAAAATGAAAATTAAAACTTCTTGTTGTGATATGTACATATTTGGGAACAATCTTCATTCTTAAACATTTTTGATTAAACCAAATGTTTTGACTTATTTTTCTCTGTTTAAGTTTAAGCTTTTTGTATAGTCTTTCTTGAACTGCCGTGCTGGCATTTTTTATGTAGTTTATGTCCAGTCAATATAGGTTTCTACCCAACAAAAATAGCAAACATCTGGGGCGTTCGATGATTCACTTTGTTTACGCGATACACATGTCCTTTAACGGCGGCACTGTTATTCACCAAAGGAGACTTACTTAATAGACTTCATTCATAACAATAAGTATGTTTATTTTTTATGTATGCTAGAATTAATAATTTTTAAGAGGTTGGCAATAAATCGCATTATTGTTACTATTAAAATGTTAAAGGCCTTATTTTCAAAAATTTTTCGCTCTACAATTTTCTTCTCCAATTTTATTCTGTGGCCGGACTTATAGGTGGGCACACCGTAAAAAAATAATGTTGGTTCAACGATAATTATTATAACTTTCCACACATTTTTTTAGAATTGTATTTATATTATGGCGAATGCGTTTACTGTTCATTTCATTCAACATTTTTATGCGATTCAATGAAAGTGTTATGGTAACAGTAACTTGCTTCACTTCATGCATTAAACACGATTAAACAGTTTTGTTATTCTTTTCATCATTTAGAATTTAAGAAATGTTGATTGAAGTATTATTGCAATTAATCCATTAACTAATTGAATTTAAGATACAAGAATAACAAGATATGATGTCATTTGGTGACAAAAACGGTTATAGCTCATTCATGATCTTTTTGCGGTCTAATTTTGGCGTTTTGTAACGCCTCGGCCTACTTTTTTCCAACGAAATTTAATTTAATCATAATATTAAAAGCGAACTGGCACAACACTTGAAATACGGATGGGGATATCGGTCGCTCGGTCTCTCTTCAACTGGCGGAGATCGTATGGGTGAGGTCGTGCACTCGATCAGGTTTTTCTTTAACGCAAATAAGAAAATTGTATCGGCATCATTTCGATGGACGCTTGGATCTGCTCAGCGCTGTTCGCAGTCATAGTTCAACCTGGGTTCAACGTCGCACCCGTAGGTAGACTGGTTTTTTGCCCTAGTCGAATCATGACTTCAAAGAAACGCATTATTGATTACAGAATAATTTACATCTGATATAATTATCTGAAAACGTAGTTTTGAACTATACGGCTATTTCTTTGATTTCCTAAATAAATTATCAAACCTTCCCAAAATCGAACTCTTGAAAAAGCCACGCATAATTGTCCGTAAGTAAATATTTCTTTTCGGAGATCAATTCCTATCTGATCAAATGTTTGGCCTTGTGATTTGTTAATAGTCATTGCAATCGCTAGTTTAATGGGAAATTATTGACGTCTTTTAAAAGTAAAAGGATAAACATTTTCACAGTACAACATTATACGGTTAACGAAAACTATATCTCCATGTTTATCGCCTGTTAAAATTTTGCACTGTAGAATATTGTCTCCCAATTGTAAAATTAACAATCTCGTACCATTACATAAGCCTTCATTAATGATGAGATTTCTAACCAACATCATCATCATAAGGTTCTCAGTCCGAAGACTGGTTGGACGCGTACCTCCATTCTTTTCTATCCTGAGCTAACCTACGCATTTCCCTAAAAGTAGAACATCCTACATCCCTAACTATTTGAGAGCAGTAGTCTAATCTAGGCCTACCCCTACCTCTTTTTATTCCTATCTCTGACTCTAGTATGTCACGAACTATTCCTTCGTGTCTTAGTAGGTGTCCTACCATCCTATCTCTCCTACTCTTTATTGTTTTCCATACCTTTCGCTTTTCCCCAACTCTTTCTAATACTTCCCTATTGCTAACCTTATCTATCCACGGTATCTTCATCATGCGTCTGTAGCACCACATTTCAAACGCTTCTACTCTTTTTCTATCCGCTTCTCCTATTGTCCAAGTTTCGCACCCGTATAATGCCGTACTCCATACATACGACGTTAAGAGTCTCTTCCTAGTCTCTATATTAACCGTTCTCGAGCATAACAGTTGTTTCTTTTTGTTAAACGCAACTCGGCCCTGCGCCATTCTTTGTTTTATATCTTTAGTGCTCCTACCGTCTTGAGTTATTTTACTTCCTAAGTAGCAGAAATCCGCGACCTCCTCTATCTTCTCATTTCCAATTTGTATTTCCATTTTAGTTCTATTTTCACATCCCCTACATACCAAAATTTTAGTTTTCTTTTTATTGATTTTCATGCCGAAGCCCTGTGTCAAAACTGCTTCCATTTCATTCAAAGCCGCTCCTAATTCTTCTTTGCTAGATGCTAACACTGCTATATCATCCGCAAATCTGAGCATGTTAATAGTTTGGCCCTGTACATTGATCCCTGAGGCTGTTCTTTCCTTAACAATATTAATCGCATCTTCGATATATAAGTTGAAAACTAGAGGTGACAATGCACATCCCTGTCTCACTCCCTTCCGGATATCTACTTCCCTTTGTTCCTGCTCACATTCTATAACTGCCTTTTGCTCTTTGTAGAGATTATGTATTATTCTTCTGTCCCTGTATTTCATCCCTACCTTTCTCAGCACTTCGAACCACTTCCCCCATTTTACGTTGTCGAAGGCTTTTTCTAAATCTACAAATCCTATATATACGCTCTTTCTCTTTTCTATCGTTTTTTCTATAATTACTCGTAAAGCTAGAATGGCCTCGCGCGTTCCTCTATTTCGTCTAAATCCGAACTGATCTTCTCCTAATATTTCTTCCGCCTTTTTCTCCATCCTTCTTTGCACAATTCTAGTTAAAATTTTTGACGCATGGGAAGTTAAACTGATAGTTCTAAAATTTTCGCATCTATCCGCGCCTTTCCTTTTTGGCAAAGCTACCATGATGTTCAGTTTGTAATCCTCTGGAATCTCGCCTGTCAGGTATATGCGACTAACTAATTTAAATAAACGATCTATTACCTCTTGACCTGCGCACTTTAAGATTTCTGCCTGCAAGCCATCTATACCTGGTGCTTTATTATTCCTTAAACTTTTTAGTGCTAGCTCAAACTCTTCTCTCATTATAGGACTCCCTAGGTTATCCCCTTCTACACTGCTTTCACTTTCTAATATATCTTGCACTTCCTGTCCCGCATATAAGTTTCCTAAATATTCTTTCCACCTATCTGCCTTCTCCCCGCTTTCGATTAGGATATCTCCTGCCTCATTCCTAATGCTTTTGGTACTAGATCCAATTTCTCTAAAATTTCTCCTAATTATTTTATATGCTTCATCAGTCTTTCCTATTTCGAACTTATTTTCCACTTCTTTGCACTTATCATCGATCCATTGCTCTTTCGCTTTCCTACATTTCCGAATAATTTCCCACTTGATCGCCTTATATCTTTGTTTCCCTATTTCATCTAACCTATTTTTATATTTGCGCCTTTCCTCTATTAGACTCACAATATGTTTTGTTATCCAGGGTTTCCTGCTTTCATTCTGTTTATGACCCAAAATATCCCTAGCTGAGGAAACTAAACTATTTTTAATGCAATTCCATTCTTCCTCTATGTCCCTAACAATATTTTCGCCCGCGCCCTTTAGTACTTCGTTTGTCTTTTTCACGAACTTATCGCGCGTATCATCATCTTTTAGTTTCTCTGGGTCAAGATACCTTCTTCCGCTTCGTTTTTTCAAAATCTTAAATTTAAGATTGGCCTTCATAACGACTATACAATATATTCTCAACTTCAATTCATGCGGAGGAAAATTTGGCGTGTTTAAAGTATTTAAATATTCAGGAAGAAGAGCATCGTTTAAATCTCCATTATCACAATTTTCAACACTATCCAAGTTTGTATATATTTTTTCTGTTTTTATATCTAATAGTTCTACCACTTTTTTGTTAATGTCTTCAACGTCAGAATAGCTGATTTGGTCATATCTATGAATCGCTTTTCTCTAATTGATTCCTCCATTATACGTTCAACGATATCCGAATTATAAATACATCTCTGTGGCAATTCTAAATTGCTATTCATATCGTTCAAAACTCCATCTCCAACATCCAATAAAAACTTGGTGAATTCTTGTTCCTGTGGTATGGTAGAGCCCGCATATTTTGTGTTTAAGAAAATTTACGGAAATAACTCCAAAGAGAACTAAATTTGATACTTAAATTCACTGTTTCACAGCGGGTAGCATTTATTTTAACTGGTGACAATTGTCAAAAATCTCCTCGCAACACCATAATTTTTCCACCAAACGGAACATCACAATTCATAAAGTCTCATAAGGTTCTGTCTATAATGTCTAAAGCATACCTTGGCGCCACAGGAGCTTCATCCCAAATAAAAACATCTACACTCCTTAAATAATCTGCTTCTTTTGAATTTTTCTTAATGTAGGAAAATGAATCTAAAAACAGAGGAACAGGTAACCCAAACGTTTTATGAACTGTTCTGCCATGAGGAAGTAGTGTTGTTACTATGCCCGTGAAGGCCATGGTACAAAAAATTTTATTCTTACTCTTCAGTAAGCTGTAAAGGGTTGTATAAACACTAGTCTTACAGGAGCCTCCTGGACCGTCTATATAAAAACATGAAGATTCAGAAATTGATTCATTTATGTTAGCATCACATTTACCCAAAATAATATCTACAATTTCTTTCTGCTTTTCATTTAGGTGTTTATATTGTCGTGATCATATTTCTATTGCTTGTTCTTCATTTGTATATTCAATGTCGTGGCATGGTAGGAAACATTGAAAGATTGTAACTTTCCGCAGAAAGCATGGAACTAATTTGAATATAGTCTTTTTTGTCCTTCAGTATTGCTGTAACGTCTTTCATAATCTTGTGACATTGCTTCTTTAAATTCTTCCCACAATTCTTCCTGATAAATTGGTCGGCAATGCATTAAAATACGAATGAATAAATATCTCAGCTGTCTGGGCATCATCCAAATTTCAGCTTCATTCATGGCTCTTTTCCACTCGTGATTATCTTAAATAACACCTAATTTTAAACACGCTGCTACATAACATTCCTGTATTTCTCCGTTTACTGTTTTCATATCTTCAAATCTGTTTGCTCCTTTAATATGAAGTAATAATAATCGAAAATGAAATAGTTCAATTTGGCTGTCCAATAACTTTGAATTGTTTCTGACGGCGTATACTTTTACAACGACAACAAACATGATACATACCTGTGATAGTTCAGACGTACGCACTTTTGGCGATCGGCTCCCGTACGTATTAAAAAGAGACGGAAACGAAAAATTTCACCTCGCTAGATCGAAACGATACATGTCTATTGTGCATTCTCCACGACTAACATCACTTTTATTAGATAGGATTCTATGGAAATATTTTGTGGTGCACATGGGATGCACCTACGTTTTAAGTATAATTACTACACCGATTCACCACTACGTAAAAGTCGTGGAGCGTAGCCCACGGGTTCATCTAGTATAATATTAATTCCTAATAATATTACGACAGGCCCAAACCAAAATCTATATTTAGACGCATTATCATTATTAACAGACAACAGCAAGTCAGATTCAATGACATCACCAGCAGCATGAGTGACATAAGGGAGGGCGTACCGCAAGGTTCTCCCTTGGCTCCTCTATTTTTCATAATTTTCTTCAACGATCTACCAATGCACCTTACTACAGATACAATCATCTATGCAACCATTGTCAGCGAGCGACCATCATTGGAGTCAGCCAGACATAAAAAGGAGCAAAATTTTAAAGTTGCAAAAACCAGGTTCAGCTCAGGCCGAGGCTCAGGCTAAATGAGGAAAAGACAGTAGGCAAAACTACTCTTAGGTATTATTGTTGATTCTAGGCTGTCTTGTGAACCTATGCAACCGTCTGCGATTCTACCTAGAAAATATTTAACGAAAATCAGTAATGAAAAATTAATAGAACTTCTTAGAGATCCAACAAATCAGTTTCAGTTAAAATTAAAAGATTGGTTAAAAGATTGTAATAGTATTTTTGAAAGTAATTATCATATAGTATATTGTGAAACGAGCACGGAATGGTACTCATTCCCCACGAGTATACTTACGAGTATAATAGCATATAGGTACCCAAAATTATCAGATAAAAAATATATTAAATTTTGTCGTATAACTTACGTAGAAAATGTTTCTGAAAGAATTGTCAGTATTTTATCAAAAAACGTATGCATAGACTGGCCTCATATTTTTTTTAAACTGGGCGTGACTGCTGTCTGGTCTAGAAGTTAGCTCAATAATTAGACTGGATTTTTCTTCCACAAGTAACTTTCATTCTGTCAATCAATATATTCAGTGCTGCTCTTGTTGACGAAAGTGGAGCGCGCAAATATTTAGCTTGGCGACACCGAAAAATAATCAGATCGTGAAAGTATAACTAAGAATGTACCGTTCTTGGAATATCGTGGGAAATGAAACGTACTAACTTCAAATTTGTCTAAAAATTAATTTCATGTACATGCAAAAATAATTTTTCATTCATTCGGGTACTCGGGAACACGAAATTATAACGAGGGAACTTTGAAAAGAAAATAATAATTCTACTCGCTACAACACTCAATGAGTGCTTTCGTCTATCATTCATTATTTTTGTATGAACTTACTAATTAATATTTCGTTGGTATTTTCTCATTAAAATCACTCTTCTGAACTGAATGAATCAAATTACAAATTCATATCTTTTTCGGTTTTAGAAATACGGATACAAATGGTTGCGTTGATGAGATCTCCGTTCTCGATGTTTTGGCAGCAATAAAATCCAAGGCGTATGGCAGCGATAACCTTAATATTTCCCTGATTCTTCTGTGTTGTCCTTATATTCTTTCTTTTCTGACTCATATTATCAATGAATGTATACGTAAATCATATTTTCCTAGGGCGTGGAAACATGCGCATGTAATTCCTTTGGCAAAAGTTGCTGCACCCTCAGAGTTTAGTGATCTCAGATCGATAAGTATACTACCTGTATTCTCAAAAATTCTCGAAAAGATTCTGGAGCTCCAGCTTCGCGTGCACCTGGATGCTTGTGGCGTACTGCCCTCAGCGCAATCAGGTTTTAGGAGGGGACATAGTTGTGCTACTGCTTTAACTGAGGTAACAGATGATATTTTTCGAGCTTGTGATAGTAATAAAGTTACCGTTCTCATTTTAATTGATTATTCGAAAGCGTTTGATACCTTAAATCACAATATTCTTATATCCATGTTACATTATGTTGGTCTTGCTCCTGATGCGATCGGTCTGCTGTGTTCTTTTCTGTCCGATCGGGTTCAGTGTGTAAAATACAATAAAAACGTGTCTCTACCTTGTAACCTCATATCGGGTGTGCCTCAGGGTAGCATCCTTGGTCCTGTTCTATACGCTATATATACATCGTCATTTCATAGGTCGCTTTCACATTGCAAATATCATTTCTATGCTGATGATATTCAAGTTTATCATTCTTTTGAACCGTCTGATGTTATGCATGCCCGTGTTCTTATAAATAGTGATCTAGATAAACTAGCTTTTATTTCTAAACAACACCTTTTAAAAATAAACCCCAAAAAGTCATGCGCGATTTTATTTGGTAGTGATTCATTTAGAACTAGTACTATAAACCAGTTGGTCTTAAAAATTGACAAAGAGATCATACCTTTTAAGGATTGTGTTAGGAATTTGGGTTTGTATATGGACTGCAACCTGCGTTTTACTCAGCATGTGAACCTCCTATTGAGAAGAACTTATTCGGCACTCAAACTTATCTACAGTCAAAGACATTATTTAGACCTGAATACCAAGAAAATGCTCTGTGATTCATTAGTCCTGTCACATTTTAATTTTTGTGACAGTGTATATGGTCCTTGTTTAAATAGTGTTGATGTGTTTCGTGTCCAAAAGGTTCAGAATTCGTGTTTGCGTCTAATATTCGGTATTAGAGCACGTTCTCATATCTCTCACAGGCTGAAGGATGCTGGATGGTTGAATATGTACAACAGGCGTCGCCTTCATATGGTCTGTTTCTTTCTCCGGATTATTAAATACAAAATACCCATATATATTTATATCGGAGACTTGTTTTCCGTGCGGATGTCCATAGTGTTGCCACGCGGCGAAAGTCTCTTATGCTCACAATTCCCAGGCATCGCAAGGAAATATCTAAGAGATCTTTTTCCTACAACATAGCTGCCTGCATGAATAAGGTGAACCGCTTGAATTTGTCTCTTCCTTGCCATGTCTTCAGGAAAAACTTTCATCGGATCTTGCTTGATCATCAGTAGACCATTATGGTGTTTCTGCATAATATATGCTATTGATGTGTTTGACTTATGGGTTTGTGCTCCACTCTCTTTCTTCTTCTTCTTTTCTCCTTCGTCGTCTTCTTGGCAATTTCTACTGCTCTTCCTTCCCTTTCTTTTTCTGTTGTTATACTTATTCAGCTTGTCTTTTCATTTCATCTCATTCATATATTTCAAATATTTTGTAAAATTACCTACCTGCTAATAAGTGTAGTATAATTTAGTTAGGCCTGTATGGGAGATCAGACTTTGCATACTCTTTGCGGATGCAGATGTCTGAATGCTGGCCTTTTAGCACCAAAATTAATTTTTTCAATTTGTGTATCTTTATTTTCTGTATTTTTGGTGTTAATAAATGTATTATTATTATTATAAATATGAATCCTATTAGATTTATTTGCCAGAACACTTTAGTGGTAATGCCAGTTGTTTTTAGAAACTGTTTCAGACGGAGAGTTTTTATTTGTCAGGTATACCCAAAATACCTTTACCTTTTGAAAAAATACGGCACCCATAAATGAAAAGTTTACAGGTACTAGGTCATCTGGCGCGCTGCGCGCGCTCACTGCCCTAGTCGAATCATGACTTCAAAGAAACGCATTGTTGCCTGATTACAGAATAATTATTTACATCTGATATAATTCCCTGAAAACGTAGTTTTGAACTATACGGCTATTTCTTTGATTTCCTAAATAAATTATCAAGCCTTCCCAAGAACGAACTCTTGAAAAAGCCACGCATAATTGTCCGTGAGTAAATATTTCTTTTCGGAGATCAATTCCTATTTGATCAAATGTTCGGCCTTGCGATTTGTTAATAGTCATTGCAAACGCTAGTTTAATGGGAAATTATTGTCGTCTTTTAAAAGTAAAAGGATAAACATTTTCACAGTACAACGCTATACGGTTAATGAAAACTATATCTCCATGTTTATCGCCTGTTAAAATTTTGCACTGTAGGATATTGTCTCCCAATTGTAAAATTAACAATCTCGTACCATTACATAAGCCTTCATTTATGCTGAGATTTCTAACCAACATCACAATACAATATACTCTCAACTTAAATTCATGCGGAGGAAAATTTGGCGGGTTTAAAGTATTTAAATATTCAGGAAGAATAGCATCGTTTAAATCTCCATTATCACAATTTTCAACAGAATCCAAGTTTGTATAAATTTTTTCTGTTTTTATATCTAACAGTTCTACCACTTTTTTGTTAATGTCTTCAACATCAGAATAGCTGCTTAGGTTATATCTATGAATCGCTTTTCTCTAATTGATTCCTCCGTATATACGTTCAACGTATAATTATAAATACATCTCCGTGGCAATTCTAAATTGCTATTCATATCGTTGAAACTGCATCTCCAACATCTAATAAAACTTGGTGAATTCTTGTTCCTGTGGTAGAGCCCGCATATTTTGTGTTTAAGAAAATTTACGGAAATAACTCCAAAGAGAACTAAATTTGATACTTAAATTCACTGTTTCACAGCGGGTAGCATTTATTTGAACTGGTAACAATTGTCAAAAATCTCCTCGCAACACCATAATTTTTCCACCAAACGAAACATCACAATTCATAAAGTCTCGTAAGGTTCTGTCTATAATGTCTAAAGCATACCTTGGCGCCACAGGAGCTTCATCCCAAATAAAAACATCTACACCTAAAATAATCTGCTTCTTTTGAATTTTTCTTAAAGTTGGAAGATTAATCTAAAAACAGAGGAACAGGTAACCCAAACGTTTTATGAACTGTTCTGCCATGAGGAAGTAGTGTTGCTGCTATGCCCGTGAAGGCCATGGTACAAACAATTTTAGCCTTACTCTTCAGTAAGCTGTAAAGGGTTGTATAAACATAAGTCTTACAGGAGCCTCCTGGACCGTCTATATGTATAAAAACATGAAAATTCAGAAATTGATTCATATATGTTAGCATCACATTTACCTAAAATAATATCTACAATTTCTTTTTGCTTTTCATTTAGGTGTTTATATTGTCGTGATCCTATTTCTATTGCTTGTTCTTCATTTGCATATTCCATGTCGTGGCATGGTAGGAAATATTGAAAGATTGTAACCTTCCGCAGAAAGCATGGAACTAATTTGAATATAGGCTTTTTTGTCCTTCAGTATTGATGTAACGTCTTTCATAATCTTGTGACATTGCTTCTTTAAATTCTTCCCGCAATTCTTCCTGATAAATTGGTCGGCAATGCATTAAAATACGAATGAATTCTAAATATCTCAGCTGTCTGGGCATCATCCAAATTTCAGCTTCATTCATGGCTCTTTTCCACTCGTGATGATCTTAAATAAGACCTAATTTTAAACACGCTGCTACACAAAATTCCTGTATTTCTCCGTTTACTGTTTTCAGATCTTCAAATCTGTTTGCTCCTTTAATATGAAATCATAATAATCGAAAATGAAATATGTAGTTAAATTTGGCTGGGGCTTACGGAGTACATGCGTCCAATAACTTTGAATTGTTTCTGACTGCGTATACTTTTACAACGACAACGAACATGATACCTACCTGTGATAGTTCAGACGTACGCACTTTTGGCGATCGGCTCCCATACGTATTAAAAATATACGGAAACGAAAAATCTGACCTCGCTAGATCAAAACGGTACGTGTCTATTGCGCATTCTCCACGACTAACATCACTTTTATTAGATAGGAAATATGAACTGCTAAATAACAGTACGAGACCAATTTACCATTATCACAAAACTTGGGGTTTCCACAGTTGCCGTCTACCGTGTCAAGGTCATTTTATATATTGCATCTTTTACAGGGTTATTCACCGTTCTCCCCTTTGTGAATTGTGGTTTTGGTTTAAGAGTTATGACAAAATGCTTTACCTATAGAAAAGTTACTTAGATTCAAGTTCTGCGTTTCCCAAAATAAATAAATTGAAATAAATGAAGATTCCTTAAATGTCACATTAACTCTTATGATACGTGCTAAAAGTTTTGAATAGTGTTACAATGAACCACCGACCAGAAGAGATGGTAGACATGATCTACATTCTCGGAGAATGGCAACCCAAGCTGTTTATTAGCATCGCGAGTGTACAAGGAGCGGTTTCCAAATCGAAGATGTCCAGATGCGAGAAATTTAAGGAAAATTCAGGAACGTTTTGAAACTACATGTAGTGTTAAATGCAGGAAGAAGGTGCAACCAAAACAAGTACTTACAGAAGAAAACCAATTTAATGTGCTTACTGCTGTGATAGAAGATCCTCAAATTAGTACAAACCAAGTAGCAGAGCATTCCCCAGACATCCGTTCATAGAATTTTGAAAATCACAAATTCCATCCTTACCATGTTCAATTACAGCAGGCTCTTCAAGAGAGAGACTTCGCTTCCAGACTTCAGTTTTGCAATTGGGCAAGTCGGAAGATTGAAGAAAATAGTTTGTTTTTTGACCACGTCCTTTTTACAGATGAGGCAACATTCCACAACAACGGACATTCGAATCGGCATAATTTGTATTGTTATGCCACAGAAAACCCAAATATATGGGCCGGAATTGTTGGAAGACACTTCATTGGTTCCCATTTTTTATGGTCATTTGAATGGTGCCGATTATTTAAACTTTTTACAGAACCAAATTATGAACTATTTAGAAAATGTTCCTTTGAATATTCGTGACAGCATGAAGGCATTTAGTGTTAGAACATGGTTACAAGAACAGATAAGTTGTATAGTGAACTGTCGATGTATGAAGAAATACCTGATGGCATGTGCGCAGTTATTTTAGTCGTCCCCTTTGGTTGTTGGTGGCCCAGGCAATGTCTTTTGGGCACTAGAAGGTCCAGGTGAAGGATCTTGGACAATGGAAGGTCCAGGCAAAGGGTCAGGGGCTGTGGAAAGTGCAGGCTGGACAGTGAATTGTTGCTGTTCTTCTACTGAAAAATTGTAATTGAATGATTAATGTCATTATTGAGAAAAATTGATTAGTAAAAATGCATAATCCTGCAAAATTCAGAAAAGGGAGACAACCTAGACGAGCCCCTTGCAGTACGACTGTCTGAAGCAGCTGAGGCAACAGAAGGTATTAATTCATGTAATATTTTGCAGCATTATGCATCTTTACTAATCAATTTTTCTCTATAATATCATTAATCATTCAATTACAATTTGTTCAGTTGAAGAACAGCAACAACTCACTGTTCAGCCTGAATTTTCCACAGCCCCTGACCCTTTGCCTGGACCTTCCATTGCCCAACACCCTTCGCCTGGACCTTCCAGTGCCCAAAAGACATTGCCTGGGCCACCAACAACCAAACGGGGACGACTAAAATAACTGCGCACATCAGGCATTTCTTCATACATCGACAGTTCACTATACAACTTGCCTGTTCTTGTAACCATGTTCTAACACTAAATGCCTTCTTTCTTTTCCAGATGGAGAACCTACTCGAAGTGATGACCCAATCCTGGGTTCGACTGTCCCTCATTTCGTGACACATGTACATTAATACATACATATTCAGCTTTATATTCAGTGTCATGTACTTAATATGTTGTAAATGTAATTTGTTAATGTTTTCATCAAACATGCTTTGCCATCAATTCATTCAAAACAACCTCTTTTAAGCGTAGTACATCGAAAGTATAGCGCCGATGAGAGATAGACAGGTGGGAGGGACCGTTTTGGCTGTAGAGCGCAGAAGGCATTTTTCGTAATTTTCGCTTTGCTCCCTCCCACCTTATGAGAAAACTAAATGTTAGAGACGTCTCTTGTAGGAAATTTAATGTAGTTGTAGTTTTTGTTGATAACATGTATATTTTTCGAGTTGTAGGGGGTGAGAGTGGGCGTTTTTGACGTTTTCGCAGAAGGGCCAAAAAATCGCTGTTTTTCAGCGCGCTCTAGCGCCGATACCTCTCGTCAGAAAATCAAAGTTGACCAGTGCATTTTGTAGAAAATTTTGTCTACTTTAATTTTGTATAGAATGGCCATCTTCGAGAAACGCATAGTCTTCGAGATATAAACGAAAAACTGAAGAAAGTGCGAAAATTTTGAGGTGTTTTGCGTTTTTCGTTGTGAAGCCGACCTCCTACAAGGCAGCAAACTTGAAATTCGGATTCAGCATTCCAGACAATTGAGCAATTCAAGGAACAAATGTTGCCAAAAATTCTGATGCTACATAATATGCATATAGGCAAATACCCTAATCCAAGGCTCTCTTAGATTAATAGATGGCGCTGTCAAGATTAGCAGAGCTTACGGGGGTGAAGCACATTTCCCTCACATCCCCTGATGTACAATTAAGAGGCACACGCGCTAATCCTGGATGTAATTTGCGACATTCCGAGTCCGATTTATGAGCATGGGTCATTATTATGCTAGGTTTGTTTGTAAGTGGTTTTTAAAAGTAATTACAGAAATACGAAAGTGCTAGGCGCATTCCTAGACGTTAATATGGTACATTGGACACTTGAAACCCCTTTCTCGGCAGTTTAACCCTACCTGTCCTTTATGAAAACAGTGCGAGTTGTAATTAACTGAAAATAATGGGGCAAATAATTGCTGAACGACAACAAACATTGTCTGACGCCCTGTTATTTTGTAAATTACTCTTTTTCAATTATTTGACCGTATTCACCACCCTCCTTTAATCCCATCCCTCGCCCGGCGAGTCGTCTTCAATTATCCCGGAAAAATCATCGCCTAGAGGTCAAATGAACACAACTTCTGAGGAAAAGCTAGTTTGATTGCAAAGATTTATCGGAACGTCGGTTTTAAAGAACTTTGAAAGATTATATAGCAGAAGCATTAATGAAATTGTTTACAGAAACAAAACGAAAAACGAAGCAAATGCGAGTTACTAAGATAGCCAGATTAATTAGAAATACAGATTAGATCTTGGTTAGGAAAAAGAAGTGTTGATGTGGAAATTGATATACCGGGTTCGATAAAAGAGAAACTAGTTGATACGTTACTTCGTTAAGACAGCGTATTGGAATGAAATTTATATTGCAATCTCTCCATTTTGTGAATATCTAGGCGAGTTGCACAGTAAACTGGACGTTTGACCGTAGTGGTAGTGTGGCCGCTGCAATGCAGATGGCGGTGGCGCTTCAGTTTATTCTAATATTTCTAAATAGAAAGTAATAATTTAAAGATAGGACCGCCGACT
The DNA here is from genome assembly GCA_963966045.1 of Xestobium rufovillosum. Taxonomy (NCBI): domain Eukaryota; kingdom Metazoa; phylum Arthropoda; class Insecta; order Coleoptera; family Ptinidae; genus Xestobium; species Xestobium rufovillosum. Next base: position 29,346,084 of record OZ014497.1, read on the forward strand.
AATCCTCCCAGATTTACTCGGTTGCCGCTAAAGCAAAAAACCTGGAAAATTCCAAGCTGTAGAGGGTCCGTGTGAAGAATTTGCAGCAGTGATTGAAACCAATCATAATAGATTGTGCATAATCCTAATCACACTTTTGGGCGACAGGTGGCAGCACTTCATAGATTAACAGCTGATAAATCGCAGCCTTAACAATATTAATGGCATCTTCGATATCAAGATTAAATTTTCCACGAATGTGGGGAATTACGAAATTGTTGCATTTTTGACAAAAATAATCTATAGAGCTCGTGCGCGAAATATGCAGCAATTCTGCGGGCAATCTCGTAAATCTGTAAATTCAAAAAACCTTAACTTACAGAAAAATTATAAAGTCATACAGTCCAGCAAACTCCAACCTTAAATATTTATAAGAAATACCTTATATTTTTATAAGAAACAGTAACCTACAGATTACTCAGAATTGCGTTATCCGGTAAATTTTGATTTTTCCCAGAGGCGTTTAACTTTTACCCCATTGCCAGGTTAAGAATGAAAAAGTTCTTTATATTATATGCTGTGAATTACAATAATGAAGAAAAAAAAAGAAATTGTCAGCCTGGATTCGATCAAAAACTCCCTGTCCATTTTCTTATATAGCAAGAAGTTTAACAGTCTATTAAAGAGCGTGAAAATGGGAGTGGCCTACTAGACAAAATCTACTTGGGATATAAATAAACGCATCGCCCGCCCGCCTGAGTTACTCTATGTTTCCCTAGCTTCGCGGATAACGAAAAGGTTTCACACTGATCGCTTCGTGCGCGCACCTATTGTGTATTCCATCATGGCATAACTTGATTTTCTCCAAAAACGTGTAATAAAGGAATTCCATTTGTTGCATATTTTCTGGAGGACTGTAAAAATTATGTACAACTGTTTGTTTTATCTAAAGGTCAAATAAGCAGCTTCCGAGGAAAACCTTGTTTTCCGCATCTATTATAAAGTTCTTTAACAAAGCTAGGATTTAAAAAGAACGCTAGAAGTTTCTAGCAGAAGGATTAAGAAAATTGTTTACAGAAACAAAGCGAGGGGAATGCAGCGAACGAATTACTCAGATAGCCAGGTTAATTAAAAATATAAAGAAACAAGTGCGCTGTTGCGATTGGATAACGAAAAAAATGTGGCAAATGGCGATACGGTATTTTATTCTGGAGACCCATATAAAACTTTACGGTTCCAACCCGCACATATAACCGAATTAAATGGACTGTGAAAAATTCCTTAAACGGCCCTAGAGGAGTTTTCAACTGAACAGAGGGGTGCTTTTCTCGGACAATCGAAAGTTAAAAAGGTTATAGGTACACGTCGGGGTTAAACTCAGAGTGAACATCTCAATACAAGAGTTAGCTAAAGCTTCATTCACATAAACTTATTGTAGTTCTATTGTACTTGTAGTGTAGTTCTAATACAGTAGAGAAATAATGGCATAATCTGTATGATTGGAAATAATTGGCGCAGTCGGTAGGATCCGCGACCAGCAAGTTATGTTTGCGAAAGTTTGAGTATCGATGAAAGGTTTTTTACTTTATTTACAAGTATGTGTGTACACACATTCAATAATTGAAATGTCAGTTGCACTAACGTTTATGTGAACGTTACTTTAGCAACCTGTTTTGTCATTTTTAATGACTTACGAGAGCTAAACTTTTCGCTCGTTCTATCGAGGAGCAAACTAATTTCTCGGAGGTGTATTTGCCTCAAAAACAGAACGCGAACGCGAAGAAGTGGCAACTGTAATCTCTCATTAATTTTCTTTCTCGAAATCAATTAAAACTTTTAGACCTCTCTATAATCTGTCAGGAGAGATAACATTCCCCGTTGCTAAACATACTAATGCATCATTTCTATCCCACTTTCTCAGTTCTCTCCACACCTACACTGTTTGCCATACACGCTGTTACAAGCAACTTTGTCATTTTAAATTAATAGATGAAGTGCTATTAGGTACCTAATGAAATTGACTCTTCTAAATCAATTTATTGTAGACCAGCTCATTTTCCTTCAGAATTACGAGCGAAAAATGAATCTGAATAGGGAGGTTCGGAGAAAAATAAGATTTATATTTTTGGCATGAAAATGACAGAAAATTGTTATTGTAATAGATTTACGGCGAAATTTTCTTTCAAAAACATTTTTTGCAGCGTAATAAGCGAAAGAAATTCACTTATCACGCTCACATGCTAGTTCGCTTTGTGATTGGTTTGACGTCAGCGCTTCGTATGGCGCTCCTCCCACTTTTCTTGAATGCCGGCGAAGCGGTAGGTACCTATCTCATAACATACTTATTGGGACTACTTCTAGGTTCCAGCGTGAATTTTTAAAGTGAGGTATCAAGAAAACAAAACAAAGACAATATAATTGATTAATGATGCAACGAGGGTATCAGAAGTCCGATTCACATAATTTGCCATAATGTAGGTAAATGTGGAAATGGTGTGTGATTTTTTGCATCTAACATCAATTTCATTCAACCTCAAAAGCTCAAAACAGTGGTGTAAAGGCAGACGGGCATAAGTATAACAAAATGAACAATTTGTTAACTGTACATGACTTTTATAATTCAGTATAAGCAGGTATGTATGTAGATACCAGCTTACTTCTGTTTGTATAATACGTATACCTATATTCTCTATAATACAATACAAAACATACGACATACCTAATACCTAATGCAGGGCGATTTTCCTTCTGACAGCAACGAACAATTTTTTCCGTTTTATTGGCGTGCTGTACTAGACCATCTGGGTACAAAACAGACAACACCAGTTAAAACCCGACATTTTTCTTATAGTTATACAGTTAATGATATTTAACAACACATGCATAATATGCAACTCTCTGCGCGCTGAAGCTGGGACTCGTACTAACCACTGACGTCACGCGGCGCAATCTCGCTGCAAGGTACGATTTCTAGCCTCGCACCGGCGGAAAACTTTAACAAAAATTAACAACATAACTGCCTTCAGTATAACAACTCTATCAATTCTAACGAAATTTGAACATCTCCGAACCTGCCTATTATGGCGGAGGTGCCGGTACAAATTTTCTTGATTTTATGCAATAATTCAGCAATTAGTTTGTACATAGATCTTAAACAAATATTGTTAATTATTTTGAGGTTACTGGTAAAGGACGATGCTCATAACACATTGTATACATATAGGGTGTCCCAAAATTAGCAGTCCTTAAATGTGCACCCCCTGAAGATGGTTTTTATTCAATACCTCCGAAACTAATGTAGATAATAGAATGACATTTTGGGATTTTACTGATCTTATGCTCAACAAAATTGACTGTAGCTTCCTTAGGAAGTAAGTTTTGGCCTATAGGTATTTATTGAAATTTTTTGCAATTTTTTTGAACAAAAATTCTGCTTTTAAAGTTTGACAGACTAACCTTTGGAGCATAATACTAATTGTGAGTTCATTTTGCTTGCCAATCGAACTACCTTTACTTCAAGATCTGGGTCAAATTATCTATTCATTGCAATTAATAAGTACGGCAATCTAGATCGCTTATGGTACGTTTTTAGAAAGAAAAACGCTTGACATTGCGCTTTTGCGGTCAACTGTTCCACTGGTTGGACGCACCTGCGGATTCAGTATACGAATGACAGTTACCTTCACCGTTATCGCTGAAGAAGTGTCGTCTTTCTGCATTCTTAATCGCAATAATTATTGTTCTTAAGCAGCCGACTGGAATCACAATCCTGTGGCTATTGTCTGTTTAAAGTAGAGCGGCTAGACGCGGGGTCGTGTATTAGTTTTATAGCCCTGAACTTTTGAAATGTCTCTTCCGCTCATCTAATTTTAAATCATTAAAAGTCCGCGATTTCTGAAAACTGGCATATTGCGTCCTGGTGAGAATGTAATAATTCATAAGTCACTTCACACGAGTTGCATCAATAGAAATTAAAAAAACTTGTGTGTCAGCTCCGACGCACGACTGGAATTTACTCCTTACGAACGATTATTTTAACTTCAATCACTTGATAATAGGGTACACGCGAATGTCAGTTTTATACCCAAATGTGTATTTATCAGATAGTTTATGTTCGAAAATGTCCAAATACATCAAAATATAAATTGTTTATAAATTCAGTAATTAAGTGACAATCTGCTAAACGTCGATCCCACTGGCAATGAAATAAGTACTTTTCCTGGTGTTCGAATAGGCGTTGATTCACATTTCGGCACTAAGCAATATTTGGAGTATTTAATATTAGGTTTTTCCATATTAAATTAAAAGATTCAACAAATTTAGGAACGAACAAACACTGCAAATACTGACTTTACAACGCCAACTGTCATATCTACTCTATGCCACTCTATTTTCACTATTGCCATGCTCTATGCAGTCAGACATAAACAGCCGTATCCATAGATACGAACCTACATAATAGGGAGGTTCGGAGAAAAATAAGATATCTATTTTTGGCATGGACAGAAAATTGTTATTGTAATTGATTTACGGCGAATTTTTTTTTCTAAAAATTTTTTTTGCGGCGTACCTAATAAGCGAAAGAAATTAGTTTATCACGCCCACATGCTAGTTCGCTTTCTTATTGGTTTGACGTCAGAGATTCGTAAGGCGCTCCTCCCACTTCTCTTGAAGTGCCCGTGAAGCGGTACCTATCTCATAACATACTTATTGGGACTATTTCGAGCGTGAATTTTAAAGTAAGGTGTCAAGGAAACCTAAAACAAAGATAACATAATCGATATAATGATGCAACAAGGGTATCAAAAGTCCGATTCACATAATTTGCCATATTTATGTAGTAGGTAGGTAAATGTCCCGGTAAATGTGGAAATGGTGTGTGATTCTTGCATCTAACCCCAATTTCATTCAACCTCAAAACAGTAGTGTAAAGGCAGACCGGTATAAGTAAAACGAAGTCAACAATTTATTAAATGTACATGCCTTTTATAATTCAGTATAAGTAGGTATGTAGATTGTAGATAACTGCTTACTTCTGTTTGTAAAATAGGTACCTACCTATATTCTCTAATACAATACATACCTATTCATTTATGTAGGTATGTATACCTAAGTGATTGACAAGTTATCAAGTTAACAGTTTTATAACGGATTGGAAATTTTTTAAAAAAATGGAAACAAATACAACTCACGCGAATCAAAAAACTACGCTACGTAGGTACTAGGTACTTGTTTAACAAAAAGAAACAACTGCTATATTCTGGAACGGTTAATGTAGAAACTCGGAAGAGACTCTTAAAGACGCATGTATGGAGTACGAAATTATACCTTTGCGTGCGAAACTTGGACAATGGGAGAACCGGATTGAAAAAGAGTAGAAGCGTTTGAAATGTGATGCTACAGACGGGTGTTGAAGATACCGTGGATAGACAAGTTAGCAATAAGGAGGAATTAGAAAGAGTTGGGGAAAAGAGAAAAGTATGGAAGACAATAAAGAATAGGGGATAGGATCGTAGGATGGTAGGACACCTTCTGAGACACAAAGGAATAGTTCGCGACATACTAGAGTCAGAGATAGGAATAAAGAGGTAGAGGTTGGAGCAGATTAGACTACTGCTCTCAAATAGTTGGGGATGTAGAATGTTCTACTTTTACGGAAATGCGTAGGCTAGCTCAGGGAAAGGATGGAGGTACGCGTCCTACCAGTCTTCAAAAGAGAACTTTATGATGACGTACTATTTAATTATTATTGTAAAATAGTTAATAAAATTTCCTTTGTTAGTTCAGGGAGGGAACGCTACGGCGATTCAGTATTTGGCTCCGTCATGCTCCTAGCATCCTGTTTCAAATTATGCTAACCGTAACACGTTACCAAGTACCAAGGGGTCCCAGAAAACTGTCGATAAATTACATTATGTTCGATTTTATTTAGAGTGGCTGCAATGGGGCAGCCGATAATTTTATAAACTTTTGCAATGATAAACTAACTCGCGAAAATATCGATAATGCTGACTGATTTTCCTTCTAGCTCCAACGAACCACTTTTTCCGTTTTATTGGTGTGCTGTACGATGTATTAGTCTGGGTACAAAACAGAAAACACCAATTAGAACCAGTTAATAATATTTAACAATTTAACTACACATGCATATGCATAATACTTATGGGACTGCTGCGCGCTGAAGCTGGGACTTGTACGTTATACTAAGTTCTGACGTCAGGCGGCCTACTTTCGCTGCAAGGTACGATTTCTAGCCTCGCACTGACGGAAAACTTTGCAACGGCTTCACAGGCGAAGGAATTTTTTTAAAACAAAACTTAACAACATAACTGCCTTCAGTATAATAAACTATTAATTTTAATGAAATTTGAAAATTACCGTACCTGCCTATTTCAATGTGACAGATAGCGTAACGCTTGATTTTACTTCTCATAAAATTTCCGTACCGCGGAAAGGAGTAAACTCCAAAAATTTACTTGGTTACAAAGCAAAATATCTGTCACCTTATTGTGCTCCGTTGTTAGTTGTTAGGAATAGTACTATTCAGACCATCAGAATAGTATACTGTGCAATAAGTGTGAAAAGTATACTTTCCTGTTAATTAATTAAAATTATAATTATATAATTATCCCTAGTACAGCGTACTTTAATTTATGATGATGGCACCTTCTGGAGTAAAATATTCCGGAGGTAAAATAGTCCCACATTCGGATCTCCGGGCGGGGACTGCTTCGGGGGGAGTCATCAGAAATGATAAGTGTAACATCTCACGAGTCGGAGCGTGGAATGTTAGAAGCATGAAACAAGTAGGGAAGTTAGAGAATTTGAAAATTGAGATGGATAGGTTAGCATTAGACGTAGTAGGTATCAGTGAAGTGCGATGGCCAGAAGCTGGAGACTTCTGGAGCGGAGATTTTAGAGTAATACACACAGGATCTGTAGGAGGAAATTCGGGAGTAGGAATTGTTATGCGGAAAAAAGTAGGACAGAGTGTAGAAAATTTCTTACAGCAAAGTGACAGGGTAGTTATGGTTAGGTTAGATTCGAAACCTGTAAAAACAGTAATAATACAGGTATATATGGCCACTTCTAACTACAGTGATGAGGCCGTAGAGGCAGTTTATAGTGATATTGAATATGTGCTAGATTTTGTGAGAAGGCACGAAAATTTAATAATTACAGGAGATTTCAATGCAGTCGTAGGCACAGGGCGAGAGGGCGGAATAGTTGGCCCCTTTGGATTAGGCAATAGGAACGATAGGGGAGTTAGACTGATAGAGTTCTGCGATAAACATAACTTAACGGTCGCGAACACTCTATTTCACCATCATGTTAGGAGATGCTATACGTGGAAGATGCCAGGAGACTTAGGGAGATATCAAATAGATTACATTCTCGTTAGGCAAAGATTTAGAAATCAAGTTAGGGATTGTAGAAGTTATCCAGGAGCAGATATAGATAGTGATCACAACATAGTCGTTATGAAAGCCAATCTTAAATTTAAGATTTTGAAAAAAAGAAGCGGAAGAAGGTATCTTGACCCAGAGAAACTAAAAGATGATGATATGCGCAATAAGTTCGAGAAAAAGACAAACGAAGCACTAAAGGGCACGGGTGGAAATATTGTTAGGGACATAGAGGCAGAATGGAATTGCATTAAAAATAGTTTAGTTTCCTCAGCTAGGGATATTTTGGGTCATAAACAGAATGAAAGTAGGAAACCCTGGATAACAAAACATATTGTGAGTCTAATAGAGGAAAGGCGAAAATATAAAAATAGGTTAGATGAAACAGGGAAACAAAGATATAAGGCGATCAAGTGGGAAATTATTCGGGAATGTAGGAAAGCGAAAGAGCAATGGATCGATAATAAATGCAAAGAAGTGGAAGATAAATTCGAAGTAGGAAAGACTGATGAAGCATATAAAATAATTAGGAGAAATTTTAGAGAAATTGGATCTAGTACCAAAAACATTAGAAATGAGGCAGGAGATATCCTAATCGGAAGTGGGGAGAAGGCAGATAGGTGGAAAGAATATTTAGGAAACTTATATGCGGGACAGGAAGTGCAAGATATATTAGAAAGCGAAAGCAGTGTAGAGGGGGATAACCTAGGGAGTCCTATAATGAAAGAAGAGTTTGAGATAGCACTAAAAAGTTTAAGGAATAATAAAGCACCAGGTATAGATGGCTTGCAGGCAGAAATCTTAAAGTGCGCAGGTCAAGAGGTAATAGATCGTTTATTTAAACTAGTTAGTCGCATATACCTGACAGGCGAGATTCCAGAAGATTACAAACGGAACATCATAGTAGCTTTGCCAAAAAGAAAAGGCGCGGATAGATGCGAAAATTTTAGAACTATCAGTTTAACTTCCCATGCGTCAAAAATTTTAACTAGAATTGTGCAAAGAAGGATGGAGAAAAAGGCGGAAGAAATATTAGGAGAAGATCAGTTCGGATTTAGACGAAATAGAGGAACGCGCGAGGCCATTCTAGCTTTACGAGTAATTATAGAAAAAACGATAGAAAAGAGAAAGAGCGTCTATATAGGATTTGTAGATTTAGAAAAAGCCTTCGACAACGTAAAATGGGGGAAGATGTTCGAAGTGCTGAGAAAGGTAGGGATGAAATACAGGGACAGAAGAATAATACATAATCTCTACAAAGAGCAAAAGGCAGTTATAGAATGTGAGCAGGAACAAAGGGAAGTAGATATCCGGAAGGGAGTGAGACAGGGATGTGCATTGTCACCTCTAGTTTTCAACTTATATATCGAAGATGCGATTAATATTGTTAAGGAAAGAACACCCTCAGGGATCAATGTACAGGGCCAAACTATTAACATGCTCAGATTTGCGGATGATATAGCAGTGTTAGCATCTAGCAAAGAAGAATTAGGAGCGGCTTTGAATGAAATGGAAGCAGTTTTGACACAGGGCTTCGGCATGAAAATCAATAAAAAGAAAACTAAAATTTTGGTATGTAGGGGATGTGAAAATAGAACTAAAATGGAAATACAAATTGGAAATGAGAAGATAGAGGAGGTCGCGGATTTCTGCTACTTAGGAAGTAAAATAACTCAAGACGGTAGGAGCACTAAAGATATAAAACAAAGAATGGCGCAGGGCCGATTTGCGTTTCACAAAAAGAAACAACTGTTATGCTCGAGAACGGTTAATATAGAGACTAGGAAGAGACTCTTAACGTCGTATGTATGGAGTACGGCATTATACGGGTGCGAAACTTGGACAATAGGAGAAGCGGATAGAAAAAGAGTAGAAGCGTTTGAAATGTGGTGCTACAGACGCATGATGAAGATACCGTGGATAGATAAGGTTAGCAATAGGGAAGTATTAGAAAGAGTTGGGGAAAAGCGAAAGGTATGGAAAACAATAAAGAGTAGGAGAGATAGGATGGTAGGACACCTTCTAAGACACGAAGGAATAGTTCGTGACATACTAGAGTCAGAGATAGGAATAAAAAGAGGTAGGGGTAGGCCTAGATTAGACTACTGCTCTCAAATAGTTAGGGATATAGGATGTTCTACTTTTAGGGAAATGCGTAGGTTAGCTCAGGATAGAAAAGAATGGAGGTACGCGTCCAACCAGTCTTCGGACTGAGAACCTTATGATGATAATTATACTTCCTGGTCCGGTCCTCATAGAACACCTTGTAGTAACGCATTTCGGTGTGTTACGTGCACTAATCGTTGAAAGAAAAACAAACTCTGACTCACGCTGATAATCCAAGGCACCGATTCAGCTCATTACGTCTTTTAGTGTGTGTAGAACAGATCCAACTTCTGCAGCAGAAAATCCGCAAAATAGAAGTCATTTGGCTGCCCAAACGGTAGGTGAAATAATTATTACACAATTTCTCTCATTTTCAGGATCCGAGCAAATCAACCTGATCTTGTAAATATCTTAGTTATAACGCCCTGCGGGGGTTGAACTATAGATTAGATAGCTAGCAGACATTACAGTCTTCAACGCCCTGCGGGGGTTGGACTTATCATCTCCTCCTTGGTAGATGGATTTCTGTATCTGCCAAGGTGTGACTCATCATGCAATACATCATGCAACACAGTGTTTTTTTTTGCATTATGTGCTGTATTAGAACGCAACTGTCATTGATGTCTCTCTTGACTGGGATTTTTCCTTTGTTCCCACATATTCGGGATCAGAACCGGAAGCGGAACCTCAACAGCAGCCAACTCCAGTTTTCAGTCGACAACCCCAACGTTATCGACGAATTATTAGCTCGCCGGAACCAGATACCGACGAAGAAGTTCGGGACGTAAACATCGATGGCGACAAGGTCTCGGAGGATTATTTACGCCTTCTAGGAGCGGATCCAGAATCCTCTTCAAAGAAAAGCGAGCCATTAAATCACGCCATTGTGTCCAGATGGAACAGTTATCTAACTGTTGGATTACAGAAAGATGAAAGAGATAAGATAGCTGAGACGGTACTGCTGCCCGAAAATTGTCTTGGTTTGTCTGGTCCCATTTTAAACCAGGAAATAGTTCACCTTCTTCCCGAGTCAAAAAGACAAGATGACAATGTTAAAATTCGTATTCAGGCGGAGATTGGATTAGGCCTGAGTGCATTAGGACACGTGCTGAATGAGTTATTGGCTAGAAAAAAGGACGAAGATGATCCAATAACAGTCTCTGTGGCGAATAGCGCAAAATTCTTTGCTAATGCGCATTACTTGATGTCAATTCATCGAAGATTTGCGATTCGCCCACATCTCAATCCAGCCATTCAAAAAATTTGCAAGGATTGCAAATTAGACTCCCACCTTTTTGGTACTGACTTCACAGAAAAGTGTAAGGCTGCTCAAAATGTGAAGAAAACCAGCCTGGAATTGGCAGCAAAACCAAGGATTCCTCGTGCCACTGCTGGCCCATCCTCGGGTCCATCAGGTGTCAGTAAACGTTCTTTATACGACCAGCGCCCACCGATGAGAACACGGCTGAAGAGATCTTTCCTACCCACGCCCCGATCAAGTTATGGGACGTCGCCAATACCGTACAGACGTCAAGAGAAAGAGAGGAGGGAGGTCAAGAATCACAGACGTCGACAGTAGAGGTACAGAATCTTCCATACGCTGGTAGACTTAAGTTTTTCTTTGAAAACTGGTTAAAGATAACTAAGGATAGAAATATTCTGCAATGTGTTAAGGGTTATTGTATCCCGTTTAACAAAACACCATGTCAGTTGGTTCCTCCAAGTCAAAAGCATTTATCAAAAAATGAAGTGATATTATATAAGTCTGCTATTGACAAACTTCTACAAATAGGTGCTATAAACGTATGTTCCCGGAAAAAAGGAGAGTTTTATCGCCAATTTTTCTAATTCCGAAACCTGACAATTCCTATAGGCTGATTCTAAATCTAAAGCAGTTAAACACTTTTATTTCACCCCCTCATTTTTAAATGGACGATTACAGGACAGTAAAGTCTCTAATATCTAAAAATTGTTTCATGGCTTCTTTGGATCTAAAAGACGCTTATTATGTAATATCTATAGATGAGAAATTCAGAAAATACCTTAGATTTATCTTTCAAAATAAAATTTACGAATTTGCGTGCTTACCATTCGGTTTATGTACGGCTCCCTATATTTTCACTAAAATAATGAAACCAGTGATGCTAATATTAAGAAAACGGGGTTTTCTGTCTGTTAACTATTTAGATGATTTTATATTTTTCGGCCAGAACAAGAATGTTTGTAAAAATAACGTTAGCCAATCCATGACATGTTTTCAGTCATTGGGCTTTTTAATTAATCTGGAAAAGAGCAATCTGATTCCTTCACAGCAATGTAAATTTTTGGGCTTTGTGTTTAACAGTGTGGAACTTACAATATCTTTACCTCAAGAAAAATGTATTTTTATTTTGACGGAAATTGAATCCCTTTTGAAGCAAAAAATTTGTAAAATCCGAAATCTTGCGAAAATTATTGGTTTCATCGTATCTATTTGTCCCGTTGTGAAATATGGGTGGCTCTACACAAAACAATTGGAACGACAAAAATATTTAGCCCTCAAAGATCATAATGGAAATTATAACGGGTCAGTAATCCTTTCACAAGATACTAGGCAAGATTTGATATGGTGGCTTCAGACCATCCCGACAACTAAAGTATCTTTATTATCCCTTTCTTTCGAAATCGAAATATACTCAGATGCATCTAAGACAAGATGGGGAATTTTTTGCAATGGCGAGAGGGCTCATGGATTTTGGAGTCACTCCGAAAAGAAGTCGCATATTAATTATTTGGAACTGTCTGCAGCTTTTATTGGTTTACAGTGTTTTGCGAAATCAAAAACAAATTGTAACATTCTGTTGCGGATTGACAATACAACAGCTATCGCATATGTTAACCGAATGGGGGGTACTAAATACTTGCGGCTGTCAACACTTACGCGAAAACTCTGGCAATGGTGTGAATCCAGAAATATATGGATTTTTGCATCCTACATCCAATCTGCAGAAAATATAGAAGCAGATACTGGATCCCGTTCAAAATTCGTAGAAACTGAATACAGTTTACACGAATCGGCTTTTAGGAAAATCAAAGATTCTTTTGGGGTTCCTAAAATAGATTTATTTGCTTCAAAATTGAATCACAAATGTCAAAATTATGTTTCTTGGAAGAGAGACCCGGAATCTGTAGCAGTCGATGCTTTCACTATAGAATGGCACAACAAATTTTTCTATGCTTTTCCACCGTTTCCACTTATTGCGAAAAGTCTAAGAAAAATAATTCATGCAAAAGCAACAGGCATATTGGTTGTTCCTCACTGGGAAACCCAATCATGGTACCCAATTTTTAACAACTTATTAATTAGAGAGCCCATTTATTTACATCCTAAAAGAGATTTATTGTTATCTCCTTTCAGCCAGAGTCATCCATTATGGGCATCTCTTACCCTGGTTGCAGGCGTTTTACCAGGGAATCGTTTCTCCTAAGGAAAATCCCAGAAGAAGCTGTGGAAACTATGATATTTTCTCGTAGCAAAAATACGATTGAACAATACAACGTAGCACTTAAAAAATGGTGGAAATTTTGTAACACCAATGCAGTAAACTATTTTCAACCATCTGTCAATAATGTTTTAAAATTTTTGCAAGTTAATTTCGATACAGGAGCCAGGTATGGCACCCTCAATTCTTATCGCTCAGCTATAAACCTAATACTTTTTGAACAAGTCAACACCGATTTACTTAATCGATTTATGAGAGGGGTTTTTAAACTCGGACCTACATATCCAAAATACAGTGATACCGAGGGGTTTACCACTAAGGAAATGGTTGGGACAGGTTCAAGAAATAGTATTTCCGAAATAGTGAGAAATGGTGGAAATGGTGCAGAAATACTAGGAAATAGTGTAGAAATAGTATTTCTTACTCAGAAATAGTAGGAAATACCCAGGAAATGGTAAAGAAATGGTGGAAATATTCAAAGAAATACTGGAAATAGTCTGAGAAATACTGGAAATACTGGAAATAGTAAGGGAAATATTCTCGGAAATACCTAGGAAATACTGGAAATAGTCGACCAATATGTATAAAACTTTCCGCTCTCTCTCTTCGCGCCAAACGTACTAGTATCAGTACAAACGTTGGCCGGTAGGCCGGTTTCGTTCTTCACTGCGCAGAAGCAAATATGAGGCCACATTTTTAGACGGCCAATAGCGCGACTTCGAATTGACTCAATTGTATAAATATGTAATAAGTTTCTTCTGTTTTCTGTAGCAACAGTGAGTGGTAGGGTGATGCGAGCATTCAAAGCAAGTAAAAAAATCGAGTAAAAAATGGTGTGAACTTTATACCGTTGACTGATTATCAATAATCTATCAACGTTTATACCTACAAGTATTCCTGGATTTATTATTTAATGTAAATTGATAGTTGCCATCCTATTTTAAACTCTGAAAAATATTTGTAAATATCCCCGCAAATTCATATAAAAACGGATAACAATTTTTGGAAGTGAAGAGCTTTTTAAGTGGAGGTTTTAACGATAGACTTTTATATTATTTTAGTTATGTGTACATTGCTCAACACAATATTTTAGGTATACCGCAAGGTATACTGTCATTTTTATTCGCATTTTTATGCAATTTGTGGCTCTATAATTAAGAAATAGCAATGGATTTCAAAAGGGAACCACGAACCACAGTATTTAGATCAAAAGGGCTTAAGCGAGGGCTAAAGAGCTTAAAGCTCAGCCCAACAATTACGAGAATGAAGAAGAAAAAGGGACTAGAAGCGTTAAAACTCGCACTAACATGCCTGAACCTTTCTTTGCGAGTTTCTTGGGCTTCCGAAATTTGTTTGACGGTTCAAGTTTACACAAGAGAGCGGAGACACAGGGTGATACATAAATGAGATACCTACCCACCTTTGATATTTTTTGAAACAACTGTCTTTCGGCAATTCCGGGATATTACTGCGAAATATCGGTAATTTATTGTAAGATTTTTTCAGTTCTAATGGTAACAACGGTTGTTGGGGAAACATATTACGATGGGTAGGTGCGCAAGATCCGAGACAAGTTCGATGCGGGGTGAATTAAACTGAGCTCGAAATTGAGGGGTAATATCGAAGGTAATGTAACTATCGTGTCCAAGACCTTGTGACATATATAATTATATTTGGAATCTTTCAAATGTTGGAACTCTTGGTTTATATTCAAACCTCGAAATAAACGAATAATGTTGAATTGATAAATTCGGTTTTGATTGATTAAAGTTATGTAATATCTCGGGACTATTTGCCCTGATTTGCCGGCTTTTCAGTATCCATTTTGGTCATCTAAAATTGTCGGTATTTAACTGTGGTAACCATTCGCGAATTGCAAGAATATGTAGCATTTTTTTAACACATACTCGAACACATATTATTCTAGTTATCGTAAATATCGGTAAATATAATGTTAGGTATGTAGGTCTCGATTTAGGCAGGGCGCGAAAGTGGTCCAAGAGGTGACGGACAATAGCATTGTTATGTTTATTGTTTTTGCATTTTTATGAAAACCACGACCGTGGGGGCTAAAATTTGAATTAATTATGCAAGGAAGGGAAATTAAGTTTTATCAGTTTAGTAACATAATTAGTAAGCAATACTTAAATATTAATTTGGGAGGTTGCAAAACACACATCCAAACTAGGGAAGAGTTTCTAACGCATCATGCATACATATACGGGGTATCCAAAATTAAGTGTCCACCATTGGTAACTTCGTTATTATTGGACGTTCAAGGTCGGTTAAATGGGCAAAGACTTTGTGTTTTTCATGAAGAATTTTATTCTCTTTCAACACTTATAGAAATATATAGGGCGTTCCATTTAAAACGTTGTTTATGTGAAAATCGCGAAAATGCGATGTTCATCATATTTTTCGTAATAAAAAATACTAATTCCTCAACTAATTCTTTGTCCATTTAACCGACCTCGTAGGTCCAATAATAACAAAGTTGGCAATGATGCGCACTTAATTTTGGATACCTGTATAACTTAACTTTTTATAAATGGGCGTTATACTTCAAGATTTAATAAATTGTATAGGGGTTATTTTTCAAGTGACGGACGTTTGTAATCGTTTATATCGTAACCCATTTTTATAAATTCAATATTCAACAACACAAAAATTAAATGTGCAGTAAATTATTTCACAAGAAGAAAATAGGTAGGTAATGTATGCTATTTTTGTAATAGTAAAAGGGGAAGTAAAAGGTACGAATTGAATGAAATTGTAAAAAAATACTCTGGAACACTGGAAATACTTGGAAATGGTGAAGAAATACACGGAAATGGTGAAGAAATACACGGAAATGGTAAAGAAATACTAGGAAATGCTCTGGAAATACTTAGAAATAGTAAGAAATGGTGAAGAAATACTAAGAAATGGTGAGGAAATACCGGGAAATACTAAGAAATAGTTAAGAAATACTAAGAAATAGTGACGAAATACTGAGGAAATAGTAGGAAATAGTAAGAAATGGCAAGGAAATAGTAAGAAATAGTAAGGACATATTTGGAAATGGGAAATACTTGGGACAGATTTTTTCCTAGTGGTAAACCCCTCGAGTGATACGTGGGACCCTCAAATTGTTCTTACTTTTTTAACTTCTTGGCATCCTTTAGAGAGCTTAACTCTCGAACAGATTACCTTAAAAACCATTACTCTTATTGCCCTCAGCACAGCGCATAGACTACAAACAATCGGTAAAATAAAATTGAGTAATATCGTAGAAATAGACAATAGACTTGAAATAACTGTACTTGATGTTCTAAAGGCATCAAAACAATCCTTTAGTCAACCAAAAGTAATTATCCCCTTCTTCTTAAATAATCCCAAGATATGTGTAGCGTCTACCTTAAAGTTTTATATACAAGAAACAGAAAAAATCAGAGGTTCCATACAACATTTATTTGTTACTCACAAGAAACCTGTACGTGTAGCTACCACTCGGACTCTATCAAGATGGATTAAAAAGATGTTGGAAATGAGTTGTTGTTTTTCTTTTGAAAGTTAATAAATAATGGAATTCATATTATGATCGCTCATTATATTTTTGTTCTTTCAACATCTACAAGGTGTTCTATGAGGACCGGACCAGGAAGTATAATTTAAGATTAAACCACTTACCTGTAAGGAAGTTCAATCATAATTATACGACTGGTCCGGTCCGAAGTAGAACACCCCACCCCGATCTATTTTCTTATCCTCCCCTATATTCGCGATCTCTCCCTAAAAAGCGTAATGAGCTGAATCGGTGCCTTGGATTATCAGCGTGAGTCAGAGTTTGTTTTTCTTTCAACGATTAGTGCACGTAACACACCGAAATGCGTTACTACAAGGTGTTCTACTTCGGACCCGACCAGTCGTATAATTATGATTGAACTTCCTTACAGGTAAGTGGTTTAATCTTAAATTGAATGTAGTATTGGTACAATTTTGAAAAGATGCCTCACTTTCTTGTCCTTCAGTGGCAGTGTATTTTCTTGAGGACGCATCTTTAGAATATTATGCGTTAATTCCGGGACTCCGTGTATTAGTTCAGGTCCTCCACAGTAATGTGATTATCCCGAATTTGCGATAGGACAAATCATTAAATAAACATAGGCTTTTGACGTCAGGTATACCTATGTATATACTAAAATTTAATTCTATTTGGTTGAATGGCGAACGTTTAGGGACCCAAGGGGACCTGTGAAATATTTGGCTTCGGCTAATTAGGATGCTGTTTATGTTCGAGATTACAGGATGTATGATGCATGCAGGAGGAGTTTGCAGGTTTGAAAAACACGCGAACGGAACATAATAAAGTTCAGCACGCTTTTCTTCCATTCAGTAACAGAAATGAGATGTTTTTTGTGTGGCGCTCACCCTCATTACGTGCCACCCTTTCGCACACCCAACTCGGTCATTATTTACGACGAAATTGTGTGCATAACGTTACTTTACTTGGAAATAATAGGCTGCCATGCTAGAGAAACGAATTCACCTATACAGGTTGGCTCAAAGTTTCTTTTTCATACTTTGGTGGTGAGTGAACGTATTAAAATAATATAAACTCCCTGAAAATTGCATCGTTTCAAATAGCTTTTTTAATTCTCCATGGATACAGGGTTGGCGAAGACATTTTTTATATACGAAAAGCACTATCCACCAGAACAAGAATACTTGTCAAATTTGTCCTGACCGACCCAAGCTGAGGGTCTAAAGTAGGGAATTGTTACAGTATAAATTCACAGGTAGCGATTTTTATTGTATTTTGCCGCCCGGTTGGTAGACAACCCTTTTTGCACCCCTGCTTTGCTGGAAGAGTCCTCTTGACTTCCTATAAATATATTAAATTTGAAGTTAAGTGGTTTTTGGTTCATTAGCTTAGAATGAGGGAGGTGCACTTTTTGTTCTTGTAAATTGCTTGGTTGTTATTGAAATAAGCTTCTAATTAAAGTTTAAGCAATGGTTGTTCATAAGCTTTATTATTTTAGTGGTTAAGTTTAGAAATATAGGTACAATTTAGTGTTTAGTTTTCTTGTGATTTTCCCCGCCTCTGGTCGTATAGTCTGAAGCCGACGCACCACTGGAGTTTACTCCTTACGAGGGTGATTCTACTGAAATGTGTAAAATATTTCATACAATTTGTCCTTGCATGTTTTTAACAAAAACTTTTAAAACGAATATCTGGTATTGTAGTAGTCCCCCAACAAAAGCAAGATCCAAAAGGGCCAGTCAAGTTCTTTTGTATTTACAGTTTTATAGCAAATTTTCTGAAAACGTGATCCAGGGGACTGATACGTAGGACAGGGGACTGAAAATACTAAAGAATATGGGTTTATTTTATTTATTTTAATTCGAAACTGTCAACAGAACATTGTAGTAGATAAACTAAAGTTGTTAGGTATAAGAGAAAACATAAAAAAATAAAAATTATTGAGAACAGAAATATTGAGATCCTTTAAATAATCACTTTTCATATACATTAACACGGTACTGAAATTTGTAAAAAAGTCTGTCACCCTTTTGCTGTAATGTAGGACATGGCAATGTTTCCAAAATCTGCTCAATCGATATGTCGGCTACATCATTGTCGTCAACTTTGAAAAGGGTGCCTTCTTGGTTACACAATTTTAAAAATGTTACTCTCACTTCACCTTCATCATCATCATGATCAGAACAAACTGCTACATACCGGTATTCAAACATTTTCACGGGAAATTTAACAAGTACATAATCTCCGTTTTTGTAATTTATTTTCGAAGGACAACTGGTACCTGGTGAAGGCTCATCA
The DNA here is from genome assembly GCA_963966045.1 of Xestobium rufovillosum. Classification (NCBI taxonomy): domain Eukaryota; kingdom Metazoa; phylum Arthropoda; class Insecta; order Coleoptera; family Ptinidae; genus Xestobium; species Xestobium rufovillosum. The sequence goes on from OZ014497.1 coordinate 29,364,878, forward strand.
TTTTCAGAATCAGTAAAAACCTCAGTTGTATGTAGATGAGCTGCTGGTGGATAAGAAATAACTCCTATCTTGTAATTTTCACAGCATTCAAGTTCGCAGAAACAACTTACAGACTTCATTGTAAGTTTTCTAGGACGAAATGCATTTCCAGATACCTGATGAACTCTTAAAGTGCCAGGAAAGGTCATCAACTCTGAACTGTTTTTTTGTATGAAAGTGTTCATGGCTTGTATCTCCCCGTCAGTAATTGTATAAGTAGTTATACCCTGACATCTCAACTGTATCAACTTAATAAATTCTTCTAAATTTGTTACATCGGCACCTGCGGCTACCACCTGGTCAGCTGTTCTTTTACACACCGCCCCAACACCGTCGGGAGCACCCTTACCATGCCCACTTTCATGGTAATTCCACGTAAACTTGTTTATTGACGGATAAAATTCAGTTAACTTACAACCCAAAATGAAAAACATAGTTTTGTTTCGATATTGTGTTACTGGGCCATCACTCAAGAAATGTACATTTTCAATACTAGTAGGCAAGGATGTCAATACTGGCTTAAGGTGAGCCCATATTGCGCCTACGCCGTGATCCAGATTTGGGGATATAGTGCAGTAACATTTTTTAACATTTTCTTTGAGATAGACAACTACTGTGTGCAGACTTATTTGCAATCTTGAGCCCCCAAAATGAAACGACTGAATTTCTTGATTGTATTTTGTAGCGTAATTTTCTGAAAAGTCCATGTGCACTAAAGCGTCCTTGTCAGTAAGCTGGCTCTTCAATTTCTTAATTTCGTGATACTGATGAACAATGTTAAACTCGTGTTTAAAAAAAAGGAATAAGATTGTTTTCCAATTTGAGAATTACATCTCTGGGATGCTCCGAGTAGTTTTGCTTCAAGTATTTGGTTACGTATAGGATTTTTTTAGTTTTAGGATCGACTATTTCTTGTTTTGTGGAATCCATTGCTTAAAAGTAATTTTTGCAGAGTTAGTAAATTCTTGATATGGCAAAGTTTTAGAGCAGCACTCTAAGCAAGTTCTTTCTTAAGCATATTTCACTATATCGGTTACAGCAAAGAGTCTTTAGCATATTCTGATAACAATTGTTATATTTCAATAATTTTCTTTGCCATAAGACTGATAAAATTAAATCAATGTTCGCATGTTGCACACACAGGCATGTGTCACGATCTCCAACTTTAGGCGAAACTACCCAAAACGGTCTCATGCGACAAAAAGAAGAATAACTTACACAAAAATTATTTCTTGTAAAGATTTTTAGCTGCGTCTTGCAAATATCTCTTTTGCATTTTTATTTTATGGCGCGTGATGAATTCTTTTTTCCCTGCGCAGAGGCGACTGTTTCAATCATCCTCGTAAAAGTTTTGTATTATTTTCCTTAACCTTAACATTTTGATTTTCCTAAGTGTTTTTGTAGAGCCAGTTTGTTTTTCTACATAACATAATTTTCTGTAGGATATGCAGTCGCTGTATTTCCATAATTTAGGCTTTTTAACCAGGTCGCCAGAAATTAGTTTGTTGAAATTAAGTTTATCTTTTGGGGACGTTAATTGAGAGTAGTTTTCCTTTAGCTGTTTATTAATAACATCGCCAAATAAAGCTTTCTTTGCTATATCTCTGCATGAGCTAGGAGTATTCATCATTTTCTGCATTTTAGTTACTGGGGTTAGTTCTTTACTTTTCTTGTATTTTCTCAGACGTTACATCCTCTTCCGATATTTCTTTATCTTCATTTTCAGTAAAGTTATTTCATCATCCTTTTTCTTCAATTCTCTATTTTTCTTTCTTCTTTGTTTTTCCGCTCGCCTTCTACCCTCAATTCGTTTTCTGCTTTCAACCACATGAACTGCATTAAAATCAACTTCGTCATCTGACATTGGAGGAGTGATAGACCTTATAAAATTATTTGTGACTTCTTTCATGCCAACTTTTTTTGAACGATACGTTGCAGCATATTCTTTCCAATATTTTCTAGTTTTTCTTTGTTCCCTTCTTGTCATATCTTTTATCGCTTTGGTGTCATCTTCCCATTAACTGTTAAAGAGTACACACATGTGGAATTAAAAAAAATACCTATTCCATTATGCACTTATAAACCGATACTGTTTATTCTAGGTCTTGATCAGTCCCCTGGATATTAAGTCAGTCCCCTGTAACATAATTTGACAGGGGTCTGATGCCAGGGAACTGACGATTTTTACGAATAATGAAAGAAACATTATTAATTAACGAATTCTTCGACCGGCTATTTAGCAGAAAGCTTCGCCACTAAATTATCTATTGTTAACAGCGAGTGTTGTTACAAAATTTAAATTGATTACATAAAAATGCTTACCAGGGGACTGTTTTTGTTCTCTGACCAAGCACGTGTGTTTTCCTACACTGCAGAATTTAAACTGAAATAAATGGCTTAAGAACTGATATAGTTCATTTCAGCTATCTTGGCGTGTGTATGCACTAAGCAACGCCTCATGTTTATGATGTTTTCGTTCAAATCGCAATGGTTTTTGTATTGAACGTATGTTGATGCAATAAACGCCATACGTATCAATCAAAATATGTATAAATTTTATTACTTTGGCAGCTAACGCACGTGCAATCTTAATTCCTTGGAAACAGAACGCACAAAAATGTTTTTTGGCATTTCATAAGTTGTAACGTCAAGTTTATTTCATTAACTGTCAAATTAGTAATTTCCAATTATTTATTTCTAACAATTTTGGTATTGAAATACTAAACTAAAATGCCTGGGTGTACTATAACAAAACAGTGCAGGCAATTTGTACTAGATCTTTTGGAGTATTTTAAGGCAGAAGCAGAAAATAAAGGACCTTTGATTCCATTTTCTTCTGTGAACGAGAGAGTTTCTGCCGCGTTGAAAATAAGTTTAAGAACCATAGGTCGTATCAAAGTAGAATCTACATCTGGTGATCCTCTTACTACCCCCGGAAAATCGCATAACAGGCGAAAGTTTAAGAGTGACGATGTAAGTGAAGAAACAAAATGCGAAATTCGCAACACGTTTTATATTATGAGAGAAGACAAGAAACACATTACAATTCAAACGCTGAATGAATTAGCAAAGCAAAGGGGTGTCATAGATGTATCTAATACGAGTATGTGGCGTATTTTAAAGAACTTGGGGTTTTGTTTCAAAACGGAGAATAATCGCCGTTTTCTTTGTGAGCAACCTCACATTGCAAGCAAGCGCATTGCGTTTTTACGAGAATACATACAAAATATGAAAAGCGAACATTCCAGACAATTTGTGTTTCTCGACGAAACATGGATTTTTGCTAAAGGAGGAAGTAAGCGCACATGGCAAGATGAAAGCGTTAAAAGCTGTAAGAAAGGCCATGCTTCAAATGGGAAGCGATTTGTTGTACTTCATTCAGGAACTAGGCATGGTTTTGTACCGAATGCATCGCTGCTGTTCTCTACAAAATCAAAATCGGCGGACTACCATGATTCAATGGATCAGAATTCGTTCAAAAAGTGGGTTTTAGAAAAACTAATACCAAACCTTGAGGAACCGTCGCTAGTGGTAATGGATAATGCATCATACCATAGCTTCTTAGCAGAGCCAGTTCCCCATGCATCCTGGAATAAATCAAAATTAAAAGATCGGCTTGTAACTAAAAATGTGCCATTTTCGGAAACGGCTTTGAAAATTGAACTTCTAAATTTATGTAAAGAGAATAAACAACAGCCAAGGTACGCTATAGACGAAATGCTCCAAGAGCATGGTCATCAAGTCCTAAGACTGCCACCCTACCACTGTCAGTATAATCCAATAGAGTTGGTGTGGGGTATTTGCAAACAATATTATGACCTGCATATTGGAGAAGTTGGTTTTGGAGACAAACAAGTTTTAGATATGTGGCAAAAAGCTTTAGACCAAGTCACTCCAGATGTTTGGAAAAATTGTATAAATCACACGGAAAAAATTGCGGAGGAAGACTGGGAACGTGAAGTGCGCTTTGATGAAGTTGAACCGCTTATAATAAACTTGAATGATTCATCTGAAGATTCTGAAGATGAAGACGATACATTTTTTGAACTTTTTTAAGATCCTAATATGTAGTTATTACGACAATTAATTAGAATTCTTTTTTATAAATTTTTTCTTTCGTAAATGTTTCAAATTAATTTTCTTTTCAACTTTCTTCAGTTCATTATTTCAGTTAGGTAACATGTATTATTGTATTTTATTTATATTATACTTGTTTACGTATTACCGACCACTTATTTAGCATCACTTTAGTTATTGTCTGCATTAAGTTTTGTTCATTTAGCTAAAATTGAACTTCTGTAATTTATCTGCGTCGCTATATTCCAATGAAACTCCCAAAAATATAGTAATTATTAAACTGATTGAATCGTTAAACTACTTTGGGAATTACATACATAGCGTCGCCCTCCTCACGTACTGGCGTAACTGACAATTTTGTGAAAATTGAGTTACGTTCTATAATATGCATATCTCTGTGTCTGCACCACCTCACGAAGTGGCGTAACTGCAGCACCAATCTACATAAAAAAGACGACCCGTAGGTTATGTTACTGTGTTTAATGCAGTCCTACAAGTGTAAGCGAATTACGTTTTTTTTGTTCTCCTGAAAAATTTACCAATTGTCAGTTACGCCAGTACGTGAGAAGGGCGACGATAGATAAGTGCATGCATTTTCCAGCAATTTATTAATCTATGATGCCTTCTTTCAAATAATCATAAATTCTACTTGTTGAGAATTGCTGGAATGCAATACATATTTGACCCATACTGTCATATTGACGTACGAGCCAAAATAACTGAAAACAACTATATTAGCCAAATTGTTCAAACTTCACCCTAGTAACCGTCAGTTTTGCACAACCATAAATGCTAGTGATGGGACAGTTCCAAGTTTTTAATTGTTTTCTATGTAACAGGGGACTGATGCAAGATTGTGAGACAAAACTTTGTATTTTAAAAATGAAATAATTAAAGTTTGCTCAAAGTAAATATATTAATGACAGATAAAGGTGGCAATTACAGAATGAATTATAAGAAAGTGAAATGAAAATAGCTTGAATTATATCCAGAATTCACGTTTGATTGTGGAATTTTGGTGTTGTGACATACCAGGGGACTGATATTTCACGAATAAATTTGACAATTTAATTAATTTATACCTAAAATATAAGGAAAATTTTTATGTGCACCAAAACCACAGAATTTTTTGCATCAGTGTCTATTAAAAAAATTATATTTATTTGCAGTTTTATGTGGCTTTTTAAAGATCTCAATATTTTACACGCTTCAGTAGAATCACCCACGAACGATTATTTTAACTTCAATCAGTTGATAATAGAGTGCACGCGAATGTCAGTTTTATACCCAAATGCGCATTTATCAGATGGTTTATGTTCGAAAATGTCCAACTACATCAAAATATAAATTGGTTATAAATTCAGTAATTAAGTGACAATTTGCTAAACGTCGATCCCACTGGCAATGAAATAAATACTTTTCCTGGAGTTCGAATAGGCGTTGATTCACATTTCGGCACTAAGCAATATTTGGAGTATTTAATATTAAGTTTTTCCATATTAAATCAAAAGATTCAACAAATTTAGGAACGAACAAACACTGCAAATGCTGACTTTACAACGCCAACTGTCATATCTACTATATGCCGCTCTATTTTCACTATGTCCATGCTCTATGCAGTCAGACATAAACAGCCGTATCCATAGTTACGTACAGCTACGGGTAACGTAACGCCTTACTTTTAGTTTATAACTGAAAATCGATTCTTAAGGAGTAAACGCCAACAATCATTCTTATATTTTTTATTGTTTCAGGTATGGAGCCGTCCATATACTACATGTATTTTGAAGCTGTGTTACCAGTTTTATGCATCAATACATTTGGTCGAGTTGGTGGGAGCCTTATACGAGGGATTCTATAGTTCTGTTGCAAAACGAACCAAAATAATATTCAGAAACAAATTTTAACTTCCTACTATTATAAGTCAAATTAAATATTACATGTTTGCTCACTGCAGTTGCTCTGTTCGAGTGATTTGTTATTTTAATTTGTCTGTGAAAATTTTCAATGTTTTCTGAAAAGTTTCACAGTTTAAACTTTTCATAAAATTTTATATCTGACAATCAGCTGTTCTTAGTTTTTCGGACAAATGTGGCTGTCAGGCCTTGAACTTCGTGTAGAATATTCGTAAGTAAATAGGAGAATACCGAACAAGGAGGGTGTTTGAAAGACGGAAAATTACAAATGTAAAAGTACCGTAACTACAAATAATACTTATTTCTTCTCCCGGGTGACTACAGCACATTCGGCCACTGTTAAGTGTGTTGAGTATACATCATATCCCATCCTTAAGCAGGGTTTAACCGTTACAACTTTTGTTACAATACAAGCCACTATTTTTTATGTTAACTTTAGGTTAAACACAGAAGCAGAATGGCGGATTTCGTTTCTCATTAGTAGTCTTTTTTAATTCGCGTGCACACACAACATGAAAAAGGAGACCATTGTGCTGTTCTGTCCGCAATATTTCCCTATTCCTGTTTTTCTCTTACAAAGAACCCTCAGTGTATTTCGAGAAAATGCATTTTTAATGAGGGTGCGGTGGAAAACAAAATATAAAGGAGATGTTTACAGGTGCTACTGCCTGCCTTTTGTTTTTCATTATGTTTGCGTGGCCCTTTTTAATTATTTGTTTTGTGCTCGTTTAATTTTTCACTAATTAACTCTACTCGAGACTCTGGAGTCTAGAGAGAGAAAAAAAGCACTTGTAATCCCGTCGAACGCTTTACAAATGACCCGAACATCTTGAGGGTAAAGGGTATCATGTTATTTGCAACTTGTCTCCGGTACTAATACCATATTTAATGGACAGAGTGTAGGGAACAGTTGGCGTGTTGGCCAGTGACAAATGAGCCCCTTGCTTTGACGTCATTAAATTGTACTAGTCGTTAGTAAACCGCAAGAAAATGGTCTGGGGAATGTCAGGGAGAAATGTTGTTCTAAATACAGGGTGTCCTGTACCTCAAACCAGCGAATGTTATCTGGATTTGCTTCTGAAATATAAATATTTGTCAGGTATACCTAAAATATACCTTGGCATGCATTTTAAGAGGTAGGCTTTTTAACTCCGCCTTTCTTTGGAACATTGCAGAAGTGACAACCCTGTATATCAGTAATAGAGAAAGGCATTTCATTCCTCGGAGTATGTACAGGGTCCTGCATCTCACCTCCCGTCTTCTATTACACCTAAACGATTTATTTTAGAAAAATGATTGAAACGGGACAATAGACTGTTTGTTGGAAAGCACATGTTAAAAATACTTTTGAATATACAGGTTGTCCCGAAAATTGGTGGTGCATCAAAGTTGTACTTTTTTAAATGGAATGCCCTATAGTCTTATTGATTTTTGAGACCCTTTCGAGCTACTGTACATACCCCTAGAATATTATCAAATTTGATTTCATAGTTCCAGAGGAATAAATTAAAATCGAAAAAAACATTTTTTTTTCGTAATTTTAAAAAAATAATAAAAAATAGAAGAAACATCTTCAAACCAAAACTAAGCAGCAGGTTGCTTATAATAAAAGGTCAGTTTATCCTACTATGAATATCGTAAAAATAACTTATACAGGTTGTTCAAAATTCAATGCCAAACTTTTCAAAATGTAATGCTATTTTTCTCCATTTTTTCAAATGGGACCCTGTATATTTTTATCCCGTCGGATGCAGAATTAAAAAATGAACATGTTTTCTAATTACAATTACCTCGACATTCTCAAAGGTTTCACAGATATTCGTAAAAATTGTAAAATTACTATCTAATAAATAATAATTTTACTTAGCATTTTCAATTCAATGACTAGAACATATGTTCAATATGTCTTCCGTTCTCTTGGAGGCACAAACGGAGGCGGGTATGAAATGACCTTGCTACTCTTCCTAATAGCTCGGGTGTAATGTTTTGAAATGCGTTTCTGATTCTTTGCTGCATGTTTTCTGGTGTGGTTGGAGGTTCCCGAGGGGTAAACCGCTGAAAAAAAGTTGTACACCTCAATTCCTTTTTAGCCAGAAATTCCCGAAATTCCTTGGAAATTCCCCGCAATTCCTTGGAAATTCCCCGCAATTCCTTGGAAATTCCCGCAATTCTTTGGAAATTCCCCGCAATTCCTTGGAAATTCCCGAAATTCCTTGGAAATTCCCGCAATTCCTTGGAAATTCCCGCAATTCCTTGAAAATTCCCGCAATTCTTTGGAAATTCCGGCAATTCCCCATGTATATTACATACATAAATTTACAACTGTCGCGAATAACATTCCCGATTGCTTACGTACATACATCCATCGCATGCCTAATACATTCATCATCATGAAGTTCTCAGGCCGAAGACTAGTTGCACGCGTACCTCCATCCTTTTCTATCCTGAACTAACCTACAAAAGTAGAACATCCTACATCCCCAACTATTTGAGAGCAGTAGTCCGATATGGGCTTACCCCTACCTCTTTTTATTCCTATCTCCGACTCAAGTATGTCACGAACTATTCTTTCGTGCCTCAGGTGTCCTACCATCCTATCTCTCCTATCCTTTATTGTCTTCCATGCCTTTCGCGTTTCCCCAACTTCTTGTAATACCTCCCTATTGCTAACCTTATCTATCCACGGTATCTTCATCATGCGCCTGTAGCACCACATTTCAAGCGCTTCTATTCTTTCTAGATCCGCTTCTCCTATTGTCCAAGTTTCACACCCTCACAGTGCCGTAATCTATACATACGTCTTTAGAAGTCTCTTCTGAGCTTCTACGTTTTTCTACTGAACACTTGTCGTGCAAAAATATCTTGATAAAGGGATGGTTTCCAAATAAATTTTTGAATTAATTGATAGAATTATTAAACTCTATGTACCTACCTGTTTTGGAAAGTATGCGTTCATTTCACGCATCACAAAGAAATTTGTATCTTACCAAAGCATTATTAATAGTACACAAATCAACAGTTCTCTAAAAACACTCTTACAACCGACGGTTAATCACGTCCGAAAACGCCCCGGTACACTTAAAAACGCGACAACATTCACACGCACATACTGATACCAAAACTCTAAACGAAACGCATGTAAGAGGTAAGACATAAATATACTCGTATAGGTACTTTCCTGGTTCTATTGCTCTTCTTCGCATCTGAAAGCCAAGACTTCAAAAACTAACTTCAAAACTGCCCTCCCGGTTTCTTGCTTCCCAATAAATAGTCTTCTTCGAACATTCGGGAATCGATTGTTCCATCGATCGATTTTTCTAGTCTCATAAACAGACATGGTCAACGCCATAATAAACAATTGCGGCTTACAGACAAACAGCGTGACTCATTACCAGGAGCGTCGCTTGCGGGGCAAAAATTCGAATCATATTTTTTTCACCCCAAGCAACATCTTCATTTTTAGGCCAAAAAAAGAGATCTAAACTGTTCAGATAAGATTTTAATTTTATATTCATTTCCAGAATTTTCTATAATTCGTCTAATATACCATCTTTCTTCATAATAGACCGCGTAGTACGCGATTAACTGTTATTCAATGCACAACAATACGTTTGAAATACGCTGCCCGCCCAAAGTGAAACATAAACTAACTATTGGACTCTACTGATCGACGAGAAACTTAATAGTGGTCCCTAACAAAAACTGGTTAAATATACTTGTCATTATTACCCGGAATAGCTAATTAACCGGGTACCTAATCAACCTACCTTTCATATGTTATACAATAAAAACGCGGATTCAAAACTACACTATACCGTGTGTCCCGGGAATTCTGAAGCATCCTGTTTGACATGGGAAATTTGAAAATTGCAATTTCTGTGCCCCCAAAGTGTTTTAAAGATATTCCGAGTATCAGGACACATACACTGTGCACCAGAGAACGTTTTTGTGCAATAATTTTTAAAGTTGAACAAAAAATGTAAGAAATATTTCCAAAAATATATTGCGTGGGAATCAACTAAGTTTAAATAGAAGTGTAAAAAGCACAATAGCCGTGTCGAAATGGTTTAGTGAGTTTTTAATCCCAGCGTCGCCGACATTGCATCCGGCATACGGAGGTTCGAATCCAACAGCGATTAATTCTTTTTACTTGTGTTATTTTGAATGAATGGCGATTGATTTCTATCAGTAAAGATGCATAATTAAACGCTTTATAATTTTTAATTAAACTGGAAATGGATTTATTAGAAAATTATTCACATTATTAAAGGCTGTAAACATTGTCAGGGCCAACATCCCACCATAAATATGTATTTATTCGAGGGTTGATTTCAGACACGGATTGCCTAGTAGCTGGAATCAATGCCGACAACTAAATGCAATTATTTGTTGCAAATTAAAATGAACAAACAAAGTTTTAAAACCTTTAAGTAGATAAATAACTAATTTTCTAGGTATCGTTCCAATGTTACAGCCTTTAATAATGTGAATAATTTTTTAATAAATCCATTTGCAGTTTAATTAAAAATTATAAAGCGTTTAATTATGCATCTTTACCCCGATCTTTACAGATAGAAATCAATCGCCTTTCATTCAAAATAACAAGGAAAGTAAAAAGAAATTAACCGGCGGCGTTGGATTTGAACCAACGTGTGCCGGATGCAATGCCGGCGGTGCTGCGACTAAACTCGCTAAACCATTTCGACATGGTTGTCTTACTTTTTTACATTTGTATTTAAACTTAGTTAATTCCCACGCGATATATTTTTGGAAATATTTTTTACATTCTTTGTTAAACTTTGAAAATTATTGCGCAAAAGCGTTCTCTGGTGCACATTGTATGGTGTCCTGATACTCGAAATATCCTTAAAAAACACTTTGGGGACATAGAAATTGCAATTGTCAAATTCCCCATGTTAAACAGGATGCTTCAGAATTCGCGGGACACACGGTATGCTGCATTCAAACACACTACTGAATAACTGAATGTAGGTATGTCTTAATTCGCATTCCAACTGTTTTGATGCGCAAGCGCAAATCTTTCCACAATACGTGGCAATTCCTCCAAATACCCGTCAATTCCTGACAAGATCCACAAAATTCCTTGCAATTCCTGCGCAATTCCTTGACAATTCCCGAAATTCCTCTGCAATTCCTGCGCAATTCCTCGGCAATTCCCGAAATTCCTCTGCAATTCCCGAAATTCCTCGAAATTCCTCTCCAATTCCCGAAATTCCTCGGCAATTCCTGCGCTTTGTACACCAAAATTCCTCAGCGGTTTACCCCTCAGAGGTTCCTTATAAACGATTTCCTTAACGTAGCCCCACAAAAAGAAATCCAATTTAGTTAAGTCGGGTGATCGGGGCGGCCAATTACATGGCCCTCCTCTTCCAATCCACGGGTTTGAAAAGGTTGTATTGAGATTGTCCCTGACTCGTAATGAATAATGTACTGGCGCTCCGTCGTGCTGCAGCCACATTGCATCTCTCAAATCAAAGCTATTGGTAAATTTTGGCATAAATTTGGCAATTGACTTTGCAAGAAATCAAAATACATAGCACCGTTCAAATGTCCGTTAGAAAATTGAGTACCAATAATATGTTCACCAATAATCCCCCCCCCCCCCCCACCTGCCTAAAAATCTTTGGAGGCCGGAATAATAATGAACATATGTTCTAGTCATTGATTTTAAAACTGCTAAGTTAAATTATTATTTATTAGATAATAATTTTACGATTTTACGAATATCTGTGAAACCTTTGAGAATGTCGAGGTAATTGTAATTAGAAAACATGTTCATTTTTTAATTCTGCATCCGACGGGATAAAAATATACAGTGTGTCCCATTTGAAAAAATGGAGAAAAATAGCATTACATTTTGAAAAGTTTGGCATTGAATTTTGAACAACCTGTATAAGTTATTTTTACGATATTCATAGTAGGATAAACTGACCTTTTATTATAAGCAACCTGCTGCTTAGTTTTGGTTTGAAGATGTTTCTTCTATTTTTTATATTTTTTTAAAATATGACGAAAAAAAATTTTTTTTTCGATTTTAATTTATTCCTCTGGAACTATCAAATCAAATCTGATAATATTCTAGGGGTATGTACAGTAGCTCGAAAGGGTCTCAATAATCAATAAGACTATAGGGCATTCCATTTAAAAAAGTACAACTTTTATGCACCACCAATTTTCGGGACAACCTGTATATTCAAAAATATTTTTAAAACGTGCTCTCTAACAAACAGTCTATTGTCCCATTTCAATCATTTTTCTAAAATAAATCGTTTAGGTGTAGTAGAAGACGGGAGGTGAGATGCAGGACCCTGTATACGAGTACGATAACGGACTATTCTAATTATTAATTGAATAAAGCAAATATTTCTGTTCCACTTACGAAAGTTCTGTCTCCCGTGAAAATTGAAAATTATTAATCTTTTAGCCAGAGACGGCGCTCCCCCATTGTAAATACAAAATGCCATTATCTGCTTTCATTGTTTGGCTTTACTTTTCCATGAAAAATGGACAGAATAAGACGGATACAGGTAGAGACCCATTTGCGTAATTAACGTTGCAAAAATGTTGCAGAAAACCGAAGATTTATTAGCATCAAATTTGAGGAATGAGGCGGAACAGAAAGAAATTAAATCGCCTTTAAATTTGACATTTTTGTGGCCCCCAATTTTATTTTTCCCGTTCAACGAAACTGTTGGTTGTGCTGAAGAATAACAACTTGTAAGTGCAACTTCAACTTTATTCTTGCTAACACACTTTTATTACAAATCGGAAAACTTAAACTTTATTCTAATTCTGAACGTATGTACAATATTTACAATTTTTTAATAACTGAATTATGACCACTAACAGGCACGCGGTTTCACGTCCTGTACTTTAAAGGACTTGGATATAGTTGCCAAATTCAGACTACCGGATATGCAGTCTCACATTCTGTTCCCCGAAGAAAAGCCTTGGAAATAGTGGTTTGAGTCGAATGACTGAATTGTCACGGCAGCTTCGCTTCTTTTATATTTAACTGAAGAGTCCCCAAGTTCACTTCACCCAATCGGAGATCGTGCCCACGTCAACTTTGCCTAATCGGAGTTCTTGCATATTACGTCAGGATCTATTTTTGTGAACCATTGTTTGTACTTGGAGCAGATGAGGCGGCCCCGCCTGGCGAATCATGTCCGGTCTTCATTCTTTTGAAGAGGAAAGCTCCGCCCTGAGACTTGAGACGGCGAGCGTAACACCGTATCACTGCATGAAATTACTCCAGTAGGTTTCAGCGCTGCAGTAGGGAATGTATCGCTCTCTTCGTTATTTTTACGTTCGCAAATTATTGTTCACAGCAACCACCTTATTTTGGATAAAACGAAATCGGACGCACTCGAATCGCTGCCGCTGCCATGCGGGACAGCCGATCGTCTTTAAATTTCTTATGGGTGGGGAGCTGCGATCGGCGGTTACGGTTTTACGGTTTCCCGAGTCGACATTCGAAAAAGTTAGAAGCGAGGGAGTGCCGCCGGAAACCCCCTCCAACGCTCCTTCGGAGTGCGGGGAGGTGGGATCGATCTTCGACCGCGACCGGGTGTTGTCCCTCGTGTCCAAATTCTCCCTCCAGTTCCGGCATCGCCGTTCGGGTGGGACCTAGAGAAATAGACAAAGAATGACGAAATGTAGCCTTCGCAAAGACGCATCGGATGAGGTACCTCCGAACCCGGTAGCACGCACCGTTTAGGAAATACGGTCAAAAATGTGTTTTTGAGGAAATTTTCGGATTTTGTCGAAAAAGTCGATTTGCCTCATCTTCGTCACACGGATTCTCCTCGGTGCCTTGAACCTGACGGTGGGAGCGCGACGAACCGACTCTTCTGGTTTATTCGGAACATCCAACGGTACTTCATCAGATTTAAATTCTCACTTCCACGTGTCTACTTTCTGTTTCCTGGACAGTTCTATGAAAAAGTCTTTGATTCCGCCACGTGTTCTGCTTTATCCTTCTGCGATTACCAACATCTTCCTGAAATATTTCAAGGAACATCTTGAATCTCATAGTCTTCAACTCAAGTGTTGGTTCAGTTATGTCGACGACACATGGTCGTGCCAATCCAGACCAATAGTCCTCAGTCATCCCTCCAAAATTCGTTTCACCATGAATGGGGAAGTTGTTAGTAATTTGTTCTTCTTAAATAATGTTCTAGTTAGTCGTCATCTAGATGGAAGTCTTGGTAGTCTCGCCTATAGGAAACGTAGGAAACTCAGATGCATTGGTTGATGCCTCAATGCCCCATCGCATCGCCATCCGCCTTTGAAATGGTCAGAAGATGTTCACTCTGCGGTCGTCATATTCCAACGAATATTATACAATGAATTCTCGGAATTGCGTCCTGTGATTCTGTATCCATATTTATGGTTAGGAGATCGTTAGCTTGTTGACGATTTCTTTTTGTTGCATCTGGGTCGGTGGAAGGAAAAGATATTTGTCGATAATACCCTGCGCTCAAAGTCGAAGAAGGAGAGGATTCTCTATTGCTAAATGGCGAAAATGATAAGATAGAAACAGAAAATTCGTAATGTCGTTTTGGTCTCTGGTCTCTCTGATCGAGAAGCAAACGAGTGCTGGGTCAGAAGTTGGGCTCGTTGACTATTTCCTCTGGATCAGTTCTTGCTTAAATACCTATGGTTTTATGGAGAGATTTATGCTGTTTCTGATAGTGCAACCCAGTCGGAGTCTAGGTCGAAGCACCTGGCTGCAATACCGTCGTGTTAGGGACGTTAATCGGTACGTGAACAGTTGGATATTGATAATCTTCCAACGTATACAGGGTGATTTTTTTTGACCGTCTATTAGAAGTATCTGGAGAACTAAAAGAGATATTGATTTGAAATTTTGGCTGTGGCCGAAACCGGGTCGGATCTATTTAATGAAAATATTTTCAAAATGGTGGCATTTCCGGAAATACCGGAAGTTGACACCAACTTTGTTATCTTAAATGGAATGCTACCATTTTCTATTTTTTTTTAGATTCCACGGAAAATTTTAATGTCAATTCAATAAAGGTTCGCTATGTCTAAAATTAATATTTTCGGAGATATAATTTTTTTTCTCAATATTTTGACAGTTGTGGTAGATTATGTAAAAATTAATATCTCGATAACGTCTAGCAGTAAGATGTTCGATTTTTTATGGTGGCAAGACGAGGTGTTGGAGTTACTAATCAGGCAAACAAATTTTCAAAATCTATTACATAAAATTTTCTA
Organism: Xestobium rufovillosum; assembly: GCA_963966045.1. Classification (NCBI taxonomy): domain Eukaryota; kingdom Metazoa; phylum Arthropoda; class Insecta; order Coleoptera; family Ptinidae; genus Xestobium; species Xestobium rufovillosum. The sequence goes on from OZ014497.1 coordinate 29,380,174, forward strand.
ATCAACGACATATGTTGATCGCACAAAAGTAGCAAAAAGTCATTTTTCTTAAATGGAATGATACCATTTTCAATTGTTTTTTAGATTCCACGGAAAATTTTAATGTTAATTCAGTAAAGGTTCGCTATGTCTAAAATTAATATTTTCGGAGATATGATTTTTTTTCCAATACCTATTTTGACAGTTGTGGTAGATTATGTAAAAATTAATATCTCGATAACGTCTGGTAGTAAGATGTTCGATTTCCTATGGCGGCAAGACGAGGTGTTGGAATTACTAATCAGGCAAACAAATTTTCAAAATCTATTACATAAAATTTTCTAATCAACGACATATATGTTGATCACACATAAGTAGCAAAGAGTCATTTTTCTTAAATTGAATGATACCTATTTAAAGAAACCAATTAAAAAACGTGAAAAAATGCGTGCTTAACAATGTATGATGTTTCTCTACCCAAAATGAATAGTATTTTACATACCTACTAGATGGGGCGCCAGGTCATTGTTCTGCAGCAGTTACTAACGAATTGTACCAGATGTTTGAAGATAGATGGATACGACGTTTGGGTCCATGGAGTTGGCCTGCCAGGTCTCCAGACATTACACCGTTGGATTTTTATCTTTGGGGCCGTATAAAGGATAAAGTGTATCAATATCCACTCAACAACAGGGATGAATTGGTGGAAAGAATTGCTACAGCATTTGCAGGCTTAGATCCACAAGAAATTCGTAGCGCTACTACACACGCCGTAAATAAGCGAATTATTAAATGTGTAGAAGTTAATGGACTACATTTTGAACAGTTTCTTTAACATTGTTTTACTATCACGTACCTACTTTATTTTTTATTTAGTTAAAATAAGTTCAGTGGTGGTAATTCAGGATATGTTCCATTAAATGTTCTGTATGTCCTGTTAATTATTTTATCGCATTTTCCATGAATGTTGAATAAATTCATAATATCCGAGTAAGAATAATTATCATTTGCCATATCCTATTCGTTAAACACCAACCGTACTAAATTACTAAAAAATACCAATTGCTTTTATTAGACATTATTTGTAAAATTTTTGAATATTTTGTTTTGTCTACAAGCCAAGGTCTACTTACCAGAAGGCGGCGCTCTTCAATTTTGATCGATGAAATAAGAAAACAGCAAATATCTAAAATACTATGCATTTTAGGTAGAGAAACACCATACATTGTTAAATGCGCATTTTTTCACTTTTTTAATTGGTTTCTTTAAATAGGTATCATTCTATTTAAGAAAAATGACTTTTTGCTACTTATGTGTGATCAACATGAATGTCGTTGATTAGAAAATTTTATGTAATAGATTTTGAAAATTTGTTTGCCTGATTAGTAATTCCAACACCTCGTCTTGCCACCATAGAAAATCGAACATCTTACTGCTAGACGTTATCGAGATATTAATCTTTACATAATCTACCACAACTGTCAAAATAGGTATTGGAAAAAAAATCATATCTCCGAAAATATTAATTTTAGACATAGCGAACCTTTATAGAATTAACATTAAAATTTTCCGTGGAATCTAAAAAACAATTGAAAATGGTATCATTCTATTTAAGAAAAATTACTTTTTGCTACTTTTGTGCGATCAACATATGTCGTTGATTAGAAAATTTTATGTAATAGATTTTGAAAATTTGTTTGCCTGATTAGTAACTCCAACACCTCGTCTTGCCACCATAAAAAATCGAACATCTTACTGCTAGACGTTATCAAGATATTAATTTTTACATAATCTACCACAACTGTCAAAATATTGAGAAAAAAAATTATATCTCCGAAAATATTAATTTTAGACATAGCGAACCTTTATTGAATTGACATTAAAATTTTCCGTGGAATCTAAAAAAAAATAGAAAATGGTAGCATTCCATTTAAGATAACAAAGTTGGTGTCAACTTCCGGTATTTCCGGAAATGCCACCATTTTGAAAATATTTTCATTAAATAGATCCGACCCGGTTTCGGCCACAGCCAAAATTTCAAATCAATATCTCTTTTAGTTCTCCAGATACTTCTAATAGACGGTCAAAAAAAATCACCCTGTATATCCTAATTGTTATGCCCCTTCCACTGGACTTTTGCGAGTTGTCAGACTTAAGCCCATTCCACTGCATATAGGCCTCGATATAGGCGAACTGTTACGTTGTCTGGGAAATACATCAAAATAATTATTATAGCATGCAAGACCAGAAAAATATTGTAGACTATGAAATACTTATGTTCTTTCGGTTGTATCTGCATGCTCGCATTTATGGAGCTCCACGGTGGGGATTGGGTTGTGAGACGCTGCGAGCGCCAGTGAATAATATATGCTTCTACTTCTTTAGCGGCAGTATTCCCTTAATTTAAATACTTCTTCTACGTAGCTTCCACTAAAAAACTTTTGGTGTTTTATCTGAGCTGCAGCCTAAAATTATTTTCAAGTATACAGTTTGTCCTATGTAAACGTAACGGGACAGTGGTTTCTCTTATGGAAAGGCCTGTATTTAATCGAAGTTTTAAATTCTGTAGTCAACTGGATCGAGCTGGATTCATTTTATCACTACTTACCTAAACCGGAAAAATTCTGGAATAATAATAATAATGATAATTTCAGAATTCGTTTTATGTACTTAATGCTTGTCGTAATAAGAAGATAACGGGGACATCTTATATCTTAAGAGACTGAGTTACTTCAGAAACATCGGAAATTATGCGGAGTACCTCTCTTGAATACAAACTGAGACTGGAGGGTGTTTGAATGACAAAATGGTGGATTAAGCTGCAGCGTATTGTATTAAATTAGCCCACTAAATTTAAATACAAGTGCTCATAATTCATGACGGCTGACAAATTGCGTTTGACTGTAGCAGGAGCGTCAGAGAAGCGACACGAGATAATTTACTTCCCCGCGTGTAAAATTCCCCAAAAGTCATTAATATCATTAGAATTTTTTTCCGAAAACTACATTGATAGGTGAAGTCGCAAGTTCTTATCGAGAGGATTTACCGCCGAACTTCCGAGGACAAACTCAAACAGGATAACAGCTCCATCTGCAATGATTTACTCCCCTATCGCCCGCCAGAATTATTAGTGCGACCATATTTCACGCAAATCAAGAGATTCCCTGGGATGATTTATCAAACCAAAAACTGTAAATACGTCATTATTTAAGCGCCCGCATAAAAGTGATCGCCGTACGACCCTAAAGTTAACTAAACTGTAGCCGTAAATTTCGAATTTGCTGGACGCAAAAACTTGGCACGGAGCGCTAATGATATCGGCTGTGCGGTTTTTGCTCAAACGGACAAAGTTTTATGCAACAGTTGCCCCTGCCGCAGACTTCTCATTTTACATTCACAATTAATCAGTCCAGAATGCACACAAGAGATGTAAGGGTTCTCATAATTTTCGAGACAAAAGTGATAGAAGTAAAGTACGACGCGTTTATCATATGCAGAACATAGAGCTGTTATTTTAGACTCGTCTCGAAAGTTGCTGTAAGAAGGCAAGTCATAACGTCACATGCGCTGCGAGTAAATTTTCACTGACAAATACATGATATGGGCTTCTTTCATTCCCTCAAATGTCAAATCCAGAATTTGCACTGCCCTATTACGTCACGGCCTTCTCTATTCAACTGAACTCTAGTAGAGGCATTCGGTCGAATTACAAATGTGCAAGAATGTGCTGCCACCTGGAACAAGAAGATTGTACTTCGACGGTTGTGTTCAGACGGTCGCCACTAATCGGGCGACATATAGCAGAACACTGCACTGCAATATGTTTTCGACTTTGACAGATGATATTTACCTTTTAGCAAAGAAAATTTAAATTCAGTGTATTTTTCCGCTAGTGTTGGGAAATATTTGAGATTGTGCGTGGATCTGCTACAGATATTGCTTGTATACAATATAATATTGTAATGGCGTAGATATCTTTCCGTTACACGTAGTCCGATACCCACATACGTATAAAAATACCGAGAAAAATACACAGAAGTTGCAATTTAGCAACATTCGTTAAGTCATTGAAAATTAACTTGGTTAAGTTTCAGGAATTCCCAGTGTAAATCAATGTAACAATTTGTAAACAATGAGAATCATAATTTTTTTCGAAATCGAAACAATGACAGGCGTCTACACACTGCAGCAAACAAAACAGTGGGTCCTTGCAGCCTTTTGTAGCCCTTCGTCAACCCTTTCTGCCCCACTGGTAGTATTTTGTTAATTTGCAGGTGTTCGTAAAGCTTTTTTGAGATTAAGGATCTCGGCAACTTTTGCATCGTTGGAAAACACGTTATTGGTCTGCAATTCTTCGGATTCTTTGGTAGAAGAAACGTTCCAGTGGTGAATCATTCACGGATTGCATCAGGGTTCTTAATAGTTTCGCTGATTGCGTGAGTCAAAGGATGTTGTAATGCACTAAAGACTTAAAATTTGCTAAAAACCTAGCTCAACTTTACACTCCTAAATATCGTCCCCATGCATCGCAGACCCCAAAAACCAACCCATGCGATGTCCGACTAGCCCAAAATCAAATTCGGATGTTACAAAAAGTGTGCGATGTAACAGTATCGAACGTTTAAAATTCGCTAACAACGAACCTCAAGTTGCGATATGGTACTTGGTTTATAAATCGACAAGTTGCACTAGTTTGCTTCGCCACGCTGCATTTTTGAAACAAGCCCTTTAACTGACTGAGGCCAGACACGCATTTTTTGTAAAAAAAGATAATGTAAAAACATAAGACAAAGAAACTAACCCCTACGGGAGTCGAACTCACCCAGCCCGTGGACATCAAACTGCCAACTCTATGCGATACTTCTCTACCCACGGAAACCGCTGACGATATACACCGACTTCGTGTTACTTCGGATTGCGATACGGTACGTGAGATATGAATATGCCCCCGGTATACAGTCACACTTCCAATTCGTTAAACATCTTCAATGTTAAAATGCAAGTATATGAACTGCCCAGTAAGTTATGAAAAGGACCAATAAAATCTACGCATTACAGATTTTCTAAACGGCAATTTACATATAATCTCGACCCGTCTAAACCAAAATTTCATTTTTATAATTACGTTTCGTGTACCCGCAATTCGATTAACGGCCTTTGAAGCGTGTCCGGTCTACGCTCGAGGCTGCTCATTTTCTACATCGGTTTTCGGATGGCTATATTTAAATATCAAAGTACCCCGCTTTGAAGTGATATCCGGTTTAATGAAAATATGAAAACGATTTAGATTCCGCGAGGTGGAAAGTTTTTGACGGCGCAAACAATACTATCAATCGTTTTTGATGCATCGCCTTTGGAAAAATTTATTAGCTTGTTTACTGGGTACAGTAAGAAGGTTCTTTTGTTCTAGCCACCCCTTTGAATACAATTGCGCGGCGCCAACAAAGACCTATTTAATTAAGAAAAGTTTTAATTGATTATTAAGGCGGCGCAAAAAGAAAAATTAAATCTACTCGAAATAAAATGTGTGTGGGGTTTTTATTGAAACGTGCCCGGAATTCTGAGAGTGAGATTTGCAGATTTGCCGCCCTCCGGGCGAATAAACAGTTCTCATATCTTTATTTTCCCAGCTGCTTTTTTTGTATATCTCCTAGGCCTTTTCTTAATTACACTTACAAACCCAAGTAACAATTAAACTTTTTTTGTTGTCTACCAGGTACCTGAAGATATCAAATAGATTACATTCTCGTTGGGCAAAAATTTAGAAATCAAGTTAGATACTGTGTCTACAGTCCTAACTTCTGCAGAAGTTAGGACTGTAGAAGTTAGGAATGTAGAAGTTAGGGACTGTGGAAGTGCTCAAAAATGTAGGGATGAAGTATAGGGTCATCATCATAAGGTTCTCAGTCCGAAGACTGGTTGGACGCGTACCTCCATTCTTTTCTATCCTGAGCTAACCTACGCATTTCCCTAAAAGTAGAACATCCTACATCCCTAACTATTTGAGAGCAGTAGTCTAATCTAGGCCTACCCCTACCTCTTTTTATTCCTATCTCTGACTAGTATGTCGCGAACTATTCCTTCGTGTCTTAGAAGGTGTCCTACCATCCTATCTCTCCTACTCTTTATTGTTTTCCATACCCTTCGCCTTTCCCCAACTCTTTCTAATACTCCCCTATTGCTAACCTTATCTATCCACGGTATCTTCATCATGCGTCTGTAACACCACAGTTCAAACGCTTCTACTCTTTTTCTATCCGCTTCTCCTATTGTCCAAGTTTCGCACCCGTATAATGCCGTACTCTATACATACGACTTTAAGAGTCTCTTCCTAGTCTCTATATTAACCGTTCTCGAACATAACAGTTGTTTCTTTTTGTTAAACGCAACTCGTCCCTGCGCCATCCTTTGTTTTATATCTTTAGTGCTCCTACCGTCTTGGGTTATTTTACTTCCTAAGTAGCAGAAATCCGCGACCTCCTCTATCTTCTCATTTCCTATTTGTATTTCAATTTTAGTTCTATTTTCACTCCATCTACATACCAAAATTTTAGTTTTCTTTTTATTGATTTTCATGCCGTAGCCCTGTGTCAAAACTGCTTCCATTTCATTCAAAGCCGCTCCTAATTCTTCTTTGCTAGATGCTAACACTGCTATATCATCCGCAAATCTGAGCATGTTAATAGTTTGGCCCTGCACATTGATCCCTGAGGCTGTTCTTTCCTTAACAATATTAATCGCATCTTCGATATATAAGTTGAAAACTAGAGGTGACAATGCACATCCCTGTCTCACTCCCTTCCGGATATCTACTTCCCTTCGTTCCTGCTCTATAGGGATAGAAGAATAATTCATAATCTATACAAAGAGCAAACGGCAGTTTTAGAATTTGAGCACGAACATAGAGAAGTAGATATAAGGTTAGCAACACAGAGATATTTAGGAAGAGTTTTGGAGAAAAACGAAATTTATGGAAGACAGTAAGGAATTAGGAGAGATAGGATGGTAGGACACCTTCTGAGGCGCGAAGGCTTAGTTCGCGACATACTAGAGTCAGAGATAGGAATAAAAGGAGGTAGGGGTAGGTCCAGATTAGACTACTGCTCTCAAATAGTTAGGGACGTAGGATGTTCAACTTTTGGGGAAATGCGTAGGTTAGCTCAGGATAGGAAAGGATGGAGGTACGCGTCCAACCAGTCTTCGGACTGAAAACTTTATGATGATGAGTCTGGTATCACCAATGTGTGTATCAAACAAAATAATTAACACTGTAGGAAATTTTGAATTATTGGCGAGGTGTAGCACATAAGTAATTCATAAAACTTTTTATAAAACTATTTTGGCTTCTAGTACATAAAACTTTAGTTTTTATGACAACACTGTTAAGACTATTTTATTTTTTTTGAGTTGTAATAAAACTCATTTAAGGCAACTGACGTTTAAATTGTTACTTACAATAGTATATTATACACGAGTTTATAATGAATGCTATTATTACCGAGGATGAAATTTACAACACGAGCGAGTGAAACGAGCGAGTTTTGTAATCATCCGAGGTAATAATAGCATCATTATAACGAGTTGTATACTATACTTTGTCCACGACTATCAAAACAGATTCCCAGAAAGAATTTACCTTCATTTCCCTTCTCCAGTGTAAGAAAGATTCATACATACGCTCTCAGGTATAATTTTCTTGGTTTTTTGGGCAATGAATCTAATGAGGCAAGTTCTGCAGATTCTTTTATTGCTGGTGCTGGTAAAGAAACCTCGTTTTCACTCTCACTACTCATTATATCTTCTTTTTTAGAATATGCATTTCAAATTAAAAGCAAACCATGCTGATTTGACGTTTCAATTTGAACTGACACATCGCGATCGCGGCCTACTAAATAAATGTAAAAAAGGGTCAAAGCGATGTTCCTATTGGTTTATTGAATAATATTCATTAATCACTGCAGTGAATAATGTATCTAATTTTGATTGAAGAAATACAGGTATAAAGAGTATGTTGTAAAATAGTCGTGGACAAAGTATATTAATCGCATGAGGTAGAGATAGAGAAACTGTGTCAATTTTTAAGCTACACGACGCCGCCCTAGGCTCGGGCGCTCGGATAACTGGTTTTCCCATTTCCTCTCTCGGCACTGATCCACGAAAAGTACACACAGACGGAGGGAGAGAAAAACGAAATCCCCGAGATCGTAATCCTCCGGCGAAACTTTTCCATATTGCCCGTGCACAAAAAGACGAAAGCACAAGTACATTTTTAACATAGATATATAAATTCTTCGCCCCTCCGCAGTCGACAGGGAAAAAATTCTTAAAATGCGAGGAGAGAACATAAAAATTACTTCGTCGTTTATGATAATGTGTTTTCTCGGGTTTAATTCTCCGTTTTAAAAACAATTGCTGTTCGCAACGATTATGGAGCGAAAGAAATTTTCTCTTAAAAATCGAGCGAATATTTTTCGTGTAGTAACACAGTAAGTAACAACGAATTACTATGCGTACTACATATGATAATAGGTAGAATTTTGTTAATTTTAAATTCTAGATTGTACGATTTTCTTTGCCAATATTTCACAAAACATCAAATTATATTTATGTAATTTTAATGTTGTTTAAAATTCCTTTTTCATTTTTATTTATTTTTGTAGATTAATTATCCGTATTATTTATCAATACAATTTTAAATAATAAAAATTAGTTATAAGGTAAAGCAATTCACAAAAATAATTAATTTATATAAAAAAATTGCACAAATTGAAAAACAAGTTTGAAACGCACTCAAAGAAGATAGTGAACAGAAGAAGAAATGTCTATAATTAATTAATGATAAGAAAACAAATTATACAGAGTGGGCCAATAGTGCGTAGTCGGTCCATATCTCTGATTCTATTCAAGATATCAACATGAAATTCTACGCACCAAACCAAAGTTATGTTTTTTTAATGGAATGCCCCACATTTGTTTACATATTTGGATTCCCCATAAAATTTCATGAAACTTGATATGCTACACGGTGGGGTTTAGAGTAAGCGATGTTAAGATATGGCCATTTTAGTACCAGTGTGAACCCAAATTTGTGGTGCTACTGACGTCTGCTGGTCAAAGCTAACTATGATTTTTTTGTTGGACTAGGTTCAGAGGATACTCTATTTGTAAAATCCATTAACACTTTTCAAAATAGTTCATATTGTACAGAGTGACCAACTTGGGCAAAATGGAGCTTTTCTCAAAAATGTTAAATGGGACACCCCGTATATTATTTGTAGGTTTGATAGACATTTTATTAAGCTTTTGACTGATGTAGATATTGGCAGATCAGCGACTGATAATTTAGGCAGAAATAAAGATGAAACCTTAAGAATTGAAATTTTTACCGTAATTTTGTATCGTTTTTTGGGAATTTCCTCCATCTTGCCACCAAAAACTCAGAAAAATGTCTACACTTTGTTTTTACAGAAAATTTAGTGAACAGAGTTTACACCGGCACAAGAAATCTCATTGCATGATTACTTCTTGAAAGAGTGGCTTCTTCCATGGCACTCCTTGTTTCAATTTATACCTAGGTTTAATATGTTACCATTTATTTAAGAATATGACCATGAAGAAGCAATCTGGACATGAAATTTTTTGTCTAAATGTGAAATCAACTTCCAGAAACAAAATTAAAATCATATTTTGCGTTTTGGGCATTAAAGTATAAGAGAAATGAATAAACTACCAGTCAAATTACATACTACATTTTAAAGTTCAATTTTTAATTCTACCGAAACCGTTAGTCGCAGACCTAACAATGTCTACATCAATCAAAAGCTTAGTAAACTGACTATCAAATATGGAAGTAATATATGGGGTGTTCCATTTGTAATTTTTAAGAAAAAAATCATATTGCGTAAGCTGTCCACCCTGTATGATATTAAGTTTTGTGACAAGAGAACTCAAGAATTTTACAAATAGAGCAGTCTGTGAACCTAGTCCAATAAAGAAATCTTAAATAGCTTCGACCAGTAGATGTCAGCAGCTCCTCAAAGTTGGGTCCACACTGGCACTAAAATGGTAATATTCTAAAATCGCTCACTCTAAACCCCATCGTGTAGTACGCCATCTGTCATAAAATTTTATTGGGAATTCAAATATGTAAACAAATGTGGGGCGTTCCATTTAAAAATCATAACATTGGTTTCGTGCTCAGAGTATGAACACCCTGTATACAGCAAAATAATTTTATCAGATGCTTCATAGGGTTATCCATATACGTGTAAAGTTTTATTTTGTTACCTTGAATAGAACCAGGGATATGGGCCGACTACACACTATTGGATCACCCTGTAAGATCTTTTCATCATTTACAAGAGAGATCATTCATACAAAATTGACAAAGATTCTGCAAGAAATGAACTTCTACCAGCAAATTTCTTGCAATTTAATAGTTTTCGAAATTAAATATCAAACTTACTCATTTAGAAAATAATAGAATAGAAGTGCAATACCAAATTTTTCAAATTAAATACATTAATATTGAAAATTCAAATTATAAATACATACAAAAATAAATAAACATTTTTTGAAATGTCAAAAATCCTGCATAAACATTATTTTTGATTATTACAGCAACATAAATGTACCTATATTGAATAAAGAAAACGCTTGAAATTCTAGAATTTCAAATTAACAAAATTCAACCACAAACTTACAATATTTTTTTACTGTTCATAAAATCTAAAATTTCGCACAAAATTTGTCAAAATATGTAAAAGAAAAACAACAACGCAAGTTAATAAAACCTGAAGACAACAGTTCAATTAACACTGAATGAATCCATAATATATTCACTACAAATCAACAACATTATTGCAATTATTGAAAGTGATACTTATCGCTACTTCCTTCTGAAGAAAAAAAATAATTAGAAATCAAATTTGCCAAATTATTAAAAATACACTAATTCAACTTCAAAAATAAATAAAAAAGAAAAATAAATTTTAAATACTTAACATTAAAATTGCAAAAACCTTCCTCAAAAATAACCCACAAATAATTGTATTAAAACCTGATAAAAGTAATAAACCGGTAATTATGAACTCCATAGATTATGAAAATAAAATGTATGATTGCCGACCAACATATGCAATTATCCCTAAAGATCATACTATTAGCTTACCTATACAAAATAAAAACAATAATTTTATTTCTAAATTATACTTGATGAAAATAACATTCCTCTAAACTTCAGTAGCAAATTCAAAATTTTCTACCCCCTCGCATATGGCTTACCAAAATTACAAAAAACTAATATTCTTGTGTTCAAAGCCCATTTTATCATCATCATAAGGTTCTCAGTCCGAAGACTGGTTGGACGCGTACCTCCATTCTTTTCTATCCTGAGCTAACCTACGCATTTCCCTAAAAGTAGAACATCCTACATCCCTAACTATTTGAGAGCAGTAGTCTAATCTAGGCCTACCCCTACCTCTTTTTATTCCTATCTCTGACTCTAGTATGTCGCGAACTATTCCTTCGTGTCTTAGAAGGTGTCCTACCATCCTATCTCTCCTACTCTTTATTGTTTTCCATACCTTTCGCCTTTCCCCAACTCTTTCTAATACTTCCCTATTGCTAACCTTATCTATCCACGGTATCTTCATCATGCGTCTGTAACACCACAGTTCAAACGCTTCTACTCTTTTTCTATCCGCTTCTCCTATTGTCCAAGTTTCGCACCCGTATAATGCCGTACTCCATACATACGACTTTAAGAGTCTCTTCCTAGTCTCTATATTAACCGTTCTCGAACATAACAGTTGTTTCTTTTTGTTAAACGCAACTCGGCCCTGCGCCATTCTTTGTTTTATATCTTTAGTGCTCCTACCGTCTTGGGTTATTTTACTTCCTAAGTAGCAGAAATCCGCGACCTCCTCTATCTTCTCATTTCCTATTTGTATTTCAATTTTAGTTCTATTTTCACTCCATCTACATACCAAAATTTTAGTTTTCTTTTTATTGATTTTCATGCCGTAGCCCTGTGTCAAAACTGCTTCCATTTCATTCAAAGCCGCTCCTAATTCTTCTTTGCCAGATGCTAACACTGCTATATCATCCGCAAATCTGAGCATGTTAATAGTTTGGCCCTGTACATTGATCCCTGAGGCTGTTCTTTCCTTAACAATATTAATCGCATCTTCGATATATAAGTTGAAAACTAGAGGTGACAATGCACATCCCTGTCTCACTCCCTTCCGGATATCTACTTCCCTTCGTTCCTGCTCACATTCTATAACTGCCTTTTGCTCTTTGTAGAGATTATGTATTATTCTTCTGTCCCTGTATTTCATCCCTACCTTTCTCAGCACTTCGAACATCTTCCCCCATTTTACGTTGTCGAAGGCTTTTTCTAAATCTACAAATCCTATATATACGCTCTTTCTCTTTTCTATCGTTTTTTCTATAATTACTCGTAAAGCTAGAATGGCCTCGCGCGTTCCTCTATTTCGTCTAAATCCGAACTGATCTTCTCCTAATATTTCTTCCGCCTTTTTCTCCATCCTTCTTTGCACAATTCTAGTTAAAATTTTTGACGCATGGGAAGTTAAACTGATAGTTCTAAAATTTTCGCATCTATCCGCGCCTTTCCTTTTTGGCAAAGCTACTATGATGTTCCGTTTGTAATCTTCTGGAATCTCGCCTGTCAGGTATATGTGACTAACTAATTTAAATAAACGATCTATTACCTCTTGACCTGCGCACTTTAAGATTTCTGCCTGCAAGCCATCTATACCTGGTGCTTTAGTATTCCTTAAACTTTTTAGTGCTAGCTCAAACTCTTCTCTCATTATAGGACTCCCTAGGTTATCCCCTTCTACACTGCTTTCACTTTCTAATATATCTTGCACTTCCTGTCCCGCATATAAGTTTCCTAAATATTCTTTCCACCTATCTGCCTTCTCCCCGCTTTCGATTAGGATATCTCCTGCCTCATTCCTAATGCTTTTGGTACTAGATCCAATTTCTCTAAAATTTCTCCTAATTATTTTATATGCTTCATCAGTCTTTCCTATTTCGAACTTATTTTCCACTTCTTTGCACTTATCGTCGATCCATTGCTCTTTCGCTTTCCTACATTTCCGAATAATTTCCCACTTGATCGCCTTATATCTTTGTTTCTTTATTTCATCTAACCTATTTTATGAATTATCAAAATTTTTAGGCAACATTCTACCTAACATTACATGACGAAATGAATTTTACATCAAAGATTCCTGGTCTTTTAAAGAAAAAAACTTCCGTGTCCAAAAAATCGTGTCAGCCCCGTATTTTCGCCCCCCTCCCGAATCTTACGTTTTCTATCCCCCCCCCCCCCTAAACTTCGCATATGACGAAATTTTCAAAATGACACCAAAAACATTGACCTGGCATACGTAGAACTTGCAAAAATTCGCAAAAACTGCGAAATTTCCAGGCGTCACAGAAATCGCTACTGGGACCCCCTTGTACCGTGACACTTCCAATTCGTTAAACGTTTTCAATGTTAAACGATCTCAAGTTGTGGGTATATGCCAATATTTCACTTAACAAAGTTTACAATTTGCCATTGTAGACTCGAATTGAAATTGTAACCTCTCCTATAACAATCTAAAAATTTTGCCGGAAATATCTATTGTGATAGGGTATGTAGATATAAATACATATATATGGCAATATTTATGCATGTGTGTACCTATATATGTGACTTTTATAAAATATTTGTTATTATTTTGAGCATCCTTTAAGGAAGAATATTGGAAAACACGTTTGATTCCTCAAAGGAAACTAAAAAGCATTTTTTGTATACTTATATTATATCTCTTTCTGTGTATTCGCTTACGCCCTATTAATCTAGTCGCCGTTGGAATATACGTATATATATATTTTTATCAGTCCGCAGCCCCCTCAATAACACAAAAAACTTTCTTTCATATCACTCAGATAAGAAATATAATAACGAGCTTTCGCACTGAATTGGAAACAACGATTTATATGACTTTTTTTATTAGTTTCAGCAACACCCTACGTGGTACACGCTGTATAAAGTGAGTTGCGGCGGATTAGGGCCCAAAATATATAATTTAAAAGGTTTTTCCTGTATGCAAAAAGATGTAAACCGTGTACCAGTCGTAATTAACAAAGTTTTCCTCGGGTTTTCCGTGTGTACCGCTGTTTCCCGTCTGACGTCACACATAAAGGAAAACTCTCCGAGCGCGTTTGTAATTTTGTGCGTGCAACGGACGTCGGGGGAAAATCCAAATGGAAACAGACTGTTGATGTCACTCCAGAGGGGATGAAAATTAAATTAATTTTATGATCATAATGATGTACCAAAATTTGGATACTCCGGGAAAACTCGTCTTTTTAATTACTCAGTGAATAAATTTTAACAGACGAATTGTGACATCCAAACGGAGGTGCAAGAGAATTAAGATCTTTGTTAGAACGGTGTAATAGAGGGAGATTTAATGAGGTGTACCTTAGGTTTAATTAAAAATGTGTTCCAGTGTTTTAAGATGCCTTGCAATCTCTCTCCCTTCTAAAATTTTCCATTTTTACTGTTAAATAGTAGATTTAAGAATTGTGGCTCAAAACGGAACAGTTTAGAAAAATTACGTATTCTTGGCAAAAGTATTCTATAAATTTGGAGAGTGATAGGTAATTTAAAATAAAATGGGGTTGCTCCTATTGTCTTACATGCTTCAGGGAGCTAGATCGTTAAAAGCGAGAGGTGGCCTTTTCCAAAGAACACCGGACTACCAAAAACTATAACTAAGACCACGATGGAATATACAATAGTGTGCTCGCACAACGCGGCCAGGCTAGAGAGAGATAGAGCAACTTAGGCGGACGATTGCAGAGTAATGCATTTAGTAGCTATGATTTTTATTTTCTATTTCTCGGTTTTTTAACTTCGACAATGTATTTTTAGTGAAAATAAAGGAACGCTTTTTCTATGGGCACGGAAAATAATGAAGTTTTCTAGGGATTACCATTAAAACCACTTCGAGAATTTGGTAAGACGAACTTAAACCCCATATTAAAACATAAAATTAATTTAACTTTTTTAAGGGATCATACAGCTTTGAGAAAAACATATTTTCAGTAAATATGGTCCTGAAAAATAGCTGGAAATTAGTTCACATTACAAACAATGCTTGAAATATGTTTTATCTGTCCGATAGAGGCCGCTATTTGTAAACTCAACAGATTTTATAAATTTTCGCGAACGAAAAGTTGGCCATGGAAACAAAAAACGTATTTTAATTATTCGTTAATTGTTTCATTCTGCATGCATTCGAAATACATCGCTAGCATATTATATGATACTTCATAAATGGCATTTTAGATGACAATTTAACGAAACAATTAATATTTCGACGCATCAAATAATAGGGAGGTTCGGAGAAAAATAAGATATCTATTTTTGGCATGTAAATGACAGAAAATTGTTATTGTAATTGATTTACGGCGAAATTTTTTTTGTACAAAATTTTTTTGCGGCGTAATAAGCGAAAGAAATTAGCTTATCACGCCCACATGCTAGTTCGCTTTGTTATTGGTTTGACGTCAGAGATTCGTAAGGCGCTCCTCCCACTTCTCTTGAAGTGCCCGTGAAGCGGTAGGTACCTATCTCATACCATACTTATTGGGACTATTTCGAGTTTGAATTTTTAAAGTAAGGTGTCAAGGAAACATAAAACAAAGACAACATAATCGATATAATGATGCAACAAGGGTATCAAAAGTCCGATTCACATAATTTGCCATATTTATGTAGTAGATAAATGTCCCGGTAAATGTGGAAATGGTGTGTGATTCTTGCATCTAACCCCAATGGGGAAAACCCGCAAATTTTGAAAATGATCCTATTGAATAGTTTACTATCCAAAACAAATTCCGCAACTTTCGTTTTTTATATTTGAGACTTATTTTCGTCATAATTAAATAGTAAACGTGCATCACGCTTGAAACACAATATCTGAATGACGCTGTGACGTACGGGGCCTACAGATTAGGTAGGGATTTTCACATGCGCAAATCGATCCGTTAACACCCTGAGCGCCCGCTCATTCTTCGACTCCTCCCCATTTTATCCAGGGAGACGCGTTATACCATGGCGCAACGGATAGGCCTCCTACGTCACAGAAAGCGCGCGCTTTAGCCCTCCCGGTTATGCTGCTTTTCCAGTTGCATGTTTTTCTTTTAGCACGGTGCATAATCAAAATTTTTACGTGGTATGCGATACGCATTCTATTTGTGCTTGATATTACAGTACTAAAAGTTATAAATTCAATTAAGCGGGTCTTCCCCATTTCATTCAACCTCAAAACAGTAGTGTAAAGGCAGACCGGTATAAGTAAAACAAAGTCAACAATTTATTAACTGTACATGCCTTTTATAATTCAGCATAAGTAGGTATGTAGATTGTAGATACCTGCTTACTTCTGTTTGTAAAATAGGTACCTACCTATATTCTCTAATACAATACAATACATACCTACTCATTTATGTAGGTATGTATACCTAAGTGATTGACAAATTATCAAGTTAACAGTTTTATAACGGATTGGAAATTTTTTAAAAAAACGGAAACAAATACAACTCACGCGAATTAAAAAAGTACGCTACGTAGGTACTTGTTTAACAAAAAGAAACAACTGCTATATTCTGGAACGGTTAATGTAGAAACTCGGAAGAGACTCTTAAAGACGCATGTATGGAGTACGAAATTATACCTATGGGTGCGAAACTTGGACAATGGGAGAAGCGGATTGAAAAAGAGTAGAAGCGTTTGAAATGTGATGCTACAGACGGGTGTTGAAGATACCGTGGATAGACAAGTTAGCAATAAGGAGGAATTAGAAAGAGTTGGGGAAAAGAGAGAAGTATGGAAGACAATAAAGAATAGGGGATATGATCGTAGGATGGTAGGACACCTTCTGAGACACAAAGGAATAGTTCGCGACATACTAGAGTCAGAGATAGGAATAAAGAGGTAGAGGTTGGAGCAGATTAGACTCATTATCATAAGGTTCTCAGTCCGAAGACTGGTTGGACGCGTACCTCCATTCTTTTCTATCCTGAGCTAACCTACGCATTTCCCTAAAAGTAGAACATCCTACATCCCTAACTATTTGAGAGCAGTAGTCTAATCTAGGCCTACCCCTACCTCTTTTTATTCCTATCTCTGACTCTAGTATGTCGCGAATTATTCCTTCGTGTCTTAGAAGGTGTCCTACCATCCTATCTCTCCTACTCTTTATTGTTTTCCATACCTTTCGCTTTTCCCCAACTCTTTCTAATACACTGGCGAGCATAAAATTAGGGTCACTTTGAAAATTGCCGATTTTTCCAAGAATTCAAAATATTAAATTTAATTAATTCTTGAAGGCAATAACACTTGCATTTCTGAGAACTGTTATAAGTTTTTTGTGGTTTCTTTTGCACAACAAAGATTCAATATTTCCGATTTCTAGTAAATGCTTGCAGGTGCGCTACTTGGAAGCTTATTTCTCGGGGTCTATTTTTCAATTTCCTTCATTTATTCACTAACTTTCCTGTGTATAACTTGACGGTCGAAAAGTGTAGTCTTCGTTTATTTCCTTATAATGGCTTTAAATCCTGTCACGGCGGCCAGAATTATAGCGCTGTTGCAAGATGGTCGGGGGCAACGTGTAACGGCAAGAACGGTTGGTGTAAGTCTTTTTACAGTTCAGCGGGTATCCCAACGATTTCAGGAAACTGGTAGGCTGACGAGAAGACCAGGATCAGGGCGGAAAAGAACCACCACCCCAAGGGATGACCGTTTTCTTGTGTCCATGGCTTTACGGAATCGGACTGCTACGGCAGTTTCGCTTCGAAATCTCCTCCAAGAAGTCAGAAATGTTAACATTAGCGAATGGGCAGCTAGGAGGCGACTTCGTTCTGCTGGATTATCTTCTCGAAGAATGGCTACGGGTCCTCCACTTCTCCGTCGCCATAGAATTGCAAGACTGAACTTTGCTCGAGATCACTTGGGATGGACAAATGACGATTGGGGGAGGGTATTATTCTCAGACGAGTCACATTTCTGTTTAAATGGGTCGGATGGACGTCGGCGGGTATGGCGAAGACCCGGAGAAAGGTATGCCCAGGCTTGTATTGATGAGCGACTTACATTTGGTGGAGGCTCAGTTATGGTGTGTGGAGGAATTTCTTCAGACGCACGTACCGAATTAGTGTTTATCGGCAATGGATCCCTAACTGCCCATAGGTACGTAACGGAAGTTGTAGAAAATCATGTCATGCCTTTTATGACGGTTCTGGGAGAAAATGCAACTTTTATGCATGATAACGCTCGACCCCACGTGGCAAGAATTGTTAGCGGTTATTTGGATGAGGTTCAAATTACGCGATTTGACTGGCCAGCACGGAGTCCCGACTTGAACCCCATAGAGCATGTGTGGGATGAGCTAGGACAACGTGTACGAAGTCATACTCCGTCTCCCACCAACGCACAGGATCTTAGGGAGCTCCTACTACAGGAGTGGAATAACATCCCCTAAAATGTGATCCGTAATTTAATTGAGAGCATGCCACGTCGCCTCCAGGCTGTCAAATGCACGGGGAGGAAACACTCGTTATTAGGGGTCAAAATTTTAACAGTTCCTTGTTTTATTCCAACATTTTTCTCACTACACATTTTTAAGACAATTTTGTTAAAATTTGCTTCTTTACGAATTTTCAATAAAAACATTAGAAAATGAAACGTTTTCTTTTTAAAACATTCCTGTTTAGAGATATGTATACAACGAAATCCATTTACAATAATAAGATACAATAAATAACCAGAAAAGTTGAATTTTTGAAGTGACCCTAATTTTATGCTCGCCAGTGTACTTCCCTATTGCTAACCTTATCTATCCACGGTATCTTCATCATGCGTCTGTAGCACCACATTTCAAACGCTTCTACTCTTTTTCTATCCGCTTCTCCTATTGTCCAAGTTTCGCACCCGTATAATGCCGTACTCCATACATACGACGTTAAGAGTCTCTTCCTAGTCTCTATATTAACCGTTCTCGAGCATAACAGTTGTTTCTTTTTGTTAAACGCAACTCGGCCCTGCGCCATTCTTTGTTTTATATCTTTAGTGCTCCTACCGTCTTGAGTTATTTTACTTCCTAAGTAGCAGAAATCCGCGACCTCCTCTATCTTCTCATTTCCAATTTGTATTTCCATTTTAGTTCTATTTTCACATCCCCTACATACCAAAATTTTAGTTTTCTTTTGATTGATTTTCATGCCGAAGCCCTGTGTCAAAACTGCTTCCATTTCATTCAAAGCCGCTCCTAATTCTTCTTTGCTAGATGCTAACACTGCTATATCATCCGCAAATCTGAGCATGTTAATAGTTTGGCCCTGTACATTGATCCCTGAGGCTGTTCTTTCCTTAACAATATTAATCGCATCTTCGATATATAAGTTGAAAACTAGAGGTGACAATGCACATCCCTGTCTCACTCCCTTCCGGATATCTACTTCCCTTTGTTCCTGCTCACATTCTATAACTGCCTTTTGCTCTTTGTAGAGATTATGTATTATTCTTCTGTCCCTGTATTTCATCCCTACCTTTCTCAGCACTTCGAACATCTTCCCCCATTTTACGTTGTCGAAGGCTTTTTCTAAATCTACAAATCCTATATAGACGCTCTTTCTCTTTTCTATCGTTTTTTCTATAATTACTCGTAAAGCTAGAATGGCCTCGCGCGTTCCTCTATTTCGTCTAAATCCGAACTGATCTTCTCCTAATATTTCTTCCGCCTTTTTCTCCATCCTTCTTTGCACAATTCTAGTTAAAATTTTTGACGCATGGGAAGTTAAACTGATAGTTCTAAAATTTTCGCATCTATCCGCGCCTTTTCTTTTTGGCAAAGCTACTATGATGTTCCGTTTGTAATCTTCTGGAATCTCGCCTGTCAGGTATATGCTCTCAAATAGTTGGGGATGTAGAATGTTCTACTTTTACGGAAATGCGTAGGCTAGCTCAGGGAAAGGATGGAGGTACGCGTCCTACCAGTCTTCAAAAGAGAACTTTATGATGACGTACTATTTAATTATTATTGTAAAATTATTAATAAAATTTCCTTTTTTAGTTCAGGGAGGGAACGCTACGGCGATTCAGTATTTGGCTCCGTCGTGCTCCTAGCATCCTGTTTCAAATTATGCTAACCGTAACACGTTACCAAGCACCAAGGGGTCCCAGAAAACTGTCGATAAATTACATTATGTTCGATTTTATTTAGAGTGGCTGCAATGGGGCAGCCGATAATTTTATAAACTTTTGCAATGATAAACTAACTCGCGAAAATATCGATAATGCTGACCGATTTTCTTTCTGGCTCCAACGAACCACTTTTTCCGTTTCATTGGTGTGCTGTACGATGTATTAGTCTGGGTACAAAACAGAAAACACCAGTTAGAACCAGTTAATAATATTTAACAATTTAACTATACATGCATATATGCATAATACTTATGGGACTGCTGCGCGCTGAAGCTGGGACTTGTACGTTATACTAAGTTCTGACGTCACGCGGCCTACTCTCGCTGCAAGGTACGATTTCTAGCCTCGCACCGACGGAAAACTTTGCAACGGCTTCACAGGCGAAGGAATTTTTTTTTAACAAAAATTAACAACACAACTGCCTTCAGTATAATAAACTCTATCGATTTTAATGAAATTTGAAAATTACCGAACCTGCCTATTAAAATACATTTGTTATTTTCATAGCCAACTTGCTAGAAGGGAACTGCTGGGTTCTTAGACCCAGATATCATTAAATTGTTTGACAATAATTATCGGCGTACTACATGACACAAAATAATTTTGAATACTTGAATATAAGTAAACATAATATAATATGTACTGATTCAAAGTTGGGTGACAATGCTCTTATTAGCTAGATACTAATAAAAATTAGTAGCTGTTTTATGGTTATTTCATTTTATAATTAGTTTTTTTGTTGATATCTCCGGTTTGGCAAGAGATATTTATTGATAAATGTTCGTTTTTTTTAAATGTGCAAAGAAAGGTACCTATACCATTCCATTTAATATTTTCACGAAAATTTATAAAATCTGTTGAGTTTACAAATAGCGGCTTCTATCGTACAGATAAAACATTCCAAGCATTGTTTGTAATGTGAACGATAGAGTTGAAAAATACGTTTTCAATGAAACTAAGTTTGTTCAATTCTATTGAACCAAACCGGAGTTATGACAATTTGAATGTAACAACGACTGGCGCCCCCCCACACTTTCATTTCAAAAGATGGAGCAAGAAACACGGGACAATAAATGTGCAAAAATGTTGAGGTTTGAGATGCGGGTAACTGGAATATATATTGTATGGGAAAATATTTGAGAAAGAGCCATTTTTGTAATTGACCGTATATACTACGCCCCCTAACGGTCGTTTTAGGAACTGGAAACTAGCTTCCAGCGATTTTTCAGGACCATATTTACTGAAACTATTTTTTTTCTCAAAGCTGTATGATTAACGGTTTGGGAGATATAGCCGGCGATCTCTCTTAATGGGACACCCGGTGCACTCATTCGAAATTTGGCACTTTCCATGCTCGTTATGTAATATGCTATTACGGCACACTCCATCTATGCTGACTCCAACAAATTATTAACTAAAGTGTGTTACTATTACAAGCGTACTATATAAAAATGTATTACATTTATCCACAAAAATATGAATAAAAGATATTGAATAGTAGGTATACATATTACGTAACGAGCATGGAAAGTGACAATTTTCTTACGCGTATGAAATCACGAATGTATATGAAATACACTTTCCATCGAGTTATGTACACTGTTTTTCCCACGACTCCTTAAGAAAGTCAAATTTATTCTCAAAACAGTAACTTTATTTTTAATGATTTGTTGTCTATGTTGGTAGATGTCAAAATTTCTAAGTAGCCTACTATGAACATATTCGAATAATAATTCGAATATTAAATTTTTTCTTGAAAAAAGTTAATATATTTTAAAAGATATTCGACAATATATTTTTTCGGTAAACGTCAAAGTTTCAAAGCTGCCTACAACATTTGAATATACCCGTGCGATTTTTATTTATAGTTCACAGCTACGAGTATAACAATAATTGTCAACTTTCGCGCCTACTTAGTTGTATGTAACATGTCGCTTTGCCAGGGGGTCGTGGGAAAATAATATTTTGCAGAAATTTGATAATCAGGTACTCACAAATTATTACTCTTTCTAAAGTAAAAAGTTTTCTTACATTTTTTTTATTGTTTCAGGTATGTTGCCGGCCACTAGTCTTACGTGTCTTTGAATGCTCAAACCAAGCTGCAACAGGTATGTCGACGGCATGTCGTCAGTCTGATGACAGTGAATCATACATAGTTTATTGTGCCCCATATGCGTTTATCTCATAAATTCTGTGCCTTTGAAGAATTTGAGGACAATACTAACTTATGGTCGCATCTAATGTTACTTTTGGTTTTATAAGCAACTCCAGAGCTTGTACGTCTAGCTGCTGCAAGCGACATTAGCGTTTGGGAATTCCCTGCCCTTCTCCACACATCTTGCAAGGAGGGTTTTCCTTCACTCCAATAGCGGTGAGATGTCTCATAAGTGAACAGTGTCTCGTAAATACTCCTACTGCCCATATCAGCTGGTTTTTACCCAGTCTTATTAGTTTTACTGCTCTCTTGCTGAATGGTCCGCCAATGAACATCCTCATCCAGTAAGAGGTATGTTCTTGTCTTACTAAGTTTTTTATCATCCCTTTGGTTGCCTGATATGCCGAACATCATGTAGGATTTGGCTCTATCAGAAAAACTTCGCTAAGAGATCCGGTTTCTCGTTCCCTTCTTTAATACGAGCATTCTGTCGCTCCATTTCTATAAAATAGGCATCCTAAATTCCCAGCTCCAATAATGTACGCCTTCTTACACTCAAATATCTTATCTTCCTCAGGAACGTTTGTAAAACCTGCAAACACAATTTAGGTAATAATTTGCGAATGTTAAATCATCGGGTGAACACCTATATTAATTATTTTGTAATTGGAGGTCACCCACAGATATCAAGTGTCACCAGGTTACCTTAATTAAGAGCCTGTCACTTTTCCCTAAGACCCCCAAAATTGGTTTGCATACTTTCGTACGCAACCTGCTTTAAAGCATCAGACGCACCGGCAAGAATTCTGTAAATTATACCGTGCGACAAACTTCCATGTGTACATGGGGAAATAACATGGGCAATTACATTTTTGGGGATTCCTGCTCCCCATGTGTAATTACAGTGGTGATAAAGGTAGCAATCGAAAGATTATTTTTTTCTTCGTATGAGGATATGAAAAACTCTACAACTTTCCAATTTATTAAAGCATTAAAAGCAAAAATTACATTAATAATTTTCTAACTAAAACACAAATTTATCAGATTATCCATGACAACTTAATTTATTCTAATCACGGACGTCTTTGATTTTTATGGATTTTCTGTCAACATTTAAAAACATTTAAAAATGAACAAAAATATTTATTCAGTTCAAGAAAAGGTTTTCATTGTGAAAATATTTTACGGCGGCAATAGTTTGCGCGTAGTCCGTGCCTTATTTTCTGTAAAATTCAATAACTGTCCTATTCCTTCGGTATAACAACAAATTATTTAGTAAGAAATTGGAAGGCTGGGAATCTTTTATGGAAAGAAGTTAATTTTTACTAATACATAAACTTGTTTTTTTATTTAGATAATTCTCATTCACATTATTATTGTCGTTACCTATAGTTGACAATTAATTGATTACTGGTGTGGATGTTTCGTTGGTGAATGCTGGTCCATAGTTTAGGGTAAATTGTAGGTGTCGTCTAACCTATTAAAAAGTTTTTGGGAAAATGTCAAAGCAGTAAAATGAAATAATAAAAATTAAATTACTTTAATTTTACTGCAATTATGAAAAATTTAACAAGCGGCGACATTTGTTTATTTTGCTCTAATGAATTTTGTAATCTGGCAATTTAATACTTATTTATTTCATATCTGGGTAAGGACAAAAACTTATTAATATACAATGAAATTAAAGTAACATAAAAAAAGAAAAATAACTAAGAAATATTCAAATAAACCCCCATTCTGTATCAGACAGTATCCCAGCCTATTATAGAAAGAATTTCTCACATTCGCAAGTTGCCGATCGTTTATTAAGTTGCATTCCGCAATGTTGACAGTTCAGACGAATTAGAAATTAGAATCAGAGTCTTTGATTAGAATAAATTAAATTGTCATAGGTAATCTGATGAATATCCGTGTTTTAATTTGAAAATTATTAGTGTAATTTTTGCTTTTAATGCTTTAATAAATTGGAAAATTGCAGAATTTTTGATATCCTCATACGCAGAAAAGAATAGTCTTTCGATTGCTACCTTTACCACCACTGTAACTACACATGGGGAGCAGGAATCCCCAAAAATGTAATTGCCCATGTTATTTCCCCATGTACACATGGAAGTTTGTCACGCGGTATATTGTTTGAGAGTTCTTCATAAGATTGCCCCACACGCCAAAGCAGTGACCTAAAAAAACTGCTTTTATTTTTACATATTTCTGTACTTCTCGAGGTGTTTAAGTCAAATTTGTTATTGGCCGACTTTAAAAATTTCAAATTATTGACATTAAACTTATGGCTCGTGTCCAAATTTTAACACAAAAATGCGTATTTCGGCAACGAAGTTGCCATCCTCAGTAGTACTAAAAATATACCTAACTCGCTCCTCTTCACAAAAGCAAAAACAGAGTGAAAGATAATATCTATTACGCGGTAACTTATTTTTTCTTTTGAATTTCTGAGTGTCTCTTTAGCGCTCTCGAGATGTGTATTGTCGCGAGACAATTAAATACCCGTAATCCTCTTAAACGTAACACATGGAACGTGTCGAGTCTGATATGAAAAGGGACTTAAGCGAACTACTCCACGTAACTATAATCCAGACACAAAATGTGCATTAAATTCATGCTACGAACAAATTTTGAGCTGCCGGAAAACTAATGATATCGAATGTTTATGTAGGACAATTAAGATTATAGAATGTTGTTAGGGAGTCAAGGAATGAGATAGAGATCATTTTCTCTACTCAATAGGATTATGAGAGGCTTCGGGGGTTGGTAGTTGTCTGCGAAGTGCCCCGAGTTCCTGTTTCCGTACTCGAAATGGACTCAACCGACATGCACGAAATAACTACCTACTCAGAACTGTACAGGGTGTCCCAGTTAAGGTAGGGTAACAAAAATAACAAAATCATTTCTTTAGAAACTCAGGAATGTATGTATAATACAGAAAAACACAATATTAATAACTTTTTACATTTCGTTCTACAAATAAATGTTGATAAAGACCCCAAACGGGGCCGAAACGTCGATAAAACGCCTTATATGTCAGGGACAATAATATTTGAATTGCCTACTAGTTACGGATGATATTCTGGACGTAAATTCGCTTTCGACCGGTTTCGTTTAGTACAGAATTAAAATGGTAGAAAAACATGGAAGTTAAATTATGTAAGTGAGTTCTAGACCTCCTCTGGGGCAGATGTTTTCACACATATAAATTTAAATTAAACAGAAGTTTTTTATAACACTAGAGAGACACATTCGCTTCAGTTGGATTAGGTTATGTACGACCATACGGCGGCTTCACGAGCTCGCATTTGTTCAATCTCTGAGGCGTCATATAAACTTTTTCTTATCTCTAAACAGACCGAGCTTAAAAAATGCATTGCCCTCGTAAATTAACGCATAAATCTATCGTTTTCAAGCAAATAGTTCTTATTTTAGATGTGTTTTGGTGTACGTAATACGGGGGCTGTATTACATTTTCTAACAACTAGTGGCTTCGTGCTTTTGTAACACTTTGTTAAATAAAAAGCCCAAAGAACTAAATTTGTGGCAGCTCTAGGGCGCTGTCCTCCCAAAAATGTCTAAAAGAAAATGAAACATCAAGAACTCTATAGAATTTCCATAAATTTCACCCATTCAATCCAAAATATGGCTTCATAATAATTTCCTGCAATTATTGTTAGAGTATCTTAATTTTTATTTTAAGGGCGTGAGTTTGACGATAAGAAATGTGTGTAAATTGGTGTGGCGTCAGTCAGACGGCCGTAAAGTTGTAAGTGTAACAGGCTGAAGATGAGAGGTACAGAGTAGATGCAAAAATTATGAGATGATAAGCTTGGACATCAGATGAGAAAGAGTGTTTGTAGATAAATAAATGGATCTGATTGGATAATTATGTATATGTGATAATGATATGTTTAGAACTGATTGGTGGTATGTTTGGAAATGGGAGGATGCTTGGTAGTTTTAAGATGGTTTTTAAGTTAGTCTGTATAAGTGCAGCCGCGAAGGGAAACTTAATTCAATGCCTGTCGGGGTATTTGCCCGAGGAGTAGTTGTTCGAACGGCCCAGTACTACTCAGTATAACATTATTTTGAACGCAAATTATTTAGAACAACCTATAAAACAAAACTTGTTCGTTGAGGTAATGTACGTAGAGACACATGAATGTTTCAATACCAGGCTAGCTGGAGTAGCATTCTGTGATAGCTCCTAGTACAAAAAAACTGGATTTTTTCTATAATTCTATGCCTGGCGAGGTATTTGCTCGAGGAGTAGTTATTCAAACAATCCAGTACAACACAAATTAAAATTACGGGCACTTTCCCCATTATGCTTTAATTTTGGAGCGGAGTGTAGAATCAGAGCACTCTTTAAGAGAATATTATGCTAAATGATTTAGGAACAAGCGCTACTATTGTGGCCATTGTCTCGTGCAGGATAAAAGAAAAAAACCCGTTGTCTGACTTGCTTGGCTAGGTTTTACTTTGCACGGGTCAACTTAGTTTCATGATTCATCCATTCCGCAATTGGAAATTCAAATAACAGTACATAAACTGCAGCTTTTGTTTTATGTAGAGGTATAAACCCATATACTTAAGTAGGTATAATAATTGTTACGATCCGAGCTCTTAGCACCCACACGCAGAGTTGGGGGGAGCATTAAAAAAGATATTTTAACATAAAAATTCTTGATCGTAAAGTTTTTTTAACGCTCTCCGAGGGTTCTACTTAATATTTTTTGAGGTCATCACGCTCCTATGACCCTGTTCAGGCACCGTAACTGAAATTATTTAAGTCCCCCGCTTAGCTACAAAAAATTGTTGGGATAATACCTTGCCTACTCGTTTACGTTTTTTTTTCTCTCAAGAAAGTATGTCAGAAGCCAGACAACAACGTATATACCTTTCCTTTCTTTAATTTTATTGGGCAACGAGTTCATCACGTCTTCCCGAGGTCGGCAACCTTTAATATACCCGTACCATCCGCATTTTAAATGTGAAGGCCACGATTATTCCACTACACAACAAATATGCACATTAAAAGTCATTCTGCCGTCTTTGAGAAACGGGAACTATGTATGGTATATTTTGGTAGTACTGAGGATGGCACCTTAGTTGCGGAAATACGTATTTAGTGTGGTTAGGGGTTTAATTTATTCTTGAAATAAAAGGGAGTGGATTCTTCAAACACACAACTTTTCATTCAAATTATTTCCTCGTTTTTCTGTCGATTTCCGCAATCATTTACGAAAATCCCAGGGATAACAGGGAAAACAGACAATTCCTGGTCGCGAGCTTATACTAATTAAATTGAAAAAGTTTTTAAACACCTAACGCCCTCTTCCCTTTCTGATTTGTTTTGCTCTTCACGATAGGAGGAGACTTTACGAGTTTTAAATTGAAACAAGTTAGGGGTTTGTTTCTATTTTCTCGCCTTGTTAATAAGGGTGTTAGTTAAAGAAAGTTTCTGATTTATTGGGCACGGGAAGATGAATTTAAGTAACGGGTTCTCATCGTAATAAAAATATTGTATAACTTTTTGGAATTATAATGTCAGACACGAATGTGATTTGTATCTTCTGCAAAATTAGGTTTTTAATTTGCTCTTGCAGTTTTGGACATGGAATTTTGTACTACACAGTGATCTTAGGTCGACGATAAAACGCTGCGTACAGCACATACGGCAGTAGGAGTGAACTGGGGCAATAGGGAGGTTCGGAGAAAAATAAAAAATATATTTTTGGCATGAAAATGACAGAAAATTGTTATTGTAATTGATTTACGGCGAAATTTTCTTTCAAAAAATTTTTTTTGCAGCGTAATAAGCGAAAGAAATTAGCTTATCACGCCCACATGCTAGTTCGCTTTGTTATTGGTTTGGCGTCAGAGATTCGTAAGGCGCTCCTCCCACTTCTCTTGAAGTGCCCGTGAAGCGGTACCTATCTCATAACATACTTATTGGGACTATTTCGAGCGTGAATTTTTAAAGTAAGGTGTCAAGGAAACATAAAACAAAGACAACATAATCGATATAATGTTGCAACAAGGGTATCAAAAGTCCGATTCACATAATTTGCCATATTTATGTAGTAGGTAGGTAAATGTCCCGGTAAAAAATGTGGAAATGGTGTGTGATTCTTGCATCTAACCCCATTTTCATTCCACCTCAAAACAGTAGTGTAAAGGCAGACCGGTATAAGTAAAACAAAGTCAACAATTTATTAACTGTACATGCCTTTTATAATTCAGTATAAGTAGGTATGTAGATTGTAAATATCTGCTTACTTCTGTTTGTAAAATAGGTACCTACCTATAGTCTCTAATACAGTACAATACATACCTACTCATTTATGTAGGTATGTATACCTAAGTGATTGACAAGTTATCAAGTTAACAGTTTTATAACGGATTTGAAATTTAAAAAAAAAACGGAAACAAATACAACTCACGCGAATCAAAAAACTACGCTACGTAGTTACTAGGTACTTGTTTAACAAAAAGAAACAACTGTTATATTCTGGAATGGTTAATGTAGAAACTCGGAAGAGACTCTTAAAGACGCATGTATGGAGTACGAAATTATACCTATGGGTGCGAAACTTGGACAATGGGAGAAGCGGATTGAAAAAGAGTAGAAGTGTTTGAAATGTGATGCTACAGACGGGTGTTGAAGATAACGTGGATAGACAAGTTAGCAATAAGGAGGAATTAGAAAGAGTTGGGGAAAAGAGAAAAGTATGGAAGACAATAAAGAATAGGGGATAGGATCGTAGGATGGTAGGACACCTTCTGAGACACAAAGGAATAGTTCGCGACATACTAGAGTCAGAGATAGGAATAAAGAGGTAGAGGTTGGAGCAGATTGGACTACTGCTCTCAAATAGTTGGGGATGTAGAATGTTCTACTTTTACGGAAATGCGTAGGCTAGCTCAGAGAAAGGATGGAGGTACGCGTCCTACCAGTGTTCAAAAGAGAACTTTATGATGACGTACTATTTAATTATTATTGTAAAATACTTAATAAAATTTCCTTTTTTAGTTCAGGGAGGGAACGCTACGGCGATTCAATATTTGGCTCCGTCATGCTCCTAGCATCCTGTTTCAAATTATGCTAACCGTAACACGTTACCAAGTAGGTACGAAGGGGTCCCAGAAAACTGTCGATAAATTACATTATGTTCGATTTTATTTAGAGTGGCTGCAATGGGGTAGCCGATAATTTTATAAACTTTTGCAATGATAAACTAACTCGCGAAAATATTGATAATGCTGACCGATTTTCCTTCTGGCTCCAACGAACCACTTTTTCCGTTTTATTGGTGTGCTGTACGATGTATTAGTCTGGGTACAAAACAGAAAACACCAGTTAGAACCAGTTAATAATATTTAACAATTTAACTACACATGCATATGCATAATACTTATGGGACTGCTGCGCGCTGAAGCTGGGACTTGTATGTTATACTAAGTTCTGACGTCACGCGCCCTACTTTGGCTGCAAGGTACGATTTCTAGCCTCGCACTGACGGAAAACTTTGCAACGGCCTCACACGCGAAGGATTTTTTTTTAACAAAGACATTGTGTGACTATGTGTTACATGTGCCTGCTGACGCAGCAACTACTCTAACACTAATTTATTGTTTTACCTCTTTTTTACCCGTGAGTTTGTGCAACTCTTTGGTTGGACTAGTCATTTTGTATTATTTGTACGTTTTTTGTTTTGTGTTGTTTATATTACATTTCATATTGTGAGCCCAACGTTAGCATTGCTCTTTCTTAAGTAATAGCTCAAATTGAAACAAGTTACTGGCTTCTTTCCTTTTTTTGGTGTTGTTCGTACTAATGTAGGTAAGTTTAGGAAAGTTTAAGATTTATTGGAAACGGAAAGATGAATTTTAGTAAGGGGTTAACTCAAAGTAAAAAAATCGCAGGGGATAAAAGAGAGTTAAATAAAGATTTGGGGAAAATGGGGGTCGCTGCCGGATTCTTACAAAGTGAATTTTCTTGTTCAATCTAGCCTCCTGTAAATAAGTCGATATTAGGCGGAAAGAAAAGTATATATAACTACCTCGGAAAATCCAATAAACTACCGGACAAACTTTTCGTATTTCGTCAAATTAAAAACAGAAAAAAAACTACCCGATTGTTTGAGTTCCATCCCTGAGGGCAGAATTTTAATTAACTGGATTTAAAAAAACTTTTCCGGTACCTGTATACAATTGCGAACATGCGGGTACATGTTACACATTCTGGAGAGAGAGAGAAATAAACGAGAAAAATGCCTAAACGTAAAAGTTTAAGCAGTTTATAAGATCTCTAGAATTGAAATCTCCTCGCTGGGGGCGAAATGAAATATTAAGTTTGGAGAAAAATGCGAAAGAATCCCTCTGTTTCTGAGCCTAGTTTAAAAATTTCATACGTCGTAAGAGTGTAGAGAAATATGGTTATAACATACAGAACACGTACAATATTTGAATCGATTTATATACGTCACTGCTTCAAAAAGCACATCAAGTTCAATATTTCAATTTAAAAACTGAATTATGATCACTACCAGGCACGCAGTCTCACGCGCTATACTCTGAAGATTAAAAAACTTTGGCCAAATTCAGACTCAATTAACACTACCGGGTATGCAGTCTCACACCCCGTCTCTTTCCAAATTGAATACCAAATATATATGATGCTACTTACATAAATATGGCGAAAAATGTGTAAAATGTGGGAGTGAGATGTATGTTAAATAAAGAAAATTTATATATCTGGGGCTCTTTCCGTTTAAAAGTTCCATGCTATAATTACATATCCAATTGTTTAACAGTGTTGAAAAGCGCCTAAAACCATTATTCCAATATCTTCAAACCACAGTAGTTGTTGGAGTAGAAGTAAAATAAATCAGAACCTTTCTGACACATCACGGTGTAGGAATCTGCTTTACCGACTTAATAGATGACCAACTAGCAATCTAGCTTACCGACATCTCGTATGAATCTGCCCACGCGGTGTGGCAAACTACTTTACTGACATGAGAATGAGGGTTCTTCCTTTGGGGCACATTTCCCTCGTTTGGAGTCTAATTTTTTAAAATTTTGACATTTTCTTAGTGCGAATTTTTGTAATCAGGAATTCTGATACTGCGTGTGACTTAGTGTCGAAGTAACTTATTATCAGTGAGTCTATGCGTAAGAAGCTTCGATCGCGTAACGTGAAATAAAAAATTACTCGGCATTAACTGTCAATTTTCAAGGCGAAGCTGGAGGGTTTCCTTTTGGACCAGTACTTCTAAGTTGTACATGCCTCATTAACTTCAATTTTGAAAATAAAATTAGCGGAGTGACAATTTAATCTCTTAGCAGAAACGAAAATAAACAACAATTATGGCGCGTATAAAATCTATTTAGCTTCCCCAAGGTTGTTGGAATAAAAGGTGTTATGCTGCCTAATTCGATTTGTGCACCCTGAGGGTGTTTTTCATTCCAATATTACCCTCCGTAATCCGACACGCAACTTCCTTTTAAGCCCGCAAATTTTTGAGTTAATCTGCCTCGTTTATTGGGATTTTTTTGTTTGATTGACCAATCGGCAGGTCCGGACAAGGACAAATGATTCTGAAAAAAATCGTTGTCGAAATTAACTTTGGCGCGGAAGATGCTCTCTATTATTCCAACTCTTAGTTTTGGCCTTTTAGCGGAAACAATAGGGTCGAGACGTGTTCAAAAACTTTCCCCCTTACCGTGCGAGTGTATGCTGTTATCCTTTTCTTGCGGCCACCGCTTCCAGTTTAATTAAATATAAGTTTAATCGGAGAGTTTTGATTGCCTACCAGATACGTTGTAATGATCTTTCGCGAAGTCCCAACTCTTGGAATTATTACTACAGTTCCTCTATGCGCGTAACTCTTAGAAACTAATATTATATTCAAAGTGTTTTTGATTATGATATTCTGGGAATTCATCTGCTAACAGGAAATTAAACCGTATGCTGTTTAAACAGTTCTTTTCTGATTTTAAAAGGGAGGAATAAGTGGGGGCATTTTACGGGGTGCAAAGTATCTTTCCCGAGAAGTTTTCTCAAAGTAATCGCTCGCAGCAACATGATTACTTCTTATGAACAAACTGAATTCTTTATACGCTTTTCCCTCGTATTTTTTCTTTTAAAGAAAGTTGTCTCTGCGTTTTTTTACCCTAGGGCTTATCATAATCTTAAGTTTTAAGGAAACAGAAATTATTTTAATAGTCGGGGAACAAGGTACTCTAATTCTACACCCTCTATACACAACTCGAAAACACACAAAAAAATGAAGCTGATTCTTATGTAAAATGACCTGCCGGATTCGAATTTTGAGGTCGCGAAAAGATCGGGAATTGCGAAAATGCCGGAAAATCGATTTTTCGTAAAATTTTCCTAAATCAATTTTCGACCATTTTTAATACTTTTCTTTTTGTATTTCAGTATCGAAAAGAGTTAGAGATCTGTTTTTTTCGTGGAATAAACACTGAAGTGTGCTGATCATCACAGTGTACTCACGTTGCCTCTACAATTTTCCAATTTTATGAAAAAATGTTTTCTTGCTAGTAATCTTATTTTTCGAAATTAACACATACATATGGGAGACCAAATACGGACAAAGGCTCGAAATTATTTTTGGTGAAGAATCGTAACATTAATATTGTTGCTGAAAAAAGTTACAGCGAGTTAAACACAAATAATTTGTGCGCCCTAGCAGCCGTGCATTAATATTCAGACAAATCCGGCAGGTCATTTTACATAAGAATCATCTTCATTTTTTGTGTGTGTTCGAGTTGTATAGAGGGTGTGTAAAACGCATCTTTCAGGCGGTCTGCTCCCCGACTGGTAACTTAACGTTCTCTTACGAAAATCAAAGTGCTTTATCTATATTGTTTAAAACATCTTTCGTAATGAACAGAGAGTGAACTCATTTACGTAGTCAAAAGAACAAAGCGTTTTCTTTGTAACAGAAAAATTACATTAAGTTTCTTGCTTGTTAGCCTTACTAGAAATTAATTTCTGCAGAACTAGAAGCACAAATTTATTCCCGTCGTTTGATGCAATTCCCGACTCGAGCATTCCTGTGGGAAAAACCCTTAGGCCAGCTGAGCTCATAACATTATAAATCGGCACTATCAGAGGGATTTTACGTTTACGTTAAAGCAAACATGCGTTTTCCAGACAACAAAAAATATTTCGTTCGGTAAATATGGTATCCGAGGAATGATTTTTTTTTATTTTCGTGGTCCGAGGGGTTAAAAGATGTTCGAATCCGATCTCCAGCCTCCAGCGTGTACTGCACCTTCTCGACCTACCGGTATAACATGGTATAAAGTTATGGGTCAATTTATCCAAACAATAGGTTATCAGTAGCGCCATCTATGAGCAACGTCAAAAATGTTATTGGAATCTTTTTTCCCGTAAGAAAAACCATAGGATTGCAAATTTTCAAGTCTACAACCTAAGAAATTTCGTAGTTATGGCAAAAAATGGAAATAAAATTGTAACTTTCAACACCCTGTATTTCCTAAACCATCAACATTCGGATAAGGCATGTTCGGGCCAATGGTCATTATTTGACCTGTAGAATCTCCAGTTAACGGATTTCCCATTGTTAATGAAATACCTCATATATATCAATATGAAATGTTTCTGTTAATTTTCCGAAGAAAATGAACCCGGTAAAGACATAAATCATAGGATCGCGATTTTTGCTCCCTTGCCGGCGGTCCGTTCGTCTCTAGCGCCCAGTAAACCTTTATTTACGAGTTCCATGGAACTTTTAATATCTACTGGAATAAAAAAAATCTCGGTTTTGCGAGTCGACATTGGTTTACTGCCTTTTTATGACGAGTTTATCCGAAGGGGTAGTTTGTCCGGTTTTTAACGTCGGGGCGACGTTGATTTAGTGGAAGCTTTGTTCTGCGACACTTAAAGATTTAAAATGCCAATTCGTCTAAATTTAAACAACATCGCGTCCTTATTTCTTCGTCTTTGTCTGCAGTTCGCAATCCATTACCTAAAACGGATCTCCCGGAGCAAATAAAAGAATTATTCAAATACTTCTCTAAGCCAGATTGATTTTAAAACCAAAAGCGAACATCGCGAGGGTGTTTCATTTACTTTAAGGGTTGAATTTAAGGATCGATCCGCGGGAATTTATTGTTGCGATTTGTGCAATTGTGAAAAGATTTTAAAGTGCACTCGTGTCGAAAAAAGCGACGAGAAGCGAAAGGCAATCAAGGGGTTGATTTAACCACTCATGTTCGGTTTTGTTTGAAGCCAAATCGCATTCGACGTCGCGGTTCATTTGTGTGATTCGGTAAAAGCAGAAACAAAATTAACTGAGGGGAAAAAAGAAATGTTTTTGATACAAGACCGATTATCCTATGCAAATTGTCCTTGCCATATTTCATATTTGGTTAACACTCGCGTCGTTTTGCGCATAAAGGATGCATTTTTTACCGCGGATTTTTTTGTGTATAGTCGACAAGGGTCTGACGTTCCTGTCATCTCCCCTTAACCGCCTCGAAACGTATAATACGGAATGATTTTTTCGCAAATATTCCACAAGCATAGGTGGGCTCACATTTCATATATAGGTATGTATTTTTGTTTTATATACTTGCAAGGACTATAATACCCCACTTAAGGGTAGTAAACAAGTGAGCATCGCACCATGCACGTACACACGTCGCTGGCGCCGCCTAACTTTGTGAAATCCCGTTCTCCTGTGCTTGTGCACTTTCTGATAAATGGGTTTTCCACTCTGGAACTTCAATGCCCACTCTGACGGAGAATTATGGACGCAAGTTCGCTAGTGTGACGCAAAAACTCGTCACGAGACGACCGACATCAGGTTTATGTATTTGTGCATAACTGGAAATAAAAGGGTGTATCGATATAATCTTACCCTGAGTAGCAACAACATATTCTTAGTACACAGTCTTCTCTGAGGGATAAATATCCCGAAAAATTTGTGTACACTTATTTGGAATTCCAATGGAATTCCTTGGAAGTCCTTGGAATTCCTTGGAAGTCCTTGGAATTCCTTGGAAGTCCTCGGAATTCTCTGGGAATTCCCTGGAATTCCCCGAAACCGTTAATTTTGTATGTGGTCCTTATGAGGTAAAATAGTCAATTCCAAATGTTTCTAAAGCAACTTTGATTTCGTTTTAATTATCGTTTTTTCCGGGAAAAAGAAGCATAAATTTCTCCACACGTTCCTTAAGAATATTTGAAATACATTTTAATATTCTATTCATTATCTGTATGAAAATAAAATTTTAATGGTGTGATGAGTAATAGGAGGGGTATCTGAGTTTCTGCAATCTGCAGGCATCCGTTGCATTCGCATCCACCGGCCAATAATTTTCAATTTGAGGGTGGGGTGAGGTATAGTGCTGTCACAATTCTGTATTAGTTTCAGAAGTTTAGTCTCTAATCTGTGAATTTAGTTGGATAACTGTCCATTGTAGGTATTATTGGGTTCTAAATAGTACTTTTTTGATCATTTCGAGAATATTTGATTTAGGAAATTGCGAAAGGGTTCCAAGACGCGGTGGCAATAATACTAATAATAATAAATTATTTTGTTTTCTTCTATTTTCTGTTCAAATTATTAAGGCATGGAGCTGTAGTAGTACTAGGGTGGGCGTCAAGGTACTTGCGTATGTAACATTTGCGTACATAAGGAAAGATGTCCAGCAGGAAAAGCGGGCAGCTCGAAATAAGTGTCATTTGCGTACAACATAAAAATCTGACAGGTTAAGGTCAAGCGGAGCGGAGCGAAGCGAGTGGGGCGTTGTAAGTCTCAGTCGTTAGCGTTTATAATATGATTCTCCTCAAAGATCATTCAACAAACATTTTACAAAAGAAATCACCGGGGGAATCAAGTTAACGTACCTCAATATTTAACATAATAGGTGTTCGAAATAAATATTTAAATTAGGAATCCAAATTTTATGTTGCACGCAAGTGCCACTATATCAGAGTTGTTTAATTTACCTGCTGAGCCTTATTTTGCTTTATGGACGCTAATGTCATAAAATTTGCCTTGTACGCAAGTGCCATACATTCCAAGGGTGAACTCCGTACAGGGCAGGTCGGTTATATCTAACGTAATTTATTACATTTGCCATACTTGGTTGGTGATTTTATATATCGTCCGGTTAATTTAAAAAATCGAATATTTTAAAGGCTTTTATTACATTTACCATTAAATTGTGGGTATCGAATATAAAAACCAGCCAATTCAATTAATTACCTACTGCAAATATAAAAGAATTTATTATATTCGTCAAATTTCGTGGTGATTAAGTATGTACGAATATAATTGCCGATATTTATACAAAATAACCTGATTAATCACAATTACCGTAACATTTATGTAAAGTTACCTATATTAGAGGTTATACGTTCTATGTTCCTTTTTAATGATATTCATTCGTTACACAATATATCTCACTTTTCATGACTTCCATTTTAATAACAGAGCAATAAGTCGTAAAAAATGAGGCACACTGTATTAGTATTTACGTTTATGTTCAAGCTACCATTTTGTTATTTTTAGTTTAAAGAGCTGCCTTTTTTATATACATATGTATATATTTTGTTTTCTTTAATAAAATAATATATTAGTTTATTTTGTTTCTTTAAGTACTCTATTAAGAAATTTAAGCATAAAAGTAAAAAGGTTTATCCCAGTATTGCACTTTTGTTTGGGATAATTGGGAGGAGATTACTTTCCTCGAAGACGGAATTCCATAAAATTATTTTGGAAGGCCTCAGAATTCGTTGGAACTCCTTGGAAATCTTTGGAATTCCTAGGAAATCTTTGGAATTCCTTGAAAGTCTTTGGAATTCCTTGGAAATCTTTGGAATTCCTAGGAAATCTTTGAAATTCCTAGGAAATCTTTAGAAATCTTTGGGATTCCTTGGAAATCTTTGGAATTCCGAGTCCTGTGTACAAAAATTTTTCGGGATATTTACCCCTCAGTCTTCTCTCTTCTGCCTACGCGAATATTTCTTTATGCCAATTATTAACATAGATTGCGCCACTATTGCCTGAAGCTTAACAATTAGCACAAGTTCTTCTTTCACATAATAGTATATTATACAGGAGTTTATATTAGGGTGACCAGATCTCCAGTGTTTACAAAACCGGGACACAAACGCGACCCCCCCCCCCCCCGCCGCTGGCGCCACTGGCCACTCTGGTTTTTGATGAAAAAAATTATTGATGCAACCCATACTTAATTATTAAAAAAAATAACAACTCTATACATATACAGTTTATAACATACATAATATAAGTTCGCAACTAAAACAAAAACATATGAGATCACAACCAAAGTCCTAAGTAAAGTAAATAAATAAATATTTCTATATATTAAATTCAACTCAAACACAAAAATAACAGTAAAATAAACCGCTACTCGCTACTGGTAAGTACTGGTAAGTTTAATAAATATTTCTCGTTACCCACCACCTTCTTCAAAATTGAACTGTTGTTTTTAATAAAATCATAAAACTCTAAAATTAAAGTTTTTCAGGCACATTAAAATATTTTCTTGTCCCTATTTCTAATCTGCTGCGTTCATCTGTCCATTGAACTGTCATTAAAGAGAAAATCCTTTCAACCAGTGCATTATTAGATGGAATACTGAAAATGTATTCACATATTTTGATGAACTCTGAAAATGATTCAATAAAATCTACCTTTTTCAAAATATCAACCCATTTTAGACTACATCGTTTTTCCTTGAAATTTTTATCTGATAAAAAATTTTCATCGACTAAAATTGACTTTAATTTGGTATATTGAATGAATAGGTTGTCCTCATTTAAAATTATATTTTTGGATTCTAAAAATTTATGAGATTCCTGAATATCTTGAAATTCCGGTATTTTTGTGAGCAACATCCAGTTAAATACGTTTTGGTTATTTAAAGGAGTCTTCCATTTTTCTAAATAATCAATAGACGTTTGATAAAACCGAAAAATTTAGTTTTCAAATATTTCCTTTCTTTCAGGTGCTATATCGTCGGAATTAATTATCTGTCTCACTTTTAACGGTACAAATTTAGAATCAAGTTTCTCTTTTACGATATTGATTGTTTGTTGTATAAAATCGTTAACTTCCATAACAGTATTTTGACTATTTTCAATTTTTAGAATTTGCTGTTGAAAAAGTTGACTGTGAACTAAAAAAAGGTACGCTTCCGATAGTGGGTTTTTAAAAAAATTTAAAAGAATAGTAGGCGGCTTTTCCTCTGACAAGAAAAATGATTTCAGCCCTTCATACACTTTCAGTATTCTTTCAATTGCGGGATATAGAGACAACCAGCGAGTTTTTGAATGCGAAAGTAGGCTAGCATACTCCACATCTACAAAAGTACAGAATTCTTTAAGTCTTTCTGTCCTGATTGTATATATCGAAAAATAGTTAAATAATTTAACCACTATAGATTCTACATCACACTGTAAAATATCTGCAGATGTCTGCAGAGCATTATGCATCACATGTGCTGGACAACCTACCCCCTCAATAGTTGGTGACAAATTTTCCTTTAATTTAAAGAAAATGTTGTTACGACCCTTCCGCAACAAACCGCCAAAATTTGTGTTCGCGTTGTCGCCACAAAACGCAACGCATTTTTCTTTCGTTAGGTTAACCATTTTCATAGTTTTAATACAATAACTAGCTATTGTTTCTGCTTTTTCATTATCTAAGTTACCAAGCCTAATTAATTTTGATTCAATTCCATTATCTTTTGAAAAATATTGCACAACTATTGGAAATACTTTTATAGCTTTATGATTGCTGGCATCCGTACAAATGCTATAGAAACTTGTTGCTTGAATTTCATCTAAGGCTAACTTTAACGAATATGGTCCTAAAATATTGTTAATACATGCCGCAGTTTTGGTACGAGCGGATGAAAAGCTCATTGCAGTTTGCGAATCCGAAAAAAGCACCCTGTACAATTTATTTAAACAGTCAGCCGATCGGAATGACTGATGGTGCTTGATGATATGATACGCCGTCGTCAGTTCTGCTGCAGCTACTTTTTGAGCTTCAGGTGTAAATTTTTTAACAAAATAGTTATCCATTTTCTTGGATGTACTTGCCCCACTCAATTTTGAAATATGTTTCTTTGTTTTTAAATGGTCCTTTATATCTGACTTTCCACCATGCCCAATGCTAATGAAGCTATTACAAATGCTACAGACAGCTTCATCATTATATCTGCCTTTT
The DNA here is from genome assembly GCA_963966045.1 of Xestobium rufovillosum. NCBI lineage: Eukaryota > Metazoa > Arthropoda > Insecta > Coleoptera > Ptinidae > Xestobium > Xestobium rufovillosum. Next base: position 29,419,877 of record OZ014497.1, read on the forward strand.
TTTATAAAGTTCCATTCTTTTGAATACTCTTCTGAAAATACACATTTTCGCTTTGGCATTTTTGTGCTTTGATTTCACAGAGACTGACTGGACTAAATTCTAAAACAAATTTATAAAAAATTTGCCTACCATTCCTTGTTTCTTCAAATAACGTACAATAACAATACGCTAGAGCAAAATCAAGTTACCTAAATGAAAGAAAAACGAAACGGAATCTTACCAGTACCTCCACGTCGGTATTCGGCCCTCACGCTTTAGGAATCAGCAGCGACTGACTGTTGAAGTTGAACGTTGATGAACCGACCCGACAGGCGGCATTCCCCCTTCGCGTCAGCCGAACACAACCGTCGCGTCGACCAATCAACAACAAGAATTGAGTAATCGTGTTTTTACAAATTTTGGAAGTAGCCGTCGCGTAGGTCACGTGTGTTGGAAGAAGTTAATTCCCATACAAATAAGAAAATACAAAACCGGGACAAATTAACGTCCCGATGCTTTTTCTCGGGACGGGGGGACAATTCGCTAAAAACCGGGACAATCCCGGAAAACCGGTCACCCTAGTTTATAATGAATGCTATTATTACCGAGGATGAAGTTTACAACACGAGCGAGTGAAACTAGCGAGTTTTGTAATCATCCGAGGTAATAATAGCATCATTATAACGAGTTGTATACTATACTTTGTCCACGTCTATCAAAACAGATTCCCAGAAAGAATTTACCTTCATTTCCCTTCTCCAGTGTAAGAAAGATTCATACATACGCTCTCAGGTATAATTTTCTTGGTTTTTTGGGCAATGAATCTAATGAGGCAAGTTCTGCAGCTTCTTTTATTGCTGGTGCTGTTAAAGAAATCTCGTTTTCACTCTCACTACTCATTACATCTTCTTTTTTAGAATATGCATTTCAAATTAAAAGCAAACCATGCTGATTTGACGTTTCAATTTGAACTGACACATCGCGATCGCGGCCTACTAAATAAATGTAAAAAAGGGTCAAAGCGATGTTCCTATTGGTTTAGTGAATAATATTCATTATTCACTGCAGTGATTAATGTATCTAATTATGATTGAAGAAACACAAGTATAAAAAATACCTATGTTGTAAGATAGTCGTGAACAAAACTATTTTTAAGGGCGAACTATTATGTATTTTTCCGAATTTTCGCACTTTTCTTTTAAACGTAAGGGGATGTGACAGATATGATCGCTGGGGTGGTGGAATAATCTAATAAATATGTAAATTGTGTCACGGATCGGATGGCCTAAGTCGGACCGTTCTAGAATTGAAATCAAATCGAGGAATTTGACGTTTCTCCCTTAAAATAATAATTTCAGCGGGGAGATATTTGCAGTCGGATTCCGCAAAAGAACTGGGGGTAAGAATTTGGCAAATTTAAAGAAGTAGAGGCAATTCCTGCCTCTCGGTCTCCCCTTTATTGTTCAATTCTGCTCGGGCGGTAGAAATATTACTTTGGCTGTTTTGTAAAGATGAAAAACGTCCGAATCTCTCTCGCGTGGCACACAATCTCGAAACGACCTACCCCCGTTATGCTTAAAACGTCCCAACTATAAAATTTACACAATTTTATGCAGTTCCATTCTTTTACAAGGTTTGTTCAATAGGAACTCACCTTTTGTCATATGCGTTGGATTCTGTTACCAAGAGACGACGAGCAAAATAACAAAACCATTATTTTAGCCGCTGGGAAAGATAATTGCTTCTTGAAATTGGGTCCAAACTGTACCAAAGCATAATTAGACGCCCTATGGATCTAACAAACTTAGATTGGCGTTAATTATCTTGTTCTGCTGAATCAAATAGAAGATCGCGACACCTGAGAAAAAAGAAACATATGGAAGTACGTCATACACGTCAATGAACCGCAGGAAAGTTGAGAGAGTGTACCATGGTGCGCCATCCATTGTCTGAGTGGATTAATAGAGGAGCCGAGAATACGAACTGACGTTTCCGAAGTACCAAACATTCTCTTATTAACTTTCTGAACTATTGAGAGTACCTGACTACCTGTCTTGCGTTGTGTAGCGTGATGTACTGTTGTACACTAAATAAGTTCCGGTAAATAATTATTGTTGCTGTCAGGCTACCAATAATGAAACATAGGTACGTTAATGAATCCGCTATAGAGGTGTAATAGGCTGGTTAAGGTGTGTTCTGAAAGTCTACGGGTGCCGTGGATGTTCAAACCAAGGATTCGCACAGGCTAAATGTATTTAGTGCTGTGAAAATAGCACCCCTTCCTACAATTAACGCAGTGACCGATTGAACTTCTCGTCCGGTCAAGTTTCAGAACGATTATACAACTACGTACATACTTGATATTTGCCAGTCGAAACCGAAGCTAGTGTGTCATCGTAATTAGTACTGAATTGGAATTGGCCCGGAACACAAGTGAGGTGACATATCCTGATAATACATACAGCAACGAACACCAATCGGTATGAACCTGCTTTCTTCGTGTTTCTACCACTGTACTATTATAGATTTGAATATAAGAAAATGACAGCTGGACTATTGCAACATTTGTTTCCACGGCTTATATGATTAGGGATGGGTTATTCTCGTGAACCAGCCCCGAAGTACTCCCGGATAAAATAAGAAGTTTTCTCGAGAGTGTTCTAGATGCTAATTCAATCCGTTAACCTTTTCACCCCTTTGTATATGGTTGTTTATACGCATTTATTATTCCAAACATATAGGAGTCGTTTTATTTTTACGAGCCACCCCCGTGGAGTTATATTAAGGGTAACGACTCAGATAGCCTCGTCGAATACATCAACTCGCATAGTGGTTTCGAAAAATGAAGTGCCACATAAGCCATAATCACGACAATCGGGCCACTTTTCTTCCGAGTGCGTGGGCGTTGATCTATTCCACAGAAAAATGGGCCGGCGGGAGCCGTGACCCCTTATAACTCGCATATACACATTCAATACATGTCACCGACATATAGTCCATGATATATGATCTGTATTGATAGGGTTGTAAACAGCGGTAATTAGGGGAGGCGAAATTAAACAACCTATCTCGAATAATCGAATAACAGATGCATATCGCGATAATATATCAATTCCCCGGAAAAGTTTTTACGGAATGCATTATCTGTGGAATGCGTAATTATTTTGTATATAGGTATGTAGATAATTCACAAACCAATAACTGTGCGGGAATGTCGGCTGATATACGAGGGTGGAACATCGAAAAAGCGACATGCGCTGCTAATCTAATTACAAGTAAGTTTTCTGGTGGACTACAGAATATGGATCTATTAAAATTGAATCGTCGGGCATTCTCGACATATTTCTTGGAGTTCTCAAATTCCACATACTTAGTTTCTTTGTTATAGGCTTCCTATTTGTAGTAAACACGTTCTTAATAAAGCTCAATAATTTGTTAATTGGCTATAATTATTTAAAATTGTTTAAATTTTATATTTTTTGAGTTGAAAGCTTCGTGGGTATTGCAAAATATCATTAAAAGTGAGTATTTCACGAGTTCATCAATTTCGTTAAGGCCGTCTTCCTTTCGAGTTGAGGGCTCCTCATGCATTGTGTTAAAAATTAGAGTCTCCGAAACCAGTTCTTTCGATGTCCGTCGAAGAAAATTGAAATCCATTTGGGACAAATCGAGTGCCTATTGAAAGAAATGAACATCCACCCAATCCACTAATAACACTTCGAAACGTTTCGGCTTTCAGGCGTGACGTACGTGGCAAATTCAACACAATCTTTTCGGTGAATATCATACCCATAACTAGGATACTAATAACATTTTCAATCCAATAAAAAAGCAATAGCCAGCTTGGTGTATTACTCGTGCGTGGGAGTTCTTCCACGACTCGGTTGTACGTATTCCAAATTTCAACAATTTTACTATACGAAGCTTACAATAAAGATATGAGTGAGAGAACCCCTACTAAGTGGACACACTGTATAATCATAATCGCAACTTCCGAGTCTGACGGTACACACTCTTTAGCATATAAATCCGGGGTAACCACGGCGCTCGTCAACTGTCTGTCGACAAGTGAACGTCGGGACGCGTCTCCTTCATCCATCATTTTAAGCGTTGTCACCTACAGATGTGGATTTATGCGTTCATCTCTCGCTTATAGATATATATTCTTCGGTTTCTGATGGTTACTGGTGGCGCGATGATTATGGGGAGCCTCAGACAGAAGTTCGAACATAATGAAACAAGTTCAGCTCGCAGAACGCTCCCCATTCATCATAATTTTAAGTTTTTGCACCCGCGTTTCTCGTATTGGTTCACTTGGCTCATTTTTCAAATTTATTAACGTTCAGACAGATATACCTTGTTAACTTCAACTTTCGTAAAATATAATGGAGTCGGTACTCAGTGGCGTGCTGGCCAATGAAGAACACGATGAAATAAAGGCCTACACTCTTGAAGACACTTCAAATGGGCTCAAAAATATATTTTGAACATTAGCATTTATAGCAATTAGAACAATTGCTATAAATAACGGATTTAAGATTGAAATCATCAATAGAATCATTAACAATAAAAAATTTAAAATTATGCTTGTAACAACATACCGTGTGACAAACTTCCATGTGTACATGGGGAAATAACATGGGCAATTACATTTTTGGGGATTGGGGATTCCTGCCCCCCATGTGTAGTTACAGTGGTGGTAAAGGTAGCAATCGAAAGAGTATTTTTTTCTGCGTATGAGGATATCAAAAACTCTGCAATTTTCCAATTTATTAAAGCATTAAAAGCAAAAATTACACTAATAATTTTCAAATTAAAACACGGATATTCATCAGATTACCTATGACAATTTAATTTATTCTAATCAAAGACTCCCTTGATTCTAATTTCTAATTCGTCTGAACTGTCAACATTATTAATTTATCGACAATTTAAAATTTGGGTTTCAAAATGAACAAAAATATTTATTCAGTTGAAGAAAAGGTGTTCATTGTGAAAACATTTTACGGCGGCAATAGTCTGCGGGAAGTCCGTGACTTATTTTTCTGTAAAATTCAATAACAGTCCTATTCCTTCTGTAACAACAATAAAAAATTTAGTTAAGAAATTTGAAGATACTGGGAATCTTTCATTGAAAGAAGGTAATTTTTACTAATAAATTTACTTGGTTTTTATTTAGATAATTCTGATTCGCTTATTATTATTACCTAGTTGATAGTTCCTTATTGTTCGCTAACTTAAATTTTACTGGGATTATGAGAAATTTAACAAGTGATAACGTGGAGTGAAACAAAACTAAAATTAATCTTATCATTTATTTTTTTAGTCGTTCCAAGAAATCTAAATGTTGAGGTAGAGGAAATGGTAATAGGCCTGATAACTGCTAGTCCAACATCTAGTTTAAGGTCTATTGCCCTAGAATGTAATGTTTCAAGAGAAACTGTCCGTAACATATTAAAAAAAAACAACAAATATCATCCCTTTAAATTCCAATGTCACCAAGAGTTACTTCCTTTTGACGAAGAATCAAGGCAAACTTTCTGTGAAGAAATGCAAGAACGGGCTAATCGGGATCGCAGCTTCCTCTCATCAATTTGTTTTACCGATGAGTGTACCTTCACTTTAAATCAAGAGCCAAATTCACAAAACGTTAGGCATTGGGCGCAGGAAAATCCCAGAATAAATCTAGCCACTGCAACGCAATACCCTCAAAAAATCAACATTTGGGCAGGCATTTTTAATAATCGCTTTATAGGACCATTTGAAATACAGGGAAATTTAAATTCAGAAGCTTATTTAGATCTTTTAATTAACCATATTGGCCCTGCATTACAAGAAGTTGCGCATGCGAATCGGGAGGTCTGGTTTCAACATGACGGATGCCCAGCACATTTTGGAGCACAAGTGAGGGAATTATTAAATGCAATATTTCCAGAGAGCTGGATTGGTCGAGGTGGTGCTTGTAACTGGCCAGCTAGATCTCCCGATTTGGCACCGTGTGACTTTTTCTTGTGGGGTCATTTAAAAAATAAGATTTATAAAACTCGTCACCCAAATAGGTATTGATTCTTTAAGGAATGCTATTTTTGCGGAATGCAACTTAATAAACGATCGGCAACTTGCGAATGTGAGAAATTCTTTCTATAATAGGCTGGGATACTGTCTGATACAGAATGGGGGTTTATTTGAATATTTGTTATAGTTATTTTTCTTTTTTTATGTTACTTTAATTTCATTGTATATTAATAAGTTTTTGCCCTTACCTAGATATGAAATAAATAAGTATTAAATTGCCAGATTACAAAATTCATTAGAGCAAAATAAACAAATGTTGCCGCTTGTTAAATTTTTCATAATTGCAGTAAAATTAAAGTAATTTAATTTTTATTATTTCATTTGACTGCTTTAACATTTTCCCAAAAACTTTTTAATAGGTTAGACGACACCTACAATTGACCCTAAACTGGACCAGCATTCACCAAATCCACACCAGTAATCAATTAATTGTCAACTATAGGTAATGACAATAATAATGTGAATGAGAATTGTCTAAATGAAAAAACAAGTTTGTGTATTAGTAAAAATTAATTTCTTTCGATGAAAGATTCCCAGCCTTCGAATTTCTTACTAAATTATTTGTTGTTATCCCGAAGGAAGAGGACCGTTATTGAATTTTACAGAAAATAAGGCACGGACTACGCGCAACCTATTGCCGCCGTAAAATATTTTCACAATGAAAACCTTTTCTTGAACTGGATAAATATTTTTGTTCATTTTTAAATGTTGACAGTTCAGAAAATCCATAAAAATCAAAAACGTCCGTGATTAGAATAAATTAAGTTGTCATGGATAATCTGATAAATTTCTGTGTTTTAGTTAGAAAATTATTAATATAATTTTTGCTTTTAATGCTTTAATAAATTGGAAAGTTGTAGAGTTTTTGATATCCTCATACGCAGAAAAAAATAATCTTTCGATTGCTACCTTTACCACTACTGTAACTACACATGGGGAGCAGGAATCCCCAAAAATTTAATTGCCCATGTTATTTCCCCATGTACACATGGAAGTTTGTCACGCGGTATATCCTAAATTATCTAATGATAAAGTTACCAAATTTTGCAGAATTACTTATTTTAGAAATATTGCTGAAAAGATTGCCAGTATTTTAAGAAAAAACAACATAAAAGTAACATTGAAACCTTCAAATAAATATTATCACATATTTTATTTAACGGTAAAGGCAGAACACATGAACTTGGCCACACAGGTATTTACAATGTTTAGAGTGTAACATATCGGACAAACTGGCAGATCTATACTTATTAGGTATAATGAACATTTAAGATCATTTCGTTTAAAAAATGATCGTTCAAGTTTTGCTAATCATTTCTTTGAAAACAATCATCAGTTCCCTCCTCTAGAAAATACTAAATTATTGTTTAATTTTGAAAAGAGTTATCAATATTAGAGTCTATAGGAATTTATAAACATAAAAATTATAACTTACTTAATGACCAAGTTGATTTAATACAATCTAGTTGTTTTGCTAGTAATCTAACGATTTCCTATAAATAAAAGTACCCTTTAAAATATGCATAAGCAAAAGAGGGGCACAGTTCGATGCGCTCTGTATATATGCTGCAGTGTGATAAAAATCAATTTGGAGTGACTCGAATCGTATATGCGAACACATATATATCACTTTGCGTTGGGAAAATGATTTGCCGATTTCCTGGCGGTGGGTACAGGAGGAGAGCTTAGGAATCGTAAATTTAATTTCTGCTGAATATTCACAATTCGATCCGGGCCCGGATTTATATGCGGACGAACCACGAAAAACTTTTACGGAAGCCCGTGCCCCATTCTGTTCGTCAAAGTTATAAATTTTTTAAGGTGCGTCAGTTTGCTTCTAATATGTCAACGTTACAACGTATAACATAAAAGAAACACTAATGAATATTAAACATTTTTTAGCGGAGGAAGTACATGTTGATGTTTATCAGGGCAAAATAACGGAAGTGTCTGCCGCTACGGTCTGGGTCATTTTCGTTTTGCGCTGCTCATAAAATTAATTTCACGAGAAGAAATAAACACCCCCCAACAGCAAGTTAAAATTTAAATCCAGGACCCTCGGAAAATCGAACAATAAAATCGCGATCTGGGGTATTTTTACGGAGAATGCATTTAATTATCGGAGCCACAAATGCGCTTTTCAAACCCCCGTTTTTTTCGATTATCTAAAGGCGGAAAAACAGCCACCCATCCCCTCTCGCTCATGCACGACTTGTCAAAGGGATACTCTAGATTCCCGATAACATTTCAGCGCTGACTTTATCTCTTTTGTTAGGAATGAAAAAAATAATATTAAAAACACCCCTAATTATGAATATAATGGTGAAGATCTTTTCGTATCATCCTCAAGGTTATCCAGCTTAATATTATGTTGAAGTTTATATGCGGAGTCACCTGAAAGGCATTAGATAACGGTTTCAAATTACTTAAGCGGTTTGAATAACGCGTCAAATTACATCTAGTAGTAATATGACATTTGCGATGTAATTTGATACTCTCAATATTAAACTTACAAGACGGGGATCATATTATATCCAATGGTATGACACTTGCAATTTAATATTCCCAGGGTAACTTGATATGATGGTGTCAGATTACATGAATCCTCTCAAATTACAGATATATATATATACAGGGTGGTCCAGTTTATATCATCAGGATTTCACCAGCCGACAGTTTATCAAAAAATAAAGGTAGTTTGTCTAATAAAACATGGTCTAATCTTGCTTCCTTTTTGATGTACAGGGTGTTAAAGAAAATAAATTATTTTATACAATTTGCTATAAATCATTAATAAAAAAGGGTAACCTTTTGAAATTTTGCATAGATCATTTCTTTTGTATTCTGTTAAATAGTGGTTGTAATTATTTTATTTAGAATACAGAGGCGTGCGTACGGGTTTCATCAAAAATACTTTATTTAATACAACGTACGCCACTGGTTTTTTTATAACACCAAATACAGAGACGATTTCTCATTCAATTTAGAAACCTTTTTGTATCTTACAATTTTGTGATAACTCAACTCAAAACAAAAAAAACATTAAAAAGCATAATGTGACCAATTACTAAATTTATTTACTTAAAGGAAAACAACATTAAGCTGATTTCATGCGGGTTTTCATGCGCCCACACATGCTAATTGTGGAAGTTAACCATTCCTCTTCGAATAATCACAGCTTCCTTGTGATCAATGGCTTTTGGACTCTGTTCAAAATAATGAGAATTTCATAAACAATATTTTATGGACGGACGAATCATGTTTTACTCGAAGAGGAATGGTTAACTTCCACAATCGGCATGTGTGGGCACATGAAAACCCTCATGAAATCAGGCCACGAAATTTTCAAAATGAGTTCAGTATTAATGTTTTGATCGGGATTTACAATGGTAATCTCGTTGGCCCTTACATACTACCGCACCGCCTTAATTCCGTAAACTTCTTAGAGTTCTTGGAGGCAGAGAGTCCCAATATGTGGAATGAAATTCCTCTTGATATGCTTAGACAAGCTTGGTTCCAACCGAATGGATGCCCAGCTCCTTTTGGCCGAAATGTTCGTCACTGGCTTGATAGACATTTTGAGGTACTATGGATTGGTCGTGGGGATCCCGTTGCTTGGCCTCCGCTATCTCCAGATTTAACGCCTTTAGATTTTTATCTGCGGGGTTATCTTAAAGAAACCGTCTATGCGACCCTGGTGCCTACACGGGAGGAACTATTCCTTAGAATTCAGAATGCCTGTGCAAGTTTTACTAAACTTAAAGCGTTCAATCATAAGACGCTGCCAATTGTGCATCCAGCAAAATGGTTCCTCTTTCGAACAGTTCTCTCATTAATTCAATTGCGATTCTTCTCTAGCTGATATTTTAGCTAAGCTTAATGTTGTTTTTCCTTTAAGTAAATAAATTCAGTAATTGGTCACATGATGATTTTTAATGTTTTTTTTGTTTTGAATTGAGTTATCAAAAAATTGTAAGATACAAAAAGGTTTCTAAATTGAATGAGAAATCGTCTCTGTATTTGGTGTTCTAAAAAAACCAGTGGCGTACGTTGTATTAAATAAAGTATTTTTGATGAAACCCGTACGCACGCCTCTGTGTTCTAAATAAAATGATTACAACCACTATTTAACAGAGAATACAAAAGAAATGACCTATGCAAAATTTCATAAGGCTACCCTTTTTTATTAATGATTTATAGCAAATTATATAAAATAATTTATTTTCTTTAACACCCTGTACATCAAAAAGGAAGCAAAATAAGACCATGTTTTATTAGACAAACTACCTTTATTTTTTGATAAACTTTCGGCTGGTGAAATCCTGATGATATAAACTGGACCACCCTGTATATATATATAATCGAAGTCCCCCGTATACCGCTAGATGTGGGGTGTTATGCCACTAATCATCCATGCACGAATTTGCACCACTCCCTCTTATTTTGTGCCAACACTTTTGCATCTCTCCATTCCATGTTTTTATTCTTTATGATTTTTTCTATTACACTATCCCACGTTTCTTTTGGTCTTCCTCTCTTCTTTTTCATTTGCACTCTTGCTTCCCACACCTTTTTAACTTGTCTATCCCTGTTCATTCTACTCAAATGCCCCCACCAACTCAACTGTCTTCCTTCTATAAACTGCAGAACCGATTCCACCTCTAAATCTTCCCTGACTTGTTCATTCCTAACTCTGTCACGTCTCGTTATCCCTTTCACTCGTCGCAAATATTTCATTTCTGTTGCTTGTACTTTACTTTTTTGACTTCTCGTCAGCACCCATGATTCACAGCCATGAGTAAGTATTGGTCTATATGTATATTGCTTTATACACTTTCATCTTCGTTGTTTTGGATACTTCTTTTTTGTTGATAAAGCTGTTGTTCATTGCATAGAATAACTTTATAGTTTTCTCAATCCTCTCATTAATCTCTAGTTCTTGTCTCCCTTTTTCTTCAATAGTCTCCCCCAGATATCGAAATTGACTTACTTGTTCGTTCTTTACACCATCCACTATTATATTTAGATTTATCTCTTCTTCAGTTATTGTCATCACTTTCGTTTTATCTTTATTCATTAGCATACCACTTTTTTCATTCTTCATTCCACACTGTCAAATTAGTTTGTAAGTCCTGTACACTACCTGTCACAATAACAATATCGTCGGCAAAAGCACATTCTGACATTTCAACTTTATGTAGGTTTCTGTATCCTACATGCAGACTTTTGGCTCTTTGGTTGCTTCTTTGTATAATGTCGTCCATAAAAACTGTGAATAATGCTGGACTCATGACTCCTCCTTGCCGCAATCCTTCTGTTGTTTCAAATAGATCTGATCTCATATTTTTGGTGATGACACAATTTACATTATTTCTGTAAAGGCTTTTTATAGTCCTTACCAGTTTATTGTTAACTCTCCTGTTCTGTAGACTTTCCCATACTTTTTCCCTATGTACTCCATCAAACGCCTTCTCCAAATCCATAAATGCCAAATAAACTTTCCTTCCTTGTTGCTTTGTCTTGCTGATTATTTCTTTAATGGTGAATATGTGATCCTGCGCACCTCTACCCTTCCTAAATCCGCTCTGCGCTTCCATGAGTGTTCGTTCTATAATAGGTCTCAGTCTTTTCTCCAATATTCTTTCATGGATCTTAAGTGCTGTACTCAATAACGTTATGCCTCTGTAATTATTACAGTCCTTGTTGTCACCCTTCTTAAAAATCGGCACTATTCTTCCTATTTCCCAGTCTCTTGGAATTGCTTCCTCACACCATGCTCTGTTACAAATTTGTAATAAATAGTCCGTTCCTTTTTCTCCCATACATTTCATCATCTCTGTTGTCACATTATCATCTCCCGGTGCCTTGCCATTTTTTAAACTTTTAATTGCGTCTTTAAGCTCTTCCAATGTTATTTCTTCTGGATATAAAATATCTTCATTTTGTTCTTTCTGTACACTTGCTTCTTTACTTTCACTTTTCTTTTCTTCTGCGATGTGCAACAAATCCTGGAAATATTGTTTCCATCTCTCCGTTACCTCTTGCTCCTCTGTGACTAATTCTTCGTCTTTGTTTTTAATTGACACTGTTTGGTACGCTTTTTCTTTCCTAAGGTTCTTTAACACTTTATAGAATAGCTTTTGATTACCTTTGCTGTTAGTTTCTATTTTAATTCCAAAGTCTTCCCACGATTTCTCTTTTGCTGCCGCTACCAACTCCTTGATAAGTTTTCTTTGCTCCTTGTAGTCCTTATAATTTTCTTCACTTCTGTTTCCCAAGTAAGTTTTCCATTTCTTCTTTTTCAATTTTATTTGTTCTTTAATTTCCTCGTTCCACCATGCTGTTTGTTTTTTGCAATTATTTATTCTGCAGATTCCACACGCCATTTTTGCTGCTCTCAATATAAGCCCCTTGAAACTGTTCCACGCTTGATCAACATTTTCCAGATTTTCCAGTCTTAGATTCACTTCTCTATCTATTATTTCGTCGTACCTTCTTGCTATATCGTCATCTTTCAATCTGTATGTTTTTATGGTTTCAAATTTAATCTTTCTCTCACTTTCTATAATTTTCTGCTCTTTCTGTTCTCTTATCTTTGCAACCAAGAGATAATGGTCACTATTTATTTCCGCTTCTCTTTTAACCCTTACATCCATTACCATTTTTCTATTTCCTCTCTCTACCAGTATGTAGTCTATTATTGATTTCTCGTTTCTATCCGGCTCTTCTCTTGTGTATTTGTGTATGTCCTTGTGTTCGTATAATGTATTTGTAACCACTAGATTATTAAGCTGGCAGTATTGTAATAGTCTTATTCCATTGTTATTTCTAGCTTTTTCGCCATGCTCACCTATAGTCGCTGCATACATAATATCTTTTTTGCCTACTCTTCCATTAAAATCTCCCAATACAAATAATTTTCTTCTACTTTTTTCAGTTACTATCATTAAGTCTTCCCAAAATTTATCCTTGTTTTCCACCTTTTCATCCTCATTAGGTCCATAAACTGTTTTGAATGTTTTATTTGTTCCATCCTTTTCCTTCATTTCCACTACAAGTATTCTGTCTGACCATGCTTCCCATTTATTTACCCTGCTTTCCAGTTTTTTATGTATTATACAGCCCACCCCTGCTGCCGCTCTTTTATTTCTGTCCACTCCACTAAATATCAAGATATGTCCATCTTCGAGTTCCAATATTCCCTGTCCTTTCTTTTTTGTTTCGGTTATAGCCAAAATATCCAAACCTGCCTTTATAAATTCGTCAGTTAATTCGTTGTCTTTGCCCTGAATACTTCGTACATTCCATGTTCCCAATTTCCAAATAAAATTTTTCTTCGCATCAACTCTTGCACCTTTTTCTTGCCGGGTCGTTGCCATTTTTCCGTCCATCCTTTTTCTTGCTCCAAAGCAAAAGTTCAAAAAATATTAAAAAGCAAATATAGGCCATATAAAATTCAAATTATTCACCATCTCTTCCCGGGAGGTCAAGAAAGAAGGCTTAATTTTTGTAGGTGGTACTTAAATAAAATTCAAGAAAATCCAGATTTGGGGCGGTCTGTTATTTGGACAGATAAAACTCACATAAGCAGCGTAGGATTATTTAACAGGCATAATGTGCGTCACTGGTCTGATACAAATCAGCACCAAACTTTTGAACGTCAGAGGCAAGGACGTTTTGGATTTAACGTTTCTTGTTTTATTTTTGGTGGTCAACTAGCATACCAAATTTTTGTGGTCTGCAAGATCACCGGATCTGAGTATATTAGACTTGTTTGTTAGGGCATTTTTAAAAGAAAACATATACATACGAAGATACAACAATCAAGCCGAGCTAGCAGAGGCAACACATGCAGCTTTCCGATATTTGCAAGCCCATCCTATTTTCTTTTAATTAATGCCATCAATCTATTAACTGAAAGATGTAGATTATGTGTTGAAAAACATGGCAACCAATTTGAGCAGTTCCTATAATTTTGTTGTTTGCAATGGTATTATGACACTTGCGATTTAATATCCCCAGAGTAACTTGATACGATGGTGTCAGATTACATGAATCCTTACAAATTACACATGCGGGAATCAAATTACATCCGGTGGTAATATGTCACCTGAGATACAATTTGATATCCTCAGAGTAATTTGATAAGATGTCAAATTACATCAGCTGTTTCAAATTACACATATGGGGATCAAATTAAGAACGTCAAAGAATTACCGTTCTCCATATCGTTTATACTGCAGTTTTTTATCCAATCTTTCAATTTTAATCGAAATTTTTTAGGAGCCTTCGTGAAGTTGACAACTTCAAAAGTATTATTAGAAACATCCCAATTATTATAATGGCCGAGAAATTTTCGTATTTGTAAACATCTTCGAGCAATAGTGGGGGTGGGTAGCAACAACAGCCGTCGTTTGTGTGTTTTGAATAATGAATAGAAACGATGATAAATGCCGTCCCATTCGTAGAACTCGGCTGCGTGTTATGGGTATACATAACAGTAATAATAATATAACTCAGTTTCTGGGGGATAAAGGAATCGATAGCTTCTTCCATAGATACCCCGAGCAGATTTAGGGGTTCAACTGTTGATTTATGCACCGAGACTGTGTATATATTTCCGTCTTTATTAGTTAGTTGGGGCTCCGTGACTGGAGTAATCTGGTAAAACCGCAAATTGGATCAAATTGGCGCAGATATATAAATATGCTTGTGTTGGGGGGTTCCCAGATTCAGTTACAGTTCGGCTAATGTCATGAAGTTCTGGGCAGACTAGTTGATTCAGAAGAGTCAATTTAATAGGATACAGAAGGCGTTTAGGCATATTTCTCGAGAATTTTGCGAAATGTTAGAGACAATGGTGATACCTGAATAAACTAATATTCGGAGAATCCTATTCAAGTAAAATTCAATAAACTGGAGCGCATAAATAAAGTTCAGAGACAAAACAACTCTCTCGAATTTCATAAGGACGATTTATTTCCTTCATCACATATAAACTTATTAAAGGGCACAAAGGGATTCATACTTCAAGGGTTTATACTTACGGAAATTTATGCTATAGCTCGACTGAACTTGGAGAGAGGGGTTCTGCATTATTAAACGCCCTTAACAAGATATTTTCTGTTTTACGCGAAGAGGTTTAGTGTTTATTAACCCTTAGATAGATTAATAACGCCTATGGATAATAAACAGTCAAATTTTAAGGAGTGTAGATACATACTATCTGTATCGTTAAAGTGTGAACTTAAATTTTGTTAAGTTTGTTGATCCAATCTCCGTGTTACGTTGACAGTTTTTCGTTTTGTACACCGTGTAGCAGTGGAATTAATACTTACAAAGCTTTCGGACACATTAGTATATGAAGCAGTACGTTGTTGAACATTTATTTTCTGCTTGTACGGAATGAATTTACTAAATGGTCGCTAAGCAGCCGATAGGTCGTAAATTACTATCGCGACTCCACCCATATGACGAACTACTCAAACAACTGGAGTTCTGCTATAGTCCGATACACAGTCTTCTGCTTACGCGAAAGTACTATAATACGTAAAAAAAAGCGTGAGCCATTCACTATTTTTTTAATAAAATAATAAATCTTTCGGGGGAATGAGGAAATATCAAATTTTTAAGTGGGAGTGTAGGAATTATATGCTTTTACAAAAGTGTTGGACCATGCAAAGATTGGTTAAAGGATTGTAATAGTATTTTTCAAAATTAAACAATAATTTAGTATTTTCTAGAGGAGGAAAATGATGTTTGTTTTCAAGAAAATGATTAGCAAAACTTGAATGATCATTTTTTAAACGAAATGATCTTAAATGTTCATTATACCTAATACGTATAGATTTGTCCTATATACAAGGTGATTTTTTTGACACCAACTTTGTTATGTTAAATGGAATGCTACCATTTTCTATTTTTTTTTAGATTCCACGGAAAATTTTAATGTCAATTCAATGAAGGTTCGCTATGTCTAAAATTAATATTTTCGGAGATATAAATTTTTTTCTCAATATTTTGACAGTTGTGGTAGATTATGTAAAAATTAATATCTCGATAACGTCTAGCAGTAAGATGTTCGATTTTCTATGGTGGCAAGACGAGGTGTTGGAATTACTAATCAGGCAAACAAATTTTCAAAATCTATTACATAAAATTTTCTGATCAACGACATAATGTTGATCACACATAAGTAGCAAAGAGTCATTTTTCTTAAATTGAATGATACCTATTTAAAGAAACCAATTAAAAAAAGTGAAAAAATGCGCATTTAACAATGTATGATGTTTCTCTACCCAAAATGAATAGTATTTTAGACCTACTAGATGGGGCGCCAGGTCATTGTTCTGTAGCAGTTACTAACGAATTGTACCAGATGTTTGAAGATAGATGGATACGGCGTTTGGGTCCATGGAGTTGGCCTGCCAGGTCTCCAGACATTACACCGTTGGATTTTTATCTTTGGGGCCGTATAAAGGATAAAGTGTATCAATATCCACTCAACAACAGGGATGAATTGGTGGAAAGAATTGCTACAGCATTTGCAGGCTTAGATCCACATGAAATTCGTAGTGCTACTACACACGCCGTAAATAAGCGAATTATTAAATGTGTAGAAGTTAATGGACTACATTTTGAACAGTTTCTTTAACATTGTTTTACTATCACGTACCTACTTTATTTTTTATTTAGTTAAAATAAGTTCAGTGGTGGTAATTCACGATATGTTCTATTAAATGTTCTGTATGTCCTGTTAATTATTTTATCGCATTTTCCATAAATGTTGAATAAATTCATAATATCCGAGTTAGAATAATTATCATTTGCCATATCCTATTCGTTAAACACCAACCGTACTAAATTACTAAAAAATACCGATTGCTTTTATTAGACATTTATTTGTGAAATTTGTGAATATTTTTTTTGTCTACCTACAAGCCAAGGTCTACTTATTAGAAGGTGGCGCTCTTCATTTTTGATCGATGAAATAAGAAAACAGCAAATATCTAAAATACTATTCATTTTAGGTAGAGAAACACCATACATTGTTAAATGCGCATTTTTTCACTTTTTTTAATTGGTTTCTTTAAATAGGTGTCATTCTATTTAAGAAAAATGACTTTTTGCTACTTTTGTGCGATCAACATTATGTCGTTGATTAGAAAATTTTATGTAATAGATTTTGAAAATTTGTTTGCCTGATTAGTAATTCCAACACCTCGTCTTGCCACCATAAGAAATCGAACAACTTACTGCTAGACGTTATCGAGATATTAATTTTTACATAATCTACCACAACCGGGGGGTAAACCACCAGGGATGTATGGTGTACAACATAGGGCATGTACTGGGATGTACGGGGAAGTATTGAGATGCGCGGGGATATATTGGGATGTACGGGGATGTATTGGGATGTGCGGGGATGTATTGGGATGTGCGGGGATGTATTGGGATGTACGGGGATGTATGCGAGGATGTACGGGGATGTATGGATTGTAAACACGTAAAAAAGCCCGGGAATTACCTGATGCACCGATGTGCGCATGAGCGAAGCATTTCATCATCTGCATGTCGGGTCACGCGTGCTATTCGCGTAAGTCTCTCTTTCGTCTTCGGCGCATTGTTATGCTAATTGCGGTTAATTGCTACAGCCGGGGCTACATCAGTCAATTCAACAGTTTGCTCATCTTTTGAGACGTTTGTGGCATAAAAAACGATTCTTTTGCGTTTAAATAAGTCAGAAATTCTTACTACTAATTAAGGAATGTATCTAACGAAAGCCTTTGCGCGTAACCTTTCAAAAAACCTCATCATCATAAGGTTCTCAGTCCGAAGACTGGTTGGACGCGTACCTCCATTCTTTTCTATCCTGAGCTAACCTACGCATTTCCCTAAAAGTAGAACATCCTACATCCCTAACTATTTGAGAGCAGCAGTCTAATCTAGGCCTACCCCTACCTCTTTTTATTCCTATCTCTGACTCGAGTATGTCACGAACTATTCCTTCGTGTCTTAGAAGGTGTCCTACCATCCTATCTCTCCTACTCTTTATTGTTTTCCATACCTTTCGCTTTTCCCCAACTCTTTCTAATACTTCCCTATTGCTAACCTTATCTATCCACGGTATCTTCATCATGCGTCTGTAGCACCACATTTCAAACGCTTCTACTCTTTTTCTATCCGCTTCTCCTATTGTCCAAGTTTCGCACCCGTATAATGCCGTACTCCATACATACGACGTTAAGAGTCTCTTCCTAGTCTCTATATTAACCGTTCTCGAGCATAACAGTTGTTTCTTTTTGTTAAACGCAACTCGGCCCTGCGCCATTCTTTGTTTTATATCTTTAGTGCTCCTACCGTCTTGAGTTATTTTACTTCCTAAGTAGCAGAAATCCGCGACCTCCTCTATCTTCTCATTTCCAATTTGTATTTCCATTTTAGTTCTATTTTCACATCCCCTACATACCAAAATTTTAGTTTTCTTTTTATTGATTTTCATGCCGAAGCCCCGTGTCAAAAAACCTAAAAAAGGTTATAATGGGGTCGTTGCACTAAATAGAAAATCGATATAATTTTGATAGAAATAAGTAACTAGGTGTTTATTGGCCCTCTGGGTTACATTTATTTACTCACCAGTAGCTCAAAATTTAAACACGAAGCACGAAGCGGGCCTTCAGAGAATTAAGCAGAAACACGTGCTGCCCCAGTTACGTCATTAGCTTAGAAGCGCTTGTGATTGGTCATCTGAATTGATGTTTTGATACCCAGAAAGCATAACGTTACGTGGAGTTTGAGCCGGTAAAGTAGGGAGCAATAATGATTTGCCCTTGTTAGCAGGAAGTCATAATGATCATATATCTCTTTTGCAAAAAATGCGTGTGTCTGGTGTGAGGACAGCTTAAGGGGTCTGTTTAAAATGCGTGTGTCAACTCTGGGGTCTGTTTTAAAAAATTTACCGTCAGCAAAGTGGTCTGAACCTAAACGGAGAACGGTGCGCGCATCATGATCATTTATGATCTCCTGATACTACGGGCAAGTGTTAGGAATAATCAGAATTTGACATTTGGAAATGTATTTCTATTTGTGTTGGGTCTGGGTGTATAAATAGTTATCTGCCGTTTATTTATGTGCCTTTATTCCTATTTATTGTGTCAATTAGTATATTTGTGTATGGAAAATAGAGCAAGGTTTCGTTAAAGCCGATTCAGACAATTTTAGGGGTAGTGAAATGATTGACAATTATTATTTATCCAATTTGGACTATTTCAGAGCTGAAATGAAAAATATTAAAACGAAACGGTAAATGCTTCATTTATTTGGGAACTAGACAGACTGAAAAACAACACTGGACACTATCTGTCAAACGACTAGACTGCCGTGATTGTTTATTAATTCAGTTTACGTTTGACAAGCAACAGCTGTACTTTCCGGCTAATATCGACAATTCTCGGCATTGCCCCCGATACGTCATCATTCAAAAAGGCTTAAAGGGCCAGCGTCTTAACTTTGAGGCTGGTTAGATGCCTAAAATGTTCGCTATAAGAAAAATAAAAAATACGGGTCAAATATTTTACGACAATCTTCGGGAAAATATGATTTTAAAAAATTGTGTAACGACTCCATTGTCGTTTTTCTTCGAAAAATAGTTTTTCCGGTTTATTTTTGATTTTTAAATTCCCGAGTTTTGCGGTAGCCTACCGAACATGCATGCAAATGGAACTTCCAAGCCCTTTGTTAAAAGTGCTTTCCAAATTTGAATAAACCCAAATGCCCAATTTAAAATGCGCTGGGGGAAAAACGATAGAACAGCTTTTATTTAATCTGTTGAAAGGCAGGCCCATACTATCAGAGTTGTGAATTTGTCCACTTTTTTTTGATTTCGTCCAGGGCGTGGACATTATTGGACAAATTTGGACAAAATCACATTATTGGACAAAATTGGACAAAATCAGACAATATTAGACAAAATCAAGTTTAATTTTTATTTATTAAATACTGTAAGTTAGTAGTTAGTCTGCTAACCTATCTAGCCAAGCAACATGATGGGTTTTCATTTACATTTGTTTTATCTATCTACATATATCTATAAAACGCAAAAAATGTTTCTACCTATGTCCGTTATAGACTCCGAAACGACTGGACCGATGTTGATGAAATTTTCAGGCAATTTTCAGATTAGCCCAGCGGGTGTTCATGTGAAGTTTGATAGCGATCGGATCAACAGATTTTTTTATACGTTTATGTGAAGCCAAGGCGGGTCGCTATAATTTATAAAGTGACAATTGACAGCAAACGTCAAACGGCATATGTCATTCGCAGTTTATCAAATTTCAAACGATTTTACCACAATTATTTCTTCTAAGGCAGCAACGCGCCGGGTACCAGCTAGTTTTTAATATAACATATAAAAAATAAGTTTTTTTTTATTTTTGCCGCGTTTTATTGATTTCGTTCAATTTTGTCCAATTTGTCCATCACTACTGATTTTGTCCGGACGGACATAATTGGACAAAATCGTCCAATTATGTCCACATGGAACAATTCAATCAACCCTGCATACTATTCATTTCCTTTTTGTGAATTTAATTTAACATTTCATCAAGAATTTTATTTTCTGCGATAATAGTTAGGTACCTAGTTACATGAGAAAATGTAAATAAGTCGAAAGTTGTTATATTTTATTGTCGTATATGTTTTAAAATCTATACAACCATTCTTTTCTTCATATACCTACAATATGAATGCAATATTATGTAAAAGTATAGTTGCCACATTATCACCTACCAAAAAATTTACGATCAAATTGTTTTACCTATACCTGTTTATGGCATTTGGGTCTCGATTTAGGGTGTATGGAATTATTTATTTTTCTCGATTTTTCTCCTCAGATGGCCAGTCGATGCTTTTTAGATGTTGAATGTGCCCTAAAATAGAGCCTAAATCCGACATTTAAACAAATTTGGTTTAGAAGGATGTATGGTGAGATACGGGGATGTACAGGGATGTATAGGGATGTACGTGGATGTATTGGGATGTACGGGGATATATTTGGCATAGAAGGATGTATGGTGTACATAAAATAGGTGGTGGTTTCCCTTCGACCACAACTGTCAAAATATTGAGAAAAAAATTTATATCTCCGAAAATATTAATTTTAGACATAGCGATCCTTCATTGAATTGACATTAAAATTTTCCGTGGAATCTAAAAAATAATAGAAAATGGTAGCATTCCATTTAAGATAACAAAGTTGGTGTCAACTGCCGGTATTTCCGGAAATGCCACCATTTTGAAAATATTTTCATTAAATAGATCCGACCCGGTTTCGGCCACAGCCAAAATTTCAAATCAATATCTCTTTTAGTTCTCCAGGTACTTCTAATAGACGGTAAAAAAAATCACCCTGTATAATATGTTGTTATAGCTTAAATAATTTAATTGATAAATACCTATGTGATCAAGTTTATGTGTTCTGTCTTTAGAAATATTTCCAAAATAAGTAATTCTGCAAAATTTGGTAATTTTATCATTAGATAATTTAGGCTATATGTTGTTACAAGCAATTTTAAATTTTTTATTGTTAATGACCCATATGGCAAATTATGTGAATCGGACTTTTGGTACTCTTGTTGCATCATTAATCAATTATATTGTCTTTGTTTTATGTTTTCTTGACACCTCACTTTAAAAATTCTTGCTGGAAATAGTCCCAATAAGTATGTTACGAGATAGGCACCTACCGTTTCGCGGGCATTCAAGAAAAGTGGGAGGAGCGCCATACGAAGCGCTGACGTTAAACCAATCACAAAGCGAACTAGCATGTGGGCGTGATAAGCTAATTTCTTTCGCTTATTACGCTGCAAAAAAATTTTTTTGAAACAAAATTTCGCCGTAAATCAATAATTACAATAACAATTTTCTATCATTTTCATGCTAAAAATATGTATCTTATTTTTCTCCGAACCTTGCTATTACTACCAAGAAATAACTCAAGAAAATATAAGCTGCATAACTAAATTAGTGTACAAATTAATTTTAAAATAAGTTATTGTTGTTTACTGTATCAGCGGGACTTTCTTTTGTGCATGGGAAGAAGACCTAGGGTAACTAGAAATCGAACACCCCCCAGCGTGAGGTATTTTCCTCACTCACCCTTAAGGGGGGTTTGCAAGAGTCGAGAACAAAGCAAAACTTTATATTATAAAACTTTTTCGTTAAAAAGAGAAGTGCAGCAGGATCGCGGTATGTTTCATACCTCCAGTGAAAAGTTTTTAGCAGCATTTTTCTCTTGCAACCGCTGTCACTGTACCAGAAAACGCAGCAGCTGTATTCGCTCTGCTGTGCCATTATATCCGGCAAAATCGATAATAATATATTGGGAAATTGTGAATTGGGTGTAAAATGATAACAGAACTCGACAATTAAGTTAAAACTGCGGGAATAAAAGTTAATATTCCATTTCGATGCCGCCTATGTTTAAACTTAAATTCAATTCTTTGGTGCGCCATCTGCTCTTTAGTCGCTACCAAATCCTGAATGACATTTTGAACGTGACTTGTTCCTAACTGCATACGTCTCTTCTGATCCTCCGTTAAGGACAACGGATATTGGAACTGGGATTCTGACATTCCCGGCATAGCCGCCTTAGACTCCCCTCTGCATTTCTTTCACATTTTCTGTTCCTCACAATATATCGGGTTGATGCATAAGTTTGTCGCTTAGACAATGTTCATACCGTTTAATAATTAAAATAACTTCCAGTAATTTATTTTCCTTTATTTGTTGTTTGATGTTTGTGCTTTAAACAAAACTATAAAGATTATGTTTAATAGGGAGGTTCGGAGAAAAATAAGATATCTATTTCTGGCATGAAAATGACAGAAAATTGTTATTGTAATTGATTTACGGCGAAATTTTTTTTCTAAAACATTTTTTGCGGCGTAATAAGCGAAAGAAATGAAAGAAATTGTTATTGGTTTGACGTCAGAGATTCGTAAGGCGCTCCTCCCACTTCTCTTGAAGTGTCCGTGAAGCGGTACCTATCTCTTAACATACTTATTGGGACTATTTCGAGCGTGAATTTTTAAAGTAAGGTGTCAAGCAAACATAAAACAAAGACAACATAATCGATATAATGATGCAACAAGGGTATCAAAAGTCCGATTCACATAATTTGCCATATTTATGTAGTAGGTAGGTAAATGTCCCGGTAAATGTGGAAATGGTGTGTGATTCTTGCATCTAACCCCAATTTCATTCAACCCCAAAACAGTAGTGTAAAGGCAGACCGGTATAAGTAAAACAAAGTCAACAATTTATTAAATGTACATGCCTTTTGTAATTCAGTATAAGTAGGTATGTAGATTGTAGATACCTGCTTACTTCTGTTTGTAAAATAGGTACCTACCTATATTCTCTAATACAATACAATACATGCCTACTCATTTATGTAGGTATGTATACCTAAGTGATTGACAAGTTATCAAGTTAACAGTTTTATAACGGATTTGAATTTTTTTAAAAAAACGGAATCAAATACAACTCACGCGAATCAAAAAACTACGCTACGTAGGTACTAGGTACTTGTTTAACAAAAAGAAACAACTGCTATATTCTGGAACGGTTAATTAGAAACTCGGAAGAGACTCTTAAAGACGCATGTATGGAGTACGAAATTATACCTATGGGTGCGAAACTTGGACAATGGGAGAAGCGGATTGAAAAAGAGTAGAAGCGTTTGAAATGCGTAGGCTAGCTCAGGAAAAGGATGGAGGTACGCGTCGTACCAGTCTTCAAAAGATAACTTTATGATGACGTACTATTTAATTATTATTGTAAAATAGTTAATAAAATTTCCTCCTAGCATCCTGTTTCAAATTATGCTAACCGTAACACGTTACCAAGTACCAAGGGGTCCCAGAAAACTCGATAAAATACATTATGTTCGATTTTATTTAGAGTGGCTGCAATGGGGCAGCCGATAATTTTATAAACTTTTGCAATGATAAACTAACTCGCGAAAATATCGATAATGCTGATCGATTTTCCTTCTGGCTCCAACGAACCACTTTTTCCGTGTTACTGGTGTGCTGTACGATGTATTAGTCTGGGTACAAAACAGAAAACACCAGTTAGAACCAGTTAATAATATTTAACAATTTAACTACACATACATATGCATAATACTTATGGGACTGCTGCGCGCTGAAGCTGGGACTTGTACGTTATACTAAGTTCTGACGTCACGCGGCCTACTCTCGCTGCAAGGCACGATTTCTAGCCTCGCACCGACGGAAAACTTTACGGCTTCACAGGCGAAGGAATTTTTTTTAACAAAAATTAACAACATAACTGCCTTCAGTATAATAAACTCTATCAATTTTAATGAAATTTGAAAATTACCGAACCTGCCTATTTAGAAAATCCGCAATAGAAAAAGTCGTCGAGTTTTGTAAACCCATCTTCCTTTAGAGTTAAAGGATCCGGACAATACATGGTAAAAAGAGGTTTTCTGAAATCTGCTTGTTGGAATCAGTTTGAAAATAGGTGTTTTAATATTAGCAGATACCCTTTTTCATATTTTGCGAATGAAAACTGCGTACATATTTTCATTTAAGACATTTAAGAATTCTTGCTCATCGTAAAAATATGAAACTTTTTGATGAAGACTGAAAATGTAATTTATCTCATTGCCTGTTAATTTTCGGAGCGCAATGCAATTATTTTTGCCATAGTGAAACTAAATTACAAAGTTTTTTTTTCTTGACGTGGAAGTGTGTGGTGGGTGCTTTGGAAAATCAGTCGTGCGGGTGCTCGCGCTTATTTATTCAGAAGCACTTAGTGCATTACGTAAGTGGCTGGGCAAACTTTTCTCACCATCTAGGCGACGCTACACGAATACATGTAACGAATAATTCAGCAAATGGAAACTAATTTCCTAGCTGATGTAAATATACAGAGATGTGTACCTGCGTTTCCTCGCTGCTGTGGTTCGATAAATCTTAGCAATTTCTGTTACACTATTTTTTTGTATATTACTAGGTCATCTCGCGCGCTACGCGCGCTCACTGCTCTAGTCGAATCATGACTTCAAAAAAACGCATTATTAATTACAGAATAATTTACATCTGATATAATTATCTGAAAACGTAGTTTTGAACTATACGGCTATTTCTTTGATTTCCTAAATAAATTATCAATCCTTCCCAAGAACGAGCTCTTGAAAAAGTCACGCATAATTGTCCGTGAGTAAATATTTCTTTTCGAAGATCAATTCCTACTTGATCAAATGTTTGGCCTTGTGATTTGTTAATAGTCATTGCAAACGCTAGTTTAATGGGAAATTATTGTCGTCTTTTAAAAGTAAAAGGATAAACATTTTCACAGTACAACGTTATACGATTAACGAAAACTATATCTCCATGTTTATCGCCTGTTAAAATTTTGCACTGTAGGATATTGTCTCCCAATTGTAAAATTAACAATCTCGTACCATTACATAAGCCTTCATTAATGCTGAGATTTCTAACCAACATCACAATACAATATACTCTCAACTTCAATTCATGCGGAGGAAAATTTGGCGGGTTTAAAGTATTTAAATATTCAGGAAGAATAGCGTGGTTTAAATCTCCATTATCACAATTTTCAACACTATCCAAGTTTGTATATATTTTTTCTGTTTTTATATCTAATAGTTCTACCACTTTTTTGTTAATGTCTTCAACATCAGAATAGCTGATTAGGTCATATCTATGAATCGCTTTTCTCTAATTGATTCCTCCATATATACGTTCAACGATATCCGAATTATAAATACATCTATGTGGCAATTCTAAATTGCTATTCATATCGTTCAAAACTCCAAACCAACATCCAATAAAAACTTGGTGAATTTTTGTTCCTGTGGTAGAGCCCGCATATTTTGTGTTTAAGAAAATTTACGGAAATAACTCCAAAAAGAACTAAATTTGATACTTAAATTCACTGTTTCACAGCGGGTAGCATTTATTTTAACTGGTAACAATTGTCAAAAATCTCCTCCCAACACCATAATTTTTCCACCAAACGGAACATCACAATTCATAAAGTCTCGTAAGGTTCTGTCGATAATGTCTAAAGCATACCTTGGTGCCACAGGAGCTTCATCTCAAATAAAAACATCTACACTCCTTAAATAATCTGCTTCTTTTGAATTTTTCTTAAAGTTGGAAGATGAATCTAAAAACAGAGGAACAGGTAACCCAAACGTTTTATGAACTGTTCTGCCAGAGGAAGTAGTGTTGCTGCTATGTCCGTGAAGGCCATGGTACAAACAATTCTATTCTTACTCTTCAGTAAGCTATAAAGGGTTGTATAAACATAAGTCTTACAAGAGCCTCCTGGACCATCTGTATAAAAACATGAAGATTTAGAAATTGATTCATTTATGTTAGCATCACATTTACCCAAAATAATATCTACAATTGCTTTCTGCTTTTCATTTAGGTGGTTTATATTGTCGTGATCCTATTTCTATTGCTTGTTTTTCATTTACATATATTTAATGTCGTGGCGTGGTAGGAAACATTGAAAGATTGTAACCTTCCGCAGAAAGCATGGAACTAATTTGAATATAGGCTTTTTTGTCCTTCAGTATTGCTGTAACGTCTTTCACAATCTTATGACTGCTTCTTTAAATTCTTCCCACAATTCTTCCTGATAAATTGGTCGGCAATGCATTAAAATACGAATGAATAAATATCTCAGCTGTCTGGGCATCATCCAAATTGCAGCTTCATTCATGGCTCTTTTCCACTCGTGATGATCTCAAATAAGACCTAATTTTAAACACGCTGCTACATAAGATTCCTGTGTTTCTCCGTTTATTGTTTTCAGATCTTCAAATATGTTTGCTCCTTTAATATGAAGTAATAATAATCAAAAATGAAATAGTTTAATTTGGCTGGGGCTTACGGAGTACATGCGTCCAATAACTTTGAATTGTTTCTGACGGCGTATACTTTTGCAACGACAACAAACATGATACCTACCTGTGATAGTTCAGACGTACGCACTTTTGGCGATCGGCTCCCGTACGTATTAAAAAGAGACGGAAACGAAAAATCTGACCTCCCTAGATCGAAACGATACATGTCTATTGCGCATTCTCCACGACTAACATCAATTTTATTAGATAGGACTATTATAATATCCCCTCAGGTGCAAAAATTCGATCCATACTATTTTTCATCTTAACTTTTTTATAGAATATTTGATTTTCGGTATAGTATACAGCGTGATTTCTTTAACGTACCCATTATAAGATAGAAAATAGTGGAAAGAACCTGTCGTGAATTTAATTTCAAATATCCAGAGTCCTGTCTTTGCATAAACTTCATCCCTACTCCTTTATAAGACTGCAAAAACTCCGGCCAACGGATTATTCTAAACGGATTGCCTTCAGCGAAGAACTTTTGGTCAAAATAGAAGAGGATGAGAATATTCTGAAACGGATTATCTGGACGGACGAGGCCAAAATTTCTCAAAGAGGAGTATTTAATAGAAGAAATCGTCATTTTTGGGCCACCGAAAATCCTCATTTGGTCAATATACGAGAGAAACAAACTTAAGTAAAACTATGATTGATCTGATCATTACTAACAACAAGCATTTGAATTATAAAGTTTTGCAAACTCCCAGAATTGCGGATCATTCTATAATAGTTGTTGATTTATCTCGGGGTGGCGGTAAACGGGGTAGTGAAAGAATGACCAAAAAACTCATTAGGGACTTTAAACAAATCAAGGAGTTGGAATTCCAAACTACATAGTTTGATTGATAGTAATTGGGATAACTCAATGCTCAGTACGGACCTAATGGCAGAGCAATTTACACATTCAGTTCTGGAAGTATTAAATAGACATGCACCTGCCAAGGAATTGTGGTTGAATACAAGATGGGCAGGTAAGAGGTGGTGGACTCCAGAGATTCATGAGATGAGGAAGAAGAGAGATTATCTCTTTAGAAAAGCAGTAGATACTAATAACATAGAAGACTGGAATATGTTTAAGAGAAAAAGGAATGAGATAGTGAATACTATAAGAAAGAGAAAAAATAATATTACAATAGTCAAATAGATGAGGTGAGACAAAATTCCAACCAAATGTGGAAGGTCTTGAAGAAGTTGGTTAGTAAGAATATTAGAAGTTAGAAAATAGGAATAAAATTTGATAATAGACTAATTGAGGGATACTGTGAAATAGCCGAAGAATTTGACCACTATTTCTGAAATAGCAGAGATGGTTTGGTGCAAAGTGGGCCAAATAATGATGAAGTGATAGACAAGATGGAGAAATATGATTCGAAGTTGGATAAATTTGAGGAAGTGTCTTTCTGCGAGTTGAAAAGAATAGTTAAGAGCCTGCCAAATAAAAAGAGTAGTATCGATGGGATCAATACTGATGACGAATGCTGATGATGCAAGCTCCTATCGCCCAATAAACATGCTCCCATCTAAGAAAAGGTTTTGGAATTGTCTGTGAAAGACCAATTTGTGATAGGTACATGAGTGGAAGATGGCAATTTCTGAGAAGCAAATAATAGGACTTTAAGCGCGCTTTTGAGACGATTGATCGGACTCTGTTGTTGATGAAATTGGCTCGTGTTGGGGTTGATGGTGTTGTGTTGGACTGGTTCAGAAGTTTTCTTGTAGGTATAGTTCAAGTGACGAAATATGGGGAAAGTATTTCAAGTGAGAAGGAATCAAAATGGGGAGTTCCTCAAGGATCAGTGTTGGGACCTATATTATTTATTTTATATGTTAATGACATAGTTAAAGTTTTCAAAAAATGTAAAATACAGCTGTTTGCTGATGATATGCTTGTGTATTTTGTCCATGATGATGTGGATTACATTGTACAAGTTAGTATTGAATGAGGAACTGGAGTTATTGTGAAAGTGGTTGTCCTGTAATGCTTTAGTTATTAATGTGAGTAAAAACAAAGGTAATGTTCGTTTCGCATAGATGTATTGTTCCTGTGGGCAATATTTATGTGGATGGGAGCAGGTTGGTGGTCGTTAAGGAATTGAAATACTTGGGAATTATTTTGGATGACAAACTCAATTTTAAGTCATGGTAATTATGTTATAAAGAAAGTTAGCCAGAAAGTTGGTGTTTTACAACGAATAGGAGTTAACTTAAGTTTATGGTCAAGATTGCTTGTTTATAAAACTATTGTGCTTCCACATGTAAGTTACTGCTCGACAATTGTTAATCTGTTCACACTGGAATATTTTCGTAAATTAAAAGTGAAGCAAAACAGGGCATTGCGAATAATTTTGAAATGCGATAGGTATACCCGTATTGAGTGGATGTTGGATGTGTTGAGATTGATGAGTATCAGACAACTAGTAACATATAACACGTTGTTATTTATATTTAAGTTAAAATACAATTTATTTCAATTTAAATTGAGTGATTTGAAGTATATATTCATTCTTATTCTACAAGAAATAGAAATGATTTTTATGTGTAGTACTATGGCACTTCATTTGCACAAAATCAGTTATTGGTGAAGGGGTGTTTTTTGTTTAATAGTCTGCCAGTTGATATAAAATGTAATACAATTTTATCATCTTTCAAGAATCTTTGTAAACAGTAGGTATGTGCAGGATAATTTTTAAGTTTATAGAAGGTTGTTCATTCTAAATAAAATGTATGGTGGGAATATTGTACATATTTAGCTTACAGCTAATAAATTTATTATTATTATAGAAGTGGAAAATCAAATCCAGTTCTCAATCAATTTGCCTTTGCGAGAAATGATTGATACGTGCTGTTAAATGGACGGCGCACCAGCACATTCTACAGTAGCCGTAGATCGGAAACTCAGAGATTTGTTTGAAGATAGGTGGTGGGGAAATATAGGTGCGTGGCTTTGGCCGCCCCGTTCGCCGGACTTAACACCACTTGACTTTTCCTTTTAGGGACGAATCGAAGAGGAAATCGACCAAACAGAACCCGGAACTCTGAAAGACTTGATTGACAGAATTATCCAAGCTATGAACTCTCTGGATCGACATGAAATAAGAACCGTCGCAAACGAAGCCGTTCACAAACGTATTATTCAATGTTTGAACCAAAATGGTGGACACATTGAGCATAACTTGTAGTCTTGTTATAAATTATTGCCCTAAGTTAAGTTCATAAATAAACCGTTAGTACCAAATTGCTCATTCTTCAATAATTAAATTTAATTTTCTATCGGATGACGATATACCTAAAAATAGGTACGTGCCATTTGAAAAAATTGAGTTTTTGAAGTTTTGTCGTTGACATTTTCAAAGTTTTTTTGCAGTGTCAAACAAAGGTCCAAGTTTATTCGAATAACACAATTTTTGAAAAACTGTTTTGTATTCTTACACGTTTTTCATTGTTTCAGGTATGTTGGTAACCATTTACAATAGGTGTCCTTCTCAGCTGTGGCGTCGCTACAGCTACAGTCGAACAGATATAAGTTGGCGGGTGGTGGAGCTGCGCATTAGCATACTTTACGGATGCAATAAAATGTCTTGCAATACCAATGGCGCAGGTAAAATTTTCAGCTACCGGTGAGCTCTTGAAAAGGTAAGATGGCGAGTTGCGGACGGAAAGGTGTTTACGTAGTCAAACACTAGAAATAATGTACAGAGTGTTATAATTTTTAACAGTGCGATATGGTCTTTAAAAAAATTCGGTGAAGATATCATTTTATTTTTTAAGATGTGGATGGCTTAGTTTTTACCATTTCAAACCAAAAGTTCACCTGCCAACACTCGTTCCAATCGAGAAAACTCGCGAATATTTATGCTCCAGTCTAACTTTTCGTATACAATATTTTCCAAACGAAACGTGATATTGAATTCAGGTAATTGGTCTCGCAATACCGGAATATTTCACAAATTATACTTTTATTAAACCACGATCGGGACGAAAACATTTCATAGTAATATAAAACGTGGATATGGCAACACCCTGTAAGATATATTTGATAGAGGCATCGTTGTGGAAAAATGCAAACGGGAAGCGATCCGACTGTTCGTTTTAAACCTTCCCCAATTTTCTATGTAAATACATTTCCGTAGGGTAGTGAAATTGGGGTACAATGGCATCGGCTTATTGTTGCTCATATTTCCCACTGTTCGGCTCCTTGTAAAGTTCGATAAGGGATTTGAAATCCAGATCTTCATTTGAATATTTGTCAGGTTCTTTCGTTAAGAGGCTTAGCGTTCTGTGCAGACTTTTTTGTTTGCGATATTTCTTTAACATTCGCATAAAAGTCGACCGAATATATGAGATGGTTGACCTGCGAAGTTTCCCATCCAGATTTCGAGCCCCAAAATTCATCAATTCGAACAAACAGTAACTAAAAAGTTTTTAAGTGGGTTATTAAACTGTATGAAGATTTACGAATTTTTTAATTGTTACTGTTGAGTAGGTAGAAATTGGGGTTTCTGGCACCTGCTCCTGGGTATACCTTCCCAGTCACATTTTCTAATTAATTTGTCCAGGAGCAAAGGCCAGACTCCCAATTTTGCGAGTTGAATTCAAACATCTCCCTTATTCATCGGATCGGCTTCTTCGGGTTATCGTATCTTCCCTAAATTAAAAAAAAACTACGTGGACAAAACCAATGAAAATGACGCCTATAAGTATATCACTTTATCATTTCCCCCGCGATCGTACAGCTATTCGCGGCTGCTCCAACAGCTGTGACCTTAGAAGTCATTTACAGCCTAATTTCCAAAAGCGTCTAAACCAATCCGGAAACAACAGTTCACGTACAAGATCTTTAAGTTGTCGACAATCGTCCTAAGAACAAATTCACCGACCACAGGCTCCTAAACAAAAAAGGGAATGGCAATAAAGCTCTAAAGTAGGAAGTCAACAATTTTATAATTATCAAGATTTATTTTCGGTAACTCGGTACCACGCTCGTCAACGACCATGAATCTAAAATCAAATGGCACGTTAAACGGTTCGCAGCTTCGCACGCGCAGACGCATCAATAAGTGACTAAGGCGCACGCCTCGATTTGCTCTTCCCTGTCTGCTTTCTAATGGCTTTCTTTATGTTGGTACTAGTATAACCGCTCTTCGTTAACGTCAGATGTAGATGGTCCAGTTCCTCCTTCAGATGTTCCTGTTCCCTGATCTGCTAAGTTCACCTAACCAGGTTGATGTCTTACTTCTGTGCCGGCTGATGGTGCGATTCTGCGTTTAGGTAACGATAGACTTCCTGTAAGCTCGTTGTCCTAATATCCCAATTCCATAGTGAACTGTACGCTGTTAAGGTGATCCTTAAATCCTTCAAAGGAGCTGCGTTCATGTGACCATGACATGCCTAATCCACTAAGCACTTCTGCTTCAGTTCGGTTCATTCCTGAAAATTTTCGTGTATGTGCCAACCAGCTGTTCCTTCCATTTGTTCTTAAAACTCGTCTCTGTAGACGAAGAAACGAGTAAAACGGTATTATACAAAATATTTACAGGAAATTAAAATTGAGCGAATGGAAAACGAGCACTGGGTCTTGAACCAGGTTTCGCAAGCAATTCTCTCTGTGATGGTATTCTGGTAATCGCCGGTCGTCCCGTATGATGATTTAAACTGTGTATTTGATGTCTGGATTAACGTGGCCGGACGATTGTGTAATCCAGGCGGAATGTAGATCGTTACAGTCACTCACGGCGATCCCTTAATAAGATGGCCTTTAATTCACACGTACGAAGTTGTATAATCGCTCTGTAACTCAACCTGACAGGATGTTCAATCACTCACTGCATTAGTTGAATGGAGGGGTGCTATTTTCACGGCACCGAATACATTCAGCCTGTTCGAATTTATGGTTTGAACGTCCACCGCACCCGTAGAATTTCAGAACAAGCCTTAATCAGCCTATTATACCTTTACAACGTATGTTTAATTATTGGTAGCCTCACAGCAACAATAATTAAATACCGGCACTTACTTAGTGTACAAAAGTAAATTACACCACGCAACGAAAGACAGGTAGTCAAATATTCTCAACAGTTCAGAAAGTTAAGCGGAGAATGTTTGGTCGAGAAGCTTCCTGATCTCCGGTCGACACGCGGTTTTATCACTTTTTCCGTCATTCTTCGGAGACGTCCGTTCGTATTCTCGGCTCGTCCCATTAATCAACTCGGGCAAGGCATCGCGTGTCCTGTGTGCCGTCTCTCAGCTTTCCTTCGGTTCATTGACGCGTATGACGTACTTCCATATGTTTCTTTTTTCTCGGGTGTCGCGATCTTTTATTTGATGCGGCAGAACAAAATAATTGACGGCAATCTAAGTTTGTAAGATCTGTATACAGAATTTTCAGAAGTGGGATGCCGTATTTTGCATTAGAAATAACAATACGCATACAGAGACTCGGGTGTCAAAAATTAAACCAACACATTTCAAATTGTTCCGCATTATGTTAGGAATGTATCGATACGCACTCATAATATTGCTTTATTAAAAAGAGCCTTCAAAAGGCAATAAAAATGCGCTTCTGCCGTAATATATAGCTCAATTAATTTCGCCGGTAGTGCATATGGTCCTCGCGTAATTGAAAACGTACGCGTAATGAAAACCGCACAAAAATAGAGGCGCGTTTTCAAGAGACATTTTACTGAAAATGGATAAACTGGTACATCATTAAACTGGAAAATGGGATTTTATTTAAAATACCGTCGAATTCATAATATAAAGGGATGATGTCCAACGGAGCGTTCAAAATCCTGCTACCGCAATTTACGAAGGAATCACAATAGTTGACGGTTCGTCGTTGTCGCCGCCAGAGCCATCTAGAAGATCGACTCTAATTATCCTTCACGGGGTGAATAAATTTCCCACAGATTTACAGCATTCACAGTTTATAAAGACAACATCGACAAGTCCACTTCTCCAGTAAATGTTTAATAACACATCTTTGCTGTCTTTTGTTCCGACGAATACGAGGGTCGCCCCATAAGTTAATAAAAATAAAGTTTTTTTACATGAATAATAGGGAGGTTCGGAGAAAAATAAGATATCTATTTTTGGCATGAAAATGACAGAAAATTGTTATTGTAATTGATTTACGGTGAAATTTTTTTTCTAAAAAAATTTTTTGCGGCGTAATAAGCGAAAGAAATTAGCTTATCACGCCCACATGCTAGTTCGCTTTGTTATTGGTTTGACGTCAGAGATTCGTAAGGCGCTCCTCCCACTTCTCTTGAAGTGCCCGTGAAGCGGTACCTATCTCATAACATACTTATTGGGACTATTTCGAGCGTGAATTTTTAAAGTAAGGTGTCAAGGAAACATAAAACAAAGACAACATAATCGATATAATGATGCAACAAGGGTATCAAAAGTCCGATTCACATAATTTGCCATATTTATGTAGTAGGTAAATGTCCCGGTAAATGTGGAAATGGTGTGTGATTCTTGCATCTAACCCCAATTTCATTCAACCTCAAAACAGTAGTGTAAAGGCAGACCGGTATAAGTAAAACAAAGTCAACAATTTATTAACTGTACATGCCTTTTATAATTCAGTGTAAGTAGGTATGTAGATTGTAGATACCTGCTTACTTCTGTTTGTAAAATAGGTACCTACCTATATTCTCTAATACAATACAATACATACCTACTCATTTATGTAGGTTTGTGTACCTAAGTAATTGACAAGTTATCAAGTTAACAGTTTTATAACGGATTGAAATTTTTTTAAAAAAACGGAAACAAATACAACTCACGCGAATCAAAGAACTACGCTACGTAGGTACTTGTTTAACAAAAAGAAACAACTGCTATATTCTGGAACGGTTAATGTAGAAACTCGGAAGAGACTCTTAAAGACGCATGTATGGAGTACGAAATTATATCTATGGGTGCGAAACTTGGACAATGAGAGAAGCGGATTGAAAAAGAGTAGAAGCGTTTGAAATGTGATGCTACAGACGGGTGTTGAAGATACCGTGGATAGACAAGTTAGCAATAAGGAAGAATTAGAAAGAGTTGGGGAAAAGATAAAAGTATGGAAGACAATAAAGAATAGCGGATAGGATCGTAGGATGGTAGGACACCTTCTGAGACACAAAGGAATAGTTCGCGACATACTAGAGTCAGAGATAGGAATAAAGAGGTAGAGGTTGAAGCAGATTAGACTACTACTCTCAAATAGTTGGGGATGTAAAATGTTCTAATTTTACGGAAATGCGTAGGCTAGCTCAGGGAAAGGATGGAGGTACGTGTCCTACCAGTCTTCAAAAGAGAACTTTATGATGACGTACTATTTAATTATTATTGTAAAATAGTTAATAAATTGTCCTTTTTTAGTTCAGGGAGGGAACGCTACGGCGATTCAGTATTTGGCCCCGTCATGCTCCTAGCATCCTGTTTCAAATTATGCTAACCGTAACATGTTACCAAGTACCAAGGGGTCCCAGAAAACTGTCGATAAATTACATTATGTTCGATTTTATAAACTTTTGCAATGATAAACTAACTCGCGAAAATATCGATAATGCTGACCGATTTTCCTTCTGGCTCCAACGAACCACTTTTTCCGTTTTATTGGTGTGCTGCACGATGTATTAGTCTGGGTACAAAACAGAAAACACCAGTTAGAACCAGTTAATAATATTTAATGAAATTTGAAAATTACCGAACCTGCCTATTGAAAACTGAACTCAGAATCGATCGACAACGTATTATGATGCAACTCATGGTGGAGGCGCCGGGCAGTTCTTAGTTTTTAATAACCGACTCTTGCAATGAACGTCTGTTGTTTAAAGGTTTGGTGATTGACATTCACATTTACTTTTCTGGTGCGTGGTTACACGCGTTTTAGTGCCAGCATGTTGACTATAATCAGTCGATCCCGAAAAATAGGTGTGTTCGGATTTTTTGCAGAATGCCTGTCGGTGTAATTTGGTATGACAAATCACGGCATGTTAATATTTTGTCGTTACACCTATACAGGGTGAATCAGGAATCCTTCTATGTATTGATATTTTTGGTTCTGCCCAGAGTAACTATTAATAATATGTAGTCTCACTATTATTCATCGCTCCAAGTCGAGGTTTAGCCGAGATACGACACCCAACTCAGCTTGTTCCAATATATCGGGGAAGAGTTCAATGTGTAAACACTTCATTAAATCCATAAACACTTGGTACCATGCAGATTTGTGTTTAGATATTCCGATATTTCATCGCTACATACATATTTATCACGGTATTTAAAAAAAATCCCATTGTTTGCTTTAACTTGAAATGTCTATTAAACACCGTGGTGCATTGATTTTGAATACCCAAAGAATACATTTGCAGAACTTACCCCGATGCAAATGATACCCCATTATTACAGATACCACCTGACCTATTAAATTACGATTGCGACAGTCACGATACAGTGAATTTTTTTGCTTCCTTCACGTGGAACATAATAAATCAACTGACTGTGATCGGTCAACTGAATTTTTTTAACAAATATGAGTCCAAACACCCCAGGCAGTGTATGCACACTCATTTTAACGGTGGTCACGCGCCTGGGGGAGGCTAATTTATTGCGAACATTAATTCCTGGTGCGCAAATGATTTTACGAGGGGGTATTCGCGTCTAGTTAGCTTGGACAGTTTCCATGCTATTTCGTCAGCAGTTGAGTCAGTTTCTCACTCTGTATCTTGCCTAGTTGTGAAGAATTGGCCTCTTCATTGACTCAACCCTGTATGCAAAGCGAGCACTTTGTATTTTCCGCAGCAACGCCTCTATTAAGTATTTTACAGGGTGTTGCCATACCTACGTTTTATATTATGAAATATTCCCTGTTCGTGGTTTAATAACAGTATAATTAATGTAGTGACACGGCTGCGACTGGTAGCATCCGAGAGTGTAGAATAAATGTATGTAATAGGACTTCACTTAACAAGTTCCATTTCATTGAAAACGTGACCGGCTTCGGGAAGAACTCCGTTTCTTACTTTATAGCAACCCCCGGGGTCGTCAGTTCATTTTTCACTGTTCCATTCTATTTTTTTTCTTTCCTTCCAATGTTAATTTATCTGTATAGGTGTAAATCAAACAATGTGTCTGTATTGGAAAATCGCGTTTTAGTTTCCACTGGAAAATTTATGCCAGATAACAGAAAATGCAGTTCTGGACATGCATTGACTCGTTCATTACGCAATCTAGTATCAGATAAATGCACTGTGTGCACGCGCGCTTTGTATATACGTTTTAAATTCTGATATTGGTGCACCAAAATTCCTGGGTAACCAATAAAACTTTAACTCATGAAACCAGTTTAATTTTTCCGAATTATTGTTTGCGAGTTCAGTTTAACTTCTTCGGACCATAAAAAATTTGAATAATACTCAAAATTATTGTAATCAAAGCTACAACCAAAATTCCGTCTAAATGACATTCAGTTCAAAATTTATAAATTACAGCAATACAAATTGATTTAATAAAATCTAATCTTTTTAAATTATTGTACAAAATTTTGTACTATAATTTAATACATTTATTTTATTGTGAAAAGGTCCTGCATGTCCTTAAATCAAAATATCATCCATCGTACTCTTTAAAACTTTTGTAGTACCTATACGAGAGAGCTGCGACAGTATAGGTCACCGTTTACTGTCCCTTTAGCAAATTCTCCAGTATTTCGAAAGTTGCTACACTTATCCGCCCCATAGGCTTACACTATGACTGTAATATCAGTTGAATCGTTATTATTTTGCCTTACAATCGATTATGCACATACTAGTACACTACTGAAGAACTATTTTGGTAATAACCCAAGAAGCCCCTTGATCGTTTTATAAGTATCTTAAGAACATTTATAAAATATTTTTACAAAAGCCTTAGCTGCAGAAATTTACTTTAATAACGTTCTCTAGATACCTATACAGCACTTATAGAGCTGAAGTAGGCGCAGGTTTATAAAACTATTCTATTGCCTAAACATCGTATTACTATTCTCAGAAGCACTTATAAAACAAATACCGAATGCCTCAGAAATGTTCTTACAACTGTTATGTAACAACTTATAGTTGACTTATAAAACTGATATACAGGGTCCTGCATCTCACCTCCCGTCTTCTACTACACCTAAACGATTTATTTTAGAAAAATGATTGAAACGGGACATTAGACTGTTTGTTAGAGAGCACATTTTAAAAATATTTTTGAATATACAGGGTGTCCCGAAAATTGGTGGTGCATCAAAGTTGTATTTTTTTAAATGGAATGTCCTGTAGTCTTATTGATTTTTGAGACCCTTTCGAGCTACTGTACATATCCCCTAGAATATTATCAAATTTGATTTGATAGTTCCAGAGGAATAAATTAAAATCGAGAAAAAAAATTTTTTTCGTCATGTTTTAAAAAAATTATAAAAAACAGAAGAAACATCTTCAAACCAAAACTAAGCAGCAAGTTGCTTATAAGAAAAGGTCAGTTTATCCTACTATGAATATCGTAAAAATAACTTATGCAGGATGTTCAAAATTCAATGCCAAACTTTTCAAAATGTAATGCTATTTGTCTCCATTTTCTCAAATGGGACACCCTGTATATTTTTATCCCGTCGGATGCAGAAGTAAAAAATGAACATGTTTTCTAATTACAAGTATTTCGAAATTCTCAAAGGTTTCACAGATATTCGTAAAATCGTAAAATTATTATCTAATAAATAATAATTTTACTTGGCAGTTTTCAAATCAATGACTAGAACATTATGTTCAATATGTCTTCCGTTCTCTTGGAGGCACAAACGGAGGCGTGTACGAAATGACCTTGCTACTCTTGCTAATAGCTCGGGTGCAATGTTTTGAAATGCATTTCTGATTCTTTGCTGCATTTTTTCTGGTGTGGTTGGAGGTTCCTGATAAACGATTTCCTTAACGTAGCCCCACAAAAAGAAATCTAATTTAGTTAAGTCGGGTGATCGGGGCGGCCAATTACATGGCCCTCCTCTTCCAATCCACCAGTTTGAAAAGGTTGTATTGAGATTGTCCCTGACTCGTAATGAATAATGTACTGGGGCTCCGTCGTGCTGCAGCCACATTGCATCACTCAAAGCTATTGGTAAATTTTGGCATAAATTTGGCAATTGATTTTATAAAAAATCAAAATCATAGCACCGTTCAAATGTCCGTTAGAAAAGTGAGGACCAATAATATGTTCACCAATAATTCCCCCCCCCCCCCTGCCTAAAAATCTTTATCGTGGTCAGAATAGTAATGAACATAATATTCTAGTCATTGATATAAAAGCTGCCAAGTAAAATTATTATTTATTAGATAATAATTTTAAGATTTTACGAATATCTGTGAAACCTTTGAGAATGTCGAAATAGTTGTAATTAGAAAGCATAGTCATTTTTTAATTCTGCATCCGACGGGATAAAAATATACAGGTGTCCCATTTGGAAAAATGGAGAAAAATAGCATTACATTTTGAAAAGTTTGGCATTGAATTTTGAACATCCTGTATAAGTTATTTTTACGACATTCATAGTAGGATAGACTGACCTTTTCTTTTAAGCAACCTGCTGCTTAGTTTTGGTTTGAAGATGTTTCTTCTATTTTTTATAATTTTTTTAAAACATGACGAAAGAAAATTTTTTTCCCTATTTTAATTTATTCCTCTGGAACTATCAAATCAAATTTAATAATATTCTAGGGATATGTACAGTAGCTCGAAAGAGTCTCAAAAATCAATAAGAATACAGGGCATTCCATTTAAAAAAATACAACTTTGATGCACCACCAATTTTCGGGACACCCTGTATATTCAAAAATATTTTTAAAATGTGCTCTCTAACAAACAGTCTAATGCCCCGTTTCAATCATTTTTCTAAAATAAATCGTTTGGATGTAGTAGAAGACGGGAGGTGAGATGCAGGACCCTGTATAGCAGTTTCATAGGACTTATCGTACGATTATAGTTTTTATTAAAGCCTTATAGTGAGTTTTATAAAACTGATTTGTTACTCTTACTTAAAGATCACATACAAGATGCCTGTATTCCTTATAAAATCATTTGCGCACTTTTTACCTGTAAAACTGCTTTGTTAGTAGCATTGGTAAGTGTAAGTGTCTGAAAACATTTACAAAGTCGCCATAAAATTAAAATGCTTTTATGTATATACAGTGTGTCCACGGATGGACTTAACTATACTTGTAAAAACTTTTATTTTCAATTTTTCGAAAAAAAGTCATTCTTTGTAATTACTTTTGCTTATTATGTAAATACGATTCACGTTGAGAAACTTTGATTTTGTTGTACAGGGGGCGCAAAAAGTACAAAAATGTACATTTGCAAAATTAAACATTTTTGAATCAAGCTTTTTGAAGTCTCAGAATGAAAAAACTTATAAGGAGAAATCGAAAAGCCAAATAAAGTTTTCCCATGGAAGTTATACTTAGTTGCTAAGATACACCGGGTGTCCGGTTAAGGTTGGCGACTGGCTATCTTAGGAACTATTCTTCCTACAGATTTCGGAAAAGAATCTTCTTACAAAAGTGACCATAAAAATTCATCAAAAATGTTTTTAGCTTTCAATTTTCCCCGCTAGAGGGCCCAATTTTAAAAGAATAGACAATCCACATTTTCTTCAAAAATTCAAATAGAAATGTAGGTATCCTTTATCTTTCTCAAAATGTCATTGGAATATCCAGCAAATTAGTTTAATAACTTTTTGATCTAACTTACGAAATAAGGACTGGAAGGAGGAAAGAATTCTCTTATACCAAAAGTGCCATGTCTTCGGATTGCTTGAACCAATTTTAATGAATTTGGTCTCGTTGGAAAAGGAATTTATAGCGTAATAGAAATCTGCATTTACGCTGGAATTTAATTTTATGAGGGAGCCGCCAGATGGCATTATTTAGAAAATTGCGAAAATGACAAATTTTCTCAAAAACTTTAAATGGAATGGTATATTTTTTATAACATGGCGTCATTACAAATAGAATTGAGAACTAAATAGCTCAAACCGGAAGTTGCTATCTTTTTTCAAACGGAAGTTATCATCAAGAATATGGTCTAATCAAATCTCAGCGCACAGGTATCAAATTTTTCAAAAATTTTTGAATGGAATGGTACATTTTCATAACTTGCTGTTAGTACAAATAGCATGAGGAATAGAAGGCCGCAAACTGAAAGTTCCTATCTTTTTCAAACGAAAGTTATGATCAAAAATGCTGTTTAATCCCATTTCATTGCGTGGGTAATTTTAGGAAAATAAATTTTTTTAAAGAATATTAGGGCATTCTTGTATGTCTCATCAGACAGAATTATAAGAAATATTACAAACAAAACGCACTCCATGGAAAATAAAAACAAATACCTGGTCAAAGTATTGCCACTAATTGTTAAATTTAACTTAACTAAGTATTAATTATTAGTTAATTTAAATTCGATTTCAGTGTCTTTTCGCTAGAATTTATTATAACTTTAACTAATGTCTAGCTCTGTTGCTGAAGCGTATGACAAGCTCGTGGTGTTTTTCAAAATGAAGAAAATGCCGTTATTGCCTCCCGAGCCTTTGCAAGGCGTTTGAGAAAAATTGAATATTTACTAAATTAAATTGATATTCATTTAGGTATTTCATTTTTCTCAAATTTACCCACGCAATGAGATATGATTAAACAGTATTTTTGATCACAACTCTCGTCTGAAAAAGATAGGAACTTTCGGTTTGCGGCATCTGTTCTTTATGTTATGTGTACTAACAGCATGTTTTGAAAATGTACCATTCCATTCAAAAAAATTTGAAAAATTTGTGCACTGGAATTTGATTAAACGATATTCTTGATGGTAACTTCCATTTGATAAAGATAAAAACTTCCAGTTTGCGGCATCTTGTTCGTAATTCTATGCTTAATGACAACATATTATAAAAAATATACCATTCCATTTATAATTTTTGAGAAAATTTTGTAAGTTTCGAAATAACACCATATGGCGGCTCCCTCGTAAAATTAAATTCAAATGTAAATGCAGACTTCTATTACTCTATAGATTCCCTTTCCAACAATACCATATTCATTAAAATTGGTTCAAGCAATCCGGAGATATGGCATTTTTGGTGTAAGGGAATTTTTTCCTTCCTCCACTCCTTATTTCATAAGCTAGATCAAAAAGTTATTAAACTAATTTGCAGGGTATTACGAGATTTTGAGAAAGCTAAAGGATTCCTAAATTCCCATTTGAATTTTCGAAGAAAATGCGGATTGTCTATTTTCTTCTAAAATTGTGCCCCCTAGCGGCTAAAACTGAAAGCTAAAAATATTTTTGATGAAGTTTTCATGGCCACTTTTATAGGAAGATTTTTTTCTGAAAGCTGTAGAATGAATAGTTCCTAAGATATAGCCGGTCGCCAACCTTAACCGGACACCCGGTATTTCTTAGCAACTAAGTATAACTTCTATGAAAAAACTTTATTGGGCTTTTCGATTTCTCCTTCTAAGCTGTTTCATTTTGAGACTTCAGAAAGCTTGATTCGAAAATTTTTAATTTTGCAATTATACATTTTTGTATTTTCTGCGCACCCTGTACAACAAAATCAAAGTTTCTCAACGTGAATCGTATTTATATAACAAGCAAAAGAAATGATAAAGAATGACTTTTTCTCGAAAAACTGAAAATAAAAGTTTTTACAAGTATAGTTAAGTCCATCCGTGGACACACTGTATAATGTAGTACTGAAGCCTGAGGAAGGCAATTCGTCATGTCGGAATAACCCATCAACAAAATAGATCAATTATGAACACAGCATTCTTTTCCCCCTGAAGTCAAATTTTGTGCGTCGAAAATTTTACTGTTTCAAAAAATTATCAATTTTTAATTTACGAAGAATTATATTTTGTTCAAGATGGCTTTCGAAAACTGCATCAATATTTCTGTTAAAATATGGTCGTTTTGCTTTGAAGCATTAACAGCAATTATAAAATAGCATTGGAACATTTTTGTCTTGCAAATGAAACGCGTAGCATTCAATAGAACTAGACGACCGCAGTAATTGACAAGAGGAACATTAATATAACTTCTATATGCTATGTTAGAATTATAAAATCACTCTTATAAAACTGTTATTGAGCGGATTTGCTGTCAGAGTCATCATTAAAGCAACTGAAGAACAAAAACGCTTTATAAAAGATTCGCGGAGCACTTATAAAGCAGCCCCCACCTAAGCAAATTTTCCTCGCACACCGCACGATTGTTCCCAACAAGCACAGTTCTGTTATAAATTTAAATTAAATAACTAAACCTTCATATAGATGATTTGTAGTAGCTTTTCTATTTGCAGATTTGTTTTTTAAAAACTTTTATGAAAACCATATAATATCTACAGCATTATGTGTTGCAATTTGTAGCTGTAAGAACGTTCCGTGCACAAAATATAAAACAGTTTCATAGTTATTGCAAACTTTAGCTGCAAGAACGTTTTAACAGCTTTACTAAGAAAATATTTTTGTTTCAAAGCACTATTTGCCC
Organism: Xestobium rufovillosum; assembly: GCA_963966045.1. Taxonomy (NCBI): domain Eukaryota; kingdom Metazoa; phylum Arthropoda; class Insecta; order Coleoptera; family Ptinidae; genus Xestobium; species Xestobium rufovillosum. The sequence continues at coordinate 29,463,453 of OZ014497.1, forward strand.
TATAAGTGATTTATAACAGCTGTGGGAAACCTTTATGAGACTTTTACAATACTAACGAAGCATGTTTTGTAGCTATTGTATTATTATGTCTATTAATTGTCTATATGGCTAAATTATAGTGCAACTTTATCTTCGGTGCCAGATTTGTACTACTAAAAGCTTTAAAGAAAATGTTTTATTGGGGCATAATATAATAATTGCTGTCAAATGACATAAGCTTTAAAAAGGTTTCTGCATAGCCCTTACGAAGCAAAAAGTTTTTTAATTGTTATATTATAATTTTTTCATATAGCATTCATAAAGCAGTTTTATAATGGTTATATAGCGGTTCTTTGAACTGTAATTTACTTCTAACGGACAGTTTTATAACTGTTTACAAAACATAATTATAAAACAGCAAATGGTTTCTTTGTGGCAGCATTCGACAGCAAATATAACACCGTTATAAAACAATGTTGCACAGGAAATCAATTATGAACGTAAAACAATCGGCTACCCTCACTTTTAGTTATCAAATTGATAGTTTTGTTGTAAGTCTGTAACTCAGAGATTTGTTTGAAGACAGGTGGTGGGGAAATAGAGGTCCGTGGCTTTTGGCCGCCCCGTTCGCCGGACTTAACACCACTTGACTTTTACTTGTGGGGACGAATCAGAGAGGAAGTGTGCCAAACAGAATTACGCAAGCTATGAACTCTCTGGATCGACATGAAATAAGAAGCCGTTTGAACCAAATTGGTGGGCACATTGAGCATATCTTATAGTTTTGTTATAAATTATTGCCTAGGTTAAATATATCATCAATGCGCCCTCGTAATATTTCTCTCTAAAATGCCAGTATTCCATGCACGACAGTAGCGCAACGTCTCAAGATGATATAACTTAAACAATAACCCTGCAAACGTCTTTGTGTTATTGCGAATGTCGACGCCATCCACCCTGTCCCTTTCGAAGCTTAACTTCCGTTTTATGTAAATTTTTATAGATAATTTCAGTTGATTTCAGTTCCTACGAGACTGACACTCCCCTACCCACTAATTGAAGTATTCTCAAACATAGGCTTGCCGGAATACCTAACATAAAAAATAAAACCGCCCTTTGCATGCAACCCCTCCCCGTCTCTTTTATTCCCCTGTAATGCTTTTTTTAATAAATTAATTATCGACTTGGAACTCTCAAGTGCCCTTTCTTTACTTCTGAATTATAGATTCTATTAATTAAAAGGGAGAATGGGGGTTAGGACAAAAAAAACTCCGTCTGAATCAACAGAATTTTCTATGGACGTTTCAATTACTAAAGTAAATGAGTTTTTAATTTTTACTCTATCACTCTCTTCAATTAAATTTGTACGATGTCTGTCAATTAAGTTCTTGGAATAGCATTTGTCTAGTACAAGCTGTGAGCGAATTTACAGGTTACAACCATCGGTGACTATCTAAAGTTATGCCCCGTGTTATGTTATCGTTCGACAATCCAAATGTTTATAGAATCGATCATAATCTTGGTCCTTCGAGCTGGATTTTCTTCCATGGTTAAACAAGATGTATCTACAATGAAAAATACGAGCCTTACATGTTCTTTTCGCTAATACCGATTGTGAATTGTCTCTTGCCGTTAGACAGGAAAGTGGCGCTGTTCTGAGGTGCACGGAAGCACTCAAAGCAAACCTATATGGAGACAATAAATATGGCGAAAGTTAAAGGAAGGGAGATTGGGAAGCTTCGGTCGAAAAGGGGAGTAAGTCAAGGATGTCCGATGAGCCCACGTTTGTTTATATCTTACGTAACAGATATGGAGAAGAAATTACAACTTGAGAAGCAGCTTCGTTGCAGTGTAGATAAAGTTTTCATAGTAGTTCATTTCGGCTATTTATAATTGTCAGACCTCGAATATTCGGTCAGTAATTTTCGTAGCGAGAGGAAATCTTCTTATTTATTACTAATAACTCCGGTGTTTCCGCGTAAATTTAATACCGCCGGGAGTAGGTAAAAATGAAATAATAAGAGCCCTGTAGAGTGGAGCAGTGAAGCCGATTAAATTGTAGCGTAGGGTACTTTAGAGCTAATGATAAGCAGTCGAGGGAGTCTCAAAAGTTGCTTGTATATTCTCTCTTTCTCTTTGTAATATCTAAAATTAGAAAATCCCGGTGAAATGGGGATTTCCATTCAAGTTTTTCATACACCATGCAATACCGATTGCCTAAAACATGTAAGTAGGCTAATTTATGAGAAAAGTAACAAGGAAGGTCGTGTTCCGCAGTAACAACATTAAAAAGCTAATCCAATAGCAATCGCAACTATTTCTACAACTCTTTGGGCACTCCTCGTAACTTATCTCGATATATTCATACAAAGAAATTCTACCTCCAGATGCATCACGAAACATCTGGGGCTTTCGGTGATTCATTTTGTTTGCGCGATACAGATCATCAATTAAGGCTTACTTAATAGACTTCATTCATAACCACTGTGATAAAATGCGCATTTACCTTAGCGCATCTCTTCTGTTGCAGATTTATTGTTAATTTTAGAGAAAAATTTCATAGAATTCTTTGTTATTATAAAACTATTTTCACTTATACAGGCCTTTTTACATGAAACAGCCTGTACTTTGATAGCATTTTTGGATTCACTAAATGATTTTACTATTGTTGTTAACATTTTGTAAAAATATATTTGAATGATTACCTGACCCTTACATTTTTCGGTTTTCCAGTTTTTGTACACTTGCATACAACATCTTATTTTTCCTTACGTGGAAGATGCCAGGAGACCAAGGGAGATATCAAATAGATTGCATTCTCGTTAGGCAAAGATTTAGAAATCAAGTTAGGGATTGTAGAAGTTATCCAGGAGCAGATATAGATGGTGATCACAACATAGTGGTCATGAAGGCCAATCTTAAATTTAAGATTTTGAAAAAACGAAGCGGAAGAAGGTATCTGGACCTAGAGAAACTAAAAGATATAGTCCGAAGTCGAGGACACACTTGTTTTGAAGACTGTTTTCTATGTAAAATCGCTCGCTGAATCCGAATCCGGAGGGCGCCCGTTCATTTGGGACGGCCTCGGCCCTGAAAAATGCATTTTTACGTAAAATTTCGAAAAATTGAAAATCCGAACATTTCAGTTTACATCGTCATATCTTCGTTCTGGAGACAGCTAGGAAGCTAATTTTTTTTTGAAATGTTCTGTAGTAATGTTTGATTGCAAACCTTTATACACAATTAATTTTCGAAAAATAACTACGTCAGAAATTTGTAATTTTGTACACCGCGTCATTTTTGTGCACCTTAATTTTCACCACGCGAGAAAATTTTTTATTGTAAAAGATAGATACCTATTCAATCGAAATAATATGTCGTGGAAAGTATGCAGGAGTTTTTAGTGAAAAAATCATCTCGATATCTGCAATACTGATCGAGTTACAGCGATTAACAAAATATTGCTTTTTGCGCTGCGGCATACTGTTCTATCTCTACTCTACGCATCTATACTTGGGCCGCCGAACAGACGGAGCTATCACCCTGCAAGAACGTGTTCTAGCAGGGCCAATATTAATTTATTGCGACCGAATTGGAGTGATGCGACTTCGTTGGGTCTAAAGAAAGCGCATCACTGCGATTGGGTCGTCCTAAATTGATAGTGGTCCTGCCTAGAGCTCATGATTGCAGGGTGATCACTCCGTCTGTTGGGCGGCCCAAGTATACTCCGTGCATCTGCGCCTGCGGGCGGCTAATCTCCGTCATATGCGGGAAACTCGTGCAAATACCTATTACTTTTCTTTGACAAAGTGAAAAAACAGTTTCCGATGTAATGAAGTTTATTTAATATTGCTTACAAATAACAATAACTAAGTACGAGTAGTATGTATATGTGGAACTTTGTGCATAATTTGTCAGAAACAGTTCAAGCTATAACTGAAAATGGACACAACGCATTGTTCAAGGCGGCAGGCAAGGCCGTTTCTGACCCCTTGGCTGCCTTTAATTTTTAAATGCGGCATTCGGCAATCCGATTTCGTTTTTTCGGCGGGACAGTGGCGGCGGATGTATACCGCCCGCCGGCGCCGCCTCAAAAATTGGCCGCCTGCGTGTTTTACAAGCATTTCCCGCACACTGGAAACGACCCCGACGGCAGGTACAAGAACAGACAGAATTAGTGTATGTCTGTCGCAGAATTTGAAAAATAAAGAACAGTTTTACAGTTATAGTATGTTATTTGTAAACAATTAAACATAAACTTCATTACATCGGAAACTGTCTTATCACTTTGTCAAAGGAAAGTAATAGGTATTTGCACGAGTTTCCCGCATATGACGGAGATTAGTCGCCCGCAGGCGTAGATGCGTAGAGTAGAGACAGAACACTATGCCGCAGCGCAAAAAGCAATATTTTGTTAATCGCTGTAACTCGGTCAGTATTGCAGATAACGAGATGATTTTTTCACTAAAAACTTCTGCATACTTTTCACGACATATTGTTTCGATTGAATAGGTATCTATCTTTTACAATAAAAAACTTTCTCGTGGTGAAAATTAAGGTGCACAAAAATGACGGTGTACAAAGTTACAAATTTTTGACGCAGTTATTTTTCGAAAGTTAATTGTGTATACAGGTTTGCATTGCAATCAAAAATGCCTGGAGAACATTTAAAAAATTTAGCTGTCTCTAGAACAAAGGTATGAAATGTTCGCTACGCGCGCGAGATGACCTAGTCGAATCATGACTTCAAAGAAACGCATTATTGCCTTATTACAGAATAATTTACAACTGATATAATTCCTTGAAAACGTAGTTTTGAACTATACGGCTATTTCTTTGATTTCCTAAATAAATTATCAATCCTTCCCAAGAACGAACTCTTGAAAAGGCCACGCATAATTCTTTTCGGAGATCAATTCCTATTTGATCAAATGTTTGGCCTTATGATTTGTTAATAGTCATTGCAAACGCTAGTTTAATGGGAAATTATTGTCGTCTTTTAAAAGTAAAAGGATAAACATTTTCACAGTACAACGTTATACGGTTAACGAAAACTATATCTCCATGTTTATCGCCTGTTAAAATTTTGCACTGTAGGATATTGTCTCCCAATTATAAAATTAACAATCTCGTACCATTACATAAGCCTTCATTAATGATGAGATTTCTAACCAACATCACAATACAATTTACTCTCAACTTCAATTCATGCGGAGGAAAATTTGGCGGGTTTAAAGTATTTAAATATTCAGGAAGAATAGCATCGTTTAAATCTGTATTATCACAATTTTCAACACTATCCAAGTTTGTATATATTTTTTCTGTTTTTATATCTAACAGTTCTACCACTCTTTTGTTAATGTCTTCAACATCAGAATAGCTGATTTGGTCATACCTATGAATCGCTTTTCTCTAATTAATTCCTCCATATATACGTTCAACGATACCCGAATTATAAATACATCTCTGGCAATTCTAAATTGCTATTCATATCGTTCAAAACTCCATCTCCAACAATCAATAAAAACTTGGTGAATTCTTGTTCCTGTGGTAGAGCCCGCATATTTTGTGTTTAAGAAAATTTACGGAAATAACTCCAAAAAGAACTAAATTTGATACTTAAATTCACTGTTTCACAGCGGGTAGCATTTATTTTAACTGTTAACAATTGTCAAAAATCTCCTCGCAACACCATAATTCTTCCACCAAACGGAACATCACAATTCATAAAGTCTCGTAAGGTTCTGTCTATAATGTCTAAAGCATACCTTGGCGCCACAGGAGCTTCATCCCAAATAAAAACATCTACACTCCTTAAATAATCTGCTTCTTTTGAATTTTTCTTAAAGTTGGAAGATGAATCTAAAAACAGAGGAACAGGTAACCCAAACGTTTTATGAACTGTTCTGCCATGAGGAAGTAGTGTTGCTGCTATGCCTGTGAAGGCCATGGTACAAACAATTTTATTCTTACTCTTCAGTAAGCTGTAAAGGGTTGTATAAACATAAGTCTTACAGGAGCCTCCTGGACCGTCTATATAAAAACATGAAGATTCAGAAATTGATTCATTTATGTTAGCATCACATTTACCCAAAATAATATCTACAATTTCTTTCTGCTTTTCATTTAGGTGTTATATATTGTCGTGATCCTATTTCTATTGCTTGTTCTTCATTTGCATATTCAATGTCGTGGCAGAAAGCATGGAACTAATTTGAATATAGCCTTTTTTGTCCTTCAGTATTGCTGTAACGTCTTTCATAATCTTCTGACATTGCTTCTTTAAATTCTTCCCACATATTCTTCCGGATAAATTGGTCGGCAATGCATTAAAATACGAATGAATAAATATCTCAGCTGTCTGGGCTCTTTTCCACTCGTGATGATCTTAAATAAGACCTAATTTTCAACACACTGCTACATAAGATTCCTGTATTTCTCCGTTTACTGTTTTCGGATCTTCAAATCTGTTTGCTCCTTTAATATGAAGTAATAATAATCGAAAATGAAATATGTAGTTCAATTTGGCTGGGGCTTACGGAGTACATGCGTCCAATAACTTTGAATTGTTTCTGACGGCGTATACTTTTACAACGACAACAAACATGATACCTACCTGTGATAGTTCAGACGTACGCATTTTTGGCGATCGGCTCCCGTACGTATTAAAAAGAGACGGAAACGCTAGATCGAAATGGTACGTGTCTATTGCGCATTCTCCACGACTAACATCACTTTTATTAGATAGGAAAATGCATTTTTCAGGACCAAGGCCATCCCAAATGAACGGGCGCCCTCCGGATTCGGATTCAGCGAGTGATTTTACATAGAAAACAGTTTTCAAAACAAGTGTGTCCTCGACTTCGGACGACCACTTTGAATTTAAGGAAGCTGCATAATATACCTGACAGGCGAGATTCCAGAAGATTGCAAACGGAACATCATAGTAGCTTAATTTTTTTAATGTTGAGAAAGTTTTGTTTCCTTGACTCAAAGAAATATACGCTACTGACTGAAAGAGAAACGGAGGTTAATATTAGCGCGTAGAAAATTGCAGTCATGCCTGTGGAAAATCGGTCTAACGGGCCGGGTTGGATATTGCCTCGGCAAAAAATTGATGGCATTTCAGTAACAACGTTTTGATAAGACAGATGCTTCCTCGCTCCCATTTACGGACGTCTACATAATGTTTTGCAAAAAATTGCCACCCCTTCTTGCAAATTACTGTAATAACACGCTTTTTTCATAGAATTTCCCGGGAAACTTTGACGGATAAGTAAAATTGAGATTTCTAGTTAATAAAATACGAGACGAGAGATCGTATTTGAAAAGCATCAATCATTCGAGAAAACTCCCGAGACTCCAAGTTTAGAAAGAGTGCGGCTATAAAGTTCCCCGTGATGCGAAGAATATAATATATAGGTTGTCTAACATATCTCACACTTCATATATTTAGCATCATCAATCACCCCCCGAAAAGAAAACTGTTAAAGTATAATAAAATTTCCGGCGCGATTACTTTATAATTCCAGTTGACATATTTAGCGAATTTTCGCCTCGTTTTTCATTTAAGAAACAGATTTACCGCGAGCAACTATTTCCGCTAGAATTTAAATTTGAAAGGGTTGCTGCTCTCACAAAAGACATTTGACAAGTGAGATAAATTCTTGGGGATCTTCCCACTGGCATTTGCATGGATATTGCGCTCCGTCGAGATGGACATTGTTGCTTTTAGGAAAAACCTAGGTGCATTCTAAGGGTTTTAAAGTCGAATCAAAAGATTTATTGTAGATACTCTCTGGAAATTTGTAAGGCACGCATATTGTGGATCTACGACTAGGGCTGGGTGGTGCGCAAATTTGTGTATCGATATTCTATACGGAAAATTTATCGATACATGTTGGAAATAATACTCATTATAAGTTTTTAGCACAATCACTGTTTACTCTTCTAAATCCAAACTGACCTTCTCCTAATATTCTTCCCCCCTTTTCTCCATCCTTCTTTGTTCTTTGCACAATTCTAGTTAAAAATTTTGACGCGTAGGAAGTTAAACTGACCTATCCGCGCCTTTCCTTTTTGGCAAAGCTACTATGATGTTCCGTTTGTAATCTTCTGGTATATGCAGCTAACGATCTATTACCTCTTGACCTGCGCACTTTAAAGGGGGTCTGTCACAAAAATACAACTTGTGATGAAAAAATAGTACAAAAATATCTAAGAATAACAGCGAAATCCGCATCTAAAAAACTGCAACAGTTTTCGAGATACTCATTTCTGAAGTGGAGCGGTTATTGCGCGTGACGTCATGGCGACACTTGGAGCGCGCTCTTAAGCCGCTGCGTACGCCGTGCCGCTCTTCCAGATCGGTTGTTGCTTGCAGTTTCCCTTGTTTGTATTTTCCTGAGACAGCCATAAAATTTGCGAAAGGTGGAGTTGTTAAGAGCACAGGTTAAGATGTCGAATTGTTGTATTTTTGGGTGTAATAACAACCTTAAAAACTCGTCCGAATCTTTTCATATATTTCCTAATAAAAATAAGGAGTCTCAGCGGTTTAAGGCGTGGAAAAATCGAGGGGTTAATCACTCTGTGCAATTGTGGGACACAGCGATGTGCAATACTTTTGCAATGTTATGAAATGTTTTGAAATACATATGAAATGCTTTGAAATATATGCAATAGCATGAAATACCTGTGAAATACTTTGAATTACTTCTGAAATGCGCTGCAATACCTGTGAAATACTTGTGGAATGCATTGCAATACCTGTGAAATACTTGTGAAATGCTTTGCAATGCCTGAGAAATTACTTTTGAAATGCCTTGCAATAGCTTTGAAATACTTATGAAATGGTGGGTGGCTCTGCTCATCAACTTATGCATTTATTACGTTGTAATGAGAAAGTATACGGGCATAGCAGTCCTTCGCTGGTCATTTGTCTTTACGAAGCACTAAAATAGTGCGACTACTGCCTTAGACCTAAAAGTTTGGTTGTTGTTGGCTTGTTGAGATTCGCTACTGTTCTTACTACGTTACCTTATATTATGGCCTTTCTCACGTTTAATGTGTTGGGGTGCAGATAGCTCAATTGGTTAGAGCAGTCGCCATGAAAGCGAAAGATCTGGGTTCGAATCCCGGTCAGCGCCTTTTCACATTTTTCGTGAGGGAGGCCTGTATTGTATGTTTTCCTTGACTGCTATGCCCGTATACTTTCTCAGTACTTTAGATTTATCGACGTACAGTCGTTTAACATTTAATATTTGTTTATTACGTTGTAACATGTGTAAGCTCCAATAGACGGCCAGCACTTCGATCACGTGACTACGTCTGGCCACTCATAGCAAATAGCAATCGTCATTCAGTTTCTTCCAGTTCACTGACTGCGATGCCACGCGCACGTGTTACATAAAACATTTTGGCTTTACCCACTCTATTGGATGATTAGCTACTATTGTGTTACGTACTGTGCGTTCTCTAGGAACATTGTGCTATTGCATTTGTTTCTAGATTTGGATTCTCTTTAAGCAGGTGGGTAGGTGACCTGACCTTCCCTATTACCATTATTGTAGAAATGATAATCTAATCTCGGGGTCGGTATACTTTTTCAGGAAAGGACCATAATTTGCATTGTATTCCTCTAATGTTTATAGAGAATATATTCGAGAAAATCGGAGCAGGACAGCAGTCCAAAAAATCAGGGCAATTGTCTTGAAGCCTAAATAAATTTCATTATCAGGCGCGTCGCATGTATTTTTAGTGATTATGTTAGGATTAAGTTTCTAGTGCCCATTCTATCCTTGTGGGTGGCAACTTATGTATTCACAAGGGTTGGGGGAATGTCACAATTTTTTGGAACACACGGTTGCTGGATAAGTGAGTGTACCCTCGTGGTCACCTCGATTATTAGTATTGAAGTTTCCCGCGGTTTTGAATTATGTTAGTTAATTACTAGTTTACATAAACTTAGATGCTGGGTTTATACGACAGGAATAAGAAAAACCAAGAAAGAAACACAAATTAGCCTTTACCGAGGCCTTTACGGTATCAGCATTTAATGAGTTACCTACCGTTTTCTTCTTATGTAGCAAATTCACATGGAAGAAATTCCTGGAGAAATTTATTTTGTACGAATTTAATCCCAAATCTCCGAGCAAATCTGCCATTGGCTCACTAAATCAAACTAGTATACCTGTTGGCCAATAGGAAGCCCGGAGAAAATTTGTACGTTAGAAATTTCTCCCATGTAAATTTGCTTTTATTCCTGTTCTTGGTGTATAAATAAACCTCGAAATAAACCCATAAAAATTTTCTCCAGCCTTTTCTACTGTGTACTCGACTGTGGAGAATTTTCGAGTGTGCTGGAAAGAATGTTATTTAATCAGGAAAGAAATTATGATATCTCAGAGATTCACGTTTCACTCTAGAGAGCTTCCAATAATTTCACCCATTTCATTATCCTAATATTTTTTGCTTTTTCCTTTTTGAGAAATTCTCCTAAATTAATCATTTTCTTCAAAAATCTCGCGGCATCCAAAAATTATACATCCAATTTCTTTAATAATTCATTATTTAATTTTTATTAAAATTAAGTGCAATACTAGTGAAATGCTATGCAATGCTTGTGAAATTGTATGAAATACCAGTGAAATGCTATGCAATACTTGTGAAATACTTCTAAGTATTTCAAGTGTGGGACGCCTTATCACGGAGTGATTAACCCCTCGGGAAAAATAGAATAAATCGCCGTGACTTTTATCTAGGTTTAAGGAATAATGTACTCAAAAATTTCAATTATGTTTTTATTTAAGTTCAGTTTTGATTTATTAAGAATAAAACTATTTTGTTAAATTTTGTTAATAAAATACTCCATTTATACAACTTGTAGCGTTTGGCACCAAACACGCCAAAAACTGACAAATAAAAGTATAAGATTAGGTAGGTACATTATAAATCAATTACAATTTTCAAAGCACACTATTTATGCAGATCTATCGTTATTGTAAGTTTTACTGTTCTTGTCCATCTTCATATTCTTTGAAACCAGTGTATATGACCTTAATTTCAGGAATTTGGCTTACTACGCAAGCTGGAATAACAATTTTATTGAAATGTCCAATTGAAGCCCAAGAATTCACATAAGATGTAAAATTTTTGTAGGAAAGATGACGCCAAAGCATGTTATTCACTTCCATATACCTCATCTTTTCGGCGTTGCTTTTGCACTTCCTTTTATATTGTGTCTTACAATATTTAAAGTATCTAAATTTAAAACTATATTATCAAAACTTTCATGCAAAGTTATGCATATATTTTCGTTCCTAACTTTAGTTATTTCATCATTATCCCAACAGCAAACACTTTCCTTCACAGTAGGCATCGGCACACAGTGCCGTTGTTCAACCGCGCATTATCATTGTCTTCGATTCTTTGAAGATTTTCAGTGTCCATACGCCTCATTTCCGACTCCCTATATTTTGGTTCAAACTCGAAAGCCATGCTCAATAAATTTTTGCAACTGAACTGCGTGAAATAACCTTGCAACAATTTATTGAACACGAGTTACAACACGCTGCAGCTGGTCGATTCACAATGCGCGCCCCAGCCTATACGCCGCGCGGTGTCGCCATGACGTCACGAAAGAATGCGACATATATTTTAGCGCGCATAACTCTGAAACGGCCTATCGTAAAGAAGTGCGGATTGAAAATTTGTTCTTAGAATTTTTTGTTCTACAATTTTCATTTTTGTGATAGACCCCCTTTAAGATTTCTGCCTGCAAGCCAACTATACCTGGTGCTTTATTGTTTCTTAAACGTTTTTGCGGTAGCTCAAACTCTTCCCTCATTATAGGGCAGCCTACGTTGTCCCCCTCTACACTTCTTTCCCCTTCTAATACACTAACCAAAACGAAAATTCTTCCTTTTGTTAAACTAGGTCATCTCGCGCGCTACGCGCACTCACTGCCCTAGTCGAGTCATGACTTCAAAGAAACGTATTATTGCCAGATGACAGAATAATTTACATCTCATATAATTCCCTGAAAACGTAGTTTTTAACTATACGGCTTTTTCTTTGATTTTCTAAATAAACTATCGATCCTTCCCAAGAACGAACTCTTGAAAAAGCCACGTATAATTGTCCGTGAGTAAATATTTCTTTTCGGAGATCAATTCCTATTTGATCAAATGTTTGGCCTTGTGATTTGTTAATAATCATTGCAAACGCTAGTTTAATGGGAAATTGTTGTTTTTTAAAAGTAAAAGGATAAACATTTTCACAGTACAACGTTATACGGTTAATGAAAACTATATCTCCATGTTTATCGCCTGTTAAAATTTTGCACTGTAGGATATTGTCTCCCAATTGTAAAATTAACAATCTCGTACCATTACATAAGCCTTCATTAATGCTGACATTTCTAACCAACATCACAATACAACTTACTCTCATCTTTAATTCATGCAGAGGAAAATTTGGCGGGTTTAAAGTATTTAAATATTCAGGAAGAATAGCATCGTTTAAATCTCCATTATCACAATTTTCAACACTATCCAAGCTGGTATACTTATATTTTTTCTGTTTTTATATCTAACAGTTCTACCACTTTTTTGTTAATGTCTTCAACATCATCATTTCTAGCAGAAACAATAGCTGATTTGGTCATATCTATGAATCTCTTTTCTCTAATTATTCCTCCATATATACGTTCATCGATATCTGAATTATCAATACATCTCTGTGGCAATTATAAATTGCTATTCATATCGTTCAAAACTCCATCTTCAACATCCAATAAAAACTTGGTGAATTCTTGTTCCTGTGGTAGAGCCCGCATATTTTGTGTTAAAGAAAATTTACGGATATAACTCCAAAGAGAACTAAATTAGATACTTAAATTCACTGTTTCACAGCGGGTATCATTTATTTTAACTGGTAACAATTGTCGAAAATCTCCTCCCAGCACCATAATTTTTCAACCAAACGGAACATATTCGATAACCTAGCAAAAATAAAACAAAATATGTCCTTTTATTTGTAAATATAAATGAATACTCACCTTCTCAGCAAGTGAATAACAACCAGCACCCAATTTCAGTGTTGCCACAACTCATGATTTTTCATGAGATCTCAAGATTTTGTCAGACATCTCATGATCTCATGATTTACTTACCTAATCTCATGATTTATTAATATGATAGGTCCGTATGGTACAAATCGGAAAAACTTCACCTGGCATCACTGAACTGAATTGTATAATACTGATAGCTGATAGGTACTTGCTAATTTCAAAGATGTGTCGTTTTACCCTGTGCTATGAATATAGAGTTGACCCCTGGTAGGCAGTAATTGAACTTGAATGTGGTCTGAAAACACAATATGTCCGGTCCGAGCATACACTTTCCGAGTTTACAAACTGCAAGTCATTGGAAGTAAAGTGACTTGATCGTGTGAGTTGCATGTAGTCTAGGCGAATACTTAGGTTAGGTCGCAACTTTTATCACGTCTTATTGTTCGTTTTATTAAATGCAAGCGGAAAAGAACATATAAAAATATAAAGGCAACTTCTCATGAATTCCGTGGGCAATCTCATGATTTTTGACAAGCTAAACTCAAGAATTTATTTTTTCCGTGGTGGCAACACTGCCCAATTTCCAACGCCTTTAATTTAAAAACGAAGCAGATTAAACTTTCAATTTTGTGCGTGACGTAAATACGATGACACAACAAATAAATTGATAGAAGATCCAAGCGAACAAAAGAATTACGATAGTTCATACGTACGCACTCTTGGCGATCGGCTCCCGTACGTATTAAAAAGAGACGGAAACGAAAAATCTGACTTCGCTAGATCGAAACGGTACGTGTCTATTGCGCATTTGCGAAGAGCCATGTGAATTTTATGTTTGGATTTCATTTGTGCCACAAAATACCAAGATATTTTTTTTCCTTTCAACAGTTTTTTTATTAAAGCAATAAAACCAAAAAATTAAAATTTTTACCAAGAGATAAATGTTTTTATCGACTTGCTTCTTTAGTTTCGTTTCAAATGTGAAAGAGTAAACATTAATGTTAGTGTGCTTGGTGGACCACGAAGGCGTAAAATGTACCTAATAGAAATTCAGATTGCTAGGGTCATGACTCTCATTCAAGAGGGTCACTCAAGACGGCAAGTAGCCCGAATTTTAAATGTCAGTATAGCTGCCATAAATAGGGCCTGGATAAGGTCTCAAATGTATGGTATTGTTAGAAGGCAACCTTAATCGCGTCGAGCAAGAGCAATTTCCCAGAGAGAAGACCGTCTAATACGGATTTGGGCCACAAGAATGCGCAGATTTACCGCCATAACGCTCCAAAATCAGCTGGTAGAGACCACAGTAATCAGAATAAGTACCCAAACGATACGTAACAGGTTTCATGAACGTCAGTTTAATGCAAGAAGACCAGCTAAGGTACCTCCTTTAAGCCGTGATCATCGCAGAGCAAGAAGGTTCTTTGCTGAAGAACATGATAATTGGAACTTAGGGCAGTGGAGCACTGAAGAATCCAGGTTCTGTTTAAATCACATTGATGGACGAGTTCGAGTCTGGAGACGCCCAGGTGAACGTTTTTTAGACTGCACCGTGTAAGAAAGAGTTGCATTTGGAGGAGGGTCCATCATGGTTTGGGGTGGGATAATTTGAATTTGCATTTTAATTTTTTTTTGTGCGAATCACAATCAGATTATAACAAATTGTACTAAATTTTTAAACACCAGTCCAATATATGTAAATAAAAAAGAAAACGAAAATACAAATAAATCCTGGCATGTCACTGCTAAAAATACGTATACAAATCTGAGAAGGCATTAAACTTTTTTTTCACTTTCTCGGGGGGTGATTTTCCGCTCGGCGTCTTCGAGGCCGCATATACATCGTCTGCTTCATTTCCTAGAGGGCGTCCGGTTCGCTGCTGACGCTCTTGATTCATGAGCCGCTAGATTTCGGCGCTTGTTCGTATACATCTAGTGTTTATTAAATTTGGCGATTTTAAGGGCGATTTACCCCACTTATAATGATTAATGTGGCCGATTTTTCGAACGCCTTTTCAAATTTGTTTTTCTGTAAGGATGCTACTATTTTTTTCTATAAAATATTTGAATTTGATGTTGTATGTTGAGGCGTTTTTATTTATTTTGTTGTAGTTTGTAAATTTAAAATATATTAATCTATTTTAACAGCCTGATAGCGAAAGAAATGCTTTGGAAAGTTAGAGGAAGTAATTGGCCAGGTGTGTGCATAATTAAATTGTTCATTATGTTTAATCAAGTCTGTTTTTGACGTGAAAAAGATATATAGGGTGATAGTTCCATTCGCTAATTAATTTACTCGTTATGCTTGTTACAGGATGCCTGTCAGCTGTAGCAGTCGACGTCCAGCCGAGCAAGGCGATACGCTTACCAGGACAGAATGTCACTTTCTTGTGCAGGGTTGGAGTTAGATTACAGTACTGCAGGGTGAAAATCCCCAGTTTAGAGCCGCTGAATCTTAACAACAATTCAGCCAGAGGAGATGTAAGTGTGCAAAAACTATTCATCTTATTTTCATTATGAAGTCTGTCCAATATTCAATCCTGTCCCTTGGGATTTCTGGAACTGTATAAGATACAGCAGCAGTCAGTAGTTCAATACCACGCGTGTTGCGCGCAAGAGCCGAGAGAGAATTTATGCCGCCCTTTGTAAGAAAGACAGATAATTTTATTCATACTTAATCATCACTTTCAGAATCGCTAGTATCACTGTCACTGTCGCTTAAAGAAATAATTAAAGGCTCAACTTCACTGATATTTTCTGCGAACACTTCATGTCGTTTAGCCATTTAATCATATCTACATTTTTATAAAAACTCCTAGATACCCATTTCCAGTGTAATACCTATCCACCGATTTATTAAATTTAGATACCCAGAAAGAAGACAACCAAGCAAAATGATGTTTTCGAGATTAAAATCAAATTTAATTCTCTATGGATCATTCAATAAACCTAGAAACAAAATTTATAATAAAGAAAATAGGGAAGAGGAAGAAATAAATGCCCACCAACTTAAATCTGTTGGACTGTACAGGGTGTCCTATTTTCGTTGTGATTTGGGGGTTTCTCATAGAAGCAGCAGATATAGAGCCTTGGGGTTTTCGCGAACCTGAGCTACTTTCTTGAGTATAATAAAAAGCTGAAACCAGAATTTGGATATCGTTTTTAGTTTTCGAGAAAAAAAATTGATTTTTATCGATTTTCAAAAATTCTCTGCAATTCTTTTTGTTGAACAGCTGCCGACTAATATACCCGCTCAAACAACTACACCTCGAGCAAATACTCCGCCAGGCATTGAATTACAGAACGGGCCTACGTCGGCAGAATGTACATTAGGATGCACACAAGAGGCCTACCCCAGCAAAGCTGGCCTTGAAAGCCTCCATACGTGCCCCATCGTACCACAGTGAACCAGGTTCACTATTCAAGCTAGAAGCCTGCATGGTGTGAATGTGCACAGCAATCCGGAGACCGGTTTCGTCCTATTGGGACTCTTCAGTACGGCGCCGCTATGCACAAACACACCCTGCCCAACGATCTCCCTATGAATAACTGCGATAGTCATCCATAAGGGAGAGCCAAAATCACGCCATCTAGAACGTAAATTGTTGAACAGCTGCCGACTAATATACCCGCTCAAACAACTACACCTCGAGCAAATACTCCGCCAGGCATTGAATTACAGAACGGGCCTACGTCGGCAGAATGTACATTAGGATGCACACAAGAGGCCTACCCCAGCAAAGCTGGCCTTGAAAGCCTCCATGCGTGCCCCATCGTACCACAGTGAACCAGGTTCACTATTCAAGCTAGAAGCCTGCATGGTGTGAATGTGCACAGCAATCCGCAGACCGGTTTCGTCCTATTGGGACTCTTCAGTACGGCGCCGCTATGCACAAACACACCCTGCCCAACGATCTCCCTATGAATAACTGCGATAGTCATCCATAAGGGAGAGCCAAAATCATGCCATCTAGAACGTAAATTGTTGAACAGCTGCCGACTAATATACCCGCTCAAACAACTACACCTCGAGCAAATACTCCGCCAGGCATTGAATTACAGAACGGGCCTACGTCGGCAGAATGTACATTAGGATGCACACAAGAGGCCTACCCCAGCAAAGCTGGCCTTGAAAGCCTCCATACATGCCCCATCGTACCACAGTGAACCAGGTTCACTATTCAAGCTAGAAGCCTGCATGGTGTGAATGTGCACAGCAATCCGCAGACCGGTTTCGTCCTATTGGGACTCTTCAGTACGGCGCCGCTATGCACAAACACACCCTGCCCAACGATCTCCCTATGAATAACTGCGATAGTCATCCATAAGGGAGAGCCAAAATCACGCCATCTAGAACGTAAATTGTTGAACAGCTGCCGACTAATATACCCGCTCAAACAACTACACCTCGAGCAAATACTCCGCCAGGCATTGAATTACAGAACGGGCCTACGTCGGCAGAATGTGCATTAGGATGCACACAAGAGGCCTACCCCAGCAAAGCTGGCCTTGAAAGCCTCCATACGTGCCCCATCGTACCACAGTGAACCAGGTTCACTATTCAAGCTAGAAGCCTGCATGGTGTGAATGTGCACAGCAATCCGCAGACCGGTTTCGTCCTATTGGGACTCTTGTTGAATTTTTTAAATGGAAACCACAGCAGACGTTTGTCAAGTTCTTTCTTTAAACTATCAAAATATATACAGGGTGATTTTTTTGACCGTCTATTAGAAGTATCTGGAGAACTAAAAGAGATATTGATTTGAAATTTTGGCTGTGGCCGAAACCGGGTCGGATCTATTTAATGAAAATATTTTCAAAATGGTGGCATTTCCGGGAATACCGGAAGTTGACACCAACTTTGTTATCTTAAATGGAATGCTACCATTTTCTATTTTTTTAGATTCCACGGAAAATTTTAATGTCAATTCAATAAAGGTTCGCTATGTCTAAAATTAATATTTTCTGAGATATAAATTTTTTTTCAATATTTTGACAGTTGTGGTAGATTATGTAAAAATTAATATCTCGATAACGTCTAGCAGTAAGATTTTCGATTTTTTATGGTGGCGAGACGAGGTGTTGGAATTACTAATCAGGCGAACAAATTTTCAAAATCTATTACATAAAATTTTCTACTCAACGACATATGTTGATCGCACAAAAGTAGCAAAAAGTAATTTTTCTTAAATATAATGATACCATTTTCAATTGTTTTTTAGATTCCACGGAAAATTTTAATGTTAATTCAGTAAAGGTTCGCTATGTCTAAAATTAATATTTTCGGAGATATGAATTTTTTTCCAATACCTATTTTGACAGTTGTGGTAGATTATGTAAAAATTAATATCTCGATAACGTCTAGTAGTAAGATGTTCGATTTCCTATGGTGGCAAGACGAGGTGTTAGAATTACTAATCAGGCAAACAAATTTTCAAAATCTATTACATAAAATTTTCTAATCAACGACATAAATGTTGATCACACATAAGTAGCAAAGAGTCATTTTTCTTAAATTGAATGATACATATTTAAAGAAACCAATTAAAAAACGTGAAAAAATGCGCTTTTAACAATGTATGATGTTTCTCTACCCAAAATGAATAGTATTTTAGATACCTACTAGATGGGGCGCCAGGTCATTGTTCTGCAGCAGTTACTAACGAATTGTACCAGATGTTTGAAGATAGATGGATACGACATTTGGGTCCATGGAGTTGGCCTGCCAGGCCTCCAGACATTACACCGTTGGATTTTTATCTTTGGGGCCGTATAAAGGATAAAGTGTATCAATATCCACTCAACAACAGGGATGAATTGGTGGAAAGAATTTCTACAGCATTTGCAGGCTTAGATCCACATGAAATTCGTAGTGCTACTATACACGCCGTAAATAAGCGAATTATTAAATGTGTAGAAGTTAATGGACTACATTTTGAACAGTTTCTTTAACATTGTTTTACTATGACGTACCTACTTTATTTTTTATTTAGTTAAAATAAGTTCAGTGGTGGTAATTCAGGATATGTTCCATTAAATGTTCTGTATGTCCTGTTAATTATTTTATCGCATTTTCCATGAATGTTGAATAAATTCATAATATCCGAGTAAGAATAATTATCATTTGCCATATCCTATTCGTTAAACACCAACCGTACTAAATTACTAAAAAATACCAATTGCTTTTATTAGACATTATTTGTGAAATTTGTGAATATTTTGTTTTGTCTACAAGCCAAGGTCTACTTACTAGAAGGCGGCGCTCTTCAATTTTGATCGATGAAATAAGAGAACAGCAAATATCTAAAATACTATGCATTTTAGGTAGAGAAACACCATACATTGTTAAATGCGCATTTTTTCACGTTTTTTAATTGGTTTCTTTAAATAGGTATCATTCTATTTAAGAAAAATGACTTTTTGCTACTTATGTGGGATTAACATATGTCGCTGATTAGAAAATTTTACGTAATAGATTTTGAAAATTTGTTTGCCTGATTAGTAATTCCAACACCTCGTCTTGCCACCATAGAAAATCGAACATCTTACTGCTAGACGTTATCGAGATATTAATTTTTACATAATCTACCACAACTGTCAAAATAGGTATTGGAAAAAAATTCATATCTTCGAAAATATTAATTTTAGACATAGCGAACCTTTATAGAATTAACATTAAAATTTTCCGTGGAATCTAAAAAACAATTGAAAATTGCATCATTCTATTTAAGAAAAATGACTTTTTGCTACTTTTGTGCGATCAACATATGTCGTTGATTAGAAAATTTTATGTAATAGATTTTGAAAATTTGTTTGCCTGATTAGTAACTCCAGCACCTCGTCTTGCCACCATAAAAATCGAACATCTTACTGCTAGACGTTATCGAGATATTAATTTTTACATAATCTACCACAACTGTCAAAATATTGAGAAAAAAATTATATCTCTGAAAATATTAATTGACATTAAAATTTTTCGTGGAATCTAAAAAAATAGAAAATGGTAGCATTCCATTTAAGATAACAAAGTTGGTGTCAACTTCCGGTATTTCCGGAAATGCCATCATTTTGAAAATATTTTCATTAAATAGATCCGACCCGGTTTCGGCCACAGCCAAAATTTCAAATCAATATCTCTTTTAGTTCTCCAGATACTTCTAATAGACGGTAAAAAAAAATCACCCTGTATATACTTTTATATTATTATTTCAAAAAAACGGCAAATATATTGGTACTTTTTACCTTTAGAAAATAATAGGTACCTAGGTACATCCAAGATACCTGTGATTTTATGTTAGCAACTTTTAATAACAACTTAAATAAAAGCAACAAAAACAGAAAACAAACAAAAAAACAAAAACAAGAAAAACAACAAAATTATAAGAACTGTTCAAATTGATTGCCATGTTTCTCAACACATAATCTACATCTTTTAGTTAATAGATTGATGGCATTAATTAAAAAAATAGGATGGGCTTGCAAATATCGGAAAGGTGCATGTGTTGCCTCTGCTAGCTCGGCTTGATTGTTGTATCTTCGTATGTATATCTTTTCTTTTAAAAATGCCCAAACAAAAAAGTCTAATATACTCAGATCCGGTGATCTTGCAGGCCACAATATAGGTCCATTTGTACCCAACCATCTATCCGCAAAATGATTTTCTAAATAATTTCTAACTATTGCAGAATTGTGTGCAGGGGCACCATCTTGTTGGTAATATACCCTGTTTATGTTTATTAACGGAACATTGTCCATTATCGCCTCTACGTTAATATTCCATAAATTAATGTATCTCAATCCCGTTAAGTTTCCATCAAAAATTTGGTATGCTAGTTGATCACCCAAAATAAGACACGAAACGTTAAATCCAAAACGTCCTTGCCTCTGACGTTCAAAAGTTTGGTGCTGATTTGTATCAGACCAGTGACGCACATTATGCCTGTTAAATAATCCTACGCTGCTTATGTGAGTCTCATCTGTCCAAATGATAGACCGCCCAAATTCTGGATTTTCTTGAATTCTATTTAAGTACCACCTACAAAAATTAAGCCTTCTTTCTTGATCTCCCGGGAAAAGATGGTGAATAATTTAAGTTTTATATGGCCTATACATATTTGCCTTTTTTGATATTTTTTGAACTTTTGTTTTGGAAACACCAACTTGTGATTCGATTTCGCGACAAGAAGTTTTTGGTGTCGCATCAACCAACGACAAAACATTTATTTCTTCCTCTTCCCTATTTTCTTTATTATAAATTTTGTTTCTAAGTTTATTGTATAACCCATAGTGAATTAAATTTCGGACAAACTGTATGTACAATTTGCTCTTAGATTTCATACTTTGGTTCCGGACTTCAAAATGGCCAATGCGGGGTGTCTATCAACAGCGTGAAGGAGGAATACAACGGCCCGATTAAATGTTATTTGGGGATCTCGACGGAGGCCCAAGAATCTTCAGGAACTATGCATCTTACAGTAGCAAGTAAGTCTCGGTTAAACAACGAGATATATTGGTTATTTCGAAATATATTTTCAGAGGCTCCAAGGGCGCCACAACTAATATTAAGCAGAGGAATAGATTCAGTGATGGTCTATAAAATAAACGATGTTCTTCATGCTTCTTGTATTGTTAGCGATGTTCGTCCAGCTGCTAATATAAGTTGGTATTTAGGCGACGAACTCCTGGACAGCAAGCTCACAAAAACCATACCCAACGAAGACACATTCACTAACATAGAGAACGTTACTAAAACTTTAGAACCCTCAGACAACGGCAAAGAGCTTAAATGCGTTGCGCTGCATCCGGCTTATCCAAACGGTTACGCCACTGCAGCCCAACAACTAGACGTCAGATGTAAGTCGAAAATCACTATGGCAATCTACACTCGGTATAAAAATAAATTTTATCTCTCACCAGATCCGCCACTGCCTCAAGGGAACCCAATAGAAAGATTTGGATACACTTTAGGACAAAATGGTAAAATAACGGTAGAAATAGAAGCTAATCCAAAACCAGAAATTGAATGGGAAGTCCGACAAAGGCCGATTAAGGAGGACAGTTATGATAGTACGGGGCGTATTAAAGCGCTCCGTTTAGTAAAATTGGTAAGATTCTTGTGTGACAACACAATAATTATATTAGTTTCTTTACCACTTGAAACCATTTTTCCGCCACGCCAAGGTGAGTAGTATTTTTCCGAGCTTGTAGGTAAGAGAAAGGAAGTGTGAGAGGGGAATCGGGCCGATTTTCCATATTTCGCGCTTAGGAAATGCGACGCGCTCAAAATGTATCATGTCATAACTCCCTCAAAAATGGTCTTATCGAGTTGCAATTTTTTTAAAATTATCTCTTAAAGTTTCAGGATGCTCACGAAATCTTTCAAATTGCAATTACGTAATTACTTTTCATTCCGCTTTGCGATTTTCGAGACGTTGTCTTTTTGGTGCAGTGGAATTTTCACCTATCGAGGAACTATGCTAATTTTTAGAATTTGGACAAACTTGCAGCGGCAAAGTTATAGAGAAAGGATTGAATTTTATTTTACACCAAGATTCAATTTATTATCTCGCATAGAAAAAAAGTTATGGCGATTTGAACACGACAATCGTTCTGAGCGCGTAACTCTTGAAATCGTATACCTGTCAGTGGCAACCTTTTCCTTGCACGTTGCATAACCCGAAATACAATTAGGCACTACATAAAATAAAGCCAAATAGGTCTGCACACATGTACAGTCTCCTAAAAAGATTGATGCTGTAACAGTTTCGTTATCGCACGCTACTGACTTCAAGAGTTACGCGCTCAAAACGATTATCGTATTCAAATCGCCATAATTTTTTTTCTATGCGAGATAATGAATTGAATCTCGGTGTAAAATAAAATTCAATCCTTTCTCTATAACTTTGCCGCCAGAACTTTGTCCAAATTCTAAAAATGAGCATAGTTCCTCGATAGGTGAAAATTCCACTGCACCAAAAAGACAACGTCTCGAAAATCGCAAAGCGCAATGAAAAGTAATTATGTAATTGCAATTTGAAAGATTTCGTGGGCATCTTGAAAGTTTAAGAAATAATTTTAAAAAAATTGCAACTCGATAAGACAATTTTTGAGGGAGTTATGACATGATATATTCTAAGCGCGCCGCATGTCCTACGCGCGAAATATGAAAAATCGGCCCGATTCCCCTCTCGCACTTCCCTTGTCTTGCCTATAAGCTCGTACAAATACTGCTCACCTTTTCCTTTACTGTATGCATGGGAGTCGATACACTTGTCTTATCCACTTTGGTTGGGACCTTTTTGCCAGTCTTCACCATTTTTAGATTATGCCTTTATTAGACGTTTTTCATAAATTTGAAATTCCCGTATTGGTAGTGTTGTCTAATTCTTTATTAATTGTACATATATTCATGGTACAAAGAGTTGGGAAAATTGTATGACGCTATACCAAGATTCGACGTAAAGGTTCTACTGGTGATTTTAAAATTGGAAAAGAGGGAGAATATAAGCCAGCAATAGGGAGGTTCGGAGAAAAATAAGATATCTATTTTTAGCATGAAAATGACAGAAAATTGTTATTGTAATTGATTTACGGCGAAATTTTCTTTCAAAAAATTTTTTTTGCGGCGTAATAAGCGAAAGAAATTAGCTTATCACGTCCACATGCTAGTTCGCTTTGTTATTGGTTTGACGTCAGAGATTCGTAAGGCGCTCCTCCCACTTCTCTTGAAGTGCCCGTGAAGCGGTACCTATCTCATAACATACTTATTGGGACTATTTCGAGCATGAATTTTTAAAGTAAGGTGTCAAGGAAACAAAACAAAGACAACATAATCGATACAATGATGCAACAAGGGTATCAAAAGTCCGATTCACATAATTTGCCATATTTATGTAGTAGGTAGGTAAATGTCCCGGTAAATGTGGAAATGGTGTGTGATTCTTGCATCTAACCCCAATTTCATTCAACCTCAAAACAGTAGTGTAAAGGCAGACCGGTATAAGTAAAACAAAGTCAACAATTTATTAACTGTACATGCCTTTTATAATTCAGTATGTAGATTTTAGATACCTGCTTACTTCTGTTTGTAAAATAGGTACCTACCTATATTCTCTAATACAATACAATACATACCTACTCATTTATGTAGGTATGTATACCTAAGTGATTGGCAAGTTATCAAGTTAACAGTTTGATAACG
The DNA here is from genome assembly GCA_963966045.1 of Xestobium rufovillosum. Lineage (NCBI taxonomy): Eukaryota > Metazoa > Arthropoda > Insecta > Coleoptera > Ptinidae > Xestobium > Xestobium rufovillosum. The sequence goes on from OZ014497.1 coordinate 29,487,701, forward strand.
GATTGGAAATTTAAAAAAAAACGGAAACAAATACAACTCACGCGAATCAAAAAACTACGCTACGTAGGTACTAGGTACTTGTTTAACAAAAAGAAACAACTGCTATATTCTGGAACGGTTAATGTAGAAACTCGGAAGAGACTCTTAAAGACGCATGTATGGAGTACGAAATTATACCTATGGGTGCGAAACTTTGACAATGGGAGAAGCGGATTGAAAAAGAGTAGAAGCGTTTGAAATGTGATGCTGCAGACGGGTGTTGAAGATACCGTGGATAGACAAGTTAGCAATAAGGGGGAATTAGAAAGAGTTGGGGAAAAGAGAAAAGTATGGAAGACAATAAAGATTAGGGGATAGGATCGTAGGACACCTTCTGAGACACAAAGGAATAGTTCGCGACATACTAGAGTCAGAGATAGGAATAAAGAGGTAGAGGTTGGAGCAGATTAGACTACTGCTCTCAAATAGTTGGGGATGTAGAATGTTCTACTTTTACGGAAATGCGTAGGCTAGCTCAATGAAAGGATGGAGGTACGCGTCCTACCAGTCTTCAAAAGAGAACTTAATGATGACGTACTATTTAATTATTATTGTAAAATAGTTAATAAAATTTCCTTTTTTAGTTCAGGGAGGGAACGCTACGGCGATTCAGTATTTGGCTCCGTCATGCTCCTAGCATCCTGTTTCAAATTATGCTAACCGTAACACGTTACCAAGTACCAAGGGGTCCCAGAAAACTGTCGATAAATTACATTATGTTCGATTTTATTAGAGTGGCTGCAATGGGGCAGCCGATAATTTTATAAACTTTTGCAATGATAAACTAACTCGCGAAAATATCGATAATGCTGACCGATTTTCCTTCTGGCTCCAACGAACCACTTTTTCCGTTTTATTCGTGTGCTGTACGATGTATTAGGCTGGGTGCAAAACAGGAAACACCAGTTAGAACCAGTTAATAATATTTAACAATTTAACTACACATGCAAATGCATAATACTTATGGGACTGCTGCGCGCTGAAGCTGGGACTTGTACGTTATACTAAGTTCTTACGTCACGCGGCCTACTCTCGCTGCAAGGTACGATTTCTAGCCTCGCACCGACGGAAAACTTTGCAACGGCTTCACAGGCGAAGGAATTTTTTTTAACAAAAATTAACATAACTGCCTTCAGTATAATAAACTCTATCAATTTTAATGAATTTTGAAAATTACCGAACCTGCCTATTGGTGAACAGAGCAATCAGAAGAAGACTAATGGGAGAATAAAACAAGAAGATATATAGAGGAGAAATACAAACGATGAACTACCAAGAAAATACAATGAACCAGTCACAAAAAATGTCAAAAGTCAAAAAGTGTTCTCATAAAACCCACAATAAAGGCATAATCTAAAAACCCTCGGCCACTTGCACAGATTGTTTCTACAAGTTTCTTGTTTTCCCACTAGGACTTGGGACGCTATGAGGCAAGCCTTGAAATAGCAGAAATCACCAAAGCTGATACGGCCACCCAGTACATCCTGAAAGCTCATAACATTTGGGGTGACCAACAATACTATATCCAAATTTCGACAAGTCCAGAACCGGAAGGTAAGAAGTCCCAATTTTTGATACCCTTTAAATTTTCTATCCCATTGTATATAGTCTGAGAACTAGGAGGGAAATATTTACGTCATCGCCTTTAAAAGGTTTAACCAATCGAGAACATATGCAACAACGCGATTGAAGAAAAAATGTCACTAATTTTTAACGATAATTTACATCACGTCTTTAAGTACAAATTTGATTTTAGCCTCCCATAGACCACCCAAGTGTGGAGTATGTGCAGGAATAAATAAATAAATAAATAAAGGTATTTGTTAGGTTAAATCTTTTAAGGGCAAATCTAAAACTCCCGGTTCTCGGTTTAATATTCCAGTGCTTGTAATAAAAAATGAAGAAGCTCTAGGGAAATTTTACGGTTTTTCAGGGATACAAAAGTTATTGAGACAAACCATTTACGGTGAGTGGTTTTTCCGGGGAAATGCGCATGTCATTTGTCGTATTTAATACGTAGTAATTTAGTATTTTGTCTAACTGCATGTCCTTAAAGTGTCGAATACAAAAATAACTTTCGCAATGTTTTTAGGGTTGGAATTAGGGGCCGGAGCAATCATAGCCATCGTTGTATCCATCCTCTTCGTCCTGTTGTTGGTGTTCCTCTTGATTTTCGCTAGAATCACAGGACGGTGGTGCTTCTCCGGTAAGTCGAATTTTCTCGTGTTTTTTGTTTGGGAAATGCATTTTTTTCTTGTATGTATGTTCGGTACTAGTAGTTGGTAGTTTTTTTGTCGTAACTCTGGGCAAATAAAAGCTATAAATTGAAGGCAAGTGAAAAGTCGGTAAGTCCTAGCAAAATTTACTTTTTTAATGTTTATCGTTGTTTTATACCAGGTGTCTCAATAGTGCCTTGGTGTTTTGCACCTTTATTATGCATTTTAATATACCTACTTCCCATTTATTCTGCACGGTATCTAATGTTTTTTTGTTGTAATGTATATTATTGCAGTTTTAATTTTATTGCTTTTGTTACGAGTTTTTGTTAAATTTCATCTTTATCACATCGGACAGCCAGAGGCCACTAAACAGCCCTAAGGTAATGTCGAGGCTGGTATTAGCATAAATATAGTGACTTTGACATCATTACTGTCAGACGTTTTGGGAAATCTAAAAATCAAAATTACCTAATAAAAAAATTTAAATTTACAATAATTTAAAAAGATTAGATTGTTTTACCATGTTTACGTGCTACGTACCAAACCAAAGTTATGTTTTTTTAATGGAATGCCCCAATTTGTTTACATATTTGGATTCCCCATAAAATTTCATGAAAGTTGATATGCTACACGGTGGGGTTTAGAGTAAGCGATGTTAAGATATGGCCATTTTAGTGCCAGTGTGAACCCAAATTTGTGGTGCTACTGACGTCTGCTGGTTAGAGTAAAAATGATGGTGAAACTAAAAAATCGAGAGGGACCAGGACCACAAGGGAAGAAACAATATTTCAATGTACAGTGGATGACAAAATCTAGGGAAGTGGAAGATAAGTATGTACAAGAACTAACATCTCAAAGAAAAACCCTAGGTGACCTGAAACAATACAGCATAGAAGAGCTGTGGAACAGGTACAGAACAATGATTAAGGAGTCTGCAAAGAAAACAATAGGAATAAAGCAAACAACTGTCAAAGAGTGGATGTCTAAAGAAACGTGGAATAGGATAGAGGAGAGAAGAATTACAAAACTAAAGCTTATGAATGAATTGCGGAAGGAAGAAAAAGCAAAATTGGAAGAACAATATAGGCAAATAGACAAGCAAATCAAGAGGGATGCCAGGAATGATAAAAGGAGATATACAGAAGAAATATTGAAGGAGGCCGAATGCGCGGCAGCAAAGCAGGATATGAGAACACTATACCGGGTGGGGATTTAGTGTGTAATCGGCTCATATCTCTGGAACTATTTAAGATATCAAAATGAAATTTTGCCTTAATGTGGGGAACCACATGGAGCATTTCCCAAAATTATTTAGGTATATACAGGATGTTCACATTCTAAGTACCACACCAAAGTTATATTTCTTTAAATGGAAACCCTACGTGTCCTTGCATAATATGGATTCCCCATAAAATTCCATGAAAATTGATATACTACATGATGTGGTTTTGACTAAGGAATGTTGAGATATTAACATTTTTGTGCCATTATGGACCCAAATTTATGACGCTACTGACGCATACTAACCAAAGCCACCTAAAATTTCTTTATTGAAATAGGTTCACACACTGCTGTATTTTTGAAATCTATAAATAATTTTATCATAATACTTGAGATAATACAGGGTGGTTAAGTTATGCAAAGCAGAATTTTTCTCAAAAATTTCAAATGGAACACCATGTATATTATTTGTACAATTGGTGGTCATTTTACTAAGCTTTTTATTGATGTGGATATTGTCAAGTCTACCAGTAAAAGTTTCGACAAAATGTACAAGAATTAAGTATAAAAATGTAGAGTTTCGTTAGTATTTTACATTATTTTTGACGATCTACCCTATTTTGTCACCCAAAACTCCAAAAAAGGTATGCATTTTGTTTCTATAAAATATTTAGCAAATGAAGTTTACATTAACACAAAAAATCCCATTGCAAGATTATTTCTTAAAGATAATATTTTCTTCCATGGCACTCCTTGTTTGAACATTATACCCGACTTTAAAGACATTATACATTTAAGATTATAACCATCAAGAAACAATTTTACAATAAGATTTATTGTCTTTATATTGATACCAATTTGTAAATACAAAATATAAACATTTTTGTGAGTTTTGAGCAACAGAATAGGAAGAATTCGCCAAAAAGAGTATAAACTAATAATGAAATTCAAAAATTTTGATGTTCAATCGTAATATCTGCCGAAACTATCAGTAGTAGACCTGGTAATATCTACATCAATTAAAAGCTTAGTTAACTGACTGTCAGTTGTGCAAATAATATACATGGTATTCTATTTGAAATTTTTGAGAAAAATTCACTTTTGCATAACTTAACCACCTTGTATAATCCTAAGTATTATGGTGAAAATATTTATAGATTTCACAAATACAGCAGTGTGTAAACCCCTTTCAATAAAAAATAATTAGGTGGCTTTGGTCAGTAGAAGCCAGTAGCGTCATAAATTTGGGACCATAATGACACAAAAATGTCAATATCTTAACAGTCCCTACTCAAAACCACATCATGTAGTATACCAATTTTCATGAAATTTTATGGGGAATCGAAATCACGCAAATACTTGTGGGGTTTCCATTTGAAGAAATAGAACTTTGGACTGGTACTCAGAATGTGAACAACCTGTATATACATAAATAATTTAACGAAATGCTCCATGTCGTTCCCCACATACGTGTAAAATTTCATTTTGATATCTTAAGCAGTACCAGAGATATGAACCGATTACAGACTAAATCCCCACCCGGTATAATACAACAAAAAAGATGACGGGAGGGAAAACAAACTATCCCAAGCACATAAGAAACAAAAAAGGTGAATTATTAACCAACGAAGAACAGATACTTGGAAGGTGGGAGGAACATTTGAGAGAGCTATACAACGTAAATCAAAATGCTGGAGACAGTGAAACAGAAAGGAATATGGAGGAATATGAGGAAGTAGAAGAGGCTGCTAAAGAACCTAGCTGCGAAGAGGTACGAGATGCTATTGCAAGTTTGAAAAATAACAAAGCAACAGGAATAGATGGCATACAAAATAAACTAATAAGGGCAGCCCCAGAAGTTAACACGGAAATCATCACATGCCTAATAATGAAAATATGGGAAGAAGAAAAAATACCAGACGAATGGAAGATAGGAAAACTAATAAATCTTCCTAACAAAGGAAACAGAACACACTGTGAAAACTGGAGATCCATAACGATTCTAAGCAGCGTCAGCAAAATACTGGCACGCATAATATTAGACCGAATTAAGCAAACAGCAGATGGGAAACTCAGAAACAATCAAGCGGGGTTTAGATCTAACCACTCCTGTATAGACCATATAGTGACATTACGAATTATATTGGAGGAATGCAGAGAATGGCAAAAGGAAATCCACCTACTGTTCATCGACTTTGAAAAGGCGTTTGACACTATCGACCAACAAATTCTTTGGCAGGTCTTACAAGAATACGAAATCCCTAGGAAATTAATAAATATGATTAAAATACTGTACGAAGACTATGGAGTGATAATGGAGAAAAACAAAGAAAATCAATGTAAGCAAAGGGGTAAGACAGGGATGCGTGCTCTCTCCCTTCTTGTTCTTGATTGCCACAGATTGGATAATGAAGAACACAATGAAGAATCAAAATGGACTAACATGGAGATTTGGCAAATATCTGGAAGACCTTGAGTTTGCGGATGACGTAAGCCTTATAACAGAGAAAATTAAACATATACAAAACAAAATAGACAGCCTCCGGGGAAATGCGAGGAGAATAGGTTTGGAGATAAACCCCAATAAAACCAAAATGATGTCAATAAACTCAAAGGACACAGATTATGTAATGATAGACGAACACCCAGTAGAAAGAGAATCAGAATTCACATATTTGGGAAGTATATTGGATGAAGACGGAACTTGCCATAAAGATATACTAAATAGAATAATTAAAGCACAGATAATATTTAATGGACTGAGGAAGATATGGTCATCAAAAGAGCTAACAACAAAAACGAAAATTAAGATCTTTACAACTAACGTTAAAAGTGTTTTACTCTACGGTTGCGAGTCATGGACAATGAGCAAGGCCGATGGCACCAGAATCCAAGTTTTTATTAACAAATGCCTGCGGAGAATAATGAATATATATTGGCCCAACTTGATATCAAACGAGGATTTATGGCATCTCACGAACCATGAGCCAATGGAGACAACAATAAGAAAGAAAAAGTGGAAATGGATCGGACACACCCTACGGAAGGAAGATGCGGATATTACAAGGCAGAGTTTGGATTTTAATGTGAAGGGAAAAAGGAGAAGGGGACGCCCAACAAACTCATGGAGGAAGGGTACCATTAAGGAATCAGAGAGCAGTAGTGAAATAAAGCAAATTGCAAGAAACAGAAGGGAATGGAAGGAATTTGTGGACGGGATGGGTAACCAGGAACAACGTTAAACCAACTCAACACAGGGATTATGTACATAACAGAGAAGGAGAGTTAAGGCACGTTAGGCTGACGACCTAACTGCAAACATAGTCACAGAAACATCCGCAAGGATGCCCTATGCTCCAATAGGAGTGAAAAAGGAGTTACTACTACTACTACTACTGACGTCTGCTGGTCAAAGCTACCTAAGATTTTTTTATTAGACTAGGTTTAGAGGATACTCTATTTGTAAAATCCATTAACACGTTTTTCAAAATAGTTCATATTGTACAGAGTGGCCAAATTGCGCAAAATGGAGCTTTTCTCAAAAATGTTAAATGGAACACCCCGTATATTATTTGCAGGTTTGATAGCCAGTTTATTAAGCTTTTGTTTGACTGATGCAGATATTGGCACTTCTGCCACTGATAATTTAGGCAGAAATAAAGATTTAAAATTAAGAATTGAGATTTTTGCCGAAATTTTGTACAATTTTTGGAGAATTTGCCCAATTTTGCCACCCAAAACCGTTTATTTAAGAATATGACTATGAAGAAGCAATCTGACGATGAAATTACTACGTTTTAAAGTTCAATTTTCAATTCTACCGAAACAGTCAGTCGCAGACCTAACAACATCTACATCAATTAAAAGCTTAGTAAACTGACTATCAAATATGGAAATAATATATGGGGTGTTCCATTTGAAATTTTTAAGAAAAAATGCATATTGCGTAAGCTGTCCACCCTGTATGATATTAAGTTTTGTGACAAAAGTACTCAAGAATTTTGAAAATAGAGCAGTCTGTGAACCTAGTCCAATAGGTGTACACACCACGGCGTCCCTGTTGAGACAACCTGTACGAATGGGCATGGTTTTTGTTAAGTTGTGCTGTAGCTGTAGATTTGTTTTGGACTTGCCTTCTACTATTTTGGGAACGAGTACCGACTAACAAAGAAATTAACAAACCCAAAATAGCGAGAAAATTAGCTTTTATTTGTTACAGGGGGTACTCGAGTGATAGACTACACGGGGGGTGAGAGTGGGGCGGATCACCCCGGTCTTCCAGCCGACGGAGTAGACAACCCCCACCACCAAGCGAGTCAAGAATACATCAACGGCAACGATCTCCAAATTAAGAAAAAAGAAGAAAAAATTAACACCCCCGTTTAATAATTTCCTATTAGGGGGTTGACTGTTTTAGTTTTTAGCGCTCTCTTTGATACAACCCGTATCTTGTTTAGAATGTGATGGATGATTTTTTTTAATGTATAAACTTAAATACTCAAAAAGATGCTTAAAGTACGCCGCGAGGCGTACAGGGTGTTTAAAAATAGTGTGGATGTGATTTTTCTTTTTTAATTTATTTTTTTATGGAATTTTACTGCCATAATTTCGTCAAATTTAATGTATATAACTTGTAATCTCAATCAAAAGAACGACATTCCATTTTATGAGTGATATTTTTTTCATCTATAATTATTTTTTAACTCAATGTAGACAATAATTTTATTTTTATACTTTTAGGTTTAGTTTCTCGAAAAAAAGACAAGTATTTAAGAGTAGTTAAATGTGAAAATTCTATCTGTAAGGAAAAAAATGCATTTTCTTCACTTAAAACAACTTTTTAGCAGATAAGCTATGCATAATTATAAATATAAAAATTGTTTTATAAAAATAAACGGATATTATCGAACGGAAACATTTTATTTATGCAGGTTCCAGCCAGAAGAGGACCATAGCAGAATCGTAAGTACCTTTCTGTTTTATTTATTCGGGGTTTCTCAAGCTGAGTGACTCATTTGTTGGTTATACAGAACCTGCCAAATCTAAAGGGCATTCATGGTAAATAAAGGCTTATTAGCAATTTTTCAGTAAGTATTATGAACTGAAAACCTTAAAACATCCAAATTTCCACTTAAGTCAGAAGATTTCCCACCAGCCTCCCAAACTCCCCCGAAATGTGGAGAATAGGCTGGAATGAACTTTCAGTTAAAATTAGATTGAAAGAGCTTATTTTCCAAATTTTTCTGATTTTGAAAGTAATATGTGGTAACAAATTATTGTATTGTATACTATCCTCTTGGTTTCCATTGTTAAATTTATCCCTACCCGTTTCAAGACCCCAAACCTTCTTAGACATCCTCTTACAAATGTAATCAAGATGCTCCTTAAAATTTAATTTGGAATCCACTGACCCCCAGGTATTTAATTTGATTAACTATTTCTAGTCCTTCATCACCAACAGTAATTTTTAGGCCTTGCTCAAGGAAAAGTCTTCGAACCTTGTCACTTCCAATAATCATTGCCTTCGTTTTCCTTGTATTAAGTTTTAATTTATTAAATGCCACCCATTCCCACAATTCTGCCTTCTTCTATTGTTCCTATTTATATATCTTTTATATATAAGGCAAATAGCAGCGGTCCAAGAATACTTCCCTGAGGTACGCCAGTCTCAACTTCTAAACGATCTGATAGAGCTTCACCGCATCTCACTTTCTGTTTTCTATGTTCCAGATAGCTACAGATCCATCTTAAAACTTTTCCACGTATGCCACATGCTTCCAGTTTTCTTATTAACATTCCTTTATCAATAGCTTCAAAGGCACGTTTGAAGTCCAAAAAATGCTGTTCCATTTTTCCAACATCAATGGCTGATCTCCACTCATTTAGAATAAACTGAAGTGCACTCTCACAATTATGCCCCTCTCTGAAACCTGACTGATAGCCAGATAATACGTTATTTCTTTCACAAAATTCATTTAGCTGTACGTACACAACCCGTCCTAAGACTTTTTCAATTGCTGACAGCATGTTTATATATATGCATCTTCATATTCACCTCGTCTGGACTAGCTTTATTGCACATGCCTAATACTATTTGTTTGGACTCGACTGTTTCTAATAAATTTAAATCTGAAAATATTTCTAGTCTTTCACGTTGCACCTCAAAATTTAGGGTACTATCTGGTATGGTGTGTACAATGAACGAAAAACTCATTAAAACTGTCAGATATCAAGATTTTGTCGCTAACAGTTTTAACTTGAAATTCTATGTTCATATAACTTTTTGGTTTCCATATTAAATCTTTTCATATTTTCCACATCCGTTTTCTTTCTTTTTTTTTAATTACTTCATTTATTATTTGCCTACTAGTAGATAAGCTATGCGGGTTCTCGCTCAAAAGTAACGTCATATATACGTCAAATATACGTCTTTTTAACGTCATTTTATTTTTACTTCCGGTCTGGGACAACAGCTTTCCCATGCCCCTTTTCATGCGATCCCTTCGAAGGGGTCGCATCAAGAGATCGCTTCCATTCGAAGGGATCGCATCAAGGGATCGCTTCCATTCGAAGGAATCGCATCAAGGGATCGCTTCCATTCGAAGGGATCGCATCAAGGGATCGCATGAAAAGCCCTTGATCGCATGAAAAGGGGGCATGGGAAAGATGATGTCCCAGACCGGAAGTAAAAATAGAATGACGTTAAAAAGACGTATATATTACGTTAATTTTGAGCGAGAACCCGCATAGCTTATCTACTCATACTTTCAATAAAATAATGAAACTTGACCCAAATAATAAAATAAATAATAAAATAAAAATAAAATAAAATATAAATAAATAATCACTATGAAAATCGTACTTAATTTATTTTATTTTCTGTTTCAGTTTAGTTTTAGTAACATTGTTCAATTTGCTTCTCACAAACATCGTTTTGGTATTATACTTCTTGTTATTAGCAAAGGAAATTTGTATCATTTGATGCGATAATCGTCCGTCTGAGTTTCGTTCATGAGTTCTGACAAAATGTTCTTCACACAGCCTGTTAGGTGTCAAATTTCTAATTGTAGGACAAGTTCCTACTTCCCAAAATTTCGGAATTTGTTTTGAAATGTCTAACAAGTAACAACGTTAAATTAGAAAATGATAACCTTGATTTGATAGTTGTCAAACATGGAAGACGACCCGGTATAGCATAACCAAGTTTTGTGTTATGTATATAAGGACTATAGACTGTTTTAGACAGCCTGATTTTGACAGGCCGCCATTTGCTGTTGGAGGGCAGAGTAAGGATACATAACGCCTGGTCTTTGCTATGCACGTGAGTGTTACCAAAATTTGAACAGATTTGGTGCCAAACAAAGTGGTGAAACCAGATTACTGTTCAGAGTAATTTAACTCAAAATAACGAAAGCCACGTTTGCAATAGTGCAAAGAGTCCTATCATTTTAAGAATTTTCGTTCAATTCTCGGCGTAAAGCCCCCTTTTTGGCACCAAATGGTAACACAAACACTGCTTTCTTCTTCCCTCCTCTAAGCTTTAAACAAACAAATGTTTGCCCTCCAGCTGTCAATTGTGTGAGACTCTGAAATGTTTTATTGAAATTTAGCAAACCTCAAAACAGTGTGCAGAATAGAAACGTAATTTTCCATTGTAATAAAAAAGTTAGAAGTGCGCCCTTTTGTAAGCCAATAAGTCACTCAGCTTGGAAAATTCTTCACAGACCCCTCCCCCCTCCCCAAATTAATAGACGTTCTTCTAGTAGTGACACCGAAAGCGCGGATGTACGCCCAAAGGAAGAAAGGCGGATTTTGACACCTATAAAGCTAACCTCATTTTTCAAAAAAAATAAATCTTTCGCCGAAGACGACCCAGAAACAAGAGAACCGCAGCAAGAAGAAATCAAAGTGCCATTGGATGACAGTCAGAAACAAACAAAAGCTCCTGAAACTAAAGAAGGTAATTCCCCCCCGAAAATAAACAAGAAAACACTGAATTCACATGTTAACCTATTCTGGTCGATTCTGACATAACATCTGTAGATGCATCACATGTAAGGTTAACATAATGAATGCAGTATTTACACATCAGTATAGAAATAGACACGAAAAAAATTGTACATACCTGTATTTCATATATCAAAATGACTAGGTATTGTCTATGCGGAACTGGACTTGGTGAGCCAAAACTTGAAGCCAGTAGTTAAAAACGATGACGAAAAGACGGAATACGCAGAAATCGTCTACACCCCAAAAGACGCCGAGGATTCCAATAAAAGTGCGTCATAAAATATTATAGTACAATTCACAAAGTGCTTTTGACAAAAATTTCTCGACACCGAGTGTCCTTATCTTGATAGGTTTTAAATTCTAAAGTGTCATTAGATTTGTAGCTCGTGTTCGTCACTATTTATTTAATTTTTTTATGTAGCGTTACGTACGATTCGTCCATTAAGAGATTTTATTCTGTACAGAGTGTAATATAAAAAAAATCTGAATAACTGCGATATTTTTTATGTTCCATCCTGTATCTGTAAAATGTGTACTTATTTTTACTTCCTCAACAATTTTTTTATAAATATATATTTTGTTCCTTCTTTCGCGTTTTATTGTTTACCAGAATAAAAGGTAAGTACCGAAACTCGGAGTTTTAATCTGCTGTAAAATACTTTTTTTGCCGAAATAAAACATGCACAACCAAGAAAAACACGTTTTTTTTCAAACGACCAAGTACCTTTACGAATAAGATTTCTTGACTGCACTTTTAATACACATGGTGGTCATAGAGAAATTTCCCACTTCTTCGTTGGGATCGTCGATCATGTACAAGATCACCCCGTCGACAATATCTTTGATGCTGTCGTAACGGACCACTCCGGCCCAGGCTGTACCCTCTTCTGTTCTACACCCCTTCATGTCGATATCGCGCGGGTAAAACACATAGTACAGACCACCCTTGAAGAAGATCGCTACCATTTTATCGACAGCTTCCAACAAACAGAAATTCTCCTGCTGGAACACGTTCGTCAATGCGCAGTCCAGGTTGGGCGCCAGGAATAAGTCTTCGATAAAAGGTTTGTATATTCCCACGTGAACCTGAATTAAAATCGAGCGTTAGCAGATCTGAAAGGTGGTTTCCCAAAAGGAAATCTAATATAAGGCATATATAAAAAGTAAGTTTTCATCAGTGAACCATCCCGAACTGACAGCGCCGATAGATCGTCACATCATCATGGTTCTCCTAGTCCTAGAGTTTCTCCCCCAGTCGGCTGAGCACTACAACCCCTTCTTGAAAGAAGAAAATTGATTGGGTAGCTCTTAAGCAGTTCAGGTCAGATGTCACCGCCAGCAACCGACCTCGATGCAGGGGCCAATCGAGCAGTTATAAGAATACCACCCTCCTGACCCGCAGACCCAGAGCTCTGGTTACAACCCATTTTGACAACTCAAAAACTGATCGCCGAATTTGCAGATCTCAGCATAAAACTGTTCAAGAGTTCGCCGTTATCCTTCACATTCCACATCCCGAACATCTTTCCATTTCTATTCACAAACCCCAGGCGGGATATTGCGGATACCTCTATAGATTTGGAACTAGGACGAAGAAATGCAAATCCCCATGCCACTTTACGAAATTGTCACTCGTTTTTCCTCCTCGTTAACTTCATGGCCTGTAACCTAAATCCACATACTGACACCCTTATCCACTTCTATATTTTTGTCCCACTCAGTCTAAACATCTTTCCTGTGGGGATTCATCATCGCCGACGTATCCGGCCTACAATCAGCACCGATTTCTTAAACCGCTGCACCCTACTAGTGGATGCCCGAAAACTAATGCCTCCTAGATCCACTCCCCCAGACCTCAGCCAGTAACTGTATACGAACAGTTTCTGGATCCCTCTCCTAATCATAAAATCTTTAGGCAATTCTCAGAAATCTTTCGACCATCTTCTCAAACAAAGCATTCAACCCTGCACCACATTCAAACAACACCAGGGCAGGCCATCAACAGTAAACCTCGGCGCTTGCCACTCAACAACTTAAACATCGTCAAGAAAGAATTACAAGCGAAGAATTCATCACACCTCATATGGTAGCGAAACATGGCGATAAGTAGAGACCGTGCAGCGACTATCAAGTCCTTAACTCCTGGACTGTACTCGACCGCTACCCAGTTCTGCACTTCACTCATTCGAATGAAAACAGTTTTCTGCAAAAGCCAGACAAATGCTTCCCCAGACAATTCCGATATCTCGATTTCATGGCCAAAATCGCTAGTCGACGACGACGAACTCCAGAGTTCCCTACGAAAAGATTCCGTTCCATAGCTCAAACAAGCATTACCTACATCAACCTTTCTCGTTCGGCTGTTTGTTACAAAACCTCAAAATCTCAGTAACCCCTGCGAGATCCGAACATGTTCACATCGACATTACTGAATCCCTGACCATCTCCGAAGGTCCGCGATACCGGCGCCGACAGATTTCTTCAGTGTCCGGGAAATTCTCGCGGTGGAAAACTTATAAACTGACACAAAACGTTCTTAGACGGATGAATAACAGGATTTGGCACACCGACCGGTCCGCATCTTTACGAATTAAAGCCTCCAATTCGAATCAGCCCTATCCAAACACCTAAATTTCTCGTCACCCTACTACCCCCACTTCCAAACTCAAAGCAGCAATAAAACGACCTCGACAATTGGTGGTCCATGTCTCCATCACTACTAAACCTAATTACAGAGTCTCAAATTACCTGGATGTCTTTGAAGAAGAACTTGCGCATGATGTTCTTCAGACCCAGTTTCGGGTCCACTGGCTTGTACATGACGTACGAATCGATGTACAGCATCTCGCCAACGTCGAGCACCATGTCCACGTGTTTGTGGTGCCACGAGTCTACCGTCTGGAGTCTGCCCAAAACGTAAGCCACGACGCAGTTGGGTATGTCCTGCAAATTGCGAGATTTCTCCGTGTAAACATCGCTGGCCTGACTCCTCATGCCCCTCAGTAAAGCCCTTCCGTTGCCCAAATCCAAATAACCGTCTCTTCCCAGCATCATCTGCTTCTTGTCTTGACGCCTCTTGCGTTCTCGCTCAGCCTATTAGAGGAAAAATTAGCTAATTTTAAGAAAAAGCGACAAGAAAAAGATTTCCATCACCTCTTCCCTGCGCTTCCTCTTCTCCGCCCTCTCTTTTTCCGTTAATTTCCTCTTCCTCGTGGAAGTTTTTTGCTTCGTCTTCGCATCCGCTACGATGATGTCAACTGGGGTTATAACAAAAGCGCCCGTCCACAATTGAGGGTCTGCTAAGCAATCCAAGATGTGGTCGAAAGCAACTTTCGCATTCGAAAAGGCCATAAGGCAAGCTACACCATTCTCCTCAGCGGCCAGACCGTTAGGACCCCTAGGACGCGGGTCAAACATGTAGATAAGCTCGTCAGTTTCGTCCTCCCATATCCCGATGGTCATCGTGTCGGTTTGCAGAACACCGTGGCTGTTTTCTTCGAAGAACCGCTCCAAACCTACCAAAACGTATCAAGCAACAGGTCTCGATTTTGGTCAAGAAAAATTCACCTTGCCGCAGATTTGGAACCTCGGAATTCTTGATGTCGATGATCCCTCTTTGGTCCTTACTCCTCAGCTCGCAATTGGCCTTCAGTCGCCCGATTTTGAAATCGGTACGTACCAGCGGGAGGGTTAACTTTTGTTCCCAAGGATTAAAGTCGAAACCTAACGTGTCTTGGGACAATTCGTACAGGTCGTTTCCTATCCTCACCACTTCGTCTATTATAGGTTTAGACCACTGCCGGCACTGCAAGGAAGTATAACTAGCTCAGGCAACCAATGTAAATAAGCAAATAAAAACATTCTTAAAGTTAATTTTACTTAAGACTTTCGGTATGATTGTTTAAATCTCGTTAGCTGGGATATAAATGCTATGTGGTACGAGAAGAAGCAGATTGACTTACCTTGTGCACCAAGGTCATTGCGAGAGCAACCATCGAGATGCAAGGCATCAAATCGTCAGGTTCCCTCGCGAAAATAGGGTCGTCTTCGTTGATGGTGCCTCTCAGTATCCACTTGCCAGGACAAATGGGCGCATATGTGTCAGTAGACGTCACTATCATTTGCTCGGGCTCTGGTTGTCTCTCTCTCACGAAGTCTGTAGTCTTTATCGACACCCGATATATCTCGAATTTGTTACTACCCCCAGAAGCATCTCGCGGCAAATTTTTCAAAAAGACGTCGGCGAGGCTGCCCAGGCTGAGGTAGCGAGTTATGCAGGCACCTTCGTCGGGACTTTGCAGACCGCTTGGTCCTCTCGGGTTCGGATCGAACATGAAGTAAGTTTTGGAAGACCGCCAGACAGCCACCCACAAACCTTTCGCCGTCAGTAGGATCAGTCTGGGGTAGCCTTCGAAGTATTTTTCCAGCCCCCTTTTGACGTCTAAGATCGTTTCGTGGTCTACGGCGGTTATGTCACCACTTATGACAGGTTCGACGTTCGTTATCTCGATTTGATGATCTTGAATGCCGAATTTGCGGACGAGTTCCTCGATTCCGTACCTCTCCCTCCCCACTATCATGTTTATATCGGAAGCGGTCAGACCTAGATCTTTATTTTGTTGGAGCAGTTGGACGCGAGCACGCATAGTGTAGGTATACAACCTATCGCCGTATTGGACGATGACATTGACGGTGTTGGGGAAGTATTTGGAAGCGTGGTACATTTTTGCAAAAGCCAGGGCGGCGTAACAACAAGCCACCTGTTGTTTTCCCCTGTTAAACTCCGGTAGCATCCTGTTGTTCAAATTCATTGTTCCTAGTTGCAAGAAAGTCGATCAATTCCACGAAATCTAAACATTTTGCCGACTACACACATACGACATCCACCAAATCCCGAATAGCGAATGCACTTTAGCACAAATAGGTAACCAAGTTACATAAAAATCAGCGAATACAAAATGTTCGTCTGGACGTTGCTATCACTTCACTTAAGAGCACTAAAATACAGCAACTGCTATGGAATAGATATAATTTCGTCAAAAGTAGATGTGCACATTTGGCAATTTTCTTAGACCCGGCTCGGAACGCATGAAGCTGGACCCCAAACTTATGGAGTCCGACCTGGCAATTAATTGGTCCGAGTCTGGTTCAGAATTAAAATTTCATAAGCCCGAAATGTTCCGAACCCTTTATTGCCTCCCGCCTCTACCAAAAATTTTAACAATAAAGACCAGGCTTCAGAACTGGATGCGCAAGTTAGTCCAAATCTGGCTACGGCCCTTCGTTTGTAGCACCCTGCTGAACATTGGGACCATCCGGTATCAACCTCACAAGTGTTTGAAGAGACCGAAGTGTACCGGTTATTTCCCCTGTTCAAATCGCCCAGCATACACGAGAAGACTTGGAGGATTTAGCCCGCGCGGGATCGAGTCCGTGAAAAGGTTCACTAGTGTGTGGGAAACGATGATTCTGATAGCCTTTGATCTGCAAAGGAGCTGGTTCGCCGGGATCGGTCCTTTATTTATATCCGCTGACGTAAAAAGGATAGGACCCAGATCTCCGTTTCCCACACGCAAATAAACCTTTTTCACGGACTTGATCCGTCCCATGCCAAATCCGCCAAAAAGTCCGTTCGTGTATGCCAGGATCCATATTGCTCACTAATCTGGCCCGGGGGACCTACCCTGTCAGACTTTACATGGAGGGCATCGTTTCCCACACGCTAGTGAACTTTTTCACGGACTCGACCCTTCACGGGCTAAATCCGCCAGAAATTCCGCTCGTGTTTGCCAGGCTCCTGTGGACTAAACCCCTTTGATTCTTCAAGCATGCTTAAAAAACCACGTATCTGATAAGTAAGGGCCAAATTTTGCTCCACACACGACAAGATCTGATTTGTCAGCCAAGGCGATCCGTCATAAGCGAGATTTTCATTTTTTATGTTGGTGGTTATAAATAGAGGACCGAGTTCGGCGAATTCGATTCCTCTGAGGACCAAAGGATCTAATTCGTCGGAATTCACGGTGGTTTTCTGTAATATTCTTTGCGTCGCTTACTAACGATTATACCTCCAGAAGTTTATAGATTTGAGTTTGGATTCCAGACGGATGAATAGAAGTTTGAGTTGGGCAATGGGTAATTTCTTGTAGTTCATTTCAGATTTTCGGTAATTGGTAGCAACGACCAATTCTCGAGACGAGTCAACGCAAAGTGGAGTTTTCGCCTAACATCCTTGCTCGCAAGGTTCCTAAACCTTCCACGCACGCGTGGTTATTAGCCTCGACAAATAATGTCCACATTCGTAATAAAAAAATAGTTTCATCCATTCATTTCTGGATGCTTGGCCACCCCCCTAGTGGGGGAGGGAAGTTCCCACCGCGGCTTGTTGAATGGCCTAAGGATTTTAACACCCATCCAAACGCAAACCACGATGAGAACCGCTTAACTTTCGAAAACGAAAGACTGCCGATGTGCTGGTGTAGCTACATTAGCGTAGTATTAACTGACATGGGTTACGGTTGGTTTTCTTACAAGCGAATGAACCTCTTTCAATTTCAAAGCTAGATATTTATGCTCTTTAGCATAGTGTACTTATGGATTGGACCAGAAAACAAATTGCCGAACTGACGAATGTATGTATTCTCATCATTTAGCAAATGGTTCGCCAGCATGTGTAGCCGGCAATAAATGAAAGAAATACCTCTCAAAATCCACCGGCCGTGTTCAATTTCCTTGAAACTATACCAGTCGCCAGCGTAATAATCCGGTCTGTCAGAAACGGTCGGGTCGAAGACATCTTTGACCTCCGGAGTATTGAGCATCATCAGAGGATAAAGAATGAACCTAGAATCTGCTCTGTTATTCGGCGGAATCAACCCTTCGATGTGGTCGATCATTCGCCCTAAATCCGAAAAGAACATGGCGCAAGCTTTTCCGTGCGTCTGACCTTCCAGCTCCCAAAAAGCTAGACGCTCCAGTTTCTCGTTCAAAGCGATCTGACGCAACCTCGCCATCAGTTCCGCGTCGTCCTCTTCTTCTTCGTACATCTCGGCTACGTCGTAATCCGGCAGGAATTCATCTACCCTATGTTCTCCCTCGCCGTGTTCCCTAAATAATCAATAAGAAAATAAAGATAAAGGATAAAGAAGTACGATAGCGCCCAACAACGGACCCTTCCTCTTCAATGGTGTCTAGTGGTTCTTCCTTGGGCGTCTCCAATTTTAAATCTTCCAGACTCCCTTCATCTCGCTCTGCCTTCTCCCTTTCTTCATTTTCACCTCCTTCGTCCTCGTCCTCTTCTTCTTCTTCTTCATCTGCGCTAATAGTATGTGCCTCACTCCATTCGTCGCTCCCGAAAACTTTTCCCTCGGCGTCGCGGGCATTGGGGTCGAACAAGTAATAGATACCGTTGTCGCGCCAAACCACCAAAGTCATCCCTTCGGTGACGATTATGGCGTAGCGATGGTCGTCTTCGTCCACCGGGATACTCGGATCGATCGCGAAATTGTTGTCGACAGCTTCTCGTAGCTCGTTCTTGAAAACACCGTCGACCTGGTCGCCCAATGTGACGTCCATTCGATTCAAGCCGACCCGGAAAGTTTTCAGGACATTTTCGATGGTCACCGGATTTTCTATTTCATCGGCATCTTTCACAGATTCTTCTTCGCCTAAAGCGTCGCCCTCGAAATCGTCCATTCTCTCTTCTGGAACTTCGTTTTTCTCCAGCTCCTTCATGGTGTTTACGAATAAAGCGTCTCCCAGCTTCATGATTTCGTCCAGTAATTCTTTCTTCCAAACTGCCGGTGGATACACTTTCGACATCCCGAGGGCCATGAGACACATGGGAACTGCTTGTTTCCCTCTGCATGACGAGAAAAATTGGTTAGAATACACTCTGTTGGTTGTAGCAGAGCAGAGCAGCTATCACCGTTTATGAGATTAATACCTGGGGTTAAACATATTCTAGTAGTGAATTGGAACTGCCCCGGATCTACAAGTGAAAGGGCGTTCTGATAACACTTAGAAGCCGGTATTTAATTAAAGCTGATGGAGCAGGTTAGCATAATTAAATACGAGCTGCGCTGATAGCAACTGATACCTGCCTCGTTTATCGTTAAACCAGGTGTAGAGGACTTTAGCACATAATTTAACGGTCTGCCAACGGAACAAAAAACGTCATCAACACAAAATAATTGGGCAAATAGGATCGAGCAGCTGCTCTGTTGAAATATTAAGAAATTAGATAGAAATGAAAGCATACTTATTTAGTTCGTAGTCTTCGGAACCCATGTGGTTGAAGGCGCGTAATATCGCCACGCCAATATCCACTTCCGTGTATTCATTGAGGGGCGGTCTGATAACGCCGTCGTCGGACTGTTCCCATACTTTTACCTCCACCCTGCTTATGTTGTACATGTCTTGAACATCTGGGCCTAAATTCGCTTCGACAGAACGTGCTAAATCTTCGATGTTCAAGATACGAAGCACACACGCGGTACCAAAATCTATGGGGGAGATTTTTAAAAATTCTGACCAATATTTTCTTGAACGGAAAACTTACTGTTGACCAAACCCTTTTCGTCCCTACTGTGGGAATCATAGTAGTAATAGATCTCCCCCTTCTTCCACACAGCGACCGAGATGGAACTGGCAGTGAGCACACCGTGTTCGTTTTGTTTGAAGAATTCCTCGAAGCCCTTCTTCAAATTCAGTGCTTGATGATCGTCTTTAGCCCCAACGATACCGTTAACCAAACAATCTTGGATCTCCAGATTAATTTCTTTGTCTTCCAAACCGAATTTTCTCTGGATCTCATCCACGAGTAGCATGGGTTCGTAGAATTTATTGCACTCTTTCAGGTAAGCAACGCAACTGTTGTAGAGGCTGTCTCCGGCCAAGAGGACCCTATCGACCGTGTCAGAAGACCATTCTTTTTCGGGCTGGAGGGCTGAGTACGCCAGAGCGACAGTCGCGTTCGCAGTACACTGAGTATTGCGCGATTCCGGAGAAAACCTCTTGTTGTTTTGACTGAACGTACCTCGAAGAATCCATTTGTTAACACCGACGCCTGTTAAAGATTAAAATCTCGTCAGTGTGATGATATTTTGAAGAGACGGACAATATAGATCCACAAACGAACACAGACTATAAACGAGTAAACTACAACTAGATAGATACTCTTACCAGTAAAGTTTCCCCAAGGATCAGGCAATGTTATGTAATCGTTCACTTGAACCCTGCTTATTATAAAAGGATCTCTCTTCATGGACCTGTCGACGTTGTAGAGGTAAACTTCGCCCAAATCCTTCAGTCGTTTGAACCACATCACGCAGGCTGCTCCCGTTTCTCCTGTAGTTGGTTCTGGAGATTCAGCTTTGACAGTCACTGATCCTCTGGGTTTCACTCCCTTCCTGTGGTTCTCGGGGATGACCAAACCTTTTGGATCTCTTTCCTCTGGGTCCATCATGTAATAGATGCCGTCTTCTAACCAAACTGCGGCCACGAGCGGTCCACTGATGACGCCACATTCGTTGTCGCTGAAGAACTCTTGAAGAGCTGGTACCAAATCGAACACGTCGTCTTTGACCGACTGTAAGCAACCGACTACCGAAACCTCTTCTATATCGGGCTCGAAATATTTGTCCTCCAGTTCGATTTTCTTCGGCAAATCAGACAGGCGGCAAGCTTGTTCTCCCTCCACGATAGAGGCCCTATAATCGTCGTACAATTCCTGTCCTTTATACAAGATGTCGTCCACGATCTTCGGCACCCACTCTTTAGATTTGTGGGCGCGGAGCATAACAAGAGCGGACAGCGCGTTGGCAACGCTTTGCTTTCCGGCACTGTTCGCGAAAAGTTTCTTAACCCCCTGATGAAAACCGCCCCTCAGGATGCCCAGAATGTTGGGAATCAACTCTAGGTAATAAGAAACGTCTGCTTTCAGGGGAATTTCCGGCGGCACTTTCGATTCGGGCACTTCCGGAACAGGTTTAGTCTCAACTTGGCTATCCAATTCTCCAGGCTCCACGCCCGGGCTGTATTCCAAGATATTTTCTGCAGAATCCGGTGGCTTTTGGCTACTGGTTATCGAAACAATTTCTGGAGGAGGAGGGGGTGGTTTCTCCACGACTAATGCAACAAAATTAAATTAGGTAAATTGAAGATTTAAAAATAAATTTTGGGTTAATGACAAGCTTCAACAAAAAAATTATGAACAAAAAATGTTTTCCGAGATAAGTATGCTAAATGGGGTCCCAGAGACTGGTATAACTTACCCTCATCGTCCAATGAAACTTTTGATTCTTTCTTCCCTGGATGCGGCAGTTCCTCCAAAGAATCGGGAGGCTGAGTATCTACTTTAACCATCCTCAGTAGCGAACAAGGGTAAATCGCAAATGTAGAGTTAAACTTCGAGTTGGTATTAGTCTCGATCCAGCCGAGCATCTTGTCGAAATTAGTGAATCTGATCACAATAGCCTGACCATTTCCTGGTATCCCCGCGTAACTTGTACCATCTGCATTGTGCTCCAGAGGATCAAATACGTAAAAACCCTTGTCTGTAAAAGAATTTCGTTACGCGGGAAAAGTAACTGCGTACATGGATTTACTGACCGGCAGACCAGATGGCCCAGAAACGGCCTTGCGTGGTTGCTATACAAGAAGTATTTCGACCGAAGAATTTCTTCATAGCCTTTGGAAACGATGGAGGATTTTCCCTGTACGAAAACATGAAACCGTGGATTTCCTCCCCAACGTTCATCTGAATGTGGTTTTCTTCGAAATAAAAGGACCTGTTTGGTTGGAACAACTTTTAAGAAAACGAAAACGCGCGTAAGCAAAGATGTTCTATACCAGTAGGCACGAAGACCTGTACAAGTACACAATTATCTGCAGTCAACGAAGAGCTAAAAACCGGCTTACCTGGAAACCTGGAAGTTTTGGAATGCATGATGGTGTGACATCTTGGTTTGAGTCGTGTGTGATTGGCAGTCGTCAGTTCGTTATCATAGGCTCATATCATTCTAACGAAATGATAGTATCGGATGGAGTCCAGCAGGGCTCGCACCTTGGCCCACTTTTATTTAATTTATACGTCAGCGACATCTCTCTCTGTTTTACACATTCACATCATAAACTCATATTTTAAACTAGAGAAGGGAGGAATGTAACGGTGCCGCACTGTGGCACTACGAAAATGATTAGGGAAATATAATAGGGCAATAAATACTAATAATTGTCAACTGAAAGTATTACTCAAGTCTAGTTTGGGCTAAATAGGGATGAAAAGACAGCCAGAAGGACGCCAAATCCAATTCATTAGACGACGGATCGATACTGCCATTGTCACGAAAAGCACTTAGAATTGGCAATTTAACAGGGTGTTTCGTAGAAAAACAAGCGGCCATGTTTGCCATGACAACGGTGTAAACCGAGGTTATAAATACGAGGGAAAAGAAGAACAAAGGGATTCGGGGTTTAGCAAGTGCTAAAGATAGTTATGTATGTATTTGATAACAATCGGTAATTTATAACACATACTGGGAGAAATGGAAAATTACCTCTAACCTACGTTTAAGATTCAACCAAAGTTGTTATGATACGTGTTTTGGCGGCAGGATATCAAGAACCCATTGAGGTAAGTTAAGATCTCAGTGTGCACAGACAAAAATCACCTGGCTGGTGACATCCTGACGTTTTCCTTTAATATCTTATTTATTTTCTTATAAATAGGGTTTTGTCAGGTGTGAAAAGACGGCATTTTCAGCAGGAATTACAAAGTGGAATCCCTGCTGCCACTCAAGCTCTGGCGGTCAGGTACTAACTACACCGCCTCACTAAAGTATCTAGTTCGAGTTCAAAAACACACCTTGAAATACCAGCTCGAACAAAGCTGATATGCCAGCATGACTAACCCATGTAGGTAACTTCTTATTCATGTGTTTGGCTTTCAATTTTGGAACAAATTCGAAGTGCACCAAATAAACAGACAAATCCTGATTTGGAATTTTACTTGAGAGGGTCCCTGAGCAGCCGATATTTTCTGGAGACAATAACAAACAACAAAACTACTCCACATGTTTTGCTACAAAGTCTAATATTTGAGACGTACCTATGTCCATTTCAAACAGCATATTACCAAGTATACAACAAAAGTGGCTACCAGAAGCAACCTGCTTCAGAATACAAATCAAGTAACGCCAATGAATACTGGTAATAACTCCAAGAATTCAGATAATTTGAATTTCTCTATAAAATGCTTCAGGGCTGCTTAGAGAATGAAGAGGTAATAGTAGTGTGCACCCTTCGGGCGCAACACAGTTTGAAGAGTATCTTATGTGACATTTTGATAACTCCACAAAACTGTGTTGCGCCCGAAGGGTGCACACCACTATTACCTTTACATTCCCACACAGTTTGAAGAATATTTTAGGGAATGTAAAGGTAATAGTGGTGTGCACCCTTCGGGCGCAACACAGTTTTGTGGAGTTATCAAAATGTCACATAAAATACCGTTCAAACTGTGTTGCGCCCGAAGGGTGCACACCACTATTACCTTTACATTCCCTAAAATATTCTTCAAACTGTGTGGGAATGTAAAGGTAATGGTGGCGTGCACCCTTCGGGCGCAACACAGTTTTGTGGAGTTATCAAAATGTCGCATAAAATACCCTTCAAACTGTGTTGCGCCCGAAGGGTGCACACCACTATTACCTTTACATTCCCTAAAATATTCTTCAAACTGTGTGGGAATGTAAAGGTAATAGTGGTGTGCACCCTTCGGGCGGTACACAGTTTTGTGGAGTTATCAAAATGTCACATAAAATACCCTTCAAACTGTGTTGCGCCCGAAGGGTGCACACCACTATTACCTTTACATTCCCTAAAATATTCTTCAAACTGTGTGGGAATGTAAAGGTAATAGTGGTGTGCACCCTTCGGGCGGTACACAGTTTTGTGGAGTTATCAAAATGTCACATAAAATACCCTTCAAACTGTGTTGCGCCCGAAGGGTGCACACCACTATTACCTTTACATTCCCTAAAATATTCTTCAAACTGTGTGGGAATGTAAAGGTAATAGTGGTGTGCACCCTTCGGGCGCAACACAGTTTTGTGGAGTTATCAAAATGTCACATAAAATACCCTTCAAACTGTGTTGCGTCCGAAGGGTGCACACCACTATTACCTTTACATTCCCTAAAATATTCTTCAAACTGTGTGGGAATGTAAAGGTAATAGTGGTGTGCACCCTTCGGGCGGTACACAGTTTTGTGGAGTTATCAAAATGTCACATAAAATACCGTTCAAACTGTGTTGCGCCCGAAGGGTGCACACCACTATTACCTTTACATTCCCTAAAATATTCTTCAAACTGTGTGGGAATGTAAAGGTAATGGTGGCGTGCACCCTTCGGGCGCAACACAGTTTTGTGGAGTTATCAAAATGTCGCATAAAATACCCTTCAAACTGTGTTGCGCCCGAAGGGTGCACACCACTATTACCTTTACATTCCCTAAAATATTCTTCAAACTGTGTGGGAATGTAAAGGTAATAGTGGTGTGCACCCTTCGGGCGGTACACAGTTTTGTGGAGTTATCAAAATGTCACATAAAATACCCTTCAAACTGTGTTGCGCCCGAAGGGTGCACACCACTATTACCTTTACATTCCCTAAAATATTCTTCAAACTGTGTGGGAATGTAAAGGTAATAGTGGTGTGCACCCTTCGGGCGGTACACAGTTTTGTGGAGTTATCAAAATGTCACATAAAATACCCTTCAAACTGTGTTGCGCCCGAAGGGTGCACACCACTATTACCTTTACATTCCCTAAAATATTCTTCAAACTGTGTGGGAATGTAAAGGTAATAGTGGTGTGCACCCTTCGGGCGCAACACAGTTTTGTGGAGTTATCAAAATGTCACATAAAATACCCTTCAAACTGTGTTGCGTCCGAAGGGTGCACACCACTATTACCTTTACATTCCCTAAAATATTCTTCAAACTGTGTGGGAATGTAAAGGTAATAGTGGTGTGCACCCTTCGGGCGGTACACAGTTTTGTGGAGTTATCAAAATGTCACATAAAATACCGTTCAAACTGTGTTGCGCCCGAAGGGTGCACACCACTATTACCTTTACATTCCCTAAAATATTCTTCAAACTGTGTGGGAATGTAAAGGTAATAGTGGTGAGCACCCTTCGGGCGCAACACAGTTTTGTGAAGTTATCAAAATGTCACACAAAATACTCATCAAACTGTGTTGCGCCCGAAGGGTGCACACCACTATTACTTTTACATTCCCTAAAATATTCTTCAAACTGTGTGGGAATGTAAAGGTAATAGTGGTGTGCACCCTTCGGGCGGTACACAGTTTTTTGGAGTTATCAAAATGTCACATAAAATACTCTTCAAACTGTGTTGTGCCCAAAGGGTGCACACCACTATTACCTTTACATTCCCACACAATTTGAAGAATATTTTAGGGAATCTAAAGGTAATAGTGGTGTGCACCCTTCGGTCTCAACACAGTTTGAAGAGTATTTTATGTGACATTTTGATAACTCCACAAAACTGTGTTGCGCCCGAAGGGTGCACACCACTACTACCTTTACATTCCCTAAGTCTTGTCGCAAAATATTCTTCAAACTGTGTGGGAATGTAAAGGTAATAGTGGTGTGCACCCTTCGGGCGCAACACAGTTTGAAGACTATTTTATGTGACATTTTGATAACTCCACAAAATTGTGTTGCGCCCGAAGGGTGCACACCACTATTACCTTTACATTCACACACAGTTTGAAGATCATTTTGTGACAAGACTTAGGGAATGTAAAGGTGTGCACCCTTCGGGCGCAACACAGCAAATGCTTTCGACAGGAAAATGCTCCAATCGCCTTATTCTTTTTTGATGGAAAAGTAATCGTCGTTGATCCATAATCAATTTATTTCAAATATGTACTTCTTCGGGCTCGTGGTATCGAACATCCTTGCACATGAGGGACTAAGTGCCTACCTGTAAACATCGGGAACATTGATATGCTGTTTTGGTTTCTTCAGCTGCTTCACGGAGCTCAGATAAAGCGTGTTCCCAAGTTGCAAAATCCTATCGATATATTCAGATTTCCATTCTGGCATCGAGTAAATTTTGGAAAAGGCAATCGCCACCATACAGTTAGAAGCTCCTATTCCCAGAAAAAGAACTTAATTTACAAGAAGATCCAAGAAATTTAAACACCATCACCTTGAAACCCATTGGTCGAGCAACCAAATCTTTTGCTGACTTGACTAAAACTGCCTGCCAATACAGCAGTTGTTCTGTACACATAAAATGCATGCCAAGTTTTGTTGAGAGAAGAAATTGCTAATTTTTGGGTAATCCCTCTGGGTTTTTGGTAAGCGGGCGCTTGCCTGGGTTTCTTCGGCCTCTCG
The DNA here is from genome assembly GCA_963966045.1 of Xestobium rufovillosum. Taxonomy (NCBI): domain Eukaryota; kingdom Metazoa; phylum Arthropoda; class Insecta; order Coleoptera; family Ptinidae; genus Xestobium; species Xestobium rufovillosum. The sequence continues at coordinate 29,514,619 of OZ014497.1, forward strand.
TCTGGAGGTATCCATTTTTTCGTAGGTACAGGTGGATAGTCGATTTGAGGTTTTGGTTTAGGCTTTTTCTTGGAACTGATAAGAATAGATTTTAAATATAACAAAAATTGATGGGTATATAGAATTACGACCACGGTTTTTTAAGTCTCCGCATCTGAAACTGCATCTTATAAAGATGAAGGGTCGCAGTTTTCCGAAATTTTCTAATCAAGGAAAATAACTTCAACCAAATTTTCTTAGTGAGTTGAGGTTACCATACAACGTTTACCAAAAAGTTGGCACCTTATAAGAGTCCTCATCCAGTAAGAAGTATATTTATGTCTTGCTAGGTCCTTAACAGTTACCGTACGATAAAACTTGGACACTTTTTTGCGATGCTTGACTTCTTCTTTTTCTTCATTTTTAAAATTAATTTTTTGTCATTCTTGACATGAATTCTAGATTTGGAAATCATTTATTTATGTATCTCAATTCTGATTTAAAAACTCATGAGTCTGTTTTATTTGACGCAAGTTTTTTTTATAATTTGATTTACAATCAAAGTTGAGTGAAATGGAAATAGCCAAGTTTATCTTCGATGAACTGACAAACCCGCCTCACTAGAGTGCATTTGACTATATCCTTGTGTCGCTAGTTTTTACCGTGAAAGATTTTTCATTAAATTTTGCGCGAATGCGTGTGTCGTATGGTAACTTTAACATACTACAAAGTTGGTTGCCGTATCTTACCTGGTTCGAAAACTATTGCAAAAAACTTGTAAACCTCTATCTTCAAAAGTCCATGGTGCTTTTCAGATGCAAAATCGGATACCCTTAAAATTCCGTGGTCCAGCTTTGAGACATCTGTTAAATTCCCCTGGGTAACTTACACCATATTGAAAAAATACACTGAAGAATTTAGATTACGTCCAAACAGGATGAAGTATTGTCAAAAATTATTTTTTTCCCAAGGCTTACTTGAAATAAATATGATTTCGAATAGCAAAATCTAGCAGTTTTTGATTACTTACCTATCAATTTTTGAACGTCAAAATTTCTTGTGCGAAATTTTTTTTGCTAAATTTAAGTGAAAATGGATAAACACAAAGTGAATCTGAGACCCAGTCTTATATCCAAAACCGGATCTACTTCTTCAAAGAAAAAACGCGTTTGTCCCCCGCCTCCCAGACTAGAAAATGTGTACGATTCGTCCATTCCTTTCGTGGACCCATTTCCTCTGAAAAAGAGGAAAACAGAAAAACCGAAAGATGCTGAAGAAGACGCGGCATTGGTCGACCCACCCATTGAACTAAAACCGCCATTAAAGTAATCCATCAAAACAAATTAAAAATTAAAATTAAAAATTTTGCTTTCAGTACTCGTGTTGAATTGGCCAGACATCGTTGTTTCACACTAGATCTTATGTGCAAACCTCTAATAAAATACGAAATGCCGAAAAGCGAAAAGGAAGAAGAAGAAGCAAGAAAACGTTTGCAAAACTGGTACGATAGTCTTCGATTTTGCGAATACCCGGAACTGAAAGCAGAACCGCCGAAAGAATCGGAAAAATTAGAAATCAAAGTAAGTTTTCTGGCGAAGATAAAACTCGCTGTAAGAGCAGTTTTGTATACAGTTTGCCCCGATATAAAATAGAGATTCTTAATATCTGATGGTACAGCATGCGCCAATGAGATAGCAGAGAATAATTTACTTTATAAGATAACTAGAACAGGCACTCTCTGAGATATCAACGTTAGAAGGGAAACCGTGAATTTCTCTTATATTTGGGCAAACATTTGGTGAGGGAAAATGAAAATAGAATAACACCCGATTAGTTATTTTTTTACATTCACTTTTACGCTGTTTTGCATAATATACTAGAAATTCCTTTCAGATGGAAATGACATCTCCAAAAGTGAGCAAAGCTCACGTAATGCCCAAGAAACCGTCGTTCCTAGCCCACCAGTCATACCCAGATTTACCAACGGCGGAAGACTTGGAACTGAAAAAGCCGAAAAGCGGCATCTTCGTCAACGTCGACGAGAAACCAAAACCGAAAGTTTACGACAGTTTCGATTTGGTCTACCACAGAAAACCGCGCCCAAAGTAAGAATAGTGAAACTTAAGCTACGTTTCGGTGTTGAAATAAAAACGTATGTACGGTGAAAAGATACAGACAATTTTAAATCGAAATAGCAACAGCCAGCGGTATCTGGCGGTCAAATTCGGTACCGCTTTGTTTGTGTATAAGCAATTAATTTCTGTGCTAAAGAACTCTGCATGGAAATTAACCCCCCAAGAGCGGAAGTATCTCACCTCCTGTCAACTTAGGAGCGTAATAGCTCGACTAGCCTAATCAATTACATGCTTTTACGTATTATTGGAAAATGTCTCCTCACGTATGTTCAGGTCCACCTCCAATTTAGTACTCGTTTCTGTAAAACCTTAGGTATTACGATGACACACTAGCGGCGGTTTCTGTAGGCAAATATCTAGTATTTAACAATTGTATCGGCAGTACGACAGTCAGCGCTTAATCTCGTCTTCGAAATTACCCCGAGTTGTACTGCTAGACTGCAGCAAGTGCTGCCAGGCCTTGAAAATTGGAAGCGGTAGTTGTGCACCAAAAACGGCGGTAGTACTGTTATTCGTTGAAAGTAAATGCTGTTTTCGGTGTTTAATATTACGGCGATTTGCGAAATTTCCCTAACGAGTATTCGGAGAAAAGAAGACTGTCAGCGAAGTTGTTTTCTGTGTTAGTAAAGTTGTTTGTTCCTGTGTAAGCCGTTAAATCACAAATGAAATAATATTTTTCTTCTCTTGTAAAAGGGAGGACCAAAAAAGGAAAAAGAAGAAGAAGAAGCCGAAGAAAATAAAGGAGGAAATAGACGAAGAACTATTGGGAGGTACAGATTTTTGCAGGCTAACAAGCAATTATTTCTGTGAGATTTTATATTTTAGAAACGCTGGATCACGACGAACTGGTTAGATTTCTAGAAGGCTTAGGCGAAGAATTCGTACCAGAAGAAGAAGAAGACAGCCTGGAGGAATCCTACCTCACCAAACTCTTCCGACGAAAGGTCTCGCAGGCATCCAAAGCGACGTCTCTAAACGAAAAAGAACTGATGGATTTTCCCCAGTACCAAGACATGGACATCGAGAGCGAACCTGCTCTTGAAAAAATAGTGCAAAAGTTCAGGAGAGATTCTGAAGTTCAGCGATACCGACCGCCGCCGAGGAAAATCCAAAAGGGCACTTTGGAAAGCCACTCCTTCACGAAAATCAAACAGAAAACTCTCAAAATATTTTTCTTTGGCTCACAAGGTGTGTATCAGACAACTTATGGCCTGACATCGCTACTCGTCTCTTCATAGGTGGGACCATGCATCAAGGCGATGAACATTTCTCCGAAACCAGCCGAAACATGCAAGGCATCTGCATGCCAGTAGCTGCTTACTGTTATTCGACCATCAAGCATCCCGCCAAATGGACGGACCAGATCATAGACGACATCCTGGAACTAGGAGATCAATTTTATAGCGATAGCTTAAAAGCGGAACACGTGCATGAAGGGAGCAAGCAACTGCGAGGCCAGGATTTGCTCAAGTTCATGGAAATAGGTCCGGCAAGACTTCGAGAACGTTTGCAGACAAATTTAATCCGTTCATTTTCAGAAAATAAAAGGATATACTTCACAGTTAGCGAACCGGAAGTGTCCGGAACGGTCCGTTCCAAGAACAAAAATATCTACAACTTGACCCACGCTTTGAAGATTTTCTATCGTCGTCATTGCGCAGGAATTTTCCAAGCGGAAGGTATAAGATTTCAAGCTAGCCCGTTGCTTCCGCTTCTTAAACGTTCCCTTCCAGGAGTAAATATTTTGATCTGGCGAGACCAATTTTACTATTTCTTCGACGCCACGCCGAGAATGCGCGATTTGTACCCGGAAGAAAAGTTCGGCACGGCGGTCGTTGCCAACTTGTACGATTTGACGGCAGTGGCGACAATTCTCTTGAAACGAACCGATCTGGGCAACCAGCCGTTCGTCATTTCCGAGATTAACTTGATGAAGGTACAATCCAACGAGAGCTTCTTGGGGAATACACCATCATCGCCTAAATTATTTTTTTAGATAAAGAGGAAAGGAGACGACGAGGAAGAAGATGCTGAAGCCGAGTCTCCCCCGCAATCCGCTTTGGTGTCCGAACAGAGCAACTACAATATAGTTGGTACGGGAAGGGCCGTGGTGCAGGCATCTTTCGATTTGGCTGATCGCTGTTTCGGTTTTGCGCGCAACAAACAGGCGACCACCATGGCCGCTGTTTGCCTTGCCTACTCCAGGATATCTCCTCCCAACGCCTGGCGAAAGCGCACCTTGGACAAAATAATGATGATCGGAAACCAGCTGTACATAGAGTGCGCCCAGGAAGAAGACGTGATCGGTGCAGAAGTCGGCCTGAACAACCTACCAGCTGTCTTCACAATCGGCCCATACCTGATCAATATCTTCATCTACGAAGGCATTTACGCCGACATGATGTACAGGAAGAGTCAGTGCCAGTTCTTGAAGATCGCGGAGGACTTCTTCCATAAGAACAACAACGCCATCGTGCAAATAGGGAAAAGCACCTTGGCCATCTGGAACCAGCGCAACATGTTCTATTGTTTCGATCCTTACTCGAGGAACAACCAAGGTTTAAGAGCCCGCAGCGGTACCGGCTGCGTTTCCATGAACGCAGATTTGGTCACCCTGGTCGACGCGATCACCGCGAACTTCGATAACAAAGACGAGGTCTTCCATCTCCACGCGGTCAAGGTCCTGAAGATCCATCGCGATCCGGAATTGTCCCAGTCCTTCCCCATCAGCATAACGATGGATTCCTACCCGCTGGACAAATTCAGGAAATGCAAGATGAAGAGGAGCGTGAAGAAGGCGACGGAGAAACCGGTCACCGTGGACTTCAAGGAGTTGGCGCTGAAGACCATCCCGGCATGGGAATCCCCGGAACCGTCCCTGTTCGAAATCGGCTCGCACGTGTACAGTTTGAATTCCGAAGAAATTCCTCCGATTGCCCAGAAGATACCGTCAAAGACAGTCACGAAGGTAGACTTGGTAGATCAGGTGGCAGATCTGGACTCGCCCAGTCTGTCAGACACTCAGGTAAATCCAACTTCAAATTTCAGTTGCCACGGACTAATCCTTCATGTCTCAGAAGGTGTCCTACCATCTTATTTCCCCTATTCTTTATTGTCTTCCATACCTCTCACTTTTCCTTAACTCTTTCTTATACTCTAGCTATTGCTAACCTTATCCGCCCACAGTGCCTTCACCATGCATCTGCAGCACCACATTTCAAACGCTTCTACACTTTTTCGATCGCTTCTTCTATCCTACCCGTACAATGCCGTATACAGACCTGTAAACGTCCGTGCTGGGAACAGACGTCTGACATTTAAATGTCAAATTTGCAAAAATCATTCGAGTGAAAAATTCCGGCGCACCTTGCCTTGGTGTACCTCAAAATTATCAGAGTGAGTTCCAAAAATCTCCTCTCTGTGTGAGTTTTGTTCCATGTATTTCTTAGTCTTCATCTTCTATTCTTCACGCTTACCTTTGCATCTCTACCACTCAGTTTATATTACCGTAATTCTTTCCTTATTTATAAACATGTTTTAATTGAAGATCGAACCCGATCGTCTGAAGTACGAAGAGGTAGAAGAAATAGAAGATCCTTTCGAGCTGACCGTTGAAGAACAGGAATTGATGGGAGAAGGCCTGGAAGATGCGTACGGAGAAGGAGCGTCGTACCTGGGTGCCGGAGATTACGAGGCCAACGAAAGCGACGTAGACGAAATTGACGAAATGTATTTGGCCATGACCCAGATCACGCAGGTCCACTCTTCTTCCCTCGAGAGCTATCGCAGCAAAATCTCTCAGGAGGTCAATACGGATCTAACGTGCGGATTTCTGCCCTTGAAACGAGTGGAATTGCCGCCTGCTCGACTCGACGACCAAAAGCGCTGGAGAAGATTGTTCGAAAAAGAAACGCAGCGCTTGAGCATCTACAAAAAATATCCGGATGAGGTCGAACCTACAGCTTCCGAGGAGTTGGCGAAGGAATCGAATTTCCTGGATTTGCCGGACGGCAGTCAAATTGTCAGCGGCACCACCAGCATGAAGACTTACAGCGAAGAGCTGGAATTCATGGGGCCTTTCGTCTGCATGATGGCAGTTGCGGTTGCGAATAAATTTTCTATACCAACTTGGTCCTCGCAAATTGTCGACTACGTCCTCAAGTGTGGTTATACCTTGTTCAAGGCGGCGAAAGTACGCTACGACCAAGTTCCAGTTTTGGAAATACCGCGAGTCTCTCTGGGAAAAACAGATTTCAGCATCCTGATCGAATACTTGTGCGATTCCTTGATGAAACCATCAATGCTGGAATCGGCTATAGAAGCACTATTTTCAGAGTTCGAATTCGGCTTGGTAGTCACGATTTCGTATTCCGCGGCGGTTTTACGCAAAAATAACCTTTATTACTTGTACGAAGGCTTCCCTAACAACGAGGTAGGTTTGAACGAGGGTCCTGACGATGAAGGGGCGGCGAGTTTGTCCAGATTCAGGACCATACACGCCATGGCGGCCAGGATCATTTATAACAAGTCTAGAACTGAAATAGCAGAAGTTGTTGGGTATACTAAGTTTGTACTGAGCAAGTGCACCGTGAAAGCTGTGCGGAAACCAGTGAAGCAAGAAGATAAGCCAGCGGGTCAGAAAAAGAAGGAAGAAGAGAAGGAGCCCCAAAACAAAATCGGGTAAGTTTAATTTTGCTGGACGCACACACTATACATAACCATTTCCTTCTTCCAAATTGCAGATATCAGCTGAAGGACGGTTTCAACACTATCCAAGGCAATGAAGCGCTAAAAGGACCCGAAATAGTGGCAAATGGTGTACTCAAAGTCGACCATTTCGTCTGCCTTTGCGCCGGGATCTTGCTCTTGAATCTTCCGGTCAATAAATGGGACACCGAAAAGGTAGATTATGTCCTGCGCCAGGGACGCACCCTTTACAAGCAAATCCCAGACAAGACCGTGGTGGAGAAAAGATTTATCTCGAACGTTTTGGTAGACAAATATTTCTTCGACATCTTGGTGAGGAAGGTCAAAATAGAGGAATACAGATGGAACAGTGACTTGGCGGTCGGAATCGACACGTTACTGGCAAGAAAGTGGGATTACTTCTTGATTCAATTGCCCAACACTTGCTACCTTCTCCACAAACGAAAAGAATTCTATCACCTCTTCGACCCTTACTGCTGTTATCCCAAAGGACGCAATGCTCAGAAGAGTAAGGCTAACGCTCAGAAGGGCAAGGGTAATGCTCAAAAGAGCAAGAGTAATGCTCAGAAGGGTGAGGATGATGATCCAAAAGCTGGGTGGACCATGTACATAGATCTGAACCAAGTCAAGAATAGAATAAGAAGCGATATGATCAACAGAACCTACTCCTTTTATAGCTTCGAATTAATGACTATCAAAAAGGCTCCTAAGAAGGTACTAGGGCAAGAGCTGAAGAAATACAAAGTACGCAAAGAGAAAAAGCCGGAAAATTTGGGTAAGTCTTCTCTTAGTGCAGGAATCGCTATCTGTAAGATGCATTTTGATCCTGGCCATGTCTTCAAAAAAATCATAGATGCTCAAATGGTTTGAAATTTGAAACGCTAACTTATGAAAACCTGAGCATCCCTCTGCGATATTGGCGATGTAGTGGGAGTTTTTATTCTTGCAGAACAATGTCTTGTTTATTTTGGGAGTGACTGTGATCAAAATCAGGTTCGTTCGGTTATTAACGACTGAATTGTTGCATCTGAGTCAGTCAGTATGCCCTCAGCGACAGATCGGAGAAGGGTAGGGTTCTCTATGGTAAAATGGAAACAAATTCAAATGATTCTATTAATATGGCTATACAGTCCACCATTTCGCCCAGAGACTTGGAATTTGAACTGGGTAAATGGTTTAAATACACTTTACTTCCGGTAAAACCACTCAATTCTACTACGAATTCGCTCTCTGGTTATGTGTCATATGTTAATGTATGGACTAAATATGGCGTCGAAATTGCACGTTTCCTTATGAAGCAAAATCTTAAGTGTCATAAAGCTTCGTATCTATTTCAAGTCAGTTGAGCAACCTCGGTACTTTCAGAAGTTGTGAAAGCATTCTTTAAGATTTGAAATTTAGTTTAAGATAGCCAGAACATACTGAAACTCTGTACCTCTCTGTATCAGAGTAGAATAAATGTGGGTATTTCCTATCTTGGCGCTATTCAGTACTCCTGGTAGGTACCATCGGCGTCTTGCAGTGCTTTGGTGTCTTTATGAAAGAAATGGAGGTTGTTTCAACTGGCCGCTCGTCAGCCCCTTCTACAGGTATTTCTCAATAATATGCAAGTCGTGTTACTCATCAGAATACGACAGGTGGCGTCATCCAAAAAGTTGTATTTAAATAATGACTTGTTAAGACTCTAACATACACCGGCACAGCGCTGATGATACCGGGATAACTGGTCCAGAACGCCCACATTTATACTACTCCACGAGTAGACTATCTAAGTGCAAAACTGCATAACTTGATTCTTTTTTTTCCACACGAAGACGACAGACCGTATTTCGAGGACGAAACCTGGTTGACACCGGATCCGATCGCGTGGTCCAGAGCGCAGTCCCTGCTGGCCAGCGGCGTGGAACGCAGGGTTTCGGAGAGCGTGATTTGGTACGAGTGGGACATCGAGCTGCCCAATTCTCTCTACTCCCTTTTCGGGTTCATCCATCAGACGGATGAATTATTTTTGCCGGAAGACAGGGGCAAGCAGACTCTGTCAAACTTGATAGTGGCCATCGGCATGACCCAAATTTACGCTTTCGAAAAATGGAATTCTGCCGTGCTGGATTCCATTTTATTTAACGGCGACTTGTACTTCCAAGACTGCATCCAAGGTATCGAGGCAAAGAATTACGAGTTAAGTCTGGAAGATTTAAAGCCGCAGTGCAGTATTTTCCCTTATACTTTCGAAGTTGCTTATAAACCAGTGGTGGAGGGCACAGTTTTCTTGTTGCGCCCCAGACAGTTTAATCTGTACAAGGGCTTGAGGGCGTTCTTCGATTTCTACGAGAGCAGGTGCGGTATTATTTACGTTGTCAAAGATTCTCGGAAGAAGATAGTTGCCTTCGGGAAAACTCAAGAAAAGGAGTATTTCATGTTTGACTGCCAGTCGTTTGGGGCGCCCATGTTCCTCACTGGAGAAGGTTCTTCGTACATCCTTCGCTGCACCAGGTATTTTCTCATATTAGTGTGATCCTTGACTACCAGGCAAGTGAGCGTGACAGCTTATTAGCCATTTGGCGGCAAATAAAACAAAAGTTAAAATCTGGAATTTGGGTATATGGTTTTATATTAAAAATTAAAAATCTTCATCACACTGGTTTTGTCTTGACAAGGCCTTCGGCATTTTCGAATTGACGGTTAACCAATAGACCTTTTCATTATCGTTAGCGCGCATGTGCAGAAGGACACTGACAATCAGCTGTTGTTAGTTCTTCGGACGAATGTCACTGTCAGGCATTATAAAATTCGTGTACAATATTCGTAAGCATATAGTAGAATACCAAACAAAGAGGGTGTTTGAAAGACGGAAAATTACAAAATGTTAGTTGGCAGTGATATCCCTCGTAAAATTGTGAGGCTGAATCCCGAAGGCGTGCCTGGCTCTTGCTTGAAATAGGGGATGTTAACCAACATACTTCAATCATGCAGGTTTTTAATATGTAGCGGTGAAAATCAATCAATTTTTTAAAAGAAAACGTAGAAAAAGGATCTAATAGACAGGTGCGTATTTATCTACCGATGCACCTATGTATGCAACTACAAATAATTCTTATTTTAAAGACCTAACAAAATAATGACGTAAAACCTGGAAACGTTCAATACACTTCCATTTCGTATCTTGCCTCTTACACATTTTCATCCACGCAACACAATTTGTGGAACAAGTCCTCACATGGTCACCGACCAATTATTAACTTCGATTTTCCCCAGTGTTAGGCAGGGTTTGGGAAATGGATGAAATCGTAATCCCAAGCGATAACTTGGCCTGCCCACTTTGCCATCACCGTTGCAGTCACCAAAACCACAATGTTTGGATGCTCCACACCGTTTTAATTCCGAACTATCACTAGTTTTGCACGTTTACAATAAAAGTTTACTGTATAGATCAAGGAATTTAAAATAAACACTTTGACATTTGTCCGAAATTGACAAGGCGCGATCGCGCATGCGCCCCAGCATTTTTTATAATGAAAAGCTCTATTGACGGTTAAAAATTTGCAGAAGAATAGCGGGACGAATGACACTATTTTCTGGTACTCTTTTTGGCGACTTTTCACTTTATTATAAGTTAAATGAACATAAAATACATCAAAACTTGCAGTTACACTATTAACCAATTGACAAGTCAAATGTCAAAATTTCTTGCAGTTACACTATTAACCAATAGACAAGTCAAATGTCAAAATTTCTTCTAATAAATTTACAAATCGACTTTTAATTCCCGAATTCCTATGCTAATTTTCAAATTTGTTGCAACTACTAGGAAGAGACTCTTAACGTCGTATGTATGGAGTACGGCATTATACGGGTGCGAAACTTGGACAATAGGAGAAGCGGATAGAAAAAGAGTAGAAGCGTTTGAAATGTGGTGCTACAGACGCATGATGAAGATACCGTGGATAGATAAGGTTAGCAATAGGGAAGTATTAGAAAGAGTTGGGGAAAAGCGAAAGGTATGGAAAACAATAAAGAGTAGGAGAGATAGGATGGTAGGACACCTTCTAAGACACGAAGGAATAGTTCGTGACATACTAGAGTCAGAGATAGGAATAAAAAGAGGTAGGGGTAGGCCTAGATTAGACTACTGCTCTCAAATAGTTAGGGATGTAGGATGTTCTACTTTTAGGGAAATGCGTAGGTTAGCTCAGGATAGAAAAGAATGGAGGTACGCGTCCAACCAGTCTTCGGACTGAGAACCTTATGATGATGATGCAACTACTTGCTGAGAAAGGACAAACAGCTAATAAGTAGTCACTTCACTAAGTCACCCTGTATACACATAATCGGCCAATCTTAGATGAGAGCTCGGAGCCTTTCCACATAGTTTTATTGTTAATATAATTAGATTGTATTTGTAATCTATGAAAAACGAACACCTATGTAGCTCTCAGGGACAATCAATGTGTGCGAGCGAGACAGTTGAAACTTCGCAAGATTGGCCGACTACTATAATGTACAGGGTGCTTCACTTAAAGTTCTCGTGCTATCTCCGTAAGTTAGGATTACAAAAAAAAACAAACGTTTCAGTTTTGCATTAGTATTGCGCATTCAAAATTTGCTCAAAACTAGTTATAAGAATTTTGAAAGTTACATTATCCGTTGCGCCTTTGAAAATAGGCAGAGTATTGTATTACAGTACGTGCCCCGTTACGCAGGAGATCATAGCGAATGACTGGAGCTGATAACGCTCCGCTAGACCAAAACCTGAAAATGGTCAACCATGCAACCCTCTTTTTTGCAGATAATTTAATTCATATGTATAAAATCTCGTAGGTCGCCATGTTTTTGTCAGAATGACAGCGAGAAAAGTTAGCCCTAACTATTACAGCGATAATTTTTTATTTACCTTTTATTGCTGCCATGGCGACGTTCCAAATTTCGTATTTCTGATTGTAAAATGTTTAAAAATCGAGTCTCCCATATGCGTAATTTCATATTCATTAAATTATCTAGCCGAATTTGACTCGAACTTTTTATTTTGCTTGGATAAATTTCTATTTTGCAAACTCAATTTTGTTGCTAGACGGCAATTCGACTCATAAAACTGACAGCCAAGAGCGCTCAGGCTTCGCCTTCGCGCTCTTACTGGCTGTCAGTTTTATTCGGGAAATTGCCTAGCAACAAAATTTCGTTCAAAACAGAAATTTATTCGGCAAAATAAAAAGTACTCGTCAAATTACTGTTGATAATTTGTGATAGAAAAGAATACATCATATAATCAAATAAAGTTTAAATCATATAACTTGGCGTATGGGTTGACACATGCATGTGAACTAATTTGTTTCGACATTGACAGTACTGTGACACTAATACTAGTTTCCATGATAACATACGAAACAAGCAAAGACGTACAAATACATTGTTATCCAACATTATAAATGAGAATGAGTGAAATAAAGAGTTACAATGGAAAATCTTGATTATTTCATCTTACGTTAATAATTAGCGGCCATATCAACTAGTTGCGTGCGAGAGAGACATCAAACTAACATGATACGTAGATTATTTCAATCATACGCCAAGTTATATTATTCAAACTTTATGTATGTTGTAATAATATACTATTGTCGTTGTCTTGGCTATACCTAAATCTGACATTTGTAATAAGTCAATACTTAATTATTGTAAGTGAAGTCAATGACAACAAAATAAATCACAGCACACTTGACGCAATAGGAAACTTAAACTCTAAAACTCAAACTTTTGTATTTAATTAATTTTTGTAATTACAAAAATGATGGAGAGGAGGGTGAGAATTTTAAGTGAAACACCCCGTACAAAGTTATAATGTGTTACTTTTCTGTAAATAGTTTAAAGAGATTGCTGCACGTCTTGGTGGTAACGTTGAGAGGCGGCGACTTTTTCATCTACGAGGTTGAAGTTTCCAATTTTAAACCGATGAAATAAAAAATATTTGTCTTTTTTGTTATTTTTCTGTTTTGGTAAAGTTTTTTCTATGTTCTCTGTTAAATAAAGTTTTGTTTTTAATTCGGTAGTTTCATTATTAAATCTCCATTGTAATTTATTTCACAAATTATACTATTACAGAGTGTTATTTATAGATGTCCTCAAATTAATTTTCCGCGGAAATGACCAATACAGTTTGCGATAAAATAAACATTAGTATAATAGTAATAGTAATTATTTAGAGCAGACACCATCAAACATATATTTATTATTTTTTTTCAAGCTTTCCTTTATTCCATTATACTACAAGTAGTATAAATACGCGAAATTTTAGATCCAAAGCCACATTAATCCAAAAATGGGTTTCAAGCTAGCTTCACTGGCTTGCTGCCTGATAATTCTGGTAAGTCAAACTTTATGTTGTTATAAATATATCTACATGGTTTATACCAATTATATTTTAGGGATGTACTGCTGCTTTCCCTAAAAGCCAACCCCCGCACCCTCCGGGCGGTAGACCACCAGGCCCACCTCCTGGCCCTCCCCCATCTTCCAATAATTCATCTTTAATTTCCAACTCGCACTATAGGCAAGTGAGATCTGCTCAAGGACCACCCGGGCATCCACCACGCGGGCCACCACCACCGGGATCACCCCCAGGACCTCCACCATCCAACTCGTCTTTCATTTCTAACTCCCTTTATAGACGAATAAGATCTGCTCAACCACCGTCCAACTTGGGAAAATTAACTGGAAATTTAGTAGGCAAACAAGACGACCCTGCTTGTTTTGGCAGAGGCGGCGGCCGTGGCCCACGTAAGTTTCTTGTTTTTCTTTCCTTTTGATTTTGTAAATTAAGCATGAATTATTTTTGCAGCACCTGCTCAATCTACCACTACAACTGCGGCTTCCTCTTAAAGAGTGATAGGATTTCACATAACTGTCTCCAATAAATAACAGAAAATAAACACATTTAAAAATCCCCATGTAGTTTTTTAACCAGTCCTGTTTCAAAATATTTATGTATTAGAAAGTCTACTACTGATAGAAATCGCGTGGTCTCGTTAAAATCGCTATCTTCAATTCGCTTCAAATGTCAACGTGTCTATCTGTCATGTGTCACATTTGAGAAAATTACAAAAATGTTTGTCAATGAATTATTTAAGAGAAAATCGTGGCTTAACAGATAGTTAATAAAAAAACTGTGATGAAATATATATTTTCAAACACGCTAATCGCATTGAAGTAGTCTAGAACAAAAAGTATGGTAACTTATAGCATATCTAATTTATCTCTAAGTTTATCATAAAATTTTAAGGTAAAATGGCTTTGAAAAAGGTGAAAGGCAACATAGAACGCATGTTCGATAAAAATTTGACTGATCTGGTGCGAGGAATAAGAAACAACAAAGAAAATGAGGTACGAAATTTATTTTAGGTTATGTTACTGAAAATTGCTGTTTTTCTCATAAATTTCAGGCTAAATACATTTCCCAATGCATGGAAGATATCAAACAGGAGCTCAGACAGGATAATTTGTCCGTTAAAAGCAATGCCGTAGCTAAACTAACATACGTAAGTGATTTTACCAAAACGAGTTACTTTGTTTCAAATTTCCTCTCTTAGTTGCAAATGTTAGGCTACGATATAAGTTGGGCAGGCTTCAACATAATAGAAGTGATGAGTTCTAACAAATTTACGTTAAAAAGAATAGGATATTTAGCGGCGAGTCAATCATTTCATTGCGATTCCGAACTGCTGATGTTAACTACGAATATGATCCGCAAGGAGTTAAATTCGCAAAACCAGTACGAGTCGGGATTAGCTCTGACTTCATTGAGTTGTTATATAAGCACGGATTTAGCCAGGGATTTGTCGAATGACATTTTAACTTTGGTAAGTGGTTTAAATATTTTTGCAACTGTAGTGTTGACTTAGTTAGGTTTATAGTTGACTTCTACGAAGCCTTATATAAGGAAGAAAGCTGTTTTGATGATGTATAAGGTGTTTTTAAAATATCCTGAAGCTCTTAGGCCGGCTTTTCCTCGATTAAAAGAGAAATTGGAGGATCCAGACCCAGGTACGTGTATGTAGTCGTGGCCAATGTAATCAATATTGAAATCATGGTTTGTAAGTGGTTAATGCTTGAGAATTAATTGAAAAATTATGTTGCAAGTGTTGAGTAATGTTTGTTTTGATTTAGGAGTCCAATCAGCTGCGGTAAATGTGGTGTGCGAATTGGCGCGTAAAAATCCGAAGAACTACTTGAGTTTGGCCCCAATTTTTTTCAAATTGATGACCACTAGTACGAATAATTGGATGCTCATCAAGATTATTAAATTGGTAAGTTAAATCTATAGAATTTCGTGAGTAGGTCAGGAAATGATTTTTACATTAGTTATCATGGTTTGCTGCAGAAGATCCAATGTTAATCAGACAATTTGCGGTTCCTTTACTGAGAATTATTACGAGGTATATTTGACTATATTTTTTTTGTAGTTTGGCGCTTTGACTCCGTTAGAACCTAGGCTAGGTAAAAAATTGATAGAACCGTTGACGAATTTAATCCACAGGTTAGTTTGTTCTATTTCTTTAACTTCGAATCTATTCTTATCGGATTTTTTCAATTCTAGCACTTCCGCGATGAGTTTATTATACGAATGCATTAATACAGTGATAGCAGTGTTGATCAGTATCTCGTCAGGGATGCCGAATCATGCAGCGAGTATTCAACTTTGCGTACAAAAATTGAGAATTTTAATCGAAGATTCAGATCAGAATTGTAAGTTTTTTGAGGATGTGAGGGTTGAAAATTAACTTTGGTTGCTTTAGTGAAATATTTGGGGCTCTTAGCAATGTCGAAAATACTAAAAACGCACCCAAAAAGCGTACAGGCCCATAAGGATTTAATATTGCAATGTTTGGATGATAAAGATGAGTCTATTCGGCTTAGGGCTCTAGACTTGTTATACGGGATGGTTTCTAAAAAGAATTTAATGGAAATCGTCAAGAAATTGATGGTTCATATGGAGAAAGCCGAAGGAACCGTTTATCGAGACGAACTTTTAAGCAAAATAATCTTGATCTGTTCCCAGAATAACTATCAATTCATAACTAATTTCGAGTGGTATATCACGGTGTTAGTCGAGTTAGCCCAGATGGAATTTGGTTCCAAACAGGGCCATGTGATCGGGGCCCAACTCATGGACGTATGTATCCGAGTACAAGCCATACGGTCTTTTGCCGTCGCGGAAATGGCGCAGTTGCTAGATTTGTACGCTACTTCTCATGAATTCACCATCATGCAGCAAGTCTTGTATGCCGCAGCGTGGTTATGTGGAGAATTTGCAAGGTATGCCAATTTATTCGTCTAGATTAAGAATAAAATTGGCCCTACGATAGACCTTTGGGGGACGCCTCGAATTGTCGAATTTTCTTTACTTCACTCTTAATTCCATTTTAATTTTTTGTTCTACAGCGAATTAAAAGATATCGACAGAGTTTTGCGATCGATGCTCAAATATAAGTGTCTGCCGCAACATATCGAAGCTGTCTTCGTCCATAACATACTAAAATTATTCGCAAACGCGATGGAAAAGTATGAGCATGACAGAAATTTGGACGTCATCATCGAACTGTGCGATTTAATCAAAGAGAAAATGGAAGGAAGCATTAAGTCTGGTGAATTGGAAGTGCAGGAAAGGGCCAGTACTACTATGGTCATCATCGATATCGTCAGACAGGAAATGATAAAAAGTGTGGCGTGGTTTTTTTTTAATTGAAACAAATTTTGACTCACGTTTTTTTTTGTAGAAAAAGAAGAGGTTTCGGCTAAAATCATGGATGATTCCGGGGATTTTTCTGCGGAAAATGCCCAGGATCTACTGTCGGTCGAGTTGAAGTTGTTGTTCACGGGAGAGATGAATCCGGTGGCACCAAAAGCTCAAAAGAAAGTACCGATACCCGACGGGTATGTATTTTCCTCTTACGTCTAACTCATCCGATCAACGTTCGTTCATATATATATATATATACTGGTCCGCCGTATCTTGTGACATCCGGTAAAAATGGTGACGTTTCGGCATCCAGCCTTAAAAAAGCATATACGAAGAAAACAAGAATAAGACTTTCTGGAATTCAAGAGGGGGTGCCGTTTCGAGAAAAAAAAATCAACCATACACATAATGAAAAAAATATTTGTCCTATCTCTTTGACATCCGTTGTATATCCATTATACATATTTATTTCACATGTCCTGCGACATCCGTGAAATATTTGCGTATCTTGTGACATCTTTACAGAGTTGCCATTTTCATAAATCATTTATTAAAGAGGAGATTATACCGCGGGCGATTTCCCTATGCAACCCATGTATTTAACGCAGGGCAAGGGTTTCCAAAATAAAATTAAGTTCTCTCAATATTCTTAACTTATTTTAATTATTGAAAAATTTTCTCGTTTCGGAAAATATTTTGCCTACAGAGTTCTTTTCTCGTAAATTTGCAATAACGAAAGGTAGCGCAATGTGAATGTGACTGGAATTGCGTTAACTGGGTGCATTAAAACAATTTTTTTCGGTTTCAAAGTTAAAAAATTGGAAAAAGGCCCATTGAGTTGCAATTTGTTAACTCTGCACATGCCCAAGGAATGGCTAAATTCGTGGCTAAATAATTTATTAAGTATTGGAAGATAAGTATAACATCCTTTTAGGAGTAATAAGGACATTGCAAGTTTTTTTTCAAAGGAGGGCTATAATTGTACTCGAACAACTAAAACTTGAACAATTTTGAGTGAGCATCAAAAATAGGTATAGAATAAATTCCTACCAAATTGACGGATTGTGTGGCTCTCCACTGAAGCAGCCTGCCAGGGAACAGGATGCTTTTGTTTATTTTATTTTAATTGAAAATTTAAATTCAGGCCTAAACCTACCATAAAATTAAATTCCTGGTGAACCAACTGCACCTTTCTTTATAGAACGACCCATTACTCTTAGAATGTATCTTTCATTTTCATATGTTTTGGTATTACTTGCCTTAAGCCGTGTATAGATAGAGGCAACAAGGGGCAACATGTCATTGCGACTTTGTCGACTGTTTTTGTTTCGTGTCATAAAAGGGGGTAACTTAGTGTTCACATAAAAGAAAAAGTCGACTAAGGTTCCAAATAAAATGAAACATGAAGAAACTTAGTGTCCACACAACACAGTAATGTTTGTTATATGGGACGAAGAAGTCACGCATGTCATACAGGCAATGATGACAAACTGTCCAAACCAAAAGCCGTGTATAGACAGAGGCAACAAGGGGCAACATGTCATTGCGACTTTGTCGACTGTTTCTGTTTCGTGTCACAAAAGAAGGTAACTTAGTGTCCACATAAAAGAAACAAGTCGACTAAAGCCGGGTACAGACAGAGGCAACAAGTAGCAACTTTTGTCATTGGCGACCTGTTTCCCGAAACGAAGTTGCCACTTGTTTCTACTTGTTTCTAGTTGTTTCTGTCGCCAAAGCAAATGTTTCCGAATGTCGCGTGTTTCGCTCTCGAAGCGGTAAACTTCAAAAGAAAATAGGTAACAGATGTCGATAAGTTGCGACTGTGTCTTTGGTTTGGACAGTTTGTCATCAGTGCCTGTATGACATGCGTGACTTCTTCGTTCCACATCACAAACATTACTGTGTTGTGTGGACACCAAGTTTCTTCATGTTTCATTTTAATTGGAACCTTAGTAGACTTGTTTCTTTTATGTGGACACTAAGTTACCTCCTTTTGTGACACGAAACAGAAACAGTCTACAAAGTCGCAATGACATGTTGCCTCTTGTTGCCTCTGTCTATACACGGCTTTAGGTTCCAAATAAAATGAAACATGAAGAAACTTAGTGTTCACACAACACAGTAATGATTGTGATATGGGACGAAGAAGTCACGCATGTGATACAGGCACTGATGACAAACTGTCCAAACCAAAGACACAGTCGCAACTTGTCGACATCTGTTACCTATTTTCTTTTGAAGTTTACCGCCTCGAGAGCGAAACACGCGACATTCGGAAACATTTGCTTCGGCGACAGAAACAACTAGGAACAAGTAGAAACAAGTGGCAATTTGTTTCGGGAAACAGGTCGCCAATGACAAAAGTTGCTACTTGTTGCCTCTGTCTGTACCCGGCTTAAGACAGTGGCGCAGCATAAAGCCGGGTACAGACAGAGGCAACAAGTAGCAACTTTTGTCATTAGCGACCTGTTTCCCGAAATAAAGTTGCCACTTGTTTCTACTTGTTCCTAGTTGTTACTGTCGCAATAGCAAATGTTTCCGAATGTCGCGTGTTTCGCTCTCGAGGCTGTAAACTTCAAAAGAAAATAGGTAACAGATGTCGACAAGTTGCGACTGTGTCTTTAGCCGTGTATAGACAAAGGCAACAAGGGGCAACATGTCATTTCGACTTTGTCGACTGTTTCTGTTTTGTGTCACAAAAGGAGGTAACTTAGTGTCCACATAAAAGAAACAAGTCGATCAAGGTTCCAAATAAAATGAAATATGAAGAAACTTAGTGTCCACACAACACAGTAATGTTTGTGATATGAGACGAAGAAGTCACGCATGTCATACAGGCACTGATGACAAACTGTCCATACCAAAGACACAGTCGCAACTTGTCGATATCTGTTACCTATTTTCTTTTGAAGTTTACCGCCTCGAGAACGAAACATTTGCTTTGGCGACAGAAACAACTAGGAACAAGTAGAAACAAGTGGCAACTTTGTTTCGGGAAACAGGTCGCCAATGACAAAAGTTGCTACTTGTTGCCTCTGTCTGTACCCGGCTTTTGGTTTGGACAGTTTGTCATCAGTGCCTATATGACGTGCGTGACTTCTTCGTCCCATATCACAAACATTACTGTGTTGTGTGGACACTAAGTTTCTTCATGTTTCATTTTATTTGGAACCTTAGTCGACTTGTTTCTTTTATGTGGACACTAAGTTACTAAGTGTCCACACAACACAGTAATGTTTGTGATATGGGACGAAGAAGTCACGCACGTCATACAGGCACTGATGACAAACTGTCCAAACCAAAAGCCGGGTACAGACAGAGGCAACAAGTAGCAACTTTTGTTATTGGCGACCTGTTTCCCGAAACAAAGTTGCCACTTGTTTCTACTTGTTCCTAGTTGTTTCAGTCGCCAAAGCAAATGTTTCAGAATGTCGCGTGTTTCGTTCTCGAGGCGGTAAACTTCAAAAGAAAATAGGTAACAGATATCGACAAGTTGCGACTGTGTCTTTGGTATAGACAGTTTGTCATCAGTGCCTGTATGACATGCGTGACTTCTTCGTCTCATATCACAAACATTACTGTGTTGTGTGGACACTAAGTATCTTCATGTTTCATTTTATTTGGAACCTTAGTCGACTTGTTTCTTTTATGTGGGCACTAAGTTACCTCCTTTTGTGACACGAAACAGAAACAGTCGACAGTCGCAATGACATGTTGCCCCTTGTTGCCTGTCTATACACGGCTTTAGAATTTATTTTGTTTTGTATACCTACTGATAAAACAGAGTTGTTTTGGTTTGGTTCTTTTTTAAAACTAGTAGTTTTCTGGATGCAAAAACACACGTGGCTATAAAATTTTCTGTGAACTTATAATTACATTATTTTACGTTTTGCATTCTTTTTCGTGTAATTACGCTCTTTCAGCTGAAGTTTACCGTATTATTTGACAGATTACATCCCCAGATTACGGAAGTCTGGATGCTGAACGTTAAATTTGTGGTGAATGTGTTTCATCAGAGAAAAGTAAAAAAAAGCCTAAGGTCAAAAGTCTGTGTGACAATGGGTGATCGAAAGTGATGAATGTAAAAAAAATTATTGTAGAAATTACCATCAATATAAGTTAAAGATGAAGAGTACATTAATAGCGAAAAGCTTCTATAGTATAGCCAATGGTACAGTAAGGAAACCAGAAGTTCCTGTTGGAGACGATGAAGCGCAGAAAAAAATAGAAAAGTGGGTAAAATATGATGGGTATGTCATGTTCCTGTTAACGTCAGCAATGGAATTATTTCGGATGACGCTAATTGGGAAATCTTTATCGCCTAAAGATATTTTTGATCAACTAAATTCTATTTACGAACAAAAATCTGAAACAAACGAAAAGATAGTTGAGAGATTCCATCAGTATAGCATGGGTCCTAATGATACAATAGCTCAGCATATAACGAAGGTGAAAAATTTGGTCAGGCAAATAAAGGAAGTTGGAGAATCGTCAGTGACTCAGCTGTGATGACCCAAAATTCTTAGTGGATTACCTACAAAATACAGAAATTTTAGACAAGCCATTTGATGAAGACAAACAGACAATAACAAACCCAACAGCACGTTTTCAAGACGAGAAGGCCAACTTATCATCTGCAGAAGACTCAAAAAAGGCTATAGCAGTAGTGCCATCGAATTCTAAGAAAACCGGCAGTAGCCTCAACACAAAAGAAAGGTACAGAGTAAATGTAATATGTAATATGTTACAACTGTAGAGGTCGTGGTCACTTTGCTCGGGATTGTCGGAAACCGAAGAAAAATCTAATGAGAAGTAAAGATGGACATGTCTAAGTTAAGTATACAGGGTGTCTCTACTTAAGCTTACGTTAGGAATATCTCATGTGTTCCAGCAAACATTTTGTTTTGAAAGTTTGAATGCATACCTTACAAAATATGGCGGATTTAAAAAAAATGTTTGTGATTGCATTTTGGTGTTCCTTGTTGAATTTGAAGGCCACTTTGTTAACCGTACATTGGGTCTAACTCCCACCGTTTCGGCGTTATTTGACGTTAAAGAACATAATTTTTCAGATTTTATCAATTATAACTTGGAAACGCTACGAGATATTGAAAAATGACTTACACGTCCCTATCATAGTTTTTAATCTATCTAATGAGACTGGAAAATACTGCTACATGATTGGTTAAAAAATTAAGAAAATGATCAGTCAGGAGGCAGTATTAATGAAGCGTTTCCAGACCCATGTTTTTTCTTATCATTTTTCTTACTTTGACGCTAGGAATATGTTCAAGATGTTTTCCGATCATTAAAGAAACACCCTGCATATACAGTGTGTCCACTTATTAGGGGTTTCCTCCCTCATAGCTTTATTAGGCTTTGTACTAAAAAATGTTCTTAATAAATGTAGTTAATATTATCTTCAGTTACTCTTTGGTAGAAGTTCATGATGAAATAAATAATATTATTATTTATTTCATCGTTCTTAATAAAGTTTTATTCTTTCTGAATTGGCTATAATTTAAAATTATTTGCACTAATACAGGCTGCCCAGTTCTTCTGCACACCGCCTAACTTCATTTTCTTAAACGGAACACCCTGTGGAATTCCTTGTTGAATTTAAGGGCCACTTTGTTAACCGTAGTTTTAACATGAAGAAAAGGCGAAACGCTAGGAGTTAGACCCAGTGAATGGTTAACAAAGCTGCCTTAAATTCAGCACAGAATTCCAAAATGCAATCAAATACAGGGCGTTCAAATCACAAATCGGTGGACTAGGTTTTTCCGTGCATTCTTGGAACATGCAATATTTAGTTAAACATAACCTGCTGATAAGCCAGTAAGTACGTAGAGGCACGTTATGAATATTTCAATGCTAGCTTAGTTGGGGTAGCATTCTATGACGTCTCGTAGTACACAAAATCCGGAGTTAGTTTTATAATCATTCAGTGCCTAGCGGTGTACTTGTCCGAGGATAAGTTGTTCGAACTGTCCAGTATCACTCATTTGTGAAATTACAGCAATTTACTCAAAATCACAAGAGCCGCCATTTTGAATGGAATCTATAGAATGGTTTCATACTTGGCTAAATTAAGAATTGAACGACCTTTAAAATTATTTGCAACATACCCCCCCCCCGCTTCTTCGTTAAAACAATTATGAAATTTGATGACCAGCTGACATCTTCGATTTAAACTAAGTGGTCACTCGCCAATTTTAACAGCAATTATCTCATGTTTCCGAAATGGTAGGCGGATCTGGTTTTCACCAGTCAATTTATTTTGTTCTAAAGTTTTCTATATGCCATGTTCCAAATGTCTCCCTATTTATGCAAAACAATTGCGCTTTTCGATTTCAAAAATCGGTGTTTTTTTTTAATGGAACAACCTGTAGGTATATTTTTAAACCATCAAAAAGCTAAGTTCATCTATTTTCCAAAAATGAACAATTTGCTGCATGTTAAATAAAAATGGGAGAGTTATTTAATTTTAAAAGTATGTAGAATGAACTCATAAAAATTACCTCACGTATCAGATAAAAATTCATATGTTTAGATGAAAATGGGCAACATATTCATTTAGGTACTTTAAAATTGCAGCTATTTATTGAATTCTTAGCTGTTATTATTTGTAATGTTTTTCATTTGTTGATTAATTAAAAAAGTTTATTTTTCACGTCTGTCTTTAATTCATTTAAAATGAAGTAACCTATTTTTTATTTAATATGCAGCAACCTTTACATTTTTGGAAAGTAGAAGAATAATTCAAACTTGTCATTCTTTAATCATCGTTTGAAAAATTATATTTTTCGAAATTCCAGAGAAAGCGAAAGTTTCGCGAAAAAACAACACACGGGGCACTCTCGCACTGTTGTCAAGTTTCGGATGTCAGAAAGCGCGCCAAGTGAAACAAAAATGTCTACGTATAATACACGGATGTCGCACGAACTGGAACGTAGAATTTTGCAATATACAACACCAGCTCTCCTGCGCTCCCTCTATGCAATATACGTTGGAACTTAAATATACGTGTCCAACTTAAAACACTGCATTTTGACATCCACCTAGAACTTCTTCTAGACCCTCCCGCCCCTCCTACAAGGCGATTTAACATAGAAAACGTTGTGACATCCGATTTTGGATGTCACAACGTCAATGGATGTCAAAGAGTTAGCAAAATTTTTACGCCTGGATGTCACAACGACTGGTGGATGAAAGTATATATATATATATGAAAAAAAAAAAAAAAAAAAAAAAAGATAGAACTCCTACAGCCTTACAGTCTAGCGTTGTTTACAAGTTGACTTGTTCTAATTGCTCAGCAACTTATATAGGTCAAACATCTACCTGGCTGAAACAGCGTATGGCGCTCCATAAAAGTGATAAAACAAAGAAATTGCAAAGATGTGCTCTAGCAGTTCATTTAAACAATTTTGATCATGATGTTGATTATGGAGATGTACGTGTGATTAAAAAGGAAAATAACTATCATAAGAGAATAATTCTGGAGATGATTTATATTAGAAAACAAAAAAAACCCATTAATAAAAAGACGGATACTGATCATTTAAGTACAATATATACTTATTTGTTGACCATGTGCAATTAATGGGTGACATGTGTGACCTTGTCAATCTACGTCCCTATTTTAATGTTTTCCGAATTTTTTTTTTTTTCCTTTCGTGTTGCTTACCTGATATGTTTGTTTCGTTGCTTGTTTGCTTGGGTTGGCGGCGCGCCGGCCTCGTCCGCATCTGTTTTCTCCTACTCCTGTTCAGTCGATCGATGAATTTTTACCATGTGTTTGTTTGTCAAAATTGTATTTGTTAGCAACTGATTATTTTATATATGTATTGTTTTTTTTTTGTGAGTCCTTGATGTCTTCGTATTTCTCTGGCAGTCCAGTGGATGGGCCGTCTGATGTTGTGCATGCAGCTAAGTTTTAACCTCAATTGTAAGCATAATTGGTTTTGAAGAGAGTGTGTTTGTAGTAGTTTTTTTTGACATTGTAATGATTTTTCTTTTCAATTGTTGTAGTCTGAGCCCTGATGATGAAATGAAATATATTTCGAAAGCTTGGCATTGATAAAAAGAGTGTACTTATTTATATGAAACTCCAGGTCGACATATCCTTATACCTAAGTTATTCATATATATATATATATATATATATATAATCAAAAAAGATCTTTTACCCTAAGGTGTGAGGCAGTTATTTACAAAAATAAATAAACTTACAATTCCATCCTAATTTAAACTTAACTGTAATGACTCTAACACAGTAAAATTTCAACAACAAAAGCAATTTCAACATTTAACTCGCAAAACAAAATTAATACTCTGAACATGCAAAGCTCCACAAAATTTAATGATCATTTTTCAGTTTTGTACACAAACTTGGTCCACTCCTTTTTATTCTTTGACATCTTCTTTGCTGTTACCCATGTTACTCCTCTCTGCTCTAAAGTTGCTGCCACTTCGTCATTCCAAATCTTCCTGGGTCTTCCTCTCGGCTTGGCACCCTGTCCTCTTGCTTCCCATATAAGCTTCACTGGTCGGTTATCGTTCATTCTGTTAAGGTGACCAAACCACTTCAATTGTTGTCCTCCTATAATATGTAGAATCGTGTCAACTCCTAGCTCTTCTCTTATTGTTTCATTTCTAATTCTGTCTCTTCTTGTCACTCCTCTGACTCTTCTTAGGTATTTCATATCTACAGCCTGTATTTTACTCTTCAACGCATTAGTTAATACCCAACTTTCGCTGCCAAATGTCAGCACTGGTCTAAAAATCATCTTGTACACAGTCATCTTAGTTTTTGTGCTTACTTCCTTTTTACTTATAAACGGTTTGCTTAGGCTGTGATATAGTTTTGCAGCACTACTTATTCTGTCGTTACCTCGGGTTCCATGTTATCATCTCTATTTATTAGTACTCCCAAGTACTTGAAACTTTCGACCTGTTCTATCTTTTCATGGTTTATAAATATATGAACAGTTTTTTCTTTATTTCCCATTACCATAACTTTTGTTTTTTTTTATTTATTTAATCTAAAAACCCTTGTACCGTTAGGTGTTGGGTGATAACAAATTACATATATTAACATGATACGTTTTACAGCCTTTCACATATCTTCCCTTTCCAAATCTTCCTGTCTTGGGCTGTCTGCCTAACTTCGCTCCATTTGAGTCCCCTCTTTTCTGCTGCGTGTCGCACTTGTTCTTCCCACTTCAGTCTTGGGCGTCCTACTTTATTTTTTCCCTGCACTCTAACTTCATACATTTGTTTTGCAACCCTGTCTTCACTCATTCTGTGGAGGTGTCCCAGCCATCCCAGCTGTCTCTCCTCTATTGCTTTTGTAACTGGTTTCATGCCCAGCCGATCCATAACTGTCGAATTTCTTATTCTATCTCTTCTTGTAATTCCCTCTATTTTCCTTAGAAATCTCATTTCTGTAGCTGTAATTTTGCTTTTATCTTTCTGTGAGACCGTCCAAGATTCGCAGCCATATGTGAGCGTGGGTCTTACTACTTTTTTATAAACCTGCGTCTTTATCATTTTAGGAATCTCTTTTTTTCCTAGAAATGTCGTTCGCAACGTATTATAGATTCTTCCAACCTTTCCTATTCTCTCGTTTATTTCTTTATCTATTTTACCGTTATCTTCAATAACTGTACCTAAATAATTATAACTTTTAACTTGTTCCAATACTGTTTCTTCTAATCTTATATTCTTATTTTTCTCCTTGATTGCTAATATCATTGACTTTGTTTTATCGGTATTTATTTCCATATTTATTTTTCTCAGTTCTTCGTGGTAGATTTCTAGATTTTTTTGGAGTTTTTCTTCCGAGTCTGCTATCAATATCATGTCATCAGCGAACATTAATTCTTGAAGTGCTATTTTTTTCATCTTCCAGTTTCCTACTTTCATTACACTTCCTTTTGATTTACTTCTCTTTATGGCATCATCTATAATTATAGAGAACAATAGGGGGCTCAGTACACAACCCTGTTTCAAACCTATCTTTGACTCAAATACAGCAGATTCATTATTGTGAGATCTTACTACGTTCCTGTTATTTCTGTATAGTGCTTTTATCATTTCTATCATACCTTTTTCAATTCCCCTCCTGTGTAAGCTTTCCCAAACGTCCTTTCTCACTACTCTGTCAAAAGCTTTCTTGAGATCAATAAAACAGATATGCATTTCTTTTCCCTTTCTCAGCATCTTTTCTGCTAGTTGTCTTATTATAAATATCAAATCTTGCGTACTTCTTCCTCTTCTAAACCCGTGCTGTGTTTCCTCTAGCGATGTTTCTAGTTCTCCTCTTAGTCTATATTCTAATATTCTTGTAAAAACTTTCCCCTGTATACTTGTTAACGTAATCCCTCTATAGTTGGTGCAATCCTTAATGTCTCCTTTCTTATACATTGGGAGTATTATTCCTGTATTCCAGTCATGAGGTATCTCTTTCTCCTGTAAGATGTTGTTCATTAAATTGCATAGCCTCTCCTTTCCTGCAATTCCCATATATTTCAACATTTCCGCCGTGACTTCGTCTTTTCCGGCGGCTTTGCCCAGTTTTAATTTGTTAATTGCTATTGTAATTTCTTCCATGTTTATTGGCTGTATATCCCTTCTGTCATCAAATTCTAATTCTGTTTCTTCTTCTTCTTCTTCATATTTATCTTCGTCCCTGTTAGTTTTTGTCAACTCTTCGAAATATTGTTTCCATCTTTCCATTATCTCCTTTTCTTCAGTCAGTACATTCCCTTCTTTATCTTTAATATTCTTTAGTCTTGGTGGTTTCTTTTGTCTTAGTTGTTTCAGTGTGCTGTAGAATAGCTTCTGGTTCTCATAATAGTTTTCCCTCATTTTGTGTCCGAATTCCTCCCATGTTTGTTGTTTTCTACTTTTTATTGTTTGTTTTACCATTGACCTGGCAGCCTTATAATCGTTATAAGCTTCGTATGTTCTAGTTTGTAGATATCTTTTCCATTTATGCTTCTTATCTTTAACTTTTTGTTGTATATCCTGTGTCCACCATTTACTCTTCTTTGCAAATAAGTTTGTACTCTTCGTAATTCCACAAGATTCCCTAGCTGCTCCAAGTATATTTTCTTTAAATCTCCTCCATTTTTATTCAATTCCTGCATCCCTATTTTCCTCCTGTTCAAATTCTTTCTCTATATTTTCTTGGTATAACTTTTTAATTTCATTATCTTTCAATTTATAGCTTTTTATTTTTTCATTTGTTATTTTCTTCCTTTTCTCTTGATTTAGGTTCTCTGTGTTTAATGCAATTTCCATCTGGACTAAAAAATGGTCACTTCCAATTTCCGCCTGTCTCTTTACTTTTACGTCTTTTATCATCCTCCAGTTTTCTGTGGGTATTATGAAATACATAATCGATAATGGATTTTTCATTCCTTGAATGTACTTCTCTAGTGAACTTGTGGATATCTTTGTGCATGAATTTTGTGTTAGCTATAATGAGTTCGTTACCCACACATAATTCTATTAATCTCCTTCCGTTGTCATTTTTCGCTTTTTCTCCATGTGTTCCCATGTTCTTTTCAACTCCTTTATTATCAGTTCCTACTCTCCCATTCATATCTCCCATTAATATAACATTTCTCAACCCAGAGACGAGTTCCGCTTGTAATAATTCGAAAAACTCATCCTTTTCTTCCTTCTTTGCGTTATCATTTGGCACGTATGCTACCATGATTTTCCATAAATTTCCTTCATCTATCTTTACTTCCAATTCTAATAATCTTTCATTTATATATGTTTCTTTTGTTACGTTTTTGACATTCTCCGGTTTCACTATTAACCCAACTCCCCCCATTCCTCTATTGATTACATCTACTCCTGACCAGTATAGCCAATATCCATCTTTCAGTTCCTCTATTCCTCTACCCTTCTTTTTTGTTTCGGTTATTCCTAGATAATCTAACTTCTGCACCTTCATCTCTTCAATTATTTCATCCTCTTTCCCGTTTATACTTCTTACGTTCCATGTACCAATTCTTATAATGTTCCTTCTTTTTTCCCCTGTCTTCCGGTTCTTATTTGTTTTTCTCCTGTTTTCTTCTTCAATTATCTTGATTTCTGTCGATTTGTTCCTATCGCCGGATGTTTGTTTCCGGTTTGTTGTCCTTTTCGGTGTCAGCATTTTCTTATAATATGTGATAAAATTTTTGTTATTTGATCCATTAACCCCATCTCGTTTTCCTGTTCTTTGCCTGTCCGTCGCCTTTATTTGCCCACGTTTTTCACTTTCTAGTTTTTTAAATTCTGTGCTGGTTGGGGAGGGTTCTCATTTGCCTCAGTTAGTGTTTTTTCTCTTCTATCCCATATCCACTTCCTGCCATTTATATACATCCTTTGATAGCCTATTTTTACCTGATTTCCCTTGTCTTTCTCCAATTTTGCTCGATCTCTTATTTCTGTTTGTATTTTCCTTTCATTCTGGGTCAGGTCGCTATTTATAAATATTTTATTCGTCCTTCTCATTACTTCAATTTTCGTTTCGAAATTGTCTAATTCAATAGTACACAGGTGCTGGTTAATTATATGGCATGACTTAATTTCCGTTTCAATTTCTAGGTGATTTTTAAATAATCTTTCCACTCTTTCCTTCATTATTTGATTGTCTGTTGTGTCAATATTGATTCCAGATAACAACAAATTATTTTTCCTCTTATCTTTCTCTAATTTCTCTAGCTTTTGTTCCACTAGCTCGAGCTGATCTACTCTTGTTTTCAATTTGTCCATTTCTGTATTCATCTTTACATTTTCTTGCTTTAAGAGCTTTATTTCTTCTTTATATTCTTTGTTCTCTTTTCTAATTTCCTTTAATTTCCCCCACATACCTTTGATCATGTCCTTTACCTCCTCCATGTCCCCTAGATTTTGACTAGTACTGCTTTTCTTGGTTGGTGTTCTCTGTATCCTTTTACTTCTTTTAAAAGGCTCTGTTTCGAATACCTCTTGCCTTTTCCTCTTGTTACTTTCGTCTGTAGAGTATTCCGACCCGCTGTCTTCTGAGATTTCTTGTTTACACACGCGAAGTTTTTACTTGTGTTTTACTTGTGTTTATCTTCATATTCCTCTCTGCAAGTTCTCGTTCCCATATTTCCAAGTTTTCTTTCAGTTCGTCCTCGGTCGCGGCACAAATCATTAGGTCATCGGCAAATGCACATACTGAGATCTTGATAGGTTTCAGTTTATTGTATCATATGTAGACTTTATGGGTCTTCCCCTCGGTAGTTTTTATTATTTCGTCCATGAACAAAATAAACAATGTTGGACTCATAACTCCTCCTTGTCTTAATCCATCATTTATTTCAAACTTACCAGATTGCATGTTATCTTTCCTAACGTAGCTTCTATTATTTGTGTATAGGCTTCGGATTGCACTTTGTAGTGCCGTCCCGACTCCCTTATTTCTCAGAATTTGCCATATCTCTCTCTGTGGGACTCTATCGAAGGCATTTTCCAAATCTAGAAATGCTAAATACATTTCTTTGTTTTTGATTCTGGATTTTTCAATCATCTGTTTTATAGTGAAAATATGGTCCTGTATGCTCCTTCCTTTTCTAAACCCGCTTTGCTGTTCGGCTAGTTGATTTTCCATTACGCTCCTTAGTCTTTTTTCTAATATATTTTCATATAATTTGGATGCGATACTTAGCAGTGTGATACACCGGTAATTTTCACATTTTTGTATGTCCCCTTTCTTGAATATAGGTACTATTATTCCAATCTTCCAGTCATCAGGAACCTCGCCAGTTTCATATGCTATCTTGAAAATTCTTGTTAGCATCTCATTGCCCTGAATTCCCAGCAGACTTTCCTTTTTTTATAGACCTCACAGACTCCAAGACATCTTCGGTTTTTATACTACTATCTCCCTCTTCTGGTGGTAGGCCTGTTTTCTCTTCTGTGCCTATACTGTTACTGTTGTCCATATTTAAGAGATCCTTAAAATATTCTTTCCATCTGTCCATAATTTCATTTCCTTATGTTATAACTTTGCCGTCTTTCCCCTTCACCTGTCTTTTCTTTGCCTCAGTGTTTTCAATACTTTGTAAAACAGTTTTTGATTAGCTTTACTATCATTTTCCATTTTTTCCCTGAACTCTTCCCAAGATTGTGCTTTAGCCTGCAATACCAGCTCTTTTACTTTTGTCCGTTGTTCTTTATACTTTATACTTGTGTACATCCTTGTGCTCAAAGAAGGTATTTGATATAATCATGTTATTCTCTACACAGTAATTAATTAATCTATTTCCGTTATTATTTCTATGGCTTTCTCCATGTGTGCCTATTACATCAATTGC
Source organism: Xestobium rufovillosum (assembly GCA_963966045.1). Taxonomy (NCBI): domain Eukaryota; kingdom Metazoa; phylum Arthropoda; class Insecta; order Coleoptera; family Ptinidae; genus Xestobium; species Xestobium rufovillosum. The sequence continues at coordinate 29,545,515 of OZ014497.1, forward strand.
GTCATTGGTCCTTCTTCCAACACGACTATTCATATCACCCATTATGATCAGCCTCCCTTCCACTCTTTCTGTGACATCGGTTAACTCTTCCCAGAATTCATCTTTCTTTACTGCCGTTTCATCCTCACTTGGGCCATATACCATTATAAAAGTTGTGTTGTTTTTCTTGTCTAATTGTATTTCAAGTTTCAAGATCCTTTCCGATATGAATTCCCAGTTCTTAATATTTTCTACATGTTTCTCATTAATTATGCAACCAACTCCCTCTGCTGCTCTTCTTTCTAGTTTAACCCCACTGTACAGCAATGCATGCCCCCCTTGCATTCTTAATAATCCCTGATCTTTTTTCTTGGTTTCGCTTATCGCCAGTATATCAATTTTTGTTCTCTCGAATTCCTGGATGAGTTCGTGTTCTTTACCATTTATGCTTCGAATGTTCCACGTGCCTATTTTTAAAATTTCTGTCTGTCTGTCTAACTTTTTCTTATGTTCATTAGTCGTACTCCTTTTATTTGCCAGGTCTAGATCCATTTTCCCGTCCGTCCTACCTCCAACTAGTTTTTTGTCTGCTCTCTTTCTAATTTTTCTGTGTATTTGTTCCAACGCCAAACTGTTCCATCTATAGTTATTTTATTGTATCCTATCTTAACAGTTCTTCCTTTCCTTGTCTCTTCTTGTGCCGCTAATCTGATTTGTCTTTGCTTTTCCCTATCCTTTTTTGTAAGATCGTCATTGATATATACTCTTTCGTCTTTTAACTCTCTTAGTTTTGCTTTATTCTGCATTACTTTCTTTTTGTCCTCCTCATCATTCCATTCTACCACAGTATTCTTTTTTCTCTCTTTCTCAGTGACTTCTATGGTGTTGTTTATTTCCCGCATATCTTTTTTAATTTTTTCGTTTTCTATCTTGATCTCACAGTTTTCTCTCTTGAGATTCTCATTTTCCTGCTGTAATTTCTTAATTTCTTCCCGAAGCTCTTGCTGTTCGTTCATATGATTTTAAATAATTAGATTTTGATCCCACGAGAAGTAGGCCTGCGACTTTTTTCGATATATCGATATGGATATCGATATGTAATAATAATAATAATAGCCTTTATTAGCAAATATGCTATATAAAAAACAAAACATCAGGTTCTGCAACAACAATAATAATAATAATAAACAAATAAAACTGCACTAATAATTTTCTATAACGTATTGGACAACCTCCCTCCTAAATGTTAACATGCTATTACAATCTCTAATATGACCTGGTAACGAATTGTACAAAATCATGATGAATGAATATATTTCAAAATAAATAAATGTTCACTAGTAGGTAATGCAACCAATATCTAACTATTTTTAACATAAATTGCACTTTCTTTTTAAAAATCCTAAAACTACTTTCATAGGCAAATTATTAAAATAATGCAGTAGTTGCGTCAGGTACAAAAATGTCTTCCCTTCTTCTTGTGTAGTAATCATGCACATCCGTTCGTAGTTTAACTGGATCATCCATATACAAAAATCAATGTCTTATACTTAATTCTCTGCTCAACACTCATAAACTGAAGCGTCTCCAACATAAACGAAATACTAGTATACCTGCTGCAGTTCAATATAGCTCGCATTGCTTTATTTTGTCTTTTCTGAAACTCCTGAACAAAAAAATCCGTCACCATATATAGAACCGTTGTACAGTATTCAAAATACGGGGCAACCTTAGTTTTATATACAAGCAGCCGTGACCAACAGCTAAGTTTGCCACTTATTCTAGACAGAAGGCCCACTCTTTGAGATACTTTCTTCAAAACATAACTAGCATGCTCTTTAAAATTCAACTCATTGTCTATAATAACCCCTAAGTACTTAATTTTGCAAACACGCTTTAACTCGATTTCATTCAACCATATGGGACACAATTGATTTGCTACACTCTTGCCCCCCAAATACAACACTTCAGTCTTATCAGTATTTATAACCACCATATTATCCTTCAACCACCTAGAAATTGCCTTCAATTCACTACTGATAACTACTGCTACCTCAGCCTTACTCTCCCCAGTGTAATAAATAAGAGTGTCATCTGCAAACATTTGTATGCAACACTTATCCAACGTATCGACAATGTCATCTATGTATAATGTAAACAGTACCGGCCCCAACACTGAACCCTGCGGCACACCATGTGTTGTTTGATCCTTCCCTGCAATTGAATTATTGTACTTCACCACTTGGAATCTATCGCTCAAATAACTTCCAAACCACTTCTGTGCACTGCCCCCCACTCCCATTTTCTTTAATTTGCACATCATCAAGTCACGATTCACCGTCTCAAAAGCCCTTCTGTAATCCAAGAATACCGCCCCAACACTTTTTTCTGTATAAAGCATCCTTCCATCTGCCAATAACTGTTTGTACTGCTGTTTCACAGGAGCACCCTTTTCTGAATCCTACTTGATATGGTGTTAGGATATTATGGGCTTCCATGAATTTTGTGAGCTGGTCCTTTACTATGGTCTCCCAACACCTTTTCATATGGAGGTAGCATATTTATGGGTCGAAATTCCTCACACTGTACTGTATTTCTTACTTTTTCCACTAGTACCACTGTCCATAACTTCCATGTTTCCGGGAATATTCCTGTATCCAACGAAGAGTTGACTATTTCAAGGAGTCTATGCCCCAACACCTCAAACACACATTTCAACAATCTAGAGTTAATTCCATTTGTGCTACTCTCTTTATTTGATAAATTTTTAACCACTCTCCTTAAGTCCATCATCTTTACCTCCTCAAATTTTGTGAGTAATAAACCATCCTCTATTTCCTCCAAATTAATTGTTGTGTCGCTAATAATATCTGCAAGTAATCTCCAGGAAATAGACATTAAATCTATTGGCTATTTCTAACTCGTTGAAAATTTTGTCATTATTAAATATTATACTACTATGGCTGCTTTTCTCCTGTCCACTCATCAATTTTTTTAAGTTCTTCCACATAGTTTTTGAATCAAGTGACTTATTAAGTTTTGTCTCATAATATTGTCTTTTAGCTTTCCTCATCATATTGACGATCTTGTTTCTATGTTGTCTGTAACTATTCCAGTGCTCTGGGTCATTTTTCCATCTTGCTCTCACAAATGCATCATCCCTCATTTTACTCTCATTTTCCAATTCTACATTCCACCATCCATTGTCAGACCACTTTGCAGGCATCTTGATTTCTCTTTCCGGAGCCACCTCATTAAGCACCTTCAGAATATTATCAATAAGTAATTTAGAAGTGACATTAACATTCGCCTCCTCTGTCTCCCAATTCTCCTCAAATCATTTCATTTGAAATGATAATTCGTCAAATCTTTTTAGATTTCTACAGAGTTTCCGCTTTTCTACTGGCTCCAGCTTCGCTACCTCCACCATTATTACCAAATGATCTGTTATTTTTGGGCTATTAAGTACCTGACAATTCAGTTCCTTGACATTGCTTACCAATAGATCAATTATTGTCTGACTGTCCTATAGAATAACGATACCGGAATGTCGATATATCAAAATATCGATATTTCGATATATCAATATTTTTATATCGATATGCCGATATTTAGATATACATATAGAGAAGTTTGTCTGCAGTTTCTGGATATAATGTTCAGAAACTACAACCTATTGGCTTGGTATGCTGCTTGTTCGTATTCCAGTTTGTTTTCTACAATCTCCCTCAATCTTCTCTCAATTATAGTTTGGATCTTGATACTTGGATTAACGAGCCTTTAGAAGAATCGGAATCAGAGGAGAGCGAAGAAGACACTTCCTCAGCCCTGTTCTTCAAAATAGACAAGGGTGAGCACGGGAGACACGAAAAGTACCAGCCAGAATTGACCGAAGAAGAACTTCAAAGAGTAGGTGCATTAAAGCGATTGAACGGGCGATAACTTTGCGATTTTAGATACGTGAAGCAAGGAAGTACGAGCAACAGAACAATCCGCATTACTTGAAAGGAGAGGTGAAGAGATCGGAACGAAATGATGGATTTGAGAATGTGGATAACATCCCCATTGCGGAATTAGATTTGAACGTGCCGTTGATGATCGGTGGTCATAAGCGATCGGATAAATACTTGAAAAGACACAATGAAGAGGAGAAGAAGAAGAGATCTAGCAAGAAGAAGAAGAAGAGCCACAAGAAACATAGTCGTAAACATTCCAGGTAGGAAATGTTGGTTCGTGAAGAACGCAGCGTAAGAAATTGTTCTCTTGTAGTTCTACTGACGAAAACGAAGAAAATGACCGCCCGGCTTTGGTGATTAAGCAAGATTTGGAGTTGCCGGAAGGAGCCAAGTTGTCTGATGATTCTGATAGTGGAAGACCTAACGCCGATGATCCCCATCGGGCTCTGGATATTGATCTCGATTTGTAAGTATTTTTTAGCGAACTTTCGGTGGGAAAATAGTTTTATTTTCTCAGGCCGTCCTTCGATGAAGTCATCACTAAGAAATCTGCGCCAGAAGAGAAGCCTGAGAAGGCCAAGAAACCGAAAAAGAATAAGAAAGAAAAGGCAAAATCTGAGGATAAAAGGGTAGGTGACGGTGAGAAGAAGAAGGAGAAACACTCGAAGAAAGACAAAAAAGTCAAAAAGAAAGAGAAAGAAGGTAGAAAGATTCTTAGTCTTGATTTTTTTGTTTGCAATTTTCTTGTAGGTAAATCGCCGAAAATCAAGAAACCGGCGCCTGGGTACGAAGAAGCCCTCGGTATTTCCACCCCCAGCAAGGAGTTTCAGTGATTTAATAATTTTTCGTCAATTTATGAATGAGAACATATTTTCATCTCTCTATGAAGTAAGTGATAAAAGTTATCGCTATTGACTGTTGCTTTAATAAAATAAATTTATATAATTTTTTCGTAAATATATCTTAATGTATCGTTTTTTTGTTGTCTTATTTTCGTTCAACCTTTCCTAATAACTCGAGATTGGATTGTATGCGTCAAGGTAGGTACCAATCACAGTGGTCATGAGTCTCCGAAAGAGTCAGCAGAATATAATCGAGAAGTATGGCACTAGTCTTACATGTTCAAAGCTGCATAGTGTAAAATACTGTGTTAATAGTTTTTTTAATATTTTATATTAAACAAGGACGTGTAGGTAAGTGCTTTAGTAAGCCTGTATGAAGTTGTATTAGCGCTAGCGGTCGTCCAACATCTCATTTTATTTGAGGTTAAGTTCATAAGCGTGAATGAATTTTTGCATTATCTTAAAAAATAATGTAATTAAATCTTGTAGGCCTATAAGGAGGTGTGAAATGCCATTATTGCTCGTATCATGTTGATCTTTTTAGTATAACAATGACTATCCCTATTTTTCATTATATTTTTTACTAATTGATCCCTAAAACAGCACGCCAATGTGTTTGAGGAAAATAACAAACAACGCTATCCGCGAACCGCGACACGCTGGCCTTCGACCGTGTAGGCTAAAGCTTAACAACAAAATAAGCTGTTGCATAAGAACGCTTTGTCTTTGAATATTACTCGGTTAGTCATGCCAATAACCGTCAGCGCGCTGCAATATTTTAACATTTTCGTATTTTGCAAAAATGTTTCTACTTTTAGATAGATGCCAATATAGTTTATACTTTACACACGTAACATAACACACATAGATAAAAAGGAAAGTGGATCGGGTAGCCTTGGATATAAGTTTTATAGTAATCTAAGCATCCACTGTGGGCGCTGATGGTTAGTCCATAGAGATAATTCTATATTTCATTTATTTATGGGAAACTTATTGCATAAAATTTAAACGTCAAAAGTCAAATCACCTTGTCATTTGAATTTCTATTTTGCGTGCGGGAGTAAAATCATCAATTTTCCCTACATACTCAAGTTTTGCCAAGAAATTTTTATTACTGTCTACTATTTATTGTTCTGTTTGTTGTTTAAGTGTTTCTATTTTGTGTTTTTTCGAACTGGTAGTTTAAAAAATAGTTTCGTATTGTGTTTGCGGAGCAAACACAGAAAATGGTACCCCCTCATTTCACAGGTAAGTTTCTTCAACACATATCAAAACGTACCAAAATACGGTTTGGGTTATTAAATATATTTGTATTAATCCTCAAACAGGTACACTTTGTTTTCGTTATTCTTATGTGAAATATTGTACCTATGTTTCATTTGTTGTATGCGTATATAATTGAACATCTTATTTATTTGTTTGTAAAGAAGTGTTATTCACTGAATTTGGTGCTGTACCCTTTCTTGCATATTCTAATTGAACTTAAATTTACTTGAAATTTGAATATCCCGCCATGTCGTCTACACCAGCGCTTGCGGTGGCTGCTTAGTGGAGAAACATAATGGGCTACTCTCCACCCAGCAGGTCTCAAATTCATTTGTTCATACGTCAGAGCGGCGTTAGGGGTCATCAACTGCAACGATGCACCAACTCATTCTTCTAGGTGCAATATGTCGTAAACCAGGAGATGAACATCATTCAAACTTTCACAGGAGAAACTTAATGGGCCACTCTCCACCCAGCAGGTCTCAAATTCATTTGTTCATACGTCAGAGCGGAGTTAAGGGTCATCAACTGCAACGAAGCACCATCTCACTTTTCTCGGTGCCATATCTCGTAAACAATTAGATGAACATCATTCAAACTTTCACAGGAGAAAGATAATGGGCCACTCTCCACCCAGCAGGTCTTAAATTCATTTGTTCATACGTCAGAGCGGCGTTAGGGGTCATCAACTGCAACGATGCACCATCTCATTCTTCTCGGTGCCATATCTCGTAAACCGTTAGATGAACATCATTCAAACTTTCACAGGAGAAACATAATGGGCCACTCTCCACCCAGCAGGTCTCAAATTCATTTGTTCATACGTCAGAGCGGCGTTAGGGGTCATCAACTGCAACGATGCACCAACTCATTCTTCTAGGTGCAATATGTCGTAAACCAGGTGATGAACATCATTTAAACTTTCACAGGAGAAACATAATGGGCCACTCGCCACCCAGCAGGTCTCAAATTCATTTGTTCATACGTCAGAGCGGCGTTAGGGGTCATCAACTGCGACGATGAACCATCTCATTTTTCTCGGTGCCATATCTCGTAAACCATTAGATGAACATCATTCAAACTTTCACAGGAGAAACATAATGGGCCACTCTCCACCCATCAGGTCTCAAATTCATTTGTTCATACGTCAGAGCGGCGTTAGGGGTCATCAACTGCGACGATGAACCATCTCATTTTTCTCGGTGCCATATCTCGTAAACCATTAGATGAACATCATTCAAACTTTCACAGGAGAAACATAATGGGCCACTCTCCACCCATCAGGTCTCAAATTCATTTGTTCATACGTCAGAGCGGCGTTAGGGGTCATCAACTGCAACGATGCACCATCTCATTCTTCTCGGTGCCAAATCTCGTAAACCATTAAATGAACATCATTCAAACTTTCACAGCAGAAACATAATGGGCCACTCTCCACCCAGCAGGTCTCAAATTCATTTGTTCATACGTCAGAACGGCGTTAGGGGTCATCAACTGCAACGATGCACCAACTCATTCTTCTAGGTGCAATATCTCGTAAACCAGGAGATGAACATCATTCAAACTTTCACAGGAGAAACATAATGGGCCACTCTCCACCCAGCAGGTCTCAAATTCATTTGTTCATACGTCAGAGCGGAGTTAAGGGTCATCAACTGCAACGAAGCACCATCTCACTCTTCTCGGTGCCATATCTCGTAAACAATTAGATGAACATCATTCAAACTTTCACAGGAGAAACATAATGGGCCACTCTCCACCCATCAGGTCTCAAATTCATTTGTTCATACGTCAGAGCGGAGTTAAGGGTCATCAACTGCAACGAAGCACCATCTCACTCTTCTCGGTGCAATATCTCGTAGACCATTAAATGAATATCATTCAAACTTTCACAGGAGAAACATAATGGGCCACTCTCCACCCAGCAGGTCTCAAATTCATTTGTTCATACGTCAGAGCGGCGTTAGGGGTCATCAACTGCAACGATGCACCAACTCATTCTTCTAGGTGCAATATCTCGTAAACCAGGAGATGAACATCATTCAAACTTTCACAGGAGAAACATAATGGGCCACTCTCCACCCAGCAGGTCTCAAATTCATTTGTTCATACGTCAGAGCGGCGTTAGGGGTCATCAACTGCAACGATGCACCATCTCATTCTTCTCGGTGCCTTATCTCGTAAACCGTTAGATGAACATCATTCAAACTTTCACAGGAGAAACATAATGGGTCACTCTCCACCCAGCAGGTCTCAAATTCATTTGTTCATACGTCAGAGCGGCGTTAGGGGTCATCAACTGCAACGATGCACTAACTCATTCTTCTAGGTGCAATATCTCGTAAACCAGGAGATGAACATAATGGGCCACTCTCCACCCATCAGGTCTCAAATTCATTTGTTCATACTTCAGAGCGGCGTTAGGGGTCATCAACTGCAACGATGCACCATCTCATTCTTCTCGGTGCCAAATCTCGTAAACCATTAACTGAACATCATTCAAACTTTCACAGGAGAAAGATAATGGGCCACTCTCCACCCAGCAGGTCTCAAATTCATTTGTTCATACGTGAGAGCGGCGTTAGGGGTCATCAACTGCGACGATGCACCATCTCATTTTTCTCGGTGCAATATCTCGTAAACCAGGAGATGAACATCATTCAAACTTTCACAGGAGAAACATAATGGGCCACTCTCCACCCATCAGGTCTCAAATTCATTTGTTCATACGTCAGAGCGGCGTTAGGGGTCATCAACTGCAACTATGCACCATCTCATTCTTCTCGGTGCCAAATCTCGTAAACCATTAAATGAACATCATTCAAACTTTCACAGCAGAAACATAATGGGCCACTCTCCACCCAGCAGGTCTCAAATGCATTTGTTCATACGTCAGAGCCGCGTTAGGGGTCATCAACTGCAACGATGCACCAACTCATTCTTCTAGGTGCAATATCTCGTAAACCAGGAGATGAACATCATTCAAACTTTCACAGGAGAAACATAATGGGCCACTCTCCACCCAGCAGGTCTCAAATTCATTTGTTCATACGTCAGAGCGGCGTTAGGGGTCATCAACTGCAACGATGCACCAACTCATTCTTCTAGGTGCAATATGTCGTAAACCAGGAGATGAACATCATTCAAACTTTCACAGGAGAAACATAATGGGCCAGTAGCCACCCAGCAAGTCTCAAATTCATTTGTTCATACGTCAGAGCGGCGTTAGGGGTCATCAACTGCGAGGATGCACCATCACATTTATCTCGGTGCCATATCTCGTAAACCATTAGATGAACATCATTCAAACTTTCACAGGAGAAAGATAATGGGCCACTCTCCACCCAGCAGGTCTCAAATTCATTTGTTCATACGTCAGAGCGGAGTTAAGGGTCATCAACTGCAACGAAGCACCATCTCACTCTTCTCGGTGCCATATCTCGTAAACAATTAGATGAACATCATTCAAACTTTCACAGGAGAAACATAATGGGCCACTCTCCACCCATCAGGTCTCAAATTCATTTGTTCATACGTCAGAGCGGAGTTAAGGGTCATCAACTGCAACGAAGCACCATCTCACTCTTCTCGGTGCAATATCTCGTAGACCATTAAATGAATATCATTCAAACTTTCACAGGAGAAACATAATGGGCCACTCTCCACCCAGCAGGTCTCAAATTCATTTGTTCATACGTCAGAGCGGCGTTAGGGGTCATCAACTGCAACGATGCACCAACTCATTCTTCTAGGTGCAATATCTCGTAAACCAGGAGATGAACATCATTCAAACTTTCACAGGAGAAACATAATGGGCCACTCTCCACCCAGCAGGTCTCAAATTCATTTGTTCATACGTCAGAGCGGCGTTAGGGGTCATCAACTGCAACGATGCACCATCTCATTCTTCTCGGTGCCTTATCTCGTAAACCGTTAGATGAACATCATTCAAACTTTCACAGGAGAAACATAATGGGTCACTCTCCACCCAGCAGGTCTCAAATTCATTTGTTCATACGTCAGAGCGGCGTTAGGGGTCATCAACTGCAACGATGCACTAACTCATTCTTCTAGGTGCAATATCTCGTAAACCAGGAGATGAACATAATGGGCCACTCTCCACCCATCAGGTCTCAAATTCATTTGTTCATACTTCAGAGCGGCGTTAGGGGTCATCAACTGCAACGATGCACCATCTCATTCTTCTCGGTGCCAAATCTCGTAAACCATTAACTGAACATCATTCAAACTTTCACAGGAGAAAGATAATGGGCCACTCTCCACCCAGCAGGTCTCAAATTCATTTGTTCATACGTGAGAGCGGCGTTAGGGGTCATCAACTGCGACGATGCACCATCTCATTTTTCTCGGTGCAATATCTCGTAAACCAGGAGATGAACATCATTCAAACTTTCACAGGAGAAACATAATGGGCCACTCTCCACCCATCAGGTCTCAAATTCATTTGTTCATACGTCAGAGCGGCGTTAGGGGTCATCAACTGCAACTATGCACCATCTCATTCTTCTCGGTGCCAAATCTCGTAAACCATTAAATGAACATCATTCAAACTTTCACAGCAGAAACATAATGGGCCACTCTCCACCCAGCAGGTCTCAAATGCATTTGTTCATACGTCAGAGCCGCGTTAGGGGTCATCAACTGCAACGATGCACCAACTCATTCTTCTAGGTGCAATATCTCGTAAACCAGGAGATGAACATCATTCAAACTTTCACAGGAGAAACATAATGGGCCACTCTCCACCCAGCAGGTCTCAAATTCATTTGTTCATACGTCAGAGCGGCGTTAGGGGTCATCAACTGCAACGATGCACCAACTCATTCTTCTAGGTGCAATATGTCGTAAACCAGGAGATGAACATCATTCAAACTTTCACAGGAGAAACATAATGGGCCAGTAGCCACCCAGCAAGTCTCAAATTCATTTGTTCATACGTCAGAGCGGCGTTAGGGGTCATCAACTGCGAGGATGCACCATCACATTTATCTCGGTGCCATATCTCGTAAACCATTAGATGAACATCATTCAAACTTTCACAGGAGAAAGATAATGGGCCACTCTCCACCCAGCAGGTCTCAAATTCATTTGTTCATACGTCAGAGCGGAGTTAAGGGTCATCAACTGCAACGAAGCACCATCTCAATCTTCTCGGTGCCATATCTCGTAAACAATTAGATGAACATCATTCAAACTCTCACAGGAGAAACATAATGGGCCACTCTCCACCCATCAGGTCTCAAATTCATTTGTTCATACGTCAGAGCGGCGTTAGGGGTCATCAACTGCGACGATGCACCATCTTATTTTTCTCGGTGCAATATCTCGTAAACCAGGAGATGAACATCTTTCAAACTTTCACAGGAGAAACATAATGGGCCACTCTCCACCCGTCAGGTCTCAAATTCATTTGTTCATACGTCAGAGCGGCGTTAGAAGTCATCAACTGCAACGGTGCACCATCTCATTCTTCTCGGTGCCAAATCTCGTAAACCATTAAATGAACATCATTCAAACTTTCATAGGAGAAACATAATGGGCCACTCTCCACCCAGCAGGTCTCAAATTCATTTGTTCATACGTCAGAGCGGCGTTAGGGGTCATCAACTGCAACGATGCACCATCTCATTCTTCTCGGTGCCATATCTCGTAAACCGTTAGATGAACATCATTCAAACTTTCACAGGAGAAACATAATGGGCCACTCTCCACCCAGCAGGTCTCAAATTCATTTGTTCATGCGTCAGAGCGGAGTTAAGGGTCATCAACTGCAACGAAGCACCATCTCATTCTTCTCGGTGCCAAATCTCGTAAACCATTAAATGAACATCATTCAAACTTTCACAGGTGAAACATAATGGGCCACTCTCCACCCAGCAGCTCTCAAATTCATTTGTTCATACGTCAGATCGGCGTTAGGGGTCATCAACTGCAACGATGCACCAACTCATTCTTCTAGGTGCAATATCTCGTAAACCATTAACTGAGCATCATTCAAACTTTCACAGGAGAAACATAATGGGCCACTCTCCACCCAGCAGGTCTCAAATTCATTTGTTCATACGTCAGAGCGGCGTTAGGGGTCATCAACTGCGACGATGCACCATCTCATTTTTCTCGGTGCAATATCTCGTAAACCATTAACTGAACATCATTCAATCTTTCACAGGAGAAACATAATGGGCCACTCTCCACCCAGCAGGTCTCAAATTCATTTGTTCATACGTCAGAGCGGCGTTAGGGGTCATCAACTGCGACGGTGCACCATCACATTTATCTCAGAGCCATATCTCGTAAACCATTAGATGAACATCATTCAAACTTTCACAGGAGACGCACAATGGGCCACTCTCCACCCAGCATGTCTCAAATTCATTTGTTCATACGTCAGAGCGGAGTTAAGGGTCATCAACTGCAACGAAGCACCATCTCACTCTTCTCGGTGCCATATCTCGTAAACAATTAGATGAGCATCATTCAAACTTTCACAGGAGAAAGATAATGGGCCACTCTCCACCCAGCACGTCTCAAATTCATTTGTTCATACGTCAAAGCGGCGTTAGGGGTCATCAACTGCAACGAAGCACCATCTCACTCTTCTCGGTGCCATATCTTGTAAACAATTAGATGGACATCATTCAAACTTTCACAGGAGAAAGATAATGGGCCACTCTCCACCCGTCAGGTCTCAAATTCATTTGTTCATACGTCAGAGCGGCGTTAGGGGTCATCAACTGCAACGATGCACCATCTCATTCTTCTCGGTGCCAAATCTCGTAAACCATTAAATGAACATCATTCAAACTTTCACAGGAGAAACATAATGGGCCACTCTCCACCCAGCAGGTCTCAAATTCATTTGTTCATACGTCAGAGCGGCGTTAGGGGTCATCAACTGCGACGATGCACCATCTCATTTTTCTCGGTGCAATCTCTCGTAAACCAGGAGATGAACATCATTCAATCTTTCACAGGAGAAACATAATGGGCCACTCTCCACCCGTCAGGTCTCAAATTCATTTGTTCATACGTCAGAGCTGCGTTAGGGGTCATCAACTGCAACGATGCACCATCTCATTCTTCTCGGTGCCAAATCTCGTAAACCATTAAATTAACATCATTCAAACTTTCACAGGTGAAACATAATGGGCCACTCTCCACCCAGCAGGTCTCAAATTCATTTGTTCATACGTCAGAGCGGCGTTAGGGGTCATCAACTGCAACGATGCACCATCACATTTATCTCGGTGCCATATCTCGTAAACCATTAGATGAACATCAATCAAACTTTCACAGGAGAAACATAATGGACCACTCTCCACCCAGAAGGTCTCAAATTCATTTGTTCATACGTCAGAGCGGAGTTAAGGGTCATCAACTGCAACGAAGCACCATCTCACTCTTCTCGGTGCCATATCTCGTAAACAATTAGATGAACATCATTCAAACTTTCACAGGAGAAAGATAATGGGCCACTCTCCACCCAGCGGGTCTCAAATTCATTTGTTCATACGTCAGAGCGGCGTTAGGGGTCATCAACTGCGACGATGCACCATCTCATTTTTCTCGGTGCAATATCTCGTAAACCATTAACTGAACATCATTCAATCTTTCACAGGAGAAACATAATGGGCCACTCTCCACCCGTCAGGTCTCAAATTCATTTGTTCATACGTCAGAGCGGCGTTAGGGGTCATCAACTGCAACGATGCACCATCTCATTCTTCTCGGTGCCAAATCTCGTAAACCATTAAATGAACATCATTCAAACTTTCACAGGAGAAACATAATGGGCCACTCTCCACCCAGCAGGTCTCAAATTCATTTGTTCATACGTCAGAGCGGCGTTAGGGGTCATCAACTGCGACGATGCACCATCTCATTTTTCTCGGTGCAATCTCTCGTAAACCAGGAGATGAACATCATTCAATCTTTCACAGGAGAAACATAATGGGCCACTCTCCACCCGTCAGGTCTCAAATTCATTTGTTCATACGTCAGAGCTGCGTTAGGGGTCATCAACTGCAACGATGCACCATCTCATTCTTCTCGGTGCCAAATCTCGTAAACCATTAAATTAACATCATTCAAACTTTCACAGGTGAAACATAATGGGCCACTCTCCACCCAGCAGGTCTCAAATTCATTTGTTCATACGTCAGAGCGGCGTTAGGGGTCATCAACTGCAACGATGCACCATCTCATTCTTCTCGGTGCCAAATCTCGTAAACCATTAAATGAACATCATTCACACTTTCACAGGAGAAACATAATGGGCCACTCTCCACCCAGCAGGTCTCAAATTCATTTGTTCATACGTCAGAGCGGCGTTAGGGGTCATCAACTGCGACGATGCACCATCTCATTTTTCTCGGTGCAATCTCTCGTAAACCAGGAGATGAACATCATTCAATCTTTCACAGGAGAAACATAATGGGCCACTCTCCTCCACCCGTCAGGTCTCAAATTCATTTGTTCATACGTCAGAGCTGCGTTAGGGGTCATCAGCTGCAACGATGCACCATCTCATTCTTCTCGGTGCCAAATCTCGTAAACCATTAAATTAACATCATTCAAACTTTCACAGGTGAAACATAATGGGCCACTCTCCACCCAGCAGGTCTCAAATTCATTTGTTCATACGTCAGAGCGGCGTTAGGGGTCATCAACTGCAACGATGCACCATCACATTTATCTCGGTGCCATATCTCGTAAACCATTAGATGAACATCAATCAAACTTTCACAGGAGAAACATAATGGACCACTCTCCACCCAGAAGGTCTCAAATTCATTTGTTCATACGTCAGAGCGGAGTTAAGGGTCATCAACTGCAACGAAGCACCATCTCACTCTTCTCGGTGCCATATCTCGTAAACAATTAGATGAACATCATTCAAACTTTCACAGGAGAAAGATAATGGGCCACTCTCCACCCAGCAGGTCTCAAATTCATTTGTTCATACGTCAGAGCGGCGTTAGGGGTCATCAACTGCGACGATGCACCATCTCATTTTTCTCGGTGCAATATCTCGTAAACCATTAACTGAACATCATTCAATCTTTCACAGGAGAAACATAATGGGCCACTCTCCACCCAGCAGGTCGCAAATTCATTTGTTCATACGTCAGAGCGGCGTTAGGGGTCATCAACTGCAACGATGCACCAACTCATTCTTCTAGGTGCAATATCTCGTAAACCAGGAGATGAACATTATTCAACCTTTCACAGCAGAAACATAATGGGCCACTCTCCACCCAGCAGGTCTCAAATTCATTTGTTCAAACGTCAGAGCGGCGTTAGGGGCCATCAACTGCAACGATGCACCATCTCGTTCTTCTCGGTGCCATATCTCGTAAACCATTAGATGAACATCATTCAAACTTTCACAGGAGAAACATAATGGGCCACTCTCCACCCAGCAGGTCTCAGATTCATTTGTTCATACGTCAGAGCGGCGTTAGGGGTCATCAACTGCAACGATGCACCATCTCATTCTTCTCGGTGCCATATCTCGTAAACCGTTAGATGAACATCATTCAAACTTTCACAGGAGAAACATAATGGGCCACTCTCCACCCAGCAGGTCTCAAATTCATTTGTTCATACGTCAAAGCGGCGTTAGGGGTCATCAACTGCAACGATGCACCATCTCACTCTTCTGGGTGCCATATCTCGCAAACCGTTAGATGAACATCATTCAAACTTTCACAGGAGAAACATAATGGGCCACTCGCCACCCAGCAGGTCTCAAATTCATTTGTTCATACGTCAGAGCGGCGTTAGGGGTCATCAACTGCGACGATGCACCATCACATTTATCTCGGTGCCATATCTCGTAAACCATTAGATGAACATCATTCAAACTTTCACAGGAGAAACATAATGGGCCACTCTCCACCCAGCAGGTCTCAGATTCATTTGTTCATACGTCAGAGCGGCGTTAGGGGTCATCAACTGCAACGATGCACCATCTCATTCTTCTCGGTGCCATATCTCGTAAACCGTTAGATGAACATCATTCAAACTTTCACAGGAGAAACATAATGGGCCACTCTCCACCCAGCAGGTCTCAAATTCATTTGTTCATACGTCAAAGCTGCGTTAGGGGTCATCAACTGCAACGATGCACCATCTCACTCTTCTGGGTGCCATATCTCGCAAACCGTTAGATGAACATCATTCAAACTTTCACAGGAGAAACATAATGGGCCACTCTCCACCCAGCAGGTCTCAAATTCATTTGTTCATACGTCAGAGCGGCGTTAGGGGTCATCAACTGCAACAATGCACCAACTCATTCTTCTAGGTGCAATATCTCGTAAACTAGGAGATGAACATCATTCAAACTTTCACAGGAGAAACATAATGGGCCACTCGCCACCCAGCAGGTCTCAAATTCATTTGTTCATACGTCAGAGCGGCGTTAGGGGTCATCAACTGCGACGATGCACCATCACATTTATCTCGGTGCCATATCTCGTAAACCATTAGATGAACATCATTCAAACTTTCACAGGAGAAACATAATGGGTCACTCTCCACCCAGAAGGTCTCAAATTCATTTGTTCATACGTCAGAGCGGAATTAAGGGTCATCAACTGCAACGAAGCACCATCTCACTCTTCTCGGTGCCATATCTTGTAAACAATTAGATGAACATCATTCAAACTTTCACAGGAGAAATATAATGGGCCACTCTCCACCCGTCAGGTCTCAAATTCATTTGTTCATACGTCAGAGCGGCGTTAGGGGTCATCAACTGCAACGATGCACCATCTCATTCTTCTCGGTGCCAAATCTCGTAAACCATTAAATGAACATCATTCAAACTTTCACAGGAGAAACATAATGGGCCACTCTCCACCCAGCAGGTCTCAAATTCATTTGTTCATACGTCAGAGCGGCGTTAGGGGTCATCAACTGCGACGATGCACCATCTCATTTTTCTCGGTGCAATATCTCGTAAACCAGGAGATGAACATCATTCAATCTTTCACAGGAGAAACATAATGGGCCACTCTCCACCCGTCAGGTCTCAAATTCATTTGTCCATACGTCAGAGCTGCGTTAGGGGTCATCAACTGCAACGATGCACCATCTCATTCTTCTCGGTGCGAAATCTCGTAAACCATTAAATGAACATCATTCAAACTTTCACAGGAGAAACATAATGGGCCACTCTCCACCCAGCAGGTCTCAAATTCATTTGTTCATATGTCAGAGCGGCGTTAGGGGTCATCAACTGCGACGATGCACCATCTCATTTTTCTCGGTGCAATATCTCGTAAACCAGGAGATGAACATCATTCAATCTTTCACAGGAGAAACATAATGGGCCACTCTCCACCCGTCAGGTCTCAAATTCATTTGTCCATACGTCAGAGCTGCGTTAGGGGTCATCAACTGCAACGATGCACCATCTCATTCTTCTCGGTGCCAAATCTCGTAAACCATTAAATGAACATCATTCAAACTTTCACAGGAGAAACATAATGGGCCACTCTCCACCCAGCAGGTCTCAAATTCATTTGCTCATACGTCAGAGCGGCGTTAGGGGTCATCAACTGCAACGATGCACCATCTCATTTTTCTCGGTGCCATATCTCGTAAACCGTTAGATGAACATCATTCAAACTTTCACAGGAGAAACATAATGGGCCACTCTCCACCCAACAGGTCTCAAATTCATTTGTTCATACGTCAGAGCGGCGTTAGGGGTCATCAACTGCGACGATGCACCATCACATTTATCTCGGTGCCATATCTCGTAAACCATTAGATGAACATCATTCAAACTTTCACAGGAGAAACATAATGGGCCACTCTCCACCAAGAAGGTCTCAAATTCATTTGTTCATACGTCAGAGCGGAGTTAAGGGTCATCAACTGCAACGAAGCACCATCTCACTCTTCTCGGTACCATATCTTGTAAACAATTAGATGAACATCATTCAAACTTTCACAGGAGAAAGATAATGGGCCACTCTCCACCCGTCAGGTCTCAAATTCATTTGTTCATACGTCAGAGCGGCGTTAGGGGTCATCAACTGCAACGATGCACCATCACATTTATCTCGGTGCCATATCTCGTAAACCATTAGATGAACATCAATCAAACTTTCACAGGAGAAACATAATGGACCACTCTCCACCCAGAAGGTCTCAAATTCATTTGTTCATACGTCAGAGCGGAGTTAAGGGTCATCAACTGCAACGAAGCACCATCTCACTCTTCTCGGTGCCATATCTCGTAAACAATTAGATGAACATCATTCAAACTTTCACAGGAGAAAGATAATGGGCCACTCTCCACCCAGCAGGTCTCAAATTCATTTGTTCATACGTCAGAGCGGCGTTAGGGGTCATCAACTGCGACGATGCACCATCTCATTTTTCTCGGTGCAATATCTCGTAAACCATTAACTGAACATCATTCAATCTTTCACAGGAGAAACATAATGGGCCACTCTCCACCCAGCAGGTCGCAAATTCATTTGTTCATACGTCAGAGCGGCGTTAGGGGTCATCAACTGCAACGATGCACCAACTCATTCTTCTAGGTGCAATATCTCGTAAACCAGGAGATGAACATTATTCAACCTTTCACAGCAGAAACATAATGGGCCACTCTCCACCCAGCAGGTCTCAAATTCATTTGTTCAAACGTCAGAGCGGCGTTAGGGGTCATCAACTGCAACGATGCACCATCACATTTATCTCGGTGCCATATCTCGTAAACCATTAGATGAACATCAATCAAACTTTCACAGGAGAAACATAATGGACCACTCTCCACCCAGAAGGTCTCAAATTCATTTGTTCATACGTCAGAGCGGAGTTAAGGGTCATCAACTGCAACGAAGCACCATCTCACTCTTCTCGGTGCCATATCTCGTAAACCATTAGATGAACATCATTCAAACTTTCACAGGAGAAACATAATGGGCCACTCTCCACCCAGCAGGTCTCAGATTCATTTGTTCATACGTCAGAGCGGCGTTAGGGGTCATCAACTGCAACGATGCACCATCTCATTCTTCTCGGTGCCATATCTCGTAAACCGTTAGATGAACATCATTCAAACTTTCACAGGAGAAACATAATGGGCCACTCTCCACCCAGCAGGTCTCAAATTCATTTGTTCATACGTCAAAGCGGCGTTAGGGGTCATCAACTGCAACGATGCACCATCTCACTCTTCTGGGTGCCATATCTCGCAAACCGTTAGATGAACATCATTCAAACTTTCACAGGAGAAACATAATGGGCCACTCGCCACCCAGCAGGTCTCAAATTCATTTGTTCATACGTCAGAGCGGCGTTAGGGGTCATCAACTGCGACGATGCACCATCACATTTATCTCGGTGCCATATCTCGTAAACCATTAGATGAACATCATTCAAACTTTCACAGGAGAAACATAATGGGCCACTCTCCACCCAGCAGGTCTCAGATTCATTTGTTCATACGTCAGAGCGGCGTTAGGGGTCATCAACTGCAACGATGCACCATCTCATTCTTCTCGGTGCCATATCTCGTAAACCGTTAGATGAACATCATTCAAACTTTCACAGGAGAAACATAATGGGCCACTCTCCACCCAGCAGGTCTCAAATTCATTTGTTCATACGTCAAAGCGGCGTTAGGGGTCATCAACTGCAACGATGCACCATCTCACTCTTCTGGGTGCCATATCTCGCAAACCGTTAGATGAACATCATTCAAACTTTCACAGGAGAAACATAATGGGCCACTCTCCACCCAGCAGGTCTCAAATTCATTTGTTCATACGTCAGAGCGGCGTTAGGGGTCATCAACTGCAACAATGCACCAACTCATTCTTCTAGGTGCAATATCTCGTAAACTAGGAGATGAACATCATTCAAACTTTCACAGGAGAAACATAATGGGCCACTCGCCACCCAGCAGGTCTCAAATTCATTTGTTCATACGTCAGAGCGGCGTTAGGGGTCATCAACTGCGACGATGCACCATCACATTTATCTCGGTGCCATATCTCGTAAACCATTAGATGAACATCATTCAAACTTTCACAGGAGAACCATAATGGGTCACTCTCCACCCAGAAGGTCTCAAATTCATTTGTTCATACGTCAGAGCGGAATTAAGGGTCATCAACTGCAACGAAGCACCATCTCACTCTTCTCGGTGCCATATCTTGTAAACAATTAGATGAACATCATTCAAACTTTCACAGGAGAAATATAATGGGCCACTCTCCACCCGTCAGGTCTCAAATTCATTTGTTCATACGTCAGAGCGGCGTTAGGGGTCATCAACTGCAACGATGCACCATCTCATTCTTCTCGGTGCCAAATCTCGTAAACCATTAAATGAACATCATTCAAACTTTCACAGGAGAAACATAATGGGCCACTCTCCACCCAGCAGGTCTCAAATTCATTTGTTCATACGTCAGAGCGGCGTTAGGGGTCATCAACTGCGACGATGCACCATCTCATTTTTCTCGGTGCAATATCTCGTAAACCAGGAGATGAACATCATTCAATCTTTCACAGGAGAAACATAATGGGCCACTCTCCACCCGTCAGGTCTCAAATTCATTTGTCCATACGTCAGAGCTGCGTTAGGGGTCATCAACTGCAACGATGCACCATCTCATTCTTCTCGGTGCCAAATCTCGTAAACCATTAAATGAACATCATTCAAACTTTCACAGGAGAAACATAATGGGCCACTCTCCACCCAGCAGGTCTCAAATTCATTTGTTCATATGTCAGAGCGGCGTTAGGGGTCATCAACTGCGACGATGCACCATCTCATTTTTCTCGGTGCAATATCTCGTAAACCAGGAGATGAACATCATTCAATCTTTCACAGGAGAAACATAATGGGCCACTCTCCACCCGTCAGGTCTCAAATTCATTTGTCCATACGTCAGAGCTGCGTTAGGGGTCATCAACTGCAACGATGCACCATCTCATTCTTCTCGGTGCCAAATCTCGTAAACCATTAAATGAACATCATTCAAACTTTCACAGGAGAAACATAATGGGCCACTCTCCACCCAGCAGGTCTCAAATTCATTTGCTCATACGTCAGAGCGGCGTTAGGGGTCATCAACTGCAACGATGCACCATCTCATTTTTCTCGGTGCCATATCTCGTAAACCGTTAGATGAACATCATTCAAACTTTCACAGGAGAAACATAATGGGCCACTCTCCACCCAACAGGTCTCAAATTCATTTGTTCATACGTCAGAGCGGCGTTAGGGGTCATCAACTGCGACGATGCACCATCACATTTATCTCGGTGCCATATCTCGTAAACCATTAGATGAACATCATTCAAACTTTCACAGGAGAAACATAATGGGCCACTCTCCACCAAGAAGGTCTCAAATTCATTTGTTCATACGTCAGAGCGGAGTTAAGGGTCATCAACTGCAACGAAGCACCATCTCACTCTTCTCGGTACCATATCTTGTAAACAATTAGATGAACATCATTCAAACTTTCACAGGAGAAAGATAATGGGCCACTCTCCACCCGTCAGGTCTCAAATTCATTTGTTCATACGTCAGAGCGGTGTTAGGGGTCATCAACTGCAACGTTGCACCATCTCATTCTTCTCGGTGCCAAATCTCGTAAACCATTAAATGAACATCATTCAAACTTTCACAGGAGAAACATAATGGGCCACTCTCCACCCAGCAGGTCTCAAATTCATTTGTTCATACGTCAGAGCGGCGTTAGGGGTCATCAACTGCGACGATGCACCATCTCATTTTTCTCGGTGCAATATCTCGTAAACCAGGAGATGAACATCATTCAATCTTTCACAGGAGAAACATAATGGGCCACTCTCCACCCGTCAGGTCTCAAATTCATTTGTTCATACGTCAGAGCTGCGTTAGGGGTCATCAACTGCAACGATGCACCATCTCATTCTTCTCGGTGCCAAATCTCGTAAACCATTAAATTAACATCATTCAAACTTTCACAGGTGAAACATAATGGGCCACTCTCCACCCAGCAGGTCTCAAATTCATTTGTTCATACGTCAGAGCGGCGTTAGGGGTCATCAACTGCAACGATGCACCAACTCATTCTTCTAGGTGCAATATCTCGTAAACCAGGAGATGAACATCATTCAAACTTTCACAGGAGAAACATGCTGGGCCACTCTCCACCCAGCAGGTCTCAAGTTCGTTTGTTCATACGTCAGAGCGGTGTTAGGGGTCATCAACTGCGACGATGCACCTTCACATTTATCTCGGTGCCATATCTCGTAAACCATTAGATGAACATCATTCAAACTTTCACAGGAGAAACACAATGGGCCACTCTCCACCCAGCAGGCCTCAAATTCATTTGTTCATACGTCAGAACGGCGTTAGGGGTCAACAACTGCAACGATGCACCATCTCATTTTTCTCGGTGCCATATCTCGTAAACTATTAGATGAACATCATTCAAACTTTCACAGGAGAAACATAATGGGCCACTCTCCACCCAGCAGGTCTCAAATTCATTTGTTCATACGTCAGAGCGGCGTTAGGGGTCATCAACTGCAACAATGCACCAACTCATTCTTCTAGGTGCAATATCTCGTAAACCAGGAGATGAACATCATTCAAACTTTCACAGGAGAAATATAATGGGCCACTCGCCACCCAGCAGGTCTCAAATTCATTTGTTCATACGTCAGAGCGGCGTTAGGGGTCATCAACTGCGACGATGCACCATCACATTTATCTCGGTGCCATATCTCGTAAACCATTAGATGAACATCATTCAAACTTTCACAGGAGAAACATAATGGGCCACTCTTCACCCAGAAGGTCTCAAATTCATTTGTTCATACGTCAGAGCGGAGTTAATGGTCATCAACTGCAACGAAGCACCATCTCACTCTTCTCGGTGCCATATCTCGTAAACAATTAGATGAACATCATTCAAACTTTCACATGAGAAAGATAATGGGCCACTCTCCACCCAGCAGGTCTCAAATTCATTTGTTCATACGTCAGAGCGGCGTTAGGGGTCATCAACTGCAACGATGCACCAACTCATTCTTCTAGGTGCAATATCTCGTAAACCAGGAGATGAACATCATTCAAACTTTCACAGGAGAAACATAATGGGCCACTCTCCACCCAGCAGGTCTCAAATTCATTTGTTCATACGTCAGAGCGGAGTTAAGGGTCATCAACTGCAACGAAGCACCATCTCACTCTTCTCGGTGCCATATCTCGTAAACAATTAGATGAACATCATTCAAACTTTCACAGGAGAAACATAATGGGCCACTCTCCACCCATCAGGTCTCAAATTCAGTTGTTCATACGTCAGAGCGGCGTTAGGGGTCATCAACTGCGACGATGCACCATCTCATTTTTCTCGGTGCAATATCTCGTAAACCAGGAGATGAACATCATTCAATCTTTCACAGGAGAAACATAATGGGCCACTCTCCACCCAGCAGGTCTCAAATTCATTTGTTCATACGTCAGAGCGGCGTTAGGGGTCATCAACTGCGACGATGCACCCTCACATTTATCTCAGAGCCATATCTCGTAAACCATTAGATGAACATCATTCATACTTTCACAGGAGAAACACAATGGGCCACTCTCCACCCAGCAGGTCTCAAATTCATTTGTTCATACGTCAGAACGGCGTTAGGGGTCAACAACTGCAACGATGCACCATCTCATTTTTCTCGGTGCCATATCTCGTAAACCGTTAGATGAACATCATTCAAACTTTCACAAGAAAAAAATAATGGGCCACTCTCCACCCAGCAGGTCTCAAATTTATTTGTTCATACGTCAGAGCGGCGTTAGGGGTCATCAACTGCGACGATGCACCATCTCATTTTTCTCGGTGCAATATCTCGTAAACCAGGAGATGAACATCATTCAATCTTTCACAGGAGAAACATAATGGGCCACTCTCCACCCAGCAGGTCTCAAATTCATTTGTTCATACGTCAGAGCGGCGTTAGGGGTCATCAACTGCGACGATGCACCCTCACATTTATCTCAGAGCCATATCTCGTAAACCATTAGATGAACATCATTCATACTTTCACAGGAGAAACACAATGGGCCACTCTCCACCCAGCAGGTCTCAAATTCATTTGTTCATACGTCAGAACGGCGTTAGGGGTCAACAACTGCAACGATGCACCATCTCATTTTTCTCGGTGCCATATCTCGTAAACTATTAGATGAACATCATTCAAACTTTCACAGGAGAAACATAATGGGCCACTCTCCACCCAGCAGGTCTCAAATTCATTTGTTCATACGTCAGAGCGGCGTTAGGGGTCATCAACTGCAACGATGCACCAACTCATTCTTCTAGGTGCAATATCTCGTAAACCAGGAGATGAACATCATTCAAACTTTCACAGGAGAAACATAATGGGCCACTCGCCACCCAGAAGGTCTCAAATTCATTTGTTCATACGACAGAGCGGAGTTAAGGGTCATCAACTGCAACGAAGCACCATCTCATTCTTCTCGGTGCCAAATCTCGTAAACCATTAAATGAACATCATTCAAACTTTCACAGGTGAAACATAATGGGCCACTCTCCACCCAGCAGCTCTCAAATTCATTTGTTCATACGTCAGATCGGCGTTAGGGGTCATCAACTGCAACGATGCACCAACTCATTCTTCTAGGTGCAATATCTCGTAAACCATTAACTGAGCATCATTCAAACTTTCACAGGAGAAACATAATGGGCCACTCTCCACCCAGCAGGTTTCAAATTCATTTGTTCATACGTCAGAGCGGCGTTAGGGGTCATCAACTGCGACGATGCACCATCTCATTTTTCTCGTTGCAATATCTCGTAAACCATTAACTGAACATCATTCAATCTTTCACAGGAGAAACATAATGGGCCACTCTCCACCCAGCAGGTCTCAAATTCATTTGTTCATACGTCAGAGCGGCGTTAGGGGTCATCAACTGCGACGGTGCACCATCACATTTATCTCAGAGCCATATCTCGTAAACCATTAGATGAACATCATTCAAACTTTCACAGGAGACGCACAATGGGCCACTCTCCACCCAGCATGTCTCAAATTCATTTGTTCATACGTCAGAGCGGAGTTAAGGGTCATCAACTGCAACGAAGCACCATCTCACTCTTCTCGGTGCCATATCTCGTAAACAATTAGATGAGCATCATTCAAACTTTCACAGGAGAAAGATAATGGGCCACTCTCCACCCAGCACGTCTCAAATTCATTTGTTCATACGTCAAAGCGGCGTTAGGGGTCGTCAACTGCAACGAAGCACCATCTCACTCTTCTCGGTGCCATATCTTGTAAACAATTAGATGGACATCATTCAAACTTTCACAGGAGAAAGATAATGGGCCACTCTCCACCCGTCAGGTCTCAAATTCATTTGTTCATACGTCAGAGCGGCGTTAGGGGTCATCAACTGCAACGATGCACCATCTCATTCTTCTCGGTGCCAAATCTCGTAAACCATTAAATGAACATCATTCAAACTTTCACAGGAGAAACATAATGGGCCACTCTCCACCCAGCAGGTCTCAAATTCATTTGTTCATACGTCAGAGCGGCGTTAGGGGTCATCAACTGCGACGATGCACCATCTCATTTTTCTCGGTGCAATCTCTCGTAAACCAGGAGATGAACATCATTCAATCTTTCACAGGAGAAACATAATGGGCCACTCTCCACCCGTCAGGTCTCAAATTCATTTGTTCATACGTCAGAGCTGCGTTAGGGGTCATCAACTGCAACGATGCACCATCCCATTCTTCTCGGTGCCAAATCTCGTAAACCATTAAATTAACATCATTCAAACTTTCACAGGTGAAACATAATGGGCCACTCTCCACCCAGCAGGTCTCAAATTCATTTGTTCATACGTCAGAGCGGCGTTAGGGGTCATCAACTGCAACGATGCACCATCACATTTATCTCGGTGCCATATCTCGTAAACCATTAGATGAACATCAATCAAACTTTCACAGGAGAAACATAATGGACCACTCTCCACCCAGAAGGTCTCAAATTCATTTGTTCATACGTCAGAGCGGAGTTAAGGGTCATCAACTGCAACGAAGCACCATCTCACTCTTCTCGGTGCCATATCTCGTAAACAATTAGATGAACATCATTCAAACTTTCACAGGAGAAAGATAATGGGCCACTCTCCACCCAGCAGGTCTCAAATTCATTTGTTCATACGTCAGAGCGGCGTTAGGGGTCATCAACTGCGACGATGCACCATCTCATTTTTCTCGGTGCAATATCTCGTAAACCATTAACTGAACATCATTCAATCTTTCACAGGAGAAACATAATGGGCCACTCTCCACCCAGCAGGTCGCAAATTCATTTGTTCATACGTCAGAGCGGCGTTAGGGGTCATCAACTGCAACGATGCACCAACTCATTCTTCTAGGTGCAATATCTCGTAAACCAGGAGATGAACATTATTCAACCTTTCACAGCAGAAACATAATGGGCCACTCTCCACCCAGCAGGTCTCAAATTCATTTGTTCAAACGTCAGAGCGGCGTTAGGGGCCATCAACTGCAACGATGCACCATCTCGTTCTTCTCGGTGCCATATCTCGTAAACCATTAGATGAACATCATTCAAACTTTCACAGGAGAAACATAATGGGCCACTCTCCACCCAGCAGGTCTCAGATTCATTTGTTCATACGTCAGAGCGGCGTTAGGGGTCATCAACTGCAACGATGCACCATCTCATTCTTCTCGGTGCCATATCTCGTAAACCGTTAGATGAACATCATTCAAACTTTCACAGGAGAAACATAATGGGCCACTCTCCACCCAGCAGGTCTCAAATTCATTTGTTCATACGTCAAAGCGGCGTTAGGGGTCATCAACTGCAACGATGCACCATCTCACTCTTCTGGGTGCCATATCTCGCAAACCGTTAGATGAACATCATTCAAACTTTCACAGGAGAAACATAATGGGCCACTCGCCACCCAGCAGGTCTCAAATTCATTTGTTCATACGTCAGAGCGGCGTTAGGGGTCATCAACTGCGACGATGCACCATCACATTTATCTCGGTGCCATATCTCGTAAACCATCATCATTCAAACTTTCACAGGAGAAACATAATGGGCCACTCTCCACCCAGCAGGTCTCAAATTCATTTGTTCATACGTCAGAGCGGCGTTAGGGGTCATCAACTGCAACAATGCACCAACTCATTCTTCTAGGTGCAATATCTCGTAAACCAGGAGATGAACATCATTCAAACTTTCACAGGAGAAACATAATGGGCCACTCGCCACCCAGCAGGTCTCAAATTCATTTGTTCATACGACAGAGCGGCGTTAGGGGTCATCAACTGCGACGATGCACCATCACATTTATCTCGGTGCCATATCTCGTAAACCATTAGATGAACATCATTCAAACTTTCACAGGAGAAACATAATGGGCCACTCTTCACCCAGAAGGTCTCAAATTCATTTGTTCATACGTCAGAACGGCGTTAGGGGTCAACAACTGCAACGATGCACCATCTCATTTTTCTCGGTGCCATATCTCGTAAACTATTAGATGAACATCATTCAAACTTTCACAGGAGAAACATAATGGGCCACTCTCCACCCAGCAGGTCTCAAATTCATTTGTTCATACGTCAGAGCGGCGTTAGGGGTCATCAACTGCGACGATGCACCCTCACATTTATCTCAGAGCCATATCTCGTAAACCATTAGATGAACATCATTCATACTTTCACAGGAGAAACACAATGGGCCACTCTCCACCCAGCAGGTCTCAAATTCATTTGTTCATACGTCAGAACGGCGTTAGGGGTCAACAACTGCAACGATGCACCATCTCATTTTTCTCGGTGCCATATCTCGTAAACTATTAGATGAACATCATTCAAACTTTCACAGGAGAAACATAATGGGCCACTCTCCACCCAGCAGGTCTCAAATTCATTTGTTCACACGTCAGAGCGGCGTTAGGGGTCATCAACTGCAACGATGCACCAACTCATTCTTCTAGGTGCAATATCTCGTAAACCAGGAGATGAACATCATTCAAACTTTCACAGGAGAAACATAATGGGCCACTCGCCACCCAGAAGGTCTCAAATTCATTTGTTCATACGACAGAGCGGAGTTAAGGGTCATCAACTGCAACGAAGCACCATCTCATTCTTCTCGGTGCCAAATCTCGTAAACCATTAAATGAACATCATTCAAACTTTCACAGGTGAAACATAATGGGCCACTCTCCACCCAGCAGCTCTCAAATTCATTTGTTCATACGTCAGATCGGCGTTAGGGGTCATCAACTGCAACGATGCACCAACTCATTCTTCTAGGTGCAATATCTCGTAAACCATTAACTGAGCATCATTCAAACTTTCACAGGAGAAACATAATGGGCCACTCTCCACCCAGCAGGTCTCAAATTCATTTGTTCATACGTCAGAGCGGCGTTAGGGGTCATCAACTGCGACGATGCACCATCTCATTTTTCTCGGTGCAATATCTCGTAAACCATTAACTGAACATCATTCAATCTTTCACAGGAGAAACATAATGGGCCACTCTCCACCCAGCAGGTCTCAAATTCATTTGTTCATACGTCAGAGCGGCGTTAGGGGTCATCAACTGCGACGGTGCACCATCACATTTATCTCAGAGCCATATCTCGTAAACCATTAGATGAACATCATTCATACTTTCACAGGAGAAACACAATGGGCCACTCTCCACCCAGCAGGTCTCAAATTCATTTGCTCATACGTCAGAACGGCGTTAGGGGTCAACAACTGCAACGATGCACCATCTCACTCTTCTCGGTGCCATATCTCGTAAACAATTAGATGAGCATCATTCAAACTTTCACAGGAGAAAGATAATGGGCCACTCTCCACCCAGCAGGTCTCAAATTCATTTGTTCATACGTCAGAGCGGCGTTAGGGGTCATCAACTGCAACGATGCACCATCTCATTCTTCTCGGTGCCTTATCTCGTAAACCGTTAGATGAACATCATTCAAACTTTCACAAGAGAAAAATAATGGGCCACTCTCCACCCAGCAGGTCTCAAATTCATTTGTTCATACGTCAGAGCGGCGTTAGGGGTCATCAACTGCGACGATGCACCATCTCATTTTTCTCGGTGCAATATCTCGTAAACCAGGAGATGAACATCATTCAATCTTTCACAGGAGAAACATAATGGGCCACTCTCCACCCAGCAGGTCTCAAATTCATTTGTTCATACGTCAGAGCGGCGTTAGGGGTCATCAACTGCGACGATGCACCATCTCATTTTTCTCGGTGCAATATCTCGTAAACCATTAACTGAACATCATTCAATCTTTCACAGGAGAAACATAATGGGCCACTCTCCACCCAGCAGGTCTCAAATTCATTTGTTCATACGTCAGAGCGGCGTTAGGGGTCATCAACTGCGACGGTGCACCATCACATTTTTCTCGGTGCAATATCTCGTAAACCATTAACTGAACATCATTCAATCTTTCACAGGAGAAACATAATGGGCCACTCTCCACCCAGCAGGTCTCAAATTCATTTGTTCATACGTCAGAACGGCGTTAGGGGTCATCAACTGCAACGATGCACCAACTCATTCTTCTAGGTGCAATATCTCGTAAACCAGGAGATGAACATCATTCAAACTTTCACAGGAGAAACATAATGGGCCACTCGCCACCCAGAAGGTCTCAAATTCATTTGTTCATACGACAGAGCGGAGTTAAGGGTCATCAACTGCAACGAAGCACCATCTCATTCTTCTCGGTGCCAAATCTCGTAAACCATTAAATGAACATCATTCAAACTTTCACAGGTGAAACATAATGGGCCACTCTCCACCCAGCAGCTCTCAAATTCATTTGTTCATACGTCAGATCGGCGTTAGGGGTCATCAACTGCAACGATGCACCAACTCATTCTTCTAGGTGCAGTATCTCGTAAACCAGGAGATGAACATCATTCAAACTTTCACAGGAGAAACATAATGGGCCACTCGCCACCCAGCAGGTCTCAAATTCATTTGTTCATACGTCAGAGCGGCGTTAGGGGTCATCAACTGCGACGATGCACCATCACATTTTTCTCGGTGCCATATCTCGTAAACCATTAGATGAACATCATTCAAACTTTCACAGGAGAAACATAATGGGCCACTCTTCACCCAGAAGGTCTCAAATTCATTTGTTCATACGTCAGAGCGGAGTTAATGGTCATCAACTGCAACGAAGCACCATCTCACTCTTCTCGGTGCCATATCTCGTAAACAATTAGATGAACATCATTCAAACTTTCACATGAGAAAGATAATGGGCCACTCTCCACGCAGCAGGTCTCAAATTCATTTGTTCATACGTCAGAGCGGCGTTAGGGGTCATCAACTGCAACGATGCACCATCTCATTCTTCTCGGTGCCTTATCTCGTAAACCGTTAGATGAACATCATTCAAACTTTCGCAGGAGAAAAATAATGGGCCACTCTCCACCCAGCAGGTCTCAAATTCATTTGTTCATACGTCAGAGCGGCGTTAGGGGTCATCAACTGCGACGATGCACCATCTCATTTTTCTCGGTGCAATATCTCGTAAACCAGGAGATGAACATCATTCAATCTTTCACAGGAGAAACATAATGGGCCACTCTCCACCCAGCAGGTCTCAAATTCATTTGTTCATACGTCAGAGCGGCGTTAGGGGTCATCAACTGCGACGATGCACCCTCACATTTATCTCAGAGCCATATCTCGTAAACCATTAGATGAACATCATTCATACTTTCACAGGAGAAACACAATGGGCCACTCTCCACCCAGCAGGTCTCAAATTCATTTGTTCATACGTCAGAACGGCGTTAGGGGTCAACAACTGCAACGATGCACCATCTCATTTTTCTCGGTGCTATATCTCGTAAACTATTAGATGAACATCATTCAAACTTTCACAGGAGAAACATAATGGGCCACTCTCCACCCAGCATGTCTCAAATTCATTTGTTCATACGTCAGAGCGGAGTTAAGGGTCATCAACTGCAACGAAGCACCATCTCACTCTTCTCGGTGCCATATCTCGTAAACAATTAGATGAGCATCATTCAAACTTTCACAGGAGAAAGATAATGGGCCACTCTCCACCCAGCACGTCTCAAATTCATTTGTTCATACGTCAAAGCGGCGTTAGGGGTCATCAACTGCAACGCTGCACCATCTCATACTTCTCGGTGCCATATCTCGCAAACCGTTAGATGAACATCATTCAAACTTTCACAGGAGAAACATAATGGGCCACTCGCCACCCAGCAGGTCTCAAATTCATTTGTTCATACGTCAGAGCGGCGTTAGGGGTCATCAACTGCGACGATGCACCATCACATTTATCTCGGTGCCATATCTCGTAAACCATTAGATGAACATCATTCAAACTTTCACAGGAGAAACATAATGGGCCACTCTCCACCCAGAAGGTCTCAAATTCATTTGTTCATACGTCAGAGCGGAGTTAAGGGTCATCAACTGCAACGAAGCACCATCTCACTCTTCTCGGTGCCATATCTCGTAAACAATTAGATGAACATCATTCAAACTTTCACAGGAGAAAGATAATGGGCCACTCTCCACCCAGCAGGTCTCAAATTCATTTGTTCATACGTCAGAGCGGCGTTAGTGGTCATCAACTGCAACGATGCACCATCTCATTCTTCTCGGTGCCTTATCTCGTAAACCGTTAGATGAACATCATTCAAACTTTCACAGGAGAAACATAATGGGCCACTCTCCACCCAGCAGGTCTCAAATTCATTTGTTCATACGTCAGAGCGGCGTTAGGGGTCATCAACTGCAACGATGCACTAACTCATTCTTCTAGGTGCAATATCTCGTAAACCAGGAGATGAACATCATTCAAACTTTCACAGGAGAAACATAATGGGCCACTCTCCACCCATCAGGTCTCAAATTCATTTGTCCATACGTCAGAGCGGCGTTAGGGGTCATCAACTGCAACGATGCACCATCTCATTCTTATCGGTGCCAAATCTCGTAAACCATTAACTGAACATCATTCAAACTTTCACAGGAGAAACATAATGGGCCACTCTCCACCCAGCATGTCTCAAATTCATTTGTTCATACGTCAGAGCGGAGTTAAGGGTCATCACTCTTCTCGGTGCCATATCTCGTAAACAATTAGATGAGCATCATTCAAACTTTCACAGGAGAAAGATAATGGGCCACTCTCCACCCAGCACGTCTCAAATTCATTTGTTCATACGTCAAAGCGGCGTTAGGGATCATCAACTGCAACGATGCACCATCTCATACTTCTCGGTGCCATATCTCGCAAACCGTTAGATGAACATCATTCAAACTTTCACAGGAGAAAAATAATGGGCCACTCGCCACCCAGCAGGTCTCAAATTCATTTGTTCATACGTCAGAGCGGCGTTAGGGGTCATCAACTGCGACGATGCACCATCACATTTATCTCGGTGCCAAATCTCGTAAACCATTAACTGAACATCATTCAAACTTTCACAGGAGAAGCACAATGGGCCACTCTCCACCCAGCATGTCTCAAATTCATTTGTTCATACGTCAGAGCGGAGTTAAGGGTCATCAACTGCAACGAAGCACCATCTCACTCTTCTCGGTGCCATATCTCGTAAACAATTAGATGAGCATCATTCAAACTTTCACAGGAGAAAGATAATGGGCCACTCTCCACCCAGCACGTCTCAAATTCATTTGTTCATACGTCAAAGCGGCGTTAGGGGTCATCAACTGCAACGCTGCACCATCTCATACTTCTCGGTGCCATATCTCGCAAACCGTTAGATGAACATCATTCAAACTTTCACAGGAGAAACATAATGGGCCACTCGCCACCCAGCAGGTCTCAAATTCATTTGTTCATACGTCAGAGCGGCGTTAGGGGTCATCAACTGCGACGATGCACCATCACATTTATCTCGGTGCCATATCTCGTAAACCATTAGATGAACATCATTCAAACTTTTACAGGTTAAACATAATGGGCCACTCTCCACCCAGCAGCTCTCAAATTCATTTGTTCATACGTCAGAGCGGCGTTAGGGGTCATCAACTGCAACGATGCACCAACTCATTCTTCTAGGTGCAATATCTCGTAAACCATTAACCGAACATCATTCAAACTTTCACAGGAGAAACATAATTGGCCACTCTCCACCCAGCAGGTCTCAAATTCATTTGTTCATACGTCAGAGCGGCGTTATGGGTCATCAACTGCGACGATGCACCATCTCATTTTTCTCGGTGCAATATCTCGTAAACCATTAACTGAACATCATTTAATCTTTCACAGGAGAAACATAATGGGCCACTCTCCACCCAGCAGGCCTCAAATTCATTTGTTCATACGTCAGAGCGGCGTTAGGGGTCATCAACTGCGACGATGCACCATCACATTTATCTCAGAGCCATATCGCGTAAACCATTAGATGAACATCATTCAAACTTTCACAGGAGAAACACAATGGGCCACTCTCCACCCAGCATGTCTCAAATTCATTTGTTCATACGTCAGAGCGGAGTTAAGGGTCATCAACTGCAACGAAGCACCATCTCACTCTTCTCGGTGCCATATCTCGTAAACAATTAGATGAGCATCATTCAGACTTTCACCGGAGAAAGATAATGGGCCACTCTCCACCCAGCACGTCTCAAATTCATTTGCTCATACGTCAAAGCGGCGTTAGGGGTCATCAACTGCAACGATGCACCATCTCATACTTCTCGGTGCCATATCTCGCAAACCGTTAGATGAACATCATTCAAACTGTCACAGGAGAAACATAATGGGCCACTCGCCACCCAGCAGGTCTCACATTCATTTATTCATACGTCAGAGCGGAGTTAAGGGTCATCAACTGCAACGAAGCACCATCTCACTCTTCTCGGTGCCATATCTCGTAAACAATTAGATGAACATCATTCAAACTTTCACAGGAGAAAGATAATGGGCCACTCTCCACCCAGCAGGTCTCAAATTCATTTGTTCATACGTCAGAGCGGCGTTAGTGGTCATCAACTGCAACGATGCACCATCTCATTCTTCTCGGTGCCATATCTCGTAAACCGTTAGATGAACATCATTCAAACTTTCACAGGAGAAACATAATGGGCCACTCTCCTCCCAGCAGGTCTCAAATTCATTTGTTCATACGTCAGAGCGGCGTTAGGGGTCATCAACTGCAACGATGCACCAACTCATTCTTCTAGGTGCAATATCTCGTAAACCAGGAGATGAACATCATTCAAACTTTCACAGGAGAAACATGCTGGGCCACTCTCCACCCAGCAGGTCTCAAATTCATTTGTTCATACGTCAGAGCGGCGTTAGGGGTCATCAACTGCAACGATGCACCAACTCATTCTTCTAGGTGCAATATCTCGTAAACCAGGAGATGAACATCATTCAAACTTTCACAGGAGAAACATAATGGGCCACTCTCCACAGAACTATTAAGCATGTCTTTGACGTTTATACAGGGCTTTCCTTTATATCAGAGTGGGTTATGTGATACTTTATAGTTTATAATTATTATAGACAATTGGCAGTAACCTACAAAAGTATCAATAGACTGTTTTAGAATGCCTGATTTTGATAGGCCGCCATTTGTTGGAGGGCACACATTTATTCATATTTTATTTGGGAAGTTAAAATTAAGTTTTTAAGGCGTTTACCCACTTTTCACGTCTTCTATTTGATAACTTTTGTTCAAGAACTCTCCACGATGATTTAGTACAGCAGGAATTCTAAAAAATCTTGCCAAATCCCTTTCACCTCTCATTCCGCACCTTTCAACACTACAAAAGAACAAAACAGTTGCAAATTAATTATTTATTAGTTTTAGAAAATGACAGTTTCTTAGTTAGGTTATGTGTAAACAAACAAATATCTGCCCTCCAGTAAATATAGCTGTCAATTGTGTGACG
The DNA here is from genome assembly GCA_963966045.1 of Xestobium rufovillosum. Taxonomy (NCBI): domain Eukaryota; kingdom Metazoa; phylum Arthropoda; class Insecta; order Coleoptera; family Ptinidae; genus Xestobium; species Xestobium rufovillosum. The sequence continues at coordinate 29,580,607 of OZ014497.1, forward strand.
TCATTCTGAAATGATCTATTTGATAGATACTCGTGATTACTAAATCAATCTTTCGTAAAATTGCCAATAATAAACAGATAATTGTTTTAAGTGTTCTTTTGTTATATACTTACGTGACGCGGTACTTCAGGTTAACGCGAAATGTAACGCTTGATTTTACTACTCATAAAATTTCCGTACCGCGGGCTATAACTGAAAATCGATTCTTAAGGAGTAAACTCCAAAAAACAAAGTTACGTACTGTGCAAGAGAAATGAGACAGCCTGTATTAATGAAAATAATGTTAAAGTATGAAGAACTTAAAATAAGGACGAGTCTTTCATATAATCTTTTTTCTCTAAAGTGCATAACAAAGGTGCAAAAGGGCAAACCCCCCACGGCACTATATTGGGGCACCTGTATAGTTGGAAAATATTTTCAGTTATACAGCTTGTCCCATTTAAGGGGCTTTTTAATGAAGCAATCTGTGTTCTATTAAGTTGTCTCTTGAATTCTACGCGCTGATTTATAAATAGAATTGGTAAGGAAGCACATACCTACTCGAAAATGCTGGAGTTTTTGAGTTATTCCAGTTTTTTCGAAGTTTTTGATATATATGCAGAGCTTTAGATAGAATTCAACATAGTCGAAACAGAAACATTGTTTGTCGGGGATCATTAGATCACTAGACCGGTGAATCAAATCGCATGTCAAATAAACATTAATAACTAAAAAGGTTAATAAATAAATGCTAAAATAAATATTAGAATTGTCAACTTTCAACTATCGATTACATGAATTATGCATTTTACAAAACACAAGATTTTCGGAAACAGACCTTCCATCATCGAATTGTAACACACCCTACGAGTGGCATTGTGCTGAGAGGCTGAGACTCTTAAAGACGTATGTATGTATGGAGTACGGCATTATACGGGTGCGAAACTTTGACGATAGGAGAAATGTGGTGCTACAGACGCATGATGAAGATACTGTACTACCTAAGCAGACTAAATCTTATGATTGACTCCTATAGAACTTTTCCAAGGAATTCAGTGGCGTACGTAGTTTTTTCTAGGGAGCGTATTTTTGAGTTAAGACATAAAGTTGAGTTTTTTAATGGAAGTCAGTAGGCTTTGGTCTAGTTTGAAAGGTCTTTTTTTAAGCTATCAAAATATACATACTTTTATATTGTTATTTCAAAAAACGGCAACGATTTTGGTACTTTTTAAGTTTTAACTTTAGGAAATATAAGACAGATATTAGGTACATCCAAGATACCTGTGATTTTATATTAACATTAAGTCTGAATAATATAACTTGGCGTTGACACATGCATGTGAACTAATTTGTTTCGACATTGACAGTACTGTGACACTAATACTAGTTTCCATGATAACCTTTTTGGGACTAACTAATTAGTACGAAACAAGCAGAGACGTACAAATACATTGTTACCCAACATTAAAAATGAGAATGAGTGAAATAAAGAGTTACAATGGAAAATCTTGATTATTTCATCTTACGTTAATAATTAGCAGCCATATCAACTGGTTGCGTGCGAGAGAGACATCAAACTAACATAATGCGTAGATTATTTCAATCATACGCCAAGTTATATTATTCAGACTTTACATTAGCCAAAGTTGCATGCAGCTAGTTCTATTAATAGATACTTACTATAATGTATACATAATGGTACTTCAAAATTATCAAAATTTCGAAAAATACGACATAATTGCGGTTTTCAATGAATGTCGTGAGAATGTAAATGAATCAATGGATCTATATCTCAACAGGTACACAAAAAATTCCTAGATACCCATTTCCAGTATAATACCTATCCACCGATTTATTATTTTATACCCAGAAAGAAGACAACCAAACAAAATGATGTTTTCGAGATTAAAATCAAATTTAATTCACTGTGGGTCATTCAATAAACCTAGAAACAAAATTTATAATAAAGAAAATAGGGAAGAAATATATGTTTTATCGCAGGTTGAGGCGACACCAAAAACTTCTTGTCGCGAAATCGAATCACAAGTTGGTGTTTCCAAAACAAAAATTCAAAAAATATTAAAAAAGGCAAATATAGGCCATATAAAATTCAAATTATTCACCATCTTTTCCCGGGAGATTGAGAAAGAAGGCTTAATTTTTGTAGGTGGTACTTAAATACAATTCAAGAAAATCCAGAATTTGGGCGGTCTGTCATTTGGACAGATGAAACTCACATAAGCAGCGTAGGATTATTTAACAGGCACAATATGCGTCACTGGTCTGATACAAATCAGCACCAAACTTTTGAACGTCAGAGGCAAGGACGTTTTGGATTTAACGTTTCGTGTTTTATTTTGGGTGGTCAACTAGCATACCAAATTTTTGATGGAAACTTAACGGGATTGAGATACATTAATTTATTGAATATTAAGGCAGAGGCGGTAATGGAAAATGTTCCGTTAATAAACATAAACAGGGTATATTTCCAACAAGATGGTGCCCCTGCACACAATTCTGCAATAGTTAGAAATTATGTAGAAAATTATGCACGGTGTAAATGGCTACATTTATAAATTAATTAACTTACCGTGGTTGTATCAAAAATTGGTCTTTTGGGTTAGAAATGCTCCGAGAAATTCAATGAAACTAACCTGAACACACTGTCCGCGACACGAATAAGTCAAACCGAGCCATTTTTCGGAAAAAAAATCGTTTCGAAAAGCACGCGCACAAAACTAGACAACCGGCACTGGAAGGCTCGTCCACTGTTTCTCTTTTTTCATTAGTATACCGCTCGCCGGCGTGGGAATCACGCGCCTCGCTAGACGCTAAACAAAACGCGGCGCGATTCGAATTTGATCGCCGGTGTCGGGATTGCTGAATGAAATTTGCCAAATTTGTGATATTTTCGAGTCGATTTTTGATTTGTTCGCGTCCTCGGTGCCTTACTTTAAAGGAAATTTTACGTTTCATGTAAGTACGTAATTTTTAAGTTCAAATAATTGAAAATCAAAATTCGCCCGAGTCGTTTTTTTGGATTAGTTTATTTTTCTTGCGTGGAGGGACGTATAGATATAAGTTTTGTGTCATACGACAAAATAGTGTGCAGTCAGTTACTTTATTTTTGTGTAGTTTGCGTTTTAAGGAAATTAGAATTAGAACAATACAAATAAAAAGAACTGATATGAATGAATTTAGTTCAAAAAATATTTTAATGAAGTTATCGGCAGCGATTTGTAGGTCAGTAACGCTAGTTATTTTTTTTTCGTTAGGTTCAAGGTTAATTTTTTAAAAAGGGGTCTATTTTGGTATAAATACGATAGGCGCCCAAATAATCTTTATGTACATAAGTTGGTACGACTAATTTCGGTGTTAAAAGATAAAAAAATATTAATTCGTATATACACAGCCTACTTTGATGTAAAAAAATGGAAATAGCTTTGCGCCGTTCATTTTTTAAGCAAATATTAATTTTCTCGTCTACAGAATCACCATCAGAGATCAGACGGATGTCCTTGACCTTTACGCGGAAATACTCATATAATAACTTCACGACACCGTTCAGTAATACGAAAATAGCTTTCATTTCTATGAATACACATTTTCTTGGTACCTGACCTGCAGTTTTCGCGTGGGCAAGTTTAAAAAAAGAATTATTCTCAAAAGCGCTATTTTTTCAGATGATTTTGCGAATTTATTTCGAAAATTGTAATCGCTTTTTTGTGAATTGTTCTGTTACGCAGTTGTCAAATTAATTTAATCGAACTGTGCACTTAAATTATTTATTCGTGCATTTCTACGCCTACTGCGGTGAGCAAATTGCGAGATTAGACATTATAGGCCAAGTGATTGGTTGTCTATACCGACCACTTGTAGTAAATCATTTGTATTGTGATTTGCTTGGCGCCTTTGATAGGTATAATCATAATCTAGTACCTATTCCTGGTAATGTTTATCTGTGCACGTTGTTATTGGCTTCTACATACGGAGTGATCCATTTTCGAAAGAAAACTATTAATAATGAAGTGAAGTTTTTTAAAATTTTGACATCATTATAAAGTTTTCAGTTCCCGTACCTCCATCCTTTCCTATCCTGAGCTAATCTACGCATTTCCTCAAAAGTTGAACATCCTACATCCCTAACTATTTGAGAGCAGCAGTCTAATCTGGGCGTACCCCTACCTACCTCTTTTTAATCCTATCTCTGACTCTAGTCTGTCTTTAATCTCGTACTTCCTGTCGGGTGCGTTAAGTTGGACCCCCCAGTTATGTTTTTTTAAAACTTTTCTCAGAATTAATTTGCATGCACCTAGCACACCCTAGCACACCCAGAACTAAAGGTAGCACACCAACAGCTTAGAAACTCCAGCAAATTGTTTGTGGAAGGGGCCAACTTAACGTTAGCCCCCCTCAAACGATTTTCTAAAATTTTATTTATGATATTAGATACTAGGGACGTGGCACAACCTAACACACTCAAAATGATGTCTAGCACATTCCGGGAAATGCCAGAAAGTCTGTTCTCGAAAATAATTATAGCCCCCCAGTTGATTTTCCAATTTTTGAAAAATGTGCTAGATAGTACGGATGTAGCACAACCTAGCACACTCAAAATTATGTCTCGCACATTCTAGAAAATGTCTGAAAGTCTGTACTCGAGACATAATTCTAGCACCCCGCTATTTGGTTTTTCAAGTTTTGATAAAATTTCTGGATAGAAATGTTTTAAAATGTTTTAAAATGTTTTAAATGTTTTAAAAAGTTTCCGTCAGCAAAGTGGTCTGTTTCGTATTCACGTGGAAGGGAAAATATTAAATTGCGTTCACGTTAGTCCTAAGTTACAACATTTGGAAGCATGGAATATACCTTTTCATTTCGTTATTGCGCATGTGCAGAAGTGCACTGACAATCAGCTGATCTTAGATTTTCGGACGAATGTCATTGTCATGTGTCAGGCCTTGAACTTCGTGTAAAATATTCGTAAGTAAATAGTAGAATACCAACTAAGGAGGGTGTTTGAAAGACGGAAAATTACAAATGTTAGTTCCCAGTGATATCCCTCGTAAAATTGTGAGGCTGAATCCCGAAGGCGTGCCTGGTTCTTGCTTGAAATAAGGGAATGTTAACCAACATACTTCATTCTTGCAGGTTTTTAATATGTAGCGGTGAAAATCAATCAATTTTTTAAAAGGAAACGTAGAAAAAGGATCTAATAAACAGGTGTGTATTTTTTTATCTATGTACCTATGTAAATAATAATTCTTATTTTAAAGACCTAACAAATAATAACGTAAAACCTGGAAACGTTCAATACACTTTTCCATTTCGAATCTTGCCTCTTACACATTTTCATCCACGCAATTTACAAAGGTGGAACAAGTTCTCACATGGTCACCGACAATCGTAATCCCAAGCGATAACTTGGCCTTCCCGCTCTGCTGTCACCGTTGCAGTCACCAAAAAAGCACAATTTTTGGGTGCTCCATAATGTTTTTTATTAATATAACCTCGTCATTGCAAGAAAAGCGTACAGATTGTCCGGCGACTGTGAGCCGAACTTCGTGTCCTTGAAATCTTGCATTCACACATTTTGTTTTTCTTTTATTCAATTGTAAATGTCATCGTGCAATAAACACGTTTATTGTAATTATTTTCTCGATAACCCATTTTTCGGTATTTCCCGTGGTGTGCTAGGTCTAATTGAGGGTGTGCTAGGTTGTGCTAGGTCCGTAGTATCTAACAAAACCATAAAAAGCCTAAGAATCAGCTGGGGGGGCAGAAATTTTCCCGAGAACCCATTTTCTGGTGTTCCCTGGGGTGTGCCAGCTCTAATTTTCGATGTGCTAGGTTGTGCTTGATTCGCAGTACTGCATTTGCAGATAAAAATATTGTTAAAATCAGTTGGGAGGGGGGCAGCGTTAAGTTTGATCCACCCATCAAGAACTGATTGCGGATTTCTTGCTATTGATGTGCTAGGTTTAATGAAGGGTGTGCTAGGGTGTGCAAGGTGTGTGCAAATTGACTGAGAGAAAATTTTGAAAACAAAATTACTGGGGGGGGGGGCAACTTAACCGACCTCTTCCTGTCCCGCATATAAGTTTCCCGCGAAAAATAAAAGATTAAAATGATGAAAACTTGATAGGTACGTGACTTTGTTTAATTTTCATTTAGAAATTTCTGGGAGAGCGACACTGGATAGTTTCTATCAAAAGTACCCACGAATCATGCTTTAAACACTCATCCCCATTAAAAATAGCCACATCAAATAATAATAAGGAACATACCAAAAAAATATTACAAGTGAATTTTCTAAAACCAAAGCAAGATTTATGAATAGCTGGGTGTTATTGAATAAGCTGTGGTGAAATACTGATGCACTACCTTGACAATTAATATTTATTGCGGCTATTGGTTAATAAATTTTAATATTTTGAAGCGTTGGATTCCATTTTCTTACAAATCAGTTTTTTAATTGGCAGTTATTTAACGTTGAAATTGATAAATTAAAGAAATCTTCTCTCGCATTTCTTATAAAACACTCCTACCAGTTTAGTAAGTTGCCCAAAGTATATTTAAAAATATTGAGTCTATCATTACTATGCGCACTACCAATAGTTATTATATAATATATACCGGGTGACCCAGAACGTTTTACACACGTTGTAACTTCAAACTATAGGTATATAATAACGAAATGTAACAGAAACCACTTTGTTGGTATTGCATTTCGTATTGTCGTTCTCGAATTACTTAACAACTTGTAGTCACAATTTTTGATACTAAATGTTATACAGATTCGGCATTCGAAAGATCATTGTTTGGGTTTGGAACATAGAAAATGGGAAATGCTATATACAGGGCTATTATAATTGTCCTGTTATTGTGTCGCATACTTTTAAGACGTAAAACCAATAAAACCCGCAGTATAAATCAAGTATCCTTGGCCGTTTCTCAAGTACTGTTTTTGTAACCTTAAAACAAAATTAGATTTTTCTTTTCGGGGGGAACCCATCAATTGGTCTGGTTATTAATGTCAAGTTCAAAGTTAAAAACTTTATTTTATAAACTATTCAGTTAGGGTTACTGACGATGTAAACTTAATCTGCCGGTTGTATACACTAGATCGTACGCGTAGTATAAAAATTGTTACATAACATTGTCTGTTTGTATACGCGTCCGTAAAGACAATGAGCTCAGAACAAATTAAAAACGATCCTGTCTAAAAGATAAGAAGCTCGTCATCTTAAACTAGACAAAAATGACTAGGAAACTATAACAATTGCTTCTCTGGAAACAAAATATCATCATAAAGTGTTCAGTCCGAAGACTGGTTGGACGCGTACCTCCACCCTTTCCTATCCTGAGCTAACCTACGCATTTCTCCAAAAGTTGAACATCCTACATCCCTAACTATTTGAGAGCAGTAGTCTAATCTGGGCCTGCCCCTACCTCCTTTTATTCCTATCTCTGACTCTAGTATGTTGCGAACTAAGCCTTCGTGCCTCAGAAGGTGTCCTACCATCCTATCTCTCCTATTCTTCCATAAATTTCGCTTTTCTCCAACTCTTTCTAATACTTCCCTATTGCTAACCTTATCTATCCACGGTATCTTCATCATGCGTCTATAGTACCACATTTCAAATGCTTCTAATTTTTCCCTGCGCTATTCTTTGTTTTATATCTCTAGAGCTCCTAGCATCGCGAGTTATTTGATCGTTGAGTACGATTCTGAAGATACTCACGAAATTCTCTGTGTTGGTGATTTTGTTTATTCGTGTGCAGGCCGTAAAATTATATGCGAAAGAACTCTGCACCTGATTTAACCCCAAACAAGGCAGGTATTCGGCGCCATCAGCTTAGGTATGATACTGACAAGATTGTTTGTCGAATAATTGAGGCACACGCCACACGACTACTTGATAAAATCAACAACGTAAGTTACATAAAATAGCTTATCAATGAACATAAAGTTCTGTATAACAATATCCCTGTTCATATAAGATAAGGAGCTCGTCATCGAAATTAGCACGAAAAGTAGTGCAAAAAATTGTACTGCAATTTTTTATCGTCTCCTTAATTCGCTTACAACCGCTAATGACAGTGACCGATATTTCGGCATTCGCGAATCCCAATGCACTTTATCGTGTGAAAGAAGCTATTTCAAATGCTTTCCCAAGACACTTACAAAACATTTCCAAGGAAGGGAATTAATAACATTAATTTAGAGAGTTACATAAGGCCCGTCAGATTTACCGTTACCTAAAAATCTATGTTATTATGCCGATAATTCTTGTCTTCTTTTTCACTCCATTAAAATCGTTAGTAAAAGCACCTGGACTTGAACAAATACCCGATCGCATCCTTAATTTATTCTAAACATTTAAATATTTGTTCTCGAAAAATAAAACAGGAATTTGAGAACGTGCTAGAACCACTACATCAGGTGATAAAATTGAGCTAAAGTACCGTAAAATGGGATTACTTTGGCAGGTTTTGACCTATTTTTGCAAAATATCTCAGAAACGAAATAAATAATTGAATTTATAATTCGGCCATCGTAACAAACTATGAAAGATGAACGTTTTACCTTATTTTCAAAATTTTTCGTTATCAAATAACTGAGAAAAAAATTTGTTTTTGGGGTGCCAAAGTAGGCAGAAAAATGGGGTTACTTTGGCAGGTTAGAAAAATCTCAAGTAGAATGTGTTTCTGGCCTACTTTGGCACGAATAAAAATTGGGTAAGGTTCCAGCTTTCTTTCCCTATCTTTAAAACTTTCATAGCCCAATTATAAGTGGGTCAAGTTGACGTGCAAAGTTTCACAAATATTTTTATTATGAAAAACAAAGAAAATAAACATGTATTTTCTTAAAAAATTAAAAACATAAAACAAATGACTAAAGGAAACATGTAACAAAATAAACAAACAGTCTCTCTATAAAAAAATTAAGCGTTTTCTGTAATAAAAGTATCACAAAATAAAAATAAATTCTTGAGAACTAGTATATAAAAATATTTTTTACTGGAAGTTCGCGTCTTTTATGCTGTCATCGGAGTCAAATGGTGATTCGAGGCACATTGAGCACGTGAATTGTGGATCTTTGCTCCCATTGTTACAGTTGCCACAAATCCATCGTTCACACATGATGCAACAATCCAATTCCAGTTGACTGAGCAAATTCTGCAAAAATTTGAAAGAGTGCCCTTGGCTCTCTTTGGCTGTACTCTGGATGGTCCTCCAACTGGTTCTATTGGTTCTGCTGTAGCCTCCTCAACATTTTCCGGCTCTATTTCTTCTTGCTCCTTCTCTGGCTCAACTCTAAGTCTTTTTCTTGCTTCAATTTCGCGCACATCCACTTTAGCAAGTGGAAAGCCCCAGTCACTTACTGTTGTCATAGTGTGCACCAACAGCCGCTCCTCCTCTGCCGAAAACACGGTCGGGTGTCCAAGCGACCGTTGGTGGATACCGAACAACTTATTTTGTTAAGTCCCACGCGAAATTTTCCATCGTTCACTCGCCTCCGCCTGTGATACGCCGCCCCTAATGGCCGCAAGTGCCTCAGCAAGTGCTTCTTCCGTATAATTCAAGTAGGGTCTCCCCCCCACTTTCTTTTGGTAATTTCTGGACATATTACACTAATTTAGACCTAAACAAGAACCCGCTTCCAAAAATGCAACTCAAAATAGCAACAAATTCATGAAAATTAATTATTAAAGTTAACAAACCACCCTGCCAAAGTAGGCCCCGAGTGCCAAAGTAACCCCATTTTACGGTACCTACTTGTTCTTCTAAATGAAACTCTAGGGCTTCAAGTCCTTACCCAATGTAAAAATTAGAAAATTTGAATAATATTCACTTGAAAAGATATTAAATTTTGTCCACGACTATCTTATAATATACTCTTTATACTTGTGTTTCTTCAATCATAATTAGATACATTAATCACTGCAGTGATTAATGAATATTATTCACTACACCAATAGGAACATCGCTTTGACCCTTTTTTACATTTATTTAGTAGGCCGCGATCGCGATGTGTCAGTTCAAATTGAAACGTCAAATCAGCATGGTTTGCTTTTAATTTGAAATGCATATTCTAAAAAAGCAGATATAATGAGTAGTGAGAGTGAAAACGAGGTTTCTTTAACAGCACCAGCAATAAAAGAAGCTGCAGAACTTGCCTCATTAGATTCATTGCCCAAAAAACCAAGAAAATTATACCTGAGAGCGTATGTATGAATCTTTCTTACACTGGAGAAGGGAAATGAAGGTAAATTCTTTCTGGGAATCTGTTTTGATAGTCGTGGACAAAGTATAGTATACAACTCGTTGTAATGATGCTATTATTACCTCGGATGATTACAAAACTCGCTCGTTTCACTCGCTTGTGTTGTGAACTTCATCCTCGGTAATAATAGCATTCATTATAAACTCGTGTATATATACCAACTAAAATCATCTGATTGTAACAGTATTTATATTGGTCAAACTGGTAGATCTATTAATAATAATAATATCGTTTATTTAGCATATTCTGCTATTTACCTACATCAACAACAAAAATAATAAGAACACATTTAGGAACAAAAGAAAACTGCATATTGCATTAACGTTAAATCTTATAAAAAACATTTCGTTAAGAAATATAGAAACAATAAAAGTAATAAAAATAAAACTGAAAATTAAAGATCATTTCGGTTGAGGAATAACGATTCAAATTTTGCAAACCACTTTTTCGAAAATAATCGCAAATTTCCTATTCTCGAAGAAATTAAATTATTATACACATTGGAAAAAGGTTATCAATTAGATATTTTGGAATCTATAGAAATTTATAAACATATACATGATAAAAAATATACTTTCTTAACGAACAAATTGATTTAATACAATATAATCTTTTTAAATTATTATAAATTTAAATTATTTAGGTACCTACGTAATTTTGATATTTTAGGTTTTCTAAAATGTCTGTCAATAATGATGTCAGAGTCACTAATATTTATTTTTTTGCAGTCTTTTTGTATTGCAAGAGTGCCTTGGTTCGTTTTTTGAAGTTTTTGAAGTCTGGGTTCTACTCGAAATCTATTGTTAATTTTTTAACAATGAAAATATTCTCTAATGATGGAATTAAAATTTTCCGAAAATGCACTTACATAGAAAGTGACTATATGTTAGGTATATAATAATTATTGGTAGTGCGCATATGTACAGGGTGTCCTATTTTCGTTGTGATTTGGGGGTTTTTCATAGAAGCAGCGGAAATAGAGCCTTGGGGTTTTCGCGAACCTGAGTATAATGGAATGCCGAAACCAAAATTCGAATATAGACTCTTTAAGCCGATTTACTTTTGTTATAAGCACTTTAAAAATTAATTTGTATGCTAAATGATAATTGGCGCTATTAAAAATATGTCATACTTCATCTGATTTCTTCAAAAAATTAATTTCTTACTCTGTTTGATAGGCCATTAGTTGAGATAAACAAATTTGAAAACAAGAAGTGCATTTCTTTTTTCGTTTTAAAATTATTGCAAAAATAGTAGATGAGGATCGGAGGGCCCGTCTTTTTTAATTCCCTAAATAAAATTAACTTGTTCTAAATAAACAATAAATGTTAAAACTTTATCCAAATTTATCCATAAGTGATTATTCTTTCTCGTATGAGTACTTTAAGTAAGTAAGAGTGTTTTATTGTTGAATTTTTATTAAAAAGGGCATCGTAGCATTATTTATTTAAATATAAATACCCTATAATAGCGAAGCGGGCCGTGATCTATTACCTACAATAAAATAGTATATCTATACTTGGGCCGCCCAACAGACGGAGTAATCACCTTGCAAGAACGTGCTCTAGGCGGGACCACTATCAATTTAGGACAACCGAACCGCAGTGATGCGCTTTCTTTAGACCCAACAAAGTCGCATCACTCCAATTCGGTCGTCATAAATTAATATTGGCCCCGCTAGAGGGTGATCACTCCGTCTGTTCGGCGGCCCAAGTATAGAGCGGAAATCAGAGCGGCTGTATTTTCCATTCGGAGGCAGCTAAATTACAGCATTCAAAACGATGGAAGACAATTTGAACATTTCCAATAAATTTGTTAATTTTATAAGTAATTATAAAATTATAAGTAATTATAAATTCAATCAGATTAAAGGGACCTTTAAAATGAGCCATCGTTTGTTTAATTCTGTTAAGACAAATCCAAGTCACTGCATTTAAAATATTTTAAATTGTTGTTCTTCACCCTGACGCTGCCATGGTAAATAGAGGTAAAATGTTTAAACAAAATGTATAGATGATTGAGCAGACATTTTAAAAATCGTATTTCCAGCCTACATTGTATCTAAGATATTTGGAGAAATTAAAGATTTTTTGTAATACCATATCAAATGCGCCCTCCAGGGGTGAAGTTAGGAACTTAAAAATAATTTTGGTCAAATTATTTTCTCCATATTTGTTAATAAATTATTTTCCCCAAAATTGTACCATAAACGGTTTCCGAGATGTAGCCGCTCCGTAGTCTTAGTTGATCATCCTGTATATACTTTTATATTGTTACTCCAAAAAACAGCAACGATTTTGGTACTTTTTAAGTTTTACCTTTACGCCTGTAATGTACGCGTAAAACAGTGTGTGGGTGAAGGACTGTAGATATTATAAATCAACAAAAATTCGGAGGTAGGTGGTCCAGATTTAATAAATACGTCTTTTCGGCGATCGCTTGTGAGAAACATAACCTCCGAGAAGAAGATTCGGGTTGGTTTCTTTACGTGTTACGCGCTACGTGGCGCGGGACGTTTATCAGAGAAAATTTAATTGACTAATACCAACATGGATAGCGAGGAAGGCTACTCCACAGATGAAAATAAAAGGAAAAGGGAAGGCGACGGAGATGGAGATGCAGTATTCCAAAAAAGTAAGAAAACTGGAAGAACACCAACAAAATTAAACCAGAAGACTGAGGAAAAAATCGATAAAATACTGGAAATGATGCAAAATATGGCGACAGAAGTTTCGCTAATAAGGAAAGAACAACAGAATTGTAACATGGAACTGAAAAAAGTTAGAGAGGAAAACGAAAACATAAAAAGGGAAAATGAGGCAATAAAGAGAGAAAATGAAATAATTAAAAAAGACGTAGTGGCCTTAAATACAAGGATGGAATTCTTGGAAAAAGATAAGAAACGGAATAATATAGTTATATCGGGTTTAAAAATGCACATGGAATATACAGAGTTAAGGGAAACAATAAACAACTTTATAAAACAAAATCTAGAGGTAGATGTACCAATCAAATCAGCAATTAAATTAGGGCAAACAACTTGTCTGGCGATATTAGAGAACACAGAAGATAAGAGGAAAGTAATGAGGAACAAGAGCAAGTTGAGACATATGAGGGTTAAAATATATATTGATGATGATCTGACAGTGAAAGAAAAGCAAGTCCAGAAACATATTAGGGGAAGAGCAGTAGAAGAAGGAAAACTGGGGAAAAACGTAAGAGTGGGATATCAGAAATTGATAATCAATGGGAAGGAGCTGAAATGGAATAATGCAACTGACACATTAGAAATGGTGAATGAGGCAATGGAAACACGAAAATATGCGAAAGATACAGGAGAGGAAATGAAAAAGGATTTAAAGAGAGCAACAGATGGGCACCACAATCAATTCGTAGGGAATAAGGAGACGATAATACCTGAGGAAGTGCGGACTGAATCGGAAGGTATTTCAAAAAACTGATCAGCGAAATTAGGATTGATAAAATGGAGACGACTGTAGCTGGGGAAAAGGATAATGTAACGGGAAATGAACGGAAAAATCACAAAAGGAAAACAAATCGACAGAAACATGATACTATGGAGGAAAAAGTCTGGAAAATTGGCACGTGGAATGTAAGAAGTTTGAATGGGAAAGAACAAGAACTTGTGGAGGAGTTTGAGAAGGCAGAACTGGACATACTGGCAATTTGTGAAACAAAGAAAAAAGGTCAGGGACTGTTGGAAATGGGAAGAGGGCACGTATTGCTATACAGCGGAGTTACACCTGAAATGAGAGCTAGAGAAGGAGTGGCATGTTTAATAAGAGAAAATTGTGCACAGTCCTTACAGGGGTGGGAATTTTTATCAGAGAAAATGTTGAGGTTAGAAATGAGGATGGGGGGGAATAAGGACACAACAATACTAGTGACATACGGACCCAGTGAAGATGAGAGTAAGGCTTCAAAAGATGAGTTCTGGGAAAAGTTGACAGATGTCATTGAAGAGGTTACAGGAAGACTGATAATAGTAGGAGACCTAAACAGCAGAGTTGACAGAAGAAATGAGGAAGCTATTGACGTGCTGGGGCCATATGGAGAAAACTGCCGAAATAATAATGGAAACAGATTAATAAACTTTTGCTTGCAGAACAATATAATAATAGCGAACACGTTTTACTGTCACAAAGATATACATATGTATACAAGAGAGGTTAGAAGTCGAAACGAAAGATCAATAATAGATTATGTATTGATAAATCGAAAGTACATAAAAGAAGTATTAGACGTGAGAGTTAAAAGAGGCCATGAAATCTATAGTGACCATTATCTGTTGACATCAAGAATAAGAATCCGATCAAAGGTTGAAGAAATTAAAGCAACAAAGAAGCAACTGAAGAAACCAAATGAAGTAATAAAAACCTACAAGTTGCTAGATACAGAGGTAGCACAAACGTTCAGTAAACGAATAGAAGCAAGAGTAGAAAAACATGAGAGGGAATGGAAGAATGACAACAGCAAAAGAAGTATGTGGAACGAAAATGAATAGCAGGAACAGAAAACAAACGAAGTGGTGGAATCTAGAGATAAAACAGCAAATAAAAACAAGAAAAGAAAAGTGGAAACAGTATCTGGAAAGAAAAACAGAAGATAGTTATACCGAATACAAACAACAAAGAACGAAAGTAAGAGATATGGTGCTACAAGCAAAGAAGCAAACATGGGAAGAGTTCGGCGGAAAAATGGAAGAGGACAGCAAGGCAAACCAGAAACTGTTCTATAAAGTCTTGAAAAATCTGAGAAATAAAAAGCAATATAACTTAAGGCAGATCAAAGGAGAAGATAACAGATGAAATAGAAATAATGGAAAGATGGAAGGAATACTTTCAGGATTTACTGTATAATGAAAAACAAACTGACTCTAATGAAGAACTATTAAGTATAATACAGGACGAGGTTCTGAAAGATGCCATAAGTGTGGAAGAGGTTGTGGGGGCCGTGAAAGTCATCAAATGAGGAAAATCTGCAGGCCATGGAATAACACCAGAGATGATGAAAAATTTGGGCGGAAAAGGTGGAGAAATGGTAACAGCAATCTTCAATAAAGCTTGGGATTTGGGAGAAGTACCAGACGTTCCGAATAATTGTACCGGTCTACAAGATCTCGCAAAAACTGTATGGAAAAGCTTGGAAAATAGAGGTATACATTTAAAACTAAGAAGAGCAATAATGAGCTTATACCAAAATAACAAAAGCTATGTAAGAAAGGAAAATATGCAATCACAAGAATTCGCCACTAATGACGGCCTACGGTAAGGAGGAGTACTGAGCCCAACACTGTTTATAATGATCATGGACGATGTTATGAAAGAAACAAAAAAGCAGACGAAGAGAGTGCATATAGGATATTATAAACTAAAACCAACTGAAATGTCAGTATGTGCCTTTGCAGACGATCTGATGATTTGTGCCTCGCGAGAAATAGACCTGGAAGAAAATCTGGAAATATGGGAGCGGCAATTGGGGAAGAGAAAAATGAAAATAAATACAAATAAATCAAAAGTGATGGTTATCGGAAGAGATAAAAAAGACACCAATATAGCTATAAATGGGGAAGTCATACAACAAGTTGAGATTTTCAAGTATTTGGGTGTACAGATACACAAAGATGGAAGTATGGAGGATGAAATAAGTGAGAGAATAGCAAATGCTGTGAAGATATACCATTCCTTAAAAAATTCATTCATTGGGAAAAGAGAAATAACCAGAAAGACAAAGATGGTCGTGTATAAAACGGTATATAGACCGATACTTAGGTACATATGGGAGTGAAAGTTGGATTTTAAATAACAACCTGAGAAGCAAATTACAAGCTATGGACATGAAGTATCTACGAAAAGTTAAGGAATTACTCGCAGAGAAGAACTGGAGGTCGAGTCACTGTCTGAGATAATACCTTTAGAAAATATAAGATACCTGTGATTTTATGTTAGCAACTTTTAATAACAACTGAAATAAAAGCAACAAAAACAGGAAAAACAGCAAAACATACAAAACGAACAAAAACAATAAAAACATCAAACAACAAAATTATAGGAACTGTTCAAATTGATTGCCATGTTTTTCAACAAATAATCTACATCTTTTTGGTAATTGATTGATGGAATTAATTAAAAAAATAGGATGGGCTTGCAAAAATCGGAAAGCTGCATGTGTTGCCTCTGCTAGCTTGGCTTGATTGTTGTATCTTCGTATGTATATTTTTTCTTTTAAAAATGCCCAAATAAAAAAGTCTAATATACTCAGATCCGGTGATCTTGCAGGCCACAATATAGATCCATTTGTACCCAACCGTCTACCCGGAAAATGATTTTCTAAAACATCAATTACGCGGACATAGACTACCAAAGAGTAAAAATAGTGATAGTTAACAGCTTATAAATTTTTTCCTTATTCTCAATCATTTTTTTTTCAAATAATTATGTCGCCAATGGACCATTAAAAACATTTTATCGGTTAAGAAATGTGGCCTTTCTCATTGACCGAGGCACTGACATTCACTTGCTAATTAAAAACAACGTTAATTATCGTATATATAACAAATATATTTTGTTTCTCTAATAAGTAATAAAATCTTCGTATCTACTATCGCGTAATAAAATTAGTATCTCTTTACGTAATCACGTCTACGCCACTGATAAAACATTATTTTTGGTCTTTCAATTAAGAAAAAACTGGCAGTCATTGTCTCCGCAGTTGATGTATACAGAGTGATCCATACAGTGTCCACCTAATAGGGAGATGCTGTATCGTCAGCCGGCACGCTTAATTTTATTAACTTTAATGATGACCTTTCTGGGAAGGGGAGGGGGGGAATATTTAATTTCATCTTGGCGTATTTCTCAGTATCTTATCTAATCTTAATTGCTATTGTGTTCGTTGGCGTATAATCTCGTTCGTTCACCTAACTTTTCCCGCTCTTTTTGCCTATAATAAATCTTTTTTTTTTGTTTCAGATCTTCGTCCCCCGTCCCAACATGGCATTCTTTTTTGCGAGTTAGAATACGTGTATTTGTACTTACTGCAAAATTTCCAGATTGTTTCTTACGAGCAGGTAAAATTATTTTTGGCAGTGGATCAAAATCAGATTACACTAGACCCCCCAAAAATGTCTCATTTTAATAAAGTGAGTCATGTAATCGAAATTTACTCGCGAGATCGTTTTCAACACCGTCTAAAATTACCGTAAAAATAACAAATAATACAGAAAGATAGATAGAGTATCTTTAAGAAAATAAATAAAGAAAAAAATTGCAAAAATAAATTGGGTCAAAGATCTTGGATAACCCAGCGCCATCTGTTCTGTGCATTTTCGCGTACCTTTGATCGAGGAATTATTGTTTGAAAGTTGGAAATTTATAGGCTCAATTTTGCAGGCATTAAAAAATTAATTCTAATTAAAAAAATGACGTCGCCGATTAGACAAAAGTGCTCTTCTGTGTTGGCTTGCATCGGAATTTTGGTCCTCTTGGCCGTCATAGTGGTGATTTGGGTTCAGTTCGGGTATGACAGGACGAAAAAACCTGAAGATCGCCAGCTAAAAATCCAGGAAACAGTCTCCAATGAAAATCTCAACAGAAAAGGTAAGTCTTTGTTTGACTACTTACAAATTGGCAAATTTGGAATTCCTTCTGTTTAACTTATAAATATACGAGTCTGCATTATACATTTGTTTCTAATCTTGAAAAATATAAATAAACATAATCGCTTTGCCAAAAATGAAAGGCGCGGATAGGTAATTACATTTTTGGGGATTCCTGCTCCCCATGTGTAGTTACAGTGGTGGTAAATGTAGCAATCGAAATATTATTTTTTTCTGCGTATATGAGGATACCAAAAACTCTACAACTTTCCAATTTATTAAAGCAAAAATTACATTAATAATTTACTAACTAAAACACAGAAATTTATCAGATTATCCATGACAACTTAATTTATTCTAATCACGGACGTCTTTGATTTTTATGGATTTTCTGTCAACATTTAAAAACATTTAAAAATGAACAAAAATATTTATTCAGTTCAAGAAAAGGTTTTCATTGTGAAAATATTTTACGGCGGCAATAGTTTGCGCGTAGTCCGTGCCTTATTTTCTGTAAAATTCAATAACGGTCATATTCCTTCGGTATAACAACAAATAATTTAGTAAGAAATTTGAAGGCTGGGAATCTTTCATCGAAAGAAGTTAATGTTTACTAATACATAAACTTGTTTTTTTGTTTAGATAATTCTCATTCACATTATTATTGTCATTACCTATAGTTGACAATTAATTGATTACTGGTGTGGATGTTTCCTTGGTGAATGCTGGTCCATAGTTTAGGGTAAATTGTAGGTGTCGTCTAACCTATTAAAAAGTTTTTGGGAAAATGTTAAAGCAGTAAAATGAAATAATAAAAATTAAATTACTTTAATTTTACTGCAATTATGAAAAATTTAACAAGCTGCAACATTTGTTTATTTTGCTCTAATGAATTTTGTAATCTGGCAATTTAATACTTATTTATTTCATATCTAGGTAAGGACAAAAACTTATTAATATACAATGAAATTAAAGTAACATAAAAAAAGAAAAATAACTATAACAAATATTCAAATAAACCCCATTCTGTATCAGACAGTATTCCAGCCTATTATAGAAAGAATTTCTCATATTTGCAAGTTGCTGATCGTTTATTAAGCTGCATTCCGCAAAAATAGCATTCCTTAAAGAATCAATATTTGGGTGACGAGTTTTATAAATCTTATTTTTTAAATGACCCCACAAGAAAAAGTCACACGGTGCCAAATCGGGAGATCTAACTGGCCAGTTTTAATAATTCCCTCCAACATGTATGCTGGGCATCCGTCGCATGTTGAAACCAGACCTCCCGATTCGCATGTAAAACAAATTGATGAGAGGAAGCTGCGATCCCGATTAGCCCGTTCTTGCATTTCTTCACAGAAAGTTTGCCTTGATTCTTCGTCAAAAGGAAGTAACTCTTGGTGACATTGGAATTTAAAGGGATGATATTTGTTTTTTTTAATATGTTACGGACAGTTTCTCTTGAAACATTATATTCTAGGGCAATAGACCAAACTAGATGTTGGACTAGCAGTTATCAGGCCTATTACCATTTCCTCTACCTCAACATTTAGATTTCTTGGAACGACTAAAAAAATAAATGATAAGATTAATTTTAGTTTTGTTTCACTCCACGTTATCACTTGTTACATTTCTCATAATCCCAGTAAAGTTTAAGTTAGCGAACAATAAGGAATTAGCAACTAGGTAATAATAATAAGCGAATCAGAATTATCTAAATAAAAACCAAGTAAATTTACTAGTAAAAATTACCTTCTTTCAATGAAAGATTCCCAGTATCTTCAAATTTCTTAACTAAATTTTTTATTGTTGTTACCGAAGGAATAGGACTGTTATTGAATTTTACAGAAAATAAGTCAGGGACTACCCGCAGACTATTGCCGCCGTAAAATGTTTTCACAATGAAAACCTTTTCTTCAACTGAATAAATATTTTTGTTCATTTTGAAACTCAAATTTTAAATTGTCGATAAATAATGTTGACAGTTCAGACGAATTAGAAATTAGAATCAAGGGAGTCTTTGATTAGAATAAATTAAATTGTCATAGGTAATCTGATGAATATCCGTGTTTTAATTTGAAAATTATTAGCGTAATTTTTGCTTTTAATGCTTTAATAAATTGGAAAATTGCAGAGTTTTTGATATCCTCATACGCAGAAAAAAATAGTCTTTCGATTGCTACCTTTACCAACACTGTAACTACACATGGGGATCAGGAATCCCCAAAAATGTAATTGCCCATGTTATTTCCCCATGTACACATGGAAGTTTGTCACACGGTATACATATTATAGGCATAATAGTGACCTATAATAGTGTTAAAACTCAAAAACACTCTTTATAATTTATGAACTGCCTGTAGAAGACCCTTTTCATTATTTTAATATGGGAATAAGTAGGCCTGCTTTCTTTCGTGAGTGACAATAGCTGATTCTGACGATCTTGTTGAAAATTGTCGTAGTCATCCGAAATGCTTCTTCCGGTAACTCCTTAACCACCTTACCGGTAATTACCGATTTTTAAAAAAAAGCGGGAGAAACTTTTTTTTAAGTTAATAGTACCCACAACAATACCAAATAATGTCTTTTGAGATGAATGAACTTGTTCGTTACGACCTTAGACCATTATTAAATAATATTTCTAAAAATAGCTGGCGTACATACAATGCAAATTGGAATAATAATATAATAGTGGTGATGACACATCGCAACGATGACATGACATGTGAGGGACATTTGCTTAATCAAACTAGGCTCAATTGTGCTAAGATTCGTTCTTTTAATTAACGTTAATAGCGTCTGCTGTTTTTTAACAGTCTTCTTGGTTCTTGCATGTAACTTAACACATGTAGACTTGTAATATACCGAGGAATATAGTACATTAATGGAAGAAGGAATGCGAAAAACAACACAGATGGAAGGAAGTGTGGAGAATCTTCAAGGAAGTGATAATGGATGCGCCTAAAGCTTGCATGTGGGACAGTTAAAATTAATAAAAATAAAAAACATCTTGATGGAATGAGACAATTAGAGAAAAGGTGAAAGCATATCTTCAGTCCCAAAGGGAAGAAGATTACGAACTGTGCAAGGTTAAAAGAAAAACTGTTAAAGACCTAATAGAGGAAGAATTCCTGGGAAGAATTTGGGAAGAAGATGGAGCAAGACAGTAAAGGGAATCAAAAACTATTCTTTAGAGTATTGAAAACTCTTAGAAAGGGTAAGAACATAAGACTATAACAAATAAGCGATAAGAATGGGCAAGTTCTAATAGACGAGAAAGATAAAGATACCATGGAGAGATGGAGGGAGTACTTCCCAGACTTACTAGGAACAGGAAAGGATGAAAGCAGAACAAATTATGAAGTTGTGGAAAGTGAAGGCGTAGCAGAGGATGAGATAACTCAAGACGAATTGAAAGAATCCATTAAGAAACTCAAGTGGGGGAAAGTAGCTAGATATGACGGAATTAAACCAGAAATTGTGAAGAAAATTGACGAGCATAACTGGTGAACTTATGCAATTTAGCATGGAAAACTGGAGAGGTCTCTCAAGATTGGGAAGTAGGTGTAATAATGCCCTTATCCAAATCATGTTGCAGAAACCAGAAAGTGGAGGTAGGTGTTTCCATCCACATTACCAAAAAATGAGAACCAATACAGGTGTCCCAACAATACAACGTTGATGAAACATCTGTGCTGGTGGTCCATATATCGAACAAAATGGGAATTTTCAGTCTCATAATAATGCAAATTAAGTTTGTTCACATTTCCGTTTCTATGGAATGTCCCTTCGTCACAAAATATTTTTGTACATACATTTTGGCACCTAACAAACAATTTCTTTCACTTTCGCCCAAAGTGTAGACCATGTCGATTAATTCTTGTTTTGAAAAATTCATTTTCACTTAAGAAAACTTAATAGGGAGGTTCGGAGAAAAATAAGATATCTATTTTTGGCATGAAAATGACAGAAAATTGTTATTGTAATTGATTTACGGCGAAATTTTTTTTCTACAAATTTTTTTTGCGGCGTAATAAGCGAAAGAAATCAGCTTATCACGCCTACATGCTAGTTCGCTTTGTTATTGGTTTGACGTCAGAGATTCGTAAGGCGCTCCTCCCACTTCTCTTGAAGTGCCCGTGAAGTGGTACCTATCTCATAACATACTTATTGGGACTATTTCGGGCGTGAATTTTTAAAATAAGGTGTCAAGGAAACATAATACAAAGACAACATAATCGATATAATGATGCAACAAGGGTATCAAAAGTCCGATTCACATAATTTGCCATATTTATGTAGTAGGTAGGTAAATGCCCCGGTAAATGTGGAAATGGTGTGTGATTCTTGCATCTAACCCCAATTTCATTCAACCTCAAAACAGTAGTGTAAAGGCAGACCGGTATAAGTAAAACAAAGTCAACAATTTATTAACTGTAAATGGTTTTTATAATTCAGTATAAGTAGGTATGTAGATTGTAGATACCTGCTTACTTCTGTTTGTAAAGTAGTTACCTACCTATATTCTCTAATACAATACAATACATACCTATTCATTTATGTAGGTATGTATACCTAAGTGATTGACAAGTTATCAAGTTAACAGTTTTATAACGGATTGGAAACTTTTTAAAAAAACGGAGACAAATACAACTCACGCGAATCAAAATACTACGCTACGTAGGTACTAGGTACTTGTTTAACAAAAAGAAACAACTGCTATATTCTGGAACGGTTAATGTAGAAACTCGGAAGAGACTCTTAAAGACGCATGTGTGGAGTACGAAATTATACCTATGGGTGCGAAACTTGGACAATGGGAGAAGCGGATTGAAAAAGAGTAGAAGCGTTTGAAATGTGATGCTACAGACGGGTGTGTTGAAGATACCGTGGATAGGCAAGTTAGCAATAAGGAGGAATTAGAAAGATTTGGGGAAAAGAGAAAAGTATGGAAGACAATAAAGATTAGGGGATAGGATCGTAGGACACCTTCTGAGACACAAAGGAATAGTTCGCGACATACTAGAGTCAGAGATAGGAATAAAGAGGTAGAGGTTGGAGCAGATTAGACTACTGCTCTCAAATAGTTGGGGATGTAGAATTTTCTACTTTTACGGAAATGCGTAGGCTTGCTCAGGGAAAGGATGGAGGTACGCGTCCTACCAGTCTTCAAAAGGGAACTTTATGATGACGTACTATTTAATTATTATTGTAAAATAGTTAATAAAATTTCCTTTTTTAGTTCAGGGACGGAACGCTACGGCGATTCAGTATTTGGCTCCGTCATGCTCCTAGCATCCTGTTTCAAATTATGCTAACCGTAATACGTTACCAAGTACCAAGGGGTCCCAGAAAACTGTCGATAAATTACATTAGTGTGGGTATAAAACAGAAAACACCAGTTAGAACCAGTTAATAATATTTAACAATTTAACTACACATGCAAATGCATAATACTTATGGGACTGCTGCGCGCTGAAGCTGGGACTTGTACGTTATGCTAAGTTCTGACGTCACGCGGCCTACTCTCGCTGCAAGGTACGATTTCTAGCCTCGCACCGTCGGAAAACTTTGCAACGGCTTCACAGGCGAAGGATTTTTTTTAAACAAAAATTAACAACATAACTGCCTTCAGTATAATAAACTCTATCAATTTTAATGAAATTTGAAAATTACCGAACCTGCCTATTCTTAAATCAACTTAAACAGAGCGATATTAACTGCGAAAAAAAATTATGACTTAACTTTTTTCATAGCCAACTGAGTATTATCAAATCATATTTGTTAGATTTATCTGGAAAATACAAATATATTTCAAAAACGGTTAATTTTGGGATAGGGAAGTGTATTGCAATAAGAAAGGCAATTTTATGGGGAATCCAACAATGGTATGAAAACAATAGGGTTCTATTTGAAATTAGAAAGTTGTATGGTGTTTTCAGATTTTCTAATTTGATCCTGTAATTGCTATTATCCCGTATAATATTGTCGATTGTTTCTTACAGCAACAGTTATTCCTAAATGTTGCTTTCATTCCATCAAATTATTTCTGCTACAGCTTTATTCAATTCCGAGATATTAAAATTTCAAAATTGTTCTGCATCTGCAAATATTCTCAAGAAAATGCCCATAACTCAAAAAATATGAAGTTTAGAAAAAAATTATTTCAGGCAACCTCATTGTAAAATCGATCAAGAAATTCGAAAATGATGTCAAATACTAGGTGTTCCATATGTGCATAGACTACCAAAGATTAAACAGAGATTGTGTCTGATCCAGATGAGGTGAACGCTTGACCGATTTTTTGTCGTGCATTTAATTGTTTATTTGTGTTATTATTTTATCTTTACCGCGAATGTTTACGTGGATATCCCAGTACGCTTGTGCATATAGTGGTGAGTCAGAATTTAGGGAATTTCGCGCGTATGATCGTAGTAACTCTTCGAAAAATAATCAAGAACTTAAAAGAGGGACGAGTGAAATATAGTTTTTGGCAAGATCCGCTGGATTTATTTCTTCTGCTCGGCGTACACGTACGTTAGGCGCCTTCGTGTTTAACTTCATTCCGTTTATTTTACAAAATTATTCTCAATACAGAAACTGGGTTTATTTTACGTTCACGGTGATTGCATTTATTGGACATTGAGAGATTTGTTTGTTCACATATAATATACGGATAGTTTGACCCATTTTGATGTTTAAATAACATTTGACCCAGTTTGAAAAATGCAACAAAGTACTAATGACACTTGTGCATCCTTTATACATATAAATAAACATGACACCGCACTCTGTTCTCATTATGTATCATTATGCGACCTCCGTTCCAGAATTGTGCGTGCGTTAGTGGCAGGGCCACACTTATTTTGCTTGATAGTCTCAATAACATCTTGTACCCATCTTTGTCACATTGCAGTATCTCTGCCCCGAAAGGTTTCAAGTATCTATCCACTGCATTGTTATTGTTACAAGACCAACTCGAGTTCCTAAAAGAGGGCAGCTCTTCTTTCAGTATTCAGGGTAGCGGAGACCGTGGGCGACGGCATGACACCGTGATGTCACGCGTGACCCGTCAAAAAGCCAGCTTATACGGGTACGTTAAGTTGCCCCCCCCCCCCCCCCCAGTTATGTTTTTTTAAACTTTTCTCAGAATTAACTTGCACGCACCTAGCACACCCTAGCACACCCAGAACTAAAGGTAGCACACCAACAGCTTAGAAACTACAGCAAATTGTTTGTGGGAGGGGCCAACGTAACGCTAGCCCCCTCCCAAACGATTTTCTAAAATTTTGTTGATGATATTAGATACTAGGGACCTAGCACAACCTAGCACACTCAGAATGATGTCTAGCACATTCCGAGAAATGCCAGAAAGTCTGTATGTATTTACTGTTTAAGTATTTCGTTAGTCGAAACTGTAACCAGCGGCGTCGGTAGATAGGTGGGTGTTGCATAGAACTGGTAGTTTCGTATTCTCCGGCCGGGTGGGATCGGCTCCCGTAGAGGTTGGTTTTTTCTCTCACGTTTTTACATTTTTTTTTTTGCAAAAAGTGCGTATGTCTAGTGCAAGGACAGCTAAGGGGTCTGTTTAAAATGAGTCAACTCTGGGGTCTGTTTTAAAAAGTTTCCGTCGGCAAAGTGGTCTGTTTCGTATTCACGTGCGTTCACGTTAGCATGGAAGTAGACCCGCCCTAAGTTACAACATTTGGAGGCATGGAATAGACCTTTTCATTTCGTTATTGCGCATGTGCAGAAGTGCACTGACAATCAGCTGATCTTAGATTTTCGGACGAATGTCACTGTCACGTGTCAGGCCTTGAACTTCGTGTAAAATATTCGTAAGTAAATAGTAGAATACCAACTAAGGAGGGTATCTATTTGAAAGACGGAAAATTACAAATGTTAGTTCCCAGTGATATCCCTCGTAAAATTGTGAGGCTGAATCTCGAAGACGTGCCTGGTTCTTGCTTGAAATACGGGAATGTTAACCAACACTTCATTCTTGCAGGTTTTTAATATGTAGCGGTGAAAATGTACCTATATATGTAACTACAAATAATTCTTATTTTAAAGACCTAACAAATAATAACGTAAAACATTTTCCATTTCGAATCTTGCATCTTACACATTTTCATCCACGCAATTTAC
The DNA here is from genome assembly GCA_963966045.1 of Xestobium rufovillosum. NCBI lineage: Eukaryota > Metazoa > Arthropoda > Insecta > Coleoptera > Ptinidae > Xestobium > Xestobium rufovillosum. Next base: position 29,606,646 of record OZ014497.1, read on the forward strand.
ATAGGTGGAACAAGTCCTCACATGGTCACCGACCCAGTTATTAACTTCGATTTTCCCCAGTGTTAGGCAGGGTTTGGGAAATTGATGAAATCGTAATCCCAATCAATAACTTGGCCTACCCGCTCTGCTGTCACCGTTGCAGTGACCAAAAAAAGCACAGTTTTCGGATGCTCCATAATGTTTTAGTTCCGAACTATTACTAATTTTGCACGTTTGCAATAAAATTTTATTGTATAGACCAAAGAATTTAAAATAAACACTTTAAAACAATACAGGACTATGACATTTGTCCGAATTTTTTTTTACTAATATAACCTCGTCATTGGAAGAAAAGCGTACAGATTGTCCGGCGACTGTGAGCCGAACTTCGTTTCCTCGAAATCTTGCATTCACACATTTTGTTTTTCTTTTATTCCATTGTAAATGTCATCATGCAATAAATACGTTTATTGTAATTATTTTCTCGATAACCCATTTTTCTGTATTTCCCGTGGTGGGCTAGGTCTAATTGAGGGTGTGCTAGGTTGTGCTAGGTCCGTAGTATCTAACAAAACCATCAAAACTCGCATGAAAGAACTTATCAAAAAACACTGTTTTCGACTAACTTTGGATTTAATAATACTGGGTCATCTCGCGCGCTACGCGCACTCACTGCCCTAGTCGAATCATGACTTCAAAGAAACGCATTATTGATTACAGAATAATTTACATCTGATATAATTATCTGAAAACGTAGTTTTGAACTATACGGCTATTTCTTTGATTTCCTAAATAAATTATCAATCCTTCCCAAGAACGAACTCTTGAAAAGGCCCGCATAATTGTCCGTGAGTAAATATTTCTTTTCGGAGATCAATTCCTATCTGATCAAATGTTTGACCTTGTGATTTGTTAATAGTCATTGCAAACGCTAGTTTAATGGGAAATTATTGTCGTCTTTTAAAAGTAAAAGGATAAACATTTTCACAGTACAACGTTACACGGTTAACGAAAACTATATCTCCATGTGTCGCCTGTTAAAATTTTGCACTGTAGGATATTGTCTCCCAATTATAAAATTAACAATCTCGTACCATTACATAAGTCTTCATTAATGATGAGATTTCTAACCAACATCACAATACAATATACTCTCAACTTCAATTCATGCGGAGGAAAATTTGGCGGGTTTAAAGTATTTAAATATTCAGGAAGAATAGCATCGTTTAAATCTCCATTATCACAATTTTCAACACTATCCAAGTTTGTATATATTTTTTCTGTTTTTATATCTAACAGTTCTACCACTTTTTTGTTAATGTCTTCAACGTCAGAATAGCTGATTTGGTCATATCTATGAATCGCTTTTCTCTAATTGATTCCTCCATATATACGTTCAACGATATCCGAATTATAAATACATCTCTGTGGCAAATTGCTATTGATATCGTTCAAAACTGCATCTCCAACATCCAATAAAAACTTAGTGAATTCTTGTTCCTGTGGTAGAGCCCGCATATTATGTGTTTAAGAAAATTTACGGAAATAACTTCAAAGAGAACTAAATTTGATACTTAAATTCACTGTTTTACAGCGGGCAGCATTTATTTTAACTGGTAACAATTGTCAAAAATCTCCTCGCAACACCAAAATTTTTCCACCAAACGGAACATCACAATTCATAAAATCTCGTAAGGTTCTGTCTACAATGTCTAAAGCATACCTTGACGCCACAGGAGCTTCATCCCAAATAAAAACATCTACACTCCTTAAATAATCTGCTTCTTTTGAATTTTTCTTAATGTTGGAAGATGAACCTAAAAACAGAGGAACAGGTAACCCAAACGTTTTATGAACTGTTCTGCCATGAGGAAGTAGTGTTGCTGCTATGCCCGTGAAGGCCATGGTACAAACAATTTTATTCTTACTCTTCAGTAAGCTGTAAAAGGTTGGATAAACATGGGTCTTACAGGAGCCTCCTGGACCGTCTATATAAAAACATGAAGATTCAGAAATTGATTCATTTATGTTAGCATCACATTTACCCAAAATAATATCTACAATTTCTTTCTGCTTTTCATTTAGGACCTAAATAGGATCACGACAATATAAACACCTAAATTTTAGGTGTTTATATTGTCGTGATCCTATTTCTATTGCTTGTTCTTCATTTGCATATTCAATGTCGTGGCATGGTAGGAAACATTGAAAGATTGTAACCTTCCGCAGAAAGCATGGAAGTAATTTGAATATAGGCTTTTTTGTCCTTCAGTATTGCTGTAACGTCTTTCATAATCTTGTGACATTGCTTCTTTAGATTCTCCCCACAATTCATCCTGATAAATTGGTGGGCAATGCATTAAAATACGAATGAATTATAAATATCTCAGCTGTCTGGGCATCATCTAAATTTCAGCTTCATTCATGGCTCTTTTCCACTTATGATGATCTTAAATAAGACCTAATTTTTAACACGCTGCTACATAAGATTCCTGTATTTCTCCGTTTACTGTTTCAGATCTTCAAATCTGTTTGCTCCTTTAATATGAAGTAATAATAATCGAAAATGAAATAGTTCAATTTGGCTGGGGCTTACGGAGTACATGCGTCCAATAACTTTGAATTGTTTCTGACGGCGTATACTTTTACAACGACAACAAACATGATACCTACCTGTGATAGTTCAGACGTACGCACTTTTGGCGATCGGCTCCCGTACGTAATAAAAAGAGACGGAAACGAAAAATCTGACCTCGCTATATCGAAACGATACATGTCTAATGCGCATTCTCTACGACTAACATCACTTTTATTAGATAGGACATACTTATATTTATGCTATTATTTTAGATAATACAGGCCTTTGATGACACCTTTGGGAATGCCTCGCACTCTACCATTAGAATAAATAGATTTTCAGAGTGTGCTTTATCGGAACTCTAAGTGCACATTGCAATTTAGCATTATCGGCTTCAAAGACGTCCAAGTAATGGCAGTAATAATAAAAAAAACTTTATCGTCGCATGGGACATCTGGTCAGTTGCTTCAGTCGATAAATTTTAAAATTAGATCAGACAGGCACACGCATTTCTATAAATAAAAGTGACATAAAAAAGTAGCGAGACGATGGCGAAAAATTCGGCACCTGTTTTAGCATTTAAAAAGGAAACGGTCAGTGAACTTTGGCTAATTTTTATTTCGTCCGCGGGGTCTCCCGACTTTTTTTTTGAGCTGAACGTGCGACGAGGAAGTCTACACACACGCATTTTGACCAGACAACAATGGCCTCCAGGTTAGACATGACCGGAATAATTATTAGTGATTAGCAACCGACATTTTTATTCAGAATAATCGGTATTCTTAATCGATTATTGGATGTTTGGAATGTTTGATAGATTTTTTCCAAGAAAAAACTATTTTTCTTATTATAGAACATATTACCTAATTTACTTACGTGATATCGACAGTATTGGAGAGAATGGAGGAAGATAGAACACCTACCCCAAGAAAATCTCCAAGTACAAACCGAGAGATCCAGGTAAGATTGGCCACGAAAAAGATGACGACGCAGTCTCACGTCCTGTACTCTGAAGATTAAAAGACTTGGATATAGTGGCCAAATTCAGACTCAATTACCATTACCGGGTATGCAGTCTCACAACCCGTTCAACATAAATTGCTAATACATCATAGTACATGTAGTATGAAAATAAATTTCGTTAACGTTTTAGAACATCGATTTTTTCGCCGATCTAAATCGACTTTTGCTTTCTTAGTTAAATCGATTATATTGGGAAAAATCGGCACACTGGTGTACACACACGCAATTTGAGCAGACAACAATGGCCTCCAGGTCAGACATGACCGGAATAATGTTGTTAACAATTCCAGACCACCTGGCGACGATTCGGAAACGATCGGTAAATATTCTTACATCAACGTTTGGGTGAATAACATTTTTTGGCAACCTTGTCTTTTTTGGATACTCGTTAAAAACCTAAAAATAGTCGGGACCTCCAATAAAGCTAGGTTTTATATAATGTTTGTATGGCCGAACGGCGATATTATAATTCGCACGCACTATTAATAGACCCCGGCAACAGTTCGCTTTACTCTCAGTCGGTTTATTATTATGACCGAAAATTCGATTTTATAAAAGGCGTCTTGGTCAAAAATAAATTCACATGACCTTAATGATTCGCCTTTTGACTAAGCTTCGACATACAGGCTGTTCCATTTCAAAACACCGAGTTTCTTGTTCAGAAACGATGTGCGAATATTTAAAGTTTTTTGTCCACGACTATCTTATAATATACTCTTTATACTTGTGTTTCTTCAATCATAATTAGATACATTAATCACTGCAGTGATTAATGATTATTATTCACTACACCAATAGGAACATCGCTTTGACCCTTTTTTACATTTATTTAGTAGGCCGCGATGTGTCAGTTCAAATTGAAACGTCAAATCAGCACGGTTTGCTTTTAATTTGAAATGCATATTCTAAAAAAGAAGATATAATGAGTAGTGAGAGTGAAAACGAGGTTTCTTTAACAGCACCAGCAATAAAAGAAGCTGCAGAACTTGCCTCATTAGATTCATTGCCCAAAAAACCAAGAAAATTATACCTGAGAGCGTATGTATGAATCTTTCTTACACTGGAGAAGGGAAATGAAGGTAAATTCTTTCTGGGAATCTGTTTTGATAGTCGTGGACAAAGTATAGTATACAACTCCTTATAATGATGCTATTATTACCTCGGATGATTACAAAACTCGCTCGTGTTGTAAACTTCATCCTCGGTAATAATAGCATTAATTATAAACGCGTGTATAATATACTATTATTATTTGTTTAAAAAGAATGAAATGGTGATTTCGAAGGTTCAAACAATAATAAATATTAATATTAGTGCATCTGATAGTATAAGTAATGTCTATGTAATTTAGGCACTTACATACGTCGGTTCCTTTGAAGTTTTTGATACCGTGAACGCTATTTTACCGGTCTCGCTGTGAGCAAAGTTTTGCCTAACACTTCGAGAACTCCGATTTACAACCAACAACCTAAAAATTAAACTTTCTTTATAAAACATTTTATAAATCAAACAGAATAAACAAATAATAGTGTAGTGAAAAAATTTGCAACAAATACAAATAAAAATTGAATAATGGATTACTGGAGAAATCGAAAAGTCAAAAATCAATGTTTTTTTTTAACTTAGTACGTTGAGGTAAATTGCAAACAGTAAAGTTTTATTCAACCTGAAGCCCTCCAACGTCAATACATTTCCCCATCCTTATCTTAGTAACCATAACTTCTATGAAAAAACTTTATTTGGCTTTTCGATTTCTCCTTCTAAGCTCTTTCATTCTGATGCTTCAAAAACGTTTAATTCAAAAATGTTTAATTTTGCAAATGTACATTTTGGTTTTTTGAGCACCCTGATCGACAAAATTAAAAAATTCTTTATTTCTGTATGTATTATTTACATTACAACTGTCCAGTTCGAAGTTGTGTTTGCAACAAAGCCCTCAACAATACTTTTCCATTTCGAAATTAAGTAATAATATTTTAAATTTGGTGAAATTCTGGCATTAATGAAATCACTATATAAAACAATCGACGTTTCGGCCCCGCTTGGGGTCTTCGTCAAGATTTATTTGTAAAATGGAAAGTATAAAGTTGAGATAAATTATTTGTCAAAAACAAATTTTTCTAAATAATAAAAAATATTTATACAGTATCTATGCATGTAAACATAAAAATTTTAGCACTTGATTTTGGAAACATTTGGGTTTTTATAAAAGAGAAAAAGAATTATGTATTTAATTTAACAATAATAATAATAATAATAAGTAGCAGAGAGCAGGATTTATTTTGTATGTCAATTCTATCATTTTTTTAACTTAAAAACGGTCGAGATTTTATTTTTTTTTCTTGCTCTAAAATTATGGTACCATTAAATTCAAAAGTATGATTGTTGTTTTTCATATGTTTACTTATTGCAGAATTACTACTTTTGTATTTGTGTTATTTCAATCTGGTTTCTAAATAATTTTTCACCTCAAATAATTCAGCAGGACATAATTTTTGTTAAAATTGCTGAAACACGTCAACTTCAATTTCGAAGGGGACATGTCCTTTCAATAAATCTACTCGTTTTGGGCTAAGCAGCTACACGGGGTAGCAACCCCCTCAATTAACTTAAATGACAATAGGGGTCGAGTAGCACATCATTTTAAAGCTATTTCTATTCTCTTTACAATGATACCAAACTTTTTGAATTTTAATTAATAATAAATAATAATAATAATAATAAAAATTGATTTTGAAAACCTCAAATCTGTTCGATTTTAAATGTTATTGAAAGTTGTTATTTAGTAGTAGTTCTCTTTTACTTTGCCCTTCTATGTAAATTTTGATTATTAGTTATTGAAGAACCCGACTTATTTAATTATTTTTTACTGAATTATTCTGTTTATGAACTTGGAAAGATAACAAATGTTTATTATTATTTATTATTATCTAAAACTCAAAATCTTTTGTACCGTTGAAAAGAGAATTGAAATAGCTTTAATATGATGTGCTACTCGACCCCTATTGTCATTTAAAATGTTTGAGGGGGTTGCTATCCCGCGTAGGTGGTAGGCACAAAGTGAGTGGATTTATGACAAGGATATGTTCCCCTCGAAAATAAAGTTGACGTGTGTCAGCATTTTTGGCAAAAATTACGTACTGCTGAGGTATTTGAGGTAAAATTTTTCGCTGGGACACTCTGTATGTTTTTTCAGTCTGTACATTTAATTTTGTATACAAAACTTTACAACAAGAGAAAATTTAAAATCTCGACTGTTTTTAGAAATGATAAAAAAAGAACAAAACTTTATAAATAATAGAATTGACATAGAAAATTTGAGTCAAATTTGTTGCCGAAACGTCGATTGTTTTATACAGGGTGATTCAGAACGGGCGTGCCAAATTAAAATGAGTGCTAGAGGAACTCCAAATAAGACGAAAAGTTTATATGAACATATGTATGTTCTAAAGTGACTACTAACAAAGATACAGGGTGTAAAAGTTTTAATATTTTTTTTAATATCGTAATGTAATACATAATTAATGTGTTTTCTCGTTCTTCTTGTTAGTTTTGTTAGTGTTATTCTTAATAAACCATTTTTTTCCATTTTCACTTTCCTTGCATATTGGTGAAGCCATTATTGCATTATGGAAAATTTCAGTGCATGTGCACGATTTCACAAAAAGCTATTTCATTCAAAAACTAAGCATTTTACGAAAAAATTTGAAGATACCAATTTCTTCCCAAATTGAACGTAGATTTCGAATACATTAATATCACCTGCATTCGCCAGTAGCGTAACACTGGATTGGGGAAATAAATAAACGGCCTACCCCGTAGCAACGCTACTGATGGGGCAAATTTTTTAAATTATATCAACCTTAAACAAATTAAATTGAGAACTCTTACTTATAAATTTAAAATTAATATTTTTTTTAAATGCCAAAAATCATCTTCAATAATTGTTATAGTAATACATATTCATAGAACAAAAAAGGAACTTAAAAATATAGAATTTAAAATTAACAATATCCTACCACAAACTTTTACAAAATTAGGTCCCTTTCTTTAAATACAAATACTAAACACACTTACAATCAACAATATTATTGCATCTATAGAAAACGGTATAAAATTACTTCCTTCTGAAGAAAAGAACTTAATTAGAAATCAAATTTGTCAAATTATTAAAAAATACACTAATTCAGCTTCAAAAAAAAATTTTTAAATAACATTAAAATTATGAAAGCTTTCCTCAAAAATAACCCACGACTTGTTTTAGCTATAGAGTCGTCGAGGGTTGAGAGGGTCGTATTATATTTTTTTTTAGTAAAATATCCAGTCAATCGGTACACGTGACATAAAAAGCATGCCATTCTACTCGAAGAAATTCAATCCAATGTAACCAACTTATGTGTTATCATAGGAGACCATTACATTTGTTTATAATGATAATCACAAAAATTTCAAATTACTTTGACACACATGCTTCACGGTTTAAGGTTATCTACTCTAAACTGTTAAACAACAAATTGAAAAAAATGAATCAACGCAAAAGTTGAATCAATAATGAGCGAGAACCGAATCCAATCCAACGCGTTGCTGACATGATAAACTCTCTAATGCCTATTCGACAAATTTTATTATATCTCCACACTTTTGCTGTTTTAACAATATACTGTAATTAAAGAGATATGATGAAGATTTGGAGATAGCAATGGCATGAAACAATCCGACAGAAACTGACACAATTTTGAATATTCCATCGTTTTTCAAAGATAGAGCGAGATGCTCTCTTCTTCTTTTTCGCTTCTAATCAACATTTGAGCATTTTGAGGTTAATTTTACATATTCTCTTCCGCTCCATATTCAAGGTATGTGACAAACTTGTTCATCATGAGAACATCAATTGAAACGCGAAACCAGAAATTTTGCAGGCTCACAATAATGAAGGGTTATATTATACCGTGTGACAAACTTCCATGTGTACATGGGTAAATAACATGGGCAATTACATTTTTGGGGATTCCTGCTCCCCATGTGTAGTTACAGTGGTGGTATAGGTAGCAATAGAAAGACTATTTTTTTCTGCGTATGAGGATATCAAAAACTCTGCAATTTTACAATTTATTAAAGCATTAAAAGCAAAAATTACACTAATAATTTTCAAATTAAAACACGGATATTCATCAGATTACCTATGACAATTTAATTTATTCTAATCAAAGACTTCCTTGATTCTAATTTCTAATTCGTCTGAACTGTCAACATTATTTATCGACAATTTAAAATTTGGGTTTCAAAATGAACAAAAATATTTATTCAGTCGAAGAAAAGGTTTTCATTGTGAAAACATTTTACGGCGGCAATAGTCTGCGGGTAGTCCGTGACTTATTTTCTGTAAAATTCAATAACAGTCCTATTCCTTCGGTAACAACAATAAAAAAATTTAGTTGAGAAATTTGAAGATACTGGGAATCTTTCATTGAAAGAAGGTAATTTTTACTAATAAATTTACTTGGTTTTTAATTTTTATTTAGATAATTCTGATTCGCTTATTATTATTACCTAGTTGCTAATTCCTTATTGTTCGCTAACTTAAATTTTACTGGGATTATGAGAAATTTAACAAGTGATAACGTGGAGTGAAACGAAACTAAAATTAATCTTATCATTTATTTTTTTAGTCGTTCCAAGAAATCTAAATGTTGAGGTAGAGGAAATGGTAATAGGCCTGATAACTGCTAGTCCAACATCTAGTTTAAGGTCTATTGCCCTAGAATGTAATGTTTCAAGAGAAACTGTCCGTAACATATTAAAAAAAACAAATATCATCCCTTTAAATTCCAATGTCACCAAGAGTTACTTCCTTTCGACGAAGAATCAAGGCAAACTTTCTGTGAAGAAATGCAAGAACGGGCTAATCGGGAACGCAGCTTCCTCTCATCAATTTGTTTTACCGATGAGTGTACCTTCACTTTAAATCAAGAGCCAAATTCATTGGGCCCAGGAAAATCCCAGAATAAATCTAGCCAATACAACGCAATACCCTCAAAAAATCAATATTTGGGCAGGCATTTTTAATAATAGCATTATAGGACCATTTGAAATACAGGGAAATTTAAATTCAGAAGCTTATTTAGATCTTTTAATTCACCATATTGACCCTGCATTAGAAGAAGTTGCACATGCGAATCGGAAGGTCTGGTTTCAACATGACGGATGCCCAGCACATTTTGGAGCACAAGTGAGGGAATTATTAAATGAAATATTTACAGAGAGCTGGATTGGTCGAGGTGGTGCTATAAACTGGCCAGCTAGATCTCCCGATTTGGCACCGTGTGACTTTTTCTTGTGGGGTCATTTAAAAAATAAGATTTATAAAACTCGTCATTGCTATTTTTGCGGAATGCAACTTAATAAACGATCGGCAACTTGCGAATGTGAGAAATTCTTTCTATAATAGGCTGGGATACTGTCCGATACAGAATGGGGGTTTATTTGAATATTTGTTATAGTTATTTTTCTTTTTGATATCCTCATACGCAGAAAAAAATAATCTTTCGATTGCTACCTTTACCACCACTGTAACTACACATGGGGAGCAGGAATCCCCAAAAATGTAATTGCCCGTGTTATTTCCCCATGTACACATGGAAGTTTGTCACACGGTATATCACCTCTAAATTGTACATGCATTGCCAACAAAAAGTAGCAAGAAGTTGTCCCAGGATATTACCCTGTATAATAATTACAAGCTGATGTGGGCCGAAAACACTGTGTGCCTATCAAATGACCTATTTTTTGGCGGTCAAATTTTCTGCGGTCCCATATCAATCATCAAAAAAATTTGATCGTAAAACAAGGAAAAAAACGTGCAGCGTAGGCCAACTGGATTATTAATGAAAGAGACCCATTCAACATTTGCATATTTTTGGCAGCGTGATACAGCTGCACAGCCGCTGACAGTGTCTGCTCTTCGTCAGCCTTGTATCTACTAGTCAGATCTAAATATGCTTGTCACACTCCATTATATCAGGAAATCACTCAAACGCACGTAAAGTTATTTTACCTACTAAAAACTTGTTAGAATATTTGTTTTCGTTTTACAAGAAGATGGATCATATTTTCAAACAGAACTAGGCGTTGAATTATTAAAATACCAAACAAAAATAAACGTTTAATCTTAACGAGATCCTTGGGACTGCCTATCCCATGCTGAGAGAGAGTCAAAAATAAAGAAAAAAACTTTTATATTTTATTCATGAAAGTTCTCGACTGGGGACAAAAATACTGAATTTCCAATTGTTTAATGCACCGCAATAAAAAAGCCCATTAGCAATTATAATTTTGTAGAAACATTAATCGATATATAAATAATGTATTAAATTGTTGAATTTATGTAATGGGTGGCCAGATGGTCTTTCAATAATACCCCACGTTCCAAGATTAACGCATAGTTCCGGAAAGATCTGTATGTATTATTTTATGGACGAAATACTTAAAAAATGTGCAGTAATTGCTTTATTTAATTGATGATGACTCGTGTTGCTGTATGGACGGATTTAATGTCAGTGAGATGTCAAAATTTTAATTACGTTTTTGAAGTGCCAACAAGCTATCAAATTTGATATTTTTGTGGGCACGTCTGGGAACTCTTTTTTGCTTAAAAATGCCGAAGCCTTTCTAAACAGTCGGGCCACATAATAAGTGGCGTCTCAAATTTAGAATAGACATGTGACAAAGGTAATTCTTGATATACACAAATTCGCAGAGTGCTAAAACTTGCAACGCAATGTTAGAGGCACAGAACAGTAACTTTAAGAAATTAAAGCTTCAAGTAAAAAGTCAGCAACACAAATAGGGAGGTTCGGAGAAAAATAAGATATCAATTTATGGCACGAAAATGACAGAAAATTGTTATTGTAATTGATTTACGGCGAAATTTTTTTTCTAACAAATTTTTTTGCGGCGTAATAAACGAAAGAAATTAGCTTATCACGCCCACATGCTAGTTCGCTTTATTATTGGTTTGACGTCAGAGATTCGTAAGGCGCTCCTCCCACTTCTCTTGAAGTGCCCTTGAAGCGGTACCTATCTCATAACGTACTTATTGGGACTACTTCGAGCGTGAATTTTTAAAGTAAAGTGTCAAGGAAACATAAAACAAAGACAACATAATCGATATAATGATGCAACAAGGGTATCAAAAGTCCGATTCTCATAATTTGCCATATTTATGTAGTAGGTAGGTAAATGTCCCGGTAAATGTGGAAATGGTGTGTGATTCTTGCATCTAACCCCAATTTCATTCAACCTCAAAACAGTAGTGTAAAGGCAGACCGGTACAAGTAAAACAAAATCAACAATTTATTAACATGCCTTTTATAATTCAGTATAAGTAGGTATGTAGATTGTAGATACCTGCTTACTTCTGTTTGTAAAATAGGTACCTATCTATATTCTCTAATACAATACAATACATACCTACTCATTTATGTAGGTATGTATACCTAAGTGATTGACAAGTTATCAAGTTAACAGTTTTATAACGGATTGGAAATTTTTTAAAAAAACGGAAACAAATACAACTCACGCGAATCAAAAAAGTACGCTACGTAGGTACTAGGTACTTGTTTAACAAAAAGAAACAACTGCTATATTCTGGAACGGTTAATGTAGAGACTCGGAAGAGACTCTTAAAGACGCATGTATGGAGTACGAAATTATACCTATGGGTGCGAAACTGGACAATGGGAGAAGCGGATTGAAAAAGAGTAGAAGCGTTTGAAATGTGATGCTACAGACGGGTGTTGAAGATACCGTGGATAGACAAGTTAGCAATAAGGAGGAATTAGAAAGAGTTGGGGAAAAGAGAGAAGTATGGAAGACAATAAAGAATAGGGGATAGGATCGTAGGATGGTAGGACACCTTCTGAGACACAAAGGAATAGTTCGCGACATACTAGAGTCAGAGATAGGAATAAAGAGGTAGAGGTTGGAGCAGATTAGACTACTGCTCTCAAATAGTTGGGGATGTAGAATGTTCTACTTTTACGGAAATGCGTAGGCTAGCTCAGGGAAAGGATGGAGGTACGCGTCCTACCAGTCTTCAAAAGAAAACTTTATGATGAGGTACTATTTAATTATTATTGTAAAATAGTTAATAAAATTTCCTTTTTTAGTTCAGGGAGGGAACGCTACGGCGATTCAGTATTTGGCTCCGTCATGCTCCTAGCATCCTGTTTCAAATTATGCTAACCGTAACACGTTACCAAGTACCAAGGGGTCCCAGAAAACTGTCGATAAATTACATTATGTTCGATTTTATTTAGAGTGGCTGCAATGGGGCAGCCGATAATTTTATAAACTTTTGCAATGATAAACTAACTCGCGAAAATATCGATAATGCTGACCGATTTTCCTTCTGGCTCCAACGAACCACTTTTTCCGTTTTATTGGTGTGCTGTACGATGTATTAGTCTGGGTACAAAACAAAAAACACCAGTTAGAACCAGTTAATAATATTTACCAATTTAACTACACATGCATAATATGCATAATATTTATGGGACTGCTGCGCGCTGAAGCTGGGACTTGTATGTTATACTAAGTTCTGACGTCACGCGGCCTACTCTCGCTGCAAGGTACGATTTCTAGCCCTGCACCGACGGAAAACTTTGCAACGGCTTCACATGCGAAGGAATTTTTTTTAACAAAAATTAACAACATAACTGCCTTCAGTATAATAAACTCTATCAATTTTAATGAAATTTGAAAATTACCGAACCTGCCTATTAAGTACATACATATTTCTATTTCTCTTTTATAAAGAAGTCCATTTTTTTCAAAATCAAAAGTGCTAAATTGTAATTCCTATTTTCATATTTACATGCATAATTACCGTATAAATAATTTTTATTATTTAAAAAAATTTGTATTGACAAATTATTTTTATTTCAACTTTATACTTTTAATTCTACAAATAAGAATTAAGTATTGATTGTGTTGACAACTTAATTAATTATATCTACTTCAACAGTTTGAAAGAAACAAAATAATATTACCCCTAATAAAATATAATTCTTATACCAAACTATGTACAAACAAAATTAATAGAAATTGAAACTTAATGTATACATTTTTCGGGAACACAGATACAAAAATATGGATATACAAAAAACTGCAAGTTCAAACTTTATAAATTTACATTACTTAACAGAATACGTTCTGATTTGGGCAACAATTCGCATCGCAAACTGGAACACCACTTTTGGAATTTATAGTACATAGATATTTTGGAATCTATAGAAATTTATAAACATAAACATGATTGTGTTAACAACTTAATTTTAATTTTTGCTGGTGGTCCTTTGGCTTTGTCAAGAAGTGTATGTGGGCAACTATTGGAATCACCCTGTAGAATTATGCATTAATTTTCGAGTGCAGTGTATCTATGCAGTTAGTGTTTTAAACTTCTGAACAAGTCAACGAACTTATTATTCGTGTTATAAATAAGGGTTTGTATTCTGTTTAATCGTTCAAATCCCACCATATAAGGTGCGTTATCGAACAGATTATTTTCCTACTAGAAAAACACATCGCCGTATCGGATATCAAAAAGGATATATACCCACTACTAATACCGAACGAATGTTTATTTAAACGATTACGGACGCGACTGGCTAGACGGACAAATAATGTTACAAAGAAAAACAGCTCTAGAAGGCCCTTGAGAAGGCCGAACGTGTTTTGATGAGTGTGCCGGACCTGCTAGACACACCGACATTTGATACTTTACGTTTCACAGAACTTTTTGTTAATGAAGAACAGCGGTGGCGTCAATCGCATTATTTGATGTTTGAGGGCTCGCAAGAAAATCGCCACACGTGTAGTAAAATCAGGAACATGCTTGTAGAGAAATCTGTTTGGAGTAAGAAACTTGACGAAAATTTTCGAATTCATGCTTTTAGCATTGAGTTTTGTACCAATTGAAGATGTTATTAAAGCATTTGAGACCCTAGCATGAAAAGACACCCCTATGGCGGACGAGTGAGACGTAATCGAAGAGCTGAACCATAATTTCCTGTTGAAATTTGGAATATGTACAACCGCGTCGTGGAAGAACTCCCACGCACGAATGCCAGGGGGGCGCTAGGGAGATATCAAATAGATCACATTGTTGTTAGGCAAAGATTCAGGGGGTCACCTTAAATCCAAAGTTTATAAAATCCGGCCCCCAAATATTATGTATTTTGTTTTGAAAGTTGTTCTTAAATAAATAAAAATTGAATTGAATTCGATATTGCGTTTCGAATACTCTGCAACTTTCTTTTTCTATTTTTGACACGGTATAAAAAGCAAGAGTTATAGAATTTGTTTTTGGTAGTAAACTTTTGATTTAAACAATTTTTTGAATTTGCGGGTTTTCCCTATTATCTTTCTAGTGATCTAAAATTTTGCATAGATTAGGTACATAAAGATTATTTTTAGGAGAGTAATCGTTAAATAACTTTGTTTTGTTATGACATTTAATATTTATTTAGATTCTACCAGTTTTCAAACGACAAAATATATAATTAAATCATTAAAATAATAGCGGACCAGCTCAGAACCAGTTAACCAGATTTCTTTCAAAAATTGAATTGAATTGAAAATGTTTTGGTGAATCTTTATACCGTGTGACAAACTTCCATGTGTACATGGGGAAATAACATGGGCAATTACATTTTTGGGGATTCCTGCTCCCCATGTGTAGTTACAGTGGTGGTAAAGGTAGCAATCGAAAGACTATTTTTTTCTGCGTATCAGAATATCAAAAACTCTGCAATTTTCCAATTTATTAAAGCATTAAAAGCAAAAATTACACTAATAATTTTCAAATTAAAACACGGATATTCATCAGATTACCTATGGCAATTTAATTTATTCTAATCAAAGACTCCCTTGATTCTAATTTCTAATTCGTCTGAACTGTCAACATTATTTATCCACAATTTAAAATTTGGGTTTCAAAATGAACAAAAATATTTATTCAGTTGAAGAAAAGGTTTTCATTGTGAAAACATTTTACGGCGGCAATAGTCTGCGGGTAGTCCGTGACTTATTTTCTGTAAAATTCAATAACAGTCCTATTCCTTCGGTAACAAAAATAAAAAATTTAGTTAAGAAATTTGAAGATACTGAGAATCTTTCATTGAAAGAAGGTAATTTTTACTAATAAATTTACTTGTTTTTTATTTAGATAATTCTGATTCGCTTATTATTATTACCTAGTTGCTAATTCCTTATTGTTCGCTAACTTAAATTTTACTGGGATTATGAGAAATTTAACAAGTTATAAGGTGGAGTGAAACAAAACTAAAATTAATCTTACAATTTATTTTTTTAGTCGTTCCAAGAAATCTAAATGTTGAAGTAGAGGAAATGGTAATAGGCCTGATAACTGCTAGTCCAACATCTAGTTTGGTCTACGGTTTTCCATGCACATTCGAAACATGCAATATTGAAAAACTTTTAACATAGTTTGGTCTATTGCCCTAGAATGTAATGTTTCAAGAGAAACTGTCCGTAACATATTAAAAAAACAAATATCATCCCTTTAAATTCCAATGTCACCAAGAGTTACTTCCTTTTGACGAAGAATCAAGGCAAACTTTCTGTGAAGAAATGCAAGAACGGGCTAATCGGGATCGCAGCTTCCTCTCATCAATTTGTTTTAACGATGAGTGTACCTTATCTTTAAATCAAGAGCCAAATTCACAAAACGTTAGGCATTGGGCCCAGGAAAATCCCAGAATAAATCTAGCCTCTACAACGCAATACCCTCAAAAAATCAATATTTGGGCAGGCATTTTTAATAATCGCATTATAGGACCATTTGAAATACAGGGAAATTTAAATTCAGAAGCTTATTTAGATCTTTTAATTAACCATATTGGCCCTGCATTAGAAGAAGTTGCACATGCGAATCGGGAGGTCTGGTTTCAGCATGACGGATGCCCAGCACATTTTGGAGCACAAGTGTGGGAATTATTAAATGAAATATTTCCAGAGAGCTGGATTGGTCGAGGTGGTGCTATAAACTGGCCAGCTAGATCTCCCGATTTGGCACCGTGTGACTTTTTCTTGTGGGGTCATTTAAAAAATATTTAAATGCTATTTTTGCGGAATGCAACTTAATAAACGATCGGCAACTTGCGAATGTGAGAAATTCTTTCTATAATAGGCTGGAATACTGTCTGATACAGAATGGGGGTTTATTTGAATATTTGTTATAGTTATTTTTCTTTTTTATGTTACTTTAATTATTTCATTGTATATTAATAAGTTTTTGTCCTTACCTAGATATGAAATAAATAAGTATTAAATTGCCAGATTACAAAATTCATTAGATCAAAATAAACAAATGTTGCCGCTTGTCAAATTTTTCATAATTGCAGTAAAATTAAAGTAATTTAATTTTTATTATTTCATTTTACTGCTTTAACATTTTCCCAAAAACTTTTTAATAGGTTAGACGACACCTACAATTTACCCTAAACTATGGACCAGCATTCACCAACGAAACATCCACACCAGTAATCAATTAATTGTCAACTATAGGTAATGACAATAATAATGTGAATGAGAATTATCTAAATAAAGAAACAAGTTTATGTATTAGTAAAAATTAACTTCTTTCGATGAAAGATTCCCAGCCTTCAAATTTCTTACTAAATTATTTGTTGTTATACCGAAGGAATAGATTAAGTTGTCATTGATAATCTGATAAATTTCTGTGTTTTAGTTAGAAAATTATTAATGTAATTTTTGCTTTTAATGCTTTAATAAATTGGAAAATTGCAGAGTTTTTGATATCCTCATACGCAGAAAAAAATAATCTTTCGATTGCTACCTTTACCACCACTGTAACTACACATGGGGAGAAGGAATCCCCAAAAATGTAATTGCCCATGTTATTTCTCCATGTACACATGGAAGTTTGTCACACGGTATATTATTCGAGACTGAGAAAAAATTTAGGTACGATTAACAAGAAAAAATTTAAGAAGTATCTGAAAGTGTAAACAAACAGACGTACGCCACTGTGTTTAGAATATCCTATCCGCGGGTGCCCGGCTTAAGTTACGAATTATTAAGAAAAATATCGGCTGATGCGGCATGCTCGTGTTCGTACTTTCATGAATTGCAAATAGTGGGAAATGGTGCTTGCATTTTTCTGCTATTGTTGAAACTCTGAAGGCTTTTTGAGTTTCCGTGCCAAAGGAAACATTTTCAGACTGTGCCAAATATTAAAATATGCGCTGAAAGATATTTCTTAGAGTTCAGTGACAACTAACACGAGAGTCTACTTAAAAACTTTAAAACGGTGGCTGGATATAATAAATCTTTATATTGTTTATTTAAGAAGTTTCTGTAGATATTCAAGGCCAGCGACTTAATGGTTCTAGCTATTAAAAACGGACCACACTACATTATTTTAATGTTTACTCTCAAATGCATTAAAACCCGTATGTTAGACGAAAATTTCTATTTCCTGATTGACTTGTATAAATGCAATCTGTTCCTGATCAAGATCAGAGGTGGACGCACTTTACACAAAACCCAGACTATCGTAAATCGTAACCCATTATGCAACTTAATTATCGCTCATTATAAATTTTTAATTCGAGTGGGATATACAATGTGTTTGCTTATTTTATTAGACTTTGTAGCTAAAAATGTTCTTAATAAAGTCTAATTCCTCTTTAATTAGCTATACAACAAGAGATACACGGTTGGATGTTCATTGTGGTGGTAATTATAACTGGCTGACTCGCCATCATGGAGATCTTCTCGAATAAAATTAACCAACTTCATTTCTGATGAGATTCAGCATTTACTACTGAGGTAACAGAGAATAACCAAGAACCAAAACCATATCAGTGTACAGAAAAATAACTAAATAAAACAAAACATCCATGGAATCTTGACAACTGTTAACATCAAGGTAATCTTTTAATAAACTAGAACCAAGAGAGAAATCTGTACAATCGCTTAGGCGAAAGAGTAAGTACCCGTCGTTTAAGTGCGGCAACAGGCGTAACACAGTGGTTCAAAATCCCAAATAGTCGATCGAAAATCAAAATTTTTATTTTTTATATGACGCTAAACATAACACACAATCGTTCTTCTAGTATCTGGTCAACTTCTGAAATAAATAATTGCAAAATGAAATTACATAGAAAGACAATATTAGTCCCGAAGCGTGCGATAAAACACATGCATTTCGAACAAAAATTGAGTTCTCTGAAATGCGACCTTTTCTAGGGGCTGTGCAGAATTTATCTTGCAAAATATTTGAAAAAAATGAATATGCCGAGAAAGTTTGGACATTTAGCTATCACCTGAACGTATTATTTTTCTAAGGAATTTTACCTGCTTTTAAATTCACATCAGTACTTTATGTACCCTCCATATTCCACTAATTTTCGCACTAAATGTATTCTACGAAACAGAGGACACAAGAGGACAAAATAATTTTCGGTACACAGTATTAGTTAGGGTCTTAGGTAAACAAAAACACCTAAATGGTTTGCATCGGTTTGCCCCTCTTACGACAGGGGGTTGCGTTGTCACGTTCACCCGGCATTGTATTTGCGCCTCTTGCTGTTCGCACTTTCGGTAGCTATTACTCTGTTGTTTGATATTGCGTGTTGTGGTGTAGCTTTAGTTTGTGGATATTTTGTGTATTTGTGTATATTTTAACGATGGCGGTTCGTCCAATTACGCGTTTTTCTTTAGACGAAAAGTTTCTAGAAAATATCGAATTATCCATTGAAGTTCGAAAAAATTGTGTTATAGACTATTTTAAAGAAGTTTTTCATACAAACGGAAATGATGCTGCTACAAACGCAACTAATTTTTTTGCTCCATATATCAGAAATTGGAAGAGTGTAAAAAGAAATAATGAACGGTTTCTACAGAAATTTGATATGTGGCTTCACGAAGAAATAAAATTCCCAGATATTGTTCTCCGTTGTGTGCCTACTCCTATAAGTAGTGAACCTTCAACATCCACAGGAGGTAAGCCGAACTATAAAACTTTTTATCAATTTGTATTACGGATAACAAAATTTAGGTCGCGGTCTAAACAATTTGAGGATTGTTCTGATGTGGTAAAGCGTAGGAAAACTGAAGAACTGCGAACTACAAAATCTTCTGAAGAATTGGCTTATGCCACAACAATGAAATTAAGAGAAAAAGGCGATGAAGCGGCTGCTAAATTGCTTAAAGAAACTGTGACAACAACTCCATCCCGTGCTAAACGCATTTTAAAAAAATGGAAAACTGTAGAAACAAATCAGTCTGCATATACTCCGGAAGAGGCTTTGTCACTTGTAATTTCGTTAAGTTCAAACAAACAACAGTACCTTACTCTAAAACGATCAGCTTCGCTTCATGGGCACACTAATTTATATCCATCATATCATACTGTGCTGGACATAAAAAAACAATTGTATCCAGAAGGTATTATTTTCGCGGAAGAAAAATGCGAAGTTCCTCTTCAAACCCTTCTCAACAAAACATGTGAAAGTATTTTGAAAATAATACCGGCAGAAAGCAATCCCGATAGGTTATTGAATTTGATTTGCAAATGGGGCTTTGATGGAAGCTCTGGATATACGGCATTTAAACAAAAATCCAACACGTCAGAAGAAATACGTGCTGAAGAGAGTGTATTTGTTACATCTTTAGTACCATTAAGATTAGTGGATGAAAATAGTTCAAATGTTTTTTGGAAAAATCCAAGCCCTGCCTCGAAGAGATTTTGCCGGCCGATAAGACTTCAGTGGATTCACGAAACCCAAGAAATTTCTAAAGCTGAAGAAGAGTTCATAAACCAACAAATTAACAACTTATTGCCATTTGATTCTGAATTCGGTCGAATTAAATTTACACTGTCACTGACAATGGTTGACGGAAAGGTGTGCAGTGCATTGGCTAACACTTCGAGTATGAGGTACTACATATGTAATGCTACGATTTCGCAATTAAATGATATTGAACAAATTCGTTCTTGCCCCATCCAACCGCAAATGTTAAGATTTGGATTGTCAGTCTTACATGCTTATATTCGTTTTTTCGAATGTCTTCTTCATGTGGCCTATAGACTAGATCTAAAAGTGTGGAAAGTATCTAAAGAAAACAGGGAAGTACTAAAAAACAAGAAACGCGAACTTCAAAATAAGTTTCGGCAGAGAATGGGACTAGTCCTTGATGTACCTAAAGCAGGTGTAGGCACCACAAATGATGGGAATACTGCAAGACGATTTTTTGCTGATCCTAAATTATCGTCTGAAATTACTGGCATCGATGAAGATCTAATTAAAAGATTTTCAGTAATTTTGAAGGTAATCAATAGCAACCACGAAATAAACACAGAGAAATTTGAAAATTATTGTGTGGAAACAGCCCAAAAATTTGTGAGCTTGTATGAGTGGTACTACATGCCCACTTCCGTCCATAAAATCTTACTACAGGGAGCAGCAGTTATAGAAAATGCTGTTTTGCCTATTGGAGAATTATCCGAAGAGGCACAAGAAGCGAAAAATAAAAATTTGCGACGATACAGGGAACACCACACCAGGAAAATTAGTGCCATTAAAATAAATGAAGATCTTTTCCATCGATTAATTTTAAGCTCAGATCCACAATTAAGTTCATTTGTAGACGGAAAACATAAACAGAAGATCACTGATGTTGATATCCTCCAATTAATCAATATTTCTGACGAAGACAAGAAAGATTCTGATGACGATTTTGAAGAAGAAGAAGAAGAAGAAGAAGATGATTAGTAAAAGTAAGCCCTTCCAAATATTTCGTAACATGCAAAATCGCCTGTAATATTATTAGTATTTTATTATTATTATTATTATTATTGTCAATGTATTGATGCATTTTTTAAATTTCTACATAATATTGCAACATACATTACATCTAAAGCCCTTAAATAATTTCTGTTGCAAAGTCGTAACAACTACTACTATTATTATTATTGTTACTATTATTATTAGTTATTATTATTATTATAAATGCATTAGTATGTCTTTTTAGTGTTACATCATGTTCGTTTTTCATATTTTTCTTAACAAAATAATTTGTTTAGTTTGGGGACCTAATTTAGTTCAAGTCCCTTCTTGCAGTTTCCCGGGGGGTAAACCGCTGGGGATTTATGGTGTACACTATGTAGGAATTACAGGATTTAAAAGGAATTATGGGGATTTATAAGGAATTATGGGAATTTTTAAGGAATTATGGAGAATTATTGGGATTTATCGTGAATTACAAGGGATTTATTAGGAATTATAGGGGATTTATTGGGAATTACAAGAGAAATAACCGTAGGCAGCAATTTATGCGCATGCGCAGTAAGTTGCCAGACAAGTTGGTTCACGCTCTGAGAAGGGCTCCTAAGAAACAGAAATGAATCTGCGAGAAATTAATACCTTAGATCAGACCCGTGCAACCTTTTAAGCGAGAGGGCCATTTGCAAATTTTATGAAATCTTAGTGGGCCGCACTACTGTCTATCAAGTGTTCCCTCGATGTGGTGGGTCCAGAGTATTTTGAACAATTAAAGACAAACGCGTTAATATTGAGATTTGCGATTTTATAATAGAAAAAGTTAACAAAACACACTTTTTTTACTACAGAAACATTAAACAAAAACGTTATTAACTTGTGTAAAAATAAATAAAATATTTACCATCAAAACACAATTTATTGACAAAAATATTAGCAAAAAAATAAATATTTTTTTCTTCAAACAATGTTTAACAAAAGTTATAGGTACTTCAATAAAACTTGTACAAAAATTGTAATTTAGGACAAGACTGAATGGATGAACACTACTCCCACCACGATTAGTGCATATTGTTTGCGTAATTTCTTTATGTAACCAGTAAGCGTCCTCGGCTGAATTTAGGCGACCTGGGGTGTTATAAATCAAGAAATAAACTGTTTTCTTGAAATGTGATTCTCTTACCTGACGGGACACCAGACACACAGATTCTGAGCTGTAAAACTTTAAATGCAAAATCGGAGTTAACGCAAAAAACAGTAACAAACGAAAAAATTGAAACAAACTAGGTTTGATCTGCGGATATCTCGATTACAGAACCAGCGTGTTAGCCATCCCGACGTGGAGGGAGTTGCCCGACACCTTCGAATTAACGTAGAAATAGTTAACAACACGTGTTGCGGTGGAAGAATTGGCCCGAATTTAGCCGAGCGAGGCTCCATAACGCATACTGGTTACATAAAGAAATTATGCACATTATGTCACACCACAGACACCACCATGTCTGTATGTTCCACGCACTTACCGTAATTGTACAGTCCATGAAAAGGTTCGTTTCGCGAAACGGTGTGTTAGAAAAAAAAACTTTCATGACAGAACTGTATTCGGACATTCAGTTCATGAAATGTACAATCACGGCATGTGCTGTACATGAAACGGTGTGTTTTATGTGTTCCTTGTTGGGAGATTTTTCATTTTCTTAACAGATATTATTTTGCTTTATTTTTTTAAATATTCAATTCATCACTCCTGTGCCGCGGGCCGCAGAAAAATGCCAGAGGGGCCGCATGCGGCCCGCGGGCCGCAGGTTGCACGGGCCTGCCTTAGATGATATTCGACGACAAATTGTAGAAGTTATTAATCTAAATATGCCCATAATTCTCACTTCATGTCGGATTCTACTGTAAATTTACATCACCATAAATTTCTCAGTTCGAAAACTGGTTGGACGCGTACCTCCATCCTTTCATGTCCTGAGCTAACCCACATATTTCCCTAAAAGTATAATATCCTACATCCCCAACTATTTGAGAGCAGTAGTCTAATGTGGGCCTACCCCTACCTCTTTTTATTCCTATCTCCGACTCTAGCCTGTCGCTACCTAGGTATTACTTCGTGTTTCACCATGCGCCTGTAGCACCACATTTCAAATGCTTCTATTATTTTTCGATCCGCTTCTCCTGTTGTTCAAGTTTCGCACCCGTATAGTACCGTACTCAATATATACGTCTTTAAGAGTCTCTTCCAAGTTTCTACATTAAACGTTCCTGAGCATAAGTTGTTTCTTTTTGTTAAACGCAACTCGGCCCTGCACTATTCTTTTTTTTTGTTATTTCTAGTGCTCCTACTATCGCCAGTTATTTGACTTCCTAAATAGTAGAAATTCCTATTATTTGTATTTTAGTTTTAGTTCTATTTTCACTCCCTCTTCATCATTCATCATTCATTGAGTATCAAAACTGCTTCCATTTCGTTCAGAGCTATTTCTAATTCGTCTTTTCTGTGTGCTAACACTGCTATATCATCCGCGAATCTGAGTATGCTAATAGTTTGGCCCTGTTCATTAATCCTTGAAGCTGTTCTGTTCTTTACAGGATTAATCGCATCTTCCATATATAAGTTGAAAACTAGATGAGCCAACGCACATCCCTGTCTCACTACCATTCGGATATCTACTTCTCTTCGTTCCTGCTCAAATTCTATAACTGCCGTTTGCTCTTTGTAGAGATTATTTATTATTCTTCTGTCCCTATATTTCATCTCTGCCTTTCTGAGCACTTAGAACATTTTCTCCCATCTTACGTTGCTGAAGGCTTTTTCTATTGTTTTTTCTATAATTGCTAGTAAAGCTGGAATAGCCTCGTGCGTTCCTCTACTTCGTCTAAATCAGAACTGATCTCCTAATATTTCTTTCGCCCTTTTCTCCAACCTTCCGTGCAAAATTCTAGTCAGAATTTTTGACGCTTGGGAAGTTAAATGATCTAAAATCTTCACACTTATCCGCGCCTTTTCTTTTTGGCAAAGCGAATATGTTTTTCCTTTTGTAATCTCTCGAATTTCACCTGTTTCGTATACGGCTAACTAGTTTAAATAGACCCCGAAATAGACTCTCTCTTACCTCTTGACCGGCAGGCTTTAAAATTTCTGCCTGCCTCCTAGTTCTTGTCCCGCATAATAAGATTCCCAAAAATATTCCTTCCACCTTGACTCTTCCTTTCTTCCGATTAGGATGTCGCCTAACTCACTGCTAATATTCTTGCTGCTAATTCCAATTTCTCTGAAATTTCTCCTAATTATTTTATACGCTACGTTAGTTTTTCCCTCGGTTTTTCCTACGTCGAACGTACGTTCCACTTCTTTGCATTTATTATCAATCCACAATGGTGGTCATGTTGAACAGTATAAATTTCTGTAGTAGGTATGGGCTTTTAAGTTTCTACTTTCATTATTTCTGTTCATTATCTTTCGATACAAATACCTACTTAAAATATATCAAGAAAGGCATGTGCCATGTAAAAATCTCAAAATATAAGCAAACACCCAGTATGCTGACTGTGCATCCTCTTATGAGTAAATATGCATATAGTAAATAGCCTATATAAGTACTTAAAATTCTCGTTAAAATCTTAGGAATCCATATAGGAATTACAGGAATTATTGAGGATTTATGGGAATTATAGGGGAATTACGGAGGATTTACAGGAATTCGGCGGAATTATGAGGGTTTACGGAGGATTTATGGGATTTATTAAAGAATTACAGGAATTATTGGTAAATTATAGAGATTATATCCTTAAAAAGGATTTATGGTGTACATTTTTACGCCAGCGGTTTACCCCCCGCAGTTTCCTTTGCATTATTCCCCCCAATATGCTATTATACAGTTCACTGTTCTCCCCACCAAATCCATACAGTTCCCTGTTTTACCCACATCAAGAAGAAAATTCAATTCCTCCATATCTTCGACTGCGGATAGACGCGAATAGTTAAACGTTTATATAGTTAAACATTCTTTGTGAGTGGATCATTGGATCCCAGCAATTTTAGACATAGTGCCATAGGGCCCTTATAGTTTAATCAAGATAAGAAGACTCTGACACAGAAGATTCCCTGTTCTCACCTGTACACCTGTTGCTGGATTAACCTACGTTCAATTCCTCTTGGTGGTGCTCCTGGTAAGTGAACTAAAATTAGTTTTCCCCAGTCACATACACATCACAAACTTTTAATTGAAAATTGTAATTCATTTACCAGATATGAATTTCGATCGGGTATTTTGAAATCTGAACCACTGTGCGTAAGTAGCTCTTCGATTTGGAGAATTTTCCACAAACAGAAGCTTCACCCACACCACAACACTCCAGTAAAAGAATTGTTACCGGAAGATCCTCCTGCTCGTCTACGTTTCGCTAATTTCGTACAAGAGCAGCAAGGCGCGTATCCTAATTTTTTGAACAAAATCCTCTTCACAGATGAGGCAACGTTTACTCGACGTGGAGTTTTCAACTGGCGAAACAATCGTTTGCGGGATTCTGAAAACCCCCATGCCGTTAAAGAAAGACACTTCCAACATGAGTTTGGTGCGGTATAATTTCAAATTTCTTTATTGGGCCTTTTCAACTTCCAACCAATCTGAACGGTCCACTTTATTTAAATTTTCTTCAGCAAAATTGAAGAAGTACCACTTAATTTAAAGGAAAATATGTGGTTCGTGCAGTACTCCCTGTATATGCTGTTACAGTATAAATAATTTAGTTGATAAATACCTGTGTTCTGTCTTTACTGTTAAATAAAATATGTGATAATATATTTGAAGGTTTAAATGTGACTTGCATGTTGTTTTTTCTTAAAATACTGGTAATCTTTTCAGAAATATTTCCAAAAATAAGTAATTCTGCAATATTTCATAACTTTATCGTTAGATAATTTAGGATATATGCTGTTATAGGCAAAATGAGAGAACTCCTCCTAGGTGGACACGCTGTAGAAATTCCCATTGAGTGTAGTTGAAAAGTGATACTTCCGCTTGCCGATTGATGACTTTTTAGTTAAACTAGGTCCCTGCCATTATAAGCCACGTGGCTTGGCAGTTACAAAACGCCGAAATCAAATATGCTAATTTCAACACATACACAGGGAAATAGCTTCCGTATATTTTATTATTGTTAGTACACTCTACAATTTCATTCATGAAACAAGCGCGCAGACTCTGCTAGCTGTTTGCCATTCATTTGCTCAACTCGCTAGAATCCTTATTATAATATCGTTGACCTTATTCTTTGGTGCTACTCCTCGAAAGAAGTGTCCAAGTAGTATTTCAACCTATGATAAATGTGGTGTTGCTATTACATAACGTATTGAGCGAAACTATCTATGAATCCTTGAAGCTCCATACCTACTAGCAAGATAGAAACTAAAACTTGTCCGTGCAGGAGGGGTGGTTTTGGGGAAGGAAAATTTTAGTCGTTGGCATGCACAGACGATATTGTGCTGTTAGCAACAGATGCATTGCAGTTGAGACAGATGATGAGGACACAGGAAAAAAATAATAGCTTAAGTCAAAAGCTCAACAGGAGAAAATATTGCGGAAGAAATGGGAATGCTCCAGAGGAGGTTGGGAGAAGAAGTGACAATTTAAGCCCCGTGAAAGTGGAGATGATGGGCAGAAGCAGAGATTTGCAATAGGCAGGTTCGGTAATTTTCAAATTTCATTAAAATTGATAGAGTTTATTATACTGAAGGCAGTTATGTTGTTAATTTTTGTTAAAAAAAATTCCTTTGCCTGTGAAGCCGTTGCAAAGTTTTCCGTCGGTGCGAGGCTAGAAATCGTACCTTGCAGCGAGAGTAGGCCGCGTGACGTCAGAACTTAGTATAACGTACACGTCCCAGCTTCAGCGCGCAGCAGTCCCATAAGTATTATGCATATGCATGTGTAGTTAAATTGTTAAATATTATTAACTGGTTCTAACTGGTGTTTTCTGTTTTGTACCCAGACTAATACATCGTACAGCACACCAATAAAACGGAAAAAGTGGTTCGTTGGAGCCAGAAGGAAAATCGCTCAGCATTATCGATATTTTCGCGAGTTAGTTTATCATTGCAAAAGTTTATAAAATTATCGGCTGCCCCATTGCAGCCACTCTAAATAAAATCGAACATAATGTAATTTATCGACAGTTTTCTGGGACCCCTTGGTATTTGGTAACGTGTTACGGTTAGCATAATTTGAAACAGAATGCTAGGAGCATGAATACTGAATCGCCGTAGCGTTCCGTCCCTGAACTAAAAAAGGAAATTTTATTAACTATTTTACAATAATAATTAAATAGTACGTCATCATAAAGTTCCCTTTTGAAGACTGGTAGGACGCGTACCTCCATCCTTTCCCTGAGCTAGCCTACGCATTTCCGTAAAAGTAGAAAATTCTACATCCCCAACTATTTGAGAGCAGTAGTCTAATCTGCTCCAACCTCTACCTCTTTATTCCTATCTCTGACTCTAGTATGTCGCGAACTATTCCTTTGTGTCTCAGAAGGTGTCCTACCATCCTACGATCCTATCCCCTAATCTTTATTGTCTTCCATACTTTTCTCTTTTCCCCAACTCTTTCTAATTCCTCCTTATTGCTAACTTGTCTATCCACAGTATCTTCAACACCCGTCTGTAGCATCACATTTCAAACGCTTCTACACTTTTTCAATCCGCTTCTCCCATTGTCCAAGTTTCGCACCCATAGGTATAATTTCGTACTCCATACATGCGTCTTTAAGAGTCTCTTCCGAGTTTCTACATTAACCGTTCCAGAATATAGCAGTTGTGTCTTTTTGTTAAACAAGTAGGTACCTAGTACCTACGTAGCGTAGTTTTTTGATTCGCGTGAGTTGTATTTGTTTCCGTTTTTTTAAAAAAATTCCAATCCGTTATAAAACTGTTAATTTGATAACTTGTCAATCACTTAGGTATACATACCTACATAAATGAGTAGGTATGTATTGTATTGTATTAAAGAATATAGGTAGGTACCTATTTTCCAAACAGAAGTAAGCAGGTATCTACAATCTACATACCTACTTATACTGAATTATAAAAGGCATGTACAGTTAATAAATTGTTGACTTTGTTTTACTTATACCGGTCTGCCTTTACACTACTGTTTTGAGGTTGAATGAAATTGGGGTTAGATGCAAGAATCATACACCATTTCCACATTTATCGGGACATTTACCTACCTACTACATAAATATGGCAAATTATGTGAATCGGACTTTTGATACCCTTGTTGCATCATTATATCGATTATGTTGTCTTTGTTTTATGTTTCATTGACACCTTACTTTAAAAATTCACGCTGGAAATAGTCCCAATAAGTATGTTATGAGATAGGTACCGCTTCACGGGCACTTCATAAGAAGTGGGAGGAGCGCCTTACGAATCTCTGACGTCAAACCAATAACAAAGCGTGATAAGCTAATTTCTTTCGCTTATTACGCCGCAAAAAAATTTTTTAGAAAAAAAATTTCGCCGTAAATCAATTACAATAACAATTTTCTGTCATTTTCATGCCAAAAATAGATATCTTATTTTTCTCCGAACCTCCCTATTGCAGGAGCCAAGAAGAAAATTGGAATATATGGCATACTCCTAAATTAATTAATAGCAGAGTACCTAAATAATGGGTAAAATTGTGTCGTTTTTTTGATGAGCTTAGAGCAAGATCAGACCCAGTGGGTATTGTCAACAACAGCATTATACACATAGAAACTCAAAATACGACATTTTTTAGCGGTCACCACATTTTTTATTTTTAAAAAACTATAAAAATTTTACTTTTTTAAGTCATGCTTTTTTGCATATCTACTGGCATATCTCGAAAACGAATTGAGCTATCGACGTAATCTTTTTTTTGTTTTAAAGCACACACCTATGCGCTTCTTTAGATGCATAATAATAATGTTATTGTTTTTAAATAAATGATAAAAACGCCGATGATCTTGGACTTTCTGAAAGTATGCAGGTAAATTTTCACTAATCGAGAAAATTTTTTGTTTTGGAAATTTTTATATAACATGATGCGAAGGAAATATAGCCAAAAGACCAAAAAAGTTTTTAGAAAAAAAAATCTCTGGATATTTTCAATAGTTTTTATAATATGATTTTTTTAGTTTGGAGGGTAATATCTAAGTTTGCGCACATGGTACAATAATAGTGGGTAATGGTTCGGCACCTTTAATTTTGCTGTGTTTATCGCCTATTTTCAGTATTTTCGGTAATTGACCTGCAATGCTTGGGCACCTCAGATACAAATTATTAAAGCCTGACCAAGTTAAAAAAAAGTTAAAAAAAAATCTATCCCAAAGGACTTGTACCTTGACGCAGTTCTAGTAATACTGGGACGGGTGGGATGGCTTGCGCGCTTCAATGATATAAAGAGCCGAACCATAGGTTTAACCATATTGGAGGGGTTTTTATTTGAGAAGCCAGACTAAATCAAGTCCCTGGAAGGGGGCAGCAGCTCTTTCAGTAATCATAGTGGCAGAGATCGTGAGGGTTGGTATGGCACTGTGATACACACTACTGCGATGTGGAAGGCAACGGGAAACCACCACATTATTTTATCCCTAGTACAGCGTACTTTAATTTATGATGATGGCACCTTCTGGAGTAAAATATTCCGGAGGTAAAATAGTCCCACATTCGGATCTCCGGGCGGGGACTGCTTCGGGGGGAGTCATCAGAAATGATAAGTGTAACATCTCACGAGTCGGAGCGTGGAATGTTAGAAGCATGAAACAAGTAGGGAAGTTAGAGAATTTGAAAATTGAGATGAATAGGTTAGCATTAGACGTAGTAGGTATCAGTGAAGTGCGATGGCCAGAAGCTGGAGACTTCTGGAGCGGAGATTTTAGAGTAATACACACAGGATCTGTAGGAGGAAATTCGGGAGTAGGAATTGTTATGCGGAAAAAAGTAGGACAGAGTGTAGAAAATTTCTTACAGCAAAGTGACAGGGTAGTTATGGTTAGGTTAGATTCGAAACCTGTAAAAACAGTAATAATACAGGTATATATGCCCACTTCTAACTACAGTGATGAGGCCGTAGAGGCAGTTTATAGTGATATTGAATATGTACTAGATTTTGTGAGAGGGCACGAAAATTTAATAATTACAGGAGATTTCAATGCAGTCGTAGGCACAGGGCGAGAGGGCGGAATAGTTGGCCCCTTTGGATTAGGCAATAGGAACGATAGGGGAGTTAGACTGATAGAGTTCTGCGATAAACATAACTTAACGGTCGCGAACACTCTATTTCACCATCATGTTAGGAGATGCTATACGTGGAAGATGCCAGGAGACTTAGGGAGATATCAAATAGATTACATTCTCGTTAGGCAAAGATTTAGAAATCAAGTTAGGGATTGTAGAAGTTATCCAGGAGCAGATATAGATAGTGATCACAACATAGTCGTTATGAAAGCCAATCTTAAATTTAAGATTTTGAAAAAAAGAAGCGGAAGAAGGTATCTTGACCCAGAGAAACTAAAAGATGATGATATGCGCAATAAGTTCGAGAAAAAGACAAACGAAGCACTAAAGGGCACGGGTGGAAATATTGTTAGGGACATAGAGGCAGAATGGAATTGCATTAAAAATAGTTTAGTTTCCTCAGCTAGGGATATTTTGGGTCATAAACAGAATGAAAGTAGGAAACCCTGGATAACAAAACATATTGTGAGTCTAATAGAGGAAAGGCGAAAATATAAAAATAGGTTAGATGAAACAGGGAAACAAAGATATAAGGCGATCAAGTGGGAAATTATTCGGGAATGTAGGAAAGCGAAAGAGCAATGGATCGATAATAAATGCAAAGAAGTGGAAGATAAATTCGAAGTAGGAATGACTGATGAAGCATATAAAATAATTAGGAGAAATTTTAGAGAAATTGGATCTAGTACCAAAAACATTAGAAATGAGGCAGGAGATATCCTAATCGGAAGTGGGGAGAAGGCAGATAGGTGGAAAGAATATTTAGGAAACTTATATGCGGGACAGGAAGTGCAAGATATATTAGAAAGCGAAAGCAGTGTAGAGGGGGATAACCTAGGGAGTCCTATAATGAGAGAAGAGTTTGAGATAGCACTAAAAAGTTTAAGGAATAATAAAGCACCAGGTATAGATGGCTTGCAGGCAGAAATCTTAAAGTGCGCAGGTCAAGAGGTAATAGATCGTTTATTTAAACTAGTTAGTCGCATATACCTGACAGGCGAGATTCCAGAAGATTACAAACGGAACATCATAGTAGCTTTGCCAAAAAGAAAAGGCGCGGATAGATGCGAAAATTTTAGAACTATCAGTTTAACTTCCCATGCGTCAAAAATTTTAACTAGAATTGTGCAAAGAAGGATGGAGAAAAAGGCGGAAGAAATATTAGGAGAAGATCAGTTCGGATTTAGACGAAATAGAGGAACGCGCGAGGCCATTCTAGCTTTACGAGTAATTATAGAAAAAACGATAGAAAAGAGAAAGAGCGTCTATATAGGATTTGTAGATTTAGAAAAAGCCTTCGACAACGTAAAATGGGGGAAGATGTTCGAAGTGCTGAGAAAGGTAGGGATGAAATACAGGGACAGAAGAATAATACATAATCTCTACAAAGAGCAAAAGGCAGTTATAGAATGTGAGCAGGAACAAAGGGAAGTAGATATCCGGAAGGGAGTGAGACAGGGATGTGCATTGTCACCTCTAGTTTTCAACTTATATATCGAAGATGCGATTAATATTGTTAAGGAAAGAACAGCCTCAGGGATCAATGTACAGGGCCAAACTATTAACATGCTCAGATTTGCGGATGATATAGCAGTGTTAGCATCTAGCAAAGAAGAATTAGGAGCGGCTTTGAATGAAATGGAAGCAGTTTTGACACAGGGCTTCGACATGAAAATCAATAAAAAGAAAACTAAAATTTTGGTATGTAGGGGATGTGAAAATAGAACTAAAATGGAAATACAAATTGGCAATGAGAAGATTGAGGAGGTCGCGGATTTCTGCTACTTAGGAAGTAAAATAACTCAAGACGGTAGGAGCACTAAAGATATAAAACAAAGAATGGCGCAGGGCCGAGTTGCGTTTAACAAAAAGAAACAACTGTTATGCTCGAGAACGGTTAATATAGAGACTAGGAAGAGACTCTTAACGTCGTATGTATGGAGTACGGCATTATACGG
The DNA here is from genome assembly GCA_963966045.1 of Xestobium rufovillosum. NCBI lineage: Eukaryota > Metazoa > Arthropoda > Insecta > Coleoptera > Ptinidae > Xestobium > Xestobium rufovillosum. The sequence continues at coordinate 29,639,274 of OZ014497.1, forward strand.
GTGCGAAACTTGGACAATAGGAGAAGCGGATAGAAAAAGAGTAGAAGCGTTTGAAATGTGGTGCTACAGACGCATGATGAAGATACCGTGGATAGATAAGGTTAGCAATAGGGAAGTATTAGAAAGAGTTGGGGAAAAGCGAAAGGTATGGAAAACAATAAAGAGTAGGAGAGATAGGATGGTAGGACACCTTCTAAGACACGAAGGAATAGTTCGTGACATACTAGAGTCAGAGATAGGAATAAAAAGAGGTAGGGGTAGGCCTAGATTAGACTACTGCTCTCAAATAGTTAGGGATGTAGGATGTTCTACTTTTAGGGAAATGCGTAGGTTAGCTCAGGATAGAAAAGAATGGAGGTACGCGTCCAACCAGTCTTCGGACTGAGAACCTTATGATGATGATGAAGTTAAAAATGGACTAGTGCCTTTAAAATATTGAAAGAGTTTCCATGTCAAGTTTATTTTTGTAAATATTTCATCGTTTTTTTGTTAAACTCAAAGGACTTAAAGGGTAAAGGCTATGGTCGTTTTGGAGGGCTAAAAAAGGGCAATATGTGTCGAAAGGGAAAATCAAGATCTTCTAAGCTTAATGAATAAGGACCTTTTCTAGGTATATTTTCACCTATAAATGTAATGTTTTCTAAACGTTGCTGAAATACCACCATACCCACGCAATGAGTAGTATTTTTCCGTGGATTGTGTCCTCATTTAAATCAAAATTATCTATACTCGCGTGTGTGTAATTTTTGATTGTATTACCAACAACTTTTACCTGGAGGTACATAAATTTTGTAATTATTAAGTCTTTGTTTGGCAATGTTGGTTGTTAATAATTGTCTAATATCATTATAAGTTCAGCTAATACCAATTTCAGATAGGAAGTCAAAAAGTTGTCTACTTCGTAGTAAATGGTGTACACATAAGTCTAATCCAAATTTAAAAAGTTTTTTTTTATATAACTTGACGAACAACGCCATAATAAGATTGCAAGGAATAACAGCTTTTGGATTTATATTTTTTCTAACATTATAAGTACCTAACTACCATCGTCGATAAGCCAAGATATAAATATATAAATTGTAGCAACATATTTGGTACTTGCTTTGTATAAACTCATTTTGATTAATATCATGAGAAGTTGAGGAACAGGAAAATTTTTTCGTGGAGAACTGAAAATGTGTGTGTTTTTTAAAAATTCCAGCTGCTTGATGCAAAATTTCATATTCACTTTGATAAACTTCTTCCTTACAAGACATCATTATTAGCAGTTTCAGATACAGAGGAAGAACTTGAATCTGAGTCTCTGGTTGATTCTATTTTATCAGAGTTTGATGAAAAAGTCGGGACTTGGGTTAATTTTTTGTTAATTTTCAATTTATTTAAAAATGCTTGTATGTTATACATATTTCGAAATGTAATGGCTGTAAACAAATCGTCATAACCGGTGAACTTTGCAACCATTCCAATATCGCCCCTCTTTTTGGCCGCTTTGATTATTTATACTTAAGTACTTTTCCTGTCCCCTCAAGAGATTAAGATAAATTGGCTATTGTAGTACATATTCTTAAAAGTTTCTATAATTTTTTATTGTACGCTATCCGGTTTCCTATTTTTATATTTTAAGTGTATTTTGTCCAAATATAAGTCAGCAAACAAAAGTGTAGACTGTAGATACCTCAGTAGTTTTTTTATTCTAAGATAGTAGGTAGGCACTTACAACCTCACTCCCGACCTAACCCAAAAAATGATCAGTTTGGAGCTTTTTTATTTCATTCATTAGTGGTATATTTTTATACAAATTAATGTTTAATTTAAATCAGAATTTTTTGAGTTTTATTTTTGTTTATCTTTTTACTGACGAAACCCCTAAAATAATAAAAGGAAATGGGTAGGTACCTAATACAATCTGCAAACTTGTTTGTATAAATGTTAATTTTTGCTTTTTCTTTGTCCCTTTTTGATTGCAAATAAGGCACATTTCACGTATTTTAAATGATGCCATGTTCCCCCTACTTTTTGAAGAACCTGGAATGTCTCGCGAAATGTTTCTGTCTCCGTCCGAGCTATTACTAATTTAGCAAACCATCTCAATATTGTCCTTACTGTTATAGACCTTTCTGCAGTCTTTATGATATTTTATTTTAGTTTTTCCGTTTAAAATATCATTCTTGAGTGCTAAAATTTTCTGTCCAAAATCATCTTTTCTCAGTTCCGCAGCCCTAATTATTGTCTCTAAACCCCACTTCCAAGGCGTATGCACAAGTTTATCTTTTTCCTCCACAACTTCACCACATCATAATATTTAACAAGACGTCAACAACGTCACACGTGTCAATTTGAAATGTTTAGATACCTGCTTGTTTGCATCAAGCCATTTCTGTATTCTGCTTGCAAGTAAATTTGCAGCATTATGCTTGGTATGGTGAGCGAAGATGGTCGTTTGTTCAAGGTCTCTGTGTTAATGGTCTACCAAAGGAGCTTATATGCAGATGCAGAACTTTGCATTCCGATACGTCGTTCATTATAGAAAAGCCTTAGGCAAGGCCGTCTTTTGTACATAACTTTTACGAAAAAATTTCTAATTGTATTTGCGTATGTTGATCATTATCACGAGGCAGAGTATTTGTTAAAAACTGTACCTACACCTCACGATTAACTTGTTCTATTGTACGTTTTTATCCGGAGAGGGGATTTTGCGGAAGAGTTCTGGACCAGACAGCATGACCATATTCGTCGTAACGCGTGTAGGACTTTTTTCTTTAATTCAATATAATAAAATTTGCATGCGAGATACGGCCAGTTGTAAAACGTTTAGAGTGCCGACTTTAATAAAATATGATTCATATCTATTTCTGATCATGTTGAAAAGCTATCAATCAATCGCAACATCATAATAGATTAATGAGGAGGCAAAATCATTGAAAACCTAACATGTGTTTGAATTGAATTTTAGATTTTTCAAACTGTTAGAGCCAGACGTAATGCAAGAATATTACAGGCATTAAAATGACAATGGGCGTATTAACATACAGTACTACTTTAATTGGCTTGTACGAGAGCCATAAAATTATACAAAATTAAGTACCAGGAATTTAAATTTTCTCATTCCATCTTGGGCTCGACGAGATAAGCAAACTAAAAGCCTGCTTTAAAACTATCTGAATCGCGAAGGAGAAATTAATGGTTCTCCACTAGACATTACGCGCACGGCCTTCAAATTATCATTTATTAAGGCTGGGATATTCGAGTACCCGAGAAGCGTTCTCCTAGCTGCTGAGACGGTGTTACTACAGACATCATCATCATAAGGTTCTCAGTCCGAAGACTGGTTGGACGCGTACCTCCATTCTTTTCTATCCTGAGCTAACCTACGCATTTCCCTAAAAGTAGAACATCCTACATCCCTAACTATTTGAGAGCAGTAGTCTAATCTAGGCCTACCCCTACCTCTTTTTATTCCTATCTCTGACTCTAGTATGTCACGAACTATTCCTTCGTGTCTTAGAAGGTGTCCTACCATCCTATCTCTCCTACTCTTTACTGTTTTCCATACCTTTCGCTTTTCCCCAACTCTTTCTAATACTTCCCTATTGCTAACCTTATCTATCCACGGTATCTTCATCATGCGTCTGTAGCACCACATTTCAACGCTTCTACTCTTTTTCTATCCGCTTCTCCTATTGTCCAAGTTTCGCACCCGTATAATGCCGTACTCCATACATACGACGTTAAGAGTCTCTTCCTAGTCTCTATATTAACCGTTCTCGAGCATAACAGTCCAGCTCAAAAACGGTATTACTTATAGACATGAATTATGGTTTAAAAGAAATATGAGGGTTGGTAGAATACGCTTATAACTATTTTATTTGCCATATTTACACTGTTGTTAAAATAAACGAATTTGAAAACTGGCAAATTTTAACGGAAATCTTAGCATTATTCACACACAAATTGTACATTCGGATTTTAGTTAACAGCCAAATAAAATATGTGAGCATACTCACCGATCTTTTAGCTTTATTTTAAGACTATATTTGCCTAATTTCGTTATTTCAATTTTCTGCTGGACTGTCTGTACCAAGCGGTTGCTAAAGCTATGTCTATTTCTGTCTTACACATGTACTACCGATCTCCTGTCCTGTCGTAGCGTATCCCACCCTTAAATGTATAAATATGAATAACAATATAGGTACCTGATGGTTCACGTTGAAGTTTACGTTTCCTCTTATACGTGCCGATTTTTTTAAGATTATTTACAGGGATGTGCGTTATCGCCTCTAGTTTTCAATTTATACAGCGTGAGTCAATAGTGCGGGATTATTCGTTATATCCTTTACAGTTAGAAATACTAAAAAACTTTCCATATAAAAGTTGTTTCCAGTGACATGTTGCTCCAGCTGAAATTATTTTTAGCTATACAGCTTGTCCCATATTTGCTGTATGCAGGTCAACTTCGTTATTTCAAATGGAACACCTTGTATTTGACTTCATTTTCGAATTCCTTGATCGATTTTACTATGAGGTTATATGAAATAATTTGTTTCTAAACTTCTTATTTTTTGAGTTATGGGCGTTAATTGCTAATACCCAACTATTGAAATTTAAAAATTGCTCTACATCTGTCAATATTCGCAAAAAGATGTCCGCAACTTAAAAAATATGAAGTTTACACGAAAATGACTTTATGCAATCTGATAGTCAAATCGATCAAGGAATTCGAAAATGAAGTGAAATACAGGATGTTCCATTTAAAAAAACGAAGTTAGGTGCTGTGCAGAAGAAATGAGACAGTCTGTATAAGTGAAAATAATTTTATATGATAGAGAATCACAAATTAAAGGGGGTCTCTTATATAACATTTTTTTCTAAAATGTACAATAGAGGTGCTATGGAAGAATCCCACACTATTGACTGACCCTGTATATGGAAAATAGAAATTGGAAAGGAGAAGATAGAGGAAGTCTCAGATTTCTGCTATTTACGAAGTCAAATAACACTCTCGATGAGCTCTAGAGATATAAAACAAAGATACCGTGGATAGAAAAGGGTAGCCAACAGAGAGGTATTATAAAGAGTTGGAGAAAAGAGAAATTTATGGAAGACAGTAAGGAATAGGAGAGATAGGATGGGAAGACACCTTCTGAGGCACGAAGGCTTAGTTCGCGACATGCTAGAGTCAGAGATAGGAATAAAAAAAGGTAGGGGTAGGCCCAGATTAGACTACTGCTCTCAAATAGTTGGGGATGTATAACGTTCAACTTTTTGGGAAATGCGTAGGTTAGCTCATGATAGGAAAAGATGGAAGTACGCGTCCAACCAGTCTTCGGACTGATAACTTTATGATGATGATGAGACCTTTGGACCGTCAAGTTATACGCAGAAAAATCGATAATGTACAAAACTGAAAAATGGACGATGACAAATAAACTTCCAAGTAGCGCACCTGCAAGCATTCACTAGAAATCGGAAATATTGAACTTTTTTGTGTAAAAGAAATCGCAAAAGCTGATAAGGAACAGTTCACAGAAAAGCACGTTATTGCCTAAAGTTGGAAGTATGTACCTATTAAATACATTTAATATTTTGAGATGATAAATAGGTACTAAGATAAATTTATGTTCGCCAGTGTACCAGTTTATGAAAATTCTGAAATAAATAGGTTTATTAAACAAAGTAAACAACGATAAAAACAGGACATAATTATAATAATAAAATGAGAAATCTGCTCCGTATCAAGTTGTATCAATGAAAACCGGATCAATACAATCCTGGATGTTGTCAGCGTTGTACATGTTTGCCACTTTTTTGACGTGTTTCTGCATCCACATTCTCAAAGGTACCCCGTTTTTGTTGGCAATAAAAATCTTTTTTGAAGCAACCTGTTACTTTCAAATAACTCTACTCAATTTTTCGTACAACTATTGCTGAATATTATTATTTGGTCCGCTGTGTGTGTGTGTGTGTGTGTGTGTGTGTGTGTGTGTGTGTGTGTGTGGAGCCGTGACAGTAATTTATGACCTAACGGCTGCTCCGCGTTTATTTAGTAAATTCATTTCACAGGCGGGGTCTGGAGTTTTGTAGCATTTGCCACAAATTTCGACGAAGAAACTAGAAAAAGTTACAGAAAATCTTTCTTCGTGCTCACCACAGAAATAATCCTAGTTATTTTGCAAATTACATATTATAATTATTGACTAATAGAAGGTTATATGAAATGTTGGCGTCATTAGTAAGTAAGTGGCAGCTTTCGAACAAAAAAGACTATTTCCTGGTAATCTCAAAATGCACTTGAAAATTCTATGAATTACAAACAATAAAGTTCAGTGTTAAATTTATTGGGGTCAAAGTTTTCGCGATACCCTTTTCGTTCGCAATACACTGAATATAACATTTGTTCTGCAAAATTTTTACGTAAAAGTTGTCCCAATTTGCGATAAAACATTCCATTCATTTGTAAATAAAAACTATTTCGAAAAAAAATTTCAACCGAGGTCGAAGCTCGTTAAATCAATTCGTCATTAATTTTAATTGAACAAGTACAAGTAAATAATCAGCAGATACATTGTGTTTATATGGATCGAAATCAATTAATTCCATATACAGAGTCACGCAAAAAAGGCGGTACCATTATGTTTTGTTATCCAAGGGTTTCTACATTCAGTTTGTTTATGACCCAAAATATCTCTAGCTGCGGAATCTAAACCTTCTTCGTCAAAGCGCACATCACGTTCCCAGTCTTCCTCCACAATTTTTTCCGTGTGATTTATACAATTTTTCCAAACATCTGAAGTGACTTGGTCTAAAGCTTCTTGCCACATATCTAAAACTTGTTTGTCTCCAAAACCAGCTTCTCCAATGTGCAGATCATAATATTGTTTGCAAATACCCCACACCAACTCTATTGGATTATACTGACAGTGCAGTCTTAGAACTTGATGACCATGCTCTTGGAGCATTTCGTCTATAGCGTACCTTAGCTGTTGTTTATTATCTCTACATAAATTTAGAAGTTCAATTTTCAAAGCAGTTTCCGAAAATGGCACACTTTTAGTAACAAGCCAATCTTTTAATTTTGATTTATTCCAGGATGCATGGGAACGTGGCTCTACAAAGAAGCTATGATATGATGCATTATCCATTACCAGTAGCGATGGTTCCTCAAGGTTTGGTATAAGTTCTTCTAAAACCCTCTTTTTGAACGGATTCTGATCCATTGAATCATGGTAGTCTGCCGATTTTGATTTTGTAGAGAACAGCAGCGATGCATTCGGTACAAAACCATGCCTAGTTCCTGCAAGGAGCACAACAAATCGCTTCCCATTTGAAGTGTAGCATTTCTTACAGCTTTTAACACTTTCATCTTGCCATGCGCGCTTGCTTCCTCCTTTAGCAAAAATCCATATGTCGTCGAGAAACGCAAATTGTCTGGGATGTTTGCTTTTCATATTTTTTCTGTATTCTCGTGAAATGTTACACTTATCATTGCTGATGACTCCCCCCGAAGCAGACCTCGCCCGAAGATCCGAAGAGGAACACTTTGTATAAATTGTGAATTATGTCCTTATATGCTTGAATTTCGCTTTTAATTCGCAGAAAATATCCATTTGCAATAAAATCTGAGATGCACTTATAATAAAGTACGAGACTTCTTCCTACGCTTTAACATACCTAGTTGGATTTAATAAAAATGCCCGCTCCTCGTATAGTAGCAAACAACCTGTTTGGTTTCATACTTAGAAAGATAAAATATAACTGTTGGTAGATATTATTAATTTAGACATAGAGCTAAGATTCCAGCCGCGCCAAGACCATTCTTGTAATTATTATTACGACATTCGCTTATACAGAGTGTTTCAGGCGGTAATGCCCCTATTCATCTATCATTCGAACATTGGGTGGTCAAATTAGATTATGTAAGAACAGGTTGTGTATACAGAACCGAGTTTTTTTAATGTTACGGCACTACAATACCTCTTGGAATGGAATGCGTTGTGTATTAGATTATCAATGGGACGGTAAATTAAATAACTAGGTTCTTTTTGTTGACAATAACAATAGCTTGGGTCTACCATAGTTTAAATCGAAAATAAGAGGAGTTGTACAGTGTTCAGATTTCAGCAGTCGATAAAATGTTGTGTTAAAATAAAATAGAAGCCTGCATGGTGTGAATGTGCACAGCAATCCGCAGACCGGTTTCGTCCTATTGGGACTCTTCAGTACGGCGCCGCTATGCACAAACACACCCTGCCCAACGATCTCCCTATAAATAACTGCGATAGTCATCCATAAGGGAGAGCCAAAATCACGCCATCTAGAACGTAAATTGTTGAACAGCTGCCGACTAATACACCCGCTCAAACAACTACACCTCGAGCAAATACTCCGCCAGGCATTGAATTACAGAACGGGCCTACGTCGGCAGAATGTACATTAGGATGCACACAAGAGGCCTACCCCAGCAAAGCTGGCCTTGAAAGCCTCCATACGTGCCCCATCGTACCACAGTGAACCAGGTTCACTATTCAAGCTAGAAGCCTGCATGGTGTGAATGTGCACAGCAATCCGCAGACCGGTTTCGTCCTATTGGGACTCTTCAGTACGGCGCCGCTATGCACAAACACACCCTGCCCAACGATCTCCCTATAAATAACTGCGATAGTCATCCATAAGGGAGAGCCAAAATCACGCCATCTAGAACGTAAATTGTTGAACAGCTGCCGACTAATACACCCGCTCAAACAACTACACCTCGAGCAAATACTCCGCCAGGCATTGAATTACAGAACGGGCCTACGTCGGCAGAATGTACATTAGGATGCACACAAGAGGCCTACCCCAGCAAAGCTGGCCTTGAAAGCCTCCATACGTGCCCCATCGTACCACAGTGAACCAGGTTCACTATTCAAGCTAGAAGCCTGCATGGTAGGCCCGTAGGCACGTAGGCCCGTTCTGTAATTCAATGCCTGGCGGAGTATTTGCTCGAGGTGTAGTTGTTTGAGCGGGTGTATTAGTCGGCAGCTGTTTAAAATAAAATGTTTAAAATTTTGTGTTGAAGTTTTTAAAAGAATTAGGTTATGATTTTTTTTAATTTGGACAATTCAAATATTTCCCCGACAAAAAAGGCGTCGATTAATATGTTTGTCACTAATATAACTTAACTGTCGTATTGCCGTTCTCGAATTATTCACAACGTTTGGTGTGCCCTGACTCACGAACTTTGATGCAAATTGTTGGAGCTCCCTCGTATCCAGAAGTCTCCCATGATCCACACGTCTCTGAAGCCACCAGCGTCGCACAAAGTCATAACAATTTTATGGGAGAAGTATTTAGATCGAAAAGGAGGGTAGGAATTTTCCGAATGGCAATACAATACCAATATGAAGCCTGCAGAACACCTGTTCTTAAATATTTCTTATCTTTTTATCTGATAATTTGAGATTTATGCTGCCATAAGTAATTTTTTACTTTTTATTATTAATTATTCTATTAATCATTTCTATTTTGAATCCATTATTAATAGCAGTTGCTTTTATTTTATCTAACTCTTTTTGTTATCTTTAGATAAAGGTACAGTAAAGGCTCTATATACCATTGAGTTGTAAGCAGATATTTTTAAGAATAAGGTTGAAATGAATTTGACGAATGTCTGTATACAGGGTTATTCAGATTTGATGCTCACCATTGGAATATCGAAAACCGTATATGAGCTATGAAGAGGTGAAGAGTTTCTACATTAACCGTTCCAGAATATAGCAGTTGTTTCTTTTTGTTAAACAAGTACCTAGTACCTACGTAGCGTAGTTTTTTGATTCGCGTGAGTTGTATTTGTTTCCGTTTTTTTAAAAAATTTCTTATCCGTTATAAAACTGTTAACTTGATAACTTGTCAATCACTTAGGTATACATACCTACATAAATGAGTAGGTATGCATTGTATTGTATTAGAGAATATAGGTAGGTACCTATTTTACAAACAGAAGTAAGCAGGTATCTACAATCTACATACCTACTTATACTGAATTATAAAAGGCATGTACAGTTAATAAATTGTTGACTTTGTTTTACTTATACCGGTCTGCCTTTACACTACTGTTTTGAGGTTGAATTAAATTGGGGTTAGATGCAAGAATCACACACCATTTCCACATTTACCGGGACATTTACCTACCTACTACATAAATATGGCAAATTATGTGAATCGCACTTTTGATACCCTTGTTGCATCATTATATCGATTATGTTGTCTTTGTTTTATGTTTCCTTGACACCTTACTTTAAAAATTCACGGCCGAAATAGTCCCAATAAGTATGTTATGAGATAGGTGCCGCTTCACGGGCACTTAAGAGAAGTGGGAGGAGCGCCTTACGAATCTCTGACGTCAAACCAATAACAAAGCGAATTAGCATGTGGGCTTATTACGCCGCAAAAAAAATTTTTAGAAAAAAAAATTCGCCGTAAATCAATTACAATAACAATTTTCTGTCATTTTCATGCCAAAAATATATATCTTATTTTTCTCCGAACGTCCCTATTGTGATTTAATTTTTCTATACTTTCGTTGGCAGGCACTGGAGCATAGAGCTAAAACACAGGCTATCAAAATGTAAACTGCGAATTTGTTAACAACAGTTATGTTAGTGACAAATAATGAATAGGTAGTTAAGGTAGACTAATTTCAGACTGACCTAACGTATGACTTCATAATCGGAAATGAGACGTCAATTTATTGGGTCGTTGTCCCATTTCAAACAATTGTATTTTTTATGGGTTCATTTGCTTAAATAATTATTTTTAAAAGTATTTCATATGAGCAGTGTCAGACTCCGTCGAATTAAATTGGTGCAGTGATGTGCGATTCTGGGAATCGATTTTTTCCTGAAACGATTCTGAAAATCGATTGATCTCTCTACAATAAATCAATTTTTAAACGAATTCGACAAAGGTTGCGTCTCCATAGTGAAAAGAATTAAAGATGAAAAATAACATATTAAAATAATCGATTAAAGATAAATAAAATCGATGCTCGAAGCATCGATTCAGAATCGCACATCACTGAAGCCTGTGTAAAGTAGCTTTAAAAACTAGACTACACATAGACGGTGTTATGTACAATGTCTGCGGTCGTTTTAAAATTATCAGACGGCAGGTTAAGTGCTTGTAGATGTCCCAATAATAAACAAACCGTTAATGGGCTGTAATAAAATCGGATGAATACGACAGACATTCGGACGACTGCGAAATTGATTGTTTTGATTTTTATTCGTTTCAGATAATGGCAAAGTGTTGATCGAAACGACCTATTTGGGGGGTTCTGCTCACCCTTCGGACATTGAATTCGTAAAACCCTTGAAGATAAGCCCGCCGCCTCTACACGATCACGATATAATTTATGACCAGCTTCACAATACAACTGGTAAGTACTTTCTTTTAAAGTATATCCTCATTACAGTTGATCACACAAGTAGTGACGTACAGTCCCGTGTTTGACTACGTAAAACACCTTTTCGTTCGCAACCCGCCACCTTACCTTTTCAGAAGCTCACCGGTAGCTGAAAATTTTACCTGCGCCGCTGGTACTACAAGACATTTTATTGCATCCGTAAAGTAAGCTAATGCGCAACCCCACCTCTCGCCAACTTAAACCTGTTGGACTGTAGTTTTCATTTCAAGCAAACCCCCACTATCTACCAGCTAACCTGTTGTCCTCTACCATTACCATCAAGCGTACCGACTGATTGGCTAGCGCAGCAGACAAGGGGTTTGTTTGGAATGAATAGTGACAGTTGTGGCGAAGCCTTCTTTATGTGACTGTAGAAATGTATTTACATGGTTACGTAAGCACAAAAATTAGGCACTTAAACGCTATGACTTCAACGATTGTACGTCCCAGCGTATCAAATTGGGTAGCTATTGATGCAGATCTCCAGAAGTTTAGTTGCGTATTATGTTTGATTTTACTTCTATAACCAAACAGAAGGGTAAGATTTTATACTTTTCAAAAGACATACATTTAAGAATATAACCATCAAGAAACAATTTTACAATAAGATTTATTGTCTTTATAGTGATACCAATTTCCAAATACAAAATATAAACATTATTGTGAGTTTTGAGCAACAGAATAGGGGGAATTCGCCAAAAAGAGTATAAACTAATAATGAAATTCAAAAATTTTGATCTTCAATCGTAATATCTGCCGAAACTATCATTAGTAGACCTGGCAATATCTACACCAATTAAAAGCTTAGTTAACTGGCTGTCAGTTGTGCAAATAATATACATGGTATTCTATTTGAAATTTTTGAGAAAAATTCCCTTTTGTTTAACTTAACCACCTTGTATAATCCTACGTATTATGGTGAAAATATTTATAGATTTCACAAATACAGCAGTGTGTAAACCCCTTTCAATAAAAAATAATTAGGTGGCTTTGGTCAGTAGACGCCAGTAGCGTCATAAATTTGGGACCATAATGACACAAAAATGTCAATATCTTAACAGTCCTTGCTCAAAACCACATCATGTAGTATACCAATTTTCATGAGATTTTATGGGGAATCGAAATCACGCAAATACTTGTGGGGTTTCCATTTAAAGAAATAGAACTTTGGTCTGGTACTCAGAATGTGAACATCCTGTATATACATAAACAATTTTACGAAATGCTCCATGTCGTTCCCCACATACGTGTAGAATTTCATTTTGATATCTTAAGCAGTACCAGAGATATGAACCGATTACACACTAAATCCCCACCTGGTATACATATACAGCTTCCAGATCTGCTTGGCTGCCAGTGACGGTCGCAAGGCTGCCTAGGTTTGTGGTATTTTCATTCCCTGGGCCTTTGTCAACAATGCCAAATCTATTGCTACGAGTTTTCGACCCATCTGTAAACCAAATGATTCCATGCTGTTGTCTTGCCTCTTATCGATTGTGTGATCACCCGATAAGGCTTGTAAAAATTTAGGCTTTCTGCATGAGGTATGAATCCATCCCCCTGCACGCGTGGTCCTTTTCGTTCTAATTCACAAAGGAAATCGTCTACCATCAGGCTCTTCAGTAGAGTCCTAAAACCTCCCACTATAAGGACTTCCTGGCAGCTGCCACCCATCTAGCTACATGGCCCAGTGAGTTGCTTCATATCGTAGAATTAATCCACTCTGCAACAAACCAATCGTCTCCGCAATGGAGCCAGAAGAAGTATTCACCCAGTAATCACATTCAGATTTAGATTTACACGTTCGATCTAACCTTCATCAGCAAGCGCCTCTAATTCCCCGGCTTGGACATATTTACTACTTATTCGTTATGCACCAGGTAGCCCGAGCCAACTGGTTTCCGATTAGGATGTTTCTTGCTGGTATTTCCTACTCCTAACCTTATCCTTCACTTTTTTGCATTTATTATCAAGTATTGTTCTTTAGCTTTTCTTTATTGTCCGACTTTTTCTGACCAATTTTTATATTTTTGTCCCATTAGTCTCGCTACACGTTCAGCCATGCCCATAACCCTGATCCGTCCAACCATTAACTACATCATCATCATAAGGTTCTCAGTCCGAAGACTGGTTGGACGCGTACCTCCATTCTTTTCTATCCTGAGCTAACCTACGCATTTCCCTAAAAGTAGAACATCCTACATCCCTAACTATTTGAGAGCAGTAGTCTAATCTAGGCCTACCCCTACCTCTTTTTATTCCTATCTCTGACTCTAGTATGTCGCGAACTATTCCTTCGTGTCTTAGAAGGTGTCCTACCATCCTATCTCTCCTACTCTTTATTGTTTTCCATACCTTTCGCCTTTCCCCAACTCTTTCTAACACTTCCCTATTGCTAACCTTATCTATCCACGGTATCTTCATCATGCGTCTGTAGCACCACATTTCAAACGCTTCTACTCTTTTTCTATCCGCTTCTCCTATTGTCCAAGTTTCGCACCCGTATAATGCCGTACTCCATACATACGACGTTAAGAGTCTCTTCCTAGTCTCTATATTAACCGTTCTCGAGCATAACAGTTGTTTCTTTTTGTTAAACGCAACTCGGCCCTGCGCCATTCTTTGTTTTATATCTTTAGTGCTCCTACCGTCTTGAGTTATTTTACTTCCTAAGTAGCAGAAATCCGCGACCTCCTCTATCTTCTCATTTCCAATTTGTATTTCCATTTTAGTTCTATTTTCACATCCCCTACATACCAAAATTTTAGTTTTCTTTTTATTGATTTTCATGCCGAAGCCCTGTGTCAAAACTGCTTCCATTTCATTCAAAGCCGCTCCTAATTCTTCTTTGCTAGATGCTAACACTGCTATATCATCCGCAAATCTGAGCATGTTAATAGTTTGGCCCTGTACATTGATCCCTGAGGCTGTTCTTTCCTTAACAATATTAATCGCATCTTCGATATATAAGTTGAAAACTACAATGCCCGACTTATTCCTAGCGATGCGCCGTGACGAATAGGAATGTGAGTGACTATTTACGGCAATCGCCGCTAGAGTGAAGCTCTCTGCAGTCGACATACTTGCCGTTTCCACATTACCCTCATGTTTCCACATTTGCACTGCCTCTATTTCCGTAGAGATAAGCATGGTATATGTAGTATAGTAGGACATGCTGTATAATAAATAAATAAATAAACTTAGGGGTGTGCACTGTCTTGGTTAAGTCAGTTGATTGTAAATTTATACCTATATATTTCTTTTTTATAGATGGGCCTGTTTTGAGACACCACAGTGGCCATTTCCGACACAAAACGGCGGAAGTGTGGGATCCCCATCCGCGATACGAAATACGGGCCTTCGGTCGAGTGCTCATTTTAGAGTTGGCCTATAACGACAAATTGGTTTCTCCGAATTTGAAAATGTTTAATTTATGGGAAAATTACACCGAGAAGGTTAAACACGAGCACAGCTCTTCTTGGTGCTATTACTACGGTATCGTCAAAGGCGACAACGATTCCAACGTTTCAGTTTCTTTGTGCAACGGAATGGTAAGTTGAAATATCTTCCACTAATCGGTTCTATATAGCTGTCTTCGCTACACACAAAGGGCAATAAATCCGAGCTGCCGATCGACCTCAGAAACTCGTATATACGTTACATTCCTTGCAAATGTAAAGGTCAGTCCTCACGTAGCGAGAGCGACACAACGCAGGGACATATACCTAGCTTTAAAGTTTTCCGGGCGACTCTCATATTCACAACACAGAATTGTACTTTAAATTTAAACATCATGCGTTACGCTTCTTCACAAAATTAATATATTATCGTATTTGTATTCGAGAAATAGTCAAAATTATGTCCGCTTAGAAGCTGATCTTTCATTGGTCAGCCAGCTGCTAGAGCTCTGTCACCCTCGTGTACTTTTAACTTTCTACGCTAGTAATGAACTATGTATCTTCAATTATGACATTAACAATCTTATCCGGTACGACTGTGTTTTTACTAAATTTAAACGTATGTTCTTCAAGATAATATTATAAATGAATGCCAGCGACTGGCAGTGATAACGCTCCGCTTGACAGAAACCGGACATATTTTTGTATAAAAAGTGTAAATTGTTCAATTTTATTGTCGGATCCCAGACAGCATCTTTAACTACAGTTCCATGAAAAAGGCAGCTAAATCAGTTCAGTATTTTTAAAGAACAAGCTCATATAATTAAGCAATGTTACAAAGACGTTTCGTCATGATTAGCGGTGCCTTTGCATTAGGCCCCTAAATATGCAGCTGTACCTCTCGGTATTGCGTTGTGAGACACGCTGTATATTTATATGGGCCGGGTTGTTCTCTTATGTATCTGGATACGGTCTAGTCGGTGGGAGACCCTTAGCTTTCAGTCGAAGAAGGGTGGGTTCTCTATTGCTAAACGGTGATAAATAACAAAACATAAACAAATAACTGGATTATTCACTTTAAATTTAAGAGTGTTACAAGATAATGTTTACATGAGAATCAAAGCGGTTCTGGCGGTGTATCCTGATTGCTTGTTGGTGGCCCGTCGTATGATCTAAACTGAATTATTTCTGGTTTTACGGAGGACACGTGGTAGCACGAACGTGCACTCCTATCGGGGATTTCTTACGGTGATTTTCGTAGCAGCACTAGGGTGCAACCCCGTTGGGGAACGCCGATTCTAGGCCAGAACCACACCAGCAGCTTGGACATTGTTACTACTCATTCGTTGCGCACCAGGTAGCCCCAGCCAACTTTTGACTGGGTAGTGTTTAATTATTGATATTGATAATCATCTCGACGCTGGGAGTCCCGGTTCCAACTGTTGGTCGGACGACCAAATAGGTACTGAATTTTTAAAAATTATAAAGCAAGAAGTTTTATAAAGTAATATAGTAAACTAGAAATTCTTCCTTTCTGTAGGTACTTATAATGTGAGGGCCATGGAAGCTACGAGCCCACTCGCAGCACCACTTTATTGTTTTTCTCAAATTTTTCAGTTCTGGGGAAAAATTTTCCCTCATTATATGGCAGACTAAGTAGTCACCGATTTCCTTTTCCAATTTAGACTATTTTCGAATTTCGATGCAATTCCATTCATGAATTTCTTAAGTGTCAGTTTTAGGCCTTTTTTGAAATTGGGAGCCGAGTGCGGACATTCTAACATTTAACGCAACAGATTAAAATTTAATATAGCTTGGCCTATTATATTCTTTGCGTGTTACGATGTTGCGATATTGTCGAGATGTGTACAAACCTGCGGAATTTACATACGCCCACTCGAATTTTACGTGCGAGTGCATTTTGTTTAATTCGCCAGACCATGAAACATTTCATGTGGGTTCTACATGAATTATGTACCAGGTGAATTGAAAAAAGTCGGCGAGAATGCCGCGTGGGTATGTATAGGTGCAGCCCTTGCTTGTTACATGTATTTAGCACCCCGTTTTTATGATGAGGTGCATTTCCTGTTGTTTAATTTAATGACTGTCAAAAATTTATGGTTGAATCGTAAAAAGCCTTAATGCGGTTCAGGCAGCTCGTAAAAAATTATTTGAAAATGACCGTCCAAAAGGTCGTAAAAGATTTATTTTAAAATGGAGTATAACCGTACCATTGTTGAGTCAACACATTGTACCCCACTTATACAGGGTCATTTAAGCAGAGCTGCATAAATTAAGTGAAAACACAAGTACCATGGGCTGAAACTATTTAAAAACCTTTCCCCTCCCACAAAATGAGCCATTTTATTTATGGCATTTTTGTCATTCTCATTTGTCAATGTCTAGTTTCGCTTCAGATTCAGATGTCAAGATAGTAAACAGCTTATGTAAACGTCACAGGGCAGTAGCGGAAGTATACATTAATAAAAATACGATTTACCTACTTCGCTTGAAAGTTGCTGCGTTGTCATACAGTTCAAACTTAAATTGAAATTTTAGTTTTTAGTAGTTCAAATCTGGAATAATTTTGGGTTCCATTTTCCTGGTGCGCCGACAGAATAGCCTGCGACAAAGTAGCCCCGACAAAACGACCCCGAGAAAGGGTTTGTTTATTAAAAAATATATATTTTGTACGCTTACACAATACAAAATTCGATTATACCGGAAATGGACACTAACTTTGTTATTTTAAATGGAACACCCTGTATATTATTGCATTTTTGGATTTCTCATTAAAAATAAATGTCAGTTTGTTAACCAAACATTGGGTCCCAGTCGAACCGCTCTGGAGTTTTTTTATTTTTTTTGCAAATTTTGACGTTTGCAGTAGTTGGCGCCATTTTGAATATCTTCGAAACGAAAGCACTTAGAGGAATGCGGTTTTGACAGTTCGTTTATGGAAGAACGGCCTATCAGACACAAGTGCAATTGGAATCATGGCTTTTTAATTAAACAAAATTTATCCAAGCCAATATTTACTAATTCAAACAGGAATAACTCTTTCTTGAAAATGCATCGCGAACTCGTTCCATCATATTTTCTCGAGTAGTTGGAGGTTCCTTGTAAACTAACTACTTTACGTTGCCCCACAAAAAAAATTAAGTTTTGTTAGGTCTGGAGATCGCGCTGGCCAAGGTGTCGGACCTCCTCTTCCTATCCATTTGTTTGGAAATGCTGCAGTCAAGTGCTCCCTTACATACCTCCCGTAATGCGCAGGCGCTCCATCTTGTTGATACCACATCTGTTGTATTGTGGCAAGTAGTAAATTGTCTAACACGTCTGGCAAATCGTTTTGTAGAAATTGTAGGTAGCTATTGCCGTTCAAATTTCCATCGAAAAAATGTGGTCTAATTACGTGTCATCCGATTATGCCACCCCATACATTCAAAGACCACCTGTGTTGATGATCCAATGGCCTTATCCAATGGGGATTATCAGTACTGTAATAATGGCAGTTGTGTCTTGAAACAAAACCGTTCTTATGAAACGAAGCTTCGTCCGTAAAGAGAACATGATCGAAAAAGTCATTTCGCTTCTGAAGTTTACGTAAAGCCCATTCACAAAAATCATTTTGATCTAGTTCCTGTACCAACTGAACGTGGCACGGGTGAAATTTATTTTTGGGCAGTATTCGAGATACAGAAGTTTGCCTTATTTCTAACTCGCGACTAATTTCTCTGGGAGGATCTCGGACAACAGTAGCAGCTACTAAAACTTGGTTTTCCTCATGCGTCACTGATTTTACACATTCTTTCTTCTTGTATCCCACACAACCTCCCCTTTAATTTTGCGAATGCCGCTACATTTGGATGTCTATGTTCGGGAAAAATGTTAAGGCTATCGGAACGCTTGGAATATTTGAGGGATGTAACGTTCCCGCTGCCAATGGATTATTCCAACATGGTTTAAGATATTCGCATGATTATTTTTTTCTTGTTTCAATTAAACATAGATCTAGGACTGTTCGCTAATAATTTTCATTAAAAACCAGAAATTCAACTTTAAAATCTACTTCACAATCTATGAAAATCGGACATTTTGGAGCTAGAATATTTATCACATTTTTCGTTTTTTTTTAGAAATTATAATCGTAGAGTCATAGATTAGACTTTTCATTTTGACGGTATCAAAAAAAATATAATAAATTTTTGATGATAATTAAGTAATCAATTGGCTCCTGCACCTCTGCATTCGCCTTTTCAAGGGCCTAGAGGTGGCGGTGTCTAGCGGCGATATGTTTAAACTTCCCAGATTCAAGAAACAGGCGTGGCTAGTTTTTGTATGTATTCAGGTATTATTCTTGGGGCCTATTTTTCGTATCGACGACCTTCCAAAGTAATTTCCGATTCTTCCTAAAATTTATTATTGTTACACATATGAGTTGAATATGCAGGTGCACAGGTATCCCATTTATCAGGAAAAGCGATTCATCTGTATTTTGTAATTTAGAGAAAAATGCCAAATAGATACTCTCTTTATTTTTAAATTTCCATAATTCAAATTACTTTACTTATACATCGCGTCTCATTTCTTCTGTACAGCAAATGCTAATATACACAACTTGGATTTCTTAAATAGAACTCCTGTAATATCATCTCACTTTTTATTTCCCTGTTCGATTTTACTATATGTAAGAGTTACATTCTAGACTGAACTTATTGTGAAACTGGGCATGTGTTCATCATTCTCAAAATGTAATTTTTGAAACATCCCTACGTGTGACAAAAATTTTAAAAGAAAACTGAAACACAAAAATATGGGGTTTAGTTTAGAAGCAACTTACTTCGTATGCATACTTAGTAAAATCGATCGAAGAATTAAAAAACGCAATATGTATAGAGTGTCCCATTTAAATAATGCACCGAGTATCAACTCCCTTTGTACATAAAGTGTTCCGTGCTGGCTAGCAAAGTTTCTGAAGCACTTATATCAGAAACCGCATCCTGAACCGATTTTGATAAAATTTATTTATTGCATAATTAGTTGCAATCGTGAAGACTACGAAAGTACCAAAATTCACGATTCTGCTTTAAATAGTTCCCAATTGCGACAGGTCAGGTGCACACAACAAACCATTTAGATTTGTCTGAGTTTGGGCCATTACATATGCGTCAATTTTATTGTTGTATAGCACTACTTATACTTCAGGAAAAAGAACACTGTGCGAGAGACAAACAGACATACAGACTGAGAGACAGACGGACGAACAGACAGAATGGTAAAACAAAGAGGGGTCTCTCATATAACTTTGCATAAATGGATAAATGGATCAACCTGTATAACAGATTCCCGAGGAGTGAATCACTGGTGGATTTCTTGTACACTGCCTTTGGATTTCCGTCGCCAACCGGAGATTTCCATTGCATTAATACAGCATGTTATTGGCCAAATGAGAACACATTTACACATCCTATGAGCACCGGATTGGACTAATTTCGTATAAAACGTTTTTAGACAAATAATATACGTCAACTTCCAACTACGTTTTCCGTTATTTCTGTTCTCTGCGTCATATCAGGTAAAATCTGTCACGGAATTACGATGGACAAGAAATTAGCCGGGAAAAGGAAAGTTTAAAATTTGTGTTGTCACAGAAGGATTGGAATTTGAACATTTAATGAACTGATTATTAAGAGTGGCGTGTACCGTGGATTTTCTGTTGCAGTCAGATGCACACTCAACATGTCAAAACATTTTTTTATAGTTTAGGAATTTGGAACACAGGTTCATGGAAGTATATTCCAAATGTTAGAACGTTATGGAAAAAAATCAGTTACAATACGTAAAGCGCTAAAAGAGGCTTTACTGAGCGTGTCTGACTGCGGCAGATGATAACGGTACAAGTCATTATTAAGGAAATTTAGACTCAGCAAACCATTTTTTGTTTATTATTTTTTCCACCGCGCGGCTAGCTCTGGGGTACCGCGGCAGTACCCCAGAGGTAGCCAGTTCGATGCTCTCAGAAAAGAAAATGTGATATGACATGATGACTGAACCCAGAAAAAGCCACCGGAAGTGGCCAGTCAAAAAATTGAGTTTTCCGTTTTTTGCAGTCTATTATCACTTATAATAGCCCAAGGGTCTTGATAATTCGATATAACTTGATACATTTTCGAAAGCAGGTTGCTCGGCAACATCCCGACGCCGAAGGCGGGGAGGTATGTTGCCACAGAGAAACCCGCTTGAGGAAATGTATCAATTATGAGGATTTGTCAAGACTCGAGGGCTATTCGGTAAGAAAATTTTTTGCCCAAAAAGAACAATTTGTTAAAAAGAAATTAAAATTGAAACGAACAATCTTGGAAATGACATTTTGTGCAAAAAATTCGACAGCAGTGCAAAATAGACATTTTTCCGTTGCTACAGTAATCCAGATGACATAAGTGAAAATAGCCCATAAGCACTCTTCAGTTAAATGTTCTCCTGATTGGCTGTCTTTGAACACGTGATTGTAGATACACAAATTCTATTGGATTATTGTACGTAGGTAGCACTGATAATTTCTGCAAACTGGCAGATCAAATGCATCTAATTAATCGATTCTGCCATGAAACAAAAGCTTGTTGTTTTGTAGTTTGACAGTATAAATTTGGCTCAAATAACTGCAATAGTTATTTTTTTATCTGTCCGTAAAGTAACTCGTGCACAGTGAAAATGCATTTAACCAGAGAAAATTTTAGAGCTATGATTTATTATGACTTCAAAAGCGGTTTATCTCCAAAGCAGAGTGTCGATCGGCTTCGTGCTGCATTTGATAATGAATCACCATCTCAGAGGACGATTTATAGCTGATACAATGAATTTAAATTTGATCGAGTGTCACTCAGTGATGATTTGCGCGAAGGAAGGCCAATTTCTGCAGTGACTGAAGAAAATGTGGCTGCTGTTAGAAGGATGGTTGAAGATGATAATCGAATCACCTACAGGATTATTAGAAGCATCTTGGGCATTGGCATGACTGCAGTAAACAAGATCTTACACGATCATTTATGTGTAAAGAAAATTTGCTGTCGTTGGATACCTCACAATTTAACAGAAGCGCAAAAGGTGCAACGGGTCGAATGGAGCAGAGCAACTTTAAAAAAATACAACGAAGGCAGGTCTAAAGCAGTTTATAATATCATCACTGGTGATGAAAGTTGGATATATGCATTTGAACCTGAATCAAAGCGGCAGTCGGCACAATGGGTGTTTCCTACTGATCCTAATCCTGTCAAAGTTAAGCAGTCTCGAAGTGTGGGGAAAAAGATGATAGCCTGTTTTTTCTCAAAATCTGGTCCAGTTGCAACTATAGCGCTAGAGAACAAACGCACAGTTACTGCAGAATGGTATACAACAGTATGCCTGCCAGAAGTTTTTCAAATGGCTCGTTTACGTCGTCCTAAAGGAGAGATACGTTTGCATCAGGACAACGCTTCAAGTCACAAGGCAAGGCAAACAATGCAATTTTTGGAGGAGTCTGGAGTTAAATTGTTGGAGCATCCACCATACAGTCCCGACCTGGCACCTTGTGACTTCTTTTTATTTCCACGGTTAAAGGATAAAATGCGGGGATTACGATTTTCAACCGCAGAAAATGCAGTGGAACACTTTAAAAACCACGTTTCTGAAGTGACCCAAGAAGAGTGGAATTTCTGTTTTGACAATTGGTTTTATCGAATGGGTAAATGTATTGAGTTTGGGGGTGAATATTTTGAAAAACAATAATAAATGTATTTTTGCAAAAAGCGCATTGGTTTCATGTGATTGCAAAAATTTTTGGTGCTACCTACGTATAGGTAAAAAATTTTCGATTTAAGAAATATTGCAAAATTTTGTTAGAGAAATGCTATTAAAATAACTCTAACCACATGAACTTTTCGGTCAATCGCAAAACATACTTAACTAGTTTTTCTTTTTTACTTATAAGTAACCCACTGCGTTTTCTTGGGGAAACCAGCATCCCGAGACGAGTTTTGTTTCCCCGCCTATAATTTGGTTCAACTTTCCTCGTTTTCTATCAGGTACTCGTCGGAATATAAATACTATACTATGATATTCAATAAACCCCGCGTTTCGTCTGTAGCTTCGGCGTTGTGTTTGTTCTAGCTCGGAAAGCTCCGAGTCCTACTCTGTACGCTGCGAAATGCTCCCCCTGATCTAGCGCGCCCAGCAATTTTTGCATTCAGTGTCCGCCTACTTTGTACTTTTGGTATGCTACGTCCCTTCCGATACCCCTCCGCAGTAACTGTTCGTCGGCGTTCCGCAAGCCTTAAGGGCAGTGAAGGACAGTGAAGGTCCTGATACTGCAATATTATAAAAATGCGAATAACTTGACAGTTTAGTTCACAGACGTCTTGCAAAAACAATAAATGAGTATCGCCTACTTAAGACAACCTACTTGGTTTTTTGCAGACCAGCAGACGTTATGTGTACGGTACGGTACATGCCAACGTGCTCCGTAGTACGAATTCATTTAAAGTTTTAATGAACGAGTTGTGTGGAGTATCCCTGTATCAGTATGTACGTCAAACTTTTACGTATAAAATTATGTAATAGTGTAAACATAAAATCGGTAACGCTTACGTGTCCGTTTATTTTCTTTCCACGGGATATGATTTCGAATTTGGCAGTCGAAAGAGAGGTCGATAAATTGTTTACCTAATTTTTTTCTTGTCGTGTATATGAACTCGTGTTTAGTCTCCACTAAAAATATCCGAATTATGTAATTTTTTTATTCGACAGCTTCTAATTACGCACTCGTAATTGTCCGTTAAAGATAAAAAATATTTAGTTACGACGACCTTGGAGGTAACTTATAGTAGGTACCCACAAAAAATTGTTTGATAAAAAAATTTCTAAAATTACTCCTGTGAGTCACAATTTTTATACAAGCGAAACGGCTTGTGAATACAAAATTAAAGAGACGGCCTTCGCGGGAGGAAAGGGAGGGGCACTCTCACATTTTCCCGCGTAAAAATTTCCAGACCACACCTGAATAGTTTCCTTCTTTTATTATTTGTTCACAAGAGGTGTTAATGAGATCGATTAAAAGTTTGTCATGGAATCATATTTTTCTGGGCAATGTGATAATCAACAATTTCTTGTGTTGACCCTATTTTGTACGCCAGTGGCGTACCGTCTCGTCGTTATTAATGAATTTTAAATTAGGTTCACTTACGCATAGGTATAAGGTGTTTGAACCAAGTACAATGCCCGTTCAGAATTTTAATAAGCAAGAGTACAGATATATGGTTACGAATGTTGATAAGACATATTTTCAAAATCATCATCATAAGGTTCTCAGTCCGAAGACTGGTTGGACGCGTACCTCCATTCTTTTCTATCCTGAGCTAACCTACGCATTTCCCTAAAAGTAGAACATCCTACATCCCTAACTATTTGAGAGCAGTAGTCTAATCTAGGCCTACCCCTACCTCTTTTTATTCCTATCTCTGACTCTAGTATGTCACGAACTATTCCTTCGTGTCTTAGAAGGTGTCCTACCATCCTATCTCTCCTACTCTTTATTGTTTTCCATACCTTTCGCTTTTCCCCAACTCTTTCTAATACTTCCCTATTGCTAACCTTATCTATCCACGGTATCTTCATCATGCGTCTGTAGCACCACATTTCAAACGCTTCTACTCTTTTTCTATCCGCTTCTCCTATTGTCCAAGTTTCGCACCCGTATAATGCCGTACTCCATACATACGACGTTAAGAGTCTCTTCCTAGTCTCTATATTAACCGTTCTCGAGCATAACAGTTGTTTCTTTTTGTTAAACGCAACTCGGCCCTGCGCCATTCTTTGTTTTATATCTTTAGTGCTCCTACCGTCTTGAGTTATTTTACTTCCTAAGTAGCAGAAATCCGCGACCTCCTCTATCTTCTCATTTCCAATTTGTATTTCCATTTTAGTTCTATTTTCACATCCCCTACATACCAAAATTTTAGTTTTCTTTTTATTGATTTTCATGCCGAAGCCCTGTGTCAAAACTGCTTCCATTTCATTCAAAGCCGCTCCTAATTCTTCTTTGCTAGATGCTAACACTGCTATATCATCCGCAAATCTGAGCATGTTAATAGTTTGGCCCTGTACATTGATCCCTGAGGCTGTTCTTTCCTTAACAATATTAATCGCATCTTCGATATATAAGTTGAAAACTAGAGGTGACAATGCACATCCCTGTCTCACTCCCTTCCGGATATCTACTTCCCTTTGTTCCTGCTCACATTCTATAACTGCCTTTTGCTCTTCGTAGAGATTATGTATTATTCTTCTGTCCCTGTATTTCATCCCTACCTTTCTCAGCACTTCGAACATCTTCCCCCATTTTACGTTGTCGAAGGCTTTTTCTAAATCTACAAATCCTATATAGACGCTCTTTCTCGTTTCTATCGTTTTTTCTATAATTACTCGTAAAGCTAGAATGGCCTCGCGCGTTCCTCTATAACGTCTAAATCCGAACTGATCTTCTCCTAATATTTCTTCCGCCTTTTTCTCCATCCTTCTTTGCACAACTCTAGTTAAAATTTTTGACGCATGGGAAGTTAAACTGATAGTTCTAAAATTTTCGCATCTATTCGCGCCTTTTCTTTTTGGCGAAGCTACCATGATGTTCCGTTTGTAATCTTCTGGAATCTCGCCTGTCAGGTATATATATATATAATCGATTCCTCTTCTACCGTTAGGTGTCGAGGTTTTCGTTTCATTCACGACTCGTTCACAATCATTCTCCATTTCTTCCTATCCCTCGCTAGCACTTCTGCTTCTTTCCATGTCAATCCTCTTTCCTTAAGTGTTTCGGCTACCACGTTGTCCCATGTCCTTCTAGGTCTTCCTCTTCGTCTCTTGCCTATTTTCTTCGCTTCCCATATCTTTTTAACTTGCCTATTTTGATCCAGCCTGTTCAAGTGTCCCCACCATCTTAATTGCGCCTTTTTCACATGCTTGCTGACACTTTCAACTTCTAATTTTTCCCTGATACTTTCATTTTTTATCTTATCCATTATAGTTACTCCTGCTACTCGCCTCAAATACTTCATTTCAGCAGCTTGCAATCTCTTTTCCAGTTTCTCTGTGAGTACCCACGATTCACATCCATACAATAAGGTTGGTAAATATATCGTTTTGTATACGGTGAGTTTCGTCTTCTTACTGATCTCCTTCTTATTTAAAAATCCATTTCTTATAGCATGATACAACTTCACCGATGATGCTATCCTGCTATTTACTTCTCTTTCCAATTTTCCCGTTCTGTCTATTGCCGCTCCTAAGTACTTAATGTTATCGACCTGTTCAACATCCTTTCCATTTATTTGTATTTTGATCCTTTTGTCTGTATTTGTTATTATAATGACTTTGGTTTTGCTTACATTAATGGTCATGCCTTTCTCCTTCAATTTCTCAGTCCATATGTCCACATTACGTTGTAGTGTCTTTTCGCTGTTTGCCTTCAGTATAATGTCATCAGCAAATACACATTCACTTACAGTGAAGTTCTTCAATCTATTGTACCCCACATCTATCTTGGCGGATTTCTCACTGCATTCTGTAATTATTTCATCCATGTACAATATGAACATCAGAGGACTGAGTACTCCTCCCTGCCTTACACCTTGGGTTGTAATGAATTCTTTTGTCTCTTGGTTCGCTGTTCTAACTATATTGGAGCTGTTTTTATATAGTGATTTTATTGCTTGAACTAGATTCCCGTCTACTTCATAGTTTTCTAACGTTCTCCAGATCTGCTGCCTCGGTACTCTGTCAAAAGCCTTCTCTAAGTCTATCAAACACAAGTACAAATCTTTGTCAAACTTTAAGAATTTTTCCGTCAGATTCCTCATTGTAAAGATGTGATCTTGCACGCTGTATCCCGGTCTAAACCCACTCTGTGCATCGTGCATTTTCTCCTCTGTTTCTTTCCTGAGCCTTCTCTCCAGAACTGTCTCATATACCTTGCACGCGCTGCTAAGCAAGGACACCCCTCTGTAATTTCCACATTCTCTTTGGTCCCCTTTCTTATAAATTGGGACTATGACTGAGATTTTCCAGTCTGTAGGTACTTTCTTAGTTGTCCAAGCTGTATTTATGATTTGGTGCAGTGCTCTTATTCCTCTATCCCCCATGCATTTGATCATTTCTCCTTTTATATTGTCCATGCCAGGCGCTTTTCCATTTTTTAGTTTCTTCACCGCATCTCTCACCTCTTCTAGATATATATTATTACTGATGTTCACTTCAGCCACGTTACGTTGCACTTCCTGTCCCGCATATAAGTTTCCTAAATATTCTTTCCACCTATCTGCCTTCTCCCCACTTCCGATTAGGATATCTCCTGCCTCATTTCTAATGTTTTTGGTACTAGATCCAATTTCTCTAAAATTTCTCCTAATTATTTTATATGCTTCATCAGTCTTTCCTACTTCGAATTTATCTTCCACTTCTTTGCATTTATTATCGATCCATTGCTCTTTCGCTTTCCTACATTTCCGAATAATTTCCCACTTGATCGCCTTATATCTTTGTTTCCCTGTTTCATCTAACCTATTTTTATATTTTCGCCTTTCCTCTATTAGACTCACAATATGTTTTATTATCCAGGGTTTCCTACTTTCATTCTGTTTATGACCCAAAATATCCCTAGCTGAGGAAACTAAACTATTTTTAATGCAATTCCATTCTGCCTCTATGTCCCTAACAATATTTCCACCCGTGCCCTTTAGTGCTTCGTTTGTCTTTTTCTCGAACTTATTGCGCATATCATCATCTTTTAGTTTCTCTGGGTCAAGATACCTTCTTCCGCTTCTTTTTTTCAAAATCTTAAATTTAAGATTGGCTTTCATAACGACTATGTTGTGATCACTATCTATATCTGCTCCTGGATAACTTCTACAATCCCTAACTTGATTTCTAAATCTTTGCCTAACGAGAATGTAATCTATTTGATATCTCCCTAAGTCTCCTGGCATCTTCCACGTATAGCATCTCCTAACATGATGGTGAAATAGAGTGTTCGCGACCGTTAAGTTATGTTTATCGCAGAACTCTATCAGTCTAACTCCCCTATCGTTCCTATTGCCTAATCCAAAGGGGCCAACTATTCCGCCCTCTCGCCCTCTCGCCCTCTCGCCCCGCGACTGCATTGAAATCTCCTGTAATTATTAAATTTTCGTGCCCTCTCACAAAATCTAGCACATATTCAATATCACTATAAACTGCCTCTACGGCCTCATCACTGTAGTTAGAAGTGGGCATATATACCTGTATTATTACTGTTTTTACAGGTTTCGAATCTAACCTAACCATAACTACCCTGTCACTTTGCTGTAAGAAATTTTCTACACTCTGTCCTACTTTTTTCCGCATAACAATTCCTACTCCCGAATTTCCTCCTACAGATCCTGTGTGTATTACTCTAAAATCTCCGCTCCAGAAGTCTCCAGCTTCTGGCCATCGCACTTCACTGATACCTACTACGTCTAATGCTAACCTATCCATCTCAATTTTCAAATTCTCTAACTTCCCTACTTGTTTCATGCTTCTAACATTCCACGCTCCGACTCGTGAGATGTTACACTTATCATTTCTGATGACTCCCCCCGAAGCAGTCCCCGCCCGGAGATCCGAATGTTGAAAGTTGAAAGATATTAACGGGAGACTGTTATTCACGAGGAAAAAACTTGATAATAGGGCACACCCAAATGTGTATTTATCAGATGGTTTATGTTCGAAAATGTCCAACTACATGAAAATATAAATTGTTTATAAATTCAGTAATTAAGTGCCAATCTGCTAAACGTCGATCCCACTGGCAATGAAATAAATACTTTTCCTGGTGTTCGAATAGGCGTTGATTCACATTTCGGCACTGAGCAATATTTGGAGTATTTAATATTAAGTTTTTTCACATTAAATCAAAAGATTCAACAAATTTAGGAACGAACAAACACTGCAAATGCTGACTTTACAACGCCAACTGTCATATCTACTCTATGCCACTCTATTTTCACTATTTCCATGCTCTATGCAGTCAGACATAAACAGTCGTATCCATAGATTAAATGTAAATACTGTGAAAAACATATATTGGTCAATCCAAAAATCATTTAGAAACCAGACTGAAACAACACAAATACAAATACAATACGACTGTTTTTAGAAATGATTTATAT
The DNA here is from genome assembly GCA_963966045.1 of Xestobium rufovillosum. Taxonomy (NCBI): domain Eukaryota; kingdom Metazoa; phylum Arthropoda; class Insecta; order Coleoptera; family Ptinidae; genus Xestobium; species Xestobium rufovillosum. The sequence continues at coordinate 29,668,328 of OZ014497.1, forward strand.
AAAAAAGAACAAAATTCTATAAAATTTATAGAATTTTGTTCTTTTTAAATATTTTGTATGTCAGTTCTATCATTTAATGATAGAACTGACATACAAAATTTGAGTCAAATTTATTGTAATATAATAAAATAAGTTCTGCACTCTACTTACTTAATACATATTATTATTGTGAAATTAAAAACATATTATAAATCCAAATGTTTTCAAAATCGAAAATGCTAAAATTTTTATATTTACATTCATAAGTTACTGTACACATAGTTTTTATTATTTAGAAAAATTTGTTTTTGACAAATAATTGATGTCAACTTTATACACGGTGTCCCAACGAAAACTTGTACCCCCGTAAAACTCGGCAAAATAAACGTTTTGACAAAAATCCCAAAACACGTCGATTTTTATATCAAAGGGGACCGATTTTTATGCAATAATCATTCTTGCAACTCTATCCCTGTGCGGTGGGTAGCGACCCCCCAAATTTTTAAATGGGACAGAGGTTCAAATGATCCCTACTTTGGAAGGGTTTTTCATTACTTACACAACCGTATTTGTTTTATTCAATTCGATCAATTTGTTATCGAGAAATTGCTTTTTGAAGTTTCCAAGTTAAAAAATTAATTAAATACAAAAAGGTTTAAACTATCGAATGTATAAGAATGGAAAAGTAACAAAATCAAGTAAACTAATAAGAATAAAAAGTAAGAACAAAAGAACATCAGAACAAATGTCAAAATAAACTTATTCGCCACAGTATAAAATCGCGTTTATTTACTAAATCAAAATGGTTTATTCCAAAGAAGAATGCCGGCTAATAACTCCTGAGGTCTTGAGAAATGTAAAATCTGGATTTGAATCCAGAATGTATTATTGTATGACAATTGGTGGAGGTCATTTCGAGCAATACATTCGATAGCTTAAACCTTTTTGTGCTTTTATTAATTTTTTAACTTGGAAACTTCAAGAAGCAATTTCTCGGTAACAAATTGATCGAATCGAATAAAACAAATACGGTTGTGTAAGTAATGAAAAACCCTTCCAAAGTAGGGATCACTTGACCCCCCGTCCCATTTAAAATTTTGGGGGGCTCGCTACCCCCGCACAGGGCTAGAGTTGCAAGAGTGATTATTGCATAAAAATTGGTCCCCTTTGATATAAAAATGGACGTGTTTTTGGATTTTTGTCAAAACGTTTATTTTGCCGAGTTTTACGGGGGTACAAGTTTTCGTTGGGACACCTTGTATATTCCATTTTACAAATAAATCTTGAATATTTGAGAATAGGGTTTCGGAAAGGGCCTCGAGGTTGTCTCGGGACTGGTGGTGTGGCTACAGGGTGTAGCTAAAGCGAGTGTCTCGTGGAAGAGGCTGGTTCTCGTAGGGGACGTGAAGACGGTGTCATCTTTGAGATTGGCTAGTATAAGCCAGTGGAGTTGGCTCGGTGCTCCCTGGAGTTGGCGATGAGTTCCAAGTCCCGACTGGAACTGACTGCTAGGCTGGTTGGTGGTGGTCCAAAATCTTCAACCCTCGCAGAAGAGAGTGATTCTCTGTGGAAATAAAGATCGTGGACTTGCCAGGGGACTTGTGTGTGGCACAAGCCATGCAAAGATAAAATATGGCTTAGAGAGCCGAAGAAATGAGACAAAAATTTTCTTAACGAAAATAGCAAATCTCCTTAAACTAATGATACCATAAAAATGATTTAGAAAAAAATACGTAGTAAATGATTTGATACTCGATGGCCATTGAATAATGGATAACGGGTGTTTTTAAGAGGATGAAAAATTTTTTGAGATACCTACATCGGCCTGACGTCACCTCGTGCGTTATGTAAATAGGGGCGGAAAAGTGAGACATCGTAAAAATATTTTTCTGTCGGACGAATCGGGGCGAAAACGCGGGATTTTGTTCGCCGACAAGTCCCAAAGATCTGGGTCGGATTTCGTTGCTTCGGCTGACCAAGTTACTGCACCCTCAAATTAGATGTACGTATTTCTATATCGGCCAAACCGGGGGGTACGGTGTAATTTTGAAAACTGATTTCGGTAGCCCCGTCGGCGTCGTTCGGACCGACAATATCGAAGAATCGTTCCCCTTGGACAACAGTTCCCCCCGAAACCTTGCAAATATTTGGGCTCAGAAAGTACCCAAACGGGAGGCAAAACTCGTTCCTGGAGGCAGAACGGGTGAAAGTCGCGGGGGTACCGTTCGAAACTAGAAAAAAAATGGAAAACTTAACGTTTAAAAAGGCAGAAATTTATCACAAATAAATGGTCGAATTTTGCTTCCTTTTTGATGTACAAGGTGTTAAAGAAAATTAATTATTTTATATAATTTGCTATAAAGTATAAATCAGTAATAAAAAAGGCACAGCCTTCTGAAATTTTGCATAATTCATTTTTTGTATTCTCAATGGTTGTAGTTATTTTATTTAGAACACAGAGGCGTGCGTACGGGTTTCCTCAAAAATACCTTATTTAATAAAACGTCATTGTATTTGTGTTAAACGTCTATACAGGGTGGGCCAATAGTGTGTAGTCAGCCCATATCTCTGGTTCTATTCAAGGTATCAAAATAAAACTTTACACGTATGCGGAGAACCCCATTAAGTATCTAATAAAATTATTTTGGTGTATACAGGGTGTTCACACTCTGAGCACCAGACCAAAGTTATGTTTTTTTAAATGAAACGCCCCACATTTGTTTACATATTTGAATTCCCAATTAAATTTTATGAAAGATGCTGTACTACATGATGGGATTCAGAGTGAGCGATTTTAAGATATTACCATTTTAGTGCCAGTGTGGACCCAACTTTGAGGAGCTGCTGACGTATACTGGTCGAAGCTGTTTAAGATTTCTTTATTGGACTAGGTTCACAGACTGCTCTATTTGTAAAATTCTCGAGTACTTTTGTCACAATACTTAATATCATACAGGGTGGACAGCTTACGTAATATGCATTTTTTCTTAAAAATTTCAAATGGAACAAGCCATATATTATTTCCATATTTGATAAACAGTTTACTAAGCTTTTGATTAATGTAGATATTGTTAGGTCTGCGACTGACGGTTTCGGTAGAATTGAAAATTGAACTTTAAAATGTAGTAATTTGACTGGTAGTTTATTCGTGTCTCCTATATTTTAGTGCGCAAAACACAAAATATTATTTCCATTTTGTTTCTGGAAGTTGATTTCACATTGAGACAAAAAATTTCATCGCCAGATTGCTTTTTCATGGTCATATTCTTAGATAAATGGTAACTTATTAAACCTAGGTATAAATTGAAACAAGGAGTGCCATGGAAGAAAACCGATATTCAAATTCTAATTATTCGATAAGTGTAAGCATTTTTCTGATTTTTGGGTGGCAAAATGGGGGAAATTCTCCAAAAATGGTACAAAATTACGGCAAAAATCTCAATTCTTAAGGTTCAATCTTTATCTCTGCCTAAATTATCAGTCGCAGACCTGCCAATATCTGCATCAGTCAAAAGCTTAATAAACTGGCTATTAAACCTGCAAATAATATACGGGATGTTCCATTTAAAGTTTTTGAGAAAATCTCCATTTTGCGCAAGTTGGCCACTCTGTACAATATGAACTATTTTGAAAAAAAGTATTAATAGATTTTACAAATAGAGTATCCTCTGAACCTAGTCCAATAAAAAAATCATAGCTAGCTTTGGCCAGCAGACGTCAGTAGCACCACAAATTTAGATTATGGTAGACGATATTCACGTTCTGCTATGTCATCATCCATCCAATTTGTTAGATATAATATAGTTTCTATACAATTTATAATATGCATAGGGGTATGTACGAACATTTCTGACAGAAATCCGAAAATTCGACAAAAAAATAAACCTTCCGTTTGTAAAAAAAAGTATGTAGGTATGTCGCGGGAACAAATTTTCAATTTTTCGTTATTTCCAGCAGGTTGCCATGACCATGACTCCGGTTGAAAACCACTATACAATAGTTGAAAATAATTTTAAAATGTTTAGGACGAAAACTAAACATCAGTATGCTTGAAAAGCCATTCTTTCTTCTATTTTTACACGCCACTGATGTTTGAACCCACGTCTTTGCAAGCTACGGCAACCCATTCATAATAATCTCTTTTGCGTAACATTAGAAACCAAACAAAAACGACCGAGTGGGTTTTTTGGTTAACAATTTTCGTTAAAGGCACCGGCCCGCGGCACAGAAGCCATTAAAACAATATAAAATTCGGCGAGCATACTTAACGTTTGTTTGAAAAACGACTGCGAATGGCGATAATCACGTTTCCCGGCGAGAATGCCGATTGCAACACGAGATCTTCGCTTTCTTATTAGCATACCTTGTTAGATACAAAATAATTGCGAGATGATGCACGCCTACTTGATGAAATTATGATCATTTAAAAGCGTGCTATCTTTTGTTTCTTGGTTAAGTGCTAAGTACGCTACGGTCAAAAATTAACCGCACTCTGTGATCTAGTTTACAGGGCGTCCCAAGCAAACCGTTGCTTAGAAGTTTATGGTTTTCTCGTAACAAGTTTTTTTCTCAGCGATTCTATATGTTTTTTGGGGCGCTGAATCCGAATTTCAAGTTTGCTGCCCATGTAGGAGGTCGGCTTCACAACGAAAAATGCAAGAAACCTCAAAATTTTCGCACTTTTCTCAGTTTTTCGCTTATATCTCGAATACTATGCATTTTTAGAAGATGACCATTCTATACAAAATTAAAGTAGACAAAATTTCCTGCAAAATACACTGGTCAACTTTGATTTTCTGACGAGAGGTATCGGCGCTAGAGCGTGCTGAAAAACAGCGATTTTTTGGCCCTTCTGCGAAAACGCCAAAAACGCCCACTCCCACCCTCTACAACTCGAAAAATATACATGTTATCAACAAAAACCCTTATACCATGTGAAAGTACATTAAATTTCCTACAAGAGACGTCTCTAACATTCAGTTTTCTCATAAGGTGGGAGGGAGCAAAGCGAAAATTACGAAAAATGCCTTCTGCGCTCTACAGCCAAAACGGTCCCTCCCGCCTGTCTATCTCTCATCGTTGTTTTGAATGACTTGATGGCAAAGCATGTTTGATGAAAACATTAACAAATTATATTTACAACATATTAGGTACACGACACTGAATATAAAGCTGAATATGAAATCTGTATGTATTAATGTACATGTGTCATGAAATGAGGGAAAGTCGAACCCAGGATTGGGCCATCGCTTCGAGTAGGTTCTCTATCTGGAAAAGAAAGAAGGCATTTAGTGTTAGAATACGCATATGGGAGACTCGACTTTTAAACATTCTACAAAAACACCAAATTTGCAACGTCGTCATAGTAGCAAAAGGTAAATAACATAATTATCGCTGTAATAGTTGGGGTTAACTTTTCTCGCTGTCATTCTGACAAGAACATCGCGGCTTATGAGATTTTGTACATATGAATTAAATTATCGAACGTAATTTGACGAGTACTTTTCATTTTGCCGGATAAATTTCTGTTTTGAACGAAATTCTGTTGCCAGGCAATTTGACGAATAAAGCCAGTAAAAGCCCTTAAGAGCCAAGTATCCGATCGCCAACATCAAGATTTTTTAGGGACGTAAGACGAGGTATGCTCCGAAGGCGGAGCCATGGTCAAAAACACGTGGCTGGGAAGCTCTTCCAGGGTCGCACTCTGGCTTCGCTTAGCAAAGCTTTAATTCAATTTGTATTGCAGCTTGCATAGGTCTGAATCTGGTTCGGTTTGACGTTTGAATGGACTATGCAATTGGATTTTTGTCTGTACAGGATGTCTTATTTTCGTTGCGATTTGGGGGTTTCTCATAGAAGCAGCAGATATAGAGCCTTGGGATTTTCGCAAACATGAGCTATTTTCTTGAGTTATAATGCCGAAACCAGAATTTGGATATTGTTTTTAGTTTTCGAGAAAAAAAACAATATTGATTTTTATCGATTTTCAAAAATTCTCTCCAATTCTTTTTGTGATAAGCAGACTAAAACTGTTAAGATTGATTCCTATAGAACTTTTTCCAAGGATTTCAGTGGCGTACGTAGTTTTTTTTCTAGGGAGCGTATTTTTTGAGTTGTGACATAAAGTTCAATTTTTTAAATGGAAATCGCAGCATTCTTTGGTCAAGTTCAAAAGGTCTTTTTTAAGCTATCAAAATGTACCTACCTATCTTATATTTTCTAAAGTTACAACTTAAAAAGTACCAAAATTGTTGCCGTTTTTTGAAATAACAATATAAAAGTATATATATTTTGATAGCTTAAAAAAAGACCTTTCGAACTAGACCAAAGCGTACCTATTATGATTTCCATTTTAAAAATTCAATTTTATGTCATAACTCAAAAAATACGCTCCCTAGAAAACAACTACGTACGCTACTGAATTCCTTGGAAAAAGTTCTATAGTAGTCTGCTTAGTACAAAAAGAATTGGAGAGATAAAAATCAACATTATTTTCGAGAAAAACGGTATCCAAATTCTGGTTTCAGCTTTGTGTTTGTGTAGTTTTGATTAAAAAATTAATGCGCGAACGTAGGAAAGGGGGGGTTGTAATACCCACTGACCCCCCAACTTTTCTCTGCGCACGTGTATGGTTCAAAGGTATTGATTTGATACCAAGCGTTCATTTCTTTTATTTTCCTCTCTTGTAAAATTTTGATTTAGGGCTTGGTTTACGAGATGTTGCAACTCATTTGACTATGTGTGTTGTTAATCCACTCGCTGTTTAAGTCTCCCAATTTTTCTAAGGTGACGAACTAAGCTCGAGAAAAATGTCCTTGGATGTACGAGTATATGTTCCTGCATTACGTCTAAGCTTCAGAAAAATGCCCTTGGATGGTACCGATTCGGTCATATTCCTGCATAACGTCTAACAGCCAAATTAGCATTGGAAAGAAAGACGGGTAGGTGTTAAGTTGCCAAAATAATTATTAATAAAAGAGGTACCATCCAAAGGCATTTTTTTGAAGCTTAGATGTTATGCAGGAACCATAGGAACCATAGACGTGCGCAGGTTAAAGTTTGGGGGTCAATGGGTATTACAACCCCCCCTTTTCTCCGTTCGCGCATCGATTTTTTTGATCAAAGTTACACAAACATTTTATCGGCGTATGAGAAAATGTTGAACAAAATTTCAACGGAATATCTTAAAAAGCAAAGGAGTTATTCATAAAAATAGTTTTTTAAATTTTAACTTTAACTCCCTGTATCTTGAAAGAAAGAAGCCTAAATGAAAAATTGCATAAGGAAAGTCCCATTATTTTCGGTCAGATAACCTGTGGTTAACGGCTTGACCTACTTTTTTGTAACACCCTATACAGGGTGAGTCATTAAGGCGAAATCGGCCGATAACAAGAGTACAGTTCAAAATGGGAGAAACTTTTTCAAATAAAAGTTTTTCAAAAATAAGTGCTTAATGAGAGAAAAATATTTTCAAATATGGCGGACTTCCGGTTATACCGGAAATGGACACTAACTCTGTTATTTTAAATGGAACACCCTGTATTCGTTTGCATTTTTGGATTTCGCATGAAAAATAAATGTCAGTTTGTTAATCAAACATTGGGTCTAAGTCGAACCGCTATGGTGTTTTTTAATTTTTTTTGAAAATTTTGACGTATGCAGTAGTTGGCGCCATTTTGAATATCTTCGAAACGAAAGCACTTAGAGGAATGCGGTTTCGACAGTTCGTCTCAAGAAGTAACAGCCTATTAGACACAAGTATAACATGGAATCATAACTTTTTAATTAAATGAAATTTATCCATGCCAATATTTACTAATTCAAACAGGAATAACTCTTTTTTTTTAATGGAATGCTACATTGGTTCTCACCTCATAAGACGCAACATTAAATTTCCTTTCTGACGATGTATGGTTGTTGGCATCTGTCACCAGCAGTTTTTAAGAAATTTGCGTTTTTCTGGAAATTTTGAATAATATCATGTTTATGCATTAACAATGGTTGACGTTTGGCGATATTGTTTTGTTTTGCCAACGAAATGTCATTTATATTAAATTATTGTTAAGTAAGAGTGCAATTTGAGTTCAATTAGTGAGAGTATTGATTTCAATTTTAATAAATATCACAATTAAGAAAACTGAAAATGTACACTCAAGAAGAATTAATTGCTATGGTGTATTCCTTGGGTGAAGCAGAAGGAAATTCGTTACTTGCCTCAAGAATGTATGCGCAACGTTTTCCCGAACATAGACATCCAAATGTAACGGCATTCGCAAAATTAAAAGAGAGGTTTGAACGAACTGGTTGTGTGGGATACGAGAAGAAAGAACGTGTAAAATCAGTGACACATGAGGAAAATCATTTTAGTAGCTGCTACTGTTGTCCGAGATCCTCATTTAAGTACCAGAGAAATTAGCCGCGAGTTAGAAATAAGCCAAACTTCTGTATCTCGAATACTGCGCAAAAATAAATTTCACCCGTACCACGTTCAGTTGGTTCAGGAATTAGATCGAAATGACTTCAACAATCGGTTGCAGTTTTGTTAGTGGGCTTTACGTAAACTTCAGGAGCGAAATGACTTTTTCGATCATGTTCTCTTTACGGACGAAGCTTCGTTTCATAAGAACGGTTTTGTTTCAAGATACAACTGCCATTATTACAGTACTGACAATCCCCATTGGATAAGGCCATTGGATCCTCAACATAGGTGGTCTTTGAATGTATGGGGTGGCATAATTGGACGACACGTAATTGGACCACATTTTTTCGATGGAAATTTGAACGGTAATAGCTACCTACAATTTTTACAAAACGATTTGCCAGAAATGTTAGACAATTTACCACTTGCTGCAATACAACAGATGTGGTATCAACAAGATGGAGCGCCTGCACATTACGGGAGGGATGTAAGGGAGCACTTGACTGCAGCATTTCCAAACACATGGATAGGAAGAGGAGGTCCGACACCTTGGCCAGCGCGATCTCCAGACCTAACAAAACTTGACTTTTTCTTGTGGGGGTACGTAAAGCAGTTAGTTTACAGGGAGCCTCCAACTACTCGAGAAAATATGATAGAACGAGTTCGCGATGCATTTCGAAGTATCAATGAAGATATGTTGATAAATGTGAACAATTCTTTGTTGAAACGATTGCGTGTTTGTTATCGTGAGGATGGCGGTTATGTCGAACATTTAATCTAATTACATTAATTTATTTTTGTTGCTGTTATTATCTAATGATCTTTGAAGTTTTGGAAATAGTATAGAAGATTTGAAACGAACATTTTGTAAGACAAAACAAAACAATATCGCCAAACGTCAACCATTGTTAATGCATAAACATGATATTGTTCAAAATTTCCAGAAAAACGCAAATTTCTTAAAAACTGCTGGTGACAGATGCCAACAACCATACATCATCAGAAAGGAAATTTAATTTTGCGTCTTATGAGGTGAGAATCAATATAGCATTCCATTTAAAAAAAAGAGTTATTCCTGTTTGAATTAGTAAATATTGGCATGGATAAATTTCATTTAATTAAAAAGTTATGATTCCATGTTATACTTGTGTGTGATAGGCCGTTACTTCCAGAGACGAACTGTCGAAACCGCATTCCTCTAAGTGCTTTCGTTTCGAAGATATTCAAAATGGCGCCAACTACTGCAAACGTCAAAATTTTCAAAAAAAATTAAGAAACTCCATAGCGGTTCGACTGAGACCCAATGTTTGATTAACAAACTGACATTTATTTTTCATGAGAAATCCAAAAATGCAAACGAATACAGGGTGTTCCATTTAAAATAACACAGTTAGTGTCCATTTCCGGTATAACCGGAAGTCCGCCATATTTGAAAATATTTTTATCTCATTAAGCACTTATTTTTGAAAAACTTTTATTTGAAAAAGTTTCTCCCATTTTGAACTGTACTCTTGTTATAGGCCGATTTCGCCTTAGTGACTCACCCTGTATATGATACGGGCATAGTGGGAAAGTAGGGCAATGCTGACGGTGCCCGGGCAATGCAAACAATGACCGTTCATGCTGTCCGGTCAGGTCTTGTAAGGTCAGGTCACGTTGCCCAGGCGCTAACATCGCCCGATTCGTCACTATGTCCGTAACATATACAGGGTGATTTATACCAGGGGGCGAAAAATTAAAATTAGGGTTCAGAGCCACAAATTTGTCAGAAGAGATCAAGGTGTTGTTGAAGTTTATGCCCAAAGTTCTTGTAATCTAACCCCGGAAGAAGGTATCGAGAAAAGGAAAATCATATTTTGGAATCGAAACGGGAAGATAAATAAGAATCACAATTACTTTTACCAAATTCAGGGACAAATGCAAATTACAAAAAGAGGGTATTGTATCTTTACAGTCTCGACACCCAAAAGCATAAAATATGAAACGGCTATGAGAGACAATGAATTTTGGAAAATGAAAATGGAAAATCAACTTGTAAACTTTTATACGAATGTGTTACCAGAGTTAAATGATAGTAGAAAAAATAGGAATATGCCTCTACGATGAATGTTGAAAGCCACGTTATTAGAACTCTGGGCGAAATTAGCATTTTTAGTTTGTTCAGAGTTACATTACCTAAATACTTGTTATTTATGAGGATCATTCCATTATAACCCGGAATTACTATATTGCAGATAAATTACTTGAAATCTTGAAAATATTTGCTCAGGTCTACTTTTGGATCAATTTACAAATAAATTATAATAAAATCCCCGCTCATGTCAGAACAACCCTCGTATCTGAAAAAATTTACTGGGTTTTCATTCAGAGATTTTAAGTTTTTGTTATTTGGTTATAAAGAGAACATTATTTAAGGTGAAATTTGAATTATTTTATATCTTGCTATATGTTCATTACTTTCAATAACAAACGTGTTCAAATTGTGTATATTTACTTTCAGATAAAATTGACTCTAAATTGAACAAAATTATAATAAAAATGTGGGATATGGCAGAGCGCTGCAATTAAGCACAAATACATTAATTCGCAAGACCAAAATTCTATGTTCGCGTATATACGATTCAAATATGTACTGTATGGCTAAACAATTATTGAAGTGGGCCCCTTACAAAAATCACTGAGTTCGTACCAAGTGTTGCGCGATGAACAAGCAGAGGGCGTTACAATGCAGGGCATTAAATCGCGTTTGCAAGGGCAGCTCTCTTTACAAATTACTTCCTTATTTATGAACCGATTTTGAAATTGTTTGTTTTATTTGAAAGAAGAAACTTGTGGAAATCGGCCTCTCATCTCGGATTTTTAAAAGAGTAATTTTTTACTAAGTTATAAGTACACAAAATTAGGGTATATTTGGAGCCGAAAAAGACAAACTTCTATTATTTTTTTTAGAAATCGCCGATGAGACGACTCTTAAGAAATGTTTTCTGTATATGCTTGCAAAATTAGAAAGCAAAATATTAATAAATAACCGTACAGTTTGTAAAGGCGGGAACGTCTGAATCGCTCGAAAATGCAGCAGGGAGACTTGGCTCTTAATTCTGGAGCTCCGTGTAGATCATGCGATGATTTTTGCCCTCGTAAAGCGCGCCGTGTGTATGTGCCAATTTTCAGTAATTGCACTGTTGACAGGCGATAATTATTTTACTAAATTTAGGTAGAGTTTATGGTTGAAAAGCACGCGTTTCGTGCTCGCATTTGTAAACAGCAGTTGTTTCACTTTTCAGACTGGCTATATTCGAACGTCCGATGCAAATTATCAAATTGAACCGATCGAGAAATTTCATGTTGGCGACGCTACCAGCAGCATTCTGCATAGGATACGGAAAATACCTCATAAAAATGAGTATAGCAACAATAACATCGAACAAGGCAAGTATATGACTTTCGTTCTAACCTAATTCTAGCAATACACCTTGTATATTGGGCATTCTACCCTATTTATTTAATCATTTCTAATCTACAATCAAAGAATTAATAAGTTGTTATTGGTTGTTGTTGGTTCGTTTTTTTGAAGTAGTCTGGGTCCTACTGGAATTCTGTTATTAATTTTCAATAATGAAAACACTCTCTAATGATAATTATATCATTATCAGCACCTCTACTGTACATTTTAGAGAAAAATGTTATATAAGAGACCCCCTTTAATTTGTGATTCTCTATCATATAAAATTATTTTCGCTTATACAGACTGTCCCATTTCTTCTGCACAGCACCTAACTTCGTTTTTTAAATGGAACATCCTGTATTTCACTTCATTTTCAAATTCCTTGATCGATTTGACTAACAGAGTATATAAAGTCATTTTTTTCTAAACTTCATATTTTTTAAGTTGCGAGCATCTTTTTGCGAATATTGACAGATGTAGAGCAATTTTGAAATTTTAATATTTGGGTACTGCATGAAACTGTATTAGTAATATTTTAGTGGAGTGAAAGCAATATGCAGGAAAAACGTCTGCTGTAAGAAAAAAATTGAAACTGTTATACAGGGTATTAGCAATTACATAAGCAAATTAGAAAACTTAAGAACACCATAACTTTGTAATTTCAAATAGAACCCTATTGTTTTTAGGTCATTGTTAGATTCCCCATAATATTGCCTTTCATTTTGCTACACGCTTCCCTATACCCAAAATCAACCGTTTTTGCCAAATTTGCATTTCCTTGAAAAAAGTGCCAAATCAGACAACTAAATAAAAAACAAACCATAGCAATATTTAATTAAACAGTAACAATTACTTAAAAAGTCAAGAACCCATCTGTTAGGAAACTGATTATCCAGGTAGTTTCTTACCTACGCACTGTAGTGTGCAGGGGCACCGTCGTGTTGTATCCATAACCTTCGCGTTACGCCTAATGGCAACTCGTCCAACATATTTTCCAAATCATGTTGCAGAAAGTGGAGGTAGGTGTTTCCATCCATATTAAAAAAATATATAAAACCAACAACAGGTGTCCCAACAATACAACGTTGATTAACCATCTGGAAAATACAAATATTTCAAAAACGGTTAATTTTGGGATAGGGAAGTGTATTGCAATAAGAAAGGCAATTTTATAGGGAATCCAACAATGGTATAAAAACTAGGGTTCTATTTGAAATTAGAAAGTTATGGTGTTTTCTAATTTGGTCCTGTAACTGCTAATATCCTGTATAATATTTTCGATTGTTTCTTACAGCAACAGTTATTCCTAAGTGTTGCTTTCATTCCATCAAATTATTACTGCTACCAGCTTTATTCAATTCCGAGATATTAAAATTTCAAAATTGTTCTGCAGCTGCAAATATTCGCAAGAAAATTTTGGACCTTTTTGTCAAAAATTGTATTACATGATGTTTTTGGTATTAATAAGATGTCTCGTACAGGAAAATTAGTCGACAAACCGATTGTAAAATAGCAACTCTGTATAAAGTTTATTCCGGTAGACAGCATGGCACCTCTCGATTACATTTGCGAAACCGGCTTGTTTATCTCCATCTCGTTCTGTAACCTGTTCCTATCTCATCTAATTCCTTAATGAAATACATCAATACTTGTTCTAGTTTCTCTTTGTTGCCATTAAATACTAAGGCTTGGCTTGTACGTTTTTTTAAATTTTATTATATGGATTTAGATGGCCATACTTCATTTGCTACCGACGACGTATTCGAAAGTGATGAAACTTCGAGAAGGAGGAAAAGAGACGTGGATTTTAATAGGGAAAGAAGAAATAGACAAAATTTTTGGCCGAGGAAAAGTATAGAATTCGGGGCCAGAAGAAAAAGAACTAATAACGAGTATATAATAGAAATTTTAATCGTGGCGGATAAAGCCACTTACGAATATCACGGCACCGAAGATAATTTGAAGCATTACGTTCTGACGTTGATGTCCCATGTGTTACTGTTGTTCAAGGATCCCAGTATTGGAAACGCTATGTCTATTTCCGTTGTCGATATCTGGACGAGCAGAGAAAAAGATTTCTCTAGTTCGACATCAAATGGTATTAATTTCCATTGTATACAGGGTTCTTCAAGCTAAGTGGCCCATTACGCAATTTATGCAATTTTTCGTAACCATCTAGTTGGCCGCTTAGCTCGAGAAACCGTATTTCACCCATCAATTATCTGATATTTTTTTTCTTAATAGAGACGTTACAGAAATTTTGCGATTGGCAAAACAAGTACAGCCATGACAGGCATGACGTCACCCTCCTTCTTACGAGGTATTTTATTTAAAATTTCTGGCAATTTTATGGAGAAACTTAACATTTATTTTCCAGAGAAACAATTTGTAAAACGTCTACAGCATCTCAAACATGCAACAACCATAATACTTTGGGAGTGGCGGACGTAGGGTCCATGTGCAGCCCATCCAGCTGTATAATTGCCATAGATAACGGGCTGTCTTCTTCGTATACTATCGCGCATGAATTAGGGCATGCTTTAGGGTAAGTTACGTCCAAAATTTATTAATTTTTTTTGAAGATATTGTATTAGGATGCCCCATGACGAACAGAAGAAATGCGAGAAATTCTTCGGAGGTATCAAGAAAAAAAATATCATGAGCGGAACACTTCAGAATGACACCATTCCTTGGTTATGGTCAGCGTGTTCTAAGCATTATCTCACGGAATTTCTAGAGTAAGTTTATTTCGCGAAGTCCTTATAAGTTGAATCGTGTCAGGTCTTGATTTGGTAAAAACTAGTAACAATTAAATTTTAATTGTTCTCCGCGTAACCTACATGGTGCACAGAAAAATGCTTAGTATTTTTAATTCAAGGTAAAATTTTGCATTTTATATTGAATATCCCTGGTTACTGAAGAAATTTTTGCAAGGATTTGAGACTCGTGGACTTTCCTCATCAGTAGTTAGGATATGACAATACGAGACCAAGATGGCGGCTAAAAGTGAGCTTATGTCATAGAGCGCTATGAGGTCTTGCGCAGCGCAGTGGCCTTCGCGCAGCCAATGGGAGTCGAGGGACATGGCCAGCGCCTATTAAGGGTGTGTTCAAAAATGATGCCTGTCACATCTTCGCCGACGCAAGCGTTCGAGTTCAGACTTGTCCGGACATCACGATAACATTGCACCTCGCCGAACAGGCGACTCTGACAGTCATGACAATGATGGGAGCTTGATTCTTGAACTGCTCTTTGCCATACAGTGGTTCATTAACATTTCCATAGTTCGAGATCTGGAGTTCTCGTACATATTGTGTAGCAGGGAGTATTTTTCCATGGATAAATCTAAGTTTAGATTCTCGTAGGGATAGCACTCAAGAGTTCAGGTACAGTTTGATGTTTGTCAGATTGCAGTGGTCAAATTTGCTTGTTATGTTATTCGTCTAGAAGGTCACAATCACGTCTCGTGGTCTCACCAACTGTGTTGCAGTCTTGACGGCCCACGTTTGCTTGGTCGATGCTTCCCGATATGCACATTTTATAGTTACCGTGCTCGTCAAGTACCTGCTATTCTCCAGGGCGTAAGGCTCACCCTCATTAAGAGAAATTACTCCCTACAGAGTGCTGGCGATGCTCACGTTATTTGTTCAATCCACACCTCTACTCCGTTGTCATCAAAGAGAAAACTGAGGGCGTTATTTGTTAGTGTTTCTGCTGCACCACCTCCTGCACCCCTGACGAATCTGCCCTCGGTGTAGATATAGCTGAGATGTGGCAGTACGTAAACGTTTTACTGGTAATTTCATCGTTGACGTTGAATGTTGTTAAGACGAACGTTTGGTGGCGGCCATTTTGACTCCGTTCCTTTGACGCTGATTTGTCTCTGATTGGGCGCTGGTCACGCCTGTCGACTCCCATTGGCTGCGCGAAGGCCTCCGCGCAGGACATAACCTCGCTTTTGACCGACATCTTGGTCTCCTATTGTCATATCCTAACTACTTTAATCAAAATATTAGAGTTCTTGATGGCACTGGGGTTTATACTGGTGGTTTTTGCTAAATTCCTGCGATGGATTCGCATGATGTTAATTGGACATTTTATTAAAACTTAATAGCTAAAATCTAACAAACCTACAATTTTTTGAGTAAGTACCTTATCACACAAAAAAGAATTATATATCCATTGATTTGATATTATCTTAAAATGAGGAGCAGGAATTGCAAAAACAGAATTCCATTGTTAAGTTACTATGTTCGGAATTGAGCTGTGTCAATAACAATAGGTTGTGGACCCAGTATTTTCAATAAGAGCAATTCCCCGAATTTAGTATGTTCACTAAGCCAGGAACATAGACACTTTTTGTTACTTTACACCCCGCATAATGTAATTTTCTATATAAGATCTGGACAATCAAAGTGTCTGTTGGATACCGCAAGCAGAGATTTCATGACACCTGAATTCACGACGATTCTGCCTGGCCAGAATTTCGAGGTGGACAGGCAGTGCGAGTTGGAGTTTGGGGCAGGCTCGAAAAAGTGCCCTTATGCAGAAATGGTTGGTCTTTGCCTCTAGAAATTCGATTTTTCTCACAACCGCTTTTTCAGCCTAAATGTAAGAGTCTTTACTGTACCAACCAAGCAGCCATAGGTGGTTGCAAAACACAACACATGCCGTGGGCGGACGGTACTACTTGCGACGATTTTGGTGAAAGGTAGATTGCATCAAAAACAAATTTTTGAATTTTTGTATCATGTTTCATTATTTAGGTGGTGCTATCATGGCGAATGTATAGCAAAGAGGGTTCTGACACCAGTGGCAGGTGGGTGGGGACCTTGGTACCCGTAAGTTGCCCAGCACAAGTCCAAACATTGTTTTTTTGATTGACCTACTCTTTAGTTGGGGTCCTTGTACCAGAACTTGTGGAGGAGGGGTGATGGCTTCCAAAAGGATTTGCAACAACCCTTCTCCTGCCCACGGAGGTGACTATTGCGTAGGTAAAAGTGTTAGGTACCAGTCTTGTAATTCGAATCAGTGCGATCCGGAAACGCCTAATTTTAGGTTAGTGGATTTTTGCTTCTGCTCCTGTAAGGGGCGTCCCACTTTTTTATATGACAAAAATAGTAGAGATTATTGATTGGTGATAAATCAACTGATCAATTGTCGGAATTAACTGCTTACAGTTACATAATAAACCATGTAACTTAGACAATTCAATGAATCATTATTCATCATCATTATAATCATCAAGTAGTTTATCATCGATTAAAATGAAACTTTCGGTTGAACAATCAGAGTTGTTTTACTATCAACCATTTGTTGTTTATTTCATGTTATAATTACATATCAGGTTATACATTCAAAGAGTCTAATCACAGTCAGTTGATTTACTGTGTTTAAAGCTTGGTCAGTTGATCTCCAATCAGTTAATTAATAGTACTACTGAAAACACGGCCAATTATTGATTTGGCAATTACTTACTGTGACTGATGAATTATTTATTACTTGATCAGCGTTAGTTAAGTAGGTACTCTAGTGTTCGTTTACATATTAATCAGTTGATCGTCAGTAGATAAGCTATGCCGATACGGGACCAAAATCCTGGCTCCTGATTGGTCCATTGAAATTTTTACTTCCGGTCCGGCCGGTTCAAGCGACCTGTTCAAAAGGAACCGACCTGTTCAAAACCTGTTCAATACCTGTTCAAAACCTGTTCAAAAGGAACAGGTCTGTTCCTTTTGAACAGGTCGCTTGAACCGGTCGGTTCCTTTTGAACAGGTTTTGAACAGGTATTGAACAGGTTTTGACAGGTCGGTTCCTTTTTGAACAGATCGCTTGAACCGGCCGGACCGGAAGCAAAAATTTCAATGGACCAATCAGGAGCCAGGATTTTGGTCCCGTATCGGCGTAACTTATCTACTATCGTCAATTGATTCGAACAAACAATTTTTTATTACCTGCACAATCAATTATCTTGATCAATTTATTGTTGATTAAATAGGACAGTTGCTTATTACATTGTAAATTGACCACTTTTGCGTTGTTTGGCCATTAAGTAAAGTACTTCCACAGATTCTTAAAACATATGATTCGATAATGACAAACGTGAAATAAAGAAATAACTGATAATAAATCAACTGATTGTTCAAGTGACAGATATCCAATTATATGTTTGAGGAATCTGTCTACAAACAGTTGATTTGCGATGATAAACGTGAAATAAAGAAATTGCAGATAGAAAATAAACTGGTTGTTCAAGTGACAGACAAATCAACTGATTGTTCAAGTGACAGATATCCAATTATATGCTTGAGGAATCTATCTACAAGAAGTTGATTTGCGATTGGAGATGATAAACGTGAAATAAAGAAATGACTGATAGGAAATCAACTGATTATTCAATTGACAGGTATCCAATTATGTTTGAGGAATCTATCTACAAGCAGTTGATGTGCGATTTGCTTCGAGGATCAACTGATTGAGGACAGATTCTTAAAACATATGATTCAATAATGATAAACATGAAATAAATAAATGGCTAATAGAAAATCAACTGATTGCTCAAGTGACAGATATCCAATTATATGTTTGAGGAATCTATCTACAAGCAGTTGATTTGCGATGATAAACGTGAAATAAAGAAATGGCTGATAGAAAATCAACTGATTGTTCAACTAACAGATATCCAATTATATATTTGTGGAATCTATCCACAAGCAGTTAATTTGCGATGAAAAACGTGAAATAAAGAAATGGCTGATAGAAAATCAACTGATTATTCAAGTGACAGGATATCCAATTATATGTTTGAGAAATCTAGCTACAAGCAGTTGATTTGCTATGTTTACAGCGCAATCAGCGTGATTGATGAATCAAAGTCACCTATGGAAATGGGACGCCCTGTAACGTCCTCGTAGATTTTTCTTAGTTCATAATCTTGTTAAATAAACATTTTTCTTTGTTTTAACGTATTTTCAGGGAGCAGCAATGCGCTGAATTCAACGGAAATTCTAAGGGTATAACTGGGTTGGATTCGTCGGTTAAATGGGTACCTAAATATGGGGCAAGTACGTCATGAATTTTTTCGCCCGGTTTTCGTTTGTTTTTATGAAAGTTTTTGGTAGCCTCGTACGACGAAGACATGTGTAAGTTATACTGCAGGGTGGCCAAATCGAACGCCTACTATTTGTTGAAAGAAAAGGTTGCCGATGGGACCAAATGTGACTTGAACAGTTTTGATATTTGCGTGAATGGAATTTGTAAACCAGGTGGATGCGATAACGAATTAAATTCAAACAAAACTTTGGGTAGATAAAATACTTATTTCTAAAACTTAAATTTGTTTTTTAAAATTGATAATTTTCGGTAGACGAGTGCGGGGTTTGCGCTGGTGACAATAGTAAATGCGAAGAGATTTCTGGAACCTACAATATAACCTCTTACGGTTACAACAGGGTTGTTAAAATCCCAAAGGGAAGTTCGAACATAAAAATTTGGCAAAGAGGGCACCAAAACGACGATAATTACTTAGGTATGATTTCCAAAGCGGGGATTTTGCGAATTCGAAATTACGTACCTTTTTTTAGCTTTAAAAGACGAGGAAACAAGCGAATATATTTTAAATGGAAAATTAAGCGTCTCTAGAAACCCAAAAGACCTGGTGTACGGAGGTTTGACATTAAAGTACAGCGGAACCGAACCCGCCGTCGAATTGCTGACGACAGCAAAAAATCGAAAATTGACCAAAAATTTAATTCTACTGGTGTTGTCTGTGGGCGACCTAAGGCCGCCCGATATCACCTATAGGTACACCATAAACAAGGAAAATGCACCCAGGTAAGTCACAAACTTTTTGAACAAGCACTGTATAACACAACAATCGACTTACAGTTGTAACTGCCAATGCAACTGTCAATTTACAATTGTAACCTGAAATTTACTGTTAAAACTGTCCATTTACAGTTGGAACAGTAATTTTACAGTTACAACTGTTGTAACTGTAAAATTACTGTTCGAACTGTCTATTTACAGCTGTAACTGTCAAATTACGGTTTCTAACTGTCATTTTATTATTCTAACTGTCAATTTACAATGTAACTGTCAATTTTCTGTTCGAATTGTCAATTTACTGTTCGAACTTGTCAATATATTGCTCAAACTGTAAATTTACAGCTGCAACTGTCAATTTACTGTTCGAACTGTCAATTTTCTGTGGCTTTAAATTGACAGTTACAACTGTAAATTGACAGTTCGAACAGTAAATTAACAGTTCGAACAGAAAATTGACAGTTGCAACTGTAAATTGACAATTCGAAAAGTAAATTGACAGTTCCAACTGCAAATTGACATTTCGAACAGTAAATTGACAATTCGAACAGTAATTTGACAGTTACAACTGTAAATTGACAGTTACAACTGTAAATTGACAGTTCGAACAGTAAATTTGCAGTTGAAAAAGTAAAATTGACAGTTGCGTTGACAGTTACAGCAGTACATCGACAGTTCGAACCGTAAATTTACGGTTGCAACTGTAAATGGCAGTTTGAACAGTAAATTTATTATTACAATTGTAAATTTAATTTAAAAAAATGTTGTATGACACTCCGCCATGATCTTACAACGCATCGTCTTTTGTGTGCTGTAACCAGGAATGGGTAATTGACGCAAAATTTATATTTGCGACACTTCCGACATTTACTACATTTACGACGTCGTAAATTCGCCATGTCGTAAATTGATGTCGTAAATAATCTGATTGGTTGGTTTTAGTCATTGGTTGTCATATCGCGAACTTGGTTTAATCTGAATTTTGAACTGAACTGACCATATTAGTGTAAAAACAAATAATAATAATAATAACATTAATAATAGGATAGAATGTACAAATAAAAACTAAAGAAAACGAACTTAAACATTGTCTTAAGTTATAAAATAATTATATTTTTACGTTTATTATTTTTATGTAGTGAAATGTTTTGAGGTTATGTCGTAAATGTAGTAAAATTGACATGTAGCAAATGTAATTTACGACCGTCGTAAATAGGGGACATAAGTGCCTCCGTCGTACGTCAGATTTTCATTCCAAACAAAACAAAAGCACGTGCCATTTGACGTTTATCGATATTATTTACAACATCTTAAACTAGTTTTTGCAATATAATTATAGACGTTTTGCAGTGAAAACAGTTTATTTTCAATTTGTGTGTTTTGCTTACGTGTAAAAACTTGAAAACAACTATAATTATATTGCAGAGGTTAGGTTAAAACGTCAGAAAGCACGTGGCTTTGTTTTGTTTGGAATGAAAATCTGACGTTTGTGACGCGCCACTTATCTCCCCCATTGGGTCGTAAATGTAACATTTACAATGGACCCATCCCTGGCTGTAACTCATTTGAATCGGTTCAGCTCTGCGGTTCGCCATCTGTGAACTGAACTGAAGAGTCAGATCGCGAAAATTTAATGAGTTACCCATGACTAATTGACATTTGTCCGAAATTGTCATGGCGCGATCGTATTTTTTTTATAATGAAAAGCCCTATTGATATTTTGCATTTTTTTAAATTCACCGGTTGGGTGTCGTTTACAATTTCGTCGATTTTTCTAAAGATTCACGACCAACTCTGTTCATTTTGGACAAAAATCGATAGAAAAGAGAAATTTATTAAAACTAACAACGCAAATTTCATATTGGCTGACTTTGTCTATACATTAATATGGGGTTGCTATCAAAAGCTACGAAGGCGTAGAAGGGCCAAGAATAAAATTTTATGTTTGTATCTCATAATTCCGATTTGTGTGTCAGAAATTCGACTTATATATTCTGACTTGGAATTTCAGAATTCCCATTTTTATCAGAATTATAATTTATATTTCGGAATTGGGACTTGGTATCTCAGAACTACGATTTTTATCTCAGAATTCTGATTTATATTTCGGAATTCTGACTTGTATGTCAAAATTCTGACTTATGTCGGAATTCCGACTTGGTATCTCAGAATTTCGATTTTTTTCTCAGAATTCTGACTTATATAAATATATCTCGGAATTATGACTTTTATCTCAGAATTCTGACTTGTATGTCAAATTTCTGACTTATATGTCAGAATTCCCACTTGGTATCTCAGAATTCCGATTTTTTTCTCAAAATTCTGACTTATATTTCGGAATTCTGACATTTATCTCAGAAATTCAACTTGTATGTCAAAATTCTGACTTATATGTCGAATTCTGAATCGGCATCTCAGAATTCCAATTTTTCTGACCTTATTGGAGCATTAAAATTCTGAGATACAAGTTCGAATTCTGAAATTTAGGTCAGAATTTTATCATACAAGTCAGAATTCGCAATGAAAATCGGAATTCTGACCACCAGCCCCCCCCCCCCCCAACCCCCGAGCGGTGATTTCATTCCAGAGCACTGCCAAGTTCTAAAGTTAGGAACCGCCACTGGACTTGGTATCTCAGAATTACGATTTTTCTCAGAATTCTGACTTATATTTCGGAATTCTGACATTTATCTCAAAATTCTGACTTATATGTCAGAATTCTGACTCGGTATCTCAGAATTCCGATTTTTTTCTGACTTTATTGGAGCATTAAAATTCTGAGGTACAAGTTCGAATTCTAAAATTTAGGTGAGAATTTTATCATACAAGTCAGAATTCGCGATAAAAATCGGAATTCTGAGATACCAAGTCAGAATTCTGGCATACAAGCTAGAATTCTTAGGTAGAATTGCAATTCTGATATTATATAAGTCAGAATTTTGAGATACAAGTCAGAATTCTGTGATAAAAGTAAGAATTCCGAAATACAAACTCGGAATTCTGATACAAAATAACATTTTATTCTTGGCCCTTCTACGCCTTCGTAGAACAATACTTGTAATTATTAGACGAGAGCTTTTTATTTTGCCGGATAAATTTCTGTTTTGAACGAAATTTTGTTGTCATGCAATAATTTTATGAAAAGAACTCTCGGCCAATAAGAACGCGAAGGCTAGCCGAGCGCTCTTGTCCGACAGTTTTTTTAGTCAAATTGCTGCTAGGCAACGAAAACTATTTTGTCAAACATAAATTTCAAACTCAAAACTTCAAATTAATTGACATTTTGTCAAAAAATATATCCAGTCTACCGATAACTAGGTAACCATCCATAGTCCAGTCAATGTATAGTAGGAAAAAATTCGCTAAAAAGGACTCATCATGGGAGTCACTTTTTCGACACTGCGGCTAGGTGATTGGCAATCTATTTTAGATACAGCGTACAGGTCTGTGGTACTTGCAGATAAAGTAAAGTAGTTAGTCTGTTCTTTGGTATTCCACTCTCGAGTTATCGCTATTATTAACTCGGATGAATTAAAACACTCACCATAATACTGTTAATGAAATTTCTGCAAATTATTGCTCTTCATGAAAGGCGGAAACTTCATAGCAACAACGAAATACCCACATCTCTAATCGCCAAATCCCGTAGCCAAATGTGAGCCAAATGTAGGGACCCTAGCCAAATGCAGCATGCTGCGCCCTCTAGTAAAACATTCTATTACCTAACTCGCGTCGGTAAAGCAGATTGAACTCGAGCTGTCACTTAGAGGAGGGAAGAAGAGGAGGAATAACAAAGCAGATGTTTGTGTTACCATTCGGCACCAAAGAAAGGGGCGTAACCTTCTTCTTAGTCTCTTTACGCCGAGAATTGAGCGAAACGTCTTAAAATGATATGACTAATTGCACTATTTCAAACGCTGCTTTCGTTATTTTTAGTTAAATTACATGAATTCTAAACAGTAACCTGGTTTCAGCACTTTGGTTGGCACCAAATCTGCTCAAATTTTGGTAACACTCACGTGCACGGGAAAGATCGGGCGTTGTGTATCCTTACTCTTCTCTCATCTAAGAGCTGTCATCTTGACCTAACCACAAAATTCTGTGACCTAACCTCTCTTATCTAGGTTTCTCAACATTTTAATTATTTGTGTTTATTAACCATTATTTCCAATTTGTATGGTAAGTACATCTTTTTTGCTTTTCTTAGATACGCTTGGAGGGTTTACGAAAAAGAATGGTCGGAATGCAGCTCGATATGTAGTGGTACGCAATATATGCGACCAGTATGTGTAGAACTTGCTGTCAACGCTTTGGTACCCGATAAACGTTGCGCCGACCTCGATATGAATGGTATAATCCAACAACAAGATTGCAATACACATTGTCAGTTGTCCTGGAATGCTATTTATAGAGGACCGTGCACAGGACACTGCGGTTTAGGGTTAGTCGCAAAAACCGTACACAAAAACAAGTTAAAACGATTATTCTACTTTACAGGACGCAGAAAGTACTCTATAATTGTGTTAAGACTGATCTGACGATCCAACATTTCAAACTAATAGCGGAACCGCAATTCTTAGGAACCATAGTAGACGACAAACATTGTTTAACAGTCTTGCAGAAGCCCCTTGGTGTCGAGGAGTGCCAGGGGCCATGCGAAGCTACTCGATGGAAATATACTGATTGGACTGAGTGCTCGAAGTCTTGTGGCGGGGGAATTCAGCGTCGTAGTGGCAAATGTGTCGATGAAAACAGCAGAAATTTAGACGACAATCGCTGCGATGCAGACGCGAAAGTAACCGAGCAAATTTGCAATATCCAAAGGTGCCCCGTTTGGGCTTTTGGCGATTGGACTCCGGTAAATATTCGTCTATCTTGATCATCATTTTTTACCCTCATTTTTTTAGTGTTCGGTGACTTGCGGTAAGGGTTATCGCACAAAACCTTACTATTGTAACGTAGATGGAAGAATCTTGCCACAACAAGACTGTAATATGTCCGAGTTGGATCAGTCGTCAATAAACGAGGAGTGTTTCGAAAAACCGTGTGTAAGATGGAGCATAGGGCCGTGGAAGGATTGTAGTGCTTCTTGTGGACAAGGGGTGCAAAGGAGGGACATCTTTTGCCTGGCTTTAAGTGGAGAAGCTGTGGAGGAATCGTTGTGTGCTGATTTACTCAAACCGAATGATACCAAGGGTTGTACAGGAGAAAACTGCCAAGTAAGACGTCGGGTTTTCAGTTTAATGTCATGAAAACAAATGTATGTTTTAGATATTCCGTCCTTATAAGAGGAAACCATATTATAGTAACGATATTGAAGATAATTCTGTTAGTGTGGCTGCTGCAAGTACGTCCAGTTTCCGGTGGACTATGGGTGCTTGGAGTCAGGTAATATATTGGAAACTTGACGTATACGATACGTGATACTAACCTGAACAAGAACCGTTATTATTATAAATGATTTTACTTTTTTTAGTGTTCGAAATCCTGCGACTCGGGGCGATCTTCTCGAGTCGTCGTCTGTAGGAACGATTTCGGCGAAGAGAACGAACATATGTGCAACCAGTTGGACAAACCCATTCATTCCATGGATTGCAACACCCACCCGTGTCCTGGTTGGAATTACGGGGCCTGGAGCAAGTGCGATGATAACTGTGAGCGACACAGGCAAGTGAGTTGCCAATCTTTGGACGGGACGATAGTCGATGTTTCTCTGTGCGAATCGAATATAAAACCTCCGGATATGAGCAAGTGTCGTGCCGAAGAATGTTCGAGGAACTTTAGGGAGAGGAAATATAAATGGAAAGTCGGAAAATGGACTCAGGTAAGTTTTTATTCCAATCGGTTTATATATCGATTATTAAATTTGGTGTTCTTGCTTTTTAGTGTTCGAAATCTTGCGGGAAAGGGACGAAGACGCGCCAAGTTTTTTGTAAGGACGTCGTGAAAGATGTCACTTTGGTGGACCAGTACTGCAGCCATGTACGGAGGCCGAAAAGTACCAAAATTTGCGAGAGGAATAATTGCGATTTTGCTTGGGTCGAAAGCGACTGGTCACAGGTCTGTTTCATCATAAAATCTTTGTATATTTTTATAAACGTGAATTTGTCTGTGCACTTACCTCAATGGGTTCTTGATATCCTGCCACCATAACAGGTATAGCAACAATTTTAGTTGAATCTTAAATGTGGTTTTCAGTGTTCGAGGAACTGCAACGTGGGCGTGAAGCGGCGCAACGTGACTTGCCACAAGGTTTTGATCGGGGGCTACGTGAGTCCCTCGCCGATCCCTGAGCCCTACAGCAACATGCACCCGCGAAATTTCTGCGACTTGTACAATAAACCCAGCGAAACCACGGAGTGTATCGAGAGAAATTGCACGGACATTTATTCGTGGAGACCGGGAACTTGGAGACAATGCACGCAGCCGTGCGGAAGAAAGGGCCGACAGACGAGGCAGTTGTTCTGCGTGACGCAAGACGGGAAAAGAGTGCGGAAGAGTTACTGCCCTCTCAGTCTCAAACCCGAACGCAAAAGAAGATGCAATCAGACGAAATGTAACTAATTTTTTTGGGTGTTAAAAAGACTTTAGTGTTATTTGTTCTAATTTTAGGTTTGTACAGGAACTGTAAAGACGTCAAACGGAAGTTAAACACCATGCGTAACGGTGATTACTTGATGTCGATACATGGAAAGGCTGCTCTCGTTTACTGTTTCAAGATGGACACGGAAAATCCGGAGGAATTCATAAGTTTGCAAGGGAATACGCAGAATTACGCAGAGTTCTACGATAAGAGGTACGTAATTTTGTTTCTCGCTTGTTCTCATTCTGGTCTTCTGAAAAACGTCGCGGAGGACAAATGTAATGTGATTTATTGCAGAATAATCATTAATAATAGTAATAATAATAATAATAATATATCATTTATTTAACAAAGATAGTTAATACACAACAATAACACAAATATAATCACCGTTCAGAGAAAAGATCTTTTTTCGCCTTTAACCTAAATTTAACAGACAGTAATTTACATGTAAGATGCAGTGGGGTAAGAGTGATTTTGGGGCAAATGCGACCAACACCTTTTATTAACATTTTGTGTGTAAACACGACTTTAAAACAACTGAATTAAGTATTATGTACGCACGCATTAATCGAACACCTTTAATGCTGCCTGTCTGACGTGTAAATGTGACTGCAACCTTAAACCTCCAGTGGGCCAATCATATTTTGTGAGTCAAGAGGTAAAACCATTCGATATGTTATCTTCTATTGTAAATGAACCTTGAAAGATAAAGTGCCTTTGGAGAGTATTAATATATATACAGGGTGTCTCTAAAATGTCTGTACAAAAAGCTACCATATATTGTTTAGACTAAAATAAGTCTTTTTAACCAAATTTACCTATATCCAAAATTCCTTCGTTTAGGCGCTAGAGGGTGTCAAAGTTCTTAAGAATTTTTCAACTTTTCACAATAACAAAAAAAGTATTTTAGTTATATGAATAAATTTTGGCATGCGAGTTTGTACTTCAAAAGACTATTTTTGGTACTGATTCTTTGTTCTCTGTTGTTACGTTAATTGTCAATGGTGGGTCATCCACATCTTAAGACGTTCATATTTTTTTTTAAGTTTTGTTAATGTTCACCGAAATTTTGTGGCCTATAGCCACTTTTATTCTGATCATTTTTTGTCTCTTATTTGATTTCGCTATCGATCATAGTTTAGGCAGCAGAAATTGTTTTATTTTCCAATGCGTCGTCCAGTGTAGCTATGATGCTAAACGTAGTAGGCTCATCCAATGTTATCACAGTGGCATTGGATTGTCAACACAAAAATCGCAATTAAGTAAGAGGGCTTTGCCACCTTTCAAAATCTAATCAAACTGTCAGTTCCAACAGCAGACGCTGTGTAAATCGTTGTTGAATTTTGTAATTTTCTTTATTATGGCCGGAAAATACACTAATGGAGAACTTACGGATATGTTAATGGTATATGGATTTTGTCAAGGGAATGGGCGCGAATCTGTCAGAGTGTACCGAGAAAAATTTCCAAATCGTCGGGTGCCGAACCATCAAACTTTTGCCGCTATTGAGAGACGTCTTCGGGAAACAGGTAGTTTTGCACCTTCAACTGTGGACCACGGACGTGAGCGAACAGTAAGAACTGCTGATACTGAAGACGAGATTTTGGAAAGGGTTGCAGAAGATCCAACATTAAGTACCAGACGCTTGGGTCTTCAAGTAGGAGTATCCAAGGATGTCGTCCACAGAGTTCTGAAAGAGCAACTACTCCATCCGTATCATCTTCAACCAGTGCAAGATCTCTTAGAGCTTGATCCTGATTTACGGCTCGGATTCTGTCAGTTGATTAACGAGCGAAGAGCACACAATATTAATTTTACCAGAACCATTTTATTCACAGACGAGGCTTGTTTTACAAGAAGGGGTGTAACTAATTTACACAACGAACATGTCTACGCAGATGAAAATCCACATGCCATTAAAGTAACGCATTACCAGCACGAATTTAAAATTAATGTTTGGACAGGAATAATCGACAATCATATTATTGGACCCGTCATGTTGCCGGAGCGATTAAATGGTGAAACTTATTTGGAGCATCTTCAGAATACATTGCCAGATTTATTAGAAGATCTGCCATTGGAACTTCGTCGAGAAATGTGGTTTATGCACAATGGGGCACCACCACATTTCACCTTAAATGTTCGCAATTTCTTAAATGCACATTATCCAAATAGGTGGATAGGCAGAGGGAATGATGCTCCGATAAACTGCCCACCACGTTCTCCCGACATAACGCCATTAGATTATTTTTTATGGGGAGCCCTAAAAACAACGGTGTACTCCAGGCCTATAAATACAGTACAAGAATTGTGGAGGTGCATACAAAATGCCATAGATACACTGAAAAATGACATTGACGTTATGCAAAGAGTACAATTTAATTTTTTACGTCGCATTGATCTCTGTATGCGTGAAAATGGTAGACATTTTGAACATTTATTGTAGTGTTTTGTCTCATTGTAATGTTTTGTTTCTTCAAATTTTAGATTTAGTTGCAATAATTATTACAATACTTGTCTAGTTTTTATTAGTCAAATTGTGATAACGTTAGATGAGCCTACTACGTTTAGCATCATAGCTACACTGTACGACGCATTGGAAAATAAAACAATTTCTGCTGCCTAAACTATGATAGATAGCGAAATCGAATAAGAGACAAAAAATGATCAGAATAAAAGTGGCTATAAGCCACAAAATTTCGGTGAACATTAACAAAACTTAAAAAAAAAATATGAACGTCTTAAGATGTGGATGACCCACTATTGACAATTAACGTAACAACAGAGAACAAAGAATCAGTACCAAAAATAGTCTTTTGAAGTACAAACTCGCAGGCCAAAATTAATTCATATAACTAAAAGACTTTTTTTGTTATTATGAAAAGTTAAAAATTTTTTAAGAACTTTGACACCCTCTAGCGCCTAAACGAAGGAATTTTGGATATAGGTAAATTTGGTTAAATAGACTTATTTTGGTCTAAACAATATGTGGTAGCTTTTTGTACAGGCATTTTAGAGACACCCTGTATATATGGCACTACACTCCTCAAGGAGTTTCGCCGCTTCAGTTGAAGCCCTTACAATCCAGTATTTTTGGGGTGGATTAGTCCCCGTTATTACATAGTGTGTGTATGTGACTCATCCTTTCATGTCTTCCGTGATCTTTTTCCATTCCCCTCTATTGTCTGCCTTTTCCTTCCATCTTCGTACTCCCAACCTTCGTAAATCCTCTTCGACCTCTTCATACCATCTACTCTTTGGTCTACCTCTTCGTCTTCTGTTGCCCGGTTGCCATTCCATTATCGCACATATTTTGCTGTCCGCTCCCGATCTCCAGACATGCCCCAACCATCTTAACCGTATGGATTTGATGTTTGTTACTATATCCACTCCATCCAATTTTTCTGTTATTTCATGATTCATTCTCCTTATTTCATTTTCTCCAACTTTTACGGGTCCCAATATTGTCCTCATTATCTTTCTCTCCATTACACTTAACATTTGTTGCTCTCTCTGAGTAAACGACATGGTTTCTGCAGCGTATGGGTCTTATTATAGTTCTATGCATTTTAATCTTTGTGCTTGTGTTTATGGATTTGCTACACAGTATCTTTTTATTTGCATAGTAAGCCCTATTTGCTGCCTGGATTTTTTCCCGAATCTCTTCCTGTTTTTCTCCATTGTTTGTAATTGTAACTCCAAGATACTTGAAATTATTCACTTCTTCAACCTCGTATCTACCGATTCGTATTCTTCCTGTTGTTTTTTGACTGCCGATTCTCATTATCTTTGTCTTGTCAATGTTTATTTCCAATCCAATTCTTCTTCCTTCCACTTCTATTTCTTCTAAGATTCCCTCCATTATTTTTCTTTGCTTCGTTATCACAACCAAATCATCGGCATACGCAATGATCTGCCCTCCTCTTGTTCTCAGTGTGCCTCTTTTGTCTACTCTTCTTAGGACGTACTCCAATACAAGATTGAAAAGAGTAGCAGAAAGCGCATCACCCTGTCTAACACCCCTATTGATTTGAAAAGTTCTTGTTTTTCCATGCTCAGTCTGTACAGTAGCATTTGTCTCTTTTAATGTCATTCGTATTAGTCCTCTAAGTTTACACGGTATGCTCAACTCTTTCAGAACTGTCATCAGCTGATTTCTTTTTATTGAGTCGAAAGCTTGCTTGAAGTCTATAAACAGCATTTCAACTTTGAGGTCGTACTCATATGCTTTTTCTGCTATTTGTTTGACAGAATGTATCGCGTCCACCGTTGACTTTCCCTGTACGAAGCCACATTGATATTCTCCTATTAAGTTCTTAGCGTATGTGTACAGTCTTTTTTGAATTACTCCTGACAGTATTTTATACGCATTGTTCAGCAGTGTTATACCTCTGTAATTCTTGCATAACGTTTTATCTCCCTTTTTATGAATTGCTATAATTGTACCATTGTCCCATTCATCCGGCATTCTTTCGTTAATCCATACTTTTTTGATTAGATCATGTATTTCTTCCTGCAACTTTTCTCCTCCATATTTTATCATTTCCATATTTATGTTATCTTCTCCAGGCGTTTTTCCATTTTTACTCTTTCTGATGATTTCCATTATTTCTTCTATCGTTGGTTCTTCTATGTTCTCATCAGATCCTTCTGTTTCCTCGTCATACTCCGGTTCCTCGTCGTCTCTCAGCAGTTTCTTAAAATACTCTTCCCACACTAGTATAGCCTCTTCTTCGCTCTCCACTACTTTCCCATTACTATCTTTTAGTCCCTTTATTCTGTTCTTCAGTGGCCTCCTTTGTTCATTTATTTTTTGATAAAATTTCTTAGAGTTGAAGTTTCTGTTTTCTCTCTCTATTTCCTCCATTCTATCTTGTATCCATATTTGCTTGTTTTGTTTTATAACTCTGTTGCTTTCTCTTCTCCTTCTATCATATTCTATTTTACCTTCTTGCTTTTTGGTTTGTAGCCATCTCTTCCTTGCATTTGCCTTTCTCTCCACAACCAACCTACATTCTCTGTTCCACCATGCATTTCGACAGTGTTCTTGAGCCGTTCCTATTTCCATAAGCGCAGCCTGGTTAATGTGAGTCTTTATTTCGTCCCATCTCTCGTTTACATCCTTTTCTGTGTGTAGCCTTTCTTCGTTCTCAAATCTTGATTCTAAATATTCTTGGTATTTCTGTCTCTTTTCTCCCTGCTTCAGTCTTTCTATATTCCACTTTCATTGCTTTCCTTGCTTCTTGGTTTTTATTACCTTTTGCTTCAATGTCGCAGTGACCATGAAGTGATCCGAAGTGATCCCGTTTCCTATTTATTAAAATGTGGTCAATTTGGTTGCCGTAATTTTGGCCTGGTGACATCCAAGTAATTTTATGTTCTCTTTTGTGTTCATATTTCGTACTTACTATCACCATCCCTAATAAAGTCGCTATATTGCACAATCTGAAGCCGTTGTCATTCGTTACTTTGTGAATAGTGTGTTTCCCTGTTACTGATTTTAAATATTCTCCCTTTCCAATCTGAGCGTTCAAGTCTCCCGCTATGATTATTGTATCTTGCTTAGGTGCCTGATTATGAAGTTTTTCTATTTGTTCGTAGATTTCATTTTTTGCTTCTTCATCTGCGGCTTCTGTGGGTGCGTATACATTTATAATTGATATGTTTAAGGGTTTTGCTCTTAATCTCAGATAAGCTATCCGTCCATTTATCGGTTTAAATTCTATAATGTTGCGCCTCATTCTGTCTGTAACCATGAAAGCTACTCCATTTCTGCCTTGTTGTTTTTCACCTGAATACTGTAGTGTGTACTGCTTTTTATCTATTTGGCCATAGTCTTTCCATCTTGTTTCCTGTAATGCTGCCACATCTATCTTGTATTTTATCAGTTCTCCTGCTATTTCCTCCGTTTTTTCTACTGTCAGCATTGTCTTGACGTTCCAAGTACTCACTCTTAATATATTTCTTTTATTCCTTCGTCGTTTGTCCCATTTACTCGCATGTTTCATCATCATCTCATCCGTCCTTGTTCTTCCCTTCATCAGTTTTTTGATCCCCCATCCTTGTTCAACTCCTCCCATCTGTATATTTTGTTGTTGATAGTGATTTTCTGATACCTACCCTTGCTTCATTTCCGTTTTCATTTTGATGTTTTGCCATCTGTCTTAGTTCACTTTGGATTTTTCTTTCCTGTACAGTCATATCATTATCTATGTGTATCTTTGTTCCTTTCAAATTTCGTCTTTTTTCCATTATAGCCATCTTTTGCTGCCAGTTCTGCATCTTTACCAGTATAATTCCTCTCCTAATTTGGAAAGCTTCTTTAATTTCCGTTTGGACATTTAGTTTATCCTTTATAAAATCTCCCACTTCCCTTGGTACCTCCCTTCCCTCTATTTCCACGTTCTTTATAATAATATTATTTCTTCTCGATTCCTTTTCCTGCTTCTCGGCTTTTTCTTCCAGTTTTTGAATCTTATTTATCAGTTCTCGCTTCTCTTTCTTCCACTCCTCCTCCCTTTTCTTCATTTCTCCTTTCATCTGTTTCAATTCTCGGTTTGTATTCTCCAACTCGCTCTTCAGTGTTTCACTCTGTTCGTTGCATCTGTCAAATCTCCCATTCATCTCTTTTCTGATTTCTTGAATTGCTGCAAGTACCTCGTCCATTTCTACTTCCACCTTCTTTATGTTCTGTGGTGATCTTACAGTAATTTTACTCTTCTGGAAAATCGTATTCTCTCCTGCTTCCAGATTGTCTAAACTCGTATCAAGAACTTTACGTTTTGCTTCTCTGTTACTCATGTATCTCGGTTCCCGAAATATAATTTACTTCTCTATGCGTTGTTCTCTGTGGAAATTACAATTTTCAAGAAAGTTATAGTTTTCTGTATGGGCTTGGCAGAGTCGTGTTCTGTTTTCCGGCTATTTGGCGTCAGCTACCTCTTCCCGGTTCGTCTCCTCAGAGGAAGATGTCGCTACCAGTCAAAGCGTCAATATCTTGCCTTGTTTGTTTATTTTCAGAATTTTGCAAGTTTACTGATATTTCTATTTCCTATTCTTCCTTTCCACTTACATCTAATCAAAAGCTTTTATATACACCACTTTTCACTTATGTTACTTTGGTTTGCCTATTTAATTTCACTTTGTTGAGATCTCCTAGCAAAAAACACATCTGTCACACACAGCTGTATTTAGAAAACTAAACTAGAGAGTATTAATAATCTTCTGAATATATATTTCTTTAAAAAAGTAGTGGGTCGCACTTGCCTCCAAGAATTATTGTCGTTGCGGGAAAGTGCGACCTATAAATCGCACTTGCCCCTTGTGTGCACATGTCCCATTTGTATAAAAATATGTTTCGCAGACAAGTATGGTGCGAAACTATGTACGAAAATCCGAAAGGAGTTTTACTTTTTCCAAAAATTATTTATCTATGGCAGTTCAAGAAATTTGAGCCGTAAGACTGACCCCTTATGCTTATTTGTAGATATAGAAACAACTTTACTTTGGTAAATTCTTGGTCTACCATCGGACGACGTGGTGAAATAGTATTTCCAGTAACTTTTGCCACATTTGAAGTAGATAATATTTAGATTTACTTCATACACAGCTACCTGCATTATTGTTATAAGAATACATGTTTGTGTATTCATCTTTTGTTGTACAAAATGCTCTTGCCCCTATAAACTCTTCCAGTTATTTGCATGAGCTATAAATCAGGTACTGTGCAGTTGCCCCACATTCTGGGGCAAGTGCGACCCAAGGACGAAAAAAATTATCTGTGCTCAAAAAGAATTGTGGCCGACTTTTCGTTATTTAGTGTTCGAAATGATAATAAACATTTCCAAGATTACTATATTAAAGCGCTGAATTGCTATAAAAATATTCACATTTTGACAAAAATATCAAAAGATAGGTCGCTCTTACCCCACTGCACCTTATGTGGCAATTTACACTCATGGACAAAAATATGGAATATTTTCGATTTTATTTATTTCTCTGGAAACTTTGTTACGAACAGCTGCGACAGCATTTTATATTAGATACTGAGGCATCTAGTAAGCCTGGCAATAACAAGCAAGTATCAGAAACTGTCATTGTGTTCTAAAAATCGAATTGAGTAAACTTCGTGTTCACACCTGACTTTTAACTTTTCTAAGTAGGTAAGTTTACTGGTCAACTTGGGTGGTACAGAGGTAAAATTTAACATTTGTTGATTATTCTGTAGCATTACTGTCTTCGATAATGCCAGCAGTTCGATGTTGCACTGAAGTTGAGGTAGCAAAGGTTGTAACTTTGTCAAATGTTGGTTGGAGACAAAGCCATTATGCAAGATTTGTTGGAATAAGTCAGTCTGCGGTTTCAGAAATTTTAAGCAGGCACAGACAAACTGGAAATTTCAAGAAGAGGCGTGGCCAAGGACGGAGATGGTGTACAACTCGCCGGGATGACAGATTTTTAATGTTGCGGTCACTACGAGATCGTACCTTAACATCAACTCATTTAAAAAAACAACTTTTAAATGCGAAGCAAGTTAATGTTAGCTCCAAAACAGTTCGGCGAAGGTTGAAGGAAGCAAATTTGAAAGTGAGACGGCCTGCTAAAGTCCCTCGACTCACTCAAAATGCTAGGGTTCGCAGATTACAATTTGCTAGAGCATATGGTGACTGGACGGTGACTGGAATGTTATGTTTACCGACGAAACAAGAATCGTACTGTGGAAGCCAGATAGATGTAACCATGTGTACAGAAGAATTGGAGAAAGATATTCCAACTATGCACTAACTCCAAACGTCAGTTTTGGAGGAGGTGGGATAATGTTTTGGGCAGGCATTAGTTGGGAGGGTCGTACAGAACTTGTAGAAGTGCGTGGAAGGATGACAGCTGACAATTACGTTGAAAACATCTTGTCAGAACATGTTGTGCCATACGTTGACTTCATTGGTTACCACAGATTCATCCTAATGCATGACAATGCACGACCACATGCTGCTGCAATTGTAAACCGGTATCTTAATGAAGTGGGAATCCAAAGTTTGGACTGGCCACCATACAGTCCAAACTTAAACCCAATAGAGCACTTGTGGGATCAACTAAAAATTCGTATTCGAGCCAGGAATCCTGTGCCAATGACGCTAAATCAATTAAGATTTGCCGCACATCAGGAGTGGGATGCAATTCCGCAAGAATGTATACAAAATTATTTAATCTCCAGCATGCCTAGAAGAATGGAAGCCGTAGTCCGCGCTCGGGGAGGCAATACTCGATATTGAGCAGCCCATGTTTTGTAACTGGTTTCGTTCTTTTGGTGTTAATGTTTGTCAGACCGTAATTTATCCATTCTATACATATTCGACAAATTAAATTTTTGTTAGTTGGTGTTTATTGAGGAGTTACTTTATGAACCGTTGTCATTAGATTACTCTTAAAATAGACAAAGATAACTTGATTCTTTAGTTTTCTGTCTTCGTAATCTGTTATTATGAAAATTTAAAAATATTCCATATTTTTGTCCATGAGTGTATTATATTCCATAATCCTTCATATATCTGCTGTACCGCACCCTATTTACCTTATAATTATCACCCGATCTTAAAACATAATCCATCTACTCCTTACGCCTCACTAAGCTCCCTTCAAAATATTCTGGTGTCTCCCCCAGAGCTATTTTATGTATAAGCACTGAACACTGTAGTTTAATGTTATCCCTCACACTCAGCCACCCTAGAACATCCAACATGTAAAATGCAAAATTCAATTTTTTATCCAGAGTCACGCCCAAATACTTAATACTATCCACTACACTCACAATTTCTTCGTTAACCAATATAGGATCAACTGTAATGTTTAATCTTCTCTTCGATGCCACCACCATACACTTTGTCCTAGATACAGTCAACTTAAGTCTGTTTGTACACATCCACTCGTATAATAACGTCAACTCCTTATTCACCAACTGACAAGCTACTTGTGGGTCCTCGTGGACAACACAGATCAATGTATCATCGGCAAAAAGGTTCACAAAAGATTCTTTAAGGCACAATTGAACATGATTTACATATAATAAAAATAACAACGGCCCCAGAACACTACCTTGAGGGACTCCTACATCACAAGCTAACTCTGATGATACAAAATTTTCCATTTGGGATTACAATTCAAAATAACAAATAAACATATAAATAAATGGAACAAACAAAAATAAATAAACTCCTCAAAATTAATTCTTTCGACCTATCTAATTCCCATTTATGTATAATCACCCCTCCCTCTCCTTCCTCCCCTCTGTATCAATTCCATCCACTTCTCCCCTCTCCCACTTTCCTCCAATAGCATCTCCACTCTCACCTATTCCATGTTCTCTCTCCACCAGCACCTCTCTAACACATGTTCCCATGTCTCCTTCTCCGCCCCACGTACCCTACACATTCTTCTGTCTTCGCTTTCCCAATACCTTCCACCCCTCATCTCATTTCTCAGTCTAAACCTTGTCACTCTTATTATCTTCCCTTCCCCTACTCTGTAGATATCTCGGCAGTCCCGCTGTCCTTATTTCTTTATATTTGTTGTTATATCTTGATTGTCTTATCTTCTTTCTTTATCCTGCACTTGTATTTGCCTGTCTCTCTCCTCTACCTCTCTCACCATGTTCCATCCTGCTGTTCTCAAGTTCTCCACTTCTTCTGCTGCATAGCCTCGCTCCTGATAAAATTTCTCTCGCTTCTCCTCCCATTTCGATTTATCTCTTCCTCCCTTCCGTACCTCTTCCCAACACTGCCTGGCTAATTCGTTCCCGCTCCCACCTCTCAACTTTTCTTCATATTTAATGGCTCTCTTTCCTGCCCTGGTTCTTAGTTTATCTCTGTTTGTTTCATCTCTTACCATGTATCTTGGCGTTATCCAATCTAAGCCCAGTGTCCATCTTATGTACTTTTCCTGGATCCCCTCTATCTTCTCTCTCTCTTCCCACCCCCAAATTTCTGCTCCATACATGGCTACGCTGCTCACCAATGCGTCAAACAACTTTACTCTTCTTTTCCAGTCGCCCCAAAAATTCCTCTTTCTTATTCTTCATTGCTATTGTTGTCTTTCTTACTACCTCTCTTACATGCTTCTCTTGGATTTAATTCTAAGTAACTTTGTATACAAGTTTTTGTTTATTTTTTGTTCTGTTGAGTGTTGAAGGAAGACGTATGTTTTAGATTGAGAAACACTGATTCGTGCCCATTTTACGGAGAAAGAAGAGAGAACTGCGATTGCATCCCAGAAGACTCGGGTTCTTCGGGTTACACTATTTTCTGGAAAGTCAGACTAAACATCACTTCTCTAGAAATTATGCGTACGTTTTTAAGCGGTTTTAAATGATTTTCGGTGGTTGTTACTTTAGCTGTCTTGCAGGTGATGTGCATACATTTTCGAGTGAGAGCAGGGGGAGGCCGATATTGTATGGGACGGCGGGTGACTGCTACAGTCGCGTGAGTCACTGTCCCCAAGGCCAGTTTTCCGTGGATTTAACGGGCACGTCTTTCAAGATCTCGAAGAGGGTGAACTGGATCGCGAGGGGGCATCAGGCGAGCGTCGATTTGGAGAGGGAAGAGCAGAGAGTGAGGGGGCGCTGTGGGGGTTATTGCGGGACCTGCGAGCCCGATCCGTACGTAGGCCTGCTCGTGGAAGTGACTTAGGGGGACGGAGGTGTTAGTTTTCGTTTTTCTACTGCCCAGTATTTTTAGCTTGTGACGCAAAGTCCGGGGTGGAGCTCGGACTTGCGGAGGGCGTCACTGCACGTGCTGCCATTAAGTATTTATTTTTTCTGTGAAAAAAAATGAGAATGCAAACTGCCAAAAGTATTTCTGTGTAGTTTTTTGTACATATCGAGGCGGAAAATGTCTTTTTTTAAGTAAGTGTATGTATTTTTAACAGTCTGTGTATTTATTGTTATTACTGCCAGTAAGTGGACCAATTGGGGTCGTGACGCATTTTCATCACTGCACGATAAGACTGCCAATTTTCCGATGTGCGGAGCTGAATACTCGATTTTTTTTTTATTAATTTATTTCTAATTTTATTTCTCTGCCATTTTTACTGTAAGTGTTTCAAATTTCGTTCCTCTTTTTTCAAAGTACAAAGGGGTTTGATGTTGTGAGCTTGTGTTTGTGGAAAAAAAATAAAGAGACACTCGGGGAGGGGGTGAAAGTGAAGCGAATTACGCGATTCGTTGTTTCGTACAAGTTTTTTACTCATTGTTATATGTGGCCAAATTATTGTATATTATTAAAAATAAAACAAATATAAACACCAGTCTTGTTTTTTGAGGGAAGTTTAATAAATTAGGGTTTTACGAATTCGGGACCGGGATTCAATTTGGGGATCGAAATTTAGAATCCCGGGATACCGGGATTGAATCCTGAAATTCCGAAGTTGAAATAGGAAACACTACTATTTATAACTAATAAACACCCGAACGAATTTACTTATTTACACAAATACAATCGGCGACCAGGGAATGAGTCGGTGATTCACCGGATTATTTATGCACGTGGCAGTGCGACACCGAAACCGACCCACGGCGTCGATAGAAACTTGTAAAGACATGGACATAACGTCCTATGGTATACAGGAACAATTTCGCAATGCAGAAAAATTTCTTTTATGTAAATGAATAATTCGGTATTTTTCGGGATGTCGATCCTGAAATCCTGGGATTTCGGGATCGACATTTTACCGGGATTTCAGGATCCCGGGATTCGATATCCCAGGATTCCGGGATTCAAAACTCTATTTGCGATCAACCTTTATACAGAACCCTTCAGCGATATAAAATACTAGTCGTTCCATTTGAAAATTGAGAAATATCGTCAATCAGTTATTTCCAAAATGGCGGTCTTATAATCAACGTGCAGTATTATATTTATCCTCATTTTCTTAAGCCAGCTAAGAACGTAAAGGAATGGGAAGTATAGAAGAGGCAAGAAGCAAACAGTATGGTAAAATATACAGTGAGGTCCTAAAGTTTGGAATAAAATTCATCATTTCTTTTTTATCAATATTTCAATGAAATGCTCGGACACGTCAATTTTTATTTTCAATTTAGAATTTTGTAAGGGATATGTAAAATATACAAGTTGTCCCAATTTCATGTACAGCTGCCAATGTCAATTTTCTTAAATGGAACACCCTATACATTTTCATATTTCTGAGTAGTCCATTGAAAGGCAATTTCATAAATGTGGCATTTGTTACCTTTTACTTCCATGGCTATCAAGATATCAACACTTGAATTTAGAAATTCGTCAAAATTAGAAGCAAAAAAAGCAAAGTATACCTCACACAACCGTATGACATCAAAGATTTATGAACGAAAATACGAAATGAAATTCGGAGAATCACACCTGAAGGTGAAGTTATTAGAAATGTTCTTTACGAATTCAAGTACAGTTTGGCTATAGCTTAGCAAGTTCTTGGAGCTCACACTGAACATTTAATTTAGATTATTAATTACTTGCTTGGGTTTTTACTCAACATTGTTTGTTATTTCGTGGTAGTTTTGTAAACCTAATTTCCAATCTCGGCAATCTCTAGCTTTTGTAGAAGTTCAGATATCCTAATTCTAATTTTGAGGAATATCTAAATTCAAATGTTAATATCTCGATAGCCATAGAGGTAAAAGGTAACAAATGCCACATTTATGAAATTGTCTTTCAATGGCCTACTTAGAAATATGGATGTATAAATGGTGTTCCATTTAAGAAAATTGACATTGACAGCGGTACATGAAAATGGAGCACCCTATATATTTTATATGTTCCTCACAAAATTCTAAATCGAAAATAAAAATTGACGTGTCCGAGCATTTCATTGAAATATTAATAAAAAAGAAATTATGAATTTTATTCCAAACTTTAGGACCTCACTGTATATACAGGGTATCCCATGATGACCGTACACGATCTGTGTATGAAAAAGTATATATAGTAGAATTACACAAATTTGCACAAACAGGTAATCAAGGATGCTCAATTCAACTAAAATATTTTGGACTTTCTGCGACTTCCGGTTATACCGGAAATACACACCAACTTCCTTATTTTAAATGAAATGCCCACATTTTTATTACGAATTTAAATTTTTGGACAAATTTTAAGGTCACCTTATGCAAAACATCATATGTGTAAAGTGCACCCTCTTCGAGATATTTATTTTTTTTAATATTTTGACAGTTGCAGTAGTTTACAAAAATATTATTATTTCAAAAACGAAGTCGAAAGGGCAAATTATTTTTATAAATTCTCAATCTACACCTTAAAGGGTATCCAAAACGTTGAAATAATTTGTCAGATGTCATACAGGGTGTTGCAGAAAAATGGTTAAATTTCAATTTCTGAAACATTCAAAAATTCATTTTTTTTAATGGAAACCCCTATTTTTTTCTCAACGTTCAATTTTTCTTCGAAAAATAAGGGTATTTCATGTTGAAGTTGCTATACCATTTCATTTTTGACTCAATTATTAATGGAATCAAAAAATATCAAGCCGACTTTGCCTGTGTCGAACATTAAAAACAATAGATTAATTTCATCGAAGCTCTCAAAAGCACTACCATGACTCGTTCAGGGTTTAATAACAAAGATTCTTTCAATTTATTGAATTTATTGGTGAGTGTGATAAACAGTTTGAAATGAAACAAAATAAGCAAACGAATTTAATAATTATTATAATAACAAAAAACTACAACAAATGTTCGAAATAGCCCCCATTAACGTTTAAACACTTCGTTATCCGGCTTGTTACTGCGTTTTGAGTGGCATGTCGGATTTGCTCAGCAGTAACTGATCGAAAAGCATCGCGTACCCTTTCTTGGCAATCCTCCTGCGTGGTAATGGGTGTGGAATTCACCAAATTTTTGATATAACCCCAAATGAAAAAGTGCATTGGGGTCATGTCTGGTGAACGGGGAGGCCATATATGTGGCCCGTTATTTGCTATCCAACGATCTTCAAACAGTCGCCCATTGTGTGGTGGAGCCCCGTCCTATTGGTACCACTATTGTCGATATTGAGGTCTTGGTATCATGTCCAAGTAATTATGAATATGGTTCCTCAAAATATCAAGATTTTCTTCACCTAGAGCTTTTCTTGTAAATGATCCATAATTTTTGCAATTGTTAATTAAACGTTTGAGCATATCACGATTAGGGTACCGGTTGCAAAAAGTTTCGCATGCTTTTGATACCACTCTATCACACTCACCATAAATGACCAATAAATTGAAAAAATCTTCATTATTAAACCCTGAACGAGACATGGTATTGCTTCTGACAGCTTCGATGAAATTAATCTGTTGTTTTTAATGTTTGACACAGGCAAAGCCGGCTTTGATATTTTTCGATTCCATTACTAATTAAAATTATATGCGTTTTTTGCGAATAAGTCGAAAATGAAGTGGTTTAGGTATAGCAACTTCAACATGAAATACCCTTATTTATTGAAGAAGAATTGAACCTTGCGAAAAATTTAGGGGTTTCCATTTAAAAATTATGAGTTTTCGAATATTTCAGAAACTTATTCAACCATTTTTCTACAACACCCTGTATGACATCTGACAAATTTTTTCAACGTTTTGGATACCCTTAACATTGTAGATTGAGATTGAGTGTGACATTGCTCGTTATACTATCCCTCTCCACTTGTTTCGATCTTTAACATCTCTCCAGTTGTTCACCTTCACAATTTGTAAATCCCCCATCACCTCCTCCTTTGGCGTCCTCTGCCTCTTCCCTCATCTGGCCTCCACTCTGTTATTCTTCTCAGTACACTGTCTTCTGAGGTGCGTCATGTGTCCAAGGTCCAAACCATCTCATTCTTTATGCCTTTATAAACTTTACAATATCCTCTCCTCCCACCTCTTGGAGTATTTCGAAATTCATTCTTCGTCTGTACTCTCCATTGTCCATTTTTTTGCCATGTAATATTTTGCGGTAGATTTTTTTTCAAACACTCTTAGTTGCTCTTCCTTTTGTTTTGTAAGGCTCATCGTTTCACCTGCATATATTATAATTGGTCTTATCCTTGTT
The DNA here is from genome assembly GCA_963966045.1 of Xestobium rufovillosum. Classification (NCBI taxonomy): domain Eukaryota; kingdom Metazoa; phylum Arthropoda; class Insecta; order Coleoptera; family Ptinidae; genus Xestobium; species Xestobium rufovillosum. The sequence continues at coordinate 29,710,650 of OZ014497.1, forward strand.
TTGTATATTCTGAGCTTTATCTTGGTGTTCACTATTTTATTTTTTAAAACTGGTTTATTTGCAAAGTACACTCTGTTCGCAGCTTGTATTTTTTCATTGATTTCATCTTCATTTCCCTTTCCTATTCTCACACCCAAATATTTAAATGTTTCTACTTCGTCGAAATCATAGTTGTATATCTTAATTTTATTTCCTCCCCTTTGCTTCTTCCGGTTTATTTGCGTATACTTTGTTTCTTCTTCATTTATTTCTAGCCCGATCTCTCTGGCTCCATTTTCCAAGCACCTGAATATACTCTTCGTAGCTTTCAGTGATCTACACATTATTGCTATGTCGTCCGTGTATGCGATTATCTGCCCTTCTCTGTTTGATATTATTCCTCTACAGTCAGTTCTTCGTATTGCGTGCTCTAATACTATGTTAAATAACGTAGCCGACAATGAGTCTCCCTGTCTCACCCCTAGGTTGAATTCAAATTTGTCCATGTCTCCTAGTACTGTTCTTACCGCTGCTTCGGATCCTTGCATTGTGACACGTGTCAGTCGTTTGAGTTTTCCCGGTATTTCCATTTCTTTCATTATTTGAAGTAATCTCTCTCCATTTATCGAGTCAAATGCTTTTTTGAAATCTATGAACAACAGGTAGATATCTATATTATATTCATAGCATTTTTCTATTGTTTGTTTAACTATATGTACAGCACCCACTGTAGATCTACCCTCACAAAAGCCATTCTGGTATTCTCCCATTACTTTTCTAGTATATCTTCCTAGAGTTTGATGCAGTAAAGTTGACATTATTTTGTAAGGCACATTTAGTAATGTAATTCCTCTATAGTTGGTGCAATCTTCCGTTTTCCCTTTCTTATGTATTGGTATTATCAACCCCTTTAGCCATTGTTGAGGTATTTTCTCCTCCCGCCATAACTTGATTATGAGTTGATATAACTTCCTGTGCAGTTCTTCATCTCCTTCTTCTATCAGTTCTCCATCAATTCCATCATCTCCAGGACTTTTACCATTCTTCATTTTTGCTATAACTTCTTTCATTTGCTCATATGTTGGTTCCTCTACCTTCCCATCTTCCATATTTGTCTGTTCATTATTACCCCTTTCATTTTTCTCCACGAACAATAGTGACTGGAAATATTCTTTCCAGGTGTTCTTTATTAGATCGTTGTTTATCTGCAGGTTTCTTTCCTTATCTTTTATTTCTCTTGTGGCTGTAATGGTCTTACTTGTATTTCTCAAACTATTATAAAAACGTTTTGTGTTATTTCTCTTACTGGTCTCTCTATTTCCTCTATTCTATGGTTTATCCATTCCTTTTTAGTTTTCCTCATAAATTCTTTTGCTTCTTTTCGTTTTTGCTTGTATATTTCCTTATCATTTGTTTCTTTTGTACTTAGCCATGTCGGATACACTTAATTTTTCTCCTTGATTATCTCTTCACACTTTTCAATTAACCAACCCTTCTTGTACCATTTTACTTTTTGCCCTACAATTTTTTCTGCGCACATGTTGATGCTTCTCCGTATTCTTTCCCTTTCTTTATCCACGTCGACACCTTCCATTGTAGTTTTTAATTGCCCTTCCAGATCCAAATTCTGTGAAAACCTTTTTCAAGTAGGTCTGTTTCCTGGACAAAAAAAGATGAACCCCGTATTGTTACGGTAAGTTGAAAAGTACTGGTTTGATTGAAAAACCTTTAAAAAATTATCTTGTTAAAGAAGTGTTAAAGAAATGACTATAATGAAACAAAGTAAGTACAATTTTTTGTATTTTGTTAATAATTTAAATTATAAACAGAAATTTAAGTACTAAAGTTACCTGCTGCAAATACAGGTACTGCGGCCATGGTAATAACATCCACTTTTGCCCAACTTTAGAAGTAAAATTAAAATAATCCAGAAGCTTCAAAAATAGTTTACAAAACAAAATCTTGAAAACCTCTTTTACACTGCTGCTCTCCTGATACCATATGTCCAATCACGAGCAACAATTTCGCAGAACGAACTGTGTAAACAAGCGATTCAGTATCAGGATAGCAGAAACACAAAGAGGTGTCTGTATCAAGAAGTAAAGGTTGCGAACACAAAACCGAGACACCTCTTTACACTCCTGTTCTCCTGCTAGCAGTTTTAAATATTTATGAATCTTTAGAAGTAAAATTAAAATAATCCAGAAGCGTCAAAAATATTTTCCAAAACAAAATCTTGAAAACCTCTTTTACACTGCTGCTCTCCTGATACCATATGTCCATTCACGAGCAACAATTTTGCAGAACGAACTGTGTAAACAAGCGATTCAGTATCAGGTTAGCAGAAACGCAAAGAGGTGTCGGTATCGAGAAGTAAAGGTTGCGAACACAAAACCGAGACACCTCTTTACACTCCTGTTCTCCTGCTAGCAGTTTTAAATATTTATGAATCTCGGGGCAAAACGGAGATGGCTCTTTACACTCCTGCTCTCCTGATATGCATTTTTAATAGTCTAATATTTGCAGACTTCAAAAATAAACGTTTTAGTATCAGGGTCGCAGCAGTGTAACGAGGTGTTTGACCAATAAATAAATGAGTAATTAAGTTAGTAACAGGCTGCAGATGTACAGGGAGTTATCCATCTTCTTCCTGGTTCCATGAACAAAATTTCATAGCCCAGTTAATTCACTGTGAGGAAAATAAGGGAATTTGAAATGAAACGATAAAAATTGTATATAATACTTGTATTTACGATCCAATACTGTATACAATGTCTAAGTCACGAGACATAAGCGTTCTATTTAACTAGAAAAATATATTATAGATGGCACTTTTACACATAACATACTTTACAAGTTTGCAAAAAAAATAATCACAACTGAAAAAACTGTATAAAGTAAGTTGTTTCGAAAATACAAATTAAACTATAAACTACAAGTAAAGAAACTGAAATACACTCGTTATATATAAAAAAATACGATATATAAATAAAAAAAAATTAAGTATTTTTACACAAACGTTATTTTTGGGCTGTTTGATGTACACTTCGGCTCACACGAATAAACAAAACGTAATAAATAAATGAGATACTCAAAATGCCTACATTTCTAAACAGTTCACTTAAACTAAACCTTACTTGTAAAACGGACGTTTTTCTGGAGCAGCCTCTCTAAAGTATTCGAGAATTAAACTTTTTGCAATACACAAAAAATAAATTATTGCAACGGAAGCCTATAACAAAAAAACAAAAAAAACTAGCAGCTGCGTTCAAAAAAACGTCCCGATCATATTTCTACGATTGTTCAATTTTTATACAAGAGATTCTGGCACCTAAGAATGGTGTCTCTGTTAATCCATCTTTACCTAAAAAACGCTGAGTCTACACAAACGTCGCTCGCATGTCTCACAGGACATCGAGGGGAAAAACACTTTCTTTCTTCTAAAAACGACACTAAACTACGGTTTACATACTGGTCTAATATGAGGTGAGTGCGGTTCTATGTTTTTCTTTTGTAATGGCTTCGAAAAAATTAATAAAAATAGCGGCAATTGATAAACTGTAGAGCACAGTAATAAAAATATTTACAACTTTTTTGTTCAAAAATTTATGAGCTCCTGAACGATAAATGATAAGGAAATATAGAAGCAAAAGCGAAAAGAAGCAGAAAAATTTATTAGGGATGGATAAACCATAGATCTTTAAATCGATTCACCGATTTAAAAAAAAATTAAATCGAAGTATCGAATCGGCATAACGAATCGAAATGGTATATCGAATCGAATCAACATATTGAATCGAATTATAATTCTTGAAGTGTGAAAGTCAGAATATAGAAGGAACTATCGTATAAATTGTTAAGGCCCGGTTGTCAAAAGAAAGTAACACAGACTTAAGTCTGACACCGACTTCCTTGCTATGATACAACCAATCAGAAAGCTGGTATCATAGCAACGAAGCCAGTATCAGACTTAAGCCGGTGTTGGTTTTTTTGAACAACCGAACCTAAGACATAAAATGGTGAATCCCCCATTCCCATAATAATTTTTACTAATCGAAAATCGATTCAGTATTTCCCGAATCGCAGAGGTCCAATCATAATAGTTATTTGTTTAACTAGGCATTAAAGCACAAGATTTAATGCCGCAGCTGGAACTTAATAGCCGAGGCTATTAAACCAGCTAACTGAAGAGAAGATTTTGAGGATCGCAATAGTTGGAGAAGAATAGTTCAAGGTGCAACGTCACACCAACGATTGTGGGAAAAAGCCAGAGATAACGGGAACTGATTCCTCTCGAAAAACAGATTCAAGGCTCGATGAGCGGTTAAAATCCATAAGGAATATCGCACCAAGCTCATAAATATGAGCTCCTTAAAATGAGTTGCAGACGATCCTCCATTACTGTTTCGACAGTCAAGAGCTGTCAGTTTTATTCGTCAAAACAGAAAGTCATCCGGCAAAATAAAAAGTATGTAAACTTTTTTGTTTTTTTAGACTTAAGTTCCATTTACATCCAATTCGATATCGGCACAATTCGAAGTCCGATTGCGAAGTGGATATTTGACATATGCGTTTACAACAGCACTTTGAATTCAGCACGGTTCGTGTTGGAATTCGAATTGCGCGTTTGCAAATCGCAAACTTCCAATTCGAACTGCGACAAAAATATCGCAGTGACAGCTATAAAATATGTCGGATATAATGTAATAATCTCCATCACATAGTCAAAACAACGGTGAAAAGTAATCAATAGACGAGGTTTGTATGCTATTATATCCTTTGACTTTCAATTTTAGCTGAAAGCAATGATTTTATCAGATAATTCCACCAGCGAAATCACATTTAGAATTTCCAATGTAAGTGACACCTAATTTGACTTCAAAGTTTCTAGCACAATTGGCAATTCGATTTTGAAGTGTGCCGATATTGAATTGGATGTAAATGTAGGTTTATGAGGCAAAATAAAAGGTACTCATCAAATTACGTATGAAAGCTTTTTTGTTTTTTTAGACTTAAGTTACATTTACATCCTATTCGATATCGGCACAATTCGAAGTCCGATTGCGAAGTGGATATTTGACATACGCGTTCACAACAGTACTTTGAATTCAGCAAGGTTCGTGTTGGAATACGAATTGCGCTTTTACAAATCACAAACTTCCAATTCGAATTGCGACAAAAATATCGCAGCGACAGCTGTCAGCTATAAAACATGTCAGATATAATGTAATAATCTCCATTATATAGTCGAAAAAGCGGTGAAAGTAATTAATAAACGAGATTTGTATGCTATTATATCCTTTAACTTTCAATTTTAGCTGAAAGCAATGGTTCTGTCAGATAATACCACCGGCGAAATCACATTTAGAATTTCCAATGTAAGCGACACCCAATTTGACTTCAAAGTTTGTAGCACAATTGGCAATTCGATTTCGAAGTGTGCCGATATCGAATTGGATGTAAATGTAGCTTCATGAGGCAAAATAAAAGGTACTCATCAAATTACATATGAAAGCTTTTTTGTTTTTTTAGACTTAAGTTACATTTACATCCAATTCGATATCGGCAAAGTTCGAAGTCCGATTGCGAAGTGGATATTTGACATATGCGTTCGCAACAGCACTTTGAATTCAGCACGGTTCGTGTTCGCAGTGACAGCTGTCAGCTATAAAATATGCCAGATATAATGTAATAATCTCCATTACATAGTCAAAAAAGCGTTGAAAAGTAATCAATAGACGAGGTTTGTATGCTATTATATCCTTTGACTTTCAATTTTAGCTGAAAGCAATGGTTCTGTCAGATAATTCCACCAGCGAAATCACATTTAGAATTACCAATGTAAGTGACACACAATTTGACTTCAAAGTTTGTAGCACAATTGGCAATTTGATTTCAAAGTGTGGCGATATCGAATTGGATGTAAATGTAGCTTTATAAGGCAAAATAAAAGGTACTCATCAAATTATGTATGAAAACGTTTTTGTTTTTTTAGACTTAAGTTACATTTACATCCAATTCGATATCGGCACAATTCGAAGTCCGATTGCGAAGTGGATATTTGACATATGCATTCCCAACAGCACTTTGAATTCAGCACGGTTCGTGTTGGAATTCGAATTGCGCGTTTGCAAATCGCAAACTTACAATTCAAATTGACACAAAAATTTCGCAGTGACAGCTGTCAGCTATAAAATATGTCGGATATAATGTAATAATCTCCATTATATAGTCGAAAAAGCGGTGAAAAGTAATTAATAAACGAGATTTGTATGCTATTATATCCTTTAACTTTCAATTTTAGCTGAAAGCAATGGTTCTGTCAGATAATACCACCGGCGAAATCACATTTAGAATTTCCAATGTAAGCAACACCAAATTTGACTTCAAAGTTTGTAGCACAATTGGCAATTCGATTTCGAAGTGTGCCGATATCGAATTGGATGTAAATGTAGCTTTATGAGGCAAAATAAAAGGTACTCATCAAATTACGTATGAAAGCTTTTTTGTTTTTTTAGACTTAAGTTACATTTACATCCAATTCGATATCGGCACAGTTCGAAGTCCGATTGCGAAGTGGATATTTGACAAACGCGTTTACAACAGCACTTTGAATCAGCACGATTTGTGTTGGAATTCGAATTGCGCGTTTACAAATCACAAACTTCCAATTCGAACTAAGACAAAAATATCACAGTAACAGCTGTCAGCTATAAAATATGTCAGATATAATGTAATAATCTCCATTATATAGTCAAAAAAGTGGTGAAAAGTAATTAATAGACGAGATTTGTATGCTATTATATCTTTTAACTTTCAATTTTAGCTGAAAGCAATGGTTCTGTCAGATAATTCCACCAGCGAAATCACATTTAGAATTCCCAATGTAAGCGACACCCAATTTGACTTCAAAGTTTGTAGCACAATTGGCAATTAGATTTCGAAGTGTGCCGATATCGAATTGGATGTAAATGTAGCTTTATGAGGCAAAATAAAAGGTACTCATCAAATTACGTATGAAAACTTTTTTGTTTTTTTAGACTAAAGGGTAATTTAAAAACCACCTGAGAAAACATTTTAATTTGAATCAAAAAAGTTGTAAATATCAATTACTCCACCCTCCATGTTTGTTCTCCGACGCGCGGCAAGAAAACGATAAGTACAAATAAAAAACCGGGTCAAGTACTATCACAAAACGAAAAATAAATTATATTCGACGCAAGATATGGCAAAATAATACTATAATTACGTTAAGAAAATAATTGTAAATGCGTATAAAAAAAATTAAAGAGAGCGTAAAAATGAGCTGTTTTTTCGACTAGTTTGTTTACAAACCAAAAAAATTTGTACAATTTTCCATCCAACTATCCGTACTCTTACAAACTACACCGAGATTTCCTTACGAAGACTATTTTTCGCTAGATGCAAAATAAAACACGTTCCTAATTCGAAAAAAAAAGAAAAATATTTGGCAGCATAAAAGAACTTAAAACCCTAAATAAATAATACGTAAAAAACACTGGCACGGGTAAAAAAAATATCAATCACGACCTAAACTAAAAAAAAGGCAGTCAAAACTAAAAACAAAATGAACATAAAATTACTTAAGTTTCGAAACACCCAAAGCAGGCAACTTATAGTGTACGATGTGGTAGGGGGGTCCTATGGGGCTCGTGTTCCCCGGTGAATTGTATGTACTAACAGGCAATGGAAGTCCAGCGGGGCCCGCGCAAGCCCTCCCTCGCTTACGCCTGGGCAAGATCCCTTTTCGGGCCATGTAGAAACGTATCGTTGAAATCGGTATGTTGAACTGATCGCTCACCGTCTGGAAGGTTTGGCCGCGAGTTATGCACTCCGCAGCTCTTCGTAATTCTTCGTCCGATCTTCGTATCCGCCTATTCGAACTCCCTGTCAAAGAAAATATTTGATTCACAAAAAATCTTTCAGTCATCTATTTTTTTATAAGCATTTTATCAAAATTGCAAGTTCACGTTGGCGCCTGCTAAAACTCGTAATTCTGCAGCAGTCGCTGAAGAAATTCTGCCAACATGTGCTTTCACAGAAGCCTATCATCGAGCCTATCATGCAATATTCTGCAAGGGAAGAAGATTGGAGTTTATGTAGGAGAGTAAGAAACGATTACTGTAAAAAGTTAAAGTTAATAAGCGATAATTATTATGAGAGAATAGATGAAAGCAGGGGTAATTCTAAAGACATGTGGAGGAATTTAAAGGAAATAGTAGGAAACACGAACGGAAGTGTGGGAAGTGGCGCATTCGTAAACTTTGGGAATGGTGAAATAAGCGACTGCAAACCAATCGCCGAGGAATTTAATAAGTTTTTTATAAACAGCATTATTGAAATAAACCAAATTATACCTGAAACTGATGGTTTGAAAGTGGAAATTCCGGAAACATGCAGCAATTTCGAACTCCAGGAAATTACATTGGAGAAATTAGAAAAAATTATATTGGGAATTAAATCTAAAGGTGGTACAGATGGAATAAATAAAGAGGTATTGAGAGACAGTCTTCCAACGACGGGACGTTTGTTATTAAACATAAATGAATCCTTGAGAACGGGCATTTTTCCTGTATCGTGGAAGACGGCGAAGGTGGTTCCTATTCCGAAGGTGCAACAGGCCGGTCAGGCCCAGGAATTCAGACCGATTAATATGCTTCCTAAATATGAGCAGGTTTTAAAATGCGTAGTAAAAGAACAATTGAAAAGATACTTAGAAGATAATGGCTTACTGTCGGAATTTCAGTCGGGTTTCAGAAGTGATCATTCCTGTGAAACGGCACTTAATTTGGTACTTATGAACTGGAAAGAACAAATAGAGGAGGACAATTATGTCGTGGCTGTCTTTTTGGACCTGAAGAGAGCTTTAGAAACAATCGATAGGGGAGTGCTTATGGAAAAAATGGAAAGGTGTGGGGTAAGGGGTACAACTAGAGAATGGTTTGGCAGTTATCTGGACAATAGGTCTCAGAAGTGTAGATATGGTGGTTATGAGTCTGAAGAGGTTCTGAATGGATTGGGTGTACCCCAGGGTTCAGTACTTGATCCTCTTCTCTTTGTACTGTATATGAATGATCTGGTGCAAGTGATAAAAGAAGATAATATTAATCTATTTGCTGATAATGCCCTTATAGCAAATGCGGACTGTGACTTAATTAGTGCAATAACCAGGAGTAATGAGGTGTTAAGGGAAGTATCAAAATGGTTAAAGATAAACAAACTGAAGTTAAATATTAATAAGACAAAAGTTATGATCATAGGTAACAGAGTGATAAGGAAGGAGTGGGAAGATGACTGTAAAGTGGTAATAGATGATGAGGAGATGATGAGTAAGCAGAAAGTTGAGTCCTTGGGCTAGAATTCTGGTTTATAAAACAATAATTTCGCCACATTTTGATTTTTGTTCAAGCATATTATTTTTGTGTGGAGCTGGTGATTTGGAAAGGTTGCAAAAACTTCAGAATAGGGCAATGCGAATAATTTTGCAGTGCAGTAGATGTACGCCTATAAGATTGATGTTGGAAACGTTGCAATGGCTAAGTATAAAACAGAGAATAACTTACAACAAGCTTATTCTGATATACAAGATTGTTAACGGCGGGGTTCCGAATTACATGTCTCGTAATTTGATACGAAGCCGGGATGTTCACAATTACCAGGTGAGATCGGTGAAGGATTACAGACTTCCTCAATTTGTGAAGACTTGTTCGCAAAATTCCTAGCGGTATAAGGGGTTTAAATTGTTTAATAGTATGCCGGATGAAAACAAGGAAGCCCCGAATTTGAGCAGTTTCAAGAGAATGTGTTGTGTTTTTGTTAGAGGCATTTTGTAACATTTGTTGGTGTTCAAGTGTTTTCTTTTCATTTTTCTGTTTTCCTTTTTTGGGAGTGTATTATTACAATATTGCTGTAATATTAGCTTATTGCTAAATAAAGAAAGATTATTATTATTATTATATTCTGCAATATTGCGTGATAGGCACATGAAGATTTTTCTTTAACAGTTGTCCCAAAATTTGTAATTCTGCAGCAGTCGCTGAAGAAATTCTGCCAACATGTGGTTTTACAGAAGCCTATCATGCAATATTCTGCAATATTGCATGGCAGGGCACATGAAAATTTTTCCCTAACAGTCATCCTAAAATTCGTCATTCTGCAGCAGTCGCTGAAGAAATTCTGCCCACATGTGGTTTCACAGAAGCCTATCATCAAGCCTATCATGCAATATTCTGCAATATTGCATGATAGGCTTCTGGCAGCCGTAGTAGGAGAGCTTGTCCAACAGCAGTGAGTGGTTCACAGTCTGGAAAGCTCGCTTCATGTCCACAAAAACAGAAGCCTATCATGCAATATTGCATGATAGGCTTGTTTTTGTGGATTTGAAGCATTACTAGGCGGTTTAACGAATAGGAAACGTAAAACAAAAGTTAATGCGTGGTTTCTGAAGCGGTAAACTATGATGTGGGTGTCCCACAGGGAAGTGTGTTAGGACCTTTATTATTCTTGCTTTATGTTAACGATTTAAGTGACGGAGTGTATTTCACGGAAGATGGTTAGTGGGTCCCTCTAAGAAATCTTTAATTTAAAACAGAAAATTTGTTATTCTCACCTGGACTACCATCAAATGGATTAGAAATGTTGGCAACCGTAAACAAAGATGCTTTCATATCTCCGGAGTGATGCGGACCATTTTCATCTGAAAAAAAACAACTTTTAAGTTAAGTATCAGCACACAAAGATGTTTTATTTACCTGGGGAACCATCGTATTGACACGAAACATTAGCGATTGCATAATCTGGAGCTTTTATGCCATCGTTACTGTTATTTTGCCCATCTTCGTCCATGTATTCGCTATCCATCAATTCCCCCTCGCCCTCGTAGTAAGAATCGTCTTCCACCACTTCCTCTTTCATCTCAGGCTCATCTACACAAAACCACATACAAAACTCTCGAAAACAGATCAAGTTTACTAGTTTACCTTTAGTTTGTACAGCGTCATTTGAGTCGCAATCCGACGACGACGGATTCAAACTTTCCGAACCTTGGTCCGTCTTATCTTCGGGCTTTGAGGGTTTAATATCAGTCGGTTTGATTTGTGATGGGGCTTTCAGATTCTGAGGCGACTTGTCGATGCCAGCAGCAGCTGAAGCCTTCAACTAGACAAACACCAGGCGTCAAGTTTTGTGAAAATTTTAAACAAGGCCCCGAAGTTGCGGAGTTTTGCGCCTTTATTAAACAAACATATCTATTAATACCTGTGCTTTGAGTTGGCCGAAATGTTGCTGATTCAAGAACTGATCGGATCCGCACAACCCTCGTATTTGTAACGCCTCTGCCGATTTTAAAAGTGAAGGTAAGTCGTCTTGCGTTACATTTACTTCTCCTTTATACATAAAATCCACCAAGGATTGCATTTCTTGAAACCTAAGTAAGATATAAACGTTCAAACATCGTCAAATTCAAAACGGCAATATTTTTCCTCACTTCATATCTTTCATGAAAATGATGGGGTGCTGGCAGGGATTTTCCAGTAACAGCTTCTCGAAGTACGTCGAACAAGCTGACAACACCACTTTGTGGCATTTTAACATTTCATTTTCGCAAGCCAGCGTCACATCAACAAAATGCTCCGATGTTAACAATTTCGGAAAAGCGTTTTGTAAATTTGACTGATAGCTGTTCCATCGGACACAAAATTGTTGAGGAGGGGCCACCGTTGCCATAATCCCTCAAAAAATCATGTACGGAAAAATTGATTTTCCAAAATCTGGAAAGGTAAAAGAACCACATGTAGTACGAGTGGTACTGGACCGTTCGTTGTGGTTTTGTCTGTTCTGAGTTTGACAAGAATAATAATAGGTAGATAAGTAGGTACTTAATTATTGCCTTATATGCAGAAAAATCAAAACAGAAATTTTCGAAAAAAAATGCATAATTATTATCAAACAAAAAAAATTGTTACTACGTATGCAGGCACTACAAATAAAATCTAAAATTCTAAAAATTTTGCGACAACTCCATCCTCTTCTAACACACGACCGGCCATAGTTCTCTCTCGGTCTACCTCACCGGTAAAATGAAAAAAATATCCAAAACATACACATAACCTTACTAAATATATTTATCCCACAAATATAACAGTTTTTCTTTAATAAATGAAACAAAAATAAATAAATAAAGCAATCACGTAGGCGCTGGAAGGCGTGCAAAAAAAACTTTGTGCGTAAATCACTTTTAAAAATAAAATTATTATTTTATGCAAAAATAAATGAACAATTTACTGAAAACCCGCTGATTCCCGACAATCTGGACGCCTGCTTTTGTAAACATTACATAAAAATGAAGCTTCGCCATTTTGGTAACCCCTAATATTAACAGGAAAAAATATTGAACAAAAAACATTTATTTATCGCAATAATAACAGAAAATTTACACAATAAATATCGAAATGATAAAAACAATACCTTAATTGATCCTATGAACAATTGTAATGGCACAGACACAATAAAAAACCGTCTAAAATCAATAAAAACTTTTAATGCAAAATGTTTCACTTAAATAATTATATTGCTTCGAAGAACTTATCAACGACTTGAGTTTAACACAAAAGACGAACGTCAGATACAACTAAGAAGTGAAACGTATGTCGTAACTCGAACCGGAATACTACAATATTTACTTCTCTCCAAGGGGGTGTACGACCAGAAATTCAAACATAAACAATGCTTTATTCGCTCTAATTGCCGTGCGATGGTCGCCACTTACTCACCAAATTTTTATTTAGGATAACACCGATACAAAAAATGAGTTCTAATAGCAATTTTTCCATAAACTAAAAATGTGGTATACAATTCTAAATATAATATTTATATATAGACCCCCGCCATTTGCAATTTCGCCGGCGTGGTACACTCCGAACTTCCCATTTAATCATTTCATTTTTCTTCTTGTTAACTCGATTCCACGCGTTGTTTCTTTCGCAGGATATCTTCAGGAGTCGGTAAGATTAAACGATTTTTATTGTGGGATAAAATTAAGATGAATAAGCTGATAGGTTTTCAAATTAATAATTGGTAAACTCGCAGTTTAGAGTGTACTGTAAACAAATGCAAGTAAGGGCGGTAACTCTGAATTTACATAACTGGAGGGTGAATTTCTGTCCCCAAATTATAAGGGAATTGGATTTTGGGAAGCTGCATTTCCCATTCTAGATAATATTGATTGGAATATTATACGCGTTAAATGTTAACAATATTCGAGGACGAACCAATGTTTTTATGGAAAAATCGATAGACTTTATTTATTTATTTGTTTTTCTGTAATAAAAAGGGCTATAATTGAGAATTACCTTTATAATTTATCGTGTACTTAAATGTTTTTGTCAATAACGACATTTTTATTAATTATTAATACAAAATGAGTTATTTTTTTCTGTTATAGACAATGTGAAATTTTAACATGACTTCTACAAAGTGTAACTGATTTTACTTGTGTTTTACTTGTAACTTGTAACTTTTCAGTACCAAAAGCCTAGATAAGTCAAATAATATAGATGGCGAACTGCCATATGTAATATTTTGAAGCTCAGTTTACAAAAGACATCTAGTATCACTATCTCCTACTTTTATCTCAGTAAAGTAGAAAACTTCGTTTGGTGGCTTTCTGCGCCACCTATTACAAGAATTATTTAGCAGTAGTAAATAATTTCTAGTTACATTGTAACAGTAATTATTACGCAGTTTCTTGAAATTCTCAAAACTAGTCAAGAATTTAAAGAAATTGCATAATAATTGAGGACATAAGTGCATCCGTCATACGTCAGATTTTCATTCCAAACAAAACAGAAGCACGTGCCATTTGACGTTTATCGATATTAATTACAACGTCTTAACCTAGTTTTTGCAATATAATTATAAACGTTTTGCAGTGAAAACAGTTTATTTTCAATTTGTGTGTTGGGCTTACGCGTAAAAACTTGAAAACAACTATAATTATATTTCAGAGGTTAGGTTAAAAAGTCAGAAAGCACGTGGCTTTGTTTTGTTTGGAATGAAAATCTGACGTTTGTGACGCGCCACTTAACTCCCGAAATTCGGGATATAAGTGGTATAGGTAGTTCATAAGAACATAAGTTGTTAAACACATTAAATACGTCTAAAATTTGTTAAAGATACATATTTGAATCATTTATAATAATTTAAGCAAGAGATCCAAAAATAAAAAGAATATTTAAATTAATGCATTTTTCACAAAAAAGTGTTCCTATTATTAATGTCATAAAAATGTTCCTAGTATTATAATGTCAAATAATACTTACAAATACGTCTGAATTATAGTGAAACCGAAAACACTTTGAACGTTTCTATGAACAACCCAAATAAGTATATCACAAAAAGTTAATTCACTATTTAAATCAAAACTCAAAAGAACCGCTAAAATTGCTGTAGAAACACCCCATAAAAATCGAAATTCATGTGACATTTTGACAGTCATTCGAATTTAAACGTTCAAATTACAAAAATACGATTCCTAGATTTTCGTTTATATAATGGGAGTGACTACTGAACAGTCCGGTCGCATGCGCATTACAGAATTTAACCTATATTTGGCATTTTGGAAGTGTAAAAAAACTAAAGCTGAGAGAACGCTTTTTTAAAATAGACCCTTACTTGCCCTTTCGCACCAGACACACGCATTTTTTGGCAAAAAATTGATGTAGAAACAAGCAAAAAATGCGGACCCGAGCGGGCGCAGAACTCGTGTGGCCGTAGGATAACAAAACGGCAGCTTTGTATCATACCCGAACACCCACCGAAATTGGTAGCAATGTCGTTTAATAACGAAGTTCTTAAATGTAATTTTACTGATATTGTGTCGACTGTCCTGGAACAAAATTTAGAAGTGACCGGCGGACTGTTCAGTAGTCACTCCCTTATATAATTTCGTTTATATATTTAAGGTTAGCTCGTCATTAGGTGGGACTGTCTCCAACTTTTATGTCTCTCTCTCTTGCACAGTTTGGCTTCAGAATGCCCATTTAAGTTTACACCCCCTGACCAAAAGGACTGATTCGGGACCTAAGTGCCTCCGTCATACGTCAGATTTTCATTCCAAACAAAAGAAAAGCACGTGCCATTTGACGTTTATCGATATTATTTACAACGTCTTAAACTAGTTTTTGCAATGTAATTATAGACGTTTTGCAGTGAAAACAGTTTATTTTCAATTTGTGTGTTGGGCTTACGCGTAAGAACTTGAAAACAACTATATGTAATTATAATTATAGTTGTTTTCAAGTTATTATACGTAAGCCCAAATAAACTGTTTTCACTGCAAAACGTCTATAATTATATTGCAAAAACTAGTTTAAGACGTTGTAAATAATATCGATAAACGTCAAATGGCACGTGCTTTTGTTTTGTTTGGAATGAAAATCTGACGTGTGACGGAGGAACTTAAGTTCCCTATAGATTTTTTCGGTAAAACGATTGATCAATATAATTGATCGATCCAGTGATCGATTATATAGATCGTAAAAGTTTGTACTTTTAAGTTTTAAGGTTATATTAAACTCCGCAAGTACAGAGTACAGGTTTTGTTGGCAGCTATAGGTATTTACTGAAGGGCAAACGTTTGTTTCGCATGACCTTACGAGTAAACTGTCATTTTCTAAAACTACTAAATAATTAATTTGCCACTGTTTTTTGTGTTGTGGGGTGCGGAATGAGGGGTAAGATTTTTTTAGAAGTCCTGCTGCACAAAATCATCGTGGAGAGTATTTAAACAAGTTGTCAAATAAAAGACGTGAAAAGTAGGTAGAAGCCTTAAAAATGGGAGTTTTGAGCTAGAACCAATTAAAAAATTAGCAAATATGTTCTGGATATTTCATTTCTGGTAATAAAAACTTAATTTTAACTTCCCAAATAAAATATGAATAAGTGTGCCCTCCAACAACAAATGGCGGCCTGTCAAAATCAGGCATACTAAAACGGTCTTTACCGCGAAAGTTCATGGCGGATGAGAACTAAAAAAAACTTGTAAGCCTGCTTCTGTATGCCAACAATGTATCATCACATGGTTAGACTTCGTAGTCATCATCATTATAAAGTTTTCAGTTCGAAAACTGGTTAGACGCGTACCTCCATCCTTACCTACCATCAGCTAATCTACGCATTTCCCTAAAAGTAGAACATCCTACATCCCCAACTATTTGAGAGCAGTAGTCTGATTTGGCCCTACCCTCACCTCTTTTACATTCCTATCTTCAACTCTATCAAGTATGTCATGGGTTGTTGGTGCTACTCTGCTTGACCTCCCTGTAAATTTCTTAAACTCTCAAAACAAATTTTTAAACTCTTCCAACAACCAGAGCAGCTACGACGTATACGAAATATTTTTATTGCAACAAATACAAGATAAAGGTTGAATTATGCATAGAAAATACAGCTAATCTATTGAGTTACACCAGAATTTACACTATTTCTAGCAAATAATATTCGTATGAGCAAATTACAGTAACGCTCTTCCTCCTGTAAAAAAACATTCTAATAAAAGCATTTTTATCATTCATTTTTCATTTACCATGCATTCTGGTTTATCCTTCACCGCTTCAACATATTTTTCTAAAACTGCCTTCAAATTATACCTGGGATTCTTGCATTCATTTGCCGCAGACTGATTTTCTTCGACGATCGAGACCAATAACGACAAAACGTGTTCGTGACTCGGCATTCGTTCTTCAGACAACAAGCTGACCAAAACTGGTATGTACTCCAAAAACACGAGCCTGCTTTTCAAGTCGGGTTCCATTTGACACAAACTCGAAAGCAGAAAAGTGATTTTCGTACGCAGCTTATCGTTATTCCCTTTTAACGCCTTTAAAAATATATCCAGACCCCCGTATTGCAATATTTGTTGCAAAGCTGCCATATTTGATCGAGTCATGCCTAGAATCAAGCCCGTGAAACACAGAGAATCTCGATTTTCAACTAAAACAACTCACAACTGATAGCGTACACAATTTTTACAGAGACTCGCAACTCTGGCTCTGCATCCAATATTTGCAAAGTGAAAGGTATAAATTCGGCTTCAACCAACATAATTTGGCATATCAAATTGTTTTGAGACAGTTCCGCTATCAATTCACATCCACCGATCCTTACCTCTGGATTCGGACACTTCAAACATGGTTTTAATATTTGCATGCCACCCACGCTAAAAAAATCTATTTCTACTGTAGAAAGTGGACTTGGACCATATTTTGTTACAAAATAAAGGGGGTGTAAATAAAAATATTTCAATATTATTATTAAATTTCGGGCGTCTGCTAGCCCTCCCCACTTCGATCACGGAGGCGATTTTCTTTACATACACTTCATTTTCTGGGCAAATATAAACCACAACAAACTAACCTTTTGCGATGTTTATGTCGTCGATGAAGTCTAACATCGTGTAAATAGCACTCAGATATTTCGCAGCGTCACCGTCGGCAGTTAGAGAGTCCACATTCTTTAAAATCCCCACTTGTTCTTTAAGAACCTCCTCTACATCAACTGTCATGTCTTTTAAAGCAGTTTCTAAGAAAGTTCTACGCTATAAATATACAAAATACTATCGGAACTATCGAAAACGTAAAATGAAAACTACAAACTTGGGCGTCCATTGGTATAGTACCCGAAAGACTTGGTGCAGCATTGGGACCAGCTGCGTCCATCGCATACCTCAATAAACCTTGTAAATTTGCTGGCTGCCTCGGCTGATCCATCGCATTTTCATCGACACTTCCATTTTGTTCTTGTTGGGGTGCATAACAAATTGCCCCAGCAATTTCCTGCTTTTTATCAACACCTGGCATTTTCTTTTAATATAACTTTAATTTATAAGCAAATCTACAAAAATCACTGACAAATAACTCCTGTCAAATTTGACACATACCCCCTTCCATAGTTGTTAGAAGTATATGGATACACAACGCCCGATCTTTGTTGTGCGCGTGAGTGTTACCAAAATTTGAGCAGATTTGGTGTCAAACGAAGTGGTGGAACCAGATTACTGTTTAGAATTCATGTAATTTAACTCAAAATAACGAAAGCGACGTTTGTAATAGTGCAATTAGTCATATGAGATATGATTTTTTAAATTTTCGTCCAATTCTCGGCGTAGAGTCTAAGGAGTTTCGGTTACGCCCCTTCTTTGGTGCCAAATGGTAACGCAACATCTGCTTTGTTATTCCTCCTCTAAACCCCCTTCCCAAATGTCAGCTGTCAAAATCAGACATTGCCACATGACGCTTTGCAGAACAAAGATCAAGTAAAATAAAAGCCATTTCTCAAGCAAATATGTAAAGCATATTTTATTACTCACAAAACAACTTAAATCGTTAAAATTCACATAAAAAAGCAGTTAATAATTAAAATATATTCCAGAATCCAGTGCAGTTTCAAATTTCAACAGATTGGCGGCGCTCGTGTTCCAGCATTTTAAGTTTCCTATCTTTTCCCCACCGGTATTTGTTCAAATTCCCATTTTTCGAAATTATTCGGTGGCAAGGAATAAAATAAGCAACATTATTTTTTGCAATAGCGTTGGCAACTGCTCTTATGGCTCTCGGTTTGCCCATAGCTTTAGCGACATCCTCATAACTAACTGTCGTACCTTTTTTAATGTTGCGCAATTGCCTCCAGGTATCTACTTGAAAGTTTGTGCCGTACAAGCGAATTTCCAGCGGTTTTTCGTTAGAAATCTGATCAGCAAAGTATTCCTGGAGGAATTTAATTTCGTTATTACTTTCTTTTAGTTCGGCGGCCGGTGAAAAATAGGACAAATTAGACACCGCTTTTGCTTGATCGTTCTCGTCAAAGAACGAAATGTAACAAAGTTCTTTCTCGGCATTGACAGCTGCTAAACACTTGCCATATTTTGTATTTATGAAACCATAAAACAATTCGTGCACGTTACTTATGCGTCCATCGTTTATATTCATATTTATTTCGTCCATTTTTAAGACGCACTTTAACCTCAAAACACAAACAAATGTCAAATTAGAATCATGTATCATGACCTAATAAAACACAGTATGAAATCACTGATGCCCGTGATTGGTTGGCAATTATGTCGTCACAACTGTCATTTTTCATGTGGTAGCGAAAATGGCGGAAACGAGTTGAATTTACAGTTTCTGTCCTCACTGAAAGCAATTCAAAGGGTAGAAAACAAGTTTTTCGTCGAAATAAAACACTTTCAGAGACATTTATACATTTATTGTACTTATTTTAAAGATCGGTCATATATGTTTAATTTTTTTTTACAAATAATGGTCCACCATCTACTATCACAGATTTAAAATTATATCATCAAAAGCGGAACTGTACGTTTTACGCAAAATTGCGTAGAATATACACTTCCTTTCAAAAAAAGAATGATTACACACCGACTATCTTTAACAATTCCTTTGATCGCCCTGTGCACCCGAGGGCGAAAATCACCTTTTTACACAAAATTAACATAGAAAACGATATTGTTTAATTTTCTTACAGATTTGGCAACTATTCAATTTAATTTTATACATATTTACAAATTTATACACATACGCGGAGCGAAGTAAAAAAAGCTGCGTCTAATCCCGCAAATTTCTTTACTCCGATGAATCACAATCATCCATAAAATCTACTTCCTCCAATTTTTACAGAATAAATCTCCGGTACAAAATTTTATCACCCAAAATGACGAAAAGAATGTTTAAATATGCGGAAGATTACGAGTTTGTCGTGCTCGGGTACTGGAACATGGTACCCGAAGTCAGACCGGCGGACCTGATGCCCGCGGGCTTCGGAGGCAGTCGGGGGGTCGTCTGAGCGGACCCCGGGTCCGAAGTCAGTCTGGGAGAAACGTTGGGCGGCTGCGGCAATATACCGCTACCGGACAGTAAAGATAGCAACAAACGAAAACAAAGAAGAGGTTTAACTCACCTATGGGCCCCGTTGGTTTGTATCAGATTCCTCGACTGCGCATGGTGGTGCATCGTGGAGTGCCTCCGGATGTGCAGCTGGGAAGTGTGCGTCGGATTCAGCCGCGGTATCGTTCCGTGGTGAGCATTCGGGGACGGTATCGGTTCTCGGCGCGGCGGCAAAGGAGGAGGCTCGTTATCGATCGGAGGCAACATCGGAGCTTTGTGCACCTGTTTTATCACCTTAAGAGCAAACGAGAATAAGAAAATTTACTAAATATTAAAATAACCACCTGATGCGGAGAACTTATTTCGGGGCTATCGCGCCGCCTTCGGGGCGGAAGCGGCGGTGGTGTTGAAGGTAATCGAGGGCTGTTGGGTTCCGGCGGAGGCACATGAGGTCCTGGAGAAGCCGGACTGTGAGGTCCGGGGCTATTAGGGGCTCCTCCCGTACTCTGATGACTAAATCGCTGATGACTGCAAAGAAACCGTGAAAACGCAACGGAAAATTACGCAAAGACTGTTTGGCTTACAGTATCTGGGAGGGTTGAGGTGCTGACTGGATCGCGGGATCCAGAATACGCGGATTCACAGCGGGTATGGAATTTCTGAAAGACGTCGTTGAGATTATCGAACTAACCGACGGACTGCGGCTGTGATTGGGCAGCCAGCTGAGCAGAGGGGGTCCAGCAGGCGACGCCGGACTCAACGTGGGGCTATTCTGGCCAGTCGTCGGTATTTGTACCTAAAAGACCCCAAAACAATCGAAAAAACTGAATAATTAGAAACACAAACGGTTTATTCGAGTTTCCCTGTTTTTAACTTTATACGATCGATAAAATTATCACTTTTGGAAAAACCAATTGAAACTAGATTTTCTCAGAACGTCAATCTAATTTTTCTTTGCATCCTTCCAAAATTTCAAAAGCACAAGTGAATTAAAACAAAACTTATGCATCTTATACAGCAGGAACTACTAACACGTGCGGAAGTTATCAAAATATTTTTGAAAAATGCGATTCAAACGAGCTCTTCACAGAACATCGAGCTATTTTCTATATGCGTTACCTGAAAATTTCAACCAGAAAAACGTACTAGAAACAATTTTATTTTTACCTGAGCGAACACGCTGAAATCGTTATCCGACACCTGCGCCTCGTCCTCCTTGTTTTCCGCTTTCGCGGCCGCCAGACTCGTCGAATTCAAGGAAGAGTGCGACGCCGATGAAGAGCTGACGCTCTGCTTCGAAGATTTCGGCTTCGTCCCGGGACTCTTCAGCGACAAGTGCGGCCACTTACGGGGGAACTTGGGTAACTGCTTGCAACCCCTCGGCTCTATTCCTATGGACTTCTCGTACAGATAGTTGCTGATCTCGTTGTCGTTCATGCCGTCGAAGGGGTTCAGATACTCCAAGAAGTGGCGGATCTTCTGCTCCACGTTGTAACAGTACGGCTGGTTCTGGTATTGCTGGATCTCGCCGGTGATCTCGGCGACTTTTCTTCTCTTGAAAAAATTGATTAGTTGGGTGTTTTGGAGAAAATCTGGATTGCCCTCTTCGATCTGAAGGATGTTCGTCATGTACATTCCCAAGAAAGGTACACAAGGCGGGTTGATCGACCGCAACTTCTCTTGGTACTTCTTGAAGTGGTCGTCTGGCAGACGGCATTCTTCTAACGCTTTTCTGTTTTGTTGCGTCAATCCCTGTGGAGGAAAAGAATAATTAATAAACATCTCTTTAAGAGAGCAGAGATAAATTGTCTCGTGCTTAACCAGCTGTGGCAAGTGGTTATTCCACTATTGTTCATTTTTTATTAGAAAACAGAGGGTGGTATGAATCAAGAGCCTCCCGGTACCTAGGCTTAAGCTTTGTGCTGCCATTCTTATAGCGCTTTAATAAAGTTTACTGTCATTTCCTTTTCCTTCTTCTAAAATTTAGCTCAAATAAATTCAAATTCATTTATTTTTTTGGTCCAAAAATCATGTTCTAAAGTTCTTAATTGCTCCTCCTCTATTATTTTTAGGGTTCTAGTTTCCATTGCCCCCCCCCCCCCCCAACGTCTCTTTCAGGGGTCCAAACATGTAGAAGTCGAGACTATAGGGAGGATGTTCAAGTGTAAACCAGGAAATTTTTGCTTTGCTTGGTTTGCCCTGTGTGGACTGGCGTTGTCATGGAGCAAAATCACGTCCCTTACTGGTTGGCATCATCTTTTGGCCTGGTAAGCAGACTTAACTTGTTCAAGGAGTATGCTGCATTAATTGTCCTTTGTTCTGTTGAAAATTTACAAGGATTAGGCCTTTTGAGCCCCAAAAGACAGTGACAAACAAGTTTCGGCCTTAACTGGTGCAGCCTCTCCTTTTTTTACCATTCCATATTTGCCTGCTTACTTTCTGAGGTATAGTGATGCACGCAAGTCTCACCACAGGTGACTATGAGGTCCAAAAAAGGCCCCCCTTCGATCTCGTAACTGCCCAGAAGCCATCGGCAGATGTCAAGGTGAAGATTTCTTGCTGGTCCTTGAGAAGGCACAGGACCCAATGAACTGACACTTTCCTGAATTTAAGCTCCTCATCTGAGATGATTCTATGGTTTCAAGATGAGCAGCAATTTCAGCAATCGTAAGGCAGCGGTCCATTTTCAGAATCGAAGGAATATTGTCTTGCATCAGATTCTTCCTGAGACGGCGGTCGTAGCTAGGGCTGCCAGATGTTATCGATATATCATTTATCGTTTAATATCGATAAGCAATATTGGAAAAAAAGATGTCGATATATCGATATTTTAGATACATATTTCAATAATATTGATGGTTTTGTAATTCCTATGAATACTATCAATGTGATAGTACCGATATTTTGGCAATATCAATGTTTACAAAGATAATATTGATAAATATCAGCAGTAGCGATAGGATCTCGATAACATTTTTTAGTTTTCTTTACCCACATTAATATTTTGCTTCCTTTAGTTTACGCTCCTAACTAGGGCTGCCAGATGTTATCGATTTATCGTTTTATATCAATATTAACGATAATATCCATAAGCGATATTGGAAAAAACCGATATCGATATATCAACAATATTGACATTATCGAAAATATGGAAAATATTGATATTATCGAAAATATTGATATTATCGAAAATATTGATATTATCGAAAATATCGATATTATAGGAATTATCGGAATTATCGTAATTATTGATAATATCGGATATAATCTCAACGTTACTATACATATAAAAGTTTAAAACAGCCACATTTAAGTTACTTAATAACGTGTTGGGGAAATGCTCCAAAGGCTATGCTACAAAACCTACAGAGACTACAAAACAAGACAATCAAGACTATACTTTTGATGGATTTTTGTTCACCTACTCAACAAGTATACAGGGAAGCTGCAATACTTAACATCGACAATGCGAAGATATTGGAACAGGTCAAACTTATTTATTGTATAAAGAATAACACGCTGAAAACTCGCTCAAAATTAAAGCAGGTTAAGGATTCGCACAATTACAGAACAAGAAAAAAGAAACATTAAGGAATGACTTTGCAAGAACGAGCAAAGCACAGGACTCTCCCATAATGCAAGTGATTATTTTTAACTTTGTACCTCATATCATACATATTAAAAATTAAATCAAAATATGTCGTAATCTGAAGGTATATTTAAGACAAAAGGTGAACTGTTAATGTATTAAACGCTGTATTGTTTTTGATATTTGTGTTTGGCGTACTATCATAACATTGTTTGAATAGGGAGGTTCGGAGAAAAATAAGATAACTATTTTTGGCATGAAAATGACAGAAAATTGTTATTGTAATTGATTTACGGCGAAATTTTTTTTCTAAAACATTTTTTTGCGGCGTAATAAGCGAAAGAAATTAGCTTATCACGCCCACATGCTAGTTCGCTTTGTTATTGGTTTGACGTCAGAGATTCGTAAGGCGCTCCTCCCACTTCTCTTGAAGTGCCCGTGAAGCGGTAGGTACCTATCTCATAACATACTTATTGGGACTATTTCAAGCGTGAATTTTTATAGTAAGGTGTCAAGGAAACATAAAACAAAGACAACATAATCGATATAATGATGCAACAAGGGTATCAAAAGTCCGATTCACATAATTTGCCATATTTATGTAGTAGGTAGGTAAATGTCCCGGTAAATGTGGAAATGGTGTGTGATTCTTGCATCTAACCCCAATTTCATTCAACCTCAAAACAGTAGTGTAAAGGCAGACCGGTATAAGAAAAACAAAGTCAACAATTTATTAACTGTACATGCCTTTTATAATTCAGTATAAGTAGGTATGTAGATTGTAGATACCTGCTTACTTCTGTTTGTAAAATAGATACCTACCTATTTATGTAGGTATGTATACCTAAGTGATTGACAAGTTATCAAGTTAACAGTTTTATAACGGATTGGAAATTTGTTAAACGGAAACAAATACAACTCACGCGAATCAAAAAACTACGCTACGTAGGTACTAGGTACTTGTTTAACAAAAAGAAACAACTGCTATATTCTGGAACGGTTAATGTAGAAACTCGGAAGAGACTCTTAAAGACGCATGTATGGAGTACGAAATTATACCTATGGGTGCGAAACTTGGACAATGGGAGAAGCGGATTGAAAAAGAGTAGAAGCGTTTGAAATGTGATGCTACAGACGGGTGTGGAAGATACCGTGGATAGACAAGTTAGCAATAAGGAGGAATTAGAAAGAGTTGGGGAAAAGAGATAAGTATGGAAGACAATAAAGAATAGGGGATAGGATCGTAGGATGGTAGGACACCTTCTGAGACACAAAGGAATAGTTCGCGACATACTAGAGTCAGAGATAGGAATAAAGAGGTAGAGGTTGGAGCAGATTAGACTACTGCTCTCAAATAGTTGGGGATGTAGAATGTTCTACTTTTACGGAAATGCGTAGGCTAGCTCAGGGAAAGGATGGAGGTACGCGACCTACCAGTCTTCAAAAGAGAACTTTATGATGACGTACTATTTAATTATTATTGTAAAATAGTTAATAAAATTTCCTTTTTTAGTTCAGGGAGGGAACGCTATGGCGATTCAGTATTTGGCTCCATCATGCTCCTAGCATCCTGTTTCAAATTATGCTAACCGTAACACGTTACCAAGTACTAAGGGGTCCCAGAAAACTGTCGATAAATTACATTATGTTCGATTTTATTTAGAGTGGCTGCAATGGGGCAGCCGATAATTTTATAAACTTTTGCAATGATAAACTAACTCGCGAAAATATCGATAAATGCTGACCGATTTTCCTTCTGGCTCCAACGAACCACTTTTTCCGTTTTATTGGTGTGCTGTACGATGTATTAGTCTGGGTACAAAACAGAAAACACCAGTTAGAACCAGTTAATAATATTTAACAATTTAACTACACATGCATATATGCATAATACTTATGGGACTGCTGCGCGCTGAAGCTGGGACTTGTATGTTATACTAAGTTCTGACGTCACGCGGCCTACTCTCGCTGCAAGGTACGATTTCTAGCCTCGCACCGACGGAAAACTTTGCAACGGCTTCACAGGCGAAGGAATTTTTTTTTAACAAAAATTAACAACATAACTGCCTTCAGTATAATAAACTCTATCAATTTTAATGAAATTTGAAAATTACCGAACCTGCCTATTTAGTTGGATTGGATTTGATTTAGTTCGGGGATTGGATTTGATTTAGTTCGGGCCCTGGCGCCAGTATATTGTTAGTGTTTAAGGGTCAGAAATAAACAAATTTGAAAAAAAAATTGAAAAACTTTTGCAGTTTTGACCGCTAACAAACATTTTGAAAATTCTCTATAATTTTTGTTCGAAATAAGATAAAAACATAAATGACGGCTCATATTGTAGCTGGAAGATGCTTCTATCAGTGGAACATTTGTAGAAAATTGCAATATTCCAGTATATTTTTGAATACGTCATGTTGTAGTTCGGGTTCGACGCGATAACTGTACAGACGGCTCCGTTAACCAGCGCTAAAGTTTAATGTTTTTCTGTACTAAAACGAAATCAAGAACGAAGTCAGAGAAGTGAGAAAAGAAAATGAGGAATGTAGAAATGAGGTACGGACACTGAGAAAAGAGAATGAAGAACTGAGAATAGAAGTACAATGGCGTCGGTGCACTAAGTAGAAAATGAATATAATTTTGATAGAAATAAGTAACTGGGTGTTTATTGGCCCTCTGGGTTACATTTATTTACTCATCAATAGCCCAAAATTTAAATAATGGCGATTTTAGCACGGAGCGCGCCTTCGGAGAATTAAACAGAAGCACGTGCTGCCGCCGTTACGTCATTAGCTTAGAAGAGCTCGTGATTGGTCAACTGAATTGATGTTTTGATACCCAGAAAGCTAAAGTTTCATGGAGTGAGTCGGTAAAGTAGGGACTAATAATCAGAATTTGACATTTGGAAGTAATTTTTCTTTGTATTTGGTGTATAAATAGTTCTCTGTCGTTTATTTATGTGTTTTTGTTCCTATTTATTGTGTCAATTAGTATATTTGTGTACGGAAAATAGAGCAAGGTTTCGTTACAGCCGATTCAGACAATTTACGGAAGTTAGTACCTAGTGAAATGATTGACAATTATTATTTATCTAATTTGGACTATTTCAGCGCTGAAATGAAAAATATTAAAACGAAACGGTGAGTCCTTCATTTATTAGGGAACTAGACAAACTGAAAAACAACACTGGACACTATCTGTCAATCGACTAGACTGTTGTGATAGTTTATTAATTCAGTTTACGTTTGACGTTTGCGCTAGTAAGGATAAACAAACAACGGTTGTACTAATATCGACAATTCTCGGCATAGCCGTGGATACGTCATCATTTAAAAAACTTAAAGGGCAATGCTGATTTTGATGCCTAAAATGTTCCCTGCGATAAAAATAAAAAAAATACGGGTCAAATATTTTACGAGGATCTTCGGGAAAATATGATTTTTAAAAATTGTGTAACGACCCCATTGTTGAATGAAAAGGTGAAGGCTTGAAAGAGCCGAAAGACAAACAAAGAAGAACAATTTTATTGTATCTGGATTGAGATTGGAAGGCAAGGAAGATCTGTCGGTGAAAGAGAGTGTTCAAGAATTTCTTAGCATTCATCTAGAGACTGAACCAAAACTGATGCAGGTTAAGAAAATTTCTGAGTATATGTGGCTGGGAGAGGCCGAGAGTTATGACAGAAAGTTAGAAATCATGAAGAATAAACATAAGTTGAACAAGTTAAAGGAAATGAGGGTATTTATTGATGATGATCTTACGTACAAGGAAAGGGAGATTCAGAGGAAGATTAGGAAAACAGCGGCGGAAGAGAAAAAGAAGGGTTTGAAAACGAAAATGTCGAAAGCTTGTGGCAGAGGTTTAGGAAAATTACAACTGAAGTAGCAGAAGTCACTTGCGGAGTAGCGAGACAGAATAGCGGTGAAAAGCAGACAGTTTGGTGGAATCAAGAAATAAAGAATGAAGTGAAAATAAAGAAACAGAAATGAAAGGAATATTTGATAAAAAATACAGATGAGAACTACGAGACATATAAAAATCAAAGACTTAAAGTTAAGAATGTGGTCAGAGATGAAAAAGAAATAATGAACCGATGGAGAGAGCACTTTGAGAAAATACTGGGAACTAACAGAGATAATACAGCAAGAAGAAGAGAGCATGAGAAAAGCCCAACAACGGGGTGGCTTTGTAATTATGGAAACAACATAGAAGACATGGAGATAACTGAAGAAGAATTCAAAGGAAAATTTGGCTGTTCATTAGCAGAGTAAGGCAACATGTGACAGCAAACGATGTGAAAACCTATATAATGAGTAAGCCCTCAATGGAAAACATAAATGTAGAGGTTAAGGAGCTGCCTAATGAAGCTAATAGACTGAAAAGATTTGTTGTGTGCACCGCGTATAATAAAAAAGATACCATGTATGATCCGTCATTCTGGCCAGCTGGTGTATCTATAAAAAGATTTAGTTTTGTAAAATATAGAGCAGATAATCCCGATGCGAATTTTTTAGTATTGTGAAAAATCCACAGAGGCCCATAAATAGAAGTTTGTTTTCAGCTGGTGGCCTTAGGGTCTTTAGCATAAATATCCAGTGCATAAGCAATAAGATTGATGAATTGGATACTTTTCTTGTCCAGGATGGAGAAATTAACATAGTATGTGTGACAGAACATTGGCAAAATTGTGATGAAATCAACAACTACCAACTCACCAATTTCAAAATTATGTCGTTTTATTTTAGGAAGAATTATGCCCATGGAGGAACAGTGATATACACTCGTAAAGATTTGGAAGCTGTAAAACTTGATCAAATAACTAAATACTCACAAGAGAAAACTATAGAAATTGCAGCAATAGCCTTGCCAAAATTAAACTGCTGTATTGTTACTATCTATAGAGTGCCAGCAGGAGATTATGGTCTTTTCCTGCAAATTCTCTCGGAAGTTTTGGATAAAGTGGGTGGCTACAAATTGATCATTATCTGTGGGGACCTAAACGTGGATTATTTGAAGGAAAATTCTAAACGAGATGCAATTATTGATATCCTCCACTCATACAATTTAGTGATGGGTCTAAACCAACCTACACGGGTCACACCTCAAAGTAGCTCTTGTATTGATTACCTCATAACAAATATGCAGGAAAATAGCTATGCTGCTAACATCATAGATCCAAACCTTTCAGATCACTATGGAGTGATAGTCAGTTGTGGGGATAAAACAGAATCATCAGCAGGTAAACAAATATTAAGCAGAGCATATCCAGAAGGGAAAATTGAATTGTTTAGAAGAAAGATTACTGAGATGGACATCACAAATTACAACTTCTTCCATCAGAACTTTCTATATGATTTTAATAACATTTTTCCACTAAAACCAAAAAAGGTAAAATCTGATGGTGTAACTAATAATGGATGGTTTAACGATAATTTAAGGCAGATAAGGGAAACCTTGCTTATGATTAAATCGGCAAAAAACCACATTGATAACCTTGAACAAGTGTACAAAAAATACAGAGGATTCTACAAGGAACAAGTAAAGAAAGCGAAAGTAGCATTCCACACAAACAAAATGTTAAACTCTGATAACATACCTAAAGCAACATGGAATTTTGTTAACGAACAAACTGGGCGTATAAAAACTAGTATAATCAGTGGGGAATCTTCAAATAGCGAAGACCTGAATGACTACTTCATAAATATTGGAAGTTCCATCAGTCAGAAAGTTATGAACAAAAATACCATAACTCCCTTGAAGCTCCTACAAAAGTACCCCTTTAACAACCAGAAGTCAATGTTTTTCGAACCCGTTAATGAGCAGGAAGTTATCACGATTATTGACAAACTTCGAAAAACCCACACAAACGATATTTACGATCTGAATACTACGTTTATATCAAAATTTAGTGGAGAATTAGGTAAACCGCTTGCCTTCCTGATCAATGAGGCTTTCACATCTGGAGAATTTCCCGATGCACTGAAGGTTGCCAAAGTAATACCCATACATAAGAAAGGTGACACAAAAGATCCTGAAAACTACAGACCTATATCCATTCTACCAGTATTTTCAAAAATTTTTGAACATGCCATTAAGACCCGCCTTTTAGCTTATTTGGACAAACACAGCATCCTACAAGAAAATTAATTTGGCTTTCGAAAGAACAGATCTACTGTGATAGCAATATCTACCTTGGTGGACAACATCTTGAATAGTCTTGAGTAGGCCTGCGACTTTTTTCGATATATCGATATTGATATCGATATATCGATATATCGAATAACGATACCGGAATGTCGATATATCGAAATATCGATATTTCGATATATCGATATTTTCATGTCGATATATCGATATTTCGATATTTCGATATATCGATATTTCGATATTTCGATATTTCGATATATCGATATTTCGATATATCGATATGTCGATATTTCGATATATCGATATATCGATTTAGCGCGGTGTCGACGTTTTACAATGATTTTAATAACTTCTGGTACCGGAAACCGTTGAGCCTACGTCGAGTTTTTCCAAGTAAAGTTTGCAACAGTAAAACCTAAAACATAGTTGCAATGTGAAAGTGACTGAAATTACATTAATTTTATGCCGCATGTAGGATACAATTTCAATCATTTAACTGTGCCCTAACTTGAAGCATACTTGAAGAATAGCTGAATAATTCTTTAGATTAGAAGCGTTGTTGTTCAGTATAAGTTCATTGTGTCTCTATGTACTATTAACAGCAAAAGTGGTCTTCCACTTTACGGTTCAATTCCGCTTAAAATGCCATAACCAATTACGTTCTGAGGTAAAAAAAACCTTAGCAACTGTCCGCCAATTAAAGTTTTGAAGGCGGATCTAAACAATTTTATTTGAATGAAAATTTTTTACCTATACAATAATCCAATAGAATTTGTGTATCTACAGTCACGTATTCAAAGACAGCCAATCAGGAGAACATTTAACTGAAGAGTGCTTATGGGCTATTTTCACTTATGTCATCTGGATTACTGTAGCAACGGAAAATTTTTATTTTGCACTGCTGTCGAATTTTTTGCACAAAATGTCATTTTACAAATTGTTCATTTAATAATTGTTTCAATAACAAATTGTTCTTTTTGGGCAAAAAATTTTCTTACCGAATAGCCCTCGAATCTTGACAAATCCTCATAATTGATACATCTCCTCAAGCGGGTTTCTCTGTGGCAACATACCTCCGCCTTCGGCGTCGGGATGTTGCCGAGCAACCCGCTTTCGAAAATGTATCAATTATTTCGAATTATCAAGACCCTTGGACTATTATAAGTGACAACAAATGTGTTAGCCTTGCACTAGTAAACAAAGGGCATTCATCAAAGTATCGAGATCGGATAACGAAAAATCACATCGTCTATGGGGAGCGGGGCTGACGAAAACATAACAACGTCCGGCACAAACGATTCACATCGCAAACTGGAACTAACACCACTTCTGCTGATAATAGTACATACGAATAGCGAACAAGGTTTGCTTAGAATAAATAGATCAGATCAAACATTATTTTGATGTAAATGAACAGGACAGCCACCTGGTATGGTACTCGAACTTGCCCTAACATTGTTGGAACTATCCAGTATCATTAGAATCTCATAAATAATTAATGAAGTCGGTATATAAGTATGTTTCGTTCTTAATATATAGAGCTGTACCGTACTGACGAGTCCTAAAAAGGACGAAACCAGTTGTCTTTGGTTACCCTGGTCATTCAGGACGAAACAATGTTTGGTCTTATTTTTGGTTATATGACTACAATAAAAAATCGTACTTAGCCATTTTTCAAACTAAGGGGCCTCCTTTCAAGTATAGCTGGCGGGGTGGGGAGGCCCCAAATTCTAATCACGCCACTGAATTCAATATTGTTTGTGACCTGGAGTTTTCGCTTTGTCTTATTATCCTTCAACATGTAGCCAAGCCTTCAGGTGACAATAAATTACTCCCACCCTAAAATTTGTCTTATTTTGGAGAAGAATTAATGGACTACTTACATCAAAATGGAAAGTGTGACAATTACAGGCAGGAGTAAGACGTTTCATAATGAGCACGGAATATTTCTTTCTGATTGATAGAGGCAGTGGCGGACATATTGGGTCTCCCTACTGGGTAGGGGTAAATACATATTCTAAAACAGAAATGAATAGCTGAATAGCTTCTTCCATAATGCATGCGGTCGTGTGATAACCTAGCAACTCTGCCTAATTTTTGATATTATTCGTCTTACGTTTAGTAACAAGCACCAACTTTTACGTTGGACAGTTTTCTAAGAAATCAATATAAGAGTTTTCCTCCTGTTGCACACTTTTTTGGACACGCACTGTATAAGTATCTATCAAAATATCGATATTTCGATATGCCGATATGTCGATATAACGATATGTCGATATTTCGATATATCGATATTTCGATATATCGATATTTCGATATATCGATATTTCGATATATCGATATTTCGATATATCGATATTTCGATATATCGATATTTCGATATATCGATATTTCGATATATCGATATTTCGATATATCGATATTTCGATATATCGATATCTCGATATATCGAAATATATCGATATTTCGATATATCGATATATATCGATATCTTTTTGATATCGATATTCGATATCAAATTTTCAATATCGCGCAGGCCTAGTCTTGAGGAGGGTAGCAAACCAGTAGCTCTGATGTGCGACTTGTCCAAGGCGTTTGATTCAGTAGACCACAAAGTGCTTCTTGATAAGATGCAGTATTACGGAATTAGAGGAATTACAAACAAATTATTCTGCTCCTATCTTACTAACCGGAAACAAATGGTGGTTACACGAGATAGTTGCTCATCCTTACAGAATATTCACTACAGGGTACCCCAGGGAAGTATATTAGGACCAATATTGTTCCTGATATATGTAAATGATCTTCCTTCTAATATGAGAGAGGAAATTACAACAGTCCAATTTGCTGACGATACAACTTTCTTCTGGGACAGAGATCTTGGGGAAAGTTCAGAAAATGTTGAAGCAGTCGCTGACTTCTGGTTTGCCTCTAACCACCTCTGTATGAATACTGAGAAAAGTAAATATATCTAATTCTCGACAAAAAGAACTCAAGGAGAAGAGCACGTAAAGTTCCTTGGCCTTTACGTGGATAACACCCTGACTTGGGATGCACACATCAGTAGTCTGGCCAATAAACTTTCAAAAGCAGTGTATGCTTTGCGCAGGGTGAGAGACCTAACAAACACTAAAACTGCACTTTTGGTCTACCATGCACTGTTTCACAACATCCTGCAGTATGGCATCCGAATTTGGGGAAATTCAACTCATTCCACTCGCATCTTTCTGCTTCAAAAACGAGCAGTTCGAGTAATTGCAAAAGTCCATCCACAGACTCATAGTGTGTGATAACGGCAGTAAAAATGAAGGATATGAATCTAAAAGAATCCGACCAACCTTAACTCTTTGCATCCATATCTTCGGCGACCCAACGCTATTCCCAGTATTGCCGTTTTACTGTCGTCTCGAACGAGAGGTTTAAACGCGAATTTATTTTGATAACTATTAATGGCTGTGAACTACCATTTTTCACGACGAAATCGAGCGAGAGTGATTCTGGATCATCTCAGCGATAATTCCACAATGGCGAGTCTTCTTTTTTCTGCAGACGGCATGCCCGGCAATTCTTCCGATTGGTCGGAGTATCAAATGAGCGTCTATTTTAAGGAAATGGATGTAGGCGGGATATTTAAATTGGATTATAGGTGCGAATACCGAACACATAGTAAGCCATGGTTTATACAGTTTGGAATTTTAACTCTGGCAAGCACTTACATACTGCAGAATTTGATCTACATCAAAAACATCCACACTGTAAAGAACTGTGATGTAAACACTTACAATACTAGGCAAAAAGCTGATTTACATCTGCCTATGGCTCGGCTCAAGAAAGGACAGAATGGAACACGGTACTGGGCATATAGACTCTATAATCAACTGCCTGGAAAAATACGTGATCTGCCCACCAAGACATTTATAAAAACAATGAAGGGTCGCCTTGTTGAAGCAGCCTTCTACTCAATCCAGGAATATTTTGAGAAGTCATTTAGTTGAAGCTGAACAGTATATTTGTTATACATACCTTTTGACGTTGTTATGTTTGAATTCAAATATTTAACAATAAACATTATTTGTATTTGTATTTTGTAATAAGAGTGACCAAGAATGGTTATGCGTCGGGCGATGACGGTGTGACAGCGGAAATTATGAAAAACCTAAGAGAGGAAGGAACTCAGATGGCATAATTTTTATGCCACGTACTGATCGACTGGATCTTTTTCTATCTCTTGTGTTTCTCCCATTCCACTCCCTTTTCTGTGCCCACAAGTATTCATTTCCCTCCTCATGTTCCTATTCCATGCAGTCATCACTGTTAATCCTGCAGTTTCCCTTCTCTTGGGTTCCATTTGAATAATTTTCCATTTATGCCACTTTCACCATATTCCCTACCATTTCCTATTTCCTTTATTCTTCGTTGTGTCTCCAATTCCCTCTTGGTTACATCGTTTTCAATGATAATCGTTGTTCCTCTCAGTTGAAATCGTGAAGATTCTGCTTCAAATAAGTTTTGACTGCCAGTTCAATTTGCAAGAAAAACGATTCGAAATATGTTCCCAGGAAAAAAATACGCGTAGTTTTCAAATTTTGTCAATAAACGACAATAAAAAAATTCCAATAAAATCTATATACCAGGCTAAGCACGCCTGAAACAATTAGACGTAAGCACTCACCTGAAAAGTGAATTTGAGTCGGTGGACTGACGCCGAGCCCATCGCCGAAACAATCGCCAAAACCCCGTTGAAATTATTGATTTCGTTCAACGCTATCATGACTTCTATGATCCGATTGACAATCGCCACCCTCTCTTCGTAATTCTCAGCTTCCACGATGTTCTTCTCCAGCCACCTTGTGAACTAAACAAAAAAAGGACAATAACAAATATATTAACAACATGTTTCGACATACGTTGGTGGTATGTTTGATCATCCGCATCAAGTTCGGACTCGACTTATCCTTGTCCTTCTTGGTAAACACCGATCCGACCAATTCCGATGGTTTAATCGTCCTGTACAAGTCGAATTCGAGTATGGTCAATTGACGAGCGATCTCCACTGGATGCAACGTTAAAATCCCGTATTCGTCCTCCGTGCACTGCAGATGCCATTCGATTGGGGGCGGCTGCTCGTCGAAAGCGAACTTGATCAACCTCTGAGTGTCGTTCTTCACTTTTCTCTGCACAATCTTCGACACGCTGTCCACCCACTTGCGCATGCTCTTCCCGTTCACGGAATCCAAGAACCCGTTCAATTTCTCCAGCAAAACGGGGTCTCTCTCAAAATCGTAGAAATGCTGGTCGACCCAGTGCCTCAGTACATTCAAGACCCTGAACTGGACCGGCTGGCAATACTCCTTGCGGTATTTCTTCCAGTCCTCGCGCTGGTTGTTCTTCTGCATCTTATCGGTATCACAGCAGTCTTGCTCGTAAACTAACGACGGATCGGGGATTTGGAAACGTTCGATGAGCAAAGAGAGGAGCTCGATCGGGGAACAGAAACTTCGGTAAGTGGTGAGAAAGGTGCGCACGAATTTCGGGTCAGCGTATATGTGATAGGTCAGTCTTTCTACGAGTTTGTAAATCGTCGCACCCTGGAAACCAAAAAGTCTTTATTTGAACAAAATTTTTACCCATCAAATTACTTTCTGCCAATAATAATAATATGCACTTTATTTATTAGCTCAGTAGCTACAAGAAGTCATTGTAACTGGGCCACTTTAAGTTCGACTTCAAAAACTTACGGTCTAGAAGAAAATGCAATATTTGTTTAATAAGTTACAAACAAGTTGTACAAAATTGAGATATGTTGTGAAATTCAGAGTTTTATTAAAGCATGACTGTTACGACTTTCCCAGAAACAGTTGAGTCACCTTTGCCTGTGACCATCACATAAATGCATCTTTGATGAGCAATAAAATGTGGCTAGGAAATTGATTAGGGAAGTGTAATAGGGCAATATACCAATAACTGTCAACCGAAAGTATATAGTACGCCGGATAGTGACGTCAATTTTCAAATGATTTTAGCGTGTGGCAGAGGTTGTAAATTTGGTAGTTTGTGTGATGGCAAACAGGAAAATTGTCCTCTGCCCACCCCGCGTCGGACATTTTACAATTGGCATGTCTTCAAAAATTTAAAAGAAAGAATAAGTTAACCTAAATCTTTTCAACGGTCTCTGCCTTATGATTCAACTTATTAATTACATAATAAAAAACGAGAAAATACCCGCTGTAGAGATTCTGAGCAGTCCCTGAGCAGAGGCAGAGGTTCTGAAAGTGTTTGGAAAGTAGGCCTACTTAGATTCAAACGAGCTGAAATGACTAAGTAGACTAAGTAAACATATTTAAAACGTCTTCCTCTGATCTAAAACTGATCAGGACCTCGGTCTCGGGTAATTTATTGTTCTTTTTGATTCAATTAATTAATGTAATCTAAAGACAGGGGCACTGAAAAGATTTAGGTTACGTTTTTTCTTTCACATTTTTGAAGACCTGCCAATTGTAAAATGTCCCAAGCTGGGGTCTCGCACATGGATATTCCAGATTTCCAGATTTCCAACAGACAATTTACAATTTTATATGAATACGAAGTGCGCTGAAATGAGTTATAAAAA